>CM066033.1:545962772-555962772 GCA_033557465.1 Ichthyophis bannanicus
TGGACGGTAACCATAAGGTGGACCATAGGGTGCCCTATATATAAAGCGCCGCTCTGAGGTACCGTTATGGGTAACAGTAACGATTGAGGGTGTTATTTTGCTGGCAGCAATAAATGTACATTAAAAATAGATAATGCTTTGGGTTTTAGCCCTATCAAATAACCCCCACTGTGGGTTTGAACCGCACAAAACCTCGGGCTTCACATGTACTGGCCCATGCAGCTAAGTAGAACATTGTGGATACAGCTCCATAAAACTGCTAGCAATATCCCTGGCTGGTGCCATGCAGAGGGAGTGCACGTCACCACACAGACAGTCTGCGTTGGTCACCAGGATAGGGTTAGCACACCCGGACCCATGATGCACTGCACATGCAAATCAGCTGTCCACAGATTAAACCACAAGATGGGGTATGCACCCCCACAGCACGCTCGGCCTGGTAGGGGGGACCTGACCATGTGCCACCCCCACCAGCAACCTCGGCCCTGGTAGGGGGTACTGGGACCGTTGGGTGTTTTACTGGTACCACAGAGTAGCTACACACCGTCACCACCATTGTGCGGGGACGTTGCTCACCCTGAGAGGTGCGGTGTGAGGTCTGACCAGACAACCATGTCCACAGTACCTTCCATGGCAGGAAATTTAGATCATGCTGGAGGTCCAACCAAAGCAGTGTTGATGTGTTAGATAGGGTGGCTTTTCTTCTGCAGAAACACCGTTGGATATATCTACGGTCGCTGTCAGTCCCAATCAGGTTGTTGCCCCCCCTGGACCCCCTAGGAGGATTTATGCACCACCACCCTTTGCTTCCTCCAGGGATGACGGTGGCAAACCGGGTTTCCCCATCAAGCAAATCCCACATTCTACCGTCCCTGCAAATGGTTGGCAGTAACGAGGACCATCAAACCCGGTCCCACTGGGGAAGAGACGGAAGAGGACACCCCACAGGGCAAAAATCAAATGCAGCTCCATACACATCCATAACACAATAGCAGGGAAAGAACATTTGGCCTTGATATGCTAAGCTGCTCCCCACCACTATCTGATATTCTCCTGCAGCAAGCCTTCAGCCGCTACAACCCTGCAAGGCAACTCCATCAAGACACATACCCAGCTGCAACACGCCCTGCTAGGCTAGTCCATAGTGCATGTTCCTGGTGGAAGTGCATGCACCCAAGGACACTGGGATTGTCAGTATATAACGCAACAGAGCAGCAGATAAGTCAGTTAGGTTGACTGGGCTCCAAAAGGAAACACCATAAATATTCACATGATAGAAATACTATATAGCCACTATGGGGGTGCCTAGCCATGCTGTGGTCAATGCACAGTCAGGGCGTGAGAGTGATCTCCCAGAAGGAACATGCTGAGGCCACCCTGTCTGTTGTAGGTGGTGGACAGGGCAGCTCTAAAATGGCCCAGCCAGTGCCCTATGCCCTGTGCAGATGCATCCTGGTCTCAGGCCACCTGTACAGGGGCTATACCCATGGTAGACCTTGCTCCTCAGTATACACATTGGCAGACGCCAATACTGGCAACAGTGGCGGACCAGCAGTGTGGGGCCTGTGGAGGGTGTTTGCCAGCCACCACACACTGTATGGATAGACAGGACACACCCACACCTATTGTGCTACTATGGAGTAGCATTGTGATTCTACTATTAGGAGGTTTAGCAGCAAGCCCCTGGCCACCACACCAGTCCTGGAGCACAGTACAGGCATGGATTATGGTACGCAATTACTGTTGGGGGTCACTCCCCAGGGTGGTTAAAACACTGTTTTTCAGAGGCCCCAGGACCTGAAGCACCCCACACCACAGACATCAGAAAGGTTGTTATGATGGAGCTCCAATCAGCAAACTGGGCTTAACGTAGGAATTGCTATTCTGCCAGTAATCATAGCAAACGGTTGATAGCGTGTGTAACCGTAGTACCCAGGTGTAGGGTGGCATTGCTAGAGGTATGCAGGTGCTAGTATTGGGGAATATGCACCGACAGGGCCCAATGTCCTGCCTCTGCCAGGATGGCATTGGCCAATGGGTCCTGTCGTGGGTGTGGGTTTGGAGTTGTGTCTGCCACCTGTTGGCTGCTGCTTACGGCCAGAGGTTCCTCAACTCCAGTCCCTGGTGTGCAAAAACACCGTTCGGGTTTTTTCATGCTGTTCCCTCATGAATATGCATGAGATACAATCTTGCATACCATGGGGGTGGTGCATAAGATATGCAAGCACCAGGCATCTTTATTAGAGACAGCACTGGAACCTGAATGGGTGGTTTGGCCCTCCAGGATTCTGCACTTTCTCTTCTTTGGCCCCTTCTCGTCCACTTTATTTGGGAGACTCTGCTCTAGGCCCTTATGCCTTCCACACTTCCGTTTATGGTCGTCTGTTGCTCTGTGGGGTCACAATATATGCCCGGTACAGTCCTCCACGCAATCTCCGGCGCCTTCTTGGGCGTATCATTCACTTAATTGCTCCTACTTGGGAGGGTATACGTTAACTATCTTTTAAATCACTCTCCCTATTGATTGCTCTCACTGTTATCCTCGCCAATTAATTTTAATTAACCATGCTTGTATGTTACTGTACCCGCACTCCATGGTTTTGTCTCTTACTATCACGGTTTAGTGTTTGTGGTTGACTATTTTCTCCACATATCATCAGTGTGGACCTCTGGACCTTGGAAGTAGCCCAGCGGGGCTGTTTGACTTCCACTCCCACTGGGTGTGACCTTTTGTTTCTGTGTCATGTGCTTTCATTTATCACTGTCTTGGTGTGCACTGCACCACTGTTGTTGCCTTATTCAACATGATATGGTGCATTCCCTGGGGAATTCCACATGACTCCCTGTACATCCGACCCACCGCGCCGCCTTATCGTTTCCGCGCATTTGTTTACTGTGGAACACACGGCATCCTATTAACCCACTTTCTGGACACCGGGCTCAACGGCCTCCATGTCGTCCCGTCATGCTGTGGGCACCAGCCGCTGCCGACCTCCACCAATCGTAACCCCCCTCCATTAAGACTTAGATTGGAGGGGGGGGACAGCATAAACCCTGATTTATTTGGGGCCCGGCCAGGATGCTTGCATTTGGGGGATTCGTACATGCACCGATTGAGTTAATGCACATTTCTATTGTGTTGTGTGCTGTGTATGTGTAAAATAGAGGTTTTTGACCCATGCTTAAGGTTCTTCAGCAATAATGGTTCAGTCGTTTACTAGCCATGTTTTCCTTCATGGGGTGTAAAATAAGGGGACTGGGTTGTGCAGGAGCTCCAGCTGAAGATTTGAACCTGTGACACTTTCTTCTGGTCCTAAAAGGCACTGGCTGTGTCACGCTGCCAGCACCGTCTTAGCATGAAAACAGTGCAATTCCCTGGGGAGTCCATGGCTGTTTTGTCAGGAACAGGGCCTGTTCTGTTGAGGGTGCACTTGCACCCACGTGGAAGGGGGGCTAGGCCACCGTCTTCTGTGGCAGGCAGCCCACTGCCCCCTCCACCAACAGTACCCCTACTTGCCAACCATGCGGAACATGGCCTTATATTGGTTTGCCAGGCATCATCACAGATGAATGATAGTGTGGCCCTCCAAGGGACTGCATTGAGGGGACTGTGGTCTTAGGTTATGCGCATGTTTCGGGTGTCTGTGGGCTCTGTAGGGTTAAAACTAGAGGTTTTTGGACCATGCTTATTGTATCTGCAAAAAAAGTGTTGGTCTTATCGCTATCATGGTTTAGTCGGTGGGGTAAAATATGGGGATTGGGGTTTGGCAGGCTCGGGCCCCCAGCTGGGACTTGAACTGGTGATCTTTGGTTCTTGAACACACTGTCCGTGTTCACTGGCACCACACTGTGGCCACAGAGACAGGGGCGCAGGTCCCTGGAGATAGGACAAACCTGGTCCAAAGGAGAGTCAGAACTGAACCCCTGCTTAAGGTTGCCACCACGAATCTTCCACTGTGGGATCATTCACCTTTGCTATGGGGCACGGACGCGTAAAAAATAATTATTTTTTATTGCTCTGTCCCCATACAAGGTGAATGCAGAAATACCTTTTAAATTTCAACATTTCAGTTTGTATTTTGGGCGCTTCCCAATTTTTTGGATTATTTTTCTCGTTTGTTTCACATTTGTGTTAATAAAACTTTTCTTAATTGTTTACAATAAATCAGAGATTTTTAATGAAGGGGAAAAACTCAACATGCAACCCCTGTTGTTAATTCATAGATACAATGCAGATTAGATTAATTCTGCTTCCACTTTTTTAAAAGGTGGCCCATATAGAACAAAATGAGCATACCACAATTTGTGCAGAACCTGTTCCATTGTTATTGTGAGGAGCCACCATTTTGATGATCTACATGGTCCTTTCAGTTGGGGACTCACAATACTTTTTTTTGCCCTACTATATCTGAGACACATTTAGGGTGAGGCGTATAATACTAAATGGCTGCGATCTGTCTTAATTCTGTATGTAATAGTGGTTTCTCACTACTGCAAAGCTGTCGGGGACTATGTTCTCCTTTTTTATTTAAAAAAAAAAACGTCAAGAGCTGTGAAGATCACATTTCTGTTTCTTTATTATGAACGTGTCCTGTAGACTAATTCTGTAAATTTAGGGCCCTCTCACTAAAGTGCCCTATATAGTTAAGAACTGGTTGTTCACATGTACAAACCATGTGCTGTTGATGGTGGGTAACTTGGTAGCACAGGGGCCATCATTGTTAGTGTGGGCTAGGGCTTCTCAACCCTGTCCCTTGGGGGACACCACCTTGCTAGTCAGGTTTTCAGGATAACCACAATTGGAATATGCATGGAAGAGATTTTGCCAGTAAGAATGGAGGGCAGATGTATGCAAAATCTCCTCTCATGCCTATTCACTGTGGTTATCCTAAGTAACAGCTGGGTTTGAGGACTCCCCTGGCCTAGGGGCCCGATTTTCCATGATAATGCTGAATCTGCAGATGAAATGAAGTAGTACAAAGCAGGTTAGTAGTCAGAGAGTTGGGTAATGGTGAATCTTGCAATTAGCGTGGATGCAAGGCATTACCTCCAACCTCCTCAAATAGGTGAAAGGTAAGTGCAATCTGCCTTGCGTTAACTATCCAGGCACCACACAAGTGTAACTGCAGAGAAAATGCTGGTTCCACACCACCTGGACAGTTAACACGGTAGCTTTTGACACTAGTTTAATGCTCCTAAATTTTGCACGCTACTGGTGTGTTAGCGCAAGACTACAGTGGCAACTTTAGTTAAAAGGGCCCTCTTAGTGAAAATTGGTGTCGCTGGTGTTTATTGGCACAAATTGTCTCTCATTTTATTAAGTTGCCCTGATTATATTTTGAAACTGAGAAATATAATTTGTATGTGATAAGGACATTTGGTCCAAACACCAGTCTGCCCATTTGTTACCTCCATGACTCAAAGCTTTCAGAGGTCTTACTCCTTATGTGCGGGTTCGTCCCCACCCGGAGCTTCTTTCCCTGTTATGGTGAGATCTCTGAGGCCACTGAGTCTTTTGGCGTCTGCCCTGTGCATGCTTAAGCTTCTGCTACCGATTTTGATTCCCACTGATAGTCTCGTGGTCCCAAGGGCCCTCGTAGCTAACCATCCCTCTTAGGTCTATTGAATGCAAAGAATAGTTATCTCACATGCTTTTGGACCCCTCCCACCCACCCTCTTCCCTCTCCCTCCCCCCCCCGCCTTCAGCTTCAAGGAAACCTGCCTTGAACCTGGAACTTTTCTTTCTGTGGAATTTTGCTCTTCCCTTCTGCTTACCTTATTGAGAATTCTTAGTATTTAAATATCATATACCGGTCCTCTGCTATTATTTCTATAGAAATTAAATTGCAAATTTGTTTTGTGGGCTGTTTACATTTTTCCTTTCAGACTGTTTAGATTGTATTTTAGATTCCCTTCAAAACCCTAGCCGTTTCCCCTCCAGATATCAGGTATGCTACTAGAATGCTGAGGTATCATACATAGCAATAAGACAATTGGTCCTGATTTTTCTCTTTTCTTAATTAGAAGGGAGGAAAATTAAATAAGGAACTGACAATTTTATAGCCAATGTAGACCCCACTATTGCTTGCTTCAGTTAGCAAATTTCTCCTCTTCCATAGCTACTTTATTTATTTTATTTGTATTGCTACATTGCTAATTCTTAACAAGAAATGTTCTTCTAGGCAGTAACACAACAAACATATAGGCAATTATACAACAAATTAAATATAGTAAAAACAATATATCAATTAAAATAGCATGCAATAAGACTATTACTCAATTCCAATAATCAACATTGAACAAGAAAACCAAATAAAAGCAACAACAAAATCATCAGTATCACCGTTGTCCAAGAAGTTGTGGGAATCTTGCACCCAAATCACCTTGAAGCAAATTAGAAAATAGCACACTCGTTAGGAAAAGGAAAATTACCGTCACACAATCTTTATTTAGGAAAAGCCCTTTACCCAAAAGTCAGTTAATCAATTAATGTGCATTTTTTGTTGCATGATAACTGCTGATCCCAGAGGCATGGACAGTTTTCCATGCACTTCAATTGTCGTACCCCCCTGCGCTTTTGTGCCCAATGTGGATTCTGGGATAGTGGTACTCGGAAGAACGGTGGTTAGGGGTTGGAAAAAAAACAATGGGGGTGATAAGCAGCATTGCAGTTAGTGGTGGAGGGACCATACTGCACGATGCCAATGTTGCAATTAGCGCCAGGTGCACCTAAAGCTACCTCCACAGGGTGGAGTTTTTAAGTGGTAGCCCATGGTAAATTTTACAAGGGTCCAAAAACATGCTAAGAGGCCTATTTTCATGGTAACTGTCAGGCCACCATGCTGACCATGTCCTTAAAATACTAAACAATGGCTCACGTAGCAGTTGCACCTAACGTACGTTTGTTTTTGGCACCATAAACATGCTTTTTCAGTGCCAAAACCTAGCACAACTTTAGTTAAAGATCCCCTTAGGTTTTTAATAGGTGAAGGAAAGTATAATATTGGGGAGGTGCTGTAGACCTTATCTGGAGTTTCAGTAAGCTTTTGAGGTTGTCTGTCTAGAAAGATTAGCATGGGAATAGACAACAAAGTTATAAATTGACCTCACAGCAATACTGAGGTGCAGACCAAGTTCTGGCAAAGAGGTCTAGCCAAAGCTGGGTTTGTATACAGATCTCATAATAGGAGCACAATGGCCTCAGAACTTACTGAAGCCTGTTTGCTGAAGGTGCAGGTTGGCAGTGGAAACTCACAGCAACCACTATGAAATTGTATGATTCACCCGTCAGTAGTTTTCATAATAGAATTAACAAAGAAAATGAAATATAGATCAGAATGACCAAAATGCAACACATCACAGCTAAGGAATTTTTGTAATCCCTGTGTGTGTGTGTGCATGTGTGGGGTGCATATTTTGTGTATATAGAGTGTATGTTTTGTGTGGTTGTATGGTGTGAATGGGTTATGTGGCGATAGTTGGGTGTTGGAGGTAGTTTTGGGGGGTGCAGGGCAGTTGTGAGAAATACTTTTAGGGATTGGGCCATTTTGGAGAAATGATTGGCAGTTTTCAGGGGTGTGTTTTTGGAATTTGGAGGAGTTTGGGGCGATGAGGCATTTACAAGGGATATTTTGGGGGGATAATGAGGCAGCTGTGAGAGGAGATGTTTTAGGCTTGGGAGAGTTTGGGGTAGTGGTTTAGTTACAATGGAGACAGTGTTTTTAGAGTGGGGCAGTTTAGGGAGATCAGTGGGATATTGTGAAAGGAAATTTTTGGGGAATTGGGACAATTGTGCATGTATTTGTGGTTGAGCAGTTTAGGCATGGTTGGATAGGTGCAGTGGTAGCTTTTGGGGTTGAGGCAGTTTGTGAGTGGTGGGGCACTTGCTGAGGGGTTTAGCTTTTGAGGTGGGACAACCTTGTGGGGTGGTGGGGAAGTTGGCAGGGGTATTTTCAGGGTTGGGGCAGTTTGGTGGTGTTACCTTTGCTGATGCTGTGTTGAAATTTCTGTGTTTTCATTGACTGACATTGATGCCAGGTAGCTGGAAACTGCTCAATCAAGCTGACTATCCACTTGCTTTATAAAGTTACCCACCTTTTTACCCCAACTAGACTTGAGTGCTTAAACTTATCCAGTCAGATCTAAATATTTGGAGTAAGCAAATAAAGTTTAAACCATGCTCTGGTAAATGTTTCAAGCTCTCTCTCTTTTGTGCGGCCAACTTTGGTGTGTAAACTAGTTAGAGACACACAAGACAATATTCAGAATGAATTTATTTGGTTAGCATGATCTGCTAATTGGATGAACCCTGCTGAACCCAATATTCAACAAGCCTATCCGGATAATGCCACGGCGATTAGAGGAAATATTCAATGGTACTATCCAGAAAGTGGGAGGCAGTTTGTGGACAGAAGCACTTATCTGGCTAGCTGTGATTTTTCAGTCCACTAACTGGATTAGTGGCCACATAATGGTATGCCAAAAAAGGTAGACCCACTTTCCTGCAGCCATGCTATCTCGGGATATTGTTGGTATCCAGATAACCCTTGGCACATCTGCTGAGTAGCTAGTTACACTTTGGCCCACGTAGACCAGTTTTTAAGAAAAAACACTGCTGAATATTTACCTGACAAGTGGGGGGGGTTTGACCATTTAACTTACAAAGTTAACCAGAGAAATTCAACACAATTTATTTTTTTGTCTTAAGCACAGTCTTTGCCTCAAAATCAAAAGTGGTAGCTATAATAAGGTCTACTATGACTGCATGTATAAATTCTGATTACATCAGGTCACAACACTCCAATGGTACAGGAAAGAAATTCTATTAATGCTTCTCAACCAGCGCAAGAACAGAAATTCTGGTTTACAGGAATTTGAAAGGCATTTAAAATGTGTTTCTCTTCTTCTAATTTGGAATGTTTAATTTTGGTTAGAGTATATTAATGAGTCACAATTTAGAGCTATGAGCATACAGATAACCTTTGAGAATTATTTCCTGTTTAATAATTATTTAATCCATTTAAATACAGTCTGTTTTGAAAATCAGCTCATTTATAAACCAGCATATAATGGATATTTCAAATGCATTCAACTCTGGATGCTGTTTATAGATGATATCTTAACAGTACGGTCCAGAGATCAACAAGCCCTGAATACAGTTTGAGTTTTGATTAAACAACTCTGATCTCAAAATTCAATAAATATGCTAAGTGATCTTCAGAATGTCAAATTTCCTTTATCTATTCTTTCTATGAGGTTTCAATTCTGAACCAATACAGTCCTTCACAACTTTCTAAACTGACGTTTGGGGTATTGTTGCTATTTCCATTATTTGTGTCTCTGCCTTCTCTACAGTTATAGGTTTAACTCCTTTTCATAAGTTTATTGACTTGAATACCATGCAACACTACAAGAGCATGCAAGGACATACGATTTAGTAAACCAAGGTCGTTACTGCAGTGATGTTTTATCTTGGTACTGCATGCTGCTACAGATATAATTCTGGATTAGGACATCCAAATGCTGTAAGAACTTAAAAAGTGCCATACTAGGTTAGACCATTGGTCCATCCCAATTAGTTCTCATGTTCATAGCTCTTGGCTCTATGCTTTCAATGGATGCACAGTTTCTGCTGTTCCAATTCCATCAGCTATGCCGGCTATGTCCATTTTTGGAAAAGTCTTTTTCTTTGTGACGTCTAATCATGCACTAATCATATTACAGCTGGATTACTGTAATTCTCTTTTACGTAGTCTGTCACAAAAGTCTAGTAAAAGATTACAGGTGGTTCAGATGCAACGGTTCATTTACTCACTGATGTATCCTTGTGGAACTTAATTATGTACATATTTAAGAATCAGACTGACTTCTGATTGAATATCATGCCCAGTTTTAAATAAGTCCTTTAATTGTTAAGATTTTGTGAAGGCTGGGACCTTTATATTTAACTAACCACTAATGTCTCTATGGTCCCTCCTATACACTTCAGTCATAAGAGGTGCAATGCTGGGTCAGATCAATGGGTCCATCAAGCCAAACATCCTGTCTCTGACAGTGGCCAATCAAGGTCACTTGGAAATACCTGCAAGATCACTCTTCCATGTTACTCATTCCCAGATGCAGGAGGTAGCAATCTCCAAGTTTGTCTAACTAGTAATTATTGATGGATCTGTCCGCCAGAAACTTGCCCAACTCTTTATTAAATAGAGCTAGACTATTAACTTCAATCACATCTCCAGCAACAACTTCTACTGTTTAATTGTGCGTTGACAAAATTACTTTCTTTCTTCGTTTATTTTAAAACCTGCTATCAGTTTATTTCACAGTATGTGTTTAGTTCTAGTACAGTTTGAAAGAGAAAAATAACCATTGCCTACTTTCCTGTTCCACGCCACTCATCATTTTCTAAATCTCTATTATAATTTATCTCAGCAATCTTTTCTCCATGATGACGAAGCCTAACTTGTTTAGCCTTTTTTCATAAGAGAGTCGTTCTATCCCCTTCATCATTTTTGTTGCCCCTTCTCCATGTTTCCTAGTTCTGATAGATTTTTTGAGATGGGGCAGCCAGAACTGCACACAGTATTCAAGGTGAGGTCACACCATAGATCTATACAGAGACATAATGAGCTGTGAAGTGTTATATTCTATTCCTTTCTGAAGAATACCCAACATTCTATTTATATTTTTAGAGGGGGGGGGGGTGTTGACTACCATTGCCCACTGAACTGAGGCTAAGAACATAAGAATTGTCATACAGAGGCAAAACAAAGGTCCATCACGCTCAATTTGCAACAGTGACCAATCCAGAATCCCAGAAAGAATCCCGAAAAGAAAGTCAATTTCATTGTACTCATCCCCAGAGATAAGCAGTGGATTTCCCCAAGTCCACCTCCAAACCTTTTCTTTTTTAACCCAGCTAAGATGTTTTATCACATCCTCTGGATAAAAAAAATCCAGAGTAAGTTGAGTGAAAAAAATATTTTTGACAATTTGTTTTAAATGTACCACTTAGGGGTATGTTTACTAAACCGCGATAATCGTGAATAACGCGTGTAATGTACGATTAACGATCGTTCGCACATCATAACGCGCATTCTGACGTGCGAACGATTGTTAATCGTACATTACGCGCGTTAACCGCATTTAACGATCGTAAACCTCCGCGGCGCGTTAAAACAGCGCAGAAGGCGGAGAGTGGGCGGAGAGAAGGGGTCAATGGGCGGGGAGTGGGTGGGGAGAGGCTCCCCTCATACTAACACGCTGAATTTCAGAGCTCAATCCCAACACAAATGAAAACCTGCCGTTAAAGGCATATTAAAGGGAAGAGAAACCATTTCCGTCAGCAATGTACAGCAAAACCGGGGAAACCTAAAAAAACGTGAGCAGTGTGATACATGTGCACAGAACAAAATAGCAAATAGAAATGTAAAAAGAACATAACAAAAGCCAAAAGAAAGTATAAACCAGCTGTGCAACAGAGATATTAGTGGGCAACCGTAAAAAAACAATTCCTGGAAAGCTACAAAAAACTAAATATGATGTTTGTAAGGGTCTATGGAGCGTAGACCCGTCCACAAATCATTCCTCAGTCAGTCCTGCCCTGAGCTCTCCTGGGAGTGTCTGCTATGGTTGCCCATTACTATCACCATTGGCCAGTTTGGTGAGGGTCTATCCCCTTTTCCCGAGGTCAATTGTGGGGTCTATGTGCACGTGTATCGCCATACAAGGTGAATGAGCCGACAGTAAAAATGTGCAGAGCAGGGTGTCTGTCTCACTCTGCCAGGTTTCCTATCTCCAGGGACTTCACTGTCTCTGTGGCTACAGTGTGGTGAAGCAGACACAGCCAGTACTTGTTAAGACCAGAGGGTCACAGGTTCAAATCCCAGCTGGGGCACCCACCAACCCTGTTCCCATATTTTACCCACCACACAACAGAGATAGTAAAGACACCCCTTCATCCCAGAGAACATGGGACAAACAACTATATTTTACCCTCCCCCCCCCCTAACAATGGGCAGTTCCCACAGCCGAGTCCCACAAATGCAGTCCCGGAGTGCGACACCTTAGTAGCTCATAGGCATTTGCCAAAATAACGACATGTCAGCATGTTGGTGGAAGGGTACAGGTGGTGGAGGGGCCAGTGGCTTTTAGCCACAGCAGACAGTTGCCCAGCCATGTGCAGGCTGGCACGCCCACCGCAACACACAGGCCCTGTCGGATGTACAGTCATGGACTGCCTAGGGAATACAGCCTACCTGTGGCAACACAGTGGTGCAGTGCACACAGACAGTGTGTGCAAGAACAGAAGGTCACAGGTTCAAAGCCCAGCTGGGGCTACTGCCAATCCAGTACCCATATTTTTCTCACAACTAAACCGTGATAGTAAGGAAAAAACTTTATTGCTGATAACATACGCATGGTTAATACGCCAATATTTAACCACACACCGAGCACAGACACCATAAACAGGCGCATAATCTAGAGCAGAGTCTCCAAAATGCAGTCCTGGAGGGCCACACAACAGTCAGGTTCAATGCTGCCACAAATAATGCATAATGAGGAGCAAGGTACCATGGGTATAGCCCAGACAGGGTGGCCTGGCCAGGCTGCATCTGCACAGCGCATAGGGCACTGACTGTGACATAGCAGTGCCTGGCCACCACCTACACAGACAGGGCGACCGCTGTATGTCCTGCAGGGAGATCAATCTCACCCTGACTGTGCAGTGACCATGGCATGGCTAGGCATCCCCATAGTGCCATGTAGTACTTCTGTTATGTGATGTATATGTGCCTCCTTTTGGAGGCTAGTCACTGATTGATCTGCGTCTTCTGTCTGCTGCCATTGCAGGTCTGGGTGCATGCATGTCCAACAGGAACATGCAGTAATGGACCAACTAGCAGACTGTCTGCAGCTGGTATGTGTCTTGATGGAGTGCATAGCAGGGTGCAGCAGCTGAAGGGCTGCTGTAGGAAACTATCAGATAGTGTCTGGGTGCAGCCTAGCATAGACAGGCCTACCATTTGTCTGCCCCTGTGCTATGGATATGTAGAGTGCTGCACTGTAGGGTGTGATCCAAGGTGTTTGGGCAGAAACCACCTAGCTCACACATTATCACTGCTGTGGATCTCCAGCATGGCCTATGTTTGCCATGGATGGTTCGGTGGACCTGGTGCTGGGCGCCTCACTGCACCCTCAGGGTGAGCACAGCAACCGCACAATGTGACGTTGTGTAGCCACTGTGTGCCAGTAAAACACACGGTCAGTGCCCCCTACCAGGCCGAGGTGCTGTGGGGGTGCACATGGTCAGTTCCCCCCACCAGGCCGAGGTGCTATAGGGTTGCATTTCACATCTCGTGTCAATCAGTGGACAGCTGATTTGCATGTGTAGTGCATCATGGTTGTGACTGCTCCAATAAAACTCTGTGAACCACAGCAGATGGACTGTGCGGTGAACTGAAGTCGCTCTGTAGCCAGCTAGGCATGTAGAAGGAACTACAGAGGCTTACTCCACTGGCAAATGCACTGACTGTGCAGCCAGAACCTATGGGTATGAGGCCACTGTGGTGATACATGGCAGGACTGCCAGGTGCAGCTGCATTTGGAGTAGTGGTGTCTGTAACCCAATAATATCAGAGGTAAAGTACAGACTGCAAGCCTTCGTTTGTCAGCAAAGAGCAAGAGAGGACAGAGAGAAAGGGTGTAAGAGCACACATGAGAAGGCTACAACTAATGATATACATATCAAAATAGACAGATAAACAGAAGCTCTACATTGGCCCGGATGCCACCTCCACAGTATGCCAATCAGGGACACTCACTGTGCCCTGGTCCCCATCCCCCCCCCCTCAATCCATGTAAACAAAAGGGACATTACAAATGTCAGAGACATCTCTTCATCAAGGTCAGCCCTCGACAAAGCAATGTGAAATATCCATAATGTGAGATGTCAGAGGCAGAAGGTATCAGAACACATGCTGCTGACCCTGCAATAAATAGCAGTAGGCCAAAAATGTGGGGGATGTAAAACCCAGCTCATGCCCACAGGCTAGGATAAGCCATAGGCCATCACATGTATAGATGGTAGTGTTAATGTGAGTTGCAGTACACCATGAGGATCTGCAATCAAACATGCCAATGCACATTCCAACGCACGATCCAACGCACGAGCCAACGCCCATCGGCCGACATCAACGCACATAGGTACGTGCCGTGTCATGGCCCCAAAACGATGTCTCAACGCACGTGGCCACGCCCTGATGAACGCACATGGCTACGCCTCCATGAACGCACGTGGCTACGCCCTTATAAACGCACGTGGCTACGCAGCTGAAATACACTCAGAGCAGATGGCAGCCATGTCACGAAAGCCTGCTTTTACACAAACAGACTTGTACCTGCTGACAGAGCTCTTCTGTCTCCGCCAGCAACGCCTCTTCCCTGGCTCTTCCAGGAGGCAGAACCTAACAAGGGTGAGGAGGGCCTGGGACCGCCTCACCACCAATAGATACAACAGGAGCTCTGATTACCCACGTGAGGTAAGTGTCTTTGGACAGGCACCCCAAATGAGGACGTGGTGAAGAATAGCCTGTAACCAAAGCACCATTAGAATCTGCACTGCTGGAGAATGTCTGGTGTTACCGTGGGCTGCTTGTAGCTAGGTCATCAACACACCCAATAGCAGAACCCACAAGCCCACAGGGGGTAGGTGCAACCATGGCAGAGATGAACAAATGACCCCATTGGTATGCTACGGGGCGCAGTTGCATCCTCAGTGATGTGGCCCATCAAGAGAAAAACCACTGGGCCAAAACGAAGGCAAAGATACACACAGGGGTCTGTCATATGCCCCTGTCAGCTAGCACAAAGCACAAGGACATCCCAGGATGCTGCAGGCCCCTAAAGGGTGTTCATCCCCTGTGCTGGTGCTATGGATACAGGCCTTGTTAGTGCTCACAAGGATCAGGCCATAGTCCCAGGATGCTGAGGATCCCATATGAGGAGCCCATCCCCTGTCCCTGTGCTATGGATACAGGCCTTGTTAGTGCTCACAAGGATCAGGCCATAGCCCCAGGATGCTGAGGCTCCCATATGAGGAGCCCATCCCCTGTCCCTGTGCTATGGATACAGGCCTTGTTAGTGCTCACAAGGATCAGGCCATAGCCCCAGGATGCTGAGGATCCCGTATGAGGAGCCCATCCCCTGTCCCTGTGCTATGGTAGCTGGGCCTGGTTGTGACTACAGTAACAACACACATCCCAGGATGCAGTAGGCCTCACCTCAGAGCCCTACCCCTCATCCTGGTGGTATGGGGAATGCCCCAGACAGTCAACACAAGAGGCAAACCAGATCCCCAGGATGCAGTAGGCCTCACCTCAGAGCACTACCCCTCATCCTGGTGGTGTGGGGAATGCCCCAGACAGTCAACACAAGAGGCAAACCAGATCCCCAGGATGCAGTAGGCCTCACCTCAGAGCCCTACCCCTCATCCTGGTGGTATGGGGAATGCCCCAGACAGTCAACACAAGAGGCAAACCAGATCCCCAGGATGCAGTAGGCCTCACCTCAGAGCCCTACCCCTCATCCTGGTGGTATGGGGAATGCCCCAGACAGTCAACACAAGAGGCAAACCAGATCCCCAGGATGCAGTAGGCCTCACCTCAGAGCCCTACCCCTCATCCTGGTGGTATGGGGAATGCCCCAGACAGTCAACACAAGAGGCAAACCAGATCCCCAGGATGCAGTAGGCCTCACCTCAGAGTCCTACCCCTCATCCTGGTGGTATGGGGAATGCCCCAGACAGTCAACACAAGAGGCAAACCAGATCCCCAGGATGCAGTAGGCCTCACCTCAGAGCACTACCCCTCATCCTGTTGGTGTGGGGAATGCCCCAGACAGTCAACACAAGAGGCAAACCAGATCCCCAGGATGCAGTAGGCCTCACCACCGAGCCCTACCCACCCCTCATCCTGGTGGTATGGGGAAGTCCCCAGACAGTCAACACAAGAGGCAAACCAGATCCCCAGGATGCAGGAGGCCTCACCACAGAGCCCTACCCCTCATCCTGGTGGTATGGGAAATGCCCAGGTTCGTGACCCATTGGGTCAAACCATATTGCACACTGATAATTGTATATGTGTAGCGGCAGAGGCCACCAAAGGGTGTCTGACCCCTAATGTCAATATGTGTTTCCACCCCAATAGGTCGAGGATCTCCGCAAGAAGGCACGGGAGCTGAGGGCACGGTATCCCCGTTTTGTGCGCCGAGTGCAGCGGGAGCGGCTGGCCCAACAGGACGGTGAGTGATGTGACATGGCCCTGTGGGCCAGTGGTTGACATGACCACAGGATGTATGTTACTGCTGTGGCACATGTGTGAACATGGGAATGACACGTGTCCCCCTCTCCCACAGTGGATGCACGCACTGCGGAGGAACAGGTGGTGCAGGATGCAGGGCCCGGTGATCCACAAGGAGCAGAAGAGTTGGATGTGCTGCCTGACCCTGTGGAAATGGTGGTGGAGCGCCACACACACCACCTCATGGGGTAGAAGACTCCTCGGACACAGAGGGGGAGGAGGAGGATGTGGGGCATGGTGGGGGCCCGGCTGAGGAGGACATGCAGCTGCCCTGTGCGGATTCTGTGGGGGAGGAGGTGGGGGAGGGGGGGAGGGCAGAGGTGCTGGGGGGGCAGGGTGAGGAGGGGCGGGTGCAGGTGGCTCGGGCAGGTAGGGGCCCTGCTGTGGTGGGACAGGGGCCTGAAGGGGGTGACCTGCCCAACATGGCGCTGGTGGGGGATGGGTTGGGTGGGGGGGGTTGGGGGGGCATGTGTGCTGGGTGCCCAGCTACATGAGCTGTCACAGGGCTATGGGGCGCCAGCGACCTGCACCATGGTGATGGCGACGCACACCCCCTGGACGTGGGCATGGCACACATAGCCGAGGACATGCGCACTGTGGATGCAGCCACACAGACACGGGGAGACCTGTGTCTGTGTGGCTGCATGTGCGGGCTGCGCGTGGCCGCAGCTGTGCATGCGCATGCACACGCCCAGAGGCAGAACGCCCTTATCATGGGGCAGGTCCTGGCGACCCTGACCATGGTGGCTGACCATCTACG
The DNA here is from genome assembly GCA_033557465.1 of Ichthyophis bannanicus. NCBI lineage: Eukaryota > Metazoa > Chordata > Amphibia > Gymnophiona > Ichthyophiidae > Ichthyophis > Ichthyophis bannanicus. The sequence goes on from CM066033.1 coordinate 545,979,891, forward strand.
CTTGCTGGAGGAGCATGTAGCTGGGGGCACGCCGGAACAGCCACCATGTGACAGGGGTCCCCGGGTGTGTAGCACATGGATACGCAGTACACACCCGCCCTGTGACAGCCCATGCCATGGCCTACCCCACACATGGAGGGCAGCAGGGCTGTTTGACAGCGATGTTCACATGTTGGCCAATGAAAAACCCCACCCCCAAGTTGTTCTGTAAATAAAGTTTGACATTATTACCTGTTAACTGTGCTGTCCAGATATCCCTCTGTGCTATGGGTCAGTGTTGTGTGAGAGACACATGAGGACACACTGATGTGTGTCAGTGTGAGATACAAAGGGTGCGTGCAGGGTACTCTACACGTGTCATCCGTCTAGCGATACTACGGCCATTACATGGGCTGGTGCCACACATGTAGCAATGCACAGACATGTAACTGTGCCCAGGGGTCAGCAGTGGTGGCACCTGCAAGGCTATGTGCAGCATCTGTGATGGGTGCAGACCAGGGTGGTGGATGGCATGGACACAGCAGGTGGGCTAATGGACACTGCCCATGTAAAACCCATTGCAAACCCGCTGTATCCTAACAGCAATACCAGGACTCACTAAGCACCATACTCTACCAATCAAAAGGTAACACTGCAAATATTACACCAACACATTTCACAGAGCCACAATACCTGAACCACTGGGGAGAGAGAACAAGTGGCAATGCCACATTGGAATCATTTAAACAGAACACCTCCGCTCAGTTACACATGCAGAACATAGACCATCACCAAACAGGTAATCACTAATTCGAAACAGGAAGACAACCATTAAACTGGGAATCACAACAGCCTAACTTGGAATGTACAACACTGTAGAAATAAAACTAGACATTAATTTGCACCTGTATTAAACAAAGCGCAGACGTTAATGATGCACATTTACCAGAGCTGACCTATTCCAGATAGGAAATGCAATACAAAGGGATATGTGTCTACCTTTTGTGCAATTTCTTCAGCTGCAAGTGTTCCAGCCATTTTCTCGTGGTTTCTTCGTGTCCTCTGCTAACTCTCCATCGTCTGCTGTCCATGTGTCCTTTCTTCTCTCTTGTAGTTGATTACCATTCTCTCGCTACATCTGCTTTTACATACTAATCCTTCTCATAATTCTCTTTCCGCATTCCTAGTTCATCCACTCAACTCTTACCCCTCCATCCCCAATCCCCAGGTACTCACCCAATACCCGGCCAATTGGAGATGTTTTCTCCCTCCCACACAAAATATTTTCCACCTCTCCATTTTACACTTCCAGCCCATCCCATTCTGATCCACCCCCAACATCAGCTCCCTCCTTGTTCCAGCCTCACCCAGCATCCATTCCCTTCTAGTCCCTGCAGCAGCACATATCCATTCCTAGCCACCCATCAGCCCAGTTCCAGTCCTAGCAACCCCCAAACCCAATACCAGTCCTAGCCCCCCCCATCAACCCACTTACTGTCCTAACCCCCCATCAGCCCACTTCCAGTCCTAACCCCATCAACCCATTCCCAGTCAGCCCCCCATAGCCCATTGCCAGTCCTAACCCCCCCATCAGCCCACAGCCCATTACCAGTCCAAACCCCCCCCCCCATCACCCACAGCCCACCTAATGTCATGCCCTTCCCCCCCCCCATAGCCCATGACCGGATGTCCCCCCCCCCCCCTGCACACAGGGATAGGATGCGGGGAACAGATGTTGGCTGCAAATGCTGGGTAGTGTGTGCCTGCTGGTGTGCGCCCAAGAGCAAGTGGGGCATCCCATGCTGGGCACAGCAGTGTCAGTGTCTACACCGTCTGGCATAATAGTTCCCATTGGGCACGCCCCAGGGTCATGCACGTGTGGGTTGTGCGTACCACTGTCCCCCCAAACAACACAGGAGACATGACATGTGCTTCATCCGCATGTTATGCGTTTTATTTCCCCCGGCCCCTGCCCCTGCCACACCTTGCGTGGCCCCTCCCACCCTGTGATGATGGTGGCTCTGCTGCCGCCATTGCTGCCGCTGCTTCCACTGGTGTTGGTGGAGGAGGTGGTGGTGGTGTCACCCCCATGGGTGCTGCGATGCTTTGCAGGCTCTCAGCAATGCTCTCTGCAGCTACAACAAGCCTCGGGACCCCCATCATGACCCTGGACATCATACGATGGTGTCTGCGTAGCGCATGCCTCTGCCGCTGCTGCTCCCGCAGACACGCACGCAGTAAATGCCGTATACCTGTGGAGACAGCAGGTAGTGCATTGGTATCGTGAAACTAATCGCCTACCTTTGCAGACGCATTGTCAACAGAACACAGTTTGAGACTCACCCTCCGCATCCCTGTGTGCCTCAGCGGTGTGCGCCTGCATTTGCTGGATCACATCTTCCACGGTGGCCAGCACCGCAGCACTGTTTTGCTGCCCTGCCTCTGCAACCACGTTCCTGGTGGCGCCATCGGTGTGCGTGTCCCCTCCACAGGCTGGCTGAGGGATGGTCCCACTGTCCTCACCGGGGGGGGTTGGGGGAGCTCCTGCCTCCAAGTTGGACACCTCCAGCACTGTGTCCATGGGGGTTCACGCCCAGGGCTGGCTGTCCCCATGCGCCTCCTCAGCTGCATCTATGGCAGCTATGTCACCTGTGGGACCCAAGATCATATAGGTCATATGCGGCAGGGCTGCCTGTCTGCACTCATCCCACTCCCCTGAGAGCACATGTGTGTGGGTGAGCCACATGGGTCCTGGTGGGGGCCCCTCCCCCCCACCCCCCCCTCCCTCCACCCCCCCTCACCTATTCCCCATTGCCGAGAGGGGCCGTTGCCCTGCGACGTCAAGTGACCACCCCCCCAGTGCATGCTACCACGCCCCCCATGCAGCCCCGTCAACGCTATCAGCCCTGCATACACAGTCCTTGTTCAACCCAGGTGCATAGTGCTGTCCTGTCATCCATGTCAACACCTGTGTGGCCATGCTGCCCCCACCAGCCATACACCCTCCCCACTGCTACACATTGACAGCCCCTGCTGGTACTGTGGGACCTTTCCCCTTGACACAGAACACATCCACTGTGCCATTCCACTCCCTGACCACCATGGACATCTCTCCCCCAATGGGTCATGGCCCAGAGGCTGGTTGTATGCCTGTGCTGCCCCCTGGGTCCTCATATTGCACAATCATGCCACCTACACCCCAGTCCACCCTTGGTCACCCACACACATGTGCGCTTGCAGGCTCCCACTGGTACAGATCACTCAAACACTTACCTGCACCTTGGTGCGCTGTGTCCAACTCTGGGGGAAGGCTCCGCCAAGCGCCGCTCTAGTGGACTCAGGTTGGCGACCTGTGCTGGGCCCCCTCCTGTGCCTTGGGCCCCTCTCCGCTCTCTTCCCAGCTCATTCCTGATGTTCCTTTTGATGTCGCAGTATCGTTTACATATGCTTTCAACATCCCTGTGTGGCCCATTTGCGGTTGCCACCTCCGCTTGTACCTCCGCCCATGCCCTAGCATGTGTTGCACCAGTTGTTGTTGAGCTCAGCTGACCGAACAGAAGGTCATATCGATCCAGAATGGTGGTGAGGAGTAGGTCATTCTCCTCCTGGCTGAACCGTACCGCTCGTTTGCGAAGTTCCTCAGGGAGGGTGGGCCTGCGCCTCTTCTGCCCCATTGTGGCAGTGCCCTGTGCACATGGTGTTCCATGTACACCTGATGTGCCTGGCCTCTCACCATCTTCATTGGGGGTGTCCATCGATGGCACCTGCTCTGCTCCGGCACTGTCAGACGTCTGGCTTGTCATATTCATCCAGATTGTGTGTTGAAGTGCGTGCCATTTTGTCCTCCCCAGCTTTATATAGGTCCCATATGGGTGTGGCTCTGAGCACATTGCGTACGCACGTAAGATCGCGTTCTCCCCCTGCGCACGCATGGACGTAATGCGAATATGTGCCCTACATGACGCACTGTGCATGGTTTTCGCCTGTTCTCCAGAAATTCATCCCTCGATGTACACATTACACGTGGCCTCCTCCTACAATGCATGTTGTGATGGTAAGTACGACATATCTTTCTCTTGGGGTACCCGTGTATATTTGTTCTGTGCGTAAACACGCGCATTGGCTGCTGGTCACGTCTTGTTTGGCACATTACGTGGTACGTGCGTTGCGTGTACGCGCGTGTGAACGCGGTTGGTGTCTCTGTGACATCTTGGCGTCTTCCTTATTTGGTAGGGTGTATACCTCGCAGTACCTTTACACTATGCTCTGTCACAGGGAGCTGGTTATTATCAGAATGGCTTTTCTCAGGAGCAATGCGGGGGTACGCGCGCTCCTTCGCGCGCTACGTTGCCGACTACAGGATTTTGCTGACTACAGGGTGTTGGGTGTGGTGGATGTTCCTGGTTGACCAGGTGTGTATTGTTTGTGTGATTTGTGTTCCCGCCCTGTACCCTATTTCACAGCCACCTGTCCCACATCCTGTGTCTATCATGGCTCAGACTGTGAATGCAGGTGGTGCAGTCATTGCATTGCTGGAGCTAGCTGGGCTGCGCTTTCCGGCTGAGGGAGATGATGGTCCTGGGGCTGAGGCCCTGGGCATGGGTCCTCACCCGATGCAACACAGGCCTGCAGCTGTGGAGGGTCCACAGGCGGGTGTGGTGGAACAATGGCGCCGTAGGCGTCCTGAGGGGCGGCCACGCCTGCAACACCTCTGCAGGCCCAGGGCCATGCTACAGAACATCAGGGAGGACCAGGTGATCTCCCTCTACCGGCTGGACACAGGGGCTATTAGGGAGCTCTATGAGGATCTAAGACCTGACCTCGAGCCCCTGACTGCCCGGTCACATGCTATACCGGAAATGGCCAAGCTCCTTGCTGCCCTACATTTCTTTGCCTCTGGCTGTTTCCAAACCTCAGTGGCTGCAGTGGGTGGGATGAGTCGGTCAACGTTCTCTCGCTGCCTCCACCAGGTACTGCGGGCCATGGTCAGCCGGGTTGGGAATTACATTGCCATTCCCAACAGTAGGCAACATTGGGTGGCCCTGGGACATGCATTCCAGCAGATTGCAGGGATACCACATGTGATGGGTGCAATAGATTGCACACATGTTGCCCTCATCCCGCCACGCGACAGGGAGGTTGTGCACCGCAACCACAAACACTTCCATTCCCTCAATGTGCAGGTTGTCTGTGATGCAGGTATGCGTATCCTGAATGTGGCCCCGCAGTTCCCAGGGTCAGCCCATGACTCCTATATCCTGCAGAACTCAGCACTGTTTGGCCTGTTTGAGGCCGGGCAATATGAGGACTATGTCCTGCTGGGTAGGTATTCCCCGCATCCTGTGTGTAACGACCATATGTGTTTTCACGGGGGCACCATTGTCAACTGTGTCCTCTGCATGCATGACATGGTGCTGTTGTGTCCTTGTGCTGACTATTCTGGGACTGTGACCACAGCACGCCCTGTCACCTGGACTGTGCTCACGTACCTCTGTGCGGCAACACACATCCCCTTGCCTACCATGTGCCTATTCTTGATCAGCTGTGTCACCCCGCACCCATGTGGTGTTGTCTCTACCCTGCCTTAGCTGTTTACTTTGCTATCATCCTTTTTCATGGTCATTCGGGGCATGCATGGTACAAAGGTTTCACATATGTCGGCCTGTGTGTTGTGTCCATCTCATGCCCAATGTGCCACGGGATTGTGCATGTGCCAGCCAGGGGGGGGGGCTTTGGGGAACTCGGGGAACAGGACCATAGACCAGTTGTACAGTGTGTATGTGGCTTACTCATCCGCCATGTAGGGGGTGGCATGTGTCAGGGTGTATGTGCGAACCTGCTATCACACATGTCTGCTGCATGACTGTTTGCTTTGGCCTGTCTGCGCTGACACCCCCACCTTGCCCACCCGGGTTGTGGTATACTGACATATCCCCTGTGTGCCATATCACATCATGTCCCAGTGACTTGCCCACCTGACCATCTTTGTACCGGCCAGTGTGATTTTGATCTCCCAGATGCAGACTCTGGTGCACCACAACTGTGTGCAATGCTGTGCCGTCATATGTGTGTGACCATGTTTCCCTGCTGTCCATTTGTGCATTGCTACATCATGGTTTCCATAGGTTCTTCTTCTCACATGTGCCTTACTTCCATTTCTGTTTGCAGGTGATGCAGGATATGGGTGTCGCGCCTGGCTGCTGACCCCTGTGCATCTCCCTCGGACAGGTGCAGAGATGCGGTACAATGAGGCCCATGCCTCCAGCCGCTCAGTCATTGAGTGAACCTTTGGCGTTCTCAAAAGTCGCTTCAGGTGTCTGGATAGGACTGGTGGGGCCTTACAGTACGGGTCCTTGACTGTGGCAAAGATCATACTAGCCTGTTGCATCCTACACAACATTGCTCTCAGGCACAATGTTCCAGTCGATATTAATGAGGATCTTGGGGTGGATCCTGTGTGCCCTCCTGTACCTGGCCATGTTGACACACGTGCTGGGATGGCGGCCAGGCAACATCTGATCGGGGAGCTCTTCTCCTGTAAGTTCTGCTTCTGCTGGTGACGTTTATCAGGGTTAACCATGTGTGGGCAGGTGTATGGATTGTGCAGCAGTACCGTGTCATGTGTCAACATGTCTGATGTGTTTTTGCCTCCCCAGGATGAGCTTCTGCTTTCCGGGCCCCCAGGACTTTGCAGATCATACTGCCCGATGCTGTGCTACATGTGGGGTTTGTGTGTAAACAACTGCAACAGGCAGGTGACTCGGGTGAGTTGCAATACAGTGTGGTTTGCATTGCTGTCGCCATGGTCTGACCCATATATGTTGCTTACTCTCCGCTGCTCCTATGGTGCTGCACTGCTCTCTGGCCCACTACCCCATCACCCTTAGCTTCGGTTTGTCACACATGTGGCGGGGCATGTGACAGGCCTGCCTGTTTACTGGGACCGCTGCTGCCGTTTGGTCCGGCCGCCATCACTCAACTGTTTGGTCAGGCACATGCTCCTCTTACGGTCGCTTGTCCCTGACCACAGCCCATCCACATGGCTCTCCATTGCCCTGACCCCTTCAGGCCCTTACTTGTCGCTCCCCTGATATATTGCATTTGGTTTGCACTGCATGATATTTCGTGGGTCGTGTATGGACCGGTTCATATGTACCTCCCATCCCACCTGTGGACTGTGATGTTGGCTGTGGACCCCTGCTCAGAATGTGTGGTGCATCTTGTTTAGTCTTTGGGGTGCCCTCACCTGGCACACAGCTGTGGTTATGTATGGAGACATGCTGTGGTCCTGTCTGCATCCATTTCTGTATGCCTACTGGTGTTACGGTAGTTATTCTTTTCCTGCTGCGCTTTCCATCCTAGTGTTCATGGCTTTTCACTCTCTCTGTTCCCCTGTTTTTATGTCTTTCCTTCACTGGTACCTGTGGTCACTGTAACAGTCATCTCTTTGCTTTTAGGTCCTGCTCGCTCTTATCATCCTCATCACCTTTGGGTATCATCCTTTGGTACATCTATCTGCATCAGTGTGATGTGACATGTCGTGTATGTTGCTGTGCACTGTCACCCCGTATCCTACACTGCTACCCTTGTCTGCATTGCATCTCTGTGTTCTTGGCAGGCCTGTGCCTGCTCTGCGTGGCAGGGCCACTCCTCTGGCCACCTCCGCCTACACAGGATGACACATTTTCTCCTCAGCTGCCACACACTTTTGTTCTAGTACTCTAGGTTGCCAACACCCTTTGTTGTGTTGCTTTTGGCAGCAACATGTTTGTCTGCGCTGCTTCCTGACACATGGGATGTCCACAGGGATGTGGGTCCAGTAACTCCCTACTGTCCCTCAGTCAGTCACCTATCCATTGTCTTTACCGTGGGTTCTGTGTGGTGTTAGTACTACATCTGTCTCTGTTGCACGCAGGTTCTGCAGGTCCTGCAGACACCACTTGTAGTCCCTAGGGCACACTGACCTTGTCCCACATACCCTTTTTGGGGCACCGTGCCACATGGTTCTGTGAGCCAGGGTTCCATCTGAACTCTCGTATCCGTGTGTACCTCATATGTCACTTAGCATTGGGGCACCCTTCTCGGGACCATAATGGTCATCTTTCTCATACTTCTTCTTGGGCACACTGTTGGGCTACTGTCTTTTCCTGTTCTATTGCAGTGACGCACACATTCATTTGCCCATTCATGGGACGGCGCTGTGGGGGTGCCTACCCCCTCATATGTTCCTCTCGAAACTGCTGATGTACATGTGCAGTGCACCATGAATGTTTTTGCTTACACCCATATCCTTACCCCCCAGCTGTCACTTTGGGTGGTGACATGGCGCACTTTCTTTGCACAGTCTGGGGGTTGTGGGTTCTGGTGGTACAGCCATCTGCATATTCTTTCTGCACATACTCATAGTATTTTCGTGTTTGCTTTTGATTTTGCCAGTGGCTTTCGGTTAATGAAACAGGTCTGTGATGTTAATGGGCCTTTTATATTTGGTAATGATCTTGACCTCGGTCTGGATTGTGTTTGCCATATGCCCTTGTTTGCTGAGACCTTGTTTTGTTTCATTGACAGGCTTTCTTTGTATGTGCATGGGGCAATTGCTGGGGGTCTGGTGTGGTGATTTGTAGCATTTCACAGTTCTGCTCCATGAGCTGGCCACCTCATTATTGGGACTGTGTACTTTTCACGGACAATATGGGCGTCTAGCTATTTCATTACCTGTGGGGGCCCCTATGTCATGGATTTCAGACCACATATGGAGAATTTGGTGACCCTTTGGGGGGCATCTTGTAGTTTTACATTACATTGGTGCTGACAGCAGCACCACCCTCACAGTGTAGACTCCTCAAGGTGCCTCATCGGAACCCCTATGGCATGACCTGTGGGGCTCTCTGTAACATGCCCTATAGGGTGCACGGGCAGACAGTGCACATTTACCTTTACCCACTGGTGTGACTTTTAGGGTGCCCTATACAGCACCCTCAGGGTATAGCCGTGTGAGTGTGTGCTTGCCACCTGAGCCTGTTAGACGTACAGAACAAGCTGCTTCTGCCATCACTCTATTGGTGTGTGGGTGATGTCGCTGATGCCTCCACAGATCCACCCGCCTGTCAGGTACACATTCACATGATACAGGGCCCAGAGTTGGGCAGACAAATGGCATGGCGTGGTGGGGTTCCCTGCAGGGGTACGGTGGCATGACAATTCGGTTCTTACCTGCCTTGTTTCCAGCACTGTTTGAGGTTTGCTTTCCTTCATTACATGATTTGTTGATATATTTGACTATGTACATATCTCAAACACGGTTCTGGATACACATTCACACTATTTTCTTCTTGTGAGGGCTGAGGCTCTCTGGATTATATGGGCCCTACATATGAGGGGGTGGGCACTTTCTCTCCTCCCACCTCTCAGGTTGTTTATCGGCGACAAAAACTGGGGGATATGTATGGCTTCAAAAGAGTACTGACTGGTTATCCATGTCACTGACTATGGTTTGCAGAGGGTACTGTTGCAGGCAGTGTTTGTCCTTGGGACCATGGGGGGTTTGAACTCACAGACCTTGCACCATCTGCCAGTGTCTTAACCATTGTGCTACCTTAGGGGACACCTTTTCTAGATTCTTATGGGGTGCCTTGTTGGGCTACTGTCTGTTGCTACTGTGTGACAGTGACACACTCATTTCGCCCTACCGTCCCAGGGGGCTGTGTAGGTACATAACCCTTGTTGTGTTCATCTCTGGGCCGCTGATCTTCCTGTGCATTGCACCATGGGTATGTTTGCTTTGGGACAGATCCTAGCCATCACAGCGGGCCATTTGGGTGGTGCCCTGCTGCCCTTCAGGTGACAGCCAGGGGGTTGTTCGCAGCTATGGGTCTGCTGCCCGGTGGTTCCGTCACAGCCTGTGGGGCCAGTGGTCATGGGCTCATAACACAGTGGGCTTTTTTTATCGGCCTGACTGCAGCATTGTATATTTTTGAGGCACATTGGTACTGCCAGCGAAACCCCATCAGCATAATGTCACCTTACAGTGCCTCATGGGGCGCCCCATGCGGCACCTTATCTGGCACCCTTTACGTTGCCTGCTATGGTGTTCTAAAGGTGACATTTTGGTGTGCCTCTGTGGACAGTGCACTTTCTACTGTGGCCTGTGTGGTGCATTATGGGATGCCATCTGCGGCACCTTTGGTTGCACCACTGTGATGGTGTGTTTGCTGGCAACACTACTGGTGGTAAAATATAAACCCTTGCCTCCTCATTCCCTACGTTAGGTACTGGCTGGGCCAGCCTTCTGCATTGGGCACACTGGGGAACCCAGGGGATTCAAACCCATGCTGCCTGTGACAGCGGTCAGTGAGCTAACCATTGTGCTACAGCTCTGTTACTGTGATTTGTATCTGTACGCTTTCTTGGGGTTGACGCGTGGTAATGCGCGGGGACGCGCCGCCGTGCCCTGTCACGCTCGTTAGTTTTTGGAACGCGCGTTGCGCGTAACGATGTACCACCCATGTCCTTATTTGGGGGTTTCTGTCTCTACCGCGGCTCCTAACGCGAATCGCACTAACGCACTTTAGTAAACATACCCCTTAGTAACTTCATTGCATTCCTCCTAGTCTACAATTTTTGAAAGATTAAATTGATTTGCATTTATCCATTACACGCCACTCATTATTTTATAGCTCTCTATCATATCTCCCCTCAGCCATCTCTTCTCCAAGCTGACAAGCCCTACCCTCTTCAGCCCTTCATCATAAGGCTTCATTCCTCCCTTTTCTTATTTTGCTCACCTTTCTCTGTACCTTTTCTAAGTGTGCTATATCTTTTTTTGAGATGCAGTGACCAGAATTGCACACAATACTCTAGGTGTGGTCAAACTATGGAGCAATATAGAAGCATTATGATATTCTCTCTTTTTTATCCATTCATTTCCTAATAAGTCCTATCATTCCTGACCACCAAAACACACTGCGCAAAGGATTTCAACATATTGTCCATCCCTTTCTTGGGTGGTGACTCCTAAGCAAGAACCTTGCATTGTATAGATATAAATTGGGTTGCTCTGCCCTACATAAATCACTTTGCACGTGCCAAAATTAAAATTCCATTTGTCAATTGGATGCTTATTCTCCAAATTTGGCAAGGTCTTCCTGCAATTTCTAACAATCCTCTTGTAATTTGCAAATGCCAGCTGTGAATTTGATCATCTCCCTTGTTCCACTTCTAGCTCATTTATAAATGTCTAAAAAGCAATAGTCCCAGTATAAATCCCTAAGACAATCCACTATTCACCTTTCTCCTTTGAGAAAATTGACCATTTAGCTCTTTCTGTTTTCGTATGAATGAGAAAATCTATGAAAAATCACAAAATTTAGTTAGTGCCAGATCCAACTAACCAACTATGCATGTTCAGAAAATGTTCCCAAATCACTATTTGTGAACTTCATTTCTGTGTTCGCACACTCACAGCCATTTATACTATTGCAACTTTTTGGAAGGCTGTACCCATGCTTCCTTATGGATACCTGCTATTCTTCAAAATTGCTTTAATTAAGCAGTTTTCCTACTCATTGAAAAGGAAGATAGATGTGTATTGGAGGATCTGGCAAAAATATTGGACTTGGAGGGAGCAGATACGCTGAGGTGCTTTTCCCTTGTATTCTGTAGTCTGGCTTGGATTGGCCTGTCTTGGCAGGCTTCCTTAGTTATCTTTTTTGTCTATTATTTAATTTTTGGTTATATAACTATATAAGGCCTGGCTCATTGTTTTGGCTGGCGGGCTGGTGTACCCTTTTGATTGGCTTGTGCTGTGGTACAAGTCTGTTTGTTAAATAAAAGCAGTTTAAAAAATGCTGACTGCCGTGGGCTGAATATTGGGGCCACTGTTTCCTCGACACATCACTTTGCAATTGCCCATGTTTCATTTTAACTGCCATTTAAATGCTTAGTCCCCCAGTTTTGCAAAGTCCTCCCACAATTCCTCACAATCTGCTTGTGTGTCCAGGTAAATCCTATTAAGAGTTATTCATTTGAATATTATTTAAAATATATATTCTCAAGATTACATTTTAGAAAGCTGGCCGAGCTTTATAAGAAGAATACACTTTAAGGGGTATGTTTATTTATTTAATTTATTTATTTAAACATTTTTCTATACCGCTTTGTCCTTCAATCAGAGTGGTTTACATTGTAACAAACATTTTACATAGAAGAGTTGAACAGTATCCAGTGTTATTACAATCTACAAAGAACAGTTGAACAGTAAATAGTAGTATATTATAGTCTACAAAGAACAAGGAACAATTGTATCTTATCTAGGAGCAAGGTAGTCTGAGAACTATGTATATGTTCATGAGGATATGACAACTATTTACAATATTAAGCACCATATTTTATGTTTATTAGTCCATTGCTTTGGGTCAATAGTCAGTAACTTGGATCATGTAGTTGTTTATGTGGTTAGGTTATAACTCCGTAGTAAGTTGAGAAGAGGTGAGTTTTTAGTTTTTTTCGAAAGTCTTTGATGTTGCCCTCAAGTCGTCCGGGAGAGAGTTCCAAAGTGATGGAGCATAGAATGATAGTGCTCTTTCAGATGTGTTTTGTAAGGTCTTTTGGTATCCAATGGGTGTGGTAATCTTTTTGTTATTCCTTCTAGGCTGGGTACTTGTGTCTCTTGTTATAGTGTTTTGTAAGGTGTATGCTGATAGTTGGTGAATGATCTTGAATATGATTAAGGTTGATTTGTATCTAATACGGGATTGGATTGGAAGCCAGCGTAATTTATTAAGTATTGGTGTGATGTGGTCATGTATATCTGTTCCTGTGATTAGGCGGGCTGCAGTGTTCTGCACCAGTTGGAGTGGTAGTGTAGTTTGCTTTGGGAGACCTTGATATAATGAATTGCAATAGTTGAGCATTGGAGTGATTATTGCTTGGCAGATGTTCCAGAAGTGATCATGGTCTAGAAATGGTTTTAGTCTTCTTATTGTCTTCATCTTGTAATAGGCATTTGCGGTTGTTTTTGCTATGTGTGGTTGCATGATTAAGTTTTGATCTATTATGACTCCCAGGTATTTAACTTCGTTTCTCACTGTTATATGTTTTTGTTGTATTTTGATTGATTGTACTGGGGTAAATGTTATGTCCCTAGTGATGAAGAGTGCCTCTGTCTTTTTGTAATTTATTGTTAGGTTGTTGTTGTTATTAAGCCAGTTGATCATGTCTTCTATGCATGCTGTTATATTCGAGAGGTCTGGGTTGAGTATTTCTATTGGAGCGTATACCATGATGTCATCAGCATATATTTTATATTGTATTTTGTGTTTTTTGATCACTTTGCATATTGGTTTTATGTAGATGTTAAACAGAATTGCAGAGAGTGATGATCCTTGAGGGACTCTTTGGTTTATAGGGAAGGACTTTGATTTGACTGTACCACATTTCACTTGTTGTCTATTGGAGAGATATGATTTGAACCTTTAGTGTATTGTTATGTAGGCCAATTTCTTGTAGGCGTTGAAGTAGATGCTGTGGGAGACTGTATAGAATGCAGAGTATATGTCCATAAAGATGTGGATAAACCGTGCTAACGGTTACTGCATGGTAAAAACTGCCATGGGGTAACAAGGCAGCGCTAACTGGGGCGGGTTCTGGATAGATATAGACCACAGCAGGCACTGATAGCTAGCATTGAACATTACCATGCACTGTCAAGACTGATGATACCTCAAGAGACATTAAGTGCAGCCACACTACCTGCAGTCAGGAAGTGTGGCCATTGCCTTTATGAAAGTTTTTTAAAATACTCGTTATGGCCTCTAATCACCCAGCCCTTTCAATCCAATCTCACCACAAGATAACCCCCTATAGAGGAAGGCTGGACCTTCCCCCTCCCAAACCCCCCTCCCCCTTCATGTACCCAAGCTAATCTAATGTAAGGGGCAGGAAAATTCGCCCTCTGCTCCTGTCCCTTCTAGTGCTAGGGCTCAAAATGGCTGCTCTGACCCCTAATGATAGTCTGTAGTACTATAACCAGGGCTCAATCTGCCAGATAAAGACAATCACTCCTTACATGGCAGATTGACTCCTAGCGATAGTACCATTTATTCCATTTTGAACTTCAGCACTGGAAGGGGCAACATTCCTGCCACCTACTCTACACTATCAGTGACAGCCTGGGTAAGTCACAAGGGGTCAGGGACAGTCTAGCTTTCCATTATGGAGGGCTTTGATTTGTGGGGGGGAGGGGGGTCTTCCATTATTGGGGAGACCTTGATCAGAGGGATCTTCTACTATGGAGGGATCACATAAGGAAGGTCTTCCACTATGGGGATCAGATTGGGGGGATTATCTTGTGGAGGAGAGGATCTGGGGCTCCAATGTGGGCTTTCTTTTTACACATTCATATGGGCACTGCTGAGGACCTGTGTCACTTTTATCAGCAGATAGTATGATTTCCAATGCATATAATACAATCCCATGTGGTAAGAGCATAAGAAATGCCATATTAGGACAGGCCAAGGTCCATCAAGCCCAGTATTCTGTTTCCAAAAGTGGCCAATCCAGATCGCAGGTATGTGGAGTGGAGGAGTGGCCTAGTGGTTGGGGCAAGGTACTTCAGGCCAGAAGGTCGGGGGTTCAAATCCCACTAGAGGACAGCAACCTTGGGCTGGAAGGACTGGGGTTTCTAGTCCCACAGGTGCTCCTTGTGGTCTTGGGCAAGCCACTTAACCCTCCATAGCCCATGTTCCCTGTAAAATAGTTATCTCCAAGTTATAATGCCCTGTTCAATGTAATTTCAGTTTGTTCAATGTAAACCGCACTGATGCAGAATAGCGTGGTATATAAGAGAATGTAAATAAATAAAAATAAATAAAATAAATAAATAAAATCTGGCAGGTTCCCAAAAAGATGCACAAGTTTGACAGTGCTTGTTCTGGGGTAAGGAGTACATTTCTCAGGTCCATTTTAATAATGGTTTATGGAACTTTCCTCCAGGAACTTTCCAAACCTTTTTTATACCCAGCTACTCTAACAGCTTTTATTACATATTCTGCTAACGAATTCCAGAGTTTGATTACACATTGAGTGAAAAAATATTTTTCTCTTTATTAGTTTTAAATAGGTTACACTGTAGTTTCATTGTGTATCCCCTAGTCTTTTTACTTTTTGATGGCCTAAACAACTCATCCCACTCCATTCAATAATTTACAGACCTCTGTCATATCTCCCTTCAGCCATCTCTTTTTCAAATTGAAGAGCCCTAACTTTTTAAGCTTTTCCTCACAGGGCTATCGTTCCATCTCCTTTACCATTTTTGTGGATCTTCTCTGTACCTTTTCTAATTCCATTATATCCTTTTTAAGATATGGCAACCAGAATTGCCCACAATATTCAAGGTCTGGTCGCACTATAGAATGATACAGAGGCATTATAATATCCTTTGTTTTATTCGCTCCCTCCTCTGGTCTCTTTTTTTTAGTACTTTCAGCTCTGCCCCATCAGAGCCAGCATGAGGATGAGGATAAAGGAGGTTCCTCCAGCCCTCTCATCTGCCTCATTGGGAAGGGGAGGCAATGATCGGCAGTAAATTAGGTTTGGTTTTTCAGGGGTGATGCGCACTGGAGGTGAGGGAGGGACGGCCTGGATCTGAAGCAGTGACATATGATGAAGGTGAGGGAGAAAGGCATAGGAGATGAGGGTATGAGAACAACCGCAGCAAGAGGGGATTTAATCCAATAGACCGCGCTGAGCCAACTGCCATGAACAGGGAGGCCCAGTGCACCACTCAGCATGATCTGCACTCACCTCTGGACCACCTCACCAGTGCTGGTGGTCTCTGCTGCCTCGATTGCACACCGTCAGTTCTGGGTTATTTTTCTTTAAACTTTAATCCTCAAAGTGCCACCAACTAACTCTGTTACTGCTTGGAGCTCAAAAGAGTGAAGAGAAGAACAGGAGAAGTCACACAGCAAAACGGAGCAACCAGCTTCATACTCTGCATGCCCTCTCGTCACACATGGCTAGCAGAAAGCGCATGCTTGCGGCACACAGAGAGTCACACTCTGCCCTGCCTGTGTGAAGTGCATTTCCTCATGCCGCCCAGCCACTTAGATCACTCCCCTCATTCCCACTGCAGACAATCTTCAGCTAGCCAATGAGAAGTGCGCTTGTTGTGCTGATGGTGCCTATTTACTTTTTTTATTTTTGTTTAGAGATGTGCTTGCGATCCCAAATGAGAATTTTGTGACCCTATTTGGGGTCATGACCCACAGTTTGGGAACAACTGCTATAACCTTTAGTAAGATCAAATGAGAGGAATTCACTATCTCCATGTATTAATATCTCAATCTCACCTATCAATATACATTCACTAGACTTCTCCATCCCTCACTCTTCAATTTATGTCCAATTTTTTTATGTTTTATGCCCCTGGGATTTTATAATTTCATGTCCTAAAGATTTTATTAATGTACTACTTTTAAACCCTTTGACAAGTATTGAAAAGCAGTCTAGCAAATATTAATAAGTAAATAAAATACATAAATTTTAATATGAAGCACCCAAGAAATGTTAAAGTTCAACCCTAACTGTGGTGGGTAATTAACAATGGGAAGCTCTTTAATCATACCTCTGGCATGTGCTTTTGCAATATGTTCTTCACTTGGCCCATTCTTCTAGTACTTTTTCCATGTCCTTCTCGTCACCTCTATGAATTATGCATTAAGAGGCGGTGCTGTGTCTTCACCCAGATTCTATAAATTCACAGCTAAGGATAGAGGCATTAATGAATTTTTACCCATATAAATATTTTATTTTATAAAATATTGCTGAGATAGCATTATGAGTTGTTTGGTTTTTAAAATCCATATCTGTTTACAGCCTTTGGATCTTCTGTTTCCATTTTTGATCTTCTATCCCGTGTAAGCAGTCAGATCAAACATTTTGTAGACCTCATTTTGTAGACTTTGTTACAGGACACTGGACAATCTCTGAACACATATAAGAGCATATTTTTGCTAAGAGTATATACACATCACCTTGAAATATTTACTCAGTGTTAATGCAAGCATCATACAAATACCAATCTGCAGATGCAAGGCTTTAAGACCCATGGAGATGGATTGCTATCCATTCATACCTTTTGGTATTTCCAACAGCATTGATTATAGTTTACATAATGGGGGAATTTTGCGTCTTCTTTGAAGCAGGTGTAAATTGTGAGAGAGTATTTGTGTTTTGTTCATTGTGCAGTCCTGTTTTACAAAGGTACATAAGCGCCTATGTTGCTGTTTTAAACTAGGCGCCTTTGGTGAATTTTTACATAAACTCCTTGTTAGAAAATTCAGCCAAAGGGTTATGACTACAGAGAGACTGCATTCTGAACTGGGGACAGAGGGAAAGAAGCCAAAGATCCTATGCACTGACTTGATTGTGGGAGCACTGAGAAGTAGCAGAGACTGGAGACTCATGACATGGGAGACCTTACCTCTGAAGATATAAAATTATCCTCAAAAGTATAACATAAGTGACTTGACCATGTAGAACAACATTTTACATGCTCAAGTAGTCTCTTATGAAATTGCCTGAAGCATACTCGCCAAAAGAAGGTGTACAGAAATCAGTGTTTATTTTATGCAAATATATGAGGTAATTTTATAAATGTTTCCCACATGTAAAACTCTATTGGATGCACTTAAAAGGGCTTTTGTAAAATTGCCTCAGAGGTTGCGAGCGTAAAAGTATGCACAGTGAGAAGGTGTGTACATTTAGGTATGTTCTAGGGCAGCGTATGGCTAAAGTAAGTGTAGAGTCACAATACATGTGCACTGTTGGTTTACCTCTAGTATTTTCTAAAAAACACAGATATCTATGTATCTTTTCAAATGGGCTAGAAATAGATGCCTACTTGACTTTCATACATTGTTGAAAAACGTTTGCTCAAGAAATAAAGAGGCCAGATTAAGGTAACATTAATACAAATGAAATAAAAATAAATGAAGGATGGTTCACAGAAAGAATTAAATGTTGCAGCCAGATACATCAACATAATTTGATTTCTATCTAATGACAAGAATATCTGTTATCTGTTTGGGTTAAAACAACAGAAACATTTTCCTCTCATGAGGTACAAGGCATCACCAATTTTAACAAAGTCAGCATCCAATGCCAGGGCTCTTGGCTTCAATGCCAAGAACTTCCTACACCAACAATGGGTTTCACGAGAAAAGTCAGGGAATACTTGCACTCAAAAACAGCTCATTCATAGATTTGAAATACAAGTGCAGGATGGTGTTATGATCGGGCTCTCTAGAGCTAATCTCATAATCAATGTAGTTCTATTTGTCACGATGTCCAGCGAGCGCTCAAGAATCCCAGTCAAGACCAATGAATCTTAGTGGACATCATTCTGATCTTTTTGTCAACTACTCACAGAAGACAAGGATAAATATCAGATCTGTGCTACTGGAAGCAAATTCTCTGGAGAAATTTTAAAAACTTTAAGCATCTATTTTCGCAGCATCTCAGACAGAGCTGAGTGGAGACTGGAAAGTTCAGGAAATGTAAGCTCTTGCACCTATTTTGCTTCTCCAAATACTCTAGCTTCCAAGCCACCAACATTTTGTCCTTAGTAATTGCCACATTCAAATCTTGTTGCTCAGAAAGCATGCTTCAAATAACCCTAACCTTGCAACTTGCTGGTTCTGCTCCCGAGAGAGGCTCTCCACAATCCCAGAAACTAATGACAAGTCCTCTTTAAACTTCCCAGCCAGCAATAAAAGAGAAGAGTTCAAACCTTTGATGACATCCCATAAAGTATCTAATGTAACAATTGCAGATTGTTCGATCTGTCCGAAAGCCAGTATAGTAGCTGCCTCTTTGCCCACAGGTGTTCCCGCCTGCTTCTCCAAGAATTGTTGTACCTCTTCTGCTTGACTCTCCTCCATAACTGCGGGAGAAAATGTGGCATCAGGAGCTCTCTCTGTGCACAAATTTTGAAGCAACCCCGATAGGGTAGCCAAGGACAGTGCTTCGTTTGGGCCGCAAGCTCTTCCGGGTCTCGGCGGAGCAGCGCTTGCGTTGCCGGACCCACCAAAGCCACGTTTCTTTCTGACAAATGCCACACTCCAAATTTCTCTCTTTTTTGTTAAGGTCATTTCCTTATTATAATTATTCTTCAAAATAATGTTCTTCTTCTTGTGAGCTTGAGGAATTCTGAGTACTGGATCTCTCGTTACTGTTTAATTTCTTTCTGATTTCTGGATTGAAAGTTCCTTTTCTAATTCTTGTTATGGGAACTTTACATTTTGAAATGCAATAAAAAGAAAAGTCAATCATGTCACATTGTGACTTGATCTTTCCTTTAGCGTAGATACAGAAGGAATAAAACACTATAGATGATGATAAAAAGCAGATGAATTCAATTTAATCATTTATTCCAAGCTCTACAGGTTATAGGGAAATTGTGCTTGAAAAGATGGCAGAGATTAAATCATTCTTTAGGGACCGGAAAGAATGTGCTAAAGTAGAAATTATTCCTTGCAGCTAAGAGCTAGAAAGTACAACATAAGCATTAGGCTTCCTGTAATTACAGTGATACACCTGTGACCCCGCCTTTCAACCCCGGGAGAGAGATGGAGTACATCACAAGGGACTGATACATTATTCATCCATGAATTACAGCAAATTTGATTAAATCAAGAAATTCCAATCTAAGCAAAACCACCAATGATCTAAAAAAGGTTATTAATAGTAAAGTGTGTGTCTTCAATTAAGTCACCTATTCTGTATTTATAAACCTGGATGATTTGTTTTTATTTTTTTAATCCATTTTTACATTTTCCAACATTCCAAACAATTGGAAAACAAACAAAAAAAAAGATCACAACTCTCCATGGCTCAGGTGCAAATTTAGGAGCAATACAGAAACCCTGCGCTAAAGCCCAGTACTAAATCTCTAGCGCAGGGTTTCCAAACGCAGGTTTAGAATAGATGTTTTGTGCAGCTATGCTGTAAGCAACAACATCCAAAATGCCTTGGAGTGAAAGCCAGGCACGTGCACACAAGTGTCCATGTTAGCAGCACCTACTGTACATCCTGCACATAAAAAGCCACTTGTGTGCACGTTTGGAATGCTATGTGGCACATAAGAGCTACTGTTCAGCACAGAATAATAGCAGTGTTCCAAGATGCCTATATTATTCCGACTTGTGCTTCTGAGTAGAATGATTGCTCTTATGCCACACATAGTATTTAGCACATGCACGTGTCCACACATAGTATTTAGCACAAGCACGTGTTTGTTCCAGCTGCATTATTTTTTCAGAACAAACTCACTTCAGCAAAGCCCAAAACTGCTGTGGCGGTTGTCCGCTCACGAAATAGGCATAGTCCTTCCTCAGTGCTATATAAATGATAAGCAGTCGTAGTATCCTGTTAAACTCACCTGTTCCCTTCTTCCCTTCCCTTTTTCCGTGGATCGCTATCATCCTCCCTTGTCTCCTTGGCTCGCAATCTCGGGGGTCATCCTCGACTCTCCTCTCTCTTTTGCCACACATATCCTACATATAGATAAAACCTGTGGTTTCTTTGTAACATCAGCAAAATTTGTTCATTCCTCTCAGAACTCAACATCAAAACGTATTCCAGTTCATACTGCTAGACCAGTCCAGACAAACGGGTTATGCACCCCTGCCAGCAGATCTTGGAGACAGAGAATTCTACCAGAGCTCTGATAGGCTGGAGCCTGGTGATATAATCCTACCCCTAGGGGTCTCCCTCAGTTTTTCTCTGTCTCCAGCAGATCTGGATGCTTTTTTTTTTTGCTCCTTCAAACAAAATTTAAAATGCTTTATTTCTTTGTGATTTCTCTTGGAGAGATTATGCCCTGAGTTGCCAGTGTACTTATCTGAGCACCAGGATGATTCCAGCTGAAGCTCCTGTGTCCTCTGTCACAGTAGAGATCGCTGATGTGCAGACTTCCCAGCACTAGTCATGAGGGCTATTTAGCTGGATGGTAAGCCTCCTAGAATCCAGTCCCTGGGGCTGATTTTAGTGGTGAGGCAGCTGCAGTGGTTTTAGCAGCGGTCCGTGGCTTCTCTGCACTTTCGGTACTGTAAGTACAGAAACTGTCTTTCTCCCACTGCTGTCTGCAACTCTGTGGTAACTCGATTTATTTTTCTTGATTTTTCAGCGATTTTAGGCATTTCTCTCATGCCTGCAATCCACCCACCTTCTCCTTTCACTTTTTAAGTTAATTCCTTAGCTTTTGGGGGTTTTAATTCACTCTTTTTGTGTTTTATTTTTGCAGGCGGCCATTTTGAATAGCTAATGAGCCTCAGTTTTTGGCGGGAAGCCAGATTACTTCTCTGCTGGCTTCTAACAGCTATGCTGTTTAAGTTTTTTTCCACAACACTTGCTAGCTGTGAGTTGTGAAGGGGTTCCTTTTTCTTTGCCTATGTATTAGCATAATGAATAAAAAGTATGGAAGGCATGGATAGAGAACAGGATGCAATTCAGAGCCACAGTACAATGCTAAGTCACTGACGAATGGTGCAGGGCTCATGGGTTCCATCCCCCACTGTGCCCAACAAAGAAGGCTGGCTGAGGCATTACCTATTATGGGGAATATTGTTAAATGCCTGTTCCTGCGGGACGCAGTTATTTGTTTTTAGTTCTCACTGTGCCTTATTCAGGTTTACGCTGCATAGGCTGTCAGAAGAAACACAGGGACCTCATGAATCAGCTCTGCTCTTCCCCCAGCATCTTGCTTCCCCAGATGAACTTGGGAACTCCTGAGCTTGGCTTCAGTGGAGCTCTCCATAGGCTTTACGCTGCACTGAGTCTTTGCCACGAGAGTTTGGATACCTCCAGGAAGTTCAGGTATCATTTCTGAAAGAAAACTGTGAGTAGCCTGTTTTTTTCTTACTTGCCCCAGCTGCTCTGGGATGATTTCAACTGCATCCGGACCGGCTGCCTCTGAGTTTTGAAGTTCCTACTTTAAATTTTTAATCCACAAACTGCAGCCGGGTTACTTTGTACGTCCTACTGAATATTGTACCTGTCTTATTCAATATACCATTTGATTGGAATATTAAGTCAGTGTTTTGGATCCTGACTGTTTTGAGCTCGGCCTAATTAAGCATGCTCACTGTAATCTTCCTACGGCTGGATTTGAGCTTCTACATCCCTCCCCAGAAACACCTTTCAGCCCCTACCATGGAGGTCTGAATGGCTGCGGAGGGATCACACTCTAATTTCCCTACTTTCAGTCACTGTAATTGCCTTACCCTGACTTTGAAAGTTTCTCTGTGCCAGCACAGTGAATGACTGACAGTTCCCTTCTCAGCTCAGTGAATACCTGACAGTTTTTCTGTGCCAGCGGCCGTTTTGTTTTTCTCTTCAGTGTTTCTTTTTGGAGGAAACAGCTCTAAACAGCAGTTTCCACACATTTAAACATGCTGTGGAGGCACGTGGAGTTTCAAAATCCTTTTCTTGAAGAGTCTTGGGTTTCCCTGAGCCTACCTTGCTTTTTGTTTTAAATGCAAAAAAAAAAAAAACAACACACAAGAAGAGGAAAGGTGGTTTAAGTCTCTACAATGCTTCTTTCTCTGGCTGTATTATATGTGATATGTAATCAGCCGAAGGGGACATTAATAGATTGCTTGTGTTCCACCTGCACGCTGCATCCCGGAGACTTTCCCCATTCCCACTGCGTTGCTAGCTGGGTTCATCGGCACCTTATCTCCCCCCTCCTCAGAGCCCCTGCTGTGGGATCTTCCTGCAGGAGAAGATTCAGTCAGCTCCCATGTCGCTTCCACAGCCGCTGGAGACCACAGCAGCCTTGACTGACAGTGCCTTCCTCACACTCTTCCATCTGGCATGACGCCTGTGACTTTTGGAGTCTTTTGGATTATCTCCTACACCTGCCCAGTAGCAGGCGAGCATATGGCGTGGTCTCGCAAGTGGTCCCATAAGTCCTCAGACCTTAGAGCAGTACGTCCTCCTTGGGGCGTAGCATGTGCCTTGCGGGGTACTATGGATATTCAAGAAGACTTTAAATCTTCGGAGGTCAGCCCTGACTCGTTGGAGTACGGAGATGGGGAATATTCTCCGTCTGTTTTCTTCGCTGACGGTTCTCCGCCTTTTTCGGTAAGAGGAGTTGCCGGCTCTAATCACACAGGTGATGGAGTCGCTCCCCCTAGCCGACACGCCTGCTCCTCCGGATTCTCAAATCCGGTTGCAGCCGCATCCCATTTTCCAGTGCATTCATACGGCACGCGGTATTGGTCGGTTATACCCTTGGTCTCCCTTTCACTTGGACCGTTGGCTGCAATACCCGACGGTTGATGCATTCTGACCAGGGTCATCAGGCATACCACACTTCCGGTTGAGGGTGGAGAGGCGCTCCGCGACCAGCCAGACCTGAAGAGGTGGGAAACTGCTACAGTCCGGTTTTCCTTCGCCCGCTATTTCCTTTTTGCAGGTGTGCGGAGGTCTGGCAGCTCGGGCCTCCCTTCGATGGATTCCGCAGCTTCCAGGTGTTCCCGAGTTGGTTCATTTCGAATCCATTGCTGCATTCCGGGCAGAGGCATTCTGTGATCTCTTGCAGCTGTCAGCTCACTTCCTAGCACCGGTGTCGGTAGCTCGGAGATGGCTCAGCCTGCGTCAATGGGCAGCGGATGTTGCTTCATTTAAAGGCTCCAGCGTTTAGATGCCATTCGTCCCGGTCCACCGTTGGAAGGAGGACTGGGCCGTTACTCTGTCTATTTTGGAATGCTTCAAGTCCTGGATTCTCTCGGGGCTGGGTGCGACACTCATAGGGGACGGGTGTTTCTACCTCAGGAACGTTTTCAGAAGATCTCTCTTCAGCTCCGCCGCTGCTTGGATCAAGCGGCGCCTCGGCCTTGGGGCTACCTTCAACTCTTGAGGTCCATGGCAGCAACGATAGCCCTCGTTCCGTGGGCAAGAACGCTCTTGCGCTGCTTGCCGACGGCGCTTCTATCTTGTTGGTCGCCGGTATCGGAGAGTTATCGAATCCGGTTGCCTTTGCTTCTGCCGGTGCGCCGCAGCCTCCGCTGGTGGCTTCAGGCACACAATCTTCTACGGGCGGTCCCTCTGGAGTCTCTGCGCTGGATCTTGGTGACGCCAATCGCCGACCTCTCCGGTTGGGGAGCGCCTTGCGGCTTAGCCTCGGCGCAGGGGTGTTGGTCACCTTGCGCAGCCCAAGGGTCTATCAATCCTCTCGAGACACGGAAAGTGCGCTTCGCCCTTCTTCAGTTTCAGCCTCTAATGCGGCGGTGTGCGGTTCGGATCCTGTCCGACGCCACGACGGTTGCTTACCTAAGCCGCCTAGGCGGCACGCAATGTCCGGATGTCTCACAGGAGAGGCGTTTGCTTCTCCCGTGGGCGGGGGAACATCTTCATGCTGTCGGCACAGCACATCGCAGGCGTGAACAATGTGTAGGCCGATTTTCTCACCCAGCACTCTCTGGAGCCCGGGGGCTGGGCTCTGCAGCCGGATGCGTTCCGGTCCATTGTTCACCTGTGGGGCCTACTGACCATGGATCTAATGGCTACGGCACAGACTGCCACGGCTTCGCTGTACTTCGGCCATTGGAGGGACGAGGGAACGCACGGTATAGATGCTCTCTCTCAACCGTGGCCGATTCATCTTCTCTGGTGTGTTTTCCCTCCCTGATCCGTGATATGCATGGTTCTCCAGCGGCTCCGAGACCGTCGCAACCCTGTACTCCTGCTGGCTCTGAATTGGGCTCGCGGACCATGGTATGCGGATCTATTCCATCTGCCTGGGGCGTCGATGCTCCGCCTCGAGGCGTTTCTCGGCCTTCTGATTCAGGGACCGGTAGAAATGGAAGACCCGGCTCCTTACTCGCTTATGGCCTGGCAATTCCACGCCGCCGGTTTGCTCGCTACGGCTATTCGCCTAGCATGGTCGTGACGCTTCTCACGGCGTGGCGGTCTATCACGACGCTGACTTACGCTCGGGTTTGGCGTCTCTTGATGGTTGGTGTTCGCGAAATAACCTCTCACCCTGGCGTTGCGGTGTTCTGGATATCCTGTCCTTTTTACAGGCCGGAGTGGATAAGGGATTAGCGCTTGATTCCTTGCGAGTACAAGTGGTCGCCTCAACTTGTTTTCGGAGTCCTATAGCGGGGCGATCGATAGCTTCGCATTTGGACGTGTCTCGGTTCCTCCGCGGAGTTAGGCCTTCCGGCCTCCTCTGCGTTCGCCTGTGCAGGCGTGAGCTCTCGTGCTTGTCCTCTGTGCCCTCGTTGCTCCTCCCTTTGAGCCTCTGAGGGCATGTTCTCTTCTAGATTTGACTCTGAAGGCAGTCTTCTTGGTGGCCATAACTTCGGCACGCCATCTTTCTGAGCTCCAGGCTCTCTCGTGTCGACATCCCTATCTCTCGTTTTCCTCCGAAGGCGTTTCTCTGAGAACTGTCCCTTCCTTTGTTGCCCAAAGTGCTGACGCCGTTCGCTGTTGACCAGCCTCTTTTCTTTCCGTCTTTAACAAAGGCGCAGTGTGACAGTGGTCGGTCTCCGTTGCGGGCGGTGGACCTTAAGAAGGTTCTTTTTCGGTATCTGGGGGTCGCGGGACCCTTCAATATGACTGTTGCTCTTTTGTCTTGTTCGCGGGTTCTCGTCGGGGATCCGCAGCCTCCGAATCTACCATTTTTAGATGGGTTACGGAAGCCATTGAGGTGGCGTACCTTCTTCTGGGAGAGCCAGCTCCACCGGGACTCCGTGCTCACTCCTCTCGGGTGCAAGCAACTTTGTAGGCCGGGAGGTCTCATGTAGTTCCTCTCGATATTTGCCGGGCGGCGACTTGGTCGTCGCTGTCCACCTTTGTCGGTCATTATAGGTTGGACGTTCATGCCCGTCAGGAGGTCCGTTTTGGAGTTGCTGAGCTGTCGGCGGCCTTGCCCCCCCTTGAACGCAGGTAGCTTGGGTTCTGCCCGTTTGTCTGGACTGGTCTAGCAGTATGAACTGGAAGGAGAAATTTCACTTACCGTTAATTTCCTTTCCTGGAATACTGCTAGACCAGTCCGGGACCCGCCCTGCTGTTGGTTGGAGTGCCGCTGGTGCGGTGCAGCCGCTGACCGCGGTTCTTCTCTTTGCCGGTATGCCTCGCCATGGGCAGTCCATGGGTTCGTGGGTGGATACTGTTTTCAGCTCTAGGAAGTTCTTCGGCTCCCTTGTATATAGTTCACTTGAGACCCTCTGGGGTGATGTTACAGTTCATGTTGCATTAGCTTGTGGACGTAACTGAGGGAGACCCCTAGGGGTAGGATTATATCACCAGGCTCCAGCCTATCAGAGCTCTGGTAGAATTCTCTGTCTCCAAGATCTGCTGGCAGGGGTGCATAACCCGTTTGTCTGGACTGGTCTAGCAGTATTCCAGGAAAGGAAATTAACGGTAAGTGAAATTTCTCCTTCATTCCTTCATCACCTGCTGTCTAGACTGTTGCAACTTTCTCCTCACTGGTCTCCCACTGAATCATCTCTCTCCCCTTCAATATGTCCAAAACTGCTGCATGGCTAATCTTCAGCCATTGTCGTTATGCTCACATAACCCCTCCTTGAGTCACTTCATTGGCTACATGTCTGTTTCTTCTGCTGACCTACACATGCATTCATTCTCCTCGCTCATTTCTCCCTACTCCCCTCCCCCGCTGCTCCACACATCAAACAGAACACTCATCAATGCCCTCTTCTAAGGCCAATTCCCGACTCCATCCCTTCCACCTTGCTGCATATCTGCATGTCTGCAATAGCCTACCTGAGTTGATATGTCAAGACCTATTCAAATCCATGCTTAGAAAAACTCACCTATTCAAAGCTGCCTTTGGATGCTGAACGTTTATCCTCCTGTCATCGCTCACTTGTACTTTAATCATTTTCCTAAGAAGTCCTTGTCCTCTGGAATTCTGTTTGTCTTAACAGATTGTAAGCTCTGTGGAACAGAAACAGTCTCTTTTTGTGTAGTCGTACAACGCCGTATATGCCTAGTAGCGCTATACAAATGATAAGTACCGTATTTTCCGGCGTATAAGACGACTTTCTAACCCATGAAAATATGCTCAAAAGTCGGGGGTCGTCTTATACGCCGGTACATGTTTAAGGATATACGGTGCGATCATAAAGTCCGTCCGCAGTGAGCACTGTGTATGCAAAGGCAGCCCGCTGAGGAAAAGAGAATGCAGCCGCTTGAGCGTACAGTCTGTCGTGGCAGTGACCACAGTCCTTTTGTGCTGCAAAATGCTTCCGTGAGCTCCGAGACCAAAGCAGCTCGGGTCGACGCTCCTGGGTTGCAGATCGGCAGAGCGAGTCTTCTGTGGCCGATGCCTCGGTACTTTGAAAAGAAAAGAAAAAAAAAGGGGGGGTCCCTGTTTTGGCTTAAAATCATGCTTTTGCATACTGGGAAGGGCTTTCCATGTAGCGGGGACAGCAGTCCTCGTCATCGGCTCAAGTGCTACATTCTTTCCCTCAGCGGGTCACCTTTGTGGTATATATAAGAAACTTTTTTTAAAATCATATTCAAACATTTTTGGGGAATTATAACTTTATTGCCCATTTGGAGACAATGCTGTGTTTAGCTTTATGGGCTGATGATGACATTTGAGCATATCTGGCTTCGTGGCCTTAAGTTCCTTTTGGCTCTCTAGCTAGAAGTTCTATTCACTCAGACTATTTGAGGTCCTTTTAATATTTATAAAATACTTTTTCAGGATATCTGTTATTTTGGGGTGAAAATAATGGCACCTTGGTTATGTGTGTATGGTATTCAGAGGATACATGCATGGCTTTGGGCATACAGGCTTCCATCTCCCTATCATTTTCCCTGTTTGCCTGCACAAACTCCCTGGCTCTCTCACCCTCATGCACTATTCCCCCTGGCTAGTCTTCGCCACACTCCCTTCCCCTTGTTCCCTCACTACATTGCACCATCTCCTGATGTTTTTTTATTTTTTTTGGTGTGCGCTGGAAGAGGGGTAGTCTTATACGGCGAGTATAGGCCAAACCCTATATTTTAACAGGAAAAGTAGGGGGTCGTCTCATACGCCCAGTCGTCTTATACGCCGGAAAATACGGTAGTAATAATAGTAGTAGTTACTGCACACGCCTTACAGTACATCTCCTCCGACTTCGTATTAAAATCCTGGATATTATGCTGCTGTAATACTCCATAGTGTGACTGCACCTTGAATATTTCTGGTGGCCATATCTTAATAAGGATACAACAGAATTAGAAAAGGTACAGAGAAGAGTCACCAAAATGATAACAGGGATAGAAGGATACCTCTAGGACAAAAGACTTAAAAGGTTAGGGCTCTTCAACTTTGAAAAGAATCCGATGAGGGAGTATATCATAGAGGTCTATAAAATAATGAATGGAACGGGTAAATGTAAATGAGTTATTTACTCTTTCAAAAGCTACAAAAACGAGGGTATATGTAATGAAGCTACAATGTAACACATTTAAGATTAATTGGAGAAACCTTTTTCACTCAGCTTGTAATCAAACTCTGGAATTCATTACTGGAGGAGGTAGTAAAAGTTTAGTGTAGCTGGGCTTAAACCCCTTGACTGGGAAAGCCGAATTAACTCTTCTTACCCTAGCCATTTAGCAAATGGGGAAGACAAGTTAACTTGTTCCCCACAGCGATCACCGCTGCTCCCACTGATCACCAATCTCTGCAGAGTCTGTCAATTACTGTGGCGGCAACTGACAGATTGTGCAGAGAGAAGCAGGGAGATTGGTGATCTGAGGGAGCCGCACTTGATTGGCAATCACTGTGGGGAGTGAACTTTGCAGTTAGAGAGTTAATTCTGCAGGCAGTGGTTGGCTAGGCGCTATGCCTTTTGCCCAGCTAAGAGCTAAGGTTTGGCTGAGTTCCTGGAGGAAAAGTCTATAAGCTATTGTTAAAGAGGACCAGGGAAATCCACTGCTTACCCCTGAGACAAGCAGCATGGAATCGGTCTACCTTTAGGGAACTGACAGGTACTTGTGACCTGGATTGGCCCAAACCATGGAGTTGAAACCTTAATGATTTATCTTTTTGATTACGTTCTCCGTACCATTGATGACATTAAAAAGGGTATTATAATGATTTTTATAGACATTTCGGCTGCATTCGATTCTGTAGATCACAATAGGTTATTACATAGATTAGAGGAGATTGGTCTACATGGGGTCACATTAAAATGGTTTCAATCATATCTGACAGAGAGATTTTTACAAGTAAAGATTGGACAAAAAACTTCTCTGCCCATAAGAGTATTACAAGGTGTGCCACAAGGTTCCGCTCTTTCTTCGCTTCTCTTCAACATTTATTTGCAGCCAATTTGCAATATTCCATTAAAAAGTGGCATAAAGTATACAATTTATGCTGACGATATTATGATTTTCACAACTATCTCCATCGAGAAACCTGATTTTTCCAGCATCACAGATTGTCTATCACAAATGTCCACCTGGTGTAAAACCAACAATATGCAAATTAATTTTAGCAAGACAGAGGCATTATTTGTATCTCGTAACCAAAATTTTGCACATCCACCTGTCATCAAGATAGATAATTCAATTATTCCTATTAAATCAGAAGTGAAATATCTTGGAGTTACTCTAGACAAGGAATTAAATCTCAGATCACACATAAACAAGACGATTAGAAGCGCTTATTATAGAATGAAAATCATCAGAAGACTAAGGCCGCTTCTGGAAACTGTTCACTTCCGCAATGTTTGTCATGCTCTAATTACACCATTACTTGACTTCTGCAATCCAATATATCTGGGTCTAGCTAAGCAGTCACTGAAGCCTTTACAGTTAGCGCAAAACACCGCTGCTCATATAATTTTTGGTCTATCAAGTAAAGAGCATATAACTCCTATCTTAAAGGAGCTTCATTGGTTACCAATATCATCTTGTATTAAATACAAAACAGTAATTTATATTTTCAAGATAAAGCAACAATGTTCTGCAAAAAGTCTGACGTATCTTATCCGGTCAGATATTAGCAACAGACCTAGGAGAAGTGTATCTGAAAATAGAATCAGCTCCTCAAATGACATCAGAAAAACACGCAAGGAGACCTCTGAGAGAGCTTTCTCGTTTGCTGCGACTTCCATCTGGAACTCCCTACCTAATGATCTGAGAGCAGCTCAGGATATCAAAGACTTTAGAAAACAACTGAAAACAGTTTTGTTTACGGAGCACTACGGTCATGCAATCAACTAATTAATTTTTAAGAAAGCAATTATTTATATATACATTGTACAATAGCTCACTTTATAGTATAGCTCACAATATATATAGTGCACCTTTTCCCAAGACATTTAATCATATATTTACAAACTATGTATATATTATCACAGATTTTTTCACTATTACTAATTTTCTCTTTTGTTAAACCGCTTTGATTGTATGATAAGGCGGTATAAAAATCCAATTAAATAAATAAATAAATAAATAAATGTTGGAAACAGGAATATGGGCTTGATGGACCCTTGATCTGACCCAATATGACATCTCTTATATTCTTATAGTCTTATCCTAGCATTCTGCTCAGCCTTCTGCTCTTCTGGACACATCTCTGCATCTGGGTGGCATAGCTAATTGCTTCATCATCATCTAGCTTGAATGGATTTACATGGGCTGCGCTACCATTAGCAATGACATCCACACAATAATTACACTTGCAGTAAATCCCTTTCTATATTCAGCATCCACACTACTGCCGAAAATCATGCATAAATGCTGCCTATGCTAACAATAGTGCTCTTGACTGTAACTTGCCTTGAACTACTACTACTAGAAAGGTGTTTACTAAGGTACCCAAGAGATCAGGGTTCTATTCCCACTGGAATTCCTTGTGACCTTGGGCAGGTCACTTTGCCTTCCATTGTCTCAGAAGAAAAGGCCTGGCAATCTATTTGCAATCATATCTTGCCAAGAAAGTCCAGGGGCTGCTGGATCATCAGGAATATAGATGGTATGGACATTGTTAACATAGAAAATAAAACCATGGCTCTCACCCTCATCTACAGACCCCCCTCATCCGATCAAAAAAATCTCACCCCTATCCTAGAACTTGCATGCACAGCGTCACAAAGCAAACCATTTATACTCCTTGGTGACTTGAACCTCCCATCACTGAACCATTCCCAATCAGATAACTTCATAGATGCCATGTCACAAATGGGGTTCACACAGATAATACATGCTCCTACACACAAAAGAGGCAACATACTTGACGTAATTTTCCTCCCAGCCTCACTCTACAGTCACCTACTACATACCACCCCGAATATAACCGAAGTACCCTGGTCAGACCACCATCTAATCACAATCCAGCTATCAGCACAAGTCCCAAAAAATAATGGGAGCACAACCCCGCATATATCACGCTTCAAACACTTTGACAAAGACACATTCCTCGACAAAGTACTACCCAAACTAGATACAACCACACCAGACATCAACACAACCATATCAAATTGGAACCTAACCATTCAAAAAGCAGCTGTCCACACAAAAGTCTTACACAAGCAAACAAAAAAGACAGAAAAATGGTTCACGAAAGAGCTGAGAAAACTAAAAAAACAACTGAGGAGACAAGAAAAGAGATGGAGAAAACTAAAATCTGATGAAAACAAATCCCAATACATGGTCCTACTTATAGAATACAAAAACGCAATTAACAAATCAAAAAGAGACTACCACTCTAAAGTAATAAACTCATCCATCAACCGCCCTAGGGAGTTATTCGCGATAGTAAAAACATTAACCAAAGCTAATAACAGCGAACCTAAACAAGCAATTAATATACAAACACTAGCAAATCATTTTGCAGAAAAACTAAAAAACAAGCCCACTACCCCAACTTCTTTATTATCAAACACGAAAACCACGCATGAATGGACAAGTTTCCAGTTGATAGAACAAAAACAACTCCTCAAAATCATAACAATGATAAACACCACCACCTCCCCACTTGACCCATGCCCCGTTTCATGGATTAAGTGTACGAAAGAGGAACTGGCGGTAAATCTACAACACATAGTTAACCAATCTCTATCACAGGGCATCATGCCTGATGCCCTAAAACTCACAACACTCCGACCAATAATAAAGAATAATAAGCTAGACTCAAAAGATCCAAACTCATACAGACCTATAGCCAGCATTCCGTTCATAGCCAAAATTATAGAGAAAACAATTCAAATTCAGTTACAGGAACACATTGATGAATACAAACCCCTTGACTCACACCAATTTGGTTTCCGCCCATCCCATGGAGTAGAAACCCTCCTAATCACCCTTATGGACTTCCTCATCAAGGGCACAGATGACAAACAACAAGGCTACCTACTCCTATTTATAGATATCTCAGCCGCATTCGATAACATTAATCATCTAACACTGATCAACAGATTAGAAAATCTAGGAATAGGCGGGACCGTCCTTAACTGGTTCAAATCCTACATTTCACACCGATTAATACGCGTCCAAATTGACCAACAAGCATCAGAAACATTCCCCCAAGGACAGGGAATACCCCAAGGATCAGCCCTATCAGCCCTCCTATTTAACCTGTACCTGCAACCGATAACAAACATATTTAAAAAACACAAGATTAACCACTTTATATATGCCGATGACATCATGCTAGCTACCCCCATAACCATTAAAAACCCTACATATGACTCGCTATCCAAATGCATGGCTGAAACCACCTCCTGGATGGAAACTAACCACCTCAGCATAAACTTCAAAAAAACTGAGGCAATGTTTGTGACAAGATCATCTATGACTGAGAACACCTACCCGGAAATAATCACTATCAACAAAACCTCCATACCTGTCAGAAAACAGGTAAAATACTTAGGAGTAATAATAGACCACACTCTCACCATGTTACCACACATAAAACAAACAGTAAAAACCATTTTCTATAAACTCAAAACAATTCAACACCTAAGGCCACTCCTAGAAACACCAGACTTTAGATCCGTAGTAAGTACACTGATCACCCCTCACTTTGACTATTGCAATAGTCTCCTAATAGGCCTCCCGCAAAAAAGCACCTACCTTCTGCAAAGAGCACAAAACATCTGTGCAAAAGTGATTGCTAAAGCTCCCCTAACAGATCACGTAACCCCTATACTGCTAGACCTCCACTGGCTCCCTATAAACAGTAGAATTAAATATAAAATCATCCTAACAACCTATAAACTCATAAACGACATAACCCCCTCACACTTATCCACATTACTGCAATCTCCAACTTCGACAAGGACCCTCAGACAAAACGCGGCCCACTCGCTCATCATACCTAAAACCATCCGCAAAACTAAGAACACCACTAGCTCCAGAGCATTCTCTTTCACTGCCCCTACACTCTGGAACGACCTCCCTATTGAACTTCGCACCATAAGAGACCTCTTCCAATTCAGAAAAGAATTAAAGACCTACCTGTTCACTGAACACTTCGAAGTCCCCTACTACCCCAAAGCTAGCTCCACAACAAACCTGGTCACACATGCACAAACTCCCTTAACCCAAACAATATAAACACAAGCCTACCCCCCCCCCCCCACTCACACGCCTCAAAGACGACAAAAAAAAAAAGGAACTAAATTCCAACACCTACACCAATATCTGCCCCACACAACACACACACCACACACTGTAAATATACATTTGTAAAAAGTTTGATGTGTTTGCTTTAATACCTACAAAGTTCTTGCTTTCTGCTTATTGTTTTTCTTTAATATATTTACTGTTCAATGTAAATAGTTGATTTCTATTGTTCTATGTACAATGTTCAATGTAAATAGTTGATTTCTATTGTTCTATGTAAAATGTATACAAACTGTGTACAAGACTGTTAACCTGTTATATGTAAACCGCCCTTGATCTCTGGAAGGGGCGGTATAAAAGAAATAGTTAAATAAATAAAATAAATAAATAAATAAATAAATAAATAAATGTTTTAAGTGCGATCCAATCACTTCCATAAATAAAAAAGTAAACTAAAAGATGAAGCAGTTAAATTACACCTTGCTTACAGAAAAGGAAAAAGGGGGAGAGGGGTAAAACCAACTGAAGAAAAGGAAAAGCACGGCCGGTACACCAAAATATTAATTATTATTAACCTCACACCTTTCCAGGAGAAGATCAAGGCAAGTTACATTCAGATAGAGCTCTTTGGGGACAGGTTTGTAAGTTTGTACCTGATGCAATGCAGGGTTAAGTGGCTTGCCTAAAGCCATAAGAAGTGTCAGTGGGAACTGAACCCTAGTCTTTCTGGCTGTAGACTGCTGCCCTAACCACTAGGCCACTGCTTACACATGAAAGTAAGCATGACCAATTTAGTCAGACCTTATTAAACTGAGGCCTTTTCAGTTTTAGCATCAAGAAAGATGCTCAGTTGTTCAGGGCCATAGAATATGTAAACATTCAAATGTAATTTGATCACACACAAAAGAGAAATCGCAGCAAGAAATGGCTCCAAAGGCAATAGCGGCCCCTAGCCTCAGACAACAAACTGCTTACGCCCTTTCTGCGTGACACTACAGGGTATGTTTGCCAATGTGCACTAAGCTTTTGCAGCTAATGCTGGACCATAGTGCAGATAGTGTTGCATTAGCTGCAAAAGCTGTGTGTTATCTGCTGCGGACAGCTTATAACTCTCGAACTGCAGAGTTCATTCCCCACAGTGATTGCCGATCAAGTGCTGCTCCCTCAGATGACCAATCTCCCTGCTTCTACTGTGCATGACCCCATTTGCTGGGGGCATGCACAGTTTCCATAGCAGATAACGCCACAAAGTTGCAGGGCTTGTAGTGTGGCTGTGCTGTGGATGTAGCTACCACCACCCATCGAGGTGGAGTTAGCTTCACTCGTGATGGCTGCCAGATGTGTAGTAACCGGGTAGCCAGACCTGGCGCTCACCCTTTTCTTTATAACCTTGCTTTACCCCCCCCCCCCCGACCCCCACCCCCCTTTTCCCAACAGCTTTCCCTTTTACCCTTCCCACAAATTGCACTGATAGCCAAGTGTGGTGACAACTGGTCGCAGCTTTATTTCCAACAACTTCCAAACAATAACAGGAACAATGAT
The DNA here is from genome assembly GCA_033557465.1 of Ichthyophis bannanicus. NCBI lineage: Eukaryota > Metazoa > Chordata > Amphibia > Gymnophiona > Ichthyophiidae > Ichthyophis > Ichthyophis bannanicus. Next base: position 546,015,015 of record CM066033.1, read on the forward strand.
CTCACAACCCCCCCCAGCGGAGCGATGCGTCACCAGCCATGCTATTAGCAAAGCGACCTCGCCTCCACTCCAGCCATGGTCACACCACCGGCAACGTTCCGACCACCCCTATCCGACTTCGCCATATTACTAGCAAAAGTCTTCCAGGGGTAGTCCGGTCCGAGGGCACCCCGCCCCCGTCCCGAGTCGCCTAAGGCTCCGGACCCCGGAAACCTCCGGGATCCCGCCACCGGCACAAGCCGACCCTTACCTGTGCCGCCCCCCCAAACCTACAGGAAGCTGCGACCAGTGTGTCTCACCCCGAACAACTCTCTCCAACACCTCCTGCCAGTCGTTCAAGAGCAAGTCCATCCCCACTGGCGATAGGTGCACACCATCCGCCCTAAACAACCCTGTACAGGCCACATCAACCCAGGCATGCTGCACCTGATACCCCCCTTTTTCACAGACCCATCTCCCAATCTGCCGATTTATCTTGGTTAGTCCTCGGGACCATCTCCGCTGCCCCCATGACGAAGGCCTCGGGATAATGTCCGACCAAATCAAGACGACTCCGTCCAACAAACGGAGCAGAGCCATCAAGTCCTTTTTCGCCGCCCTTATCAGCTGCTTGCAGGACCACTCTGACAAATTGTTGCCCCCAAGATGCACCAGCATGACCGCTGACTGCCCTCGAACCCGCAGATGATGATGAAGCAAAGGAAACAGTTGAGTCCACCTCAGCCCCCGCTCACCCAGCCATGAAATCGCCACCTGAGCTAGGTCCAGTCCTAGATTCGTCCCGATAGGCCGCACTGCTGCTCTCTGACCCGCCCAAAAGACAAAGGAGTGTCCCATCATCCAGCAGCCCCTCGCCGTCTGCCCCACACCTGCAACAGAAAATAACAGCATTAATACCCCCCCCCAACCCTAAAGGGCGTCTCACAGCCGCACATAACCTTGAAACGCCCTAGACCGCCATCGGCCAATACTCTGGATCTGTTCCCTCGACAGACCCGCCGCAGCCGCACTGGTGGCCGCCCCGATGCGAAAGGAGTTGGTTGAAAACAACCCTGGATCTTCACCGATCCCGCGCAGGGCCATGCGCAACACCGCCGTCACCTGATACCTGGTCACGGATGAAGAATTCTCGTGCATGAACAGCCCTTCGCTACTACCTGGGCGTACACCCAAGTAATCTTTGAGGGCAGCCACAGGGCAAGTTACTCCCACGATCCTCCCCAGCACCACCCACAATCCCTTACCCTTTTGGTCAGTTTTGGACTTGGCTAACAGCACACGAATGCGTCCCGGCTCCCTCCACATGTGCTGCAATCGCAAACAATTACCCAAACCGGCCTTAACTGAATCAACCGCCAGTTCGCCGACCCGAAAGGCCCCAAAAAATGCCAAACAAAATACCGCTCGAAATAGAACTACCTCATAGGGCGATGACGCCACCCCCGGCAACCCATGACACAAGCGCTTCAACAAGTCATGGGTAATCGGAAATCGCCGATCGTGCCGCATTGGCAGCACCCGCTCCCACCCTTGCATTAACCACCGAGCCAGGCGCCCCCGGACTGCGCCCTGCCAACTCACCGCCCTGGCAAAAAACTCAAACCCCGCAAGATGCCCCCGCACCGCCGATCTCGTCAACCCCCTCTCCTTTGCCCACCCAACATACCCCCCCAGCAGATACTCCGACACCTCGCTTCCAACACACCCCATGCCACACAGATACTCCCACACTCGCTCACACCCCCGTCAGTAAGATTCCCACGTGCTCTCCGCTACCGAATTCCTTAATAGGTTCTTCATCTCGGTAGGCCACAGCTCCACAAGCTCCAAGGGACCCCGAACCCTTCCTCGTCCGCCTCCGGCGCCAACTGCCAAAACCGCTCCCACTGCAAACGAGAAAGAGCATCAGCGATTTCATTAGTACGACCAGGAATATGGCGGGCTTTCAAATCCACGTTCAAACGCAAACAGGCTAGAATGACTTGACGCATTAATGCCGCTACTGTACTGCAGCGTGGGGTATACCGGTTCACAACGGCCACCACTGCCTCGTTATCACACCACCACACCACCCTACGGTTGGCCAATCTGTCCGGCCATAACGCAAGCGCCACTAAAATTGGAAACAATTCTAGAAAGGTAATGTTCCGCAAAAGCCCCTCAGCCGCCCATTCCGGCGGCCATCTTTCAGCACACCAAGCCCCGCTGAAATATACACCCAGACCAACTCCACCCGCCGCATCCGAATACAGCTGCAAATCTTCACTGGAGATCTCCGCTTCCCGCAATACCGAAGTGCCATTAAAGTCCCGCAAAAAGAGATCCCAAATCCGCAAATCCTCCTGCATTACTTTAGACACTCTTATACGATGGTGAGGCTTCCGGACCCCCGCAGTCGCCGCCGCCAAGCGCCTAATGAACACCCTCCCCATGGGAATGACCTTACACGCAAAGTTAAGCAATCCTATTAAGGCCTGCAGCTCCCGCAGATTCAACTTAGATGATGCCAAGGCATTAGCCACCAGCACCCTCAATTTTTCCACCTTCTCCGACGGCAATCGTGCCTCCAAACTTTGCGAGTCCAACTCCACTCCTAAGAAGATCAACCTCGTCGTCGGGCCTACCGTCTTACTTTCCGCCAACGGCACCCCCAACTCGCGAGCTAAACTATCAAAGCCAACCAACAGCTCGCTACACCCTACTGACCCTGCCGCACCCACAAATAAAAAAATCATCCAGATAATGTACCACCTCCCCCTCCCAACTCTCCGCACCAACAGCCAGTGCAAGAAAGAGCTGAACTTTTCAAAGTAAGCACAAGATACCGAACACCCCATGGGCATACACTTATCAAAATAAAACTCTCCCTCGAACTGAAAACCCAACAACCTGAAGGAAGCCGGATGAACCGGCAGCAAGTGAAACGCCGACTCGATATCGACTTTTGCCATCAACGCCCCTCGCCCCGCTCTCCGGACTAAGTCTGCAGCCTTGTCAAACGACTCATAACGAACCGTGCACAAATCCCACGGAATCAAATCATTCACGGAGTAGCCAATCGGGGAAGACAAATTGTGAATCAGCCGAAACTTCCCCGGTTCCTTCTTCGGAATAATGCCTAACGGCGGTACCACAAAATCCGGGAACAGAGGATGCCGAAACGGCCCGGCAATTCTACCCAACCGCAATTCCTCCGCTATCTTCCCACGAGCTATCGCCCCCAACGCTGCACACTGGGCGAGTTTCGTGGTGAGGAAACCGCAACCACCCCATGCACCGGAACCACAAAACCCAAACTAAATCCCCATTGCAAAACTAACTTATCCCGCCTCCGCGGATAAGAACGCAACCACTTGCACAAAAGCGGAACCTGAATCAGCGAAGGGGAGAGCTCGATGGCCCCCACTTACTTGAGCCCCGTCATTGGCTGAGCCCCGGGCCCCTTTTTAACACATTTTGCTGCCGCATGGGGACTCCACAGCTCGAGCATGCATGACGGAATTTACAGTCCGGGAAGGGATGCATCGACCTATTAAACCTCCAGCACGCATCACCCCCTGTACCAGGGGCCGGCCTCGCCTGTCCTGTGGCGATTCCCCCCCGAAAGGAACGCGCCGCCCCCCCCCAACCACCACCGTTTCCCCTTTGCCTCCGCTGCCCCCACACCCCCTCCCTTGACCGACATCTGCGTTAGCCAAAGGTTAATGTCTTGCGTGCCCCACGTTAACAACTTATTCTCCTCCATTTTGTCTCGAAACGTCTCATCGTAATTAAGCCACGACCATCCCTAGTGCATTTGAGACGCCTCGAGAATCGAATCAGCATAGGACAACAACATCCCATACTGGTGAGGAAAATGATGCCCCCACACGCTTGCTAACCTCAAGAACGATCGCCCCCAATTAACTACGTTCTGCGACACTTTCCGAAGCCGACCCGCCTTCTCGTCTTCCTTCTTTGGGACCCCCTCCCACAATTCCGACAACGCAACCAAGGAAGCAGATCCCCCACCTGCTATACTCCCCTCCACCCCTCCCCCCACGGCCGCCCCACGCCCCCTTCGGCAGCCTCCGACGCTTCAGACGAATCAGACGACGATGAGGAGGACGACGAAGAGCTGCGCCGATAGCGACACTCACGCTTCTTCTTTCTGCGTGCCTTGCCTGACCTCTCGGGCCGCGACCCACGCTCCAACGATTCGCTCATGTCAGCCACCCTCAACTCACCTGGCCTGTCCTCGACGCCACAGTCCTCTGACGAGTGTAGCCCATCGCCTCTAGTCCCCACCGGCCGCTGCAGATCCTCCGCCCCAGAAGCCTGGACACCGACTCTAGCCGCCCCTGCCTCCACGGGGGGCCTCGAATCCATACTCCTCTCACTGCAGGACGCCACTGCTGACGAACCATTACCCGGCGCAGCCATATATGGCACCTGTGAAGACAAAATGGGAAAACCCAACGAAGACAAGCCAGGAGCACTCCTCGGGGGCCATGCCCCAGTCCAATCCGACCTGGATGAACCCTGCCCCCCTCCCAACCAGTGCTCCCACCCTGCCCGCTGCCCCGACTGCCCATACCACCCCGAAGGGGACATACCCACCACAGGAGGCACCAATCCCCCAACCGGAGACATCCACCCCCAACCGTCCCCTCCTGCCACACCAAAGCCCTGCCTAGGTCCTACACCCCATTGGCCCAAAGGGCCTAATCCCCACCCCTGCCCTTGCTCCTGATCCATACTCTGAAGCCCCCCGTCCAACCCATCTGTCTGCCCCCCCCTGCGCCCCACTACCCCTACAGGGGTCTCCCCTGACCCTGCCGCTGGGGCCACTGCCAGCCTCTGAGGCCCAACACTCTCCACCTGCCCCGTGCTACCTTCAATATGCCCCTCCCCTGTCCTTGGGCCCCCACACCTCCTCACCAAACCCCGAGCACCTCTCACCCCCTTCTCCCAACCCCCATTTTACCTGTACTCCGAGACCCTGTCTGCACCGCTTTGTCCAACCCCCGCCCCCTCTGCCCCTTTCCATGCCTCCCCCTGTCAGCCCTGCCCCCCCCCTTCTTGCCGGCTGTTTTCCAGCCATCCCTCACCCCCCGTATAACAGTTGGTTTCTTTTTCTATTTCTGTTCTTTTTTTTTTTTTTTAAACGCTGTCCACACCTGTAGCTCTGCCCAGTCACTCCTCACCGCCCTCAAAAAATCCCGGGCCCGCTTATCTAATGGCACACAGGAGCTGCCTTGGCTCCTGAGCCCAACCCCTCAACCCGTCTGCCACTCGCCTGTTCCGAGGACTTGTGCTCCCGCAGTGCCCGCTCCGCCGCAACGCCACTGCGGCACAGACACTCTCGCTGCGTCCTCCCGCTACGATTCTCTGCTCCTTTCGCCCTCCGCCGCGCTCCTTACTGCCCCGATGAAAACAACTCTGCACTCCGCGCCTCCACCACGATGCTGCCGGGCCTCCCGCCACACTACCTGTGCTCTGGCCAGTATCGCAGTATCACATGGCAACCTGCACCCTGATTGGCTCCGCTCCCTCCCCTTCCCGAGCGGAGCCAATCAATTCAAAGGTCGCGCCGCGTGCACGGCCCGCCGCGGCACCAACTATCCCGCCGTGCACGAGCAGGGTCCCGCACTGGGCAGAGCACCCGGTTACGAGCAGGCGCCGGGACCCTGCCCACGCCTTTATTCTTACCGCGCACTGTCAAGACTTGCAGGAATCACACATTACTGCCGCTATCTGCCTTTGGCTGGCATTAGCTGCTACCGCGGTACATTTTTCCCGCATTATCACGGCATTAGCGGCAAATTCACTTTAGTAAACATGTCCCTATATATCTGGAAAAAAATCCATGCTCTATTACCCAAAAGGGAAACAGTCCTGTAGTGAAAAAAAAGTTTAAGCACCAAATTCTTGTCAAACGCCATGTCAAACACCATCATTCCAGCCGATTGTCCCAAATGTTCATCCTGGGTGTCCTCCAGGAAGTCCACTAGACTTAGCTGTCCACTGAAAGTTGTTTTTGTCTTCTTGATCTACTTTCCCTTCTTCCATTTCTCCTGCTTTCCCAGATGTTATATAGACTCTAAGCACCGGTGGAATATTCTCTGGGGAGCTCTTAAGCACTTCTATCAAATCTCTCTTTAGCATGACCTTGGGGGAATATAATTGACGATCCTGGAAAATTCACAAATCTTACATTTTATCTCCTCCCATGGCTTTCATTTTCCTCTATAAGACACATAGGTCTTTAACAATTACAGCCATACCCCCCTTGCACTCTCTCTAACCACGGAGCCTCTTCATCCACCTTGGCTTCCTGAGCATTTAACCTCTACAAAGGACCATGAATTTGGGATTTATACTCCACAAAAACCCCCAATATCTGGTCAATGTGAGAGGATGCAAACGCTCCATGAACATAACTGCTCTCCAAAGATTAACTGGATACCACTTAGTTTCAGTGTTACCCGGTTAATGATAACACACCTACCAGACTTAACCAGTTCTCAGCTTTTTCTGAGGGGAAAATAGCATGTTACCTACAACTACTGTTGTATATAGTCAGATATGTATATAGTTAAGAGCCCTATTGGTGTATAATTGCATGTTGTATATAGTTTTGATGCTACTGTTATAAATGTATCTTGCATTTGTTCCATGTAAACTGCCTTGACCCGGTGAAAGACGGTATATAAATATAACTAGTTAAATGAATAAACATGCATGGTAACGATGCCAAAATAAGTGTGAAGGCACCCTTATTTCACTGGATGCTATTTGGTTAGCATCGGGACATGTTGGGGGACGTTCTGGGGTGAAGCGGAGGCGGAGACTGCCGCTAGCCTGGTAGCGGCAATATTGCACTGCTACCTGGTTAGCGATCCATGGCTAAACCTAGGCCAACTTTTGGCTCACCTAGTTTTACCCACAGATGCTAACCAGGTAGCTGTGCAATATCGTCGCTACCCGATTAGGCTCTACAGCTGGGTCCTTTGCGTGCCAACACCTGGATATTTAATGCCTTCACCGTGGCATTGAATATCTGGGTTTGGGGTCAGCGGGCAGGGCTATGTACTGTATCGGCGCATAGCCTGCCCAAATCAATATTGGGCCCTAGGGCTCTTCAGCTTGGAAGAGAGACAGCTGAAGGGAAATAAAACAGAGGTGTATAAAATAATGAGTGGAGTGGAACAGGTAAACTGATTGGTTGTTTATTTCTTCAAAATGTAGAAAGACTTGGGGACATGCAATGAAGCAACAACCATTGTCTAGGTGACTTATAAAGAAACACTATGAATTTAGAGTGTAAATGGCAAAGGGAGGAAGTTAATAATTTGTATAGGCAGCAACTCAAGACCTTTCAGGGGATGATCAGAGAAACTAAAGGCAATTATTATAAATGGTTAGGAGATGCATTAGATAGACCCAAATAATTATTTCAAATCATTAGATCCTTTCCTTTGTCTCAGCTGTACCATCAATATTCAATGAAAGTTATTGGTTATTGTTTTGCTTTTTATTTAGCTAAAACTTTTGTGTGGAGACGTGAACTGAAGCTAAGGTGAAAATTAACATTTTAACTGCTTTTTCTTTTTAAATTTTGAAGATGAATGTGTTTTTACCTTTGATTTTTTCAGTAGAGAAGATTCAGAGAGCACGCACTTGACACTCTCAGTCTATGGATTCGTTGTGTGTTCCTTCTGTGAGTGTGTCTGAAAAGGAATGTGCAAGAGCTAGGGCCCTTTCTACAATGCTCCCCCAGATGTGGAATTCATTGCCTGCATTTTACATACAGCGGGACATGTTTACTAAAGTGGGGTACCTGAGAGCACGGGGTTTAGTGTGGTGCCAATGTGCATTTTGGCCACATGGTAGCCTGAAGCAGGCTGCCAAAATGCAATCGCACTAAAAATGCCATGCTATCTGAGCAACATGTGAATAGTGGGGTCAGGGTGGAGTCAGGTGGAGAGTGGGCGTTGGCAGCCATGCACTCTGGTGCTTCCGGACTTCAAAGATGCTCCTAGCACGGGTGCAACTACGCATGCCTGTGGAGAAGGAACCTAGAGCTTAGGGCACCTATCTGGAAACAGAAAGACCAGGATTCAAATCCCACTGATTCTTCTTGTGGCCTTGGAAAAGCCACTTAACCCTCCACTGCCTCAGGTACAAGCAGATTGTAAGCCCCCTGGGGATAGGGAAATAACTGGTGCATCTGAATGCAACTCAGACTGCCAGAGGAAAGGCATGAACTAAATACTAATAAATAGTAACAGGGTCATTCTGAGCCACGAATAGCAGGGATGGATGTCCCATTGGGACATCTATCCCCGCTATTTGACCCCTCTGCCGACCCTGACTAACTTCCCCGTACATTGTATGGGGAGGTTAGATGGGGCGGGAAAGGGGCAGCAGGCAGTGGGTGTTCCGCAGCTCCAGACGTACAGGGCCAATTTCAATATCGGCCCGGCATGTCCAAGACCAGCAGATTGAACGGAGAACTTATTCCACCTCTGAGGTGGAATAAGTTCCCCTAGTTGGCGGGGGGAGGCAGGTCCGGGCAGCAGAGGAGGTAGGAGGGGTGGAGGAGATTCCTCTCAGTCCAACCCTGGCCTTGGGCTGTGGGTAATGAAAAATCTGGTCGGCCACCAGGGATCACGGCTCCTGAATGGAGCCGTGGTGCCATGGAAACGGATGCCGTGGATCCATTCAGGAGCCTTGACTGAGTTAGCCGGCCTAGGCCTGTACATGCAGGCTGACTGGGATCAAGGTTCTGGCCTGCACGTACAGGCTTGGATGTGATTCTGATCCCGTGGGGCTAGACATGCCCTGTGGGATCAGAATCTCGACTAACCCTGTGCGTCCGGTTTCAACAGGGTGCACAGAGTGCCAGGACGTCCAGGATGGAATTGGGCCCTAAATAAATACTGCCAGCCTCTGACCAGGCAGTAATTGCACCCTCCCTGCTAGTGTGTCACCAACATACAGCTCAGGCATGAATGCAAAGTGGTTTAAAGCCTTGAACCATCCCACACATATACCATCATTGACAACACTGGATGGCAATGTCCAGAATTGAAGCAGCCATTTGCCTAAGGCAGCAATATTAGACAGGCAGTATGGTGTGTCTGCCACAGCAGTGGAGCACTGCAGCCTGACGGCCACCAAACCAGGGCCTGCAGCACATGAGTATCTGCTGGGAAAGTGGGCCTACATATATATATACAAAGCAACATCACTCTTGCAAGTATGATGTTTAAGTACGCATTAGAACTGGATAGATGTGGGAGAACTGCAGAGGAGTTGGGAGTGAGGACCTATGCTCAGTGAAACAGCAGATACTTGGCCTATAGCCAGGGTTGGAGACAGCAGATGGGGGAGGGGCATGCAACTGAGGTGATGCAACAGCTGGCGATAAGAAGGTTTGGCATTAAAATGTGCACGGGGAACATGGAGCAGTGCATATGTGCACCTGGGGGCTATGTTGGTGCCATGGGCAGATGTCCCATCATCCTGACTATAGGAAGACATGTCTTTGGTCTACCAGCTGATGAGGAGATACCTCCATTTCTACTACTGAATATGGCCTAGCTTGCTGGAGCTCTCTGATCAGTGATCTCCCCTGCCACTTGCCTAGGGGATGAGGCATTCTGCAGACCTGGGGAGTTCATGTGGGCTCCCAAGAGTCTGTGGGGCTTCATTTCCCTGAGAGCTAGTGTGCTCTGGTCCAGTCAGGTGGGGTTGTCTGTCTCCATGGAAGTGTGCCTCCCATGGCTGAGGTTAAGTCACAGGGGTGGGTGTCTAAGTGGTGACAAAAGACTTGCATCTGGACACCATGGACTCCATGTGGTAGAAGGGGTGGGTGGCAAGGCCCCTCACATCTCTATGGTCACTGTGTTGAGTCTGCAGGAACTAGCACCCTCCTTCTCTCCCATGGGGCTAGCACTCCTCACTAGCAAGAGTACTGTGCCAGATGTATAAGGGGAGTGACAGAAAAGAATCCCAAACCCTACCCCCTCCCCCCCTCCGCCTCGAGGCGTGGTAACCTGGTCACCACAGCCTGGGTGTCTCAGGGTGAGAGGGGTTCATATGGCTGTTTCACATGGCCGCCACTGCTGCCGCCCTACCTGCATCTCTATAGGGCCCCCTGCTCATTCAGAAGCTGTATTTATAGCCTATCTCCCCAGAAAGGACCGCAGCATGGTCTCTATGCATGCGTTTGCTTCCCTGATTTGCATGGCCCATCCCCTTTGGCCCATACCTCTCAGCTGTGTAGTAGGAAGTGCAATTCCCAGGTCAGCCCTCACTAGCAGTCACTTGCCACTTACTACATGCCCGGTTGGTGGGGTAGGGGCCCAGATATTTCTATCGGATATCTCTGGAACAGTTTGGTAGTTTACTGCCAGCCATGACATTGCACTGGTAGCAAGGAATTACAAGGTGCAAGCAGCGAGTACCTTCGCAGTGTGTATGTGCTCTGGCTGCACATTCACTACTACTGCACTAGCGACTCACCTATAACGCCTGGCGCATGCTCTCCGGCCACACCTTCCCTACTACAGCATTAGCAACACTGTAGTATTACTTCTGTTCTGCAACCGTGCCCCCTGCTTGTTTCATGGCCACTATGCCCCCTCCGCAGTAAACTCATGCACTAACTGCACAGCACTTTAGTAAACATGCCCCAATAAGATTTAATATGATGTCTTTCTTTGCGTTATTGATTGGTCTATTAACTGAAATATTTTAAATATGCATGTTATGATTGTAAACTGTTTAGTATCATGGGAAAGGCAGTATGTAAGTATGGAATGAATAAAGAAACAATTACCCCTCTTTCTGCTGTAATTTTTCCAAGAATTGCAAGCCACATTGGCTGCTTTTACTTACCGTAGTTCATAACAAGATCTAATCAATACGGTGCTTCCATTATATAACACAATCTTCAAGAAAAGCTTTTCTTCAGCCTGCCTCTGCTAATAATTCAGATACTTCTCAGCATTCAGACTACCTTCAATCCACAAATAATCTCATCAGTCTGAAAGTAACTGCTGGCATTAGGCTTCCAAGAGGCATTTCTCCCAACAAATTGGATTCCCATAGCAGCAAAGAAAAAATAATCTCCAATTACCAGCCTATTGCAAGATAGCTCTCGAGACATCACTTGACAAAGTGACGTAATCCATTTCTCCTTTGGCTATTTCACTGCCCCACAAAGTTTAAAAGCTCCTTTACAATAATTACCTTTTCTTATCCCCAGTAGTTTATTGTTCCTCAGGGGAAACATCTATTTCTAGGCAACAGCCACAGAGTAGGGTGTTGGCAGTTTTACCTCAGGGAAATTTTAAGTGATCCTTCTCTAGTTCTGTTTCTCAGAAAAAGCTCTAGGTCTTTCTGTAGACAGGTCAGTCATAGCAAAGGAACTACCTGGCATCTATATTACACTTGTGTTCATGGAGCATAACAATATTTCCATAAATTAAAAGGTGACACATTATGGATTAATTTAATTGTTAATTGTTTAAAAAGTTACTTTGATCAATAGCTTAGTTAAAAATAATGGGGCCAGTTTTTAAAACAATTTATGCAGTTAACATCAGAGTTAACCATGCAGATCTTTAAAAAAATATTCAAAGTCAGCCAACATATCAGTTTCGACCAGACATTTCTATGCCTAGCCAAAAATTATGCATTTAAAATGAGATGGGCTATGAGTCACTCCAAAGGCAAGTTCAAAAATTATGCAGGCAGAGCCAATATTCAGCACTATCTACAGAACTTTATCCATTTAGTAGGAATGCACAAATGAGCTGTCTGACTGCGACTGATTTGCCTGGAGTGCAGAATACTTCCTCTTTCTTGGACAATCCAAATCATGAGCCCCCTAGCTGATCTAATTCCTGACACTCCTTCATCCCTATGTCCTGTTCATCACTCCCTGAACAGTTGAGCACACTGAATCCCTTTACCTCTAGAGATGATCCCTTGCCAACTAAATTTGTAAATGATCCTGCTAGAATTTTGTCCCATTTATACTCCTGGTGGTTAGAGCACTGCCTTGGTAACCAAGAGACCAGGGTTCAATTGCCACTGGTACTCCTGGTGGCCTTGGGCAAGTCACTTAACCCTCCATTGCTTCAGAAGAAAGACCTGGCAATCTACTTCCAGTCACACTGCCAAGAAAACTCAGGAGCTAGCGAGTCACCAGGAGTCATCACTGACTGAAAGGCACACCTTGCATTTGCATACAGGCTTTTGTCAATAGTAGTCTGTCTAAGGGAGTGATGCCAGTTAGTTGAAAGGAAGTAAATATTGAATTTTTATTTAAGGAAGTCATTTTTATTAGAATTTCCACAACCATAGATCAAACAGTAACTCACGGTGTATATGCCTTATACAGACCCTGTACAGTACCATATACACACTCCACTCCCCACAGTACATAGCAGAACAGTAGCTTACTAACAGTCATAATATGCTGGCTGCGTCCTCAGACGAATATACCTCTCCCACATCATAACCATCAAAATATAAACCTCAACCGACTAAACAGAGCGAAGACTAAACAACCAAGAGATTAGAAAGAAAGAGAAAGCAAGAAAGAAGGAAAAGAAAAAGAAGAAAGAAGAAAACTAAAGGACGGAAGAGGTGAAAAACAGCAAACACAGCTCTGCTCAGCAATCCCTGAGCAGGATACCTCCACTGCCCCTGCAGCTCCACACACATACCACTCACACTGTATGCTACCCACAGTTTAAACTACCCCCCTCCTACCCCCTCTACCCGCAGGGACCCTCCCGGAGCCCGATCCCCTCCTATGGCCCACCCCAATACCCGACCCCCAACCCTCCCTCTCCCCCCTTGACTGTATCGTCTGACCCGTGTATCTACCTCACCATCACCTCCTGTCTAGCCCACCACATCCAGTATCAGGTCCATCTCCTCCAGCCCCTAACCTACTGACTCCCCCAAGCCTCCCGAGTCTACCGGCCCTCTGGTTCAGCAGTCTCAATTCCAGTCCGGCCTATGCAAGGGCACCCATCCAGCGGGGGATTATCCAACCCCTTCCCATATTAAACCAACCGCCTCCAACTTCCTCCCTCCCAGGAGCCGGGCCGTTGCCCGCTCCATTAACTGTAGTTCCCGCATTCCCTGCTCTCACTCCTGGACTCCTGGAGGCTTATCTGCCAACCAGTGTCTTAGTATGCATTGTTTCGCGATGATAAACCCTCTCTCATACAATTCCCTACACTCCTTCTGCATACCTTCTCCCCCTTGCTGAACACCAAATAGGCACCACTCTGGTGAGAGCATCTTATCCTGCGGCCTCCAAGCCCTCAGCCTGAGCCACACCGCATTCCAGAAATTGCCAATTACTGAACAATACCAGAATCGATGTATTAATGTCCCTCTCTCCACCCCACACAACGTACACAAATCTGTCGAGGTCAGCCCCATCCTAGCCGCCCACACATTGGCTACATAGGCTCGCCACAAAAATTTATATTGGATATCTTGCAAGCGCATAGATTCTGAAATAAACTTGATCTTCGAAAACGCCTCTTGGAGCATGGCCGCCGTCATCTGCGGCATATTATCTCGGGCCCACCTCTGTGCCAACTTCTCCAACTCACCCCACTCACCTGCTGGCCTAAGCTCCTGTCTCAAGTTCCGTACTGAGGTAGCTCCCTCCAGGGAGCTTAAGAAGTTCCACAACGCTCCCCTGCCCAACTGTAATCCCATGGATCTTTGAAGATCCCTTACGTAGTGTCTGGCCTGTAGGTAAAAGTAAAAGGTTTTATTCTCTATTTTGTATCTCTGCATCAGGGACTGAAATGAGTCCAACTCCTCGGCCCCTTCCATCCGCAACTCTCCAATGTATTCTAATCCTTTCCTGACCCACCCTTTTGACACTGTCCCCTGTCTACCAGGGACAAAGTCTTTGTTCCCCCTGAGGGGGAGACAATCAGTGCACTTCCAACTAAGGCCTTTCTGCTGACATAGCACTCTCCAGGTCTGTCTGAGAGTCGCCATGTACACCGACTGCTTCCAAGTGGTTGGAAGAGCCCCACCATCTGCATGCAATAAGTATACTCTATGAGAAGGCGCAGACATAGCATCCACCAACTCCAGAGGTAGAATACCCCACTCAGCCCCCACCAAGTCTTGAAGAGGCCTGAGGAGACAGGCCAGATTGTAGGAGCGCAGGGAAATAAGACCAGTCCCCCTCTCCCCTAGGCCTCCCGCCCTCTCCAGAAGAACTTGGCTATGTGTGTCTGCAATATCAACAGGTCCCTTCGTCTCACCCATAAAGGGAGGTGACGTAGTAAGTACACCCACCTAGGAACCTCTACCATTTTTAAAAGAGCTACTCTTCCCATGAACGTCAGTGGGAGGTCTCGCCAATTCTGCAGCCTACCAACCGTTTTATCAATCATCGGTCTAACATTCACTTCATATAACTTTGCAGTATGATCTGGTATTTGAATACCAAGGTATCGAAATTGCCCCTGCGCCCATATCAGCGGAAAAGCCCCTTGCCAGCTATCTCTAACCTTCCCTCCCACATCTAGCGTCAAAGATTTATCCCGATTAATACGCAGCACCGAAAAGGATCCATATGTCTCCAATATCTGCAGGGCCGCCTCCAGTGATCTTTGTGGATCACGTAAACAAAGTAACATGTCGTCCGCAAATGCACTGAGTTTAATACCTCCTCCAGCCCACAATATCCCCTGCACCCTCCTCTCATTGATAAGAGTCAATAGCAAAGGCTCCAATTGCAACACAAAAAGCACTGGGGACAATGGGCACCCCTGCCTCGTACCCCTTTCCAAAAAAAAGGACTGAGAATTCCTACCCCCACTCGCGACACATGCCAACGGATTCCTATATAGCGCCTTCACCCATTCAAAGAAGGTCCCCCCAAATCCATACTTATTCAATACCTCAAACATATAGGGCCAGGATACGCGATTGAAAGCCTTTTCTGCATCTAGGCTCACCAGCAGCAGGGGGGTATCTTGCACTGTGCACTGCTCCATTCCTAAGATGACTCTACTAATATTTTCAAAAGCATCTCTATCTCTGACAAAGCCAGATTGATGTCCCCCAACCGACTCCGGCAGGAATTTTTGCAGCCTGATCGCCATAATTGATGCAATAATCTTCATATCATAATTAATTAGGGAAATGGGTCTATATGAGGCCGGATCCTCTGGGTCCCTTCCCGCTTTTGGTATGATGGTTATTGCCGCCGTCCTCATCTCTCTCGGGAAGGAGCCAGCTTCGCCCACCTCCCCGTAAAGAGCCATCAATGTGGGGGTAAGCGAGACCATCAACATTTTGTAAAATTCCGGCCCATAACCATCAGGTCCAGAAGCTTTATGCGGCTTCCCCTTAGTGATCACTCTTTGTATCTCTTCTCCCGTAATACTCGCATTTAACTCTTGCCTTTGCACATCTGTCAACTTCGGAAGTTGGACTTTCTCTAAAAATTCCCGTTCTCGCTCTCTACTCTCTTGCTCCGGAGTGTACAATTCTCGATAATACTGCCCAAATACTTGCAGAATTTTTTCCCCCTCAGTCTGCCTCACTCCAGTCTTATCTCTAATGGCATTTATCGCCTGCACCCCTCCTTTACCCCCTACTAATCTTGCCAGCAACCTCCCTGCACGGTCCCCATATCGAAACAGCTGATGTCTATAGTACTGGGCCGAGTACACCGCCCTCTCCTGCAACGTGGCATTCAAAGCTCCCTGCGTATCTAGGTAGAATCTCAATTTCCTGGGAGTCGCAATTGCATTTCCCTTAGCTTCCTGGAGAGTACGAGCCAATTCCAAAATAGTTGCGTTTAGTCGCTTCCTTTCCTTTGCCGCATAAGCTATGACATGGCCCCGCATCACTGCCTTCCCAGCTTCCCAAAATGTCGCCACCTTTATTTACGGGGAGTCATTGAACATTATGTACTCCTCCCATTTCTGGGTCAAGTACTTTCGGAACTGCTCACTGTGCCCGAGATGTCTGGGGAACGCCCATCTATTCCCCGGGAGGGACCTCCCTTTAAGATCTATAGTTACTTTAGCATGGTCTGATACTATTATCGGCTCGATCTCCGAGCGCACCACCTTACTAAATAGATCCCGCGAAGTTAATATATAGTCAATCCGGGACCAAGACTGGTGCGCCCTCGAATAGATGGGTGTAATCTTTCTCTTCTCCATGCAAAACCCGCCACACATCCAGCAGATCCCCCATGTTGCACAAATACCCCACTCCTTTATTGTCACATTCCCCCCCCCCTCCTCTCACTCCTTGTGACCTATCGAGCACCAGATCATGTGGACAATTAAAGTCCCCAGCCAAGATCAATGGTATTCGCGGTGCACCTAATATCTTTTGCAAAATCAGCTTGAAAAACTTATGATCGTAGCTATTGGGAGCATAGATGTTCCCCAGAATCATTTCATCCCCATTGATCTTGGCATGCAGAAAGAGGAATCTCCCCTGGGGACCACATTCCTCCGTTATAACTTCTAGGGAAATCCCTCTCTTCACTAAGATCGCTACTCCTCGCTTCCTTACCCCTGAGGAAGCCGAAATAACATGCCCCACCCAGTCTGTGTGGAGCTTACCATGTTCCTTTCGGCTCAAATGAGTTTCTTGCGACAATGCTATGTGTATCCGCCCTCTCTTTAGAGCTTGCAGGGTTTTCGTCCTTTTCACCGGAGTGCTGATTCCCCCCACATTCCACGAGGTTATTTTTAAATCATGTTGCATAGATGCCCCTTATTGGCATAATGTTAGCTAAGCTCATTCTTACTATTTCTAACATCCCGGGCTGCCCAGCCTCAGCCCAGAACATTTCTCCACCCAGTGGACTGGTGTGCATACCCTGTTCCTCCCCCAGCTCTTTCTCCAAAGTGGACCTATTTGTTATATACTGACCCATACACTTCCATCATTCATTACTCCCTCCCCTCTCCTCCCCCTCCCAATCCCCCCTTCCCTACACACATTAGCATTCAAATCAAACCCTCAGCCTACCCCGCTGAAGTCCAATCCCCTAACTCATGCAACAGGGCTGCCCCCAGTAGCCCTTCTGGTTTCCACAACTTTTAAAGATGCAGTTGCATTTATTTATTTTATTTAACATTTCTTATATACTGCCTTTCATGATATAAAGGTGGTTTACATTGAACAAACTGAAATTACATTGAACAGGGCATTATAACTTGGAGATAACTATTTTACAGGGAACATGGGCCATGGAGGGTTAAGTGGCTTGCCCAAGACCACAAGGAGCACCTGTGGGACTAGAAACCCCAGTCCTTCTGGCCTGAGGTTGCTGTCCTCTAGTGGGATTTGAACCACTGACCTTCTAGCCTAAAGTACCTTGTCCCAACCACTAGGCCACTCCTCCACTCCTTTACACAAAACTGGAGCAAACATATATACAAAATACGTGTCCTGGCACACTTGCCCTTTGGCTGTCTACTTCAATGTCCACCGAACTAACCGCAGTGTACAATGTCCTTGTTAGGCTTTCATCTCATCTTCGACGCGGCTTCTCCCATTGCGGTCATCCCCCGGCAGCTCAACTATTGCAGGCCTCGGCAGCATCCCCCGTTCCATCTCCACCTCCTCTCACGGTCTCCAAGAAACGCTTTGCCGCACTCGGGGACTGAAACACGAAACTCTTTCCTTGGTGCCACAATCTTAAGACCGCCGGAAAAGCCAGTGTGAAATGGATCTTGTTGTTGAACAGTTCTGTACATACAGGGGTGAATGCTTTCCTCTGATCAGCCACAGTCACCGAGTAATCCTGAAATAGCAAAAGCCTATGATTTTCCAGCTTTAAGTCCCCTTTTTTTCGATAGGCACGCAATAGCTGAACTTTGTGTTGGAAATTGAGTATCTTCATGATCACCACCCGCGGCTTCTGTTGATCCTCCCGCCTCCTGCCCAGACGGTGTGCACGCTCAATCCTCAGCTCTCCCACCAGCGAGGCTAGGCCAAATTCCCTGGGGAGCCATTCCTCCAACAACGGCAAGAGAATGCGATCAGTCGTGGTCTCAGGCACTCCGACCACCCTTAAGTTGTTTCTTCTGGATCTATTTTCGAGGTCATCGATTTTCAAACGCATGGCCTCTATTTGTTTCCGCAGCTCAGCATGCTCTCGTTCTTGCCGCTCTTCTCCATCTTCTACACTCGAGACTCGATGTTCCAGTTCTAACACTTTTCTCCCGATCTCTGAGAGTGAGTCTCCTAGGGTTTCAAGCTTTTTAATGACTTGATCAAATTTAGGCTCCAACAGGTTTGCAACCTCTCTGGCCAGGTCTTCCATCGCTAAGTCTGTGTTTCCCACACTCGGGGAAGTCGGCTGCGCCATTACTGTAGACGAGATGCTCGGCCTGCCCGGCTTCTCCCGGTCTTTCTTTGTCGGGTTTGGCATAGCTCTTTCCACTCTCGACCCGCTTTTCATGTACCAGTGTTGAGACACTGCCTATTTCTCTGCAATTTGCATTTTAGTTTATCGAGAAATCAGTAAAATGCACTATATTCCTCAGGGCAGCCCCGGAGCAAACAAGAACCCATCCTGCTCACTCACGCATCACGTGGGATCCCCTGAATTTTTATTTAAATAAATCTATGCTCAATCCATGTCTTCTCTAACTTTCAGCCTATTTCAAATCTCCCTTTCATTGCTAAGATTGTTGAAATGTCAAGGTGTAGACTGATGTAGACAGACCTGACTCTCCTGGCCCACATTATTGTACTGTGGTCACTGTGACAGAGTTTGCAAGGACTCAAGAGTGCTCGTAATGTAGGTATGCTCTTGCCTGCTAGACTTAACAGCACCCAATTTCCCAGAGCTGTTTCCCATGGGCTACAGTATCAGTGGGCTGAAGAGGCATAGGAGGACCCCATGGGGCTCCTGAGGAGGGTTGGTAAGTTGGGCTCAGGCTCCCCTTACCTCTTGCAGTCTCTCATCTGTATGCTAGTCATTTTCTAAAATTTTTTCTTATTTATTGAGGAGCCATCATCCATACCATCTTCTCAGGTGTACTCCTTCTTGGAGGGAATTAGATGTCCTTCTAGCTTCTTTTCTTTACTTGAACTGATGGTACAACTCCTGATATCACAATGGGAGAATTGGGAAATAGGTCAAAGATCCTTTCTTGATTATATATCCTGCCGCAAGGCAAGCTGGATCAGTTTTTTGGACTCTTCCTTGTGGATGCTCTGGCCATGGTGGTGATGAACCACAGCACTATTACAGTGCAAGGGGGCACTGTGCTTAAGGATTCTCATGATAGGAGGGTATAAACCCTCCTGAAGAACCCTTTGCAGACTCAACCCTGGGCTTGCAAACAGCCCTGTGAACAGGTCTTGTGGCCTGGGTGCTTTTGCACTGTATTCAACAACTGCTGGATAGCCTTATTGCTGCTAGATTGGAATCAGGAGCAATGTATGGAGCAGATGCTCTCTATAACTTGATCAGGGGATCCTCCAAGTCTCTGGTAGCAGTCATTGTAGCCAGATGGTGGCTCTGGCTTTGCAACTGGTCAGTGGATGCAGCCTGCAAGTTGCATCTGAGCAATCTTTCTTTAGGGTAAATTGCTCTTTGGGCAGGATCTTGAGATCTTGGTGAAGGACTTGGAAGGCTCCCATCTGCAGAGGCTTCCTGAAGACAGGACCAAGGGTGCTAGATCTGCATCTCAGAAAGCCTCGCCTGTGACTTGGTGATGCCCTCAGTTGACCAGGAGCTCTGGTGGAGCTTATTCCTCCTTTGGATCTAGGCACAAAAAGGGCCCATCCTTTTGGAGTAAGCCCCCATAATGAGATAAGAACATAAGAACATAAGATATGCCATACTGGGTCAGACCAAGGTCCATCAAGCCCAGTATTCTGTTTCCAACAGTGGCCAATCTAGGTCATATGTACCTAGAAGTTTCCCCAAGAGACACAAGTTCCACAATGCTTGTACTGGGTCAAGCATTGATATCTTTGGTCACTTCTTAATAATGGTTTATGGACCTTTCCTCCAGGAACTTGTCCAAACCTTTTTTAAACTCAGCTACACTAACAGCCTTTACTACATCCTCCGGTAACAAATTCCAGAGTTTGATTACACGTTGAGTGAAAAAATATTTTCTTTTATTAGTCTTAAATAGTTTACCCTGTAGCTTCATTGCATGTCCCCTAGTCTTTCTATATTCTGATAACGTAAACAATCGATCTACGTTTACCCGTTCCACTCCGTTCATTAATTTATAGACTTCTATCATATCTCCCCTCAGCCGTCTCTTTTCCAGGTTAAAGAGCCCTAACCTTTTTAGCCTTTCTTCATAGGAGTATCCTTCCATCCCCTTTACCATTTTGGTGGCTCTTCTCTGTACCTTTTCTAAAATCGCTATATCCTTTTTAAGATACGGCGACCAGAATTGCACACAATATTCAAGGTGCGGTCTCACCATGGAACGATATAGAGGCATTATAATATCTTTTGTTTTATTTTCCATTCCTTTCCTCATCATACCTAGCATTCTATTTGCTCTCTTGGCCGCCGCTGCACACTGGGCCGAGGGTTTTAATATGGTATCCACAATGACGCCTAAATCTTTTTCCTGGGTGGTGGTTCCTAATGTGGAACCTTGAATCGTGTAACCATAGTTTGGGTTGTTCTTCCCTAGGTACATAACCTTGCACTTGTCCACATTCAATTTCATCTGCCATTTTGATGCCCAGTCTTCCAATTTATCAAGATCCTCTTGCAATTTTTCACAATCCTCTTGGGTTTTAACAACTTTAAATAGTTTTGTGTCATCTGCAAATTTAATAACCTCACTCGTTATTCCACTTTCCAGGTCATTTATGAATATGTCAAAAAGCAGCGGACCCAGCACAGATCCCTGGGGTACACCACTATTCACCTTTCTCCATTGGGAAAATTGGCCATTTAGCCCTACCCTCTGCTTTCTATCTTTTAACCAGTTCCTGATCCACAATAGTACACTGCCTCCTATCCCATGACTCTTTAGTGGATCCCTTCTGAGGGGCATCTGGTAGAGGGGTGGCTTTGGCTGTTCTCTTGGAATGGACTCATATCATATTAGATCACTGGATTCTGGAAGTATTGGGTCTGGAGGAAGCACTGTAGTTTGCAAAGACCCTTGGAGATGCCTTCATGAAGTCAGCTTGCCATTCCCCACTCAAACATCTGGCAGTCACACAACAGTGACTCCTGCAGTTGCTGGCTATCTTTTTTTTTAATTTATCAATTATAATATTGTTACATCCAAAACAAAATTGAATGAAAAAAATAAAAAACATGGGTATCCAGCAATAACAAGAAATCAAACACAACAAAAAAAAAGAGAAATATTTCCCCCATTTACATTATTAGACCACAAGTAGAAAAAATAGGGAAGTACTAGGAAAACTTTTAGGAGCAAGTCCTACATTACAAGAAATATACTATAACTAAGGCAGGTAGAGACTCATGCGTCAGCCGAATGAGGGGGCCCGGATACTTCCACTTCTACCTCCTCCCTAGCCTCCAGAAACTCCTGAAGTTGCCTAGGTTCAAAAAACAAATATAATTTCTGCTTAAACAAAACACACATTTAGCTGGAAACTTTTGCTGAAAAGTGGCCCCTAAGGTCAAAACCCTTGGGTGCAGAGAAAAAAAGCCCTTCCTTCTCAGCTGTATATCACGAGAAACATCAGGAAATATTCTAACATTAGAACCTAGAAAAAACTCATTCATATTTCTGAAATACATTTTAAGAACATAGAATTTATCCGACTCCAAAGCCATAGTAACAAGCAGGGTAGTTTTCCCTGTAACAACCTCTAAGGAGTTTTCTAGAAACCCTGTGAGATCTCCTAACCCAAGGGAGGTAGGGGGAATACCAGGAACCTGATCACTTAATCCCACTGATAGATACTGGGCCCTAGTCATAGGCGGGAATTGTTCCGGGGGAATCTTTAAGACTTCCCCAAAATACTTCTGCACCATATCCATAGGTGACAATACAGGGGACCTAGGGAAATTTAGAAACCGTAGATTACATCGATGGGCCTGATTTTCCAAGTATCCCATCTTCTTAATGGACACCATTCTGTCCTTAAGCTGGGTAATGACCAAATCCCGAAGCTGTCCCACATCTTCTTCCAACCTGACAAGCCACTCTGCTTGCTCTTCATGTACATTGGAGAGGGTAACACAAGTCGATTTAACCCCCAGCAAATCAGTACTCACAGACCCCAAAACAGTAGACAAGGAGGTATTCATAGCTGCCAGACCTTCCCTCAGCGATTCCAAAGTAAATACCGTAGGTCTCTCCAACATGTTGCTGGCTATCTTAACAGTGCCTCCTACACAGCAGGGTCAGGGCCATTATTCTATCTGCTTTGTGGTGCCCAAGAAGAGAGGATCCTTTTGTCCTATTCTTGACCTAAAGTCGGTCAATAACAAACTCTGGATCCTCTATTTCTGCATGGAGACCACCAGGTCAGTCATTGCATCCATTGATACAGGGAAGTTCCTTATTTCTCTAGATTTGGCCAGGGCCTACTTTCATATTCCCATCAGGAAACAGCACCAGCAGTTCCTCTGTTTTTGCATCTTGGGTCATCACTGCAACTTCTTGGCTTTGCCATTTGGCCTGGCCACAGCATCTCACACCTTCTCGAAAGTGATGGTGGTGGTGATGGCAGCATTTGTCCATGTATCCATATGTGCATACATATGTGGACGATTGACTGATTCAATCAGATTCCCTGCAGAAGTCAAAAGAAGATTTAGTCATTGTGATTCATTGGCTGGAATTTGTGAACAATTATCCCAAGAGCAGCCTAATCCCCTTCTATTTGGAGTATCTGAGAACTCATTTCAGCATTCTCTGGGGTTGGGTTTTCCTCACATTGGAAAGAATGCTTAAGTTGTAGAGACAACTCAGGGAGTTTTGGGTAGTCTGCCCCTCAGGCCTGAGACTATCTGCAGCTCCTGGGATCTATGGCATTGATACTAGAGCGGGGTCCTTGGGCCAGGGCACACATGCACCTGCTTCAGAGACATCTGCTTTTTCTCTGGTCTCCATGTTGTTAGCTGTTCAACCAGATCTTTCTCTTCCCTGAGAGGTCAGTGAGCAGTTGGCATGGTGGCTTTAACCTTGCCATAGAATGAGCATAATGCCATTGGAAGCACTGTATTGGGTGGTAGTCATCACCGACACCAGCCTGAAGGGCTAGGGGGGCTCACCATATAAGCCAGATGGTCTAGGGGTTTTGGTCCCCTCAGGAGGCCTTCTGGCAGATCAATCAGTTGCAGGACAGTGTGATCTGCCTGGCTCTTCTGAAGTTTCAGTCTTTGCTAGAGGGCAAGGCAGTTTGCATGTTCTTCAACAATGCCACAGCAGTGGCATACATCAACAAGCAAGGAGGAACCCGAAGCACTGAGGTGGCACTCAGAGTGACTGCCCTGTGTAGTTGGGCAGAGGAGCACCTGGCCGCTCTGTTGGCAGCCCACATAATGGGTGTCAACAACATTCGGGCCAACGTCTTGAGCCAGAATACAGTTGATCCTGAAGAACGGGAAATGAGCCTCCACACTTTCAACCTAATATTGTGAAGGTGGGACCTCCCGGTGTTCAATCTGATGAGCACACAAAAGAATGCCAAGATGAAGAACTTCTTCAATCACTGAAGAAACCTGCAAGCAGTGAGCCTGGATACTCTGCTACAGGTATAGCCTGGGAGGGGCATCTGTATATCTTCCCTCCATGGCCCTTGGATGGCTGCCTGCTATGCATGATTTGGTCTCATTTGACCTTGGTGATTCTCATAGCCCCAAATGCTCATGCAGACTGTGGTAAGTGGATCTAATGGGTCTACTGGCTGGACCCCCACTCCTGCTGCCTCAGGAGATGGGCCTTACTCAGCAAGAGCTCTTGGTGATGAAGGATCCCACTCCCTTCTTGCATACAGCCTAGCCTTTGAGAGACATAGGCTGTTGAAGAAAGGCTACTCTGGAGCAGTAGTAGATACTCAGCTCAAGGTTCACAGGGCCTTTACCTCTTTCACTTATGTGAGTTTGGAAGATTTTTGAGAGGTAACGTTCCTCTCAGGCCCTGGAGGCTCGAAAAGCAGACAGCTGCCATCCTGTCCTTCTTGCAGGTGGTCCTGAATTCTCTTAAAGTTCAGATGGTGGCCCTGGCTTGCTACTGGGAGTATTCAGTGTTTGGTGTCTCCCACTTATGTAGAGGATTAACAGAATATCCACTAGTGTACTCAGTGGTGCACTTCTCTGATGCTGAAGGCATAGAAAGGGCCCTCCTTTGAGCGCTTGAGTAGGTCTTCTCTCAAAGATTTGACCTTTAAGGTGGTCTTTCAGGTGACTACTGCATTTGCCATATAGCTGTCGGAAATGCAGGCTTTGTCCTATTGGAAGCCCTTTTTGGTCATTGGTACAGGTTTTATCGCTTTGCAGACAGTGTTGTCTTTTCTTCCAAAGATTTTGTTGCCTTTTTACCTCAATCATGCTGTTGTCCTGCTCTCCTTCTTGGAGGAGGCTCTGGACAGGTCTTTATTTGAAATGTGTGCCTTTGAGTCTTGGCTACCCATCAGCTCCTGGGGTTTTTTGGCAGTGTGATTGACAGTAGATTGCCAGACCTTTCTTCAGAGACAATGGAGGGTTAAGTGACTTGCCCAGGGCCATAAGGTGTGACAGTGGGAATTGAACCCTGGTCTCTTGGTTACTAAGCCAGTGCTCTAACTACTAGGCTATTCCTCCATTAAGGAAGAAAAATTTACATACTGGATATTTTTTTTTCTTGAATACTGCTAAACCAGTCCAGGATCCACCTTGGAAGACTTTCTTACAGCTTGGGAAGCCCTGCTGCCTATTGTGACCAGCGGATGGTGCCCCAGATGCAGTGAGTCTGCTTCCTCATAGCCTTTGGTTCTTGCATTCAACAAACTAGGCTGGATGCCTCTTCCAGATTAGATTACCATCCAGTCCTTGTCAATACTTCCAAAAGGTGTAATAAAAACTCCCCAAAAAACAGAAAAAGGAAACCAAAACCTAGGCGTCCTCTCCCTTATTGTCCAGATCAAATAGCTATTGGTCTGATTCCCTCCAACAGGCTCTGCCTTTACTCATTAGAGATTTCCTGCTCAAGGAGAGGGAATTTTTCCACCTCTCCTACTCATGGGTGTGCACAGAGATCAGTCGCTATAGCTCAGCTCCCCCATCACTAAAACAGTGCACTACAAGTCCCAGCACAGCTCCATTGTAGTCTTGGGTAAAAGGAACTGCTAGTCCATTCTGAGTTTTAATAAAAAATATTGTCTCTCAACTAATAGTTACAGATTAAGATTCTAAATTCTTGCACTGACACACCAAATGCTTCACAAGGACTGTTAATCTAATGCCCTAGTTCCATGTCCCTTCAAGGACCCTTAGATCCGAGAATGAGAATTTACTAACAATGCCATCCACACTTGTGCACTATTTGAGAACACCTACAGTTCAGTATGTTATTTTATGACATCACTCTTCTGGACCTCTATTCCTCACCATATTTGCTCCGACACTTCTTAGCAAAATTCAAGGTGCATATGAATGCTTTTTTTGTTTCTCGAGCATTCGGGGGCTGGCCAGTATCTGGACTGGGGATAGCACCTGTGAATAGACTAAATCCTCTCTCTTTTCATTCTGTTTATTTCTGTTACACTTTTTTCATATTTTAATTATTTTAAACTGTTCTGGTGCTGAACGAAGGCTGCTATAGAAAATTTCAAACATAAAAATAAACACACATAACTTATCTGTTTAAGATTAGGATCTCACTTTCAATAGTCCTACTTAAATGGATAGCATGATGGAAAATCCAGAACAGATATAAGCAGGTAAGTCATCCATTTACCTGTATGCGGTAGTTAAGCAACTGTCTATTGCCTCCAGTATGGATGTTTTCCACCTTGGCTATCAGGTGATTTCTCATGATTACACTATTCTCAGCCTCTCTTATGCTTTGGCCATTTCTGCCTGATCCTACTGTAATTTCTTCTTTGTTTTTTTTCTCCATTTTTCAGAAACCCTTCATTTTCTTCTTCCCCTTCTTTCTGAAACTAGTCCTGCATCTACCCCTCTGACCTTCATATCATCATCTCTGTTTCTACAACTTTCTTTCCCTGAAAAATATGCTTGCTTCTTCTCCTTTATTTATACTTTGGAGTATCAGAATATCTTTGTTATGTCCCGATTCTCTCTCTCTCCTGCCTTTGAAAAACAAAAAAAATCATCCAAAAGAAAAAAATGTTGTTTTCAGCTTTTTGTGTTGGACCTTTTTCTAAAAGTAAAAAAAAAATCTGCAGTACCTTTTTAACATTCAGTGAGATAGGGAAAAGTGATTTAGCTCAAGCAGGAGAGTTTACCATCTAGTTTGTACCAGAGGCAATAAAAGATTAAGTGACTTGCCCAAGATCACAAGGAGCAGCAGTGGGATTTGAAACCTGGCTTCCCCAATTCCAACCCATTAGGCTACTCCTCAGTTAAGCACTTACAGAGCTCATAGAGCAGGATATTTGTTTATATGGTGCCTTATTTGATACGTATTGAAATCACGGTTAACAGTGAGTTTGTTGAGGGGACTTCAATCTTATATTTAATTTTACTGTTTTCAAGATGTATAAGCTTTCCCACCTTTCATACCATTTTGATTTAATTGTATGCAAATTGTGCCACTTTTCCTTATTTTTCAATTGACCACACTGAGATGGTAGAGTAACTATTCAATGATACTGATACAGTTATGATAATGGGTGATATTACAATTATGGAAGCTCAGATGACAAGACTTCGTCTTTCATACTTTGGACACATCATGTGAAGAGAGAGATCATTAGAGAAAGACATCATGCTCGGCAAGATAGAAGGTCAATGCAAAAGAGGAAGGCTAGCAATGAGATGGATCGATACAATAACAGCAGCTACGGATACCAGTCTGACAACAATGAGCCGCCTGACTGAAAACCAAACACAATTTAGGACAACTATCCCGAGGGTCGCCATGAGTTGACTTTGACTCGATGGCATTTAACAACAACAACATTCAAGTTATGATGATGAGAAATTGTAATGTCATGATGACTGTTAAGAAGTGGTGGTTAGTTTTAAAGGTGCAAAAGGCATAATTGTTATGAATCTGAAGGTACCCTTAAGGCAGAGGTTCCTAACTGACATGCCACATAGAGAGAATATGAGAAAGGCTTTAGTTGACAGTTTGACCCCTGGTGGTAATGTCATGCGACTACCACTAGTTAACAAGCAGAATCATTTTGAATCCAGTACCTGATGGGGCAGGAGCAAAAGGGATTACTCCTGCCCTATCCACTAGATACCAGGAAAAACCTCCAGTAGGTCCTGGGAGGGTGTCTTCAGAGGGTCAGAATCTCTTCTAGGGGGAGTGATGGGTCTATGGGGTGTCCTTGGGCAAGGTGGAGGTCTCAGGGGGTGCCTCAAATTCATTTAACACCAGCTCCTTTAAGATGCACACTGGGAGGACAAATAACACAGCCTGCAACATTGACTGTAAATTGTATTAGTCATTTACCATGGGAGTTACTAATCTGTGGTAATGACTTATATATCTTAGTGACTCCCGTGGTAAATTAAGCTGCAGTAAATCTAATATTCTAATAAGTACAGGATAAAGTCAACAGAACATGCAAACAAGATATACTGATAGCCATGGGTGACTGGAATGCAAAAGTTGAGAACAAAGAAGGTAAAGTGGATGGAAAAAATGGGTGTGGCAACAGAAATGAAGCTGGAAAAAGACTGACAGAATTCTGCAAGACCAACAATCTATTCATCTCAAGCACCTTCTTCCAGCAACACATGTGGTGACTGTACACATGGACTTCACTCAATGGATGGTGTAAAAATCAAATTGACTACATCTTTGGAGGTCAACAATGGAAAAACTCAATAACCAAAAAGACAGAACCTGAAGCTGACTGTGGTACAGATCACCAGCTACTAGTATCCAAACTCATGCTGGAGCTGAAAAAGAGCAAGCCACTCATGAATGCAGCAAAATATGATCTTGAAAATATATAATAAAAAAATTAAAGACAGCTTGCAAAATCAATGTGCCACTTTGGATACAAATGACATAGCACAAGAAGCATTATGGGATGACATCAATAAAGTTATTCTCGAAGAAAGTGAGAAGTTTCTACATAAGGTGAAAAAGCAAAAATGGCCAAAATGAATGAAACTCTGAAACTTGCTCAAAACTGCAGAGAATCTAAAGCTAGAAGAGAAAGAGCAGTAATCACAGAACTTAACAGTGATTTCCAACGTGCAGCAAGACGAGACAAAGAGGCATATTTACTAAAGTGTGGCAAGGAGTGCAGGATTAATGCATGATTAGCACACTTTGCTAACATGGCAGGAGCAGAACAGGCACACAAAGCAGGGGCGTGGTCGCAGTAGGGAGTCAATGCCATGCTAGGCACCAACAGGCAGGGAGTAGCAGCGACTGCACATCAAATGCATATGTGCGCTATGAAGGCATGCACTGCATGCCCCCTCCCCCTCTCCACTTGCATGCAGTGAAACTTCCCTAGACAGGTGTATGACACTGGGCCATATCTCTGTGCTGTGTGGAGGGTTGAGAACACTTGGCAGATGCCTGCAGGATACATCCAGGTATCCCCCACATGCAATGGAACCAGAGGATCTCCACTTCCTCTGTGTGGGGGTCCTCCTCCACTTCGATCTCGAAGGCAAGTGCCTTAGCCATGTCTCGCACAAAGTTGAGGAAGACAATGTCATCGGGTGGGGAATGGCACCAGGATACTGGGGGAGACGGGTCCGAGGGCACATCTCGGTGTCTCCGAGTGTCCAGGGGCTGCTTGTCCTTGGCTTCCCAATCTGACTCGAAGTCCAATGATGAGTCCGGTGCCCCGTGGTGCCCATGGTCAAGGCATGGGCTAAGGCTTGCCGCCTCCAGAGAATTTGCAGTCTGAGCCATGGGCACTGGCCAGAGAGGACCAGTGCCCCAAGGAATGGGACCGGGATCTCAACCTCTGCCAATGAGTCTCTCAAGGCCAGTGGCGCTCAAGGATTGGCTTGATTTCCGAGGAAGCCCTCGATGTCAAGGGCAGATGAACTAGAGGAAATGGACATGAACATCCACAGCTGGGCCATGAGAGCAGAGATACTGCACTCCAAGGCCACCATCCTGCTCTCCATGCCAGTTGACTCTGCAGCCTTCAATGTAAGCACCGAGGGCTTCAGGCCCAGCGTCAGCTCTGTGGAGGGAGAGTCCTTAATGAGGATTGCCTCAGGTGTCAGAGACC
Source organism: Ichthyophis bannanicus (assembly GCA_033557465.1). Lineage (NCBI taxonomy): Eukaryota > Metazoa > Chordata > Amphibia > Gymnophiona > Ichthyophiidae > Ichthyophis > Ichthyophis bannanicus. The sequence continues at coordinate 546,044,391 of CM066033.1, forward strand.
GGTCATCGACTGCTGATGACTCCTTCCGGGGGAACTTGTGAAGCTGCTCCTGCTCTGATCTGTCGGACTCATGCCTGGGGTTGTGGAGCCTGAAATGGGATTTCCCCGATTTCCCAGACCTGGACTCTGAGACGGTCTTTAAGAGTTTCAACTTCTTCAGTTCCACCTCTGGGGATTTTCCCTCGGAGGACCCACGGCAGTGGGACTCCAAGGTGGCCTGAAAATCAGGGGGCACAGAGGTATCGGAGGGAGCCGTGGAGCATGGTGTCACCGAAGACTCTGGCACAGAGTCGGACTTGTGAAAGATCTTATCCTGCTACAGCTGATGGCTCTTTATGGCCTTTGTGGTCATCGCCTTGCAAAGTTTGCAATCCGAGCAGAGGCAGCAGTCATGCGGATTGGTGAGGGATATCATCTTACCGCACCGATCACATTTCTTGAAACCACTGGAGACCATTGGGAAAAGGGGCACTGCCACCCAGGTACGGGTCAGAGGCTTATAGCCAAAATGGTGCAAATGCCAATTGAGGAACACCTTGAGAAAGTAAAAAGACAAAAGGGACAAACCCAAGGAGTGATGCAGAGGCGAGGTGGCTTGGGGTCGGGAAAGGTACCGGTACGCGTATCAGATAAAAAAAAACAAAAAAAAGACACTTTTTCCAGGGGCAAACTGGACAGACGTCCTTAGGGTTCCATGTAAAAAAGGAGACTGAGGCAAGATGGCACCCTTGGGCGGGAAGGGGACCACGCATGTGTGGTGCATCTCCCAAAAGCTTTTTTTGAAAGCTGGGGAGATGCTTCTGCAAGGGCACCGACATCACCCATATGTGAGGACTGACTTCCTGTTTGTTCTCGGAGAACCAAGCATTACAAAAAGCAGGTACTACATAAGAAAAAGCTTGTGAATGAGTTTATATGAACTTACATCCTTTAATTTATATAAAAGAACTTACGCCCATTACTCTCAGCAACCGACTTCTGGTCTGAATGTCAAGCCGATTACGGCAACTCAATTTATCACAGCATTCCAAAGAACTGGCTATGCCCACTGCAGCTAGCACAGATTATCCTGAGACAAGCTCATCAATCCCACATCACGCTACTCCTCAAACAACCGGCTGCCCATATCACAAAGAATCAAATATAAGGTCCTTATCAACACACACCAAATGATACACAACTTTGGCATTAAGCAGTTTATATCGCTGCAGCCTAATATGTACATAGTTCATCAACTTTTACGAGAATTTGTTAATAGCATCTGTTACACGCATTCAGTATGTTTAGTGTAATGTGCACCACTGTTTGACGTGTTTCCTGTTTCCACACTGAGTTATTTGTAAACCCTCTTGATTTGTAGAAAGACGGTATAAAAAACCTGTTAAATAAATAAAAATTCATTAAAAAAGGGAATAAACAAAAACTGAGGTTCAGATCTCAAGACTGCTGCTACTACTACTACTGACCATCTGCATAGTGCTACAAGGTGTACGCAGTGCTGCATGGAGACATGGACGAGACAGTCCCTGCTCATAAGAGCTTACAGTCTAGTCAAGATAGACAGCACAACAATCGGGGACAAGGATATATCACAGACCTGTCCTGGGGGACCAGTAGCCAGTTGGGTTTTCAGGCGATCCACAATGAAAATGCAGAGAGAGCTCTGCGTGCCTACTACCTCTATTATATGCAAATCTCTCATGCGCATTCATCGAGGAAAGCCTAAACATCTGACTGGCTGGTGCTCCCCCAAGACAGGTTTGAGATACTCTGATCTAGGGGAATGGTAAGGTGAACAGGAGGCTGAGGGGATCAGGATCCGAAAGCAATCTCATGAGTTTTTAGCCTAGATTTGGACAGAGCCAGAGATGGAGCCTGCCATACTGACCCGAATAGTTTGCTCCAGGCATAAGGAGCAGCAAAGTGGAAGAGAACAGAACACATAGAAGGGATCTGCCGGAAGAGCGACGTTCCTGATTGCGGGTGTAGGGAGAGATGAGAGAAGGAAGGTAGTAAGGAGCAGCTAAATGAAGGCACTTCTAGGTCAGTAGTAGAAGTTTGAATGGGATGCAGAAACTGATAGGGAGCCAATGAAATGACTTGAGAATAGTGGTGACATGAGCCTAGCGATACTGGCAGAAGATAAGACTGCGAGCAGGAAGGAAGATATTTCTGAAATTTTCCCGAATGAATCACGTGCCTGTCCATGGAAAGCCTAAAAGAAATTGAAAGTCAATGCAACCTAAACTGAAAAGAGGCAATATGCTCTCTAATTCCACTAAACTACACATTCCAAAGTATTTACAAAGGGGTGAGGTTTTTTTGCAGCTGCACTTTGCTAGCAATGGAATAAAATTCCCAGGGATTAAAATCCCTGATCTATGCTAAACAGACTGAACAATATTGCAATCTCACTGAAGTTAGCAAAGAACACTTCCAACACTGTCAGATCCTAGCGCAATGATCTAAACCCTCATCCGTGAAGGTTACGTTTCACATCCGCCACTGCTAGAGTTAGTCTGGGCAGGAATATCAGCCCCATAGAGATCAACCTGCATACAAATGCTAGGCTCCCAATGAGGGGTCTTATGTTCTTGATGCACTTAGCTGATGTATCCTAAGGGAACGTATATATCATCTGCATGGAGTCCAGCTCTATAATATTGAAAGGCCCTGTTACAATGACAAGGTTCCTTAAAAAGGCATGTCATGGCCTGGAAATAAAGCAAGAGCTCTTGGCAATTTGTGGAACCTTCTGGACCGACGTACAATGAGTCAGCCACTAATGGATCATATTGAGGAATTCCATGGACCATAATAGTAAGTAACCTGTGCAAAAAGGAACCAAATATTTTGGATTAAGCACACTAGAGGTAGCAACTCATTGTCTTTAAGATGCAAACTGAGCCATGAAAAGCTGTCCTCGTGCACAGGAAGTAGATAAAATGTCAACTTAATGTCTGCCTTAGCCATTAATGCATCTGCGCCATAGCCCCCCCCCCCCCCAGGAGATTAAGAACAAGGGCCCATCTTTAAAGGCTGCAGCATAGGCGTAGTTTGACTGTAATTTTTGGGGACAGGAGGAAAAGGGGATGAAGTCCAATTGGCAGAAGGAGGGACAGAGTGCTTCACACTGGTTATAAATACACTACAAGAAAATATTCCAAGAGTCTTCTTTACAGTAAATAACCTCCTAGCCAGGTTCACCACCCAAGTAAAGCTATTATTCAAAATTATTTGATGGCATCATTTGACCAGTTCTTCTTTCTGGGACTGAAGTCTGGGGTCTATGCAGGATAGAACAGAACCCCAATAAGCAAAAATATAAGCCTACAAGAAATAAAAATAATCTCATGTTACATTCACATACACATCCATCTAAATCAAGTCCACAGTAAGAAGTAAAAACTGTCAGTAAAGGGGGCAATCATAATAAATTTAAAAAGAAATAAGAATGTAGCAAACGCCCTGGCCTTCACATTATAATGAAGGCTCAAACCTTACTCTCCTGACCGGCAAGGAAGTAAATGGCTGAGAACTAAGTTTAGCTTAATAAAGGACTCGAGCTGCGATAGCTCCACAAAGGCACTGTTATTCCCATGGAGCTTTCAGCACACTTACATGAAAACAAAGTATAAATTGCCCCCCTTGGGAGGTAACTTGAAAACATAAAGGCTACATTTTTTCCTCCTTGCTGGCATAGTACATCAAAAATCTGAACCCCCTCCCCCCCCCCCCTAGTCTTGCAACGAAGAAATTCACAATCCTTATTCTTAAAGTCTCAGAAATGGCTCCTTATCAGATTTTAAAACATAATTAATCACAAGTGTAGTTGGATAGATCATTGCTTCATGTACATTTCTAAGCACCAGGCCACATTGAAAGAATCCAAATGAACCAAGGTGATGTCCAAATAAGATACATTGGAAGGGTTCTGCCAGATTTGGGTGTTAATCTCATTGCTATTCTAATTGAACTCTCTTTTTCAATGCCTAAGTGCAAGGGGAAGCGGAGGGGACCCTACCCCCCCTGAAGCATAAGACTCAAGCGGCTTGACAGACCTCCATAATTATACGCAGCCCTATATGTGTCAGGTGTTGCTGCTATTGTGGGGGCAAAGAAGAGCCCTGATTTAGTGAGTGACATTTTGCTCATCCCAGGTGGTTTGAGGTATTGCCTCCGGGGCTGCAGCAGCTTGAAATAGTACAGCCATGTGTCGGGTGCTACTACTATTACTACTATATTGAGCATCTGTATAGTGTTACAAGACGTACGCAGCGCTGCACAGACACATGTAAAAGACGGTCCCTGCTCATCAGAGTTTACAATCCAGTCAAGACAGACAACACAGTAGCTGTAGACATGGGATACAGCAAGGGGGAATGGTAAGGAAACACAAAGAAGATCAGGTGAGTCAAGATCCAAAAGCGGCAGCGAAGTGGTGAATTTTCAGCCTGGATTTGAAAAAGGTCAGAGAAGGCTCCTGATGTACAGACTCAGTTTGTTCCAGGAATAAGGAACAGCAAGGTGAAAGGAGTGAAGTCTGGAGTTAGCAATAGAAGAGAAGGGCAGAGATAGAAGTGATTTGCCAGAAGAGCATGAGGAGGGGTGTAGGGAGAGAGAAGAGAGGAAAGGTAGTGAGGAGCTGCAGAGTGAATGCATTTATAGGTCAGCAGGAGAAGTTTGAACTGGATGCAGAAACGGATAGGGAGCCAATGAAGTGACTTGAGAAGAGGGGTAATATGGGCACAACGAGATCGGCGGAAGATTAGTTGCGCAGCAGAGTGTTGAACACATTGAAGGGGAGAGAGATGATTCAGAGGAAGACCAGTAAGGAGTATGTTACAATAGGTGAAAGAGGATTCCCCCATAGGAGCAGCTGAGGTGAGATGCTAGATTTCTTCACTACACTCAGAGGTGAGTTTGGGAAGGTCAGGTGCAGATGTGATTTTGAATGTCAATGCTCTTGCTGCTGCAGACACGAATGAGAGGAGGTTTCTTTACAGCCTCTGTGCCAACCTAAGAAGACGGCTCTGGAGTGTGTTTGGTCAGTGCTGGAGTCTGTCTGCAAGGTCTGTGCTGGCTTTATTAATATCGATTTGACTAACTCTACCAAGACTTCCCACTTAGAGACTGAAATGAATGCTCAGGTAGAAAAAAAAATGGTAGAACTTAGGGGCTTGTTTACAAAGCCGCGGTAGCGGTTTGCGATCGTAATCGGAGCCGCGGCCCCATTGATTTCAATGGGGCCGCGGCTGCGATCGCGAACGCGAACCACTACCGCGGCTTTGTAAACAAGCCCCTTAGTTTCTTTGTTATTCAGTTTAAGAAACTGCAAAGGGCTATGGCACAGCAGCAGTTAATGTTCCTGAGGAAGACTGAGAATTTGGAGAATCAGAATCAAAATTTAAATCTTCAAGTCTTGAATTTATAAATCTCAGGTTTTTCTTTCTTCATTACATTCTCAAGGTTATCTACATTCCTAACAATTATCAGATTAAGGATTTTTTAGTCTTAATCATTGATGTCTGATATTCCAGGAGTTCCATTTAGTTAAAACAGCCGGTAAAGTACTGGGTCAATATTCAAAGGGAAATATCCAGAAAACGGCCGCCGTTCCCCAGATACTTTCCATAGGCACTGCTATTCATGGATGTTCAACTGCGCTATCTGGATGGTGAGGCTGAATATCTTTACACTAGGCACTATCTAGTTAGTGCTAGGGCGGTATGTGGGCAGAGCATGGTCAGACTCAGAAGTCATTCGGAGAGCATTGATATTGCAATCTGGATAACTCAGCAAGAAAGCTATCCTAAAGTTAGCCAGACAGTGATCTTACCATTGCCGCTTTCAGATTATCCAGATATTCACTGTCAGCCACAATCTGGATGCTAGAGCTAAAAAATCCAGATTATATTTAGACACCACTGCCAACATTTTTAAAAGAAAAAAAAACACCGACCACAGTGTTTAAATATTGTGCTGTATTTATTTAGCTCTGAATTTGTGATTTTAACTCTGGAACAGCTTTCTTCCCCATATACAGTCGCTGGCACAAGAAGTAATAAAAAATAATTAAGGTTTGACTACTTCTCAAATTTCCTCCAGGGTGATATGTTGAGGAATAGGAATAGCCAAAATCTGTACCTATTTACCTACCACCACCATGGAGTTTTGAGGCGACACTTTGGATGCTGCCTCCAGAAACCCCCAGTTCGGTTCCATGCACTACAAACTCCTGCATATTCAGTACCCAAGCACTGAAAATCCCATGGTGAGATTTGAGCAAACGACATCTCTGTCCCTATCACTTCAGCAAGCAATCTGATTTCTGCAGGATCCGATCTAGCTGGCCTCCTCCAGCCTGCTACCAAAAGGATATGCCGATGCCACATTGGATGATGACAAACCATCAAAGCATAATGCCAGAGTTTCCCACAAGCAGAGGTAGAGGAACCCTCTGCAGTTCCAGTTAAAGGGAAATTTCATCCTCCAGGAGGAACATATCAGACACCGCCATTAGCTTCACCTTCCCAGTGGCTACCCCAAATAAGCCAACTCCATGTCAATTCACAAAATACATTTTCATGGGTATGGTAAGTAGTAGGAGAGTCATGGAAGGGCAAACCTGCCCCTTGCTTTTTCTTTTTTGCATTGCCACTGACTGATAAATGGACTTCAGAGCTGATTTCCTTGGGGGGGGGGGGAGTGGGGACATGGGACACAAATCAGTGGGCAGCTCTCGCCTGGCCAAATTGGGGACAGCTTACAAACCATCTGATCACATGCACACATTACTATTGGGAATGGTCATGTTGGATTTTTATAGATCTTAAAAAACATTAATCTAAAATAGTTATAAACACTATCATATATTCAAACCAGTTATTTATAAATATCTGCCAGTTCTTAATACATACAAGCGAAAAAAGACAACTCATTGAAGCCAGTTGCCTTTCCAACATAAAGAGCAATGGCATACAGCTTCTCGCTGCTCACCAAAAAGCCACTTAAGCAGGATGAGGTCGACAGTGCTGGTTCACATGAAATCGCTTTGCATTTTAGGTTAAGAGACTTGCTATGCATTAGCACCCAAGTGATAGATCATATGCGCCTCTATAGAATATTTTCCTTGAGAAAGCTATCTATGGCAAAATTGTGGGCTAGTCAAAGGGTGGAGATCTAGATGGCTGTAGGAGGAGCTGGTGTGGAGAGGGTTTTATCTTTAGTATTTCTTGTATAGGAATGTTTTTGAGAAATGGATAACATTGACTGTAATAGTGGCCAGGGTTCTGGGCCTGTGGTGAGGCTTTAAACATAAAAGAAAGTTAGTCAAGCCCTCATTCAGAGCCAAAGAAAGGTATTTATTTGCATCCGGAAAAGATATGCCTGGCTTACCTTGCAGGCTCAAAACAGTCTTACACCCAAAGCCTTCATAGGTACATTCTCCAAACATATTCATTGGGCCTTCCTTCTTCCTGTCTGGGCCTCCCTGCTCTACTCTGGAGTTGGGGTTTGAGCTTCATCTCCTGAGTCCATCCTGACTCATCTTCACCAGTTATACACTTTCTAAGGTAGGCTGGATTTAAGGAGAATTGGAGATCTCGTCTATATAGTGTTTCACACACCCTCCCATTGAGCTTGTCCTTCTTGAGTTGAGTGCCTGCCTGTACCAGGGTGTTCTCATGAGAGAGGGAATCCATATTAAAGTGAACCTTGCCCTCCCCTGGTAAAATCTGACAAGTAGACAACTATATGTTAAGGAACCAAAGCATCACTCTGGTATTGGTTTCTTTCCTTTGAAGGATCCACTTGATTGGTTGATGGCCTATCTCTGAAGTTACCCAGTGTCTCTGCGGATAATTCTGGAAAGATCTTTGTGCCCATCTTCTAACTAGTATTTCTCTGGGACCAAGCAGGAAGTCATCCCTCACATATAGGCGACGTCTTCGACTGAGCCCACATGGGAATGCTTCCCAGGTTCCAAAGGAAACCTTTGGAAGGTGGACCACACATGCGTGCCAGTCTTCCCACCCGAAGGAGCTATCTTTACCTTCTGTTTCCAAAAGTGGCCAATCCAGGTCACAAGTACCTGACAGGTTTCCATAAAAGATACACAGATTCCACGTTGCTTATCTTGGGGGTAAGCAGTGGATTTCCCTGGTCCTCTTTAATAATGGTTTATGGACTTTTCCTCCAGGAACTTAACTAGATGTTTTTAAAATCCAGCTACACTGACAGTTTTTGCTACATCTTCCAAGAATGAATTCCAAAGTTTGATTACAAGTTAAGTGAAAAAATATTCTTTCCTATTAGCCTTCATTGTAGCTACATTATGTGACCCCTAGTCTTTCTGCTTTTTGAAGAAGTAACCAATCTATGTTTATCTGTTCCATTCCATTCATTATTTTATCATGTGTGGCAGAAAGGAAAGGAAAAGAGTGAATCGGGTACTGTTGAGTTGATAGGCTGCCTTGTATGACTGGAGCTCTTTTGTTGGTCGGTCATGTTTTGTGATTGTGAGCGAGAAGCTTTTGTAGAGAAAAAAAAAGAGTAGTGGTGATATGTAGTGAGTGTTTGGGAGGTGGTTGCTTATGAAGAAGCCACTCTGGCGAGTTGACCACTCTCAAATTTGTCATGCATTCCTGACTAAAATACAAATATGATGGCAGCTCAGGAAGACATCAGTGACGAGAACTTGGGCAATGCAGAACACCTGCATATTGAGGCATATAGAGTAAGTGAAAGACCGCTCTGTTATGGTAACTTCACTCCCTAATGATGGTCTAATTATCAGTGGCCCCACCAATGATGGGAAATAAGCCATCTCATGGAACTAGGCCATAGTTTGCTATTTATACAACATATCCTGAAGGAGGGCAATAAAATCAGTGGTGTGGCTGAGAAAGGCCCTTAAAAACTGAGCAATGCAGAGTGAGGTTGTTGATTGTGGCTGCCCGAGGGGACTTGAAGCTGCCTGTGGTGAAAAAGGCAAGGGCTGTGGTGACCTCCAGGACCACTGGCATAGAATGCCCCTGCTGTGGCCAACAACAGCTGAGGTTCCAGCTACTGGAGAGCATGAGAATATTTTCCTTCCTCCTAAAGTAGATTTCCTCTGATAGGTACAGGAGCTGTGTCCTGGGCCTATAAATCCAATGGTAAGCATGCCACCTTCCTAGCCTCTTTTGTGGCCTCTAACTCTCAAGACAAATGCCTGGAGAAAGCAGTAATTGAGGGTGCTCATTCCGTAGCAAGACTCCACCAGCAGTATACTCAGACCGTAGCACTAGTGTCACAGCCACACACAGAGAGACAATAGCGATTCACACAGCCACTGTAAGATACCCAGCCAAACAGAGTGGATACAGGAGGAGAAAGGGGATAGAGTTCAGAGAAAAAGATGGGGGGGGGGGAGGAGGAAAGGATTTAAAGGACTGAAATAGGAAAAAGGAGGAAGAGCAGCAAGGATTATAGAAGGTGACAATCAAGGAACAGCAAATGCCAGCATAATCTGAAGTAACATGCCTTGAGCACACCTCTGCCATGGACATGTTGAAGTCTTTGCTGAAATCTCTATGTTTACATACGTATATGCCATTTTGCACATGTAAGTCCAATACTTACACGTGCAAATGATGTGCCAGTTTTCTAAAATCAACACTCGGGTGTGCTGTGCAGTTTGCATAGATTTAAGCTCATGGTAATTACATGCCTGGTAACTTATCATGAGGGCATGACAGTTACCTTGTTCTGATTTGCAAGGTAACTGCAACTTATGCATTGCGGTGCTGAATGGGAAGATTAAGGGCAGAGAGTGGGCATGGTGAGGGCATTGCAGGTAGCACAGGGACACATGTCATGCACTACCTGTCAATGTTGCAGTTAGTGTGGGTTCAATTACTTCCACCTCAGTAGGGGGAGTTAAGCACACCAGTGATATTAGAGCCTATGGTAGAGTATAGCGCCACGAATTAATTGCTGGGAACATGTTGTCCATGCCCCTAACAGTTAATGCAGAAATTTTGCACCTAACACATACCAATTTTTAAGCTAATTGTGCATTAGATGCAAACTATAGCGCCCTTTAGTTAAAGGGTCCCTTAATTTCTTAATTTAAAAAATGTAAAGAGATGATATACAATATGCAGTAAAACGTAGGGTAAAGTCACATAATTGCCTTTCTCAGCTACCAGTCTTCAACTTCACAGCTTATAATTCAATGTACTCTTGTGGAGGTAATATGAAAAAATGCCTCCTAATAATATAATAACAAATCAGCTATTCAGTATATCAATAAAAACAGCAAGGGGTGGCAGAAAGGAGAACACTGATTCAGCCTCAACTCTATAAAAATAAAAAAAAAATAAAAAAGACAGAGTTGACTATAGTTACAAAATTAATTCAGCATGGCCTATTTACTCAGTGCACATTCAGTTTGTTACAGTAACTTAAAAAGGTGCACAAAATCAGTTTAAGGGAAGGGAAATGGATTTAGCTTACACCTTTCTCAAATTTCAAGGTAAGTTACCTTCAGGTACAGTAGGTATTTTTCTGTCCCTAGAGGGCTTACAATCTAAGTTTGTACCTCAGGTGATGGAGGGTTAAGTGACTTGGCCAAGGTGTGAAGGATCAGTAGTGGGCTTTGAACTGCACTTGCCTTGTTCTAAGACTACTGCTCTACCCAGCAGGCTACTCCCCCACCTATGAATTAATGCACCGTCTTCCACACATTAAAACATTGTAAAGTGAGTTGATACAGTTTTATTAAGATGAATGTATAAAATGAACCAAAAAAAAATCTATGGAAATTGGAGAAAAAGCCAACTATTCTGAAAACGATCCACATTTTTCCCCTGTGTGTACCCCTAAGGGGGGTAATAGCTAATGATCTATAAAAAATATATAAAAGAAATACACAAACATGTGTCCACTGAATCCACCTAGAAAAAAACATATTGAACAGCATAATATAAACCCCCAAAAGAAAATAACCGTCTATTGCTTGGTGCATCCTTCAATCCTCGTTTATCAGGATCCCTGAAGAATCGTTTCACGAGACAAATGTACCATGATAGATATGCAAGAAAATTAAGCTCATTTGGTTAAATTTGAAACAATTATTCAGCCTCATTTGCTTTTCTGATAAAGGAATCCATTAGACTGTGGCAGTTGCTCTGTATCAAATATTATGCATAAGTAACAACACCATGAATGTTTAAATATTCTCCATTTTTATCATAACCAGGTGCATCTCAGTCAACCCATAAATTTAATTTGCTACCCTACTGCATGACTAATAGTATAACACTTTTCATGCCTTTAATTGTCTCTATTAATCCTTTTCTTGTAATTTCAAGCTATTTTTGTAATGGTTTTACCTTGTCTACTTTCATTACATCAGGAGAACAGAAATCCATGGACAAATCTAAATTTTACCAGTGCTCACCAAAATAGATTCAATGAAAGCATGCCCACAAGCAACTTTGTGGACTTCATAGGTTATGCTCAGATATAACCGAGGCCCAAATTCAAGCAGTTGTCAGAAATATGGATAACTATGTACCAAAAATCTTTCATAGTGAAGAACGCATTCAAACGTGACCTTTTAATTCATATGTGTTGTTACCAACACGTGTTAATAAGGAAAACGATTTGTATATTATATGTGTTTTAAAGTCATCACTATCAGTTTTTAAATGCATTATATTATGAGATATATTGGCAGATTTTGGCAGTCCATCTGATTTCTAATAACAAAATCCAGTTTGCTTTTAGGTTCTTGCTGTTAAAGAAAAATATGTCATCAAATTATGGCCCAGAATGAGGTTCTGTCATCCCAGGGTTTTTCCAGGACAATCCAAAATTATTCAACTTCTCCATGTGATCCCTGTATTTCATTTGGTGTGACTGTATCCATAGTTACTCCCCCCCCCCCACCCTTTTAATTCCCTATTCTGTTTCTTCTTAAGAGATTACGGGGCATGTTTACTAAACCACGGTAATGGCTAATGCGTGGTTTTCTGCACTGAAGTGACCTGTGATAACTATTATCATGCAGCTGCACTAAGAGTCCCACACAAACCATTTAGCATGGATTGGGTCGGAGATGGGGCAGTTCAGGAGCAGAGCATATGCACTACAGTTAGTGTGACTATCTTTAACACACTCTAAGCGTCATTGTTGCACTTAGAACGGGTGCAATTACTGCCACCTCAGTGGGCGGCATTAAGTGCATCCCCATAATAATGACAAATTGCTTAGTGCAGGGTGGCATGGAGCCCACGTTAACTACACGGGGACATGCTGGGAACACCTCCATTGGTTTGTGCAGTTCCGATGCCACCCCCATGCTAAGTTCTGGGGCTTAATGTATGCAGGGCTGGCTGAAGGGGTTGTGGTACCAAGTCAATTTTTGCTTTTGCCCCCTCCCTCCTTTTAGGGCCAAGCTTGTAGTATGAATTGCTCAAATAGGGGTAGTTTTTCAGCCAGCATGGTCACTGGCTTTAATTAAAAGCTGGAGCAGCCACTTAACGTAATCCATCTGTTCACCACCACTATCCATATAGGTCATGGTGCTGAATATACTCTGAAGTCCGGCACCTTAAGTATTAGCACAGTTTAGTAAATGACCTTCAGATTGTCATGGTTTTGGACAAGAGTTTATCATTCCTCAATATAGTTCCCAACCCCCTTGAAATGCAATGTGCAGCAGCAAGTCAATGCTGACCCAGCAGTCCCTGGGTTTTCTTGGCAAGATGTAACCAGAAGTAGATTGCAAGGCCTTTCTTTGAGGCAATGGAGGGTAGAGTGACTTGCTCAAGGCCACAAGGAGTGCCAGTGGGAATTGAGCTCTGGTCTCTTGGTTGCCAGGCCACTAGGCTACTCCTCTACTCCCCTACTGCAGCAGTCGGCAATTTTTTTTAAATGGCAGCCACTTCGGCTTTAAAAAGTCCAAAGATATTCAGCACAGGTATTTGGATAGTGGCTGACGCTGAACATCAGGACAGTGCAGCCAATGCCAACGCTATCCATGTTATATAGATAGTCCATCCTGATAGCTGTAGATTGGCTTCTTTGCGCTCCTAAGGCTAAGTTATCTGGGAAATAGCAGTGCTGAATATTGCCACAATACAGATAATTGCCGGCTCTACCTCTGCTTTGCCCACGGACTGCCCCAGCACTATCCAAATACTGCTGAGGTAGTCTGCAAGGATATTCAGCATCACCCTGCATGAGTATCGAGTTGGGGCTGCTAATCAGATAAGTGTCGCTGAATATCGACCCAAAGTATGTTTTGGATGAATCAGTCCTGGAAGGCAGGTCAGTGTGCAGAGAAGAGCACCAGTCATCATTCCACGTTGCATGAATATTTATATTTGGACTATTCTGAATATTTTTATTTGATGAATCACTCCCAAATTTCCCTTTTCACAGTAGTGCTCGGCAGGTGTTTTTTTTCAATATCTGTTCTCCAAAAGCAAAAAGTAATTTAGATGAGGCCCCCAGTGATTGGGATTTGCCAAGTTCAATAAATATAGTATAGATTATTCATTGTATCCATTTAAGATAAGAGCATGATGCATATCTAAGGCTGAATATAGTGTTTGCTGAAGGATGTGCAGCCTGTGCTGCCTTCTGGTTACAGTGTCGCTTTTCGAGTTGTTTTCAGTTTCTCCCTCCTTTCATATGTGAAGTTTAGAAATCTGATACCTGGTGTGTAAAGGTAATTGAAAAACAAGTTGCAAGGTACATTCCAAGTAGCATACCACTGGGTAGAATATTATTTAACATCATGGCTTTTATTCATTTTCACAGACTTTCAGGGGGTAAACCATCTGCCAAAAGTAAGAGAACATGTACGTATTTTAAACAACTATCCCGCTGGTCTGGCAGCAGAACCACAGTCAGCACAATTACCACCAGGGCACAAAAAAATGCAATATAATACTTTATTTTTTTCTCTTTTTATCTGGTCTGAGTAGGTCATAACAGCTTTGCATTCAAAACTGATAATATGTATAATAAAAACTATGGCCTTCTTCGAAAGAACTTCTCCAAATCCTCATAGCCGTGTATGATTATTCTATAGGACTGCCTACATTTATTTATTCGAAAGGCTTATGTACCGCATTTCCAATGATCGAGGCAGTTTACATATAACTTGTTCTCTGTAATGTTATGTTAACATAAGGGATAAAGCCACCCCGATATTATAACATTATCACACGAGAGTAATTAGCATGAACGGGGAGGGGGAAAGAGGCAAAGCTGTCATCAAGGTATAATAGTTCATGAGTGCACAACAGATGCAGAGAGCAGAGCTCACGGTTAATGATGGCTGAGTGAGTGTCTAGGTGACTCCTTCAAAGTGCTCTTTAAACAGGAGTGTTTTTAATAGTCTTCTGAAGTCCACAGGATCTGTGATAGTTCTGATATGTAAGGGTAAGGTGTTCTATAATCCGGGAGCATATAAGGAAAATGCATGCAAACAAGCTGATTGGTTAAATCAGGGGGAAGAGCGAGGAGGTGCTCTGCTGTGCTTCTTCTTTGCCGTTTATTAGGGTGTTTCCTTATAATAGTTTGAAGGTAATACGAGGATAGCTCACAGGGGCGGTTCTTCCATTAGGCCGTCTAAGGCGATCGCCTCAGGCGGCACTCTGACGAGGGCGGCACTCCCAACGCCGGCGGTACTCCAGATCTGATTCAATTTTAGATTTTTCAGCCTCTGGCCTGCCTCTGATTTCCCGTGTGTGAAGGCAGAGGCAGGGCAGAGGCGGCAAAATCTAAAATTAAAATGGAGCCGGAGTGCCGCCAGCATCGGACGAATCAGCCTGATTGCTTGCAACTGCAAGCAATCAGGCTGATTTGTGCGGTAGCGGCGGCACTCCAGTTGTTTTAATTTTAGATTTTACCACCTCTGCCCTGCTTCTGCCTTCCTGACGCTTTTTTTTTTCGCTGCAAGCATTTCTTCAGGAAAAAGCAATGCGGTGGGAAGGCAGAGGCAGGGCAAAGGCAGCAAAATCTAAAATTAAAACAGCCAGAGTGCCCCCACCGCCGCTGGATGAGAGATAAAGGTGGAGGGAATGGGGACAGGAGGAAGACAATGGTGAGTGACAGGGGTGACAAAGGGGGAGACAAGGGACATGCTGGACAAAGGGGGAGACAAGGGGACATGATGCTAGACAAAGGGGGAGACAGGGGATATGATGCTGGACAAAGGAAGAGACAGGGGATATGCTAGACAAAGAGGGAGACAGGGGAAAAAGTGCTGGACAAAGGGGGGTGACAGGAGACATGATACTGGCCAAAGGGGGAGACAGGGGGACAAGTGCTGGACAAAGAGGAAGACGGGACATCATGCTGGACAAAGGGGGAGACAGGGGGACAAGTGCTGGATAAAGGGGGAAGACAGAGGACATGCTAGATAACGGGGGAGACAGGAGGACAAGTGCTGGACAAAGGGGGGTGACAGGGGACATGATGCTGGCCAGAGGGGGAGACAGGGGGACAAGTAATGGACAAAGGGGGAGACAGGAGACATGCTGGACAAAGGGGGAGACAGGGGGACAAGTGCTGAACAAAAGGGGGTGACAGGGGACATGCTGGACAAAGGGGGGAGACAGGGGGATAAGTATAGACAAAGGGGAGAGACAGGGCAAATGTTGGACAAAGGGGACAGACAGGGGGATATACTGGACAGACGGGAGAAATGCTGGACAAAGGGGAGAGATAGTGCGGGTTAGGATTATAATGGGCTGATGGGGGGGCTAGCACTGTAATGGGTAGATCGGGAGGGGCTAGGATGGGTAATGGGTTGATTAGGGAAGGCTAGGACTGGGAATGGACTGATCAAGTGGGGCTGAGACTGGTAATGGGATGATTAGGCGGGGCTAGCACTGGTAATGGGCTGAGGGGGGACTAGCACTGGTAATGAGCTGATTAGGGGAGGCTAGGACTGGTAATGGGCTGATGGGGTGGGGTAGGACTGGTAATGGACTGATGGGGGGCTAGCATTGGAAATGATCTGATTGGAGGTGCTAGGACTGGAAATGGGCTGATTAGTGGAGGGTAGGACTGGTAATGGGCTGATAGGGGAGTAGGACTGGTAATGGGCTGATTAGGGAAAGCTAGCATTGGTAATGGGGTTGTGAGGGGACTAGCACTGGAGGTGAGCTGATTGGGGGGCTTCGACTGGGAATGGGCTTATGGTGGGGAGGGAAGGATATAGCTGCTGGCCCTGGAAGAAAACTGGGAGCTAGGGCTACAAATGGGAGGGGAGGGGAGAATGGAACTGGAAGGGAGTGGATGCTGAGGGGGGCTGCCATGGTATTTGGACTAGAAGAGACTGGACAGTGGGGGAAGGAGGGGGACTGCAAGGGAATGGACACCAGTGGCAGTTGACATTGGAAGGTACTAGGAGGGAGGACTGTAACGGGGCTGATACTCGGAAGGGTTACTGGGACTGGAAATAGGCTGATGGAAAGAAGTGAAGAAAACAGAAGAGATAAGAAATAGCAGATGGACCATAGGCCACATAAAGAGAGCTAAGAGAAGACAGGAAAGCAGAAGCCTCAGATCGGGACCAGCATGATCAGAGAATAATATGGTCAGACAACAAAGGTAGAAAAAATAATTTTATTTCATTTTAGTGATTGGACTTTGTGTTATCTTTATATTTTATACTGTATGGGGGAACTGCATCTCTTATTTATCTGATGTTGCACTGCTTGAAGAGTCTGGCTTCTTGGGGTTTCAGTTTAAATTTTGTCTACATATTTTTATTTTTACTTTAGATTGTAAGTCACTTATTCTGTACTCGGTGAGGGTCTGTGTTCTGAGTGTGTGATTGAGTTCAGGTGTTCTGTTAATATGCAGTTTGTACATAAAGATCTATACTGTACTGTAGTATTTTGATATGTTCAGCTTTTCAAATAGGAGTATGGATGTTCCAGGGCCCATTGTAGTATTTACAGTGATACTTTTTTTGGTGGGCTCCTTATGTGAGTTTTGGAAGTTGGTGCTGATATGATATGGTATGATATGGAATGGTAGATTTGCTCTATAGATACTCAGTGACTTTGTTGTAGGGTTTTGTATTAGTTCACAATATGCCCGGTACTGAAGAATGTTTGTTGTTGTTAGTGAGATGATCAGAATTGATTTTTTTTTAGTTCTGTGGGTGAGTGTCCAGGTTCTGCTCTGCAACCACTGTTGAAAGGGGTTCTGTGGATGCAAAATATATATTGAAAAAGAAAAAGCAAGAACCATAACACAGTTTATAACAAAATAAAAATAAGTTATAATTTAGTTTAAAACTCGTGCTATAGTTCTCGTTCCCTTTTAGTTCCTTGTGTACAAATACCTTACATTTCCTCCATATAATCTAATCTGATTGGAGTTTTGATAAAGCCCCTCCCCCTCTACCGGGTGGAGGGGGGGGCACCATCTCATCCTTCGCCTCAGGCAGCAGATTGCCTTGGGCTGCCCCTGATAGCTCATGATAGGTTTTAAAGGTTGTCATAATATTTTTATAATTTATTCTGCTTAATAAGGGTAACCAGCGGAGCTCTTCCAGGATGGGGATGATATGAGTATTTCTGGATGCTCAGGTGAAGATTCTAACCACTGTATGTTGGGCTAGCTGGAGTGGGTGTAGATAACCTTTTGTTAGGCCTTGGAGGATTGCATTACAGTAATCCAGGTGGGGAAGTATCATAGCCTGGAAGACAGATCTGGAATCTTGAGTATCAAGAAATGGTCGCAGTAGCTGAAGCACCCTTATTTTGTTTTAAATGGTTTTTGTAGTGCTGTTTATGTGCAACTATAGTGTGAGGTATTGATCAATAATTACTCCGAGGTAGCGGACCTCGGGTTTGAGTACAAGATCTGCATTCTTAACATTTAGTGATATTGGAGGGGAGAAAGACTGATCCTTGGATATGAAAAGCACCTCAGTTTTTTGTAATTAATTGTGAGGCAGTGCTCACAGCCTGTGGGCAATCGCATTGAAGCAGTTTACTATTGGTGTAAAGTCTGGGGTCGTGCTGGAAAAGGGAGCATAAAACATTATGGCCCTCATTCTAGAAAGCAGGTTGCATCAGTGAAGGCCTTGGTTTGTTTCTGTGGGACAGAGGTTAAGTTTATATCACCCAAGAGTGTTAACAGGCAATTTGGATTTATATGGGAACCCATGATTTCCAGGAGCAATGCAAGCTTCTCGCTACTTGCCATGGGGGATCTGTAGGTGAGGCATAAGGAAGTCTGTCTGTTGGTGATTATGATAATATCCATTCCATCAATATTAGTTGTGGACATAAGGTTAAACCGTAATTTCTTTTAGTCAAGAATACATACTCCACCTCCCCTGTGACCAATTCTAGGGCAGTCGAATAAGTCATATTCCGGATGTTTTAGTTGGTTAATAAGGATAGTGTCTGTTGCGGTAAGCCATTTTTCAGTGATGCACATAATGTCAGAGTCATAGTCTATTAGATAGTCAGTAAGGATCTGTATCTTGTTTCTTGCTGAGCATGTATTACTGAGGATGCACGTCAGGGAAACAGAGTTGTTTGTGTCCTGAGTAAGGTGCTCCAGGGTTGTTGAGTGGAGTAGTGGGAGATGAATAAGAGAGGTGTGAGTTTTATTTCTTACTCTAACCAGTGGACCTCTTGAGTTAATGAAGCCATATCCATGAATGATGGGGATTTGGATAGGGCATGCTGAAAGGCATTGGGTCTGCGATAGCAAGGAGAGGAGTAATGCTGTATCCAGAAGGATATGAAGGAGATGGAATGGGACCATGGTTCCGAAATTTTAATTCTGTACACAGGTCTCAGCACAAACAGCAGAATTTGGTAACCATGTGAGATATTCTGGTTATATTGATATAGATGAGATGGGTATCAAGTAGAAAGGAGTGACTCATGGTTAGATGACTTCTCTAGGTCACGGTCAAGAGAACATCGCTATATCAGTTGCATATTGGAGTCAGTACTGTGTAAACTCAGTGATAGTCTTGTGTGTCACTCCTGTGGGCCACTCTTAAGGGCCATATCTAAAGCACAGGTATGTCTGCAGTTCTTTACTTTTAAAAACTAGCCGGCCCCAACTCGTGACGTCTAAATGCAGGCAGAGCTTACCACCATGTGCACTGTGTTCCCTTCGCTGATGCAGGAATGCAGAGGATACGTCCTAGTGCTGGGAGCAGTGCTCTGCTATCCCTTGACGTGCCTCAAAGCATCTTTCTGACAGCTATTGGGAAGCCAATATGCAAAGTTCATCTTATACAGTAAGTTCCAAGTAACTTTATGGCACAAAACAGTTTGCAGAAATGCCATTCATTCTGCAGTTACTAACATGCTAATGTTTGTTTCTTCAGTAGTTCAGAATTCCCAATAGCTTTCAAAATTATTTTTTGCTATGTGCAAAAAACTAATTTTCAAATATATGCCAAGAACATTAAAGTGAATTTAGCAAACAAAGGGGTATATTTACTAAAGTACACTAAGGGCTGGCATGTTAGTTTTTGCTCCAAACTCACATGAAGTGCGAACCCTTAGTATACTTTAGTAAATACACCCCTTCACAGTCAGGGCCAGTCATAGCAGAATGTGCTAGTAAGCTGAATCTCTTATCCTTTGAGGTACAAAGCTGGCCAAGTGCTTTAAATTGCTGTTCAAAAAATAAAACAATCAAAAAACCTTTTTGGAAGCATGGCTATCAGGTTTTTCTTTGCAAAAGTAACAAGATGAAGGCAACAAGTCTTGATTTTCGGAGTTTGTCATTTAGAGTATGAGTCAAAGGCAGAGCAGTGTATAGTAAAACTGAGTCCCTTTTAAGGATTGTAGCATCTACATTAGTTTTAAACCAACAGAAAAGAGAAAGACCCCAAGAAGATGATTCAGTTCTGGCCTCCACAGGGCCAGCCCGTCCATTGAGCGAAAATGTTTTTTGCATAGGGCCCCACGTTTCAGGGGGTCTCGCGCAAACAACATTCTGCTTTAAAAGTAAATTTAAAAAAAAAAAAGATGGCTGCTGCCTCTGCCACTGTGGCAGCGGCAGCATCGAGTGTCCCGTGGCCCCCCCCTGCCTGGCAGAGCCCTCCCTCCCTGCATCAGTTCCTTTGGTGCAGCTTTCAGAGCCGCAAGGGAGAGTTTCCCTTTCGCAGCTCTGTTAAGCCCGCCAGGGATGATGGGAAACCCGTTTCCCATCAACCCCGGTAGGCTGAACAGAGCTGCGAGGGAGCAACTCTCCCTTCGTGGCTCTGAAAGCTGTGCTGCTGGCGGGGGGGGGGGGGGGGCGCAGGGCACTCAATTCTGCTGCTGCCACAGCAGCAGCGGCAGCAGCCAGCTTTTTTTTTTTTAATTTTTAAACTTTCCCTGGGCTGATGGGAGGAGGGGAGTTAGGACTGGTAATGGGCTGTGGGCTGATGGGGGGTTAGGACTGGTACATAAGAATATAAGATATGCCATACTGGGTCAGACCAAGGTCCATCAAGCCCAGTATCCTGTTTCCAACAGTGGCCAATCTAGGTCATACGTACCTAGCAGTTTCCCCAAAAGACACAGGTTCCACAGTGCTTGTACTGGGTCAAGCATTGATATCCTGAGTCCCTTCTTAATAATGGTTTATGGACCTTTCCTCCAGGAACTTGTCCAAACCTTTTTTTAAACCCAGCTACACTAACAGCCTTTACTATATCCTCCGGCAACAAATTCCAGAGTTTGATTACACGTTGAGTGAAAAAATATTTTCTTTTGTTAGTCTTAAATAGTTTACCCTGTAGCTTCATTGCATGTCCCCTAATCTTTCTATATTCTGATAACGTAAACAATCGATCTACGTTTACCCGTTCCACTCCGTAATGGGCTATGGGGGGGGGGGGAGCTAAGACTGGGCTAATGGGGGGGTTAGGACTGGAAGTGGGCTGATGGGGGGGGTTAGGACTCAAAATGGGCGGATGGGGGGGTTGGGACTTGAGGTGGGCTGATGGGGTTAGGACCAGTAATGGGCTGTGGGCTGATGGGGGGTTTAGGACTGCTAATGGGCTATGGGGGGGAGCTAAGACTGAAAATGGGGTGATGGGGGGTTAGGACTGGAAGTGGGCTGATGGGGGGGTAGGACTTGAAGAGGGCTGATGGGGGGGTTAGGACTCAAAATGGTCTGATGGGGGGTAAGGGACTTAATTTGGGCTGATGGGGTTAGGACCCGTAATGGGCTGTGGGCTGATGGGGGGGTTAGGACTGGTAATGGGCAATGAGGGGGGAGCTAAGACTGAAAATGGGGTGATGGGGGGTTAGGACTGGAAGTGGGCTGATGGGGGTTAGGACTGTTAATGGGCTATGGGGGGCTAGGACTGGTAATGGGCTATGGGGGGCTAGGACTGGTAATGGGTTGGGGAGTTGCTAGGACTGGAAATGAGCTGAGTGAAAGGGGGGCTTGAACTGCAAATAGCTTATGTGGACGGGGCTTGGAATGGAAATGGGCTGAGAGGAAGGGGGCTTGAACTGCAAATAGCTGATGGGGAGGGGAGCTTGGAATGGAAATGGGATGAGTGGAAGGGGGCTTGAACTGCAAATAGCTGATGGGGAGGGGGGCTTAGAAAGGAAATGGGCTGTGAGTGGGGGGAGCTAGGACAGGAAATGGGCTGAATTCAAAACGGCATGGGACAAACACAGTGGATCCCTTTACAGCCACAGGATAAAAACAAAATAAACGGTACCATCTAACTTCTGAAACATCTAACGTTTCAACAAATAGGGGTGTCCTACATGGAGTGGTGGGTTCACCCCTAAAGACATGGGGAGGGGTGGCCTGCACAGAGCGACAGGTGCACCTACTCTTGCCATCTTGCTGGGCAGACTAGATGGACCCTGCTGGTCTTTATCTGCCGTCACTTACTATGTTATTATGTTACTATGCTGGAGGGGCTAGGATAGGACTGGAAATAGGCTGTTGGGGGGGGGAGCTATGATTGGAAATGGGCTGTGGTGGGGGCTTGGATTGAAATGGACTCATGGAGGGGCTAGAACAGGAAGTAGGCTCATGGGGGGCTTGGATTGGAAATGGGGCTGAGTGGAGGGGAGCTAGGATTTGACATGGGCTGATGGTGGGACTAGGAAAGGACTAGAAATGGGCTGATGGGGGGGCTGGGATTGGAAATGAGCTGATGGAGGGACTCAGATAGGTCTGGAAATGGATGGGGGAGCTAGGACTGGAAATGGGCTGAAGGGGTGCTAGGACTGGAAATGGGCTGATGCGGGGACTAGAAGGGCGTGGATGCTGGGTGGGGCTGGAACTAGAAGGGAACTGATGTTGGGGGAGGATTAGAATGGGATGGGGCTGGGAGAGTGAAATGGAGAGGGAAAAAATATTTTGTGTGGGAGGGAATAAAAATCTACAATTGGCCAGGTGTTGGGAGAGTAAATGGGGATTGAGGATGGAGGGGTAAAATGTGAGATGGATGAAATAGGAATGAGGAAAGAGCAAAAGGAGAAAGATTAGTATGTTAAAGCAGATGTAGAGAGAGAATGGAAAAAAAAAACTAGGAGAAAAGAAAGGACAAATGGATAGCAGACGATGGAGAGTTAGTAGAAGACACGAAGAAACCAGAAGAAAGTAGCTGGAGCAATTGCAACTGAAAAAAAATGCACAAAAGGTAGAAAGATATCTCTTTATTTTGAATTTATTAACTGGAATATGTCAGCTCTGGGAAATGTGCATCATTAACGTCTGCGCTTTGTTTAGTACCAGAGGAAATTAATTTATAGTTTTATTTCTACAGTGTTGTTGTACATTCCAAGTTTGGCTTTTGGGGTTCCCAGTTTAATTATTGTCTTCCTGTTTCTAAATTGTGATTCCTTGTTTGGTGATGGTCTATGTTCTGCATGTGTAACTGAGCTGAGGTATTCTGTTTATGTAATTTCTATTTGACATTGCCACTTGTTCTCTTTCCCCAGTAGGTCATGTATTGTTATTCTCTGAAATGTATCGGTTTAATATTTGCAGTGTTGCCTTTTGATAGGTAGGGTCTGATGCTTTGTGAGTCCTGGTAGTGCTGTTATGATACGGCGGGTTTGCTATGGGTTCTAAATGGGCAGTCTTTGTAGTAGTTCCTAATGTGCCTGGCAGTTGGCACTGGATTATAGTAATGTAGAAATCTTTTAGTCTTTCTTTATCCATACACTCATTAAGAGGCATGTTTACTAAAAGTTAGTGTATGGCAACATTATGCAAATATTTATGCAAATGATGTCCCTTATGCAAATGAGGTCCCACACCGAGTCTCCCCACATGGCCCCGCAACCCCCTTGGGCCGCCCCTGGGCCTCCACATAGAAAATTTGAGCAGTTATTGCTCTGTGCTCGGGGAACTTATGGTTAAATAATGGAAGATTCCAAACCAGAAAATTCTTTATCAACAAGTCTTCCATTACCTATAAGGAGCAGCATCCTACATGGGATATTTAGCTGAAAGTGCCCACAGCAGATGCACAGCTAGCAACTGATGAGGACAGCCACTGTCACTTCTGATGGAATAGTAAATTGAATGGGTGGCATAGATAATATGGTGGGCTTAGTACCCAACTCACTAGGGTTTTTCTCCATTTCTCTGCCCATGGGAAAATGGCTTTGTAAATTGGGCCTCACATTTAGAAAAAGTTTTAAAAAAGTGGCTCTGAGTGTATTCATTGCAGCAGCTCTCATAAAGATTAAGTATGAGAATTTGCTTTCTTCTTATCTAATAATGCCTCTGTCAATAAATATGCCGATATGTCAGTAGACTAGTACACAGTGTACCAGCTTTTCTTCATTTAGTATTGCTACTCACATTTAATTTAATTTAATTTTAATTTGCATTTATCAGATACATTCTAGTTCAATTAGATAGCATACAAAGCATATTCAAAATATAAAGTACAAATAAGAACATAAGACGTGCCATAATGGGACAGATCAAAGGTCCATCAAGCTCAGTATCCTGTTTCCAACAGAGAACAATCCAGGTCACAAGTACATGTCAGATTCCCAAAAGGTAGACTAAACAAAGTTAGTGTAGCTGAGTTTAAAAAAAGATTTGAACAAGTTCCTTGAGGAAAGGTTCATAACCCATTTTAAAAGAGGACCCAGGTAATCAATTGCAGGCCCCAATACAAGCATTATTGAACCTGTGTGTCTTTTTGGGAAACTGCTTGGTGCTTGTGACCTGGATTGGCCACTACTGGAAAGAGGATACTGGGCTTGATGGACCTTGGTCTGACCCAGTATGGCATTTCTTATGTTCTTAAGTCTGAGCAGTATAAAATAATCTTACATCAAATAAAAATCTCAATATAAATGTGCAATATTACCACCAAATACCAGCCCTCACAGACTAGAATTGCCTATCATTAACCCTTAATCTATGTGAATAGCCATGTTAATGAATTCCTTCAGATTATCCAGCTCCCCTTTCAGATCCTGTGGAAGTGAGTTCCATTCCCGAGGACCTTGCAATAACTACAGTAAGCACTCACAGCTAGACATCAGTATCAGCTCCTGCCTCCACAACCCATGCTGCCTCAGATCCTGCAATCCACTGGACTCCAGAAACCTCACTATCCTTCAGAAACCTCACTATCTTCACTATCATGGACTCCCTAAACCTACTCTACCCCCTCTACAATTGGCCCAAAATACAGTTGCAAAAATAAACAAAGGAGTCCCAAGACATTTGCTTATCACCCCCTGCACTGGCCACCCATTCTGGCCAGAATAAGATACAAAGCTCTCATTATCTTCAAAATCATACACAACAAAACAGCTTCCTGCCCAGGTGAGTAATCTGTCTTGAATGAAGTGTTCTAATCACAGCAATAACACTGGAGTTAGGTTGACAGCTGTGAAGGTAAGCATAAGAATTTTAAAGCAGATTAAGAGGGAGGCAATGAAAGACTAATGGTGTCCCCACCTTCTACTCCCTTTAATAGCAGTTAGTTTGGAATATGAGGGCAAAGGTTAGCTATCTAAAGATCTTTTTTGCAAACCAATGTAGAAAGGGTTGCAGTAATCCAGATGAGGCTGAACAATCACCTGTATCACCTGTCATAGAAACAGAACCATGTCAGCAGAAAAAAACATACAGCCTATCCAGTCTGTTTTTCCATATCAGCTACTACTATAGTCCCTTGTTTCCCTTTAGAGATCTTCTGTGTTTGTCCCATGCTTTCTTGAAATCAGATACTGTCCCTTTCTCTACTACCTTCACTGGGAGACTATTCCACGTATCTACCACTCTTTCCATAAAGAAATATTTCCACATATTACTCCTTAGTCTATCCCATTTCACCCTCATCCTATTTCCCCTTGTTGCAGAGCTTGCTTTGAATCGAAAGAGACTCTTCTCCTGTGAATTTATGCCATGGAGGTATTTAATATTCCAAAAATAAGGCGTTTAGTAAAACACAACTGGGAAATACATCCAAAAAACAATTGCCTGTTTGGGCGTAAAAAATGGTTAAATAGACTATATCTAACCACTACCGGAAGGTCTCAGAATTGCACAGCTGTTCACCCAAAGACTCAAAGTCAAACTCAAGGGAACAAAAGCTGGATAACATCAACGACCCCCATTGGTAGCTAGCGGTGATATAGTTATATAACTCGGCCTATATATAGAAAAATAGCTCTCTCTTCACTAATAGGAACACTAAGCCAAGTATAAAGTTTTCTTCTTAGCACCGTTAGAACACACTCAAACAAACTTTTTTAAGCAGATCCAAGCTCCACAATCATCCCGACGCCTCCCCCCAGCGCCTTCGGAGCGTTTCTCCGCAGAGGGTTCTTCAGGGGATTTACTGGATCACCTATAAACACAACAAACAACGTGTATAACCCAAAAAAACATTCTAAAATCACTCATTAAAAACCCGTGGGTAAAACAAATGTCAGCAGTTACTTACAAAAATGCTACCCACGTCAAACACCACAAAACTGTGCCAGCTTCCAATCTATTCTCAACTCGTAAGAAGCTTTCAACAGAGAGACGCCGCGCATGCGGACTAGCAGCAGAGGGTTCAATTAAATAGCATTATCTCAAAACGAGGCTCTGTACTGCCCCATTCAAAAGAATAGCCTCCAAAACGAGAGACTACCTATACATACACATACTATAGACAAGCCACCCACTCGCTAATCACCCCTATACTTTACACAGAACTCCTGAAGGCCAGCTGACACATTGATCTGCAATAAACTTGCACTCTAAACAGAAAGGTTCTCATAAACAAGCCGCCCACTCTATCATACCATTCAACCCATTCGGTATTACAGTATCTAGTTCATAAATCCAGCGCTGTTCGCGCTGGATTAGAACCTGATCTATGGTACGATTACCAAAAACCATGGGTGACCTGCTCAATACAGAAACATGTTAACTGTTCAAAAGTGTGTCCACAGTCAATACAGTGTTGAACAAGCGGGGCTGTCATCACTCTACAACGCAACCTGCTGTGGTGCTCTCTCATACGCGTTCGAAATATCCTTGTGGTTTTACCAATGTAGAGAAACTCACAAGGACATTTCACCACATAAACCACTCCAGCAGAGTTGCATGTAGTGGAAGAAGTCACAGCGTAATTAACGTGACGATAACTAAACAAAGTGGTCTCCGAGGTGATCTCGCAAATTTCACATGATCCACAGCGTCTGTGACCCTTTTCCACTACCACACTAGTCAACAACGGCAGAACCGTGGGACTCACATATTCTTTCAAGTTACGGTGTCTCTGCCACACACACCGCAACTTCTTACCCTCCATCCCCGTCATGGTGGATAATACATTCTTGTGCTTCTGTAAACTCCGCTGTATCTCGCGGCTAAGAGGAGAAAACCTCGTGACTAAGTTTATTGTATCTATGTCTCCCCCCACCTCACGACACATTGGGGTCAATAGTAGAGCTCTGTTATTATATAATGCTCGCCGATATGCCCTCCTCACTACCTGTTCCGGATAACCTCTTTCCAAAAACTCAACTTAAGCTGCTGTGACTGTAATTTAAACTCCCGATCACTAGAGCAATTTCTGCGAAAACGCAGAAATTGCGAAAAAGGGAGCCCCTCTTTCAATGGCTTTGGGTGGGCACTCTTATAGTGGAGGAGTGTATTCCTATCAGTAGCTTTCTTAAAGATGGAAGTTTCCCAGTGCCCCTTCCCCCTATGAACACGGACATCTAGATAAGTAATAACATCCTGATGGTATACATAAGTGAACTTGATGTTCTCATCGCAGTGATTAAGCCATTGAAAAAATGCAATTAAAGATGTCTCGGACCCTTGCCACAGCAAGAAAACATCATCTATGAACCTTCTCCAGGTCTTAATATTGGAGGCAAAGGGGGAATCACTCAGCCATCGCTCCTCAAAACCCGCCATGTAGAAATTAGCTATGGAAGGGGCACAGGTCGCTCCCATGGCCACCCCTGCGATCTGCTTGTATAATCGGTCTTCAAAAGAAAAGTAATTCTCACAGATGGCCAATTCTGCCAAGCTCATAAGAAATGCCACTAATTCAGCAGACAAATCACCCCTGGCAGATAACGTCACTCTGACAACTTCTAAAGCTGCTGCTTGGGGGATGCTAGTATACAAAGATACTATATCCAACGTTACCAAAATATCTCAGCCGTGTCTGCCCAATTATCAAGATCATGCAACATACAAAGAAAGCTCGTTGTATCCTTCAAATAAGCCGGAATCGTAGATAATAAGGGACGCAAATACGAATCTAAAAAAGTAGATAATGGCTCTAACACACTCCCCTTAGTCGAAACTATAGGCCTGCCCGGAGGTCGGGCCATATCTTTATGTATTTTGGGCAGAAGGTAAAACTTAGCTACTGACAGGGAGTTCGAAGTTAAATACATAAATTTTTTGGGTTATACACGTTGTTTGTTGTGTTTATAGGTGATCCAGTAAATCCCCTGAAGAACCCTCTGCGGAGAAACGCTCCGAAGGCGCTGGGGGGAGGCGTCGGGATGATTGTGGAGCTTGGATCTGCTTAAAAAAGTTTGTTTGAGTGTGTTCTAACGGTGCTAAGAAGAAAACTTTATACTTGGCTTAGTGTTCCTATTAGTGAAGAGAGAGCTATTTTTCTATATATAGGCCGAGTTATATAACTATATCACCGCTAGCTACCAATGGGGGTCGTTGATGTTATCCAGCTTTTGTTCCCTTGAGTTTGACTTTGAGTCTTTGGGTGAACAGCTGTGCAATTCTGAGACCTTCCGGTAGTGGTTAGATATAGTCTATTTAACCATTTTTTACGCCCAAACAGGCAATTGTTTTTTGGATGTATTTCCCAGTTGTGTTTTACTAAACGCCTTATTTTTGGAATATTTAGTACAGCGTTTACGAGTTGACCTATTGATACGTGTGATCACGATGGCAGAAGGTCCACCAGTATGGCAAGATGTTTTAAGTTACACACAAGACCATATTGCCGGTTTAATTAAAGAGAGGACGCCATTTACATCGGCCGCGATGGGCAATGAGGAAGATTTAGATGTGGTGACTTGGGATTCATTGCTGCAGCTACAGAAGAGAAAAGTCCGTTCTGAATTGCATCGCTTGTCCCTTGTTGAGTATATCAGCCGCCAGCAGATCCCTCGCGGTCTCCGTATCTACAAGGAACCTAGGATTTCGACCACAGAGATGGATTTTACAGAGAAGTGGAATAAGATCTTGAACAAGTGCTCTCTTGATCTCATGGTCCTGGTTGTAGATACGGTGAAGAAGGATGTTCAGAAATTGACGGAAGAGATCGACGGGATTCAGCAGCGTTTGAAAGCATCAGTTGAAGATAAAATATTTATTGAGAAGATGGAGGAGGTTACGAAAAAAGTATCTGAGACACATCAGGAGGTACTAATTAAGAAGACTAATAAACTCAAGCGGGACAATACTGATTATACTGTTGGTTACGTCTATCCATGGATGGATGTGAAGCGTAAAAGAAGGAAACCTAGGAAGCGAGTAGACTTCACTGATTCAACGGATGAGAATATGTCCACCGATTCCAGTACTTCTGGAAAGACTGGGTCTTTTTTAGGCCAAGACAAGGACACTCAACAGAAAGACAGACAGAAGAAAGAACCTGCTCGAGTGCGGACCCGAGACAAAGCCCCCTCGAGAGGCAAACGAGACAAAGATTAGGGTCTGTGCCCCCACCTGCATTAGTTGTCAATATTTCGGGGGTTCATCTATCTACTCAAGAGGAGGCTGTGTTAAATAAAGGACTTTCGTTTGTTCCTCACACCTCTTTTGATTTTTTTCAGTTTCATTTAGATTTAGAATGTTTTTTACGTAAAATCTTATTGAAACATTTTTTTGCTGCTCAACCTCCTAGTGTAGGGACGAGTCCATCTCTAGATATCCCTGAGCAGACTGGGTTGCCCCGGGTTCCGCTTCCTTTGAAATCTAAGTGGATTCCCCCGGGTCCGGCTCCACCAGAGTTGGATATTTTTAGACAGCTTGTGCTGCGAGATGTGAAAACCGCCTTTGAGTCAAGACCATCAGTGTACCATGCACTTACCCGTGATAAAAATAGAGCCCTTAAAGATTTGTGTCATCGTTCAGATATTGTTATCAAGAGGGCTGATAAGGGGGGTGCAGTAGTGATTTTGAGACGGCAGGATTACCTACAGGAGGCAATTAGACAATTAACTGATATTAATACCTATATGCCATTGGTTGAGGATCCGGGACCGGTGCTACGGCTCCGGATAAAAGATATGACTAGTGTGGCCCTATCCACTAAATTGATCTCTAAGAAGGAATTTATGTATTTAACTTCGAACTCCCTGTCAGTAGCTAAGTTTTACCTTCTGCCCAAAATACATAAAGATATGGCCCGACCTCCGGGCAGGCCTATAGTTTCGACTAAGGGGAGTGTGTTAGAGCCATTATCTACTTTTTTAGATTCGTATTTGCGTCCCTTATTATCTACGATTCCGGCTTATTTGAAGGATACAACGAGCTTTCTTTGTATGTTGCATGATCTTGATAATTGGGCAGACACGGCTGATATATTTTTGGTAACGTTGGATATAGTATCTTTGTATACTAGCATCCCCCAAGCAGCAGCTTTAGAAGTTGTCAGAGTGACGTTATCTGCCAGGGGTGATTTGTCTGCTGAATTAGTGGCATTTCTTATGAGCTTGGCAGAATTGGCCATCTGTGAGAATTACTTTTCTTTTGAAGACCGATTATACAAGCAGATCGCAGGGGTGGCCATGGGAGCGACCTGTGCCCCTTCCATAGCTAATTTCTACATGGCGGGTTTTGAGGAGCGATGGCTGAGTGATTCCCCCTTTGCCTCCAATATTAAGACCTGGAGAAGGTTCATAGATGATGTTTTCTTGCTGTGGCAAGGGTCCGAGACATCTTTAATTGCATTTTTTCAATGGCTTAATCACTGCGATGAGAACATCAAGTTCACTTATGTATACCATCAGGATGTTATTACTTATCTAGATGTCCGTGTTCATAGGGGGAAGGGGCACTGGGAAACTTCCATCTTTAAGAAAGCTACTGATAGGAATACACTCCTCCACTATAAGAGTGCCCACCCAAAGCCATTGAAAGAGGGGCTCCCTTTTTCGCAATTTCTGCGTTTTCGCAGAAATTGCTCTAGTGATCGGGAGTTTAAATTACAGTCACAGCAGCTTAAGTTGAGTTTTTTGGAAAGAGGTTATCCGGAACAGGTAGTGAGGAGGGCATATCGGCGAGCATTATATAATAACAGAGCTCTACTATTGACCCCAATGTGTCGTGAGGTGGGGGGAGACATAGATACAATAAACTTAGTCACGAGGTTTTCTCCTCTTAGCCGCGAGATACAGCGGAGTTTACAGAAGCACAAGAATGTATTATCCACCATGACGGGGATGGAGGGTAAGAAGTTGCGGTGTGTGTGGCAGAGACACCGTAACTTGAAAGAATATGTGAGTCCCACGGTTCTGCCGTTGTTGACTAGTGTGGTAGTGGAAAAGGGTCACAGACGCTGTGGATCATGTGAAATTTGCGAGATCACCTCGGAGACCACTTTGTTTAGTTATCGTCACGTTAATTACGCTGTGACTTCTTCCACTACATGCAACTCTGCTGGAGTGGTTTATGTGGTGAAATGTCCTTGTGAGTTTCTCTACATTGGTAAAACCACAAGGATATTTCGAACGCGTATGAGAGAGCACCACAGCAGGTTGCGTTGTAGAGTGATGACAGCCCCGCTTGTTCAACACTGTATTGACTGTGGACACACTTTTGAACAGTTAACATGTTTCTGTATTGAGCAGGTCACCCATGGTTTTGGTAATCGTACCATAGATCAGGTTCTAATCCAGCGCGAACAGCGCTGGATTTATGAACTAGATACTGTAATACCGAATGGGTTGAATGGTATGATAGAGTGGGCGGCTTGTTTATGAGAACCTTTCTGTTTAGAGTGCAAGTTTATTGCAGATCAATGTGTCAGCTGGCCTTCAGGAGTTCTGTGTAAAGTATAGGGGTGATTAGCGAGTGGGTGGCTTGTCTATAGTATGTGTATGTATAGGTAGTCTCTCGTTTTGGAGGCTATTCTTTTGAATGGGGCAGTACAGAGCCTCGTTTTGAGATAATGCTATTTAATTGAACCCTCTGCTGCTAGTCCGCATGCGCGGCGTCTCTCTGTTGAAAGCTTCTTACGAGTTGAGAATAGATTGGAAGCTGGCACAGTTTTGTGGTGTTTGACGTGGGTAGCATTTTTGTAAGTAACTGCTGACATTTGTTTTACCCACGGGTTTTTAATGAGTGATTTTAGAATGTTTTTTTGGGTTATACACGTTGTTTGTTGTGTTTATAGGTGATCCAGTAAATCCCCTGAAGAACCCTCTGCGGAGAAGAAACGCTCCGAAGGCGCTGGGGGGAGGCGTCGGGATGATTGTGGAGCTTGGATCTGCTTAAAAAAGTTTGTTTGAGTGTGTTCTAACGGTGCTAAGAAGAAAACTTTATACTTGGCTTAGTGTTCCTATTAGTGAAGAGAGAGCTATTTTTCTATATATAGGCCGAGTTATATAACTATATCACCGCTAGCTACCAATGGGGGTCGTTGATGTTATCCAGCTTTTGTTCCCTTGAGTTTGACTTTGAGTCTTTGGGTGAACAGCTGTGCAATTCTGAGACCTTCCGGTAGTGGTTAGATATAGTCTATTTAACCATTTTTTACGCCCAAACAGGCAATTGTTTTTTGGATGTATTTCCCAGTTGTGTTTTACTAAACGCCTTATTTTTGGAATATTTAGTACAGCGTTTACGAGTTGACCTATTGATACGTGTGATCACGATGGAGGTATTTAAACATCTCTATCATATCTCCTCTAATGTACACATATTAAGAAGATCTTTAAGTTTGACTCCATATGCTTTATAACAAAGACCACTAACCATTTAAGTAGCCAACTTCTACTCTATTGCAAATTTTGGTATCATCCGCAAAGAGGAAAATCTTACCTGAAAGCCCTTCCGCAATATCACTAACAAAGATATTAAAAAAGAATCAGCCAAGAACAGATCCCTGCAGCACACCACTGGTAACATCCTTCTCCTCAGAGTGAGCTCCATTTATCTGTACACTTTGTCACCTCCCACTCAACCAATTTCTTAGCCAGTCAGTCTCTTTAGAGTCCATCAACTCTCTGGTCACCCAGTCAAAGAAGTCAATCAATCAGATTTGTCTGACAAAACCTGCCTCTGGAAATCCATGCTGCCTCAGATCCTACAATCCATTGGACTCCAGAGGCCTCACTATCCTCCTGAAACCTCAATATCCTCACTATCATGGACTCCCTAAACATACTCTACTCTCTCTACAACTGGCCCAAAATACAGTTGCAAAAATAATCACAGGAGTCCCAAGATATTTGCATATCACCTCTATATTATTTTACCTCCACTGGCTACCCATTCTGGCAAGAATAAGATACAAAGCACTCATTATCTTCAAAATCATACACAACAAATAAGCTTCCTGCATCCAACAATTAATTTCAATTCCAAAAAATGACAGACTTCATATACAGAGCTCCCTGAACCTCATGGCCATCCCCACACAGAGCAAAAAGCAAGCACTGTAATTACACACTGACTCTTTTTGCACCAACAATTTGGAACATACTACCCCCTACACTAAGAGGATACCATGACATTACAGAATTCCGCAAAAAATTTAAAACATACCTAGTCCAGGACCACTATAAACCAGTCTTATCTTCTAATTTGCAACCAGACATTTACCAGATCTCCAAGTAGCTTCCAGCATTTGAAATTTACCACCCAGCTAAATATTATGGACAAATGGACCCTTTTACAGAACGCAGACCGACAGACATTGTTCCTATAATGAACACATTACATTGCCTTTGTATATAGTTACATGGTATTATAAGTTAATTTGCAAAAGTTCATGTTATTACTGTCATCATTCCTTGTGTTCAGTTCTCTGTACAACAGTAAGCATTTTGGCACTGTTAGACTTTGTTTTATGTAAACTGCTTTGAATTTTAGAAAGGTGGTATAGAAAGGACTACAAATAAATTCTGTTCTAGCAGCGTTTCCAATCTCGACCTCATCCTTACTTCTGTTTTTGTGTAAAGGGACCACATGTGCCATTCTCCAGTCCTCTGGGAGCACTCTAGACTAAGAAGCATTAAGAAGGTCAGACAGTGGAGCCACTAGAACGTCCCCCAGTTTCTTCTATATTCTTGGATGTATCCCATCCTGTCCCATTGCTTTATCTACGTTTAGTTTAATTAGTTCCTCATGAACAGAGTCTTCTGAAAATTGTTCAAGATCCCCTTCACTTATTTTCCTATTTATGGGTTTTTTTCTGAGGTCCTTCATCTACCCTTCATCTGCAAACACAGAACAAAAATATTTGTTAAGCAATTCCACTTTATCCTCATCAGCTTCTACATATTCCTCCCCTTCAACCTTGAGTCTGACAATAACACTTTTGCACTTCCTCCTGTCGCCAACATATCTGAAAAATGTCTGGTACACCATTTAATTGCATTGGCTATTTCTTTGTCTTTTTATATCTTTGCTTTCTTGATTACTTTCCTAATTTCTCTAGGTTTTTCAAAATCATTGATGCTCGTTCTCTTCTATCTATGATCTCTTGTATTTTATGAAGGCCACTCTCTCTCTCTATTTTTCACCTTTTCAGCTCTCCTTTTGAGAACCATAGTGGCCTCCTTTTATTTTTACATTTATTTACCTTTCTAACAAAAAGGTTTGCTGCCTAATAGTTAGAAGACTGGCTTGCGAACCAAGGTTTGATTCCCACTAGCACTCCTTGTGGCCTTGGGCAAGTCACTAAACCCTCCATTGCCTCAGAAAAATCCAGGTTATCAACGTCCCTGTTTGATGTACATTACCAGGTTTGTTACAATATAAACCGCTTTGACTGAAATGATAAAGCTGTATAAAAAAAAAATCCTGTTAAAATACCCCCTTTCAGTTTTGCCCATTGCTTTTCTACATCACCCAGCTGTTCCTATTCCGCTAAAGACTCCTTGAGGTATTGTCCCATCTTGACAAAGTTGGTTTTCTTAAAGTCTAAGACCCTCACTTTTGATTGGCTTTTATCAGCCCTAGTCTTAATACTGAACCACACCATCTGGTGATCACTGGATGCAAGATGATCTCTCACTATAACATCAGAAACAGCAAGTCCAGTATGGGTGTGGGTTCTTTTACCAGTTGCTGGAATATTTCTTCTAGTATAGAATCCAGGATCTCCATACTTCTAGATGTCATCACGGCAGTGATGTGCCAATCAGCATTCGACGTATTGAAATCACCTATCTGTAGCACTTCTCCTTTCATGGCAATACTCTATATCTCTTCTATTAAATCTCCATCCACTTTGTCTCCCTGTGAAGGAGATCTGTATATTAAACCAATGTAAATGATTATCCGTTCCCTCTTCTTAATTTAAACTACAGTGCCTCTTTGCCCATTTTAAGCCCTGTAATTCTATAACTTTAGTATTATTTTTTTACATGTAGTGCCATTCCTCTTCCCCTTCTTCCTACCCTGTCCTTCCTGAATAAAGTGGTATAATTACTTCTCAGTCATAGTTGTCATGAACCATGTCTCCATAGCCATCGCTAAATCCAAGTCAGCCACTTCCATTAAAACCTCAATATCTGGGATCTTATTTCCCATGCTACGGGCATTTATGCATACCACTTTCTAGATGTTGCTCCTTTTACCCATTTCTACAGAGGTATTTAATGTTTTTACTTACCTGAGGGCTTTCAGTTACTGTACCCGGAAGACTTCCATCACCCATCCGCAACAAATCTAGTTTAAAACCCTCTTCAGTAGGTTAGCCAGTCTGCTGTTAAAGACATTTTGACCCTTCTAGGATAGACAGATGCCATCTCTCCTCTACAGCCCTTCAAAAATCAGCTCATGGTCCAGGAAACCAAAATGCTCTTGACACCATCCATGCAGCCATGCATTCATCTCCAAGATGTGAGCTTCTCTGCCTTGGACTTTACCCTCAACAGGGAGGATTTAACAGAACACCACCTGTGCACCTAACTGCTTCACCCTCTGTCCCAGAGCCATGAAGTCACTATAGACAAATCCAAATGCATAAAAACCCCCTCAGCCCGCCCTCCATTCATCACCAGTTTTATGTGACTTCTCCCTTTCACAGCATCCCTGCTCCTGTCACAGTCTATGGGAGAAGGGAGGGGGATTTTAGATAAAGATGGTATAGGGGCTCTTCTTGCCTGAGGAATAACCAGACAGAGGAGAAAAGCTTACAGCTTTCCCTGCAATCCTGTATCTCTGCCAGGTAACAGCTAATGTCTTCAGGCCACAGCCTAGTAGGACAAAGGCTGGGCTAGAAATAAAACAGCTACAATTTTATTTGAAGATTCTTTAAATAGAACACAAAAGTGATTTACATATGCAAAATGATAAAAATCAGCACTCACCAACAGGAACGTATCATATCAACATCGTCACATACTTTCATCTTGCTAGAAAAGTGTAGGAAAACATTTCCCATACAACTTATAAAACCCATCTAGGCACTTAAACTCAAAAGGAAAGAAACTTTAAAAACTCTCACTTTCTTTACCTTTCCCTCTAAGTCCATTTCCCCCCCTAAGCCCATCTCTCCCCTTCCTTTTTTCTCCATGTCTGTGGATAGCACTATACTCCTCCCTGTTTCCCCGGCTTGCAACCTTGGTGTCATCTTTGACTTCTCACTCTCCTTCACACACATCCAACAGATTGCTAAGACCTGTCACTTCTTTCTCTTTAACATTGACAAAATGTATCCCTTCCTTTCTGAACACACTACTAAGACCTTATCCATTTCCTAGTCACCTCCCGCATTAGAATATTGCAGCCTCCTCTTCGCTGGTCTTCCTCTGAATCATCTCTCCCCACTTCAATCTGTTCAAAACACAGCTGCACTGCTAATCTTCCACCAGTGTCACGATGCTCATGTCACCCCTCTTCTCAGGTCACTTCATTGGCTCCCTATCCGTTTCTGCATCCAGTTCAGACTTCTCCTTCTGACCTATAAGTGCCTTCATTCGGCTGCTCCTCACTACCTTTCCTCTCTTATCTCTCCCTACACCTCTCCTTGGGAACTCCGCTCTTCTGGCAGATCCGTTCTGTCTGTGCCCTTCTCTTCCACTGCCAACTCCAGACTTTGATCTTTCTACCTTGCTGCTCCTTATGCCTGGAACAAACTAACGGAGGTGGTATGGAAGGATCTATCTGTGGCCCTGTTCAAAGTCTAAAAACATACTTCTTTGAGACCGCTTTTGGATCCTCATCCCCCTCATCTACTGTTCACCTTCTATGTGTTTCTTTATCATTTCCCTAGATATATCCTAGTCTCCGCTTGTTGTGTTGTCTGTCTTGACTAGACTGTAAACTCTTATAAGCACGGACTGTCTCTTACATATCTCTGTACAGTGTTGCGTACACCTTGTAGCACTATATAAATGTTAAGTAGTACTAGTAACTACTCGCACTTTCACAGAATATTTTGCTTAACCTTTGTAACATTCTTTCAGTAGAAATGGAACCTAAATAAGCTGTATGACACTCACAATAAGAAAAATAAATAAATATTAAAAGGGTAATTTTATAACAGGTTGCCTAAGATGGGAGATCAAGTAGGCACCTTGTTTAAGCCTGTGTGTCTCTGTAAAACTGCCCCACCAAAGCAGACAAAAATCGCAGCTCTAATGATACCCCCTACATTTACACCAGCTCGGAAGCTGGTGTCAATGCACTTGTGTACGGTATACATGAATGTGCATGTTTTATAAAGGGTGTGCATAAATTGCAACTCTCCACAAAATCCACCCCTGAATATGCCCACACCTGGTCACGTACTTGTGCACAAAGGTAATGTGGCCTGGTGTTCCAGGCAAAAGGTGACTTTCAGACCACAAGAACCGGGCGGTACACCCATCACCATCAAAGCGCCTGGCAATACTCACTCTCTGGAATGCCTCTCCTGGGGTTCTCAGCATTCCACAAAACCACCCATGGGACCCACAATGGGAAGAAATGAGATCTCTGAGGAACAGATCTTTGATTTACTTTTGCATTTCTCCATAAAAAGGGCATAATCTTTCCAGATAAGCAGCACTGAGACACATGGCGTTCACACCGCCACCCAGCTTGGACCCCCCCAGTTGTTAGTAGTATAGAAGAGGTCATTTACAAGTGTAAGCTCCCACTTAACTTGCGTTCTTATAAAATTACTCCCTTAAAGTACTGTAGGACTTTGGCAAAGTTAGGACATGTATAAAATAGTAGAATAAAAGTACAGGCTGATCTGTATTGCTTCTGGACGGATGATTGGATACATATTTTGCAGCTGTGGCCCCTATTTCTCCTATTTCCTCCAAGAATATACAGTTTTCCTGTGCACTCTTTTGTGGGAAATCTTTGGGGTCCTCTTACTAAAATACAGTCATCTTTTGCACTTATGGTGCATCAGGTTCAAAACTTAAACATGGTAAGTGCAAAAGCTGTGCAGGTGCTGTCAGGCCTTGCATGTCTCCTGCACTAACTGCAGGGAAATGTCCCTTATCGCATGTTAGGTTCCTTTGTAATTAGTGTGCGTGGACTTAGCACCACCTACTGCGATGTCTTGAAGCGCACCCGTGCTAACTGCAACATTGCGAGAGTGAGGTAAGTACCATGTGCAGTGCACACCCACTCTCCGCCCATACCCCATTCAAGCCCAGCCAGGGGCGGCCCAAGGGGGGTGCGGGGCCATGTGCGGAGACTCGGTGCATAATGTTACCATATACTAACTTTTAGTAAACATGCCTCTTAATGAGTGTATGGATAAAGAAAGACTAAAAGATTTCTACATTACTATAATCCAGTGCCAACCACCAGACACATTATGAACTACTACAAACACTGCCCATTTAGAACCCATAGCAAACCCGCCGTATCCTAACAGCACTACCAGGACTCACAAAGCACCATACCCTACCTATCAAAAGGAAACATGCAAA
Source organism: Ichthyophis bannanicus (assembly GCA_033557465.1). Taxonomy (NCBI): domain Eukaryota; kingdom Metazoa; phylum Chordata; class Amphibia; order Gymnophiona; family Ichthyophiidae; genus Ichthyophis; species Ichthyophis bannanicus. The sequence continues at coordinate 546,082,979 of CM066033.1, forward strand.
TATTAAACCAATACATTTCAGACAACAACAATACATGACCTACTGGGGAAAGAGAACAAGTGGCAATGTCAAATAGGAATTACATAAACAGAATACCTCAGCTCAGTTACACATGCAGAACATAGACCATCACCAAACAAGGAATCACAATTTAGAAACAGGAAGACAATAATTAAACTGGGAATCCCAAAAGCCAAACTTGGAATGTACAACACTGTAGAAATAAAACTATACATTAATTTGCTCTTGTACTAAACAAAGCGCAGATGTTAATGATGCACATTTACCAGAGCTGACATATTCCAATTAATAAATTCAAAATAAAGAGATATTTTTCTACCTTTTGTGCATTTTTTTTCAGCTGCAATTGCTACAGCCACTTTCTTCTGGTTTCTTCGTGTCTTCTGCTAACTCTCCATCGTCTGCTGTCCATTTGTCCTTTCTTCTCTCTTCTAGTTTTTTCCATTCTCTCTCTACATCTGCTTTAACATACTAATCTTTCTCCTTTTGCTCTTTCCTCATTCCTATTTCATCCACTCAAATTTTACCCCTCCATCCTCAATCCCCACTTACTCTCCCAATACCCGGCCAATTGTAGATTTTTTATCCCTCCCAAACAAAATATTTTTCCCCTCTCCATTTTACTCTCCCAGCCCCATCCCATTCTAATCCTCCCCCAACATCAGCTCCCTTCTGGTTCCAGCCTCACCCAGCATCCATTCCCTTCTAGTCCCTGCATAAGCCCATTTCCAGTCCTAGCCCCCCATCAGCCCATTTCCAGTCCTAGCAACCCCCCAACCCAATACCAGTCCTAGCCCCCCCATCAACCCACTTCCAGTCCTAACCCCCCATCACCCCATTTTCAGTTTAAGCCCCCCCTATAACCCATTACCAGTCCTAACCCCCCCATCAGCCCACAGCCCATTACCAGTCCTAACCCCATCAGCCCACCTCAAGTCCTAACCTCTCCCCATCAGCCCATTTCCTGTCCTAGCCCCCCCATAGCCCATTATCAGTCCTAACCCCCCCATAGCCCATTACCAGACAGCCCCCATCAGCCAACAGCCCATTACCAGTCTTAACCCCCCCATAGCCCATTACCAGTTCTAACACCCCCCCAACAGCCCACAGCCCATTACCAGTCCTAACCCCATCAGCCCACCTCAAGTACTAACCCCTCCCCATCAGCCCATTTCCTGTCCTAGCCCCCCCATAGCCCATTATCAGTCCTAACCCCCCCATAGCCCATTACCAGTCCTAACCCCCATCAGCCCACAGACCATTACTAGTCCTAACCCCTTCAGCCAACCTCCTTTTTTTACCCCCCATCAGTACATTTCATTTCCTAGCCCCACCATATCCCATTTACACTCAAATCCCCCAACAGCCCACAGCCCATTACCAGTGCTAACCCCATCATCCCACCTCCCGTCTTAAACCCCCATCAGCCCTTTTCCAGTCCTAGCCCCCCATAGCCCATTACCAGTCCTAACCCCCCCCACAGCCCACCTCAAGTCCTAACCCCTCCCCATCAGCCCATTTCCTGTCCTAGCCCCCCATAGCCCATTACCAGTCCTAACCCCCCCCCCAACAGCCCACAGCCCATTACCAGTCCTAACCCCATCAGCCCACCTCCAGTCTTAATCCCCCCAGCCCATTTTCAGTCCTAGAAACCCCCCAACCCATTACCAGTCCTAGCCCCCCATAGCCCACTCCCAGTCCTAATCCCACCAGCCCATTTCCAGTCCTAATCCCCGATCACCCAATTTTCAGTTTAAGCCCCCCCATACCCCATTACCAGTCCTAACCTCCCCATCAGCCCACACCCAGTCCTAATCCCACCAGCCCATTTCCAGTCCTAATCCCCCATCACCCAATTTTTAGTTTAAGCCCCCCCATAGCCCATTACCAGTCCTAACCCCCCATCAACCCACTTCCAGTCCTAATCCCATCAGCCCATATACAGACTTAGCTCCCCCATAGCCCATCACCACTCCTACCCCCCAGCCCCCCCATAGCCCATCAACACTCCAACCCCCCCCCCCAGCCCAGCCCAGCCCAGCCCAGGGAAAAGTTTTTTTAAAAAAAGCTGTCTGCTGCTGCTGCCGGGGCCGCGGCGGCAGAATCGAGTGTGCCACGGGGCCCCCCCTGCCCAGCAGAGCCTGCCCTCCCCTGTATCACCTCTCTTTACAGCTGCAGTCACACGCGCCGGCTTTCAGAGCGCGAAGGAACTAGTTTCCCTTTCGCGGCTCTGTTAAGCCCCCGGGGGCTGATGGGAACTTCCCATCAGCCCCCGTGGGCTTAACAGAGCAGCGAGGGAGAAACTCTCCCCTCGCGCTCTGAAAGCCGGCGCGTGTGACTGCAGCTGTAAAGAGAGAGTTGATACAGGGGAGGGCAGGCTCTGCTGGGCAGGGGGGCCCCGCGGCACACTCGATTCTGCCGCTGCGGCCCCGGCAGCGGCAGCAGACAGCTTTTTTTTTTTTTTTTTTAATTTTACTTTTAGATCAGAATGTTTTTTGCACGGGGCCCCCTGAAACGCGGCCCTGAGCCCAGCCCTTCTCATGATGAGCAGTCAAAGTGGGAATTACCACACCATGTTAGTGCAGTAACATTACTGCTGGCCTGCGGTAACAGGTACCGTGCACTAAAACGCACTGTAACTGCTAAGGGCCCTGTCTGCTTTGGAAAATGTGCCTCTCCGATATCTTTGTATTTTGTACAGTACAGGAGGAAATGCACTTTTATTTCCATTTCTCCAACATTGCATTATTTTCAGTCTGGCTTCTTAGGGTTTCCAGTTCAGCTTTATCCGAACATTTCTATTCCTTCTTTTTGGTCATTTATTATGTATTTGGTGATGGTTGGTCTGTGTTTTGTGTATGTGACCGATGTGCACTGCTTCCACTGTATGCAGATCTCTCTCATGCATATTCATTGTGGATATCCTGAAAACCTGACTGGCCTGGGGGTTCCCCGATGTCTGGGTTGAGAACCACTGCTTTAGCTACTTCCTCGCACATACACCTACATGTGTTGTCCTTTGCCTGGGGACTGGAGGAGAGAAGCTGGAGTACACACAGCAGCAGGCCTGGAGCTCTCAGCTCTTGTGACGCACGCACGTGTGAGGAAGTTAGATAAAGACTGAGACCAAAGTGATTAGAAAAGAAACCAGACAAAGATAGGGAGAGGCATTATATTTTCAGTTTACTGACTGTCATACGTAATGCAGAGATCTAGTAGCTGTAGACTGGTAGAGTAAACTGTATTTACTGTAAATTGCGATTACTGTTATTGGTTCACTGGAATCATCATCAGGGTTTGCGCTACCATTAGGTGAACTAGGCAATTGCCTGGAGCACTGATGTGCAGAGGGAGGCTGCCCGCTTCTCTAAGACGTACAGCGGCAGAAGTGCTTTCAAAATGGCTCCTCAGCACTTGCCATCACCTCTGGCACTGCAGTGCTGTTCCTGCTCCCGTCCCTCCGAGTCCATCTCCTGTTTGCATGGAGGCAGTAGCGGTTGGACCAGCTGCTTCCGCTCCCATGCAAAAGGAAGTCGAATCAGAAGGGCAGAAGCAGGAACAGCAGCTCAACACCAGAGGTGATAAGTGCTGTGGTGTCATTTTAAAAGCACTGCCGTTACTGTACGTCCCAGAGAGGGGCAGCAGCGGTGGCAATGGGGGTGGGGGCAGGAGCAGGGGTGGAACTAGGAAGGAGGTTCACCTAAGGCACCTCATATCCTTGCACCAGCCCTGATTATCATCCAGTAGTACTGTACATCAGCTACTAAGTCCACAAAGGTCTTGTCTTCAGATCTGCTTATTGTCTTTGGTGCATCTGAAGATAGGTCCTATGTGATTTAAAGGTGAGAAATCGCAATGGCAAATTTGGTTTCATTTGAGCACCTAAATTTTTGGGGAAGGAAAATAGCTTGTATGCACTTATACCTATGATTAACGCATGGACACTCGATTTGCACACACAAAAAAGGTCTTGTGCACATAGAATGTTTGCAAAAACACAAATATACGAAAACACATGAAAATTGCTAAACTTCATTTAAAATGAAGACTAATCAAACCTCTTTTGGCCAGGCATACCCCCCTGATGTGGCTAGTGCAAATCCAGGTATTTTTAAGATGGCTTTCTTATATTGATCTGAAGTTATAAAACAGCCTGCTCAGGGAGACTCATTTATTGAAAGATCTGTCATTTAGAAATACAATTATCTGAACAAGATTTTTATAAATTATTATATTTATTGTTCTTTTGGTTAATTTGCTCTACGTGTACTTTCAATACTTTTTATGCTACTTAATTTGTATTGATATAGTACTATTTTATATTGTTTGAGGAGCAGTTTGTTGCTTTCTATTACATTTTCTTATTGTTTTTGCTTTGAAATGTTTTAATGATGTAGCATATTTTAGGATTTGATCTAAGGTATGATATAAAATAAAAGTTGATTTAAGAAGTCAATGTATAATTAATTTTTTGTTTAATGGAAGTAATGGGTTGAAAGTTTAATAATTTTGGGAAAAGTAAGGAGTGCCTCACCAAGCGTAACAGAGCCGGCAAGAGTCCCTTGATAAGCAACTGACGATCTAAGAATCATCCAGTATGGTTTATTCCCTTGAATCTACCAGTGTGTTTGTCTAGAGATTGGTGCACTCTTGGGGGTAATTTTATAAGGAGCCATGGAAAGCCTCTCTCTGCTATGGGGGCTACCAGTTCTCCCATTCACCCCGACTTACTGGTCACGGTGCTGGTGTTGGCCTCCTACTCTCTCCCTCCTGCCAATTCCAACCCGTTCTGCCACCCCATGGAGACTCCTTCGAAGTCCACTCCATTCACCTCCTCTCACCACTTCCCCTCCGAATAGCTGTTATTTATCGCCCACCGGAGAAATCCAAATCAACCTTCCTCACCGACTTTGACTCTTGGCTTTCTGCCTTTATGGATCCCTCCTCCCCCACTCTTATTCTTGGCGATTTCAACATTCACATCGACGACCTCTCTGACCTCCATGCCTCAAAGTTCCTCTCTCTTACTTCCTCGTTCGACCTCCAACTTTGCTCCACTGCTCCCACACATTTACATGGCCACTACCTTGACCTAATACTATTCTCCAACTCCTCTCCTTCAAACTTCCGCAAATTAATCTTTCCCTTATCTGACCATCACCTCTTAACATTTACTCTTCAACTTCCGCCGTCCCAACCTCATCCTGTCTCCTCCGTCCTATTTAGAAACCTTCATAATATTGATCCCCTGACTCTCTCCTCCACCATCTCTCCATCTCTTTCCGCCATTTTATCCTCCAAGTCCGTCGACGAGGCATTATCTTCATACATGCTACATTATCCTCAGCCCTTGACACTCTTGCCCCTCCCACCCCATGTCCTGTCAAACGATCTACTCCCCAACCCTGGCTTTCACCCACAATCCGTTACCTACGCATATGCTCCTGTTCTGCTGAACGAGCTTGGCCCAAATCCCGCTCCCCGGAAGACCTTCTACACTTCAAATTCTTGCTTGGCTCCTTCCAGTCAGCCTTAGCACTTGCCAAACAAGATTACTACATCCATCTGACCAACTCCCTTGCCTCTGATCCTCGCCGTCTCTTTAATACCCTCTACTCCCTCCTCAAGGTCCCCCCGCCCCCGATCCCACCCTCCCTTTCGGCCCAAACCCTAGCCGAATACTTCCACGACAAAATCCACAAGATTACCCTCCAATTCCCTACTCCCCATCTACCTCACCTGCTCCCCAATTCTCCTCCCCCACCCATACTCCCTCTGCCACCCTCTCCTCCTTCCCTCCGATCTCTGAGGAAGAAACTGCACTCCTTCTGTCCTCCTCCAAACCCACCACCTGTTCATCAGACCTTATCCCCACCCATCTCCTACATTCCATCCTCCTCACCATTGCCCCCTCCATCACTCATATCCTCAACCTCTCACTCTACACTGCAACTGTCCCCCTTGACTTTAAACATGCTGTCATCACACCCCTCCTCAAGAAACCCTCTCTTGATCCCACATGCCCTTCTAACTATCGACCCATCTCCCTCCTTCCCTTCATATCCAAACTACTAGAATGAGCAGTCCACCGTCGCTGCCTCGACTTCCTCACCTCCCAAGCCCTCCTTGACCCACTTCAATCCGGCTTCCGTCCTCTTCACTCCACTGAAACGGCACTCACAAAAGTCACAAATGACCTGTTCCTGGCTAAATCCAAGGGCCTCTATTCTATCCTCATCCTTCTTGACCTTTCTGCTGCCTTTGACACCGTTGACTACGACCTTCTCCTCATCACCTTCTCCTCGCTTGGCTTCAAGGACTCTGTACTATCCTGGTTCTCCTCCTACCTCTCCCATCGCTCATTCAACGTATGCTCTGGTGGCTCCTCCTCCTCCCCCACCCCGCTCCATGTAGGTGTACCCCAGGGATCTGTCTTAGGTCCCCTCCTCTTCTCTCTCTATACCCAAGGCCTTGGTGCCCTTATCTCCTCCCATGGCTTTCAGTACCATCTCTGTCGATGACTCACAAATCTACCTCTCTACACCAAATATTTCCCCGGCAACCCAGTCCAAGATCTCTGCCTGTCTTTTGGACATCGCTGCCTGGATGTCCCATCGACGACTGAAATTGAACATGTCCAAGACTGAACTCCTTGTCTTTCCACCTAACTCCTCCCCCCACTTCCTCCTCTCTCAATCCATGTTGATGGATCTACTATCCTTCCTGTTCCCTCGGCCCGTAATCTAGGGGTTATCTTTGACACTTCTCTCTCCTTCTCTGCTCATATCCAGCTTGTAGCTAAGACCTGCCGCTTCTTTCTCTACAACATCAGCAAAATCCACCCCTTCCTCTCTGAACACACTACCAAAACGCTTATCCACTCCTTAATCTCCTCCCGCCTCGATTACTGCAACCTACTCCTTGCTGGTCTTCCCGTGAGCCACCTCCTTCCCCTTTAATCTATACAAAATCACGCTGCTCGACTAATCTTCTGCCAGCCTCTCCATGCCCACATTACTCCTCTTCTCAAGATGCTTCACTGGCTCCCTGTCCAATTCCGCATCCAATTCAAGCTTCTCCTGCTGACCTATAAATGCATTCACTCTATGGCCCATCAATACCTCCTATCTCTTATCTCTCCCTACATCCTCTCTCAAAATTTGCGTTCCACTAACAAATTACTTCTATCAATGCCCTTCACCCGCACCGCTAACTCCCGACTACGTTCATGTCACCTTGCTGCACCTCACGCCTGGAACAACCTACCTGCGTCTGTGCACCAGGCACCCTCCCTGGCCCTCTTTAAGTCCAGACTGAAGACCCACCTCTTCACCGTTGCATTCAGATCCTGACTCCTTCCTCGTCCCACCCTAAGCCCTGTCAACGTTGCATTCAGATCCTGACTCCTTCCTCATCCCACCCTAACCCCCTAACCCCTGTCAACATTTTGACTAATGTCAGACTAAACTGCACCACACCGTACCTTGCGTAGAACCGATTAACACTCTACACTGTTTTTAACTAATGTACTACTCTAACTAGATTGTAAGCTCCGATGAGTATGACTCTGACGGGCAGGGACTGTCTCATGTATGCTGATTACCTCTTATAGGTTAGGTTAGTTGTGCAGCGCTGCGTGCATGGCGCTCTAGAATAGCAAGGCCGCGGAGCCATGTGCCCGGGGCCGGCACTAACCGGGGGGGCGGCCATGCGTGCCCCGTCAGAGCGTGCCGTAGCGGGGGGGGGTCAGGAAGCACTCCCATTGGCCCCGCGAGTTGTTATGGCGCGGGAGCCAATGGGAAGGAGAGCAGGCAGTCGCGGGGGGGGGTTAAGGGTGGAGGTGCGGCGTGGCTCCGGCCTCTTTCGCCGGATTCCGGGACGCCGGACGGACGGGTGCCCGAGAGAGCTGCGGACCGCGTGTAGGCCGGAGAGGACTCGGCAACGTGGTGGCGAGCAGCGGCATCGGGTGAGGAGCGCAAAACAAATAAAAACAGAATATATAATTTAAAAAAAAAAAAAAAAAAACGGTACGGGCGGCCGGTTGGAGTCTGCTGCGCTGATTAGGGTGCGAGCTGTGCGGTGCCGTTGTGGGGGAGGGCTAGAAGGTCCGCGGGGATTGCAGGGGACCGGGTGTGTGGTCTCCTCCGGTGCTGCAAAGGAGAAGGGAGAGCAAAGTGATTTAATTTTGGCTGCATTTTGCTCTCGGTTCTCCTTGCCTTCTTCTCCCCCCCTCATTCTTGATACTCAGGGGAGGAGCTGGGGCTTAGCTAGGCAGTGCTTCAACAGTATAATACCGCCCTACCAGCTGTGGCCTTTCAATGGGAGGCTCACGGCGGGGTGCTGCCCGTAAGAGGGGTTCCCTTAAGAAAAAGAAGGGGGCTGGGGGGAACGGTGAGAGGCGGGGAACTGATCCTGTAGTGGAGCGAGGCAGTGGCATTGCCCGGGTGTCTGGGGTTGGTGCTCAGGGCTCTCCAGCACGTGGGGGGAGGGGACGTGCTGGGGCCTCCGCACGTGGCTCGGTGCGGCGGGGGAGGGGGAGTGGTGGGCCCCAGGCGGGCATAGGGGAGCAGAGGGCAGGTGGGGTGGGGGGAGAGCAGACCCAGGAGCCTCGGGAAGACCCTCAGGAAGACCCTCGGCCGGTGCCGGCTGCGGACCTGCAGAGTGGCGGTCTGTCCCCACTGGGTGCCCCGGGGGGTCGGGAAAGGGGCGGGGTTGATTCCCGAAATGAACGGCTGGCTGTTGCTGAGAGCTTGGGCCCTATGACAATTCCCGGGGGAGGGCAAGGGGTTTGGTTCGGACGTGGGGAGGGTGGGGGATTACCTAGCCCATATGTGTGGCAGGGGGCCTTGGGCACGGGGTTGCCGGCCATGTGGGAGCATTGGCAAGGCGGGGGACAGGGCTCCTCCCGCGCGGATTGGCTAGGGGCGTGGCATGCTCCTGGGGCGCCGGCTGGTGTCCCTTCGCCTTTTTCTTTCTTCTCCCCGCAGGGTCACCAAGCTTGGCAGCGTGCGGGGGGTCCGTGGATGGGTGCAGCTCAGCAAGTGGATGGCCCGGAGGCAAGTCGAGGTCTGCAGCGATCGGCTGGAGTGGGAGCGCCAGCGGCACAGTCCGCGATGGAGCGACCGGTGGATTCTGGCGAGATCGAGGGCACACCAGGTGAGTTGGAGGTAGCTCAGACTGCGGGGGTGGTGGAGGGTACGGGTGTTGGTGGCCGGAGCAAGAAAAAACGCAGCCGGAAGCGGCGGCATTTGTGTCATGGGCGTCGTCGATCGGGATCATCGTCTTCGTCGTCTTCCCTATCGTCCACCAGTTCGGACTCAGAGAGGGGCGGTACCTCGGCACTCCGCAGAGCGGGGGCGGTAGGGCCCCCCATAAGTGTAGCACAACCCACTGTAGCGGCATTCTCGGAGTTGTGGGAGGGCGTGCCTTGGAGGTTGAGACGGAAGATTCATAAACGCAGATATATAGACATTTTCAGGTTATTGGAGGGACGGAAGAGGTCGGGGGATAGCAGGAAGAAGAGGAAGGCGGATGAGAAGGCAGGGCGTGTGCGGAGAGTGGGGCGGAATGTGGTGAATTGGACGCGCGCCTTCCTTCGTTTAGCTAGTGTGTGGGGGCAGATGCACCCAGAGCAGTACGGAATGTTGTTGGCTTACGCGGACTCCATTTTGGAAGCGTCGCAGACGCACGACGGTTGGGCTTGGCTCAACTATGATGAGCGATTTCGCGATAAGATGGAAGAGAATCAGGGGTTGTCCTGGGGGACTCAGGACATCAATCTGTGGCTGACACAGATGGCGGTTCGGCAGAATGTTGGGGGGGTTGGTGGGTCGAAAGGGGGGCCGGTTGCGGCGTCAGCGGTCGTGGGGAAGCCCTTTCGTGGGAGCGTGCCTGCGGCAGGACAGAGAGTCGTTGGGGGGGGAGGCTTTGGGGAGGTCTGTTGGCGATTCAATAAGTCCTCATGCCCCTTTCCGGATTGTAAATTCCGGCACGCTTGTTCTGTCTGTGGCGGAGGACATTCGGCCCTTAAGTGCGTGCGGAAGGGCGCGACCAGCACCACTCCCTCCCTGTCCAAGCAATAGGGATTTGGAGGGCATAGCCCCCACCCCTATCCGGTTACTTGCGTTGCTGCCTTGGTTGCGTCGGTATCCCAAGAAGCACGACAGTTTAGTGTTGGAAAAGGGGTTCAGATGCGGGTTTCACATACCGGTGGTGGGCAAGGTAGAGAAGGGGAAGGCTCGAAATTCGTCCTCGCTGAGACGGCTAGCGGATATTGTGCGGACTAAATTAGCCGGGGAGCTGCGATTGGGGCGGGTCGCTGGACCCTTCCTGGAGCCGCCGTTTGCGGGCTTTGTGGTCTCCCCTTTGGGTATAATTCCGAAGAAAGAGCCGGGTAAGTATCGCCTGATCCATAATCTGTCCTCCCCAGTGGGCGCGTCTGTTAACGACCATATTCCGCGGGACTTGTGTGCTGTGCGGTACGCATCCTTTGATGAGGCCGTGGCATTAGTCAAACTATGTGGCGCGGGGTGCTATATGGCGAAGGCTGATATAGAGTCTGCTTTCCGGTTATTACCGGTGCACCCGACGGCGTTCCCATTGCTGGGATTTCACTTTGAAGGGCGTTTTTATTTTGATAAGTGTATGCCCATGGGTTGCGCGATATCCTGTGCTTATTTCGAGAGGTTTAGTTCCTTCTTGCACTGGGCTATCGTGGAGCGGATGGGTTGTAGTCAGCTCGTCCACTATTTGGACGATTTCTTTTTCGTGGGGACGGCTGAGTCGGCACAGTGTCGCGTTTTGTTGGAAGGTTTCAGTCAGCTGGCGCGAGAGTTGGGTGTGCCGTTGGCGGCTGGAAAGACGGAAGGGCCTGCGATGCGTATTACCTTTCTAGGGATTGAGCTTGATTCTGAGTTAATGGTGGCCCGTCTGCCCGACAATAAGGTGACTCGACTGCGCATACTGGTAGCTAACGTGTTGGCCTCCTCGAAGATGACGTTGCGCGAGATGCAGTCCCTTATTGGGTCCCTGAATTTTGCTTGTAGGGTGATTCCCATGGGCAGGGTCTTCTTGCGGCGGTTGGCATCGGCGACGGCGGGGGTGTGCGCAAGCCGCATCATCGGATCAGGGTGTCTCGTAGCATGCGGGAGGACTTGGGAGTCTGGGATGAGTTTTTGAGCGGTTTCAACGGCGTCACGGTGCTGCGGGAAGCTGCGATCTCCAGTGCGGCTTTGCAGTTATATACGGATGCAGCGGGTGGGTCAGGTTTGGGGGTATACTTTGGGGGCGCCTGGTGTGCTGCAGAATGGCCGCAGACGTGGCGCGAGGCCGGTCTCACCACGAATATCACCTTTCTCGAGTTATTCCCGATTCTGGTGGTGTTGTCTTTGTGGCCGGATCGGGTACGGAATCGCCAGGTCCTCTGGTGGTGTGACAATGCAGCAGTGGTCAGTGTGCTTAATAATTATGCCCCCAGGTGTAGACCGGTAGCCGATTTGCTGCGACAGGTTGTGTTAGCTTGTTTGCGCCTGAATGTGGTACTCAGAGCGCGTCACATTCCAGGGCATACTAACGTCATTGCTGATGCTCTTTCCCGTTTTAAGTGGGAGCGTTTTCGGGCATTGGCGCCAGAAGCGGAGGAGGACGGGGCTGTGATCCCAGAGCACCTATGGCGGATTGGCCTGGGGGCATCATCAACTTGCTGAGGAAGTCCGTATCGGCAGCCACCTGGGAGGCGTATCAGAGGGGATGCAGCAGCGTGGTGACCTTCTTGCAGGAACAGGGATGGAGTCCGGGGCCCGTTTCAGAATTCCTTCTTGGTCAGTATGTTTGGGCTGCCAAAGAGGCGGGTCTCGCGAGGTCCACCGTGCGGCGCAACTTAGCGGGTTTTTCGTTTTTTATGCAGGCGGTAGGCTGGGGAGTCCCGGGGGGGGGGGGGGCTTTTTTACTCGCAGGCTTTTACAGGGATGGGAGCGGTCCTGTCCCTCTGCGGGGGATGCCCGGCAGCCGATAACTCATGACCTGTTAGGTCGGTTATGCGGCGTGTTGTCTCAGGTGGTCACGTCTGGGTATGAAGGCCTGCTTTTCCGGGCGGTGTTTTCCGTGGCCTTTTTTGGTGCCTTCAGGTGGGGGACTTGGTGGCGGACTCGGGTCGCCGCGGCAAGGGCGGCGGATTGCAAGTGCAGCATGTTTCAATGGGGGAGGGATGGGTTCGCATACGGTTGGCACGATCCAAGACGGATCAGAGGGGAAAGGGGGCCTGGGTAGTACTACGAGCGGTGCCGGGCTCTCCCACATGTCCGTTTACCTTGTTATCGCAGTACTTGCGAGTGAGGCCGGTTGGGAAAGGGGGTCTCTTTGTGCATGAGGATGCACGGGTACTTACCCGTTTTCAGTTTACGGCGGTGTTGCGGAGCTCGCTTCAGCGAGTAGGGGTGGACCCGCATCGTTACGCCCCTCACTCCTTCCGGATTGGTGCAGCCACCAGTGCGGCAGCGGAAGGGTTATCAGCAGCTGCTATCCAGCGGATTGGCCGGTGGAGGTCCCAGGCCTTCCGCGGGTATGTGCGGCTGTAAGATGGGGGGGGGGGACTAACTCTCTTTATTTCTTTTGCAGGTAGAGCAGCAGGAGGGTGTCGCTGTTGGGTGATCGGCCACTCATTTGTGTACTGGGCTGGTCGGCGAGCAGCAACACGACCGGTGGGCGTGAATCTTGGAGTGGATGTTTCTCGGGTGACCGTTTCATGGCTGGGTGAACGCGGGTTGCGGTGGTTTCAGCTCTTACCCTTGCTACGTCACCATGAAGGCCTGCTTCGGATGCCACCGGATATATTGTTAATTCATCTTGGAGGCAATGACCTGAGTTCCTGGACTTGCCGGCAGTTGATCCGGGCTGTTATCAAGGACTTGGGGGTGGTGGGGGCCATGTTCCCGGGTATTGTTGTGGTTTGGTCAGACATTATTTCCAGGCCTGCTTGCCGAGCACAGCGGCGTTGGTCCAGGGGGTTAGCCAAGATTAATCGGCAAGTTGGCCGATGGGTGGAAGAGCATGGGGGGCGACAAGTTTTGCATCCTTGGGTGGATGTGGACTGTGCTGGCCTATTTCGTGCGGACGGAGTACATCTATCCCCGGTTGGGATGGATTTGCTCCTCAACGATTGGCAGGAGGCCCTGGAAGGTATGTTGAGTGGGGGGGGGAACTGGTCGCAGCTTTTCCTCTTGGGGGCGGCTCAGATCCAAGGCGGTCTGAGCCGGTGGCGGGATCCCGGAGGTTTCCGGGGTCCGGAGCCGGATGCAAGCAGTAGGGCGGGGGTGGGGTACCCCCGACCCGGACAATCCCTCAGGCTTTTGCTAATAACATGGCGAAGCCGGATGAGGGAGGGAGAAGCAAATTAGTCGGGACTTGTACCCGAGGGAGGCAGCCGTGACGTCACCTTGCTAATAATACGGCAGGTGATGGCTCGGGCTGCTGGGGGGGGGGGTAAGTTCTGTTGTTGTATTTCTAATTGGTTAATTGTTCAAGAATAAAGCTGCGACCAGTTTTGATCCAAGAATGTGTGATAGTCTGTTGTGTGGGAGGTGGTGTATTGGGGAGCTGGGGGGGGGGGAAGGGGCAAGGACTCGGGCGTGGCATCGGTCCGCCTTACCCGGTTATAGCAAGGCCGCGGAGCCATGTGCCCGGGGCCGGCACTAACCGGGGGGGCGGCCATGCGTGCCCCGTCAGAGCGTGCCGTAGCGGGGGGGGGTCAGGAAGCACTCCCATTGGCCCCGCGAGTTGTTATGGTGCGGGAGCCAATGGGAAGGAGAGCAGGCAGTCGCGGGGGGGTTAAGGGTGGAGGTGCGGCGTGGCTCCGGCCTCTTTCGCCGGATTCCGGGACGCCGGACGCCCACCCTCCCTCCCTCGCGGACTGGGGATTGCTTTTCCGGTAGTGGGGTGTTGCAGCTGGAGGGGGTGGCGGGATCCCGGAGGTTTCCGGGGTCCGGAGCCGGATGCAAGCAGTAGGGCGGGGGTGGGGTACCCCCGACCCGGACAATCCCTCAGGCTTTTGCTAATAACATGGCGAAGCCGGATGAGGGAGGGAGAAGCAAATTAGTCGGGACTTGTACCCGAGGGAGGCAGCCGTGACGTCACCTTGCTAATAATACGGCAGGTGATGGCTCGGGCTGCTGGGGGGGGGGGGGTAAGTTCTGTTGTTGTATTTCTAATTGGTTAATTGTTCAAGAATAAAGCTGCGACCAGTTTTGATCCAAGAATGTGTGATAGTCTGTTGTGTGGGAGGTGGTGTATTGGGGAGCTGGGGGGGGGGGAAGGGGCAAGGACTCGGGCGAGGCATCGGTCCGCCTTACCCGGTTAGTGCTATATAGTAGTAGTAGTAGTAGTAGTTGTGTGCCATCAATCTGTGTAAATTACAGAATTTTAGTGACTTAAATGCATAAATGGGCCTTTACATCTGGAATTTAGCCAGTTATATTTTATAAGTACAGGCATAGACCTAATGGTGTGTACTTTCACCATGGGCATTCACAGGGGTGAAATGTAGGCGGAATGCACAAGTATGCATGTAAAATTATAAAATACTATAATTTACACACATTCTTGAGAAATCTAGGCATGGGCATTTACGCTGGTGTAAATGATCACACCCAGATTTAACATGCATTTTGGAACAATTACGCCCTCATTTTATAAATGCAAGTCATGAGTATTTTACTTTATACAATAAGTATCAAATATTCACAGAAAAACACACATTAACTCAGCAGAACTTAATAAAATTACCCTCCTGAAGGCCTCATGATCTCAGTTACACTGTATTCTGTGTTTTATAAGATGTTTCTGAAAGGGAGAGGGATTTATTGTGAATGATGAATTTAATTCTCCAGGCGGAACGTATATGTCTGAGTTATTTAAGTACCGAGTGCCTCTGTAGAAAGGACGAGTATAAAAGGTTATCTTTCAGAAATGATCGTTACTTGATGTCCATGCAATTCAGTGTTATTTAATCATAAAAATACTGTGCTGCATTTTAAAACAGTAATTCCATATCATATGCCCCTTTCCATCCTTGGCTTAGGGGGCACCCACCTGCCCTGCTCCACCCTACCCTCCACCCCCATTGTTGGGTATCCAGTTATGGTCTGTGGAAAAGTTGGCAAACGTACTTCTTCCTTGTCACAGCTCATCTCCCCCTGGCTGCCTATTATAGTGATTGCTTTTCTCTACTTCTCCCCCCTCAGCTCTTCCTGCGCCACATCTACAGCTGCTGAGTCAGCTATCTTCAGGGCCGCTGTAACGCCTTCAGCCCTGGCTCATGTTATCTCCTGCAACCCTGAGGGCAGGGGAGGGTAACTACTGAAGCCATAGGCTACAACCACATTGTACAGAAGAGACACCAGTACCATTTCTGTATCATGTTTCTTCCTAAGTATCAAGATGCTCACAGTGTAGTTTTATCACATTTTTTCATCTGGTTTGCTAAAAATGGCAGAATGGATGAATTAATTTTATTAATTTTATTTATTTATTAGATTCTTCTATACCGCCCCTTCCAAAGATCAAGGGGCGGTTTACAAAGAACAGAATGTTTTACATAGAACGGTGGTATAACTTTTTACATCATAAACTTTGTAATTACAGTTAACATAACAATTTACAATTTACATTTTGCTTAGAACAAGAAACTAACAAACTATGTATATAATCTATAATTATGATGATTTTCTTTGAGTTTGAGGATGCGGAATGTGTGTGTCTCTCAGGGGGGGGGGTGTTGTGATGTAGCTTGTGAGGGGGGGTCTATGTTTGTGTGTGCAAGGAATACTGAAATACTAGTTAAAGCGGTGGCTTCTGATTCCACTAGACAATGAGGACATGGCTGCATTTATGACAAAAGGAGTTTCTGTTAGAACGAGTATTAGAAAGGTCTGAGCTAAATGCAAATAAATAAACACACGTTGGGTCATAGTTTAAATAAGAGAATAATTGCAATGCATTGTTTGGTGTGAGTCACATGGTCAGCCAAAATGTCAGTCGATGAAGCTGATTCTATTTCTAGTGCCATATGGATTTTTTAGATTGAATGCTAAAAAGCAAATAATTTCTGGACCTTTGAAATAGGGCAGAATAATCCAGTCTGTGCAGTGCAGTATTATAGGAGAATAAGCTGCAGGGGCTGTCATCTCATCATCTTATACATAGATGATGCAGTTCTGTGCATTGCAGAGATCTTATGGCCAAAGCAGCATGGTAACTAGAAAGGCACCTCTAAGGACTATCCGCCTCCTTAAGTGATTTCAGTGCATACACACTACTTATTTTCTCTCTCAAAAATATTATGAGACCATCAGATTGAGCCGCGTTTGGTCAGATGGAATGACACCAAAAATCACAGGCTCCCTTATCAGTCATCAGTCTCACTAGGCACATTATTAGTCCAATCAAAATTTT
This sequence comes from Ichthyophis bannanicus, assembly GCA_033557465.1. NCBI lineage: Eukaryota > Metazoa > Chordata > Amphibia > Gymnophiona > Ichthyophiidae > Ichthyophis > Ichthyophis bannanicus. Next base: position 546,099,446 of record CM066033.1, read on the forward strand.
AAAAAAAGAAGCAGCTATCTTTATTAGCAATATGAAAAATTCTCCTCAGCAACTTTTTAATATATATACTTTTTATATTTTAGAAATAATGTCCATCAGTGGTGCACCGCAAATCACTCAGAAGAATGTCGCTATTGCCCCTTATCTGCATATTATTTCATGTAGCCTGTAGTGAACACACCAAAGCAGAAAATTCAGCCAATTCAGTATGGCTGTTCTCTCTGTACACTTCCCCTCAATCGCCAACAGTAGCTTTGTTCGCCTCTTTAACCAGACCTTCAATCAGCCAAAAAGGTTTCAGATCTTTCCTCAGGGGCTGGCAAATCTCTAGTGACTCCAAAATTGCAAATGCAATGGTGAAAATTCTCAATTGTGAGAGGGAACGCCAGCGTTTAAGAAGAAAAAAACATGCCGGCGCATAAAACTCAGCGTGCCGTAATGACGTAAAGGCTGCTCAACATACTTTATTGGTAAGACAGAAAGTCAGCCTAAACTTAAATAATGGTGTACAATTCCAACTCATCATTTAAGCCATGAGGCTTTATAGACTGTAATTCATAAATCCAAAACTGTTCACGGTATGACAATTTTGCTCTTATGCTCACGGACTCGTGTCTTCAGAGGGCGAGTGGATTTGGCCACATATATTAACTTCACCCACCCAGCAAGTGCATGGCATTGTGATGGGGGCCACAGTGGCCCCTTCAATAGCTACGTTTTACATGGCAGAATTTGAGTCCCGATTTATTTACCCTTCTGAGTGGTTTCAACATATACGTAGGTGGACTAGATTTCTTGATGACATTTTTTTCTTTTGGGTGGAATCGGAAGAAAGTTTGCAAGAGTTCTTTCAATGGATTAATACGTTGTCTCAAGATTTACAGTTTATACCCACGTTTCATAAGGAAAGGATTGATTTTTTGGATATTAGTTTATATAAGGATGATGCCACAATTGGATCCACGTTATATCGTAAGGATGCGCAACGAAACACACTATTGCATTATCGAAGTTACCACCCAGGACCACTGAGGAGGGGTTTACCAGTAGGTCTGTTTATTTGATTACGCCGGTTGTGCTCTATGGTTCAAGATTTCAAAGCCCAGGCTTTGTTTTTGAAAAGGCGCCTCTTGGAAAGGGGCTACCCTCAGGACATCATTAATTGCGCGTACAGGAGAGCACGATTTAATCATGGGGAGTGGTGGGACATGCCTGACCCTGATCCGGTTAGAAATGTGGACCCTCAATATGTGGGGGTGTTACCCTTTATGCCTGGAGCAACGAAAGTGATGATTATAAAAACTCACTGGCCGATTTTGTCGCTCCACCCTTGCCTTGCAAAACCATTAACGATAGCGTTTCAGAGGGGTAAAAATATTGCTGATTGGGTGGTACATACTAGCAATAGATCTCGAGGAGAGGATGCTTGGGGTCATTTTAAATGTTCTATCTGTGATTTTTGTGAATCCACTTTGGAAGGTAGAGTTTGGATACATCCTCTGAGTCATCAAACTCTGTTTAGTAAATCTTCCACGGCATGTTTAACATCTTTTGTTGTATATATTCTGCTTTGTCCATGTAATTTATTGTATGTTGTGTGTTCAAGGAAGAACAAACAATTATCTAATATTGAAAAGAGGCGTTTTTATTCACAAACCAAAAGTTGGTGCCCACCCGACACAGGCCGTGTTTCGTTTAACAAAACTTCATCAGGGGTATAGGGCAACTTATTGGTTAATGCTGTGGAAGTATCCTCTTTGCAACTATATTATACCGGGCTCACCATGCTACACAAACCGCCGTGCAGAAATTGTGAAAGTATTCTCAATTTGTCACAAATCCGTTTTCTTTCATTGGCAAACCCACGCCTTTAAAAAAAGGCGTGGGTTTGCCAATGAAAGAAAACGGATTTGTGACAAATTGAGAATACTTTCACAATTTCTGCGCGGCGGTTTGTGTAGCATGGTGAGCCCGGTATAATATAGTTGCAAAGAGGATACTTCCACAGCATTAACCAATAAGTTGCCCTATACCCATGATGAAGTTTTGTTAAACGAAACACGGCCTGTGTCGGGTGGGCACCAACTTTTGGTTTGTGAATAAAAACGCCTCTTTTCAATATTAGATGATTGTTTGTTCTTCCTTGAACACATCACGTTCCCCCACTGTGTTTTGTGCCTGACGTGATTGGTTGCTCTTAGTTGGACCCATTTATTGTATGTTGGGAAGACAACTAGATCCATGAAAAAAAAGACTTCAAGAACACCGCTCTTGGATAAATGGAGCGGTTTTGATAGCTCCGATGGCTGCTCATTGCCAAGAAAAGGGCCATATCTTCACCGACTTGCAATGGAGAGTAATTGATCATGTTCCACTCAATGATAGAGGGGGTGATAGGCGGTCCCATTTAAGTTATCGGGAACAGTTCTGGATATACAAGTTGGATTCTGTTATACCATCAGGTTTGAATGCTACGCTGGATTGGTGGACTCTCTTGTGATTAGGATGGGTGTGGTTCGAATGAGTCGGCAGACCATTGGTTATCATTTGGTCAGATGATCGAACTAGGAAGTTTAAAGGAGAGAGTTTTTGGGAGGACATTTGAGCAACACAGTTTGAAAAAGAGCCAGAAAGACCATTGGCTTGAAACATCTTCAACGTTGGTTACTGAAGCGAGATAGGGGTCTCGTGTGGTTGCTATTGGAAGGGCTCTATTGGAGGTCACCCTGGATGTTTTCGATCACACATCTGTGCATATCCCTTATGGGGGGAAGTACATCCGAGAGGCTTGCTGACTTTATCTCAGGTCACCGAAGAGAGTGGTGTTGAGCCAGTGGCTGGTTCCATACAGACAAGCAAAAGGATGGAGAGCTATGCAGGGAGATGTTTCGCATCCAGATAAGTGACTTTAAATTGTAGGAATGCCTATTGTTCGGAACGATAGGGAGTCGGTCTGTTGACTGAATTGATAACCGTCTGGTATCGAGGGGTTTAGTATCTCTTTGAAACCTTTGATGGGGTTGCGTCCCCAATTAAAAGAATAAAAAGGAACATTACACCGCAAGAAGGGGTTTCCCTTCAAGGTGTACATTCCAACAAAAAATTGTATGTTTGTGTGTCTCTCTAGGTTGTGGATTGAATATGTGGGGGACTTGATAGGTTAAATCATATAATAACATATATTAACTGGCATGGGCATATAATTATGGACACAGCAGAAGGCGTGCAACATGTCAAAACATGTCGATATTCATACATCTTCTTGGTGGTAGGATGAATCCAATGGTCAGAAGCAACAGTGAGAGCACACAAATTGCAATGATGACAAGGTGCATGACCAGGTGTCTCCTCCACTGGTCTATGTAGGATATCTGTAGGCACTATATTGTCTCTTAAATCAGATGACTGATTAAAAGCAACACACGATCTTTCACTGAACACTTGATGTGATAACAAAACATGCCAATGTGTACGGATTATATTAGACACTTGCTGAGACATGATTTTTTTGAGCAAAGCAGATTGGTGGCCCATCTTTATCCCAGTACGAAGTATGTCAGACTGAAAGAGCAGTACCTAGCAGTATTCTATGTGGAGGTACCATCACCTTCTGTCTGTCAGTCAACCAATTTCTGATCCAGTTCACCACCTTGGGACCCATCCTCAAGCTGTTGAGTTTATTGATAAGCCTCCTATGAGGAACAGTATCAAAGGCTTTGCTGAAATCTAGCTAGATCACATCCATCGCATGCCCTTGATCTAGTTCTCTGGTTACCCAGTCAAAGAACTCAATCAGATTTGTTTGGCAAGATCGTCCTTTGGTAAAACCATGTTGTCTTGAATCATGCAACCTGTTGGTTTCAAGAAACTCCATTATTCGCTCTTTCAGGAGCAACTCCATTACTTTTCCCACCACTGAAGTAAGGCTTACTGTCCTGTAGTTTGTCACCTCTTCCCTATTGCCATTTTTGTGATGAGGTACCACATCAGCCCTTCTCCAGTCCTGTGGAACTTCTCCTGTCTCCAAGGATCTATTAAAAACATCCTTTAATGGCCCTGCAAGAACATCTCTGAGCTCTTTCATTATCCTGGGATGTATCCCATCCAGTCCCATGGCCTTGTCCACCTTCAGTTTTGCAAGATGTTCTAACACAACATCTTCTGTGAATGGTGTGGTATCTACTCCATTTCCATTTGTATATTTGTCAATCACAGGTAGTCTTTTCTCCAGGATTTTCTTTAGTAAAAACAGAGCAGAAGTATTTGTTTAGCATGTTCACTTTTTCAATGTCACTTTCTACAAATCCCTTAACGTCACTTTTGAGACCTGAAATTCCACCTCTGATTTTCCTCCTCTCCCGAATATTCCTGAAACGTTTTGTCGCCACACTTCACTTCTTTTGCCATCTTTTCTTCTGCCTTTGATTTTGCTATTCTTATTTCTCTTTTTGTCTCTTTTAGTTTTATCCTGTATTCTTTTCTGTGTTCCTCTGTTTGCAAATTTCTGAATTTTGTGAAAGCTGTGTTTTTTGCCTTTATTTGTGCAGCCACTTCTTTGGAGACCCAAATAGGTTTCCTTTTCCTCTTGTTTTTATTTACATTCCTTACATATGTATCTGTTGCTCCCTTTATTGCCTCCTTTAGTTTAACCCATTGCAATTCCACTTTCCTTAACGCCTCCCACCCTGCCAACTCCTCCTTCAGGTGTTGTTGTTGTTGTTGTTGTTGTTAAGTGCCGTCGAGTCGGAGTCGACTCATAGCGACCCTCTGGATATCTATCCTAAATTGTGTTCGGTCTTCAGTCAGGCGGCTCATTGTTGACAGACTGGTACCCGTAGCTGCTGTTATTGTATCGATCCATCTCATTGCTGGCCTTCCTCTTTTGCGTTAACCTTCTATCTTGCCAAGCATGATGTCTTTCTCTAATGATCTCTCTCTTCGTATGATGTGTCCAAAGTATGAAAGTCGAAGTCTTGTCATCTGAGCTTCTAAAGAAAGCTTAGGTTTGATCTCCTGTAGTATCGACTGGTTTGTTCTTCGAGCAGTCCATGGTATACACAGTATTCGCCGCCAGCACCATAATTCAAAGGCATCAATTTTCTTCCTGTCTGTCTTTTTCACTGTCCAGCTTTCACATCCATATGATGTTGTTGAAAATACCATGGCTTGAACAAGTTGAATCTTTATATGGAGAGAGACATCTCTGCTTGTGACAATCTTATCTAGGTCTTTCATAGCCATTTTGCCACGAGCAATGCATCGTCTGATTTCTTGACTGCTTGTTGCTTCTTTATTGATAGTTGATCCAAGTAGGTTAAAGTTGTTCACAATTCCAATTTCTTCTCCTTCAACGATGAACCTGTTGATTATGCCAGTTGTCGTGATCTTTGTCTTCTTTACATTAAGGTGCAGCCCTTTTTGAGACTATATGTTCTTTGATTGTGAGAAGCAAATGTTTCAGATCATCTTCACTTTCAGCCAGTAATGTGGTATCATCAGCATAGCGAAGGTTGTTGATGAGTCTTCCACCAATCTTCACATCTCTGGTGTCTTCATACAATCCTGCTTCTCTGATGATTTGTTATGCATATAAATTAAACAGGTAGGAGAAAAGTATGCAGCCTGGTCTTACACCTTTGCTTATTTTAAACCATTCTGTTTTTCCTTGTTCCGTTCGAACTGTTGCTTCTTGATCAATGCACAGTAGAGGAACGTGATGTGTCCAAGGATAGAACCAACTAATCATATAATGTTGAAAAGAGGCTTTTATTTACAATACCAATGGATGATGCCCACCCATTGGTATTGTAAATAAAAGCCTCTTTTCAACATTATATGATTAGTTGGTTCTATCCTTGGACACATCACGTTCCTCTACTGTGTACTGCTTTCGACGTGACGTTTTGCTCTTAGTTGGACCCGCTTCTTGATCAATGTACAGATTGTGCAAGAGAACGATCAGGTGTTCTGGTATACCCATGCTTCTTAATGTGGCCCAGAGTTTCTCATGGTTTACACAGTCAAAAAGCCTTGCTATAGTCGATAAAGCACAAATAGATATCCTTTTGGTATTCTTTAGTCTTTTCAAGGATCCATCTCACATCCACAATGATGTCTCTCGTTCCTCGCCCTTTCCTGAACCCTACTTGCACTTCAGGTAGTTCTTGTTCCAGGTATGTTTGTAGTCTATTTTGAATAATCTTCAGTAGAATCTTGCTGGCATGTGGGATCAGAGCGATTGTGCGATAATTGTACTCCTTCAGGAACTTGACCATTTTACTGAAGTCAGTGTTTCTGAAGTCTAGGACTTTGAGCTTGCTGTGATTGGACTTCGCCTTTGCTTTAATCTCAAACAAGCACACTTTAGCGTAGGATAGTGGTAATGGCATGCTAAAAAAACCAGTGCAGAAAAGAATCCTGCGTTAATTGCTTAGCGCGTGATGGGGCAAGGATTGTATGGGTTGGGGTTGCACATGAGGTTACATTAATTACCCCTGTGCTATCCATATTTTCAAGGTTGCAGTTAGCATTAAGTGCACGCTCGTTAATTGCACTCCTGCACGTTAGGAAACATTTCAGTGTTGTAACTGCCAGGAACTCGCTGGCATACCCCTGACAGTTCACACTGGCCCTTGCACTTACCACACATTAGTTTTTGTTTATTAATATGTGGCAACTGCAAAAACTTACCACACGTTAGTAAACATGCCTCTTACTGGCCTATTTAATAATTTGCGGTAAAATGGTTAACAGCCAGTTTGATGAGTGCAAACTGCAGGACTTCTGAACCTCTGCAGAAAATGTTGGGTCAGTTTTCTAAAAAAATTCTAGATGGTTATACATGGGGATTTCCTTTTCAAAAAAAGAAAAAGCTGACCATGGCATTTGAATGTTGATGTAAGTATGGTAAATAGTTATAGTTTGACTGTGACATATTAGATATTGTAGAAGACTAAAGTCTTCCTCATCATGATAAATATAATAGTGATTAATTTCTGAGAGATTCCATAGTATAGAGCTTAGACCTATAGAAACATGATGGAAAAAAAGACCATATGGCCTATCTAGTCTAACCTTCCATACCAACTACTATAGTCCCTTTTTTTTCCTTTAGAGGTCTTCTGTGTTGGTCCCATGTTCTCTCAAATTCAGATACTGTCCTGGTCTCTACCATCTCCACTGGGAGGCTGTTCCACGCATCTACCACTCTTTCTGTAAATAAATATTTCTGCATATTACTCCCGAGTCTATCCCCTTTCAACTTCATCCTATGCCCCCTCGTTGTAGAGCTTACTTTCAATTGAAGGAGGCTCTCCTGTGCATTTATGCAATGGAGGTATTTAAACATCTCTATTATATCTCCTATATCCCGCCTTTCCTCCAAAGTATACACATTGAGATCTTTAAGGCTGTACCCATATGCCTTATGAGAAAGTCCACTGACCATTTCGGTAGCCACCCCATCCTGTTTATATCTGTTTGAAGGTGTGGTCTCCAGAATTACACACAGTACTTCAGATGAGCCACCTTAAGATCATCAGATACAAATCACCTCCTGGTCCTGCTCTTTTTTTGTGAACAGAAATACTTCACCTCCTATACTGTACCACCCACTTGTATTTTTGCAACCCAAATGCATGACTCTGCATTTTTTAGCGTTAAATCTCAGCTGTCAAATTCTTGACCTTTCTTCAAGCATAGTGAAATTCCTTCTTATGTTATCTACTCCTTCCTGGGTATCTACTATATTACAGATTTTGGTATCATTTGCAAAGAGGCAAACCTTCCACATAAGAACATACATTCATATATACATGCTTAAGGTGGGGGGGAGGGTCCGATGTTCTGGTTTGGTTGGTAGCTCATGTGACATGCCCATAATGTTCAATGAAAAGAGTTGTCTTCAGCTGCTTGCGGGAGTCCTTGAGGTCTATGGTTAGTCTCAGTTCATCTGGGAGGGTGTTCCAGATTGATGGAGCAGCCAGGGAGAGAGCTTGTGCCGCGGTGTCCCTGCGGGTCTTGGCGAAGTCTTTTGGGGTGTTTACTCGATTGGCGGTGCCTCTTCTCCTTGGTCATGTGCTTGTTTCGGGTTGTATGAGTGTGTGTAGGCTTATGGCTGAAGAGTGTTGTTTGATCTTGAATATGTTTATGATTGTTTTGTATTTGATGCGTGAGCTGATTGGGAGCCAGTGCAGATCTTTCACTATTGGTGTGATGTGTTCCTGTCTTGTGGTGCCAGATATTATGCAGGCAGCCGTGTTTTGTGCAAGTTGCAGCGGTCTGAGTGTCTGTTTTGGTAGCCAAAGGTAGATTGGGTGCAGAAGTCTAGAAGAGGGGTGATTAGTGCCTGGCAGACTGTACAAAAGTGCTGTGGGGCGAGGAGGGGCTTAAGTCTTCTGATGAGTCTCATTCTGTGGTATGAGCTCTTGGTTGTTCTGCTTATGTGTGATTGGAGGTTCAGCTCCTTGTCCAGGGTCACTCCGAGGTACTTTACTTCTGATTTTATGGGTATGATTGTATCTTTTATCTTGATGTCGGGTGGGGGGACAAAGTCCAAGTTTCGCGTGATGATCAGTGCCTCTGTCTTGCTGTAGTTTATTGAGAGGTTGTTTTTTTGAAACCAGCTTATCATATCTCTCCCTCAGCCGTCTCTTTTCCAAGTTGAAGAGCTCTAACCTTTAAAGCCTCTCCTCATAGGGGTATCCTTCTATCCCCTTTACCATTTTAGTAGATCTTCTCTGTACCTTTTCTAATTCTGCTATATCCTTTTTAAGATATGCCAACTAGAACTGCACACAGTAATCAAGGTGTGGTCACACCATGGAACAATACAGAGGCATTATAATATCATTTGTTTTATTCTCCATTCCTTTTCTTATGATTCCTAGCATTCTATTTGCTTGCTTGTCTGCTGCTGCACACTGGGCAGCAGGTTTCTACATATTATCCATGATGACATCTAAATCTTTTTCATGGATGGTGGTTCCTAATGTGGAACCTTGCAACTTGTAACCATAGTTTGGGTTTTTCATTCCTAGATGCATAACTTTGCACTTGTCCACATTATATTTCATCTGTAGAATTTATCAGGTCCTTTTGCAATTTTTCACAATCCTCTAGTGTTTTAACAACTTTGAATAATTTTGTGTCATCTGCAAATTTCATCATCTCACTCGTTATTTCCATTTCCAGATCATTTATGAATATGTTAAAAAGCAGCGGGCCCAGCACAGATCCCTGGAGTTCTCCACTATTCATCTTCCTTCATTGTGAAAATTGGCCATTTAGTTCTCCTCGCTGCTTTCTATCTTTTAACCAGTTCTTGATCCACAATAGTACTCTGCCTCCAATCCCTTGACCTTTTTAATGTCACCAATTGTCTCTCATGATGGACCTTGTCAAAGGCTTTCTGAAAATCCAGATGCAGTAAATCAACTGGCTCACCTTGGTTTACCCATTTATTCACACCTTCAAAAAAATATAATAGATTAGTAAGACAAAACTTTCCTTTGCTAAAACCATGTTCACTTTCTTCCATTAAACCATGACTATCTACATGTTCCATAATTTCATTCTTTATAATGGTTTCTACCATTTCTCCCAGTACGGACGTCAGGTTCACCAACCTGTAGTTTTCCTGGATCACCCCTGGAACCCCTTTTAAACATTTGTGTTACACTGGCCATTCTCCAATCTTCAGATACTACAGGTGATTTTAATGATGGTTCATAGATTACCAATAGTAGGTCTGTAATCTCATATTTCAGTTCTTTTAACACTCTCAGATGTATACCATCCAATCCAGGTGACTGCTACTCTTCAGTTTATCAAATAGTTGTAATACATCTTCCTGGTTTATCAATATTTCTTTCATTTCGTCCGATACATCACCTTTAAATACCATTTCAGGCATGGGTAACTCCCCTGCATCTTCATCAGTGAAGACCACAGCAAAGAATTCATTCATTCTCTCCACTATGGCCTTGTCCTCACTTAGTACCCCTTTCATTCCTCTATCATCCAGTGGTCCAACTGACTCTCTCACAGGCTTTTTGCTATGAATGTATTTGTAAATGTTTTTTTATTATGTGTTTTTGCTTCCATGGCAAGCTTTTTTTCAGATTCTTTCTGTGCCTGCCTTATCAATGACTTGCATCTAGCTTGCCAATGCTTATGTTTCCCATTTTTTGTCATTTGCCCCTTTTTCCATTTCCTGAGAGATGCTTTTTTGGCAACAACAATCTCTCTGTCCTCGCTTTTAAAACATGCTGGCATCTTTTTAGCCTTCCTTTCACTTTTCTTAATTCGCGGAATACATCCATTCTGGGCTTCCAAGATAATACTTTTAAACAACGCCCATGCTCGATACAAATCTTTAACCTTTATAGCTGCTCTTTTTAGTTTTTTCTTAAATATTTTCCTCGTTTTATCATAGTCTTCCTTTTGAAAGTTAAACGGTAGTATTGTGGATTTCCATCTTCCTTTTATGAAATCAAATGCGATCATGCTATCATCACTTTTGCCAAGTGGCCCCAAAACCCCTATCTCTTGCACCAGATCCTGTGTTCCACTAAGGACTAGGTATAAAATAGCTTCCTCTCTTGTCTCTTGGTGAACCAGCTGCTCTAAGAAGCAGTAAATTATTTCATCTAGAAACTATCTCCCCAGCATATCCTGTTGTGACATTGACTCAGTCGATACCAGGGTAATTGAAATCATCCATTATTACTGTGTTGTAATTCTGGCCAGGCGGTTGGTAGTACACCCCCATTGCCATCGCTTTCCCCTTTTTACATGGAATTTCTATCCATAGAGATTCTACAGTGTATTTTGTTTCCTGCAAAAAACTTTAATCCTATGCGACTCAATGCCCTCTCTAACACAAAGCTCAATCCCGCCACCAATTTGATCTACTCTATCACTGCGATATAGTTTGTACCCAGGTATCACAGTGTCCCATTGGTTATCCTCCTTCCACCAGGTCTCTGATATACCAATCATTTCTAACCTTTCATTTAGTGCTATATATTCTAGCTCCCCTATCTTATTTTTTAAACTTCTAGCATTTGCATACAGGCATTTAGAGGTTATATTTTATTCATATTAATCTGGTTATCAGTTGATGGAATAATTTGGAATCTTTCAGCTCTGTATTTAAGGGCATCTGGGTTACTTTTATCTTTATTGGAACCTCTCTGTCGAGTTGCCATAACTTCCCTCTTTTACTAGTATCCTTCAAGGATACATCCCTCTGAACCATGTGCTCTTGGGCAACTGTCAGCTTTCCCCTATTATCTAAGATGTGGGTATTCTGTCAGGTCATTACATCCTGCTTCAAATCTAATTTTCAGTTTTGAAACATCGAACTAGTGAGAATAAGCTTCCTGAATATGAGTTCTGCAACTGAATATTATGGGATGTTCTGGGTAGATCAATGATAAAAGCACTCAGATCACTATTTAATGGTTGTGGCAGCGATCATATTCTTTTTAAACATTGAACAGAGCATTTAAAAAAATAGGATAGGCAGTGGAATTGTATATAGCTGTAAGGCAATCATCGCTGCTGGATTTGAGGGTTATTTTAGAAGTCCTATTCATTCTTTGGATGTCTGCAAACAGGCATATAGACATTCAAAGCATGGAGATGTCCCTGGAATAATTTAAAAAAGTAGTTTTAAGGATGTCCCTGGTGCAAGGACTTTCAAGGCCAAGGACTTGCCCACCATTGAACTACGGAAAAAGCCCAAAAGCTATCACCTGAACATTCAAGGAGCTAAGTGAGAGGCCCTTGTCTAGCCATCCTGCAGAAAGGCCAACAGGGAGGACACCTTGGCTGCCTCAGGAGCTGTGCCATGTGCCGCACGAGTCTGGTAGACTTCTGGGCACAAAACATAGTAGAGATTACTGCTAGAGAGTAGCCCTTATGTACTATCAGTCTTCTTTCAAGAGCCATGCCATAAGTGAGAAGGGGACTGGGTCCTCCATGATGATATTGCCATCGTAATAGCCCCCGAGACGGAGGCAGCTGAAGGAAAGGCGCTTGAAGGAGACACATCAGATCTCTGAGCTACACTCTCCACAGCCAATTCAGCACTACCAGAATAATCCTGCCCAGGCAGTATTTTATATGCCAAAACACATGCCCCACCAGGGGTCATGGAGGAAACACGTACAGCAGCCACTGACTGAGCCAGGGTATCAATGCCCTCAGACCCCCATCTCCGTGTGACAACTAAAGAAGTGGCATACTTTGGCATTGGAGTGGGTTGCCATCAGATCCATTTCAGGGTGACCCTAGTGGTGCACTATCAACTGAAAGGCTTATTGACTCAACTCCCACTCGTCAGGATTCAGGGAGTGCTGGCTGAGGAAGTCCACTTCCACGTTGTCCATTCTGGCCATGTGTTGAGCCAATAAGGCTAGGAGGTTCTTCTCTGCCCAGGAAAACAGGAGATTCATCTCCAGGGTCACTCCAGTGCTCCTTGTGCCATCCTGCCAATTGATGGGTCACACATGGCATCAGAAAGGAAGTCCGTAGCTGACTCCAAGAGAGAAGTAGTATCATCAAGTGGAAGAGGCTGAATCCACTGGAGCAGGGCTCAAAAAGTCAAACTGGTGCATACCCTCAGCTGTAGCATAGCTGCCGACACAGCAAACTGGCTCATCAGAGGTTAGGATATCTTTTAAGGCCGATCTGCCTTCCACAGGAATGGTAGTCCATCTGGTAACCAATGTGACCTGTGCATCCACCTTGGGAATGCTAAACTACTCATTACGCTCCTCCTCCGAGAAAGCATAATGCTTCTTATAGGCCCTTAACCCTTTAGGCAGGGAGTCGGGTGAGTTCCACTCAGACGAGATTCTATCTTTGATCACCTCCAGGAATGGGAAGACAGTAGTGGATTTCTACACCCCTTGAAGAAATGGGTGTACTTTCAGCTCTAGCTCCATGCTGGAAGCATCTGCCAAGATTAAGGCAGATAAGACCCTAGAAATCAATGCCACCAGCAACTCCTTCCAGAACAGGGTGGATCACACCGGCCTCTTCATAGTTTTCTGAAGACAATAGGAGGTCCTCTTCTACATCAGAGCCCAATACTGATTCATCTGGGTCCGAGACATAGTCAACATCTTGGGCAGCTCCCAAGTGTTCCTCATCTTCAGGGAGTGTCCCACACCGAGAACACTTAGCCAAAGGTAATTGAGCAGGGCTTCTGCTTCCAGCCTGCCTGGTACGAGATTGTATCTGGGAGTACCTAGAGGCTGCATGGTCTGAATTTCCATGACAGAAGGACCAAGCCTATTGCAAGAAGGAAAAAGGATTCTGGGGAGGAAAATCCGGACTACAGAAGCTCTCCTCTCGGGAAAGGCTCCCCGACAGCAGGGGGCATAGCTGCCACAGACCTCCTAGAGGATGAAGAGCCATCTGAGCATCCTTATCACCACCCCGAGGCAGGAAGGGGCGGACTAACTGTCCCCCGGATGAGAGGGGTAAAACATGCCCTCTGGGAGCAATTCAGAAGCTACTATACAGGAAAGGCAAAGTCCATAATCCAAGGATGAGGCTCCTTGCTTGCCACAGGTCAAACAATGTTTCCTGGAAGAAGATATAGAGAGTTAGGGTAAGTATAAGCAGAGCATGTGTTAAGGCTGCATCGGCCACAAGCACACGTTAATGTGCTTTTATAGAATGCGCATTAAGGCGCTATGGAAGGAGTGCGCATTAGAGCCACTTGGGTGGAACGGACATTAGGATCACGAGGTCTACAGGCACACAGCATCAACAGTCACTAGCAGTCAACCCTGAATCATGTCCCTCTGAGATGGAACTGGGAGCTCCCAACAAGAACAAGAACAAGGTCAAACATTGATACTCACCCCCTGAGAGCCCTGAGCAGAGGATCCATGCCAGACTCAGCTCTACTCCCCTGAAACTGCTTCACTGGCTGGGTTTAGAGTTCAGTAGTACTGTGTGAAAGGTGGCTGGCAGGCAGATCCATTTGAGAGTCTTCTGCAATCTTCAGGAGAGAGCAGGGGCGGGGGGAAGAGGAGGACGGAGGGGGTGCTGAGGTTGTGTGAGACTGCTGCAGATTTCCAGATCCTTACAAATCCTTCCAATTGTGGCTGTTCAACAGGCCCTTATCATGATAAGGGCATGGAGCTGAACTAATTTCCCCTCCTCCTATGGCTACCAAAAAGACCGCAGTCTAGTGAGAGAGTCACCCCTTTAAGCCTCGAGGTGATCATTCACAAGTGTTTAATCAATCTCTTTTCCTCTCAATCTTCAGATTTTCTACAAAGAGGAGAAAATCCATACACCATCTGCTGGAGAGAAAGAAATACTGAAGGGACCTCTGGTGGCTGAGTAGGATAAAGGCATGGGATTGTCGTCATTGAAACCTGGGCTTTTCATTGGTATTCTTCTCCACCAATCTGCTGGTAGGGGAGCACAACCCACTTGTCTACGCTTGTCTAGCAGGATGACATGGTAGTAGTATATTTAAAACAGATATGAGAAAATATTTATTCTCTCAACGTATAATTAGTCTTTGGAAAAATACCTGCATTGGCCACTGTTTGAAACAGGATACTGGGCTTGATGGATCATTGGTCTACCCACTATGGAAGATCTTAAGGCTTAAGAACATAACAAGAAAACATAAATACATATCTCAGTGGTGAGAAAAGTAATAGAGGTGCTGCTGAAAGAAAGTTTAGTGGACCTATGAGGGAAGTGCCCATGAGGGAAGGGTTAGGACAGCCGTTATAGTTGGTGATTCGATCATTAGGCATGTAGATAGCTGGGTGGCTGGTGGACGTGAGGATCGCCTGGTAACATGCCTGCCTGGTGCGAAGGTAGCGGACCTCACACGCCACCTAGATAAGGTCTTAGATAGTGCTGGGGAGGAGTCTGCTGTCTTGGTACATGTCGGTACCACTGACATAGGAAAATGTGGTAGGGAGGTTCTGGAGGCAAAATTTAGGCTTTTAGGTAGGAAGTAGAAATCCAGAATTTCCATGGTAGCATTCTCCGAAATGCTTCCTGTTCCACGCGCAGGACCCAAAAGGCAGGCAGAGCTCTGGAGTCTCAATGCGTGGATGAGACAAAGGTGCAGAGATGAGGGTTTTGGATTTGTTAGGAACTGGGGAACATTCTGGGGAAAGGTGGGGCTCTTCCGAAGGGATGGGCTTCACCTTAACCGGGATGGAACCAGGCTGCTGGCATTAACCTTTAAAAAGGAGATAGAGCAGCTTTTAAACTAGATATTAGGGGAAAGCCAACAGTCGCCCAAGAGCGGATGGTTCAGAAGAATGTATCCTTGAAGGATACTACCAAAAGCAGAGAGGTTCCACAAAAGAGTAAAGTAGCCCAAATGCCCTCAAGTATGGAGCAGACAGAGCTTAAAGATCCCAATTTACCCATGTCTAACAATAGCCAAATTAACATGAATAAAATACATTCTCTAAAATGCTTGTATGCAAATGCTAGAAGTCTAAAGAATAAGATGGGAGAGTTAGAATATATAGCACTAAATGAAAGGTTAGATATGATTGGAATCTCAGAGACATGGTGGAAGGAGGACAACCAGTGGGACACTGTGATACCTGGGTACAAACTATATCGTAATGATAGAGCTGATCAAATTGGTGGAGGGGTTGCGCTCTATGTTAGAGAGGGCATTGACTCAGAAAGGATTAAAGTTTTGCAGGAAACAAAATCTGCTGTAGAATCTATATGGATTGAAATTCCATATAAAAGGGGGAAGGCAATGGCAGTGGGGGTGTACTATCAAGCACCTGGCCAGAATGACCAAATGGATGATGAAATGCTCAAAGAAATCAAGGAAGCTAACAAAAGCTAACAAGGCCTCTGTTCCCCTCCCCCAATTCGTTTTCAGCTTTTCCAAAGAATCGAGTCACCAGCCACCAATGTGTGTATATGTACAAATTAAACTAGGACATTTATGCATGACTCAAAACAGGTGTACCTCCCATGGAATCATTTTAAAAGGACAAGTATGGGCATTCTAGGAGTAGGGTTAGAGCAACTGCCTGCTACACAAAACATCAAGGGTTTGATTCCTACTGGCACTCCTTGGGCAAGCCACTTTACCTTCTATTGCTCTGGAAGAAAAGGCCTGACAATCTTCCCCCAATGATACATTACCAAGAAATCCCAGAGGCAGCTGGGTCTCCAGGAATCAACACTGACTTGACAGCACTAAAAGAAAATGGACCTCCTGCTCCTTTTAAAAACTGGTATAACTTATGAGCATACTTGCTGTCCATGTTGCAAATGCAATGTGTGCCTTTGGGTCAGTGCTGACTCCTGGTGAGCCAGCAGCTCCTGGGTTTTCTTGGCAGTGTGACCTGAAGTAGATTGCCAGGCCTTTCTTTATTTATTATTTATTTGGACAGTTTTCTATACTGCCCCTTCCAGAGATCAGGGGCGGATTACATGGAACAAGATACATAGAACAGAATTGAACTATATACATTGTAACTCAGAAGTAACTATGTACATTGAAACTTGTTAAATTATATACATTGTAACTCAAATTGTAACATTGTTGCAGTTTCTTTAGAGATTGTTATATAGTGTATACAGTATATACAGGGTGGCCCAAAAAAAGTGAGAACATCTCGTAGCATATAAGTTATTTAAAAATTCAAAAAGACAGATGTAAACGATTGACAAATTAAAAACAAAAAGATGGTGACCGGAAATTGTCTAATTAAAGACGTTATATAGCTAAAAATGGTAAATAAGCAAACTATTTAAGCTTTTAATTTACGAGATGTTCTCACTTTTTTTGGGCCACCCTGTACACTGCCAGAAGTGTATCGCTACAATTGTCAGATGCAAATTATGCTTTTTAGAGAGATTATGATGATTGCAGTTTATGTTTTTGGAGAGATTATGCCTGATGAGGGGAACTGGGGTGGAGCTGACTAGGTTCTGGTGATGTTGTGGTTGCTGTAGTGTTCTTCCAAGGCAATTAAGGGTTAAGTGACTTGCCCAAGTCCATAAGGAGTGTTAGTGGGAATCAAACCCTGGTCACCAAACCAATCTTCTAACCACTAGGCTACTTTAGGCAGTCTCATAAAATGACCCTTCCACTGGTCATCTCCATAGTTTCCAGTTTCCATCCACTTCTTTTAACATGTTTTTTTATTAAACAGTTATGAAATATCATATGCAAAGGCACTTACACAGAAAGAAACATAGGGTATGCTTAATACATTTATTTATTTATTGAAAATTATTTATAGCCTGCACAATAACCAAGGCGGGTAACAAAAAACATACAGTCTATCATGACAAACCAAAACTCCATACAAAGTAAATTAAAAACAATTAAAATAAACATAGAATTGTAACATGCAATCAATAAATAAAGAAACAGTGGCAAGAAAAGCCCATGGCACTGGGAGAGATGTAAAACAGCGCCAATGGTATGGAGCAGCAGCATTGGTACGGAGGCCCCAAGGCACCAGGAGAGGGATAAAGTGACATCAACATTGACCTGAAGATCCCCAAAGCAATGAGTACAAAAATATTTGTACATTGGTGCTCAGCGGGTGTGGATTATCCCCAAAAGATTTGGCCACTGAGATTATTGGAAAGGTCACAATTACAAATGGTACGAGAGGGGATTGATAAGTCTCTGGCCTTGTAATGAAACAGAAAACTACGGGCACACTTCAGTTCCGGTGGTCCAAATGATCTCTCTGCAGTTTTGTTATCAACTGCCCTCGTATCAATATTCAAGAACTCCTAAGCAGTTTGGGTGTACAACATTTGTTAGCCTAGAACAGGGGTTCTCAATCCAGTCCTTAAAACACCCCTAGCCAGTCAGTTTTTCTGGATAACCACCATAGATAGGCATGATAGAGATGTGCATACAGTGGAGGGAGCATATGCGAATCTATCTCTTGTGTTTATCCTGAAAACCCGACTAGCTTGGTGTGTTCTAAGGACCGGATTGAGAAGCCCTGGTATACAGGAATCTTTGTATACCTCCCCATTCATATTGGTTATTGTGCCTCATTATTACTTGTGGGAGTTTGTCACCATGGCTTGAACCTGGTTTAAAGTCTTCACTACTAGGTTAAAACCACCTTCGCCTCAAATCAGTGTAAGCTCCATTTTATAATTTTAAGTAAGTGCAGAATTAAATTAGTCATCCATGAATCTTTATTTAAACAAATGCACCCTTTGCTTTCTTATTATCCAGTAAAAGTGGCAGTTTCATTTGGGACTTTAAATAAATTTCAAATTGTTTAACTTGATTGATATTTAAATTATTTATGAACACAAAGTACATTAGAATTATAACAGTGCAAAGTATGCATTTTCCTTTAGGAGCTGATTTCCTTTTATTTTCTAATAATCTAGAAAAATTGCCTTTTTTCATAGTTGAAAGCAAAATACAATTCAGACATAATTTGATTTGCATATAAATTATACATAATTGTACTATATAATTATCACTTGCAACCAAAAAGGTCTCTCTTAATCATTTTATTATTTATTAGACTAGAAATACTGTAGAAATCAGTTCCTGAAAGATAATATATTTTTAATTAAAGAAGGGTTCTTGGCAAGAAAGATTTTTTTAAAACGTTTCAGCTTTTGGAAAGCAGCCGGACTTTACTACAAAAACCTCTGCATGTGGAACCACTTGGGCAGGAAAAATGTTGGGCCTATGAATGCTGGGCAAAACAGTTATTTTCTTTATAAGATGACTGATTTTATTATTTGTTGATTAAATAATGAATCACTGTTACCCTTACTAGTGATCCAATTGATTCAATGCATTTCCTTTATTTATAATATAGTACAGGTTATTGAAACAACATTTTGAATGATGGTGAACATGTGGAGTGGTTAGAGCAGCAGCCTGGTGATCAAGAGATCAGGGTTCTATTCCTACTGGCACTCTGTGGCCTTGGCAAGTCACTTTACCCTCCATTGCCTCAGAAGAAAGACCTGGCAATCTACTTCCTGTCACACTTTGCCAAGAAAAGCTAGGATTTCTATATGTACTTTATTGTCTATAGCAGGCATGTCCAACAGGTACATCGCGATCTACCTGTAGATCACAGAGGGGTCAGAGTTAGAGCGCCAGCCCCACTTGCCTCCATCTCTCCAGCAGCTCGCCCCATAGCTAGGAGAGAGCTCGTGCCGGCAGGTTGTCTGCAAAGGGCTTGCCACCGCTGCTGATCCTTCGTCTGTCTTTTTTCCGTGCCTGCTGGAATCTTGCCTGTGGGTGTATTGGGGGCGCTTGTTGTTTTCGTGCCAATAGTTTG
Organism: Ichthyophis bannanicus; assembly: GCA_033557465.1. Lineage (NCBI taxonomy): Eukaryota > Metazoa > Chordata > Amphibia > Gymnophiona > Ichthyophiidae > Ichthyophis > Ichthyophis bannanicus. The sequence goes on from CM066033.1 coordinate 546,118,762, forward strand.
TGGGTATCCCAGGGGGCTGCTGCCCATGCCCCATGATGAGACGCCACAGGCTCGGCATCATACCTGTTCTCCTGCCTCTCAGAATCACCCATTCCTGCTCCCACCCCAACACCCCTTAGAAGTGTGTTATATACCGGGCAATATCCATTTGCACGGGCTTTACCTGAATACACTTACCGTATTAGTTGTGTCGTGTGCTGGTCATTGGTCACTTTATAGTTCGCTTTCATTAAACGTTTTTGGGCAGACACAACAAAGTGTCAAGAATTTGGTGATTTTGGCGGGCTTTTCCAATTTTGTTCTAATTTGCCTATGCCTTGCCTTCGAATTGGTTCAAACCACTGTGACTTTTGCTTGCCTCTGCAATTTTATTTTGCCTAGCCTTTGCGTTAATTCTACACTGTGTGCAGAATTTATTAAATCACATGTGGTGGTATTTGAACTTGTTTGGTGGTATTTGATTTTATCTGGTTTGCTGGACAGGTGTTTGAATTTTTTTGATGATTATTTGGTGGTATTTGATTTATTGGTGCCAGTATGATGAATTCTTATTTTTACTTTTAGAACTGCATGTGTGGTTTTGGCATCTCCAGTCCTTGTAGTGCACATCATTCAGAGGTCTTCAGTTCCTGTTGATCTTTAATACTTTGGGACAGTGACAGTTTTGGACTACATCCAGCCAGTGTTTATACTAACTTAGCAGATTTGGCCTTCTTACATCCAGCCACCCAAGTATAACGAAGATGAGTGTTCCAAAGAAGAGCAAAACCTACCACTTTCATGATGAATGGGAAATGGACTACTTCTTCATCATGGTGAAAGATAAGTGTTGTTGTCTAATTTGTAACACCCCAGTATCCTTGCCCAAGAAGGGTAATCTGGAAAGTCATTATAAGGCTCTGCATAGCAATACGTTTTCCACCCAAAAGTGAAATTCGTAAACTGAAGCTCAAAGAACTTAAATTGAAAGGCGACAAGGCGATAGCGGAGAGACTGAATGAATTCTTTGCAAAAAGTCTTTACTGAGGAAGATGTAGGGATGTTACCCCTGACTGAAGTGGTATTTAAAGGTGCGGAAGAATTGAAGGAAATATCGATACATCGGGAAGATTTATTACAACTATTAGATAAACTGAAGAGTATCAAATCACCTGGCCCGGATGGTATTCATCCAAGGGTATTGAAAGAACTGAAATATGAGATTTCAGACCTGCTATTAGTAATCTGTGAACTATCATTAAAATCATCTCTAATACCTGAAGATTGGAGGATCGCCAATGTAACACCAATTTTTAAAAAGGATTCCAGGGGTGATCCGGGAAACTACAGACCGGTGAGCCTGACGTCAGTACCAGGAAAAATGGTAGAAACCATCATAAAGAATAAAATTACTCAGCATGTAGATAGTCATGGCCTAATGGGAGACAGCCAACATGGCTTTAGACAAGGAAGATCTAATCTGTTATGTTTTTTTGAAAGTGTGAATAAACAGGTGGACAAAGGTGAGTCGGTTGATATAGTGTATCTGGACTTTCAGAAAGCCTTTGACAAGGTCCCTCATCAGAGACTTTTGGCAAAACTAAAGAGTCATGGGATAGGAGGCAGTATACTACTGTGGATCAAGAACTGGTTAAGAGATAGAAAGCAGAGGGTTGGGCTAAATGGACAATTTTCCCAATGGAGAAAGGTGAATAGTGGTGTACCCCAGGGATCTGTGCTGGGTCTGCTGCTTTTTGACATATTCATAAATGACCTGGAAAGTGGAATAACGAGTGAGGTTATCAAATTTGCAGATGACACAAAACTATTTAAAGTTGTTAAAACCCAAGAGGATTGTGGAAAGTTGCAAGAGGATCTTGATAAATTAGAAGATTGGGCATCAAAATGGCAGATGAAATTTAATGTGGACAAGTGCAAAGTTATGCACCTAGGGAAGAACAACCCAAACTATGGTTACACAATGCAAGGTTCCACATTAGGAACCACCACCCAGGTAAAAGATTTAGGCATCATTTTGGATAACATGTTAAAACCCTTGGCCCAGTGTGCAGCGGCAGCCAAGAGAGCAAATAGAATGCTAGGTATCATAAGGAAAGGAATGGAAAATAAAACAAAAGATATTATAATGCCTCTATATCGCTCCATGGTGAGACAGCACCTTGAATATTGTGTGCAATTCTGGTCGCCGTATCTTAAAAAGGATATAGAGTTATTAGAAAAGGTTCAGAGAAGAGCCACCAAAATGGTAAAGGGGATGGAAGGATACTCCTATGAAGAAAGGCTAAAAAGGTCAGGGCTCTTTAACCTGGAAAAGAGACGGCTGAGGGGAGATATGATAGAAGTCTATAAATTAATGAATGGAGTGGAATGGGTAAATGTAGATCGATTGTTTACGTTATCAGAATATAGAAAGACTAGGGGACATGCAATGAAGCTACAGGGTAAACTATTTAAGACTAATAAAAGAAAATATTTTTTCACTCAACGTGTAATCAAACTCTGGAATTTGTTACCGGAGGATGTAGTAAAGGTTGTTAATGTAGCTGGGTTTAAAAAAGGTTTGGACAAGTTCCTGGAGGAAAGGTCCATAAACCATTATTAAGAAGGGACCCAGGATATCAATGCTTGACCCAGAACAAGCATTGTGGAACCTGTGTCTTTTGGGGAAACTGCTAGGTACATATGACCTAGATTGGCCACTGTTGGAAACAGGATACTAGGCTTGATGGACCTTGGTCTGACCCAATATGGCATATCTTATGTTCTTATGTTCTTATGAAATTGGCTACTCAGCAACAGTTTATGGCAAAGCCAAGGTCACATTCAGTCAATGAAACCATAGCATCCTTCAAGGTCAGCTACCTGATTGCAAAGAAATGAAAACCTTTCACTGAAGGGGAATTTGTAAAAGATTGTATTCTTGAAGCAGCTGACAGTCTTTTTGAAGGATTTAAAAAGAAGAAAGATATCATAGCTGCTATTCAAGATGTACAATTGCCAAGAAACACCGTCGTGCGGCGAATAGAAAAGATGTGTGGAGACACAACTGAACAATTGTTGGAGGATGTTTCAAACTGTGTTGCTTTCTCACTCCAACTGGATGAATCTACAGACATAAGAGACATAGCCCAGTTACTAGTCTTTATCCAGATGGTTTTTGAAGACTTCAGTGTTAAAGAAGAACTACTTGGAATGATTTCTTTAAAAGGGAGAACTACCGGTCAGAAAATATTCAGTTCTTTCCATTCTTTTGTGACAAAGTGTAATCTTCCATTACATAGACTTGTTTTCCATCACTACTGATGGAGCAAGAGCAATGACAGGTGAGGTTAATGGTTTCATAGCCCTCTGTAGACAGCATGCCGACTTCCCAGATTTCCTTTCTTACCACTACATCATTCACCAGCAAATTTTGGCAAGCAAGAGAATACAAAGACTGTCATGGACATCACTTTCAAAATTGTAAATTCAATTTGTGGAAGATCACTTCAAAGACAACTTTTCAATCTTACTCTTGATGAAGGGGCAGCGGAAATCATTTTGCACACCGATGTAAGGTGGCTAAGTAGGCACAAATTTCTGCAAAGATTTTGTGATTTGCTGAATGAAATAAGAAGTTTTTTGAAGGAGAGGGGAGATGACCAAGCAGAGCTGGAAGATGAGGAGTGCTTATGTGATCTGGCATTTCTCACTTACTTTACAGGCAAACTAAGTGATATGAACCCTTAACTACAAGGTAAAAACAAATGCATTGGTGAGATGATGAGTACCGTTTCATCCTACAAGAGCAAATTTGAGCTAATGATGACTGACCTTGCAAACAACACTTTTGATCATTTTCCTAATATGCAGGACCATCTGGGACAATATCCAAATTTTGTTTTTCAGAACGAGAAGTATGTGACAGAAATCTGTTCTATTATCCTGGAATTCGAAAATAGATTCTACTGTGACTTCCAAAAAATTGGAACAGTTGTGGAGTACTTGTCATACCCATTCAAAGTAGATGTGGACATTAAAGAAACTGCAGCTGCTATCAGTAAAAATTACTCATTGAACAAGCCATCTCTTGAAAACGAAATATTAACCCTGAAAAATGACATTTTTCTCAAGATCCATGCTGAGCAAGAATTGTTTTGGAAGCTAGTGCCTAGAGACAAATTTCCCAACTTGAGAAGATGCAGTGAAGCTGTACACTCCTGTTTCGGTTCAACTTATTTGTGTGAATCTGCGTTTTCCCATCTGAAAATGACAGCGTACACAACGTTCCAACATGACAGATGAACATCTCCAGGATTCCCTGAGACTGGCCCTCACACAATATTCACCCAACTTCAAAAAGCTGGTGGATGAAATGAAGGCTAAGATGTCTCACTAATGAGCAAGAGCGAAATATTAAAGATTGTGCAAGATCAGCCTGGATCAATACTCTACCTAAATTTAACATAAATTACTCAATAAAAGTTAAAGAAAGTTATTAAGACAGTTAAAGAAAGTTATTACTCAATAAAACTTTAAGAAAGAATGTACTTTCCATTTCCCCTCACAGTTTTTACTGGATCTTCATCTCTCTGTTTTGTTTTTGCTTAATTTGCTTAACAGTTGATCACATCCAAGTAAATGACAGAAAGTTCATTAAAAAAAAGTAGATCACGACCTGTTCGAAGTTGGACATGACTGGTCTATAGCAAAACCTTTGATTGTATAAATTATAAAAAAAACATCTGGGTCACATTAAGAAGCATGGGTATACCAGAACACCTGATATTTCTCATGCACAACCTTTACATTGATCAAGGAGCAATGGTTCAAACAAAACAAGAAGAAACAAAATGGTTTAAAATAAGCAAAGGTGTACAACAAGGCTGCATACTTTCCCTATAACTATTTAATTTATATGCTAAACATCATCAGAGAAGCAGGATTGTATGAAGAAACTGAAGTGTGAAGATTGCCGGAAGACTTCTTAACAACCTTTGCTATGCTGACAATACCAAGTTACTGACTGAAAGTGAAGATGATCTGCACCTTAACATGTAGAAGACAAAGATCCTGACCACTGGCAAAATCAATCATTTCATCCTTGATAGAGAAGAAATAGAAATAGTAGACAACTTTAACCTGCTTGAATCAATAATCAATAAAGAAACAACAAACAGTCAAGAAATCTGCATTGCTCTTGGCAGAACGGCTATGAAGGACCTAGACAAGATAAGTGCAGAGACGTAATGCTGCATAGAAAGATTCGACTTGTTCAAGCCATGGTATTTTCAATAGCAAATATATGGAAGCAAAAGTTGGACAGTGAAGAAGAAAAAAAAATCGATGCTTTTGAATTATGGTTCTGGGGAAGAACACTGTGTATATTATGGACTACCTGAAGAACAATTTAGTTTGTATTAAAGAAGATAAGCCTAAGCTTTCTTTAAAAGCTCAAATGTCAAGACTGACTTTCATACTTTAGGCACATCATGCAAAGAGAAAGATCATTAGAGAAAGACATCATGCTTGGCAAGATTGAAGGTCAACATAAAAGAGGAAGGCCAGCAATACAATGGATTGATAAAATAACAGCAGCTCTAGATGTCACTCTATCAACAATTAACCACCTGATTGAAGCCTGAACATAGTTTAAGACAACTATCCACAGGGTTATCATGAGTCGACATCAACTTGACAGCAGTTAACAACATAATTAATGTGCATACTTGCCAACCTCATCTGTACTCCACCCAGACTGTGCCCATGGCTACTTCTACCAGCAAAGTGCACACCTTCTTGTCAGAGAAAACAGAAGCTCTATTCATAATCACCAACCCAACACTCTCTCCACCCCCAACCCTGCAACTCGATGATGTAACCATCAAAGTTAGAACTGAAGTAAAATATCTGGGAATAACAATAGATCAACAACTAACCTTCCAATCACGCATAAAAAGAACTACCACCTCCATCTACCACAAATTAAGAACTCTGAGAAATCTCTGTCCCCTACTTGTCCCAAAATTATTCTGAACCATCTGCCAAACTATGATTACACCTATCCTGAACTATTCCAACATAATCTACCAAGGCCTCCCAAGAATACCCTTCACCCACTATAGCTAGCCCAGAACACCGCAGCACGAATAATCTCTGGAACCCCACGTCAAGTACACATCACTCCCATACTAATGCAATTATATTGGCTTCCTATCACTGCAATAATCAAATACAAAGGCCTCACCACAATATTTAAAATCTTACACAAAGAATCAGCCACTTGTCTTGAAATCCTAATCTCCATCCCCCAAATCGAATCGCTATGAAGAAACAGCACCATCAACCTCCTCATGATCCCCTCCCAGAGGATTAGGAGCAAGCAGTCAACCTGTAACAGAACATTCACACTATTTGTCCCCACACTATGGAACTCCTTACCCCTGATTTTAAGAGGATGCTCAAATTTGACCGAATTCCGGAAGAAACTAAAAATGTATCTCTTCCAAGAATACAACATCAACTTAGCCCAAGAGTCTCAACAACCCTAGGCATACTCATCTAGAGCAACGCCATATGCACATTGGTAATTGGACTCAGTATGTCACAGTGTTGAACCTTTAACTTCCCGTGCCTTTCACCCACACTATAAATAGTTCTAAGTTTAACCACTGTTACTATTGGTTAACCTCTGTTATACTGTTGGTTTATTATCCATTTCATTGTACAACAGAGTGCCTCATAGCCCTGTTACCTTGTTGTTAAATGTAAACTGCTTTGAATTGTAGAATGGCGGTATAAAAATGTTTAAATACATATAATACATTTAGTTGTTCCGTTTGCTCTATCACCTCAACTAGGTTCACACTGATATTTTTTTATTCTTCTAAATCATCCCCTACAGTGACAAAGATCGCATCATGACAAAGGCAGCATCAGGAGAGAGGCAAGGAGAAATGAAGTTTTTCTTGATTTTATGAATTTTTTTTACATTTTTTTCATGTGGTGTGAGCAGTCCCCACAGGAAAGTGGAAAAACACATCAATACACAGAAGGCATAGAAGAGGTAATTATATGAGGAGCTGCATAAAATTACATTCCATTAATATGCATAAATCACATTTTCAGTGACTTACATGCATTGATGGGCCTCTATGCACATACTTTAGCCAGTTGCTATTCTATAAGTACATGCATCAGGCCAACGGCACGTAATTTAACTGTGGGAGTGCATGGGGGTGGAGCTTGCACAGAGCATAAGCAGAACAGAAGTCTACACACATAAGTTGTAAAATGCTATCGCAGCTTGTCGTGCTGTGAGGGCTTGTGTGCATCAGTGATGCTGAGAGCTAAACTATCGGTAGTTTATCTACTGGCAGGGTCTCCCAAGATGGACAGGTCTCAACTGAGGTGCCAGACCAAGACAAACCACCCATCTGGGCAGCAGCAGAATGGGATAGTGTTGATGGCAGAGGATCACATTTCTATGACAACGGCAACAACACCAAACTTAAACTGCACGGAAGAAAGGCCCGGCAATCTACTTCTGTATCTTGCCATGAAATCCCAATGGATAGTTACAACAAAACAAATTGTGCTAGTTGGAAAATATGGACTTGGCAACAGAAATGAAGCTGGAGAAATACTGATAGAATTCTGCAAGACCAACAATCTATTCATCTCAAACACCTTCTTCCATCAACACAAGCAGCGACTGTACACATGGACTTCACCCAATGGATTGTATAAAAATCAAATTGACTACATCTGTGGAAGTCAACGATGGAAAAGTTCTATAACATCAACAAAGACAAAACCTGGAGCTGACTGTGGTACAGATCATCAACTACTAGTATGCAAACTCAAGCTAAAGTTGAAAAAGAGCAAACCACTCATGAATGCAGCAAAATATGACCTTGAGAATATACCACTGGAATTTAAAGACTGCCTGCAAAATCAATTTGCTGCTTTAGATACAAATGACAGAGCTCCAGAAGAGTTATTGAATGACATCAAGAAGGTTGTGTTGGAAGAAAGCGAGAAGTCTCTACAAAAGGTGAAAAAGCAAAAACGGCCAAAATGGATGACAGAAGAAACACTGAAAATTGCCCAGAAACGCAGAGAAGCTAAAGCCAGAGGAGAAAGAAAGACAATAACAGAACTCAACAGAGATTCCAATGTGCAGCAAGACAGCACAAGGAAAAGTACTACAACGATGCATGCAAGGAAATAGAAGCAGAAACTATTAGAGGAAGAACAAGATCGGATTTCCTAAAGCTACGAGAGTTAAAGAAAAAATTCCAGCCTCGAATTGGAATGTTACAAGATGTTCAAGGTTCTATGTTGAATGATGCTGAGAAGATCAAGAAAAGGTGGAAGGAATATACAGAGTTTTTATATGACAAAGATCAAGTGGACCAACAGCCATTTCAACCTGTACCTTGTGATCGGGAACCATTGGTGATGAAAGAAGAAGTTAAAGCAGCATTGAAGCCTTATCAAAGAACAAAGCACCAGGCATTGATAGCATTGATAGAATTCCCATAGACGTATTACAGCAATCTGATGCAGCTGTTACCGTACTTACAAAGCTCTGCCAAGAAATATGGAAGACAGCATCATGGCCAACTGACTGGAAAAGATCTGTGTTTATACCAATACCAAAGAAAGGTTATCCAACTGACTGTGGAAATTATCACACAATCGCTCTGATCCCACATGCCAGCAAGATTCTACTGAAGATTATTCAAAAGAGACTACAACCATACCTGGAACAAGAACTACCTGAAGTGCAAGCAGGGTTCCGGAAAGGGCGAGGAACGAGAGACATCATTGCGGATGTGAGATGCATCCTTGAAAAGACTAAAGAATACCAAAAGGATATCTATTTGTGCTTTATCGACTATAGCAAGGCTTTTGACTGTGTAAACCATGAGAAACTCTGGGCCACATTAAGAAGCATGGGTATACCAGAACACCTGATCGTACTCTTGCACAATCTGTACATTGATCAAGAAGCAACAGTTCGAACGGAACAAGGAGAAACAGAATGGTTTAAAATAAGCAAAGGTGTAAGACAAGGCTGCATACTTTCCCCCTACCTGTTTAATTTATATGCAGAACAAATCATCAGAGAAGCAGGATTGTATGAAGACAACAGAGGTGTGAAGATTGGTGGAAGACTCATCAACAACCTTCGCTATGCTGATGATACCACATTACTGGCTGAAAGTGAAGATGATCTGAAACATTTGCTTCTCACAATCAAAGAACATAGTCTCAAAATGGGCCTGCACCTTAATGTAAAGAAGACAAAGATCATGACAACTGGCATAATCAACAGGTTCATCGTTGAAGGAGAAGAAATTGAAATCATGAACAACTTTAACCTTCTTGGATCAACTATCAATAAAGAAGCAACAAGCAGTCAAGAAATCAGACCACACATTGCTCTTGGCCGAATAGCTATGAAAGACCTAGATAAGATTCTCAAGAGCAGAGATGTCTCTCTCCATACAAAGATTCGACTTGTTCAAGCCATGGTATTTTCAATAACATCATATGGGTGTGAAAGCTGGACAGTGAAAAAGATAGACAGGAAGAAAATTGATGCCTTTGAATTATGGTGCTGGCGGCGAATACTGTGTATACCATGGACTGCCCGAAGAACAAACCAGCAGTACTAGAGGAGATCAGACCTAATCTTTCTTTATAAGTTCAGATGACAAGACTTCAACTTTCATACTTTGGACACATCATGCGAAGAGAGAGATCATTAGAGAAAGACATCATGCTTGGCAAGATAGAAGGTCAACACAAAAGAGGAAGGCCAGCAATGAGATGGATCGATACAATAACAGCAGCTACGGGTACCAGTCTGTCAACAATGAGCCGCCCAACTCAAGACCGAACACAATTTAGGATAGCTATCCAGAGGGTCGCCATGAGTCGACTCCGACTCGACGGCACTTAACAACAACAACAATATGTGTTACAAAAAACACTAGGTATAGGCATTTACCCCAACCCTAGGGTTTGTATAACTGATTGCACTTAGATTTGCCATGTGTATCCCACTACTTACACTACTATTTTATAACATTAAGTACACATACACTTGGCGTTATAAAATAGGTACAATAGACAAATGCAGCCCGAGTCTAGGTGTGACTTTATAAAATTACCACCAGAGTGTGAGCAACTGGGCTTTAGTGATGTGATCAGTATAATTAATATACCGCTTTACACATAGCATTAAAGTGGTTTATAGTACAATAACCAATAACATATAATAATTAAAATGCAATGAATTGAATTAAATTAAGATTATATAATAATTATCGCTAATTACATGTACATAGTGGAGTTCTATGCTCATTCTTCCTCCCAGTTACATAGAAATTGAGAGAAAACAAGCAAAGAGAGATTTGTCTTTAGAAATGCCAGCTTTTCTATTAATTCTACTGCAAGCCATAAATAATAGAGACCCACAATATCCCTTGACATGAAAAATATACTTTCAATGGGCATAATATTTTGTGGGCAGAGCAGGAAGTGCTAGCCAACCTTGACTGGGTCTGGCCAGACTGCTGAATTGTGTGCCAAGGAGTCTGTGACCATGGCCTCAATGGGTTCTCAAAGGTAGCATGTAAATGAAATTCATGCAGCGGTATCATTTTTGGTAGACTGGTCTCTGATGCTTAACATGGTAGCTAAGGCTTTTGTCTCCAAAGATTTCCCTGTGCTAGGATTCGTGGGGGGAATGGTGCATAATGATAGGGGGGGGGGAGAGGGATCTGAGAGTGTGCTGCTCATGCTACCAGTATAGCTTGCTGGAATGCCTACTCTTTCCCTTGCTGCATCTCCACTGCCCCTCTGCCTCAGGTACTCCATTTCCTCTACCTGAAACACCATTTTCTCCCTCCAATTAATTAGTGTGTTGCACTTCAGAGTGAGTTCCTTTCTGCTTTGGGGCGCAGACAGTAGCTAGCATATAAACATCCTCCTTCTTGAGGAATTTCAACCATTTTTTTCCATGTGACCATTCAAAATGTCCATCACCAACAAAACCTCTGCTGCCAATCTCAGTCACTGCTGAAAACCTTCTAACTTCAACTGTAATGGGTTGACAAGACTCAAGGTAGCTCTTCTGTACCTCACTTTCTCCATGGCATCCTTAAGGGCCTGAGTCATATTTGTCCAACCCTGCTGCCCCAGGGGGTTTTGATACCAATCTCTGTGTCCACTGACATATAAAGTAGGGTTGCCCGTTGCTCTATTAACCTCTCCAGCATGAGAAAAGTGAAATTCTATCTGGTGCCAAAATCCTGAATAAGCTGGTGTACAGGTATCCCTGTTATGTCCTGTTTCTCACAGAGCTCATGCCACCCTTCACACTCGGTGAAAATACCCAGCTATTTTATGGCACGTTTCAATCATTAGCTTCAGGACAGGGCTGCCATTTCCCTTGCTCCCCAGGCCTAGAGAATCTTTTACAATCAAGTGCAGCAAGTATGCAAACGCATCTGATACAATGAAAGTCTCCCTCCTTCACTGTCTTAACTGTGTTTATACTACTATCTGTTACAAAAAGCCAAGAAGCAAGTAGTCTGTCTGACCTAGGTGCCTTCTCTTCAGCGTTTCCCTTATTTTTATTGCCATAGCTAGGGGGTGCTGTGGAGCACTTGCAGGCTGATTGGGTAGCTCTGCATTTCCTGTGAACCTTTATTTCCTTGGAAGATGGCCACTGTCAGTACAGAAAACAAGCTCACATTCTATACAACATTTTCATTATGTTCATAAACTTTATTTCCCAGCTTTGCCAGTCCAGACAAACCAAAAATAAAGATGACTTACAGCAAAAGAATCAGTACCACAAAGAACTTATTTGTTGCTGAAGAATCTCTCCTTCTCTTCTTAGAGGGTGGGTGATGTTGAACCTTCTTCTCTCCTGGTGGAGATTCTTCCTCTTGCAGTGGTGCTCTATTAGAAATATAGAAACACAACAGCAGAAAAATACCACATGACCTATCTAGTCTGCTCTTTCATATCAAATACTAAAGTCCCTTCTTTTTCTTTAGAGATCTTCTGTGATTATCCCATGCTTTTTGAATTCAGATAGTTTACTTGTCTCTACTACCTCCACTGGGAGACTATTCCATGCATCTACCAGTCTTTCCATAAAGAAATTCTCCATATATTACTCCTGAGAAAGGGGATTCCTTTCACCTTTAATGTCCCCTCATATCAGAGTTTGCTTTCAATTGAAAGAGGCTCTCCTTTTGTTTGTTTATGCCATGGAGGTATTTAAACATCTCTATCATATCTCCTATATTCTGCCTTTCCTCTAATGTATACATATTCAGATCTTTAAATCTGTCCTTATATGCTTTATAACGAAGACCACAAACCATTTTAGTAGCCATACTATGCACCAACTCCATCCTATTTACGTCCCTTTGAAGGTGTGGTCTCCAGAATTGCACACAATACTCCAAATGAGGTTGCACCAAAGACTTATACAGAGGCACTATCACCTCCTTTCTTCTGCTGGTCATTCCTCTCCCTATGCACCCAAGCATCCTTCTGACTTTTGCCATCACCTTTTCTACCTGTCTAAACACCTTAAGATCACCAGAAGCAATGACACTCAGGTCCCACTCTTCTTTCGGGGTCAGAAGCACTTCACCCCCTAAACCAGCGATGGCGAACCTATGGCACGCGTGCCAGCTGTGGCACGCGAAGGCCTTGCAGCTGGCACGCGGGAAGGTCGCACATTAAAAAAAAAAAAAAAAAGCTGCCTGCTGCCGCCGCGGCGGCATGGAGTGTCCCGCGGGGCTCCCTCTGCCCGGCGGGACTCTCCCGGCGCTGCTCAGCCCCTCTCTGCCGGCTTGCAGAGACGCGAAGGGAGAGTCTCCCTCGCGTCTCTGTTAAGCCTGCAGGGGCTGATGGGAAATTGCCCATCTGCCCCTGCGGGCTTAAGAGAGACGCGAGGGAGACTCTCTCTCCCTTCGCGTCTCTGCAAGCCGGCAGAGAGGGGCTGAGCAGCGCCGGGAGAGTCCCGCCGGGCAGAGGGAGCCCCGCGGGACACTCCATGCTGCCGCGGCGGCAGCGGGCAGCTTTTTTTTTTTTTATTGCCATGAGCCGGGGGCGGGGGGTTAAGACTGGCAATGGGCTCGGGCGGGAGAGAGGGGGGGTTAAGACTGGCAATGGGCTAGGGAGGGAGGGAGGGAGGGAGGTTAAGACTGGCAATGGGCTAGGGAGGGAGGGAGGTTAAGACTGGCAATGGGCTAGGGAGGGAGGGGGGTTGAGACTGGCAATGGGCTAGGGAGGTAGGGAGGGAGGGGGGTTGAGACTGGCAATCGGCAAGGGAGGGAGGGGGTTGAGACTGGCAATGGGCTAGGGAGGGAGGGAGGGGGTTGAGACTGGCAATGGGCTAGGGAGGGAGGGAGGGGGTTGAGACTGGCAATGGGCTAGGGAGGGAGGGAGGGAGGTTAAGACTGGCAATGGGCTAGGGAGGGAGGGAGGTTAAGACTGGCAATGGGCTAGGGAGGGGGGTTGAGACTGGCAATGGGCTAGGGAGGGAGGGGGGTTGAGACTGGCAATGGGCTAGGGAGGGGGGGTTAAGACTGGCAGTGGGCTGGGGAGGGGGTTAAGACGCAGTGGGCTATGGGGGGGAGTTAAGACTAGCAATGGGCTGTGGGCTGATGAGGGCTGGCAATGGGCTATGAGCTGATGAGGGCTGTCTGGAAATGGGGTGATGGGGGGGTTAGGACTGGTAATGGGCTATGGGGGGGGGGGTTAAGACTGGTAGTGGGCTGATGGGGGGAGGGTTAGGACTGGTAATGGGCTCTGGGGGGGTTAAGACTGGTAGTGGGCTGATGGGGGTGTAGGACTGATAATGGGTTATGGGGGGGGGCTAGGACAGGAAATGGGCTGATGGGGAGGGGTTAGGACTTGAGGTGGGCTGATGTGGTTAGGACTGGTAATGGGCTGTGGGCTGATGGGGGGGGGTTTAGGACTGGCAATGGGCTATGGGGGGCTGACTGGAAATGGGCTGATGGGGGGTTAGGACTGGTAAAGGGTTATAGGGGGGGCTTAAACTGAAAATGGGGTGATGGGGGTTAGGACTGGAAGTTGATTGACGGGGGGCTAGGGCTGGTAATGGGTTGGGGTGTTGCTAGGACTGGAAATGGGCTGAGTGGAAGGGGAGGCTTGAACTGCAAATAGCTGATGGGGAGGGGGCTTGGAATGGAAATGGGCTGTGAGGGAAGGGAGCTAGGACTGAAAATGGGCTGATGGAACAGCTAGGATAGGACTGGAAATGGGCTGTTGGGGGGAACTAAGATTGGAAATGGGCTGTGGTGGGGGCTTGAATTGAAATGGACTCATGGAGGGGCTAGAACTGGAAGTAGGCTCATGGGGGGGCTTGGACTGGAATTGGGCTGAGTGGAGGGGAGCTATGATTTGACATGGGCTGATGGTGGGGTTAGGAAATGAGTAGAAATGGGCTGATGGGGGGGCTAGGATTGAAAATGAGCTGATGAAGGGACTTGGACTGGAAATGGGCTGATGCAGGGACTAGAAGGGAATGGATGCTGGGTGAGACTGGAACTAGAAGGGAGCTGATGTTGGGGGAGGATTAGAATGGGATGGGCTGGGAGAGTAAAATGGAGAGGGGAAAAATATTTTGTGTAGGAGGGATGAAAAATCTACAATTGGCCAGGTATTGGGAGAGTAATTGGGGAGTGAGGATGGAGGGGTAAAATTTGTGTGGATGAAATAGGAATGAGGAAAGAGCAAAAGGAGAAAGATTAGTATGTTAAAGCAGATGTAGAGAGAGAGAGAGAATGGAAAAAAAACTAGAAGAGAGAAGAAAGGACAAATGGACAGCAGACGATGGAGAGTTAGCAGAAAACATGAAGAAACCAGAAGAAGGTGGCTGGACCAATTGCAACTGAAAAAAAAATGCACAAAAGGTAGAAAGATATCTCTTTATTTTGAATTTATTAACTGGAATATGTCAGCTCTGGGAATTGTGCATCATTAACATCTGCGCTTTGTTTGGTACAAGAGGAAATTCCTATTTGACGTTGCCACTTGTTCTCTTTCCCCAGAATTCTCTGAAATGTATTGGTTTAATATTTGCAGTGTTGCCTTTTGATAGGTAGGGTATGGTGCTTTGTGAGTCCTGGTAATGCTGTCAGGATACGGCGGGTTTGCTATGGGTTCTAAATGGGCAGCGTTTGTAGTAGTTCCTAATGTGCCTGGCGGTTGGCACTGGATTATAGTAATGTAGAAATCTTTTAGTCTTTCTTTATCCATACACTCATTAAGAGACATGTTTACTAAAAGTTAGTGTATGGTAACATTATGCAAATATTTATGCAAATAAGACCACTTATGCAAATGACGTGCTGGCACTTTGAGGAAATTCTTTGGTTTTGTGCGGCAGTTTGGGCACTCGGGCTCAAAAAGGTTAGCCATCACTGCCCTAAACTGTTCCACTCCATTGGAGTTTTGCAGCCCAAATACATGACCCTGCATTTTTTATCATTAAATCTCAGCTGCCAAATTCAAATTTAGCTGGATACCTCTTCATGTTATCTACCTCTTCCTGGGTGTTTACTCTATTACAGATTTTCGTAACATCCGCAAAGAGGCAAACCTTACCCGACAGCCCTTCCACAACATCAGTAACAAAAATGCTAAAAAGAATTGAACCAGAGACATATCCCTGTGGCTGAATACTGGTAGCCTCCTCCTCAGAGTGAGCTCCATTTATCTCCTACTCAACCAGTTTCTAATCCAGTCAGTCACTTTAGATTCCATCCCTAGGGTGCTCAGTTTGTTTATAAGTCACCTGTGTGGACCAGTGCCAAAGGCTTTACTGAAATCTAAGTACACCACATCTAGGGCTCTCCCTTGGTCCAACTCTCTGGGCACCCAGTCAAAGAAATCAATCAGATTTGTCTGATAAGAACTGCCTCTGGTAACCCATGCTGCCTTGGATCCTGCAATCCACTGGACTCGAGAAACCTCACTATCTTCCCTTTTAACAGTGTTTCCTTACTCACTACAGAGATTAGACTAACCGGCCTGTAGTTTTCAACCTCATCCTTTCTCTAGTTTTCTAGGACCACTCCCGACTCTAAAGAAGCATTGAAAAGGTCAGTTAGTGGAGCCGCTAGAATGTCCCCAAGTTCCTTCAATATCCTTGGATGTATCCCATCCAGTCCCATCGCTTTGTCTACTTTTAGTTTAGCTAGTTCCTCACAAATACAGTCTTCTGAAAATCATTAAAGATCCCCGTCATTTACATTCCTATTTGTGGATGTTTTCTGTGGTCCTGCTCCTGGCCTTTCATCTGTGAACCCAGAACAGAAATATTTGTTAAGCAATTCCTCTTTATCCTCATCAGCTTCCACACAATCTTCCTCATCTTCACCCTTGAGTCTGACAATACCACTTTTGCACTTCCTTCTCTCACTAGCATATCTGAAAAATGTCTTATCCCCCCATTTTATTGCATTGGCTATTTCTTCTTCTTTTTGTACCTTTGCTTTCCTGATTGCTTTGCTCGTCTCTCTTAAGTTTTTCAAATATAGATACTTGTCTTCCTCTCTCTGTGATCTCTTGTTTTTATGAAGGCCATCCTCTTTTTCTTCACCTTTTCAGCTACTTCTTTTAAGAACCATAGTGGCTTCCTTTTCCTTTTACAATTATTTATCCGTCTAACAAAATGGTTTGTTGCCCTTAAAATATCCCCTTTCAGTTTTGCCCATTGCTTTTCTATATTCCCCCGCTGTTCCCATCCTGCAAATGATTCCTTGAGGTATTGTCTTATCTCAGCAAAGTTAGTTTTCCTAAAGTCTAAGACCCTCACTTTTGAATGGATTTTATCAGCTCTAGTCCTAATACTGAACCACACCATCTGGTGATCGATGGATACAAGATTATCTCCCGCCATGACATCAGAAAGTTTCCCCATTGGTAAGAACTAAGTCCAGTATGGCCCCTTCACGTGTGTGTTCTGTTACCAGTTGACAGAATAGTTCTCCCTGTTGAAAACCTAGGATCTCCTTACTTCTAGATGACACCACAGCAGGGATGTGCCAATCAACATCCAGCATATTGAAATCACCTATCAGTACCATTTCTCCTTTCAAGGCACTATTGCATATGTCTTCTATTAAATTCTCATCCACTTCTTCTCCCTGTGAGGGAGCTCTGTATATCACACCAATTGAAATGGATTTCCCTTTCCCTCTTCCTAGTTTAACCCACAATGCCTCCTCAGTCCTTTTTTAAGCCTTGTAATTCTATGGCTTTAATAATATTTTTTACATATAGTGCCACTCCTCCTCCCCTTCTTCCTCCCCTGTCTTTCCTGAATAAAGTATAGCCCGATATAATTGCATCCCAATCATGGTTGTCCATGAACCATGTCCCCATAACCGTCACTAAATCCAAGGGAGGGAGAAGGGGAACCTTCTTTCTGGGCTGGCTACTTATAGGGATGGAGCGGAATCTTTCTTCTGCTGTTCTCATTTCCTGATGGGACACTTCCTTTTGTCCAGATCTTCTGTCCATGTTGATCCCAGTGTCTGTTCATTTTGCCTCTGCTGTCCATCACTACTCTGTGGCTCTTTCCCTCTTTAGCAGCTCCTTCCTCTTCCCATCCATGAGCTTATTTCATAGGAACTGTCCCTAAATATGAAGTGACCTCAAGATCCTTCCTGATTTTATATGACGGCCTATCTCTGCCTTGTGAGATGGCAGCACCCATCTGGTTCCCTCCTAGTTCCTCTAGACTGATTTGGTCTTGAACATAAGAATATAAGGAATGCCATTCTGGGTTAGACCAACGTCCATCAAGCCCAGTATTCTGTTTCCAGCAGTGGTTAATCCAGGTCACAAGTACCTGGCAGGTTCCCAAAGAGGCACACAGGTTCCACAATGCTTGTTCCGGCAGGCAATGGATTTCCCAGGTCCTGTTTAATAATGGTTTATGGACCTTTCCTCCAGGAACTTGTCCAAACCTTTTTTAAACCCAGCTTCACTAACATCTTTTACTACATCCGCCAGTAATTAATTCCAGAGTTTGATTACGCATTAAGTAAAAAAATATTTTCTCTTATTAGTCTTAAATGAGTTGCATTGTAGCTTCATTGTGTGTCCTCTATTCTACATTTTGATGGTGTAAATAACCTATCTACATTTACCCATTCCACTCCATTCATTAATTTATAGACCTCTATCATATCCCCTCTCAGCCGTCCCTTTTCCAAGTTGAAGAGCCTCAGTCTTTTAAGCCTCTCCTCAT
This sequence comes from Ichthyophis bannanicus, assembly GCA_033557465.1. NCBI lineage: Eukaryota > Metazoa > Chordata > Amphibia > Gymnophiona > Ichthyophiidae > Ichthyophis > Ichthyophis bannanicus. Next base: position 546,137,066 of record CM066033.1, read on the forward strand.
AGGAATATCCTTCCATTCCCTTTACCATTTTTGTCGCTCTTCTTTGTGCCTTTCTAACTCAGCTGTATCCTTTTTAAGATAAGATGACCAGAATTGCACACAATATTCAAGGTGCGTTCACACTATGGAATGATACAGAGGCATCATAATATCCTTTGTCTTATTCTTCATTCATTTCCTTATGATTCCTAGCATTCTATTTGCTTTCTTGGCCAGTGCTGCACACTGGGCAGAGGATTTGAACGTATTATCCATGATGATGCCCAAATCTTTTTCTTGGGTAGTGGTTTTTAAGATGTTACCTTGCATTGTGTAACCATAAGTTGGGTTGCACTTGTCCTCATTAAATTTCATCTGCCATTTGGACAGCCATTCTTCTAATTTTTCAAGGTCCTCTTGCATTTTAACAACTTTGAATAATTTTGTGTCATCTGCAAATTTGATCACTTCACTCATTATTCCTATTTCCAGGTCATTTATGAATATGTTAAAAAGCAGCGGGCCCAGCACAGATCCCTGGGATACTCCACAATTCACCTTTTTTCCATTGAGAAAATTGGCCATTTAGCCCTCCTCTCTGCTTTCTATTTTTTAATCAGTTCCTGATCCATAATATTACATTGCCTCCAATCCCATAACTTTTTAAGAAGAAGGCTTCTACTGACTTGATTCACTATGCATATATATACACTTGAATGCCCACTCTTTACTACCTCAGATACCTGAGTGCCTTGTAATCTGCCAACTCTTGGTGTCTGACTTCTGCTTGTCTATTGTAGAAAAGAACTTGAAGTAGGGTACTGGAGAAAGGTTCAGAAATATGAAGAATGAGAACAGCTTAGCAGTATGTCTGAGAGAAGCCATGGTCGAATTTTGCAGATGTTTGCGAGAGCTAAACAGAATGGGCTCAATATTCACTTGGGCAGGCTATGCGCCGCTACGGCGCATAGCTGTGCCCACTGACACTTAACCCTGTATATTCAATGCTGGGGTCATATGTGGCCCCGACATTGAATATCTAGGGATTGCTAGACATGGTAGAAGTCGTTGTAGCTAACAGACAGTAGCAATATTGCATGCTGCCTGGTGTCAGACGGCTGCCTAGGGTGAGAACTTACACAATCTTGTAACCAACTGGAACTTTCTCCCTGTAAGGTAAAACCTTAACGCCTCCACTGACCACTTGATAGCCAAACACTCTTTTTCTATCGTGGAATACTTTTGTTCAGCCAGTGACAACTTCCTGCTCAGGTACATCACAGGATGCTCCTCCCCATCATGGCACTGGGATAGGACCGCTCCTAGCCCTACATCCGATGCATCGGTTTGAACCAAAAAGGGTCTCTTGAAGTCTACTCCTTTCAGTACCGGTCCTGTACACAATTTTTCTTTTAATACTGAAAACGCTTTTTCAGCTTCTGGTGTCCACTTTATCTGGTTTGGACAATTCTTTCGCAGCATATCCGTGAAAATGGCACTTTTCTCTGCGAATTGCGGTATAAACCGGCGGTAGTATCCAATAAGTCCTAAGAAACTTCTTAGTTGTTTCTTGGTTGTTGGAGGAGGAAAATTCCTGATGCTATCTATTTTGCTTAATAGAGGTTTAATTTTTCCTCTTCCCACTAGGTGGCCTAGGTATTTTACCTCCCTATTTGCAAAGGCACACTTCTTCGGGTTTAAAGTGATTCCCGCTTGCTTCATAGAGCACAAGACTGCCCTGATCCTCTTCAAATGCTCCGCCCAGGTGTTACTATGGATTATGACATCATCCATGTATGCAAAAGCATAACTTTGGTGGGGTCGAAGTACCTGATCCACTAACCTTTGGCAGGTAGCCGCTGCTCCATGCAGTCCGAAAGGCATCCTCTTGAACTGGAAAAGGCCAACGGGGGTGCTGAACGCAGTCTTCAGCTTCGACTCCCTGGTGAGAGGGATTTGCCAATATCCTTTTGTCATATCAAGGGTGGTTAAGTATTGAGCCTGTCCCAGCTGGTCTAACAGCTCCTCAATTCTTGGCATTGGATATGCATCAAAAACTGATATGGCGTTTACCTGCCGGAAGTCAATACAAAATCTTAAGGATCCATCAGGCTTCGGCACCAGGACTATGGGGCTATTCCAGGGACTCTTTGACTCCTCTATTACCCCCAAGTCCAACATCTCCTGGACTTGTGCCACTACCTCCTGTCTTTTGGCTTCAGGCAAGCGGTATGGCCTTTGACGAACTAATTTCCCAGGTGGAGTTATTATTTCATGGGCCACCAAATGGGTCTCCCCAGGTATGGGTGTCAACACATCTGGGAATTCCTTAAGCAACTTCCTAATTTCTTCCTGTTGTACCATTGTCAGGTCCTCACCTATTTGGGGCTCTGATTTTTCTTTACAATCAGATACCTGGGGTCCCAAAACTTCCTCTTCACTCACCTCCCTCTCTCGGGCACAGGTGGCAGCTAAGCTTTTAACCCCTTTGACATCAGTAGAACCAAAGCCTTTGGCTCCACGTTCAGAATTCTCTAGGGATGTGACCTCCTCCACAGGTGGAAAACCCAGCCTCTCACAGATCAATTGGGCAATTTTGTCTCCTGTCTTCACATGATACTCATTCTGTCCAAAGTTAAACAACAGAACTTTAATATTGCCCCTGTAATCGGGATCAATTACTCCCGCACCCACATCGATGAAATATTTAAGGGCTAATCCGGATCTTGGGGCTACTCTCCCATAACATCCAATTGGTATTTCCACTTGGAGACCGGTGTCAACCAGGGCTCTCCCTTGGCTAGGTACAGTCACATTCTCTATGCTGCATAGGTCAAACCCAGCAGACTGAAGGGTTGCCCGCTTAGGAGCTTGGGCCTTCTCGGAGACCTTATGGTACTTTAGGACGAATATCTGCTTTGGGGTAGCTTGGTCTTCTGGACGCTTAACCATCTTTTTAGCTGGGGTCTGAGGACTTCCAAATAAAGGCCCGGGAGCTACTACCATTAAACCTTCTCCCTCCTTCTTTCCTAGTCCTTCCACTAGACCCTGCTTAAATCTTGGCCAGTCTCTTCCTAGAACCAAATCAAAAGGTAGCCTAGGCACCACTGCTAACAGGACTTCCTCTTGTTTCCCTAGGCACTTAACCTTTAGCCTATAGGTGGGATATGATGTTGCAGCACCATGAATGCATCTGATGTGAACTTGGCTTTCAGGGGTTCTAGGCACAAATCTTTCTTGGGCCTCTATCCTCTTCCAAAGCCTTTTTGACATCATACTCTGGTCTGCCCCAGAGTCTAATAATGCATTTGTGGTAATTCCCTGCACATCAACCATCAAAAGAAATCCTTCCTTGGGCTGTTTTAAATCCAGACCCATTAAACTAGTGTGTGTCTGGCATCTCTTCTCTAAATGTCCCAATTTTCCACATTTGAAACATTTCTTTCTATTCCACTGTGTCATGTGGTTTGATACAGTACATTCATTTTCAGAAACATTCTTAATTATTCTCTTTTCTGATACAGCACATCTAGCCTCAACATCCATCTTTAGAGGGCCACCCATTCTATGGCAAGCCTGCGTGGCTTCCAAGAATCTCTCTGCTAGCATGGTTGCCTCTCCAAGATTTTGGCAATTTTGCTGTATAAGAAAAACATTCAAATCTTTAGGTACCCCAAGCATAAATTGTTCCAGCATTATAATATCTAATAACATTTCTACTGTCTTTTGCTCAGGCTCCAACCATTTTACAGCTAAACTTCTGATTCTCTGACTCAGAGCCCTGGGTGTCTCACCCACTTTCAATGTAACATCTCTAAACATTCGCCTATACTCTGAAATAGACAACCCTAAGCGATCTCTAATAGCTGCCTTTACATCCTTATAAATCAAAGCCTGGGCTGCTGGCATTGCTCTGTAAGCTGCTAGTGCCTCTCCAGTTAATGAGGCTGCCAGCCTTACTGCCCACTGGGTCTCTGGCCATGCTAAAGCCTGTGCCACTCTTTCAAAAGACTCTAGAAAATCATCAACATTATCATCTGGAGTTAATTTCCCAAAATTAAATGCCCCAATCCCTTGATTGAGTCCCACATTGTCCATATGTGGTGTACCAGTACTAACTGCTGGTCTTGCATCTGTTCCACTTTGGCTCTGCAGCTGTACTAGAGCTTGCACCAGATCAAGCACTGGTTTCTGCTGTTCCATTAAGGCCTTCACAGCAGTGTCCTGGGCCTGCTGTGATAGCTCCTGCTGCTTGCTAAATTGGGCTGCCATCCACTGAGCCATCTCCCTCGGATCCATCTTGACCCCTGCAAGAAAAGAAAAAAAGAAAAACCCAAGAGCAGCACCTTCCAACCAGGTGTGTTTTTTTCAACTTTTTTTTTTTTTCCAATTACCCCCTGTGCTTACACATATCCACCACTAGACATGCCCAGGTACATATTACCTTGTCTCAGTGATGAATCCAGCTCTGCACAGGGTCTTTTCCTCTGGGACAGCTTCCTGGATCAACCACTTTCCTCCAAAGGGCAGATGAGGGAAAAAATCTTCTTTCAGCTTTAAAGTTGACTTTTATTTGTAATCCACAACAAGTAAATCCTCTTGGTGCAAGAGCAATCCGAAAAACTACGCCATTTGTCAGACGGCTGCCTAGGGTGAGAACTTACACAATCTTGACGATGCATATATTCATATGATTCTTGCAAGGTATTGTGGGTATTGTAGTTCATTCACTCCCAAACACAGCTGATGACAATAATTAAGTTGTGAAACCAAGTGGTAAGGTCAATAAAATACTTCTTTTATTGATAGGGTTTAATTCACCCAGCACAAGTATGCTTGTTAGCAATATAAATGAGGTTACTTGCTTGCAGTGTTTAAATGGATAACAAAAAGTCACAAAGTAAACCAGAAAACAACCTTCAGCTTGTCAGGCAATTAGCTAATGTTTTCTTAGCAAATAATTACCAAATACAAAGGCACAAAGAAATGAATAAACTTGGCTTGTTAGGTTAACTTCTGCTTATTTTCCACGCAGATCCCAGCAGTGATTCTCCCTTGCTCACACACACAATCAGGTGCAGCTTTAATTACTATCAATTGACCAGCTGTAAGCCTTTAGCTGGCTGGCTGCTACTGTGTGAACCCAAATCCTGCTTTAAGAGCTGTTTGCAGTGGAAATAAAGAACAAAGTTAGGTTTCTTTGTGATGGCTGATGTGTTTGCTCACAGAAAGCTAGCAATAGCATTTAGATAGAGAACAGTCCATGTAAGTAATAGTTTCACCTGCTGTATCTCCCCCTTCATCAATCAGCATAGGGTCACTATCATACATTGGCACAGACGAGTCTTTCATTAAGGCACTATCATGAGAATGCTTATTCCCTTGCTGCCATTCTCTATTATAGATAGGGTCTGGATCAGTGTTCATACCTGAGCCTCTCCTGCTATCATTATTCCTCTCTGTATAGCCTGGCCAATATGTAATCCAATTCTGATGTCCAGCCTTCCAATCTTGATCCCTGGACACTGGATCTCCTCTCACATACCTTCTGGCCTTGGTCTGAAAGTCCCTTCCACATGCAGTCTTCTCTCTTCCAGGTAGCCACTGGTGATTCCTATCTCTGCCACTCCATTCCTCTGGCTGAATCCAGTCCAATGGACTCTGCTGGCATTTGGAATACCTCCCAGTATGGGTACTGCCTTGGAATCTCCCAGACCTTCCAATGGCCTTTCTTCTCTTCCTTCCAGAGAGTTTCCTTCTCTCTCTATCCGCTTGGCTTGGCTTCTGTTTCTCCAGGTGATACTGGTGCTTGAGCTTGTAGCCGTTGCTGTCTCTGTCTCTCTTCCTGAAGCTCTTTCTGTAGCTCTTGCTGAAGCTGTTCTTGAAGCTGTTATCTGAAGAATAAGCTCTATTCTTATTCTTTCCTAATGTGTGCTCCTCCCTAACACAGCGCAGCTGTCTTGAATCAGGCCCTGCCCTTTGAGATGAGTGCTTAGGGATTACCTCATAGCTCTCTTGATTGCACACACATTTTCTCACTTCAGCCTCCTTCATGGCTGCTGGAAACCTGGTGCATTCTGGGACTCGTAGTCTTTTATGTGAAAACTCTGTTTTCTTGCTTCTACCAGAACTGACAGGTTGCTTGTTCAGAGTCACATCATCTTTTCTATAGCTCCTACCTGAGCTATGATAAGCTTCCTTATCACACTGGTTAGGTCCTGCGCCTAAAAGATAGGCAAGGTTTTTTCTCGCCTATCTTTTGGTCGCTAACTGGGCAGCATGTAATATCGCTGCTGCCCACTTATCGATTGTCTCCACCTCCGCTCCTCTGTGGAATGCCTCCAACATGCCTCAATGCTAAGCGGTTAGCATTAGGGCGTGTAAAGCCATTATCGGTGATTAGTGCCATTGAATATCTCTCTCAGAAGCAGTTACATGGTTTATAGTGCTGTAACAAAACAAAAACAATAGCAAAAAGCAGGAAAAGAGTAATCCAACTATAACAAAACCTGCTGAAAACCTTACAAGGTACAAAATTCACAACACACTATTACCAAAAAATCTTGTAATATTTATAACCAGGCAGAAAATGACCTCAGATGTCACAACTCCACATTTAGTGATAAATCACTATATGGTGTTGGTAGACACTTACATCACCGGTCAAAGCCTCCCTACCATCCTAAAAATTTTTTTAATTCAATTCACAATAAATATAGTACACCATAATCACCACTGGGAAAACATCTCAAGAATATCAACCAAACTAGAAAATTACCTAAAAACAAACTTATACATTCACACTCAATTACCATTCAATACCACATACATACAACCACTTTCACACTGGAAACAGCTTCATGTATTATATACTTGCAAGGCTAAACGTAGCCTAATACAGTCCAAGAGCGGTACCTAAAAGCAAAATGAAAATTACTGCAGAATCTAAAAGCATTACTACAAGCAATAAATGCAAAAAACTTAGCTTATAATGACGAATTTTCATCCAGCAAAGTACTAGCTCTTCAACATGCGCTGTTAACCGATTCCAACACCAACAGAAGAACCGGAGAGAGAAATACACAGCTTAAAGCTCAAAAGTTGACCAGAGCTCTACAAAAGCTTTTGTTTCGCCATAACTAGGCTTCTTCAGGAGCAACGTCAAACAGCAAATCTCTCTTCAACAATGGCTTCTCACCGGCTTCAACTGATCCACTTCGGCGTGTGACGTACTTAATCACACAGCCAACCAATCAGACAGCTACTAACCTATAACGTCATCTTAAAAGTACAACTACACCACAATAGTAAAAACCAATATTGGAGCGGCACAGTGATAACACAGCATTCTAAATATCTCCAAATAACAATGCCAAAACCATTAAATCAAAAAAGATGTCAATAGATGTCAATCAAAAAATAGATGTCAATCAAAAAAATAATGACCACTCAAGACGGTCATTCAAGCCGCCGGGCTGTACAGTTCGTAAATTAAAAATCCATCGTTGTTCTTTTTGCAAAAGCAATTTCTTCCGATCACCTCTCCGTATATCTGGAGGTACCCACTCTAAAACTGTGCAGCGAAGATCTTCAAAAGCATGACCAAAGTCAATGCAATGTTGTATCAATGGAGTATCAATCCGAGCTTTTTTAAGGCTATATTTATGTTCAGCTAGCCTAGTTCTTAAAGGCCTAGTAGTTTTCCCAATGTAGAGCAACTGACATCCACACCAAATGCCATATACTACATATGCAGTATTACATGTAGTCGCCACAGACAAAGATTTTACTTGGTGATTATACTTCGTGCAAATAGAGGCACTCATAATGTCACAATAAGAACAGTGTTGGCAAGCTAAATGACCTTGCACAGGCAATGGTGAGTCAGGTACACGTCGGAGGACCGCTGGACAGCTCATTCTCATTTATCAGCTCATTCTCATTTATCAGCTCATTCTAAGAATGTTACTCTTAAAAAAGAGTTGGATGATGAGTTGAAAGATTTGAAGCTTGCTCCTGATTTTGATAGTCATTATAATGACATTTCTAGTACTTTAGATAAATATCGTTCCGAATTGAAAAGTATTAAGATTAAGAAATTTTTGAAAGATGAGCGTCGGACTAAGGAGGGTCCTATTTACAATTGGTCTATACGACGTGTAAGACAGCAGAGTGGCCATTGGAGAAAATCTGGAGAAGATACGTCGGTTTATTCTTCTGATTCAAGTTCTGATAGTCGTGGCTCAGATCTTCGAGTTAAATTTCGTGATCAAGAAAATTCTATGCAAGATTCTAAGAATCAACAAGATAAACAACAAAATTTTCAAGGGCTTTCGACTCGCTCCAGGCGAAAGAAAGACGGACTGACATCTGTGGATTAATGACAGTTGTGAATCTTTCAAATATTGCATTAACCCCTGCTCAAACATCTGTTTTAGCTAGAGGTCTATCTTTTGTGTATGGTCCAAGCTATGATAGCTTTACTAGTAGAGTAGCGGTTGAACGTTTGATTCGTTCTCTGCAATTGAAATTATTTTTTCATGATGCTCCTTTAACAACGGACTCTTCTGTTGTACAATCAAAATCTTCTTGGATTCCACCTGGTCCTTTAGACCCGTTTCTTTATACTTTTCGGCAAATAGTACTAGCTGATTTGGAGCAGTTGGAAAATAAATATCATAATTATCCTAAGAATTTATCATCTGTTGATTTTGCAGCTTTACAAGAATTGTCGAATATGACTAATGTAGTTATTAAACGTGCCGACAAGGGAGGAGCTGTCGTCCTCTTGAATGTTACTGATTATGAGAATGAAGTTTGGCGACAATTGAAGAATCTTAGTCATTATAGAATTCTTGATGCTGATCCTACTGAAGCTCTTCAGTTGAGAATTCAAACTGTTACCTCTGAAGCTTTTGATTTGGGGTATTTAACTCATAAAGAGAAATTATTTTTGAATCCTCCTTATCCCAAGATACCGGCCTTTTATCTTTTACCTAAGATCCATAAAAGTATGATTTCTCTACCAGGTCGGCCAATTTTATCTAGTAATGAATCACTATTGGAAAGAGTGGGAATTTTTTTAGACTCGTTTTTGAAATATGAGGTTCCAAAAATCCGTTCATATGTAAAAGATACTACTCATTTTTTGAGATTGCTAGAAGGTGAAAGTTTGGTAGAACAAATATCCTTTATGGTTTGTTTAGACATGGCAGCTCTTTACACCTCTATCCCTCAAGAAGAAGCTTTAATTGTTATGCAGAAAATATGGGAAGCGCGGATAATGCCACAACGAGTACCTACCTCATTACTAGTAACATTGGCTACTATAGCACTTAAAGAAAATTATTTTGTCTATCAGGATACGTATGTACAACAAATATCGGGTACAGCAATGGGCGCTACTTTTGCGCCTTCATTAGCTAATTTATTTATGAGTGATTATGAAGATCGCTATATCTATACTTCCTCATATAATAAGTACATTATAGAATTGTATCGATATATAGACGACATTTTTCTTTTATGGAGAGGCTCTCGGGATCAGCTGGAAGAATTTTATGTTTATTTAAATGCCTGCCATGCCGCTATACAATTTGAGATTAACATTCAAGTAGATGAGATTCATTTTTTGGATGTGCGAGTATTGAAAAACGAAATAAATTTGTTACTACTTTATATTCGAAGCCTACAGATCGTAATACACTGCTGCATTTTTCAAGTTTCCATCCTCCACATCTTAAGCGTAGCCTTCCATATTCGCAGCTCTTGAGATGCTGGCGTAATTGTTCTACAGATTCGGAATTCCAACAGCAAGCTAAATTTATGATTAAAAAAATTTTTGATAGAGGTTATCCGATGTCGGTCTTGACTAAGGCCTATAAAAGGGCTAAATACAATCATCGTGATTGGTTACTTTTTTCCAACAATTCATCTTCTTTGGAGGCTTCAGCACCCATTGTTACATGTGTATTACCATTTTCGAGTTTGTCACATCGCATTTCTTCTATGATTCGTAAACATTGGAATCTTATCAATCAGCACCCGAGACTTGCTACTTGTGAACTTCGGATGGCTTATAGTCGAGGACGAAACTTTAAAGATCGTTTATGTCCAGCGGTCCTCCGACGTGTACCTGACTCACCATTGCCTGTGCAAGGTCATTTAGCTTGCCAACACTGTTCTTATTGTGACATTATGAGTGCCTCTATTTGCACGAAGTATAATCACCAAGTAAAATCTTTGTCTGTGGCGACTACATGTAATACTGCATATGTAGTATATGGCATTTGGTGTGGATGTCAGTTGCTCTACATTGGGAAAACTACTAGGCCTTTAAGAACTAGGCTAGCTGAACATAAATATAGCCTTAAAAAAGCTCGGATTGATACTCCATTGATACAACATTGCATTGACTTTGGTCATGCTTTTGAAGATCTTCGCTGCACAGTTTTAGAGTGGGTACCTCCAGATATACGGAGAGGTGATCGGAAGAAATTGCTTTTGCAAAAAGAACAACGATGGATTTTTAATTTACGAACTGTACAGCCCGGCGGCTTGAATGACCGTCTTGAGTGGTCATTATTTTTTTGATTGACATCTATTTTTTGATTGACATCTATTGACATCTTTTTTGATTTAATGGTTTTGGCATTGTTATTTGGAGATATTTAGAATGCTGTGTTATCACTGTGCCGCTCCAATATTGGTTTTTACTATTGTGGTGTAGTTGTACTTTTAAGATGACGTTATAGGTTAGTAGCTGTCTGATTGGTTGACTATGTGATTAAGTACGTCACACGCCGAAGTGGATCAGTTGAAGCCGGTGAGAAGCCATTGTTGAAGAGAGATTTGCTGTTTGACGTTGCTCCTGAAGAAGCCTAGTTATGGCGAAACAAAAGCTTTTGTAGAGCTCTGGTCAACTTTTGAGCTTTAAGCTGTGTATTTCTCTCTCCGGTTCTTCTGTTGGTGTTGGAATCGGTTAACAGCGCATGTTGAAGAGCTAGTACTTTGCTGGATGAAAATTCGTCATTATAAGCTAAGTTTTTTGCATTTATTGCTTGTAGTAATGCTTTTAGATTCTGCAGTAATTTTCATTTGGCTTTTAGGTACCGCTCTTGGACTGTATTAGGCTACGTTTAGCCTTGCAAGTATATAATACATGATGCTGTTTCCAGTGTGAAAGTGGTTGTATGTATGTGGTATTGAATGGTAATTGAGTGTGAATGTATAAGTTTGTTTTTAGGTAATTTTCTAGTTTGGTTGATATTCTTGAGATGTTTTCCCAGTGGTGATTATGGTGTACTATATTTATTGTGAATTGAATTAAAAAAAATTTTAGGATGGTAGGGAGGCTTTGACCGGTGATGTAAGCGTCTACCAACACCATATAGTAATTTATCACTAAATGTGGAGTTGTGACATCTGAGGTCATTTTCTGCCTGGTTATAAATATTACAAGATTTTTTGGTATTAGTGTGTTGTGAATTTTGTACCTTGTAAGGTTTTCAGCAGGTTTTGTTATAGTTGGATTATAGTGCTGTAAACCATGTAACTGCCCTTTGAATATCAGGCCCAATGTTTTTGCTTGCAGGAAGATTATCCCGATTAAGGGGTATGTTTACTAAACCGTCTTAAAGTGCGCCCAGCGTTAGTGTGCAGGATGCCATAAAAGGAGTGGGCGTTCCAGTCTAAACGTTGCAAGCGCGCGTCAGCGCACGATAATGTGCGCTGCGCACACTATCGCGCGATAAGGTGCGTAATGCACGTCAACACGCGGTTAGCAGAAGTAGGCGCACTGACCTGCAAACAGAGCAAAAAAGTGTAGTACAATGGTTAATACACTGACTGATGGTACAGGGGTCATGAGTTCAACTCCTGAGTGGGCCTGCAGAAGAAAGCTGTCTGAGGCAGTACCCACTGCCAGCTGAGGCACCTCCCCTTTTTTAAATTAAATCTGTGCTGCCAGCATACACACCCTCAAAGTGCCGTAAAAGAAGGTGCTGCAGAAGGCGCCTCCCAAGGCGCCCCAGAGGGCACCTTTTAAAGTACACTGTATGCCAAGGTACCCTAAACTGTTGCCTATAGGGCACCCTAGAGGGTGCTTTATAGGGTGCCCTATGAGCCACTGCAAGGGTACAGCACTGCTTTGGATGGCAGCAATGCACATGGTAGCCCCTGGTCATCCTAAGTAGGTGAGCTGACATGCAAGCAGCAACAGCAGCATAGCACAATGGTTAATACAATGACTGATGGTACAGGGGTCATGGGTTTGACTCCCGAGTGGGCCTGCTAAAGAAGGCTGTCTGAGCCTGTACCCATTGCATTTATCCACTGCTGGCTGAGGCAGTACCTACAACATCTACCCATTGCAGTCTGAGGCAGTACCCCTTACCTTTACATAGTGCTGTCTGAGGCATATGAGGTCGTAATTTAAAGCTGTGCTGCCAGCAAACATACCCTCAAGGTGCCGTAATATAAGGTGCCCAATAAGGCATGCCAGAGGGTACAGTATAAAGTGCATTGTCCGCCAAGGCACCCTATAGGGTCTCCTATAAGGCCCCCACAGGGCACCTTATAGGGTGTCCAATGAGGCACGGTAAGGGTACAGCACTGTTTCTGATGGCAGCACTGTGCATGTAAAAGTGTGGTAAGCCTAAGAAGGCCCCCCCACCTGCAAATACAGCAACAGTGCTGTAGCACAATGGTCAATACATTGAGTGATGGCACAGGGGGTATGAGTGCAAGTCCCCAGTGTGCCAAATGAGTAAGGCTGATAGAGGAAATTACCTGTTCTGTTATCAATCTGTGCTGCCATCAGAAACATAACCAAACCCGAGTGCCATAAAACCATGCACCTTTTCAGGGTGCACCAGAGGGCACATCCTAAACAACCATGTCAGTGAAGACGGGTTATGATGTGCCCCAGAGGCCATGTTGAAAGGTTGCAAACTTCCAAGGCACCATAGTAGGCACCCCAGAAGCTATTGAACTGACGGTGTGATGCAAGATGCCCCAAGGATGTATAGGTGAACCCAAAAACATTGCCCAAGTGCAGTACGGTCCCCCAGTGTGAAGGGCAAGAGAGGTATGTGGCAAACAGACATGTAACCCTAACACTACACAGAGCAACAAGGAAAGACAATGCATAAATAAAGGAAGGACATAGAGCAGATCTGATGGACCAGACAAATCAGCGTCCAGCCCATGTGGCTGCTTGAAAGCTGCACAAACATATCGGGGGCAGCTGCAACGATGCACAGAGGGAAGGTAATGTACCATGCAATAATGACAGTGTGTGGCAGAGGATGGGAAGACGTGTGCAGCTGAAGAGGTAGAAGTGGTAGAATAGGAGGAATGTCATGATGACAGTGGAGTAGCTGTGCCATGCAGAGGACACACAGGAGATGCAACCAGAGAGAGCCGCAATGCAGGAATGTATAGGAGTGCAGGATGTGGGAGTAGCAGCATGCACATCAGGGTAGGACAGCACACAGCTGGCAGACACACATAGATGGACAGAAGGATGGCTCACAACTGTGATGAGGGTACAATGTGCTCAAAGCACAGATCTGCACAGATATGACTGTTACAGGGATGAAAGGTGGTTGTGCAGGACAGGCAGACAAATGAAAGAGAACAGAGAGGAGCCAAGCCCATGACCAGTAGCACAAATGGCAATGCACAAACCTGTAGGCCACACCACCAGCGTCAACCCAGTAGCAAAGGCTGCATACAAACGTACTGGAGGGCATCACAAAACACCTGCTGGCCCTCAGAATAGGCAAAGCCCCAACAGTAACAATGATGAAATGCATATGCAGATCTGCTGTGTAAAGAGCAGATCACAGTCAGTAACTGGGATCACACACACATAGGGCCACATGTACACACACAACGAAAGGTCATGCAGTAGATACAGCATGCAAAAGAGGAAAGAAAAGAATCCCCAAGGGCAGCAGAGGATGCTCTGTGGAGTAGGTGCAGAAACTGTACCTGGAGAGGAGAGAAGTGAACCTGCAAACAGGTGCACTACACACCAGCTGAAACACAGCAATATGAAACCCCCAACCGGACTGCCATGTACACACCCTAAATAATGAGACATATGTAACAGCTAACATGTGATGGGTAGGCAACTCAGAGGGCACACCTTGGTGTTCTGTGAAAGGATGGAGGTGTGTGTGCAGAGGTGATGAACCTGCTGGTAATTAGTGGTCATATTAGCACAAAAGCCAAAATAAAAACCATGAGGGGATCAAACCTGCAAACAATGGTGTTAGATCATATGCTGTAAACATCTAATCCAAACAAACACAATGAGAACACAGAGCACAATGCAGAAATAGCCCCACAAGGGAAGGGTGTGTATGGGGACCTGTAATACCCAGTGATGTTGCAAATGGCTAGCAGACAGACAGCTGACACCATACAAGGATGTGAACACAGGTAGACCATGTACATGACCAGAGAAATACTACATACAAGTGTTGGTGGGATGAAAGATTGTTGGAGTAGCCCAGTGGTGAGAACACTGTCAGGGTCACCAACCAAACAGGGTTAAAATCCAACTATCACACCTTGTGGCCCTGGGCAAGTCATGTCACCTGCCAGCACCTTGAAGACGTTCCTGGCAAACCACCTCCAGTGACACTGCCAAGAAAACCTTGGGGTCTCTGGGTAACAATGAGTCTGGACTGGCACAAAGGCACACATGGGGCAATGCATGTTTGTCACCATGACCAAGCAGCAGCAGAGACAAATGTCTGTAAGACACATATGTTCATTTGGAGAAGCATGACAGATAGTGTGGATAAGGCCATCATACTATCAATGTGAGGGGATCCCTGGTGAAAGACGGGAACACATTTAGCAGGGTAGCTACCCACATCCCACAGAAAGGCCACTGGCCCACCCACAAATGAGGGGCAGGAGACACAATGTGCATCAGGTGCATGGTGTGCAGTATGCATTAGGCCCTGCCCCCCCCTACTGTTGTACCTCTCCAATGTGCCACCCACGTATGAGGGCATGTAGACAGTAGGACGTGCATGATGAGGGCCCAACACACATCAATCATGATTTGTGTCCACAAACATATATATCTTGCAACACAGGAGGCACACAAATGGAAACAGCATGTGTTGAAACGTAATTTAGAAAAAAAGATGAAACCTCATGTTACAGCACCCACATAATCCCTGACATAGGAATCCAAGATGCTACAATGTAACCGTAAACAATCAGCTAATGCACGTTGAGGATATGCGAACAGATAGCAGAGGCACATGAACACAGACAGCATCCAAAAGAAAATACCTGCAGAAACATGCATAGGTAACACTATGCAGGAGGTCCCCCTGCACTGGTTGGTGTATAGACAGTGTCTGTACACATATATCACGGTACATGGAATGCACAAGTGAAGGAAGACAGACACTCACAGCGTCACACACCAAATATAATGTGCCAATGTGAGTGTAGGTACCTCAGGGCATACCTAGGAATGTCCAGACAAGCAATTCAAGGTTTGTAAATCAATTTTTATCGCCATGTCTGTACAGTAAACATACACAACAACTAGTATATAGAGATAGAAAGTAAGGGCAAACATGTTTCAGGGAAACACACAGAAACCATATTGCCTCATGCTGTGTTTCCCCAACATAGTCAGCCATATGCACATGCCCCATCCACATTTCAACATGATACAGTGATACCACACATGCAGGGAAACACCCTTGGTGATTGAGAACATCAATTCAGGATGATGGTGTGTATGAAAGCAGTGTCGTGGCAAAACCTGCATCATGTCCAGGTGGAGAGTGTGTGGACATAGACAACATGACCTCTCCATTGCTCCCTCTATGCCACATGCATGGCTGTATGTTTGTGTTGGAACAAACAGATGTGTGTATCCTGTGTCCCATGTCACACACATGGCTGAAACACATAAACAACACAATTGTGAAGGACTGTACAACATACATTGACAATGGCAGCCCTTGCTGCACACGTGGGGACCGGTATACAGTGTCCAAAGTGCAAAGCATATCTGCTATCCCACACGTAACCTAAATACTGTCCCCGCAACACTGGGCATGCATAGTCTAGTGCCACATCCCAATATGCTGCAGTCCGTGAAGGTTCATGTGTGTATCCTGCAATGATCACGACTCCCAGCCAGAGCACGGCAGCAGCGTTGTGTTGGACAGGTTTGTCATGTCCAAAGTAGCAAGTCAACAAGAATAATGTCCATCCGAGGCATGTGTCCCACTCGCAGAGGTCGAACATCCTATGGCACAAAATTCCAGGAAAGGCTCCATGGTGTTGGGTACCCCAACAGGTGGCTGATGGAGACACCAGATGCATTGTAATAGATGTGTCCTGTATGTCCCCCGCCCTGTGTCAGAGGAAGAAACATATTGTATTGGTATGCTGCTGTTAAAAGCAGCACAAATTGCAGAGTCTGACATTGAGAAAGACATAGGAAAGGGACGCACCGGCAAACATGACATTATCACAACACGTAAAACACCGCATGTGGGTGACATCCCGAACTGGAACAGCAGACACAGGTGTCACATGGATATGGACATGTCCATGCCCATGTCACACAGGTGTCACACTGCTCCACCCTATGTGCATCAGTGCCCGTGAACAGAGATCACGCCAAATATGTATATGACAAACAGTAAAGCACCAACATGTAAAGGCTAATGTCAGCACCGAGCAAACTATGGTGCAAACTACCTTGTTCTTGCATCAGGTGTATGTCCTGGATCCCCAGAACTGCCCAAAGGCTGTAACAGGTCCAAGTGATGGGAGGCATTGTTGCAAAAATGTGTAGAATCGCCAAGTCACCATGTTATGCCACTGTTGATGTATGTCCACATGATGAAGCTATCTGTGATACAAAACAGCTGGTCAACAGTGGTCAGTCAGAACACAGGACATAGGTCTGCCCCCAACACGCAACACATGCCCACAATGTTCAGATGGTAAACATCAGTGCGGTATAGATAGCACACTCATCCCCGCCACCCAGGTGTCTAGCCACTCAACACATGCGAATGTGAAATGCCTGCACACTGTATCATCACACAGAAAAAAGATTCACAAAGAATGTTAAGGGCAGCATGCCAGCAGTAGGAGATGGCCTCGACGTGCATAAGTGGATAGTGGTTGACATACACGCCATGTGAAATACAATGATAAACTGGTGTTAGCTGATGGTACAATGTTGGCAAAGGGTGCAGGTGAAGCCCACCACCAAATCCCCTGGACCCACACACACATGCAGCTCTGTTGGCCATATCCCAGAGACAGTGTTGCTGAAGACCTACTGTGCAGGAACACATGGGGAATTGTGTGCGCACAGAACGATCTGGGGTATGGAGGTGCAGGGAAAAGTGGTCAATTACAAAAACAGGGCGATATGACATATCACGGAGGACATGTGTACCCCCTGTTTGCTGACACAGACAGGGCAGCCATAGATCCACCTACCCCTGACCACTGCCTGTTGGTCGACGCGCACAGTCACCAGCCAAAGCTCCACAGCACCCGGAGTTCCACCAACTATGTCCTGTGCATTGGGAAACAGAAGGGCAAAATACATCTGTTACGCCCTAGCTGTGCAACCCGCACCGCACCTTCCCATAACCAGCGTGCAGACCCACCAAACCCTGAACAGACTGTCTGTTCACCATCACACTGCACAGATCACACCCATGTGACGGTCATCATTGATGTTTCCCTGGCAAACTACAGGGATCCGTATGCTGTCTGTCCCTTCCCTTACTTCCCAGCTGCTGTACAGAGTGGTGGACAAAGGTGTTTGCTCCCCACTGTGTTGTGTCACGCCAGGGTTGCTGTTATATCCTGGCCCTTCCAAACTGCTCCCTATGCTCCATCACTGTGTGTATTGCTGTCTCAATGTCCTTCCCTACCCTGCTGTCATGCCCAGTAACACAAGGAAATATGTAGGGTCAACCCCCGTATCCCCTGTGCATACCCATATTCGTGCTGTGGATAGCCCACACCGTAGCTAACATTAACACATGTGTGCTGATGCTATAATTTATTCATGTACATCTCCTATATCCCGCCCTATTAAAATCAATGTGGTTCACAATGAACAGAAAACTTCTACAATGCGACATAACAGTGCGTCTACAGAGAACAGAGGTTGAACTGGGGAGAACTGGGGAAACCAATCACAGGTCATATTGAAATAACAGTGTTTGCACAGTTGGATACAACAGGGTATTCACAGTTGGGCAGAGGTTGGTGGTACAGGAGAGGTGTACCAGAAGGTGTACGCTGACTATCCACCTCTCCTGTACCCCCAACCCCTGCCCAACTGTAAATACCCTGTTGTATCCAAATGTTGCTCCTGCCTGGTTCGCCTCTGTATGTGTGTAACTAGGCAACACTGCAAGTCCCAGCTATTCAAAACCCCATAAATTGGGCAACAATCCCCCCCCTGGCTGGACAACGCACAGGGCCCCTATCCGCCACAGCATCCAAGTCACGACTACGTGATACCCTACATAGTCAGGCACACTGTAGTGTCTCCGTAATCTCCATTACGGACCACACAGAACTGTAATCCACATACCACAGATCACGAAGGTACCACAACATAGCAAAAGGAGCGCCATACAAACACAGCACACACATGGACCCTGCAACTTTGAGCATACCAACCTCACAAACAGCTTAGAGGACATACTGATAAGCACACACATCTAGACAACTGGCCCAGCCATGCTCTTCTCCCCACTGTGAAAGTCATACCATGTGCCTGTCACCCCGCTGCAAACCATTTATCGAAACCAACAACGTGTGTCTGCACAGCAGCCCCTATCACATGCACCCACAAACCAGGTATGTCAGGCAGACACCTCCCACAAGCCTAAAGCAACACACACACATACCACCTCCACCTGCTGCTGTACCCCGCCCACAGTTACTGTGCATCAGGCATGAGTATATATGGTGCTGGCATGGCTAGCCACCATAAGTTACATGTCCGTGCAGTGCTGCATATCACTGATACTGTGATACAAATGGACACTAGTAGTAGCTGCACAAACATATTCAAACAATTGTAGGTGGTAACAAATTAAGTACGTACATGTGAAGAGCTCCGTAACCAGCTGCCTCCTGACTGCTGTCCCCTCGCGTGTGTCACCACAGGCACATGCTGGGGGGCACACAGGGTCATCCTCTAGATCCTCATTAATGTCGACAGGAATACGGTGCCTGAGAGCAATGTTGTGCAGGATGCAACAGGCTAAGATGATCTCTGCTACGGTCTGTGGACGGTATTGTAAGGCACCACCTGTCCTATCCAGACACCTGAAGCGACTCTTTAATACGCCAAAGGTGCGCTCTATGATGGAGCGGCTGGTGGCATGGGCCTCATTGTACCTCCACTCTGCACGTGTCTGTGGATGACGCACAGGGGTCAGCAACCAGGGGCGACACCCATATCCTGCATCACCTGCAAAAAGAGGAATGTGTAATATTAAAGGAGGAGCGCATGTTCCCTCAAAATGACACAGGTACATATGTGCTAAACAAATGCATACCACAATTTGACATACACATATGACAACACATGATGGGACAGCACAGCTATGTATCAGGGTGCGAGGGCAGACACACAGGGCAAGGGCTAGGTGCACAGATTGGAATCAGTAACCACGGCACATATGCTATGCAGCCATTCAACTATTACGACAAAGCTCCATAGCAAGGTGGACTGTGAGGCCACCCCTATTAAGTCACATACAGTTGACATACCCACACAATAAGTCAGACATCTGCACATACGGTTAGTAACATGAACAACATGTGCATGTAAGAAATGAGAAATACACACCCAGCAATATACAGTCCCCATACTGTCCAGCCTCAAATTGAGTGAACAGTGCCGAGTTCTGCAGGATATAGGAGTCATGGGTGGACCCTGCAAACCTGGGAACCACATTCAGAATATGCTGATGTGCATCACAGACAACCTGAACATTCAGGGAATGATAGTGTTTGCGGTTGCGGAACACTACCTCCCTGTCACTGGGCGGGACCAGGGCAACATGTGTGCAATCAATAGCTCCCATCATGTGTGGTATTCTGGCTAACGCCTCAAAGGCTTGGTTCAGGGTCCCCCACTGTTGCCTAGTGTGGGGAAGGGCTATGTAACCCCCCACCCAGCTGACCATGGCATGCAGTACCTGGTGGAGACAGCGTGAGAAGGTGGGGTGGCTCATGCCACCCACTGTGGCCACCAAAGACTGGAAACAGCCGGAGGCAAAGAAATGTAGGGCACCAAGGAGCTTGACCAAACCCGGTATGGCATGTGACCGACCAGTCAGGGGCGCGAGGTCAGGTCTGAGATCCTCGTACAGCTCCAGAATAGCTCCCGTGCTCAGGCAGTAGAGGGAGATGACCTGGTCATCACGCATGCCCTGGAGCTGGGCCCTGGGCCTGTAGAGGCGAGGCCGGCGAGCCTGCACCCCTGCATGTCTCCTGCCCCGTGCGGGTACAGCCCCTGCCCGGCCCGCCCCCACAGCTGCAGGCCTGAGTTGAAGCAGGTCCACACCCATGTCCTGTGCCGCAGCCCCATCGACTCCATCTCCCCCATCAGGCAACCGCAGCCCCTCCTCAACAGCAACCGCAACCGCAGCAAATGCAAAGGATGCCATACACACAACCTGTCCAAGCGCACAATGACACACAGACAATGACACACACCTCACTGACCAGGACACACAGACACACACACAGGCCAAACAACACTCACAAACACAGCCACTACACACAAAGAACCGTCCTCCAACACTCGTCAACCTCCACAAACACGTCACCAACTCTGTCTCTCTCCAACACAATCCCATCAATGTGTCCCAGATGTGCAGCTGAATTTAAAGGGTAGAGGTATGTTGCGCGCATTGCACATGCACTGTTACATGGGCGCGGCCATTACGCACTGTCACAGGGTAGACATAGGGCAGCCTGAGAAGGTGCAGAGCAGTGTGAATGATCACGGTGAAAGTGACAGAATAAACATTCTCCTGTTTATTGGTTGCCAGCGACAACCTAAGCACACGTGCACAGAGCCCAGAAAGACACACCCAGAGAGCAAAGCAAGGGAGTCTGCTTTACCTAATAGAGTGCACCTGAGGGAAGGTGGAGTCAGGAAATACACAGATAAAACAGACTACCAAACATTTGGAGATAGGGAACCTTTGAGAGAGAGGGAATCCTGGAGGGATGAGCCGAGGAGAGAATCCTGGAGAGAGGAATTAAAGCAGCAGAGGTCACAAGCTGAAAGGCAGCAGGGGAGCCGGTGTGAATGTTGGAAAGAGTCCAGAGACCTGTGTGGTTCTGGGGGAAGGCAACACCCTGACAGCGTGAATGTGTTTGGAAAGCAAGAAGAATACAAGAAGACTGCAACAGCAGGTACAGGGGCAAAGTGTGGATACAAGTGCTATTTGCAATATGAAAGGGAAGGGCCCTGGAGGATTAGAAAAAGCCATATAAACCCCAGATATTCAGAGGCTAATAATAGCTTTTCTCCTGATTATAGAAGTGTTAAAAGAAGAGGGCTTCACTTACTTAGAAAAGCTGAAGAAATCCCTTCTCACGGTGTGTTCCCAGCTTCTAGGGAAACACCGTTACACCGGCCGCAATCAGGCACAGTTGGGCCTGGAAAGCTAGGGCAGACCCGGCAGGGACCCTATCAAAATTACCCAGCTAGCAGGTCAAACCAGGACCTGAGCTATGCATTGAGGCACCAGCGGGGGCAGGGCTCTGAAAGACATCACTCAGAGTTTGGTGATACTCCCCAGAGAGGCAGTGCAGTTGACAGGAAGAGAAACTTCTTGACTGACGAGGCAAGCCTTCCATATTTTTATTCCACGTTGGAAGTGGATAGTGGAGATACCAATGAGCAAGAAATAATGGAATATGAGAATTCTGAAGTATTAACAGATACAGAATTGATGGACTGTTCTTTCTCTGTGATAGAGCCAGAGATATCATTAAGGTAAATGTGATTTGTGTAACCTTAAATTCCAGTATACAAGTGGCAGAGCTGCAACTCTCTCCCTCTCTCCAAGCCAAGCAGTCAGTTAGGCTGTTTATTATTTACTTTTGGTTTAAAGTTATCAGCTGAAGGAAGCTACTTTTGTTATGTAGTTATCTTTTGTTTGAAACCAAGTGAGCTGTTAATTTCTGTTGTTTAAAAAGAAGAAACCTCAAGGGACGGGGAATAAAACCCTAAAAGAAAAGAAAGTTCTTCTGTGTGATTTATATATAGAAGCAAGGCACAACTACCACCCTCAATAGCCAAACAATACCAGCAGTCACGGCTGGGGCGGATGAGGTGTGACAGCACGTTATGCATGTGCTGAGATGTGGGCACGGCCATTGCACGCGTACGCAATGCGCGTTACGTGGACTCTCCCTATAAATACCTCTGCATACCTAGGCGACTTCGAGGGTTTTGTGTAGGAGAAAGAGACAGAGAGAGAGAGAGAGAGAAGGAGTGTGGTATTCGTTAGTGTTTGGCGGAGTAGTGTTGGTGTAGAGAGTGAGCAGCAGTTGGAGAGGAGTTGCAGGGGCCAGAGGCAGGTGCAAAGGGTAGTGAGACAGCAGAGGAGAGATAGAGGAGGGGTGTGGAGCAGCAGGTGTGAGAGACAGCAGAGGGGAGAGGGGGCCAACAGGGGGAGGGGGAGTGGTGGGTAGGTGTGGGGGGAAGCCCTGTGGGTGGGGAAAGAGATGGCTGATCGGGAGGGGGAGGGGGGGCACATGGCTGGTCAGGAGGTGGGGCAGCCACCTGCTTATGCGGGAAGGAGCGGTGGGCAGGGAGGGGGGAGGCGGGCACATCAGGTGGGTCACAGCCCACACAGGGGCCCCCCACTGCCAAGAGAAGGAGGATCCCTGTGCCTGTTGCTGCCCGGAGGAGGGCAGTGTGTTTCAGCCCCCAAGAGAACCACACCCTGCTGGCCTGTGTCCTCGAACACTACAATGTTCTGTATGGGTGGCTCAGCAACAGCACCACAATTGCCACATGGACAGAGGTGTGGGAGGAGGTGCGGGTGGCTGTGGCTGAGTTAGGGGGGCCACCAAGGGACCTGGACAGCCTCCGAAAGAGATTTAATGACATCAAGCGTGGGGTGCGAGCACACATGACTGCAGAGAGGCAACATGCCATGGGTACTGGTGGGGGTAGCCCCTTCACCCCAACCCTCACCCCCTTGGAGCAGGAGCTGGCAGACAGACTCGGGCCAATCTACCTGCATGGCCTTCCAGAGGCCCTGGACACTGCCCATCCCCGGGCGGGTACATATGTAAGCCTGTGTACCCTCTCCCTCACCCCCCCACCGCACCTTCTGCTGCTGTAGAATCTATATGGATTGAAATTCCATATAAAAGGGGGAAGGCAATGGCAGTGGGGGTGTACTATCGAGCACCTGGCCAGAATGACCAAATGGATGATGAAATGCTCAAAGAAATCAAGGAAGCTAACAACAGTTACAGCGCAGTAATAATAATGTGTGATTTCAATTACCCCGGTATCGACTGGGTCAGTGTCACGTCAGGACATGCTAGGGAGATAAAGTTCCTAGATGAAATAAATGACTGCTTCTTGGAGCAGCTGGTTCATGAACCGACCAGAGGGGAAGCCAAATTAGACCTAGTCCTTAGTGGAACACTAGATCTAGTGCAAGAGCTAAGGGTGTTGGGGCCACTTGGCAATAGTGATCATAGCATGATCGCCTTTGATTTAATTAGTGGAGGAGGGATAGTAAGGAAATCCACAGTACTACCTTTTAACTTTCGAAAGGGAGACTATGATAAAATGAGGAAAACAGTTAAGAAAAAACTAAAAGGAGCAGTTGCAAAGGTTAAAGACGTACATCAAGCTTGGGTGTTGTTGAAAAACACTATCTTGGAAGCCCAGACCAGCTGTATTCCACGCTTTAAGAAAAGTGGAAGGAAGTCCAGAAAACTGCCAGCATGGTTTAAAGGTGAGGTCAGAGAGGCTGTTGTTGCCAAAAATGAATCTTTCAGGAAATGGAAAAAAGAGCCAAACGACGAAACCTGGAAACAGCACAAGCACTGGCAAGTCAAATGCAAGGCATTGATAAGGCAGGAAAAGAGAGAATTTGAGAAGAAGCTTGCTGCGGAAGCAAAAACGCGAAATAAAGACCTTTTCAAGTACATTCGTAGCAAAAAACCTGTGAGAGAGTCAGTTGGTCCATTAGATGATAAAGGGGTTTAAAGAAGCACTAAGAGGCGACAAGGTGATAGCGGAGAGACTGAATGAATTCTTTGCTTCGGTCTTTACTGAGGAAGATGTAGGGATGTTACCCATGACTGAAGTGGTATTTAAAGGTGCGGAAGAATTGAAGGAAATATCGATACATCGGGAAGATGTCTTACAACTATTAGATAAACTGAAGAGTAGCAAATCACCTGGGCCGGATGGTATACATCCAAGGGTGTTGAAAGAACTGAAATATGAGATTGCAGACCTGCTATCAGTAATCTGTGAACTATCATTAAAATGATCTCTAATACCTGAAGATTGGAGGATCGCCAATGTAGCACCAATTTTTAAAAAGGGTTCCAGAGGTGATCCGGGAAACTACAGACCGGTGAGCCTGACGTCAGTACCAGGAAAAATGGTAGAAACCATCATAAAGAATAAAATTACTCAGCATGTAGATAGTCACAACCTAATGGGAGACAGCCAACATGGCTTTAGACAAGGAAAATCTTGTCTTACTAATCTGTTATGTTTTTTTTGAAGGAGTGAATAAACAGGTGGACAAAGGTGAGTCAGTTGATATTGTGTATCTGGACTTTCAGAAAGCCTTTGACAAGGTCCCTCATGAGAGACCTTTGGCAAAACTAAAGAGTCATGGGATAGGAGGCAGTGTACTATTGTGGATCAGGAACTGGTTAAAAGATACAAAGCAGAGGGTAGGGCTAAATGGCCAATTTTCCCAATGGAGAAAGGTGAATAGTGGTGTACCCCAGGGATCAGTGCTGGGTCCGCTGCTTTTTGACATATTCATAAATGACCTGGAAAGTGGAATAACGAGTGAGGTTATCAAATTTGCAGATGACACAAAACTATTTAAAGTTGTTAAAACCCAAGAGGATTGTGAAAAATTGCAAGAGGATCTTGATAAATTGGAAGACTGGGCATCAAAATGGCAGATGAAATTTAATGTAGACAAGTGCAAGGTTATGCACCTAGGGAAGAACAACCCAAACTATGGTTACATGATGCAAGGTTCCACATTAGGAACCACCACCCAGGAAAAAGATTTAGGCGTCATTGTTTATACCATGATAAAACCCTCTGCCCAGTGTGCAGCGGCGGCCAAGAGAGCAAATAGAATGCTAGGTATGATAAGGAAAGGAATGGAAAATAAAACAAAAGATATTATAATGCCTCTATATCGTTCCATGGTAAGACCGCACCTTGAATATTGTGTGCAATTCTGGTCACCGTATCTTAAAAAGGATATAGCGATTTTAGAAAAGGTTCAGAGAAGAGCCACCAAAATGGTAAAGGGGATGGAAGGATACTCCTATGAAGAAAGGCTAAAAAGGTTAGGGCTCTTTAACCTGGAAAAGAGACGGCTGATATGATATGAGTCTATAAAATTAATGAACGGAGTGGAACGGGTAAACGTAGATCGATTGTTTACATTATCAGAATATAGAAAGACTAGGGGACATGCAATGAAGCTACAGGGTAAACTATTTAAGACTAATAAAAGAAAATATTTTTTCACTCAACGTGTAATCAAACTCTGGAATTTGTTACTGGAGGATGTAGTAAAGGCTGTTAGTGTAGCTGGGTTAAAAAAGGTTTGGACAAGTTCCTGGAGGAAAGGTCCATAAACCATTATTAAGAAGTGACCGAAGATATCAATGCTTGACCCAGTACAAGCACTGTGGAACTTGTGTCTCTTTGGGAAACTGCTAGGTACATATGACCTAGATTGGCCACTGTTGGAAACAGAATACTGGGCTTGATGGACCTTGGTCTGACCCAGTATGGCATATCTTATGTTCTTATGTTCTTATGCTGCTCCCCCTCACCCCCCACTCCCCTGGTATGTCTCTGCCGTCACCTATCACATGGTGTGGTCGAAGTGTAACATGGCTAACATGAGCTACGTCACCCTCATTACTGGCCCCAAACCCAAATTCACACTCTGTGGGGACAACCACCCACCCCTAACGGACCTCTCATGTTGGAACTGGGCCTACCACAATCCCTTAAACCCCATCCACATACCCCACCCTACCCCGCATGCCCCCCCCCCCGGCCCCTGGAATGTGCGCCCAGGTACAGATGAAGTCGCCTTTGTACATGACTGTTTGAATCACGCTCCCCTCACCTCTCAACTCAGCTGCGACCTGGCCCCTGCCTGTGGAAAATGTTTCCACAGCCACACCGTTCAAGGGGGGCCTCCAGGTCCCCCGCACTCACCAGTCCTCTTGCCATGGCAGGGGCAGTGGGCCCCCTCTGTATCATACGGGTCACATACAGTCTCCCCTCCCACCCCTAACTCTCCCCTCACACTCTGTCGGATTGCATCTGAGCCGCTGCTCCACACAAACAACACCCCGAGTAGCTGGTGTCCACCGTCCCAACAACACCTCCAGACCCACCATCCTCTCAGATAGTGAGTAATGTCTCTCAACCCTCCACGCCCATCCCACCCGCAGTCATGGTGACATGAAAAGTCATGTCGCGGACACCTCCACCCCTAATGTTCGCAACCCCTCCCCCGCTACCCCCGTATAGCCCCCTGCTCTCACCCATTGCACCAACACACCAGCAGGGTCATAGCCCTGTGCTGCCTGTCACCTCTAACTGTTCAACCCCCAACCGCTCTGACTCTGTGCCCCCTATACCCGACAACCACCTGTTAGGCCTCATCACTCCCCATCCCCAATATCAGCCATGCACGGGATCCACTACTCTAATGAGTGACCCCCCTGCCACTGACCCTCCAGCTCTCTCCCCCACTATGTCCAGACCCCCTCATCCACTATGTCCACCAATTCCACTGCTGAGTCTGTGGCCCCTTAACGGCTGTGGGCTATGGCGCCTCCTGCTCCCCACATCCTGTGCCCTGTTAGGCGTTCACCACACAGCCATGCCTCTCTCAAGTTACCCGCTATTTGCGTTCATATGCCCGCTACGCTGAGCAGGCCTGGCACACAACCTGCTCCAATGCTGACCATCCACACAGTAGATGCATGCCCCTGTCCTGACCATCAGCCATTGGCGCCTCCAAACAACAGGTCCTGGCCAGCTGGCAACCTCTCCTGTCTCTCCTCCCCATCGTCTGTTCTGTACATGCGACCCTCCCCTATGTGTTAACACATTCCGGGCATCTACCTCCTGTTGTGCGCAAACTGTGGCATGGCACCACCATGACCAAATCCAGGCCAGCACCCTCCCTGTTCCCACCCCCTCCCCACCCTCCATTCCCCACCCTTTGTTCCCCCTGCCCCATCCTAGCCCTCGTGTCCCCCACCCCCTGCCCTCCTGTCACAGATGTGGATACAACACCCCTCCAACGTCCACTGGGCTGACCACCTGGCACTCCGGTCCCAGGGCCACCCACCTCCCTAGCCACATGTGTAACACACCTGTCACTCCCCCATTACTCTGAGTTGCGTCCCGTTGCTCACCACTGCCAATGTACCATCTGACTAGCAGCATACTATTGTCATGGCCCTGCCCATGAACCCCACACACAATCCCTCCCATCCCCTGACACCCATACTGAAAGAACTGCACTGGCTCCCAATCATCGCACGCAGCAAATACAAAGCTATCATGAACATCTGCACTATCATACCACAGTCCTCCACCATACGCCTACACACCCATACAACCCAACACAGGCACATTGGCAAGAAGAAGAGGCACCTCCAATCGGGTAAACACCCCAAACGGCATCACCAGGACACGCAAAGACACCGCACAATGAGCAATCTCCCTGGCTGCTACATCCATATGGAACGCTATCCCAGATGATCTGAGACTAACCACAGATAGCAAGGACCTTTGCAAAAGGCTGGTGACAAACCCTGTTCAGCGGTTACTATGGACACACCCCCAGAACCAGCATACAGACCAGTTCATCCACCCACCCCCTCACCCCCCCATAACTGTACATATGACCGTATAATAGCTCATAATCTATAATAGCACACTATTTAACTACACCAAATCTAATCACATCCCCACCACCACACTGTCATGTGCAAACTACAGACCCATCACATCTCCCTTGGCGTTGATCTTTCATCCCACCATGTGTGACCTACTCCCTGCATCTCGTGCTGTCCCCCTCCCCTCCCCTCCCGGTCTGCCATTGGACACTTGTGACCTCCTTTCCTCCTTCCGGCCCTGTGCCCCTTTGTGTGATAGTGTGTACACTGTATACCGCTACTCCCCTTCTAAAAGTGGTATAGCACATATACCAAACAGCAATATGCACAGTCAGCCACCATCGGGACTCTAACACACGCAGATACGTCAGTCTGTTTATCAAATCATATTAACAGCAATGCATGTGCTTGACAGCGCCCTTTATTTGCAGAATCGTATTGGTCGGTGGTGTGGTAGTGCTGGGGTGGGACATGTTCAGGGCACCCCCAGGTGTACATTGCTGGGGGGGGATGTTTTGCACACGTGTACATATTTTGGAACCCGTGGTTGACCTGTCATCTGTATGCTCTCACCCAACCCAGGTGACTACAGTATCATGGGGGCACCTGCTGAGGAGGAGGAGGATGGGTCTCTGGATGTGGCCTGCCCTGAGGATGGCGCCTTGCGTGACATAGCTGCTGGGGAACAGACTCTAACCAGCCCAGAGGTGCCGGAGGTTCAGGGCGGAACCACCTTTGCCGGCTCTGCAATGGGGGGCATTGCAAGCCCCGAACAGGCTGGGCCAGCCAGTGACCACGGGGACAGCCCCCACCCCATGCAGGACCACGGTGAAGCAGTTGCAGCTCCCACAACATTGGAAAACATCCTCGCAGAACTGAGGGACTACGGTGCAGGTGGGTATCCCCAGACACACTGCTCCCCATGGTTGTGTGCCCAACATGCACAGGGGGTATGGCGTCTGCTGACACCGCTGAAGCTGACGGGGGTTGGGGGAGGGGTGTCATGTGCCAGGTGTGTCCCGCACCCCTGCTGGATGGTCTGTCCGGATGGCAGCATGTTCTGGGGTTTCAGGCCAGGTGCTCAGACAGCGGAACACACTATTGACGGCCCACCCAAACACAATGGCCAGTGGGCACCTCTCCATGGGTACAGGACTGGGGCATGCTGTGTCCACATGATGTGCCCTATGCACACGCAGTTCAGGGGGCAGGGAGCCCTAATGTAAATATGTATGTATGTGCACTGAGCCCTCACAGCACACGCCATACCTCTGACAAGCTGTGTGCACATGTGTCCTCATCAGCTCATACTGCCACACTGCCATGTGTGAGCCCTGTGAGTCCCATGACCACGCATCATGACCACTATCAGGCATGCAGGTGGACCATGGGACACACATGTCTACACCTGGACATGCGCTGTTGGCTGAGCCATGCATGGCTCTCCCTAGACCGAGAACCACTTTGTTGCCTCTAGGAGCAAACCCTATTGCTTTGGAAATGTCGGTGAACTGTGCTCACCTCTCTACCACTTGTCCATATGACGTGTTTACATCGGTACTGTCTCCACGAATGTTATTTTTGCGGTTCCAGGTCTGGGTCTACAATGCACAGCTTAAACTCCGGGCTCTGTATACCGCCCATATACTACACAGCTGTTGACATCACTGTCCTTCCTTTCATCGTTACCCAATAGTTGTTTCATGTAATGAGTTGTTATAGTTTTAAGATGTTCACTGTAAAAACAGCCATTGGCCTGTTCCATGTTGTTCTATGTAAACCGCACTTGATCACTGGAAGGTGCGGTATATAAGAAACTGATAATTAAATGAAATTAAATTAATAGTCAGTCATGTCTTGTGCACTTTCTGTATACATTCTCGAGATATGCCATCATCGGGGTATGTTTAGACTGGTACGTGACATCTCCCCATTGGAGCCCCATATTGGTGTTCTCACTGGCTGCCCAGGGATCCTCATCTGCATCCCTGAGTGGGCATCGCTAACACCAATATTGAGCTAAAATGGAGAGCCGTCACGCACAAGTCCCAGCAAGACCCTGATGATGGCATTTCTGGGGACTGTATGCCCAAAATGCATAAACATAGCAACATACTGAGTACCTATTATAGGTGTGTCAGTGATGGTAACAACAGTGTACTGTGCGGGCAGGCTACATAGCTTGACAGCAACACTGTAAGTGTATGTCCGAGACCCGGATACACAGACATTAGCATTGCGGAGCAATAAGGTATGAGACGGACCTGCTATTTTCACGTGTTGAGAGAGTGAGCACAGCTTGCCCTCTTTCCTCCATGCATGGCTGTGTGGAGGACTGATCATGTGGCATGTGCGTGGCATGTGTATTGGTGACATATGGGTCATGAGGGTATCTCACACATCACCTTGTGTCCCACCCACAGGTACTCAGCGGGCTCACCAGCAGCTACACGAGGATATGGGGGCTATTACTCATGAGCTGCAACAGACGAGGGCTGCATTCACTGTTGATGAGCTCCAGAGGAACAGGGCCACAAATGCCATGATTGTGGAGGAGCTGCAGTGGAACAGGGCCACAAATGATCTTATGGTGGGGCGCTCCTCAGAATTGCACGTGCTCTGGAGAACAGAACGGACCTGATGCAGCAGCCTGCGTCAACACCGCCACCGGAGGCTGCATCACCTGAGCAACTACAGGGGGGTGGGCCACCACGTGGGCAGGCTGTGCAGGGCGGGAGGGGCAAGAGGGGCGGTCGGGGTGGGCGGCGCAGCAGGCAACGTAGGATGTGATGTAAACAAAATAAACTTTCATGTACCTGTACATACTGTGTGTTGTTTTCCGATATTTGGGGCAGGGGTGCCCGACGACGCATACACCGCATGTTGTCTCCCCGTCCACATGGCCACCATCATGCCCCTCAGTGCAGGGGTGGCTGTACTGGCAGTTCACAGCGCACAGTGGACCGTCCAGACCCTGTGTGTCATGAATGGTGTCAGGTCCCAGCCACCGGGCCCCAGCATTGGGGGATGGCCATGCTCCCCAGATGCAAATGGCACATGTCCTGGTGCCACGTCTGGTGCTTGGCCCTGTTGCCATCACGCCCCCCCCAGCTCCCCCCAGCAGGAGCCACACAGGTGCATACCGTCTCCTTGGCCCCACACGGACTACATGGCAGGACTCCCATGTTAACCTGCTTGTAGCACTGACAGACATGGCTTGCTTACATAGGTCAGTTGTGCATTCCTACATGCACCTATGGTCACCCACTGCCCATCCCTGGGACATGCATGTCCCTGTGGCAACCGCATATGCCATCCCCCTGGGCAGCTTTTTGGTTCAGAGGCACACCTTCCCCACAGACCACAGCCATCGCTATCATCCGGTTCAGCTATTGACACACATGCATCGTGCATCTGATATGGCTCTCACACATTCCACTCAGCATACACGTAACCAGGGTCTGTGCGACATGATCCACATCGGCACACCACAGTGTCTACAATGCACATACATGCCCGCACACATGGCCATTCCCCCCACCAACATGTGGGGGACAGGACATGTCTGCTACACATGTCACCCTTGCATACACATACCTCCCGGAACATATGTCCCAGGAACATTTCCATAGCCTGTCTGGTGGAATGACGAAGGACCAATGGTTTTGGTTCAGACATGTTTTATTTATGAACAATTAAACATATAACTTTGACATACATCAAACATAGTGCACTACATCTGTATACCCTCTGTACAGGCCTACCATGCCATGTGGTGTCACACCAGCTGCCGTGCGTGGTCGGGGGACACAGGACACCACAGGGCATGTGTGTGGGCATCACAGGAGCCATCACATGCTCCTGGGACGCCCGTCAGGGGATGGCCGCCGAACGGGCATCCGTCCCATCTCGGCGGCCATCCACTGAACAGCCACTGTCAGCCACCGGTTGCTGTGAACAACCTGATGCAGGGTGTGCTGCATGCCAACCAGGGACACATGCATGTCATGCATGCACATGCCACCACACACACACATGGTGCCAGGTGTCTGCGTGGTGGCATAAGCATGCAGGCCATGTGAGTCCATGGCTGGCGCATCCTCTCCTACCCATACATCCTGTACAGGCACACGCGGTGGCTGGCAGGGGCCCACGCCACTAAGTGGTGTCCTGTTTTCCCTGGCACCCTCCCCCTCCCAGGGCCCTGCTCCACCCCCCCTGACAGCTCTCCCTCACTCTCTGCCTCCCCCATGCTCCCCCCTCTGCCCCACCCTCCCACACATTAGACGCACTCACTCCCTCCCCTTCCGCCCCACCCCCAGCCCCTCCATGCCCACATTGTCGTCCCCCCCCTGCAGCGTCCGCCATCTCCTCAGCCACCGCCTCGTCCTCTGCCTCTGTGGCTTGCTCCTCCTCCTCATCCTCGGTGGTGTGGTGGGCAGTGGGGTGTGGTAGGGGTGGATCAGGTGCCGACGGGCCCTCACCGGCGGCATTGCGCTCTGTGGAGGATGACAGGCATAAGATCATTGTCCTGTGGGTCGCCTGGCACATGTACATATTGAGGCACCACACAGGCTAGTGCGCCAGCGTGACATCCCATATGGATCTGCATCAACAGCCCAACTCACCTACACCTTGGGCCATCACCCTCCTTTGGAGGTGGGAGAGATACTCTGTATGGTGCAGCCGTAGCTCCCGGGCCTTTTTCCTTAGGTCCTCCACCTGTGCATGGTGAGAAATGAGTGGAGGCATCAGTGACCATATATCTCTGGTGTGTGGCCGACACAATGCTAACCTCTCTGGGGGCGGTGTCTCCTGCCACACTGCTCTGTGTGTCAGGTCTTGGCTTTTGCCAGTGCCACCTCAATGTGTGGCTGTAGGTACGGGCATGTCTGCAGTGACACCTATGTGGCCTGTGCACTTTACCCTTGACAGACTGTTCAGTGTTCTTATGCTCTCTCTGCATGACATGGCAGCACCTTGTCACGTATGGTTTGCTGTGATGGTGTCCAGGGGACCCCCTGACCCCTTCTGTGGCCATAGGCCACATTGGCTGTCCCCCTGTCCTGACCACTTCATCCAACGCATCCCCGATGGCAACACCATATCCCAGAACACATGGGTGATGTGTCCACACATGGAGCAGTGGGTGGGTGGCCCTGTGCACTTTGCCAGGGGTAACTACCCTGCCATTTGCCCCTCTAGTATACCTATGGCACATGACCAGGGACCGGTCTAGGTAGGTCAATTGTGGTTGGCAGCCACAGGGGCCAGGGCCTACACAACGGACTGGCCCATTGCCAACTGTGCTCCTGTCTGGGTGTCAGGCAGTGTAGTGCAGACCTGACAGGTGCATAGATCCTTCCAAAAGCATCTGTGATGTTCCTCTGCAACCAGGGGTGGCATTGCTGCCGAGTGTGTGGATGGGTGTCCTGACTCAGCATACAGTTCTGAGGACATGGCTCTCTTACAGGCCTCCGTAGTCAGATCCCATTGCCCGTGGGGGTGGGGTGCTGCTCAGCACATTCACATCTGCACCCACCACACCATTGGGGTACCTCACATACGTGTGTGGAGAGGCATTCCCCCCATACTAGGGGTTATATGCAACCTACCCCGGTATACGTTAAACCCGGCGCTGAGGAACATACCAAACGTTGAATTCAGGTCCCAGGCACCCTCCGAGTCTGTTATCCTAGCACACATCAGCATCAAACACCGTATCACCATGGTGACTGAGAGCCCACTCTGATGGGCCCTCAGCCCTCCTGGGGAGAAGGAGGATGTTTTAAATTACAAAGGCACACACACAAAACCATCTCACCAGGGTGACTGAGAGCCCACTCTGATGGGCCCTCAGCCCTCCTGGGGATAGGGAGGTTGCTTTGAACTGCAACAGCACACAATTCCATCTCACCAAGGTGACTGAGAGCCCACTCTGATGGGCCCTCAGCCCTCCTGGGGAGAAGGAAGATGTTTTAAATTACAAAGGCACACACACAAATCCATCTCACCAGGGTGACTGAGAGCCCACTCTGATGGGTCCTCAGCCCTCCCGGGGATAGGGAGGTTGCTTTGAACTGCTACAGCACACAAATCCATCTCACCAGGGTGACTGAGAGCCCACTCTGATGGGCCCTCAGCCCTCCTGGGGATAGGGAGGTTGCTTTGAACTGCAACAGCACACAGATCCATCTCACCAGGGTAGCTGAGAGCCCACTCTGATGGGCCCTCAGCCCTCCTGGGGAGAAGGAAGATGTTTTAAATTACAAAGGCACACACACAAATCCATCTCACCAGGGTGACTGAGAGCCCACTCTGATGGGCCCTCAGCCCTCCTGGGGAGAATGAGGATGTTTTAAATTACAAAGGCACACACACAAATCCATCTCACCAGGGTGACTGAGAGCCCACTCTGATGGGCCCTCAGCCCTCCTTTGGAGAAGGAGGATGTTTTAAATTACAAAGGCACACACACAAATCCATCTCACCAGGGTAGCTGAGAGCCCACTCTGATGGGCCCTCAGCCCTCCTGGGGATAGGGAGGTTCCTTTGAACTGCAACAGCACACAAATCCATCTCACCAGGGTGACTGAGAGCCCACTCTGATGGGCCCTCAGCCCTCCTGGGGATAGGGAGGTTGCTTTGAACTGCAACAGCACACAGATCCATCTCACCAGGGTAGCTGAGAGCCCACTCTGATGGGCCCTCAGCCCTCCTGGGGAGAAGGAAGATGTTTTAAATTACAAAGGCACACACACAAATCCATCTCACCAGGGTGACTGAGAGCCCACTCTGATGGGCCCTCAGCCCTCCCGGGGATAGGGAGGTTGCTTTGAACTGCAACAGCACACAAATCTATCTCACCAGGGTGACTGAGAGCCAACTCTGATGGGCCCTCAGCCTTCCTGGGGAGAAGGAGGATGTTTTAAATTACAAAGGCACACACACAAATCCATCTCACCAGGGTGGCTGAGAGCCCACTCTGATGGGCCCTCAGCCCTCCTGGGGATATGGAAGATGTTTTAAACTGCAACAGCACACACATCCATATCACCAGGGTGACTGAGAGCCCACTCTGATGGGCCCTCAGCCCTCCTGGGGACAGGGTGGGTTATCTGATTTAGACAACTACATACACTATATCACCAGAAAGACTGAGTACACACTTTCATTGGACTCTCAGGGCAACTGGGGGTAGGGCTGATGTGTCACCCTGGAAATGCAGACCCACCATATGGCCATGCTGTTTGGACCACTTCCTTAGGCATATATATGGGCTACCTGTGTTACTGTTATTGTTTGGGCATCAACGGCAGCAGCTGCCATGACACCAGGATGGCATCAGGGCCCCTGTAAACAGGGCTTTGGCCCCCTGGGTGACGGCCGGAGCAACCAGATGTGCTACATAGACAATATGGCACATGGGTTTACCTGCTACACACAACTAATTGTGATAGACTACCTACACACACCAGCATGCACAGCTGCAGTCAACACTGGATATGTGTATGGTTCAACTGACCTGTCCCCATGCACTTACCTCCCGTGGGTATGCAGCTGCACGGTTGTAGTGCCATGTGACTCTGTCCTATGCCCTTTTGACCCTGACCAGGTCCTGTCGCCTTGAGGATCCTGGAAAAAGCTTCTCCTGCTTTAGGGCTATCAGACCTGCCAGGTGCCGCAGCTCCTGCCTAGTGAAGGGAGGTTTACGTGATCTGGTTGCCATCTTCACCTTTATGGTGCGTACACATGCACACTGCAACGTACGCGCATGCGTGTTGCAACACGCTGCGCTACGCACGCTGCACCTACGTGCTGCGGCCATCTGTCCCCTGTACTATTCTATGCTATGTGAGTTACACATGATTTGGTGTCGCCAACAATGTCTACATGGATCTCTGCTGCATACACGCTTTTCACTGATGTGTATGCCATCTAAAAACTACAATTTGCCATCTGTGCATTTATATGGTTCCATACCCACCGGGATCTCGAACCCATCACCACTGGCTCCTGGGGGTAATGTCTTATCCGTTGTGCCATGCCTTTGCACATAGCACAGAGACACTAAGGAGGACTTTTCACTGATCTGTCTTAATGTGAGCCCTGTAATAATCTGCAGAATGATGTTGGGGGGGGGGGCTGTTATCTGGCATACATGTGGGAAGCGCACATTAGGTGGCATGGTGCTCAGTATGGCACTATGGGGGTAGGCGTGCCACGTTAATGCACGTCATTCGTAGGTAGGTGTGCTGACATAGAGACCTAGTGGTACAGGTGTGGCGCATTGGTTTACAGACTGCCTTATGGTACATGCGTCATGGGTTCAAGCAGCCTGTGGGGCTATTGCATCTGACTGCCTGATACATTGCCCTCTACTATCAGCGATGATTTCTGCGGCAGTTTCCTTTTATTTTCATATGTGCTGCCAGCAAACACACCCTCACAGTGCCATACCCTGATGTGACGCATCAGGCACCCTATGGGGCTATCCAGCAGACACATTATAAGGTGCACTGTCCGCAACAACACCTTATACTGTTCCCTTATAGGGCGCATCATAGGTCACCTTATGGGGTACCGTTTTGGCGCTTTCTGGTGCGCTTTTGAGGCAACCTCGGTCTACAGTACTGACGGTGTTGCTGCTGGCAGCACTACGTAGATGTAGGGAACATAAAAGCCTCTGCTAGCACTATCAGAGACCCCCACTGTGGGTTCACACCCATGACCTCTCGCTCCTCAGGCAGTGAGGTCACCAATGAGCTACATCTCCATAGCTGCTAAGTAACTGCTGGCTGGCTACAGTGGGACCTCAGGTCATCCCACGAACTGTCTGCTGTGGTTACCGGGATAGGGTTATACCACACATACCCATGATGCACTGCACATGTCAATCGTCACTCTTCAGATACCCATGGGATGGGGTATGCACCCCCACAGCACCGCAGCCTGGTAGGGGGTACTGACCGTATGTGTTACTGGCACAGGGTAGCTACAGGCCATCACATTGTGCGGGTCCAGTGCTCACCCTGAGGGTGAGGTGGGTCTAACGGCACCATATCCAGATCACCTGGCATAGCTGAAATAGGCTATGCTGCAGGACCCCATCACTGGCAGTGTGTGATAGGTAGGTCTTGCAGATGCACTTGGGCATACATCTGTGTCCATTGGTATTCCACAGTTACGTTTTGCCCTTGAAAACTATGATGCACCCAGATTAGCGCATATCCTGTGTGGGTGCCATGGCCACATGCTGGGGGTTGGACCGGACCCATTGGCAGATTATGTCGTACCACCCATACTGTCCCCTAGAGCTCAGTATCCCCCACCAACACATCCGCATCCCTGCAATGGTGGCAACCATCCACCTCAATGCATCTGGGGTACAGACAGCTTATAGGGAGGTCCCAGCAGTTCTGTACACATCCATTGGGTAATAGGGGACAGACAGTAGGACTGGAGATGTTCAGCTGGCACCCCCCACTATTGGACTTTCCCAAACAGCGAGCACAGGGGGTCTCCAGCTGCTGCACTCTGCAAGGTGTTCAAGCAATACACATAGACACTGCATGCAGCCTGCTAGCTAGTCCATAGTACTGGAGGTGAGGTGCTCACCCCAAACCTGGGATGTGAACACACTCACCGAGCAGATAGGTCGGTGATTGGGCCCCCAGAAGGGGAACCCATATATATCACCTCATGGCAAAACTATATAGCGCTATGGGGGCACCTAGCCATGCCATGGTCACTGTCCAGTCATGGTGAGGGTGCCTCCCAGCGGGACATTATGTGGCCACCCTGTCCCTGCAGGTGGTGGCTGGGCACTACACTGTCCCAGCCATTGTCCTATGCCATGTGCTGCTGCATCCTGCCCAGGCCACCCTGTCCAGACTATACCCACAATACCTTGCTCCTCATTATGCACATTGGCAGACTGACACTCTGAACACTGCAAGCAGTGTGGTCTGCATAAGGTGTTAGCAACCACCACACATTGGATGGACAGAGACACTCTCTCACACCTGTGGCAGCATTGTGCCAATGTAGAGGCATTTTGCAGCCCTTCCCACCTCACCAGGCCTGGTTACAGCACAAACATGGCTATGTTACGCAGCACTGTTGGGGTTACTCCACAGGGTGCAGGACACTTCTGGACAACAGACCTGCTACACGCTCCACAGACATCGTGGAGGTTGGTGTGCTACGGATCAAGGGGCAGTCTGTACCTAACTTAGGATTAGCTATCAGCCATTGTTCATAGCAACCTTTTGATATATGTTTACCTCATCCCCGGTTTTAGGGTGGCATTGCTAAGGTATGCAGGCGCTAGTATTGGGGGCGCCACGCAGGGCCCAACATTCTGCCTCTCCAGGAAGCTTTGGGAAATGGCGCCTGTGGGTGCAGGTGTGTCCGGCCCTGTTGGCCACTGCTCTCAGGCAGAGCCTCCCAACACCAGTCCTAGTGGGCCAAACACTGTTCGGGTTTCCATGCTGTCCCTAATGACTATGCATGAGATACATCTGCATACCATGTGGGCGGTACAGTGTCATGCAGCACAGACATCTTTATTCGGGACAGCATGGGTCACGATTGTTGTTTGGCCCTCCAGGGCCTCATTTGGGGAACTCAGGTGTAGGTGATGCGCATGCTTATGATGTCTACGCTCTGTAGGGCAAAATATGGGCCTTTGCAGCATGTTTGTGTTCTCTGCACTGGAGGTCTGCTTTTGACTGCCACGGCTTAGTGGTGGGTAAAATATGGGGCCTAGAATGTCAGGAATTTGAACCTGTAACCTTCTGCTCTTGAGTGCACTGCCTGTGTGTACTGCACCACAATGTGTACTGCACCACAATGTGGCCACAGAGATGTTTTCTTCCCTGGAGATGCCATGACTGTTGGCCAGGCAATGTACGTCTGTTGCACTGCACGGCACCCACCTGAACAGGGCTCGGGCACAGTCCGCTGTGGCCAGCGGCCAATGGTCCCTCCTCCACCCGTACCCCTGCGACACCATGTTGACATGTTCTTATCTTGAGGACAGCGTGCGCCCTGTGTGATTTGTGGCCCTCCAGGGCTGCATTTGGGGGATTCAGGTGTAGGTGATGCACATGCTTATGATGTCAACGCTCTGTAGGGCAAAATATGGGCCTTTGCAGCATGTTTGTGTTCTCTGCACTGGAGGTCCACTTTTTACTGCCACGGCTTAGTGGTGGGTAAAATATGGGGCCTGGAATGTCAGGCCCTCAGCTGGGATTTGAACCTGTGACCTTATTTTATTTTTATTTTTATTTTAACATTTGCTTATATACCGCTACCTTCCAAAGATCAGCTGCGGTTTACAATGAACA
The DNA here is from genome assembly GCA_033557465.1 of Ichthyophis bannanicus. Taxonomy (NCBI): domain Eukaryota; kingdom Metazoa; phylum Chordata; class Amphibia; order Gymnophiona; family Ichthyophiidae; genus Ichthyophis; species Ichthyophis bannanicus. The sequence goes on from CM066033.1 coordinate 546,176,626, forward strand.
AGTAAAGAAACAGTGAAACAGTGCTGTTTTTTACATGAAACTTCAGTGAACTAATTACAATAGTCTGTTAATTACATATTAACATTTGGTAATATTAAGTAACATTATAAAACTATATACAAAGGTATGAATCATATAGGCAACTATATACAATGGTATGGGTCATGTAGGCAACTCCCTTAACGTAAGTTGGAGTAGCGACTAAACGAGGTAGTTGAATGATGAATGATGAAAGAAAAAAGAAAAAAAGATATATGTGAGTGTGTAGAGTAAGTAGTGTTACAGTTAGATTGAACAGAAGATAAGAGCTATTCATTTGAGCTTAGCTCAATGAGGGGGGCTCTGTGGAAATATTGAATTCATGTTGGTCTAAGGTCGATATAACTTATAGCCATCTAGCGTCGATATAACTTATAGCCACCTTCTGCTCTTGAGCGCACTGCCTGTGTGTACTGCACCACAATGTGGCCACAGAGGTGCTTTCTTCCCTGGCGATGCCATGACTGTTCGTCAGACAGGGCCTGTGTGCTGCAGTGCATGACACCCACCTACACAGGGCTGGGCCATGGACCGCTGTGCGCAGCTGCCACTGCCCCCTCCCCCACCCTCCCCTGCCCCCTCCCCCACCCTCGGCCACCCTGCCGACATGCCCTTCTACTGGTGGTGCTGGTGGAGCACAGTGTCCAGCCGTCCAGTGTGCGGGTAGGCAGCTGCCTATGGTGTGGGTTCTGGGGTAAGGGTGGCTGCATAGATGTCAGCGCTTCCCCCCAACACCTCCTGCCAATGTTGGTACTATCCCCTGTAACACTGTGGGGGGTAAACTCGTGCCCATGCTGGACCCTCATCATTTGTTGTCTGGCTGCTCTACTGTTTCAGCATTCCTATGGCCCACCTAGGCATCACCCTGATCCGCACTGTGGCCCAGCTGCACCACAGCATGTGCCGCCTGCGGCCCTCTGTGTCCCCTTTCCCAGCATCTGTCCAGTTGCCCATTCCGACATGCCCGCCCTGCTGTTGTGGGACATGTGCACGCCACAGGGAGCCTGTCCAATGGAGAGGGACACCCTGCACAGAACAATATCCCTGTGGGATCATTCATCCTGTATGGGGATGGTGTGTGGACCCTTCCGCAGTTCATATATTTCTTTTTGGGTGCTTTCTTGGGGGTGTTTTTTGCTGTTTCCCATTACTATCACTATTACCCAGCTTGGTTATGTTTTTTCTATATTTTGTTGGGGTCCTTTTCACTGTTTCTTTACCCTTCTGTTCCGTGCACATGTTCACACTTATCACTGTTTTGTTGGTTTCCCTGGTTTTGCTGTACATTGCTGACAGAAATGGTTTCTCTTCCCTTTAAATCATTTCTAATGCCAGGGTTTCACTGGCGCTAGTTTTGTGCCTCGGATTTCACAGCGTTAGTGTGCGGGGAGCCTCTCCCCACCCACTCTCTGCCCATTGACCCCTTCTCTCCGCCCCTGGGGAGCCTTCCTCCGCCCTCAGGGGGGCTTTCCCCGCCTTCAGTGCTCATTTGCACCGCAGCGTGCGTTATCACGCGATATGGTACCTGTGCGCCTTACACAGCGCCATCATCGTACGATAAGGTACCTTATCGCGTGATAACGTCACAGAGCGCACTTTAATATGGTTTAGTAAACATACCCCTAAGCGTGAGCAATATGTCTGTGCCCAACTTGACCTGAAAGATGTGGAGGCTGATTCCGAAATGTGCATGGCCAGGCCATCCAGATGCCCAAAAAATGGAGGAGGCCAATTTGTACCTGATTCCATAACCGTGGGAACTAGATTTTCCCACAGTTGCGGAATTGGGCACTTAGATGGCCCAGCATGCAACCTATTCACTTGCAGGAACCACCCTGGCATCGACACAGAGCTCTAGCTAGTGTGTGGGTACAGTGGTGTTCTGTTGCCATGGCATTGGCATGTCCAGCCTGAGCCACCAATGGCTCAGACACAGAGCGGCCCCATTTCCCCACTATCTGACCCTCTGCAATGGTGCAAGGGGGCTGCAGGCTGTGCACAACACATTGCCCAGCACTAATTCCACCTTCGGGATGGAATAGGCCAGGCGTCTAATGTGCTGACGAGTGACATACAGAGACATGACCTGAATTGCCTATATATGTCCAGCCATCTGGGTATTCTCCCACTCCACCAATGTCCAGCGCTCCCTGCACATCCTCTGTGTACATGCGGGGAGCAAATGCCACAGAATTGGGTCCAGGCATTGTGCATGGGTTGGACGTCTGGCCTGAACATCCAAACCCGCTATATGCTTGTCAGAATGCCAAGCATAGTGTTTAGCTTGATATGTAATATGTAGACAAATAAAAAGTGAAGCAAAAGCATGACTCAGAGAGATCAAATTAAATTTTACAATGCGGCAGTTTTTTCCTAATAAAAGAAAGTGCTGCAGCCAAGCTAGGGAGGGATAAACAAAAGACTGCTCAGGAGTGCAGGCCTGTGAATCCCCCACTTAAAGCTTTAAGCGTACTCTGTTATATATAATTCTGTGTGTTTTGTTTTCATTTCATTTCTTTTCACTTAATTCTAAGATTCAGAAATAGGAAACCAAGACTGAGGCCCCAGCCAGGCAGTCAGCAACAGATTACATGCAACAGTTAGTGTTTGTGAATTCTTGGATCTTTTCTCTGAATTGGAGGCAAGTCAGAAGAATTGTGAGTATGATGAGTGATTTGAATGAATGGCAAGAAAAGGCATGGGCTGTAGCATTTAAGAGAGGCAGTCTGTCTCATTGTATATGTGTTAAACATGGTGATGTTTGTTATAACCATGCGGCACGATAGCATTCATTGACTAATGGTAATGAAGCATTACAATTTCCCTTAGGAGGGACCTTTTTTAGAGAAGCTTCGATATCTGAAATATGAATGGCAGTCATTGATTTAGGGGGACTGCACACTAGTCCTGAGTGGGTGACCCTTACATGGTAGGAGACAATGGCACATGAAAAGTCTCAAAAAAACCATAAGTTGTTGTATTAGAAGAAAAAGTGTATAATGATTCATTTATATGATTTTCTTACATCATATTTTAAAAGGATAAACATTTTTTGGTTGTAAAAGATTTAAACAGTCTGGCTTTAACTTGGAAACTTGTTGTTAGTTGTGTTTTCTTATACTGATTTTCTTTTTTTTTTTTTTTAGTAGGTCAGAGATATATTGCACCAGACTTGCTAGTTGATATTTGAAATGTCTGTTTTCTTATCATTGTTAGTCATTAATGTGTATACAAATTTGTCTTGTTTAGCTTGTTTTCATTCTTGGGTCTTAAGATAATTTCAATTGTTTTTCTGTATTTAAGTTATATGGTTTGGTTTCCAGTTAAGAGGTGCACTTTATTTTGAAAGCTTTCCTGATCTCAGTCTAAGTGAAAAAAACAGATATACTGCAAGTTGTTTTGTGTATATGTTGTAGCACTATATTTTTGTACATGCTGATTTTTGTTTTGGTTTTAGTAATCATTAGTTTAAGTAATCATTTCAATATTGTGATTTTCCCTATATAGCAGATTCAAATTGTTTTCTTTCCAACTCAGGTACTTCTTCTGAAGTTACGGAAAGTGCTCCCTTACCTGATATTACTAATGCCCAATTTGTTGTACTTATTGCCCTTCCTAAACCCTTAGTTAGTGTACAGTCTCTAGATACGCCTGGGGGATATTTCTTCCTATTGATATTGTTGTTATAAAATGTTTTGAAAGAATAATTTTCATGTCATAAGGCTTAAGAGTTTTTGAATGTTTTATGCTAATTAGGACATATGCAAAGAGTTGTTATTTGGAACGAGGAGAAATAAATGTTTATCTTCTACTTGCAGTTCACTTAAAAGTAGCACTAAGGGGTATGTTTACTAAACCGTCTTAAAGTGCACTGCGCGACGTTATCGCATGATAAGGTACCTTATCGCGCGATGATGGTGCTTTTTAAGGTGCACAGGTACCATATCGCGTGATAACGCGCACTGCGGCGCAAACGAGCGCTGAAGGCGGGGAAAGGCTCCCGGAGGGCGGAGGAAGGCTCCCCAGTAGCGGAGAGAAGGGGTCAATGGGTGGAGAGTGGGAGGGGAGAGGCTCCCTGCACACCAACGCTGTGAAATCCGAGGCTCAAAACTAACGCCAGTGAAACCCTGGCGTAAGAGCTGATTTAAAGGGAAAAGAAACCATTTCCGTCAGCAATGTACAGCAAAACCAGGGAAACCAACAAAAAGTGATAAGTGTGATACATGTGCACGGAACAAAAGTGCAAATAAACATTGAAAATGACCCCAACAAAATAAAAAAAAATCATAATCAAGCTGGGCAATAGTGACAGTAATGGGAAACATCAAAAGACACTCCCAAGAAAGCCCCAAAAAATAAATATGAAGTTTGGAAGGGTCTACGCTCCGTCCCCATACAAGGTGAATGATACCAAAGTGAAATAGCACTGATCAGGGTTTCCCTCTCCATTGGACAGGTTACCTATGGCATGCACATGTTCCACAACAGCAGGGCGGGCATGTCGGAATGGGCAACTGGACAGATGCTGGGAAAGGGGATACAGAGGGCTGCAGGCGGCACATGCTGTGGTGCAGCTGGGGCACAGTGCGGACTAGGCAGATGCCTAGGTGGCACTTAGGAATGCTGAAACTGAACAGCAGCCAGACAGCAACTGATGAGGGCCCAACATGGGCACAAGAGTGTTTATCACAGTGTCACAGGGGATAGTACCCAGTAGGTACCCCCAAGGGCACAGAACATTGGCAGGCGGTGTTGGGGGGAAGCGTGGATGCCTATGCAGGCACCCCTACCCCAGAACATGCACCATAGGCAGCCGCCTACCTGCACACTGGATGGCTTGAGACTGCACACCACCAGCACCACCAGCAGAAGGGCATGTCAGCATGGTGGCAGAGGGGTACTGGTGGTGGAGGGGGGCAGTGGCAGCTGCCCAGAGCAGACCATGGCCTAGCCCTGTGTAGGTGGGTGCCATGCACTGCAACAGACAGACCCTGCCGGACAAACAGTCATGGTATCACCAGGGAATGCACTGTCTCTGTGGCAACACGGTGGTGCAGTGCACACAACCAGTGTGTTTGGAGGCAGAAGGTTACAGGTTCAAGTCCCAGCTGTGGTGCCTGCCAACCCAGTCCCCATATTTTACCCATTACTACAATGTGCTAATACAGACAGAACGTGTATTGCAGATGACGTAAACATGCCCAAAACACCTACATTTTACCCTACAGAGCAAAGACACCATAAACAGGTGCATTACCTAGAGCAGAGTCTCCCAAATGCAGTCCTGGAGGGTCAAACACCATTCAGGTTCCATGCTGCCTGTGCTGCATATCTATGCACCACCCCCATGGTATGCAGATGTATCTCATGCATATTCATGAGGGACAGCATGAAAACCCGAAAAGTGTTTGGCACACCAGGACTGGAGTTGGGAGCCTCTGCCGTAAAGCAGCAGCCAACAGGGGCAGACACACCCACACCCACAGGCTCCATTAGCCAATGCCTCCTGGAGAGGCAGGACATTGGGCCCTGCGTGCATCTCCCAATACTAGCACTTGCATATCTTAGCAATGCCACCCTACACCTGGGAATACGGTACACAGCTATCAAAAGTTTGCTATGATTACTGGCAGATAGCAATTCCTACGTTAAGCACAGTTTGCTGATTGAGCTCCATCATAGCAACCTTTCTGATGTCTGTGGAGTGTGCTTCAGGTCTGGTCACTGACAGTGTTTACCACCCTGGGGTGTGATCCTCAACAGTATTGCGTACCATATCCATGCCTGCACTGTGCCCAGGACTGGTGTGGTGGCCAGGGCTGCTAAACTCCTCTATAGTAGCACAATGCTGGCATAGGTGTGGGAGTGTGTGTCTGTCTATCCCGTGTGTGGTGGCTGCAAACACCCTCCACAGCCCACACTGCCAGCACTGTTGCCAGTATTGGCCTGCCAATGTGCATAATGAGGAGCAAGGTACCATGGGTATAGCCCGGACAGGGTGGCCTGGCCAGGATGCATCTGCACAGGGCATAGAGCACTGGCTGGGACATTGTAGTGCCTGGCCACCACCTGCACAGACAGGGTGGCCACAGCATGTCCTACTGGGAGATCACTCTCACCCTGACTGTGCAGTGACCACAGCATGGCTAGGCACCCCCATAGTGCCATATAGTGTTTCTCACATGTGATATTTATGGGTTTCCTTTTGGGGCCCAGTCACTGACTTATTTGCTTGTTGTGTATGCTGACATCCCAGTTCTGGGTGCACGCATTTCCACCAGGAACATGCACTATGGACTAGCTAGCAGACTGTCTGCAGCTGGTATGTGTCTTGATGGAGCGCCTTGCAGGGTGCAGCGGCTGAAGGCTTGCTGCAGGAGAATATCAGATAGTGGTGGGGTGCAGCTAAGCATATCCAGGCCTAATGTCTGTCTGCTATTGCGTTATGGATGTGTACAGAGCTGCATTGACTGCCCTGTAGGGTGTCTGTTCCCCAGCAGGACTGGGGTTGATGGTCCCCTCTACTGCCACCATTGCAGGGAGGTAGAATGTGGATCTGTTGGTGGGAGACCCTGTTTACCACCCTCAGCCCTGGAGGAGGAGGGTGGTGGTACATAATCCTCCTAGGGGTCCATAAGGGCTACACCTGACTGAGACATACAGATATATCCAAGGTGTGTCGGCAGAAACTACCTATCTCACACATTAGCACTGCTGGGGACCTGCAGCATGGCCTATTTCTGCCATGGAAGGTGCTGTGGACCTGGTGCTGGGCGCCCCACCGCACCCTCAGGGTGAGCACAGTACCCGCACAATGTGACGGTGTGTAGCTACTCTGTGCCAGTAACACACATGGTCAGTTCCCCCTACCAGGCCAAGATGCTGTGGGGGTGCATACCCCATCTTGTGTTCATCTGTAGACAGCTGATTTGCATGTGCAGTGCATCATGGGTACAGGTGGGCTAACCCTATCCTGCTGACCACTGCAGACTGTTTGTGTGGTGACGTGCAGTCCCTCTGCAGCCAGCCAGGGGCTTGTTAGCCACTGTAGAGCTGTAGCCCACTGGTTACTTCACTGCCTGTGGAGCCAGAGGTCATGGGTTCAAACCCACAGTGGGGTTATTTGATAGGGCTGTTCAAAGCATTATCTATTTTTAATGTACATTATTGCTGCCAGCAAAAACACCCTCAGCATACTGTACCCATAAGGTGCCTCAGAGGGCGCTTTATAGGGTGCCCTATAGGGCACCTTATGGTTACCGTCCATATAAGGTGCACTATACGGTATCCTATGGAGCAACCTATAGGGTGCCCTATAGGGGACATTATAGGGTGCCGTGGCAGACAGTGTACTTTATAATGTGCCCTATGGAGTGCCTTATAGGGTGCCTTATGCAGCACCTTCAGTTACGGCACGTGAGGGTGTGTTTGCTGGCAGCAGTAATTAAAATAAAATTAAAATGCCTCATAATGCAATATTACACATAACAGGTAGTGCCTCAGCCAGCCTTATTCATTGGACACAGTGGGGGATTGAACCCATGACCCCTGCACCATCAGTCAGTGTCTTCACCATTGTACTGCAGCTCTGTTCCTCTGGTTGCACATCAGCGCACCTGCTTATGCTTTCCGCGCACGTATATGGCACTCCTTATATGGCATCCTGCACACTAGCGCCGGGCGCACATTAGGACGGTTTAGTAAATATACCCCTAAGTTTTAATAGTTGTTTGATGTTTCTAGACGCCTTAGTCTATAAGGATACATTAGTATGTTATGAAGAAAAGTCTAACAATATATGTAGTTGGTAAGAAGCAAGTGATGAGAGTGTAGCGAGAAGTGAGATACAATATCAATAGTGAAATAGAAGGATTTTTGTTGGACAGTAAACTAGTGAAGGTGGTCTAATGATGTGAAGTGATGTGCCAGTTTAATGAATATGTAAAAGTAAGATGAGATTCTAAGATTGATCTGCAGTGGTAATATGCACAGCAAGATTTTTTTTTGCTATCTGTATGGGTTTGTACTGTAGTATGAAATGGATTCTGCAATTCAGTAGATTGAGAGGAAGGATGTACTGAACACTGCTGTAACAACTTGATAGAAGTAGACAGCACAGATAACAGTTCAGCAGGACTATGTGTTTAAAGTAGCTCTGCTAGCGAGAGAGATTGTCACAGCTCAAGGGCATGAGAAATTCCTTTTTGCCAGATAGCTGCATGCCTTGTTAAAAGCTTTTCAGGGAGAAAACAGAACACATTTAAAGTATAGTATGAATGTTGGCAACTTCTGATTCCAATTGGCAGCAGTATTACTGAGAAATAAATCTGCATGATTGTGATTTCATTAGATTATGTTTAAGTTTATTTTATGGGGATCCTGGATTTGACAATTGTGATGGAGGGGGGAAGAAAAACCCAAGCCAATTAACCATACCTTTACTTGTGTTCATAAATAAGGTTAATCCACAATGTGCAAGTTTTGTTTTCTAGGTTTCATGGGTCTGAGCTTATCCCGGTTAAGAGAATTTGTCTGCTGATTTCATTCTATGTGTCAGTTGTTATGGAATGACCTCTGCAGAAATAATGTTATTAATTGGAAGTGTGAAGATTCAAGATATGAATAAATGTACCCTGTCCAAGAGATTAATTGATCCTTTAATACTGTGCTGTTTTTGTGCTGAAAACAGTGTAATAGAGAAATATTAAGCTGTTACCAATGTAATTGATGTTCTGATTGGTTGAAATGTTATATTTTTAAAAGTTCTGTGGTTATGAATGTATTACCTGTTCTTGAGCACAATTTTAGTACTGTCTATGTAATGACTCTTATGTATCTGTTCCTTTGTTTTGTATCCTGATAGTCACGATGTTCCTTCTTTTTTGAGCTGAGATGTCTGTATTAATCAAAGTAATGTGAGTCAAACCATTACCTAAGAATTTTTGCTAAACAATTGAAATGAGTTTAATGTATTCACCATAAACAACCAGTTATGTTTTAATGTTTGTTACCCTTTAAGTAATAAGATTAACTATACCTTGTAACTTATCGCAGTTAGCGAGTAAACCACAAACATAATTAGTGATATGTACAATTTGCATCTGACAAGAGAGATGTGTCTATTAGCATGTGGCCTAATATTTAATTTGGTAGATAAACAGAATAAATTAAGGAATGTAGATGCAAGATAGAAGTATGCTACAAGCTAATTTGGTCTATATATAGTCAGATAATTTGGAATAATTTGGTGCTAGCAGTAGATGTAATTAATTAGCATTAGATAAAATAATCCTGTTCAACAATTCTATATTGCCATTAGGTATAAGTAGTCGTACTAGCTGCAATTGTGTGGAATCAGAGGGGTGTTGTAGTGTGAGATTTGGTTCTACAAATTATATATTGCATGCTTTGAATCCTACGGGCCAAAGACAATGACGTCTGTGAAAGAAAGGAAGTCTGCAATGCTACAGAATGTGTGAACTCTGAGTAGGAGCAAAGATCAGCTAGGTGAGCCTTGTTCTATACCCAATTTAACTTTATTATCACATGTCCACCAGGCTCCAAAAATGAAAAGACCAATGCTCTCTTCTGGAACTTCTCCATGAGCCCTACAGAAGTTTTTGAGAAGGAATTTAGCTAACCAAAAACTAAGATAGTGGCAACTTCAACCACACAACCTTCTGCCAAATTACAACAGGCTCAATGTTAAATGTTATGAATGTACCTGAAAAAGTGTTTTTGTATGTGTTTTTGCTTCCACAGCAAGCTTCTTCTCAAATTCTCTCTTTGCCTGCCTTATCAATGACTTGCATCTAAATTGCCAATGCTTATGTTGTTTCCAGTTTTCATCATTGACACTGGGATGAAGGCTTGAATGAACAGCATGCATCTAGAGGCCTTCTAGATAAGGGGCAAGAGACCCGTGAAACTATTAAATAGGTGTTAATGCTAAAGAACAGATCAAAGGAGAGTTTTGAAAGACTCCCTCTATCCAAGCAAGGGCTGTGTGAATCATCCAGGAAATTGGCCACAGATTACCTTAATAGCACAGGCATAAATAGTTCAACCAGAGCTCTGTGATTCTCAGTCTTGAAGGACTATGAAAAGGGACTGCTACATCTGGAGAGAGATCTGCAATTGTATTTATTTCTGGGAATTTTTTCTAAATCTTGGGGAAAAGGTAATTCTTTAGATTAAAGCTAATTAATCTGTGTAAATTAGAATCCAGTGTATTTGTTAAATCAGGCAGGGCCTAGCATCAGCAAAAAGCTTTAGTTAAATTGAAAACTCAACAGGTAGCTTTCAGTTTAAGTTTAAAACCCAGCAGAGGGCTGTCAGTTTAAAATCAGAACACAGCAGAGAGCTTTCTGGTTAAATTTAAAACCTTGTAGAGAGCTTCTAGTTTAAATATAATACTCAGTCAGGGCCTAGTATCAGCAAAGGGCTTTAATTTAAATCAACTCAGAGTATAACCTAGCATAAAAGGAAAAACAGGGTCAGTATTCTTTGAGCAATAAATTGTTTCTAGAGACCTTTACAAAGAGGGTCTAGATAGGGGAAAAGAGACCTGTGAAATTGTATTTATTTTATTTTATTTATTTATTTTATTTACAGTTTCTTTTATACCGCGCTATTCGACATCAGTGCGGTTTACAATGAACATAAAAACCACACGTCACAAATAATTGATCTGTGCTTACAATGAACAGGTAAGATAAACTTGGATATACATTAAACAGGTTTCTTGAACAGTGAAACAGTGAACATGAGAACTATGTACAAAGCAACAAAATGCAGCTATATGTAGAGTTACGTGAAACTAGGTAAATTTCTCTTGGTGAGAGGAGTGGGTGTTAAATGGGTGTTAAATCCAAGGGACAGATCAAAGGGGCATTTTGAAAGACTCCCTCTATCCAAGCAAGGGCTATGTGAATCACCCAGGAAATTGGTCACAGATTACCTCAGAAGCATAGGACAGGGCATTGTGTAGCAGCCAGCCTTTAATAAGTCTTCTTTCCTTCTCACCCTCCCTCCCTGACTCCCACCCACCCTGGGATAATCGTAGCTTTGTAGGTGCAGCTGTTTATCCTCATCAGGCATACATTAAGGACCTGAGATTAGTTAAGCTTAAGATGAACAAAGTCCATTAAACATATAAGTACAAGTATCCCCAGCAAACCTTAGTAAGTAAATGACTTAAATATCTAAACACAACCCTAAAACAAAGAAGCAGACAGCAGTCCAGCAGCAAGATGGAGGCTTTCCAGTCTTTTGCATTGAGTATCACATGTATGATTTTCTCCCAGTTGGTGAAGGGTCATATGTGTGCACTAGTTGCAAGGAGCTCTTTGCTCTCAGGGAATGAGTCCAATCTCTGGAGTACAGGACTTGGAGGACAGAAGAAGACTTGGAGGACAGAAGAAAGACAGAGAGGTACATTGATGAGACCTATAGGGATGTAGTAATGAAGTCCTACCTCCAATCTGGCAGCATCCCTGTTGCAATAGAGGAGAGAGATCATGTGACAGGAGAGCATCACTCCGGTATGGCAGGAAGTGATCCTGTAGCTAGGACCTGTCTTCCAGGTGATGTAAAACCCTCTTACACCGAGGAGGTTTCTCCAGGGCCTTGTGCCCATGAAGGAAGGGTGAGGACAGCCATTATAGTAGATAGCTGGGTGGCTGGTGGACATGAGGATTGCCTGGTAACATGCCTGCCTATGCGAAGGTAGTGGACCTCTCGCGCTACCTAGAGAAGGTCTTAGATAGTGCTGGGGAGGAATCTGCTGTCCTGGTACATATCAGTACCAATGACATAGGAAAGTGTGATAGGGAGGTTCTGGAGGCTAAATTTAGGCTTTTATGTAGGAAGTTGAAATCCAGAACTTCCAGGGTAGCATTCTCTGAAATGTTTCCCGTTCCATGCGCAGGACCCAAAAGGCAGGCAGAGCTCCGGTGTCTCAATGCATGGATGAGACAATGGTGCAAGGAAGCGGATTTTTGGATTTGAACCGGGGAACATTCTGGGGAAAAGAGGGGCTTTTCTGAAGGAATGGTCTCCACCTTAACTGGGATGGAACCAGGCTGCTGGCATTAACCTTTAAAAAGAAGATAGAGTAGCTTTTAAACTAGATAATATGGGAAAGCCAACAGTTGCCCAGGAGCGCATAGTTCGGAAGGATGTATCCTTGAAGGATACTAGCAAAAGATTGAAGCTAGGGCATATCAGCAGAGAGCTTCTAATAAAGACAAAAGTAGCCCAAATGCCTTTGAGTACAGAGCAGACAGAGCTTAAAGATTCCAAATTACCCCTGCCTACTGATAGCCAGATTAATATAAAATAAAATTCAGCCTCTAAAATGCTTGTATGCAAATGCCAGAAGTCTAAAAAATAAGATGGGAGAGTTAGAATATGTAGCACTAAATGAGAGGTTAGATATGATTGGTATCTCAGAGACATGGTGGAATGAGGACAATCAGTGGGATATTCTGATACCTGGGTACAAACTATATCGTAATGATAGAGCAGATCAAATTGGTGGTGGGGTTGCACTCTATGTTAGAGAGAGCATTGAGTCACAAAGGATTAAAGTTTTGTAGGAAACAAAATTCACTGTAGAATTTCTATGGATTGAAATTCCATGTAAGAAGGGGAAGATGAATGCAGTAGGGGTATACTATTGACCGCCTGGCCAGAGTAAACAAATGGATGATGACATGCTCAAAGAAATCAGGGAAGTTAATAAAAAATACAGTATAGTAATAATAATGGATGATTTCAATTACCCGGTATCGACTGGGTCAGTGACACGGCAGGGCATGCTAGGGAGATAAAGTTTCTAGATGAAATAAATGACTGCTTCTTGGAGCAGCTAATTCATGAACTGACCAGAGGGGAAGCCATTTTGGACCTAGTCCTTAGTGGAATACAAGATCTGGTGCAAGAGAAAAGGGTGTTGGGGCCACTTGGCAATAGTGATCATAGCATGATCGTGTTTGATTTAATAAATGGAGGAAGGATGGTAAGGAAATCCACAGTACCACTTTTTAACTTTCAAAAGGGAGACTATGATAAAATGAGGAAAATAGTTCAGAAAAAACTAAAAGGAGCAGTTGCAAAGGTTAAAGATTTACATCACGCATGGTTGTTGTTTAAAAATACTATCTTTGAAGCCCAGAAGAGCTGTATTCCACGCTTTAAGAAAAGTGGAAGTCCAAAAAACTGTCTGCATTGTTTAAAGGTGAGGTCAGAGAGACTGTTGTTGCCAAATAAAACATTTTTCAGGAAATGGAAAAAGGAGCTATATGCCAAGTTAGAAAAATTTGAAATTTCTTTGATTATGCTTTCAAAGAATGATGAAGGGCAATGGGCCCTGCACTAATAGAGATACAGTCAAACCTCGGTTTTCATGATTAATCCGTTCAAAAAACTCTGACTAAAACCGAAACGGACTAAAACCGAAGCAAGATTTCCCATAAGAAATAATGTAAATTCAATTAATCCGTTCCAGACACCCAAAAATATTGACAAAAAATACATTTTATAGAGAATAACTATATTTTTACATACAGAAAACAATGAGAAATACATATAAATGACTAATGAAATGGATAAATGAGCATGTAACATCACTTTTACCTTTATTGAAGACTTTTGTTGGCATATGGGACGCACTCCAGCCAGCTCCAGCTGCTCTCCCCTCCGGGGATCGAGCAATCACCACCAGCAGCGGAGGTGGGAACAGCCATCTTGGCCGGCTGCCCAATTGGGGCTCCAGCCTGCCTTGTAAAAAAGAAGCGCCAATAAATATGGAAGACAGTCAATCAGCAAGAAAATCAAAATAAAGAAAATCCCACTTCTGGCCACAAGATGGGGCTCCATTTTCAACTGTACGAAAACCGAGACAACGTACGAAAACCGGAACAAAATCTTGATGAAAAAAGTCAACGAAAACCGAATCGTACGAAAACTAGGGCATACGAAAACCGAGGTTTGACTGTATCTGTAGTCCCTTTGTTTTCTCTTCCCTTTCTACTCTTGCCAGATCCGTACTCCCTTACCAAATCTCCTCCCCAGCATTTATCTATTCTTTACTATTCATTGTATTTCCCACTCTGTTCTCTTCATAGTTTTATTGTAAACCACTTTGACAAACCACAAACGTAAATTAGTAAACCATATTTGCACCACCTGCTGGAGACAGAGAAATACTGAAGAATGGGCTACAGCATCAGCCCCCTATAAGGGAAGTGAAGTCAGCTCTGAGCTTTTCTAAATATGGCTCTATCTGCTGGCAAGGGGACATAACCCACTTCTCTGGCGTGGATAATAAGGAAATATTGTTTTTACTGCTTGCAATAGAATAGGTAAAAGATATAGAGAAATAACTTTTTATGAAGGGGTAGGCAACCTCCAGGCCCCGTAGATATCAATCTATTCAGGTTTTCAGGAAATCCCTAATGAATACTGAATGAGATGGATTTGCATACGATTGAAACACTATGGGGTATGTTTACTAAACTGCGTTAGTGCAAATCGCGTTAGGAGCCGCGTTAGTGAAAGGAAAGCCAAAAAAGGACATGGGCGGGACATCCTAACCACTAACACGCGTTCCAAAAACTAACGAGCGTTACAGGGCGCCATGGCGCGTTACTGCGCGTTAATCGTATAAAGGCGTACAGACACAAAGCACTGAAACAGAGCTGTAGCACAATGGTTAGTGTACTGACCGCTGTTACAGGCAGCATGGGTTCGAGTCCCCAGTGTGCCTAACGCAGAAGGCTGGCCCAGGCATCACCCTGTACATTACATAGGGAATGAGGAGGCATGTTTTTCTTTACGTTGAGTAGTGGTGCCAGAAACACACCCTCGCAGTGTGCTTAGCCACGTGCGTTGGTACGTGTGTTGGTGCGTGCGTACAATCGTGCGTGGGTACGTGTGTTTTTACCAGCGTGGGCACCCAATATTACAGACTCTTTAGGGTGTCCTGCACCTATGCATTATGCTAACAGATGTAGGTGTGATGGCCTATGGTGCATCTGAGCCTGTGAGCAGGTGCTGGATTTACCCAGGGTAGGATTGTGCCAGTCACACCCATGATGCACTGCACATGCAAATCAGCCGTCCACAGATACACACCATGGGGAATGTAACACCACAGCACCTCAGCCTGGTAGGGGGGAAGTGATCAGGTGCACCCCCACAGTACCTCGGCCTGGTAGGGGGTACTGACCATGTGTTGTACTGGCACAGAGTAGCTACACACTGTCACATTGTGCGGGTACTGTGCTCACCCTGAGGGTGCAGTGAGGCACCCAGCACTAGGTCCACAGCACCATCCATGGCTGAAAGAGGCCTTGGCGCAGGTCCAAAGCAGTGTTAATGTATGAGATAGGTAGCTTCTGCAGGGACACCTTGGACATCTCTGTCTGTTTCAGTCAGGTGTAGCCCCCTATGCACCACCACCACCCCCCCTCCCCCAGGGATGAGGGCAGCAAACAGCGTCTCCTATCAAAAGATCCACAGTCTACCTCCCTGCAAAAGTGGCAGTAGAGGGGAACATCAACCCCAGTCCTGCTGAGGAACAGACACCCCACAGGGCAGTCAATGCAGCTCTGTACACATCCATAACACAATAGCAGACAGACATTAGGCCTGGATATGGTATGCTGCACCCCACCACTATCTGATATTCCCCTGGTGCAAGCCATCAGCCACTGCACCCTGCAAGCCACTCCATCACAACACATACCAGCTGCAAACAGTCTGCTAGTGCCCAGTGGAGATGCCTGCACCCAGAACTGGGATGTCAGCATACACAGCAAGCAGATACATCAGTGACTGGGCCCCAAAAGGAAACCCATATCTATCACATGAGAAAAATACTAGATAGCACTATGGGAGTGCCTAGCCATGCTGTGGTCACTGCACAGTCAGAGTGAGAGTGATCTCTCAGCAGGATATACTGAGGTCACCCTGTCTGTGTAGGTGGTGGCCGGGCACTACAATGTGCCTGTCACTGCCCTATGCCCTGTGCAGATGCACCCTGGCCAGGCCACCCTGTCCGGCCTATACCCATGGTACCTTGCTCCTCATTATGCACATTGGCAGCCCAATACTGGCAACATTGCTGGCAGTGTGGGCTGTGGAAGGTGTTTGCAGCCACCACACACTGGATAGACAGACAGCCACCCCCACACCTATGCCAGCATTGTGCTACTATAGAGGTGGTCAGCAGCCATACCCACCACACCAGTCCTGGGCATAGTACAGGCATGGATATGGTACACAAGACTGTTGGGGGGTCACTCCCCAGGGTGGTGAACACTGTCAGAGACCAGACCTGCAGCACACACCGCAGACATCAGAATGATTGTTATGGTGGAGCTCAATGAGCAAAATGTGCTTAACGTAGGAATTGATATCTGCCAGTTATCATAGGAAACGTTTGATAGCTGTGTACCATATACCCAGGTGTAGGGTGGCATTGCTAAGGTGTGCAACTGCTAGTATTGGGAGATACAGGCAGGGCCCAATGTCTTGCCTCTCCAGGAGGCATTGGCCAATGGGGCCTGTGGGTGTGTGTGTGGTCCTGTTGGCTGCTGCTTTACGGCAGAGTTCCCCAACTCCAGTCCTGGTGTTCCAAACACTGTTCGGGTTTTCATGCTGTCCCTCATAAATATGCATGAGCTACATCTGCATACCATGGGGGTGGTGCATAGCTATGCAGCACAGGCATCTTTATTAGAGGCAGCATGGAACCGGAATGGTGTGGGGTCCTCCAGGACTGCATTTGCGGGACTCTGCTTTAGGTAATGTGCCTGTTTCTGGTGTCTGTGTTTGGTGTGGTAAAATATAGGCGTAGTAACCATGCGTATGTTCTCTGCAATAAAGGAGTGTCTTTACTATCACTGTTTAGTGGTGGGTAAAACTATGGGGACTGGGTTGGCAGGAGCCGCAGCTGGGATTTGAACCTGTGACCCTCTGGTCTTACAGGCACTGGCTGTGTCTGTTGCACCACACTGTGCCCACAGTGACAGTGCAGTCCCTGGAGATAGGAAAACTGGCCTGACGAGTCAGAAACCCTGCTCTGCACAATTTTACTGTGGGCTCATTTACCTTGTATGGAGACAAAAGTGCAAATAAACCTCAAACAGACCTTGAAAAAAGGGGCAAACACCCATAACAGAGCTGGGCAACAATGATATCATTGTGCAACAATGAAAAACACTCCCAGGAAGGCTCCAATAAAATGAAATGCTTTTTGAAAGGGTCTACGGAGCGTAGACCCTTCCAAACATCATTTATTTTTTTTGGAGCTTTCCTGGGAGTGTTTTTCATTGATGCCCATTGCTATCACTGTTGCCCAGCAGGATTATACTTTCTACAATATTTCTTGTGGTCATTTTTAAAGTTTTATGTGAACTTTTGTTCTGTGCACACGTGTTGTAGGTTTCCCCGGTTTTGCTGTACATTGCTGACGGAAATGGTTTCTCTTCCCTGTAATATGCCTTTAACGGCAGGTTTTCATTCGCGTTGGAATTGAGCTCAGAAATTCAGCGCGTTAGTGAGAGGGGAGCCTCTCCCCGCCCACTCTCCACCCATTGACCCCTTCTCTCCGCCCACTCTCCACCTTCTGCGCTGTTTTAACGCGCCGCGGGGCTTTATGATCGTTACATGCGGTTAACGCGCGTAGTATGATGTTAACGGTCGTTGGCGCGTGATTACGCGCGTTATACTGCACTTACGATCGTTAACGTCATACAACGCGCGTTATTCAAGTTTACCGCACTTTAGTAAACATACCCCTATATGTGCAAATTTGTCTCATGCACATTTATTAAGCATATCATGAAAACTCTATTGAGTTGATGTCCATAGGACTGGGGGTTATTTACCCCTCTTTATAAGTTAGGCATTGAATCTTCAGCTGTCCTGAACAAACCTGCTCTCTGCTGATCTCTGAAGCTAAGCAGGGTCTGGATGGGAGGGCATGCCAAATACCAGTGACTGTAAACTTACTGTCCTAAAGAAAGGCCTGGCAATCTATTTCTGGTTTTGCCTTACCAAAAATGCCCAGGAGCTGGGTTGCTACAAGTCAGCATTGACTCAATAGCATGCATTGCATTGTGAGAATTTCTCCTATCCCTTTATAACATATCTGTAGACTTTTATGTAGCTCTGTTTCCTGGCAGAGATCTCTGACTACCTGTTATAATAAATTGCCATCCAGGATTTTTGACTCCCAAACGTTCCACGACTGGGCAGATGTGTATTCAGATGGAATGCATACTGGAAAGATACTGCTCAAAACTGTTTGAGATGCAATAGTTTAATCCTTAGTCCTTAAGAGCTAAGCTCCCTGCAGTTCCAACCTTTTTTAGACTTATTTTTGCATCCTTCCCCCAGAGAAGATTTTAGAAGATAGAGCTATCAACATATGTGATGGGTTTTTGTTAAAGCATTATCCTCAAAAGTGCATGTGTGTCATTTTGTTATGACTGGAAGGTACTTTTAAATCTCAGAAACCATCTTATGCTGATAAATTAATTTGTAAAATGCAGTATATTCCTTTCATAAATAATAATTATAGTAAATTGAAATACTGACTGGTTCTTACAACCCACAAGGTTTTTCAGCAACACTACTTTTCTGTTTTATTAGAATCCAGATATGATGATCTTTACTAATGCAAAACCTCACACACAGGAAGTCAGTCATGGGATATATACCTTTATTTTCAGCACAGATATTATTCTTATTCAGCACTTTTGTATATTCCAACACGGGTAAGGATACAGCACTGTTTACCAACCCTGCTTGGCTGAGTGTGCCTCCAGGAGAAGGTTAGGAAACACTGAAGTGCAGTATGAACAGGGTCACTGGGAATTCAATATTGAAAGGCTCACTGATCGAATAAGATTAACAGATTAATTTGATCAACTATCTTTATCTGGATATTCAACGGCTATGCAGTGACCAAGTACTTTAGCAAAGAGCTTTCTGGAAGGTGCATGGTATGTAAGTGTATGAGATGCAATCAAAAAGTATCCAGACTTGTACAATAACACAAGAAGTATAACACTGATAGTTATTGCTCTCATTCTCCTTCAAAGTAGTCCCCTTCCGATAAAGCATACTTCCTCCAGCATTCCTACCACTGCTGGAAACAATTTTGAAATGTCTCTTTCGTTATGCTGTGAAGCTGCTGTGTCAAATTTTGCTTAATGGTCTCCATGTTGTCAAATCTCCTTCCTTTCAGTGGTAATTTCCATTTTAGAAACAAGAAAAAGTCACAGGGTAAGAGATCAGGTATGTATGGAGGCCAACGGGCTTGCTCGATTTGGTGTTTGGCCAAGAACTGATGGACAGGATGTAATGCGTAAACTGGGGCATTATCATGATGAAGCAATCATTCACCATTCCTGTGCAACTCTGGCCTCTTACGACGAACTGCATCACTCAAACAAGTCAGAACTTGGACATAGTACCCCTTATTGATGTTTTGGCCTTTTGGTAATCAAAGAAAACTGTGAACATGACCTTGACATTGCTCCTCACCTGACAGGCTTTCTTGGGTCTTGGAGATAGAGTCTTCCATTGTGAGGATTGAGCCTTAATTTCTGGGTCATAACCAAAAATCCATGAGTCATCACCAGCAATAATCTTTTTGATAAAATCTGAGTCATTCCAACAATTCCCTGACTGCAGACAGTCAATCTTCTTTTTGGTCAGGGTACAGGAGTTTCGGCACAAATTTTGCAGACACATGTCTCATCCCCAAATCAACAGTAAGAATGGACTGTACCAACCCGAAACTGATGCCCATGTCCTCAGCAAGCTCCCTGATAGTCAATCGATGATTTGAGTGCATTGTGGCATGCACTGCTCCAATTTTGTCTTCATTCCTGCTCGTGGATGGCCTTCCAGAACGTTCATCATTGTCAACACTTTGGCAGCCCTCTTGGAAACGTTTGTACCAGTCATTAACTCAAACATGATTCATGCATTCATCACCATATACTTGCTGTAACTTGTCATAAGTCTCTTTGCACGAATCTCCAAGTTTCTGGCAGAATTTAATGCAAATTTGCTGTTCAATTTTTTTCACTCTTCGTAAATTTGACGAACTGCTTTTACACGATACCAAAATCATGTGATTTAAAAAGTACAGGTGTGCTGCAGCCACACTACACTCTGCACATGCAGAGAACATAACTAGGTCACTGAATGCTTAATAGCATCGTGATCGTACTGTTATATAGCTACACAACAAGTCTCGATTCTTTTTGATCACACCTCACATAGACATAGCTAATGTGAAATTTTTTATGTTAAGACATTTGAGTTGTTGGTGTGCTTTGATGATGCATTGTCTTTTTCACTAGTCTTTCCTTATAGTTCCTAGCATTCTATTAGCTTTCTTGGCCACCACTGCACACCGAGTAGAGAATTTCAATGTATTACCCACAATGATGCCTAGATACTTTTTCCAAGTGGTGACTCCTAATACTGAATCTTGCATTCTGTAACTATAGTTTAGGTTATTCTTCTCTAAGAGCATAGCTTTGTGCGTGTCCACCTGGCATTTCATCTGCCATCTGGATGCCCAGTCTCCCAATTTCTGAAGGACCTCTTGTGATTTTTCACAATCCTCTTGTGATTTAACAACTTAGAATAATTATGGGGCATGTTTACTAAAGGGTATTAGTTGCTACTGTGATGATAACACAGAAGTACCATGCAGCAGTAGCAGATAAAGTGGGAAAAATGCAGATAGTGCAAGGATTTCCTGCACTATCTGCAGATTGCGCGGTAGCTGTGTGCCTGGGTGGAGGGTGGGCAGAGAGTGAGAGTGCCAGTAATATGCGATTTCTGCCAGCATCGACAGCACGCTAACCCCATGTTTGGCAGATATAGTGGGTGATGCTAATGCCACCTCAGTGGGTGACATTAGCTTGGTGGCATTGCCATCCCGTGATCCCTGCAATTTCAGGGTGTTATCTGCTGGGGAAATGCTATGCATGCCCGCAGCAGATAATGCGGGTTTTGCAACTAATGCAACACTATCTGTACTATCTCTCAGCATTAATTGCAAAAGCCTAACACACTTTAGTAAGCATTCCCTTTGTGTCATCTGCAAATTTGATCACTTCACTTGTTGCTCTTATTTCCAGGTCACTTATAAATATATTAAAAGGCACCAGTACAGATCCCTGGGGTACCCCACTATTCACTTTTCTCCATTGAGAAATTTGACCACTTAGCCCTACTCTCTGTTTCTATCTTTTAACCAGGTTCCAATCCACAATAGGATGCTGTCTTCTTTCCCATGGCTTTTTAATGTCCTCAAGAGTCTCCCATGAGGGACCTGGTCAAAGGTTTTCTGAAAATTTAGATACATTATATCACTCAGCTCACCTTTATCTACATGTTTAATTCACATCTTCAAAAAAATGTAGCAGGCATACTCAGAACTAGAAGACAAAATATCTCACAAGTTACATGTAAATTGTAACTGGGCCACAGGCTCAGTTCCTAGTCTCAGTGTCTACTCGTTGCACACCCTGCGTTACTGAGGCCACTGTTGGAAACAGGATACTGGGGTTGATGGACCTTGGTCTGACCCAGTATGGCATTTCTTATGTTCTTATGTACTGTTTCTCTTATTACAAACATTCATACTGGATCATCATATTCAATTGCCACTATCAAAAGCACAAAAGTGAAGAGTACTTGTCTAAACAATCCTTTAATTGGAAATTAATCTCCAATATGATCTGTAAATTTCAGATGGCAGAGTCAGCTGTATCTACAAGACAAAAATCAAAACAATCTATGTGTAGCGTACCAAAAAAACATCCATTGCCAAAAATTTCATGGTACCCATAGTGTCAGTGTTTCAGCTACATACGCTACTGTTCATATTGAAAAAGGCAGGAACCAAACTCAGAACATAAGAACATTAAACCAATATCCTATATCCAACAGTGGCCAGTCCAGGGCACAAGTACCTGTGAGGTTCCCAAAAGGTAGACAGATTCATAAGAACATAAGAACATAAGACATGCCATACTGGGTCAGACCGAGGTCCATCAAGCCCAGTATCCTGTTTCCAACAGTGGCCAATCTAGGTCATACGTACCTAGCAATATCCCCAAAAGACACAGGTTCCACAATGCTTGTACTGGGTCAAGCATTGATATCCTGGGTCCCTTTTTAATAGTGGTTTATGGACCTTTCCTCCAGGAACTTGTCCAAGCCTTTTTTAAACCCAGCTATACTAACAGCCCTTACTACATCCTCCGGTAACAGATTCCAGAGTTTGATTACACGTTGAGTGAAAAAATATTTTCTCTTATTTGTCTTAAATAGTTTACCCTGTAGCTTCATTACATGTCCCCTAGTCTTTCTATACTCTGATAGCGTAAACAATTGATCCACGTTTATCCGTTCCACTCCATTCATTAATTTATAGACCTCTATCATATCTCCCCTCAGCCGTCTCTTCTCCAGGCTAAAGAGCCCTAACCTTCTTAGCCTCTCTTCATAGGAGTAGCCTTCCATCCCCTTCACCAATTTGGTGGCTCTTCTCTGTACTTTTTCTAATAACGCTATGTCCTTTTTAAGATACGGTGACCAGAATTGCACACAATATTCAAGGTGCGGTCGTACCATGGAGCGATACAGAGTCATTATAACATCCTTTGTTTTATTCTCCATCCCTTTCCTTATGATACCTAGCATTCTATTTGCTTTCTTGGCCGCCGCTGCACACTGGGCGGAGGGTTTTAACATGTTATCCACGATGACTCCTAAATCTTTTTCCTGGGTGGTGGTTTCTAATGTGGAGCCTTGCATCGTGTAACTATAGTGTGGGTTGTTCTTTCCTAGGTGCATAACTTTGCACTTGTCCACATTAAATTTCATCTGCCATTTGGATGCCCAGTCTTCCAATTTATCCAGATCCTCCTGCAGTTTTCCACAATCCTCTTGGGTTTTAACAACTTTAAACAGTTTTGTGTCATCTGCAAATTTGATAACCTCACTAGTTATTCCCTTTTCCAGGTCATTTATGAATATGTCAAAAAGCAGCGGACCCAGTACAGATCCCTGGGGTACTCCACTATTCACCTTTTTCCATTGGGAATATTGGCCATTTAGTCCTACCCTCTGCTTTCTATCTTTTAACCAGTTCCCGATCCACAATAGTACACTGCCTCCTATCCCATGACTTTTTAGCTTCGCCAAAAGTCTCTGATGGGGGACTTTGTCAAAAGCTTTCTGAAAGTCCAGATACACTATATCAACCGACTCACCTTTGTCTACCTGTTTATGCACACCTTCAAAAAACATATCAGATTAGTAAGACAAGATCTTCCTTGTCTAAAGCCATGTTGGCTGTCTCCCATTAGGCCATGACTATCTACATGCTGTGTAATTTTGTTCTTTATGATGGTTTCTACCATTTTCCCTGGTACTGACGTCAGGCTCACCGGTCTGTAATTTCCTGGATCACCCCTGGAACCCTTTTTAAAAATTGGTGTTATGTTGGCGACCCTCCAATCTTCAGGTATTACAGATGATTTTAATGAAAGTTCACAGATTACCAATAGCAGGTCTGCAATCTCATATTTCAGTTCTTTCAACACTCTGGGATGTATACCATCCAGTCCAAGTGATTTCCTGCTATTCAGTTTATCAAATAGTTGTAATATATCTTCCCGGTGTAGCGATATTTCTCTCAATTCCTCTGCAGTATCACCTTTAAATACCACTTCAGTCTTGGGTAACATCCCTACATCTTCCTCAGTAAAGACCGAAGCAAAGAATTCATTCAGTCTCTCTGCTATAGCCTTGTTTCCTCTTACTGCCCCTTTTACCCCTCTATCATCTAATGGTCCAATTGACTCTCTCACAGGCCTTTTGCTACGAACGTACTTGAAAAAGTCTTTATTTCGTGTTTTTGCTTCTGTAGCAAGTTTCTTCTCAAATTCCCGCTTTGCCTGCCTTAACAATGCTTTGCATTTAACTTGCCAGTGCTTGTGCTGTTTCCAGTTTTCATCATTTGGCTCTTTTTTCCATTTCCTGAAGGTTGCTTTTTTGGCAGCAACAGCCTCTCTGACCTCACCTTTAAACCATGCTGGCAGTTTTTTGGACTTTCTTCCACTTTTCCTAATGCGTGGAATACAGCTGGTCTGGGCTTCGAGGATAGTATTTTTAAATAACACCCAAGCTTGCTGTAAGTCTTTAACCTTTGGAACCGCTCCTTTTAGTTTTTTCCTAACTATATTCCTCATTCTATCATAGTCTCCCTTTTGAAAGTTAAAAGGTAGTACTGTGGATGCCTTTACTATCTGTCCTCCACTAATTAAATCAAACATGATCATACTATGATCACTATTGCCAAGTGGTCCCAACACCCTTATTTCTTGCACCAGATCTGGTGTTCCACTAAGGACTAGGTCCAGTATGGCTTCCCCTCTGGTCGGTTCATGAACCAGCTGCTCCAAGAAGCAGTCATTTATTCCATCTAGAAACTTTATCTCTTTAGCTTGTCCTGCTGTGACACTGACCCAGTCGATACCGGGGTAATTGAAATCACCCATTATTACTACTCTGTTGTGACTTTTGTTCGCTTCCTTGATTTCTTTGAGCATTTCATCATCCATTTGTTCATTCTGGCCAGGCGGTTGATAGTATACTCCAACTGCCATCACCTTCCCCCTCATAAATGGAATTTCAATCCATAGAGATTCTACAGCAAATTTTGTTCCCTGCAAAACTTTAATCCTTTCTGACTCAATGCCCTCTCTAACATAGAACGCAACCCCTCCACCAATTTGATCAGATCTATCATTACGATATAGTGTGTATCCAGGTATCACAGTGTCCCACTGGTTATCCTCCTTCCACCATGTCTCTGAGAGTGCAATCATATCTTAACCTCTCATTTAGTGCTATATATTCTAACTCTCCCATCTTATTGTTTAGACTTCTAGCATTGGCATACAAGCATTTTAGAGACTGTATTTTATTCATATTAATCTGGCTATTGGTAGGCAGGGGTAATTTGGAATCTTTATGCTCTGTCTGCTCCTTACTCAAGGGCATTTGGGCTACTATACTCCCTTTTGGAACCTCACTGCTTTTGGTAGTATCCTTCAAGGATACCTTTGTCCGAACCATGCACTCCTGGGTGACTGTCGGCTTTCCCCTAATTTCTAGTTTAAAAGCTTCTCTATCTCTTTTTTAAAGGTTAATGCCAGCAGTCTGGTCCCATCCTGATTAAGGTGAAGCCCATCCCTTCGGAAGAGCCCCCCCTTTCCCCAGAATGTTCCCCAGTTCCTAACAAATCCAAAACCCTCATCCTTGCACCATTGTCTCATCCACGAATTGAGACTCCGGAGCTCTGCCTGTCTTTTGGGTCCTGCACGTGGAACAGGAAGCATTTCGGAGAACGCTATCCTGGAAGTTCTGGATTTCAACTTCCTACCTAAAAGCTTAAATTTAGCCTCCAGAACTTCCCTACTACATTTTCCTATGTCATTGGTACCAACATGTACCAAGACAGCAGACTCCTACCCAGCACTATCTATGATCCTATCTAGGCGGTGCGTGAGGTCCGCTACCTTCGCACCAGGCAGGCATGTTACCAGGCGATCCTCACGTCCACCAGCCACCCAGCTATCTACATTCCTAATGATTGAATCACCAACTATAACAGCTGTCCTGACCCTCCCCTCATGGGGACATGGCCCTGGAGAAACGTCCTCGGTGCGAGAGGGTTTTACATCACCTGGAGGACAGATCCTAGTTACAGGATCACTTCCTGCCACACCAGGGTGATGCTCTCCTGTCACGTGACCTCTCTCCTCCATGACAACAGGGATGCTGCCAGACTGGAGGTGGGACTTCAGGACTATATCCCTGTAGGTCTCGTCCATGTACTTCTCTGTCTTTCTTATGTCTTCCAGGTCTGTTACTCTAGCCTCTAGAGAACGGACTCGTTCCCTGAGAGCAAAGAGTTCTTTGCACTTAGTGCATACGTAATACCTCTCACCAACTGGGAGAAAATCATACATGTGACACTCAATGCAAAAGACCGGAGAACCCCCATCTCGTTGCTGGACTTCTGTCTGCATCTTAGTTTAAAGCTTGTGTTTAGGTCTTTTAAATTCTGTATATAATAAGGATTGGTGTGGATGCTTATACCAATAAAGTGTATCTAATACCCCTAATACACCTTGTGTACCTGAAGCTTAAGTAATTAATCTCAGATCCTCTGTGTATGACTGATTTGGATAACGAGCTGCACCTGAGAGCAGCCCCTTTCCTCTAAGATGTGCAAGTACCTATAAAACTACAATTACCCCAGGGGTGGGTGGGTGCTGGGGAGGGAGGGAGGGAGGGAGGGAGATAAGTCCTATTAAAGAGAGCAGTTACAAGGTACCCTGTCCTGAACCCTCAGCAGGGGGGAAGAGGGTACCACACAAAGCCCAGTTAGTTGAGAGAGGCAAGGTAAGTTATAGCTGAGAAGGCTGAACTAGCACACCACTAAGACAAACAATAAATAATTAAATAAACAGTTAGACAAACAATAAATAATTAATTAACAGCTAGAACTCACAGCAAGGTGTCACAGGAGATAAATATCCACTTCTATAGCAGCGCACTGTAAAAAGCACTGCTCTTCTCTGATCAGAGAAAAGCAGACTAAAACAGACTATGCACACGTGGAGGAAACAGGAAGAAGGCTACACAATACCTCAGCAGGGGGGGAGGGGGAGGATTCACTCAGGCAGGCTAGGACAGGAAAAAAAGTTTAACACACAGCAGGTTCTGGGGAGAGAGATTTAATTTAAAATGAACAGTTAACCTGGCGACCACACAAAGCCCAGTTAGTTGAGAGAGGCAAGGTAAGTTATAGCTGAGAAGGCTGAACTAGCACACCACTAAGACAAACAATAAATAATTAAATAAACAGTTAGACAAACAATAAATAATTAATAAACAGCTAGAACTCACAGCAAGGTGTCACAGGAGACAAATATCCACTTCGCTAGCAGAGCACTGTAAAAAGCACTGCTCTTCTCTGATCAGAGAAAAGCAGACTAAAACAGACTATGCACACATGGAGGAAACAGGAAGAAGGCTACACAATACCTCAGCAGGGGGGGGGAGGGGGAGGATTCACTCAGGCAGGCTAGGACAGGAAAAAAAGTTTAACACACAGCAGGTTCTGGGGAGAGAGATTTAATTTAAAATGAACAGTTAACCTGGCTACCACACAAAGCCCAGTTAGTTGAGAGAGGCAAGGTAAGTTATAGCTGAGAAGGCTGAACTAGCACACCACTAAGACAAACAATAAATAATTAAATATACAGTTAGACAAACAATAAATAATTAATAAACAGCTAGAACTCACAGCAAGGTGTCACAGGAGACAAATATCCACTTCTCTAGCAGAGCACTGTAAAAAGCACTGCTCTTCTCTGATCAGAGAAAAGCAGACTCCATGCTGCTTATCCCAGAGGATTTCCTCCAGTTCATTTTAATAATGGTTTATGGACCTTTCCTCCAGGAACTTGTCCAAACCTCTTTTAAACTCAGCTACACTAATAGCTTTTACTACATTCTCCAGCAACAAATTTCAGAGTTTGATTATGCATTGTCCATTTAGTCTTAAATGTGCTACATTGTAGCTTCATTGTGTGTCCCCTGGTCTTTCTACTTTTGGAAGATGTAAATAACTGATCTACGTTTACCCATTCCAGTCCATTCATTATTTTATAGACTTCTATCATATCCTCCCTCAGCAATCTCTTTTCCAAGTTGTTGAACCCTAACCTTTTAATTCTTTCCTTGTAGGAGTATCCCCTTTATCATTTTGGTGGCTCTTCTCTATACTTTTTCTAATTCCACTATATCCTTCTTAAGATATGGTGACCAGAATTTTATACAATATTCAAGGTGTGGTTGCACCATAGAACAATACAGAGGCATTATAATATCCTGGTTTTATTCTCTATTCCTTACCTTTCTTACTAATTTCCTCTGGAAGAGAACACCCGAATAGATTCAATGGTCACCAGACCTGGACCTGTCCTTGCAGAGTCTCAAGAAGGCCATGTGCTCTGAACTCATCCTGATTTCTCGCTACCATTTATTGTACAAACTGATGCTTCATAAGTGGGCCTTGGAGCCATTTGGCCCAGGAAGTCAAGGGCGATGAACATCCCGTAACCTCCATCAGCAGGAAACTGCTTCCTCAGGAGAAGCATTATACAGTGATCAAGAAGGAGGCCTTCGCTGTCAAATGGGCACTTTGAATATTCAAATTTTACCTGCTCAGCCATTCTTTTATGCTAATAACGGACCACCAACCCCTCAAGTGTAGTATCAGCAGAAAGAGTCCAATGGCTGTATAATGCATTGGTTCTTGAGTCTCCAACTCTACCAGTTCCAGGTCTGCCATAGGGTTGGTCGGACTCACTAGAACACGGGCTTCCTTTCCCAGGTTGGAGTCCCAGGTGCATGTGCTCAACAATCGAGCTGAGGGGACAGTGCATGAGGGGTCTATAGAGTGTTGCCCATCCCTTTCCAGAGGGATTATCAACAGGCCCCTTTAAGAGAGCTTGCAGCCCAGCATTCAAGGCTAGGAGTGCATAACTCACAGGAGGAGGTTAAAACCCCTGCAGGCTCCAGGAAGGATAGAGGCCTGTGAAGCCAGGAATCCTTTCAAGACAAGCCATACAAAGGTAGGAACTTTAACTGGGTTGAAGGAAGGGCCAAGAGACCAGCTTTGTGAAGGTATAACAAACTGAGTCTGAATAAAAACACATTTTGTTTTGCCTGAACTGCTGTCTGTTTGGTGTTTCAATAGAAAGCTCCTTCCCTCCACACGCCATACTATCACAAAAGCATTGTTGAAAAATGGCAAGAAGCCTAAAGATGCCCTCACAGAAGCTTATCTTTGTGATCAAGCGATTACCACAAATTCCGTTTTTTTACTATGTGCCTTAATAAGTCTCTTGAACACCCACTTGGTTATTATACCAGAGATTGGTTCTATTTTGAGCCAATCACAGGCAGGGGAATGGGGAGAGCCAGTGGGACCATGACTTGATCATTATTTTGCCCAATGGGGGATGGAGCTAGAATTTGGGGGGTTTTTTACCCTTCCAACTAAAAAGGGGTTCTGCTGCTCCTGGGGCCATTATCAAAATTAATCGATTATTTTTTACCATTTGTATTTTGACATTTCCTCCTCTATATGGGACTCAGGCTACCTGTTAATGCTTTTCTCTGAGATTTATTGTCTCCCAACTGGGCCAATAATTTTAGCTATAATGGACATGGAGGCTATACTTAATGACCAAGGCATCTTTTTTTAAAAGTCAGCTACAGCATTTAAAGATAATCTGGATAGTCAGTACCATTATCTGGACTGTGGGCGGTGCTGAATATCTGCATACTGTCGCGAGCACTACCCTGGCAGTAAGTAGCGGTCAGGGCAGGTCGGACATAACTATATGAGGAGGAGATTGGCCAGTAATCCAGAGGACCAATTGACTTTTGGTCCTGTTAGTTTCCTGGATCCTAATCTTCCAAAGAATTCAACTGCACAAGTGGTGGGAAAATAAAGGCTTTTATTTCCCCTTCTCGCAAGGGTTCAAAGGATTGGGCAATAACAACAATGCAAATGTCCTTACTTCAGGAAAGAAAAAGTAAAACAAAAGTTTAAAGCAAAACTGTTACTTTCACAGTAGCGCTGGTATTCAGACAAATAAGAATGTTCTAGGCAGCAACACATACAGCTTACAAGCCTGGCAAAGATTCTAGGCTTCCCGTGGTACAGTACGTACAGTCCATTTCTGTATCTGAAACGTCATTTGCCAGTTCCACTTGCATTGGCTCATAGGCGGAAGCCTCTGACTCTGAGTCCCTGGGTTCAGGTAGGTTATAGTCAGGCTTCTTATATAGCTCTTCTAGCACAGCCCAAGGTTCTGGGTAACTCGTAGGGCGTCGGCTCTGTGCTGTTTTATATTGAGGAAACTCCTCTCTCCTTAGAGGTTTTATGGCAGCTTTATAAAAACATTTATTATTCAAAATTCTCTTATCAGGTAAACTTTTCCTATAGCTTGTATCATAAAAAGCTTTACCTTGGGAATTTGGCTTCTCTGTTTCCAGTGAAAGTTGAGGCCTGCACCAGTTTCTCCGTTGGCTTGCCTGTACAGCACGGCTTAGGTCTTCAGGCTATGACCCTGTTGGTTTTGGACAACAGTTGCAGCAATGCCTTTGCCTCTCTGGGCAAACAGCTTTTACTCCTCCGTGAGCTGAGACCTTCCCAGGTTCCTCCTTAGCTCTCAGGCAATCACCTTTCACTCTGGGTGATCTTCTGGCAATGGAATATTCAGATTTGCATTCTAACCTCTTTTTCTCTGTCTTGCCTTCTTTCCTGCTGCACGCTGTCCTGCTGCATTCACTCTTGCTGCCTCCTCTCCAGCCGTCTCTCCAGCTGCCTTCACCGCTGCCTTTCCCGCTGCTCTCCTTCCAGTCTTCCACACCCTCCTTAAGAAGTCCTTCTGTGCTTAAGGATTGGAAGTTGGCTGGCATTACCTCATGATCAGTGGGGCGTGGTTCCTCAGTCACTCTGGAGTCCCTCTTGCTCCCTCTATCTGGTTCCTCCAAATATTGCAGCTTGTATGTACCTTTTTCTCTATTTAAAGCATTTTCCTTCCTCTCAACCAGGTCTGCTGGGTGACAATACGTATAGAATTATAAACCTCACTCTGTGAACTAAATATAACACCCAATGTCAGAGTTCACTACAAAGTACTGTGGCACTGCAGACCAGCTGCAGGCAGAAGAAAAGGTTTTAAACACGGAAAAAAGAGGTAAAGACCAACTGCAGCATCATGAGGAGCCACATAGAGGGAGCCAGAGAGACCTCTGGAGGTCTGAAGAACCACGCCTTAGAGCCAATGATGTAATTCCAGCCAACACCCAATGCAGAAAGGGAAGAACTCCTCTTAAATGCTCAGATGACTGGAGGAAGTCAGAGAGGCAAGGAGAGTGGCAAAAAGACTCCGATTCAGACTCCGGTGGGAGAGAAAGAGAGAGACACGGAGAGTGGCAAAGAGACCGGTACAGAGAAGGAGGTTGGTGAGAAAGAGAAAGACAAGGAGATTGGCAGACAGCTCCAGATGGGCAAGGAGACTGTCAAGGAGTCTTGCAGGAAGTTCCAGTTCCAGATTTTTACAGATATCTGGAGGATCCAGGGAGAGGAGTCCTAACCAAGGGATCCGGCCTAGCAGACCCAGCCAAGCCAGGTACAGAAACCTACTTTAAACATTGCAAAAGAGGAAAAGATATACTTTCCAGGAGGGAAAGGTTTTATAAAGAAGCTAACCCTGAAAGAAGGTGGACTATAACAGAGAGTGCCAGGCCTAACTTTAATAGGAGCCAGCAACTGTTAGAAGGAGCAACAGTGAACGGCAGTGAAAGGGGTGAAAGAGGAATTGAGAAGGGTCACTTCCAAAGCCGTGGGAGAAAGGAACCATGGCACCAGTATGCCCTGACTCCAGCAGAAGGCAGAACTAGGAACCAGAGGCCTACCTGGGCACCTGAGAATCCAAGACCCAGCAGGCCCAAGCCTCAGCCTTCACTTCCCCGAGACCGCCTTAGAAGAAAAGGTAAATGCCAATTTTTTAATGATGATTTTATGAATGCTGTGACCCAGAAGGAGTCAGGCACTAGAGCATGCTGTCCTTCAAGAGGCCTTCATGAAACAAAGTACAGACCTGCAGTTAACAGGAAGCCTACTAGAGATGGAACTGTATGCAGGAGAGACTGTCCTCAGTATAAAAATATACAAAGCCAGGACTTACCTTGTAACGCTGACTATTGGCGCATCATCCAAGCGCTAGGCAGAAAGCCTGAAGGAGAGCCTCCAAACATTCTGGACTGTGAGCCCTTGCAGGTAGAATACCAGGAGGACCCCTTGGACATTCCCATGGACGTTAACTATTGCCTATCAGAAAGGATTGAGCCCTAGCAGAGGCATAGCTGTGGTTTGGGATAAAAGTTGGATGCTGTATTTCATTTACCTGTGCTGTGAAGTTAACAGTGTTTTCAGTACGTGTTTTCCTTTAACCTGAAGCAAGGATATTTCTTTTCATGTGTTGTTGTATTCTGGGCTAAAGAACCTGTTTGCAATGAGGGAAATAAAAGCCTTACAATTTCCCTATACTCGGACTGTAAATTCTTGGGAGTGTTAGTTATACAGAAGGCTACCAGGCCTGGAGAAGCCTGGGCCCTGCAAGAGAACCAACCTCCTCCACAAACAAACTTTTCTCCTCCCTGTCCACGCCCTTCTGTCGTGCCACGCCATCACCACTAGGGGGGCAGTGTGACAGTACCCCTTATCAAAAGACTACTTTTTTGTCGAAGCCGGCTGTAGGAGAGTTGGTATTGGCACACAACCCACACCAGACAGCTAGCTACATTTTATTCAAAAGAGGTTCATCACCTTATAAAATGATTAAATTACTTGCACTTATCTGTTTCATTAACTTTCGTTGTTGAATCTCTACCAAAGAAACATGTGTTGCTCTCAAAATATCCTATTTTCACGACGTGCATGTTTCGGGTATCAAACCCTGTATCAAGTGCTCCCCGGTATTTAGAGTCTGGCAACAATGTAGAAAAACGCCGTCTTCTGCGGCTAGGGTAAAGAATCCTTTCATAGGCTGAATGGAAGCGTTTAAATGTGAGAACCCACCAATAGAGAAGGGAACACCCACAAATTAGGGAATCCCAAATCTGATTGGTGCATCAAGTTTTGACAACGTCAAATACGTCAGATACGTCAAAAAACACTAAGCCAATCGATTTCACGATTCAGGCCAGTAGGCTCCATTGTATTCAAAGAAAATAGCCCGCCTCTCACTGCGTGTGCAGATTGAGAAGCGTGGTTGCTCCACCCCATAGACGTGTCTTACACACTTTCTATGTGGTTATTTGACCCCTGATGAAGGCCTTTGGCCGAAACTTGTAAAGTTGGGTCCTTAATAAAGAATTTGATCAAATTCCCTGGTAGGCCGTGGTTATTGCATTCCGCTGCACTCTCCGCACATTTTGAAGGTACCAAATACCTGGGCTAAACAGGAGCCTGATCACATTTGCTTTATGACCCTTCCCTATGATCTCTGGGCGAAAAGCCTCCTCTTCCTTCTGCTCTTCGGTTATTCCCATAGGAACCAATATCTTAAATCTGGCCTGGTCACTAGGGTTGATAAGTGAGATTGACAGCAACTACAGTAGACTTATTTTTATCAGGTATGCTATGGGGGGTATTTTAGAAGGATCCCCACATGTAAATAGTGGTATTTGCCCCTGTAGATTACCTACCAATGCAAAGAGCAATTTTCGAAACTCACTACTTGCAGAGAACTGCACCACTTCTAGATTGCCAGGAGGCATGGTTAGAGTTTGGAGAGGGAGTGATTAGGATGAGCATAATATATCAGTGTATAGATGTTAAAAATTCTAGATGATAGCATTTACAGTTGTATCAAGGCACACATATGTACCTGCTTGAAGAGGCTGGTGTAAAGGCTAAGGCCAGCAGCTCCCCCCCCCCCCCTACAATATCATATAACTTTTCCGATCACCTCCCCTCCTCACACAAACCCACAAACCACATACCCTTCCTTATCAACCCCTCCCACCCACATAAACGCATCGCTCTTTCTAGACCACACTGACTTCTAGGACTGCCCCTGACACCCCCTCCCCACAGCAATAGCCCCCCAATTGGAGCCCTCCAAAGACAACACCCCCCATCCTCGATCCCAGCCCCAGTCCTTACCTGTGATCTCTGGTGTCTAGTGGGGAGCATGAGCAATCTCATTGCTTTTCTTCTTCGGGGTCTTAGGTTCAAGATGGCACCTATGACCCCTAGTGATAATCACACAGTACTACCACTTGGGGCCAGGCTTCCAAAAAAAGACATTTTACATTTTTGGATTCTAGCCTTTAGTTTTCCCCCAGCACTGTCTCCCCATTTTTTTCCTATAGGGAGCCACCATCAGCTAAGAGATTTAGCATGTCTCAAAAAAGGCTAATCAAGCTCGTGCATACGTAATTGAGGAAGTTAATATATTCCACAGCAAGTCATGTGCAAATGCTTTATCATGCACTCCTTCTTGCCCAATTTGCTGATATTGGGGGTTCACATACAGGCACTGCTGCAGTTTTGAATGGCAACGTTTTAAAACACTGGCTGGCCTTACCAGATAGCTACAGTATTTGACTGAGCTTTTGCCTTCTAATCCCAAAGCGTATCAATCAAGCGCTTGGCTCCGAGTAAGATTCACTTTAGCTCCCTACCTAATTTAATCTTTTGCTTTGCACATTTATTTTTTTCTTCTGACGGGAAAATCACCTGTTACCATATTATAATTCAAAAGAAAAAGATTATCTTAGACCTTTTTAAACTATAATATGCATTTCATGAATAAATTAGACTTTATCTTTTTGTCTGGTGAATGAAAGGTTTTTTTCCCTCCAGGTATGGCTGATTTTCACAGTGCTAGCAAAGCTCTTGGGATTTTCTAAAAACTTTTATTTTACTCATCTGTGTTCAATTTATGAAGAATTTCTGAAGATCGATATTTCTGAATTAAACCAACCTTTTTAGCTAAAGTCATTTAGTTGATATTCATTTGGTGACTTTACTTAAAATCATTGCCTGCATGCTCACGTTTGCTGGTTAGAAGTTTTGGCGTGGCCCTTAGGCGGGGCACTAGAAAACAGACATCCTTCACCCACCTGGCCCACACAACATAGCGACCATTGCCTTAAAGACCACCTCCAAGCAACCCAGCAGCTTGAGCTCCTCTGTGTGGATCTCGCGCACCAGCAGCACTTTCACTCCTCCTCGTACAGCCTAGTACTAGTGAAAGTCAACACGTGATAGGAACCGATCAAGCCTCCTGCATCAGATGTTCCTGATCTCATGCTGCCTGCCGCAAGTATAGTATCACAAGTATAACCTCTGTATACTACCATCAACAGCCTTATCAATGACAGTTTACTTTGTACTGTAGTCAGTAATCTCTCACTGCCATCTAGCCACTATACGGTACTGTTACTGTACTGTACTGTTACCATTCTACTGTAGTCAGTATTTGTTACTATTGTACTGTAGTCAGTAATTCCTTACTGCCAGCTAGACACTGTACTGTTACCATTCTACTGTAGTCAGTATTTGTTACTATTGTACTGTAGTCAGTAATTCCTTACTGCCAGCTAGACACTGTACTGTTACCATTCTACTGTAGTCAGTATTTGTTACTATTGTACTGTAGTCAATAATTCCTTACCGCTACCTAACCACTGTATTATTGTCAACAACTTCTAATATTGTCTAGCTAGTTATCATTGCACCGTTGTCATTAATTCACACAATACATGCCCACAATCACAAGTATTTCTGCCCTAACCTACCCATTTCACAACTACTCAGTGCCTTGCCACAATGGGTTCCCCCTTCCCCACCTTAATAGAATGTTATATCATCCTTGCTAGTTGGTTCTCTTGCTCTCTCACCTTAACCCCGCCTTCCAATCATATCCCAATATTACAAAGCCATGGAAGGAGATGGTCTGGTGCATCCCATAACAATGTAAATTGGGACACCCGCGCACATCACCCACATCTGCTACACATTGCGCTTCAGCACTCTGTGAATTCCAAGAAAGTGGAAAACTCCTATCCTCATAACCTAAAATGTGCCCTCATTAATGCCCGTTCTATCCGGAAGAAGTGGCCAGTTGTCACCGATATGATTTCCCTCCACGACCTTGATATACTCTTGGTCACTGAGACATGGCTATCCGACGAAGACAACGTCATACTCAACCAGCTACTACCACCGAACTTCACAGCTCATACAAGTCATAGACGAGACAAAAAAGGTGGAGGGGTGCTCATCCTCACCAGGACAGACCTTCATTTCCAGACGGTTGACACCACCAACACTAATCACCTTGAATCCGTCACCATCTCCAATAAACGATGCTCAATCAACCTGCTTTACAGAGCACCCTCAGCTTCCCCGGATGATCTTGCTGCAATAATTGATCTCGCCTCCAACACGCAAAACCCAAACGTCCCAAACTGGATCCTAGGCGATTTCAACCTGCCAACACTACAGGACAATCAAGTGTTATCCTTCCTTGAGGCCCTCACAAATCTCGGCTTCAAACAACTAGTAATAGAACCTACCCATACTAAGGGAAATATTCTGGACTTAGTATTCGCCCCTCAGATATCCCTTAACCCATCACATGACCCCATAATGTCCGTAACTCCTGTGCCATGGTCAGATCACAAACTGATCATCCTCCAGATTCCTTTGCACAAAAGCGATTCAAAGCTCAATAAGATACCAAACAACACTACAAGACCTCACTCCAGATGTTTCAAGCCTTTCAACAGAGACCTTATCCTCACCGAAATGCAACAACTCATTAGCGAAACCTCCTCGAACCTTGACGACCTGATTACTCACTGGAACAATTGCCTCAGTACAATCGCCCTACGCACACCAACCGACAAGCCCCTAGGGAAAAGAACGAGCGCTCCATGGTACACAGCAGATCTTAGAGTTTCTCTTACCCAATTACGGAAACTCGAGAAGCGCTGGCGCCGATCCCACTCTACAGTTGACCAGACAGCATACAATTGTCATCTGGCTGCACACCGCAAGGCAATCACTGATGCAATGAAACAATACTACTCAGAGACCTTAAAAAGATCACTTAATAAACCCCACGATCTTTTTGACCTAGTCAAGACTCTATCAAAGGAACCAACCTCCGGACCTCAATTTGAGATTCACCCACAAGATTTTGCTAACTATGCACAATCCAAGATATGCCGGACTATCAATATCTCGACTACAACCACCATCCTAGAACGAGACTGCCCTGCAACCCTAACCGTATTCTCTACCCCTACCAAGAAAGGAATTGAAGACTCTATTATGGCCCTTAACACCACCACATCTCAGTCCGATCCTTGCCCAGCCTTCTGGATTAAGGAGCTCCGCAGCCACTTCAGCCCAATACTATCCAATATAATGAACCTCTCCTTCACAACAGGTTCCTTCCCCTCAGCGCTTAAGCACACCTCTATCAGACCTCTTTTGAAAAACTGCAAACTCGACCCCCAAAAAGTAGATTCATACAGACCTCTATCCAGTATACCTCTGCTTGCGAAGATCATCGAAAAAGAGGTACAACGACAACTACAAGATCACGTCGACACTGCCGCACCATTAGACCCCTGCCAGCATGGTTTTAGGGAATCCCACGGAGTGGAAACTCTTCTTACCACCCTCTTCTGCAAGATAATCACTGGCATCGACGACATCCGTCAAGGTTTTGCTCTCATCTTTCTGGACATCGCTGCAGCTTTTGATTCAGTAAGTCATGAGCTTCTCGTAGGTCGACTAATTGAGAAAGGCATTACTGGTAGAGCTCTTGAATGGTGCAGATCTTACCTGTCCGGAAGATGGTAACATGTGCGTTCTGGAGGCATGACATCGGAACCTTTCCACCAAAGCCAGGGAGTCCCACAAGGTTCCTCCCTTTCAGCCCTCCTGTTTAACATTTACATGCAGCCAATTTGCAAGATCATCCGATCCTTCAATGTCGACTGCATGCTATACGCTGACGATGTCCTGTTGTACATACCCTTCTCTACTGAACATCAGGACCTCTCCTCACTGACGAACTGTTTCAACGCAATATCTGACTGGCTTTCCTCCCAAAACCTCCGAATACAACATAAGAAAACGGAAGTACTCTTCATTACGAGGAACCCTAACTTCACCCCACCACCATTCCTTAAAGTAAAAGGAGCAGAGTTACATTCTAAACCTTCAATACGCTACCTAGGAGTCACTTTGGATCAACGCCTGGACATGAAAGCCCACATAGCGAACACTGTCAGAGCAGTATACTATAAGATCCGCTCACTTAGGCATTTACGATCCATGCTAGAACCAAATGACTTCAGGACTATATACCAGGCGTTGATCATACCTCATTTTGACTACGCCAACGCCATCCTTCAAGGCCTGCCCCTATCCACCTTACATCCACTACAGCTCGCCATGAACACTGCAGCAAGGGTCATCCATGGAGCCTCCAGAAGTGACCACGTGACACCTCTGCTGATACAATTACATTGGCTACCTATCCAGGCTAGAATTGTCTTCAAGACACTGTTAATCACTTTTAAAGCTATTAACAAGCTCTCCCCTGAATCAATAACGGCCCTCATCCATATCACATCTCCTAATAGAGCAAGGAGATCCACAGCTACAAACACCCTAAAAGTCCCGAAAGCATTAACAGCGTGCACAACATCTACAGCCAATAGGGCGTTTAGTATCAGTGCACCAAGATGCTGGAACGCATTACCTCCAGATATCCGGGCTATTAAGAGCATCACACAGTTTAGGAAAGCCCTTAAATACCATCTTTTCAACAAGTATCTCATAGAACCCAACCTCACCCACTGAGACAGAGATGCAACCCGCTAAGCAATTATATGGTTTCCCAACAACATGCCAAGAAAGATTCCCTAACCCTTAGTGGTGCATTTGTTTCTATGGTATTCATGATCATACGACTTTATGTAGCAATATTTGTAAATAATTTGACACTGTTATACAAGTTTAAGTAGCAAATGCTGTAAATAGTTTACCCCTGTTATCCAAGTTACTTGCCCTGTTATCTGTAAACTCTTACATGTTAATTGTACTGAGCATTTTTTGTTCCATGTGAACCGCGCTGATGCTGAATAGTGCGGTATATAAGAGACTGTAAATAAATAAATAAATAAATAATATACATGTAGAGAGTAATTTCATAATAGACAGCCTATGTGTGAAGGTCAAGCAGGAGCCTACTTTAAGGCTATTTCATAAAATACCAGGGGGAGAGTGGTAGAAATCATGTATACATTGAAGCCACAGATAGAACAATTTCCTCTTCCACTTCTAAAAACATATCTAAAGCTGTGAACTTTGAAAAGCTCATGCACTACATCTTTCCTGTGGGTCCTCTAAAACGTATCACAACACCCAAAGGCTGCAACTTTGAGACTACTGGACTATAACGTGCTAGAATTGTTACCAAGAATTATTCGGTCTGAACTCCTTTTCGTAAGAAATGGCCAATAATGCCTTATGTACTGAACTAATGATATTTAGTAATACCAGATGTTTTACTCTGCACAGCGCTGCAAAATCAATAATGCCAGAAAAAAAGCATAGAGTTTGGACCAACTAAAAGCAAATTATCCTTTCCAGTAGTAGTTCAAGATGAGTTATAGCAGGTATTTCCCTGTTGTCAGAAGGTTTACAATCTAAGGGGTATGTTTACTAAGCAGCAGCTTCTGTGTGATATCAGAGCCTGTAGGGCCACAACTCTGATATTGCACAGCAGCTGCTACTGCTGCTTAGTAAACATACCCCTAAGTTTGTACCTGAGGCAATGGAGGGTTAAGGGACTTTCCAAAAGCCACAAGATGTCTCAGTGGGATTCAAACCCTGGCTTGTATGGCTTAGCCTGCTGCTCTAACCACTAAGCTACTTCTCCAGTCCAGAATCCAGGCCTACATGTAGGCACAGGAAAGACAGGATACCAGTTTGGAAGGCAGCTAAACAGGAACCTGACTCCTCTCACTTTAGCACCATACTCGCTGCTTTCCTGTCCTGCATACAGCAGACATGCCACATCACACTCATTTGGCTGCATTCACATGCCCACGTGCCTTTGACCTCTTCTCTCATGCATTTTCTGCCAGCGCCGCCAAGGTGCTAATATAAGGGCTCCCATTTGCCAGGCATCTGCTGTCTTCCTCCCCCTGCCAGTGCCCACCTCCCCCACTGTCACTTGCCCAGACCTGAGTCAGCGGCAATAAAACACAAAAAAGGTGGAGCCTGCAAGTTGATGCATACTGCTGATGGCCCTGCCGGTCTCCTCTTTTGTCTTCCTCCTTCTGAGGGGTAGGACTGGCAAAGGCTCTGTGCCTTCTTGGTGTTTTAGTGCTGCTACCACAACAGGTCCAGGCGAGTGGCAGTGGCAGACATAGGCACTGGTGGGGGAGGGAGCTAATCAGGGGTATGGAGAAGAGGAGATGCTAGATCAGTGAGAGGAGAATGATGGAAATGGGAGAAAGAGGGAAAGTGATAGGGGGTATTATGGCTCAGGCAGGGCGGGAAGGAAGAATAGGGACACTAAGGAGGTGATGCTGCACATGAGAGAGGTGCTGGACATGGAGAAATAGGGACATTGAGGGATTCTGAACCTACTCAAAGGTGTGAAAGAGAGGGAAGATAGGGGAGAGGAGATGCTGAAGGGAAGGGGAGAGAAGCTGGAAGGATGGAGAGAGAGAGAGATGAGATGAGATACTGGATGGGGTAAGGACTGGGGAATTAGGGGATGGGGAATGGGAGGGCAAAGATGAGGGAAAGAGATGGGAAACTAGGTGGATGCAGTAAAAAGTGGAAGATTGAAGACTTGATTGTAAGAAAGTGAAATCTGATTGATAGATAAAGAGAGAAAAATACATGGAAGAAAACTGAAAGGGAAGGATCACTGTCAGTGCTGGATGCAGGGGAAGGATGAAGAAGACAGGAGAAGAGAGAAGTGGGCAAATGGACTGGCGACTCTAGAGAGAGCTAAGAGAAGATAGAGGACAGCACAAACCAGAGACTGGCACCAATGCGATTAGAAAAATAAACTGGTCAGACAATAAAGGCAGATAAAAGAATTTTATTCTTAACATAGTGGTTGAAATATGTCAAATTTTGGAATTTATATCTGCTATTAGTATTTTAATAGTTGGCACAGTACAGGAAAAAATGCATCACTCTTTCTATTCCTCTGGTGTTGGATGGCAAGTGGAGGAGTAGCCTAGTGGTTAGAGCACTGGCTTGGTAACTAAGTAACCAGGGTTCAATTCCCACTAGCACACCTTGGGCAAGTCACTTAACTCTCCATTGCCTTAGAAGAAAGGCCTGGCAATCTACCTCTGGTGACACTGCTAAGAAAACCCAGGAGCTTCTGGGTCACTAGGAGTCAGGACTGACCCAAAGGCACACATTGCATTTGATGTTGGACTACATGAAAAGTCTGTCTCTTTGGGGTTTCAGTTTAAATTTTGTCAACTTATTTCTCTTGTGAGTTTGTGGTCATTTGTTCTGTATTTGGTGAGTGTCTATCATTTTATGTTTAGATTGCATGACTGAGACCAGGTATTCTCTTAACAGTGAGTGTCTGCATAGGGGTCTGCAGTAATCCTGATTGTTCAATATTCGCAATAGGTAGTATTGATGTATTCACAGTGCTGCCTTTTCCTAGCCAGGTCTTCATTGGTGCTTATATGGAATGGTAGACTTTTTTTCTATCTTGAGCAACTGGAGGGGTCTATGTTGATGTTACTGTCAGATTTTCAGACTTTCCTTTTAGTATGGTGAGTTCATACACTAAAATATGCATGTACACATGTATTTTATAAATCATACGGCACATTTTACAAATGTTATCCAAGTGCAATCTGAGAAGTCCAAGCCAGAGTGCCTGAAGAAAAAGTAGGCACTCAAAGTTCAGGCACAACTTCACAAACATGGAAGTGCCTGATATGGACGTCTGTGGGGCATCTACATAGACATCCCGGGAATAGTATTCAAAACTGAGGACATTTAGAAAGAGCCTAATGGTTAACATAGTTGGATAGGGCCAGGGAAGCCAGGGCTCAAATTCCACTGCTGCTATCATTGTGATTGTGGAGATTAATCAGGATGGTGGGGTGCCATCTTCTCTATAGCCTCTGGATTTTTATAGTCCAAATGAGCACTTTCCCGATGCCTATTTGTGCCTGGAGTAGGTCTGAGCTTGGAGGGGGTCGCAGACATCACAACGTTTCTGTAATCAAGTGGGGAAGCTAAATCCATTGACTTCCCCAGACACTCGTTCATCACGCCACCTGTCTTTGCAACAGAAATGTCTTTAAAAGCCCTTTGTAAAATAGCCCCTGGGATGTCTTCATGATTTGAACATCCAAATCATAACTAAGGCTTTTAAAGTGATCCCCACTATGTGTAAATAAGAACTCACCCTGTGCTCTAGCCAAACTTCTCTCCCAGAACAGGTCACACAAGAATGCACAAGACTTGATGTGTCCCACCCCTCTGATGCTAATGTCCTGTCGGAGACTGGCCCAGATTTAGGCATAGGTAACATAAGCAACTGTTTAGGGTGCCAAATTTTG
Organism: Ichthyophis bannanicus; assembly: GCA_033557465.1. Lineage (NCBI taxonomy): Eukaryota > Metazoa > Chordata > Amphibia > Gymnophiona > Ichthyophiidae > Ichthyophis > Ichthyophis bannanicus. The sequence continues at coordinate 546,219,022 of CM066033.1, forward strand.
AAGACAACAAAAGCTCATGGTAAAAAGGGAGCCTTCTCACTTTTCTTTAGGGCCATTCATTTCAAAGGGCTCCTCTATCTCTGTTCTCTCCAGTCCTGACTATGAGAACCAGAATTTTAAATCCAGCCATGGTCATAAGTGGCGAGGCATAGCAGGGCTTGAATGTGGCCATGTGCTGAAAGGCTCCATGCTGCGCTCACAGATTTTAAGCTGAAAAGCCCCAGCTTTCATGTTGAAAGGCCCTGTGCCGCCACCACCCAAATTTTGTTGCCCGAGTGGAAGGGCCAACTTTGCCCAAATATTCAACTGTACTCTTCTCCGTGATATCACAAAATGAGCTACAACTGATCACAGTGTCTTTGACAATAAGATTGTAATACATGAAATTAACGTAATAGAAACATAGAAACAAAGAAAATGATGGCAGATAAAGACCATACAGCCTATCCAGTCTGTCCATCTATATGAACTACTGAGGTCGCAATCCCTTCCTCTCTCTTAGAGATTCTCTGTGCTTTCTTCAATTCACACACAGTCCTCGTCTCCACCACCTTCACTGAGAGGCATTTCCTTGCATCTACCACCCTTTCTGTAAATAAATATTTTCTTAGATTACTCGAGTCTATTCCCTTTCACCTTCATCCTATGTCCCGTCATTCCACGCCATGAAAGTACTTAAGGGCTCCTTTTACTAAAGCCCACAAAGAATTTGCAATTAACATACCAAACAAACGCATGTTAATTTTAAAGCCTCTATATTAGCTGTCAAGGGTGTGAGCGGTCTGCCCTGGCAGCTAACACGGAGTTGTTAGATGAAACCATATCGAGATCCACATTGCCACTGATCATGCGACAATTGCCCTGGTAACATAGTAGCATAGTATATGACGGCAGATAAAGACCAGCATCGTCCTAGTTTGCCCAGCAAAGTGGCAAGGGTAGGTGCGCCCACCGCTCACTGCAGGTCACCCCTCCCCATGCCTTAGTTTAGGGGTGTATCCACCGCTCTGTGCAGGTCACCTCAACTTGTTAAGATATCAGAGACAGTTCATTTTGATTTAACTTATTTCTATAAAGGGATCCACTGTCTCTGTCCCATGCCATTTTGAATTCTGTCACAGTATTTTTTCCCCACCACTTCCATTGGGAGGGCATTCCAAGCATCCACCACCCTTTCCGTGAAAAGTATTTCCTGACATTGTCTTTCAGTTTACCCCCTTGCAGCTTCATGTTATGCCCTCTAGTATTACAGCTTCCCCATCTTTGGAAGAGGTTTGTTTGTTCATTAATACTCCTTAAGTATTTAAAGGTCTGAATCATATCTCCCCTGTCCCTCCTCTCCTCTAGAGTATACATATTTAGGTCTTGGAGTCTCTTTTCATAAGTCTTCTGGCACAGGCTCCAAATCATTTTGGTCACCTTCCTCTGAAGCATTTCCAGTCTTTTTATATCCGGTATTAACAGTAATGCATTCTCCATGCCCACTCTCTGCATCACGCGATTGACGATTAATGTGTGTTTTAGTGTGCGGTGACAGACATACTCGCAAGTTAGTGTTCCCAGCTGCCAGTTATCGTATACTAAAACGCAGGTTAATCGGCTAGTAAAAAGGGGCCCTTAGCTTGAGCTAACTGCTGCATGGCCCATTTTATTCCTATAGGCTGTGTCACAGCTTGAGTTAAGTGTTTGTTAAAGGGACCCTAAATGTTTCTATTATATCTCCCATCTCCTGCCTTTCTTCCCAAGTATCAGTGACCTAATGTGTATCTGAAGCACCCATGGGGCCAGTATTTACAATTCTGCTACTTTCCCACATCACCTTCAAAACCCTGCTCTTCTCCCAAGCAATCCAATCACAGCTGACAGCAGGAAAGCGCAGTTGGAGTTACAGCGAGCCTAGAGCTTCTCTAACCTGCTGTTCCTGTCACCTATGCCTCTGCTGCCCACATGGTTCACAGTTCAGATCGGCTGCCCAGGGTTCTGCAAATTTCTACTGCACACAAAGGAAGATACTGAGGTCAGGAAGAACAGTACTTCTACTACTGATCATTTGTATAGTGCTACAAGGCATATGCAGCGCTGTACAGACACATGTAAATGGTTGTCCCTACTCAGCAGAGCTTAGAATCTAGTTAAGATAGATGACAACAGCTGGGGAGAAGGACATGTCTAGGGGAATGGTAAGGAAACACGTGGAGCCTGATTCTATAACATCCACATCCTGCTGGCAGAAACATCTAAAGTGAAAACAGGCATGTAATATACCCAATTCCGAAACTGCGGATATACACGCGCTCGTGGTTCCAGAATCAGGGAGATATATGTCTGGGGAAACACGGGCCCTTGCTGCTATTATGGGACATGGGTAAATGCAGAAAATGGCCTGTACGTCCCCATGCTCACCATATTCTGAAAAGATAGATATTTGCGATGCTTCCCGTCTCCGTGCAGCCACGTTTCTGCTGACAAAACGTACATCTCCGAAGCTGATGCTCACACTGACAGTACTGTGCTCATGTAAACAACACATTAATACCAATGAAACAGATAAGGGCATGCAACCCAGACTATATATACTACTTCTGTTGCCGGCCCATAACACTACAAGGTTATCTTACTGCACCACAGTTAGTGTAAAAGCAAGTGGAAAATGAGATGTATGTCCTGACAGACTCTGCAGCAAAACATACATCGCATGTGATGAACACCTTAATTATTCTTTCAGTGGTCATCGCTGAAAAAAGTATTTGCAATGCTAAGAATGGGCCAGAAAAAAACTGAAATGGGTCTGTGCAGCTACATGTCAAAACATATCCCTGTCATTCATAGAAGCCATCAGGATGAGAACATGCAGCAGAAGCACATGCCGAAAAGCACCATCATCTCTCCATACAATGTGCACAATGTCAGAGACCCCTGTTGGTGCATTTGGATATGTATTAGTGCTTTTTGCACTGCAGCATGTCCCCTCTCTGAGGGTCCCACACCGTTAACAAGGACATGCCCTGCTATGGTGTTGCAGAGCAGCTATACAGAACTTACTGCCTATTCACACTGGCACCTGGTGATGCTGCGGTCAGCTCTATGGTCCAGGTACTGGCCAGGCATACATGCCCCCCCAGAGTTGTGGATCAGCACACCAGGGACTCTCCTACAGCCCTCAGAGCACACACATACACACACACACACTCTTGTCCTGCAGTCACAAGTAACATACCCCTGCCAAAACCAGCCCTGCACTTATAAATAACTCCTGGTAACACATAATAGCAGAGCGTCTCAGGACCACACCTCTCAGCCAAACACACTTCTGCTCCATACTAGCTCACATACCATCCCCACATCTGCATTCCCATTTCTCCAAACACAGGAATTGATAGGGAAGCCTAAAATAGCCCCTTTAATACAAACAGCAAATGCCAGCATTGCCAAAATAAAGACTATTGCAGTGCTTTATATTTCTGTGGGGGTGTTTTTATTGTTACTTCACCTTGCAAATGTCCCTCACTTGTGCATTCTATTCTTTACAGCTGCACCTTGCGCCCTCCCAGACAGCAGACACACCAGTTCTATACAAACGTGTCACAGCCATTCATCTCTAAGGGACATGTTGAAGATCAGAGCATAAAATCGTCTTAGTGCTGGCCTTGCTCTGCGTTGCTGCTGGCATAATGTAGGCATCCATGGGATACACTCAAGATGTACATTAGCCTTTCCTGAATATGCTTTATATATCTCCGCAGCTTGCCATGAACCTGTTCCGCCCCGTCCGCCCACGTTCTGAGATCCCTGTTTAGTGCTGTACATGTGCAGGGTCACATGGTTGCATGGTCTCAGAATACGGTTTTAGAAGTTTTTACAAAAAAAAACGTCTATCCCACACATCCAGGCGGCCTATTTGCATTTCGTAATGACCCCATACTGTAGTTGGAGATCAGGAGATTATGCGGATCAGCATCCAAAAGCGGCCTTGAAGAGGTGAAATTTTAGCCTAGATTTGAAAGGGGCCAGAGATGAAGCCTGATGTACTGACACAGGTAGTTTGTTCCAGGCATAAGGAGCAGCAAGATGGAAAGATCGAAGTCTGGAGATGATAGTAGAAGAGAATGGCACAGATAGATGCGATCTGCCAGAACAGCAGAGTTCCCGAGGAGGGATGTAGGAAGAGATACGAGAGCTAAGGGAGAGATAAGGAGCAGCAGAATGCGTGCACTTATAGAACATAAGAACATAAGATATGCCATACTGGGTCAGACCAAGGTCCATCAAGCCCAGTATCCTGTTTCCAACAGTGGCCAATCTAGGTCATACACACCTAGCAGTTTCCCCAAAAGACACAGGTTCCACAATGCTTGTATTGGGTCAAACATTGATATCCTGGGTCCCTTTTTAATAATGGTTTATGGACCTCTCCTCCAGGAAATTGTCCAAACCTTTTTTAAACCCAGCTACACTAACAGCCTTTACTACATCCTCCGGTAACAAATTCCAGAGTTTGATTACACGTTGAGTGAAAAAATATTTTCTCTTATTTGTCTTAAATAGTTTACCCTGTAGCTTCATTGCATGTCCCCTAGTCTTTCTATATTCTGATAACATAAACAACTGATCTACGTTTACCAGTTCCACTCTGTTCATTAATTTATAGACTTCTATCATATCTCCCCTCAGCCGTCTCTTTTCCAGGTTAAAGAACCCTAACCTTTTTAGCCTTTCTTCATAGGGGTATCCTTCCATCCCCTTTACTATTTTGGTGGCTCTTCTCTGAACCTTTTCTAATAACGCTATATCCTTTTTAAGATACGGCGACCAGAATTGCACACAATATTCAAGGTTCGGTCGCACCATGGAACGATGCAGAGGCATTATAATATCCTTTGTTTTATTTTATTTTTTTATTTTTTTTTTACTTTTATTGAAAAATAAGGAAACATTACATATTGTAAACAAAACTTATCAAGAGGTTGGGAAACAACCCTACCTCCATAATAAAATTAGTGACAATAATAACAATGTTGTAGCCCACATCCAGGAGAAGTCCAATACCAGAAAGAAAAGAATAAACCAAACCTGACCAAAAACTTGGTAACCCCAGCAAGGAAACAAGGATATCAATAATTATTGAAAAGCAAAGCTCAGCCTTTACCCTTCAAAAATTCCAAAAGCTGCGCAACTTCAAGAAAAACATAACGAGTTCCTTGATAAATGATATGGCACCTGCAGGGAAACTTCAAGTAAAACAATGCGCCCAGGGCCAAAATGCGTGGGCGAATCTCCAAAAAGGCTCTTCGCCTCCGCACAAATATTTGAAAGAGGTATTGTTGATTTCTGATGCAGAAGTTATTTCCTTGTCTAATATTTATTACCTTCCCTCCAGAGACACGGCCTTTCAGGCTGAGCCTCAGGATGGACGAGTTGAGGGAGAGTCTAAGGGTTCAGCTTCTTTAAATATCTCAGCATTTTTGGAATCCTCTCATGATGAGATTTCTACGAGAACCACATTGTTAGTTACTGTGGCATCTGAGTTGGACAGACAGAATTTTTCGCGCATACTTCAAGAAAAAGTTTGAGAAGTTTTGTGGCTCTCCTTTGTTTTATTTTCCATTCCTTTCCTTATTATACCTAGCATTTTATTTGCTCTCTTGGCTGCCACTGCACACTGGGCAGAGGGTTTTAACATGTTGTCCACAAGGACGCCTAAATCTTTTTCCTGGGTGGTGGTTCCTAATGTGCAACCTTGAATCGTGTAACCATAGTTTGGGTTGTTCTTCCCTAGGTGCAAAACTTTGCACTTGTCCACATTAAATTTCATCTGCCATTTTGATGCCCAGTCTTCCAATTTATCAAGATCCTCTTGCAATTTTCCAAAATCCTCATGGGTTTTAACAACTTTAAATAGTTTTGTGTCATCTGCAAATTTGATAACCTCAATCATTATTCCCTTTTCCAGGTCATTTATGAATATGTCAGAAAGCAGTGGACCCAGCACAGATCCCTGGGGTACACCACTATTCACCTTTCTCCATTGGGAAAATTGGCCATTTTGCCCTACTCTCTGCTTTCTATCTTTTAACCAGTTCCTGATCCATAATAGTACACTGCCTCCTATCCCATGACTCTTTAGTTTTGCCAAAAGTCTCTTATGAGGGACCTTGTCTAAAGCCATGTTGGCTGTCTCTCATGAAGCCATGACATGGCCATAACATGTTCAACAATTTTGTTCTTTATGATGGTTTCTACCATTTTTCCCAGTACTGACGTCAGGCTAACCAGTCTGTAGTGTCCTGGATCACCCCTGCAACCCTTTTTAAAAATTGGCGTTACATTGGCGATCCTCCAGTCTTCAGGTATTACAGATGATTTTAATGATAGTTCACAGATTACTAATAGCAGGTCTGCAATCTCATATTTCAGTTCTTTCAACACCCTTGGATGTATATCATCCAGTCCAGGTGATTTGCTACTCTTCAGTTTCTCAAATAGCTGTAATACATCTTCCCGATGTATCAATATTTCCTTCAATTCTTCCACACCATTAAATACCACATCAGTCATGGGTAACATCCTTACATCTTCCTCAGTAAAGACCGAAGCAAAGAATTCATTCAGTCTCTCCGCTATCGCCTTATCGCCTCTTAGTGCCCCTTTAACACTTCTATCATCTAATGGACCAACTGACTCACAGATTTTTTGCTACGAATGAACATGAAAAAGTCTTTATTACGTGTTTTTGCTTCTGCAGCAAGCTTCTTCTCAAATTCTCCCTTTTATTTATTTTATTTTTATTTATTTACATTCTCTTATATACCGTGCTATTCTGCATCAGTGCGGTTTACATTGAACAAACTGAAATTACATTGAACAGGGCATTATAACTTGGAGATAACCATTTTACAGGGAACATGGGCTATGGAGGGTTAAGTGGCTTGCCCAAGACCACAAGGAGCACCTGTGGGACTAGAAACCCCAGTCCTTCCGGCCCAAGGTTGCTGTCCTCTAGTGGGATTTGAACCTCCGACCTTCCAGCCTGAAGTACCTTGCCCCAACCACTAGGCCACTCCTCCCTTTGCCTGCATTATCAATGCCTTGCATTTAACTTGCCAGTGCTTGTGCGGTTTCCAGTTTTCGTCATTTGGCTCTTTTTTTCCATTTCCTGAAAGATGCTTTTTTGGCAACAACAGCCTCTCTGACCTCACCTTTAAACCATGCTGGCAGTTTTTTGGACTTCCTTCCACTTTTCTTAAAGCATGGAATACAGATGGTCTGTGCTTCCAAGATAGTACCTTTCAACAGCACCCAAGCTTGATGTAAGTCTTTAACCTTTGCAACTGCTACTTTTAGTTTTTTCTTAACTATTTTCCTCATTTTATCATAGTCTCCCTCTCGAAAGTTAAAAGGTAGTACCGTGGATTTCCTTACCATCCCTCCTCCACTAATTAAATCAAACGCGATCATGCTATGATCACTATTGCCAAGTGGCCCCAACACCCTTATCTCTTGCATCAGATCTGGTGTTTCACTAAGGACTAGGTCCAATATGGCTTCCCCTCTGGTTGGTTCATGAACCAGCTGCTCCAAGAAGCAGTCATTTATTTCATCTAGGAACTTATCTCCCTAGCATGTCCTGCCATGATACTGACCCCGGTGTATACCGGGGTAATTGAAATCACCCATTACACAGGTACACTACCAAAAAACTGCCTCCAGTTTTGCAACTGATTCCTATCGATTTTGGGGTGCTGAATCCAGGAAAAATAACCAAAATGTTCCATCACGTCACGTTTTCTTGCAAAATTAGATTTCTTACCCATATAAGGAATGTTCACATAATTTCTTTTTAGCCGACTGCAGTTTATTTTCTTGGCCCAAAATAGAGGTTGTAATGGTTGACTAACTAGAAACACTCCCTCATGATATTTTAGAGTGTTTTGTATTCATTTTATACATTAACAGGACAATTGGGAGGCGGGGGGCTAAATCCAGTACTTGCGCTGGCGCATGTTCTTTCCTGTTCGCCTCACCTCGTTCGCTCGCTCAAACACGGTGGTTGCGACATGAACATTCCTGTCAAATTTCAGTTTCTTGCAAGTTCATTATTACCTTTTGTTTGCTCAGTCGTAATCCAGCTTTATTCCGAAGTGGTTCACTACAGTTGTAGTTTGCAGTGCTGTGTATTTGTGATGGCTCACAGAGCCAGAGGTTGCGTCAACTCTCCGGACAGTTTTTGTTTTATTTGTGGGGAATATACCGTGAAAAAGCGGCAGAGGAACATTTCTGCATTTATTAAAAAAGTATATTTCGCCTATTTCGGTTTGAAGTTAGGCGATCAAGACAAACCGTGGGCTCCTCACAAAGTGTGCAAGACATGTGAGGAAGATCTACGCTTATGGATGAAAGGTAAAAAACAAGCATTTCGTTTCGGAATACCTATGATGTGGCGTGAACAAAGAGACCACAGCAGTGACTGCTATTTTTGCTCTTGCATTGTGAAGGGATACAACTTAAAAAATAAGAACGTAATAAGTTACCCCAACCTTCCCTCAGCAATTAGGCATATGCCTCATAGCAACGAAGTACCTGTGCCTGAACCACCAAAATCTTTGGATCATATTTGTGTGGACGGTTCTGATCATGATGAGACTCATCAGATGGCTTTTCCCGATGAGTCCAGTACTTCCGAGTTTGAAACTGAACCAGATCCGAAACCTGAACTTTTCTCTCAAGCTGAATTGAATGATTTAGCCCGGGATTTAGGACTCCCAAAAGATGCTGCCCAACTGCTAGGTTCTCGGCTTAAACAGAAAAATCTATTGTCACCAGGAACAACTTTTTATTGGTACCGCAACCGCGAGACACAATTTTTGAAGTATTTCAGCAAAGAGGAAGATTTGGTATTTTGCAACGATATATACGGAGTGATGGAAAAGTTTAAACTCAAGTATGATCCTGCTGAATGGCGGCTGTTCATTGATTCGTCAAAAGACAGCATAAAAGGTGTTCTTCTTCATAATGGCAACACATTCGCTTCAGTTCCTATTGCTCACTCTGTTATTCTCCAAGAAAAATACGAGAATTTGGCCCTGATTCTTCAGAAGATTCGTTATGATGAGCATAAGTGGATGATTTGTGGAGACTTTAAAATTCTATCCATGCTATTAAGGCAGCAATCCGGTTTCACCAAATATCCCTGCTTCCTTTGCTTGTGGGATAGCCGGGCCCGCGACCTACACTGGGGGAAAAAAGACTGGCCAATTCGGGAGTATTTGAGACCCGGTGAGAAAAATGTTCTTCATGAGAGCTTGGTACCTCGTGATAAAATTCTATTACCACCTCTCCACATTAAGTTGGGTCTCATTAAGCAATTCATCAAGTCCCTTCCAAAAGATGGAGAGTGCTTTCGGTACCTTTGCTCAAAGTTCCCCCGACTTTCTGAAGCAAAGCTAAAGGAAGGAGTGTTTGTTGGCCCTGATATAAGGAAACTCATTTCAGATGGAGCATTTGCTGAAACGATGTCTGAGAAGGAAAAAGAAGCCTGGGATTCCTTCAAGGATGTTGTTCTCAAATTCTTGGGGAACAGGCGGGATGAGAACTATAAGGATATTGTTGCCAGGATGCTCAATGCCTTCAAAGAACAAGGCTGTAACATGAGCCTGAAAGTCCATTTCTTGCACTCCCATGTGAACTACTTTCCGAAAACTTGGGGGCGTACAGTGAAGAACAAGGTGAAAGGTTTCACCAGGACATCAAGGACGCAGAGAGAAGGTACCAAGGAAGATGGAACACCACTATGATGGCTGATTTCTGCTGGTTGCTGCTGCGGGAAACCCCAGATGAAAAATACGCCAAGCAGCGCACCAAGAGAAGCATTCGGGGGAAGAAGAAACGGGCCCACCAGGAGATTGATTGACCCAAGAATGACTTTAAAATCTAAACTGTGTTGACAAATATCGTGTTTTTACTAAACTTTGAAATAAAAATTTGCTAGTTATTACCACAGTGTCGGATCTCATTTATTAGAATTTTATTTTCACACCATCGGGTGTTTGTCTTCATGTATTGCAATGGTGCGGTTTGCGTTTTCTATTCTTACATACATACCTGTACAACATTTTTTGCACATTTCTTTGCTTTGCTTTGTGTCTAACCTCGCTCTTATATGCTCAATGTTTGTGCACATGTATGTGGCTGTTTTAAGTGCAGACAATTTTGCTACCATCACAGTGTGTTTTGTTGACATTACTCTATTCTTATGTGCTGCCTTGTTACAATTTTCTTTATTCTTATTTGAATAACTACTAAACAATTAGTATAAAGAATTCATCCAAGAAACTTTTATCTCGATCGCACTCAATCTGAAACGTTCACCTCAAACTGCTAACCCAATGTAGCAAAAAATCTGTACGTGATGGAGCAAATTGGTTACCAGATTTGGTTACGCACCAAAAAACGTAAAAATCAATCGAAACATTAGAGGCAGTTTAAAAAATTTTTTTTTTAGTGTACCTGTGATTATTACTGTGCTGTAACTTTTGTTAGCTTCCTTGACTTCTTTGAGCATTTCATCATCCATTTGTTCATTCTGGCCAGGCAGTCGATAGTACACCCCCACTGCCATCGCCTTCCTCTTTTTACATGGAATTTCAATCCATAGAGATTCTACAGCAAATTTTGTTTCCTGCAAAACTTTAATCCTTTCTGACTCAATGTCCTCTCTAACACAGAGCGCAACCCCTCCACCAATTTGATCAGCTCTATCATTACGATATAGTTTGTACCCAGGTATCACAGTGTCCCACTGGTTGTCCTCCTTCCACCATGTCTCTGAGATTCCAATCATATCTAACCTCTCATTTAGGGGTATGTTTACTAAACTGCGTTAGTGCAATTCGTGTTAGGAGCCGCGGTAGTGAAAGAAACCCCAAATAAGGACATGGGCGGTACATCGTCACCACTACCGCGCGTTAGAAAAATTAACGAGCGTTAGCGGGCGCCGTGCCGCATTACTGCGCGTTAAGCGTAAGAAGACGTACAGACACAAAGCACTGAAACAGAGCAGTAGCACAATGGTTACGGTACTGACTGCTGTTACAAGCAGCATGGGTTCGAGTCCCCAGTGTGCCTAACGCAGAAGGCTGTCCCAGACATCACCCTGTACATTACAGGGGACAGAGGAGGCATGTTTTTCATTACGCTGAGTATTGGTGTCAGGAAAACACCCTCGGAGTGTGCCTAGCCACGTGCATTGGTACGTGCGTAGCCTTGTGCGTAGCTGCGCGCATACAATCGTGCGTGGGTACGTGTGTTTTTACCAGTGTGGGCATCTTATTTTACAGACTCTGTAGGGTGTCTTGCACCTATGCATTATGCTAGCAGATGTACGTGTGATGGCCTATGGTTTATCAGAGCCTGTGAGCAGCTGCTGGGGTTTCACAGGGTTGGATTGTGCCAGTCACACCCATGATGCACTGCACATGCAAATCAGCTGTCCACAGATACACACCATGGGGAATGCACCCCCACAGCACCTCGGCCTGGTAGGGGGGACTGACCATGTGCACCCCCACAGCACATGGGCCTGGTAGGGGGTACTGACCATGTGTTGTACTGGCACAGAGTAGCTACACACCGTCACATTGTGCGGGTACTGTGCTCACCCTGAGGGTGCAGTGAGGCACCCAGCACCAGGTCCACAGCACCGTCCATGACGCAGGTCCAAAGCAGTGTTAATGTGTGAGATAGGTAGGTTCTGCAGGACTGCCTTGGACATCTCTGTTTGTTTCAGTCAGGTGTAGCCCCCATGCACCACCACCCCCCTCCCACAGGGCTGAGAGTGGCAAGCAAGGTCTCCCATCAATAGATCCACAGTCTACCTCACTGCAAAGGTGGCAGTAGAGGGGAACATTAACCCTAGTCCTGCTGAGGAACAGACACCCCACAGGGCAGTCAATGCAGCTCTGTACACAGCCATAACACAATAGCAGACAGACATTAGGCTGCACCCCACCACTATCTGATATTCCCCTGGTGCAAGCCATCAGCCACTCCATCACAACACCTACCAGCTGCAAACAGTCTGCTAGTGCCCAGTGGAGATGCCTGCACCCAGAACTGGGATGTCAGCATACACAGCAAGCAGATACATCAGTGACTGGGCCCCCAAAAGGAAACCCATATTTATCAAATGAGAGAAATACTAGATAGCACTATGGGAGTGCCTAGCCATGCTGTGGTCACTGCACAGTCAGGGTGAGAGTGATCTCTCAGCAGGATATACTGAGGTCACCTTGTCTGTGTAGGTGGTGGCCGGGCACTGCAATGTGCCTGTCACTGCCCTATGCCCTGTGCAGATGTACCCTGGCCAGGCCACCCTGTCCGGCCTATACCCATGGTACCTTGCTCCTCATTATGCACATTGGCAGCCCAATACTGGCAACATTGCTGGCAGTGTGGGCTGTGGAAGGTGTTTGCAGCCACCACACACTGGATAGACAGACAGCCACCCCCACACCTATGCCAGCATTGTGCTACTATAGAGGTGGTCAGCAGCCATACCCACCACACCAGTCCTGGGCATAGTACAGGCATGGATATGGTACACAAGACTGTTGGGGGGTCACTCCCCAGGGTGGTGAACACTGTCAGAGACCAGACCTGCAGCACACACCGCAGACATCAGAATGATTGTTATGGTGGAGCTCAATGAGCAAAATGTGCTTAACATAGGAATTGATATCTGCCAGTTATCATAGGAAACGTTTGATAGCTGTGTACCATATACCCAGGTGTAGGGTGGCATTGCTAAGGTATGCAACTGCTAGTGTTGGGAGATACAGGCAGGGCCCAATGTCTTGCCTCTCCAGGTGGCATTGGCCAATGGGGCCTGTGGGTGGGTGTGTGTCCCTGTTGGCTGCTGCTTTATGGCAGAGTTCCCCAACTCCAGTCCTGGTGTTCCAAACACTGTTCGGGTTTTCATGCTGTCCCTCATAAATATGCATGAGCTACATCTGCATACCATGGGGGAGGTGCATAGCTATGCAGCACAGGCATCTTTATTAGAGGCAGCATGAAACCGGAATGGTGTGGGACCCTCCAGGACTGCATTTGCGGGACTCTGCTTTAGGTAATGTGCCTGTTTCTGGTGTCTGTGTTTGGTGTGGTAAAATATAGGCCATGCGTATGTTCTCAGCAATAAAGGAGTGTCTTTACTATCACTGTTTAGTGGTGGGTAAAACTATGGGGACTGGGTTGGCAGGAGCCCCAGCTGGGATTTGAACCTGTGACCCTCTGGTCTTACAGGCACTGGCTGTGTCTGTTGCACCACATTGTGGCCACAGAGACAGTGCAGTCCCTGGAGTTAGTTAAACCGGCCTGACGAGTCAGAAACCCTGCTCTGCAACAGGTTTACTGTTGCCTCATTTACCTTGTATGCAGACAAAGGTGCACATAAACCTCAGAAAAGACCTCACAAAAGGGGCACACACCCATAACCAAGTTGGGCAACAATGATATCATTGGGAAACATTACACCACACGCCCAGGACAGCTCCATTACAATGTAATGCTCTTTGAAAGGGTCTGCGGAGCGTAGACCCTTCCACACATCATTTCTTTTTATTTTGGTGCTTTCTAGGGAGTGTTGTTCCTTGTTGCCCATTGCTATCACTGTTGCCCAGCTGAATTATGTTTTTTAAAATGTTTCTTGTGGTCATTTTTAACGTTTTATGTGAAATTTTGTTCTGTGCACATGTATCACACTGCTCACGTTTTGTGGGTTTCCCCGGTTTTTCTGTACATTGCTGACGTAAATGGTTTCTCTTCCCTTTAAATGCCTTTAACGACAGGTTTTCATTCGCGTTGGAATTGAGCTCTGAAACTCAGCGCGTTAGTATGAGGGGAGCCTCTCCCCGCCCACTCTCCGCCCATTGACCCCTTCTCTCCGCCCACTCTCCACCTTCTTTCTGCGCTGTTTTAACGCGCCGCGGAGGTTTACGATCGTTAACTGCGGTTAATGCGCGTAAAGTACATTTAACGATCGTTAGCACGTCAGAACGCGCGTTCGGACGTGCTAACGATCGTTAAACATACTTTACGCGCGTTAATCACGATTACCGCACTTTAGTAAACATCCCCCTTAGTGCTATATATTCTAAATCTCCCATCTTATTTGTTAGACTTCTAGCATTTGCATACAAGCATTTTAGAAGCCTGACCTGTCTTAACCCTTCCTTCATGGACACATGGCCCTGGAGAAATTTCCTTGGTGCGAAAGGGTTTTACATCACTTGGAGGACAGGTCCTTGTTACAGGATCACTTTCTGCCACACCAGGGTGATGCTCTCCTGTCACGTGACTTCTCTCCTCCATGGCAACAGGGATGCTGCCATACTGGAGGTGGGACTTCAGGACTATATCCCTGTAGGTCTCGTCTATGTACCTCTCTGTCTTTCTTATGTCTTCCATGTCTGCTACTCTAGCCTCTAGAGAATGGACTCGTTCCCTGAGAGCAAAGTGCTCCTTGCACCTAGTGCACATGTAAGACCTCTCACCAACTGGGAGAAAACCATACATGTGACACTCAATGCAAAAGACTGGAAAGCCCCCATCTCGCTGCTGGACTGCTGGACTGCTGTCTGCATCTTAGTTTTAAGCTTGTGTTTAGATCTTTAAGTTCTTTACTTACTAAGGGTTGCTGTGGATACTTATACTAAAAAAAGTGTGCCTAATACGTTTAATATACCTTGTTCACCTGAAGCTTAATTAATCTCAGGTCCTTAATGTATGATTGATTTGGATAAAGTGCTGCACCTGAGAGCAGCTCCTTTCCTTTAAGATGTGTAAATGCCTATAAAGCTATGATTATCCCAGGGGTGAATGGGTGTTGGGGAGGGAGAGAAGGAAATAAGACTTATTAAAAGAGGGCTGCTGCACAGTACCCTGTCCTGTGCTTCTGAGGTAAGCTGTGACCAACTTCCTGGGTGATTAACAGTCCTTGCTTGAATAGAAGGAGTCTTTCAAAATGGCCTTTTGACCTGCCACCTGGCTTTAACACCTATTTAAGGTCAGTAGGAGACGTTTGACCTGAATACAGAAACGGATAGGGAACCAGTGAAGCGACTTGAGATGAGGGGTTATATGAGCATATCAAAGCTGATGTAAGATTAGCCACATAGCTGAATTTTGAACAGATTGAAGGGGAGAGAGATGATTTAGAGGGTGACCAGCAAGGGAGAGAGTGCAATAGTGAAGATGGGAGGTGACTAAACAGTGGAAAAGCGTCTTAGTAGAGTGTTCAGAAAGGAAGGGGTGAATTTTGATGATGTTATAGAGAAAGAAACAACTGGTTTCAGCTATCAGTTGAATATGCATGGAGAAGGAGAGGAAGAAATCAAAGATGACCCCCAAGGTTGTGAGTCAAGAAAACAGGGAGGAGCACAGGCAGAGCAGATGAGTAGCCTAATGGTTAGAGCATTGGCTTGGGATCCAAGAGCTTGGGTTTCAATTCCCACACACACCCATTTTGGCCTTGGGCAAGTCACTTAATCCTCCATTGCCTCAGAAAACTCCAAGTTATCAAGGTCCCTGTTTAAGTTACAATATAAATCACTTTGACTGAAATGCTAAAATGGTATAAAAGACAGCATTATCCACAGAAATAGAGAAGGGGAAGGTGGGTTTAGGGGGAAAGATAAGAAACTCAATTTTGGCCATCTTCAATTTCAAATGGCTGTGAGACATTCAGGCAGCAATGTCAGACAGGCAGGCAGAGATCTGGGTCTGGATTCCCAGAGAAATTTCAAGTGTAGAGAGGTATATCTGAGAGTCATCAGCATAAAGGTGGTAGTGAAAACCATGGGAGGAGATGAGTTTGCCAAGGGATGGGTATAGAAAGAGAAAGGAATAGATCCAAGACAGATCCTTGAGATATACCAACTGAGTGTGAGATAGCAGTAGAGAAGCATCCACCAGAACAAATACTAAAAGTCTGGTGGGAGAGATAAGAAGAGACCAGGATAGCATACAGCCCTTAAAACCAAATAAGGACAAGGTATCGAGGAGAAGGTGGTTGTTAACAGTGTCAAAAGCAGCAGAAAGGTCAAGAGGGGTAAGGATAAAGTCCCTTGGATTTGGCTAGGAACACGTTGCTGGAGACTTTAGCAAGAGCAGTTTCAGTAGAATGTAGAGGACAAAAGCCAGAATGCAATGGATCCCAAAGGGCTTAAGAGGAGAGAATGTCAAGGCAAAGGCGGTGAATTGCACATTCATGTAATTTAGAAATGAAGGGCAGGAGGGAGATGGGTCAATAATTAGAAGGACAGGTAGGGTCTAGAGAAGGTTTCTTGAGGAGAGGTGTGACCACAGCATGCTTGAAGGCTGCAGGAACAGTTGAAGTGGAGAGCAATAAGTTGAGAATATGACAGATGGAAAAGGTGACAGCGGAGGAGATGGAGCTTAGGAGGAGGGTAGGAATAGGATCAGAAGAGCAGGTAGTGAGTTTGGAGGAGGAAAGAAGATGTGTGGTTTCCTCCTCAGAGATCTTAGAAATGGAAGAAAGGGTGGCAGAGGTTGAGCTGAGAAGTTGGGCGTAAAGAGGTGGGAAAAGGGGATGGAGATGACTTCATAGGGAATTCGAGTGTAATCTTGTAAACTTTGTCATGAAAATAGTCAACTAAAGTCTGGGCAGAAAGGGAAGGAGGAGTTGGATGTGGAGGCACCTTGAGGAGAAAGTTGAGAGTTGTAAAGAGACAGTGAGGGTCAGAAGCAAGAGAGTTAGTCACATGGACATAGTAGTCTTGTTTGGCGAGTGCTATGGCTGACTGAAAAGAGGTAAGCATGAATATGAAGTGTTCAAAGTCTGCAAGGGTGAAGGATTTAAGCCAAATGTAGTCAGCTGAGCGGGCACAGGAACATAGGTAGTGGGTAATCAAGGGCAGCTAGGGCTGAGGTACAGTACACCTCACAAGACATGGCACGGAAGGAGTAAGAGCATCTAGAGCAGAGGAGAGTGCAGTGTTATAGATAAAGCCTCATCAACAGACTTAGATGATGTAATGGAGGAAAGAGGTGATGAAACAATAGTAGAGAGAGCTGAGTCAACAGCATGACGATTCCTAGAGGTTGGAGGAGACTGGCCGAGTCTGAGGTGGGGGCTGATGAAGAGTGAAGCTTAGCAGGTGATGGTCAGATAATGGCCCAATAATAATTGAACATGTGCACAGGATGGGGCCTACTTGCATTGGGACAAGCGGCCTCTGCTAGTGCTTGCCAGATTTTTGAATTTCCTACAAAAAGACAAAATACAATGTATTTTGGGCAGGGACTAAGTTTAAATACTTGGAAATATGATTACCAGTCAACTCACACAGTTGTACCATTTAAATATTACACTGCTGCTCAATTGGGTACAAGACAAACTATGAGACTGGACCCCACTTCCCCTTTCCCTTTCAGGCCAGGTGGCAGCCTACAAAATGATGATCTTCCCCAAAATCTTGTATGTCCTGCAACTGCTCCCATTTCAATTATTGCAGTGAGATGTCCAAGAAATGGAGCGTCTGACATACACCTTCCTCTGAAAGGAGAAGAAACTTAGACTGAAAATTGGCCGTTTACAGGGTCCATGACAGCAGGGAGATTAGGGCTCCCATGTTTGGTCCAATATAATTTGGCCTGTATGCTATGGCATGCCCGATACTGGATGGGTGGTAACTTGGTGTAATCCCCCTTATGAATTTGAGTTGGCGATGGTCACCCCCTATTCTCTTTTATCTGTGCCTCGAACGCTGCTACTGGAGCATCTTTGCGGGAGTCTTCTTATCAAGGGCATCCAGTGGGCCTGGTGGACTTTATGTGGTCAGCTTGGAATCCCATCAGAGGTAACTTGTTTCCTGCCATTGCAGGGCCAATTAGCTTTTTTTGTACCTAGGGGTAGACTCCCAGTTCTTTCGGGAATGTGCCTCCCGAGGTCTTAAATGGATGAGCCAGGTGGTAGATGTGGAGGGATATCTGAAGCTTTTCACAGAACTCAGAGAATTATATGACCTACTGGCAGGACATGTATATGCATATCTACAACTGCAACATTATTTGGCCTCAATAAAAGAATCGAGGCGAGGGGTGAGGCAGCAAAGTCTTGACAAATTGGAAGATTGGTTTGAATTAGAGGATAGGGACTGGATTTTGGTCGTCAAGTACTGTAGGGCCCTTCCCCATGAGCAGTGTTATGACCATCTTATCCAGCAATGGGAAACAGAGTTGGGAATTACCCTAGCTAACTTTGGTTGGGAGGCGGCGGTGGAATGCATCCCCAGACTGATAACCGGGGAGAGGCTTAGAGACATGCAGTTTAAAATATTGGAGCAAGGGTACATCTCACCCTACAGAGCTTGGAAGGCAGGGTTTGCGGAAAATGGACATTGCTCATGGTGTGAGGAAGACCGGGCTCATCTAGGACACATGTTCTGAGGCTATATGCAGGTGTGGGGATTCTGGGGCAAAATCCAAAGGTATTTGGAGGGTTACTAGGACAGTCCCTAGTGCTGACTCTGGGCTTAGCTATACTAGATACCCAGGACCCCTTAGGCCTTACCAGTGCATGGAGCCAGCTATTGGTCCAGAAAACCTGTTTGGTTGCTAAACAATGTACACTTTGTCGATGGCGGGACCCAGAAGATCCGGAATACTGGGAATGGCGAAATGTCTTCCACCAATTAGTTCTATGGGAAGGGGTAGCATCTAAAAAGACTGTGAAAAGGAAGGAATTCTTCCTTGCGGTGTGGTCTCCATACTTGGACCGCCTTTCCCCCAGGGCATGTAATGATGTGTTAACAATATCAGCCATGAGGAAGGTACCCCGGCAAAGTTTTATGCAGGGCGGCTCAAGACTGTTGGAGCAGCCTGGGGTGGCCCCCCAGGATGGGTTAGGGGGGAGGGAAGGAGGGAGGTAGGGAGGGCTCAGTTCGGGTGAACAGTGACAGAGCAGCAAGAGCAATCCGTGAGCCACTGGGGAGCGACGAGTCGGTTAACTGATACATAATGGGATGAGGCAGGAAGGATTGCAGAAGGTCAGGGGGAGGGTAGAAGAGAAGAAAGAAAAATAAAAATTAAGGATGTGAAAGTCTAGAATCTATGCCATTAAACGATACAACTTTTAAAATCCTCCAAAACGTTTCCATAACCTTTACCATTTTGATTGTCCAAATGAACCAACTCCAAATGTTGTCCCAACATAGCACAAATCCCACACTCGAAACACTCCCGACCTGAGCTTACAGTTCCTCATAACAAATCTACTACATCACTCTCTTTAGATGCTACTCCTCTCTTGAAACTACCTATGAACATTTCCTATAACCATTCCTAAGATTTCTTTATTCACCAAAGTTGTAAATAGTCACAATTTGCAAGAATCATGTAAATATGTTTGATTGTTTACACACATTCACTTGTTAAATTGTTAAAATGTTCAATCTAATTCAGTTGTTTTGTATGTAAACTGCTATGATTACCTGAAATGGCGGAATAAAAATCACACAAATAAATATAAATAAATAAATAAAGGAGGACCTACGAGAAGCTCTGGGAAAGAAATTGAAGCCGCGTTGTAAATAAGAAGTTACAAGTTTTGAGCAATGATATATTGACTGTATGTAAACAGGATGGTCACGTTTATGGTTTGGCCTGTTATTGCAAATAAACATATTTAAACATAAAGGTTTGATTATCTTGTCCTTATGGTTTTTTTTGTTTTGTATTATACAGAGTAGTGCTTAAGCTTATCAAAGATTGCCAATGGATCTATTGTCCTATAATTTATAAGTAAGATCTCTGTGGTTCTATCTCATATCCTCCCCTTCCTCCGTACTCATGGTGTCACCATCTTATTGTTGGGTGTATTGAGCAATACATAATTTGGATTTTATCTCTCATCACAATTGGTTGTGAGATCATCTTACCACCATGTAACTAAGCCTGATGCCTGTCCAGTATTGTATAAGATTTATCATTCATATGAAAAATTACTTCCCTTTTCTTAATTTTTGGCCCTTATCCTTTTATAATTTTGCTTTATGATACCCAATTAGTTCTTTTTTATTGTTGATCTATTATGTCGAGATATGTAAATTTTTAGAGTTCAACGCATGATATTTTTATGTTTTTATGTTTTATACTTTTATATCTTGTTGCATGTATGTTACACAATTTTTTAATTGTATGTGCAATTGTTCTCTTTGAGTTTCCCCCTGACGCAGCCATGTTGGGGTTTTAATAAAGGACTGTTGGTTGTACTTCTCGCTTCGTTTTGCTGCTTGCTCTTAGCGAGAGAGCGCATGTGCTTTCCTGTGAAATGGAAGGAGCAGGAGAGTGCAGGGCAGAGAGGAGGCGGCACAGGGGCAACGAGGGTGAGGTTCTTTCAGAGAGAGAGAGGAGGTGGCTGAATAAGAGGAAGAAAATGTTGAAGCTCAGGAGCGAATGATAAGGTAGATGACAAGATGGCTGGAGAAGTGAGGATCGTAAAGAGGGGATGATAAGGAGCGGAGCTTGACGTTGTTGGCATGAGGGGAGAAGATTAAGGAATGCCAATAGGAAGAGAAACTACTAGTACTAATCATTTGTATGGTGCTATAAAGCATACGCAGCACTGTACATGTAGATGTAACACGCAGTCCCTACTCATCAGAGATTACAATCTAATCAAGGCAAAACACATAGGGTCCAATTCTATCCTGGATGTCCTGGCCCTCTGTGTGCCCGTAGGGAACCGGACGCACAGAGTTAGATGGGATTCTGACCCTGCGGGACACGTCTAGCCCCGTGGGATCAGAATTGCATCCAGGCCTCTACGTGCAGGCCGGGACCCTGATCCCAGTCGGCCTGCACATACAGACCTAACCCAGCTAACTCAGACAAGGCTTCTGAATGG
Organism: Ichthyophis bannanicus; assembly: GCA_033557465.1. Taxonomy (NCBI): domain Eukaryota; kingdom Metazoa; phylum Chordata; class Amphibia; order Gymnophiona; family Ichthyophiidae; genus Ichthyophis; species Ichthyophis bannanicus. The sequence goes on from CM066033.1 coordinate 546,239,942, forward strand.
AGCCGCGATCCCCGGCCGCTGAACAGATTTTGCATTCTCCGCAGCCTGACCCCCGATCTGGCTTCCCAAGGCCAGGCTAGGGCTGCGGGGAATATCCTCTACCCTCTCCTACCTCCTCCACTGGTCCTACCTCCTCCACTGGTCCTACCTCCTCCATTGCCCGGGCCTGCCAGCCCCGGACATTTTTTCCAGGCATATGGAGCAGCAAGATGGAATGAATGAAGTCTGGAGTTGGCAGTGGCAGAGAAGGACATAGATGAAAGGGATCTGTCAGAGGAGTAGACTTCTCAAGGAGGGGTGTAGAGTGAGATAAGAAAGGAAAGGTAGTGAGGAGCCGCAGAATGAATGCACTTGTAGGTCCATAGGAGAAGTTTGAACTGAATGCAGAAACCGGTAGGGAGCCATTGAAGTGACAGCTGAGTTTTGAACAAATTGAAGGGGAGAGAGATGATTCAGAGGGAGACTAGCGAGGAGCAGGTTACAATAGTCAAGGCAGGAGGTGACTAGTGAGTGGACAAGGGTTTTAGTATGGATAGAAAAGAAGAGATGAATATTGCTGACGTGATAGAGAAAGAAGAGGCAAGTTCTAGCCATCTGTTGGATGTGCCCAGAGAAAGAGAGAGTAGAGTCAAAGATGACCCCAAGGTTGCAAGCAGGGGTGGCCCAAGGGTGGTGCGGGGCCATGTGCGGAGACTCCGTACGGCCTCATTTGCATAAGGGATGTCATTTGCATAAATATTTGCATAATGTTACCATACACTAACTTTTAGTAAACATGCCTCTTAATGAGTGTATAGATAAAGAAAGACTAAAAGATTTCCACATTACTATAATCCACTGCCAACCACCAGGCACATTAGTAGCTACTACAAACACTGCCCATTTAGAACCCATCCTACCCTATACACCCCTGGAAACCAACCCAATGTATTCTAAAAAAACGTGATTCCCCTGTAATATATCACCAACCAAAAAAGACTAAATACCCGCCCTTGGACTCTAAAGCCAACTACAACCCCTTAACTAATACAAAACGTTTTTTGTCGGATCGTTCACCATGAGAAGAAACCTTTCCTCTCCTGAAGTGAACCCTCCTTTTTACTCAATGTTTAAATGGCTGCTCATCAGCCTAGCCGACAAAATCAGCACTTGCTGCTGTCAGCAAAAACAATTTTTCTAAAAACTGTATTAGAGTCAGTTCGATCTCCTCCGATCCACAGGCTACAAAAGCAAATATCACAGCTCAACAAGTCCCCCTCAGAAACGTAATAACAATCAAGAGGACTTAGCTGTTAAGGAACGGAAAAACGCTCCACTCTGTCCACGATATCCTCATAAACTCCCTCCACTCCGCGGGTAGGATTAAGGGAATCTTTCAATAGCCGACAGGTGGGCTGCTCCGCTCCATACGAACGAGGTTCAGAACATAGACCATCACCAAACAAGGAATCACAATTCAGAAACAGGAAGACAATAATTAAACTGGGAACCCCAAAAGCCAAACTTGGAATGTACAACAACACTGTAGAAATAAAACTATAAATTAATTTCCTCTTGTACTGAACAAAGCGCAGATGTTAATGATGCACATTTCCCAGAGCTGACATATTCCAGTTAATAAATTTAAAATACAGAGATATTTTTCTACCTTTTGTGCATTTTTTTTTCAGTTGCAATTGCTCCAACCACTTTCTTCTGGTTTCTTCGTGTCTTCTGCTAAGTCTCCATCGTCTGCTGTCCATTTGTCCTTTCTTCTCTCTTCTAGTTTTTTCCATTCTCTCTCTACATCTGCTTTAACATACTAATCTTTTTCCTTTTGCTCTTTCCTCATTCCTATTTCATCCACTCAGATTTTACCCCTCCATCCTCAGTCCCCACTTAATCTCCCAATACCCAGCCAATTGTAGATTTTTCTTCCCTCCCACACAAAATATTTTTCCCCTCTCCATTTCACTCTCCCAGCCCCATCCCATTCTAATCCTCCCCCAACATCAGTTCCCTTCTAGTTCCAGCCCCGCCCAACATCCGCTCCCTTCTAGTCCCCGCATCAGCCCATTGCCAGTCCTAGCCCCCATCAGCCCATTTCCAATCCTATCCTAGCTCCACCATCAGCCCATTTCCAATCCTAGCTCCCCCATCCATTTCCAGTCCTATTCGAGACCCTCCATCAGCTCATTTCCAATCCCAGCCCCCCATAAGCCCATTTCTAGTCCTTTCCTAGCCCCACCATCAGCCCATGTCAAATCCTAGCTCCCCTCCTCTTAGCCCATTTCCAATCCAAGCCCCCATGAGCCTACTTCCAGTTCTAGCCCCTCCATGAGTCCATTTCAATCCAAGCCCCCACCACAGTCCATTTCCAATCTAAACACCCCCCAACAGCCCATTTCCAGTCCTATCCTAGCCCCTCCATCAGCCCATTTCCTGTCCTAGCCCCCCCCACTCAGCCCATTTCCAGTCCTAGCTCCCTCCCCTCGCAGCCCATTTCCATTCCAAGCCACCCTCCCCATCAGCTATTTGAAGTTCAAGCCCCCCCCTCTTCCACTCAGCCCATTTCCAGTCCTAGCAACCCTCCCAGCTCATTACCAGTCCTAAGCCCCCAAACAGCCCACATCCAGTTTAAACCCTCCCATCACCCCAGTGTCAGTCTTTGCCCCCCCTAGCCCATTACCAGGCCTAAGCCCCCAAACAGCCCACCACCAGTCCTAACCCCCATCACCCCATTTTCAGTCTTAGCCCCCCCCCCCCCATTTTCAGTCCTAACCCCCCTCTCCCCCATCATCCCAGGTAAATTTAAAACTAAAAAAGAAACCTGGCTGCTGCTGCGGCACTAGCAGAATCAAGTGTCCCATGGCCCTGCGGCTCCCCCCCCCCCCCCCTGCCTTCCCGGCAGAGCCCTCCCGGCATCAGCTCCATCAGCGGCAGGCTTTTCGAGCCGGAAAGGGAGTGTTTCCCTCTCGCGGATCTGTTAAGCTGCCGCTGATGGAGCTGATGCCGGGAGGGCTCTGCCCTGCAGGGGGGAGCCGCGGGGCACTTTATTCTGCCGCTGTCATGGTGGCAGCAGCAACAGCTAGGTTTTTTTTTTCTTTTTTAGTTTTAATACAGAATGTTGTTTGCATAGGGCCCCCTTAAACGCAGGGCCCTGTGTAAACAACATTCTTGCTCAATGGACGGGCCGGCCCTGGTTGCAAGGTGAGGAAATGGGGAGGCGTGTAGTGTCATCCACAGAAATAGAGAAGGGGGAAGGTAGGTTTAGGGGGAAGGATAAGGAACTCAGCTTTGGCATGTTAAATTTCAGATGGCGGTGAGACATCCAGGCAGCAATGTCGGATAAGCAGGTGGAGATCTGGGACTGGATTCCTAGAGAGATTTCAGGCACAGGGAAATAGATCTGAGAGTTGTCAGCATAAAGATGGTACTGAAAATCATTGGAGGAAATAAGTGCATCATGGGATTGAGTGTAGAAAGAGAAAAGTAGAGGTCCCAAGACAGAGCCCTGAGGTACACCAACTGAAAGCGGGGTAGCAGTAAAGTAGGATACACCAGAACATACACTAAAAGTGTGCTAGGAGAAATAAGAAGAAAGCCAGGACAGAACAGGGCCTGTAAATCCAAGCGAGGGCAGGGTATCGAGGAGAAGGTGGTGATTAACAGTGTCAAAGACTGTAGAAGGGTCAAGAAGGATGAAGACTGAGTAAAGGACCTTGGATTTGGCAAGGAAAAAGTTGCTGCAAACTTTGGTAAGAGCTATCTCTATGGAATGTTGAGGATGAAAGTCAGACTGCAGTGGATCTAGAAGGGCTTGAGAGAAAAGAAAGTCAAGCAAGCAGTGGTGAAATGCTCATTCACGTAGTACCTGCTCCTCTGAATAGTCCCAGTTACTGCCGCTATACATTCTGATGCTACACAGCATCGGGGCATTCTGGGTGCATTCCAGGGGTGCTACCTGGGGATAACTGGTTAGTGGCAATATTCAGCCGCTGCCTGGTTATTCCTCAGTGGCAAGTTAGGCACAACAAAAGCTTTCCTAATGTTTGCTACTGAAGCTAACCGAGTAGCAGCTGAATATCGCCGCTGCCTGGTTAACTTCCACGCCATGTGGGGCTGTGCGGCAGACCAGGATATTCAATGCCAGCGACTGGATATGGTCCCGGCTGTGAATATTCAGGTTAACTCTTCAGCAGCGACAGCAAGGCGCCGTGCTCACGCTAGCCGCCACCACTGAATATCAGGCCCTTAATGTTTAACATTAAATTCTGGTGTCACCCGAGTAATAGAAAACCCTGCAAACAGGCCCCTCAGGGGACTTCTAGTGACATCATGCTACTGATGGCAGCTTGACCAAGGAGCTCTCCCTGAGTTGAGTAAATTTCCCCTCTGTATGCAGTCTTAAAACGCCATGGGAAGTCCATTTAAATAATGAGCAACTCATCAGATCGAGCCGCACCAAGTGGGGGAGAATTCTGGTGGCCAAAGTGGACTTGAGCACATTCTCCAATGCCAATGCAGCCAAAGGCCTGTGAGGGGCAGATAAGATAGCGACTGGCAGTGCAGTAACAGAGGCACATGTGGAGGATGAAATGTTAAATGAAGAAGGCTTGAAAAGTGAATCCCTAGATCTGGAACTCCACACCTTGTCAATGGAACTGCAGGAGTGGTTTGGAGAGCTAAAGAGTGATATTGCAACCTTTCACAGTGACAGTCAGCCATTTTGAAAGCTTGAGTGCAGATATGGCTGAGATTAATCAAAGGTTGGAGGATGTCAAAACCGTTTTGAGGAACAGGATGAATAGGTTACCCTCCTAATGAGCAGCTCTTTAAAGCAGCATGTACTCTAGGGAAGATTAAATGGGAAGACCAGACAATATGCAGAAATGGCAGCTACAACATTGAAGCATTACAAGGAATTCCAGGAGATCACAAGGAGACTGTACCTTAGAAACAAAGAAACATGACAGCAGAAAAATAACACATGGCCAGTCTAGTCTGCCCTTCCTTATCGACTACTGCAAAAGTCCCCTCTTTTCCTTTAAAGATCCTCTGTGTTTGTCCCATGCTTTTTTGAATTAAAATACTGTCCTCATCTCTACCATCTCTACTGGGAGACTATTTCACGGATCCACCACTCTTTCCGTAAAGAAATATTTCCTCATATTACTCCTGAGTCTATCTTCCTTCACCCTCATCCCATGTCCCCTCATAGCAGAGTTTGCTTTCAATTGAAAGAGGCACTCCCCCTGTGCATTTATGCCAGAGAGATACTTAAACATCTCTATCATATCTCCTCTATCCCGCCTTTTCTCTAAAGTATACATATTAAGATCCTTAAGTCTGTCCTCATATGCTTTATAACGAAGACCATTAACCATTTTAGTAGCCACCCTCTGCACTGACTCCAACCTGTTTATATCCCTTTGAAAATGTGGTGTCCAGAACTGCACACAATACTCCAAATGAGGTCATTTATTTATTTATTTATTTAGCTGCATTTATATCCCGCTTTTCACCGGGTCAAAGCGGTTGGGGGATACATTTAACACGAGGGGATATGAGACACATACACTAATACTTACAGGGAACATGGGCAATGGAGGGTTAAGTGGCTAAGATTAGTCTCGCAGCAGAGTGTTGAACAGATTGAAGGGGAGAGAAATGATTCAGAGGGAGACCAGCAAGGAGTAGGTTACAGTAGTCAAGACGGGAGGTGATCAAGGAGTGGACAAGTGTTTTAGTAGTGTGTTCAGAAAGGAAAGGGCGGATCTTGCTAATATTATAGAGAAAGAAACGGCAGGTCTTAGCTACAAGCTGGATATGTGTGGAGAAAGAGAGAGAGAAATTAAAGACAACTCCCAGATTGCTGGCCGAGGAAACAGGAAGGAGTACAGAGTTATTCACAGAGACTGAGAAAGGAGGAGGAGGAGGGGAGGTTTTAGGGGGAAAGATGAGAAGTTCAGTCTTGGCCATGTTCAATTTCAAGCGGCGGTGAGACATCCAGGCAGCAATGTCAGAAAGGCAGGCAGAGATCCATGCCAAAGATCTATACAGAGGCACTATCACCTCCTTTTTTTTACTGGCCATTCCTGTCCCTATGCACCCAAGCATCCTTCTAGTTTTCACCGTCACATTTTCTACTTGTTTAGCTACTTTAAGATCGTCAGACACAATTACATCCAGGTCCCGCTCTTCTTTTAGGGACAGAAGTACTTCCCCCCACTCTTTGATTTTGGGTTTACACCCAGGATCAATGCATCAGGTTAAGACTGTGTATAATGTTATAAAATTTATGCAGCAAGCAGGAATGTCTGATTATCCAGTCATGCCAAAGCAAGTAGATGCCCCAAATCAAGTAAATAGTGAAGAAGTAGTCTAATAGTTTGAGCAGTGAATTAAGAATCAGGAAAGCTATGTTCAAATCCCCTCACAGCTACTTGTGGTCTTAGACAAGTTATGGTTATAGTTGCCTTTACTGCCAAAACTGTAAAAACAAGCTATATGGCTTACAAAATATATAAAAATATTTTACTGTTCCATTGTTTTTAGTTAAATTTTAAACTGTTCTGTACAAATTTGTTCCATGTAAACTGTTCCATTGTTTTTGTTCTTGTTATCTCCAGTTCAATGTAAACTGTTTGATTGCTCACGTTATATGTAAACCGCACTGATTTTGAAGAGTGCGATATATAAAATCAGATAAATAAATAAATAAAGATTAAAATATAAAGCAAAAAGAAAAGAACTCCATTGTACATAGGAAAGAGAACAAGTAAAACTTATAGATCAAACTAATAATTAAAATGATAAGAGAGGTAGGGTAACAGAGGGGGGAGAAGAGAATGGTATGTAGGACATGGACTTCAAGTTGCCACAATCAAACAACTAACTTTTATACAACGGAGGGCTCAAGGTCAAAACAGAATCAAAATGTCTTGAGTGCTTTCTTAAAGCTTTTAAAATCATGTTCTGTCCTAATTGAAGAGGGCAAACTTCCAGGAAGCTGGGGCCACGGCAAAAAAGGCAGATTTACGAGTGCTTTCATATTTGGTCAGTGTGGGAAAGGAAAAGTAGAGTCTGAACCTGTGCAAAGAGCAGAGAGCTCTAGCGGGGGCATGTAGCATAATTAATGAGGATAAATAGTCCAGGACTGTTTCGTGACTGGCTTTATGAACCAGTCATCAATTTAAACTGTATGCGAGAACTGACAGGCAGTCAATAGTGCTGCATAAGCAATGGAGTTATCCGGTCAAACTTATGGGCTCAGCTAAGGATATGTACCACTGTGTTTTGGATTGTCTGGATCCTTCTAAGTAGATACTGGGGTAGGCTCAGGTAAACAATGTTACAGTAGTGCAATTTGGATAGGACAGCATCTACTATGACCAAAATTTCAGTGGATTTATCCATAAGATATGCCATACTGGGTCAGACCAAAGTCCATCAAGCCCAGTATCCTGTTTCCAACAGTGGCCAATCTAGATCACAAGTACCTAGCAATTTACCCAAAAGACACAGGTTCCACAATGCTTGTATTGGGGCAAGTAATGGATTTCCTGGGTCCCCTTTAATAATGATTTATGGACCTTTCCTCCAGAAACATGTCCAAATGTTTTTAAACCCGGCTACACTAAGAGCTTTAACTGCATTCTCCGGTAACAAATTCCATAGTTTGATTACACGTTGAGTGAAAAGATATTTTCTCTTAGTCTTAAATAGGTTACCCTGTAGCTTCATTGCATGTCCCCTAGCCTTTCTACATTTTGATGGCGTAAACAATCGATCTACATTTACAGGTTCCACTCCATTCATTAATTTATAGACCTCTATCATATCTCCCCTCAGCCATCTCTTTTCCAGGTTGAAGGGTCCTAATCTTTTTAGCCTCTCTTCATAGGGGTATCCTTCCATCCCCTTTACAATTTTTGTGGCTCTTCTCTGTACCTTTTCTAGTAACACTATATTCTTTTTAACATATGGCGACCAAAATTGCACACAATATTCAAAGTGTGACCGCATCATGGAACGATACAGAGGCGTTATAATATCCTTTGTTTTATTCTCCTTTCCTTTACTTTTGATTCCTAGCATTCCTTTTGCTTTCTCGGCTGCTGCTGCACACTGGGCAGAGAGTTTCAACATCTTATCAACGATGATGCATAAATCTTTTTCCTGAGTGGTGGTTCCTAATGTGGAACCTTGCATCGTGTAACCATAGTTTGGGTTGTTTTTTCCTAGGTGCATAACTTTGCACATATCCACATTAAATTTCATCTGCCATTTGGATGCCCAGTCTTCCAATTTATCAAGGTCCTCTTGCAATTTTTCACAATCCTCATGAGTTTTAACAACTTTGAATAATTTTGTGTCATCTGCATATTTGATTACCTCACTCGTTATTCCCATTTTCAGGTCATTTACAAATATTTATTTAACAGTTTTTATATACTGCCTTTTCTTTTAATCAAGGCAGTTTACAAACTAACTTTTAACTTTTGCATAGAACTTGCAAATTTAACAGTGAACATAACTTAAACAGTAACATCATAACTTCAAATTTAAACAGTATCTTGTAACATCAACTAAATTTATGAAACATCTTGAGGATTGTAATGGGATGGATGGTTAGTATAGATGGCATAGCTTGTGTGCATATGGTTGTTGAGTGGTTAGTGTGATTGTGGGTCTTCGTTGAATTGTTCTATGAATAGGGTGGTTTTGAGAAACTTCTGGAAGTCTTTTATATCGGTTGTTGATCTTATATGTTCTGGGAGGACATTCCAGATAACTGGGGCAGCAAGAGGGAAGGTTCGCATAGAAGTTGATTTATTGGTTCTTGTGAATAGACTGGGGGGTTGGTATAGTATTTTTGGTGCTGTATCTGTCTGGTTTGTGCTTGTTTTAGTTCCGATGAGTTCTTGTAGAATTTCTGCTGACATGTTGTTTTTAATTTTGAAGATGGTGAGAGTTGATTTGTATTTTGCCCTTGAAGAGATTGGTAGCCAGTGTAGATCATGTAGTATAGGCGTTATATGGTCATGTATTGAAGCACCAGCAATAATATGGGCAGCGGTGTTCTGGACTATTTGAAGCAGACGAGTGGATTGTTTAGGTAGACCTTGGAACAGGAGATTGCAGTAGTCCAGCACAGGTATAATGATTGCTTGGCATACTGTGCGGAAATGTTCTTTATTGAGGAGAGGTTTTAGTCTCCTGAGCATTGCTAGTTTGAAGAAGGCAGATTTAGAGAGCTTGTTTATATGAGGATTATCTATGAGCACTGTTAGGAGGGGTAAGGATATGGGCGTACGGTGCTATCTCTAAGAATGTATGCAGTATGGGGGATTTGGGGAGAGGGAGGGGGAAATGTGGAAGGAGAGTTATTTTTTGGCAATTGCATAATAAAGGGAGTAGAAGGGATAAAGGGGAGAAGGAATCTAAAGAAAATGGCTAGTGCCTCCGTTATTATAATTGCCATGTTGAATATAAGGGGTTTGAATGTGCACCAGAAAAGACATATGTTATTTAAAGAAGCCCTTAATTTGAAAACAAGCACTGGGGTTTATACAGGAGAATCAGTTATGAGCACCTGATGTCTCACAGATATTTTCCAGGAATCTTGTTGGCCTCCAATAAAACAGGGTGTAATACTAATAGAGTGGGAATTTTGTTGGCTAATGATGTAGCTTTTCAAATACAGCAAATACAGAAGGATAGGGAGGAGAGATATTTTTGTCATAGTCTTACTGAATAATCAGCTATATACATTGCTCAACTTGCATGTACCTAATACTGGACAAGGAGGTATTTTTACAATGGTAGCACAAAAACGTGAGATTTGTGAAGTGGTACTTTTAATGTCACGCTTAATCTTAGAGTTGGTAACTTTTCCTGGGGGAGGAGTACGCAAGGGGAACATAAAACTAAAAGTTTCTGCGATCTCTGAGGATATTCAGCAACACTATCCAATAGTTCTGCTGAATATAGGTCTTGCTAACCAGCTAAATCCTTTTGAATATGCTCTCCATTGTCTTTAAAGGTCTATCTAGGGCATTCCTTTCAAACCTTTTTTTTTATATCTTCTTTAACATACTTAGCTAACCAGTCTGTTGTACTTAAAGGGACACATCACATCTTTTCAGTAATACAGAATTCCATCCAATCCTTGGGCAAATCCCTTCTCTAGATGATAACAAAGATCATCCAGCAAGCTTGGCCACCATCTTAACTCTTCGTTTTCGATTGGGTCAGCATAGCCGTATGAAAAGTCAAAACCAGTGCTGTGCTGAAAATGTTTGCTCAATGCAATGTGTGCCTTTGAGTCAGTCTGGACTTCTGGTGACCCAGATGCTCCTGGGTTTTCTTGGCAGTGTCACTGGAAGTAGATTGCCAGGCCTTTCTTCTAAGGCAATGGAGGGTTAAGTGACTTGCCCAAGGCCACAAGGAGTGCTAGTGGGAATTGAGCCCTGGCTGTTTGGTTACCAAGCCAGTGTCCTAACCACTAAGCTACTCCTCCACTCCAATGCTCACAAACATTAAAAAACTGTGCTAATCTCCATAGGGTCCCTCTTTGGGCATCATGTTGTATGGGTCCTCCACTTGGTGGAGTTGAGGGTGACCCTGGAGACCATATAGCCAAAATTCACATTCCATCACTGTCACCCACAGTACACACTATACAGATAAAGGTCCCTGATGATAGCACAAAAACTACTTTACTCATTTCCCAGCAGGGACTCCTAACCTAAGCTGGCAAAATCAGGGAGTCCAGAGGCTGTCTATATAAAAATATCCATACAGTGGACACTCTCCAGGTGAAGAAAATTGCATAAAAGAAGGCCAGTGAAAACAATCAGAGATGCATTCCACAAAACAAAGTCAGATGATCACAAAAGATGTCAAGTCTGCTCATGGTCCATAGATTCTCCTACTGATTCTGGCATCTCCCTCCCTCCCCCCCCCCCCCCCAAGCAGGGCGCCTCAATTAAACAGGTGTTTGACCCTCCTCAGACACTTTGCTCCTCTTGTTGACACTTCTGTAAGTTGCTTGACCAGCTACTGTCCTTAAAGTTAAATCCTTAGGATCATGGAAGGACATCTGTCTATCCTCTCTCGGTGCAGTTACACCACAAGCAAGCAGTCCCGCCCTCCTCCCTCCTCTCTCTCTCTCTCTTAGGCACTGCTCCACAATCCAGTCACATCAAGCCCCTTCTGGGCAAGGTTAGCGGGATGCACCCAGGTCTTGGATCCTACCCTTTTTACCACCTGGGACCTTCACCTGGGCTTTTACTTGCTGCCACTCCACTCTCCTTCTCCTCTGGGATTGGAACCTGGCAGATAGGTCCTTTAACTGTCCCTCTAGCACAGGATCTCCCTTCCTGATCCCAGCTTCTCTTCTACAGACACCTTAGGACTGCTGTAAGCTATGCTAGCTTAGATCCCCTAACTCCCTTCTGCTAAACAGAGGCTTCTCTGCCTGGCTTCCCATTCCTTCTGCGAAGAAAACCCCAATCCCTTCCCAAACACACACTTTTATACTTCTCTCCCATTTGAAAGAACGCCTACTGCCGGGGCATGAGATTAGCCTACCTTTCATTACTTTTATTTGGCGCTTCTCTAGAACCAAGACCTAGAATGTTCCTCCATTTTCCAAAAATGAAGACTATTTATAAACAGTTTTATTGCAAAAAAATGGTGACAGGATAGATTTTCAATGCATCCCTAGGGAATTTACCTAGCTGGCCAAATTTTGACCAGCCAAATTAAACCAATTTCCAGTCGCAACCTAGCCAGTAGGATGAGGCTGAAAATAAGCTTTGATCTTAAAAGGAGGTGAAGTGAATCATATACCCTTCTCTATCGATCCTCTAGCAACAGCACTGAAGATTGCCAGCTAAACTCTTTGAACCCCCCCTCCCCCCTGCAATATGTTTAAGCAAGGCTCATGTCAATATGCTGCAACTGAGTACAGCACTAATGATGCCACTGTACATCCACTTCTTTCACACAGAGGTTTTTTATGTCTAGAAAAACTCACTTTCATTTTACTCTTGAATGGTAGTGGAGGTTAACTTTAAGAACATGACCAAAGAATTATATGCCCTTGATTCAAATTGCAAATAATTTTAGATCATGATATCTGGATCAGCAGCTACTATAATTTTTTTCATTTAGTAGAATTTACTTCACTCTTTTCCAGTAGTAGGTCAAGGCAAGTTACAATCAGATATAGTAGGTATTTGCCTGTCCCCAGAAGACTTTCAAGGTAAGTCTATACCTGAGGCAATGGAGGGTTAAGTGACTTGTCCAACACCATAAGGAGGAGCAGTGGGATTCAAATGCTGGTCTTTTTGGTCGCCAGGCCCCTCCTCTAACACCACAGTACTCCTCCAGTTATCTCTTTCTTCACTGACAAATAGTCAGCCCCATGAGATTTCAGCTATGTTTGTGATATTTTCTTTCATTTTCTTTGACAGGGCTGTAGGCACAAGGCATTTTTCAATGTTCATATACATACTATAGAGCTGTTGATAGGTAGAGGTTTATTGATCTGATTGAAGGATTGGATCGACTGATTTATGACCTTCCTCTGCTATTTCCAGATGGTCAGTCCCTGTTTAGAAAACTTCCACTGATCCAGGGAAAGGAAATCAGATCGCCAGGATTATTTTTATAAATGTTTCTTCCACATCATGCCTTAAAGTGGCCTCTTGGGAAAAGAAAACACGTTTGCAGCACAAGCAAAGAGTGGTCAGTATCAAATAATTTAGTTCAAAACACAAACATTTTAAAAATGTTTTAATTCACCTTGAGTGTTCCTTTTGTAGTGTATTCCTCCATTAAGCTTGTGAACATTCACAACAAACATCAACTTAGAGCTCCTTTTACTAACATTTGGCTTGGGCTATCTGCCACACAGCCCATAGGATTAAAATGGACCATGCAGCAGACAGCGTGAGTTAAGTGCTAGTAAAAGGCGCCCTTAATTTGCCAGCCAGTAACAATAAATAGCTGCATCAGAAAAGTGGCTAAAGCAAGGAAATATTTCTCTATGATGTCTATCCCAGTCACCAGTATTTATATTTCTGAGTTCAAGTCTTCTCTTGGGTAAATTTACCAGACTTCCATGAAACAGGTTTGAAATGTGAGAACCAAAACATTTAAATGGGATGATTTACTTGTAAATACTTTTTGAACCAGCTTGATATTGTTGCTGTCCATGCTTATGGAGCTTAAATCCCCACTTGGAAGCATTTCTGACTGCCTTGTACCTCATTTAAACCGTTTAATTTCAGTATGGGTTCTGGACCTGGGAAGGCCATGACCCCCCCCCCCCCGACACACACACACACACACATATACACACACACACACACACACACATACTTTCACTCTCAGGCTCACCCATCCAGCAACAGTGGCACACCCAGTAAAGAGAGCATTGGAAGTGGTGTCCACATCTGCATTGTCTAGTGTCCTCTCGTATTAACCTTGGGCTCCATTAAAAACATCAGTCCTGGCTAGAAAATTGGCCTATTGGTCTAAAGAAAAAATGGCATAACATAGTCTTCATATACCCCTCATTTTATCGTTGTTTCTGTGCATGTGTGCAAAGTTCTGGTAGCAATACTGGTGCTATAGGAAACCAAAAACGTAGAGGCTTTGATACATTTTATTGGTCCAAAAGGAGAAACAAATGGTCCAAAGATGATGTACATCAAGAATGAAGGGAGGCATTATGCCCGATATGTGTTGGAGATTGTAATCTTTTTGGCATCTGAAGATTTGCATTTTGAGTGCTGAATCATGTGGCGATGGTGCGCTGCACTGAGGGTATGAATGCTGTGCTGATTATGATGCCCCCTGTGAGCAAAGTGCTCCGATGTAAACTTTCCTAGCCCGTTAGTCCTGCACTGCCTGTGGATCCCTCGCCTCTTGCTCATCATTTAAGCACTGAAGCTGAAAAACAAAAGATATTCAGAATGCTTTCATTTTATGAAATTCCCTTCTGATAAAGACAGCATTCAGCAAACAAGTCACTTAATTCTGGCATTTGAAGGTTCACATGCTTTACAGGGTGGACTAGAAAATCTACAAAGAAATACGTCTAACAATGAATGTTAGTAGAGGCTGGACTGTTGCAAAGGGTGGGCAAGCAGGGCAATCACACTGGGTGCCAAGCCTGAGTCTGCAAATATGTCAGCCTGAAAGAGATGAGAGGGATCAAAAGCAACTGGTGCCTGGGCTAGATTTTGGGCAGTGATTATCCTAAGCACATCTATTCAAATGTACTGCATGCAATGACATAGGAGAAACATAACACCTATTAGTATTTATTTATAAAACTTTTATACATATCAACTTTTATAGATCAAAGAGCATTCAAAATGTTTTACAATACCAAACAAAACCAACAGTATAGAAAATGTATTTATGCAGCAATGCTTATATACCACTTTTCACCAGGTCAAAGCGGTGTACATTCAAGTACGGTATATATTTCCCTTGCCCCCAAAGGGCTCACAATCTATGTTTTGTACATGTTTTGAGGCAACAGAGGGTTAAGTTGCTTGCCCAAGGCCACAAGGAGTGCTTGTGGATTAGAAACCCCAGTCTCTCCGGCACAAGTTGCTGTCCTCATGGGATTTGAACCCCCTGCCCTCTGGCAACTTGCCCCAACCACTAGGCCACTCCTCCCTCTAAATTAAAATTAAGAACATATCAGTTAGAATTTAGACACATAAACATAAATTCCCCTATCCTCAATATCATCCTTCATAATAATATCCTACTCCCTCGGATCTCAGGGGAACAAAAATATTTTAACCCATTTCCTAAAAGAAAATAAGGGGCCCTTTACTAAAGTGTGCTACGCAGTTCACATGTGCTTTCCCCCGAGGTAACGGTTACCACATGGGCACGGCATTTACAATGTGCTGATTTATACGCTAACTACCAATCACGAGTTGGGTTGGTGAATGGGCAGGTTACGGGCAGATTAGTGGGCATGGAGAGCACATTGCCATTTGCATGGGGCGACATGTCTCACACTATCAAGCTAACGCCACCTCAGTAGGAGGCAGCATGAATTAGGATATGTACCTGTGCATTAACTGCTGGAACATGATGGCCACGCCCCTGACAGTTATCACACAGGCTTTGCATGTAACACACATTAGTTTTCGCACTAAACGCACGTCAGATGCAAAAACCTGATGCACTTAGTAAAAGGGCCCTAAAATTTGTTGCTTTTTTCAGGTCAATGGGAAGTTCATTCCATATCTCTGGACTAACCATACTAAGGGGCATGTTCAATAATGGGCAGGGCCGGCCACAGAGTTGCTTCAAGATGTCTCCACTCTAGACAAACCTTAAGCTTTACAGCTCCCCCTGGCTATCAAAATCGATTGTTTAGCTTGGAAAGCCCTGCTATTTGCTGTCTCCTTAGAAGCTGCCACTCTAGGCGGCCCCATAGTTTGCCTAATGGTTGGGACAACCCTGATAATGTGTGTGCTAGTAGCACACAAAGGTGTCACAGCATTAACGTAGAGGTTTGTGCTAATTTTGGGGGGCATGTGCATCTGTTCCCCTGCTGATAACACGATGCTAACATGCAGCATCCCATTAACTGGCACGTGGGTGCACTTGATGCCCCCCACTGAGGTGGCGTTAAATGCACTCATGCTAATGGCAACCTTCACAGTTAACGTATGCGCAAAATGCCCCTGCTTATTGAGACGCATTGTGGAAACCCATGTTCTGCCCCCAACCCACCCAGTCCCACCCAATCACACGCATGGGATTTTTAGTATGAGGCCGCACACTACTGTAAAAGCACGGTGCCCTTAGTGTGCAGCATACTCCATGCTTATGGTTAGTGCACATTAGTAAACATGCCCCTAAAGGCTTTAGCTCGCCATTTCAATTTTTTACAAACATCCACTGCTGGCACCAACAACAGTTGTCTCTTTGCTGATCTCAAATTTCTCTCAGCCACATTAGCTTTTAGTCTAGTTTTAAATATTTTGGCTTTTAATCATTTACTTTAAAAGTTAAAACCATCAACTTAAAGAACATCTCTTTTTAAATGGGAGCCAGTGTATTTATTTTTAATAATGAGTGGGCACTCGCACTCTCATATCTTCTCCCCTCTTCAGTAAAAATCTCTTTACTGCATTTTTAGTTGTCTGTAATTTCTTCCTCAGTTTCACCAATAGGTCAGCATATAAAACGTTAGAATAATCCAGAGTGCTTGATATTAATGTCCAGGCCACATAATTTAGCAGGTTCTCCCAAATAGGGCTTCAATTGTTGAATCATTCTCAGGTTAAAAAATAGAGTTCTAGTCACACTTGCCACTTGTCCCTGCCCAGTACCCTCCCGTTCAATCACTTCCCCTGCAATCTAGTAGATCGAACCCAGGGGGAAGCATCTCAGTCACTGATTGTATCTGTACCTCCTCCTTGCTCACTATTCCCATACCTAAAGACACCGGGGTTTTTTGCAACGTTCAACACCACTTTCCTCTGACCACCTCTTCACTTCTCCTAAACATTGATTAAAACACTCTCACTGCATTTCAGTTCCCCTCCAGTGGTAATATCAGCTGAGCATCATCAGCATAGCTATAGATTTCAACCTCATGTTGCCATGCTAACTGTCCTAGGAGGCTACAGATAAGTGAAAAGTAAAGGAGACAATGCAGATCTCTACAAAACCCCACTGCCCCATTTCAAATTTATTGGGCCACCCCCCTCCCCCCACCTCACATATTTTATTCTAAAATATTTTCCTTCCAAAAAAGACTTAATCTTTTCTCTACTCCAACTGCTATTCCCAACTGCTTACAGCTGTCTACTAAAGTAGCTGCCTCCACCAAATCAAAAGCTGTGGACAAATTTAAGGATGTCAGAAGAACTGAGGTATCCTTCTCAAAGTGATAATAGACTTACATAGCAACATAGTATATGATGGCAGATAAAGATCAGTATGGGCTATCTGGTCAGCTCAGTAAAGTGACTACAGTGGTGGTGCCTGCAGTTCCATGCAACATCTCTATGCCTTTGTTTAGGGCTGTATATTGCTGTTAATAAAGTCTCTGTCCCACTTTCCTCACAGTGATCTGACCCTCATCTAACAATTCCAGATCCTTCAAAGAAAAATCCCAGCTGTCTCCATGCCTCTTTCTCCATCAACTTTGCCAGAATAGGGAGATTAGATAGAGGTCTAAAATTCTCACAAATACTTTTATTGGCATTCTTCTTCTTCAGTGTATGTCTCGCCACTGCTTCTTTCAACAGTGTGAAAATGCCACCTTGTTGTTGTTGTTCTTGTTAAGTGTCGTTGAGTTGGTGTTGACTCATGGTGACCCTCTGGATAGTTGACCTAAACTGTATTCGGTCTTCAGTCATGCGACTCATTGTTGATTGAATGGCATCCATAGCTGCTGTTATTGTATTGATCCATCTCACAGCTGGCCTTCCTCTTTTTCATTGATCTTCTACCTTGACAAGCACGATGTCTTTCTTTAATGATCTCTCTCTCTTTGCATGATGTGTCCAAAGTATGAAAGTCAAAATCTTGTCATCTGAGCTTCTAAAGAAAACTTAGGTTTGATCTCCTCTAGTACTGACTGGTTTGTTCTCCGGGCAGTCCATAATATACACAATATTCTTCACCAGCACCATAATTCAAAGACATGAATTTTCTTCCTGTCTATGTTGTTGTAGAGACAGATTTATCAGTTCTAACATCCAACCCAGTATTCCCTCTGAACACAACTTAAAAAGACCTATTGGAGCTAGGTCCAAGGGTGAGAATGTATTGTTAAGGGCTTTTATCCCCAAAATAAGTGGATAAAAATTTCATCCTAAATTTCCTTCCTATCCCCCAACTCATTCTGACTCAAGATTTTATCTCTTCCTTCTACCCTCAAACCTCTCCCTTTCCTCCTTTTCAAGTTTTCCACTTTCCTTATAAAAACAGTCTGCCATTTTATCCACTTTTTCCTCCTTTATATTTCCTTGCTCACAACCTTTTCTTGCCGCAGTAATCTTCACTACATTAAGTATTTCTCTTAGTTTATTCTCCAGTTTCTCAATTGCTAATGCTTCTTGTTCCTTCTTTCTTAACTAAATATTAGCCAATTTATTATTGTCTTCTTTCCTCTACTTTCTTCTATCCTCTATATTCTGAGACTTCAACCACACTTTCAGGACTGTCCCAAAGGTTTCTGACACCCTAGGCAGTCCCACCATGGTGCTCTGTGCTGCACTGCAGCACCCCGCCTGTCCCCCCCCCCCCCCCATCTTACCTGGGAAAGGGAGCGTCACATCAGTCCCGCAACATTTTCAAAAACAGCAGCTTTCTGCTGCCATTTCAACGCCATGCCATGGTGGGTCTTTTTTTTATCCAAATGGTATGCAACAATACAAACAATCATTTTGTAACATCTTTCACAAGTAGCTGACCCATGTGACTAAGCCACACATACCAGCAAAATAACATCATTTCCATATTTAACCTTTCAGTGCATATTTCAAATGTACACCCTTTGTAGCTGCTCCCATTATTCTTTCTTTTTAACCCCTACCCCACACTTTCTTCATCCATGGAAGGGACAGGAGAGGCTGGTTGTGAGTGTGTGCATGCACACAGGTACTTTAAGGCCTGCCGCAGCGCTGAAGCAACAGCAGAAAGCCACCAATTGGAAAAATTGTGAAGAGGCCAGGGAGTCATAATGCTGTCTATGGGGGCCTGCCATCCTAGGTGTCTCCCTAGTCTTCCTAGTGGATGGGCTGGCCCTGCATCCTTTCTAACTTCTGCAAACTCCATTATTGAACTTTTCATTTCCTCTATAAACTATCTTCTCTGTCCCATTGGGCACAACCACCAATCAGTTGGAAAGTGAAACGTGCTTCTTTTGCTCCATGTCCATTGTTCGGGGATATAGAGCAAGAGTTGATCTGAGAATGTCCCATGGAAATTAATTATATTGCATGTGATTTACATGAAATTGACTAAATATAAATTGGAATGGGAGCTGGGGTAGAGCAAGTGTCCCCCCAAATAAAAAAAAAACATTCTTCTGCCCCTGTTCCTATCCCATGACTAATTTCTTAAGGAGTCTCTCATGATGGAGTTTGTCAAAAACAAATACACTATGGGGGTCATTTTAAAAGCCTTAGTTGTGATTTGGATGTCCTAAAACATGCAGACAGATGTCCAAATCACGGAAACATCCCCAGAGTCATTTTGTTATTGCCTTTTAAAGACATCTCCAATGTGGGGCATCCAAGTAGGCAGGGGGTGTGGTGGAGGCATGTCTGGGGCAGTGCAGTGAACTTAGATGTATCATTTGAGATCAGAAATGTCAGGCATATCTGCAGCCCCATCCAAGTTTAGACCTGCTCCTGGTAGGTATGGGCATCGGGAAAGTGCTTGTTTTGGCAGTAAAACATCCAGAGGATATAGAGAAGATGGCACACCACCATCCCCAATGCTCTCCTATTGGGGCTTTTTACTTTGTGCCTTACTGGTGCGTGGCACCCCAATATGGGACCTCGCCCACTCCTTATAATTTGTGTATAAATTTGTAAGTATATTATAAGTAAAAACCAATCTAATTTATTGAAATCGAATACTCAGGTCTGCAAAAACATGTTAGATAGTCTTCAGCAAATATAAATCTAAAATCATATTGTTATCCTATTAGGCAAAGGTGACATCACTCAATAGTGAGTGTCTGCCCCACTTACATTCTACAAAGCACTATTTTTATACACTCAATTCACAGCTTTTTTTTTTCTTTAACCCATTTCCCCTTTCCCCGTTCCCCTTTATATGATTATTCCTTACAACAACCTTGTACACGCATTCTTTCTTTGTTCTCTTGTTTTATGGTCCCTTGCAGGATCTTATCTCTGTGCCTCATCTCCCTTAGCCTCCACCAATTCCTGTCTTTCTCTGGTTTATGTGTAGTTGTGAGAAGAGCAGTCTGTCTGCAATTCGTCTTGTCAGCAGTTTTGAAGGATATAATATTTCACAGCACACACAGAGATACAGAGACACTGTTTTTATTCACTCATTTCAAAATGGAGCTTTCAGAGAGGATTTTGGGAGAGTAGACAAAGGGAGCTTCATTCATCCCTCTCTTCTTCTCATTCCCCTTTTGAATCTCTCTTAATTTACTTTCAATGCAATAAGAGTGAAGCCTTCTGGGGTCTCTCCAAACATGTGTTCATTCCAAGTCAGTAGTGAAACTGCTTCTTCCATTTCTTCTTTCCTCGTGAGCACAAGAGTTGATTTTGCTACTTTGGTTAACCATTTTCTACAAGAAAACAGGAGATAGGAAAAAGCAAAACAACAAACTACAGTTATCACTATAAATCCTAATGCAGCCATAAAAATGACTTTTAAACCTGAACCTAGACCTAAACCAGAGAACCAAGAAGAGAATGCATTCCATCATGAAGTGTCCAATATACCCTCATAGTCTTCTTTTAAGGCAGCAATATTTCTAATATTTTCTATGGCATTTTTAATGAATACAGTATGATTAGCAATAATAGTACAACAGTTACTCTCATTTAAAAAATTGCAGATGCCTTCTTGCTGGGCCAATATCATCTCTAGAGCTCTATGATTTTGTAATGTCATCTATAGTTTCTTTCAAT
Source organism: Ichthyophis bannanicus (assembly GCA_033557465.1). Taxonomy (NCBI): domain Eukaryota; kingdom Metazoa; phylum Chordata; class Amphibia; order Gymnophiona; family Ichthyophiidae; genus Ichthyophis; species Ichthyophis bannanicus. Next base: position 546,260,605 of record CM066033.1, read on the forward strand.
TTAATGGTAACCTCAGTAAGGATATTTGTTTGGATATGTAGCAGACATTGCAAGCAGCTTACAGACATACCTAATTCGGCAGAAACTGCACTACCGGCAAATGGTAGCTAGGCAGTACTACTTAAAGCATCTAATCTAGTTTTGGTGAGAGAGTAGGTAGAATTAAAATGTATTCATAGGCTTTATCAACCACCTCATCTGTTTCTCCGTCAGGTAAGATCAATCTCGGTATCTCTTTTAGTTCATGCCTTTTTCTAGAGCTGAGTTTTATATGAGTCAAGAGAATCATAGCAAAAATCATATTAATATGAACAATCATGAAAATCATAGAAAAAAATATACAGAGACAGCTGCAGGACCATATAGACCACGACTCGCCTCTAGGCCCCCATCAACATGACACAATGTGGAAACACTTCTAACTTTATTTTTTGACAATATCCTAAAGGGAATGGACAACATCAAGAGCAGATTCCTCCTCTTATTTTTTGACATCTCATCTGCCTTTGATAATGTATCACACAATACACTGATCCAGCGCCTTCAGGATATTGGCATCTGCAACAACACCCTAAAATGGTTCACATCCTATCTAAGCAACAGAGCACAGCAAGTCAAAAGCGGAGCAAACAAATCAACATCTTTCATTGTACCACAAGGCATCCCGCAAGGTTCTCCTCAATCCTCTTCAGCCTATACATACATCCCATCTGCAGCATCATCAAGAAGCAGAATATACAGTATCACACATATGCTGACGACCTCATGATATACACCCCGATCGATCTGGACACACTGGACCTCACAGCTGTAATTCTTTGCCTAGAAGAAATTACCTGTCTCAACAACAAAAACCTTACTCTGAATTACAGAAACAAATGAAGCACTCTACATCACCAGAAAAAGCACATACAACCCCCCAACCCCAAGCAATCCATCTACTAAACAAGACAATAGCAGTGAAGAGTGATCTACGCTATCTAGGAATTACCGTGGACAAAAATCTCAACCTCCAGTCTCACGTAAGCAAAACCACTGCAAAAGTATACCACACACTAAAGCTCATTAGAAGACTAAAACCACTCCTAAACCAGGAACATTTCCACACAGTCTGCCAGACTATCATCACCCCTATACTGGACTATGGCAACTCACTTTATCAAGGACTCCCAAAGCAAACCACGCATCCCCTGCAGCTAGTCCAAAACATGGAAGCCTGTATCATCACTGGAACAGCCAAATCTGAACACATCACACCTGTTCTCTGTCAACTACATTGGCTTCCGATCGAGGCTTGTTCCAAGTTCAAAGTGATACTGAACATTTTCAAAATCAAGCACCACTCCTTAGCAGACATTTTACAGAATATGATCATAAGAGACCCAGGCACATGACCCAGGTTGAATAATAGCAAACATATGCTTACTGTACCCTCTGATTATACCAGAAAAGTAAACAGTCCACTTCCAGACAAGCGCTCTTCCTAGCTGCACTGAGCCTATGGAACACTCTCCCCAGTGAACTGCGAGCCTCTGGAGATATCAAGGACTTTAGAAGGAAACTCAAGACCCTCCTATTCATGGAGCACTATGGAAACATCACAAAGACCAGTAAATACACCAATCAGCCCCATCCCGAACCCATCAGGCCAAATGGACTGCTCTTTGATAAGCTACTCATACTTAAATACCGCTCAAACTGTAAATAATCTGTACATACTGTAAATACCATAAATTAACCAACCCAACTATAAATATATTATAGTTTGTTGACCTCTGCATGCCAACCCCCTTTTACTCTAGTTCATTGTTCCCCAGTTCAAGTTTTAAGTTACGATGTAAATCACCTTGATTGAAGGATAAGGCGGTATAGAAGCCTGGTTAAATAAATAAAATAAACTGCAAAAGGTGAATGTTCTAGTCCTATTTTCTGGTATATGTAGCCACTGCACTACCAATAGTGTCCTACTACAGCCTCATACATAGTATTCTTATCCCACTTGGGGGGGAAGTGATGACGAGGTGTTTCAAATGAAGATTTATTAGGGGCATAACAAGTACCTTTACTAGAGATACGCCAAACATTGCCATTGCGAAATATAAATCTGATGGACATAGTCCAATTGGCATTAGCTTTGATTGTCGAGTTAAGTGTGTATGCAATGCTTTTTTTTGTGGGTATCATGGCACCTTTTAAGACATTCCATTGACCATTAATTGGATCATATAAGTAAGTACAGGACAATGAACTCTGATGAAGTAGACCTAGGCAATAAGTAAATTGCATATTAGGGGTCACACTAATAAGTATTGCATTGGAACCATTCATGGTTATATTTAGTCCACGTCATACTACAGTTAGTACGCGCCTGACAGTTGTGAGAGCCTAGTTCAAAACAAGAGATATTCCCTACCAATTCATATAATGTAAGAGCACAACCACTACAGGGACCTGGCTAACAGATTTGAGCCAAGGAGTACATGTTATACAATCAGATAAATTCATCATTCTGACTCCTTCCCGAACCATTTCTTTCCACATATTCCAGTGATTGCAGCATGTTTAACAGAAGAGGTATAATTGTGTATAACCAAGGGCTTATGTACAAACCATAGCATAAAAAAACACAATTAAAAGATTTAGTGACAGTGTAACTTTCACAGTAAATGTAAGTTTCAGTGGATTGGGTCTGTCCAACATCTTCTGTACAATTAAACTGGAGAACAAAAGGGGGCAGGCTCTATATCCCTACAGTGTATCCACATTGAACTTCCATTGAGCTGTACCATAGTTGGAGTTACTGCAGTTACTGTGTGTGGTCCTGTGAAGAGAGGTTGATCTCATCTTTTTCTCACAGGTATCATTCTGTAAAGAAGATCACACAGTTTAAAGCGTATGGTAAAAGTTCTGTGGGTGGTTTTCTCGCTGCAAGTTTCTGCTGGATCAATTTGATACAAGAATGCAAACCTGAAAGATAAGCAGAAAACATGTCTGGTAAGAACATTCCTTGCTGACTGATCTGAAAATCCCTGGTACACCACCCTGTTATGATTTCATGTGGGTTTAATCCTATCATTTTTATAGAAGTATTCCTAAGCAAATGCAAACATAATAGTAAGGCTTGTAGTCAGGGCCGGATTTACCTTGAGTGAGGCCCTACGCCAACAAAAATTGTGGGCCCCCAGCAGGGGCGGCCCAAGGGGGGTGCGGGGCCTCATTTGCATAATGGGCCTCATTTGCATAAATATTTGCATAATGCTACCATATACTAACTTTTAGTAAACGTGCCTCTTAATGAGTGTATGGATAAAGACAGACTAAAAGATTTCTACATTACTATAATCCAGTGCCAACTGCCAGACACATTAGGAACTACTACAAACACTGCCCATTTAGAACCCATAGTAAACCCGCCGTATCCTAACAGCACTACCAGGACTCACAAAGCACCATACTCTACCAATCAAAAGGCAACACTGCAAATATTAAACTAATACATTTCAGAGAACAACAATACATGACCTACTGGGGAAAGAGAACAAGTGGCAATGTCAAATAGGAATTATATAAACAGAACACCTCAGCTCAGTTACACATGCAGAACATAGACCATCACCAAACAAGGAATCACAATTTAGAAACAGGAAGACAATAATTAAACTGGGAATCCCAAAAGCCAAACTTGGAATGTACAACACTGTAGAAATAAAACTATACATTAATTTGCTCTTGTACTAAACAAAGCGCAGACGTTAATGATGCACATTTACCAGAGCTGACATATTCCAATTAATAAATTCAAAATAAAGAGATATTTTTCTACTTTTTGTGCATTTTTTTCAGCTGCAATTGCTCCAGCCACTTTCTTCTGGTTTCTTCGTGTCTTCTGCTAACTCTCCATCGTCTGCTGTCCATTTGTCCTTTCTTCTCTCTTCTAGATTTTTTTCCATTCTCTCTCTACATCTGCTTTAACATACTAATCTTTCTCCTTTTGCTCTTTCCTCATTCCTATTTCATCCACTCAAATTTTACCCCTCCATCCTCAATCCCCACTTACTCTCCCAATACCCGGCCAATTGTAGATTTTTTATCCCTCCCACACAAAATATTTTTCCCTTCTCCATTTTACTCTTCCAGCCCCATCCCATTCTAATCCTCCCCCAACATCAGCTCCCTTCTAGTTCCAGCCTCACCCAGCATCCATTCCCTTCTAGTCCCTGCATCAGCCCATTTCCAGTCCTAGCCACCCATCAGCCCATTTCCAGTCCTAGCAACCCCCCAAACCAATACCAGTCCTAACCCCCCATCAACCCATTTCCAGTCAGCCCCCCATAGCCCATTGCCAGTCCTACCCCCCCTCATCAGCCCACAGCCCATTACCAGTCCTAACCCCATCAGCCCACCTCCAGTTTTAACCCCCCAGCCCATTTCCAGTCCTAGCCCCCCCATAGCCCATTACCAGACAACCCCCATCAGCCCACAGCCCATTACCAGTCTTAACCCCCCCCAAAGCCCATTACCAGTTCTAAACCCCCCCAACAGCCCATTACCAGTCCTAAGCCCATCAGCCCACCTCCAGTCTTAACCCCAAGCCCATTTCCAGGCCTAGCCCCCCACAGCCCACTACCAGACAGCCCCCATCAGCCCACAGCCCATGACCAGTCTTAACCCCCCCCAAAGCCCATTGCCAGTTCTAAGCCCCCCCAACCGCCCACAGTCCATTACCAGTCCTAACCCCATCAGCCCACCTCTAGCCTTAACCCCCCCCCCCCGCCAGCCCATTTCCAGCCCCAGCCCCCTAATAGCCCATTACCAATCCTACCCCCCTCCCCCGTCGGCCTAAAGTAAAATTTAATTTTAAAAAAAAACCTGCTGGCTGCCGCCGCGGGGCCCCCTCTGCTGCCGCGGCAGCACGGACTGACCCGCGGGGGCCCCCTCTGCAAGCTGACTCCGTCGGTCCGTCAATCCCTCCCTCCCTCCATGCACGCTGTGAGAGGCGCGAAGAGAGAGTGTCTCCTCGCGTCTCTGTTAAGCCCGCAGGGGCTGATGGGAAATTTCCCATCAGCCCCTGCGGGCTTAACAGAGACGCGAGGAGACACTCTCCTTTCGCGTCTCTCACAGCCTGCAGCCTGCACCCTGCACGGAGGGAGGGAGGAACGAACCGACGGCTTCAGCTTGTAGAGGGGGCCCCCGCGGGTCAGTCGGTGCTGCCGCGGCAGCAGAGGGGGCCCCGCGGCGGCAGCCAGCAGGTTTTTTTTTTAAATTGTATTAAAAAAAATTAACTTGTTCTTTTTTTGTGGGCCCTGCCGGCTGTGGGCCCTACGCCATGGCGTACATGGCGTATAGGTAAATCCGGCCCTGCTTGTAGTCGTGTTTGTCCATTCTCAGTCATAAGTTTTTTTAGTTTTAATTGTACAGAAATCAAATTGACTAGTGTTAGTGTAGCTGGGTTTAAAAAAGGTATGGACAAGTTCCTGGAGGAAAGGTCCATAAACCATTATTAAGAAGGGACCCAGGATATCAATGCTTGACCCAGTACAAGCATTGCGGAACCTGTGTCTTTGGGGAAACTGCTAGGTACGTACGACCTAGATTGGCCACTGTTGGAAACAGGATACTGGGCTTGATGGACCTTGGTCTTACCCAGTATGGCATATCTTATGTTCTTATGTTCTTATGACTACATCTGTGGACGACAATGATGGAAAAGCTCAATAACATCAACAAAGACAAAACCTGGAGCTGACTGTGTTACAGATCACCAACTACTAGTATGCAAACTCAAGCTAAAGTTGAAAAAGAGCAAGCCATTCATGAATATAGTAAAATATGACATTGAGAATATACCACAGGAATTTACAGAGTGCCTGAGAAATTGATTTGCTGCTTTAGATACAAATGATAAAGCTCCAGAAGAGTTATGGGATGACATCAAGAAGGTTGTATTGGAAGAAAGTGATAAGTCTCTACATAAGGTGAAAAAGCAAAAACAGCCAAAATGGATGGTTGAAGAAACTCTGAAAATTGTCCAGAGACACGGATAAGCTAAAGCAAGAGGAGAAAAAGAGGCAATTTCAGAACTCAACAGAGATTTCCAACGTGCAACAAGACAAGACAAGGAGAAGTACTACAATGACATATGCAAGGAAATAGAATCAGAAGTTATTAAAGGAAGAACAAGATAGGCTTTTCTAAAGCTACAAGAGTTAAAGAAAAAATTACAGCCTCAAATTGGAATGCTACAAGATGCTAAAGGATCCATGTCGAATGATGCTGAGAAGATCGAGAAAAGGTGGAAAGAATATACAGAGTCATTATACCATAAAGATCAAGTGGACCAACAGCCGTTTCAACCTATACCTTATAATCAGGAACCATTGGTGATGAAAGAAGAAGGTGAAGCAGCATTGAAAGCATTATCAAAGAATAAAGCACCAGGCATTGATGGCATTCCCATTGAGTTATTACAGCAATCAGTTGAAGCTGCTACCATACTTACAAGGTTCTGCCAGGAGATTTGGAAGACAAATTCATGGCCAACTGACTGGAAAAGATCTGTGTTTATACCAATACTGAAGAAAGGTGATCCGACTGACTGTAGAAATCATTGCACCAATGCTCTGATCCCACATGCCAGCAAGATTCTACTCAAGATCATTCAGCAGAGACTACAACCATACTTGGAATGAGAATTGCCTGAAGTGCAAGCAGGGTTCAGGAAAAGGAGAGGAACGAGAGACATAATCGCGGATGAGAGATGGATCCTTGAAAAGACAAAAGAATACCAAAAGGATATCTATATGTGTTTTATTGACTACAGCAAGGCTTTTGACTGTGTAAATCATGAGAAACTCTGGGCCACATTAAGAATCACGGGTATACCAGAACATCTGATCGTTCTCCTGCACTTTACACTGATCAAGAAGCAACAGTTTGAATGGAACTAGGAGAAACAGAATAGTTTAAAATCAGCAAAGGTGTATGACAAGGCTGCATACCTTCCCCCTACCTATTTAATTTATATACAGAATAAATAATCAGAGAAGCAGGACTGTATGAAGACAACAGAAGTGTGAAGATTGGTGGAAGACTCATCAACAACCTTCGCTATGCTGATGATACCACATTATTGGCTGAAAGTGAAGACGATTTGAAACATTTGCTTCTGAAGATCAAAGAATAGAGTCTTAAAATGGGTCTGCACCTTAATGTTAAGAAGACAAAGATCCTGACAACTGGCAAAATGAATAAGTTCATTGTTTATGGTGAAGAAATTGAAATAGTTGACAATTTTAACCTACCTGGATCAACTATCAATAAAGAAGCAACAAGTAGTCAAGAAATCTGACGACGCATTGCTCTTGGCAGAATGCCTATGAAGGACCTAGACAAGATTCTCAAGAGCAGAGTTGTCTCTCCCCATACAAAGATTTGACGTGTTCAAGCCATGGCATTTTCAATAACTTCATATGGATGTGAAAGTTGGAGAGTGAAAAAGATAGACAGGAAGAAAATTGATGCCTTTGATTTATGGTGCTGGTGACGAATACTGTGTATACCATGGACTGCCTGAAGAACAAACCAGAGGAGATCAAACTAAGCTTTCTTTAGAAGCTCAGATGATAAGACTTTGACTTTCATACTTTGGACACATCATGCGAAGAGAGAGATCATTAGAGAAAGACATCATGCTTGGCAAGATAGAAGGTCAGCGCAAAAGAGGAAGGCCAGCAATTAGATGGATCGATACAATAACAGCAGCTATGGGTGCCAGTCTGTCAACAATGAGCCGCCTGACTGAAGATTGAACACAATTTAGGACAAATATCCAGAGGGTTGCCATGAGTCGACGCCGACTTGACGGCACTTAACAACAACAACAACCTTTCCAGTAAACCATTTGAGGTAGGAGAATATACTGAAACATATCTCCATGGAGTTCTAAAAGAATCTGCAAATGTTTTTGTCAGATGAATTCTGAAGCGAGTTCTTTTAATATTTGTGTGGGCACTCTGAATCTGGATATAATTTGTTTCATAAATACTTTGACTACTTCAGCTGCTGTCTCTCTCTGATATGGTGCTACTTCTATCCATTGTGAGTATGGGCACACCAATACCAGCAGATATCTTTTCCCTTAATGTGGATTCTGCATATCTATGAAATCAATATGCCATTGCAGAAATGGACCTTGCAGCTTGGGTACTGAGCCCACAGGTATGTTACTTTTCCTATGCGGGACGTTAGAAAAACACATATGGCAACTTCCTACCACTATCTGAATAAGTTTCTTCATATCCACACACCAAAACTGATCTTTTAATTTGGCAAAGAATGTTGACGCTCCACTGTGATTCACATAATGAATTAATGTCACTAGATGTACTAATGATGTAGAAGATACACAAATCTTACCTGAAGGATGAACCCAAACCCCTTTCTTCTTAGTGCACCCTGCTAATTTCCATCGTGATAAATCATCCTGTAATACATTATCTTGTAATTCTGTATTATTATATTGCTGTGGTTGGGAATGAGTTGTTCCCATAGTGCATAATTTTTCTGCTGTCACTAAAGTAGTTTCCTGTGCTAATCTGTCCACTATACAATTCCAAAATTTCTCCCTTACATCTACTTTCTGGTGTGACCCTATCCATTCACAGGCTGTAAGATGCCCTTTATGAGCTCTTTCTGTGAGAATCTCAAAGATTTCTATAAATATTGCCACTTGCTATAATGGTTGGTCCTTAGCTGACAAAAATCCTCTCCTCTTCCATACAGCACTGTCAGCATGGACAGATGAAAAAACATACTGTGAGTCTGTATAAGCAATCACATTTTTATTTTTTATTCTGCCTAAGAACTTCAAGTAGTGCTGCTGTTTCTGCTCCCTGTGCACTCTACCCAGATGGCATTACATATTGATGTTGTCACTTTACTTCCCCTTTAGGGCTTATTTGGCAGATCACAAATCCAGAGACACCTTGTCTTTGTAACCCATCAATAAACCAAAATGCAGCTTCTACTGGAATTTCAGTTTGTGGCTCCAAGCCTAGTGCCGATCTGCTGTCACTGTGTGTAGTCTCTGTGCACTCACGGTCACAGGGATGTTTTGGTAAAGTCCTAAATGGATTATCTGCAGGCATTTCTCTGTGCTCTGCATGGCCCCTTAATAATTGTGCCATACTGTTTCCAACTCTAGGAGGCAAAAAATGTATAGTACCAGATTTTTAGAATTGCTTGAAGGGTGTGATCACAGAATAGGATAACTTTCAATGGAATTGAGTATGCACACAGCTTCTGGATTGCATAACTGGCTGCTACTACAGCTTGTTCATATTGGAGGTCATTCTCAACCATGAATAGGGGGAATGGATGTCCCAACAGGACGTCCAAACTGCTATTCGCGGCGGCTGCAGGCCCCCGTCTAACCTCCCCGCCAGTTGTGCGGGGCAGTTAGTCGGGGGCGGGGAAGAGATGGCCCGGGGGCGGAGAGTTGGCGGGCAGGGGGCAGTCGCCGGCCCTGGTCATACAGGGCTGATTCTAATGTCGGCCCAGTACGACCAGGGCAGGTGAAATGGCCAGGGAAGTTATTCCATCCCCGGGGTGGAATAACTTCCCTGGACATTCCATTTCGGTGGCTCCTAGGCGCGGAAGGGGCTGGGGTGGCAAAGATTAAATCCCCATAGCCCGACTCTGGCCTTAGGAGGCTGGTTCGGGAGTCGGGCTGCAGGGAATTTACTTTTTCATCGGTGGCCAGCATTGTGGCATTTGAATGGAGTTAGTCGGGCTTCGCTGTACATGCAGACCAGGACTGAATCACAGTCCTGGCCTACATGTACAATGCTGTTGGCGATTCTGATCCCGCGGGGCTAGACATGCCCCGTAGGATCAGAATCGCGATCTTCTTTGTACGTCCAGGTCAGCCACAAGCAGGGGCGGCCCAAGGGAGGCGCGGGGCCATGTGCGGAGACTCATTGCGGTGCCTCATTTGCATAAGTAACCTCATTTGCATAAATATTAGCAAAATGCTAACATGCCTCTTAACGAGTGTCTGGATAAAGAAAGACTACCAGATTTCTACATTATTATACTCCAGTGCCAACCACCAGGCACATTAGGAAGTACTATAAATACTGCACATTTAGAACCCACAGCAAACCCACCATATCATAACAGCACTACCAGGACTCACAAAGCACCAAACCCTACCTATCAAAAGGCAACACTGCAAATATTAAACCAACACATCTCAGAGAATACCAATACATCTTCTACTGGGGAATGAGAACAAGTGCCACTGTCAAATAGAAACTACATGAACAGAATACCTCAGCTCGTTTACAAATGCAGAGCACAGACCATCACCAAACAAAGAACAAGGGATCACAATTTAGAAATAGAAAGACAATAATTAAACTGGGAACCCCAGAGGCCAAAGTTGAAACATAAAACAACACTGGAAAAATAAAACTATAAATTAATTTCCTCTTGTACTAAACAAAAACGCAAAGATATTAGCAATGCACATTTCCCAGAGCTGACATATTCCAGTTAATAAACTCAAAATAAAAAGTATTGTTCTACCTTTTATTGTTTGAGCATTTTTATTTTTCAATTGCAATTGCTCCAATCACTTTCTTCTGGTTTCTTCGTGTCTTCTGCTAGCTGTCCATTTGTCCTTTCTTCTTTCTTCTAGATTTTTTCCATTCTCTTTTCTACATCTGTTTTAACATACTGATCTTTCCCCTTTTGCTCTTTCCCCCATTTCTTTCTTTATTCTTTTATTATCCACTCAAATTTCACCCTTCCATCCTCAATCCCCATTTACTCTGCCAATACCCGGCCAATTGTAGATTTTTCTTCCCTCCCACACAAAATATCTTTTCCCCCTTCATCCTCATTCCCCCAGCCCCATCCCCTTCTAGTCCTCCCCCAACATTAGCTCCCTTCTAGTTCCAGCCCCATCCAGCATCCGCTTCCTTCTAGTTCCATTCTCCCACCCCCTCGCAAAAGCCCATTTCCAGTCCTAGCCCCTGACTCAGCTCATTTCCAGTCCTATTCCAGCCCCCATCAGCCCATTTCCAGTCCAAGCTCCCCCCACTAAGCCTATTTTCAGTCCTAGCCCTCCATCATCTCATTTCCAGTCCTAGCCCCCCAATCAGCTCATTTCGAGTCATATTGCAGCGCTCCCTGCCCCAATCAGCTTATTTCCAGTCTTATTCCAGCTCCTATCAGCCCATTTCTAGTCCAAGCTCCCCATCATTCAGCCTATTTCCAATCCTAGCCCTCCCCTATCAGCTCATTTCCAGTCCTATTCCAGCCCCCCATCAGCTCATTTCCAGTCCAAGCTCCCCCCATCAACCCATTTCCAGTCCAAGCTCCCTCCAACAGCTCATTTGCAATTCTAGCCCCCCCCCATCAGCCATTTCCAATACTAGACCTCCCCATCAGCCATTTCCAATCCTATTCCAGCCCATCAGCCCATTTCCAGTCCAAGTTCCCCCACACTCAGTCCATTTCCAATCCTAACCCCCAAAGCCCATTTTCAGTCCTAGCCCTCCCCATCAGTTCATTTGCAGTCCTAGCCCCCCAATCAGCTCATTTCCAGTCCTAGACCCACCACACTCAGCCCATTTCCAAACCTAGCCCCCCCCCCTCAGCCTATTTCCAATCTTAGATCCCTCCACTCAGTCCATTTTCAGTCCTAGCCCCCCCAATCAGCTTTTTTCCCGTCCTTGGCCCCCCCCCACTCAACCCATTTCCTGTCTTGACCCCCCCCCCCCCCCGCTCAAACCATTTCCAATCCTAGCTCCCCCACTCAGCCCATTTCCAATCCTAGCCCCCCCTCACTTAGCCCATTTCCAATTTTAGGCCCCCTCTAACCCCTCCCTGAAGAGCCCCACAGTAGACTTTAGAGGCCCCGGCTCACCTCCCTACAGCGGCTCATGGCAGGTTCAGAAGAAGATTCCTACAGCCACCAAAGTGAAGAGTGTTGTTTTCCTTCACTTCGGCAGCTGTATTATAATGTAGATCGCTGGCGCGCCGAAGGTCAAAGGACATTTCCTGTGTCCTGGCTCTCTGAGCGCCAGTGATCTACATTGCAATACAGCTGCCGAAGTGAAAGAAAACAACGCTCTTCACTTTGGCGGCTCTAGGGAGCTGCTGTTGAACCTGCCGCAAGCCGCTGTAGGGAGGTGAGCCGGGAGCCGAACGCCGAACATGTGCAGGATGTTGTTGGCACGTGGCCCCCTGAAGTGCAGGGCCCTGTGCAAACAACATTCTCACACAATGAATGGGCCAGCCCTGGCCGGATGTACAAAGGAGATCAACGTCAAGAACAGAATTGGGCCCGTTCTGTAAATCCCCTTTCTATTGTGGTAAACATACCTGACAAATATCCAACTATTTTCCCATCCCCTTGTGCTGCTACTGTTCCCCAAATAGTAGAGTTGTGAAAACTATACATCTCAATAGATTTCGCATGGTCTGGTAAATATAGATTAGGTAGCTCATTTAAATCCCTGATTAAGTCTGTTAATGCTACAACATCATAAGGCATAAGCCTCACCAAAGTGATGCCTTTTGGATTTCCCCTTTCTAAAATATTTGTGTACAAGCACTGAATGCTGGGACCCACAATCTACTGTAGTTCAACAATCCCTAATACTGCTCTGAGCTCTTTAACTGTTTTTGGTTCTGATATTTGCAAGATTGCATCTTTAAAAATTGGTCCCAGTGTTTTTCTTTCCCTCACTTGATGTCATTGCCAGAAATTTCACTGTCGTTGCACACCATTATACTTTGTCTCTATTAACACGATAATCTCCCTTATTAATGTCTGCAGCAAAGCTACTGAATATTGTTTGCAAAGTTCCTCTGTATCTGCTGTTAATAATAGATCACTGACGTACTGAATCAGTTTTACTGAGTTTGGCCATGCCTGCCTGAAATCCTCCAGATCTCTTCTCAAGCATCTGGTAAAAATTGATGGGCTGTCAGTATAACCCTGAGGTAGCTGAGTCCACTGATAATGCTGACCAGTGTACTGAAAAGCTAACAATGGACGTCTTTTAGGATGAACCGGAATTCCAAAGTATGCATTCGATAAATCTAATATTGTACTGAACTTCTTTATAGGATTCTGTTGTAACAATGTGGCTGGATTAGCTACCAGTGGAAATTCTCCACAATCATAATGATAGCAGCAATGGCATTTGTATTCTGGTACTAGCCCACTGCTCTAACGATTAAGCTGTTCCTAGACATCCTCAGTCTGGAATGCTATTCCAGGGATGTTTATGTAGACAGTCTTACAGATGTCCACATTCGGCACTTCCATGTTTATGAAATCGTGCCTGCACTTGTACATGCCTGCTGGTTATTCAGATGTTCTGACTTGGACATCCCAGATTGCACTTGGATGTCATATGTAAAATGTATAGCAACAGTTTGTTGCCCTTTGAGTTGGGCAGACTAGGTGTCCCTACGGCGCATAGCCCTGCCTACCGAACCTTACCCCCGGATATTCAATGCTAGGGTCATATACAGCCCTGGCATTCACTTGGATGTCATATGTAAAATGTATAGCAACAGTTTGTTGCCCTTTGAGTTGGGCAGACTAGGTGTCCCTACGGCGCATAGCCCTGCCTACCGAACCTTACCCCCGGATATTCAATGCTAGGGTCATATACAGCCCTGGCATTGAATATCCGGGGATCAACGCATACGCTGGAAGCTGCAGGAGCTAACCAGGCAGCATTGATAGTGCATGCTGGCCGGTTAACTCTTGCGCCTTAAAGATAGGTGAGGGTTTTCCTCGCCTATCTTTAGGCGCAGGTCGCTAACCGGACAGCATACAATATCGCCATTGACCAGTTAGTGACAGTCTCCACCTTTGCTTCACCTCAGAATGCCCCAAAAACGCCCTGACGTCAACCAGATAGCATCTGGGCATGCAGGGGAATTAGAAGGGGATATTCACTGGCAGTAACTGTGTAAGTGCCATTGAATATCCCCATTTAAGGGATTTACATGGTTTACTGGGCTGTAAACCATGTAAATGTCTTTCAAAAATCAGGCCCATAGTGATTTCCTTTGATTCCCCTGAATCATCATCATCAGAGGTTTCTGGTATAGCTAGACCCCAACCTCCTCCTCAATAAAGACCAAGGCAAATAAGGTGGGGGTTTTTGCTGTTACCTTGTCATCTCTAAGTCCTCTTTTTACCCTTTGGTCATACAGCAATCCAGCCAAATTCCCCATGGGCCTTTTGCTTTAGATGTACTTCAAAAAAGGTTTTGGTATTAGTCCTTATCTGTACAGCAAGCTTCTCTTCAAAATGTCACATGGCTTGCCTTATTTCTTTTTTTATATGTAATTTGTCAGTGCTTGTACTCATCCCTATTTTCTTCATTAGGGTCTGCTTTTCAGTTCCTGAAAGGAGCCCTTTTGGCTTTCACTAACTCTTCACCTTACAATTAAAACACGCTGGCAATAATTTGGCCTTCCTTTGACCTTTTTTAATGCATGGAATATATTTTCTCTGGGCTTCCAAAATGGTCTTTTTAACTAATACCTATGCCTCATGCAAACTTTTCACCCTGGCAATCACTTCTTTTCTGTTTTTTCCTAATCCCCTCATTTTATCATAATTTCCCTTTTTATAAATTAAATGCAAAAACTGGACACACCAGTAGGGTTGGTTTTTTTTTTGGTTTTTTTTTTGCAGCCTCCACCTAGTGAAGACAAATTGGATAACAATGTGATCACTATTGCCTAGTGGGCTTACTTTCACCATCCCTTGCACCAGTACTTCCCCTTCAGGTTGGTTCCTGGATCAACTGCTCAATGAAACAGTCATTCATTGCATCTAGAAACTTTACTTCCCTAGCATGTCTCAATAAGACATATGTTGTTGTTAAGTGCCATCGAGTCAGTGTCGACTATTGGCGAACCTCTGGATAGTTGTCCTAAATTGTGTTCGGTCTTCAGTCAGGCAGCTCATTGTTGACAGACTGGCAAATGTAGCTGCTGTTATTGTATCGATAAATCTCATTGCTGACCTTCCTCTTTTGCGATGACCTTCTTCCTTGCCAAGCATGATGTCTTTCTCTAATGATCTTTTTCTTCGCATGATGTGTACAAAGTATGAAAATCAAAGACTTGTCATCTGAGCTTCTAAAGAAAGCTTAAGTTTGATCTCCCCTAGTATTGACTGGTTTGTTCTTCAGGCAGTCCATGCTGTACACAATATTCATCGCCAGCACCATAATTCAAAGGCATCAATTTTCTTCCTATCTTTTTCACTGTCCAACTTTCGTATCCATATGATGTTATTGGAAATGCCATGGTTTGAACAAGTTGAATCTTTGTATGGAGAGAGACATCTCTACTCTTGAGAATCTTGTCTAGGTCCTTCATAGCCATTCTGCCAAGAGCAATGCGTCATCAGATTTTTTGACTGCTTGTTGCTTCTTTATGGCTAGTTGATCCAAGTAGGTTGAAGTTGTCCACTATTTCGATTTCTTCTTCATCAACAATGAACTGATTGGTTTTGCCAGTTGTCTTGATCTTTGTCTTCTTTACATTAAGGTGCAGGCCCATTTGAAGATTATCTTCCTTGATCTTGAGAAGCAAATGTTTCAGATCGTCTTCACTTTTAGCCAGTAATGTGCTATCATCAGCATAGCGAAGGTTGTTGATGAGTCTTCCACCAATCTTCACACCTCTGTTGTCTTCATACAATCCCGCTTCTCTGATGATTTGTTCTGCAATGTCGTGACCCTCACCTGGGCCAAAGGCTTACAGGCATAGGGCTGCCAATGTTTGTCCTTAAATAAAGAGTTACTATCCTTGTCTCCAGCAGGGAACTCTGGGACTTGTAGTTGATTCTTTTACTCAAAGACAAAGTAGTGTGAGACCGTTGGTTTTTAAGGCAAAGCAAGAATTTTTATTTAGGTTCCCATAAGCACTAAGGTTCAACACAGACATAAGGATTATTCTCCAAGTAAATAATAACAGGAAACATATGCAACTGGAACTGAAGAAACTGAAAGAACCTTTAAATATGTGCAGCTGTTTTCAGCAAAAACATTTCAGCAAGTAATTCACAGCTTCCTTTGTTCGTCCAGCACAGCTAAATTTCTTTATTTATCATGTGCTGCTTTGGTTATCAAACTCTAGGTTAAGCAAGGGTTCTTTACCTTAGAAGAAGTTCCTGGCATTCACATGGCTAGGTAAAACCCTGTTTCTCAAAAGCTTCTTCTCTTAACACTTTTTATCACCAACTTTCAAACTTCCTTCTTACAGAAAGAACAGTCCATAGGAGACTCCTCAGTAACAGAATCTTGCCCAAAAGAGTCAATTTGCATTTCTTCCTGTGCTACGAAATGCTTGTCTGTCTCTGGGTTTTCATTAACTCCTTCAAGCTTACTGTTCTGTAGGAACTTCTGAATTTCCTTCCACAGCTGCTCTCCCTGATATGGAATATTTGTACCTTGAGAGTGGGGCTTCTTTCCCTGGATCAATTGCCTCAATGCTTCAATCGTGTTCAACTCTGGTTCTCTGCCCTCGGCTGGGTTCTGGCCACTTCCAGTTGTAACCGTATTCACCCACCTTCTGGCAGCTTGAATTCTCTGAGCTGGTTCACGAACACTCTGCACTGCAATCTGTTCCTCGTTGTCAGCAACTCTCCCAGCCACCCATCTGCTGGTTTCTGAATTAAGAGTACCTCTCTTACAAGGACTGCTTCCTCTGTTGCTGCTTCCTTTCTTGCTCGAGCCGTTCTCCAACACGAAGTCAAACTTCCCACTTCTCCTTTTCCTCTCCTCTGAACAGGGCTTATAAAGCTGTTTCCTAACTAACACTCCCCTGTCTCTGCACAGGTGATTATCATTACCCTCCAAGCCTGCGCTTACGTTAGGGCTTAGGTGTGGCTTGGCTTCAGCAACTACGTGCTTCTTTTCTTTGCCTGCAGTCTGAACCCTGTGAATACCTTGCCTGTCTCTCACCTTAAAGGCATATTCACTGTTTTCTTCTGTTTCCATCGGCTCAGCACAGCTCTCATCATCACAGCATATAAATTAAACAGGTAGGGGGAAAGTATGCAGCCTTGTCATACACCTTTGCTGATTTTAAACCACTCTGTTTCTCCTTGTTCCATTCAAACTGTTGCTTCTTGATTAATGTAAAAGTTGTGCAAGAGAAAAATCAGATGTTCTGGTATACCCATGCTTCTTAAGGTGGCCCAGAGTTTCTCATAGTTTAATCATTAATAGTGTAATTGAAATCTCCCATTATTATGTTTCCAAATTTGTGGCCTTCCTAAATTCTGTTAGCATTTAATTATCTGTCTCTTCATCTTCTCCTGGGGAGCAGTAGTATACCCCCAGCAATACGCTCCTCCCCAGCACACATGAAATTTCTATTCATCAAAATCCTACATTGCATTTTGTTTCCTGAACTTTTATCTTGTTTGACTCTAAACCATTCTTGATATATGCCACCCCTCTACCTATTTGATCCACACTGTCATTTAATTATAATTTTTATCCTGGTATCATGATGCCCCATTGGTTGTTATCCTTATATGGGGTGACAAGAAGATATGCTCTTTTATGCAACCCACATGTAGCTGCATTCCGTGGCTAAATTTGGGTGGAGGGCAGGTGGAATCATGATTTACGCTTATACTTCACACTGTAACTTTTATGCCATACTAGGTCAGACCAAAGGTCTATCAAGCTCTTGATCCTGTTTCCAACAGCGGCCAATCTGGGTCACAAATACCTAAGTTCCCAAAAGGTAGAAAGATTCCATATTGCTTATTGCAGAGGTAAGCAATGGATTTCCTCAGGCCAGTTTAATAATGGTTTATGGACTTTTCCTGCAGGTTTATGTGCTTTTCTTCCATGAACTTGTCCAAACCCCTTTTAAATCCAGCCACACTAACAGCTTTTACTCCATCCTCTAGCAATGAATTCTAGAGTTTCATTATACATTGAGTGAAAAATACTTTCTCCGATTAGTCTAAATATGCTACATTGTAGCTTCATTGTTTGTTCCCTTGTTTTTCTACTTTTTAATTTACTCTTTGAATGAATAAACAACCAATCTATGTTTATCCATTCCATTCTACCTCACTCATTCTTTTACAGACCACTATGATATCTCCTCTCAGCTGTCTTATTTCCAAGCTGAAGAGCCCTAACCTTTTAAATATTTTCTTATAGAGGTATCCTTCCATCCCCATTCGTTTTAACATCTTTGTTAGTGATATAGCGGAAGGGCTGTCGGGTAAGGTTTGCCTCTTTGCGGATGATACCATAATCTGCAATAGAGTAGACACCCAGGAAGGTGTAGATAACATGAGGAGGGATCTAGCTAACTTGAAGAATGGTCTAGAATCTGGCAGCTGGGATTTAATGTTAAAAAATGTAAGGTCATGCATTTGGGCTGCAGCAATCCAAGGGAGCAATATAGTATAGGGGGTGAAGTACTTTTGTCCACTAAAGAAGAGCGGGACCTAGGCGTGGTTGTGTCTGATGATCTTAAAGTAGCTAAACAGGTAGAAAAGGTGACGGCAAAAGCTAGAAGATGCTTGAGTGCATACAGAGAGGAATGGCTAGCAGAAAAAAGAAGGTGATAATGCCTCTGTATAAGTCTTTGGTGCGACCTCATTTGGAGTATAGTGTGCAATTCTGGAGACCGCACCTTCAAAAGGATGTGAACAGGATGGAGTCGGTGCAGAGGGTGGCTACTAAAATGATTAGTGGTCTTCATTATAAAGCATATGAGGACAGACTGAAGGATCTTAATATGTACACCTTAGAGGAAAGGCGGGATAGAGGTGATATGATTGAGATGTTTAAATACCTCCATGGCATAAATGTTCAGGGAGAGAGCCTCTTTCAATTGGAAGCAAGTTCTGCTATGAGGGGACATGGGATGAGGGTGAAGGGAGATAGATTCAGGAGTGATATGCGGAAATATTTCTTTACGGAAAGAGTAGTGGATCCGTGGAATAGTCTCCCAGTGGAGGTGGTAGAGATGAGGACAGTAACTGAAAAAAAAAGCATGGGACAAACACAGAGGATCTCTAAAGGTAAAAGGGGGACTGTTGTCGTTGTTCATATGGAAGGACAGACTAGATAGGCCATGTGGTCTTTTTCTGTCATCATATTTCTATGTTTCTATGTTTATCATTTTGGTCACTCTTCTCTGTCCCCAAATTATCTCTTATCTAACAGAAATTTCTCTAAATGAAATACATCCTGAAACACAAAAGTGTGCCCCTGCAAAGTAGCTCTACTCTTACAGGGGAACCTTAGATAAAAAAAATTGCCCCCAAAGCTAATACCTGAGACTTTAAATCCAACAACTGTTTCCTATAAACCTGCGTGCTCCTTGTAGCATCAGAAAATATAGTCAACTTCTGACCATCCTTATTTTTAAAATAGGCTTTAAGGACTTTAAACGTAACTAGGTATGAGGAAAAAGTAACCAACAAGGTAGCACGCCTAGAGAATAGTATCAGCTGAATCTTCCAAAAAGGCAGTTAGATCCTGATTCTCAGATGGTTTAAGCACATCTAAATCCCCCTTAATTTAGAGACAATAGATCTAATAGTTGCCCACAGATCTTTCAGAGTGACCTCCCCATCCAATAGGCATGGTTGGAAACATTAGAGACTCCTTAGGATCCCAGGGCAGTATAGACTTAGGAACCTTAGCCTCCAAAGGACCCTCCTTAAGCTCCCCAGTAGAGGTCACCAACTACCAAAGTTAAAAACAGAAGGGGTGAGGAGGGAGGGGTCTATCATTGTATCTTTCTCTGTCCCTTTTCTAATTTCACTATATCCTTTTTTAGATATGGCGACCAGAACTGCACCCAATATTCAAGGTGCGGTCACATGGAGCAATACAGAGGCATTATAATATCCTTGGTTTTATTCTCCATTCCTTTCCTTATGATTCCTAGAATTCTATTTGCTTTCTGGGCCACTGCTGCACACTGAGCAGAGGGTTTCAAAATATTATCCATGATGACATCCAGATCCTTTTCCTTGGTGGTGATTCCTAATGTGGAACTTTGCATTATGTAACCATAGTTTGGGTTGTTCTTTCCTAAGTGCGTGACTGAACTGAACTGAAATAGACAGCGGAGGGCAAAGACCACGGCCACACACTATGATTAAAAGGGGAAAGCTTTATTGTAGACCCAACTTTACAAGTTTCAGCCCTGGGCCTTCATCAGGGGTCTACAAAAATGGGCATCTAAACAAAAAGTCTAAATATATAAAAATAAAAACAATAATCATAATCATAATAAAAGAAACATCATAAAAAACTAAAATACATTACCAGAGAAATACAACAAACTATGTGTGGTGCCCGTTCCGAAGGGCAGAACAATATCACTCTTCCCAATCTAAAACAATGGTCAAACAGATAAAAAATAAATAATGAATGCATATATTAAAAAGTAAGTAAAAGAAGTAGGAGGGGGAGGAGGAAGGGAAAATAAGGGGGGAGGGAAAAGGAAAGGGGGAGAGGAAAGAAGGAAAGGAAAGGGGAGAGGGGGGAAAAGGGGAGGGGGAAGGGGAAGGGGCCAGGGGAAGGGGAGGAGAGAGGAAAGAAGGGGAAGGGAAGGGAAGGAAAGATGCATACCAGCAAAAAAATATATGTGCAAATTAGACAAAAATCAAAATGTAAATAAATATAAAAGAACCAATAAAATGTCATAATAGCAATAAGTCATAAAAATAATATATAATACTACTGACGATTAGTTAGAATGTTACAATGAAGTCATAAAAATAATTGTATACATAAAAACAAAACTGGTGACAATAATGATCATTAAAATGTGACATTTAAGGACAATAACAATATGTAAAAAGTGAGGTCAGAACAAACAGTACAACACACAGTTGTTAAAAAATGTGTATAAATTATAAGCACATCGTAGTCTGTGAGGATATCAAAATCGATGCATATCTGTATTGTTATGAGCAAAAGGAAATCGATTGTAGATAAATAACAGTAGTATGAACGCATGCATAGATGAAAGAACCTGAAGGGCATGATTCAGCTTAAAACAATGTGTACAGACTGACCGCAACAGGAAATGTATATGAATCGCCATGAAAGTAAGAAATGTATTTGTCTAAATACAAATAAATGGCAAATATTAATTTCTGTAATGAAAGGTACTACAAAACACAGAAATACGTGTCCATCCATAAAGGAAAAAGTGTGCACGAAAATAAACCCTAAAAAAAAGGGGTCGGCTTCATTAATAGACGGATGGCTAAATACGCAGTGATATAACATGCAAGTACAAGCTATGAGAGGCTGAAACCAAAAAACTGACAGCTCTGGTAAAATATTAAAAAATATATGTGAGGGGGCAAGATGGCATTTTGAGCAGACACTCGTAGCAGAGCTCCGGGTCTCTCTTCATTTTCCTTCACCTTTTGCTTTCTTTACTTACCGACCTATCCCGATTCTGTATGCCGCATTCCGGCAGAAAGAGGAAGGCCAAGCCGGTGGCTGAAAAGACTGAGGAGGGCGCAGCGGCTGGGAAGTCTGAGAGTACCGGACCCATGGATTCTTTTGTGGTTCCAGCCAGTGTTGGTTTGTTGGCTCCGATGCGTCCGTTGAGCACGGGTGGGGTGGAAGGTCGACCTCACAGTGCCAAGGACCTTGAGGTTTCCCTCAGCCCGGAGCTTCGCCTGCCTCCAGCGCAACTGGATGGGAAATCATTGCCATTGCACACCATTGAGGGCGGTAAGGTGTTACTGCCCGTATCGATGGAAGCGTTAGCTCAGGAGGCCGGCGCTGTCGGAGGAACGCAGACGCCGGCTTCTTCGGTTGTTGGATCTGGAGTCGATAGGAGTGGTTGGAAGCAATCTTCTGAATCCTGCCAGAGCCCTGGCGAGCTGTCTCCTTCTCCTACGGTGGCTGGACAGATTAATAGTTTTGTGGATGGTCTGGGATACGGCTTGGTGAAGCCTTCGGTGGTAACTCTTGATTCTTTATGGACTGCTTTTGCATCAATGTCATTGAGTGTTACTGCACAGTTACAGTCTATTACGCAGCAGTTTCACATGTTTGGGCAACAGCTGAAGATGTATGAGTTGGGACAGTCTGAATGTGCAGTGAAGGTGGCCTCTTGCGAGAGTCGGCTGGCGCTGCTGGAAGAAGTTTCCCAAACTTTTCCCAAGGACTCTACTGTTTTACATAGGCGTTTAGAATTCTTGGAAAATGTAGCGAGGAGTCGGAATCTTGGGGTCCTAAACTTTCCAAAAGTTCCTTCGGTTACTCCGATTGAATTATTTAAAAAGTTTATGTTGAATACACTTAAGGTTCCTGTTGAATCTCTCCCGCCTATATCAAAGGCTTATTATCTGCCTACTGCGAAGGCTGTTCCTGTGGGGAAAGAGAATCAGGGAGTATCTGTGGACAGCCTGGACCTCTCTACCTTTTTGGAGAAATCCCCGTCTGAGGCCGGTATGGTGGCAACTTTGCTTGTTACCTTTGCCTTAGAGGTAGATAGGGACTGGCTGTTAAAATTATTTTTTCGTACACCTTCCAAGGTGTAACCGAGGTAGGCGGACCTTGGTGCATCGGGCCCATTTCCACCTTCCCCCATCTCCCCCCCCCCAATCTTCCCCACCCAACAAAAGACACACACCACATTTCATGGAACTCAACTGGTCGCAGCTTTATTAACCTTTAACAATTTCAATATGCCAACATGCTACACCTTCACAATCGATTAGCGGCACCCGGCCCGCACCAGCCATACCTTAGCAAAGCGCCTTGCCACCGCTAATGCCATAACTTGCCCCCCGGCAAGTTACCTAACCCTTCTCCCGACTTCGCCATGCTATAGCAAAAGTCGACCAGGGTTTGTCCGGGTAAGGGGCACCCCGCCCCCGCCCTAGGTGTAGCCTGAGGCTCCGGACCCCGGAAACCTCTGGGATCCCGCCACCGGCACAGGTAACAACCATGTTCCTGTGCCGCCCCCCCCAAAAGCCAAGCTGCAACCAGTGAGCACCCTCCACCCCCACAAGTTCCCAGACCTGCCGCCGCACCTAAAAGAGGGGAGCCCGCACTGCTGGCGGGAATTGCCCCCAGCAGCCTTATACAGCCCGGCCTCCACCCCCCAATAAGGCATCATAGGACACCCCTCTCGCCAGCCAGCGAGCTATTAGCCAGCCCCCGCGACCAACCCCGCCGGTTCCCACATGCAGGCCTTCAACAAATTAGCCCCCCGCACACGTACCCAGAACCGCCTGCAAAAAACCCTAGCAAAACACCCACCTGCCCAGCTCCGAGCAGATGCATTACCGGGAACCCGATAAAGCATCCTCTGATACCCCAATGGCGGCCAATCCAGCTAGTAGCCCCCCACCCCCCAACCAACGCCGCCAGCTCCAACATGCAAGCCTTGAAGCCAAGGCAGCCCCCAGCCACATTCCCAAAACAAAACACCGGCAAAAAACCCACAGAAAAAGTCCCCTGGCGCCGCTCTGAGCAGATGCCTGCATTACCTGACCACGATCGTTGCATCCAACACTGCAAGCCGTCGCTATAACCGCCCGTGGCGCCGTAGCAAAGGAAGCCGCCGCGACCCGCAAGGTCCGGGCTCACCTAGCCATGGTATAGCCACCACACCTGGGTCGCTCCTCCAATTGTCAGGCACCGCCTCACCAGAACTCGCCGTCCAGCTCAGCGGACAAAGGAGTGCAGGGTCCCCAACCTCCAGAAGGCTCCAGACCCCACCTGCAAAATAAAGGAACAATGAAAAGTCCCCACCCCCCCCGACCCACCAGGTCCCAGCTCAGCAGACAAAGGAGTGCAGGGCCCCCAACCTCCAGAAGGCTCCTGACCCCACCTGCAAAATAAAGGAACAATGAAAAGTCCCCACCCCCCCCCGACCCACCAGGTCCGGCACCGCGACACTGAACCCCAACCTGCCCGAGAGCACCATGCCTATACTCTACGGGACTTGTATAACCACCCAACAGGCAACAGAGCGCGGTGCAAAGAAGTAAACTCGCCCCCACCAAGCACCGCGCCATTCCAATCACTGCAAGCGCCGGAAAACCCCGGGGCAAGAGACCCACACCCCCTCCCCACATACGACATGGCCGTCACGGGGAATTGCACGCCTCCTCCAGCCCCACATTGACACCCAGACAAGCCGATTGGTAATCTCGGCCAAGCATACCAAACCGCCCAGCACCAAACGTGGGGGGGGAGCCCCCCTCGCCCCCAATCCCGACCGGAGCCACCACCCACTCCCCCTTTCGAATGGCCCTCTCAAAATGGGCCCGACAAGGCTACACACACCCCTGCGGACAACCGCAGCGCACCAAAAAAGGGGGGGCCAGCCCTGCACATCATGTGCGCGAGGCCGGACGGCCGGGCCTCACCCCCTCCCCTCGCAGTAACCGGCGAGCTACCAATCCTCCCAACCAGCGATCCGCATACCTCAGTCGCTCAAGACAACCGTCCCCACGGCAAACCCCACCCCGTTCTGAAACCCCCCCCCACACCCTTATTCACCCCGCTGTACCCACCAAACAGGGACTCCAGTTGCCGCCCGCGCCTGACTGAAACCGGACCACGTAGGCACAGCCCTGAGGACACCCACACCACAGCCCCTGTGATACCAATTGCAGCAGGAAAAGCCGCATGCATCCCGGGACAGGGCTCCTTCAAGGTCACCTGGCCCCAGATCCCTCATTGTCCGCTTCGTGGCCAAATCCCAAACCCGGTCCACCGGAACTCAATAGAGCCATGACCATCCTGGCCACCCAGCTAGGGAGAAACCAAGCCTCCCTCAACACTCGCACTTGTAAAGATGCCAACACCGCCACCCGCATCCATTCGCCCCCTTTGCCCACCGCCGCATTGCCGCCCACCATACCGCCTCACGGATGCGGAGCCAAGCAGGACAAAGCTCCCCCACTACCCATAACCGAAACCGCTCCCAAAAGGAGATCTCAGCAGCTGACCCGACACCAGCCACTACTACCGGCCCATTATGCCCGGCACAGGAAAACAACACCGAACGAAAACGAAACCCCAAAGTCGCGGATACCGCCGAAGCCGCCCCTGCAAAGCGTGACCCATAGACGACCACCGCAACAGAGCGCAGTCCGGAAGTAGGCAGGTTGACATATGCAGCCCCAACCTGCGGTACGAACCCCCTCCCCACCCCCACCCCCTTCCTGGTAACCCCCCGCCCTTTCCACCAGTACCCACCAAACAGCTGCCATCCGCCCCCAGGACCCCTCCCACATAGCACAATCAGGCCCCCCCCGTGCGTGTCCGGTACCCCCAATACCAATCGCGTACCCATATCATCCCGGAGCACACGAGCATGCGATGTCCCCCCACCCGGCTAATCCCCCCACCCGGCTAAGCACCGAGGTAGCAAGTCCAAGGCCCCATGCACGCAACCCCCAGAACCCACCACACATTACCAACCACCATGCCCCCCGTTATGCTCACACCCGAGCGCTTCCTGCCCCCAAACAGTCGCAAGCCTGTAGAGATTGCGACAGGCAGCCCCAATGCCAAGGTGGCCTGATATCCCTTCCAATGACTCGGAGAACATGACCCCCGGCGTGCCTCCCCCAGCCCTGGGCCCCCACCCCCCAACACCATCCGACCCCTTCCACGGCAGCCCAAACACAGCCGCCAACGATGCAGCACCCGCGTAAGAGGAGGAAGCCGACCCCGAAGCCGCCGAAGAATACCATCCGCACCTCCCTGCCCTACCTCCCCGACCATGCAGCCCATGCCCTTCCCCGCCCGGGGGGGGGAAGGGGGGGAGGGGGAGGAGGGGGGAGGGGGGGGCCCGACCACTCACCTGCTTCGCAACCGGCTGCCCCGGCAGCAGCAGTCCCGGCGTCCCGCTGGCCGATGTCATCGCAGGTCTGCGCCGCCTCACTGCGCCACACCGGAAGCCTCCACTGCAGCACCACACCGAATGGACTAGCCCCAAGCCTCCACGACGAAGGCACCAGCGCCGGCCCCTGTGGAGACATAAGCGAAAAAACCCGGGGGGGGGCGAGACCAAGCAACCACCTTCCTAGCAACCCCCCGACCCAAGAACACCGCCCACGCTTACCCCCCCGAAAGCTGCACCGCACTCATGGCCCCGGACCCCCGCCCGCGCCCCTCCAACGTAGCCGAATGCGATGATAAACAGTGAACGACGCGTACGAGGAACCAGGCCGACAACACCGTCACCAAGAAGGCCTACGCTTCTGTGCACCTCCTTGTCCACCCCGCAGCTGCCCCCCAGTCCATCCCCCCCCTCCGCACCGCCATCCCGATCCACTCACCTGACGCACCCCTCACCATCTCCGTGGTCATAGTGGGCTCGGGTTGATCCGTCGCTGGCTGTCCGCCACGCGGTCGCTGGCAGCGCACTACAGCACTCGCTCCTGCCGCCTCGGACTGCTGCCATCCAGGTGGTACCTGAGGATAGAAGATACCAAAGGCGAAAAGGCACCTGCCACTGACCAAGGCTGCAGCCACACCCCCGACCACTCCACCCGAGAAGAGCCTTACCTGCCCCCCCCGCCACTGCCCCCCCCCCGGCGGGTCCCACCCCCCTGCATTTCATGCAAGCTAACCGCACCCGTAAACACCGATCCCTCTGAGCTGTGCGCGTGTGCGCACGCCCACACCTCGCCAAGCGAGCACACATACTTTACCACAGAGCACACAAAAAGCTGTCTCCGATTCTGATAGAAAACAACGCAGACGTCAGAAATTTTAAAAGTTATGAATGTAGTCGCTAGAAATTTCCCACTTCATTAATAAGCGGCTGGCGTCATTGACTTAAGTAAAATCAATGCGGTGCACATACTGTGTTCCGCCTAGCGGTCAAATGTCGCTATGTGGCGCCCAATATTTAACTTCTGCAACTGCCCACAACTAATATTCAATGCGCACCCAGATAATGAGAGGGAACATTACCCGCCAGCCCCCTTCACCCTCTCCGCCCCCTTCCAAGCCCTCCCCCCTGCCTCACCCTGCCCCCGGTGAACAGGAACAGATCCTCCAGTCATGCTCCCCCTGAACCTCGGTCCGTGCACAGGACTACAAGGGTCCACCGGACCCGCCACCCAAAGGTCTCCCCCCCCCCCCCCCCGCCGCCGAGCTTTCGCGGCACCCTCCCCTCTTTTACAACCGCAGGCCAAGCCAAAACGCGCGACGGAAAGCCATGACCTGAGGCGAAAATTCAACCAGACATGGCCAAATCCAGGCCATCCACCATAACTCCTCCAGAGATGGAAGATGGCATCCCCTGAACACTGCCTCACAGATGCCACCGGCCACCAGGCACACCCCACCTCCATCCATATAACTAGACGAACCAAGCACACATTAGCCAGGTCTGACCCCAATAAGCACAAGACAGAAAGACCGAAGACAGCATACTTTCCCCTCCATTTTCCCTTAGTCTATGACCCCTCAGGGCATGTCAAACATCCCCCCCGTTCCACGATGTATTTTTCCTCCATCCCCCCCCCCACCGACATGCACGGAGCTCTGCCCCCCCACCCGCTTGACAATGAAGGCCTGCCCGCCCCCAGCAGCCCGCAGAGGACCAGCACCCACCGCACGTACCCAGCCAAGACCACCAGCGCTCCTCGTGCCTGCCGCGGCCGCCCACGCCGAGTCGGCCGGGAGCCGGACGATCACCGCCGCACCCCAAACCGGTCCTCCACAGCCCGTCCTCTGCAAGCTGGCACCCCAGAGCAGCCCCCGCCGCGAATGAACACGCGGAGGCTGCCCGCCAGCTCCTACCACCCACCACGCTGCCAGGAACCACCCTGATTGGCTCCCGCGCGGCAGCCACCGCCGGGAGCCAATCACTTTAAACTACCCGAGGCCGCACGCAGGGCCCGCGCACCGGCCGCGCGCCCGGTTACAGTCGGCCACCGGGACCCTGCCCGCGGCCTCCTCATTTCCTAGAATCCCAAATTCGTATTTTTTCTGATGTTAGTATGGTCACTCAGAGGAAAAGGCGTCAGTTCTTGTTATATCGTCCTGGGGTGTTGCAGCTGGGTGGATTGTTTTTTCTTTGTTTTCCTTGCAAGTGCCTAGTTAAATTGGGCGGGCATAGTTATATTTTCTTTGAACCTTCCCAGCTGTCTAGTTTTGTATCTTCTAGGCTAGTTTTGAGACAGGATCCTACTCTTCACCCTCCTATGAATAGCTCCCCTGTCGAGGAGAGCTAAGGTGAATAGGTTTAGTTTACCACTCTGGAGTCTGCATTTATTTCCTTCAATTGCTGTATGTGTAAAATTATCCTTTGATTTGTGATACATCTTGCCCCATTTATTGAGGTCTAATGTATAATCCGTCTCTTCTTTGTATTCCTATTGTTAATATTCCTATGTCAATTCAGGATGATTGGATTTGATTTCTATATACAAGTGTTTCTTGTATTGTTTGTTAAAATCGCATAAATAAAAAAAATATATATGTGCAAATAGACAATACAGTGTTCAGAAATGTGTGGAAAAAGTAAATTTGAGAACTCCACCTGACAAATAGCATTTACCCCCACCCGAATTGTCTGCAATTCTCAGATAAGCCAACATGTAAATAGTTAGCTACTCCTCAACATAAGTTATGTGTAATGTAGCTATGCTGTTAAATTGTACATTTCTGTTATATTGTAAGTTTATTTATTTATTTAGCTTATTTATTTATTTAGCTGTATTTATATCCCGCTTTTCACCGGGTCAAAGCGGTCAATTGGGGGATACATTTAACATGAGGGGAAAATGAGACACATACACTAATACTTACAGGGAACATGGGCAGTGGAGGGTTAAGTGGCTTGCCCAAGTTCAGTGTAGATTGTCTTCACTGAACAGTTACTGTTACATGTAAACCACGCTGATGCTGAATAGCGCGGTATATAAGAAAAATAAATAAATAAATAAACTGTACCTGGTGAAGCACTCACACGCGGGAAAAACGCCATGCAGAAGCAGGAGAAGCTTATAAACATGAAAAGACTCCTCCCCTTCGGGAGAGCGTCATGCAGACTGACAACAGTGAAATGCCTCTTAAAACAAAGTATGGAACCAAAGAGCAGATATTATAAGACAACAAACACGGTAAATCGCACTGTGCTACTGCAAAGAAACTTAAACTCAAAATGTAATCATAAATAAGGACTGGATACATGAGAACAGTTTTTGAAGTGCAAAAAAAAAAAAACCAAAGGAGATAACTATATCCAGTATCAGAAACAGGTAAACAAAATACATCAAAAACAACTCTGAAGGATAAATGGAAAATGTATATGTAAAAAGAAAATGTGTATGTAAAAAATGTGTATACAAAAAATATATGATAAACAGAGGAAGGCAATGTGCCTCACAGAAAAACACTATAATCTATTTCCTTGTTTAAACGACCGGGATACACTGTATTGGGTTGAAAAGTGAGGCGTTGTTCCTCTTGGATCAAAACACGGTCAAAATCCCCACCCCGAGGGGAGGGAGTGACCCTCTTAAAAACAAAAAATCTGATATCGTCAGGAGTGTGTTGAAATGGAACCCAGTGCTCCACAAGTGGAGCAGTCAACATTTTTCTTCTGATGCAACTTTTATGTTCCTGAACCCTCCGCTGTCTGTTTCAGTTTTGATTTTGCGGAAGGTGCATTCCTCCTTTCCTAAGTGCATAACTTTGCTCTTCTCCACATTAAATTTCTTCTGCAATTTGGACACCCAAAGGCAGACATTCTACAATGGGACGTCCAAGTGCTATCTGGGACGTCAAAGCCAGAACATCTGAAAAAAAGCAGGTATGTGCAAGTTCAGGCAAAATTTCAGAAACGTGGACATGCCTGATATGGATTTCTAGAGACATCTACATAGACTTCTCTAGAATAGCACCCCAAAACATGGATGTCTAATAGCATAATGGTTAAAGTAGGGGGTTAGGAACAGGGTGGCTAGGGTTTAAACCCCAGTGCAGGCCTTTGTGATCTTAGGCTAATCACTTAATTTTTCATCTTCTCTACACCCTTTGGATCTTTTAAGGCCACAACAAGCACTTTCCTGATGCCTCTTCAAGCCTAGACCAGGTTAAATGTGGGTGACATGTAAGTTCATTGCACCATTGCACCTCCCCAGACATACCTCCATCTCATCCCTTGTGTAATGGGACCTCCGTGCACCTGGGACGTCTCTAAATGATATTTGTAAAATGGCACTGGAGACATCTCCGTGATTTCGATGTGCACAACTAAGACTTTTAAAATCCCCCCCACCCCCCGATGTTCCAATTATCAAGGTCCTCTTGCAATTTTTCACAATCCTCTTGCGATTTAACTACTTTGAATAATTTTGTCATCTGCAAATCTGATCACCTCACTTGTTGTTCCCATTTCCAGGTCATTTATAAATATGTTAAAATCTAGCTATTTCTGCTGGTTTATTCTTAGTATTTTATAAATACATATAGGCACTTAGGGGTGAGGTCACACATAGGTGACATGTCATAAAATTACCTTCTAAGTGGATTGCTCTCCAGTATTTGAACTTTCTTCTGACCAGTTACGATTATTTGTATATTTTATTGGTTAGATGAACATTGACCCGATAGTTATACATGGTACATGAAATGTCATCCCTTTTTCTGGTACCCTACCACAGGGAACATAAGACCCATACTGGGTCAGACCAAGGTCCATCAAGCCCAGTATCCTGTTTCCAAAAGTGGCCAGTTCAGGTCACAAGTACCTGGCAGGTTTCCAAAAAGGTGCACAGGCTCCACAAGGCTTGTCCGAGTAAGCAGTGGATTTCCCGGGTCTTCTTTAATAATAGTTTATGGACCTTTCCTCCAGCAACTTGTCCAAACATTTTTTAAACACATTGAGTGAAAAAATATTTTCTCTTATTAGTTTTAAATGGGTTACATTGTGGCTTCATTGCATGTCCCCTTGTATTCTACTTTTTGATGACGTAAACAAATCGATCTATGTTTAGCCGTTCCATTCCATTCATTAATTTATAGACCTCTATCATATCTCCTCTTTCCAAGTTGAAGAGCCCTAAGCTTTTAAGCTTTTCTTCATAAGGATATTCTTCCATCCCCTTTACCATTTTGGTGGCTCTTCTCTGTGTCCTTTCTAATTCTGCTATATCTTTTTTAATATACGGTGACCAGAATTGCACACCATATTCAAGATGTGGTCGCACAATGGAACGCATAATCAAACTCTGGAATTTGTTGCAAGAGGACGTAGTAAAAACTGTTTGTGGAGCTGGGTTTAAAAGAGGTTTGGACAAGTTCCTAAAGGAAAAGTCCATAAGCCATTATTAAAGTGGACTTGCGAAATCCACTGTTTACCCCTAGAATAAGCATCATGAAGTCTACCTTTTGGAAACCTGACAGGTACTTGTGTCCAGGATTAGCCATTGTTGGAAAGAGGATACTGAGTTAATGGACTTTTGGTCTGACTCAGTATGGCATATATTATGTTCTTACTGCATTGACTGGGGTGATGT
Source organism: Ichthyophis bannanicus (assembly GCA_033557465.1). Classification (NCBI taxonomy): domain Eukaryota; kingdom Metazoa; phylum Chordata; class Amphibia; order Gymnophiona; family Ichthyophiidae; genus Ichthyophis; species Ichthyophis bannanicus. The sequence goes on from CM066033.1 coordinate 546,292,172, forward strand.
CCATGGCTGTAGGAGCAGAGCTGTCTGTACACCAGGAAGAAGATGACCAGAGGGTGGAGGAGAGGGCCAGCAGTAGTCCGTATGTTATAGCATCTCACCCAGACCTGGAGGAGGGGGAACTCTCGAAGGAGAGGGTTAGGGATTTAGGGAGACTCAGATGAAGGGGAGTTGCGGGATGAAGAGAAGGATAGGGATAGGGCAGGGGAGGAAAAATCACAGGTAGAGTTGTGGGAAAGGGAGGGGATGGTAGACAACTGTCTGCACAACATGAAGAGCACATAGATGTTCCACCAGTGCCACTTGGCACCCAGCTGGTACAGGTCCATGCACATGAGGTCCCCTCTAGCACACAGCAGATGAAGTCTTGCTGTGCCTAAACACCATTGAATGGATGGTGCACCAGAGCTTTGCTGCAGTTGCAAGGCCGCTGGACTCATGGTCATGCACCTTGAGGTTCTCAGAGCAGAGATGCATGCCTTGGCTGCAGAGCTCCAGCAGATCAAGGCACACATCTCCCATCTAGGCACTCTAGCAAGCAGGGAGGGAGGGCCACAGTAAGGAATGGGGCTGGGAGAATGTGGCATACACATGTGGTATTATTGTCTGGTAATAAAAGGGGGAAATGTATTTAATTAGAGCCCACTGTGTTCCTTTAAAGTGCAGTCTTAGGAACTGGAGTATGTTATGCCCAGAGAGGATGAGGCACGTGGCCTCTGCTGTGCATTTCACTGATGTGCCACAATGACTACATACCAGGCATCCTGGACACAAGGGCTACTCACTAGTTTATTCTTCATTGTTTGCATAGGTGCAGGAAGGCTAAGGCCATTGGACCTGATGTGCGCTTATCCCACTCAGAAGTTCAGACAGCAGATGCTCAGCAACATCGATGTTGTCACTGTGGAGGGAGTGAGGAGCCTGGACACATCCAAGGCTCCTGAAGATCAGTTTGAATATATGCAAACTACCCAATAGTTTCCACACCTTACATTCTTTTTTACCTGTGAAGGCCTGCCACGCTGACCCACCCACCCACACCCTGTGACTGTTTGGGCACCGTTAGGCATGGGCCTGTTGCACATCTACTTATTCTCAGATATGAGTGATACACTGAGAGGTCAGCACTGCAGTTAGAGTGGACAGGGTTGCAGTCACATGAACTCTAAGAAGCATGCTATGTGATTCCCCTCCGTACTTTTACATTCCATACTCTACCCTACCCCATCCACACCTGTAGGGTATGCCTGGTGCTTCCATACCCCCATCATATATGCATGCTATCTGTAAATGGTCTGGCACCCCAGGTCTAATCTCCTCCCTATAGCATATCTAATATGCAAAACAGTAAGGCCATGTGCCATTAGGTAGGGGGAAGAGAGGCAGAGGTTGTGGAAGGGGACAAGGACACAACAAGCATTAGTTGCATACCCCTAGGGTCCTCATTCTGCAGTGTCTTAGTGAGAGGGGAGGGGGTGTGGGGTTTGTGGGGTATAGGGTCCTGCACTGGGTGGTGGTGGAAGGGGATCGGCTGGGGTTTGTATCATAATTTTGTGTTCACTTTCACTGGCTTTAAAAATGAACACGCACCTTCTCATGAATTGTCAGTGTATGAGGTCATTGCTAGCTGCAAACCCCATTGATATGCTTGTCCGATGCCTCCATGCCCTAGTGCCTCTGCTTCTGCATCTACCTCTTCCAGTGCAATGTCCTGTAGCTCTGGCAGGGATTGTCTTTTTTTATTATTATTTATGTGCATTTTCTAAATTAAACACAGGAATATCTCCTGTCACAGAGAAAGGCCTTTATGTTGTAATAAACAGTCCACCAAGAAGAAAACAGCACTCTGCCACGTAATCTGTGCAGCAAACAGTAAAAACTAATTAAAACTCACAACTCTTTATTGGTCCTTATAAGATGTAGGGGGGGGGGGCAAACCCAACAAAGGCCGTGTTTCGTAAAATACTTCTTCAGGGGTTAGGTACACCTCAAAAACTATAAAAACATATAGAAACATAAAAACAAATAATGACTCCTCAACAATTGTACATATAAACATAATAATAAAAAGGTTAAAAGCATTTTATAATTAATATAAGCAAAACAATTATAAAAAACTTGCATATGACCCACATTATGGGAATACAATGACGTGTATAATAATAAATAAAACAATGAACTATATATTATAATAAAAAAGTATATATATATATATAATCAAACAATGATTATAAAAAACACATGCAGAATATGAATAACATGAAAAAAACAAAAGATAAACATTATAACAACTATAATAACATATATATAGGCAAATAATCAATTCATAAGAATTATATAGACAAATAATCAGTTCATAAGAATAAAAAGGAAAACTCCAAAAGAGGAAGATTGCCATTAAACATGTGAAGAAAACTCTCATTCAAAATAAATTTCTTTAAAAAAAAATTCTTTTTTTTTAAAAAATGGAACACAAGAGGAGGGGAAGAGTGAATGAACAAAAAATTAAAAGATATTACCTTGGGACCATAAGATGATGTATGTAATCAATAGTCACTAGGGCATATCTTATTTCCTGTAAGAGTATAATTATAGATAAATTAATTTAATCAAAAGAAAAGGGGGGGGGGGAGAGTGCATCAATTGGCTTACTAATGCAAATGTGAAAAAAATGCCTCGTGTCTATACAGCACAACTGATATCCCCACCTCTTCATACAATTTAAAATAACAAATAATATATAGCTTGCATAATGTATGGATGTTGCGTCGATACAAAATATCAGGAATTTGAGCCGCATCTGATGAAATATGTACTGTGCATGCCATCGTGCATTCGTAAATCAACAAACAAAGGAATCCTTACATACAATGTGCAAGCTATATTTTTAAGGATTCCTTTGTTTGTTGATTTACGTCTTTGTACTGTTTGCTTTATGTTGTAATGCAATTTCTGGCTTAAAGGAAACATAAACGTAACCCAAGAAAAGGGAAAATGAGAAAGACTAAAGGCCTCAAAGTCCATGAGTAGGGAAAGGAAACCCCAGTTTAAAGGAAACCTTATATAGTAAAAGGCAGAAAGTGGGGACTCCAATACAGAACATCCCAAAAAACAAGACTCTGGCTAAATTTCAGGGCCTAAACCTAGGCTAACATCAGGCAGCGACTGAGCAGAAGCATATTTGGAGGAAATCAATGAGGACAATTGCTGTGGTTCAAAAAAGACATAAGTGGACCTATCCAACTTAACCAAACACAAGAATATCGAAGAAAAAATAACCCATGCAACTGTACCAACCCTGGTTTTAATAAAAGAAATAGTTTTTTTCCTTTTCTGAAAAACTCTTGACACATCGGGGAACATCCTAATCCTACAATCCATAAAAATGGGATCTTTACACCAAAAGGACATTTTTAAGAGCCAGTCTCTATCAGGTTCCAGGGCCACACTAACCAACAGAGTTGCAATCATCTTTTGTTTAGAATCAGACCATTCCAAGAATGCAATTAAATCTAAACTATCACTTGATATCATTGGTGATAGCTCTCGTTCATCCCCAAGCTTAATCTTAGCCATAGATAGATAAAAAGCACTGAGGAACAGGAGCTCAGGGAATCTTCAAATAGAAATCAGAAATTTCTGAAACAATTCCTGTCCAGATATTGAAGGAACCTTAGGAAAGTTCTATATCCTCAAATTCCTCCCCCTATTTGCATTTTCAAGCAACTCAAGCTTTTTATGTATTACCATAGAATCCTTCTTAAACCCAACAGCATTAGCTTGAAGCTGCTCACACTTCCATGTAATGAATTCTTAGTCGGAGACAACAAACCCAGGGATCCTTCCTCGGCCCTTGGTTTCCTATCTCAGGTCCCAGAAGCAAGGGAGATGAAATTAGAAAATAACACACCGGCATTGAATATCTGGGTTTGCCACACAACCAGACAAGGCGCAGAAGCTAACTGTGCAGTGGCGATATTCAGCCGCTGTCTGGTTAGCTTCAGCAGCAAAGGTTAGGACAGCTTTTGCTGCATCTAACTTTTGCCACTGAGGAATAATCAGGCAGTGGCTGAATATCGCCGTTGCACGGCTATCCTCGTGTACTGCCCCCGGGCCACCCCGACACTCCCAGATGCTAAGCGGTTAGCATCAGATCGTATAGCGACATTACTCTGAATATCCCACTTAGAGGCATTTACATGGTTTACGGCTCTGTAAACCATGTGAATGCCTTGCAATATCAGACCCTACATGTTTCAGATAAGCCAAGCATAAACATATTGCTCATGCTTAATCAGGACAGCTTCCTGAAAACATGAGCTTTCTATCGTGTCTCCCATGCAAGATGTAACCTTGACTTATTCATAAAATCCCTTGTAATACTGACAGCATATTCAGAGCTGTTCTCACACTCTAAACCTTCCCCGTGAGAACCCAGCCCCCCCCCCTTCAAGTCCCTTTCTACAAGTTTCACACTAGATATCTTAACTTTTAAGTCCTCCAGTACCCGATCATGTACCTGTACTTTTCAATCTGTTTGATCTATCATGAATGCAATATTTTGAAGCTGACCTGAGAAAGACAGCTCCATTATAACCAAACCATTCCACAAAGTCAAGATTCAAGACTTCAGGTTTAACCTTCCCTAGGTGTGCTAGTGCTCACAAAATCAATAGAGACAATTAAACTTCTTCCATACACTGCTGATCTGTCAGCACCACTGAAACAAAGAAACATGACAGCAGGTAAAGGCCATATAGTCTATCCAGTCTGCTCTTCCATACCAACTACTATAGCCCCTTTTTTCCTTTAGAGATGTTCTGTGTTTGTCCCATGCTTTCTTGAATTCAGATACTGTCCTCATTTATACTACTTCCAATTGGAGACTATTCCACGCATTTACCACTCTTTCCATACGTAAATATTGCCGCATGGCACTCCTGAGTCTATCCCCTTTTATCTTTATCTCAAATCCCCTCGTTGCCAAGCTCTCTTTCATTTCAAAGAGGCTCTCCCCCGTGCATTGATCCCATGGAGGTATTTGAACAACTCTGTCATATCGCCCCTCTCCTGCCTCTCTTCCAAAGTATACATATTGAGATCTTTAAGCTCCAGATACTCCAGATATACCAGGTCCCCTACCTGATATCTGGTTTTTCTCTCTCAACACTGGACTATTGCAGCTGGGAGTCACCGCCAACATTCTCCCATGGTGTCTCATTCACCCCAGCTGCTGTGATCTTCACCGCCGGCTGAGCTGGAGGAATTCAGTGATCCAGAGACAGCAAAAAGCCTCCTTCCATCGTCACTGATCTCAGCGGGCCATTTGGAGCATTCTCCCTACTGGCAAGCTTGACAAAGGTTTCCATTGGCCCATGGCTCCCTGAAACCGCTGTCTGCTGTTTTGCCTTTCATTTACATGCAGAATGAGGCATTGAATCCAAGTTATCAATGTCCCTGTTTAATGTACATTACCAAGTTTAAGTTTCAATGTAAACTGAAATGATAAAGCGGTATAAAAAGCCTGTTAAATAATAAATAATATAAATGGAAAGCAAAACTTGCTTGGCCTTTCAGCAGGGCACGAGACAGCGAGCTGCCACTTATGCCATTTTGCTTTCTCCCTGCCAGTGATTGTCTTCACTGCAATACATAATTGTGGAGCATACAGCAGGCCAGAAATATCTAACATACCCTTGCGGGATTATACAGTAGTTCTCCTCCAGACCTCTCCAGGCACCTGAAGCAGCTCTTCTGGGAACAAAAGTTAGGTTAATGACTTAGCCTCATTCTGTTGTTCCATAATTTATTTATTTATTTATTTATTTTTATTTTTTATATACCGCGCTATTGAAAATCAGCTCGGTTTACATTAAAACTGAACAGAGCAACAATGCGTTAAATATCGCAATGTGCTTACATAGAACATGGCTTACATATAACATGTGTTTTTACAATAACAATGGCATAATCAAACTTGGGAAAAAACAGGGAAACTATTTACATGGTATATACAAGTATTTACATAGAGAAATTTATTCCATTACACCGTGGGCATTTTTAGGTCAGGATGGGCGAATGTGTAGATCTATATGGGAGGAGCACCTACCCATTATCATGTTGTGTGACAAGGCAGTTACTGTATGGTGTGAGTGCAATTGACTTATGTTTTTCAGGCATGGGTTCAGGATAGTGAGTTAAAAAGAGGTAGTGTTTTATTGCCTTTCTGAAGGAGGTGAGGCTGACTATGGAATGAATACTGGCAGGAAGTTCATTCCAGGCTGTCGGGGCATAAATTGAAAAAGCTCTATTGGTAGTTGCCTTTGTACATCTTGTAGTGAACTTAGGTACAGTTAGCCTGTTCAGTAGTGTGGGTCTTCTGACTCTGGTGTTGTGTGTGTTGTTGATCAGTTTGCTGATTGGTGTGGGGGATTGATTCTTCAGTGCCTTAAAGGTCATGACCAGTACCTTGTATTGGATTCGGGCTTGTAGTGGCAGCCAATGTAGGTTTTTCATTACTGGGGTTATATGTTCCATTCTTGAAGTCCCTGTAAGAATCCTAGCAGCTGAGTTCATGGCCAGCCGAAGTGGGTTGAGGGTTGCTTGTGGAAGACCATGGAGGATGGTGTTCGCGAAATCTATATGTGGGATTACCAGAGCTTGAAATATGGAACGATAGTCTGAAAAGTCTAGTAGTGGGCGGAGGTGGCGAAGGGTTCGGATTTTGTGGTAAATTGCTTTGGTAACAGTCTTTACATGATTTATCATATCCAATCGCTGATCTAGGATGATGCCTAGGTAGCGAATTGTATCTCTTGTCTTTAGTTCAGCATTTTTGACTTGCAGACTGGGTGGTGGGGTGAAATTCTGATTCCTTGTGACAAATAGGACATCAGTTTTGCTATGATTGATCCTCAGGTTTTGTGTGAGAAGCCATTCAGCCACTGCATCAAAGCATCTGATGATAGGGGAAAAATCAGGTTGTTCTATGATGAATGGAATGTACAGTAGTATGTCATCAGCATACACAAGACATTCTACATTTAATGAGCGTATCAGAGAGCAGATAGGCTGCATATAGATATTAAATAGTAGAGCAGACAGGGAAGATCCCTGTGGCACTCCCTGCTTCTGCAGGAATGGTTCGGAGGACGTGTTGCCTGCTTTTACTTGCTGCCATCTGTTAGTTAGGTATGATTCGCACCATTGTAATGCGGTTCCCAGTAATCCTTTTTCTTGGAGGCGTTGTAATAGTATCTTATGATTCACAGAATCAAATGCAGCAGCAATGTCAAGAAAGATAAGGACGAAACCTTGGTGTATGTTGTCAATTCCTGTGATAAGCTTATCGAATAGGGTAGTTAGGATGGTATCTACTCCATGTGATTCCCTGAAGCCATGTTGGGCTAGATCGAGGGGTGCCTCGTCGTCAATGTGCTGATGGATCTGACGTTGGACTATTTTCTCGATGATCTTAGCAAGCAGTGGAATGCTTGATATGGGTCTGTATGATTCAACTTTGGATGTATCAAGACGACTATTCTTTAACAGGGGTCTGATCGATGTGTGTTTTAAGCTTTGGGGGAAGATGCCCCTTGATAGTGATTGGTTGGTTATTTTGCATAATGCATGGCTTAGTTCATGTCGCAGTTCCTTTATCCAACTTGCTGGACAGGGATCATTGGGAGCTGTGGTGAGATTGATGGAGGAGATGGTGTCTTCAATTTCTTTAGTAGATACTGCCGAGAATTCAAGTAGTAATGTAGGTTGTTGTGTACTAAGTACATTGGACGGACTGTAGTAGGATGATGTCATGTCGGATTGGATCATTTTGGATTGTAAGTAGTCTGAATAATCCTGTGGTTGAGGCATATGCGAACTTGCTGGAGATGGATCACCTGTTAGTGATTTTACTATATTAAATAGGTCATGTGTTTTGTTCAGTGATTTTTTTAGAATCATTGAGTGGTATTGTTTCCTTTTTTCATTTATTTTCTCTCTGTGTAATGTTAGATAAGAGTTGTAGCTTTGTTGGGCTATGGTAGTTTGCTTTTTCCGCCATCGTCTTTCTAGTTTACGTAGTTGTAAAAGGGATGATCGAAGGTCAGATGAGTACCAAGGTGCATGTTTGCGTCTTGTGGGCAACTTGTTGGTGGATGGAATACAAGCTAAAGTTTTGATGCTGTTATTCCAATTTGCTACAAGTTCGTCAGGGTCAAGGGTTGATACATCCAGTTGTGGAAGAAGCTTGGTAAGTAACTCTTCCTTGTTGAGTGTGCAGAATCGTGTCGCTGGTGTTCCGTGATCTGGGATATTAGCCATGGCCTTGTTATTGGGTAAGCAGGTACTTGGTATTCGGAACTTCAGGAGTTTGTGATCAGACCATGGTACTGGAGATATGGAGGTCAACAGCGGAGGAGAGGTGTTGACTACAGACTGGGGTGCAAAAATAAGGTCAAGGGTACCGCCTTTTTCATGCGTTGGGGAGTTCACTAGTTGCTTATAGTCAAGGTCATACAGCGCTTCAAGGAAGGTTCGTGCATGTGCTTCAGGCAGTGAGGGTAGATTGAAGTCCCCCACTAACCAGTTTGAGGATCGTGAGTTCTTTGAGTTGCAAGCGAGATTGATGATTGTTGGTAGGTCATCGGAGGAAAGTGTTGGGGCTCTGTATAGTGCATTGATTGTACATTGGTTGTTTGATACTGTAATAGTGTCAAGGTGCTCTGAGGTGAGTGAACTAACTAATTTAAATTTGAGTTCTGATTTTGCAAGGATGAGGACCCCTCCTCCTTTTTGTTTGGCTCTGTGGCAAGTATATGACGAGAATCCAGTTGGAGTCATTTGATTGATAATCACATTATCACAGTCTGATAGCCAAGACTCAGTGATAATTAATACATCAAGGTTGTAGGATGTTATAAGGTCAGTGATTGCTGGCCATTTTTGGCGAGTAGATCTAGTATTTATGAGATCTAGTATTTATAATGCAGGCTGTGTCTCTGTAGGCCAGGTACCACATCTCCCAGGCACCTGGCTGGGTGACTAGGTGAGTTATGTTGGTATTGGGGATAAAGGGGGCCCATAAGATCTTACTTTTGAGTCATCCACAAGTTATTTTAGGGCTCTCAAATCATTCATAGATTCCTGAGTGGATGAGGATATACCTGTATGAAGAGGGAGTGGAATGTTTTTTCTTCTGGAAGGTCTGCTCCATCCCTTATGGGGGCCTGAGGGCCACGTGTGAACCGTCTATCAACCCCAGCATTGATGGGAATCCAGCTGCCTCATGGAATTGTAACACTGTTTGTTGCCTCTGCTGCATGGTCTGTGGAAAAGCTACATAGTCAGCTGTGTGGGTTAGGAAGGCCCTCAGGAACTGCAAGATGCACTGTGATACTGCAGGCTGGCTGAGACCTGCGGTAGCAGGCAACACAGATTGGAAACTGCCAGTTGAAAGAAGGCAAGGACTGTGGTTATCTTGAAGTGGACAGGCATGGACTTGCCCTTGTGTGTGCTGGAGCTGAAGAACAGATCTAGCTCCTGACAGATATAGTGGATAGTTGCCTTATCAAAGCAGAATCTAGTGAGGCACTGCTCACAAGTCAGGTACATAGACCTTGTGATATGGATGCTTCCTTGCAACCTTACTGCTCTCCCTGGGGGCCTCATGCAGCATTGCCAGCACAAACAATGTGTTCATTTCCTCCATGCCAACTAACTCCTACCACCAGCACCCAAATGTACCCCACCACCCAGTGAATTCCTCACACACCTAATCACTCTCAACTGCACAGACCCTCACCCGTACACAGACACAGGGACTAACAGGACAGCAGACGCACAGGGCATGTATGCACACAGACACAAACTGGGTCTAATAGCACAGCACAAATATGCTGAATGAAAAAGGCAGACATCAAATCTATGGAATGGCCTGTAGTAACTAGCGAGTTTAAAAAAAACAGGTTAAAAAGAAATCCAAACTGGAAAGGTCTTGGCCCAGATGGAGTGCCCAATTTTGGGCTCAGTTATTACTCCACCAAGATCTGGTAAACTGCAAAAACCAGTTGGTCAAGCAGCCAAATTTAGCACCATGATGTTTAGTAAGAGGAAGAACACTTCTCCTTCCAAAGGAAGCTCCAAGTAATTTCCCTAGAAATTACAGGCCAATATCTGTCTGCCTACAGTCTATAAGCCGTTTACAGCAATAGATGCTGACAGAATATACGATCATATTAAATCCAATAACATCATGACAATAGAACAGAAGAGCAATAAGAAAAGTGCTTATGGGACCAAAACCAGTTAATGCTGAATAAAGCCATCATGGCCAGTGCTTAGAACAGAAACCTCAGTGTAACATTGATTGGCTATAAGAAAGCTTTTGGTAGCATCCCACACTTGCCTTGAAATGTACAAAATAAACTCCAACTTGATTGAGTGCATCAAGTTTACCTTGAAAATGCGGCAAATCGCATTCCATCTGACGTATGAAGATGGTCAATTCATTATTCTACTACTACTACTGATCATTTGTATAGCGCTACAAAGCGTACGCAACGCTGTACAGACACAGGTAAAAGTCAGTCCCTGCTCATCAGAGTTTACAATCTAGTCAAGACAGACAACACAACAGCTAGAGACAAGGATAAATCTAGGGGAATGGTAAGGAAACAAAGTAGAATAAGCAGAGCAGAATCCAAAAGTGGATTCTAACATCAAAATCCAGTGAGGAATTTCAGTGGGGCTCCCTGTCACCACTTCTGTTTTGTATGGTGCTTAATACATTGAGTACTCTACTTAACTCTTTGGGATATGAATTTAGCCTTAATCCTAAGAAAGTAACAACTTAGAGATAGCATGACACTTACTGTTTATAGATGACCTGAAGCTTTACAGTTCCAGTGACCAACAATTAGAGGAACAATTCCGTATAGTGAAAGGTTTCTCAGATGACCTCAAGATGACTTTTGGCCTTGACAAATTTGCAAACATAACCTCCCTTAGAGGAAAATTGAGCAGTTCCTGTATTTTTATATAGCTTGTAGACTGGCTTCTTAAAAATCTTGAGAAACTGAATATATGAACAAGAAACCTCCTCCATACTCAAGAGGTAATGTATAAGAACCAGTGTATGCCAAGACTGTACATTCCTAGTGCTGAAGGAGGACAGGGCCTCATAGAAATCAATTGTATATACAGAGCTACTGTCATAGGTCTTCAGGTTTATTTAATGGCATCATCAGATCCAAATATGCAGAAAATTCTGAAATATGAAAATAACCATCAGAATCTGTCTCCATCATTAAACTTGGACAAGCATTCCGAAGAGAAGGGATGGATGAGAATCCATCCATACACATAGGGAAGGAACCAACAGAATTTGCAAAAAAAAAGAGAAAAAACTCTTTAAAGAATCAGATCAGCAGACAAAGAAAAATAGTTGTCAAAAGCATAAATACAGTGAGAAATTCCAAGTGTTAATTCAGGAACCAAAGAGCGGACAGCAGTCAAGGAGATGCAGACTGAAACCTAAAAATGAGAGATTGATAGCTGCAGCCCAGGATAGTGGATTACATATGAGATGATTCACAGCAAGTACTGTATATAGAAAACTGGTAAAATAGACAGATGTAGATTCCTTAAGAAAGACCTGGAAATGGTTATTCACCTCGAGACTGATTGCAAAGTTCTGATGGCAGAAAACCTTTATACAGAAAGGCACAACAAGGTAGCACGCCTCATCCACTGGAAACTGTAATCACTATAACATCACTGTACCAGAAAAGTACCTGGATTATGATCCTAAGAGAATAATGGAGAATGAAGAAGTTACAATAACTTGGGACATTCCTATTCCAAAAACACCAGAACGGCCTTGATAATAGAGGTGTGTGTTTTAAGTGATTATTCTGTGAATTATGTAAAGAGGGAGAAGATTCTAAAACACCAAACAATGCAGTCAGAGACCAAGAAAATGGTCTATAAGTGCCTTCATTCTACTGCTCCTCACTACCTTTCCTCTCATATCTCTCCCTACACACCATCTTGGGAGCTCCACTCTTCTGTGCCCTTCTCTTCCACTGTCAGCTACAGACTTTGATCTTTCCACTTTGCTGTTCCTTGTGTCTTGAACAAATTACCTGAGTTGGTACATCAGGCTTCATCTGTGGCCCTTTTCAAATCCAGGCTAAAAACTCACCTCTTTGAGGCTGATTTTGGATCCTGATCCACTTATTCTCCTGCTCTCCAACTGTGTTTCCTTACCATTCCCCTAGACATATCCTAGTCCCCAGCTATTGTGTTGTCTGTCTTGACTAGATTGTAAGAGGCAGGGCCCATCTCTTAACATGTTTCTGTACAGCGCTGCATATACCTTATAGCGCTAAACAAATGGTTGATAGTAGTAGTAGTAGTAGTAGTAGTAGTAGTGGTAGTAGTAGTAGCAGAGGCCTGATTAAGGGGAATTTCTAGTCATACTTTAGCAAGTTGCCTATATATGTTACATCTTATGAACAGCAGAAGGAAGCTCTTTGGCACGATGCAAATATTAAAACAAGCTTTAGCAGTAAATTTGAGAGAGACTGAGATCGTACTCCATATACTCTGGCTTAGGAGTGAGGTTCATGGTATATGCAAAACTAATCCATTTGGAGAAATTGCCGCTGACACAAATATGGAGCACAGGGTCACTTAGACATACAACACTAGGACTTAATGCACAGCTCACAGGACACTTGAGCTCAGGGACAGATACAGCATGGGAAACGGTTTGCTACACTGGGGCTGCAGATGTAGCACAACTGGGATAGGGTCTGGTAGGGTTTGGGATAGATACAAGCACTAGATAGGCACAGGGAGAGTTGCTGACAGAACACCTATGTTCACACAGATGGCAGTGAGACCAGGGATTCAAACGACAAGCTCCTCCAATCACCAGGAATACAGCCAGTCCAAGCAGAGAGCAAAGTCCCCTGATTATTCCACCTTTATAGCAAGTCTAGCATGGTACATGCTTATCATGGACCTGCATCTAAAACAGCTACCAACTCATAAGTTACACTGAAAGATTATAGTGTAAGAGGAGGGTTTCCCCTATGAGGTTAACCACAGAGGAAGGAGAAAAGGAGTGGAACAGCTTGGAATAGCTTTTTAGCATAGAAAAGCTTTTTAGCATAGCTATTTTTTTGGAGTGGAGGAGTGGCCTAGTGGTTGGGGCAAGGTACTTCAGGCTGGAAGGTCAGGGGTTCAAATCCCACTAGAGGACTTCAACCTTGGGCCAGAAGGACTGGGGTTTCTAGTCCCACAGGTGCTCCTTGTGGTCTTGGGCAAGCCACTTAACCCTCCATAGCCCATGTTCCCTGTAAAATAGTTATCTCCAAGTTATAATTCCCTGTTCAATGTAATTTCAGTTTGTTCAATGTAAACCACACTGATGCAGAATAGCACAGTATATAAGAGATTGTAAATAAATAAAAAAAAAAGGGAGAAAAGGAATCGGAGACCATATCCCTGTCATCAGTAAGTGGAGGATAAATGCCACAGACCTCTCAGACCAGTGCTTTTCAGCAGTAATCAATTTTTTGGGTGAGCCTTTGACTCCTGTTCAAGAATCTGTGTTGATTAAGGGCCTTTCATGTGTTCCATAGCAGAGGGTAGGGCTATAGAAAGCAGAGGGTAGGGCTAAATGGCCAATTTTCCCAATGGAGAAAGATGAATAGTGGAGTACCCCAGGGATCTGTGCTGGGTCCGCTGCTTTTTAACATATTCGTAAATGATCTGGAAATGGGAATAACGAGTGAGGTAACCAAGTCTGCAGATGTCACAAAATTATTCAAAGTTGTTAAAACCCATAAGGATTGTGAAAAATTGCAAGAGGACCTTAATAAACTGGAAGACTGGGCAGCCAAATGGCAGATGAAATTTAATGTGGACAAGTGCAAACTTATGCACCTAGGAAAGAACAACCCAAACTATGGTTACACGATGCAAGGTTCCACATTAGGAACCACCATCCAGGAAAAAGATTTAGGTGTCATCGTGGATAACATTTTGAAACCCTCTGCCCAGTGTGCAGCGGCGGCCAAGAGAGCAAATAGAATCCTAGGTATCCTAAGGAAAGGAATGGAGAATAATACAAATGACATTATAATGCCTCTGTATCGTTCCATGGTGCGACCGCACCTTGAATATTGTGTGCAATTCTGGTCGCCGTATCTTAAAAAGGATATAGCTTTATTAGAAAGGATACAGAGAAGAGACACCAAAATTGTAAAGGGGATGGAAGAATACCCATATGAAGAGAAGCTAAAAGGGTTAGGGCTCTTCAACCTGGAAAAGAGACCACTGAGGGGACATATGATAGAGGTCTATAAATTAATGAATGGAGTGGAACGGGTAAATGTAGATCAAATTATTTACACCATCAAAATATGGAAAGACTAGGGGACATGCAATGAAGCTACAGAGTAACCTATTTAAGATTAATAGGAGAAAATATTTTTCACTCAACATGTAATCAAACTCTGGAATTTTTTACCAGAGGAAGTAGCAAAAGCTGGTTTGGACAAGTTCCTGGAGCAAAGGTCCATAAATATAATAAATATAATATTAAGACCAAAACAAAAAAGGCATAAAAATACTAAAAGTTATCACAAAACATAATACATAAAATTTATTGTATGGGAATGCCATTAAGGATGTTTTGAAAAAGAAACTGCATAATCCAATTAAAATATATACCAAGATGTTTTTATATCTTAATATTATATTTATTATATTTATTTATTTATTAATGATCAATTCTTTATTTTTAGTTTTTTAGTGTACCATGTGACAGAAATAAGGTACCTTTTTATGTCCTCCTCATCTCTCCTTTATTTTAATTTTATTAGACTATATGATTTTACTTTTTTAGTCATATTAATATTTATATTTGTATTAATATGTAATTTGTTATTCCATATTTTTATCATTTTTTATGATTCCTTGACGTTGTTTATCTTTTGTATTTTGTTTAAAGGCTCTATATCTTATATATGTTTTATATTTGGTTTTTAATATTTATGATTAATGTTTTATTAAATTTATGATTTCTAATAATTTTTTTATTAATTTATATTTTTAAATGTTTACATTGTTATCTTTTGAGTTGTGTTCTCTTTTCAAGACCCCCTGAAGAAGGCTTTCTAGCTGAAACGCGTTGGGGCCCAATAAAAAGATTCTTCACCTGAATCAAATTGTAGCCAGTCTTTGTGTACCTGCCTGGTTGGTTCTCTTGATACGTACAGGGCATCTTTTTGGCAGAAATATGTTTTTTTGTGACTGCAAGTGAGAGAGTGTGTGTATGTGTGTGTGTGTGTGGTTTGAGTGTTGCACGGGAGGATCTGGTGTGCTCATTCGCAATACAGGAGAACATGAATGCCTGACAAGTATCTGGATCGTAGGGATGACCGCAGATTCACCAGGTGCCAGTATGATGGGGCAGAAAATATCAGCAAATGTTTATTATAGCGAAATGCAAAACACATCCCTGTCAATAACAAGGGATCCTCAGATTGAGAGCATGCAACAGTGCAAATAGCACTAATATATTCCCAAAAGCACCATCATTGGTCTCCAAAAATGTGCACATTTCTACAGACCGATGATGGTGCTTTTGGGCATGTATTAGTGCTGTTTGTACTGTTGCATGCTCTCATTCTAAGTGTCCCTTATTATTGACAGGGATATGTTTTGCATTTTGCTATAGTGAACCTTTGCTGAGTTCTACTGGTCCATACTTAGCATTGTAAAGACTGTTATCAGAGATGCCCAATGCAAGCTTAACTAAGGAGTTCTTCTACTGCCATGCATACTTTGATGCAAGCTATGTCAGGACAGACATATCACTTTCTACTTGCTTTTATAATATATTTGTGTGCACTGGGTTTACTTTGCAGTGTTCTGGGCATGCAACAGACTAGTATATATTGTCTGGTTGGCATCACCATTTATATATCATCAGTAATGATGTGTAGTTTGCATGAGCACAACACTGTCAGTGAGAGGAGCAGCTGAGGTGATGCACTTTTTAACAGCGGGGGCGTGGCCGCATGGAGACAAACAGGATCGTAAACGTGCATCTTTTCAGAAAGCAATGAGCGAGGGGATGTCCAAGCCATTTGCTGCATCTACCCATGTCCTGTTATGACAGCAAGGGCCTGTGTTTCTCTGTAGTGGTTTGTGCATACCATGCTGGAAACGTCTATGTCCCCAATACCGGAATTGCGGGCACATCTATACCCATGGTTGCAGAATCAGGTTTAAATCAGGCCCATCTTCAGTTTGGACATTCCCGCAGGCTGGATGTGCATGTTATGGAACTGGGCTCTAAGTCTGCTGATAAGGGGGGCAGCATGTATCCAAGCAAATGCAACAACAATGGAAATGGCATAAGAAAAATATAAATAAAATATCAATAATGCTGAGCCCTGAGTTACACTTGAGTTAATATGACTCCAGCTAGAAGAGCTCTCATTCAACTTAACCCTCTGCATCTGCTCCTTTCAAAGGCAGTATGATCAAAGCCATTCTAATACTGCCCACAGCAACTCCAAAGCCCACAATCATGTCACCATAGTATCACAATCCACAATATCAAAAGCAGAGGCAATATCCAAGAAAATCAACAATTTAGACCATGGGTTCTCAACCCAGTCCTTGGGGACACCTGACCAGTCCAGTTTTCAGAATAACCACAATGAATATGAATGATAGAGAGGCATTGCATACAAATCTCTCTCATCCATCATCATTGTGATTATCTTGAAAACCTGACTAGCTAGGGGTGTCCTGAAGATTGGGTTGTGAACCACTGGTTTAGGTTCCTGTTGATCCAAATGACAGCACAACAAGTCAGCTAAAGCTGACTGTACTGTCGTTGGGGAAGAAGACCTTTAAAAAGTTGCAGCCGATCGGAGCTCCTGCAAGGCATCCCGATGCCATGGCAATGGGATGCCATGGCACCTTGGCTCCATGCAGAAGTCTAGGCTGGGCTAGCCGAGGAGGGTCTTGGATGTCTAGCAGGCCTGAACTGGGGCACATCAAGGACGTACAAGCCCTGTACCCCAATTCTGTTCTCGCAGGTGCAGAATCGGGTGCATATCCGGGCCGTCCAGATTTTGGACATCCGGACAGGCCGGACGTGCCCCACGCAGAATTGGCCTCCACATGTATACTTCAGAAGAAAGACAGGAGAGAGGAGATAAGATAGAGATATTTAAAACAGCTTTTGAAAATAACACGAGGAATGGCTCCATGCTTTGGACATCTGTATACCCATATTCAGATATCCAAAGCATGAACAAGGCTTCTAAAATAACCCCACTTGTATGTAATTTATGTTTATAATGATGGACACTGCAAGAAGCATTATTTTTTGGAAATGTAGTATAAAATGTATTTAAGCTGAATTATTTCGGGTGGGGGGAGGGAGGGTGTCTCAATCTCTAGCAGGTTTTGACTCTTATATGGCAGAACCACGAGCTGAGCAGAGTCTATATGTAGACTCCTAAGATGTCATACAATGGGAACACATGACAGTAAAAGTGTGCCAGTTGTAATATGTGTAGGGTTATGGCCCAAATGTCAGTAACAAGCCCAAGAAAAAAGCCAAAGCGAGAAATAAATGCAAAAGAGTCAAGGTAGAACCCACGAAAACCCATGTCCAAAAAGCCCAATCTTTGTCCTTAGTTGTCTTTTTAAGACATTTTTGAGTCTTATCAGTCCTGAACATGAATGTCAGGATTCTGTACGTAGCCTCTATGATTGATACCTGTGAACTTGGTACAGCCAAATGGGCAAATCAGAAGTGGTGTAATCAGGTGCATGGCAGAATCAGGTGATGAATAACAGGCATGTGTAAAAGAGCCTGTTTACTTTATAGTTGCTTCAAGTATAGTTACTTCAATGTCAAATTTAGTTGCTTCAACATGGTTTCTTCAAGTATAGCTGATTCAAGGTTCTCCTAGCAGGGTCTACATATTTATTTATTTATTTAGACAGATTTGTATACCACCTTATCCTACAATCAAAGTGGTCACATCACAATTGGAGGGTTACATTTAATATGAGGGTACTTAACAACATTTAGACAACACAATTGGAGGGTTACATTTAACATGAGGGTAATTAACAACTTTATTCAATGAACTTGTATGTCTAGTTGGGATGAGTGGGTATCGAGTTGGCGGAGGTATATCTGCATGGGCACAATGCCAGCAGTCCTAAACAACTGATAGTCTTTCATTCACGGCAGTATTCTCGGTTATCACTGTAGTATAACAAGCCCAGCTATCCATGCACACAGAGACTCCACGTTAGTATGGTTCATGTGGTATATACAGTACAAAAGATGGCATAGGCTCTATTCCCACAGTGGGACACAAGGGCGACAGGAAGGACAACCCTCCGTAGGAACCACAAAGACCACAAAAACAGCGACGTTTTCTCATTAGACGCCAAAGCCATACATGAGAAGCACTTGTTGAGTTTTCAGCTACTGGTGATTGTCTCTTGCCTTATTTTTACTGCCACTGGAGTTTGTATATGACTGATTTTCAAGTGGCTGACAGCCGAAACTTGGCTAAATCGAGTCCCTTGAAGGTTTTACACAATAACGTTTTTTCTGCTTTTAAGTGGTGTGGCCGTGTCTTCCCTTCGCTGCTTTTGTGGTCCTATTTTCCCACAGAAACAAAAAAAAAAACCACCACTGAACATAGCCTATATTTTATTAGTGTTGAAATGTTGTTAAAATTTTGAATTATTTGAAGGAAAAAGACTTCTGAGTACTGTCGTGCACCGCCCTGGTGGCCAGTGGTCGTAAGGGTAGGTGGGACACAAAAATTATTTTATTATGAGAGGAGGGACTTTTAAGAGCCAGGTGTAACCTGGTCTTGGCAGTTCAGCTCCTAACTAAGAAAAATTGTGAATGCAGAGTGGAGGGTTAACAAGGCATTTATTTCCCTTTACGCATAAGATTCAACTGGGTTACAACCTAAAGAAAAAGTCCTTAACTTCAGGAATGAAATCAACTCAGGTTAACAAAAAAAACTGTTATGCTTCACAGTTGTAACAATACTTAGTTAAGCTTTCCAGAGTAAAGCAAATGTTTCAGCACTCTTCTTCCATTTAGCGAAGGAATAACATTCTGAAGATAATATATATCATTCACAGGTTTAACAGTGACTCTGCACTGCCTGAAATACACAAAGAACAGTCCATCTGTTCCTGAGATAAAAGGCTTGGCTCTACAAGTTCCACTTGCATCAGCTCAGGATTATCTCTGTCTGTATCAGTGGTTTCACTGGCTATAATTTCTGGCCAGGCCCTAGTCCTGTTCTCTGGATGTTTAAAGAGTTCCTCTAGTGTTTGCCAATGAGCATGGCCAACCCTCGGGTGTTGGCTACTTGGCTTATGAGAGGTACCTTTGCTTTCCTTTCTCACAGGTTTAGCATTATTTTCAAAAGGCTTTTTATAAGGTAAGGTTTTCTTCATAGAAACAGAGTCAGCATACCTTGGCTTCCAGCAGCATATAGAACTGGGATTTCCTCCTTCCCGTAGTTCTTCAGGAACACAATCCCTGTGCCAGTCTCCTCTTTGAAAGCTTCTGTTCTCCTAGGACAAGCAGGATGTGTCAGCCACACCTGGTGACATCATCCGACGGCGCCGAGACGGAAGTGCTCTCTAGCTCAGAGACTTCTGAGCATGTGTGAGGTGGTCCCACCTCCCCGGTCCGCCCCTAGCCCACCAGTTTCAATTCTTCCGCCTTAGCCTCAAGACGGATTCTACCAGCTCTCATCATATCATGCCTAAACCTGGATTTAAAAACTGCCCGCGATGCAAGCGGAAAATGAACATAACTGATACGCACCAGAACTGCCTCAGATGCCTCGGGGCGTCCCACAACATAGAAGATTGCCTCTGCTGTGCCCGGATGTCCCCTCGAGCCCGGAAACTCAGGGACTACACTCTGAAGGACCTTTTAACGGCACCGGAGCAAGCTCCCCCCTCCAGCACACCAGAATGCAGTAAGTCCTCCAAGGGGAAAACCCCCGCAAAGGCCTCACTCCGGGCGGCCAAAGGCTCTGCCGCTCCTCCCTCCTCGGGAACGTCTGCCTCTCCCGCGGCTCCTGCGGTGCTTCGGGCAAGCCCCCCCACCGTCAGTGGCTCCTCCGACATGCCCTCTTGCAGCACCAGCGTCCCGGTCCCTGCGCTGCCGGAAGAAAGCCTGCCTTCCACATCGAGAGACTCTCCCGGCCATGCGTCTCTGCTGGCTATATCTCTCAGCCATGCGGCTCAAGCAACCGAGGGCAAGATGGCGCCGCCCACGTGGCCCCGCCTGTCTCTGCCCACAGGGATTCCCCCTCCAACCGGATTGGCTGGAGCGGATCCCGCGTCAGCGCTGACGTCAGCATGCCTTCTCAGCGCCGTTCTACTTCGCCCCGAGCCGGCGAACAAAGGGTTGCCTCTTCAGTGTCTCCCCGCGCTGACAGACACTGCTCCGACGGCAGCCAGCACGGAGGACATAGCAGGCATCACAAACGCTGCGCCGACAGCCGGGAGTCCCCCCGTCGACGCGGAAAAAGCGGCAGGAGTCATAAAGGTGCCCACAGGAGCAAGAGAAGCAGGAGGGACCACTGCTCCCGATCCAGCAGCGGCAGCGCTGATAGCAGGTCCTCCCGCAGCCGCAGAGACAGCAGGCAATCCAGATATAGTGGCAGCAGAGGACACAGAAGCAGCAACTCTGCAAGATCCACCACTTCAGAGGCTATTTTACAGCTGCTGACTCTCCTGGTGCAGCAGACTGCCCCTCCAGGCCAGGAGAGCGCAGCTACAGCCTCTTTGGATGTACAAACATCGCCTGAACACGGGAACAGATCCCCTACTCCGGCCTCGCCTTCTAGGGAAAGGAGTCCATCCCCCATACTGGGACCAGACTCCGGAGCGAGTGCTGAAGAGGAGGAGCATCCTGCTTCCCCTTCCTCCAGATCTACTACAAATGAGCATCATGAGATACAGACGCAGATGCCTGAGGACCTTACTTATCCAAAATTTTTGAAGAAAGTCGTTGCCAAGCTTGGCCTTACCAAGGAGGAGGCCTCCGACGAGAAGGATCCGGAGGTCATGAAATACATCAATGGCCCCAAGCCGGCTTTGGCTCTTCCTCTCCACCAGAAACTCAAGGACAAACAGTCCAACCTGTGGCAGTCCCCTGCATCTGGTCATGCCTGCGCCAGACGCCTGGACAACAAATACCTCCTGCTGACAGCGCCTGGCTTCGATAAGCCTCAGCTGCCCCACCAATCCATAGTGGTAGCATCAGCGCTCAAGAGATCTAAGTCTTCACGCACACAGGCTACCCATCTTCCAGGTCGGGATCCCAAACTCCTCGACGACCTAGGACGGAAGGTATTCCAGGGAGCTATGCTGAGTGCCAAGATTTCGGCGCATCAATTCCAACATTTGTTGTTCCAGGACGCTCTACTAGCTGAACTTAAGAGCCAGCTGCTCATGCTTCCTAAGCAATCCCGGTACGCAACCTCAGCCACGCTCCAAGAACTGGCCGAATGCTCCAAGCACCTCATGAGCACGGCCTTCGACAATTTCGACACGGGCATCCGGACAGCGGGTACAGCCATTGCTGCCCGCCGATGGGCCTGGCTACGTGCTTCCGGCCTGTCTGACAACACGCATGACAGGATCGCGGACGCGCCCTGCCTGGGAGACTCCCTGTTCGGGGACAAGGTCGCTGACACTGTGAACGGCCTTAGAGAGGACTGCACCACTCTGAAAACGTTAGCGGCGGACGGACTCGAACGCCCTTCCTGGTCACAGAGAGGGAACTACTTCCGTAAGCCTTTCTCCTCATCAAGAAGATACTACGGGACCAGTAGACAGTGGCAGGCCCCAAAATTCAAGCAGAATTACAGCAAATCGTCCTTTCAGAGACAACCGCAAAGAGACCGCAAAAACAAGCAAGCGAACCCTCAGCAGGCAGGTAAGAACCCATCCTCCTTCTGACTATCCGCTCCAGCTGGCCCCGAACGTTCCCCCGGCCACGCCGGTGGGAGGTCGCTTGTCCAGCTTCCTGTCTGCCTGGCAGGAGATCACCACGGAACAGTGGGTCCTCCAGATTATCCAAGCGGGCTACCACTTGCGGTTCTCCTCCCCTCCGTGGCAGCGCACGCAACCCACCAGCAAACCACCATTGCACCTGGAAGCTGCCCTCTCGGAACTTCTACAGCAACTCATCAGGACACGGACGATTGAGCGGGTTCCCTCCAATGAATTAAACACTGGGTTTTACTCCCGGTACTTCCTTATCCCCAAGAAGTCCGGGGGCCTTCGCCCCATTCTGGATCTCCGCAAGCTGAACAACTTCCTCGTGAAGGAGAAGTTTCGAATGTACTCCCTGAACTCCATCCTGCCCCTCATCAGAGCGGGGGACTGGATGGCTACCTTAGACCTACAGGACGTGTACTCTCACATCCCCATCCACTCCTCTCACAGGAAATTCCTGAGGTTCATAGCAATGGGTTGCCACTACCAGTATCGGGTGCTTCCCTTCGGACTCTCCCCTGCTCCCAGGGTCTTCACGAACTGCGTAGTCGTGGTCACGGCACACCTCCGCAGACAAGGGCTCGCCATCTTTCCCTACCTGGATGACTGGCTGATATCTGCACCCTCCGCTCCAGAACTTACAGCAGCAGTTCAAAAGACGACGGCGCTGCTGACCAAGCTGGGATTCTTACTCAACAAGGACAAGTCGCGATTAGAACCCACACAGCGCATGGAGTTCATCGGGGCGATAATCGACACCACCACATCCAAGGCCTTCCTCCCCGAGAGCCGGCAGAAAACTATCACCCACATGGCCAGAAAGGTAGCTGCCGCGAAACACACCAAGGCCCATGACATCCTACGCCTTCTGGGTCACATGGCAGCGACTACCGCAGTCCTGCCCTTTGCCAGATTGCACATGCGCACTCTCCAGTGGCACCTGCGCTCACACTGGAAGCAACTGTCCCAACCACTCACCACCCTCATCCCTTTCTCAGCAAGGGTAAGCCAGAGCCTTCGCTGTTGGACGGTCTCTGCCAATCTCACCGTGGGCAAGAGCTTACAGCCCTGCGGCTACCAGCTTGTCTTGACCACGGACGCCTCCAACACAGGGTGGGGAGCCCACCTGCTACAACTCAGCACACAAGGAGCTTGGTCCAGAAGAGAACAATCCCTCCACATCAATGTTCTCGAGCTCCGGGCGGTCAAGTATGCGCTTCAGACCTTCATGCCCCACCTTGCGGGGAAAGCAGTCTTGATCCAGACCGACAACCAGGTGGCTATGTTCTACCTCAACAAGCAAGGGGGCACGGCCTCTCGTCCTCTCTGCAGGGAAGCTCTCGAGATATGGTCTCTTGCCCTGGCCCACAACTGCCTGCTGCAAGCAACTTACCTTCCCGGAGAGCAGAACACACTAGCAGACAAGCTGAGCAGACAACTCCAACCGCACGAGTGGACACTTCACAAGGACGTGGCGCAGTCCATCTTCCAACGTTGGGGGAGTCCAAGTATCGACCTCTTTGCCACCGAAGCCAATTCCAGATGCCCCCTATTCTGCTCGAAACGCCCCTCTCCCCGGAGAGTGGCCTCCGATGCTTTCGCAGTACCGTGGGGGGAGTGGGAACTGGCCTTCGCCTTCTGCCCAACCCCCCTCCTGACAGCCACCATTCAGCGCATCATCAACAACAAGGCGCAAATCATCCTGATTGCGCCCCACTGGCCACGGCAGATGTGGTTCTCCCTGCTACTGCAGCTCTCACAGGAGCCTCCCATCCGGTTACCGCGGCGACCGGACCTGCTCACACAGAACGACGGCAAGACCTGGCACCCCAATCTCCAGACCCTTGCTTTGACAGCCTGGAGGCTGAAAGGGTAGGCCTCCGCGACCTACACCTGCCCGCTGAGGTGCAGCGCATAGTGCTGGCATCCAGGAGACCGTCCACTCGAAAGTCATACAGCCTCAAGTGGAAACGTTTCAGTATCTGGTGTGCAGGGCAAGGCATTCCGCCTGCCTCCTGCCCCGTTCCCTTGGTGCTACACTACCTCTCCACTCTCTTCAGCCTGGGCTTAAAACCCCAGTCCATCAAGATACACCTCGCAGCCATTGCGTCCCTGCATCAGCTGCGCAGCGACTCACCCAAAGGCTCCATGGCCTCCCTTCCCATCGTTACCCGCTTCATGAGAGGCCTCAGAAACCTGCAGCCCCCTGTTCAGAAACCGGTCCCCTCCTGGGACCTCAACATTGTCCTCCAGCAACTGACGCAAGAGCCCTTCGAGCCCCTGCTCTCCGCAGCAGCAAAATTTCTATCCTGGAAGACCCTCTTCCTCATTGCCATCACATCCGCAAGGAGGGTGAGTGAGCTACAGGCACTAGTGGCTCACCCCCCGTACACCAAGATTTACCACAACATGGCATCCCTTCGGACACACCCTAAGTTTGTCCCCAAGGTCGCCTCTGCCTTCCACGTCAACCAATCGGTGGAGCTGCCCTCCTTCTTCCCAGGGCCCCACGGGTCCCCCGAAGAGCAACGCCTCCATTCTCTGGATTGCGTCCGAGCCCTGCGCATCTACATCGACAGGACAGCCCCCATTCGTCAAGGGACCCAACTCTTTGTGTCCTTTGACCCCAACAGACCGGGGATACCCGTCACCAAGCGCATGCTCTCCCACTGGATCTCTGATTGTGTCACCTACTGCCTACAGAGGGCCGGTGAGCAGCCGGCGAACAAAGCAAGCGCCCACCAACTCCGCGCGCTAGCCACCTCCCTCGCCAACGCACAGGAGGTCCCAGTAAGCGAGATCTGCAAAGCCGCAACCTGGTCCTCGCACCTCACCTTCCAGAAGCACTACTGCCTAGACCTGAAGGCAGAAGCGGACAGCTCCTTTGGCCGAGCAATCCTATCTGTGGCAGCAGGGCCCGCCTGCCCTAACGCCGCAGATACCACCTGATATGGCTATTTGCACAACGCTATTGCACAGCTGATGTTTACATGGCACTGTGGCCTTACATCCTGTTTGTTTTATTTGCACAATGCTAATTGCACAGTTGTTTTGAATGCACGGTGGATGTTTGATTTGCACAGTTGGTTAATTGCACTTGACGTTCTACCTCAATGCATGTTGCACAATTGAAAGGGCTCTCCCTTACTTATGGTCTGTTGTTTACACTTATTGTTATTTGCACAATAAATAACGGAGGTTCACCTCACTGACTCTTGCTGTGTCCTCCTTGCCTCACGGCCTGTCTCATGGCCCCCCTCAGCCTCAGCGCTGATCAACAGCTAGGGAGACACCAGGTGTGGCTGACACATCCTGCTTGTCCTAGGAGAAAACAGAGTTACTTACCTGTAACGGAGTTCTCCGTGGACAGCAGGATAGGTCAGCCACACATTCCCGCCCACCTCCCCTCTGAGGGTGGCCTGCGCGGTCCACACCCTAGCCTAAGGGCGCAGCTAATCACTAACTGGTGGGCTAGGGGCGGACCGGGGAGGTGGGACCACCTCACACATGCTCAGAAGTCTCTCAGCTAGAGAGCACTTCCGTCTCGGCGCCGTCGGATGACATCACCAGGTGTGGCCGACCTATCCTGCTGTCCACGGAGAACTCCGTTACAGGTAAGTAACTCTGTTTTACCTTTCGGTTTAGCTCCAGGTTCCTCTGGTCCAAGCAGGCTTCATTCTTTCACTCTGCTTTGCCTCCAAAGGTGATTGTTCCTTTGCCCAGCACTAGTTCCCAAGTGCTTCTTTCTGCTTGATCCTTGCTTGTGGTGCTTCTTTCTTGTAAACCTTCAGCTTTACCTCCAGCTCCACACCTGCAAGCACTGATCTGCCTTCTCCAGTCTCCAGTCTTCCGTTTATAAAGCTCCCCTGTGTTTGAGCTTTCCGGGCTGACTGTCAGGTGCTCTCGATTAGCTAAGTGTGTCCACTCAGGCTCTGTGAGTGCATGCCTGCTCCCTCTAGCTGTTCTGTGCGGATATTGCATCTTGTGCACATCTTTTTCCTCATGAAAAACAGCTTCTTCTCCTGCATTTTTACTTTCATCAGCCCCTGCTGCATGACAGTACATCATTTGCTCTTGAGACAGTAACTACAACAGTCTCTTTACTGAGACCAATCTTCATGGGTCTTAAACAAGCTCCAGAATATTGTTATAATTTATAATAATTGAATTTGGTATTGTAACTTAATTTAGAAGATTTTTACAGTCTAAATACCCAATGATGGCCAGAGTTTTATCGGGGATGAAATGTTTATGTCATTTTATTTAATGATTCCAAATGAACTTCATCGTTCCATATACTTGACTGAACAATAGACAAAGCTGGAAAAGTGATGGTCCTTACTGCATTCTAAATGAATTCACCACTGCATTTGCCTTACATTTCATCTCCATTTCTCACTTTGTTTAGCTTCTCAGCCTCCATCTCCGTTTTTTGTGTGTTTCTCTGCCTGCTCTCTCAGGATTCAAGATTTTGGCATCCTCAAACAGGACTGGAGAATTGGGGAAAGGGGGGTCTTCTGAAGGCTGTAAAGAAGGGGAAATTCTCTCTCTAGTACCCAGATTTCCATGACAGCAACATTTCGAAGCAGATGGTGGGAACAATTGGCACAATGGCAGTCTTCTTTGGCCAGGGTATTTGGCAGTTTCAAAAATGGTCATTACCTGTGTAACGTCTGCCTAAATCTGGACCTGAATCTTTGCATATTTTCCTAGCCCACCCTCTTTCCAAGCCTGGGAATGTGTTCTCTCAATCCAGCTGAAGATACTTATACGAGGTACTATAGAAACCATCTTTAACTTTAGCCGGGCAGCATAGAGCAAGCCAAGCCAATTTATCTAGAAGGGATATGAACCCATTGATACATCTGTGGTTCATCTGAGTACAAAAAAAGTATGCACATAATAAATTAAATGCATGTAAACCTACAACTGATTTTCACACATGCATACAGTTGACTTTTGGTGTAAAAATGAAATTGGGAAGCAAAATGAAAAATGTCAAAAAATCTGAGAACAATTTTCAAAAATCTGAAAACAAACCATTTTTTTGCCTGTACACTCCAGTATTAGCCCATTAAATGGCTTGGAAAATCTCCCCCCCCCCCCCCCCGAGGTTTTGATAAGTGAAAAGAATTAGTGACTGAAAAATTAGTTGAGACAGTGGGGGGGGGGGGGGAGGTAAAAACTATCAGATGGAAAATAAAGGAACTCTTTTTGTCTGTTAATTAATACTAAAGTATCCAGGTAAATATCTGTGAAATAGTTAAATTTCGTAATGATTGTGTGGGCCAGTGGAAAGACAAGTTTTAGTACCAGCTGCTTACAGATGCTAAGAAAAAACACATGAGATTACAAAATCAGAGAGGGGTATGTGCAGTGACAATAGAAATAGACAAGCAGAGACCAGAGGGACTCCAACAGAATAACGTAAACCGAAAGAAAAGATCATCAGATAAATATGAACAAAACCTGACGGGCAGAGTGCTTCAATTCTAAATGAGAACAAACAAAATTGTGGGATTGTAGGGAAATAACATTTCCTGAATATTGTTTGGTTTTCTTTATCCATACTTACCGAACGATATTAATTTAGTGGTGGAAATATTTGGTTATTGTAATTTGATACGGCAAGTACAAAAATCTATTAATGCACTATGCAAAGCTGTGAAACACTGAAAATAATGACTAGCTACTGTAATTTTGGGATGCCTCAGCTTATCAAGTAAATATCAGAAACCAGACAAGAAAGGCTCAGCATCACAGACCAGAAGACTTGAGCTCATTCCTGCTTGAGAAGTAACTTTTTTAAAAAGCTATGTCTGTGTACAAAACTAAACTACATAAAGAAACAAGAAAACCTTTCTTAAATTAAAAAAATTAAAGGAATAAGAATGATATTGCAATGTACTGTAGTCGCAGGAATGATTCAAAGGGAACTAGCATACCTACAGTGGCCGTATTGTGACCCAAATAGCCTTTTCCTTAGGTTTAGATCACAAGCAAGATCAAAATAGTGCAATCACACACTTGCCTTTACTGTGATGTAAACTAGGGGCCTGTATACAAAAGTGTAGTAAAGTATTTTGCAGCTATTGCATTTTAGTGCAAAAATTAGCGTGCAATATCTGCAATGCCTGTGCGGAAACTATAGTGGCATGACCAGCATCTCCTTAATGTACAGGGAAAACATTTACCACACAAAGTGCATTGCTGAGAACATAATTGCATCTTTGCTATCAGCAATGTTCTAAGGTACTGCTCTAGCTAAAAACACCCCCACCCCAAATGCTTCTCCTGGACCCCCCCCCCCCACAGCCCCTTATAACCACTGACATCTCAAGGAAATCCCCCTGAAAAGTTTTCCCCACAAAATGAAAACAGTCTCCCTACCCCTTGACACCCTCCAAGAATAATTCTTACACCCCTAAACTCACACGGCTCTTGCCAGGGGTACCAGATGGCTAGTAGGGGCAAGAGTGATCCATAGACACTCCTAACCCATTGGCACCCAGATTCAAAATGGCTCCTCTTGTCCCTAGCATAGTCTCATCCTACTACTGCTAGGGGGGGTCAAACTGCCAAATATGAGCACACACCCCTTATTTAGCAGCTTGACTCCTAGTGGTAGTATCAGATGCACCTTTTTGAACACAGGTGATGATGGCACAGGAATGTCCGGGGATCACTCCGGCATACCTGCACCAGGGATCTCAAAAGGAATTGAGAAGTTTGGGTGTAGGAGGTTATTCTTGGAGATGTTGGGGTGCCAGGGTGCAAGGCTATTCCTAGAGATGTCGAGGTGGTATCAGGGTAGGGGGCTGTCTTGGAGATTTCTGTGGGAGATGGGGAGGTGGTGGTTTCAAGAGTGGTAATCAGCAGGATAGGAGGATGCTTTTAGTTGCAGCGTCCCGCAGTAATTGCATCTTTGATAGCATGGGTGCACTTACCACCTCCTGAAGAGAAAGTAGTAAGTGCATCTGCACTATCAGCTGCAGCAACAGTGCACAGTAAGTTACTATGTATTAACTGCAAGACATTGTTCATGCCCATAACTCGCCCATTCTCTATTTCTGCCCCCTTCCACAGCACACATCTAGTGTATGAATTAGCACCCTAAGTGTCATTGCCATGTGTTAATTGTTACTATGGCCATGTAATAGCACTTGCTGCATACTTATTCATGGGATAACTGCTTATTGCATTTTAGTAAACAGACCCCTGAAATTATAGAGGCGCCATGGTGCCACAAAAAATATGGTCCTGTAGGTCAAGTTCTTTTCTAGTATAGGGACCCCTAAGGTTCTACCAGCGGTATAGGTAGAGGCCTCTAATGGTTCTACTAATTATTGTATTTGTGACCTTTTTATGCTTCCCAGTCTTTCTATAATTGGGAGGGCTCTCCTTATCAGTGAAGTAATGGCCTCATCATAGAAGGAACACAGAATGGTTTTAAATACTAAGCCCAAAAGCAATTTCCTGTCTTCAGCCAGCAGTCACTGGATATAGGGATTAGGACGCTTTGGCTCTCTAAGTCATAGTATCATCATGTGTAGTGACAAGGGTTGCTTAGGCCAAGGACTGCATGGTATCTGCTTCTAAGTTGCCTAACCACGCGAGCAATAGTACTGCTTAAGTACATGAAGGAACCAGGGAAAAGAGGCCTCTGAGTGAAAGAAAGAGAAAAAGAGTTACACTGATCCTTGAAGTGAAAAGGAGTATAACCTCAGGAGCGGGGACAAAGTAGGTCAGGGTTCTAGGGGAAACTTCCCTGCCACCACATCTGTGTCCAGTATCCAAAACTGGACCAGAGAAACTGGATCCAGGAGGGCCCAGGGTTCAAGGAAAAAACTGTTTTTGTGACCAGCCTCCAAGGAAGAAGAAGTAAAAATAGATTTGCAAACACTGGCGTCTTCAGGGTAGGAAGAGGGTATTAAAAGAGGAGAAGAGCTTTTCCATGTCTCCATGTAGAGGGAAAACAGCAAAGTGAAATGTATATTTTTGTTAGTTTTATTTTCTGCATCTTGATTGTTTCATTTTGATTTTGATTGTTTAGATTTTCAGTAAAATTTTATTGGTTCAGGCCAAACCTTGGACTAGAGTATAGTTTTTGGAAGTGGAAGAAAGGGGTCCGAGGGCCAAAGTCCCATCCTAGAACCCTGTAAAACCTGGGTAGCAGACCTAAGCTAGGGAGTGCTGCCTCTCAGAAAGTATGTACCCCAGGTCTCCTCAAAGAGAAGACAGCACTCAGGGAGGACCTAGTGCCCAGGGGCTAGATTAGTAATCTCAGCAGGCAGGACCTTAGGCCATACTTAAAGATTAAACAAAATATCTGCTCAAGCAGAACAAATACATCTCTAGAATTTATAAAACAAACCTATATAAAAGAAAATAGGCAGCAATTCCACTAGTCAGAGGAAATTATTCCATAACAGAAACAAATATTGAAGGACTAGAAAAGGGGACTGTTACTTCTGGAGAGAGATCTGCAATTGTGAGTATATACTTCTGGGAATTTTCTGAAAGGAATTCTTTGTATTAAAGCTAATTAATCTGTGAACCCACTAATTTTTGTTAAATCAGTCAGGGCCTAGTAGCAGCAGTTTAAATTTAAATTTAAAACACAGAAGAGAACTTTCTGGTTACATTTCATACCCAGCAGAGAGCTTGTAGTTTAAATTTAATAGTCACTCAGGGCCTAGTATCAGCAAAGTACTTTTAGTTTAAATTAAAAACACAGAAGAGAGCTTTCTGGTTAAATTTGAAACCCAGCAGAGAGCTTGTAGTTTAAATTTCATAATAAGTTAGAGCCTAGCAGCAGCAAAGAGCTATAATTTAAATCAAATCAGAATATAGCTTAGCAGAAAAGGCAAAGCAGGGTCAGTACTCTTTGAGCAACAAATAAAGTCTTCTAGAGACCTTTACAAAGAGGCCTTCTACCTAGGGGGCAAGAGACCTGTGAAACATTTTCAATAGGTGTTAACACCAGGTGGCAGGTCAAAAGGCCATTTTGAAAGACTCCTTCTATCCAAGCAAGGACTGTTAATCACCCAGGAAATTGGTCACAGCTTACCTCAGCAGCACAGGCATAAATAGCTCAACCAGAGCTCTGTGATCCTCAGTCTTGACGGACTAGAAAAGAGGACTGTTACTTCTGGAGAGAGATCTGCAATTGTGAGTATATACGTCTGGGAATTTTCTGAAAGGAATTCTTTGTATTAAAGCTAATTAATCTGTGAACCCACTATTTTTTGTTAAATCAGTCAGGGCCTAGTAGCAGCAGTTTAAGTTTAAATTTAAAACACAGAAGAGAACTTTCTCGTTATATTTCATACCCAGCAGAGAGCTTGTAGTTTAAATTTAATATCCACTCAAGGCCTAGTATCAGCAAAGTACTTTTAGTTTAAATTTAAAACACAGAAGAGAGCTTTCTGGTTAAATTTGCAACCAAGCAGAGAGCTTATAGTTTAAATTTAATAGTCACTCAGGGCCTAGCATCAGCAAAGTACTTTTAGTTTAAATTTAAAACACAGAAGAGAGCTTTCTGGTTAAATTTAGAACCCAACAGAGAGCTTGTAGCTTAAATTTCATAATAAGTTAGAGCCTAGCAGCAGCAAAGTGCTATAATTTAAATCAAATCAGAATATAGCTTAGCAGAAAAGGCAAAAGAGGGTCAGTACTCTTTGAGCAACAAATAAAGTCTTCTAGAGACCTTTACAAAGAGGCCTTCTACCTAGGAGGCAAGAGACCTGTGAAACATTTTCAATAGGTGTTAATACCAGGTGGCAGGTCAAAAGGCCCTTTTGAAAGAGTGGAGTGGAGTGGAGGAGTGGCCTAGTGGTTGGGGCAAGGTACTTCAGGCCAGAAGGTCAGGGGTTCAAATCCCACTAGAAGACAGCAACCTTGGGCCGGAAGGACTGGGGTTTCTAGTCCCACAGGTGCTCCTTGTGGTCTTGGGCAAGCCACTTAACCCTCCATAGCCCATGTTCCCTGTAAAATAGTTATCTCCAAGTTATAATGTCCTGTTCAATGTAATTTCAGTTTGTTCAATGTAAACCACACTGATGCAGAATAGCGCGGTATATAAGAGAATGTAAATAAATAAAGACTCCTTTTATCCAAGCAAGGGCTGTTAATCACCCAGGAAATTGGTCACAGCTTACCTCAGCAGCACAGGCATAAATAGCTCAACCAGAGCTCTGTGATCCTCAGTCTTGAAGGACTAGGAAAGGGGACTGTTACTTCTGGAGAGAGATCTGCAATTGTGAGTATATACTTCTGGGAATTTTTAGTTTAAATTTAAAACACAGAAGAGAGCTTTCTGGTTAAATTTAGAACCCAGCAGAGAGCTTGTAGTTTAAATTTCATAATAAGTTAGAGCCTATCAGCAGCAAAGAACTATAATTTAAATCAAATCAGAATATAGGGAATTTTCTCAAAGGAATTATTTGTATTAAAGCTAATTAATCTGTGAACCCACTATTTTTTGTTAAATCAGTCAGGGCCTAGTAGCAGCAGTTTAAGTTTAAATTTAAAACACAGAAGAGCCTACAGCAGCAAAGAGCTATAATTTAAATCAAATCAGAATATAGCTTACCTCCGCAGCACAAGACAGGGTACTGTGTAGCAGCCCTCTTTTAATAAGTGTTATTAAATTAATGAACGGAGTGGAATGGGTAAATGTAGATTGATTGTTTACGTTATCAGAATATAGAAAGACTAGGGGACATGCAATGAAGCTACAGGGTAAACTATTTAAGACTAATAAAAGAAAATATTTTTTCACTCAACGTGTAATCAAACTCTGGAATTTGTTACCGGAGGATGTAGTAAAGGCTGTTAGTGTAGCTGGGTTTAAAAAAGATTTGGACAAGTTCCTGGAGGAAAGGTCCATAAACCATTATTAAGAAGGGACCCAGGATATCAATGCTTGACCCAGTACAAGCATTGCGGAACCTGTGTCTTTTGGGGAAACTGCTAGGTACGTATGACCTAGATTGGCCACTGTTGGAAACAGGATACTGGGCTTGATGGACCTTGGTCTGACCCTGTATGGCATATCTTATGTTCTTATGTTCTTATGGATTCTTGGACTTACACTGTGCTCCCTCTTTTACCTCCAGATTCACATAAAGGCAAATCAGTGACAAAAAAAAAAAAGAATTGGTCCTCACTCCACTATCGAAGAAATTTCAAGCACCCACTCACTGCAGTTCACACATGGTTATTGCACTCGGGGCAGCTTCCAGAGAGCACACGTGGGAGCCAGCCCCTCTAAATCTAGTCCAGGCACTGAAGGGCACATTCCTAGGAGGAAAGATGCTTTTCCTTTAATGTTTACATATTTACAACCCAATTTTATAAATATAATTGATAATTTTTTTAAATGAAAGCTGTTCAGTGTTGTGATCTTATTTGCAAATGTAATCATTTCCTTAATTTAGTCATGTTAGGATTATTATTTTTAAGCAATAGCTTCTGCTGTACACAGCAGCTCATGAATTTGGTCAGTGAAAATTTCTGCATATGGGCTATAAATTTTGCACATGAGCAAAATTCCTTAGGGTGAATTCAGAGTAGGAGAGTGCAAGGTTGGGGTTCCTCAACCCAAGAGAAGCAAGTGGCCAGAGACCCCTTGACTAGGCTCCAGGAGAAGAGGAGCAGTAGTCATAAGGTTGTGGACTCTCTTTACTTGGGTCCAGGAGCTCAGTGTGAACCTGTGTTAGGAGATCTTCTACTCTCTAAACCCAGCCAGCTAGACTGTGGAAGCATGAAACCATGGCTTTTACTCCACTGGTCATAGGAGCACAGAGAAAGCCCCCAGTTTATCTGTTTCATATACCTAATGTATTTTATCTATGCATTGTATCTAGTTATGTTTATGCATTGAAATCGAGAGGGGGTGGAACTAAAGCAAAATTACTGGTTGCAATGTGAAAGTAATATAATTTCTAAAACTAATTTACTATCCAACTGCACTAAATGCCAAACCATTGCTCATAGAATTGTTAGATAGAGTACCTAGTGAGTTTTCATCAATATCATCTCTTTCAGGATGAATTTATTTATTATTTTATTTATTAGAGTCTCTTTTATACCGCGCTATTCAGCATCAGTGCGGTTTACAATGAACAATAAAATGCACATTTCCGATGGTACTTTGTGTTTACAGTTGAACAGGTAATGCAACTTGGATAACAGGGTAACTATTTACAATTTAAGACATAATTGGGAACTCTTTTGACTTCAGTCAAGGGGGTTCTGAGAGGCTTGTGAGGATGGTGCAGCATCCACATTGGCTTCTGGGTAAAACTGGAGGAAGAGGTAAAGTTTTAAGGCCTTTCTGAACTGAAATAAGTCCTGGATTGATCGGATGCCGTGAGGGAGGCTGTTCCAGTACCTTGGTGTGCAGAAATTGTAGGCCCTGCCTACTGTTGCCTTGGTGCATTGTGTTATTATGTTATTATGTTATTATTATATTATTGTGTTATTATGAATGGCTGCTTCCCCAAGATGTGTTCTCATGTTGGGGCTTGTCTCTAATGTGTTTGATGCTCAGTAGTAAGGAAACGGACTGACAAACCTTCCTTGTATCCAGACCCTTTCTTGCCATGTTCAAATTCACAATAAAATGTTATTTCAACTGATACCTTAGATGGGATTCAACAAGCAAAAAAAAAATGGCTGAACTCTACATAGTACCTCAGTGGGTCATAGTTCCAACAGAGAGATTCTAGGCCAGCCCTGTGTCTGCAAATCCTATCCTGATGCAGTCTGGCATCTGCAGGACTGATTACAATAACTAAAGTGCTTCAAAACCAGGACTGGGCAAATTGTTCTCCCTCTTAGAATTGGGTACCCTGCCTGCAACTCTGGTGGTACAACCTTGGCATATCTTTTTAGCAGTTACTTGAGCTATTACGTCCTCTCAGCTGACCATTCTCAACTGGTCTGTTGTATGATTCAGAGCCTTGGTGTCATGGGACGGAGGAGGGAGGGTCGAGAGAGAGGCCGCCCTTTGTCTCCGCACCTCTTTCACGGGGTTTCTATCCCCCCCCCTCCTTTCTCCTCCTCCGGCGCCGGCCTTCCCGACTCTCCAGACGGGGGCTGAGACCATGCACGGTGCCGCCACCATCCCCATTTCACTCACCTGCTCCGCTGCCGATAGCCCGTTCCCGGCGTAGCCCCACACAATCTTCAGGCAGCAGTCCCGGAGCACCGGTCTCCTCTTCTTTGCCAGTGCGGTGTGTTGCTCTCCCTTCTCCGCACGTGGCACTGGAGGCTGGCTGAGGGAGGGATCAAAGGAGGCGCGTGGCTGGCACTGGCAGGCAGGCACAAGAGCAGAGAGAGGCTGGCTAGCTGGCTGCCCCTCCCTTTTATTTCCCTCTTTAGCCTGTGTCATGATTCGTCAATCGTCGGTCACATGTGAGAGGAGTGAGGACTCAGAGCAGAGAGGAGAGATTCGGAAGTGACGTCACGAGTCTCGGAATTACCCGGAAATTACAGAATGCCAGTAGATCGGCAGCGCAGCCGCGGCTTTAAAAAACTCAAGGTTTAATTTGAAAACCCAGGAACTCCGGAATTTTTGTGCGCTCCTTTGTAAGTTGTGTGCGCTCGCTCGGCGAGGTGTGTGCGCACGCGCACAGCTTAGAGAGAACAGTGGTTACTAGTGGTGTGCCACAGGGATCTGTCCTTGGTACGATTCTTTTTAACATCTTTATTAGTGAGATTGCAGAAGGGCTATTGAGTAAGGTTTGCCTCTTTGCGAATGATACCAAAATCTGCAATAGAGTAGACACCCAGGAAGTAGTGGATAACATGTGGAGGGATGTACCTAAGGCTGAAGAATGGTCAAGATTTTAGCAGCTGAGATTTAATGCTAAAAAATGCAGGGTCATGCATTTGGGCTGCAAAAATGCAAAGGAGTGGCATAGTGTAGGGGGGGGGGAAGTAATTCTGTCCACAAAAGAAGAGTAGGACCTGGGAGTAATTGTGTCTATCAATCTTAAAATAGCTAAACAGCTAGAAAAGGCAACAGTGAAAGTTAGAAGGATCCTTGGATGCAAAGGGAGAGGAATGGCCAGCAGAAAAAAGGAGGTGATAGTGCCTCTGTATAGGTCTTTGGTGCGATCTCATTTGGAGTATTGTGTGCAGTTCTGGAGACCACACCTTCAAAAGGATATAAACAGGTTGGAGTTGGTGCAGAGTGTGATTACTAAAATGGTTAGTGGTCTTCATTATAAAGCATATGAGGACTCGTACTTTAGAGGAAAGGCGGGATAGAGGGGATATGATAGAGATGTTTAAATATTTACATGGCATAAATGCACAGGAGAGCATCTTTTGATTGAAAGCAAACTCTGATATGAGGGAACATTAGATGAGAGTGAAAGGGGATAGACTCAGGAGTAATATGCAGAAATATTTCTTTACGGAAAGAGTGGTAGATGCATGGAATAGTCTCCCAGTGGAGGTGATAGAGATAAGGACAGTATCTAAATTCAACAAAGCATGGACAAACAGATAGTATCTCTAAGGGAAAAGAGGGGACTATTGTAATAGTCGAAATGGAAGGGCAGACTAGATAGGCCATGTGGTCTTTTTCTGCCGTCATGTTTCTATGTTTCTGACCATGAATAGGGGGCAAAAAAGCGCTCATTTTATGGCTGCAATACTTCCAGGAGGAAGAACAAAGAAACCTGGCCAAAGAAACCTGCATGTAAATACAAGCATTACTACTACTACTACTATTAGTACTAGTACTAATTTGTATAACATCACCAGGCATACACAGCACTGTACGGAGACATGATATTGCTGGCCTCTGCAGCACATCTGATTATCTGAAATAGCCAGCTGGGATGTGCAAGTCTCATAACAAAGTCACCCCCTTCCCCCTGCTGAAATAACCTGGCTAGTACGTCCAAGTATCCATTTCTAAGGCCATGTAATTCGGGAGCCTCCACATTTGTAAAATGGCCTACACCTATGTGTATCTGGCATTGCGAGCTGCACGGTCCTGGTTACTGGGACATGCATCTTTCAGAGTAAAGACGGAGCAATTTCAGAAGACACTTATACATGCCTACTGCACTATAGTCCAAGCAGCATTTTAACCTTTTTATCATATAATGAATCTAACATTTATTTCTTAGGATTTATGAGCTAATCATAATGTAGATAACTATTTTCTGGTTAATATGAAATGCTGAATGAAGGTTAAGGATAAAACTAGGAACTTTTCTTGCGACTACTTTCTCCTGAAGAAATTGAGGAAAAAAAAGAACAGAATGATAAAACCTTCAATCTGTTCACCCTACTGAGCTAATTGCAGCCAGAAATATCCACTTTAGTCGTCAAAAAACAGAGAATTAGAGCATAAAATGTGATCCATTAAGAAATTAAAAAAATATATTCAGGTTCCATGAAGATAAAGGAGAGATGTTTAATCCTAAGAAGTACCTGCGCCTTCCATTTCATTGTAACTATGTGACAGGAAGTTACTTGACCTCCTACAAACCCTCTGACTGCAGAAACTGCCCAGCTTGCACTTTTGTAGGCTGATACTTTGAATGAAATCCAAAATACATTTGAACAAAGTTCTGTGTTCTTCTTCCATCGGTGAGTAAAGTGTTATTAAATGAAGTAATTGGTGGATTACTGAATTCCATAAAGAAATCTACAAACACAGAGGTCATTGAAGAAAAGATTTTCCACCTGTAAAGCCTCTTTTACAAACAGAAAAGGGCATTTCTAAAATCACATGTAAGAGGTGTTCATTTTACCTATTGAGGTTTGCCTGCACTTTCCTATTGGTTCCTGGTGCCTGCGATGGACTTGCCTGATTGGAGATTGTTATTACAAGGGCTATATTAACAGCAGCCCCACCGTGGGACGCGGTCACAGGCGCGTGCCCGGGAAGCGTGTTCCCAAAGGGGCGTGACCAAAGGGGCAGGTCCTGCCCCTTTGGCACCCCTTTGGTGCACAGAGGCACACAGAGAGTATTTCTGGTATGGAGAAAAGGAAAAAGAAATATCCACTGATTGCCCAGACTAAGGCGGTCAAAGTCGTTAGCCCGATGGATGCTCACATTCGTTTGAGTGAACCTACGACTCCGGCTCCTTCACCATGTGGCGAATCTGCGGAGGCTTCAACAGTGAGAACGCCCTCATCCGATTACTCTCCAATTGTAAAGGGTTTAACTCTGCCCTGCCAAGAGTTTCAAATGTCTTCTGGTATGACCTCCTTGCCTGGGAAGGCGAGTCAGGTTGAATCTGGATCAGTTTTGTTTCCGGTTTCATTTCTAAAGATTGATTCCTCTTCGGAAAAGCTGCCTCCTCCTATTCCTCTGTAACCTGGTAACCCGGAGGCCCTTCCTCATCCTCCATCACCCATTCCCCCCCCCCCAACTTTCAACTATTCGTTATAGCATTCAACAAATACACTGACACATAATGTGGTAGAACCTTGGTCTCAGCTTTATTCATACAGGTAACAACCCGCCCAACATGGGCAAAACATCATCAACCTCACCCCCACCCTTTTCCGGACGATGCCCTCACCCGCCATACTATTAGCAAGGCTGAGCATCCTCCTCACCACCCCCCACCGCCTGCCTCGCCATGCTAGTAGCAAAGGCTGGCCCGCACCCCGCTACCAGGCCGAGACCCCCCAACCGGGATGTCTCGCCCCACTCCGGGGAGCTCCTTCGCTCCCCACCAGCTCCTAGATCAGTTACTGCCCCGCCGCCTGGGCGAGCACTGGCTCTCTACCCCCACCCCCAGCTGCAACAACAACGCCCTTAACTCCTCATAGGGAGGGTGGGCGGGAAACGCGCCTGTTCCCTCCGAGGAGCCGCGGCGAAAAGGCAGAGCCACGCGGCTCCTCGGAGTACCCAGGACTGCCCCCCCCATGCCCCGCAGCCAATAGGATCGCACCACAGTGCTGTGGTGCGATTCCCGGCTGGCCGCGTCACTCTCGCTCCCCCCCTCCCCCCGCAACCCCGTCACGTGATCCAGGTGAGACCGGAGGCCCTTCCTCATCCTCCATCACCCATTCCCCCCCCCCCCCAACTTTCAACTATTCGTTATAGCATTCAACAAATACACTGACACATAATGTGGTAGAACCTTGGTCGCAGCTTTATTCATACAGGTAACAACCCGCCCAACATGGGCAAAACATCATCAACCTCACCCCCACCCTTTTCCGGACGATGCCCTCACCCGCCATACTATTAGCAAGGCTGAGCATCCTCCTCACCACCCCCCACCGCCTGCCTCGCCATGCTAGTAGCAAAGGCTGGCCCGCACCCCGCTACCGGGCCGAGACCCCCCAACCGGGATGTCTCGCCCCACTCCGGTGAGCTCCTTCGCTCCCCACCAGCTCCTAGATCAGTTACTGCCCCGCCGCCTGGGCGAGCGCTGGCTCTCTACCCCGCCACCGGCGCGAGGTAGTTATCTATCCTCGCACCGACCCACCCCCATAAAGCTGCGACCAACCAACTGCTCAAGCATTTCCTGCCAATCGTTTAACAGAAGATCTTGTCCCACAGGAGATAGGTGAACCCCATCAGTACGGTACAGGCCCGCGCAGCACACCTCCGCCCAGGGGTGCTGCACCTGCCAGCCACCCATCTGCTGCACCCAACGTCCGACCTGCCGATTCACTTTAGCCAAGCCTCGCGACCACCGCCGCTGAGACTGGCAGGCCGGCCGTTGTATGATATCAGACCATATAAAGGCCACCCCCGGCCATTCTCCCTGCAGCACTGTTAAGTCCCGCTGCACCGCTCGGATGAGCTGTCGACAAGTCCAACTGGATAAATCGTTGCCACCCAAGTGTATCAACAGTCCAAGTGGGCGCTGCCGCCGGTCCGCATGTCGTCGCACCAGAGGAAGAAGCTGCCACCAGCGCATGCCACGCTCTCCAATCCACAGCAACCGAACGTTGCGGGTAGCCAGGCCCAGATGTTCTCCAAGCGGACGCAGCCTTGCTCTCCTCTCAGCCCAATACACAAAAGAGTGCCCGACAATCCACCATTCGCCAGGTGTGCACTCACAGGAAGCCCTTTCCGGGACCGAACGTCGCAGCAGCCCACCTGCAACAGGAAACACATCATTAATACCCCCCCCCCCTCACCCCCTCCGGGCGCCCCACTCGGAGTCACTGTCACAGTCACAGCCGCTCCGGTCGGACATATCCCACATATGCCCCAGATCTCCAACCCCCAATCCGCTGGATCACCTCCCCCCCCCAATCCCGCCGCCGCTGCACTCGTCGCTGCCCCAATCCTGAAGGAATGGGACGCAAACTGGTGCTCCGCATATCCCAACCGCCGCAAGGCCAAACGCAGCACCGCCGTAAACTGAAACTGTGTCACCGGCTTCTCATTAGCGTGTCGAAAAAATTGGCCCGCCACCGAAGGCCGCCGCTGCTCGTAAGCTCGCAAATTCCGCACCGGGCATGAACACAGCTCCAGGATGGCTTTCAGCACAACCCTACGACCCACACCCAATTGGTCAGTCTTTCACCGCGCAAGATAAATCTGCACCGAGGCAGCCTCCAACACCACGTGCCGCGCTTCCAACCCCCCCTGTGCCTCCCGCCGTTGCGACCGCGGAACCAATTCGCTAACCCGAAACGCTCCGAAGAAGGCCGTCACGAACAGAGCCCGAAATAACACCACCTCGAACTCTGACGCCGCGACCTCCGGCAACACACCCCATATCAGCACGAGCAACTCATGCGACACTGGACGCCGCCAATCCCGCCCCGGAGGCCGCTCCCGCACCCACCCCGCCAACAGCCGCCTAACCAAAAACGATGCGCTGGGGTTACCCCACCCGGCCACCTTGCTGAAAAAGGAGAATACCGCCACTGCCGCCCGCACAGACGACCATCCTTGTCCTTTTGCCCAAACTATGAACGCGCCCGCAAGCCGGTCATCCATTCGCCCACCGCTCCAACCCTCGCCATGTAGGAAGTCACATACGTTGGCGTACCCACGCGTATAAGCTGCCCACGTACCTGTAGCGACAGAAGACCGCAACAACCTTATCACTGCAGGGTCCCAAGCTGCCAAAGGTGCTCCGGCACCATCGTCGCTGCTTCGTCTGCTCCCGGAGCCAAAGCCCGGAATTTCGCCCACTGAAAACGAGACAAAGCATCAGCAATGGCATTACACGTACCCGGAACATGACGGGCCCTGGCAGTGACATTAAGACGCAAACAGGCAAGCACCATAACGCGCATAAGCGCCGCCACCCTCGGACACCTGGGGGAGTGCCGATTGATCACCTGCACCACCGCCGCATTGTCACACCAGAACACCACCCTCCTGTTCCGCAACCTTTCAGGCCACACCCAAAACACCACCGCTATCGGGAACAATTCCAAAAAGGCCACATTACGCGTTAAACCACTCTCCACCCATGCTGTAGGCCACGCCGACACACACCACGAGCCCTGGCAGAACAAACCAAATCCCGAACCCCCCGCCGCATCTGAAAAGAGCTGAAGATCAACATTGGACACCTCCGCCGATTGGACGATCGAACACCCATTGAAGTCCGCCAGAAAAGCACTCCAAACCCGCAGATCCTCTCGCATCCCTGCAGTCACCCGAATATGATGATGCGGTCGCTGCACCCCCGCCATGGCCAAGGACAGCCGCCGTGCAAAGGGCCGCCCCATCGCAATCACTCGACATGCAAAGTTCAAGTGCCCGACAAGCGCCTGCAATTCCTTCAATGTCACTTTTGACGCAGACCCCACCTCAACCACCAAAGCTTGCAGCCGTTCGATTTTTTCCGCTGGCAAGCGCACCTCGAAGGCAACCGAATCTAACTCTATCCCCAAGAAGGAAAGGCATGTGACCAGCCCCAGCGTCTTCTCCACTGCTAATGGTATCCCGAAGTCCGCTGCCATTGCCTGAAACGATTGCAACAAGGATGCGCATACCCCAGTCTGCGCTGGCCCTACAAAAAGAAAATCATCCAAGTAGTGTACAATAGAACTACTATCCGACTGCTGAACCAGCACCCAATGCAAGAACGAACTGAAGGCCTCGAAGTAGGCACAAGAAATCGCACAACCCATCGGCATGCACTTGTCAAAGTAAAACTGGGCATCAAGCTGGAAACCTAACAAGGGAAATGCTGATGGGTGAACTGGCAGGAGCCGAAAAGCCGATTCGATGTCCGCCTTCGCCAATAAGGCCCCCTTTCCACATCGGCGCAGTAGGTCAACTGCCGAATCGAACGGCGCATAGCGGACAGAACAGCACTCAGGCGGGATGTGGTCATTCACCGAGTCCCCCGGTGGAAAGGACAGGTTGTGTATCAATCTATAATGCCCGGGCTCCTTCTTAGGTATCACCCCCAAAGGTGAGACGATGAACGGCGAAAAGGGGGGACGATCAAAGGGCCCCGCCACCCTGCCCAAAGCGCATTCAGTTGCAATTTTATGACGTGCCACCTCGACTAAATCCCGTACAGATCCAGAATTACTGGCCACCAAACCCGTGACATCACCCTGATAGGGAATACGAAAACCCTCCGAAAAACCCAACCATAACTGTTCCGCCTTGCCACGACGAAGCCTCCCATAACGCTCCAGCCATGGTTGCAGCGCCTGTGTCTTAATGGGGGTAGGCGCCAACCCCCCAAGCACTCCCTCATTTACTCGCACTCCCTGCTCCCGAAACTCCTTTCCTGACACATTTTGTGGCCGCATGCCCCCCCCCCCCCCCGCACATCAAACAAGCGTGGCGGAACTTGCAATCTGGGAAGGGACATGACGATTTGTTATAGCGCCAACAGAGATCCCCTGCCGCTCCTCCGTTAGGCGATCCCGGCACCGGGCCCGCCCCCCGAAAGGACCGCAAGCCAACAGCCGAACCCTGCCCACCAACCTTCCCCTGCCCACTGGTACTACTCCCACCCCCTTTTTTAGCCGACATCTGCGTCAGCCATAGATTAATATCTCTCATCCCCCAGGACAACTGCGTATTCTCCTCCATCATGTCTCTAAACTCCTCGTCATAGTTGAGCCATGCCCAACCTTCGTGCGCCTGAGATGCAGCCAAAATCGCGTCAGCATATGTCAACAACTCACCGTACAATCCACACTCGCCAAACGTAAGAACGCTCGTGTCCAATTCAATGTATTACGGGAGACCTTTCGCACCCTCCCCGCCTTCTCATCCTCCTTACGCTTCTTTCTACTCTCTCCCGATCGCTTCCTTCCCTCCAAGAGCTGAAAAATATCGATGTACCTCCTCTTCCGAATTCGCCTGCGCAACTTGCGCGGAACACTCTCCCACAACTCCGCAGAACGCACCACCGACGACCCCGCACTTTCCCCTCGACCCTTTTCCGTCCCCGAGTCACTCGATGACGTCCTAGAGGATGAAGAGGACGACGACGACGAACCCCGCCGACAACG
This sequence comes from Ichthyophis bannanicus, assembly GCA_033557465.1. Classification (NCBI taxonomy): domain Eukaryota; kingdom Metazoa; phylum Chordata; class Amphibia; order Gymnophiona; family Ichthyophiidae; genus Ichthyophis; species Ichthyophis bannanicus. The sequence continues at coordinate 546,335,714 of CM066033.1, forward strand.
ACGCCCATGCTTCCGTTTAGCTTTAGCTTTGTGCCCCACCGTAGCCGCCACCCTAACCGTCACCCCATCCCCCCCTTGGGTACCCGAACCCCCGTACACTCACCCTCTGTGACTTGCCCTCCGGACACTGGCACTGCATCAGCCGAAGCGACCGGTTCCACAGGCTGGGCCATCACGACTGGACTAGCCCCTGTGCTCCCGACCAAAGGCACTCCACTCACCGGCACCTGCAAAGGAAGAGAAGAACCACCAGCAACAGTACCCAAACCATAGTGCCCTGCTCCCCAAACAACCCCTCCACCGGGCTGCCAAGCAGTAGTACCCAAACCCCCCGCCGCCCACTGAGGCCCTTCCCATGCCGCCTGGACCCCCATACATGGGAATCCTGCACTGGGCCACTCACCCCAGCCAGAACCCCATGGCCTCATGGCCATTGGCTGCCCCCCTCCCTGTGGCAAACACATCAACCCCCCCCCTGGGGCGTACTGCATAACCTGCCCACTCTGCCGCCATGGCACGAACCCCCCCATCTCCGGGCATCCCGACTGTAACCCCCAATTGGCTGTGACCCCACTCCTTGCACCCCCCCAGCACCTCCGCTGCCCCACTGCCCCAAGGCCCCATCCATCTCCGACCTACCCGCCCCCACCAGACTCTCCCCGCAGGGCACTGGCCCTGCTGCCGCCTGACCCGGGGCGCCGACAGGCGCCCCCCGCTCCAAACCCCGAGCTGGAAGCACGCTCGGCCCCCTCCCCCCTGCCCCTGCGGCCTCCCCTACCCCTCGGACTCACTGCCAAGGATGCCTGCAGTGCAGTCTCCCCCCTCGCACTAACTCTTGTGCTGCCCCCCGTAAACGCAGCATTTCCACGCGTCTCCACACCCCTCCCCCCAGGCTGAGTCCTCTGCTTCCCCTTAGATGCTCTCTTTGCCCGCCCCATGGCAGTATGAGCCACCGGAAATCCCCCCGTGCTGAAGCAGCTTATAATTAAAAGAGCAGCCCTGCACCCCGTGGCTCTCGCTCGCCTTAACCGTTTTTTTTTTCTCCTCCCCTAAGCTCACCCGGTATCGAGCCTTAGACGCCGAAATCCAGCCACGTGGCAGAAGGCCTCCGCTGAACAGCCAAACCAAAAAAAACGTGCCTGTTCCCTCCGAGGAGCCACGGCGAAAAGGCAGAGCCACGCGGCTCCTCGGAGTACCCAGGACTGCCCCCCCATGCCCCGCAGCCAATAGGATCGCACCACAGTGCTGTGGTGCGATTCCCGGCTGGCCGCGTCACTCTCGCTCCCCCCCTCCCCCCGCAACCCCGTCACGTGATCCGGGTGAGACCGGGCCCGGGCCCAGGTTACCGCCGGCCGCGGGACCCGGCCCAGCGGCCTCAGGTAATTATTTTGTTTGCTTCGGTTGCCTCAGTTCAGACTCCACCTCTTGCTATAACATTGCAGGATATTTGGGCTGTGGTTGCTCGAATTGAGACGACGTTAGCGTGTTCCCTTCAAAAAGTTTCCGATTTCTCCAAAGAAACTGTAGCTAAGTTAGCAGACCATGATGTTCGATTGATACCTTTGGAGAGAGCAATCGCAGCTCAGGAATCTCAGAGTTGTGAGCAACAAAGACTTTCGGCTAAGTTTCTCAAGATTCCTGTTTACTTCATCGTCAGGATGAGATATTGGAGAATACACTTCATTCAAAAAATTTACGACTGTTGAATTTCCCCCGGACTCATTACACAGGTACACTACCAAAAAACTGCCTCCAGTTTTGCAACTGATTCCTATAGATTTTGGGGTGCTGAATCCAGGAAAAATAGCCAAAATGTTCCATCACGTCACGTTTTCTTGCAAAATTAGATTTCTTACCCATATAAGGAATGTTCACATAATTTCTTTTTAGCCGACTGCAGTTTATTTTCTTGGCCCAAAATAGAGGTTGTAATGGTTAACTAACTAGAAACACTCCCTCATGATATTTTAGAGTGTTTTGTATTCATTTTATACATTAACAGGACAATTGGGAGGCGGGGGGCTAAATCCAGTACTCGCGCTGGCGCATGTTCTTTCCTGTTCGCTTCGCCTCATTCGCTCGTTCAAACACGGTGGTTGTGACATGAACGTTCCTGTCAAATTTCAGTTTCTTGCAAGTTCATTATTACCTTTTGTTTGCTCAGTCATAATCCAGCTTTATTCCGAAGTGGTTCACTACAGTTGTAGTTTGCAGCGCTGTGTATTTGTGATGGCTCACAGAGCCAGAGGTTGCGTCAACTCTCCGGACAGTTTTTGTTTTATTTGTGGGGAATATACCGTGAAAAAGCAGCAGAGGAACATTTCTGCATTTATTAAAAAAGTATATTTCGCCTATTTTGGTTTGAAGTTAGGCGATCAAGACAAACCGTGGGCTCCTCACAAAGTGTGCAAGACATGTGAGGAAGATCTACGCTTATGGATGAAAGGTAAAAAACAAGCATTTCGTTTCGGAATACCTATGATGTGGCGTGAACAAAGAGACCACAGCAGTGACTGCTATTTTTGCTCTTGCATTGTGAAGGGATACAACTTAAAAAATAAGAACGTAATAAGTTACCCCAACCTTCCCTCAGCAATTAGGCCTATGCCTCATAGCAACGAAGTACCTGTGCCTGAACCACCAAAATCTTTGGATCATATTTGTGTGGACGGTTCTGATCATGATGAGACTCATCAGATGGCTTTTCCCGATGAGTCCAGTACTTCCGAGTTTGAAACTGAACCAGATCCGAAACCTGAACTTTTCTCTCAAGCTGAATTGAATGATTTAGTCCGGGATTTAGGACTCCCAGAAGATGCTGCCCAACTGCTAGGTTCTCGGCTTAAACAGAAAAATCTATTGTCACCAGGAACAACTTTTTATTGGTACCACAACCTCGAGACACAATTTTTGAAGTATTTCAGCAAAGAGGAACATTTGGTATTTTGCAACGATATATACGGAGTGATGGAAAAGTTTAAACTCAAGTATGATCCTGCTGAATGGCGGCTGTTCATTGATTCGTCAAAAGACAGCATAAAAGGTGTTCTTCTTCATAATGGCAACACATTCGCTTCAGTTCCTATTGCTCACTCTGTTATTCTCCAAGAAAAATACGAGAATTTGGCCCTGATTCTTCAGAAGATTCGTTATGATGAGCATAAGTGGATGATTTGTGGAGACTTTAAAATTCTATCCATGCTATTAGGGCAGCAATCCGGTTTCACCAAATATCCCTGCTTCCTTTGCTTGTGGGATAGCCGGGCCCGCGACCTACACTGGGGGAAAAAAGACTGGCCAATTCGGGAGTATTTGAGACCCGGTGAGAAAAATGTTCTTCATGAGAGCTTGGTACCTCGTGATAAAATTCTATTACCACCTCTCCACATTAAGTTGGGTCTCATTAAGCAATTCATCAAGTCCCTTCCAAAAGATGGTGAGTGCTTTCGGTACCTTTGCTCAAAGTTCCCCCGACTTTCTGAAGCAAAGCTAAAGGAAGGAGTGTTTGTTGGCCCTGATATAAGGAAACTCATTTCAGATGGAGCTTTCGCTGAAACGATGTCTGAGAAGGAAAAAGAAGCCTGGGATTCCTTCAAGGATGTTGTTCTCAAATTCTTGGGGAACAGGCGGGATGAGAACTACAAGGATATTGTTGCCAGGATGCTCAATGCCTTCAAAGAACAAGGCTGTAACATGAGCCTGAAAGTCCATTTCTTGCACTCCCATGTGAACTACTTTCCCGAAATCTTGGGGGCGTACAGTGAAGAACAAGGTGAAAGGTTTCACCAGGACATCAAGGACGCAGAGAGAAGGTACCAAGGAAGATGGAACACCACTATGATGGCTGATTTCTGCTGGTTGCTGCTGCGGGAAACCCCAGATGAAAAATACGCCAAGCAGCGCACCAAGAGAAGCATTCGGGAGAAGAAGAAACGGGCCCACCAGGAGATTGATTGACCCAAGAATGACTTTAAAATCTAAACTGTGTTGACAAATATCGTGTTTTTAATAAACTTTGAAATAAAAATTTGCTAGTTATTACCACAGTGTCGGATCTCATTTATTAGAATTTTATTTTCACACCATCGGGTGTTTGTCTTCATGTATTGCAATGGTGCGGTTTGCGTTTTCTATTCTTACATACATACCTGTACAACATTTTTTGCACATTTCTTTGCTTTGCTTTGTGTCTAACCTCACTCTTATATGCTCAATGTTTGTGCACATGTATGTGGCTGTTTTAAGTGCAGACAATTTTGCTACCATCACAGTGTGTTTTGTTGACATTACTCTATTCTTATGTGCTGCCTTGTTACAATTTTCTTTATTCTTATTTGAATAACTACTAAACAATTAGTATAAAGAATTCATCCAAGAAACTTTTATCTCGATCGCACTCAATCTGAAACGTTCACCTCAAACTGCTAACCCAATGTAGCAAAAAATCTGTACGTGATGGAGCTAATTGGTTACCAGATTTGGATTCAGCGCACCAAAAAATGTAAAAATCAATCGAAACATTAGAGGCAGTTTAAAAAAAATTTGTTTAGTGTACCTGTGTTATCTATCCCCCTCTATTCTTTTTTATAAGTATCTTAAAGAAGTTTTGCTATTTACGGATGTAGAATCAATTGATTTGTCTAGGATTTATTATTTACCTTCGGGTAAATCAGCTTGTGATCCTGTGGGGGATGGGGAATCGGGAGTGCATTACGAACATTTCATTTCCTCAACTTTAGATATTTCTAGTTTTCTGGAGTCTACTACAGATGATATATCCTCACGTACTACGTTATTAATTACTTTTCTTTCAGAGTTAGATAAAGAGAGGATCCTACGTGTTTACTTCAAGAAAAAGGCTGAGAAATTTTGTGGGCAACCCATACAGATTTTTCTGGATGTCTCTAGAGCCACGCAAAAGCATCGGAAGGCCTTTTTGGAGGTCCGCCCACGCATTTTGGCTCTGGGGGCTTCATTTTATTTAAAGTTTCCGTGTAAGTGTCTTATAGTGTTTCAGGGGAAATGGTATATTTTTTTCGAGGTGGAACAATTGTTAGAATTTCTTAAGGGTAAGAATTAATGGGCAAGACTTAGGAATGTTGTGGTTATTATATATTTTTTTCCTGTCTCTTGACTTGTTAAAGGAGTTAAAGATTTATTTACCAGAAACCAATTTGTGGATTCTTAGATTTATATATGCACACCTTCTTGATGTGGGCTTGTACTCATGATGATATGATATGTTATGCATTGATAATAATGTACCGTAATGTTATTTTCCTGTATGTAATATGAAAACTTTATAAATTAAAAAAAATCACATGTATTAACAATAATACTCATTCTTATATGTGTGCTGCACATAAGTGTTTCCGGGGCAGCATTAAGGAGGAATTGCCGTGTACATGCGTATTTTTTAGAAAATGGCATACATGGGTGGGAGGGCTTATTTAAAGAAACATAGAAACATGTCAGCAGAAAAAGACCATATGGACTATCTAGTCTGCCCTTCCATATCAACTACTATAGTCCCTTTGTAAAGTCACTTAGGTGTCTATGTTGCCTAAGAACATAACATATGCCATACTGGGTCAGACCAAGGTCCATCAAGCCCAGTATCCTGTTTCCAACAGTGGCCAATCTAGGTCACAAGTACCTAGCAGTTTCCCCAAAAGACACAGGTTCCACCATGCTTGTATTGGGGCAAATAGTGGATTTCCTGGGTCCCTTTTAATATTTTCTCTTATTAGTCTTAAATAGGTTACACTGTAGCTTCATTGTATGTCCCCTAGTCTTTCTACATTTTGATGGCGTAAACAATCGATCTACGTTTTCCCATTCCACTCCATTCATTAATTTATAGACCTCTATCATATCTCCCCTCAGCCATCTCTTTTCCAGGATGAAAAGCCCTAACCTTTTTACTCTCTTCATAGGGGTATCCTTCCATCCCCTTTACCATGTTGGTGGTTCTTTGTACCTTTTCTAATAACACTATATCCTTTTTTAAGATACGGCGACTAGAATTGCACACAATATTCAAGGTGTAGTCGCACCATGGAATGATACAGAGGAATTATAATAGAATATCTAGAAAATAATATCCACACCAGGGCAACACGATTCTATACTCTGCATATCCTTCAGAGCCATCAAAGGTGACTGAACCCTCATGGGTATAACCTGTCAGGGGTATTTAAGAGCCGCAGTATATCCGAGTCGTCATCTGTCTCTCAACAATCTTTATGTACAAAACAGTCTTGACAAGGGGATGTTTTTTTACATAAGACTATATGAGCTAAAAAAATTTACAAATGATGTTCATTAAAGATTGAAGCTATCTATTTCAGAAGAATTGCTAAGGATATGGACAATAAATTTAGCTGCAAATATTTATATATAAAAGATTGTTGAGGGACAGATGATGGCTCAGATATAATGTGGCAATTAAATACCTCTGATAAGTTATGCTGAGTAACATAGAAACATAGAAATATGATGACAGAAAAAGACCACATGGCCTATCTAGTCTGTCCTTCCATATCAACAACTACAACAGTCCCCTTTTTACCTTTAGAGATCCTCTGTGTTTGTCCCATGCTTTTTTGAATTCAGTTACTGTCCTCATCTCTACCGTCTCCACTGGGAGACTATTAAGATCCTTCAGTCTGTCCTCATATGCTTTATAATGAAGACCACTAATCATTTTAGTAGCCACCCTCTGCACCGACTCCATCCTGTTCACATCCTTTTGAAGGTGCGGTTTCCAGAATTGCACACTATACTCCAAATGAGGTCGCACCAAAGACTTATACAGAGGCATTATCACCTCCTTTTTTCTGCTAGCCATTCCCATCTGTATGCACTCAAGCATCCCTCTAGCTTTTGCCGTCGCCTTTTCTACCTGTTTAGCTACTTTAAGATCATCAGACACAACCACGCCTAGGTCCCGCTCTTCTTTAGTGGACAAAATTACTTCACCCCCTATACTATATTGCTCCCTTGGATTGCTGCAGCCCAAATGCATGACCTTACATTTTTTAACATTAAATCCCAGCTGCGAAATTCTAGACCATTCTTCAAGCTTAGCTAGATCCCTCCTCATGTTATCCACACCTTCCTGGGTGTCTACTCTATTGCAGATTTTGGTATCATCCGCAAAGAGGCAAACCTTACCCGACAGCCCTTCTGCTATATCACTAACAAAGATGTTAAGGCACCACATGAGACTGTCCAGTCCTTTGGCACCACTCCCGATTCCAATGAGGCATTGAAAAGGTCAGTCAGTGGAGCTGCTAGAACGTCCCCAAGTTCCCGCAGTATTCTAGGGTGTATCCCATCCGGTCCCATCGCTTTGTCTACTTTAAGTTGAGCTAGTTTCTCACAAACACAGTCTTCTGAAAATTGTTCAAGATGTCCCTCGCTTCTGTTCCTATTTGTGGGTGTTTTCTGAGGTCCTGCTCCTGGTTCTTCATCTGTGAACACAGAACAAAAGTATCTGTTAAGCAATTCTGCTTTATCCTTAATCAGCTTCTACATATTCCTCCCCTGTACCCTTGAGTCTGACAATACCACTTTTGCCCTTCCTCTTCTCACTAATATATCTGAAAAATGTCTTATCCCCCCATTTTATTGCATTGGCTATTTCCTCCTCCTTTTGAATCTTTGCCTTCTTGACTACTTTGCTAGCTTCTCTAAGTTTTTCCAAATACAGATGCCTGTCTTCCTCTCTCTGTGATCTCTTGTATTTCATGAAGACCTCCCTCTTTTTCTTCACTTTTTCAGCTACTTCTTTCGAAAACCATAGCGGTCTCCTTTTCCTTTTACCTTTATTTACCATTTTAACAAAAAGGTTGGTTGCCCTTAAAATATCCCCTTTCAGTTTTGCCCACTGTTTTTCTACATCCCCCAGCTGTTCCCATCCCGCTAACGATAGGGTATTGGCCCATCTTCGCAAAGTTAGTCTTCCTAAAGTCTAAGATCCTCACCTTTGAATGGATTCTAACAGCCCTAGTCCTAATACTGAACCACACCATCTGGTGATCACTGGATGCAAAATGATCTCCCACTACAACATCAGAAACACTTTCACCATTGGTAAGCACCAAGTCCAGTATGGCCCCTTCACGTGTGGGGTCTGTTACCAATTACCTGAATAGTTCTCCCTGTAGAGAATCCAGGATCTCCTATCAGTAGCACTTCTCCTTTCCTAGCAATGCTGCGTATCTCTTCAATTAACTCTCTGTCCACCTCTTCCTCTTGTGAGGGAAGTCTATATATCACACCAATGCAAATAGATTTCTCTTTGCCTCTTTCTAGTTTAACCCACAATGCCTCCTCTCTCCCTTTTAAGCTCTGTAATTCCAAAGCTTTAATAGTAGTTTTTACATATAGTGCCACTCCTCCTCCCCTTCTTCCTACCCTGTCCTCTCTGAATAAAGTATAGCCAGGTATAGTTACATCCCAATCATGGTTTTCTGTGAAACATGTTTCTGTAACTGCCACTAAATCCAAGTCAGCCACTCCCACCAAAGCTTCAACATCAGGGATCTTGTTTCCCATGCTACGGGCATTTATACACACTGCTTTCCATATGTTGCCCCTGTTACCCATTTCCATAAAGGTATTTAATGTATCACCTACCTGGGGACTTTCACCTACCTGGGGGCTTTCTTCACCCATCCCCAATGAATCTAGTTTAAAGCCCTCTTCAGTAGATTAGCCAGTCTACTACCGAAGACGCGTTGACCTTTCTTGGACAGATGGATGCCATCTCTACTCTGCAACCCTTGGAACAACATCCCATGGTCTAGGAAACCAAAACGCTCTCGATGACACCATCCATGCAGCCATGCATTCATCTCCAGGATGCGAGCCTCTCTGCCTTGGCCTTTACCCTCAACAGGGAGGATTGAAGAGAACACCACCTGTGCACCTAACTGCTTCACCCTCTGTCCCAGAGTCATGAAGTCACTTTTGATACGTTCTGAGGTATACCTGGCAGTATCATTTGTTCCAACATGGATTAGAAACATTGGGTAATAGACAGTGGGCTTGTTGAGTCTCGGCAAACTCTCCATAACATCTTGGATTTTGTCACCAGGCAGACAGCATACCTCTCTGGACATCAAGTCTGGTTGGCAGATGGACGCCTCAGTACCCCTCAGAAGAGAGTCTCCAACCACCACTACCCTTCGTTTCCTTCTGGTCACTGATTCTGCAACTTTGGGGTACTTGAGCTCTGGTTCTTCCCTTTCCAGGGAGTAGAAGCTTATAAAATAGCTAGAGATAGAATCTTTGCCAAATCATCTAGAATCCTATTGTCCTGGTTTGGATATTATTTTCTGGATATGGTAGTTGGGATATAGTCTTATAATTGTTTGAATTTCTTAGTAAAAGAAGCACAAAATCAAAAATAATTTGAAAAATGCACTTAAGTGACCTGTTAAAAAATTCCTCTTGCAGTCTATCACACAGCCTGAATATCATTTGTTAAATGTCTTTCTTTTAAAGGCCTTAAGGGACCTGTTCAATAAACATTAATGTGTATTTGAAGGCCATCTTGTACATGCTAAGAATGGCATGGTATGCAGTTAAGCCTTATTGTGCATGTTAAAATTGGCTTTGCATGAGTACATAGGCCCCACTGTGAATATATCATTACAGTTACTTTTCTTTATGTCCACCATTTTGTATTTTTCTATTGTGGTAGTGTGGTGTGTGGTTGTTAAGGGGTTTTCTTTAAAACACAGGCCAGACAGCAGTTCAGGAAAAACAAAATCAGCTTATCATTCTGTCCCAGCTAGTTAAATATCTACAAAGCACAACCCAGAACAGACAGTAGTTCAGGGAAAACAAAAGCAACTTTACTTCTGTCCCAGCTTGTTAAACCTCCACAAGCTGGTTCTCCTGGCCCTTCCTCCAGCCCCGTTTAAAGTTCCTACCTCAGAACTCCTTTGCATGGCTTGCCTTGGAAGAACTCCTAGCTCGATAGGCCTCTCTTTCCCTACTGTAGGCTGTTGGGTTCTTAACCTCTCCCTGTGAGCCATGCCCTCCCAGCCCTGAACTTTGGGTTGCAGACTGTCTTAAAGGGGACAATACTCCCTTTGGAGAGGGATGGGTAATATTCTATAGACCCATCACATCTATATTAAACTTTAATGTTATTTACGAGTCCTATTCCCCAGTCTTGCAAGGTCCTTTGACAACACTTAAGTTGGTTCATGTTTTAAATGCTTTAAATAACTTATGTCATCTGCAAATTTGATCACCTCACTTATTTTTCCTTCTGCAGAATACTAACGTATAACTTAAACATTTGTTCCAGTACAGACCTCTGGGACACTGTTCAACTCTCTAAACTGGAAAAACTGATCATTTATCTGTCTATCAGTCTTCTAGGCGGCATTTTCCAAAATGCTACAAGGCAGTTTAAAGCAAATTTTATATAGAAAGAAACACAAAATCAAATGAAATGTTAAAATAATGAAAACCTAGGCAATTCATACCGATAGGTTAGAATTCAGAACAATCAATCATTGGCAAAGCCAAACAGATACATTTTCTTCAATTTTCAGAATCAAAGTAAATCTCCAACATCTTACGTTTATAAAGTAATCCATTCAAAATAAAAAAGCCTACAGTAGATAGGGATAAGGTGTAATTGTTTAGTAAAAGGGACAACAGGGATGAACACAAGCTCCTGCTTGGGCACAATATTACATACTAACATTATGATATGAAGGAGCTCTATCCTTTAAAACCTTGCAGGTCCTCAACAGAATTTTAAAATCCATTCTCTGTTGTACTGGTAGCCAGTGTAGGCTTTTCAAAACTGGGCAAATATGATCATGTAGTTTAACATTTGGCTTTATTTTTTGTTTTCTGTCCTTTGACCGGTTAACAATCAGCATTAAGACATTGCCTCTTACGTCAAGAATTTTTATAATCCTCAGCAATCCAATGTATTCTGAAAATCCAGATATACTAAGGGAAGACACCTCCAGATCTGTTTCTTTGACTTTCCAGTTACGCATTCTGGATCTAGCTACATACTGTAGGATGTCAAATCAAGGGTGCTCCTTGTGCATACCACTACGGAATAGGAGGATTGCATATGTTAATAAGAAATTACTAATTCAATAAGTATCTAGGGTGTAGTAATCAAAGTTTCTTATGGGGATAAAAGCCTGTCTAGCCATGTTAAAGAAAGTTTTGAATATCGTGTCCTCCAATGTAGGCAAAGTATATGCATTAGTCAGTTTACATACTTTTATGTGGCTTAAAAAAGGAGCAGGGACAGTGCAGGGAAGTGATAGCACACATGGGCCCTGATCAAAAGTACTAATCTGTGTAGCAAGACCTGCTGTCTGGATGAGCGCCAGTAGCCAAGGCTGTCCCTGTCCATTAATTTCAGCAGCACTCTTCAGATAGTGCCGCTGAACGCCATTACAGACTGCCCTGGCGGAACAAGGGCAGAGCATGAGCACTCCTGTACATTATCTGAAACGGCGGGATATCAAATTTTAAATGTTAAACTAAACAGCGGTGATACTCGGTCCACTATCCGGATCGCTAGCCAGATAACATTAGAGCAGCAAAAAGAATAGCCAGAGAGTGGACAGAATATCATTGTAATCTGGATGGCATCCTTGAATGTCCTTACCTTTAAATGCAAAAGCCAGACTTTTAAAAGACTGCTAACCATATGTGCCTTCCGGCGCACCCTTTGCATATGTTCCCATGCAGGAGCAAAGTAGGTTTGTACTTTTGTGCCCTGATTTGACCCACTGAGTGCAGGAGTAGCCTAGTGGTTAGAGCACTGGCTAACAGCGTTTGATTCCAACTAGCCCTCCTTGTGGCCTTGGGCAAGTTGCTTAACCCTCCATTGCCTTGGAAGAAAGGCTTGGCAATCTACTTCCAGTCACACTATCAAAAAAAACCCCAGTAGTTGGCACTGACTCCTTGATTGTTTACGTTATCAGAATATAGAAAGACTAGGGGACATGCAATGAAGCTACAGGGTAAACTATTTAAGACTAATAAAAGAAAATATTTTTTCACTCAACGTGTAATCAAACTCTGGAATTCGTTACCGGAGGATGTAGTAAAGGCTGTTAGTGTAGCTGGGTTTAAAAAAGGTTTGGACAAGTTCCTGGAGGAAAGGTCCATAAACCATTATTAAGAAGGGACCCAGGATATCAGTGCTTGAGCCAGTACAAGCATTGCGGAACCTGTGTCTTTTGGGGAAACTGCTAGGTACGTATGACCTAGATTGGCCACTGTTGGAAACAGGATACTGGGCTTGATGGACCTTGGTCTGACCCAGTATGGCATATCTTATGTTCTTATGACTTGAAGGCACACATCGCACTGTATTTTTTTTTTTTTTGCACACTGATCAGTTTCAAAGGGAAATTCAAGGAGGAATTTCCCTTTGACTGCAAGCCCCCCTCAGAGTTTCACAATCACCCTCCTCATGTTTCACAACACAACCTGCATTATGCTAACAGGGTTTGATGTCTATAATGTCCAAAACCTAGAAGTTTGAACTTGATCATTTGTATACATGATAGAACTCCCACACTCTTTGGCTCGTTTCTCTCCTCTGTAGAGACTTCTGAAACAGCAAGATGTTTGCTTCCTTTAGAAATTCCACATTTGTGTTCTAAAAATACATTCTTTGGTTCCTTCCTGAAGAAGAAAAGTCATCTTGCCAACCCCTTCACAATTTTGCCAAGATTTGTATAACTGGGGGCTCCACTGGGGTGTTAACTTACTTTCCCTTGATATTATGAGAGTGTCACTGTAGGCTGAGTTACCTCAGGTAATCCACCAATGGAAACACCCAGCTTACAGAGAAAATATTTTTTTATTTTTTGCTATGATACACTATAGTTTTCAGAACCTCAACTTTCCAATATGGAGTTACCAAGAGGTGAGAATTCTCCCACAATGAATCACATGAAGCAAGTTTTCATTTTTCGAAAACTTTTCCGATTTTAAGTTGAAAAGTAGTGTAAATTCAATGTTTATAAACCAACAATAACAGTATTTATAAAACATTTACCTTCAAAATCTTTATCTTGAATAATACTCTCAAGTAAATTCAGTTTTCTATAAATCTGTTTTCACAAACACATTGATAAACCTCACTGGAGTTTAGTCAACTATTCTTCAAAGGTGGTAAAATACAGCCCCTTTCAAGAAAGGCTTGAAGTTTCTTCACTAGTTAGAAGAAACTTTTCTAACACTGTGGTGCATGTTTGCTAAAGGATTTAACATGTGTTAATAAAGTTAACGCAAGTTAAATGTGCAGAACTGTTTTATTTCTATGGGTGCAGTGGCACTTAATGCTCATTAATGTCATTCACACGCATTAACCTTTAATAAACATGCCCCTGTAGTTCACATGTACTCCTGGAGGTCAATGAGTGTTACCATTCAGGTAAGGAAAGCTTTGGTTTCAAAAAATATACTAGTGCAGTAGTGTGTTTCAAACAAAGAAATCAAAAAAAGAAATCAGCCACTATTGTGTGTCAGTCAATTATCTCAATCTTATTTTTTCCAGGTCTTGCCACTTTCTTGAACATTGGGTGCCTTAGGATAGTTTCCTCTCCAGCGATGTCCCGCTCCAGTCAGGATACCTACTAGCTATCTTTAAAAATCAATAAAAGGAACTATCTCCCTAGCTATGTGTGCAGTCTAGAAAAGTGTTCCTGTCATTTTCTCATTTTCTTATTTGTTTCTTTCTATTACTTGCCTCATGCTATTCCTCAAAAAATAAAAGATAAACAAGTTCCCTATCTTTTCCTCTCACAGAACTCTCTGTGCCAAAACCAGTTTTTTTTTCTTTATGGGCCAGAGCCAATTCTTTAAAACTGCCAATCAGTTCTGGAGAACTATACCAATTGCCAATCAAATTAAGTTCTTTAAAATCTGGCAATATTTTTCTTTTCTTTTCTTTATGAACACATCCAATCTTCCCCCTCTCTCACATCCATGTTCATTCTCACTGAAACAGCTCAGGCTGTTTCAGGAATAAACAAATTCTGTGAACAGTAGGCCGTATAAACAGCTGACTTTCAAGGTTTTCCTCTTACTTCACTGGGATTTTTATACCTTCAGACTTAAATTTTTTTCAGTGCTTGAAGGACTCCAGTGCTCCTTTAAGCAAGTTTCACACACTGCAGAAGATTTTATCAGAACAGTGCTCAAATTAAATGCAGTCTCCGATAAACCACTTTAAATTCTCAATAAGCATGGTTTTAAACTCCTTCGATGAGTCTCAGAGCTCCCTCAGCCTTATTCTATTCATCAAGGAAAAGGTTCTCTCATTTAAAATTACATTTTCTCCAGCTTTCACTCAAGCTTCTTATACACTTCTCCTCTAATAAATGCTGAATTACTTACAGTTCTGACACCAAATAAATCCTTTCACAGCTCTTCCATACAGACACGCATTCTGGCACATCTTACCCCATCAGAATCTTCTTTCCAACCCTTTTATTGAAGCTCCTACACAAGTATTATATCTTCACTGTAAAAGTGTTCTTTCACTTAGCTCCATTTAAAAATAGTCCCCTTTTTCTAGCTTCTTTTCAACTCATACAGCACTCTTTCAGTGTTTTAAAGCCCCTAATAGATCTTTGCACACATTAAAAACATTTTATGATCCATTTTCTTTAAAGTCCGCTGAATATCTGTATTATTTATTTAAATTATATTATGGATTTTAGTCTCCTGTGGGCTCTTCCCACGCTTTCTAGTCTCCGCTGATTGCCTGAAAGTGCTCTCCCTCCAAGTTAGTAACACCCTGCATGTGAATACCATCTCCCATGCACGCACTACTTACAAACACTTACACTTGCCCACACACTAGTATTCATTAAGGTTTACTGTTATTATATGTTTATTTCTTTCATTTAAACCTTTTTTGACACTTGTCATTCATTTGTAGGCATTCGTTTAAATATTTTTTTCATTTTGGTTACTGTTTCTTTAATTTGCCTTTCAGGAGGGTCAGGACCAGTGCAAGGAGATAAGGAACCCTAGCAAACCTAATCCCTTGTGACCCCTCCCCTGTGCGGTGCCCCCCTGTGGCATGCCTCCCCACAGCACCTATTGCCATTGCTGCAGTCCCTCTCTGGCACCAACAGCAGCAGCAAGAGCTGTAAAAAGCCCTACAGGACTCTTTGCAAACGAAGTCGGCATTGGAGAGTGGCAGAAGCAAACAGCTCCGTGGCATCGAAGCTTGACGTTACGTAAGCTCATTGGAGCTGTTTGCGGCTACTGTTGCTGCTGTCAGTCCCAGAGAGGGGTGACAGAAGCGGCAATGTGCTCCCCCGGAGGGCCCACACTCTAGGCGACTGCTTAATTTGCCTTATGATAGTACCAGCCCTGACGAGGTCCACATTGCCACTCTGACCCGATTTGGTCAAAATGAATCTTGCAGAGCCTTACTTTAATTTTAATTTATATTTTTTCTTTCTTCTCGGGTTCTCTGCTCCTTGTTGGCTCCCCTCCCCTTCCAGGATTGCTCTGCATGTGTGCGCTGATCGCGCAAGCGCATTTACTTTCAGTTTTGGGTTAGACATAAAAACTTTAATTTTAAAGGTAGCTGAGCTCCATGGCAGCACAGAGTCTCAGACCCACCTCCCAGCACCTGCCTCCAGGGCCAGGGCCAGGCCCACATGCATCATCATCATGATTAGGGGTCCAGCATGATCGCTGTGGCCACGCTGCCCAGCCATTCCCCGATGCTGCGGGAGACCAATTGACATCATAACACATAGAACAACAAGCTACAGTCCCATTAGCACCCATAGCTTATTTATCAATGAACCCAGAAGGTAAATTCAAAAAATTCAATGAATTCAGATGACACTCCACTAATCAATCTCCTGGTTTAAACCTGTTGGATGTACTGAATTCAGAACAAAAATCCAGCGTTGCTCACAAGTTTGGAAATGCAGAACCCTGTCACCACCACAAGACTGAATTGGTATGTGATCAATGACATATTATGATGACTTTTTAAGAGCGTTTTTTCAGCCTCTATTTCATTCACGTTGATTTCTCTGCACCATATTGGATCGTGGTTTGGCCTGAAGCAGAGCCTTCATTAAAAATTTTTGTGTGGCTCGAAACACAGTCTGTGTCGCCATTTTGGATTGTTGCTGCTGTCATTGTGGTTGGGGCAAGGTACTTCAGGCCGGAAGGTCGGGGGTTCAAATCCCACTAGAGGACAGCAACCTTGGGCCAGAAGGACTGGGGTTTCTAGTCCCACAGGTGCTCCTTGTGGTCTTGGGCAAGCCACTTAACCCTCCATAGCCCATGTTCCCTGTAAAATAGTTCTCTGTGTGCTCTGCTTTCCTGTCTAATCAATGTGTTTATACCTCAAAAATTTCCTGTCATGATTTGACAATTTCCAATCTGTAATCAAACCGCTGCTGATCGCTGGAAGTAGCGGTATACAAATGTATGCTAAATAAATAAATAAATAAATAAATTGCTATTGAGATCCTTTGGGAATGTTTGGTGCTATTACACTGGTCAACAAATTTTTACAAAAGTCATGTAACTGAAATAAAAATAGTAATTTCTTATCAATTTTTATATGCTGAACACGAATATGACAGTGAAATTGCAAGTTGGCTCTAGTTTTTTTGTAATCTACAAGAATTAATGTTTACATCACAAAATTCATGTCAATAGTAAATATAATAGGCCTTTGGTTAATACCTGTGCTAAGTCATAGACTACTTCTTAGATTTTTTTCGCCTGTCTCTTGTACAGCTGTTCGGGAGCTTCTCTGCGGAGTGTCCAGCAGTAGTCAGCCAGCATTGTAGTGGACCATTTTCACTGGTATCTTTGCTCCATCGTTGCGATATCCTGGGCAAGGTGGAGGTGTCTTGGAGGAAAGGGTGCAAGTGGAGCTATCGGGGAAGGCGAGGAGAAAACGGAAGTATGCTTGCCGGAGGCGACGTCATTCGGGGTCGTCCACTTCTTCGTCTTCGAGTTCCTCCTCCCGTTCGTCAAGCGAGGATGAGAGGAGCGTGGCAAGAAAGGGTTTAGCGGCGGTGGGGAGCACAGCAGTTGGGGGTTCGGCGGCAGTGACTGTGTTGTCCAAATTGACAGGCACAACCCCTTCCGCACGTAAACTGTACTCCCGCCCCACCACACCTACTGACCTTCCATACACAGGAACCACAGGACTGCAACCCACAAGCATCTACAACACCACGAACAACCCGACTCACACACACCACACGCCAGCCAAAAACACCAATCACATCAATCACCTGCACCTCTCCATCACACTCATAAACGCACGCTCCACCAGGAACAAATATCACATGCTCCAAGACCTGATCATATCTGAGAAGACCGACATCCTATGCATAACAGAAACCTGGCTAACAGAAACGGACACAGTAATAATGAACCAACTGACACCAACAGGATACACCTTTCATCACTGTTCCCGAACGCACGCAAAAGGCGGAGGAGTAGCCATCATCGCAAAGGACAACCTCCACCTGCGCACTGTGACAAGGCAGAGCCCCAGAAACAGGAGAAAATGGGTTTAAATCACTTTCTGTCACCTCAAATGCTTGGAGAGGCAGGACAGGAAGGGGTTAAGTTTCCTGCTCACAAACTTTCTCTGCAGAGAAGAGCAGGGAAAGAACCACACCCTAGCTCTAGGCTAACCCAGAGACATAGCCAATCAGGGAGGTGGGAGGAGTCAGACCGGATTGGGCCACTCTGCACTCATAACCAGGAAGCAGCAGTTAGTAGGCAGAAGGGGCTCGAGGAGCAAGCACTGGAGCAGCAAGCCCTCGAGGAGCAAGGCCTGGAGAAGAAGAACTGGTTACAGAGCAGTGCAAGCAGAAAGGCTGAGCCCAGAGGAACTAAGGAGAGACCCAGGGAAGGGAGAGTTCCTGCAAGTGGTCCAGGGAGAGACACAGGCAGACCTCAGCTCCATGAGAGAGAAAACCTTGGAGGTGACCCAGAACTGGATTCAGAAGCCTGGAATACTGACTTGGAGTCAGGGGAGTTCCCCAGAGGCAGACGCTGCAAAAACCAGGTCAGAGCAAACTCTTCTAAGCCTTGTAAAGTAAATAGCTTTGAAAGAAGTCAGTCTATAGGAACTGACAATAGACTGCTTCCTAAAGGAGGCAGGGATAAATCAGGCCCTGAATATAAACCTGAAGTTAATAGAGGGAAGAGGGGCTATAGAAAAATCCCTGTTAGAAAGCTGCAAACATTTCCCTACGATAGACAGCGTGAGCTAAGCTCTAGTTCAGAAGAGCACACACCTGCTTGCCAGCAAGAAGCTAATTGGCAGCAACCGTGCAGAGAGCTAAGAGGAGCCTTTGAAGACCAGGCAGAGCTGAGGGATCTTACAAAGCAGCTACCTAAGGATTTGTATGATAGAGTGAAGAAATATAAGTATTCCTAATTGATGATTGAGTGCTGAGAAGCCTTAAGCAAATGTTCTAGAACCTGCATGAGAGACAGCAGCGTTCTAGTGAATGGAATGAGTCAAAGCTTCATGTGGTACAGCTGTGAATAGAAGGCAATATAGAGAAACTACTCCTACACAAGAAGGCAGTCATTAATAAGCCAGAGTTGTGGAGATTGCCATTTCTATGGGAAGCTGTTTGACACTAGAAAGAAGTACAACAGGAGAAAGATTCTTTATTACCAGTAGATACTGAGAAAGCAATACTAGAAGATTGAAGCCCTGTTGTAGTAATGAAGCTGGAAGAATGATGAAAGCTTGTAAATATTTTATGTGTCCCTGAGAAGTATCAGGAGAAGCTGTGTAAACACTTGAACTTTTATTTGGTACTGAAGGATACCATTATACTTCTGTGGCGGGGGAGTAAGTCCTGTACGGTGTCCTTTGCTATACTTTGTGCAAATACCTTATGCATGAATAAAGCATTACTTACTTTGGAAACCCAACCTTGGCTGTCGTCACTCACTCCACAACTACAGTAGGAAGGCTTCAGCACTACCAAGGACTCTTTTAAACCCACTGTGTGGCTCACATCCCCTTGGCCTGCTTACGCCACAGGCTAGGCGGTGCGTTGTCACATAGTAGGGGGGTGGAGTTTTGGCGTAGTTGTTTCGGATTATAAAAAAAAATGCTGCCTTGCACAGAAGAAGTGATAAACTACAGATACCAGTAAAGTTCTGAAGAGTGGACACTTTGAAAAAAAAAAAAAAAGAGTTTTTTCACCAAGATACCTGAAGAGCTTACCAGTGCTGCAGATTACAAGTTTCAGCTGAGATGGACCAGAGTTCCTGTTATTAAGGCTACCATACTGCTGACAAGCGAGATACTCCACTTGTAGCAGGTAACCCGTAGCTAAGAGGGTCATCTTAGGACACTGCTACAAGGGGGTGGTAATCTGGCAGAGCTAAACTGGGAGCAAAGGAAGGTGCTTTTGTGGTGGTACCGCACTTGGTGTTTCTTTTTCTATTCCCTACAGGTACATCGAAATGGATCCCACAACTTTGATGGATTGGGTAGCGGAGAGATTCCAGGAGCAGGAGGCAAGATCGGTGCGGACTCAAGAGAAGATGGTGGCGATGATACGAGCCCAGCAGCAGCCGGTGTTGGACATGCTAGGATCCTGGATGAAAGAGCAGAAGCGGACGTCGGAGACTCTACAAAATGTGACCAGTTCGCTAGGAACTGCCACAGGACTTGGAATGCTTGGACAGGGAATGTTATCATTAGGCCAGTGGTCTAAGGACGCTAATATTGATGACCACCTCGAAGTGTTTGAGCGCATAGCAACCATGAGCAGATGGCCCAAAGAACACTGGGTTATCCGATTGGCTCCATCCCTCACGGGAGAGGCTCTCACGGCCTACAAGGAAATGCCCAGTGCTCTAGCCAACGATTATGGAGCTGTCGTTGAAGCAATACGAGACAGATTAGGCCTAACACCCGTGGTGTATCGCCGACTTTTAAGAGGGTGCAGGTTAACCCCAGGCGAGACACCACAGGCCTTATGCCATAGGATAAAGGCTTTGGCATACAAATGGCTATCTCCACAAGGTAAGAGCACAGACACAGTAATAGATGATATTATACTTGAACAATTCTTAGAAGCACTACCCGGGAAGTACAGTCCTTCCTAATCCTCCAAGACTGTCACAATACTAAGGACGCCGTTGCCCTTGCTGACCGGTTCCTAGAGGCGCAGGCCTTAGGTCAGAGGAGGAAAGAGGTTCCAGAAAGTACAGTCTTGAGGGAACGAGGAATGAAGGGAGGAGTACAGATGGGTGAATCGTCATCTAGGCCTTTGTTTAGCCCTGGTATGAATGAGCGAAAGTGTTTTGCCTGTGGTCAAAAGGGACACCTCAGGAGGAATTGTAGCACTAGGCTAGCACTAATCACCACCCAGTCCAAGGAGGTTGGGGAGGGGTTCTTGCTGATGGTCACAGTAAATAATATCCCAGTTGAAGCCTTGTTAGATTCAGGCGCCGATCAGTCTATGGTCTCGGAAAGCCTATGGAAGGAGATAGGACCTCAGAGTGGGAGTGATAAAGAGCACCCTGAGGATAAAATTAAGATTCGATGCGTGCATGGTGCTGCTACAGCATACCCAAGGCACACAGTAACAGTAAAGGGAATGGGTTTAAGTAAGGACATCCCAGTAGCGGTGGTACCAAGGTTGCCCCATCCTATTGTATTAGGCAGGGATTGGCCGCAATTTCGAAAGGGCCTAGCTAAAGGTTTAGCGGCTACTGCAGAGGCCAAACACCCTGAACACCCTAGGGTAGAAAAGGACCCTGAGAGGAAGGAGCATGGGGAAAAACTAGTAACCACCCCTCAGAGAAGCCAACCCAGGCTAGGGATGATTCCAGCCCCATTATTTGCGAAACCTCAAGAGAAGACAGCTAGGGAGAGAATCTCTGTTCAAGACCCTCCCAATAAGAAAAACACATTTGTTTTGAAATGTTGTAGGGTCACCCCTAATGCAAGGATTCCTAAGAGAGCCACAGAGAATGCTGCAGGTTTCGACCTTTATAGTGCAGAGGACACTATAGTCCCTCGACAGGGTAGAGCCTTAATAGAGACCGGTATACAGTTGGAAATTCCGCCAGGTTGTTATGGGCGAATCGCCCCACGGTCTGGCTTAGCTGTGAAGGACAGTGTTGATGTAGGTGCAGGGGTTGTAGACCCAGATTTTAGGGGTGTGATTAAGGTTTTACTTCTCAATTTTTCCCAGAAGGAGTTCAAGGTGACAGTAGGAGATAGGATAGCCCAGCTTATCATGGAAAGGGTGGGTTTTCCCTCAGTAGAAGAGGTCACGGAATTGAACACCACCGTGAGAGGCTCACGTGGGTTTGGGTCTACTGGCCGAGCCGTGTTAGGCTTGACTGACCACAAAGGGGAAGAGGAAACAGAGATGGATCTGGGACCCCAGCTAGAGGAGTGTAGGGCCAAAGGCCCTAAGCCTGCAAAAAGAGGGAAGCTATTAGTAGCTAAGGATAGCGAGGAAGGATGGAGGCTAGGCTTAGAGCCCACATAGGGTTTTGCCGGCTCCCTCCAGTGAATGCGTAGAGCCCCAGTTTCCAAGGGAATCTAGGGGCGAGTTACAACACATGTCTCAGATAGCGGAAGACAATATGGCAGCCAGCCAAGTTAGGCAAAGAAAATATTATGACCATCCCACTCAACCTCAACAATTAGAGGTCGGCGAAAAGGTCGTAGTAATGGTACCGGGTCATCACCCGAAGTTTAAAACTACCTGGAAAGGACCCTGCCGGGTTGTCCAACAGGTAGGACCAGCCACTTATACTGGGGAAACTAGAGGAGGGAAACAGTATAATTTCCCCGTGAATGTTTTGAGGTTATGGCATGAGCATACAGCTTTACCTCAGTTAGCTATAAGAAAGGATACAACTGCTAGTCCTGATCACCAGAGTAAGATTCCGTGCTGTTCTGCATTTATTCAACCAGCCCGGAATATCTTAAATGGGGGGTTATGTGACAAGGCAGAGCCCCAGAAACAGGAGAAAATGGGTTTAAATCACTTTCTGTCACCTCAAATGCTTGGAGAGGCAGGACAGGAAGGGGTTAAGTTTCCTGCTCACAAACTTTCTCTGCAGAGAAGAGCAGGGAAAGAACCACACCCTAGCTCTAGGCTAACCCAGAGACATAGCCAATCAGGGAGGTGGGAGGAGTCAGACCGGATTGGGCCACTCTGCACTCATAACCAGGAAGCAGCAGTTAGTAGGCAGAAGGGGCTCGAGGAGCAAGCACTGGAGCAGCAAGCCCTCGAGGAGCAAGGCCTGGAGAAGAAGAACTGGTTACAGAGCAGTGCAAGCAGAAAGGCTGAGCCCAGAGGAACTAAGGAGAGACCCAGGGAAGGGAGAGTTCCTGCAAGTGGTCCAGGGAGAGACACAGGCAGACCTCAGCTCCATGAGAGAGAAAACCTTGGAGGTGACCCAGAACTGGATTCAGAAGCCTGGAATACTGACTTGGAGTCAGGGGAGTTCCCCAGAGGCAGACGCTGCAAAAACCAGGTCAGAGCAAACTCTTCTAAGCCTTGTAAAGTAAATAGCTTTGAAAGAAGTCAGTCTATAGGAACTGACAATAGACTGCTTCCTAAAGGAGGCAGGGATAAATCAGGCCCTGAATATAAACCTGAAGTTAATAGAGGGAAGAGGGGCTATAGAAAAATCCCTGTTAGAAAGCTGCAAACATTTCCCTACGATAGACAGCGTGAGCTAAGCTCTAGTTCAGAAGAGCACACACCTGCTTGCCAGCAAGAAGCTAATTGGCAGCAAACCGTGCAGAGAGCTAAGAGGAGCCTTTGAAGACCAGGCAGAGCTGAGGGATCTTACAAAGCAGCTACCTAAGGATTTGTATGATAGAGTGAAGAAATATAAGTATTCCTAATTGATGATTGAGTGCTGAGAAGCCTTAAGCAAATGTTCTAGAACCTGCATGAGAGACAGCAGCGTTCTAGTGAATGGAATGAGTCAAAGCTTCATGTGGTACAGCTGTGAATAGAAGGCAATATAGAGAAACTACTCCTACACAAGAAGGCAGTCATTAATAAGCCAGAGTTGTGGAGATTGCCATTTCTATGGGAAGCTGTTTGACACTAGAAAGAAGTACAACAGGAGAAAGATTCTTTATTACCAGTAGATACTGAGAAAGCAATACTAGAAGATTGAAGCCCTGTTGTAGTAATGAAGCTGGAAGAATGATGAAAGCTTGTAAATATTTTATGTGTCCCTGAGAAGTATCAGGAGAAGCTCTGTAAACACTTGAACTTTTATTTGGTACTGAAGGATACCATTATACTTCTGTGGCGGGGGAGTAAGTCCTGTACGGTGTCCTTTGCTATACTTTGTGCAAATACCTTATGCATGAATAAAGCATTACTTACTTTGGAAACCCAACCTTGGCTGTCGTCACTCACTCCACAACTACAGTAGGAAGGCTTCAGCACTACCAAGGACTCTTTTAAACTCACCCCACTGTGTGGCTCACATCCCCTTGGCCTGCTTACGCCACAGGCTAGGCGGTGCGTTGTCACAGCACCCTCACCTCTGAAACCTCCGACGAAGCAGACATCCTCACCCTCACCAACAAAAATCTCACAATATGCCTGGTCTACAGAACACCCGCTGCAAACCCTGACTTACCAAGGATACTGCACCTGATCTCTGAAAGCATCGACCCGTCAAAGGAACCAATTATACTAGGAGACTTCAATCTCCCATCCCTCCAAGAAGCACAAACAGAAACATTCCTTAACGCCATGACAGCAATGAACCTATCGCAGATCATAAATGAACCAACACACGAAAAAGGAAACACACTGGACCTCATATTCCTGAACTCCCAGGCATCCACCTCATACAGCAGTCCGATAATCTCACCAGTCCCATGGTCAGACCATTACATCATCCACCTCTCCCACGCATATCGACCAAATACAAACAGAGGATACGCCCAACACACACGAAGATTCAAAGCATTCAACAAAGAAGACTTCCTGACGCTGACCCTACCTAATCTACTTACGAACTCAAATAACCTTGATGACCTCATGGACAACTGGAACACCACAATCTCCTCAGCATCCAGAGTAACCGTAAACAAGACCAGCAACAAGCCCATCTCCTCAAAGGCCCGCTGGTTCACCCCTGACCTCCGGAAACTGAAAACAAATCTTAGAAGAACAGAAAGAAAATGGAGAAAAAACAAAACTGACAAAGACAAAAAGCAATACCTATATGAACTTGCTGCCTACCACACAGAAACCGACAATGCAAAGAGAAACTACCACACCAAAACCATCACAACCGCTGCAAACAAACCTCGAGAACTCTTCCAAATCGCTAAAAAACTGACAAAGACACCAACCACTTCCGATCAACCTCCAGATATCCCCTCGGATCTCTTGGCCCGACAATACAAACAATTTCACCAACCTCAACAACCTTACCGCTACGCTACAGCCACAAGAACATACCCAGGAATCACCATAAACGCTAACTGGACTACATTCAATGACACCTCAAAGGAAGAAATATCCTCCACCATCTCCTGCCTGAACACCACTACCTCCCCACTGGACCCCTGCCCTACTGAATGGATAAAGAAAACCAAGGAAGACCTAAGTACCCCACTAACTCACATCGTAAATGAATCCTTTAAACAAGGATACATGCCAGATGCCCTCAAAACATCAATCATCCGACCAACCATAAAGAAGAACAACCTGGACCCCAAGGACCCCACATCCTACAGACCAGTGGCAAGCCTCCCCCTCGCCACCAAGATAATAGAAAAGATAGTCCAACACCAGCTCCAAGATCATCTAGACACCAACGACATACTTGACCCACAGCAACACGGTTTCCGACCACTACATGGAGTTGAGACCCTCATGACCATCCTAATGAACACACTCATCATCGGAACACAAGAGAAAAACTCAGGGTACATCCTGATCTTCCTAGACATATCAGCGGCCTTCGACACAATCTCACACGAAATCCTCATACACAGACTACAAACAATCGGAATCAAGGACACTGTACTCCAATGGTTCAGATCCTACTTAACTAACAGACAGCAACGGATTCGCACCCTCTCCACAACCTCGCCCCCCTACAAACAACTTCAAGGAGTACCCCAAGGATCCACCCTATCAGCCATGTTGTTTAACATATACCTACGTCCACTATGCTCGATCATACGCACCCATAACATCAACTTCCACATCTACGCGGACGACATAATGCTCTACGCACCAATTACAACCAACAACCCAAAAAACGAACAGCTATCAGCCTGCTTCAACGACGTGACCAACTGGCTACAGGAGAACAATCTATCCATCAACATAAAGAAAACCGAAGCCCTAATAGTAACAAAAGAACCTGACTTCAAACCACCTACCCACCTCAACATGGGAACCACACAAATACAAATCCAGCCTCAAATAAGATATCTAGGCGTCATCATTGATCAAGCTCTCACCTTCAAACAACAAATCAACAAAACCGCTGGGATAATATTCCACAAAGCTAAAACTATCCAACAACTCAGGCCCCTCCTAGAACCTCACGACTTTAGGACAGTGATGCAAGCTGTGACACTCCCTCATCTAGATTTCTGCAACATAATCTATCATGGACTTCCTGCCTCGCACACCAACCCACTCCGTACTGCCTTAAACACCACAGCAAGGATTATTCAAAATACAAAAAAACGGGAGCACATCACCCCAATCCTAAGAGACCTTCACCTCCTTCCACTGCAAGCAAGAATCAAGTACAAAGCCATCTTACTCATCCACAAAACTATCCACCAAACACGGAACACCTCACTACACTCATTACTACCTCGACCATCCCACAACAGACCAACCAGACATTCCTCCAATAACTCTATCGTTGTCCCCCACAAAAGAACCAAATCTACACAACGGACCTGCAACAGAGCATTCGAACTTTATGCTCCATCCCTCTGGAACTCTCTACCAAACCACATCAAGAACAACAACGACATCACATCATTTAAGAAACAGCTAAAGACAATCCTATTCCGTGAACATCTTTCAATGGAAACACCACCATGACCTCACACTTAGATTTTAGCAGAAGTAAATCATGTCCATGTCCACCCATAATCATTAATTGTTGACCCTGGTGATGGCCCCATCCTAAAAGAAATTACCCCTCCCTATGTTACATGTTACACCGCTTTGACCCGGTGAAAAGCGGGATATAAATGCAGTTAAATAAATAAATAAATTGTGGGAAGGGGTGCCTAAGAAGCTGAGGAAGAAAATTAGGAATAGACGCTATATTGACATATTCCGTTTATTGGAGGGTTGTAAGCGGTCGGGTGATAGTAAAAAAAAGCGCAAGGAGGATGAATAAGGCGGGGAGGGTGAGAAAGGTGACGAGGACAGTAGTGAATTGGGTCAGGGCTTTTCTGCGCTTGGCTAGTGTATGGGGTCAGAAGTACCCGGGGCAATATGGGATGCTTTTGTCTTATACGGACTCCATCCTGGAAGCCTTGCAGTCCCATGACGGATGGTCTTGGCTCAATTATGATGAAAGGTTTAGAGACAAAATGGAGGAGAACAAGTTGTTATAGTGGGGCACCCAGGATATCAACTTGTGGCTCACCCAGATGTCAGTAAGGTCGAATGGGGGGGGGGTCAGGGGAGGAGGGAAGTTCACCACGGGGGCTATGGCAACTGGGACTCGGTCCTTTCGGGCTGGGACGGTCGGGTTACCGGCTAAGCAAGGAGCAGTAGGAGTGGGTGATGTCTGTTGGAGGTTCAACAAGTCCTCCTGCCCGTTTCCGGACTGCAAGTTCCGGCATGCCTGCTCATTGTGTGTGGGGGGACACTCAGTGGCAAAATGTATTAAAAAAGGGGTTGCTGGGGTCGCACTACCTAACTCTAAGTAAAGGGGCACTATTCGGCGTGGCCCCATCGCCCATACGGATTGGGGTATTAAGGGAGTGGTTGCATCGCTACCCGAGAAAAGGGGATAGAGACTTTTTGATGGGGGGGTTCTCGGCTGGGTTTGTGATTCCGGTTCAGGGCGGGGTGGATGCACTTGCGGCAAAAAACTCCCCATCAGTTGGCCATTTTGAAGCGATTGTCCGTGAAAAGTTAGCGCATGAGTTGCAGCTGGGACGGATAGTGGGTCCATTTTCGGATCCCCTGTTAGGAAAGTTTGTGGTGTCCCCATTAGGGATTATCCCGAAGAAGGAGCCAGGTAAGTTTCGGCTAATTCACAATCTGTCCTTTCCGTTGGGATCTTCAGTTAATGATCACATTCCGCGGGACTGCTGCACGGTGCGTTATGCTTCGTTTGATAAGCGGTTCGGTTGGTGAGAATGGCAGGTATGGGGGCGTTGATGGCGAAGGTGGACATTGAGTCCGCCTTTCGCTTGTTGCCGGTGCACCCTGACTCTTTTCATCTGCTGGGTTTCCAATTTGCGGGGGAGTTTTATTTTGACAAATGCATGCCTATGGGCTGTGCAGTCTCATGCGCCTGCTTTGAAAAATTTAGTACCTTTCTGCAGTGGGTGGTTTTACAGCGGGTGGGTTGTGATAATGTAGTGCATTACTTGGATGATTTTTTGTTTGTGGGTCCAGCGAAGGACTCCTTGTGTGGAGCATTGCTGGAGGGTTTTGTGAGGGTTTCAAAGGAGGTGGGGGTGCCGTTGGCGGAAGGGAAAATGGAAGGGCCGACGACTCGGATCACGTTCCTAGGTATTGAATTGGATTCGGTGGCCATGGAGCTCGCTTACCGTATGAAAAGATTGTGAAGTTGCAAGTCTTAGTCGCTACGGCTTTGGCATCATCGAAGCTCACGTTGAGAGAATTACAGTCATTGATAGGGTCATTGAATTTTGCCTGTAGAGTGATACCGATGAGCAGGGTATTCATTCGACGATTGGCGTCAGTGTCAGCAGGTGTTCGTAAACCTCATCACCGAATTCGGATCTCCAAGAGTATTCGTGAAGATTTGCGAGTTTGGGATGTTTTCTTGAAGGATTTCAATGGGTCGCCAGTGCTCATGGAGAAGGAGCGTTCTAGCCAGGAGCTGCAGCTGTACACTGATGCGGCGGGGGGTGTGGGGTTAGGAATTTACTTTGGAGGGGCATGGTGTGCAGATATGTGGCCAACAGCCTGGCGTGAACGGGGGCTGGTCAGGAATATCACGTTCTTGGAGCTGTTTCTGATTCTGGTGATGCTTGAGTTGTGGCCGGACCGATTGCGTAACAAGAAGGTGGTCTGGTGGGGTGACAATGCAGCGGTTGTGAGTGTTGTCAATCACTACAGGCCGAGGTGTGTACAAGTAGCTGCTTTGATGAGAAAGGTGGTTTTATCTTGTTTACGTCTGAATGTGGGGCTGAGAGCTCGGCACATTCCAGGGCTTAATAATGGTATTGCTGATGCTCTTTCCCATTTACAGTGGGATCGGTTCTGGCAGCTAGCACCGGAGGTGGATGCGGCGGGACTGGCGGTCCCTTGGAAATTATGGGACAGTGGTCTGCAGACATGAGAGAGATGCTGAAGAGCTCAGTGACGAAGAAAACATGGGAGGCGTACTGCAAAGGCTGTGGGAGTGTGGTGCTGTTCTTGAGGGCACGAGGATGGCAAGGGGGAGTGGTGCCCAATCAATTACTGGCAGGGTATATCCTCGCGGCAAAAGGGCGAGGTGTGACTCGGGCATCGGTGCGGGGGCACTTGGCAGGTTTTGCATTTTTCGCCAAGGCTGTGGGATGGGGCCCAGCGGGAGGCGGGTTTTTAGTTCGGAAGTTGCTCCAAGGGTGGGGGAGGGCGATTCCTTCCCAGGCTGATCGTAGGCGGCTGGTAGCGCATGAATTGCTTAAAGGGTTGTGTGAGGTGTTGCCTTTGGTTGCAAGGTCTGGGTATGAGGCCACTCTGTTTAGAGCAGTTTTCTGCTTGGCCTTTTTTGGGGCTTTTCGGGTGGGGGAATTAGTGGCGGATTCCAAAAGTGGGGGAGGTGGGAATAGCCTTCAGCGTCAGCATGTGTGGGTGGAGGGGGGACGATTGAAAGTACTCTTGAGAAGGTCTAAAACCGATCAGCAGGGAAGAGGCATGTGGGTAGTGCTGCAGGCGATAGGCAGACCCACGTGCCTGGTGTCGACCATGCTGGCGTATCTAGGCATCCGCCCTATGTTGGAGGGTAGTCTCTTTGTGCATGGGGACGCGTGTTTGGTCACACGATATCAGGTGGTGGCGGTATTGCGGTTGGGGTTGCAGCAGATGGGTGAGGACCCGACCCAGTTTGCGGCGCATTCTTTTCGAATCGGAGCTGCGACTAGTGCAGCGAGTGTGGGACTGTCAGGATTACAGATACAAGCAATAGGCCGTTGGAGGTCAATGGCTTTTCGGGGTTATGTGCGTTTCTGAGAAGGAGGAGGAGCGCCGGGGGAGCTGTATGTTAACCAATGTTTTCTTTTACAGATGGGGGCAGCGGTGTGTAGGGCTGTTGGATCCTGGGGCATTCATTTGTGTTCTGGGCCAGTCGTCGTGCAGCAGAGCGGCCTATCGGGAGTAATCTTGGACTGGAGCCGGATGTGGTGTCGATTTTATGGCTGGGCGAGAGGGGGCTGCGATGGATGCAGCTGCTGCCTTTGCTTCGTCACCACGCACGGCTGAGGTCTCCACCTGGGATTTTGCTGTTGCACCTTGGAGGCAATGATCTTGCGTCATGGACCTGCAAGCAACTGATTAATGCTGCTAAGAGAGACTTGGCTCAGATATTAGGGATGTTTCCCGGGGTGGTGCTAATTTGGTCCGATGTCATTCCGCGGCAAGCGTGCTGGGGGCAGAGGCGCTGGTCGCGGGGGTTGATGAAGATCAATCGGCAGATCGGAAGATGGGTTTGTGCAAATCGGGGATGTCAGGTGCAGCATGAATGGGCGGATGTGGCGTGTGCGGGTCTGTATAGAACGGATGGTGTGCATCTGTCTCCCGTTGGGGTGGATTTGCTCCTGAATGATTGGCAGGAGGTCCTGGAGCAGTTGTTGCGGGATACATCGGGCAGGTCGCAGCTTGTGCCCAGGTTGGGGGGGGGCGGCAAAGGCGCAGTGATGCGCCAGTGCCGGTGGTGGGATCCTGGAGGTTTCCGGGGTCCAGAGCCATAGGCTACTTGGGGCGGGGCAGGGTGCCCGCGACCCGGATAACCCCTAGCAGACTTTTGCTAGTGATATGGCGAAGTCGGGCAGGGGTGGTAGTAACTTGACCGGTGGTTGACCGGCGCAGGGGCGGTAGTGTGGTCACCTGTTAATAGTATGGCTGGTGAGGTAATACTCCGCCGGGGGATTGGCTGTTGGATTGTTATTCATGTTGCAAATGTTAATATGTTATTGGGCAATAAAGCTGCGACCTGTTGTTGTACCAAATTAGGTGTGGTGTGAAGTTTGTTAGAGTACAAAAAGGTTGGTCAAGGTTTTGGGGTGTTGGGCGGGGGAAGCACTGGGTGTTGCTCCCCGGTTAAAAACAGAAGGGTGTGGGTAGGGTCCCGGCGGCCGAATGTAACCGGGGGCAAGCCCCAGCGCGGGACCCTGCCTGTCGGAAAGCTAGGGTGTGAGGGGGTGGGGGGGCGCACGAAGGCGCGATGGCGCGGGGCGTGTCATTTAAATGGATTGGCTCCGCTGCCAGGACGTGCGCGGCGGGAGCCAATCCTGGAAGAGGCAGGCCATGTGCTGCGGCGGCGAGGATATTGCCGCGCACATGGTGCTTATGGAGGGCGAGCGGATGGTGTCCCACCCTCCCACCCTGTAATGCTACGGGGTGGTGGGGGGTTGGGGGTGTCGCAGTAGGGGGGGAAATAGGCAGCGGGATCCCGGAGGTTTCCGGGGTCCGGAGCCATAGGCTACTTGGGGCGGGGGCAGGGTGTCCGCGACCCAGATAACCCCTAGCAGACTTTTGCTAGTGATATGGCGAAGACGGGCAGGGGTGGTAGTAACTTGACCGGTGGTTGATCGGCGCAGGGGCGGTAGTGTGGTCACCTTGCTAATAGTATGGCTGGCGAAGTAACACTCCGCCGGGGATTGGCTGTTGGATTGTTATTCATGATGCAAATGTTAATATGTTATTGGGCAATAAAGCTGCGACCTGTTGTTGTACCAAATTAGGTGTGGTGTGAAGTTTGTTAGAGCACAAAAAGGTTGGTCAAGGTTTTGGGGTGTTGGGCGGGGGAAGCGCTGAGTGCTGCTCCCCAGTTACATCATTCAAGGTTTATTTGGGATGTTGTTGATGTCCTACTGGATAAATTTACATGGTGAAATGTCAAAAATGAACTACATGGAATATCTTCAAAACGAGAGCCAATAAAATTTTTTTAATGTTATATTCGTGTTCAGCTCACCAAGATACTACAGATTAGGGCCTTTTTAAGTCAGTAACAATTTCAATATTGACCAGTGTTATTCTTTCTTGTAATTCTGCCTGGACTTTTCCTATGATCACAGCTTTCTTGGCTGCTATCATGGATTACATCTATGAGATGACTTCCGGGGACTTCACAAGTTACGTGCCTATTTCTATTTCCCTTGTGGTTCAGTTTGTGGTGTCTCACATATGTGACGTCTCTAAGCGCCTTTTATTAGAATAAATAGGAATTCTTTGTTTCATGAGGAGTGTCAGCTTCTCCAGACAAAGCTTTCAACAAAAACAATTTTGTTGAGGTTTATTTTCTTTGTATATTTTGGCTCTTCAAATTTTCCCGGTCACATCTCTATTGAATTGGATTATTTGGCTGGGATTTTCTGGTGGTTTGTTTTTTTATCTTAGTTATTTATTGACATTCTCTTATATACTATGCTATTCTGCATCAGTGCAGTTTACATTGAACAAACTGAAATTACATTGAACATGGCATTATAACTTGGAGATAACTATTTTTACAGGGGAACATGGGCTATGGAGGGTTAAGTGGCTTGCCCAAGACCACAAGGAGCACCTGTGGGACTAGAAACCCCAGTCCTTCTGGCCCAAGGTTGCTGTCCTCTAGTGTGATTTGAACCCCTGACCTTCTGGCCTGAAGTACCTTGCCCCAACCACTAGGCCACTCCTCCACTCCTAGTTATATTCTTGAAGCATGGCATTATATTTTTGTAGGTTTTCTTGGTTTTTGGTTTGCTGCCAGGTACGCTGTAATTTCTGTAATGCTCTCTGAGTCACTAATGTCCTTCGAGTACCATGATGCAATATGTGTTCCGTGTGTGGATGTCTTCTGTGGAGCAGCTGCAACTGTTCCAATTTTCGACAATATCTTCTAGGTTTGTCATGCTGAAATGAATGTGTGGCATCACCTTCTGCAAGAAGAATTTGTTGTCGAGACATTTAAATCTTTTAAATTGGTTTGATATATCTTCTTGATTGTATGTGTGGGAGTATTCAGGTAAAGAGTGATCATGGAGTGATATGACCAGGGGACTCTAAATGTGGTAGGGGGGACTGTTAGGTGTCATCCCAGTATATGGTTTGGTAGAAGAATGAGGTCTAATATTCTTCCTTTATTGTGAGTCAGGGTCTGTATTATTTGCGAAAATTGTAAGTCCTCCATCATGTTCAGAAAGAAGCTAGCCTGTTTCGTGAGGAGAGATGCTATTGTTATTATGGGTGGTCTATGGTTTAGGCACTTAATATACCGTCCTTTACCCTGTGTATCAGAGCAGTATACAAACTTAAGCTAACAGGCACTTTTTTATTGACTTTTAGGGCCTGATTTTCAGTTCCCCGGATTGTAGAAGGGCTATGCACCTCATCAGCGCATAGTCCTCCCCGCCTTCCTCTGAACCAGATATTCAATGCTGTAGCAATGGCATTGAATATCTAGTGATAATCGCAGTGACAGGAAGCAGCAGAGGCTAACCGGGAAGCAGCGATATTGGATGCTGCCCGGTTAGCTCCTGTGCCGTAAAAATAGGCAAGGGATTTCCTTGCCTATCTTTAAGGCACAGAGCGCTAACTGTGCAGCATCCAATATCGCTACTGACTGGTTAGCACCATTCTCCGCCTCTGTTCCACCTCAGAATGCCCCCAATACACCCCAATGCTAACCAGATAAGGGCGCGTAGGGGACTTGGATGGGAATATTCAACCACACTAACCGTGTAAGTGCCATTGAATATCCCCATTTAAGGCATTTATCGTATTTTAGCGCATATAACGTGCACCCGCATATAAAGCGCGGAAATTGGGCTTTTGTGTAATAAAGTTCTCACATTACGCGCCCTTGCGTATATCGCGCCTGTGCCTCCAATTGACTAGCTCAAGAATTGTTTTATCGTGAATGCCCTTTCAGATCAATTTAGTAAACGTTGCTTTCTAAACAATTGGATGAGTACACTGTGACGAGTTCACGGCTTTCATCAGTTGGAGCTTTTGATTTCAAAACAATTGGATGAGTTCACTGTGATGAGTTCACCATTGGACGAGTTCATGTAGTCGCTTACTTAAGGGCATATAAAAGACCCTCGGTTCTATTATACCTTACATTTAAACTTTGCGATCTCTTCTATTATAATCTTGGCATCATGCTCGGAATTAAATGCAAGTCTTACACTGCGGACTTCAAGCTGAAAGTTGTGGCAAAAGCGGAAGAAACAAGCAACAGAGCAGCAGCAAGAAAATTTGATTTTGGTGAGTCATCTGTTCGCGACTGGAAAAAGGAGAAAATGGCGCTAGAGGAGATGAACTCGCGAAAACGTGTGCATCGGGGTCCCAAAGAAAAGTGGCCAGAGCTAGAGAGTGACGTAAAAAAGTGGATTCTGTCTAGAAAGGAGCAAAATCAAGCTGTCTCAACTATCACAATTCAATTCAAAGCAAAACTGTTGGCCAGTGAAAGAGGAATTTCAAATTTCCAGGCTAGTTTCAACTGGATTTGTAAATTTATGAAGAGGAATGGTCTTTCCGTGCGAATAAGAACAACTGTAGGCCAGAGGATTCCAGATGACTGGGAACAAAAGATGGCAGATTTCGACACATTTGTCAGCAAAGAAATTCCGGAGTTAGGCATTTCGGCAATGGATGTTATTAACATGGATGAGGTTCCTGTGTCTTTCGACATTCCACCAACCAGGACTGTAGCTGCTTTGGGTTCGAAAACTGTCGCAATAACAACAACTGGACACGAGAGGGCTTGCTTCACTGTAGTCCTGGGTTGCACAGCGAATGGGCTTAAATTGAAGCCAATGGTTATTTTCAAGCGAAAAATTTCCACAAGGTATTGTTGTTCACTGTAACAAAAAGGGATGGATGGAATCTGAGGTCATGAAAATATAGATCAATAAATATTATAGGGCCAGGCCTGGTGGTTTCTTTTCTAAAAAGCTTTTGTTGATCTTTGATTCCATGGCTGCCAATAAAGAAACAAATGTGCAAAATTATATTAATTCGACTGCTGCCCATATCGCAGTGATACCGGGTGGTCTTACGTGCAAGCTGCAGCCGCTAGATATAGCAGTTAATCACCCGTTCAAAACGTTCATCAGACAAGAGTGGGATAATTGGATACAGCAGGGAATTCATGAATTCACACCATCGGGACAATTAAAGAGGGCTACATTAACGGAAATCTGTAATTGGTTGTGTTCTGCTTCGGACAAAATATCCCCGGAAACCATAAGAAAAGGATTCCGAAAAGCCGGGATTGTTTATGATAAGAAGGAGGATCGGGTACATAGCGATGACGATGAAGACGTCGAAAGGAGTGACGATGACAATGCGTATATTACGGAAGAGCGTCTCCCCTCAAAGGTGATGTTGATGAGGGATGTGACTTCGAAGGTTTTATGAAATCGGATGATGAAAATTAATTAAAAATAGATTTTGAAACCTTAATATTCTTGTATGGACTCTTTTAATGGTTTACAATAATTATACACGTAACTACTCATTTAACTATAAAAGTTCTACAGTCATATTCTGGTTTTCATTAAAGTTCACCGTTGGTTATGATTGGTGGCAGAGATTTTATATCTTGAATGCGGCTCCCTGTAAAAACGTTTTAGTATAGCGCGCCTTTGGAAATACCGCGCGAGGGGATTGGCCGGTAAGAAAAAAAGCGTATATCGCACACGTTATATGCGCTAAAATACAGTACATGGTTTACTGGGTTGTAAACAGTACAAATTTCTACCACTACTACTACTACTTTCAAATATCGTGCTCGTGTAAGCCAATTCTGCTCGTGGCCCGTCTGGCCCATCCAGACATCCAAAATCTGGACAGGCTGGTTTAGACCTTGATTCTGCACCCGCGGGAGCTAAACGTTTCACAGGAGCAGAATCGGGCCTTACATGGGCCAGATGTGTCCCAATTCAGTGGGCCTGGACATGCAGCGATCACCCTGTCCAGCCCTCCCTATGCTTCTGCATGGAGCCTTGGTGTCATGGCATCCCAGCACCATGGCACTGGGATGCCATGCAGGAGCCCCGCTGCACCGCAAAATGTTACATGTGCTTTTCCCCACCGCTCGACCCCCAGAGGGGCCTGCCAAGGCTGGGATTGGGCTGCGGGGAACCTCCCTACCCATGCTCACCTCCCCACCGGGTACCTCCGTCGCTTGCCACCATCGTCGGGGGAACTTCTTCCATCTTCTATTTATTTATTTTTTATTTATTTTATTGTTCTTATATACTGCACTCTTAAAAATCAGCGCGGTTTACATATAACGGTATTGTGCCGATAAGGCACTTACAATGAACAGGAAAATTAACTTGGATTTCAATTCGGGAATAAATATATACATCAATTTCAAAATTAATTACCCATGCATCTTTGACCTCCTGGACGTACAGGGCCACAGCCTGAATCGGCCCTTTACATCCAAGTTGAGCACTCTGCCCCCGCTCCACCCACTCCCTGTCCTGTCACTGCCCCCTCCTGCTCCCATCTAGAGCTTCTTGCACAAAGGCCTTTGATGTGTGGGGAGCTCTATGGCCTGAATTGGGTCCCTGTGAATAACAGGGGTTGAATGTCCAAACTGGATGTTCATCCTCACTATTCACAGGGCGGAATAACCTCCAGAGAGCCCGATTAGCCAGACTGTCTGGACAACCCTGTGCATGATGGGCCCGTTAGGACCTGATTCTGCACCGTGGGAACCAGATGTTCCCACATGTGCAGGATCAAGCCTGAGATGGCCCAATGTGCCCCTGCATACATGCAGAGATGTCTTCCCTGCAGCGCTGATCCCCCTGTTACCCTGCCGCCCAACCTCGGGCTGGGCAACCAGGGCCCGAACCAGGTGGCAGGGTCCTACCTGACTCCTGTCCTGGCCTGTGTGCCATTCCTAGGCCCGATTGCCATCCTCTTCATCACTTATTCCACCTCCATGGTGGAATAAGCAGCATGTCCAGTCTACCCTGCAGGACATACAGGACTGTGACCCGAATTGTCCCTGTACGTCCTGCTGCCTCGGCCTGCCCCCACTCCACCAACTCTCCGCCCCCTCCTGCCCCCCCCCCTCCCCTGGCTCTGCTCATACTGCAGCTCTGGCCTTGCGGGGAGGGAGGGATACAGAATCAGGGCAGGACAGCTAGTGGGGCTGCACATCCCACTGGGACATGCAACCCTGCTAGGCGCCTTGCAGAATCAGGCCCTTAAGGGGTTATTCTGTGCCACAAATAGCAGATATGGACAGCCCAATGGGACATCCATCCCCACTATTCGTGCCTTCACCCGGCCATGATTAACTTCCCCGCTGGATGTGTGGGGAAGTTTGATGGGGCGGGGAAGGGGCGGGGAAGGGGCAGGGAAGGGGCAGATCTGGGCAGTTGCCAGCCCTGGATGCACAGGGCCGATTCTAATGTCGGCCCTTTACGTCCAGGGCCGGCGACTTATATGGGAAAGTTATTCCACCTCCAAGGTGGAATAACTTCCCCATATGTCATTTTGCATCAGGCACCAGATCGGGGGTCGGGCTGTGGGAAATGAGGTCCTGCAGTCCGGTGGCCGGCATCACGGCTCTTCAATGGAGCCGCAGTGCCATGGCCCTGATGTACAGACCGGACATACAGAGGGGATCGACGTCCGGGACGGAATTGGGCCCTTAGTTTTTAAGAGGGGATAAATGCTTTGTTTTCAGAGATGTATAGTACCTCTGTTTTTATGTAGTTTCTTGTAAGCCTGTGTTCTGTTAGCCATTGCATGATTTCATTGAAGCAATTTATTATTTTAGTTTGGTCTGAGTTCCATATGTTGTAGGGTGTGTACAGCATGATATCATCAGCATAGATATGGTAGTGTATTTTGTGCCTATGGAAGATGGTGCATATTGACTGTATGTAGATGTTGAAGAATAAGGAAGATAGACAAATCCTTGTGCGACTCTTTGATACAGTTTATATGGTGTGGATTTAGGCGGTCCTACCTTCACTTGCTGATAGCGTTCTGTTTGATATGATTGGACACCTGGGGCAAGATGGACCTGGGGCAAGATGGCGGCAGGGAGATTCTGTGGCTGAGATGCTCCACACACACTTCTTCTGCTTCATAGTTTCGGCGGTTCCTTGGGGCGGCGGACACGCAAATAATCCAGCCTACCCTCGGGCGCAGCTCCAAGTAATACTCCTGGGCAGTTGACTTTAGCGGCGTGTGGGTTCTCTTCGGCTGCAGTTTGAGTGGCGTCTTCAGCAGAGCCTGTGGAGAAAACTTTGATGGCTCTGAGTGCATCTTGGATTTAGTTGTCCCCTGAGCAGCAAGCCCCCCCCCCCCCCGCCTCGACCTGGAAGTGGATTGCCTTTTGTCGGAGTGCTCCCCGCCAGATTGCTGATGAGTTCACCGGCGAGTGGGAGTGAAGAGGGCTCCGGCATGGTGGTAGATGCCTCTTCCCCTTCTGTTGCAGCTGCATTGGGAGATGGAGTTGAAGTAAGATCAGCTCCCCTTATTGGGGGTATTGCCTCTGCAGATGGGGGACTTGGTGTGGTTCCAGGTTTGGGGGGATTGATTAAACCTGCTGTGATAAATTTAGAAGCACTGTGGGGTGCTGTGAATGCTGATTTACTTTCCTTAAAAAATACTCTTTCTGAGGCGAAAAGAATCCAGGAGAAGCAGGTTGGACGTCTGGCCAGTGTGGAAGCGGAACTGGATCACCTTCGAGGACTGTGTGTTGCCCAAGTTAAAGACAAAACTTTGCTATCCAGGAAAGCTGAAAACTTGGAGAACCAAGTTCGCAGAAATAACTTGAGATTGTTGAATTTTCCTAGATCTCCTATTATATCTGCTTTAGAGATGGTTCGCAAATACTTCCAGGAGGTGCTTAAACTTTCTGGGGATAATAAGCCTCCCATTGTGAGAGCACAGTATTTGTCTATGGGCCCCTGTTCCCGTGGTTCTGCTTCTGAGAATCCATTTCAGGGTACCGGAGACCTTACTGCGTTTCTGGAAGTCTCTCTGGAAGTGGTTACTGGGCGGACAACCTTGCTTGTGACCCTGGCTCTGGAGCTGGATAAGTCTTTAATTCTTTGGGCATTTTTTAGAAATTTCAATGTAACTTTTCTAGGCTCTAAAGCTTATTTATTTCCTGATCTTTCACGTGTAACCCAGTTGAGGAGGAAGGAATTCCTTGGTCTTAGACCTAGGGTCCTTTCCCTGGGGGGGGACTTTTGTTTTACGGTTTCCTTCTCATTGTATAATTACTTATAAAGATAAGGTTTTTCTCTTTTTTTGAGCCTAGTCAATTACTGGATTTTCTGGTAGCTAGGGAAGAAATTGTGGGTAATACTACACCCAACATGGCTGACGCATAAGTCTCACCCTTGTTTTATATTTTTTTTTCTTTAATGATTGTTTTTTTCCTGGGGCCCCTGGTCTAAATATGATGATTAATTTTCCTTTTTTTATTTTTCTTGGGTTTTTTTTTTGCCTATTTGATATATCATTTTGTTTCTGTTATTCTTGTTTCACTTGAATGCTGGGAAATTAATAAAATTGTTTAAATAAATAGATGTGATTGGGAACCAGATGAGCGGGGTGTTTTCAATTCTAATTGCTCATAAATTTGCTAGTAAGAGGTTGTAGAAGATGGAGCCAAATCCTGCTGCTATATCTAGGAAGATTAGTATAAATCCTTAGTTAGGCTTTGTAATACCCTTTATGAGTGTGTCCATTAGTGGTTAGGAAAGTTTTGACTCCATGGTGCGACCTGAAGTCATGTTGATGTGGGTCCAGTGGGGCATGTGTGTTGATGTGTTCTTGTAGCTGTTGTTGAACTACCTTCTCAATTATTTTTGAAAGGAATGGTAGGCTATATATAGGTCTGTAGGAGGCTGGGTCTTTTTTTTTTTTTTTTGCGGTGAGTTTTTTTAGTGTTGGATGCACTGAGGTCCTCTTTAGCTGTCTTGGTAAGTAGCCTTGTTCCAGGGAAAGTTGCGTTAGCTTGAAGAGTATGGGGGATAGCTCAGCTCTGGTTATTTTAATCCAGCTGATGGGGCATGGGTCTAATGGTGAGGTGGTGGTGTTCCGATTGTCGATTATGTGTTCTATGTCTTATGGTTTATTAAGGTTTTATATACCTCCTTTCAAATACATGGCAAAGTGGTTTACAATGACAAACTAAAATCAAAAAGAAATGAACTACAAATCGTCATAGGATAGAGATAGAGGAGAGGAGGGGATAGATAAGGTATAGCTATAGAAGCAGGGATCATGGAAGAAGAAAAGTTGCAAACAGTGACTTATATGAGAAGAGACACTTATCCAGGGCAGACCCAAATACAAGGTGAATGTGTTAACAACATAAGAAATGCCATACTGGGTCAGACCAAGATCCATCAAGCCCAGTATCCTGTTTCCAACAGTGCCAATCTAGGTCACAAGTACTTGGCAGTTTCCCCAGTTTGAAGGTTTGCCATTGCGCTCTAGTGGAGTTGTTTTCTTGTGTTATTTGTGCTTTGGCTATCTGGGTCTAATTTTAAATAGTGATGATGCCCACCGCCATTGAATATCAGTCCCTTACATTTTACATTGGCCATGAAAAAGCTATGTAGGGATGAAGTTTGTACAATGAGGTATACAGTTAACGGCACGGGCATACGTCAGGCAGAGTTGGGGGGAATATTTCTCTTCTATAAAATACAGCAATATCATTTTTTATCAAACATCCACCGATCTATTCTTTGGGATCTGCAGAGTACTTCCTAGTGACCTAGACAGGCTACTGTTAAGATAGGATGCTGGGCTTGTTGGATCTCTGGTGTGGTGCACCATGGCATATGTTCTTATGTTCTCATGAAACATTTAACTTCTGTGTGCTAACATGCTTTTAAATTACTTGCAAATGCTTCTGGCCTTCCTGCTTCCGTTTTTGCAGCCAATTTTTGAGCTATCTTAATAAAGCTAAATTTTCTTGGTATGAAGTCAAAATGTTGGTGTCGTAACTTTTCTTCTGTTGTATCCCTCTTCAAGGTAGGCACTGAAATGAATTCCCCTGGCAAGAGTGAAATGAAGTTCCCTTTGTAGGCCATCCAACTGGTGGCGCGATGTCTGAAGAGAGGGACCATGAGTTAAAGAAATCAAATCCAAACCTCTATTACTATATCATGCTGCAGTGTTACCAGGCCATGGAAACGGAAACGTCATATATTTTCAGGCAGCTGCTTTTTGGTTTCTGCAAATCACTCCTTTGTAACTTTTTAAGCAGCTTAGCCCAGTGCTTTTACTTCATGGTTGCTTTAAATTCATCAATATGTTCCAGTTAAATTGACATGTGTCTGGGTTTTTTGCATGATTCCACTAGCCATGTGATGGGAATTCTAATAGACTGCTGCATTGTACTTGGTTTTATGTACTGTACTGCTCAGCGCTGCAATTTCAGCATGAACAAGTAAACATCTGAATAATCTGAAGCATGTGGTGTAAAGTGTGGTTATTATCTTTATTTTTAGCAGACATAGAAAGAAACCAGAAAAGATTTGTTCAACAAATTAAACAGTAAGGATGGTTCAAAGGCTTATTTTTGAAGTTGATATAATGGAGAAATTACTTGAAAAGGAGATTCATGCTACGTATGATGGATGAACAGTCCATCACCCATGGAATGGGCAGGACAGGATTAAAATTAGACTTTTTGGGGGGGAAAAGCTGACTACAAGGAAGTGCTATACAAGTTATAGTATTTGGTGCCCCATGCCTATGGCTTTCCTTATCATTTTATTTTATTCTTTAATTTTCCCTCTAATTCCTTGTCTCAGTTCTCCTCCCACTTTCTCTTAGAAGGGCTCTGTCAAAAACCGACACTGTTTCCCACCTTCCTGACATTGTACCCCACCCCTGACATTCCCCAACTGTTCTCGACTCCCTGACTCTGCCAATCTCCTGCTGGGAGCCAAGATGTTCATGCCCCTGAATCCTCCCCTCCACTGCAGCAAAGACCCCTACCCCTCAGCCACCTGGCACCTAACAGAGGATTCCATGGTGACTAGAGGATGGGTGGCAGTTATCCCCAGTCACTTATGGCCAACATCAAAATGGTGCCAGTAAACTACTAGATGTAGTCTCAGAGTACTAAAGCTAGGGATCAAGCTACAAAATAAAGGTGCAGGCAGTAGGGGGCGCAATCTCTCAGGGAGGAGATATATCTTCTGCTCAAAACTGGCATCGTCTTTCCATCAGTAATGCAGCTTGTGAGGTTAAATGCAAACTGTGTTATTCAATTTACATAAGAATGATGTGCTTTGGATGAATTTACATGCCTTGCATCTCATTACTATTTAGCTTACATTGCATTGCCCAAAACATTCGTTAAGGGCAAATAAGGCATATTAAATGGTGAAATCATGCTTTATTTTGCTAACACAGTGCAATATTTCCCTTAGTGGGTTATTTTGGGAGCCCTATTTGTGCTTTGGATGTCTGAAAATGGGCTTAGAGACATCCAAAGCACAGAGATGTCTTCAGAGCCAATTTAGAAGCCGGGTGTGTGGACATCCCCAGCGCAAGGATGTCCAAGTCTGAATGGGGGCATGGTGGAGGCATGGCTGGGGATGTTCCCAAGAACTTGGATGTCTCCACCTGATCTAAGAAACATCCCTGAAGTCTAGAATAATGCTTAAGGTTATTCCTGCTCCATGCTTATTTTGTCAGGCAAACATCTGGAGAGTGTGGAGAAGAAGCTACACTAACACCCCCTTTATATCATATGTCAAATGAACACTAACAGGGAATGGAGTCTCATGTTTTCATTTTGCTATGCCGCTGGACATCCCCTATGCCAACTTGCATAAAATGGATGTACCCACTTCATGCTTTCCTAAGAGGCATGTCTATGCGGCTGCCGGCATGGATGTCCACATTGGGGATGTCTATATTCCTGAAATCTGTATGGAGACAGACATCCTTGGAACCTTTCTGCATGTTCATCCTAGGCATCTCCAATTTGACTTGGACATCTTTTCTAAAATGCCACTTATAATGTGCATTAGTAACTACCCTCCTAAAATGCTTAAATATCCATAATTCTATTTTCCTCTTTGTAAGTCCTATGAACATCAAGGATGTTATTTACGAAGACCTAGTCATGCTTTGGATATCTGAAAATGAGCGTACAGATGTCCAAAGCACAGAGACATCCCTGGAGCCATTTTAGAAAGCGGTTTTGAAGACGTTCCAGGTGCGAGGACATCCAAATCTGAACAGAGGTGTGGTGTAGGCATGTTCATGAATTGGGACATCCTCAAGCAATTTCAGAAATGTCCTACATGTCCTGAGCCACGCTCAAGTTTATACCTGCTCTAGGCATGAATAGGCATCGGAAAAGTGCTCGTGGAGGGTTTGGAAAATACTGATGGGGAATGTGGGCTTTGTTTTTCATTTTGCCATGCCAATGAATGTCCTCAAATACAAACTAGCATGTAATAGACATCCCTGTCCCCCTTTTTTGAAGTGGGGACATCTATTAGATGTCGGAGCGAGCATCCATGTCAGGAGCATCTGTTTCTAAAATCAGGCTGAAACATAGGGGTATGTTTACTAAAACCCCGGTAAAGTGCGTGCCGCGGTAGTGTGCGTGTGCCATATAAGGAGTGGGCGTTCCGTCTTAAAAAGAAAAGCCAGAATTTACATATGCGCTAAGGTGCGCGGCGCCCATGTGCACCACGCACCTTAGCGCATGAGATAGCTGCGTGGGAAGCATAAGTGGCGCGCTGAAGTGCAACAAAAAGAGCAGAGCCACAGCGAAATGGTTAAGACACTGACCAACAGTGCAAGGATCAGTGGTTCAATCCCCCACAGTACCCAATGAAGATGGCTGGCTGAGGCATTAATTTATGAGGCACAGAAATACTGGGCAGCATAAGGAGGCGCACTAATGTTTTTGGCAGCATATTAATACTGGGCTGCATAAGGCGGCGCGCTGATGTTTATGGAGGCATTATAATACTGGACGGTATAAGTGGCGCGCTGATGTGCAGGAAGACAAACAAAGCCACAGCACAATAGTTAAGACACTGACCAATGGTGCAGGGATCAGGGGTTCAATCCCCCAAAGTACCCAATGAACAAGGCTGGCTGAGGCATAACATATTAAGGGGAAGATTGCTTTAGGAGGCATTTTATTCATATTTTAATTATCACTACTAGCAAACGCACTCCCAAAGCGTGTTAACATAAGGTGCCCTATAAGGCACATTTTAAAGTGCACTGTCAGCCAAGGCACCCTAGAATGTTGCTTATAGTGCGCTTTAGAGGGTGCCGTATGAGGTACCGTAAGGTCAGTGTACTGTTTTTTACGGCAGCACTGTGCAGTTTAAGGAATGAAAAGCATAAGTAGGTGCGCTGACAGGCAAGAAGGAGCAGCAGTGGAGCACAATGGTTAAGGCACTGACTGCTGATACAGGGGTCATGAGTTTGCTCCCCAGTGTGCCTAATACATAAGGCTGGCTGTGGCATCAGCTTTGCATTGTACATATTTTGTCCTGCAGCACTTTAATTTTATGTTATTAATTGCTGCCAGCAAACACGCCCTCACGTGCCGTAATTGAAGGTGCCGTATAAGGCACCCTATAAGGCACTCCATAGGGCACATTATAAATTGCACTGTCCGCCACAGCACCCTAAAATGTCCCCTATAGGGCATCCTATAGGTTGCGTCACAGGATATTGTATAGTGCACCTTATATGGACGGGAACCATAAGGTGCCCTATAAAGCACCCTCAGAGGCACCTTATGGGTACAGTACGCTGAGGGTGTTTTTGCTGGCATCAAAATATGTACATTAAAAAAGATGCATTGGACAACCCTATCAAAT
Organism: Ichthyophis bannanicus; assembly: GCA_033557465.1. Classification (NCBI taxonomy): domain Eukaryota; kingdom Metazoa; phylum Chordata; class Amphibia; order Gymnophiona; family Ichthyophiidae; genus Ichthyophis; species Ichthyophis bannanicus. The sequence goes on from CM066033.1 coordinate 546,380,022, forward strand.
AACCCCACTGTGGGGTTGAACCCATGACCTCTGGTTTCAGAAGCAGTGAAGTAACCATTGGGCTACAGCTCTATAGCTGCTAGCAAGCCCCTGGCTGGCTGCAGAGAGCATGCATGTCACCACACAGACAGTCTGCTGTGGTCACCAGGATAGGGTTAGCCCACCCATACCCATGATGCACTGCACATGCAAATCAGCTGTCCACAGATTAACACAAGATGGGCAATGCACCCCCACAGCACCTCGGCCCGGTAGAGGGAAGTGACCATGTGCACCCACACACCACCTCGGCCTGGTAGGGGGTACTGACCGTGTGTTTTACTGGCACAGAGTAGCTACACACCGTCACATCGTGCGGGTACTGTGCTCACCCTGAGGGTGCAATGAGGCGACCAGGACCAGGTCCACAACACCTTCGATGGCTGAAAGAGGCTATGCTGGAGGTCCAAAGCAGTGTTAATGTGTGAGATAGGTAGTTCCTGCGCAAACACTTTGGATATCTCTGTCTGACTCAGTCAGGTGTAGCTCCCCATGGACTCCCAGAGGGGCCATGTGCCACCACCCCCCCCAAGGCAGCAAACAGGGTCTCTCATCAATAGATCCACATTCTACCTCCCTGCAAAGGTGGCAGTAAAGAGGTCCATCAACCCCAGTCCTGCTGAGGAGCAGACACCCCACAGGGCAGTCAATGCAGCTCTATACACATCCATAACACGATAGCAGACCAATATTAGGCCTGGATATGGTGAGCTGCACCCAACCACTATCTGATATTCTCCTGCAGCAAAGTCATCAGCCACTGCACCCTGCTCCATCACAACACATACCAGCTGCAAACAGTGTGCTAGTTAGTCCACAGTGCATGTTCCCAGTGGAGATGTATGCACCCAGAACTGAGATGTCAGCATACACAGCAAGCAGATAAATCAGTGACTGGGCCCCAAAAGGAAACCCATATCTATCACATGAGCAAAATACTATACAGCACTATGGGGGTGCCTAGCCATGCTGTGGTCACTGCACAGTCAGGGTGAGAGTGATCTCTCAGCAGGACATACTGAGGTCACCCTGTCTGTGTAGGTGGTGGCCGGGCACTAAAATGTCCCAGTCAGTGCCCTATGCCCTGTGCAGATGCACCCTGGCCAGGCCACCCTGTCTGGCCTATACACATGGTACCTTGCTCCTCATTATGCACATTGGCAGCCCAATACTGGCAACATTGCTGGCAGTGTGGGCTGTGGAAGGTGTTTGCAGCCACCACACACTGGATAGGCCGACAGCCACCCCCACACCTATGCCAGCATTGTGCTACTATAGAGGGGTCCAGCAGCCATACCCACCACACCAGTCCTGGGCACAGTACAGGCATGGATATGGTACGCACTACTGTTGGGGGTCACTCTCCAGGGTGGTAAACACTGTCAGAGACCAGACCTGCAGCGCACACCACAGACATCACAATGATTGTTATGGTGGAGATCAATGAGCAATATGTGCTTAACGTAGGAATTGATATCTACCAGTTATCATGGGCAACGTTTGATAGCTGTGTACCATATACCCAGGTGTAGGGTGGCAGTGCTAAGGTATGCAACTGCTAGTATTGGGGGATACAGGCAGGGCCCAATGTCCTGCCTCTCCATGAGGCATTGGCCAATGGGGCCTGTGTGGGTGTGTCTGGCCCTGTTGGCTGCTGCTTTACGGCAGAGTTTCCCAACTCCAGTCCTGGTGTTCCAAACACTGTTCGGGTTTTCATGCTGTCCCTCATAAATATGCATGAGCTACATCAGCATACCATGGGGGTGGTGCATAGATATGCAGCACAGGCATCTTTATTAGAGGCAGCATGGATCCTGAATGGTGTGGGGCCCTCCAGGACTGCATTTGGGAGACTCTGCTCTAGGTAATGCGGCTGTTTATGGTGTCTGTGTCTGGTGTGGTAAAATATAGGCGTATGAACCATGCATATGTTCTCAGCAATAAAGGTTTGTCCTTACTATCACGGTTTAGTTGTAGGAAAAATATGTGGACTGGATTGGCAGTAGCCCCAGCTGGGCTTTGAACCTGTGACCTTCTATTCCTGCACACACTGTCTGTGTGCACTGCACCACTGTGTTGCCACAGATATGCTGTGTTCCCTGGGGAGTCCATGACTGTACATCCGACAGAGCCTGTCTTGTAGTGGACGGTGCCAGCCTGCGCAGGCCTAGGCCACTGTCTGCTGTGGTTTGCAGCCACTGCCCCCTCCACCACCTGTACCGTTCTGCCAACATGCAGACATGTCCCTATCTGGGAAAAAGCATATGACCTGATTGAGTTGTGGCACTCCAGGACTGAATTTGGGGGACTCGGCTGTAGGTAATGCCCATTGTTATGGTTTGTGTGCGGTGTAGGGTAAAATATAGGTGTTGGAACCATGCTTATGTTCTCTGCAATAAAGGAGTGTCTGTACTATCACTGTTTAGTGGTGGGTAAAACTAAGGGGACTGGGTTGGCAGGAGCCCCAGCTGGGATTTGAACTTGTGATCCTCTGATCCTACAGGCACTGGCTGTGTCTGCTGCACCACACTGTGGCCACAGGGACAGTGCAGTCTCTGGAGATAGGAAATCTGGCCGCACGAGTCAGACACCCTGCTCTGCACAGTTTTACTGTGGGCTCGTTTACCTTGTATGGGGACAAAGGTGCAAATAAACCTCAAAAATGACCTCCAAAAAAGGGGAAAAAAACCAAAACCAAGCTGGGCAACAGTGATATCAATGGGCAACATAAAAAACATTCCCAGGAAAGCTCCAATAAAATGCAGTGATTTTTGAAAGAGTCTATGGAGCGTAGACCCTTCCAAAAATCATTTCTTTTTTTTGGAGCTTTCCTGGGAGTTTTTTTTAATGTTGCCCATTGATATCACTATTGGCCAGCTGCATTATAATTTTTCTGGAATTTGTTGTGGTCATTTTCAATTTATATTTGCTATTTTGTTCTGTGCACATGTATCACACTGCTCACGTTTTTCAGGTTTCCCCTGTTTTGCTGTACATTGCTGACGGAAATGGTTTCTCTTCCCTTTAAATCGGCTCTAACGTGAGGGTTTCACTCGCGGTAGTTTTTGGACCGAAATTCAGCCCTGCTCCTGTGCGTGGAGCCTCTCCCCTCCCACTCTCCACCCATTGACCCCGTCCCCCCGCCCTCGGGAGCCTTCCTCCACCCTCGAAATGCCTTTCCACGCCTCTATCGCACATCAGCGCGCCGCTCACTTGCGCGGCCCCGTCAGTGTGAGGGGCACGTGTGCGGGGGCCCGTTAGTGTGACGCGCACGCGTGCGGGGCAGTTAAGAGCACTTAAGTGCATCATTACCGTACGCTATTGTGCACCGCGCAAGTGTGCGCGGTTTAGTAAACATACCCCATAGATGTCCCCAGCGTTTTTTTTTCATGTTTAGTCCTGAATGTCCCCGATTGTACGTGAATGCCCTTTCTAAAATGCCACTTCAAACTTGCAGGGCAAAATGATAACCCATATAACTTGATTTGAGTCGCAGTCAGTACACATGTATGTTGGAGGCAATCATTTTAGCATGCTGAGCAATATTTTTATTAGTATACTTTTTTATCATTTTTTTTCTTCGGGGTTTTTTTCAGTAAATTTTCTAGTATTGTTAAATTTATATTTTCTAACAATCATTTACTTTTCTAGCTGAAATATATATTTCTTTTTGATCATAGCAAAGATTTTTTCCAGGTGTTTTTGTTTGTCTTTTGCACCGGTATTCATGGACATTCTACTAATTCCCTATCATTTTTGTTTTTGCAGTTAGAAACAGGGAAATCTTTTGCAAATCCTCCTCTGCATGTGTCTTTATTGCTGTTTGATAAAGGAGGAATCTCAGTGTAAACTGTTCCCATGTCTCTAAATTGCACTGTAGTTTCACTTCTATTAGTGGTTTCAGCCGCTCTATGCTTCCATGTGTGACAAACCTCAGTCAGCTGGCTTTTTGTAACTTTCTCACTAACATTATTGGTTTACTTCTGATCCAAAGGCTTGATTTTATAACAGGACGCCTAGGTGAAAAGTCCATGAAGACATCTAATTTTAGCCTAGTGTGTAAATGTAATATAAACACGTATGTGCCTGTATAAAAATGGTTCCCAAAACCAGCACTGAATTTAAGCTGGCTGCAAAATAGATATATATTTGTGCCTGACTCTACGCAATTTACATGCATGTTTTGTAAAATACAGACATACATTGCTACTCCACAACTACCCCATCCAAACTATATTTATGTGCAGATCACATAAAACTGTGTGTAGTTTTTACGTGCATATGCAATTGTCTAAATTTATAAAAGCCCCTTTCCATGTGTGAAGCAGGTATTATACACAAGAAAAGCTTTAAGAATCACCTCCATGTTTCATACTATCCAACACAAGTTCCACATATAGTTTTATTGAAAAAATTCTAACAACCAGAACTATAGCTAGAAATGATTCTAGATCCTTGGGGTTGCTTTCTTGCCGAAATATCCTGTAACCCCCCTCTAGTGGCCAGAAGGACTAAGCACAACACAATAGGAACACAGGGAATTTTATTTCTGTATTGGAAAGATACTTAAGGGATGTCTACCTGAATGCAGTTTAATGCAAAAATTAAGGTGAAGTGCAAAAGCTGCGCACTGTTGGGGGGGGGGTGTGGGGGAATCAGGAAAGGCCCTACAGTTAGCTTACAAGGGATACATTTACAGCATGGGCCAGTGTTCAAAGTGTTGGCAGGTAGTGTGGATGCACCATCTGCTGGTACCTTTAACTTGAGCCCCAGAGCTGCCCAAATGAACATTTTTAAATGTTTTTTATTGTAAACCACTTTGGACTCTTTAGCACTCGTATATGAAATTTACAAATAAAATAAACTATAATCTTTAAGCTTAATATTTAGTGCCTCATCTTGTGAGCCTCCTCCTGCCATAGCTTTACAATAGGCCAGCTCTCAACAACACACATTTAAGCACATGAGAGGCTCTCTGTTCAAGTAATAAATGCTCACTATGAGATTTCAATTTATGCTACCAGCTAGGCCTCAGTCACAATTACCACCTAGTTCTTATTACCCAACATAACCTTTCAAAGCTTCTGCCTCAAGGTAACGTGTATTACCTAACTAATCAGTCAATCGGTTTATTCCTGTTTCATGAGGAGACCTTGACAAAATGTCTGGGGTCAGATATCTAGTTATGCTTCATGACTGGATCCAGTTCCCCCATTTCTTTTTAATCTTGTAAAACCGCATTACTATCAGTGCTGACCCTGCTTGTAAATGGCTCTTTAATGTACCAGTTCTTCCCTCTTATTTGGAAACAAATGGAGGTTCAGTCATTTTTTTAAAAACCGTCTGTCCTGTTTCCTCAAGATTGATTCAGCTGAGTAATGCTGTTTGTCGGGATGCCCCAAGGCTATTGTTAGAAGATTAAATTGAATCTACTAAATATGGGGGTGCTAATTATCCATTGAGATATGTATCCTCAGCTGTCTTTGGACATAGATATTGGTGGCTTTAAAATTCCAGTTATCCAACATAGTCTTATCTATGTATCTTGATTGATTTTCGGCTATCATTTTGGCCATATATTAGAGATCTGATAAAAAGATCTACCTTTCAGCTACGGTTGCTAAGATGGTTTAAGGGTTTTCTAAACACTGATGTAGACCACATTGAATGGTGGGGGCTAGCACTGTTAAAGCGTCTGCCTGTCACTGCTTTAGCTTATCCCCAGATATTCGGTGCTGGGGCCATATCCGACCAGCAGCACTGAATATCCACTTTCAATAAATAGCATTTTAGCTATGTGGTCAGCGGCAATATTCAGCCACTGGCCAGAAAGATAAAAAGCTAAAGTTAGGGCAGCCTTTTTTCTGTCCTGACTCTAACTGTTTTAGTTAGCTGGTTAGCGACCCAGTACTATTTGAAACAATTGCAGATTGTACAGAATGCTGCAACTCATCTGATTTTGGAAGTAAGACCCTATCAGCATATTTCTTCTCTTCTGAAGACATTACAGTTTTTGCTTTTTGAATTTCAAGTTCATTTTGGAGTGGAAGTCTTGATTTTTAAAGTTTTGAGGCTGGGGCTGAATCCTTGGAAATTTACCGTTGTATTTCAATAAGACAAAGATAGATGAGCCCAGTATGAGAAATACTTTTTATTAATAGCTGTGATATAGTTGTCTATGGGGTATGTTTACTAAAACCCCGCTAATGTGCGGGCCGCGGTAGTGCGCGGATGCCATATAAGGAGTGGGCGTTCCATCCTGAAAAAGAAATGCCATGATTGACACATGCGCTAAGGTGCGCGGCGCCCATGTGCGCCCCGCACATTAGCGCATGAGGAAGCTGCGCGGGAGGCATAAGTGGCACGCTGATGTGCACATAGAAAAGCAGAGCCACAGCACAATGGTCAAGGCACCTACCAATGATGCAGGGATCAGGGGTTCAATCCCCACAGTGTCCAATGAAGGCAGCTGGCTGAGGCATTAATTTATGAGGCATGTAAATAATGGGCAGCATATGGCAGCAGGGTGATGGGCATAAGGCAGTGTGTTAATGTTTTCATAGGCATTTTAATACTGGGCGGCATAAGTGGCGCGCTGATGTGCACACAAACGAGCAGAGCCACAGCACAATGGTTAAAACACTGACCAATGGTGCAGAGATCAGGGGTTCAATCCCCACAGCACTCAGAGTAGACAGCTGGCTGAGGCACTATTTTAGGAGCTAGTCTAATATTGTGCGGCATAAGGCAGCGCTGATGGACATTAGGCGGCGCGCTATTGATTTAGGAGGCTTTTTAATATTGGGCAGCATAAGGCAGCGCGCTAATGTGCAAGCACAGGAACAGAACCCCAGCACAATGGTTAAGACACTGACCAAATGGTGCAGGGATCAAGGGTTCAATCCCTCACAGTGCCCAATGAACAAGGCTGGCTGAGGCAATATGTATTAGGGGGAAGATTGCTTTTGGGGTCATTTTAGGTTTATTTTAATTATCACTACTAGCAAACGCACTCTCAAAGCGTGTTAATATAAGGCGCCCTATAAGGCACATTTTAAAGTGCACTGTCAGCCAAGACACCCTAGAATGTTGCTTATAGGGCGCTGTAGAGGGTGCCGTATGAGGTACCGCAAGGTCAGAGTACTGTTTGTTATGGCAGGACTGTGCAGTATAAGGAATGAAATGCATAAGTAGGTGCGCTGACAGGCAAGGAGGAGCAGCAGTGGAGCACAATGGTCAAGGCACTGACTGCTGATACAGGGGTCATGAGTTTGCTCCCCAGTGTGCCCAATACGTAAGGCTGGCTGTGGCATCAGCTTTGCAATATACATATTTTTTCCTGCAGCACTGTATGTTTATTTTATTAATTGCTGCCAGCAAACACGCCCTCACGTGCCGTAATTGAAGGTGCCGTATAAGGCACCCTATAAGGCAAACAATAGGGCACATTATAAATTGCACTGTCCGCCACAGCACCCTAAAATGTCCCCTATAGGGCACCCTATAAGTTGCGTCACAGGATAATGTATAGTGCACCTTATATGGACAGGAACCATAAGGTGCCCAATAGGGCGTCCTATAAAGCACCCTCAGAGGCACCTCATGGGTACAGTACGCTGAGGGTATTTTTGCTGGTATCAAAATATGTACATTAAAAAATATAATGCATTGGACAACCCAATCAAATAACCCCACTGTGGGTTTGAATCCATAACCTCTGGCTTCACAGGCAGTGAAGTAACCATTGGGCTACAGCTCTACAGGTGCCAGCAAGCCCCTGGCTGGCTGCAGAGAGCCTGCATGTCACCACACAGACAGTCTGCTGTGGTCACCAGGATAGGGTTAGCCCACCCATACCCATTATGCACTGCACATGCAAATCAGCTGTCCACAGATAAACACAAGATGGGCAATGCACCTCCACAGCACCTCGGCCTGGTAGGCGGAGGTGACCATGTGCACCCCCACAGCGCCTCGGCCTGGTAGGGGGTACTGACCGTGTGTTGTACTGGCACAGAGCAGCTACACACCGTCACATGGTGCGGGTACTGTGCTCACCCTGAGGGTGCAATGAGGCGCCCAGGACCAGGTCCACAACATCTTCCATGGCTGAATGAAGCTCATGCTGGAGGTCCAAAGCAGTGTTAATGTGTGAGATAGGTAGTTTCTGCACAAACACCTTGGATATCTCCATCTTTTTCAATCAGGTGTAGCCCCCATGGATCTCAAGGTGGGCCATGCACCACCCACCCCCCGGCCAAGGGTGGCAAACAGGCTCTCCCATCAATAGATCCACATTCTACCTCCCTGCAAAGGTGGCAGTAGAGGGGACCATCAACCCCAGTCCTGCTGAGGAGCAGACACCCCACAGGGCAGTCAATGCAGCTCTTTACACATCCATAACACAATAGCAGTCAGACATTAGGCCTTGATATGGAAAGCTACACCCCCACCACTGTCTGATATTCCCCTGCAGCAAGTCATCAGCCACTGCACCCTGCAAGCCACATACCAGCTGCAAACAGTGTGCTAGTTAGTCCATAGTGCATGTTCCCAGTGGAGATGTATGCACCCAGAACTGGAATATCAGCATACACAGCAAGCAGATAAATCAGTGACTGGGCCCCAAAAGGAAACCCATATCTATCACATGAGAGAAATACTATATAGCACTATGGGGGTGCTTAGCCATGCTGTGGTCATTGCACAGTCAGGGTGAGAGTGAACTCTCAGCAGGACATACTGAGGTCACCCTGTCTGTGTAGGTGGTGGCCTGGCACTAAAATGTCCCGGTCAGTGCCCTATGCCCTGTGCAGATGCACCCTGGCCAGGCCACCCTGTCCGGCCTATACCCATGGTACCTTGCTCCTCATTATGCACATTGGCAGCCCAATACTGGCAACGTTGCTGGCAGTGTGGGCTGTGAAAGGTGTTTGCAGCCACCACACACTGGATCGACAGACAGCCACCCCCACACCTATGCCAGCATTGTGCTACTATAGAGGAGTTCAGCAGCCATACCCACCACACCAGTCCTGGGCACAGTACAGGCATGGATATGGTACGCAATACTGTTGGGGGTCACTCCCCAGGGTGGTAAACACTGTCAGAGACCAGACCTGCAGCACACACCGCAGACAGCAGAATGATTGTTATGGTGGAGCTCAATGAGCAAAATGTTCTTAACGTAGGAATTGCTATCTGCCAGTTACCATGGGAAACGTTTGATAGCTGTGTACGATATACCCAGGTGTAGGGTGGCATTGCTAAGGTATGCAACTGCTAGTATTGGGAGATACAGGCAGGGCCCAATGTCCTGCCTCTCCAGGAGGCATTGGCCAATGGGGCCTGTGTGTGTGTGTGTGGGTGTGTCTGGCCCTGTTGGCTGCTGCTTTACGGCAGAGTTTCCCAACTCCAGTCCTGGTGTTCCAAACATTGTTCGGGTTTTCATGCTGGCCGTCATAAATATGCATGAGCTACATCTGCATACCATGGGAGTGGTGCATAGATATGCAGCACAGGCATCTTTATTAGAGGCAGCATGGAACCTGAATGGTGTGGGGCCCTCCAGGACTGCATTTGGGAGACTCTGCTCTAGGTAATGCGGCTGTTTATGGTGTCTGTGTTTGGTGTGGTAAAATATAGGCGTATTAACCATGCGTATGTTCTCAGCAATAAAGGTTTGTCCTTGCTATCACGGTTTAGTTGTGGGAAAAATATGTGGACTGGATTGGCAGTAGCCCCAGCTGGGATTTGAACTTTTGACCCTCTGGTCTTACAGGCACTGGCTGTGTCCGTTGCACCACACTGTGGCCACAGAGACAGTGCAGTCCCTGGAGATAGGAAACCTGGCCTGATGGGTCAGAAACCCTGCTCTGCACAATTTAACTGTGAGCTCATTTACCTTGTATGGGGACAAAAGTGCAAATAAACCTCAAAAATGACCTCGAAAAAAGGGGAAAAAAACCAAAACCAAGCTGGGCAACATTAACAAACACTCCCAGGAATGCTCCAATAAACTGAAATGATTTTTAAAATGGTCTACGGAGCGTAGACCCTTCCAAAAATCATTTCTTTTTTCTGGAGCTTTCCTGGGGGTGTTTTTTAATGTTGCCCATTAATATCACTATTGGCCAGCTGGATTATAATTTTGTAGAATTTTGTTGTGGTCATTTTCATGTTTTATTTGCTATTTTGTTCTGTGCACATGTATCACACTGCTCACGTTTTGCAGGTTTCCCCGGTTTTGCTGTACATTGCTGACGGAAATGGTTTCTCTTCCCTTTAAATCGGCTCTAACGCGAGGTTTTCACTCGCGGTATTTTTTACAAGGAATTTCGACCCCGCTCCTGTGCGGGGACCCTCTTCCCTCCCACTCTCCACCCATTGACCCCGTCCCCCCGCCCCTCGGGAGCCTTCCTCCGCCCTCAGATTGCCTTTCCAAGCCTCTATCGCACTTCAGCGCACCGCGCACTTGTGCGGGCCCGTTAGTGCAGCGCGCACGTGTGCAGGGCCCAAAAACGCACTATTAGCATGCGCTAAGGTACCTTAGCGCATGCTCAAGTGCGCCCCTCACAATTGCGTGGTTTAGTAAACATACCCCTATGTGTCTGTTTATATGTGTTATAACTATGTCATATGTAAGCCCTATGTACACTATTTAGCAGATTGGGGCTATACTTCCAAGAGCAATGCTGTCCTTTCAGTCTCTTCTCTCGGGAATAATTAGGATTCCTAAAATGGGACAAGTATACACAGGGAGGCCTTTGGCGCCTTCATTCCACTCACTGTACTTCCCTTTCTTTCAATAACTGGAAGGTAGATGATGATGAAGAAGCTTATACACATGGATCAACTGTAACTGCTTTAGTGTCTGTCATCATTTGTTCTTCAACGCATGAAGAAGAAATAGTTTACCTAGGTACTGGACTTTAGAACAAAAAAATAAATTCTTTCAAAAACATCACTGGAGATCTATTCAAAATAAAAAATTGGGTTGTAGGCCATGCCATATAGTAGGAATAGTTAGATAGTTGACGTTGAGAAAGATGCCAATGAAAATATCGAAAGAGTAGGCTAATGATAAAATTACTTATTTTGGGGACACATGACAGCAGCAGTCAGTATCGCTACATAATAAATTGACTGCAAAGAACATTCCTCTCATAAGGCTATTTTGAGGTTGCTGGGAGAAGCCAACAAAGAGATGCTATAGAGTATACAGTATAAATGAAATTGCTCAGTTGTGAGAAAAACAATTGCCAAACTGGCTTACAAAGTGCCAAGGAAGAACCAATGCCTTAATAAATTTGAAGCTGAAATACATGAACAGGAACTTAACAATGTTGACAAGAGTTGTATACTTCACTCTACAAGTGTCTGCATCAACAACGTTCATCATATTGTTAGTGGAATGTTTCAAAAAATAGTGGATTCTACAAGTAAAATATCATCAATAACGTATGAAGCAGCAACACTCGGTCAAAAATCCACATTGATTGTGTATGTTTGAGCAATTTATTACAGACTGTAAAATTCCTGCACCAATAAATATATTCCGCATTTTGCTTTTTTCCTCATCATCTCCAGTCTATTGGTATCACAGAAGAATACTTGCAGTATTAATTAATTTCTATTGGATGTGGGGGTTCATGGTGAAATTAAGAAATTACTAAGAGACAATATTTTTCTCAATATTGTATAGCATTGTACTAATCATGGATTAGAATTATCAGTCCATGATGCTATAAAAGCCATTTCAGGAATTAATAGATTCATATCATTCACTGATAAACTGTACTATGCATTACTGAAAAATGGTAGAGAATCACAATTATGTGCAAATACACTAGATATTCAACTTTTGAATTTTAAGCACTCGAGTAGCATTTACCTTTTTGATCAGTTTCTGAAGTATAGCAGGATTATAAAGCATTGGTACTTCATTTTGAAGAAGCTAAGAAGGATTGTTCTAGAGACAGGAATGCAGAATGTATGAAAGATTTCTAAGGAAGATTAGAATCTGTAGAATTTGTAGTAGATTTTAGGACTGAACTAAGCCTAGACCAACAAGCATGTTACATGGATCTATAAGGAGCAAAAAGATTAAAAGTCTTGTCTACATTTTTGAAGAGAGATGTGAAAATCCTGGACCATTTTACAAAAAATCCAGTAGTCTCATATTCCAAGCAGGGGCGGACTAAGAGTGATGCAGGGCCATATGCAGAGACTCATTTGCATAGCCACTGAACCTCATTTGGATAAGTTGAATTTATTTTATTTTAAAATGTATATGTTGCTCATCTAACATTTTAGGCAACTTTCAAAGGAGCCCTTCACTAGCCTCTTTTTTCTTTGGTAAAGACTTAGGGTCAAGGCATTGATAAGGCAGGCAAAGAGAGAATTTGAGAAGAAGCTTGCTGTGGAAATAAAAATGCATAATAAAGACTTTTTCAAGTACATTCATAGCAAAAAACCTGTGAGAGAGTCAGCAAACAGGGTCTCCCATCAAAAGAGCCACAGTCTACCTCCCTGCAAATGTGGCAGTAGAGGGGAACATTAACCCCAACCCTGCTGAGGAACAGACACCCCCACAGGGCAGTCAATGCAGCTCTGTACACAGCCATAACACAATAGCAGAGAGACATGGTATGCTGCACCCCACCACTATCTGATATTCCCCTGGTGCAAGCCATCAGCCACTCCATCACAACACCTACCAGCTGCAAACAGTCTGCTAGTGCCCAGTGGAGATGCCTGCACACAGAACTGGGATGTCAGCATACACAGCAAGCAGATACATCAGTGACTGGGCCCCAAAAGGAAACCCGTATTTATCACATGAGAGAAATACTAGATAGCACTATGGGAGTGCCTAGCCATGCTGTGGTCACTGCACAGTCAGGGTGAGAGTGATCTCTCAGCAGGATATACTGAGGTCACCCTGTCTGTGTAGGTGGTGGCCGGGCACTACAATGTGCCTGTCACTGCCCTATGCCCTGTGCAGATGCACCCTGGCCAGCCCACCCTGTCCGGCCTATACCCATGGTACCTTGCTCCTCATTATGCACATTGGCAGCCCAATACTGGCAACATTGCTGGCAGTGTGGGCTGTGGAATGTGTTTGCAGCCACCACACACTGGATAGACAGACAGCCACCCCCACACCTATGCCAGCATTGTGCTACTATAGAGGTGGTCAGCAGCCATACCCACCACACCAGTCATGGGCATAGTACAGGCATGGATATGGTACACAAGGCTGTTGGGGGGTCACTCCCCAGGGTGGTGAACACTGTCAGAGACCAGACCAACAGCAAATACCGCAGACATCAGAATGATTGTTATGATGGAGCTCAATGAGCAAACTGTGCTTAACGTAGGAATTGATATCTGCCAGTTATCATAGGGAACGTTTGATAGCTCTGTACCATATACCCAGGTGTAGGGTGGCATTGCTAAGGTATGCAACTGCTAGTATTGGGAGATACAGGCAGGGCCCAATGTCTTGCCTCTCCAGGAGGCATTGGCCAATGGGGCCTGTGGGTGGGTGTGTGGCCCTGTTGGCTGCTGCTTTACGGCAGAGTTCCCCAACTCCAGTCCTGGTGTTCCAAACACTGTTCGGGTTTTCATGCTGTCCCTCATAAATATGCATGAGCTACATCTGCATACCATGGGGGTGGTGCATAGCTATGCAGCACAGGCATCTTTATTAGAGGCAGCATGAAGCCGGAATGGTGTGGGGCCCTCCAGGACTGCATTTGCGGGACTCTGCTTTAGGTAATGTGCCTGTTTCTGGTGTCTGTGTTTGGTGTGGTAAAATATAGGCCATGCGTATGTTCTCTGCAATAAAGGAGTGTCTTTACTATCACTGTTTAGTGGTGGGTAAAACTATGGGGACTGGGTTGGCAGGAGCCCCAGCTGGGATTTGAACCTGTGACCCTCTGGTCTTACAGGCACTGGTTGTGTCTGTTGCACCACACTGTGGCTACAGAGACAGTGCAGTCCCTGGAGTTAGTTAAACCGGCCTGACGAGTCAGAAACCCTGCTCTGCAACAGGTTTACTTTGGCCTCATTTACCTTGTATGCAGACAAAGGTGCCCATAAACCTCAGAAAAGACCTCAGAAAAGGGGCACACACCCATAACCAAGCTGGGCAACAATGATATCATTGGGAAACGTTACACCACACACCCAGGACAGCTTTATTACAATGTAATGCTCTTTGAAAGGGTCTGCGGAGCGTAGACCCTTCCACACATCATTTCTTTTTATTTTGGTGCTTTCCAGGGCGTTTTGTTCCTTGTTGCCCATTGCTATCACTGTTTCCCAGCTGAATTATGCTTTTTAAAATGTTTCTTGTGGTCATTTTTAACGTTTTATGTGAAATTTTGTTCTGTGCACATGTATCACACTGCTCACGTTTTGTGGGTTTCCCCGGTTTTTCTGTACATTGCTGACGGAAATGGTTTCTCTTCCCTTTAAATGCCTTTAACGACAGGTTTTCATTCGCGTTGGAATTGAGCTCTGAAATTCAGCGCGTTAGTATGAGGGGAGCCTCTCCCCGCCCACTCTCCGCCCATTGACCCCTTCTCTCCGCCCACTCTCCACCTTCTGCGCTGTTTTAACGCGCCGCGGAGCTTTACGATCGTTAACTACGGTTAACGCGCGTAGTATGATGTTAACGGTCGTTAGCGCATCGGTATGCACGTTATACGGCACTTACGGTCGTTAACGTCGTATAACGCGCGTTAGTCACTTTTACCGCACTTTAGTAAACATCCCCCTATGATAAAATGAGGAAAGTAGTTAAGAAAAAAACTAAAAGGAGCAGTTGCAAAGGTCAAAGACTTACATGAAGCTTGGGTGTTGTTTAAAAATACTATCTTGGAAGCCCAGACCAGCTGTATTCCACGCTTTAAGAAAAGTGGAAGGAAGTCCAAAAAACTGTCAGCATGGTTTAAAGGTGAGGTCAGAGAGACTGCTGTTGCCAAAAAAGCATCTTTCAGGAAATGGAAAAAAGAGCCAAATGACAAAAATGGGAAACAGCACAAGCACTGGCAAGTTAAATACAAGGCATTGATAAGGCAGGCAAAGAGAGGATTTGCGAAGAAACTTTCTGTGGAAGCAAAAACGCGTAATAATGACTGTTTCAAGTAAATTCGTAGCAAAAAACCTGTGAGAAAGTCAGCTGGACAATTAGATGATAGAGGGGTAAAATGGGCAGTAAGAAGGGACAAGGCTATAACGGGGAGACTGAATAAATTCTTTGCTTCGGTCTTTACTGAGGAAGATGTAGGGATGTTACCGATGACTGAAGTGTATTTAAAGATCATACTGCAGAGGAATTGAAAGAAATATCGATACACCGGGAAGATGTATTACAACTACTTGATAAACTGAAGAGTAGCAAATCACCTGGAATGGATGGTATACATCCAAGGGTGTTGAAAGAACTGAAATATGAGATTACAGATCTGTTATTAGTAATCTGTGAGCTATCATTAAAATCATCTGTAATACCTGAAGATTGGAGGATGGCCAATGTAACGCCAATTTTTAAAAAGGGTTCCAGGGGTGATCTGGGAAACTACAGACCGGTGAGTCTGACGTCAGTACCAGGAAAAATGCTAGAAACCATATAAAGAACAAAATTACTCATCATGTAAATAGTCATGGCTTAATGGGAGACAGCCAACATGGCTTTAGACAAGGAAGATCTTGTGTTATTAATCTGTTATGTTTTTTTGAAGGTGTGAATAAACAGGTAGACAAAGGTGAGTGAGTTGATATAGTGTATCTGGACTTTCAGAAAGCCTTTGACAAGGTCCCTCATCAGAGACTTTTGGCAAAACTAAAAGATCATGGGATAGGAGGCAGTGTACTATTGTGGATCAGGAACTGGTTAAAAGATAGAAAGCAGAGGGTAGGGCTAAATGGCCAATTTTCCCAATGGAAAAAGGTGAATAGTGGAGTACCCCAGGGATCTGTGCTGGGTCTGCTGCCTGGAAAAGGGAATAACGAGTGAGGTTATCAAATTTGCAGATGCCACAAAACTATTTAAAGTTGTTAAAACCCAAGAGGATTGTGGAAAATTGCAAGAGGATCTTGATAAATTGAAAGGCTGGGCATCCAAATGGCAGATGAAATTTAATGTGGACAAGTGCAAAGTTACGCACCTAGGAAAGAACAACCCAAACTATGGTTGCACAATGCAAGGTTCCACATTGGGAACCACTACCCAGGAAAAAGATTAAGGCGTCATTGTGGATAACATGTTGAAACCCTCCACCCAGTGTGCAGCGGCAGCAAAGAGAACAAATAAAATGCTAGATATCA
Organism: Ichthyophis bannanicus; assembly: GCA_033557465.1. Lineage (NCBI taxonomy): Eukaryota > Metazoa > Chordata > Amphibia > Gymnophiona > Ichthyophiidae > Ichthyophis > Ichthyophis bannanicus. The sequence continues at coordinate 546,396,399 of CM066033.1, forward strand.
TAAGGAAAGGAATGGAAAATAAAACAAAGGATATTATAATGCCTCTGTATCGTTCCATGGTACGACCGCACCTTGAATATTGTATGCAATTCTGGTCACCATATCTTAAAAAGGATATAGCGTTATTAGAAAAGGTGCAGAGAAGAGCCACCAAAATGGTAAAGGTGATGGAAGGATACTCCTATGAAGAGAGGCTAAAAAGGTTGACGATCTTCATCCTAGAAAAGAGACGGCTGAAGGGAGATATGATAGAGGTCTATAAGTCAGTGAATGGAGTGGAACAGGTAAACGCAGATCGATTGTTTATGTCTTCAGAATATAAAAAGACTAGGGGACATGCAATGAAGCTTCAGGATAACCTATTTAAGACTAATAAGAGAAAATATTTTTTTCACTCAACATGTAATCAAACTCTGGAATTTGTTACCGGAGGATGTAGTAAAAGCTGTTAGTGTAACTGGGTTTTAAAAGGTTTGGACAAGTTCCTGGAGGAAAGGTCCATAAACCATTATTAAAAGGGACCCAGGATATCACTGCTTGACCCAATACAGGCATTGAGGAATCTGCGTCTTTTGGGGAGACTGCTAGGTACTTATGACCTAGATTGGCCACTGTTGGAAACAGGACACTGGGTTTGATGGACCTTGGTCTGACCCAGTATGGCATATTTTATGTTCTTATAGGAATGGCATTAATAGAGGTGTCAGTGCCAAGTGATTATTCTGTGAATCTTGTGGAGGGGAGAACATCCTTTAGTACCAAGAAATACAATCAGAAACTAAGACAATGTGGCAGAAAGATACTGACATACTTCCCATTGTGCTGGCTACATTGGGCTTGAACAAAAGCAATTTTCAAGCACACCTTGATAGGTTGCCTATAGATAAAACATCTTATGAACTTCAGAAGGAAATTCTCTGTGTCATAATGAAAGTATGATGTGCGGTAGCAGTAAATTTAACAGAATGAGATCATACTGCACACACTCCTGGCTTAGGAGTGAGGTTCATCACTGCCCTGGTATACACTGAACGAACTCATTTGGAGACATTACTCTTAAAGTATCACGACCTAGTATATTATCATTTGAGTTCTATAAGTCTGTCAAAAGTAAAACTTACTAGTATAAAACAGACAAACACAATCTGTTTTTTATTCCTTTCCCCTTTTGGCCTTTAATGGTAGTATTGTTTCCATAATTGATCTAGCAATCTTTGCTCTTCATTATGATACAGGAATAAGCAGAAAAGTCAGCTTATCCCTGCCTTCACTAGTGTGTGGGGAAACAAAAAGAGGCAAATGACCTACAACTCTCTGACTTTACACACATTCTTTAAATCCCACCAGGAAATTCTGAAAGAACAGAGGTATGATGCAGTGAGGATGACAACAGCTGCCATTGCTTTTTAGCTTCAAGCTCTAGCAGGAGCTAGGTGGTATTTTATTTTCTCTCTTGCACATTTTATGGCTTCCTGCACTTACAACTAATGTGTTAAAATGCTTCAAGGTTTTGGGGTTTTTTGTGCTGCCATGGAATTTATATGACCGATATATTTAAAATCTGATATGTAACAATATTATAGAGGTAAAGAAGCTCATCACCAACGTTGTTCACAAGTCAAATATTTTTACATGCCATAAGGTGGTTATTTATAATAGAGATTTCTATGTTGACTCCTAGATTCTGAGGCATACTTTGATGGTTGTCATGAACATGTCAGAAGTAGTCTTAATGAAAAGCCTTACATTGTAGAAAATAATTCTGTATGCCCAACACTATTTTCTCTGTTTCTGCCTTATGCTTTATGGATGGGTGAGCATACAGTCTAACAAATTGCAATTGTGTGCAACAAGAGAACTAATTTTGGAGCTTCAGTATAATAAATTGGAAACTGCAGCTGATCCCCTGTCAACCAAGCCCAGATTTAGGCATAGGCAATGTAGGGACTGCTATTGCTACTGAATTTTCATTGGTGCCAAAGAGTCACTGTTGTTGCCATGCCTCCATTTGGACCTGTCAATGTGATGCTGTTGCTTTGAAGAGCAGCCTGGCCCAGGGACAAACTGACCCAAAACATAGGCCTAGGGGATTATTTCATACTATCACTTCACCTTGCCTTGTCTTGTCTTACCATAAGGATCACTGTGATGTCGCCCAGCCTGCAGCTAAGTTAAAAAAAATAACATGCGAGGCCTCTGAGTCACTGCAGAGCTCAAGGTCCTGCAATGTTTCTTTCCATTCTTTTGGCAGTGACTTTCTCTATTAATATCAGGAAATCTGAGCCAAAGAAACAGAGGAATCTCACAAGGAATTGAGTCCTGCTGTGGCTCAGACGCCCTGGATTTTTTACTTCCTCTTCCATGGCATCACAGCGGGTGTTCCCCAATCCTGAGACTCCTGGCAGCATGCAGCCCTACGGAGCACGCCCAAATGCCTGATACAGCAATCCTTCCCCGCCCATCCCTTCCCCATAGTAGAAGCAATTCTATCTTCAACCAGAATATACAGCACAGGGCCTGTGAGGCTCATGCAAGGGGTAGGGCACTTCCGAGCCTGTCAGCATGTCTGGGCTTGCAGGCACCATGCTGAATTTTCAGGCTGGAGATGGAGTTATTGCTGTTTTGGTGTCAGGTTGGGCTACTTTACAAGATGAGTGATGGAAGAGAAGAAGGACGATGGGGAATTTGGGCAGAGATTTGGTCTACCCACATCTTGGATGACCTCTGAAGGACGTACCCCATACTCTGATTAATTTAATTTAATCTAATTTCATATACGTTCCATTGAATTCAAAACAGATAACATATTAAAATTTACATTATTACATCAGTCAGTGCAATGCATTATGATTCAACTGTTTATTGCATCTCGTAAATACAAAAATACAGTACTGCTGTACATTTTTCTTATTCAACAGAACAATCAATAGTAATATCCACTGATACAGCATTTAGCAAAACATTTTCAAATTATTTCCCCCTCCACCCCCTCCAACCCCCTCATTCCCTCCTTCAGTCCCGCCCCCCCCCCCCCCCCACATAACTACCATGAACCTCTATCTACCTTCCCATTCATCATGGTGACCCAAGCCAGTGCATACCACCGTGCCCCAGTGTCTAGGTATCTTTTTAAAGAGTAAGAATATCGTTCCGAACCCTTGAGGAGAGTGCTTGCAAGTAAGATTCCCAGGTAACTAAAAAACCTTCCCTCTTCTTCCCCCCTTTTTTAGAGACTAGCCCTTCCCATACAACAAATTGGTGAAGCACATTTCGCCATTCCCAATACCCAGGTCCCTCCCGCTCCCTCCAGTGTTTTAATATACATAGTTTACCCAGTAGGCATGTCTTCTGGACCAGTAAACATCCCCCTTTATTCCTCAACCCCAATGATTCCAATGCATCCAAGATCGCCAAGCCAGGGGTGAGGGTTATCTGCTGCCCCAATATCTGACCGAAGTATGTCTGGATTTCACCCCAGAAGATCTGTACACGCTCACAGATCCACAGCCCCGCTGACTCCTGATCACACTGTGGACATTGTGCAGATTCCGCAATGCCCACCCTCTATGCATGCTGTGGTGATATATATGCCCTTGTTAGGATTTTAAATTGCATCTCTCTTAGTCTTGCTCCCTGAGCGAGCCTGGATATACGTACTATCGCTGGCAGCCAAGCAAATCCTTCCAATGTGCAAACAAGTTTCTCCGCCCATCTGCACACTACCTGCTCCCCCACATTTGTTCGCGAAACTTCACGCATCTTTTTAACATATAGAGCCACAGAGATCCTGGAGCGTTCCTCTAATTCAAACCATGCCTCCAGTTTATCCATTGATACTTTTTCCAATCCCTGCCTATTTAAGGAGGATATGTAATGTTGAAGTTGCACATATGGGAAGCATGAGTTCCCCAGTAGATGAAAGCGACTTCTAAGTTCTCCTAAAAGTAAAATACCACTTTTTCATCAAACACATGCCTCAGCTGAGTGATACCAAGGAAAGCCCACTCCCGAAAAGCCTTTGAGTCATTTCCTGGGGAGAAGGCCCCATTGCCCTGTATTGTCAAATATCCTGAAACATCCGGAGGCAATTCCAACAACTTACAAAAGGTTTTCCACCCTCACAAACCCCTGTTATTAATAGACTCTCTCAAGCCTGTGGCAGAAGTTGAGGTCTGCGGGTATGTAGGGCAGCCACTAATGACAAGAGAGCCACCACTGCGGCCTCCATCTCCCAGGGTGTATAAACTGAGCTTCCCCCTATCCAATCTCTATTATGTCTTAGAACACAGGCCAAATTATACTGTACTAAGTCTGGGAGACCCATGTCCCCCGCTCCCCACGATCCCCGGAGTCTAGCGATGGTTAATCTAGGCTTCTTCCCCTTCCAAAGGAAATTCTGTATAAGTTTCTCCATCTCCTTTAAATCCCGGTGCTTCAATTTAAGAGTTAGTAACTGCAACATATAAAGAAGCCGGGGGAAACTACCATTTTATATGCCGCAATCCGCCCTGCAACCGACAGTGGCAGGGGGCTCCAGTCTCTCAACTTATCCCTCATCCAACCAATCATAAAGGGGACGTTTGCGCCATAAAGGCACTGCGGGTCAGCCGATAACCAGATACCTAAATATTTAAATTTATCTCATGCCCATTTTAGAGGGAACTGCCCAGGTCAGTCATCCCCAAGGGTTCCCAATACATCCATGGCCTCAGATTTAGTTTTATTTAAACGGAAACCTGCTACAGCCCCAAATTCCTCTATTTCCCTGAGCAGGTTGGGCAAGTACTCTGACGGATTTGTTAGTAAAACCAACAAATCATCCGCAAAGGCTGAAATTTTAAATGTTTCCTTCCAAATAGTAACCCCAGAAACCTTCGCATTGGTATTAATCATCCTCAGCAGTGGATCCAGTGAGAAGACGAATAGCAATGGTGACAAAGGGCACCCCTGTCTCGTTCCCCTCTCTAAATTTATGCTGGATGTTAATCCACTATTTACAGCTATTTGTGCAGTAGGATGATGGTAGAGGGCACACACTCCTCTTATAAACCCCTCACCCAGTCCATAGGCCCCCAGGACCTGAAACAGATAAGACCAATTTACCCGGTCAAGCGCCTTTTCTGCATCAAAACTGACCAAGAGGGCTGAGGTATGCGTCTGGTGGACCTGTTCTAGAGCGGCAATTATACGCCGCAGATTACTAACAGGATATCCGTTTGGCTTAAATGCAACAAGTCCGGCAGACACACTGCCAGGTGATCTGCCAAGATCTTGCCATATAATTTTAAATCTTGATTTAAAAGGGATATCGGAAGATATGATTCAGCCAGTTTCACCTGGTTTGGGTAATAATATAATATGGGCCACATTGACATCGTACCTCAGTTCCCCCCCCCCCCCCCGGGTCATCCAGCAATTAAAAACATCCGTCAGCGCAACCAGAATATCTGGTGCTAGAATTTTATAGTATTCTGCTCAAAAACCATCCGGTCCTGGTCCTACAAAGAGCAGCCCTTACTATGGCTAGCTGCACCTCCTCAGGTGAAATTGATGCCTCCAATCACTCCAGATGGCTAGATGCAAGCCTTGGCTTCGCCACCCGCCCCAAAAAGGTCTGTATGCGTGTCAGTGAGGCCTCATCTCCACTATAGAGGACGCTATAAAATTGGGCAAAAATATCTCTGATATCCTTATTTTCCTGCTTCTCTGTCCCCAACATATCCCATAGGACTGAGATGTAACTATGACACTGGCTTTTCTTTAAACAATGCCCTAACAATCTACACAGTTTATCCCCATACTGATACAAGCAGTATTTATAACAAATCAGAGACCTCTTAGCCCTCTGATGCAGTACATTGTTCAAAGTTGCTTGAGTAGCCAATAGGCGGGCGCTAGTTCCATCTGTTGTGTTCGTATTAAAGGCTCCCTGGTCTTTACACACCTGTTTTTCTAACCAAAGAATTTGTGCTGCTATGTCCCTCCAGCGCTTGGCAACGTAAGAAATAATCTCTCCCCTTATAACTGCCTTGGATGTGCCCAATAAAGCTCTGGGGTTGTGGCATGCTCTGCATTGAACAAACAATATTCCTGCCAATGCTCCCGAAGGAATTTCCGAAATCCTTCCTCTTCATATAAATCAATAGGGAAATGCCACCGAGTGCGCTCCACCTGTGTGTTCCCCCAGGAGCAATCCACCCACACCAAAGCATGGTCCAAAATTTCAAAAGTTCCTATGCATGCCGTATTGACCTGTTGGAAAAGGGGGTTAGACATAGAAATTGCATCTATCTGGGCACTAGTATTATGAGCTTGAGATAGATGAGTATAATCTAGCTCCTGAGGATGCAGAGCCCGCCAAATATCTAATAAATGCAATTGTCTCATAAATTGGCCTAGATGCCGTGAGACATATTGTCTAGCCCCACTAGGCATCCCAGATACATCCGTCTCAAGATCCAGAACTCCGTTCCAGTCGCCCCCCAGCATCAAAGGATAGTCAGGGAGTTCTTCAATCTCTGAAGCCAGAGTGGCAAAAAAGTGAGGATCTGGTACATTTGGGGCATAAACTGATCCCAAAATCACTGCCCTCCCCTGTAATTCCCCCACTACCAGTACAAATCGTCCCTTAGGGTCTTGGACTTCTTGGAGGCATTGGAAATGTACGCCCTTCGTGATAAGCACTGCCACCCCTCCCTTTCGTCCCTGAGCTGAAGCCCTATAAATCTGATCCACTTGCTTACCCTTCAACCTGCTGAGATCCTTCACCGATTGGTGTGCCTCTTGCAACATAATAATCTCACCCTTGTGTCTCCGAATGGCTCCCAGAATCTTCCTTCTCTTAACAGGGCTAGCCAACCCACAGGCATTCCAGCTAAGTATTCTTACCCCCATTCCCCAAATTCTAATATCTGGTATTCAGACCAAATAAGTACTGAAAATATGGAGGCCCCCCCCCCCCAGCCTGAGGTCCCCGTGTTGCTCCCTGCCTACCTATAATCCTTCCTTGCATCAAATATAGACACTCTCCTCTTTCTCTACTTCCTCGGGCCACCTTAACATCCAAGTGTAGAAAACCTTTGTTTGACTTTCCCTCTCCTCCCCTTCCTCCCTTCTCCCCCACTCCCCCTCTCCCACCCTCTCCTCTCTCCCATCCCCCCTCCTCTGTCTCTACCAACCATCTCACTGGTGTCTCTTCCGATGTTAGAATCCCCAGCCACCCAGCCACACCCTGCTAATAAGTCCATACCCCTGAACCTTCTCCAGAACTTTATCCCGCTCATCCCAGTTAATTGCCAAAAAATGCTGTAGTTACCCCCCTTTTTACCGCTAGCCCATAGCACTAACCCACCATAGTCCTTACACTTAACCTTCTGTGCTAGTCCTCTAACATCCACACTCATGGGTCTTGAACAGTGAACTCCAAAACAACCATAACTTTAGTTCCTGTGTGTTCCCCTTTAACCATGTTCCCGAGAGTAAAGAGGAGAACCCCTCCACTCTAGGAGGCTCCATTACTTTTCAAGCCCCCCCCCCCCCGGTGTCAGGTGGCCGCATCTGGCCTACTCATATGTTCCTCAGGAGATTCCTATCAATTGCAACATCTTATGTTTCTCCGGATACAGATTACTGCGTGGAGTCCAAGTATTGTTGTGCAGCTTCAGGACTCTCAAAGGTCCATGGCCCCGAGAAGAAGAAAATCTTTAATCTAGCAGAATATAGGACTGCAAATGTCAATTGCATCATTACTAGTCTCTGACATACTGTTGCATATGCCCTTCTCTTAGCGCTCAGTTCCATTGAGTAATCCTGAAAAGCCATGATTTTTATGTTTCCACTTGTTATATGGCCTTGCGCTCTCATCAACTTCAGCACTTTTTCTTTTTGCAAGAAGTTCATGAACCAGGCAATAACAACTCCAGGCCGTAGAGAGCCCTCATGCATAGGCCCGACCCAATGCATACGCTCAATCACTAATGGCCTGCAGTCCTCACCCAAAGTCAAAGATGATATCAGCAATGTTTCCATGTAGCCACGCAGTTCCTGATCTTTCACTGACTCTGGAATTCCCACAAAGTGAATATTCTTCCTTCTCCCACGTTCTCAAGGTCATCCAGTTTCAGCACTTGTTTTACCTGCTGCGTTTTAAGATGGAAGTCCGAGTCCATGCTGCTTTGCATGTCTTCTACCTGGGATATTCTTCCTTCAGCTTCAGTCAGCCGTGAGCCCACTGCCTCAAATGCCTGAGCCAGCGAATCCAGGCGACCCGTAATGGCATCGAAGCGTCCTGCCAAAGCCCCCACTACCGCCATTGATACCTTCTCTACCAGCACGGCCTGCCTGGCGAGTTTGGCGGGGAGAGGAGAGGGTCAGTCATCTTGGTAGGTTGAGTCGCCGGTTTTTCTCGATCTTTTCGGTCCGATTTATATCTTCCACTTTGTTTTTTCCTCACTGCAATTTCACCGGGGATATCCAGGACAACTCTGCTCCTTCATTCGGTTGAATTTTATAATTTTCTCTCTACCTGGGGCATGGAAAGTGGCTGGGGATTCAGGAGCGAGCACAGAACCCGTCTATGCTCCCTCAGCACATCACATGACCTAGTGCAATGCATTAAAAAACAGCAATGAAGCTTCTACAAAATCAAGGATAATTAATCCTCTGAAGCATAACATTTCTGAAGCAAATACGCTTTCAATGCTTGCCGGAATGTCATATAGTTGGATATAGATTTTTTTATTTTATTTAACAGTTGGTTTACATTAAACAGGTGGTTTACCTTAAAATTTAATTTTTACTTTGTGAAACTGTGCCCAAATTAACAAGGTTGTTTACATTAAAACTCCATCGTTGAACTCAAGTATTTACATTGTAACAAGGTGTTTTACAACTCTGTAACTCGGAGACATCAATGTGATGTAACATTGTGTTATAACGGTATGTTTCGATAACTTATTTACATCAGTAAACTATTTACAGTTTGAGGTCATGTTGTAAGATCATGTTCATTGTTCAGCAGTAATTGTCTGGGTCTGGTGTGATATTGCCGAAATGTTCAATGAATAGGAACGTCTTTAGCATTTTCCTGAAGTCTATAGCGTCATTCATGCATCTGATATTGTTCGATAGATAGTTCCATAGATTTGATGTATATATTTGAGGTGCATTGCTTGGCTTTGGAGAATCCTTTGGCGTGGTTAAATTATTTTTATTATTTGTTCTTGATGGTCGGTTTCTGGGTATATTTTTATTAGGTCTTGGAATGATTCAGCTGATTCATTCTGGAGTATTTTGAATATATTAGTTATAGACTTGAATCTTGCATGACTCCTTATCAGGAACCAAGGAAGTTGTACCAAGATTGGTGTTATGTGCTCACGTTTGTCTGTTCCTGTTAGAATGCGAGCAGCGGTGTTCTGTATCATCTGTAGTGAATGGATTGTTGTTGCTGGCAAATCTTGGTAAACTGAGTTACAAAAGTCCAATATTGGTGTGATTATGGCCTGTAGTACCATTCTGAAGTCATTGTAACTTAGCAGGGGTTTTAGTCTCTGACTGATTTTCATTATGTGGTAAGCACTCTGTGTTGTCCTGTTAATATGGGCTTGTAAGTTTAAGTTCTGATCAAAGATGATCCTAAGTATTTAACTTCACTTTTGACAGTGATGTATCCATTCTTTGTGGCTATTGTGGAGGGATGGTTGAAGATCTTGTTTCTTGTTACAGTGAATGCTTCCATTTTGCTATAATTTAGAGTGAGATTATGGGAGTTTAGCCAACCGGAGATTTCTGTGAGGCATTCCGTTATATTTGTGTAATCCAGGTTTTCGACATCAAATGGCATGTATATCATGATGTCATCGATATATATTTTTAGTGAAATTTATGTTTCTGTATGACTTCACAAAGTGGCTGATGTATATGCTAAAAAGCATGGAAGATAATGCTGACCCCTGGAGGACTCCTTGTGTTAGTGTGAATGGAGAGGATGTGTCTCTCCTATATCTGACATACTGTTGTCTATCCTGTAGGTATGATTGGAACCATTTCAAAGTGTTATTGTATAGACCAATTTCTTGTAGGCATTTTAGAAGTATGGAGTATGACACTGAGTCGAAGGTGGCTGATATGTCGAGAAATATTAGGATAATACCTTGTTTTATATTGTCGGTTTCTCTGATGGTTTGGTCAAAAACAGCCATTAGTAAAATTTCAAACCCATGGTGTTGTCTGAATCCATGTTGATGTGGGTCCAAGGGAGTTGGGAGTTGATGTGATCCTGAATTGTCTTCTCTATTATTTTGGCCATGAAAGGTAAGCTGGAGACTAGTCAGTAGGATTTGGGGTGTCTTGTCAGATTTGGGGCTTTTTAGAATGGGCCTGATTGATGCCAGTTTGAGGGATGTAGGCATATGCCCCTGTGCAAGGGATGTGTGTATGATGTGATGGATAAAAGGAATGAGTGGTTCCTTAGCTGATTTTATCCATGTCACTGGACAGGGGTCGGTTGGTGAGATTTTTGTGTTCAGGGTTGTTATGGTGTGTTCCACTTGTTTGAGTGTTGGGATAGTGAAGTCTCACCATGTCTCGTTGTGTCTCAGTGGGTTAATAGGTTCAATTATATTGTCTTTGCTTTCAGCTGATTGCTGAGCTGCTTTGACATTAGGTAGCCTGCTATTTGTTGCAGATGTATGTCAGTGGAGTCTTCCAGTGATGGTTCTCTTGTTAGCATGTGAACTATTACAAAGAGTTCTCTTGGTTTGTTCACTGCCCTCATTACCAGGTTTGTGTTATATTCCTGTTTGCATCTGTTGATCATGTTGTTGTAATTGTTTTGCATAGTGCTGTATTTTTGTAAAGCATATTGGTCTTTTGTTGGTCTCCATTTCTTCTCTATTTTTCTGAGATACCTTTTGGCTTCTTTTATTTCTTTTGAGTACCAGGGGGTTTGTGATTTCTTTTGTGTTGTAGCCGTTCTATGTTGAGCCGCTGTCAGATTCATGATGGAGTGGTTCCAGTTCTCCATTATGCTTTCAAGGTCAGTTTGGTTGTGGTCCAGTCTAGATAATGCTTCATTCAAGAATTGTTCTTTGTTATGTCCTAAATCTCCTCTTGATGTGTTGCTCCTGGATGGGCATATCAGGGGTGGGAATCATTATGTTAAATGTTATTATATAGTGATCAGACCATGGGATCAGCGATATAGTTGGGGGGGGGGGGGATTATGTGTTTGGATGGGTGAGGACAAGATCCAGGGTGGAGCCTTGTCTGATTGTGGGCTCATGTATTAATTGGGTATGGTTCATGGCCTCCATGGCTCTAAGGAAAGAGCTAGCCTCTTTTTGGTTGCTGAGTTGAGATTGAAGTCCCCCATTGTTAGCATGGGTTTGTGATGTGAGGCGAGGATGCATACCGCTTCTAGTATTGTTGAGAGCTCAGCAGTATTTGGTGTTGGGGGCTCTGTGAGGCAGAATGTGATGTATTTGTTTGAGAAAATCACAATGGTGCTTTCCTCTGTACTGTTCGTTGAGATTATTTTGAATTTGAAGTGGGTCTTGGCAATTATCAGCACTCCTCCTCCTTGCTTGTGTGTTCTTGGACAGTTAAAGGCCATGTATCTATATGGCATGATTTGATTTAGGAGTACTTGGTCGGTTTCTGATAGCCATGTTTCCGTTATGCACATTATGTCTGTGTTGTTGTCTTGCATGTAGTCTACTACTGTGTTTATTTTATTTCTAACCAATCTAACATTAATTAGTGTGCAGCTGACCATCATATCCAGTACTGAGGGGTTTTTTTTATATTGGTCTTGTAAGTAAGCTTGTCTGTACAGGGCGGTGTACACAACCAGACTGTCTAATAAAACCTGAGAAAGAGTTACAATTGTTCAGAACTTTGCTTAGAAATAAACTTCATATATTTGCTTACTAAGTAGGTGAAGAGGTACAAGTCCTGTAAGCTATGTGAAATAAGAAAAAGGGCAGCTTGTCCTCCAACCTTTCAGTCTCAGGGTTACCAGATATCAAGCAGTCAGCAGTAAACGTAATATCTACAGTTATGTCTTGGAATACATGTATGTCTCCTCATACTGACCTATGTTGATTAGAAATTGACCTATGATGTTATGAATACGTAATACCTGACGTAGAACAATAAAGTGAAATTATGCTGTATCATCCAAAAGAGCCTTATAAATAAAGTAAACCATAGCTAATAGTTAGAGTAAACAAAGAGAACTTGTTTCTATTTGTTTCTCTTCGCAAAGCTTTGGTGTATCTATATATATATAGAAGTGTGTGGTATTTTATTGCTGTCTCTTAGATTTCCTTCTCATTGCTTTGAGTGTGGTTTTCCGTTACTCCAAGAGCCCTGCAGTGTTGCTGGTGAGGGGGGCGCAGAGTATCTTTCAGGTCTGTATTGGGTTGGTGCATCTAATGGGTATGAGTCTTTGTGTGCGCTTGGTTGGTTGTTTGGTTTGGAAATGCTATAGAACATTGCATTGTATGCCTGCTCTTAGTAGTGCAATTGGAGTATTGGAATATGCTGGGAAGGCTCTCGCTTGCCTTAGCAGAAGAATGAGACAAATAATTAATAGGAGCATGGATGTGCTGCTGATAGCAGAGTGGATCCCCTATGTTTTAGGTTTCTTTCTGTGAGCTGCCATGTCCTGTAGTGTCAGTCAAGTGCACCTACCTCATTGGTTGCAGCACAGTGTTAGGATGGTCCATGATTATTCTCCATTGCTAAGGGACTTGTGGCATGTAGGGTTGTTTCCACAGAGGATAGGTATGGCTCTCCTTTCGGCCCATGCCTATGGGCCATGCCAAAGCACCCTCTGGTGAGGCCCTCAAGCACGGTCCCGCCAGTCGTGGGTGCACCTGGATGCGCCCTTCAATTTAAAGTTCCCTGCAGGCTCGCCTGAACGGCCCAATTGGCCTCGCAGTGATGATCGGGGAGGGGCTTGATCTCCTGCTCACCTCCCCAATGCTGATCAGGCTGCTGAAGACATTGTCCGGCATGTTCCCACACCTGGATGCGCCCTTCAATTTAAAGTTCCCTGCAGGCTAATTCCACTCATAGACAGCATTATATGAAAAAGATTAGAATGAACGGGCCTGATTTTCGAAGGCCTTTACACAGGTAACTGAAGAGAACTCATAAACATTTTTGGTGAATGAGTAAAGATGAGCTTTTAAGGAGAGCTGCTTAGGGTTGTTTTGTTTCTCAGAACTCTGAAAAGCTGAACCAACTGTCTTTGAAGGCACCCAACCTTGTCTGGATGTTTCTCCTCTTTTCTTTTTGGAGCCAAAAGCCTGACTCGGTATCATTGGAGCTAGCAACATTTACTTAGAATGTGTCCCATGATGGTGATATAATGAATAAATTGGAAGACCCATATCTTCAACAGACCTCCCTAAGTAACTTTAAAAAAGGTTGAATAGGATGAGAGATAGTGGAGAACCCTGTGGAACCCCACAGGTGGTACACCAGGGGCTTAAAAGGAGATCATTCTTCCTTACCCTGTAGGTTCTTAATTGAGGGAACCGCTCCTATTGTCTATAGAAATCCCTATTGCAAATCCAGCTATGCTTTCAAACTTTTTCAATACTTGTCTTTTTTATTGTACGCCTTTGATCATGAATGACCCTAGACAAATGTCATTCACTTTGTCTCCTTGCCACTGCTCTGTGACATCTAGATTTATTATATCTGCTCCATTTACTATTTAGGACACTCCAGAAGGGGCACAGCACAAAAGGATACAAAGCTAAGGGTACATGTTATATTTTTATGCTACAGCAAAATAAGCTATTATGTTAGCTTTAAGAAGGCCATTTTCAAACTATCCACGTTGGGACAAAGACCACATATACATTCTATATGAGAGCTTTGTACCAATTTTCAAGCTGAAACTGTGCATGAACATTTATTTTAAAACTTGTTGCAGATACAAACTACATATGGTCATTTACACTTGCTTTCTCTACAGGCATGTTTTACTGAAGAAAGTGAATGAAGATTTGACAATGCCATTTACTTGTTGCATACTTTTCCTCCCATATCCAAACTCTGCCCCAGAATACCACCTCATAGTGTAGCTAAAATTACTGTATATGCCATGTGGAGTAATATATGGATTTTTAGCTGCATTGAGGAAGGGCAATTTTCAGGCCATCAACTAACATAGGTAGAATATTTTTTACTCAAGTAAATCACTTAGGGCCTGATATTCAAAGTGAGTTATGCATTTGTGAACAAGTGGCAAAAGCATAACTCACGTACACGTGTATTTTCAACCCTTATACAAATAAAGCTGGGGCATTTAACTCGCTAATGGACAAATTTGGGCCAAAGAAGGGGCTGGCACTTAGAAGGGGCAAAGGTGGAGCTGGCACTTATATTTTTAGTGGCAACATTCGGCTGCAAAATGGATAGATTATGCATTTAAAATTAGGACTACTAAATGAGAGATCTCACATTAAGGGGGTCATTTAGAAATGCTATTGTGATTCCCATGTCCGAAATGTCCATTCAAACATGCAAATCACATCGATGACCCAAGAACCATTTTAGAACATCCTGAGATTACACATGTCCGATGCAATCACATCTGTTATACAGGGACATGTCAGAGGTGTGCCCAGAGCATTCGCAAAAAAATACACATGTGCACCTGATTGAAGAATGGTGCTGCACGTTTGGGCTTTGCAATGGACACATCCCTGTCTATACCCCCCCATGAGCATGTATAGGCATCTGCAGAGTGCTTGTTTCAGCAACCAAAAACCTGTACAGAGAAGAAGAGAGAGCCCTCTCAATCTGTCAGTAATTTTTATCACTCCAATAAAGCATACAGGTAAAAAAGCAAACCTTTTTCTTGTCCGCCATGCCAAATGTATGTCTACAACTGCAAAATGGCAAGCCAGGACGTGTACGCGGTGCGAGATACATGTGCCCATTCTGGAATACCATCACGGACACATCTATGTTGCCGGGCCCACAGCCGTCCATATCAAACACGTGCAAGTTTCTAAAATCATCTCAAAACTTGCACGTGTCTAGGGTATAATTCGGCACGTTCCCATATCGTTTCTATTTGATGGAGATGTTTGTCTTTTAAACTGGAAAAGGCCCAATTTTAGAAAACACATTTTCCCACCTTTGTTGCTGCCCCTCCCATGGAATTTCAGACATTTCGGTTTGGACATCCCAGATTGCACCTACACGGTCTCTCTAAAATGAGCCTTCATATGGATGTCACTGGCATGGTCATTAGTCAGATGTATATACAGTGGCACCAGTGTCCAGAGGTGGCCCTTTAGACTCTAGAGTAGCTCTTTGGGTTAGGAATTTGGGAATAAGGAGTGCTTTTTCTTTTTTCTTTCTCACTATTCATCTGTAAATATTTAAAGTTGAAGGGCCCAATTTTAGAAGGCATTCACACGGTTAACAGCCATGTTAACTGTGTAAATGCCTTAATCAGGGATTTTCAAAGGCACCTGCCTTCAGCACTTGGCCAACCCTCCCCCCCCCCCCCCACCCCCGCCCGCTGGGCTTTGCTCAGAAGCTTACTTCTCTGAGCACATGAGCAGATGACCTTCCATTTGTAGGTTCTTGCTTGGGAGAGCATCCTCATTGTAAGCCTCTGCTAACTTTTATGCTCTATTCAGGCATCTTCTTGCGCCTGTTTAGAATTTAGCTTGTTATTTATTTATAGATTGTTCTTTCTTTCTATAGTTCTAGCTTTTCAGTGTGTGTTCTATCTTCTGTCTGTCCTTTACTCAGCCCCTACTCTCTGCAGTGCTGTCTCCTTCTTTAACACTTCACTTTATTACCTACCCACTCCTGTCTTAACTTTCTTTCATAGCCTTCCCCTGGTCACTGATGCAATTACTCAGGTGCACCTGAACCCACCAGGACCTCTCTCCTCCCTCTCTATCTGTATCTCTTCTGACCTGCATTCTCTTCTCTTCTCCCTCCCTTATGGCTCCACATCACTTTGGGTTCTTGATCTTAACTCTCCCTACTCTTTAACCGGGTAAGGCGGACCGGCTGATTCCAACCTGATTCCCCTCCCCTTTTCCCCCCGCTTCTTTTTTTTTTTTTTTTTTTTTTATAAACAGCACCCTTAAACCTTTAAGAAAACCATTACACATCATTTGGAATTGAACTGGTCGCAGCTTTATTAACTTACAACAATTCACAACTTTTCAATTAACAAATTAACATCCCCCCCCCCCCACCAGCAGCGCAAGCCACCACCCACCATGCTATTAGCAAGGTGACGCCTCGGCCGCTTCCCCCGGGTACAGACCCGACAAAATTGCCTCGCACTCCCTCATCCGGCTTCGCCATATTATTAGCAAAAGCCGAGGGATTGTCCGGGCGGGAGTACCCCACCCCCGCCGTACTGCTTGCATCCGGCTCCGGACCCCGGAAACCTCCGGGATCCCGCCAACCCCCTCCAGCTGCAACACCCCCACGACAACCCCCAAGACCCACTTGAAACCAGGGAGGGTGGGAGGGCGTCCGGCGGCTCCGGCATCCGAAATCAAGAGGCCGGATTCATGCCGCGTCCCCGCACTAGCTCCCGACGTCTCCTTCATCCCATTGGCTGCCGCGCACAGTCGTCACACGCCGCAGCCAATGGGATGGTAGTATCCCCTCCATTCCGCCCCCGGGCTCCGAATGGACACGCTACCGACGCTGGAATGCACGCGGCCGCCCCCCCGGTTAATGGTGGCCGCGTGCACATGGCTCCGCGGCCTTGCCGTAACCGGGTAAGGCGGACTGGCTGATTCCAACCTGATTCCCCTCCCCTTTTCCCCCCGCTTCTTTTTTTTTTTTTTTTTTTTTTTATAAACAGCACCCTTAAACCTTTAAGAAAACCATTACACATCATTTGGAATTGAACTGGTCGCAGCTTTATTAACTTACAACAATTCACAACTTTTCAATTAACAAATTAACATCCCCCCCCCCCCCACCAGCAGCGCAAGCCACCACCCGCCATGCTATTAGCAAGGTGACGCCTCGGCCGCTTCCCCCGGGTACAGACCCGACAAAATTGCCTCGCACTCCCTCATCCGGCTTCGCCATATTATTAGCAAAAGCCGAGGGATTGTCCGGGCGGGGGTACCCCACCCCCGCCGTACTGCTTGCATCCGGCTCCGGACCCCGGAAACCTCCGGGATCCCGCCACCGGCTCTGGACACCTCTGTCCTGAGCCGCCCCCCTTACAAAAAGCTGCGACCAGCTCGCCTCTCGAGCATAACCACTTCCAAGGCCTCCTGCCAATCATTCAGCAGCAAGTCCAACCCGATCGGGGATAAATGCACCCCGTCCGGCCTGAACAAACCTGCGCAGTCTACATCCACCCAGTGGTGCAAAATTTGGCGCCCCCCATTCTCTATGACCCATCTGCCTATTTGGCGATTAATTTTTGACAGCCCCCTGGACCAGCGCCGCTGAACCCCGCAAGCCGGCCTTGGAAGTATATCCGACCACACTAAGACGATACCCGGGAACATCCCTAACACCACCCCCAAGTCCTTGTGCACTGCACGAATCAACTGGCGACAAGTCCAGGACGTCAAGTCGTTGCCACCCAAGTGAATCAACAGCACTGCAGGCCTCTCCATCCGACTGTCGTGGTGCCGCAGCAAAGGAAGGAGCTGGATCCACCGCATTCCGCGCTCACCCAGCCAGGTGACGGACACCGCAGAGACGTCCAGTCCAAGATTCTTGCCAATAGGTCGTGTTGCTGCCCGCCGACCAGCCCAGTAAACGAACGAATGGCCAGTCACCCAACAGCGACACCGGCCATGTACTACATCTGCAACAAAAAGAAGATAGGTTAGACCCCCCCCCCACCACCCCTACAACCGCACATAGGTTCGGAAGGCCTGCGACCTCCAACGACCGATACGTCTGATATCCCTCTCTGGCAAGCCCTCCGCCGCCGTGCTGGTAGCCGCCCCGATCCTGAACGAATGAGGAGCAAACCGACCAGCATCCTCCCCTATCGCCTGCAGCGACATCCGCAGGACCGACGTAAACTGGAAGCGCGTCAGCACCCGCCCGTCGTTGTGGACAAATAAATGGCCTGTGCCCACGGGCCGCACACCCAAATACGCCTGTAACAATCCGAACGGGCAAGTCCGGGACCCGGACACCTGTCTCAAGAGTACCCAGACACCCTTCCCCAGCTGATCTGTTTTTGAACGCGCGACAAGGATGCGCACTTGACCGGGTACCAACTGGACGTGGTGCAATTGCAAACCCCCACCCCGCGCGCGCCTACCCGACTCCGCCACCAATTCACCCACTCGGAATGCCCCGAAAAACGCCACCGAAAAAAACCGCCCGAAATAAAACGCACTCGTAACGGGACGCGACCACCTGGGGCAGCACCTTGCACAATCGCACTAACATGGTGTGCGTTATCGGCTGCCGGGTATCCCGGGTCGGAGGTGCCGCCCGCTCCCATCCTTGCAACAGCCGGGACGTCAAAAAACCCCCCCGCACCACGCCCCATCCCACGGCTTTCATGAAAAAGGAAAATCCCGCCAAATTCTTCCGAACCGTAGAACGCGACACGCCAGACATTTTCGCAGCCAAAACATACTGACCCAGGAGCCAATCAGATGCGGGGCCCCCTTTCCATCCCCGCTCTGACAGGAAGGACCTCACACTGCTGTAGCCTCTTCGGTAGGCTTCCCACGTTGCTGCCGACACAGAGTTTCTGAGCAAGTCGATCATGCCATCAGGCCAATCCGCCATAACTTCTCCGGGACCGATGCCCCCCGCTCTTCGGCTTCCGGCGCCAAGGTTCGAAACAGCTCCCACTTGAAACGGGAAAGAGCATCGGCAATAGTGTTAATACTCCCCGGAATGTGGCGAGCCTTAAGAACCACATTCAAACGTAAGCAGGATAGGACCACATGCCGCATTAATTCTGCAACCGGCCTGCACCTCGGGGTATAATTATTCACCACACTCACGACGGACTCGTTGTCGCACCGCCATAATATCTGTCGATTCCGCAGCCTCTCCGGCCACAGTGACAACACCACCAAAATCGGGAACAACTCTAGGAAGGTTATATTACTAGTAAGGCCGGCCTCGCGCCATGACGGAGGCCATCCTGCAGCACACCAAGAGCCCCCAAAGTAGATCCCTAAGCCCGCCCCTCCGGCAGCATCGGTATATAATTGCAACTCCCCGCTGGACACGACCTTCTCCCGCAACACCGACCGAGACACCGTTAAAGTCCCGCAGAAACTCATCCCATACCCCCAAGTCCGCTCGGATACTACGGGAAACCCGAACCCAATGATGAGGTTTGCGCACCCCCACCGTAGCCAACGACAGTCGGCGGAGGAACACCCGTCCCATGGGAATGACACGGCATGCAAAATTGAGTGAACCAATAAGTGCCTGCATATCCCGCAGCGAAAGCTTTGTGGCTAACATCGCGTTCGCTATCAAAACCCGCAGCTTCACTACCTTGTCGATCGGTAATCTCGCTATCATTAACAGCGAATCTAATTCCACCCCCAGAAAAGTAAGACGCGTCGCAGGCCCCTCCGTCTTCCCCACTGCCAGCGGTACTCCCCATTCCTGAGCCAATTGGGTGAAGTCTTCCAATAAGTCCCTACACTGCCTGGACTGAGCCGACCCTACGAAAAGGAAATCATCCAAGTAGTGAACCATTTGCCCACAACCCGAACGCTGAACCACGGCCCAGTGCATGAAAGAACTAAACCGTTCAAAATATGAACAGGATATCGCGCAACCCATCGGCATGCATTTGTCGAAATAAAATTGCTCCTCGAAGCGAAAGCCTAACAAAGGAAAAGCCGTGGGGTGCACCGGCAACAAGCGGAAGGCGGACTCAATATCAGCCTTCGCCATCAGGCACCCGGGCCCACAATCCCTCACTAACGCCGCCGCTTCATCAAAAGATGCGTAACGCACTGCACACAATTCCTTAGGGATATGATCATTCACCGATTCCCCCTCCGGGAAGGAGAGATTGTGAATCGGTCTATATTTCCCTCGCTCTTTCTTCGGGATTATGCCCAAGGGAGAAACCTTAAAGTCCTCAAAGGGCTGATCTTGAAAAGGGCCAGCTACCCGTCCCAGCGTAATTTCCCCAGCCAGCTTGTCCCTCACAATATTAGCAAAACGACGCACCGCAGGCGAATTCCTCGCTATGCCCGCGGCCACCCTCCCAACAATAGGAATCCGAAACCCCTCCTCGAATCCCTGCCCCAAGACGATGCCATCCGCTCTCCGGGGATACTGCACTAACCATGGACGAAGAGCCAGTACCCTAATGGGAGTAGGAGCGAGGCACATCATAGTTCTATTGCTTTGCGGCGGGGGTGCTGGCTCCATTAGGGCCACGTTTAACACATTTAAAGGCAGAATGTGTTCCTCCGCAGACAGAGCAGGCGTGCCGGAATTTACAGTCCGGAAAGGGGCAGGAAGACTTGTTGAAACGCCAACAGACGTCGCCTGTGCCCCCTCCCCCCGCCGGTCTCTGCACCGACGGGGACACGCCCCCACGAAAGGGCTTCCCCATCCCCCCTGCGCTGACCGAGCCACCTCTACCCACGCCCCCCCCTCCCGATTTGACCGCCATCTGCGTCAGCCATAGGTTGATATCTTGGGTACCCCACGATAACAACCGGTTCTCCTCCATCTTGTCACGAAACTTCTCATCGTAGTTGAGCCAGGCCCAACTGTCATGTGTTTGAGACGCTTCTAAGATTGAGTCCGCGTATGCCAACAGCATCCCATACTGCTCCGGATGAACGCACCCCCACACACTGGCTAGCCTGAGAAAGGCCCTCGTCCAATTAACTACATTCCTTGCGACTCTCCGCACCCGACCGGCCTTTTCGTCCTCTTTCCTCTTTCGCCTACCATCCCCCGACCGCTTCCTACCTTCCAGCAACCGGAAAATGTCAATATATCGTCGCTTCTGTATTTTTTTCCGCAAAGTCTTCGGTACGCTTTCCCATAACTCAGAGAACACAGCTACCGTAGGAATGGCACCGAGGGATGTTTGTCCGCTGCCCTTGCTCCCCGCTACATGCCCCTGGCTCCCCTCCCGCGACGACGGGCTTGACGACGTGTCTGTGGACGACGTGGACGACGAATCCGATCGCCGGTGCCTATGACACGCCCTCCTCCGCTTCCGACGTCGCTTTACACGATCACCGCCCGCAATCACTGTTCCCAGCCCAGATTCCTCCCCCTGTTCAATTGCCAACTCACCCGCCGCATTCTCCGCCATCTCTGCAGGTACGCTGCGCTCGGGACGCTCCGCCGCTGTCGAAACCGCGGCCTCCGTCTCCCCCGAAGCACCGCCTTCCGCAGGACCGCTCGTGCCGACACCTGGCCGCGACATGCTCCACCAAGGATTCCCCGCACACTGCCAAGCCGGAGGTACCTGCGGAGAGAAAACAGGGAGAGGCGACGAGACACCCGCCCTAACCCAGGGAGACTGCCACGCCCCAAGCCACTCCGCCCTCGAAGAGCCCTGACCTCCGCCCTGCCAATGTTCCCACGAGGGGGATGAACCGCCCCCCGACTCCTGTGGCCACCCCCCACATACCCGCAAACCCCCACCTATCCTCACCGCCCAGGGGTGACGGACCGCCATTCGGCCGGCCCTCGGGCGGCCAGACTGTCCTGGGTCCCCCCATCACCCCAACTTGCTCCCCACTCCCTCCAACCCGACTGTCCCGAGGGATCCCCAGCCCCCCGGCCTGCCCTTCCGCCCCCCCTCCCCTTCCAACTCCATCCTCGACCGTGCTGGCCCACCTGCACCCCTACCGCCCCCCCCGCCCGTTTTTTCCCCTGACAGACCCCCCTGCTGGCTGCCCCCTCCCCTGAGCCGTCCCATCATTACGTGGCGCTCTGCCCGTGGCTCTTCCCCGCGCTGATTTGTCAGGCGCTGCATGGCCACGTGCCCTGCTAGCCTCCCGCTCCGCACTGGCCCCGGACGCCCTCCGCCTCCCCTCTGGAGCTACCCTCCCCCTGCCCCCTGCCCCCTTTTTTCCAGCACGCTTGCCCCCGGATTTGCCTCGAGGCATCTGTGCAAAAATCAAGGTCCTTGTAAATGTGCTGATTTTATTTTATTTTATTTCTCTGCTTCCTTTTTTTTTTTTTTTTTTGAACGCTATCCCCCGAAAATTGCCCCAACCAAAGGGAATATCAGCAACCCCCTCGCAACCCCCCGCTACTCCACCACGTGGCTCCCCGGCGCGGGCCGCGATTGAAAAAACCGGCCCGGAATTGGTAAGCGGAGCCTCAAGGCAATGCCGCGTCACCTCCTAAAGCCCTGCTCGCCCGTACCACGCGCCTCAAGCCCCCCCAAAGCCCCAAACTACTACCAGGCAAAACTCACACGTCCGGCGGCTCCGGCATCCGAAATCAAGAGGCCGGATTCATGCCGCGTCCCCGCACTAGCTCCCGACGTCTCCTTCATCCCATTGGCTGCCGCGCACAGTCGTCACACGCCGCAGCCAATGGGATGGTAGTATCCCCTCCATTCCGCCCCCGGGCTCCGAATGGACACGCTACCGACGCTGGAATGCACGCGGCCGCCCCCCCGGTTAATGGTGGCCGCGTGCACATGGCTCCGCGGCCTTGCCGTTCCCCTCATTACCCACTGCTTACTGTCCCCACCACCCTTACCCTTTTTTCTTTTACGTTATCATCTGCCCTTGAGCCTCACCATTTTCTTTCTCTCATTCAGCCATCTCCACTTTAACTGAGGAAACCTCACCCTCGTTTCCTTCATGCCTCCTCCTCTCTCCCCCGTTCTCTCCTTCTCCTTCTCCTTATCTCATCTGGTTATCAACCCCAACCCTGGTTCCCCTAGACTTTCACACTTCCAAGGCAGATCAATACGTATCCTCTCAAATCTGATTCATATCCCTCTCCTTTCATCCTCTTCTCTCTCTTTTTCATGCACCTTGTGGAATGCATATTCTGTCTCCAATAAACTTGCCTTCATTCATGACCTCTTTATCTCTAATACTCTGCATCTCCTGACTCTTACTGAAATTTAGTTTCTCCCTGAAGACTCTGCTTCAGTTGCTGCCCTCTGTTATGGAGGCTACTTATTTTCGCATACACCTTGACCCATTGGCCGTGATGGCACTGTTGGGTTTCTACTTTCTCAGTCCTGCCAATTTCAGCCCCTCCTGCCTGCATGGAATTCCTTTGCAGTCCATGCCATCCACCTATTTACTCTACTACCTCTCTGGGCAGCTGTCAATTATTGACCCCCCAACAAGTCCACCTCTACCTGTCTCATAGACTTTGACTCCTGGGTCTCCTCCTTTCTAGATGCTTCTTCCCCTTCCCTTATTCTAGGGGATTTTAACAACCATATTGATGACCTTTCTGATCCTTATGCCTTAAAGCTCCTTTCCCTAACCACCTCATTCAACCTCCAGTTGTGCTCTACCACTCCTACTCACAAGCATGGCCATTGCCTTAACCTCATCTTCTCCTCCAGCTGCTCACCCTCAAACTTGTCCACCTCAGTTCTACCCTTATCTGGCCATCACCTGCTAACCTTCATCCTTAACCAGCCCCCATCCTGGTCTCATCCAATCTCCAATAACATATTTAGGAATCTTCATGCCATCGACCCTTCAGCTCTCTCCACTGCTGTCTTATCACCTCTTTCCTCCACTATGGCATCTGAGTCTGTTGATGGGACAGTGTAATGTAATGTGTGCCTTCAAGTCAGTGCTGACTCCTAGTGACCCAGAAGCTCCTGGGTTTTCTTGGCAGTGTCACCGGAAGTAGATTGCCAGGCTTTTCTTCCAAGACAATGGAGGGTTAAGTGACTTGCCCAAGGCCACAAGGAGTGCTAGTGGGAATCAAACCCTGGTTGCTTGGTTACCAAGCCAGTGTTCTAACCACTAGGCTACTCCTCCACTCCAGTATCCTCCTATAACACTATACTCTCCTCTGCTCTGGATGTACTTGCTCCTCCCATTCCAGACCCTGTGAGGCGTACCGTACCTCGACCCTGGCTGTCCTCAACAACCCACTACCTACATTCCTGTGCCCACTAACTACATTCCTGTGCACCTTTGGCTTAAATCACGTACTCTTGCTGACTACCTACATTTCAAATTCATGCTAACCTCTTTTCAGTAAGCCATAGCACTCGCCAAGCAAGAGTACTATGTCCATCTGACTAAATCTCTTCCCTCTGACCCTTGCCATCTCTTTGCTATACTTAACTCTCTCTTCAAGGTCCCTCCTCCCCCAGTCCCTCCTTCACCTTCTGCCCAGACATTGGCTGACAATTTCCCATGACAAAGTCCAAAAGATTAGCTTTGAATTCTCCACAGGTTCACTTCCCCTCCCTCTCTTCAATCCCATATCATTCCCTCACCTTCTGTCACCCTTTCTTCCTTTTCTGAAATCACTGAGGAGGAAATTGCAAATCTTCTCTCCTCCTCCAAATTTATTTATATTCTCTTATATACTGTGCTATTCTGCATCAGTGCAGTGTACATTGAACAAACTGAAATTACATTGAACAGGGCATTATAACTTGGAGATAACTATTTTACAGGGAACATGGGCTATGGAGGGTTAAGTGGCTTGCCCAAGACCACAAGGAGCACCTGTGGGACTAGAAACCCCAGTCCTTCCGGCCCAAGGTTGCTGTCCTCTAGTGGGATTTGAACCCCTGACCTTCCAGCTTGAAGTACTTTGCCCCAACCACTAGGCCACTCCTCCACTCCATTCTGCTCCTCTGATACCCGCTCCTCTGATTCCATTCCCACCCACCTACAAAGCTCTATCTCTTCCACTGTCACCCCTTCTGTCATCTCCTTAACCTATTGCTTTCCACTGCAACTGTTCCTGTGGCCTTCAAGCATGCTCTGGTCGCACCTCTCCAAGCCCTCACTAGACCACGCCTGTCCTTCCAGCTATCGGCCTATCTCTCTTCCTCCCTTTCCTTCAAAACTACTTGAATGAATGGTTCACTGTTGGTCTTGATTTTCTTTCCTCTCGTGCCCTTCTGGATCCACTGCAGTCTGGCTTTCGTCCTCTACATTCCACAGAAACAGCTCTTGCCAGAGTCTCCTGTGACTTGTTCCTCACCATATCCAAGGGCCTTTACTTGATCCTCATCCTTCTTGCCCTTTCTACTGCCTTTGACACTGTTGATCACCACCTTCTCCTCGATACCCTGTCCTCGCATGGATTTAGGGGCTGTATTCTGTCCTGGTTTATTTCTTATCTCTCCCAGTGCACTTTTAGTGTACATTTTGGTGGATCCTCCTCTACTGCCATCCTGCTTTCAGTTTGTATACCTCAGGGTTCTTTATGCTGGCGACTCTCAAATCTACCTTTCTGTGCCTGAAATGTCTCCAGGAATCCAGCCCCGGATGTTTGCCTGCTTATTCGACATTGATGCCTGGATGTCTCACTGCTGTCTGAAATTGAACATGGCCAAAACTGAGCTTTTTATTTTTCTCCCTAAGCCCACTGCTCCACTTCCTCCCTTCTCTATTTCTGTAGATGACACTACACTACTCCCCATTTCCTCAGCTCGCAAACTTTGATTAATCTTTGACTCCCTCTTTCTCTGGGCACATCCAACAATTGGCTAAAACCTGAAACTTCTTTCTCTATAACATCAGAAAAATGTATCCCTTCCTTTTTACTCACACTACTAAGACCCTTATCCACGCACTAGCCATCTCCTGCCTTGACTACTGTAACCTGCTCCTTGCTGGTCTCCCTTTGAATCTTCTCTCTTCCGTTCAATCAGTTCAAAACTCAGCTACACAGCTTCTTCTGCCAATGTCACTATGCTCATGTAACCCCTCTTCTCAAGTCACTTCACTGACTCCCTATTAGTTTCCGCATCCAGTTCAAACTTCTCCTACTGACCTACAAGTGCATTCATTCTGAGGTTCCTCACTACCTTTCCTCTCTTATCTCACACTATACCCTTCCTTGGGAACTCTGCTCCTCTGACAGATTCCTTTTATCTGTGCTCTTCTCTGACACTGCCAACTCCAGATTTTGTTCATTCCATATTGTTGCTCCATAGGCCTGGAACAAACTATCCAAGTCTGTGTGTTGGGCTCCGTCTCTAGCCCTATTCAAATCCAGGCTAAAAACCCACCTCTTTAAAGCCTCTTTTGGATCCTGATGCTCCTCACTCTCTTGTCCACTACTTATATGTATCTTACCATACTCTAGTCTCCAGATTCACTATGGAGGTCATTCCAGAAACCAAATTAGGGTGTATATGTGTACCAGGGATGTTTATCTACCAAAAACATCTATGAGCATATTCTGGTACATAGCACCCACAGATATTTTTCTCGCTAACATGGGGATCTCAGAATATGTTCGGGAGGAGCGGAACAGGGGCATGATTTGCCACGGAGATGTATAAAGCATATTCGGGAAAGGCCCATGTACATTTTGTAAGGTCCCCACAGATGTGCCCGTTATACCTGCCGGAGACATGGAATAAGGCCAGTACGTAAAAATTATTCTGCTGTGTTTGTATAAAGATGGTGACTAGTCTGTTCTAAAATGGTGTATTGCAGTATGGAAAAACACCACAAGATGCATTTAGAAAGAACAGAAATCAGAGGTGTGTGAATCTTGTAAGAAGAGCCATTAATACCTACCCTGAAAGAAATATTAAGAAAAGCAATAGTGATTATTCTGGTCATGCTGACATTTGCTGTTTGTGCTAAAGGAGCTGATCTAGGGGACCCTAACAATTCCTGTATTCTGAAAAATGGGACTGTTGATGTAGGAATAGTATGTGAGTAAATATGGAAAGGATTCTTGTTTGAGTGAGAAACAGAGATCATATCTTTAGTCCTAGGACTCCATGCTGTTATGTTATACAAGCTGTTATTTATAGGTTTACAGCATCTCTTTGTCAGATATATGTTTTTTATGACTGAAAGTAAGAGTGTATGTGTGTGTGGATTGAGGGTTGCATGGGAGGATCTAGTGTGCTCATCTGCAATTCAGGGGGGACATGAATGCCCGGCCAGTACCTGGACTATATGTATGACCGCAGCATCAGTATGTGCCAGTGTGATAGGGCAGAATAAATCACAAAATGTTCTCCATAGCTAAATGTCAAAACATATCCCTTTATAAGAGACCCTCAGAATAAGAGCATTCAACAGTGCAAACAGCGCTAAAACATGCCCAAAAGCACCATTTTTGCTGAGGTTGGTAAGGGTCCATACTTAGCATCATAAAGACTGTTTTTAAAGATGACTAATGAAAGAATAACTAAGGATTTCTTCTACTGCTATGTATTTTTTGCTGCAAGGTATATCATACCAACAACAAGGAGTCACCTGAAACACAGCAGTGCACCAGCAAATGAAAATGCCAATGTAATGTTTGTCGGGTTAAACAATCAAGAGGGGAGTTGAACGCCACTCCACTCGTATGATTGTAAAGTCCTTTTATTATTTTTATTTATGTAGTGAATAAGCGTATCTGAAAAACGGCGACTCTCATAGCTTAGAACAATCCCTCCAAAGGCAGGTAGTTCCCACACAACATGCATGTTTCGGGCCAACTCTGGGCCCTGCTTCAAGTGTCAAGCAGGCTGTAAGCCAGGATCCATAACACCAATACGCAAGAACGCCGGTAATCACGTGAAAGTCTTTAAAGTGCCTACAACTTTCTGATTGGCTGAAAAATGATGTCAGCAACAAGGGAGGAACAATGACAAATCAGGGGATCCCTCAAACCACGGAAACACACTGATCGCACTGAACACTAAATGTTGTTGAAAGGTTCAAAGTTCAGATTAAACTCCACCAATCTTGTTCCAAATTGAGCCTACTAGAGGAAACAGTCTTCAAACGAAATAGCTATCGTTGTTCTAACCACTGTAGCTGATAGACAAGGTCACCCCCACGTGGGTCTCCAAGAACCAGGTCAATCACTCTCCACCACAGATCCATGAATGAATGACAATATGCCATGCAGTGTTCCACAATAGGAGCTGTAACAGTGGATGTCCTAATGCAGGAAGCATGTTCACTAAGATGCGCTTTGCTAGAACAAGTGGTACGACCAATATGAAGAAGACCACAAGGACAAGGACTTCCGAGGTGGTTCACCTATTGAGGAGGCACTGGTTGGTGCTTCATCTGCACTCTTGTTTCTGTAAATCTTTATCTTTTGTGTACACCTGGGGCTCCAATTTACGGGATCAAATTGTGAGGTCTGCTTTACCATCTGACCGTCCATCAATTGGGTATCAGAGCCTACAGGTCACTTTGCCTGTGGGTCTTGCAATTTCTGTCGTAACACTTTGGAGGGTGATACCTGGACTCATCCCACCTCAGACCAGGTTTATACATTTTTGTGGAGAACTACTTGTCTCACTAGTTTTGTGGTGTACCTTTTACAATGTCCTTGTAGTCTTCTTTATATTATCAGTATTTATGTGTAGTTTGCATCAGCAAAACACTGTCAGTGAGCAGAGCAGTTTAGGAGATGCACGTTTTAACAAAGGAGGTGTGGCCGTTGGAGACATCCATGGGTATATGGTGGAGACGGGCAGGATCGGAAATGTCCATTTTTTCAGAATACAAAGAGCGTGGAGATGACCATACCGTTTGCTGCGTATACCCTTGTCTCATTATAACAGTGGGGCCCATGTTTCTCCATAGTGTTTTGCTCATGCCATGCCGGAAACACCTATGTCCTCGATTCCGGAACCACAGGTGCGTCTGTACCCATGACTGCAGAATTAGGGTGAAATCGGGCCCGTTTTCGATTTGGACATGTCCATAGCCCGGATGTGCATGTTATGGAATTGGCCTCCATGTGTTTTTTCTTGATTACATTGTAAGCTCTGATGAACAATAACTGTGTCTTACATCTATATGTACAGCGCTGCATGCGCCTTGTAGTGATATACAAATGATTAGTAGTAGTAGTAGTATCACATTGAAAAAGGAAAGAAACTCCTTGATAGACATTTTCAATTTTTCTAGAATAAGAGGAATGAAGCTCCAAGTCGATAGATTCCAGAGCAATATCAGGAAATGTTTCTTCATGGATGGCTTTTATAAAGTTGCAGGATCGCACATGCATGTTTGCACACTGACTATTGTTAAGCATTCCCAGGGGAGTCAGGTGAGTTCAGCAGTATCAGAGTTGTGATGTAGACATGTAGGGGGGCATATTCAAAGGGATTAACATGGTTAGAAGGCCTGATTACCACAATGAGTGGGATATTCAGCGGCATATACCCAGTTTGTGCTGCCTAATATCCTCTCCTGAGCCGGTTGAATGCCCCAACAATAATTGCTTAGTACTGGGGCATTCCGGGGGATGAAGCAGGGACGTCACCCAAGGTTAACTAGTCAGCGGCGATATTCAGTTGCTAATTGGTTAACCTAAACTGGGTATAGGTAGGCCAAAAAAAAGCTGGCCTGACTTTAACCGGTTTAGCTATCGGGCCAGTGGCTGAATACCGCCACTGACCAGATAACTAAATCGCTATCTGGGCATACCAGATAGTCAGTGCTGCTAGCCAAATATGGCCTCAGCATTGAATATCTAGGGATAATTCAAGTCGATGTTGACCAGCCACTTTAATTGTGCTGGCCGCTGCAGCTGAATACTATATGTCCTCTGTACTTTATAAAATACCAGATACATGTATAGAATAGACACATTTATGCCAACGTAATGGCAGCTATAAATGACTTTTGGTTGCAAAAAAATGAGAGGAAAATAAAAAATCTGTGTGGGTCTATGGCACTGGGCAAAGAATGAAACTGAGCAGACGTTATCTATCATTATATTCTGTTTCTGTATTTCTACAGTATATAATAAATATGCAGAGATAATACATAATAGTGATTTTCTGTAGGTAAAAATGCATGCGTCTATATATATGATAGACTTGGAAAGACAACAAGCAATCACGTTTGCACAGGTAAAATGCTGTTTTAGCCACAGAAATGGGTTTTTTGAGTGTTGCCCACCTTTTATGCAGATAAAAGTATGCATGTAAGTCAGTAATGTGTGTACTTTTAGCCTCATACTTTGTAGGTATTTCAGTAGGTGGACTAGGTAGTGGGAGGCAACGACATAGATAGTTTTGGATATTCCCAAGTATGCATGTAGCTATACTTTTCCAAACACCTTAAAAAGCACCCGCAGAAAAAGCGGGCATAAAGATATTCTAGTATTTTTCAGGGGGTAATAATTAAAATGTTTTGATTATTGCAGTAAACCTTGCAGATACGTTGTACCCACTGGTTTTGCATGAGCCAGGCTAGTTAGATTATAGCATATACATAAACTCTGAGGTAGACAGCTATCATAGAGAGAGCTATTATTCCTCATCTGTGCTCTGTGTCCTTCTCCCAGCTGAAAGAAAATCATACTGTGACTAATATCTCATTATTCTGCCTTGTACACATCACCGTGATTGACAGCTCAGAGAGGCAACAGCATCAAAAAGTAATTCATTGGTAAAATTCCTACTTGTGAATTCAAGAAAGCATGGGACCAACACAGAGGATCTCTAAAGGTAAAAAGTGGACTGTTGTAGTTGTTGTTATGGAAGGACAGACTAGATAGGCCATGTGGTCTTTTTCTGTCGTCATATTTCTATGTTTCTATGTTTCTATGTTTCTATTTGAAAGAGACAGAGAAAACGAGTATGTGCGCATGTCTATATGCGATATTATATTTCCTTTCATGCTTAACCATATGCAGACCATACAGGACCTATATCCTTGACTAGGGAAAAATTTCATGTTACCTGATTAGATGGGTAGCAATAGAGGAGACAGGAATTAGCTGTTCTCCCTGTCTCAGCAATCTCAACACAGAACTACTAATACTTGTCATTTGTTTAGTGTTACAAGAAGTATGCAGTGCTCTACATATAGATGTAAGACGCAGTCCCTGCTCATCAGAGCTTACAATCTAATCAAGACAAACAACATCACAAATCTGGGGACTAGAGTATGGTAAGATACATATAAGTGATGAACAAGAGAGTAAGGGGCATCAGGATCCAAAATCAGACTCAAAGAGGTGAGTTTTAGCCTGGATTTGAATAGTGCTAGAGAAGGAGTCTGACATACTGACCTGGGAAGTTTGTACCAGGCATATGGAGCAGCAAGGTGGAATGAACGAAGTCTGGAGTTGGCAGTGGAAGAGACGGGAACAGATAAAAGGGATCTGCCAGAAGAACGGAGTTCACAAGGAGGGATGTAGGGTGAGATAAGAGAGGAAGGGTAGTGAGGAGCTGCAGAATGAATGAACTTATAGGTCAGAAGGAGAAGTCTAAACTGGATACGGAAACAGATAGTGAGCCAGTGAAGTGACATGGGAAAACAGGTTATATGAGTATAGTGACATCGGTGGAAGGTTAGCCATGCGGCTGAATTTTGAAAAGACTTCTGCTCTTTCTCTTATAGAGAGATGTTGCCCCTGTCATCAGGTCTTGCCAAATTGGCAGCAATCATGTGTGAGTTCTGTGTTCCCAATCGCTACCTGTCCTCCCTGTTTATTTACTGTGAAACCCACAATACCTGTATTGGCAGGCACCGCAAGACTTTCCGCACGACCTGTCAATGTAGGTATCGCGGGTCTCTGTGGTAAATCCAAAACCTCTGAGGTATCTGTAGGAGGATACCAGTATTTAGTAGACGTGCCTCTTAAGGTAGGCAAGGAAAAAGTGATGCATTTAGAGATGAATAACCCAAATTATAACTAAAAAATGCTAGGTTCCCCGGTAGGAGTCATCACCCAGGTAAAACATCTAGACGTCATCAAGGACAATATATTAAAATCTTCTGCTTAGTGTGCGCTGGCAGCCAAAGAAAACAATGTTAGGAATTATCAGGAAAGAAATACAGAACATAAAAAATCATAATGATGCCTTTGTATCACTTGTCATGGTGTAGATCTATCAGAACCTATGGAGATAGGTAAAACTGCAGAGAATGGATCTGACACTGACAGCTCAGAGAAGCACATGGCCCAGAGTTGCTGTAGGCAACGTATACAAACAATGTCACAAGGTGGGAGAACACGCCCAAGCAGCAAGCAGGCTCAGGATTCATTAGATAATGAAGGGCAGCTGAGAGGGGGCGGAGTTCAGGCAGATACTACGACACACGCACATAAAACTAACTCACCTGAAGTTAGGAGGGGCAGAGCTGATAGAACCAGATGTGGTGGAGCCGAGAGGACGAGTGGTGGAACAAGGTGTGGATCCAGGAGAGCTGAGAGAGCTGAGAGATCCAGTTCCAGAGCAACCAGGGACAACCCAGAGACTGCTCCAGAGAGCAGCATACAGACAAGCACAAGCTCAGTGACGTTTTCCACGAAGGTAGCAGAGAATACGGTTTTGGAACCAGGCTTAGGAAAGCCGAGGAAGCTAGCCACCCCAGCTGCAGGCACAGAAGGGAAAAGGAGTTCTGGCCTGAAGACGTTTTCATGTCAGAGGAAAAGCTGAAAGAAAAAGGCAGTAGGAACCTTCCGTCCTGGCCAAGCCCTGTTAACTCAGCTGTACCGAAAAACTCAGGTCTAAGGGAGCTAGAAGGTAGGCTGTTTAATTCTAATATAAGGAAAGCTGAATGCAGAAGTTTTCCCTGCAGTTTGTCAGAGTTTGTGGGGTTCTCAGGGAAGAAACTATAGAGAATGTGGAAATCTTCCATTCCACTCTGTTACTGAGGAGGAGGGGAAGTCTCAGTGCCGTGAGGAGAGACTGTTTGGCAATAGCACTTTTTACAATCCGAAAGAAGGACAGTCTGAAGGGGAATGTGAGGAAATGCAACTTGATATTCATGGGGAACAACCCTCAGATGATTGCATGGATTGTACACTCAT
This sequence comes from Ichthyophis bannanicus, assembly GCA_033557465.1. Classification (NCBI taxonomy): domain Eukaryota; kingdom Metazoa; phylum Chordata; class Amphibia; order Gymnophiona; family Ichthyophiidae; genus Ichthyophis; species Ichthyophis bannanicus. The sequence goes on from CM066033.1 coordinate 546,429,324, forward strand.
TATTGCTGACCATGTTACCTCTTTATGCTGAAGAGGCTGTTACATTTAAAACAAATAGAAAATACTTTTTTTTTTCACTCAATGCATATTTAAGCTGTGGAACTCATTATTGCAGGAGGTGGAAAAAGCAGTTCACGTAGCTGGATTTAAAAAAAGATTTGGACCTGGAGAAAAAGTCAATATACTGTTATTAAGCTAGACTTGTGTAAAGCCACTCTGATCCCTAATGATAGGTATCATGTAATTTTTTGGGATCACGGCAAGTACTTGTGACCCGGACTGGACACTGGACTGGACGGTCTGATCCAGTACGGCAGCTCTTATGCACCAACATCCTGACTGAGCTCTGCTGCTTCCCGAATCTCGCACAACTCATGCCCGCCTTTCACACTCCGGTGCAAGGACTCTGCTGTTCTTCAGCACTTCTTGATCAGTAGCTTTAGGACATGGCTGCTGCTTTTCTTGATCCGAAAGCCCAGGAACTCTCTTCATATCAGTACAGCAAGTATGCAAAGCATCAGACATCAAAAACAGGGCTCCACAAACCCCAGGTGCCATGTCACCATGGAGAATAAAAATATTGGACCTGGGACCTGGAGCTTGTATGCAAAGTAGTGTATGCTCTGAGTACCTTCTTTGTAGTAGTGTCTCAGGTGAACCAATATGTTGCAGCAGCCACTGCTCAGCCCAGTAGGAAGAGTGTAAAACTTCCAGTCACTGATGACAGGGCCAGTATTGGCCAATGGACAGGGGGAGTAATCAGACTGTGATTTGAGAGTGAGATTGGCATGCTAGCTGCCAGCAGCAGCAGAAGCAGCTCACCCCAAACATTCTCCCTTTGAAAATCTAAGAAAGTGCCACAACACTCAGACACACCAGAGAAATTTTATTTGGAGGTAGGATCCTACTATAAATTTCAAGTAGCCCAATTGGGGGGGGGGAGTGGAAGAGAAGAGAGGGATTGTGAGAGGCTGCTGTGGGGGTGGAGGAGGAATGGATTTGAGAGGCTACTTGTGGGGGTGGAGGAGGAATGGATTGTGAGAGGCTGTTGTTGGGGTGCAGGAGGAATGGATTGTTAGAGGCTGCTGCGGGGGTGGAGGAGAAATGGATTGTTAGAGGCTGTTGTGGGGGTGCAGGAGGAATGGATTGTTAGAGGCTGTTGGGGTGAAGGAGGAATGGATTGTTAGAGGCTGTTGTGGGGGTGCAGGAGGAATGGATTGTTAGAGGCTGTTGTGGGGGTGGAGGAGGAATGGATTGTTAGAGGCTGTTGTGGGGGTGCAGGAGGAATGGATTGTTAGAAGCTGTTGTTGGGGTGGAGGAGGAATGGATTGTTAGAGGCTGTTGTGGGGTGGAGGAGGAATGGATTGTGAGAGGCTGTTGTGGGGGTGGAGGAGGAATGGATTGTGAGAGGCTGTTGTGGGGGTGGAGGAGGAATGGATTGTGAGAGGCTGTTGTGGGGGTGGAGGAAGAATGGATTGTGAGAGGCTGTTGTGGGAGTGGAGGAGGAATGGATTGTGAGAGGTTGCTGCAGGGGTGGAGGAGGAATGGATTGTGAGAAGCTGCAGCGGGGGTGGAGGAGTAATGGATTGTGAGAGGTTGCTGCAGGGGTGGAGGAGGAATGGATTGTGAGAAGCTGCAGCGGGGGTGGAGGAGAAATGGATTCTGAGAGGCTGCTTGCGGGGGTGGAGGAGGAATAGATTGTGAGAAGCTGCAGCGGGGGTGGAGGAGAAATGGATTCTGAGAGGCTGCTTGCGGGGGTGGAGGAGGAATGGATTGTGAGAAGCTGCAGCGGGGGTGGAGGAGAAATGGATTCTGAGAGGCTGCTTGCGGGGGTGGAGGAGGAATGGATTTGAGAGGCTGCTTGCGGCGGTGGAGGAGGAATGGATTGTGAGATGCTGTTGTTGGGGTGGAGGAGGAATGGATTGTCAGAGGCTGCTGCGGGGGTGGAGAAGGAATGGATTGTGAGAGGCTGTTGTGGGGTGGAGGAGGAATGGATTGTCAGAGGCTGCTACGGGGGTGGAGGAGGAATGGATTGTTAGAGGCTGTTGTTGGGGTGGAGGAGGAATGGATTGTGAGAGGCTGTTGTGGGGGTGGAGGAGGAATGGATTGTGAGAGGCTGCTGTGGGGTGGAGGAGGAATGGATTCTTAGAGGCTGTTGTTGGGGTGCAGGAGGAATGGATTGTTAGAAGCTGTTGTTGGGGTGGAGGAGGAATGGATTGTGAGAGGCTGCTGTGGGGTGGAGGAGGATTGGATTGTTAGAGGCTGTTGTGGGGGTGGAGGAGGAATGGATTGTGAGAAGCTGCAGCGGGGGTGGAGGAGAAATGGATTGTGAGAGGCTGTTGTGGAGGTGGAGGAGGAATGGATTGTGAGAAGCTGCAGCGGGAGTGGAGGAGAAATGGATTGTGAGAGGCTGTTGTGGGGGTGGAGGAGGAATGGATTGTGAGAAGCTGCAGCGGGGGTGGAGGAGAAATGGATTCTGAGAGGCTGTTGTGGGGGTGGAGGAGGAATGGATTGTGAGAGGCTACTGTGGGGGTGGAGGAGGAATGGATTGTGAGAGGCTGCTGTTGGGATGGAAGGAGGAATGGATTGTGAGAGGCTGCTGCGTGGGTGGAGGACGAATGGATTGTGAGAGGTTGCTGCAGGGGTGGAGGAGGAATGGATTGTGAGAGGCTGCTGTGGGGGTGGAGGAGGAATGGGTTGTGAGAGGCTGCTGCAGGAGTGGAGGAGGAATGGATTGTGAGAGGCTGCTGCGGGGTTGGAGGAGGAATGGATTGTGAGAGGCTGCTGCAGGAGTGGAGGAGGAATGGATTGTGAGAGGCTGCTGAGGGGTTGGAGGAAGAATGGATTGTGAGAGGCTGCTGCAGGAGTGGAGGAGGAATGGATTGTGAGAGGCTGCTGCGGGGTTGGAGGAGAAATGGATTGTGAGAGGCTATTGTGGGGGTGGAGGAGGAATGGATTGTGAGAGGCTGTTGTGGGGGTGGAGGAGGAATGGATTGTTAGAGGCTGTTGTGGGGATGGAGGAGGACTGGATTGTGAGAGGCTGCTGCGGGGGTGGAGGAGGAATGGATTGTGAGAGGCTGCTGCGGGGGTGGAGAAGGAATGGATTCTGAGAGGCTGCTGCGGGGTTGGAGGAGGAATGGATTGTTAGAGGCTGTTGCGGGGGTGGAGGAGGAATGGATTGTGAGAGGCTGCTGCGGGGGTGGAGGAGGAATGGATTGTGAGAGGCTGCTGCGGGGGTGGAGGAGGAATGGATTCTGAGAGGCTGCTGCGGGGGTGGAGGAGGAATGGATTGTTAGAGGCTGTTGTGGGGGTGGAGGAGGAATGGATTGTTAGAGGCTGCTGTGGGGGTGGTGGAGGAATGGATTGTGAGAGGCTGTTGTGGGGATGGAGGAGGAATGGATTGTGAGAGTATGCTGCAGGGGGGTGAGCGGAGGAAAATGTATAGCTGAGCAAAAAGTGCGAAAGGGCAGACTTGATGGGTCATATGCTCTGTATCTGTGGTGGGGTAGGGGGCTTGAGAGAAAGATTTTGAGAGGCAGGGTGCAACTGTGTATGCACTTCATATATCATGTTCATGTGTTGCAATTATAACATGTTTTAGTGAACGTCGTAAGAATGAAATATGCAGCAAGCAGCTAGGAAAGAGAAAAATAGAAAGCAACTGTTACTGACAAATTTCTTTGGTATTCCGCTGGATAGAAAAGAGAAGCAATCTGTGCTGGAAAGTGAAGTGGAACTAGCTAATGTGAATGAGGCATCATAAAGTGGAAATGAAATGCTATCAAGAAAAGTTGCCCCTTAAACAAGCCAGCATCAAATAGCAAAGGGGAGGAAATTCAAAGAAAACTGGTGCAAATAACTTAAATGGCTTATATTTGACCAGAGTTAATATATGGCTAACTGCAAGACTTGTGTTTCCTTACCTAGCACTGCAGATCAGAATTTTAGCATAGAACCTTTCACTTGAAAACGTGAGATATTTAAAAAAGATGAAAATTCAATCCAGCAACAAAAGAGCGTATCAGCAAATAATGCACTACCGGCTTCTGAAGCTACGCCTTTGGCTGTTTGCATGAAAAACATGGATACCAAATATTTGGTGACATGAAAGCACTTTTCAGTGTTGCTTATTGTATTGCAAAGAACAAGCAATTATTTTCTGACTTTGAAAATTTGCTGGAACTGACAGGTAAATTAGGGGTTGAGGTAAGGAAGACTATGAAGATGGCGAGAGGTGCAAAGACTTTGTTTCACACATCACAGAAGAAAAAGAAAAGATCCAATTTGGGAGCTGCAGGATTCAGAGTATGTGAGCTTTTTGCTAGGTGGGTCTACAGGCAAAGCAGGTGTTGAAGAATTGATTTTATACTGTATGTAAGGCACACAAAGAACAACAGAGAGAGAGACGTAGTGGTGTCATCATACAGAGCCTCTTGACAATGCACCTTGCAGAGGAATATTTGGAAGAATTGGATAATCATGGACTCCTGGATTGGCTCTCATCCAGTCGACTGATCGGCATCCGTACTGATGGTACAGACAGCATGACTGGAGCAAAAAATGCATTAATACCAGAAATTTTACAGAACCAGAGCCCTGTAGGTGGTGTTCCCTGTATTGCGCATAGATTAAATTTAAGTGTGCTAAGTGCAATGAAAAATGCTAACTACACTGAAGATTTTCATTCAGTTTTGAAGAAGCTGTACAAATCCTGCCAGTATTCTCCAAGGAGAATGTGGAAACTGAAGAAAGTAGCAAAAGGTTTTGAAAGAAAAGCAACGACTAGGAAAGTATCTCTGCACTTTCTAAGGAATGGAAATGTATTGCAGTTCATTTTGAAAGTATTGCTGCGGTAAAGGACAATACCCCTGCAATGGTGAAGGGTCTTCCAAGAAAAAACTATCTGATTTCACATTTGATCATATACTCCATTTTCTCTTGGACTAGCTTGGAGCAATTAGAAACCTCTCCTTTTGTGTTTCCAAGAGAACTCTCAGCAGAGTTACATTACATGTCAAAAGCACAATGACATCACTTGCATCAATGAAAAATATTCCAGGGCAACATTAAGACAGATTTATTGCCAACACATCCCCGAAAGGAATATATCATGATGTACAGCTACATGGGCAACAGAGCGCTGCAAGTTCTTCTGCCAAAGCAAAGACGGAGACCTTGATCCAATATGCTGTCAAGTACTTGCTACTACTAATCATTTGTATAGTGCCATAAGGCACACGCAGCGCTGTTCATATAGATATAAGACACAGCCCTGCTCATCAGAGCTTGCAATCTAATCAAGATAAAAAAAACATCACAAGACTGGGGACCAGAGTATGGTACAATACGTATAAGTAGTGGACAAGAGAGTGAGGAGCATTAGGATCCAAAAGCAGCCTCAAAAAGGTGGGTTTTTAGCCTGGATTTGAATAGGGCATTGAAATGTGCACCAAGGTTTTTGATACTTTTGCTTGGCTGATGGGGATCGGTGTCAGAGAAATAACACTAGTTCAACATTTCCAGAAAAAAAAAGAGAGGCAAACCCACAACAGGGATAAAAGTATGTAAAACAAAAGTAGTAGTCCAAATACAACAAATAAAAAGGACAGACAGTTTTATTACAAAAGCATTAATATTGCATAAAAGCCATACAACAAAAATTTTACAATAAAAGCTTTTTTCAAAAACTGCCCAACATGTTTCGGCCGAAGACTGCTTCAGGGGCACATATAAATAAACAGTATGGTAAAATACAATGATGCGAAGCAAGATCTAAAAACAAACACAGGTAAAAGATAAGTAAGAAAATGCTAAGACATAGATAAATACAGATAAAAATGTACAATTCATATGGATATATAAAAATTAAAAATGGTAAGACATCAATAACATTTATATTCCAACAAGTTATGTAAATTATGTCATATAAATTATATAAAAGAGTATTGGGGATCAATGGAACCAAAGAGCACTTAATATAAACTTAAAAACTAAATAAAACAAAAACACAAAAAAGCAGAAAAACAAAAAAACAACCTCATTGGGAGATGTCATATCTCATCATTAAAGCAAAAACATCAAGGTACCATCCCCTGTAATAAAAAATATTTATATTAGCCAAAACCTAAAATAAAAATTAAAAAGCAATCAAATAGCATAAAAACCCTCATATACTTACTTATGGGTCCTTTAAGATGCAACCACCACCAACCTTCACATCAGCCAAAAAGAGGATGATAAACAGCAAAAAACAGAGGAAGCCAAAAAACGGAATTGCCTAAAACCAGACTTTGTTTAAAAACAAGCAATTTTTAGGATCTTTTTTTGTCCTTTTTATTTTTTGAATTTTATTATAGCCTCATTTCGGCAGTGCTATCCACTAGGACATCTTAGTGGGACTGCTGGCTTAAAAGGCAGCCCACTCATTTCATTTTGGAATGCAGAGAACACTGCAGAAATAGAGGGCAAGTTTTCTGGAAACCTTTGCCTTTTGGTTTGGCAGTGGTTTAAAAGTGGTTTTGGCTAGTGTAGGTTGTCTCCCTTTGAATGCTGTTTTCAGCACTGGGGATCCTGTATGTTCTGTGTCTCCTGGGCTGTCAGTAGTAACTTTGGTGAGTGGTACAAGTACCTCTACAGTTTAAATTTAAAACCCAGCAGAGAGCTTCTAGTTTAAATTTTATACTCAGTCAGGACCTAGTATCAGCAAAGAATTTTAATTTAAATCAAATCAGAGTATAACTTAGCATTAGAATAAAAATAGGGTCAGTATTTTTTGAGCAATAAATTGTTTCTAGAGACCTTTACAACGAGGCCTTCTAGATCGGGGACAAGAGACCTGTGAAATTGTTTTAAATAGGTGTTAAAGCCAAGAAATACTGTTAAATAAAAATAAGTGACAGATCAAAGGGGCATTTTGAAAGATGCCCTCTATCAAAGCAAGGGCTGTGTGAACCATCCAGGAAATTGGTCACAGATTACCTTAGAAGCACAAGCATTAATAGTTCAACCAGAGCTTTGTAATTCTCAGTTCTGAAGGACTACAAAAAGGGACTGCTACTTCTGAAGAGAGATCTGGAGAGAGATCTGCAATTGTAAGTATTTACTTCTGGGAATGTTTCTGAATCTTGGGGAAAAAGAGTAAAGCTGATTAATCTGTGCAAATTAGAATACAATGTATTTGTTAAATCAGTCAGGGCCTTGTATCAGCAAAGAGCTTTCAGTTTAAATTCAGAACCCGGCAGAGAGCTTTTTGTTTAAATTTAAAACCCAGCAGAGAGCTTCTAGTTTAAATGTAATACTCAGTCAGGGCCTACTATCAGCAAAGAGCTTTTAGTTTACATTAAAAACTCAGCAGGTAGCTTTCAGTTTAAGTTTAAGACTCAGCAGAGAGCTTTCAGTGGTGATTACAGGTTTGGATACCCATAAGTGAGTACACCCTTGCGCATATTAATTGAAACAAACTGAAAAATAAGTGAAAACTGGAATTTCCATTGAAAATCTTATTAATAGCCACATATTAGTACATAATATAACTTCCTCTATTTTTTACCAGCATCTGCACATGATTTGGCATGGAGTCCATTAATTTCAAGCAGTCTGCAATGATTTTTGGTCCCTGTACCAGACTTGAATCAGAGCTTGAATAAGCTTCTCCTTTGTTGTACAGTCCATTCCACAAAGGCAAAGTTTGCAAATTGACCACAGATTCTCTATTGGGTTTAAATCTGAAGAGTTTCCTGGCCAGTCCAATACCTTTATTTGTTTCTTTTGAAAAGAACTTTTCACCAATTTTGATGTGTGGCATGGGGCAAGACCCTGCTGAAAGATGCCAGATCCATCAGGAAATGTCTTCTCTAGCTCTGGAAATGCAGGCTGCATGGCCGAGGGTCCAAGCCTGCCGCCCATAACTGGGTGGCTCGGCGAGATGCGGAACCCCGATTTTGGGTCCGCAGGTGGGAGGGGGATGAAGGGGGAGGACAAGTAGTGACGCTGTGGTGTCATTTGAAATCATTGGTTCTCCCTTAGTGTGAGGCACAAAGGGAGAACCAATGAGGAGGTAGGAGGAGGCGGGCATTGGAAGAGGAGGGTAGCTTGGTGAGGCAGGGTGTGCGGTCCGGTGGCAGTGAGCGGTGGCGGCGAAGTGAGGTCCGGGGGCGAGACCTCGAGTCAGCGTTAGAGGAGCGGTGCAGGCGGCAGCTGAGCAGCACAGAGGCAGCAAGGAGGCAGATCCAGCAGAGCAGGAGACAGAATAGCGGGAGCCAGCGGCCTCGTGCACTCCACATGCGGTCGTGTGGCAGGCACACTGCGGAGTTCTCCGGCCTGGACGGTATGCAGGGAAGAGAGAGGCAAGGCAAGTGGGCTAGGGGGTAAATTAAATTTAAAAAAAAAAAAGGGGGAGTGGTAGGGGGCACAGGCACATGTATTACTAGTTAAGTATGCCTGCACGGGGGAGCCACCGGGGGCGGGGGAGAGGGCTTGGGGGAGCCGGGGGGTTGCCAGGCAGCAGGGGAGTCACGGTGGGGGACAAATGATGGCAGGGGAGGAAGGAGAAGGGGAACAGTTAGGGGAGGCAGCTGGTCTCCTTCGTGGAAGAGGAGCGGTTGGGGCTAGCAGGCGAGCGAGGTCAGGGCTAGTGGCAGGGTCAAGAGGGGGCGGGAGAGAGCGCAGGGGGCTCAGGCGAGGGCCGAGAAGCGGGGGGGGACTCGGAGTAGGGGGTTGCTGCCTCAGGCAGGAGGACAGCGGGGCAGTGAGTTAGGGGGAGGTGGGGGTGGGGGGACGGTGTCCCCTGTGGGGATACAGAGTGCACAGGATGGTGATGCGGCGGTGGGTCAGCAGGAGCAGGAGCCCATGGGAGCATGGGGAGTAGGGTTCAGGGGGGGCATGAGTGCGTCGGTTCTTTCACCTCTACAGTTCAGGTTGCTCAGTGGTCACCAAGGGGACGATGCGATGGTAGTACCAGGGGTTGAGAGGGCTGGGGGAGTGCGGGGTCATGGCAGCATTGGCTCGGAGGTGGGCAGGGATCGTCCGAGGCAGAGTGGCTCAGGGCATGGCAGCCAGTGTAGCCGTTGGCGGTCCCTTCCCCGTTGTTTTCTTTTATGTCTCCACTGGTGCCCACGATGGAGTCAGCTCCCACATCGACTGGTCGCAGAGGCCATAGTGGTGAGGAGAGACAACGCGGTGTGGTGGATAGCACCGTTGAGACGGGGCCAGTGGCCGAGCCAGTGGGGGAGCCAAGGGCAGCAGGTGAGTTGCGAGAAGACGCGGGGTGGTAGCTGATCAGGGGTTGGGCGCCAGAAGAAAGTCGCGCAAGAAGTGGAGGCATGCGTGTCGGCGGTGGCGGGGGTCGGACACGTCCTCGTCCACTTCTTCGGTATCGTCGTCCTCCATATCAGAAGGTGGCGGAGTGTGACAGGAAGTCGGAAGTAAGGACGGGGGCATAAGTAAGTCGGCTGGGGGAGCGCCCTCATTAGCGGTGTATGCGGAGTTATGGGAGGGGGTCCCAAGAAATTTGCGTCGTAAGATTAGGAAAAGGAGATATATTGATATTTTCTGATTGTTGGAAGGGCAGATGCGGTCGGGGGAGAGTAGGAAGAAGAGAAAAGAGGATGAAAATGCCGGACAGCTCAAGAAAGTGTCTCGGAATGTAGTGAATTGGATGCGAGCTTTTTTGCGGCTGGCCAGTGTGTGGGGCCATCATTATCCTGAGCAGTATGGGATGTTGTTGGCCTCTGCGGATTCTATTTTGGAGGCCGCGCAGGTTGGTCGTGGTTGAACTATGATGAAAAGTTCCGCGATAAAATGGAAGAGAACCGGTTTTTGTCATGGGGCTCCCTGGATATTAATCTGTGGCTAACGCAAATGTCAGCCAAGCCGGGGGCGGGGAGTATCGGCAGCAAACCAGGGGATGTTTTGGCAGGGAGGGCGGGACGCTCCTTTCGGCCGACAGGAGGTAATCCGCTGCAGAAAGTTGGGGGTTCGGGAGCCGAGGATGTGTGCTGGCGATTCAATAAGGCCACTTGCCCATTTCCCGATTGCAAGTTTCGAACTACCCAAAATGGGGAGATAGGGGGGTTGTTAGAAAGAGGGTTTCAGGAGGGCTTTGTCATCCTTCTAGTTTCCCATTGTTGGGTTTTCGGTTTGAGGAGCTCTTTTATTTTAACAAGTGTATGCCCATGGGATGCTCGGTGTTGTGTGCGTATTTCGAGAAATTCAGTACCTTCCTGCATTGGGCGGTGGTGCGGGAAGTGGGTTGCGAGAATGTGGTGCATTATTTATTTATTTATTTATTTATTGCTTTTATATACCGCGCTATTTAAAATCAGTGCGGTTTACATACAACAAAATTGTGCATAACAGTCGCCTGCTGAGGATTTACAGTAAAAGAGGAAGATATCCGTCTAGTTTCCCATTGTTGGGTTTTCGGTTTGAGGAGCTCTTTTATTTTGACAAGTGTAAACAGTAAAACAGGAAGATATAACTTGGGCTTCAACTGGGGAAGCTATCTACATCTATATACATTTATCTACAACATTTACAAGAAGAGATTGAGACTTACTGATTTCTGGCAGGGTGTGTGGTGGGTGTGGCTGAGATACTGGGTTTGGAGTAGTGTAGGAGAAAGAGGTGGTGTTTTAGTGCTTTTCTAAACTGAGCAAGGTCTGTGATTGCTCGGATGGTAGTTGGGAGTGCGTTCCAGACGCTGGGAGCGTAGAACTTGAAGGCTTGGTTCTTTGTTGCCCGGTTGCATTTTGTTATCTCCTTGGGGACCTGTAGAGTATTAGAGGCGAATTATCTCCTTGCCCTGTTGCTGGGGTAGGGTGGAGGAGGCCTGTTAGTGCAGTAGGGTATATTTTGTTGATGGCTTTGAAGGTCATCAGGACTACTTTATATGTGATACGGTAGTAGATTGGTAGCCAGTGTAAGTCCTTTAATATTGGGGTGATGTGGTCCCTCCTGGAGGCTCCGTGTAAGAAACGGGCGGCCATGTTCATTGCAAGCTATAGTGGGTTTAGTGTGTTTTTGGGTAGGCCTTGTAGGATCACATTAGCATAATCAAAGTGAGGGGTCACCATTGCCTGAAAAACTGATCTGAAATCATCTGGTTGCAGCAAGGGTCAGAGGTGTCGTAGTGTCCATAGTTTGTGGTAGACCTGTTTGGTGATGTTGCTGATATGTGCTTTGAAGTCGAGCTGTTGGTCTAATGTCACACCTAAGTATCGGATACTAGGTTTAATTGGGAGTTCTGCATCTCTTGTCTTTAGAGACGGTGGTGGTGAGAAAGCTTGATTTCTGGTTATGAACAGAACGTCCGTCTTGTTGAAATTTATTTTGAGGCTCTGTGAGTGTAGCCAGTCTGTTACAGCGTCGAAGCATTTTACTAGTTGGGATAAGTCTGGCTGCTCAATCATGAATGGGGTGAATAGTAGTACATCGTCTGCGTAGACCAGGCATGATATGTTGAATGAACGGATTAATTCACATATAGGTTGCATGTATATGTTAAATAAGAGGGCGGATAGTGAGGAACCTTGAGGTACCCCATGTACTTGTCAGAATGAGTCAGTAGTTGTGGATCCTATCCGTACCTATTGCCGTCTGTCCGTTAGGTAGGATTTACACCAATTCAGTGCTAAGTCATTAATTCCCTTGTCATGAAGTCGTATCATGAGTTGCTCGTGGTTTACAGAGTCGAATGCGGCAGCAATGTCTAGAAAAATTAAGGCGTATCCGAGCTTGATGTTATCAATCCCTGTGATCAGTGTGTTCATAAGTGTGGCAAGGAGCGTTTCCACGCCATGTGCTTCCCTAAAACCATGTTGGCAAGGGTCGAGGGGAGCTGACGCATCAATGTGGTCTTGTATTTGACGCTGAGCGACCTTCTCAATTATCTTCACCAGCAGCGGGATGCTTGATATTGGTCTGTAGGATTCAACCATCTGGGGATTTAGTTTGGTGTTCTTCAGGAGGGGTTGAATTGACGTCTGTTTGAGGCATAGTGGGAATTGTCCTATAGAGAAGGATAGGTTGATGATCTTGGCTATTATAGGGCTGATCTCCTTACGTAGTGCTCTTATCCAGAAGGCTGGACAAGGGTCGTTGGGTGCATTGGTGGCGTTGACGCTGGTGATGATGTCCTCAATATCTGAGTCTGATGGTGTCGTGAGAGAGGTAAGTGGCTTAGGTGGGTTGCTTGTAGAGATGGATAGGACGGCTTTGCCAACGTTTTTGGTTTTGGCTAACAGGTAGTTAGCATAATCCTGGGGTGTATCCTTGTTGGTTGTGAGGATGATGGTTCCTTTGTTAGGGTTCTTACTATATTGAACAGCTCATGGGGTTTGTTCAGGGATCTGCTTAGGATCTCGGAGTGATACTCTTTAATTTTCGTTGATATTAAGTCCCGATGTGTCTGCAGGTGGGAATTGTAGGCTATCTGGTCTATCGGGGTCCATGTGCGTCTCCACTTTCTTTCAAGTTTTCTGAGCATTTGTAGGGATGTCCGCAACTCGGTGGTGTACCATCAGGCGGGTTTCTTCTCGTTAGTTGCATACCTGGGGTCTGTGGATTGGCTTTGTTAGGTATGCGAGCGAAGGAACTCAGGCTGTTGTTCCATGACGCCAACGTTTCTTCGAGGTTCAGTGATGTTGTTGTGATATTGGGGAGGACATCTGTGATGATCGCTTCTTTGTTGAAGGGTCTGTAGGGTCCGAAGGGTGGTGCTTAATCATCAGTTGTTTTTGTTGTCTGTTCGCTGTCCTGGTTCATTGGTATCTGGAACTTAATTAGATTATGGTCCGACCATGGGACAGGGGATATAAGTACGTTGAAGTCATAGTTTAAGTTCGCTTCTGGTCGGGAGGAGAAAATGAGATCTAGCGTGTTGCCCTTTTGGTGTGTGGGGGCGTCAACTATTTGTTCATATTCCAGGCTGTCAAGTGCCTCCAGAAAGGCTCTGGAATGGGTATCCTGCATGGCTGGTAGGTTAAAATCTCCCAGTACCAAGTTTGGCTTTCTCGTATTCTTAGGGTTGGAGGCTAGGTCGATTATCGTTGCAAGGTCTTCATGGGGTGAAGATGGGGATCTGTATATAAGGTTGATAGTATTATAGTTGTTGGCTATGGTGATCACGTCGAGGTGTGTTGAGCTATTGGAACTGATCGTCTGATACTGGAGCTCCGTTTTTACGAGAATGAATGCACCACCCCCCCCTACGGTTCTCTCTGTGGCAGGTGTGGATTGAGAAGTCAAGGGGGGTAAGTTGATTGATGAGGACTGAGTCTGAAGTGGTGAGCCATGATTCTGTTACTAGTAGGATGTCTAGTTTGAGGTGCATTACGAGGTCAGTGATGATTGGGCACTTTTTACGAACAGACCATGCGTTTATGAGGGCACACCTCAGGTTGCGTGGTCTTTGTTGTGGCTGAGATTTTGTGGTGTGATTGATTGGTTTGTGGATTAGGTATGGGTGAGATTTCAGTGGGGGTTCCGTCAGTGGGCGGTTTGTGTTGTTGTGATTTCTTCTTCCTTGGTTTCGTAGAATCAGGATCGGATTGTGGTCTGCTGCAGAGGAGAGGGGACAGTTGATGGTGTTGCTGAGAACGTATATAATGATTAAGGCTATACTGGGCATAGCCATATTGGGGTTTAGTTTGGTGCATTCTGTGTGAGGCGGGGTTTTTAGCTTGGAAGGGCTTATATGTGTTCGCCATGGGCGATGAGATTATTGGGTAACACCAGTGGTAGCTAGCTTGTTCTGTAGGGCTATCAAATGGTAGCGGTGAGAGTTACTTGTATACTTTGTGAGCACAATATATTTTGCAATGAGGACTTAAATAGTACACAGTAAGAGATAGGACATGAAGTACTTATAAAACACAGAAAATTCTCATAGTGAGGACTACACAGGACATGTTAAGGATTTAGCAGTGGTCTATATACGGTAGCCTGTAACATTCGGCTTGCAGTCACAAGTAGGTTTTGCATAGGAATACTCACAGTACTTTCGAATTTCACAGAGCAGTCAGGACTAGGGTGCACCGCACAATAGGCGTCTAGGGTGTATCTGGAACTCAGCACTGGTCAGGGAGCTCTGCTACAGTGTTTCTGCTGGAATAGTTGTGGTTGATCTGCAGTTGTGGTCGCGAGATGGTTTCAGAGTTGATTCTTTGGGTATCTAGCCACCGCCTAAGGGCCACGCCAAAGGGCCCTCTGGCATGGCCCTCTTGCGAGGCCCTCAGGCGCGGGCCCGCCAGGTGCAGGTGGCCCCCAGCCTGGCAAGAGGCGTGCTTGGTAAGTAACATTGCCTTCTTGGAGTTGTGGCCAGATCACCTGCACAACAGGTGAGTTTTGTGGTGGTGTAATAATGAGGCAGTGGTGAGCGTCATCAATCATTACACCCTGAGATGTGTGCTGGTGGCGGACTTAATGCGGGAGGTGATCTTAGCCTGTTTAAGATTGAATGTAGCGATCAAAGCATGACATATACCGGGATGTACTAAAGAGATTGCGGATGATCTTTCTCGTTTTCAGTGGGACAGGTTTCACAAACTGGCACCTGGAGCAGAAGAGATTGGATTGCTGGTCCCAGAGCACTTATGGCAGGTTGGCCTAAAGAGATGCTGAGTTTGTTACAAGGTTCCGTGGCGAGAGCAACTTGGTCGGCCTAGCAGCGGGGCTGTGACAAGGTGGAAGAGTTTCTGCGGGCGCAAAGATGGTGGCTGGATGCGGTGTCCGATTGGATGTTAGCAAGATATGTTGCGGATGCCAAGGAAAAGGGGGTGTCAAAAGCAGCTGTCCCTTTCGCAGTTGGCAGGGTTTGCTTTTTTCGCGAGGGCGGTTGGCTGGTGTCCAGCGGGGGGTGGGTTTTTAACTTGGTGGTTACTACAGGGGTGGGAGAGACTGAGCCCAATGCCTAGGGATAGCAGGCGACCAATCACGCATGACTTGCTGGTGAGGTTATGTGCGGTGCTTCCTCGGGTGGCTCTGTCGGAGTATGAAGCAATTTTATTCAAGGCACTTTTTTGTTTGGCGCTTTTTGGGGCATTCCGTGTGGGGGAATTGATGGCGGACTCTCAGAGAGCGGGTAGTGTCAACGGCTTGCTGCGTCAGCATGTGTATATGGAGTCAGGGCATGTGAGGATACTGTTAGCCCGCTCTAAGACTGACCAGCAAGGGCGTGGTTGGTGGGTGGTACTAAAGGGGATGTTAGGGGTGCCAAAATGCACGGTGGCTGACTTACAGGAGTACTTGCACCGGCAAATGGCGGTGGAGGGCCTATTCTTTCTGCACGCAGATGCCAGTGGGTTGACATGGTTCCAATTGACGGCGATGTTAAGAATGGCCCTGCAGCGGATAGGGGAGGAGCTGCTTCAGTTTGCGGCACACTCATTCCGCATTGGGGCGGCCACTAGTGCGGCAGCAGCGGGTTTGTCGGACCATGAGATCCTGCGCATAGGGCATTGGCGCTCAAGGGGTTTTTTGGGATATGTCCGACTGTAAGGTAGTCGGGCGGGAGAATGGGAGTGGCTAATTATGTTTTTTCTTTTGTAGATAGAGGGCGAGGTCCCCATGGATGTTGGATGATAGTCCATTCGTTTGTTCATTGGGCGGGGCAGCACGCGGCTGTGCGGCCTTTGGGGGTTAATCTTGGCCTGGATCCGGATGTGGTGTCCGTCTTATGGCTGGGTGAGCGAGGACTCCATTGGACTCAATTGCTCCCTTTGCTTCAGCACCACGGGCGGCTGAGGAGTTCACCGGACCTGATGCTGATACATTTGGGGGGCAACGATTTGTCCGCCTGGACCTGCAAGCAACTCATCAGAGCAGTGCAGAAAGATTTGGAGGTGGTGCTGCAGTTGTTTCCAGGTGTAATTATACTGTGGCCTGATATTATACCGTGGCCTAGCTGCCAGGACCAGCGGTGCTGGTCTCGGGGTCTGACGAAAATCAATCACCAGATTGGCCGTTGGGTTTGTTCCCAGGGAGGGTATCAAGTCCTTCATGAATGGGTGGAGGTAGGCTGTGCGGGATTGTACGGTAGGGATGGGGTTCACTTGTCCCTGGTGGGGTTAGATTTGTTATTGAACAACTGGCAGGAGGCGTTGGAGTGTGTAGTGTTAAGGGATGCTTGCTGGTCACAGCTTTTGGGGGATGGGGCGGCACAGGAACGGTGAGGTCACCTGTGCCGGTGGCGGGATCCCGGAGGTTTCCAGGGTCCGGAGCCTTTGGATAAGATTGGGACGGGGGTGGAGTACCCCTGACCCAGACAATTCCTAGGCTGGCTTTTGCTAATTATATGGCGAAGTCGGGGGCCAAGTGGGGGAGGGAATTTGAAAAGCAGAGGCGTGCGCACTTTGCTAGTGACATGGCTGGTGTGGCATCATTCCGATGGTGGTATGTAAACGATTGTTATTGATGTTGATTGTTATACTGTTTATAGTGAATAAAGCTGCGACCAGAAGATTCCAGAATATGGTGTCAGAGTGTTTGTGGGTGTTAAGGGTGGGGGGAAGGGGGAGGAAATGAAGGGGGTGTGGATGATGGGGCAAGGAGAAGCATCGAGTCCGACCTACTCCGGTTACAACTCTTCTTTGGAGAACATCAACGTACCTCGTATTGTTGTGAATGCATCATTCCCTCAACTGTATGCAAGTTGCCAACTCCATAATAACTGAAACACCCCCAGAACATCTTCTTTTGGGGGTGTTTCACGTTCTGGTTGATGTGTGAATCACAAATCTTTTCTCCAGGTGAACATCTTTGTCCCTGGACAAAGAAAATGACTTTCATCACAATATTACTTTTCTCCAATCTTCTTTAGTCCACTCTTTATGTTTCAGTCCCCATTTATAGCACTCCTTTTTCATAACCTTTGACAGAGGTTGTTTTTGCAGAGGTCAATGTGCTTTTCGACAAATTTCCAAAAGTCGCCTGTTATACCTTTCTCTTCTAAATCTCTTTTTAATGCGTCACTTGTCTTCCGAGGGTCTTTTCTACTTTCCCTGAGAACACAGTTGTCATCTCTGGGTATGATTTTCCTCATACGACCACAATTTCCCTTTCGTTTAGGCAAGATGGATCCTGTCACCTTTTTAGATTTGATCACATGACTGACAGTTGCGAGACTGACACCAACTATACTTGCTATATCCCTGTAGGTCTTCCCTGTGTGTTCGTACAGGGTGACGATCTTTGTGTGTTTTCTGGGTGTCACGTCCATCATGCACAATGGTTGGATTAACAACTAAGAATACACTCGAAAGAAAATCTGATGCAATGTTGGCTGATATTATAGTCGCATACACAATAAGTCATTCCTATGTCATATTACATCATTTAACCCATAAACCCATCATCATATGTGATGATTAAACCCAGCTGATTAAAAAAAAAGATCAAAATTAAATGCATATGCAATTCGTAAGGTGAAAAGATTAAAAAATCCAATTTGTTTCAATTAATTTGCACAAGGATGTATATGAGGTTTTTAATTTTATTTTAGTCTTTCACTAATATAAATGTTTTTTTATTGCGGGGGTACTACCCTGATGTTTTTTGATTTAATGATGATATGCTACATCTCCCAATGAGGTTGGTTTGAGGGTTTTTCTGTTTTTTTGTGGTTTTGTTCTATTTAATTTTTCAGTTTATATTTAGTGCTCTTTAGTTTGATTGATCTCCATTACTCTTTTCTATAATTTATATAACTTATTGGAATATAGATTTTATTGATGTCTTAGCATTTTTAATTTTTATATCCATATGAATGCTAAGTTTTTATCTATGTCTTATCATTTTCTTACTTATGTTTTACCATATGTTTGTTTTTTAGATCTTGCTTCACATCATTGTATTTTACCATACTGTTTTATTTACTTATATGTGCCCCTGAAGCAGGTTTCAGCAGTTTTTGAAAAAAGCTTTTATTGTAAAAATTTTGTTGTATGGTTTTTATGGAATAATAATGTTATTGTAATGAAACTTTCTGTCAAAATTTCCAGAAACAACTTTCACCACCAAACATATTAGGAATGTATATACACAAGCTGTCCAGAATGAGTGGTATGAATTCAAAGTTCTTGGCAGGAAAAAGAAACTCAGTGAGCTTCTGAATTTAGTTCTGACTAATAATGAAAGACATCCTCTCTTAGGAAAAATGTTGTCCACAGTGTTTGTGCTGCCTTTTTCCACTATATGCTATGAAAGAAATTTTAGCTTAATAAATTTAGTAAAAAAGAATTCATATCAATGGAAACAGAAAGCTTAATTGACTTGTTGATGATTAACATGAATGGCCTCTTGGTGACGGAATCAGAAGAGGTAGGAGGGGGCAGAGGGGATTCCCCACAGCCCAACCCTGGCCTTGGGAGGCCAGATTGGGGGTCGGGCTGTGGGGAATGAAGAGTTTTGTCTGGCTGCCAGGAATCGCGGCTCCTGAATTGAGCCTTGGGCAAGTCACTTAACCCTCCATTGCCTCGGAAGAAAGGCCTGGCAATCTACTTCCGGTGACACTGCCAAGAAAACCCAGGAGCTTCTGGGTCGCCAGGGGTCAGGACTGACTCGAAGGCACACATTGCATTTTTGCCATGGCAACCAGATGCCATGGCATTGCAGCTCCATTCAGGAGCCCTGATTGAGTTATCCGGGCAAGGCCTGTATGTGCAGGCCAACTAGAATTAGGGTCCCGGCCTGCACATACAGGCCTGGATGCAATTCTGATCCCACGGGGGCTAGACGTGCTCCATGGGATCCGAATCCCAACTATCTCTGTGCGTCTGGTTCTGACCAGGCGCACAGAGGTCCGGCACATCCAGAACAGAATTGGGCCCAATTTGTTTGATTCAACAGATTTACTAAGGTGGCAGGTTGTTTTATCAGTAACCATATGAAAGATAGAACAGCTAGAAGGCACCATGATTGGCCTCTCATTAGAAGATTATGTGAATGACTGAAAGATTTCTGCATATTAATTACTTTGTCCACTAAAAAAAATATGCCATGAGTTCACAGACAAATCAAGAAGTTATTTTACACTTTGGCTTCTCAGTCAGTTGTTTAATAACACTATGCAAACATTGCGTATGGTTAAGTGAAGAGTTCAGCTGGGAAATAGTATACCCCTTTTTTGCATTTACACTCTAGAACTAATCCTTTTTGGGCTGTAAATATGGTAGGTATCTAAATTAAATGATAGATGCCTTACACAGAGCATTTAATATTAACCCTGCTCTGCACTCTCTTTAAATAGGTAAACACATCATTAAAACTAAGATGTAGATAGCAGTCCAGCAATCTGCACATTCTCTTCATAACAGAGTCATGGTACACTGAAACAGATCAGGTACTCACAAACCAGCTCATCACATCAAAGATGGACCTATATAACTGCCCATGGATAAACAAGAGAGGAGGAGGGATATTCATCCTCACCAGCAAAGACCACAAATTCCAGGAATTTACAACCCTAACAAACAACACATTCTGAATGCACTACTAATCCAAAATAACCTCCTTTCTATATGCTTAGTTTATAGATCCCCAGCTTCTACAGCCAATGACCTATCTTCACTGATAGAGCTAGCGTGCTCCCAAACATCTAGCAACAAACCATTCATCCTGTTAGGAGACCTCAACTTAAATTCAGCACCTGCGAACCAAGTCACGTCTTTCCTTGAAGCTATAGATGGAGTGTACATAACTCAAATCATAAGCTCTCCCACACACAAAGGAGAAAACACTCTAGATATGGTATTCATGCCTAAAACACTGACCACTCAGAACACCAAGACTACACCATTACCATGGTCTGACCACCACATGATCTCATTTGAGCTACTACTGCTCCTGACTAACCACAAAAGGGAACCTCAACAGCAGGGAATTCGAGAAGGAAGCTCTGATTGAACACCTCACCCCCATAATAGACTCACCCCCACTGGATCTCACAAAACTAGTAGATGATTGGAATAATATGATAACATCCTTCGCCATACTCCCACCAAAGCGAACACTAAGATGAAGCACTACAGCACCCTGATTTTCAAGAGATATAAAGGAAGTAAAACTTAAACTGAGACATCTGGAATGAAGATGGCGTGGAACACAAAACCCTGAACACCACAGAGAATACAACACCAAGTGAGAAGATTACAATAAACTGATAAATCAGAGGAAAAGAGAATACCACAGTAATCTCATCTCTAAAGCCCTCAACCAGCCTAGGAAGCTGTTCAGTATTGCCAAGTCACCCATACGAGCCTCACTTATTCTGAAAGCCTCAAGCTTGAACCAACAGGAGTACACGTCCTACCTCCAGAGCAAATTCCCTCCTGTTAAAGATACAATTCCATTAGATCAGATAACATCAAATGCAGCAAGTAGCACGACAAAATGGAGCTCATTTACCCTAATATCAAACAATCAACTAGACCAAATCCTATCAATGATAAACACACCACTTCTCCATTGGACCCATGTCCAACAGTATGGATTAATGCGGCAAGAAAAGAGCTAACCCCACCACTACTCAAAATAATAAACTCCTCTCTCACTCAAGGACTGATGCCAACTACCCTGACTGAAGACCTCCTCAGTCAGACCTACTCTAAAGAACTCCTCAGCTGACCCTGACCTACCCACATCATGCAGATCTATTTCCAGTATCCCTCTCTTGGCTAAAATAATAGAGAAAACTGTTCAGCTATACAGCTCCAGGACTTTGTAGAGTTAAATGCCCCTCTCAATGACCAAAAGCATGTTTTCTGAAAAAATTATGGCGTGGAAGCACTTCTCAACTCCCTCTTAGATAACGTAATAAAGAAAATAGAAAGATCCATGCAAGCTTCATCCTCATTTTTATCGATATCTCTGCAGCTTTTGACTCTGTAAATCACAGGAAACTCATTGATCACCTAGTAGAAATTGGGGTAAATGGGACCCCCCCTAAGATGGTTCTGTTCCTACCTATCTGAACACACACACGTAATTAGATTGTAAGCTCCGATGGGCTTGACTCTGACGGGCAGGGACTGTCTCTTGTATGTTGACTACCTCTTATAGGTTAGTTGTGTGCAGCGCTGCGTGCGTGGCACTTTACAAGTGCTAAATAGTAGTAGTAGTAGTAGTAAGTCAAACTACACAACAAGACCTCAGAACCAATCCAAGTACATCAAGGATTGCCCCAAAGATCAGCCCTCTCTGTCCTCTTATTTAACCTATATATATACAGCTCATATGTCACATTTATGCAGATGTCTTTATGTTTTATACTCCATTCACTACAAGGAATCCAGACTTCTCTACTATACTTTCATGCCTTAATGAAATGACCCATTGGTTAAATGAGCAATCTCTTACATTAAATTTCAGCAAAACTGAGGCACTGGTTATTAACAAAGACCCCACCTTCACACCTCCAGAGAAGATCACAATCAACAACTATGATATCCCCATCAGATCTGAGGTCAAAAACCTTGAGGTGATTGCTAGACCAGAAACTGAATTTCCAAACCTATATTAAGAAAGCAACTGCAGCAACATATCAAAGAATAAAGATCTTTCATAACCTCTGCCTGCTATTGGATCATAATCTATTCCGCACTGTCAAGCGATCATCACCCCTCACTTGGATTATTGTAATTCTATACTTCAAGCACTACCAAAAAATAACCCTCCTTCCGCTACAAATTGCCCAAAACGCTGCAGCTTGCATGATCTCATGAACATCTCAACAAGAGTATATCAGCCCAGTCCTGAAAGAGCTACATTGGCTGCCCATCCAAATACAAATCGCTCATCAACACATTTAAGAGTATACACAACTTATCTGCTGACTGCTTGCAGTCACTCATTCACACAATCTTGGATAGCAGACCAAGAAGAGACCAAACTGCATACCTACTTAAAGTCCTCAAACACAAAACAACCAGTACACAAGAAACATGCCAATGCACTTTCTCCATCTACGGTCCAACTTTATGGAACTCCCTAACAAGTAATACAAGAGCAATAAAACACTTAAAAGAGTTCAGCAAGAGGCTCAAAACACACATCTTACAGGAGTGTTATGGGACAGTCACATAACATCTTATTGCACAGCCAGGCGACCTCAGTGACACACAGAACTAGACCCTCTATTGAGTCACACTGTAAATAAGTTACCTGCATTCAGTATAACCTATTCCTTGCCGTTCCAATTATATGGATACTTAAAATAACTTCTGTAATCTTGTGGCTGTTACACTGTTCCTCTAAATGTTCTATGTAACTTAAGTTTCGTTGTGTTCAATGTAAACCGCCTTGATACCCTCGAAAGGTGGCATATAAAAAATGTTAAATAAATAAATAAATAAAATACCCAATACATATGTCTCACTGTCTTTTTCTGAGGTGTCTCTTCCCTCCCACCCCCCAACCCCCGACCACTGCATTTTCTATGCTCCCTACCTAGAGTTGCTCTCCAGCATTTGCCCAGTTCACCCCTGAACAGCTCTGAATGTGTCTGTGACTCATTTCTGTACCAAATGACCCAGAAAGAGCTTAGGTCAAGCTTTTCAGGAATGCATTACCAAATAATATTCTTCCTTTCCGCCCAACCCAACACACTTATGCATACACTTAGTTTTAGGTGAAGTCAGCATTCAGTAGCAGTTCTTATGGATCTGCAATTGGACCATTTGTTGGACAGCTGGGATGGGAGGAATCCTGTAGTCTGGCTTCTTCACATGTATTGCAGAGCAGCAGGCAGTGCACCTGAGGTGGAGGTTTCGGGATAAGTTCTCTCTTGGATCTGGCCTGAGGTCTGAGGCACACTCTGCTGCTTGTTTACCAGCTACCACCATATACACCCACCTCGATGCCCAATACCCAAAGCCCCAGCTCACCATCCACATGACCACACATGCTACTGCTTGCCCTACTGGCCCACATGGTCAAGTCTAAGCAGCATCTACTCTTGCTTTGTTTCAATTTCTCGAGTGCCACAGAGAGCTGCAAAGTCACACACACGTTCTGTCATGGAGCAAGCTGAGCCAGGAGTCATCATGGCTAAGTGCAGATTGCTGCTCATCCCCCCTTCTGGTTCCCTCTCCCTGCTTTTGTGTGTTGCTAATGGCTGCCCCGCCTGCCTTCAGCATCCTCTTTTTTTTGTGAGGCATAGGAGGAGTCTGGTCTGTAGCCCCTGCCCTAGTGCATGCTCCTGAGGCATACAAGCAGGGCACCATTGCTAATACAGCCACGTGACCAGGACAGCAAGACCACGGCTGCAAGATGGATCTGGAGGCAGACTCCAGAGGCAGAGCAATGAGCAGCATGAAGCTGGCAAAATAATACAGCTATGGTTGCTGTGAGATACATAAACAAAGGAACTGGAGGCAGACTTGAGTCTGCAAGTCACCAGCAGCTTGTGCTCAGTCGGGACTTTATTTACCTATGGGCAGCTGGGCCCCTGAAATGCAGGGGTGTGGCGCAGCTCTCCCTTTTGTCTATAGGTATAAACAACCCTGCTTGAAACAGAACAAAAACCTAGCCTGTCCGACTCCAACTAAACATAGAAACATGACTACAGAAAAAGACCACACGGCCTATCTAGTCTGTTCTTCCATATAAACTACAATAGTCCCTTTTCACCTTTAGAGATCCTCTGTGTTTGTCCCATGCTTTTTTGAATTCAGATACTGTCCTCATCTCTACCACCTCCACTGGGAGACTATTCCATGCATCTACCACTCTTTCCGTAAAGAAATATTTCCGCATATTACTCCTGAGTCTATCCCCTTTCACCCTCACCCTATGTCCCCTTGTAGCAGAGCTTGCCTTCAATTGAAAGAGACCCTCCTGTGCATTTATGCCACAGAGGTATTTAAACATCTCTATCATATCGCCCCTATCCCGCCTTTCCTCCAAAGTATACATATTAATATCTTTAAGTCTGTTCTCATATGCTACATAACAAAGACCACTAACCATTTTAATAGCCATCCTCTGCACCGCCTCCAACCTGCTTATATCCTTTAGAAGGTGCAGTCTCCAGAATTGTACACAATACTCCAAATGAGGTCACACCAGAGACTTATACAGAGGCATTATCACCTCCTTTTTTCTGCTAGCCATTCCTCTCCCCATACACCCAAGCATCCATCTGGCTTTCGCAATCGCCTTTTCTACTTGTTTAACTATTTTAAGATCATCAGAGACAACTATGCCCAGGTCCCGCTCTTCTTTTCTGGACAGAAATACCTCATCCCCTATACTATACCATGCCTTTGCATTTTTGCAGCCTAAATGCATGACCCTGCATTTATTAGCATTAAATTTCAGCTGCCAAATTCTAGACCATTCTTCAACCTTAGCTAGATCCCTCCTCATATTATCTACTCCTTCCTGGGTGTCTATTCTATTGCAGATTTTGGTATCATCCACAAACAAGCAAACCTTACCTGACAGTTCTTCCGCAATATCACTAACAAAGATGTTAAAAAGAATCTAACCAAAGACAGATCCCTGCAGCACACCACTGGTAACCTCCTTCTCCTCAGAGTGAGCTCCATTTACCTGTACCCTTTTTTGCTTCCCACTCAACAAATTTCTAACCCAATCAGTAACTTTAGGGTCCATCCCTAGGGTGCCAAGTTTCTATATAAGTCGCCTGTGTGGAATGGTGTCAAAGGCTTTACTGAAATCTAAATACACCACATCTAGGACTCTCCCTCTGTCTAACTCTCTGGTTACCCAGTCAAAGAAATCAATCATATTTGTCTGACAAGACCTGCCTCTGGTGAATCCATGCTGCCTCGGATCCTGCAATCCATTGAACTCCAGAAACCTCACTATTCTCTCTTTTAGTAGCCTTTCTAATCATTTACTAACCGCAGAGGTTAGACTAACCAGCCTGTAGTTCTCAATGTCATCCTTACATCCGCTTTTGTGTGAAGGGACCACATGTGCCTTTCTCCAGTCCTTTGGCACCACTCCTGACTCCAAAAAGGCATTGAAAAGGTCAGACAGTGGAGTTGCTAGAACATTCCCAAGTTCTCTCAGTACTCTCAGGTGTATCCCATCCAGACCCATGGTTTTGTCTACTTTTAGTTTAGCTAGTTCCTCACAAACAGTCTTCTGAAAAATGTTCGGGATCCCTGTCGCTTCTGTTCCTATCTGTGGGTGTTTTCTGAGGTCCTTTAATCTAAATTGCGCTCCCAGGGCGGTAGACCTTTGACGCAAAGCCAAAAAATCTCTCCGCCTTTTTTGGGTATCCCTAGAAAGATCAGGAAAAATAGAGATTTTTGACCCCAGAAATTGAGAAACAGATATTTTCTGAAAATATAATCTAAGGACAGAGTTTCGGTTAGATTCAAATGAAAAGCAAACCAATAGTGTAACACGACTAGTCACCACTTCAAGGGAACTCTCAAAAAACTCTGACAGATCCAACTGAGCAGACCCATCAGCACCCTCAGGGCCCATCTCCATACCCGCTTCAACAGACGAAATCGCCACATACTGAGCTCTCACAATAGGAGGTAAAGACTCAGCAGGCATCAGCAGGACCTCTGTAAAGTACTTACGGACCAAGCCCATAGGTTCCATCAATAGAGATCTTGGAAAGTTTAAGAACCTCAAATTGGTCCGTTGTAACTTATTATCCATGAACTCCAAACACCGTGCATAAATCAATTGCTCCCTGGATTGGGCCCCTCCCAAGGCCTGTAGATCTTCCACATGGTCTTCCAGCTGAGCCACTCTAGCAGCTTGCCTCGTCAAATTTGTCTCCAACGTAGAACACTGGCCTTTAACATCATTCAATTCTTGTGAAAAAGCACCCACAATAGAAAGCAGAGATCTTTGAAGTGAAGAG
The DNA here is from genome assembly GCA_033557465.1 of Ichthyophis bannanicus. Taxonomy (NCBI): domain Eukaryota; kingdom Metazoa; phylum Chordata; class Amphibia; order Gymnophiona; family Ichthyophiidae; genus Ichthyophis; species Ichthyophis bannanicus. The sequence goes on from CM066033.1 coordinate 546,455,170, forward strand.
AAGGCTTCCCATAAGCTATCTAAAGTCACCAGTGCCGGTTTTTCTAACCCGAACAACGCCCGGGATGCCGGTGTATCAGGAAAGCTAGTCTTCAAATGCTCCAGCCCAAAGCTAACTCCTAGGGAGGCATTCAAATCTCTGCCCCCCGCAAAAGCAGCTAACACACTCGGCACTAACTTCGTGGTGGCACCCCCCCCCCCCCCCCCGCTGTGGCTGTGTCCCGACCCAGAGGCAGTCCTACACACAGCCCCTCCTCCAAACTCCTTCTGGGCTGCGGCGGCAACACCTGAGTGGGGCTCAAATCAACCCCATTGCTCAGATCTGCCGACCTATTCGAGAGATCCGCCAAAGCCATAGCCGATGCCATAGGTGAGCAGAAAGCAGCAATGGACGACTGGATCAAGCCGCCACCGGGAGAAGAGGTAATGGGGGGCTTTGTTGACCGCTGCTTCCTCTTTTTTCCCCATCAGTTCAAACCAGACTCCAAACCTATCTGCACTCCTCACTCGGCGTCCTACTCTGCCGCCATCTTGGGCTCTCCCCCCAACTCAATTTAAAAATATGTTGTGACCCAGCCACTTTTTGTCTGGTTAAATCTATGTGTACAGAGATTTTGTACAGTGGAGGGAAAGGTAGATTTCTAAGGTTAAATCTAATTTTAAATATTGAAGGAGACATATTCAATATGATCAACATGCTTAGTAGATGTGCTAAGCGCGTTAATCACAGTGAGAGATTAACGTAGCACATGGCTGTTTTGTGCCTCTGAATATCCCCTCCTAACGCCACTGACTGCCTGAAGCTAATCACGTCGCATCAGGGTGTTCCATGACTGGCACCAGTCAGCAATGATATTCAGCCGTTGGCCAGTTCATGCAAACTGACTAACTTTAGGCACATAAAAGGTTAGCCAGTTTAGCTAACCAGGCAGCAGTTGGATATCGCTGCTGCCTGGTTAGCTAAAACACTATCCAGGCAGACCAGATATTCAAATGGCAGATGAAATTTAATGTAGACAATTGCAAAGTGATACACCTAGGAAAGAACCCAAACTATGGTTACACGATGCAAGGTTCCACAGTAGGAACCACCACCCAAGAAAAAGATTTCGGCATCATCATGGATAACACATTGAAACCCACTGCACAGTGTGCAGCGGCAGCCAAGAAAGCAAATAGAATGCTAGGAATCATAAGGAAAAGAATGGAGAATAAAACAAAGGATATTATAATGCCTCTGTATCATTAATCTCCGCATTAACCATAGCAAAACAGATGTACTATTCATCTCACGAAACCAGAAGTTCACGCCACCTCCCTCTCTTCTAGTCAATAACACTGAACTAAAGTCCAAATCTACAATTCGCTACCTGGGCATCACCCTCGACCAGCGGCTTGACATGTCAGCACATGTTACAAACACAGCTAAAGCAATCTATCATAAGATCCGATCACTACGCCATCTCCGCCCACTGCTTGACTTCCCTGACTACCGCTCAATTTTCCAAGCCTTAGTCATCCCACACCTTGACTTTGCCAACATTATCCTACTGGGACTCCCACAATCGACTCTTAACCCGTTACGCCTTGCCATGAACTCAGCTGCAAGAGCTCTGTTAGGGCTTTCAAGATCAGACCACATAACGCCAGTTCTAAAGAACCTACACTGGCTCCCGCTGCGGGCCAGAGTCCACTTCAAGGCTCTTATCATGACGTTCAAGGCATGTAAGAATCTTACACACCCATCAGCAATCTCCTCAACACCACACCAGACAATAGAATTAGGAGATCTACTTCGTTGAATAAACTTGAAGTCCCAAAAGTGTTGGTAAAATGTAAGAAATCAACAGCAAGTAGAGCCTTCTTCATTGCTGCACCTATGGCATGGAACGCCCTCCCAGCAGAAATCCGGGCCATCTCAAATTTGGCATTATTCCGTAAAGCCCTCAAACATCACCTGTTTCTACAATATTACCCTGACAGCATTCCCGACAATTACAATGCCCCCACCTCACCCCCCTGCCTAACCCGTCCCTCAGATCATCTTCCTGTAGATAATGGCTAACCACTATCTCTCCCACTGATCTCCTTGACCATCTAGCCAACCCTCTAGGCAAAGGTTATATTTTTATTTATCTGTAAGAGCATTATAATTTGTTTATAATATGTACATAGTCTCTCCCTCGTTTTTACTCCATGTTTACATTCCCTGTTCAATGTAAAAACTTGATGTAACTGCTTACATTCTTGTATGTTCTGTTTCAAATCTAAACCGCACTGATTATAATAGCGCGGTATATAAGAAATAAAAATAAATAAATAAATAAATAAATTCCATGGTGCGACCCGCACCTCAAATATTGTGTGCAATTCTGGTCGCCCTATCTTAAAAAGAATATAGCAGAATTAGAAAAGGTACAGAGAAGAGCCATCAAAATGGTAAAGGGGATGGAAGGATACCCCTATGAGGAGAGGCTAAAAAGGTTAGAGCTCTTCAACCTGGGAAAGAGACGGTTGAGGGGAGATATGATAGAAGCCTAAAAATTAATGAAGGGAGTGGACAAGTAAACGTCGCTCAATTGTTTACACCATCAAAATGTAGAATGATTAGGGGATATGCAATGAAGCTACAGGGTAACCCATATAAGACTAATGAGAGAAAATATTTTTTCACAACGCGTAATCAAACTCTATAATTCATTACCGGAGGATGTAGTAAAAGCTGTTAGTGTAGCTTGGTTTCCATATTATGTATTTTTGTTCTTTGTTAAGGTCAGCTTCCGTGATGTGGACTGTAACATCTGTTGTATTACATTTTGCTATGTTTATTTTGTACTGTTTTTGTTTCTTATCTGTGTAATAGCAGTAACTTGTCTTATTCTGATTTGGTTGTTGTATATGGCTAAAAGACTTAAATAAAAATTAAAAAAAAAAAAAAAAAAAGTGTAGCTGGGTTTAAAAAAGGTTTAGAGAAGTTCCTGGAGGAAAGGTCCATAAACCATTATTAAAGGGGACCTGGGAAAACCACTGCATGTCATTCATATTAATCTAGCTATCGGTAGGCAGGGGTAATTTGGAAACTTTAAGCTCTATCTGCTTCGTACTCAAGGAAACTCTATCTGCTCCGTACTCAAGGGCATTTGTGCTACTTTTGTCTTTATTGGAACCTCTCTGCTGATACGCCCTAACTTCATTCTTTTGGTAGTATCCTTCAAGGATACATTGTTCCGAACCATGCATTCTTGTGCGACTGTCGGCTTTCCCCTATTATCTAGTTTAAAAGCTGCTCTATCTCCTTTTTAAAGGTTAATGCCAGCAGCCTGATTCCATCCCGGTTAAGATGAAGCCCATCCCTTCGGAAGAGCCCCTCCTTTCCCCAGAATGTTCCCCAGTTCCTAACAAATCCCAAACCCTCATCCTTGCACCATCTTCTCATCCACGCATTGAGACTCCGAAAATACTTTTTCACGGAAGGGGTGGTGAATGCCTGGAATGGTCTCCCAAAGGAGGTGGTGGGGGCAAATACAGTGACAGAATTCCAAAAGATATAGGACAGACACAGATGACCACTATATAGCAAGAGAATGGAATCAAATCAAAAATAATAATTTCTAAATACTACTACTACTACTACTAAACATTTGTATAGTGTTACAAGACGTACGCAGCGCTGCACAGACACATGTAAAAGACGGTCCCTGCTCATCAAAGCTTACAATCTAGTCAAGACAGGCAACACAGTAGCTGAGACATAGGATACATCTAGGGGGAATGAAAAGGAAACACAAGGGAGATCAGGTGAGTCAAGATCTGAAAGCGGCAGCAAAGAGGTGAGTTTTTAGCCTGGATTTGAAAAGGGTCACCTTACTGAGCAGACCAAATGGCATATACTAGTCTTTTTCTGCCGTCATTCACGATGTTACTCTGTTATTGAATAATACCGGCAGCCGGATCTGACCCCGGTATTGAATATCTGGGTCTAAATAAAACAGCAACAGCCACCACTTTACTTGGGCTGGCCATTGCCATTAAATTTTGGACCCATAAATTTTCTGAAAATTGGTCCCATATAAATAACAAATCATGGCTAAAGTCTTATTTTAAATAAATCCCTTCAGTCGCTCAATAGAATAGGTTAATGCAGGTGCTGCTGGTCTTACCAAACTAATACTGTAAATCTCACAAACTCACTCCAATCTTTTTTGAAAAATTTACAAAAATTTATTCTACACTAACTTTCAACCATGTAGCTGTTTCAAGTGCAACAAACAGAAAAACCATCAGAAGTTTGTCAACGGACCATGCATCAGGAAATACCTGAAAAAGGTTAGGTCCCGGCTTTATAATTCATGGGTCTCATCTGTAAGTGCCAACAATTCACATCACAAAATTTATATTATAACACATTCACAACAGCATCCAGCATCCAACATGACATCATGTTTCAGATTCACACGTCTTGCTTCAGGGAATTGCTTTCACACCATAAACAGCCACATCAAAAGCTCAGCCCTTAACCCTCCATAGCCCATGTTCCCTGTAAAATAGTTATCTCCAAGTTATAATGCCCTGTTCAATGTAATTTCAGTTTGTTCAATGTAAACCGCACTGATGCAGAATAGCGCGGTATATAAGAGAATTAAAATAAATAAATTAATTAATTAATTAAACTGATATCCTCATTCAAAAACAACACTTGAATATAAAGACCCCAACATTTTGTATCTACAAGTGCAGATACTAACAACTAATTATCCAGCCATCAATCAATCCCTATCGTAGATCATGAACTAGAGAGGTCCACTCAGTCTGATTATTCAAACCAGCTAGTTCCAATGATTTCAATCGGAAAATCCATTTTTGCTCAATATAATTTAAATAACCCATTTGATCACTCCCACACCAATCCAACACTGCTTGATAAATCACATGCCACTGAAACTGAGCCACCTGATGCTGATTGGCCACAAAGTCAGCAACCATAGGGGCTGTCAATAGCTGATTAGACAGCCTACTGTAATGCTCGCTCATGTGTTTGTGAATAGGGCGAATCTTATACCCCACATAGAATTTTGGGCAAGGACAAATGGTCACATAAACTACATGAGTTGAAAGACAAGAAGTAACATTTTGTTGTTGTTAAGTGTCATTGAGTCGGTGTCAACTCATATCTAGATGAATATTGCTCACGAGATATGGGATGAATACAGTTAGGACCAGTGATGGCATTTGCACACCAACAACAATGTCCACAACTAGCATGGATAGCTCCCTTCAGCGGGATCCCGTCTCCTCCACAGCCAATTACTGATATTTCTAGCACGTCTATAGGTCATACAAGCAGGGTTATCTGGGATACTTTGCAAAACTCGCAGGGTGCACCAATGACGTCTAACCAAGCCAGCAATCCGTGGTGCCATATTAGAATACAGCAATATACATACCATCCGATCATCCCTCTGAGATTCCCAATTTTAGGTAACAATAACCATTCCCAATGAGCATATCTGACTCGTTTAAAAGCCTGTCATATTACTGAAGGGGGATAACCCTGCTCCTGCAACCAAATTTTCAAATCCTCTGTCCTTATCAGAAAATCAGTGAAGGATGTACAAACACGCCACAAACACAAAAATTGCCCTATTGGCAAACTCTGTTTCAAATGTTTGGGGTGATCACTAGTGAAACGCAATAAACTATTGCGTTCCACAGGCTTACGATACAAAGATGTAATTAGTCCATCTGATATATTTTGAACTAAAATATCCAAAAACTCTGGAGTGAATTTGGCAAATTGGAGTGAGCTTGTGAGATTTATTAGTATTATTATTCTAACTCCTCTTGTGGTGAGATTCCGTGTTTGTAGTTCTTACCAAACTGACATAATGTATTAAGATCTGCATTTTGAACAAATGTCCATTAGAAACTGCAGAACGTCTGCCAAATATTTTTTGTACTATAATTAAGCTCAGAGATTCATAGCTAGCAGTCTAGCAGTTTAACACACCCTACTGATTAAGCACCACAGCCAAGACTGGGAACGCACAAGAAAAGAAGAACACATCTTTACATGTTAATTATGACTGCTAAAAATCAAATACCAGGGTAGCAATGTGCATCAGCCATGGCAGCAAAGCATTAGAGCCTGATAGCCACATGTACTGGAGCCGTCAACACATAGTAGACTGTATCTACTGGGAGAGTGAGTACACATATACATAAAAATATTCTCAAGTGTGCATATGCACTGGATAGTTGTGGGAGGACCGCTGTTGTGTTGAGCTAGAGAGGGGGCATAAGGCTGAAGCTTTGCCTAGGATGCCCTATACCATTGTGCCAGCCCTACATACAACAGAAGCAAGGCTCACCCATGAGCTAGCCCCCATGCCATCACCTGCAGAAGGGCAGATGATTGCTCAAGTCTGAGTGGAAAACAGATAGCTGTGAGAGAGCATGTTCAGGACAGTCACACAAACAACCAAAGCTGGGCCATATAGTCAGGGTCAGAACCGCAGAACATAGTGGGGGTGGGGCATGAAAACGAGGTGTTGCAACTATGGGCAAATGGTAGGACTGGCACATAATAATGCTTTCTGAGCACCATCTCTCTTGCATGGGGGCCACGTTTTGGTTCTCAGGTGCACCTGGGGGGCTATTCCGGTGCTATGGGCTCTGTTTGGATGGGCTCATGGCCCCTCACCCTGACCCAGTGGCTTAATGAATTTGCTTACATTTAAATTACTGAAGGCGAGCAAGCATACGTCCCCTCCTCTCCAATTCAGCATGTTGCTTAAGGGATGTGGTGTTCTTCTCACTTGGGGAACATTTGCGGACTCCCTAGGGTGCATTAATAAATGCAGGAAAATTGCAGATAATGCAGCAATTTTTTGCCCTTTCTGTCATTTCTTTCTCTATAACATTAACAAAATCCACCCCTTCCTTTCTGAACACAGTACTAAAACACCTATCCACTCTAGTCACCTCCCATCTTGACTACTGCAACCTACTTCTTGCTGGTCTCCCCATGAGTCACCTCTCAACCCTTCAATGGATGGAGTCGGTGCAGAGGGTTGCTACTAAAATGATTAATGAGCTTCATTATAAAGCATATGAGGACAGACTTAAGGATCTTAATATGTACACCTTAGAGGAAAGGCGGGATAGAGGTGATATGATTGAGATGTTTAAATACCTCCATGGCATAAATGTTCAGGGAGAGAGCCTCTTTCAATTGAAAGCAAGTTCTGCTACGAGGGGACATGGGATGAGGGTGAAGGGAGATAGATTCAGGAGTGATATGCGGAAATATTTCTTTACGGAAAGAGTAGTGGATCCATGGAATAGTCTCCCAGTGGAGGTGGTAGAGATGAGGACAGTAACTGAATTCAAAAAAGCATGGGACCAACACAGAGGATCTCTAAAGGTAAAAAGTGGACTGTTGTAGTTGTTGTTATGGAAGGACAGACTAGATAGGCCATGTGGTCTTTTTCTGTCATCATGTTTCTATGTTTCTAATCTGTTCAGAACTCAGCTGCATGGCTAATCTTCCACCAGCCCCGATATACTCATTTAACCCCTCTTCTTAAGTCGCTTTATTGGCTCCCCTTCCATTTCCATATCTAATTCAAACTTCTCCTTCTGACCTATAAATGCATTCATTCTACTGGTCCTCACTACCTTTCCTCTCTTCTCTCTCCTTACACTCCTCCTCGTTCCGTACTTCCACTGGCTTGCTTCTCTCTACTCTTTTCTTCCACTGCCAATTCCAGACTTTGATCCTTTCACCTTGCTGCTCCTTATGCCTGGAACAAACTACCTGAGTCATATCTCCCTCTCTTCAAATCCATGCTTAAGGCTCACCTCTTTGTGACTGCTTTTGCTTCCTGATCCCTTATTTTCCTTGTGTCTCCTTACCTTTTCCTTTTTGTATTCCTTATTCTCAACTATTGTATTGTTTGTCTTGATTAGAATGTAAGCTCTGAGGAGCAGGGACTGTCTTTGATATGCATCTCTACAGCAGTGCATATGCCTTGTAGTGCTATATAAATGATTAACAGTAGTAGTAAGGCAAGACATGCTCTAACTAGGGACTGATTGGGGGTGTTCTTCTCCATGGTGATGGATGGGATATTCTGCAGTGTGATCTCAAAGCACTACCATGGTAGGAGCATGAATGGTCTCTGTGGATGGCCTCCCACCCCCTGGCAGTTGTTTGGCCACAAAGGTGGGTGTCCACTTACTGGAACACCAGTTATTTGTGGGGTGAGTGTTCTAAATGCCTGATCTAGGAGCTGCATCTGGACAACCTAGATCCCATTTTATGGGAAGGGTAAATGGCAGAGAATTCCTGCCAAATGCTCCCCCATATCTGTGTGGTCTGTGTATTGGACTAGCAGATCCAAACATTGGACCATTGCGCCCCCTTCACCCACACAAGGGGGGTCCACGCTCATCTATTGTGAGGGTCCAGTGCCAGATGTATGAGGGGCAAGACAGGGAAGGTTCCAGCTCCCCTTCCCCACTAAACACATGAGACCTGGCCACCTGTTTATTGCACCCTAGATTGTCAGACACCTTGGGTGATTCAGGGTGAGAGGATGTCATATGTACTCCAGTGCCCATCTGCTGGGCAATGCTGCCACCCTGCCTTCACTAGAACAGGCCCCCCTGCACATTGAACTGCAGCATTTGTGCTGTAACTCCCACAAACATGGGCACAGCACAGTCTCTATACATAGGTTTGCTTTCCTGATTTTCATGCCCCGCCTCCTTGTACTTTGGCAGGGTGAACATGTTCCCCAGACAGCCTTCTCTATCCTTCACTGGCTACTTGCACTATGCTCTGTTGGAGGATTTGGGAGCCATGTAAAGTTGTCCGCTTCCTCTTCTGGGGTGTGGTGGGCTGCATCCACCCATTGCATTGCTCTTGCTCCTTTCTCAGACATTGCATGACATGGATCCCATTTGTGTTGTGTTGTGTTGTTCTGCAGTTGTCCGCAAGGGTCCCATATGCAGTCTATCTGCTGTCATGCCCCTCTAGTTCCATGGCATGTTGCAGCTACCTGGATGTGTCCTTTGTCAACCTGCAGGCATCTACAAGGTGTTATCAACCATTCACACAGCACGGTACTGTGACCCAGTGACATACAGTACACCTGTCTAGGGGGGAAGCACATTGGTGTTAGCACACAAATGCTGGGGGGCAAGTAAACATGCTTTCATAGTGCGCAAGCGTACTACTACTGTTACTGCGCAAATGATGCACTACTACTACTAATGATTTGTACAGTGCTACAAGGCGTGCGCAGTGTTGTACATATAGATGTAAGACACAATCCCTGCTCATCAGAGTTTACAATCTAATCAAAACAAAACACGTGATGGCCGATTCCCAACGATGCACGCCTGAGCCGTGGGAACACCTAAAACTTGAACAGAGCCAAGTTGTACCTGATTCCGCAACCATGGAAACTAGACATACCCGTGATTGTAGAATCGGGCACCTAGACAGCCCAGCGTGCACTGTATTCTGCTGCAGTGGACATCTCCGCGGCTGCCCGTCCGCTCCACATAATGCTCCAACTGGCATGAATGTACATTGGCACCCCGTTGCCATAGCACTAACACATCCATCAGGCAGTGCCAAATGCCTGGTCGGACAGCAGCCCTAGCACACTACCGTCTGACCATCAACGGAGGCCTCTAAGGCCTGGATCAGGCAGTGGGTGCTGTCTCACGATGGCGGCATGGAGTATAGGGGCAGCAACCCACAAACCGCACAATGGCTGGCACTTATTCCGCCATCAGGGTGGAATAAGCTGGGCGTCTAGGTCCTGAATGTCTCTGAACATCCTGCTGCCTTGTCTCGCCCCCACTCCGCCCCCTCCCTCCCATGTACAGCACTTTCCACACAAATGCTGTGTACGTGCAGGAAGCGCTGTCTAAATTCGCCGGGGCTGATGTGTGCCTGTTGGATGTCTGGGCCACATGTCTAGCGGCATTATTCGCCAAACAGAATGCCCCCTATGGAGAAACTGAGGACCAGAATATGGTAAGATACACATAGGTAGTGGACAAGAGCATGAGAAGCATCAGGATCCAAATGCAACTTCGAAGAGTTGGGTTTTTAGCCTGGATTTGAATAGGGTTAGAGAAAGTGCCTGACACACAGACTCAGGTAGTTTGTTCCAGGCATCTGGAGCAGCAAGAATGAATAAAATCTGGATTTGGGAGTGGCGGAGAAGGACACAGATAAAAGGGATCTGCCAGAGGAGCAGAGTTCCCAAGGAGGGGTGTAGAGTGAGATAAGAGAGGAAAGGTAGTGAGGAGGCGCAGAATGGATGCACTTGTAGGTCAGTAGGAGAAGTTTGAATTGGATGCAGAAATTGATAGGGAGCCAATGAAGTGACTTGAGAAGAAGGGCTACATGAGCATAGCGATACTGGCAGAAGATAAGCTGTGCAGCTGAGTTTTGACTAGATTGAACGGGGGGGAGAGATAATTCAGAGGGAAACCAGCGAGGAACAGATTACAATAGTCAAGGCGGGAGGTGACTAGTGAGTGGATAAGGGTCTTAGTAGTGTGAGTAGAAAGGAAGGGACAAATTTTGCTGATGTTATATAGAAAGAATCAGCAGGTTTTAGCCATCTGTTGGATGTGCCCAGAGAAAGAGAGAGTAGGGTCAAAGATAACCCCAAGGTTGTGAGCTGAGGAAAAGGGGAGGAGTATAGTGTCATCCACAGAAATAGAGAAGAGAGGAAGGGGGAGTGGGGTTTATGGGCAAAGATAAGGAGCCATATTTAATTTCAGATGGCGGTGAGACATCCAGGCAGCAATGTCGGATAAGCAGGCAGTTATCCAGGACTGGATTCCTGGAGACATTTCAGGCGTAGAGAGGTAGATCTGAAAGTTGTCAGTATAAACATGTTACTGAAAACCATGGAAGGAAATAAGTGCACCAAAGGACTGAGGATAGAGAGAGAAAAGTAGAGGTCCCAAGACAGATCCCTGACATACACCAACTTAAAGCGGTAGAAGAGGATCCACCAGAACATACACTAAAAATGACTGGGAGAGATAAGAAGAAAACCAGGACATGGCATGGATCATCATATGCTTAACATGACATAGTTTTCATTCTGTGGCACACCCTTCCTTACCGCACTCATTCCCCCTTCCACAATAGAAATGTGCACTAATCGCGCATTAGTCACACGTTACTTGAGACATTTTAGTAAACATGTCCCCATGTTTCTATTGTGAGCCTCTTTTCCTACCACTAGCACATTATAGCTCTATTTCCTAAACAATATTGGAGCCTGTGATAAGGAAGCTTATCATAGCTCAGGTAGGAGCTATAGAAAAGATGATGTGACTCTGAACAAGCAACCTGTCAGTTCTGGTAGAAGCAAGAAAACAGAGTTTTCACATAAAAGACTACCAGTCCCAGAATGCACCAGGTTTCCAGCAGCCATGAGAGGGGCTGAAGTGAGAAAACGTATGTGCAATCAAGAGAGCTATGAGGTAATCCCTAAGCACTCATCTAAAAGGGCAGGACCTGATTCAACACAGCTGCGCTGTGTTAGGGAGGAGCACACATTAGAACAGAATAAGAATAGAGCTTATTCTTCAGATAATAGCTTCAGGAAAAGATACAGCAACGGCTACAAGCACCAACATCACTTGGAGAAACAGAAGCCAAGCCAAGCGGATAGAGAGAGAAGGAAACTCTCTGGAAGGAAAAGAAAGAAGGCTATTGGAAGGTCTGGGAGATTCCAAGGCAGTACCTATACTGGGAGGTATTTCAAATGCCAGCAGAGTCCATTGGACTGGAGTCAGCCAGAGGAATGGAATGGCAGAGATAGGAATCACCAGTGGCTACCTGGAAGAGAGAAGACTGCACGTGGAAAGGACTTTCAAACCTATGCCAGAAGGTATGTGAGGGAAGATCCAGTGTCCAGGGATCAAGATTGGAAGGCTGGACATCAGAATTGGATTACATACTGGCCAGGATATACAGAGAGGAATTATGATAGCAGGAGAGGCTCAGATATGAACACTGATCCAGACCCTATCTATAATAATGAATGGCAGCAAGGGAATAAGCATTCTTATGATAATGCCTTATGGAAAGACTCGTCTGTGCCAATGTATGATAGTGACCCTATGCTGATTGATGAAGGGGGAGATACAGCAGATGAAACTATTCATTACATGGACTGTTCTCTATCTAAATGCTATTGCTAGCTTTCTGTGAGCAAACACCTCAGCCATCACAAAGAAACCTAACTTTGTTCTTTATTTCCACTGCAAACAGCTCTTAAAGCAGGATTTGGGTTCACACAGTAGCAGCCAGCCAGCTAAAGGGTTTCAGCTGGTCAATTGATAGTAATTAAAGCTGCACCTGATTGTGTGTGTGAGCAAGGGAGAATCACTGCTGGGTTCTGCGTGGAAAATAAGCAAAAGTTAACCTAACAAGCAAAGTTTATTCATTTCTTTGTGCCTTTTTATTTGGTAATTTTTTGCTAAGAAAACATCAGCTAATTGCCTGACAAGCTGAAGGTTGTTTTCTGATTTGCTTTGTGACTTTATGTTATCCATTTAAACACTGCAAGCAAGTAACCTCATTTATATTGCTACCAAGCATATTTGTGCTGGGTGAATTAAACCCCATCAATAAAAGAAGTATTTTATTGGCTTTACCACTGGTTCACAACTCAATTATTGTCTTCAGCTGTGTTTGGAGTGAAAGAACTACATTACCCACAATACCTTGCAAGAATCATATGAATATATGCATCGTCAAGATTGTGTAAGTTCTCACCCTAGGCAGCCGTCTGACAAATGGCGTAGTTTTTCGGATTGCTTTTGCACCAAGAGGATTTACTTGTTGTGGATTACAAATAAAAGTCAAGTTTAAAGCTGAAAGAAGATTTTTCCCTCATCTGCATTTTGGAGGAGAAGTGGTTGTTCCAGGAAGCTGTCCAAGATGAAAAGACCCTGTGCAAAGCTGGATTCATCACTGAGACAAGGTAATATGTACCTGGGCATGTCTAGTGGTGGATGTGTGTAAGCACAGGGGGTAATTGAAAAAAAAAAAAAAAGTTGAAAAAAACACACCTGGTTGGAAGGTGCTGCACTTTGGTTTTTTTTTTTCTTTATTTCTTGCAGGGGTCAAGATGGATCCGAGGGAGATGGCTCAGTGGATGGCAGCCCAATTTAGCAAGCAGCAGGAGCTATCACAGCAGGCCCATGACACTGCTATGAAGGCCTTAATGGAACAGCAGAAACCAGTTCTTGATCTGGTGCAAGCTCTAGTTCAGCTGCAGAGCCAAAGTGGAACAGATGCAAGACCAGCAGTTAGTACTGGTACACCACATGTGGACAATGTGGGACTCAATCAAGGGATTGGCGCATTTAATTTTGGGAAAATTAACTCCAGATGATAATGTTGATGATTTTCTAGAGTCTTTTGAAAGAGTGGCACAGGCTTTAGCATGGCCAGAGACCCAGTGGGCAGTAAGGCTGGCAGCCTCATTAACTGGAGAGGCACTAGCAGCCTACAGAGCAATGCCAGCAGCCCAGGCTTTGAATTATAAGGATGTAAAGGCAGCTATTAGAGATCGCCTAGGGTTGTCTATTTCAGAGTACAGGCGAATGTTTAGAGCTGTTACATTGAAAGTGGGTGAGACACCCAGGGCTCTGAGTCAGAGAATCAGAAGTTTAGCTGTAAAATGGTTGGAGCCTGAGAAAAAGACAGTAGAAATGTTATTAGATATTATGATGCTGGAACAATTTATGCTTGGGGTACCTAAAGATTTGAATGTTTTTCTTATACAGCAAAATTGCCAAAATCTTGGAGAGGCAACCATGCTAGCAGAGAGATTCTTGGAAGCCACGCAGGCTTGCCATAGAATGGGTGGCCCTCTAAAGATGGATGCTGAGGCTAGATGTGCTGTATCAGAAAAGAGAATAATTAAGAATGTTTCTGAAAATGAATGTACTGTATCAAACCAGATGGCACAGTGGAATAGAAAGAAATGTTTCAAGTGTGGAAAAGTGGGACACTTAGAGAAGAGATGCCAGACACACACTAGTTTAATGGGTCTGGATTTAAAACAGCCCAAGGAAGGATTTCTTTTGATGGTTGATGTGCAGGGAATTACCACAAATGCATTATTAGACTCTGGGGCAGACCAGAGTATGATGTCAAAAAGGCTTTGGAAGAGGATAGAGGCCCAAGAAAGATTTGTGCCTAGAACCCCTGAAAGCCAAGTTCACATCAGATGCATTCATGGTGCTGCATCATCATATCCCACCTATAGGCTTAAGGTTAAGTGCCTGGGGGAACAAGAAGAAGTCCTATTAGCAGTGGTGCCTAGGCTACCCTTTGATTTGGTTCTAGGGAAGGACTGGCCAAGATTCAAGCAGGAACTAGTGAAAGGGCTAGGAAAGAAGGGGGGAGAAGGTTTAATAATGGAAATAGCTCCCGGGCCTTTCTTTGGAAGTCCTCAGTCCCTAGCTAAAAAGATGGTTCAGCTTTCAGAAGGCCAAACCATAGGTAATAAGAGGGGCCTTGTATCCACCCGCTCGCAGGCTAAGTTAGAGAGCCAGCAGAAGGAGGAGGGGGAGCAGGCAGAGTTATTAGGAGACTTACCCTCTCATGATGATTTAATAACCCCATCATCTGGTAAAGTAAGAAAGTTGAAAGCACAAAAGAGGCGTGAGAGACTTTGCAGAGCACAGGGTAGGGCTGAGATGTTAGCTGGTCAAAGTCTACCCTGGGTGCCAGCTGAGTTGGTGGCAAAGTTTCCTAACTTTCCACAAGAGCAGCGAGCTGATCAAGCTCTCACCCGAGCTTTTAAATATGCTCAGGAGGTCAGGGAGGAATTGCCCAGATTCAGACTAGATAATGACATATTATATAGAGAGAGTCAGGACCCCAGAAATGGTGCCATACGTAAACAATTGGTGGTACCCACAACTTTCAAAGGGCTAGTACTTAGACTAGCACATGATCATCCAGTGGGAGGTCATAAAGGTATGCAAGGAACACTGGATCAAATACTTGTGCGTTTTTACTGGCCAGGTATCTTCAAAGAAACTGCCCAGTTTTGTGCTGCATCTCCAGCGTGTCAGCGAGTTACAGCGGCTCACCCACCGGTGGTGCCATTGATCCCCATGCCAATCATCACAGACCCAATTGGTCGCATTGCCATGGATATTGTAGGCCCATTAGTCAAAACGCCCCGAGGTTTCCAATACATCCTAGTTATGGTAGATCAGGCAACAAGGTTTCCCTGGGCCATACCATTGAGGAATGTTTCTGCAAAAACAATAGCTTTAGAGCTAGTAAAATTGTTTTGTGAAGTGGGATTCCCAAGAGAGGTGTTGACTGACCAAGGGTCCAATTTTGTATCCAAATATTTGGCCCAGGTCTGGGATGCCTTTGGCATTCGTCACGTGAAAACCTCAGCCTACCATCCACAATCAAATGGTTTGGTGGAGAGATTCAACCAAACTCTCAAACAAATGTTGAGAAGGGGGTTAGCAGGAGAGGTAAAAGAATGGGATATGTTATTACCCTTTGCCTTATATGCCTGCAGGGAAAGAATTCAAGTGTCCCTAGGTGTAACTCCATATGAGTTGATGTATGCTGGGCTCCACGGGGTTTGTTGGATATTTTGAGGGAACAATGGATTGATCCTGAACCAGGAAGTCAGGAGGTGCCACTGTTTCTACGTGACATGAGAGCACGTTTGAAAAGGACGTCGCAGGTTGCTGAGAGGAACCTGCAGGACAGTCAAGTTCGCCAGAAACGGTGGTATGATAGAAAGGCCAAAAGCCGCCAATTAAGCATTGGTGAAAAGGTTTTGGTTCAGGTAGCAGGAACTGCTCCAAAATTTGAGGTACAGTGGAAAGGGCCATGGAAGGTTGTTGAACAAGTGAGCCCAGTGTCTTATATGGTAGAAAATGCAAGAGGGCGTAGGCAGACCTACCATATTAATGTACTTAAGTCTTGGAAGGAGAGGCCTGTAAATAATGACCCTGAACCCAGTCAGGAAGTAAGTGAGCTTCAAGAAGATAACACTCTCGTAGGTATTACGGACTGTAGGAAAGCAGTTTCACCAGTTAAACCAGTCCGTAATAACTTAAGCAGGGGGGTATGTGATAAGGAAGCTTATCATAGCTCAGGTAGGAGCTATAGAAAAGATGATGTGACTCTGAACAAGCAACCTGTCAGTTCTGGTAGAAGCAAGAAAACAGAGTTTTCACATAAAAGACTACCAGTCCCAGAATGCACCAGGTTTCCAGCAGCCATGAGAGGGGCTGAAGTGAGAAAACGTGTGTGCAATCAAGAGAGCTATGAGGTAATCCCTAAGCACTCATCTAAAAGGGCAGGACCTGATTCAACACAGCTGCGCTGTGTTAGGGAGGAGCACACATTAGAACAGAATAAGAATAGAGCTTATTCTTCAGATAATAGCTTCAGGAAAAGATACAGCAATGGCTACAAGCACCAACATCACTTGGAGAAACAGAAGCCAAGCCAAGCGGATAGAGAGAGAAGGAAACTCTCTGGAAGGAAAAGAAAGAAGGCTATTGGAAGGTCTGGGAGATTCCAAGGCAGTACCTATACTGGGAGGTATTTCAAATGCCAGCAGAGTCCATTGGACTGGAGTCAGCCAGAGGAATGGAATGGCAGAGATAGGAATCACCAGTGGCTACCTGGAAGAGAGAAGACTGCACGTGGAAAGGACTTTCAGACCTATGCCAGAAGGTATGTGAGGGAAGATCCAGTGTCCAGGGATCAAGATTGGAAGGCTGGACATCAGAATTGGATTACATACTGGCCAGGATATACAGAGAGGAATTATGATAGCAGGAGAGGCTCAGATATGAACACTGATCCAGACCCTATCTATAATAGTGAATGGCAGCAAGGGAATAAGCATTCTCATGATAATGCCTTATGGAAAGACTCGTCTGTGCCAATGTATGATAGTGACCCTATGCTGATTGATGAAGGGGGAGATACAGCAGATGAAACTATTCATTACATGGACTGTTCTCTATCTAAATGCTATTGCTAGCTTTCTGTGAGCAAACACCTCAGCCATCACAAAGAAACCTAACTTTGTTCTTTATTTCCACTGCAAACAGCTCTTAAAGCAGGATTTGGGTTCACACAGTAGCAGCCAGCCAGCTAAAGGGTTTCAGCTGGTCAATTGATAGTAATTAAAGCTGCACCTGATTGTGTGTGTGAGCAAGGGAGAATCACTGCTGGGTTCTGCGTGGAAAATAAGCAGAAGTTAACCTAACAAGCAAAGTTTATTCATTTCTTTGTGCCTTTTTATTTGGTAATTATTTGCTAAGAAAACATTAGCTAATTGCCTGACAAGCTGAAGGTTGTTTTCTGATTTGCTTTGTGACTTTATGTTATCCATTTAAACACTGCAAGCAAGTAACCTCATTTATATTGCTACCAAGCATATTTGTGCTGGGTGAATTAAACCCCATCAATAAAAGAAGTATTTTATTGGCTTTACCACTGGTTCACAACTCAATTATTGTCTTCAGCTGTGTTTGGAGTGAAAGAACTACATTACCCACAATACCTTGCAAGAATCATATGAATATATGCATCGTCAAGATTGTGTAAGTTCTCACCCTAGGCAGCCGTCTGACAAGCCTTATGGGGTCATTCTGAGCCACAAATAGCGGGGATAGACGTACCAACGGGACGCCCATCCCTGCTATTCGTGCCGGCTCCTGCCCCCGACTAACTTCCCCGCCAGTTGCGTGAGGAAGTTAGACAGGGGCGGGGAGTGGGCGGCCTGGGGGCGGAGTCTGGGCAGGCAGTGGGCAGTCCCTGGCTCTGGACGTACAGGGCCAATTCTAATGTTGGCCCTGTACATCCAGGACCAGCGACATGTGCGCTGGTATAAAATTTAACTGTTGGTTATACATTCACTTTTGGGAATATTCTGACTGCCTACATTCCTTGTGTAGCCCTTAAAGCAGATATCTAAATGTGCCCTCAGTTCATGTAAGGTCTACTGGCCAAGGACACTTAGGTTCTTGCAGGGCCGTTAAAGGATATTTTCAACAGATCCTTGGAAACCGGAGAAGTTCCAAAGGACTGGAGAATGGGTGATGTGGTACCTCTTCACAAAAGTGGTGACCGAAGAAGTGACAAACTACAGGCCTGGGAGCATTACCTCGGTGATGGGAAAGGTAATGGAGGCGCTTCTGAAAGAGCGAATAGTGGACTTTCTCAAAACCAACAGGTTACAAGATCCGAGGCAACATGGTTTTACCGAAGGACGATCTTGCCAAACAAATCTGATTGAGTTCTTTGACTGGGTGACCAGAGAACTACAGTAGATCAGGGGCATGCGATGGATGTCA
This sequence comes from Ichthyophis bannanicus, assembly GCA_033557465.1. Lineage (NCBI taxonomy): Eukaryota > Metazoa > Chordata > Amphibia > Gymnophiona > Ichthyophiidae > Ichthyophis > Ichthyophis bannanicus. The sequence continues at coordinate 546,473,580 of CM066033.1, forward strand.
TCTACCTGGATTTCAGCAAAGCCTTTGATACTGCTCCTCATAGGAGGCTTATCAATAAACTCAGTAGTTTGGGGATGGGTCCCAAGGTGGCAAACTGGATCAGAAATTGGTTGACTGAAAGACGACAGAAGGTGATGGTAAATGGAGCTCCCTTGGATGAAAGGAGGGTTATTAGCGGGGTGCCCCAGGATTCGGTCCTGGGCCCGGCACTGTTCAATGTATTTGTGAGTGGTATTGCTGAAGAACTGAATGGAAAAGTCTGTCTTTTTGCAGGTGACACAAAAATTTGCAACAGAGTGGACTCCCTTGAGGGAGTGGTTAACATGAGGAAAGATCTACAAAAGCTGGAAGAATGGTCTAATGCTTGGCAATTAAGATTTATTAATTATTAATTAATTATTTATTTAATGTTTTATTGCATTCTTGAGATCTGTTACCCCCTGAAGAAAGCCTTCTTGGCCGAAACACATTGGGGCCTAATAAAGACCTGTTTTTACCACCAGTTCACATACCTGCTCCTTTTTACTCCACTAAAATATTAATGAACACAATTTCTAATATTTTCACCAAGTTTTCATTTTTATCTTCCAGGGCATTACTTGGAACACAATTTGCATGACCACAGCGGCACTCTTTTTTTTCTTTTCATCTTTAAGAAACCCAAACATGCCCTTTTTTAAAAAGACATTAATGGACTGATAGCCTCAGTGGTTGGTATTTTTTTAAACACTAGCTGCTGCAAATGAAAAAAATCCATATATTCGGCACTAGTTTCTGAATAGCGAGTGAAGCGGTAAGAATAGTGCGATATTCAGCTCACTGTCTAGATAGCTAACCAGATAAATTTAAGACAGCCTTTCAGATGGCTGGAATTATGCCAAGGTATTTTGGAATTATGACGGGTTCTTGTGTCTTGGAGTGGCCACTGCTGGAAAAAGGATTCTGAGCTTGATGGAATTTTGGTCTGACCCACTATGGTGTTTCTTATGTTCTTATAGTCTAAATTTTTCTGGATAGCGACCGAATATTGCCACTATCCAGATGTGCCAGCGCCACTCAAGCTCCACACCAGGATTACTTTGGCGCTATCCAGATAGTGCCGAGCCAGTCAGAGAGAATATTCATTGGCACTATCTAGCAGAGTGGAGGAGTAGCCTAATGGTTAGAGCACTGGCTTAGTAACCAAGAGACTAGCATTCAGGTCCTCCTAGCCCTCCTTGTTGCCTTGGGCAAGTCACTTAACCTTCCATTGCCTCAGAAGGAAGGCCTGGCAATCTACATCTGGTCGCACTGCCAAGAAAACCCAGGAGCTGCTGTGTCACCAGGAGTCAGCACCGACCCAAAGGCACACATTGCACCCAGATAGTGCTGCTGAATATTGCTCTCAACACTTTTCTGGTTAGCAAGTGCTTCTAACCACATAAATACCTTTGAAGATTGACCTCGAGTTTTTCATAAGGCATGTTCTCACAGGTCCAAGGAATGGAACAAGGAGAGTTTTTAGCCCGACAATACAAACAGCTCCAACAACCACAAAACCCACATGTGATCGCCGAGGCCACCACAACTAACCACCACCCAAACATGAACAGTGTCTGGACTACCTTCAAAGAAACCACTGCAGAAGAGATATCATCCACCATCTCCTGCCTAAACACCACCACCTCCCCACTGGACCCCTGTCCCACTGACTGGATAAAGAAATCCAAAGAAGACCTGAGCACACCACTAACCCATATTGTCAACGAATCCTTCTCCCAAGGACGTATGCCAGACATCCTCAAAACCACAATCATTCGACCATCCCTAAAAAAACAAAACCTGCATCCCCTAGACCCCACATCCTACAGATCGATAGCAAGCCTTCCTTTCACCGCCAAGATAATCGAGAAAATAGTCCAACAGCAGCTTCAAGAACACCTCGACACCAACAACATACTAGACCCACAACAACACGGCTTCCGCCCACTACATGGAGTTGAGACCCTCATGACCACACTGATGAACACCCTCATCATAGGAACCCAAGCAAAGCACTCCGGATATGCCATGATCTTCCTTGATATATCAGCAGCTTTCGACACCATCTCCCACAACATCCTCATACGCAGACTGCAAGCAATTGGGATCAAAGACACCGTACTTCAATGGTTTCAATCCTACCTAACTAATAGACAACAACTGATCCGTACCAGCACCTCAACCTCGCCCCCCTTTCAGCAACACCAAGGAGTACCCCAAGGATCCACGCTGTCAGCCATGCTCTTCAACATCTACCTCCAACCACTCTGCTCAGTCATACGTACCCACAACATCAACTTCCACATATATGCTGATGACATCATGCTCTACGCCCCAATTACAACCACAAACCCAACAAATATACATCTATCAGCATGCTTCTCCGAAGTGTCCAACTGGCTACAAGAAAACAACCTATCCATAAACATAAAGAAAACCGAAGCTCTCATAGTGACAAAAGACCCAGACTTCACTCCACCTACTCACCTCACCATAGGATCCACACACATTCAACTACAGCCACAAATAAGATATCTAGGCATTATCATTGACCAAGCTCTAACCCTCAAACAATAAATTACTAAAACCACCAGAAATATATTCCACAAAGCTAAAACAGTGCAACGTCTCAGACCCCTCCTCGAACCTCAAGACTTCAGGACGGTAATGCAAGCTATGACACTCCCACATCTGGATTACTGCAACATAATCTATCTTGGACTGCCAGCCACACAGACCAATCCCCTCCGAACTGCCTTGAACACCATGGCAAGAATTATTCAGAGAGCAAAGAAACGAGACCACATCACCCCAATTCTAAGAGACCTACACATACTTCCCTTCGAAGCAAGAACTAAATACAAATCCATACTACTCACCCACAAAGCCCTCCACCAAACACAGAGCACCCAGCTTTGCACCTTACTGACTCCTCCAACCCACAGAAAAACAACCAGACAGGCCTCCAGCAACTACCTCACCATCCCTCACAAGAGAACCAAATGCTCTCAACGGACATGCAATAGAGCCTTTGAACTTTATGCTCCATCCCAATGGAATTCTCTACCGAGCCACGTCAGAAACAATGGCAATCTCCTGTCATTCAGAAAACAGCTGAAAACCATCCTATTCCAAGAATATCTCAAAACAACTCCCAACAAAAAATGCACCAACCCCGGAACCCACCCATCATGAACTATGATCGACAACTGTACTTTGCTGTCCATGTCTAAAGTCCGTCTTATATCGAAATCATCAATGTTGACCACCTGGTGACGGCCACACCCTTATACCTGATTATCCCCCCCCCCCCTTATATGTTACACTGCTTTGACCCGGTGAAAAGCGGGATATAAATACAGTTAAATAAATAAATAAATAAATAAAATTCAATAACACTATTTGCCTCTTTATATTTCATTTCTGAGGAAAGCACTTTATAGACATCGGGCGGCATTTTCGAAGGCATTTACAAGGGTAACTGCCCTAGTTACCCATGGAAATGCCTTATCCGGGATTTTTGAAAATCCCAGATAAGTCCCTAACGCGCCCGGATACTATGTAGTTAGCATTGGGGTGTGTTGGGAGCGTTCTGGGGCAGAGGAAAGAGCTAAGCGGGTTGCAGCGATTTTCAATGCTATCCGCTTAGCCCTCTGCGCCTTAAAGATAAGCAAGATTTTTCCTCGCCTATTTTTAAGGTGCAGAGGGCTAAGTGGGTAGCGTCAGAAATTGCTGCAAGCCGCTTAGCCTCGGCAGCCGCCGGCGCATCCAGCATAGCCCAGATTTTCACGTCTGTCGCTGCGAAAGTGAAAATCTGGTTTGAGGGAGTCGGCGGGCAGGCTATGCGCTGATGCGGCACATAGCCTTGCCTAAATCAAAATCGGGCCCCTCATTATTACCCAGTTATAATCAGTGCTTCTTTTATGTACCTCAGAAGAAAAGAAAAAACAAGCAAGCTGAATGTGCTAAAATTTGATCTTGGGATTGAGAAGACCTGGTTACGCAAGAATGATGTGCTTTAGACAGCAGAGCTAAGGTAACTGTAAATTTGCTTTGCAAATATCGAGCAGCTATAAGATGAATCTAGAAAAATACTGATCTTTTAATCTGCAAAATCTACCTTTTAATAAATAAACCCTATCCAGTTACAGCTATGTACAATGGACATGTGAGGAAAATTTTCAACTAACACTTTCCTTACCTTCTACAGAATTTTCATTCGAGCTATAGTTTGGTTTATTTTGCGTGACATCTGAATGCATACCTCTCTTCAGTAGGCAAACCTGCTTTCTTTTAAATTTTGTGCTTTTGAATTACTAGTAATTTAAAAAAAATTCTTTAAACTGCTCTGTTTCATCACGGCAATCAGAGTTGAAGTTTGATTATGAACGGCCTGTACTTTTCCACAAGGAACTTCCATTTTCCTACAGAATTGTTCTAATTTTAAAGGTTTCCTTGATCAATGAGCAGCTGGGCTGACTCAGACCATTAGATGCAATTATAAAGCTGGCGAAGGCTAATGATTTTTGCAGAGACCCTTACTGACTGTAGCTAAGGGAGACTGTTCACTGTATCCACCCATAATATGAATGTGCGACAAGCCCCATCAAGAAAGCAGACGTAAAATGCAAGTCTGTCTCTTAATTCCATTGCTATGAAGATGTACAAGAGGCAACACACGTGTGTTACTTGGCTGTGCTGTGTTATGCTAGGCACACTCTGCGATGTGGGATGATTCCAATCCATCAAGCAATTTCTATTAAAAGTAACCATTGTCAAAGTATCTGAACATCTTGACTTCTTTTTCTGCCCTTTTTTGTTGTTTCAGGTGCTTTGAGCAACATTCTTCCAAAACGGCAAAAATAAGATTAAGGAGTGTTTGGCTCTTATTCTACACAGTGTACAGTAGATATGCCAAGAGAATTCATGCACAACGTGCTCTCTGAGTGCTTTATGATGTTATGGCATAGCCTAAGCATCTAGTAATCTGCAGTCATCCCCCCCCTCCCCCTGACCTACTTATATCATAGCACGTCATCCTATCAGCTTGTTTATTGCTTCAAAAGATGAAGGCCCCTTTTAACATAGTAACATATTAAATGACGGCAGATAAAGACAAGTATGGTCCATCTAGTCTGCCCAGTAATAGGGTTCTATGCTCCTTCCCAATTCTCAGGTTGGCACTTGAAACATTTTAGATTTCCTCCAAAGCTCTCTGCATGCACTGGGATCTTCCTTTTGTATGTAGGCTGAGATTAGAAGCAGAGGAGTGTTTCACATTTCCAAGCTACTAGATGTCTACAGGGGCAATTCAGAGACCCTGTTTATGGAATGCCCTGCCATTGGAGATTTGGTTGAAAAGACTTTATTCACACTCCAGAGAAAATGTGAAAATGTGGCTTCCTGGTCAATAGGCCAGGGGAACTTATTATGTAGGGCTGGGCTTGGGTGAGGGAAAAGCTGGAGTAGAAGTAGAGCCGAATAAATGGGAGACATACTAAGCTAGACAACAGGAAATTCAATGAAGGAGGAAAGGAATGAGAGCATTAGAAATATCATCAGGCCTAGTTCCTATTTGCACCAGTGGCTAATCCAGGTCATAAGTGCCTGGCCTATCCAAAAGTCTATAAAACACCTGCTATAAATTCATATATATTTGCACCACTTCAATATCAAATGAAATTATCTACTCTCATTAATGATCAAATTTATTATTGAAGGAGAAAAAGACCTCAGACCTGTGACACAGCAGTGCTGCCAGGGACAGGCACCTCCACACCCCCAACCCTCCTACCTTTATGCACTCCCCCTCCCACCTCTCCTCCTCCCCCTGTCTACTGCCTGCTTGTTTGCTGTCCCATTTCCTCAGCTGCCTTTGCCCTCTGCAACTCTGCACCTGCTGCTGCCCACACTCTGTGCCCTCTGTCACACTTGCTGCTGGAGGGTCTGGTGGCTAATTCGCTAGATGCCATGCACCTCCCACCAGCTGGCTTGTTGGTCACACAGTGCATATAACTGCTCCTTATGAGCTAGCACCAAGTGGCAAAGGCTCTTGATCTCTTCTCTGGAGAAATTCAGCAGCTGGTTTACCATTGTGCCAACTTCTCAAGGACTCCTCATGTTTGAACCCTATGTGCCCGTGCATGCTTGTGTATCGTCTCTGGCATCTGGACATCCATGGGCCCATGTTGCTGAACAGTGCCCTAGCCATCTTTGCCATGGTATTCCACATGGGATGGATGTGCGGTTGCCTCATCTGGTCTGTGTGTCTATTTCACCACATGTCCAACTTCCTATTTTGCTTCTGCACGGGCTGTCCCAAGGCCTGGTTCCAGAATCACCTACATTTGCTGGACGTTTGAATGTTCAGATCACACCCAATATGTCATATGTAAAACTCCCCTCCATATGTTCAGTAATTTTGTTCTTAATAATGGTTTCCAGGAGGACTTCCGGTATGGCACTGAGCTGATCAGACGTGGTGCAGATCAGCTCCGGGTACCCACCCCGCAAAACAGCTATAAACTCTTGCAAAATGCAGCCATATGCCTCTGGCCACCTTGAAAACTAGCAGGGAGAGTGGTGGGATCACAGCAGTGCCATCTCTGCGTGCCGAAAGACACCCGATGGCTACAAAATCGACGAAGAGGGAGAAAGCACAAGGCCCTGACTCAAAGATGGTGGAAGGGGCACCGAAAAGTCCTGTGTCAGAGGGCGAGAGCAGCATGGTGGCTGATGTGAGTGCCGCGGTAGTGCGGGCTCTAGATGAGCGTTTCTGTGAGCTCGGGGATCAGCTGAATTCTGTGGCCCAGAAAATCGCTGACTTTACGGGGCGGATGGAACACGCTGAAACGTGGATATCGAGCGTGGAGGATGCTCAACACTCTTTGACGGCTAGAGTGCGCGCTCTCGAGGCCCTTGTAACACAGCAAGGGGAAAAGTTAGATGATTTAGAGAACAGGGGCCGCCGAAAAAACTTGCGGTTCATCGGGATACCTGAGACGGTAGTGGATAATGCCCCCTCCCACTATCTTCTAGCCTGGATGGGAAAGCTCCTGAATGAGGCAGTCGAGCATCCCATAGTTCTTGAACGGGTGCACAGACTGGGCCCGAAGCGGGACCAAGCGCAGAGGCCAAGTGCAGTGATAGCCCGCTTCCTTGATTACCGTCAGAAAGAGATGGTACTGAGAGCGGCCCGCGCTCGTCGGAGACAAGCGGATGAGTCCGATCACATTTTGGTCTTCCAGGACTACTCTTTATTGGTGAGCCAACAGCGCAGAACCTTTTCGGCTATATGTGCTCAGCTAGCGAACAAGGGGATCCGCTTCTCTTTGCTATATCCGGCTAAACTGCGGGTGGAACATCGTGGACAGACAAGATTTTTCAGCACTCTGGAAGAGGCTCGTGCATGGCTACAGCAATTGACCGAACCATCCACAACTGTGCCGTGAAAATGGAGAAAGGACTGATGAGACCCAGTTCGGGTGCAGTGAGTTTCGTCGTGGTGACGGATGGAGTAAATGTGTTATGGCCTGTGCGGCGAAGCGAAGATATAGTAGACATGATTTTCATGGGACCTATGCTATATGTGGTTGGGTTGGTGGCACTTTTAGAGTGGTACTTTGGGGAAGTGTTGGAAGGGGGGATGGTGTTACTCCCCCGAGTGTTTGTATTTGAGCCTAGAGTGTGGTCTTCCTTTCTTTTGTTCTTGCTGTTGTCTCCTCTTCCTTCTTCTGTTCCTTCTGCCCCCTCCGTCCTTTGGAGGTGGAATCTACCGGGGTTGATGGCATTGACTAGGGTGGGCAGGGGGGGTGGGTTTAGGTACGGGGAGGTGGGAGAGGGCTGGAATAAGAGGGTTTGGCTTGACGTTGGGCGTAGCGTGCAGCGCTGGGTACTTGGGGCGGCCTTTGAGGGACTCGCCCATTCATTATCCCATTGCTTGTTTTGGGGTGGTGGGGGGAGTTCTAGAGGGGAGGAGGGGTTAATGCTCTAGGGACCCTCCCAACATTAGTGCTTGGATGGGATGGTGGATGGGGGGGGAAGGGAGGGTAGCGCAGAGTGCTTCGCCTAGTTGCAGTTTGGCTTTATTGCATTGTTTTTGTTTTTCTCCCTCCTCCTTCTATAGTGCAGCCCATAATAATTGCGGATTGCGCATAGGGGGGGAAGTGATAATTTGTAGTCATAATATTTTGGAGTTAGGTGCTTGCTGTTTACTCCTCTTGTGCGTTGGGAGGGACACCGCCCATATGGAACAATGGACCTGATGTTTTCCGATTGGGGGATGGAGTCAGGCCTTAGAGGGCCATATGATTTATTTTTGACCCGGTGGGGAGAATAGGGGGGGGGGTCATAGGTAAACTAGGGACGGGCAGAAGGAGAGGGCAGGCGTGGGTGGGAAGTGGGGGGGATCGGGGGTACTGGCTAGGGGAGCGGTTGCGTCGGTGTTCTAGTGGGGTGGGCCCGGTTGCCATGGGAAGTCAACCGGCCTAAGCCAGGCTGGCTGGTGTAGATAGGGACTCGGGAGTAGAGGGGGGGAAAGGGAGTATAGTGGGAGAGAGTGGGGGGATGATAACGGGGAGGGGAGGGAGGGGAGGGGGGGGGTAGGTTGGGGAGCGGGAGGGGGGTGGGGACAAGGTCGCGTCACACCGGGAGGCCCATGGCAGTGGGGGAATCACCTGCATGCTGGGTGGGGGGAGCTCCAGGCTGGGGGGGTTCTTCCCGGGGTATGGTTGGATATTCTCTTAAGATACTGGAATGATATTAATCCAGACTGAAGATCCTCTCGTGGAATGTTTGTGGCCTGGGGAGCCTGATTAAACGATCAAAAATATTACAGGCTCTTGCGCGACAAAAAGCTGATATTGCTTTCCTCCAAGAAACCCACCAGACAACAGAGGAGCATGCTAAATTGCGTAGATTCTGGGTGGGACAGGTATGGGGGGCGCCGGCCCAGAACAAGAAAGGGGGGGTGGCCATACTGCTACATAGGCGTATTCGCTTTGATGTTACCCAGGAAATAGTGGACCCAACTGGGAGGTTTCTACTGCTGCAGGGCATCCTGGAAGGAAGACCTGTTATTCTTTGTTATATCTATAGCCCTAATGTGCTGGACCGTGCTCTATATTCCCGGCTAGCCTCCCAGGTGGAGCAGCTCCCGGAGCTCCCACTGATCTTGGGAGGGGACTTCAATGGAGTGATGGATGTGGAGATGGACACATCCCGGGGCGAGGGGCCTAGGGGAAGATCTCAAGGGGCTCGGGCCTTAACTGGTTTGAGGGCCAGATTGGGTTTGGTGGATCCGTTGAGGCTGTTGCACCCCGCTGAAAAAGATTTTACACACCAGTCTCGTGCACACAGCTCTAGCGCACGTATCGATTACTTGTTGACCTCGCAGAGTCTGTTTGCTTTGGTAGACGAGGCGCAGATAGGTCCAGCGGAAATCTCTGATCATGCCCTTATCTGGCTCCAATTGCGCTGGGGCGTTGCTCGCCCTGCGACGCAGATGTGGCGGTTTCCTTTGGAATTATATAGAGATTCCCAGTTCCGTCAGTTCATACAGAGGTGGTGGCGAGAGTTTGAGGAGGATCATAGAGGGCACTGCGACAATCCTGAGCTGGTTTGGGAGACGGCGAAAGTGGTCTTGCGTGGGGACATTATTGGTTTTCTGGCGTGTAAACAACGGCTTATGGCGGAACGTATTATCTGTTTGGAGCGCCTAGTTACCCAGCAGTGGCGGAAATGGGTGAATAATCCAAGTGTGGTCCTGAAGAAACAGGTTTGGGAGACGCAGACGGCGTTGAATGACCTCTTGCACCAGCGGGCCAAAAAGTCAGTTATGTATTATCGATTTCAACTCTATTGCCATGGTGATAAACCAGGGAGGCTGCTGGCCCGGTGTTTGCGTGGTTTCAGGGGTTCTACGCTGGTGCATGCATTAAAAGATGATAAGGGGGTTCTTCGCAGGGAGAGCCCAGAGATAGCTGGTGTTTTTCGTATGTTTTTTCAGAGACTTTATACAGCAGACCCGGGCTCCCCAGTGCAGATGACAGAATACTTGGTAGGGTTGGACCTACCCCAATTGACTGACCAGCAGCGGTTGCACCTTGATCAGCCGATTTCGGTACAGGAGGTGCAAGCCGTTATTGCTAAAGCGAGTTGTTACAAAACCCCTGGTGCGGATGGGCTGGGGGCCGAATTTTACAAGATCTTGAAGGACTTGGTGTCTCCGCTGCTGGTGGCAGTCCATACCCGGAGTTCGGAGCAGGGTACCTTTAGATGGGGTAGTAATTTGGCTCACGTGATTCTGCTTCCCAAACCGGGGAAAGATTTGTTGCGTGCTGAGTCTTACCGCCCTATCTCTCTCCTTAATTTCGACCTTAAAATTTTGGCGAAAATTCTCGCGGACCGCTTAGCGAGTGTATTGGGGCATCTGGTCCATGACTCCCAGGTGGGGTTTGTGAAAGGGAGGTACGCGGTTCGCAGTTTGCGAAAGATTATTGCCTCCTTGGAATGGGTACAGAGTAGGCATCTCCCGTCTTTGTTAATCAGTTTCGACGCGGAGAAAGCTTTTGATAGGGTTGATTGGCAGTACTTATGGCAACTGCTGCCACGCTATGGGCTTGGGAGCTCTTTTTGTGCTATGGTTAGAAGTCTTTATTATGATCCAATTGCGGCGATTTGTTGTAATGGGGTGCTTTCTGAAACCTTTCCCCTACATCGGGGGACTAGACAGGGTTGCCCTCTCTCCCCGCTGCTCTTTGTTCTATCTCTGGATCCGTTCATCCGTCGGGTGGAGTCCTCCCGGGGGATACTGGGGGTGCGCATTCGTAATGTCGTTTTTAAATTGTCGGCTTTTGCCGATGATCTCCTTGTGCATTTACTCCGGCCCCACGAATCGCTCCCCAACCTAATGCAGGAGTTTGAGATTTTTGGTCGATTCGCTGGTTTAAGTATCAACAAGGATAAATCTGAGGCCTTGGATATCTCGGGCTCTGTGAGGGGTAGTTGGCAGGGACCATTCCCTCTCAAGTGGGCGGTCCACCATTTTAAATATCTTGGCATTCTATTGACCGGTCAGCCCTCCCAGTTATATGGGTGTACCTTTTGTCGAATTCTCACGAGCCTCCAGGCTCAGCTGCAGGCCTGGTGTACTCTCCCGCTGTCTCTGTCTGGGAGAATTGCCGCGGTTAAGTTAGTTGTTTTACCGAGGGTTCTCTATTGGTTACAAACGCTGCCAGTTTGGCTTCTGCGAAGGGACGTGAAGCGGATGGAGAGACTCATTAGTGGATTTTTGTGGGGGGGGGGGCGAGAGCACGTATCCCCTATCGCCGCTTGATGGGGAGTTGGCGGCACGGGGGCCTGGGGCTCCCTGACTTAGGAGCTTATGCTCTAGCCTGCCAAGCTCGGCACTTGGGGGACTGGCTGGGGGGGACGGAGGTCTATACTCCTCTGGCGTTAGAGGCGGCTTTTGCTGCTCCAATCTCTTTGCTCGCTCTTTTACATTTGGACTATCGTCTGTCTCCAGATCACTTAGCTGCGAGTGTACTATTAGACCCAGTGCGTCGAACTTGGCGGCAGCTCAACACTTATTGGAGAACGAACTGGAAGGTCTCCAGCTGGCTGCCGATTCAGGGTAATGTTCTTTTTACTCCGGAAATGGACCATGCGATATTTCGTGTGTGGGCGCAGAAGGGTCTTCACAGTTTGGGCCATGTGGTGGAACCCTCGGGGCTTTGCAAGAAGTTTTTGCCGCTCTGTACCGAATATGATCTGGGGCCTGGACATTTTTTTGCCTATATGCAGATCTCTCATTATGTTGCATCTCTGCCGGCCGGGGAGTTGCAGGCCGACCGCTCGGCGCAGATTTTGGACTTCTTTGATCTGGGTGGGGAATCCCCGCCGTCTGTTCGGCTGTTGAAAGCTCGCCTGGCTTCATATCGACCCTCTCCAGACTACCATTCAGTGGAGCAGGCGTGGGCTGCGGAGATGGGCAGGGAGATTGTCCCGGGTACAATTTTGAAAGCCCTGCAGCGGGCAGGGGAGTTGGCGGTAGGGGCTCGGTGGCGGGAGATGCAATATAAATCTCTTACTAGGGTGCATTTCTCTCCTAGATGGGCCTTTCGCTCCCATCTTACTCCGAATGGACGGTGTCCGCGGTGCTCGGCGCCGCTAGCGCATTTGCTGCATATGTGGTGGGGGTGTAGGCTCATCCGTCAGTATTGGACACGAATAGGTTCATTTATGGAGAAGATACTGGGGCAGAGGGTATGTTGGGATGCCTCCTTAGTGCTCCTAGATCATTTGCGTCTCCTACAGCCTAAGGGCAAATGGGAGCGATTGTTAGTGCATAAGGCTTGTCTGGTGGGTAAGGGCCCTATACTGCACCACTGGCGAGAACAGCATCCGCCCTCTTTTTGGGAGTTGCGTAATGCTTTTCATCAGATGATGCTTATGGAGGCTAGATTTGCCCGGGGTAATGTTAAGCGCTGGCCATTTTTCCAATTGCTTTGGGACCCCTATATTCAGAGTCTGAGCTCTCGTAGTAGGAATGAAGTGTTACATTTAACCTTTTAGGGGATTCTTCGAAAGCCGGGGTGGCCCTGGGGGGTGTTGCTTTGGGGACTCCTAGTGTGACTGCGACCAAGGGGGGTGGTTGGGTGGGGGCTGAGGGTGGGTGGGGGATAATAACTGGAAAATTTGGAAAATGCACCTGTATTTGTCATTTGCCCTCCTGGATGGGGATAAGAGTCGACCCCTCCTGGAGTTCATTTGTTGTATCGTTTGATATTGTTGCACGGTGTTGATAAATAAAGTTTAAAAAAAAAAAAATGGTTTCCATCATTTTGCCCAGCACCAACGTTAGGTTTACCGATCTGTAGTTTCCCAGATCACCCGGGAACCATTTTATTAATAGTAGCTCTGCAATTTCATCTTTGAGTTCATTTGGTTTGTCAATTTCTTCTACAACATCTTCAAAGTTCACTAAGGTATGAATCAGCTCTTCTGACTCATCACTGTTAAATATCTTTTTTGACATAGGTAGCTTTCTCACATCTTCCTCAGTAAAGATCAAAGCAAAGAATTCATCTATGGGTGCTTTTACTAAAGTGCAGTAGGAATTTGCACTTATCACATGTTTAGCACTAAAACTAATATCTGGTAAGTGCAAAGCCTCTGTAGGACCTGCCAGGGGCGTGGCCAACCTCTGAGGAGAAGGAAGTTACCAGTGGTGTGCCCCAGGGATCTGTCCTTGGTCTGATTCTTTCTAACATCTAAATTCTGCCCAAACAACCTCCACAATGCGACGGGACCTGGGCAGGAGCGGGTCCTACACGGCAGCGCAGCAAAGTTATTTTTATCTGTTTGCCACAAGACTTCACCCCAGAAGAACACCTTGGCAGAGGCAGCACGGCAAACAGATTAAAGTAACTTTGCCACTCAGAGCCACCGTCACTGAGGAGAAGGAAGTGATATAGTGGATGGGCTGTCGGGTAAGGTTTGCTTCTTTGCAGATGATACCAAAATCTGCAATAGAGTAGACACCCAGGAAGGTGTAGATAACATGAGGAAGGATCTAGCTAAGCTTGAAGAATGGTCTAGAATCTGGCAGCTGGGATTTAATGTTAAAAAATGTAAGGTCATGCATTTGGGCTGCAGCAATCCAAAGGGGCAATATAGTATAGGGGGTGAAGTACTTTTGTCCACTAAAGAAGAACGGGACCTAGGCGTGGTTGTGTCTGATGATTTTAAAGTAGCTAAACAGGTAGAAAAGGTGACAGCAAAAGCTAGAAGGATGCTTGGGTGCATACGGAGAGGAATGACTGGGAGAAAAAAGGAGGTGATAGTGCCTCTGTATAAGTCTTTGGTGCAAGCTCATTTGGAGTATAGTGTGCAATTCTGGAGACCGCACCTTCAAAAGGATATAAACAGTCAGTACAGAGGGTGGCTACGAAAATGGTTAGTGGTATTCATTATAAAGCATATGAGGACAGACTAAGGATCTTAATATGTACACCTTGGAGGAAAGGTGGGATAGAGGTGATATGATTGAGACATTTAAATACCTCCGTGGCATAAATGTTCAGGGAGAGAGCCTTTTTCAATTAAAAGCAAGTTATGCTATGAGGGGACATGGGATGAGGGTGAAAGGGAATAGATTCAGGTGTGATACGCTGAATTATTTCTTTACGGAAAAAGTGGTGGATCCGTGGAATAGTCTCCCAGTGGAGGTGGTAGAGATGAGGACAGTATCTGAATTCAAAAAAGTATGGAACAAACACAGAGAATCTCTAAAGGAAAAAAGAGGACTGTTGTAGTTGTTGATATGGAAAGACAGACTAGATAGGCTATGTTGTCTTTTTCTGTCGCCATTTTTCTATGTTTCTATGTAAGTAGAAACTGAGGGGTTCAGGAGATTTCTCCATGACATCTTTTGTAATTTTTTCTTTTTAAAGTTCTGATACAATAAAGAATTTTACTAAAGATGCAGAATGAGAAAGTCCTTTTTGAATAAGATTTGAAAGGGTTGGGGTATTACAGGTCATTAGCCTTGATGCCTCTGTTAACTTGGGTGTTAGTTAATGCCCATGCACAAAGTATGCCAACATGCATTAAAACATGTTTGTTCCATTAGGGGGTAATTTTATAAGGCGTGCCCAGATTTACTTGCATTTCTACGTGCACATTTCACAGCGACACGCATACTTTACTTTATAAAACAGGGGGGGGAGGGGGGGCACACGTGGTTGAAGATGTGCAGTAATTTAAGATGTGAGCACTTGTCCAAGCCCTAGAGCGGATGTAAATGCCAGTACATAGGCTAGCTAGGAACATATGTCAATTATAGTAATTTTTAATTTATATGTGTAACTTTGTGCTCTGCCTTGCTCCGTCTAAACTCTGTCCCTTACTCACTGTCACCAGTAACCTCCCCAGAGCCAGGGGCATGTAGGGTAGGTCAGCCTGGGAAATCCTAACTCAGGAAGTAGGGTAGTGCAGTTGGTCATGCACTGCCTTCTGGGAGTTGTAGTCCCTCTTACTCTCTAAGCCAGGAATAATTGTAGTCAAGTGGTTTAGGCAAAAATGACAAGGTTTTTATTTCCCCTTCCGGGCGGATTAATTGCAAATGAAACTTAGGACAAAATAGCCATACTTCTGGCATAAAGGAAACAATTCAGGAACTTATAACACAAAAACAGCTTCTTTGGCTTTCAGCTTAAAATATGCAGTACTCAATACAAACTCAAAAGTAACAGTCCCTTTTCCATACAAAGGAAACACTTTGCTTCTTTACTGTTGTTCCAACAGCCTTGTTAACAGCCAGGTCAGCAAAGTGATACGATATGATCAGCTAGTGATAGCGTGCAGTCCATTTGCTCATCTGTTGTATCTTCACTAACAGAACCTGTCTGCATTTCCTCCAGATCACTCTCAGCTGGGTAAGTTTGTATACAGTTATACGGCGTTTCAACATTCACTCCCTCTCTATTTCCCCGAGGCCTCTCTTCACAGCACTCTAAAGAGCAGGGTTGAGAATTACCGTATATACAGGAGTTAGCATAGGGTGAGTCCAGCAGATCTTGGCAATCACAAGGAAAACTTTTACACCTAGTTTTCTCTCTATACACTTTATGCAGCCTACCTTTTGGCTTTTGCAAGGAAGACCTTCTCAGCACTGCTGGGTCAGCAAGGGTTCCAAACACTGGATGTGTTTTCCTGCCTTTTAGCTTCTCCTTTTCCTCAGACATACAAATGTCCTCTGGCCAGCACCTCCCTCTCTCAGGAGTTTCTGAGTGCTCCCAAACCAGCCTCTCAGGCAGTCTCTCCCACTGGCTGCCTTCACGATAGGACCCCAGTCGAGGGTTTTTTATTTTTATTTTATTTATTTTATTTTCTTATATACCGCACTCTTTAGTATCAGCGCGGTTTACATGGAACAAGAAACCATAAATAACAAGTATTGGTTTTTACATAGAACAGGGAAATACAACTTGGATAACTTAGGGGACATGCAAAACAGTTATTTACATATGTAACAGTAATCAATCTACGGATAGGTATTAAACTAGGCATTATGTGCAGCTATGGTGGATTATGATTTATCTTGTAGTATTGTATAAATAAGTGGTGCTTGAGTTCCCTCCTGAATTGCATGAGATCAGTAATGGCTCGAATTTCTGGAGGTAGTGAATTCCAATACTTGGGGGCATAAAAACTGAATGCTCTGTTGGATGTTGTTAATGTGCATTTTGTTGATGAATTTGGTATAATTAGGGTGTTTGCTGTTGTGGATCTTCTGGATCTGTTGGGCGGAGTGGGCTGAAGTAGATTGACTAATGTTTCAGCAGTTATGCCGTGGATGGCTTTAAAGGTAAGTACCAGGGTCTTGAATAGGATTCTTCCGTGTGTAGGGAGCCAGTGGAGCTGCAATAAGATGGGTGTGATGTGGTCATACCTCGCTGCTCCAAAAAGAACTCTAGCAGCGGCATTCATGGCAAGTTGTAAGGGTGCCAGTGACGATTGTGGGAGTCCTTGGAGAATGGCATTGGCGAAATCAAAATGGGGTAGGATAAGGGCTTGATATACAGTTCGGAAATCACTTGGGTCCAGTAATGTTCGTAGGTGTTTGAGTGACCGGATCTTGAAATATACGGCTTTGACAATGTGGGAGATGTGTACTTTCATGTCTAAGCATTGATCCAATGTGATTCCTAAGTAACGAATTGCCGATTTTGTTTGGAGTTCGGCTTCTTTCACTTTTATATGAGGTGGCGGGGTAAAATTTGGATTTTTCGTGATGAAGAGTACCTCCGTTTTTTTATGTTGAATACGGAGGTTTTGAGATAGGAACCATTCGGATACTGCATCAAAACACTCAATAAGAGGTGAGAGGTCCATTTGTTTTGTGGAGAATGGCATATATAGAAGGATGTCATCGGCGTATATCTGATATTGCACATTGAAGGATCTTATGATGTTACAGACGGGCTGGACGTAAATGTTAAACATGAGAGATGATAATGATGATCCTTGAGGGACGCCCTGGTTTTGGTGGAAGGGTTTTGATTTAGTTGATCTTGATCTTACTTGCTGACCTCTTCCCTCAAGGTATGATCTACACCAATCAAGGGCGGGGCCGATAATGCCCTTTTCTTTTAGGCGTTCGATGAGCAGTCCGTGGTGAACAGAGTCGAATGCTGCAGCTATGTCGATGAAGATAAGTACACAACCTTGGTGGATGTTGTCAATCAAGGAGATAATATCATTGAAAAGGGAGATGAGAAGGGTTTCTATGCCGTGGTATTCTCTGAAGCTGTGTTGATGAGGATCTAGTGGGGCTACAGTATCGATGTGGTCTTGAATTTGTCGTTGTGCTTCCTTTTCAAAAATCTTAGCTAGGAATGGTATGCTAGCAATGGGCCTATATGATTCCACTTTGCTAGGGTCAAGTTTGTTTTTTTTTAGAAGAGGTCTAATTGACGTTTGTTTGAGTGCTGAGGGGAAGGATCCTGTTGTAAACGATAAGTTTATCATTCTTGTGATTAATGGACTGATATCACTGCATATATTCTTTATCCAATAAGCTGGACAAGGGTCAGTATGAGCGGTGGTGGTGTTGATGGCAGCAATGGTATCTTCAATATGTTTCTTGGATGGAGTGGAGAATATTGATAGGTGATTTAGGCAGGAGGTGTCTTGATGGTTGAAGTCAGCGATTTTGTTTGTTTGCAATAGTTTTGATTGCAGATGGTCCGCGAAGGCTTGTGGGTGTATCTCCTCAGGAGGGCATGGTAATGGTTCCTTAGATATGGATTTGACTATGTTGAAAAGATCCCGTGGTTTATTTAGGGATCTTTTGAGTGTATCCGTGTGAAATTGCTTTATTTTCGTCATGACTGCTGTTCTGTGAGTCGAGAGTTGAGTGTTGTATGCTGTCTGGTCTTTGGTGGAGCGAGATCGACGCCATCGTTTCTCAAGTTTTCGAAGGTATAAGAGGGAGGTCCGCAGATCAGGAGAAAACCATGGTGTATGTTTTCTGTTGTTTGAGGTTTTGCTGTTGAGTGGTTTTTGTGCAATGGAGCTGAGGCTTTCATTCCATGATGGAATCAGGTTTTAGAGATTGAGGGTAGTGTCATTGTAGAGAGGGATAGTTTGTGCAAGTATGAGTTCTTTGTTGAAGGCATTGAAGCTTCGAGATGTCGTTTTAGTGGGATTATTAGTGGTTCTGTTATGCGAGTTGTTGGGGTTCACGGGAATAATGAAGTTAATTAGTTTGTGATCTGACCATGGAACTGGTATCGGTGTTGCTACAAGATCATTGTTTGATTCACATGCTGATTGGGGAGCGAATATCATGTCAAGGGTGTTCCCTTTTGTATGTGTGGGACTTTTGATTAGTTGCCTGTATCCTAATTCGTTCATTGCTTCTAGTAGGGCTGAGGCATGACTAAAGTGCAGAGAGGGGAGATTGAAGTCTCCTAATATCCAGTTTGGTTTGCTGTGTTGTATAGAGTTGGTTGCTAAGTCTAATATGTTAGGAAGCTCGTCTGAGGAGGATGAGGGTGATCTATAAATAAGGTTGATGGAACATTGATCATTGGCGATGGAAAGAATGTCTATGTTGTTTGAGCTTCTAGAGTCTATTGTGGAAAACTGCAGGTCAGTCTTGGTTAGTATGAGGGTTCCTCCTCCTCTTTTGTTCTCTCTATGGCAGGAGTGGATGGAGAAGTTATTGGGTAGGAGTTGGTTGATGATTATATTGTCTGTATTGGATAACCAGGTTTCAGTTATCATAAGTAGATCCAGGTTATAGGCAGATAATAGATCAGTAACTATCGGCCATTTTTTGCGGATTGACCGAGCATTGATGAGGGCACAGTTTAGTGCTTGCAGGGGTTCTCTTTGTTTGGTTTTCTTGGTATTTTGGAGAGCTATGTGTAGCAGGTGCGAGTGCCGTGGATGTGTGTCAGTTCTTAATGGAGGATATGGAGTTTCTGTCTGTCTATTGATGTGTCTTTGTAGGATTGGGATTTGTTGTGGTTCGTGTGGTAATGCAAGGGATTCAGCTAACCATCCTAGAATGATGAGTAGGATGCAGATTGATGCAGTGGTAGTGGGAGACATTTTACCTTGTTGCTGTTGTTAGAGTAGAAGTGGTGGGGAAGGTTGAGTAGTATCTGTGGTTGTCTAGGTGATTGGGAGATAGCTCAATGGGCGGAGCTACAGCACAGTGAGTAACTCGCTTAAATAATGTAGTAGTTATACTATTATGATCTGAGAGGTAACCGATACTGTGTCTACGAAGTGGTGAAGTGCAATATTGGGGTGGTAAAATGCAAATATGAGACACAGTACAGTGATGAGAATCTTCGGAATGTAAGAGCAGTTATACAAGGATGCAGAATTGAGTAAGTACAGTTTGCAAACTAAGATATTGACTATCTTTGATGAGATGTGCAATATTGAGATGATACAGTAAACATTGCAGGTTAGCAGATTACATTGACATCTAAGCTGGCAACTTGCAATATTGAGATACAGTAAGCACTGCAGGTTAGCAGATTACATTGACATCCACGCTGGCAATTTACAATATTGAGAAGATAAAACAGAACTTATGAAGCTAGTGGATGAGTTTATAAGTTCAAGTGGCCTAAAGATAGTTCATCGAAACGTTTGCGTTGCTTAGTACAGTTCAACTGAGATCTTGGCAGGTTAGAATATACTGGTTTTGAGTACTGACCGGCGTAGCTGTTTGAGGCTGGATGAGTGTGATGTTTGAGTGCGCCATCTGGGGGAGGATGGGGTGCAGCGGTCGTCTGGTGCCCCTTCTTTCGGTCCCCGCCTAAGGGCCACGCCAAAAGACCCTCTGGCGAGGCCCTCAGGCGCGGGCCCACCAGGCGCGGGCGAGCCCGATGGCGCGAAGCCTTTTGAAAGCCTTCTGCCCTGCCCCGATTGGGCCTTGCTGGACCGCTGGCTCCTCCTGCTGTCGGTGGCTCGATCCCCAGGGAAGGGGAGAGCTGCTGATGGTGGCGGGGGCTAAAGGGTCGGCGCCCGATGGCGCGAAGCCTTTTGAAAGCCTTCTGCCTTGCCCCGATTGGGCCTTGCTGGACCGCTGGCTCCTCCCGCTGTCGGTGGCTCGATCCCCAGGGAAGGGGAGAGCTGCTGATGGTGGCGGGGGCTAAAGGGTCAGCGCCCGATGGCGCAAAGCCTTTTGAAAGCTTTCTGCCCTGCCCCGATTGGGCCTTGCTGGACCGCTGGCTCCTCCCGCTGTCGGTGGCTCGATCCCCAGGGAAGGGGAGAGCTGCTGATGGTGGCGGGGGCTAAAGGGTCGGCGCCCGATGGCGCGAAGCCTTTTGAAAGCCTTCTGCCCTGCCCCGATTGGGCCTTGCTGGACCGCTGGCTCCTCCCGCTGTCGGTGGCTCGATCCCCAGGGAAGGGGAGAGCTGCTGATGGTGGCGGGGGCTAAAGGGTCGGCGCCCGATGGCGCGAAGCCTTTTGAAAGCCTTCTGCCCTGCCCCGATTGGGCCTTGCTGGACCTCTGGCTCCTCCCGCTGTCGGTGGCTCGATCCCCAGGGAAGGGGAGAGCTGCTGATGGTGGCGGGGGCTAAAGGGTCGGCGCCCGATGGCGCGTAGCCTTTTGAAAGCCTTCTGCCCTGCCCCGATTGGGCCTTGCTGGACCGCTGGCTCCTCCCGCTGTCGGTGGCTCGATCCCCAGGGAAGGGGAGAGCTGCTGATGGTGGCGGGGGCTAAAGGGTCGGCGCCCGATGGCGCAAAGCCTTTTGAAAGCCTTCTGCCCTGCCCCGATTGAGCCTTGCTGGACCGCTGGCTCCTCCCGCTGTCGGTGGCTCGATCCCCAGGGAAGGGGAGAGCTGCTGATGGTGGCGGGGGCTAAAGGGTCGGCGCCCGATGGCGCGAAGCCTTTTGAAAGCCTTCTGCCCTGCCCCGATTGGGCCTTGCTGGACCGCTGGCTCCTCCCGCTGTCGGTGGCTCGATCCCCAGGGAAGGGGAGAGCTGCTGATGGTGGCGGGGGCTAAAGGTTGCTCCCACCTGGGTTTTGGGCACGGGCTCTTTGAGTCTTTGTTGCTCTGGCTTCCTGTGCTGTGTCTCCCGTCCTCGTCTCTCCCTTCCTCGTCTCCTCCTCTCTGGACCTGGTTCTCCCAGTTCCTGTTCTCGTTCTGGTTCCTGTTCCTGTCCTCGTCCTATGGCTCAATTCTAGTGAGTACTTTTTATATCCCTGTTTCTTAGGGCTTAGCTGCGCCCCTCCCCCAACCAGGTGTTTTCCCTTAACCCCTGAGCACGGGGATACGTTGCAGCTTGGGCGTGTTTGCTCCTCTCGTGACTCACTTTGTTTATGTTTCCCTTGGCAACCCTGGGCCATGTGCTCTGCCTGCCTGTCAGTTTCTGAAGCAAACTCTTCTGCTTCACTCAGCTCCATAGCCTCGGAAGGGTCTTCTACATGACATCACTCACAGTGAAAGTACATGTAATTGGTCGGACGGGTACACTTTCAGAATAGTGACTGCATCAAATACGCATATAAATCCCATTTATGCACATACTGTATATGACTAAAATCCCTAGATTTATGAGCATTGTTCAAGTGCAAATCTAGGCAGTGTTTAGAAAATTACCCCCTAAATGTTAATGCTTAGAGGATTAAGGTTGTCTTATTAATATCTCAAAAGTTAACTACATCTTAGAGGTGTAATTAACTATAGTAGCTTTAGCAAACTTTCTTATAACTTTGGTGGCATTAGCAGTGGTGAAAGCTCTAGTGGGGGACCCCAGACAAAATTTTGCTGAGGGCCCTCCTATTTTGGCCTCCCCACAGAGACTCACCCCCTCCATGGTGGTGGCACAACACTTCTACATAGCGACAGCGGCGTCACAACCCCCTCTGTCAACCTCCCCCAAACTTCAGTGACGGTGGCTCTGAGTGGCAAAGTTACTTTAATCTGTTTGCCGTGCTGCCTCTGCCAAGGTGTTCTTCTGGGGTGAAGTCTTGTGGCAAACAGATAAAAATAACTTTGCTGCGCTGCCGTGTAGGACCCGCTCCTGCCCAGGTCCCGTCGCATTGTGGAGGTTGTTTGGGCAGAATTTATGCCTCTGTGCATTAGTAAACTATGTTAATTGAGCCTCCAAACACAAAATCCCCATATTCCCATCTTTCCGCCCAGACAGTGGCCTCTATGGTTACATGCCCACTTGGACAAGGAGCTCCTGTGAACCAAAGACATTTACCATACTTCCTTAATCTGATAAAGGTCTCTGAGTCCTGAAGACCCCCCACCCCCAAACTTAAAAGGGTCTTCATGGCTCAGACCCACTGCTTCAGGCAGATAAGGACCTCTGTGGTTTAAAGATCATTTCCTTTTTTTTTTTTTTTTTTAAATTGGATTTTCAGTCAATACATTAACCAAAAAAGAAACAAATACAGGACAATCCCATAATACATATGGCAAAAAGACAATAGAATGAACAAACATTATTATGTCAAAAAGGTAATTGAACTATGATAAAGACCACATCATTTATTTATTTATTTATTTATACATCTTTTCTATACCGCCACTTCCAGAGATCAGTGGCGGTTTACAGGTAACATAAACTTTAATAATAGAGTACTATTATTTTACATAGAACAGATTTAGAACAATGAACATTCAACTATTAATTGTAACTCATAGATACCAGGAGATAGTAGGAGAGGTAGGAACATTTGAACTGGGTAAGAATTAGATAATGTTTCAAAAATACTACCAACAGTCAGATCTGACTGTCAAATACCAAATAAACATTAAAGAAAACAGAATAGAAAATTAGTACTTCTACCCACACAAGGAGGTCTAATCAATGGCATCCCCTCCAGAACTTAAGCCCCGTTTCCCGGACAAGAAATCCTCTAAATGAGAAGCATCAACAAAAGTATACATAGCACCATCATAACCAATAATGCATTTACAGGGAAACCTTAAAAAAAACGTAGCACCCAATGCCAGAACCCGAGACTTAAGGTCTAAAAACTGTCTCCGGCGCAATTGGGTGCTACGTGCAACATCAGGAAAAATAGTTACCCGCTGACCACAAAAATTAGCCAGCGTAACTTTAAAAAAGGCCCTAAGTATACGCTGTTTTATTTCCACAGAAGAAAACGTAACCAATAAAGTAGCCCTTGCAATAAAAAAAAAATAAATTAAAAAAAGAAAATTAAAAAAAAAAAGAAAAAAATATATAAAAAAAAGAAAAAAAAAAAAAGTAAAGATCATTTCCAAGCTGACAGAAGTACTCATGGTCTGAAGAACTCTGCCCCTCAAGTAGATAAGGCCTTTGATCACATACAACTCTCTTTTCACTCTGCCCACTATTTGATAAGGGCCTCTGCAGTCTCATGCCATGTGACAACCCCACCCTTCAAGAACAAAAGTCTTAAAAATATTTGCTGGTAGGAGTGAGGGAGCCAGCCACAGTGCCCAAATCAAAATGGTTCTGCTGATACTTTGACCAAATCATGTCTTTGGGGGAGAGGGAGAGGGATAGTGTAGGTGGCTATTGAGAGAGCAGCAAAAGCCTGTTTTTCAGTCTGGCAGAGAAGGATTCCCATGCTACCTTTTTTACTTTGATCCATTAGCAGGGGCAATCTTGACTTGCTTTAGCCTGTTTGCATTGAGCCCAATTCTGATCCCGTCTGGGCTGACCGAGATGTACAAAGAAGATAGTGATTCTAATACCACAGGACAAGTCTAGCCCTGCGGGATCAGAATTGCAAATAGGCCTATACATGCAGGCCGGGAGTGCAATTCAGTCCTGGCCTACACATAGAGCCATAGCCCGGTTAACTTAGCCAGGGCTTTTAAATGGCACTGTGGCTCCATAGAAAGCTGCTTCTAAAAGAGTTAAATGCCCACAGCCCTACCTCTGATCCGGCCTCCTAAGGCCAGGATCAGGCTGCGGGAACTTAACTCTGCTCCCCCCAGCCCCTTCCATGCCCCAGGCCGCTTAAAAGAACACGACCAGGGGAGTTATTCCACCTTGGAGGTGGAATAACTTCCCTGGCCATTTCGCTGGCCCTGGATGTACAGGACTGAACATTAGAATCGCCCCTGTATGTCCAGGGCCGGCGACCACCCACTGTCTGCCCACTCTCTGTCCCCGTGCCGCCCCTTTCCCACCCCCGTCTAACTTCCGCGCAACCAGTGGGGAAGTTAGACAGGAGGGGAAAGCTGGCACGAATAGCGCTGCGACGTCCATCCCCGTTATTCATACCTCAGAATAACCTCCATTGTCTTTAACACAGCCATTGTAAGGCTGCCATGTTTATTATCAAACACGAAAACCACACATGAATGGACAAGTTTCCAGTTGGTAGAACAAAAACAACTTCTCAAAATCATAACAATGATAAACACCACCACCTCCCCACTCGACCCATGCCCCGTTTCATGGATTAAGTGTGCGAAAGAAGAACTGGCGATAAATCTACAACACATAGTTAACCAATCCCTTTCACAGGGCATCATGCCTGATGCCCTAAAACTCACTACACTCCGACCAATAATAAAGAATAATAAGCTCGATTCAAAAGATCCGAACTCCTACAGACCCATAGCCAGCATTCCGTTCATAGCCAAAATTATAGAGAAAACAATTCAAATTCAGTTACAGGAACACATTGATGAATACAAACCCCTTGACTCACACCAATTTGGTTTCCGCCCATTCCATGGAGTAGAAACCCTCCTAATCACTCTTATGGACTTCCTCATCAAGGGCACAGATGACAAACAACATGGCTACCTACTCCTATTTATAGATATCTCAGCCGCATTCGATAACATTAATCACCTGACACTGATCAACAGACTAGAAAACCTAGGAATAGGCGGGATTGTCCTTAACTGGTTCAAATCCTACATTTCACACCGATTAATACGCGTCCAAATTGACCAACAAGCATCAGAAACATTCCCCCAAGGACAGGGAATACCCCAAGGATCAGCCCTATCAGCCCTCCTATTTAACTTGTACCTGCAACCGATAACTAACATATTTAAAAAACACAAGATTAATCACTTTATATACGCCGATGACATCATGCTAGCTATCCCCATAACCATAAAAAACCCTACATATGACCCGCTATCCAAATGCATGGCTGAGACCTCCTCCTGGATGGAAACTAACCACCTCAGCATAAACTTCAAAAAAACCGAGGCAATGTTTGTGACAAGATCATCTATGACTGAGAACACCTACCCGGAAACAATCACTATCAACAAAACCTCCATACCTGTCAGAAAACAGGTAAAATACTTAGGAGTAATAATAGACCACACTCTCACCATGCTACCACACATAAAACAAACAGTAAAAACCATTTTCTATAAACTCAAAACAATTCAACACCTAAGGCCACTCCTAGAAACACCAGACTTTAGATCCGTAGTAGGTACACTGATCACCCCTCACTTCGACTATTGCAATAGTCTCCTAATAGGCCTCCCGCAAAAAAGCACATACCTTCTTCAAAGAGCACAAAACATCTGTGCTAAAGTGATTGCTAAAGCTCGCCTAACAGATCACGTAACCCCTATACTGCTAGACCTCCACTGGCTCCCTATTAACAGCCGAATTAAATATAAAATTATCCTAACAACCTATAAACTCATAAACGACATAACCCCCTCACACCTATCTACATTACTGCAATCTCCAACCTCGACAAGGACCCTCAGACAAAACGCAGCCCACTCTCTCATCATACCAAAAACCATCCGCAAAACTAAGAACACCACCAGCTCCAGAGCATTCTCATTCGCTGCTCCTACACTCTGGAACGACCTCCCTATTGAACTTCGTACCATAAGAGACCTCTTCCAATTCAGAAAAGAATTAAAGACCTACCTGTTCACTGAACACTTCGAAGTCCCCTACTACCCCAAAGCTAGCTCCACAACAAACGTGGTCACACATGCACAAACTCCCTTAATCCAAACAATGTAAACACAAGCCTGCCCCCCCTCCACACACACGCCCCAAGACGACATAAAAAGGAACTAAATTCCAACACCTACACCAATATCTGACCCACACAACACACACACCACACACTGTAAATATACATTTGTAAAAAGTTAGATGTGTTTGTTTTAATACCTACAAAGTTTATATTACTGTTCAATGTAAATAGTTGAATTCTATTGTTCTATGTAAAATGTATACAAACTGTGTACAAGACTGTTAACCTGTTATATGTAAACCGCCCTTGATCTCTGGAAGGGGCGGTATAAAAGAAATAGTTAAATAAATAAATAAATAAATAAATAAATAAAAATAAATGTTTTCCATCTCATTCATTCTGTATGTTGGAGTGGAGGAGTAGCTAATGGTTAGAGCACTGGCTTGGAAACCAAGAGACCAGGCTGCAGTTCCCACTAGCACTCCTTATGGCCTTGGGCAAGTCACTTAACCTTCCATTGCCTCAGAAAAATCCAAGTTATCAATATCCCTGTTTAATGTATATTACCAAGTTTAAGTTACAATGTAAACCACTTTAACTGAAATGATAAAACGGTGTAAAAAGTCTGCTAAATAAGTAAATAAATTAAAACCTATATATAGTCTTTGTCTGGCATTAAAATCATCAGGTGGCATACGTTTATGTTTATTACATTTGATATACCGCTCAGGCCAAGAAGCATCAGAGCGGTTTACAATCCTACATTTATGGTATGGAAAATAAGAAAAGAACGCCATTAATAAGATAGGACAGAGTAGGAGAAACAGATAGACAAAGTGATAGCACAGATAGGAGAAAACAGAACAGCAGACTACCTTCACAAACTACAGGCATGACAAATAGACTCACAATTTCTGTATGAGTTTAATCATTCGCCACGGACCCCGCCTAAGGGCCATGCCAAAGGGCCCTCTGGCGAGGCCCTCAGGCGCGGGCCCGCAAGGCGCGGGAGCGCCTCCGGAGCAGCGGTTTAAATGCCGGTGAGCAGGGCAGTTGCTGGCAATCTGTGAGGTGAGGAGAGGTTCCCGCCCACACACCAAGATGTAATCAGCTGCATTCCCTGATCTTAAATGAGCCTCCGGAGCGGCGGTTTAAATGCCGGTGAGCAGGGCAGTTGCTAGGCAGTCTGTGAGGTGAGGAGAGGTTCCCACCCACACACCAAGATGAAATCAGCTGCATTCCCTGATCTTAAATGAGCCTCCGGAGCGGCGGTTTAAATGCCTGTTTTAATTCTAAATGCCTTTCAAATCACTATCTCAACCTGGCTTTATTCTATCTTCCTAAGCTCCTTTTTCTTTTACTCTCCTAGTCTCTTCATCACCTCCCTTTCATTCCACTTCCTGGCTTCTAATTAGTTTCCTCTATGCTAGTCATTGTTCACTTCTTTCTTTCATTTTTTCTCTCTTGGCTGGTCTATCTTATCCATCCATGGATTTTTCTCCTTCACTCCATCCCTCATCTATTTTATTCAGCCTGGCCAGAATGAGCAGACTGCTGAAGGGAAGCTAACAATTGTGGCAACACAATAATAATGGGTGATTTCAATTATCCCAGTATGGATTGGATACATGTTACATCGGGACATGCTAGGGAAGTAAAGTTCCTAGATGAAATAAATGACTGATTTATGGATCAACTGGTTCAGGAACTGACTAGAGAAGGAGCTATTTTAGACTTAGTCCTTTATGGAACACAGGTTTTGGTACAAGAGCTAACCGTCTTGGGAGCTCTTGGTAGTAGTGATTGTAACATGATCAGAGGGAATTGCATTTAGTGCAAACCTTTTCTTGTGAGTTCAAGGCACGTTACATTCAGATAGAGTAGGTATTTCCCTATCCTCAGAGTGCCGACAATCTGAGTTTGTACCTGAGACAATAGAGGGTTAAATGACTTGCCCAAGATCACAAGGAGCAGCAGTGAGATTCAAACCTTGGCTTCCCTTCTTCTAGTCCACTGTTCTAACCATTAGGCTACTCCTCCAAATTTGAGTTAGTAACTGGAGTACTCAAAGGAAATCTACTGTGTCAGCATTTAATTTTCAAAAGGGAGACTACGATAAAATGAGGAAAATGGTGAGAAGAAAATTAAAAGGAGCTGCAATAAAGGTCAAGAGTTTACATCAGGGATGGACGTTATTTAAAAATATAACCCTTGGAAGCCCAGACCAGATGCATCCCATGCTTTGAAAAAGGCAGAAGGAAGGCCAAACTACAGCCAGCATGGTTAAAAGATAAGGTGAAAGAGGCTACTAGAGCAAATAGAAAATAGGAAATAGCACAAGCACTAGAAAGGTTGATGTAAATCATTGATAAGGAAGGCCAACAGAGAATTTGAAAAGAAGCTTACCATAGAGGCAAAAACTCACAAAAAAACCTTTTTGGAGATATTTGAAGCAAGATGGCAGTGAAGGAGTCAGTTAGATCATTAGATGATCAAGGGGTAAAAGAGACACTCAAGGAGGACAAGGCCAAAGCTGAGCACTAAGTGCTTAATGCTCGTTTTAGCATGGGCCTGCAGAAACTATTATCGTGCAGGCACAAGTTACCGCATGTTAATTCCTGAAGTAACTACAAATCACAAAATGAGGCAGTAATGGGTGGGTTAGGGGTAGGAAGTGGGCATGGAGAGTACATTGAAGTTGGCACAGTAGAACATACCGCATGCTATTAAGGCAGCAATTAATGCGGATGCACTTAATGACATCTCAATGGGTAGGGTTAAGTGCACCTGTGTTAATTGTGAATGCCATTGCTGCATATCCATATGGTGAGCTCCATTTACCTGTACCCTTTGTCACCTCCCACTCAACCAATTTCTAACCCAAGCAGAAACTTTAGGGTCCATCCCTAGGGTGTTTAGTTTGTTTATAAGTCTCCTCTGAGGAACGGTGTCAAAGGCTTTACTGAAATCTAAATACACAACATCTAGGGTTCTTCCTCAGTCCAACTCCCTGGTCACACAGTCAAAGAAATCAATCAGATTTCTCTGACAAGACCTGCCTCTGGTGAATCCATGCTGCCTCGGATCCTGTAATCCGCTGGACTCCAGAAAACTCGCTATTTTCTCTTTCAGCAGTGTTTCCAATAATTACTCTATAGACTGAAAAACTGTAAATGCTATCCCACTATTATCCACAACCTATAAAGAGATAGTCAACTATCCTTTTAAACTAGCCCTATAATTCAGTATCCTTTTAAACCCAATATTTTTGTCGGATCGTTTGTCTTATAAGTAGGGACTTCCCCCTCTCACTTGTGACAAACCCTCCTTTTTTTCTTTTTTTAAAAATTCTGAGGAAATCCTCCTTCCAAGGATTCGCCCAAGGCGAATCCTTGGAAGGAGGATTTTCCTCAGAATTTTTAAAAAAAGAAAAAAAGGAGGGTTTGTCACAAGTGAGAGGGGGAAGTCCCTACTTATAA
This sequence comes from Ichthyophis bannanicus, assembly GCA_033557465.1. Lineage (NCBI taxonomy): Eukaryota > Metazoa > Chordata > Amphibia > Gymnophiona > Ichthyophiidae > Ichthyophis > Ichthyophis bannanicus. Next base: position 546,503,037 of record CM066033.1, read on the forward strand.
GACAAACGATCCGACAAAAATATTGGGTTTAAAAGGATACTGAATTATAGGGCTAGTTTAAAAGGATAGTTGACTATCTCCAATAATTACTCAGCACTGAAGTTAAACTAACTGGCCTGTAGTTTTCAACCACATCTTACTTCCACTTTTGTTTAAAGGGACCACATGAGCCTCTCTCCAGTTCTTTGGCACCACTCCAGACTCCAACAAGGCATCAAAAAGGTCAGTCATTGGAGCTGCTAGAACGTCCCAAGTTCTCTCAGTATTCTAGGGTATATCCCACCTGGTCCCATCACTTTGTCTACTTTAAGTTTAGCTAGTTTCTCACAAAAACAGTCTTCTGAAAATTGTTCAAGATGCCCCTCACTTCTATTCCTGTTTGCAGGACCGGCCCATCCATTGAGCAAGAATGTTGTTTGCACAGGGCCCCGCGTTTCAGGGGGCCCCATGCAAACAACATTCTTAATTAAAAGCCCAAGTAAATTAATTTAAAAAAAATCTGGCGGCAGCGGCAGAATCAAGTGTCCCGCGGCCCCCCTCCTCCCCACCTGCCCAGCAGAGCCCTCGTTGAATCAATCCTCTCAGCACCGGCTTTCAGAGCTGTGAAGAGAGAGTTTCTCTCTCACGGCTCTGTTAAGCCCGCCGGGGATGATGGGAAACAGGAAATGCTTGTTTCCCATCAGCGCCGGCGGGCTTAACAGAGCCGCGAGAGAAAATCTCTTCGCGGTTCTGAAATCCAGTGCGGAGGGGAGTGATTCAATGAGGGCTATGCCGGGCAGGCGGGGGGGGGGGCTGCAGGACACTTGATTCTGCCACTGCCGCCGTGGAGTCAGGAGTGGTGTAGCAGCAGCCAGTTTTTACTGGTAATGGGCTATGGGCTGATGGGGGAGTTTGGACTAGTAATGGGCTATGGGGGTGGGGCTAAGATTGAAAATGGGGTGATGGGGGGTTAGGACTGGAAGTGGGCTGATGGGGGGTTAGGACTGGTAATGGGCTATGAGGGGGCTAGGACTGGAAATGGGCTGATTGGGAAGGTGAGGACTGGAGGTGGGCTGATGGGGGGGGGTTGACTGGTAATGGGCTATGGGGGGGTAGGACTGGAAATGGGATGATAGGGGGCTAATTTATTTATTTATTTGGAAACTTTTATATACCGCCCCTTCCCAAGATCAGGGGCGGTTTACATGGAACAAAAGAAACATACATAGAACATTATGCAAAATTGCAACTATTTACAAAAACAGTATAAGCATAGAAACTATTTACAACTTACAACATAACTTGCACCATTTACAACTTGCAACATAACTTTGCACTTTTTACAACTTAGGGCTAAGACTGGAAATGGGCTGATGGGGGGGTTAGGACTGGAGGTGGGCTGTGAGGGGGGTTAGGACTGGCAATGGGCTATGGGGGGCTAGGACTGGAATTGGGCTGATTGGGGGGTAGGACTGGAAATGCGGTGTTGGGGGGGTTAGGACTGATAATGGGCTATGGGGGAGCTAGTACAAGAGGAAATTAATTTATAGTTTTATTTCTACAGTGTTGTTGTACATTCCAAGTTTGGCTTTTGGGGTTCCCAGTTTAATTATTGTCTTACTATTTCTAAATTGTGATTCCTTGTTCTTTGTTTGGTGATGGTCTATGTTCTGCATGTGTAACTGAGCTGAGGTATTCTGTTTATGTAGTTTCTATTTGACATTGCCACTTGTTCTCTTTCCCCACTAGGTCCTGTATTGTTGTTCTCTGAGATGTATTGGTTTAATATTGCAGTGTTGCCTTTTGATAGGTAGAGTATGGTGCTTTGTGAGTCCTGGTAGTGCTGTTAGGATACGGCAGGTTTGCTATGGGTTCTAAATGGGCAGTGTTTGTAGTAGTTCCTAATGTGCCTGGCGGTTGGCACTGGATTGTAGTAATGTAGAAATCTTTTAGTCTTTCTTTATCCATACACTCATTAAGAGGCATGTTCACTAAAAGTTAGTGTATGGTAACATTATGCAAACATTTATGCAAATGAGGCCCCTTATGCAAATGAGGTCCCGCACTGAGTCTCCGCACATGGTCCTGCACATCCCTTGGGCCGCCCCTGCCTGTTTGTGGGTGTTTTCTGAGATCCTGTTCCTGGTTCTTCAGCTGTAATCACAGAACAGAAATCTTTGTTAAGCAATTCCGCTTTATCCTCATCAGCTTCTATATATTCCTCCCCTTCTCCCTTGAGTCTGACAATGCCACTTTTGCCCTTCCTCTTCTCACTAACATATCTGAAAAATGTCTTATCCCCCCATTTTATTGCATTGGCTATTTCCTCCTCTTTTTGAATCTTTGCTTTCCTGACTACTTTGCTAGCTTCTCTAAGTTTTTCTAAATATAGATGCCTGTCTTCCTCTCTCTGTGATCTCTTTTTCTTCATCTTTTCAGCTACTTCTTTCTAAAACCATAGCAGTCTCCTTTTCCTTTTCCCTTTATTTACCCTTTTAACAAAAAGATTGATTGCCCTTAAAATATCCCCTTTCAGGTTTGCCCACTGTTTTTCTACATCCCCCAGCTGTTCCCATCCCGCTAACGACTCCCTGAGGTATTGGCCCATCTTGGCAAAGTTAGTTTTCCTAAAGTCTAAGACCCTCGGTTTTGAATGGATTCTATCAGCCCTAGTCCTAATACTGAACCACACCATCTGGTGATCACTCGATGCAAATTGATCTTCCACTATAACATCAGAAACACTTTCACCATTGGTAAGCACGAAGTCCAGTATGGCCCCTTCACGTGTGGGGTCTGAATAGTTCTCCCTGTAGAGAACCCAGGATCTCCTTTCTTCTAGATGATAATTCAGCAGGAATGTGCCAATCAACATCTGGTCCCACAGGTGCTCCTTGTGGTCTTGGGCAAGCCACTTAACCCTCCATAGCCCATGTTCCCTGTAAAATAGTTATCTCCAAGTTATAATGCCCTGTTCAATGTAATATCAGTTTGTTCAATGTAAACCGCACTGATGCAGAATAGCGCGGTATATAAGAGAATGTAAATAAATAAATCTGGCATATTGAAATCCCCTATCAGTAGCACTTCCCCATTCTTAGCAATGCTGCGTATGTCATCAATTAACTCTCCATCCTCCTCTTCCTCTTGTGAGGGAGGTCTGTATATCACGCAATGCAAATAGATTTCTCTTTCTCTCTTTCTAGTTTAACCCACAGTGCCTCCTCTCTCCCTTTTAAGCTCTGTAATTCCAAAGCTTTAATATTGTTTTTTACATATAGTGCCACTCCTCCTCCCCTTCTTCCTACCCTGTCCTTTCTGAATAAAATATAGCCTGGTATAGTTACATCCCAGTCATGGTTTCCTATGAACCATGTTTCTGTAACTGCCACTAAATCCAAGTCAGCCACTCCCACCAAAGCTTCAACATCTGGGATCTTATTTCCCATGCTATGGGCATTTATACATACTGCTTTCCAAATGTTGCCCCTTTTAACCATTTCCATAAAGGTATTTAATATTTCATTTACCTGGGGGCTTTCTTCACCCATCCCCAACGAATCTAGTTTAAAGCCCTCTTCAGTAGATTAGCCAGTCTGCTACTGAAGACACATCGACCTTTCTTGGACAGAAATCATGAACCTTGGCGATTCCCTCGGCCTTGTTAGACACACATCCCTAACTTAGACACTGCTTACCACCACACTTCCTCTCCTTCATTAACCTACAGCACCTCACATCCACTCTGTTTCTCTTGGCCTCTCAGTTATTGGCCACTGGATGCAACTTCAGGGCCAGACAACAGTTGGATAAAATTAAATATGAATGTAATGATTTTGTTAGTTTTTACAACCAAATGATTAGCTCTTATTCACAAAATAAGCAGAGAGCAGGTAAATCTAAATCTCGGTGCTTCAAAGAAACTTGGATTACTCTGTTTTCTTATGTAGGGCACAATTTATATGAGACTGAGAATTTAAGGGTGGATATTTAACAGCTGCAGTCAGCGTTGGTTTATTTCTTTAAATGCCAGCTGCAGTAGTTAAATACAAATACGTATATTCAGCACCACAATCTGGAAAACAAGCAGTGCGGACTATTGGGCCAATGCCAGTGGTGGAATTGTGCACTAAAATCCGTGCGCACGGTTTCTAGTGTGAGAGTAAAGTAGAAGTGGTGCATTTGTATGTAGCAAGCAAATGGCAGACAAATGAGGTAGGCACAGAAACTCTGCACTGAACTGGCAGGCACATGCACACAGGTGTCTGCGTTAGCAGCAATCAGCACCGGCCCATCCACGAAGTGGGCAAGGTTGCCGGCTAGGGCAGCAGACCTCTGTGGGCAGTACGGCACCTGCAGCAGGTCATGTGCTTTGGCACACATGTTCTGCCAATTCTGAGCACCCGAAGTTGTGTCAGAGGAGGGTCAGAAGCAGCAGGCCATGTGTCTTGAAACACATGGCTTGCTGCGGGCCACTGCCATCACACCAAGCCGAGCCACCCCCGACCTGGCCACTGGGGGGCGGTGGTGTAGCTGAGCACAGGGGGGGAGGGCAGTGAGGCTCGGGACATGGGGGGTTCTGCTTGGGGAAGCAGAAACCCTTGGACCGGCCCTGGCAGCACCTGGATCCTGTGTACAAAAAGGCACTTGTATGCGTGTGTGGCACATATTTATGCTCAGAAGTTTACTCTGAACAATATCAGTGTCTTCAAACAGCAATATTACTGTGAGCGATATTCTGAGCAGAATGGTTGCTGTCATGTGTCACATACAGTTCTATCATATGTGCATACATTTGTTCCAGTACAATTCTCCTGCCTTTTAAAGAACTTATTTCAGCGAAGCCCAGAAAATAGAATGGGAGGGCGGTGGGGACGAGGGTTGTTTGCTCACGATGCAGAGATGAATTCCTCCTCAGCACTGAGTGTAGACCCCTTACGTCTCCTTCAAGTAGGCATTAATGTTACAGCATTAAGTTCAGTCTTCACATACAGAGCAGTCAGCATTGTGGCTATCCAGATAGCAGTGATATATGATCTACTATTTGAATAAATTTAGGACAGCCTTTCACTGCACCTAAATTTATGGAGTGGAGGAGTGGCCTAGTGGATGGGGCAAGGTACTTTGGGCCAGAAGGTTGGGGGTTCAAATCCCACTAGAGGACAGCAACCTTGAGCTGGAAGGACTGGGGTTTCTAGTCCCACAGGTGCTCCTTGTGGTCTTGGGCAAGCCTCTTAACCCTCCATAGCCCATGTTCCCTGTAAAATAGTTATCTCCAAGTTATAATGCCCTGTTCAATGTAATTTCAGTTTGTTCAATGTAAACTGCACTGATGCAGAATAGCACAGTATGTAAGAGAATGTAAATAAATAAAATTTATCCAGATAGTTATCTGGATAGCAGATTGAATATCACCAATATCCAGATAGCTAGATGGGGCACCCATGCTCTTCCCTTGGCTAGTGTCTGGCTGGTCTGAAAGGATTTTCAGTAACATAATACATATAGTGCCACTAAAAATCTACATATAGGAAACTTTTCCTGCTTTCTATATAAGTATGTTTGACTATCGCGTCATTATTTTTTGGTGCTTGATCCACACCTAGAGGACTGAGATGTAAAATCAGAGTCAGTAAAAGAGTGTGGTCATGGCCCATAATCAATCGAATTAGGGTAGGTTGGTAACTTTCCATGGCATGAGTACTTCTGGCACTAGATAGAAAATCAAGACATGAAAAAGTAGGCAAATATTTGTAATTATTGCATACATCACTGTATTCACATTTTTTTTATTTTTGCTTGATTAAGTGCCATCGAGATGAATCTGACTCAGAGTGACTCTCTGGGCAGTTGTCTGACAGAGTGTTGGGTTTTTTTTGCAATGTGCTTAATTGTTGCTCTTCTCATTGAGTTGATCCATCTGGATGCTGGTTTTCCTCTTTTATGTTTTCCGTCCACCTTTCCCAGCATATCCTTTTCCAGGGAGGATTTTCTTCTCATGATATGACTAAAATATAAAAATCAAAGTTAAGTCATTTGGGCCTCTAGAGATCATTTTGGTTGTATCTCATCCAAAATTGACTGTGTAGTAATCTTCTCCAACACCATAATTCAATGGTTCTCAACCCAGTCCTCAGAACACAACTAGTCAGTCCGGTTTTTAGGATAACCACAATGAATATGCATGCCATGGATTTGCATGTGCTGCCCCCATTGTATACAAATCTCTATCATGTATATTCATTGTAATTATTCCGAAAATCTGACTGGCTAGGTGTGTCCCAAGGACTGGGTTGAGAACCTCTGCCACAATTCAAAGGCATTGATCTTTTTCCTGTCTTGCCTCTTTACTGTTCAGCTTTCACAACCATATAATGTCATTGAAAAAAGCATAAATTGAACAAGTTGTATCTTTGTATTTAATGACACATTCTTGTATCTCAATATTTGTCCATGTCTTTCATAACTTATTTAATTCATTATTTAACTCATTTAATAATAAATTAATTATTTAACTCATTTAATAAACACCAACTACAATCCCCACCTCTTATTACGGAAGTACCATGGTCAGATCACCACCTAATAACCTTCAATTTACTCTCACTATCACACACCAACACTGAAACTACTCCAACAACTTATAAATCCCGCTTTACGCACTTCAACAAAGACACCTTCCTAAACACCGTATTACCTAACCTTATAAATAACACAACGGAAGTCAACACTATAATAGACCAATGGAACTCAACAATAAAAGAAGCAGCAACTCCCACTCAAGGTCCCCAAAAACAATTCACAAAAAGAAAGTCGGAAAAATGGTTCAATAGAGACCTCTCTAATATAAAAAAGCAACTAAGAAAACAAGAAAAACGGTGGAGGAAATCTAAAACAAGCGATAATAAAGCACAATACCTGAGTCTTCTCAACAAATACAAAGACACTATTAACAGATCGAAAAGGGAATACCACACAAAAGTCATAAATATGGCACTCAATCGACCGAGAGAATTATTTGCAATTATAAAAACACTAACAAAAACCCAAACTCCAGAGCCTGAACAATCAACGATAAGCGCACAAACCCTTGCAACTCATTTTGCTAACAAATTAAAAAACAAATCATCTAACACAATCATAACTATACCCACGGACTTAAAACCAACCAATAAATGGATAACTTTTCAAGACATTGAACAAAAACACCTCCTCAATATCATATCAATGATCAACACCACTACCTCCCCCCTAGATCCATGTCCAGTATCATGGATAAAAAACACCAAAAATGAATTAGCTATCCATATACAAAATATAGTAAACCAATCACTATCCCAGGGCATCATGCCAGATGCCCTAAAACTCACATCCTTACGCCCTATAATAAAAAATAATAAACTCAATCCTACAGACCCAAACTCCTACAGGCCCATAGCCAGCATACCGTTTATTGCCAAAGTAATAGAAAAAATCATACAGCTCCAACTACAAGATTTTATCGACACACATGCACCACTTGACTCACATCAATTCGGCTTCCGCCCATCACACGGGATCGAAACTTTGCTAATAACACTCATGGATGACCTCATAAAAGGCACTGACACATGCAACCAAGGTTACATCCTCATATTCATTGATATAGCTGGTGCCTTTGACAATGTCCACCACAACACACTCATTAACAGACTCCTAAGCCTAGGAATAGGAGGAACAATTCTACAATGGTTTATATCATACATCACAAACCGATCGATACACGTTAAATTAGGCCAAGACACCTCTGAGCCATTCGTACAAGGACAAGGTATTCCACAGGGCTCGGCACTTTCAGCCCTCCTTTTCAACTTGTATCTTCAACCCATCACAAATATATTTAAAAAACATAAAGTCAACCACTACATATACGCAGATGATATCATGCTCACTCAACCAATAAACACGAACAATCCCACCTACCAGAACTTACTAGACTGCATCAGCGAAGCAAATACTTGGCTAGAAAATAATAACCTCAGCATCAACCTAAAAAAGACTGAAGCAATGTTCGTAACAAGAAAACCAGATTCTACTCTCCCTGAAACAATAACAATTAACGACACAATAATCCCAATCAAAAAGGAAGTAAAATACCTAGGCATCATAATAGACCACACACTTAGTATGCTCCCTCACATAAAACAAACCGTGAAAACTATATTCTATAAACTTAAGACCATTCAACACCTACGACCTATACTAGACACAAATGACTTCAGATCTGTTATCAGCTCACTCATCACTCCACACTTTGACTATTGTAATAGTCTACTTATCGGCCTCCCTCTCACAAATACCAACTTACTCCAACGAGCTCAAAACATCTGTGCTCGAGTAACAACAAAAGCCCGCCTCACTGACCACATAACTCCCATCCTCGCCGAACTACACTGGCTTCCCATAAATAGTAGAATATCATACAAAATACTCTTAACCACATTTAAACTTATCAACGGCATATCACCCTCACATCTAACCACTCTACTACATGCTCCAAAAGAACATAGAACCCGCAGACAAAACGCAACCCACTCACTAGACATAAAAAAATCAATTCGAAAAACAAAAAAAACCACAAGCTCAAGAGCATTCTCATATGCAGCCCCCACCCTATGGAATAAACTCCCACTAAGCCTCCGCAAAATAAAGGATCTCAAGACATTCCGGAAAGAACTAAAAACATATCTGTTTAAAGAACACTTTATAAATCCTAATGAACCCCCCTCATCCCCATCACCACACCTCCATAAAAATCCTCCCTAACCACAGATCAAAAAGCCTCAAACCTCAACACACTTAGAAAAGAAACAACCCTTAAAACCACAATTAATAATTGACTAATGTAAATATTTGACTGATGTAAATAGTTAAAGCAGTTGTATAATTACATGTTCCATGTTATTGTTCATGAAAAGTTAATTGTACATAGTTTGAAGAAAATACGATGTTCCATGTAAAAACCATGTTCATTATGTTAATTGTAAACCGTTCATTATGTTAATTGTAAACCGCCTTTGATCTTGGGAAAAAGCGGTATAGAAGAAAAGCATAAATAAATAAATAACTTCATTTCTTAATTGCCCTTTGCTTGACTGTGACCATTGATCCAAGTAAGCTAAAACATTTAACTACTTTGATTTCTTCTCCATCAGTGGTGAAATTGCTGATTAGTTCCAGTAGTCAAATCTTTGATTTTTTCACAATCAAGCTTGACTCCATTTTTAAATTCCTATCTTCAAAATAAGATACATGAGATCTTCCTTTTCTGCAAGCAACATTATGTCATCTACATGTTGGAGGATGTTGATAATTCTTCCATCAATATTTACTCCTCATTCTCTCTCATATAAACCTGAGGATCTGTTCTGTATAAAGATCAAAACGTTATGGAGAAAGCATACATCCTTGTCGTACAGCCTGAAGGAGAGATCCCCCACAAGAAGCATCATAGTAGAAGAACCACAGCAGAGGAAAGCACCAAGACTCTGAGGAAAATGTATTAATGACCCAACACGGCTATGTTTCAGCACAATATTGCCTCGGTCAGGAGTCAAATCATAAAACCAGCAATTACACAGAACTCAATCATACCCTACATCTATCCTCGGGAACTCCGCTCTTCTGGCAGATCTCTTTTATCTGTGCCCTTCTCTGCCACTGCCAACTTCAGACGTCATTCATTCCACCTTGCTGCTCCATATGCCTGGAACAAACTACCCGAGTCAGTATGTCAGGATCCTTCATTGGTCCTATTCAAGTCCAGTTTAATAACCCACTTCTCCGGGTCTGCTTTTGGATCCTGATGCTCCTCACTCTCTTGTTCACCACTTTTGTGTATCTTACCATGCTCTAGCCTCCAGTTTTGTGATGTTCTTTGCCTTGATTAGATTGTCAGCTCTGATGAGCAGGGACTGTGTCTTACATCTATATATACATCATTGTGTATGCCTTGTAGTGCTATACAAATGATTAGCAGTAGTAATATATGGTTCATAACATAATAAGTTTATTTGTCCTTTAAAAGGGTGTATTGTGTTATGAACAATATATCCCTATATTGAGACATGTTTAAATGCTAGTTTTATGATTTGATCCCTGACAAAGACAATATTATGCTGAAACACCCATACCCAGCAGAGAGCTTGTAGTTAAAATTTAATAGTCCCTCAGGGCCTAGTAACAGCAAAGTACTTTTAGTTTAAATTTAAAACACAGAAGAGAGCTTTCTGGTTACATTTGGAACCCAGCAGAGAGCTTGTAGTCTAAATTTAATAGTCACACAGGGCCTAGCATCAGCAAAGTACTTTTAGCTTAAATTTAAAACATAGAAGAGAGCTTTCTGGTTAAATTTAGAACCCAGCAGAGAGCTTGTAGTTTAAATTTCATAAGAGGTTAGAGCCTAGCAGCAGCTAAGAGCTATAATTTAAATCAAATCAGAATTTAGCTTAGCACAAAAGGCAAAACAGGCTCTGTACTCTTTGAGCAACAAATAAAGTCTTCTAGAGACCTTTTCAAAGAGGCCTTCTACCTAGGGGGCAAGAGACCTGTGAAACGTTTCCAATAGGTGTTAACACCAGGTGGCAGATCAAAAGGCCATTTTGAAAGACTCCTCCTATCCAAGCAAGGACTGTTAATTACCCAGGAAGTTGGTCACAGCTTACTTCAGCAGCACAGGCATAAATAGCTCAACCAGAGCTCTGTGATCCTCTGTCTTGAAGGACTAGAAAAAGGGACTGTTACTTCTGGAGAGAAATCTGCAACTGTGAGTATATACTTCTGGTAATTTTCTAAAAGGAATTCTTTGTATTAAAGCTAATTAATCTGTGAACCCACTATTTTTGTTAAATCAGTCAGGGCCTAGTAGCAGCAGTTTAAGTTTAAATTTAAAACACAGAGGAGAACTTTCTGGTTACATTTCATACCCAGCAGAGAGCTTGTAGTTAAAATGTAATAGTCACTCAGGGCCTAGTAACAGCAAAGTACTTTTAGTTTAAATTTAAAACACAGAAGAGAGCTTTCTGGTTATATTTGGAACCCAGCAGAGAGCTTGTAGTTCAAATTTCAGAAGAAGTTAGACCCTAGCAGCAGCTAAGAGCTATAATTTAAATCAAGTCAGAATATAGCTTACCTCAGCAGCACAAGACAGGGTACTGTGTAGCAGCCCTCTTTTAATAAGTGTTATTTCCCTCCCTCCCTCCCTCCCTCCCCACACCCACCCACCCCTAGGATAATCATAGCTTTATAGGTACTTACACATCTTAAAAAGCAGGAGGTGCTCTCATGTGAAGCTCATTACCCAAATCAGTCATACACTAAGGACCTGAGATTAGTTAAGCGTCAGGTGAACAAGGTATATTACACGTATTAGGTACAGTTTTATTAGTATAAATATCCATAGTAACCCTTAGTAAGTAAAGAACTTAGATCTAAACACAAACTTAAAACTAAGATGCAGACAGCAGTCCAGCAGCGGGATGGGGGCTTTCCAGTCTTTTGCATTGAGTGTCACATGTACGATTTTCTCCCAGTTGGTGAGAGGTCTTATGTGTGCACTAGGTGCAAGAAGCTCTTTGCTCTCAGGGAACGAGTCCATTCTCTAGAGGCTAAAGTAGCAGACTTGGAAAGCATAAGACAGACAGAGAGGTACATAGACGAGACCTACAGGGATATAGTCCTGAAGTCCCACCTCCGGTCTGGCAGCATCCCTGTTGCCATGGAGGAGAGAGGTCACGTGACAGGAGACCATCACCCTGGTGTAGCAGGAAGTGATCCTGTAACTAGGACCTGTCCTCCAGGTGATGTAAAACCCTCTCGCACCGAGGAAGTTTCTCCAGGGCCATGTGTCCATGAGGGAAGGGTTAGGACAGCCGTTATTGTTGGTGATTCGATCATTAGGCATGTAGATAGCTGGGTGGCTGGTGGACGTGAGGATCGCCTGGTAACATGCCTGCCTGGTGCGAAGGTAGCGGACCTCACGCGCCACCTAGATAAGGTCTTAGATAGTGCTGGGGAGGAGTCTGCTGTCTTGGTACATGTCGGTACCAATGACATAGGAAAATGTGGTAGGGAGGTTCTGGAGGCTAAATTTAGGCTTTTAGGTAGGAAGTTGAAATCCAGAACTTCCAGGGTAGCATTCTCCGAAATGCTTCCTGTTCCACGCGCAGGACCCAAAAGGCAGGCAGAGCTCCGGAGTCTCAATGCGTGGATGAGACAATGGTGCAGAGATGAGGGTTTTGGATTTGTTAGGAACTGGGGAACATTCTGGGGAAAGGAGGGGCTCTTCCGAAGGGATGGGCTTCACCTTAACCGGGATGGAACCAGGCTGCTGGCATTAACCTTTAAAAAGGAGATAGAGCAGCTTTTAAACTAGATATTAGGGGAAAGCCGACAGTCGCCCAAGAGCGGATGGTTCAGAAGAATGTATCTTTGAAGGATACTACCAAAAGCAGAAAGGTTCCACAAAAGAGTAAAGTAGCCCAAATGCCCTCAAGTATGGAGCAGACAGAGCTTAAAGATCCCAAATTACCCATGTCTAACAATAGCCAAATTAATATCAATAAAATACATTCTCTAAAATGCTTGTATGCAAATGCTAGAAGTCTAAAAAATAAGATGGGAGAGTTAGAATATATAGCACTAAATGAAAGGCTAGATATGATTGGAATATCAGAGACATGGTGGAAGGAGGACAACCAGTGGGACACTGTGATACCTGGGTACAAACTATATCGTAATGATAGAGCTGATCAAATTGGTGGAGGGGTTGCTCTCTATGTTAGAGAGGGCATTGAGTCAGAAAGGATTAAAGTTTTGCAGGAAACAAAATCTGCTGTAGAATCTATATGGATTGAAATTCCATGTAAAAGGGGGAAGGCAATGGCAGTGGGGGTGTACTATCCAGCGCCTGGCCAGAATGACCAAATGGTTGATGAAATGCTCAAAGAAATCAAGGAAGCTAACAAAAGTTACAGCGCAGTAATAATAATGGGTGATTTCAACTACCCGGTATCGACTGGGTCAGTGTCACATCAGGACATGCTAGGGAGATAAAGTTCCTAGATGAAATAAATGACTGCTTCTTGGAGCAGCTGGTTCATGAACCGACCAGAGGGGAAGCCATATTAGACCTAGTCCTTAGTGGAACACCAGATCTAGCGCAAGAGATAAGTTTGTTGGGGCCACTTGGCAATAGTGATCATAGCATGATCGCCTTTGATTTAATTAGTGGAGGAGGGATAGTAAGGAAATCCACAGTACTACCTTTTAACTTTCGAAAGGGAGACTATGATAAAATGAGGAAAACAGTTAAGAAAAAACTAAAAGGAGCAGTTGCAAAGGTTAAAGACGTACATCAGGCTTGGCTGTTGTTGAAAAATACTATCTTGGAAGCCCAGACCAGCTGTATTCCACGCTTTAAGAAAAGTTGAAGGAAGTCCAAAAAACTGCCAGCATGGTTTAAAGGTTAGGTCAGAGAGGCTGTTGTTGCCAAAAAAGCAACTTTCAGGAAATGGAAAAAAGAGCCAAATGACAAAACCTGGAAACAGCACAAGCACTGGCAAGTCAAATGCACGGCATTGATAAGGCAGGCAAAGGGAGAATTTGAGAAGAAGCTTGCTGCGGAAGCAAAAACGCGAAGTAAAGACCTTTTCAAATACATTAGTAGCAAAAAACCTGTGAGAGAGTCAGTTGGTCCATTAGATTATAAAGGGGTTAAAGGAGCACTAAGAGGCGACAAGGCGATAGCGGAGAGACTGAATGAATTCTTTGCTTCGGTCTTTACTGAGGAAGATGTAGGGATGTTACCCCTGACTGAAGTGGTATTTAAAGGTGCAGAAGAATTGAAGGAAATATCGATACATCCAGAAGATATATTACAACTATTAGATAAACTGAAGAGTAGCAAATCACCTGGGCCGGATGGTATACATCCAAGGGTGTTGAAAGAACTGAAATATGAGATTGCAGACCTGCTATTAGTAATCTGTGAACTATCATTAAAATCATCTCTAATACCTGAAGATTGGAGGATCGCCAATGTAACACCAATTTTTAAAAAGGGTTCCAGGGGTGATCCGGGAAACTACAGACCGGTGAGCCTGACATCAGTACCAGGAAAAATGGTAGAAACCATCATAAAGAATAAAATTACTCAGCATGTAGATAGTGATGACCTAATGGGAGACAGCCAAAATGGCTTTAGACAAGGAAGATCTTGTCTTACTAATCTGTTATGTTTTTTTTGAAGGCGTGAATAATCAGGTGGACAAAGGTGAGTCGGTTTGATATTGTGTATCTGGACTTTCAGAAAGCCTTTGACAAGGTCCCTCATGAGAGACTTTTGGCAAAACTAAAGAGTCATGGGATAGGAGGCAGTGTACTATTGTGGATTAGGAACTGGTTAAAAGATAGAAAACAGAGGGTAGGGCTAAATGGCCAATTTTCCCAATGGAGAAAGGTGAATAGTGGTGTACCCTAGGGATCTGTGCTGGGTCCGCTGCTTTTTGGCATATTCATAAATGACCTGGAAAGTGGAATAACGAGTGAGGTTATCAAATTTGCAGATGACACAAAACTATTTAAAGTTGTTAAAACCCAAGAGGATTGTGGGAAATTGCAAGAGGATCTTGATAAATTGGAAGACTGGGCATCAAAATGGCAGATGAAATTTAATGTGGACAAGTGCAAGGTTATGCACCTAGGGAAGAACAACACAAACTATGGTTACACGATGCAAGGTTCCACATTAGGAACTACCACCCAGGAAAAAGATTTAGGCGTCATTGTGGATACCATGTTAAAACCCTCGGCCCAGTGTGCAGCAGCGGCCAAGAGAGCAAATAGAATGCTAGGTATGATAAGGAAAGGAATGGAAAATAAAACAAAAGATATTATAATGCCTCTATATCGTTCCATGGTGAGACCGCACCTTGAATATTGTGTGCAATTCTGGTCGCCGTATCTTAAAAAGGATATAGCTATTTTAGAAAAGGTTCAGAGAAGAGCCACCAAAATGGTAAAGGGATGGAAGGATACTCCTATGAAGAAAGGCTAAAAAGGTTAGGGCTCTTTAACCTGGAAAAGAGACGGCTGAGGGGAGATATGATAGAAGTCTATAAATTAATGAACGGAGTGGAACGGGTAAACGTAGATCGATTGTTTACGTTATCAGAATATAGAAAGACTAGGGGACATGCAATGAAGCTACAGGGTAAACTATTTAAGACTAATAAAAGAAAATATTTTTTCACTCAACGTGTAATCAAACTCTGGAATTTGTTACCGGAGGATGTAGTAAAGGCTGTTAGTGTAGCTGGGTTTAAAAAAGGTTTGGACAAGTTCCTGGAGGAAAGGTCCATAAACCATTATTAAGAAGGGACCCAGGATATCAATGCTTGAACCAATACAAGCATTGTGGAACCTGTGTCCCTTGGGGAAACTGCCAGGTACATATGACCTAGATTGGCCACTCTTGGAAACAGGGTACTGGGCTTGATGGACCTTGGTCTGACCCAGTATGGCATATCTTATGTTCTTATGTTCTTAAATAACACAGCCATGTCAGGTCATTATTACATTTTATAGTGCATTCCTTGGAGTCCTGGTGCTTTCCCCTGCTGTGTTTCTGCTACCAATCTACAATTTATACAAGAGAACAGTGAAGTGTTCTGCTATCCCCATTAGCTGGAGTAATGCTGCTGCGGTAGGTGAGGGGTCGAATGTAAAATCAACTATTCACGAAACAACTGAAAATTAAAGAAAACGAAAGATAAATAAGAAATTATGAAACTCAAGCTCAACGTTTTAGTTTAGTTTAGTTCATTGATTTGATATACCGCCTTAAAAGTCATCTAAGTTCTTGCTAGAACGGATAAAGACAGAAACAGGCTCATATTCCCTTAAGGTGAAATAATATTAGAAAACCTAAGAAAACTGCATCAAATTTAAGACACCTCTAAATTTCATAATAAACCCCTATTTGTTTTGAGTGCCCTGTTCACTCTCCCTCTGTCTCTCTTGCACACACACTTGTAATAAAGAGGTTTTGCCCTTCTACGAGTATGTATAAAAGAACGAATTATGGCTGTATGCATATTTCTTATAATAGGCTTGTAATATACACCAGATGTCCCAGTGCACAATTTAATCAAGCAATTCTGATGCATGGCTTTAGCCACCATTTTATGCCTGTCATGTATTTATCTCACGCTGGTGTGCATCTGATTGGCATCTCTGGATGATAGCGTCTCTTCTCTAGATTTGTTTTTTTTTTGTTTCAGAATAGCTTTTATATTTCTTTATGTTTGTTTCATAGTTATAATAAACCTGAGTCATTGGGGTATGTTTACTAAGCAGCGGTAATGGCTGCCAAGCGGTATTGGAGCTTAGTAAACATACCCCATTGTCTTTCAGGTCTCACCTCTGTGGGTCCCCATCATAAAAGTAACTGTATCTTGGGAACCTGCTTCAGAGGTGTATTATTTCAGCTTCTTGCCACTGGTTTGGGAAGAAATCTTTAAAAGACCAGATGTGATTTAAAACGTATTCACTCTTTTTCAAACAAGTGCAAAAATGTCATAGAGGACATGACTTGCTCCTCAGATCAATTCAGGCTTGACTACTGAAGCAGCAATTACAGCTCTAGGAAAAAGTCCCAGCTGTGATGCAATAAAATTTACTAGTTGGTTCAAGAGCTCCTTCATGCCAGGTTGTACAGGGACATAAATCAAAACTTCTGAAGATTTCTTTAAATGTATAGACAGATATGTAACGGGGAGGAAAAAGACCTCAGTAAATTCATGAGCTTACCATTGCTGGCTCTCTATATGCCTGCTATGTGTCCTCAATATATTACATCAGAGGTCATAAAAAACATCCCTTCCTCCCCCTTTCTATCTTTTTTAGTCTATTTTTATTTATTAAATTGTCAATGGTGAAAGTAATCTTTTCAAACCAATTCATTAATGAATAACCAAGTATAATGGCTACATGGGGATTAAGATGAGTTTCGGAGTCACATCAGAAGCTATAGAATGGTCACTCCCTGTAGCAACGTACAGCAATGCTGTCAGCGTTGGAGTGATTAGGACGGCAGACAAGAAACAGCTTTCCAAAGATAACACGAATCAATGAGACTGGCCATAAGAATAACCATAGGTCTTAAGTTCTCATGTTTATTTATTAATGAATTGCTTCTAAATAATTGCTTTCACCATTTTTGATTGAAGTCTTTAGGACATGCAAGTTTGGGTTGTTATTTGTTCTGATATTGTTCACTGAGACTTTTTAGTGGTGAGAACATAAGTACATAAGATATGCCAGACCTGTTTATTCACACCATCAAAAAAACATAACAGATAAGTAAGACAAGACCTTTCTTGGCTAAAGCCATGTTGGCTGTCTCCCATTAAACTATAAATATCTACATGTTCACTAATTTTGTTCTTTATGATGGTTTCTACCATTTTCCCAGTACCGACAGCAGACTCACCGGTCTGTAGTTTCCCAGATCACCCCTGGAACCCTTTTTAAAAATTGGCGTTACATTGGCCATCCTCCAATCTTCAGGTATTACAGATGATTTTAATGATAGTTCACAGATTGCTAATAGCAGGTCTGCAATCTCATATTTTAGTTCTTTCAACACCCTTGAATGTATACAATCCGGTCCAGGTGATTTGCTACTCTTCAGTTTATCAAATAGTTGTAATTCATCTTTCTGGTGTATCGATATTTCTTTCAATTCTTCCGCAGTATCACCTTTAAATTCCACTTCAGTCATGGGTAACATCCCTACATCTTCCTCAGTAAAGACCGAAACAAAGAATTCATTCAGTCTCTCCACTATGGCCTTGTCCCCTCTTAGTGCCCCTTTTACCCCTCTATCATCTATGGTCCAACTGACTCTCTCACAGGTTTTTTGCTACGAATGTACTTGAAAAAGTCTTAATTATGCAAGTTTGCTTTCACAGCGAGCTTCTTCTCAAATTCTCTCTTTGGCTGCCTTATCAATGCCTTGCATCTAACTTGCCAGTACTTGTGCTGTTTCCAGTTTTCATCATTTGGCTCTTTCTTCCATTTCCTGAACGATGCTTTTTTGGCAACAGCAGCCTCTCTGACCTCAGCTTTCAACCATGCTGGCAGTTTTTTTTACTTCATTCCACTTTTCTTAAAGCATGGCATACAGCTGGTCTAGGCGTCCAAGATAGTATTTTTAAACACCACCCAAGCTTGATGTGTCTTTAAACTTTGCAACTGCTCCTTTTCGTTTTTTCTTAAGTATTTTTCTCATGTTTTCATAGTCTTCCTTTTGAAAGGTAAAAGATAGTTCTGTGGATTTCCTTACCATCCCTCCCTCATTAATTAAATCAAACACGATCATGCTATGATCAGTATTGCCAAGTGGCCCCAACACCCTTATCTCTTGCATCATATCTGTTGCTCCATTAAGGACTAGGTCCAAAATGGCTTCCCCTCTGGTCAGTTCATGAACCAGCTGCTATAATAAGTAGTCATTTATTTCATCTAGAAACTTTATCTCTCTAGCATGTCCTGCCATGACACTGACCCAGTTAATACCGGGGTAATTAAAATCACCCATTATTATTACCGTGCTGTAACTTTTGTTAGCTTTCCTGATTTCTTTAAGCATTTCATCATCCATTTGTTCATTCTGGCCAGGCAGTCGATAGTACACCCCCTCTGCTATTGCCTTCCCCTTTTTACATGGAATTTTAATCCATAGAGATTCTACTGCAAATTTTGCTTCCTGCAAAACTTTAATCCTTTGTGACTCAATGCCCTCTCTAATATAGAACGCAACCCTTCCACTGATTTGATCAGCTCTATCATTACGATAGAGTTTGTACCCAGGTATCACAGTGTCCCACTGGTTGTCTTCCTTCCACCATGTCTCTGAGATACCAATCATATCTTACCTCTAATTTAGTGTTATATATTCTAACTCTCCCATCTTATTTTTTAGACTTCTAGAACTTCTAGGTAGGGGTAGTTTGGAATCTTTAAGCTCTGTCTGCTCCATACTCAAGGGCATTTGGGCTACGTTTGTCTTTATTGGAACCTCTCTGCTGATATACCCTTACTTCATTTTTTTGGTAGTATCCTTCAAGAATACATTGTTCCAAACCATGCGCTCTTGGGCAGCTGTCGGCTCTCCCCTATTATCTAGTTTAAAAGCAGCTCTATCTCCTTTTTAAATGCCTGGTTCCATCCCGATTAAGGTGAAGCCCATCCCTTAAGAAGAGCTCCTCCTTTCCCCAGAATGTTCCCCAGTTCCTAATAAATCCAAAACCCTCATCTTTGCACCATTGTCTCATCCACGCATTGAAACTCCGGAGCTCTGCCTGCCTTTTGGGTCCTGCGCGTGGAATGGGAAGCATTTCGGAGAATGCTACCCTGGAACATCTGGATTTCAAACTGTAAACTCTCCAACTCACAACAAAAGCAACACCTTTGATCTCATCTTCAAAAACAACAACCTCACCCACTTCGATCAGATCCTCCCAGTACCATGGTCTGACCACAACCTAATAATCTTTCATCTCCCCAGCAATGCTCCCTGAAAACAAACCTTATCGCCCAACCAGGACAAAAGAGGCTTCAAACAATTCAACAAAGAATCCTTCCTTGCCCACATTTCCCCAGTTCTCAACAGAGAAGTCCAGGACCTAAACACAACCATGACATCCTGGAGCCAAACCATCAGCGTATCAGCCTCAACCTCACCCCACCCACAGACCTCTGTTCACAAACGGACCCCATGGTACATCCCAGACCTCCAAAAACTTAAATCACAACTACACAGACAAGAACGTAAATAGAAGAAATCTTGACAACCCACAGACCAATCATGCTACATGACCCTCCTAAGGGAATACAACCATGCTACAAACTGATCCAAGCAAAGTTACCACACCCAACTAATCCAAAACTCACTCAACCACCCAAGAGAGCTATTCTCACTAGTAAGAGAATTAACAAAACAACCCTGTGACAACACATCCAACAGCTCCATCACCACCCAACAAGTCGCCGATTAGTACTCCGCTCGCCATTCTCAACCGACAGCCCAAACAAGCTCACCACCACAACTCATGGACCACCTTCGAACAAATTTCTACTGAGAACATAGAAAACATCATCTCATCCCTCAACACTACAACATCCCCCTGCCCCCTTCCTGGTCAGCTGGATCAAAGCCACGAAATCTGAACTCTCCCCTATTATCTAGTTTAAAAGCTGCTCTATCACCTTTTTAAAGGTTAATGCCAGCAGCCTGGTTCCGTCCCAGTTAAGGTGGAGCCCATCCCTTTGGAAGAGCCCCTCCTTTCCCCAGAATGTTCCCCAGTTCCTAACAAATCCAAAACCCTCATCCTTGCACCATTGTCTTATCCATGCATTGAGACTCCGGAGCTCTGCCTGCCTTTTGGGTCCTGCGCATGGAACAGGAAGCATTTTGGAGAACGCTACCCTGGCAGTTCTGGATTTCAACTTCCTACCTAAAAGCCTAAATTTAGCCTCCAGAAACTTAATAAGTAGGTTGTAGAGGGAATCATGGTCCGGGTCTTTCACCCTGAGGACTGTGGTTGAGTGGGAGGAAAAATAAAATGGGGAAAACCCATGGATCGCTGTTTATGAAGTTTCATCATACTGTTGCTTAATTAAGGCAAGCTTTCTTTGAGCTTTAAGGAAGCCTAAATAAACAGGAGGAAGCCACCAGGCCGAAAGGAAGAAAATCTGAACATCCTCTTATGTAGGCAGTCCATTGAAGCTTTGCTATGCACCTAGCAATCAGACTCAGGTTTGGAATACATAGACTTACTGACAGCGAAACAATGTTTGTATTGAGATTCCATGCTTCTGTGTACATTTGTTATGCATGTAAAATCTGAGGATGTAGTAAAAAGCTGTTTGTGTAACTGGGTTTAAAAGAAGTTTGGACAAGTTCCTGGAGGAAAAATCCATAAACCATTATTAAAGAGGACCAGGGAAATCCACTGCTTACCCATGGGAGAAGTAGCATGGAATCTGTGTACCTTTTGGGAACCTGGCAGGTAGTCGTGACCGGGATTGGCCACTGTTGGAAACAGGATACTGATGTCAATGAATCTTTGACCCAGTATGGCATATCTTATATTCTTAAGCAAATACAAATAAACACAGGTGAAATGATCAATGTTGTGGAAGGGTTCTGTTAGAATAGTGAAGAAAATAATGAGGAAATTTTAAATTTACTCTTTACTCAAGACTTTGGACTACTTACAAGTGAAAGGGCACACATTCTATCACTATGAAATTTGCTGCTATATAAAAAGGTACCCACAGGCACCAGAACCTCGCTCTTCCAACCTAAACATAAAAAAGTATGTGTATTGATTCAATCCCAACCCAATCCTACTATTAGGAAAGCCTCTGCTAAATGCAAATTAAAGTGCTCATATGGTAAAGCAGCATATACACGCTTTTACTAGCACACAGTCTGGGCAGTTCCAAAGTAGGCAATGATTTTATTCTTATATGATTATTTGACTGAAGAAAAAATTTGAGAATTACAAGAAATAAACTGTCCTAAGATTTTGCACAGAATAAAATGGACATGAGATGTACTCCTGGGAATTATGCCTAAATGGTCATTTGAAAGTCCGAGAAAATATTACATTTTGCAGGGGAACACTTGGCTGTTGGTTGTATATGTCATATGTTCTCAGGGGCAGCCCAAGAGTTTCTACCGCCTCAGGCAGTAGACCCTGCTGTGCCACCCCCCATGCCGCTGGCATCCCGCTCCTGCCTCCAACTCTTGAATCCATCTTCTCATCTTGAGACGGAGGCCCAACTCCATTTTGAGCCGCTGCCTCTTTCAAAACGGAGTCGGGCCGCTGCTGCTTTCGCAAGATGAGAAAAATGGATTCGGGGGGATGGCAGTGGACCAATTCTGTTTTGAAAGTGGCGGCTTTGTGCCGCTGCTTTCAAAACAAAGTCGGGCCGCCCGCTAGGGTCTGCTGACCTAGGTGTCCGCCTAGTGGACAGGACAGCCCTGAGTGTTCTCTAAAGAATTGTTCCCCAAGTTATATTCCAATTTTGAAATAGGCTATTTCTATGGGTTGAAAGTTGTTTTAGCCATGGTAATATTTTTGAAAAGGGCCCTTATTAGCTTTAGAATTAGGAGAAATGTGTGAAAATATTTCAAAGCTGCATAAATGTTGCACATGCAGTTGAGTGTCTCACTTTTGAGAGGTAGATCTGTGAGTGAAGCAGAAGGAGGGAGTGCAATGTCCACACACCATGAACTTCTTTTTTAAAACTGTGTCTGCTTCCACACCCTCTATATATGTGCATGTCACTCTGCTACTTTTTGGCAGCGCTTCAAGGCAGGTGGTGAATGTTCTACCTAAGAGAGACACAGGGTTCCCAGGACACGTTTGGGAAGCTATGGTTTAAGCAGTGCCATCAGCATATCATGAAACAGGCATGCCTGGAGTTTGGACAGAAAATGCCAGATGGGCCGAAAGCAAAATCACATGATTAAGATGTGCAAAACAATAAAAGCAGTTTGTGAAGCTTGTAACAAAGAGCTAGATGAATCAGTGAAAGATGAAAATATTTCCTTTCCTTTCATTATCTGCCTATCGATAAACTACTGAGTAGCTTACAACACAACACACATAACATAAATACACTATACAACATTCATTTAAGCAAAAAAGACATACTAATGTACTTAATAATCAATTACAATTAAGTTCTAAATTAAAAAATCAATTACAATTAAATTCCAAAATGTAGAGTCAAATAAATATGTTTTTAAGCCCTCACAAAATGCTAACAAGTTGCATTCAATACATAGATGAATAGGGAGATCATTCCACAATGAAGGTCCCCTCACAAAAAAAGACTGCGAGCAGGTCAATACTTTATAAGCCACAGATAGTATGGATAAGCTTAATTGTGCCTGAGAGCTAGAACAGAGGGATCGTTCAAGACTGCAACTACGCAACAATGAAGCAAGTCCATTCGTTATTGCAGATTTAATAGACTTAAAACCAAGTATAGGCATTTAAAACAAGCTCTCAGTTTGACTGAATGCCAGTGCAGATCTGATAGAGACAGAGTAATGTGCTCATTTATGTTTTAGACCACTAATCCCTTGTGCGGCCTCATTTTGAGCAAGTTGTAACAGTTTGATTATATATCAGGAAGCTCAAGATAAAGGGTATTACAGTAATCGAGAGTGGGCAAAACCAAAGACTGCACTACTAATTGTAAGTCAGTGGTATCTAACAGAACATGCAACCTTCAAACCAGAAAAAGATATCTTCATAGGTTCTACTGATGTAGACTGTGATGAGGAAGCCTCTAGTGAGCATATGGAAGTAGAAGAAAAGAATGATTTTACCTTTAAGAAAAGTGACATCCCTGCAGTACACATGTTTCAGCGTTTGCCAAAAGAAAGCAAGCACAGAGAAACTGAAGCTGGGCTGCCACACCCAAGCTCTGCTGACGTAGTAGCAAGCTTGGAACCTAATTACAGACACCTGTCCAGAGAGGCAGAGACACGGCTCAGAGCAGGAATATAAACCCTGGCAAGAGAGAGAGTCAGGAGGACAAGGAGGACGAGGAAGCAGGAGGAGAAGGGAAGAACAAGGAAGAGACAGGAGAACAACGACGACAGCACACGAGAGGGAACACAGGAGGAGACACAGCTGGAGAAGTGGAGGTGAAGCAATCAGAGCAGAAGGGGAGAAGAGAAACCTTCAAACCCCAGTGCCGGATAGAAAGGTTCAGAGAGTTCAGAGGTGGGAGCCCAGGACTCAGTCCAAGAGTCTACACAGCCTAGCCTGGAACAGGGAACCGGGGCAGAGCTCCAGGGAGGAACTCCAACCAGGGAACCAGAGACTGCTTCCCCATAGCTGGAGAGAGATTGCTGAACAGAGCCAGAGAGGAGTCTCCACAACCTCAGGTACCTGTAATCCCTATCACATAGAGCTGTGCTCAAAGGAGACACAGAACCCCTTAGGGAGGAATTACCCTAAGACGTATGATAGTAGCTTGAAGCAAAACACTGCAGTTCAGGAGTTGGAGGAAATGCAAGTGGACTGTAATGAGAATAATTCATTATCATCTGAAGTACCTATGGACTGTACGCTGTGTTTAGCTGATGACATTGAATCCCTTTGCTAGTGTATATTGGAGAGCTGAGGGAAGACAAAGGAAAAGAGAATATATTTCTTTGTTGAAGGAAGCTGCTATGTTTTTCTTTATCTGTTAAGCAGTTGCACTTTTGAGTAAAGAATGTGAAGCTCAGCCAGCATACTTGTGTAAATAACCTTGAGCGAGCAACTGAAGAATTATCCTGATGTCATCGGCATTGAATCTTTTGTTTGGGGAATACATTTTGTCATCTTTGCCTTTACCACTGGTTTCATGACTATTTCTTCTTAGAAGGCAAAAGAACTACCACTCCCAGCAGGCTTAGCTGGAGCAAAAAAATAGTTTATCCCACCTTCTATAAGGAGAACATAATGGCAACCCTAACCCTCTTAGCCTGAGACGGAGGGTTAGGGCATGACAAGACATAGTCGGACACAGTCCTGCAGAATGGTTTAAAACAATGCCTATTAATGGGAAAAAACACCCACAAATTAGGGAAAAAGACTGAAAAATCAAAAAATGAACTTAACCTTTTTGGCTATGTACATCCCTAGTATGGAATAGTCAATTCTGTTGTGCTTTAGTGTTCTGAACAGACAGATGTGTTCCATTCAAGTCTTTGTGAGCTACTGTACATGGAGCACATGGGAAAGCCCTAAAGAGAATCAGATTATTTTCAGTCCTTCCATGGCCCATATGGAGAATTAATACTAAGCCTAGTCTATTCTGAAATCTTTTAGCTTATCAGGGTTTTGCACTGTTTAAAGGGATCACACACACAGGGCTGGCCCGTCCATTGAGCAAGAATGTTTTTTGCTCAGGGCCCCGCGTTTCAGGGGGCCCCGCACAAAGAACTTTCTGCTTTAAAAATTAAATTAAAAAAAAAAAAAGCTGGCGGCTGCTGCTGCAGCAGCAGAATCGAGTGTCCCGCGGGGCCCCCTCTGCCTGGCTGAGCTCTCCCTGCCCAGCTGAGCCCCTCTGCGACGGCTTTCAGATCCGCGAAGGGAGAGTGTCTCCCTCGCGTCTCTGTTAAGCCCGCAGGGGCTGATGGGAAATTTCCCATCTGCCCCTGCAGGCTTAACAGAGACGCGAGGGAGACACTCTCCCTTCATGGATCTGAATTTTTGAAAGCCGTCGCAGAGGGGCTCAGCCCGGCAGGGAGAGCTCAGCCGGGCAGAGGGGGCCCCGCTGGACACTCGATTCTGCTGCTGCTGCGGCGGCAGCGGCAGCAGCCAGCTTTTTTTTTTTTTTAATTTTCCCTGAGCTGATGTGGGGGGTTAGGACTGGTAATGGGCTATGGAGGGGGTTAGGACTTGAGGTTGGGTTAGGACTTCAGGTGGGCTGTGGATTGATGGGGGAGTTAGGACTGGTAATGGGCTATTGGGGGGGCTAGGACTGGAAATGGGCTGATAGGGGGTTAAGACTGGAGGTGGGCTTATGGGGGGTTTAGCACTGGAAAGGCGCTCTGGGGAGGGCTGGGAATGGAAATGGGCTGATTGGGGGTTAGGACTTGAGGTGGGCTGATGGGGTTAGGACTGGTAATGGGCTGTGGGCTGTTGGGGGGGTTAGGACTGGTAATGGGCTATGGGGGGCTAGGATAGGAAATGGGCTGATGGGGAGGGGTTAGGACTTGAGGTGGGCTGTTGGGGGGGTTAGGACTGGTAATGGGCTATGGGGGGTTAAGACTGGTAATGGGCTGTGGGCTGATGGGGCTGTCTGGAAATGGTGTGATGGGGGGTTAGGACTGGTAATGGGCTATGGGGGGGTTAGGACTGGTAATGGGTTATGGGGGGTTAGGACTGATAATGGGCTATGGGGGGCTAGGACAGGAAATGGGCTGACGGGGAGGGGTTAGTACTTGAGGTGGACTGATGGGGTTAGGACTGGTAATGGACTGTGGGCCGATGGGGGCTGTCTGGAAATGGGGTGATGGGGGGTTAGGACTGGTAATGGGCTGGGGGGGTTAGGACTTATAATGGGCTATGGGGGGGCTAGGACAGGAAATGGGCTGATGGGGAGGGGTTAGGACTTGAGGTGGGCTGATGGGGTTAGGACTGGCAATGGGCTGTGGGCTGATGGGGGGGTTGGGACTGGCAATGGGCTATGGGGGACTAACTGGAAATGGGCTGATGGGGTTTGTCACAGGGCCTACCTTGGCAGCGTACTGGAGTGAGGTAGGTGGGACATAAAAACATTTAAGGATGGGTTTGGCCAATATCAAACAGGGCCCAGGGACTTTCAGCCCTGGTAGTGTCCTTTGGTACCAAAATCCCACAGAAAACAATAGGTCCGAGTGGAGGGAAAACAAAAGGCATTTATTTCCCCTTTCATGCAAAAAAGGTTCATATGCTTGGACACAAAAACGTCAAACACAAATTCCTTGCTTCAGGTAAAAGAAAAAGAAAGCATTAAAGGAAAACTGTTATCTTCACAGTAAATGGTATGGCAGGCAAACAAACAGTCTCAACTCCTAAGACCTAGCTTAGTTGCTTAGTAAGGACTCCAAGCTTCCTGTCTTACAGAAGCTACAGTCCATCTCAGTGTCTGATGCAAATTCCACCTGCATCGGTTCCCCTTCTGAAGCCTCTGAACCTAAGTCAGTATTTGTTGGTAAGTTGTAATAAGGCTTTTTAAATATCTTCTGCACAACCTCCCAATGCTCAGGGTTGAATACAGGGCGTCGGTCCTGCGCCCACAGATACTGGGAACTGTCTTTCTTTTGCAAGTGTTTTGTCTTAGCTTTCTGTAAAGCTTGGTCACTAACAAGTCTCTTAGTTGGTGCGTGTTTCTTGCACCTTATCTCATAAGCATTCTCACAAGGATAATATTCCTGTGCTCCCTGTACTCCCCATACATCAGCAGTTTGTACCCTGCTTTTAGTTAAATATGGGTTACCTTTTCTTCTCGGCTTGTCTGCTCCAGGTGAGGTTTGAGGCCTGCTCCAGTTGGGATCCTGCCTGGCCTGAGCAATAGGCCTTGTGCTCTCCAACCGTCTTGCTGTTGACTTTAGACCACAGTCACAGCCACGCCTTTGCCTCTCTGTACAACAAACACTCACTCTGGCTGGAGTTGTCCCACCTTCTCCACGGGGTCTCCTTTCTCCAAGCCAATGCGGCTGCTGCTGCCTCCTGCGGAACCGTGGTTCAGGGATTACTGCTCCTTCGGGATATCTAGCCCATTCACTCGGATGTCCTGCCCAACCTGCTGGTTCTGCTGGTTCTCCTGGCAGTCCTCCTTTCCCAGGCCGCCCTGCCTGTGCCTTTCTCCAGGGCTGTCCTGTCTCCTCAGGATATCCTCCTTTCCAGGGCTGTACCACTTTCCCAGCCTGTTCTCCTTTCCCAGGCTGTTCTGCTCCTGATTCTCTCTGGTCTGAATCCGGTTCTCGCTGCTCTGAGTCTCCTTGTTCTGCCTGTTCTAATTCTACCTTCCAACCTTCCAAACTCCCTTTAAGAGGCACTCCTCTCCTCTTTGATTGGAAGCTGGCTGGCATTACCTCATGACCTAGGAGGTGTGGTTCCTCTGTTCCTCGGAGGTCCCTCCTGCTCCCCCTATGTGGTTCCTCGCGATATTGCAGGTTGTGCTTGACTTTTCCTGCGTTTAAAACATTTTCTTCCCCTCTCAGAGGGTCTGCAGCATCACAGGTTAGGACTGGAAGTGGGCTGATGGGGGGTTAGGACTGGTAATGGGTTATAGGGGGGGCTTAAACTGAAAATGGGGTGATGGGGGGTTAGGACTGGAAGTGGGTTGATGGAGGGCTAGTACTGGTAATGGGTTGGGGGGTTGCTAGGACCGGAAATGGGCTGAGTGGAAGGGGGGGGGGCTTGAACTGCAAACAGCTGATGGGGAGTGGGGCTTGGAATGGAAATGGGCTGTGAGGGAAGGGAGCTAGGACTGGAAATGGGCTAATGGAGCAGCTAGGATAGGACTGGAAATGGGCTGTTGAGGGGAGCTAAGATTGGAAATGGGCTGTGGTGGGGGCTTGGATTGAAATGGACTCATGGAGGGGCTAGAACTGGAAGTAGGCTCATGGGGGACTTGGACTGGAATTGGGCTGAGTGGAGGGGAGCTAGGATTTGACATGGGCTGATGGTGGGGCTAGGAAATGACTAGAAATGGGCTGATGGGGAGCTAGGATTGGAAATGAGCTGATGAAGGGACTCGGACTAGAAATGGATGGGGGAGCTAGGACTGGAAATGGGCTGATGGGTGGCTAGGACTGGAAATGGGCTGATGCAGGGACTAGAAAAGAGTGGATGCTGGGTGAGGCTGGAACTAGAAGGGAGCTGATGTTGGGGGAGGATTAGAATGTGATGGGGCTGGGAGAGTAAAATGGAGAGGGGAAAATATTTTGTGTGGGAGGGATGAAAAATCTTCAATTGGCCAGGTATGGGGAGAGTAAGTGGGGATTGAGGATGGAGGGGTAAAATTTGAGTGGATGAAATAGGAATGAGGAAAGAGCAAAAGCAGAAAGATTAGTATGTTAAAGCAGATGTAGAGAGAGAGAATGGAAAAAAACTAGAAGAGAGAAGAAAGGACAAATGGGCAGCAGACGATGGAGAGTTAGCAGAAAACATGAAGAAACCAGAAGAAAGTGGCTGGAGCAATTGCAACTGAAAAAAAATGCACAAAAGGTAGAAAGATATCTCTTTATTTTGAATTTATTAACTGGAATATGAAAGCTCTGGGAAATGTGCATCATTAACGTCTGCGCTTTGTTTGGTACAAGAGGAAATTAATTTATAGCTTTATTTCTACAGTGTTGTTGTACATTCCAAGTTTGGCTTTTGGGGTTCCCAGTTTAATTATTGCTTTCCTGTTTCTAAATTGTGATTCCTTGTTTGGTGATGGTCTATGTTCTGCATGTGTAACTGAGCTGAGGTATTCTGTTTATGTAATTCCTATTTGACATTGCCACTTGTTCTCTTTCCCCAGTATTCTCTGAAATGTATTGGTTTAATATTTGCAGTGTTGCCTTTTGATAGGTAGGGTATGGTGCTTTGTGAGTCCTGGTAATGCTGTCAGGATACGGCGGGTTTGCTATGGGTTCTAAATGGGCAGCGTTTGTAGTAGTTCCTACTGTGCCTGGCGGTTGGCACTGGATTATAGTAATGTAGAAATCTTTTAGTCTTTCTTTATCCATACACTCATTAAGAGACATGTTTACTAAAAGTTAGTGTATGGTAACATTATGCAAATATTTATGCAAATAAGGCCACTTATGCAAATGAGGCCCTGCACCAAGTCTCCGCACATGGCCCCGCACCCCCCTGCACACACAACAGCAAAAACAGATATACAGTAATGAGTGGAGTGGAGTGGAATGGGTAAACATAGATCAGTTGTTTACTCCTTCAAAAAGCGGGAAGACTAGAGGATATTCAGCACATTTAAGACTAATCAGAGAAAAAAATATCACTGAACGCATAATCAAATTCTAGAATTCATTGACTGATGTAGTACAAGCTGTTAGTATAGCTGGGGAGAGGTAGGGAGTCAAGAGGCGGATGGAGTGGGCTTCAAAGGAAGCAAAGGAATGAGACTGAGGCAGAAGGAGAGGCTGAAATTGGCAGGAATGAGAGGATAAAAACCCAACACTGTCACCACCACGACCAATGAGCTGAGGTGTATGGGAGAATAGGTAGCCTCTGTGGCAGGGCAGCAACTGAAACCGAGTTTCAGTAAGAGCCAGAAAATACATTAGAGATAAAAAGGTCATGAATGAAGGCAAATTTATTGGAGACAGAAAGTGCATTCCACAACATGCATGAAAAAGGGAGAGAAGAGGGAGAAAGAAAAGGGATATGAATAAGTTTTGACAGCTTGCGCATTGTTTGAAAAAAGTCAAGGGGGCCTTAGTTGGGCTTGATATCTCTGGATGAGAGAAGGAGAAGGAACTGGAGAAGGAGAGGAGGGGGGAGAGAGGAGGGGGCATAATAGAAGAGTGAAAATTGCAGAATAAGAGGAAGAAAATAGTGAAGCTCTATGGCAGATGATAAGTTAGAAGATTAAACGGTAGGGGAGGTGGAGATGGTAATGTGTGAGTAATAAAGAGTAGAGGCATAGAATGGTTGGGATGAGGGGAAAGGATTAAGGTAACATGAGAAGCACAAAGTGATGTGGAGCCATAGGAGTGGGAGGGGAGGAAAGAATGCAGAGGAGATGCAGGAGGAGCAGGAGAGAATTCCTAGTGGGTTCAGGTGCACTTGAGTAATTGTGTAAATAAGCAGAGGAAGGCTATGAAAGAAAGGCAGGCCAGGGGTGCAGGGTCAGTGCAAGGACTGGAGGCACCCTAGGCAGGCATCCATCCTGCTGCCCCCCTCCACCCCCCCCCCCCCCGTGGTCATCGCCGCTTATGGCGCCCCCTCTGGGGATGACAGTGGCTGCAATTGCCCCTCAAACCACACCACAGCACTTACCCTCCGTCTCTGGGGCTGCATCGTTGTTTCATTCTGCCCAGTCTGCTGCTTTGGCCTCCCTTGCACCGCAGATTTCCACTGGAAGTCCAGTGCGGAAGCAGCAGATTGGGCAGAATGAAAATGCAATGTAGTCCTGGAGACGGAGAGTAAGTGCTTTGTCACAGTTTCAGGGACAATTGCCGCCGCTGTCAGTCCCGGAAAGGGATGGCAGCTGCAACAATGGGCAGCAGCAGCACCCCCTGAGGCCTGGCACTCTAGGCAACTGCCTAGTTCACCTTGTGGTACTGCCGACCCTTCAGGGGTGGGTGGGTGGATGGGAGAAGGGAGAGACAGCAATTGGACTGCAGAGAAGGAGCTGGGTAAAGAACAGACAGAAAACTAAGACACACACTGACAATCTATAAATATATATATATTGTGACAAGGAAGCCTGTTTTGAGCCTATGAGTAAAGAAAAGGCCAATGACTTTAACTTAGAGAAAGGAGAAATCCCTGCAGGGCATGGATTTTGGGCCCCTCATAGAGAAAGAAACCTGAGGGAGAGAAAGTTCAGGCAGCCACACCCTAACTCCTATGACGTAACTGCAGGCTTGAGAGGTGATTACAATCACCTGGGTGGAGTGGAGGAAGGGCTGGAGCCTTGGAGAGGGAAATATAAACCCCTGCTAAAGCAGAGGAAAGGGGAAGTTCAGAGGAAAGGAGAAGCTCAGAGGAAAGGATAAACTCAGGAAGGAAGAAGCTCTGGGGAGGCAGAGGTCTCAGGAGGTTCTGAAGACTCAGAGGATTCAGGGGAATCAGGAGTGGAACCAGGAGCACCTGCAGATCTCCAGGAGAGAACCCAGAGAGGAATACAGAGAGCTGTTCCAGAGAGGCTGAAAGGAGACAAGGAACCATAGCGAGCACAACCAGGGAGAACTGCCCAGTGCTTCAGGTACTGACTGTCTTTATCGGGGAGAGTTGAGCTCAGGAGAGACATTAGAACCCCCAGGGAGGCTGTACTCTGAGCACTGTGTCCAGAGCTCAGAACCGGACACTGCCCTAACAACACCAGAAGATATGCAGATTGAGTTGGCAGAGGAGGAATTGCAAGATCTAGATATCCCCATGGACTGTACCCTGTGTCAAGCTGCAAGCATGGAATCATTATGCTAAAGGCTAGCATTGAATGAGAAAGTCTCCTAGAAGCAGGTAACTGGAATTGAGCCAGGAATTGGGTTTGAAGAAAACTCCATGTGTTTACATTTCTCAGGAAAGTGCTGAGTCACGCTGAAGAGAAAGCTTGTGAATGTTTGCTACTTGTTTTCTTATTTTGAGTTTAAAACCTATCCTGAAAGGAAGGAGAGAAAGAAGAGGTTGTTCCAGAGGAACTGAGTTATTCTTTTTGCTATTAAGTGCTTCACAAACACAAGGTTAAAAAGAAGTATTTTTACCTTGCTGAGCAGAGCTGTTTCTCTAAGACTGAGCAACGTGATTAACCAGCTGCATGTGTTTAAAAGACTGTGAAGCAGCTATACTGATCTAAATGCTCTGTTGCAAATAATCCTGAATGGACAAAATTCCTGTGTACAGTTTACTTGAACTTTTACTTTAAAATAAATCCTGTCATTTGCCTTAACATCGGACCATGACTACACTTCTTCTTAAGAGCCAAACTACATGTCCCAGAATCCACCTGAGGAAAAGCTAGTTTATTTGAGCTCACCAAGAGACGTTCTCTGTTACCTCGCCCCTCTAAGCCAGAGGCCAGGGGCAAGGGCATGACAATATATATATATATATATATATTGTGGTGGCGAAGCAGGTTTAGAGTGTAAAGAAAAGGGGAAAAAACAGTCCTTTTTCCCTGAGCCCAAGAGAACTGCAGGCACAGCAGGGGTTAAAGCTTTAAACAAAGAAAAAAACTCCCTACACAGAAGTGTAGAACTGGAGACACACCCAATCTCCAAGGAAACCAAGGGAGGTGATGGGAGAGGTTTGGGGGCGGAGTCTAGAGCTATAGGACAGCCCCAAACATTTAAGCAGAGAGAAGCTATAGCAAGGGGAAGAGGAAGTGAGGAGAGTGAAGGGAGGAGCGAGGAAACTGAATGGAGGAGCTCTAGTTCCAAAGAGAAGGAAAGTTCCAGGAAGAGGCCTGAGAGAAGGTCCCAGCCAGAGTCCCGGCAAAGCACTCAGCAGAGACCCGGGGAGAGATCCAGGAAGAGGTCTGAGATAAGGCCGTACGAAAGGTCAGAGGCAAGTCCTGGAGAGGAATCTTCTGAAGAGGAGATATTCTCTAGGAGGTGGTGGACTGGCCAAGAGACTCCTGAGAGTACTAGAAGTAAGGAGACTCGAAGGACAGGGCTGAGGGACAAATATCTCACTGGAAGCCTCAAGGGGGAATCCTATTGCAAGCAGTACAGAGACAGCTCGAGCCCAGAACACAGTTCAGCTGGCAGTAAGTCTGCAGCTAAGGTGGAGCCCTGGAGAGCCTGTTCTAAGCAAGGTACTGTTGAGAAGCAGGAGAGAGGAATATCCCTGGAAGGACCAGAAAGCAAGCTAACACCTATGGCAGGGTCTGAAAGGAGACACGTTGCTGCTAGAAAGGTGAGCCCATTGCAAGCTGTTAAAAAGTTATTGAACAAGAAAGCTTTGTCATGCCCTTCCCCCATAGCCTCAAGTAGAGAGGAGTCTCAGTGGGAGCAGCTGTTGAGAGTGTTGAAGCAGCTGAAGCCTTCCCATGCAGACGCTGTGGATAACACGTTGTTGAAGGAACCCAGTGAAGAGAAAATGGAAATAGAAATCAATGGTGCAGAGAATGATTATTCTGATATGGAGATGGAATGCTCTTTCTGTTCTAGTCAAAAATAAGAAACTGAGGGTTTTTTAAAAGTAATTAGGAAAACCCAGAAGTTTTTAAAGGAAGTACATTCTCTGCTGAAACTCATGCCTTTTATTTATGCATTAATGAGAGCTGATCTGATAAGCTCCAAGAAGTTAATGAATGTCTGGGAAAACTAAAGAGTGAAAATACGTTTGGAAAAGGATGTCAGAAGATTTTAAACAGTGGGTAACCAGGAAGTTAAGATGCTGCAAACATGTGAGAGAAACAGTTGAGTGTTGTGCTGCATAACTTGGAGACCTGGGACCAGAACCTTGGAGACCTGGGACCAGACCCCCCCCCCCCCCCAGTTACTTCCAAGTTGATCTCCTGTTTATTGTAAATACAACTCAGGGTTCCTGTGTTGTATGGTTGATGTTGAATGTAAACCGCTCTGATCTAAAATAGAGCGGTATAGAAGAACTGTTAAATAAATAAATAAAAAAATAAAAAAATATAACCTGTTTGTAAAAGAATGATTTGTGAGATACGTTGTTTAAGTTAAGCCGCAGAAGCAAAGTCAAAGCATGGACTATGTATCAAGGCTTAAGTTCTTTATGAATGGAGAAGTATCCTGAGTTTTGTTTTGTAGTACCAGAACTTCTAGCCAAAGAGTTCAATTGGTTATGTAGAGCTTTAATTTCAAATAAAGAAATTTTCCTGTGACCTTCAAATCTCGGCTATAATCTTTGTGACACAACTACATTGCGAAGAAGCCATAGTACTGGGTTCCAGTTTACTAAGAAGGACGTTCAAGGTACCCCCATTACACCTAGGCATTCGCCTAGCCACCAGGAGAGCCTTGACAATATATATATAAATATAAATAACAGACTATATTCTAAACAGGCACAGGAAAATGGCTGAACCAAGCATAAAAGTTAGCAGAGGCTTACAATGAGGGTGCTCTCAGCAAGCACAAAAACCCCAAATGGAAGGACAGAAACTCATGTGCTCAGGGAGCAGGGCCAGCCCAAGGATTCCTGCTACCCCAGGCAGAAGCCCTCCCCACACTGCCCCTCCGCCACAGCCCGCCCCCCCCCCCCTCCCCGCCACTGCCACTGCCTTCCCTGTGGTAGCCAAGACCTATAGACTAGGCCATAAGCCTGAACCTGAAAAATGACAGGCCTAAGAACCAAGCCTGGATTTCAGTAGTGCTGAGACATAAAATTAAAAGACAGAATTAAATGCTGCTTTAGAATGAAATGCTGCTATTGCAAAGTTTGCACAAAGTGAATACAATGCCTGTATGTTAAATCGTTACTCCAGAATTGTTACTTACACATTTTAGAAGCTAGATATGACCTTGCTGAAGAAAAGTAACCAGGTTTGAACCAAACCATTGTTCAGCTAGCTGGAGAAAGCAGAGCAAAGGGCATAGATCCTGATTGGTCAAATTCCGAGAAATGTCAGACCAATAGAAAGTTTGTAGAAATTAGCATGAGACCAATAGAATGTTTTCATGTATCGAAATGTTTAAACTGTATAAAATGAACATGTTTCCGCTAAAGCGGGGCTCTGTCACTTTTAGACTGCCTTGTGCACAATAAATTGGCTTGAACCTTGATAAAGACTCCTGGTGTCATTGGTTTTGGTGGTGCTCCGCCGCTACATATTCTTGGTGCGTTGGCCAGGAAGGTGTAGTGGTAGAGAGTGGTCAAACTGATATACCACGAAATTCATCCCCAAATCCATCTTCTTATCTTGCAGTGGCGACGGCATGGCTCGGTTTTCAAAGTGGCGGCAGAAAGCCGCTGCTTTCAAAACCAAATCATGCAGTTCACCTAGACTGCCTAGTAGATAGGCCGACCCTAGCTGGGAGGTAAGCTTCTGAACAAAGCCCCAGCATGGAGAGGGGCTGGTCAAGTACAGAAGGCAGGTAATATTATGTTCTTATGTTCATCTTAGAGCATTGATCCATACAGATCATTTAGCCCACTGTTAAATATTTAGCAGTTATATCACTAAAGAAACTGTTTTTGCTTTTCCCCCATTTACAACAAAAAAACATAAAGTTACTTTTCCCTGCTGAGCACTGTCTTGCCTGTCAGTGACTTCATAATAAAGACATTAATGAAATATGAATCACTGAACACAAACAAACATTTTCCAGGAAGAGAAAAATCAGAGTAAGTTCACATGGTGCTGTACATTCCTATTATGCCACAAAAATGATTTTAGAACATGACAAAGTTGATCGTATTTGACCACTGCAAATATAATCGAGGTTAGTTCTGAGGAATGGCTATTTAATTATATCCAATGTGCCTTCAGTATCATGGGAAAAGTATCAGAGAGCCAAAGGATCACACATCTGCTATAAGGCAGCTAGGAGGTGGGAAGGCACATTTTAGAGAGGACGTGGAAATGGGAATTGAGATGTCCAGGTCAATATGTACTCAGTTCCGATGGTATTTCAGAAATGGCTCTGCTAAACGTGAGTTGTTTCTAAGATACACAGAAGGAGGTGAGGAACGAAAAACCGGAGGCACCATTTTACAATTACATGCGGGAAAAATCAGCGGAAGATACCCTGCAATTTACATGTATAATTGCCATCATTTCACAACTTACATATTTAAATGTTGGTACTTATATGTGCATGTGAGCCAATTTGCAAATTTAGACATGTAAGGCCCAATATTCTGTTGGGAAGGATATGCGCTGTGTCGGCGCATAGCCCTGCCCGCTGACCTCTAAACCTGGATATTCAATGCCACGGCGACGGCATTGAATATCCAGGTTATGCGCTATGTGGAGCCAGCCGCAGAGACTAACCAGATAGTGGCAATATTGGAGCAATACCCGGTTAGCAGCCATGCCTAGTTTTAGCCCCTGAACATTTATGCCACGGAGGTATTTAAACATCTCAATCATATCACCTCTATCCCGCCTTTCCTCTAAGGTGTACATATTAAGATCCTTAGGTCTGTCCTCATATGCTTTATAATGCAGACCACTAACCATTTTAGTAGCCACCCTCTGCACCGACTCCATCCTGTTCACATCCTTTTGAAGGTGCGGTCTCCAGAATTGCACACTATACTCCAAATGAGGTCGCACCAAAGACTTATACAGAGGCATTATCACCTCCTTTTTTCTGCTAGCCATTCCTCTCCGTATGCACGCAAGCATCCTTCTAGCTTTTGCTGTCACCTTTTCTACCTGTTTAGCTACTTTAAGATCATCAGACACAACCACGCCCAGGTCCCGCTCTTCTTTAGTGGACAAAAGTACTTCACCCCCTATACTTATTGCTCCCTTGGATTGCTGCAGCCCAAATGCATGACCTTACATTTTTTAACATTAAATCCCAGCTGCCAGATTCTAGACCATTCTTCAAGCTTAGCTAGATCCTTCCTCATGTTATCTACACCTTCCTGGGTGTGTACTCTATTGCAGATTTTGGTACGATCTGCAAAAAAGGCAAACCTTACCTGACAGCCCTTCCGCTATATCACTAACAAAGATGTTAAAAGAATCAGACCAAGGACAGATCCCTGGGGCACACCACTGGTAACATCCTTCTCCTCAGAGTGAGCCCCATTTACCTGTACTCTTTCTCGCCTCCCACCCAACCAATTTCTAACCCAAGCAGTAACTTCAGGGTCCATCCCTAGGGTGCTCAGTTTGTTTATAAGTCACCTGTGAGGAACAGTGTCAAAGGCTTTACTGAAATCTAAATACACCACATCTAGGGCTCTCCCTCGGTCCCACTCCCTGGTCATCCAGTCAAAGAAATCAATCCGATTTGTCTGACAAGACCTGCCTCTGGTGAATCCATGCTGCCTCGGATCCTGTAATCCGCTGGACTCCAGAAACCTCACTATTTTCTCTTTCAGCAGCGTTTCCAATAATTTACTCACCACCGAAGTTAAAATAACCAGCCTGTAGTTTTCAACCACATCCTTACTTCTGCTTTTGTGTAAAGGCACCACATGAGCCTCTCTCCAGTCCTTTGGCACCACTCCCGATTCCAACGAGGCATTGAAAAGGTCAGTCAGTGGAACTGCTAGAATGTCCCCAAGTTCCCTCAGTATTCTAGGGTGTATCCCATCCGGTCCCATCGCTTTGTCTACTTTAAGTTGAGCTAGTTTCTCACGAACACAGTCTTCTGAAAATTGTTCAAGATGTCCCTCGCTTCTTTTCCTGTTTGTGGATTTTTTCTGAGGTCCTGCTCCTGGTTCTTCATCTGCGAACACAGAACAGAAATATTTGTTAAGCAATTCCACTTTATCCTCATCAGCTTCTACATATTCCTCCCCTTCACCCTTGAGTGTGACAATACCACTTTTGCCCTTCCTCTTCTCACTAACATATCTGAAAAATGTCTTATACCCCCATTTTATTGCATTGGCTATTTCCTCCTCTTTTTGAATCTTTGCTTTCCTAACTACTTTGCTAGCTTCTCTAAGTTTTTCCAAATATAGATGCCTGTCTTCCTTTCTCTGTGATCTCTTGTAGTTCATGAAGGCTTCCCTCTTTTTCTTCACTTTTTCAGCTATCTCTTTCGAAAGCCATAGCGGTCTCCTTTTCCTTTTACCTTTATTTACCATTTTAACAAAAAGGTTGGTTGCCCTTAAAATATCTCCTTTCAGTTTTGCCTACTGTTTATCTACATCCCCCAGCTGTTCCCATCCCGCTAACGACTCCCTGGGGTTTTGTTACTTATCTTAGCGGCATGCTTACTAAGCTGGGCTAATGGTTAGCATACGCTGTATATAACTAAGGGGTATATTTAATAAAGGTTAGTGCACGTTAAGTAAAGTTAGCGCTCATTAAGTGCCGCAATGGCCCATAGAAATGAATGGGCAGTGGAAGCACTTAGTGCGTTAACTTTGGGGAAGCCGAGCCTGGTTTCTGGTCAAGATGGACGTGTAAGAGCTGTGCTCCAGAGGGAAATAGACAAGAATCCTGACTTCGGCAATCTTTAATCAAATAGTTCCTTCCTACATTGATACCATTCGATCCCGGATATGTCTGGCTCGACGCGGCAGGATTACCAAATATCCCAAAATGCTAGTGCAAAGAGAACCAAGACGGAGCCTCTCTCACCTCACAAGATGGCGGTCATCCGAGATTGTCCTGAGACCTTGCAGGAGATCATGGCTGAGATTCAGGCGGTCAAGGACTTGGTCAAAGCTAATGGAAAATCACTATGGCTTGAACTAGAAGAGAGGTTAAGTAATCCCTTCCTCTAGAACATTCTTTTTGGCATGGTGTCTGTTGGGAGGCTGAAGTCTCATAGGGTTTATCAGATACTCAGAAGGCCTTTCAAAAGTAGTAAATGCAACTCCTAAGGAGGATTGCCTGCTGAAAGGTAGCTAAGTGGGTTCAGACAGCTGGGAATGAGTGTTAGTCTCATCGAGGAGATGTCGGCACTTTGAGACAAGTGGTGTGTGATTGTCCTAACATTCAGTCTTATTGGGTTTCAATATGGAACCGTATTAAAGAAGTGTTGGGATTTTGGCGCTGGTCTGGGGTCATTTTTCCATCAATAATTGGCATTTCGCCATAACAGCGGGATTGTCCATTTTAATTAACTTCATATTGGAAGTGGCCCTATTTTTCGTTATTTCTAACTGGAAAACATGCTGCAGAGCTGGGTTGACACAAAGGGTGGAACGCTTGTGCTTATTATATATATATGTGCAAACATCATGGTGTAGTTGTTCCCTTGCATCCTTCTTTTCTTAAGCAAAAACTCTTCCTTTGTATTGGAGTGGTTGCTCTTATATTGCCCTTGTAGGCCTAGTAAGCTCGCAGATGTTTTGTGTTTCTTTATATAACCCCTGATGATCGCAAGATGATGGGAGGGACAGGGTGGGGCGGGCTATGTTTAACCTTTTCTTTTCTCATGTTAAAGAGAAGAATTGTGTATTTTGATTTACTGCAATTTGGTTTTCTCTTTTGTTTGTATTTTGTTGGAAAATATAACTAAAGAAACTAAATAAATAAATAAATAAATAAAGTGCGTTAACTTTACTTAACACGCATTAACCTTTAGTAAACATACCCCTAAGTCCCATGTTATTCAATGCGACCTAATTGCAATAGCATGTGCTATTAGCTCAAGTTAGTAAACAAGCCCTTTAGTGTATTAATTATGTTACATCAGGGGCATGTTTATTAAAGATTAATGTGCATTAAGTGCTGCTACAGCCCGTTCATTTCAATGGGCCATTGCAGCATTTAACACACATTAACTTTACATAACATGCGTTAAAGTTTAGTAAGCATGCCCCTAAATGTGCTTCTTTAACCTGCCTCCTAATGTTGTGCCACCTGTATCCAGAGATTTCTGCCTTCATGAAGTCTGGATGAATCTTTCAATAAGCAATCGTCTCCAACTTCGAAATGCAACTACAGCATGCTTATCTGGAAAATCAGAGGGATGCAACAGTTTTTTTATACACTTGATTGCACTGAGGCTTTTTTCACTAACTCAAAGAGCAAGAAAGGGCATTTGCCACCGAGAAACTGACAACATCCCATGAAATAGTTATGTGCAAAATTCCAGTAACCATATTGGTAAAAAACAAAAACTGTCTTCAATGATTGAGATCTACTCTTTCAAAGGTTGGATTTCAGGAAGAAGCCTGTGAGATCTTAGAACAAACAGTGTGGACACCTGACTCCTCCAATTACAGCTTTACCACATTACATTTATGGACTTATAGTTTTGCCTTCCATAGCTAGCACAAAAGGACTCTGGCTGGCCGTAGACTAGTAGTCTAGTGGCCTTTTAGTCAAGGTGTGGCTGTGCTAAACTGTAGTGGAGCAAACAAAACAGTTTGTAAGTCTGAGCTTGGGATGGCAGACAAGTCATGCACCTCAGGATTCGCATTGCCCCGTACAGATTTAAAAGGAAGCTTCTGAGAACAAGGCATCGTTCCCAGCAATATGAGAGATGAGAGCTGCACCCCATGAAACTGGAGGAGACATTTCAGTCTCGTAACCTTGATCAGATCTCATATTCTAACCTGGACCAGATTAATTGTGAATACTGTGATTAACACGATCTGCTCTATTGTTATGGGATTGGAGTACTGGGACGCAGCTGCACTACACACATTAATAACACCAAATGCAATGTTAATAAGGTGCAGAGAGTTTGTATTCCCTTTGCTGGTAATTTTTTAAGTCTATTTTGCAGGTAACAGATATTCACTATAGTGCAGAAAATTGTAGGTGGTAGGCACTTACAAAATTATCCATGGATTTACAATGCATATAAGTATTTTCTATCTATGCATAGCACCTGTTTTTATGTGCTACACCAGTAGGCATCACCAGTTAGGAGGAGCGAGGGCAAGTTGTGAAATAAGTACATATGCTTAACAATACATGCATATCTATGGAACCGTTATAGTTGCTTTGGAGCAGGTTAGGATAAGCAATACTATAAAAGAACAGAGGGACATACATTGCCTTTGTACCAACATTATTTTCATTGCCTACTAAAACGGACCCATGGCCCTCATGTGTTAATGAAGAGTCCTGCATACGAGTATCAGCATCTTTTTTGCTGGGGAAAAGGCACTGGATGCAGCACATGCTCCTATGCAGGGCCGTAACGAGGGAAGATCACGCCCTGTATGACTTGCACATTGAGCATGTGCCCCCCCCCCCACTGCGGCGGGAGAGAAGAGGCGCGTCCGATGTGCAAATCGCCGGCATACTAAGCAGATCTGTTTAGCATGCCGGCGGAAGGCTTAAGGGGTGCATTTTAGTTTTCTTCCATTGCCTGCCGCCGCTAAGAGAAGAAAAAGTGGCAGCGGCAGGCAACGGAAGAAAGCTAAAATGTGCCCCTTAAGCCTTTGCACTCTGTGCGGCCGCACCACTCGCACAGGGCTAGGTACGGGCCTGCTCCTATGTGCCCTCAAAACCTAGGCACCCTGCCAGTGATTATCTTTAAGGCGCTACATTTTTTCTTCAGTCAGCAATTTCCTTTTATCGGCCAGCAGGTTCTTGACAAACAGTATGGTCAGGGCTTTTAGTTGTGCTCACCAATAAAGCTGCCAACAAGCACTTTTGCAATTACTGGTCCGCAACTATGGAATGCCTTAGCAAGTGGACTGAGATTGGAGACTGATCTTTAAACTCCAAAAGAAGGCCAAGAAGAATCATTTTTACCCCACTGTGCTGTTAGCACCAGATTTGCCATGCACTAAGCATGCCATGCTGTTAGTTAATGTGGTAAAAATCCCACATTAACCAATTAGCATGCAGGGACTGGGCACATTATTGTGTAACAAAGACGTTGATGATGCTCTGTGGTTAGCAAGGGCATTATCAGCATGTGGTGTTGTTGTTGTTGTTAAGTGCCGTCAAGTTGGTTTCGATTCATGGTGACCCTCTGGATAGTTGATCTAAACTTTGTTCGGTCTTCAACCAAGTGGCTAATTGTTAATAGAGTAGTATCCATGGCTGCTGTTATTGTATCGATCCATCTCATTACTGGCCTTCCTCTTTTATGGTGACCTTCTACCTTGCCGAGCACTATGTCTTTCTCCAATGATCTCTCTCTTCGCATTATGTGTCCAAAGCATGTGCTAACTACGAATTTCGCCATTGGCACAGGTGCACTTCAGGTCACTTCACGGAGCGGTGGTAAGTGCACCCGCAAGCTGATTAGCATGGTGTGGCTGTTACCAATGCTCTAACAGCAGGGGGATGAGTGCATACACACCCAAAGGTTAGTGCAGCTACCATACTAGCTTTGCATCTCAAACACATGCTAACAGCACACCCTTTAGTAAATATGCCCCTTAGTGCACTAAAGTAAATGCATATTAATTCACTGTTAATGCATGTTAACATGGGATCTGTGCTAAAATAATGCATGTTATGGTAAATTAACACAACTTAGCAACTAGCCCTATAAGAGGGTACTTTAAAAAAATTCCCCTAAATTGAGAAGGCAACAAGACAGCTATTAGTATCCTAATTTAAAAAGACATAGGTGTCTATAAGAGTCATTTTAGAAGCTCTATTTGTGATTTGGACGTCTAAAAATGGGCATTCAGATGAGCAAATCACAATGATGTCCTCAGAGCCATTTTAGAAAGTACAAAGATACACTTGTTGGTGCGATCACGTCCAAGGCGGCTATGGGCATGTCTTGAGGAGTGATAAGGGGACAGTAGAGACAGACATGCACATACGATGTCCAACCAGCGCTGCATGTCTGATATCGCCATCGGAGACATCCATGGCCATACCTGCTTCAGGGCACAGAGAGGATTAGTAAAGATGCTTGTTTCAGCAATGCAACAACAGAATAATGAAGAGGGAAATACCCTTTCACTCCTCCAGCACTTCCCTCTCCTTCAAAGATACCTGCCAGTATGTAGAACATGAATTTCTCCAGGCTCCCGCACTACAACACGTCTCCGTTTGCAAATGAGCAGGCTGGGACGTGCAAGGGAAAGACGTACGTTCTAAAATGTGTCTTTACAAAATATTCACACAGTCCTGCATAAATCATGGGTAGACTGAGCCCCTGTGTTAATGTATGCGCATAAATTGTAACTCCACCACTGGAAACACCTTCGTCAAAGACACAAACCAGGATATGTATTCTTGTCAACTTGCATACTTGTACATGTGTGGCCATAAGAGGCATTTTACACATGTATACAGTCATATATGTGCAAAACGTCCTTTATAAAATTACCCGCAGAAAAAGCAGGCATAAATGGTGCAGTATAGGGAAACAAATAGACTACGGGCAAAAGGGCATCTCTTAGTTGATTAGCATGACCTGGAAACTGACTAAGTCCCACTGAGTTTAATGTTCAGTGGCTGACCACCTCGGTACTATTTGGATAGTGCCAGGGTAGTCCACTGAGGAGCAAAGGTGGTCCCCAGAGTTATTAATGATATTAGGTCTACTAAATGGACATCAAAGCACACAAAATTAGGCCAGAAAAATAGCCAAACTTTATGCAGTTTTCTCTTCAGCTAGTAGCTGAATATTGCCATTAATTGGATAGAAACTGGACATGCACCATCAACTGCTATCCAGATACCAACACTAAATGTGCAGTTTCAGTTTAAATGCCATGGATGGCATTTTAAAAAACATTGACCATGGAGTTTAATTATCAGCCCCCATAGTATATATAAGAACCAATATTCAGCACCTATATAGAGAGAGAATAATTCTGTAATGCCCTGGGCTGGCAACGCACAGTTCAACATGTGCGGTATGCACCTATTTTATAAGGTAACGAGCGCTTTATATTACAGTATAAAATGGGAGCATACAGATATGCTGGAACCAAGTCATAGCCACTTACATCTGCTCAAGTGTACATGTAACTTGCTGTGCTAAGATCAGTGATCAGACATGCATAAGTCATAGTATTTTTAAACTTATGC
Source organism: Ichthyophis bannanicus (assembly GCA_033557465.1). NCBI lineage: Eukaryota > Metazoa > Chordata > Amphibia > Gymnophiona > Ichthyophiidae > Ichthyophis > Ichthyophis bannanicus. The sequence continues at coordinate 546,546,882 of CM066033.1, forward strand.
GCACCGGCAAAGGTCGTGCCTATGTTCTGCCCAAGCAGCTCACCTGAAGATCACGTGCGATGGGCACCTACACATGCGCTTACAGAATAGCACCTAGGTGAAGCACATGCCCAATTGCGCATGTAAGTCCTAGAAAATAGAGACTTGCAAGCATAACTCATACATAACTTTCTGCACCTCCATATGGAATCAGCTTCTGCATGTCTACATATAAGTGCCAATAGTCATCACTTCTAATCTATAGAGTAGGTTTACTAAAATGCAGCAATGCACCGTGTGGTAAGTACCAAACCTCAGCATGGGGGTGGTGCTGGATCCCCACTAACAAACAAAGGTGTGCTTCGCAAATCCCCATGTAGTTAGTACAGATTCTGTACCATCTGGGTGCTAAGCAATTTGATGCTTTTCCCTTGGGTACACAACGCCACCCACACATGCTTAGCCCCTGACCCGCCCACTTTCTCTGCAACCTGTGCTAAGCAGCTAGCGTGGGATTCTTAGCACAGCTGCATGCTTATCGTGTGTTAATTGCTACCACAGTACACTAGGTGCGTGCTGAGTTCTGTGCTACATCCAGGACCGTAGCTAGCCCTGTGCGAGCGGTGCGGCCGCACAGGGCGCAAAGGCTTAAGGGGCGCATTTTGGCTGTCTGCCTTTGCCTGCCGCCGCCACTTTTTCTTCTCTCAGTGGCAGCAGGCAACAGCAGACAGCCGAAATGCGCCCCTTAAGCCTTCTCCTGGCATGCTAAGCAGGTCTGGTCCCTCCGGGAGGGACCAGACCTGCTTAGCATGCCGGCGACTTGCACATCAGGTGCGCACCTCTTCTCTCCCGCCCCCATAAAGTGAGGTGCGGGGGTGTGCGTCCGATGTGCAAGTCGCACAGGGCGCATTTCACGATCGGTTCGACCCTGGCTACATCTACTGGTTTATTCACTGGTGCTACCTCAATGTATAATGCCCCTTAATGTACAAATAATTTGATATAGCTAGATTAGACATTTCAAATCATTCCCTTGACATCCAGCTGAATTGTGTCCTTATAGTAAATATGATATCATCGTTAAACAGAAATATTTTATGCTCTTTTACACCCACTGTAATGCCCTTAATATTTGCCTTTGCCTTGGACCCATTCTGCTGGGAATTAAATGGTTAAAGCCAATAGTAAAGAGGATAAGGACACCCCTGACAAGTTCCCTTCTCTAATGAAAATATCTTGGAGTAACCCGCATTCACCTTTACACATGCCTGGGGATGACTGCTGTCACGCCGCCACCACTCGCCTCAAGCTAAGAGGGGCGTGGTTATTTTATAGGAACTTTTTGCTGTCTGCTTTTTTTATCCCTTTTCAACTATTTCCCCGTAGTGCCTTCTGGGAAAGGTAGTCTTTGCTTGGCTGTATGTGTGCATCAGACAAAAAGCTGTAGTTAGGCTCCAAGGGTTAAGGCAAATGACAGAATTTATTTTACACAATGGTTCGTTCTCACCACGTACAGGATATTGGTTCAGGTCTCTGTGAAACAGAGTATTCTCCCAAAAACAAATACAAACTGAAAATGTCTGTTTAAAGGTTTTCCATATTGCAGGATACACAGTCTTTTTAACAGAATGAATAATTCACTTCCTTTGTAGCTTTGCTGGCCAAAAGCACAAACAAAAATCACATTCACTGTCCGTGATAGTATAGCTTCTCTTCAGCTGCATAAACCTTCAAACAACACGTACAATTCAGGGCACAAGAAAGCTCTGTTACAAAAGCTACTTTCTTACCCCAATGTCCTTGTTCCTGCAGCAGGTGCTTAACAAGCCTTTCACAGCTTCCAGGGTTACTCCTTAGTCTTTGTGACCTTTCCCTTTACCAACATGAGGGAATCAGGGCCACCGGCTTGTGGACTATGGGTTCCCTTCCCTGGTAAACTCTCCCTCAGGATTGGCTTGCTTTCTCCCTGTTCCTCAGGTTTAAAGCCTTGCACACAGAACAGTCCATAGGAATCTCTTCCCCATTTAGCTTTACCTCAGGCTCTCCCAGCTGCATAGGCTCAGACTCTCAAAGCTCACAGTCTTCAGCTAACAGCCTCCCAAGGAATCCTGGAGTCTCTCCTGTTCCTGGCTTCAAACCCTCTGGCAGATGTGCTATCTTCCTCTTAACACTCTCCTCTCTTGGAAGCACAGGGGCTCTGCTCGGCTCTGCACCGGTCAAGCTTCGCCAGCTTGCAGCTGTGCCTCAGCTCGTGGCAGTTTGGCTTCCTGCTTCTCCTTCTCCCCTGCTGCTCCTCTTGCTGCTACCTCCGTCCATGCTGCTACTCCTGACGACAACGACCCTGCTCTCACACTCTGGCTTCAGTTTATACTTCCAGGGCTCTCTCTTCCACCCCTCCCTAGCCAGGTGATGGCAATCAGCCTGACTTCGTGCACCTGCATACTTGGAGCACTCCCTGCCTAAGTGGTTCTGGGCTCTGCATCCTCTCCCCTCCCTTCCACTAGGGGGAGCATGGAATGTGGGCCATGTGGAAGTTTCTGATTCCTAGCTGTGTTTGTGTCAATCCTATTCTGCCTCGGTAAAAGGGGGCCCTTTACTAAGGTGAATTCCCTGTCTCTTTGTCCTCCCTCATACTCTGGATAGGCCTCCTTGCCACACTGCACAAGGCTTGTACCAACTTCAGAAAATTCTGCCAAACGTGAACATAAACCTCCATTCCATTCTGTCAAAGGCACTCTTTGCATTTATGGAAAGTAGCTTGGAAGAGATTCCCCCATACTGTGCTACCCAGCTTGCCAGGGAGGAATAGAACCAGATTGGTTTTCATGTACTATCCTAGTGATATATTTGTTCATCCACTAGGATATAAAAAGACTGGAAATGGTTCAGAGGAAGGTGACCAAAATGATTTGGAGCCTGCGCCAGAAGACGTATAAGAAGAGAATTGAAGACCTAAATATGTATACTCTAGTGGAGAGGAGGGACAGGGGAGACATGATTCAGACCTAAATACTTAAAGGGCATTAAAAGAAGGGGAAGCTGTAAAGCTAGAAGGCATAACATGAAGCTGCAAGGGGGTAAACTGAAAGGCAATGTCAGGAAATACTTTTTCACTGAAAGGTTGGTGGGGGTGCTTGGAATGCCTTCCTGATGGAAGTGATGGGGCAAATACAGTGACAGAATTCAAAATTGCATGGGACAGACACAGCGGATACCTTTACAGCAACAGGATAAAATCTAAATAAGCGTAACTATCTCTTATATCTCAACAAATAAGGGTGACCTGCATGGAGAAGCAGGTGTACCTACTCTTGCCACCTTGCTGGGCAGACTAGATGGACCATACTGGTCTTTATCTGATATCATATACTATAGAGGTCATTCATGAACTGCATGTCCCGGTGGGACATGCAGCCCCGCAAGCCATCCGTGCCCAATTCCCCCTCCAGCTCTCCCTGTATGTCCTGTGCATCAGGACAGGGAGAGCCGGCGGCGGGCGGGAGAGCCAGAGAACAGGGTGGAGTGGGGGCAGGCCAGCCCGGCAGCATGTACAGGACTGATTCAGGTCACGGCCCTGTACATGTTTCCAGGCCCATGGGAATCTCAAATATGGTATAAGCAGCACGTTTGGACCGATTGGGCCTGAGGACCTCCCCCCACCCCCTGGGCCGGGGCCAGGTGTGGGGGGTCCCTGCCTCCCAATCCATGCCACAACAGGCCAGTCGTGATTTGGGCAGCGGAGAAAGAGGGGTCAGAGCCACAGATGTTGGCGGCATCTGCGGGGAGGACATCCCCACAGGCAGAAGGGATATGCTAGGCCGTCCTTGGGCCCGATTCTGGCTCTCACAGGAATGTTTTCTTCCCGTGGACCAGAATCGAGTCCACACAACCCCATCTTCATCAGGGACATCCGAACGTCCTGGGTGCCTCCCTCCGTGAATCGGGTTCTACGTTACTATGTTACTATGTGGCTAATACTTTGGCCAGCAGCATGACATCTCTATTCAAAAGAGGTATTGGCCTACATGAGATGCAGTGAGAGGTATCTTTACTCTCTTTATGTATCACAGTTATATCAGCTAGACTTGTACAGAGTGATTTTATGCCAAAAGCAAGGAGTGGAGAGAGACCACAGCCACATGAAATGGTCTTCTATTGACATACTTTATTGAAGACACAACTTGGCCAAGTTTCGCAACTATAAAGCAATAAAACATCAAAATGAAAAGCCAATTATTTTATCCACAAGCTGGTTTCCAAAAATAATGTTTATAATGAAGCCACATACATTTACACCAACTCGAAAGCTAGTATATGCATACAATAAATGAGACCACATATATTTTATAAAGATTGCATGTTAATAGCCACTCTGCCCACTATCTCTCCAAACTCCACCCCCAAACATGTATAGATCGGAGTAGCATACAAGTACAAGGTATGATCAAAAAGTAGTAATATAACAATACGTCACACCACGATGCAATTAAGCATGCGAGAGTATATCGGAGGCACCTAAGGGAAGTGTTTTAGGAGCATTTGAGTGAACCGTTTAAATGAGAATGAGAATGATTATTTTATTTTATTATTTATTTATTTATTACAATTTCTTATATACCGCACTATTGTCAGCGCGGTTTACATACAACAAAATGACCATAAGAAACTGTTTGGCTTCACATAGAACATGATTGTTGATAACAAAAAAGGGGGATATTTTCAGCAAAATAGGAGGTATAGTGTAGTTTGGATTGGTAGTATAGGTGAAGTGAGTTTCATTGATAATTGGGAATTGATGGCACCAGATTACACCTGCGGTTCTAAGCCTCTTGGTGAGGTATGTGATTGATTTGGTTGATATCAATGAATGATGTCGATCTTTTAAATTGGATGGAGTTTTTTTAAATGGAGGACGCTGGGTAACGTTCAGTGTCTGCACTGGGTGAGAGAATATGAGCTGTCATAGGCTGAGTAAGTTTATACTTTATAAGTTTATACTTTCAAAGGTTTTTTGAAACTAGAAATGAAGTGTAATTGATGTTTTTGTCTTTGTTTTAGTAAATATTAACTGATGGTGTTAGCGGCAAACAAACCCTTTGAGAAAGCCATTTTTAGATGGCGAAACCAGCAGCTGGGATCAGGTTCTGTGGAACCGTCAAACAAACCCATTTAGTCATCCCAGTGAAAAAGAATGTGTGTAATCGATATGTTCTGAAGAAATGTTATTGCTTTATGTGTTCGAATGAAATGGGATGTTTATAACATACTTGCAATGAAGATTGTTAGTGCCATATGAGCCTGAGAGTTTTTCGAATGCATGAAAGTCTTCAAGAGAGCTTTTTAAAGAAATGGAAGTTTTTTTAAGTGATTATAAAACTTATTTTTGTGGGTCACAATTGATTTTGTTTTGGATATTTTTTCTTACATTCAGTCTCTGGTTGAGTTTTAATAAGTTAAAAATCTACATCACTAAAAATTCAGGTTTTATGGATTTGTAAGATTTTAAAATCTGTTCCTCTCCCTCAAATAATAGATGGGACTATTCTTCTAGTGAAACTAGAGGTTGGAATTTTGAGTGTGGTATTGGACAGTTAACTAGATATTCAAACTCTTGGTCTTTCTGAAGTTTTTAGTTTTTATTTCAGCTTTTGTCTTTGATTTTTAAGACTGAGATTACTTGCAGTTTTTATATCATGCAGCACATTTAGGGGTATGTTTACTAAAACCCCGTTAGGGTGCGCGGCACGCTAGTGTGCGGATGCCATATAAGGAGTGGGCGTTTCAGTCAGAAAAAAGCAAAACCGGGATTAATCATGCGCTAATGTGCGCTGCGCTCATGTGCGCCCCGCACATTAGCGCATGAGAAAGTTGCGCGGGAAGCATAAGTGGCACGCTGATGTGCAAGCACAGGAACAGAGCCACAGTACAATGGTTAAGACACTGACCAATGGTGTAGAGATCATGGGTTCAATCCCCCACTGTGCCCAATGAAGAAGGCTGGCTGAGGCATTACCTATTATGGGGAAGATTGCTTTAGGAGGCATTTTATTTTTATTTTTATTTTAATTTTCTCTACTAGCAAATGCACTCTCAAAGCGTGTTAACATAAGGCGCCCCATAAGGCACATTTGAAAGTGCACTGTCCGCCAAGGCACCCTAGAATGTTGCTTATAGGGCGCTTTATAGGGTGCCGTATGAGGTACCGCAAGGTCACAGCAATGTTTTTGATGGCAGCACTGTGCAGGTTAAGGAATGAAAATCATAAGTAGGTGCGCTGACATGCAAGCAGGAGCAGCAGTGTAGCACAATGTTAAGACACTGACCAATGATGCAGAAGTCATGGGTTCAATCCCCTACTGTGCCTAATGAAGAAGGCTGGCTGAGGTCTTACCTGTTATAGGTAATATGGCTGTAGGGGGCATTTCATTTTTATTTTAAATAGTGCTTCCAGCAAACACACCCTCAAAGTATTGTAACATAAGGTGCTGCATAAGGCGCCTCATAGGGTACCCCAGAGGGCACATTTTAAAGTGCACTGTCCGCCACGGCACCCTACAATGTTGCTGAAAGGGTGGCCTATAGGGCGCCATATAGGGTGCCCTATGAGGCACAGAAAGGTCATAGCACTGTGTTTGATGGCAGCACTGTGCAGTTTAAGGAATGAAAATCATAAGTAGGTGCGCTGACATTCAAGGAGGAACAGCAGTGTAGCACAATGGTTAAGGCACTGACTGCTAATACAGGGGTTATGAGTTTGCTCCCCAGTGTGCCTAATATGTAAAGCTGGCTGAGGCATCAGCTTTGCAATGTATGTATTGTTTCCTGCAGCACTTTATTTGTATTTTATTAATTGCTGTCAGCAAACACGCCCTCACGTGCCGTAATTGAAGGTGCCGCATAAGGCACCCTATAAGGCACTCCATAGGGCACATTATAAAGTGCACTGTCCGCCACGGCACCCTAAAATGTCCCCTATAGGGCACCCTATAAGTCGCTCCACAGGATAACGTATAGTGCACCTCATATGGATGGTAACCATAAGGTGCCCTATAGGGCGCCCTATAAAGCGCCGTCAGAGGCACCTTATGGGTACAGTACGCTGAGAGTGTATTTGCTGGCAGCAATAATGTACATGAAAAAGAGATAATGCTTTGGGAAGCCCTATCAAATAACCCCACTGTGGGTTTCAGCCCACAACCTCTGGCTCCACAGGCGGTGAAGTAACCATTGGGCTACAGCTCTATAGCTGCTAGCAAGCCCCTGGCTGGCTGCAGAGGGAGTGCACGTCACCACACAGACAGTCTGCTGTGGTCACCAGGATAGGGTTAGCACACCCGTACCCATGATGCACTGCACATGCAAATCAGCTGTCCACAGATAAACACAAGATGGGGTATGCACCCCCACAGCACCTCGGCCTGGTAGGGGGAACTGACCATGTGCACCCCCACAGCACCTCGGCCTGGTAGGGGGTACTGACCATGTGTGTTACTGGCACAGAGTAGCTACACACCGTCACATTGTGCAGGTACTGTGCTCACCCTGAGTGTGCGGTGGGGCGCCCAGCACACGGTCCACAGCACCTTCCATGGCAGAAATAGGCCATGCTGTAGGTCCCCAGCAGTGCTAATGTTTGAGGTAGTTAGTTTCTGCAGAAACAACTTGGATATATCTGTCTGTCTCAGTCAGGCGTAGCCCCTATGGACTCCTAGGAGGATTATGTACCACCACCCTCCTCTCCAGGGCTGAGGGTGGCAAACAGGGTCTCCTATCAACAGATCCACATTATACCTCCCTACAATGGTGGCAGTAGAGGGGACCAGCAACCCCGGTCCTGCTGGGGAACAGACACCCCACAGGGCAGTCAATGCAGCTCCATACACATCCATAACGCAATAGCAGACAGACATTAGGCCTGAATATGCTAAGCTGCACCCCACCACTATCTAATATTCTCCTGCAGCAAGCCTTCAGCCACTGCACCCTGCAAGGCGCTCCATCAAGACACATACCAGCTGCAAACAGTCTGTTAGCTAGTCCATAGTGCATGTTCCTGGTGGAAATGCATGCACCCAGAACTGGGATGTCAGCATACACAACAAGCAGATAAGTCAGTGACTGGGCCCCAAAAGGAAACCCATAAATATCACATGAAAGAAATACTATATAGCACTATGGGGGTGCCTAGCCATGCTGTGGTCACTGCCACAGTCAGGGTGAGAGTGATCTCCCAGCAGGACATGCTGAGGCCACCCTGTCTGTGTAGGTGGTGGCCGGGCACTAAAATGTCCCAGCCAGTGCCCTATGCCCTGTGCAGATGCATCCTGGCCAGGCCATCCTGTCCGGGCTATACCCATGGTACCTTGCTCCTCATTATGCACATTGGCAGGCCAATACTGGCAACAGTGCTGGCAGTGTGGGCTGTGGAGGGTGTTTGCAGCCACCACACTGGATAGACAGACAGACACCCCCACACCTATGCCAGCATTGTGCTACTATAGAGGAGTTTAGCAGCCCTGGCCACCACACCAGTCCTGGGCACAGTACAGGCATGGATATGGTACGCAATACTGTTGGGGGTCACTCCCCAGGGTGGTAAACACTGTCAGAGACCAGACCTGAAGCACACACCACAGACATCAGAAAGGTTGTTATGATGGAGCTCAATGAGCAAACTGTGCTTAACGTAGGATTTGCTATCTGCCAGTAATCATAGCAAACGTTTGATAGCTGTGTACCGTATACCCAGGTGTAGGGTGGCATTGCTAAGGTATGCAAGTGCTAGTATTGGGAGATGCACGCAGGGCCCAATGTCCAGCCTCTCCAGGAGGCATTGGCCAATGGGGCCTGTGGGTGTGGGTGTGGGTGTGTCTGCCCCTGTTGGCTGCTGCTTTACGGCAGAGGTTCCGAACTCCAGTCCTGGTGTGCCAAACACTGTTCGGGTTTTCATGCTGTCCCTCATGAATATGCATGAGATATATCTGCATACCATGGGGGTGGTGCATAGATATGCAGCACAGGCATCTTTATTAGAGGCAGCATGGAACCTGAATGGTGTTTGGCCCTCCAGGACTGCATTTGGGAGACTCTGCTCTAAGTAATGCGGCTGTTTATGGTGTCTGTGCTCGGTGGGGTAAAATAAAGGCGTATTAACCATGCGTATGTTCTCTGCAATAAAGTTTTGTCCTTACTATCACGGTTTAGTTGTGGGAAAAATATGTGGACTGGATTGGCAGTAGCCTCAGCTGGGCTTTGAACCTGTGACCTTCTGTTCTTGCACACACTGTCTGTGTGCACTGCACCACCGTGTTGCCACAGACATGCTGCATTCCCTGGGGAGTCCATGACTGTACATCTGACAGAGCCTGTTTGTTGCAGTGCATGGCACCCACCTGGACAGGGCTAGGCCATGGTCTGCTGTTGCCACCAGCTGCTGCGACCTTCACCACCAGTACCGCTCCATCCTTAGATTGGAGACAGCATAAACCCTGAAGGATTTGTGGCCCTCCAGGACTGCATTTGGGGGAATCTGCTCTAGGTAATGTGCACGTTTCTGGTGTCTGTACTCTGTAGGGTAAAATAGAGGTGTTTGAGCCATGCTTATGTTCTCTGCAATAAAGATTCGTCTTTACTATCACGATATAGTTGTGGGTAAAATATGGGGACTGGATTGGCAGGAGCCCCAGCTGGGGCTTGAACCTGTTACCTTCTGTCTCCAAATACACTGGTTGTGTGCACTGCACCACTGTGTTGCCACAGAGACAGTGCATTCCCTGATGATACCATGACTGTTTGTCCAGCAGGGCCTGTCTGTTGCAGTGCATTGCACCCACATACACAAGGCTAGGCCATGGTCTGCTCTGGGCAGCTGCCACTGCCCCCCTCCACCTCCAGTACCCCTGTGCCACCATGCTGACATGCCCTTCTGCTGGTGGTGCTGGTGGTACCCAGTCTCAGGCCATCCTGTGTGCGGGTAGGCGGCTGCCTATGGTGCGGGTTCTGGGGTAGGGGAGCCTGCATATCTGTCCGCACGTCCCCAATCACCGCCTGCCAATGTTCTGTGCCCTTGGGGGTAGCTGCTGGGTACTATCCCCTGTGACACTGTGCTAAACACTCTCGTGCCCATGTTGGGCCCTCATCAGTTGCTATCTGGCTGCTGTTCAGTTTCAGCATTCCTAAGGGCCATCTAGGCATCTGCCTAGTCTGCACTGTGCTCCAGCTGCACCACAGCATGTGCCGCCTGCCGCCCTCTGTATCCCCTTTCCCAGCATCTGTCCAGTTGCCCATTCCGACCTGCCTGCCCTGCTGTTGTGGAACATGTGCATGCCATAGGTAACCTGTCCAATGGAGAGGTAAACCCTGATCAGTGTTATATAGAAAGACTAGGGGACATGCAATGAAGCTACAGGGTAAACTATTTAAGACTAATAAAAGAAAATATTTTTTCACTCAACGTGTAATCAAACTCTGGAATTTGTTACCGGAGAATGTAGTAAAGGCTGTTAGTGTAGCTGGGTTTAAAAAAGGTTTGGACAAGTTCCTAGAGGAAAGGTCCATAAACCATTATTAAGAAGTGACCTAAGATATCAATGCTTGACCCAGTACAAGCATTGTGGAACTTGTGTCTCTTGGGGATACTGCTAGGTACATATGACCTAGATTGGCCACTGTTGGAAACAGAATACTGGGCTTGATGGACCCTGGTCTGACCCAGTATGGCATATCTTATGTTCTTATGTTCTTATATTTCACTGCGGGATCATTCACCTTGCATGGGGACGGAGCGTAGACCCTTCTAAAATTCATATTTATTTTTTGGGGCTTTCTTGGGAGTGTTTTTTTATGTTTCCCATTACTATCACTATTGCCCAGCTTGATTATGATTTTTTTATATTTTGTTGGGGTCATTTTTAATGTTTATTTGCCGTTTTGTTCCGTGCACATGTATCACACTGCTCACTTTTTGTAGGTTTCCCTGGTTTTGAGTTACATTGCTTACAGAAATGGTTTCTCTTCCCTTTAAATCGGCTCTACCGCGAGGTTTTCACTCGCGGTATTTTTTTACTAGAATTTCAGCCCCGCTCCTGTGCGGGGAACCTCTCCCCTCCCACTCTCCACCCATTGACCCCTTCTCTCCACCCCTGGGGAGCCTTCCTCCGCCCTCCGAGAGCCTTTCCACGCCTCTATCGCACATCAGCGCACCGCGCACATGAGCAGGCACTTTAGTGCGGCGCGCACGTGTGCGGGGCACAAAAACGCATCATTAGCGTGTGCTAAGGTACCTTAGCGCACACTATTGTGCGCCGCGCACTTGAGCGCAGTTTAGTAAACATACCCCTTAGATATTCTCAGGAAGCCATCCTTTGTACTTCACCATTAAAGAATGTTAAGATGATGGTGAAACATAAAAAGGTTTTACATGCATTGGTCCTTCTCTGTGAAATATAAAAACCCAATGAGTGAAGAATTACCTTTACTTTGGAAAACATGGTAAAACCCTGTTCTTTAATGTAGTGTTAAACTGATGGAAGGAAATTTTAGAAGATCCATCCAAGTACAATCTGGGATGTCTAAGCCAGAATGTCTGAAAAAAAAGTAGGCACATCCATGCGCAGATGTGATTTCACAAATGGACGTACCTGATAGAGACGTCCACAGGGCCATCTACTTATATATCCCCAGAACCATATTCCAAAACGCAGCTGTTTAGGATAACGTAATGGTTAGAGTAGTGGACTAGAAACAGGGCAGCCAGAGTCAGGGGCAGCCCAAGGGGGGTGCAGGCCATCTGCGGAGACTCGGTGCGGGGCCTCATTTGCATAAGGGGCCTCATTAGCATTAATATTTGCATAATGTTACCATACACTAACTTTTAATAAACATGCCTCTTAATGAGTGTATGGATAAAGAAAGACTAAAAGATTTCTATATTACTATAATCCAGTGCCAACCACCAGGCACATTAGGAACTACTACAAATACTGCCCATTTAGAACCCATTCACTCTACACCCATAGAAAACTAACCACAAGGAATCCAAAAATCTACTTGGTTTTCCCACTATCCTCTGGAACTACCACCCAAACTACTGAATAGTGTCCTACAAAAAGTAACCACCCAAAATCTCTCACCAAAATTATTTTTTGTCGGATCGCTCACCGTGAAAAGAAACTTTTCCTCTCTCGAAGTGAGCCCTCCATTTTAATCAGTTCAACAACAGCCATACAATGGCCTGAAAACCCGACCAAGCAACACTTGCTGCCGTCAGTGTTAAGCATCAGTTAAAACTGTAGACCTCAGAGTCCATTAAGAGGACACTAATATCCTTTAAATATCTCAGTCCTTCTCACTGCTATATGGGAGAAAAGCACTTAGCTGGACCAATCTTCAGGAGAAGGTTCGTCGTCTCTAGTAATCATAAACGCCATTCCTCCAAACTGAGAAGTTCATTCCCTTTATTTTCTCCATGGCAAACTTGGCGACGACCAGGCTCCTCCAATGCAACAAATTCAAGGTTCATGCGACACAAATAATGTTTCAAGCCCCACATCTTCCTCAGGCATATGAAACCCGCATCAGTTAGTTCCAATTAAATCAGGTAATAAAATTTAATTTATTTTATTTATTTATTTAGCATTTCTTTTTCTTTTCTTAAAATGACATCAGACCCACCCCTTCAAAAACAAAAACTTTATTAGGATCCCAACTGCAAACTCCACCAAACAGTCTCCATATTCATGCCCTCAGGGGCCACTGACCGAAGACGATAGATCCACTGCTGTTCTTTGTACTGCAATTTCGCCAAACGGTCACCACCTCTAGATGCTTGAGGGACTACCTCCAGGACCCTCCACCGGAAGTCTGTAAATCGGTGGTTCGCCTGTTGACTATGCGACATCCCAGGAGCACCCTCCTGCCGCATATTGATCCTGGAACGATGTTCCAACAGACGTTTCCTAATGGATCGCGTTGTTCTCCCCACATATTTCAAATTGCAGGGACAAAGCAGCAAATAGACCACAAAAGCAGTATAACAATTGGAAAAATGTGATGATCTGTATTGTGATCCGGTGATGGGATCTTCCCAACTCTCCCCCTGCAGGGCTGTAGAACAAAAATCGCACCGCTCACAAGCATAATGTCCTCGTTGTGGAGCCTGGACACCACAATCCTCCTCCTGGTGCGTCCGTACTATCCAGTTCTCTATAGTATGTGATCTGCGATAGGCTACTGATAAAGGTTTTTGAAAACATTTGTGTAGCGATAACAGCGACCAATGTTTTTTCAAAATGTGTACTATCTCAGGGGCAGTAGGCAAAAAGGGAACCACCCCAGTCACCACATCCCCCTTATCTCGAACAGGATGGGGACTCCGGGAAGAAGCATCCCCCCCCCCCCCACCAGCTCGGATGATTATACAGGCCCTTTTAAAAGCAGTCCGTACTAGGGCTTCTGGATATCCCCGCTGACGTAATCGTTGACATAAATCCTGTGCATGGAACCGATACTCATCCACTGATGAGCATAATCTTCTAATCCGAAGGAACTGTCTAAAAGGTAATCCCCTCCTTAACGCAGGAGGATGAAAACTAGAATAGTTCAAAAGGACATTCCGTTGAACTGGCTTTCTATATAAAGTACTATGCAACATCGTGCCTTGTACATAAAGCAGCAAATCCAAATATTCAATCTGCTGACGATGATATTTTGGAGTGAACTGTAAATTATCATCCGGGGTATTCATCCAGTTCAAAAAACGCTGCAAAGAAGACTCAGAACTGCTCTAAATAAAGAATATATCATCCAGAAATCTTTTCCATAACAAAATGTGGTGAAACCCTTCAGATCCATAAATGAAGCGCTCCTCAAAATTGGTCACATATAAAGATCTATTTTTGTTAATAGCAGTGAGAAGGACTGAGATATTTAAAGGATATTAGTGTCCTCTTAATGGACTCTGAGGTCTACAGTTTTTACTGATGCTTAACACTGACGGCAGCAAGTGTTGATTGGTCGGGTTTTCAGGCCATTGTATGGCTGTTGTTGAACTGATTAAAATGGAGGGCTCACTTCGAGAGAGGAAAGGTTTCTTTTCACGGTGAGCGATCCGACAAAAAATAATTTTGGTGAGAGATTTTGGGGGGTTACTTTTTGTAGGACACTATTCAGTAGTTTGGGTGGTAGTTCCAGAGGATAGTGGGAAAACCAAGTAGCATTTAGAACCCATAGCAAACCCGCCGTATCGTAACAGCACTACCAAATAGAAACTACATAAACAGAATACCTCAGCTCAGTTACACATGCAGAACACAGACAATCACCAAACAAAGAACAAGGAATCACAATTTAGAAATAGGAAGACAATAATTAAACTGGGAACTCCAAAAGCCAAACTTGGAATGTACAACAACACTGTAGAAATAAAACAATAAATTAATTTCCTCTTGTACTAAACAAAGAGCTGACATATTCCAGTTAATAAATTCAAAATAAAGAGAATTTTTTCTACCTTTTGTGCATTTTTTTCAGTTTCAATTGCTCCAGCCACTCTTTCTGGTTTCTTTGTGTCTTCTGCTAACTCTCCATCGTCTGCTGTCCATTTCTCCTTTCTTCTCTCTTCTAGTGTTCTTTTTTTTTCCATTCTCTCTCTACATCTGCTTTAACATACTAATCTTTCTTCTTTTCCTCTTTCCTCATTCCTATTTCATCCACTCAAATTTTACCCCTCCATCCTCAATCCCCACTTACTCTCCCAATACCCAGCCAATTGTAGATTTTTCTTCCCTCCCACACAAAATATTTTCCCCTCTACATTTCACTCTCCCAGCCCCATCCCATTCTAATCCTCCCCCAACATCAGCTCCCTTCTAGTTCCAGCCCCATGCAACATCCTCTCCCTTCTAGTTCCCGCATCAGCCCATTTCAAGTCCTATCCTAGCCCCACCATCAGCCCATTTCCAGTCCTAGCTCCCCCATCAATTTCCGGTCCTATCCGAGTCCATCCATCAGCTCATTTCTAGTCATTTCCTAGCCCCACCATCAGCCTATGTCAAATCCTAGCTCCCCTCTACTCAGCCCATTTCCAATCCAAGCCCCCCATGAGCCTACTTCCAGTTCTAGCCCCTCCATAAGTCCATTTCAATCCAAGCCCCCACCACAGCCCATTTCCAATCTTAACACCCCCCAACAGCCCATTATCAGTCCTATCCTAGCCCCTCCATCAGCCCATTTCCTGTCCTAGCTCCCCCCACTCAGCCCATTTCCAGTCCTAGTTTCCCCCCTCACAGCCCATTTCCATTCCAAGCCCCATCCCCATCAGCTATTTGCAGTTCAAGCCCCCCTTCCACTCAGCCCATTTCCAGTCCTAGCAACCCCCCAGCCCATTACCAGTCCTAGCCCCCACATAACCCATTACCAGTCCTAAACCCCCATCAGCCCACTTCCAGTTTTAACCCCCTCATCAGCCCATTTCCAGTCTTAGCCCCACCATAGCCCATTACCAGTCCTAACGCCCCCATCAGCCCACCTCCAGGCCTAACTCTCCCATCAGCCCATTTCCAGTCCTAGCCCCCCCATAGCCCATTACCAGTCCTAACCCCCCATCAGCCCACTTCCAGTCCTAACCTCCCATTCACCCCATTTCCAGTCTTAGGCCCCCATTGCCCATTGCGTCCTAACCCCCTCCCCCCCATCAGCCCACCTCCAGTCCTAACTCTCCCCATCAGCCCATTTCCAGTCCTAGCCCCCCCCATAGTCCATTACCAGTCCTAACCCCCCATCAGCCCACTTCCCGTCCTAACCCCCCATCATCCCATTTCCAGTCTTTTAGACTCCCCCCATAGCCCATTACCAGTCCTAGCCCCCCCCCTCCCCATCAACCCAGGGAAAATTAAAAAAAGAAGCAAAACTGGCTGTTGCTGCTGCTGTCGCAGCAGCAGAATCAAGTGTCCCGCCCCCCCCCCCCCACCCCGCCTGCCCGGCAGAGCTCTCGTTGCATCACTCCCCTCTGCGCCTGCTTTCAGAGCCACGAAGAGAGTTTCTCTCTCGCGGCTCTGTTAAGCCCACTGGCGCTGATGGGAAACAGGCATTTCCTGTTTCCCATCAGCCCCAGCGAGCTTAACAGAACCGTGAGAGAGAAATTCTCTCTTCACGGCTCTGAAAGTCAGCGCCGAGAGGATAGATGCAACGAGGGCTCTGCCGGGCAGGCAGGGGGCCGCAGGACACTTGATTCTGCCGCTGCCACGGTGGCAGCGGCAGCAGCAACAGCCCTTTTTTTTTTAATTTGGCTTTTAAATAAGAATGTTGTTTGCACGGGGCCCCCTGAAACGCAGGGCCCTGTGCAAATAACATTCTTGCTCAATGGACTCTGGCCAGAGTTAAAATCCTGCTGTTTCTACAGTTGAAATTGTGCTGAGAACTGGGGATGAAGGAGTGTTTTCTTCTCTACGCACTCTGGATGTTTTTCAGCTAAAATATTAGACCTGACACTGGACATCCATGACCTTTCTGTGATCAGGCAGGGAATCTTGGTCCCTAGGAATGCCCTAACCATACTTCCAGCTTCCTGGGAACACCCTGGCCATGTCTCCTTCATGGCCCTCTTCAAATCTGAATATCCTCAGAGCCATCTTCTAAAATGGCTATGCAGACGTCCAAAGCATGAATAGGGCTTCTAAAATGACCCCCATGGTGTTAGATCACAAATTTGATTTCTTAAGTATACTGTTTTCTTATTTTTATGTATTTTTAATCTAATCATTTCTGATGTACAATTTGTTTTTTGATTTTGCATTTTTTATCTTAGCATTTTTGTTCTAGGCTAATATTCAGAAGAGCAATATCAATTTAAAAATTAATTCCCAAAGTTAACCACACAGTTCTTTTAAATGTCAACCACACTAATTATTCTTTCATGTTTTGTGCTTTGCCTTGAGCCTGACTGGATAGGAGAATGATAACACTAAATAAATAGCTTACACTCCAAATAATTAGCTTTCAGGCCTTCCCATTAACCTCCGTTTCAGAAGTTCCCTATTATGTCCTACTGTACAGTAACCTGGCAGTTTGCATGACATGTAGATATTTGCTTCTTGAATCTCCTCTTCCTTTGTAAATTAAATTATTCTACAGTTAAAACGACATTGGTGTGTTTTACAGTACATATTTACTGAGCTCCTGGCCTCCTAGTTGGTACTCACAAATATGGTGCTGATCTCACTGTGCTGCCCCCTAGTGGGAAACACCATGTGATTGCAGACATTCTGTGGAGCTCCAATAGGGGCAGGAGCGGGGAGGACTAGCATATAAGCCTAGTTAAATAAATAAATGTAATTTCCTAGTTCCAAAGATCTCTTTCTCGGATATCGTTGCTGAACTGACTGATGAAGATGGTAATTTTCTAGCAGTAATGTAAAAAAATAACTTGAAACCACAAATTCCCCTCTTGAGAAACTATTTCCCAATCCTGTGTAGACATTTAAGATTAAAGGTACAAATAATGTGGTCCCTGCACCACAGTGACCTGCAGAAATTGACTTGCAGGTACATGCATCAATGTACTAATATGCTAAGGAAAAAACGGATTAATATGATTTTAAAGTATTTACATGGAGGCCAATATTAGCAAAAAAAAAGGATCCTGTAGTTAGGTGAAATTTCAACATGCCTAACGTTTGGACTGAAAGTAGGGTCCTAACTTTAGACTCCTAAAACTGAGGCTTCTAAATTTAGGCCTGCTATTCAGTTCTCTATATTCTGTTGCCTACGGTTTACAAATCAGGTTCATAACTTTCTTCTCCCAACCTTACTCCCCCCTGTTTTTGGAGCCTAAATGTGGCACTCAGCAGGAAGAAATTTTCATGTAGGCAGATCTAGGTGCCTAGGCCCTTAAGTTAGAAGCCTACAGATTTTCAATACCATCTTTATGCTAACAACTCTCAGATCTACCTTCCTGTGCCTGAAATCTCTCGAGGAATCCAGGCCCGGATCTCTGCCTGCTTATCTAACATTGCTGCCTGAATGTACTACTACTACTACTGAACATTTGTATAGCACTAGAAGACGTGCGCAGCGCTGCACAGAAACATGTAAAAGATGAATATCTCACTGCTGTCTGAAACTGAACATGGCCAAAACTGTGCTCCTTAACTTTCCTCCTAAATTGTGCTCTTTAACTTTCTCCCTAAACCCACCTCCCCCCTTCCTCCCTTCTCTATTTCTAAGGATAACACTATACTCCTCTCTGTTTCCTCATATCGCAACCTTGGGTTCGTCTTCGACTCTCTCTTTCTCTGCACACATCCAACAGACAGCTAAAACCTGTCGCTTCTTTCTCTATAACATTGGCAACATTCGTCCCTTTCTATACACACTACTAAGACGCTTATCCACTCTTTAGTCACCTACCCTCTAGACTAGTACAACCTCCTCCATGCTTCTCTCCCCCTGAATCATAGAAACATAGAAATATGACGACAGAAAAAGACCACATGGCCTATCTAGTCTGTCCTTCCATAACAACTACAACAGTCCACTTTTTGCCTTTAGAGATCCTCTGTGTTGGTCCCATGCTTTCTTGAATTCAGTTACTGTCCTCATCTCTACCACCTCCACTGGGAGACTATTCCACGGATCCACTACTCTTTCCGTAAAGAAATATTTCCGCATATCACTCCTGAATCTATCTCCCTTCACCCTCATCCCATGTCCCCTCGTAGCAGAACTTGCTTTCAATTGAAAGAGGCTCTCTCCCTGAACATTTATGCCACGGAGGTATTTAAACATCTCAATCATATCACCTCTATCCCGCCTTTCCTCTAAGGTGTACATATTAAGATCCTTAAGTCTGTCCTCATATGCTTTATAATGAAGCCCATTAATCATTTTGGTAGCAACCCTCTGCACCGACTCCATCCTGTTCACATCCTTTTGAAGGTGCGGTCTCCAGAATTGCACACCATACTCCAAATGAGGTCGCACCAAAGACTTATACAGAGGCATTATCACCTCCTTTTTTCTGCTAGCCATTCCTCTCCGTATGCACCCAAGCATCCTTCTAGCTTTTGCTGTCGCCTTTTCCACCTGTTTAGCTACTTTAAGATCATCAGACACAACCATGCCTAGGTCCCGCTCTTCTTTAGTGGACAAAAGTACTTCACCTCCTATACTGTATTGCTCCCTTGGATTGCTGCAGCCCAAATGCATGACCTTACATTTTTTAACATTAAATCCCAGCTGCCAAATTCTAGACCATTCTTCAAGCTTAGCTAGATCCCTCCTCATGTTATCTACCCCTTCCTGGGTGTCTACTCTATTGCAGATTTTGGTATCATCCGCAAAGAGGCAAACCTTACCCGACAGCCCTTCCGCTATATCACTAACAAAGATGTTAAAAAGAATCGGACCAAGGACAGATCCCTGGGGCACACCACTGGTAACATCCTTCTCCTCAGAGTGAGCTCCATTTACTTGTACTCTTTGTCGCCTCCCACCCAACCAATTTCTAACCCAAGCAGTAACTTTAGGGTCCATCCCTAGGGTGCTCAGTTTGTTTATAAGTCGCCTGTGAGGAACAGTGTCAAAGGCTTTACGGAAATCTAAATACACCACATCTAGAGCTCTCCCTCGGTCCAACTCCCTGGTCACCCAGTCAAAAAAATCAATCAGATTTGTCTGACAAGACCTGCCTCTGGTGAATCCATGCTGCCTCGGATCCTGTAATCCGCTGGACTCCAGAAACCTCACTATTTTCTCTTTCAGCAGCGTTTCCAATAATTTACTCACCACCGAAGTTAAACTAACCGGCCTGTAGTTTTCAACCACATCCTTACTTCCGCTTTTGTGTAAAGGCACCACATAAGCCTCTCTCCAGTCCTTTGGCACCACTCCTGACTCCAACGAGGCATTGAAAAGGTCAGTCAGTGGAGCTGCTAGAACGTCCCCAAGTTCCCTCAGTATTCTAGGGTGTATCCCATCCGGTCCCATCGCTTTGTCTACTTTAAGTTGAGCTAGTTTCTCACGAACACAGTCTTCTGAAAATAGTTCAAGATGTCCCTCGCTTCTGTTCTTATTTGTGGGTGATTTCTGAGGTCCTGCTCCTGGTTCTTCATCTGTGAACACAGAACAAAAATATTTGTTAAGCAATTCCGCTTTATCCTTATCAGCTTCTACATATTCCCCCCCTGCACCCTTGAGTCTGACAATACCACTTTTGCTCTTCCTCTTCTCACTAATATATCTGAAAAATGTCTTATCCCCCCATTTTATTGCATTGGCTATTTCCTCCTCCTTTTGAATCTTTGCCTTCTTGACTACTTTGCTAGCTTCTCTAAGTTTTTCCAAATACAGATGCCTGTCTTCTGCTCTCTGTGATCTCTTGTATTTCATGAAGGCCTCCCTCTTTTTCTTCACTTTTCAGCTACTTCCTTCGAAAACCATAGCGGTCTCCTGTTCCTTTTGCCTTTATTTACCATTTTAACAAAAAGGTTGGTTGCCCTTAAAATACCCCCTTTCAGTTTTGCCCACTGTTTTTCTACATCCCCCAGCTGTTCCCATCCCACTAACGACGAATCATCTCTCTCCCCTTCAATCTGTTCAAAATTCAGCTACGCGGCTAATCTTCCACCAGCCTTGATATGCTCATATAACCCCTCTTCTCAAGTCGCTTCACTGGCTCCCTATTCGTTTTCATGTCCAGTTCAAACTTCTCCTACTGACCTATAAGGGCACTCATTCTGCTGCTCCTCACTACCTTTCCTCCTTTATCTCTCCCTACAACCCTCCTCGGGAACTCTGCTCTTCTGACAGATCGCATCTATCTGTGCCCTTCTCTTCTACTGCCAACTCCAGACTTTGATTCTTCCACCTTGCTATATGTTTTCTTACCATTCCTCTAGATATATCCTTGTTCTCAGCTGTTGTGTTGTCTGTCTTGACTAGATTGTAAACTCCGATGAGCAGGGACCGTCTTTTACAAGTGTCTGGACAGCTCTGCGTGCACCTTATAGCGCTATACAAATAATAAGTAGTAGTAGTAGCAGCAGAAGTAGTGGTAAGAGGACAGTTTTCATACTACCCGCAAAGTTGCAAAGTCCGAAGGTGCTTTCTACCTACCGACTCTGAAAGTGCACAGCAAAAAGCACCCAAGGACATTTGCGTAGAGGTCGCTTGGATGTCATTGCTTTGAGTAACCAATGCCATCTAGTATCCCCATTAGAGTACTACAGTGTGAGATGGAAAAGAACTAGCATTTTCCAAAATAGGGGAGGTTTCTTTCTGCCCCGTTACATAATTCTAGGAAGACATTCCTCTGGAAAGGAAAATGCAAGATCTGTTTAAACCATTCCCAAAGGCAGAACTCACACTGCCACTGCACCTAGCTGGAGTAAGGTATCTACCTCTGGGGGGGGCGGCGCAGCTGGACAGTGGCCAAACCCTAGCTCCTCATTACTTTTTAGGAGGAGTCACAGGCATAGCAGTAGAGAGCAAGGGAAAAAGATTAACTGTACAAAACCTGCCAGCATCCCCCTTGGCTCAAGAAGAGTGAAGTCCTGCCTGTGTAAATGACTTAGAAGCCATCCACTTGCAGAGATACACAGACACTCCAAGAAGAGACACCTCGAGGATCAAGGGATATCTGGGCTAGGTTTACCTACAGCACAGTTCTGAGGATCTGCATCTACAGAGGCTACCAGCGGAGTGGGGGTGGAGATTCCCAATAATCACGTAACGGTGGTATTGGACCGCTACCCAGTTAACAATCTGCACCTAAAACTAGACAAATGTTTGGCTTGCCTAGTTCTAGCTGTGTATGCTAACCAGGTAGCGGTCCAATATCGCCACCACCCGGTTAGGCTCTGTGGGTGACTCCACTTGGTGCCAAACCCGGATATTCAATATCATTGTCGTTGTGGCATTGATTATCTGGGTTTAGAGGTTAGCGGGTAGGGCTATGCACCAACGCAGTGCATAGCTTGCCCAAATGAATATCGGGCTCATAATTTTAAAGCTTATGCAAGCAATTTGAAAACTCCATAGACATGCAAAAATCACAGCTACTTTAGCAGTGGTCTTTGCACCAGTTCAAAAAGAAAAAAAAAATCTCTCTTTGAAAATTGTTCAGGAAAAAAGTGCCCACTAAGATTTCCATCTACTTTTTCCTGAGAACTTCTTTGTACTAAAGAATGCATTTGGGGCATATTTACTAAGATCCATGCTGGTTAGCACACAGTCAGCCCTGAAAATGAGTCTGGAGGTGGCACTTGACCCATGCTAGCAAATGGAGGTGTGCCCAGCATGCCCCCATATTTCTAGCACAGGTATCGTGCCTCCCCCATGCTTATCACCTTTGGTTCAATCAGCATGAGTGCACAATGCCACACACTGAGGGGCGGTAAGAGTATCCGCACTAAGTGCTACATCGATGGAGATTGTGCGCCAAAAATGCCATGCTACCTAGGATGTGGATGCTCCACCCAAGAACTGCTCAGTCTCTGCACCAAGCTACGCTACTCAGGTAGCATGGGATTTTTAGCAAGATCACATTTTCAGCACATGATACCTTTTACCACAGTTCAGTTTAAGTGGCATTTTAGAAAGGATGTCTAGGTGCAGTCTGGGATATCCAGGTCAAAACAGCTGAGAAAACCCTAGGGACATTTAAATTTTGTCCCAATGTTATTACCCAAATGGATGGCTACAGAAAACGGCTTCTTAGACATCCCAGCCGGTGTTTTCCAGAAGGGGGACATCCAAGTTCAGTGACATTGCAGACACTCAGACGAGCAGTGGTGGGTTAGTAATATGTTTAGGGTTTATATTTACATACAGGTTTCTTTGCCCAGGAAATATTGACAGTGATGTTGATGTTGTCTGATAATATTGCCACCATGAAACCAGCACTTTTTTTGTCCTTATTTGTGGTCCGGAGCAGGTATAGGCAACAATGCCTCAACAACCAAGGTCAGATGTGCTTGTGCTGTTCTGGAATCGCACTGTGATGTACATCTTCATTGCTCTTCCAGGACGTCCTTGTCCTAAATGACTCCAAGGACATCCTTGTGAATTGGACATCTGTGTGCCCATTTTCAGATTTCAAAACATGAATAGGACTTCCAAAATATCTCCCTTGGCGTACACTGAATCCCATGCTACCAGTGAAAAGCAGGATATAATTACAGCTAAATAAATAGTACACATTAGCAAACATGCCCCATAGTTTTGAAAATGCATAACTATATACTTTATTGCCTTTCATCCACCTCAAGTTTGCCTTCTTATTGCTGTAGGTAGAAATGTTGTTGTTGTTGTTAAGTGCCGTCGAGTCGGAGTCGACTCATGGCGACCCTCTGGATAGCTATCCTAAACTGTGTTCGGTCTTCAGTCAGACGGCTCATTGTTGACAGACTGGTACCCGTAGCTGCTGTTATTGTATCGATCCATCTCATTGCTGGCCTTCCTCTTTTGCGTTGACCTTCTATCTTGCCAAGCATAATGTCTTTCTCTAATGATCTCTCTCTTCGTATGATGTGTCCAAAGTATGAAAGTCAAAGTCTTGTCATCTGAGCTTCTAAAGAAAGCTTAGGTTTGATCTCCTCTAGTACCGACTGGTTTGTTCTTCGGGCAGTCCATGGTATACACAGTATTCGCCCCCAGCACCATAATGCAAAGGCATCAATTTTCTTCCTGTCTATCTTTTTCATCATTTTTTCATCATCTTTTTGCATCATTCGACGTAGAACCTTGAGCATCTTGTAACATTCCAATTCGAGGCTGGAACTTTTTCTTTAACTCTCGTAGCTTTAGGAAAGCCGATCTTGTTCTTCCTCTAATAGTTTCTGCTTCTATTTCCTTGCAAGTGTCATTGTAGTACTTTTCCTTGTCCTGTCTTGCTGCACGTTGGAAATCTCTGTTGAGTTCTGCGATTGTCTTTCTTTCTCCTCTGGCTTTAGCTTCTCTGCGTTTCTGGGCAATTTTCAGAGTTTCTTCCGTCATCCATTTTGGCCGTTTTTGCTTTTTCACCTTTTGTAGAGACTTCTCACTTTCTTCCAACACAACCTTCTTGATGTCATTCCATAACTCTTCCGGAGCTCTATCATTTGTATCTAAAGCAGCAAATCGATTTTGCAGGCAGTCTTTAAATTCCAGTAGGTAGAAATACAGGTGCTATTAATTCCTCTGTGCACTTTTACCTGCGGAAAGGATGGGAAATTTTCAGAAAGCCAGTTTACCCGGGTAGATGGCTTTTAAAAATTACCTTTAAGATATGTAATCTTAAAAGCTTTGGAAGAAAAGCAAGAGAGCAATTAAAACTAAAGGCATTATTTGAAAAAGAACTTTCGTCTTAACGGATGAACTAATGACGATGAGTCGTGAACATGAAACCATGCATACCTGCATGCTGTCAACAAACTTAAACAAGTGGCTGGTAAAATGACCTTCATTCTCTTCAGTACAATGTAATTTTGCAACATTTAAAGATGTAGCTCAGGAGCTGGGTTTACTGGCAGACCATACAGAATGTGAAAGCATTTTAGCTGGGGTCTCATCTTTCCAAATGACTTGTCAACTCCAGCAACTCTTTGTGTGTATGTATGTGTACAGCCTGACCAGTGTCGGTAGCTTTAGCAACAGTTCAAGAGGTTTCTATGGAGATTTTCAGGGGCAGTAAATGAAGAGAAGCAGACATGTTGGAGTTGATGAAGATAAGTGACATTTTGAGAGTGAATGCTGTGGATCCTACTATACTGAACTTGAGCGTACCAAAAGAGATTTTATTGCAGAATGTAATAAAAGCAAAATTGGCAAAAACACTACAGGGCAGCAATTATACCGTATATATGGCCAGCTAGCAGCCAAAAGTAATAATAGGTTTCATTATTGAAGCTGTTCAATCTGCTGAAACAAGTCCCAA
Source organism: Ichthyophis bannanicus (assembly GCA_033557465.1). NCBI lineage: Eukaryota > Metazoa > Chordata > Amphibia > Gymnophiona > Ichthyophiidae > Ichthyophis > Ichthyophis bannanicus. The sequence goes on from CM066033.1 coordinate 546,571,771, forward strand.
AGCATTTTTTCATAGATGGACAGTGGCACAGGAAAGATGTTTGCTTACAAATGTCTGTCATTTGTAACGTAGGTGTGGATTATTCATATGGCTGTTGCATGGAGTCACTTGTTACTTAAAGATGTTACTTGAAAAATGAAGAACTAATCACTTTAAGCTATTGTTGAATGTATGTGACCCACCTCACTAAAATGCCCTGATGACCTAGGGAGTAATTTTATAACAGTTCACCTGGGTTGAGAGAGCAAGTAGGTGCCTATTTCAGGCCTATTTTATAAAGAAACATAGACACCTCTTAGGGGCTTGTTTACAATGCCGCAGTAGCGGTTCGCGATCGTTATCGGAGCCGCGGCCCCATTGTAAACAAGCCCCCTAGTCTTTATAAATTGCTCAGGGTAAACCAGTGGAAATCATGGCTAGATTGAGGTCATGATCATTTTTGTCTCCTCGGGAGCAGATGTAATTGCTCACCCATAAAGTACATGCGTCTGAAAGTATAATGCATTGCAACTCACTGCACTCTACCCAAAAACCACTCCAGAGCATGCCTAAAACACAGGTCATGTCAAAGATCATGCTTCCTTCTTACCACTCGCACTTTAACACACTTAGGGCCCGATATTCAGTTGGACAGGCTATGCACTACACCGCATAGCTGCCCTCCAAACCCGGATGTTCAATGCCGTGGAGATGGCATTGAATATCCGGGTTTGGCACCAAGGGGATACGGCCACAGAGCCTAACTGGGTGGCAATGATATTGGACCGCTACCTGGATAGCATCCGTGGCTAGAACTAGGCAAGCTTTTGGCGCAGGTGGCTAACCAGGGAGCGGTCCAATATCGCCGCTACCCGGTTACCGGCAATCTCTGCCCCCGCTCCTCCCCGGAATGCCCCCAACACGCCCCGATGCCAACCGGATAGCATTGGGGTGCGCAGGGGATGTAGACGGTGATATTCAGTGGCACTAACCGTGTAGGTGCCGTTGAATATTCCTGTCTAAGGCATTTACATGGTTTACTTGGCTGTAAACTGTGTAAATACCTTTTGAATATCAGGTCCTTAAGGTTTTACATTTGAGAAAAGTTTATAAAACTTACCTCCTCCCATGTATATGCTTCAGTATTAACTTAGTGACTGGGGGCTTAACGTACTAATACGCTGCAAGGGTACCAATTTCTCTGGCAAATGAATAATGCAATAATGAGGAAATTATTTTCTAGCTGGTTTAACCACTGCAAATGGTTCCAGGAGAAGAGTCAGTATTGTCGTGTCTACTAAATCGCGTTAGTTTTGACTGCTAACATAATAACATTCGTAGTATATGACTGCAGATAAAAGACCAGTCCATCTAGTCACTCCCTCCCATGCCTTTGTTTAGGACTGTATGCACCGCTCCACGCAAGTCACCTCTCTCTTTGTTGAAGTATAAAAAATAGTTATGTTTATTCTGATTTTATCCTCTGCGCAGTACATTAGCAGCCAAAATCGCATGGTAAGCCCAAACCGCCGCGGCATCTGCAGGGGGCATTCAAAGAAGCATGGGACAAACACAGAGGATCTCTAAAGGAAAAAAGGGGACTGTTGTAGTAGTTGATATGGAAGGGCAGACTAGATAGGCCATGTGGTCTTTTTCTGTTGTCATGTTTCAGTGTTTATATGTTTCCTGGGAGAAGTCCTGCAGATACCATGGAGGTTTAGTTTTCCCACAGAGACTCCACATTACCTGCCTCTCCAGATACCGCAGGAAAAGTCCCACAGTGCCTGCCAAAGCAGGTACCGCGGGTCCCCAAGGTAAATCCATGGCGAGGAATGGTAGCAATCGAGGCACAGAGCTGCTGACAGCAGCACCGCCCCCCCCCCAACTGCCGCAGTCAGGCCTCCCACCCTCACAATATTGTCTGTGCTGTGGATCAGCCATGGCACCAACAATATAAAAAAGTGTTGGCCTCCTTCAGCACAATCTCCTGGACAGCTCCCAATTGGGAGAACAGAGCTCCTGCCCTTTTCACAAGCTCTAGCAAAGAGAATTGTGATCTCACAGTGCTGCCTCCTAGTGAGATGCTAGAGGGCAGCACCTTGTGATGGCAGCTATTTTGTTTTGGCTACAATATGGGGCAGGAGCAAATAGGATCGCTCTTGTCCCTTTCCTTCACCAGACCATCAGAAACTAAAGGTATGTGCTGGGGGTGGCCCATGGGAGTCACAGGACCCCCTTTGCTACCTGGCTAGTCAGGATGTTTTCTATGTACTGAAAGATTGGAGGGAGAAGGAGGGGGGCCACAAGCCCTCTACCCTTTCAATCATGCATCTGGGGAGAATAGCCTGACTGGCTGGCCAGTACACTTTTAAATTCAGGGGGTGCACCGATCACCCTTGGGCAGCTCCCGATAGGGATCGGGAGTTGTGCAGGTGGGATCGGTGCTACAGGGGCCATCACATTTATTTTTTATATTGTTGGTGCCGCAGATCGCATCACCACGGCCCTGAAAATATTGTTGAGGAAGAGGCCCGAACACGGCAGTTAGATGTCCGATTGCCTGCAGGGCACACCCGCATCATTGAACCTCCTGACAGATAATGCCACCGAGGTGGCATTATCTGCTGCCACAATCAGGCCCGAATTTGGAAGCCACCACACAAAATCTTTTTCGCACAGTGGCTGCCAACCATGAACACCCTCACTCCCCAATCGACTCCAATACCACCCCATGGGACATCCACTGTGTGAAGGTACAGAGAAAAGCCACTAAAATGGTAAAGAGGATGGAAGGATACCCCTGCAAGGAAAGGCTTAAAAGATTAGGTCTCTTCAACTTGGAAAAAAGACGGCTGAGGGGAGATATGATAGAAGTCTATAAATTAATGAATAGAGTGGAACAAGTAAACGTAGATCGGTTGTTTACTCCATCAAAAAGTAATAAGACTATGGAACATACAATGAAACTACAATGTAACCCATTTAAGACTAATAAGAGAAAATATTTTTTCACTCAACGTGTAATCAGTACTGTAATTGGAAGAATAGTTCAATTGTGGAAGAGAGCATGTGGCGGAACATGGTCTACCTGATGCACAAGTATGAGTAGGTTCTTGCTCAAACAGAGGAACACCAATCAAAGAACATGTTAAAATCCCACTTTGGATACGTTTGTGAGAGGGGAATAAAAAGGCTTGTAAGCAAGTACTTTGTTGGATGCATTGTACAATATTATTTAAAGTTACTAATTTGTTATGTATAAAGACTAATAAAAAAGTGAATTTAAAAAGTTTCAGCATAGTAGGTCAAGTGACTTTAGCTTCTTTCTTGTCCTTTTCCCCTTATAAAATTGCCCTCTCAATATCGCAATTAGAAAATACCCAACAAATTGCCGTCATTTGGTTTGCTCCAACTTTGTGGAACTCTATACCACTCTATCCATACAGCCCCAATATCTGTCCTTTAGGGGTAATATGAAAGCTTGTTTTCAAGCAGACGTTTTTGCATAACTTAAGCTCCTTAAGTGACTTGGATTGCACTAGAAGGATAGGGCACTCTTAATGTGGATTTTTATAGTTTATATTTTGTATTTATTGCGTTAGATTGTTTTCTGCTTTATGGCCCCCAGAAAAAAGCAGGAAATCAAGACTGAATAAATAAAAATGGAAGAAATATTTAAATACCTCATAGGTAAAACAAGATGTCGTGGTATGAGGTTTGGGGGTTGGTGCAGTGGAGACTCAGGAGCAAAGGATAAATGCAATAGATTCCCAGAAGAAGTCATGGAAATGAAAAAGCAATTAATCTCCAAAGAGCACAAACAAAAAGACTATGGTAAAGAAGCACTGTATTAGGGCCTGGGCAAGAGTGAGGTGGCAAGGCTAGGCCAAGGGCCAGCAGGAACAATGCAGGCTGGAGCTAAAACCATGAGTGAAGCAGTAGTCAAACATGGTGCAGGAACCAAGTATAGCAGAAGTCAGCCATAGAAAGGGAACCAGGAACAGAAAGCAGATTGTACAGCGGATAATAAAGCAGGTTGCAATACAGAAAAGCAGAGCTGAATTCAAGCCGGGCACAGGATGGGCCCATCAGCTGACTTGTTAAATCTGCAAAGGTGTAACAGACTGGCTTTCTTATATATGGTGGACTCACCCCCTGCTATTCCAATGATTTATTTATTTTATTTATTTAGTCAGATTTAATATACCGCTTTATCATTAAATCAAAGCGGTTATCACAGCAAACAATTGTTGGGGGGGAGAGTGTGCAACATGCAGTGTGAGACATCTTAGAGAGTGTGGTCGAGGGATGTGAGTGATTTGATTGCTTTAGGTGCAGATGATCTATGTACAGCTATTTGAGACAAGTGGGCTATATACAATTGAGCTATCTACAATTGGGCTATGTACAGGTCTAGATACAGTTCGTAAATGCTTCAGTTTGGCTATGGCGGAGTTTAGTTCAGGTGAAGTGCTTGTAATGATCCATGAAAAGCTTTGTTTTTAGTAACTTTCTGAAATCTGTGATGTCCGTGTCAGATCTCAGTTCATCGGGGAGAGAGTTCCACAGGGAGGGTGCCGCCAGGGACAGAGCTCTTCTTGAGGTGTCCTGTCTGGATTTGGTGAATTCTCGTGGGGTGATGATGAGGTCCGTGGTTCTCCTTCTTCTGGGTCTGGTGCATCTGTCCGCTTTGATGAGAGGTTGCAGGCTGTCTGCTGAGATGTTCTGTCTTATCTTGAATATGTTTAGGATAACATTGTATTGTATACGGGAGCTGATTGGGAGCCAGTGGAGGTGGTGCAGGATAGGAGTAATGTGGTCCTGTCCAGAGCGGCCTGTTATTATGTGGGCAGCAGTGTTCTGAGCCATATGAAGTGGTCGGAGGGCCTGTTTTGGTAACACTAGGTATATTGGGTTGCAGTAGTCGAGTGTAGGGGTGATGAGTGTTTGACAGACTGTACGGAAGTGGTCCTGAGAGAGGATGGATTTGAGGAGTCTGATGGTTCTCATTTTGAGGTAGGCATTTTTTGTGGTTCTGGCGATGTGGGCCTGTAAGTTTAGGTCTTTGTCAAGCATCACTCCGAGGTATCTCACTTCGGGCTTTACTGATATTGACAAGGGGGACCAGCGGAAGATTGACCACAGCCTACCAGATGGTAATAAATAATCTTTATTGAGGACCCAACTAAACAAGTTTCGGCCGCAGCCTTCGTCAGGGGTCTAAAAAACAAAAGTACATTAAATCAATCGCAAAATTAAAATAAAAATAAAAAAACAAAGAAAAGTGGACATAATTAAAACTATGTTATAATTAACACATTACCAGGGAACCACACAGATAACAACGTCTATGTGGTACAGTAGATAATCTTCCCAATCTGTAAAAGGTATAAAAATGACAACCGTAAAGAAAAGGTAAAAATACCGTATAATATATACATATAGAAAATATGTGAAGAATTAATAAAATAATAAAATAATAAATGGAGGATGATAAATACAAGCAACTAAAAAAACACCCAAAAAACAAAAAACAAATTGGGAGCCCAATGTGCACGAGTCATTGTCTAAAAGTGAGGTAAAATTGGGCTAAATAAATAAATACATGGATACAGGAATACATTAGAACAATAGATAAGTGGCAGGAGGCCAATTGTGACATATGGCTTAAAAACAGAGATTGTGTACCAATGTGTGATGCATTTGAACAGCTGACCCAAATAAAAAGACCTATTGCATGCAAACTGCAATGAACGGCTATTTGTCTAAATACATATAAATTCAAGGGTCACATTGCGATACACTGTAGTAAACGAATTTGAAAACATAATACAAAGGATTAAAATGTTATGCGGTGCAATAAGCTATAAATATGATAAGAGATTGCATGAATAGATAAACATAAATAAAATTATCAATAACCATGCAATAATAAAAAATATATGTATATAATAAAAAAGCTGGAGAATATAATACAAATAAACCACACATGACTCAACCCATAAGTTAAAAACAGCTGATAAAAATATGCTAATCATAGGTTATATCAGAGGGATAAGTGGTGTGCAGGGACATAGATATAAAGTGGATACAAGAATAGATAACAGCTTCGAAAAAAACTAGTTCCAGAGGACGTGTAAACTATAGGGGAGGGAATAGCACTTTTGACAGTGTCCATTGCCAAAAAACATCAAGAAAACCTTTGACTTAACCATGTCAATGTAGAAGAAATGTATTAGGGGCCTTTAGAATCTACCAATTAGCTATGTAAAGGAAAAAAGCTTTTTGAGCATAAACAAAAACAAAAAGCAGATCCAAAACGGAGATACAACACAAATAAATAGAATAGCCCATGCAAGTGGAGCATATAAAACTATAAGCATAAGAAATCATGTGCAAGAAAAATCGAAAATAAAAACAAGTAGTTAAGCTGTGTGTCTGTAACGATTATAAAGCCGCCGAGATTGCACATCTAAAAAAGCGTGAGAAAGCTTTGCGTTGGAAAGTAAAAAACCAGTCTTTAAAAATGACAGTATGAAGAAAAAGAGGTGAATGTGCCAAAACGATAATTAATATATGTGTTTGTGGCGATCGCAGAGCCGCCGAGATTACACTTCTAAAAGGCGGGAAGAAACTTAGGGGCATGTTTACTAAAAAACGCTAATTTGCGCGCCGCAAAATAGCGCACTAAAAGCAGTACTTAAGAGCGCTTAAACGCCCCGCAATCGTGCGTGTCAACTCCGCACAGGTGCGCGGCACAATAACGGGCCCCGCACAAGTACGGGCCCGCAAATGTCCGATAGAGGCCTGGAACGGCTAACGGAGGGCGGAGGAAGGTTCCTGAGGGGCGGAGAGACGGGTTTAATGGGCGGGGAAGGGGAGGGGAGAGGCTCCCCGCACATTATCGGGGCCGAATCCCAAAGCAAAACTACCGCGAGTGAAACACTCGCGGTAGAGGGCATTTAAAGGGAAGAGAAACCATTTACGTCAGCAATGTACAGCAAAATCGGGGAAACCTGAAAAACGTGAGCAGTGTGATACATGTGCACAGCACAAAAGTGAAAATAAAAATAGAAAGTGACCACAACAAAAATATCACAAATAGTAATGCAGCTGGGGAACAGTTATAGTAATGGACAAATATAGAAAACACACCCAGGAAAGCTCCAGAAAGAAGAAATGAATATTGGAAGGGTCTACGGAGCGGAGACTCATCCAAAACAAATGTCCTTTTTGGAGCTTTCCTGGGAGTGTTTGCTATGGTTGCCCATTAATATCACTTTTGCCCAGCGTGGTGATATATTGTCCCCCAGTGTCTGTGGTCATTTCCGGGGTTTATGTGCACGTTTGTCACCAGACAGAGTGCATGTGCCCACAGTAAAAATGCGTAGAGCAGGGTTTGTGACTCCATCCTGCCAGGTATACTACCTCCAGGGGCTGCATTGTCTCTGTGGCCATAGTGTGGTGCAGCAGACAGAGCCAGTACCTCTAGGACCAGAGGGTCAGAGGTTCAAATCCCAGCTGGGGCACATGCCAGCCCAGCCCCTATATTTTACCCACCACTAAACAAAGATAGCGCAGACACCCCTGTATTGCAGGGAGCATAAGCATGGGGAAAATACCCATATTTTACACAATACTGCAAAAACACAACAACAATGGGCATTACCTACAGCCAAATCCCCCAAATGCAGTCCCATACTGCCACATTGCAATCTGGTCATCTGCTGTTTCTGAGAGAAGCTCATGCCAGCATGTTGGCGGACGAGTACATGTGGTGCAGGGGGCAGTGGCTGCTAGCCACAGAAGATAGAGGCCTAGCCATGTGCAGGCTGGCACAGTCCACCGCAACAGACAGGCCCTGCTGGATCCACAGTCATGGAGGTTCCAGGAAAACCAACCACTCTGTGGCTACACAGTGGTGCAGTGCACACAGACAGTGCATGCAAGAACAGAAAGTCACAGGTTCAAAGCCCAGCTGGGGCTTCTGCCAATCCTAGCCACATATTTTTCCCACACCTACACAGTGATAGTAAGGACACACCTTTCGTGTCGAGGACATATGCAATGGTAATACGTCTATCTTTTACCCCACTGAGCCCAGACACCATGAACAGGGCAGTACCTAGAGCAGACTCTCCCAAATGCATTCCTGGTGTGCCACACACCAGTCAGGTTCCATGCTGCCACTCATACACATGCCTGTGCTGTATATGCACCACCCCCATGGCATGTAGATGTAGCTCATGCATATTCATGAGGGACAGCAGGAAAACACGAACAGTGTGATGCAGACCTGGACTGGGGTTGGGAATCTCTGCCGTAAAGCAGCAGCCAACAGGGGCAGACACACCCACACCCACACCCACAGGCCCCATTGGCCAATGTCTCCTGGAGAGGCAGAACAGTGGACCCTGCGTGCATCTCCCAATACTAGCACCTGCATACCTTAGCAATGTCACCCTACACCTGAGGTATACGGTACACAGCTCTGAGACGTTTGCTAGGAGTACTGGCAGATAGATATCCATACGTTACGCACATACTGCTAGTTGACCCCATCAGAACAATCTGTTAGGTGTTTGCGGGGCGTGCTCCAGGACTGGCCTATGACGGTGTTTACCACCCTGGGGAGTGACCCCCAGCAGTACTGCGTACCATATCCATGCCTTGCCGTGCCTAGGACAGGTTTGGTGGCCAAGGCTAATTACCTCCTCAATAGTAGCACCATGCTGGCATAGGTGTGGAAGTGTGTGTCTGTCTTTTCAGTGGGTGCTGGCTGCAAGCCCCTTCCACAGCCCACACTGCTAGCACTGTTGCCAGTATTGGCCTGCTAATGTGCATAATGAGTAGCAAGGGACCATGGGTATATCTCACAGGGTGGGCTGACCAGGATGCAGCTGCACAGGGCATAGGGCACTGGCAGGGACATGGTAGTGCCCGGCCACCACCTACACAGACAGGGGGACCTCTGTATGTGCTGCTGGGGGATCACTCTCACCCTGAGTGTGCAGTGATGGCAGCATGGCTAGGCACACCCATAGTGCTGTATTGTGTTTTTCTCATGTGATATATATGGGTTTCCTGTTGGGGCCTTTTCACTGACTTATCTGCTTGTGTGTGCTGCCACCCCAGTTGTGGGTGCATGCATTTCCATCAGGACCAACCAGCAGACTGAGCACAGATGGTATGTGTCTTGATAGAGTGCTGTGCAGTGGCTGATGGCTTGCTGCAGGAGAATATCAGATAGTGGTGGGGTGCATCTATGAATATCCAGGCCTAATGTCTGTCTGATATTGTGTTATGGATGTGTGTGGAGCTGCTTGGACTGCCGGGGGGGGGGGGGGGGGTCTACTTCCCCAGCAGGACTGGGGTTGATGGTAGACTCTACTGCCATGGGGAGGGAGAAGAGGAAAGGATAGTATGGGGATCTGTTGGTGGGAGACCCTGTTTTATCCACGGGGTGTTCCACTAACTGTGGCAGACAGCGATCTCCAAGATGTTTATGCAGCACCTACCTATTTCACAGGTTATTGCTGCTTTGGAGCTCTGGTATGGCCGCATTCAGCCATGCAAGGTGTTGTGCACCTGGTCCTGGGCGCATCATCACACACTCAGGGTGGGCATAGTAACCGCACAATGTGATGGTGTTTAGCTACTCTTTGCCATTTGTCCACCCACTCAGGACACCCTACCAGGCCGAGGTGCTGTGTGGGTGCACAAGTACACCTCCCCCTACCAGGCCGGGTAGCTTTAGGGGTGCAGTTCCCATCTTGTGTGCATCTGTGGACAGCTTATTTGCATGTGCAGTGCATCATGGGTACGGGTGGCCTAACCCTATCCTGTTTACACCAGCAGACTGTCTGTGATGTGACGTGCAGGCTATCTGCAGCCAGGCAGGAGCTTGCTTACAGCTATAGAGGTGTAGCCCAATGGTTATACCACTGCCTGTGCAGCCAGAGGTCATGGGTTCATACCCACAGTGGGGTTCTGTGATAGGGTTTTCCAAAGCATTTTTTACATTTACTGTACATATGTTGATGCCTGCAATAACACCCTCAGCGTACTGTACCCATAAGGTGCCTCTGAGGGTGCTTTATTGGGCGCCCTATAGGGCACTTTATGGTTGGCATCCATATAGGTTGCACTATACATTATCCTGTGTCGCAACATACATGCTGCCCTATAGGGGACATTCTAGGGTGCCTTGGCGGACGGTGCACTGTAACATGTGCCTTATGGTCCGCCTTATGTTAACATGCTGTGAGAGTGCGTTTGCTAGTAGTTATCACAAAATAGAATTAAAAAGCCTCCTAAAGCACTCCACAACATAAAATATACTGCCTCAGCTAGCCTTTTTCAATGGGCATTGTGAGGGATTGAACCCCTGGTCCCTGCACCATTGGTCAGTGTCTTAACCATTGTGCTGTGGCTGTGTTCCTTTGCTTTAGCATCAGCGCGCCGCCTTGTGGCCATCAGCGCGCCGCATCCTGCTGCCCACAATTAACAGTGCGCTGCATCCTGCTGCCCACAATGAACAGTGCGCCGCCTTATGCCGCCCCACAATGAACAGTGCGCCGCCTTATGCCGCCCCAATATGAACAGTGCGCCGCCTTATGCCGCCCCACAATGAACAGTGCGCCGCCTTATGCCGCCCCACAATGAACAGTGCGCCGCCTTATGCTGCCCCAAAATGAACAGTGCGCCGCCCCAAAATTATTTTGCCTCCTGACACACATTTCCACATTCATGGTGGTGCCTCAGCCAGCCTTTTTGGGCTGCACACACTGGGGGATTGAACCCCTGGCCCCTGCACTTTTGGTTATTGTCTTCACTGTTGTGCTACGGCTCTGTTCCTATATGTGCCCAGCTGCGCCCCACTTAGCCTTCCCACGCGCTAATGTGGGCCCTGCACATTAACGCGACGCGCACACATACGGTCTTTTTTTTTCCTTTTTCGGCCTGAACCGCCCACTCCTTATATGGCACAGGCACACTACCACGGACCCGCACGTTAGGAATGTTTAGTAAACATGCCCCTTAGCGTTAAAAAGTAAAAAGACGCCAGTCATTGAAAATAACAGCATAAGAAAAAAGGGGGGGGGGAAAAAAAGTGTGAACAATAAAAGAACTTCTTTTGAACACGTTCTAAGGATATAAATGGCTGATTGCCCGATGTGCGTTGTGCAAAAAGATGTAAAGGGAACCTAGTGAACATAAAACAGGATTATACAATAACTTGAAAAAATAATAACAAGTCAGCATGCTAGGTGCCGAGGGAAGCAACCGTGTGAAAAAAACCAAATTAAAAAGAACCGTATTGAAAAAAGGGGGACAATTAGAATATAGGGGAACCTTATGTAAGATTGCAGGAGAATAAAAATGCAGAAAAATAAAAAACGCTACAGGACTAAAGAACAGCATGTAGTAGTGTCGTTAATTTAAAAAGGGAGCAGAAATGTGATTTACAAAATGGCGAAGGAAAAGAAGACATACCTGCTCACGGAGTCAGAGGCGGGAAATGGCCGCGCAGAGGCACATGAGTGCTATTTAAAGGGGTAGATGGCTCCCCCTACTGGCGTTGAGTTCAAAAAGGTTTTTCTGAAGGAAGATGGCATTTGTTTCAAATCATAATTAACAGGGGGTATGAGGCTCCTCCTACTAGCATTCTATCTTATAATTAAAAAATAAAATAAATTGAAAATATATATGTAATATATCGTCTATAATATACGAATAATACAAAAATATGATATATAATATATAAATAATATGTTAGAAATAAAAAACAACATCATTAAAAGTGACATCCATTATGTCATGGGGAAAACAAAAACCCTAAAGAGGAGGGATTTCATCAGACTAAAATTACATTGGTAAAAAAGGGGGGGGGGGGAATTAAAAAGCAATAAAGCCATTGAAACACGTAATGGCAACTGCACAGAAATGATAACCGTATAGGAATGAACAGTATACATTATAATGTGCATAAAGCCCAAAGACAAGGGAGTGAAAAAATTACAAAAATAAAATTTGGATAATAAATAATTAAAAGATAAATAGTATGCAAAGTAGCGTAAAAAACAAAGATTGTGTTTTGCCATAATCAGTAATATAATGATAAAAATTATGGGGATAAAAATAATAAACAAATAAAAAATTAAAAGAGCACAAATGATAGCATAACGAGAAATTCACAGGAATGCATTATATTCAATTTCCTTATTTAATCCTTTTGGATGAACGGTGTCAAATGAAAAAATGTATCTTTGTTCCTCTTGAATTAGTTTTAGATTAAGGTTTCCCCCACAAGGGGAGGGGAACATTCGCCTAATGACAAAGAACTTTATATCATTAATATGGTGTTGGGATACAATCCAATGTGCACCGCATAACATTTTAATCCTTTGTATTATATTTTCAAATTCGTTTACTACAGTGTATCGCAATGTGACCCTTGAATTTATATGTATTTAGACAAATAGCCGTTCATTGCAGTTTGCATGCAATAGGTCTTTTTATTTGGGTCAGCTGTTCAAATGCATCACACATTGGTGCACAATCTCTGTTTTTAAGCCATATGTCACAATTGGCCTCCTGCCACTTATCTATTGTTCTAATGTATTCCTGTATCCATGTATTTATTTATTTAGCCCAATTTTACCTCACTTTTAGACAATGACTCGTGCACATTGGGCTCCCAATTTGTTTTTTGTTTTTTGGGTGTTTTTTTAGTTGCTTGTATTTATCAACCTCCATTTATTATTTTATTATTTTATTAATTCTTCACATATTTTCTATATGTATATATTATACTGTATTTTTACCTTTTCTTTACGGTTGTCATTTTTATACCTTTTACAGATTGGGAAGATTACTGTACCACATAGACGTTGTTATCTGTGTGGTTCCCTGGTAATGTGTTAATTATAACATAGTTTTAATTATGTCCACTTTTCTTTGTATTTTTATTTTTATTTTAATTTTGCGATTGATTTAATGTACTTTTGTTTTTTAGACCCCTGACGAAGGCTGCGGCCGAAACTTGTTTAGTTGGGTCCTCAATAAAGATTATTTATTACCATCTGGTAGGCTGTGGTCAATCTTCCACTGGCCCCCCTTGGCTGTTTGTTTGCGGAAGATACCCTTCTTTCTTTTTACTGATATTGACGTCATTTAGTTTGATGGTGGGTGTCATTGAGAAGGTAGGGTTCCTTGATATGACAAGAACTTCTGTTTTGTTATGGTTTATGGATAGATTGTTTTCTAAGAGCCAGGTTGTCATTTGCTGGAGACAATTGGTTAGGTTGGAGTAGTCAGGGGTGTCCAAGTCTATTGGGGTGAATATCATTATGTCATCGACGTAGATGGTGTATTGGATCTTGTGGTTCTTGATGATGGAGCAGATTGGTTGTAGGTATATATTGAATAGCAGGGCGGATAGGGATGAGCCTTGTGGGACGCCATGGGTGGCTTTCAGGGGCCGGGAGGTGTCTGCGCCACATTTGACTTGTAGCTTTCTGTCGGTCAGGTATGATGTGAACCAGTTCAAGGTGGTGCCGTGTAGCCCAATCTCTTGTAGTCTCACTAGCAGAGTTGTGTGGCTCACTGTGTCAAATGCTGTGGAGACGTCTATGAATATCAGGATGACTCCCATTTTGATGTTATCGATAGTCCGGATCAGTTTGTCAAGGAGTTGGATTAGTAGCGTTTCTACCCCGTGGTTTGGTCGGAAGCCGTGTTGATTTGGGTCCAGGGGGCGTGGGTGTCAATGTGGTCCTGTAGTTGGTGCTGGACTGCTTTTTCGATGATCTTGGCTAGGGGGGGAGACTTGAGATGGGTCTGTAGGCAGCAGGGTCAGTTTTAGCTAGTGTGGATTTCTTTGGGATGGGGCGTATTGTAGCTAGTTTGAGTGTGCTTGGCATTATTCCTGTAGTGAGAGAGCTTGTGGTTATTTTTCAGATGTCCTGGATCAGTTCCTTTTTAGCAGCTTTGATCCATGTTACAGGGCATGGATTGGTGGGGGCGGTGCTGGTGTTGACGGTGGTGATGATGTTTGATATCTGTTCCTTGGTTGGGATGCTGAATTTGTCCCATCTTTGGTTGGGATGAGGGGGCTTGTTGCTGCTGGTTACTTTGTTGTCCTTAGCGAGGGCTGTGAATTTTGTTTTGAGGTGGTTTGCGAAGATCTGTGCATCAATTTGCTGTTCATTTCTATTATGGGGTTCATTGGTGAGGGTCTTTACTATGTTGAAGAGTTTGCGGGGGTTGTTGGTAGATTTCATGATGAGGTTTGTGTGGTAATCCTTCTTGTGTTGGTTGATGAGTTTGTTATATTCCTCTTGTTTTGACTGGTATAAGTCCTGTAAGGAGTTTGATTTGGAGCGTCTCCATCGGCGTTCGAGCCTTCTTAGTGCTCTCTTTCTCTGGGGGCAAGGAATGCCTTCCGCGACCTCTTCTCAAAAGACTGGAGGTGCTAAGTTACTGCTGTGCAGAACTTGTAGTTCGATTGCAATGAATGGAATATTGATCATTTTTGTGATTTTTTTTTTGAATGAGTATTCTCCAGAAGCCTGATGAGAGGGAGTTTTTTGGATCCTTGATGTACTTGAGCTTGGTCTGAGGCTAATGTTTTAGGCCTGGATCTGAAATGCTCTTTGGTTCTGAGATCCTTTTTATCCCTGTGGAAGTAGGCATACAGCACCAACTGGGTTTAGTTGTAGGATGAAGCTTTTGATTTGGATGATTTTCTGTTCTTCATTCTGATATTGGGACAATTCTTTTTTTTTTTTTTTTAAGAAAAAGGGAGCACACCATTCCAGAGAGCTGTTAGCCAGAGTTTCTCTGAGCTCTTGGACTGTTAAGTACTGGGGTTCAGACTTGAAAGGAAATTTAAGGCTATGTATCAGCAACTATTCAAGGTTTTGGTACAGATACACCCTCAATCACCCTTCTCAATAATTAGAGTCCAGGCCAGATGCCTGTGTTTCGAACTTACGGTCACTGGTGAACAACTTTAACTTTGAATAATGTGCAATCTTATGGAATAACTATGATGCAATAAAGAAATTGCCTCCTATAATGTTGGGGCATAATTTACCCCATTCCTTCCATCATCTGTACTCTTAATTAGGATGTGGCTTAATCTTTCGTCCTCCCTCTCCACTATCAACAAAACACTTGGGTTTAGGATCCTTTGCCTTTAGTTCCCTGGTATTGTAAAGATTTACTTCCCTTCACTAAGGTACCTGGTAGCTCCTTCTTAGTTAGTGTTGGGTTTCTTCATTGCAGTTCTCTGCAGGAACTAATAACTTCAGACCAAGCACCCCCTCACCACCACCCCCCCCCCCCCCCCATGCACTTGTGCAGTGGCTCCAAGACCCTTTGGTTTCTTCTGCTAGTTAGGATGGTCGGTGTGAGTCTCTCTCTGAAGTGGATGAAGTACCTTGTTTGAGTGTCAGAGGCACTTGCTCCAAAGGACAAACACCCACTTAGATGCTCACAGTTCAATAGTTTGGGGGCCAAAGACAGAAAGTGCATTTGGGTTGAGGTTTTTATAGGGTATGAGCTTTCCCTTCTCCAGGGAGTCTCCTCCCATCCTAAAATGAATGTCAAAGGGAACCTCCCAGGATTCTGGAAAGTACCAGTCCTGTACGTTGGTGACAGTTTCTGATAGGGACACCAGATTGTGCTGTTGCTCGTAGCTGCAAAATCTAAGTAGTCTCTACATATGGATGTTATTATTTGTAATCACCCAGAGCCAAAGTGGAGGTGTGAATAAAAAATCTAAGATGGAAATAAATAAATAAGATGGCTAGGTTAACCTGCATGGGGGTTATATGATTGAAACCAAAACTTCATGAGACATGGTGAAGCTGGCTTTTTTTAAAATAGCAGAGTCACTAATTTTCATGACTGTGAAGATTATTACTACTTTTTCTAATAAGACATGAAAGAGGGATGAAGTATTGGCAGGACTAGAAATGACCCACCAGCAGAAATGGAAGAAGCCAGCACTTTTAACAGATTTTGGTCATGCAAAGGCAGTGGTGGGTAATGGTTTGAAAGATCAGGTAAAAAACAGGATAGGGTGGGAAACTGGTATTGAGTAACATATGCAAATTTATAGTCTCATCTTCCAAAATGGAAGACCATCCCCCCACACTTCCCAAAGGACAGTGGAGGAGTAGCCTAGTGGTTAGAGCAAGCGCTTAGTATGCAAAAATCAGCGTTTGATTCCCAGGCATTCCTTATGACCTTGGGCAAGTCATTTTATCCTTCATTGCCTTGGCAATCTACTTCTGGTCATACCTTGACAAGAAAACCCAGGGACTGCTGGGTCAGCACTGACGTGATACCACTTAAAAAAAAAGATTCCCAGTTTTGTGATGTTCTTCATCATGATTAGACTGTACAGTGTTCCCTATGCCTTGTAGCACTATAAAATGATAAGTCGTTGTATATGAACGCTGTGGCATACACTTGGCCCTGGTTTATTTTTTTGGCAAGGACATTGTTCAAAAGCCCAACAGGCCCTTTACATGTTCTAGCATCCAGCATACTGTATAGCAAATTCATTCTTTTTAAAGAACTTTCTTCCAAATGTCAAGCCATGGGAGAAATTTGATTTTCTTAAAATAAACATTGAAATTTCTTCCTACCCAGAGAATCAGATTAAATGTCCCTGTTCCTTGTGCAGTGAGACACTGTATTTGCCTGTCACAGATTTACAACATAACATTTTCTGCAGCAATCTTTCTCAGAATGTCAACTCAGAATGACATAATGCATCTATTATTAGAGAAACTTTTGATCCAGTGCCAATTACAGGAAAACCTTCAGTATTTCAGTAGGCACTTTGGGTCCTATAGATAAAGAATTATTTTGCATCCCTTTAGTGATGCCTTCATAACAATTATTTGGTTTATGCTCAGAATCACTGGTAGTCAGTGTGATTTGCTGCCAAAACACAACTTCCTGGTGGTATTTTTTTGCCAGGTCACCAAATTTTTGAACTGGCTTCTTTTTCCCCAGTGCAGCTTAAATGGAAAGTGGAGGTTGCCATTAGCCGAGTACAACTGAAATGGAAATTGAAGGCTGCCACTGGACCACTCCTAGTATCTTTTTTTTAAATAAAATTACCACTGCTAGTTGTAGCATGCAAGCTCCTGCGCCTTAGCGCCAACTAAGTTTTTCCTGATATTCAAATTTACATGGGATAACATCGGTGGCATAGCCAGACCTGAGTTTTTGGGGGGGCCCAGAGGTAACATGGGTTGACACTAGGCATGCACAGGCTGAACCGTGCTAGTTACACTATAATGCCTTAGTGTGCAACTGATGATAGATTTTCAGGTAAACTGTCTGCAACATTAAATCAATTGCTGAATATATATAGAGCACTGTGTGCTGTTTGCCACAGTGCCCATAGAATAACATGGGTGGTGTGGCAGATAGCACATGCTAAGGTCTAGAAAACATCGCCCACAATATACACTTTCTAATTTACACTGGGCTGTCTAATACTAACATACGTTCTGCTGGGAAAACAGGAGCAGAAGCAGTTACTCTGTGAGCACAGGAACAGGCAGCGTGAGAAAAAAACAAGTCTCACGGTCTGCAGCAGGACTCTGAGAGCTTCTCAATACAAGCGACGAGCTGACCGGAACAGAGCACAACACAGCCACACCATGCCACCACAGCTACGGCACGTGTAGTTGTGAACCGGCACGATCAGTGCAGCTGCACCTGTCCTGCAGTCCTGCGCAGTAAGTATTATCAAACTTTTAAAGCCTGTGACCTATGGACGTTTTTAAGGGGACATCAGCCAAAACCAAGGGGGCCTGAGCCCCCAAGTCACCCCCCCCCCGGTACCTATGCCCCTAGGTCAGCGATGGCGAACCTATGGCACGCGTGCCAGCTGTGGCACGCGAAGGCCTTGCAGCTGGCACGCGGGAAGGTCCGCATTTAAAAGGTCCCAAATTTAAAAAAAAAAAAAACCAAACACACCGGCTGCGTCTGCCGCGGCAGCCTCATGAGCTCTGCCGCGGCAGCCTCCAGAGCTCTGGCGCGGGCCCCCCCCCTGCCCGGCAGAGCCTCCCTGCATCATCGACCTTTAAGTCGCAAAACGCGGGCTTCTTTCAGAGCCGCGAGAGTTTCCTTTCTCGCGGCTCTCCCGCGAGAAAGGAAACTCTCGCGGCTCTGAAAGAAGCCCGCGTTTGCGACTTGAAGGTAGATGATGCAGGGAGGCTCTGCCGGGCAGTGGGGGGGCCCCGCGGCAGAGCTCTTGAGGCTGCCGCGGCAGAGCTCTTGAGGCTGCCGCGGCAGAAGCAGCCGCTTTGTTTGGGTTTTTTTTTTTTAATTTGGGATGATAGGGGGGAAGGGGGTTTAGGACTGGTAATGGGCTATGGTGGGGAGGCTAAGACTGGAAATGGGCTGATGGGGGGGGGGGGTTAGGACTGGTAATTGGCCATGGGGGGGGGCTAAGAGTGGAAAGGGGCTGATGGGGGGGGGTAGGACTGGTAATTGGCCATGGGGGGGGCTAAGACTGGAAAGGGGCTGATGGGGGGGTTAGGACTGGTAATTGGCCGGGGGGGGGGAGGACTGGTAATTTGCAGGGGGGGGGGGTGTGGCTGGTAATAGGCCAAGGGGGGGGGGGTAGGACTGGTAATTGGCCAGGGGGGGGGTTAGGACTGGTAATTGGCCATGGGGGGGGGCTAAGACTGGAAAGGGGCTGATGGGGGGGGTTAGGACTGGTAATTGGCCAGGGGGGGGGGTAGGACAGGTAATTGGCCGGGGGGGGGGGTAGGACTGGTAATTGGCCAGGGGGGGGGGGGTTAGGACTGGTAATTGGCTGGGGTTAGGACTGGTAATTGGCCATGGGGGGGGCTAAGACTGGAAATGGGCTGATGGGGGGGGGGGGGTTAGGACTAGTAATGGGCCATGGGGGGTGCTAAGGCTGGAAGTGGGCTGGTGATGGTGATGGTGATGGTGATTTGGGGGGGGGTAGGACTAGTAATGGGCTATGGGGGGGGCTAAGACTGGAAATGGGCTGATGGGGGGGTTAGGACTGGTAATGGGCTGATGGGGGGGTTAGGACTGGTAATGGGCTATGGGGGGGCTAAGACTGGAAATGGGCTGAGTGGAAGGAGGGCTTGAACTGCAAATAGCTGATGGGATTGGGGCTTGGAATGGAAATGGGTTGTGAGGGGGAGGGAGCTAGGACGGGTACTGGGCTATGGGGGGGCTAAGACTGGAAATGGGCTGATGGAGGGGCTAGAATAGGACTGGAAATTGGCTGTTGGGGGGTGCTAAGATTGGAAATGGGCTGTGGTGGGGGTTTTGGATTGAAATGGACACATGAAGGGGCTAGAACTGCAAGTAGGCTCAGGGGGGGCTTGGATTGGAAATGGGCTGAGTGGAGGGGAGCTAGGATTTGACATGGGCTGATGGTGGGGCTAGGAAAGGACTAGAAATGGGCTCATGGGGGGCTGGGTTTGGAAATGAGCTGATGGAGGGACTCGGATGGGACTGCAAATAGATGGGGGAGCTAGGACTGGAAATGGGCTTATGGGGGGTTAGGACTGGAAGTGGGTTGATGAGGGGGGGCTAGGACTGGTATTGGGTTGGGAGGTTGCTAGGACTGGAAATGGGTTGGGGGGCTGCTAGGACTGGAAATGGGCTGATGCAGGGACTAGAAGGGAATGGATGCTGGGTGAGGCTGGAACTAGAAGGGAGCTGGTGTTGGGGGAGGATTAGAATGGGATGGGGCTGGGAGAGTAAAATGGAGAGGGGAAAAAATATTGTGTGTGGGAGGGAATAAAAATCTACAATTGGCCGGGTATTGGGAGAATAAGTGGGGATTGAGGATGGAGGGGTAAATTTTGAGTAGATGAAATAGGAATGAGGAAAGAGCAAAAGGAGAAAGATTAGTATGTTAAAGCAGATGTAGAGAGAGAATGGAAAAAAAAAAACCAAGAAGACAGAAGAAAGGACAAATGGACAGCAGATGGAGAGTTAGGAGAAGACACGAAGAAGAAACCAGAAGAAAGTGGCTGGAGCAATTGCAACTGAAAAAAAATGCACAAAAGGTAGAAAAATATCTCTTTATTTTGAATTTATTAACTGGAATATGTCAGCTCTGGGAAATGTGCATCATTAATTTTTGCGCTTTGTTTAGTACAAGAGGAAATTAATTTATAGTTTTATTTCTACAGTGTTGTTGTATATTCCAAGTTTGGCTTTTGGGGTTCCCAGTTTAATTATTGTCTTCCTGTTTTAAATTGTGATTCCTTGTTTGGTGATGGTCTGTTCTGCATGTGTAACTGAGCTGAGGTATTCTGTTTATATAATTCCTATTTGACATTGCCACTTGTTCTTTCCCCAGTAGGTCATGTATTGTTGTTCTCTGAAATGTATTGGTTTAATATTTGCAGTGTTGCCTTTTGATAGTTAGGGTATGGTGCTTTGTGAGTCCTGGTAGTACTGTTAGGATACGGCGGGTTTGCTATGGGTTCTAAATGGGCAGCGTTTGTAGTAGTTCCTAATGTGCCTGGCGGTTGGTACTGGATTATAGTAATGTAGAAACCTTTTAGTCTTTCTTTATCCATATACTCATTAAGAGGCATGTTTACTAAAAGTTAGTGTATGGGTAACATTATGCAAATATTTATGCAAATGAGGCACCTTATGCAAATGAGGCTTTAATGGACGTGCTGGCACTTTGAGGAAATTCTTTGGTTTTGTGCGGCAGTTTGGGCACTCGGGCTCAAAAAGGTTAGCCATCACTGCCCTAGGTTATATATTGAAGGGTACATTAGCCCTGCATCAATATATGTAATGCATCACTAAGTACACTGAGAATGTCTAGTCACTGAAATTGAGAAGGTATTAAAGCAAAGGGCCCTTTTACTAAAATGCGGTAAGGTTTTGCACTTAACACACAGAAAGAAGGTAATTTTATAACAGAGCGCTTAAGTTCATTGGCCAGGAAGATAGCTATTTTATAAAGATGCTATGGGGGTCATTTGAAAGGCCTTAGTCATGATTTGGACATATGAAGAATGCATGTGGACGTTCAAATCATAGACATGTCTCCAGAGCCATTTTACAAATGGCTTTTAAAGAAGTCTCCAGTATAGAGATGTCCCAGTAGGTAGAGGGCTGTGGCAGAGGCATGTCTGGGGAGGTGCAATGGACTTAAACATCCCCGCTTGATTCCAGAAATGTTGGGGACGTCTCCGACCCTGTCCAAGTTTAAACCTGCTCCAGTCAGGAATAGGCATCAGTAAAGTGCTTGTTTTGGACATAAAACATCCAGAGGGTGTAGAGAAGACAGGAATCAGGTGAGGTGCTCAAGATCATAAGGAGCAGTAGTGGGATTTGAACCCTGACCCTAGCCCAGTATTCTAACCATTAGGCTATTAGACATTTCATTTCTGAAATACTGTTCTGGGAACATCTATGTAAACGTCCCCATAGACCAGTACTTCTCAACTTTTTTCGTTGTGTGGCAGACTTCTGAGTTCATTCAATCCCCACGGCACACCAAACCAAATTCGCATGATCCCTAAATGTCACTCCTTCACACCAGTGGAAAGATAGCAATACTGTTCACCTGTGTTCCTCATTCTGATGGCTTTAATCTAATGCTTGAACAGTCAGTGGTCCTGCAAAATGACAGAATCCCACACTTTGTCAGATCGAAGCCAGGAGAGGAGGCAGACACCTAGAATGTGCTGCTCTCCTTCTGCCAGTGGGAGGGAAGGTAGGAAGGATAAGAGAACTTGTTTTCTGGTGGGTAAACCTGAGACTTGTTCCCTGTGGCGCCAGTAGTAAGTGGGCAGTTCTTTGTTTCTTTTGAGGAAGGGGGGAGTCGAGTGGGCTTTTTCTATGGATAATGCAGAATTGACTCTAGAACTATACTTAAATCACATTGCTTAAGTCTGGTTTATTACAAAATATTTTAAGCCCAATACATAAAGCTAGAGTTGCTGTACGAAGCAGAGGGCTGATCTCTGGAGCACTTTCAATAAGGATAGAGCAAGAGCCTTGCCTATGGCTGTTGCCACCAAGGCACCCCAAAGACTTTCTCAAGGCACACCAGTGTACTCCTGCACTGCCATATTCATCCATATCAGGTATGTCCACATTTGTGAAATCATGCCTGAACTTAAGAACATAAGATATACCATACTGGGTCAGACTAAGGTCCATCAAGCTCAGTATCCTGTTTCCAACAGTGGCCAATCTAGGTCACAAGTACCTAGCAGTTTCCCCAGAAGACAAAGGTTGTGCAATGTTTGTATTGGGACAAGCAGTGGATTTCCCAGATCCCCTTTAATAATGGTTTATGGAACCTTCCTCCAGGAACTTGTCCAAGCCTTTTTTAAAATCCAGCTAGACTAACAGCTTTTACTACATCCTCCGGTAATGAATTCCAGAGTTTGATGACGCGCTGACTGAAAAAATATTTTCTCTTATTAATCTTATATGGGTTACACTGTAGCTTGATTGCATGTCCCCTAGTCTTTCTACTTCGAGCAAAGACGATTTGTAGTGACTGCTATTACCAATCTGCAGCACAGTAGATACATACAGATACAGTACCTGCTGTACTGGGCTCCAGTCTTGGCTCAGACAGCTTCTCTTTTACTCCTGAGAAAGGGAAGCTTTTCTGCTGCCCTCTTCCCTTCTCCCTTGTTCTCCCTGGCTGCTACTTAACAAGACCTTTTATGCTTCCCTCCAAAATGTGCGAAGGAGACTCCTGTCTTTTGACTGACAGGGAGGCCCTTCCCCTTGCATTATCCTACACAGGGTCTCACTTAGGAGCATGGACTCTGGAATATTCCTCATTTTAAAATATAGATGCCACAGTGCTGAGATCTATGCTACAACTGATATGGAACTGTCCTTCACTATGAGATCAATGCACCCCACCATTTTAAGCCTGCCATCAGGGCCAGTCCACCATTTATAAACTAGGCAATTTTATAGGACAGTAACCTCTGATGGATGCCAATGAACAGCAGCAGTCAAAGCAAATCAATAAATTCTCACAGCTACACAAACTTAGAGCCATCTCCGACAGTGGAATCATCTCCAGAGGACATGGGGTGAGCAGGGAGGTTGGCCCCTCCTCCGCTCCCAGAAGAGCACCTCTGCCACAGCGGGAACTTAACTTCCATTCCCCCTAAATGTGCCTGTGCCTAAGGGCTATGCCAAAGGGCCCTTTGCAATGGCCCTTAGGCAGGGGCCGAAAAGGCACTAACACCCACACCAAAGACCTCAGGGATTCAACTCCACCAGCTCCAACCACAACTGGAAATGGCAGAACACCGTCACAGTACCTCTACCATACCAATAAAACCAGTTGAATCCACAGGACATTCATCATGCTCCACCTTTACGCCCTCCTTTACTCCCTCCTTGCCCTACTCATCCTCTATTCCACCACAAACTCCATCCTACACCCTACCCAAGCCCCCCATCGCTCATTCCCCCCTCTACCACAACATATCCCTCTCCCCCTATCAGCATTCATTGCTACTATCCCCCTCCCCCCCACGCGCAACACATAGCACCACATCACAATTCCAATGAATAAGACACAGCTCCCCCACACAAACAAACCACCCAATCCATGATCCCTCGAAGGCACAGTCATCAACACCCGCTCCGCAAAGAATAAAATCTCTGCCATAAGAGACCTCCTCTTCACCCATAACCTAGACATCCTATGCATCACCGAATCCTAGCTCACAGAAACAGACACAATCTTCCTAAATCAAATCAGACCCCCCAATAACAGCCTCTTCCACCCCCCACGTATACACAGAAAAGAAGGCAGCATCCTCATCCTCACTAAAACAACTCTGAACTTCAAAAAAACTAGCCACAGAAAGCAATGCAAAACTGGACACACTCAGCATTTCAAACACACAACTCATCATCTGCCTAGCCTACTGTTCTCCAACCACCCCAACCAGTGATCTCTCTGACTTACTCCACATTACTCTCACAAACAAGAAACACAAGGACCTCATTCTACTAGGAAACCTTAACCTCAAATCAGCCCCAATAAAACAAGCACCAGCCTTCCTTGAAGCCATGGCAGCAACGGACCTTTCACAAATTGTGAACTCTTCAACTCACAACAAAGGCAACACCCTCGACCTCATCTTCAGAAACGACAACCACATCCACCCAGATACTCCCAGTACTTTGGTCTAACCACAACCTAATAATCTTTCATCTCCCCATCGATGTTCCCCAAAAACAAACCTCATCCCCCAACCAGGACAAAAGACGCTTCAAACAATTCAACAAAGAATACTTCCTTGCCTACATCTCCCCAGTTCTCAACACAAAAGTCCTGGACCTGAACACAACCATGACATCCTGGAACCAAACCATAAGCGTATCAGCCTCAAACTCACCCCACCCACAGACCTCTGTCTCAGATTTTCTTCCCTTATCAAACACAATATCTTTTCATTTATCCCTCTAACTCCATCCTTTTTTTACTTGTTCCTCATGCTTTCTTCCCTTACCCACTTGCCATCTCTCATTGTTCAGTATTACCATCAATGTCCCTTGTTTCATATTTTCCTTTATCTCTTTCCTTTCATGTCCCTCTCTTCTATCTTTAACCAAACTTCACAGTTATGTCTGTCATTTGTTTCATCCTCATCTCTTCCCCTCAGTTTTAATCCTGCTCTTTTTCCCTTATCTACAGCTCAATTTATTCACCCTACCCCCAAACTTGATCCTTATTCTCGTCCCCTTTGTTTTCACCTACAGCTGAATCAATCCCTACCTACATTCCTCTCTCCAGTTCTGGCCAAATTTATTTCCATTCTTCCTCCCCCAATCCCCAAGCTTGATTATGACTTTCCTCCTTCCCACCTCCAACTACTTTGATTCGTATTCTTCCTCTAACCTGCTTCTTCTTCTTCCTCCAACACCCACCACAACACACTTCGAGATCCTTGCATTTCTCTCTAGTCTTAGGCCCAACACCTGCCATTGAGAGAACCACAGTGCCTCCAAAACACAACTAGATTGTGAGCCCTTCGGGGATGAGTGAAAAATATGCACCTGACTGTATAAAATTATTAACCACTTAGACATGGTACTTAATTGACATCCCTCAATGCACCATCTATCCCTGATCTATCAATCACCTCAGTTCCATGGTCGGATTACAAGCTAATCTTATTCCAAGTTCCCCTTCCTAGTTGTGGCCAAAATGAAGAAAGAAGAGTGAGTGGCCATCCCAGCTCCCCTCCGAGAAGGTTCCAACCATTCGACAAAGACCTAATCCTAAAAACAACACTCCCACTAACTACCTCATTGGCACTCAACCTGGACAATTTAGTCTCCGATTGGAATAAAACACTCAGTTCAATCGCAGTATGTCCATTTAGTTCCCCTGTTGCTCCAAGTTTATGCTCCTGTTACAATGTATGTTCCAAGTTTAAACTCCTGTTACAATGTAAGCACAGAACAGACTTCTGACTGTGCACCCTTGTTGTATGTAAACCGCACTGATAACAAATAGCGCGGTATATAAAAGTTATAAAATAAATAAATAAATAAATAAATAAATAACAAACTCCAAGCGAAGCGTCACTCTACAACCTGGTATTCAGTTGAGCTAAAAACCTCACGCACAACACTAAGGAAACTCGAGAGACGATGGCGTCGCTCACGCTCAGATGAAGACCGGAATGCATATAACTCACATCTCGCAGCACATCGCACCTCAGTGACAGAAACCATGAGGCGTTATCACACAGACATACTAAAAAGATCTCTGAACAAACCACACGACCTGTTTGCTCTTGTCAAGCGTTTGACAAAGGAACCTGCCTCAGAGCAAATAAGCAATATCCACCCTCAAACATTTGCCGACTATCTGCAATCCAAACTCTGCAAGATCAATAACAACTCATCACCTAGCACTATCCCTGAACCATACGACCAAACACCACTCACCATCTTCTCAATACCATCCAAACAACGCATTGAGGACACCATTGTTGGCATCAACATGACTACCGCCCAAACTGATCCATGCCCAGCGTTCTGGATTAAAGAACTTCGGACCGACTTCAGTCCCTTCATATCTAGACTCATGGAACAATCTTTCACTACAGGAGCTTTCCCATGTATCCTCAAGCGCACATCTATAAGACCCTTACTAAAAAACAACAAGCTCAACCCTCAGAAGCCTGAATCATATAGACTGATATCAAGTATACCGTTTCTGGCAAAAATAATGGAAAAGGAAGTTCAAAGACAAATCCAAGATCATGTTGATACCAACGCACCACTGGACCCATGCCAGCACGGTTTTAGAGAAGCCCATGGTGTTGAAACACTTCTCACCACAGTCTTCAGTAGCATAATAACAGGCATTGACAACATCCGCCAAGGGTTCGTCCTTGTCTTCCTAGACATTGCAGCAGCGTTTGACTCCGTTAGCCATGAGTGCCTCCTTGAACGACTCAAGGAAAAGGGAATCACCGATAAGCACTTGAGTGGTGTATGTCCTACCTTTCTGATAGATGGCAGCAGGTACGATCCAGCGATACATCATCTGATCCGTTCCACCAAAAGCAAGGTGTTTCACAAGGGTCCTCCCTCTCCACCCTGATGTTCAATATATACATGCAGCCTATCTGCAACCTGATCCGGTCCTTCAGTGTTAACTGCCTTATTTACGCTGATGACGTGCTGTTATATATGCCTTTTGCAACAGAGAAACCCAACCTCACACCTATAACAAACTGCATAAACGAAGTTTCTAACTGACTGCAATCCCAAAACCTTAGGATCCAACACAAGAAAACGGAGGTTTTATTTATTACAAGGAATCGAAACTTCACTGCTCCGTCTTTCATAAAAGTGAAGGATGCAGATCTCCAGACCAAGCCCACTATCAGATACCTTGGCGTGACCTTAGACCAGCACTTGGATATGAAGGCGCACATAGGAAACATTGTAAGAGCGGTATACCATAAAATCCGATCCCTTAGACATCTAAGATCCCTGCTTGCACCTGACGATTTCAGAACCATCTATCAGGCACTAATCATACCGCATTTTGATTATGCAAATTCAATCCTGCAAGGTCTCCCTCAAGCCACCTTAAATCCACTTCAACTTGCAATGAATGCCACAGCAAGAGTTCTACATGGCGCTTCTAGGAAAGACCATGTCACACCCATTCTAAAACATCTCCACTGGCTCCCAATACAAGGTAGAATCACTTACAAGACCTTACTACTTACCTTCAAGGTTATTAAAGGGCTTTCATCGGCATCATTGACTGAACTAATCCAGACAACTCCTCTCAATAGGGACAGAAGGTCAGTAACACTTAACACCCTGGTAGTGCCAAAATTAATAACACAATGCACCAAGGCAACAGTAGGCAGGGCCTACAATTTCTGCGCACCAAGGTACTGGAACAGCCTCCCTCACGGCATCCGATCAATCCAGGACTTATTTCAGTTCAGAAAGACCTTAAAACCTCACCTCTTCCTCCAGTTTTACCCAGAAGCCAATGTGGACGCTGCACCATCCTCACAAGCCTCTCAGAACCCCCTTGACTGAAGTCAAAAGAGTTCCCAATTATGTCTTAAATTGTAAATAGTTACCCTGTTATCCAAGTTGCATTACCTGTTCAACTGTAAACACAAAGTACGATCGGAAATGTGTATTTTATTGTTCATTGTAAACCGCACTGATGCTGAATAGCGCGGTATAAAAGAGACTCTAATAAATAATAAAAATAAATAGGTGGTATATCAAATAAAAGTAACTCTAACTAGTAACTATGCTCTGCTCTGCCTGGTGCTACTAATGCAGCAGGGAGAACTGCACTTGCAATGGATCTCAGAATATTATATCCTGTTGGGGACAGGCAAGAAGAGGAGGTCTTCCTTCTCCTGCTGCACTGACTGGCCACATTCTTCCATGAGGAAGGGAAAAAGAGGACGATTCCCATGCCTCTGCTGTACTGATTGGCTACATACTTCCTGGAGACGGAAAAGAAGAGGATGCTTCCCTGACCCTGTGGCACTGATTGGCCACATTCTTCGAGGGGGCAAGCATAAAAAGGATGTTTCCCAACTCTACTGTACTGATTGGCTACATAGGGGTATGTTTACTAAATCGTCTTAATGTGCGCCCGGCGATAGTGTGCAGGCTGCCATAAAAGGAGTGGGCGTTTCAGTCTTAAAGTAGCAAAATGGGATTATCGCGCGATAATGCACGCTGCTGCACACATTAACGGGCTAAGCGCCGCTAAGCGGGTTAACGCACAGTAATCTTAAGTAGGCGCCCAAACACACAGAAACAGAGGTGTAGTACAATGGTTAATACACTAACTGATGATACAGGGGTCATGAGTTTGATCCCTCAGTGTGCCTAATGCATAAGGCTGGCTGAGGCATCAGCTTTGACATGTAAGTTTTGTTTCCTGAGGCATTTTATGTGTATTTTAATTATTGCTGCCAGCAAACACACCCTCATGTGCCGTAACCTAAGGTGCTGCAGAGGCACCCTATAAGGCACTCCACAGGGCACAATATAAAGTGCACTGTCCGCCATGGCACCCTATAATGTCCCCTATAGGGCACCCTATAAGGCGCTCCATAGGACACCTTATAAGGCACCTTATACGGACTGTAACCATAAGGTGCCTCAGAAGGCACTTTATAGGGTGCCCTATAAGACGCCTTATAGGGCGCCTTCTGAGGCACCTTATGGTTACAGTACCCTGAGGGTGTTTTGCTGGCAGCACTAATGTACATTAAAAAAAAGACAATGCTTTGGACAGCCCTATCAAACAACCCCACTGTGGGTTTGAACCCATGACCTCTAGCTCAACAAGCAGTGATGTAACCAGTGGGCCACAGCTCCATAGCTGCTAGCACTCACCTGGCTGGCTGCAGAAGGACTGCACGTCACCACACAAACAGTCTGCTGTGGTCACCAGAATAGGGTTAACCCACCCATACCCATGATGCACTGCACATGCAAATCAGCAGTCTACAGATGATCACAAGATGGGGTATGCACCCCCACAGCACCTCGGCCTGGTAGGGGGAACTGACCATGTGTGGTACTGGCACAGAGTAGCTACACACCGTCACATTGTGCAGGTACTGCACTCACCCTGAAGGTGAGGTGGGGCGCCCAGCACCAGGTCCCCAGCAGTGCTAATGTGTGAGATAGGTAGTTTCTGAGAACACAGCTTGGATATATCTGTATTTCTCAGTCAGGTTTAGCCCTTATGGACCCATAGGAAGATTATGTACCACCACCCTCCTCCAGGGCTGAGGGTGGTAAACAGGATCTCCCACCAACAGATCCACATTCAACCTCCCAGAAATGGTGGCAGTAGAGGGGACCACCAACCCCAGTCCTGCTGGGGAACAGACACCCTACAGGACAGTCAATGCAGCTCTGTACACATCCATAAAGCAATAGCAGACAGACATTAGGCCTGGATATGCTAAGCTGCACCCCACCACTATCTGATATTCTCCTGCAGCAAGCCTTCAGCCGCTGCACCCTGCAAGGTGTTCCATCAAGACACATACCAGCTGCAGACAGTCTGCTAGCTAGTTCATAGTGCATGTTCCTGGTGGAAATGCGTGCACCCAGAACTGGGATGTCAGCATACACACCAAACAGATAAGTCAGTGACTGGGCCCCAAAATGGAACCCATAAATATCACATGAGAGAAATACTATAATAGCACTATGGGGGAACCTAGCCATGCCGTGGTCACTGCTCAGTCAGGGTGAGAGTGATCTCCCAGCAGAACATGCTGTGGCCACCCTGTCTGTGCAGGTGGTGGCCGGGCACTACAATGTCCCAGCCAGTGCCCTATGCCCTGTGCAGATGCATCCTGGCCAGGCCACCCTGTCTGGGCTATACCCATGGTACCTTGCTCCTCATTATGCACATTGGCAGGCCAATACTGGCAACAGTGCTGGCAGTGTGGGCTGTGGAGGGTGTTTGCAGCCACCACACACTGGATAGACAGACACACACTCCCACACCTATGCCAGCATTGTGCTACTATAGAAGTGTTTAGCAGCCCTGGCCACCACACCAGTCCTGGGCACAGTGCAGGCATGGATATGGTACGCAATACTGTTGGGGGTCACTCCCTAGGGTGGTAAACACTGTCAGACACCAGACCTGAAGCACACTCCACAGACATCAGAAAGGTTGCTATGATGGAGCTCAATCATCAAACTGTGCTTAACTTGCTATCTGCCAGTAATCATAGCAACCTTTTGATAGCTGTGTACCGTATTCCCAGGTTTAGTGGTGGCATAGATATGCAGCACAGGCATCTTTATTAGAGGCAGCATGGAACCTGAATGGGGTTTGGCCCTCCAGGACTGCATTTGTGAGACTCTGCTCTAGGTAATGCGCCTGTTTATGGTGTCTGTGCTCTGTAGGGTAAAATGTAGGTGTTTTGGGCATGTTTACGTCATCTGCAATAAAGGTTCTGTCTGTATTAGCACGTTTTAGTAGTGGGTAAAAAATGGGGACTGGGTTGGCAGGAACCACAGCTGGGACTTAAACCTGTGACCTTCTGCTCCTGAACACACTGGCTGTGTGCCCTGCACCACTGCGTTGCCACAGAGACAGTGCATTCCCTGGAGATACCATGACTGTTTGTCAGACAGAGCCTGTCTGTTGCAGTGCACGGCACCCACCTAAACAGGGCTGGGCCATGGTCTGCTGTGGGCAGCAGCCACTGCCCCCTCCACCACCAGTACCCCTCTGTCACCATGCTGACATGCCCTTCTGCTGGTGGTGCTGGTGGTGCGCAGACTCGGGCCATCCAGTGTGAAGGTAGGCGGCTGCCTATGGTGCGGGTTCTGGGGTAGGGGTGCCTGCATAGATGTCCACGCTTCCCCCCACCACTGCCTGCAAATGTTCTGTACCCTTGGGGTACCTGCTGGGTACTATCCCCTGTGACACTGTGGGAAACAAACTCGTGCCCATGTTGGGCCCTCATCAGTTGCTGTCTGGCTGCTCTACTGTTTCAGCATTCGTATGGGCCTCCTAGGCATCACCCTAGTCTGTACTGTGGCCCAGCTGCACCACAGCATTTGCCGCCTGCAGCCCTCTGTGTCCCCTTTTCCAGCATCGGTCCAGTTGCCCGTTCCGACATGCCCACCCTGCTGTTGCGGGTCATGTGCATGCCATAGGAAACCTGTCCAGTAACAAGGGAAAGCCCTGATCAGCGTTATTTCACTGTGGGATCATTCACCTTGTATGGGGACAGAGCATAGCCCCTTCCAAAATTGATATCATTTTTTTGGAGCTTTCTCGGTAGTGTTTTTTGATGTTTCCCATTGATATCACTATTGCCCAGCTAGGTTATGTTTTTTTTCCAGTTTGTTCAGGTCATTTTCAATGTTTATCTGCCCTTTTGTTCTGTGCACATGTATCACACTTATCACCTTTTTAGGTTTCCCTGGCTTTGCTGTACATTGCTGACGGAAATGGTTTCTCTTCCCTTTAAATCTACTCTAACGCCAGGGTTTCACTGGCGTTAGTTTTCAGCCCCAAAATCCACAGCGTTAGTGTGCAGGGAGCCTCTTCCCTCCCACTCTCCACCCATTGACCCCTTCTCTCCGCCCCTGGGGAGCCTTCCTCCGCACCTCAGGGAGCCTTTACTCCGCCTTCAGCGCTCGTTTGCGCTGCTGAGCGCCGCTGAGCGCGTTAGCGCACGATAAGGTGCCTTATCGCGCGCTAACGTGTCAGAGCGCACATTAAGATGGTTTAATAAACATACCCCATAGTCCCTGGGGACAGGAAAGAAGAAATTTCCTACTTCTGCTGAACTGATTGGCTACATCTTCCCTGAAGGCAAAAATGTAGAGGATGCTTCCCCTCTCCCTGTGACACCAATTAGCCAAATCTAAGATAGAGGTCAGGATAGAAGGTTGCTTATGACATATCAATGACATGACTACTGAAGACAAACAGTTATTGGGGACAGTCCCCACAAATCGGGGATATCTGGTAACCTTAAATTTTAGCCTATTTTCTAAAGACACATATGGACTGACAACCTCCCTTTTTGTGTGGTCCTCACAGCTGCTTATAGCATCTTGACAGGCAAGGAGAAACATTAATCCAATGAGCTTTTTTGCAGTCTATTATTCTTGGCATTTGGAATTTAACATCAGGGTTCTTTTTGGTGGAGACCAGCATACACTGGGAGGCCCTTGGCACTTGACGCTCTCACACCTCTTCCTTCTCGAATAAATGTATGTATTTATATTTAGCTCATGCCTTTCCAGTAGTAGTTTAAGGCAAATCACGTTCAAATACAAAGAGTTTACTAAAACTTCAGGGTTACTGAGTAATAATACATGTGTTGGAAAGAAAGAGGGTGTACTATTCACATCGTCTTGTTTGCTCATTGAACCAGCCTCAGAAGTTGTTTTCTGTGGTACAGTCCCTGACACATCCTTTGGCAGATGCCCAGGTTGTGTCCTGTTTATCTGCGCAGGCTTTTTTGGGATATCTTGCAGATGAAACGGCTGCGCTTGATTCGGTGTCTGATTACTTGCCTTATCTTTGTATGGATAACGCTTCTGCTTTGGTGAGCGATGTCTGATCACAGTTTCGCTTGGTATTGGAGAAGGAAGTGGTAGATGTGATCTTGGGTTTGTCTTCCTCTACGTGTCCCCTTGATTCCTGACCTACGTTTTGGGTTTGGTTGGTTCGGATGGAGTGTGGCCTCTTCTTTCTTGACCTGATCAATCTTTCTTTGTATTCTGGTACTGTGCCTGATGATTTTAAAATGGCCTCTATTTGGCCTTTGATTAAAAAAGGTCACCTTGATGCCTCTTCTCCAACCTTTTATTGGCCTATCTAGTCTCCCTTTTTTGAAGAAGTTACTTGAGCGGTTGGTGCTAAGTTGTTGGATTTTGTTGAGTTGCATGATGTATTGGACATGCAACAGCATGGTTGCCATTGAGGGTATGGTGTGAAAACTTTCTTTCTTTGTTTAATACTTTGTGGTGCAGCTTAGATCATGTGAATACGCGAGTTATGATAATTTTTATTGATATCTCTTCAACTTTTGATTGTGTTAACCATGTCCTGTTCTTGCAGTGTTTGAATTCCTTAGGCATTGTAGGTCAGGTGTTGCATTGGTTTGTCTCATATCTATTGGGTAGGTTTTTTCAGGTTAGGGTTGGGTCAGACGCATTGGACTGGATCGTCAGTTCTTTCCGCTTTATTGTTTAATCTCTATGTTGCTCCTGTGTGTTCATTGTAGCAGAGTTTTGGTGTTTTTTATCATGTTTATGCCAATTTTTTTATTTATCTGCCTTTTGATGTTTCTGTTGGGTATGCTTCTTTGTCTTTGTTGCAATGTTTTGGAGTTGTGGAGATGTGGTTTGCTCAGAATGGGCTGCATATTATAAGATGACTGAGGGATTGTTTGTCTCTCATGATAGGTCCTCTGTCGCTCCTATGGAGGTGCTACTGAATGGCCATATATCTGCTGTTCATAAAGAAGTGGTTTAATCGGTGTGACTTTGGACGCTCGGTTAGATATGTGTGCTCATAGTAACATAGTATATGACAGCAGATAAAGACCAGTATGATCCATCTAGTCTGCCCAGCAAAGCAGCAAGAGCAGGTGCACTTGCTGCTCTCTGCAGGTCACCCCTCCCCGTGCCATTGTTTAGGGGTGTACCAACCGCTCCGTGTAGATCACCCCTATATGTTGAAATAGTTAGTTATATTTATTTTGATTTTATCTTGTTGCTATAAAGGGATACACTGTCTGTCCCATGCCATTTTGAATTACGTCACTGTCTTTGCCCCCACTACTACCATCGGGAGGGCATTCCAAGCATCCACCACCCTTTCAGTAAAATTACCTCGCAGTTTACCTCCCTGCAGCTTCATGTTATACCCTCTAGTTTTACAGCTTCCCCATCTTTGGAAAAGGTTTGTTTGTTCATTAATACTCTTTCAATATTTAAAGGTCTGAATCATATCTCCCCTGTCCCTCCTCTCCTCCAGAGTATACATATTTAGGTCTTCAAGTCTCTTCTCATACGTCTCCTAATGCAGGCTCCAAATCATTTTGGTCGCCTTCCTCTGAACATTTTCCAGTCTTTTTAGATCCTTTGCGAGATACGGTCTCCATAACTGAACACAATATTCCAAGTGAGGCCTCACCTGTGACTTGTACAGTGGCATCAGTATCTCTTCCTTTCTGCTGGTAATTCCTTTTTGTATGCAACCCAGCATCCCTCTGGCTTTTGTTACCACCTTGTCACTCTGTTTCACCACCTTAAGATCCTCAGAAACAATCACTCCAAGGTCTATCTCCTTGTCTGTGCACATCAATCTTTTGCCCCCTATTGCATTTATTTATTTTATTTTTTAACATTTCTTATATACTGCCTTTCATGATATCAAGGTGGTTTACATTGAACAAATTGAAATTACAATGAACAGGGTATTATAACTTGGAGATAACTATTTTACAGGGAACATGGGCAATGGAAGGTTAAGTGGCTTGCCCAAGACCACAAGGAGCACCTGTGGGACTAGAAACCCCAGTCCTTCCGGCCCAAGGTTTCTGTCCTCTAGTGGGATTTGAATCCCTGTCTTTCTGGCCTGAGATAACTTGCCCCAACCACTAGGCCACTCCTCCTACAATCTTGCTAAATTGCATACAATTCCCTTGGATTTCTGCTTCCCAAGTGCATGACACTGCACTTCTTCACATTAAATCTTAACTGCCAAGCATTAGACCATTCTTCCAGTTTTTGTAGATCTTTCCTCATGTTCTCCACTCCCTCAGGGGAGTCCACTCTGTTGCAAATTTTCGTGTCATCTGCCAAAAGACAGACTTCCATTCAGTCCTTCAGCAATATCACTCACAAGTACATTGAATAGTACCAGCCCCAGTACCGAACCCTGGGGCACACCACTAATCACCTTCCTGATCCAGTTCACCACCTTGGGATCCAGTCTCAAGCTGTTGAGTTTATTGATAAGCCTCCTATGAGGAACATTATAAAAGGCTTTGCTGAAATCTATGTAGATCACATCCATAACATGCCCTTGATCTAGTTCTCTGGTTACCCAGTCAAAGAACTCAATCAGATTTGTTTGGCAAGATCGTCCTTTGGTAAAATCATGTTGTCTTGAGTCATGCAACCTGTTGGTTTCGAGAAAGTCCATTATTCACTCTTTGAGGAGCGCCTCCATTAATTTTCCCGCCACTGAGGTAAGGCTTACTGGCCTTTAGTTTGTCACCTCTTCACTATTACCACTTTTGTGAAGAGGTACAACACCAGCCCTTATCCAGTCCTGTGGAACTTCTCCTGTCTCCAAGGAACTATTAAAAACATGTTACTAAGCTCATTTTTTTCAAATTCAGTTTCTGTGTTGACTTTGGCCGCTCCCTGTTTCTTCTGAATTTCATTCTGTGTTTCAAGCATTTGTCTCTGACATTTGATTATGCCAATGTGGTGTTGTTAGGTTTGCCATCCTCTATCTTATCAGCGCTACAGTTGGCATAGAATGCAGCGTCAAGGGTAGTCTTGAGCAAATTGTGATTTGACCATATTATTCCTGTTTACATTCTTTGCAATGACTGCCTATTCAGCAGTGGATTATGTTTAAGTTTTTTTGTATGGTATTGAAGATACAGTTGGGTCTATCTGAGCCCTGTTTGGGGGAGTTGTTGTTGTGGTATATTTCTGCTCATCCAGTTAGTCATATCCTTTGTGATACTCTCATCTTGTCACCTTCTTTCCAGGTTAGTTTGCATCTTACGTGTTCTCATGCTTTTTCTTTGGCTGTGCCTAGCTTGTGGAATAGTTTGCCGGACTCCTTGAGGGGCTGTTGTGATTTGCTGTCCTTCCATTTGCATCTGAAGTATCACCTGTTTCGTCAAGTGTTTGATGTTTGATCTTGTAATTATTTTTATGTTTTGTTGATATGATTTATTTTATTGTTTATGTTTCTTGTGCCACCTTGGACTGTGTGATAAGTTGGCTTATAAAAGCTGTAAATAAATAAATAAAATAACAATAGGACACTATGATACCTGGGTACAAACTATATCGTAATGACAGAGCTGATGAAATTGGTGGAGGGGTTGCGCTCTATGTCAGAGAGGGCATTGAGTCACAAAGGATTAAAGTTTTGCAGAAAACAAAATTCGCTGTAGAATCTCTATGGATTGAAATTCCATGTAAAAAGGGGAAGGCGATGGCAGTGGGGTTGTACTATCGACCGCCTGGCCAGAATGAACAAATGATTCAAGATGTTATCATTCACGTACTTCTTTACTTTGATCTGTGAAATTAAAGATCTTAAATTTGCATTTGCAGGGTTTTTTTGTGACAATTTTCCTCTTTCTTCCAGTTTTTGGCATTTTCTCTTTGTATACCCTCTTGATTTAAATATTGGATTTGTAGCATAAAAGTAGCAGTAAATTATCTCCTCTTTATCTGCAGAAGTCCACTTAACCATAGTTAATTCTCTTAAGTTTTTCATTAATTTCTGTGGTTTATCTCTTGCCACAGTGGGTCCATGAACACGCTCACCATGGCCTTTATCTGTGGCAGGACTGTTATCTTCATCTGTAGCATCTGCACTATCGCTACCACCATCATCAGCCACTGTTCCCTCTAAGCTGTGCGCGTGTGCGCGTGCACACACCTCGCTGAGCGAGCACACATACTTTACAACAGAGCGCACAAAAATTACGGTTCTGATAGAAGACCACACAGACGTCTTAAAATTTAAAAGTTGTTGTGTATTTACGGTTTTCACAAGTTCTACAATATTTTCTAGTGCAATCTTATAGACCTTCAGGATATAAGATCTTTGGTCTTAAACTTTAATTGGCGCATTGAGAAACTTCCGCTTCCGTACTTTGGCTTGCGACATGCGTGAGTAGTCCAATTGTAATCTGTAATTCGAATTACATTATTAAATTTTTATTAAACTGAAAACTGAAAGAAGTTAATTTTTAAAATGTCGAAACCGATAGCGATGAGAGGTACAAAACGTAAGAGAATGGCTGGAGCTTTTAAGCCTGAATGGCTTGAAGAAATTGTTGAAACGGAGACACCGAAATCTCGGGATAAACTGCGTGAAATATTCACTTACGAAGAAGGATGACGGAGTAGTCTGTTTATACTGCCGAGATGCAAAAACCATCGGAGAGTTTTTGAGTGGCAAATTTTGGGATGATGTGTGGAAACTGGACTTTTTGAAATGACATCTGTCTAGTAAGTCTCATACTGAAAGTGTTAAGAAACTTAGGGGTATGTTTACTACAACCCCGCTAATGTGCGGGCCGCGGTAGTGTGCGGGTGCCATATAAGGAGTGGGCGTTCCAGGCTGAAAAAAAAAATCCGGAATTTGCATATGCGCTAAG
Source organism: Ichthyophis bannanicus (assembly GCA_033557465.1). Taxonomy (NCBI): domain Eukaryota; kingdom Metazoa; phylum Chordata; class Amphibia; order Gymnophiona; family Ichthyophiidae; genus Ichthyophis; species Ichthyophis bannanicus. The sequence continues at coordinate 546,609,225 of CM066033.1, forward strand.
GTGCGCGGCGCCCATGTGCGCCCCGCACATTAGCGCATGAGATAGCTGCGCGTGAGGCATAAGTGGTGCGCTGATGTACAAGTAGGAGAGCAGAGCTATAGCACAATGGTTAGAACACTGACCAATGATGCAGGGATCAGGGGTTCAATCCCCCACAGTGCCCAATAAAGACAGCTGGATGAGGCATATAAATAATGGGCGGCATAAGGCGGCACACTGATGGGTATAAGGCAGTGTGCTAAAGTTTTTGGAGGTCATTTTAATACTGGGCAGCATAAGTGGCGCGGTGATGATCAAGCAGAAGAGTAGAGCCACAGCACAATGGTTAGAACACTGACCAATGGTGCAGGGATCAGGGGTTCAATCCCCCACAGTGCTCAATGTAGACAGCTGGCTGAGGCATTACTTTAGGAGCTAGTCTAATATTGTGCAGCATAAGGCGGTGCGCTGATGGGCATTAGGTGGCACACTATTGATTTAGGAGGCTTTTAATATTGGGCGGCATAAGGCGGCGCGCTAATATGCAAGCACAGGAACAGAACCACAGCACAATGGTTAAGACACTGACCAATGGTGCAGGGATCAAGGGTTCAATCTCCCACAGTGCCCAATGAACAAGGCTGGCTGAGGCATTACATATTATGGGGAAGATTGCTTTTGGAGTCATTTTATGTTTATTTTAATTATCACTACTAGCAAACGCACTCTCAAAGCGTGTTAACATAAGGCGCCCTATAAGGCACATTTTAAAGTGCACTGTCCGCCAAGGCACCCTAGAATGTTGCTTATAGGGCGCTTTAGAGGGTGCCGTATCAGGTACCGCAAGGTCAGTGTACTGTTTTTTACGGCAGCACTGTACAGTTTAAGGAATGAAAAGCATAAGTAGGTGCGCTGACAGGCAAGGAGGAGCAGCAGTGGAGCACAATGGTTAAGTCACTGACTGCTGATATAGGGGTCATGAGTTGGCTCCCCAGGGTGCCTAATACGTAAGGCTGGCTGTGGCATCAGTTTTGCAATGTACATATTTTTTCCTGCAGCACTTTATTTCTATTTTATTAATTGCTGCCAGCAAACACGCCCTCACGTGCCGTAAGTGAAGGTGCCGTATAAGGCACCCTATAAGGCACTCCATAGGGCACATTATAAAGTGCACTGTCCGCCACGGCACCCTAAAATGTCCACTATAGGGCACCCTATAAGTTGCATCACAGGATAATGTATAGTGCACGTTATATGGACAGGAACCATAAGGTGCCCTATAGGGCGCCCTATAAAGCACCCTCAGAGGCACCTTATGGGTACAGTAAGCTGAGGGTGTTTTTGCTGGCAGCAAAAATGTACATTACAAAGATATAATGCTTTGGGCAGCCCTATCAAATAACCCCACTATGGGTTTGAACCCATGACCTCTGGCTTCACAGGCAGTGAAGTAACCATTGGGCTACAGCTCTATAGCTACTAGCAAGCCCCTGACTGGCTGCAGAGAGCCTGCACGTCACCACACACACACAGTCTGTTGTGGTCACCAGGATAGGGTTAGCACACCAGTACCCATGATGCACTGCACATGCAAATCAGCTGTCCACAGATGAACACAGGATGGGGTATGCACCCCCACAACACATCGGCCTGGTAGGGGGAACTGACCATGTGCACCCCCACAGCACCTCGGCCTGGTACGGGGTACTGACCGTGTGTTTTACTGGCACAGAGTAGCTACACACCGTCACATTGTGTAGTTTCTGCACAAACCCCTTGGATATCTCTGTCTGCTTCAGTCAGGTGTAGCCCCCATGGACCCCCAGGTGGGCCATGCACCACCACCCCCCCACCCACCACCAGGGCCAAGGGTGGCAAACAGGGTCTCCCATCAATAGATCCACATTCTACCTCCCTGCAAAGGTGGCAGTAGAGGGGACCATCAACCCCAGTCCTGCTGATGAACAGACACCCCACAGGGCAGTCAATGCAGCTCTATACACACCCATAACACAATAGCAGACAGACATTAGGCCTGGATATGGTAAGCTGCACCCCACCACTATCTGATATTCTCCTGCAGCAAGTCATCAGCCACTGCACCCTGCAAGCCACTCCATCAAGACACATACCAGCTGTAAACAATCTGCTAGTTAGTCCATAGTGCATGCTCCCAGTGGAGATGCATGCACCCAGAACAGCATACACAGCAGGCAGATAAATCAGTGACTGGGCCCCAAAAGGAAACCCATATCTATTATATGAGAGAAATACTATATAGCACTATGGGGGTGCCTAGCCATGCTGTGGTCACTGCACAGTCAGGGTGAGAGTGATCTCTCAGCAGGACATACTGAGGTCACCCTGTCTGTGTAGGTGGTGACCGGGCACTAAAATGTCCCAGTCAGTGCCCTATGCCCTGTGCAGATGCACCCTGGCCAGACCACCCTGTCCAGCCTATACCCATGGTACCTTGCTCCTCATTATGCACACTGGCAGCCCAATACTGGCAACATTGCTGGCAGTGTGGGCTGTGGAAGGTGTTTGCAGCCACTACACACTGGATAGACAGACAGCCACCCCCACACCTATGCCAGCATTGTGCTACTATAGAGGAGTTCAGCAGCCATACCCACCACACCAGTCCTGGGCACAGTACAGGCATGGATATGGTACGCAATAATGTTGGTGGTCACTCCCCAGGGGGGTAAACACTGTCAGAGACCAGACCTGCAGCACACACCGCAGACATCAGAATGATTGTTATGGTGGAGCTCAATGAGCAAAATGTGCTTAACGTAGGACTTGCTATCTGCCAGTTATCATAGGAAACGTTTGATAGCTGTGTACCATATACCCAGGTGTAGAGTGGCATTGCTAAGGTATGCAAGTGCTAGTATTGGGAGATACAGGCAGGGCCCAATGTCCTGCCTCTCCAGGAGGCATTGGCCAATGGGGCCTGTGGGTATGTGTGTGGGTGTGTCTGGCCCTGTTGGCTGCTGCTTTACGGCAGAGTTTCCCAACTCCAGTCCTGGTGTTCCGGACACTGTTTGGGTTTTCATGCTGTCCCTCATAAATATGCATGAGCTACATCTGCATACCATGGGGGTGGTGCATAGATATGCAGCACAGGCATCTTTATTAGAGGCAGCATGGAACCTGAATGGTGTGGGGCCCTCCAGGACTGCATTTGGGAGACTCTGCTCTAGGTATTGCGCCTGTTTATGGTGTCATAAAATATAGGCGTATTAACCATGCGTATGTTCTCAGCAATAAAGGTTTGTCCTTACTATCACGCTTTAGTTGTGGGAAAAATATGTGGACAGGATTGGCAGTAGCCCCAGCTGGCCTTTGAACCTGTGACCTTCTGTTCTTGCACACACTGTCTGTGTGCACTGCACCACCGTGTTACCACAGATATGCTGCATTCCTGGGGAGTCCATGACTGTACATCCAACAGAGCCTGTCTGTTGCGGTGGATGGTGCCAGCATGCACAGGCCTAGGCCACTGTCTGCTGTAGCTTGCAGCCACTGCCCCCTCCACCACCTGTACCCTTCCGCCAACATGCAGACATGTCCTTATCTGGGAAAAAGCACATGACCTGATTGAGTTGTGGCACTCCAGGACTGAATTTGGGGTACTCAGCTGTAGGTAATGCCCATTGTTATGGTTTGTGTGCGGCGTAGGGTAAAATAGAGGTGTTGCAACCATGCTTATCTTCTCTGCAATAAAGGAGTGTCTTTACTATCACTGTTTAGTGGTGGGTAAAACTATGGGGACTGGGTTGACAGGAGCCCCAGCTGGGATTTGAACCTGTGACCCTCTGGTCTTACAGGCACTGGCTGTGTCTGCTGCACCACACTGTGGCCACAGAGACAGTGCAGTCCCTGGAGATAGGAAACCTGGCCGGATGAGTCAGAAACCCTGCTCTGCACATTTTTACTGTGGGCTCATTTACCTTGTATGGAGACAAAAGGGCAAATAAACCTCATAAATGACATCGAAAAAAGGGGAAATATACCATGCCCAAGCTGGGCAATTGTGAAATCAATGGGCAACATTAAAAAACACTCCCAGGAAAGCTCCAAAAAAAGGAATTCTTTTTTTGGAAGGGTCTACGGAGCGTAGACCCTTCCAAAAATCATTTTTTTTTTGGAGATTTCCTGGGAGTGTTTTCTATTGTTGTCCATTGCTATCACTATTGCCCAGCTGAATTATAATTTTTAAAATTTTTGTTGTGGTCATTTTCATGTTTTATTTGAAATTTTGTTTTGTGCACATGTATCACACTGCTCACGTTTTGTAGGTTTCCCCAGTTTTGCTGTACATTGCTGACGTAAATGGTTTCTCTTCCCTTTAAATGGGCTCTAACGCGAGGTTTTCACTCGCGGTATTTTTTTTGCCGAAATTCAGCCCCGCTCCTGTGCGGGGAGCCTCTCCCCTCCCACTCTCCACCCATTGACCCCGTCCCTCCGCCCCTCAGGAGCCTTCCTCCGCCCTCCGTAAGCCTTTCCACGCCTCTCTCGCACAGTAGCGGGCCGCGCACATGAGCGGGCCTGTTAGTGTGATGCGCATGTGTGCGGGGCACAAAAATGCACTATTAGCGTGCGCTAAGGTACCTTAGCGCACGCACAAGTGCGCCCCGCACAATTGCGCAGTTTAGTAAACATACCCCTTAGAGCAAAAAATCCTAATTTAAGAGGAGGATTATTTAACTTGTTGCTTGAGAGCACCGCTGAAAAAGAGAAAAGGCAAATTAGTAATGAACGGAAGTGTTCTACACCAGAAGAAATTAAAATTCTAATTGATAGTGTTTTGCTGGCTGTTCGGATGAATATATCCATGCTCTTTGTTCAAGATATTAATGAACACATGTCCAAGTACATAACCATACCTGAAAGCTGGAGAAGCAAAAACTATTCATTTGAATTTCTTGAAATTATAACCATCAATGTCCAAGATAAGCTCATAGCAGATGTTGCATCAGCAGCGTATCATACATTAACTATTAATGAAAGCACAGACATTTCTGTCAACAAATACTTAATACTGTACTTCAAATATCAGCCAGTAAATTCATGTCTGTATAAAACTTCATTTGGTGGGATGCTACAGTTGGAAGCATGTGTTGCTGCATCAACAGTCAGTGCACTCCGGGAATTCTATGGGAAATACAAGCTTGACCTTAACAAATGGTCATGTTTACTTTGGATGGTGCCTCTGTCATGTCAGGCAGAATAAATGGTGTTGCTGCGCAGCTAAAAAAAAAACATTTCACATTTAGTGCAGCAGCATTGTGTTGCCCATCGTGAAGATTTGGGGATCTCTGAATCATGGAAGGAAGTAAAGTTGATGAAAGAAGTTGAAACTTTCATGAGAACTGTTTACACAACCTTTTGTCGATCTTCTACTAAAAGGTCACAATTTAAAGAATTAGCAGATGCTTCTGAATGTGAGTCAATTGCTTTTAGACCTCTGAACGAAGTGTGGTGGTTATCTAGACATTTTGCTCTTCAAGCAATTATTCAAAATTATGATCCATTATTAAAATACTTTGAAGAAGAGAAGGATAATGATCCCATTGCAAAGTATTGTTATAAAAAGCTAAACAGCCATCAATTCCATATAACACTGCAAATTTTGAATGATGTTTTATTTGAACTAGCTTCATTAACAATGGCATTTCAAAAACGTGGGCTAACACCACTGGAAGCATATCATCTTGCACAGGGTAAGCTGAACAAAATCCGAATGCAATACTTGGGTGACACAGTAAAATGGAGTGATAATGTTAAAAATCTTTGACAAGATAACTGGAGACGTTTCAGTGGATACTGGTTCCACACTTATTTTCATTAATATGCTGTGTCTGCATTTAGGGGAAAGATTTCCTGAAAATGAAATTGAGGAATGGTCTGCTTTTGACTTGACAGCAATAGCACAGTGTGATTATGAATTTGGAATTGAAAACGTCCGATCACTCTGCTTAAAGTACAAACAATTTCTTATGGAGGAACATATTGTTGTTCAGCAGTACAATGACTTCAAATTCTTAGTCGCAGAAAAAATCAAAAGCAAACTGATAAACAGTTTTCCAGATATGGTGACTTTGGCATTTCAGAATGCTCACTTTGCAAATTTAGCAAAATTGGTGGATATTGGTGGAAGATTTTTGTCTTCTAGTGCAGATTGTGAGCATAGTTTCAGCTTGATGAACAGTTTAAAAACCAAAATAAGGAATCGCTTACAATTAGAACATTTGGAAATGCTGATGCATGTTAAGCATCATCTTCAAGATGGCGGATTGGTAGACCTTGATAAAATTTATTCAGACTGGTTAAATTTGAAAGCTCAAAGAGAAAGATTTTGGGAATGAACTAATAGTAAGCTCATTCTCTTCTTCCATACATAAATTATTTACATGAAACAACAATGACTTTCAATAAAAATTAATTGAAATAATACCGCATTTGTGATTGTAATTACTGGAAATTTTCCACTTCATTTAGTAATCGTCTATTTTCATTTAATTTGATTAAAATCAATGTGGTGTACATACTGTATTCTGACATGTAGTCAAATTTTAAAGTATATAACTCCGAGTGTCGTTATGTGGCGCACAAAACTTTAACCTTCCTTCAAAAGCTGCACAGCTGATATTTTATGCGCACACTGCCTACAGAAAATTAGAGGGAACATTGTTATCAGCCCTAGTGTGGAGGCTACGAGTGGAGACCTTTTTATCCTGGGTAACATGCGGCCAGTATGTATTTTTCTTTTTCTTTCCTACGATACTTCAACTGTAGTGTCGCCTGGCTGGGATTTAGTATAGATTTTGTACAACAGGGTCACCACATGGAGGTATCCAGCAATACTTTGGGAGGGAACTATATTCTGTCACCCTAAGAAGCAATTCACCAACCACAGCTAGTATATTTTATGCTGCACTTCCCTTTGACTCATTGTCTGGTTTTCCTGAGGGAGAATCCCTCTCTCCTTTTCCTAATACTCTTTCCCAGAATACCTGAAACTGCAGACATATGTCCACAAGAGACAAGGGAAAATTCGATTTTTCTCTTTTTTCTTTTAAGTTTTGGCATATGGGACTAAAGGTATCCACTAGAAGCTAGATAGCAAGCCACGGAGTGGCTGTGCAGGCAACAGAAACACTAGTGGCAGGCAGCAGCGAGAATGGCTCCTGCTACAAAACAGCAGCTACAGATCATGAGAGTAATGAAGCAAGTAGTAACAGAAGCAGCAGTACAATGATAAAGACAGTGGCAGCAGAGAGAGGTAAGGGGAAAGGACATTTTTATTTCTTTTTTCTTTTTATTTTCTTTTTGTTTTGTTTTGATTTTTTTCCTTTTAAAATTGTCATGTGAGGCTAAAGATGCACTTTGAAAGTAGGCAGCAGACCAAAGAGACTGCAATGGAAACTGGCAAAAACACAATAGACACTGAAAGCGCAGAGTATAGGCAACAGCGCCTTAGTGATGCTCTACACTTATTTCTCCTCCCAGTCGTATGAAAATTGAGGGAAACCAAGCAAAGGGAGGTTTGTTTTTAGAAACACTAGCTTTTCCAGCAACAATGGAGACTCACAATATTCCCTGCCATGGAGAATATCCATTCATTGGGCTCACTGGTTGGAGGACAGGACGGGAAATGCTGGCAACATTGGCCAGGTCAGACCAGACTGCTGACTTTGTACCCAGTATGCCAAGGGTTCTGTGGCTATAGCCTCAATGGGCTCTCCAAGGTAGTGTGTCACCAAAATTTGTGTGGGAGACTGACTTATGGAAGACTGGTTTCTGATGCTTATCACTGTAGCTAGACTTTCTGTCAACAAAGATTTTCCTATGCTTGGGCCCTTGGGGAACTGGCACATAAAGCTGAGGGGGAGTGTGATGTGGTAGCTGAGAGGATGCTGCGGTTTATGGTACCACCACTGCTTGCCGATGTGCCTACTCTTTCCCCTGCTGCATTACCACTGTCCCTCTGCTTCTGGTGCTCCCTGTCCTCCACCTGAATCACCAACTTCTCCTTCCAGTAAGTCCGTGTGCTGAACTGAAGAATGATAGTTCTTTCAAACTTGGTTCACAGACACTAGCTAGCATATAAGCATCTTCCTACACTGCTTGTGCCCTAATTCTGAACCACATATGCTGGTTTAGGAGTTAAGTTCATTACTGTCATGGTACATGCAAAACTAATCTACTTGGAGACATTGCCCCAAGACTGAACCACTCCATCTAGCGTGCCCTGTATCCTAGATGATGGCCCTCTGCTACATCAGAAATACTCTCCCCATTCATACTGTAAACACTAGATCCTCCTGCATCGGCACCATTACCAGTTTCTGGAACAGTTCTCTCTGTAGAGAACTACTTACTTCTAGATGACATGACAGTTGGGATGTCCTAATCAACATCTAGTAAATTGAAATCACCTAATGATAGTATTTCCCCTTTCAGACCTCAATCACTTTTTTCTGCCTGTGAAGGAGGTCTGTACAGTATATCATATCAGTAAACTGATGTTTCACTCCTCTTTCCAAATTAACCCATGATAGCTTCACTCTTACCTCATAATCCCTGCAATTTATTTATTTATTTAACAGGTTTTTTATACCACCTTTTCCTTAAATCAAAGCGGTTACAAAGACATACAAAGGCTAAACATAGGCAAGGGAAGTGAAAGATGGGATACATAACATGGTGAACTATTACAAAAAACACAATATAGAGAGGTTACAATTAATATGAGTTGGTTAGGTGTCATAGCCGTAGTGCTCAATGAAAAGAACAAACTTTAGTTGTTTTCGGAAATCCTTCAGTTCCTCAACTGATCGTAGGTCGGGGGGAGAGAGTTCCATATTAGAGGGGCCGATAAGGAAAGAGCTCTTTGTGAGGTGAGTTTGCAGACTTTAGTGTAGCTACTTGGGGTGCTGAGGGTGTCAGCTGTGGTTTTCCTTCTAGGTCTTTTGCTGGTGTTAGGGAATAAGAGGGCTTGGAGACTGATTGCTGAAGTCTTATGTCTGATTTTGAATATATTGATGACCAACTTGTATCTGATACGGAGGCTTATTGGGAGCCAGTGGAGTTCTTTAAGGATTGGGGTGATGTGGGCTTGAGTTGAAGAGCCGGCGATTATTCTGGCAGCTGTGTTCTGAGCCATCTGAAGTGGCTTGAGTGAGTGTTTCGGGATTCCGTTGTAAATAGGGTTACAGAAGTCAAGAATTGGAGTTATTAGAGCCTGACAGACTGAGCGGAAATGTTGTTGGGAGAGAAGGGGCTTCAGGCGTCTAATTATTTTCATTCTGTAGTACGCGCTTCTAACAGTTTTTCTGATGTGAGATTGAAGGTTGAGTCGATTGTCAAGGGTTACTCCGAGGTATCTTACTTCGTCCTTTTGCATTACTATTATTGAACAAAAGAACATCAGATATGTGTGGTAGATTAAGCCAGAATGAGGCACGACACAGGACTCCACAATCAAGAGGACAAGCATCCAGACAACAGCCCTGGGCCTCCTTGGCACCCGTAGAGTTAAACCCTCTTTTACCCTAGGCTTTTCTCCAGCTGTAACAAGTCCTTAATTGCCCTCAGCAGGGCTACTCTGCTGAATAGCTGAGCACTGCTCCAGCACAGAGAGCACTTCCAAAACAAACAAAACCGGCTCCTCAAAGTTTCCTCACTTTGGGCAGCACAGCCCAGCAAAATGTCTCTCCAACCGAGTGGAACTCCAGCAGCAAGGCTGAGCAGACAATAATACATTCTAATGCTTCCTACCTCTACAGCAGGCTCTCTTTTACAGGTAAGTAGTCTATAGGTATGCTCCAGAACCCTGTGCTCCTGTCTCTCTTAGGTCTCCTGCTTCTTGGTTTAAACCACAGGACCTAGCCACACGCTCCCCAGGCATTTTCCAGCCTATTTTCTTAAAGGGGCAGGGGTTTGGGCTCTTACAGGAAAAATGCCTCCCCAGTTCTGAGCTTGGCTGGGGAGTGTCTCAGCGGAGGCTGAGGAGTTTCCTATATACTCCATCACAATATGCCATACTGGGTCATACCAAGGGTCCATCAAGCCCAGTATCCTGTTTCCAGTAGTGGCCATTCCGGGTCTCAAGTACCTGTCGGGTTCCCGAAAGAATATGCATTCCATGCTGCTTGTCTCAGGGATAAGCAGTGGATTTCCCCAGGCCTCTTTAATGATGGTTTATGGACTTTTCCTCTAGGAACTCATCCAAACCTGTTTTGAACCCAGCTGAACTAACAGCTTTAACTACATTCTCCGGTAATGAATTCCAGAGTTTGATTAAGCACTAAGAAAAAAATTATTTTCTCTGATTAGTCTTAAATGTGCCATATTGTAGCTTCATTGCATGTCCCCTAGTAGTTTCCGCTTTTTGAAGGAGTAAACAACCAGTCTACATTTACCCCTCCACTCCATTCATTAATTTATAGACCTCTATCATATCTCCCCTCAGCTGTCTCTAACCTTTTAAGCCTTTCCTCATAGGGATATCCATCCATCCCCTTTACCATTTTAGTCACTCTTCCCTGTACCTTTTCCAATTCTGCTATATCCTTTTTAAGATATGGCAACCAGAATTGCACACAATATTTAAGTTGTGGTTGCACCATGGAACCATACAGAGGCATTATAATATCCTTGGTTATATTTTCTATTCCTTTCCTTATGATTCCTAGCATTCCATTTGCTTTCTTGGCTGAGGCTGTACACTGGGCAGAGGGTTTCAACGTACTATCCAGAATGACGCCCAGATCCTTTTCCGAAGTGATGATTCCTAATGTAGAATCTTGCATCATATAACTGTATTTTGGGTTGTTTTTCCCTAAATGCATAACTTTGCAATTGTCCACATTAAATTTCATCTACCATTTGGATGCTCAGTCTTCCAATTGTTCAAGGTCTTCTTGCAGTTTTTCACAATACTCTTGTGTTTTAACAACTCTGAATAATTTTGTGTCATCTGCAAATTGGATCACCTTACTCATTATTCCCATTTCCAGGTCATTTATGAAGATGTTAAAAAGCAGTGGGCCCAGCACAGATTCCTGGGGTACTCCACTATTCACCTTTCTCCATTGAGAAAATTGTCCATTTAGCCCTACTCTTTGTTTTCTACCTTTTAACTAGTTCGTAATCCACAATAGTGCACTGCCTCCTATCCCATAACTTTTTAATTTCCACAAGAGTCTTTCATGAGGGAACTTGTTAAGGGCTTTCTGAAAATCCAGATATACTTTATCAACCGGCTTATCTTTATCTACCTGTTTATTCACATCTTCAAAAAAATATAACAGCCATGTTGGCTTCCTGCCATTAAGCCATGACTATCCACATGTTCAGTAATTTTGTTCTTTAGAATGGTTTCTACCATTTTGCCTGGCACAGACATCAAGCTCACCGGATCACCCCTGGAAGCCTTTTTAAAAATTAGCGTTACCTTGGTCACTCTCCAGTCCTCAGGTACTACAAATGATTTTAAGGATAGTTCAGAGATTACTAAAAGTAGGTCTCAAATCTCTGAACACTTCCACTTCACCGCCAGATCCATGCCCAAATCCCTGGATAAAGACAACTAGCACGAACTAGCCCCAACACTCTGTAAGATAATTAACTCATCTCTCTTACAGGGAACTATGCCTCCTCCCCTGAAAATCTCATCCATTAGACCATTACTAAAAAAACAACACTTCTGACCCAACTTCTCCAGCCTCATATCGACCTATCTCCAGCATCCCCTTAATATCCAAGCTAATCGAGAAAACGGTACAACGCCAGCTCCAAGACCATGTAGACGCTACCACGGGGTTGAACCCTTACTGACATCCCTTCTGAACACAGTAATCAAAGGAATCGAAGACGTCAAGAAAGGCTTTGTCCTCATTATTATAGACATAACAGCTGCCTTCAACTCAATAATCCACCCCATAGTACTGGACAGGCTAAGCAAAATAGGAGTAAGTGGCACACCCCTGGCATGGTTTCATTCCTACCTCACAGACAGAAAATCTCAGGTCAAGATAAAATGCAATGTATCGAGACCTTTCTCACTAAAACAAGGTTTACCTCAAGGATCATCTCTCTCAGCTCTACTCTTCAACCTTTACTTACAACCAGTTTGCAAAATACTACAAGCCTACAACATTCACTACCACCTATATGCAGACGACCTAATAATTTACACCACCCTAGACATAAAGAACTCCGACTACGCCACCATCTCATTCTGCATGACAGCAATATCAGAATGGTTAACATTATGAAACCTCGAGATCAACTACAAAACATCGGAAGCCCTTATAGTCACAAAGGACTCCACATTCAAACCCCCAGACAACATAACAATAGGAAGCAGATCAATCCCTGTAAAAAACGAGGTAAAATACCTAGGAATTTACCTCGACCAGAGGCTCAACTTCCTGACCCACATCAGCAAGACCACCTCAAAAGTATATTACAAAATGAAATTCCTGCAAAACCCACATCCTCTACTTGATCAGAACCACTTCCAAACTGTGTGTCAAGTGCTAATCACACTACATCTCAATTATTGCAACCTAATCCTTCATGGCTTACCCAAAAATGCAACCAAGGCCTTACAGCTAGCCCAGAACGCAGCAGCCCAACTAATCACAAGATCCAGTAGACAGGCTCACATCACCCCCATTCTTGAATCCCTCCATTGGCTCCCCATCAATTCCCGAATAAAATATAAAGCCATAATGATGGCTTTCAAAATTCAACACAACCAATCTGCCGGCTGCCTTATAGACCTAATCTGAAGAGCCCATGACAACAGATCAAGAAGAACACAGCATCAAAACTCCCTTGCAAGCTCCACATCTCATACTGGAATCTCTCAGAATGCCCTAAGGAGAGCATTCGAACTCTACATCCCATCACTTTCAAACTCTCTCCCACACCTCCTGAGAGCCACCACAGATGTCACTGACTTCCGGAAGCTCGTGAAGACTCACCTATTTACCTAACACTTCCATACCTCACCAACCATGTAATGCATTGACTACCATGCCAGATAGACCTGAAATTCTCAGGCACCCTGCACAGCTCAAACTCCATGTAAATAGTTAAATTATTAAATGTAAACACAGTTAACATCTCTTGTATATAGTTCTGAAAAATCGTTTTATGTAAACAAACTTCTGTTCTATGTAAACCACCTTGAGAATCTGAAAGGTGGTATATAAAAAATGTTAGATAAATTAAATAAAATAAATAAGTAAATCTCATATTTCATATCTTTCAGCATCCTGTGATGTATGCCATCCAGTGCAGGTGATTTGCTGCTCTTTAGTTTATCAAATAGCTGTAATACATCTTCCCGATTTATCGAGATTTGTTTCAATTCCACTGATAACATAAGAACATAAGATATGCCATACTGGGTCAGACCAAGGTCCATCAAGCCCAGTATCCTGTTTCCAACAGTGGCCAATCTAGGTCATACGTACCTAGCAGTTTCCCCAAAAGATACAGGTTCCGCAATGCTTGTACTGGGTCAAGCATTGATATCCTGGGTCCCTTCTTTTTTTTTTTTTAATTTTATATTTTTGAATTTCAATAACATAATCAAGCAACCAGCTTGTACAGAAAAGATGCTCATAAGAAAAAGAAATTACATTGAAACAATATAGTAACGAAGAAAACAAATATCAAATGAGACATCACTAGTCCTCAAAGAGGGGGGAGAAGCATTTGAACATAATACAGGAGGAAGGAGAACCCCCTGAATAAATCATGAAAATGGTAAAAAAGCAAAGATAACAACGGAGGGGAAGGAACATTACATATGATGAACGCTATACGCCGTAAGGTGGAGACGATATCACAATATGAGAGCTGAGATAATTAGAAAGATCCCCAGGTTGAAAAAATATAAACCGCTGAGAATTATGAACCACAATACATTTGCATGGAAATCTTAACAAAAAAGAAGCTCCCAACTGTAGAACCCCAGGTTTTAATAACAAAAAGGCTTTACGCCTACCCTGGGTGTCCCTGGAAACATCAGGGAAGACAGACACCCTCTTCCCCATGAACAAATTACTTCGCCTTTTATAGTAAACTTTAAGATGCCAGTCTCTGTCCGAGGACAGTGCAAAAGTCACTAATAAGGTGGAAACCACTATATCTTCTTCTTGAGGAGATTTTAGCAAAGCTGACACATCCAGCGAATCCATTTCTAGACCACCAAACACACATTTCCCCTCTTTCTTCTTCCCAGTGGGTAAATAATATGCTTTTGCAATCAGTGGAAATAAATCAGAAGAAATCAATAGGGATTCTTGGAGATATTTCTTGAAAAGTTCCACTGGAGCAAGTCCCGGAATAACAGGAAAATTCAAGAGCCTTAAATTCGAGGCCCTTGTAACATTTTCCAAATTCTCAAGTTTCCCTTTCAAAACGATATTATCCTTCATCAGTGTTTCCGTCAATCCAGAAACTTGAGAGAGCTTCTGGTCGAAAACCCCCACTTGCTTCTTAGTTTCCACACATTCAACAGAAAGCTTCTTAATATTATTCTCAATTTTAAGAGGATTGGAGAAAGATTCAGTTAATTGTTGATTAACTACCTGAGATAGCTGAGTAATGGCTTCCCAGATATTTTCCAGGGCCACCTTAGCCGGCCGAGCAAGAACTATCAATGGAGGGCTCACAGCAGTGGGAACTCCCAAATCCAAACTTTTTTCAGCAACCTCAAACTCCACACCGACGGCAGATTCCACTCCAGGAGATTGTACTACACCAGGAGTATCCCCCCGAACATCAGCTCCGGCCACTCCAAAATCAGGGGTAGGCTTCTTTGCGTCCTGCTCTGGCTTTACAGTGTCAGCCTGCCCGGGCGGCACCACAGAGCCACACGCCGAAGAGTTTCCTGACGAAGCCGGAGCCGGAGGGGGAGAGCGTGCATTGGGGGAAAGAGAGATTTCATGGGCGGAAGCAACCGTGCCCTCCTCCGCCGACGCTATCAAGCCCTGCCGAATCCCCCCTATCTGCTCCTCCGAGAGCTGTACGAAACGGTCCATTGGACTAGAAACAGCAGGTACGGGCTCAGCGGGATAAACCCGAGGTTTGCCTTTGCGTTTAGGCATTCTGCTCGACCATCTCCGCCGCCATCTTGGACAAGCCACTCCCCCCTGGGTCCCTTCTTAATAATGTTTTATGGACCTTTCCTCCAGCAACTTGTCCAAACCTTTTTTAAACCCAGCTACACTAACAGCCTTTACTACATCCTCCAGTAACAAATTCCAGAGTTTGATTGCACGTTGAGTGAAAAAATATTTTCTTTTATTAGTCTTAAATAGTTTACCCTGTAGCTTCATTGCATGTACCCTAGTCTTTCTATATTCTGATAACGTAAACAATCGATCTACGTTTACCCGTTCCACTCCGTTCATTAATTTATAGACTTCTATCATATCTCCCTCAGCCGTCTCTTTTCCAGGTTAAAGAGCCCTAACCTTTTTAGCCTTTCTTCATAGGAGTATCCTTCCATCCCCTTTACCATTTTGGTGGCTCTTCTCTGAACCTTTTCTAATAACTCTATATCCTTTTTAAGATACGGCGACCAGAATTGCACACAATATTCAAGGTGTGGTCTCACCATGGAACGATATAGAGGCATTATAATATCTTTTGTTTTATTTTCCATTCCTTTCCTTATGATACCTAGCATTCTATTTGCTCTCTTGGCTGCCACTGCACACTGGGCCGAGGGTTTTAACATGTTATCCACAATGACGCCTAAATCTTTTTCCTGGGTGGTGGTTCCTAATGTGGAACCTTGCATTGTGTAACCATAGTTTGGGTTATTCTTCCCTAGGTGCATAACTTTGCACTTGTCCACATTAAATTTCATCTGCCATTTTGATGCCCAGTCTTCTAATTTATCAAGATCCTCTTGCAATTTTCCACAATCCTCTTGGATTTTAACAATTTTAAATACATCACATTTGAATGCATTTTTGGCATGGGTAAGTTTCCTACATCTTCTTCAGTAAAGATTGAAGCAAAGAATTCATTCAGACTCTCTGCTATGGCCTTGTACTCTCCTAGTGTCCTTTTTACCCCTCTGTCATCTAATGGTCTAACAACTCTCTCACAGGAGTTTTGCTATGAATGTACTTGAAAATGTTTTTATTATACGCTCTTGCTTCCGCAGAAAGCTTCTTTTCAAATTCTTTTTTGCCTGCCTTATTAATGCCTTAAATTTAACTTGCCAATATGTATGTTGTTTTCTGTTTTCATCATTTGGCTCTTTTTTCTATTTTTTGAAGGATTTTCTCTTAGCAATAACAGCCTCTTTGACCTTACCTTTAAGCCATGCTGGCTGTCGTTTGGCCTTCCTTTCACCTTTCTTAAAGTGGAATGCATCTGCTCTGGGCTTCCAAGACAGTATATTTAAATAATGCCCAGGCCTGATGTAGACTCTCAACTTTTTGCAGTTGCTCCTTTTATTTTCTTTTTAACCATTTTCCTAATTTTAAAACAGTCTCCTTTTTGAAAGTTAAATGCAAGTGCAGTGGATTTCCTTGTTATCTTCCGACCATTTATGAAATCAAATGTGATCATGTTATGATTGATATTGCCAAGCGGCCCCAACACCATTAACGTTTGCACTAGATACGGTGTTCCACTAAGAACTAGATCTAAAATAGCTGCCCCTTGAGTCTGTTCCTGAAATAGCTGCTCCATGAAGCAGTCATTTATTTCATCCAGAAATTTTATGTCCCTAGCATGGCCTGATATAACATTGACCAATGGGGTAATTGAAATCTCCCATATTTACTGTGTTGTAAACTTTGCAAGCTTTCCTAATTTCTTTTAGCATTTCATTATCTGTCTGTTAATTCTGGCCTAAATTAGGCTTCCATAACCTCCCTACCACACTTTCCTATGTCATTGTTACCACCATGTACCTAGATAGCAGGCTGTTCCCCAGCACTATCGAAAACCTTGTCTAGGTGGTGTATGAGGTTCATTTTCTTCACACCAAGTAGGCATGTTACCAGGTGATCCTCACGTCCACCAGCCACCCAGCTATCTACATACCTAATGATCAAATTGCCAACTATAATGTCCATCCTAACCCTTCCCTCCTGGGCACATGGCCCTGGAGAGATGTCCTCAGTGCGAGAGTGTATTACATCACTTGGAGGATAGGTCCTACTGTAGCTATAGGATCACTTCCTGCCACACCAAGATGATGCTCTCCTTCCATGTGACCTCTCTCCCCCATGGCAGTAGTACACACCCACTGTCATTCCCTTCCCCTTTTTACATGCAGTATCTATCTATAAAGATTCTACAATGTGTTTATTTCCTGCAAAACCTTTATCCTGTTTGGCTCAATGCCATATAGCGCCACCCCTCCACCTATGTGATCTACCCTATCATTGTGATATAGTTTGTAGCCTAGTAGCACAGTGTCCCATTGGTTATCCTTCTTCTGCCAGTTCTCTGACATGACAATTATATCAAACGTCTGATTCAGTGCTATGTATGCTAATTTGCCCATCTTATTTTTTAGACTTCTAGAATTTGCATACAGGCATTGAAAAGCTTGTATTTTGTTCATATTAACAGTCTGGCTATCTGATGGCAGACCCTTGAGAAAACACTAACTGACACTGGGATAGCAGTAGAGGAGGATCCAACAGAACAAACAATGAAAGTGCAATGGGAGAGATAAGAAGATAACCAGGATAGCACAGAGCCCTTGAAATCAAGCGCGGATAAGGTATAGAGGAGAAGGTGGTGGTCAGCAGTGTCAAAAGCAGCAGAAAAGTCAAGAAGGATGAGGATTGAGTAAAGGCCCTTGGATTTTGCTAGGAACAGGTCGCTGGAGACTTTGGCAAGAGCTGTTTCAGCAGAACAAGAGAGCTGAGGATGGAAAGGTAGTGGAAATTTCTGGTTTAGATGAGGAGTTAGATTTCATGATGGGGGAATTCCACACAAAAATGTAATAATAATACATGCAGAAGTTTGCAGAATTTTAAAATATCATCCACAGAATTATCTAAATTTTTGTGCAGAAATTTAAATTATTTTGCAGAGAATTCCCTCATGTATAGTATATATAGCTTTCCAGATACTGACCTTTTTTTCCAGTTTCTATATAAGTATTAAATATTTACCTAACTGGGGGCTGTTACTTACCTAAAGGCTTTGTCCACCCATACTATTCAATCCTAGCTTAAAGTTTTCCCAGTAGGTTAGCCAGTCTGTTTCAGAAGAGGTCTCGCCCCTTCTTCAATAGATGGACACCATCTCTCCTCAGCAACCCTAAGAAAAGTTTTATGTTTATTAAAATTTGATATATCACCCTTCATGGTAGCAGCAGGGCAGTTTACAATAAAACGTAATTAAAAGAAAAGAATAATGGAAAAGAAATACTTATGATAGTAAAGATGCATACAATCATCCTAGGGGTCAGATTAGGGTGGGTAGGGAGAGAGGGGGGAAGAGGTGATACATAGGAATTCTCAGGTAAAGACAGGTAATGGGGAGGTTGAAGGCTTTGAGGAATAAATGAGTTTTGAGTTTGGCTTTAAAGGGGTTGTGTGCTGTGAATTTTGAAAAGGGGATCTGTTTGTCTGAATTTTTCGTGTCCTGAAACAGCCTTTAAAAGTTAGGCGAAACTCGAGTCGATGAGATTTTAGTTTTCCAGCGGCAAGACAAGCAGTCCATTGCCTCCTGGGTTTTGGGCGTCATTCAAGACCTATAGTATCTGTGCAATAGGGCATCTTATGTCCTTTTCACAGGGCATTGTGTACCAGGTAAGTTGTTTTGTGTTTTTAAATGCATTTAAAATTTATAAAACTAGTTGGTGGCCGATGATTGAATTGTGGGGTGAAGTTTGTTAGTTGTTTTTGCAGCGTTATTGTCGCAAGTGCATTCCCAACCCCCCTCTACTGAGGCCAGCCCTTTACTCTCAGGATTTATTTTCAGAGGATGTTTTGAGACCCCTATTCTCTTTAAATTTCTGTGGAGTTTAGATTTACTTAACACTTGGCTTTCTGTATGTGAATTTCCTTGTGAATTTATATGAGACAGCATATCAGATATACTTTTAAAGAAATAAGGGGGTCATGAAGAGACACGAATAATGGGGATGGACGTCCGGCTTGGAAGTCCAACCCCCGCTACTCACAGGGACCTGATTCTGTATCCAAAGCTCCCAAGGCCTCTGTGTGGGGAGCTCTGGATAGGGGCGGTGACAGGGTGGGAACTGGGTGGAGTGGGGGTGGGATGCACAACCCAGACATACAGGGCCGATTCAGGTCCCAGCCCTGTACGTTCAAGGGCAGAAGGTCAGACGTGGGACGTATTCCACCTCAGAGGTGGAATAAGTCCCATTGCCAGAGGGAATCTGCCCAGGCTGGACACACAACAACGGAGGAGCAGCTGCAGGAGGACCCCTGCCACCTAATCCCAGCCGTGACTAACCCCGCAGAGGGCCAGGCAGCGGGGAAAGAAGAGTGACACTGGTGGTGAGGTGCCTGTGTTCCTGCTGGGCATCCCAGTGCCATAGGGATGGGTTGCCATGGCACAGACGCTCCAGCAGGAACATAGGCAGGGCTGTACGGGGAGGTAAGTTGATTCCCTCGCTGTGGAATTGGGGCATGGCTGGTCCGTCTATGTGCCTGATTCTGCACCCACAGGAACATCGAGTGCACATTCATTCCATCTTGTCTATGGACGGGCCAACAGCCCGGACGTGTCCCACTTGGAATGGGGCAAACATAGGCATAACCAAAACATGGATCACAGAAACAGACAACATACTATTTATTTATTTATTTATTTATTTAACACTTATTTATATACCGCATCTTCCAGCGATCAGTTGCGGTGTACAATTAACAACAATTAACAATGCAGAGCTTGTTTTACATAGAACAATTATAACTTTTTACATAGAACATCTTAACTTGTACAACAAAGGGTTTAAAAGACTAAGCAGAATAATTCAATAAATCAACTAACACAGTTTGTGTTACAATTTAAACAGAAGTACTGTCCCTAAAACAGTTGTAACTATATACTACTAAACCAACTCACACTAAGTGGATACACCCTATACCATTGCCCAAAAACTCAATGGAGAGGTGGCGGAGTGATGATCCTAACCAGAAAAAAATCTAAACTTCCGATGCCATGCAAGTGACAGCATCAATGAATCCAACTTCATCATCATCATCACCAATAAAGCGACCACCATCTATCTGCCTCATGTTCAGGACACCTACCTCCAATGCCAAAAAACTATCAATAATCCTGAACACAATAACAGCATCAAAAACAGAAAAAGATCTCTTAGTTCTAGGAGACTTTAACCTCCCCTCGCTGCACCAAAACCATCCGCATTCCTTCATCCAAGCAATGGCAGCAGTGGACCTAATGCAATTCGTTAACACTCCCAAACACACAAAAAGCAACACACTGCATCTAATCTTCTACAATGAACATAATGCCCAATCGTGCCCCTCCCACTCTATCCAACCCACTCAGTCCCATGGTCCGACCATAAACATCAAGTTCTCCCTCCCACAGAATCTCATCAGGAAAAATCACAACCAAGACTCATCAACCAGAAGGTTTAAACCTTTCAACAAGGAGAAGTTCATTCAGGACACCCTCGCACAAATATCTGAAGACTCCACTGACCTGGATATCCTTATGGAGAACTGGAACAATATTACCAGAAATGCAGCTGTCGCTACCAATACCACCGCACCCACACAAACGAAACAATCTAAGACCGACCAGTACACTCCTACCCTCCGCTACCTGAAGCAGCAACTCCGTAAACATGAAAGAAAATGGCAAAACTAAACACAATGAAGACAAATTACAATATCTACACCTGCTGAAAGACTATCACACTGCGACAGACAAAGTTAGACTTGAACACCATACTAAACTACTAAATTCTGCAATCAACTGACCAAGAGAGCTCTTCAACATCATGAAACACCTGACTAAAACACCATCCACCAAAAACTAAGAAATCATGCTTGCCCCACAACAACTAGCTCAAC
Source organism: Ichthyophis bannanicus (assembly GCA_033557465.1). NCBI lineage: Eukaryota > Metazoa > Chordata > Amphibia > Gymnophiona > Ichthyophiidae > Ichthyophis > Ichthyophis bannanicus. The sequence continues at coordinate 546,630,299 of CM066033.1, forward strand.
ATTACAAACAACTACATCCCCAACCTGATGTCCATCCCCACCTCCCACCGAAGACACCCACCAAGACCCCTGGATCCCCGCCAAAATTACTGAAAGCCAAATCAAAGACACAATAACATCTCTAAACACAACTTCCCCCCTAGATCCGTGCCCGGCATATGCCCAATGCTAAAAAGCTTACCCTGGACCTTACTGACCCATCATCATACAAACACATTGCACGCCTACCTTTTGCAGCAAAGATCATTGAGAAAACAGTACAGCACCAACTTCAAGATCATATCAACAGATACAACTTACTAGACCCACAACAACATGGGTTCTGCTCTTATCACAGAGTGGAAACACTACTAACCACCCTGATAAACACTCTAATTCAAGGTATGCATTGAGCCAATCAAGGTTTCCTTCTAATCTTCTTGGACATCTCATCAGCTTTTGACACTGTAAACCACCAAATTCTACTGTAATGTCTCTGCACCAATGGAATTCAAGGCACTGAACACAAATGGTTCACATTCTACCTCACTGATAGACAACAACAGATAAAGGTTGAAAATAACACCTCCACCCCTTACAAGCAAACACAAAGAGTCCCCCAAGAATCTACCCACTCCGCAATACTCTTCAATCTCTATCTGTGACCACTCTGCACAATCATAAGATCACACAACCTAAACATCCACATTTACGCTGACGATATTATGATATATGGACCAATTAACACAAACCAACCCACTCTATCTGCCCACCAGGAATGTTTCACTGAAGTAACCTGCTGGCTAAGAGTCAACAACCTGCAAATTAACCACAACAAGATGGAGGCCCTCTACATACCAAGGGACACGACATTCCCCCCCCCCCCCCGCTCTACAATAACACTGAACAACACTACAATCAAAACCCATATAAACAATATCTCCCGTACAGTTTACTACAAAGCAAAGACACTCCAGTGCCTCTGACCACTCCTCGAACCAGAAGACCTCCGCACTGTACTACAAGCCTCATTAATACCTCACCTGGATTACTGCAATGGCATCTACCAAGGACTACCACAATCCACATTCCTACCACTCCAAACAGGTCTCCATTCGACAGCCAGAACAGTACAAGCAGCAGCACATTACCCCTATCCTCAAACAGCTCCACTGGCTCCCACTACAGAGCCAAATAATATACAAAACCATCATGCTAACCCAAAAAGCAATCCCCACCCACACACCTCCACATGCTTCTTCAGCCCTCCCAACCACAGAGAACTAGACGGACCTCCACGATGAACACCCTCATCATCCCCCCACAGCAGAACCAAATCCAACCAGCAAGCATGTAAAAAAGCCTTCCCACTATACGCACCTTCCATATAGAACAAGCTACCAGACCAGCTCAGGAACATCACTGATTTCAAGACATTCAGAAAACATTTAAAGACTCATCTGTTCACAGAACATTTCAACCCAGGCACATAACCCCCTCCTTCCCTCAGAAGGAACATAGCATGATGTCTATCACTACTGCTGTACACAGTCAGAAATGTATATAGTTAAGAGACCTGAGACCCATAATTGCATGTTGTATATAGTTTTGATGCCACTGTTACATCTTGCATTCGTTCCATATAAACTGCCGTGACCCAGTGAAAAGTGGTATATAAATACAGCTAAATAAATAAAATAAGGGAAGTAAGTACGTTTTATAGATATTTTGTAGACATACATATAGTGTTTGCAGTTCACTAACAGTCCATGTTTGACAGTACAAGAATTTCAACACATTTATGGACCAAAAATTACATACATAATGAGCTTCATTGAAAATATATTAAAATTGTTTGAAAGTGCATGCTTACAATGTGACAGATCAGAGGTAATTTTATAACAAATTGCCTGGGTTGAGAGGGTAAGTAGGCAACTATTTCTAGCATATTATATAAATCCACATAGGCACCTATATATCTTTATAAAATACTAGGGGTTAACTGACACAAATTGCAGCTAGTTTGAAGCTGTAGAAATTTACATCTGCTCAGGAGTAAATGCTACTGCCATATATTTAATGTCCAATTTCTTAGAATGAAGATATAAAGCTATTCATTCAAAACACTTCATTTCATGTGCACCAAACAGGGAGAACTAAATCACACTCAGAGGAGGCTGTTTGTTTGAGCAGAGTGTTCCTACTGTTTGTTTAAATCCTGCCGTTTGTGTGATTGGTGTGGATTTTCAATGTGACAGAGAAAATTGACCACTGATGAGGCAATTGTGAAATGCCTTCGGGCAACCTATGCGGCGTTGGGTCCAGCTGGGTCAAGTCAAATAGCATGTGGCATAAGATAAGTGTGATTTGATAAACTGCAAGAGAAGTGTGCTGAGTTTACAGCAATGAGGCGCTGAGTTTACAGCATTGAGATAGTTTTGCAAGGTTATATGCTCTTTAATATGGTGGGAGTATTTCGGGATCCCTGATGTTAATATGCCAGTCTCAGGCCTAGATTGATAGCCTGAGACAAGATGGCCCATGGGTCCATCTAGTCTGCCCAGCAAGGTGGCAAGAGTAGGTGCACCTGCTGCTCCCTGCAGGTTACCCTCCCCATGACCTTGTTTAGAGGTGTACCCATCGCTCCGTGCAGCTCACCCCTATTTGTTGAGATATAAGAGATAGTTACGTTTATTTTGATTTTATCCTGTTGTCTCTCCCATGCCATTTTGAATTCCGTCACTGTATTTGCCCCCACGACTTCCATCGGGAGAGCATTCCAAGCATCCACCACCCTTTCAGTGAAAAAGTATTTCCTGGCATTGCCTTTCAGTTTACCCCCTCACAGCTTCATGTTATGCCCTCTAGTTTTACAGCTTCCCCATCTTTGAAAAAAGATTTGTTTGTTCATTAATACCCTTTAAGTATCTAAAGGTCTGTATCATATCTCCCCGGTCCCTCCTTTCCTCTAGCATATACATATTTACATCTTCAAGTCTCATCTCGTACATCTTCTGGCGCAGGCTCCAAATCCTTTTGGTCACCTTCCTCTGAATCATTTCAAGTCTTTTTATATCCTTTCCAAGATATTGTCTCCAAAACTGAACAAGTGAGGCCTCACCAGCGATTTGTATAGTGGCATTAATACCTCCTCCTTTCTGCTGGTAATTCCTCTTTGTATGTAACCCTGCATCTTTCTGGCTTTGGCCACTGCCTTGTCACACCGTTTCGCCAGCTTGAGATCCTCAGAAACAATCACTCCGAGGTCCTTCTCCTAGTCTGTGCACACTAACCTCTTACCCCCTATCACATACAATTCCCTTGGATTTCTGCATCCCAAGTGCATGACACTGCACGTCTTCACATTAAATCTTAACTGCAAAGCATTAGACAAGTCTTCCAGCCTTTGTAGATCTTTCCTCATGTTTTCCAATCCTTCAGGGGAGTCCACCCTGTTGCAAATTTTTTGTGTCATCTGCAAAATTACAGATTTTTCCATTCAGTCCTTCAGCAATATCACTCACAAGTACATTGAACAGAAGCAGTCCCAGGACTGATTTCTGGGGCATGCCACTACTCACTTTCCTTTCATCTGAGTGAGTTCCATTTACCACCACCTTCAGTCGTCTGTTAGTCAACCAATTTCTGATCCAATTCACCACCTTGGGACCCATCCCCAGGCTGATCAGTTTATTGATATGACTCCTGTGAGGAACAGTGCTGAAATCTAGGTAGATCACATCCATCGCAAGTCCATTATTCTCTCTATCAGGAGCACCTCCATTACTTTTCCCGCCACCGAGGTAAGGCCTGTAGTTTGTCACGTCTTCCCTATTACCACATCAGCTCTTCTCCAGTCCTGTGGAACTTCTCCCATCTCCAAGGATCTATTAAAAACATCCTTTAAAGGCCCTGCCAGAACCTTTCTGAGCTCCTTCAGTATCCTTGGATGTATCCCATCCAGTCCCATCACCTTGTCCACTTTAAGTTTTGCAAGCTGTTCAAAGACATCATCTTCTGTGAATGTGTCCCTGGCCAGTAGACCTCATATGAACTGAGGGTACACTCAAGCTAAAGCAAAGGAGGGCAGCCCTGTTTTAGCAATCCCACCTACTGATAATATGACACCATTTTGCGTCCCAACTGGCTGTTTGGGAGCCACTGTCATAGAGTATGCGCACATTTATACCATCTTTGGAGCAGGTGAAAATATGTTCAAGAGAATATGTATGTCACAGGTGGTCATTGTACTATCCGGTTTTGGAAAGGCATAAAATTATCTCCTTTGAGGGTAATTTCCAAAATGCATTGATAGTTTGTAAGCATTTAAAATCTATACCTTTACTGCAAAATTAAGTAGGAAACCAGGTCTCTGAAAATCTAAAAGCAAATGATCCAAGTACATAAATATCAAGAATTCAGGGTCCCTGGCCAGTAGACTTTATATGAACTCAGAGTACACTCAGATTTTTTATTTGAAAAGGCTATGCAAGGAATGTAGGCAAACTAAATTTTCCTAAACTTATAACCAGAATTTAGGTTGTTTGCCACTAAACTCTAGATCAAGGTGGCTGTGAACGGATAGAATTTGATTGAGACAGAAAGATAGGAAACACAATTTTTTTTGCTTTGTTTTGTTTTTTTGTGTTTGTCCTCCTTCCTTGGTGCAGTTACCCTAACTCACTACAGAGAATAAAACAGGTAATAAATAGGCAAGGAAAAATTATATCAAAAAACAGCCAAATAGTAAAGTTAGAAAGCTTAGCTTTGTAGAGCCTCTTGAAGTTGTGATGACGATCCCAATCTCAAACTTCCCAGAGAGATACTGAAGTTGTACATCATACTTTTAAAATTAAACATCCCAGGATGCATCGCATGGAGCCAGACACCGCCATTTTGCATGATGGCCGACCCTGAGCAGGAGCACGTAGGCAGCGCTCCCGCTTAGGTGCATTTGGGGGCTGCCAGACCACCAGGTAGGGGACTCTAGACCACCAGGTTTTGTTTTTTATTTAATATGGGGGGGGAAGGGACCACTAGACCATAAGGTTCTTCTTTTATTTAGTGGGGGGAAAGGGACCATTAGACCACCAGGGATAATTTTATTGTCGGGCACAGCCCGACAGTATTTTGATGGCAGCGGGGGCCTTTCCTGATGCCATCAAAATATTGTTCGGGGGTAGAATCAGGACTGCTGGGCCACCAGGGATAATTTTATCGTTGGGCATGGCCCCCGACATTATTTTGATGGCATTGGGGGCCTTTCCCGATGCCATCAAAATACTGTTGGGGTGGGATCGGGGCCTTTGGACTACCAGGGATAATTTTATTGTCGGGCATGGCCCCCGACAGTATTTTGATGGCATCGGAGGCTTTTCCCAATGCTGCGATTGTCCTCCAATGTCATCAAAATACTGTCAGGGCTGCTATGCAAATTAGCACATGGTGCCTGGAGAGCAAGTCAAATTAGAGCTGACTTCTTGTGCGCATGTGTTTAGCTTGCTCTCCCAGTTTAACACTGCAATGGCTCATTTGCATGCGCACAGTTAACACGGGGGTTATTTGCATGCCCTATCTTTGCTGCATCTGGAATTAAAATATGTGCATTGTCGGGCTGTGTTAAAGTCATCTTCAGTGCGTGTCTAGTGCCGGTTTTCTGCATTGGCTTGATAGAGCTGCCAAATGTTTATCCAATATGACCCCATTTGAACACTTAAAATTCATGCAACTTCAGATGGTAACAAAATAGCAGAGTCCCTTCCATTTCTTTCCTCTCTCCTCCCTCATTCACATCTGCTCCCACCACTTATCCAAAGCATGAAGGCAGCGTCAGCAAGGGCCAGTCAAAGGGTTTCTGCTGTCATGGCAGGCCCACCATGCTGCCGTTCCCCCCCCCCCCATGTACCATGCCACCTCCCCCCAGCATCCACCCTCTCACATAGGTGAGGAGGGCAGCACAGCAATCCCTCTATGCTGCTTCGAAGCAGCAGCAGAAAGCTGCCACTTCAGTGCTGGGTGGACCTTAAAGCACACTCATCCTGCCGGTCCTGCCCCCTCTAACACAATTTTCTTGTTGGAAGGGGCAGAAGTAGCAGGCCATGACTGCATGCACATGCTTTAAGGCCCACCGCAGTGCTGAAGTGGCAGTACAAGCTGCCGCTTTGAATCAGCCTAGTTCGCCTAGTGGATAGGTAGGCCGGCCCTGGCAGCAGCAGCAGTGATTGCCAAAATTGCATCAGTTAGCACAGGATCCTGTGTGTCAATGTTTGCTCACAGACTCCAGTGCTCTGCTTGGGTTTCCAGGCTAACAGGAAGCCCATGCAGGACCAAGGGGCAGGGCCTGTGAACCTCCAATGACTCACAGGCCTCATGCTGACTGTCACTATTGGGCATAGTGGAGGTCTAAAGCGAAGGAGTGCAGCTCTGTTTTAGCAACCCCATCTACTGATAATATGACCCCATTCTGGGTCCCATCTAGCAGTTTAAGAGCCACTGTCATAGAGTATGCATGCATTTATACCATCTTCAGAGAAGGTGAAAATATTTTCAAGAGAATATGTATGCCACAGGTGGTCATTGTACTATCCAGTTTTAGAAAGGCATAAAATGATCTCCATTGAGGGTAATTTCCAAAATGCATTAATAGTTTACAAGCATTTATAGCCTGTCTATCTGGTAGACACTCCCACCCTCTGCAGATAACAGTAAAAAAACATACAATCACAATTGACTGACATCTGGATAAATGGCTCTTTGAAAACAGTCCAAGATCCCTGTGGATAAAAGTAAATGCTGGTATTGTGGGTTAGTATGTCTCTCAGGACTCACTGTCGTGCTTTCACCGTAGCTGCTCTTTGCCTAATGATTTAGCCTGCCCTTCTATTTAGATATTATAGAGCTTTGGGATTAGACATGGCAAAGGTAAGATGGAGGGAATTAAGAAGGCAGAGCATCAGACAGGAAGAAAAGATGGTCCTGGATAAGAAGAGATATCTCGCAGGTGCTCACACTCTGGCTGGCAGTTAAGATATATCCTTAGCACTATGGCAGATTGATCTTTTTCTGCCATCAGCTATTATGTTACAGTAGTACTATTTGTTTTAATTTACTTATTTGAAATATTTTGTAACCCACCTAATCACAGTACTTCAAAACAGTAATACAAAAAACATTCACATTAAATGAAATTGACAGACTGCAACATATGACATTTAAAATTTTAAACCCATATCAAAAGAACACTTACTCAAGTAATTAGATATTCAATTAATTCCATGAATACAAATCTTCAACAAGGGACTAAACACGTTTTCAAATAAATTAGCTTTAAGGAATTTCCTAAACTTACTCACCTCATCTATTGCTTGCAATTCTTCAGGAAATGTTTCATATTAATGGGGTGAACAAACTGAACACTCTGCCATGTAATTTCAGGTTTACTGTCTTTCACAGAAGGCAATACTAATGTATTTTTTTGGCTAGATCTAACAAGCTGAGTCATAATATACCAATTTAATAACTGCATCAAAGAAGGAGCCGACAACGCATGCCTCAATTTAAATATCATTATCAACAATTTAAAATGAACACAGTATTCAATCGGCAACCAGTGTAGTATTTGTAAAGACAGCATCCTAGGATCATTCCTGGATTTCTTCAAGAGGATTTTGGTAGCTGAGTTCTCAACTAATTGCAGTGCTCTAATTATGGAGGCCGGTCACCCTGCCAGAATCCCATTGCAGTACTACAGTCATGGAAACAATATAACCTGAAACACAGAAAGAAAATTATAGTCGGATAAGTATAGCTCGAAGAAGTCATAACATCCTTAAAGAATGATTTTTGCACCACTTTCTTTACATGAGATTGCAAGTTAAGTCGCCGATCTAATAGCAGCCCTAAAAAAGTAATCTCCGAATTGACAAGCATTTACCATTCAACAAGACAAAGGGGTGTTTAGCGTGAAAACTAATCCGCAATAAGTGCAAAGCCTCCGTGGTTACTGTCGGGGTGTCACCAGCATGTTCCCAACAATTACCACACGAACGCATACCCTAACATGTGGCGTAATTAACACGGGTGCACCTAACGCCACCCATAAAGGTGTTGCTAGATGCACCCGTGATAATTGCCGCATTGATAGCACATGATATGTACACTATGCTAACTGCAATGTGCTCTCCACGCCCACACTCCTCCCATTCCCTATCCATTCCCCACCCCTTCATGCGATGGGCAATCAACGCACATTTTAGTGGCTAGCAGCTGTCCTGTCCATGCATTACCCATCACCATTGGCTTACGTCTACTAAAATATACATTGCCTGTTTAACAAGCTTTAGTAAAAGGGTCCCAAGTCTGGAGGAACGAATGCTTTATCGCGTTTAACAAATAATACTTCAATTCCTAGTGGCTAAATTAGACTAGAACATAACAACATATGATTTTGCATATTGAGTCAGACCAAAGGTCCAACAAACCTAGTATCTGGTCAGCGATCTTTGCTTATATCGCCCCCACCCTTTGGAATTCGCTTTCCCCAGATGTTTGTTTTGAATCATCTCACCAGAAGTTCAAGAAAATGTTGAAAACCTGGCTTTTCCAGAAATCTTATGCGGCTTTCATCTGATATTAGGTTTTGGTTTTCTTACCGGGTATTCCCCCCCCCCCCTCCTAATTGTATTCTGTTTAATTGGTTTATGGATGACCTTGTTGTGCTATACCTACCCGGTACCTTTATGTTGCTTGTATTCAGGTTGTCTTCCGTGTTCTGCTAATCATGGATTTGATTGTGAACCGCTATGATGCCATTTATTGTACCAACAGCGGTATGTCAAATGTCGCACATAAATAAATAAATAAATATTCTGTTTCCAGCAGTGTCCAATCCAGGTCACAAGTTCCTGTCAGGTTCCCAAAAGGTAGACAGATTCAATGCTGCTTATCCCTGGGGTAAGCAATGCATTTCCCCACTCCACTTTAATAATGGTTTATGGACCTTTCCTCCAGGAACTTGTTCAAACTTCTTTTAAGCCCAACCATCTCTCGGCAGATGCACTCCAAGATATCATAACAAGGGATATCAGTAATAGACCAAGAAGGACCAATAATAACAACATGATTGGCATACCTGCAGGATACCACAAGACTAAACAAAATACTTCAAGAAGAGCTCCATCACTACTGGCATCCACACTATGTAACTCCCTCCCAACGAGCCTGAGGGCATTAACAGACATCACAGACTTCCGCAAGGCCCTTAAAACCCTGCTCTTTACAGAAACCTATTAGCAGACAGACAACAGTCCCCATCCGAACTGTATTGCAACTACCCCTGCCAACTCAATACCCAACCCCAACTAGACTTACAAGTTCGTTGTATAATGTTGTTAAGTACCCTCATGCTAAATGTAACCCTCCATAATGTTGTTAAGTACACCCATGCTAAATGTAACCCTCCAATTGTGCTGTCTATATGTTGTTAAATACCCTCATGTTAAATGTTGTAAAGTACCCACATGTTAAATGTAACCCTCCAATTGTGATGTAACCACTTTGATTGTAGGATAAGGTGGTATACAAATCTGTCTAAATAAATAAATAAAATAAACTACACTGACAGCTTGTAGTACATCCGCTGGCAATAAATTCCAGTACTGAGGAAGAACCAGTGTGGCAATGGTTTGATATATTTGGTATATCTGACATAGGCAGCACTGCATACGAGCACTTAGCTGTCTGAAGGCTTTATAGACATATGGCCTCTGCTGAATGTTATGTATTCCTGACTGATGCCAGTTGACATGGAATGTGATTGATTCATAATGCATCAAATTGCAGGTATGGCCCTACAGATAGCTGAGTCATAACATTATATGATAGATGTTTGTTGATTCATACTCTCTGGATATCCTGCCCTCATGTGCAGCCACTGTGTGTGTACATACGTATGACTATGAGTTATTGATACCATGCTATTTTCTCCTTACCTGCAGATGAGTCCATGCCTTCAGATGGGGAAGAGCCTGGGGACAGCCAGTCCACCAGAGAAAGTGCTGAGGCCTCACAGGCGACCTGCGGGGAGGGTGAAATAAAGTAAGTCAGTGAGAAGGCAGAAGAGGAGCAACAGGAAGAGGAGGCTGATGTTTCTGCTGCTAGGAGATATGACAAGGTGGAAGTGAAGAGGTGGAAGATGTGCAGATCCCACCACCACCAGTTTTATACGAAAAGGGCAGCAGGGGCCAAAACAGAGGGTGGACTTCAAGCAGCTAGGCACACCCAGAAACTAGTTTGCTGTGGGGTCCAGCTTCTAGCACAAAACCAACAAGTGCTGCCACAGAAAGAACACAAGCTTCAGCATCAAGAACAAATGCTGGCCCATACTGAACCCGAGCTCATGCTGCAGGAGAGGCAGTAAGAACTGACGGAGATGTTGGTAAATGGGGTGCAGTTCTTTTTGCCAGAGGCAGCATCCTGTGGCAGGAGATCAGAGCTTTGCACAGTGACCTTGGGAAAAAAACAAGTGTCCATTCGATCACCCTACCAGTTCCCAGAACACCAGTACCCATAAGGACAATATCTTCTGCCTCTTTATTTATTTATTTATTTTATTTAAGATTTCTAATATACCGTCTTTCAGTGGTATCAAGGTGGTTTACACCAAACATAATCAACAAAAGTTACATAGAACATGGTTACAACTAACAATTTACATGCAATTTGAATCTATTTACAGTTTAACCCATAGACAATTAACTATTTACTGTCTAAGCTGTGGACTGTTAACTATTTACAGTTTGAATAGTATAGGGTCCAGTGTTAGGTGTATTTCAGTCATTTGGGTGTGAGGGAAATTAACATTTTCCCCCTTAACATTTCTGGAATATATGCATTTTTAGCATCTTCCTGAAGTTCTTTAGGTCAGTAGTTGCTCTGAGATTAGCCGGAAGGGAGTTTCATAAGGTAAATCCATATATGGAAAAAATGCAATGGCATGTTTCTTGCGTACTGTTTGTTTTATGTCTGGGGATTTTAAGGAGGTTCGTGGTTTGGTCTCTTGTTGGTCTGTTGTCTGTAGGTGTGTGTATGAGAGATTGTAAGCAGTCAGCAGTTAGGTTGTGCCTACTCTTGAAGGTGTTCATGATTGATTTGTATTGTATTTGTGCTTGGATGGGCAGCCAATGTAGCTCCTTTAATATTGGGGTGATCTGTTCTTGTCTAGGTGTCCATGATATCAAGCAAGCTGCAGAGTTTTGAGCTATCTGGAGTAGAAGGAGTGTACATTTTGGTAATCTTTATAGTATGGAATTAAATTAATCCCAGCTAGGAGTAAATTGCTTGGCAGACTGTGGGTAATAGATTATGGTCCAGTAACGGATGAAGGTTATGTAGAGTCCTTATTCTTTGATATGTCGCTGAAGTTGTTTTCTTAATGTGTGCTAGGAAATTCAGTTTCTGGTCTAGTGACTTTTGATTTAATGGAGATATTGTGGTTGTTGAATGTGAGTTTCTCTATTGGAACATAGGTGGGGTCTCTCTTCACCATCAGTGCCTTTGTTTTGCTCAAATTCAGCGTGAGCAAGTGTTTGTGTAGCCACTGCATCACTTTATTGAGATATAAAAGGATGGTGGAGAAGTCCGGATTCCTTGTTGCAATTCGGGTGTATAACAAAATGTCATCTGCATAGATATGATACATTATCCTGTGTTTCCGGAGGATTCTACATATGGTCTGAATATATAGGTTAAATAAGAGGGCTGAGAGACTTGAACCTTGAGGCAGTCCTTGGTGTATTTGAAATGGCTTTGAGGTCCTGATTTGACCTGTAGCGTGCGGTCGGTTAAGTATGAGTGAAACCATCTTAAGGGTATCACATTTACTCCAATTTCTATCAGGCAAGTAAGACGTCTTCTGTGGTTTATGGAGTCAAAAGTCACTGAGATGTCTATAAATATAAGAATGAATGCCTGTTTGGATTTTCAATTCCCTTAAGCAGGGTGTCAAGGAGGGAAGTCAGAAGTATTTCAGTACCGTAATGTTGTCGGAACCCATGTTGCTGGTCATCAAGAGGTGCATTTGAGTCTATAAATTCCTGGAGGTGGAGCTGAATGGCTTTCTCTCTTATTTTTGCTAGGAGAGGAATATTAGAAATGGGTCTGTAAGATGTGGGTAAGACAGGGTCAGTTGTAGCATTCTTCAGGGTGGACCTGACAGAGGAGGCTTTTAGGTTAGTTGGCATCAGCCCCTGAGTGAAAGAAGAGTTTATTATTTTGAGCAGTGGTGAGGTTAGCTCTTTCCTGGATGCTTTAATCCATGCAGTTGGGCATGGGTCTAATGGTGAAGTGGTAGTGTTCATCATGGAGAGAATTTGATCTAGTTGCATAGTTGATATCAAAGTGAACAGGGTCCAGTTTGGTGAGCTGTTGGATGTGTTTGTAGGTAGTTGATCCAGTGCTATTGTATCTTTAGCACAAGGGAATTTGTTCTGGAGGTAGGAGGCGTAATCTTGTGGGTGCAAGCTTGGGCCTTTTGGAGTAGGAGGGGTTCATATGAGTGACTTGGTGATTTCGAACAATTTTCTAGGCCAGCTGAGGGATTTGAAAATGAGATTATGTTTATGTTTATACAATTTCTTGATATACCACCCAGGCTTAAGGGCATCAGAGCGGTTTTCAATCACTACAAGCAGATTACTATGATATTTTCATTTTCGTTGGTTTATCAGGTTATTGTAGTTATCTTGCTTGGAGGAGTATTCTCTTTGATGTTTCGGGTCATGTGTTCTTCGCCATCTACATTCAAGCGCAGTTTAAGTTTCACTTCTTTTATATCTTTTGAGAACCAGGGTGCTGAGGATCTTCGCCTCAATATTCGCTTTGGAGGGAGTACAGCAAATGTAGTTATTCGATTGTTCCAATCATTGACTAATTTTGTGATATCTGTTGAGGATGACTCCATTAGAGGGATAAGGTGTTCAAGGAGGGCTTCCTTGTTGAAGTCTTGGAATCTGCGCATTCCCTGGGGTTGTGGTTTTCTTTTTTAGATAATCTTGAGCAGCGTGAGATTGACCACCACATATCTTTACCACTATGCCCTGTGAGGCCCCCACCCTCCTTAGTACAGCCCTGCACAGACAAGTAGAAAGAAAAATACACACACACTGCAGCCTGTGGGCGTGCCACCTCGGAGACCCCTCCGGCAGTAGTAGAAAGCCAGAATTGGCTCCAGTGGGTCTGAAAACTCCAAGAGATTTCCAGATTTGTATGGGATTGCACAACTTACAGGGATGCTGGGTGAGGATTCACTGTCAATTTCCAAGACTGGTGCCATACCATCCAGCCCCCCACTACATCACAGTAGCCATTATGGCAAGAGAGTGGAGGGTGAAAGTGGAAAGAGGAGAAGAAGGGAGAAAATAAGCTTGTTCACACTAACTGCAAATAAATATGAACTGCCTCCTTAAAAATGTTTTTGTAGTAGATCTGTTCTTGATGCTAGACTCTGCTGGTGGTGGTGGGCTGGCTCCTCCTCTGGTGCTTGCTCTGCATTCTTCTCTGTGTTGGCCTCTTCAAGCTCTATACCTTCTGGAGAGGGGAATCTTTGCCTTTTGGCCAAACTATGAAGCATGCAGAAAACTTTGCATGCTTCAAGGGCGCTATACAAGAGTTCTCCCCGATCAATCAAGATAGTAGAAGTAGCTTTTCAGAAGGCCAAAGGACCTTTCAATGACTGACCTTGTTTGACAGTGATCGCTGTTTTAATGGTCTTCTGCCTCTATCTAGAGTAACACTACAGGGGTCATGAGCCACCTCTATTATCTATGTGGGAAAGCTAAAAAAGAGACAGTTAAGCATTCAGAAACAATTGTGAGCTGTGGTGTGCAAGCATTACTACTACTACTACTACTACTGAGCATTTGTATAGCGCTACCAGTCGTACGCAGTGCTGCACAGACATGCAAGAGACAATCCCTGCTCATCAGAGCTTACAATCTAATCAAGACAAAACACAGAAGGTGTAGGCAGGGGAAAACAAGAGGAAAGAAAGGAGATCAGATGAGTCAAGATCCAAAAACAGCAGCGAAGATATGATCTTTCAACCTGGATTTGAAGAGGGTTAGAGAAGGTGCCTGGCATACAGACACAGGTAGTTTTTCCAGGCGTAAGGTGCAGCAAGGTGAAAGGAGCGAAATCGAGTTGACAGTAAAAGAGAAGGGCACAGATATAAGCAGTTGGCTAGAAGAGCGGAGTTCCCGAGGGGGGTTGTAAGGAGAGATAAGGGAAGAAAGGTAGTGAGGAGCCACAGAGTGAATGCATTTATAGGTCAGCAGGAGAAGTTTGAACTGGATGCGGAAACGGATAGGGAGCCAGTGAAGTGACTTGAGAAGAGGAATAATATGGGCATGATGAGGCTGGTGGAAGATTAGCCGTGCAGCGGAGTGTTGAACAGATTGAAAGGGAGAGAGATGATTCAAAAGGGAGACCAGCAAGGAGCAGGTTACAGTAGTCAAGACAGGAGGTGATTAAGGAGTGTGTTTAGAAAGGAAAGGGTGGATTTTGCTAATGTTATAGAGAAAGAAACGGCAGGTCTTCGCTACGAGATGGATATGTGTGGAGAAAGAAAGAGAAGAGTCAAAGACAACCCCCAGATTGCGGGCCGAGGAAACAGGAAGGAGTACACATCTATCCACAGAGACTGAGAAAGGAGGAAGAGGAGGGGAGGTTTTAGGGGGAAAGATAAGAAGTTGAATCTTGGCCATGTTCAATTTCAAGCGGCGGTGGGACATCCAGGCAGCAATGTCAGAAAGGCAGGCAGAGATCCGGGTCTGGATTGCCAGAGAGATTTCAGGAGTAGAGAGGTAGATCTGGGAGTCATCAGCATACAGATGGTACTGAAAGCCATGGGAAGAGATAAGCGCACCAAGGAACTGGGTGTAGAGAGAGAAAAGGAGCGGATCCAAGACAGATCCTTGGGGTACACGAACTGGGAGCAGGGTAGCGGAGGAGGAGGAGCCACCAGAACACAACCTGAAGGAGCAATGGGAGAGATAGGAGCATTGCAATGAAACTCAGGAAACGTGATAGGAACTGAAAGATAGCATGATGACTTTATAGTATGTGCATTTAAAAGTGTCAGTAAAGGATAGTTCTGAGTTTACCATTCCCTGGTGATCTGGCCACTCTCAAACTTGCCATAGATTCCAGAGTGAGACAGTACATAAGAATGATAGCAGCCTGGAAATCTTGAAAAACTAGCCATTATTTGACCCTGGGCATTGCAGACCACCTGAATGTTGAGGGAATGAAAGATCTTTCTGCTGTGATGGGTTCCTTCACTCCCTCATGATGGCCTGATGGCCACATTTTAGCAATCAATGATACCCCCCCCCCCCCCCAACACAGATGGGAGTTGGCCACTTCATAAAACTGGGTGATTGCTTGATGCTCTGAGGAAGTCTATATATTCAAAGGTATGCGTAAGATGCACTGTTAGGTGGCAAACTGGCAAGAGCCTATGGTAACAGCCAAACAGATTGAAAACTGCTAGTGGTGAAAAAGGTAAGGGCTATGGTGACCTTTAGATATGCTGCATGGGCTTCCCCTTCTGTGTGGTAGAGCGAAGGAAAGGCTCAAGCTCCTAGCAGAGATACAGCCTTATCAAAACAGAACCTGGTCATCTGTGAGGTCTAGAAAGGAGTCCTAGGCTAGGCCTATAAGATGCCTCCTCCTAGCACTCCTCTGGGCCCTGTATGCTTCATGCAGTATGTCTTGCAGACCACTCATGATTCTTCAGTCCCTCCACCAACACACAGTGAAACCCTCTTCCAGCACTACACTGCTCATACACATGCAGGCACAGACAGCTACAGAGAAAAATACACACACACATAGATACAGACACACAGCCAAACAGACAAGGTTACAAAGACAGAGAGTTTGAGAAGGGATGGGGTTTGAGGAAAAACATTAGTTTGAAGGGGTATGTACAAGGGTTACTCAAAAGAACAGGGCACACAGCAGGAAAATAAAAGATAGCCAAGGACACACCTCTATGGACAGAATACAATCAGGCCAAAGAATTGCAATCAGATCTCCTCCAGTCAGCAACACTGCAAGCAATCCCAAAAGATAAATGAGGTTGGCATTTAAGTTTAAATGTACTACCCTCAGTATCGACTTACTTTGCAGAAATCATTCTACATGTGTAGACCTCAGCCTCACCCTTATCATGCCATCAGCATGCCTCGTTTCAAAACATGGAAATCTCTATATTACAGCGCATTCAGATGTGAATTTCACTCATCCCAAAATCAACATTTCCATGTGGATGTTGTTTCTAGGTGTAAATGCTTGCATTTCCACTGAGAAGTTGCACACAAGCCTTCTAAATAATCCCCACAGCACAGTAACACTGTTCAGTACTCAACTTTGATATTATTGCCACATGACTTCTCAACACCTTTATTCAACTAAATTAGCCTATTTCCCCACTCCTCCCAATGCCCCCCCCCCCCCCCCCCCCCCCCCCCCGGCAGCCAAAGACATATTTAAGTGCATCATCTCCTGTTACTGGGGAGAGGGGGAAGGAGAGTTAAATGGCTAATTCCTTTAAAAATGTCAAAAAGCCACGCCACAACATGGTTAAAGGTAAGTACAGCCTTTGTCATGCTCCATTCCTCCTGTTAAACGTAAGTCTTTCGGGGCCCTCAACAGAACTCTGCTAGGAAGCCCTGAATTTGAACATACGCCTCTGAATGTAGGTGCTACATTCAGTTCTTCATTGCTTGAATGTGGCCCCAATCAGGAATGCAAAACATGCAGCAGGGGCCACAGTGTTAATCCATGCAGTGTTAATTCCTGCAGCTTCCCCTATATTCTAGTCAGTCCCACAAGGCATAGCCTGCATGGTCTTTCTCCTTGTTCATGAGGAATATGACCATACAACTGAGAGAGGGTATGTGCTGAAGTGGATGTCTTAGATTTAGATAGATATGTAAATAGGTATTTGGAAGTTCATAGTGCTGCAGCCAAGTGCCATTGAATGTGTATGGAACACTAATGTGTGCAGAAATTCCAGTGAATCATTTGAGCTCTGCTATGTGTAAGGTGGAATGTCAACCTGAATATAGCTCCTGGATGGGTCTGTATGCACGCATTATATGCATGCGCTATTTCTGTGGGTTGGAGGAGAAAGTCTGACCTCCACTTTAAATAAGAAGGGAAGGTAACGGGAAGATGGTGGCAGGCAGAGCTTGTTTGTTCTGACACTTTTTCCTGAATGGGGAAGAGGAAGGTCAAGTCGGGTAAGCAGCCCCTTGCTGCCCAACAGATCTCCTCCCCTTTACCATCTAAAGGTCCTTTGGATGCGTACCTTCTTCGTTAAGAGTGACAGTGGCATGCCTGACTAATGTGACTCCGGAGTCAGGTGGCTCGGGGACATTTTTGGGCTCAGATCTTATGCCCCCAATATAAGGAAGCCCTAAAGAGTTGGCATGCACCACTGTGAATCCATGAGGCCAGCTGTTTATGGGCACGCCCAAAGTTGGTCTGCCAGTTTCTCTGCAGAGTCAGCTGCCAGTTCAACTTTTAAGTGGTGTGCGGTTCGAGGGAAGAAGAATACCAGCGGAAGGTTCGATGGCCATTGGACAGCCCCGGTTGGAGGAGGCAGGAGCTTCTATCAGTGCAGGCATGGCAGAAGGTGCTTTGTTTACATTTTCCCTTCAGCGTCCAGAGCATTTTACCCTCAAAGCGATTTGGACGGCAACCAAGCAGTTGGGGGAGGCAATTACTCCACAAGTACAAACATTGCAAGCTCATGTCCAGAGTAACTCAGAGGCGTGTTCTAAGAATGCTGAAGAGATTGAGACATTGCAAACTGTTGTTGAGGATTTGAGTACTAGAACTGCTCAGTTGGAAACTTATTCCAAAGCTTATGTTAAGGATGCCACTTGCTTGAAAGCTAGGATAGAGCAGTTGATAACCTGTCCAGGCAGGCTAACTTGTGTTTGATTAATTTTCCGAGATCTTCGGTTATATCTGCTAAAGACATGTTTAAGTCCTACTTGTCTGAGATCCTGGGGGTTCCCTCCGAGTCTCATCCTCCTACTGTCAAAATGTAATATCTATCTACTGCTAGAAGATTCCTGCTGGAGCTGATATTTTGGGTCTCCAGCAGGCTGATATTCTCAGTGTTTCAGCTATTTTAGAAAATTCTGCTACTGATTTTGTAACCCTTGCCACTTGCTTTGTTACCTTTGCTTTGATATCGGACTGGGAATGATTTCTTAAAATGTTTTTTAAGAAAAGGAATGTTCGTTTTCGAGGGTTACTTGTCCATATTTTTCCAGACTTCGCTAGGGAAATCCTTCTTGGAACCTTTTGTAGTTCCACTGTACTTTTTTTGAGATGAGATGACTAGATTTGCACACAGTACTAAAGATGGGATTGCACCATGGAATAAGTCAGAAGCATTGTGATATTGTTTTAGTTTCCTTTTGTGCCCTAATAATACCAAGCATTCTATTTGCTTTTTAGACGGCTATTGCACACTGAAACAAGGATTTAAAATTTTGCCCATAATGACTAAGATCCTTTTCCTGATATAAAATCTAGAGTCATGTACCTATAGTTTGGCTGATTTTTCCCTTTGTGCATTACTTTAAACTTGTCTTCATCAAATTTTACTGTATCTGCCAGTTCCTGAGTCTCAAAAGGTTCTCCTGTAACCCTTCTCAATCTGCTAGTGATCTAACAGTTTTGAATAATTTGGTGTTGTGCAAATTTGATCATTTCACTCATTGTTTCCTTTTCCAGATTGAGCACTTACCTGCGTGAGTTTCCTTGCCTGTCCATTTGGTTCTTCTATCTCCATTACGGAGCAGTAAAAGCGCAAACAACAGCGCCTACCCTCGGGCTCCAGGAAATCAGTGTTGGTGGCGCAAACAACCCTCGAAGCATGTGGAGTTTGCCACTTGGGGAGAGGTGCAGCATCTTCAGCAGGCCTGTGGCTTTTTTCCACCATGGAGCACAAAAGAGTTACCGGTATTTCTTTGCTCCAAGCAGTACACTGCTCCTCTGTGATCTGGAAGTGTTTCTGCTGTCGATAGTATGCTCTCCCCCTCCCGCCCCCCCAGGGTTCTGGTTAGTATCCGAAGAGGGGGAGTGAAAAGGACACCTCTACAGTGGATGTGGCAGCTGTGCGACAGGAGCAAGGTCTCTCCTTATTGTCACCGGCTCCAAGAAGCACAGAGATGAAGGAGAACCCCAGTGAGGGGAGCTACAAAACTCTGGCACACAAAGAGGCACATTGTAATATGGTAGCACAGGAAACGGCGGTTGACTGCACCACAGCGCAGGTGACAGGGCAGGCGGCTGAGTATCAAAAACTGCTAGAACGCCTTAAGGAGCAGGAGAGCCGATCCAGACGCAATAACCTCAGAGTAGTGGGCTTATCTGAATTGATGCCAGATGCAAAGCTCTATGAGTTCTATGAGCAATGGCTGCCAAATGCCCTAGGCCTGCAAGGAGACAACACCATGTGGCACTGTGAACTGGCATGTCGCATTGGACCAAGGAAGGAAAATGGAGTGTGTCCAAACCCACAATTGCCAGGTACCTTCTCTGGGTGGAAAAAGAGCATATCCTGAAGGTATACCGGCAGCAAAGGACTCTGGAGTTTGAGAACGGTAAAATATTGCTTTTCAACGACTATTCCAATTGAGTGGCACTAAAGCAGCAGGAATTCACACCAGTGTGCGCCACGCTCCACCAGAGGGGGATCACTTTCGCCCTCCTATTCCCCCACAAACTTAAAGTGCAACACAGGGGAAACACCTTGTATTTCACAACTGTGGAGGAAGGGAAAAAGTTCCTCAAGAGTCATGCATGGCGGTCTAGTGCTGAGGCCTTCACATTACTGCGGAATAACGCAGAGCCACTGAGAGAGAAATACAAGGCTTGCCATGGCCTAAAAAGGGATTATGCACTGTACAGATAGACAGGAGGTTTTTAAATTAACTGAATACCCCCGATTAAACAGTAGAGAGTAATCTTGCGATGAGGGGAGCACATAAACGGCAGGAGAGACACTGACAAGACTGTAACTGCCTTACAGCAGCAGCTGGGGACCACCCCCCCTATAAAGACTCCATCGATGACTCCATCGATTGTCAGGTACACCCGAGTAGGTAACGATGGGACTTACCAATGGGGGGGAGGGGGGAAGGAGTCGGGATTAGATAACAGGGGGAGCAGGGGCCCTAGGGGAGGAGACGGAGGAGGGAGCTGGGTGAGGGTGGGAAGAAGCAGTGTGTTGTACGTGTGATAGCTGTTGTTATGTGTCCGAGTGAGATTGTGTGAATGGGGGATGGATGGGGGAGGGGAGGAGATGAGGGAGGGGGACAGATGGCAAGCTCAAAGGTGGAACTAGTGGGGCTGGGGGAGGGAATGACTGGAAGAAGATAGGGTGAGCGGGGAATTGTATGGGGCAATCAGGAACCAATGGGTACTAGGGAACACAGACTATGACATGGAACCATCCCCGAAGAGCTCAGCTAGGAGACTCTGAGGGGCACAATAGGGCTGAATGTAACTTCTTTTGTTCACAGACAGTGCTGAATCCTGGCTGAACTTAAACTGATAACTTTGAACTTGGGCGGCGTCAACTCCCCCATTAATCGGGAGAAAACCCTCTCATATCTACATGTATGTATGTAGACTGGGGGTGGATGTGGCTCTATCTCACAAACAGGAAGCATGGTAAGCTGCGGAGGGGTTGGGTAAGGGAGGTCCACTGGGTTGCTTATTCGTCAAAACAGTGGGAGGTGGCAATTCCAATAGTGAAAAAATTGTCATTCAAACTCATAAAATGGTCCAAGACCCTGAGGGAAACTAAATTCTGGTCTGGGGGGTGCTCCAAGGTAAAAAGGTCCTTCTGGGAAGTGTTTATGCACCCAATATTTATTTATTTAACAGTTTTCATATACTGCTTTATCATTTCAATCAAAGCAGTTTACATTGTAACTTAAACTCCGTGTACATCTCAGTGTGTACAGTACAGTTATTAGTGTAAATAATTTGTAGAAAGTTACCCCAGTTATGTCCAAGTTATAGTTCCTGTTTATTGTAAATACAATGCAGCCCCGCCTGCATTGTATAAGGTTCAGTCAAATGTACACCGCACTGATAATGAATAGCGCGGTATAGAAGAGACGTTAAATAAAGAAAGAAACTTGGTAATGTACATTAAACAGGGATATTGATAACCTGGATTTTTCTGAGGCAATGGAGTGACTTGCCCAAGGTCACAAGGAGTGCTAGTGGGAACTGAACCGTGGTCTCTGGATTCCCAAGCCAGTGCTCTAACCATTAGGCTACTCCTCCACTCCATATATTTCCAGTCCATATATCTCCACTCCAATATCTATCAACATGGGTTTTTCAGGGACCTCGTAGCCAAATTAGCAGACCAAGCAGAATACTCAGTAATCATAGGGGATGACTTTAACACGACCACTGACCTCACCATTGATTGTGAGCCACCTTAGGTGCTGCCGAGGGGACATGAGAGCGAGGGAGTAAACTTCCTCTGCCATGAGTTGGATGACGAACTCTTCACCCCAATGAGGTGGAGTATACCCACCAGTTCTGCTCTCTTAAAACCGAAGCCTGTCTTGACTACCTCCTTGTGATGGAGTGGCTGTTTGTAAAAATCCAAAGCTGTGAGATCCATCCACGCCTGATCTCAGACCATGCCACTGTGCAGATGGTGCTCAAGGGTCACTCGGAGGGGGTGTACAGAATATGACACCTCAACCCGGTTTGGAGCCAGGGCCCCACATTCTGCCAATTTGTGTGCAGATGCTGGCAGGACTATGAAGCAGTGTTGGAGATGTGGGTCCCGCTATTTATTGGGAGGCAGCCAAGGCCATGCTTCACAGTCGAATCATTGGCTTCATGAGCTCAAAACACTGACAGCAAAACCAGAGACCTTTGCTGGAGCTGCAAGAACTGCGTCAACGCCGGGCACAGTAAATGACGGCACGGGACCCTGTGGCACACCAGCACCTGCTGGAACAACGCAATAGAGTAAATGCCTTGCTGCAGTGTAATGCACTCTATAGCATCCAGATGTACAAATATAAACTTTACCAATGGGAGGGACAAAGCAGGGATACTTTTGGTGAACCTCATTAAACCCTCTAAAGTCCGGCACATGGTGACCCATCTGCGGAGTTTAGATGGCACCTTTGCCACTACCACCCAGGAGGTGATCCAGGGGTTCACTAACTTTTTCCAGAAGCTGTACAGTGAAGGGACATCTGATGAGCATGCCTGGGAGGACTTTCTCCAGGGCACTACAACTTTCTCTAGGGCATGACAACAAAACTAAGTGAGGAAGAACAAGAGATGTTGGACCAGCCGATTATGACAGGCGAGGTCATGGAAGGGGTGCAGCAATTGCAGCCAGCGAAGACCCCTGGCCCAGGCGGGCTCGGGCCCGAATTTTACAAAATTCTGGGAACAGTGGTTACACCCGCATTAGTGGCAATGGGAGAGGCCGCTCGAGGTAGGGGAGCATTTGAAGACACTGCGAATAAAAAACTAGTGGTACTATTGCCAAAGACCCTGATAACGCCGAAGTGTACCGCCCAATTTCATTGTTGAACCAGGATCTAAAACTTCTGGCGGGGATCTTGGCATGGTGACTGGGTGCACTGATGCCTGGTTTAATCCACTCAGACCAGGTGGGCTTCATACAAGTGCGTGGAGCAGCAAGTCACCTCCTTCGAATGCTCACCTTGTCCCGGCAGAGCCACACCCGGGGTCAGGAGGTGGTGGTAATCAGCCTGGATGCAGAAAAAACATTTGACAGAGTAGCCTGGGACTATTTGTTTTGGCTTCTCTTCCTTTTTGGCCTGGGAGACAGCTTTCTTAGCTGGGTGAGAGCACTTTATACGCAGCCCAGTGTGCAGCAGCTTCTGAATGGGCACTTGTCCACTGCCTTTGAGCTCCAGAGAGGCACCCGGCAGGGATGCCTGTTATCACCACTACTCTTTATCCTCTCACTCAAACCTTTCATTATCAAGCTACGAGGGACATCAATAGTGCTGGGAGTCCACATAGGGGACCAAGATTGCAAAATCAGCCTATTTGCGGACGACATGTTGATCTGCATGCCAAATACAAAGCAAAGCCTGGAGGGTCTACTGGAGCTCTTAAGGGCATTCAGAAGTTTTTCCGGCCTCTGTATTAACAAAACCAAATCAGAGGCATGGCTGCTGCCCAGAGCAGAGAATGGCCACCAACACCTTGGGTGGGGGGGTGCCTTTTCATTGGTCAGACGCTCCTCTTAAATATATGGGCATATTCCTTCATGGCGACTACAGCATGGTCTACCGCATGAACATCCAAGACAAGATCCAGCAGAGCAAACACCTCTGCGACAAATAGAAGGAACTGCCCCTGTCATTGAGTGGTCGGGTCACCCTGATATGCATGGTCATATTCCCAAAGATTGTGTATTAGCTACAGATGCTCCCCCTGTGGGTGCGCCACACGGAGGTGGACCATCTGAAAAGCATCTTTCGTTCTTTTTTATGGCATGGACGACGAGTCTGCATTGGATATAACAAACATTCTCCCACGGGACAAAGGGGGCCTGGCACTGCTGGACATCCCCATGTACAATATGGCAGCCCTGCTGCAATGGATTTATGAAGTTGTTCATGGCGAGTCTCGCTACACTCTGCCAGGCTTATTGGACTCCTGGAGCAAACCTTTCCACCTACTGAATGTGCTCCACCACGCTTGGGTATCTTTGGATACGCAAGCATTGGAGTCACTACGGAAGGCATGGCAGTGGTGAGTCACACAAGAAATGACAAGCTGGCGGGTGACCCCTTTTTTGCAACTCGTGGGTAACCCGGGCTTTCTTCCTGGAGTGAATGTGGCACAATTCAATCAGTGAGAGTCATCGGGTCTAGTCAGCCTTGAGCAGCTGCTAGAGTGGGGAGGCGGAACATTCCCAAGTTTTGAACAGGTACGTGAAAGGCTTGTCTGCCGGCCCCCTTATACTATTCTTATTTGCAAGTCAGACATTACTGGCACGAACTGTGAGGAACTAGTGAGTAGGAAGCAAAGGATGACTTGTGCAAGCTAGCTCCCTGATGGAACACCCTTTCAAACTGGACCATGATGTTACAGGATAGGCTCAATGCATAATATCTGGGGAAATTGGCCACCCAGTGGACCGAGGACGTAGTAGATAGAGTACAGGTGAAACACCATGAACGGGCGTTCCAGACCATAATGGAGGTGACTAGAAATGCACGATATTGAGAAATGCAATACCAAATCCTACACCGCAGCCACCTCACGAGAGCCTGGGGGGGTATGGTGTTGACGGCATGGCCATTGGATACCTGCGAAAAGTGCACACTATCTGGGGGAAGGCACTAGGGGAACTGGAGGAAATTCTCTACAAATGCATTGAGTGGACCTATGGGTTACTGATGCTTGGGCAGCAAGCCCTTTTGCAAGGCCACAGAATGAGGAGGGTGGACTGTAAGTATGTCCTCCTCTGCATTTGGGGGGTCAAAGGGTTATCTTACAATACTCAGTGGGGAGTGGCCGCCGACATTCAAGCAGTGGATAAATGTTATGTATAGATTGACTCGGGCAGAGTTGTACCAGTATTGGCACCATAAGATTCCAGGTGGTTCAGAGATAGGGAGATTATTCTTCAAGGAACTATTGTGAAAGCTATCGTACCTTAAAAGTGTGTTTCTATCTGTGGGTTTACGGAACAGATCTGTGACAAAACCATCAATGTTTTTCTTAATAAGGATGTCTAAATATGAGATGTGCTCCATACTGTAGGTACCTTCAAAACGTAGATTATCGTCCAAAGAGTTAAGCCACTTGAAAAATTCAAATAAACAAGTTTCAGTACCATCCCAGATCAGGAGGAATCATCGATGTATTTTTTCCAAAGTTTAATATGTGCTTTAAAAGGATGATTACCAGACAGATAGAGATCCTCAAAATGAGCAACAAACAGATTAGCAACATCGGGCGCCATTGAAAAGCCCATGGCTACACCTTTTACCCGTTTATAGAAAACTTCTTTAAAACAAAAATAATTCTCAGTCATTGCTAAAGTGGCTATTTGTAACAGAAAAAAAGACGGAATGTGAACGGGCCGAGTCCTATGGAACAGTATATCTTCTATAATGTGTAAGGCAGCTTCTTGTGGGATGTTAGTATATAATAATGAAATATCTAAGGTAACTAACAAAAGTCCATCATGAAAATCAGTAAAATCACGTAAAATATTAATGATATGTGTAGAGTCACTACATAGTTACTATGTTACTTTTGACACAAATGGTCTAAGAAAAACATCTAAAAACTTCGAAAGAGGTTCTAAAAGTGAGCCAATTGCAGAGACAATAGGTAAGCCTGGTGGATTATCTAACGATTTATGGATCTTGGGTAACATATAAATAGTCAGGGTAACTGGATGGGGGACTGTCAGGAAATCTATTTCTTTCTTGGTGAGATAAATGTAAGGCCGCGGGGCAGGGTCCCGGCATACGCCCGTAACCGGGTGTTTGGCCGGTGCGAGGACCCTGGCTCACAGCCATCGGCATCGGGGGGGGGGCAGAGGCGCAAGGACGCGAGGGCACCTGGATCGGATTGGCTCCACCCACGTGCATGAGTGCGGTGGAGCCAGGGAGAGGAAGGATGGCGCGATGTTGAGGGGGAGGAGCCAGGAGTCGGCAACGGTCGCCTGCACTCCTGCTCCTCCATGGGTGCCAGTCACTGTTCCCTCTAAGCTGTGCGCGTGTGCGCGCGCACACACCTCGCCGAGCGAGCGCACATACTTTACAACAGAGCGCACAAAAATTACGGTTCTGATTCTGATAGAAAACAACACAGATGTCTTAAAATTTAAAAGTTGTTATGTATTTCCGGTTTTCACAAGTTCTACAATGTTTTCTAGTGCAATCAATGTGGTGTACATACTGTATTCTGATGTGTAGTCAAATTTTAAATTATATAACTCCGAGTGTCGTTATGTGGCGCACAAAAATTTAACCTTCCTTCAACAGTTGCGCAGCTGATATTTTATGCGCACACAGCCTACAGAAAATTAGAGGGAACATTGGTGCCAGTGCCATCTGGGCCTGCTCCTCCACTGGGAAGATTGGCGCGGTGAAGATCGGTGGGTGTCTTGCCGGCTGGGATCGCTAGAGGCCCATTGGGTGCGAGCGGGCAGGCGGGAGCAAGAAGAGCTGAGGAGGCAGAAGCAGGTGATCCTTTCCTCAGGCACGGGCTGAAGCAGGCATCGGCGAGCTGCTGCACTGCAGAGCCAGTGGGGTTCTTCGATCACCGGGAGAATTTGGCGGGCCTCAGTTGTACGGGTGGTGTTGCGACGATCCGGGTGAGCAGAGGACAGCGTTGGAGGACCACGAGTGTGGGGTTTTGTAAAAAAAAAAAAACGGGAAAAGGAGTTGGGAGAGTTACAGCGTTGGAGCACGGGCTTGGGGGGAACCTAAAGGCCAAGAGTGGATTCCCCTAACACTATTTGGGAGGGCAAGTCAATTAACACATCATTGTGCAAAAAAAAAAAACAATTTCTTTCAATAAATGAAGTCAAACAGTTTATAGGAGGCGGGAAGAGGACTGGGGGGGGATGAGGCAGGGTTAACAGGAAGTTTAAAAAAAAAAACAACTATATGGACAAATGCCTTCGCGTCTGGGATGGCTGGGCCGGGTGGGATAACATGGCATGGGGGGGAGTGCCATTGGCCAGTGAGACCTCCATTCCCAAGGGATTCAGGGCGGGGGGTCTCGGATGGGTGGGAGGTGAGGTAGGTCGCTGGGGACAAGAGCTCAGGGTCAGAATGGGTCCCTTTGGGGGGCAATGGGGTAACGTGCTAAAGGTTTGCGGGCTTTGAGCCCACGGATGGGGGGCAGCGGGATGGTGAAGAGGGTAATGCAACCTAGGGAGGAGGGCAAGATAGCTGTAGCGGGGTGGGGCAGCGGACAATGCATGGGTAAATGGCGCGGAGTGTGGGCTTGTGCCAGCCACACAGTCTTGCTTGGGGTGAGAAGGAGTTTGGGGGCATTCTGCTGTCGGTGCAAGGGGTCCCCAGTTTTAGGGGTCAAGGTGTTTCTTCCCCTGTAGGCTGGCTTAGGGGAGGACAAGGTCCGTCCAGGGCTGAATGGGCAGAGGCTTGGCAACTTGCGTAGTCGCCGTTGTTCCCCCTTGCTGTTTTTTCTTTTTATGTCTTCACAGGTTCCAGTAATGACTCCGCAAGTGGCAGTGCATGGTACGGGAGGACAGTCACGAGTGGAGAGCAGGGACGCGGGAGTAGCAGTTCAGCGGAGTTTCGGTGAAGATGACGACTGCGTCTGGAGATGGATTGCACCAGCAACGAAAGGACATCCACCAGTCGGCGAATTGTCTGACAGCCCGGTTTGCAGCAGACTGGGGGGCGGGTGTGTTGCACGAGGCGCAGGAGGGGGGTTGGAAGGGAGTAGCTTGCGAGAGGAAAGGGGCAAAAGCGCGTAAGAAACAGAAGCAGTCCGTTAGGCGACATCATAGCTCGGAATCATCCTCATCATCTTCCGAAGCTCCGGCGGCGTCGCTGGGAGCTGGCTGCGTGTGGCAAGGAGTGGGCGGCAGTAAGGCGGCGGTGAACAGGTTAGAAGGTGGAGACTACGGTAGTCTCTTTTTCCAAGTTAGGGGAGGGGGGGCCAAAGAATTGACGACGTAAGATTACGAAGCGGCAGTATATGGATATACTCCACTTGCTGGAGGGGCGGAAGAGGTTGAGAGGGAGTAAGAAAAAGTGGAATGAGGATGGGTAGGCCGGCCGGATCAGGAAGGTCTCTTGGAATGTGGTGAATCGGAAAGGAATTCTTTTGGTAATGTGGTCAACTAGACAAGAGTTTTGCGATTAGCAAGCGTATGGGGCCATCACCATCCTGAGCATTTTGAGATCCATGACTGCGGGGCATGTTTCCATTATGACGAGCAGTTGGAGGACAGGAAAGTGGAGGAGAGCAAATTATTGTTGAGGAGCACGTGGGATTACCTGGGGGCTGGCGCAAATGTCAGTCAGGACATGTACTGTGCGATCAAGGGGGGCTAAAGGAGGGACAGTGGACAATGCAGGGGGTCGTTCCTTTCATGAGGGAGCTTGCTAGGCCCCATCGAGGAAGCGGGGCAGGTGATTGGAGCGGGAAGTTTTAACAAGACTTCTTGCCCGTTTCTCAATGGCAAATTTCGACATTGACTGTTCCATCTGTAGGGGAGGACACTCGGCAGCCAAATGTTGGAGATAGGGGCCCCACGGGCCTCAGTGCCGGCCCCCGTATAATAATGCTATAGGCAGCCGGCCCCCTACCCCAAGCCGGTTTGAGGCCTCAAGGATTTGGCTTCGGCAAGACCTGAAGTGGGAGATAAGGAGGTATTAAGGGGGGTTCCAGGAGGGTTTGGTTATACCGGTACACGGAAATATGGTAGCGTCTAGGGTGCGAAATTGGCCTTCACTGCGGCGCTTTCCATGCATGGTTAGGGATAAGTCGGAGATAGAGCTGATTTTAGATTGACTTGAGGCTCCCCCAACCCCCGTTATGGGTATCAAAAAAAAACAACACCTCGGAAGTGCCAGCAGATTCATAACTTGTCGTTTCCGTTGGGAACACGGCTGAATGATCACATCCCATGGGAGTGGGGTACGGTTTGTTACGCTTCGTTTGATCGGGCAGTGGAATTGGTCAGAAGATCGGGTCACAGGGCGGCGATGGTGAATGGAGATGGATTCATCTTTCCATTGTGGCCAGTACACCGGTTGGCTTTTCAATTGTTCGGTTTCATATGCAGTGGGGTGTCTGGTGCTATTAGAATGCATGGCGGAATTGTAGCACAAACTAGGTGTGCTGTGGGCAGTGGTAAGACAGAGGGCCCGGTGAGGTGGGTTACATTTGAGGTGTGGGAATTGGATTCCGTGAAAAGGGTGGCTCGGCTCCCTCTGGATAGGGTGTTGATATTGCGGGTTTTGGTAGCTCACATGTTCGCTGCATCTAAATTAACCTTAAAAAAAAAAAGCAGGCTCCCTGATGGGCGGGGTTTCTGTGAGTACCCTGGCTCACAGCCGTCGGTGTCGGAGGGGGCAGAGGCGCGAGGACGTGAGGGCGCCTGGATCAGATTGGCTCCACCCGTGTGCATGAGTGCGGTGGAGCCAGGGAGAGGAAGGATGGTGCGATGTTGAGGTGGAGGAGCCAGGAGTCACAACGGTCGCCTGCACTCCTGCTCCTCCGCTGATCCGGAGCCGTCTTCCCTCCCTCCCTCCCTGTGTTAGGGATGTGTGGTGGGGTTGAAGGGGTGTCGCAGTGTTGAGGGGGCGGGATCCCGGAGGTTTCCGGGATCCGGAGCCTTAGGCTATACTTGGGTCGGGGGTGGGGTGCCCCCGACCTGGACAACCCCTGGCCGACTTTTGCTAATTACATGGCGAGGTCGGGGAAAGGGGATTAGGAAGATTGCCGTTGGCATGACCACAGCAGAAGCGGAGGCGGGGTCACCTTGCTAATAGCATGGCTGGTAAGGCATTGTTCCGCTGTTTGGATTGTTAAGAGATTATCTTTGGACTGTAATGTTCGGTATGTTATAGAAGGTAATAAAGCTGTGACCAGTTGTTTTCCCAAGAGCGGTTGTATGTGTGTATTTTGTGGGTAAAAGGAGGGTGGACTTAAAGGTGAGGGGGGGGTGAAGGAGTGGATGGTTAGAGGGGGCCTGGAGCACCGGGTCCGATCTACCTCGGTTACCCGCCTGTTGGCTTATATATATGATAGTATCTACTTTTTGTTTAAGCATTGAAGTCAGATCATTATAAATTTTTTCATAAAAGGTTTTGTCATTAAGTTGCCGGAGTACCTCATTCACATAGGCACGCCTATCTTGAATGACCAGAGCTCCTCTGGTTTTATAATAATATTGATATTGTCTCTCAAACCAGTAAGAGACTTTCGTTGTAAATTTGTCAAATTGTTAAATGAACGCTGTGGTGCTGAATACAGATCATAAATTTTTGAAGTAACTATCTTTTCATAGGCGCTAATGAGGATGTTATTTGTGCCAGGAGGGTTCCATGTAGATGATTTTTTAATTACTGAAATGTCAGAGCTAACAGTATTTTGTTTGTGAAAAAAATCAATAATTTTGAGTTTGCGAAAGAATTTATAAAGTTCTACATGTGTACGAAATTTATCATGTTTTGTAAATGGCACGAAGGGAAGCCCCTTTTTCTAGAAAAGCAAGGGCGCGGGCAGGGTCCCTGCGCCCGCGCGGCCCGATGCGGACCCTGGCTTGCGTCGGGAGAGAGATGGGAGGGTGCGAGAGTTGGGGGGGGAGTGGGACGCGGGCCGGTGTCTTTTAAAATGATTGGCTCCGGTCACGTGATGCGGGGAAGGTAGTGGACGCATCCTGAGCACGCTCCGAGACCCCCAGCCCTTGCCAGCGAATTTAAAGCAGTTTGAAATAGCCCCGGTCTGTCGGGAATCCCCCCGGAGTGGAGCGGATAGTGTGCAGAAGACGAACCTTGGGGAGTGAGTGATGCTTGCCATGGCGGCAGCCGTGAAAATGTCTCGCAGAGATAGGGAGCGCGTGGCCGGCCCTAGTAAGATGGCGAAGGGGCCGGCCGCACCGGCCTCACCGGGCGCATCTAACTCTCCCGCCTTCATTGATGAAGTCTCGGCGGCGGTTGCAACTGCCTTATCTTCACAGTTTGCGGCTCTCCATGACAAAATTGATGGTCTGCAGACTTCTGTTGGCGCTATGGGGCCTAGAATCCAGGAAGTGGAAGATCGCCTGAGCCGCGCCGAAGACACCATCGAGACGTTGGTCCAGGAGGTAGCCGGCCTGAAATCGCAGGCCTGCCTCCAAGCTGCAAAAATCGATGACCTTGAAAACCGGTCGCGCCGGAATAACTTGAGGATACTGGGAGTCCCCGAGACTGTGGCAGACAAGGAGCTCACAGAGTATTTGGAAGACTTGATATGCCGGTTACTGGGGAGCACGGAGTTGGGAGGAAAAGTACAAATTGAAAGAGCGCATCGGGTTGGAAGCAAGCTTACCCAAGATAGTCGGCCAAGGGTGGTACTTGTTAAATTGCTACATTTTCCACAGAAGGAAGCGGTATTAAGAGCTGCTCGGAAGAAGGGGGATGTGATACATGACAATGTTAAACTATGAATTGCGCAGGATTTTTCTACTGTGCTCAGCCAGAAACGTAGAGCCTATGCCTCCCTGTGTGATAAGCTGCTGAGTGCAAAAATTTGTTTCTCTATGCAGTACCCGGCAAAACTATATGTGTTTCATGAAGGCTCACACCGCATGTTTGAATCAGTGGAAGCGGCAGGACCCTATGTGGACCAGATTGTCACCCGAGACCCTTTAGCCTTGACGTCCCCACCAAGATGAGAGACTGGAGACTGGTTGTGGACTCTCCCTAATAGTTGCTTGACTTCTCTCAGGAATCTTCAGTGGCCTGCAGTATAGTGGAGGTGGTTGTCTGATCCTCCCTGACTGGATGAGTTTGTTGTGCTGGGGCAGGGAAGGGGGAGAGGAGACCTAGCGAGCGATCTCTTTGGGGGAGACCTGGCAAGCTTGGCTGCGCCGCTTGGCATTAAGATAGGGAGCTACTAAGCCTCATATTGGATTATATTTAAGGTATATGGGGGGAGTAGCTCCTGTCTGGACCACCACTGGGCTTGGCAGAGCCGCTTGGTGACATGGCTGTCCTGGGGAGCAGGGGGAGTTGTGGATCCCCACTGCTCTACTAGGAGCCGGAGGGTGTGCGTTCCTTTTGAGGTTTGGTTTGTTTGCCTGTTGATAAGGGTTTGGCTATGTGGAAGGTATGGTTGGGGGAAAGTGTTGATGCTATCTTTGTTGTTGACTAGAGGATGAGACTAGGGCTAGAGAGTCTGAACTCTATGGTATGGGGGGTATGGGGTGTGCCAGAGGGACCTGAATTGGGTTCTCCCAGGGAGGGGTAGGGGAGAGACCCGAGGTTAGAGATGGTAGAGGGGGGGATGGGGTAGAGGGGAGAAGGGGGGGAGCTGGGGGGGCATGTAGGAGGAAGGGGGAGGGTAGGGGGTGTTTGTAGTGTACTTGGGAGGGAGGGGATGGAGGGGACATATAGGCTGGCACAGAGTATTAATGGGTTGGTGGTTCTTGGAAGGGGGGACAGTCGCACTCCGTACGCCCATGATGGGCCTTTAGAGAGCTTTAGCAGGGTAATTGAGGGGAGGTCCCAGGCTGGGGGGGCTTTCTCCACAAGACAGCAACTAGGGCTGTTGTTCTGGCGTGATTGCTATTTAACACACTGAAGATAATTTCTTGGAATGTCTGGGGGTTGGGTAGCCCGGTGAAGAGATATAAAATTTTAAAGGCTCTCGCCCGACAGCAGTGTGACATAGCGCTCCTATAAGAAACCCACCAGACAGCCGAGGAGCACGGTAAACTGTGTAGGGATTGGGTTGGTCAGGTCTGGGGGGCCCCAGCAGTAGGTAAAAAAGGGGGAGTGGCCATCCTATTACATAAACGAGTGTGTTTTGTCTTGGACAGGGAAGTTGCTGATCCCAATGGACGTTTTGTTTTGTTACAAGGAATGTTAGAGGCTCAAGGAGTTATTCTGGGCAACTTATATAGCCCTAATGTGTTAGACCAGGATTTATATCATCGTATGGCTGCTAGGGTTGAACAAATGGCCAACTTCCCGCTGATATTGGAGGGAGACTTCAATGGGGTGTTTGAGGTCGCTCTTGACACTTCTAGCGGGATGGCGTCGCGGGAGAGATCCCGGACAGCTTCTGTTTTGCAGAAATTTCGGAATAGATTGGGATTGGTAGACTGGTGGAGATTACTCCACCCGTCCGAAAGGGATTTCACCCACCAGTCTAGGGCGCACGGTACTAGTGCAAGGATAGATTATCTTTTGATATCAGCAAGTCTTTTTGCCTTAACGGGCGATGCACAAATTGGTCCTTCGGAGATCTCGGATCATACTCTCATCTGGGTAGATTTACATTGGGGTGGGAGGGGTCCCTACGCCCATCATATTTGGCGGTTTCCCATGGACTTATATACCGATACTCAGTTTATTCAGTTTCTCCGTCAACGTTGGCAGGATTTTGAGGCAAACCACGTCTGTCATCAGGATGAGCCAGAATTGATGTGGGAGACTGCTAAGGTGGTGATGCGGGGTGATATTATTGGGTATGTGGCGAGGAGGAGGAGGTTGATGACGCAGCGAATCATTCAATTAGAATGAAGGATAGTACAGGAGCGGCGTGCCTATGGACTCCGTCCCACGTTGGCGAACAAGAAGAGATTGTGGGAAACCCAATCGGTATTGAATGAGCTTTTGCATCAGAGAGCAAAAAAATCAATGATGTATTACCGTTAAAAGCTATATTGCTTTGGAGATAAACCTGGTAAATTGTTGGGTCGCTGCTTGAGGGGTGCCCGAGGTGGGAAACTGGTTGCGGCCGTTCCTGATGCACAGGGGGGTCTTCGGAAGGACAGGGATGCAATAGCAGCGGTTTTCCAGGATTTCTTTCGAAAGTTATACGCGAAAGATGGGGAGTCCCCGGGCGCAATGGAGCAATATTTTCAAGATCTTGATTTGCCTAAATTAAGTCGTGCGCAGAGTCGGTGTCTTGGGCAGCCTATTACCCTCCAGGAGGTGCAACAAGTTATTGCGAAGGCGTGTGGTTATACGTCACCGGGCCTCGATGGGTTTGGGGCAGAATTTTACAAACTCCTGTCGGATAGGATAAGCCCCCTATTAGTAGCTATGTTTTCTCAGAGGAGGGAGTCGGGCTCTATTCGTTGGGGTGGTAATCAGGCGCATATTGTGCTCATTCCTAAACCAGGGAAGGATGTGACACAAGCGGCGTCATACCGGCCTATCTCTTTGTTGAATTTTGACTCGAAATTGATGGCCAAAATACTGGCAGAGAGTCTGGTGGAAGTTCTGGGAGACTTGGTGCACGAATCTCAAGTAGGGTTCGTTAAGGGCAGATATGCGGTGCGCAATTTGCGCAAAATCTTGGCCTCTTTGGAGTGGGTGCATGCGCGGGATCTACAATCGCTCCTAATTAGTTTTGATGCTGAAAAAGCTTTTGACCGGGTTAACTGGGATTATTTGCATTATCTGTTGCCTTTATATGGATTGGGATCATCGTTTTGCAAAATGGTGAAGCTTCTTTACATGGCTCCAATGGCTAGGATTTGCTGTAATGGCGTACTATCGGAATCTTTCCCACTGGAAAGGGGTACGAGACAGGGTTGCCCTTTATCACCACTTCTGTTTGTTCTATCATTAGACCCCCTAATTCGTAGGATAGAGATGGATAAAAGCATACGTGGAGTGGACATAGGTTCCCAAGGGTTTAAAGTGTCGGCTTTTGCAGATGATCTTTTGGTACATGTGGTCGACCCGCGAGAATCGGTACCTCGATTGTTGGCGGCGATTTTGAACTTTGGCAGCTTTGCCAGGCTTCGTATTAATGCTGATAAGTCGTAGGCTTTAGATGTTTCCAGTCAACTACAGGGACAGTGGGGGGGAGCGTTTCCTTTGAAATGGGCCTTAAACCAATTTGTGTATTTGGGTATTATTCTGACTCGGATGCCTCAAGATCTCTATGCGAGTAACTTCACGAGAATTCTGTCTCGATTGCGGGCGCAGCTGAGAGCTTGGAGTCACCTCCCACTGTCTCTATTGGGACGGGTAGCGGCGGTGCAAATGGTGATTTTACCGAGGATATTATATTGGTTGCAGACCCTCCCGGTATGGTTGTGGCATAAGGACCTCCGTTCCATTGAGAGGGAATTTAAGAGGTTCTTGTGGAGAGGGGCCAGAGGTCGTATCCCGCTAAACCGTTTAGTAGGTAGGTGGAAGGCGGGGGGCGTGGGACTCCCGGATCTCTGGCTATATACGCTGGCTTGCCAGGCAAGACATTTGGGGGACTGGTTAGGGGGCACAGATACTTATACACCTAGGGCCTTAGAGGAAGCCTTTGTGGCCCCTCTTACGGTACTAGCCGTTTTACATACGGAGAGCAACTTACTGCCGGTAGGCATTAGGCGGAGCAAAATGCTTACTTCAATGCGGCGTACCTGGCGACAATTGAATATGTATTGGAAACGTAACTGGACAGTGTCGAGTTGGCTACCCTTACAAGGCAATCCAGGTTTCTCTCCAGGTTCGGAATCCGGAGTCTTTCGAATTTGGAAGGGGAAAGGCATGCAGAATTTAGGGCATGTAGTAGACCTTTTGGGGAAGTGTAAATCATTTCCCGTGTTGTCGGTAGAATATGAATTACAGCCGAGCCATTTCTTTGCTTATATGCAGCTGACCCACTATGTGGCTAGCTTGCCAGCGGTCGAACTTGCGGGTGAAAGGTCGGCTCAGATCTTGGAATATTTTGATTTGGGGGGGAAAGTCCCCCGACTATAGCTCGGCTGAAGGTCCAATTAGAGTGTTATGGAGCCAAACCGGAGTATGGGGACGTGGAGAGGGCATGGGCACTCGAGTTGCATCGAGAGGTGCCGCCCGGTTCCATCTTGGGGGCACTTAGACATATTTCTTACTTAGTTGAAGGGGCGCGTTGGAGGGAAATTCAATTCAAGTGTATAACGCGAGCGTATTTCTCGCCTAGGAGAGCCCTACGTAGCCATATTACTACTGATGGGAGCTGTCCCAGATGTGCAGAGCCTTTGGCTAACCTCTTACATATGTGGTGGGAATGTCAGTACATTAGACCGTACTGGAGGCGGATCAGCAACTGGCTGGCGGGGATTTTGGGCCAGCAGATTCCCTGGACGGGCGCGTTTGTAGTCCTCAACCAATTGAGCCAGGATTCCCCCAGGGGGAGGTGGGTTCGGCGTTGGGTGCGTAAGGCATGTCTGGTGGGAAAGGGCCCAGTGCTTCGTCGATGGTGAGAGCCGACTTCGCCCTCCTTCTGGGAGTGGTGTAATTCTCTACATCAGCAGCTATTAGTAGAACAATGGAGGGCACGGGGCAACCCGCAGAAATGGTTAATTTTTATGCGACAGTGGGAACCCTACATTCAAATACTGGGCCCGCATTGTCGTAATGAAATATTGAATGTGGGGTATTAGTTAACCGCAGTGACCCTCAACATGGTTGGAGGGAAGTTGGAGGGGAGCGATAGAGGAGGTAAAGCTGCTAAAGTACTTTGGGCTGTGGTGTGCAACTGGGTGGGGGGGGAAGGGAGGGGGGATAGAGCACTAACAAAATATAAAATGCTATTGCTGTGGTTGTTTTGCCTTTTGCTATCCGCATATGCCTGTATCGGTCATTTGCCTCCGGCTGAGGATAAGAGTACCCCTAGGCTGGCGGCTTATAGTTGTGTGATGTTTTTTCTTTCTGGCATGTTTTACTGCTTTCTAAATAAAGTTTATTAAAAAAAAATGATTGGCTCCGCCCACAGGAATGCGCGGGAGCC
Organism: Ichthyophis bannanicus; assembly: GCA_033557465.1. Classification (NCBI taxonomy): domain Eukaryota; kingdom Metazoa; phylum Chordata; class Amphibia; order Gymnophiona; family Ichthyophiidae; genus Ichthyophis; species Ichthyophis bannanicus. Next base: position 546,666,824 of record CM066033.1, read on the forward strand.
AATCAGAGGCGGTGCTTGCATGTGCTCGGGCATGGGTGACGGGGGCCCGAGCACATGCAATAGGGGCTCTGGAGCGGCGTGGTGGTGGTGTCTGGAGCAGGAGATCGGGCCTGGCAGTCATGTGGAGGAAATCGAGGTAGCCGGAGAGGGGCACGAGAGACCACGGATCCCGGCGGCGTCAGCAGCTGGAGCTTCTGAAGTGAGGCTGGTGCTGCAGGACCCAGTGAGAGGAGGTGCAAGGGACCTGGGCAGCCTGGGGGAGAGGCAGCGGAAGAGAAGCTCAGCGCTGGTGGCAACGGCTACAGGCGAGTTGGGCAGTAAAAAAGCAAAATAAAAATAAAAAAAATTAAAACGGGAGCAGGCTGGTTAGGGGGTAGCCTTTGGGTAAGAGTGCAAGGTCCTGGGCAGTAAAAAAAAAAAAAATTTGAAGGCAGGCACCAGTGTGCAAGGCTCTCCTGGGGGAAGGATGGCAAGGAGGAGGGGGGCTACATGGGGGCCTGGTAGCGAGCAAGGCTGAGGTGGTGTGGCCTATTGGGGGGCAGAGAGGCAGGGGGGTGGCCAGGGAGAGACAAAGGGGTCGTCTTGGGCGGGCTCGTAGCGCGGCTACCGATCCTGTTGTGGGTAGTCTAGGGCGGGCAGCAAGGGGGCGCAGGGTGTCTACTGATCCAGTTAGTGGAGGGGGAGTAGGCTTTAGAGCTCGGGGGCGGAGAGCAGGGGGTCAGAGGTTGATAGGGGGTCCAGGGCTGGTTGAGCCAGTTCCTCCAGTGGGTAGCAGCGGTCAGGGTGATGTTGCTGAGGTGCGTGGGCCAGCTACAGTGGGGGGGAGGTAGGGGCAGACACAGTGGGGGGGTAGTGGCAGGGGATGATATAGCAGGGATTGGGGAATACCTCGAGCAAGTCCAGGGTCCCTGTTCTTTAATGGGAGAGAGGGGAATTGGAGTGGGGCTCAATTCCACAGCTACGGTGGCGCTGGTGAGAGTGTGAGAGGAGTTTTTTCCCCTGGGGGGGGAAGGCAGCGCATAGGGGATATGGGGCCGGGGGATACCAGACTGCGTGGGACCACTGGATCGGGGGAGGGCAAGGCCCATCCAAAGCTGAGTGGACAGGGGAGCAGGGGCGGCCCAAGGGGGGTGCGGGGCCATATGCGGAGACTCGGTGCGGGGCCTCATTTGCCTAAGTGGCCTTATTTGCATAAATATTTGCATAATGCTAACATTCATTAAGAGACATGTTTACTAAAAGTTAGTGTGTGTATGGATAAAGACAGACTAAAAGATTTCTACATTACTATAATCCAGTGCCAACCGCCAGGCACATTAGGAACTACTACAAACACTGCCCATTTAGAACCCATAGCAAACCCGCCATATCCTAACAGCACTACCAGGACTCACAAAGCACCATACCCTACCTATTAAACCAATACATTTCAGAGAACAACAATACATGACCTACTGGGGAAAGAGAACAAGTGGCAATGTCAAATAGGAATTACATAAACAGAATACCTCAGCTCAGTTACACATGCAGAACATAGACCATCACCAAACAAGGAATCACAATTTAGAAACAGGAAGGCAATAATTAAACTGGGAACCCCAAAAGCCAAACTTGGAATGTACAACAACACTGTAGAAATAAAACTATAACTTAATTTCCTCTTGTACCAAACAAAGCGCAGAAGTTAATGATGCACATTTCCCAGAGCTTTCATATTCCAGTTAATAAATTCAAAATAAAGAGATATCTTTCTACCTTTTGTGCATTTTTTTTCAGTTGCAATTGCTCCAGCCACTTTCTTCTGGTTTCTTCATGTTTTCTGCTAACTCTCCATCATCTGCTGTCCATTTTTCCTTTCTTCTCTCTTCTAGTTTTTTTTCCATTCTCTCTCTCTACATCTGCTTTAACATACTAATCTTTCTCCTTTTGCTCTTTCCTCATTCCTATTTCATCCACTCAAATTTTACCCCTCCATCCTCAATCCCCACTTACTCTCCCAATACCCGGCTAAGTGTAGATTTTTTATCCCTCCCACACAAAATATTTTCCCCTCTCCATTTTACTCTCCCAGCCCCATCCCATTCTAATCCTCGCCCAACATCAGCTCCCTTCTAGTTCCAGCCTCACCCAGCATCCATTCCCTTCTAGTCCCTGCATCAGCCCATTTCCAGTCTTAGCCCCCCATCAGCCCATTTCCAGTCCTAGCAACCCCCCAACCCAATACTAGTCCTAGCCCCCCCCCCATCAACCCACTTCCAGTCCTAACCCCCCATCAGCCCACTTCCAGTCCTAACCCCCCATCAGCCCATTTCCAGTCAGCCCCCCATAGCCCATTGCCAGTCCTAACCCCCCCATCAGCCCACAGCCCATTACCAGTCCTAACCCCATCAGCCCACCTCAAGTCCTAACCCCTCCCCATCAGCCCATTTCCTGTCCTAGCCCCCCCATAGCCCATTATCAGTCCTAACCCCCCCATAGTCCATTACCAGTCCTAACCCCCCATCAGCCCACAGCCCATTACCAGTCCTAACCCCATCAGCCCACCTCCAGTGTTAACCCCCCATCAGCCCATTTCCAGTCCTGGGCCCCCCATAGTCCATTACCAGTCCTAACCCCCCATCAGCCCACAGCCCATTACCAGTCCTAACCCCATCAGCACACCTCCAGTCTTAATCACCCAGCCCATTTCCAGTCCTAGCAACCCCCCCAACCCATTACCAGTCCTAGCCCCCCTTAGCCCACTCCCAGTCCTAATCCCACCAGCCCATTACCAGTCCTAACCCCATCAGCCCACCTCCAGTGTTAACCCCCCATCAGCCCATTTCCAGTCCTAGCCCCCCCCCATAGCCCATTACCAGTCCTAACCCCCCCCCAACAGCCCACAGCCCATTACCAGTCCTAACCCCATCAGCCCACCTCCAGTCTTAATCCTCCCAGCCCATTTCCAGTCCTAGCAATCCCCCAGCCCATTTCCAGTCCTAGCCCCCCTTAGCACTCTCCAAGTCCTAATCCCACCAGCCCATTTCCAGTCCTAATCCCCATCACCCAATTTTCAGTTTAAGCCCCCCCATACCCCATTACCAGTCCTCACGTCCCCATCAGCGCACTCCCCCGCCAAATCCCACCCGCCCCTCTACCCACCTTGCTCCCCCCTCGCCCATCACCCCACCACCCCCCCCCCCAGCCCATCACCACTCCTAGCCCCCCATGGCCCACCATAGCCCATCACCACTCCTAACCCCCCCAGCCCATCACCACTCCTAACACCCCCCCAGCCCAGCCCATCACCACTCCTAACACCCCCCCAGCCCAGCCCAGCCCAGCCCAGCCCAGCCCATCACCACTCCTAACACCCCCCCCCCCAGCCCAGCCCAGCCCAGCCCAGCCTAGCCCAGGGAAATTTTTTTTAAAAAAAGAAGCTCTTCTCCGGCTGCCGGGGCCGCCGCGGCAGAATCGAGTGTGCCACGGGGCCCCCCCTGCCCAGCAAAGCCTGCCCTCCCCTTTTTCACCTCTGTCTTCGCAGCTGCAGTCTCACGCGCCGGCTTTCAGAGCGCGAAAGGACCAGTTTCCCTTTCGCGGCTCTGTTAAGCCCGCGGGGGCTGATGGGAACTTCCCATCAGCCCCCGCGGGCTTAACAGAGCAGCGAGGGAGAAACTCTCCTCTCGTGCTCTGAAAGCCGGCGCGTTTGACTGAAACTGCGAAGACAGAGGTGATAAAGGGGAGGGCAGGCTTTGCTGGGCAGGGGGGCCCCGCGGCACACTTGATTCTGCTGCGGCGGCCCCGGCAGCCGAAGAAGACAACTTTTTTTTTCTTTTTAAAATTTTACTTTAGGATCAGAATGTTTTTTGCGCGGGGCCCCCTGAAACGCGGGGCCCTGTGCAAAAAACATTCTCGCTCAATGGACGGGCCGGCCCTGCAGGGGAGTAGCATCCGGCATGGTCCCCTGTTTCTCCCCCCCCCCCCCCCCGGTGTTTCCTTTTGTGTCTCCGCAGGTTCCCTTCGCAGCGAAGCCCGGAGGAGTGCAAGGGACGAGGGGGTCACCCGAGAGTGGCAAATATGGACGGAGGAGTCGCGGTCACAGGCTTGGCTGAGCAAGGAGCTGGCACACAGCAGGTGGCGGAGGATCATCTGCGGGAGTGCATCGTCCGACCGGGATGGAGACGACGGCCTTGGCCAAGACAGATGAGTTGCAGGGGAAGCAGGTGGCGAGGGGGACGGGAATGGTGTTAGAGCGGAACGGTCAGGAAAAGCGAGCTGGAAAAGGAGGCACTCGTATAGGAGGCGACGTAATTCAGAGTCGTCCTCCTCATTGAGTTCATCAGCGGCATCGGCAAGGGATGCAGGGGGACGGGCAGGGGTGCTGGGCAGTGCAGCAGTGAATGGCTTGGCCGGGGGCGGGACTACCGCATCGACAATGTTATCAGAGTTGTGGGAAGGAGTGCCGAAGAAGCTGCGGAGGAAGATTCGGAAGAGGAGATATATTGATATTTTCCGCTTGCTGGAAGGTCGGAAGCATTCCGGGGAAAGCAGGAAAAAGCGGAAAGAGGACAAGAAGGCCGGGCGGCTTAAGAAAGTGTCTCGGAATGTGGTGAACTGGGTGAGGGCGTTTTTACGATTGGCAAGTGTGTGGGGTCAGCGATTCCCAGGGCAGTACGGGATGTTGTTAGCATATGCGGACTCGATCCTGGAGGCATCGCAGTCCCATGAAGGATGGTCCTGGTTAAATTACAATGAAAAATTCAGTGACAAAATAGAAGAGAACAGGGCATTAACTTGGGGCATGGAGGATATTAACTTGTGGCTCATGCAGATGTCAGTCAGAGCGAATAGCGGAGGTGGTGGTGGGGGAAAGGCAGGTCCAGTAGCCATGGCGGGGGGGAACTGTTCCTTTTGTGGTGGGGGGACATGTTACAGCCCAAGCAGGTGACGAGTGGTGGGGGGGACATATCTGGAGGTTCAATAAGTCCTCCTGCCCTTTTCCAGACTGCAAGTTTCAGCACGTGCGTTCAATCTGTGGCGGAACACACTCGGCAATCAAATGTAATAAGAAAGGCACCCAGTTGCCCCCTTTGCCGACCTCCAAGTAGTAGGGTGGATTGAGGTTTGGCCCCTTCGCCGATCCGGGTGGAGAAGTTGAACGAATGGCTGCGCCACTACCCGAAAAAGGGGGATAAGGAGAATTTGAGAATGAGGTTCCAGTTAGGTTTTGTTATTCCTGTTCAAGGTGTGGTTGCGGTCGCGACTGCTAGAAATTCCCCATCGGTGCAACATTTTGAGTCTGTAGCAAGGGAAAAGTTGGATGTCAAGTTGAAGATGGGGAGGATCGCAGGTCCATCTGCGGAGCCACCCTTGCGGAGTTTTGTGGTGTCCCCGTTGGGCATCATACCTAAGAAAGAACCGGGGAAGTATCGGTTAATACATAATTTGTCGTTCCCGTTAGGGGCTTCGGTTAATGATCTCATCTCGCGTGAGTGTTGTACAGTCAGGTACGCCTCATTTGATAGGGCGGTGGCGTTAGTCAAGAAGGCAGGGCGGAGGGCGCTGATGGCAAAAGTGGATATAAAGTCTGCATTTCGCTTGTTGCCAGTGCACCCCTCTTACTTTCATTTGTTAGGTTTCCAATTCGCAGGGGAATTTTATTTTGATAAATGCATGCCCATGGGTTGTGTGGTTTCGTGCGCCTACTTTGAGAAATTTAGTACCTTTCTTCATTGGGCAGTGGTGCAGAGAGTAGGTAGCCAGGACTTGGTGCATTACCTCGATGATTTTTTGTTTGTGGGCACCGCGCGGGATATGGGGTGTAAGGCACTGTTGGATGGTTTTGTGAATGTGGCTGCGGAGCTTGGGGTACCATTGGCCAAGGGGAAGATGGTGGGTCCAACAACAAAGATCGCCTTCTTGGGAGTGGAGTTGGATTCTGAGGTCATGGTAGCTCGCTTGCCGAGTGAGAAAGTGGTGAAGTTGCGGGTTTTGGTGGCGAATGTGTTGGCCTACATGAAGTTATCGTTGAAGGAAATGCAGGCGTTAATAGGGTCTTTGAATTTTGCCTGCAGAGTGATACCAATGGGGCGCGTATTCATTAGACGGTTGGTGGCAGCGACAGCGGGAGTGCGTAAGCCGCATCATCGCATCCGAATTTCCAAAACTATCCGCGAGGACTTGCGGGTTTGGGACGTATTTTTGCAGGATTTTAACGGGACATCGGTGCTAATGGAAACCGTGGTGTCTAGTGAAGAGCTGCAACTTTACACGGATGCTGCAGGTGGGGTGGGCCTCGGTATTTACTTTAGGGGGGGGCGTGGTGTGCCGATAGCTGGCTGAGTCCTGCAGGAGATCGGGGGTATCACGTGCCCAGTAGCCGCAATGCGGGACTTCTTACGCATCCATCCTATGGCTGATGGTGGCCTCTTTGTCCAACAGGATGCAGAGGTAATGACCCGATTTCAAGTGTCGGCGGTTTTGCGGATGGTTTTGTGTCGAATGGGTGAAGACCCGAGCCTTTTTTCTGCACATTCATTTCACATCGGTGCAGCGACTAGTGCGGCAAGGGCGGGGCTGTCGGGCGTGCAGATTCAAAATATTGGTAGATGACAGTCCAAGGCTTTTCTGGGATATGTTTGTTGCTAAATGGGGGTATGCATGCCGGTCACAGTGTATATTAACTGCTCTTTTCTTTTGCAGATGGAGGAGTGTATGTGTGGGGATGGTGGATGCTGGGGCATTCCTTTGTGTACTGGGCCAGTCAGCGAGCAGCAGTGCGGCCGATCGGGCTGAACTTGGGAATGGACCCGGACGTGGTGTCGGTTTCATGGCTGGGTGAGCGGGGGCTACAGTAGATGCAGCTGATGCCTTTGCTTCGACACCATGAGCACATAAGAAAGCCGCCATCGTTGCTCTTGTTGCACTTGGGAGGCAACGAGTTATCTTCCTGGACATGCAAGCAATTGATCAATGCGGCAAAGCAGGATTTTGCCAAGGTTCTGCGGATGTTCAAAGGGGTTGTGTTGATATGGTCAGATATCATCCCGAGGCCTGCATGCTGGGGGCAGCGGTGTTGGTCTCGGGGGCTGACAAAGATTAATAGACAGATTGGGAGGTGGGTATGTGAGCACGGCGAGTATCAGGTACAGCATGCATGGGTTGATGTGACGTGTGCGGGGTTCTTTAGGAGTGATGGGGTGCATCTATCACCAGTGGGGGTAGATTTGCTATTGAATGATTGGCAGGAAGCATTGGAACATGTGGTGCATGATGGCAATGGCAGGTCGCAGCTTGAGCTTGGGGGGTGGCACAGGCACATCAATGAGCCTGCGGCGGTGGCGGGATCCTGGAGGTTTCCGTGGTCCGGAGCCTTAGGATGCTTGGGGCAGGGGCGGGGTATCCCCGACCCAGAAAACCCCTTGCCAATTTTTGCTACTGATATGGTGAAGTCGGGCAGGGGTGGTAGTAACTTTGCCAGGGGTTTGACCACTGCAGATGCGGAGGCGAGGGCGCCTTGCTAATTACATGGCGGGTGAGGTATCGCTCCGCTGGGGTTGGTTTGATGATTGTATGTTGTCACGGAGACCCTGAGTAGAGCCTCTGTGGACCCAATAGGCCAATGCCTAGGGTATTGTGGTTTTAATGAACTGCTTCTCTCCTTTAATCAGAGTCAGTCAGTCTAGTGATTTAAGCAAAAATTAGGGTTTTATTCCCTTTCCCGGACAGAAAACATTCTTTGCAAAAGCACACAGGACAAAAACAGCAACTGAACGAAAATAGCTAGAACATCTCTTCTTCTTTCCTTGTTCACGTCACAAGGTCACATTGGCTGAAGTTAACACAAAGAGGTTATGTCATCTGATAGACAAATCGTGCAGTCCATTGGCTCAGGGTCTGTACAACTGTTAACACTCTCCCACTGCATTAACCCTGGACCACTCCCAATATTCTCCGTATCACATTCCTTACATGTGCTGGAGCATGGCTTATTCTCTTGTGACTGATAAGTACCTTGGAAGAAAAGGGGTTTATCAAAGTCAGGGTTATAGAAACCTGGTACAGACAATGTCTCTTTCTGGTTTGCCTCTCTTGGCTCTCTTAGTAGGAAGTCTGAGTATCTTTCTGAGTTAAAACCCTGCTCGGGGCTGTGCCCATTAAAACTTCCAGCCTCTTCTCTATAAAAATAAGGCTTCAAGCTTGTTACCTTACTGCAGGCTTTGAAGTTAGCCTTGGGCTTTCTTTCCCCTGGCCCAGTTCCTCCAGCTTGAGCTAGGCTCCTCCGTGGCTCATGCAATCCCTCAGAGACACTGCCCCCCTTCCTGCTCGTGTGGGAATCCTCCCTAGGACTGTCGTTCCAGAGACCAGCTGCTCTACTGCTCCCTTGGTCTCTCTTGGAACTTCCTCTAAGAGCTTTGGGTCCTCCCAGACCTCCAAGACCTCCCCTGGAACTGGAACTTCCTCTGGGACTCTCAGCTCTTCTCCAAGTCTTTCTCTCATACTCCTTGCTCTGGCTGTTCTCCCCCCTTCCTGGTTCTGACCAGGAACTTATATACCTCCTCTCTCTGCACGTTATGTCAGATTCTGAGGCCAGGTGATCCTGATGAGTTTCTCTAATTCTACCTGCGTCACTACTAGAGAAGGCAAACTTGTAAACGGGGGTGCTGGGTGAGAATGTCCACAGTCTTGGCAAAGGCAAATATTAATATGACTTGCAAAGGATTGTGGGAAATGTAGTCCATTCATACCAGAATCAGCCGTTCACAATAAATTAGTTGTGCTTGCTCGAGTGTAAAGCAAAGAAAATATATTTTATTTATGGGGTTATTTCTCCCAACACAGATTTGCTTGGTAGCACAAAAAGGATACTTGCTTTCAGTTTTATACTCAGAAAAACAAAATCAGGAAAAACAACAACTGAACTTCTTAAGCCATCAAATCAAATCATAAAGACCTTGATGGGAACAGAAAGGTCTTTTCTGTGGGCTCCTGCTAATATCTTTTTAGCAGTGCTTAAAAAACAAACAAAAACCCACAAAGTAATGAAAAACTGTTCTTTTTCAAGGCTAACTTCTGGAATTTCCACACAGACCCAGAAGTGTCTCTTCAGAGCTCACAGGCAATTAGGCAAGGCTCAATTGCTAACAATTAACCAGCTGCAAACCTCTTGGCTGGTTTACTTTCTAACCGTGGCTCAAATCCTGCTCAAAAGCTTTTCTGAGTAGATCAAAGAACAAGTTTATATTTCTTTGTGATGGTTGTTGTATTTTGTAAAAGTATATTACCACAGAAGTTTAGACAGAGAGCAATCCATGTATTCACACTGTTCATTTACAATATCTCCTGCTTCTTCAATTATCATAGAATCAATATCATGGATTGGCACAGAGGAATTTCTTAATGAAGCATTCTCAGAGCAATACTTGTTTCCCTGCTGTCTTCCAAGTGAATAGCTAGGGCATAGATCAGTGTTCATACCTGAGCTTCCATTGCTGTTAGGGTTCCTCTCTAAATATCCTGGCCAGTATGTAGTCCAGTTTTTATGTCCAGCCTTCCAATCAAGATCCCTGGACACTGGGTCTCTCTTCACATACCTTCTTGCACTGGTCTTAGGGCCCCTTCCAAATGCAGCCGTCTCCCTCACAGGTCCCGTCCGGGGATTCTTGGCTCTGCAACCCCACTCCTCTGGTTTCCTCCAGTCCAATGGAGTATGCTTGCCTCTGGAATGCCTCCCAGCACACGTACTGCTAGGGACTCCTTTAGACCTCCAAGATGCTTCTCTCTTCTTTCTTCCAAAGTATTTCTTGCTCTCTCTGTCCTTGAGCTCTGGCCTCTGCTGCCTCTGCTCCTCCTGATGATCATGAAGATTCTGATGATCCTGATGTGTAGACTAAGCTTTACTTTTAACCTGTTTAGAGGGCTGCTCCACCCTAGCACAGCGCAGCTGTGCTGAATCAAGCCCTGCCCTTGGAGATGAGTGCTTGGGGATTACCTCATAGTTCTCCTGATTGAACACACGTTTTCCCACTTCAGCTCTTCTAGTGGCTGTTGGAAACCTGGTGTATTCTGGGACTGGTAGTCTTTTATGAGAACATTCTGTTTTATTATTTCTACCAGAAAAGACAGGTTGCTTGTTCAGAGCCAATTCACCTCTATTATAGCTCCTTCCTAAACTATGATAAGCTTCCTTATCACATACCCCCCTGCTTAAGTTATTACGGACTGGTGTAACTGGTGAAACTTCTTTCCTACAGTCCGTAATACCTACGAGAGTATTATCTTTTTGAAGCTCACCTACTTCCTGACTGGCTTCAGGGTCATTATTACTTACAGGCCTCTCCTTCCAAGACTTAAGTACATTAATATGGTAGGTCTGTCTACGCCCTCTTGCATTTTCTACCACATAAGATACTGGGCTCACTTGTCTAACAACCTTCCATGGCCCTTTCCACTGTACTTCAAATTTTGGAGCAGTACCTGCTACTTGAACCAAAACCTTTTCACCAATGCTTAATTGGCGGCTTTTGGCCTTCCTATCATACCACCCTTTCTGGCGCACTTGGCTGTCCTGCAGGTTCCTCTCAGCAACCTGTGAGGTCCTTTTCAAACGTGCTCTCAAGTCACGTAGAAACTGTGGCACCTCCTGACTTCCTGGTTCAGGATCAATCCACTGTTCCCTCAAAATATCCAACAAACCCCGTGGAGCCCTACCATACATCAATTCATATGGAGTTACACCTAGGGACACCTGAATTCTTTCCCTGCAGGCATATAAGGCAAAGGGCAATAACATATCCCATTCTTTTACCTCTCCTGCTAACCCCCTTCTCAACATTTGTTTGAGAGTTTGGTTGAATCTCTCCACCAAACCGTTTGATTGTGGATGGTAGGCTGAGGTTTTCACGTGATGAATGCCAAAGGCATCCCAGACCTGGGCCAAATATTTGGATACAAAATTGGACCCTCGGTCAGTCAACACCTCTCTTGGGAATCCCACTTCACAAAACAATTTGACTAGCTCTAAAGCTATTGTTTTTGCAGAAACATTCCTCAATGGTATGGCCCAGGGAAACCTTGTTGCCTGATCTACCATAACTAGGATGTATTGGAAACCTTGGGGCGTTTTGACTAATGGGCCTACAATATCCATAGCAATGCGACCAATTGGGTCTTTGATAATTGGCATGGGAATCAAAGGCACCTCCGGTGGGTGAGTCGCTGTAACTCGCTGACATGCAGCACAAAACTGGGCAGTTTCTTTGAAAATACCTGGCCAGTAAAAACGCATAAGTATTTGATCCAGCGTTCCTTGCATCCCTTTATGACCTCCAACTGGATGATCATGTGCTAATCTAAATACTAGTCCTTTGAAAGTTGTGGGTACCACCAATTGTTTACGTATGGTCCCATTTCTGGGGTCCTGACTCTCTCTATATAATATTTCATTATCTAGTCTGAATCTGGGCAACTCCTCCCTGACCTCCTGAGCATACTTAAAAGCTCGCGTGAGAGCTTGATCAGCTCGCTGTTCTTGTGGAAAGTTAGGGAACTTTGCCACTAACTCAGCTGGCACCCAGGGTAAACTTTGACCTGCCAACATGTCAGCCCTACCCTGTGCTCTGCAAAGTCTCTCACAACGCTTTTGTGCTTTCAACTTTCTTACTTTCCCAGATGGTGGAGTTATTAAATCATCATGAGAGGGTAAGTCTCCTAATGACTCTGCCTGCTCCCCCTCCTCCTGCTGGCTCTCTACCTTAGCCTGTGAGCAGGTGGATACAAGGCCCCTCTTATTACCTATTTCCTTCCTTATAGTTTGGCCTTCTGGAAGCTTAACCATCTTTTTAGCTAGGGATTGAGGACTTCCAAACAAAGGCCCGGGAGCTATTTCCATCATTCCTTCTCCCTCCTTCTTTCCTAGTCCTTCCACTAGACCTTGCTTAAATCTTGGCCAGTCTATTCCTAGAACCAAATCAAATGGTAGCCTAGGCACCACTGCTAAAAGAACTTCCTCTTGTTCCCCCAGGCACTTAACCATTAGCCTATAGGTGGGATATGATGTTGCAGCACCATGAATGCATCTGATGTGAACTTGGCTTTCAGGGGTTCTAGGCACAAATCCTTCTTGAGCCTCTATCCTCTTCCAAAGCCTCTTTGACAACATACCCTGGTCTGCCCCAGAGTCTAAAAGAGCATTTGTGGTAATTCCCTGCACATCAACCATCAAAAGAAATCCTTCTTTGGGCTGTTTTAAATCAACATCCATTAAGCTAGTGTGTGTCTGGCATCCCCTTTCTAAATGTCCCCATTTTCCACATTTGAAACATTTCTTTTTACTCCACTGTGTAATCTGGGCTGGCACAGTACAATTATTTTCAGAAACATTTTTAACCATTTTCTTTTCTGATACAGCACAGCTTGCCTCAGCACCAATCTTCAGAGGGCCACCCATTCTATGGCAAGCCTGCGTGGCTTCCAAGAATCTCTCTGCTAGCATGGTTGACTCTCCAAGATTCTGGCAATTTTGCTGTATAAGGAAAGTGTGCACATCTTTAGGCACAGCAGACATAAATTGTTTAAGCATAATAATGTCTAATAACATTTCCACAGTCTTTCCTTCAGGCTCCAACCATTTTACAGCCAATCCTCTGATTCTCTGACTCAGAGCCCTGGGTGTTTCACCCACTCTTAATGCAGTAGCTCTAAACATTCGCCTATACTCTGAAATAGACAACCCTAGGCGATCTCTAATAGCAGCCTTTACATCTTTATAATTCAAAGCCTGAGCTTCTGGCATTGCTCTATAAGCTGCAAGCGCCTCTCCAGTTAATGGTCTCTGGCCATGCTAATGCTTGTGCCACTCTCTCAAAAGATTCTAGGAAATCATCACATTATCATCTGGAGTTAGGTTCCCAAAACTAAATGCCCCAATTCCCTGATTCAGTCCCACACTGTCCACATGTGGTATACCAGTAATTACTGCTGGTCTTGCATCCGGTCCACTTTGGTTCTGCAGATTAACTAAGGCTTTCACCAGATCAAGCACTGGCTTCTGCTGGTCCATTAAGGCTTTCATAGCAGTGTCCTGAGCCTGCTGCGCTAGCTCCTGTTGCCTGCTAAACTGGGCTGCCATCCATTCTGCTAGTTCCCTTGGATCCATCTTGATCCCTGCAGGAAAACAAAAGAAAAAAAAAACACAGTGCAACACCTTCCAAACAGGTGTTTTTCTCCTAATTTTTTTTTCCAATTACCCCTGTGCCTTACTCCCATCCACCACTAGACATGCCCAGGTACTTATTCCCTTATGCCAGTGATGAATCCAGCTCTACACAGGGTCTTTTCCTCCTGGGACAGCTACCTGGATCAGCCACCTCTTCCTCCAAAGTGTAGTTAAGGGAAAATCTTTTTTTTTTTTTTCCAGTTTTTAACTTGAACTTTCTTTTTTTCTTCAGACTTCAGTTGTAATCCTTAGCATATAAATCCTTTGCGCAAAAGCAATCCAAAAAACTACGCCAACTGTAAACGGGGGCGCTGGGTGAGAATGTCCACAGTCTTGGCAAAGGCAAATATTAATATGACTTGCAAAGGATTGTGGGAAATGTAGTCCATTCATACCAGAATCAGCCGTTCACAATAAATTAGTTGTGCTTGCTCGAGTGTAAAGCAAAGAAAATATATTTTATTTATGGGGTTATTTCTCCCAACACAGATTTGCTTGGTAGCACAAAAAGGATACTTGCTTTCAGTTTTATACTCAGAAAAACAAAATCAGGAAAAACAACAACTGAACTTATTAAGCCATCAAATCAAATCATAAAGACCTTGATGGGAACAGAAAGGTCTTTTCTGTGGGCTCCTGCTAATATCTTTTTAGCAGTGCTTCAAAAACAAACAAAAACCCACAAAGTAATGAAAAACTGTTCTTTTTCAAGGCTAACTTCTGGAATTTCCACACAGACCCAGAAGTGCCTCTTCAGAGCTCACAGGCAATTAGGCAAGGCTCAATTGCTAACAATTAACCAGCTGCAAACCTCTTGGCTGGTTTACTTTCTAACCGTGGCTCAAATCCTGCTCAAAAGCTTTTCTGAGTAGATCAAAGAACAAGTTTTTATTTCTTTGTGATGGTTGTTGTATTTTGTAAAAGTATATTACCACAGAAGTTTAGACAGAGAGCAATCCATGTATTCACACTATTTACAATATCTCCTGCTTCTTCAATTATCATAGAATCAATATCATGGATTGGCACAGAGGAATTTCTTAATGAAGCATTCTCAGAACAATACTTGTTTCCCTGCTGTCTTCCAAGTGAATAGCTAGGGCATAGATCAGTATTCATACCTGAGCTTCCATTGCTGTTAGGGTTCCTCTCTAAATATCCTGGCCAGTATGTAGTCCAGTTTTTATGTCCAGCCTTCCAATCAAGATCCCTGGACACTGGGTCTCTCTTCACATACCTTCTTGCACTGGTCTTAGGGCCCCTTCCAAATGCAGCCGTCTCCCTCACAGGTCCCGTCCGGGGATTCCTGGCTCTGCAACCCCACTCCTCTGGTTTCCTCCAGTCCAATGGAGTATGCTTGCCTCTGGAATGCCTCCCAGCACACGTACTGCTAGGGACTCCTTTAGACCTCCAAGATGCTTCTCTCTTCTTTCTTCCAAAGTGTTTCTTGCTCTCTCTGTCCTTGAGCTCTGGCCTCTGCTGCCTCTGCTCCTCCTGATGATCATGAAGATTCTGATGATCCTGATGTATAGAATAAGCTTTACTTTTAACCTGTTTAGAGGGCTGCTCTACCCTAGCACAGCGCAGCTATGCTGAATCAAGCCCTGTCCTTGGAGATGAGTGCTTGGGGATTACCTCATAGTTCTCCTGATTGAACACACGTTTTCCCACTTCAGCTCTTCTAGTGGCTGTTGGAAACCTGATGCATTCTGGGACTGGTAGTCTTTTATGAGAACATTCTGTTTTATTATTTCTACCAGAAAAGACAGGTTGCTTGTTCAGAGCCAATTCACCTCTATTATAGCTCCTTCCTGAACTATGATAAGCTTCCTTATCACAAACTTTATTTTAAACCCTTTCTGCTTTACTTGTGCTGACGGCACTGGCTGCTCAGCTGTTTTCACACACGCTGAATCCTCCTGTCCAGCCAAGCTTGAGGTAAGCTCTTCCTTTTTACTAGCCCCTACAGGCTTTCTATAGTCTACTGCATCACAGTGTTAAGGTTTAATATGTTATTGGCAATAAAGCTGCAACCTGTTGATTCCATGAACTGTTGTGTGTGAAGTTCTTTGGGAATGGGGGTATTGTTGGTTGGGGAGGGGGTGGGTGAAGTATGAGGGGTGGAGCGCCGGGTCCAGCTACCTGGTTAAAGCAAGGGCGCGGGCAGAGTCCCGGTGCCCACAAGTAACTGGGCGGGCGGCCCGGTGCAGACCCTGCCTCGCGTCGGGAGAGAGATGGGAGGGTGCGAGAGTGGGGGGGGAGTGGGACACAGGCCGGCATCTTTTTTTTTTTCTATTTATAAATTTTACAAATAATATACTATGCAGTAGAACCTATACTGCATCAGAGGGGCGGCGGGCATTAATGAAAGCAAGCAGCTGAGATGGATCATAGAAAACATATGTGACAGAATTCAATTTAACCATACATTTGGAAGGAAATTTAAGAAAAAATTGACCCCCTAGTAACAATATGCCTGGGCGTAAGAGCAGAAATTCTCGCCTACGTTTCTGGGTTTGGTCCTTCATTAGTGTTCTACAGTTTGATTCAATACATATGTTTTTTGGTTTTTAGTTTTTAACCAATATATTATTTCTTTTATATACAATTAGTTTGTTCCATTCATGTTTTTATACGTAATTTTCTTACCATTAATTGTTTGTTTGTTTTTAATATTAGGTTTTTAATATTATATATATATTTTAATAATGTTTTTTCTATTAACTTTACTTTTAACATCGTGTTTTTTGTTCACTAATGTTTATTTTTACTTTTGGAAGATGAGTGTCCCCTGAAGAAGGTATTTCTGCTGAAATGCGTTGGGGCTTCGTTTCAATAAACAGTGACCAATTTTACCCTTGCCCGTTGTGCTTTTTCCGGATTCTGTTGCAAGGGCTTCGTTCAGCTCTTCTTGTGCTTCCCCCAAATGCAAAGTTATGCACCTAGGAAACCAAACTATTGTTAAACAATGCAAGGTTCCACATTAGGAACCACCACCCGGGAAACAGATTTAGGCGTCATCATGGGTAACATGTTAAAACCTGCGTCCAGTGTGCACCGGCGGCCAAGAGAGCAAATAGAATGCTAGGTATCATAAGGAAAGGAATGGAAAATAAAAACAAAGGATATAATAATGTCTCTGTATCGTTCCATGGTGCGACTGCACCTTGAATATTGTGTGCAATTCTGGCCACTGTATCTTAAAAAGGATAAAGGATTATTATAAAAGGTACAGAGAAGAGCCACCAAATTGGTAAAGGGGATGGAAGGATACCCGTATGAAGAGAGGCTAAAAAGGTTAGGGCTCTTCAACTGGAAAAAAGACGGCTGAGGGGAGATATGATAGAGGTCTATAAATTAATGAATGGAGTGGAACGGGTAAATGTAGATCGATCATTTACATCATCAGAATATCGAAAGACTAGGGGACATGCAATGAAGCTACAGGGTAACCTGATTAACACTAATAAGAGAAAATATTTTTTCACTCAATGTGTAATCAAACTCTGGAATTTGTTACCGGAGGATGTAGTAAAAGCTGTTAGTGTAGCTGGGTTTAAAAAAGGTTTGGACAAGTTCCTGGAGGAAAGGTCCATAAACCATTATTAAAAGGGACCCGTGATTTATTTATTTATTAATTATTTTATTTATTTATTTGTTGTTTTTTATACCGCTATTTCAGGTAATCATAGCGGTTTACAAAAGAACAACTGTTACATGAAAGAAATTAACAATATAACTGGTGCAAAATCAGGTAATTACAAGTTTACATAATTAAACTAAAAACGTATTTAGAAATTTTAATGTTAGAGCGTCATTCAGCTTAGGGCAGGGTTAGGAGGATGAAAGGAGGTGAAAAGCTCTGGGGGAATAAAAGATGAGTTGGAGAGGAGATTATCAGGAAGTAATATTACCCAACGCCAATTACAAGATCACATAGATACTAATGCACCCCTGCATCCCTGCCAGCATGGATTTCGCGAAACACATGGTGTTGAAACATTACTCACAACCTTATTCAACACCATAACCTTAGGTCTCAATAACATCAGACAAGGCTTTGCACTAATCTTCATGGACATTGCCACCGCATTCGACACCGTAGACCACGAAGTTCTCCTGCTACGCCTCAGAGAGAAGGGAGTTTATGCTTCAGCTTTGTCATGGTGCGCTTCATACCTCACTGATCGCTGGCAACATGTCCGTTCTGGCCCCTCCAACTCCGATTCCTTCCCCCAAACTAAAGGTGTTCCACAGGGCTCATCTCTATCCGCCTTGCTATTCAATGTCTATATGCAACCCATTTGTGATCTCATCCAATCATTTAATATCAACTGCCTAGTCTATGCTGACGACGTCTTGATGTACATGCCAATTTCGACAGAACATCTTGAACTATCCCCACTTATCAGGTGCTTTGACGCTGTCACAGACTGGCTAAATGCACAAATGCTTAAGTTAAATTTCAAAAAGACAGAAGCCCTCTTCGTCACCAGGAATCCGTCTTTTACTCCACCCCTGTCTATCAAGGTTTGCGACGCAGAGATCATATGCAAGACTACAGTAAGATACCTAGGTGTAACGCTTGATCAGCAACTTAATATGAAGGCTCATATCAAAAACATAACAAAGTCGGTCTACCATAAAATCCGGACCCTCTGCAATCTGCGTCAACTGTTAGAGCCTGATGACTTCCGAACTGTCTTTCAGGCCCTAATAATGCCTCACTTTGACTATGCCAATGCGATCTTGTATGGTCTACCTAAGTGCACGACTAACCCCTTACAACTTGCAATGAATTCAGCTGCAAGAATCCTTCATGGAGCCTCAAGAAGTTCTCATATTACCCCAATACTAAAACAATTGCACTGGCTACCCATACAAGCCAGGATCTCATTCAAGATCCTAATTATGACCCATAAAGCCATCAAGAAATACCCTGCTACTGCCATTACTGACCTAATTTCAATCACACCTCCCAATCGAGCAAGGAGATCGAATGCCGCAAATACTCTCATATTACCTAAGGCAAGCACGAAGTGTTCTCAATTCACTAGATCCAGAGCCTTCTCCTTCTTTGCTCCATCCTGCTGGAACGCACTACCAGCAACTATCAGAACCATCAGTGAACTCTCCCAATTTAGGAAGGCACTGAAACGTCACCTCTTTCTTCATCACTACGATGTTGCAGTCTTCCCCCCACACCCACCCACTCTCACATCTCAATGCAGCACCTCAAACTCATGCACGTCACATTCCCAGACTGATCACTCGCAATCACACCTTTCCCTCCAACCACCATGAGAAACTTATGCAGTGCCGCATAACTCATTATATTGTTGCATAAAGTAGACTGTATTTATTCATCGTGTCTCCTTGTTAAGGGACTGGTTATTTATACCCTATTTTACCTGTTATACCTGCTTAATGCATACCCAAGTTTAATTTTCCTGTTTAATGTATACCCAAGTTATTATACCTGTTTCACTGTAAGCACAAATCACGAAATTGAGATGTGCAACTCTTATGTTCATTGTAAACCGCACTGATGTCGAATAGCGCGGTATAAAAGAGACTGCAAATAAATAAATAATATTGGCAGTTGGGGTTACATTGTGACCAAAATGTTCAGTGAATAGGTGTGTTGTAAGGTGGGAGCAGAAGATGGATAGGTCAGTGATATTCCAGAGGCAGGTTGGCAATGCATTCCATAGTGCTGGAGATATATATTCAAATGCTCTATTGCTAGTGCATTGTCTAGTATTACAAAACTCTGAAGGGATCGTGAGGAGGTTGGTCATTTGGTTTCTTCTTTGACGGTCATTAGATATGACCTTGATCAGGTGAGAGAGTGTAGGGGGAGCCATTTCTATAATGATCTTGAACGTGATCATGAGAATTTTGTATTTGATCTGGCTTTGAATCGGCAGCCAATGTAAGTCGAAGAGAATTGGTGTTATATGGTCACTTCGGTGAGAGTTGTGGATAATCCGTGCTGCAGAGTGCTGTGTCATGATAAGTGGGTGAAGGGAAACTTTTGGAAGGCCATAAAGTAGACTATTACAGTAGTCTATATGTGGTGTGATTAATGCTTGCATAATAGTTCTAAAGTCAGATGGCTGTAATAGGGGTTTTAAGTGTCGGAGGAGCCGGATCTTATTGTATACTGTTTTCGTTAAGCTATTGATGTGGGTTTGGAAAGAAAAATGCTTGTCTAGTGTAACACCTAGATATTTAACCTCTTCTTTGACTTCAAGGTCAATATCATCAAATGAAATGTTTTGAGGGGGGGGTTGTAAGTTTGATTCCGTGTGATTATTCAGATTTCAGGTTTTTTGAAATTTATATGTAGGCCAAAGTTCTTGAGCCAGGTAGCAATTTCCTTGAAGCACGATATTATAGGGTCAAAGCTGGGTGATGCTGTATTAAACTGCATAAACATTATATCGTCTACATAGACAGTATAATCAATCTTAAATGTTTTATGATTAGGCAGATTGGTTGAAAATATATATTAAGTAATAGTGCTGAAAGCGTGGAACCTTGGGGGAGGCCAGTGGTTTGTGGGTATGATTCGGAGGATGTGTATTCAATGTTGACTTGATGGAATCTTTCAAATAGATAGGATACAAACTATTTAAGGGCTGTATTGTTCAGGTCAATTTGTTGCAATCTTTGAATTAGAAGGGAATGAATGACCGAATCAAACACCGCAGCTATATCAAGGAAGACTAAGATGAATGCTTGGTTAATGTTGTTTATTCCCTTAATGATATCGCTGCTTGACCCAATACAAGCATTGTGGAACCAGTGTCTTTTGGGGAAACTGCTAGGTACTTATGACCTAGATTGGCCACTGTTGGAAACAGGATACTGGGCTAGATGGACCTTGGTCTGACCCAGTATGGCATATCTTACGTTCTTATGTTCTAAGGGGGAATACCACATGGAACTGATAGCTGGATGGGAATATCTGGAGGCTGTACAAAAGCAGTGGGCAATGAGCAATGAACGTTTTTGGTTAGGAGAGTAAATAAAAGTAAGAGGAAAGGGAGGTCACTGTGGTTCTCAAAAGAAGTAGCTGAAAAGGTAAGGAAAAGAGGTCATTTTTCATAAAGGACAAAAGATCACAGAAAAAGAAAGTTAAGACTATAACCTACTCCTTGCTGGTTTCCCTTTGAATCATCTGGCACATGGCAACCGCCTCTTCTTACGATCTCCCACCCAGGCCCACCTCGAATCCACCCGGCACGCTGCCTTCTTCTTTACAAGTCCCGCCCTCTGGAATTCTCTCCCGCATTCTCTTCGCACTGAAGCATCATTTCCGCAGTTTAAGGCTCTTCTCAAAACATATCTCTTCTGCCAGGCCTTCGACCTTCCCACTCCCTCCAGCCATTCATGATCTGTTCACTATGCTCTCTGCCACCAATTACTCAACGTTACAGGTTCTCCTCATCCATTATAATCCCTCCCCCCCACTCACCCATTCCCTCCCCGATGTCTCTTCCCTCAGCATTTTCATTTGATTGTTATCTGTCCTTGCTGTCTTTCTCCCTTTCTTTTCTATCACTTTTCTATCAATTTAATGGCATTCCTTTTCTTTCTGTTCTTTCCCGCAGCCCAAAGTTTCTGTTGTACACCGCTTTAATACTCCAGTAATGGGCAGTATATCAAGTGTTGCCAATAAAGATAAAGATCTCTCTCCCCTTCAATCTGTTCAACACTCTGCTGCGCGGCTAATCTTCTGCCAGCGTCATCATGCCCATATTACTCCTCTTCTCAAATCACTTCATTGGCTCCCTATCCGTTTCCACATCCAGTTCAAACTTCTCCTGCTGTCCTATAAATGCATTCACTCTGCGGCTCCTCACTACCTTTCCTCTCTTATCTCTCCTTACAACTCCCCTTGGGAACTCTGATCTTCTAGCAAACTGCTTCTATCTGTGCCCTTCTCTTCTACTGCTAACTCCAGACTTTGCTCCTTTCACCTTGCTGCACCTTATGCCTGGAACAAACTACCTGTGTCTGCACGCCAGGCACCTTCTCTAACCCTCTTCAAATCCAGGCTGAAAACTCACCTCTTCGCTGCTGCTTTTGGATCTTGACTCACCTGGTCTCCTTTTTCTTTCCCCTTGCTTTATCCCTGCCTACACCTTCTGTGTTTGTCTTGACTAGATTGTAAGCTCTGATGAGCAGGGACTGTCTCATACATGTCTGCGCAGTGCTGCGTACGACTTGTAGTGCTATATAAATGCTCAGTAGTAGTAGTAGTAGTAGTAGTAGTAGTAGTATTTGGAAAAGCTAAGAGATGCTGTGAAAGTAATCAGGAAAGCAAAGTTGAAAATGGAAGTTAAATAGCCAATACTATAACATGGGAATAAGACTTTCTTTTTAGATATGTTAGTGACAGGAGCAAGTGCAAAAGTGGTGTTGTCAGCCTCAAGGCTGAAAGAGAGGAATATGTAGAAACAGAGCTTCTTAACAAATATTTCTGTTTTGTGTTTATAGATGAAGGGCAAGGAGAGAGCTCATAAAACACACATAAATTGGAATGGAAGTGAGGCACAACATGAACAAGTTTCAGAAGACTGTGTCTGCGGGGAGCTACTGTAGCTAAACTAAAAATAGACAAACTATTACTGATCCATATCAATGTGGTTTTAGGGCCAAGCACAACACAATAACATTATTGGTGTCAGTATATGATGGGGTAAAGCATCACATAAATCACTGGAGCTATATTAAGCTTAGCTTCAGTCTTTTTTTCTCTAGTCACCAATAGCAAGTCTGCTTTGAAGATTCAGTATATCTTGGAAGATAGTACAGGTTGCCGCATTATCAGCATTCATGTTTAATATTTATTTGCAGCTATTAAGGCAAATATTGTTGGCATGGGAGGTGCAGTATTATATATACACGGATGACTGTCTGACACTTTTTACTAACATGCCTAAGGGGAAAAAAGTCTCAGCACCTTGCCTTAGATATGTTTTCTTGTGTCCATGTCTTTGTTGTCCTGAACTTTCTTTGCTTCTTTTCTCTTTTGCCGTCCTCCTCTTTCTAAGATCCATTGTACATGCTGAATATCCATTCGTGTGCTTTTCCTTTTTCAGCTGCCTCCTTTGAAAAGTAACCTGGTCTCTTGCCTTTTACTTTTATCTACTGTCCTAGCGCAAAGACTTGTTAGCCTTAGTATACACCTACTATGACTGCTCACTTCTCAGACTCAGGAGGACCAGCATTTTGTTTTTCCTCTGTAATACCATTTGCAATAAAATCTCATCAGTGCTTTTGTGCAAATAATACATACTTGATGGATTTCATTGAACACAGTCAAACATATCAGAAGATACCATGTGTTGTACTATATCTTGTTGCTGCTAGATCTTAAGAGACCCACTGATGCCACCTATTAACAACAAACTATATAGCACAATGACAGTGGCGAGCTGACTTTTTAGTAACTGAAATCAATTACGGATGGAAGCACTTAGCAAGTAATTGACATTTCTAGTGGGCCAAATGAAACTACCCCTAAAATATAAGTAAGGCTTCTATTCAATCTTAGGGGGATTATAAATGATAAATTTAGGTATTTATTTTCAAGCTAATTAGGAATTCTTTGAGGGTACAAAATCAGTGTTTATTGGTGATTTTGCACCACCATTGCTAAGCACCTTGGAATCAGATATGTAAGTTTATGTCACTAAGGAACCACCAGTGTAGAAAAAGATAGCAAAACTGACTGGAGGATACAAGACATGTCATTGGAGGGGTGAAAGTATTAGGGAAAATGTTTTTTGGTCTTTAACAATAAACACTTATTTTAATTTGTTTTGCATCAGAGGTGTTTTAATGGTGTTTATCAGTTAAAACCAAAAATCAGAAGCCCTAAATATAACTGCTCCACTTTATAGCAAAGACAGCATGATAAGATGTTTTGCATTTCAAGGACATTACAAATAACCCATGAAAAAGGATGAGAATGAGAAGTGGGGGAGAAAGAATAGATTTGTTGGGGAAAATGTAAAACAAAGATCATAAGTAGCATACAGGAGAAAGCATGGATTCCAGTTAATAGCTTTCTGAAATTTTCCCTAAGTGAGCAATACTAGCAAAACATATATTTTTTTAATAATTGGATTTTAGGAGGAGACTATATCACCAGATGTGTGGGCGTAACATTAGACAAATAATCAAACTCTCTCAGGACAACGTGTTTCTGCTGCAAACCATTATGAAGAACATTATATTCCACTCTATGAATCAACAGCAAGGGTGAAGTGAATCATCCTAAATATTTGTGTTTAGAATCCTTGGCCACAGTTATAAAGACAATGCTTTTACTGAACAAAACATGATGAAATGAGAAGTTGAAAGATTAGACAAGGTTGCTGTTGCTGACTCAGGTACAGTTCTCATTGAAAGGCTGCAGTAATCTCAGTGATTAACCTGCTACTTCAAATAGCCTATTTAGCACACACAAGTATCGTATTTCTTGTAGACAAGTTTTATAGTAGTTCTCCAAAGGAAAAGCAATCAGCATCCCCTGAGTCTAGGCACCCACTTTTGGGATTCTTGCAGGGCTGCCTAGTTTGGCAGTTTCAGGGGGGAGGGGGGACGACAAAGAGCAGGGCATTTAAAGCTATGCAGTAGATTCTGATAGCCGGGGAGGCATAAGGCTTAAGGTTTGCCTAGGGTACAAATGCCTTGAAGCAAGTCTGATTACCTAACAAATATAACTTCAGTCTTTAGCACTGCAGCTGCCAATCTGCTATGAGAAAGACTCAACCTTCCAGTTGTCTGAGTTCATAGTGACTCCCCCTGTGTATTTCTTTAACTAGTTTTAGAAGTCTTTAGATCAACTGAGTCAGTTGTAGCCCTTTTGCTCACTGTGATATTGGTAGGTGCCTGGAACACCTCTTTGAGAGAGTCCAGTGGTCGGGCACAGGCTGTGATTAATAAGTCTGAAGAAAGATCTAGAATCTTTGAAACAGCTGGAAAAGGAGCAGCAGTATTCATAGAGCTTCCCTCGGAACATTAGCTACACTGTCTATTGGAAAAAAGTAATCAAAGACCTTGTAGCTACATGGGCTGTCTTAAACATAACCCCCTTAAGGAGTATCAGTATAATTGTTCTGGTGATAGCTAAAGCCCTATCTTCAATTACTAATTTGCTGCATAAGAACATAAGAAGATTAGATATGCCATATTGGGTCAGAACAAGGGTCCATCAAGCCCAGTATGCTGTTTCCAAAAAGTGGCCGATCCACATCACATGTGCCTGTCAGGTTCCCATGCTGTTATCCCAGGGGCAAGCAGTGGATTTCCCTGGTCCTCTTTAATAATGGTTTATGGATGTTTCCTCCAGGAACTCATCCAAACCTCTTTTAAACCCAGCTGTACTAACGGCTTTTACTACATCTTCTGGTAATGAATTCTAGAGTTTGATTACGTGTTGAGTGAAAAAATATTTTCTCTGATTAGTCTTAAATGTGCTACATTGTAGCTTTATTGCACGTTCCTTAGTCTTTCTACTTTTTGAAGGAGTAAAAACCAATCTACATTTACCCATTCATTCATCATTTTATAGACCTCTATCATATCTCCCCTAAGCTGTCTTTTTGTAATTGGTGCCCTTATTGATAGTTGTTAAAAGTTATATGACTCTGGTTCTATGTAATAGTTAATTTATTGCTATATCCTCACTTGTTTATTGTATAAACTTATATTCCTTGCAAACTGCTTTGACTTAAGGATAAGGGGGTATAAAAAAAAACAATTAAATAAATAAATAAATGTTGAAAAGCCCTAACCTTTAAAGCCTCTCCTCATAGGGGTATCCCTCCATCCCTTTTATCATTTTGGTGGCTTTTTTCTGTACCTTTCCTAGTTTTGCTATATCCATTTTAAGATATGGCGACCAGAATTGCACACAATATTCAAGGTGTGGTCACACCATGGAGCAATACAGAGGTATTGTAATATCCCTGGTTTTATTCTCCATTTCTTTCCTTAGCCCCGCTCCCCCCACCCCTCCCCGCCCACTGGTTGTGAAAATGGTTGTGTAAGTTTGTTGAAAACTGGTGTTATGTTTGGTAAAGTGGACCATGAATGCCAAAAATGTTAAGTTACACAGTCCTCAGGGAACCATCACTTCCTATTTCTGTTGTGCTTTCCAATAACTGCAAACCATATTGCTGCTCTGTTCTGAACTTGGCTTATTTATGCACAAAAATCTGCATAACAGCAAAGGTTCATGACAGAATTCAAACCACAATCACTTCCAGTACTTCCTCAGAAAGGCAGTACACACAACATATATTACAATCTTTATAAAAACTGACAAGATGTTTCTGACTTCAATCAGGCTCCAGTCTACAAGCAACAGCAGAGTCTCAGTACAAGTGTTAGCTTTATGCATCCAAAATGTACTTACTCTAGGCGACTCTAAGGCTTAATGCGCATTAAGTGCTGCCATGACTTTTTTATTTCTATGGGCCATGGCAGCATTTAACACATTTTAACTTTCATTAACATGCATTAACCTTTAGTAAGCATGCCCCAAATAGTACTCTCTCAACACATGTGATTACCATAGCAGCAAATTAATATGGCTTCAAGCAATCAGGCTCTTGCAAGATAACCCCAAACATATAGAAGCAGGCTAACGGCTACGTAAAACAGAGGATTTGGAACCAAAGAAGAAAGGATCTGGGATCGCTGCACGGCTGATTTTGCATGCTGCCCAGTTAGCTCCTGCACTTAAAGATAGGCAAGGTTTTGCCTCACCTATCTTTTAGGCGCAGGTCGCTAACCAGGCAGCATGCAATATCGCTACTGTCCGGTTATTGGTTTTCGCTGCTTCCACTCCTCCCCAGAATGCCCCGACATACCTCGATGCTAAGCGGTTAGCATCGGGACGTGTAAGGGAGAAGAGAGGGGATATTCAGTGTTGAATATCTCGGATAGCGGCATTTACACAGTTTACAGCCCATAAACTGTGTAATTGCCTTTTGAATATCAGGCTCCAAAGACCAGGGCCAATGCAAGGATTGGAGATGCCAGAGGCAGGCCCTCCATCCTGATGCTCCCCCCCCCCCCCCATGGACCCCTGCCCCCCTATTGCTGCCACTATCACCCCTCTCCGTGATACAGCACTTACCAATACAGTCCAGTAGGAAAGAGACTGAGGAGAGGTCTGTCAGCCCATCTTCAGCCAGAAGAGATGTGAGACCCAGTCCAGTTGGCCCAAGGACTGTGCTCTAACAGATTTCCAAGAGGGACCTTCAGTGCAGAGGCCACAGTGGTCACATTGATCTTGGGGCAGCTCACACCTCTTTTAAGGGAAGCAGCTAGTTGAGTATTCTTGAACATGGCCATGATGATCGTGTATGCCCTCTAGTGAAGCAGACCTCATGGTCCAGAACAGTTCTTGAGAATGTATAACTGTACTGTTGGGTGGAGGAGCGTTTGATTGCCCTAGCTGTAGTGCATATCACAAGCTTCATTAGCATGCAGTCCTTAAGCATGCAGCCAATCTGTAACAAAACTACATGAGCCCGGGCAAAGTGAGAACTCAGCCCTACCACATGAAATATAAGATATGCCATACTGAGTCAGACCAAGGGTCTATCAAGTCCAGTATCCATACTCTATCTTAGTGTAAAGATGCGGCCTTCTAGTACTCCATGCATTGGCATCCCTGACAAATGCCAGTTGAGGAGTGGCTTCAGGCATAGGGGAATTCCACAGATGACAAGCTAGGAGGCACTTCCTTTGGAATGACCTAGGGAAGAGATGTCATGTGGCCTCTTCTATGACCCTGGGTGAGCTGTCTTCTGCAAAGGTTATTGGCCCATTTGATTCTAGTGGTCCTAGGGGCCTTGGATTGAACTCGTGCATTGCAGTTTGCGCATTCTTGGGCCATGTGGTGTGGTTTTCTTTTCCTTGTTAAGTATGAGCGTACAGAAGAAGCATGGTGGGGGCTCCTGTGAAGGCAGTTTCTGCAGCCTTATCAATGAGGGCCTTGCCCTGGTGGGCACATGCTGGTCTGGTACCTCTCTGCTTTGGGACCTGGCGAGTTCGTGTGCCCTTAGCAGATGTTAGACCCTTTTAGCAGTTCAGCCTGGACTGCAGTTTGGCCCTAAATCCTTGGGATTGAGTGGCAACCCTGTTGCCTCCAAGGAACTCCTTGGGAGGTATCTCAGCAAGGCTTACTTCAGCAGGAATGAAGCAGTTCTGCCCGCTTGAGTGTCCTGTTGGGTCTTTAGGGGCTCCTGTGGTAAAGGGCCCTGAAAGAATCCTTCTTTAGGTCCATATTTAAAACCTCCATGGGGGGTTGGTTCTTTGTGATTCATCCCTGGTGTCTCTGGTCTCTGGTCACAAGTATGCTTTTCTGGTTCTTTGAACAGCACCTTTTTTGCAGCGAAGCCCTTACCATTCTTTTCTTCAAGAAGTCTGGCCCCTTCTTTTGTTTATTCTGACTAGATTGTGGCCTGCCTTCCTTTGTACAGAAGAGTTTTCAAAAGGACTCCTCACTGCTTCTGATGTATGGGCAGAGGGTTTTACTAGAGCTCATCTCAGTTTCTCATGCTTCCCGTCAATCATACCTTTTCCATCCTTGGCAGTTTGAGAGACATGTTGGCATGTATGGCCCATTCACCCCTGGAGACCTTTGGGGCAGTGTGCATCCTGCCTGGTAAGTGCACTCAGGAAGGAGTCACAGTTTCCTCCATGGAGTGCAGCCCTCTTATGTGGAGTCTACATGGATGTCCCCAAAGGACAGTTATAATCCTCTTGGCCTTAGTTGATTACCTTTGTAAGGCCCCCAAGGCATTTGTAGAGGTTATTCAAATTACTCCTCTGGCAGGGAAGCCTCTCCTGTTTGTTGTCTTCCTCCCACCTTGAGTCCTGAATACTTGGGTACATCCTACTCGTCTGGACTGATCTAACAGGATGATAAGGAAAGACAGATTTTAGCATACCTGATCATCTCCTTTCCTTGAATCCTGCTAGAATAGTCCAGGACCCACTCTGGAAGACTTCTGGTGCTGCCTTTTTGTACGTTAGCAATACTACTGACATGGAGACTCCTGCAGGTTTGGGGGAACTGCAATGCAGCACCAGAGCCTTTGTTAAGCGCTACAGTACACTGTGGTTCCCTTGTCGCCCACAGAAAATAAGAGAGAACACTTATCTCTGTGTATTTCTAAATGCCAGTGTTACAAAACACCCTATGAGGAGTAGTACTTATGACTGTTGAGTATCCTGTAAGGAGTCACATGTAACATAGTAACATAGTAAATGACAGCAATAAAGACCAGCATGGTCCATCCAGTCTGCCCAGCAATACGGCAAGAGTAGGTGCACCTGTCGCTCTGTGCAGGCCACCCCTCCCCATGTCTTTGTTTAGGGGTGGACCCACCACTCCATGTAGGACACCCCTATTTGTTGAGAAGTTAGATGGTTCAGTTTATTTTGTTTTTATCCTGTTGCTATAAAGGGATCCGCTGTGCTTGTCCCATGCTGTTTTGAATTCCGTCACCGTGTTTGCCCCCACCACTTCCATCGGAACAGCATTCCAAGCATCCACCACCCTTTCAGTGAAAAAAATATTTCCTGACATTGCCTTTTAATTTTCCACCTTGCAGCTTATGTTATCCCCTCTAGTTTTCCAGCTTCCCTGTCTTTGGAAGAGGTTTGTTTGTGCATCGTTCCTCTTTAAGTATTTAAAGGTCTGAATCATATCTCCCCTATCCCTCCTCTCCTCCAAAATGTACATATTTAGGTCTTCAAGTCTCTTCTCCTAAGGTTTCTTACGCAGGCTCCAAATCATTTTGGTCACCTTCCTCTGAACAGTTAAGTCTTTTTACATCTTTTGCAAGATATGGTCTCCAATACTGAACACAGTATTCCAAGTGAGGCCTCACCAGCGACTGTACAGTGGCATAAATACCTCTTCCTTTCTGCTGGTAATCCCTCTTTGTATGCAGCCCAACATCCTCCTGGCTTTTGCCACTGCCTTGTCGCACAGTTTTGCCACCTTGAGATCATCAGAGATAATCACACCAAGGTATTTCTTCTTCACCATGCACACCAACCTCTCGCCCCCTATTGCGTACATTTCCCTTGGGTTTCTGCTACCTAAGTGCATGACACTGTACTTTTTCGCATTAAATCGTAATTGCCAAGCATTAGACCATTCTTCCAGCTTTTGTAGATCTTTCCTCATGTTATCCACTCCCTCGGGGGAGTCCACTCTGTTGCAAATTTTTGTGTCATCTGCAAAAAGACAGACTTTTCCATTCAGTCCTTCAGCAATATCACTCACAAATACATTGAACAGTGCCGGGCCCAGGACCGAACCCTGGGGCACCCCGCTAATCACCTTCCTTTCATCCGAGTGAGCTTCATGTACCATCACCTTCTGTTGTCTGTCAGTCTACCAATTTCTAATCCAGTTTACCATCTTGGGACCCATCTCCAAGCTACTGAGTTTGTTGACAAGCCTCCTATGAGGAACAGTATGAAAGGCTTTGCTGAAATCCATCCATCGCATGCCCCTGATCTAGTTCCTTGGTCACCCAGTCAAAGAACTCAATCAGATTTGTT
Organism: Ichthyophis bannanicus; assembly: GCA_033557465.1. Classification (NCBI taxonomy): domain Eukaryota; kingdom Metazoa; phylum Chordata; class Amphibia; order Gymnophiona; family Ichthyophiidae; genus Ichthyophis; species Ichthyophis bannanicus. Next base: position 546,696,633 of record CM066033.1, read on the forward strand.
TGGCAAGAACGTCCTTGAGTAAAATCATGTTGCCTCGGATCTTGCAACCTGTTGGTTTTGAGAAAGTTCACTATTCGCTCTTTCAGGAGCGCCTCCATTACTTTTCCCGCCACCAAGGTAAGGCTCACGAGTCTGTAGTTTGACACTTCTTCACTGTCACCACTTTTGTGTAGAGGTACGACATCAGCCATTCTCCAGTCCTGAGGAACCTCTCCTGTTTCCAAGGATCTGTTGAATACATCCTTTAACAGCCCTGCAAGAACCTCTCTGAGCTCTTTCAGTATACTGGAATGTATCCCATCCGGTCCCATGGCTTTGTCCACTTTCAGTTTAGCAAGTTGTTCCAACACCTCATTTTCTGTATTTGGGAGTCACAGCTTGTCCATCTCCAGGATTTTCTTTAGTAAAAACAAACAGAGCAGAAGTATTTGTTTAGCAATTTCGCTTTTTCTATGTCACTTTCCACGAGTCCTTTCCCAGCACTTCTGAATCCTGCAATTCCAACTCTGATCTTCTTCCTTTCCCGAATATACCTGAAGAAAGTTTTGTCACCACCCTTAACATCTTTAGCCATCTTTTCCTCTGCCTTTGATTTTGCTATTCTTATTTCTCTTTTTGACACTTTGAGTTTGATCCTGTATTCATTTCTGTGTTCTTCTGTTTGCAAGCTTTTGAATTTTGTGAAAGCTGTGGTTTTTGCCTTTATTTGAGGAGCCACTTCTTTGGAAAACCAAATAGGTTTCCTTCTCCTCTTGTTTTTATTTACTTTTTTTACATATTTATCTGTTGCCTCTTTTATTGCCACCTTAAGGTTTAGCCCATTGCAATTCCACTTCCCTTATCTCCTTCCACCCTGTCATCTCCTCCTTTAGGTACTCGGACATTTTTTTGAAGTCAATGTTTTTGAAGTTTAGGACTTTGAACTTGCTATGTTTGGCCTGTACCTTGGCTTTTATCTCAAACCACACCGTGTGATGATCGCTGTTGCTCACAGGGGCACTCATGCAGACATTCAACACGCTATCACCGTTGGTGAGCACTAAATCCAGCGTTGAGCTTTCCCTGGTTGGTTCCATGACCATTTGTCTAAGTGATGCATCTTGGAGAGCATCTACAATTTTTTTGCTTCTTTCCAGAAGTGCAGAAGGAGTAATCCAATCCACATCAGGTAAAGTCACCCAAAATAATTGCTTTCCCCTTTGTGGCTATCTTGGCAATATCTATAATCAATTCGTTATTTATCTCTTCAATTTGAGTCGGAGGTCTGTAGACTACAGCAGTATGGATGACAGTGCCATCTCCTCTTTCCAACGCAATCCAGAGCGCTTCTTCTTTTCCCCATGTCCCCTGCATTTCAGTAGCTTTAATATCATTTTTGACATACAAGGCTACTCCTCCTTTTCCATTTTCTCTGTCTCTTCTAAATAGATTATAGCCAGCTAGGGCTATATCCCAATCATGCGATTCATTAAACCATGTTTCTGTAATGGCCACAATGTCCAAATCCATTTTCACCATTAGGGCTTCCAGGTCTGGAACTTTGTTGGCTAAGCTTCGAGCATTTGTGCTCATTGCTTTCCAGCATTTACCTGGCTTGTGTGTATTTTGCATTGATTTTGTTCTGCCCACATCTTCCCACTTGTTTTTGATGTGTGGTTTAAAAGTGTGGCTGTTTCTGATGTTATTCTGCTTTTGCAGGGGGTGGCGTGCAGGTCTTGACCTTCCACATCTGTCACCCCCTTTTCCTAGTTTAAATGCATATCCACATACTGCCTGAATTTTTCACTTAAGATTCTTTTCCCTGCGACAGAGAGATGTAGTCCATCAGCACAGTATAGCCTCTTGTTGGTCCATCTGTTTCCCCAGTCGCCAATAAATCTGAATCCTTCTTGTTTGCACCAGGTCTGGAGCCATGTATTAAAGCTGTTAATGTGATGCAGCCTTTTTGTCCCCTTACCAAGAACAGGCAGAACCTCTGAGAATGCACCAGTGTTAACAATGGGCTTGATTTTCTCTCCCAGAGATTTTAAGTCCTTTTGGACTGTAGAGGCACTGTTTCTAGCCAGGTCATTTGTGCCCAAGTGGATAACAACATCAAGTTTGGAGTGTTCACTTTTTGCGCTAAGTACTTCAACAACTTGGTTTGTATTCCTGCTGACTGTCGAGCCTGGTAGGCACATGACTATCTTCTCTCCTTTGAACTGTGTTCCCAAGTTGGTGTCTCTGATGATGGAATCTCCAAGTAGTAGTAGTTTTCTGTTTGGTGAGGTTTTCTTCATATTTGGTGCTTTAGCAGGAGATTAGGCATTGTCTGACTCATTTGCGGGCCCTTCAGTTTCTTTGGATTGAGCATTCTCATTAGCCAAGACAGAGAAGGCATTATGCAGGGATATCTCTTGATGTATAGGATATCTCTGCGTTACAGGTCGCAATCTTAAAGAACCCACTATGATCCATTTGTTCCTGGGGTGTTTGATTCTTTGTGGGAGCGGTGGTAGACTTTGTTCAGTTTGTATCCTAGAAGAGGTGCGTTTCATTGCAGCCATTTCCTCCCTCAGTAGAGTCACTTCTTTATGCATGGCAGCTAGGTCTTTCCTTAGTAGAGTCAGTTCGTCATGCATGGCAGCTGACCTGAGGCACATAGGACAAGCTCTTAGGCTCCAAATGATTCATCTTGGAATGAAAATACCGCAGTTATTGCACTGAATACACGACATGTTGGTTAAGCAGTCCCAGAAGAGGAAGAAGAAGAAGAAAGGATGAAGAAGATGTGGACTTCTAACCCAAGTAAGAAAGGATAGATGGCACGTATGTGACCACTATAAAGGCAATGTAGCCCCTGGGGTGGGTGGGGTGAGGGGTAGGTTGGGCGGGAACCTAAGTGTCTCTGGCGAATAGGCTGTTCCTGAACTGTGGGCACACACCGATATCTGATGTAAGTCTATACAAGGAAAACAGTCTAAATGCACCAAAGCTTAGTCTAAAACCACAGTTAAAAGCTATAATAGTAATTCCCCAAAAAATCTAGTTAGAATTTATAGTTTTAAGCCAGCAGAGAAGATAGAATGGTTTGTTCTTAGCTTAATGGATGCTTCTCAGCTTCTGCAAAACTGGCTCAGACCAGTGTCAGGCCATGTGTACAATGCTCCAAATCAGCTCCTCCCTGGGAATAGGGTTTCACCAGTGCAGCAGGAGTAAAACCAGTGCAGCAGGAGTAAAAATCTAGTTTGTTATAACTCTCTATCTGCCACACACACAGATATCTGATGTAAGTCTATACAAGGAAAGCAGTCTAAATGCCCCCAAGCTTAGTCTAAAACCACAGTTAAAAGCTATAATAGTAATTCCCCCAAAATCAACAGTTAGAATTTATAGTTTTAAGCCAGCAGAGAAGATAGAAAGGTTTGTTCTTAGCTTAATGGATGCTTCTCAGCTTTGTGAACAAGAAATAATATCAAGGACATAGTTTTTTCCCCCCTTACATATTTTGCCTTTGAATATTTAGCATTATACAGTGTGCTTGAGAAATTGTTTTCAGTGACTGGGCTTTATGGATTGGTTTGTTTTAGGATCATGCCATTTAATCAACTAAGTCTCACTTGTTAGCCAAGATTAGCCATAAATTGTTTGACAAGACCATTCGGTTGAGGCCACACTGGTGTGATCCTATGGTGAGAAAAACCAAAGTGAGCAGTAAATGTGGCAAATTCATGTCTCTGAAATGGGAACCAGTGTTGGACTTAACACAGGAAGACATACCAAAGTCAGTAAAGATGTCATCCAAAACTGGTATAATAGCATGGGATAAAGTAGAATTAACAAAATCCACAAATGGAAATCTTGAGCATTAATCAATAGTGCAAGTAGGTGTACACCACTATTCAAAGGCCCATGAAAGTCAATGGCAACAATTTCCTAGACACTGTGAGGGACTGGCACAACCTGAAGCAGTTCTAGTCTAAATATTAGAGAAGGTGTTGAATCTAAAGAGCAATTTTAAATCATAATCACAACATACTTGTCTATGATTGGAAATCAGGCTCTTTCACAAACACACAGTTTTGTCTACCATGCCAAGGTTACTGATGCAGGCTATCTGGATGGCTTATTCTCTGAAAGCAGCAAGAGATATAATTTAGCTGTCTTTCAATAAAATGAAGGTGTCGTGAAAAATCAGAAAAGTTCTGTTTTCTGAATAGGACAAAATCTTGAAGGTCATTTGGAGGAAAAGCAGAAAGTGAAATCCACCAATTCACTTTCTATAGACAAGCCATACAAGCATGAGCAATGTGTTTGATTTGGGAAAACATCATAGATTTAGGAATTGCATTGAATGCAATATAATTCACCTAATTCCACTAAGAAAGATCTGATGAATGAGAGCAGTATCAGATGACGAGATAGATAATCTGCCTGATTGGCTCTTTGCCAGTTTAGTGAACTATTGTGAAGTCATAAGCTTTTAAATAAAGTTCCTATCTTGCAATGTGAGGAGACTGCTGAGTTTTATGATTTCTAAACAAAGCTAGTCAAAGAACATATTAAGTTAGCCTATAAAAAGGTATCACCTTATATTCCTTTTTTGTTTGTTTTATTTTATTTTTATTTATCAACCATGAAAATGAACTAACACAGCAATCACACTACTTTATTTGAGAATATGAGGAAGATTGTGAAGCAAGCATGAGAACTAGCCTGCGGTGACTTTGTAGTTAAGTCCTGAAAGGAATCAGAATTTGTATGCAGTTCTGGTGAAACTATTGGCCACCAAGATCTAAATCATAAACAAGATCCATTTTCCATAAGAGAGGCATTGATACCCTTTAGCCGGACAGGTGCTAAGATGAGGATAAGAATATTCACAAAGGGCCCGATTCCATCCCGCATGTAGAGCCCCTCTGTGTGTCCGGTCTCAACCAGACACACAGAGGGGATACCGATTCTGGTCTCGTGGGGCACGTCTAACCCCATGAGATCAGAATCGTGAACAGTCCTGCACATGCAGGCTGGGACTGCGATTCAGTCTGGCCTGCACGTTCAGGACTGCCCCTAGCTAACTCAGTCGCGGCTCTATTTAAGAGCCACGATGCTGGCTGCCTGAAAAAGGGGTTTATTCCCCGCAGCTCGGCCCCCCAATCTGGCTGTGGAGAATGTCCCCTGGCTCGCCCTGCCCCATCCCCCCTCCCCCCCGGCATTAAAATTAAGACACATCCAGGGAAGTTATTCCACCTTGAAGGTGGAATAACCTCCCCACACATGTCGCTGGCCCTAGACATACAGGGCTGACATTAGAATCGGCCCTGTACATCCAGGACCAGCAACCGTCCACTGCCCAACCAGACTTTGCCCCGGGCCACCCATTCCCTGCCCCGTCTACCTTCCCCACACAACCATCAGGAAAATTAGTCTGGGGCAGGAGCCAGCATGAACAGCAGGGATGAGCGTCCCATCGGGCCGTCCATCCCCTGCCCCGTCTACCTTCCCCACACAACCTCCACGTGTGCATAGTCTGTTTTAGTCTGCTTTTCTCTGATCAGAGAAGAGCAGTGCTTTTTACAGTGCTCTGCTAGAGAAGTGGATATTTGTCTCCTGTGACACCTTGCTGTGAGTTCTAGCTGTTTATTAATTATTTATTGTTTGTCTAACTGTTTATTTAATTATTTATTGTTTGTCTTAGTGGTGTGCTAGTTCAGCCTTCTCAGCTATAACTTACCTTGCCTCTCTCAACTAACTGGGCTTTGTGTGGTAGCCAGGTTAACTGTTCATTTTAAATTAAATCTCTCTCCCCAGAACCTACTGTGTGTTAAACTTTTTTTCCTGTCCTAGCCTGCCTGAGTGAATCCTCCCCCTCCCCCCCCTGCTGAGGTATTGTGTAGTCTTCTTCCTGTTTCCTCCACGTGTGCATAGTCTGTTTTAGTCTGCTTTTCTCTGATCAAAGAAGAGCAGTGCGTTTTACAGTGCTCTGCTAGAGAAGTGGATATTTGTCTCCTGTGACACCTTGCTGTGAGTTCTAGCTGTTTATTAATTATTTATTGTTTGTCTAACTGTTTATTTAATTATTTATTGTTTGTCTTAGTGGTGTGCTAGTTCAGCCTTCTCAGCTATAACTTACCTTGCCTCTCTCAACTAACTGGGCTTTGTGTGGTACCCCCTTCCCCCCTGCTGAGGGTTCAGGACAGGGTACCTTGTAACTGCCCTCTTTAATAGGACTTATCTCCCTCCCTCCCTCCCCAGCACCCACCCACCCCTGGGGTAATAGTAGTTTTATAGGTAATTGCACATCTTAGAGGAAAGGGGCTGCTCTCAGGTGCAGCTCGTTAGCCAAATCAGTCATACACAGAGGACCTGAGATAGATTACTTAAGCTTCAGGTACACAAGGTGTATTAGGGGTATTAGATACACTTTTATTGGTATAAGCATCCACACCAATCCTTATTATATACAGAATTTAAAAGACCTAAACACAAGCTTTAAACTAAGATGCAGACAGAAGTCCAGCAACGAGATGGGGGTTCCTACGGTCTTTTGCATTGAGTGTCACATGTATGATTTTCTCCCAGTTGGTGAGAGGTCTTACGTATGCACTAAGTGCAAAGAACTCTTTGCTCTCAGGGAACGAGTCCGTTCTCTAGAGGCTAGAGTAGCAGACCTGGAAGACATAAGAAAGACAGAGAAGTACATGGACGAGACCTACAGGGATATAGTCCTGAAGTCCCACCTCCAGTCTGGCAGCATCCCTGTTGCCATGGAGGAGAGAGGTCACGTGACAGGAGAGCATCACCCTGGTGTGGCAGGAAGTGATCCTGTAACTAGGACCTGTCCTCCAGGTGATGTAAAACCCTCTCGCAACGAGGACGTTTCTCCAGGGCCATGTCCCCATGAGGGGAGGGTCAGGACAGCTGTTATAGTTGGTGATTCAATCATTAGGAATGTAGATAGCTGGGTGGCTGGTGGACGTGAGGATCGCCTGGTAACATGCCTGCCTGGTGCGAAGGTAGCGGACCTCACGCACCGCCTAGATAGGATCATAGATAGTGCTGGGGAGGAGTCTGCTGTCTTGGTACATGTTGGTACCAATGACATAGGAAAATGTGGTAGGGAAGTTCTGGAGGCTAAATTTAAGCTTTTAGGTAGGAAGTTGAAATCCAGAACTTCCAGGATAGCGTTCTCCGAAATGCTTCCCGTTCCACGTGCAGGACCCAAAAGACAGGCAGAGCTCCGGAGTCTCAATGCGTGGATGAGACAATGGTGCAAGGATGAGGGTTTTGGATTTGTTAGGAACTGGGGAACATTCTGGGGAAAGGGGGGGCTCTTCCGAAGGGATGGGCTTCACCTTAATCAGGATGGGACCAGACTGCTGGCATTAACCTTTAAAAAAGAGATAGAGAAGCTTTTAAACTAGAAATTAGGGGAAAGCCGACAGTCACCCAGGAGTGCATGGTTCGGACAAAGGTATCCTTGAAGGATACTACCAAAAGCAGTGAGGTTCCAAAAGGGAGTATAGTAGCCCAAATGCCCTTGAGTAAGGAGCAGACAGAGCATAAAGATTCCAAATTACCCCTGCCTACCAATAGCCAGATTAATATGAATAAAATACAGTCTCTAAAATGCTTGTATGCCAATGCTAGAAGTCTAAACAATAAGATGGGAGAGTTAGAATATATAGCACTAAATGAGAGGTTAGATATGATTGCACTCTCAGAGACATGGTGGAAGGAGGATAACCAGTGGGACACTGTGATACCTGGATACACACTATATCGTAATGATAGAGCTGATCAAATTGGTGGAGGGGTTGCGCTCTATGTTAGAGAGGGCATTGAGTCAGAAAGGATTAAAGTTTTGCAGGGAACAAAATTTGCTGTAGAATCTCTATGGATTGAAATTCCATTTATGAAGGGGAAGGTGATGGCAGTTGGAGTATACTATCGACCGCCTGGCCAGAATGAACAAATGGATGATGAAATGCTCAAAGAAATCAAGGAAGCTAACAAAAGTCACAACAGAGTAGTAATAATGGGTGATTTCAATTACCCCGGTATCGACTGGGTCAGTGTCACAGCAGGACAAGCTAAAGAGATAAAGTTTCTAGATGGAATAAATGACTGCTTCTTGGAGCAGCTGGTTCATGAACCGACCAGAGGGGAAGCCATACTGGACCTAGTCCTTAGTGGAACGCCAGATCTGGTGAAAGAAATAAGGGTGTTGGGATCACTTGGCAATAGTGATCATAGTATGATCATGTTTGATTTAATTAGTGGAGGACAGATAGTAAAGGCATCCACAGTACTACCTTTTAACTTTCAAAAGGGAGACTATGATAGAATGAGGAATATAGTTAGGAAAAAACTAAAAGGAGCGGTTCCAAAGGTTAAAGACTTACAGCAAGCTTGGGTGTTATTTAAAAATACTATCCTCGAAGCCCAGACCAGCTGTATTCCACGCATTAGGAAAAGTGGAAGAAAGTCCAAAAAACTGCCAGCATGGTTTAAAGGTGAGGTCAGAGAGGCTGTTGCTGCCAAAAAAGCAACCTTCAGGAAATGGAAAAAAGAGCCAAATGATGAAAACTGGAAACAGCACAAGCACTGGCAAGTTAAATGCAAAGCATTGATAAGGCAGGCAAAGCAGGAATTTGAGAAGAAACTTGCTACGGAAGCAAAAACACGAAATAAAGACTTTTTCAAGTACATTCGTAGCAAAAGGCCTGTGAGAGAGTCAATTGGACCATTAGATGATAGAGGGGTAAAAGGGGCAGTAAGAGGAAACAAGGCTATAGCAGAGAGACTGAATGAATTCTTTGCTTAGGTCTTTACTGAGGAAGATGTAGGGATGTTACCCAAGACTGAAGTGGTATTTAAAGGTGATACTGCAGAGGAATTGAGAGAAATATCGCTACACCGGGAAGATATTACAACTATTTGATAAACTGAATAGTAACAAATCACCTGGACCGGATGGTATACATCCCAGAGTGTTGAAAGAACTGAAATATGAGATTGCAGACCTGCTATTGGTAATCTGTGAACTTTCATTAAATTCATCTGTAATACCTGAAGATTGGAGGGTCGCCAACGTAACACCAATTTTTAAAAAGGGTTCCAGGGGTGACCCAGGAAATTACAGACCGGTGAGCCTGACGTCAGTACCAGGGAAAATGGTAGAAACCATCATAAAGAACAAAATTACACAGCATGTAGATAGTCATGGCCTAATGGGAGACAGCCAACATGGCTTTAGACAAGGAAGATCTTGTCTTACTAATCTGATATGTTTTTTTGAAGGTGTGCATAAACAGGTAGACAAAGGTGAGTCGGTTGATATAGTGTATCTGGACTTTCAGAAAGCCTTTGACAAGGTCCCTCATCAGAGACCTTTGGCAAAACTAAAGCCTTTGACAAAGTTCCCCATCAGAGACTTTTGGCGAAGCTAAAAAGTCATGGGATAGGAGTCAGTGTACTATTGTGGATCGGGAACTGGTTAAAAGATAGAAAGCAGAGGGTAGGGCTAAATGGCCAATATTCCCAATGGAAAAAGGTGAATAGTGGAGTACCCCAGGGATCTGTACTGGGTCCGCTGCTTTTTGACATATTCATAAATGACCTGGAAAAGGGAATAACTAGTGAGGTTATCAAATTTGCAGATGACACAAAACTGTTTAAAGTTGTTAAAACCCAAGAGGATTGTGGAAAACTGCAGGAGGATCTGGATAAATTGGAAGACTGGGCATCCAAATGGCAGATGAAATTTAATGTGGACAAGTGCAAAGTTATGCACCTAGGAAAGAACAACCCACACTATAGTTACACGATGCAAGGCTCCACATTAGAAACCACCACCCACGAAAAAGATTTAGGAGTCATCGTGGATACCATGTTAAAACCCTACGCCCAGTGTGCAGCGGCGGCCAAGAAAGCAAATAGAATGCTAGGCATCATAAGGAAAGGGATGGAGAATAAAACAAAGGATGTTATAATGCCTCTGTATCGCTCCATGGTACGACCGCTCCTTGAATATTGTGTGCAATTCTGGTCACCGTATCTTAAAAAGGACATAGCGTTATTAGAAAAAGTACAGAGAAGAGCCACCAAATTGGTGAAGGGGATGGAAGGCTACTCCTATGAAGAGAGGCTAAGAAGGTTAGGGCTCTTTAGCCTGGAGAAGAGACGGCTGAGGGGAGATATGATAGAGGTCTATAAATTAATGAATGGAGTGGAACGGATAAACGTGGATCAATTGTTTACGCTATCAGAGTATAGAAAGACTAGGGGACATGTAATGAAGCTACAGACAAATAAGAGAAAATATTTTTTCACTCAACGTGTAATCAAACTCTGGAATCTGTTACCGGAGGATGTAGTAAGGGCTGTTAGTATAGCTGGGTTTAAAAAAGGTTTGGACAAGTTCCTGGAGGAAAGGTCCATAAACCACTATTAAAAAGGGACCCAGGATATCAATGCTTGACCCAGTACAAGCATTGTGGAACCTGTGTCTTTTGGGGATATTGCTAGGTACGTATGACCTAGATTGGCCACTGTTGGAAACAGGATACTGGGCTTGATGGACCTCGGTCTGACCCAGTATGGCATGTCTTATGTTCTTATGTTCTTAACCATCAGGAAAATTAGTCTGGGGCAGGAGCCAGCATGAACAGCAGGGATGAGCGTCCCATCGGGCCGCATTCCCTGCCCCGTCTACCTTCCCCACACAACCATCAGGAAAATTAGTCTGGGGCAGGAGCCAGCATGAACAGCAGGGATGAGCGTCCCATCGGGCCGTCCATCCCCTGCCCCGTCTACCTTCCCCACACAACCATCAGGAAAATTAGTCTGGGGCAGGAGCCAGCATGAACAGCAGGGATGAGCGTCCCATCGGGCCGTCCATCCCCACTATTCGTAGCACAGAATAACTCCCAATAGTTACAGATGCTTCAGACAGGAGATGAAGATGAGGCTAGCGATTTCTTCTGGATCTAATGGCACACATGTATGTCAGATTGGGAAGTAGGGATATTAGACAACATAGGTGAGCAATACAGAAACGTATGAGCACCATGAAGCTGCAAGTCACTATGTTATGAAAGCAATATTATGTCATATTTGCAATTGACTCATGCTGGCTTCAATATCACGTACCATTTCTAAGCTCTCAAGTCACCTAGCATATTGAAGAATTTCTCAGTGCAAAGAATCTTTCTTCTGAAATGTAATGATGTGCAACCCAGTATAATTTGTTTTTTGAAATCTAAATTCAAATCAATAATTTAGAGACAATTTGTTTGGCTGAGGCAAAAAGGAACTATTTATGTCAGCGAAGAAAGTTTTTGTCAAAGCCGTTTTACATGTTGCATAGGTGGCTTTCTCAGCATCTCAGAAATCATAATATATATCATAAACCTGAACTTCGGGATAAAGTAGAAGATCCTGTCACTTTTTTATTTATTTATTTCACATTCTTTTATACTGACTTATCTGGCAATCAAGGTGGTTTACAATAAACAGAACATTACATCGAATAGGGTTAACTATGTACAATAACAGTAGTAACTACTGTATTTACATTTAACTGATATGAGAGGCATTCAATTCAATTCAATTTTATGTTCCGTAAGTGATGCTGGTTAACTGACCGGGGTAGATGGGTGGCTATTTAAGTTGACCGGAGTGATTAAAGACTGTAACAGAAATAGTGAGGTATAAGGATCTTATGTTAGGCAGTAATGGAATCTGGTTGGGGCTGCCCATAGTGTTCATTGAAGTCAGTAAGATCTTTTATTTCTCCTAATGTTGGAGGAAAGGAGTTCCAAAGAGTTGGGGCGTAATGGGAGAATGATCTTTCGTTTGTTGTTTTGCTTGTCTTTGGGAAGTCAGGTGGAATGCATAGCGAGTTTTGAGAACAACTCCTTCTCTGTCTGGTATCTGGGTTTCTGGCTATTAGTGTGGTGATGTGTGATGGAGCTATATCATGCAACAGTTTAAATATAATCACCAGGTTCTTATATTTACTTTGACTTACTATTGGGAGCCAATGAAGGCTTTGTAAAATTGGTGCGATATGATCCGCATTAGATGCTTGCATTATTACCTGTGCTACCGTGTTTTGTGCAAGCTGGAAGTGTGCTAGAGTTTGCTTTGGTAAACCATGTAGAATGCTTACAATAGTCTATATGAGGCTTGACCATTGCTTGGATGACTGTTCTAAAGTCTGAAGGTTCAAGGAGTGGTCTTAGTCGTTGAATCATCTTAATTTTTCTATATGTGATATTAGTGGAGTTGTTTATGTGTGTTGTGAGATTGAGGGCTTTATCAATGACGATTCCCAGATATTTTATCTCATCTTTTACTGTGATTGTTGCTTCTCCAAGGTGTATTTCAGGGGGTGGTGAGAATTCTTTGTCCCTGATTATGAATATGGCTTCTGTTTTATTGATATTTATTTTTAGGTTATTTGTTGTAAGCCACTGTGAGACTTCCAGATAGCATGCAGCGATCTGTTCTAGGTTTGGTTTTAAGGTACTGATTGGGAGGTACATCATAATATTGTCTGCATAAATATGAAACAGAACTTTATGTTTTTGAAAGATTTTGCATATCGGTTGCAGGTATATGTTAAATAAGAGGGCAGATAGTGCTGAACCCTGGGGGATTCCTTGGCTTTGGCTAAAGGGAAGTGATGAATTTTGATTGATTATTACCTTTTGGGTGCGGTCCTTTAGGTATGAGGTGAATAAGATTAGGACTATTCCGCAGATGCCAATTTGTTGAAGTCTTGTTAGAAGCATATTATTGTTAATGGAATCAAAATATGATGCAATATCTAGAAAAATCATTACGACGGCCTTTGTGGGGTTTTCAGTACTTTTGATGAGATAGGGCTATAAGGAGAGTTTCAACTCCGTGATGTGTTCTGAAGCCATATTGTTGTGGATCAAGAGGGTAATTTAAGTCTAAGTGGTAATGTATTCTGTTTGTACTGCTTTTTCTATTATCTTTGTTAGGTATGGAAGGCTTGATATTGGCCTGTATGAGCTTGGCTGCAATCTGTCCAGGTGGTTAGACTTTAGTATAGGGTATATGGTTGCCTGTTTAAGAGCTTTCGGCATGTGTCCTTGAGTTAAGGATAAGTTGACAATTTTTAGGATTATTGGTGCTAAGGAATCATGTGCCATCGTTAACCAGGCCACAGAGCATGAGTCTCCTGGAGCTGTGTTTATGTTTATCGTAGAGACAATTTTCTCCATTAGCATTAGCGAGACTGTTGAGAATGCTTTTAGTGTTGAGGAGATGTGAGGGTTTTGTTAAGGAAAGTGTGGAGTCAAGTGAGGTAGCATATAATTTGTCAGTGTAGTATTTTGCGAGTGTGTGCGGACTAATATGTGTAGAGTGGTTATCAGTGTCTGGAGATTTGGTTAGGGATTTAACTATCTGAACCAGTTCCCTTGGTCTGTTGAGAAATTTCATTAATAACTTAGTGTGGTTTTCCTTCTTTGCATTGTTTATGGCCTCTTTGTATTTGTGAAGGGTTTTCATGTATTCTTGTTTGTCATCTGAGATTTTGGTTTTCCTCCATTTTTTTTCTAGTTTATAGATGAATCTTCTTAGGGATCTCAATTCATCATTATACCAAATGTTTGAGCTTTTGGGGGTTTGGTCATTTGTGGTCAATAGGGCTTCAATATCCGATGTATCATGGTTTAACTGAGAGCAGATTTCCTGAAGGAATGATTCCTTGTCATGATTTGAAGGGTGTTTTGGGTGGGAGTGAAGGTTTTATGTATTGGGACATTGTGTGGTAACTGAAACGAGATGCTGCAAAGATCAGACCATGAAACAGATTGTGTATTGAATGGGATGACATGGTCTTTGGTTAGTTTTGCTGGAATAAAAATAAGGTCCAATGTATTTCTTTTGCTGTATGTTGCAGTATTTATAATTTGTATAAGGTCCATTTCATTTATGGCTTTACTGAAGGAGAGGGCTTGGGAGCTTTGCAGTGAGGCAAGATTAAAGTCACCAAGGGCTATTAACGGTTTGTTGGGATTATCGTAAGTGCATATGGTATCTAGTATTGTGCTTATTGTCTCGAGAAGGTGCTCTGTATATGAGGTAGAATTTCGCATTGCATGTTTTAATTAGCAGGGTGTCAAGGCCTTCATAATATTTCTTTTTTTTTAAATTATTTATTTATGAAATATTTTCAAATATACAATGAAAAATGTAAAAGGAAAAACATCATAACCATACAGTAAATGACGCCTATAATTATACAAAAAGAAATACAGTTAGTCCACATCAAGGAAGTGAACAGCCAAACGATATCACAGAATAGAAAGTAAAAAGAGTGCCACTTGATTCCTGTAAATATAAAACTCCATTTAACTAATCTTTGAGCAAAACAGGCAAAAAAAAAACAAAAGGAAAAAAAAATAAACTTAAATTTTACTGTCTAGAAATTCTAACAATTGTTCTGCCTCCTGGAAAATATACTTCCAGCCTTGAAAAACTATAAAACATTTACAAGGAAATTTTAAATGAAAAGTTGCTCCTAAAGCCAGAACTCGAGGACAAATCTCGATAAAGGACTTACGCCGCTTTTGAGTTACCCTGGAAACATCAGGGAACACCTGAATGGTTTGCCCACAAAAGTTGTCATTTTTCTTAAGAAAATATGCCCGCAAAACTTTATCCTTATCCATTTCCAACAAAAAAGTAACCAAAAGCGTAGCCCTGCAGGAAATATAGTCAGTTTCGGATTCAATGAAATCAGAAATATCTAATGAAAAAGGAGTTGAGCCTTCCCGAGAAACAGCAAGTTCATCACAATTCCCTCCCTTCTCAAGCTTCCCTGGGGGCAGATAGAATAACAGAAATTTTAAATGAGTCAGCATCTTCAAACAATAATATCTCTTTTAAAATACTTCCATAAAAGAATTATAGGAGATAAGTAATGTGTTTTTGGAAAATTCAAAAACCATAAATTTCGAGACCGTAAAGAATTTTCCAAAAACTCACCCCGACGATGCAAACAAACAGAATCATAAGACATTTTAGCACAAAAATCATTCTGTGTCACAAACTTAGATTCTTGAATATCCACCTGTTTCTCTAACGTTAAAAGTTTTTCTTCATGATCAGCAAACTTTAATATTGTCTCCTTAGAGAAATCGGATACTTTTTTCAAAGAGACTGCCAATGTGGACTCCATACGAGACACTATTGACCAAATATCTCTCAGGGAAACCTCCGGAGGAGGAACTTGGGATACAGAAAGAGAAGGCAACTCAATCACAGATGGTAGAGGAGACATCAATGATGAATTTGAGTCAAGTTTCAAAAAAGAAGACAGCGAAGTTACACCTAGGTCTGCCTTCTCCGTGGAGACCACCGGGTAAGCTTCACCAGGCTTTTGTTTAAGCTCAGAGATGGGTGGAGATAAACCCTGTTCACTCGGGGAGGACAAGGAGGAGGAAGTACTCACAGCCGACATGCTCAAACGATTATCCCCTGAGGCCGAAGCCTCAGCTAACGCCTTGCCCACCACGACATGGGCATTCATTGGACCAATGGATTTGATCATTTTTGGAAGAACAGTTGGTGGGTACTTCTTCTTCCGTTTCCCCATACCAGGGGAAAAGCCTCCTTATGTCTACGTGCGCCAAAGGGGCGCCAAAGGGGCTTGACCTGCCCCTTTGGTCACGCCCCTTCGGGCACACGACGGAGGGACGTCCGCGACCGTGTCCCGCGGTAGGGCTAGAGATTTAATAGCCCTTAGCAGCTGATCCAATCAATGCAGCACCTCAGCAGGAACCAACAGAAGCACACAGCAGGTAAAGGAAAAAGCAAACACTTCAGTGTCCCCCGGTGGGGCTGGAGATTTTATAGCCCTTAGCAGCTGATCCAATCAGTGCAGCACCTCAGCAGGAACCAACAGAAGCACCAGCAGGCCTTCATAATATTTCTTATGAATTAAGGTGGGTTTAAGGTTCGATTTTGCAAGAATCGATGCACCACCTCCACGTTTATTTTTTCTTGTGGTGTGAAAGGATTCATATTCTGGATGTTTGATTTGGTTAACTAACACTGTGTCTGTTTCTGCAAGCCATGTTTCAGTGATGAACACAATATCTGGTTTGTGGTCATGGATGTAATCAATTAATATGGGAATTTTATTTTTTATTGATCTCACATTTATTAGGAGGCAGTTTATGCTGGCTAAAGTACGGTGCTGTGGGACAGTGTCTGGTGTTTTGATTGGTTTGCATGGATTATATCGCTGCAATGAATTGTGTGGCTGCGTCTTTGCAATGCATTTTGAGTTTTTCCGAGTGGCTTGTGGTCATATATTGGGTTGTTTGTACTGTATATGTATGGGATAATGGGTATGTTGTATGATAGGTGGTTTGCTATGCATGTTTGGTGTATTGCAGAGGTAATCAAGTTTAGGAGGTTCATCATGCAAAATAACATAAGGAGGGACTTGTATTCCATTTCTATGACTACTTAGTTGTAGATTATATTCTTTCAATAGACAAACATACCTTCAAGGAAATATTCAAAACATTCAATCCATTTCTTTCACAGTTGAGTAGAGGGAGTAGCTTCATTGGGTAAAATGAATACATTTATAGGTCAGAAGGAGAAGTTTGAATTAGATACGGAAATGGAAGGGAAGCCAATGAAGTGAATTGAGAAGAGGGTTATATGAGTATATCGAGGCTAGCGAAAGATTAGTCACGCAGCAGAGTTTTAAATAGATTGGAGGGTAGAAGTTTTAAATAGATTGGAGGGAGAGAGGCAGGAAGACCAGCAAGAAGGAGGTTGAAATAGTCAAGATGGGAAGTGATTAGAGAGTGGATAAGTGTTTTAGTAGTGTGTTCAGAAAGAAAAAGGGAAAATTTTGTTAATGTTATAGAGAAAGAAACGACAGGTTTTAGCTCTCTGTTGGATATGAGAGGAAAAGGAGAGGGTGGAGTCTTTCATTCAAAGTCCTGTATTACAACAGTTTGTAAACATTCTGCCGAAACATCATGGTATCCATCTCTGTGCCCTGCAACCTTCTTCCTAATCTTCTGCCTTCTGGTGCTAGCTGGAGGATTGAGGAATAAAAGATACAGTGCCATCAGTATTATTGACATCACCTAAACACAGCACTAATGTCATCATTAAAACCCAAGTGTCCACATTTGATGATGCATGAATATAAGAATGTCAAAGCTGAACATTCCGATCCCTGAATGATAATATCAGCAGAGCAATCACAAAGTAGGTGTCAGAACGTCAGAAGCAATGATGAATTTGTGATACAAAATGACCAGGAAAAAAAGGATGAATAGGCCAGTTTTGGCTCACTGGCCATAATATTCACAACTGAAACCTCTCTGCAGCACAGCCTGCTGTTGTTATGTGCATGCAGCATATGGAGCCAGTGCGTCTTACTGAGCTGATATGCTGGATCAGTGCATTCTCCATTGGTTCTTCAGCTGCAGACCTCTGTTTTGCATATGCAGTGCCTCATGGGTAGTGGAGGGCCCAGCCTATGCTGACAGACAGCAGCTTGATCAGAGATCTTTTTTGCCTGGGTGCACTTGCACAGTCCTGGTTCTGCTGTGACCCAGGGCCGGCCCGTCCATTGAGCAAGAATGTTTTTTGCACAGGGCCCCGCGTTTCAGGGGGCCCCGCGCAAAAAACATCTTGCATCCCAGCAAAGTTTAAAAAAATCAGAAACCGGCTGCGGCAGAATCGAGAATCAGCCCATTTACAGTCCTTACCACCCCCCCCCCCCAATCAGCCCAGCTACAGTCCTTACCACCCCCCCCCCCCATCAGCCCAGCTAAGTTAAAAAAAAAACCCAGAAACCGGCTGCTGCTGCCGCTGCCGCCGTGGCAGCGGCAGAATCGAGAATCCCGTGGGGCCCCCCTGTTCTGCAGTCTTCTATGCGGCCTCAGCGTCGGCTGTCAGAGCTGCGCGAAGAGAGAGAGCTTCTCCTCTCGCAGCTCTGTTAATCACGCCGTGGGGCTGATGGGAAATCCCATCAGCCCCGCGGCGGGATTAACAGAGCCGCGAGAAAGGGAAACTCTCCCTTCGCGTGGCTCTGAAAAGCCCGCGCTGAGGCCGCATAGAAGACTGCATAGAGATTCTAATTAAAATTGTATTATAGTTCTAAACATGTTCACTGTATATAGTTCTCAATTCTACCAATCTGTTACTGTTAGATTTGAGCCCACTATTGTTTACACTGTTATATGTAAAAACAGCATTGATGTTTACTGCCGTTCCTTGTAAAACAGCCTTGCTTGTTCATTGTTGTTCATTGT
Source organism: Ichthyophis bannanicus (assembly GCA_033557465.1). Taxonomy (NCBI): domain Eukaryota; kingdom Metazoa; phylum Chordata; class Amphibia; order Gymnophiona; family Ichthyophiidae; genus Ichthyophis; species Ichthyophis bannanicus. The sequence goes on from CM066033.1 coordinate 546,714,944, forward strand.
AAACCGCAACTGATCTATGGAAGTTGCGGTATATAAAAACCTGCTAATTAAATTAAATTAAATTAATGAGCTGGGGGGGGTTAGGACTGGTACTGGGCTATGGGGTGGGTTACAACAGGTAATGGGCTATGGGGAGCTACGACTACAAGTGGGCTGATGGGGGGATTAGGACTGGAAATGGGCTATGGGGGGGTTAGGACGTAATGGGCTGATGGGGGGTAAGACTGAAAATGGGCTGATGGGAGGGTAAGGACTGGAAGTGGGCTGATGGGGGGGTTAGGACTGGTAATGGGCTATAGGGGGTTCGGACTGGAAGTGGGCTGATGGGGGGGTTAGGACTGGTAATGGGCTATAGGGGGTTCGGACTGGAAGTGGGCTGATGGGGGAGCTAGGACTGGTAATGGGATGGGGGGTTGCTAGGACTGGAAATGGGCTGAGTGGAAGGGGGGCTTGAACGGCAAATAGCTGATGGGGACAGGGGCTTGGAATGGAAATGGGCTGAGTGGAAAGGGAGCTTGAACTGCAAATAGCTGATGGGGAGGGGGGCTTGGAATGGAAATGGGCTGTGAGGAGAGGGAGCTAGGACTGGAAATGGGCTGAGTGGGGGGGTGCCTAGGACAGGAAATGGGCTGATGGAGGGGCCAGGATAGGACTGGAAATGGGCTGTTGGGGGTGCTAAGGTTGGAAATGGGCTGTGGTGGGGGCTTGAATTGAAATGGACTCATGGAGGGGCTAGAACTGGAAGTAGGCTCATGGGGGCTTGGATTGGAAATGGGCTGAGTGGAGGGGAGCTAGGATTTGACATGGGCTGATGGTGGGGCTAGGAAAGGAATAGAAATGAGCTGATGGGGGGCTGGGATTGGAAATGAGCTGATGGAGGAACTGATAGGACTGGAAATGGATGGGGGAGCTAGGACTGGAAATGGGCTGATGGTGGGGCTAGGATAGGATTGGAAATGGGCTGATGGGGGACTAGGACTGGAAATGGGCTGATGCAGGGACAAGAAGGGAGCAGATGCTGGGTGGGGCTGGAACTAGAAAGTTGCTGATGTTGGGGGAGGATTAGAATGGGATGGAGCTGGGAGAGTGAAATGGAGAGGGAAAAATATTTTGCGTGGGAGGGAAGACAAATCTACAATTGGCCGGATATTGGGAGAGTAAGTGGGGATTGAGGATGGAGGGGTAAAATTTGAGTGGATGAAATAGGAATGAAGAAAGAGCAAAAGGAGAAAGATTAGTATGTTAAAGCAGATGTAGAGAGAGAATGGAAAAAAAACCAAGAAGACAGAAGAAAGGACAAATGGACAGCAGATGGAGAGTTAGCAGAAAGACATGAAGAAACCAGAAGAAAGTGGCTGGAACAATTGCAACTGAAAAAAAATGCACAAAAGGTAGAAAAATATCTCTTTATTTTCAATTTATTAACTGGAATATGTCAGCTCTGGGAAATGTGCATCATTAATTTTTGCGCTTTGTTTAGTACAAGAGGAAATTAATTTATAGTTTTATTTCTACAGTGTTGTTGTATATTCCAAGTTTGGCTTTTGGGGTTCCCAGTTTAATTATTGTCTTCCTGTTTCTAAATTGTGATTCCTTGTTTGGTGATGGTCTATGTTCTGCATGTGTAACTGAGCTGAGGTATTCTGTTTATATAATTCCTATTTGACATTGCCACTTGTTCTTTCCCCAGTAGGTCATGTATTGTTGTTCTCTGAAATGTATTGGTTTAATATTTGCAGTGTTGCCTTTTGATAGTTAGGGTATGGTGCTTTGTGAGTCCTGGTAGTGCTGTTAGGATACGGCTGGTTTGCTATGGGTTCTAAATGGGCAGTGTTTGTAGTAATTCCTAATGTGCCTGGTAGTTGGTACTGGATTATAGTAATGTAGAAACCTTTTAGTCTTTCTTTATCCATATACTCATTAAGAGGCATGTTTACTAAAAGTTAGTGTATGGTAACATTATGCAAATATTTATGCAAATGAGGCACCTTATGCAAATGAGGCCCCGCACTGAGTCTCCGCACATGGCCCCGCACCCCCCTTGGGCCGCCCCTGCTGTGACCTGTAGACAATCATTCTTCTACATCTCTATGCATTATGGCCACATGTTGGGTAGCCCAACATGGAATTCCCCATCATGGACATCTGTGAACATGGCTTTAGTGGCTCTGCCGTGGTGCATTGCAGCGGGTCAGTGCTGTATACGCAGCAGATGTCTGGGTCAACTGGTATGAATGCATTTTCTGTTTTGCCATCATTGTGACCTCCCAGCTTTATATAAAGAGGATATATTGGGTATTGGGTAAAGTGTAAAATATGTATATAAGCACCTTGTGTATAGTCCTTACCTCAATCAACTGTAAATCTGTAACCCTTCTTATTGTGTGCTACCCATCTCACTAATCAAATTGTACCTACACATAATTACTGGCCAGTACAGCCAGCCTTACCTTTTTTGCAACCGCTGCTGATCATTGGAAGCAGCGGGATACAAATTTGTACGTAAATAAATAAATAAATAAATTCAGGCACCTAACACTCATTGCAAGCCATTCCCTGCACTGTTGTGCATTATGGGCATGCATCATTACTTGCCCCACATGGGGCAAATGGGTTCAACTTGTCCCTTTCTATCATGCCACTTTGTCTGGTGTATTGTCTTGCAGTTGCACAGGCTAAGGCACCAGTCCCACACACACAAATGGTTTTCATGTAACCCATGGCACTGCTACATTTGGTTCACACACCAAATGCTTTTGGCCTGTATGATCCCATATATCCACTCACCACACACATTGCACTCTCTGCTAGCAAATCCATGGCATAGCCCTGCACCCACCATTTGACCATCAGGGAGATTCATGGTGGGGCAGCTTACTTGCAGTAAACTGCCCCACCATGGCCATCAGGGGTCATTTGCAATAGTTAGCCACATCATGTACAGCTCTCCTGTGACTGTTCCACATGAACACTCATGGACAAGCCTCACTTTTCTGCCCACATCAGGAACATGCTGTCTCCACCCAGACACTGTCCTGGCCTATGGCATGCCACACACTGACAGTACATTTGGATACCTGTCCACACCTCACAGACACTATAATGTAGCTTACGGCATGGTGCATGCTTTCAGGAGCATCTAGGATTGCACGCCTGTCACAGCGCCCCCCCCGCCCCCCTCCGCGGCTGCATCTTCTCTGCTGACTCCACTGCCACCACCACCCACCCATGACACAGTCAACACCCACACTGACCATCATCACTAGACAGTCACCTATCTTGCCTATTCAACAGCATAGGCCAGGCATCAGGGAGTCAACTCCATCAGCTACCAATTGTGCTTGCATCCATACCTTCTCCAATGGCTTCCCTGCCTCCCTTTCAGAGTTTCAGTGGCTTTCCTACATTAAACTGTATGCCAGATATCTTCCCGCAGCATGTCCCATTACCACATGGTAAGTGTACACTATACCCCTTAATGTCCTGTTACCACACGGTAAGTGTCCACTACCACCCCTTAACGTCAGAACGCCTCTGACACGCCCAGCACACTTAGCACATGGTAACCCCTTATTGCTGCCGTTACCGCATGGAAAAGACTGCTCCTTTACCGCGGTTTAGTAAACAAGCCCCTAAATGTGATCCACCATTTGGATGCTCAGTCTACTAATTTATGAAGGTCCTCTTGTAATTTTTTAAAATCCTCTTGTGTTTTAACAACTTTGAATAATTTGGTGTCATCTGTAAATTTGATCACCTCACTCATTCATATTTCCAGGTCATTTATAAATATGTTAAAAAAGCAGCGGACCCAGCACAAATTCCTGGGGTATTCCACTAATCACCTTTCTCCACTGAGAAAATTAGCCATTTAGCCCTACTCTGTTTACTATCTTTCAACTAGCTTCTAATCTACAAAAGTACATTGCCTCCTATCCCATGGCTTTTTAATTTCCCCAAGAGTCTCTCATGAGGGACTTTGTCAAAGGCTTCTGAAAACTGAGATACACTATATCAACTGGCTCACCTTATCTATCTGTTTAATTATACCTTCAAAAAATATGAGATTGGTGGCAAAATCCATGTTGACTTTCTGCCATAAAACCATGACTATCTACAGTATTTGTTCAGTAATTTAGTTTTTTATCATGGTTTCTACCATTTTGCCTGGTACTGATGTCAATGTCACCAGTCTATAGTTTCCCGAATCACCCCTCGAACCCTTTTTAAAAATTGGTGTTACATTGGCCATTCTCCAATCTTCGGGTAAGACATGATTTTAATGATAGATCACAGATTATTAATAGTAGTTCTGCAATCTCCTATTTCAGTTCTTTCAGCACCCTGGAATGTATGCCATCTGGTCCAGGTGATTTGCTGCTCTTAGTTTATCAATTAGCTGTATTACATCTTCCCGATTGAACGATGTTTGTTTCAATTCCTCTGATACATCACCTATAAATATCATTTCTGACATGGATAACTTTCCTACATCTTCTTCAGTAAAGCCTGGAGCAAAAAATTAATTCAGTCTCTCCATTGTCGCCTTGTCCTCTCTCAATGCACCTTTTACCTCTCCAACATCTAGAGGTCCAACTGGCTGCCTCACAAGAATTTTGCTACAAATATACTTGAAAAAGTTTTATTATGCACTTTTGCTTCCACAGCAAGTTTCTTTTCAAATTCTCTCATTGCCTGCCTTATTAATGCTTTGCATTTCACTTGCAAATATTTATGTTGTTTCCTGTTTTCATCATTTGGCTATTTTTTTCCATTTTCTGAAAGATTCTGTCTTAGAACATAAGAACATAAGATATGCTATACTGGGTCAGACCAAGGTCCATCAAGTCCAGTATCCTGTTTACAACAGTGGCCAATCTAGGTCATAAGTACCTAGGAGTCTCCTCAAAAGACACAGGTTCCTCAATGCTTGTATTGGGTCAAGCAGTGATATCACGGGTCCCTACAGGAACTTGTCCAAACTTTTTAAACCCAGCTACACTAACACTACATCCTCTGGTAACAAATTCCAGAGTTTGATTACACGTTGAGTGAAAAAATATTTTTTCTTATTAACCTTACATAGGTTATCCTGTAGCTTCATTGCATGTCCCATAATCTTTTTATATTCTGATGATGTAAACAATCGATTTACGTTTACCCGTTCCACTCCATTCATTAATTTATAGACCTCTATCATATCTCCCCTCAGCCGTCTCTTTTCCAGGTTGAAGAGCCCTAACCTTTTTAGCCTCTCTCTTCATAGGACTATCCTTCCATTCCCTTTACCATTTTGGTAGCTCTTCTCTGTACCTTTTCTAATAACGCTATATCCTTCTTAAGATACAGCGACCAGAATTGCACACAATATTCAAGGTGCGGTTGCACCATGGAATGATACAGAGGCATTATAATATCCTTTATTTTATTTTCCATTCCCTTCCTTATGATACCTAGCATTCCATTTGCTCTCTTGGCCGCCGCTGCACACTGGGTGGAGAGTTTTAATATGTTACCCACGATAACGCCTAAATCTTTTTCCTGGGTGGTGGTCTCCAATGTGGAACCTGGCATTGTGTAACCATAGTTTGGGTTGTTCTTTCCTAGGTGCATAACTTTGCACTTGTCCACATTAAATTTCATCTTCCATTTGGATGCCCAGTCTTCCAATTTATCAAGATCCTCTTGCAAATTTTCACAATCCCCTTGGGTTTTAACAACTTTAAATAGTTTTGTGTCATCTGCAAATTTGATAACCTCACTCGTATTTCCCTTTTCCAAGTCATTTATGAATATGTCAAAAAGCAGCGGACCCAGCACAAATCCCTGGGGTACTCCACTATTCACCTTTCTCCACTGGGAAAATTGGCCATTTAGCCCTACCCTCTGCTTTCTATCTTTTAACCAGTTCCTGATCCATAATAGTAGACTGCCTCCTATCCCATGACTTTTTAGTTTTGCCAAAAGCCTCTGATGAGGGACCTTGTCAAAGGCTTTCTGAAAGTTCAGATACACTACATCAGCTGACTCACCTTTGTCTACCTGTTTATTCACACTTTCATAAAAACATAACAGATTAGTAAGACAAGATCTTCCTTGTCTAAAGCCATGTTGGCTGTCTCCTATTAAGCCATGACTATCTACATGTTGAGTAATTTTGTTCTTTATGATGGTTTCTACCATATTTCCCGTTACTGATGTCAGGCTCACCAGTCTGTAGTTTTCCAGATCACCCCTGGAACCCTTTTTAAAAACTGGCGTTATATTGTTGATCCTCCAGTCTTCATATATTACAGATGAGTTTAATGATAGTTCACAGATAATAGCAGGTCTGCAATCTCATATTTCAGTTCTTTCAACACCCTTGGATGTATACCATCCGGTCCAGGTGATTTGCTACTCTTCAGTTTATCAAATAGTTGTAATACATCTTCCCAGTTTAATGAGATTTCTTCCAATTCTTCTGCAGTATCACCTTTAAATACCACTTCAGTCATGGGTAACATCCCTACATCTTGAGATCACGTGATGTGGTGAGCTGGGGAAGCTGTGTCCTTCCTGAGCTCCGGGCTCCCTAGCTCTAAACCGGCTAATTGTGCCTTTTTGTAAGGGCACTGACAACAGGAATTTACCCCCTCCGTAGGGCTGAGGATACGGAGAGCCTGAACTGGGGACTTGGCTGAGGATGGCAGCGGCAGCGAGACTTGGAAGGAGGGAGAAAGACCGCGCTGTGGGGACATCCAAGATGGCAGAATCGCCTCTGAGCCAAGGGGCATTACCGGCTATGGCTCCAGTGGCCTCTGCTACAGAGATTTCGGCAGCGGTTTCGGAGGCCCTCTCCCTGTAATTTGAAACCCTCCGGAGCAAAATAGATGCGGTGCAGAACTCGGTCGATGCGTTCAGGCTCCGCATGCAACAGGCGGAAGCACGTCTCTCACAGGCAGAAGAAAAGGTGGAAAAGCTTACCCTTGAGCTGGCACAGGTACGGGTGACCCTGAAGGCCCAGGATGAGAAACTGGAGGATCTTGAGAATCGCTCAAGACGCAGCGATCTACGTTTCCTGGGGATCCCGGGCTCAATAGGAGATAAAGAACTGCGTTCATATATTGAGGCCCTATCGTTATCCCTGCTGGGGGAGAAAGAGCAGAGCTCTCCATTGGTCATCGAACGGGTGCATAGAGTGGTCCCCAAAAAATTCACCGATTCAAGGCCTAGGATTGTATTGGCTAAATACTTGCAGTTTCAGCAGAAGGAAGCGATCCTGCGGGAAGCCCAGAAACGTGGGACTATTGAGCGGGACAATGCAAAAATCCGCATAACACAGGATTATTCACCAGCGGTGAGTCAGCGTCACAGGGCTTACGCCCCGATCTGTCAGAAACTATAGCAGCAAATATCAAATTTACGGTGCAGTATCCAGCGCGCCTACACGTGCTCCAGGAGGGCCGCCATCGGGTGTTTGGCTCAGCAGAGGAAGCGGCGGTGTATGCTGAGCAAGTGGGAAGACAGGGCACATCGCTGGCAGCCATGCCAGATTGACTGCTATGAGACTCTGGTGGGGAACTTCTTTGTGTTTGGCCTTGAGAGATTTCAGGGCGTTTGGGAGAGTTTTGGGCAGCGAGTACTGCTGTTACTGCCTCGGAGGGTTTTTTCCTCCCCTTGGGGGTGCCACAAGTTACTAAGGAGGCCTTGAATTTTGTTAGAAATGCTATTTGTTATGGAATTTGTGCAATGCGTAAAGGCTACTAGGCTGAGCGGCCCTTGGGGGAGTATTTTAGCCTATGATGGGCCCTATAAGAAAGAAGGGGGGGGAAAGAGAACTGGGTGGTGGCTATACTCTAATTTATTTATTGGTCTAGATTCCTCCTCCGGCTCCTCCTGGATTGTCACTCAGGAGGGAATTAGGCTGGGGTTATATAACAAAGTACTATTGTTAGTCACAGTCTGTTACTGTGTTAATTATACTATTATCTGTATGTGGGGTGTTATTAATTCACTATGATTAGTTAAGCTCTGCTTGGGGCGCAGGACATTTAATGGGGGGGGATATGGAACGGGAATTTAAGGGGGTTGAGGAGCCCGGACACATCAAGGTGATTGGTTAGTAGGGGAGAGCATGGCGATGGGGCAAGAGGTAGGGGGATGGAGGGAGGAAGATGAGGGGATAGGGGAAGGGCTTGGGGAGGGGGGAGGAGGGATGGTTGGGGGGACGGGTGAGACTGAGGGCGGAAGGATGGGTGTAGGGGGGTTTTGGGCTTGGGGGGGATAGTCGCAATTTAGATGGTCCAGAACGGCAGGTTTTAGCTCTGAGAGGAGGGATTGGGGGGGGCCCCAGGCTGGGAGGGCCCTTTCCATAATGCTGAGTTCTATGCTGTGGATGGGACCTGATTATTCCTTATCTACCTGAAGATCATATCATGGAATGTCTGTGGTTTAGGTAGCCCAGTGAAGAGATATAAAATCTTGAAGGCCTTGGCCAGACTGCGTTGTGATATTGCGCTGTTACAGGAAACCCACCAGATGGCTGAAGAACACAGTAAGTTGTGCAGGGATTGGGTGGGTCAAGTATGGGGAGCCACGGCAATAGGTAAAAAGGGGGGGGGGGTGGCTATCTTAGTTCATAAACGAGTGCATTTCTCCCTGATTAGGGAGGTAGTAGACCCCAATGGCCGCTTTGTGTTACTGCATGGAAAATTGGAGGAAGGGGAGGTGATTCTGGGGGACCTCTACGGTCCTACGGTGTTGGACCCAGCTTTTTATAATCGGGTGGCAGCGAAAGTAGAACAGTTTGAAGATCTCCCGCTTATTTTGGGGGGGAATTTTAATGGGGTTTTGGATGTTGAACTGGATATCTCTCAGGAGTCGGCCTCGCGGGAGAGGAACCAGACAGCTAAGGTCTTGCAAAGATTCCGGGCGAGACTGGGGTTGGTGGACCCATGGCGGTTGCTCCACCCCCTGGAGAGGGATTTCACTCATCAATCTAGGGCACATGGAACCAGTGCACGTATAGACTATTTGATGGTTGCGGGGAGTCTCTTTTCCATGGTGGGAGCAGCACAGATTGGTCCCACGGAGATCTCCGACCATGCCCCAATTTGGTTAGAATTGCAGTGGCGGGGAGGGGGTGTGAATTTTAGCCGTATTTGGCGTTTTCCCATAGATCTTTATAAGGATAGCCAGTTTTCCCAATTTCTTTGCCAACGCTGGCAGGAGTTTGAGGTGAATCATAGGTGCCATCAGGAGGATCCAGAACTGGTGTGGGAGACTGCTAAAGTTGTATTGAGAGGTGATATCATTGGATATGTGGCTAGGAGGAGGAGAGTGATGGCGGAGCAGATTATTAGACTGGAGCAGCAGGTGTCGAGGCTGCGGCATCTTTGTGTGCGTTTGCCCACAGCTCAGAATAAGAAACAGTTCTGGGAGACGCAAGTGGCATTAAACGAGTTGTTACATCAGCGAGCTAAGAAATCGTTGCTCTATTACCAATATAAATTGTACTGTTTTGGAGATAAGCCGGGTAAACTACTAGGACGGTGTTTAAGGGGCCCAACAGGGGGAAGAACGGTGGCGGCTATTTATAATGCACAGGGGGACCTGTGCAGAGGGCGGGGGGAGATAGTGGAAGTGTTTAAAACATTTTACCAAAAGTTGTATAGTGCGGAGACGGAGACCCCTAGGGCCATGGAAGAGTATTTACAAGATCTTTCCTTGCCTAAATTGACTGCAGAGCAAGCTAAACGCCTTGAGCAGCCTATTACTCTTTTGGAGGTGCAGCAGGTGATTTAGAAGGCGAGTTGTTACAAATCACCCGGCCCCGATGGGTTCGGGGCTGAATTCTATAAATTATTAACGGATGGGTTAGGCCCTTTGTTGGTGGCTATGTTTGGCCAATGTAGGGAAGCTGGTTCGTTGCACTGGGGTAGCAATCAGGCACATATAGTATTGATCCCTAAGCCGGGTAAGGACTTGACTCAGGCGGCGTCCTATCGACCGATTTCCCTGCTGAATTTTGATTCAAAGTTATTGGCTAAAATTCTGGCGGAACGTCTGGCTGAGGTACTGGGCGATTTGGTACATGGTTCCCAAGTTGGTTTTGTCAGAGGGAGGTATGCGTGCGTAATTTGCGCAAAATACTGGCCTCGTTGGAATGGGTACATGAGCGAAATTTGCAGTCGCTCTTGGCCAGTTTTGACGCTGAAAAGGCGTTTGACCGGGTTAATTGGAGTTATCTACACTACTTATTGCCACTATATGGGTTAGGGCCAATTTTTTGTGATTTGGTGAAGACCCTGTACTTTAAACCGACGGCCAGGGTGCTGTGTAATGGGGTTCTATCTCAGCCCCTCCCTCTGGAGCGTGGCACCCGGCAGGGGTGTCCGTTATCCCCGCTTCTGTTTGTTCTATCGTTGTACCCTTTAATTCGTAGAATAGAACTGGACAATCGAATAGGTGGAGTGCGGATAGGTGTGCAGGAGTTTAAAATCTCGGCATTCGCAGATGACCTGCTGGTTCATTTGCTGGATCCGAAGGAGTCTTTGCCTCGACTTTTGGCTGAGTTTCAGTCCTATGGAAGTGTTGCGGGGTTTCGCATTAATAAAGAGAAATCAGAAGCGCTTGATATATTAGGTCACCTTCGGGGACGTTGGGGGGGGGATTTCCCGTTAAAATGGGCCTCTGATCAGTTGGTTTACTTGGGTATAGTTTTGACAAGACTGCCACAAGAGTTATATCGTCGTAACTTAGAGAAAATGATGATGCGACTGCAGACCCAGTTGAGCGCCTGGTCTCCACTCCCATTGTCTTTGTTGGGGAGGGTAGCGGCAGTTAAAATGGTGATTTTGCCGAGGATTTTGTACTGGTTGCAGATTCTCCCGGAGTGGCTGTTGAGGAGAGATTTACGAAAATTGGAGAAGGAGATACAGGGTTTCTGTTGAGGGGGGCCAGAGCTCGTATACCTCTAAATCATCTGGTGGGCTCTTGGAAGAAAAGAGGTGTCGAGCTTCCAGATCTCGGGGCCTATACCTTAGCTTGTCAGGCTAGACACATTGGAGACTGGCTGGGGGGGACGGAGAATTATATGCCTCTGGCCTTTGAAGAGGCCTGGGTAAGTCCGTATACGGTTCTTGCAGTGCTTCATATGGAGAATGTCAGACTGCCGGATCGCATCAAAAGGAGTGGGTTGTTAAATTCCATGCGCCGTACGTGGAGACAAATTAATGTATACTGGAAATGGAACTGGATGGTATCAAGCTGGTTGCCCTTGTAAGGTAATGCGTGTTTTCCCCTGGGCTCCGAGACGCGGGTGTTTCGAATTTGGTACGAAAAGGGCATCAGAAATATAGGACATGTGGTGGATTTATCTGGAAAATGCAAATCATTGCCTGTGCTGATGAGAGAATATGAGCTGCGGTCAACTCATTATTTTGCATACATGCAATTGGCTCACTATGTGGCGGGACTGCCGACAGGAGAGCTCACGGTTGAACGATCTGCACAGATTATAGAATTTTTTGACCTGGGAGGGGAGGATCCCCCATCGGAGCTAAGTTGCGGGCCCACTTGGAGTGCTATCGACTTCAGCTGGATTACAGAGGAGTAGAGAGGGCGTGGGCTTTGGAACTAGGACGGGAGGTGCCCATAGGTACTATTTTGAAAGCCTTGGGGGGATCGCTGACCTGGCAGAAGGGGCTCGCTGGAGAGAAATCCAATTTAAATGTATTACTAGAGCACATTTTTCACCCAGAAGAGCTTTGCGTAGCCATCTCACCACAGAATGGAGTTGCCCTAGATATGCGGAGCCGCTGGCTGGTTTGCACTACATATGTGGTGGGACTGCAAATATCTTCGATCATATTGGGCACGGATTAGGGGGTGGATAATGGAGCGGCTCCAACAGAGGTTTCCTTGGTCGGGCTCCCTGGTGGTTCTTGATCAACTACACAAGGATCTCCCCAGAGGGAGATGGGCAAGGCTGTGGGTACGTAAGGCTTGTCTGGTGGGTAAGGGCCCCATACTTCGTAGATGGAGGGAACCGAAACCGCCAACCTTTTGGGAATGGCGTAATAGTTTTCATCAACTTATGTTGACAGAAAGATGGAGAGCGAGGGGCAATGTACAGAGATGGTCTACCTTCCTGTTGCAATGGGACCCCTATATACAAAGTCTGGGCCCAAGGTGCCGTAATCAAATATTGAGTGTGGGCCATTAGAGATAGGGTTTGGGAAAGCGGCTTAGGGTGGGGGAGTATTGGAGGGGGCTTAACATAGGGGGCTGAGGTGGTGAATAGCTTTAGATTTGCGACTGGGTGTGGGGGTGGGGAGGGGGGAGGGATTAATGTGTATCTTTCCATATTGTATAAAACTTTATAATTACAGTATGTTAATGTTGGTTCATATCTTCTGTCACTTTGATGTCGCTCAATGGCCTCTTGACGGGGATAAGAGTCAGCCTTGTCTGGAGGCCTGTTATTGTTGAGTTTGGACTGTTGGTGACTTGTACTCTCTGTTATAAATAAAGCGATTAAAAAAAAATCCCTACATCTTCCTCAGTAAAGACCGAAGCAAAGAATTCATTCAGTCTCTCCGCTATAGCCTTGTCCCCTCTTACTGCCCCTTTTACCCCTCTGTCATCTAATGGTTCAACTGACTCTCTCATAGGTTTTTTGCTACAAATGTACTTTAGAAAGTCTTTATTACGCATTTTTGCTTCCACAGCAAGGTTCTACTCAAATTCTCTCTTTCCCTGCCTTATCAATGCCTTGCATTTAATTTGCCAGTGCTTGTGCTGTTTCCGGTTTTTGTCATTTGGCTCTTTTTTCCATTTCCTGAAAGATGATTTTTTGGCAACAACAGCCTCTCTGACCTCACCTTGGAATACAGCTGGTCTGGGTTTTCAAGATAGCATTTTTAAACAACACCCAAGCTTGATGTAAGTCTTTAACCTTTGCAACTGCTCCTTTTAGGTTTTTTTTAACTATTTTCCTCAGCTTATCATAGTCTCCCTTTCAAAAGTTAAAAGGTAGTACTGTGGATTTCCTTACCATCCCTCCTCCATTAATTAAATCAAACGCAATTGTGCTATGATCACTATTGCCAAGTGGCCCCAACACCCTTATCTCTTGCACTAGATCTGGAGTTCCATTAAGGACTAAGTCCAAAATGGCTTTCCCTCTGGTCAGTTCATGAACTATCTGCTGTAAGAAGCAGTCATTTATTTCATCTAGAAACTTTATCTCCCAAACATGTCCTGCCGTGACATTGACCCAGTCAATATTGGGGTAATTGAAATCACCCAATATTATTACTCTTCTGTAACTTTTGTTAGCTTCCCTGATTTCTTTGAGCATTTCTATCATCCATTTGTTCTTTCTGGCCAGGCGGTCGATAGTACAACCCCACTGCTATTACCTTCTCCTTTTTACATGGAATTTCAATCCATAGAGATACTACAGAGAATTTTGTTTCCTGCAAAACTTTAACCTTTGTGACTCAATGCCCTGTCTAACATAGAGCACAACCCCTCCACCAATTTGATGAGCTCTATCATTATGATATAGTTTGTACCCAGGTATCACAGTGTACCACTGGTTGTCCTCCTTCCACCATGTCTCTGAGATACCAATCATATCTAACTTCTCATTTAGTGCTATATATTCTAATTCTCCCATCTTATTTTTTAGACTTCTAGCATTTGCATACAAACATTTTAGAGAGTGTATTTTATTCATATTTATCTGGTTAACGGTACGCAGGGATAATTTGGAATCTTTAAGCTCTGTCTGCTCTGTACTCAAGGGCATTTGGGCTACCTTTGTCTTTATTGGAACCTGTCTGCTGATGTGCCCTAACTTTATTTTCTGGTAGTATCCTTCAAGGATAGATTGTTCTGAACTATGTGCTCTTGGGTGACTGTCGGCTCTCCCCTATTATCTAGTTTAAAAGCTGCTCTATCTCCTTTTTAAAGGTTAATGCCAGCAGCCCAGTTCCATCCCTGTTAAGGTGAAGCCCATCCCTTCGGAAGAGACCCTCCTTTCCCCAGAATGTTCCCCAGTTCCTAACAAATTCAAAACCCTCATCCTTGCACCATTGTCTCATCCACGCATTGAGACGCCAGAGCTCTGCCTGCCTTTTGGGTCCTGCGCGTGGAATGGGAAGCATTTGGTAGAACGCTAAACTGGAAGTTCTGGATTTCAGCTTCCTATCTAAAAGCCTAAATTTAGCCTCTAGAACCTCCCTACCACAGTTTCCTATGTTATTAGTATCGACATGTAACAAGACAGCAGACTCCTCCCCAGCACTATCTAAGACCTTGTCTAGGTGGCACGTGAGGTCCATTACCTTCACACCAGGTAGGCATGTTACCAGGCGATCTTCACGTCCACCAGCCACCCAGCTATCTAAAAGCCTAATGATCGAATCACCAACCATAACGGCTGTCTAACTCTTCCCTCATGGGTCCATGGCCCTAGAGAAACGTCCTCGGTACGAGAGGGTTTTACATCACCTGGAGGACAGGTCCTAGCTACAGGATCACTTCCTGCCACACCAGGGTGATGCTCTCCTGTCACATGATGCTGCCAGACTGGAGGTGGGACTTCAGGACTATATCCCTGTAGGTCTCATCTATGTACCTCTCTGTCTTCCTTATGTCTTCTAAGTCTGCTACTCTTGCCTCCAGAGATTGAACTCGTTCGCTGAGAGTAAAGAGCTCCTTGCACCTTGTGCACACATAAGACCCCTCACCAACTGGGAGAAAATCATATATGTGACACTAAATGCAAAAGACTGGAAAGCCCCCATCTCGCTGCTGGACTGCTTTCTGCATCTTTGTTTTAAGGATGTCTTTAGATATTTAAGTTCTTTACTTACTAAGGGTTGCTGGGGATACTTATATTAATAAAACTATACCTAATACATTTAATGTACTTTGTTTACCTGAAGTTTAATTAATCTCAGGTCCTTAATGCTGATGAGAATAAACAGCTGCACCTGAGAGTGAATATGGCACCTCCTTTCCTTTAAGAGGTTTAAGCACCTATAAATCTACAATTATCCCAGGGGTGGGTGGGTGATGGGGAGGGAGGGAGGGAAAGAAGACATTAAAAGCTGGCTGCTACACAGTACCCTGTCCTATGCTTCTAAGGTAATCTGTGACCAATCTCCAAGGGGAGTCCCACAAAGCTCTCTTCTGCGTTTTAAATTTAAACTGAAAGCTCTTTGCTGCTACTAGACCCTGACTTATGTAACAAATACACTGGGTTCACAGATTAATCAGCTTTAACCTAAAGAATTCCTTTTTCCCCAAGATTTAGAAAAATTCCCAGAAGTAAATACTTACAATTGCAGATCTCTCTCCAGAAGTAGCAGTCCCGTTTTGTAGTCCTTCAATAGCCTCTCTGACCTCACCTTGAAGCAACGCTGATTGTTGTTAAGCCTTCCTTCCATCCTTTTTTAAGCAGGGAATTCATTTGATCTGGGCTTCCAAGATGTGACCTATTCTCCTCCTATCACCACACTTCCCCTTCCTCTACCCCTGTCCCCTCGTCTGACAACCACCTATTTCCTTCACCCTATCCACCCCTCAACTCAAACACCCCTCCTCACCACCCAAACCTCCCACAACAAGAAGATTCACAAAATTCAAAGAAGACACCTTTATCCAGCAAACCATTCCACAGTCGGAGCAAACCTTTCAACACTCATACCTCAATACACTTGTTCAAACCTGGAACACCATCATCACCAGAGCCTCTCAAGCTTCACACCACGCCCCTTCGAAAACCTCCCGATCTCACGCTCCCTGGTACTCTTCTTACTTCAGAAACCAGAAACATCTCCTCAGATGATTAGAATGAAAATGGAGAAAAACTAAAGACCCACTGCTTCTGTCCACCTACCTTGACCATCGAATGACTTACTCCAACAGCACCTTCAATGTCAAGCGAGAACACCACAAAAACATCTTGCTCCGTGCCACTAATAAGCCAAGGAAACTTTTTCAACTTGTCAGAAGCCTCACAAACAATCCATCTCAACCACTCCACGATAACATCATCCACTCCCAAGCAATGACAGACTTCCTTATATCCAAGCACAACCACCCTAGTCCAACCATCCCAGTTATACCTCCTCCTACCACTTCAGCTTCTGCAACTCCACCATGGACCTCTTTCTAAAACATCTATCCTGAAGAACTCCAGAACATTATCACCCTCATCAATACTATCACCTCCCCTCTAGACCCTTGCCTAGTAACTTGGATCAAGCAAACAAAGACACTAATGGCACCTTTTATCTCCAAGATTCTCCACGCTTCTCTCAACCAGGACTACCTCCCCCCACTGCTCAAATCAGCCTCTGTGAGACCTCTCCTAAAGAAACCCAACCTCAATCCCACCTTACCCGCATCTTATAGGCCTATTACCAGTGTCCCGTTCCTTGCCAAGATCATTGAGAAAGCAGTGCAAATTCAGCTCCAGGAGCACCTCGATAGATATGCTCCTCTCGTCTGCAATCAACATGGCTTCCGTCCCTTCCACAGTGCCGAAACGCTTCTCACATCTCTCCTAAATACACTCATACCTGGAACAGAAATACCCCACTCAAGATTTATCTTATTATTCCTTGACATATCTGCAGCCTTTGATATGGTATCCACCAAATTCACATCAATCAACTTAGCTCCATTGTAAATAGTTAACTTTATATACCTTGTTCACATGTTTAATATGTTAAATGTAACATGTTAAAAGTAAACTGTTCCATGTACTATGTTGTTACCATGTAAACCGTGCAGATCTTGAATAGTGCGGCATAAAACCAAATAAATAAATAAGTAAAAACTGGCAACCAATCCTCATTGCCTTTCACTCTTCCTCAAGGAGTTCCCTAAGGATCCGCCCTCTCTTCCCTCCTCTTCAACATCTACATCAGACCCCTCTGCCACGTCATTCAGAACCTCAATGTCAGATACCAACTATATGCAGATGACATAATGATTTTCATCCCTTTTAACACCATCTCCGCCGATTACTCCACCCTCACCATCTGCTTCACTACAATCATCACTTGGTTGCAACAGCACAACTTCACAGTCAATCTCAGCAAGACGGAGCTCCTTCATGTCTCCAGGGATCCTGATTTCACCCCCCCCCCCCCCCACACACACACAAAGTATTAATTTCAGTGACACTCAAATTCAAGTCAAATCCCAGATCAAATACCTGGATGTGACTCTCATAAGAACATAAGAACATAAGATATGCCATACTGGGTCAGACCAAGGTCCATCAAGCCCAGTATTCTGTTTCCAACAGTGGCCAATCTAGGTCACATGTACTAGCAGTTTCCCCAAGAGACACAAGTTCCACAATGCTTGTACTGGGTCAAGCATTGATATCTTCGGTCACTTCTTAATAATGGTTTATGGACCTTTCCTCCAGGAACTTGTCCAAACCTTTTTTAAACCCAGCTACACTAACAGCCTTTACTACATCCTCCGGTAACAAATTCCAGAGTTTGATTACACGTTGAGTGAAAAAATATTTTCTTTTATTAGTCTTAAATAGTTTACCCTGTAGCTCGACCACCTTCTGGACTTCCAACCTCATATCAGCAACATCACCAAAAACATTTACTTCAGGATCCGAACCCTCCGCAACCTACACCCCCTTTGACCCTATGACAGCTTCCGCACTGTTCGCCAAGCCTCCATCTCCCCGCTCATCGAGTATTGTAATTCCATCATCCATGGGCTCCCCAGAACACCCTTGCTCCCCTTCAGCTCACCCAAAACACAGCTGCACGCCTCATTGCCAGTGCCCCGAGGCATTCCCACATTACCACAATACTAAAATCCCTACACTGGCTTCTGGTTGCATCACGTATCAGGTTCAAGACTCTTGTCATCACCCACAGAGCCCTCATTAACACTACTGCAGAAAAACTACAATCGTTAATTAAACGCCTCGACAACAACAGACCCCGGCATCAAAATGCATCAAATCTTCTCCTCCCACCAGCACTAAGCAACAAGAGACCTCAGCACACCCTTACAAGAGCTTCCAATTCTACGCTCCTACTAATTGGAACAAACTGCCCCCCACAATATGTTGCCTCCAATCCCACATTCTCTTCAAAAAACACCTTAAGACTTTTCTCTTTGAAGAATACTACAATGCATCCACCTCAGCTGACCCCCAGCAACCAAACCTCCCACCCCTCCCTCCTAATCCCATGACCCACCCTCCTTAAATAGCACCTTCTCTCATCCCACCCCTTTTCCCCCTCTTCCCCCCAACACCCTCCAGCTACCCCCTTGCCCGTAATTGTCCACAATGACTAACCTCTTAGTTATTGAAGCCACCTATACACAGTTTAAATCAGTCCCATTCTAGCACACTCTTGCTTTACATTTTTAGCTTTTTTGTATCAAAGTTAAACCATTTTGCCTTGTAGAAAAATGGTATATAAAACCAGTTAAATAAATAAATAAACACTCAAACCTGATGTAAACTCTAAACGCTGTAGTTGCTCCTTTTAGTTTATTATTAAACATTTTCCTCATTTTATTATAATTTCCTTTTTGAAAGCTAAATGCTAACGCAGTCAATTTCCTTGCTATCCTCCCTCCATTTATTAAATCAAATGTGATCATGTTATGATCTCTATTGCTAAGTGGCCCCAAAACAGTTGCCTCTCACACTGGATCCTGCGTTCTATTGAGGACTAGGTCTAAAATAGCGTCCCCGTGTGTTGTTTCCTGAACCAGCTGCTCCATGAAGCAGTCATTTACTTCATCTAGAAAGTTTATCTCCCTAGCATGTCCTAATGTGGCATTGACCCAGTCAATACCAGGGTAATCAAAATTTCCCATTATTACTGTGTTGTAAACTTTGCTAGCTTCCCTAATTTCTGTTAGCATTTCATCATCTGTCTGTTCATTCTGTCCAGGCAAAGAGTTGTACACCCCTCCTGCCATTCCCTTCCCCTTAAATGGAATTTCTATCCATAGATATTCTAGAATGCATTTTGTTTCCTGCAAAACCTTTATCCTGTTTGACTCAATGCCATCTTTAACATATAGATTCATCCCTCCACCAATGTGATCTATGCTTTCATTACGATATAGATTGTAGCCTGGTATCATAGAGGGGCATTCTGTGCTGGCCATCTCCCAACAAGACATCCATCCCCACAATTCAAGGGACAGAATGACCCCGACAGTATTCCATTGGCTATTCTCCTTATGCCAGGTCTCTGAAATACCATTTATATCTAGAATTTCATTCATTGCTATATATTATAACTCTCCCATCTTATTTTTAAGACTTCTAGAATTTGCATACAGGCATTTCAAAGTTATTTTTTTTGCTATGGCATGCACGCTTTTCAGTTATTTTGTTCACGTGGATATATGTAGATTCCCCAAGTCAGCCAAGTGGAGGAGCTCAAAAAAGAGGTGGCGAGGCTGAGGAGCATTAAAGACAGTGAGAAGTACATTGATGAGATGCTTCTTGAAACATCCAAGCTCTCCAGCAGAGGTGAAGATGGGAGCCTACAAAATGACAAAAGTTGGACATGAGACACCAGGGCCCGCAGAATCACCAATCCAACTCCTCCAGCCCTTGAACTGAAGAACCATTATGCAGCCTTAGAAGTGGAAGAGGTAATAGCATCCGAAGAAAAGGAGGAACCACAGCTCAAGCACTCCAAAGTTGCAGAATCCGTCACCACGAGGAAGCGAAGGGTAGTGGTGGTTGGTGACTCTCTTCTGAGAGGTACTGAGGCATTCATCTGCAATGAGCTAAACTAAAGCAGGCAATAAAAGGTGCAACAGATACATACATAAGGAAAGTAAATAAAAACAAGAGGAAAAGGAAACCTATTTGGTTCTCCAAAGAAGTGGCTACACAAATAAAGGCAAAAAACACAGCTTTCACAAAATTCAGAAACAGAGGAACACAGAAAAGAATACAAGATCAAACTAAAAGAGACAAAAAGAGAAATAAGGATAGAAAAATCAAAGGCAGAAGAAAAGATGGCTACAGATGTGGTGTGGCGACAAAACATTTTTCAGGTATATTCGGGACAGGAGGAAAATTAGAGGTGGAATTGTAGGACTCGAAAGTGCTGGGGACAGATTCGTGGAATGTGACATTGAAAAAGCGAAAATGCTAAACAAATACTTCTACTCTGTTATCACTAGAGAAAATCCTGGAAAAGAAGCACCTGCGATTGGCAAATATACAAATGGGAATAGAGTAGATGCCACACCATTCACAAAAGATGATGTGTTAGAACAGCTTGCAAAATTGAAAGTGGACAAGGCCATGGGACCGGATGGGATATATCCCAGGATACTAAAAGAGCTCAGAGAGGGTCTTGCAGGGCCTTAAAAGGATGTTTTCAATAGATCCTTGGAGACAGGAGAAGTTCCACAGGACTGGAGAAGGGCTGATGTGGTACCTCTCCACAAAAGTGGTAGTTGGGAAGAAGTGACAAATTACAGGCCAGTAAGTCTTACCTCAGTGGCGTGAAAAGAAATGGAGGTGCTCCTGAAAGAGGACTTCCTTGAAACCACAGGTTGAATGATCCGAGGCAATATGGTTTTACCAAAGGACGATCTTGCCAAACAAATCTGACTGAGTTCTTTGACTGGGTGACCAGAGACCTAAATCAAGGTCATGCAATGGATGGGATCTACCTAGATTTCAGCAACGCCTTTGATACTATTCCTCATAGGAGACTTATCAATAAACTCAACAGCTTGGGGATGGGTTCCAAGGTGGTGAACTGGATCAGAAATTGGTTGAATGACAGACGACAGATGGTGACAGTAAACGGAATTCACTCAGATGAAAGGAAGGTGATTAGCTGTGTGCCCCAGGATTCGGTCCTAGGACCGGTACTGTTCAATATATTTGTGAATGATATTGCTGAAGGACTGAATGGAAAAGTCTGTCTTTTTTCAGATGACACAAAAATTTGCAACAGAGTGGACTCCCCTGAGGGAGTGGAGGACATGAGGAAAGATCTGCAAAAGCTGGAAGAATGGTCTAATGCTTGGCAGTTAAGATTTAATGTGAAGAAGTACAGTGTCAGGCACTTGGGAAGCAGAAATCCAAGGGAACTGTATGCGATAGGGGGCAAGAGATTGGTGTGCACAGACAAGGAGAAGGACCTCGGAATGATTGTTTCTGACGACTTCAAGGTGGTGAAACAGTGTGACAAGGCGGTGGCAAAAGCCAGATGGATGCTGGGTTGCATACAAAGAGGAATTACCAGCAGAAAGGAAGAGGTACTAATGCCACTGTACAAGTCGCTGGTGAGGCCTTACTTGGAATATTGTGTTCAGTTTTGGAGACCATATCTCGCAAAGGATATAAAAAGACTGGAGGCAGTTCCGAAGAAGGCGACCAAAATGATTTGGAGCCTGCATCAGTAGACTTATAAGAACAGACTTGAAGACCTAAATATGTACACTCTGGAGGAGAGGAGGGACAGGGGAGATATGACTCAGACCTTTACATACTTGAAGAGTAATAATGAACAAACAAACCTCTTCCAAAGACGGGAAAGCTGTAAAACTAGAGGGCATAACATGAAGCTGCAAGGGAGTAAACTGAAAGGCAATGTCAGGAATACTTTTTCGCAGAAAAGGGTGGTGGATGCTTGGAATGCCCTCCCGATGGAAGTGATGGGGCAAATAGACAGAATTTAAAATGGCATGGAACAGACACAGTGGAATCCTCTATAGCAACAGGATAAAATGAAAATAAACATAGCTATCTCTTATATCTGAACAAATAGAGGTGACCTACACAGAGCAGTGGGTACACCCCTAAACAAAGGCATGGGGAGGGGTGCATGGAGTGGCAGGTGCACTTACTCTTGTCACCTTGCTGGGCAGACTAAATGGACCATATTGGTCTTTATCTGCTGTCATATACTATATTACTATGTTACCAGTGGTGTGTCGCAGGGATCTGTCCTTGGTCCGATTCTTTTTAACATCTTTGTTAGTTATATTCAGGAAAAAGATCAGAGTTGGAATTGCAGGACTCAGAAGTGCTGGGAAAGGACTCGTGGAAAGTGACACTGAAAAAGCAAAATTGCTAAACAATTACTTCTGCTCTGTGTTTACTAAAGAAGATCCTGGGGATGGACCAGCTGTGACTCCCAAATATAAAAATGGGTATGAAGTAGATACCACACCATTCACAGCAGAAGAGGTGTTAGAACAACTTGCTAAACTGAAAGTGGACAAAGCCATGGGACCGGATGGGATACATCCCAGGATACTGAAAGAGCTCAGAGAGGTTCTTGCAGGACCGTTAAAGGATGTCTTCAACAGATCCTTGGAAACAGGAGAGGTTCCTCAGGACTGGAGAATGGCTGATGTCGTACCTCTACACAAAAGTGGTGACAGGGAAGAAGTGACAAACTACAGACCCGTGAGCCTTACCTCGGTGGCAGGAAAAGTAATGGAGGCGCTCCTGAAAGAGCGAATAGTGAACTTTCTGAAAACCAACAGCTTGCAAGACCCGAGGCAACATGGTTTTAACCGAAGGACGATCTTGCCAGACAAATCTGATCGAGTTCTTTGACTGCGTGACAAGGGAACTAGATCAGGGGCATGCAATGGATGTCATCTACCTGGATTTCAGCAAAGCCTTTGATACTGTTCCTCATAGGAGGCTTATCAACAAACTCAGTAGCTTGGGGATGGGTCCCAAGATGGTAAACTGGATTAGAAATTGGCTGACTGACAGACGACAGAAGGTGATTGTACATGGAGCTCACTCGGATGAGAGGAAGGTGACTAGCGGGGTGCCCCAGGGTTCGGTCCTGGGCCCGGCACTGTTCAATGTATTTGTGAATGATATTGCTGAAGGACTGAATGGAAAAGTCTGTCTTTTTGCAGACGACACAAAAATTTGCAACAGAGTGGACTCCCCTGAGGGAGTGGTTAACATGAAGAAAGATCTACAAAAGCTGGAAGACTGGTCTAAAGCTTGGCAACTACGATTTAATGCAAAAAAGTGCAGTGTCATGCACTTGGGTAGCAGAAATCCAAGAGAAATGTACAAGATAGGGGGAGAAAGGTTGGTATGCACAGTTCAGGAAAAAGACCTTGGTGTGATTATCTCTGCTGATCTCAAGGTGGCAAAACAGTGCGACAAGGCGGTGGCAAAAGCCAGGAGGATGTTGGGCTGCATACAAAGAGGGATTACCAGCAGAAAAGAAGAGGTACTTATGCCACTGTATAGGTCACTGGTGAGGCCTCACTTGGAATACTGCGTTCAGTTTTGGAGACTATATCTTGCAAAGGATGTAAAAAGACTGGAGACTGTTCAGAGGAAGGCGACCAAAATGATTTGGAGCCTGCGTCAGAAGCCTTATGAGAAGAGACTTGAAGACCTAAATATGTATACCTTGGAGGAAAGGAGGCACAGGGGAGATATGATTCAGACCTTTAAATACTTAAAGAGAAATGATGAACAAACAAACCTCTTCCAAAGACGGGGAACCTGTAAAACTAGAGGGCATAACATGAAACTGCAAGGGGGTAAATTGAAAGGCAATGTCAGGAAATATTTTTTCACTGAAAGGGTGGTGGATGCTTGGAATGCCCTCCCGATGGAAGTGGTAGGGGCGAACACGGTGACGGAATTCAAAAAGGCATGGGACAAACACAGAGGATCCCTTTACAGAAATAGGAAAAAAAACAAAATAAACGGTACCATCTAACTTCCGAACCATATAACGTCTCAACAAATAGGGGTGTCCTATATGGAGTGGTGGGTTTACCCCTGAACAAGGATATGGAGAGGGGTGGCCTGCGCGGAGCGACAGGTGCACCTACTCTTGCCATCTCGCTGGGCAGACTGGATGGACCATGCTGGTCTTTATCTGCCGTCAACTACTATGTTACTATGTTACTATATTGCTGAATGGCTGTAGGGTAAGGTTTGCCTCTTTGCAGATGATACCAAAATCTACAATAGAGTAGACACCCAGGAAGGAGTAGATAACTTGAGGAGGGATCTAGCTAAACTTGAAGAACGGTCAAGAATTTGGCAGCAGAGATTTGATGCTAAAAAATTCATAGTCAGTGTAGGGGGGAAGAACTTCTGTCCACAAAAGAAGAGAGGGATCTGGATGTGATTGTGTCTGACAATCTTAAAGTAGCTAAACAGCTAGAAAAGGCGACGGTGAAAGCTAGAAGGATGCTTGGGTGCATAGGGAGAGGAATGGCCTCTCTCTATGCACCCAAGCAGAAAAAAAGAAGGTGATAATGCCTCTGTATAAGTCTCTGGTGCAACCTCATTTGGAGTATTGTGTGCTATTCTGGAGACCACATCTTCAAAAGGATATAAACAGGTTGGCTACTAAAATGGTTAGTGGTCTACATTATAAAGCATATCAGGACCAACTTAAGGATCTTAATATGTATACGTTAGAGGAAAGACGGGATAGAAGAGATACGATAGAGATGTTTAAATACCTCCATGGCATAAATGCACAAGAAGAGAGCCTCTTTTGATTGAAAGCAAGCTCTGCTATGAGGGGACATAGGATAAGGAAGAAAGGGGATAGACTCAGGAATAATATGTGGAAATATTTCTTTATGGAAAGAGTGGTAGATGCATGGCATAGTCTCCCAGTGGAGGTGGTAGAGATGAGGACAGTATCAGAATTCAAAAAAACATAGGACAAACATAGAGGATCTCAAAAGGAATAAAGGGGGACTATTCTAGTAGTTGATATGGAAGCAGGGGCGGCCCAAGGGGGGTGCGGGGCCATGTGCGGAGACTCGGTGCGGGGCCTCATTTGCATAAGTGGCCTTATTTGCATAAATATTTGCATAATGTTACCATACACTAACTTTTAGTAAACATGTCTCTTAATGAGTGTATGGATAAAGAAAGACTAAAAGATTTCTACATTACTATAATCCAGTGCCAACCGCCAGGCACATTAGGAACTACTACAAACACTGCCCATTTAGAACCCATAGCAAACCCGCCGTATCCTGACAGCACTACCAGGACTCACAAAGCACCATACCCTACCTATCAAAAGGCAACACTGCAAATATTAAACCAATACATTTCAGAGAATACTGGGGAAAGAGAACAAGTGGCAACGTCAAATAGGAATTACATAAACAGAATACCTCAGCTCAGTTGCACATGCAGAACATAGACCATCACCAAACAAGGAATCACAATTTAGAAACAGGAAGGCAATAATTAAACTGGGAACCCCAAAAGCCAAACTTGGAATGTACAACAACACTGTAGAAATAAAACTATAAATTAATTTCCTCTTGTACCAAACAAAGCGCAGACGTTAATGATGCACATTTCCCAGAGCTGACATATTCCAGTTAATAAATTCAAAATAAAGAGATATCTTTCTACCTTTTGTGCATGTTTTTTTCAGTTGCAATTGGTCCAGCCACTTTCTTCTGGTTTCTTCATGTTTTCTGCTAACTCTCCATCATCTGCTGTCCATTTGTCCTTTCTTCTCTCTTCTAGTTTTTTCCATTCTCTCTCTCTACATCTGCTTTAACATATTAATCTTTCTCCTTTTGCTCTTTCCTCATTCCTATTTCATCCACACAAATTTTACCCCTCCATACTCTCCCAATACCCGGCCAATTGTAGATTTTTCATCCCTCCTACACAAAATATTTTTCCCCTCTCCATTTTACTCTCCCAGCCCCATCCCATTCTAATCCTCCCCCAACATCAGCTCCCTTCTAGTTCCAGTCTCACCAAGCATCCATTCCCTTCTAATCCCTGCATCAGCCCATTTCCAGTCCTAGCCACCCATCAGCCCATTTCCAGTCCTAGCTCCCCCATCCATTTCCAGTCCAAGCCCCTTCATCAGCTCATTTCCAATCCTAGCCCCCCATCAGCCCATTTCTAGTCATTTCCTAGCCCCACCATCAGCCCATGTCAAATCATAGCTCCCCTCCACTCAGCCCAATTCCAGTCCAAGCCCCCCCATGAGCCTACTTCCAGTTCTAGCCCCTCCATGAGTCCATTTCAATTCAAGCCCCCACCACAGCCCATTTCCAATCTTAGCTCCCCCCAACAGCCCATTTCCAGTCCTATCCTAGCTGTTCCATCAGCCCATTTTCATCCTAGCTCCCTTCCCTCACAGCCCATTTCCATTCCAACCCCCGCCCCGTCAGCTATTTGCAGTTCAAGCCTCCCCTTTCTACTCAGCCCATTTCCAGTCCTAGCAACCCCCTAACCCATTACCAGTCCTAGCCCCCCGTCAACTTCCAGTCCTAACCCCCATCACCCCATTTTCAGTTTAAGCCCCCCCTATAACCCATTACCAGTCCTAACCCCCCATCAGCCCACTTCCAGTTCTAACCCCCCATCAGCCCATTTCCAGTCAGCCCCCCCATAGCCCATTGCCAGTCCTAAACCCCCCCATCAGCCCACAGCCCATTACCAGTCCTAACCACATCAGCCCACCTCAAGTCCTAACCCCTCCCCATCAGCCCATTTCCTGTCCTAGCCCCCCATAGCCCATTATCAGTCCTAACCCCCCCATAGCCCATTACCAGTCTTATCCCCCCCATCAGCCCACTACCAGTCTTAACCCCCCCCCAATAGCCCATTACCAGTCCTAACCCCCCATCACCCCATTTCCCGACAGCCCGCAGCAGCCCACAGCCCATTGCCAGTCTTAACCCCAACATAGCCCATTGCCAGTCTTAAACCCCCCCCCATAGCCCATTACCAGTCCTAACCCCCCATCACCCCATTTCCAGACAGCCTCCATCAGCCCACAGCCCATTGCCATTCTTAACCCCCCCCCCATAGCCAGTCTTAACCCCACCCCCCATAGCCCATTGCCAGTCTTAAACCCCCCCATAGCCCATTGCCAGTCTTAACCCCCCATAGCCCATTGACAGTCCTAAGCCCCCCATCACCCAATTTCCAGACAGCCCTCATCAGCCCACAGCCCATTGCCAGTCTTAAACCCCCCCAGCCCATTGCCAGTCTTAACCCCCCCATAGCCCATTGCCAGTCTTAAACCCCCCCTTACCCCATTGCCAGTCTTAACCCCCCCCCCTAGCCCATTGCCAGTCTTAACCCCCATAGCCCATTGCCAGTCTTAAACCCCCCCCATCGGCTCATGGCAATTTAAAAAAAGAAAAAAAGCTGGCCGCTGCCGCCGCGGCGGCATGGAGTGTCCCGCGGGGCTCCCTCTGCCCGGCGGAACTCTCCCAGCGCGGCTGAGCCCCTCTGCGCCGGCTTGCAGATACGCAAAGGGAGAGTGTCTCCCTCGCGTCTCTGTTAAGCCCGCAGGGGCTGATGGGAAGCAGGGGCTGATGGGAAATTTCCCATCTGCCCTTGCGGGCTTAACAGAGACGCGAGGGAGACACTCTCCCTTCGCGTATCTGCAAGCCGGCGCAGAGGGGCTCAGCCGCGTCGGGAGAGTTCCGCCGGGCAGAGGGAGCCCCGCGGGACACTCCATGCCACCGCGGCGGCAGCGGACAGCTTTTTTTTTTTTTTAATTTAATTAAGAAAAAAAAAGCAGAATGTTCTTTGCGCGGGGCCCCCCGAAACGTGGGGCCCTGTGCAAAAAACATTCTTGCTCAATGGACGGGCCGGCCCTGTATGGAAATGCAGACTAGATAGGCCATCTGGTCTTTTTCTGCCATCATGTTTCTATGTTTCTATCCTGTGGAGTTCACCCAGGGTCTTTATGGTCCTCACCTTTGCTTGACATGAGACATCTGGGGAATAGAAGGGTATGTTTGCTAAACAGAGAACCAGTAGCACATGTTTGTGGTGCAAAACAAGCATGGAGGCCCATGCTAACTTTAATGGGGCTTATGCATCCATCCTTCTGCCATTAGTACATTGCTATTGTGCCACATATCCGTTAAGTGTACCCACGCTAACAGCATCATTCATAGCTAGCACTCACCCAAAATGCCCATGCTAACTATGATGCACCACCAATACCCAAGTTACATCCCTAACCCATCCAATCCCCACCCAATCACACAATCCCCATTTAGCCTAGGATTTTTACAGTGTGGTGGCACGTTTACCACGCAGCAAACTCTGTACTAACAGTGCACATTAGTAAACATGTCCCATAATTAGAATTTTCTGTCTGCAGTTCTATCTCTATGCAGATTAAATACAGTTCTACTGTATGCCTTTCTCCTCACGTTCAGCAATGCTTCCAGAGAGAAAGAAAATTTTCTGCTGTATCAAACTGCCTTATTACAAATAAATTGAAGCTGAACCCAGCCAAATTCAAGGTTTGTGAGTGAGTCATCTCTCCTTAGAACTGAATAATATCAAATTTTCTATAAATGGAGCTTTATTATGAGTCAAGACAAAGGTTTTTAACCTTGGAGTATTTTGGACACTGACTTAAATTTGAAGTCCCAGATTCCCAGTTCCAAAAAAGTGCCTTTTTACAGCCAACATAAGACAATTGAAACTACTATATGGAGAAGCCTATTTAGCCCGAATTCATACAGCTATTACATCACAGTGGGTTGTATAGCATGTGGGCTTCAGCTGAAATTACTGAGATGACTCAAACTAGTCCAAAATATATCTGCCCATAGTCTATTAGGGTATTGGCCTAGATGTCATATTAAATCAAACTTGAAAGAACTATAATAACTCCCAATTTATTTTTAGGTGCAATTTAAATCTTTATATTTGACATTTAAGGTCATTAATGTCACTGGTCCAATCTATGAGCAGCAGCAGCTACATCATTATATCTCTTTCTTATTCCCACTGATCTCAGGAGCTTTTTTAAATTATTCCTTCTATGAATGGCTATTCTAGACCTATAATAGGGTTCAAGGTTCAATTTATTTGATTAACCACCAATCAAATAATACCTAAGCCATTTACAATAAAAATTAAAATTAAGAAACGAAAAACAAATAATAGACTAAAACAATTATGTTTTAAAAAGTATCAGCAAGACAAGGAGAAAGAGTAAACTGAGTTTGTTTTGTGGCTAATGTCCCGGTCAGCAGCAGCCACAGGAAGTGCTAGGGACTCAATTGGGAAATACCACAGAGAAAGAATACATGTTCGGGGCTCTTTTGAATTTGATATAAGAGGATTCGAGATGGATGGCCAGAGGTAAATGAGTCCATAACATGGGCCTTCTTTAGTTTTGGTCACTGTTGAAGAAATTTCCCAGTGAGACCATCTCAAAAAGAATTACTTGGCATTCTATTCATTGTTGACATTTTGGCTGTTTTACCAAGCATTTAACTGTTGATCTGTGGTATCTGGCTGTGGGTTGATCTCTGTTGTTTACTGATTACGTTTGCCTATGATTTTCTATTTTTGTAGATACATAAAAGGGCTTTTGATTTTGATGAATCCTTGTATATTTTATTATATATGTTTTGCAGTTTTGCAAGTCAGGATTGTACATACTGATGCAGTATGCTTAGATTGCATTTTATAAAATGCTTCCATTTAATGAGTGCCAGGGGTGGGTATGTGGGAATGGAGTAGTGGCCTAGTAGTGAGAACCACAGAAGCAAGAGTTCAAAGCCCATTGACACTCTTTGTAGCCTTGGCCTAGTCACTTAACCCTCCAGTGCCTCAGGCAAAAACTTATGGGTCAATATTCAGTGACACTTATCTAGTTAGCAGATGCTAATTAGACCCTCGCCTATTTATAAGGAGCAGGAGCTAACCAGGCAGCATGGGCAACAAGTCCGTTTGTCAAATGGCAACCAGCCTTAGCAATTCAATATTTCTATTCTGTGTTCACAGATGAAGGGCCAGGAGCAGGACCTCAGAAAACACCCACAAATGGGAACAGAAGTGATGGCGATCTTGAATGATTTTCAGAAAACTGTGCTAGTGAGGAACTAGCTAAACTAAAAGTAGACAAAGCGATGGGACCGGATGGGATACATCCGAGAATACTGAAGGAACTTGTGGATGTTCTAGTGGCTCGGCTAATTGACCTTTTCAATGCCTCTTTTGAGTCGGGAGTGGTGCCAGAGGACTGGAGAGAGGCACATGTGGTCCCTTTACACAAAGACAATGTGTTAAAATGATTTACTTCATACTTAACTAATAGAACACAAACAGTCAGAATAGATCACCAACTCTCAGACACCTACCTACAAGAACAAGGCCTGCCCCAAGGCTCCGCTCTTTCTGATCTACTTTTTAACATTTATATCCAACCTAAATGCTCCATCTTCAAACGATTCCGTGTAAATTACCATATTTACGCAGATGACCAGAACCTCTCCCTCCCCTCAGTTAAAATCAATGATTTTAACATTTTAATTAAACACGAAGTTAAATATCTAGGGGTGATCAATGACTGTTCCCTTAACTTCACATCCCACATAAAACGTACTACAAAAAAGATATACTACAAACTCAAACTACTAAAACAACTCCGTCCCTTTCTACACCCTCATGACCTTCGATCAGTAATATAAGCCATGATCAGACCACATATAGACTTCGCAAATTCTATCCTTCAAGGCATTACAAAACAAGATCTAAAACGCCTGCAACTAGTGCAAAGCATCGCAGCTAGAATTGTCATGAACTCCGACCCATCCGAACACATCACACCAACCCTCCAGGCACTCCACTGGCTACCTATGCAAAGTCACATAATATACAAAATCCTAGTCACAACCTTTAAATTAATTAACCACATCTCCCCATCTTACCTTTCAACACTTATTACCAAAAAATCAGCCAACGCAACCAGCACAAAGGAAACAAAGACAAACATTTGATGCCAAGCGAGTTTACGAAAACTAGATAAATAACTAGTAACAAGGCCTTCTCTTACGTTGCCCCACACCTCTGGAACACCCTCCCTAACTACCTCAGAGAACAATCTGATTTGATAAACTCAAAACCCATCTATTTACTCTATACATCAACAATCATGACCACCATGATACACCAGAAACATCTCCCTTTCACCCACACTCCCAACCATAACTTAGAACATGCCATTCTACAGTTGAACTGTAAATAGTTAACTTGTAATTATTTAATGTTTATGTTGCTGCCTCTGTTAGGTATGCAACACTTGTAAGACTGTACATAATTACCCTATGTTCCATGTACGGGAAGATTGTAAATGTTTATGCACTCCTCTCAAACGTTGTTTATTGTGAACTGCAATTGATCCTCGGAAATTGCGGTATAGAAATTGTTTCAAATAAATAAATAAAAGTGGAAGTAAGGATGAGGTTGAAAACCACAGTCTGGTTAGTCTAATCTCTGTGGTGAGTACATTATTGGAAACACTGCTGAAAGAGAAAATAGTGAGGTTTCTGGAGTCCAATGGATTATAGGATCGGAAGCAGCATGGATTCACCAGAGACAGGTCTTATCAGACAAATCTGATTAATTTCTTTGACTGGGTGACCAGGGAGGTGGACCAAGGGAGAGCCCTAGATGTGGTGTACTTGGATTTCAGTAAAGCACAGGTGACTTATCAACAAACTGAGCACCCTAGGGATGGACCCTAATGTTAATGATTAGTTTAGAAATTGGTTGAGGGGGAGGCAATAAAGGGTACAGGTAAATGGGGCTCACTCTGAGGAGAGGGAGGTTACCAGTGATATGCCGCAGGGATCTGTCCTTGGTCAGATTCTTTTTAACATATTTGTTAGTGATATTGCAGAAGGGCTGTCGGTTAAGGTTTGCCTCTTTTCAGATGATACCAAAATCTGCAATAGAGTAGACACCCAGGAAGGAGTAGATAACATGAGGAGGGATCTAGCTAAGCTTGAAGAATGGTCGAGAATTTGGCAGCTGTGATTTAAGGTCATGCATTTGGGCTGCAAAAATGCAAAGGAGCGGTACAATGTAGGGGGGAAGTACTTCTGTCCACAAAAGTAGAGGTGATGTGGGCAGTGATTGTGTCTGGCGATCTTAAAGTATTTAAACAGGTAGAAAAGGCGACGGTGAAAGCTAGAAGGATGCTTGGGTGCATAGGGAGAGGAATGGCCACCAGAAAAGAGGAAGTGATAGTGCCTCTGCATAGGTCTTTGGTGCACCCTCATTTGGAGTAGTGTGTGCAGTTCTGGAAACAACACCTTCAAAATAATATAAACAGGTTGGAGTCAGTGCAGAGGGTAGCTACTAAAATGGTTAGTGGCCTTCGTTATAAAGCATATGAGGACAGACTTAAGGATCTTAATATGTATACCCTAGAGGAAAGGCGGGATAGAGGTGATATGATAGAGATGTTTAAATATTTCCATGGCATAAATGCACAGGAGTAGAGCTTCTTTCGATTGAAAGCAAACTCTGCTATGAGGGGACATAGGATGAGCGTGAAAGGGGATAGACTCAGGAATAATGTGTAGAAATATTTCTTTACGGAAAGAGTGGTAGATGCATGGAATAATCTCCCAGTAGAGGTGGTAGAGATGAGGATAGTATCCGAATTCAAAAAAGCATGGAACAAACACAGAGGATCTCTAAGGAAAAGAGGGGACTATTGTAGTAGTCGATATGGAAGGGCAAACTAGATAGGCCATGTGGTCTTTTTCTGCCGTCATGTTTCTATGTTTCTAAGATACATAACAATGTAAATGGAATTTGTTCACTTTTCCCTTTCTTTTTTTTTTTTGGTAACCTGATCAGAAAGAATGGGCCTAGGGGGGATGGAATTGGATTCTAGTCCCCAAACAGATTCCAAAGCATGGATTAGCTGAAGTTGCTATCATGTCAGAAATCCCAATCCGAAGCTAGTCTGCTCTGTGATCTTACTCTGGAACAGAACTGATTCACCTGGGCATTTTGAAGAGTGGCGATCAGATCTATCAAGGGAGTGCCTCACTCCCAAAAGATGCGAGCCGTAACCTTCCTGTCTAGTGTCCATTTGTGTGGTTGGAGGACTCAACTCGGTCTGTCTGCCAGGGTGTTTTGCTCACCTGGTAGGTATGTAGCTCTCAAGTCCATCCCATACATGATGGCAAACTTCCATAACCTGACTGTTTCCCAATCCAGGAGGTACGAACCCATTCCTCCCTGCCTGTTGATGTAGAACATCACTACCTGATTGTTGGTCTGAATCAGAACAATTTAAATGGCCAGCCGATCCTGGAAAGCCTTTGGAGTATTTGCTACAGCTCTTAACTCCATGAAGTTGATCTGGTGGAGACTTTCTTGAAAGGACCAATCAGCTGAGTGTGAAACCCATCGAGATAAGCCCCCCCAACCCAGCTTGGATGCATCTGTCATTAAAACCTTTTGCAGTGGAGGAATTGGAAAAGGAGACCTCTGAGCAAATTCTGCTGGACTGTCCACCATTGCAATGACTGAACGAGAGGATTGGTGATACACAGACGATCCCTGAATCGACCTGTAGCTTGGGTTCACTGAGTCCTCAGATTACACTGAGCCTGTCTCATATGGAGACATGGTCAAGAAAAAAAATTAGTTTATTAGGGTGAACATTAAAAACAAGCAAAAGGACCCAACAGGGGTAGTAGCCTCTAGAATAAAACATAATAAACCAAGTCAAATTATAATAAAAATGAAAATATAAATAAAACAAATATAGTACAATGAACTAAAAAAGTGGGAAGACATCATATGAATGAATACAAAATAAGACATGACATGCACTGTTAATGTATCTATGTAAAATACGTAATAAATTATGAGGCACATTCCAAATGGGACGTCCAAATGCAAACTGGGACATCAAAGCCAGAACGTCTCAAAAGAAAGACAGGCATGTGCAAGTTCAGGCACAGTTCCAGAAATGTGGACATGCCTGATATGCATGTGTATTGTCACGTGTCCCTATCCCCAGCCACGTGCTTAGGGGATTAGGGTTGCCATTTTAGTCCTCTTTAAAGGGTTTGAAAATTATTTCCTTCAGGAGCAGTGCCCTCTGGGAGTTGTAGTTTCCCTCTTAAAAAGGATAGTCGTGGAGACATCGAGTGAAGGCAAACATGACACAGTTTATTTCCCCAAAATATGCACAAATAAGGTTCAAACACAAAGTATCTGGATATTTCCTCCAGGACAAAAAGTACAGAAAATATTTACATCCTTAAGCTGAGTAACTTCTCAAAGGCATTAAACAGATGCAGACGTTTCATCAATCAAAACAGGCAAATCAAAAGTACAGCTTCTTAGGTTCAGCAAAGTAAAGAACGTCTTTCTGCTTCCTTAGTGAGATAATATACAGTGCTGTGCAAGCTTGTCTTACTTAACTTGGTTCCTACCTTAGCAAGGTTAAGTTTTCTTGGTAGTGCTTTTTCCCAAAAGCATTTACTCAGGCTGCTACTCCTTAACCAAGGATCCAGTAGCCTCTGCACGACACAAACAGTCCATTGGCAGTTCAGTAATCAAGGGGTCTGGTTCATTATACTCCACTTGCATTTCCTCCTGCTCTGGAATTATAATATCCTGCACTGAGCCCTCATGACCTGCCTCAGGTGGAATTCTTGCTGAGGATTCCTGTAACTCCCTCCAGGACTTCTCTACCCGGTAAGGAATATGGAGAACTGTATTATTGGATATCTTTCTCTGGTTCTCTTGCACTAGTTCCTCTCTGAGGTTTAACCATGGCTCTCTGTTGGAGGCTGGGTTCTTCTGCCTCCTGGTTTGAAATCTAGGCACCCACCTCTGAGTGTTGTGAACCTCTTGGTCCGGAACAGAAGTTTGGAACCTGCCCTGCTCTCTCCGTCTGAGCAGCTCTTGCCTGGTTTCCCTTGTGCCAGACTCTTTCCAGGTCCTACTTCTTTCCTCTGCTTGGAACTTTCTTTCTGGGAACTTCCAGCTCAATTTCCAGTCCTGCTCTGAGTCCGTCTCTGACTCTGTCTTCCTGGACTCTCTCCTTGAGTGTTTGCTTGCTCTGCTCTTCTCTTCTGAGCAACCTTTTCCTCCTGAGCAGCTCTTCTCCCCTCTGCTTTTCCCTAAGCAGGGTTTATAAAGGTGCTTCCTGGGCAGCGTTTCTCTCTGCCTTAACAAGTGTTCATAATCATACTCCAAGCCTGCTACTTTGTCAGCAGAGCTTGGGTGTGGCAGCCTAGCCTCAGAAATTCTAAGCTTGCTCTGAAGCCTGTGCACTGCTGGAATGTTTTTAAAGGTACAATCACTGATTTTCTCTAATTCTGCAGGCTCACCAGTGCCTTCCTCATCACAGTATCAAATGTCTATATAGATGTCCCAGGAGAGTATTTCAGAACCAAAATGTCGTATGGTTAGAGTAGTGGCTTAAGAACTGGGTGGCCGGGTTCAAATTCCAGTCTGGGACTTTGTAATCTAAGCTAGTCTCTTAATTCTACATTCTCTGGGTGTTGTTAAGGTGAAAATAAACACTTTCCTGATACCTATTCGTGCCTGGAGCAGGAATAAACATGCACATACCTGCAGATGGCTGTGTTGCTTCTGGGATCAAACGGGGATGTGTAAGTCCATTTCCCCTCCCCAAACATGCCTCTGTCACCCCCATGCCTACTTGAATGCCCCTGTACTGGAGATGTCTGCAAATAGCTTTGGTGGAATGGTTACAGAGACATGTTGGTGATTTTGACCTGCATCTTTGAATGATTTCAATTAGTTCATGTACATAGTTTAATCTATCCTATACTACTGTATATAGTTTTACAGCGTCCCATGTAACTGAGTATGTATCTGTTTATGTACATCTCAAATTGTTGTTATTTGTAAACCGCACTTGATCTTTTGGAAAACGCGTGATAGAAATTTTTAATAAATAAATAAATCCACATGCGTGTCTGCAGACATCCAAACCGTGATTCAAAACTGTTATGTAAAATACAATGTAAAATCACCAGGGAGATCCAAGATGGTGGCCGCATGTTAGCTCGCTCCATCTAACTCACTTTGCCATTCTCTCTCATTTTTCCTTTGTTCATTTTTTTTTTGTCCTTTTACTAATGGGAAAAAGGGGAGGTCAAAACTTACCTCAAAGTTAGAGTTTCTCCAGAATAACAGCCTATTACTGAGTTTGTGATTGTCAGAGCATTGGAAGAGTCTGCTGGGGTTGGAGCTGGAGTTGACGGGAAGACAGTTCATTCAGTCTCAGACATCAGTCTGAGCCCAGGGCAGCGCGTCCTGCCAAGAGAACCTCTCTCATCGGTTGGTGCAGTCCTGCTTCAGCTTCCTCCCTCTCTTTCAAGGGCTGAGGAATTGTTGCCAGGCTCGGGGGAGTTGACTTTCCAGGAGACCTTGGTACTGTAATTCCCATGGAGAGTCTGGAAAAACTCTGTATAAAGTCTCCTCTGTCTGTGACCATTGCAAATCTGGGTGTTATGGCATTGGCAATGACATCTGACCCAGAAGATCGAATGGCACTGCTGCCAGAGAGGAGCCTCCATTCCCCAGAGGGTGCAAGCGTCCTGATAAAACCTCCGGTGGTTACATTAGAGACAATTTAGACTGTAATAGTGTCAATGGAGAAATCGGTATCCAGTCGTTTGAACACTGTTAAGAAAACTACCCAAGAGCTCAGACAAGATTTGGAATTCATGAGCAAGCCTCAATGCTATGTACTATCATCAAGAAGTATTACGCCAGTTGTCTGATATCACAACATACTGCCCTTTAACAATTGACCCTACTGAATGTCTTCAACTAGAGATTAAACTATTTAATGACAGAAGCTCTACAGAATAGAATGTTAACTCAGAAGGAGTTTTTTTTTTGAATCCACAGCACTGAAGCTCTTTCAAGTTTATATACTTCCTAAAATTCATAAGAATTTGCAGTCACCCCCTGGACAAACAATTGTCTCCTCCTGTGGGGCGTTGTTAGAACCAATGTCTATTTATTTAGGGCCCGATTTTCAACAAGGAATGCCATACCCACAGAAAGATACCCATTCAGGAAACGTGCCTGAATCGTGAGTCATGTGCCTCCAAAATGGCCAAGCCTTGAAAATGCGGCACAAATCGAGCACAGTGGCAGACACACCGTGTGACATTGATGGGTATGCACAGGGGCCGGAACCCAGGTTCGGCACCTAAGAAGATGTTAGCCCACGATACCTCTGCAGGTGTCCAAACCAGCGGTCAGAGAAGTGGGACGGCAAGTGTGCATGAACCTGTATATCGCCCATCCGGTGTACTCCTGCATTGATGACACTGTTATGCAGGTTCCATGGACTGCCCGTGCAAGAGACCCCTGTGGCTGAGTGGATAGACACCAGCAGCATGGTGGCGAGAAGGACAGTGAACCTCAGCCCCGTGAGTCTGAGGCCCTTGTCCGATCCGTGCTGCAGTACAGGGAGGTGCTATACCTCAAGGCGGGCCAGTGGCTGAACCTGCGGCTGGCCATGGCCATTTGGAGGGCCACCCAACTCCACCTGCGCAGGTAAGGAGACCTGAGTGGGTGGGGGGATGCTGAGCACCATGCTAGGCCAGACACAGCCTGAAAGGCACAGGTATGTGTCTGCACAGGGAGACAGGGCTGTGGGGCTAAGCCACATGCTGGTGACAGCCCCAAGGGTTGCAGAACAGGTGACAGCAAGGGGATGGGCCACACATGTTACAGGTGTCATCCCTAATTCCCCACAGCAGTAGGCATATCCAGACACAGTAGGCGGGGAGGCCGCTGCACCTCATGGTCATGGAAGGCAGCATCATCACAGGGTTCACACAGCAATGGCATTGACCAGTGCTTGGGGAGCTGTGGTCAGGCTGCCCACCCGAAGGGACTCCGCCAGCCAATACAGATGCCCTAGACACGTGCCCCACCCCCCAGCCCCTGCGACCCCAGCCCAGGGGTCTGAGGGGGCCAGTGGCAGTATCCACATATCTGCTATCCGTCTGTCCCTGCAAGCGAACCTGCCACCACTGCCTGCCACCCCCTGTCCAGCTGTGACAGCATGTCGAATATGTGAAGTCAGAGAACCAGACAGATGTATAATGGTGAGCATGCACAAACCAATGGACTCCACCACAGCCGCCGGTCCCGATCTGCATCAGAGAAGGAAGCAGGATCCAGTAAATCCTCCTGCCCCCCCCCCCCCAAAGGCCAATCGGGAGGCCAGCAGGACTCAATATCAGCAAAGCACGCTCCAGGAACAATCCTTTTACCATCAGACTCCACTGCAGCCGCCGGTTCCGATCTGCATCGGAGGAGGAAGCAGGAGCCAGAAACTCCTCCTGCTCCCCCCCCCCAAAGGCCAATCGGGAGGCCAGTAGGACTCAATATCAGCACAGCACATTCCAGGCGTGCCCGCGCCTAAGGGCCTCGCCAGAGGGTCCTTTGGCATGGCCCTTAGGCGGGGAACGCAGGCGGGAAAATAAATCTCCAGCCCTCCAAGAACCCCAGCAAAATGAAAATCACCCTGCAGACATATACCTTAACAAACTGTACATTTTACCACAAGATTACCTCATCGCACTAGATATTAGTCCTTAGCTACCTCTACTACTCATTTAGAAGAGCCTTAACACCAGCGTATATGATCACATAATCGCTACCGAATGTAACCACAATAGTTCTGTCTCTCTTATCAGAGATTTGCAAGGATACTGCTCCATTAGGTACTGTCCACTGTTACTTTTCATGGAACATCCCTCCTATACTGCTAGTGTTTTACCAATCTTGCTAACATATTTCCAATCTTGATACCTTACCAGCAACATACTCTAACAGCACCCAAATCAAAGATCGCAAGCAGGCAGATAATACTTACAGATCTTGTACACCGACACACTAAATTACCCATCACACAACTATTGTACACTACCCAAGCAGGTTATCTGATTTACCCATGTTCAAATATCCAATTGTTGAATCATTCCATACCGAGCAATAACTGTGCCCACATTAGAACAGACACAGGATGCAATGGAACCTAAAATAATGATGTGCTCACTAGTGCTCACTAGTGCTCATACTCATATATGCCCGATTCCTCAAAGCCCTATCCCCCACAGAAGATCACTATCAACATTTCCTCATCCCTATCCTAAACTGCCATCCAAGACAAAACAGACACCTTTTGCCTCATAAATATCAACCTTCAAAAGGGCATAAGCCAAACCACTATAGGTCAAATCACAGTCTAATATACATAAATACTTCAACAAGCACACTCCTAAACAGTTCATTGCTATATACTCCACTAAGATTTATTCTAATTAAGACGAGATCCATAAGAAACAAAATCCCACCCATGCACGATCTCATCATAGACGAAAAACCAGACATCCTATGTATCACAGAAACCTGGCTTTCTGACACCAATAATGTTCTCATCAACCAACTAAAAGTCCAAGGATAGAGCCTTTTTAACTGCACCAGGGACCGTGAAAGAGGTGGTGGAGTTATTGTGATTACTAAAAAAGAACTAAAACTTGCCCCCACCATATGCAGCAACCATGATGGTATAGACCTTCTCAAAGTTGGAAATAGAAACATAGCAATATGTCTTCTGTACAGACCACCCACACCCAAACATCAGAACATTACTACAATCCTCGAATCCGCCTGCTCCTCTCCGTTAAGGAAGTTACATACAATCCTAGGTGATTTCAATCTATCATCCCTACCCCACACTCAAACAAATACATTCCTGGACTCAATGGACGAGATGGTATACCAACAATTAATACAGCATCCCACCCACAGCAAGGGAAATATACTAGACCTAGTCTACATCCCAAAACCAACCACTGAACACTCAACCCACACTCGCTCGCAAATCTCAGAGATCCCTCGGTCAGACCACTCTCTAATCCGCTTCGCATATTCCTTACCACCATCACCCCACACCCCCCTCCACATCAGCTAACTCACATCCTAAACCAAGATTGAAACCCTTTGATAGAGATACCTTCATAAACACCACCATACCTCAACTGCACTCCTCCTCAAACGTCCTCAATGATTTATTATCTAGTTGGAATTCATCAATTGCCAAAGCGGCAAAACCAACAACCAAAACATTGAATCCCCCACACAAACAATCTGAAAAATGGTACTCAGCAGAATTACTCAAAATGAAAAAAAGATCTTAAGAAAATAGAATACAAATAGAGATTGAAAAAGACCACAGACAACAAAACCCTCTACATGACAACGCTGAGCAACTACAAAGAGGCAATAAACAATGCAAAAAGTGTGCTTCATACAAAAGCTCTAAATAAAGCCATTAACTGACCAAGAAAGCTCTTCGAAATAGTCAAATCAATAACCAAATCCACACAAGGAGATACTACCAAACTAGCTATTCAACCCCAAATACTAGCAGATTACTATGCCAACAAGCTAAAAACATAAGAACATAAGATATGCCATATTGGGTCAAACCAAGGTCCATCAAGCCCAGTATCCTGTTTCCAACAGTGGCCAAGCTAGGTCATAAGTACCTAGCAGTTTCCCCAAAAGATACAGGTTCCACAATGCTTGTATTGGGTCAGGCAGTGATATCCCGTATCCCCTTTAATAATGGTTTATGGACCTTTCCTCCAGGAACTTGTCCAAACCTTTTTTAAACACAGCTACACTAACAGCTTTTATTACATCCTCCGGTAACAAATTCCAGAGTTTGATTACACGTTGAGTGAAAAAATATTTTCTCTGATTTGTCTTAAATAGTTTACCCTGTAGCTTCATTGCATGTCCCCTAGTCTTTCTATATTCTGATGACGTAAACAATCAATTTATGTTTACCCATTCTACTCCATTCATTATTTTATAGACCTCTATCATATCTCCCCTCAGCCGTCTCTTTTCCAGGTTGAAGAACCCTAACCTTTTCAGCCTCTCTTCATAGGAGTATCTTTCCATCCCCTTTACCATTTTGGTGGCTCTTCTCTGTACCTTTTCTAATAACGCGATATCTTTTTTAAGATACGGAGACCAGTATTGCACACAATATTCAAGGTGCGGTCGCACCATGGAACGATACAGAGGCATTATAATATCCTTTGTTTTATTTTCCATTCCTTTCCTTATGATACCTAGCATTCTATTTGCTCTCTTGGCCGCCGCTAAACACTGGGCAGAGGGTTTTAACATGTTATCCATGATGATGCCTAAATCTTTTTCCTGGGTGGTGGTTCCTAATGTGGAACCTTGCATCGTGTAACCATAGTTTGGGTAATTCTTCCCTAGGTGCATAACTTTGCACTTGTCCACATTAAATTTCATCTGCCATTTGGATGCCCAGTCTTCCAATTTATCAAGATCCTCTTGCAATTTTCCACAATCCTCTTGGGATTTAACAACTTTAAATAATTTTGTGTTATCTGCAAAATTGATAACCTCACTCGTTATTCCCTTTTCCAGGTCATTTATGAATATGCTAAAAAGCAGCGGACCCAGCACAGATCCCTGAAGTACTCCACTATTCACCTTTTTCCATTGGGAAAATTGGCCATTTAGCCCTACCCTCTGCTTTCTATCTTTTAACCAGTTCCTGATCCACAATAGTATATCACCTCCTATCCCATGACTTTTTAGTTATGCCAAAAGTCTCTGATGAGGGACCTTGTCAAAGGCTTTCTGAAAGTCCAGATACACTATATCAACTGACTCACCTTTGTCTATCTGTTTATTCACACCTTCAAAAAAACATAACAGATTAGTAAAACAAGATCTTCCTTCTCTAAAGCCATGTTGGTTGTCTCCCATTAAGCCATGACTATCTACATACTGAGTATTTTTATTCTTTATAATGGTTTCTATCATTTTTCCCGGTACTGACTTCAGGCTCACCAGTCTGTAGTTTCCCGGATCACCCCTGGAACCCTTTTAAAAAATTGGCGTTACATTAGCGATCCTCCAATCTTCAGGTATTACAGATGATTTTAAAGATAGTTTACAGATTACTAATGGCAGGTCTGCAATCTCATATTTCAGTTCTTTCAATACCCTTGGATGTATACCATCTGGTCCAGGTGATTTGCTACACTTCAGTTTATCAAATAGTTGTAATACACTTCCCGGTGTAGCGATATTTCTTCCAATTCTTCTGCAGCATCACCTTTAAATACCACTTCAGTCATGGGTAACATACCTACATCTTCCTCAGTAAAGACCGAAGCAAAGAATTCATTCAGTCTCTCCACTATAGCCTTGTCCCCTCTTACTGTCCCTTTTACCCCTCTATCATCTAATGGTCCAACTGACTCTCTCACAGGTTTTTTTGCTACGAATGTACTTGAAAAAGTCTTTATTATGCGTTTTTGCTTCCACAGCAAGTTTCTTCTCAAATTCTCTCTTTGCCTGCTTTATCAATGCCTTGCATTTAATTTGCCAGTGCTTATGC
Organism: Ichthyophis bannanicus; assembly: GCA_033557465.1. Classification (NCBI taxonomy): domain Eukaryota; kingdom Metazoa; phylum Chordata; class Amphibia; order Gymnophiona; family Ichthyophiidae; genus Ichthyophis; species Ichthyophis bannanicus. Next base: position 546,757,234 of record CM066033.1, read on the forward strand.
TGTTTCCAGTTTTCATCATTTGGCTCTTTTTCCATTTCCTGAAAGATGCTTTTTTGGCAACAACAGCCTCTCTGACCTCACCTTGGAATACAGCTGGTCTGGGTTTTCAAGATAGCATTTTTAAACAACACCCAAGCTTGATGTAAGTCTTTAACATTTGCAACAGTTCCTTTTAGTTTTTTCTTAACTATTTTCTTCATTTTATCATAGTCTCCCTTTCAAAAGTTAAAAGGTAGTACTGTGGATTTCCTTACCATCCCTCCTCCATTAATTAAATCAAACGCAATTGTGCTATGAGCACTATTGCCAAGTGGCCCCAACACCCTTATCTCTTGTACTAGATCTGGTGTTCCATTAAGGGCTAAGTCCAAAATGGCTTTCCCTCTGGTCAGTTCATGAACCATCTGCTGTAAGAAGCAGTCATTTATTTCATCTAGAAACTTTATCTCCCAAGCATGTCCTGCCGTGACACTGACACAGTCAATACTGGGGTAATTGAAATCACCCATTCTTGTTACTTACTGTTCTGTAACTTTTGTTAGCTTCCCTGATTTCTTTGAGCATTTCATCATCCATTTGTTTATTCTGGCCAGGCGGTCGATAGTACAACCCCACTGCCATTTCCTTCCCCTTTTTACATGGAATTTCAATCCATAGAGATACTACAGAGAATTTTGTTTCCTGCAAAACTTTAACCTTTGTGACTCAATGCCCTGTCTAACATACAGCGCAGCCCCTCCACCAATTTGATGAGCTATATCATTATGAGATAGTTTGTACCCAGGTATCACAGTGTCCCACTGGTTGTCCTCCTTCCACCATGTCTCTGAGATACCAATCATATCTATCTTCTCATTTAGTGCTATATATTCTAACTCTCCCATCTTATTTTTTAGACTTCTAGCTTTTACATACAAGCATTGTAGAGACTGTATTTTATTCATATTAATCTGGTTATCGTTAGGCAGGGGTAATTTGGAATCTTTAAGCTCTGTACTCAAGGGCATTTGGGCTACCTTTGTCTTTATTGGAACCTCTCTGCTGATGTACCCTAACTTCATTTTTTTGGTAGTATCCTTCAAGGATACATTGTTCCGAACCATGCGCTCTTGGGCGTCTGTCGGCTTTCCCCTATTATCTAGTTTAAAAGCTGCTCTATCTCCATTTTAAAGGTTAATGCCAGCAGAAGTAGCAGTAGCAGTCCCCTTTTGTAGTCCTTCAAGACTGAGTTAAAGCGCAATGATCTCTTAAGCCCCTGCCTCCCCCCCCCACCCAGACAATGCTCTCAGCTAACAATAGCTAGCATTCTTTCCACATCCTAGACTGCAGACAAATAACAGACATACTCACAAATATCAGTGCCACCACTTCCCCCCTAGATCCCTGCCCAGTTGCTTGGATCAAAGCAACAAAAACAGATATTACCCCCGTCTTACTGAACATAGTCAACCAATCCCTACAGCAAGGCATAGTCAACCAATCCCTACAGCAAACTCACTCAAGCTATCCACAATCCGCCCTATACTAAATAATAAAAACCTTAACAAGGAGAATCTTCCTCCTACAGGCCAATAGCCAGCATACCATTTGTGGCCAAAATCTTTGAAAAAGCAGCCCAGCGACAGCTCCAAGATTTCATAAATTCCTCACCTCCACTAGATGAACATTGTGTCGAAACGCTCCTATTAGCACTATTTGACACACTCATCTGGGGGATGGATAACGCTAAACATATTCCTAGACATCACATCTGCTTTCGACAATGTGCACCACAATACCCTCATTTCTAGACTTAATCACATAGGCATAAAAGGACAAACCCTCAAATGGTTCAAATCATACATTACCAACAGATTCTAATATGTAAACATTGAACACAAATCCTCCAAACCTTTCCCCCAGCAACAAGGAATCCCACAAGGTTCAGCCCTATCCGCCCTATTTTTCAACTTATACAGGGTGGCCCAAAAAAAGTGAGAACATCACATAAATTAAAAGCTTAAATAGTTTACTTATTTACTTTTTCTAGCTATATAACGTCTTTATTTCAACAATTTCCGGTCGCCATCTTTTTTTAAAAATTTTGTCAGTCATTTTCATCTGTCTTTTTGAATTTTTAAATAACTTATATGCCACGAGATGTTCTCACTTTTTTTGGGCCACCCTGTATATACAGCCAATTTGCTCCATATTTAAAAAACACAAATAAAACTACCACATATATGCAAACGATATTATGGTCTACTCCCCCTTGGACATATACAACCCCTCCTATGACACATTAACATTCTGCCTAAATAAAGCAGAAATCTGGCTCAAATCAATTAATATGAGCAGAAACTACAAGAAAAAGGAAACCTTGATCATATCTAGGAACCCAGACTTCACCCCACCACAAGCAATCTATCTACATAACACATCCATCCCAGTAAAACTTGAGGTGAAATACCTAGGTGTCATCCTAGACAAACCCCACTTAAAACAAATATCCAGAACTATATTCTTAAACTAAAGATCATCCAACACCTTTGACCACTTATTGACCATACAGACTTCAGAACAGTAATCCAAGCCCTCATCACACCTCACTTCGATTATTGCAACAGTATATTACATGGAATACCAAAAAAGAATCTAACTATTCTACAAATGGCCCAAAATGTCACACCCAGAATCATATTCAAAACAGACCACATCACACCCATTCTGTATGAACTCCATTGGCTCCCAATTGCCAGCAAAGTAAAATATAAAGTCATAATGACCACCTTCAAGTTAATTAACAACATATCCCCATCCCACCTCTCATCTTTAATTCACCTCCAATCAGACACCAGAACCAGGAGAAGAATCAACCAGAATATCCTCACAGTTCTGCCCGCAATCCGGAAAACTAAGCAAATCATTAGTAATAGAGCTTTCACCTATATAGCCAACACGCAATGAAACTCTCCCCAGAATCCTTAAGAATTATCAAGGACCTTCAGACTTTCTGAAAAGAGTTAAAAACATACTTTTTCATTGAACACTACAAAACCCATATCCCCAAAAACGACCCCGCCACAGTCACCACCCAACACCTAGTCTACCCCTCATTACCTGCTCCCCCCGCCCACCCCCAAGTATAACCAACACAAATTAGCCTTACGATTTATTCTGTCAAATATACAAGAAAGAACCTCCTGATTGTAATAGGAATTTATATATTTGACGTAAATAGTTAATTATTATTATTATTTTAACTCAATCACGTTTCATGTAAATATTTTCATTAATTAATATTGTTCCATGTAAAAGTTTTGTTACAATGTAAACCGCCCCTGATCTCTGGAAGGGGTGGTATAGAAAAATGTTTAAAATAAATAAATGCAACATCCTGTCCTGCATGGCGCCTAACAAAGCATGCAGTGATGTGGTCCCTGAAGCAGTCGATGCCACTAGGCATGACAAGTGCCCACAACCGAGGCCACTCACAGTCCACAACCTTGTGTCATGGTGCCAGGGCAGGTCTACATGCAATAGATGGGAGCAAGAGAAGAGGGGAGGACTGCAGAGGTGGCTGAAGGGACAAGAGGGGTGACACAGGTGAATCAATGGCCCAAATGACACTGTTGGTGGTGGCATGAGGCACGTGTCAAAGGTCCAGGGGAGCAGTGGGTAAGAATCCAGTGGCAAACGCCAGAGATATACCATCACATGCACCCTACACCTGCTACCCATGGGTATGCCCCTGCCCCCAGGATGGGCAGGACACCAGCCTGAGGCAGGATACAGGTATGAGCAGTAGGTGATGTGGAAGCACACAACTGAGCCCATGTGCATCCCCTCTCCCCCTCTCCTACAGTGAATTTGGCATGCAACGCACCCTGGAGGCCCTAAAGTGCCACTGTCAGACACTGTGCTGGAGGCAACTGAACCAGCTGCAGCATATCAGGGAGCAGCTGGCAGCTGAGGAAGGTCAGTGGGGTGCAGCAGATGCAGGGAGTGGCAGCCATGGCTGCGGACAGTGCAGGCAGACAATCTGGTGGTGGATCCCCCATATGCAATGATGGGAATGTGCTTGGGGCAGCCATGCCATCCCCTGGTGCCACTATCCTGTGTGTGCATCAGCTGGCACCCAGTACATGCAGGTGTGCACACACATGGCCAGGTCATGCCATCAAAGGGCTGTGCATAGGCAGACACCACCAGCGGTGGCCACAGATACACATTGCGCACCTGCCTACACTGCCTCTTGTGGGTGTCCATTGCCTGGGGGGAGGCAGAACAGAAATGGCTGGAGGTGGTCAAAGGGGAGGGCACGCAGTGTGCACTGTGGGGTAGCGCACACCCCCTGTGGCCTGAAGGTGTGTTGTGCAATGCTTGTGTGGGCTCCCTGGAGGCACACCAGTCCCACTCCAGGGCCATAACTGTGTGGACCTTTAACCTCCCTCCCTCTTCTCCCACAACTAGTTCAGGGGAGGCCACAGACAATGCTGGCCCACCATGGGTACCACCCAGAAGCAGAGGTCCAGCACCAGTGCAGCTGTCCCACGGTGCAGAGCCCAGTGGTACCTCCAGCAGTGATGGGGAGGAATCCAGTGACACTGTGTTGGAGGACAGCACCACAGAGGGAGAGGACAGTGAAGGGGCCACTGCACAGCAGCGGGAAGGGGTGTCTGAGGAGGAGGAGGGATCAGAGGCTCAGGGGCAGAGGGGAGAGTCTGAGGAGGAGGAGGTGACAGCAGAACCAGAGCTGTCCCCTGTTGACCAGAGCAGAGGTGGGCCCAGAGGGGGTAGCAGGGGGGATGCAGGCCCCACCTTCCAAGCACCCCAGGTATGGTGGTGCGGTGTAGCACACAGACAGCAGGCAGCTGGTGGGGGGGGGCCAGAAGAGAAGCTGCCCCCCCAGATGTGGCCCACAGCCCATAGCCATGCCTGCCCATGTCCCTACCAGGGGGCCATATGCCCACACATGGCTTGACATGAACTGTGTGCAATGGCAATGGAGCCATGGTCCACATTCTATGGCCATGAGCCCCCACAGCCACCCCAGAACCCATGGGCATGGCATGGCCATGCTGCACCACGCCCCTCTGCACCACCACCCACTCAGCCATCTGGTGACTGGGCTCTGGCCATCTGGGTGGACGTGCGGGCAGTAGCACAGACAATCGGCGCACACCTGGATGCCCTAAGTGCTTCAGTGACAGGGCACAGGCAGGGCTCCCCCTGCACCATAGGCCATCCCCATGCCAGGGATTGCCCTGCAACGGACCATGATGGGGCAGACTGTGTGGCAACAGACATGGGTGTGCAGTGTCCTTGTCGCTGTTCTCTATTGGTTTGTACTGCTGTTGTTTTTCTACTGCTGTTGCTGCCATTATTGGGAAACTTGTAACAGGTACAACAAATTGTTCCCGGCTTGGAATCACAAGGTGTTGTCAATTTTGTGTGGGCAGGGCTGTGTATCTGTGTGGGGAGAGTAGGGAACCATGAGTGGGGGACAAGAGGTTATGGGCATGGGGTGTGTGCCCTCTGGGCCATGTCTGTGTGTACAGTATAGCACAGCGGCACCAATCACGCAGAACTGTAGTGGTCTCAGCTTTGCACGGGTAGCACCTCTGTGCCATACCCACGCAGAGCATCTGCGGATAGCGCCTCTGTGCCATACCTGTGCAGAAAGGGCACCACAGTGTTACCAGTGCAAGGTGCATGCACCATTGCCGGGCAGCACGGGTGTGGCACAGCAGCGCTACACATGCAGAGCACCCCCTGCCCTGTGGTGACACATGGTCAGAGCGCCACTGTGCGCCTGTCCTCATGCCACTGCAGCCATACCCACATACTGTGCTACCTGGGTATTGCCATCTGGGCATCCATGCATGCATATGTTGCCATCACGCCAAGGTGTGCGGCCATGGCGTTCTATGGCGGACAGTTGTCACACAGATTTTTGTAGCATTGGCATTCAGGAACCTATGCAGGTACCGGATATGCCTTTAGACGAGGTGTGGTATGGCTGCACAACATATCCATGTATGTGTGAAAGGGCCTACGCAGATAGTCTGACACTACCATAGCATCTGACCTACACAATGGCAGACACAGCGCCAAAAGGGCCAAAGCAAACCTGGAAGGTGAACTTTACACCCTCCAAAAACTTGATGGCCTTGGGGCTCATTATGCAGCAACACACTGCCCGCTTCATGGCAGAGGATGCCAGCTCACAGCTGTCAGCATGGCGTGACATCGTCAGGCATGTCAATGCTATCCGCCACCACAACAGAGACGTGGAAGATATCAGAAGAAGTGGCAGATGATGCAAAAGAGAAAAGGACCAGCAACATCAGGCTGCCACCTGTGCAGCAGCACAGATTCACCCTCTGGTGGAATAGGTACAGTGCAGTTCATGGAGGAAATCTCTGTCTCAGTTGTGGACTTTGATAGCTCTACCCCAGGCACACAGGAGGGTGAGTAGGGGGTTGCCCCATGACTTGGGTGGCACCGTGACAGCCATGTATGTGTCCCCACCATGGTTCCATCAACCCAGGGCCTGCCTGTCTGTCTGTCTGTTGGTCCTTGGGTGATGCGTGGGTTGGGGACAGTGTGGACTTGGGATCCCCCTGCCAGTTCTATTGTGGGCTTGGTGGCACCCCATAGGCTGACCTAGCAACCCCTGCCACCTTTGCTCTCCAACAGACGTGCCAGGGACTAACCCTCCCTTCTGGAACTGATGCATCAGGGGGAGCCTCACCTCCCACCACAGATGATGCCAGTGCACAGCCAGGATGCAGCACAGCCACAGGGTCTGGTGCACCTGCCAGGGCAGAGGTGCAGTCTGGTGTGATACCCAGCGTGGAGGTGTGGTCTGGTGTGACACCCAGGGCAGAGGAGCAGGCCAGTGTATCTGCCAGTTTTGGGGAGGTGGAAACAAATGATGCCCCACTCGCTGAGCTATGGCTCACCATCCTGGAAGACCCTGTGGATGCAGGGGGCATGGATGTGGACCAGGAGCTACTGCAGGAGGGTGCAGGCTTGGTGGCCAGCATCGAGGGCATACTGGCCAAGCTGCACAGAATACAGCAAGACCTGCCAGCAGCTGCACAGGTGAAGAAGGCTGAGTCTGAGGCATGGCAGGAACACCGACTGTGAGTTGAGTGTCATCTGGAGGAACACCTGCATCTGATGAGGGAGTTAGCAGCATACCAGGCAATGATTACTGGTTCACTGCAAAGTTTGATGGTCCTCCTTCAGGACCAGGGGGTAGGTGTTGGGGGCTTCCAGTGCACCAGCACAGTCATATGGTAGCCCTGAACCATGTGTAGTGGCCTGCCTTGAAGGGGAGGGTGATAACACTACCAGCACATCATCAGACATCTCTCCACTGTGTCGCAGTGCATGTGTCAGCAAGTGTCCATAGCCGGCTGTGTGCCTGGGGGAGGGGACACATGTGGGGGGAAATAAACATACTGCTCATGTAGCATGATTACAGGCACTTTATTGGTGAATGTGTGTATCCCATCCAGGTGATGGTGTGGGGCAGTCACCTCAGAAACTGTCTCGTATCAGCCGCACACGGCGTGCCAGTGCACAGGCCTGCTGATAGCTCCCGACATCTGCGCCATCATCATCTGCTGCCTCTGTGGCCTCCCACTCCTCCGCAGCTGCAGGCTCTGGGTCCGCACTCCCCACATCCGTGCAAAGTTGTGGAGTATGCAGCACGATGCAAATATCTGGCACACATGCTCTGGGCTGTAGAGGTGTTCCCTGCCACTCCTGTCGAGGCACCGGAAGCGGCTCTTCAGCACCCCTATTGCTCGCTCCACAACCGCCCTGGTATGCTGATGGGCGGCTTTGTACCACTCCTCCTGCCGGCTCCTGAGGTGACACACTGGGATCAGCAGCCAGGTCCTCAGGGGATATCCACGGTTTCCTGTAGGGGCAATGTGACATGTGCACATGAGCATGGGACATGTGTTGGTTATGGTCTATGGGCTGTTACAGCAGCATACAACATACCAGCTACTATCAGAGTGGGGTACAAAATGTGACATTCAGAGACACTGTGGCAGTGAGGGGACACCAACATGTGGCTTTTGCAGCAGTCAGGCATTTGGGGCAGGGCAATGGGGGATGGTGACATGGGATAGCCTGTTGGAATGGGGGGGCAGGGGCATGGCACAGAGATGTGGTTGGGAGTTCTGCTGGCTGGGTTGGGGGGCAGACATGGATGTGCCCTACATGAGCTGCTGACATGTGGCTGCACTACATGGCTCCTGCCTTCACTCTTCTACATACCACATGTTTTATTTATTTATTTAACAGGTTTTACAGTATAGACTGCTTTATCATTTCAATCAAAGCAGTTTACATTGAAACTTAAGCTTGGTAATGTACATTAAACAGGGACATTGATAACTTGGATTTTTCTGAGGCAATGGAGGGTTAAATGACTTGCCCAAGGCCACAAGGAGTGCTAGTGGGAATCAAACCCTAGTCTCTGGGTTCCCAAGCCAGTGTTCTTAACCATTAGGCTACTCCTCCATTCCACATGTTAGTGCGTGCTGTCTGCTCTTGGCCATGGGGCTTCCACTGGTTGTCTCCATGATGTGCGACTTGGCCTGCTGTGCACATGGATCTGCGGAACAGCAGCACATGTGCATGCCATGGTCATCATGTGTTGCAATATGTATTTAACACATATATCCCCACCTGTTTGCATTACACATAGCATCATACTACAACAACTGTTTGTTCTGGACTTGTCCTGGGGCTCACATATGTGCACATTCACCTAGGCCCCCAGCTGCTGCCTGCCCCAGGCTGGACTGGTCAAGGACAAATGCATCATGGCAGGAACCAGGGTCGTGGGCACACACATCAGTAATGATCATGTTGGCATTCATGATGACCTGCATGTTCATCGATGTGTAACCATGCCTGTTCTGGTATGCCCTCTGCTCCAACCGTGATGCCCGCAGTGCAATGTTGGTGCAGTCTATACATCCAAACACCAATGGGAATGCAGCAACATTGTAGAATGTCTGCATGGTCTTCTGCTGTATCTGCTGTGTCCGGGGGAAAGCTATGAGGTGGTACAACCTCTGCAGCAGGGCCCTGGTGAAGGCACTTACGCAGTGGCTGGCAGTGGACTGTGTGATTCCAACAGTTGCCCCTATCACATGCTGGAAGCTGCCAGTTGCCAGATATCCCAGGACAGTGGTCACTATCATAGCCACCGGTAGGGCCTGGCTTCTGGTTGTGGAGGGTTCCAGGTTCACACTGAGTATGCTGCACAACTCTGTTATCGTTGCCCCATCCATTCTGTTTCTTTGGCAGACCTCCTCCTCCGTCAATTGCAGGTAGCTCAATCTGGGCCTGTGTACACGTGGGGCAGGGTACCTACATCTCGGGTGCTGGGCTACTGTCTGCTGACTGATACGCACTACCTGCCGCATCCTCTGCTGTGCCCGTGGCATGGCAGGCGTGCCTCCACCTCTGCAACACCATGTGCATGGCCCACATGGCTTCGCTGCCGGTCCAGCAGCACTTTACCTCTGCACGGTTTGGGTATAGGCCTGCACACACTCTTCTCGCTGTACTATGCACTGTAACGCCACTATATGGGTTCACTGCACATCATCAGCAATCATGTTTTTATTTATTTATTGATTGATTGAACATTTCTATTCCACGTTTTTCATAGGATCAAGCGCAGTTTACAATTAAAAACAGTAGGAATAGTACAGTGTAAACAAGTCCATATCCAGTTATGTTTATGTTTATGTACAATAGAACAGAATACATTGAACTGGAACCATAAAACAGTGTTAAACTATATACAGCGGTAGTGTTTACTGTAAAGTGAGATCATAGAGGTGAGTTAGTTAAACTATCTGAATGGAAAGGTCTTAGAAGAAGCAGTTTATATGCGCTGGGAAACATCGCTTAGGCTTACACGTTTAGTGACGTCCAATGTCGGTGCACACTGCTTTCAGAAATCCACTTTACATGGGTTTGAGGAGGACATAACCCCGCTCCACCCCCAGACCTTGGCGCTTGGTGTGTGCGGGTAGCTGGGCCTCTCCAATTCAAGCCGCCTTGTTGAATATCCGGTTTACATGGTTATTGCATTTTTACACAGGTAGGCCGTCTTTTACACGTGTATCACACTCCTGGGGCTTCGAAAATTGGACCTTTAGACTCCTAATTACATCTTTTGATGCCTTCTATTCCATCTTTTTTGCGTGACACCACACATTTTTTTAATTTATTACATGCTTTTGATATACAAAGTTTTCCATAGGAAGGGTGGTTGGTCACGCTTGACGTGAATTCTTTATATACTAGTATACCATGGGGGGGGGGGGGCATTGGAAATCTTAGAGCAGGTACTAGTTAGAAGAGGTGATATATCTTCTGCTCAATTAAGATTTCTTATGCAACTGGCCTGGCTGGCTCTTTGTGAAACATTCTTTTGTTAAGGTAGCCAGCTTTACCAGCAACATTTGGACGTAGCGATGGGTGTTACAATGGCCCCTTCAAAAGCAAACCTCTATATGGCTTGTTTTGAATTGGTATGATTAGTTGATTGTAATTATCGTCAATATATGCATATGTGGATTAGCTATATTGACAATGTCTTTATGCTGCGAGGTGGGTCAGAACAGAGTTTGTCTGAATTTTACAACTGGCTTAACCAACAAGTCTCCTGTATACAGTTCATGATGCTTCATGAGAAAACTTCAGTTTCCTTCTTGGATGTTCAAATTTTGAGAACGCAAGGGGGTTTTGATACTTCAGTCTTTAAGAAGGAAGGGAGTCTTTTACTTGCTGTTGCCATTTGGAGACAGTCGGAGATGCTGCCTTCCTGGACCGGAATTGCCGTGGATACCCTCTCCTTCCATCAGGGGCTGTATAAGGGCTGAGCCATGAGTTGGAACATTGGAGCCTTTTATTTGCTGTTGCCATTTGGAGTCCATCAGAAATGCTGCCTTCCTGGACCAGCATTGCTGTGGACTCCTTCTCCTTCCATCGGGGGTTCTATAAAAGCTGGTCCTCCTACAAGCGTGTGGCTGGTGGTGCACGGCTGGTGGTGTGGACTAAGGGCCGTGGAACAAGGGGCTTCTTAGGCCCCTTGTGAGCCCCTTTGGAGCCCTAATATTGTGAATATCAGCGTTGTGGCAGGATGCCAGGTAAGAGAAAGGTGAAAGCTGGGAAAGCAGCAATGGGAGCAGGATCGATGGATCAACATATAATATCTAAGGTTAGTGATGTGGGCCTGAGTGAGGTGCAACTTCCATGGCCAGGAGAAGGAGCATCTCTGAGCTCTTTGGAGCGGACTCCATCTTCTCCTCCCCAGTGATTTAGGTTTGATGTTCCCTGTGAAGCGGGCACAGAAGTTTAATCTGCAGTGTCAAGTGTTGCAGTTCAGTCTACCGGCTTGTCTCCAGTTATTTGTCATCTGGATAAGTCAATTATTCAATCTCAGGGGACTCTCACGACTCTGCAGGATATTTGGCATATAGCCTCACGAACTGAACAATTATTATGCACTGCTATACCTCAACTCTGTACCTTCTCTCAGGAAACTTCTGCTAAATTTGTGCAGGTCGACATCCAGCTAGAAACGTTAGGGAAAAAAGTCTCCAGTATGGATGCTCAGGTTGCTTCTTTAAGTTCTGTTGGCATGTCTTCTATAAGAGACAACCTGTTTATTCATCACAAATTAGAGGCTTTGGAGAATATGTTTCATTCTAAGAATTTGCATTTTGTTAATTTTCCTATGTCTCATTTACTTTCATCTGATATTCTTTTGAGGAAGTATTTTAAGGAAGTATTGATGTCAAATTCTGATACCATTGGTATTTCTAAAATGTATTATATTTCTGCTAAGCTTGTTTGGTCCTCCTCAGGATTGGATGGGGAGGGGGCTCTGGTGTCTAATCCAGAGCTAAGCCTCTCTGCCTTCCTGGAGGACTCTCAGGATGTTATAAATACAAGAGCCACCTTGGTAGTTTCTTTCCTTAATGAGGTTGATAAAATTTTAATTTTGAAGTATTTTCGATGTAAAGATGTTCTTTTTTGTGGTGGTAGAATTCAGTTTTTTTCCAATGTATCTAAGGCAACCCAAGTGCGAAGGAAGGCTTTTCTTGTAGTTAAATCACGTGTAATGGGCCTGTTTGGTTCTTTTTATCTAAGATTCCCATGTAAATGTATTGTTACTTTACAAGGGGTGAGATATGTATTTCAAGATCCTACTCACTTGGAGCCTTTGCTTATAGAGAAAGAAGCAACCCCACCTGTGGATGGGGAGTTATTTGAAGGCTGATTAGGGCAATTGGGATTCTCTGGCTCTATCTTGGAGTAGAAGTAGTTTCCAGCTAGCTGTGAGGCTTTCGCCTTTTTCTTTCCCTTAAAATGTATTGGTATATACTATCTCGTTATCTTGTTACTGTGCTCCCTTAATGTGGGCTAACATCAGTCCTTCATACCCTTATTTGTTATTTTTTCTTGTGGTTGTTTTTTCTCTTTCCTGTATGGCAGACTGTTTCCTATGTTCATGGTTTTCTTGAACTCTAATGTTTATAATGCAAATATTAAAAAAAAAAAAAAAAAAGCGAGACTGATAGGAATGCCCTTCTGGTTGCCTGAAGCACTTTGATGCCTGTGGTGCTTGGCTTTCTGCATATCGTTTGGCTCCCTGAAGCAGCCTTGGTGAAACACCTGGCATCGGAGTTGGTCCAATTGATGTCTTTTGATGCAACTAAGTGCAATTTTGCTTGTTTTGCTATAAGGATATATCAGCCAATTTTGGAATGATTATGATACTGCTGGAAGTTATGTTATGACCTATAATGTTAAAAGGTATGTGTAAATCCACTGTGCTGAGCCAGTACTGGCCATAGTGGTTGAATTGTGTATCTTTATCTTTATTGTAGCACTTTTAGTGCTTGATATACCGCCCAAGCAAAGTGTCAGAGCGATGTACAATTTATAGGACTGCAAGTAAAGAAAGAAAGGAACACCTTTGTTTAGACAGGAAAGCAACAGATGGAGAGACAGACAGAAAATAAAGGAAAGATGCAACAGACAGACATGGAAGGGGGTGGGGGATTGACTAAGGGAGAAAAGCCCTAGGGGTCAGGGAGAGGGAAGTCAAAGGCAAGGTGGAAGAGGTGGGTCTTGAGCATAGCTTTGAACCAGGGAAATGAGAGTTCAGTGCGGAGGGTATGTGGTAGGGAGTTCCAGAGTGCGGGGCCTAGAAAAAAGAATGCAGAATGGCGGGTAAGTTCAAGGCGAGCCTGGATAGGGGAGGGGAGAAAGAGACAATTCCCATGAGCAGACCGGAAGGGGCGGGGAGTGGACTGATGGTGAATAAGATCTGTTAAGTATTGGGGGGTACTGGTGGGGATGGAAGGGAAGCCAGAAGACAGGTATCGTCACCATGGCAGGAGTGGTGAGAAGTATCAAAGTCAGGAGTAGGAGCTGACGATAATGACTGAGGAAGATGGGATGAAGGGGCTGAGGATCTGTACAAAGTGGTGGTAGTGAGGTAAGGAATGTAGATGGTAGATGCCAACCCACTGCTCTCGTCACCGCCCCAAGGACCACGGCTAAGGGCCACGCCAAAGGGCCCTCTGGCAAGTCCCTCAGGCATGGGCCCACCAGGCACAGGCATGCCTAGAGCAGGAGAAATTTAAAGTTGTCTCACTGTGTTAAGAGCAGGTGGGAGGAGCTCCAACAGAGGATTGCTGGACTGATCTTCCTTTTTCTGTGCCTCAACTGCTTTCACACTGTTTGGTGCCATTGCATTGGTGAATACAATCCTGAGGTCTCTTTCCTCCAGTATTTGTTTGTGTTGTATTTTGTTTTTCTACTCGTGTAGGCTATTTGTTTGTATGTTTTGGATCCTGTATGCTATGAGGGGTACAGTCACCTGTCAGCATTGCTGTATTGTGCTCTATACATATATCTGGATGCTGGTGCCCCAAATATCAGACTCATGCCTTCTGTACATGTGGGAATGGTCATAATGGCAACTGTTGAGTAGCCTATAGATGGTATATCACTGTACATGTTAGAGGGCATAGCTGCACAATCTGCATAGACCAGAAAACTGTCTGGGCTTGCATGGTGTGACTTTACAAACTGTGGAACATAGCTAAAATGAGGCTGTGTATCTAAGGGACATTGTAAGGGCTACATATGTTGATGCTGTGACCATCACATGGGTATGACATGCATTTTGGCAATAGCACCATATATGTCACTAGAATAAATGGAGAGATATCCATTGCTATCTGTGGAGCATAATCTGTGATAGTGGATTTGTGTCCAACACAACCTCCTACATGTTTTTTCCAAGCCATTGCAGGCACTGCCAGTTGTATAGCTGCCCTGTATATGGCTAGCAATGTATTTATTTTTATTTATTTATTTAGCTGTGCTTATATACCACTTTTCACCAGGTCAAAGCAGTTTACAGATATATGCTATCAGGCACTATTTATTCCCTTGTCCCTGAAGGGCTCACAATCTAAGTGTACCTGAGGCAACAGAGGGTTAAGTGGCTTGCCCAAAGCCACAAGGAGTGGCCATGGGACTACAGACCCCAGTCCCTCCGGCCTGAGGTTACTTGTCCCTACGTGGGAATTGAACCCCTGGCCCTCCAGCCTGAGGTAACCTGTCCCAACCACTGAGCCACTCCTCCCTGTATATGCTGCTGACCAGACAACTGTGGCTGTATATTGGGGAACAAGTGCCTGGGGACTGTGGATGGGTATGTGTCATGGTTCACAACATGGGTCCCTAGGAATGCAATGGGACATATAAACCAAACTGTACTCTATAATTTCACCCTCTGCACTGACTCCATCCTGTTTACATCCTTTCGAAGGTGCGGTCTCCAGAACTACAAGCCTCAAATGAGGTCTGACCAAAGAATTACAAAGAGGCAGTATCATTTCCTTCTTTCTGCTGGCCATTCCTCTCCCTATGCACCCAAGCATCCTTCTGACTTTTGCCATCACCTTTTCTATTTCTCCGGCCACTTTAAGATCAGTGCACAAAAGAAGAGCGGGACTTGGGAGTAACCGTATCAGATGAAGTACTACATTCCGTATACTGCACCCTTCCCTTGGGTTTTTATTTATTTATGCACTACTACTACACTTACAATCCATAGGATTAAGGAACACAGCATTAAAATGGTCAGTTCCTATTTAACAGAACACCAAAAGCATGTAAAAACAGTGAGAATTAGATCTGCTCCATACAACCTGCAGCAAGGGGTTCCTCAAAACTCTGCGCTTTCCTCACTCCTGTTCAACATCTACATACAACCCATCTGCTCAATCATACAGGCACATAACGTGTTATATCATATTTATGCAGATATAATACTGCATGTACCCTTCTCTACCTTGCACCCTATGTACACCTCATTAATAAAATGCTTTACATCAATCACTCACTGGCTATCAGAACATAACCTATTCATGAACTATAAGAAAACGGAGGTCCTCTACATCACAAGAGACACGGATTTCAAATCGTCAACATACATAGATACCAGGAGCATGACAACAAGTAAAATCTAAAGTGCATTAAATGGGAATAATCCTCAACCAGCACCTAACACTTCAATCACACATTAACAACACCATTAGAATCACATACCACAAAATAAAAACAGTACAAGGCCTTTCTGACTATTTTCAAAGTATTCCACAACCTTTCCTCAAGTTACCTACACTCTCAATTACATAAGATGCCAGACAAGAGATCAAAAATAACCAATGCACAAAACACCTTCACCATCCCTACATCAAAGAGGAAAAACAGCCAGATCACCACAAATCGAGCATTCTCACTTTATGTACCAACCACATGGAATGTGCTCCCCAATAACCTATGTGCCACACTTGACCTTGCCAAGTTTCACAAGAAGCTGAAAACTCATCTGTTCATTGAACAATTTGGTAGGGAAGGCTAGCAATCCTAACACTGGTTGGTAGAGAAGACTATACTCTACATTCCGCAAAGGACACTTGACTCTATACCCCTAACACATATCTTTAGTGCAGGGGCACTACTGTGAAACTAATGAAGTTTAAGCTTCAGGGTCCCTAATCCCAGATGGGTGCCAGAAACAAATTTAGTCCACGTTGCTTAAAAGCTTTGGGTCTACTGTATGAGAAGGGGTTTTTAAAAAATTATTAATAATATAGTATAATTCAATACAAAATATAGTTAAAATAAAAATTAAAAGGTTATTAAAGTATCATGCAGGCTAGCCGTAAACGAAAAAATGTTCTGAGATGTAGTGGTTAAATTTTTAAAAGGTTTGTTGTGATCTGTCATGGAACAACCCTATTGAAGAAGATAACAGTGGTTACCTAGACCTCGTTGCTGGTTGCAAAGGGGCCCCCATAACAGTTCAAGCTTCAGAGCCCCAAAAATGTAGGTCCGCCACTGCCTTAGTGCTATGTTTTATCGAATTTTACATTACCTGGTTCCCTCATTACTTGCACAATGCAAATTGCTCATCCACTTTTTTCTTGCAATAGGTCTGTTAACTGCCACCTTTATTTCTATGTCATGTTTGCATGTTACCTTCTAAGTTTGTGCTTATGCTCATTTGTTCCTACATTCCATGTAAGCAATAACCTTCATTTAACCTGTTAACTGCCCTGACACTTTGATAAGGTGGTCTATAAAAGTAACTAAATAAAGAAAGAAAGAAAGAAAGAAAAGTTCTTACATACCATCTTTGTGACAGAAGCCATTCTAAATGTTTTACAAAATAAAATAAAACAAGAAAAACAAGAACGTTAGAGATTAAAATATAGAATAAGCTGGATGCATGACCTTGTTTTTTTTTTTGGGGGGGGGGGGGTTGTATTAAATCTTAGCTGCCAGGTTCTCAACCATTCTTCAAACTTTGCTAAATCCCACTCTCATGCTATCCACACCTTCCAGGCTGTCTACCCTGCTGCAGATTTTAGTATCATCTGCAAAGAAACTACCTTTCCTGACAGGCATTCTGTTAAAAAGAACAGGGCCAAAGATCGATCCCTTCAGCACACCACTTGTAACACCCTATCTTCAGAGTGAACTCAGTTTATTACTACCCTCTGACACCTCCCATTCATCCATTTTCTTAATCAGTCACTTTAGGTACCCTCCCTCAGGCATTCAGTATGGGGCTAATTCCATTACATGCACGTCTTGGCCGCAGGCACGTCCAGATCGTAAACGCACCTGATTTAAATGGGATTCCACATTAGATGCACATGCAGTTTCAGAAAAGGGACATACACGTTTTGGCGCTGCACAAACAAAGCACTATAGAATATGGGACACAGCTATACGCAGCAAACAACTTTGTACATTGCCACGCTCACCATTTTCTGAAAGGTTAGATGTCCACGAACCCACCTATCTCCGCTATAGACCCGTGAACAGCCACACCTCCGTGTAAAACGTGCATCCCCTAAGCTGCTCCACTTACTGACAGTGTTGTGCTGATGCAAACCACACATGAATACTGATGACACAGAAATGGTGATGCAAATTAGACTATCTATACCAGTCTGTTGCATGCCCAGAACACTGCAAAGATAGCTCTGTGCACTCTATGATAGTTTAAAAGCAGGTAGAAAGTGATTTGTTTGACATGACAGACCTTGCATCACAACATACATATCAGTGGAAAACATCCTTATGTATGCTTGCATTGGTCATTCCTGAAAACAGTCTGTGCAATAGTGCAAACAGCGCTAATAAATTACCAAAGGTGCCATCATCGCTATCTATAATTGTGCACATTTCTAGAGACCTATGATGGTGCCCCTGGGCATGTCTTAGTGCTGTTTGCACTGTTGACTGCTCTCATATTGAGAGGCCCTTATTAATGACAGGGATATGTTGTGACATTTTGCTATAGAGAACCTCTTCTTATTTAACCTCCCCAATCACACTGGCACCTGGTGATGCTGCGGTTATCCTTATGGTCCAGGTACCGGCCAGGCATTCATGTTCCCCAGATTAGCAGATGAGAACAACTGATCCTCCTGTGCAATACTCAGACCACACACACACACACACACACACGCATACTCTCACTTGTACCAAAACCATGCCCTGCACACAACTACCCTCCTCTGCCAAAACCATGATGCCCTGCACCCATACAAAAATGCTAAGAAGCCATGATGGTGTGGCATCTCAGGACACCACAGCTGATCTGCATTTCTCAGGCAAAGATGATTCTGCTCCCTACTACCTCACATACCATGCCTACATCTACATTCACGTTGTTCTGGACACTGGAATTGTTAGGGAAGCCAAGAATAGCCCTTTTAGCACAAGCAGCAAATATCAGCATAGCCAGAATAAAGTCTATTACAGTGCTTTATATTCCTGTTGGGGTATTTTTTATTGTTCCTTAGCCTTACAAACGTCCCTCACCTCTGCATTCCATTCTGTACAACAGCATCTTGTGCCCTCCAAGACAGTAGACACACCAGTTCAGTACAGATGTGTCACAGCCATTCATCTCTATGGGATGCGTTGGGGATCAGAGCAGAATATTTCTACATCCTAGTCTTATTCTACATTGCCACAGGTATAATTTGGATGTCTATGGATAACGCTGAAGACATACATGGGCCTCTACTGAATATGCTTTATATGTCTCCATGGCTGGCTACGCCCCCTCCCACCCACATTCAGAGATCCCCATGCAAGCGCCATGTACATGCAGATACACGTGTTCTCAGAATACGGTTCTAGACATATTCGTGAGAAAAACATCTATCCCACACATCTAACTGGTTTATTCGTGTTTCAGAATGACCCCCTCTATTTATAGGTCGCTCATGCAGAATATTGTCAAAAGCTTTGCTAAAATATAAGTATACCACATCTAGAACTCTCGTCCCTGAGCCAATTAACTGTTTATCCAGTCAAAGAAATCAGCCAGGTGTGTCTGACAAGACCTACCTCTAGTAAACTATGAGCAATGGCAGAGAAAGGGAAAAATGCTACAACAATAGAAAACAACTGGAGTATCAGCATCTCTTGCAGTTCGCCTTTCATTACATACCTTGACCCAAGATTTAAATGTGTTTTTGACTGATTTTGAAAACAGATGCCTGCACTGTAATTATAATCATGAACATCAAGGACAGAAACATTTCTGGGATATTGAAGCTGGCTAGTCAATCACAATCAGAGTCCTTAAAAGATGATTAGTTTAAAATTATACAACTTTGCCTCAGGAACATGAATTGACCATTTCAAAACTAATGGCACAGCTGGACAAACTTCTCTTGTTTTGTAGATCATGTTGCTTTTTTTCTCTACATGTGCTGGTGGGGTTATGATGGATTCCTCTTATTCTTCAGAATACTTGTCCAAGATAGACTATGAAAATTGCTTTCATCAGTAAAGTTGCAAAAACGGCCAAATGCTGATCTGTAGCACAGAAATTAATATGGTTTCCCATCTTGTGTCTAAGTGCAACTTATTTATACCAGAAGGCCTGTGCAAAGAGGGGCACAATGACAGCATAGTGCATCCACTGGAAACTGTTACTATTATAAACAGCACAATAACAGAGAAATATTAGTATTACGACTACTATTTATTATTTATATAGCGCTACAAGGCATACACAGCGCTGTTGTGATCACAAGCCTGACAGAATAGCAGAGAATGAAAATGTGATGGCATGGGGCGTTCCCATGACAACTGATACAAAGCTTGACATTAGAAACCATGAAGGCACATTTTAGATAGGATATGGAGTCGGAATTCAGACTTCGAGACCAGGATGTACTCAGTTCTGACAGCATTTCTCAAACAGCTCTGCTAAATGTGGAGCCGTTTCTAAAATACATCTCCATGTGCAGTGGGAGGAGCCATTTTACAAATGTACACATGTAAAAACTATTGGGGGAACTTACCAACTTGCACATGCAAGTGCTGACATTTCACAACTTCCATGTGTAAATGACATGTGTGCTGTCGTCAGTTCCCAAAGGTGATCTCCATTTAGTGCTGAAAGCAAGCCTGATGGGGAGACAGTTTGGAGAAGACTGTGTGGCTGTCTGGGAGCCACTGCAGCAGCCACTGAGACACGTTTCTCGGTGCTCCTGCTGTATTTGGCATCGGCTCTCTCTTTTTTTTCAAGGTCTCTCATGCAGGGGCAGTCCAAGGGTGATGCGGGACCATGAGCGGAGAGTTACTGTGAGGTCTCATTTGCATAAATATTTGCATAACCACTGAGCCTCATTTTATTTTAAAATTTATATGCTGCCCATCTAAAATTTTAGGTGGCTTCAAAGTACTCCTTCACAAGTCTCTTTTTTGTCCCAGCAATGACTTAAGAGCATGCTTACTAAATGTTAATGTGCCTTAAGTGCCACTGCATCCATAGAAACTAATGGGTGCTGTTTCACTTTAGCACACATTAATATCTGTAAATGTGAACTAACTTTTAGTAAACATGCCTCTTAATGAGTGTCTGAATACCATTTGAATCTACGGTGAGGATAAAGAAAGGCTACTATATTTCTACATTACTACCCTCCAGTGCCAAGTATATTAGGAAATACTACAAAACCCTGCTCATTTAGAACCCATACCAACCCACCATATCATAATATCACTACCAGGACTCACACAACATCAAACCCTACCTATTAAAAGGTAGCACTGCAAATATTAAACCAATAAATCTCCTATTAGGAAAAGAGAACAAGTGGGACTGCTACATACAAACTACACAAACAGAATACCGCAACTCAGTCACACACGAAAAACATAGGCAAACCATCACCAAATACATAAGAACATAAGATATGCCATACTGGGTCAGACCAAGGTCCATCAAGCCCAGTATCCTGTTTCCAACAGTGGCCAATCTAGGTCATACGTACCTAGCAGTTTCCCCAAAAGACCTTTGCAACTCGCAATGAACACGGCAGCCAGAACCCTATATGGAGCTTCGAGAAGAGACTATATCACCCCTATCCTGAAAACCCTACACTGTCTACCAGTCCACTACAGGATCACCTTCAAAATCCTAACAATAACATTCAAAGCCATCAACAAACGCACGTCCATCTCCCTCTCCGAACTCATCCAAATTACCCCCCCCCCAACAGACTGAGAAGATCTACCGCCACCAATACCCTACTATTCCCGAAAACCATCACCAAATGCTCAAAGGCCACCAGTAACCGGGCCTTCGCGCTATCTGCACCTTCCTGCTGGAACACCTTACCAACCAACATCCACGCCATCAACAACCTTCTCCAGTTCAGAAAGGCACTGAAGCACCACCTTTTTCTTCAATGCTTCGCCAACTCAGAAGACATCACGTAGCCACACCCTTACCCAACTACTAAGTAGACACTCCGCACCCCTCTTCTGATATCCTAACCCTCCCCCCCCCCCCCCGGTAACTACCCCTGATTCACTCATGACTCCACACACCCCTTATACTTCTAAGCATTATGTATATATATGAATCACACCATTCACTTATTCTTTGAACATTCATCATTCTTTGAACATTACCAAACCCCTTGCTAAACTGTTACTAACTTGTATATAGTTTTATCTGTTCTCCAAGTTAAACTCCCTTGTTTTACTGTATGTCTGCTGTAGATCCCCCACACCGGACATTTATGTTATCTGTGAACCGCACTGATGATGAAGAGCGCGGTATAGAAAAGACTCTAAATTAAATAAATAAAATACACAGGTTCCGCAATGCTTGTACTGGGTCAAGCATTAATATCCTGGGTCCCTTCTTAATAATAGTTTATGGACCTTTCCTCCAGGAACTTGTCCAAACCTTTTTTAAACCCAGCTACACTAACAGCCTTTACTACATCCTCCGGTAACAAATTCCAGAGTTTGATTACACGTTGAGTGAAAAAATATTTTCTTTTATTAGTCTTAAATAGTTTACCCTGTAGCTTTATTGCATGTCCCCTAGTCTTTCTATATTCTGATAACGTAAACAATCGATCTACGTTCACCCGTTCCACTCCATTCATTAATTTATAGACTTCTATCATATCTCCCCTCAGCTGTCTCTTTTCCAGGTTAAAGAGCCCTAACCTTTTTAGCCTTTCTTCATAGGAGTATCCTTCCATCCCCTTTACCATTTTGGTGGCTCTTCTCTGAACTTTTTCTAATAACGCTATATCCTTTTTAAGATACGGCGACCAGAATTGCACACAATATTCAAGGTGTGGTCTCACCATGGAACGATATAGAGGCTTATAATATCTTTTGCTTTATTTTACATTATTTTCCTTATGATACCTAGCATTCTATTTGCTCTCTTGGCCGCCACTGCACACTGGGCAGAGGGTTTTAACATGTTATCCACAATGACGCCTAAATCTTTGTCCTGGGTGGTGGTTCCTAATGTGGAACCTTGCATCGTGTAACCATAGTTTGGGTTGTTCTTCCCTAGGTGCATAACTTTGCACTTGTCCGCATTAAATTTCATCTGCCATTTTGATGCCCAGTCTTCCAATTTATCAAGATCCTCTTGTAATTTTCCACAATCCTCTTGGGTTTTAACAACTTTAAATAGTTTTGTGTCATCTGCAAATTTGATAACCTCACTCGTTATTCCACTTTCCAGGTCATTTATGAATATATCAAAAAGCAGCGGACCCAGCACAGATCCCTGGGGTACACCACTATTCACCTTTCTCCATTGGGAAAATTGGCCAATTAGCCCAACCCTCTGCTTTCTATCTTTTAACCAGTTCCTGATCCACAGTAGTACACTGCCTCCTATCCCATGGCTCTTTAGTTTTGCCAAAGGTCTCTGATGAGGGACCTTGTCAAAGGCTTTCTGAAAGTCCAGATACACTATATCAACCGACTCACCTTTGTCCACCCGTTTATTCACTTTTTCAAAAAAACATAACAGATTAGTAAGACAAGATCTTCCTTGTCTAAAGCTATGTTGGCTGTCTCCCATTAGGCCATGACTATCTACATGCTGAGTAATTTTATTCTTTATGATGGTTTCTACAATTTTTCCCGTTACTGACGTGAGGCTCAACTGCTAGGTACATATGACCTAGATTGGCCACTGTTGGAAACAGAATACTGGGCTTGATGGACTTTGGTCTGACCCAGTATGGCATATCTTATGTTCTTATCTTATGTTCTTATGGTCTGTAGTTTCCCAGATCACCCCTGGAACCCTTTTTAAAAATTGGTGTTACATTGGCGATCCTCCAATCTTCAGGTATTAGAGATGACTTTAATGATAGATCACAGATTACTAATGGCAGGTCTGCAGTCTCATATTTCAGTTCTTTCAACACCCTTGGATGTATACCATCCGGCCCAGGTGATTTGCTACTCTTGAGTTTATCTAAAAGTTGTAATACATCTTCCCGATGTATCGATATTTCCTTCAATTCTTCCGCACCTTTAAATACCACTTCAGTGATGGGTAACATCCCTACATCTTCCTCAGTAAAGACCGAAGTAAAGAATTCATTCAGTCTCTCTGCTATCGCCTTGTCGCCTCTTAGTGCCCCTTTAACCCCTCTATCATCTAATGGACCAATTGACTCTCTCACAGGTTTTTTGCTATGAATGTACTTGAAAAAATCTTTATTTCGCGTTTTTGCTTCCGCAGCAAGCTTCTTCTCAAATTCTGCCTTTGCCTGCTTTATCAATGCCTTGCATTTGACTTGCCAGTGCTTGTGCTGTTTCCAGGTTTCGTCATTTGGCTCTTTTTTCCATTTCCTGAAAGATGCTTTTTTGGCAACAACAGCCTCTCTGACCTCACCTTTAAACCATGCTGGCAGTTTTTTGGACTTCCTTCCACTTTTCTTATTCTTTTCTTTATTTTTGGGCATTTTATTTTTTTTGTCACAATTGCCCCAGCCACTTTCATCTGCTATCTTTTTGTCTTCTTCTGTCCATTTGTCCTTTCTTCTTCTATTGTTTCCATTCTCTCTCTAGTTCTGCCTTTAACACATTGATCTTTCTGCTTTTGCTCTTTCCTCTGTTCCTTTCTTTACTCCTTTTTCATCTACTTAAATATCACCCCTCTATCCTCTTTTGGTTTATCAGCTTTCCGTCTACTCTTCTAATCTCCAGCCCTGCCTGTCTCCCCAGTAATCTCATTTCCTGTCTCACTCTTTTGCTATCTTCTTATTCCCTTCTGTCTTTCACTCACTCACCGTTACCACAAATCTATGCTCTGCAATCACCATCCTCCCCCTATTCATCTCCTTGCTAACTTCCCATGGCCTCTTTCACCTAATTACACCATCTCTCCTATTACCACCCCAATTCAGCAGCTCCCAATCTCCTCAACCTTCCCCTTTTCCCCCAAAGCCCAGCATCTCCCCAGCCATTTGTCCCTTCCCCCAACCCATCGACCAACAGCTTATCCTCTCCTCCTCCAGTAGTCTGGCATCTCTCCTATCCTTCCAGGCCAGCATCTCTCTCTCTCTCACTGTTCCACCCCCCCCCCTCCCAATACATCCCTCCTCTCTCATACAATGCAATGCTGACTCCTGTCTACCCAACAGCCCCTGGATTTTATTGGCAATGTGGTCAGAAGTAGATTGCCAGGCCTTTCTTCTGAGGCAACGGAGGGTTAAGTGACTTGCCCAAGGCCACAAGGAGTGCTAATGGGAATTGAACCTTGGTCTCTTGGGGCCTGATTTTGAGTTAGGCAGGCTATGCGCTGCATCGGCACATTGCCTGCCCACTGACCCCCTTAACCTGGATTTTCACTTCCGCAGCAGTGGAAATAAAAATCCAGGTTATGCTGGATACACTGGCAGCCACCAAGGCTAAATGGGTAGCAGCGATTTTCAGTGCTACCTGCTTAACCCATGCGCCTTAAAGATAGGCAAGGAAAAGCCTCACCTATCTTTAAGGTGCAGAGGGCTAAATCGCTGCTACCCATTTAGCCCTTTCCTCCACCCCCGATCTGCCCCAGAACGCCCCCAACACACCCCGATGCTAACTTCATAGCATCTGAGCATGTTAGGGACTTATCCAGGATTTTCGAAAGGCACTACCCATGTAGGTACCTTTCGAAAATCCCAGATAAGGCATTTACACAGGTAACTAGGGAAGTTACCTGTGTAAATGCCTTCAAAAATCGGGCCCTTGGTTACCAAGCCAGTGCTCTAACCATTAGGCTAGTCTTCCACTCCCATTGCTCATAACCCAATTCAAAATCTCCCTCCCCCCCCCACCCCCCACCAATCCAGCATATCCCCTCTGTCTAGTTCTCTGTCCCCCCTTCCCCTCCATGGCAAAAATATTGTGCAGCATCATCTATGATGTCTTCTTTTTTCAAGTTAGCGACACAAAGATTGCACGGCACCATCCCCATCTTCATCTTTCTTTCTCTAAGCATGCATGTAACAGCTAGTGCTGCCTATAGCATTCACTTCCAGTGCACAGTTCAATGGCTCTCGCACTGGAAGTGAATGCTACAGGCAATACTGGCTGCTATTGCTGACTCAGAGAAAGAAAGATGAAGCTAGGGATGGTGCTGTGCAATGTCGCAATCTTTCTGTTGCCGGAGCTGCATGCACAGTGTGTTGTACAGGCACTGGACCTGCTGCCTCAGTTGCAACTTACTCTCCCAGTGCCCAGCCAATCTTAAGAGTCTGTCTTTTTTCTTCCACTGAATTTTGAAGTCTCCACCTGTCCCAGTTCCTGCTCTCCCCCCTATCTCCATATCCCCAGTACCTACCCTCCTGCCTCCTACATCCTTCCCCTCACCACCCAGCTACTT
This sequence comes from Ichthyophis bannanicus, assembly GCA_033557465.1. NCBI lineage: Eukaryota > Metazoa > Chordata > Amphibia > Gymnophiona > Ichthyophiidae > Ichthyophis > Ichthyophis bannanicus. Next base: position 546,783,038 of record CM066033.1, read on the forward strand.
CCTTCTCTGATTTTCATTGACCCTGCCATGCCTCCTTTTACCCCAGCATCTATTCTTATGCCCCTCCCCCTCACCTTTCTCTCTGTATAACCTTGTTTCTTCCCTCTCACACAAAATATCTGTTCCACTCCATCTTCACTCCCCAGATTCTGCCTCTACTTCTCCACCCTGACCCCAGCATCTGCCCCTTTCCAGCCCTCCAAGTCCAAGAATCATCCCCTTTCTGTCCTAGCCCCTCCAGCATCAGCTCCCTTCCAGCCCCAGTCCCTCCCAGCATCACTTCTTTCTAATTCCAGCCCCTTCCAGTATCAGCTTCCTTCCAGGCCCTCCCATCTTTGTCTCCCTTCTAGTTCCAGACCCTCCCAACATGAGCCCATTTCCAGTCCCAGCACCTCCCAGCTTTGTCTCCCTTCTAGTCCCTGCCCCTCCCAGCATCAGCTCCTTTATAGTCCCAGCCCCTCCCAACATCACTCCTCCTCCAGTATCATCTCCCTTCCAGTCCCAGTCCCCCCATCCTCCAGCATCAGCCCATTTTTAGTCCTAGCAGTACTATTCTAGTGTAAGCCCCACAGCATCAGTTCTCCTCCAATCCTAGTGTCTCCCAGCATCATTTTTCTTCCAGTATCAGTCCTCCCATCCCCAGCATCAGTCCTTCTCCAGTCCACAATTCTCCCAGCAACATCTCCCTTCAAGTCTCAGTACCCCATCCCCCAGCATCAGCCCATTTCCAGTCCTAGCTCCACAGTAATCCTAGCATCATTCCTCCTCCAGTATCATCTCCCTTCCAGTCCCAGCCCCACATCTTTCAGCATCAACCCATTCCCAGGCCTAGCTCCCAAGAAATCCTATTCCAGCCTCCCCCCAGCATCAGTCTTCCTCCAGTCCCAGACCCTCCCAGCATCATCTCCCTTCCAATCCCAGTCTCCCCATCTCCCAGCACCATCCCTTTCCAGTTCTAGCTCCCCGGCTGTCCTCTTCAGGTGCCAGCCAGCGCCCACCCCCCCAGACCAGTCTTTTTCAAGTGCCTGCCAGCCTCCTCAAGCAGTCTTCATGTGCCTGCCAGCGCTCCACTCCCCCCCCCCCCCCAGCATCAAACCCAACCAATCACCCTTTCTCCCCCTACTCCCCACAGCCCTGCCACAGCCTGCACAAGAAGGAAGTGCCCCAGTTTCACTTTTAGAGACTCTGCGATCCTGGTGGCTACAACTTAACACAGACATGGAAACGAGGGAAGTCGCTCCCATGGCTGTGAAGAGGTGAGCTGGTGAGGCAGGCTTTGGGTCTCACTGGCTCACCTCTTGAGCCAGCGAGGCCATAGGGCTCCTTTGGGAGTGGAGCCATGTACAGGCAACATGCCCACACATGTGTAGAACTGGCCTTGCTCTCATGGTTTCTGGAAAGTATTTGATGGAGCTAGGTGGAGGAGAGCTCGCATGCATGGAGCTGCAGATGAAAGAGACTGAGGGTTCTTAGCACTCACTGTTTTTTAGGGGAGAACAGAAACACTGACACAACCTCAGAGAAATCCAAAAAGACTTTTCATAGGCTGGAGGAGGGCTTTGGGCACACTTGATCTGTCAGATGACATCATGAAGTGTGCCTACAATTCCCGCCTGGTCTATAGAGAAGTGTATTCCCTATCTGAAATGGGGAATACACACATAGATTGTTGACCCACCCTGGCCACTCCCTAACCATACTCCTGTTGCATCCCCATGTAACTTACACATAATCAGAACATGCACATGTAAATTAAGCTCTTCCCAAAATGACTATTTAGGCATAGTTTCCATTTACACCAGTATGTGCTGGTACATACATATGTAAAACCCAAATAAGGCTTCTAAATTACTCCCCAAGATGTAGTGGTAAAAGAGAAAAATATTAGAATGTTATTGCTAATAGAAGTATCAGTACCGGGCAGGGGATGGGCAAAGCACACCAGCGAGCTGTTGGCAAGATGGCTGATTAAGAGAAAGGCTCCTGTCCGGACTTCCATATATTAATCGCTAGCCAAGTAAATTGCCCCCTCTTTTCCCATCTCTTGCCCGTTTCAAGTGGTCAAAATGTCTATGGGCAAATCTACTAAGCTAGATTTCATAACATCCCCCACACAGAAGGGTAACACCATCTAAACAGGAGCTTCCATCCGTGCACAAAATGATGGCCCTGGGGGAAATGGAAATAATGCTGCTTTCCCGTATGTAGGAGATCCTGCAGGTTTACTATTTGAAAGACAGTCAGGACACCTTGGTGGAAATTAAACAGGAGCTCAACAACTTGAAGGACCAGCTGGCTAAAATTCTGGCAGTAGGTGTAATAATCTTTGGGTGCTGGGAATACCAGCGGAAGCAGAAGACTCAGATTCTGTAAAATTCATGGAGTTTTTCCTGCCATAACTGCTGAAGATACAATTTGATCAACCATTCAAAATAGATAGAAAGGGCCCATAAGTCTTACCCTCACAAGCCTAATACAGCAAAATAACCGAGGCCTATGATACTCCGGGTCCTTTGTTATCTGCAGGCATTTCAAAACCTGCAAAATGTAAGACTGCAAGCTCCACTTAAGGATGGCAACATCATCCTTATTTTTCCAGATTTACGCAAGACAACAGTGACTCACAGGAAGTAGCCCTTGGCAAAAAGAGAGCAATTTAAGCAGCTGTGGCCTGCTGTTTCCTGTGAGGATGTGAGTTATGGTTAATAGTCAAGCCCGTACCTTTGAAGACCCCAGGCTCCTATAGGATTACATCAACGATATTTTGGAATTCTAGATGGGTTGTCAGTGGTAGCTCCATCTGATTCTAGAGTGAATGTTTAGCGTCCTTCTTAATGTTGACTTATTGATACTTTAATCTGGGATTGGGTATTGCTAGCACTTAAATAGTGAAGCAAACGAGATCCTTTTTACAGAATACAATACATCGCTCAGAATTCTGGATGCATTGAGCAAGATCTCTGTTAATACTTTGCTGGATGGATATTGTACTGTTGTATACTAGCATCCTTCAAGATTGTGTTCCTAGAATTTTGGATAAGTATTTACATAGTTTCATGAGACTACCCAAGTATTTGCTGATTTTTTTAATGGATTTGGCTCAGATTGTGCTAACAAAGAACTATTTTTGGTATAATGGTACATTTTATGAGCAGATACATGGGGTTGCGATGGAGGCATCAGTAGCTCCCTCTATGGCCATACTATATGGACTCTTTTACATATCCATGAAATATTTTGATAAGATTCTCTTGTGCAAGAGATATTTTGATGATTTTTTTTTAATATAACAATCTTTATTCAGCTTTACAACATCTTGGCCGTGGTGGGGACACTTACACCGCAAACCAAGTCTCAAAGCACATACATAATAACAGCATAACAATTTTATAAGTTTTCCTCTAGCAACAATCTAACTCCCCCTCCCCCCTCCCACCAGTGGTTCTAAAATCCGCACTTCCATAAAATGGACCATATATACCAACACTTAGTTCAAGGGGCATTACCTTCAATCCTTGGTTATGGCTGCCCCCTTAGCCCCTCTTCTCCCCTCTGCCCATCAGAGTGATACAAGCGCATTCCGTGCCCTAGGTTCTAGTGTACAAATATACTTTTCCCAAGTTTGCATGAACTCATCCCACTTCCCTGGGTGGTCCCTGGCCGCCAGACCCTCCATTAGCATGACCTGATGAAGGCTATTTCGCCATTCCCAGGAAGAAGGTGCCTCCCTCATTCTCCATTGTCTGAGAATGGGCAGCTTACCTATTACACATGCCTTCCTTACGAAGAGTCTACTCCATTTACCCTAGGGACGAGGAGAAGCCAATCTGTCAAAAATCACCAGAACCGATGTCCATTCCATTCTCTGACCAATAACACTGCTAATGTACGACTGCACTTGCTGCCAATACCTCTGTATCACTTTGCACGACCACCACATATGACTTAACCCTGCCTTCTCTACCTGACACTTTGGACAGCGAGCATCCTGAGTCAAGCCACTTCTCTGCGCCCTGTAAGGCGAAAAATGCGCCCTGCACACCATGCAGTACTGAATTTCCCTTTGCTTGGCAGGCTGTATCAGCTTCGGAATCTGCTTTACCACATCCAATACTTCCCCCATGCGAACTGCAAACCACAGCTCCCCTGTCCACTTACGTTCTATATAGGAGAAATCTGGGGAGTCCCCCCACTACATAACCTAACATGGTAGGCTGCCACACACTGATGTTGTTGCTCTGCTAAATCAAAAAACTGTAAGATCACTGCAGTCTTTTCCGCCATCAGGTATTTGTGTGGTAATGATGCCACATAGTGGCGAAGCTGGAGATAGGCAAACACTTGACCTCCACTCCTCCCAAAGAGACTCTGCAGGCTCTTCAAGGGCTTACACCTTCTGGTCTCATCCATCACATGTCCTAAATTCCGCATCTCTTGCACCCCCCATGTTCGGAACACCATATTTTCCGTGCCCGGCACAAATTGCATATTTCCCTGCAAGGGTAACCAACTGGATACCGCCGGGGATGTTCCCCAGTGTTGACATAACAGCTGCCACATTTTTCTAATCGGTGCTATCAACAGGCTACCCTTTAATCTCTGTGGCAACTGCACCTGATCTGAGTGCAGCACCGCCAGCAGCGAACATGGGGCAACATAGGCTTCCTCTAATCTCCTCGGTGTATATCGGTCCATATAACCCAGCCAATCCCCCAAGTGTCGGAGCTGGCACGCCTGAGCGTATCTAGCAATATCAAGGAGGCCCAGTCTACCACTCCGCCACGGACCCCACATCCTCGCCAAGGCCAACCTCGGCCTCCGTCCACTCCTCAAGAAACCCCGTAATGCTCTCTCCAGTAAGCAAATATCCTTGCAAAGTGGACTCAGCGGGAGCGTCTGAAGCACATAAAGCAATTTCGGGAACAGCGCCATACAGTAAGCTGCCACTCGCCCCAGCAAAGACAACGACAAAGGATTCCAATCTTTTAAGCGGGTACTCACATGACACAGAACCTTATTGTAATTACATTGATACAGTCGGCTCAGATCCCGTGTCAGCTGAATGACGAGGTAAGTGAAAGCCTCACTAGTCCATCTCAATGGAAAGGATGGTCCCCACTTTGCCTCCCACACCCCTAACACATCCAGAGCCTCAGATTTTGCTTTATTTATCCGCAATCATGAAAATTCCCTGAAGTTGGCAAACTCCTCCAAAACCTTAAACAAGGCCCTCCAGGGCGAACTCAGGTGAACCAGCATGTCATCTGCAAATGCAACTATCTTAAATTCCGCCCGTTCAATCTTGATCCCAGGGACCTCCCTACTACACTCCAATTTACGTATCAAGGGGTCTAGGGAGAGGACAAACAGCAAGGGAGAAAGAGGGCACCCCTGTTTAGTCCCCCGTCCCACCTCAATTTCACCCGAGATCACCCCATTGACTGTCACCGCAGCCTTTGGTTGCGCATACAATAGCCAAACCATTTGAGCGTATTGATCCCCTATCCCGTATCTTGGGAGAAGATGGAACAGGTAGCTCCATTCTACCCGATCAAACGCCTTCTCAGCATCAAAACTCACCAATATAGATGCCACCTGCTCTTCATGGGCCCACTCGATGGAAGCAATGATCTTACACAAATTCCTGGCAGCATATCTCCCTCGAACGAATCCCACCAGGGATTCATGGATCAGGTCTGCTAAAATAGGTGCCAGCCTTTCCGTCAGGACCTTAGCCAAGAGATTTAAATCAAAATTTATTAAGGAGATTGGTCTATACAACACTGCTAGCAACGGATCTTTACCAGGCTTAGGGATTAGAATAATATGTACTTTGTTGTTCCCCCACTGCATCTCGCCCCGCTCTACCTGTTCACTATACCCTTCCAACAGTACAGGGGCCACCTTTTCTTGTAAGATCTTATAAAATTCTGCACCGTACCCATCTGGGCCCCAAGCCCTTCCAGAGGGAGCTCCTTGTATGCACTGCAGGATTTCCTTAAGGGAAATAGGCCATTCTACTTGAACGGTCTGCTGCAGGGAGAGACTAGGCAACAGAAGGTCCCTCAAGTTCTCCGTCAACCGGGGTAGTGAAGTTCCCTCGGCAGTGTAAAGTGCTTGATAGAACTTTTGAAACAGTTGGCAATCTTGCCCGAGTCCTTGCATATTTGTCCCTCTTCGTCCTGAAGCAAAGTAACCCCGTTAGGCCCCCTATGACCCCGAATGCATCAGGCAAGCAACTTCCCAGATTTATCCCCATAGTGATATAGCTGGAATTTGTAATACAATTGTGACTTCTTTGCCCGTTGATGCAACACTTCATTTAGTGTCGCCTGTGTCTCTAAAAGGCGAGCCCTGTTCTCTGGTGTAGGGTTCTGAGTATGCCTCTTTCTTTCTACACAAACCTGCTTCTCCAACCTTAGAATTGTGGCATTCATCTGCCGGCACCTATTTGACATATACGCAATAATATCCCCCCGGAAACCACATTTGCCGCCTCCCAAAATAGCTCTGGGGTCTATCTATGCTGCCCAGTATGCAACTCATAATTCTGCCAGCACACTTGTACATACTCACGAAATTGGGCAACCCCATAGAGGTAGCTGCCTCTGTTGCGCCCACAAATCCCGCCAGGAGAGGTCCAGCCACACCAGAGAGTGGTCTGATATCTCATCATGGCCTATCTCCGCACCCATCACCTGCATAAACAGTGATTCCGTGAGCAATAAGAAATCTATACGAGCACTGGAGTCATGAGCTCTTGATCTATGCGAGTAATCCCGCTCCGTGGGATGCAGTAATCGGCAAGGATCCACCACACTCACCCTATGCACCAATCTCCTCAGCACCCACGATATAGCTTTGCGTGACTCCACAATCTCCCAGTTAGAGACATTCAACTCTAAGTCCAAAACCCCATTAAAATCCCCTCCCAAGCAATGTTCCCTCTAATTTTCTGTAGGCTGTGTGCGCATAAAATATCAGCTGTGTGCAGCTTTTGAAGGAAAGTTAAATTTTTGTGCGCCACATAACGACACTCGGAGTTATATACTTTAAAATTTGACTACACGTCAGAATACAGTATGTACACCGCATTGATTTAATCAAATTAAATGAAAATAGACGATTACTAAATGAAGCGGGAAATTTCTAGTAATTACAATCATAACTTTTACATTTTAAGACGTCTGTGTTGTTTTCTATCAGAATCAGAGCCGTAATTTTTGTGCACTCTGTTGTAAAGTATGTGCACTCGCTCAGCGAGGTGTGTGCGCGCGCACACGCGCACAGCTTAGAGGAAACAGTGCTCCCAAGATTAGGGGATCCTCCGGGAGACCCTCCAGCTCCGCAGCCACTTTTACATAAAATGAAGCGTCTGGGCAATTGAGGCCATAGATATTCCCCAAAATGACTGGCTTACCCTCCAGCTGCCCCCGCAAGATCAACCACCTTCCCGAATCATCGGAACGCATATTTGTGAGATTGAACTGGAGGTTTTTACAAAACAAGAAACATAGAAACATAGAAAAATGATGACAGAAAAAGACCACATGACCTATCTAGTCTGTCCTTCTATATCAACAACTACAAGACTGCCACTCCTCCCTTCTTCCCTCTAGCAGGAACCCCGAATACCTGTCCCACCCACTCCCAATTAAGTTTTGCGTGCTCAGTATCACTCTGATGGGTTTCCTGTAATAGCGTTATATCACAGTGGTGTCTCGCAAGTGCTCTCAGAACTTTAGACCATTTAATAGGGGACTTCAACCCACACATATTCCAAGATAGAATACTTATGGGGGAACCCATCTTTTAAAGCTATCAACATAGCACATGCCATTCCCCTGATTATGGAAGCCCCCCCCCCCCCAGCCTAGGCCCCCCATCTCCTCTTGCCTCTGGATTACCCATTCCCCCCAAATTAGGTCCACCCTGCACGAAGAACCACTGTTTCCCCCTTTCCTCCCTCCCTCCACCCCACCCCCCTCTTCTCCCCCCTCCTGAGAACCTCCCTCTCCATACGTGAATCACCCCTAGGTGCTAGGCTTACCTCCTCGAACCATACCTCCCTCCCAAACCCTAGTCCTTACTCTTAAGTCCACACTAGATAGGTTGACTTCCTCCCCTACACCCTCCCTATTCCTACCCGTCCCTAATAACTGCCATCCGGCTTACCTCTCCCCCCCCCCTTTCCCTTTCCCCCTTTTCGATCTAAAGCCCGCCCCCATATTTACCAACCCCGAACTCCTCTCCTAGGTCTGCTACATCCACTCCAGCCCCAAGACCCCAAGTCTCACTAACCACACCTATCATTCCTCTACCTACCCTCTCCCTCAGTATATTCAGAACACAGCAAACCTATACAGTTAACTGTCCCCAAAGGAGAGGACAAGAACAACAGCACAAAAAAAAAAAACAGCCTCCCACCAATCCAGCCATGAATATTTGCATATGTCCTGTTCTTCCAGCCCTGCACGTAGGCGCTCATCTCCACCCGAGTGGCCTCATGAAAAAGAGGACTGCCCTCCACCTCATCAAAGCGTCCCATGATGTTCTCCCATCATATCGTAAACCTGCATGCAATAACTGGGAGACTGCCACCAACCATAATGTACCACTGTACTTGAGGTCTCCAACTGTTCATCTGGTCTGGAATGTCAGTAGCCCCAAACTCACAAGTTCCACTCCTCTTCAAAACGAGAGTTCCTTCTTACATAGGCATGCTAGGTTCTAGCCCCGACTCATCTGGGTTAGGCTGTCCACATACGGGTCGGCCGCATCGGCTGTGTCAAATACTTTGACAGTTTCATTGTGGGCAACCTGAAGTCTCGCTGGGTACAGCACAGTGAATTTAATCTTGGCATCCACCAGTTTCTGGCATATCCCTGCATATGCCCTCCGTTTCTGGCTCAACGCTGCAGTGTAATCCTGGGAGATTTTTATTTGTAATCCATCATGAGAAAGAGACCCTTTTGCTCATGTCGCTTGCAGAATATGATTTTTTTGCATGTAGTTCAGGAACCTTGCAAATACGACCCAGGATCGCTGATCCTGCCCTCTTCTAGGGCCCAAACAGTGTGCTCTCTCAATAACTACTGGGCCCGGGATCGCTAATGGCAAAGCCATCGGTAACAGAGCTTCTAAAAAGCCTCGCAGCTCTCCCTCCTTTAACGACTCAGGTACACCGAAAAATCTCAGATTTTTGCGCTGTCCCCTGTTCTCCAGGTTGTCCAGTTTCTCTGTGTGTGCTTCCGCCAGCTCTGCAGCCGCTGGATTTCCTTCTCTGCCACCAAAAGCGCCTCCTCTTGCCTATGCGCTCCTCTGCCATCTGGAGCCTGTTTCCGAACCCGCTAAATGTTTTGGCCATGGTGTCCAGCTTACCGTTGACTTCATCCAATTTCGTGCTGAGCGCACCAACTACGGCTCCACTAACCTCCTCCAGCAACGTGGCAGACTGAGGTGAGGCAGGGGAGGCCGGAGGATCTGCCATCTCCCCAGACCCCGCAGCTCCTCTCTCCCTCTCCTTCTGCACCAGTTTCATGCCGTTCTGATACCAAACCACCGATTCGGGGCCGGGGAGGAGTTCCAACCTAGTCTCTCCTATGGCGAATTAGCTCGGTAGTGAGTATTGCCGGCCAATTTAAAAGCTTTTGGGGCAAAGCCTGGAGGAGAGATCTCAGCATGCTCCACCTCTTCCCACGCACAATGTGATCCCTCCTATGTATTTTTTCTATGGTCAGAATTATTTCAAGATTTTTCCTCATCTTCAATTCACATTTAAAAGTCACGTTGCTTCAAAGGATTTTTTAGATGTTATGATTTAAAAAGTGGATAATAAGTTATACACCTCTTTGTACTGCAACCTGTTGAGCATAAAAACTATTAAAAATGTCATAATTTTCGTTAAGTAAAACTTATCACAACTGACACACCTGATTATCCAATTTCTTAGACTAGGGAGAATCAGCTCTTCCTTGGAAGATTTTAGAGAGCAAGCAAAGGATTTGGCTGTTTTTTTACAGAGGGAATATCCCGTTAGATTTATCTGAAGTGCATATAAATCAGTACAATATGCTCAGGAGAATTTCTACTACAATATAGATTGAAAGAACCTTCTAATGAAATGACACATATTTTGCTTTATACTACGGCCTCTTCACAGATAGTCCATATCATTTGGAAATATTAGCATGTGCTACTTCTTCATAAAAGTTTTGAGAACCCTCTATCAATAGCATTTACTAAGGGCAAGAATATAGGTGAACTAGTATACCATGAACTATACAATCATCAGCATTTAAAGGTCATTTTGCTTGTGGCCATTGCTCTTAGTGTTCCTCTAGAAGGTGCGGAATGAAGACATCCGATAGACAATCATGTTTTTTAATTGCAAGGATATACCACCTATCATCTAGCCTATGTGATTTATTAATTATTCGTCTGTGCTCTTTAGTATATATATGACGAACTAGATATAAATTTAAACTTAAACTGAATGAGCACAAAAATCAGATTCTGCTCCTATTGTGAGTCATTGGCTGGTTAAAGCAACATTCTATGGAACAGCTGCAGGGAAGAATTAGAGATAGAGTTGATCCTGATAGTAGAAGTGGAGAATGAGATAGATTGAATCATTGAGAACAATATTGGATCTTTCATTTTAATTCAGTAGCTCCAAATGGATTCAATTTGGAAGTTGAGTAGATGTCATTAATTTGATAATGTTTTATCCTGATTGGTTTTCATGATCACCTGTTCTTTTAAAATATACTGATGCCATTTTACTGTACTTTATTCAGCTATGGAGAGACGGAGGCTAACATATCAGTGTTTGAAGTGTTGAGACCACTGTGATATAGCCCTGATGCAGGACTCATGAAACATGGTTCCATGTCGGCATTGAAATTGTAGATTTGGTGCACCTACTACTCCCGTGAGATAAAGTGTTGATTCAGCTAAGTTTTTGAATGAAGCTTATGTAAGTAAATGAATCAAAAATTGGACTGATGATGAAATGAATAGTAGAGCATTTTATGTGGTTGCACAATTTTAACATGTGTAGAAGCTCCTCTTGTTGATGGTTCTAAAAAGTGTTTTTCTATTAATTTATTTAGATGTATTTACAGATGATGTAATATGTGATGGTTGTGCTTTTGTTGTCCTCTGAAGTAGAGAATCATATATTTGATTATTTTTTCAGATATTATAATTGCCCTGTCCCATGTTGTTACCCCATATCCCATACTTTAAGCACATTTGCATATTATTCCCATTACTGCTATCATTGCCTTGACTATTTTATGGCTTTTATTGCACTGATTTAGGGCCCCATATTGAATTTGGCAGTCTATGTGCCACTACCGCATATAGGACTATGCCCACTGACCCTTAAGCCCAGATATTCAATGCCGCGGTGACGGCATTGAATATCCAGGGTCGCTGCACATGCCCCAGAACTGCTGAAGCTAACCGGGTAGTGGCGATATTGCACTGCTACTCGGTTAGCTTCCTTGGGTAAAACTAAGCCAGTTTTTGCTATGCCTAGTTTTGCCCATGATTGCTAATGGGTAGCGGTGCAATATTGCTGCCACCTGGTTAGCGACAGTCTCCACTTCTGCTTCACCCTGGAATGCCCAAAACATGTCCCAATGCTGGCCACAGCTTCCCGGCATGTAGCAGGGTGAGAAGGGTATATTCAATGACACTAACAATGTAAGTGTCATTGAATATCTCGATTTAAGGCATTTACATGTTTACCTGACTGTAAACCGTGTAAATGCCTTTCGAATATAAGGCCCTTAATATTTATGTTTGAACTACGGTATGTTTATGTTTGAACTACTGTAATTCATTCATTCATTCAATTCAAGCTAGAAATCCAAACAAATAAATAAGCAGTGGAGGAGCAGAAGAGTATCCCAGTGGTTAGCTCAGCAGCCTGGGACTAGAAAGATAAGGGTTCAAAACCCACTGACACTCTTTGCGACCTTGGGCAAGTCACTTAACCATCCATTGCCTGAGGTACAAACTCAAATTGTAAGCCCTCTGGGGAACAGAGAAATGCCTATAGCACTGTATCTGATCGCAATTTGCCTTGAATTAACATAAGAACATAAGTTATGCCATACTGGGTCAGATGACGGGTCCTTCAAGCCCAGTATCCTGTTTCCAACAGCGACCATTCCAGGTCTCAAGTACCTGTCAACAGGGCTATGCAAGCAATGCAGCCACACAGGGCACAAGTATGGAAGGGGCACTGATGTCATCATTGGGCTTCCAGAAAGCCTGAAAAAAGTGAGTTCCTACAGGCAATTGGCTGGGTAGAGGGAGGGGCACCAAGTTCACCTGTCACACAAGCATATTGCTAGCTTGGTACTGTCCTGCCTGTCAGGTTCCCAAAAGTATACACATTCCATGTTGCTTGTCCCAAAGGGAGCAGTGGATTTCTCAAGTCCTCTTTAATAATGGCTTATGGACTTTTCCTCCAGGAATGCATCCAAACCTATTTTGAACTCAATACTAATAATAATAATAATCATTTTTATAGTGCTACAAGGAGTACACAATGATTAAAATATAGATGTAAGACACAATCCCTACTCATTACAGCTTGCAATCTAATCAAGACAAAACACATAAGAACATAAGTTATGTCATACTGGGTCATACCAAGGTCCATCAAGCCCAGTATCCTGTTTCCAACAGTGGCCAATCTAGGTCACAAATACCTAGCAGTTTCCCCAAAAGACACATAGATTTCACAATGCTTGCTTGTATTGTGGCAAGCAGTGGATATCCCGGGTCCCCTTTAATAATGGTTTATGGATCTTTCCTCCAGGAACTTGTCCAAACCTTTTTTAAACCCAGCTACACTAACAGCTTTTATTGCATCCTCCAGTAATGAATTCAAGAGTTTGATTACACGTTGAGTGAAAATATATTTTCTCTTATTAGTCTTACCCTGTAGCTTCATTGCATGTCCCCTAGTCTTTCTATATTTTGATGGCATAAACAATCAATCTACATTTACCCGTTCCACTCCATTTATTAATTTATAGACCTCTATCATATCTCTCCTCAGCCATCTCTTTTCCAGGTTGAAGAGCCCTAACCTTTTTAGCCTCTCTTCATAGGTTTAACCTTTCATTCCCTTTACTATTTTGGTGGCTCTTCTCTGTACCTTTTCTAATAACGCTATATCCTTTTTAAGATACTACGACTAGAATTGCACACAATAGTTAAGGTGTGGTCATACCATGGAACGATACAGAAGCATTATAATATCCTTTGTTTTATTCTCCATTCCTTTCCTTAAGAATCCTAGCATTCTATTTGCTTTCTTGGCTGCCGCTGCACACTGGACGGAGGGTTTCAACATGTTATCCACGATGATGCCTAAATCTTTTTCCTGGGTGGTGATTCCTAATGTGGAACCTTGCATCGTGTAACCATAGTTTGGGTTGTTCTTTGCTAGGTGCATAACTTTGCACTTGTCTATATTAAATTTCATCTGCCATTTGGACGCCCAGTCTTCCAATTTATCAAGGTCCTCTTGCAATTTTTCACAATCCTCATGGGTTTTAACAACTTCAAATAATTTTGTGTTATCTGCAAATTGGATTACCTCACTCCTTATTCCCATTTCCAGGTCATTTATAGATATGTTAAAAAGCAGCATACCCAGAACAGATCCCTGGGGTACTCCACTATTCACCTTTCTCCATTGGGAAAATTGGCCATTTAGCCCCACCCTCTGTTTTCTATCTTTTAACCACTTCCTGATCCACAATAGTATACTGCCTCCTAGCACATGACTTTTTAATTTCACCAAGAGTCTCCCATTAGGGACCTTGTCAAAGGCTTTCTGAAAATCCAGGAACACTATATCAACTGACTCTCCTTTGTCTACCTGTTTATTCACACCTTCAAAAAAACATAACAGATTAGTAAGACAAGATCCTCCTTGGCTAAAGCCATGTAGGCTGTCTCTCGTGTAGATAGCCATGACTATCTACATGTTCAGTAATTTTGTTCTTTATAATGGTTTCTACCATTTTTCCGGGTATTGACGTCAAGCTCACTGGAGTGTGGTGTCATCCTTAGAAATAGAGAAAGGAGGAAGGGGGATGTGGGTTTAAGGGGAAAGATGAGGAGCTCAGTATTAGCCATGTGCAATTTCAAATGGCGGTGAGATATCCAAGCAGCAAATGATGGATAAGCAGGAGAGATCCGTGACTGGATTCCTGGAGAGATTTCAGCCACAGAGAGGTAGATTTGAGAGTCATCAGCATAATGATGGTACCGAAAACTATGGGAGTAAATAAGTGCACCAAGGGACTGAGTGTAGAGAGAGAAAAGCAGAGATCCCAAGACAGAGCCCTAAGATACATCAACTGAAAGCGGGATGACAGTAGAGTAGGATCCACCAGAACATACACTAAAACTGTGATGGGAGAGATAAAAAGAAAACCAGGACAGAACAGAACCCCTAAATTTAAGCGAGGACAGAGTCTCGAGGAGAAGGTGGTGATCAACAGTGTCAAAGGCAGCAGAAAGTCAAGAAAGATGAGGATCGAGTAAAGGCCTTTGGATTTGGCGAGGAACATGTCGCTAGAGACTTTGGCAAGAGCCGTTTCTGTAGAATGTAGAGGACAAAAGCCAGGAAACACAGGAGAGCAGACAAGGCCCTCACAGTAGAAGCACAAGGGAACACAAAGAGCGAAGGAGTAAAAGGTCACTAATACTGATTTATTGAAAATAACCCCAACGCGGTTCGGCGGGATGCCTTCTTCAGGGGGCACACATCTTAAAAATAAAACACACAATAATATATAAATAAAACAAATAACATAAAAAGCACAATATAAAAGGATAAAAACATAAGTTAAAATTGTATAATAAATATATAACCGAGGTACGCCGGATCCAGTGCTCGTCCCTTCCCCCCCCCCCTTTTTCTTCCCCTTATATCCTTACACCTGCTGCCCCATCTGTACAACAAAACAGACAACAACTGTTGGGAATTCAAACCGGTCGCAGCTTTATTCAACCTTTAACATCATACCATTCAATTCAAACATAAACATTATTCAAGCAGATCACAGCCTCACCCACCATGTGATTAGCAAGGCGAACATATACTCCGCAACCGCCGCGGACAGGCCCATGGCTAGCTTAACTACCTGCCCCTTTCTTCCCTATCCTCCATCTTATCTCTGAACTTGTCATCATAGTTCAGCCACGCCCATCCCTCGTGCGTCTGTGCCGCCTCAAATATGGAGTCCGCATAGGATAACAACATCCCATAATGGGACGGGCGCTTATGCCCCCAGACATTGGCCAACCTTAAGAAGGCCCAATTCACCACATTCCTTGACACCTTTTTTATCGTTCCTGCCTTCTCGTCTTCCTTCCTCTTCTTTTTACTCTCCCCGGACCTCCTTCTGCCCTCCAGCAACCGAAATATGTCAATATATTGCCTCTTGCTTATCTTACGGCGTAACCTTTTTTGGAACTCCCTCCCACAATTCTGAAAAGGATGCCAGAGCAGGCATTGCCCCGCCCGCCTGGGCCCCTAACACTACGTTACTGTCTTGAGGCCGCCCAACGCCATCGTCTCCTGAAGATGTAGACCCCGTGTCCATTGACAATGATGTGGAGGAGCCTGAGCTATCATGCCGCCTATGGGAATATTTCCGCTTCTTGCGCGCCTTCTTTCCCACTCTCCCCTGTGACCCTCTCTTATCAGTTCCTTCCTGTCCCGCAACCTGAGACCCACCTGCTGCCCCGTCCCTTGTTGCTGGCAGACTTGTAGACGGCTCCTGGTCCGTAGTAGCCTCCTCCTTATTACGATAAAATTAAATTAAAGCAAACTACAAGTTTTATATGAAGATGCTATTAATTAATTAGCACCATGTCCACTGTTTCCTGATTAGTTGTTTTTAAATTATGAAATCATAAAGTAATCGTGTTTTCTGTTTTCTCATATATCCAACCTCCCCATAATGAATGACATTACATCCCTCTGGCTCTGGGATATATTTGTTTCAATTAGCTGGTTTTATTTCTCAGCACATCTAGATGGAGTCTTTTTAAAGACTACAAGAAATATACTGTGCCCTTATGTAAGTACTTCTTCATCTTTAATATGTATTTTTATTCACTGTTGCATCATGTTTTTATACATATTATTTGTTATTGATATGATTTATCACTGTTGTATTATACATTGTACTTATGATATTCTATAGTTATTCTATATTTGAGTATTGATTTTAAATCATTCCTTTTTGATTTGTCATATGTTTCTTATGGTTTTTATATATTTATTATACCATTTTTACTTATGTTTTTATCCATTTATATTGTTTTTTTATGTTATTTTATTTGTTTTATTTATATATTATTGTATGTTTTATTTTTAAGATGTGTGTCCCCTGAAGAAGGCATCCCACCGAAACGCGTTGGGTTATTTTCAATAAATCAGTATTAGTGACCTTTACTCCCTCGCTCTTTGTGTTCCTGAGGACAAAAGCCAGACTGCAGTGGATCCAGAAGGGCTTGAGAGGAAAGAAAGTCAAGACAGCAATGGTGAACTGCAAAGGGGAGGAAAGAGATAGGCAGATAGCTGGAAGAACAGGCAGTGTCTAGTGAGGGCTTTTTGAGGAGAGGTGTGACGAGAGCATATTTGAAGGCCACAGGAACAGTTGCAGTGGAAAGCAATAGGTTAAGGAGATGACAGATGGAAGGAATGATGGCGGAAGAGATTGAGCTTATTAAAACTGCTGGGAATGGAATCAGAGGAGCAGCTAGTCAATTTGGAGGAGGACAGAAGATTTGTAGTTTCCTCCTCAGTGATTTCTGAAAAAGAAGAAAGGGTGACAGAAGGTGAGGGAAGGATTTAGGAATGAAGAAGGGGAGTGGAGGTGAACCTGTGGAGAATTCAAGGCTAATCTTTTGGATTTTGTCATGGAAATAGTCAGCCAAGGTCTGGACAGAAAATGAAGGAGGGACTCAGGGACTTTGAGGAGAGAGTTAAGAGTAGCAAAGAGACAGCGAGTGTCACGGGCAAGAGAGTTAGTCAGATGGACATAGTACTCTTGCTGAGTGAGTGCTATGTCTGACTGAAAAGAGGTTGCATGAATTTGAAATGTAGGTAATCAGCAAGGGTACATGATTTAAGCCAGGGTTGTGGTATGGTACACTTCACAGGGCATAGAATGAGAGGAACAACTACCTCCAAAGCAGAGGAGAGCATAGTGTTATAGGAAGATACTACCTCATCAACAGACTCGACATAGTGGAGGAAAGAGGTGATATGACAGCAGTGGAAAGAGCTGAAGGGTCGATAGTGTGAAGATTCCTAAACATGTTGGTGGAAATCAGGCGAGACCAGAACGGGGGAGTGGCCAAGGGTGAAGGTTAGCAGGTGATGGTCAGTTAAGGGAAGGACTGTGGTGGAGAAGTTTGAGAGTGAGCAGTTGGAGAAGAAAACGTGGTCAAGGCAATGGACATGCTTGTGTGTAGGAGCAGTAGAGCACAACTGGAGGTGGAATGAGGTGATTAAGGAAAGGAGCTTTAATGCATAAGGGTCAAAAAGGTCATCAACATGGATGTTAAAATCCCCAAGAATAAGAAAAGGAAAGAATGCATCCAGAAAGGAGGAGAGCCAGAAGTCAAAATCTGTGAGAAAGGTAGAGGTGGGCTTGTTAGGGAGTCGATAAACGATAGCTACCTGGAGAAGTAGTGAAGTAAATAGGTAGATAGCATGGACTTCAAAGGAAGCAAAGGAATTAGACAGAGGAAGGAGGAACTCAAATTGGCAGGACTGAGAAACCCAATACCGCCACCACGGTCAGTGGGCTGAGGTGTATGGAAAAATAGATAGCCTCCATGACAGAGAGCAGCGACCGAAGCAGAGTCTTCAGGGAGAAGCCAAGTTTCAGTAACCCTGGAGATGCAGAGTATTAGAGATAAAGAAGTCATGAATGAAGGCAAGTTTACTGGAGACAGAATGTACATTCCACAAGGCACATGAAAAAGGGAGAGAAAAGGGAGAAAGGAGACGGATATGAATGAGATTTAAGAGGTTAAATATTGATCTGCATTGGGAGTGTGAAAAAAGTCTAGGAGGACCAGAGTTGGGATTGATATCTCCAGATGAGAGAAGGAGAAGGAGCAGGAGAGAATGGGGGAGAGAGGAAGAGGCATGATAGAAGCGAGGGTGAGGTTTCCTCAGTGAGAATGGAGATGGTTGAGTGAGAGGAAGAAAATGGTGAAGCTCAAGGACAGATGATAACACAGAAGAGAAAAGGTCTGGGGAGGTGGGGACAGTAGGGAGTGGGTAATGAGAAGTAGGGCCATGGAACTGTTGGAAAGAGGAGAAAAGATTACGGAGAGTTAACATCAAGAACACAAAGTGATGTGGAGCCATAGGAGAGGGAGAAGAGAAGAGAATGCAGATCAGAAGAGATACAGGTAGAGAGGGAGGTGAGAGGTCCTGGATGGTTCAGGTGCACCTGAGTAATTGCGTCAATGCAGAAGAAGGCTATGAAAGAAAGTTAAGTCAGGGGTGAGAGAATAATAGAGCAAAGTGTTAAGGAGGGAGCTATAGCACTGCAGAGAGAAGGTGCTGGGTAAAGAAAAGATAGAAGACAGAACACACACTGAAAATCTAGAAATATAGAAAGAATGAACAATATATAAGTAAATAAAAAGCTAACTTCTAAATAGGCGCAAGAAGATGCCTGAATAGAGAATAATAGTTAGCAGAGGATTACAATGAGGGTGCTCTCCCAAGTAGGAACCTCCAAATGGAAGGTCATCTGCTCATGTGCTCTGAGAAGTAAGCTTCTGAACAAAGCCCAGCAAGAGGGAGGGGCTGGCCAAGTGCTGAAGGCAGGTAAGTGGAAGCAGGCAGATTCCACAGGAAATGCCCTCGTAAAACCAATATTCGAAAGTCAGTTACACGGTTTACAGCCCTGTATAATCAGGTGGTTTAAGAATAAAAAATAATAATACCTTTAGGTCCGGGGGATCTTTGAGGCTTTAGGAAAGCTGCTTTCTGCCGCCGAGGTGTTTATCTAGCCTCGGGTTGCAGTTAGCATTGTTAGAAAGTCCGGAAGGGTTTTTTTTAATATAAAAAAATGTCGAGTCCAGCACAAGTAGTGGCCACCATGGAAGGGAGAGAATTTGAGCTGCAGTTATGTGAAGAAGGGGCTCGATGCAGGAAAGGAGAGACTAGAGACTGATTCATGACATCGGGGGGAGCCACGGATGTTGGGCTGTCCTGATGTCAGGAAAGAAGGAGGCACTGGAGCTTGCCTGTAGGACATTGGGGGTGGCCACGGGTGGTGTGGCTCGCCCTGATGCAGGAGGGGGGCGCTGAGCTGGAATTGGGGCCAGGAAGGCTCAATGTTGTGAGGAGGTTGCAGGTGCTCACGATGTCCCCAGTGAAGAAGGGGATCTATAGTGTGCTGCAATTTGACGGCTATCCCCGATCGCAGAAGCAGGCAGCAGACTGACATCGGGGGAGAGAAAAGAGCTATTTGTCTACCCCGATGTCAGTAGAAGGGAACCTGGATGTATATTTTGTTTACCAGGAAGCCCCAAAGTTGGAGGGGAGGGCCTGGAGACACCCATAGTGGCAGGAGGCCTTGGAATCGGTCCTTCTAGGGTGGAGAGGATCCAGAAAGGTCCCAATTTAGGGGAACCCTAGAGCCCTTTTTTTTAACTAATGGGAAGCACCCCCCAGGTATGGCTTAAGGAGCCAGAAGCAGGGCCGGTGCTAGGGTTTCTAGTGCCCCCCTGCAACCTATAAATCGGTATCCCCCTCCTTCATTATTATTAATGCTGGCTACACTCACCCTCATTTTTCCCAAAACTTCTTTGTGAACTCTTTTTACATGATGCTGATATTTCTCCTTCAAATCCAATATTGTAAGAAAATTACAGTGAAAGGGTAAATGCATAGCCAGAATAAAAATAACTACTTAGCAGTAAATATTTAGCATCAAACAAACAGATTGTGATAGTCCAAAAAAATCTGATTCAGGTCATCTCACTAACAACAAACATTCTCCAGTACCAGGCATATTGTGAACTAATATCAAACTCTACAAAATAACCGAAGATCTACAAGGCCAAATCTACCATACCATACCAGCATAAACTTCCAAAACTCATACAACAAGGGGCATACCCAGAAAAAAGCAGCACTATAAATACTGCAGCAGGCCCTAGAACATCCATAAAACCTATCTGAAAAACTGAACAAGTCAAATTACTCCATGTACAAACTCCATGTTAACAGAACATCTGGCCCCGGGCATACACTCAGAATACAGACCCTCACCAAATATATAATAAGTGACTACATCCTAAAGTAAAAATAAAATATGTAGACAAAAATTAAACTGAAACCCCAAGAAGCCAAACTCTGCATGCAATGCAACACCAGATAAATAAGATATGTAGTTCCCCATACTGTGTAAAATATAAAGATGGTGCAAAGTCCAATTACTAGATTGAAAATAAAATTATTTTTTCTACCTTTGTTGTCTGACCATTTTATTCTCTGATCATGCTGGTTCCGATCTGAGGTTTCTGCTTTCCTCTGCCTTCTCTTAGCTCTCTTCCTATGGTGTATAGTCCATCTACCATTTCTTGTCTCTCCTTTTGTTTTCTTCACTTCCTTACATCTTGGATATTGATTTTTTTTCCTTTCAGCTTTCTTCTATTTATTTCTCTCCTCTCTCTCTTTGTCCACCCAGATTTCACTACTCCTTAATATCCAATTATTTGTTAGACATCTATCTACCGCTTTCAACCTTCACCTCAGTCCTCCCATTTCCCAGCTCTTCTTCCCTGGTCCATTATTTCCCAGTCTTTTGCTCACACTCTCTCTCCCTCTTTGTCTATCATCTCTCATCCCCTATCTAGTGTCTCTCTCTTTCCCTCCATCTAGTAGGCTGAAGCAGAGGCACACTACACAGTCTGGGCCTGCCTGGTTCACAGTCTCAAGCCTGCGGCAGTGCGGCCTCCCTGCCTCTACTCTGTTGAGTCCGTTTATATTCAGCAGCAGCGTTTCTTCCCCTCCCCAACACACACAATATCTGCCCCCTCTCCCTTTTCACTCCCCCAGTTTCTGCCTCTTTTGCCCACCTGATCCAGCATATACCAGCATCAGTTCCCTTCCAGTTCCAGCTCCTTTCCAGTTCCCCCCTGCAAAAGCCCATTTTCTGTCCAGCCTCAGCATCAGCCCCCTCCCAGTCCCAGTACCTCCCTCAGTATTATCCTATTTCCAGTAGTAGTGATTTAAAGAGATAGTTTTGTGGAAATAAATGGAGTTTTAAACCAAATCAAAGGGCATAGAACATGTGCTTAGGGTATACAAAGCTATTATCTGTAGAAATTACATTAAAAATGACATTTAATGTGTAAAACTATGTTTGTAGTACATAAAAGTACCAGGATGAAGGAGGGGGTGGAGTGATCTGGAATGGATACAATTTTGTTACAAGTCACAGCTTCAACTGCTACTTCTAGTGAGGCAGATCAAGCAGGCAGTTTATAACAGACTGAGAGGAGGATCTGAAAGCATAGAAAATGACTAAAGGACTTGGAGGGGATAGGAGTTAAAACTAAAGTGAGAGTAAGAGAGGAAGAATAGGAGAGGAGAGTGAGAGAAGAGAGGACGAATAGGAGAGAGAGAGAAACGTGCGGTGTGAAAGAAAAGTGTGGCGTAGGTAATGAGTGAGTATCTAAGAGTGAGGTGAATGATGTTGATTTGTGGGTGTAAAGTATGAGACGAGTGAGAGGTTTTGGGTTTAAAAGCGAGATCCCTATTTTTGTCCTGTTAGAGGGGAGGATGTGAGGTAGAGAGAAATTTAGGGAGAAGGGGAATAAAGGAAAGAAGAAGTTGAAGAACGACAACGACTTTTACTCAAGCAATCACCTTCCAATACCCTGATGACTGACTGTCGCAGCTGTTCCAGTTCCTGAAGAAGGAGGAAAGACTGGGCTCCAATATACTTACCTGGACTTTAGATGAATAAGTATTCCACCATTTGAACTGATTTTTTAGCTCAAATATATCAGGGTAACCTTTTAGTGGAAAGGTTTAACTAATACGCATCTGGAAAAATTGCAGATATGCAAGTTTACCTGAGTTAAGTCCTTTGGAGAAAGGAAATAAACACGGCTTATCAGTATTTTTAAATGACAACTTTATTGACATTGCATATGTTTATTCTTGAGCATTAATGTTTGCCATGTATAAATTTGCCTATGTTGAAATACTTACCTTTGTTTATTTGAAACACCTCTGGATGAAATAAATGTTCCATTTGTAATATCAAATTGGTCCAAAGCCTAAGTCCATAGTTAGTAGAAATTATTTTTCCCCTTTGTTCTTCTCTTTAAGAGGGGTATTCCTTAGGGGACAAAGTATATTTCTGCTGTGGCCTTTCTTAGTAGAGTAAGGTGTTTAACATGACTACTAACATGTCTGTAACAAACAAGGGCAAACCCACTCAGCTTGCCTTCCAGGAAATGGTTACACCTGTAAACTGTATAACTGCTGCTGAGAGGGATATTCAACAGCAGTTAGTGCCCCTGAATATCACCGATTATGGCATTTACGCGCCGCAGTGCTAACTGCTTAGCATTGGGGCATGTCGGTGACATTCCAGAGAGAAGTAGAGGTGGAGACTATCGATAACCAGGCAGCAGCGATATTGCATACTGCCCGGTTAGCAACCTGCACCTAAATGATAGATGAGGAAAATCCTCGCCTATATTTTAGGTGCAGGAGCTAACCAGGCAGCATGCAATATCGCTGTTGCCTGGTTAGCTACTGCGGTTTTCAGCATGTGCAGTGATCCCTGGATATTCAATGCCAGGGGCGCATATGACCCCAGTATCTGGGGTTAAGGCTCAGTGGGCAAGACTATGTGCCGTAGCCTTAAATATTTACAGAGGAATAGGGAGGAGAAAAGAAAAAGCACTCCTAACTGTGCTGTCAGTAGCAGTCAGAGTACAGAGGCAATAAAGTGTTAAGAAAGGAGACACAGCATTGCAGAGAGGAAGAGCTGGATAAAGACAAACAGAAGATAGAACACACACTGAAAATCTAGAAATATAGAAAGAAATAACAATATAGGCATCAAATTATTATTACATAGAGATTTTCCAATGAGTGCAAATGTTTGTCAAGTGAATTTGTGTTAAACATCTTTAAAATATTGTGTTGCAAATACAATGTAATTATCTTTACTGCTGTAATATTTCTGCTTCTCAAAACTGCAAGACTGGCTATTTTTTAAAGTAAATCAGTGAGAACTTAAACAAAATCATTTGGATTTCCAAGTAAATATCAGGGGCTCTTTTACTAAAATGTTAATGCATCTTAATGAATTTAACATGTGTTAAAACCTTAAGTAGAACAGTCTTCACCTCAACCCTGGTACTAGTGCAGCATCCAATATCGATGCTGCATGGTGAGCCTCGGTGGTTTCCGGACAATGCCGCCAGACCTGGATATTTACTTCCATTGCTATGGAAGTGAACATCCTGAGTTTGGGGTTTGGCGGACAGGGCTAAGCGGCTACAGTGCTTAGCCCTGCCCAGTTGAATATCGGGCCCTCTGTTGCTAAATTTGCTGATCAAGATTCAAAGTTGTTTAATATGGATAAGCATCTTAGTAAGAATAGAAAGGTTAGAAAATATTTCTAGAGCAAAGAATTTACAATGTTTGAATTTTCCATTTACTCATTTGTCACCGTTGATACTGTTTCAAAAATATTTGAAGGAAATTTAGCTTTTTTTCTAATCCCGAGGAGTTAAACATTCCTGATATATGTATTATCTTCCTCAGGGAAAAAAAAGTTGTGAACACTTTAGAGGGTGAGCTAGAACAGTTGGGGTCACCGATAGTTTGGATCTATCAGTTTCTAGAATCTTCACAGGATCTTATATCCACATGAGCTACTCTCTTGGTAACTTTTATGTATGAATTGGATAAGAATTCTGTGTTGAAGTCATATTTCCAGAGGAAAGATGTACTGTTTTTGTGGACAGAATATTAATGATTTCCCTGATGTCTCAAGGCCTACTCGAGACAGAAGGAATTACTGGAGTTAAAGCTACATGCCCTGACTCTAAAATTTCCATGTAAGTGCTTTTTGACCTATCGGGGAAACATTATGGGGGTCATTCCAGAACAGGAATAAGCCCTTTGGACGTGCGGCATAGATGTTTTTCTAGAGAAATTGTCTACGACCATATTTTGAAACACTCATGGCCCTGCACATACACGGCACTAGCACAGGGATCTCAGAATGTGGGCAGGAGGGAGCAGAATGGGGGGTGTGGTAGCAGCGGAGATGTACAATGCATATTCAGAAAAGGCCCATGTATGTTCTGCATGTTTTCCACGGATATCCATGTTATACCAGCGGAAATGTGGAATAAGGCCAGGACTTAAAAACTTTTCTGCTCTGCTCTGAAATGCGTCCCATAGAAATGAATCGCTGCAACAAAGATGTTTTGAATCGTTGTGTCTGCAGTCTGGAAGACCACAAGATGCAGTTGTAAAGAACAGAATGCAGAGGTAGGGGAAGCCTGTATGGTAAAGACACATTACTAAACACCCCTATAGAAATAATCAAAGGTGCAATGGTGATTATTCCGGCTATGCTCTCAATTGCTGTGTGAGCTAGAGATGATCTAGGGCACCCTAACAATTCCTGTCATCCGAGAAGTGATTAACGTAGGGATTCTATGTGGGTGAGTATAGGACAGATGCATGTGTGGGTGAGAAACACATATCAGATTAGTAGTCCTGGGATGCCATGCCATCATGTTTTCTAGAGGTACAGGGCATCTGTACTGTAGATGTAGGTTCTGTGTGACTGCAAGTGAGAGAGTGTGTGTGTGTGTGTGTGTGGTTAGAGGGATGCATGGGGGGCCTGGTGGGCACAACTGCAATTTTGGGGGGGCATCAGTGCCTGGCCAGTACCTGGTCCATAAGGGCTGACCACAGCGTGACCAGGTGCCACTGTGATCGGCCAGAATCCAGAAGAACGGGGTCTCTACAGCTAAATGTCAAAGCATATCTCTGTCTGCAATAAGGGAACCTCAGAATGAGTATATGTCGCAGGGCAGATAGCACCATCAGCAGTCTCACAAATGCTGGTGCTGTTTGCGCTGGTGCAGGCACTCAATCTGAAGGTCCCTATTTAATGTCAGGACAATGCTCTGACATTTAGCTGTAGAGAACCGTTTCTGATTTCTTCTGGTCCATACATAGCATTGTACAGACCATTGTCAGAGATGACCAATGTATGCACAACTAAAATGTTCACCTACTGCCATGTATGTTATGCTACAAGGATGTCAGGACACTCATATCACTTTCTACTTGCTGTTGTAACATCTCTGAGTGCACAGAGATCACTTTGCAATGTACTGGTCATGCAAAGGACTAGCTTATGTGGTCTGTTTTGCATCAACACATCTGTGTCATCTGTTTTCATGAGTAGTTGGATGGGGACCACACTGTCAATGTGAGGAGCAGCTTCAGAGATGCACGTTTTAACTGAGAAGTGGCTGCACAGAGATGGGCAGCAGCGGAGCCGTACATCTTTCGGAATTCACCAAGGCAGGGACGTCCAGGCTGCTTGCTACGTATACCCATGCAGGGCCGGCCCGTCCATTGAGCAAGAATGTTTTTTGCACAGGGCCCCGCGTTTCAGGGGGCCCCGCGCAAAGAACATTCTGCTTGCAAAGTAAATTTTAAAATAAAAAAAAAAAAGCTGCCGCTGCTGCCGCCGCGGCAATGGCAGAATCGCATATCCCGCGGGGCCCCCCCCCCGACAGAGCCTGCCCTCCCTGCATCAGCCCCGTCGGCTTTCAGAGCTCGAAGGGAGACTAGTTTCCCTTTCGTGGCTCTGTTAAGCCTGCAGGGGCTGGTGGGACTTTCCCATCAGCCCCCGCGGGCTTAACAGAGCCGCGAGGGAGAAACTCTCCTTTCGCGCTCTGAAAGCCGACGGAGCTGATGCAGGGAGGGCAGGCTCTGTCGGGGGGGCCCCGCGGGATATGCGATTCTGCCGTTGCCGTCGTGGTTCATCAGACTGTCCAAGAGCCTTCATTATTAAGTTGCTCCGCCTTCAGGATAAGGACTTTATAATTAAGTCAGCCAGGAAGACAGGGTTAGTCAATTGTAGAGACTGGATCTGACGGCAGAAACAATAAAAAAAGGAAAGGAGCTGCTATGGGTCAAGGAGCAGTGGGCAAAGAAGGGGGTGAATGTGGCGGTATGGTACCCGGCCAAATTAACTGTAATTACCAATGGCGTTCAGAGGTTTTTTACATCCCAAGCTGCATTGGAGAAACATCTGAAAATACCGGGGGTGAGTGTGGAGGAGTGGCAGCCGCGGGAAAACAGGTTAGAGAGAGGACAACAACGGAAAGAGACTGGAGACAACTCGGGCTCCATTGCTCCCGACCAGAGGGGGAAAGGACACACTGTACCCAAAGCCCCACACTCAGAGCAGACCCACGGAGGGTTGCAGTACAATGAGGGAGGAGAGGAGCAAGGTGACGTATCTATAGATCAGGAGCAGCAGCCGGAGACTTGAACTGGAGTAACAAAGCATGATATGTAAAAGTGGCAGTGAATAAGTAGTGGGGAGTAAAAGGGTGACATTGCGGAATTTGATTATTGGGGGGGGGGATAAGGGGCAGAGAGCGGGCAGCTTGAGAGCAGTGGGAGGAGTAGAATTTATTTATTTAGCTGCATTTATATTCTGCTTTTCACCAGGTCATAGAATTGCTTTAAGGAGGGGATAGTAAGTGGACAGATATTTCAAGATTGTTCCATTGGTTGTAATTTGTGTTCTGTTAAGTTGGATTGGCAGTGCAGTGCTTATTAATGGCCTGGCTAAGGGAGAGACTAGGGGAAGAACCAAACTAAAAAATTAAATGTTCGAGTGCCAGTATAAAATAGCCACATTGAATGTTCGGGGAATTAACAATCGAATAAAGAGGAAACGGATATTAACACGTGTCGAATGCCAGGGTAGATATTGCCCTAATACATGAGACACACCTTACCGAGTTAGAACATGCCAAGTTGCGCAGTAATGGATTCGAGCAGATGTATTGCTCAGCATACAATTTAAAAAAAAGAGGCATAGCTATTTTGATTCATAAAAGAGTTCCCTCCGTAACATACATATCAGGAGGTGATAATCAGGTGAGGGCTGGTTGGGTAGCTGGTAGAGTACACAAGGAGGAAGTTGCCATTCTGAATCTCTACGCGCCAAATGGGCCAAAAGACTCCTTCTTAAAACATGGCTAACAGAGTTCCAGAAGGCAGCTAAAGGAGGATTTGATAATAGCTGGGGGATTTGAATTGCACGGTGGGGGCCCTAGATAGGTCAAATTATACCAAAAGGAAACATGGAAGGGAAGGGCAAGAACTCAGGGGTTGCATATGGAGATGGGACCTAGGAGAAAATAAAGATAGCAAAGAATACACGTGCTATGCAGCGCACACGGATACATACTCTAGGCTCGATTACTTCCTAGGGTGACGAGATCAGGAGGGAGCCTTGGGGGCAGCCCAGATTCACTCTACAGCCATTTCTGATCACGGAATGGTAACTTGCCAGTAATTCCCCAGAAAGGCAAAAGATTCAAAAGGGACTCGAGTATGGAGGGCGGATGTCACCCTTTTGCAGGCTGAACACACTCAAAAGAAGTTTAAAAAAAAGGCATGGCAAGACTATATGTGTTCCAATGACAATGGAGAGGTTACATAAGAACATAAGATATGCCATACTGGGTCAGACCAAGGTCCATCAAGCCCAGTATTCTGTTTCCAACAGTGGCCAATCTAGGTCATACGTACCTAGCAGTTTGCCCAAAAGACACAGGTTCCACAATGCTTGTATTGGGTCAAGCATTGATATCCTGGGTCCCTTTTTAATAATGGTTTATGGACCTTTCCTCCAGGAACTTGCCAAAACCTTTTTTAAACCCAGCTACACTAACAGCCTTTACTACATCCTCCAGTAACAAATTCCAGAGTTTGATTACACGTTGAGTGAAAAAATATTTTCTCTTATTTGTCTTAAATAGCTTACCCTGTAGCTTCATTACCTGTCCCCTAGTCTTTTTATATCCTGATAATGTAAACAAATGGGCTGATGCGGGGACTAGAAGGGAGTGGATACTGGGTGGGGCTGGAACTAGAAGGGAGCTGATGTTGGGGGAGATTAGAATGGGATGGAGCTGGGAGAGTGAAATGGAGAGGGGAAAAATATTTTGTGTGGGACGGAAGAAAAATCTACAATTGGCTGGGTATTGGGAGAGTAAGTGGGGATTGAGGATGGCGGGGTAAAATTTGAGTGGATGAAATAGGAATGAGGAAAGAGCAAAAGGAGAAAGATTAGTATGTTAAAGCAGATGTAGAGAGAGAATGGAAAAAAATTAGAAGAGAGAAGAAAGGACAAATGGACAGCAGACGATGGAGAGTTAGCAGAAGACACAAAGAAACCAGAAGAAAGTGGCTGGAGCAATTGCAACTGAAAAAAAATGCACAAAAGGTAGAAAGGTATCTCTTTATTTTGAATTTATTAACTGGAATATGTCAGCTCTGGGAAATGTGCATCATTAATGTCCGCGCTTTGTTTAGTACAAGAGGAAATTAATGTATAGTTATATTTCTACAGTGTTGTAAATTCCAAGTTTGGCTTTTGGGGTTCCCAGTTTAATTGTCTTCCTGTTTCTAAATTGTGATTCCTTGTTTGGTGACGGTCTATGTTCTGCATGTGTAACTGAGCTGAGGTATTCTGTTTATGTAATTCCTATTTGACATTGCCACTTGTTCCCTTTCCCCAGTAGCTCATATATTGTTATTCTCTGAAATGTATTGGTTTAATATTTGCAGTGTTGCCTTTTGATAGGTAGGGTATGGTGCTTTGTGAGTCCTGGTAGTGCTGTTAGGATACGGCAGGTTTGCTATGGTTCTAAATGGGCAGTGTTTCTAGTAGTTCCTAATGTGCCTGGTGGTTGGCACTGGATTATAGTAATGTAGAAATCTTTTAGTCCTTCTTTATTCATACACTCATTAAGAGGCATGTTTACTAAAAGTAGTATATGGTAACATTATGCAAATATTTATGCAAATGAGGCCCCGCACTGAGTCTCCGCACATGGCCCCGCACCCCCCTTGGGCCGCCCCTGTACCCATGTCCCAGGGTTTGTAGTGCCACGCTGAACATGTTTAAATCCCTGATTCTGGACCCACGGGCATGCAGAATTAAGGTCAAACAGGGCCTGTTTTTCGTTTAGACTAATCCGCGGGCTGGATGTGCACATTATGGAATTGCGCTCTATACCTTTTTTGAACCATCACATTTGGAAGACTTTTTGAAAACCAACAGTTCTAATTTTTTAATTGGGTAGATAAGTATATTGGGGTTCTTAGGTCCATAGATCATATTGCTGGAATTTCTTCATTTTTCTTTATTTCTCCCTAGTCTCCCTTTAAATGTGGGCTAGATGACTATATAATGTTTGATATGATTGTGTTTCTGATTGTAATCAGAGATGCGGTTTCACCTTCTTTTGCTTCAACTCTTTTTCTATATGTTACATAATGAATATTCAAATTTTAAAAAAGATGCGGCAACACAGTAGCATTTGTAGTAAGTTACAGGAGCCACTACCGCTTTCATGCACTGCTGCTCTTCCCTTCCATTCAGGCTGAAATGAAATCCCGTGGCTCATAGAGATGCATGAGGGAAGAAGGGAGAGAAACGGGCAAGAAACACATAGGGAGGTTCTATAAGGAAGATGGACAAAGTCACAAATAAAAAGAAAGGAAAAGGAGCAAGAGATTGGAAGGGAGATGAGAGAAGATGAAAGGGGATTAGAGCAAGAAATACTCAAGATCTTTGTCTTTATTGCATAGCTTGATTGACCATTCAGGCAGTAGCATCAAAGCGGTTTACAAAAATTACAAGGACTGTGAAATAGGAAAAAGAAATAGAACACCATTAATTGACAGGGCAGCAAGAGAAAAGAAAGGGAGAGGGAGAGGGAGCACTCAGATGGTAGGGAGGGGGAATAAGAGCAGGGGTGGGGAGTGACAGTAGTAGTGGGAAAGGGGGAAGCAGCAGGTATACCTAAGAAGGCGAGGGATTGGGGAGGTCGAAGGCTGACTGAAAAAGGTAAGTTTTTAAGGCGGCTTTGAAACTGGTGAAAGATGGTTCAGAGCGGAGAGTGATGGGAAGGGAATTTCATAAGGCAGGACCCAAACAGAAGAAGGCAGAGTGCGCTCCAGGTGGGCAAGAGAAACGGAAAGAAGCACTAAACTATGGTTATGGATAGGGCATAGTAAGCGATGAGGACTATGAAAGTGAAGCAGATTGGCAAGGTATTGGGAAATGCCCGTGTGGATAGTTCTATGGACAAAAATGAGAATCTTGTACTGTATTCTGAAGCTAACAGGGAGCTAATGGAGACAGATGAACAGTGGGATGATGTGATCAAATCTGGAGGAATGGGTGAGGAGCCACGCGGCCATGTTCTGTAAAAGTTGAAGCCTCTGTAGTTGATACTGGGGGATACCGGTCAGGGCAACATTACAGTAATCAAGCCTTGAGGTTATCAGGGCAAGAAGAAGGACCATCAAAGAGGGAGTGGAAAGGAAAGGACAAACTGCACAGATTTGGCGTAGAGAAAAAAAATGTGCGACAGGTAAGAGTTTGAATATGTTCTGCAAAAGAAGGGAGGAGTCTGGGGTGACACCCAAGTACCAAAAGGAAGAAACATGAGGGAAAGGAATGTCCGAGATTACTGGGCAGGTGCACCAAACGTAAACCATGTGGCGGTAGACTTGAACGGATTGAGATTAAATAATTTGAAGACAACCAAGAATGGATAAGGGCCAAACATAAATTCAGAGCGTCTGGGGCGGGGAGACACGAATCTGTACAGTGGAGGAGAATGATGTCATTTGGTATAATAAAATGCTGAAATACCAGTCCGCTGAATAATGAGCAAGAGAGGAACCAGAAAGATATTAAAAAGGAGGGGGGAAAGGACAAAACCCTGTGGGACACTGCAGGATAGACAAGTGGAGGGAGAGAAGGAAGAATTGGAGAAAACGGAGAAAAAGTGAGCAGTTAGATAGGACCAAAACCATCTCAAGACAGTACCATGTACTCCAAGGTCCTGAAAGTGAGTGAGAAGATGGGAGAGGGAGAAGGATGAAGAATACACAGGGAAGGAGGAAGGGAGGGTAATTATTTGAGCACAGGGAAGAGAGAAATGATAGACAAAGGGGCACGGGGAAGTGAAGAGATGGAAAGCTAGGGATACAGGAAAGAGAAAAGTAATGGGCAAGGGGGCATAGGGAAGGAAGGATGAAAAAGCAGGATGAACAGAGGAAAGAGGGGCACAGATGAAAGGAGATGAGTAGAGGAGCTTAGATAGGGAAAGCTGAAACTCTTTGAAAGTGATGGTGAAAGAGGAGTATAAGTAGACCTGAGAAAGATAAGGAGCTGCAAAAGTTGCATCGAAAGAGGGAAGGGAGTAGATGGAGACACAGGAGAAAATGCTGATTAAGGAGGGAGAACAGGAGAAACGAGGATATGTGGTAAGAACATGTACTACTACTATTACTAATCATTAATATAGTGCTACAAGGTGTATGCAGCACTGTACAAACACATATAGAAGACAGTCCCTGCTCATAGAGCTTACAATCTAGTTAAGACAGACAGCACAATAAAAAGGTTCAGTGGGGAGAGGAGACACAAGGGAAACAAGAGATTAGGAACCAAAGGCGGCCTCAAAGAGGTAAGTCTTTAGCATGGATTTGAAAAGGGAAAGAGATGAGACTTGACATAGAGATACAGGAAGTTTGTTCCAGGCATAAGGAGCAGCAATGTGAAAAGATCAAAGTCTAGAGTTGGCAGTGGAAGAAAAGGGCACAGAGAGAAGAAAGTCAAAGGAGGAGCAGAGTTTACGAGGACAGGTGTAGGGAGAGAGGAGAGAGGAAAGGTAATGAGGGGCAGTAGAGTGAGTGCATTTATAGGTTAAAAGGAGAAGTTTGAAATGAATACGGAAACAGAAGGGGAGCCAGTGAAGTGGTTTCAGAAGAGGGGTTATATGAGTATAACGTGGCTGGCGGAAGAGTTCTTAATAGATTGAAGAGGAGAGACTGCAGAGTTCTTAATAGATTGAAGAGGAGAGAGATGGTACTGAGGGAGACTAGAAAGGAGGAGGTTGCAATAGTCAAGACGGGAGGTAACTAATGAGTGGACAAGAGTATAGCGTGTTCAGGGAGGAAGGGGCAAGTTTTGTTAATGTTTTAGAGAAAGAAATGCCAGATTTTAGCAATCTGTTGAATATGTGTGGAGAAGAAGAAGAGTATTGTCAACAATGACAAATGAAGGGAGGAAGAGCTGCATGAGCTAGGCAGGTAGCAGCAATTTTTGATGCTACCCACTTAGCCCTCTGCGCCTTAAAGATAGGCAAGGTTTTTCCTCACCTATCTTTGAGGCGCAGGGGCTAAGCATGTAGCATCGAAAATCACTGCTACCCGCCTAGCTCATGCAGTTTCCAAGTTGTGCGTCGAGACCCAGATTTTCAATGCCAGGACAGCAGATGACCCCGTCATTGAAAATCCAGGTTAGGCGGAAGGGGGCAGGCTATGTGCCGACACAGCACATAGCATCACCCAGATGAAAATCGGTCCCATGGACTTTGTCGTGGAAATAGTCTGCTAGGGTTTGGGCAGAGAGAGAAGGAGGGATTGGAGGTGGTGGTGTCTTAAGAAGGGAATTGAGAGTAGAGAAGAGATGGCGGGGGTTAAAGGCAAGACAGTTAATCACACCTCCTTCAACACCACAGGATCAATCTCAGGCTGAGTAAATCCCCAAAACTCCCAGGTATGATACAGCAGCATAATCCTAATCTTAGTTATTTCACCAAAGTGTATGGGAATTGCACCACCTTTAACATGTGAAATGAAATGGCTTCATCCATCAAGGAAAGCACTGGAAACTGGTTTGAAAAAAGTTTCCAATGTATGTTTGAAGAATATTAAATTAGAACTGTATTGTATGTTTAGCTTGAAAATACATAGGAAAGATGATTTTCAAAGTTAATTCTACAGTTAAAACAGTGCTTTATTTATATTAATTTATTTATAAGCATTTATATTGCAGTGATCCTAGCAGGTCTCAGCAGATTCCAATAAAACATCCATAATCTTTACTAATGAACAACATATACCTTTTAACTGTGGAAAGTAGCTCTCATAAAATGATTCACTCCACAAACAAGTAAAAGTATTTGCATAATGCCATTTCCTCTTACCTGCAAGTTGGGGGGGGGGGTGTTCATGGGGGCCGGGTTGGGATGGGATTTGCAACTATGAACATATTTGTAATTTTTGAGAAGTAAGAGCGCAGACTTTTCACTCAAATGCTTTCAGAAATTAGCAGGTATAAAAACGTAGACCTGTACTTTTATGTATTCTTCACCAATGTGAACAGTTAGATATATTTTGCTTTACATTACTCCCCCCTTCCCCCTTCCCCCCACCATAGTCATCTAGTTCCAAAGAGAAGCTGACTGAAGGATACAAGAAAACGTTTTTATTTTACTATGATGTGCAAAAAGGTTGTTTCTGATGTGCACGGATTGCATTTTGGCACCTGCTCATTTGACATGGCCAATTTGGTTTCCGAAAGATTGTCTTGGGACCCTTTATCATCTTATCACTAACATTCTTTACTTTCCAGTAAAAAGCTTACCTTGAATCCGAAGAATGTTTTAGTAAGCCTGAAGCACTGTAGTGTTTATTAAGGGAGGAAAGGAAAACCCTTCCGTGCATTAATGTTTCAGCAATTTGCAACATTAGCCTACTGAAAATGTTTGTATCTATTAGGAATTTCTATACCGCCTTGTGAAGAATACATCAAAGCGGTTAACAATCAATTAAAATATTAAAGAAATGATTTGAACCTCTTCGGGTTCTTATTCTTGTCAACAGCTTAACTTGCAGGATTATGATGGAACTTCTTTCCCGATTTCAAGCCGATCTCTCCAGTTTGCTGCCAACAGAAAGACAGATCACTGTTGTAGTCCATTTACACCCTGTTTTCAAAGAAACTATAAAACAAGGCTTATCTTGGAGGATATGCCACACTTTCATACAACAGTAAAATACCTTTTCCACCTTAACTGTACTTTGAAGGTGATGGCTATCCAGATCATCAAGTTAAATGTCTGGTAGTAAACGTTATTTGTAAAAATTAGACCTTTATGTCTGGTGTGTCAAACAGTAACTCCTGTCCCTGGCAAGACATTACCCACATGTTAAAATGGGTCTCTGGGGGAGAGTATTTGGGAACAGGATGGGTGTGAAACTATCCAGCACCCCCCCTCCAATCATCTTGATTGTGGAGTTAAGGTTATTATTTAAGAAACTTGGCACAGACAAGCAGGCAAGCAGAGGATGGAGCCAAGAATACTAAATGGCGAGGAAACATGCTACCGACAGAGAAGCAAACACTGTCTGTGAAGCTTTCCTAGAGGTGCAAGTTTAGGATTACCCACTTTAACACTCTTACAGGATCCACACAGCAAATGTTTCTATACAATAGCAACTGCTTTCACTCTGGAGTTCCTACTTTTAAAAGAAACACAATTGTGTAAAAAAAAACAAATTGAAAGTGCACACATACAATGTGACACAATGGCATGTTTCCCTTTTCCTTCATTCACAAGCACAGACATGCTTGTATGGGACACTTCAATGAAAAAGTCATGATAAAGTATGTCTCACAGGGTAGACCAATGGTATATTCCTTAGCGTCCTTCAAGTCTAGTCCCGACCTCTGGGTTTTGCTCCTCCTACAGCAGCTTGGATACTGAGAAACGTCATCCTTTTATGATGACAATGGTCTATCCTGTGAGGATCCGCCTCTCCGCTCCAGTTACCTCAGTCTCCAAGCAGCTGAAGGATCAGTGAACTGGGAGCTCCTGGTTCACTGGAGAAGCAATTAAGGAGAGATAGTTGTAAATTTAGTTAAAAGTTGGGGTTCTTTTTTTTTTTGTTTGGGAGTTAATGTATTTAATAGACAGGCAAAAACAGAAGTATAGCATGCTGGGAGGGGGGGGTTCTGTAGCTTTAAGGGGCTGCTGAGGCCTTCTCTCTCCTACCCACCCACCCTCATCTCCTCATCCGTACAGGGGTGTTGCGGCTGGACAGCGGGGCTCCGAAGATGGAGTAGCACACCGGTTCAGCGGAGGCTCCGCAGCTCCGGCAGACAGCGAGTGCAGAAGCTTTGCCTGCTTAGTCGCTGCGACGAAACCAGAGGCAGGCAAACGCTGGCAGTAGGGAGCGTGCGTTCTCACTCTCCTTCTCAATCCGCGGTGCTCCCGACGCTGGAAACAGCAGGTCGGTGGAGCGCGGAGGCGGCAGCGTTTC
This sequence comes from Ichthyophis bannanicus, assembly GCA_033557465.1. NCBI lineage: Eukaryota > Metazoa > Chordata > Amphibia > Gymnophiona > Ichthyophiidae > Ichthyophis > Ichthyophis bannanicus. The sequence continues at coordinate 546,818,553 of CM066033.1, forward strand.
CAGACCGCATGGCTGCCGGCACCAGCACAGGAGGTAAGCAGGGACCGGATCACAGTGAGGCTGTGAAGAGAGTTTTTGGGCGCGAGTCAGTGCAGCAGGCCTAGCCGAGTAGTGGCAAGGCGGGAAAACATGGTCCTTTTTCGGGGCCTGCAGAGGCGTCTGGTTTAAGTGGGAAGATTCGTTTTTCTGTGAGAAAGGCATTTTTAAGCTCGGGAGGCTTAGTTGAAGCGGTCTCAATCATTTTTGAAAAAAAAAAATATATATATTTTGTGGTGATGAGAGTGATCAGGAAAAAATGGAAATAGAGGAAAATGGTACTTGTGCCTTTAAAACTACTGACAGCCAAGCTTTGCACAGGGGTAGAAAAACTACTTTGAAAAAAAGTCAAGCCAAGTCACGCCCTAGCTCTGACGAGGAGGCAGGCTTGCTTACTGATTATGAGCACACGTACAAAGAAAAAGGTGTGGCAGGAAAGAAACAGGTTTTTAAACCCGTCTCCAAACAGAGCACGGGGGAGAAGAAGAGAGAGAGTACACTGTCGGACGGCGCCCCTACTGGTGTAGTAGAGTAAGGGCGTCTGCCGACATTTAATTTGTATCAGGGAGTGTTTGACTTGCAGGACCCAAAGGATTGTGGTCCTTGTAGTGTAGTGCTCCCTGAAATGAATAACTACGCCAAATGGAGGGTAAATAAGGCTTTATTTCCCCGCTTAATGCTCTAGGTTCAAATGAGACAACAACTTAAAGTGGAGGTAAGGCTTTCCTCAAATAATAATAAAGTTCCACCATGGACTAAACAGTTAAATGTTGTAGGCTGTACAATTGACTGTTTAGCTGGGTTAAGGGATTTTCCAAACAACAGAAAACAATTAGAACAGAATGGTTATCAGCTTCACCATTTTCAGACTCATTTCTTCACTGTACAATTAGCATGGCTGGCAACTACCTCTTAAGCACAAGTTACATTCCATAGGTTCTGTGTGAGGCATGGGAACACTGGAGCTGTAATCCAAGTCCATTGATTCTGGCTCACTACACTCTTCAATGTTTAGAGTATCCTCAGTGTTACTTAGTTCCTCACAGAAGTTCCTTGGCTTCTCATATAACTTCTGTAGAACCCTTTTGGAAAGTGGTTTTAAATAGTTAACTTTGCTTCTTCTCTGATAATGAGGTTTATCTACCTGCATAAGTCTGCCTTCATTTAAAGTCCCTTTTAGAATAAAAGGCTTCTCATACCTTATCTTCGGTGGAGTGCCACGCTTAGGATTCAGCTTACTCTGTAGCTTTTCTTGTTGATCCTCTGTCCTGTGCACTGCTCCACAATTAAGGCTGCTAGGAAAACCAGACGTGGATTTCCAGTCTTTATTTGAAGAACTTCTTTTAACAGGCAGGCTGCTTCTCTGGGCCTTATCCCAAGGCTGAGACTTGCCTCTGTCTGTATCCGTTCTTCTCCTTCCTTCTCCTGTTACTATTCCTGGTACCCTCGCTGGTACCCTTCCGGTTGGTCTGTCGGCTACCCTCCTGGGTGCCTCTCTTTGCTGGACTCCTTGGTCTCTCTGCTGCACTCCTGTGCTGGTACCTGAGCTCTCTTCCCAGTCTCTGTGCTGGACTCTTTGCTGCAGTCCTTGCTGCACACCTGGGTCTCTTGAGCCCCCTTTCTGGTCTCGGTACTGGATCCTGTACCGTTCTCCTTTTGGTTCTCTTGTGCTGGCACCGGAGGTCCCTTCCCGGTCACCCCCTTGCTGGTCCTCGTACCACTCTCCGTCCTGTTCTCCCTCTCTGCTCATCTGACTTCCCTTATAAAGGGATTTCCAGCTTGCACGCTGTGAGTTTGAGGACAGGTGAAAACACTCATCATTAAGGTGCTCAGAGCTTGAGCACGTGGGTTCAGGCACTGTGTAGCTGTTCATGCGCCCTCTGGCTGAGCTACACTGGAACTGCGCTCTCTGGCTTTTCTGAGATTTATGCAAATCATGAGTTTTTTTCAAGGCTGTTTCTTCCCTAGCTCCAGCCTCATGACAACACGGAGCTTACAGAGTTCACAGAGGAGTTCTCAGCGTGCCCGGAGGCGTTCCCAGGAGGCAGAGAGTTCCCAGGGGGAAGAAAGTTCCCAGGAGGAAGGAGCTCAGAGAGTTAGGAGAGCTGAGAGCCACGAGGAGGCTGACTTCCAGTTGCTGAAGGCTGAAAGCAGAGAAGGAAGCACTCCATATCTGAGAAAAACTCCCAGAGCTAAAGCCAGCAGACGGTTAGTTGGAAAGGCTACAAACCAGCTGGAACAGGTACCTCTGTCCAGTATTCAAGACCCTATGCTGAAAGGTCCAACTGCTAGAAGGTGGGTGGATACGTTCCTTTGGGGAAAGAACGGTAACCCAGCCACAAGCAGAGTAGTAAATGTGGACACACTAGAGACTTTAAAGCAAGCTTTAGAGGGAGGGAAAGATCACTCCTCGAAGGTAAATGTTCATGACCAGAAACAGAAGTTATGGAATGAGTTTTATGAATTCCTACAAGCCAGAAAGTTTGAAGAAGCTGTTGAGTCCAAAGATAAGCCAGCCGTAGTACCAGAACCCATGCAGATTGATTGCTGTGAGTCACAATCCATTCCAGAGGACTCTCTAATGGATTGCTCTCTTTGCTTTAAAGAAGCTTGAAAAAAAACCTGTAAGCAGGGTTAAAAGAAGGTTTTGGAAAAGAAGAAAATTACCTTTGCTGAAATTGCTTATAAGGCTGTGCTGTGTTTTGCTTTATTGAAGATAACAGTTTTTGTTAAAGAGACTTGTGCTCAGTTTACCTTCAGTTCCAGTTTCCTTACTTTACTTTTGTGTTATTGGAGAAGAATCCATTGTGTTTGTGTGCCTGAACTTTAATGCGTTTGGAAATCCACAAAATAAATATTCTTGTTTGCCTCAACCAACGGTTGCACAACTACAGTTTGTCTTTGAGTGTGAATTATCTACTACAAGTCCTAGGGTGCATTGCTGGTGACAAAGAATAAAGTTACATTTAAGCTCAGACGAAAGGCAGCCCATAGCTGTAAGCCTTAGGCCCAGGCTAGGGTCCCACAATATATATATATCGATTTGCCCCTGCAGTTTTCATTTCAGTTTTTTTCATTTCAGTTGCAGCTTGAGTGGTAATTTGGAAATTAAAGGCTCCGCATCGCAGTTTTTACCTCAGGTCGGGTAAGCAGGGTGCCATTTTCAGCGTAATGCCCTCTAAGCCGCTGTGCTTGGTTTGTGGTTCTAGGAGGGGGTGCTGTCAGACGCAGGTGTCTGTAGGGGCTGCGTACAGGAGGCGGCTGTGATGGAGAGTTCCTTAGAGGGGGGAGCTCTGCAAGATACCCCAGTTGCGGGGCAAGAGTCAGGTCCTCTGGATTTACCATGTCAGGAGCCGGTAGCGGGGATGTCGTCCACACCGGATCTCCCGTCCTCGCAGGCATCATTGCCGGAGGGTTTCGCGGCGATCTTTTCCCAAGATTTTATGGCTCTTTTGCAGCAGGCTTGTGGGCGTCTGCAAAAGAAGCGGGCGACAAGTGCCGTAGATGAGGAAAGGAGGGAAAAGAGATCTGGTACGCCGCTGAGCGCAGGTGCAACTGGCAGCATGGCGAAGAAGGCCAGAATGGAGGTGGAACTGAAGGATCAGTCGGTGGCCTCGGAGGGAATTCACTCCAACGAAGGGGACCCTGATTTGGAAATTGATGATGAGTTGGAGGAAGGCGAGATCACAGACAGGGAGGACCAAGCTAGAGTGGTCTGCTTGTTTCGGAGAGATGAGTTGCCAGCTCTTATTGCTGAAACGCTGAAGGCGCTTAATGTGCCGGCGCCCGGGCCAGCAGAGGATTCTACGTTGGAAGATCTGTTGTTACAGGTGTGTTGGAAAAATCAAAGAGCGTTTCTGGTGCATAGGGTGATCCAAGAGATGATTCAGGTAGAATGGGATATGCCAGAGGCAAGTCTCAAGGGTTCCAGAGTTATGGGTCATCTATATCCGCTGGTGGAGCAGGATCGAGAGTTGTTCAGGTCACCAAAGGTGGATGCCGCCGTCTCGGCAGTGACGAAAAAGACTACCATCCCAGTAGAGGGTAGTGCAGCCCTTAAAGATTCCCAGGATAGGAAACTGGATACCCTGTTAAAACAAGTCTTTGAAGTTAATGCTCTCTCCATGCACGCAGCGATCTGTGGGGCATGGGTGGCGAGAGCCTGCCTTCGCTGGTCACAGCGAATTCAGGGTGAGCATGGAGAGGATACCGTCTGGGAATCATCCAGATTGGAGTCAGGAGCGGCATATCTTGCCGACATACATTACGACCTCATTCGGGGCATATCGAAAAGCATGGCATCGGTAATAGTGGCCCGGAGGTACCTTTGGCTGCACAATTGGGCAGCGGATGGTTCTTCCAAGGCCAGACTGAGTAAGCTTCCGTTCAGGGGGCGCTTGTTGTTTGGAGAGGATTTTGCCAAGCTAGTTAAGGACCTAGGGGAGTCAAAAGGGGGCAGGCTGCCAGAAGAGAAGCAGAGGCAGGTTCGCTCGGTTCCATCGTCCAGAGGTCAACAGAGGGATTTTCGATGGTTCCGTTTTCCTAAATTCAATCAGGCTCAAAGAGGACGTTTTTCCGTTCGAAACCATGGATTTCAGTCCTTTCGGGGAGCGGGAAGAAGTTTCGCGGCCTCTTCTTCCTCCACCGCAAATCTTTGAAAGCCACAATGAAGTCGGGGGGGCCCAGGTAGATCTAATACCCGTAGGGAGTCGGCTGTGGGATTTTTACTCTGCCTGGGTCCAAATAACAGCAGACCAGTGGGTATTGGAGGTGATTCGATAAGGGATTCGTTCGTTCAGTCCCCATGCAAGGCACCGGACAAGTGTGCAGCGGTGGGGGAAATGGTGCAGAGGCTGCTAGATCTAAACGCTATTGTACTGGTTCTCTTAGACCAATACAGCTGCGGTCGGTACTCCATATACTTCATAGTTCCCAAAAAGGAAGGGACCTTTCAGCCAATTCTGGATCTCAAGAAACTAAATCGTTGCCTTTGCGTATCTCATTTTAATATGCAAACTCTGAGGTCAGTAATTGTGGCTGTCAGAAAGGGCAAGTTTCTTACTGCCCTTGACCTGTCAGAAGTGTACCTGCATATTCCGATTCGGCAGGAGCACCAGAAATTTCTCAGGTTCGCGGTTCCGGTAGGCCATTTTCAATTCCGAGCCTTGCCGTTCGGTCTGGCTACGGCACCGAGGATGTTCACCAAGGTGATGGTCGTCGTAGCGGCAGCATTGAGAAAAGAGGGTGTCCTCTTGCATGTACTTGGACGATTGGTTAACCCGAGCAAAGTCCAGAGCCAAGAGCGAGATGGTGACACAGAGAGTGGTAACGTTCTTAGAGAGTCTAGGCTGGGTAGTCAATATGGCAAAGAGCAAGTTGATCCCCTCGCAGCAACTGGAGTATCTGGGAGCCCGCTTCAATACGGAGTCGGAAGGATTTTTCTGCCACAACAACGTGCGTGGCATTATCTACAGTTGCTGGTAACCATGGCGGCGACTCTAGAGTTGGTCCCGTGGGCAAGAGTGCACATGAGGTCATTGCAGAGGGCCTTGCTCAGGCGATGGTCTCACCAAAACGATTTTCTGGCGAGTGTGCTGTCTTGTCCAGCAGAGGCGTGGCAATCTCTTCAATGGTGGTTGCTCTCCGGGAATCTGGAGAAAGGGATGCCGTTGGAGATGCCTTGTTGATTGCCTCTAATGACCGACGCCAGTCTGGTAGGCTTGGGAGCTCATTTTCAAGGGAGCTTCGCTCAGGGTCAGTGGACCGCTCAGGAGAAGAGCTGGTCGATGAACAGGTTGGAGTTGAGAGCGGTAACCCTCACTTTACAAGTGTTTCAGCAGAAGCTGCGTGGGCGAGCGATTCGGGTGTTTTCCGACAATGTGACCACAGTGGCCTACATCAATCGGCAGGGCAGTACAAGCAGCATACACCTGGAAGCCGAAGCCGATCAATTGTTCGAGTGGGCCGAGGTCCATCTGCCAGCGCTATCGGCAGCACATGTAGCGGGAGTGGACAATGTGGAAGCCGACTTCTTGAGTCGAGTAAAGGTGGACCCGGGGGATTGGATCCTTCATCAGGACGTGTTCCAGATGCTGGTGAATCGGTGGGGTCTGCCAGTAATGGATCTCATGCCAACGTTTCAGTCGGCAAAAGTTGGTCGATTTTACAGCAGAAGAAGAGAGCGGATGTCCGAAGGTCTGGATGCTCTCATTCAGGTGTGGCCAGAGGACAAACTCCTTTACGTGTTTCCACCTTGGGTACTGATCGGAAAGGTGGTACAGCGCATCGAGGGGCACTGGGGGCAGGTGATCTTGATAGCGCCAGATTGGCCCAGGCAGCCGTGGTATGTGGATTTGATGCGGCTCCTGGTAGCGAAACCATGGCATCTGCCTCGTCGGTAGGACCTCTTGACTCAGGGGCCGTTGCACATGCCGTACATAGATCGGTTCTCGCTTACGGCCTGGCTATTCCGCTTCGGTTATTGACACGTTGTTGAAGGCAAGGAAAAGATCTACTTCTTTGGCGTACATTCGCGTCTGGCGAGTGTTTGAGCAGTGGTGTTGGGACAAGCAGTTGCAGCCGTTAAGAGCGTCAGTTCCGCAACTGTTGGCGTTTTAGCAAGATGGAGTAGAGAAAGGCTTAGCGGTTGCGTCCTTGCAGGTGCAGGTAGCTGCATTGTCCTGTTACAGAGGGAAGGTAGCGGGTGTGGCGTTAGGGTCACACCCGGATGTTAAGAGATTTTGAGGGCGGTGGTCCTTATCAGGCCTCCCTGTAGACAGGTAGTACCGAGGTGGAATCTTCCTTTTGTGTTGGAAGCATTAAGTCGAGAACCGTTTGAGCCTTTGTCGAGAGCGTCCTTGAAGGATCTCACTCTCAAGGTGGTGTTCCTGGTGGCGATTTGCTCAGCTAGGAGGATTTCAGAGTTACAGGCTTTGTCCTGTAAGAAGCCTTTTTTGTCTTTCTATGATACGAAGGTGGTGTTGAGACCAGTGCCATCGTTTTTGCCCAAGGCAGTATCACCATTTCACTTGAATCAAGAGGCCTCCTTACCGGTGTTCGGAGACTCTGCAAAGGGTTCCGCACTGGTAAGTTTTATGCCTTGGATGTTCATCAGTCCTTGAAGAAGTATCTCAAGAGGACAGAAGGTTTCCGCAGGTCAGATAGACTATTTGTCCTGTTTGGAGGGCCGAGAAAAGGTGAGCCGGCGTCAAAAGCTTCCATTGCCAGGTGGATTAAAGAGGCCATAGCGTCCGCTTATGTTCTGAAGGGGAAGCCAGTACCGGAAGGCTTGAGAGCTCATTCGACTAGAGCGCAAGCAGCATCTTAGGCAGAGTATCATCTAGTGACGGCGGTGGAGATCTGTAAAGCGGCTACTTGGTCATCCTTGAATCCCTTTGTCAAGCATTACCGTCTTGATGTTCAGCAACAATAGGATGCGTGCTTTTGATCAGCAGTGCTTCAGGCTGGTCTAGCAGGTCCCTCCCAATGATTTACTGCTCTGTTGCATACCCAGAGGTCGGGACTAGACTTGAGGGGCACTAAGGAAAGGTAAATTAGACTTACCTGCTAATTGTTGTTCCTTAAGGAACTCAAGTCTAGTCCCGGATCCCTCCCAGGGGTTTCTTTCAGGAAGCTAGTGCCTGAAGCAGGTGAACAGCACAGGTAAGAAGTAATAGCTTCTAGGCATCAGGGTTAGAGTTTGGTGGCTATCCTCTGTTTCAGGGGAGGGCAGGCCTGAGTAGTTCTAGCATGAGTTACAGGGAATTATTAAAAAAAAAAAAGAAAGAAAAAACGAAGGAAGTTTTATTGCTGGTTATGTCTGCTACTTAATTGTTGCTCTGGTGAGTTTGCTTTGTCAATAGATAACTGGAGCGGAGGGGCGGAACCTCACAGGATAGACCAGTGTCATCATAAAAGGATGACGTTTCTCAGTCTCCAAGCTGCTGTAGGAGGAGCAAAACCCAGAGGTCGGGACTAGACTTAAGTTCCTTAAGGAACAACAATTAGCAGGTAAGTCTAATTTACCTTTTATTTCCACGACTTTAGCTGTGTCTCTGTGAAAATTTGAGGGTGAGATCACAGAAGCTAGGGGGATGTGTGCATGTGCATGTGTGTTTGTGTGTCTTAGGGGGTGAATGTGTGTTACAGGTATGTGCTGGGAAGTGAGCATGTGTGTTGGTTTGTGTGTGTCATGGGCGTGATTCAGCATCTGTATGTGCTGGGTGTGTGTATGGCAGGATGTCTGCCTTGGTGGTGTTGATGTCAGCATTAGTGTTGTGTTTTATGTATTGTGTGTAGTATGGTGTGCTGTTTATGTAGTGTGGTGTGCTGTGCATATTGTGCATGGTATGGTGTGGTGTGGTATGTTATGCATGTAGTCGTGTGGTGTATGTATTGAGTAGTGCATCTGTTGCGTTGTTTGTGTATGCATGCATAGATGCCTACAGGCTGAGAGACAGACAGATATGGACAGAGCCTCCTTAATAGGCAACATAGCTTAAGCAAAACATGCCTAAAAAATAATTGTAAACCTCTGAAGTAAAAAAGTTATTTGCTATACCTGAATAAGCTCGAGCTTTATTAAAGAAGTTAGATGCACATTTTTTTTTCATCTTTTTTCAATTTTTTATGTATTAAAGCATTTGTAATTGCATGCAACCCCTCTTTCTCAGGACACCCGTTGTTTAGGTAAAGAGCCACTTTTAAGCACTGCATTGTATTAAAAAAAATGCACTCTCGAATCAGGAGCTGCTGGGCCCAAGGGGACCAAACACAGTCATTCAAAGGAGAATTGTCACACTAGGAATAGTGTTCCAGAACAAAAGAATTTTCAAAAATAGTAAATAGCAAAAAATGAATCTATTCCAGACTTTTGACTCCTCTTTCTCCTTCTCCACACACATCCAACTGATAGCTAAAACTTGCCATTCTTTCTCTACAACATCAACAAAATTTGCTCATTCCTTTCTGAACACACTACTGAGACACTTATCCACTCCTTAGTCACCTCATGCCTAGACTATTGTAACCTGCTCCTTGCTGGTCTCCCTCTGAGTCATCTCTCTCCCCTTCAGTCTCTTCAACACTCTGCTGCACAGCTAATCTGCCAGCCTTGTCATGCTCATATTACCCCTCTTCTCAAGTCTCTTCATTGGCTTCCTATCCATTTCTGCATCCAGTTCAAACTTCTCCTGCTGACCTATAAGTGTATTCACTCTGCAGCTCCTCACTAACTTTCCTCTCTTATCTCTCCCTACACCCCTCCTAGGGAACTCCTCTCTTCTGGCAAATCTGCCCTTCTCTTCTATTGCTAACTCCAGACTTCGTTCCTTTCACCTTGCTGCTCCTTATGCCTGGAACAAACTACCTGAGTCTGTACATCAGGCGCCTTCTCTGACCCTTTTCAAATTCAGGCTGAAAACTCACCTTTTCACTGCCGCTTTCGGATCTTGACTCATCTGAACTCCTTTGTGTTTCCCTACCATTCCCCCTAGTTTAATCCCATATCTACAGCTACTATGTTGTATGTCTTGACTAGATTGTAAGCTTCGATGAGCAGGGACTGTCTTTTACATGTGACTGTGCAGTGCTACCTATGCCTTGTACAATATATATATGTTCATTAGTAGTAATACTTTGGGTCTTCCCATACTTACAGCTCACAACCCAGATAAAAGAACTACAGAACACTGAGCAGTTGAATAAATTCCAGGTGTCCCTTTTGCCCCACCCCTTGCCTCTGAGTTCATACCAGAATAAGGGCAAATTATTGACTTCAATATAAAGTTGAGCATTGCATTAGAATGCCTCCCTATGCTTTGGCATTCAGCTTCCTAAGGCACGCACTAAAAACAAATATTTAGTCCAGAGGAAGTAAATTAATGGCATGCAAATTACTGCTGCGTTAAAAGGTAGGCACTGTCAGAAACAAATGGTGCACACTGCTGTGGTAATATGCAGTCATTTGCACATCACAAGTAAATATATCCTTTCTTGTCAGTGCATGAGTGGGGATTGGCTCATGCCCTGACAAAAAGGGAGACATTTAAAAAAAATGACAGCTTGGACTCCACAACTCCCAGGGGGTCCCAGATCCCTCAACCAACGCTGAAAAAAATGTTCTTATGGCCCATTGAGGCCTGGACTCCCCTTTCATCAATTCTCCCCAATTCCACCCCCAGACTCCTCAAACCTCTGTAATGCTCCTGATCTGTTCCCCCTGAATCCTGGGATACAGTATCTGGCCCACAGCAGGGAGGCTCTCAACCGGGGAGCCTGTAGCTAGTCTGGAGCCTCTGACTCCTCCCCGTGCACCTCCTAAAGTTGGGAAGCAGGAATAATTCCCACTCACTCATGCCTCCAGTGGCACTGTCTTGCAAAATAGTGACACATGACCCCTAGCTATTATGGAGTATAAGAGGCTGTGAAAAAGCCTGCAAGTTTTATGAGAGGTTTCTCTGTCCCTGAGAAGCATACTTATAGGCAATAAAAGCACTTAAATAGGATTCCTGTGGGAATTATAGAAAATCCCTTATAAGGAGTGGGGATGGTTAGTCAGGATTAGGCCCTGAACTTGTGAAGGCATGCTGATTTGATTAATAAATAAGGGCTAGCTAGAAGGAAAAAGCATAGTTACTCACCTGTAACAGGTGTTCTCCAGGGACAGCAGGAATCAGTTCTCACTTATGGATGACGCTGGCACCGACAGAGCCCGCGCGGAGCAATGCCCCAACTTTCAAAGAAAGCCTTTGGGATTGCTGCAACACATGCATGGTCCTCTTCCAGTCCAAGGGTGCCATCATGCTCAGTCAGGTCCCTTAGCTCGAGCCCTACCAAGCAGATGGCAAGGGAAGGATAAAAATCCAGCAACCCATCAGGGGAGGTGGGAGGGTAGTGAGGACTGATTCCTGCTGTCCCTGGAGAATACCTGTTACAGGTGAGTAATTACGCTTTCTCCAGGAACAAGCAGGAATTCTGTCCTCACTTATGGGACTCCCCAGTTACAGGCTACCAAACCTGTAACAAAAAATGCCTCCGCGAGGTCGTGAGCAGAAGCCGAAGGTGCTATCCCGACAGTACTCCCTCTCCAGGCAGTAGTGTGCAGTGAAGGTGTTCGCTGAAGACCAGGTTGCCGCCCGGCAGATGTCCAGCAGGGGTCCGGAGCGCAGCGAGGCCACCAAAGCCACTTTGGCCTGGACCCCGTGCACAGCGACTCAATGATCTAATGGGGCACACGCCTTCGCGTGGGCAAAGGCGATGCAGTCTGCCACCCAAATGGAGAGGGTGCATTTAGTGACTGCCTGCCCCAGTCGATTGGGATCGTAGGTCACAAAGAGTCGATCAGACTGTGATGAGCCTGGGTGCACTGCAGATAAAAGGCAAGAGCCCTTTTGCAGTCGAGTGTATGGAGAGCCGCCGATGCCTGGTCGGCGTGGGGTCTCGGAAAGAAAGTTGGTAAGACAATCTCCTGATTGAGATGGAAGTCCGAAACAATCTTCAGCTGGAACTTGGGGTGGGTATGGAGGACCACCCTATTCCTATAGAATCTAGTGTAAGGGGCATCAGCCATGAGAGCCTGGAGCTCACTGACTCAGCGGGCTCAGGTCAGAGCCACCAGGAAGATTACCTTCCAGGATAGGTGCCAGAGCGAGCATGTCGCCATTGGCTCGAAGGGTGAATGCGTGAGTTGCATGAGCACTACGTTCAGATCCCATTCTGCCGGGGGAGGCCAGATGGGTGGCTTGGACAGCAAGAGACCCCGCATAAAGTGGGAGACCAAGGGTTGCCCCGAGAGGGGCTTGCCCTCGACAGGGAGGTGATTCGCCGAGATGACGCTCAAATGTACCCTGACGGAGTTCGACTTCAGGCCCTCCTTTGAAAGATGGAGGAGGTACTAAAGGCCCCACCGAGTGGGGCAAGAGAATGGGTCAATCTGCAGCCCCCAGAGCACCAGACCGAGAAGCGCCGCCACTTGAAGGCGTAAGCTCATCTAGTCGAGGTCTTCCTCGATGCGAGGAGGATCTCCTCGAACTCGTCCGGATGGCCCAGTGGGGCTAGGGCGACCTGTTCAGCTGCCAGGCTGTGAGGGATAATGAGGCCAGGTTCGGGTGCAGTAGCCGTCTCTCCTCCTGGATTAGTGGGCCCAGGGCACAGCCCAAGGGAACAGGAGGCTCCTTCGACAGCCGGAGCAGGAGCAGGAACCAGGTTTGTCAAGGCCATGAGGGAGCTACGAGGATCATTGATGCCCGGTCCCGCTGAGCTTTGTGGAGGGTCCTCGCAATGAGAGGGGTGGGGGTTAACGCATAGAGCAGGCCGGAGGACCAGCTCAGGAGGAACGCTTCTGGGCCCTCCCTGTCTGGGTGCAACACTGTGCCGCAGAAGCAGGAGAGCTATGTATTCGATGGGCTGGCAAATAGGTTAATGGCTGGTGTTCCCCACCAATGGAACAGCCAACCAGCCACCCCCGGATCCAGCTGCCATTCATAAGGGTGGAAAATTCTGCTGAGTTTGTCCACCAGGACGTTCTCCTGGCCCAGGAAGTAGACCACCCTGAGGGTCATCCACTGATGGAAGGCAAAGGAGCAGGGGAGGACTGCTTCCCGGCAGAGGGAGCATGATCTGGTACCCCCCTCCTTGTTGATGTAACATAGAAACATAGAAATATGATGACAGAAAAAGACCACATGGCCTATCTAGTCTGTCCTTCCATAACAACTACAACAGTCCCCTTTTTACCTTTAGAGATCCTCTGTGTTTGTCCCATATAGAAACATAGAAATAGAAGAACATCGCCACGTGCCATAGAAATGTAGAACATCGCCACGCGGTTGTCGGTCTGCACGAGCACCGACTTCCCCTTGAGGTGATCCTCGAAGGCCCTCAGGGCCCACCAAGCCACCTGGAGCTCGAGCAAGTTTATTTGCTGTTGAGACTCCACGAGCGACCAATGCCCCTGCTTGCACAACGCACCACAGTGGGCTCCCCACTCCAGCAGGGAGGCGTCCGTTGTCAGCACTATCTCATGCTGCGGGGTCTGGAAGGGCAACCCCTGGAGGAGGTTGTGGGGGTTTTGCCACCAGTCCAGAGAATGGCAAAGACTATGGGAGACCCTTACAGAGTCTCTGAGGTTGCCAATGGACGGGCTCCACTGGGCGCTGAGGCAGCACTGAGCTGTCCGCATGTGCAGGCGGGCATGGGGAACCACATGGACAGTAGAGGCTATGTGGCCCAGGAGGCACAGCATAATTCGGGCCATGACATGAGAGGTGCTCTGGACCTGTGCCGCCAGGGCTTGGAGGTGGTCGGCGCGATCCGCTAGCAGAAAGGTGGTTACCCACTGAGTGTCGAGGCATGCGCCAATGAATTCTAAGGCCTGCACCAGTTCGAGGTGGGACTTGGGATAGGTGACCTAGGCACTTGAGCAGGAGAATCGTTCGTGCCGCCGCCCGGCGGGTTTCCTTGACCGAGGATCCCGTGATGAGCCAGTCGTCGAGGTACAGGAAGACCAGTATGCCCTGATGCCTGAGGGAGGCGGTGACTGCGGAGAGGCCCTTTGTGAAGGGCGGACGTGAGGCCAAAAGGGAGCACCCTGTACTGGAAGTGCTCCCCCTGCACCCTGAAGCGCAGGTACTGCCTGTGATGGGGGTGAATTAAAATGGTGGTGTAAGCGTCCTTTAGATCCAAGGAGCATAGCCAGTCACCCTGCCAGAGGAAGGGCAGCAGAACACCATGGGATAACATCTTGAACTTCTCCCGCACCAAGAACTTGTTTAGCTTTTGGAGGTCGAGGATGGGCCGCAGACCCCCTGTCTTTTTTGGGACGAGGAAGTATCAGGAATAGAAGCCCCGACCTCGGAGGTGTGACGGCACTCTCTCGACCAACTGATGGGTGAGGAGGTTGATTAATTCCCACTGCAGGAAGACCTGATGCGCGGGGCGTCAAGGAGGCTCTGCCGGGGAGAAGGGAGGGGAAAACCTGTCCAGGCAGAGGTGATAGCCATCCTGGATTACCCGGAGGACCCAGGTGTCCGAGGTGATGGAAGTCCACTGAGGGGCAAAGGAGGACAGGCATCCCCCCACCGGCTGCTGAGTCATCAAGGGGGTGAAAGGCTATGCAGCTGGTGTCAAAACCCCTGTGAGGGCTGAGGTGGTGCTGGTGTTTTGGCCTTGGACCCTTTCAGCTTGCGGTGACCCTAGGGCCCGGACTTCCCTTGTGCTGCAGTGGTCAGCATGGTACTGGGTGGGTCGGTGGGTAGCCACAGTAGGGCAGGCCCTTCCTCAGAAAGAAAGGCTTTTTGGTTTGTTGTTTCTTTCGAGGCAGGGTGGAGGTATTGCGCGAGGTAACGAACTCCGTCTCTATCTCCGTGGCCTTGTCCTCCATCGGTTTGCTAAAAAGCTGCTCACCAAGCAGAAGTTTCTCCTGTACCCACTACTCCAAATATGAGGACTGGAGCCATGCCTGGCGACAGGCCCTGATGCCAGAGGCCCCCACTCGAGCCAAAGACTCGAAGCCATCGTAGGTGGCACGGAAGAGGTGCTTTGAGCAGTCTGCGAAGGACTTTAGCAAGGTACTGAACCTAGTGAGGGGTTCGTCCTCGAGGCCCACAGAGAAATCTTCGAGCTCCTTGGCCATGTCACACAAGAACATGCCCATGTATAACTGGTATGCATGAATACGGCAAGAGTGTATGGACCCCTGGTAGGCCTTGCGGCCTAGGGCATCGAGGGCTCTCGACTCCCTGCCCGAGGGAACTGAAGAGCTCTTTTGCTTCCTCATGGCCGACTCCACCACCATGGAAGGGTGGGGGAGTTGGGTTTTCCTGAACCCAGGACTGCACTGGACCTTGTACATGGCATCGAGGCACTTACTCATGATGGGAACCGAGGCAGGCGCCTCCCACATGCGGAGTAGCAGCATGGACAGGATGGAAGGAACCGGGACAGTAAGAGACTCCTGAGGTGGGGACTCGTACTGAAGGATATCGAGCTCTTCAGCTCAAGGGTCCTCCTCAGCCTGGGTGGCCAGGTTGAGAGCCCGTGCTATATCCCGAACAAACACCAGGAAGGAGATGTCCTCTGGTGGCGAGTGCTGCTGAAATGCGGGCAAGGAGGGGTCCGACGGAAGGTCCCTATGGGCACAGTTTTCCGGGGAGGTATCCCCATCGGACTTCCAGTCCAAGAAGTCGGATGAAGAATCCGAACCGGGCTGATTGCCCCGTCCAGCCACCGAGGCCCGCTTGGAGCCGGAGGCTCTGGAGGATCTCCCCCCCAAGGAACGGGAAGGCGAGTGAGACCGATGTCGAGAACCCTCACAAGGCCCACGGCTCTCGGGGGTTTCCTGGACGGGTTTAGGCATCCCACGTGAGGGAACCTCAGTCTCTGGGCGCGAGCCAGCGAAGCTGGCTGTGAGCGCCTGCTGGGAAGTGATGAACACAGAAATGCTGCATTCTAGCGCCAGCATCTGGGAATCCCATGCAAGCGTGGGACCCTGTGACGCCAATACCGGAGTCATCAGGTCGGGCGTCGAGGAGGAGAGGGGGTCCTCACCAGGACGGCCCTCAGGAGACCGGGTGCCATTGCTGGAGGCCTCCATATCTGTATGAGGTACCTTGTGGGGCCGCTCCTTGTCTGACTCTCGGGAACACCGAAGGGGGCTAAGCAACCGAGCGCAGGAGCACTCGTGCTTGTCGGGGGCCCCCAACAGCGACTTCGAGGCCTTCTTCTTCTTGCACCACTCCATTTCAGGGGACCCCTGGTCGGAGTGCCGCCGAGAGCACAGGGCCAAGGTAGGAGATCCCACTGGAGGAGAGATGACCGAGGGCGCCACCAGGGACTCCGAGGCAGCCTTTCTGAAAATGTCTTCGGACTTCTGCTTACGACTGAGCAGGGCTTTGGAAGACATTTTCTTACAAAGCGAACAGAACTCTGGATCATGGTCAGCCCCAAGGCACCGTAGGCAACAGTCATGGGTGTCCATAAGCGACATGTTCTTAGATCATCTATCGCATTTTTTGAATCCGGTGGCCATAGGGGCAAAAATGGTCCCCGCGAGGTCGAAGACCCACACAGCCAGAGGTTGGAGGAAAAAAGGGCACGAAGCCTGTTAAAAACAAAAAAGGCGAAGAAAAACGTCCCCTGATGGCTCTAAAAAGATAGAGCAGGGGAAGGACGGGTAGAGGACAAGTGCAACCGGAAAGGAGATAGGTCTGAAGGCCAAAAACGAAACACTTTTTCTGAGGGACGAGGATGTGCGTCCGAAGGGCTCTGCGGAAAAAGGGAGACTGAGCAAGATGGTACCCTTGGGAGGGAAGAGGACCATGCATGCGTGGCAGCAATCCCAAAGGCTTTCTTTGAAAGCTGGGGAATTGCTCCGTGTGGGCTCCATCGGTGCCGACTTCATCCATAAGTGAGGACTGACTTCCTGCTTGTTCCTGGAGAAAGGAGCAGGCCCCAGGAAGAGGAGCTGAACTCCAAGCTCCTAGAAGCCTGCCAGCTGATTGGTGGCAGGAAGCTGCAGTGCTTAGCCTGGAGGATGTGGTGAAGCCATGGATAAGGGTATGGTTTAGTATGAGCCAGTATGGTCCCCCGATTTTTGTGGGCTCTGTTGCTGGAATAGTTATCCCTGTAGAGATCCAGGACCTCCCTACTTCTAGACATCAATGCAGCAGGGATGCTCCAATCAACATCTGGCATACTAAAATCACTTATCAGTAGCATGCCTCCTTTCATAGAAATATTGTGAATGTCTTTAATAAATCTCTGTCCGCTTCTGCTTGTGAAGGAGATGTATATTTCACACAAAAGTATATGATATTCCATTGCCTCCTCCTTACCTTATAAGCCTTACAATTCTGCTGTTTTAATGGGGGTTTTACGCATAACTCCTCTTGCCTTTCTTCCTACCCTGTCCTTCTTGAATAATTTATAGCCCGATATAATTGTATCCCAATCATGGTTCTTTGTGAACCACATCACTGAGACTGCTACTAAATCCAAGTTAGCCTCTTCCATTATAGCCTCCAGATCCAGAATCTTGTTTACCATGCTACGGGCATTAGTACACATTGCTTTCCAGATGTTGCCCCTTTTTCTCATTTTTAAAGAGGTATTCAATGTTTTACTTACCTGAGGGTTTTTACTTACCTGTGGGCTCTATTCACCCATTCTGATTAATCGAGTTTAGTTTAAAGCCCTCTTCAGTAGGTCAGCTAGTCTGCTGTAGAAGACATTTTGGCCCTTCAATCTCCTGCTAAAGCACCAAATATGAAGAAAACCTCACCAAACAGAAAACTACTACTACTTGGAGATTCCATCATCAGAGGCACCAACTTGGGAACACAGTTCAAAGGGGAGAAGATAGTCATGTGCCTACCAGGCTCGACAGCCAGCAGGAATACAAACCAAATTGTTGAAGTACTTAGCACAAAAAGTGAACACTCCAAACTTGATGTTGTTATCCACTTGGGCACTAATGACTTGGCTAGAAACAGTGCCTCTACAGTCCAAAAGGACTTCCAATCTCTGGGAGAGAAACTCAAGCCCATTGTTAGCACTGGTGCATTCTCAGAGGTTCTGCCTGTTCTTGGTAAAGGGACAAAAAGGCTGCATCACATTAACAGCTTTAATACATGGCTCCAGACCTGGTGCAAACAAGAAGGATTCAGATTTATTGGCGACTGGGGAAACAGATGGACCAACAAGAGACTATACTGTGCTGATGGACTGCATCTCTCTGTCGCAGGGTAAAGAATCTTAAGTGAAAAATTCAGGCAGTATGTGGATAAGTATTTAAACTAGGAAAAGGGGGTGACGGATGTGGAAGATCAAGACCTGCACGCCACCCCCTGCAAAAGCAGAACAACATCAGAAACAGCCACACTTATAAACCACACAACAAAAACAAGTGGGAAGATGTGGGCAGAACAAAATCAATGCAAAATACACACAAGCCAGGTAAATGCTGGAAAGCAATGATCACAAATGCTAGAAGCTTAGCCAACAAAGTTCCGGACGTGGAAGCCCTAATGGTGGAAATGGATTTGGACATTGTGGCCATTACAGAAACATGGTTTAATGAATCGCATGATTGGGATATAGCCATAGCTGGCTATAATCTATTCAGAAGAGACAGAGAAAATGGAAAAGGAGGAGGAGTAGCCTTGTATGTCAAAAGCAATATTAAAGCTACTGAAATACAGGGGACATGGGGAAAAGAAGAAGCGCTCTGGATTGCGTTGGAAAGAGGAGATGGCACTGTCATCCATACTGCTGTAGTCTACAGACCTCCAACTCAAATTGAAGAGATAGATAACGATTTGATTATAGATATTGACAAGATAGCCACAAAGGGGGAAGCGAGCATTTTGGGCGACTTTAATCTACCTGATGTGGATTGGATTACTCCTTCTGCACATCTGGAAAGAAGCAAAAAAATTGTAGATGCTCTCCAAGATGCATCACTTAGACAAATGGTCATGGAGCCAACCAGGGAAAGCTTAATGCTGGATTTAGTGCTCACCAACGGTGATAGCGTGTCGACTGTCTGCGTGAGTGCCCCTGTGAGCAACAGCGATCATCACACTGTGTGGTTTGAGATAAAAGCCAAGGTAGAGGCCAAACATAGCAAGCTCCAAGTCCTAAACTTCAAAAATACAGACTTCAATAAAATGGCCCAGTACCTAAAGGAGGCGATGATAGGGTGGAAGGAGATAAGGGAAGTGGAACTGCAATGGGCTAAACTAAAGGTGGCAATAAAAGGGGCAACAGACAAATATGTAAAAAGGTAAACAAAAACAAGAGAAGAAGGAAACCTATTTGGTTTTCCAAAGAAGTGACTGCTCAAATAAAGGCAAAAAACACAACTTTCACAAAATTCAAAAGCTTGCAAACAGAAGAACACAGAAATGAATACAGGATCAAACTCAGTCAAAAAGAGAAATAAGGATAGCAAAATCAAAGGCAGAGGAAAAGATGGCTAAAGATGTTAAGGGTGGCGACAAAACTTTCTTCAGGTATATTCGGGAAAGAAAGAAGATCAGAGTTGGAATTGCAGGACTCAGAAGTTCTGGGAAAGGACTCGTGGAAAGTGACATAGAAAAAGCGAAATTGCTAAACAAATACTTCTGCTCTGTTTTAACTAAAGAAAATCCTGGAGATGGACCCAGCTGTGACTCCCAAATTTAAAAATGAGAATGAAGTAGATACCACACCATTCACAGAAGACGAGGTGTTGGAACAACTTGCTAAACTGAAAGTGGACAAAGTCATGGGACCGGATGGGATGCATTCCAGTATACTGAAAGAGCTCAGAGAGGTTCTTGCAGGGCCGTTAAAGGATGTATTCAACAGATCCTTGGAAACAGGAGAGGTGCCTCAGGACTGGAGAATGGCTGATGTCGTACCTATACACAAAAGTGGTGACAGGGAAGAAGTGTCAAACTACAGACCCGTGAGCTTTACCTCGGTGGCGGGAAAAGTAATGGAGATGCTGCTGAAAGAGCGAATAGTGAACTTTCTCAAAACCAACAGGTTGCAAGATCCGAGGCAACATGGTTTTACTGAAGGACAGTCTTGCCAAAAAATCTGATTGAGTTCTTCGACTGGGTGACCAAGGAACTAGATCAGGGGCATGCGATGGATGTCATCTACCTGGATTTCAGCAAAGCCTTTGATACTGTTCCTCATAGGAGGCTTGCCGATAAACTCAGTAGCTTGGGGATGGGTCCCAAGATGGTAAACTGGATTAGAAATTGGTTGACTGACAGACGACAGAAGGTGATGGCACATGGAGCTCACTCGGATGAAAGGAAAGTGATTAGCGGGGTGCCCCAGGGTTTGGTCCTGGGCCCGGCACTGTTAAATGTATTTATGAGTGATATTGCTGAAGGATTGAATGGAAAAGTCTGTCTTTTTGCAGATGACACAAAAATTTGCAACAGAGTGGACTCCCCCGAGGGAGTGGATAACATGAGGAAAGATCTACAAAAGCTGGAAGAATGGTCTAAGGCTTGGCAATTACGATTTAATGCGAAAAAGTACAATGTTATGCACTTAGGTAGCAGAAATCCAAGGGAAATGTATGTGATAGGGGGCGAGAGGTTGGTGTGCATGGTTCAGGAGAAAGACCTTGGTGTGATTATCTCTGATGATCTCAAGGTGGCAAAACAGTGCGACAAGGCAGTGGCAAAAGCCAGGAGGATGTTGGGCTGCATACAAAGAGGGATTACCAGCAGAAAGGAGGAGGTACTTATGCCACTGTACAGGTCGCTGGTGAGGCCTCACTTGGAATACTGTGTTCAGTTTTGGAGACCATATCTTGCAAAAGATGTGAAAAGACTGGAAACTGTTCAGAGGAAGGTGACCAAAATGATTTGGAGCCTGCGTAAGAAACCTTATGAGAAGAGACTTGAAGACCTAAATATGTACACTTTGGAGGAGAGGAGGGATAGGGGAGATATGATTCAGACCTTTAAATACTTAAAGAGGAACGATGAACAAACAAACCTCTTCCAAAGATGGGGAAGCTGAAAAACTAGAGGGCATAACATGAAGCTGCAAGGTGGAAAATTGAAAAGCAATGTCAGGAAATATTTTTTCACTGAAAGGGTGGCGGATGCTTGGAATGCTCTCCCAATGGAAGTGGTGGGAGCAAACATGGTGACGGAATTCAAAACAGCATGGGACAAGCACAGTGGATCCCTTTACAGAAACAGGATAAAACCAAAATAAACTGAACCATCTAACTTCTCAACAAATAGGGGTGTCCTACATGGAGTGGTGGGTCCACCCCTAAACAAAGACATGGGGAGGGGTGGCCTGCACAGAGCGACAAGTGCACCTACTCTTGCTGTATTGCTGGGCAGACTGGATGGACCATGCTGGTCTTTATCTGCCATCAATTACTATGTTACTATGTTACTATGTTCTTTGATAAGTGGACACCATCTATGCTCAGCAGCTCTTGGAAAAGGGTCTCATGGTCCAGGAAGTCTTAACACTCTCGATGACAGCATTCACATGGCTATGCATATATCTCCAGGATGTGAAGTTCTCCACTTCCGCCTTAACCCCAAGAGGTTTTGATGAAAGGTGTAGCCTTACTTTTAAGAATCACTCAGTAAATTTCCAAGTGTTTTTTCACAAATTCAAATCAGCCACTGTTCTCACCAGCGGACTCAGGTGAACAATGCCTGTTGTTGTTAAGTGCCGTCGAGTCGGAGTCGACTCATGGCGACCCTCTGGATAGCTATCCTAAATTGTGTTCGGTCTTCAGTCAGGTGGCTCGTTGCTGACAGACTGGTACCCATAGCTGCTGTTATTGTATCGATCCATCTCATTGCTGGCCTTCCTCTTTTGCGTTGACCTTCTATCTTGCCAAGCATGATGTCTTTCTCTAATGATCTCTCTCTTCGCATGATGTGTCCAAAGTATGAAAGTCGAAGTCTTGTCATCTGAGCTTCTAAAGAAAACTTAGGTTTGATCTCCTCTAGTACTGACTGGTTTGTTCTTCGGGCAGTCCATGGTATACACAGTATTCGCCGCCAGCACCATAATTCAAAGGCATCAATTTCACAGGTACACTAAAAAAAAATTTTTTTAAACTGCCTCTAATGTTTTGATTGATTTTTACGTTTTTTGGTGCGCTGAATCCAAATCTGGTAACCAATTTGCTCCATCACGTACAGATTGTTTGCTACATTGGGTTAGCAGTTTGAGGTGAACGTTTCAGATTGAGTGTGATCGAGATAAAAGTTTCTTGGATGAATTCTTTATACTAATTGTTTAGTAGTTATTCAAATAAGAATAAAGAAAATTGTAACAAGGCAGCACATAAGAATAGAGTAATGTCAACAAAACACACTGTGATGGTAGCAAAATTGTCTGCACTTAAAACAGCCACATACATGTGCACAAACATTGAGCATATAAGAGCGAGCTTAGACACAAAGCAAAGCAAAGAAATGTGCAAAAAATGTTGTACAGGTATGTATGTAAGAATAGAAAACGCAAACCGCACCATTGCAATACATGAAGACAAACACCCGATGTTGTGAAAATAAAATTCTAATAAATGAGATCCGACACTGTGGTAATAACTAGCAAATTTTTATTTCAAAGTTTAGTAAAAACACGATATTTGTCAACACAGTTTAGATTTTAAAGTCATTCTTGGGTCAATCAATCTCCTGGTGGGCCCGTTTCTTCTTCCCCCGAATGCTTCTCTTGGTGCGCTGCTTGGCGTATTTTTCATCTGGGGTTTCCCGCAGCAGCAACCAGCAGAAATCAGCCATCATAGTGGTGTTCCATCTTCCTTGGTACCTTCTCTCTGCGTCCTTGATGTCCTGGTGAAACCTTTCACCTTGTTCTTCACTGTACGCCCCCAGGTTTTCGGGAAAGTAGTTCACATGGGAGTGCAAGAAATGGACTTTCAGGCTCATATTACAGCCTTGTTCTTTGAAGGCATTGAGCATCCTGGCAACAATATCCTTATAGTTCTCATCCCGCCTGTTCCCCAAGAATTTGAGAACAACATCCTTGAAGGAATCCCAGACTTCTTTTTCCTTCTCAGACATCGTTTCAGCAAATGCTCCATCTGAAATGAGTTTCCTTATATCAGGGCCAACAAACACTCCTTCCTTTAGCTTTGCTTCAGAAAGTCGGGGGAACTTTGAGCAAAGGTACCGAAAGCACTCACCATCTTTTGGAAGGGACTTGATGAATTGCTTAATGAGACCCAACTTAATGTGGAGAGGTGGTAATAGAATTTTATCACGAGGTACCAAGCTCTCATGAAGAACATTTTTCTCACCGGGTCTCAAATACTCCCGAATTGGCCAGTCTTTTTTCCCCCAGTGTAGGTCGCGGGCCCGGCTATCCCACAAGCAAAGGAAGCAGGGATATTTGGTGAAACCGGATTGCTGCCCTAATAGCATGGATAGAATTTTAAAGTCTCCACAAATCATCCACTTATGCTCATCATAACGAATCTTCTGAAGAATCAGGGCCAAATTCTCATATTTTTCTTGGAGAATAACAGAGTGAGCAATAGGAACTGAAGCGAATGTGTTGCCATTATGAAGAAGAACACCTTTTATGCTGTCTTTTGACGAATCAATGAACAGCCGCCATTCAGCAGGATCATACTTGAGTTTAAACCTTTCCATCACTCCGTATATATCGTTGCAAAATACCAAATCTTCCTCTTTGCTGAAATACTTCAAAAATTGTGTCTCGCGGTTGCGGTACCAATAAAAAGTTGTTCCTGGTGACAATAGATTTTTCTGTTTAAGCCGAGAACCTAGCAGTTGGGCAGCATCTTTTGAGAGTCCTAAATCCCGGACTAAATCATTCAATTCAGCTTGAGAGAAAAGTTCAGGTTTCGGATCTGGTTCAGTTTCAAACTCGGAAGTACTGGACTCATCGGGAAAAGCCATCTGATGAGTCTCATCATGATCAGAACCGTCCACACAAATATGATCCAAAGATTTTGGTGGTTCAGGCACAGGTACTTCGTTGCTATGAGGCATAGGCCTAATTGCTGAGGGAAGGTTGGGGTAACTTATTACATTCTTATTTTTTAAGTTGTATCCCTTCACAATGCAAGAGCAAAAATAGCAGTCACTGCTGTGATCTCTTTGTTCACGCCACATCATAGGTATTCCGAAACGAAATGCTTGTTTTTTACCTTTCATCCATAAGCGTAGATCTTCCTCACATGTCTTGCACACTTTATGAGGAGCCCACGGTTTGTCTTGATCGCCTAACTTCAAACCGAAATAGGCAAAATATACTTTTTTAATAAATGCAGAAATGTTCCTCTGCCGCTTTTTCACGGTATATTCCCCACAAATAAAACAAAAACTGTCCGGAGAGTTGACGCAACCTCTGGCTCTGTGAGCCATCACAAATACACAGCACTGCAAACTACAACTGTAGTGAACCACTTCGGAATAAAGCTGGATTACGACTGAGCAAACAAAAGGTAATAATGAACTTGCAAGAAACTGAAATTTGACAGGAACGTTCATGTCGCAACTACCGTGTTTGAGCGAGCGAACGAGGTGAGGCGAACAGGAAAGAACATGCGCCAGCGCGAGTACTGGATTTAGCCCCCCGCCTCCCAATTGTCCTGTTAATGTATAAAATGAATACAAAACACTCTAAAATATCATGAGGGAGTGTTTCTAGTTAGTTAACCATTACAACCTCTATTTTGGGCCAAGAAAATAAACTGCAGTCGGCTAAAAAGAAATTATGTGAACATTCCTTATATGGGTAAGAAATCTAATTTTGCAAGAAAACGTGACGTGATGGAACATTTTGGCTATTTTTCCTGGATTCAGCACCCCAAAATCTATAGGAATCAGTTGCAAAACTGGAGGCAGTTTTTTGGTAGTGTACCTGTGTTTTCTTCCTGTCTGTCTTTTTCACTGTCCAGCTTTCACATCCATATGATGTTATTGAAAATATCATGGCTTCAACAAGTCGAATCTTTGTATGGAGAGAGACATCTCTGCTCTTGAGAATCTTATCTAGGTCTTTCATAGCCATTCTGCCAAGAGCAATGCGTCGTTTGATTTCTTGACTGCTTGTTGCTTCTTTATTGATAGTTGATCCAAGTAGGTTAAAGTTGTTCACAGTTTCAATGCCTACACAGAAGAATACGCATATTGTCGGGGAGTGATCTACACTGAAACGAGTGACCTTAGAGCCATGTATCAATGATTGTCCAATTGGAGAGCCACACTAGCTCCACTGCAAGTAAAACCGGAACCAATTGTGCAAAGGAATTACAAGCAGTGAAATCCTGCAGAAGGAGTCCCAAGCCTAACTATACCTTACATACATGATTAAAATGATGTCAGGAGAGCTGTAATAGCTGTAATGAGAGCAACATTTGCTATGAGATTCAGGAATCATCCAGCCATGTCTCACTACTTGCAGCCCAGGATTGTGCTATCCCTTGAAGGAGGGACCCCCATTGGATGAGCCAAATTCCAGAAGTGCTACTGCTTGCAAGATTTTCAACAAGCGATTCTGAGCTGCTACTACTGCAAGGGGAGTGGAGGAGTAGCTAGTGGTTAGCGTACTGGCTTGGTAACCAAGATACCAGGGTTTGATTCCCACTGGCACTGCTTGTGACCTTTGGCAAGTCACTTAACACTCCATTGCCTCAGAAGAAAGGCCTGGCAATCTACTTCTGGTCACACTGCCTAAAGGAGCTAGCGCCAGCCTGTGATCTAGGTGGCCAACCTTGGTAGATGGCTTTGTGCTGCTGCTTTGTTGTCTGTAGCAGGCCATGTGCTTTGGCACACATGACCAGCCACTTCTGATCCCCCTCCAATGCACCTTACTGTTGGAGGAGGATCAGAAGCGGCAGGATGTATGCTGATGCACATGGCCTGCCACATGCAACAAAGCTGCTGCTGTTAAAATGCTTCCACTGCCGCCCTTCCCCCAAGATGGAATCGGCGGCAACTGGGGGCAGGGGGGGGGGTGACATGTCTGGGATTTCTGCCAGGAGTTGCTGAGTGGCCAGGAGTCAGCATTGACTCAAAGGCGCACTACTGCAAGGAATCGTTCTTTGAATCCGACAAGTCTGACTGCCTGCATGGCACCAACCATCTGCCCCACCATAGCAGTGCACAGATCAGTGCCATGAGGGAGGACATCTAGTAACTGCATCCAGTACTACTTGCCTATGTACCCAAGATAACAGAGTAGAGATCACTAAGCCCCAAAGTCACTAGATGCAGCACTACCGGAGTTCTAGAGAAGAACTGAGCCAGTAAGGTGAATACTGAGGAGGGGCCACCTGAAGCACATTTCCTGCTGTGCGCACCAAAGTGGCGGCACAAAGCTGCTGCTTTTAAACTGCTCCAAAATCTTACAGGTCACTATTAAGAGTGTTAAGAATCCAAAAATCAGCTAGCACACACTCAAATATAACAAAAATGTTCTTATGCAGTATGTGGATTGAATCCGTTATCCAGCTACTATTGTTATTAGCATAAATTATTCTTACAAGGAAGGTCTCAGCTTTAACCCCAGTTGGAGTGACCGCGTTAAGCAGAAATGTTTGAAAGCTAAGTCTTTGATTTGTGGGTCTTCCATATATTGTTTGGGGATTTACAAAGAAGGTCATTGATGTGAAAGGGCATTCAGAATAGTGTTTGTGATTTTGTGTCACGGTGAACACTGGCCCGTTAAAGCTAAGACCTTCCTTGTAAGAATAATTTATGCTAATAACAATAGTAGCTGGATAACGGATTCAATCCACATACTGCATAAGAACATTTTTGTTATATTTGAGTGTGTGCTAGCTGATTTTTGGCTTTTAAACTGCTGCCACCGCCCCCCTTAGAAAATGGAATCGGCAGCAGCAACACGGTGCGGCTCGGCAGGGAGGGGGAGCAGCATGGCCATGGCTCCTGCCTGGGGCGGCAGAAGCCCTTGGGTCAGCCCTGCCTAGGCAGAAAACAATCAGCCATGTGCCTCTACCCCACTCTGCTCATAGTTTAGTATCTCCTCTTCCCTTCTCAACCCCACCCCAGGTCTCCAGCATCTCCCTTTCCCTACTCCCCCCCCCCCCCACCATGTCCAACATCTCTCCTTCCCTACCACCATCCTCAGATATTCAGCATGTCTCCCCTTCCCTCCCCCAGATTTTCAGCATCCTTCCCTTCTCCCCTCTAAGGTGTCCAGAATCTCCTCCCTCTTCCCTCCCCACCCGAGATATCCAGCATCCCCCCTTCCTCTTCTTATTGATGCTGCCTCCCCTTCACTGCCCTATCTCCTTGGGAAGCCTAAGCAAATACAAGCTTCGGGGAGTGGGGAAAGGCAGCAGCGCTTACTCTCTACATCACAATGCCAGCAAAGACAGTGACATGGAAACCCCTTAAAGCTGCTTTGCATGTGCACTCGATGCCCACCACATCCCACCCCTTTCTGTGCGGGTAGGACATGGCAGGCCTTGGTCATGTACATGTAAATGCTCAAAGACCTGCTGTTGACATTGGCTTTAAAGGACTTCCCTTTTGTTATCTTTGCCAGATGAGCCGATGCTGTGCTGCTGTCCCCAATGCTTGTTACCCTAGGCATTTGCCTAGCCTGCCTAGTGGTAGGGCTGACCCTAGAAACATGGAAACTAGCTTATCCCTATATGAACTTGCAATAATGAGTGTTGCTGTGTTGAAAAAGGAAGAGTGGGTCAAAGAACAGATATGCAACCATATGTGACTGGACCCCAGCGTATAGCAAGGATGACCCATTGGTGAAGGCCAGTACCAATGCCCAATATCACCAGCAGCAGATCACAAGATCGATCAATCAGGACGAGGTCCTGCTTCTCAGAGGTGATGGAAGAGCTAAGAATTTTTGGTTATTAAGATTCTGCCTGGAGAAGGCTTGGTGAGGAAGCCAGATTCACACTGGTATAGTGTCTAAGCTGCTCCCAGAAGGGACATTATTTGAAGTCTAACTGACTTGCTCTGAGCCTGGAGTTCTTGTTCTCTTCCCTTTGTTGTTTTATGTTGTATATTTATCTGTCTGTCTGTGTTTAGTGCAGGTAGATGACAGCAATGATTAACTAGCAATAGTGACAAATGTATAAAAGATGATTTATAGAGCACAGAGTATCAGTCTATTCTGCATTTTGATGTTATGATTATGCTGGGTGATTATCCTATTAAGGATAATGTAAGTATTGCATTAAAAAGAGAAAAGTATGAGAATATAAAAATGCCTTCTATAAAAATCTACAAAATATTTTAAAAATGCCATAAAAAGGACAAAACACTAAAAATCATAGGGGGAGCCATATTCAAAAATCTCTCATCCTTTGGTTTCAGTTCACCTTCCCAATGAAGGGCCAATTTATTTATTTATTTAGTATACATTTGTATACCGCAACTTCCAGCGATCAGCAGCGGTTTGATTACAGATTGGAAATTGTCAAATCATGACAGGAAATTTTTGAGGTATAAACACATTGATTAGACAGGAAAGCACAGCACACAGAGAACTATTTTACAGGGAACATGGGCTATGGAGGGTTAAGTGGCTTGCCCAAGACCACAAGGAGCACCTGTGGGACTAGAAACCCCAGTCCTTCCGGCCCAAGGTTGCTGTCCTCTAGTGGGATTTGAACCCCCGACCTTCCGGCCTGAAGTACCTTGCCCCAACCACTAGGCCACTCCTCCACTCCAATGTTGAAGTTAAGGTGAAATATATAGAAAAATTGTTTCACTGTGCTGTACATCAGTTTTTTTAAAGAAAGGGAAAGGTTCTGCCTTATTTGGGTAGCAGAGAACTCTAGTGGTCCTACTGGTGTATTGTGATGTCACTTTTATGTCCCTTGTAATTTTACAAAACAGAAGAGGTTTCTATAAATGCAGTGGCATAATGCTTGGAGGAGATTTCTCTGGGAGGGAAATGTGAACTAACATAAATACCCAGCACAGAGGCAGTTACTTGTCTTTGGCTGGATAAGTCATCATATCATCAAGGTGTCTCTGGCTGGCTAAGCCTTAGCACCACAAGGAGCAATGGGCTGTAAAAAAGTGACAGGGCAGCTTATGTGTCTTCATTCTCAAGTGTTATTGTCCTGGTTAACTGTATCAGCACAACCCTGCTCTACCGGCATGAAAGATCCTTGGATGCCGATGCAGCACTGGGAGTCCTGATCCTGGAAAGCAAAGAGAGGATAGAGAGGATGTCCCCTGGAGCTGTGTCAAAGAGGGCTAGATTGTACCATGATAAAGTGACATGTTTCAGATGTGATTTTGTAATCCGCTGAGAATGTTTAGATAAGTGGATTATACATTTTATAAATAAATAAAAAATAAAGCATCTGCAACCAAATCTGAGACCAGCATCTAGCTTTGCAAGGTAGTCTGTGGAAGAGCTAGAGAGGAGAGGTTTCCCATTTCCAAGGGGGAATCCTAGATTAAACCAATTGACTAAGAGGCCAATTCCAACTGGGGCGTACAGAGGTAGACCCGATTCTGATCCCATGGGGGGCTAAATGTGCCCACAGGATCAGAATCTGGTCTGTGGCCTGGACGTGCAGACCAGGCCCCAATTCCAATCAGCCACACATCCAGCCCACATACCCGGCTAACTCAGCCAGACTCCTGAATGGAGTCTCAGAGCCATGGTGTCCTGTCACCATGGCACCACGGCTCTATTCAGGAGCCACGATCCTTGGCCGCAGAAATTAATCTTCTTTCCTCGCAGCCCAATCTCACGATCTGGCCTCCCATGGCCAGGGTCGGGCTGCGGGGAACCCTCTGCACCCCCTCGCCCTCCTTACTGGCTTGGCCACATCGTTTGGCTCTGTCCAAGTCCCCCTTCTCCATGCTGACCCCGGATGTACAGTGCCGACATTGGAATCAGCCCTGTATATCTGGGGTCGTTCTCCGCCCTCACTCCACCTCTGTCCTGCCCCCTCCCTCTCACAAACAGAGTTTCCCATACAAATTGCCAGTTCGTATGGGCAGCTCTGTCCTCAGCAGGCTGCCCAGCCATTAACGTGTCTGGACGTCTGGATCAGATGTCCAGACCTGCTAAACAGTGTTAAGAATGACCTCATAATTGTCTATCTCTTTTCACTCTGCAGTTATCTTTTTTTTATTACTGTTAATAACCCCTCAAGATTTTTCAGTAAGATGAAATTAGACCTTACCTGCTAATTTTCTTTCCTTGAGTCCCAACAGTCCAGTCTAGATGTCTGGGTTTATGCCCTCTTACCAGCAGATGGAGACTGAGAACCACTGGTTTGATGATGTCATAATATAAGGGTCCTGTGCAGTACTCCTCTCACAAGTATTTCTGTAACAAAGCAGATTCAAGAACAATTATTAGGTACCTATTCATTTCGTACTCCACTAATTATACTTACCACCTAACCACTCTGACTCTGAAACGAGTCCAGAATAGCAAATGTGGACTACTGTTTTAGAGTCCTTAATGCCACTAAGCAACTCACAGCATATCCTCGCAACTTGCCAACTTTGCCAAAAGAACGAGCTAGACCAACAAAATCGCAGCCGGGCCCCAAAGCCTTAACACACTCACTCTCCCAAAACCAGGCATGAACCAGAGTTATATCGGGAAGGTCCTGGACTGGACTGGAGGAACTCAAGGAAAGAAAATTAACAGGTAAGGTCTAATTTCATTTTCGCCATCATCCCTCCAGCCCAGTCCAGATGCGTAGGATGTACCAAAGTAGTATTGAATAATGGGGGGAGGGATGAATGAGCCTGGCCAGTACCACTTGTGCCCCAAAGTATACAATACTCTGTGCCCTCACATTCCAATACCCCAAAAATACTATGTAAGTAAAGCATACGCATCTGTGCCCCAGAGGTCCCAGCTCAAAGAAAAATCTCAGCCCTACTAGAACTGATCGGACTTTAGTCCATAATAAGACCTAGGAGAAGGTGGTCTGGGTTAGTCAGGAATGAAAGAATTAGATGTGTAAACCTTTATTCGCAGAGGTGTCAGCTTGGGATGAGAAGCCTGGGCTTCAGCCATGAAGTTCTTAATGCCAGGCATTTGGTACCCAATAGTTCCAACATATCTCTGCATACAAAGATTAGATTTGTCCAAGCCATGTAAAAGTTGGACTGTGATGAAGAAAGACAGGAAGAAAAATACTGCTTTCGAATTATGGTGCTGGCAAAGAATACTGGTATACCATGGACTGACCAAAGAACAAAACAGTCAGTTCTAGAGGAGGTCAAACCTAAGCTTTCTTTAGAAGCTCAAATGACACATCATGTGATGAGAAAGATCATTAGAGAAAGACATCATGCTCGGCAAGGTTGAAGGTCAGTGCAAAAGAGGAAGGCCAGCAATGCAATGGACTGAAACAAAATAGCAGCTGTGGAATTCACTCTATCAACAATTAACCGCCTGACTGAAGACTGAATATAGTTTAGGACAACTATAGGATTGCCATCAACTCAATGGCACTTAACAACAACTGGCCTGGAGCAGCATAACATCTTTTTGGTTGGAGAGGCTAAATAAACCAATCTCCAGCTTTGTCCCAAGCTCTCTATTTGTTGATGCTGTGTTAGACAAAATATGGGTATGGCCATGACACCTGTAACTCATCCCTTTTTGCTACCAATTGCTTTGCCAAACCTACTGTTACACTTGGGCGGCTCTTTCTGATCAGTAGTAAGATGTGAATATATGGGTTGATGTCCATGTCACAGTCTTGCAAATCTTTTCCATGGAGACTGAACTCAACAGGGTTGTTGTTGTTGTTGTTAAGTGCTACTGAGTCGGTGTCGACTCATGGCGATCTCTGGATAGTTATCCTAAATTGTGTTCAGTCTTCTGTCAGGTGGTGAATTGTGGATAGAGCAGTATCCATAGCTGCTATTATTGTATCAATCCATCTTATTGCCGGCCTTCCTCTTTTGCGTAGACTTTCAACTTTTCCAAGAATGATATCTTTCTTGAATGATCCCTCTCTTCACATGATATGTCCAAAGTAGGAACAACAAAGTCTTGTCATCTGAGTTTCTAAAGAAAGCTTAGGTTTTATCTCCTCTAGTACCACCTGATTTGTTCTTTGGGCAGTCCATGGTATACACAGTATTCTTCACCAGAATCATAGTTCAAAGGCATCAATTTTCTTCCTCTTTCGTCTTCATTGTCCAACTTTCACATCCATATGATGTCATTGAAAATGCCATGGCTTGGACAAGTCAAATCTTTGTATGCAGCAATACATCTCTTCACTTGAGAATCTTGTCTAGGTCCTTCATAACTGTTTTGCCAAGAGCAATGAATCTTGACATGACCTTCAAGAGTCAATCCTGCCTGTCTTGGTACTGTATAATAAGCAAAGAAAATACAGTCTGCTAGCTAATTAGATGAAGTATGTATGGTAATGGCAATCTCAGGTTTACTGGGGTCAAAAGAAACAAAAAGCGCAGTGGCCTTTCAATAAAAGGCTAAGACTCATTTGCAATTCAAAGTGTCAAGATACTTTTACCTTTGTGGGTATGAGGTCATAGGAAAAATGCTGGCAGGACAGTTGGCTAATTAAGATCTGACACTATTTTAGGAAGAAATTTCGGATAGGCACATAGAACATCTCCATTGTGGAAAACTTTAGTCACTAACCCTGCCATCTGACATTACTACCACCAAAAACAGGACCTTCCCAGTCAGGTTGAAATCCCAAGACACTATGAGAGGCTGTTTAGAGATGGGTTTGCCTTCTACACGGTGATAATATGTACCAAAGATGTACCCTAATGGTTTTTAAACTTGGCTGTGAAAAATGTATAAGTTATTCAAGCAGTTTTTGCATGGGACAGGAAAAAACATCTAGGGTCTTACCGTCACACCAAACAGCAAAACTATTCCATTTAAAAATATAAGACATTCGAGTGGAGTCTCTCCTTCAAGGCAGCATCACTTGTGACACACACAGATACATTTTAGACATTGAGGTTTGTGATAAGGAAGCTTATCATAGCTCAGGAAGGAGCTATAGGAAAGGTGAAGTGACTCTGAACAAGCAACCTGTCAATTCTGGTAGAAATAAGAAAACAGAATTTTCCCATAAAAGACTACCAGTCCCAGAATGCACCAGGTTTCCAACAGCCATTAGAGGAGCTGAAGTGGGGAAACGTGTGTTCAATCAGGAGGGCTATGAGGTAATCCCTAAGCACTCATCTCAAAGGGCAGGGCCTGATTCAGCACATCTGCGCTGTGTTAGGGAGGAGCACTCATCTAAGCAGAATAAGAGTAGAGTTTATTCTACAGATGACCATCTTCATGATCACCTTGGATATCCAGAGAAGGATCATCAGTTTCATCTGAAGGATCATCAGAAGCAGAAGCCAAACCGGATGGACAGAGAGGCAAGGAAACCCTCTGGAAGAAAGAGGAGAAAAGCCTTTGAGAGGTCTAGAAGAGTCCAAAGCAGTACGTATACTGGGAGGTATTCCAAGGGCCAGCATACACCATTGGACTGGGGAAAGCCAGAGGAATGGTGCTGCAGAGCTAGGAATCTCCAGACGCTACCTGTGAGGGAGACGGCTGCACGTGGAAGGGACCCTAAGACCCATGCCAGAAGGTATGTGAAGAGAGATCCAGTGTCCAGGGATCTGGATTGGAAGGCTGGACATAAGAACTGGACTACATACTGGCCAGGCTATATAGAGAGGAACTCTAACAGCAATGGAAGCTCAGGTATGAACACTGATCTATGCCCTAGCTATAACCTTGAAAGACAGCAGGGAAACAAGTATTCTCCTGAAAGTGCTCCATTGAGAGATTCATCTGTGCCAATCCATGATATTGAACCCATGCTTGTTGAACAAGGGGGAATAATAGCAGATGAAGATCCTGTTTATATGGACTGCTCTCTATTTAAACTCCGTTGGTAACTTTCTGTTATAAAGTACAGCAACCATCACAAAGAAATATAAACTTGTTCTTTAATCTACTCAGAAAAGCTCCTGAAGCAGGATTTGACCCACACAGTAGAAAGCAAGCCAGCTAAGGGGTTTCAGCTGGATAACTGCTAGCAATTAAGCCTTACCTAATTGCTTGTGAGCTAGGAGAGAATCACTTCTGAATCTGTGTGGGAAGTAATCAGAAGTTAACCTGAAAAGAACAGTTTTTTTCTTTCTTTGTGGCTTTTCCTTTGTTAGATATATGCTAAGAAAACATTAGCTAATTGCCTGACAAGTTTAAAGGTTGTTTTCCTGATTTTGATTTTGACTTTGTTTTTCCAAGTTAACACTGAAAGCAAGTAACCTGATTTATGTGCTACCAAGCATATCTGTGTTGGGAGAAATAACCCCATAAATAAATATCTTATTGGCTTTACCCAAGAGCACAACTAAATTATTGTCAGCAGCTGTGTCTGGTGTGAATGAACTACATTGCCCACAATCCCTTGCAAATCATATAGAGATATGCACTTGCCAAGACTGTGAAGATTCTCACCCAGGCAGCCGTCTGACAAATGGCATAGTTTTTCAGATTGCTTTTGCACAAAGGGGATTTACTTGCTGAGGATTACAACTACAATTCAAGTTTAAAGCTGGAAAAAAAAGATTTTCCCTCAACTGCACTTTGGAGGAGAAGGGGTTGTTCCAGGAAGTGGATGTCCCAGGAGGAAAAGACCCTGTGCAGAGCTGGATTCATCACTGAGACAAGGTAATAAGTACCTGGGCATGTCTAGTGGTGGATGGGAGTAAGCACAGGGGTAATTGAAAAAAAAAAAGTAGAAAAAAAAACCACACCTGTTTGGAAGGTGGTGCACTTTGGGTTTTTTTTTTCTTTGTTTCTTGCAGGGATCAAGATGGATCAGAGGGAGATGGCTAGCTGGATGGCAGCCCAGTTTAGCAGGCAACAGGAGCTAGCACAGCAGGCTCAGGACACTGCTATGAAAGCCATAATGGACCAGCAGAAGCCAGTGCTTGATCTGGTGCAAGCCCTAGTTAAGCTGCAGAACCAAAGTGGAACAGATGCAAGACCAGCAGTAAATACTGGTACACCACATGTGGACAGTGTGGGACTCAATCAAGGGATTGGGGCATTTAGTTTTGGGAAGCTAACTCCAGATGATAATGTTGATGATTTTCTAGAGTCTTT
This sequence comes from Ichthyophis bannanicus, assembly GCA_033557465.1. Lineage (NCBI taxonomy): Eukaryota > Metazoa > Chordata > Amphibia > Gymnophiona > Ichthyophiidae > Ichthyophis > Ichthyophis bannanicus. The sequence continues at coordinate 546,853,221 of CM066033.1, forward strand.
TGAAAGAGTGGCACAAGCATTAGCATGGCCAGAGACCCAGTGGGCAGTAAGGCTGGCAGCCTCATTAACTGGAGAGGCACTTGCAGCTTATAGAGCAATGCCAGCAGCCCAGGCTTTGAATTATAAGGATGTAAAGGCTGCTATTAGAGATCGCCTAGGGTTGTCTATTTCAGAGTATAGGCGAATGTTTAGAGCTGTTACATTGAGAGTGGGTGAAACACCCAGGGCTCTGAGTCAGAGAATCAGAGGTTTAGCTGTAAAATGGTTGGAGCCTGAGCAAAAGACGGTAGAAATGTTATTAGACATTATAATGCTGGAACAATTTATGTCTGGGGTGCCTAAAGATTGGCACACTTTCCTTATACAGCAAAATTGCCAAAAGCTTGGAGAGGCAACCATGCTAGCAGAGAGATTCTTGGAAGCCACGCAGGCTTGCCATAGAATGGGTGGCCCTCTGAAGATTGGTGCTGAGGCAAGTTGTGCTGTATCAGAAAAGAAAATAGTTAAAAATATTTCTGAAAATAAATGTACTGTGCCAAACCAGATGACACAGGGGAGTGAAAAAAAATGTTTCAAGTGTGGAAGCTGGGGACATTTAGAGAAGGGATGCCAGTCACACACTAGCTTAATGGGTCTGGATTTAAAACAGCCCAAAGAAGGATTTCTTTTGATGGTTGATGTGCAAGGAATTACCATAAATGCTTTGTTAGACTCTGGGGCAGACCAGAGTATGATGTCAAAAAGGCTTTGGAAGAGGATAGAGGCCCAAGAAGGATTTGTGCCTAGAACCCCTGAAAGCCAAGTTCACATCAGATGCATTCATGGTGCTGCAACGTCATATCCCACCTATAGGCTAAAGGTTAAGTGCCTAGGGAAACAAGAGGAAGTCCTGTTAGCAGTGGTGCCTAGGCTACCCTTTGATTTGGTTCTAGGAAAGGACTGGCCAAGATTTAAGCAGGGTCTAGTGGAAGGGCTAGGAAAGAAGGAGGGAGAAGGATTAATAGAAATAGCTCCCGGGCCTTTCTTTGGAAGTCCTCAGTCCCTAGCTAAAAAGATGGTTAAGCTTCCAGAAGGCCAAACTATAGGTAATAAGAGGGGCCTTGTATCCACCCGCTCACAGGCTAAGGTAGAGAGCCAGCAGAAGGAGGACGGGGAGCAGGCAGAGTTATTAGGAGACTTACCCTCTCATGATGATTTAATAACCCCATCATCTGGTAAAGTAAGAAAGTTGAAAGCACAAAAGCGGCGTGAGAGACTTTGCAGAGCACAGGGTAGGGCTGAGCTGTTAGCTGGTCAAAGTTTACCCTGGGTGCCAGCTGAGTTAGTGGCCAAGTTTCCTAACTTTCCACAAGAGCAGCGAGCTGATCAAGCTCTCACCCGAGCTTTTAAGTATGCTCAGGAGGTCAGGGAGGAATTGCCCTGATTCAGACTAGATAATGAAATATTATATCGAGAGAGTCAGGACCCCAGGAATGGGACCATACGTAAACAATTGGTGGTACCCACAACTTTCAAAGGGCTAGTACTTAGACTAGCACATGATCATCCAGTGGGAGGTCATAAAGGTATGCAAGGAACGCTGGATCAAATACTTAAGCGTTTTTACTGGCCAGGTATCTTCAAAGAAACTGCCCAGTTTTGTGCTGCATGTCCAGCGTGTCAGCGAGTTACAGCGGCTCACCCACCGGTGGTGCCATTGATTCCCATGCCAATTATCACAGACCCAATTGGTCGCATTGCCATGGATATTGTAGGCCCATTAGTCAAAACGCCCCGAGGTTTCCAATACATCCTAGTTATGGTAGATCAGGCAACAAGGTTTCCCTGGGCCATACCATTGAGGAATGTTTCTGCAAAAACAATAGCTTTAGAGCTAGTAAAATTGTTTTGTGAAGTGGGATTCCCAAGAGAGGTGTTGACTGACCGAGGGTCCAATTTTGTATCCAAATATTTGGCCCAGGTCTGGGATGCCTTTGGCATTCATCACGTGAAAACCTCAGCCTACCATCCACAATCAAACGGTTTGGTGGAGAGATTCAACCAAACTCTCAAACAAATGTTGAGAAGAGGGTTAGCAGGAGAGGTAAAAGAATGGGATATGTTATTGCCCTTTGCCTTATATGCCTGCAGGGAAAGAATTCAGGTGTCCCTAGGTGTAACTCCATATGAATTGATGTATGGTAGGGCTCCACGGGGTTTGTTAGATATTTTGAGGGAACAATGGATTGATCCTGAACCAGGAAGTCAGGAGGTGCCACAGTTTCTACGTGACTTAAGAGCACGTTTGAAAAGGACCTCGCAGGTTGCTGAGAGGAACCTGCAGGACAGTCAAGTGCGCCAGAAAGGGTGGTATGATAGGAAGGCCAAAAGCCGCCAATTAACCATTGGTGAAAAGGTTTTGGTTCAAGTAGCAGGTACAGCCTCAAAATTTGAAGTACAGTGGAAAGGGCCATGGAAGGTTGTTAAGCAAGTGAGCCCAGTGTCTTATATGGTGGAAAATGCAAGAGGGCGTAGGCAGACCTACCATATTAATGTACTTAAGTCTTGGAAGGAAAGGCCTGTAAATAATAATGACCCTGAAGCCAGTCAGGAAGTAAGTGAGCTTCAAAAAGAGAACACTCTCGTAAGTATTACGGACTGTAGGAAAGAAGTTTCACCAGTTAAACCAGTCCGTAATAACTTAAGTAGGGGGGTATGTGATAAGGAAGCTTATCATAGCTCAGGAAGGAGCTATAGGAAAGGTGAAGTGACTCTGAACAAGCAACCTGTCAGTTCTGGTAGAAATAAGAAAACAGAATTTTCCCATAAAAGACTACCAGTCCCAGAATGCACCAGGTTTCCAACAGCCATTAGAGGAGCTGAAGTGGGGAAATGTGTGTTCAATCAGGAGGGCTATGAGGTAATCCCTAAGCACTCATCTCAAAGGGCAGGGCCTGATTCAGCACAGCTGCGCTGTGTTAGGGAGGAGCACTCATAAGCAGAATAAGAGTAGAGTTTATTCTACAGATGACCATCTTCATGATCACCTTGGATATCCAGAGAAGGATCATCAGTTTCATCTGAAGGATCATCAGAAGCAGAAGCCAAACCGGACGGACAGAGAGGCAAGGAAACCCTCTGGAAGAAAGAGGAGAAAAGCCTTTGAGAGGTCTAGAAGAGTCCAAAGCAGTACGTATACTGGGAGGTATTCCAAGGGCCAGCATACACCATTGGACTGGGGAAAGCCAGAGGAATGGTGCTGCAGAGCTAGGAATCTCCAGACGCTACCTGTGAGGGAGACGGCTGCACGTGGAAGGGACCCTAAGACCCGTGCCAGAAGGTATGTGAAGAGAGATCCAGTGTCCAGGGATCTGGATTGGAAGGCTGGACATAAGAACTGGACTACATACTGGCCAGGCTATATAGAGAGGAACTCTAACAGCAATGGAAGCTCAGATATGAACACTGATCTATGCCCTAGCTATAACATTGAAAGACAGCAGGGAAACAAGTATTCTCCTGAAAGTGCTCCATTGAGAGATTCATCTGTGCCAATCCATGATATTGAACCCATGCTTGTTGAACAAGGGGGAATAATAGCAGATGAAGATCCTGTTTATATGGACTGCTCTCTATCTAAACTCCGTTGGTAACTTTCTGTTATAAAGTACAGCAACCATCACAAAGAAATATAAACTTGTTCTTTAATCTACTCAGAAAAGCTCCTGAAGCAGGATTTGACCCACACAGTAGAAAGCAAGCCAGCTAAGGGGTTTCAGCTGGATAACTGCTAGCAATTAAGCCTTACCTAATTGCTTGTGAGCTAGGAGAGAATCACTTCTGAATCTGTGTGGGAAGTAATCAGAAGTTAACCTGAAAAGAACAGGTTTTTTCTTTCTTTGTGGCTTTTCCTTTGTTAGATATATGCTAAGAAAACATTAGCTAATTGCCTGACAAGTTTAAAGGTTGTTTTCCTGATTTTGATTTTGACTTTGTTTTTCCAAGTTAACACTGAAAGCAAGTAACCTGATTTATGTGCTACCAAGCATATCTGTGTTGGGAGAAATAACCCCATAAATATCTTATTGGCTTTACCCAAGAGCACAACTAAATTATTGTCAGCAGCTGTGTCTGGTGTGAATGAACTACATTGCCCACAATCCCTTGCAAATCATATAGAGATATGCACTTGCCAAGACTGTGAAGATTCTCACCCAGGCAGCCGTCTGACAGGTTGCTACATTCATAATTCCAGGAGTATTTAGAAAAGGCTTGACCAAACATACAGCCTTTTCTAAAATACAGAATAAAGAGGTTCAAGTGTGCACATATATGTGCAGATGCATGGAGCCAGAGGAGCCATTTTGCAAATCCTCATGTAGAAAATATTAGCATGGTAAACATGGCTGCTATAGACATTTAAGTGCCGGATTATGGTAGCTATTTTTCAAGTCTACACATATAAATGCTACCAATTAACAACAGATGCTGAGATCTCTTATCTAATTTAACTTTTAAGGGGGAAATAAACAATTAGGATTAAGGAGGATAAGCCCCTAAATCCTTCTTGCAAAAGGCTGGCTGAACTGAACACTTTTGTAAAATCAAAACATGCCAGGAGGCAGGTGTAAATCCCAACACTGACAATTGCAGTCATACATGTGTATTCCCTATATGAAATGGGTAATACATGTTTAGAATTTTGATCCAGGCCACTCCCTAACCAGGCCCCCAACATACCACCTTACAATTTCTATATATTAAGGACATCCATGTGTAAATTCAGCCCTTTCCAAACTCATCATTTACATGTGGATACCATTTCCACATCAAAATTGTGAATCAAGCTTCTAAGATAACCCTGACCGTCAGAGAGATTCAAGGAAGCTAAGGTTACCTTTTCAATATACAAGCTGAAGGCAAGGGAATTGATGTTGGGTTGGAACAGAATGACTTCAGTCACAGTTTCTTGAGGCTTCCTATGAAAAGTTCTAGAAGAGGTTACAGACTTCCCTCAGCCAGTAATGTGCTATGAGAATCATGGTTGCCTAATTCTATCTGAGTTTCAGAAGAGTCCTTTCTATTTAAGGGATAGGAGGATATGTGTATGGAAGACCCTCTTCCCAATCCAGAAGAAAAGTATCTGAGGCTAGTTTGCCATGTCTTCCAGATGTATTTTTAAGAGGGTGTATGAACCTTATAGGTCCATGGAACATTAGTCTCCTTTTTGGAGAAAAGGAATTAGGGTGCCTAGGGAAATAATCTTGAATTGCTCTCAAAACCGAAATATTTTTGCAGCCCTCAGGTTTAGGATGGGATATTATTCCCCAGTTTTCTTTGTCACCAGGAAATACCTGGAGTAAAATTTCTTCCCTTTTTCCCTGGTGGAATGGGTTTGGTCATATTGATTTTCAAAGGATCAAGAACTCCATGGTAAGTACTTCCTGATTCAGATCGTCTGACCCTGGTACTCTTGGTGGAACTTAAGTTAGTGTAGATGAAATCTGTATCACAGATTGACAATCTTTAAGGGAAAGGGAAGATATTTTGAATTCAGCTCATACCTTTTCAGAAGTAGCTCAAGGCAAGTTTCCATTCAGGTACAGCAGGATATTTTCCTATTCCCAGAGAGCTTGCAAGCTAACAGGCCGATGCAGAAAACCAGCGCTCGGTGTGCACTGAAGATGACTTTAAAGTGGCCCGACAATGCATATTTTTTAACGCCGGATGCAGCAAAGATAGGGCATGCAAATGACTCCCTTGTTAACTGTGCACTTACAAATGAGCCATCACAGCGTTAAACTGGGAGAACAAGCCAAACACATATGCACAAGAAATATGCACTAGTTTGGTTTGCTCTCCGGGCACTGCAAGGCTAATTTGCATAGCAGCCCCGACAGTATTTTGATGGCATCAGGGATGAACTTGGCATCGGGCAAAGCTCCCGATGTTATCAAAATACTGTCGGTGGCCATGCCCAACAATAAAATGATCCCTGGTGGCCCAGCAGCCCCAATCCCACCCCTGGCAGCATTTTGATGGCATCGGGAATGGCCCCCAATGACATCAAAATACTGTCGGTGGCCTTGTCCGATAATAAAATGATCACTGGTGGTCTAGTAGCCCCTTTCCCCCCACTCCCATTAAATTAAAAAGAAACCTGGTGGTCTAGCAGCCCCTTCCCTCCCACCCTCCATTAAATAAAAAAAAGAATCCCTGGGGGTCTAGTGGCCCCTTTTCCTGCTGGACCACTAGGGATCATTTTATTGCTGGGCACGCCCCCTGACAGTATTTTCATGGCTTCAGGGGCTTTTCCCGATGCCTGATCATCTGAGGAGGAGATGATATAGGCATCGGGGAAAGCACACAGTGCCATCAAAATACTGTCGGGGGCATGTATTTACTTCTACTCAGACCCTGAAGTAAAACTTTTGGCACTGTGGCTGGTTGCGAAATCCTCTACGCCAGTCTCTGCATTGGGCATAGCTATGATTTGCATACCAGCACGGGTGATTATAATAGATTTAAATAATGCAAGTTCATTTAAATACACGTGTCATTAGTTGGGCACTAGTTTTTCCATTGGTGTTTACGTCTGTTTCCTGCATTTGCAGGATCGTTAAAAGTGCTTAAAAGTGGCATTAGGGGCTCATACAGCCCATGCTAGCTTTTCTGCATCGGCCTGTAAGTCTGCACCTGAGGCATTTGAGAGTTAAGTGACTTGTCCAAAATCACCTGGAACAGCATTGAGATTTGAAGCTTGGTTTCCCTGGTTCTCAGCTACTTCTCCACTTCATTGGTCAGAGGTCATGGGGCTAACAGCCACCCTCCTACTTGAAGGTTGTCTGGTAGAAATACTGGACTACTGGTTATGTTCCCTTAGAGGTAGTCAAAACCCTGTTCCAGATTTTGGCTGAAGAGCCAGTTGTATTTTCTGAACTCTGCTGTCTGGGCTGAAAGTGAGATCCCTGCTATGACTGCCTGGAATGAAAGGGAGGAGAATACCTATGTCTGTAAGAGTAGTAGGTTCTCCCTTGTCCCCCACTTCCGTACCTCCTGGATGAAGAGGAGGTCAGGTCGGAACTGACCAAGAGAGGGATTTAAGGGTATCACAGCAAACGTTTATTAGGGAGTCTGCCTCCTTATCCTTATCTCTAAAAAATTCTCCATACATTAAGGCATGTCATTTCCTGCAGATTATACTAAAGGTCTGAGGTGCAAAGCCATGAGAGTCTTTGGGTGCCAATACTTAGTGCAGAAACCCTCAATGCCATCTCAAACCATCACAGATCACACAGATCATGTGTTTTCCACATTCCATTTCTTGGCCCACTAGCAGACGGAGTTGTGTGACTCTGTCATGAGGGAGAGAGTGCACAAACGTTTCTCTAATTTGTGCAAGATGTTTTGCACAAATTGAATCATAAATAGCTGGTAACAAGCTATGTGGGAAGTGAGCATAACCTTCTGAAAAAATGTTGTCTCAAAAACACCCAACATCCAGACTCTCTCCCCAGGAGCATCAAAGAGAGAGACTTGAAAGTCTTGGCCCTTTTGAGAGCGGCTTTGAATACCACAGAGTGGTGAGGAAGCTTCCTGAAGTCTATACATGAGGGGGGATCTCCTACATTCTCATCTGAACATTCTTAAAGATTTTGTGAATGAGCAAAATGAGTTTCCTTAAGAGGGTTGAGGAATTGAAGAAGGATTTCCAGTGTTTCTGTCCTGGGTTCCTTCTCTGCCTCTGAATTAAATGGAATGGTCTCAGTCACTTTCTTAATAAAATCAATAGAGGTGAGTTCCTTAGATGGGGATTTTCTCCTTTCATGGGGTAAAGTAGGATTTCACAGCAAGCCAGTCAAACCCTCTTCTTCAAAGAATCTGTCTGTCTCATAATCAAAATTCCAGTATTGTTCAGTATCCTACCCAGAGAAAAACTCCAATGGCAATGTCTAGGTCTAGGTCTAGGTCTGTGCCTGGTTAGATCTGTGTACTTTAAATGGAAGTGGATCTTGAGCAAGGGTGTCTAATGAAACTTCCTCCCCCAATTCACTGGAAATGGATACTGGTGTGACTGACATTGAATTTGAGGCCTGTATCAATAAATCACCCCCAGACAATTCTTGAGTCTTAGGGAATGGCTGAAACACTCTGCATTAATATCAATGATGTTGGAAGCCAGGACATCATGTCGAGCAAGCAGACACTCCAGAAGCTCATTGATCTTCTTGTTGAGGTCCTCCTCAAAGGCTGCTGATGCCAAAAGTGCATGGGGAAGTAGCAGGAGAGGTCAGGTCTTCCCGAGTCAGTTGGGGATTTTGATGGTCTGGTCTTGGGTCCTTGAAGGCTGTGGCAATTCTGTCAACAAAGATACAGTTAAGCATTCCTCCAGATAGGATTGCTTTGACAGTGCCATGCTTCAGACAGGGTATGATGTTGATGCTTCCTAAAACATTGGAAAAAAGCCATCTCCACTGCTCAGCAGAAAGAAAAAGACTGAAGGTTCCAAGCGATAGCAGCAAGTAGAAAATGAATCACATGCATGTGAGACTTCTTAACCCTTTCAAGGCCTAGTTTAAATTTTTAATCCACATTCTGCAGCCGGGTTAATTTTTGCATATTTCAGGAAAATTGTACCCATCTTATTCAATATGTTCTAATAGTGATTTTCCTTCTGCTATGGTCATGTATTATATACCATTTGATAGGAATATTTAGTCAGAATTTTGGATCCCGAGAGTTTTGGGCTCGGCCTGGAAAGGGTTAAAAGTTTCCTGAGAAAGATTTCTCCACATGGGCTCCATCTGATGTCACCTATCTGTGAGGGCTTGCTATCCTGCTTGTTTGTGGAAAACAGTGTTTACACATGTAAAATTCCAATGCATGCCACTATTTTTTGAAAGTCACCATTTACATGTGCAGATCCAAAGCACACACAGTTTTCAAGGGAGCATGGTTTGGGCAGGCCAAACAAGCTTGCATATGTTTCTTATTTTACAATAGCAATACATGCACATTTGCAAAAGCGTAGTTACTCTCCTGTAATAGGTGATCTCAGGGAACAGCAGAAATTTAGTCTTCACATATGGGAGATGTCGGTACCAATGGAGCCCACTCGGGAACATTCCCCATCATCCAATAGGAAAGCTTTTGGGAGCATCCCACTGTGTCTGCATAGCTGCCTTCCCGCCTTTCCAGCTCTCCCTCCTCAGTTGAGTTTGTAGCTGAGATAAACGGAGAGAAAGAAAAGAAGAGCTACAACTCCTAGAGGAGGAGTGTGGGTTGTGAAGACTAAATTCCTGCTGTTCTTGGAGATCACCTGTTACAAGTGGGTAACTATGCTATCTCCAGGAACAAGCAGGAATGTAGTCTTAACATATGGGACTCCCTAGCTAGAAGATGCCAGAGAGATGACCTCAGAATCAGCTGTGAATTTTCACAGGTATGCCTAAAGAAGTCATGTATCCCGCATGGATGTCTGGTATCAAAACCCGGGATGGGGGGTAGAAGTTGCTCTAAGTCTGAAAGAGATGGTGGAAAACAGCTTGGCCAAACATGACATCCCGGCAAGAATCCTTGTCAAGGCAATAGTGAGCAGCAAAAGTGTGGACCGAAGACCAAGTTGCTGCTTTGCAGATCTCGTCAATAGCTACAGAGCTTAGATTTGCCATCAAGGTGGCCATGGCCCAAACATTATGGGCAGTGACGTGACCCTCGAGGGAGAGTCCTGCCTTCTCGTAAGCAAAGGTGATGCAGTCAGCTATCCACATTTATTTATTTTTATTTATTTATTTACAGTCTCTTCTATACCGCGCTATTCAGCATCAGCGCGGTTTACAATGAACAAAGATTACACATTTCCCGGGGTACTTTGTGTTTACAGTGAACAGGTGTTAAAGCTTGGATAACTGGGGTAACTATTTACATTTACAACATGTTAGGATTCACTTCCTTGGTCTTAGTCATGGGTGTTTTGCATGGTTTGTGAGGTTGGTGTCATAGCTGCGTTGTTTACAGGGTAATACTGGAGGAAGAGGTGGTGCTTCAAGGCCTTTCTAAACTGGAGTAGGTCTGGTATTGTTCGGATGTCGTGGGGGAGGCTATTCCAGCATCTAGGCGCACAGAATTTGAAAGCCCTGCCCGCTGTTGACTGAGTGCATTGTGTAATTGATCTTCGAACTACAAGGGTATTGAGTGCTACAGACCGTCTGGCTCTGTTGGAGGGTGTAGTCTGGATGAACTCTGTTAGTGATGAGGATGAGAGTCCATTGATAGCCTTGAAGGTCAGCAGTAAGATTTTGTAAGTGAGTCTACCTTGTATCGGGAGCCAGTGGAGGTGTTTTAAGATGGGTGAGACATGGTCTCTCCTGGACGCTCCATGTAGGACTCTTGCTGCGGCATTCATTGCCAGTTGCAGTGGATGCAAGGTGGACTGAGGGAGACCATGCAAGACTGAGTTTGCATAATCGAAGTGTGGTATGACCAGTGCCTGATAGATTGTCCTGAAATCATCTGGCTCCAGCAGGGATCGTAGGTGTCTGAGGGATCGGATCTTATGGTAAACAGCCTTCACCATGTTTCCTATGTGCACCTTCATATCCAAGCGTTGGTCTAAGGTGATGCCGAGGTATCGGATGGTGGGTTTGGTCTGGAGGTCTGCTCCCTCTACTTTTAGGAAGGGCGATGTGGAGAAGTCTCGATTCCTTGTAATGAATAGCACCTCAGTTTTCTTGTGTTGTATCCTAGGGTTCTGGGTTTGCAGCCAATTGGATACTGCATTAATGCAGTTTGTTAGTGGGGAGAGGTCAGGGTTCTCTGTTGAAAAAGGCGTGTAGAGCAGTACGTCATCTGCGTATATCAGGCAGTTGACACTGAAGGACTGGATGAAGAGCTGAAGGCTAAGTACCATAGATAAGAGGGAAAGGACAGAAGAAAGGGAGAGGTGAGAGCTTAAGTAGATGGGGAAAAGGGAAGGAAAATAGGAGGTAGTGACAACTTCAGACTGAGTGAATGAGGGAGAGAGAACAGAAGATGGGATGGAGGAAGAACTGAAGGCTAAGTGGATGAGGGAGAGAGAGTGTACAGTCATTAGGGAAGGAAGGGAGGGATGAGTGGGAAATAAAGGAATGAATGAAGAAAAATAGGAAAGTTTGAGGAGAGAGACAAAGTGGTGCAGAACATATAATGGAAGGAGAGGTGGCAAAGGGGAAAATTGAAGATCAGAGGAGCAGAAGACAGGAATGAGGGAATGGAGAAGATAATGGAATGAAGAAAGATAATGGAACAAAAGGAGTGTATGCATAGGGGTGGAAAAGGTTTGCAGGGTGCAAGAGCAGATGGCAGCATGTGTATATGTGTGAGAATTTGAGAAAGACTGGGGAGCTCATTTTAGAAACATTTACATGTCTAGATTACACACACTTTGGGTTGGAAAGAATAAAAATCTTACATTGCACTGCATGATAAATTAGCAAATCCAGAGTACTAGGCATTGGTAGTATTAGGGTTATTCAGGCCCTTGGCAAGATGGTCAATTAGAGCCACTTAGAGGCTTAAGCTTGATGACCTATATACAAATTACCCAAAAGGCTATCCACTATGATCCAATTTTTGATCAAGAGAAGTATCAGACTTAACCTATCATGTCAGTTCTCACTTCAAAAGATTTCAACAATTTATATTATTTATTCTTTAAAAAAAATGAATGGAGCATCCTACATAAAGAATTACTCATAAAATAACACAGTCTCCTCATCATCACAACACATTTCAAACCATTGTGTATCCTTATAGATAGTAAATTTAGCAGCCACGGTTTCTAAGTAACAAGTTTCTTCTGCAGATTTACCTCAATTATGTGAAATCTAATTTCATTGTGAATATCATGTGACCAGGTGGTGCTCCATCAGGATTGGTTTGAGAATTGCTGATCTAAGCACATTATTATTTTTTTTTAATGGCATCAAGTCAATGTTGACTCCTGGCGATCCAGAAACTCCTGGGTTTTCTTGGCAAGGTATGACCAGAGGTAGATTGGCAGACCTTTTCTTCCAAGGCAATGGAGGATAAAGTGACTTGCCCAAGGTCACAAGGAGTGCCAGTGGGAATCAAATGCTGATTTCTTAGATATTAGGCTGTTGCTCCTCCCCCACTCAGCAAATTAACTGCAGATCTAAATTTAAGAATCTAAGACCCACTATTCAGTTTGGGTGGCCACAGTTTAACTGCCAGCTCCAATGCTTAACTTAGTATTCAGCGCACTACCCGTTTAAGCATACATATAAGTCCTGATTGCAGCAGCAACTATCCATTTAGATTTAAGTCTACTAGCCAGGAGGCCTAAATCTAAAAGCACAGGGGTCAATATTCAAAGTGATTTAACTGGGTTGCACAATTGCTACCCAGTTAAATCCCAGTCAGCGGGATATTCAGCAGCACTAATCTGTTTAATGCCACTGAACATCTCCACCACACTCTACTACATGCCCCAATGCTAAGTGCATAGCATCAGGATGTTATGGGGGCAGCAGTGATATTCAGCCACTGTCCCGGTTAACTAAAATGGGCTAAGGATTGGAAAAAAAAAAGCTGTCCTAACCTTAGCTGGTTTAGGTAACCGGGAAATGGCTGCATACTGTCACTGCTTGGTTAATTAAAACATTAGCCAGGCACACCAGATATTCAATACCGGTGGACTCTAGCACTGAATATCTGGGTTAGAATTAAAGTGGCGACAGCTGGTCACTGCTGCTGAATATCAACCCCACAACATCCATTTAACATCTATGGGAGTGGAGGAGTACCCTAATGGTTAGATCACTGCCTTAAGAACCAATCACTATCCCTAACATACCGTTGCAACTCCTTTCGGATTGTTTTAATGAAATAACATTATGGCTAAATGCCCACAATCTCCTAATAAACCATTCAAAAACTGAAGTGCTAATAGTCACCAAAAACCAAGATTATACCCCACCAACACATATAACACTTCAAAACCAAGAAATTAAAATAAAGAATGAAGTGAGATACTTAGGAGTCATTTTAGACAAACATCTCACTCTAGATACCCATATCAGAAATACCACAAAGAAAATTTACTACAAACTTAAAATACTTAAACAACTTAGACCTCTTGTTTACATACATGATTTTATCAGTATAATCCAAGCCACTATAACCCCCCACTTTGATTTTGCGAACCTTATATTATTAGGTACATCAAAACAAAACATCAAAAGACTGCAACTCGCACAAAACTCAGCAGCTAGGATAATAACAAAAACACACTCTCATCAACATATAACACCAATTCTAGCATCCCTTCACTGGCTCCCAATTCAAAACCGAATAACATATAAAACACTAATAACAGTATTTAAATCACTATTTGATTTGACACCATCTACTTTAAGTAACTTAATTACCAAAGAACATCCAAAACCTACTCAAAGAAAAAATCAACTAAACAAACTTAAAACCCCCATAGATTTCATAAAAACAAATAAATCAACAAACAACAGAGCGTTCTCACATGCAGCCCCAACAGCCTGGAATTCCCTCCCTGTTGAACTAAGAATATTAACAGAGATTAATGAATTCCGAAAAAAACTGAAAACACACCTCTTTACAATGCACTACAACACTATAGAACAGCCATCAAAAGAATTAGACAAAGGCTAAACAGTTTTATCTACATCTCACTATAACAGAAAAGAAAACCTGCCCTATCTGCATCTGTACTACTCATAATGATTATATCCCACATAACTTGTATATATCTCACTATAACAGAAAAGAAAACCTGCCCTATCTGCATCTGTACTACTCATAATGATTATATCCCACATAACTTGTATATGTATTTAATAATATAATGTTAATGTACATAATGTATATAGTGTTGCACTGTTCAGTGCTATCTGTTCAACATTTCTGTTTACTGTACATTGGTTATAGTTATATGACGTTATATGTAAAACAAATCCATGATTTGTTGCCTGTTGTTATTTGTGAACCGCAGCTGATCTTAGGAAGCTGCGGTATATAAGAGATTGTTAAATAAATAAATAAAATAAATAAATAAAAGACCAGGGTTCAGTTCCCACTAACACTTCCTGTGGCCTTGGGAAAGTCACTTAACCCTCCATTACCTCAGAAAAAAAATCCAAGTTATCAACATCCCTGTTCAATGTACATTACCAAGTTTAAGTTACAATGTAAACCACTTTGAAGTGATAAAGCAGTGTAAAAACCTGTTGAATGATGCTGCTAACTGGACATGTGCTAGTTCTGCCTTTCTTCTTCCTCAATGCTGGTTAAAATCTGGCCATTTAGCGAGTTTAATGGCCCAATTTTATCCATATAGATAATTTTATTTTAACATGACACTAGGTTTAGAGGTAAAAAAGGGGCCTATTTATTTTATAAAGAAACATAGGTGAAAGGAGGCCTCTCTGTACAGGGCTGTGTACACTGTGAAAGTACTCAATAATAGTATATTACTGAAAGCCATCAGAAAGAGTTAACACCACAGATTCAGTAACTCTGAGATTCCAAAGCCTATTGCTAAGGCGATGTCCTTGAGGGAAGCTCTACTGAATACTCTACTCTGCAGAAAGTTATCTGCCAGATATCAGAAAGCCTGTGGGCATGTTTACGGTACAAAACGTTGCAGGGAAGAACTTTCTCTTCCGTTCTGGAACACACTTTGTCAGAAATGCCTGCTTGTAGAGTTATTGTTTAAGAAGTTATGTCTGGGGATACATGTATGTCTCTGTCCTGATGACCTATACTAATAAGATCTGACCTATGACATGGGGATGCACATTATGAATATGCATTAGTAAAAGATGTAACATAATGCTTGACGTAGAACAACAAGGTGGAAATTATACTGTGAAATCGCTCTTTGAACCAATAAAAAGGTGGCCAAAGTGAGCGGAGATTAGAGGGAAATTGCAACGTTGCTGCTACCTCTCTCCCAAAGCGCTTTGGTCCTGTGTGTAACACAATTGTGTGTGTGAATTGTTTTATTATTATTGCTTCCTTCTCATTGCTTTGAGTGAAGAGAACCCAGGTTCTGTTGCCAGTGAGGGGTGCATGCAAGTACTATCAATAGGAGCATGGATATTTCTAAAATCTAGCATCATAAATTCTGCACAAACAGCACCTAGATTGTGAGCACTGATCTTCATACCTGCTCAGAAACAAATGTAAATGTTGGTGGCTCAAGTCAGTGCCATACCTAGCCTTGTGTGAGCAGCGCAGCCGCACAGGGTGCAAAGGATATAGGGGCGCATTTTGAATTGCTGGCCTCGGCTGCCCCCCACACTGCCTGCTGCAGGTCTGGTCCTTCCCTCCCGTCTCTGATGTAGGTCGTGTCAAAGGAGGGAGGGACCAGGCCAGCCATTCAAACACGGAGTTGCAAAGATCCGCAATTGAATGGCTGGTCTGGTCCCTCCGTCCTCTGATGCGACCTACATTAGAGAAGGGAGGGAGGGACCAGACCTGCCTACAAGCGCAGAGTCAAAGAACTGCATGGGTTGGGTTTTTTTGTTGTTGTTGTTTTTTTATTTGAAGTCATGTCTGCCTTACTGTTGCTGCTGCTGCCACCTCTGAGAAAACAAAAGTGGCGGCAGCAAGACAAGGGCAGGCAGCCGGCTGAACATTGAGGACATGGGGGTATGGGTGAGATTGGCGGGGGGGGGGGCACACCAGATGTGCAAGTAACACAGGGTGCAATTATGTCTTGGTAAGGCCCTGCTTCAAGTAAATGCATTAGCGTGGATTTTATACATGCTTAGAACGGTCCCATCTTAATCGCTGTCTAACTGAAGTGGCGCAGCAGTTACAGAATCATGGTTTGAAACTTGAACCTTTCTAAGTGTGCTGCTATGCGGAGTACTGATCGTCACATATCTGTACCCTTTCTCCTATTCTGGCAGGTCTGCAGGCTCCAGTCTCCAACTCACTCCCAGTATTGGCTTCCTGCTGAACTCAGAGCTTTCCTTTGAGGCACAAATTTCACAGACTGTTAAGACGTGTTTCGCAACATCAGATCAATTGACCCATTTTTCAATAAGGAAGCCCTCCTCATTCTCATCCATGCTTTTAATTGTAAGCTAATGTGACTACTGCAAGGCCCTATAACATGGCTTGCCTCTTTGTTCCCTTAAAATGCTTGAAATTGTACAGCACACTGCTGTCAAGCGTAAATGCATTGCTAAAAGAAGCAATCATGTTTCCTGCACTCTTAATTGAAAAACAATGGCCCCCTATAGCTTACTGGATCAAGTTTAAGATTCTCATCTTAACCTTTAAAGCCAACCAGAACGGGCAATCCCTTTATCCCTCCTGTGCTCTCTTTCCCTATTCACTCGCTCATCCCCTTCATGCATAGAGTAACATAGTAACATAGTATATGACGGCAGATAAAGACCACCATGGTCCATCTAGTCTGCCCAGCAGGGAGGCAAGAGTAGATGCACCTGCCACTCCATGCAGGTCACCTCTCCCCATGCCTTTGTTTAGGGGTGTACTCACTGCTCCGTGCAGGTCACCTCTCCCCATGCCTTTGTTTAGGGGTGTACTCACTGCTCCGTGTAGGTCCCCCTCCCCATGCCTTTGTTTAGGGGTGTACTCACTGCTCCGTGTAGGTCCCCCTCCCCATGCCTTTGTTTAGGGGTGTACTCACCGCTCCGTGCAGGTCCCCCTCCCCATGCCTTTGTTTAGGGGTGTACTCACCGCTCCGTGCAGGTCCCCCTCCCCATGCCTTTGTTTAGGGGTGTACTCACCGCTCCGTGCAGGACCCCCTCCCCATGCCTTTGTTTAGGGGTGTACTCACCGCTCCGTGCAGGTCCCCCTCCCCATGCCTTTGTTTAGGGGTGTACTCACCGCTCTGTGCAGGTCACCCCTATTTCTTGAGATAACAGAGACAGTTAAGGTTATTTTGATTTTATCCTGTTGCTGTAAAGGGATCCATGTGAATCATGACTTTGTCCATGTTCCACCCAAACCCCTTCCCTGAGCATGCCTACTCTACAAATGCGCACCAACTTGCACTGTGTGACTTACGTTTATAAGAAGTCTCTACACATGCAAAACACTGTTTTTTCTGTGGGGAAAAAAAGGATTTTATAAAATTACCCTTTATGTGCAGAGTCACGTTGTGCTATTGGACCAGTTCCATCACAAGTTGTCTTCTCTCTTTTGTAAAGTGGGATTATTTGGTACTAGAGAGAAGTGTAAGTTGGAATTGCTTGCCCTCCCTCTTTTGGGGTGAGGGGGGCAGATTTAGTTACTTACTATTTATACCCTGCCATACCAGCACTAGGCTAAATTCATTGAATGAAAGTGATCATATCCTCTTTGTAGCCCGACTTCTCACTCACATGCATTTAGCATGCACTCATAGGTCAGCCTTTTATATATTGGCTCCTTTCCTTTGCAGTCCTACTCTGTGTTATTTTTAGATTGAAAAATCTTTTTCCAAGTTTAAGGCTGGTCTGAACCCCTATTTTTTTGTTCAGACCATTGACCTTGAGTGACCTCATGCTTGGTGGCTGCAGACCTCAGGAACTGGTTAGCTTCCCCTCTTTTCTCTCATCTCTATCTTTACTAATTTTGTTCTATTGACACTGTTAGCTGCTCTATTGTTTTTGTGAAGGGTAGCATATCCACATTTTTAATATTCATAACCATAAAACATTGCAATTCTGTCTGCACTAAGAACATAAGAACATAAGATATGCCATACTGGGTCAGACCAAGGTCCATCAAGCCCAGTATCCTGTTTCCAACAGTGGCCAATCTAGGTCATACGTACCTAGCAGTTTCCCCAAAAGACACAGGTTCCACAACACTACACTAACAGCCTTTACTACATCCTCCGGTAACAAATTCCAGAGTTTGATTAAACGCTGAGTGAAAAAATATTTTCTTTTATTAGTCTTAAATAGTTTACCCTGTAGCTTCATTGCATGTCCCCTAGTCTTTCTATATTCTGATAACGTAAACAATCGATCTACGTTTACCCGTTCCACTCCGTGCATTAATTTATAGACTTCTATCATATCTCCCCTCAGCCGTCTCTTTTCCAGGTTAAAGAGCCCTAACCTTTTTAGCCTTTCTTCATAGGAGTATCCTTCCATCCCCTTTACCATTTTGGTGGCTCTTCTCTGAACCTTTTCTAATATCGCTATATCCTTTTTAAGATACAGCGACCAGAATTGCGCACAATATTCAAGGTGCGGTCTCACCATGGAACGATAGAGGCATTATAATATCTTTTGTTTTATTTTCCATTACCTTTCCTCCACTCTACCCAAACTCCTCCCTTGAGCACACCTAGGAGTATGTTTACAAAGCAGTGATAGCGGCCTCCGTGCAATATCGGAACCGCTGCTTTGTAAACATACCCCTTAGTCTACAAGTATGCCACATGCACCTCTTGGACTCTTAGGCATGATCTCATTTTATAAAGACTGTTTTAAGCACGGAAAAAGTTTATAGGCCTAAAGGGTATTTTTTAACCTAATTAATAACTTACTTAATTCTGTGAGTAAAACATTGCTTTATCTGCAGATAAAGCAATCTGATATGCAGGTAAAATACATGCGTGCGTTCTCTATCTGTTTACATTTATTTAGACTAGGCATAGGCATTTCTGGTGGTGGGGTTAAAGAAGGGTTTCCATTTAAATAGATACACTTGAAAATTTGACTATGAGGGGTAGCAACTAAGCCCCGGTGAAATCTGACATTTTACTGCAGCTTAGTTTACCACAGGAGTCACTAACTTGCAGTAACTCAGTACCACAGGTTAGTGACTCACTCAGTAAAGGAATAACCTAGCCTGTAGTGATCACCACAAGCTGCGTTAATTCTAGGGAAAAAAAAATACTGGCATTATTTTTCCCTCACCAGGAGCATCAAACTTTTTACATATGGCACAAAGTTCCCAACCGCTATCTTAAAGGGAGCAGGGCCTGAAAAGAATGACAATCCCTCACCCCCCCCCCCCAAAGTCAGCAGTGGGACCGCCACCCTCCCCAGAAGAGTACCCCCTAATCAGTTGGCTGCCCCCCTGCAAATCCCCACCACCCTTTAGATGCACCCCCCAAGTAGTATCTTGTAAATGCATTGGTGGTCCAGCATTTGGGGGGAGCAGGAGAGATCCCAGTTGCTCGTTGCCCCCCCCCCCCCCCCACACCAGTGCCAGGTTCAAAATGAAGCTGCTTGAACTCTAGCAGTATTCTTGCATTATTACCACTAGGAGTCAAGCTGCAATGTAAGGGATATCTCTCTTTTTTTCTCCAGATATTAAATTTCATAAATACTTGTCAAAACAGTGGAAAGGTAGAAGAAAGAGAGGTCCATATATGACCATTTGATTAAACAATTCTAGACCACTATACTAATAGAATTTTTTTATAGCAAGAATTCTGTAAATCTTGCACTATCCAAAATAAAAGTTCACAACATGCATATTGTGATATCCTTTACTTGTTAATGAATATAAAAGGAATAAAACACTCAGTGATGAATCACTGCTCTTTTCCTGATCCAATATACATTTTTGATATATATGCAGTCTTCTCTATTATGTCATTCATCTTCACAGTAATGTAAGTGTGAAAAGTTTTTAGATTAGCTGGATCTAACAATTAGCAAATTAAAACCTAACCAGCCTCAAGTATCTTTAAACACAAATATTGCCCTGTTAAAACAACATAATAAGTTCTTCAAACACAATCCAAGTCTTGTGTAAGGATTTCCCAACAAAATAATTAATTGATTTCCTTTACTGAAAACCACATTGGTCTGCACTATAAGGAAAAGTAGCCACCTCAACTCAATGGAAATGAGAGGTAAAGACACAACCCACTAACAAAAGAGGGCACTTTGCAATTTGTTGCATCAGCGCTAAGAGACTATTTGGCGCACCCCGATAACATCACCTTCTCAGAGGGATTTCATCATACCACCAATTGAGAAGTAAGATTATTGGTTTCCCAGTGTCTGCATCAGTGCTAAGGGACTGTTTTGGCAAACCTGATGTAATCCACTCAAACGGATTTAATCGTGCTGCCAACTGAGATGTTGTGCCTCAGGGAGATGCCAAAGAGGCAAGTCACGCCCCTTTATATGCCCCCTAGTGTGCTCTTTATTGAGCATTCCTATGCTATTCTGTTCTTTTTCTAAGAGTAATAAGTGCATCTTTTAATTTATCTTTGATGAAATTTGTGATTGCGAACCCTGATGGTAAGATCATGGTTGATATCCCTGTAGTTTAAGGTTATGAATGATACGTGGCTAGCCCTCTGTGACTGGTTGAAACCTACTGATATGTTCTGAATTAAGGGGTCAGTTGTTGGCCAGCTTATGGCTAAGAAGCATCAAAATGCTGCTCTTAGCTTTGGGAGAGGAAAACCTGGGAGTTGGGCTGCAATGTTCCTCCAGAGTTCCAAGCCTGTCCCGGCTCTGGGTCAGAATTTAGAAGCAAAGGATTCTGAAGTTGCAGTGTTGCCATGGAATGCAAAGTTCTCTTGGGAACAGGTTGAGCCTTTCAACGGCCAAAGACCAAACTGAACTGCCATTGAAATGGTGTGATCTAACCATAAATAAACTAAAGAAAGACAGATTTTTTTTCCTAGCAGGAAAAAGCACCGAGGATTTGGATTGCATTGCATTTGCATCCGAATCCAAACAATTTATAGTACTTGTGCAACATTCAGAAAAATCATTGGCTTTAAATTACCAAATTGACTACTTTAGTAGGTTAAAAAACTGTCTTGATTTCTGTTGTCAGCCAACAGTGCAAACGTTTGATTTACATATTCTACCAGTTTATCTTAATTGCAAATTTATTTTGGAAGATATTGTTATTTAATGATTCTAGTTCTGTCATTATTTTCCTTTGGTAAATATATGTATTGTTTTTATTTTGTGAGCCGTTTCTTGTTCCTGAGAGTAAAAGAAAGGTTTAGTTCAAGTATTTTGTCTGCTTTTATTCTGAACACAGTACTTACACACAGGGCTCAGTACCCACTAGTTCATTTAGAGTTAACCAATCTCACTACATCTGATACAAGTCTTTTGAACCCTAAAAAACTTTCATGGGCTGGAGAGCATATCTAAGCACCAAGAAAATCTCCAGCCTCCTGAAGACATTTTGGGACTTGTCTCCTGTAGGTTTTAAGCAGCTGCAGGACAGAAAAGGCAGCTCTGGGTTACATATGTATAGTGGAGACATGACTTTTGGAAACTGATAATGTGCTAATAAGTCAATTATGTGCATTTGGTTATACTGTCATGCATAAACCACATATTAAAGGGAAAGGTGGTGGTTTTAATGATTATTTATAGGAAGCAATTGGCTTTTGGGATCTGGAAGCTTCAAAGGATCTTCTTACACTAGAAATATTATGAAGGAGCCTTCTGGTGAATGGTTTTTTTAAAACTTTTTATTTATAGAATAATTACAAGGATATAAACATTTGCAAGGAAATCGGGAAATCAGAGAATACAAATGACAAATAAGAAAAATCCAGAAGAAATACTTTTAACTGAAATTCCCGTTCTAGCCCACAATATGAAAAGATCCAAAAATAGGAAACTAATACAACAAGATACTCTAATAGGAACTAAACAGAGACATATCAGCCCAGCTTAATCAGGAGGGAGTAGAACAGGAAATAGACCCACCAGTAAGGGCCCCTCAGGGATTCAAAAAGGAAATCAATTGAGATGGAAAAAAATATATATATGAATTACTTTCTAATTTCACAAGACACTTACAAGGGTATTTCAAAAAGAAAAGCCCGCCCAATTGGGAAACCCTTGGACGCAGAATTAAAAATTCTTTTCTGCGTCTTTGAGTTTCTCTAGCCAAATCAGGAAACATGCGGACCAGGCAACCCTGTCAGATGCTAAGGCAAAAGTTATTAAACAAGTAGCCGGGGTGGCTACCTCTATATCTGATGACTCTAACATAGCTGTAACATTTAAAACATCTACCTCTTGTAAACCGGGTACAACAGCGTCTGAAGAAACCTTTTGACCTATAGGAATATAATATATCTTAACCAATGGTGGACAAAGCTCAGAGGACACCCCAAGCACCTCTGACAAATAGGCTTTAAACATATCTTTAGCTGAAATACCCACCACTTTTGGAAAATTAATCATACGTAAATTAGTCAATCTTGAATGATTATCCAATGCTTCAATCCGGCTTCTCAAATTACTAAAATCCTTCATCAAAGCCTCTGTCTGGGAATTCAAACACTCAACTTGACCAGAAGACTCAGTAACTGTAGATTTCAAGGCATCAATGGCCTCAGAATTCAAGGAACAATTCTTCTCAGCCAACACCACCTGGGCCTGCAGACTTTGAACCTGGGGAACAACAGCCTCACCAAGTTGCTTAATAGCCGACTAAATGGCTTCAAGTGTAAATTGCTCCGGTCTCTGCAATTCAAAGGGTAAGGGCAGGTGCTCAACTGAAGCAAGTGCCATCTCGGGAGCCGATACCGGTGAAGAAACTACTCTGCTTACTGCCGCCGTCAGCTGCTGTAGACCAAGTGTCCCTGGGGCAGAAGAAACTCACGAAGGCACTTCACCACTCGCCAACACGCTCAGCGGCGACCCCAGCAACTCTGAAGAAGCACCTATTCAAGGCCCCACAGTGTCGTCGCCGCTTGGCCGCTCCCCAACGCACGCTAGCTTCGGCAGTCTCCTCCTTCCGGGGGCCTCAGATCACTGCCCGAAGGGGACGCTGAGCTCACCGGCTCTGGCAAACTCTTAGCCGGGCTTCTCACCCCCACTTGTGGCTGACCTTCCCAATGAAGAAATGCATTTAGAGGACCAACAACCGCGGCTCTCTCAGGTAACTTGAAGGACACTGGTAGGGGAGTCTGGGGAGCTAACCCAAACCGCACCTTCCTCCGATGCGGCATTAGGAAATGACGTCAGGAACAGCTGTCTCTGTAACACACCCTCTATTGGATCTCCCTTCTGGTTTAGTGTACTGTCCACCAAGTGGTGTCAGCAATAATTCTGCAATTTGTTGAATGGTTAGTGACAGCGTGGATTGATCTAACCAGATATATGGTGCTTGGAGATCCCTATCTGTTTCCATATCCACTTCAAAGTCTCCTACTTACCTATAAGTGCATTCATTCTGCTGCTTCTCATTACTTTTTGTTGGGGCTTTTTGCTCTTTTCCCTAATTATTGAGGCTGCAGGGTTCACCCCAACATACATAAAAGGCACAGGTCCCTCTTTCAATAAAAGAATTGTGCCACTAAAGGAGAAATTTTTATTTTCAGGTCTGTATAATCACGAGCTTTGCCAGTAAAAGTCAAAGCTCTAATCTCTATATTACAATTCAGCATGCAAAAGGAAAATGAAAATAAAATTGTCTTTATGCGCAAAGCACCTGAGGTCTCCTAGAAGGGTCCTGGGAACAGAGTCTAGCATCACTCGCATAAAAGTGTCTGCTAGAGTCTGCACCCCTACCTGGTTCATTGCCTTCTCTTATATATTTTCCCATAGCAGCTTTTTCCTAACCCTTCACCTAGTTTTTTGCTGTTTATGTGTTTTATTCTGTCCTCTGACATTTCTCGCTTTCTTGTCACACCTGCAGTTTCACATCATTTTGAACTTTTTACATGTTCCCTTGTGCTCCCGCTTCCACATGCCTCTGAATATACTGTGAGTTTTTATTTTGGAAATGTGGTCACTAATTCTCATTTAAGGGTCTGACACTGCTCTAGTCAGTCTCTAGTCAGTGACCTTTATCCCCACCCACTCCCCGTTGATGTTATCTAGTTGCCCTTTCTGCTTGTTGCTGCTGCATGGGTAGGTGACAAACATCTGCTATATGTTTTCCTCACACTTCTTATGTCACTCTTTTCCATTTCTTATAAGGGGTTCCGCTACAGATCCCCTGCAAGACTACTCCTAGGCATAGTATTTGTCTGGCTTTCAGGGAGTATGTCCTAATGTGGAATGCGGCCTAAAGTGGGGTTCATCCCTCTTTATTCCCTTCACTTTCCTCTCTTATCTCTCCCTACACCCCCCCCCCCCCCTCAGAAACTCTGCTCTTCTGGCAGATCGTTTCTATCTGTGCCCTTCTCTTTCACTGCCAACTCCAATTCTGATGGTGAAAACTTTCTATATAGAAAGGCACAACAAAGTAGCATGCCTTGTATATTGGAAACACTGTAAACACTACATCACTGTGCCTGAAATGTACTGGGATCATGACCCTAAAAGAATTACAGAGAATGAAGAGGTTATGATCACCTGGGACATTCACATTCCGACAAATAAGAAAATGGATGCATGGAAACCCAACATAGTGGTAAAAGAGAAAAACACCAGAATGGCAGTGATTATTCTGTGAATTGCATGGAGAAGCAGAAGATCCTGAAGTACCAAGAAATGCAGTCAGAGACCAAGAGAATGTGACAGAAAGATACAGAACTATTTCCCATCGTACTGGGAGCCACAGGCTTGATAAAGAAGATTTTCCAAGCACATCCTGACAAACTACCCAAACATGTTACAGCTTACGAACTGCAGAAGGAAGCTCTCTTTGACACAATGCAAGTACTATGCCATTCATTTTAATGCCTTTTCATACTTATTTATTGTTTTTTTTTATTTACTGTTAGGGTTATTTTGGACTCCCTTTGGGTGCTATCAGTTTTTAAAACAATAAATAACTATGATATATGAGGCTGGTGACAATTCTTTTAAATGTTTCGGTTCTACTTTGTATATAGATTGCTACTTTGTCACTATAACCCCATATTAAGGCCACCGTAAAAATATTGGATCTGTTCGATAATATGGTGGTTCTTAAAGAGAAGGGATTTTTTAAGGTTCTAAATCACTCCCTTCAACATCATCGCTTTATCAAATGTAAGGGGGAATTAGATGTCCATAAGCTTGTTTACTATAATAATAATGTGGCAGGATGATCCACATGTTAGGGTTTGAGAGAAAGAGGTGTTCTTTAGGACTGTGGGGTATGCCACCGGCTTTGAATAAATCAGCATTTTTTTATTTCATTCATAAATAAAGTAAATACATATGTTTCTTTTTTGGCATATAAATCTTGTCCCCTTTTTTTTGGAATACATATCTTTAAGAGTGTGGTGACATGCCCCTGCAGCGTTAAAACCAGTGAAGGACTATAAACCAAAGACCAGCTGAAGAGAGATGGATAGGGTACATTTTGACAGCAGAAGACCCAAGTGACTTGGGTCAAAGGAGATAAATAATTGAGAGGATTCCCTAAAATCCTTGGTCCTGTCCAAGTAGAAGGTAAGGGCCCTCTTGCAATCCAAAGTATGCAATGCTGCCTCAGCCCTAGAGGCATGCAGTCGGGGAAAGAAGACCGGTAGCTTGACAAACTGGCTGATATGAAAAGGAAAGACCACTTTTGGAAGGAAATGAAGATGGCTATGGAGAACCACCTTGTCATGGTGGATGCGAGTGTAGGGAGGATCCGCCACCAAAGCCTGCAGTTCATTGATGCGATGAGCTGAGGTGAGGGCAATTAGGAAGATGACCTTCCAAGACAGTAATTTTGGAGAAGTGGTAGCCAAGGGCTCAAACGGGGCTTTTAGAAGCTGTGCTAGGACCACGTTGAGGTCCCAAGCCACCAGTGGTGGTTTGATTGGTAGCTTGGAAAACAGAAGACCCTGCATGAATTGGTGCACCAAGGGGTGTGAGGAAATTGGATGCCTATCCAGTAGCCTGTGATAGGGTGCAATGGCACTGAGGTGAACTCTGACAGTTAGTCTTAAGTCCTGTGGAGGACAAGTGGAGAAGATATTGCAAAAGAAGTTCCACTGGGCAGTCAGATGGATCAATCTGATTTTGTGTGCACCAAAGGGTGAACCATCACCATTTGAAGGCATAAAGAATGCCTGGTAGATGGCTTGTGTGATGCAAGCAAGACTTCCTTGACCCCTTGAGGGAGATCTAGGTCATCAAAGGTCATGCTTTTAGCAGCCATGCCGTGAGTCGGAGGGCTTGTGGATTGGGATGGAGGAGTAGCCCCTGATCCTGAGAGAGTAGGTCAGGGGCATGATCCAAACTGAGGGCTGGAGTCTGTGCTAGACAATGCAACAGAGGAAACCACGGCTGATGGGGCCAGTAAGGAGCTATTAGCATCATGGAGCCCTTGTCGGCCTTCAGTTTGAACAGAGTTTTGGGTATCGGGAATGCATAATGCAGGCCCAAACCCCAATGCAGAAGAAAGGCACCCATTGCCTGACTGTGTCAGGAGGGAAGTCTGGAGAAAAAGAGCAGTAGACGCACATTCTCCTGAATGGTGAACAGATCTATTCTGGGGGTCCCCCACATGTGGAAGATCCAAGATGCAATCTCTTGTTTTAGAGTCCAATTGTGTGGACGGAGGATGCAGTTTAGTCTGTCCGCCAGGACATTGAGCTCGCCTGGAAGATACACCGCCCGGAGATGGATGCAGTGTGCAATGGCGAAGAACCAGAATCGAAGAGACTCCTGGCAGAAGGAATGGGAACCAATTCCTTCCTGCTTGTTCACATAGAACATGGTTACTTGGTTATCCGTCTGGACTAAGATGCATTTGCCTGATAGTTGGGGTTGAAAACCTGAAGGGCATTTGTGAGAGCACGTAGTTTGAAGAGATTGATCTGCATTTGGCATTCCCATTCTGTCCACTTCCCCTATGTAGTGAGATTGTTCAGATGTGCTCCCCACCCGAGTTTGGAAGCATCCGTCATTAAGGTGAATTGGGGTAGAGACATCTGGAAAGTTGACCCTCCGAAAAGATATTGGGGAAGAGCACCACCATTAAAGGGAGTTGACAAGAGGAGGAGTGATGCAAATCTTGTCTGAGAGACATCCAGTTACCTGACTCCATTGGGACGAGAGTATCCATTGGGACTTTCTCATGTGTAGAATGGCATATGGGATGACGTGGACCATGGAAGCCATGCATCCCAGAAGACGTAGCATGTCTGGAGTTGTCATGCCACTTTGACCTTGTATGGCGAGGGTCAGCTCAATAAGCCGAGCAGAGCGATCCTGAGGAAGAAAATCTCGGCCCAGATAAGTATCAAGAAGTGTTACAATGAACTTGAGATGCTGTGAGTGAAGCAGGTGGGATTTTGTATGGTTTAACACAAAGTCTAGACTTTGGAGCACCGTGATGGTGCGAGAAAGTGACTGTTTTATGACTTCTTGGGATTCTCCCCTTATTAGCAAATAATCTAAATAGGGGAAGACAGAGATCCCCAAAGTACGCAAGTATGCTGCAAAGACTGCCATGCATTTGTTTAATATTCTGGGTGCAGAAGCTAGCCTGAAGGGAAGCACCTGATACTGGCAATGCATTTGCTGAACCTGGTAGCGCAGATATTGTCTGTGGTGAGGGTGTATCAGAAAATGCATGTAAGCATCTTTGAGGTCTAGAGAACATAGCCAGTTGTTCCTCTGAAGGTATGGCAGAAGGGTGCTGAGGGAAATCATTTTGAACTTTTCTCAAACGAGAAATTTATTGAGATCTCTCAGATCTAGAATGGGTCTGAAATCTCCTGTTTTCTTTGGAATAAGAAAGTAAGGACAGTAGAAGCCTTTGCCTTCTTGTGGGGGAGGAACTCTTTCGACAGCCCCCTGAGCTAACAGGGTGATCAACTTGGAGGACAGGAGATTGGCCTGCAAAGGGTTTGCAGGATAATCTATTGTAAAGGTGGTTGAGGGTAAGCTTTGAAAGTGAAGAAGATAGTCCCTTTGGATGATGTTGAGAGTCCACTTATCTGATGTGATGAGATGCCATCTGTGAGCATAAGCACGAAGCCTGCCTGCTATGTGAAGGGGCTGGGGATCCTGAAGAGGCAGGAGAGCATCACAGGAGAGCATCACCCTGGTGTGGCAGGAAGTGATCCTGTAACTAGGACCTGTCCTCCAGGTGATGTAAAACCCTCTCGCACCGAGGAAGTTTCTCCAGGGCCATGAGGGAAGGGTTAGGACAGCCGTTATAGTTGGTGATTCGATCATTAGGCATGTAGATAGCTGGGTGGCTGGTGGATGAGAGGATCGCCTGGTAACATGCCTGCCTGGTGCGAAGGTAGAGTACCTCACGCGCCACCTGGATAAGGTCTTAGATAGTGCTGGGGAGGAGTCTGCTGTCTTGGTACATGTCGGTACCAATGACATAGGAAAATGTGGTAGGGAGGTTCTGGAGGCTAAATTTAGGCTTTTAAGTAGGAAGTTGAAATCCAGAACTTCCAGGGTAGCGTTCTCCAAAACGCTTCCCGTTTCACGTGCAGGACCCAAAAGGCAGGCAGAGCTCCGGAGTCTCAATGCGTGGATGAGACAATGGTGCAGAGATGAGGGGTTTGGATTTGTTAGGAACTGGGGAACATTCTGGGGAAAGGAGGGGCTCTTCCGAAGGGATGGGCTTCACCTTAACCGGGATGGAACCAGGCTGCTGGCATTAACCTTTAAAAAGGAGATAGAGCAGCTTTTAAACTAGATAACAGGGGAAAGCCAACAGTCGCCCAAGAGCGGATGGTTCGGTAGAATGTATCCTTGAAGGATACTACCAAAAGCAGATAGGTTCCAAATAAGAGTAAAGTAGCCCAAATGCCCTCGAGTATGGAGCAGAGCTTAAAGATCCCAAATTACCTATGTTTACCAATAGCCAAATTAATATGAATAAAAAACAAACAGTCTCTAAAATGCTTGTATGCAAATGCTAGAAGTCTAAAAAATAAGATGGGAGAGTTAGAATATATAGCACTAAATGAGAGGTTAGATATGATTGGAATATCAGAGACATGGTGGAAGGAGGACAACCAGTGGGACACTGTGATACCTGGGTACAAACTATATCATAATGACAGAGCTGATCAAATTGGTGGAGGGGTTGCGCTCTATGTTAGAGAGGGCATTGACTCAGAAAGGATTAAAGTTTTGCAGGAAACAAAATCTGCTGTAGAATCTCTATGGATTGAAATTCCATGTAAAAAGGGGAAGGCGATGGCAGTGGGGGTGTACTATCGACCGCCTGGCCAGAATGAACAAATGGATGATGAAATGGATGATGAAATGCTCAAAGAAATCAAGGAAGCTAACAAAAGTTACAGCTCAGTAATAATAATGGGTGATTTCAATTATCCCGGTATCGACTGGGTCAGTGTCACGGCAGGACATGCTAGGGAGATAAAGTTCCTAGATGACATAAATGACTGCTTCTTGGAGCAGCTGGTTCATGAACCGACCAGAGGGGAAGCCATATTAGACCTAGTCCTTAGTGGAACACCAGATCTAGTGCAAGAGATAAGGGTGTTGGGGCCACTTGGCAATAGTGATCATAGCATGATCGCCTTTGATTTAATTAGTGGAGGAGGGACAGTAAGGAAATCCACAGTACTACCTTTTAACTTTCGAAAGGGAGACTATGATAAAATGAGGAAAATAGTTAAGAAAAAACTAAAAGGAGCAGTTGCAAAGGTTAAAGCCTTACATCAAGCTTGGGTGTTGTTGAAAAATACTATCTTGGAAGCCCAGACCAGCTATATTCCACGCTTTAACAAAAGTGGAAGGAAGTCCAAAAAACTGCCAGCATGGTTTAAAGGTGAGGTCAGAGAGGCTGTGGTTGCCAAAAAAGCATCTTTCAGGAAATGGAAAAAAGAGCCAAATGACGAAACCTGGAAAAATCAGAAGCACTGGCAGGTCAAATGCAAGGCATTGCTAAAGAAGGCAAAGGGAGAATTTGAGAAGAAGCTTGCTGCGGAAGCAAAAACGCGGAATAAAGATTTTTTCAAGTACATTCGTAGCAAAAAACCTGTGAGAGAGTCGGTTGGACCATTAGATGATAGAGGAGTTAAAGGGGCACTAAGAGGCGACAAGGAGATAGCGGAGAGACTGAATGAATTCTTTGCTTCGGTCTTTACTGAGGAAGATGTAGGGATGTTACCCATGACTGAAGTGGTATTTACAGGTGCGGAAGAATTGAAGGAAATATCGATACATCGGGAAGATGTATTACAACTATTAGATAAACTGAAGAGTAGCAAATCACCTGGGCCAGATGGTATACATCCAAGGGTGTTGAAAGAACTGAAATATGAGATTGCAGACCTGCTATTAGTAATCTGTGAACTATCATTAAAATCATCTGTATCAGCTCTCTCTTTCCAGCGGCAGTCACACGCGCCGGCTTTCAGAGCGCGAGGGGAGAGTTTCTCCCTCGCTGCTCTGTTAAGCCCGCGGGGGCTGATGGGAACTCCCATCCGCCCCCGTGGGCTTAACAGAGCCGCGAAAGGGAAACTAGTCCCTTCGCGCTCTGAAAGCCGGCGCGTGTGACTGCCGCTGGAAAGAGAGAGCTGATACAGGGGAGGGCAGGCTCTGCCGGGCACAGGGGGGGGCCCCGCGGCACACTCGATTCTGCCGCGGCGGCCCCGGAAGCGGCAGCAGACAGCTTTTTTTTAATTTTAAATTTTCCCTGGGCTGGGCTGGGGGGGGGTTAGGAGTGGTGATGGGTGATGGGCGCTGGGGGGGTTAGGAGTGGTGATGGGCGCTGGGGGGGGAGTTAGGCGTGGTGATGGGCTATGGGGGGGCTTAAACTAAAAATTGGGTGATGGGGGATTAGGACTGGAAATGGGCTGGTGGGATTAGGACTGGGAGTGGGCTGATGGGGAGGTTAGGACTGGTAATGGGCTATGGGGGGCTTAAACTAAAAATTGGGTGAGGGGGGATTAGGACTGGACATGGGCTGGTGGGATTAGGACTGGAAGTGGGTTGATGGGGGGTTAGGACTGATAATGGGCTATGGGGGGCTTAAACTAAAAATTGGGTGATGGGGGATTAGGACTGGAAAAGGGCTGTGGGATTAGGACTGGAAGTGGGTTGATGGGGTGTTCGGACTGGTAATGGGCTATGGGGGGCTTAAACTAAAAATTGGGTGCTGGGGGATTAGGACTGGAAATGGGCTGGTGGGATTAGGACTGGGAGTGGGCTGATGGGGAGGTTAGGACTGGTAATGGGCTATGGGGGGGCTTAAACTAAAAGTTGGGTGATGGGGGATTAGGACTGGAAATGGGCTGGTGGGATTAGGACTGGGAGTGGGCTATGGGGGGCTAGGACTGGTACTGGGTTGGGGGGTTGCTAGGACTGGAAATGGGCTGAGTGGAAGGGGCTTGAACTGCAAATAGCTGATGGGGACGGGGCTTGGAATGGAAATGGGCTGAGGGGAAGTGGGGGCTTGAACTGCAAATAGCTGATGGGGACGGGGCTTGGAATGGAAATGGGCTGAGGGGAAGTGGGGGGCTTGAACTGCAAATAGCTGATGGGAAGGGGGGCTTGGAATGGGCTCTTAGGGGAGGGAGCTAGGACAGGAAATGGGCTGATGGAGGGGCTAGGATAGGACTGGGAATTGGGTGTTGGGGGAGCTAAGATTGGAAATGGGCTGTGGTGGGGGCTTGGATTGAAATGGATTCATGGAGGGGCTAGAACTGGAAGTAGGCTCATGGGGGGCTTGGATTAGAAATGGGCTGAGTGGAGGGGAGCTAGGATTTAACATGGGCTGATGGTGGGGCTAGGAAAGGACTAGAAATGGGCTGATGGGAGGCTGGTATTGGAAATGAGCTGATGAAGGGACTCGGATAGGACTGGAAATGGATGGGGGAGCTAGGACTGGAAATGGACTGATGGGGGGCCAGGACTGGAAATGGACTGATGTGGGGACTAGAAGGGAGCGGATACTGGGTGGGGCTGGAACTAAAAGAGAGCTGATGTTGGAGGAGATTAGAAGGGGATGGGGCTGGGAAAGTGAAATGGAGAGGGGAAAAATATTGTGTGGGAGGGAAGAACCATGTACAATTGGCCGGGTATTGGGAGACTAAGTGGGGATTGAGGATGGAGGGGTAAAATTTGAGTGGATGAAATAGGAATGAGGAAAGAGCAAAAGGAGAAAGATTATTATGTTAAAGCAGATGTAGAGAGAGAATGGAAAAAAACTAGAAGAGAAGAAAGGACAAATGGACAGCAGACGATGGAGAGATAGCAGAAGACACAAATAAACCAGAAGAAAGTGGCTGGAACAATTGCAACTGAAAAAAAATGCACAAAAAGGTACAAAGATATCTCTTTATTTTGAATTTATTAACTGGAATATGTCAGCTCTGGGAAATGTGCATCATTAATGTCTGTGCTTTGTTTAGTACAAGAGGAAATTAATTTATAGTTTTATTTCTACATTGTTGTTGTACATTCCAAGTTTGGCTTTTAGGGTTCCCAGTTTAATTATTGTCTTCCTGTTTTTAAATTGTGATTCCTTGTTTGGTGATGGTCTATTTTCTGCATGTGTAACTGAGCTGAGGTATTCTGTTTATGTAATTCCTATTTGACATTGTCACTTGTTCTCTTTCCCCAGTAGGTCATGTATTGTTATTCTCTGAAATGTATTGGTTTAATATTTGCAGTGTTGCCTTTTGATAGGTAGGGTATGGTGCTTTATGAGTCCTGGTAGTGCTGTTAGGATACGGTGGGTTTGCTATGGGTTCTAAATGGGTAGTGTTTGTAGTAGTTCCTAATGTGCCTGGCGGTTGGCACTGGATTATAGTAATGTAGAAATCTTTGTCTTTCTTTATCCATACACTCATGAAGAGGCATGTTTACTAAAATTTAGTGTATGGTAACATTATGCAAATATTTATGCAAATGACGCCCCTTATGCAAATGAGGCCCCGCACCAAGTCTCCGCACATGGCCCCGCACCCCCCTTGGGCCGCCCCTGAATGCATATCACATGTAACAGATAGAAAACATAACAGCTTCTTCTCACAAGGAAAAATATCTTCTTTCCCTTTGTTCACACTCAGCTCCCTCATACACCTTTAGCAAAGGGATTCTATATCATCTGCCAAACACAGTGTACAGTCCATAGGCACTTCTGCTGAGTCACTCTCATTAAAGTCCTGTTGCGTCTCTTCAAACTCTGGAACTATGGAGTTTGGCTTTAAGCTGTTATTATATGGTTTAGGATAATTTCCCCCTAAGACCTCTGGTGCTTCCTTTGGGCACAGTTCTATATGGTAAGGATTGGAAATACCTGAGGTTGTGGAGATTCCTCTCTGGCTTTGTTCAACTATCTTTTTCCAGCTGTAGGGAAACGCTCTCTGATTCCTTGTTTGGAGTTCTTGTCTGGAGCACTGCTCTGGTTCCCAGTCCCAAACTGAGCTTTGCAAACTCCTGGGTTTAGTGCTAGGTTCCCACCTGTGAGCTCCTTGAAGCTTTTTATCTGGCAACAGGGGCGGCCCAAGGGGGGTGCTGGGCCATGTGCGGAGACTCGGTGCGGGACCTCATTTGCATAAGGGGCCTCATTTGCATAAATATTTGCATAATGTTACCATACACTAACTTTTAGTAAACATGCCTCTTCATGAGTGTATGGATAAAGAAAGACTAAAAGATTTCTACATTACTATAATCCAGTGCCAACCGCCAGGCACATTAGGAACTACTACAAACACTGCCCATTTAGAACCCATAGCAAACCCACCGTATCCTAACAGCACTACCAGGACTCATAAAGCACCATACACTACCTATCAAAAGGCAACACTGCAAATATTAAACCAATACATTTCAGAGAATAACAATACATGACCTACTGGGGAAAGAGAACAAGTGACAATGTCAAATAGAAATTACATAAACAGAATACCTCAGCTCAGTTACACATGCAGAACATAGACCATCACGAAACAAGGAATCACAATTTAAAAACAGGAAGACAATAATTAAACTGGGAACCCTAAAAGCCAAACTTGGAATGTACAACAACAATGTAGAAATAAAACTATAAATGAATTTCCTCTTGTACTAAACAAAGCACAGACATTTATGATGCACATTTCCCAGAGCTGACATATTCCAGTTAATAAATTCAAAATAAAGAGATATCTTTGTACCTTTTGTGCATTTTTTTTTCAGTTGCAATTGTTCCAGCCACTTTCTTCTGGTTTATTTGTGTCTTCTGCTATCTCTCCATCGTCTGCTGTCCATTTGTCCTTTCTTCTCTTCTAGTTTTTTTCCATTCTCTCTCTACATCTGCTTTAACATAATAATCTTTCTCCTTTTGCTCTTTCCTCATTCCTATTTCTTCCACTCAAATTTTACTCCTCCATCCTCAATCCCCACTTAGTCTCCCAATACCCGGCCAATTGTACATTTTTCTTCCCTCCCACACAAAATATTTTTCCCCTCTCCATTTCATTCTCCCAGCCCCATCCCCTTCTAATCTCCCCCAACATCAGCTCCCTTTTAGTTCCAGCCCCACCCAGTATCCGCTCCCTTCTAGTCCCCACATCAGCCCATTTCCAGTCCTGGCCCCCCATCAGTCCATTTCCAGTCCTAGCTCCCCCATCCATTTCCAGTCCTATCCGAGTCCTTTCATCAGCTCATTTCCAATACCAGCCTCCCATCAGCCCATTTCTAGTCCTTTCCTAGCCCCACCATCAGCCCATGTTAAATCCTAGCTCCCCTCCACTCAGCCCATTTCTAATCCAAGCCCCCCATGAGCCTACTTCCAGTTCTAGCCCCTCCATGAGTCCATTTCAATCCAAGCCCCCACCACAGCCCATTTCCAATCTTAGCTCCCCCCAACACCCAATTCCCAGTCCTATCCTAGCCCCTCCATCAGCCCATTTCCTGTCCTAGCTCCCTCCCCTAAGAGCCCATTCCAAGCCCCCCTTCCCATCAGCTATTTGCAGTTCAAGCCCCCTTCCACTCAGCCCATTTCCATTCCAAGTCCCCCTCCCCATCAGCTATTTGCAGTTCAAGCCCCCCTCTTCCCCTCAGCCCATTTCCATTCCAGGTCCCCCTCCCCATCAGCTATTTGCAGTTCAAGCCCCCCACTTCCCCTCAGCCCATTTCCATTCCAAGCCCCGTCCCCATCAGCTATTTGCAGTTCAAGCCCCCCCTTCCACTCAGACCATTTCCAGTCCTAGCAACCCAAACCCATTACCAGTCCAAGCCCCACATAGCCCACTACCAGACCTAAACCCACCAGCCCATTTCCAGTCCTAATCCCCCATCACCCAATTTTCAGTTTAAGCCCCCCCATAGCCCATTACCAGTCCTAACCTCCCCATCAGCCCACTCCCAGTCCTAATCTCCATCACCCAATTTTAGTTTAAGCCCCCCCATACCCCATTACCAGTCCTATCCCCCATCAACCCACTTCCAGTCCTAATCCAACCAGCCCATTTCCAGTCCTAATCCCCCATCACCCAATTTTTAGTTTAAGCCCCTCCATAGCCCATCACCACTCCTAACCCCCCCAGCCAGCCCAGTGCCCATCACCACTCCTAACCCCCCAGCCCAGTGCCCATCACCACTCCTAACCCCCCCCCCAGCCACCCCAGTGCCCCTCACCACTCCTACCCCCCCCAGCCCAGTGCCCATCACCACTCCTAACCCCCCCCAGCCCAGCCCAGCCCAGGAAATATTTAAAATAAAAAAAAGCTGTCTGCTGCCGCTTCCGGGGCCGCCGCGGCAGAATCGAGTGTGCCGCGGGGCCCCCACTGCCCAGCAGAGCCTGCCCTCCCCTGTATCCACCTCTCTCTTTCAGCTGCAGTCAGTCACACGCGCCGGCTTTCAGAGCGCGAAGGGACTAGTTTCCCTTTCGCGGCTCTGTTAAGCCCGCGGGGGCTGATGGGAACTTCCCATCAGCCCCCGCGGGCTTAACAGAGCAGCGAGGGAGAAACTCTCCCCTCGCGCTCTGAAAGTCGGCGCGTGTGACTGACTGCAGCTGAAAGAGAGAGGTGGATACAGGGGAGGGCAGGCTCTGCTGGGCAGGGGGGCCCCGCGGCACACTCGATTCTGCCGCGGCGGCCCCGGAAGCGGCAGCAGACAGCTTTTTTAAATTTTTTTTTAAATTTTACTTTTGGATCAGAATGTTTTTTGCGCGGGGCCCCCTGAAACGCGGGGCCCTGTGCAAAAAACATTCTCGCTCAATGGACGGGCCGGCCCTGTCTGGCAATGAGGTCTGAAGGTCTCTCTGCTCTCTCCCTCTAGGCAGGTTTCTGACAGCAGTCTGTCCCTTCTCTCCTTCTGCTCTGTCTGCTTCAATTCCAGAACTGCAGCTGGGTTTCCTCAAAGGTCTCCTCCCAGCTCTTCTCCAACCGTCTCTCCAACCACCTCTCCTGTCAATACTCTCATGAACACTCTTACCGGCTCTCTCAGCGAGACTCCAATCACCAACTCCTCCCCCTTTGCTTTCTCCTAGCCCGGGTTTATATTCCTGTTCCCTGAGCCTTGGGTCTGCCTTCCTGAACAGGTGTGTGTAATTAGGTTCCAGGCGTCAGAGCTTGGGTGTGTCAGCCTAGCTCCTGTTTTCCTATGCTTGCCTCTCTTGCAAACGCTGAAACGTGTGTGCAGCCTGACTGTCAGTTTGTTTAAAGGTAAAATCATCCTTTTCTTCTACTTCCATATGTTCAGTATGGGTTTCTTCATCACACTTTATTATTGCGTGTTAAATCAATATAGTAAACATGCCCCTTTTGTAACATAGTAACATAGTAAATGACGGCAGATAAAGACCAGCATGGTCCATCTAGTCTGCCCAGCAATATGGCAGGAGTAGGTGCACCCCTTCCCATGTCTTTTAGAGAGTAGGTGCACCCCTACCCATGTCTTTGCTTAGTGGTGCACCCACCAGGAGCAGGTGCACCCCTCCCCATATCTTTGTGTATCCTGTTAATATATTTGGCCCTTTTACTAGGGAAAAAGAATCTTAGTGATTGGTGATGGGAAGGAAGAAGAAGAACAAAGAACAGGGGACCTAAGAAAGATGTCTCAGAGAAGGAAAATGAAGAAAAGATCTTGGGTAAGATGAGCAGATGGATGGGGGACAAAGGCGATCCCTTCATTCTGCACAGCACATACTGTATGATCCCATAATGTACTCTCACCCTGTAATATCCCTCTAATCATCTCATGCTCTTCCTATTTGTACCTTATCTAACACACACCGCTCTTGTATTTTTAGTTTTGCTAGCTCCATCAGACATTCTCGTCCAGAAATAGACTGGAGTTCCCTCTTCTCCATTTGTATTTCCGTCACAAATTTGCAGTTTCTCACCAAGCCTTTCTGCTGTGAATTTTTCATTAAAATTGTTAATGTTTTCTGCTCTTCTCAAGGTCTCTCTTTCATCGGTCTTTCCTCTCTCATTTTGCTGCCACTGGCATGCTTTCAATTGTTCAGTCCCTTTATCTTTCCTCCTTTCACTTTCTTGATCATTTTTAATACCATTTTTTTCTGCTTTTCCTTCATTTGTTAACCTCTCCTTCCCTAGCTTCCTTCCTTCCTTTTCTTTCCTTCTTGTGACTTTCAGTTTACTTCTTCTCCCTTTACTTCTCTACTGAACATGACAATGCATTCTCTTTTCTTTCCTTTTTTCCCTATTATTTTACCAACGTTCTTTCATCTTTGCCCTTGAAAGGCAGGATATAGCTCTTCATCCCTTTGAGGCACAAAGCTGTCTTTTTGTTGACTTAATTACATAGGAAATAGAAACACTCCCTGCTCAGCACTGCAGCCTAATAATGATTCTCTGTACTAGGTGCAATACAGAAAATATTCCCAGACCCCAAATAAGCCACTGACATCACTATTTTTCCTCACCAAGTTCTCTCTCTCTCCTGCCCTTCCAATCAAACTTGTTATTTCTCTGTTTATTCTACTGAGCAGCTCATACCCGTACTTATAATCACACATTGCTCCCATGTCACACCTTTATAACTTCAATTGGTATCTGGTAAGGTATTTTTTCTAGTAATCTTGGTACATCTTTTTCACTTAAGAACATTTCATTACTCTAGGTAGTAGATACCAAGAAAGTTGAAAAACACGAAAAGGAGGAAGACTGTATTAACCCACTAAGATATTGATTACAAGAGGGTGAAAATGGTAGAATGAAGATCATAATGGTACTCAGAAGATGCAAAGCAGGAGGAGAAGGATGACGTAAGACCATAAAAAATACCATGCTAGGTCAGACCAAGGGCCCATCAAGCCTAGTATCCTGTTTCCAACAGTGGCCAATCCAGGTCACAACTACCTGTCAGATTCCCAAAACGTAGATAGATTCCATGCTGCTTGTCCAGTGGGTAAGCAGTGGATTTCCCTGGACTTCTTTAACAACGGTTTATGGACTTTTCCTCCAGGAATTTGACCAAACCTCTTTTAAATCCATCTACACTATTTTCTCCAGTTAGTCTTAAATGTGCTACATTGTAGCTTCATTGTGCATCCCCTAGTCTTTCTATTTTTTGAAGCGGTAAACAACCGATCTATATTTTCCTGTTCTACTCCATTCGTTATTTTATAGAGTTCTATCACATCTCCCCTCAACCATCTCTTTTCCAAGTTGAAGAGTCCTAACCTTTTAAGCCTTTCCTCATAGGGATATCCTTACATCCCCTTTACCATTTTTGTCACTCTTTTCTGTACCTTTCCTAATTCTGTTATATCCTTTTTAAGATATGGTGACCAGAATTACACTTATTGCACCCTACTCTCTTGTATTTTCCCACACAGATTCTCCCTATCCAATCCCACTCTAAGCAAGCCTACTCTCAATTCTGAGTCTTTGTGCTTCTTGCCACTTTTGTATGGGATATTCTCCCTGCTTTCATTCGGAATATCACATTAGACTTTAAAGTTTAAGTTGAAAAGTCTCTCTTCGTGCTCAGCCATTGTCTGTTCATCATTCCAGTTGTGCTCTCAAACCATTTCTACATTGTTAGTTCAAGCCTTGACAAATTTTGTTTGGATTTAGAAGCCAGGCCAAAAATTTTAGAAGCCAGTGGTTATGACCTTTTCGCACCCCCCCCCCCCCACCTTGTTCTCTACTAACGCTCCTCCATTTGGAAACTTGTACATGTCTTGGGAGGGTGGAGGAGTTGAAGAGTCGGACTATTAAATGATAGAGAGGTAAAAGGGGCACTAAGAGGGGACAAGGGCAAAGTGGAGAGACTGAATGAATTCTTTGCTTCGGTCTTTACTGAGGAAGATGTAGGAATGTTACCCATGACTGAAATGGTATTTAAAGGAGATGCTGTGGAAGAATTGAAAGAAATATCGATACACTGGGAAGATGTGTTACAACTATTTCATAAACTGAAGAGTAGCAAATCATCTGGACCGGATGGTATATATCCAAGGATATTTAAAGAACTGAAATATGATATTGCAGACCTGCTATTAGTAATCTGTAAACTATCATTAAAATCATCTGTAATGCCTGAGAATTGGAGGATAGTCAATGTAACTCCAATTTTTAAAAAGAGTCCCAGTACCAGGAAAAATGGTAGAAACCATCATAAAAAACAAAATTAATGAACATGTAGTCATAGTTTAATGGGAGACAGCCAACATGGCTTTAGCCAAGGAAGATCTTGTTTTACTAATCTGTTATGTTTTTTTGAAGGTTGTGAATAAACAGGTAGACAAAAGGTGAGTCGGTTGATATAATGTATCTGGACTTTCAGAAAGCCTTTGACAAGGTCCCTCATAAAAGACTTTTGGCAAAATTAAAAAGTCATGCGATAGGAGGCAGTGTACTATTGTGGATCAGGAACTGTTTAAAAGATAGAAAGCAGAGGGAAGGGCTAAATGCTAATTTTCCCAATGGAGAAAGGTGAATAGTGGAGTGCCCCAGGGCTCTGTGCTTGGTCCACTGCTTTTTAACATATTCATAAATGATCTGGAAATGGGAATAATGAGTGAGTTTCTCAAATTTGCAGATGACACAAAACTATTTAAAGTTGTTAAAACCCAAGAGGATTGTGGAAAATTGCAAGAGAATCTTGATAACTTGGAAGACTGGGCATCCAAATGGCAGATGAAATTTAATGTGGACAAGTGCAAAGTTATGCACCTAGGAAAGAAAACCCCAAATTATGGTTACAGGATGCAAGGTTCCACATTAGGAACCACCACCCAGGAAAAAGATTTAGGCGTCATCATGGATAGCATGTTAAAACCCTCCGCCCAGTGTGCAGCGGCAGCCAAGCAATGTTCCCTCTAATTTTCTGTAGGCTGTGTGCGCATAAAATATCAGCTGTGGGCAGCTTTTGAAGGAAGGTTAAATTTTTGTGTGCCACATAACGACACTCGGAGTTATATACTTTAAAATTTGACTACACGTCAGAATACAGTATGTACACCACATTGATTTTAATCAAATTAAATGAAAATAGACGATTACTAAATGAAGCGGGAAATTTCTAGTAATTACAATCATAACTTTTAAATTTTAAGACAACTGTGTTGTTGTCTATCAAAATCAGAGCCGTAATTTTTGTGCGCTCTGTTGTAAAGTATGTGCGCTCTCTCGGCGAGGTGTGTGCGCGCGCACACGCACACAGCTTAGAGGGAACAGTGCAGCCAAGAGAGAAAGTAGAATACTAGGCATCATAAGGAAAGGAATGGAGAATAAAATAAAGGATATTATAATGCCTCTGTATCGTTCCATGGTGCAACCACATCTTGAATATTGTGTACAGTTCTGGTCGCCATATCTTAAAAAGGATATAGCGTTATTAGAAAAGGTACAGAGAAGAACCACCAAAATCGTAAAGGTGATGGAAGGATACCCCTATGAAGAGAGGCTAAAAAGGTTGGGGCTCTTCAACCTGGAAAAGAGACGGCTGAGGGGAGATATGATAGAAGTCTATACATTAATGAATGGAGTGGAAAGGGTAAACGTAGATTGATTGTTTAAGCCATCAAAATATAGAAAGACTAGGGGACATGCAATGAAGTTACAGGATAACCTACTTAAGACTAATAAGAGAAAATATTTTTTCACTCAACGTGTCATCAAACTCTGGAATTTGCTATCGGAAGGATGTAGTAAAAGCTGTTAGTGTAGCCAGGTTTAAAAAAGGTTTTGGACAAGTTCCTGGAGGAAAG
This sequence comes from Ichthyophis bannanicus, assembly GCA_033557465.1. Lineage (NCBI taxonomy): Eukaryota > Metazoa > Chordata > Amphibia > Gymnophiona > Ichthyophiidae > Ichthyophis > Ichthyophis bannanicus. The sequence goes on from CM066033.1 coordinate 546,894,192, forward strand.
ATCCATAAACCATTATTAAAGTGGACCCAGAATATCCACTGTTTGACCCAATACAAGCATTGTGGAACCTGTGTCTTTTGGGGAAACTGCTAGGTATTTGTGACCTAGATTGGCCACTGTTGGAAACAGGATACTGGGCTTGATGGACCTTAGTCTGACCCAGTATGGCATATCTTATGTTCTTATGAGATGATAAAATGTGTCTTTTTATGGCAGCAGGAACTGAATGAGACATCTTTAGACAAACACATAGATAGCAAGTGTCATATGTATGTGTGTGTGTGTGTGTGGTGCAATGGTGGTTTGCCTGTCTGTGCATGGGATACGATGGTGGGTGCAGGGCTGCGAAGCATGTGTGTTTGTGCTGCAGAGCAGGGAAGCCTCTACGTCTGTGGTGCAGAGGTGAGATGAGTGTGACTATGGGGCTTGCTTACAAAGCCGCGGTAGCGGTTTCTGATCGTTATCGGAGCCGCGGCTCCATTGAAATCAAATGGGGCCGTGGCTCCAATAACGATCGGAAACCGCGGCTTTGTAAACAAGCCCCTATGTGTCTGTTGCGGGGAGGTGGAATGCCTTTGTGTGTGTGTATGTAGAGTGGGATGTTTGTGTGTATGTTGGGATAGCACCTCTTGGTATATACATATTGCTCTTTTGTCCCCATGCATTCATCCTTTAACCTTCAACAGCTTGGACTCTCCACTTCCCCATTCTCTGTTCCCCTTCCAGACCCTCTTCTCTTTGCCCTCCCCCCTAGCACTTCCACCCTCTGCCCTTCATTATCCCCATCCTCCTTACCTTTTTTGAAGCTACTGCCCCTTTAAAGTTTTGCTGCCTCACTCCCTTCCCCCATCTAACCTTTTTTTTTGCAGGCCTCGATCTGGCTGGCCTGCCTGTGGCGAATGGGATCCCTTTGGGCAGCCTGCTGTCTTGCAGGTCACAACTGTGACCTTCTCTTCCTGTTCTGCCCATGGGAGATCAGATCTTTGCAGACATACCGAAGGGGTCCTTACCCATGACCGTGGCGTTTTTTTATTAAAGGTGGGGAGAGAAGATTCCAGGCACCAGGCACTAGTAGCCATAGCGAACTGTCGCCTGGGATTTGTCGAGCCCTGTGTTAGCTTATAACTCTAAGGAACCTTAGATAAGGGCAAATTTTAAAACGAGAGAAGACAATAGCGAGAAGGGTTGATCTTTTTTGTAATTTCTACTACAATTAGTCTATAATTAAATATTTGGAATCCAGTATTGGACTGTCATAATTCTGCTTTGTTTTTTTGCCCTTGCTGGCATTCTCAGTTATATTCTCAAGTTATGGTTTGGGAACTCCCAGCCTATTGATTTCCCTTATGTATCAACCTTGGTTCCATCAGCGTTTGACCTGTTTTTCCCCTTTGTTCAGGATTATATTTTGTTAGCATCCTTATGTGATCTGTTATTGACAGATTTATGTTCCTTTTATGATTTATATTGTTTTATTGCATTCTTTTAACTTTAATTGTATTCATTTATCTCAGAGATCATATACAATAACATATTTTAGTGATGGGACAATGCGCATAACAAAATAGTTCCCTTCAGCTCCTCTACATAGAAGATCCACTACTCAAACTCGACCCCAATACATAAGATTATCCCCAAAAAAGCTCCAACATTTTCATGTCTGTTCTGTCATACTAATTTCTCTATACTTACTGCACTCTAGTACTATATCATTTATAATACATACATACAGAGTGCAAAGAAAGAATGAAAGCATAGCAGTCCATTTCCAAAGTATACAAATTCAGGATTACCTATGCATTCAGAGTCCCTTGCCACTTTTAATATGGTGACCAAATCTTATTAAAGATATCTACTTGGTGATTTTGTATGCTGTGACATTCTATACAAAGAATTCAATCTTTGTATTCCACATTCACTTCTCTGGGCCAGGCTAACCACCAGTTAAACTAGGTATTTGCCTAAGGTACCAACTTCTTGGGGGGGACAGCAAAGAGTAGGGCATTTAAAGCCAAAAATAGATTCTGATAGCCAGAAGGGACATAAGGCTTAAGATCTGACTATGGTGCCAACACATTTAATCAATTCTGTGGCCAGCCCTGTCCCTTCCTTGTAGATATATATACATCCAGACCCAAGCCATCCCCATTCTGGCAGCAATAATACACATTGAGCCCGATTCTGAAAGGAGGATGTCCAGGATGTCCCCAAGGAAGAAGGGCCCATTTGGACCCGATTCTGGACCGTGGGAACTAAACATTCCTGCGGTACACAGAATCTGGCCCTTGGACAGTCCAGCATGCCCCCGACTCCCATGGCTTAGGCCCCCCGCTTCCCTGCCGCCCAACCCACGGCTGGACGTGCGAGTATCATAACATAATCACCCCCCTTCTGAAATTTCCTTGCCACTATATCCATGTACCTGGTCCTGAGGCCATGTAATTCAGGGATATTTACATTTGTGAAATGGCCTAAGCACATGCACATACCCAGCCTTGCAATCTGCAGGGGGGCCATCTTCATAATCAGTTACTGGGATGCACATTTTTCAAGGCAGAGATGGAGGGATTTCAGAAGGCACTTATACGCGCTTCCCTTCATTGCTGTTACTTCCCCAGATTTTTGGACATTCTGCTCTTGAAGTCCCAGATTCTTCCTGATACCCCTTCTAAAATCTCCCTATAAATATACAACCTGCCAATAGGAAAACCCATCCTTCCCCTCAATCCAAATTGCTTCAGAAGTTCTTGAAAACCTTGAAATCTCCCTTCCCTAGTCAAAAACTGTCCTACAGTTGACAGCCACAACCTAGCCCAATTATCAAATCCTTTTCTCCTTTGTCCAGGGGAAATTCAGGATTATGTCTAATGGGAAACTTTTCGCTCCCCATTAAACTACCTCAAACTCTATCCCATATCCTTAAAGTTAAACATTAAAATGATTTTACACATCTTTTTCCCGCTTTTTTGATTATCCTCAACCAAGTCTTCTTATGCAATGGTACAGCATCCCAGATCTCTTGTTCAATCATCAACCATTGTTTTAATTTAGGAATTCCCTACCAGTCCAGAAGAGCCCTCAATTGGGCCACATCAAAATAAGCATAGATATTCAGGTCCCGCAATCCTCTATTCAGGCTGAGAACTTACTGCAGAGGTTTCTTCCTCCAGATAAAACCAAATATCTTACTCTGCATACCCTTTAATTGACCCTCTCAATTGTCAATCAGTAAGGTCATGAATAAAAATAATAACCTAGGCATAACAACCATATTCACTACCACTATTCGCTCCAACCACATATGAGGCAATTTCACCCATTTCTCTAGATCTGAAGTTATGTTTTTCTTAAGAGAGGTATAGTTAAACTAGCTAATGACCTCCAATCCTTACTTATATGCACCCCTAAATACTTTAAAGATGTCTCCGCCCATTTAAACGTAAAAGCTTATTTTAATCTCGGCTCCAAATCCAGATCTAAACTCAGCCTCATAGTTCAGTATTGCTCACATTTATCATATAGCCAGAGACATCACTGTATTTGTCAATTTCTTGAAATAGCACAGGGAGAATAAGTAGAGGTTATACGAGTGAGAAAATGGCATCATCCATGAAAAGAGTGATTTTATATGTCTGTGCCACTATTGTTATATCCTTAATATCTCCATTCATCCTCACTCTTTCCTCCAATGACTCTATTGCACCTCCACCTTGCCTTACTTGGATGTCCCTGCACTGGAAATGTCTCTAAATGTCATTTCTGGAATGGCTTTGGAGACATCTCCATGGTTTTGATATCTGACATCCAAATCACAGCTAAGATTTTTAAAATGACCCCCTTAGTCTTCGAGCTAACATTTTTCTCATTACTGAATTCAAAATCTGGTTGTTTAAGTTGCTCTAACTGGAAGGAAATTTCTTTAGCTTGCAGATGTGCTAGTTTGTTCTGAATTTTTCCAACTCACCCTCGCCTGACATGTGGGCTTTACCTGATTCCTTTCCTCAAGCTCTTTTTGTTTGATCATCAAAGTCTCTCTTCACCTTCTTTTTATGTGCCGCAATGACTATTTATTGACCCACACCTCTGCCTTCATGTCATCCCAGATAGCACTCATTTTTATCTCCCCTTTCCTGTTCATCACAAAATATTATTTGTATTACTTTTTTAATCTTCATGTAACTCTCCTTATCATCCAGCAGTGAATCATTTTCCCATAACAAATCAGGCTAAGTTATCTGGCAGAATCCTTTATCTTCTGGGCCAAAGAACCTTCTACCCAGATCATATCAGTTCTGCCATTCTGGTGTTTTTCTTCTTTACCAATATGTCGGGTTCCACGCATCCAGTTTCTTATTCATCGGAATGTGAGTGTCCAAGGTGATCATAATCTCTTCATTCTCTGTTGTAGTGTTTACAGAGTTTCCATTGTATGAGGCATGCTACTTTGTTGTGCCTTTCTGTATATAAAGTTTTCAGCATCAGAACTTCACAGTCAGCTATGAGGTGAGTCACTGTTTCCAGGTCTTTCTTACAAGATCGCTATTGATGCGTTGCCATGATCAGCTTTCTCTGTGAGGGGTTAAGTGCTGTTCTCACCCTTGTGATTCACAATTATTGAGGCTAAAAATACTTTTTACAGTTAAATCAAGTGACTGCCTGGTGGAGACCTTCTTTCACTCATCCATTTGGCTGGGTGACATCACTTCCTATGTTTTATTGCATTTTAACATTTTATTTATTGTATACCACCTTACCATTGTTGACGAAAGACAGCTATGTTCAATTCTAAACCTTAATATTCTACATTAACAATACTCATTGTAGAATCTGGGCAAGCGAATACATACTAAAGGAAAGGCATCCAAAAATTAAACTGCCCAATATTCAGTCGGGCTGATATTTAAACACTGCCGCCACAAACTGATTTTCAGCAGCAGTATGTGATTAGTGGCTGCTGCTGAATATCTGGTTTCTGCAGTCACTACCTGGATAACTGTCTACCTTAACTGGATAGTGGTGATTTTCAGCCAGCACTTATCTGGATAGCTTGTTGTTGTTAAGTGCCGTCGAGTCGGAGTCGACTCATGGTGACCCTCTGGATAGCTATCCTAAATTGTGTTCGGTCTTGAGTCAGGCGGCTCATTGTTGACAGACTGGTACCCGTAGCTGCTGTTATTGTATCGATCCATCGCATTGCTGGCCTTACTCTTTTGCGTTGACCTTCTATCTTGCCAAGCATGATTAGGCCATCTGAAAAGCAGGCTTAACTTCCTATCTGGATAAGCAACGGCTGCAAATTGCCACTATCTGGATACGGTTGGTATTTATCCCGGTAGTGATGTACTGCTCTAGGCTGCACCCACAAACTGCCCGTGCACTAACCAGATAGTGCACTAAATATATCTCTCAGCACCCTTATTCCAGCTAACCCCAGTGAGCTATCCTGATATGGACTTTGAATATGGGGCCCAAAGATTCTACATTTAGGAGAGAGAGAACTAGCAGTATAAGTGCTGTCCCCCTGCTTGTCCCTTAGCTTTTCAACTTTCCTGATTCTTCTTCCTCTATACTGCCTTACATGGAGGAACAGCAAACAATTATTTATTTATTTATTTATTTAAAAGGATTTATATCCCGCTTTATCCTGAAATCAAAGCGGGGTTCACTTCACACAAATCAGAATCAGAATGAAGGGTGCGGGGGTGTCGGCATGCAGTGTTTATCAGGTAGTGAGTGTGTAGGTGTAGGAAAGGTGTTACTTGATTGTAATATGCAATATATACAGGGTGAGCTATCTACAGTGTGCTATATACACAGGGGAGGGGGGAGGCAAAGGCAGAGAGGGGTGGGTGGTGTCATGAACAATTATGTGAGCTTGTCAAAGAAAATATATTACTATGGCACATTCCTCTCTTGCCCCCTTTTCCTCCATGGCAAAATAAGTGCATGCTCATTAGTATTTTTGTTTTATTGATTGTGTTAACTTGTTTATCTTTCAAGCTCTGTGGTTTAATTTTAGATTCACATTTACTGGGAGCTGTCTGCTGGAGCGTGAAGGAGGTGTGCTTGCCCTGCTGAGGGCTGTTGGTTTGCCGGGACTGTGCTGCCGACACTGCGGTTCCATTGCAGGCAATCCCGGGGCAGCCTCCTCCTGGAGGGGGCTTTCCTCTCTATAAAGTTGTGGTTTGTGTTTCTCCGCGACCGCGGAGCATGGCCGTGGGGCGTTTATGAAGGGGCGTGTCTAAAGGGGCAGGTTCTGCCCCTTAGACGCCCCTTTGACGTCACAGCGGCATCGCAGTGTTTGCGATTCTTGGAGGTTCAGGAGCTGAGTAACTGCTGCATGAATTGGTATGTCCTTTGTCTGTTTACCAATCTTGTTTAGTTTCTTGGGTAATTATGGGTAAGAGGAAAGCTAAATTGCAGAGCAGATCCCAGACGGCTGATTCCGGAAGTTTGAAACTGGTGGGCCCTCTGGACAAGCACTTTGCTCCTGTTACTCTAGCGCAGTCCTCTCCTGAGGGGGCGTCCTTAAGCCCTGGAGGGAGATTCCCCCTCCCTGCCCTGGTGTTGTTATAAATTCTATCTCTGGGGTTCCTTCTGTGTCTATAGGAAAGGATAAGATAGTGATTAATTTTCCTACTCCGGTTCAGTTGGTAGCACTGGAGGGCTCTTCTGAGCTACCAGTTCTACCTCCGGAAGCAGAGGTTACCTTAAAGGACCTGGGGGGGGGGGGGGCTTTGAAACGTATCAATTCTAAAGTTTCTTTAGCTTTTGGTTCCCTTTGTACTTTCTCTCAGGAAACTGCGGTTGCTATGCAGCAACTTGATGAGAAAGTCTCTATGATGGATAAGGCGGTAGTTAAATTGGAATCTCAGGTGCTTCCACTTCAGTCTATTAATGTGATGGGAATTAAGGACTCTAATTTTGCATTCAAAATTGGAAACACTTGAAAATTCCATGCAGGCTTGTAATTTAAGATTTTTGAATTTTCCTCAAACTCCTCTTTTGTCACCTAAAATTCTTTTTGATAAGTACTTAAAAGAGATTCTCGCCATATCTGATGTTATTGATGTTCTACAAATATATTATATTCCCTACGGTACCAAAAAGATAAATTCTGCAGATGGGGAACTGGATGTGATTGTTCCTTCTATGGCTAACCTTACTGCATTCTTGGAAGATTCCTCAGACAGTATCAATGTACGTTCCACTTTGCTGGTTACCTTTTCATCTGTTGTGATGAAGCAGTGAATCTTAAACGCTTTCTTTAAGATTAAGTCAGCTTTATTTTATGGACAGGCAGTCAATATTTTTCCAGATGTCTCTCGAAGCACCCAATTGCGATGAAGGCAATTTCTATCTCTTACGCCTCGGGTTTTGGCTTTGGGTGCTACTTTCTTCTTATGTTTCCCCTGTAAGTGCCTCATTAATTTTTATGGTGCTTCTTATGTTTTTCTTGAAGTGATTCACCTGGAAAGCGTAGTTACCCACCTGTAACAAGTGATCTCCGGGAACAGCAGGAATTTAGTCCTCACATATGGGTATCGTCGGTACCGACGGAGCCTGTGCGGGAATGCTCCACAGCGTCCAATAGGAACGCTTTGGGGAGCATCCCTCAGCACATGCGCACTGCCTTCCCGCCTTTCCAACTGTCCCTCTTCAGTTAAGTTTGTAGCTGAGTGAAAGGATAGAGGGAGAGAGGAAAGAGACAAAGAGAGAGAGAGACAACTCCTAGGGGAGGTGGGTAGGTTGTGAGGACTAAATTCCTGCTGTTCCCGGAGATCACAGGTTAGTAACTATGCTATCTCCTGGAACAAGCAGGAATGTAGTCCTCACATATGGGGACACCCTAGCTGAAGATGCCAGGGAGATAGCCCCAGGAAGGTGCCATCGTCGAAGGTGAAAATCCTTCCTCCCATGGATCTCTGGCATCCCAACAGGGTTGGTGGGTAGGAGTTGGTTTAGGTTTGAAAGAGATTTTGAAGAACAGCTTCGCCAAAAAAGGCATCCCGACAGGAGGCTTTTCTAGGCAGTAGTGGGCTGTGAAGGTGTGTACCGAAGCCCAGGTGGCTGCTCGACAAATGTCATCGATAGATACAGAGTGGAGATTAGCCATAGAAGCTGCCATTGGCTCTCACATTATGAGCTGTGACATGGTCCTGAAAAGGAAGACCCTTACTCTCATAAGCAAAGGATATGCATTGGGCAGTCCATTTAGATAAAGTTCTTTTGAGACTGGAAGTCCCAAATGACTAGGGTCAAAAGCTATAAATAGTTGTGAGGACTTTCTATGTTGCTGTGTTCTTTGTATGTAAAAGGCCAAGGCCCTTTTACAATCCAAAGTATGAAGGTTTCTTTCTGCATTAGAGGCGTGAGGCCTCGGAAAAAATACAGGAAGGTAAATTGATTGATTTAAATGAAAAGGCGAAACCACCTTTGGCATAAAATGTGGGTGAGTTCAAAGAACAACCTTATCATGATGAAACCTAGTATAAGGAGGATCAGCCACTAAAGCTTGCAATTCACTAATGCGATGGGCAGAGGTGATTGTAATTAGGAAGATGACCTTCCAGGTCAAAAACCTAAGGGCTGCAGTGGCTAAAGGCTCAAAAGGCGGCTTCATGGCTGCCCAAGAACTAGATTTAGATCCCATGCCACTAGTGGTGGCTTGATGGGAGGTTTAGTTAATAAAGGCCTCTCATAAATCTTGATAGGAGTGGATGAGAGGAAATTGGTTGTCCATTTAGAGGCTTATAAGAAGCTGCAATTGCACTAAGATGGACTCTTACCGAATTGGTCTTTAACCCAGAATTCGATAAGTGAAGGAGATACTCCAGTATCGATTCTAAAGGTATGACCAGGGGGTTTAATCCCCTCTTGGAGCACCATATAGTAAAACGTTTCCACTTGAAGGCATAAGATTTTCTTGTGGAAAGTTTCCTAGAAGCCTGAAGGATATCTTTTACCTGCTGGGACAGGTTGAAATCCTGGAGGTCTAAGCCTTCAGCAACCAGGCCATGAGGTGCAGAGACTGGGGATTCGGGTGCCATAGCATCCCGTTCTCCTGGGAAAGGAGATCTGGAGCATGCCCTAACTCCAGAGGTGCCGCTTGAGAGAGATGCAGAAGCAGGGAATACCACGTTTGGCGTGGCCATCGTGGTGCTATGAGAATCATGCGACCCCTGTCTCTCTGAAGCTTGAAGAGTGTTTTGGGGATGAGGGGAATGGGTGGGAAGGCATAAAGGAAGTCCTGACCCCAGTGAAGGAGGAAGGCATCCCTTGCCTGACAGTTGTGCGCCGGAATCCTGGAACAGAGCCGGGGAAGTTTGGCATTCAGTGGACCTGCAAAGAGGTCTATGTCTGGAGTGCCCCAGAGATGAAATATCTTTGCCTCCTGGTCTAGGTGGAGTGACCACTCGTGAGGTAGCAGTACTCGACTGAGTTTGTCTGCCCAAAGGTTTTGAATGTCTGGAAGATATACCACTAGAAGGTGAATTTGATGCTCTCTGGTGAGGGCCCATAGTCGTAAAGCTTTGTTGCATAACGACAGAGAGCCTGCTTGTTCACATAGAACATGGCTACCTGATTGTCCGTCTGGACTAGGACTGTCTTGTAGCTGAGCTGGGCGAGGAACACTCGAAGAGCTAAATAAATTGCTCTTAATTCTAGGAGGTTATGTGTAAACCAACCTCCTGTGGAGTCCAAGTGCCCTTGGTAGAGAGATGATTCAGGTGTGCTCCCCAACCCACCTGTGATGCATCTGTTGCTAGGGTGGCCTGAAAGAGGGGTTGATGGAAAGGAGACCCCACTGTCAGATTTTCTAGTGATTGCCACCATTGGAGGGACAAAATTAGTCGTTGAGAGATTGTTATTTTGTCCGACAAATGACCCATGGCCTGTGTCCACTGTGTGGAGAGGTCCACTGAGCTGCTCACATGTGGAGGCGAGCATATGGGACTACATGAACTCTGGATGCCATGTGTCCCAGTAACTGCAGTAGCTCCCGAGCAGTGAGGGAGGATTTGCCCGCTGCTTGGGAAGCTAGCTGCATTATGCGAAGACACCAGGCTTATGGAAGGAAAGCCCTTGCCTGTCTGGTATCCAGACAGGCTTCTATGAATTCTAGGCAATGGGAAGGAACTAGTTGAGATTTCGGGAAGTTTATTACCAATCCCAAGTATTGGAGGATTCGCATTGTACGGGACAGTGCAGTGCTGGTCTCTGCAACTGTGGAGGCTCGAATGAGCCAGTCGTCTAAGTAAGGGAAGACAAAACTCCCCAGGGTTCGTAGAAATGCAGATATTACTACCATGCATTTCGTGAATACCCTTGGTGCTGAAGCCAGACCAAAAGGAAGAACCCTGTACTGGAAATGTCTTCCCCTGAAAAGGAAATGTAAAAATTTCCTGTGATCTTGATGGATGAGAATGTGAGTGTATGCATCCTTTAAGTCTAGAGAGCAAAGTCAGTCCTGGCTTTGAAGGTATGGCAGAAGAGTTCCTAGAGAAATCATTTTGAATTTCTCTCAAAACAGGTATTTGTTCAATTCTCTGAGGTCTAGAATGGGTCTGTGTCCTCCTGTTTTCTTTGGAATAAGAAAATAGGGGGAGTAGAACCCTGCACCCTGTTGAAGAATGGGAACTTCCTCTATTGCCCCTTGGGCAAGAAGTGTGGAGATCTCGTGATCTAGCAGATTGTCTGCAGAGGTTTGTGAATTGAATTGCTTTAGAATTGTAGGGGGGGTATGCTGTGAAAATGAAGTTTGTACCCCTCTCCTACAATGGACAAAGTCCAATCTTCTTCTGTTATCTGATGCCATCTGTTGACAAAGTGGCATAACCTGCCCAGAATATTGGGGACCCCTCAGAGGCAGGAAGGCAAAGCTCTCTAGGAAGGAGTCAAAGCCCTTGAGGGGGCTGAACCTGGAGAGCTGGTTGGGCTCTCGAGCCTTTTGGTTTCTTTTGCTGTCTAGTTTGTCCCTTTTGGGCAACCTGACCTGCAGTCTGACTCTGCTGGGTATAGGAAAGATAAAACTTCCTCTTTTTGCTAAAAGAGGGTTTTTTATAAGGCTTCCTTTTGGCTGGAGTGGCTGTAGACTTTGACAATCGAAGGTAGAATTGTCAGCATCTAACTCGTTAGCCTTTCCCTGCCAGTTCTTGCCGAAGAGATTCTCCCCCATGAAAGGAATGTTGCCTAACTTGTCCTGTACCCAAGTCTCCAAGTCTGATGCCTGAAGCCAGGCAATCCGTCGTGCGCCAATGGCAATAGCAGAAGTTCTGCTGATGCATTCAAAGCAGTCAAAGGCTGCACGATTGACAAACTTGGAGACATCCTGAGCATGCTTAACTAGAGCAAGAAAATCTTGTCTCTTATCATCTGGGAGAAATGGGCTCATAAGTTCCACGTCTCCTGTGACTTCGTTGAGGAACATTCCCATATATAGGATATGAACTGATCCTAGCTGAAAGCATGGAAGTTTGAAAGGTTCTGCGCCCAAAAGCATCCAGAGTCCTGCATTCACGACCTGGAGGATTGGATGCATGCCTCTTTGCACTTTTCATCCTACGCATGGCTGATTCCACTGCCATTGAATGGTGTGGCAGCTGAGTTTTATGAAATCCAGGACATGGTGGAACTCGATACATAGTATCAAGTCTCCTAGAGTGAGAAGAAGTAGTCAGAGGTGTCTCCCACATTCTGAGCATCAAGCTATGCAGAATTTCATGGATAGGCAGAGTGGCTGCCTCCTTAGGAGCTTTAGGATATTGGAGAATTTCCATTTCCTTTGCTCTGGGTTCGTCTTCAGGAGCTACTGTGATTGAAAGACCTTTGGCCATATCACGGATGAAATCCTGAAATGACATGTCCTCTGTAGGTGACATTCTGCATTGGGGAGAAGAGGGATCTTCTAGGAGAAATCCTCTAGTACCAGCAGAATTGTCAGAGTCTTCGGAATCGGAGGAATCGAAGTATTCCTGACCCCGATGCTCTTGCAAAGCACGATCCCGGTACCGATCGAAGTCGGTACCGAGGTGACCCGGTACCGCTTTGTCAATTCCAGCCAGAGATGGCATGGGAAGAGTTCCCACCGGGGCCGGTACCGTTGGTACCGGCATCGTCGGTGTCAGTACTGGTGTCAGTACTGGTGTCTGTACCGGTGTCGGTACCGGCATCGGTGTCGATGTTGGTATCGGTGCCCTTGGGACCACTGGTACCGCAGCTGAAAGAAGAGCTGCGATACTGCGCTCGATAGCAAGAAACCTCTGGTCTATCGACGTTGCCGATGCCTGGGTGTCGGTACCAGTAAAAAAGGCCAGAACCCCCGAGCATGACACAGGTAGTTCTTGCGAGGTTGAGGCCTCGAGAACATCCTGAAGCCCCATCGATGCTTTAGAAGCCGAAGCCTCCCGCCGGGGCTGTTTTGCCGGTGTGGTTCCCTCAAGGGCAATGCCAATGGCCTCTTGATGCTTAGCAGGAGAGCTACCCTTTGAGGACCGGCTTTTATTTTTAGTTACCTGAGATCCATGGGAGGAAGAAGAGGCCCTTGACGATGTCGATGCAATGGATCTAGCATCTGAAGAAAAGAGGGTACCGAGCTTTGTGGCCCGGTTCTGTCTTCCTCTTTTGGTCATCCCCATGCAGGAGAGACATTCAGTTGGAGAATGATCAGGTCCTAAACATTTTAGACACCAATCATGGGTGTCAGTGACGGAAATGGTACCGCCACACTTAGTACATTTTTAAAACCACTAGTTGGCTTTTCCATGATTTAGGAAAATGGGGCCTAATGCCCAAAATGGCGCCTAGCATCAAAGAGGAAAATTTCTGAAAAGAAGCAGTCTAAGTTTTGGGGGTTTTTTGTATGAAAAGAAAAGAACCGGCGGTACCGGTAGGCGTCGTGCGGTAGGCAAACACGAACACAAGAAAGAAATTTAAAGACGGAATTTTCTGCGGTGACAGGGAATAGATCCTGTGGACTCCGCGGAAAACGAAGAACTGAAGAGGGACTGTTGGAAAGGCAGGAAGGCAGCACGCATGTGCTGAGGGATGCTCCCAAAAGCGTTCCTATTGGACGCTGGGGAGCGTTCCCGCGCAGGCTCCGTCAGTACCGACGATACCCATTTGTGAGGTCTACATTCCTGCTTGTTCCTGGAGATAAATTTTTGACTGATCAGCAGGGTTTAGCAGGGTTAGATATCAATGATAAAAGTGCCTCCTAAATTGTGGGTCATATTTGGGCCTTAATTTCCTTTTTACATTATATATTTGTTTTGATGTTATGCAGCCAACTCTCGTGACGTGGTCTGTATTTCCAATATTTCCTTAGATTTGTTTTGATTTTTTGGGTGTATTTATTTCTTTGTTAATAACTGTTGGAGTTGTGTCCTGTATAAATGTAGTTATTGTATATGATTAAAAATTCAATAAAAAAAATGATTCACATTTACCTATGGATAGTCATATTATGGCTGTGTTAAAACAAATTGGCATTATTTGCGGTGGTAGCTAATGTAAAAAATAATAAGAGGCACTTTCTAATCTGCCTGTCCAGCCCCCTGTGCAGTTGATCAGGATCAGGACGCGCAGTGGGCTAGACGTGCCCACGGGAGCAGAATTGGGTCTACGGCCTAAACGTGAAGACCAGGCCCCGATTCTGATCAGCCTGCATGCCCAGCCACATGCTTGGCTACCTCAGTCAGGCTACTGAATGGAGCTTCAAATGGCAGCCACTGCCGATTTCCTTCTTTCCCCGCAACCGGACCCTCGATCCGGCCTCCCATGGCCAGTGTCCGGCTGTGGGGAATTTACTTGACCCCCTACCTTTTTTTTCAGGCCTGGCAGTAGGATCCTCTGCGGTGGAATAAGACCCCGTCAGAATTGGCCCTGTACATCTGGGGTCGCGGCCTGCCCATGCCCCACCCTTGCGCTGCCTCAGAAACGCCCCCTCCCACCCCCGTCTAGGCCTCCCAGTACAAAAGCACTATTCATATGGGGAGGCATTGGCCGGGGAATGAACGGAACATCCATCCCGCTATTCGCTGTACAAAATTACCTCCTAAACGTATTAATAATTTTAGGGACTTTCAGAAATATATCCTTCCCTACAGTAATTAAATACTGCCACTGGAGACAAAAATTTCATTCATTGGTCCCATATATATAAATAAATATCTATATGCATCTTTGTGCTTTAACAAAAAAACCCTCCGATAAAACACCCACACGAGTTCCTTCAGCAGCAGGGGCTTGTGCTTTTTGCTCCTGCCACTCTCTGCAGCTGCTGGAAACAATCTGAAACACTTTCTGTTCTCTGGTTTCAAACCATTTCCAGCGCAGGTTGCAAAGAGAAGCAGCAGAGAGCGGTGAGAGCAAAAAGCACAAGCTCCAGCCACTATGTGCTGGTAAGGGGAACAGTAGCGCAGGAGAAGAGCTGCTGCAGGGGCTTGGAGAAGAGATGCTGATGTTTTTTGGAGCTTGGAGAAGGGGGAGTGATGCAGATGCAGTTGCTGAGGCTTAGAAAAGGGGGCAAAATAATGATGTTGCTAGAGCTTGGAGAAGGTGGGGGAGCCATTTCTCGGCTTGGAAAAAGGGGGTATTAATGCTATTTCGGTGGCTTGGAGAAGGGGAAGGGCAATGCTGGGGCTAGGAGAAGGGGTTGGCTTTGGAAATTATTCTTTTGTGTCACTACAAAGAAATCACCTAAAAAGCCACTACATTTTTTTTTTGCAACACAAATGCACTGATAGACCCCCATTTTTCTGATCATGGGAAAGCACTTTGTTGTATCAAAATGAAACCCCTAAATTTCCAAATGATAAGAACCTAGGACAAGAAACCCTACATGTATATTTTATGGAAATGTCCTCCTTGTGATCATATAGAAACATAGAAATATGGATAATATCTACACAAACCTTCTAATAGCCCAGTAAATCCTCAAAAACAACCCAAAGGTAAATAAATAAGGATAAATATAAAAGTCGTCCCAGAACAAACTAACCCTTCCCTTTCAAAAAATCTAGCAAGTGTTCCACCTCCCCAAATATATATCGCTTCCCTTGATAAAGTATATGACAATTACATGGGAATTTCAAGAAAAATTTAGCCCCAAGAGCCACCACACGTGGACGGACCTCCAAAAAGGCTTTCCGACATCCTTGTGTGGCTCTTGAGACATCAGGAAAAATTTGAATAGATTGTCCGCAAAATTTCTCAAACTTTTTCTTAAAGTAAGCCCTAAAAAATTTTTGCCTATCCAAATTAGAAACCAACGAAACCACTAGGGTAGCACGAGTAGGTATCTCATCCTGGGATGATTCCAAAAACGCAGACAGATTTAACAAAGGCGAAGATCCTATTTCCCCCTGTACATCCTCCCCTCTAACATTATCCCTACTTGAACCCCCCGAAGAAAGGTAATATATACTTGATATAACCATTGAGTCAGCATCAACTAAAAGCAACACTTCTTTCAAATATTTTATTAAGAGCATAACAGGATCCAAGTAATGTGTCCGGGAAAAATTTAAGAAACGCAGATTCTTAGCCCGCAGGGAGTTTTCCAAAATTTCGTCTTGACGACGCAATAAGGAAACATCTCTCACCAATGTACCTAAAACCCCTCGCTTAGAAGAATCTTGCACTTCATAAAAATCAACCCTTTTTTCCAAAGAAATCAATCTGGCCTCCTGATCAGAAAGTTTATTCAGAGTTTCTTTTGAAAAAGTCGAGAACTTTTGCAGAGAAGTACCAAAAACCACCTCCATCCGAGAAAGCATGGTCCAGACATCCTTCAGGGAGACATCCTCCGGAGGAGCCGGAACTTCAGTAACACCAGAGAATACTACCGCCGACGGAAGTGGGGGAGGCAATACAGAAATTGAGGCGTCTAATCGTAAAAAAGATGACGACAAAACAGGCTTCCCAGCTACAAGCTGATCATTCCCAGATAACAAAGGGAGTCCAGATATACTTCCTTTGGATAAATGCATCGAAGACTGCACAATCTCATGAGGGGACAGAACGGAGGAAGGAGTACTCATAGTAGAAACTTCCGCCGGAGTATTGTCCACTAAAAGAACAACAGCTGGAAATCCTCCAGTATGTACATGGGCATCCATCGGACCTGTAACTTTTACAGCCTTCGTCTGGGCCGGAGAATAACGCTTCTTCCATTTCCCCATCAGCGGTTACTCTCACCGCCTCACACGCCTTTCTGGCTTTCACCGTTGCTTTTTCTATCTGTTTAGCCACCTTAAGATCATCAGAAACAATCACCCCTAGGTCCCACTCTTCTTTCATGGACAGAAGCACTTCACCCCCTATACTATAGCGCTCTGGTGGATTTTTGCAGCCCAAATGCTTGACCCTGCATTTTTTAGTGTTAAATTTCAGCTGCCAAATTCTCAAACTTTTTCAAGCCTTGCTAAATCCCTGTCCATGTTATTTAAACCTTTCTGGGTGTCTATTGCAGATGTTGGTATCATCCATAAAGAGGCAATCTTACCCGACAGTCCTTCTGCAATATCACTAACAAAGATGTTAAAAAGAATTGGACAAAGGACAGATCCCTACAATCCACCACTGGTTAACATCCTTCTCCTCAGAGTAAGTGCCATTTATCCGTACCCTTTGTCACCTCCCACTCAACCAATTTCTAACCCCATCAGTCACTTTAGGGTCCATTTCTAGGGTATTCAATTTATTTATAAGTCATCTGTGTGGAACAGTGTCAAAGACTTAACTGAAATCTAAGTACACCACATCTACATCTCTCCCTTGGTCCAACTCTCTGGTCATCCAGTCAAAGATATTAATGAGATTTGTTTGACAAGACCTACCTCTTGTAAAACCATGATGCCTTGACTCTGCAATCCATTGGATTCCAGAAACCTCACTATCCTCTGTTTTAGCAGCCTGTCCATTAGTTTACTCACCACAAAAGTCAGACTAACTAGCCTGTGGTTCCCAACCTCATCCTTAGTTCCGCTTTTGTGTAAAAGGACCACGTGCCTTTCTCCAGTCTTCTGGGACCATGCCAGACTCTAAAGGAGCATTGAAAAATCAATCTATTCATTCAAATATCAATTATTATGCTCACTAAAAGCTCAAACTGAATTTTATGGCAAAAAGAAGTGCAGCAAATAATAAAAAAATATTTAGCTTGTTAACATCAGGTTCAGTGAACTTCATATGTCGTACTTTGCAAAAATGCTTACAAGTTAAGAGATGCTGCAATCACATGGAGGATGGCTGATTAAACAAAGTATAGTTAGCAAACTTTTACTACAAGTTTTAAAGACTGAAGGGCAGAGCAGTAACAGTCAATCCCCTGATGAAATTAGTGAAACTCAACGTTGAGACTTTACATGGTTGAAATGTCTCTTAACTTGTGAGTGCTTTGCCAAACACGATGTATCAAGTTCATTGAGTTGATATTAAAAAGCTATGGGAGATACTTCTGGAACCCCTGTTAGTGCTCTGGAAGTCTGAAAACAGGTGTAGGGACATACCCACAGCTATTTTATCAGCAGGGTCTGTGGATGTCCCCAGAGTGAGGACGTCTAAGTCAGAACAAGGGCATGGTGGTGGCAGGATCGGGGGATTGCCCCTCTTCAAACTCAAGTTAAAAGCTCATCTTTTCATCTCTGCCTTTGGCTCTTGATTTTGCTGTTCTCCTTCCTTCCCCTCTTTTATTTCACCTTTCTTTCTTCCTCTTACACTTGTTCTTACCTCTTTCCTTTGTCCTGTTTCTCCTGCTCTTGTCTCTTTGCCCTTGTTCTCATCTTTTTTCTACTCCTTTTCTTGCTTTGTCTTTTAAGATTGCAAGCTCTTTTGAGCAGGGACTGTCTTTTTGTGTTTTTATTGTACAGCGCTGCGTGTACCTGGTAGTGCTTTATAAATGCTTAGTAGTAGTAGTAGCATGATCGGGGCATTCCCAAGAATTTGGACATCCTTACCTGATTTCAGAAATGTCTTGGATGAACTGAGCTGCGTCAAAGGTTATATCTGTTACAGGCATGAATAGACATCTGAAAAGTGTTATTTTTCCAGCAAATATTGGATGGTGTGGAAAAGGAGTTACACTCATATTCCCTTTATTTTACAATTTGACAAGAACACTGATGAAGAATGGGGGCTGATGTTTTTGTTTTGTCATGCCGCTGGACAAACCTACCCCACAGTTTCATAGAAGGGCCATCTCTATGGATGCCGGTGCAGGCATCCATGTCAAGGGCGTCTATGTTTCTCAGATCGGGCCGAAACATAGATGTCCCTAGCGTTTTCTTGCACATTCTTCCCTGGATGGCCCAGATTGAACATCCTTACTGAAATGTCACTATGTTTCTTAAAGATACTAAGGGGCATGTTTACTAAAAGTTAACATGTGTTAAGTAAAGTTAACATGTAATAACTGCTGCAATAGCCTATAAAAATGAAGGGCAGGGGCAGCACTTAACACGCATGAACTTTACTTGACACTAGTTAAACTTTAGGAAACATGCCCCTAAGATTTGCCATACTGGGTCAGACCAAAGGTCCATCAAGCATAGTATCCTGTTTTCAACAGTGATCAATACAGGTCACAAGTACCTGGCAGGATCTGAAAAGGTTGAGAAATTCTATGCTGTTTATCTCAAAGATAAGCAGTGGATGTCCCTCAATTCACTTTATTAATTGTTTATGGACTTTTCCTCCAGAAACTTTTCCAACCCATTTTTTAAACCCAGCCACACCAACAGCTTTTACTATATCCCCTGGCAACAAATACCAGAACTTAATTATTTTCTCTGATTAGTCTTAAATGTACTACTTAATAGGTTCTTTGCATGTTCCCTAGTCTTTGTAGCTTTTGAAGAAGGAGACAACCAATTCAAGTTTACTTGTTAAGTAAATAAGAATATAAGATATGCCATACGGGGTTAGACCAAGGGTCCATCAAGCCCAGTATCCTGGTTCCAATAGTAGCCAATCCAGGTCACAAGTACCTGTCAGGTTCCCAGAAGGCAGACGGATTCCATTCTACTTGTCCAGTGGGTAAGCAGTGGATTTCCCCAATCCACTTTAATAATGGTTTATGGACTTTTGCTCCAGGAACTCATCCAAACCTCTTTTAAATCCAGCTACACTCATTATTTTATAGAACTCTATCTTATATCTCCTCTATCATATATCTCTTTTTAAGATGCGGTAATCAGAACTGCATGCAATACTCAAGGTCCAGATGCTCCATGGAGTTACACAGAGGCATTATGATATCCTTTATTTTATTCTCCATTGCTTTCCTTATAATTGCTAGCATTCTATTACTTTTCCTGGAGCAGAGGATATCAACGTATTATTCAAGGTGATGCTTAGATCCTTTTCCTGGGTGGTGACTCCTATTGTAGAACCTTGCATTGTGTAGCTATAGTTTGTTATTCTTTCCTATGTGCATAGCTTTTGCACTTATCCACATTAAATTTCATCTGTCATTTGGAGGCCCAGTCTTTCAATTTCTCAAGGTCCTCTAGCAATACTTCACAATCTTCTTGCGATTTTACAACTTTGAATAATTTTGTGTTGACTGCAAATATGATCACCTCACTCGTTTCCATTTCCAAGTCATTTATAAATATGTTAAAAAGCAGTGGGTCCAGCACAGACCCATGGACTACTCCACTATTCACCATTCTCCATGAAGAAAATTGTCCATTTAGCCCTACTCTCTGTTTTCTATCTTTTAACTAGTTGCCAATCCACAGATGGTTACTACCTGACTTTAATTTCCTCAAGAATCTCTCATAAGAGACCTTGTCAAAGGCTTTCTGAAAATCCAAAAACACTATAATTAGCCAGCTCACTTTTATCTACCTGCTTATTCACATCTTCAAGAAAAAGTGTAACAAATTGGTGAGGCAAGATTTCCCATAATGAAATCCATGTTGGCTATGATGATTTATATGTTCAGTAATTTTGTTTAAGTAACATAGAAATGATAACAGATAAAGACTTGCATGGTCCATTTGGTCTTCCCAGTGAGGTAGCAAGGGTTATACCCACCACTCCATGCAGGTTACTCCCCTCTCTGCTTTTGTTTAGAGTTGTACTTCCCACTTAGTGCAGGTTACCCCTTTCTACTTTTTGAAGTATAAATGTTATTTTGTTTGCTTTGATTCCATCCTCTTGCTATAAAGGGATCTTCTGTGTCTGTCCCATGCCTTTCTGAATCCCATCACTGTTTTTGCCCCCACCATTTCCACTGGGGGGGACATTTTAGGCATCCATCACCCTTTCCGTGAAAAAGTTCATGTCCTCTAGTTTCCCCATCTTTGAAAAGTTTTGTTTGTTCATTAATACCCTTTAAATATTTAAAGGTCTGTATCACATCTCCTATGTCCCTCCTCTCCTGCAGATCATACATATTAAAGTCTTCAAGTCCCTTCTCATACTTTTTCTAGTGCAGGCCCCATATCATTTTGGTCACCTTCCTCTGAACCATTTCAAGCCTTTGCAAAACTCCACTATTCACATGTATCCTATATGAGTGCGATCTCTAGAACTGAACACAATACTCCTAGTGAGGCCTCACCAATAACTGGTATAGGGCATTAATACCTCTTGCCTTCTGCTGATTTTGTCTCTTTGTATGCAACGTTTGGCCACTGCCTTTTCACATTCACCACATTGAGATCCACAGATACTATCACCCCGAGACCCCCTTTTGTTCCAGACACACCAGCCTCTCATCCCCTACTGCATCTTGCTCCTTTGAATTTCTGCATCCCAAGTGTATCACACTGCACTTTTTCACATAACAATCTTAATTGCCAAGTATTAGACCATTTTCCTAATTTTTATAGATATTTTCTTATGTTTACTCTCTCTGAGGTATCTACTCTATTGCACATCTTCGTATCATCTGCAAAAAGGCAAACCTTTTGTTTAACCCTTTGACAATATCATTCACATAGACATTGAACAGTACCAGTCCCAGGACCAATCCCAATCCCTGAGACACGCCACTACTCATGTTCCCTTCTTCTGAGTGAATTCCATTTACTGCTGCCACCACCCTATGCTATCTATTAGTTAACCAATCACTGATCCATTTCACTATCGTGGAACCCATCTCTAGGCTACTCAGTTTATTTACAAGCCTCCTATTAAGAACAGTATCAAAGGCTTTGCTGAAATCCAAGAAGATCACATCCACTGCATGCTCTTGATCCACTTCTCTGGTCACCCAGTCAATCAGATTTTTTTGCTATGATCTTCCTTTGGTAAAATGATGTTGCCTCGGATCCTGCAATCCATTGGATACCAGAAATTTCACAGTGCTTTCTTTCAGCAGTGACTCCATTACTTTTCCCACCATCAAAGTAAGGCTTATTGGTCTGTAGTTTCCCATCTCTTCTCTGCTGCCACTTTTGTGAAGAGGGACTACATCAGTCTTTTTCTAATCCCACAGAATCTCCCCCATCTCCAAAAATCTATTAAATATGCCCTTTAAATATCCTGCCAGAACCTCTGAGCTCTCACAATATCCTGGGATGTATTTCATTCGGCCCCATGGCCTTGTCCTCTCTGAGTTTTACAGGTTATTCAGCAACACCTTCTTCCATGAATGGTGTGGCATCTACTCCATTCCCATTGCTATCTTTGTCAATCATGCATGGTCCTTAACCATGATGTTCTTTTGTGAACACAGAACAGAAGTATTTGCTTAGTACTTCTACTTTTTCCTTGTCACTTTCTACAAATTGGTCCTCAACCCCTTTGAGTCTTGCAATTCTACCTCGGGCCCAATATTTATTTATTTATTTATGGGTTTTCCATACCACCTTTTCAAGAAATCAAAGCGGTTTACAGTATAACAAAAATGGTACAGTATAACATTACATTATAATATAACATATCTATAAATAAGATGATTTACAGAGTAACATTTACTGAGCAAATTATAACATATATATAACATAACTATAAGTAGGATATTGGTTATATAGATGGTAGAAGAACTTATTTACAGAGTAACTTATGCTTAGATATACTCGTACAAATATACAGATATACAAGGTCATGTCAATATATGTGACTGATCTGATATGTGATAGCAAGTTAACTAAGATCAAGTATTGATTGGGGTAGTTGCTTAAGTAGGATAAAGTTTCTTTGGTTCCCATAGTGTGCTATAAAAAGATGTGTTTTAAGGTCTTTTCAAAATGTGGGTAGGTCAATTGAAGATCTTAGTTTCTCAGAAAACATGTTCCATAAGACTGGGGAAATAAATGACAAACATACTATTACTAGTGGCACGGTTAGTTTTTCGGTAATCTGGCGGTACTATTAGGGTATTTTGTGTACAACCTCTTCTCTGGCAATCATATGGAGTTAATTTTATGAGGTTGGTTAAGTATGATAGGGGTATCTTTCTGATCAATTTGAAGATGGCCATGGGGAGGGGTGACCTGCATGGAGCAGCAAGTGAACCTACTCTTACCGCCTTGCTGGGCAGACTAGATAGATCACACTGGTCTTTATCTGCTGTCTTATACTATATTAGTAGTTTACATTTAACTCTGCTTTGTATTGGTAACCAAAGGTATTGGGATTATGTTCTCAGTTATATGTGCTTTTTGGGTTATATGTGCCGCCATATTTTGAGCTATCTGAAGGCTATGCAGTGTTTGTTTAGAAAGTCCCTGGAGTTGTTGTTAAGTGCTGTCAAGTCAGTATCGACTCATGGTGACCCTCTGGATAGTTGACCTAAACTTTGTTCAGTCTTCAGCCAAGTAGCTCACTGTTGATAGAGTGGTATCCATAACTGCTGTTATTGTATTGATCCATCTCATTGCCGGCCTTCCTCTTTTACGGTGATCTTCTACCTTGCCTTGGAGTATGCCATTACAGTAGTCTATGTGTGGGAATATCATTGCTTGTAGAACGGTCCTGAAGTCATGGTCTGTTAGTAGTGGTCACAACTGTTGAATCATTTTTAATTTATTGTAAATAGTTCTTGTGGTTAGTTTTATGTGGGCTGTTAGACTGAGAGTCTAGTCAATGTTAATACCTAGATATTTTACTTTGTTTTTTTACTTCCAGGGTAGCCTTCTTCACATTGATGTTGAATGGAGAAATGAAACCTTGGTTCCTAGTAATAAAACGTACATCCGTTTTCTTATAGTTTATATTCAGGTTATGGGATTTCAACCATTGCAAGATTTCGTTTAAGCAGGATATCATACCATCAAAGCTAGGATTTGTTACGTCGAAGGGCAGGTATAACATGATATCATCAGCATAAATGGAATAGTCTACTTGATATTTTTGAATAATATTGCATAGGGCTGAAGATAGATATTGAATAATAAGGCTGAAAGGGCTGAGCCTTGGGGTAAGCCTTGTTGCTGTTTGTAGACCTCAGAGAGTTGCTGGTCAATTTTAACTTGTTCAGATTTGTCGGATAAGTAAGACTTAAACCAACAAAGTGCAGTGCCATATATACCTATTTGTTGCAGCCAATCAAATAGCATATGATGAATGATTGAATCAAAGTCTGAGGCAACATCAAGGAAGATAAGTATGAATGCTTGTTTCGAATTATCTATATCCTCTTGTCACATCACTTCACATATTTTGCCATTTTTAATTCTGTGTGTGCTTCTGCCGTCCTGATTTCTCTCTTTGCCTCTTTCAGCATTATCTGGTATTCTTTTTTTGTGTTTCTTGTTTTCTGATCTTCTGAATTTTATTAACGAGGTCTTTATTTTTACAGCCACTTCTTTGGAGAACCATATCCATTTCCTTTTCTTCTTGTTTTTATTTACTTTCCTTACATAGAGATCTGTTGCTCTTTTTAAAGCCTCTTTCAGTTTAGACCATTGTCTTTTCACTTCCCTTATCTCCTCCCACCTGTCAGCTCCTCTTTCAGATACTTTCCCATTTACTAGAGACAGCAGTCTTGAAATCTAGGACTTTGAGTTTGCTGTGATTGGATTCTGTTTTGGCTTTTACCTGAAAACCACACTGTGTAGTGATCCCTACTACTCAAATGGGCACCCATGAGAACTTAGATACACTAGCCCCATTAGTGATTACTAGATCCAGTGTTGATCCTTCCCTGGTGCCTCCGCTTGGAGATTAGAAGATCCCATGCAGGGAAGGGCTAATGCTAAGGTCTGGTATCTTAGACCACTGGCCATTCTGACATTTTTTTATATAATGGTTTGACTATGTTGCCTGAAATTGAAATCAGGCTTATTGGTCTATAGTTCCCTGGATCAACCCTGAAACTCTTTTTAAAAAGTAGCATTACTCTGGCTACTCTCCAATCTTCAGGTACTAGCTCTTAGTTATTTAATGCCAGACTAGTCAACACATGATGACCCTTTGGATAGTTGTCCTAAAGATGATTTTAATTATAGTCTGAAAATTACTAATAGGTTTGCAATTTCATTTTTTAATTCTATCATCATCCTGGGATGTATACCATCCGGTCCAGAGGATTTGCTCCTCTTTAGTTTGTCAAATAGCCCTATTACATCTTCCAGGTTCACCAATATTAGCTTCAATTCCTTTGATTCATCACCTTTAAATATCATTTCTGGTATGGGTATCACCACAAGATCTTCTTCAGAAAGATCGAAAGCAAAGAATTAATTTGGCTGCTCTACCATGGCCTTAGTTCCCCATTTACTCCCTTATTATTATCAAATGGTTCAACTGACTCCTATGAAGGAATTTGTTTTTGCATGTACCTGCAAAAGGGTTTATTATAAGTTTTTTTCTTTCCACAGCAAGCTTCTTTTCAAAATCTATCTTTGCCCATCTTATCAATGTTTTGCATCTAAACCTTGCCAGTGCTTATGCTGTTTTCTGTTTTCTTCATTCAGATCTATTCATTCAGATGTTTTCTGGCTATAACAGCCTCTCTAACCTCACCTTTAAACCATGCCAGCAGCTGTTTTGCTATCCTTCCACCTTTCTTAAAGCATGGAATACATCTGGTCTGGGCTTCCAAGATGGTATTTTTAAGTGATGTTCAGGCCTGATGTGAACTTCTAATCTTTGCAACTTCTCCTTTTAGATTTTTCCTAACCATTTTCCTCATTTTATCAGTCTCCCTTTTAAAAATTAAATGCTAGTGTAGTAGATTTCTTTGCTGTCCTCCCTCCTTTTATGAAATAAAATTTCATTAGATTATAATAACTATTTCCAAATGGCCCCAACACTATCACCTCTTGCACCAGATCCTACATTCCACTAAGGACTTTATCCAACTAGCTTCTCCTCATATTGGTTCCTGAACCAGCTGCTCCATGAAGCAGTCATCTATTTCTTCTAAAAAAAATGTATCTTCCTAGCATGTCCTGATGTGACATTGACTCAGAAAATACTGGGTAATGAAATCACCCATTATTCCTGTGTTACCACTTTTGCTAGTATTTCATCATCTGCCTGTTCATCCTGGCCAGATGAATGGTAGTATACCTCCCCCCCCCCCCCCCGGCTAGTCCCCTTCTCACATGGAATTTCCATCCATAAAGATTCTACAGTACATTTTGTTTCCTGCAAAACCTTTAACCTGTTTGACTCAATGCTCTCTTTAACATATAGCTCCACCCCTTAAACAATTTGATCTACCCTATCACAGCAATATAATGTATACCAATGTATGTGTCCCACATCCTCCTTTCACCAATTCTCTGAGATGCCAACTATTTCTACCTCTTCATTCAATGCTACATAATTCTAACTCTTTCTTGTTTTTTTAAACCTTTAGCATTTGTATACAGAAATGTCAAAATATATTCTTTGCTCATATTAACTAGCTGCTTATCAGTTGACAGGAATAGCAAGGAGCATTTCAACTCTGTCTGCTTTTACCTTTATAATCAAAATGGAGAGGTTAAAGAATTCTGATAGAGAGGTTGAAATACCTTTCAAAGATAATTATTCCAAACCATGAGCCCCTGTCATTTACAAAGTAGACCAAAGCCTACATTGCCATACTATAAATCCTATAATTCATAAACAATTGTATTCCTCAATTAAGGTAATCAATTAAACTCATCAATTAAAAGCCACATTTAATAATAAAACTTTCATCTTTTACAAAATACTAACAAGTTGGGAAAGCAAGCAGAGCAAGGCTTATAGAATTCTTTCCGTGTGTGTGTGTGGGGGTAGTTGCAGGATAATTGGAGTTGGGGAAATGTGCGGGATGGTAGGGCAGTTGGCAGGGGTATCTTCTAAGGATGGAACAGTTTGTTTTTCCCAATGTCTAGTTTAAAAGCTGCTCTATCTCCTTTTTAAAGGTTAGTGCCAACAGCCTGGGTCCACCTTAGTTAAGGTGGCACCCGTACTGCCAGAAAAGGCCCCCTTATCCCCAGAATTTCCAACAAATGCAAATCCCTCCTCTCTGCACTACTGTCTCTGCATTGAGACTCTGGAGGTCTGCCTGCTTCTTGGGTCCTGCTAGTAAAACAGAGAGTATTCTGAGAATGCAAACCTGGAGGTCCTGAGAGGGAGAGTCTGGGTAAAGGTTTGAAGGGAGGGTTATGAGAAAGAGAGAGATTGGGTGAAGGTGGTGGAAAGGTTATGAAAGAAGAGCGAGAGAGAGAGAGAGATGCTGCAGGGGGGGGCTATGTGAAAGAGAAATAGACTTTGGATGATGGCTAGGTGGGGGCTATGAGAGACTTTTTTTACTTCATGTATTACCAGGCCATGGTGATACGTGAAGCAAAAAGGAAAATACCTTGGGTGCAACTATAAAGGGTCACCAATATGCTGCTGACAAACTACTCACTGGTGGTAAGAGGGGGAGGAGGAGAAGGGCCACTGCCTTTTGTTGGCAATATGTAATAGTAGGTTAAGGGCCAGATTTATTAAGCTTTTTTTTCCTATATAACAAAAGAAAACTGTAAATCAGGCCCTTAAAAAAGAAGCTATGATATACCTTTTTTGGGGGGGGAAGAATTGTGATTAAGGTCTCGGCATTTGAATCCTAAATTTTTAAGATGGCTCCTTGATTCCAAGAAAATCTGTTAAGGTTTGCTATTATTTTTGTCTCAATTAACTGCTAATCTGTTAAAGGTTAATCACCAGTTGATGAAAATACACTGTGGTGAATCTTGGTATGTGGAAAAAAATGGTAAAAAAAACACATCCAGTTTGAAAATAGGACAAACTGGACTGGGGGATTCCAGATATAAGCCATACAAATGGCCCAATGCATTTCTATCGGAGAAGGAATTCCAGCTTCTGTAGCATAGAAACTTACATACAATGAAGCAGAGCCATTATGGAATTTCTCCTTTCAAACTCTCTCTTCCTATTCCCTATTTTCCCTATGCTTCAAATTTCCCCATCCCCAAAAGCTGCCCCCCAATTTCCCCACAACCTCACACAGTACCCCATCCCTGAAAAATACTCCTCACAATTGCTCCAGAAACCTACCAAATATCCCCAACACCAAAAAAATACCCTCCACACAACTGCTTCACCCCTGCAAACTGCCCAACCCCCCAAAGATATACACCCACAACTGACCTACCTCAAAATACAACCTCCCACAACTACCTGACTACCCCATTCCCAAAAGACACACCCCTGAAACTGCCCCACTATACCGTAAACTGCCCCATCCCAACAAACAACCTTCCGTAGATGCCCTATCCTCACAAAAAATCTTTAGAACTGTCCCACCATCCCATAACATGCCCCACTATCAATTCCTACTCCCAGCAGCTTCTCAACCAACCCACAAATTGCTCCCACCTCTAAACAACACTCTTCCAATTGTCCTACCCCCAAAAGGTACCCCATGCAACTGTCCCACCAACCTGCACTCCGCCCCACCCCTATCAGCCCACACACAAACTGCCCTGCCCCTGCAAGATATTCCCACAACTGCTCCACTTCCCTGCAAATTACCCCAACCGCAAAAACTATCCTGCAGCTGCTCATGCATGCACTTACAAACACATAGGAGATGGAAAGAACTCCAAAAGCCATGCTCTGTCTGCTTTCCCCACTTGTTAGTATTTTGCAAAAGATGTAAGATTTTATTTTTTAATGTAGCTTTTAATTGATGAACTTAATTGAGGAATATAATTGTTTTATGAATTATAGGATTTATTTTATGTAGACTTTGGTACCATTTTGCAACCAATATTTTGGAAAGAGACTATTAATAATTTGATAGATAAATAAATACATTTCTGCCTGTTACTGATAATGATATTTTCTGTTTTTATTGCTTTAACTTGCTTGATTAGCTGAAATGGAAAAGTAACCAAATAAGGGGTATGTTTACTAAAGGTTTACACGTCAATGAATGTGAATGTGCACTAAGTGCCATTACACCTACTGAAATAAATGGGCCAGAGCAGCACCACGCGTTAACATTTGTTAACATGTGCAAACATTTAGTAAACATGCCCCTAAATATTCAGTTCATACATAAATTTAGATTGCTGATCTTCATGCCTAGTCCTTGTGGGCCACAAACAGACGACATTTTCAGGATATCTCTAATGAATATGTATGAGACATCTGCATACAATGTAGAGAATAGGCATGCAAATCTCTCTCATGCATATTCATTATACCAAACAGAAACTCTCAGACCAAAACAATCCAAATAATTCCTAACTCAGCTAAACTTACTTCAATAGCTCCAGCTATTGAACAGCTAAACCGGCTATTGAACAGCTAAACCAGTTAGTTAGATGCAAGGCATTGATAAGGCAGGCAAAGAGAGAATTTGAGAAGAAGCTTGCTGTGGAAGCAAAGACGCATGACTTTTTCAAGTATATTCGTAGCAAAAAAACCCTGTGACGGAGTCAGTTGGACCATTAGATGATAGAGGGGTAAAAGGGGCACTAAGAGGCGACAAGGCCATAGCGGAGAGACTGAATGAATTCTTTGCTTCGGTCTTTACTGAGGAAGATGTAGGGATGTTACCCATGACTGAAATGGTATTTAACACTAGAAGCCCCAAAGTGCGTCAATTGACGCAAATGCATCTTCGAAGTTGTATACCAGCGCCACTGCTAGAACCATGTCAGTCATGTTCCATGACTTTGTTAGCAAGGTCAAGATGTCCAAATATGCGCTTCGAAAATTAATGACAGATGCACCACCTAGCGGGAAAATGAATTTATACCTAGAAGCCCCAAAGTACGTCAATTGACGCACTCAATTATCTTGGATGCGTCAATTGATGTACTTTGGGGTTTCTAGGTATAAATTCATGTTCCCACTAGGTGGCGCATCTCAATCACTGTTTACAGTTTTACTCCGACATTACAAACAATAAACACACGATGATGTCATCTAATGACGTCACATACTGCACGTATTTAACAAATAAGTAACTTCACATTAATTCACATCTGCATTTCATGCTAAACGCAGTCGTCGTGATAATGCGTCAACTGACACACTTTGGGGTTTCTAGGTAAAATTCCTTTTGGGGCTTTTTGTGTTAAAGAGGATGCCACAGAAGAATTGA
This sequence comes from Ichthyophis bannanicus, assembly GCA_033557465.1. NCBI lineage: Eukaryota > Metazoa > Chordata > Amphibia > Gymnophiona > Ichthyophiidae > Ichthyophis > Ichthyophis bannanicus. The sequence continues at coordinate 546,923,692 of CM066033.1, forward strand.
AAGAAATAATGATACAATGGGAAGGTGTATTACAACTATTTGACTATTTAATAAATTGAAGAGTAGCAAATCACCTAGACTGGATGGTATACATCTGAGAGTGCTGAAAGAACTGAAATATGAGATTACAGACCTACTATTAGTAATCTGTGAACTATCATTAAAATCATCTATAATACCTGAAGATTGGAGGATGGCCAATTTAACGCCAATTTTTAAAAAGGGTTCCAGGGGTGATCCGGGAAAATACAGACCGATGAGCCTAACGTTAGTACCGGGAAAAATGGTAAAAACCATTATAAAGAACAAAATTACTGAACATGTAGATAGTCATGGCTTAATAGGAGACAGCCAACATGGCTTTAACCGAGGAAGGTCTTATCTTACTAATCTGTTATGTTTTCTTGAAGGTTGTGAATAAACAGGTAGACAAAGGTAAGTCAGTTGATATAGTGTATCTGGATTTTCAGAAAGCCTTTGACAAAGTCCCTCATAAGAGACTTTTGGCAAAATTAAAGAGTCATGGGATAAGAGGCAGTGTATTATTATGGATCAGGAATTGGTTAAAAGATAGAAAGCAGAAGGTAGGGCTAAATGGTCAATTTTCTGAATGAAGAAAGATGAATAGTGGAGTACTGCAGGTATCTGTGCTGGGTCCACTACACTGCCTCCAATCCCATACCACAGTGCAACCAGGTACAAAGTAGAATGCACAAACCCATGTCATGACATGAATGATATTCCAGACAGCAATGTTCCCTCTAATTTTCTGTAGGCTGTGTGCGCATAAAATATCAGCTGTGTGCAGCTTTTGAAGGAAGGTTAAATTTTTGTGCGCCACATAACGACACTCGGAGTTACATACTTTAAAATTTGACTACACGTCAGAATACAGTATGTACACCACACTGATTGTAATCAAATTAAATGAAAATAGACGATTACTAAATGAAGCGGGAAATTTCTAGTAATTACAAATCATAACTTTTAAATTTTAAGACGTCTGTGTTGTTTTCTATCACAATCAGAGCCGTAATTTTTGTGCGCTCTGTTGTAATGTATGTGCGCTCGCTCGGCGAGGTGTGTGCGCACGCACACGCGCACAGCTTAGAGGGAACAGTGCCAGACAGGCATGGGTGTCAAAATGAACACTCAGTAGCCATATTAAACTCAGTCAAGTTCAGGTGCACTGAACAGACTCTGTATGCATATGTGCTTCATATGTCTTATTTCACTTGCAAATACATCTAGACAAGCCTCCACTGGAACTGTTAGCCATTCGTCCTGCATAGTATTAGAGCAACTGTATTGAAAAAATATATCCTTTTATGACCCTTATAGGTCCCCTGTATCTCCAGGACTCCAGTCAGATGGGAGTCCAATGTGCCTACAAGCACTCTGATAGGAATAGATGACAAGTCAGCTGAGCACTTCAGCTGCGCTTATCTCTGCCAGCCTAACCACTATAAACTCATATTCTCCCTAAGGAGGCATGGTACTTGTTTTGTACATGCCATTCCCAATTATATTTCCTCTCTAAATCCTGTGTTTCAAGGATACCAGTAATCCTGGTTTTAATATCCATAATCAGTATTTATCAAGCAGAGCAGTGTGATGTTTAGAGCAGGGAGCTGAGAATCAGGGATGCTAGGGTTCAAATCCCACTGCCACTCCTCGTGACTTAATCCTCCATTGCCTCGGGTACAAACCTAGATTGTCAGCCCTCTGGGTACAGGAAAATACCTACTGTACCTGAATACAACTCACTGTGGACTTCTGAGAAAGGTGTGAGCTAAATCTAATTCCCTTTCCTTCTCTTCCATGAAGCAAACTGAAATCAAATCTGGTTGCAGTCCTTAAGGTAGCAATGTACATAGGACTGAGTAGGGGCCTGGTGGAGAACTTAAAATGGACCTTATAGTGCCATGTTCCCTAAGATAGTGGGGCTGGGACAGGTCCAGCCCTACCACTGAGCGACTGTGTTCTTTGCACATGGTCCTGCTTTTCAGTTTCATTATTCAACCCCTATTGACTTATGCAAATGAGGCCCTGCAATCTGTCTCAGCACATGGTCCCACTTCCTTCTGCATCCCACTTAGGCCGTCCCTGGCCTGGGGAAGAAGCATGTGTATGAAGGGGGTACATGTGATATTTCTAAGGGGATATATGGGACAGTAGGAATGTATGAGGAAGGTGTGTGTATTTAGGGGCTTGTATATGTTGGAAGCACAGCAGGGGCATAGTGTGTGAGCATGTACACATGAGGTGGATGATTGTAGATGGGTTATCTAAAGCAGTGGTACAGCAGGAGAGGTAGGGTGGGGTGGCTGTGTGCACAGCAAGGGTAGGGGTGGGAGTTCTGCCGTGGGGAGAAGTATTTACCTAGCTTTACCTCTCCTTCTCCTCTCATTGGCAGATAAAGCCTTTCTTCAGCCTGGAAGGCTTTGGGAGGTGAGCATAGTACACAGTGAACTTACTTTCAGCAGTGTTGCTGTACCACCTCTTAATCTTATTCTTCAACCACCATATGTCACCTTTCGCAGACAGCGCCAGCCCAACCACTAAGAAAACTAGGCAGATGCCTAGGGCAGTAGCTTCTGGGACAGCAGCAAAGAGAAGCTACAGTCAAAGCAAAGCAATATATTTAGACTCTCCTGCGACATTTTGCGCCGCGGGCAAATGCCAAAGGAGCACGCCCAAGGAGCAGGACAGGTGAGCTCCTTGGGGCAACTCCAGGAGCCTACCTTTGCCACCCTTATCTCAGCCTGGTTACTCAACAACCACTGTGTCAGTCTCCACGCGGACACCTGCCCTTCCTCGTTGCCTGTCAGGTAAGTTATCTCACCTCCTCTTCATTCTCTGTTTCCTCCTGCTTATTCATATGCCTCTGAACAGCATGTCCCTCATCCCTGTTCATTGAGGCTGGCGCCCCCCTCTCCTCCCCAACCCCCTTTATCTGTCTTGCGCCACAAGGAATCCTGCCAATCTCATTCCCTGTACCCCTCCTGCTAACTCTTTCTCCAATTGTCCCCCCCCATTCTGCCCCCGGTCACCTCCTTCCCCCATCATTCTCCAGGCTTGCCCTCCTCAAATGCAGATCTCTGCGCTCAAAATCCCTGCTCATTCATGATCTCCTGCTCCTCCACAAATTAGATGCACTCTTCCTCACAGAGACCTGGCTCCGGGTTAGCGAGGATCCTCTTCTCAATCATCTCCGCCCAGGTTACTCTGCCAGCTACCTGCCCTGCCGTGGCCGTAGTGGTGGCAGCGTGGCAGTTATTCACCACTCCTCTTATTCACTCACTGAGGTTCCCCTCTGCTGCGAAGCCTTACTACTTTGTCACGACTCGACCCCCCCCCTCTGCTTTTCCTTCTTATCTATGCCCTCCCTACCCTCACTTCGCACGTATGGGACTCCTTTCTGTTGTCATCATTTTTCTATGTTTCTATAAAGGAAAAAAAGGGACTGTTGTAGTTGTTGATATGGAAGGACAGACTAGATAGGCCATGTGGTCTTTTTCTGTCATCATTTTTCTCTGTTTCTATGTTTCTACGCTATCAGAAGCCACTCTGGTTTACTCTCATCTCCTGATCCTTGGTGATTTTAACCTACACTTGGACCCCTCTGTTCGCCCCTGCAACATTTCCTTCTGCACTCTTCTTGATGATCTTTCCTTATGTCAACGTGTCCACTGCCCCACCCACATGGCCAGACACGTCCTTGACCTCATCATCTCCCCCATCAATCTCCCCACCCTCTCTCCCTCCAATATCTCACCTCTTCCTGTCCCCTGGCCCGACCATTTTTGTCTCCTCTTCTCTATTCCTCAGTCGGCTTCCTGTTCCCCCTCATCCACTACAGCTGCCTCCGCCCCTCCTCTCCCTACTCACTGCATTACCGCCATTACCCTTCAGCAATTCCCCTCCTCTGACCAGCTCTTCCCCTCCGATTTCTCAACCCTTTATCTGGATCATCAGATTGAATCCTGGAATTCCACTCTGTCTGCTGCCCTCGACTCGCCCCTCCCCTCCCCCCATCCCAACTTTGCTCCTGCGCCCGTTGCCACCCCTAGTTTCACCCTGGCCTCCTTCTCCATCGTTCCTACTTCTGCCATGCTGAGTGTCGCTGGCGCACAAGCCCCTCTGCTACATCCCTTGCCCACTTTCGTCACTACCTTTCTCATTATCGCTCTCTTATCCATTCCGCAAAGATTTCCTACTACTCAGATCTTATCTTCACATCATTTAATTCTTCACGTGAGCTGTATTCTGTCCTTCATTCGCTGTCCTCCCTGCACTTCACATCCTCCCCTCTCCCCGCTCCTTCTTTCCCCAAACCTTCTCTCCTAGCTACCCATTTCACTGATAAGATCCTCTCCATTCGCAGCTCCTTTCCTGCCTGCCCACCTTCCCTTTTCCCCTCCTCCTCTCCTTCCCTCTCCACCTACCTCCCTCCTCTTCCTCCGTCTCACCCCTTTCCTACTCCTGGACCTCCTTTTAGCCTATCTCCTCACCTAAACTTCTCTGGGCCCTTTCCTCCATTCGTAAGACTACATGCCCCTTTGGCCCCATAACTTCCCCTTGGTTCACCAATATTTCTTTGGCCCTCCTCCCACTCATTCTCAATATCTTTAACTTGAGTCTCTCTTCAGGGACCTTCCCTCTCCTCTGGAAGCACACTATTATCCATCCACTCCTTAAGAAGCCTTCCCTTGATCCCACCTTATTCGCTCACTGGCTTCTTAAGAAGTCTCTCATGAGGGACTTTGTCAAATGCCTTCTGAAAATCCAAATAAGCTACATCAGCCATCTCACCCTTACCCACCTATTTATTAACATCTTCAAAATAATCTAAAAGATTAGTAAGGCAAGATTTCCCTTTACGAAATCCATGTTGGTTCTCCCCCATTAAGCCATGCCTATCTACATGGCCAGTAATTTTGCTTTTCAGAATAACTTCTAAAACGTGAGCACATGTGTCTGACAGTTTAACACTTCAGGGATACTTTGGTTGAAAATATTTGCTTCAATTGATCTTGCTGAAAAATAATCATATGCTACCTTTCATTTATTCATTTACTGTCAGAACCTGTATTGCTTTCAAGCCTGAGGTCCCTCACGTCTTTCACCTAACATGCCGTTTCACTTTCCTGATTAGCAGACAGCTATAGAAAACTAGTATCTCTTGATAAATGTCTGCTATAAACAAGGTTGGTGCAAGGATACTGGGGACCCTAGATGAACCTTCAGCCGTATGCACCTTCCCAGAGCTTTATATTGATGATCAACAGCCATGATCATCACAACACCATTCTTCCCCCAACAAACTTCTAAAAATGCATAATTTTCAGTTGGAAAGGAAAGGATGATCTCCAAAATGCAAAGCAGATCAGAAACAAGGAAATGTGGGTAGACAATGGCCAAACACCGATGAATGTTCAAAACAATAGAGAATTTATTGAAAGACCTGACTCAGCTGAGTTTCAGCAAACTCGCATTCATCAGAGGTCAATAAACCACATCAATTTTAACAGTGATGGCACAGGAGAATCTTCCAGAAGGGAGCATACTCACAAATTACTAAGAAAGACACAAAAAAGTGAGGTGCGTTAAGTGGTCCCAGGTGCTTTATTGAAGAGAACCCCTGCACGTTTCGGCTGACGCCTTCCTCAGGGGTACAACCTCAAGTTAAAAACAAAAAGGTCAACTACAAACATTTTCAAATATAATAACGTATCTCCTACCATAAATAAATAAACAAACAATAAAATGTAAACCATATGCAACTATATGTGCAATAAAAACAAAACAATATAAAAAATTAATAATATTATAAAAGGTTAGGCTCAACGTAGAACCATAATAAGACACCTTTATCGTGCTAAGACATGAAAGTGTGCAAATGCTAATCCAACAGAAGAAACTTAGTGGACAGAGGGATGAGGAGGACCATCAGGGAGCATATCCACTTACAAATACACTATGGGGTATGTTTACTAAACTGCGGTAATGTCACTCGCGTTAGGTTCTGCGGTAAAGGTACAGATGCCCATATAAAGGCATGGGCGGTGCATCGTTACAGCAAGCCATATCAGCTAACGCACATTACAAGGCGCCATAGACTAACGCGTGTCACAAGGCGCCTTGTAAGGTGCATTATAAGGTGCCTTGTAAGGTGCCTCATAAGGCGCCCTATAGGGCTCCTTAGGCTAAGCACCATATTAGGCACCCCTGGACAAGGCACCGTAGAAGGCAACCTGGGCTATGAAACCATAGGTTAAGGTGGCCTAACAAGGTTACAGTGCCCTAGGTTAGTGTTCCCTAAGGGCTGCAAGGTGTCTCAGGATGACATGCATGACCTGTGAGGAACAGAGACAGATGTAGCCCTAACACTAGATAGAGCACTCAGGAAAGGCAATGAACAGGTAAGTGAAGGAGGGAGAGCTGGGAGCCACTGGACCTGCCATATCTGTGGGCATCCCATGTGGCTGCCAGTACTGATGACAAACATGGTGGGGGCAACTGTACCACAGCACAGGGTGTTGGCAATGTAAAGTACTGGAAAGACAGTTGGTGGCAGACGATGGGAATATGTGTCACCCAGTGGAGGCAGAGGTGGCAGGATAGTTACAATGATGGGTGGAGAGAGGAGTGGTGATGCCATGCAGACCAGGCACAGGCAAGGCAAGCCTGAAGAGGCGCAATGCAGGAAAGGGTAGCAGTGCAGGACATGGGGTGACAGTCTGCACAGGCAGACAGGACGCTACACAGCTGGCAGACGCAGATAGACGGACCGAGGGAAGGTTGGCAATTGTGGCGAGGGTATTATGGGCTGGCGGCACAAATCTGCAAAAATATGACTGTTACAGGCATGCACACTATTTGAGTAGGACAGGCATGAGAGGAGGGAACAATGAGGAATTGAACCCATGAACACTGCCGAGAATGGCATTGCATTAACCAGTAAGCTATACCTCCATGGTGTATGTCACAGCAATGGCTGGGTACAGAAGGACTGCAGGTCACCGCACAAACTGTCTGCTCTGAGTGCCAGGATAGGGTAACCCCACCAGTACCCATGATGCAATGCACATGCTGAATAGCTGTCTACAGCTGATCACCAAATGGGGTCTGCACCTCTCCGGTACCTCAGCTTGGAAGACGAACTGACAGTGCGTGATACTGGCACAGAGTAGCTACAGACCATGCCATTGTGCAGGTTCTGTGTTCCACCTGCGGGATAGGATGGGTGCCCAGCACTAGGTCTGCAGTACATGTGGTGCTAGAGGTAGGCCCTGCTGTACATCCCCATCACTACCAGTATGTGACGAGTGTTCCTTGCATTGCAGCTGAAGGTAATTCGGTGTCCATCTGTATCCTGCAGTCACATGTGGCCCTCTGGGTCCAGACACCACCCAGATTAGTGTGTACCCCGTGTTAGGGTTTGGATGACGTGGGCACCTGTTTTCAGGGCAGAGGGGTTTCCAGACTTGCATGAGGTTTGTGTAGCAGTGCCTTTATAGGTCAATGTGGTATACACTACATACCCTAAAGGGCTCACATCACCCTTTTTGTAGGTAAGGGACAGGTGCCCCAGCCCCCGTGAAGCAACCTCCATCCTGCTGGTATAAGAGAGCCCTCCAGGGTTGTTGGGCAAGAGCCATACCTGTGGCTGGGGCAGTGGCAGACCAGCAGCAATGCTGGGGTTAGGTCTGGAAAACCCCAACTGCCTCACACCACTGTCTGCCAGTCACCAGCAGACAACACCTGATAGGTGTTCCAACCATGCACAGTCTAACTGCAGACAGTCCACTAGCCAGTCCATAGTGCATGCTCACAGAGGAACTATGTGCACCAAGCAGGCATCTCAGTGATTGGAGCCCAGCACTGGGATCACAAAAGTATCACTGGTGGCAGATAGTGTGGAGCACTATGTGGGAACCTAGACATGCCATGGTCACTGCTCGGTTAGAGTAAGTGCCCTCCCAGCATGACATGCTGTGGCCACCCTGTCCATGTAGGCAGTGGTTGGGCACTACAATGTCCCAGCCATTGCCCCACACCCTGTGAAGATGCATGCTGGCCAATCCGCCCTGTCTGGGCCATACCCACAAAACCATGCTCCTCATTATGCACATATTCAGGCTAACACTGGTAACAGTGGGACATTTTGGCCCAGAGAGGGATGGGCAGCCACAGAACGATGGATAGACATACACACACACTCCTATTGCAGCATTGTGCAAAGATAGGGGTGATTGGCAACTCTGCCCGCCACACTGGTCCTGATCACAGTGCTGACATTGCTAAACTGTGCAGGAGGTAGTAGTAGTGCTCTGGTGATAACTTCAGCTCAATGCTGGGGCCAACAGCCTAACTCTCCATGCATCTTTGGATTGTGGAGCCTGTGTGAGTGGATGTTTGTACCCCTGTTCACCGCTGCTTTGGGCTTTGCACATGTTGCTGTTGTATCTGCATTGTAGGGTAAAATATAGGGACATGCTCTGCAGGAACCACAGCTGGGACTTGAACCTGTGACCCTCTACTTCTGCACCACACTGTTGCCACAGATGCATGGTAGTCCCTGGGGCTACCTGTACGTTTCCTCAGCCAGACCTTTTATGTTGCACTACACACCACTTACTGCTACAGGGCATGGCCTAGGTCCACTGCAGGCAGGTGCCACTGCCCCATCCAGCATGGGCACACACACCCCTGCCATGCTGACATGACCATATGCTGTTGGTGCTGGTAGTGCGCAGTCCCAGGCCATCCACTGTGTGGGTAGGTGGTTGCCTAGGGAGCGGGGTCTGGGGCAGGGGGGCATACATGAGCATCCTCACATCCCCCCCATCACCGCCTACCAATAGTATGTCCCTTCCGCTTGGGGGAGGGTTGGCTGGGGGGATGTTGAGTCAGTGCCCTGGCAACTGTTAGCTCGGGTAGACCAGGTAGATGTAGGTGGATTGTGTTTGGCCTTTGTCAGCTGCTGTCATGCTGATTTCCGGTTTCTACGTTCCTATGTGCCACCTAGGCACCCGCCTAGTCCACCCTGTGCCCCAGCTGCCCCCGCTACATGTCCCGCCTGCAGTCCCCTATGCCCCATTTGCAGCATCGCCATAGTGGCCTTTCATATTTGGGCACTATGCTGTTGCTGAAAATGGAGCACTACTATCATGTTTCTTGGACTCCCTGCCTATGCTGTACATTGCTGACACTTAAATGGTTTCTCTCTCCTGCAAATGTGCATCTAACGGCAGGTTTTAATTTGCGGTAGGATTCAGCCCTTCAGTTCAGCGCGTTAGTGTGCAGGGAGCCTCTCCCCGCCTACTCCCCACCCATTGACCTCTTCTGTCCGCCCTCTCTCCACCCTCTGCGGTGTTTACCGCGGCCAGGAATGCTAACGCTTGTTAGGTAACGTTAACATAGGAACATAACATATGCCATATTGGGTCAGACCAAGGTCCATCAAGCCCAGTATCCTGTTTCCAACAGTGGCCAATCTAGGTCATATGTAACTAGCAGTTTCCCTAAAAGACACAGGTTCCACAATGCTTGTACTGGGTCAAGCATTGATATCCTGGGTCCCTTCTTAATAATGGTTTATGGACCTTTCCTCCAGAAACTTGTCCAAACCTCTTTTAAACCCAGCTACACTAACAGCCTTTACTACATCCTCCGGTAACAAATTCCATGATGGCCTTATTCAACATTAACTGGTCTTTGGTGTCATATGCCCTTCTCTTGTTGCCCTTTTGCTCTATTGCTATGACGTTATTGGACTCGATATGATCTATAAGTTGCTCACTGCATCTATTGCAGTGAGCAGCTTATAGATTGTAGATAGACAAGTTATTGATCTATAATTGTTGGGAGTGTTACTTGAGTCTCCTTTTGGAAGGAGAAATGGTTTTCCTGTAGTAAGTCATTGTGGTGTTAAGTCTGGCTGCATAAACAATTGATTTTTGCAATTCGTCAAGTCTGATTGGAGTGATGTTAACTGTTTGAGCCAAAAGTTGGTTACTCCATCTGGGTCAGGGCTCTTCCAGTTTGGGGCTCACTTTAACCTGCTTGCTAGCTCTTCCGTTGTTACTGCAGGCCATTCCATAGGTGTGATGTTTGTTTATTTAGGTTATTTTCCCCAGAGCCTGGCTTAGAACACAATACTAAACGTAGTCACAGCCAGGTGGAAGAATCCTTTGACAATTCAGCATCTCTCTTTTCCTCAGGGATACCACACAATCAACCACAGGATTTTCACATGGATTCCCTTTGGATAGGGGGAGGGCAGAAGGGTCTACAGAACCAATACCAATTACCGGAAACCAACAGGTAGAAAACACGAGAATATCATCAGTCCAATTTCCCACAGAGGGGAGGGGCAGAGTTCAGACACACACAGGAGAACCTCGGAAACAGATGCATAGGAGGCATCTTCAATTTATCTAGTTGTATATTGAACAATATGGAGATAGATGTCCTGGATAAAGGACTATCTTTTGTCTCCTTTACTAAGCATGATGAATTTACTACTGATGTTGAGTTGTACACATTTTTTCAGAAACTCAAGATTGTTGATTTTTTTGACAAACAGATGGATGCCCATCAGGGCCCTTCAGTCATCAAAAGTGGCAGCCACCAAACACGAATAATATCCTGATTGATGCTTATGAAAAGTGGTTGTTATGAGAGTAGAATTGTATACCAAGAAAGAATGTGTGTTTCACATGTTGACTATATACCAAAAATCTGCTCTTTTCAAATTGAAGGACAATGATACCATAATTATAAAACCAGCTGATAAGGGAGGCACCTTGGTTATTCAGGACTGATCAGGCTACGTTGCTGAAGTTTATCGTCAAATTAATGCAAAATGCAATGTGTGCCTTTGAGTCAGTCCTGACTCCTGGCGACCCAGAAGCTCCTGGGTTTTCTTGGCAGTGTCACTGGAAGTAGATTGCCAGGCCTTTCTTTCGAGGCAATGGAGGGTTAAGTGACTTACCCAAGGCCACAAGGGGTGCTAGTGGGAATTGAACCCTGGTTGCTTGCTTACCAAGCCAGTGTTCTAACCACTAGGCTACTCCTCCACTCAAATTAATAACTCTACATTTTATCAGAAAATTTACAATTACCCTACACATTTTTTAAAAAGCAAAGTAGAAACTCTTTTATACATTGGCCGAGAAGCAGGTTACTTGACCAGCAAGGAATTTGTTTTTCTTTCTGTGGCTCACCCGGTGACCCCCACCAAAGGGCCATCAAGCCCAATATTCTGCTTCCATTCATAAGCCATGAGGAGTTGATATTAGTTACCCGAGATATCAACTTTCTATATGCTAATATTCCCCAAAAGGCGGCTCTTGATATCATCGAGGACATCCTTATAGGAAGACAGGCCTGTCAGGACTCCACTATTTTTTCTTACACATTTAGCCACATTTGCAATGATAGAGAACTTTTTCTGCTTTAGAGGCATTTTTTATAAGTAGATCAAGAGAGTTGCCATGGGGGGTTCTCCATGGCACTGGATGTCACTAACCTCTATGTAGCTGATTTGAGAAAAATTTTTTAAAGAGACATCTTTTTCAGACCCAAGTCAGATTATGGAAGTGGTATACCGTTGATGTTTTTATGATTTGGGATGGCACAGAGTCTGAATTGCAAGAGTTTTTTTTATTTGGCTCAATACCTTGGATGAGCATTTACAGTTTGATTATATTTATAGTCAAAGCCATATTGCATATCTAAATATTCTAATAAAGAAGGATGAGAGTGGTTTTCTGACTGATTTGTATTGGAAGCCAAAGGACAGGAACTCCCTTCTGAAATCTGACAGTTTCCACAACAGGTCCTTAAAAAACAATCTCCTAACCAGCCAATTCCTTCGGATCAGAAGGTTATGTGCATCTGATGGGGATGTTGAACTTCATGCACTTGACATGGGAAAGAGGTTCACACAACGGGGCTACCCAGAAGAAGACCTTTGAGAGAGCCAAAGCTGCTGATTGAGCTACCCCCCTTGACGGTACTCGCTGTTTGATACAAGATAGGATGGTGTGTGCCTTGTCGTTTTCAAATCTTTCAAAGGATATTGTATGCATTTTAAAGCAAGAGTGGCATCTCCTTTCTTCAACTCCTGCATTCACATCCAAACAACTTGCCATGGCATGTAAAAGAAATCATAATTTAGCTAATAGTTTGGTCCCCTCGGCTCTGTCAAAGCCCAGAATTGTCTGTAAAGCAAAGGGACACTACAAATGCGGTCGGTGCCCTGTGTGTCCCAACACATTGGTCATGAAGAACTATTTTGAACATCCTGTTTTACAGAAAAAAAATTTAAAATAATTTTTCAAACTGTGAAACACAGAATGTGATTTATTTCATTATCTGTCCATGCGATCTCATGTATGCTGGAAAGACGAAACACCCAGTGAAAACACATATCACAGAGCTGCTTTAGGAGATGTGTTCCTGAAAAACCATTAGTGACGCATTGGGAAGAAAAAGGTCTAACCTTACTGATCTGCAGTTTTTGGTCATCAGAGTTGTAGAACCACATTGGAGAGGTGGAGGCATGGATTCAATACTTCTCAAGTTAGAACAGCAATACATCTATGAAGTGAAGATTCTAACACCCCATGGTCTTAACTAGGAGATTAATTTATCCATCTTTCTTTAGTTTTAACCGAGGTAGTTCGGACATGGTGCTCCGGGCCCCTCTAACCCACCACCCCTCATTCCCCTCACCCACCTTTAGTTCCCCCTCTTTGCCCACAAACGCATACAGACAACCGCTCTTGGGAAATAACCGGTCGCAGCTTTATTAATCTTTATAACATACCGAACATTACAATCCAAGAATAATCCTGTTAACAATCCAAACCGCGGAGCAATGCCTCACCAGCCATGCTATTAGCAAGGTGACCCTGCCTCCGCTTCTGCCGCGATCATGCCAAACGCAATCTTCCTAATCCCCTTTCCCCGACCTTGCCATGTAATTAGCAAAAGTCAGCCAGGGGTTATCCGGGTCGGGGGCACCCCGCCCCCAGCCCAAGTATAGCCTAAGGCTCCGGAACCCGGACCTCCGGGATCCCGCCCCCCCCCACTGCGACACCCCATCAGCCCCACCCCCACATCCCTAATACAGGGAGGGAGGGAGGGAAGCAGGCCCAGACCACGAGGAGACGCCTGAGTACAGGCAACCGCTGCCGACTCATGACGCCTCCCCTTCACTGCCGCCCGCCTCCAGCTCCCAGGCTCCACCGCACTCCTGCACGCGGGTGGAGCCAATCACCATCAGGGGAGCCCTTCATGTCATTGTGCCTCCGCCCCTTTCTGATGACGGCCGCGGGCCAGGGTCCTCGCACCGGCCGAACACCCGGTTACACGCGGCCTTTCGTTTATCTGTATTTCAGTTTTTAGTTTTTACATTTTTACTATATATTTACTTTATTTATTTACTCATATTTGGTATTTATCGTCTTCTTACTGCCTTTGTGCCCCTTTTGCTTTATGCCATGGTTTTATGGTCCCCATGGTTCTCTGTCTTGCATTTTTATCATGTAGTTTTTTAATATGTAGTTCCTTTATATGTAGTTTTTTATTTTATTATCCAATACCTGGTCACTTTTGTTGGTCAGCAGATTTATTGTTTTTTTTCTTCTTACATCAGACTCCAATGGGATCTTTGTTTTTTTAATTATTTTTATGATAATTTTTACCCCCTTAGCTGACTTTGGGGTCCACCCTTTAGCTCTTATTATCATTTTTTATCATCTATTTTTTTTTATCCTTATTTATGTCCCATCATGTGTTTTTAACTAGTTAGTTTTATTGGTCCATAGATGCCTGTTCATGCTTCATTTTTAGCTCATTATGCCTCCCACAATTCTGTGGGATATTTGTTTCAGTTCTCTTTTATTTTGTATGTTACCAGTGTTTTTTTACTCACCCTTTTTATTTCTTTTTAATTAATAATTTTTATTATGTCTGTTTTGAGTCCGCATATTTGTAACTCCCCTTTTTTGCATACTGAAATATCTTGGAGATATATCACTATTAAAAGATTGCTGCTTTCCCATTTCTTGGGCTGGACATTTCCTCACTACTAGAGAAATGAATGTCATCCATTTATCCGGCTCATACAAAGATACAAGATCTATTTACATGGGATCTCACTGGGCAGGAACCAGATTGTTTTTATTTTGTTTCTCATTGCAGGTTTAATTCTATATACATACAGCATCTGGTTTACAGTTTTGGATTGTATGATTGGTTTTTGTCAGTATTCTTGTTCAAGGTATTTACGGAAGAGAGAGAAGAAACGGAAGAGAAAGATCCAGAGATGGAGGAATTCAAGCTCGAACTCCTAGTCCATATGGAAAAAGATGAATATGCTGGGTTTCAGGCAAGGGAAAGATTACCCAAGTTAAATTTAACATCTAAGATTAAAAATATGATTAGATAAACAAGACTACTGTATATTCAGTATAAAGGAACCATCTATTGACATCACTAAAATAAATTGAATACAGTATTGGGTAGCTAAAATTATTACTGCAAGCATACTACCAGCTAAAATGTAGGGCCAAAAGAAAAAGAAAGCAATAACAGTTCCTCCTTGGAAAAAGCGCATCGAGGGAAAAATAGTCATTGTGTGCAGAGGTATCCCTGATAGACGGGTATCTAAAATGATTAAGATAATCAAAGATATTAAAGAAGATCCAAGACATTAAACTGAAGCATCCTGCATTAACAGAAGAAGACCTGAAATTTATATGTTCCAACAATAAATTGAAAATAGCGACAGAAGTGCAAAAACTGTGAAGATATGAAGAAAACTGAAAAGAAGGATATCAAAATAAGCTATTTAGAGAGAACCCAAAACATTTTTATAGGGAATTGGAAAGAGCATTAAGATACTAAAAGCACCACCAACCAAAGCTGAAACAGAAAGCTTCTGGAGAAAAACTATATGAGAACCCTATAAAGCACAATCAAGAGGCAGAATGGATACCCTTCATACAAGAGCATTTAGAAAAAACAAACATCACACCTATGGAATGGCCTGCAGTAACAACGAAAGAGCTAGCAAGCAGGTTAAAGTGAGCCCCAAACTGGAAGAGCCCTGACCCAGATGGAGTAACCAACTTTTGGCTCAAACAGTTAACATCACTCCAATCAGACTTGATGAATTGCAAAAATCAATTGTTTATGCAGCCAGACTTAACACCATAATGACTTACTACAGGAAAACCATTTCTCCTTCCAAAACGAGACCCAAGTAACAATCCCAACAATTATAGATTGTAAACGGGGGCGCTGGTCGTGAATGTCCACAGTCTTGGCAAAGGCAAAATATTATTATGACTTGCAAAGGATTGTGGGGGATGTAGTTCATTCATACCAGAATCAGCCGTTCACAAAATAATGAGTTGTGATGCTCGAGTGTAAGCAAAGAAAACAGATTTTATTCATGGGGTTAATTCTCCCACACAGATTTACTTGGTAACACAAAAAGGACACTTGCTTCAAGTATTGTACTCAGGAAAAACAAAACATGTTATAAGGTAACTGAACTTCTTAAGCAATAAATCAATAAAGACCTTGATGGGAAACAGAAAAGGTCTTTTTGATGGCTCCTGCTAATTGCCTTCTTAGCAGTGCTCCAAAAGGCAAAAACAAAACCCAAAAGTAACAAAAAAACCTGTTCTTTATCAAGGATAACTTTCTTCTATTTACACACACAAAAAAAAGAAGTTTCCTTCCAGAGCTCACGTGCACTTGTGCCTGGCTCAATTACCAATAATTAGCCAGCTGCAAACCCCTTTGCTGGTTCACTCTCTCTACGTGGCTCAATCCTACCCTAAAGCTTTCTTGCAGAAACTTTTCTGGGTAGATAAAAGAACAAATTACAGTTCCTTTTGGTGGTTGTTGTATTAGTGAGAAACTACTTTAAAACAGCAGCCTAGACAAAGAGCAATCCATGTATTCATTCTGATCATTTGATATATCTCCTTCTTCCTCAAATATCATGGAATCAATATCATGGTCTGGCTCAGAGGAATTCCTTAATTGATCACTCTCAGGATAATATTTGTTTCCCTGCTGTCTTCCAGGTGAAGAGCTAGGGCATAGATCAAAGTTCATACCTGAGCTTCCTTTGCTGTTAGGTTTCCTCTCCAGGTATCCTGGCCAGTAAGTAATCCAGCTTTTATGTCCAGCCTTCCAATCAAGATCCCTGGACACTGGGTCTCTCTTCACATACCTTCTTGCACCAGTCTTAGGGCCCCTTCCAAATGCAGCCGTCTCCCTCAAAGGTGCCGTTTGGGAGTTCCTGGCTCTATAACCCCAGTCCTCTGGCTTCCTCCAGTCCAAAGGAGTATGCTTGCCTCTGGAATCACACCCAACACACGTACTGCTGTGGCCTCTTTCTTTAGACCTCCAAGATGTCTTTCTGTTCTTCCTTCCACGTTGCTTCTGCTGTTGTAGTCCTCTCTCTTCTTTCTCCCTGTTCCGTCTGCTCTCCTTGTTCTCTCTGTTCTGTCTCTGTGTAGAATATCCTTTACTTTTAACGTGCTTAGAGGGACACTCCACCCTAGCACAGCCCAGGTGTGCTGAATCAAGCCCTGCCCTTGGAGATGAGTGATTGGGGATTACCTCATAGCTCTCCTGATTGAACACACGTTTCCCCACTTCAGCTCTTCTAGAGGCTGTTTGAAACCTGGTGCATTCTGGGACTGGTAGTCTTTTATGAAAACTTTCTGTTTTAGTATTTCTACCAGCAAAGACAGGTTGCTTGTTCAGAGCCAATTCACCTCTTTTATAGCTCCCTCCTGAACTATGATAAGCTTCCTTATCACAAGATCAATAACTTGTCTATCTACAATCTATAAGCTGCTCACTGCAGTAGATGCAGTGAGCAGCTTATAGATCATATTGAGTCCAATAACGTCATAGCAATAGAGCAAAAGGGCAACAAGAGAAGGGCATATGACACCAAAGACCAGTTAATGTTGAATAAGGCCATCATGGCCAGTGCTAAGAAAAGTAGAAATCTCAGTATAGCATGGATTGATTATAAGAAAGCTTTTGACAGCGTCCCACACTCATGGATAATAAATTGCCTTGAAATATATAAAATAAATCCTGGTATGTTATAGTACATTAAGTTCACCATGGCAATGTGGCAAATCACACTCTTTTTGAAATATGAAGATGGTCAGTATATCGTTCCTAGCATCATGATCCAGCGAAGAATATTTCAGGGGGATTCCCTGCTGCCTCTTCTGTTTTGTGTGGTGCTTAATCCAATGAGTACTCTCATCAGCTATTTGGGGTATGGATTTAACATGAATCCTAAAGAAAGTAACAACCCAGAAACAACATTTCATTTATTATTTGTAGATGATCTGAAGCTCTATAGTTCCAGCGACCAACAATTAGCAGAGCAATTCCATGTGGTAAAAAGCTTTTCTGATGACATCAGGATGACCTTTGGCTTTGACAAATGTGCGAAGGCAACTTGTTTTAAGAGGACAATTGAGCAAAACAAAACATCTCCCTGGCTGAAGGCTTTGACATCAAGGACCTTGAACAGGAAGGCATATATATCAGTATCTCAGAGTAGAAGAAGGAATGACACTCAAGCAGAAATTAATGAGAGAAAAAAATAAGTAAATACTGTAAGATTAAAATCATTATTGAAAAGTGCTTTTACATCAACATGAGTAGTAAATTCATCATACTTAGTAAAGGGGACAAAAGATAGTCCTTTTTCCAGGACATCTATCTCCGTATTGTTCAACATATAACTAGATAAATTGAAGGTGCCTCCTATGCATCTGTTTCCGAGGTTCTCCTGTGTGTGTCTGACCTCTGCCCCCACTTCCTTCTGTGGGAAATTGGACTGATGATATTCTTGTATTTTGTACCTGTTGGATTCCGGTGATTTGTATTGGTTCTGTAGGTCCTTTTGCCCTCCCCCTTTCCAGGCTCCGAGGAAAATAACCTAGTTTTGGTCTTAACAGTGGTTTGTGAATTGGAGAGATTGGTACTGCATCTACGAGATTTACTTCTAGGCCTCAACCTCCCATTGTTATTTCTCCAGTAGTATACTGTATCTAACCTATAGTCCTCCTCATCTCTCTTAAACTTCTTAAGTTTTCTGTCTTTTACAACCTTTTTGTATTCCATAGCATTTCTATCAAAATCCTTCTTCAATTTCTCAAATCAGGTGTCCTTTTCCTTAAACTGATCTATTTTAGATTCTTCTTTCTTTAAAACTTCAGCCTTACCTTTCAAAGTATTAATTAATAAAATCATTAGATCAAGAGAGCACTTTTTAAGTATCTTAGTCCAATTAGCCATGAAGGCTTCATCACCTGTAAAAATACCAGGGGCTTTGTTGACATGAAGGCCCCTGGGAATAATCTTTTTTCTGCAGTATTCTAACAATGATAGCGCATGCATCTCTTCTCGTATCATCTTTTGGTCAAGCTGGACTGCTTTTCCCCATTCTTCATCCAAGTTAGTAGAATTGTCTTCTGTAAAAAATAGGGGCCTCTGGTAGCATGGTCTGCAATTCTTCTTCATTATAAACTGAGGACATCCTTCCATGTGGAGAACATTTCGCCCAG
Source organism: Ichthyophis bannanicus (assembly GCA_033557465.1). Classification (NCBI taxonomy): domain Eukaryota; kingdom Metazoa; phylum Chordata; class Amphibia; order Gymnophiona; family Ichthyophiidae; genus Ichthyophis; species Ichthyophis bannanicus. The sequence goes on from CM066033.1 coordinate 546,942,330, forward strand.
AAAACCTCCAGAAGGTCACAAAAGGAGCGAGCAAGCTCGTTTTAGGAATCTATCGCCAGTCACATTTTTTTTGAATGTGCTATTTGATTGGCCCATGCTACACATAAGGGTTTCCCTTTGAACTTTCTATTTTGGCGTGAAGTTAAGCCCCTTTAAAACTGAAAGCAGGCACTCGCGTCTTACTTACTAACCTTTAGGTGAACTACTGTATCACTACGGCGAGCCTTTTGGCTTCAGATTTGGGTGAGTGTGTTGGATACATTCCTATTGTAATATTCATATACAATTTAGAAAGTACAAAGCTTTAAAGTCTATCACAGTTGAGAGATTCGTCTTATGGCAGTTTCATTACTAACACTGCTGGTATAGACATACACCTGTTTCAGCTCTGTGGATGACTACAATGACAGGCTTAAGCTTGATGTTTTCCACACAATCATATTTTATGATCCTCCTCTATGTCCTTTTGCCATATAATGGTTATTTTTAAATGTGCTATTAACCCATGGATTACATACACATGAATGTTTATATCATAGTCCTTCTCGGTGTTTGGTCTCATTTTTACTATCTCTTTTTGATATACTCTGCAAATACGTTGCTTATCATTGTGAAGTACGCACAGTGTGTTTGTAAGTGGATATGCTCCCTGATGGTCCTCCTCATCTCTCTATCCGCTATCTTTCTTCCATCGGATTAGCATTTGCAGACTTTCATATCTTAGCATGATAAAGGTGTCCTGTTATGGTTCTACCTCCAGCCTAACCTTTATAATATTATTTTTTTATATTGTTTTTACTATTTTATATTATTGTTTTATTGCACAAATGGTTGTATATAGTTTAAATTGTATTGTTTATTTATGAGGTATGTTATTATCATATTTGAAAATGTTTTTAGTTAACTTTTTTATGTTTTTAACTTGAGGTTTGTACCCCCTGAAGAAGGTGTCATCTGAAATGTGTAGGTTTTCTCTTCAATAATGCACCTGTGATCACTCAACGCACCTCGCTGACTATTCCTGCAGGGCAAGAGAATGAGATTCTAATTTTAGTCTTCATTCCATTGCCCTGCAGGAAGATTCTCCAGTGCTATGACTATTAAAATTCGGGGCATCGAGCTACTTCTCTGAGTCGGTATGTTGGGCTCCTTCTCTGTCTCTATTCAAGTCCAGGCTGAAGACCCAGCTCTTTGAGGCTGCTTTGGATCCCGATGCTCCTCATTCTCCTATCCACTATTTATGTGTATTTTGCCATACCCTGGTCCCCAGTTTTGCAATGTTTTTTCATCCTGATTAGATTGTATGCTCTGATGAGCAGGGACTGTGTCTTATATCTATATGTACAGTGCTGAATATGCCTTGTAGCGCTATACAAATGATTAGTAGCTGTAGTAGTAGTGAAATTCACATGGTCTATTGACTTCTGATGCAAGTGAGTTTGCCGGAACTCAGCTGAGCCGGGTCGTTCAATAAATTCTCTATCGTTTTAAACATTCATTGGTTTTTTGGCCATTGTCTACCTCCATTTCTTTAGTTTCTGATCTAAAATGCATAATTAGGCAACATGCTTTAAATATTAAACTTTACTTTGTATGTATGTGTGAGTCCACTCTCTCTGCAGGTAAAAGTATGCACTGATGCTTCTTTGAGTTGCATGACTGTCAGAATCTATTATTTTGATTTGACTGCTGCTGCTCTTTCTTGACCCTCAGAAGCTGCTGCCCTAAGCAACCGCCTAGTACTGCCTAATGGTTAGGCCAGCCCCGACTACAAAATTTTCTTTGACTTTTGGAACAGCACAAACTATGAATTTACTGCTGCTCTGAAGCTCTTTGGCTAAGATGATTGCATTTCCCCTGCAATGCATAAGACAGTAAAGGCAGCTGTGCCCCCAGAACGCCTCTGCCTGTTGATCTCCCTACTACCACTACTACTTACTTACTTATTTATCAGGAATATTTCCTCTGACCATGTTGACACTATCCGGATAGTACTGGAGCAGTCTGTGGGCAGAGCTGGAGTGGAGTTTAGGGTTATCTGTTTAGTGGCAATATCCAGACTATTAGCTGGATAACAAACAGCATAAAAAAACAGGCTTAACTTTATGCTGTTTAACTATCCAGATAGCACTGGGAGTCAGTGGTGAAATCAGAAATTCAGCATTAGATTCCAGCGTTGAATATTAGGTTTTATTTTTAAACACTATGGCCGGTGCTTTAAAAAAATTAACTAAGGAGTTTAAGTATTGGGTTCAGAAAGATGACAGAAGAAGTCAATGTGTAATTGTTATATCTTCTTTACATGTTATGTTACATCAATCCCTCTCCCTGCCCCCAACTCGCTGAGAAGTGTCCAGTCAAGTTTTGTAAAAACGTTAATAACCCTAAAGCAGGGTCATGTATGAAAAACAGCGTCACTCATTGGTAAAGCTAGATATGGTTTATTTCTCTTTCACAAAATAGTTCAGTCTGAGTTACAGACACACATTAAATACAAAATGTAATAAACAACATACTGGGATATTATATAACTAAAAAAATAAAAATAAAAAGGAACTGACACATTACATAATAATATGTAATTATAAATACAGAAGCGGACAAGCAATATTAAAATATACGTGCAATCTGTTCTCTAGATAACAAATTTGTACTGCCCCTTGGGCCTGTGGTGCATAATTTAAGTTGTGAGTAAACTATGTGGTCATTGTATACTAAGTAATAATTTATATGTCCAGTAGTATGCTACCAAGTTCTTACCCTAGTCTGCTTCAAATGTTAGGACAGTCTGTGTTCATAAGGTAAGGTGCTTCCAGGAAGCCCTTGTAATCACGCCCTCTGTTTCTGGAGGTAAAGTACATAAACCCTTATTAAGGTAGACATTGGAATTATCAGCATGGCATTTAGTTATTTTGGGAATTCTGCCAGATGCCAGTAGACTGGCTACTGCTGGAAGCAGAATATTGGGCTTGATGGCCCTTTGGTTGACCCAGTATAGCATTTTTATGTTCTCTGTGAGATTCAATACACAATAACCTGACCTTTCTGAATGAACAGGTAAAACAACCCACGAACAATTAATTTGGATATAAATTATAAGCATCTTTTCCTCTTCCGTCTTGACATAAACCTCAGCTAGTAGTACTGCAGCCTCAATGGTAGTCAAAAGAGTAGGAAACAAAATGCATAAAACCTTAGGAATTGAACTGGCACCCCCGGAGACAGATATTAATATATCAGAAAGCAGCTTCTCGTCTAACTGCAACTCCCCCCGCCAAAAAAATTGTTTCCCAATGACATCATCCCAAACAGCTACCAAACGTCCTATTCCTTTTGATGAATACACTATTATCAGCATTTTCATCTCCTCTTGCGCAGCACCTGCTCTCAACGCACTCCCGCCAAGCCCCGGGGCGGTGCAGTGGCAACATCCGGGTGCCGGCGCGCTCGCCGACGCATACTCCGTAGTTCCACCTTAGGAAAAAAAAAATATTTATGTATATCTTTGTTATTTATTTTGGCCCCGCCCACCTTTCTGGTCTCGCCGTAGTTGCTGTCAGCGGGGAGAAGTGCGCGTGCGCCTACGCACGCGAGCCGGGGAGGGGGAGGGATCGGGAGCGACACGCGCTGGCGCGCGGGGCTTGACAGACACACCCCCTTCACCCGCAGCCTTTCCTTTCCCTCCTTCCACCCCCGCTCCTGAAGCCGGCGTTAGGGAACGGGAATGGAGCGAGCATGGCCGGGACTGATACTAGCAGCGGACCCATAACAGGATAACAATAATATTAGTAATCATAAAATCAGGGCTGCCGTTCCTCTTCTTCCTTCCGGGGTAGTAAGGGCGCGTCCGGCCGCCGCTCCTTTAGCTCCAGCGCGTCCTGCAGGCGACGGGGCGGGAGCCGCAGTTGCTGATCGCAGCATGTGAGCTACGGGCGTGGAGGGCTGCAGGCAGGGTCCCGGGGCAGGAGCTCTGGGTGGGAGGGGAGCACTGCGTTTATTGCTGTTCTAGGGCCGCCTCCCCATCACTGGGTATTTTTTTTACTAATTATTATTTTCGCTTCAGTTTCTTCGTTTGTATTATGTACAGTGGTTAGTCTTTTCCCCCTCTTGAACGTGTGAGCGGTTTTCTCGTTTGGGCAACGCGATAAAAAGTCATAAACGTTTCCTCCCCCCTTCCTTTCTGCTCCGCTCCATACACTGCGGGGGTCAGGTTTTATAGCTCGGTGTGTGTCTGCTATGTGTTTGTGTATATATCGCAGAACATAATAGGAAATATTAATACAACAAATCAGGGATAGGCGGTGAAAGTGAAAATAAGGGGGGATAGGGGGTGAAGGAGAGGCATCAGGAGGAGAAGAAAGGTGGTGGAAAGGGAAAACGGGCGACCATGAAGAAATTTAAGAAGGTGCTGGACGGCCTGACAGCCGTCTCATCCTCGTCATCCTCTGCTTCATCTCAGCCTGCCAACAGAGAGACGGACATCCAGGAGACACTCCAGTCCGAGCACTTCCAGCTCTGCAAGGTGAAGTAGTGCTATTAACATTTATCCTCTTTCGGTAACTTGTCGCCTGCACCAGCCATCACTGCCACCACCATCACCCCTTGCCACCTATCTCACCCGATGGCTGCCAGAGCCTTTGCTGGTGGAGATGGATGCCTCTCTTTATTTCATGCCACTTCACTTTCCTACCCACTTGAAATTTTGCCCTGGGAAGATGAAAGGCTGGTTGGCACAATAATTTTTCGTAGGATGACTTCCCACACTACCACCCCTTCCACTTTTTTTTTTTTTACCAACCATTTCAGCTGCTAGGGTTCCTTGCCCTTTTATACGCTCTTTAAAGGCGTTTAGCAGTTGCACGGGCTTCATAGGGATCTTACAAGGATTTATAATAGCTACACCGGCCTGCTTTTTTTTTTGTATGTAAATGCAATGGTTACTGCTTTTGCGTTTCTGTAGAAATGACAGTAGAGGCTACGGAGAGTAGCAAGCTGCTGGTGTGAATATGCATTTCCCCTTTTCTCCTGCTAAAGCGGGGCTGCTGATCATTCGGGAGCCGATAAATACCGGGATGCAATCCGAGCATTAAGTTTAAGACTTGGATTGAATTGTTTGCTTCCTACTAATTGGTGGCGCTTGATGGTAGCAACATCTTAACACTGAAAACAGATGAGGCGGCGCATTGGTGCACCAGCTGCGACAAGAAGAATGAAGCTAATCTCGATGTTAATTTCAATTTTTGCTCCTTTTTGTTTAACCCGTCCCCTTTGCAGATACAAACACCTGTGGCCTAGCTGGTTGTTGTTTTTTTCTGGACTTCCCTGTGGGTGTGTGCTTTGATCAATACGTGTGGCTTAAATTATTGTGCAAACCCCCTCCTCCCCCCTTCGTCTACACGCTCCAGGATAAGGAGCCATATTAACAATGCAGACTGACCTCGCATTTAGTTTTTGGTACGATTAATATTTATTTGCAGCCTAACATAGCCCGCACTTTTCTAATCTGGTCAGTTGCCAGAATGCTGGAGCTCTGATTGCATTAGGCCCAGTGCCTGTGTGTTATAATGGTGTTTATACAGCCTCCCCTCACCGTCTATCTGTAAAGCACCAGATCACACCAGTAACGGCAAGGATTTAGTTTAACATACCCAAGTCGTTTTATGTGGGTTCTCTTTGATCAGTTGTGGTGTTTTTTTTTTTTTGTATAAAAGATCAGAAGCCAAGCTTATAGTGAGGAACTTGCAGAAAGTGCTCCATGTATTTAGTAGGAAGATGAAAAAAGTGTATTATCTGTACTCCCATGGCTTCTGGTGTATAATGGATATGTATGTTGATTAAAACAATATATATTTTCTATCTGTCTATATGTGTATGCCTCTGCTATAAATACATAAAGAACATATTTTATCTTCTTGCTGCACATAGGGGTCCAATTTAAAAAGGAAGTGTCAATAAAAAAAAAGATGGTTAACAGTTTTTAGAGGATATGTAGATTCTTAACAGGAATAGGTTATATAATTCCTAGTTCGCTAATTGCTTGTTGTACAGTAAGATCTGTCAGTGCTCAGTGATTGCCCCAGTATTAGATAGGAGTTAAATGGCTTGGAAATTGCATACACACACAGCAACTGAGCTGGAAGATTTAGTTCATGCTTATTTTATTTGCATGCTTGTTCCCCCATCTGAGAGAGAGAGGCAGGAAACAAAAGGATATGCCTGGGCAGAATAAATACAAACTGGTGTACGAAATAAGCAGATTTATGGTTTCTGTTGCACCTGTGGAACTTTCAGTCACATTGCTTTGATGGGGAAATTGTCGTCTTGCATTAATTCCAACCAGAATGAATATGCTTATATGCAAAATGCAATGTGTACCTTCGTCAATGCTGACTCTTGGCGACCCAGCAGCTCTTGGGTTTTCTTGACAGTGTGACTTGAAGTAGATTGCCAGGCCTTTTGTCCAAGGTAGTGGAGGGATAAGTGACTTGCCCAAGGTCACAAGTAGTGCCAGTAGGCATCAAACCCTGGTCTCTTGGTTCCCAAGCAAGTGCTCTAACCACTAGACTGCTACTCCATTCCATGCTTATATAGTAAAATGTAAGTAAAAAGTTTAAAATTGGTGCTGATGTGCTTTTCCTTTTTTGTTTTATTTCCATCCCTTTCCTCATTTGGTTATCACGGTGTGTTTCTAGACTGTTCGCCATGGATTCCCGTATCAACCTTCAGCACTGGCCTTTGATCCTGTGCAGAAGATCCTAGCAGTTGGGACGCAGACTGGAGCTCTGAGGTTGTATCCTTTCCTTAAATCTAAATCGCTACCCAACTGAGCTGTGACCTCATCTAACATCACTCGTGGGAGCCCCTCTGATGAAGGCCAGGTATGGAGGGGTGTGGCAATGGTGACACTAGGTTGCTGTCATTTGTGAGGGGGAGGAGGCTAGTTGTCTCATATCTGCCTTGATCTATATTCTTGATGCTTTGATTACCTGCTGCTTGTTCTCTTTAGAAAGGCTTCAGAACATGACTCACTGTCTTTTATTGTAGTTCTACAGCAATTAAACAGGACTTCGAATAGGGCGTTCGTGGCTGTCTTTTAACTTCTCTGCTTAGCTAGCCACTTGCAGGCTAAATTGAAGACACTGGGGGGTTGCACAGTGAGAAATGCTGCGGCTACTATTTTCTTCTAAAATACATGAAAGGCAACTGACTTGCCTTTATTGACAATAATGGCAGAATACAGAGGCAGATGTTTTTTTTTTTAGAAATACTGCTGTATTCTTAACATGGTCTTTTCCATAAAGTTAAAGCTTGGCACATTTATTCAGTGGGGTGGGATAAATCGGTGCTTGTAATATAACTGCGCTATAACTAACATATAGGATAAGTTGTTATATTTCCCTTACTCTAGATCAGAGATTCTGAACTCTGTCCTCGGGACACACCTAGCCAGTCAGGTTTTCAGGACAACCACAATGAAGTTGGCGCGAGAGAGATTTGCATATGGTGGGGGCAGTGCATGCAAATCTCTCTCGTGTATATTCATTGTGGCTATTCTGAAAACCTGATTAGCTAGGTGTGTCCCGAGGAGTCTGCTGAGAACCCCTGCTCTAGATTGATGCAAATGCTAAGGTTTCTGCAAAGACAGTTGGTGGTATTAAACTGGTGTTACTGTGAACTTTGCTGTTACTAATAACTTGAGTTTTAGAAAAGGTTTTGCATTACCTTCTCGATGCTTTTAATGAAGGATACTGTGTGGGCATGAACATTCTTTTTAGAGGGTCCTCTCAATTAGGCTTTTGAAACCTAGCTTATAGATTTAGGGGCACATTTTCTAAAATTTGCAAAACATTTGTGTGGAGACCCATGCTAACTGTTGGGGTGTCCCTGCATGTCCCCCTGTCGTTACCACATTGAAGCTGTGCCTCGCCTCGTTAACCGGCAAGTGCACTTAACCTCCTTGAGGTAGTAAGTGCACCTGAGCTGATGGGAACATTTGCGATCAGCGCGCACCAGTGTTGCCTGCGATAATTGTAATATGTTGTCGGTACTCACATTTTGCTTCTAACCTGCTCAGTTTCTGCACCATAGTGTGCTAGTTAGCGTGGGATTTTTATCGTGTTACCCTGTGCTAAGGGTCGGCATGGCATACTTAGCACATGGTAAAACCTGTACTAACAGCATGGTTTAGTAAACTTGTCCCACGTGCTTTGAAATTCTCAAACACCACATTCAAATGCGATAATCTCTATTGTGTATTTTAGGGTTTTGTTTTTTTTGTTTTTGTTTTTTTTTACGTAAAAAGTGGTGTAAATGGTAGGTTGAGGCCTGGAATACCCATGTGCAGGTTCTAAATTGCAGATGGGGTGTCACTGCCATAGACAATATTTTTTGTATGGTATGTTTTGTTGTTTGGGGCGTTTGGGCTCTGTAAACTATAAGCTAGGAGTTTTTTTTAGAAATAAAATACAAAACCCCAAAATTCCAGCCTGGGTAATCCTTTTATGTCTGCAGTGTATGGGGTTGTAGAGAAATGTTCTGATGAGTGTGGCAGATGACATGCAGTCATCCCTGCTACTAGTGCTGTTTCTCATGGGTCTTGAAAGACTGTCCTTTTCTGTGTGAGGCATTAGCTTTTCCTTTCTGAGCATCTGCATGAACTGTAGAAATCTCAAACCATCTAAATATGGTTTACTATATAACAATAATTTTAAAAAAGTGTACGCTAATGGGGTCTCTTTATTAATGCTTACTAAATGGAGGTCAACTTCATTTCACTCAAAAGGATTTTTGGAAGATGTCTGATAAAGTCCCTCCAAGGAAATTAAGAAGTCTAATTAGTTACCCGAGTTTGTATGTCAGGTTTCATCTCTGCCTCTTTTCAAATCCATGCTAAAAGCTCACCTCTTTGAGGCTGCTTTTGGATCCTTATCCACTTTATCTCCTATGTGTCTCCTTACTTTTCCCTAGTTGTATCCTTGTTCTCAGCTGTTGTATTGTTTTGATTAGATTGTAAGCTCTGCCAAGCAGGGATTGTCTCTTACATGAATATGTGCAATACTGCATATGCTTTGTAGCGCTATATAAATGATCAGTAGTAGTAGTTAATAAAATAACGTATGTGAACATTAGCGCACTTTAACACAGGTCACCTTTTAGTCTGTGGGACCTAGTTACTACCAATCTGCATTAATGGTGAATTAAAGCCACGTGCACCTTAGTAACTAGACCCCAGAATCATTTGAAAGGAGACAATGGACTCTGGGGGGGAGGACTGGAATCTGGTTGGAAAGAGTCTGACTAAATGTCCAGTTTTCTCAGTGGAGTGCCCCATAGAGCTATACTGAGACTGGCCTAAATGATCTCAGCAAGTGAGATGATTAAAATTGCAGATGACACAAACGCATTGAAAGTTAAATCAGGAGCTGTTTGTGGGACTGGGTGTCTAAAAGGTAGATGAAATTTAATGTGGACAAATGCAAAGTGATACATATATTGAACAATAATCAAAACCATAGCCCACAATGCTAGGTTCCATATTAGATATCACCACATGGGCAAAGGATCTTGGAGTCCTCGTGGGCACTACATGGAGACGCTGAGCTCAGTGCGTGGTAGCATTCACAAAAAGGAAAACAGAATGTGAGAATTGCTGGGAGAGGAATGACAACTAAAAGGAAGAATATTATGCCTCTATCTATCCATGGTGCAACTGCTCCTTGAGTACTGAGCAGTTTTGGCTTCCCCCATCTCAGAGAAGACATAGCAGAGCTAGAAAAGGTACAGAGAAGGATGTCCAGAATGATAAAGGGGGTGGATTGGCTCCTTTTTGGTGAAAAGCTAAAGAGGCTACTGCTCTTCAGCTAGGACAAGGCAGGGAAGATATGACAGAGTTATAAAGAATTGTGAGTGGGATGGAGTGAGTAAATAGGAAATGTTTACCCTTTTTAAAGAGTATTAAGACAAGGGGATGCTCCATGAAACTAATAGGTAGCACATTTAAAACAAATGGTAGAAGGTTTTTTTTTTCCACTCGGTATACAATTAAGCAGTGGAATTTGTTGGTGAAGATGTGCTGAAGGCAGTTAATATAGAGTTTAAGAGGGATTTAGAAAATGAGCCGATTAGCTGTATGCTCATGTGCCTCCTGTCTTGGGAACTGATAAAATACAGAAGGGTGCCAGCAAGCACGATGGACGTGCCACTTCAGTTGGGTTGAAGTGGAGTGCTTGTCACCACTGTTCTGTTATCAGAGAGTATGACTGAGCTAGAGCTTACCACTAACACTGCTAAAAAGGGAGTTCATGGGGGACACAAAAGTGAGCAGAAATTGCCACTGCTTAATGCAGGATTTGGTATTTTTCTATATTTTATTTCCATTGCAGTGCTGTTGACATGGGTAGTTTGATGGCTGTTTTGTTTAATGGGAATTGCAAGGTGAGATGGTGATGGAAGGAAAGACTTTTATGGTTAACAATTTTGCTCCAGCCTCTGTGAATATTTTGGAGTGTGCATGAAATTTTTTGCAGTATTTATGTAGCAGCACTGGTATATGCAGCATGGTACAACATGTCTCTGTTAGTGCATTGTACTCTTTTTGTTGTAATATATTTTCCCAACATTACTCATCAAAAAACATCTTGGGACATGTTTACTAAAGGTTTTAATGCAGTTAATGAAGTTAAAAGGCTCTGGGTACTTGACAAACATTATTTCTATGGGCAGGGTAGCACTTAATGCATGTTAATTTCATTAACGCATGTTAATATGTAGTAAACATGCCCCTTTGTCTTTAAGTTACTTCCTCAGGTGTTTTAAAGGTTTGGTTTTGACATTTCCAAGCATGTGTTTGAAGGACAAATGCAACGTCAGAGTTCTGTTTTGAAGGGCTGGCTTCAGATGCTGTCTTATGCTGGCAGTCATGTGATAGATTTTTATACACTTTCACCAGGAGACTAATTTCTGATGGAGTGGAGAAGTTTCATTAAACCGATCCCAATTGAAAATCAGTCTCTGTGTGAGAATGAGAGGCCTTCAAAATGCTCACATGTTGCTGTTCTGTGACTTGCACATTTTATCTGATGGGCTTACTCAGAAAGGGAGAAGGAAAGGGAATTAGATTTAGTTATTCCTCAGGCCTCTCTACTGAGCCAGAGGACTCCTTGTGCGATTGATTACCACATGGGCGGATTGGTTAGGAGGATGCCTGGGTGTCCTGCTTTTGTAGCAGAACATAGCCATTATTTGTGGATGCCACCTGACTGTTGCATGGTATCTGCTAAGGATGTATTTTTTACTGTGTGCATGTGATAACAATGATTTTAATCAGGAAGCTGAGCTGGAAACTGATATGAGATGGAAAGTGCATAGCATTGGCATGCAACGGTCTGGTGACTCTGATACTGGCGTAGCACTATAGAGATGACCAAGAAAATATCTTTATTTTCCTCCCCTGTAAAGCTGTGAAACCTTGAATTCCCCGGGGATCTTTATAAAATGAAAGTATCTGTACCAACAGATTAGTGTGGACCTTGAGCTGTGAGGGAGGATAGCTGTTTTAATGTATCAGTGTGTCTTCTCTTGCCCCTGAGTGCTGGCTAGAGAAGACACCAACAGGAGGTGCCACTATAGCAAACTAGATGGGTCTATGTCTTGATAGCTAGGGTTTGCCAGCTTCCTTGAAATTTACTTTCTCTGGCCCTTCATTGTTTTTATGTTCATGGAATTTTTCTGACTAAAATGAGCAGGAATAGCATGTATTGGTCTACATTTTTTTGTTTTTTAAATTTGGAAGGGATTTTTGGAGAGAATAATGCCCATTATACTTTTGCAGAAATATAGTTTATGGATTAAATTTGAGAGAATGTAGCATTTTGCATGGTCTTTAATTTATAATTTGCCTTTATTTTTGGTACGATCTAGTTTATGATGCATTGTTGATCTACTGTATAATTTTGGGATTTTAATTTTTTTCGTGCAGCAGCCATTAGCCAATCTTATGCCAAATATGTGTTTTGTTTTTTTAGGGTACGTATGAAAAGGTAAGTACAGCTATGTCATTCTGAGTGCATTCTATCATGTTTGTTCTTGGAAATTAAGCAGGGTTAGACCCGGTTAGTACTTGGATGGGAGACCACTGTGGAATATCAAGTGCTATATATAGGCTTACAAAAATATGTCACTGGTCTTCACGGGGTGAATTATAATCCTAATTTCAGAAAAATCACTCCATACAAACAAGTAATCTTAGTGGAAAAAAATTTTTCTTCTTTTATGCTTAAAAGAAGAAAATGTTTTTCCACTAAGATTACTTGTTTGTATGGCGTGATTTTTCTGAAATTAGGATATATAGGCTTACTGCATGGAAGAAAAGTCTGACAATCTACTTTCAGTTGCATCTTGCCAAGAAAACCCAGGAGATCGTTGTCTATGTTGAGACTATTCACAAGGTCACTCAGTGTCAACATCAACTCAGTGCTCAACAACATGAAAATGTCAGTAATTGAGCATTGCATCCACAGTTGCAGCTACTATAAAGTATTTAAAATATAGTGGATCAAAAAGTAAGGAATAAAAGATTAGAAAGGCTGCCAACATCTAGGAAAGAACTTAGTTGATAGGTTTTCTGGTTGATCCATCATGTAGACTTGATGGGATCATAGAGTTATTTGCCATTTTTCACCGTTAGTGTATATCAAGGTTCCAAAAATCAGAACAAATGGGACAGTCAGCAAATTTTTGTTGCCATTCCTCCCTCAGGCCCACATCTTCACTTCTAACTTTCCTTTTATCCTAAACTCCTTAATTCCTCATTTGTTTTGTGCTGCCTCCTGTGGTTGGCGGGCCAACCATTAGGCACATTAGGTGGTCGCCTAGGATGGAAGCTTCTGGGGGGTGGCAAAGAGAATGGCAGTCAGAGCTCAACAATAGATTCTGCTTTTAATGATAGTAAATTATTGGATAAGGCTTAAAAGTGTGCTAACGCCATTAACGCATGTTGTTGGTAAATAGATCCCGTTGCATAAAATGGGACCTGTGGTAAAAATGCAAGCTAATGTTTGTGAGTGCACGCTCGCCCAGTAGTGTAAGTCTCACCTTGAATGATGTTTATTACTGGTAATGTACTTTTCTGTTCCTGGATGGCGCGCTCTTCTGGTTATAAGGTATACACAGTTGGCCCCTTTTGTCAAGCTTCTGAGCAGTGCTGTTATGGTAGGTACCATATTTGATATTCAGAATATTTTGCTTTCAGGGATGGTACTAGGAGGGCAGTGTAGCACTTGCACTAAGAAGAATGTAATGGTGAAGGGATTTTTTTTTTTAGATGCTGAGTTACAGAAAATTGACCAATTTGAATTCTTTTAAACTGCTAAATGCGGTATATCAAATAAAGTAATAAACCATAGAAATAGTTTAAATGTGTGTGTTTTTTCACTTTTATCCATGTAATTCAGGATTACGAAGAAACGTAGGGGATCATAATTTACTCGTGCAGGTGTATTTTTATTTTTTTATTTGCTTTTATATACCGCGCTTTTTAAGGTCAGTGCGGTTTACATATAACGTGAACAATAAACAGGTTTACATAGAACAGATTGCATAGAAAAGTTTACATTGAATTGGAAATAACATGAACAGTAAAACAGTAAAAGCAACAACATAAAGGGGTTGGTCTGGAATAGGCAATCTGCAGCATGCTGTCTGCTTTTTGTGTTTGAATTGGGAAAAGTTATTTTTGCTATTTATACAATTTATGAAAATGAAGTAGCACTGCAAAAATGTACCATATGCCAAATCATTTGCGTCCGTCATTCTATTTTATGGAACCTCATTTGACATATTACAGTTTATAGTTCATTTTATCATTTTGATATACTGCCTTATCCATACCATCAGAGCAGTTTACAATTCGTCCTTTATTTCAATAAGCTCAAAGCTTTGTGGAGTACTACTGCTCTGTAGTCTGAGGTCCCTAGAGCAGTGGTACTGAACCCATTCCTCAAGAAACACAACCAGTCGGTGGTTCTGAATATCTACAATGCATGGTACATAAGAAAATAAATGCCACACTAGATCAAATCAGAGGTCCCTTAAGCCCAATATCCTTTTTCCAAAAGTGGCCAATCCAGGTCAGAAGTACTTGGCAGGATTCCAAAAGATAGCCTGATTCCATGCTGCTTATCCCAAGGGTGAGTAGTGGGTTTCCGTTGTTGTTAAGTGCCTTCGAGTTGGTATCCATTCATGGCTCCCCTCTGGATAGTTGTCCTAAACTGTCTTTGGTCTTCGGTCAGGCGGCTCATAGATATTAATTTTTTTATTTTATTTTTAATTAATTAATCAATTTAATTAATCAATCAATCTACCTACCTACCTACCCCCCTCCCCAAGTAACAGGTTTTACATACCACCTTCTCATGCAATCAAAGCGGTTCTCATAACACCAAGTAGGTACTTTACAAATAAGAAAAAAGATAGGAGGCATGCAGGATACAAATACTGATGCTACAAAACATTGTTAATTATTGATGTCCTAATAGATAGTTGAAAGAGTGGCATCCATAGCTGCTGTTATTGTATCAATCCATCTCATTGCTGGCCTTCCTCTTACATTTATCTTCAACCTTACCAAGCATGATGGTTTTTCTCTAATGATCTCTCTTTCCATGATGTGTCCAAAGTATAAAAGTTGAAGTCCTTCTAATCTGAGCTTCTAAAGAAAGCTTTGGTTTGATCTCGTCTAGTACTGACTGGTTTGTTCTTTGAGCAGTATTCTTTGCCATCACCATAATTCAAAGGCATCAAATTTCTTTCTGTCTATCTTTTGTTACTATTGAACTTTCACATCCATATGACATTGAAAATACCATGGCTTGGACAAGCTGAATCTTTGTATGCAGAGAGACATCTCTGCTCTTGAGAATCTTGTCTAGGTTCTTCATATCCATTCTGTCAAGAACAATGTGTCGTTGGATTTCTTGACTGCTTGTTTCTTTATTGGTTATTGATCCAAGCAGGTTAAAGTTGTCAGCTATTTCACATTTTTCTCCATCACTGATGAATTTATTGATTTTTGCCAGTTGTCAGGATCTTTGTCGTCTTTACATTAAGGTGCAGGCCCTTTTACAACTAGGTTCCTTGATCTGGGTTTCCCCTAGCCCACTTTAATAACACTGGTTAACACAAAAACATTTGTTTTTTTTTCATCAAAAGTGAAATCAGGTTTTCCTAAAACAGTTTTTCACGCTGATTCTAAATCTGTAATTAGTTTTTCTCTCGCATGTAGGGTTTTAGAGATGTCCATAGAGGTTTCTGTAAAATGTTACATTTTGTAAACATTGAAAAAAATCAGATGTCACATGTGCTAATATCTATTTTTGGCATGTTTGCATGTAAGAAACGCACTAGAAGTGTTTTTATAGAACGTTGTTGTGAAGGTTGTCAGGATTGTCACGATACAACATCCAGCAGTAACCTGCCATCATGCTCTCATCCCAGAATACTTGGTAACGTTTTTCCATGGCTTGAATATTTTGGCAAAACTTCTCACCCTGTATGCCACTCACTTCACCCAAGTTTGTTGGAAAAAAATGAAGATGTGAGTGCGTGAAGTGCATTTTCAATGACGTGCGCCAAGTTTGATAGGCGTCAAGTAACCTCTGTACTCCATCACATAATTTGGTGGTTTGTGATTACCCAGAAAGTTTTCACAGAGCCACTTTTAAGGAGGAAGCAAAATGTTTGCTGGATCGATTTATGGAACTTAACTAACACTGCTGCTTCTTGGATTGTAAGCAGTTCTTAAAGGCCAGTCGTGAATATCATAATGATCTTTGACAGTGCAACTGTCCCAAAGGCAGAAAAAACGGCAGTATTTTGGTAAATTCACCTTGCATGCTCATCAGCATGCCGATAACCTTAAGATCGCCACAAATCTTCCACCGCTAATTGTCATAGCGTATACATTGGAGCAAAATCTGCAGGAGATTATATGTCTTCTTGAGGTGGACAAACTGTGCAAGTGGAATAGACTGCTTTATGTTGCTGTTATGAAGAAGAACGGTCTTGAGGCTTCTTGTTGAAGAATCAATGAATAAGCCCCATTCTGACGGTCTGTGTACCTGTGAGAAGTACACAGACCAAAATGTCCATCAGTATTGTTGCAATAACACATTGGACTATCTACTTTAAAGAATGTTTGCTAAATTGCAATAGTGGCAAATGAGAACATTCTTTTGAAGTAAGTTCTTTTCCTTCAGCCTTGAAGCAAGGCGTTCCGCTTTATCTTTTGAGAGTGCCAAGTCTCGTATAAGATTACTAAGCTACTCTTGGGGCTGAATTTCTGGGTTGCCATTGCTTTCATCTGGCGCGTAGTCTGCATCTTCTGACTCTTTAGATTGGCCGCCACTTGCACCTTCATCTAACTCCATTTCTTCTGGTGCAGAAGACAGCCTGTCCTGTAGAGGAACTGGAACAGGAAGTGTTTTGTCATGTGGGACTGGTCACATTGCAGACATAAGATTTGAATACACAATGTTGTGCTTGGTTTTTTGCAGAGAAACCTGTGATATTAACCAGACAAAAATAGCAGTTGTCATGATAGTTTCTCGGCTCCCTCCATAAAATCGGTACAGAAAATGGCATCGCTATTGTCCTTACATTTAGCTAGTAGTCTATTTGCACTGGCAGTGTAGATGATGTGAGGCACCCATGGCTTATCCTGGTCACTCAGTGGACATCCAAAATATAACTTATACATTTTGCAAAGATCTGATGTTATGGTACAATGTTGAGATACAGTAGCAAATGAACTACAAACATAACAAAAACATCAGAAGTGTTTCTAACCTGTCTTGGCATGATTATTTTATTTCTGATGATTTCTTCAGTGTTATTACCAAATATGTAATCAAAACAATTAATTAACCTGAAAAGCAAAATAAATACCAATCAATATTGGTAATCATTGACGCAGTTTGTCAATTCAGCTACTATAGCAAAACATCTGACACTATTATCTTTCAAACTTGATGTGATAAACCAAAAACAAAACCAGTTTTGAACATTGTTTATCATAGGTTATCTAATACACATGAAATTATTTGTGATGATTTTTTCATGTTTGACCAGTGAATTGTTTATAGATGTTTCCTCCAGACTTGTCCAAACCTCTTTTAAACCCAGCGAGACTAACAGCTTTTACCACATCCTTTGGTAGTGAATTCCTACATGTTGAGTGAAAAAATATTTTCTCTAAGTCTTGTACTGCCTCCATTCTGTGCAAATCTGTCATGCATATTCATTGTGGATATCTTAAAAATTCAACTGACTGGGTTTGAAGCCACTGCTCTAGTGAGTAGGTGAGAAGCTTCCTTAGACACTGCCTATAGCTGTGTTTGAGTGTTGTCACTCTCTAACGTCCACCATGCTTGTCTTCTCTTGTGAAGTGAGAACTGAGACTGCCCTGAAATAGTTTTGCTTCCAGTTTCTGGCTAGCAGTAGTTCTGATTGGCACTGTCCTTGTGCTCTGACATATTTAGGCCACTGATTTTGTTATCTAAAACCCTTGACTTTTTTCAGGAATGCTAATAATGTTATTGAAATACTTAATTTTCTATGTTGGGTTGGAGAAATGGGAAAGGTTTGGAGATAGGAGGCATTACACTAGGTAGGTAAATTTTTTTAGAAATTCTCCTGGTGAACACTGTTGTAGAAAGGAATTTTCTGAAAAACTAGAAGGTCGGGTAGGTCATATATCATTTCATGAGGACACTGCAGACCTAAATGTTGTAATTCAGCAAAATCAACCATTCAGTGTTCCCCTCTCCTCCCCCTTACCTGGAGGCAAGAAGCTGGACATAAGAACATAAGATATGCCATACTGGGTCAGACCAAGGTCCATCAAGCTCAGTATCCTGTTTCCAACAGTGGCCAATCTAGGTCATACATACCTAGAAGTTTCCCCAAAAGACACAGGTTCTGCAATGCTTGTACTGGGTCAAGCATTGATATCCTGGGTCCCTTCTTAATAATGGTTTATGGACCTTTCCTCCAGGAACTTGTCCAAACCTTTTTTAAACCCAGCTACACTAACAGCCTTTACTACATCCTCCGGTAACAAATTCCAGAGTTTGATTACACGTTGAGTGAAAACATATTTTCTTTTATTAGTCTTAGTTTACCCTGTAGCTTCATTGCATGTCCTCTAGTCTTTCTATATTCTGATAATGTAAACAATCGATCTATGTTTATCCGTTCCACTCCGTTCATTAATTTATAGACTTCTATCATATCTCCCCTCAGCCGTCTCTTTTCCAGGTTAAAGAGCCCTAACCTTTTTAGCCTTTCTTCATAGGAGTATCCTTCCATCCCCTTTACCATTTTGGTGACTCTTCTCTGAACCTTTTCTAATAATGCTATATCCTTTTTTAGATATGGCGACCAGAATTGCACACAATATTCAAGGTGGACAGTGGCCATCATAGAGTAGGAAAATATTAAAGTAGGATATCCAGTTTTTCCCTTTAATAAACTTTTTTAACATCATCTATAAATTAGGAGCCATAGTTCAAGGTGTTGTATCCTAGGCAGACCTTAAGCCTTATGCATCTTCTGGCTGTCCGAATCTGTGTTTAGCTTTGAATGGCCTGCTCGTTTCTGGCCCTCCCCCCAAAAAGCTGCTGCTCCCTACATGACTACCTAGTTGGTCTAATGGTTTGCTCGACCTGGCCATAGACTCCACAGTAGTTTTATAGGACATGACTTTTTTTCTTATTAGATCATGCACTTGTAGTACTCAACAGACTGAATGGTTAAGAAACAGGAACAATTATTGTTTGATAAATAAAGTGATTCAAGAGGAAGTCACAGACTAATTCTGCTGTATTTGCATCAGAACCACTTGTGTTGAAGATTAATTGTTGGTGTATAAATATGTTTCCTGCCGCTGCCCTTGCTGGGTAGGGGGAGGGGAGACACAGGTACCTCTGCCTGTTAATTACAATCAGCAGACCAGCAAAGGTGCTTAATTTGCTTTTGTCCTCTTGTGTTACAGTAATTGGGTACCATGCTGTGAGTACAGTAGCGAGTTTTGTGATTAGCACATGCTATGTTGGCATGATTAATGCACTCAAAGGCCTTTAGAATGTTTGTTTCTTTTACATACAGTTATTGGCGTTGCTCTGTGTGTGCCAATAGCTTGCCTGCATTTGCGACATGGGAGTGCATTAAGAACTCTGGCCTGAATTTAGGATGTGTTCTGGCAGGTTGTGTGTTTTTAATTTTCGTCTGTTATAATTGATTTTATTTATGTGTGTTTGTTTTTTGAAAGGTATCAAAAAGGGGCGGTAAGGTTGAAATGGAATTCCTGGAGAGCTCTTCTGTCATATAGTAAGATTATTCCCACTCTGTGTTTTTTTTTTTCTGAGTAATCCTTTCTTGTCCTGGCAGTGACTCTGCTCTTTTCACAGCAGTGCCCTGCCAAAGGTTATTGTAAATCCAGCGGCATTGGCCAGCACAGTAGCTGCTGCTAAATTGCTTTTATTTCAGTTTTTTTTCCCCCTCTATACCCTAGAGGTGAAATCTGTCTTCAAAATCACTTTCTATGGACAATCTGTGAGGACATGTGAGCAGTCCATTATTGCACTGTTCTATTATTAGGACCCGCTTGAGGGGAATTGGGGCATTGGATGAAAACCTCCATTAATTACCATGCATGTTCATAAGGGTCTGGCTTATAGGGAGTATAAAATGGCTGAAGAATCTTCCCTCACCCTGAATTTTCCATTCAGTCAAGAGAGCAAGTCGTTCTTCATTTGGTCTGTTTTCACTAATAGCATTTATTTCCGTAGTTGGTGACCAGTTGCACAGTATGAACTCCCCCCCCCCCCCCTCTCAAACAAAACAAAAAATGGCAAAGGAGGAAGGGAGCTGCATAATCTTATCCTGGCTAGCTTACTGATTTTATTGCCTTCTAACTGGAGCCACTTACTTTGCGTCAGACTAGAATTTTTTACTGAGGCGAGGAAAAGGTGCATCGTAAAAGACGGAGTGCTATGTATGAGCTACCATTACCAGCTTACATTGTTAAAGTCTTTGCTCTGTTTGACTTAACTCACAGGAGTTGGTGTGTTTTGTGGAATCACCAAATGTACACTGCCTTCGTTCCAGGGGCTCCAGTTTTAGAAATGTTACCGTTTCTATCATGCACTTGATCAAAGTGTTTTTATATGGTTGTCATCAAGATGAGACAAAGCCTTAAAATCTGAGTCATGCCAGAGGAGAGCCTAGAGATTGTGAATTAAAATAAAAAAAGGGGGGATGGGGTTATTTAGAAGCTAAGAAGAAGCAGCTTCTGGGCGTAGCTTTGAATATGTTAAGGAAGAAATAGACCCTTTTATGGCTGGGGTAATTGGTTCTTTCATAATGGATCAAGATGTTGAGTAGAGCAACGATGGAACTTGAAAGAGCATGGGCATGGAAGTAGTTAAAATAAATGTTGGGAAGCTATAGAGTGATAAAGACTATAAAAAGGCAGAGCTAATGATAAAGTTGAACAAAGGATTTCAGGGACCACCTGAAAAGAGAAAACGATGTTAAGATGCTTATGAAAAACAAAATGGTTAACTCATGGAATTCAAGATGAATGAATTGTAGTGAGGTTGACCAGAGCAGTGAACAGTGTAGTAACCTGGTAGTAACATATATTAGCTAGATTGAAGGCAGAGGGAAGAGAATTGGCTTTGAGAGAGTTCTGAGGAGTGCAGGGAGATTTAATGATAGTACAGTCAAACATCGGTTTTCGTTTGCCCCGGTTTTCGTACGTTTCGGTTTTTGACGTCTTTTCTGACTGAGATTTTGTCTCGGTTATCGGATATCGCCTCGGTTTTCGTAAAGAATGTGGAATTAGGTGAGCCAGTGCTGCCAGATCTGAAAACCTATATACAACTCCTGAAGAAGTGTCATGGGATAGAAGGCAATACATACACCCTCGCGCTGGTCTGTATACACTGCCCGCCCAGTCCCGGCAGCACTACCCCCCGGACTCACCGATCGCGTGTTGAGAAGCAAAAGTCAGCTGAGCAACATCCTCGAGCCAGAGTCAGAGATGCAAGGATTGCAGAGAGGAAGGCCCCGATCTCTCCACCGTCTGCCTGTTCTCTGGAGCGCCCCCTCAGGCTCGGAGGTAGCAGGGTAGCTGTCAATGTAAGCAGGAGATGTTGCATGAATGTGGGAGGCAGTTCTTTCTCTTGCAGGGTACGCTTGCAAATTGCTGTTGAGACGGAGTCAGCGATCAGATTACAGTGCCGTACAGTACAATACTGTATCTGTGTGTTTGCTGTCCTGTGGACGATCGGGCAGGTGAGAGAAGTGACAGGAGCTGGGTGTCTGGAACGGATTAATTGAATTTACATTATTTCCTATGGGAAATATTGCTTCAGTTTTCGTACGTTTCGGTTTTAGTCAGACTTGTTAGAACGGATTAATCATGAAAACCGAGGTTTGACTGTAGATGGTTTTTCAAGGAAAAGAAGTTTCAGGGTTGGGCTTATGGAATGTGAAGAATGGCTCTTTTTTTCAGGAATTTTGGATTTTCTGTTTTGGTGGTGAAGCAGGACGCAAGAAGCAGCTCTGCTGTATTTCGGACTAGAATGCAATTTTATGCTGCTCAGAGATAAGGGTTAATTTAAAACTAAGCTTCATCACCTAATTTGTTCTGCCCTAGATCACTGTTTTCTGGTGACTTGTGCTAGCAAGTTCACTTTATGCTAGACTCTGTATTTGAACCGTACTACCATGAAAGGCAATTTAGCTAGGCAATCCTGGAATATATGGTTCATAAGCTGAAGGGTGCTGTTTTCCTCCATGCTAGTTCTACGAACAAAACTGGTAAGATATAGAAGTCGGTGGAGGATCTTTTTTCTCTTATTTAATTGTAGTCCTATTGAATTGTTTATGGTTCATGATTTCTATTTTTTGTTATGTATGGTAATTGCAGAAATAGTTAAAAAAAAAAAAAGTGTCAAGAAGATTCTCTTGCTGGATAAATTTAAAATTTAGCTATGATCCACTGTCTGAGCCATTAAATTGGTAATTAGCCAGTGAAATTGAATGTTTATTGGTTAGTTAGGCCAGTGCTCCATGAAAACTTGAGGAAGCAAGGATCAAAAGCCAAAGTCTACACTTCTCAACCTTTATTTTTTTGTGGTACATTCTCATGTCACCTTAGTCCTTTTTGCTATGACAGATGTCACGCTAAGTCTAACTTGTTTTTTCCTTGCTGTCTCTATGAATGGAAAATGCCCATCACAAAAAGCTATCCCAGCTGTTACACATGTTGGAAATAAAGAACAATGCCCCAAACTGGCCTCATTGATTGAAAATATTGACCCCTCTGGCTGAAGGAAAAGAAAAAAACAGGTGAAGGAAAACTGGAGATGCAGAAGGGCTATGATCCAGAGCAAAAGGAAGAATACAGAAGATCCTCGACCCTATGCTCCTTGTGGGAGTGTCTTGGCAAGAGGAGATCCAATAAAGAGGATTTTGCTGATGAGGACTTGATCCCACAGTATTGCCTTTTGGTGCAAAGATCATAAGCACAGATTAAGTCTGTCTCTTCACATGCGCTCTCGACACGGAGGATAAACCCTTTGGAACTTTTGGAGCTGAATGGTGTAAAGCCTAATGAGCAGCTTTGTACCAAGCTGAAGTTACAGTAAACCTTATTAAAAGCTCCCTTATGCATGTTCTGTCTACTCCACTACTAATTCCTGAGGAGGAAATTGCTTTGCTTTCTTATTCTATTGTTGTACAGCAAGAATCGGCTCTTAGAGAGTATTCAAGATTCTCCAGTTTTAATTTTGTAAAGAATGTTTTTGTCAACTTTTCCAAATCACAAACTTCAGAGCATCTAGAAAGTACTTTGCTAGAGATGATGTAAAGGCAGTCGCCTTCGGATTCACTGCAGTGACTGTTTAGCAGGACCTCTCAATATCTGGATGCTGGAGATAGTAACATCAGGTGGAGTGACTTTCCCACATTGGCCCCAGCTGGAGAAAGCCCAATAGCAAGAAGAATACTACATGGACACAATTAATCTTGCTAAGTATAGGACAGAATCATCTTATGTTAAGAGCCTCCACTGTATTCTAGATCTGAGGATCCAGACCTGCTCTTTAATTTCAGTGTGTTTCAATTAGGATCTGTCCTGGGGGACGGACATCACTGTGGTAGTCAGATATGGAAGACTCAACTGGCTTGCCTTCCTACCAATTGCAACCTTTGTTTAGGAGTGCTTGAAGACCTTAACTATCTGAATTTAATTTAAAAGATGGCAGAGGTGGTACCATTAATGCTATAGCAGTAGCCCTAGCTTGTGATCCATGGACTCCTAAGGGTTCATAAGACCATTGCAGGGGGTGCACAGGACACAGTAAGGAGAAAAGAGGAAGCCGATGGGTATTAGCTAGAGGGAAGGGAGATAGTGGATTACTGGGCTAGTGGAGATAGGCTTGACACTGAGGAGAGGGGGGTCAGGAAAAAGTGGTGGGGATAAATTGTGGAGGAACCTGAACTCCTTTTTTTTTTTAAGCCTTAATAAGGGGTCCACACATCCAAAACATCTGGGAGCCTCTGTGCTTTTGAGGAAAAAGCTCTGCCATTCAGATTATTGCAATATTATCAGGGCCCCGCAGGAATTGGTAACTATACCCATCTATAGGTCCTTGCAATAGCTGCACATGTGAATGTGGCAGACTCCCATCTCCTGGGCACTGGTAGGGAGAAATAGAAAGAACAAGCAGTTCTCAGTTTTAGTGTAGTGTAGTTGTCCTACCAGTTAGTAGTGATATAACCAAAGAAAGATAAACAATCCTAGGAATATACCAATACCCCAAAGGTCAGTGAAGCTACAATTTTAAGTAGCTTGGGAAAGAAGGTAGTTTAGGGAGCCATGCTGAGTTCCAGAATTGCAGTACACCCTTGTGCCACATATGATTTCTTTTGATGCTGTAGGAAGGAGCTAGTAAGATACTATGCTATGGGCAGCATGAATATATTTTTACATGTAATCCATATACAGTCTATACTTTTTTCCTTGTGGTTATTCTAACTTTTGTATATTCACTAGCCCTGTAGAAATGGTCATCTGAATAAAATAACGCTTAGGGAGTTTGGCTTTGTTAACCACTGTTCATGAAATTGGTTGCCTGTTCAGTATGAGGGGAGGTGGGCTGCACTAAAACCATTCTGCATCCCACACATAATGGTGTCTCTTCATTCTCCTTTCATCCAAGAGAACCTTGAACAGAGAATATGACATGAATAATAAACTAGAAGATCCACACAGAACTACTGGAGTCATTGTTCCGGAATGCATGTGCATTTTTATGCATTTGCCTATATGGATGCTTTAGAAAATACTTGTTGACTACTCTTGCCACCTCCCCTCTCCCCATTCCCTGTAAATTATGGGGTAGCTCCATGGTATAACCAAAAAAATATTAAGTGTCATAATTGTGCATTATTCCCTCAAATACCTCTCCCATGATCCTCATAGACCCACCCGCTCTCAACATTTCTTGTTCATCAAATGCAAAGACAAAAAGTGATTAGGTGGTGAAATTTTGTGTGAGTAGTTGTGGAATATGCATTAGCATGGCACAGAAAAAAAATCTCTGGCATAATTCTCATTGAACAGCAGATGACGTCTGAAAAGTTTGGAGTGTCTGGGTAGAAAATCAAAAACACATTAGCTGCTTTAATTGTGTATGTGCATTCATGAAATACATGGATACCGCCCCCCTCAAAAATACACCCGTCATGATCCAGATCCACCCTATGACATGGTAGGTTTGCTGTGGATCAGATGCGTAAGGAATGCCAAAAAATGTTGTTAGGGGATGCCAATTGCACATCCAAATTTGATGGATAAATAGATGCTGGTGTGTGACTCTTCTTGGCCCCTCTGACAGCTCTAAAAATTTGATGTTGCTAGCACATGGAATAGGAAAGTTATTAGAGGGGTAGAGATACACAGGATGATCACATAAGCCTCTCTTCCTTCCTTATTTGGTAGACTGACTTCCTTCCAATAAGTTTGGATGTGTTGCAGGGGTTTAGGTGCCATCTTTTTGAAACATAGTGGCACATGGCAGGAATTACCTTGGGCAAGTCCTATTGTCTGTAGATTTGAATTGGCTAAGGACGAGTTGGGGAAGGAAGAAGGAACCAGAGTTAGACTTGCCGTTTTTGAGAGTTGGGGCTTTTTGGGGGATTTCACTGCTTAGGTTTTGTCTAGCAACGAGAGGGAGGGGTGTACTGTTAGGGCCACTAACCTATGAGGACTTTCCATCTTCCTTCTGGAAGATGGGGGACTCTTTTTCAGAAGGGTGGTGTGGGGAGCAACTGGCCCACCAAAGATTTTACACTTTTGATCGGTAGCTATTTTGCATGCATTTACATGTGATGTAATTCATTTTTGCTGGGCATTAGGCTTGATTTTTTCCCCCCATATTAAAATATTTTACTGTATTATGTGCCTAATAACCTGCATTTAACACCTCAAGGGCTTACGGAAAGGCCAAGTTTTCAGGATAGCTCTAATGAATATACATAAATTCTCAGTTATATGCAAATAACCCTAATGAATATGCATGAGAGATATCTTGAAAACTTGACCCGTTTGCACCCCTGAAGGACTGAATGTGTGCTCCTCTTGTCTTAGTATATTGTTAGCTATGTGCTTTGAAAGAATTCCAGTAGGCTTTTACACTTTCAAATATTTTTCCCTGTTGATGTGAATGGAAACAGAACTCTCTCTCTCTCTCTCTCTCTCTCTCTCTCTCTCTCTCTATATATATATATATATATATATATATATATATATATATATATATATATATAGATATATATATATATATATATATATATATATATATAATTATATATAATATTTAAGAATGTCAAACCTCCTTTATTCAAACATTGGTGTTAAATTAATATAGAATGTTATCCATTAAGCCTATGTTAGAATGCTGCTTTACTGTAGATCTGTGCGTCTCAAATTTTTACCCAATATGACTCCATCCTAACACTTAAAAATTCATGTGACCTAAGATGATGGTGAAAACAAATAGCAGACTTTCACTCCCCTACCTTGTCCACTTCTCTTCCCCACACTGATCCAAAGTATAAAGGCAACAGCAGTGGGGACAACTGTAACAGCAGTTAGCAAAGGACTGTGTGTGTGTGCTCACAGACTCCAGTCTTTTAACAGGAAGCCCACATGGGAGGAAGGGGCAGGACCTATAACATATTAACTAATTCATAGACCTCATGTTGACTGCTATTACTGGGCATAGGTCACAGTAGAGCAGAGAGAGAGGAGGAGCATCCTGTTTCTGTGACTCCATCCACTGATGATGTGACCTATTTGAGGTCCTAGGCCACATTTTGGGAACCACTACTGTAGACTGTAATAGGTGGAAGATCTTTGTCTTGCATGTAAATCTCATTATTCATTGAAACATTGGGGAGAATGTTAGTATAGATTTTGGTCTGGATGATTCCAATAGCCTGTGCAAAATGTGTATTTGAGCAGTTTTCCTTGCCATTGCGTATTTGTTACCGACAAATACTAACCCTTGTGCTTGATTGCGGCACTGTATACAGGAGTGCAGGAGACTCATTCTTCATTCTGTCTGCCAAGCCAGCGTAGCTCAAGCATATTGAATAAACGATGCACTTAGTGAGGATGATGGTCTCTGCAGGACTGGCCCTTGCTGTCAGAACTACATTGAGTACACTGTTGGTAGTGGCTTCCTCTCCAACTCTTGACCTGTAAGGAAACTATACACCTGGGACTTGGAGGCAATATATATATATTTGTAATCATTTCAGAAATAGTTTTGCAGTTTGACCTGTGCTTCTGCAGTGGTCTTTGGCATAAAATACAACTTTCTTGCCTGGTAGTTTTGCCGACTAAATCTTCAGATGGTTCATTTGACAGAAGGTCTGTTGGAATTTTGAAAAATAAATAAATGCAGTTATTTAGTGCATTGCTATGAAGTAGGAATCTCCTCTAGATTTGCCATGTCCTTTTTTGTCTCTGGAGCATTTTAAAATGTTACGGAGTGCAGAGTAATCTACAGATTTCCACTGGGGCTCTGGGGCTGCCTGCGGGAAACTTCATAGTTTGTGTTCCTCTTAAAAGGTTCCTTGGAAATGGTTGAGCTGCATTTAGTGAAAGGCAAGCTTAGTTAGGAAATCTAATTCCCATGTCAGATAGTTTGTACAGTTAGATCTTATGGAGTCTAAATTTTGTGCTCTATTTTTTTCTTTCACTTATTCAGTATTGAATTCCAAAGAATATCATCCATTCTGTAATCATACATTTTAATGTTCCATTTAATTCACTGTTCTTCCCTCGCGCCCCCCCCACATGTTTTTCTTTGCCTGTTTTAATACATGCCCTTTTTTTAAAGCAGTACAGAACACAACTTCATTTATAGTATTTATATGGCCATTTAATCCTATTAGTTCCATATGCTTCCTATCTGCAGAGTTGAAAAAAAAGTTATCAGTTTATTTGGAGCAGGATTGTAGTTCTCCACAGTTCTGATTTTCTTTAATGTTAACTGAATAATGTCATACTACTTTGAGGGGGAAAAAAGATAAATGGAAGATTTTTGCCCAGTATATCTATTTGGCTCACTATAGCCACACCCATTCAGACAGGGTCATCAGAAAGTGGTGTGTAAATGGCTTATTGCTTGGGATCCCAGTATGTCTTGCCAGGGGATGGGTCATCATTGAGCCATGCTGCAGGAGCAGTATAACTAAAACACTTTTTCCCTTTTAGGAAGGTGAAGACCATTTATTGTAGAGGTATTATGGCATGCTTTGTTTTATTTTCCTTGTATTTCCTAATAATCTATAACTTTTATTTTTGTTGCGTTTTTTGGCAACTGTGTTTCTCTTGGGTAGTGACACCAAAGTTGAAAGCTGCCATTTGTACCTATAGTTGGAATAGCCCTTGTTCACATCTAATTTAATATGCTATTTAGATGCTCCTTTTTTAAGATGAGCTTGCTCCTCTAGGGCAGCACAGGGGTTTCCAGAGTGGAGTTGGAGCCTCACTACTATGTTTCTGTAGTCGTCCTCCAGATCTGCCACTTTAAATTCCAGAGACTGGATTTGTTCTCTGAGAGCCAGGAGCTCTTTGCATTGAGTGCACATATGTAGCATTGAGTACAAAACAATGGGTAGCTCCCATCTTGCTGCTGGACTGCTGTCTGCATATTCTAGTTTTGTTGAGTTGTTAGTTTTGTTTAAAGTTGCTAAAAGAGTATGGGATGTTTGATAATCATAAAATAAACAAATACATCTTGAAGGACTTTAGATTGATCAAAGAATTGCAGGGGGCTACATTAAATCAATGTCTTAGAGTAAACTTATTCCTTTCATAGAAACATAGAAATATGACAACAGAAAAAGACACATGGCCTATCTAATCTGCCCTTCCATATCAACAACTACAACAGTCCCCTTTTTACCTTTAGAGATCCTCTGTGTGACCCATGCTTCTTTGAATTCAGTTACTGTCCTCATCTCTACCACCTCCACCGGGAGACTATTCCACGGATCCACTACTCTTTCCGTAAAGAAATATTTCCGCATATCACTCCTGAATCTATCTCCCTTCACCCTCATCCCATGTCCTCTCGTAGCAGAACTTGCTTTCAATTGAAAGAGGCTCTCTCCCTGAACATTTATGCCACGGAGGTATTTAAACATCTCAATCATATCACCTCTATCCCGCCTTTCCTCTAAGGTGTACATATTAAGATCCTTAAGTCTGTCCTTATAAGCTTTATAATGAAGACCACTAATCATTTTAGTAGCCACCCTCTGCACCGACTCCATCCTGTTCACATCCTTTTGAAGGTGCGGTCTCCAGAATTGCACACTAAACTCCAAATGAGGTCGCACCAAAGACTTATACAGAGGCATTATCACCTCCTTTTTTATGCTAGCCATTCCTCTCCGTATGCATCCAAGCATCCTTCTAGCTTTTACCGTCGCCTGTTCTACCTGTTTAGCTACTTTAAGGTCATCAGACACAACCACGCCTAGGTCCCGCTCTTCTTTAGTGAACAAAATTAACTGTGAATTTTTTCCCTCCTATTATGGTCTTATTGGGGGTAGCCTGTAAAACAAAGAATATATGCGGTATGGGTGTGAGTTGGGGAGGGGGAGGGAACAAACACACTAGAATTGTAAAAAGCCTCTATAGGCTCTTAGGCATATTTATTGTTTGCTGAGTGCCATCAAGTTGATGTTGACTCCTGGCGGTGCTGTGGATAGTTGTCTATGTTGTGACTATCCTCTGAGGTTTTCTTGGCAATGTTCAATTGCTATTCCAGCACCTGGTATTCCAAGGTGTGGTCTCCCCTCAAAGTACTAGCCAGGCCCAACCCTGCTTAGCTTCCAAGATCAGACTATTAAAGCACCAGGATTTTACAGTTCAGTTCACAATCTCTCTATCCACACAGACTCAATCAGAATTTCCCAAACAGCAATGATCTGTTTTTGTTCAACCAGTTACAAAGGCAGGTTCTGCTCTGTCCCTCAAGATGTATCTAAGTGCGCTTCTGTCTTGCTATGTATCTGTGCTTCAAAGGCAGATTGCATTCCATAGTTTGACAGTGGCCCACTTGGCTTTTGTCCTCATTTGATCACAGTTTCCATTATTAAAGATTAAATGCTACAGCAATGGTTAGTGTTCAAATTTGATAGCATTGTGATCACTATTGCCAAGTGGTCGTACCATAGATACTCCTTGCACCGGGTACTAGGTAACCACAATCTGGAAATCTTCTGTTCCAGGACCAGCTGCTACATGAGGTCTCTAGATATTTGATCTCCCTATCATGCCCTGGAGACATTTACCCAGTCAGTACTGGGCTAATTGAAATCTTCTCTTGTTTTGACTCTGTAATTCTTCTTTCCTTAGCCTCTTGTCCTCCCTATCGATTGATAAGTTTTAGTTAGATACTTTTTTGCAAGTTTTTAGCAAGCAACAACTTAGTTTACATTGTTTCTGCCACCCAGTTCTCCAATTTTGTGGTTTATGACCATTTTCTAGTGTTTTTTTTAACAGACCTCTTCTCTAATCATACCTGTTTTCCTTGAGAGCTTGACAACTGAAGCTTATTTTCTTCTGTCCGTTCTTTTTATACCACATTTTATAGTGCAGTATTCTCTTATTTATCACTGAATTATTCATTGCTTTATTGAGAGCGACTGAATAAAATTGGCATGAGAGAGGGAATAGAATCTGAATGAAGTACTTTAATCCCCAAACTACCTTGCAGTATGTCAGGATAGGAAGGCAGTTGAATTAAACATTAGACAGAGGGTTTTATTCTGAATGAAGGTGATGCGAGCCAATGAGCTTGCCATATAATTTCTGGCATCCATAGCTAAATTTAAAAAATGTAGCAAGCAGTGTGATGGCATCAGCAGTTGTTAGGCTCACATTTGAGTGTTGGTCTAGTGAGTTATCTTTGTGTTGAAGGCTAGAGTCATCTAGCTTAATTTTGTTGAGTTTTTTAATTGTTTCCTTAGTTATGAG
Organism: Ichthyophis bannanicus; assembly: GCA_033557465.1. Classification (NCBI taxonomy): domain Eukaryota; kingdom Metazoa; phylum Chordata; class Amphibia; order Gymnophiona; family Ichthyophiidae; genus Ichthyophis; species Ichthyophis bannanicus. The sequence continues at coordinate 546,972,958 of CM066033.1, forward strand.
CATTAATAGATTTCATTTGAGACTCTGGAAATATATTTCATATATGTTTAAAAAACACCACAGACCACAGAGAGTGTAACTGAACAAACAAAAATCTAAGAATATGACAAAATAAAAGAGGGGAAGTGATGTGCTTTCTTGTGACCTAAAAACAAGTTCACAAGCACCAAAATGGCAGATTCAGTGCTGCGCCATTACAACACATCATATCTGAAGTCCTCCTGCCAACAATTCACCAGTTACACAATTGCAGAAGGGCTTTCAATGTTAAAGGAATTTCCCAAATGCATATATCACAAGTATGAATACCAGATTACTTTCTTAATCCTGGGAAAACACCAGCCATAGTAAAAGAGGAAGCATATCTGACAATTCAGATGATGACTTAGTCAGTCATCCGCTGACCACGTGGCATACAAGTAGACGTGCTCTATTCCTCCCTTATCCTACGAGACCAGGCCAGGCAAATGGATTATGCTCCTCAGAGGTTCCTCTGTTTGGCCTCCACAAGAATGCCTTCATGGGTTCAGTCTTGTGTACTCAGGCAGCGTTTTGTGCAGGTATAGTGACCTGAATCCTTTAAAATTGGATCCAGCAGTTGCTGGACAGCTCAGAATTGGCGAGATTGATGTCTAGAGTGTTGTTTGTGGTGGATGACCTGTATGACTTGATCATAATTTCTTCCAAGTCTGAAGATGACTGTGGCTTCTGAAATGGTTGGCTGATGCCGCTTCCTAGCTGTGGCTGAGAAAGCTCCCCTTTTAAAGGAAGATTGCTTTTTGGTGTAAACCTTGGAGAAGCTTTCCCACAGAGACTCCTGGAAGACAGACCCAGAGGCCCCAGGGGTGCCTTGCATAGAACTCAGCGGGAAACATATGGGTGACCTAGGGTTGGCAAGAGTTTGGGCACTGCCTGTTGCTTCTATGGGTCCATACCCAAGAATGGTCAACCCTTTCAAAGATTTCAACATTCTCACGACTCAGCAACTGCCCCATCAGGTCTAGGCTTTCACAGTGAGCTCTAGTGAGCCCCTTCTGAGGGGCAGCTGGTCAAGAGGTGGCTCTGATTGTTTCACTTGGACTTTTATCATATCGGACTTCAAATGGGTTGTTGAGGTTCTAGAAAAAGGATCCACACTGGAATTTGCAGTCTCTTTGGAACATTTTTGTAGAGTCTCCCTGCAGCTCTCTTGCAAAGATAGTGGCAATAGAAGATACTCGTAAGCACCTCCTGCAATTGCAGGCTATTGTATCATTACCTCCATAGAGCAGAGTCAAGGATAGCATTCTCTTTACTTTGTGGTGACAAAAAAAGAGGCTCTTCTGGATCTGAAGGTGGTAAGTGCCAGGCTGAGTGCTCCACTTCTGTAAAGAGACCCTCAGGTTGGTCTTTATAGCGGTCTGACAAAGGGAGTTTCTTACCTCTTTGTACATTGCTGAGCCTTATTTCCATATTCCATTTGGCAGCTGCATAAGCGGTTCCTCTACTTCTGTGCCCTGGGCTGCTATTTCTAGTTTTGTGCCTTACCATTTGGCCTGGCTATAATGCCATGCTGCATCTCGAAGGTCATGGTGGTGGTGATGGCATTCCTGTGCAAATAGGGAATTCTGGTGCACCCATACCTAGACTTTGGCAGATTCAGTCCATGGAGAGCTCCAGAGCAGAGATGGTCGAGGAGATGCGCTTACTGGGAAAGCTGGGATTGATCAGTTATCCCAGGGGCAGCCCTGCCTTGCCTCCTCCCAGTATCTCAAAGCTTTCTGCAACACTCATTTGTGGCAAGTACGTTTCACCCTGGAAAGGTTGAATAAGTAGCAGCGGCAGATCAGGGAGTTTTGTTCTCAGGCAGTTCCCAGGACCTGGGATTACTTGCAGCTCCTGAGGTCCATGGCATAGATCCTGGAACTGGTATGTTTTGGATTAGTATAAGCATAAAAAAAAAGTGCTAATACAGAAAATAAACAGACGGCACTGAAACTACTGATATGCAAAACTCATTATCAATGAGAAATATGACCAAGCTGATGCAACAGTTCTATGAAAAAGTAGCCGACCAGGCCAGAAACTGGCTCACAAAGAGCTCCAAATATGCACCATTACTGGTCAAAAAAAGCCATATGATTAGCATATCATCAATAATTCAAAAATTGCACACATTTCTACTGTCCGGAAGCATCACCACAATGACGAGCAATACAGGCATATAGGTATATAGGCACTGTTGAGTCAACAACAAATACTTAGCAGCAGCATGGGCTATAACACTGTCCTGGCTCCAATGCTGGGTGTTTCGCCCAAGCTGTGTCAGGGAGTCACACTACCCAGTATCGCTGAACCACTACAATGAAGATGAAACTATGCAAATTGCCTTCTTTCTTTAAGTGCCCAAAAAATGAGGCAACAACTAATCAACTAATTATGTGACTTCTGAGGTTAATTGATTGCACCAGATCTTATTTAGGGGTTCCATAGCAAAAGGGATGAATACATATGCACTCATAACTTTTCATTTTTTACTTGTTGTTTTTTTTATTTCACTTCACCAATTTGGACTATATTGTTAGGTCCATTACCTAACATCCAAATGAACCTCCATTTTCATTCCAGGTTGTATGTAATGTGACAGAACAGGACAAAAACCTAGGGGATGAATACTTTCGCAAGGCACTGTATTGGGTCATCTCTGAGCACCTTTTGTGAAGCACTGCAGGTTGCATATGGAAGTTGGGCAGATGGCGTTTTCAGCAGGGCAGTTTTGTCCAGCGTGCTGTCTTCCTTTCATCATGGGTTCTGACTGCTTGGGTATGTCCTACTCATCTGGATTGGTCTAGTAGGATGATAGGGAAGGTGACATTTACATATCTGATAATTTTTCTTCCCTCAATCCTGGTAGATCAGTCCAGAACCCACCCTGAAAAACTATTCCTGCTGTCTCTGAATTGCGTTGTCACTATTGTTTTTTGATGCAGAGTCGGTTACGGTAAGAGCCAACAGTATGTTTATAGTTGTTGTTTTGGTTTTCTGAGTCTTTCAGTCTTGTTTTCTGCTTGGGAAGTGTCATACTAGCATCTCTCATTGCTGCACCAGTAGATATACCAAGTGATGCCATCCCAGAAACTTGCTCATGTCTGCTTCCATCTGCTGGCTGAGAAGCATAACCTGCTTATCTGCTTTGGTCTAGCAGGATTCAAGGAAAACAATTATAAGGTAAGTAAAGTTTGCCTTTAAACCAAGGCGCATATTTTTAGAAGTTAAATGCTCTATTGCTCTAATTTGCAGTCAGCATGTTCCAAAATGTATTGTAAATTAGTAATAGATTGAGGATGGTTGTATTATAATAATTTCCTTTTGTGTTCTTTTAAATGTTATTGATTTGTGAGCTGTGTGGTACATTACTTTTAATGCCTCTCATGGACGAAAAGGTATATCTTAAAAAAAATTCACATGAAGTGTTGACAGTCTGTGTGGTTCAGGAGAAGAGTTTTTGATGTATGCACAGAAATGGGTGTTTAATTTTATTTTTTTTTTGCCTTGCTCATGCTGCAGAAGTGAAACATTTAGAATTGCTTGCTTATCAGGAGTTAAATTGGGTATATCCTGGAGGAAGAAGAGGAAGATTTGTTTCAGGATATATTAGAATAGCAGTCTAGACCTTTTCATGGCGTATTATAAGAACAGCATATGATGTAATCATGCCTGCTTGCCTTTATGATCATTATGTAAATTGGTGCCAAAGTAATATGCCATGTTTGTGCTTTTTAAAGGAATACTGTTTGTAATGTGTCACAGCTGCCATGGAGGGAAAAAAATTTGGAATGAGTTTGCACATGTGCAGCATTTTAGATGCAATTAACATTCAGTATTTAGTAATTACCAATTATACTGTAGCTGCCAGAATGGTGGAGCATGCTAGCTTGTGGTGGACAGTCATTTTCAGTAATGAAACTTAATGAAGTTTGGACAAGGAAGGAAAAGTACAAATGAGCTAGACCTTAATCTTCAATAGTCTGTTGCCACTGAGCCACTCAAAAGTAGTTATTCCATGTCTTAATGTCTGGTTGATAGTTAGATGGATAGAAAACGGGAAAGAACGTCCTGTCACAGAAGAGCTTGTACTGTATTCGGTAGAAAAGCTTGCACAATGTTAATATTTTACTACTGCATTTAGATATAGCAATCTTAGACCTGTATCTTTCTTGAGCAACAGAATAATTGTCATGAAATATTGGGTGCTGTATTGAGTAGGGTGTCAAGCAGCAAAGTTAACTGGATAAAGAGATCAGATTAACTTAGATGTTCTATGCTGTTGACCAGAGCTGTCAAGGTTGTAGCTTGACAACATTGATGTTCAGCATAGGTATGGTAAAACTTGAGCTGTGCTCCCAGTGCGCCTCAAAAGCCATCTCTTTGGCAATGGTTACATTTTTTGGCTAATAAACCAGTCACACAGAATTTAACTGGTCATCAACTCAAGAGGGAGGGAAGAATGTGTTATTTTCAAATGCAAAGATTTATCCAAGTAACTCCTGAAGCTACCCGGACAACGTTTTGGAATATCAGCATCTTCATATTTAAACCATTCAGCAGGCATTTGTAGTAGGTGACACATGTCTATTGAGTTTCTGCATTGAACTATAACTTTATCTTAAGACAATATTAAACAATCCATGCAGAAGGTGGTAAGTATGTTTACTTTGTGTCCATTCTACTGTTATGTATTTATTTCACATTCTTATATACTGCTTTATCTGTCAATCAAGGCGGTTTATAATAAACAGAACTTGATTTTACATCGAACATATTTAACTATATACGATAATAGAATTAACTAGTTACAATATAACTGGTCAGAAGATAGATTGATATCCATATGTTGGTTAACTGAGAGGCGTGTATGTGTGTATTTGAATGTATTAGGGGAAAGAGAAGAGGTTAGGAAAAGCAGAGCGCTGTTAAGACCACTTTTTGCTAAATAGTCATAGATTCTGAGTGTGAGTTGCCATAGTGTTCAATGAAAAGGAATATTTTCAATCTTTTTCTGAAGTCAGTAAGATTTTTATTTCCTTTATTGTTGTAGGCAGGAATTCCAAAGAGTTGGGGCATAGTGAGAGAATGCTCTTTTGTTTGTTTTTGTTTGACTTGCGGAAATCAGGAAGTGTGCATAGTGAATTTTGTGAATAACTCCTTCTCTGTCTGGTATCTGGGGTTTTGGATATTAGAGTGGGTATGTGTGAAGGTGCTATATCATGTAGTAGTTTAAATATGATAACCGGATTCTTATATTTACTTCTACTGGATATCGGTAGCCAGTGAAGACTGTGAAAGATTGGCGTTATGTGATCTGAATTGGATGCTTTCATTATTACACGTGCTCCTGTGTTCTGTGCAAGCTGGAGGTATGTTTAGACTTTGTTTTGGAAGACCCTGGAGAATGCTATTACAATAGTCTATGTGGGGATTGATCATTGTTTGGATGACTGTTCTAAAATCCGATGGTTCCAGTAGGGGTCTCAGTCTTTTTGTAGCATTTTAATCTTTCTATATATGGCTTGGGTGGAATTATTTGTTAGTGATGAAGTTGAGTGATTTATCTATGATGATTCCCAGGTATTTTATCTCTTCTTTAACTGTGATTTGCTGTTTCTCCAAGGTATATCTGTGGAGGTGGGGTGAAGTCTTTATCTCTCGTTATGAATATGGCTTCTGTTTTATTTATGTTTTCAAATTATTTGATGCAAGCCACTGTGAAGCTTCCTGAAAGCAGGCAGTTATTTGTTTTAGGTTGAGTTTTAACGTACTGATTGGAAGACACATCATAATATCGTCAGTGTAAATATGGTGTAGGACTTAGTGTTTTTGGAAAATTTTGCATGTTGGCTGGAGGTAGATATTGAACAAGAGGGGCAGATAGGGCTGACCCCTAGGGGATTTCTTGGTTTTGACTGAAGGATAGCGATGAAGTTTAGTTAATTTTTACTTGTTTGTGCGGCCTTTAAAGTAGGAGGGGAACCAGGTTAGGGCTACTCCACAGATGCTGATTTGCTGCAATCTTGATAAGAGCATATTATGGTTAATGGAATCTAAAGCTGACGCTATATCTAGGAAAATCATGTTGACGGCATTTTGGGGGTTTTCAATAATTTTGATAAGGGTATCAGATAGGGCTATGAGGAGACTTTCTACACCATGAGGAGTTCCGAAACCATATTGTTGTGGATCAAGAAGAAAATTTCAGCCTAAGTGGTTCTGAAGTCTATTTTGTACTGCATTTTCTATTATTTTTGTTAAGTATGGGAGGCTTGAAATTGGTCTATAGGAGTTGGTTGTAGCTTGTCCAGCTTCTTAGATTTTAATATAGGGTATATAGATGCTTGTATAAGAGGATTTGGCACATAGCCTTGAGTTAGTGATAGATTTACAATTTTTTGGATTTTTGGTATTAGGGCCTCATGAGCCATCTTTACCCAGGTAATGGGGCATGGATCTCCTGGGGCTGTGGTTGTGTTTATTGTAGTGACAATTTTCTCCAATTGCGTAATGGAGATTGTAGAGAGTGAGGTTTTCGGAGAGTCATGTGGGGGCTCTCTTATGGAATTGGGGGGATCATGTGAGGTAACAGATAATTTGGAACTGTAGTAGTTCACCAGAGTGTGTGGACTAATTTGGATAGAGGGGTTATTTGTGTCTGGTGATTTGGTTATGGGTTTTACTATTTGAAATAGCTCCCTTGGCCTGTTGAGGGATTTCATTAATAATCTAGTATGGTTTTCCTTCTTGGTACTGTTTTTGGCATCTTTGTATTTGTGCAGGGTATTCATGTATTGGTGTTTGTCTTCTGAATTTTTTGTTTTCCTCCATTTTCTTTCTGTTTTACGGAGGAGTCTTAGGGATCTTAACTCATCATTATACCATATGTTAGAACTTTGGGGGTTCCGCTCATTTGTTGATAATGGGGCAATTGCTCCTTTTGCTATGGTGGTATTCCAGGAGGTCAATAGTGCATCAATGTCCGTTGTGTCATGGTTTAATTGTGGAAGGATGTCACAAAGGAAGGATTCCTTGTCATATACTTTGAAGCATGTTTTGGGTGGTAACACAGGTTTTGGCTTCTGTATCGGGTCATTGTGGGGAATCTCAAAAGATATGACGTAATGGTCCGACCACGGAACGGGCTGCATTTGGTAGGTCAGTGTGTGGGCTTCTTCTGTCTGAGTTGTTATCCAGTTTTGAGCCATTTACACTGGCAAAGTATTGCTCGCCAGCATGTTAAATAAAAGATTAACACAGTGTATGGGTGTGTGTTAGATCTCTTCACCAAAAGCTGAATACTTTTAGCTGTAAAAATGAATTGGTTCTTCAAGCACAGAAATTCTAGTGTAGTCTGAGTATGCTGAAATGTCATAAGAATTTTTAAAGCTGAATTGGTATTTATGCTTAATATGTTAATTCTATTCAATCAGTTTGATGCTGGTCACATGATGTTTGACAGTTCACAATTCTTGACTTTTCCTACAAGTTTAGCAGGTAATAATCAACATAGAATTTTTGTCTTTTGATAAATTTTATTTTTTCAATATAATGATTTGGCTAAATAATTTTCTCAGATGTAGGCTTTTTTTCAACCAAGCAGCCTCTAAAAAGCTTGAGATTACCTTTAGCTCCAAGATTCCATAGTGGCAACCCTGGAGTTAGATCTTTGAGTGACAGCCTACATGAGACCTCGGAAGTGATCTCTCCTGTCCAGGTAGTCCCTTCGATTACAAGAGTACAATACTAGGTTGCCCCTTCATGCCTTGGTCAAGAATGAGCTTGATTGGTGGCATTGTCTTCCTCATCTACTTGGGAAAATGGACTTGGACCCCCCCCTCCCCAATGGGGGGTAATCATGACTGATACCAGTCTGTTTGGGTTGGGGAGCTCATTGCTGAGATCAGGTGATACAAGGCTGTTTGTCGAGCCTGGAGGTCTCCTGATCCATCAACATATTGGAGGCCAGGGCCATTTGTTTAGTTTTAGAGAAGTTTTGCCTTTTGGTAAAGGGATTGGTGGTTCAGATTCTGTCTGACAGTGCAGTGGCAATGGCATATGTCAACAAGCAGGGGGCACGAATTGTGCAGCTGTAGTGTCCAAGATAGCTTTGCCCTGCCAGTAGGCACAGTTTCATTTGGTAGCCCATTTGGTGTCCCACATTGTGAGTGTTACCCAGATTGGTTGGACGTGTGTGGATAGAAGCTGGAGCCTTGAGCATTCGGCTTGATAGTGGGTTGCTGGATGCCACTGGTCTCTGATTTGATGGCATCTTTTCAGAACGCCAAAGCTAGTCGCTTCCTTAGTCCAGAAAGGGAATACAACATGTTTTCTTTCCCCCCAGTGGCCACTCATTGGCAGAGTGCTGCTCAGGATTGTTGGAGGCCCATTTCTGGTGATTCTAGTGGCTCTGTACTGGCATTGGAGGCCGTGGCATGCCAGCATACATAAGATATGCCATACTGGATCAGATCAAAGGCCAATCAAGCAATATCCTACTTCCAACAGTGGCCAGTCTAGTTACAAGTACCTGTCAGGTTCCCAAATGTTAGAGAGATTCCATACTGGTTATCCCAGGTGTAAGCAGTAGATTTCTCCAGTCCACTTTAATAATGGTTTATGGATTTTTCCTACAGAAACTTGTCTAAACCTCTTTTAAGCCCAACTATAATGACGGCTTTAGCTACATTCTCTGGTAACAAATTCCTGAGTTTGATTATGCTGCGTTGAATGAAAAAAATTAGTCTTAAATGTGCTACATTGTAGCTTCATTGTATGTCCCCCTAGTCTTTCTATGTTTTGAAGGAGTAAACAACCAATCTATGTTTACCTGTTCCATTCCATTCATTATTTTATAGATCTCTATCATATCTCCCCATAGTTATCTTTTTGCCAAGTTGAAGAGCTCAAACCTTTTAATCCTTTCTTCATAGGGCTATCATTCCATCCCTGTTATCATTTTGGTTGCACTTCTCTGCACCTTTTCTAATTCCTCTATATTGTTTTTTTGGTTAGGTGACCAGAATGCCTACAGTATTCAAAGTACGGTCACACCATGAGCAATACATAGGCATTATAATAATCTTGATTTTATTATTCATTCTTTTCCTTATGATTTCTAGCATTCAACTTGCTTTCTTGGCTAACTCTGCACTCTAAGCATCAGTGGTCAGGCTTCTGACAGGAGAACCATTTTTTGTTGCCTCAAAGTCCAGGACTGCTTCAGCAATGGAAGACCTGGATCCCTTTTGGCATACAGTTGGCTTTTGAAGATTGTAGACTGTTTGACTTGCAACCCAGTAGCCATGGTTGCAGCATTTCTGAAGGCATATAGAGCATCCACTTCCTTGGCCTATATCAGTTTGGCATTGCTTTGAGTGCAGAGTTTGACAGTGTGTTGGAGAAACATCCCCTTGATTCTGAGGTTCCTGAAGAGAGCCTAGATTGCGGCCTGACTGTCTCAATTAATTGAAGTACAGGTCACAGCTCTGTCCTGTTACATAGAGTAGCTGGAGTTTCCCTTGCAGTTCACCTGAATAACATAATAACACAAGAAATGCATACTGACTCAGACCAAGGTCCATCAAGCCAAGTATCCTATTTTCCGACAGTGGCCGATCCAGGTCACAAGTATCTGTCAGGTTCACAAAAAGATACACAGGTTCCACAATGCTTGTCCCGGGGTAAGCAGTGGATTTCCCTGGTTTATGGACCTTTCCTTCAGGAACTTGTCCAAACCTACCGGCTTTTAACTACATCCTCTGGTAATGAATTCCAGAGTTTGATTATGCGTTGAGTGAAAAAAATATTTTCTCTTATTAGTCTTAAATGGGTTATATGGTAGTTTCTTTGCATGTCCCCTAGTCTTTCTACTTTTTGATGGAGTAAGAAATTGATCTACGTTTACCTGTTCCACTCCATTCATTTATATACCGCTATCAGCAGTCTCTTTTCTAAGTTGAAGAGCCATAACCTTTTTAAGCCTTTCCTCATAGGAGTATCCTTCCATCCCTTTTACCATTTGGGTGGCTCTTCTCTGTACCTTTTCTAATTCTGCTATATTCTTTTTAAGATAGGGCAACCAGAATTGCACACGATATTCAAGGTGTGGTCGCACCATGAAACTCTACGGAAGTATTATATCAACCTTGGTTTTATTCTCCATTCGTTTCCTTATGATTCCTAACAGCAGCAGAATGGGATAGTGTTGATGGCGGAGGATCACATTTCTGTGACAACGGCAACAACACCAAACTTAAACTGCGTGGAGGAAAGGCCTGGCAATCTACTTCTGTATCTTGCCATGAAAACCCAATGGATAGTTACAACAAACAAATTTTGCCGTAGTGCTGGAAGATGAGACCCCCAGGTCGGAAGGCACTCAACTAGCTACTGGGGAAGAGCTGAAGACTTTTCAGAGTAAAGCCAGCATTTATGATGTGGTTGGATCAAAGCCCTCGGGACGTCTGTCTGCTGATGTAGCTGCGCATGAAATGAGAGTCAGAAGCTGTAAAGATGTCTTACACATTGGAACATGGAACGTACGAAGCATGAACCAAGGGAAGTTGGAGGTGGTCAAGAATGAAATGGAATGTGTACAACTTGATCTGTTGGGTGTCAGTGAACTGAAATGGACTGGCATCGGGCACTTTGCATCAGATGATCACATGGTCTACTATGCTGGAAATGAAAGACAAAGAAGAAATGGTGTTGCATTTATACTAAAGAAGAAACTTGCAAAAACTATAATGAAATACAGTGCAGTCAGTGAACGCTTAATCTCTATTCGTCTACGAGGAATGCCTATCAACACAACTATAATTCAAGTATATGCCCCAACAACAGCTGCAGAAGAGAATGAAATTGAAGAGTTCTATGAACAAGTACAAGCTGAAATTGACAGAACATGCAAACAGGATATCCTGATAGTCATGGGTGACTGGAATGCAAAAGTTGGCAACAAAGAAGACAAAGTAGTTGGAAAATATGGACATGGCAACAGAAATGAAGCTGGAGAAAGACTGATAGAATTCTGCAAAACAAACAATCTATTCATCTCAAACACCTTCTTCCAGCAACACAAGCGGCGACTGTACACATGGACTTGTATAAAAATCAAATTGACTACATCTGTGGAAGTCAACGATGGAAAAGCTGTATAACATCAACAAAGATAAAACCTGGAGCTGACTGTGGTACAGATCATCAACTACTAGTATGCAAACTCAAGCTAAAGTTGAAAAAGAGCAAACCACTCAAGAATGCAGCAAAATATGACCTTGAGAATATACCACTGGAATTTAAAGACTGCCTGCAAAATTGATTTGCTGATTTAGATACAAATGACAGAGCTCCAGAAGAGTTATGGAATGACATCAAGAAGGTTGTGTTGGAAGAAAGCGAGAAGTCTCTACAAAAGGTGAAAAAGAAAAAAACGGCCAAAATGGATGACGGAAGAAACTCTGAAAATTGCCCAGAAACGCAGAGAAGCTAAAGCCAGAGGAGAAAGAAAGACAATCACAGAACTCAACAGAGATTTCCAACGTGCAGCAAGACAGGACAAGGAAAAGTACTACAATGATGCATGCAAGGAAATAGAAGCAGAAACTATTAGAGGAATAACAAGATTGGCTTTCCTAAAGCTACGAGAGTTAAAGAAAAAGTTCCAGCCTCGAATTGGAATGTTACAAGATGCTCAAGGTTCTATGTTGAATGATGCTGAGAAGATCAAGAAAAGATGGAAGGAATATACAGAGTTTTTATATGATAAAGATCAAGCGGACCAACAGCCGTTTCAATCTGTACCTTATGATCGGGAACCATTGGTGATGAAAGAAGAAGTTGAAGCAGCATTGAAAGCCTTATCAAAGAACAAAGCACCAGGCATTGATAGCATTCCCATAGAAGTACTACAGCAGTCTGATGCAGCTGTTACCGTACTTACATGGCTCTGCCAAGAAATATGGAAGACAACATCATGGCCAACTGATTGGAAAAGATCTGTGTTTATACCAATACTGAAGAAAGGTGATCCAACTGACTGGAAATTATCGCACAATCGCTCTGATCCCACATGCCAGCAAGATTCTACTGAAGATTATTCAAAAGAGACTACAACCATACCTGGAACAAGAACTACCTGAAGTGCAAGTAGGGTGCAGGAAAAGGTGAGGAATGAGAGACGACATTGCGGATGTGAGATGGATCCTTGAAAAGTTTAACGAATACCTAAAGGATATCTATTTGTGCTTTATCGACTATAGCAAAGCTTTTGACTGTGTAAACCATGAGAAACTCTGGGCCACATTAAGAAGCATGGGTATACCAGAACACCTGATCGTACTCTTGCACAATCTGTACATTGATCAAGAAGCAACAGTTCGAACAGAACAAGAAGAACAGAATGGTTTAAAATAAGCAAAGCTGTAAGACAAGGCTGCATAGTTTCCCCCTACCTGTTTAATTTATATGCAGAACAAATCATCAGAGAAGCAGGATTGTATGAAGACAACAGAGGTGTGAAGATTGGTGGAAGACTCATCAACAACCTTCGCTATGCTGATGATACCACATTACTGGCTGAAAGTGAAGATGATCTGAAACACTTGCTTCTCACAGTCAAAGAACATAGTCTCAAAATGGGCCTGCACCTTAATGTAAAGAAGATAAAGATCATGACAACTGGCATAATCAACAGGTTCATCGTTGAAGGAGAAGAAATTGAAATCGTGAACAACTTTAACCTACTTGGATCAACTATCAATAAAGAAGCAACAATTAGTCAGGAAATCAGACGACGCATTGCTCTTGGCAGAATGGCTATGAAAGACCTAGATAAGATTCTCAAGAGCAGAGATGTCTCTCTCCATACAAAGATTCGACTTGTTCAAGCCATGGTATTTTCAATAACTTTGTATGGATGTGAAAGCTGGACAGTGAAAAAGATAGATAGGAAGAAAATTGATGCCTTTGAATTATGGTGCTGGCGGCGAATACTGTGTATCCCATGGACTGCCCGAAGAACAAACCAATCAGTACTAGAGGAGATCAAACCTAAGCTTTCTTTAGAAGCTCAGATGACAAGACTTCGACTTTCATACTTTGGACACATCATGCAAAGACAGATCATTAGAGAAAGACATCATGCTTGGCAAGATAGAAGGTCAGCGCAAAAGAGGAAGGTCAGCAATGAGATGGATCAATACAATAACAGCAGCTATGGGTACCAGTCTGTCAACAATGAGCTGCCTGACTGAAGACCGAACACAATTTAGGATAGCTATCAAGAGGGTCGCCATGAGTCGACTCCGACTTGACGGCACTTAACAACAACAACAGCAACATGCTGCACACTGGGCAGTATGTTTTATCGTATTATCCATGATGACGCCTAAATCTTTTTCCTGGGTGGTGATTTCTAAGGTGGTACCTTGCATTGTGTAACCATAGTTTTGATTGTTCTTTCCTAGGTGCATAACGTTTTGTACTTGTGCACATGAAATTTTATCTGAAATTTGGATGTCCAGTCTTCCAATTTATCAAGATCCTCTTGTATTTTAACAACTGTGAATAATTTTGTGTCATTTGCAAATTTGATCACCTTTCTCATTATTCCCATTTCCAGGTCATTTATCAATGTTAAAAAGCAGTGGGACCAGTACAGATCCCTGGTGTACTCCGCTATTCACCTTTTTCTATTGAGAAAATTGGCCATTTAGCCTTACTCTTCTGGTTTCTATCTTTTAACCAGTTCCTAATCCACAATAGTTCACTGTCTCCTATCCCATGACTTTTTAACTTCGCCAAAAGTCTCTCATCAGGGACCTTTTCAAAGGCTTTCAGAAAATCCAGATATGCTACAAGTATATGAACCGGCTCCCTTTTATCTACTTGTTTATACACACCTTCAAAACAATATAACTGATTAGTAAGACAAGATCTTCCTTCGCTAAAATCCATATTCACTTTATCCCATTCCACCTGCTGCTCCTTATGCTTGGAACAAATTACCTGAGTCTGTGCATCAGGCTTCATCTCTGGTCCTTTTCATATTCAGTCTGAAAACTCGTCTCTTCAAGGCCACTTTTGCATCCTATTCTGCTTAGTCACATATTTGTTTCCTTACCATTCCCCTAGATATATCCTTGTCCTCAGCTGTTGTGTTGTCTGTCTTGACTAGATTGTAAGCTCTGATGAGCAGGGACTGTCTCTTATATATCTGTACAGTGCTGCGTATGCCTTGTAGCGCTATACAAATGATAAGAAGTAGTAGTAGTAATTAAATCATGTCTATCTACATGTTCAGCAATTTTATTCTTTATAATGGTTCCTACCATTTTGCCTGGTACTGACTTCAGGCTCACTGGTCTGTAGTTTCCCGATTCACCCCTGGAACCCTTTGAACAAATTTGGTGTTAAATTGGCCATTCTCTACTCTTCAGGTACTACAGATGATTTTAATGATAGTTGCTTGTTTCTTGAAGGGAGTAAAGCAGATCCATCCTCAATAGTAGTGCAGTGAGATATCACCTTAGCTCTTCTTTGGTGGGCCTACCTTGAGCCTTTTTTGCATGCATCCATTGAAGATTTGTCTTTGAAAGCAGTCTTTCTGGTGCCTATTTGTTCAGCAAGGTGTGTTTCTGAGTTGCAGGCCCCCTCCTGTAGGAATTCTTATCTCTCATTTTCGGATGACTGTCTTCTTGGATATGTTCCCATAATCTTTCACAAAGTAATTTTGCCTTTTTTCATGTATCAACTGATGTATCTTCTAGCTTTGTTTATGGAGAGCTGGAGTTGCAACATGGTGCTTGGTGCCATTAATGTATGTACGGTAGGGTGGTCCACTGCCATAAGGGAAAAAATAAAAGTAGGAATTTCTTTGCTCCCTGGCCTGATTCTGGTTCCATTTATGTAGAAAACAATGTGTGCAAAGTTTGAAGCCAATCAAATAATATTTAGGGGTGGCTCAAGGTCCCTATCTATCAGGCCCCTGGATCTCCCCCCCCCCCAGGGTTCGTCAGACCACTGGGTATTATCCGCTCATAGACGGGGGTATCATGCTTGCCAAGCACTCACTGTGGTCCAGATGCTAGTAAGGACTTTGACGATGTGGGGAACATCTTACGGTGTTGCGAGACAACACCCAGAAGGAACTGGAGTTGCTCTTCTTTTGTGGTGGTCGGCCGTTGAACTCCTCAATGAGTTTGACCCCTCGCTCAGCCACATCGTTGATCACTGGAAGATTTTTTACTTTCTTCAGACCGTCTTTGAATGATGCATTCTCTTCCCAGTCTTCTGGGTCTGCATTAAGAAAATCACTGTTGATGTCGAGGTGTTCCAGGAAACGGATTGACTTGCGAGTTGCAAAAGATTCAATTGGTGGAATCATGGAACTTTTCAATTCGACCCGCTTTGGGGGATCTTCGTCTTCGTCATCATCCTCATCACTTTCATCTGATTCTGCTGGGATCATGGCCGACACTATGGCCCGCTTTGTCGGTGCTGAAACAGCTTCATCGAACAGTGACAGTGCCACAAGCTCCTCTGACACATACCACAGATGCTGTTGCAGTTTGTCTCTGGCCGCTCTTCCAACACGGTCATTGTGGTAAGAGTGTAGTTTCTTCAGCATCTCCAAATCTGTTCGAGGAGCAACTGCGGCATCAGGGGCAGAAAACCAGGCTTCCACATGAATCAGGATGGAGAAAATGCTCACATCACGAACACAGGACTCCTCCCGTTGGGTAAGATCTTTGCGTTGTCCTCGGAACATCCAAATCTTGAGACAGTACAAGACTTTTGCCATCTATCTGGCATGATGGAAAGCTCCGGGTTTCTTGAAATTGAAACTAGGAAGATTCCCTCCAAGGCAGACAATCGTTAACTCCAAGAATTCCAGGTAGTCATCTCGGTGATTGCCCTGTGCCAGCTTGGATTCCGCAAACTTCATGATGCGATCCCTGTCAGGTTGCAGCACCTCCAAGTCTTTTCCAGTTTGATAGTTGGACTTGTCAAGGGAGCCCCAATTCTTTTGGAACCGGCGAAAGAGTTGGACATCGGGACCCGATGAAGCTCCAGAGCATGTAGAGAATACTGCACCAAGAATTATTTCGTAAATGTGATGGCGGCATGCCAAATGAAGGACTGTGCGACGGATTCTCTGTTCTAGAAGAATGCACGCTCCTGATCGACGTCCCGTGTTCGATGCAGTTGTATCAAAGCAGAAGCCTGCAACCTTTTCATCCAAACACCATTCCTGTAACAGTTCATAAACTGCTGCAGCTTGATTCTCGCCCGTTCCTGATGTCAGTTTTGGTACACCAAGAAGTTGTGTTTTTCCAGTGGAGACAGTCGTTATCAAAACTGGAAGGCGGTCAACGGATGTGGTTGAACAGAGGAGAGATGGCAATAACTTGCTATCCAAATGCACAATGCATGTTTTGCCTTCGGCTTTGAATGCGTTGTGCAGGTCCGTCCATTGTTGCTGATGGTGCTTTTCTCTATGGCGCTTGACGCTGGAGCGGCTGATATTGAGCTCCCCAGGATAATGTCCCAGACTTCTGGCGGTTTCAGCTACCACAACAGAGCATTGCGATCCATTTTCCCTGTCCGATCCAGGGCTGCTGTAAGCTCTGGGGTCCAGACATTGTTAGGTCGATACTGCTTCGTTTGTGGAGTTGCTTTCTTCTGTCCGTTATCTGAATCCGCAGATGTCGACGAGTCTTCACCTGACTGCTGAGGAAGAAGATCCTTCCAGCTGAACTTGGCTTGTAGTTGCCTCGGCTTCGGCAACATGTTTTTGTCTGCGCCTTTTCAGTTGTTCTTCTCGCTGTTACGATCTTGCTTCCTTGTTGGCCAGTTTCTTGTCCATCGTGCACATTGAGCCGCGGCGCCATGGTTCTCGTTGCGCTATTAAGAATTCTTTGTCTTCTTGAATATGAATTAAAGACATTGCATTGGCATGCGCCACATCAAATAGGCTTTTCATTGCAACCTGGAATTCTTTTTCATTTGCCTCTTGTTTCCCTCCTCTCCCTTTTGTTTTTCTTCAAAAGTTTCCACTGATTGAACAATTTCTTTACTTTTTCTTGAATTTTGTCATTTCTTTGAACAGGAAGCCTGGCCTTTTCCCAGTAAGCTTCTACTTCACTTGTTACAATAGATGCACTTTCACTAACGCCTTTGTTTAATGTCATATGGTGATGTAAAAATACACTTAACACTTGCTCCTTGCTGGGGAGCTTGGCCCCCAGAATTGTGATGGACATTTCTTCAATGAGAGAAAAACCACGTTTTTTCGCCATCTGAAAAGAATAAAGATACAAAGATAATAGTACAGTGTCTTTGCCACCTCTCAGAGACGAGATTAGTTCAAATATGATGCAATCAAATGTAATCAGCGTGGAACTGAGTGGATGATACAGGATGATGCAACATTTCGTCATCTGCTCCCGGGGGGAAATCTCAAGACTTGTTGAGCCACCCCTAAATATTATTTGATTGGCTTCAAACTTTGTACACAGTGTTTTCTGCCTAAATGGAACCAGAATCAGTCCAGGGAGCAAAGGAATTCAGGAATTCATTTTTATGGACCACCCTAAATTGTATGGACAAATTTGTTTTATAGTTCGGATCACCACTTTTTCACTTTCAGTGGCCCTTGCAAAGGGGATGTGTCTTCAAAGTTAGCCTTAGCCCAGTGGATCAAGGAAGCTATTCATTCTTGCCTACTTGTTGAATGGATGAGAATTTTCAGAGGGTTTCTGGGTGCATTCATTGAGGGTGCAGGCGATGTCCTGTGCAGAAGCCAGATTGGTCGCACTGGAGGATATTAAAGCAGCAACGTGATCATTACTGCATTCTTTGTTCAGCACTATAGATTGGATATTTGGGTCAAGGAGGATTTGCTCTTTGGAAGAATTGGTTCTCTGAGGAGACTTCTCTTCTTTCCTGACTGGTCAGTATTGAAAAGTGTGTTAAGCTTTGCAAACAGTTTAGCTTGGTTTTAGAGCAAAGTTGTGTGTTACAAGTGCAAGAACAAGTTTTGCACATGAGTTAACTGTGTGCAAATTCTTGAGCAGAAAGCAGTGCACACACACTGCATTTAAATCTATTTGAATGGATGGTAATGAAGCAATTGGCTAGGAGTGCAGACGCAAAGAGAGGTGCAGAAGACCAGAATTTAAATATGAGGTCTAAGGAGACATTAAGAATTAGTTCATGAGGAAGTCATGCCTGTTCTTTGAGTATACTGTACCATCCCATTTGCTGACTTTGCTGTAGACAGTACTGAGAAAAAATGCAGATGAGGTGTGCTGGAAAGATGTGCACATGTGCTGGCATGCTATTTGGCACATAAACATCAATATTATTCTGTGCAGAATTCCTGTGCAAATATTGCTGTTTAGGAACACTGATACTATTCTAATCAGAACTCCAGTGCAGAATAATATTGTTGTGCACTTGTGATCTCCAGGAACAAGCAGGAATGAGTCTTCACATATGGGTATCGTCGGTACCGACGGAGCCTGCGCGGGAACGCTCCGCAGCGTCCAAAAGGAAAGCTTTTGGGAGCATCCCACAGTGCCTGTGCGCTGCCTTCCTGCCTTTCCTAACCGCCTCTCTCCAGTTCTTCTTTTCCGCGGAGCCAGCAGGTCGTGTTCCTG
Source organism: Ichthyophis bannanicus (assembly GCA_033557465.1). NCBI lineage: Eukaryota > Metazoa > Chordata > Amphibia > Gymnophiona > Ichthyophiidae > Ichthyophis > Ichthyophis bannanicus. Next base: position 546,991,650 of record CM066033.1, read on the forward strand.
TCACCGCTGAAGAATTTCTTTATTTTATTTCTTTGGTCGCGCGTCTGCCTTTTCGACGCTGGACCGGTACCGCCGGTCTTTTCTTTCTTTATTCTAAAAAACCCCCCAAAAAAAACCTGTTTTCTCACTTCAGTGCATTTTCTTCTTTGGCCTTAGGCCTAGTAAATTTTTCCTCATGGAAAAGCCCGCCTCTGGGTTTAAAAAATGCACGAAGTGCAGCGGTACTATTTCTGTCACCGACACCCATGAATGGTGTCTAAAATGTTTAGGTCCTGACCACTCCATTGCGGATTGTGTGTCCTGCTCCATGATGTCTAAAAGAGGTCTACAGAATCGAGCAGCTAAGCTCAGTACCCTGTTTCCCTCGGATGCAGCTTCGGTTGCATCAACGTCTTCCAGGGCTGCTTCTTCCTCACATGGATCTCAGGTAACCAAACTTAAATCTAGCCAGTCCTCGAAGGGTAGATCTCCCTCTAAGTATCGAGATGCCTCTGGGCTTGCCCTCGAGCAATCCGCACCGGCAAAATTACCCCGGCGGGAGGCTCCGGCTTCCAAAGCTTTATCTATGGGGTCACAGGTTGACATCGATGGCTCGGCCTCGACCGATCACCTGTTGCCATGTTCTGGGGTACCGGTGGTTCCCACTGGTACCGACATCCAGACATTGGTTGCGTCGATGGATCAGAACATCCTGACCATGCAGCGTGCCATCACGGCATTCATACAAGCTGCGATGCCTTCGGTACCGCAAAAAGCTCTGTTGCCGGCACCGGTACCATCGACATCCGCTTCGGTGTCGACTGCAGCGGTACACTGTTCTGTGATGCCCATCGGTACCGATCACTCCCGATGTCGATACCACCCGGTACACGTATCGGGCTCTGCAGGAACATCCAGACAGGTGATACTTTGATTCCTCTGAAGACTCTGATGAATCAGATGTCTCTGTCGAAGCATCGGTGATCCATCCTCAGGAGCCCTCTTCTCCAAAAAGGAGAATGTCTCCTCCAGAAGACTTGTCTTTTCAAGACTTCATTAGGGAAGTGGCCAGGGGCCTTTCCATCTCAGTAGCCCCTGAGACAGAGCCTAGAGCCAAAAAATTAGATATTTTACAATATCCTAAGGCTCCTAAAGAGGCAGCCACTTTACCAATACATGAGATTCTTTATGATCACATGTTGGGCATATGGGAGACTCCTCTCACCACTTCCCCTCATTCTCGCAGGTTGGACACCATGTATCGTGTCCCTCCTTGTCCTGGCTTCCATAAGACTCAGCTTCCTCACCACTCCATTGTGGTGGAGTCCGCTATGAAGAAGATAAAGAGTACAAAAAGGCACTCTTCTGCTCCTCCAGGAAGAGAATGCAGAACCTTAGATGCCTTTGGCAGGAGAATTTTCCAGGCCAGTATGCTTGTTGCCAGAATCAACTCCTATAGTCTCTATATGGGGATGTTTCTAAAAGAAGTTACAGATCACCTGCAAACTTTATCTCCTTTTATTTCAGAAGATAAAAGGGAAGAGTTCCTCACCTGGCTCAAACATGCCCAGGATATTTCCAAGTTTTCCAACTGTGCAGCCTTTGACTCTTTTGAAGGTGCCAGCAGAGCCTCGGCCATTGCCGTAGGTGCACGCAGAGTTGCTTGGTTGCAAGCTTCTGATTTGGAACCTTGGGTTCAAGATGGACTAGGAAACCTTCCTTGTACAGGTGAAAACCTTTCTGGCAAAGATTGGCAAGCAAAGGCCACCCAAATGGATGCTGAAAATTCTGCTTTAGATAGACTCTCAAAGTCTACTTCTGCTCCTTTTAAGAAAAGGTTGTTCAAAAAGGGTTTTTTCCCCAAAAAAGGGAAATAATATTCTGCTTATGGTCAGCAGTCCTCTTCTGCAGATCGTTTTGCTACAAAGAGACAACAACCACCGAAACAGGCCAAGCCTATGGCTGCTAGGACTGCTACGGTCCAACAGCCTCAGCCTCCTCAGGGCCTTTGACTTACAACTAGAGAGCTTAGCCTTTCTGGCTCTAGAACATCCAGAGCCTCTCACCATTCCAGGAAGGTTGGCTTACTTTGCTCCCAGGTGGGAACAAATCACAGCAGAGCAATGGACCCTCTCCATCATAAGGGAGGGGTACAAGCTTCATTTCTTAAATCTTCCTCCTCACACTATGGTGAGACAGTTCAATTCTCAGACATCTCTCCTCGACCTTCTGGGTCAGGAGATTGCTACCCTTCTTGCCCAAGGGGCAATAGAAGAAGTACCCCTTCTTCAACAGGGCTCAGGGTTTTACTCCCCCTACTTTCTTATCCCAAAGAAAACAGGGGGCTACAGACCCATATTAGATCTCAGAGAATTGAACAACTTTCTATGCAAAGAGAAATTCAAGATGATTTCTCTCGGTACTCTCCTTCCATACCTTCAGAGTCAGGATTGGCTTTGCTCTCTAGACCTCAAGGATACGTACACCCTTGTCCTCATCCATCCAACACACAGAAGGTTCTGCTTCCTTTCGGTCTGGCCTCTGCACCAAGGGTGTTCACAAAATGCATGGCAGTAGTAGCTGCATTTCTACGCACTCTAGGAATATTCGTATTCCCATATCTGGACGACTGGCTCATTCGAGCTCCATCCCAGTCAGAGGCCCAGACTTCTCTAACCTGCACAAGGCGTATCCTTCAGTATCTGGGACTTGTAATTAACTTTCCAAAATCCCATCTCACCCCTACTCAGTCTCTAGAGTTCATAGGGGCCTTGCTGGATACCATAACTGCCTATCTTCCCCAGGCCCGTTGCCTACGCTTGGTGCAGTTAGCCTCACAAGTTCAGTTAAATCCCATTTAACTGCTCGAGAGATGTTACAACTGTTAGGCCACATGGCATCCACTGTGCATGTGGTTCCTTACGCTCGCCTTCACATGAGGGCAGCTCAGTGGACTCTGTCCACCCAATGGACCCAGGCATCAGGTTGCCTGTCAGACAAAAGAGCAACCTCCAGTCGCCTCTTTTGGTCCCTCCAGTGGTGGAAGTCCACTCAAAATCTGTTGCTGGGGTCCCCCTTCCAACAGGTGTTACCCCAAGCAACCCTTACAACAGATGCTTCTCCAAGAGGTTGGGGAGCTCATCTTCAAGATCTCTCCACTCAAGGCATCTGGTCTCTACAGGAGACATCTCTACATATCAGCCTCTTAGAGCTCAGAGCAATTTTTCTAGCTCTCAGTCTTCCACACCCTGCTCAGCTACAAGACAGTCCTCATCCACACGGACAACCAAGTAGCCATGTTCTACGTGAACAAGCAGGGCGGGACTGGCTCTCTGTCACTTTGCAACGAAGCTCTGAGATTGTGGGCCTTCGCCAGAGAGCATCAAATTCATCTCATGGCAGTGTATCTTCCAGGGGTTCAAAACTCTTGGGCAGACAGACTCAGTCGAGTTCTGCTTCCACACGAATGGTCGCTCCAGGGGGACCAGATAGCCAGGATCTTTTGAATTTGGGGAACCCCAGACACAGACTTGTTTGCAAGTCCGTGGAATGCCAAACTTCCCCAGTTCTGTTCCAGAATTCCGTGTCAGGGAGTTCAGGCCAGGGATGCCTTCCTCCTCCATTGGGGGCAAGACGTCCTCTATGCCTTTCCACCCATTCCCCTAATTCCCAAGACACTCTTCACACTTCAGAGAGACAAGGGGTGTATGATCTTCATAGCACCACATTGGCCACGCCAAGTGTGGTACCCTCTACTTCTGCATCTCTCTCAAGCTCCCTCCCTGGACTTGGGATCTGTTCCAGACCTCCTGTCCCAGGAGGAGGGAACGTTGTGGCACCCAAATCCCCAGTCTCTTCACCTCAGAGCCTGGTTGCTGAAGGCCTAGACCTTCAAGATTTGCATCTTTCTCAGCAAGTGAGGGATATCCTTCATGCTTCCAGAAAGCCTTCCACTAGACGTTCCTATGCTTTTAAATGGAAAAGGTTTACCATTTGGTGTGCAGAGAAGGGTCTTAAACCTCTTGCAATACCTCTGAATTCTTTACTAGAGTATTTGCTGCATTTATCCCATGCAGGCCTTAAAACGAATTCAGTAAGAGTCCATTTGAGTGCTATAGCAGCATCCCTTAAACCTCTCAATGAACAGCCTGTTTCCTCTCATCCTCTTATAGCAAGATTCATGAGAGGCCTTCTTTTGACTAAACCTCCCATCAGACCACCTCCAGTGGCATGGGACTTGAATCTGGTTCTTGGCCAGCTTATGCAGCCACCCTTTGAACCCTTAGCCACTACCTCCTTGAAATTCCTTTCCTGGAAGGTTATTTTTCTCATTGCAGTCACTTCAGCTCACCGCATCAGTGAGCTGCAAGCCTTAGTGGCTAATCCTCCTTATACAAGGTTCCATCATGACAAGGTAGTCCTCAGGACTAATCCACACTTTATGCTTAAAGTGGTCTCACCTTTTCATCTGAATGAGGAGATTTATTTACCTGTCTTTTTTTTCCAGGACCTCATGCTTCAAGTGCAGAGAGGAATCTTCATACCCTGGATTGTAAAAGAGCTCTTGCTTTTTACTTACAAAGGACACAGCAACATAGAAAGTCCTCTCAACTCTTTGTTGCTTTTGATTCCTGTCATTTAGGACTTCCAGTCTCTAAGAGAACTCCTGTCCAATTGGATTGCTCATTGTATTTTTTTCGCTTACCAGAGTAAGAACCTTTCTCTGGAAGGCCATGTCACAGCTCACAATGTGAGGGCCATGGCAGCCTCTATGGCTCATCAAAATTCTGTGTCCATCGACCAAATCTGTCGAGCAGCCACCTGGGCCTCGGTTCATACCTTCACAGCCCATTACTGCTTGGACAAGGACTCCCGCCGGGATGCCTTGTTTGGTCAGGCTGTTCTCAAACACCTGTTCCATACCTAACCAACTCCTACCCTCCATCCCTAGCTGGATGCCTGAGATTCATGGGTGGAGGTAGAGCCCTTCCCAGGGACTCACAACCTGGGTGATCTCCCAGGCATCTCTAGCTGGGGAGTCCCCATATGTGAAGACTCATTCCTGCTTGTTCCTGGAGATAGCACAGTTACTTACCTGTAACAGGTGATCTCTGGGAACAGCAGGAATAAGTCTTCACAACCCACCCACCTCCCCTAGGAGTTGTATCTCTCCTATCTTTCTTTCCTTTCCTCACTCTCTCTTTGTCTCAGCTTTAAAACTCAAACTGGAGAGAGGCGGTTAGGAAAGGCGGGAAGGCAGCACGCAGGCGCTGTGGGATGCTCCCAAAAGCTTTCCTTTTGGATGCTGGGGAGCGTTCCCGTGCAGGCTCTGTCGGTACCGGCGATACCCATATGTGAAGACTTATTCCTGCTGTTCCCAGAGATCACCTGTTACAGGTAAGTAACTGTGCTTTACCATATCATCTGGCACACAATTGCCAAATGGTGTTTTTTTTTCTGCACAAGATATTGTATAGGTACTGCTAACGCAGACCATGTATCCACGGGCCTAGTTTGCTATCTTTGTTTAGCATATACCTTTTGTGAAAAGCTCATTTGTATGCTGTTCGCTTCTAACATCACTGAGCATAACCGGAAACACTGTGCTAGAGTTTTAGTGCTGGACTCAAATGCAGGGGTTCAGTGTCCGTCTCCGAGTCTGCAGCGCTTGGATACATTCTACTTATCTGAACTGTTCTAAGAGGATAAAAAGAGAGATAAAATGTGTTCTTACTTGCTTATTTGCTTTCCTTGCATCTTGCCAGACCAGTCCGGTCTCACCCAGAAAACTGTGGCTGACAGCCTAAATCTCTCATTAAATTCTGAGAAGTTATGTAGTCTCTTTATAATAAGCGGTGGAGATTGATTTCCTTGATTACTTTTATTTCATGTCAGTGTATGTCTCTTTTTTTTTTTTTTTCCTTGAGGTGTTCGAACCTTATTTCAATTGTGACGTGAATATACTGGCAAATTCCAGGTCTGCACTAGTCCTTATAGTGGTGGTAATATCACTGAAATAGTGTTCTCTGTACCTCTTATCTGCTTGCTAGGGAGCACAACCCACTTGTCTGACCTGGTCTAGCAGGACTCAAGGAAAGGAAATGGCAGGTAAGGACACATGTTCACCTTTTAAATATTTAAGAACATAAGATATGCCATACTGGGTCAGACCAAGGTCCATCAAGTCCAGTATCCTGTTTCCAACAGTGGCCAGTCTAGGTCAGAAGTACCTAGCAGTTTCTCCAGAAGACACAGGTTCCACAAGCATTGGGTCAAGCAGTGATATCCTGGGTCCCTTTTAATAATGGTTTATGGACCTTTCCTCCAGGAACTTGTCCAAACCTTTTTTAAACCCAGCTACATTAAAAACTTTTACTACATCCTCCTGTAACAAATTCCAGAGTTTGATTACGCGTTGAGTGAAAAAATATTTTCTCTTACTAGTCTTAAATGGATTACACTGTAGCTTCATTGCATGTCCCCTAGTCTTTTGAATGTATAAACAATTTATCTACGTTTACCTGTTCCACTCCATTCATTAATTTACAGACCTCTATCATATCACCGAATCCCCTCAGCCATCTCTTTTCCAGATTGAAGAGCCCTAACCTTTTTAGATTCTCTTCATAGGGGTATCCTTCCATCTCCTTTACCATTTTGGTGGCTCTTCTCTGTATCTTTTCTAATTCCGCTATATTTTTTTTTTAAGATACGTCAACCAGAATTGCACACAATATTAGAGGTGCAGTTGCACCATGGAATGATATAAAGGCATTGTTATCCTGTTTTATTCTCTATTCCTTTCCTTATGATTTCTAGCATTCTATTTGCTTTCTTGGCCGCCACTGCACACTCGGCAGAAGGATTCAACATGTTATCCACGATGACACCTAAATCTTTTTCCTGCATGGTAGTTCCTAATACAGAACCTTGCATCGTGTAATCATAATTTGGGTTATTCTTTCCTAGGTGCATAAATTTGCACTTGTCCACATTAAATTTCATCTGCCATTTGAATATCCAGTTTTCCAATTTATTAAGGTCCTCTTGCAATTTTTCACAATCCTCTTGTGTTTTAACAACTTCGAATAATTTTGTGTCATCTGCAAATTTGATTATCTCACTCATTATTCCCATTTCCATTTACGAATATGTTAAACAGGAGCGCACCCAGCACAGATCCCTGGGGTACTCCACTATTTACCTTTCTCCATTGGGAAAATTGGCCATTTAGTCCTACTCTCTGCTTTCTATCTTTTAACCAGTTCCTGATCCACAATGGTACACTGCCTCCTATCCCATGACTTTTTAGTTTCACCAAGAGTCTCTCATGAGGGACTTTGTCAAAGGCTTTCTGAAATCCAGATACATTATATCAGTAGACTCCCCTTTATCTACCTGTTTATTCACACCTTCAAAAAAACATATTAATAAGACAAGATCTTCCTTGTCTAAAGTCATGTTGGCTGTCTCACATTAAGCCATGAACATCTACATGTTCAGTAATTTTGTTCTTTATGATAGTACCGGGAAAAATAGTAGAAACCGATGTCGGGCTCACCGGCCTGTAGTTTAACGGATCACCCCTGGAACCCTTTTTAAAAAGTGGCCTTACATGGGCTATCCTTCAGTCTTCAGGTATTACAAATGATTTTAATGCTAGTTCACAGATTAAATAGCAGGTCTGCAGTCTCATATTTCAGTTCTTTCCGATCCAGGTGATTTGCTACTCTTCAGTTTATCAAATAGTTGTAATACATCTTCACGATGTATTGATATTTCTTTCAATTCTTCTGTGGCATCACCTTTTAAATACCATTTCAGTCTTAGGTAACATCCCTACATCTTCCTCAGTAAAGACCGCAACAAAGAATTCATTCAATCTCTCTGCTATGGCCTTCTCCCCTCTATCATCTAATGGTCCAACTGACTCTCAGGTTTTTTTTTGCTACGAATGTACTTGAAAAAGTCTTTCTGATGCGTTTTTGCTTCCACAGCAAGCTTCTTCTCAAATTCTCTTTGCCTGCCTTATCAATGCCTTGCATCTAACTTGCCAGTGCTTATTTTTCCATCTTTTGTCATTTGGCCCTTTTTTCTATTTTCTGAAAGATGCTTTTTTGGCAACAGCCTCTCTGACCTCAACTTTATTGTTTATTGTTTATTTCACACTTGTTATACCGCCCCCCCATAACATCGAGGCGGTTTACAAAAACAAAATCAATAGCAATTATAGAAGAAGAAAAGAAAGATTACAATAAATGATAGAACAGGAAGAGAGTAAGGACAGAAGAGTCAAGCAAATAGAGTAATAGGAACAAAATAATTAAGACTCAGGGGGGAAAGGCTAGGGAAAACAGATGAGTCTTGAGGGAGCGGAATTTGGGATATGATTCTTCTGTACGGAGGGCAGTGGGAAGGGAGTTCCAGAGAGATGGACCTAAGTAGAAAAATGCTGACAGTTTTTTGGATTTCCTTCCACTTTTCTTAAAGCTTGGAATACATCTGGTCTGGGCTTCCAAGATAGTATTTTTAAATACCCAAACTTGGTGTAAGTCTTTAATCTTTGCAACTGCTCCTTTTAGTTTTTTCTTAACTATTTTCCTCATTTTATCATTGTCTCCCTTTTGAAAGTTAAAAGGTAGTACGGTCAAACCTCTGTTTTCGTATGCCCTAGTTCTCGTACGATTCGGTTTTCGTTGAGATTTTGTGCCAGTTTTCGTACATTGCCTCGGTTTTCGTACAGTTGAAAATGGAGCACCATCTTGTGGCCAGAAGTGGGATTTTCTTTATTTTGATTCTCTTGCTGATTGACTGTCTTCCATATGCCAACAAGAGTCTTCAATAAAGGTAAAAGAGATGTTAAATATTCATTTATCCATTTCATTAGTCATTTTATATTTATTTCTCATTGTTTTCTGTATGTAAAAATATAGTTATCTATAAAATGTATTTTTTGTTAATATTTTTCAGTGTCTGGAACAGATTAATTGGATTTACATTATTTCTTATGGGAAATATTGCTTCAGTTTTCATACATTTTGGTTTTAGTCAGACTTTTTCAAACGGATTAATCACGAAAACCGAGGTTCCACTGTACTGTAGATTTCCTTGCCGTCCTTCCTCCATTTATTAAATCAAATGCGATCATGCTTTGATTACTATTGCCAAGTGGCCCCAACACCCTTATCTCTTGACCCAGATCTGGTGTTACACTAAGGACTAAGTCCAAAATGGCTTATCCTCTGGTTGTTTCATGAACCAGCTGCACCAAGAAGCAGTCATTTATTTCATCTAGAAACTTTATCTCCCTAGCATGTCCCGCTAAGACACTGACACAGTTGATACCGAGGTAATTGAAACCCCCCATTATTATTACTGTGCTATAACATTTTTTAGCATTTCTGATTTCTTTGAGTATTTCATCATCCGTTTGTTCATTCTGGCCATGCAGTCAATAGTATACCCCCACTGCCATTGCCTTCTCCTTCGTCTTTTTATATGGAATTTCAGTCCATAGAGATTCTACAGTGAATTTTGTTTCCTGCAAAACATTTTAATCTTTTGTGACTCAATGCCCTCTCTAACAGAGTGCAACCCCTCCACCAATTTGATCAGCTCTATCATTACGATATAGTTTGTATCCAGGCAACCCAATGTCCAACTAGTTGTCCTCCTTCCACCATGTCTCTGAGATACCAATCATACCTAATCTCTCATTTAGTGCTATATATTCTAACTCTCCCATCTTATTTGTTTAAACTTCTAGCATTTGCATACAAGCATTTTAGAGACTATATTTTATTCATGTTAAACTGGTTATTGATAAGCAGGGGTAATTTAGAATCTTTAAGCTCAGTCTACTCTATACTCAAGAGCATTTGGGTTACTTTTGTCTTTATTGGAACCTCACTGTTGATATGTCCTAATTTCAGTCTTTTGCTAGTATCTTTCAAGGATACATTGTTCCGAGCCATGCGCTCTTGAGCGACTGTCTGCTTTTCATATTATCTAGTTTAAAAGCTGCTTTATCTCCTTTTTAAAGGTTAATGCCAGCAGCCTGATTCCAACCCAGTTAAAGTGGAGCCCATCCCTTCGGAAAAGCCCCTCCTTTCCCCAGAATGTTCCCCAGTTCCTAATAAATCCTTGCACCATTGTCTCATCCACGCATTGAGACTCCGGAGCTCTGCCTGCCTTTTGGGACGGGAAGCATTTCGGAGAATGCTACCCTGGAAGTTCTGGATTTCAACTTCCTCCTTAGAAGCCTAAATTTGGCCTCCAGAACCTCCCTACCACTCTTTCCTATGACATTGGTACCAATAGGTACACGACAGCAGACTGCTCCCCAGACCTATCTAAGATGTTGTCTCGGTGGTGCATGAGGTCCGCTGCCTTTGCACCAGGTAGGCATTTTACCAGGCAATCCTCGCATCCACCAGCCACCCAGATATCTACATGCCTAATGATCGAATCACCAACTATAACGGCTGTCCTAACCCTTCCTTTGTGGGCACATGGCCCTGGAGAAATCTCCTCGGTGCAAGAGGATTTGACGACATCTGGAGGACAGGTCCTAGCTACAGGATCAGTTCCTGCCTCACCAGGGTGATGCTGTCCTGTCATGTGACCTCTCCTCCATAGCAACAGGGATACTGCAAAACTGGAGGTGGGACTTCAGTACTACATCCCTGTAGGTCTCGTCTATGTACCTCTCTTTCTTCCTTATGTCCTCCAAGTCTGCTACTCTAGCCTCCAGAGATCGGACTCGTTCCCTGACAGCAAAGAGCTCCTTGCACCTAGTGCGCACCATCTGGGAGAAAATCATACATGTGCACATAATGCAAAATGCTGGAAAACCCCCATCTCGCTGCTGGACTTCTGTCTGCATCTTAGTTTTAAGATTGTGTTTAGGTATTTAAGTTGTTTACTTACTTAGGTTTGCTGGGGATACTTACACTAATAAAACTATAATAAGTTTAATGGACTTAGTTCACGTCAAGATTAATTAATCTCAGGTCCATAATGTATTCCTGATGAGGATAAACAGCTGCACCTGAGAGTGAATAAAAATTGGCATTACATTGGCCATCCTCCAATCTTAAGGAATTACTGATGATTTTAATGATAGTTCACAGATTAGTAATAGTAGGTCTGCAATCTCATCTTTCAGTTCTTTCAACACCTTTGGATGTATACCATCCAGTCCAGGTGATTTGCTACACTTCAGTGTATTAAATAGTTGTAATACATCTTCCTGATTTATCAATATTTCTTTCAATTCTTCTGCTGCATCAGCTTTAAATACCATCTCAGTCATGGGTAACTTCTCTACATCTTGTTCATTAAAGACCGAAGCAAAGAACTCCTTCAATCTCTCTGCTATAGCCTTGACCCCTCTTGGTGCCCCTTTTATCCCTCTGTAAACAGTGGTCCAACTGACTCACAGTTTTTTTTAGCTACAAATGTTCTTGAAAAAGGTTTTATTATGCGTTTTTCCTTCCACTACAAGCTTTTTTTTTCCAAAGTCTCTCTTTGCCTACCTTATCCAATGCCTTGCATCTAACGTGCCAGTGCTTATGTTTCCAGTTTTTGTCATTTGGCTCCTTTTTCCATTTCCTGAAAGATGCTTTTTTGGCTCCAATAGCCTCTCTGACCTCAACTTTAAACCATGCTGGCAGTTTTTTGGACTTCCTTCCACTTTTCTTAAAGAGTGGAATACAGCTGGTCTGGGCTTCCAAGATAGTATTTTTAAACAACACCCATGCTTGTTGTCAATTTTTAACCTTTGCAAATGCTCCTTTTAGTTTTTTCTTAACTGAATTTTTTATCATTTTATTATAGTCTCCTTTTTGAAAGTTAAAGGTAGTACTTGCTCTCCTACCTCCATTTATTAAATCAAATGCGGTCATGCTATGATCACCATTGCCAAGTGGCCCCATTACCCTTATCTCTTGCACTAGATCTTGTGTTCCACTAAGGGCTAGGTCCAAGATGGCTTCCCCTCCTTGTTATTTCATGAACTAGCTGCTCCAAGAAGCAGTCATTTATTTCATCTAGAAATTTTACCTCCCTAGCATGTCCTTTTATATGCAGAACAAATCATCAGAGAAGCAGGATTGTATGAAGACAACAGAGGTGTGAAGATTGGTGGAAGACTCATCAACAACCTTCGCTATGCTGATGATGCCACATTACTGGCTGAAAGTGAAGATGATCTGAAACATTTGCTTCTCACAATCAAAGAACATAGTCTCAAAATGGGCCTGCACCTTAATGTAAAGAAGACAGATCATGACAACTGGCATAATCAACAGGTTCATCGTTGAAGGAGAAGAAATTGAAATTGTGAGCAACTTTAACCTACTTGGATCAACTATCAATAAAAAAGCAACAAGCAGTCAAGAAATCAGACGACGCATTGCTCTTGGCAGAATGGCTATGAAAGACCTAGATAAGATTCTCAAGAGCAGAGTTGTCTGTCTCCATACAAAGATTCGACTTGTTCAAGCCATGGTATTTTCAATAACATCATATGGATGTGAAAGCTGGACAGTGAAAAAGATAGATAGGAAGAAAATTGATGCCTTTGAATTATGGTGCTGGCGGCGAATACTGTGTATACCATGGACTGCCCGAAGAACAAACCAGTCAGTACTAGAGGAGATCAAACCTAAGCTTTCTTTAGAAGCTCAGATGATGAGACTTCGACTTCCATACTTTGGACACATCATACGAAGAGAGAGATCATTAGAGAAAGACATTATGCTTGGCAAGATAAAAGATAAACGCAAAAGAGGAAGGCCAGCAATGAGATGGATTGATACAATAACAGCAGCTACGGGTACCAGTCTGTCAACAATGAGCCGCCTGACTCAAGACCGAACACAATTTAGGATAGCTATCCAGAGGGTCGCCATGAGTCGACTCCGACTCGACGGCACTTAACAACAACAACAAGCATGTCCTGCTATGACACTGACCCAGTCAATACTGGGGCAGTTGAAATCGCCTATTATTATTATTGTGGTGTGAATGTTGCTAGCTTCCCTGATTTCTTTGAGCATTTCATCATCCATTTGTTCATTCTGACCAGGCTGTCGATAGTACACGCCCACTGCCATCGCCTTCCCCTTTTTACATGGAATTTCAATCCATAGAGATTCTACAGTGTATTTTGTTTCCTGCAAAACTTTAATCCTGCATGACTCATTGCCCTCTCTGACATAGAGCTCAACACTTCCACCAATTTGATCTACTCATTGCGATATAATTTGTACCCAGGCATCACAGTGTCCTCCTTCCACCATATCTCTGAGATATCAATCATATCTCACTTCTCATTTAGTGCTATATATTCTAACTCTCCCATCTTATTTTTTAAACTTCTAGCATTTGCATGCAAACATTTTAGAGGCTGTATTTTGTTCATATTAATTTGGTTACCGATAGGTAGGGGTAACTTTTGTCTTTACTGGAACCTCTCTGTTTATATGCTCTAACCTCAGTCTTTTGCTAATATTCTTCAAGGATACATCTTTCTAAAGCACGCACTCTTGGGCAACTGTCCGCTTTCCCCTATTATCTAGTTAAAAAGGAGAGCAGCTTTTAAAAGGTTAATGCCAGCAGTCTGGTTCCATTCCTGCTAAGATGGAGCCAATCCCTTCGGAAAAGTCCCTCCTTTCCCCTGAACGTTGCGCTGTTCCTAACAAATCCAAAACCCTCATCTTTGCACCATTTTCACGCATTGAGGCTCCGGAGCTCTGCCTGCTTTTTGGATCCTGCGCATGGAACAGGAAGCATTTCAGAGACTTAAATAGTTTTCTAATCATCTCCAGGAACAAGCAGGAATGAGTCCTCACATATGGGTACGTCGGTACCGATGGAGCTTGCGCGGGAAAGCTCCCCAGCTTCCCAGAAGGAAAGCTTTTGGGGCCTCCCACAGCGCATGCGCGCTGCCTTCCCGCCTTCCTGACCAACTCTCCTCAGTTCTTCTTCTTCCGCGGAGCCAGCAGGTCGTGTTCCTGTCACCGCTGAAGAAGTTATTTTAATTTGTTTCTTTGGCCGCGTGTCTGCCTTCCCCGATTCCAGACCGGTACCGCCGGTCTTTTTTCTTTATTTCTTTAAAAAAAAAAAAATAAATAAAAATTTTATTTTTCCCCACTTGGTGTGTTTTTCTGTTAGGCCTCTAGGCCTTCACTAAATTCTCCCTCATGGAGAAACCAGCTTCTGGTTTTAAAAAATGCACCAAGTGTAGCGGTACTATATCGGTTACAGACACCCATGAATGGTGTCTTAAATGTTTGGGGCCTGACCACTCCATTCCGGATTGCCCGTCCTGTTCTTTGATGTCTAAACGTGGCTTACAAAACCGAGCAGCCAAGTTTCATGTGCTGTTTTCTGATACTCCAGCATTGACATCATCCAGGTCTTCCTCTCCTGATGGATCTCAGGTAACCAAACATTCTTCCGGCAGGTCCTCAAAGGGCAAATCTCCCTCTAAGTATCGAGATGCCCCTGGGCTTGACCCTGAGGACCCTGCCCCAGCCAAACAACCCCGGCGGGAAGCTCCGGCTTCCAAAGCTCCTCCTATGGGGTTACAGGTTGACATCGATGGCACGGCCTCGACCGATCACCTGTTAGACTGCTCTGGGGTACCGGCTCAATCTTCCGGTACCGACATCCAGACGGTCGTGGCGTCTATGGATCATACAGTTCAATCCATGCAGCAGGCCATAATGGCTTTCATTAGAGCTGCGACGCCCTCGGTACTGCAGCCAGCCGTACCGACTCCGGTTCCGGTACCACAACCGATACCGGTACCCAGGGCATCCACATCAACCAGGATACCGGTTCCGGTTCCCGGCTCCGGGGTTTTTCCCGATACCGATCCGGTTCCGGGTACCCCCGATGTGGAATACCGGTCGATACGCTTATCGATCCCTCGAAGCCAACAGACGATACTTCGAGTCTTCTGATGATTCTGATTCATCAGATGACTCTGCTGAAGTATCTCTTACTCTTCCTGAAGAGCCCTCTTCTCCAAAGAGGAGAATGTCTCCTCCAGAGGATTTGTCCTTTCAAGACTTCATCATTGAAGTAGCTAAAGGTCTCTCTATTTCAGTAACCTCTGAAAAAGAACCTAGAGCAAAAAAATTAGATATTTTGGGATACTCTAAGGTTCCCAAAGAGGCAGTCACCTTGCCCATTCATGAAATTCTTCAAGAACACATGATGGACTTATGGGAGACTCCTCTCACCCTATCTCCACATTCTCGTCGTTTGGATACCATGTATCGTGTCCCTCCTTCTCCTGGGTTTCAAAAAACTCAGCTCCCTCACCACTCTATTGTGGTGCAGTCAGCTATGAAAAGGATAGAGTACCAAAAGACAGTCTTCTACTCCTCCAGGAAGAGAATGTAGGACTTTGGATGCTTTTGGTAGAAAAATCTTCCAAGCCAGTATGCTTATTGCCAGAATTAATTCATACAGCCTCTATATGGGCATGTTTCTGAAGGAGATTGCATTAAAGATGCGCCATTTTCTCCCCTTTATCCCAGAGGATAGAAAGGAGTTCCTTCTCTTGCTAAAGCATACCCAAGATATTTCAAAGTTCTCCAACAGAGCAGCCTTTGACTCCTTTGAGGGTGCTAGCAGAGCCTCAGGTATTGCCATAGCAGCTCGCAGAATTGCTTGGCTCCAGGCCTCTGACTTAGAACCCTGGGTCCAGGATGGGTTGGGAAATCTGCCCTGTACAGGTGAAAATCTGTTTGGTAAGGAGTGGCAAATCAAAGCCACTCAAATGGACGCAGAAAATGCTGCTTTAGATAGACTTTCTAAGTCTACCTCTACCCCTGTCAAGAAAAAGTCTTTTAAGAAGCCTTTCTACAAGAAGGCCAGATTTTCTACAAATACTGGCCAACAATCTTCTGCAGTTCGCTTTGCTCCTAAGCGTCAGCAACCTAAACAGGCCAGGGCAGAACCTGCAGGGACTGCTCCAGCCCAGCAGTCCCAACCCCCTCAGGGTTTTTGACTTAATACTAGAGAACTTAACCTTTCTGGCTCTACAACAACCAGAGCCTCTCACCATTCCAGGAAGGTTAACTCATTTTGCTCCTAGATGGGAGCAAATCACATCAGAACAGTGGACCCTCTCTATCATCAGAGAGGGCTACAAACTGCATTTCTCCAGCCTTCCTCCCCATACCATGGTGAGACGTTTCAATTCTCCCCCATCTCTCCTAGACCTGTTGGGTCAGGAGGTGACCACCCTTCTCGCCCAAAGGGCAATAGAAGAGGTTCCTCTTCTTCAACAGGGGTCAGGGTTTTACACCCCTTATTTTCTCATTCCCAAGAAAACACGGGGGTACAGACCCATTCTAGATCTGAGAAAATTGAACAAATTCCTATGCAAGGAGAAATTCAAGATGCTTTCTCTAGGTACTCTCCTTCCATACCTGCAGAGTCAGGATTGGCTTTGTTCTCTAGATCTCAAGGATGCGTACTGTGATGGGGCCCGTATGTCGGAGCCCTTTAAACCCTAATCAGGCAGTTGCCTAGGGTTGTAGAAATTTTACCCTGCTCTTGCAATGAAAAACAGAGTCTTGTGGTCAGTGGTAAGGAAAATAAAGCATGGGTTTTATTCCCCGTCCCGCACGGACATTCTTCAAGGACCAAAACTTTAAACACAGCAGTGCACAAAGATAATAACAAAACTTTCCTTCCTTTGTTATTCTTCACAAAGTATTTTTCTTCCAAAAAGGTTAACACAAAACAGTGTGATTATTCTTGCAGCATATATCACAGTCCATTGGAATGGGCTCTGAAAGGTGGCTGTAACTCTCCCAGACCATCCCTTCAGGCTCACTTCCCAAACCGTCTGAGTTAGCTTCTTCCCTTATATAGGAGTCTGGCCCACCCTCTTGAGAGAGATCACTATTGCTTCCTGCATAAGCTTCTATGAACCCAGGGTTGTAATCTCCTGGTCTGAGGAAAGCTCTCTGCTGATCCTCTTCATAAAGTGGGAGTTTGGGATATCTCTCCCTTACAGTATTATTCACTGGGCTACGCCCTTTACAATAGCCATGTACTTTAAACCTCGCTTTAAAAGCAGAAGGTTCCCTTCTCTGTACCTTGGGGCTATGCTTAGCTCGGGGGTTGTAGTAGCTCCTTTCCCCGGCTTCCCAGTCAGGCTGTGAGTTAAGCAACTCTGTGTCAGGCTCCCAGCTGTTCTTTAGCTTCCAGCTACGTCGGAGATTCCCTCCTCTGGGTAAACTCCCTCTGAGCTGACTTGTGCTCTGTGCCTGTGCCTGTGGATAGCGTCTTCCTGAACTGCTGCCACTTCCTGGCTCCTGGACTTCAGCTTCCTTTTCCAGCTGTCCTCTGCAACTTCCTTTGCATGTGTCCTGGCAGTTCCCCTGGTAGCACCTCCTACCCTGCCTGAAACTCTCCCTTTTATGGTTCCTAGTCCTGCACGTAACGTCAGAACTAGGGGCAGGTGCTCTTGATGAGCTTTTGGCTTTTCTTGTAATAACGGCGTTTTCTGCTCAGCTGTTTTCCTATGCCCTGCATTCATTCCTACAGCTGAATCAGAGGTAAGCTCTTCACTTTCCTGAACTTGCATAAACTCTGTTTTATCCACTGTATCACAGTACACACATATACTCATCCATCCATCCCACAGAAAATTCCTACGGTTTCTGTTCCAGGGAAAACATTTCCAATACAGAGTGCTTCCCTTCGGTCTAGCTTCTGCTCCAAGAGTGTTTACCAAATGCATGGCAATAGTGGCTGCATTTCTACGAGCCCTGGGAATTTTTGTCTTCCCATACCTGGACGACTGGCTCATCCGAGCTCCATCTCAGTCCGAGGCTCAGACTTCCCTGGACCGCACCAGACGCATTCTGCAGTATCTGGGACTTGTGATCAATCTGCCAAAGTCTCAACTCACCCCTACTCAGTCCCTGGAATTCATAGGGGCCTGGTTAGATACCACCCCTGCAAGGGCCTACCTTCCTCAGGCCCGTTGCCAACGTCTAGTGCAACTGGCCTCCCAGACTCAGTCCAGAAGCCACTTGACTGCCAGGGAGATGCTACAACTATTAGGCCACATGGCCTCCACAGTACATGTGGTGCCCTATGCTCGCCTACATATGAGAGCAGCTCAATGGACTTTGTCCAACCAGTGGACTCAAGCATCAGGAGCTCTCTCAGACCAAATAGCAACCTCCAAGCGTCTCTTTTGGTCTCTCCAATGGTGGATGTCCACTCAAAATCTGTTGTTGGGGGCCCCCTTCCAACCATTGTTGCCCCAAGCAACCCTCACAACAGATGCCTCCCAAACAGGTTGGGGAGCTCATCTACAGGACCTATCCACCCAAGGCACTTGGTCACCACAGGAGACCTCCCTTCATATCAACCACTTGGAACTTCGAGCAATCTTTCTAGCTCTCAGAGTTTTTCATACCCTCCTCAGCAACATGACAGTCCTTATTCATATGGACAATCAAGTAGCCATGTTTTACATAAACAAACAAGGAGGGACTGGCTCTCTGTCGCTGTGCAACGAAGCTCTAAGATTATGGGCCTTCGCCAGAGAGCATCAAATCCATCTCCTGGCAGTACATCTTCCAGGAATCCAAAACTCTTGGGCAGACAGACTCAGTCGAGTTCTGCTTCCACACGAATGGTCCCTGCACATGGATCAGGTACTCAGAATCTTCCAGAAATGGGGAACCCCGGACATAGACCTCTTTGCAAGTCCGTGGAATGACAAACTTCCCCGGTTCTGTTCCAGAATTCCGTGTCAGGGAGTTCAGGCCAAGGATGCCTTCCTCCTACATTGGGGTCAGGGCTTCCTGTATGCCTTCCCAACCATTCCTTTGATTCCCAAGACTCTGTTCAAACTTCAAAGGGATCAAGGGTCCATGATCCTCATAGCTCCACGCTGGCCACGCCAAGTGTGGTACCCTCTACTTCTGCATCTCTCCCAGGCCCTCTCCCTGGATTTGGGAGCGGCTCCAGACCTTCTGTCTCAGGAGGAGGGGACTTTGTGGCACCCAAACCCCAAGTCCCTTCACCTCAGAGCTTGGTTACTGAAGGCCTAGACCTTCAAGACTTCAATCTTTCGCAGCAAGTGAAGGATATCCTCCATGCCTCTAGGAAACCTTCCACTAGGCGTTCTTACGCTTTTAAATGGAAAAGATTTTCCATTTGGTGTGCTCAAAAGGGTCTTGACCCTCTAGCACTTCCCTTGAATTCTCTATTGGAATATCTCCTGCATCTCTCCAATGCAGGACTCAAAACAAATTCAGTACGGGTCCTTTTGAGTGCTATCTCAGCATCTGTTAAACCTCTCAATGGACAACCTATCTCCTCTCATCCTCTTATCGCAAGATTCATGAGAGGCCTAACTTTGACTAAACCTCCCATTTGACCTCCTCCGGTGGCATGGGATTTAAATTTGGTTCTTGGTCAGCTTATGAAGCCACCTTTTGAACCCTTAGCCACTACCTCCTTGAAATTTCTTTCCTGGAAGGTTATTTTCCTTATTGCAGTCACCTCAGCTCGCCGTATCAGTGAACTGCAAGCTCTAGTGGCTAATCCATCTTATACAAGGTTCCATCATGATAAGGTGGTCCTTAGGACCAATCCCCACTTTATGCCTAAAGTGGTCTCCCCTTTTCATCTTAATCAAGGGGTATATTTACCTGTCTTTTTTCCAGCTCCTCATGCATCCAGTGCAGAGAGGAACCTTCATACTCTAGATCAGTGATGGCTAACCTTTTTGAGCCCGAGTGCCCAAACTGCCGCACAAAACCAAAGAATTTCCTCAAAGTGCCAGCACGTCAATTAAACCTTAACAACAATATTTTAGAGCCTTATAATGATGTTCCAGATCACCCATTTTGGGCAAGGATACTGGGGCGTTACAAATTACACAACACTTGTCTTTCACCATGATGAAGAAGTAGTCCATTTCCCATTCATCATGAAAGTGGTAGGTTTTGCTCTTCTTTGGAACCCAGCTCCCGCGCGGGTCCTATAATCTCGCGAGAGGACGGCGCACGAGCTCTAGCGTGCAGCTTCTCGGCGAGAGGCGCGCAGAAGCTCCGACCGGAAGGGGAAGCGCGGGGCCGGGCTGGGGCCTTTCTCCTAGCACAGGGGTCTGCAACCTTTAAGGCATAAAGAGCCACTTGGACCCGTTTCCGAAGGGAAAAAAAAAACTGGGAGCCGCAAAACCATTGCGACATTTAAAACAAATCTAACACTGCATATATTGTTTCTTACAGTGTACCATCATAATCACAATCACAATCATAGCCTGAGGTAAATATGAGGGCCCAAATGTAATCCACATTATAAATATATTATTATATTATTGTCACTTTTCTTTTAATATTTTTTTGACCCCCCTCAGAACTACTTTTCATAGAAAACGTTAAATTTACTTACCGTATTTTCCGGCGTATAAGACGACTGGGCGTATAAGACGACCCCCTACTTTTCCTGTTAAAATATAGGTGTTTGGCCTATACTCGCCGTATAAGACTACCCCTCTTCCAGCGCACACCAAAAAAAATACGCCGGAAAATACGGTTAATTAATCACAACAAGTAACAATATTTGATTTCAAAATTATGATGATTTTGTAGTCAAATCACTAATATGAAATAAAATTATTTTTTCTACCTTTGTTGTCTGACCAATTTATTCTCTGATCATGCTGGTCCCGATCTGAGGCTTCTGCTTTCCTGTCTTCTCTTAGCTCTGTTTCTGTGGTCTATGGTCCATCTGCCATTTCTTATCTCTTCTTTCGTTTTCTTCACTTCTTTCCATCAGCCTATTTCCAGTCCCAGTAACCCTCCCCAGTATCAGCCCCTTTCCAGTCCTCACTCCCAGTACCTTCCAATGTCAACTTGCATTCCCATGATTGCCACTGGTGTCCATTCCCTTCCAGTCCCCCTCCTTCCCCACTGACCAGTCCCTTCTACTACAAATACCATGGCAGCCCCTCTCAGATCCACTCCCTTCCAGTTCCATTCTCCCATCCCCTCGCATCAGCCCATTTGTAGCCTTAGCCCCCAGTTTTCTTCCAGGGCCAGCAGCTCTATCCTCCCCTCCCCACAATCAGCCCATTCTCAGTCAAAGCCCCCCAATCAGCTCACTTCCAGTGCTAATCCCCCCTCAACCCCATTACCAGTGCTAGCCTCCCCTAATCAGCCCAATACCACCAGTCCTACCCCCCCATCACCAGTCCTATCCCCCCATCAGCCCATTTCCAGTCCTAACCTCACCGATCAGCTCATTTCCAATGCTAGCCCCCCATCAGTCCATTATCAGTCATACCCCCCTATCAGCCCATTACCAGTCCCAACCCCCCCCCTTGATCAGTCCATTCCCAGTCCTAGCCTTGAACCCATGTCCAGTACTAGTCCCCTCCCATCTGCCCATTACCAGTGCTAGCTCCCCCATCAGCCCATTATAATCCTAAGCCGCAATGTCTCTCGCCTCTCTCCAGCATTTACCCCGTCTGTCCAGTATGTCCCTGTCTCTCTCCCCTTTGTGCATGCCAGCACCCCTCCCTCCATGTCAGCCCCCGTCCTTCCATCTGTCCATGTCAGCTCCCTCCCTCCCTCCCTCCCTGTCAGCCCCACTGTCCATGTCAGCCTCCCTCCATGTCAGTCCCCCCTCTGTCCATGTCAGCCCCCTCCCTCCATCTATCCCTCCTTCCATGTAAGCCCCCCCTCCTTCCATCCATCCATATCAGCTCCCTCCCTCCATCCATCCATATCAAGCTCCCTCCCTCCATGTAAGCCCCCCTCCTTCCATCCATCCATATCAGCTCCCTCCCTCCATGTAAGCCCCCCTCCCCCCCCATGTCGATGGTAGCCCCCCCTCTCCCCATGTCGATGGTAGCCCCCCCCCCTCTCCCCATGTCGATGGTAGCCCCCCCTCTCCCCCTGTCGATGGTAGCCCCCCCCCTCTCCCCATGTCTTCCTCCCTTCGTCTGCAGCCGCGGCTCCCTGCCTGTTAGGGAACCGCGGCTGTGCTTGTAAAATCGTTGCGGAGCCCTTCCTGTCTTGACGGGCTCCGTGCAGCATTGTCCCGCCTCTAAAGGAAGTTGTACTTACAACTTCCTTTAGAGGCGGGACAATGCTGCACGGAGCCCGTCAAGACAGGAAGGGCTCCGCAACGATTTTACAAGCACAGCCGCGGTTCCCTAACAGGCAGGGAGCCGCGGCTGCAGACGAAGGGAGGCAGACACCTGTTTTAGCGGACCTTCCCGCGTGCCAGCTGCAAGGCCTTCGCGTG
This sequence comes from Ichthyophis bannanicus, assembly GCA_033557465.1. NCBI lineage: Eukaryota > Metazoa > Chordata > Amphibia > Gymnophiona > Ichthyophiidae > Ichthyophis > Ichthyophis bannanicus. The sequence continues at coordinate 547,013,937 of CM066033.1, forward strand.
CCACAGCTGGCACGCGTGCCATAGGTTCGCCATCGCTGCTCTAGATTGTAAAAGAGCTCTTGCCTTTTACCTCCACAGGACACAGCAACATCGAAAGTCTTCTCAGCTTTTTGTTGCTTTTGATCCTTCTCATATAGGACTTCCAGTCTCTAAAAGAACACTGTCCAATTGGATTGCTCAGTGTATCTCTTTTGCTTACCAGAGTAAGAACCTTTCTCTGGAGGGCCATGTCACCGCTCACAATGTGAGGGCCATGGCCACCTCTATGGCTCATCTAAATTCTGTGTCCATCGACCAGATCTGTCGAGCAGCCACCTGGGCCTCGATTCATACCTTTACAGCCCATTACTGTTTGGACAAGGACTCCCGCCGGGATGCCTTGTTTGCTTAGGCTGTCCTCAGACACCTGTTCCACTCTTGAACAACTCCAGCCCACCTTCCCTTAATGGATGCCTGAGATCCATAGGAAGATGAGGAACCCTTCAGGGTCTCATACCCTTGAGGGGATCTCCCGGGCATCTTAGCTAGGGAGTCCCCATATGTGAGGACTCATTCCTGCTTGTTCCTGGAGATAGCACAGTTACTTACCTGTAACAGGTGATCTCTGGGAACAGCAGGAATTAGTCCTCACAACCCACCCACCTCCCCTAGGAGTTGTATCTCTCTCTCTCTTTCCTTTCCTCTCTCTATTGTCTCAGCTTTAAACTCGAACTGAGGAGAGTTGGTCAGGAAGGCGGGAAGGCAGCGCGCATGCGCTGTGGGAGGCCCCAAAAGCTTTCCTTCTGGGAAGCTGGGGAGCTTTCCCGCGCAGGCTCCGTCTGTACCGACGTACCCATATGTGAGGACTAATTCCTGCTGTTCCCAGAGATCACCTGTTACAGGTAAGTAACTGCTCTTTTCTTGTGTGAATAAAATTTGTCTCTCTGCTTCTTGCCATTAAAGAATTTTTTTATCACTCTTCCTCTTTCGTTATTTTTTTTTAAACCTTTTTTCTCTCGCACTTTTCCCTTTCTTCCTTTTAACCTTATACTTGACTCCAGTCTCTTACCGTTCCTGAGATTCCTTGCTTCGCTGCTCTCTACTCCCCACACCACATACTTTTCTTCCTTTCTCTAGCTTGTTTCCCTTCATCTATTTTATGTACTCTCTCATGTTGTTTTTCCCTTTGTCCCTGTCTTTGTGATCGCCTGTTTCCATACAGTAAGTTTCTGCTGCTTTTCTAGTCCTTTTCTACTGTCTGATCTCACTGGGTTATTACTGCTGCCTCTCTTTTTCTTTGTTATTCATCCTCTCTACCCCACGTGCTGTTCTTCTCCACCTCTGCTGCTGGCTGTTATTGCCTATTTATGGTGAAAATAATAGTGGCATGGCTCACAATAAGCTTATGTGGTAGTGGGATGGCTATCATTTTTTAGAGTTGGTGGATATTAGACGATTAGAGTCTGGAGAGTTAGGAGGTAGACAAGAAGAGGCTATTGACTCTACGCAGAGTGATGGGGAAAGAAGGCCAATAATTTGGGGAGAGAAAGGGAGAAAGGGTGGAAGGAAACAGCTGGGGAAGAAAAAGACAGGCAGGCAACTAATTTCCTTTGATTCCATGGCAAGAGGTAAATTCTTTGCAGCCGCAATCAAACTGGTTAATGTGTGGAAGTTTTTCACTTCATTTATTTTTATGTGCTGTAATATCCAAATGTTCTACACAGCTCACAAATTAACATACGTAATTAAATAAACCAAACAAACGCATATCCTCCCACCCTTAAAATTAAACAAATCCAGACAAAAGGTACTAATAAATTGCTAAAAGTCTACCAAATACTCGTGCTGTCTCTAAATTATCCTAATCAAGTCCACTCACTCCACTACTGTGGAAGGCCTGAGTAAACAAGTAACTTTTTCAGTTGCTTTCTGAATGCCAAATAAACCAATTGTATTTGTAAGAAAACTGGCAATGAATTTGAAAAAAAAATAGGACCAACCAAACTGACGTATCACACCGTACAGAGTCTCACTTCCACTATAGAGGGTATAACCAGTGCATTATCTAAAAAATTGAACTGCCCAGCCTAAATTGAAGTCGTTGAGCCACAGGTAACCAGTGCAAACATTTTTAAATGAGGAGTAATACACTCTGCCATATTATTAACCAGTTTGCAGAGGTTGGAGCAGATATTCTGGCAAGCCAAATAAAAATGTTATAGTAGTGTTTGCAGTTTAAAAAAGTGGCAGCAGCCTAGTGTTTAGAACTAAGAACTAGGAAAGCCAGGATCCAAATCCAAGCGGTGCTCTTTGTGACTTGAGGCAAGTCATTGAAATCTCCATTGCCTCAGATACAGACTTGGATTGTAAGCCCCCTGGAGACAGAAAAATACCTACTGTATCTGATTGTAAAACACCTTGAACTACTACTGGAAAGGCATGAGCTAAATCCAAATAAATAAATGAAATAAAACCCCACCTATGTGCAGCCTTGCATTAAGATAGGACTCGCCATGTAGCATTCTTGTATACAATGTAGGAAAAGTCAGTACTATTGCTAAAGGTACCATGTCGGTGTTTGTCTCTGTGTCACGATTGTAAAGCATGCCGGGTTTTTTTTTTTTTTTTTGGATAAAAGGCTCTCGGAAATGGAAATGATCAGTATTAATAATTCAGAGGCCTCTGTCACCTTGTCACGGAATGGAAATAACTGGCGGTGTGCTTGCTATAGTATGCTAGTTGGCCCTAACCAATTTCTGTACAGGATTCTAGTGATGATCCTACTTTAACAGTAGGGAATCACTCTGAATGCTGTACTAGTGTAATCCTACTAAAGGCTGGTTTTTGTTTACCATAAGATCCTCCGGCAGCTGTGTCATCTGGCAGATGTGTACAGTACTTCTGAACCAATTGTTTGTGTACTCACTCCCCCTGTAAAAGCAGTGCCATAAAGCTAATCTACAGTCTGTTTTGTGCTTTTGGTCATTTGAAAGCAATAAACAATCGATGTCTGAATAGCGTTAATTTGTTTTTGTGTCTGGTCACTAAATTTATCTATCTTTTCTTTTCTTTTTTTTTTTTACTTGCATACATTTGCAACATTTCTATCTTTTTAGGCATGTTTCACCCTAGCAACTGAGACTGTTGGAGAGGGTGCATCCTTTTTGTTTTGTGCCTGTATGCATAGGTTTGTTTTTGCTTTATTAAACAAATCTTTTCATTCCCATAGAGTGGCACGCAAGCATCTGTAAGGGTGTGTGTTCGGGTTTTTTTTGTGGTTTTTTTTACGTGTTGGCGGGAATCCCATTTCCTGCCAGCAGCAGAAAGGCCCCCGGCCGTGAACATGGGAAGAACAGCCTGACTGCTGGCAGGGAGCCCATCTCACACTGGCAGAGCTAAAGCTCTGGTCAGACAGGCCCTGCGAAGATGTACACTACAGGCCAGTGGGGTCCCCAATTTCTGCTGGCAGTAGAGAGAGCATAAGCGTGTCCGCAGCGAAGATGGAAGATTGGTGCTGCAGGGACCCTATTCCCTGATGGAAAGTGGGGAAAATAGGCAACATTTAGAAGCTGGGTGAAGGAGTTAAAAGAAAGAGGAGAGAATGACAGGGGCTTGTAAAGATGAAAAAGGGAAGACGGAGAAGAGGAAAGGATAGAGTTTGAGGGGGAAGAGGAATAAAGAGAGAGGTAGAGAGAATGGGAGGGTGAGGGGGAGGGTGAAGAAGGAAAGGGGCAGATTGGGTGGGAGAAGGGGTTGGAAGGGAAGAGGCAAGAGGGTGGGAAGTGGTAAACTTGTTTGCATGGAGGGAAGGGAGCCAAAATACCTGTATGCCTAGTGGCACACTATACGCAGCAACCTCACCCACATCATGCATGTGGGCATACATACAGAGCTCCTCACCCGTCCCTCACACTTCTTGCATACGTATATGCATGCATTTAGCCCCTAACCCCATCCTCCCCACTTTATTCATGACCACACATAGACTGTTACTTACCCTACCCTTTGCTGTTGCACACAGGCCCTTATCCTACTGTATCCTACAACCTCATGCAAGATCAGATGTGCACAGATCTTCACTCCACCTACCTCAGGCCCTTATCCCACCCCAGGCCTTCTCATGCATACACACATATACGGACAGCCTCTCACTCCTTCCCCCCTGCCCCCCTCTGGGTATGCACAAACACTCCAAACCCCTACCCTCTCATACATGCACCCAGCCTCTCACAATAATCTCCATCCATGTAGACATGCAGACAGAGACCCTCGCCTCACCCTACCCACATCTCTCATGCATGCACACATCCCTCCGCCACCACCCTTCACATTTGTGCAACACACATCCAGTTCCTCAACTCACTCCCCACATATGCTCACACACATACACCCCCCCACCCTTCACACCTCTCCACACGTACCCACATCTTGAAAACGGAGGCAAATATACAGTCAAACCACTCATGAGGGCTCTCTGAAGAGCTCCACAACCTCCTCTACCCTAGTTAAACAGACTTTATCATGTCTCTTTACACCCTTCACAGACATGCATGAGTTTGCAAATGGAGGAAGAGGTAATGCGCCATTTTGTCACTGTGTGCATTTTCAACTTGTTTTTTTTACTGTCATGCACACATTTTTTTCCTGGGTTTTCTATCCTTTCTCTTCCCCCTATCACTCTCAATGATTGTGTAACAGTTTGTAGCTCAGAGATCACATCAGCCTGGTGATCTGAACAGTGCTTTCTGCGTTAAGCCAGATTTCTTGGGGCAGCGTTTAGCAAGGGTTGAAATTGCCAATCGGCACCATAATTTCTCAAGTCCTGCGCTCTACATTACCAATCCATCTAGGTTATTCTGCAGTAAGTCAGGTGACAGACTAGCTGAAATAAATGCAATGTGTGCCTTTGAGTCATTGCTTACTCCTGGCATCCCAGCAGCACCTGGGATTTCTTGGCATGTGACCAGAAGTAGATTGCCAGGCCTTTCTTCTGAGGCAGTGGATTGTCAATGGCATAGGACAGTGTTGAGGTACATTTTTTGTTTTTGTAATCTGTGATGCACACTCCTGAATCAGAAATTAAGTGCGATGGAAATCTTTACCACTGCAGTTAGTGTTTGAAAGGAGACATTTTCCTATCTCCTTATCCTTTACTCTCCCATCCCCCACCACTAAATACTGCTCCCCCTTGCAATTGGTCTACCACCCCGCACACTGCCCCCAGAAATGGACTACCAACCTGGCAACAATACTCCCACACAACTGCATCATCACCCTGCAAATTGCCCTCCACAAAAAAACACCTCTTGCAACTGCCTCACCACCCCCCAAATTGTCCCCAGCAGAACCTAACCCCTCCTGTAACAGTCCCACCCCTAAAAACGACATCCATGCAACTGCCTCACTGCCCTGCAAATCACCTCCACTCCCAAAATCTACCCCCACAACTGCCCACCAACTCACAAACGAACTCCATCCCCATAAACTATCCTGCAACCAGTACTGGCCCAACAATCAGGCAGACTCTTTGCCTTTGCCTAGAATGGAAGATTTTCTTGAGGGGGGGGGGAGAGATGAGGGCATTCAAAGCTAAATAATAGATTCTGACAGCCAAACGGGGGGGGGGGGGGGGGCAGGTGCGGTGTGTAAGGCTTAAGGTTTGCCTAGAGTTTGCCTTGAACCAGCTCAGGTGTTGGCCCTGCCTGCAACTGCCCCAGCACTCCACAAACTATGTAACTTGGAAATGCCCCGACAACCCCATGGATGCACAGCAGAGGCAGAACACCCAACAGAGATAAGGGATTACTAATTCCCTAGCTGGGATATACCTCATTTTTAATTATTTATATTTCATTATCTCCAGGAACAAGCAGGAATGTAGTCTTCACATATGGGTATCGTCAGCACTGACGGAGCCCGCGCGGGAACGCTCCCCAGTGTCCAATAGGAAAGCTTTTGTAAGCATCCCACAGCGCCTACGTGCTGCCTTCCCACCTTTCCCAACTGTCCCTCTCCAGTTCTTTGTTTTACGCTGAGCCGACAGGTTGCACATCCTGTCACCGCAGAAAATTCCCTTCTTATACGTATTTTTGTGGTTGTGTCTGCCTTCTCTCGACGCTATACCGGTACCGCCGGTGGTTCTTTTCTTTTTTCTAAAAAAAAAAGCAAAACAAACTTTGTTTCTGGAGTCTCTCTCCAGTAATTTTCTTCTCGGGTGCCACGCACCATTTTGGGCACTAGGCCCAATTTTTTTCCCCTCAAAATGGAAAAACCCACTTCGGGTTTTAAAAAGTGTTCTGAGTGTGGCGATACTATCTCCGTCACCGACACCCATGAGTGGTGCCTCAAATGTTTAGGTCCTGACCACTCTATTTCAGAGTGTGTTGCCATTGGGATGATGTCAAAAAGGGGCCGGCAAAACCGAGCTGCTACGCTTAGCACCCTTTTTCCCTCCGATGCAGCCTCCGTGGCATCGACATCTTCCAGGGCTTCATCTTCCTCCCATGGATCTCAGGTAACTAAACATAAATCTAGCCGGTCCTCAAAGGGTAGATCTCCTTCTAAACACTGAGATACCTCTGGCCTTGCCCTTAAGGGACTTTCACTAGCAAAATTGCCCAGGCGGGAGGCTTCGGCTTCCAAAGCACTAACGGGGCTTCAGGATGTTCTCGAGGCTTCAACCTCAGCAGAACTAGTGGTGCCATGCCCAGGAAAAAGATTTAGGAGTCATCGTGGATAACATGTTAAAACCCTCCGCCCAGTGTGCAGCAGCGGCCAAGAAAGCAAATAGAATGCTAGGTATCATAAGGAAAGGGATGGAGAATAAAACAAAGGATGTTATAATGCCTCTGTATCGCTCCATGGTACGACCGCACCTTGAATATTGTGTGCAATTCTGGTCACCGTATCTTAAAAAGGACATAGCGTTATTAGAAAAAGTACAGAGAAGAGCCACCAAATTGGTGAAGGGGATGGAAGGCTACTCCTATGAAGAGAGGCTAAGAAGGTTAGGGCTCTTTAGCCTGGAGAAGAGACGGCTGAGGGGAGATATGATAGAGGTCTATAAATTAATGAATGGAGTGGAACGGATAAACGTGGATCAATTGTTTACGCTATCAGAGTATAGAAAGACTAGGGGACATGTAATGAACCTACAGGGTAAACTATTTAAGACAAATAAGAGAAAATATTTTTTCACTCAACGTGTAATCAAACTCTGGAATCTGTTACCGGAGGATGTAGTAAGGGCTGTTAGTATAGCTGGGTTTAAAAAAGGTTTGGACAAGTTCCTGGAGGAAAGGTCCATAAACCACTATTAAAAAGGGACCCAGGATATCAATGCTTGACCCAGTACAAGCATTGTGGAACCTGTGTCTTTTGGGGATATTGCTAGGTACGTATGACCTAGATTGGCCACTGTTGGAAACAGGATACTGGGCTTGATGGACCTCGGTCTGACCCAGTATGGCATGTCTTATGTTCTTATGTTCTGGGGTTCCGGCTGCTTTATCCGGCACCGATACCCAAGCATTGGCAGTGTCTATAGACCAGAGATTCTTGGCTATTGAATGCAGTCTGGCGGCTCTTCTCACGGCCTCGATGCCCCTGAAACCGCTTCAGACAATTCAACCAGTACCGGCACCGACTGCATCGACATCGGCAGGTATTCTACCGGGACCGAGTAATGCGTCTTTATCTGGCATCGACAAGTCGGTACCTGACCACTCCGATGCCGACTTCGATCGGTACCAGGTACCGGTAGCGTGCCTTGCACGATCACCTGGATCGGAGATACTTTGAATTCTCAGATGAATCTGAAGACTCTGAAAGCTCTGCCGATACCAGAGTACTTCTTCCCGAGGATTCCTCTTCTCCTCACCGTAGGAAGTCTCCACCAGAGGATATGTCCTTTCAGGATTTTATCCGAGATGTGGCCCGAGGTCTTTCCATTACAATGGCTCCTGAAAAAGAACCTAGGGCAAAGGAATTAGAAATCCTACAATGCCCTAAAGCTCCCAAGGAGGCAGCTATCTTACCTATTCATGAGATCTTGCATGATCTTATGTTAAGGATGTGGGAAACACCTCTGACCACATCTCCTCATTCTCGTAGACTCAACACCATGTATCGGGTTCCTCCTTGTCCTGGGATTCAGAAGACTCAATTACCACACCATTCCATGGTGGTGGAATCAGCCATGAGACGGATAGAGAGTGCAAAAAGGCATGCATCTAATCCTCCAGGACGTGAGTGTAGGACTCTTGACGCCTTTGGACGTCGATCCTTCCGGGCTTCCATGCTTTCTGCTAGGATCAGTTCCTATATCTTGTATATGGGAATGTTCCTTAAGGAAGTCACAGGAGACTTAGAGCTTATGAGCCCTCTCCTTCCTGATGATAAAAGGCAAGATTATCTTGCTCTTGTTAAACATGCTCAGGATGTTTCCAAGTTTGTGAATCGTGCAGCCTTTGACTGCTTTGAATGCATAAGCAGAACCTCTGCTATTGCCATAGCTGCACGTAGCATTGCCTGGCTTCAAGCATCTGACTTGGAAATCTGGGTACAGGACAAACTAGGGAATATACCTTGCACGGGAGAGAATCTCTTTGGCAAGAATTGGCAGGAAAAAGCTAATGAAATAGATGCTGACAATGTCACTTTGGATAGAATGTCCAAATCTACAGCTGATCCTGCAAGGAAAAGATCCTCTAAGAAACCATTCTTCAGCAAGAAGAAAAAGTTGTATCCCTCCTATCTCCAGGAACAAGCAGGAATACGTCATCACATATGGGTACGTCGGTACCGACGGAGCCCGCGCGGGAAAGCTCCCCAGCTTTTCAGATTAAAAGCTTTTGGGGCCTCCCACTGCACATGCGCGCTGCCTTCCCGCCTTCCTGAGCAGCTCTCGTCAGTTTCTTTTTTTCCGCGGAGCCAGCAGGTCGTGTTCCTGTCACCGCTGAAGAAATTGTTAATTTTATTGTTTTCTTTAGACCGCGTACCTGCCTTCCCCATTCTGAAACCGGTACTGCTGGTCTCTCTTTCTTTCTTTTAAAAAAAAAAATAAAATAAAATATTTTTCTTTTCTTCAGCACAGCTTGGTACTTTGTTAGGCCTTCAGGCCTACACAATTTCTCCTCATGGAGAAGCCAGTTCCTGGTTTTAAAAAGTGTACCAAGTGCAGTGCTGTCATTCCTCTTACAGACACCCATGAATGGTGTCTTAAATGTTTAGGACCTGACCATTCCATACCGGACTGCCCATCCTGCTCCCAGATGTCGAAACGTGGATTGCAGAACCGGGCCAACAAGTTCCATGTGCTGTTTCCTTCAGAAGCATCACAGTCATCCAGGTCTTCCTCTCCGGATGGATCTCAGGTAACCAAAACTCCAGTGGGCAAATCATCTAAAAGCAAATCTCTTTCTAAAGATCGAGAGGCTCTCAATTCTGAGTTCGAGGATTCTGCCCAGGCCAAAAAACCCCGGCGGGAGGTTCCGGCCTCCAAAGCAATCATGGGGTCACAGGTTGACATCGATGGCGCGGCCTCGACAGATCACCTGTTGTACTGCTCTGGGGTACCGGCCCATACCGGTACCGACATCCAGGCAGCAGTGGCGTCTATGGGCAATACTGTCCAAGTCATGCAGCAGGCCATTCTGGCTTTTATTAATGCTGCTACGCCCTCGGTACCGCAGCCAGCGGTACCGGGTCCGGTTCCGGTAATGGCTTCCATACCGGAACCGAGGCCATCGTCTTCCAAACGCAGATCGGTTCCGCATGCCGGATCCGGGCTTTTGCCCGGTACCGATCCCATACCCGGTACGCCCGATGTCGATACCGAACGGTATGCGTATCGTGCGTTGGAAGCACATAGAGGATACTCTGCTTCTTCAGAGGATTTTAACTCCTCTGATGATTCTGATGAGTTTTCCCTTGATCTTCCTGAGGAGCCTTCTTCTCCTAACAGGAGAATGTCTCCACCAGAGGATTTGTCCTTTCAGGACTTCATCATAGAAATGGCTAAAGGTCTTTCTATTGCTTCATCCTCTGAAAAGGAACCCAGATCAAAGAAACTGGATATTTTAGGATACTCTAAGTCTCCTAAAGAGGCAGTCACCCTGCCTATCCATGAAATCCTTCAAGAACACTTGATGGACTTATGGGAGGCTCCTCTAACATTGTCTCCTTCTTCTTCTCGCAGGTTGGACACCATGTACCGTGTCCCCCCTTCTCCTGGTTTCCAAAAAACCCAGTTGCCTCACCATTCTATTGTGGTGAAGTCTGCAATGAAGAAGATAAAGAGTACCAAAAGGCACTCTTCTACTCCTCCAGGGCGAGAATGTAAGACTCTAGACTCTTTTGGCAGGAAAAATTTTCCAGGCTACTATGCTTATAGCCAGGATTAATTCCTATAGTCTTTACATGGGCATGTTTTCTCAGTGAAATCGCTCTAAAAGTTCGGCATTTTGCCCCCTTTCTCCCTGAGGATAAGAGGGAGCAGTTCATTTCCTTGGTGAAACACCTTTTGGATATTTCAAAGTTCTCCAACAGGGCAGCTTTTGATTCCTTTGAGGGTGCTGGTAGGGCTTCGGGCATTGCTATAGCAGCCCGACGTCTTGCTTGGCTCCAGGCTTCTGATCTAGAACCTTGGGTCCTAGATGGCTTAAGAAATCTGCCCTGTACAGGTGAGAACTTATTTGGTGAGGAGTGGCAAATTAAGGCCACTCAAATGGATGCAGAAAATGCCACCTTAGATAGACTTTCTAAGTCTACCTCCACTCCTGCCAAGAAGAAGTCTTTTAAGAGGCCTTATTACAAGAAGTCCAGATTTTCTACAAATACTGGCCAACAATCCTCTCAGCCTCGTTTTGCTGCTAAACGTCAGCAACCTAAACAGGCAAGGTCAAAGCCTGCGGCGTCTGCTACGCCTCAGCAGGCTCCACCCCCTCAGGGGTTTTGACTTGCCCCTAGAGAACTTAACTTTTCTGGCTCTAGAACAACCAGAGCCCCTCACCATACCCGGAAGGTTAGCTCACTTTGCTCCCAGATGGGAGCAAATTACATCAGAGCAATGGACCCTCTCTATCATCAGAGAGGGTTACAAACTCCATTTTTCCGACCTTCCTCCTTATACTATGGTGAGGCAGTTCAATTCTCCCCCATCTCTCCTGGCCCTCTTGGGTCAGGAAGTCTCCTCCCTCCTTGCCCAGGGGCAATAGAGGAGGTCCCTCTTCTTCAACAGGGGACGGGATTCTACGCCCCTTATTTTCTAATACCAAAGAAGACAGAGGGCTTCAGACCAATTCTGGATCTGAGAGAATTGAACAAATTTCTTTTCAAGGAGAAATTCAAAATGCTTTCTCTGGGCATTCTCCTTCCATACCTTCAGAGTCAGGATTGGCTTTGTTCTCTAGATCTAAAGGATGCGTATACACACATACTCATCCACCCATCCCACAGAAAATACCTTCGATTTCTGTTTCAGGGAAAACATTTCCAGTACAGAGTACTCCCCTTCGGTCTAGCCTCTGCTCCAAGAGTGTTCACCAAATGCATGGCAGTCGTAGCTGCCTTTCTAAGAGGCCTGGGAATTTTCATATTCCCATACCTGGACGACTGGCTCATCCGAGCTCCCTCTCAGTCCCAGGCCCAAATTTCCCTGGAACCGCACAAGGCGTCTTCTGCAGTATCTAGGACTGGTAGTAAACCTTCCCAAGTCTCAACTAATCCCTACTCAGTCTCTCGAGTTCATAGGGGCCCAGTTAGACACCATCACTGCAAGGGCCTACCTGCCTCAGGTCAGGGCCCAACGCCTGCTGAGTTTGGCCTTCCAAGCTCAGTCCAGCAGTCATTTGACAGCCCGGGAAATGCTGCGACTTCTGGGCCACATGGCCTCCACGGTACATGTGGTGCCCTACGCTCGTCTGCATATGAGAGCAGCTCAATGGACCTTGGCCACCCAGTGGACTCAAGCATCTGGAGCGCTCTCCGACCAAATACTCACCTCAAGCCGTCTATTTTGGTCCCTCCAATGGTGGACATCCACCAAGAATCTGTTGTTGGGGGCCCCCTTCCAACCTTTGTTGTCCCAAGCAACCCTCACAACAGATGCCTCCCAGACAGGGTGGGGAGCTCATCTTCAGAACCTCTCCACTCAGGGCACTTGGTCTCCACAGGAGGCCACCCTTCATATCAACCTCCTGGAACTGCGAGCAATTTACCTTGCCCTCAAGGTCTTCTATACCCTCCTTGTCAACCTGACTGTCCTAGTTCAGACAGACAATCAGGTAGCCATGTTCTATATAAACAAACAAGGAGGGACAGGCTCTCTGTCGCTTTGCAACGAAGCTCTCAGAATATGGGCCTTCGCCAGAGAGCATCAAATTCACCTTCTTGCAGTGTATCTTCCAGGAGTTCAAAACTCTCGTGCAGACAGACTCAGTCGAGTTCTGCTTCCACACGAATGGTCCCTACATATGGACCAGATACGCAGAATCTTTCAGGAATGGGGGACCCCGGACATAGACCTCTTTGCAAGTCCGTGGAATGCCAAACTTCCCCGGTTCTGTTCCAGAACTCAGTGTCAGGGAGCTCAGGCCCACGATGCCTTCCTCCTGCATTGGGGTCAGGAATTCCTCTATGCCTTTCCACCCATTCCTCTAATATCCAAGACTCTGTTCAAGCTCCAGAGGGATCACGGGACTATGATCCTCATAGCTCCCCGCTGGCCACGCCAGGTGTGGTTCCCTCTACTTCTGCATCTCTCCCAGGGATCCTCCCTGGACCTGGGAGCTGCGCCAGACCTTCTGTCTCAGGAGGAGGGGACTTTGTGGCACCCAAACCCCAAATCCCTACATCTCAGAGCTTGGTTACTGAAGGCCTAAGTCTTCAAGACTTTAATCTTTCTCAACCTGTGACAGATATCCTTCATGCCTCTAGGAAACCTTCCACGAGGCGTTCTTATGCTTTCAAATGGAAACGTTTTTCCATTTGGTGTGCTCAGCAGGGTCTTGACCCTCTAGCACTTCCTTTGAATTCCCTCTTGGACTATCTCCTGCATCTTTCAAATGCAGGCCTTAAGACGAATTCAGTAAGGGTCCATTTGAGTGCTATTGCAGCATCCTTAAAACCTATAAATGGACAACCTGTCTCCTCTCATCCTCTTGTTTCACGTTTCATGAGAGGCCTGACTCTAACTAAACCTCCCATCCGACCTCCTCCGGTAGCATGGGATTTGAACCTAGTTCTAGGTCAGCTTATGAAGCCACCTTTTGAGCCTTTGGACTCTACCTCCTTCAAATTTCTTTCCTGGAAGGTTGTTTTCCTTATTGCAGTCACTTCGGCTCGCCGCATCAGTGAACTGCAGGCTTTAGTGGCTCATCCACCTTATACTAGGTTTCATCATGATAAGGTGGTCCTTAGGACGAATCCCCACTTTATGCCCAAAGTGGTCTCGCCCTTTCATCTTAATCAAGAGGTATATCTACCTGTCTTTTTCCCGGCTCCTCATGCATCCAGTGCAGAGAGGAACCTTCATACTCTGGATTGTAAAAGAGCTCTTGCCTTTTACCTCAACAGGACTCAACCACATCGAAAGTCTTCCCAACTTTTCGTGGCTTTTGATCCTTCTCATTTGGGACTTCCAGTCACCAAGCGTACACTTTCCAATTGGATCGCTCAGTGTATTTCTTTTGCTTACCAGAGTAAGAACATTTCTATGGAGGGCCATGTCACAGCTCACAATGTGAGGGCCATGGCCACTTCTATGGCTCATCTTCACTCTGTGTCCATAGATCAGATCTGTCGAGCAGCCACTTGGGCCTCGGTTCATACCTTCACAGCCCATTACTGCTTGGACAAGGACTCCCGCCGGGATGCCTTGTTTGGTCAGGCTGTCCTCAAACACCTGTTCCATACTTAAACAACTCCTGCCCACCTTCCCTGGATGGATGCCTGAGATCCATGCGAAGATGGTTTACCCTTGGAGGGGGATCTCCCAGGCATCTTAGCTAGGGAGTCCCCATATGTGATGACGTATTCCTGCTTGTTCCTGGAGATAGCACAGTTACTTACCTGTAACAGGTGATCTCTGGGAACAGCAGGAATTAGTCATCACAACCCACCCACCTCCCCTAGGAGTTGTATCTCTATCTATCTTCCTGTCCTCTCTCTCTATTGTCTCAGCTTTAAACTCGAACTGACGAGAGCTGCTCAGGAAGGCGGGAAGGCAGCGCGCATGTGCAGTGGGAGGCCCCAAAAGCTTTTAATCTGAAAAGCTGGGGAGCTTTCCCGCGCGGGCTCCGTCGGTACCGACGTACCCATATGTGATGACTAATTCCTGCTGTTCCCAGAGATCACCTGTTACAGGTAAGTAACTGTGCTATACCCAGCAGGAACATCGTTCAAGGTCAACCTGCCCAAAAGGGCAGCAGCAACAACCTAGACAACAAAGGAAGCCAAAAGCAGCTAAGCCTCAACTGGCTCAGCAGACTCAGCCTCCACAGGGACTTTGACTCCTGTCTAGAGAACTTATCCTTCCCAGGAAGGTGGAGGTTTCTGGGCCGTTTAGGGCCAAGAAGGCAATGTCATTTTGCCCCCAGATTGTGTCAGATAACAGCAGAAAATTGGACTGTCTATTGTACGAGAGGGGTACAAGCTTCATTTCCTCAGCATGCCCCCTCCTACAATAGTAAGACAGTTCAATTCTCAGAACTCTCTCAACGACCGGTTAGGTCAAGACATCACTATGCTCCTTGCTCAAGGAGCAATAGAAGAGGTGCCCATTCCCCAATGGGGTACAGGGTTTTATTCACCCATGTTTCCTTATTCCAAAGAAAACAGGAGGACACAGACCCATTCTAGACCTCAGAGAATTAAACAAATTCCTGTTCAGAGAGAAATTCAAAATGATTTCCCTAGGAACTCTGCTGCCATACCTTCAGAGTCAGGATTGGCTTTGTTCTCTAGATGTCAAGGATACGTACACTCATGTTCTCATCCATCCAACTCACCGAAAGTTCCTTTGATTCCTGTTTCAAGGAAAGCACTACCAATATAGGGTTCTTCTTTTTGGTCTGGCCTCTGCACCAAGGGTCTTCACAAAATGCATGGCTGTGGTAGCAGCATTTCTCCACACCCTGGGAATATTTGTCTTCCCCTACTTAAACGACTGGCTCATTCGAGCCCCTTCAGAGCCAGAGGCCAGGGTTGCTCTGTCTCGCACAATGCGCATCCTTCAGTATCTGGGACTTGTCATGAACTTCCCAAAGTCCAACCTTGCTCCCACTCAATCCTGGAGTTTATAGGAGCTCTTCTGGATACCAGACAGACAAGGGCTTTCCTTCCACAGCCCCGCTGCCTTCGCATTGTACAGTTAGCTTCCCAAACAGTGCTAAAACCTCACCTCACTGCTCGGGAAATGTTACACTTACTAGGCCACATGGCATCCACCGTGCATGTGATTCATTATGCTCGTCTCCATATGAGGGCAGCCCAGAGTACCTTATCCACTCAATGTACTCAAGCGTCAGGTTGCCTGTCAGACAAAATAGCAAACTCAGATCACCTTATTTTGTCCCTCCATTGGTGGCAGTCACCCAAAAACCTTTTGGTGGGGTCTCCTTTTCAGCAACCCCCACCCCAAGCCACTCTAACAACAGATGCTTCACAGGTGGGTTGGGGAGCCCACCTGCACGGCCTCTCTACCCAGGGTACCTGGACTCCACAGGAGGCCTATCTTCATATCAACCTCCTGGAGCTCAGAGCAATCTTCCTTGCTCTTCGAGTATTTCACACCCAGCTCAGCTACAAGACAGTCCTAGTTCAAAAGGACAATCAGGTAGCCATGTTCTATGTGAACAAGCAGGGCGGAACAGGCTCTCTGTCGCTGTGCAACGAAGCTTTGCGACTATGGGCCCTCGCCAGAGAGCATCAGATTCATCTTCTTGCGGTGTATCTTCCAGTCATTCAAAACTCTTGGGCAGACAGACTCAGTCGAGTTCTGCTTCCACACGAATGGTCTCTCCATGCAGACCAGGTGGCCAAGATTTTTCAAGTTTGGGGAACCCCGGACATAGACCTCTTTGCAAGTCCGCTGAATACCAGACTTCCCCGGTTCTGTTCCAGAATTCCGGCTCGAGGAGGTCAGGCCAGGGATGCTTTCCTCCTTCATTGGGGTCAGGACTTCCTGTATGCCTTCCAACCCATTCCCCTAATTCCCAAAACCCTGTTCAAGCTTCAGAGAGACAGAGGTCATATGATCCTCATAGCTCCACGTTGGCCGCGGCAACCGTGGTACCCACTGCTCCTAATCTCTGTCAAGCTCCGACTCTGGAGTTAGGATCTGCTCCAGATCTTCTTTCTCAAGAGGATGGGATGCTGTGACATCCCAATCCCCAATCTCTGCATTACAGGGCCTGGTTGCTGAAAGCCTAGAACCTTCACGGTCTTAACCTTTCCTAGCAGGTAAAGGGTATCCTTCGTGCTTCCAGGAAACCTTCCACAAGACGCTCTTATGCATTTAAGTGGAAAAGGTTTACCATATGGTGCTCGCAGAAGGGTTTTAACCCTCTTGCGATACCTCTGGAATCATTACTGGAGTACCTCCTTCATTTATCAAATGCAGGGCTTAAGACCAATTCAGTGAGAGTCCATTTGAGTGCTATTGCAGCTTCTTTCAAGCCTCTCAATGGACAACCTATTTCCTCTCATCCTCTCATAGCGAGATTTATGAGAGGCCTTCTTTTATCGAAGCCTCTCATTAAGCCACCACTGGTGGCATGGGACTTGAATCTGGTACTTGGGCAGCTCATGAATCCGCCCTTTGAATCATTAGCCACCACTTCTTTGAAATTCCTTTCCTGGAAGGTTATCTTTCTCATTGCAATCACATCAGCACATCGCATCAGTGAATTGCAAGCTTTGGTGGCTGATCCTCCTTATGCAAGGTTCTATCATGATAAGGTAGTCCTTAGAACTCATCCACACTTTATGCCAAAGGTGGTTTCGCCTTTTCATTTAAACCAAGCGGTTTACCTTCCTGTATTCTTTCCAAGGCCTCACGCCTCAAATGCAGAAAGGAACCTTCATACTTTGGACTGTAAAAGAGCTTTGGCCTTTTACTTGCAAAGGACACAGCAACATAGAATATCCTCTCAACTCTTTGTTGCTTTTGATCCTAGTCATTTGGTACTTCCAGTCTCCAAAAGGACACTGTCCAACTGGATTGCACAGTGTATATCTTTTGCCTATGAGAGTAAGAACCTTCCTCTTGAAGGCCATGTCACAGCTCACAATGTGAGAGCCACGGCAGCCTTAATGGCTCATCTTCACTCTGTGTCTATCGACGACATCTGTCGAGCAGCTACTCGGGCTTCGGTACATACCTTCACAGCCCATTACTGCTTAGACAAGGACTCCCACCGGGATGCCTTGTTTGGTCAGGCTGTTCTTCAACACCTGTTCTAAATTTAATCTACTCCTACCCACCATCCCAGGTAAGATGCTAGAGATCCATGGGGGAAATGTAGCCCTTTCACAAGGGCACACAACTTTCTGGGGCCATCTCCCTGGTATCTGCAGCTAGGGAGTCCCCATATGTGAAAACTACATTCCTGCTTGTTCCTGGAGATAGCATAGTTACTCACATATAACAGGTGATCTCCGGGAACAGCAGGAATTTAGTCTTCACAACCCACCCACCTCCCCTAGGAGTTGTATCTTTCTCTCTTTCCCTCTCTCTTTTGTCTCAGCTATCAACTCAACTCGAGAGGGACAGTTGGGAAAGGCGAGAAGGCAGCACGCAGGTGCTGTGGGATGCTCCCAAAAGCTTTCCTATTGGACGCTGGGGTGCGTTCCTGCGCAGGCTCCATCAGTGCCGATGATACCCATATGTGAAGACTAAATTCCTGCTGTTCCCGGAGATCACCTGTTAGAAGTGAGTAACTATGCTTTCTTTGCTTATTTCTGCTATGAAAGCTGATGACTGAATTTTACTGCTTTCTTATTGGTTGCTGTGTGTGCTGAGAACTGGGACATTCTTCTGTTGCCATTGGGCAGGGCAAGATTAAGACACTGAAAAGCTAGAAACATACTGTACATATAGGATCTAAAATTTTAGGGGTGCCTGGCAGATGCAATTAGAAGATTGGGATTGACAACTCTGGCTTTGTTTTTTCAGGAATTTACTGATTTCTATATTAATGTACTGAAGCTGGAAGGATGGCCAAGTTATACTCATGCTTTTCAGGGTTTAAAAACTGTATCTTAAGTTAGCCTGACCTTCATGCTACCAATATAACTATCGTAGATAATAAATAATCCCCTATTCCAAAGAAAAGTAACCTGCACAGTAATAACCAAAAGAAATGAAAAAGCAGGAAACTAGAGCTGAATCTGACTAAAGAGTGTGTGTGTGTTTTTGTTTTGTTTTTTTTGTCTGAAAACTTGATAAGCAGGGGTATCAATCCCTTCATCACCACCAGTCTATTTTATTCTTTTCAATAGCACAAGGTTAAAAAAGTATTTATAAAATAAACTTCATCTCCACTGATTACCTGTCCGTTACCATATACAGTATAAGATTCTCATTTTTGTCCATAAAGTAATTCAGACTGCCACTCCCCTGTTACCCGGCCGACCTTCTCCACTTTCACCACCCACATCGTCTGCTCCGCTCTGTTCATACCTGCCGTCTGGCCCTTCTCTTGGCTTCCATGGCGCACCTTGAACGTACACGTGGGGCTGATTTTTTTTTTTTCCTAGGTACTGCCCTATGGAATTCACTTCCCCTCATATTCCGTTCTGAATTGTCTTTTCTACGTTTCAAAGTTGCCTTCGAGACGCGTCTTTTTCAGTTGGTGCTTAATCTGCAGCCGCCTCCTCCCTGACAGCTTATTATGTAACAGCCCTTCACTTTGTGTCTCTTTGAGTCCTCTTTTCCCTCTTTTTCCCTCTTCTATCCTCCTATTCTTTCCTTTCTGTCCTGTCAATTATTGGCGTTCGCTCTTTTTCCTTTTCCTAGCAGTCATAGTATTGTAAACAACTTTTATGCTATGGCCCTAGTGGTATATCAGGTTTAAATAAATAAATACTTATCTGATCCAAGATTTGCATTGGATTTGCAACCTTCACCAGTATCGACGAAGCGCTCGTTTCATATCTATATATTTAAACAGGTTCTGCTTCAGGACTTAACTTCATACGGTCTGTAGCCTGCTTCCATCCAGAATGACATGTCATGCACACGTTTGCACGCACACATAGAGGCTCACGCATATGTTGAAAAGAATTCCGTGAGTGATGCTCTACAGTATTATTTCAGTTATTTTTTCAAGGCCAAATTCTACTTCAGCTGTGAAATTGTTTCAGCTGTACTGTTCAGAATCCTTTAACCTCCGAAAGAGGGATTTATGCCTTTATTTACAATCTTATATTTTGCCTGTCCAGTAACATGTTTGTCCTCTGTGGAGCACAAAATAAAATACAATCAAGGCAGTGGAAACACATACAAAACATAACACATACAGATACAATCTAATTAAAAATAATGATTTTTATTTAAAAAAAAAAATCTAGTAAAACATTTACATTGGAAGCCTGCACAAAGTAAGTTATGAGTTTTTTTTCCCTAAATACCAGCAAGAAAAACTGTCCAGTGACATCCTTATGCTATGAGAGCCAGCGTAAGTGAAGGAACCAACTGAAAACATCCCATAGTTCAACATTTCCAAAATGTTTATTCAGTATGAGCCCATTTTGACACTTAAAAATTCATGTGATTTTTTTTCCCCCCCCCCCCATGGTGATTAAAAGAAATAGCTGAGGAACCTACACTCTCTTCTTCTTTTTTGAGGATTGAACCAGTGAATGTGACATTGCCTCCACTGCTCCCTTCTGTGGTAGTTTTTTCTGGGACTGTTGAACCTCCGACTCCCCCGGATGATGTTACCTTGAAAGATTTGTGGGCCATGTTATCTAGGTTGGAGCTGGCTTTGGACTCCTCCCTTCAAAAGGTTTCGGTTTTTACAAAGGAAACTGTTGAAAGGTTGTCTAACCAGGAATCTAGACTGTCCGTTATTGAAAAATCTGTTGAATCAACTGAAGTTCGTTTTGCCTCTCAACGGACAGTTGTAGATACTTTGGCTCGTGATGTGGTTTCTTTATATCGTCAAGATGAGTTACTTGAGAATTCCTTGCGTTTAAGGAATCTTCGTATCTTGAATTTTCCTAAAACACATTATCTTGCGCCCACTATACTTTTTTATAAATATATGAAAGATGTATTGTTGATCTCTGATGCTGACTCTATTCTTTTGCTTAATATCTATTACCTTCCTTTTAGAGATAAAGTGTCACAGGATAAAGTTAATGAGGGAGGGGCACAGGGCGCTCAAGATTTGCCTTCTTTGAATATTTCTAATTTTTTAGAGAATTCACAGGATGATATTCCTACTAGGGCGACTCTGTTAGTCACGGTATCCTCTGAATTAGATAAACAGAGGATTTTCCGTGTCTACTTTAAGAGGAAGCTGGAAATATTTTGTGGCCAGTGTGTTCAGATATTTCCGGATGTCTCTAGGGCCACACAACGACGGCGGAAGGCCTTTTTGGAGCTTCGCCCTCGTGTTTTGGCCCTTGGTGCACTATTTTATTTAAAGTTTCCATGTAAATGTCATATAACATACCAGGGGGTGCGTTATGTTTTTTCTGAAGTGGACCAAGTGTCAGATTTTTTGAAGGGGAAGGGTTAGGTTTTAGGTTTCTTCCTTCTAGGTTTCCTTTTTCCTTGTTTTCTCTTGTGGCTTGGGGTAACCAGGTGATGATCAGAGATTTTAATTATCTGGTTGAATATATTAGCTTCTCCTGAATGTGATCTAATTATCTTTTTATTTTTACTTTGTGGAAGGGATGTTGTTCCCAATTATTGTTACCTTGTGATTTTGTATGTTTCTTTATAATTATTAATAAATTGAAAAAAAAAAAGAAATAGCATTCTGCTAATTCATGAAGGTGGTGGTAGCAGCAGTCGGCACAGGGTCCCTTGTGTCACTGTGCACTCATAGATGCCGCTGCTCTGCATGGGTTTCCAATCTTAGTGGGAAGCCCATGCTGGAGGGGGCAGGGCCTGTGAACCTTCACTGGCTCGTAGGTCTCATGCTGACTGCTACTACTGGACATAGATCACAGTGGAGATCTAAAGTGAAGGCAGGAGCAGACCAGTTTCTCTGAACCCCCCTCCCCCCAATATTTGACAATAGGACCCTATTTGAGGTTACGACCCACAGTTTAGGAATTGCTGCCATAGTTTTATCAGTTGACCACTGGTGGCCAAAGCTGCATATTTACTCATCTAGCCACTAGGAAAGCAACCCTGTTGGTTATGAGGGTTTTTTCCTCCCAGAATGTTTATGGATCATGAAGAGTGACTTCATTCTGAAGTCTCTAGATGAAATGCACGCTCTGAGTGATGTTACTTTTGGTAAGTGGCCCTTTCCATGACTCTCTTAACTTTGTTACGATATAGTATATTTTTGGAGAAATGAATCCCTGATAGAAGTTGTCAATCTTGATAATTGCTTTGTGTGTATTTCTGTCATCGCTGTCTTGTTCCCACAGTTTGAAGATTTACACTATTGTAACAGCTAGTATTTATTTAATTTGGTGTATATTAAAGGTTTGCACTATTGACATGTAATATGAATGTCAGCAAATGATATTAAATACTATACCAAAAAGCTAGCTCAGATGAATATGCAAAACTTAAAATAGCAAAGTACAGCATGGATATACTAGGGAAAAGGAAAATGGGCAAAACTATGTATGTGATAGTAGAGTAATGCCATGCATTTCATTTTCTTGTGGAAGACTGTAGTGTAAAAATGAAAAATTCAAGCTAGAATTTAAATTTACAAGTTGATTGATCAATTTATTTATTTAGAGCAATTAGAGCAGTTTCCAATACAGATAAAACAATGTCACTGCCAAATTGAACTCCCTTTCTTAATTCACCAGAAATCTTGTAACTATGTTGCTCCTGGGGACAGCTGGATTCTCTGCCACCTGTTATGGTTTCTAGTCGGTGAGTAAGTTTATTTAAAAATAAACATGGGCTTAAGTGAACCTCTTCATCCCTACATTGGGTTGCTTCACCAGCAATATCAGGGTAAATTCAGTCCTTTACACTGCTTGGGCCATTTAAGAATATGAGGCACTCATTAATCAGGCCTTGAAATGTGGGATTAATACTTCCCACAGAGAAGGGAGGTTCCTGTGGAAGTTAACGGAAATCATTGTTAGATTTCTTTAGAAGAAACGAAAACTAGATCTGGCACAGATCAACGACCATAGACTTGGGGCAAATTTGTCTTTCATAGGCAAATTGATTGGAAGGATAATGGCAAGACAGTAGTGCCAGATCCCGGAGGAGTGGAATTTGATGTTTTTGCCCAGTGGGATTCTGATCTGGTGAATCATTTTATGTCGAAGCCTGGACAAGTACTGAGATCTGTGATTGTCCTGTTGGAGCTGTCACTTGTTCTTTTATAATGTTGTTCTTGCTATTTCATTAAACTAACTACAGAGGTTAGAAGTTGAGGGTTGAGTGTTGACCTCATTTGACTAACTCTTAGATGAAAGAAACAGAACATTTTCTCTCCTTCCTGAGAACTAGAATGGGGAGTTGCCCCAAGATTCAGTCCTTTCTCTTATTTTAATATTTATGTTAAACCTCTGTGTACCTAAGGAGGCTAGTTCTAATTGTGTTGTGTGCAGATGATAAAATTTCTGCAGGAATAGATGAGTCATGTCAGAGTTTTCTGATGAGAATAAGTGCTTATTTACTTGCTCTTTCCTCATGGCTAAGTTCCAAGATTAAAACTAAATGCAAGTAAAACTTAGATTTTGTAGGTTAACCCCTCCACCCCACCATGTCTTTGGTTGTGCTACCTGTTCTTTCATTAGATGGCATTCTTTCCACAATCTGGTGCTCTTCAACATTTTTCATAAGCTCTACAGAAGGGCTTTTGGGGAAATATTTGTTTCTTTCTGGGTGTTTGATAAAATCTGCAACAGTGTAGACAGTCCTGTAAGGTGTGGAAATGAGGAGGGGGATCTAGTCTAATACTTGATCTAGAGTTTGCCATCTAAGATTTAATGCAAAAAAAAAAATCCAGACTCGTGCATTTGGATACAAAGCCCAAGGGGAGTGGTACAGAATAAGGAGTGAAGGTCTATGCACAAAAGAAGAGCGAGCGATTGAGTGATTTATTTTTTTAAGGTGTTCAAACCAGTAGATAAAATGATGGCAAAAGCTAGGAGGGTGATTAGGGACAGGTATGACAATAGGAAGATGGTGGTGCTAATTTGGAGTATTGGGCACAGTTCCAGAGATAGCAATTTGGAAAGGATATAAACTGGGTGGAGTCTGTCGAGAGGTTGACTACAAAGTGGTCATTTGTCTTTCTCATAAAGAATGTCGGGACAGAAATAAACACCTAAGCACATGTATCCTGGAGGAAAAGCAGGGAACATTTAAATAATCTCCCACGTTATAAATAGAAAGAAGGCTCTGGAATGAGTGCCTATGGGATGAGGGTAAAGAGGGTAGACTCTCACATGTAAACTAAGGAAATATTTGTATGTAGAAAAGGTAGTAGATGCATGAAACAATCTTCTAGTGAAGCTGGTGGAGACAAGGACATTGTCTGAATTTATGAACTCATGGATAAGCATAGAGGATTTATGAAGTAGAGAACAGGGATTGTAGGACAGAACATTTAATGTAGATAGGCAGACAGGAAAAGCCATGTGTGTGTCTTCAGCTGTGATCTGTGTGTGTGAGCAGGTTGTTTCTTGATTTTTTTTTTTTTTTGGTGTTCTGTTTGTTGGTCAACAAACATACATTCTTGGGGTGGTTGTTAAGTGCTGTGGAGTAGTCGTTGACTCATGGCGACCCTCTGGATATTTGTCCTAAATTGTGTTCAGTCTTCAGTCAGGTGGCTCATTGTTGACAGACTGGCACCCATAGCTGCTGTTTATTGTATCGATCCATCTCGTTGCTGCTGCCCTTCCTCTTTTGCATTAGCCTTCTACCTTGCCAAGCATGATGTCTTTCTCTAATGATCTCTCTCTTTGCATGATGTGTCCAAAGTATGAAAGTTGAAGTCATGTCATCCGAGCTTCTAAAGAAAGTTTAGGTTTGATCTCCTCTAGTACTGACTGTTTTTTTCTTTGGGCAGTCCATGGTATACACAGTATTCGTCGCCAGCACCATAATTCAAAGGCATCAATTTTCTTCCTGTCTTTCTTTTTCACTGTCCAACTTTTGCATCCATATGACGTTATTGAAATTATCATGGCTTGAACAAGTCGAATCTTTGTATGGAGAAGTTCAGTCATTTTGTCAGCTTCAGATGCTTGGTGTGTTCTGCTCTTATTTGTCATATAAAAATTCTGGTTACCGTTCTTCATTTCTTAGTGACTTCAGGATTATTGCATTTTTTTCATTTTGCATTATGAAAGAAAAGTTCAGAAATTTACAGATAATCTAAAATACCCCAGCTTGGTTACTTGTGCAATAACATTTTTATCTTTGTATTATTCATTGGCTTCCTGTTAACGTCGGTGTAAGTTTTAAATCCATAAAGAACATAAGTCCATAGGAACTTTTCAAGACTGTTGCATGCCGTGTTCTAGCAAGGGTCCTAAGCCTTCATAGAAAATGTCGAAGGTCCACTCAATGGAGGATGTTCAATGTGTGGATGCTCACAAAAGGGCAGTATCATGTTCTGGTTCAATACTACAGAACTCTGCCAAGAGAACTGAGCATCATGAAGGGTTATTTAGCCTTCAGACAGCATGGCATTTTTTTTTTATTGCCTTTGGTTCATTGTGACGTACTCATAAAGCATTAGTGGTTAATTGGATTTGATGAACTTTAAGATTAGATTGCTGCAAGTTTTATTTCCCCAAAACAGGGGTATCCACATTTCTCTAACAGTGGGCCACATGTAAAGAAATCCATATGTTTACAGGCAACATGAATATTTCTGTCTTTTTGGAGCATAATTTTGTACTTGTTAAAATTTGTGAATCTCTTCTGAAATTGTAACTTTATAGCCACCATTTAACTCTACAGCACTTCACAATCATATATCCTAGCTAAAAATAGGCTGTATCTAGACTTTGGGCAGGCTGTATTTGGCTAACGGGCTACACATTGGACATCATATAATAGAGTCCAATTAAATCAAAAATTCCCCCTTATTGTGCCAAATAATTTTTGTCGGAGTGTCGTCATCCCAGTATCACAAATGTGTATTGAGAGATACCGCTGTGACTACTCCCTTTTATTAATTAGAACTTTAAAAATGGACCGTAGTCCAGAACTTAGCTGTATGCCATCAAGCTCCAAAACTTCCACCGTACACCGTACACATTCGACATGCCTGTCCTAAAGATTTGTCTTTTAATAATGTCTGACTGACCTTATTTTTAAGGGGATAATGTTTTAAGTTGATCATCTTTTTGTGTATATATTGCTTAGGCATGTTTTGATAGAGCATTAGCGCCTGTTGGGGGAGGGTCTGTGCATTTGTCTGTTTGTATACATGGGTTTGTTCACTCATGTGCAAACATGTACAGAGAGAGATGAGACAGAAGCTTTCAACAAGATAATTGTATCCCATGAGACTGTGTGGGAAGCTCTGGTGGTGTTACTGGCTGAATCGGTTTTACAGAGATGTTGCTGGTGGACTGCAGCCTCATGATGGGAGGAAGAGTCCGGCAGCAGCCACTGAAAGTGTGAGTGGAACTCTGCTTTATGCAGAGCTGGAGTGAGACTTGTAATACGACTGTGGCCCAAGCTGCTAAAATTGGCAGTGCTTACTGCTGCAATGAAAGAAGCCACTAGGGCAGTGATGGCTAACCTTTTTGAGCCCGAGTGCCCAAACTGCCGCACAATACCAAAGAATTTCCTCAAAGTGCCAGCACGTCAATTTGCATAAATATTTGCATAATGCTAACATACACTAACTTTTAGTAAACATGTCTCTTAATGAGTGTATGGATAAAGACAGACTAAAAGATTTCTACATTACTATAATCCAGTGCCAACCGCCAGGCACATTAGGAACTACTACAAACACTGCCCATTTAGAACCAATAGCAAACCCGCCGTATCCTAACAGCACTACCAGGACTCACAAAGCACCATACCATACCTATCAAAAGGCAACACTGCAAATATTAAACCAATACATTTCAGAGAATAACAATACATGACCTACTGGGGAAAGAGAACCAGTGGCAATGTCAAAAAGGAATTACATAAACAGAATACCTCAGCTCAGT
Organism: Ichthyophis bannanicus; assembly: GCA_033557465.1. Classification (NCBI taxonomy): domain Eukaryota; kingdom Metazoa; phylum Chordata; class Amphibia; order Gymnophiona; family Ichthyophiidae; genus Ichthyophis; species Ichthyophis bannanicus. Next base: position 547,040,262 of record CM066033.1, read on the forward strand.
TACACAGTTGCAATTGCTCCAGCCACTTTCTTCTGGTTTCTTCATGTTTTCTGCTAACTCTCCATCATCTGCTGTCCATTTGTCCTTTCTTCTCTCTTCTAGTTTTTTTTTTCCATTCTCTCTCTCTACATCCGCTTTAACATACTAATCTTTCTCCTTTTGCTCTTTCCTCATTCCTATTTCATCCACTCAAATTTTACCCCTCCATCCTCAATCCCCACTTACTCTCCCAATACCCGGCCAATTGTAGATTTTTTATCCCTCCCACACAAAATATTTTTCCCCTCTCCATTTTACTCTCCCAGCCCCATCCCATTCTAATCCTCCCCCAACATCAGCTCCCTTCTAGTTCCAACCTCACCCAGCATCCATTCCCTTCTAGTCCCTGCATCAGCCCATTTCCAGTCCTAGCCCCCCATCAGCCCATTTCCAGTCCTAGCAACCCCCCAACCCAATACCAGTCCTAGCCCCCCCCCATCAACCCACTTCCAGTCCTAAACCCCCATCACCCCATTTTCAGTTTAAGCCCCCCTATAACCCATTACCAGTCCTAACCCCCATCACCCCATTTCCAGACAGCCCCCATCAGCCCAAAGCCCATTACCAGTCCTAACCCCCCATAGCCCATTACCAGTCCTAACCCCCCCATAGCCCATTACCAGTCCTAACCCCTCATCACCCCATTTCCAGACAGCCCCCATCAGCCCAAAGCCCATTACCAGTCCTAACCCCCCATAGCCCATTACCAGTCCTAACCCCCCATCACCCCATTTCCAGACAGCCCCCATCAGCCCACAGCCCATTAGCAGTCCTACCCCCCCGGCCCGCCCGCCCATTAGCAGTCCTAACCCCCCCCTAGCCCATTAGCAGTCCTAACCCCCCCCATAGCCCATTATCAGTCCTAACCACCCATCACCCCATTTCCAGACAGCCCCCATCAGCCCACAGCACATTAGCAGTCCTACCCCCCCCGCCCGCCCATTAGCAGTCCTAACCCCCCCTAGCCCTTTAGCAGTCCTAACCCCCCCATAGCCCATTAGCAGTCCTAACCCCCCTAGCCCTGTAGCAGTCCTAACCCCCCCTAGCCCTTTAGCAGTCCTAACCCCCCCATAGCCCGTTAGCAGTCCTAACCCCCCTAGCCCTTTAGCAGTCCTAACCCCCCATAGCCCATTAGCAGTCCTAAACCCCCCATAGCCCATTAGCAGTCCTAACCCCCCCCATCGCCCATTACCAGTCCTAACCCCCCATCACCCCATTTCCAGACAGCCCCCATCAGCCCACAGCCCATTAGCAGTCCTACCCCCCCCCGCCCGCCCGCCCGCCCGCCCATTAGCAGTCCTAACCCCCCCCTAGCCCATTAGCAGTCCTAACCCCCCCCAGCCCATTAGCAGTCCTAACCCCCCCCCCCGGGCAAAGTAAGAAAAAAAAAAAAGCTGGGTCTGGCGGCTGCCGCTGCCGCGGCAGAAATCAATGTCCCGCGGGGCCCCCTCCGCCCGCTGACCCCCACTGCAAGGGCTTTCAGATTCTCGAGGGAGAGCGTCTCCCTCGCGTCTCTGTTAAGCCCGCAGGGGCTAATGGGAAATTTCCCATCAGTCCCTCGCGTCTAAAGGGGCTGATGGGAAATTTCCCAATAGCCCCTGCGGGCTTAACAGAGACGCGAGGGAGACGCTCTCCCTCGCGAATCTGAAAGCCCTTGCAGAGGGGCTTAGCGGGCGGAGGGGGCCCCGCGGGACATTGCATTCTGCTGCGGCAGCGGCAGCAGTCGGAGCCAGCTTTTTCTTTTTTGCGGACCTTCCCGCGTGCCAGCTGCAAGGCCTTCGCGTGCCACAGCTGGCACGCGTGCCATAGGTTCGCCATCGCTGCACTAGGGTTTTTTCCCCAATGGAGTGACAGCACAGAAGAACCCCCTATATGAGGCATATTCGTGACCTACAGGATAGTGATACCAGAGGGGGCCCAGGTGATTGAGTGGTGCTAGTATGTATGAAGATTTAAAGGGGCCACATACATCAGATAAACAGACACATAGTCCTGCCAGTTTGCTGCATTCACAGATACCATACACCTAATGAAGTGATTTGAGAAGATGGGTAATATGAGCATGACGAGGCAGGTGGAAGATAGCTCCATCAGAGTATTGAACAGATTGAAGGGGAGAGAGGTGATACAGAGGGAGACCAGCAAGAAGAGAGCTTCTGGACTCCGGATTGTCCTCCCTGGTATTCTTTCCCTTTTTACTACAGCCCTGGTCCTTCTGGTGTAGAAATTCAGACTCTGCAGTCTCTGGGTGCCCCAAGTGCAGTCTTGTGTGGAGAAGGCAGGATAGAGGAGATAGGATAGAGACATTTAAATACATCCGTGACTTAAATGCACAGAAGGAGAACCTCTTTCGACTGAAAGTAAGCTCTGCAAAAAGGGAACATAGGATGAGGGTGAAAGGGGATAGTTTCGGTACGGAAAGAGTGGTAGATGCATTTCTGTACGGAAAGAGTGGTAGATGCATTGACTAGTCTCCCAGTGGAGGTAGTAGAGACGAGGACAGTATCTGAATTCAAGAAAGCATGGGACCAACACAGAAGATCTCTAAAGGAAAAAAGGGACTATAGTAGTTGATATGGAAGGGCAGACTAGGCCATATGGTCTCTTTCTTCTGTCATGTTTTTATATCATCTCTATATTGTCCTGATTAAGTTCTTTGTTTTACTGGGCAAGATCTCTTGTGTGCATCTCTTAAGGAGGTGAGGAAGATGGAAATTTGAGCTAAAGCCTTTGTGGGGTAGCTCCAACCATCTAGAATAAATTGCCCAGGGTATTTTGTGTTGAAAATTATTTGAGTTCTAGGAAAAAGGAGACATCTAAAAAATACAGGCTTAATTTTTGAGCATATATATATGGAATTTATAAGAATTGTTTTATAAATTTAAGTGTATGTGATTAACAGTGTCTGTGTTAAAATTGTATTCTTTTTAGAATTTATAGGTTAGCGGACTATAAGAGAGATTTAAATAAAGAAAGATACAAAATGTTTTGAATTTAGTCTCTGCCGTAACTTAGTGAGAACTTGTGTCATGATCCAAAGAAATTTCAGAGGATTTGTGAAAAAGAATGATGCTAATCTGTCTGGGCAAGGTTACAAAACCATTTCTAAACATTTGTAAACTGTCAGATCATGCACAAATGGAAAAAGTCAGACTACTATGACTCTACTCAGAAGTGGTCATCCTTCCAAGGTTACTAGAAGAGCAAACTTGAAAAGCATCCACAAAGTCAAAAAGAGCCCCAGACTAACTTCCAAAAATGTGCTATATCTTTTTCTGATGTGAAGGTTTGTGTTATAAGAAGGCTGAATGTGAATAGTGTTCATGGGAACATAGCTAGGAGACAACATTGCCTGATTTCTGGAAGATAAAAAAACACCTGGATTACCCTCAAGATGTCTGGAATAGTAGTATTCTCTGGCAAGATGAGTCAAAAATTGAACTTCTTGGTTGAAGTAACATACCGTATGTTTTGTTAGGCATAAACCAGGTGGTGCTTTCCAGAGCAAAAACCTCAGCTTAGCTTAGCTGTCAAGCATGGTGGTGGAGTCTCATGGTATGTGGCTGCTTTGCTACATAGGACATTGATGACTTGCCATTATTGATGGTACCACGAATTCTATTTCACAGGAGGATGTAGAGTCATTTGTTCGAGAGCTGAAGCTGAGCCGAGCCAAAAATGGATTGCAACAAGACAAAGATGAATAATAATCAAGTGGAAAGAGATTTTTGTGTGTTGGATTGGCCAAGTTGAAGTTCAAACCTATACCCTGTTGAAGCATTGTGGCAAGACTTGAAGTGAGCTGCTTTACGTATATAAGGAAAAACTTAAATGTCATTATTGAAACAGTTTTCATTGGAAGAATAGGCCAAAATTCCTCAAGGTTGATTATCAAGAGTGATCAACAATGAAATCAAATTATCCATTTTGGGCGAGTTAGTTATTCGGTGGTATAATCTTCCTCTCATCAGGGTATAGATTAGAGTCTAACAATAATCTAACCATAAACTGTACTAACATGCCAACTAAGGGGATTCACAAACAGTGTGAAGAAATTTGGCTGTAAACTAATATCCACCACTTGAAGTAATACACTGGTCCTAAAACAGGAATTTCTTTTCCCCATTTTATTGTTTTTATTAAGGAAGCTTGCACAGGTATATACAACCAACAGAGTACTACCACAATCCTTGCTTTTCTCAGACTTTTCACCCCTTTCCCCCCCTCCCCTCCCCTTCCCTTCCCTTCCCAAATAGATACTTACACCTTCCCAATGGTGTGACCTCTCTCTTAACCATTCTCCTCCGCCATGCCATCCTTTTCCTGTCCCCACTCCAATGTGTTCATTACATTCCTTCTCAGCCTAATTCCCAACCGCCATCACAATTACAACAGTAATACATTTTATAACATAATTATAATATTCACATGGTATACAGATGACCTGGTTACCCACAAGCTGGGAGAGCCTCTGTATCCCCTCTTTACACACTCGGAGCTCTCCCTCTTCTCCCCTCCCCCCTACCCTCCAGTGCTCCCCACTTAAGGTAGTTTCCCCAAGTAGCCTGATAGCTCAGCACACTATTTTGGTGCATCGCTGCAAAGCGATATAATGTGCAAAGCCGCTCCACCCTCCCCTGAACCTCCTCCAAAGTGGGGGCACTTGCTGAACGCCACCTACGCGCTATCAATTGCCTCGTCGCAGTGCAAACCACTCCACACCAGGCTTTACCCTCTTTTTTTTTTTTTTTTTTTTTCAGTCCCACATGCGCTACATTTAGCAGTGCTAAGCAAGGTCCCAACGGAATCTCTTCTCCACATCCATTTGCATCCATTGCATGATTCCGTGCCATAAAGGTCCCAGTAAGGGGGACACCCACCAAATATGTAGAAAGGTCCCCGCCGCCCCACAGCCCCTCCCTGCCATTTCTGTAATCTCTGTGGAGTCAGGTACCGCCGATACAGCATTTTGTAATTATGTTCCAAAATATTGCTGGATATCACCCCTTTAAACAGCCCCTTTCAGACTCGTTCCCATTGGTCCCCATCCCAATTTTTATGGAGGTCCCCCTCCCAAGCCTTGCGATGGGCCCACCTGTCCCCCCTCTCACTCTCCCTCTCCATAATCTTATATAATCTGGATATGAGGCCTTTAACCTCTCTCCTCAAAAAGCTCATCTATCTCTGCCCCTTGGAGCCCATTATCCCTCTGTACAGCCCCCTTACAGTAGTGCGGGGCTTGAATATATCTATACCAGTCAGTGTCTGGTAACTGATACTCCTCTTGTAGCTCTGCAAATTGCACCCACTCACCATTCACTTTAAATTGCCCCACCTCCCGCAGTCCCAACTCACTCCACCGTTTAAAGCCGGGGGTCCGTCATCCCAGGCTGAAACTCTAAATTCCCCACCAGCGGTATAAACCATGAACCCCCTGCAGCGCCATACCATTTCCTTTGCCATTTCCACCAATACCGCAGAGTCAGTATTACATGGGGGTTCCCCCTCTCTCCTCTAAAAGCCTCCCCCCCCTCAGATTCACATCCGCCCTCTCAGATCTCTCTCCCCAATCCTCCCCTCTTTCTATAAGCACCCAATCAATCAAGCCCCTCACCTCCCACTCAAAAACTGCCCTCACGCTCGCCGCCTCATAATATCGAGATAACAGAGGTACTCCCATTCCCCCAATTTGCTTACTCGCACATTAAACATTTTTCCTTAGCTGTGGCCCCCGACCCCTCCATATATATTTCATCACCTTATCTTGCAGCTTCTTCAAAAATGTCGTTGGAATCTCTACTGGCAGATTCATAAACAAGTATAATAACCTAGGTACCAGGATCATCTTTACCAAATCTAGTCTGTCCAGTCATGATACTTCATACCGGCCCCAGTCATCCAGCTCCCTAAACATTTTATTCTGGGCTTGAATATAATTCGCCCGAAACAGCCCCTTCCTATAGCTGTAACCTGTACTCTCAGATAGCCGATACCATTCTCTGCCCATCTGAAAGGAAAGTCTCGCCGCAGTTGCTGCTCTTCCTCCTTACTTATGGTTACATTCAATATTTCCGATTTAGTGGCGTTCATGCGGAATCCCGACACTTCACCATATGCACTAAGCTCTTCTTGAATTGCCCCCAGCGACCTCTTCAAAACCGATAGAAAAAATAACACGTCGTCCACAAACAGCGAAATCTTATGCTCACTCCGGCCCCCCCAACCCCCACTATATCTGCCCGATCCTGTATCCTTTGCGCCATTGGTTCCAATGACAAAATAAATAACAGGGGGGACAAAGGGCATCCCTGTCTCGTGCCCCGAAACAATTCAAACCCCCTTGTTATATTGCCATTTATTTTTAAACACGCCATTGGCCTTTGATATATGCTCTTAACCCAGCTCAGGAACTTCCCGAGTACCCATTTTTCCAAGTGCTCCAAATAGAAACCCCCATTTCACCCAATCAAAAGCTTTTTCAGCATCCACCGCCAATAAAGCTATCTTTTCCCCCTCACTTCCCCCCCACATTACATTTAAAGCCCTTTGGATATTATCCGACGTATACCGTCCCGGAACAAACCCCGATTGATTCGGGTGTACTAACTCCCCCAGAAGCGGTCTCAACCTATTAGCCAGGGTTCTAGTAAATATTTTAAAATATCCTCCCAACAATGATGTGGGCCTATATGAGCCACACTCTGCGGGATCTTTCCCCTCTTTATGCAAAATACTAATGCCTGCCATATGCATTGAGGGCGGCATCTCTGCCCCATCACAAGCAGCCCTACTAAAACTCCAGCAAAGGTCCTATAAAATTTGGTTTGTATACCCATCCAACCCCGGTGCTTTGTGCTTCTTCAAACCTTTAATCACTGCCAGCACTTCTTGCTCTCTAAAGGGCTCAGATAACTCCTCCCCCTCTTCCTCTGTCAGTTTTGGGAGCTGGATTTTACCCATGTAAGCCTGTATCTTCTCCTCCTCACCTGGCTGCTCCGGGGTATAAAGTTGCTGATAAAATTGAATACATCTTTCCTCAATATCCTTCCCTGCCCATACCGCCGCCCCCTTAGCATCCTTAATGCTAACTATTGTATTCCTCGTCTTCAATTTATGGACTTTCCTAGCTAACATCCGACCCGCCTTATTGCTAAACTCAACAGATTGCGTTTACACCTAATCTCTTGCATATGCAATTCACTTAAGTCTCCCTTTAACTTTCCTAATTCCTGTTTTAGCTGAGCATCCCTTGGGTCCTTTTTCAGTCGGTCCTCCACCTCCCCAATCGTACGTAACAGGGATTCCTGCTGCTGTAACTTCAGTCTTTTCCGATGGGCCCCCCCAGCAATAGGTTTACCCCTTATGACTGCCTTTAAACAGTCCCACACCATTCCCGCAGAGCATTCCCCGGTATCATTTAACCTAATATAATCCTTTATATCCTCTGTTATCTGCTGAACCACTTCCTTATCTTCCAAAAGGGTTTCATTTAGTTTCCACCACCCTTTATTAACTCGGGACCCACCTAATTGAAATATGCATGTTACGGGGGCATGATCAGACCACGTGCGTTCTCTAATTGCACACTTCCACACATCTGACACCAGAGTCCTCTCCACAAGTATCATGTCTATTCTGGAGTGCACCTCGTGCACCGCAGAAAAGAAAGAATAATCCCTCTGCCCTCCATTTATTTCCCTCCATATGTCCTCCAGGCCCATTCCCCTGATCAGGCTCTTCAAACATTTCCTATGTTGCTTAGCTGTGGATGCTTCTCCTCTAGATGTGTCCATACGGGGATCCAATGTCACATTAAAATCTCCCCCCATGATAACACATCCTTCTATCGTCCCCAATAACTTACATTGGAGATCCTTAAAGAACTGAGCCTGCTTAGTATTCGGGGCATAAACACACACCAGGGTATACATCTTCTGATCCCAGTTCAGTTTTACAATAACAAACCTCCCCATTCTATCCCGAATTACCTCCCCCACTTGCCCCGTAATCTGTGCCGAAAAGCAAAAGGCCCACCCCCTTTCTTTTTTTCTACCTTATTTGATGCAAATATTTTTGGGGGGTATTGGGGATGACTCACTCGATTCTCATCCTTAGTCATTAGATGAGTCTCCAGAATAAACACAATATCCCCTTGCAAACACATACATTCTTTCATAAGATATTGCCTTTTTACATAGGAATTAAGGCCTTGAACATTCATAGACATTACATTTATCTCAGGCATGATCTCTTTCCCTCACTCCCCCTACATCTAACACCCTGCAACATTAGACACCCCTCCCTATCTATCCCTTCCACCTCCCGCCCTTCCCCCCCATCTTATTCCCTACCCCATAATCCCCTCCCTTCTCCCCCCACCCCCTCCCCTATCCTCTTTCGGTCCCATTAGGGCCCCTTCGGGTGACAACAGACTATCCCCCCCCATTCCTCTCTCTCTGAGCCCCCCGCCCACACGCGTTGGGCTCCCGATACTATCCTCCACCCCTATCATCCTTATAACAGCATTATAACAGCTTATTAACTCCTCAGACACCCCTTAAATTTTTTTTTGAGAAGCATTAAGCATCCCCGCATTTATCCAATTACCCCTATAATGGCAACATCAATTTATACATCCCTCCCACGTTCAGTGTTCATTTCAACATTCTCTGACGTCTCAAGCTCTTTTCCCGGTGTTCTGCTCCACTGGCGCTGGGGCTCCCTTTCTCGATCTGTTTCCTCCTGTTGGTCCGAAGTGCTCCTCTCCAGCACCGGCAGCTCCGCCCAGCCAGCTTGTTTCATGCCCAATATGGCTGCCTCCACCGAATGAGCCGTCATCTTTGTATTGATAGAAAACTGCAAACCCACTGGGAAGAGCCATCTGTATCTCAGTCTCCTCTCGCAGTCGCCTGGTCACCCCCTGGTATGCTCGGCGTTTCTGAATGGTGAGGCTAGAAGTATCTGCAAAAATCTCCACTTCTGCTCCTTGCCATTCAATCTTGCCCAGTTTCCTGGATGCCCTCATCACCAGCTCTTTGGTTCTGTACTCATGCAAGCACACAACCACATCTCGCACCTTGTTTTCTCTCCTCGGCCCCAATGCTCTGTGCGCCCTATCCACCGTAAGGCACAGCCCCTCCAAGTTCATCTCTGCGGCCTTAAGAGCATCCCCATAGAACTCCTCCACCAAGGATACGTAGTTCACCGCTCCTTCACATTCAGGCATGCCTCTGATCCTAATATTCGATCTTCTTGATCTGTTTTCACGGTCCTCAATTTTTTGCCAGAGCTCCTCTTGCACCTCACTCACCGATGTCGCACACTTCTCATAGGGGGCCCACTTGCCCTTCTGGTCGTCCAGCCTATTTTCCATCTCATCCAGTCGGGTCCCCATATATGCCATATCTGCCTTCATTTCCTGGAGCCATCCATGCACTTCTTTTTTTCAACGCCTCCAGTTCCTGCTTCGTGGAGTCAAACCATTCCTTTAAATCCTCTCGCAGGGCTTGAATATCTGTTGACATACCTCCCACTCCACTTGCCTCTGCAGTAACTCTCTGCTCCTCACTAGCCGACGCCATCTTGGCCCCGCGGCTTTTTGTCCCCGCGGAGTTCTTAAACGAGAAGTCCTTCAAGTCCACCGTGGACTTTCGTGTCGCCATCCGCACTCCCCTGCCTGCAGACTCTCACCTCTGAGCTCTGGGGTTATGGATTCTCCTCTTGCTTCTGTACTCTCCTCTACAGGCCCTGGTCTGCCTCTTCAGGGTCCCCAATGAACCCCACTCCGATCTCGCCTCTCCCACAGCACCGGAGGTGGGCACCGGACTACTGCCACTGCCCCTGTATACTGCTGTAACTTCCAGACTGCCGGCCCCCATACCATTTTTGCAGTTGTGCAGTTAATCCTGGGGCTCCTCTCCACCAAGCCACGTGCTCGTTCCCACAGGCGCGCTCTGCGCCCGATCCGTCGCCTCAGCCTCTCGGCCGTTGCACTCTGACTGCGCAGGCTATTCTGCCTGGTGCGTTCCTCCTCTGAGCGCAGGCCAGTCCGCTCGTGGCTATGGCGATTCTCGCCGCTCCAGTCTGTGCCGTGGGGAGCCCCTCGGCCTGTTCCGACCATGTGCGCTCTGCCGCTTGTGTGCTTTGGGGGATCGCTATCCCGACTTCACGTCCCCCTACACTGGGACGCTGCCAGCACCTTTTACTGTTCGGGGAGCTATTTTCTGCTCATTTAAGGGGTCTTTACTGCTATTTTGGAGGGGTTTATGGCAGCGCTCTATCGGTGCGCTGCCATTCCGTCTGCTGACGTCACCGGACGTAAACAGAAAAAAAATTTAATTACAATATTTTAAAATTACAATCAAATATCTACAACTGCAACTAAGTGACAGCAAATTGTGGAATAACATGGTTTACATATTGGAGATTTCAAAAATCCCATTTTATTAACCCTGACCATGATTCTATATTTGCCTGAGGGATAGAAGGTTGCTTTTGGGTTGCGTAAAAACAAACAAACCCTGTTAAATCACCTGCCTAATATGGATGAATCTCAACTGGATATACTATATGAACCATTTTAGTCTTTATCTGGCATCATTTGCTATGTTACTGTGCAGAAGCGATAATCTCACATCTGATTTCTTAACATTAGAGATGTTTTTTGTTAAATAGGAGGATGTTGCCAATTCTGTTTGGTTTTACTTAGCAAACGTATGTTGAAATCTTAACTGCATCATTGCTGATTTTCGTTAACACTCAGAATCAAAAAGGGGATCTTAAAGCATATGACATTAGAAAGCTGTTTTTCCTTTTTATGCTGTGTGCCAATTGTAGTTTTCCTTCTTTTTATGCATTGAAATGCAGATTGCAAGGTGTTTTTTGCCTGCTAATGCAGGCATATTTAAATAGATCCTGTTGCAGTTATGTTGAATTTCCATGTTGTCTTTATGAAGTAAGTCTAATTGGCGTATAAACATCCCCTCAGCTCTGCTCCTTCTAACCCTATAAAATGAATGCCAGTACATCCAGTCTTCCTGCTTTTAAGATAGTAAAATAAAACATTCATCTCTTAATGATATTGATTGTTTGCTTTCATTTTTTGTTTTACATATATGAATTGCACAAAAAGGCAAAAATGTGTCATCTGGAATAACCGTTCTTACAAGAGATGGCATGGATGATCAACCGGTTCCATTTTCGGCGTATCTTGTATTTTGAACTTACTGTGTCTTGACTGTTTTCCGGGTCAGACATTTATGCAGTTATTGAAGAGAACTACTAAGTCGGAGACATTTGCTTCCAAAATTGCTTACTAAGTTATCTCAGATGTAATGTGTGTGTTGTGCATCTGTGGTTATTTTCAAGATGAAAAATTCTTTGCTTATTTTGAATGTCAAGAGTCTTTTGAGGAACCTGATGGTCTACACTTGTTCTTTTTGGAGATGTTACAGATTTTCTAGGCATATTCCTTATTCCACCGGCATTCCAGACTGCATTGCTAGTTGTACCTTCCATGCAGCAAACTCTACACCAGTGTCATCCATCAGTACCGCTGTGGCTGTGATATAAACTATGCAATCTTCTGGGTCCATTGGTGGCTCTCCAGCTTTTGGACTCAGTAATACACTCTGGTCCATGAGAGATGGAGCCTCATTTACTCGGGAGTCCTTTGTTTTTTCTTTCTTCCTATTGGAGTAAGTCAAGAGAATTAATAGGAAAATACGTTTTCGAAATCTTGGAGTGGCAAGAGATTGACTGTATGCAACCACTTTTGTGCACAATTCAAGTTCTTTTTAAATTTTATTTTAAGTTGTCTGGCTTGTACTCTGTGTTCTTGGCCATTTTTCCCCTATATTTCCTTTCTTTTAAAAAGTTCCTGAATCTCATTTCAGAGCATCCCAGAGTGGAGTCTGTGGCCCTTCAGAATGGATTGCTAGTGTCTTTGGAGTGACTGCATATCGGCACACTCCTTAAGGGTCAAATTTTACCTGAAATCATTTTGGCATCAGAAGAAATGTTTGAGAGAGATTCAGCAGAAATATAAGGTTCATGTTCTGAAAAAAGATACTTAGTGTGCAGGAGGAGCCCCTGTAGCTGCTGTACTGATTCTACACTCTCTCCAGTTATGCCCTCGAAGATTTTTTCCCAGTATGAGCTATATTCATTCACTTGTTAGAGGTAGGCAAACATCAGGGCTGGAGGAGGGCCACAGATGCTTAGCTACTTCTTTCCATATGGGTAGTTCCAACACTTCAAAAAATTTTATAGATGGAAAGAAATGTGAAAATAACTGATAAAGAAGGACTACAATTTAACATAAATATTTTAGAGACCTATTCTTAAACCTCTTGTAACTCCTTCTTTAATACTTCTTTCACTTCTGTGATTTAAATTCCAAGGGTCACCTGTTTGTGGACATTTTCTCCTTTTGTAGCATTCGCTCTTCACTTAGCCAAAGGAATTTAAATTCCAATCCAGATTTTGGCTAAAAATATATATAAAAGTCAAAACTAGATATAAAGGGCGGCATTTTCAAAGGCATTTAAACGGGTAATTGCCTTAGTTATCGTATAAATGCCTTATCCGGGATTTTCGAAAGGCACCCACACGGGTAGTGCCTTTTGAAAATACTGGATAAGTCCCTAATGCACCCAGATGTTATGCGGTTAGCATCAGGGCATGTTGGGGGCGGAGGAAAGGGTTAACCAGGTGCCATGATTTTTGATGCCCCCTGCGCCTTAAAATCGAAATCACTGTTACCCAACTAGCTCCTCCAGCTTCCAGGTTGTGTGGCAGGAACTGGATTTTCAATGCCAGGACCACATATGACCCCGGCATTGAAAATCCGGGTTAGATGAACTTTGGGTCGGCGGGCGGGCGGGCTGTGTGTCGACGTGGCACATAGCGCCGTCCAAATGAAAATCAGGCCCATAGCAAATAAGAGTAAAGGGACGATGAAGTAATTGGTGTAATGGGAACAACCTTGTTGAAAAAAAGTTGAAAATTCATTATTGTAAAATTTTTGAGCCCATTTAAGAACCAATGGATTCAGTAATAGTTTACAATAATGGATTTCTAACTTTTTTTTAATGTAAAGTTGTTCCCATTACATTGAATACTTCATCATTGCCCCTTTGCTCTTATTTGTTTTTGTTCATTTTAAAATATGCATATAATGGCTCATATATTCATCTAAATTCATGCAAAGATTATTTCATCCTTTCCTGATTCTGATATTTTTTGTTGATTGTATATTTCTCATTATATATGCTGATTCCCCCAATGTAATCCTTCAGTTTTTAGTTATGCCATTTCATAATGCCATTCCAACCCAGCTATCACTGCTTTCACCTCCTAAAATAATTCCAAAAATAAATGCATAATTAATCTTTTCAAATTTTCAATTCAAAGAAGAAAATACATTGTAAAAGATTTCTGAGCCCATTGGTTCTTAAATATATGTATAAATTTACAAATAATGAGTTAAAAGTAAGTAGTCTAAAGGAGTAGTTTCAATGAGCTTAATCCCTGCAGCATAGGTTTTCAACCCAGTCCTCGTGGAACCCCAGGCCAGTCAGGTTTTCAGGATTCCCACAATGAATATGCATAAGATAGATTTGCATACAATGAAGACATAACATGCAAATCTTTCTCATGCATATTCATTCTGGGAATCCTGAAAATCTGACTGGCCTAGGGTTCCCCGAGGACTGGGTTGAAAACATTAGTTCCTCATCCTGCCAGACCAGCCCAGATCTGTGGTTTATGTTCCCTTGCTAACAGGTGGAGGCAAACTTGAGCAACTTTCAGTAATTCCATCACTAGGTATATCTGCTAGTGCAGCACTGAGGGACCAATATTTATCTGCCTCCAACAGGTGGCAAGGTGTGTGGACTGGTGCAGAAGTGCCAATAACCTGCCTCCCCAGGCCCAGACTATGGTCTGGTGGCCGGTGTGACCAAGATCTGTAGATGCAGAGCTTAAATAAGCCCCTGTCTCCTGGAATCATCAGTTTACCCTGTGTCCAGCATTGTTACCAATTGATTTCTAGTGTTTCTTGGGTTGGAGGGCAAATAGGAGAAAATCTACAGGGCCCCTAAGAGGAGTTTGTATGTCGGGCACAGCTCCCCTTCCCTCTTGCTGCTGTTTTTATCTGTATGCTTTTTTGGTCATTGAATTCAATGGATTGTATTTGGCTCTCTTGCTGCTTGCAATAAAGCAACTCTAAATTAAAAAACAATAAAAGCTTGCTTCTTTGCAGCTGGGCATTCCAGGCCTGCATGGGTGACTTGAAGCTTCCTTGCTTGGGTTTCCCTGGTCAGCCCAGCAGATGCTGTGATTCCCTCTTTGGGACTCCTTTTTTGCTGTGGCTGTTGCTGCTTTTTCTGTTCTCTTTATAACTGCAGGGCTCTACTGCGTTACCTGATGCAGCCTGTGACCCCTAGCGTTTTTTTCCCATGGCTGCAGATTTTTGCCCCGATTGTGGATGGAATGCCTGGGGCACTTTTTTGAGCATATTGAGAACCTCCCATGAGGGACTTGGACCTAGTGCTGTTTTTGTGGCCCCAGTTCTCCCCCCCGCCTTGCTGGTGGGTACCATAACCATTTCAGATGACTGCTTTACCATTGTGGAGGGGGAACCTGACAAGATGGCCATAACCCTAAGTCTGCTAGCCCTTGGAGGCCCTCTGGAGCCCCTTTTTCAACTAACTTGAGCTGCAACCCCTAAAACAGCTCATAGTCTCTCTTAACTACTTAATATGCCTCTTCAGCAGAAGACCTGGGGCCCTCGAGCACCTCTTTTATGGGCAATAAGGCAGTTAAGTGTCCCTGCTTCACACTTGTGCTCCTCTGTTCCTCTGGGAGGCCTACCTTACGCCCTACAGACATTCGTTGGCATGCTGTAGAGAAATTAATTTCTCCAGAAGATAATCTGTGGATGACAGGGTGATTCCTTAGTGGAAGGTTAGGATCTCTGTGATCCATCTCTTCCATAGTCCCTTTAGGACTCTGACGGCTCTGCCTATTGGAGAGCCTGCTCTTGGGTGAAGTTAGCAGGCGGTCCGTCTCCTGGAGGATATCTGGCATCCTGCATTCATTCCTCTATCTGACCCTATGTGGCAGCTCATTGTCTTTCAGGGGAAAAAACAAACAAACCTGAGCTGGGTCCTAGGGTGTCCTGAGGCCCTGTCATGCCTGTACCTCAGTCCCAGGGCAAGCTGGATCATTTTTTGGGAGCCTTTTAGGTGGACACCCTTGTTATGACAGTGACACAGCACATGTTCATCCAAGTGGATAGGGATGTTGCAGGAAGGATCCATGGGTGGCAAGCTCAGGTATCCCGCTTCAGGAGTAGCCTTAGAACTCCTGGTGGTCTTATTCCATGATCCTTGGTGAGCTGCCTTGTATGTAGAATTCAGTTGCACCTGGGCTTTGGTGTTTCTGGTGGCCCTGGACCGGCTGCGCTGGCCATAGTACCAGATTTCTTGAGTTTGTCGGGATCCCTTCTTTTGCCTCAAAGGAGAGATGCCTTTTGTGGCAAGTGTCCTTGGGGATGGATTATCCCATTTTTCTTCTCACTTACAGCCTGGCCCATGAGGGATATAGGCTGCTTAACAAGGGCTAATCTGGAGAAGTAGTGGACATCCTTCTCAAGACCAGGTAGGCCTCTACTTTAGCCCTTGAGGATTTTCAAGAGGTGGTGTTTCTCTCGGGCCCTGGAGGCTAGGAAGATGACTGTTGTGTTGTCATCCTTGTGGTCTGTTCTGGTCTGGATCCAGAGGCGCATTCAAGGGATGCTTCTTGGCAGTGCACCCTGTCATCTGCTTTCTCGGGAGTAAAGCAGATCTGTCTGTCTCTTTTTCAGTAGAGTTTTTCTCTCTCTAGTGTTGAATACACTGCCTAGGCTCCCTTTTGACCCTGTTGTGTGGCCTCTTTCAAGAATTTGACACTCAAGATGGTTTTCCTGGTGGCTGTTGTGCTGCTTGGTAGGTGTCTGAGCTGTAGGACTTGTCCTGCAGGGTGCCTTTTTTGGATTTCTTGATAGGATGGCACAGTCTGCAAGGAGACAGAAGCTTTCTCCCAAAGGTCTCCCTTCCACATTTATCAGACCATCATTCTGCCCCTTTCCTCAGAAGAGGATCTTCAGACAGACACTTCTCTGCATCTGGTAGATGTGCGGAGGGTATTACTCATGAACCTGGAGATCACTATCCTTTTCATTAGTTGGATTGCTTCTTGTCGCCTTCAGAGGTCTGAGGAAAAGACAGGCATTGGCCAAGTTCTCCACTTGTTGGATTAAGGAGGCTATTGATTCAGCATATCTTCTGGCTAGAAAGCTTGTGTTGGGGGGGCTTCGGATCTCACTACACTAGGGTACAGGTTTCCTCTTTGATGGAGTCTGCTTTGGTGTCCCTGGAGGACATCTGTAAGATGGCTACTTGCTCAGTTCTGAGCACCTGTGTTAAACATTACAGGTTTCATGTGGGAGCCAGAGTACATGGCATTTTTGGCCGGGCAGTTCTGTCCAGTGTGTTGTCTAATCACCCTGGATCGATCCTGACTGCTTGGGTACATCCCACTTGTTTGGACTGGTCTAACAGGATGATAAGGAAGGAGAAATTTTACATACCTAATCATTTTTCTTAACTTGAATCCTGCTAGACCAGTCCAGGACTCGCCCTGGGAGACTCTTTCTATAGGTTTGGGAGTATGATTGTTGTTGAGTACATTGTCAGTATTATGTTCTGGCACAGAATTTGTTGTGGTAAGAAAGCAAAATACTTGTTCAAGTTAACTGCTACAAATTTAGGTTGTTGATTTACTAATATGATTTTTCCCAAGCAGTAAGCAAGACTGGAAGTGGTGTTCTGGCTTCTTTCATTGCTGCATCAGCAGATATACTTAATGATGATATCACTGAAAGTTGCTCAAGTCTGCCTTCACCTGCTGACAAGGGAACATAATCCCACTTGTCTAGACTGGTCTAGCAGAATTCAAGGAAATAAAATGATCAGGTATGTAAAATACCTCCTTTGATGGATTAGTTGCCCTTATTCTACAGTAGCCCATACAGCATTCATACTACCTTATTCTAAAATTAATTGTTTTCATTCTCTTAATTTATTCATTTTTTTTTATGTCAGCTGCCTACAACAAGCAGTATGTCTAGGAAATTTTAGTCCTCTTTCAATGGCTTGAATACTGAAAGGAAGTTTCCTTCAATATTAATCTTCATTGATATAAAGTTGGCAGGTGCTGCTGTAATAATTTAATACATTTCACCTTTACAATCATATATTAATATAAAGTGTATAATAAAATATAAAACACATTATAATACAATTGCATGAATAAAAAAAATAGCACACAAGCACATTTCAGCCTCTTAAAAATCTTAAAAATACAGATCCTTATGACTTAAAATGATACCTAATTTCCAAGTTTTCACTTTACGATGAAATTTGCACATAATCAGTCAAATATTTTAGATCAACAGGTAAAACATTGCATTACTTGGGTACAGCTCCAGAAAAACAGCACTTCTCAAACGTGAGAAAATGTCTGAAATGTGGGCAGGATCGAGGAACAGTAAAGGTAGAACATAACGTTGTAGATGGACAGCATTTAATAATTCAATAAGAGCCTTAAAGGTTAAGCATAGTATCTTAAGTCAATCCTCATTTCCAATGGTAACCAGTGCAACTTATATAAATAAAGGGGTGCCCTTATCTTTATATGCACTACAGTAGATATAACAACCTTCGCTGCTAAGCTCTGCGCTTGTCTGTTTGCAAAATCTTAGGTAATCCAAGATAAATTGAATCACAGTTGTCAAGATGAACCACATGACGGTAATCCTGTGCATGCAGAAACGACCTAATATGTCTTACTAATTGCTACCTATACTATGTTTTTTTTTTTAAACCAAACTTTCACTTGTGCTTCAAGGATCAGCTGTGAATCTAAAAAAATGTCTTAAGGTACTGCTTGAGAGAGAGAGATTTTGGGACCTTAGAAAATAGATTTTTGATAAGCCTATTTTGGAAAATTCCCTATCCAGATAATCTGTTTCAGCAGTATTAAGTTTTAACTTATTATCATTTAATCAAATGACCAAACTTTTCATATAGTTATTCAAGTGATCAACTAATTCCTGAAATGTACACTTCATGGGACAAATAACATAGGTACACTACCAAAAAACTGCCTCCAGTTTTGCAACTGATTCCTATAGATTTTGGGGTGCTGAATCCAGGAAAAATAGCCAAAATGTTCCATCACGTCACGTTTTCTTGCAAAATTAGATTTCTTACCCATATAAGGAATGTTCACATAATTTCTTTTTAGCCGACTGCAGTTTATTTTCTTGGCCCAAAATAGAGGTTGCAATGGTTAACTAACTAGAAACACTCCCTCATGATATTTTAGAGTGTTTTGTATTCATTTTATACATTAACAGGACAATTGGGAGGCGGGGGGCTAAATCCAGTACTCGCGCTGGCGCATGTTCTTTCCTGTTCGCCTCGCCTCATTCGCTCGCTCAAACACGGTGGTTGCGACATGAACGTTCCTGTCAAATTTCAGTTTCTTGCAAGTTCATTATTACCTTTTGTTTGCTCAGTCGTAATCCAGCTTTATTCCGAAGTGGTTCACTACAGTTGTAGTTTGCAGTGCTGTGTATTTGTGATGGCTCACAGAGCCAGAGGTTGCGTCAACTCTCCGGACAGTTTTTGTTTTATTTGTGGGGAATATACCGTGAAAAAGCGGCAGAGGAACATTTCTGCATTTATTAAAAAAGTATATTTAGTCTATTTCGGTTTGAAGTTAGGCGATCAAGACAAACCGTGGGCTCCTCACAAAGTGTGCAAGACATGTGAGGAAGATCTACGCTTATGGATGAAAGGTAAAAAACAAGCATTTCGTTTCGGAATACCTATGATGTGGCGTGAACAAAGAGACCACAGCAGTGACTGCTATTTTTGCTCTTGCATTGTGAAGGGATACAACTTAAAAAATAAGAACGTAATAAGTTACCCCAACCTTCCCTCAGCAATTAGGCCTATGCCTCATAGCAACGAAGTACCTGTGCCTGAACCACCAAAATCTTTGGATCATATTTGTGTGGACGGTTCTGATCATGATGAGACTCATCAGATGGCTTTTCCCGATGAGTCCAGTACTTCCGAGTTTGAAACTGAACCAGATCCGAAACCTGAACTTTTCTCTCAAGCTGAATTGAATGATTTAGTCCGGGATTTAGGACTCCCAAAAGATGCTGCCCAACTGCTAGGTTCTCGGCTTAAACAGAAAAATCTATTGTCACCAGGAACAACTTTTATTGGTACCGCAACCGCGAGACACAATTTTTGAAGTATTTCAGCAAAGAGGAAGATTTGGTATTTTGCAACGATATATACGGAGTGATGGAAAAGTTTAAACTCAAGTATGATCCTGCTGAATGGCGGCTGTTCATTGATTCGTCAAAAGACAGCATAAAAGGTGTTCTTCTTCATAATGGCAACACATTCGCTTCAGTTCCTATTGCTCACTCTGTTATTCTCCAAGAAAAATACGAGAATTTGGCCCTGATTCTTCAGAAGATTCGTTATGATGAGCATAAGTGGATGATTTGTGGAGACTTTAAAATTCTATCCATGCTATTAGGGCAGCAATCCGGTTTCACCAAATATCCCTGCTTCCTTTGCTTGTGGGATAGCCGGGCCCGCGACCTACACTGGGGGAAAAAAGACTGGCCAATACGGGAGTATTTGAGACCCGGTGAGAAAAATGTTCTTCATGAGAGCTTGGTACCTCGTGATAAAATTCTATTACCACCTCTCCACATTAAGTTGGGTCTCATTAAGCAATTCATCAAGTCCCTTCCAAAGATGGTGAGTGCTTTCGGTACCTTTGCTCAAAGTTTCCCCGACTTTCTGAAGCAAAGCTAAAGGAAGGAGTGTTTGTTGGCCCTGATATAAGGAAGCTCATTTCAGATGGTGCATTCGCTGAAACGATGTCTGAGAAGGAAAAAGAAGCCTGGGATTCCTTCAAGGATGATGTTCTCAAATTCTTGGGGAACAGGCGGGATAAGAACTATAAGGATATTGTTGCCAGGATGCTCAATGCCTTCAAAGAACAAAGCTGTAACATGAGCCTGAAAGTCCATTTCTTGCACTCCCATGTGAACTACTTTCCCGAAAACTTGGGGGCGTACAGTGAAGAACAAGGTGAAAGGTTTCACCAGGACATCAAGGACGCAGAGAGAAGGTACCAAGGAAGATGGAACACCACTATCATGGCTGATTTCTGCTGGTTGCTGCTGCGGGAAACCCCAGATGAAAAATACGCCAAGCAGCGCACCAAGAGAAGCATTCGGGGGAAGAAGAAACGGGCCCACCAGGAGATTGATTGACCCAAGAATGACTTTAAAATCTAAACTGTGTTGACAAATATCGTGTTTTTACTAAACTTTGAAATAAAAATTTGCTAGTTATTACCACAGTGTCGGATCTCATTTATTAGAATTTTATTTTCACACCATCGGGTGTTGTCTTCATGTATTGCAATGGTGTGGTTTGCATTTTCTATTCTTACATACATACCTGTACAACATATTTTGCACATTTCTTTGCTTTGCTTTGTGTCTAACCTCGCTCTTATATGCTCAATGTTTGTGCACGTGTATGTGGCTGTTTTAAGTGCAGACAATTTTGCTACCATCACAGTGTGTTTTGTTGACATTACTCTATTCTTATGTGCTGCCTTGTTACAATTTTCTTTATTCTTATTTGAATAACTACTAAACAATTAGTATAAAGAATTCATCCAAGAAACTTTTATCTCGATCGCACTCAATCTGAAACGTTCACCTCAAACTGCTAACCCAATGTAGCAAAAAATCTGTACGTGATGGAGCAAATTGGTTACCAGATTTGGATTCAGCGCACCAAAAAACGTAAAAATCAATCGAAACATTAGAGGCAGTTTAAAAAAAATTTTTTTTAGTGTACCTGTGTAATTGTACGTCGTCCACATGAACGTATGGCTAACAACCCAGCTTTCTAATCTGCTCTGCAAGAAGACTCAAATATAAATAAAGAATAGGAGATAGAGGTGAACTTTGTGGTACCCTCATGTCACAAACATTGAATGAGAAATAATGTTCTTGAAAGAATACTATAAAATGCATTTCAAGGCGATTTACAGTTAAATATAATACTTCCACAGAAACGCAAGAAGACAGCACAGTAAGAACAAAAATACAAAAGCCTATAACAATTCAGTGTTAACTACAAAAGTCTTTAATTTCCTGTGAAATGCTAATCAGATATCTCGCACAACTCCTTCAGCAACTGTACATTCTATGTGAAGCTTACCCATTATCATTGCAAAAACAGCATATGCATACTGCATATTACACCCTCTGAGGCCTCCTAGATACCATGAACTTGTAATGAACCTAAGCAATCAGTAGTACTCTGTATAATATCCTTTGCTTTACTGGGAAGCAGTGCGGTTGTTTAAGGAGTGGGGTGACATAATCAAATTTGGTTTTCTTAAGAAATAGCCTAGCTGTGGAATTCTGTACCAACTATAAGGCTCTAATGGAAGCAGCGGGGAAACCTATAAAAATAATAATACAATAATCCCAAAAGGGGTTAATGTTTGGAAAGCCATACGAAAATCATCTGTCAGCAGTAGTGTCATGCACCTCACCACCCTCATTTTATGTTAGGTAGTTTTTATAGCCATGCCAGTGTGGGACTGAAAATATTCTGCTGTTCCAGAAGAACTCCTAAGTATTGAACTTCTTTCTTAACCATTAGATCTGCATCCCTAATATGAACTGACTGGTGGTACAAATGAAACATCTCAAGTCATGAACAAGACCTCAGATTTGGCATAATTAAATGTCAAACAATGTTTAGAAAGCAAATGAGTCATTGCACCTAAACACTAATCTAGGGTATCTGAGTAAAAGCCATCCTAGGTTGGAAAGGGGACATATATCATTAAATTTTTTGGCACATAAATGACTGAATTATCCTACCAAGAGTTTGCAAATATAAATTAAGTAGTGGTGCTGAAAGATCTGAACCCTATGGCATTCCCTGGAAAATTTGATACCGGTCAGACATGTGGGAACCAATTCTAATCCTTTGTTCTCTACCTGTTAAAAATGATCAAAACTAGTTTAAGATCCCTGCTCCAATACCAGTGACTGTAAATAGCGCAGAACTAACTCATGATTGACCAACTCAAACATAGCAAATTCATCTAAAAATTGCACTATAAAGTCAGAATCTGGAGTTTCCAGGCTATGCATACGCCTATCGAGCATCAAAATAATTAAGGTCTCAACCCCATGCCTTTTTTTAGAATCCATGCTGATGAAGATCAATAGCTTATTTTTTTCCATATAGCTTTCTAGCTGTGTGAGCACTATCCATTCAATAACCTTGGCCAAAAACAGAAGGCTGGATGCGGGTCCTTAAGAACCAGGCAATAAAGAGTCCAAAGTAGATTTTTTTTTCAAAATAAGCTGTTCACTAGCTCTTTTCAGAGAGCTTGGTAAAGCCCAGTTGACAGCATTATCTGTAGTACAAATCCTGACATCTCTGGGTTCAACTTTTAGTTCAACTTGTCAGCCAAAGGTCATCCATACTCAAGCACTAATTACACTGCATTTCATCAACACCCAATAGATTGACATATCAGTCATTGATAAGAAGGCAAATGCTGAACAGCGGCAGGTAGTGTTGATGAATTAAGAGTTTGCTGTTTAGCAGTATTTATTTTTGTGGTTTTATATGCCGCCCCATCAGGAAATCAAGCAGGTTTACATAGAACAATTAACCATTACAAGTAATGGGTAACCTTTTACTGATAAGTGAATTCCCGTTCTCATGTAACATTTATAGAACAAGTAACTATTTACATTGTAGTTGTTGTTTACAGTAATGTATGTTGTAGTTATTCTTATAGTATAGATCAGCGATGGCGAACCTATGGCACGCGTGCCAGCTGTGGCACGCGAAGGCCTTGCAGCTGGCACGCGGGAAGGTCCGCAATCAAAATATGCGGCATTAAAAAAAAAATAAATAAAAAGCTGCCGCTGCCGGGGCCGGGGCCGCCGCGGCAGAATCGAGTGTGCCGCGGGGCCCCCCCGCCCCCCAGCAGAGCCTGCCCTCCGTCCCCGGTATCACCTTCTCTCAGCTGCCTCTAGTCAAACGCGCCTGCTTTCAGAGCGCGAGTGGAGTTTCTTCCTCGCTGCTCTGTTATGCCCGCGGGGGCTGATGGGAAGTTCCAATCAGCCCCCGCGGGCTTAACAGAGCAGCGAGGGAGAAACTTCCCTCGCGCTCTGAAAGCCGGCGCGTGTGACTGGAGGCAGCTGAGAGAGGTGATACCGGGGACGGAGGGCAGGCTCTGCTGGGCGGGGGGGCCCCGCGGCACACTCGATTCTGCCGCGGCGGCCCCGGCCCCGGCCCCGGCAGCGACATCTTTCTTTGTAAAAAAAAATATCGCTGGGGGGGGGGGGTTGGAGTGGTAATGGCTGGGGGGGGGTTAGGACTGGTGATGGGCGGGGGGGGGGGCTAGGACTGGTGAGGGGCTGGGGGGGGGGGAAGGACAGGAGATGGCTGGGGGGTTAGGAGTGGTAATGGCTGTGGGCTGTTGGGGGGTTAGGACTGGTGATGGGCTGGGGGGGGCTAGGACAGGAAATGGGCTGATGGGGGGTTAGGACTGGTGATGGGCTGGGGGGTTAGGAGTGGTAATGGCTGTGGGCTGTTGGGGGGTTAGGACTGGTGATGGGCTGGGGGGGGCTAGGACAGGAAATGGGCTGATGGGGGGGTAAGAACTGGTGATGGCCTGGGGGGGTTAGGAGTGGAAATGGCAGGGGGCTGTTGGGGGGTTAGGACTGGTGATGGGCTGGGGGGGGCTAGGACAGGAAATGGGCTGATGGGGGGTTAGGAGTGGTGATGGGCTGGGGGGGTTAGGAGTGGTAATGGGATGGGGGGGGTTAGGAGTGGTAATGGGCTGGGGGGGGGGTTAGGAGTGATAATGGCTGTGGGCTGTTGGGGGGTTAGGAGTGGTAATGGCTGTGGGCTGTTGGGGGGGGCTAGGACTGGTACTGGGCTATGGGGGGCTAGGACAGGAAATGGGCTGATGGGGAGGGGTTAGGACTTGAGGTGGGCTGTTGGGTGGGGTTAGGACTGGTAATGGGCTATGGGGGGCTAGGACAGGAAATGGGCTGATGGGGAGGGGTTAGGACTTGAGGTGGGCTTTTGGGTGGGGTTAGGACTGGAAATGGGCTGATGGGGGGTTAACACTGGAGGTGGTCTGATGGGGTTAGGACTGGTAATGGGCTATGGGGGGGTTTAGGACTGATAATGGGCTATGGGGGGGCTGGGACAAGAAATGGGCTGATGGGGAGGGGTTAGGACTGGTAATTGGCTGTGGGCTGATGGGGGCGGTTACAAATGGCAATGGGCTAGGGGGGGGTTAAGACTGGTAATGGGCTGTTGGCTGATGGGGGCTGTCTGGTAATGGGCTATGGGGGGTTAGGACTGATAATGGACTATGGGGGGGCTAGGACAGGAAATGGGCTGATGGGGTTAGGACTGGTAATGGACTGTGGGCTGATGGGGTGGTTAGGACTGGCAATGGGCTATTGGGGGCTGACTGGAAATGGGTTGATGGGGGTTAGGACTGGAAGTGGGCTGATGGGGGGGTTAGGACTGGAAGTGGGCTGATGGGGGGGTTAGGACTGGTAATGGGTTATAGGGGGGGCTTAAACTGAAAATGGGGTGATGGGGGGTTAGGACTGGAAGTGGGTTGATGAGGGGGGCTAGGACTGGTATTGGGTTGGGGGGTTTCTAGGACTGGAAATGGGTTGGGGGGCTGCTAGGACTGGAAATGGGCTGATGCAGGGACTAGAAGGGAATGGATGCTGGGTGAGGCTGGAACTAGAAGGGAGCTGGTGTTGGGGGAGGATTAGAATGGGATGGGGCTGGGAGAGTAAAATGGAGAGGGGAAAAATATTTTGTGTGGGAGGGATAAAAAATCTACAATTGGCCGGGTATTGGGAGAATAAGTGGGGATTGAGGATGGAGGGGTAAATTTTGAGTAGATGAAATAGGAATGAGGAAAGAGCAAAAGGAGAAAGATTAGTATGTTAAAGCAGATGTAGAGAGAGAATGGAAAAAAAAAACCAAGAAGACAGAAGAAAGGACAAATGGACAGCAGATGGAGAGTTAGCAGAAGACACGAAGAAACCAGAAGAAAGTGGCTGGAACAATTGCAACTGAAAAAAAATGCACAAAAGGTAGAAAAATATCTCTTTATTTTGAATTTATTAACTGGAATATGTCAGCTCTGGGAAATGTGCATCATTAATTTTTGCGCTTTGTTTAGTACAAGAGGAAATTAATTTATAGTTTTATTTCTACAGTGTTGTTGTATATTCCAAGTTTGGCTTTTGGGGTTCCCAGTTTAATTATTGTCTTCCTGTTTCTAAATTGTGATTCCTTGTTTGGTGATGGTCTGTTCTGCATGTGTAACTGAGCTGAGGTATTCTGTTTATATAATTCCTATTTGACATTGCCACTTGTTCTTTCCCCAGTAGGTCATGTATTTTTGTTCTCTGAAATGTATTGGTTTAATATTTGCAGTGTTGCCTTTTGATAGTTAGGGTATGGTGCTTTGTGAGTCCTGGTAGTGCTGTTAGGATACGGCGGGTTTGCTATGGGTTCTAAATGGGCAGCGTTTGTAGTAGTTCCTAATGTGCCTGGCGGTTGGTACTGGATTATAGTAATGTAGAAACCTTTTAGTCTTTCTTTATCCATATACTCATTAAGAGGCATGTTTACTAAAAGTTAGTGTATGGTAACATTATGCAAATATTTATGCAAATGAGGCACCTTATGCAAATGAGGCTTTAATTGACGTGCTGGCACTTTGAGGAAATTCTTTGGTTTTGTGCGGCAGTTTGGGCACTCGGGCTCAAAAAGGCTAGCCATCACTGGTATAGATTATAGTGGCAATACAGGATACATTTTTCAGTAGTAGGATTTTTAAGGAACATGATCATGTATAATGGTAGTGGAAACATTGCTGATAGCTTGGTATTTGGGAAGGGTTAGGTGTAGTCTAGCTAGTAGGATGGGTTATACGTAGCAAGAAGTCACTGTTCTGGATCGAACAGGTGTCTGACTCTGCAAAGTATTCTTGGAATAACCATGTTTTTAGAAACTTGCGGAATACTTGATTGTCTGTCTATCTTTTTATGGATCTTATCTCCAGGAACAAGCAGGAATGTAGTCTTCACATATGGGTATCGTCGGTACCGACTGAGCCTGTGCGGGAACGCTCCCCAGCATCCAATAGGAAAGCTTTTAGGAGCATCCCACAGCGCCTGCGTGCTGCCTTCCCGCCTTTCCCAACTGTCCCTCTTCAGTTCTTTGTTTTCCGCTGAGCCGACAGGTCGCACATCCTGTCACTGCAGAAAAAAATCCCTTCTATTCTTCCTTTTTGTGGTCGCGTCTGCCTTCCCTCGACGCTACACCGGTACCGCCAGTAGTTCTTTCTTTTCTTAAAAAAAACAAAACAGAACTTTTTTCTGAAGTTTTTCCAGTCATTTTCTCTTCACGTGTCACGCGCCGTTTTGGGCACTAGGCCCAACCTTTCCTTCAGAATGAAAAAACCTGCCTCGGGTTTTAAAAAGTGTTCTAAGTGTGGTGGTACCATCTCCATCACGGACACCCATGAGTGGTGCCTCAAATGTTTAGGTCCTGACCACTCTATTTCAGAGTGTGTTGCCTGTGGGATGATGTCGAAAAGGGGCCGGCACAACCGAGCTGCTAAGCTTAGCACCCTTTTTCCCTCCGATGCAGCCTCTGTGGCATCGACGTCGTCCAGGGCTTCGTCTTCCTCCTATGGATCTCAGATAACTAAACATAAATCTAGCAGGTCCTCAAAGGGTAGATCTCCTTCTAGACAGCGAGATGCCTCTGGCGTTGCCCTTGATGGACTTTCACCGGCAAAATTGCCCCGGCGGGAGGCTTCAGCTTCCAAAGCACTAACGGGGCTCCAGGATGTTCTCGAGGCTTCAACCTCGGCAGAACTACTGGTGCCATGCTCGGGTACCGGACGCTTCTTCCGGTACCAATACCCAAGCATCGGCAGCGTCGATAGACCAGAGATTCTTGGCTATTGAATGCAGTCTGGCGGCTCTTCTCACGGCCTCGATGGCCTTGAAACCGCTTCAGACAATTCAACCGGTTCTGGCACCGACTCCGGTGCCGGCACCAACTGCATCGACATCGGCAGGTATTCTACCGGGACCGAGTCATGCTTATCCATCTCGGTACCGGACCACTCCAATGCCGACTTCGATCGGTACCGGTAGCGTGCCTTGCACGATCACCCAGATCGGAGATACTTCGAATCCTCGGATGAGTCTGAAGACTCTGAAAGCTCTGCCGATACCAGAGTACTTCTTCCTGAGGATTCTTCTTCTCCTCAGTGTGGGATGTCTCCACCAGAGGATATGTCCTTTCAGGATTTTATCCGAGATGTGGCTCGAGGTCTTTCCATCACAGTGGCTCCTGAAAAAGAGCCTAGAGCAAAGGAATTAGAAATCCTGCAATACTCCCAAGGAGGCAGCTACTTCTTGCATGATCTCATGTTAAGGATGTGGGAAACACCTCTAACCACATCTCCTCACTCTCGAAGACTCGACACAATGTATCGAGTTCTTCCTTGTCCTGGCTTTCAAAAGACTCAGTTACCACACCATTCCATGGTGGTGGAATCCGCTATGAGAAGGATAAAGAGTTCAAAAAGGCATGCCTCTAATCCTCCAGGACGTGAGTGTAGGACGCTTGACGCCTTTGGGCGTCGAACCTTCCAGGCTTCCATGCTTTCTGCTAGGATCAGTTCCTATATCTTATATATGGGAATGTTCCTGAAGGAGGTCACAGGAGATCTAGAGTTTGAGCCCTCTCCTTCCTAATGTTAAGAGGCAAGATTATCTCGCCCTTGTCAAACATGCTCAGGATATTTCCAAGTTTGTGAATCGTGCAGCCTCTGCTATTGCCATAGGGGCGCGTAGGATTGCCTGGCTCCAGGCATCTGACTTGGAAATTTGGGTACAGGATAAACTGGGCAATATCCCTTGCACAGGAGAGAATCTCTTTGGCAAGAATTGGCAGGAAAAAGCTAATGAGATAGATGCTGACAATATCACTTTGGATAGATTGTCTAAATCTACAGCTGATCCTGCGAGGAAAAAATCCTCTAAAATAAACCATTCTTCAGCAAGAAGAAGTAGTTTTATCCCTCCTATACCCAACGGGCATCGCTTAGGTCAGTCTGCCCAAAAGGGACAGCAGCAACAACCTAGGCAAAGAAAGACAAAAGCAGCTAAGCCTCAACCGGCTCAGCAGATTCAGCCTCCACAGGGGCTTTGACTCCTATCTAGAGAACTTTGCCTTCCTGTCCCAGAATGGCCCAGAACCCTCCACCATCCCAGGAAGATTATGTCATTTTGCCCCCCAGATGGGGTCAGATAACAGCAGAAAATTGGACTCTGTCTGTTGTAAGAGAGGGGTACAAGCTTCATTTCCTCAGCATGCTCCCTCCTACAATGGTAAGACAGTTCAATTCTCAGACCTCTCTCAACGACCAGTTAGGTCAAGAGGTCACTGTACCTCTTGCCCAAGGGGCAATAGAAGAGGTACCCATTCCCCAACGGGGTACAGGGTTTTACTCCCCCTATTTCTTTATTCTAAAGATAACAGGAGGACACAGACCCATCTTAGACCTCAGAGAATTGAACAAATTTCTGTTCAAAGAGAAATTCAAAATGATTTCTCTAGGAATTCTGCTGCCATACCTTCGGAGTCAGGATTGGCTTTGTTCTCTAGATCTCAAGGATGCGTACACTCATGTTCTCATCCATCAAACTCACCAAAGGTTCCTTCGCTTTCTGTATGAAGGGAAGCACTACCAATACAGGGTTCTTCCATTTGGCCTGGCCTCAGCACCAAGGGTGTTCACAAAATGCATGGCTGTGGTAGCAGCATTTCTCCGCACCCTAGGAATATTCATCTTACCTTACTTAGACGACTGGCTCATTCGAGCCCCTTCAGAGCAAGAGGCCAGGGTTGCTCTCTCTCGCACAATGCGCATCCTTCACTATTTGGGACTTGTCATAAACTTCCCAAAATCCAACCTTGCTCCCACACAGTCCCTAGAGTTTATAGGAGCTTTGCTAGATACCAGACAGACAAGGGCCTACCTTCCACAGCCCCGCTGCCTTCGCATTGTGCAGTTAGCTTCCCAAGCAGTGTTAAAACCTCATCTCACTGCTCGGGAAATGTTACAATTGCTAGGCCACATGGCATCCACCGTGCATGTTGTTCCTTATGCTCGCCTCCGTATGAGGGCAGCCCAGTGGACTTTATCCACTCGGTGGACTCAGGCGTCAGGTTGCCTATCAGACAAAATAGCAAACTCAGATCGCCTTATTTTGCACCTCCAATGGTGGCAGTCACCCCAAAAACTTTTGGTGGGGTCTCCTTTTCAGCAACCCCCACCTCAAGCCACTCTAACAACAGATGCTTCACAGGTGGGTTGGGGAGCCCACCTGCAAGGCCTCTCTACCCAGGGTACCTGGACTCCACAGGAGGCCTATCTACACATCAATCTCCTGGAACTCAGAGCAATCTTCCTTGCTCTTCGAGTATTCCACACCCAGCTCAGCTACAAGACAGTCCTAGTTCAAATGAACAATCAAGTAGACATGTTCTATGTGAACAAGCAGGGCGGAACAGGCTCTCTGTCGCTCTGCAATGAAGCTTTGTGACTGTGGGCCCTTGACAGAGAGCATCAGATTCATCTCCTTGCGGTGTATCTTCCAGGCATTCAAAACTCTTAGGCAGAGAGACTCAGTCGCGTTCTGCTTCCACACGAATGGTCTCTCCATGCAGACCAGATGGCCAAAACTTTCCAAATTTGGGGAACCCCGGACATAGACCTTTTTGCAAGTCCGCTGAATGCCAAACTTCCCTGGTTCTGTTCCAGAATTCCGGCTCAGGGTTGTCAGGCCAGGGATGCTTTCCTCCTCCATTGGGGCCAGGACTTCCTTATACCTTTCCACCCATTCCCCTAATTCCCAAAACCCTGTTCAAGCTTCAGAGAGACAGAGGTCATATGATTCTCATAGCTCCACATTGGCCACGGCAAAAGTGGTACCCTCTGCTCTTACATCTCTCTCAAGCTCTGCCTCTGAAGTTAGGATTTGCTCCAAATGTCCTTTCTCAGGAGGACGGGATGCTGTGGCATCCCAATCCCCAATCTCTGCATCTCAGGGCCTGGTTTCTGAAAGCCTAGAACTTCACGGTCTTAACCTTTCTCAACAGATAAAGGATATCCTTTATGCTTCCAGGAAGCCTTCCACAAGACGCTCTTATGCATTCAAGTGGAAAAGGTTTACCATATGGTGCTTGCAGAAGGGTCTTAACCCTCTTGCGATACCTTTTGGAATCATTACTGGAGTATCGCCTTCATTTATCTAATGCAGGGCTTAAGACAAATTCTGTGAGAGTTCATTTGAGTGCTATTGCAGCTTCTTTCAAGCCTCTAAATCTGGGGTCACCAACCTCCAGAGGGCCGCGGGCCGCACAGCCGACTACCGGGAGCCTCGCGGGCCGCACCCCCCTTCTCCCCGCCCCCGCGAAAAAAAACAACAAACGCAAAATTATGAAAACAATGGCTGATCACCTTTATTGAATTTAATGAGATGGCTGATGATTCATGCTAGCAGACAAACGCTTAAAGTCCGGCTTCACAGATGACACTGACAGGAGAAGGGACGCTTGCAGGTGGTCGTCGGTGAGCTGTGAGTGCGTGGATGACTTTATCAATTTCATTCGGCTGAATAGCTGTTCGCAGCAGTAGATTGAGCCGAAGAGAGCAGCGACCTTGCGTGCGTTGGCGGCCATGGACGGGTGGGTGGCCGCCTGTGTGTTCCAAAATGCGACAGGGCCCATAGCCATGAATCGCGACTTCTGTGCGTCGTCACACTGCAGTTCGATCAAGTCCATTTGAAGGTCAGAGGGCACGTCGGTGGGGTTCATCTCGAAGGGGGCACTGAAGAGGGCAAAGTCTTGCGAGTGCTTGGTGAAGTCTTATTGCTGATTGGTCCTCTAATTTGCGCGCTGCTCTTGGGAAACCGGTCACGTGCCGTTGAACCCGCCGAGCATGCCACGGGCCGCAGATACAATGGCGGGAATCCTTGGCGGGCCGCACGTAATGTTAACCGGGGTAGAGCCTCGCGGGCCGCACGAAGGGACCTCGTGGGCCGCAGGTTGCTGACCCCTGCTCTAAATGGACCACCTATTTCCTCTCATCCTCTCATAGCGAGATTTATGTGAGGCCTTCTTTTAACTAAGCCTCCCATTAAGCCACCACCAGTGGCATGGGACTTTTGAACCATTAGCTACTACCTCTTTGAAATTCCTTTCCTGGAAGGTCATCTTTCTTATTGCAATCACATCAGCACGTCGCATCGGTGAATTGCAAGCGTTGGTGGCTGATCCTCCTTATACAAGGTTCCATCATGATAAGATAGTCCTTAGGACTCATCCATACTTTATGCCAAAGGTGGGGTCACCTTTTCATTTAAACCAAGCGGTTTACCTTCCTGTATTTTTCCCAAGACCTCACGCCTCAAATGCAGAAAGGAATCGTCATATTTTGGACTATAAAAGGGCTTTGGCCTTTTACTTGCAAAGGACACAGCAACATAGAAAGTCCTCTCTACTCTTTGTTGCTTTTGATCCTAGTCATTTGGGACTTCCAGTCTCCAAAAGAACACTGTCCAGCTGGATTGCACAGTGTATTTCTTTTGCCTATGAGAGCAAGAACCTTCCTCTTGAAGGCCATGTCACAGTTCACAATGTGAGAGCCATAGCAGCCTCTATGGCTCATCTTCACTCTGTGTCTATCGACAACATCTGTCGAGCAGCTACTTGGGCTTCAGTTCATACCTTCACAGCCCATTACTGCTTAGAGAAGGACTCCCGCCGGGATGCCTTGTTTGTTCAGGCTGTTCTTCAACACCTGTTCCATACTTAATCAACTCCTTCTCACCATCCCTGGTAGGATGCCAGAGATCCATGGGGGGGAAGTGGAGCCCTTTCACAGGGACACACAACTTCTGGGGCCTTCTCCCTGGCATCTGCAGCTAGAGAGTCCCCATATGTGAAGACTACATTCCTGCTTGTTCCTGGAGATAGCATAGTTACTCACCTGTAACAGATGATCTCCGGGAACAGCAGGAATTTAGTCTTCACAACCCACCCACCTCCCCTATCAGTTGTATCTCTCTTTCTCTTTCCCTTTCCCTCTCTCTCTTTGTCTCAGCTTTAAACTCAACTGGAGAGGGACAGTTGGGAAAGGCGGGAAGGCAGCATGCAGGCGCTGTGGGATGCTCCGAAAAGCTTTTCTATTGGACGCTGGGGAGCGTTCCTGCACAGGCTCCGTCGGTACCAACGATACCCATATGTGAAGACTAAATTCCTGCTGTTCCCAGAGATCACCTGTTACAGGTGAATAGCTATGCTTTCTCTGGGAGCGAGTTCCATAGTCCTAGTGCGTAAAGGGAGAAGGATCTGCTGAATGTAGAACTCTGTCGGAGTGGCCAGGAAGTTTCTGGTATGGCTTCTCCTTTCTCTGTTTGTTTGTGGCCTGTAATAGTGATCTTAAGTAGGTAGGGAGTTTAACCTGTAGAGTCTTGGTGTATAAATTTTTATATTTTATTCTGCTGTTTTTTGAAAACCAGTGTAGTTTTTCCAAAATTGGAGCGATTGGTTCTCTTATTGGGGTTTTTGCTGTGGTTTGGGAAGCAGGGTTCTGCGTCAACAGGAGGCGCTGTATGGTTTGCTTTGGTAGTCCAGTTAGTATTTCATTACTATAGTGGGGGAGTAGCATGGCTTGGAGCATTGTGCGGAAGTCGCTTGGGGGTAGTAGTTGTCGTAGTTGTCATTTATTTTGGAGTTATTGCCTAGTAAAATGTCTTGCTAAAATATCAGGCTGCAAAGCTATTTCCTTGCTATGTTAAGACTACTTACTAACTGAAATAGTTCTTGTGGACAAGTTGCACATGCCTAAATTTACTTAAATATAACTAACAAATCAAATTGTTTTAGTATTATTTCATATGTCTGTTCCCCCTTCACAGCCTCACTCTGTCTCCGTCTACTCAGGGCACACTTTTTTTTTTTCTCTAACCTCAGCAGTAAACCACTTTTTTACACTTTCGTTCACTCTTCAATCTTACCAAAAGGTAAGAGAGCCATCTGACTAATCGCAGCTTACCATCCATTAACTGAACTTTGTGTTGGCATCATGTAACACAGCAAAATGCTCAGTTATATTATTAATAAACTTGTCCTTATTAAATTGTATAATCTTTGCAAAAGCATTAAGATCTATTACTTGAAAGAGATCTAAGCCATTCTAGTCTTGGACTCTGGACTCCAGTTATCCTTAATCTAGATAGCAAAATACTGTATTATCATTGATAGTGTTAAAGATGGAGAATAAATCAAGTAGTATTAATACATCACACCCATCACAGTCTTTCCATCCCAAAATATAATCCAACAAAAACATCAATAAGGTTTTCATACTTTAAGTGTGGATCATCCAGAACTGCGACTAGCGAGTATGTACGTCCGGTTTGGACATATATCCCCTGCTATTCGCTGGGGCCTATTCTGCTCCAAAGCTCCCCACACGTACAGTGCCAATGTGCGGGGAGCTCTGGAGGGGGGCCGAGACAGGACAGACAGTGAGTGGGTCGGAGGCGGGCTCACAACCCTGGACATACAGGGCCTATCCAGGTCATGGCCCTGTACGTCCGATGAGTGAAGCATGGCCGGGGAACTTATACCAGCTCAGAGGTGGAATAAGTCCACCCATTGTTGGCGGCCAGCAATGGAGGACCCCACCCCCGGATATGTGAACTGATAAAGGAGGAGCTTCGCTGCCCAATCCCGGCCTTGTCAGGCCTCTCCAGGGTTTGGGCGGCGGGGGAAGGTCTTTGGTGTGCACTGTGGGGAATCGGGGCTCCTGTATTGCATCCTGTGCCATGACGATGGGATGGTGTGGCACCAGGGCTCTAGCAGTAGCATGCGGAGGATTAGCCATGGTAGGCACAGCACGTCTGGACCTGCAGAATCTGGGTCTGTCCGGCCCATCCAAGTACCCCGATTCTGCTCCCGTGGGAACGTCTAGCTCCCACGGGTGCAGAATCAGGTGCAAATCCGATCTGTCCAGATTTTGGACGTCCGAATGGGCCGGATGTCCCCCTATTGGTATTTGCCTCCACACTTCTATAATCTTTGCTAACATAAGCAAATTTGACACTGGTTAATAAATACTGACATCATTAACAGGCTTTCTTTAGTTGTACTGGAAATTCCCACCTCCGCAAAGAATGCGCCACTACATATTTTAAAAATAAACGTCTTTTCTCCAAATAATGGTACATTTGAGCTAGACAAAGATTCAACTAGACTCTTGCCTTTAGCAAATTGACATAACTTTTCTTAATTGATCATCAGAAATAACAAATTCCAAGAGGCCACCAATCTCCAGTCCTACTTTTTTGACCTTCACTATTCTCAACAGCACAATCCCTTTGAATAATAGCAGCCTTACCACAAAAAAAACTGCGTTACTAGGATGGGTTATACGTAGCTTCATTTTCACTTTTCCCTTCATTAATCCCTCTGAAAATTCCTTCACAACTATACATTTCTTCCTTGAATCCTTGCCTTAAATTTTCCTAGTTTAAAAAATTAAATCTCTCTTCAGTTTCACAGTAATCTTCTATAGAGGACAAACTTCTTCTACAAAGCCTTAATCGAATAATCTTTTAGCTATGCCATTTGCTGTTCACATAACAGACTTCTAAATACAGTGATTTGGCTTCACTTGAATGGAAACTAGACATGTTTCTGTCTCCACTTTCTAATTTTACATGGAGCCAGTTTCTTCAAAGGATTTTTGCAAAATAGTTTCATTTATGAGTTTCATGTTACAAACTTAGTACTTCCTCTTCCACCACTTATCTTCCACAAATTATTGAAAAATCTGATGAAATATCTTGGTGAACTATAATTGGAACCTTAAAGGCTCTGAGTGCTACCCGCAACACCCTTGAAACTTCTTTTATTTTAGTGCCGTTAAGTCAATGCTGACTCCTGACGACCCAGCTGCCTCCTGAGTTTTCTTGGCAATGTATCACCGGAAGTATCACCAGGCCTTTTCTTCTGAAGCAAGGGAGGGTAAAGTGACTTGCCCAAGGTCACAAGGAGTGCCAGTTGAAATTGAATCCTTGATCTTCTAGGTACTAGGCAGTTGCTCTAACCACTAGGCTACTCCTCTCTATACCCTCTAAACTAAACAGAATTTTAAAAAATGATCAGTCCTTATTAGTGGAAGAGGTTACATCTTCTTCAAGCTATAATGTTGCCACACCCATAAGACATCACAATCTAAGTCTAACATGTGGCCCATACTGTGTGAAGGGAAGTCAGTTACTAGTTCCCAAGCCACCAATCTAAAGAAAAGAGAGAAATGACTCTTTAACTAAGGAATTTTTAAGTCTTCATGTGGTAATTCAAATGCCCTAATGCAGTAATTTTTTGGTATTTCAGAAACTCTTGAATGCTATTATGGCAGAATGTTTCCCATCTTAGAGGGGAATAAATCAATAAAAATGTAAGTTGAACTTCAATAATCTTATAACAGCAATAAAAATTCAAATTCCTCCTCCTACTTAATTTTTATCTTGTTTAATTCTTAATACTTCTCTAAAAATCACTGCCACATCTTCTCCTTGTTTACCTTCTTTTCCTTCTTTTCTAGGTTGATGTAAAACCTCATCCTACAGGTGGTTTACAGTAAGCATAAGAACCCTCAATATCAGGCAACCATGTTTGTCATTACCAATATATCTTCTTTACCACAGAGCATGCTTAATATAACAGAGAAACATGACAGCAGAAAAAGACCACATGGGCTATCTAGTCGGATATTCCATATCAACTACTACAGTAGTCCCCCTTTTTCGTTTAGAGACCCTCTGTGTTTGTCCCATGCTTTTTTTGAATTCAGATACTGTCCTCATCTCTACCACCTCCACTGGATGACTATTCCATGCATCTGCTATTCTTTCTGTAAAGAAATATTTATGCATATTACTTCTGAGTCTATTCCCTTTTACACTTATACCATGTCCCCTTGTAGCAGAGCTTGCTTTCAATCGAAAGAGGCTCTTCTGTGTGTTTATGCCACTGAGGTATTTAAATGTCTCTAACATATATCTCCTCTATCCTGCCTTTTCTCTAAGTACACATATTAAGATCCTTAAGTCTGTCCTCATATGCTTTATAATGAAGACCACTGACTATTTTAGTAGCCACCATCTGCACCGACTCTAACCTGTTTATATCCTTTTGAAGGTGCAGTCTCCAGAATTGCACACAATACTCCAGATGAAGTAGCACCAAAAACTTATACAGAGGCACTATCACCTCCTTTTTTTTCTGCTGGCCATTCATCTCCCTGTGCACCCAAGCATCCTTCTAGCTTTCACCGTCGCCTTTTCTACCTGTTTAGCTACTTTAAAATTGTCAGACACAATCACGCCCAGGTTCCGCTCTTCTTTTGTGGACAGAAGTACTTCATTCCCCTACACTGTACCGCTCCCTTGAAATTTTGCAGCCCAAATGCATGACCCTGCATTTTTTATCATTAAATCTCAGCTGCCAAATTCTAGACCATTCTTCAAGCTTAGCTAGATCCCTCCTTATGTTATCTACTCCTTTCTGGGTGCCTACTATATTGCAGATTTTGGTATCATCCACAAAGAGGCTAAACTTAACCGACAGCCTTTCTGCAATATCATTAACAAAGATGTTAAAAAGAATTGGACCAAGGACAGATCCCTGTGGCACACCACTGGTAATCTCCTTCTCAGAGTAAACTCCATTTACCTGTACCCTTTGTCACCTCCCACTCAACCAGTTTCTAACCCACTCGGTAACTTTAGGGTCCATCCCTAGGGTGCTCAGTTTGTTTATAAGTCGCATGTGCGGAACAGTGTCAAAGGCTTTACTGAAATCTAAATACACCACATCTAGGGCTCTCCCTCTGTCCAACTCCCTGGTCACCCAAAGAAATTAATCAGATTTGTCTGACAAGACCTGCCTCTGGTAAATCCATGCTGCCTCGAATTCAGTAATCCATTGGACTTCAGAAACCTCACTATTTTGTCTTTCAGCAGCGTTTCCAATAGTTTACTCACCATAGAGGTTAAACAAATCGGCCTGTAGTTTTCAACTACACCCTTACTTCAGCTTTTTTGTAAAGGGACCACATGTGCCTCTCTCCAGTCCTCTGGCACCATTCCCAACTCCAAAGAGGCATTAAAAAGATCAGTTAGTGTAGCTGCTAGAATGTCCCCTAGTTCCTTCAGTATTCTTGGATGTATCTCATCAAATCCCATCATTTTGTCTACATTTAGCTTAGCTAGTCCCTCACGGAGTCTTCTGAAAATTGTTCAAGATCCCCTGTCGCTTCTTTTCCTATTTGTGGGTGTTTTCTGGGATCCTGCTCCTGGCCCTTCATCTATGAACAGAGAACAGAAATATGTAAGCAATTCGGCTTTTCTTCTTCTTTTTTATCTTTGCTTTCCTGACTACTTTGCTAAGTTTTCCCAAATATAGATGCCTGTCTTCCTCTCGCTGTGATCTCTTGTATTTCATGAAGGCCTTCCTCTTTTTCTTCTCCTTTTCAGCTACTTCTTTTGAGAACCATAGCGGCCTCCTTTTTCCTTTTACCTTTATTTACCATTCTAACAGAAAGGTGGTTTGCCAGAGGAGAGCAGCCTTACCTGGGAGCCGGTGCGGTGTTTTCATCTAGCCGCTGAGAAGTGCTGCAGTAACGATCTGATAGCCTGCTGGGCCAGCTGCAGGTGTGGGGTGGACGGCACAGGCGTGGAGGACCCCCCCCAGAACCCTATAAAGCTCAGCCGGAGCAGAGCTTTGATGAGGAGAGCAGCCTTACCTGGGAGCCGGTGCAGTGTTTTCAGCTAGCCGCCGAGAAGTGCTGCAGTAACGATCTGATAGCTTGCCGGGTCAGCTGCAGGCATGGGGTGGACGGCCCAGGCGTGGAGGACCCCCCCCCAGAACCCTACAAAGCTCAGCTGGCCTACACGCGGCCGCATGTTCGCGGCCCGCGTGGTCGTGTCTTAAGGGGCGTGTCATAAGGGGCAGGACATGCCCCTTTGATGCCCCTTCAACGCCACTGAGCTTATTGGAAGTTGGCTTGGCCTGCTCATGGGAAAGCGGAAGGCGAAATCCACTGCCTCGACGACAACTCGAGATGGCTATCATGGAGGTAAGGTGGGTGCCATGGACAGACATGTCACTTCCCTGCAGCTTGTAAATCAGTCGCCGGAAGGGGCTTCTCTAAGTCCCGAGATCCGGTCACCACCTTCTCTCCCACAAGGTCCTTTGTCTTCTACTTTTTTGGACACTCCTGTTATCTCTGAAGCTCCTGTCTTATGTCCTGTGGTTCCGACTGCGTCTGAAGACCTGGTGACTCCTCCCTCCCGGGAGGTGACCCTTATGGACATTTGGACTGCAATACAAAAAATTGATGTTCGTTTGTCTGGTACTGTTTCTTCTTTGTGTAAATTTTCTTCTGATGTGGTCGGCAAAATGAAAGTTGTCGATCAGCATCTTAATCATTTAATTAGTTCGATTGCCCGGACTGAGTCCCAAGTCCAGTTGTGTTCAGATAGTAATGTAGCTCTTGTTAAAGAGCTTTCTGCGGTTTCTTATCGTGTTGAGATTTTGGAAAATCAGTCTCGGGCTCGGAATTTACGTTTTCTTAGTTTTCCCTCTACCCATTTACTTTCTTTTGATTTGCTGTTGAAAAAATATTTTACTGAGATACTCCAGTTAAAAGAAACTGTTGAAATTGCCCAAATGTTTTCTTTTTCACCTGCCCTTCGGGCGATCTCGAATCCTGAAGGGGATTTGCTTCCCCCTGAGGATTCAGTTGCCCAGAATTTAACTGCATTTTTGGAAGACTCTCTTTAGATGTTATCCCCAAGCGTTGTACCTTGGTGGTAACATTCTGTTCTGAGTCCGGTAAGTTAAGGGTTTTACGTGCTTATTTTAAGCACAAAGATGTGGTGTTTTGTGGGTTTAAGCTTCAGGTGTTCCCTGTCGTGGGTCGGTCCACTCAGTTACGTCGTAAACAATTTTTGGAATTAAAATCCAGGGGTATAGCACAGGGGGCTTCTTTTTTCCTCAAATTTCCCTGTCATTGTCTTATAACTTTTGAGGAACAGAATTATGTTTTTTGGATGTGATTCAACTCCAGACATTTTTGTCTGCTAAGGAAAATGTGGGAAGTTAATTGGGTGGGATGGTTATGGCTTCCTTATGTGGAGACTGGTTTGTCCAGTCTCCTTTTTTTCTTGTAATTTATTTTTATTTCTTTGTAGGTTATCTCTCCTTCTTTAAGGTAGATTCGTGTTATGTGTTTTATTTATTTCTTGAATTGTTTTTTTCAATCTTTGGAGTTGCTGTAATTAGTTGTTTCCTTGTTGCTTATTGTATTCAAGAAAATGCAAAATAAATATTTAAAAAAAAAAGGTGGTTTGCCCTTAAAATATCCCCTTTTATTTTTGCCCACTGTTTTTCTACATCCCCCAGCTGTTTCCATCCCGCTAGTGACTCCTTGAGGTATTGTTCCATCTTGGCAAAGTTAGTTTTCCTAAAGTCTAAGATCCTCGCTTTTGAATGGATTTTATCAGCCCTAGTCCTAGTACTGAACCACACCATCTCGTGATCACTGGATACAAGATGATCTCCCACTGTAACATCGGAAACACTTTCACCATTGGTAAGCACCAAGTCCAGTATGGCACCTTCACATGTGGGGGATTTTGTGTATAGTTAAATTGATTCAGTTTACTTTGCTAAGAATTGTTATGTGTAAACCTCCGTGACTAATAGATAGTGGAAGACTGGGCATCAAAATGGCAGATGAAATTTAATGTGGACAAGTGCAAGGTTATGCACCTAGGGAAGAACAACCCAAACTATGGTTACACGATGCAAGGTGCCACATTAGGAACCACCACCCAGGAAAAAGATTTAGGCGTCATTGTGGATACCATGTTAAAACCCTTGGCCAAGTGTACAGCGACGGCCAAGAGAGCAAATAGAATGCTAGGTATGATAAGGAAAGGAATGGAAAATAAAACAAAAGATATTATAATGCCTCTATATCGTTCCATGGTGAGACCGCACCTTGAATATTGTGTGCAATTCTGTTCGCCGTATCTTAAAAAGGATATAGCGATTTTAGAAAAGGTTCAGAGAAGAGCCACCAAAATGGTAAAGGGGATGGAAGGATACTCCTATGAAGAAAGGCTAAAAAGGTTAGGGCTCTTTAACCTGGAAAAGAGATGGCTGAGGGGAGATATGATAGAAGTCTATAAATTAATGAACGGAGTGGAACGGGTAAACGTAGATCGATTGTTTACCTTATCAGAATATAGAAAGACTAGGGGACATGCAATGAAGCTACAGGGTAAACTATTTAAGACTAATAAAAGAAAATATTTTTTCACTCAACGTGTAATCAAACTCTGGAATTTGTTACCGGAGGATGTAGTAAAGGCTGTTAGTGTAGCTGGGTTTAAAAAAGGTTTGGACAAGTTCCTGGAGGAAAGGTCCATAAACCATTATTAAGAAGGGACCCAGGATATCAATGCTTGAACCAATACAAGCATTGTGGAACCTGTGTCCCTTGTGGAAACTGCTAGGTACATATGACCTAGATTGGCCACTGTTGGAAACAGAATACTGGGCTTGATGGACCTTGGTCTGACCCAGTATGGCATATCTTATGTTCTTATGTTATGTTCTTATGTAGTGTGGTATAAAAGAGTGGTTCCACACTTTTGTAAATCTAGCCTTAAATCTTTATCTGAAGCAAAAGAGGGTGAGCCACTCGACCAAGGTCACAAGAAGCATCGGCAGAATGTGAACCCTAGTTTCCCTGGTTCTCAGCCTGCTGTCCTAACCACTAGGCTATTCTGCTGTTAGTTTTATAAATCTAAACAGGTAGAAGCTAAATAGATGAATGTCAATATGATGGCTTGTGACCGTAGCTCTGGATGGGACTGTATAATGCTAGGGCAGTATCTGTGCAGCAGAAGTGTCTAGAGCAGTAGTTCTCAAATGTGTCCTGGGGACCACCAGCCACAATGAATATACATGAGAGAAATTTGCATGCTTACAGCCTCCATTATACAT
The DNA here is from genome assembly GCA_033557465.1 of Ichthyophis bannanicus. Taxonomy (NCBI): domain Eukaryota; kingdom Metazoa; phylum Chordata; class Amphibia; order Gymnophiona; family Ichthyophiidae; genus Ichthyophis; species Ichthyophis bannanicus. The sequence continues at coordinate 547,081,718 of CM066033.1, forward strand.
GATCTCAGGAAGGAGCGGTATAAAAGTAATGATAAATTAAATTAAATAATAAATAAATATCTATATCTATTTATATCTATATCTATTTATATCTATATCTATATCTGAAAACCTGTCTAGCTGGTGGTCCCCAGGACAGTTTGAGAAGCACTTGGCTAGGGCAATGGTTCTCAACCCAGTCTTTGGCGCACACCTAGGCCAGCCAGGTTTTCAGGATTCCCACAAAGAATATGCATGAGATGGATTTGCATGTACTGTCTTCATTGTATGCAAATGTGTCTTGTGCATATTCATTGTGGGAATCCTGAAAACCCGGCTGGCCTAGGTGTGCTCTGAGGACTGAGGTGAGAAACAGTGGGGACAGAAATTGGCAGAGCCACTGCTCCTGCATAAACTATTTTGATTATTTTGAGAGAGAGACAAATAAACTAGAGCCCTAAGGTGCTAAAGGCCTTATTAAAAGTGCCGTGCCAAGAATCCTTGGGATATCACAGCACCAGCAGAAATGTACCCCAAAAAGCACATGTCTAGACCCCTGCATGTGACAATATATGTACATATGTTCTCATTCATTTCCTTTTCATATTCTCTGTTATTTAAAGCACATTTCTGGCATAGTCGATTCCCTGTGACTGTATGGATATCAAGACGGACTGTGCTATTGACAAATAGCAGTTGCACATTAACAAGCATGAATCACCTGCACAAAATGATTAATACTACACAAAGCTGCTGCATATAATTATCCCATTGCCTTATATGCTTACATGTGCCACTTGAAGTCCTTCACATGACAGTTTAAGGTTCATCATTCATATCTTTTCTGCCATTCATAGCCTTATTGAATATATGTCATTATTATCAGTGGAAGGGATATTTTAAATTTGTTATATAAATTGGTGGTTTTTCAATGGAATAGAATTGTTGGATGATGTATAGTTATAAATATGTATGCGTATATCATATTTTATTCTGCTATGCCAGTAGCTTCTACCTTTTTAGATTTAGAAAGTAACAGCAGAATAGCCTAGTGGTTAGGACAGCAGGCTGAGAACCAGGGAAACTAGGGTTCACATTCTGCCAATGCTTCTTGTGACCTTGGGTGAGTTGCTTCACCCTCTTTTGCTTCAAATAAAGACTTAAGGTTAGATTTACAAAAGTGTGCTACCACTTCTTATTAATAAATAGGTCCCACTGCATACCTATAGTAAATAATGTACATTAATGCGTGCTAGTGCCCGCTGAAGCAGTGGCACACTTTAGTTAATCTAGCTGTTAGACTGCAAGCCCTCTGGGGACAAGGAAATAATTACTGTACTTGAATGTAACTTGCTTTGAGCTACCAATGCAAAAGTGTGAGCTGAAAATAAACATAGAAGAAATGTACACTATATAACTGATTTATGGGAACTGTTCCCTTTCCTACAGTCCAAACGTATTGATTACAGGCTGTTAGTACTGTAGCCGTCTAGTTTGTAATGTGACTTTCCTGTGTTAATAGAATATTAGACATGCATTCCTTTTTTCATTATTGTCTGATAATTTGTTATGGATATTTCTGTCTAACCCATTAAGGGGAAGAGTGAACATAATAAAATAGTACATGAAGACAGACCCCCTAAAATTTCTGGTCCGCTAGTGTAATTGTATTGGACCCAAGTAGCAGATGTCTTTTTTACTTTATTATTCAACCTTAAAATGATTAAAAATCATTCTTATTGCTCAAGCAGCATACATTTTCTTGATTTACTCTCATACCCTCTCTGTTATACTCTAATATGTTGCTGTTCAGTAGAACTGCTTCAGTCCCCAATTTGGTAGAGATGTCATCTCTGACATGCTCATTGGCATGTTTTTATGGTATCAGCTGCATTTCACAGCCAACGCTGAAGGAAATCAGCCGGTGCTGCCGAAAAAGTCGGAAAGTGGAGCTCTAGAGATAACAGGGTAGAGGCTACAGATGAAATAAATTGGAAAGCGGAGGGGCACCCCACGCCCGCAACAGACAGACAGACACACACACACGTGACCCTCCCCCATACCAGACATCCACCCACTTAGAACCACCCCATGCCCACACCCGACACAGACACAGCTCCTGACACTCCCCATGACACACACGCGTGCATATAGAGCCTAACATGCCCCATGACACATGCACTTGTCTTTCTATTTTTAGGTGTCCACCGTTTTGACTGGTAGAGAAACAGTATACTAAAATCAGTTAAATACATTTAACTCCCATGAGGCACGCACATACGTAGGGCCTGATACTCCCCATCACACATACATGCATGTAGCTCCCAACCACCCCTGTGACACACACATGCATGTAGCCCCCAACCGCTCCCATGATGCATACATGTATGTAGCCTCCAACCATCCCCATGACACACACATGCATGTAGACCCCAACTGCTCCCATGACGACACATGTACTGAGCAGGATTACTATTGCAGCGACTTTCGTTCTGTTTAGGGGGGATTCTGACTTAGAGGCGTTCAGTCATAATCCCACAGATGGTAGCTTCGCCCCATTGGCTCCTCAGCCAAGCACATACACCAAATGTCTGAACCTGCACTCCCATGACACATCATGCGTGTAGCCTCCAACCATCCCTATGACGCACACATGCATGTAGCCCTCAACCGTCCCCATGACACTTCCTTTGAAACTCAGATGAATCCCTGAGTCTGCAAATGGGGAAAATGCACTATTATGTCACACTGCAAGTGAGCACTTTCCAATTCGTTCCTACCTGATATGCAGTGCTGCCTGGATATTGAGGTCAAATCAATGTTTATAAAGGGAATGATGGAGCTTCAAACCAAAAGAGGGTAGAAAAGACCACCAACCCCCTCACTGTAGCTGCTCCCTTTTAATTTTTAATTTCTAATTTGAAAACAGCATAAAACGTTTTTGAAAAATAGTCCAAAAAGCCACTTTGCTTCAAATTGTGCTGAGATGCTACACAACACCAACAATGTGCCACGTTTCGGGCCAATAACCTTGGCCCTGCTTCGGGTTGAAGGGAAGATTAAACTTGACAGACTTGCAAGCACCAACATGAAATCCACATTGTTGTCAGTCCGGTGAGGTGAAAAGAATGGCGTCTAACATCAGCACCGGTCACCAACTTCAAGCGGAGGGCTGGCCGAGGATGCCCCCGGGGATTCCGGAGCTACCTTATGGAAAATGTCGTCGGACTTATGCTTACGACTTACAGTGGTGTGCAAAAGTCTGGAATCACTTGTGAGTTTTGCGTTTTTCGTACTTTCTAACGTTTTTTTTTAAATTTTGCGTTAGCCCAGCATATTCATCTTTCTACCACGTTAAAAGGGATACATTTGGCTATTAGAGTTGACTTTTTTGCATTCCTTGTTTCCAATTTAAATACTTTACAGACACTGGGAGATAGCTACTGTGATTTTTGTGGATCCTGTGTCAGAACTGGATTGAGATTATCCAATATGCACACATTTCTGACCAATCACAATGCAGATATCTAGCCAATCGTGCAGCTATAAAAACGCGCAGAATGTTTGAATTTCATATGCTTTCTGGATCGACCATGAAGATGACTCGGACCCTGACGTTGGAGGAGCGTGTTCGTGTGTCCTTTATGAGCGAGGAAGGATTTTCAAGGCATCAGATAGCCAGGAAAGTTGGCTGCAGTCAGAGCATTGTTAAGATTGTACAGAAGAAGAAAGAAATGGGTTCAGTGGTGGACAAGCCTCGTTCAGGTCGACCACGTGCATCAACATCACGCCAGGACCGCGCACTACAACGCATTTAACTGACTAATCACAAGTTGACCTCTCCTCAGCTACTTCGAAAGTGGTCAGACAAGAGTGAGGCTCCGCAGAGTGAAGTCACTGTCAGCTCATCAACAGTTCGTCGCCGGTGCCTGCAGTTTGGTCTCCGGGGCTGCAAAGCACGGAATAAGCCACTGATGACTGCCATACAAAGGCGCAACCGGATCGTGTGGGCGAGAAAGCACTCAAAGGTGCTATTCAGCGATGAAAGCACTTTCTACCTGTTTGGTAACCAGGCCCACACCTATGTGAGGAAATTTCCTGGAGAGGAATTCAAGCCTGAGTGTCTCAACCTCACTGTGAAGCATCCTTTGAAGGTCATGGTCTGGGGCTGCATGGCTGCCAGTGGCGTTGGACGTCTTCACATCGTTGATGGAATGGTCAACGGGGCCAAGTACATCACCATACTGCAAAAGTGCATGGTGCCATCAGCACACCAACTGGCCATTTCCTGTTTCAAGATGACAATGCACCCTGCCATCGCTCCAGACAGGTGATCAGCTGGAAGCAGCGGAACAACATCGTCAGTGGACTGGCATGCCCAGTCTCCAGATCTGAATCCAATCGAGAACCTGTGGCACAAGGTGGCCTTGGAAATATCCAAGAGGCATCCGACATCAAAGCATGAGCTGATTGAGTCACTCATTGCAGCTTGGAACCACGTTGTCACCAACGATCACCTTGTCAGACTGGTTCATTCAATGCCGACAAGGTGCAGTCAGGTGATCAAGAACAAAGGGTGGCCCATCAAATACTGAGCCATCACTGACACATAAAAATGGCCTTTTTCAAGGCCACATACATTAATTTGAAGGAAACCTGGCATGCGTCCATAATATTTTAAAGCATACTTACAATAATATATCGTTGGCCAACGATGTACATTACGTGATTTTCACAGAAAATCTATCAACAGGAACAAACTCAGATAATAAGGGCCAAACCAATACTAAAAGTTGGTCCTAATAGCCAAATCTATCACTTATCATGAGATACACAGAAAAAGCCACTGGGAGGAAAAAGAAATTAAGATATAAGGTCACGAAGTTGAAAAAACGTCAAATTTACAAGTGATTCCAGACTTTTGCACACCACTGTAGCAGGGCCTTGGCAAACATTTTCTTACAGAGAGAGCAGAGCTCCAGGTTATGCTCTGCCCCCAGATACCGGAGACGACAGTCATGGGTATCTGTGAGCGACATGTTCTTGGAGCATCTGTCACATGTTTTTAAAACTGGTGGCCATTGGGGCAAAAATGGCCCCAGCTAGGTCAAAGACCCTCGAGGTCAGCGGTTGGAAAGGGCGCGAAAAGGCCCGGAAAAAAATATTTTTCAAAAAAGAAACTGGAATTAGGATGTCCCTTCATCTGAGTGAAGGGAAAGATGGAAGAGGACCGGTGCTACCGGAAAAGAGGGCCAGAGGCTGAAAAAGAAAACACTTTTTTCGAGGGATGAGGACGTGCGTCTGAAGGGCTCTGCCGAAAAAGGGAGACTGAGCAAGATGGCACCTTTTGGGCGGGTGCATGTGTGGCAGCAATCCCAAAGGCTTTCTTTGAAAGCTGGGGAATTGCTCCGCGTGGGCTCCGTCGGTGCCGACATCACCCATAATTGAGGACTGATTCCTGCTGTCCCTTGAGAACATCTGTTACAGCTGAGTAACTACGCTTAATGCACATTGCTTTTCAGACATCGCTCGTTTTACCCATTTCTACCGAGATATTAAATGTTTCTCTTAATTGAGGGCTGCTCCTTATCTAGGGGGTTTCTTCACCCATCCCCAGCCAATCTAGTTTAAAGCCCTCTTTATTAGGTTAGCCAGGCTGCCTTCTCAAACTTAAATTCATATATTAAACCCCAGCCTAAGAATGTGAAACTTCCCTATTATTCTGTTTATATTGTTCTATACACTACTACAATTTACTTATCTTTTGTCGGAGTAGTCAAACAAACGGAGAAGGAACTAAAACCTTCCCCCCACTGTGACCATTCCTTTTTAATCAATTAATTTTTTATTACTTAACTTTATCATTGTCATTTTTCATGAGCTTAAAAGGGCCACCAAGAAATAGATGGTAAACGATGTGGCCCCGTTTCAGATCAGAAATATTCTTGATACTGCTTCAGGTTGAATGCATCCTGCAGTCGTATAAGCTTCAATAACCCGATCCAGGTGAAGTTCTCAACTTTATAAAATCAGCGTGTGACATAAAGAAGAAGATGAACATGTGATACACTCCGAAAGCTTACTAAGATTGAGCCATCAAACCAGAAGTAGCTGAAGAGCAGCCAATGATCAAAGGGGAAACCCTATGACTTGGGGAAACCCTCATCCTATCGGCTGAAACAGCTTACACTGGCTAATGTTGCAAAAAACAGAGCATACTGTGCCATTCCACAGCGGCATTTAAACCCGCTGGGGAAACCGTCCCCAATTTAAATACCCAGCGTTGTTCAAGTTTTTGTAATTTGGAGACCCGATCTCCACCCCTCGGGTCTTCTGGAACTACATCAAGCACTCGCCAGAGAAGTTGGTCAAAAGTGTGTCCTTCCTGCAAAAGATGTTCCACCATCGGCGCTGAGCGATTCTGCGTCCGAAGACGGGAGACATGTTCAGTCAAACGAATCCTTATACTTCTGATAGTACGGCCCACATAATATAACGAGCAAGGACACATAATCAAATAGACCACATAGGTCGAATCACAGCTCGTACACCACTTAGATTTATAAGTGATTGAGGTGTGAACATCCATCCATGTGGGACCCTTCAAGGCCTGTTGACAAAAGCGGCATGAGCCGCACACATAATGACCAGGATCATGATGAAATAAGAGGTCGATCCAACAGAGATGTAGTTTTTGCGACCTTATCTCGTAAGTTAGGACCCCTTTTGTAAGCAATCATCAGCCTTTTATTTGAAAAGCAGAGGTGTAAACCTAAAATCGGCCAATAATTATGTAAAATTTGTACCACCTTAGACATGCCATTCACGTAGGGAAATACTCCCACAATATTGTCCAGGGAAGACTGCCCATCTCGATTTACCTTGGGTAGCAGAAGCCATTCTCTATAGGCAGAACATGCTCTTTTATATGCCCTACATAATAAAGAATGAGGATAACCTCGAAACTCTAAATGATTATATAAATCCATTGCATGGTGTTGAAATTCAGCTAGCGTGGAACATTTACATCGAAGTCTTAGAAATTGGCTGTAAGGGAGAGCTCTTTTTAGTGGAATAGGATGAAAACTTGAATACTTAAGTAATGTGTTTCGCTGCACCGTTTTTCTGTATAGAGATGATACCAAACCTCCTGTTGTCAATTGAATGACGATATCCAGAAATGGGATTTGAAATTTCTCTATTTGTGCAGTAAACTGGATATTAGACTTGATTGCATTAAGTGATCCTATGAAGTCATCTAAATTGGTCTTCGTTCCCGTCCATAGAAAGAATACATCATCTAAAAAACGGCGCCAAAATGGAACATAACAGAAAAAAGGTGACGTGTAAACATGGGAAGCCTCAAACTGAGACATGTAAACAGTAGCAATCGAGGAAGCTACCATATCCCCCATTACAATGCCAAACGTTTGTAGATAAAAACATTTCTGATGTATAAAATGTTGTTAAGCACCAGATCCAACATCTGGATCAAAAAAGACCATGTAATCCACGGAGGAAGTTGTAATGGAAAGGTAGACAGACACGTCAACACCTCTGCTTGATCTATATTTGTATACAAAGCGTGAACATCTAAGGTAACCAAAAATGTACAGGCTGAATTATCTGTACAAGTGGAAAGCTGTAATAAAAAATCCCCAGTATCACGGATATATGATGGTACATTAGAAACTGCCGGTTGCAAAAAGATATCACAAAATTTAGACAGCGGTTCTAATAAAGAATCTCTGCACGAGACAATAGGTCTCCCAGGGGGGGGTCATGCAACGATTTATGAACTTTAGGAACCAAGTAAAAAATTGGAATCTTCGGATGCTTATTAACCAAAAAGGTATATTCACGTTTTGTTATCCATCCATCCATTGAGCAGTGCCTCAGACATTAATTTCTCCACCCTAACCAGCAAAGCAGGAGTAGGGTCTTCTGAAAGCAATCGATAATGTTGACAATTATTAAGATGATTCTTGATTTCGTTTTGATATTGGGTGGAGGATAAAACTACCACCGCTCCACCCTTGTCTGCCCTACGGACTACTATGTCCAGCTGTGACAACTGGTTTATTGCTTCAAAATATTGCCTGGTAAGATTCGAAAAAGATTTTATTCCTTTTTCTTCCATAATACTAATGTCCCGCAGCACCAAATCTTGAAATGTTGCCAGGGTTGTGTCCATAGCTCCCAGAGGGACCCATTTAGAGGGAGCTGCCATTAAAGATTCGTCAAGAGTTTCCGAATGGAACTGAGAAAAATAGTGTACCACTCTTAACTTAGGAAAAAACGATAAAGGGCTAAGCGAACCTCAAAGGTGTCATATTTAGGAATGGGGACAAAAGACAGACCCAGTTCTAACACTTCCAATTGAGGTGGCTTCAATAGTTGCCCTGATATGTTAATGACTGCTGATTTTTGGTCAGAGATCGAGTATCGGGGCCCTCCCAAAAATCCTGTTGGTATGAATGATGAAATCTACGACCCCGGCGGGAGTTCCCCTGGTTCGCCTCCGAAAAGTCCCGAGAGTGAAATGCTCCCCGGCGTGGTTGTTCTGTACCTTCGGTATCAGTAGATTCATCCGAACTAACTGCAAACGTAATCTGTTTAACGCCAGATTGTTCCACTGAGGACATCCACCTGTAAACACAATTGTTGTCATAATCTGACTTATCTCAAACTTAAGCCAAACTCGGCACCTTTATAACTGAAGCTGATGTGTCACTCATCTTACTCTTTCTGCATATGATGTGTTGCAAACTGCTTCCAGGATTTCCGCATTAGGCAGAGCTGTCAGAATGCTGGCTTGATTAAGAGCCCAGGGCTCAGAAATGATGTCCAAGCCAAATGAGCTGCTGCTACTTTTTTTTTTTTACAGCTGATAACCTTTCTGGGGAGAAAAAGAAATGATTGATAGTCTTATATCTTTATGTACGTTGCTGTGTACTCCTTGTAACGCTATAGAAATGATTAATAGTAATAGTAGCTTGGAGCATCCATGGTACTACCCTTCAATATTTGTGGGCCTTGGTCTCTGAACCCACACCATGTTGTAGAGAGATGAGCACCACACGTTAGAAAAGAAGCTTTTCTTTTAGAAAAAAGTCCTATTCCATTTGCCTGGCAATCCTAGCAAAGCCAGTGGCAAATTTTTGTAGGACCTTGACAGCGAAATAGACAATCTAAGCAGCCTGCTCCAGCTCAGTTCAAACAGCTGTTTTTAAAGTTTGTGTTTTTATGACTGACACCAATTCACCTGTCAATTACTCTTCACCACGAGAAAAATCAGTGTTTAAAAACAGCAGTACTACCCGTATTAAAACATGCTGCTTCATTTTTGTGGTTTTCTGATTCAGTAAAGGTAAATGTTTTAGGCATTCAGCCTCTTTTAGATGTTTTGCTTTCCTTTTCATTGGGTATTGTGTTTATAACATACCCTGTGCCCTTTATACTTGTTAGTGTTCCCTGCAGTTTCTTTGCTATCTAGATTCAGGCTTCAGCACACGGTTTGCAGTTATGTTTTTTGCTTCCAAACATTTTGGGTTTTTTTTATAGTTGACATTCATACACTCTGAATAATTTAATATACTGTTCTCTTTAGCCAAAATAACTCAGAGGCACTATTAGTTAAGTAGATGAATATGGCCAGTTTTTTAAGTATTCCACTAGGCTGCTTTATGTAAGTGTGTATTTATAATATCTGGTTTATGCTTTATTTAAAAATTTGATATACCACCCTTGTATAGTGTGTCAGAGCGGTTTACAGTAAAAACAGCAAGAATAAGAAAAGGAACGCCAATTAATTGAGTTAAGGAGTTAGATACATACAGGGGAAAACAATAGGCTGGGGAAGGTGCAGAAATCTCAACGTGATCCAGGTAAGAAGTATGTTAGATACCAGGTAGAATGCCATGAGCACAGGTAGAGAACAGTTTTGGGCTTCTGCAGGGTGAAACACAAGGTATGAGTACCATGAGGGAGGTACAGAACATCAAGTGCCCTAACAGTTCAGATAGTAAAATGGCGCGGGAAGCAGCTGTGCAACTTAAAACGGTGGTGCCAGTTGAACTCAAGGGAGTCGCATGATCAGGTGGAATGCCGACAGCACAGGCAGAGACCAGCGCTGAGCTTCTTCCCCAATGTGGATCCTAGGTGACTTCAACCTAGCAACTTTACAAGATAATCAAGCAGTCCCATTCCTAGAAGCCCTTGAGAACCTCGGCTTCACGCAACTAGTGAAAGCCCCCACGCACACTAAAGGCAACACCCTAGATCTGATATTCGCCCCACAGTCATCCCTTAATACATCTCTTGATCCTATTACATCCATTACCCCTGTTCCCTGGTCCGATCACAAATTGATCATCCTTCAGATTCCTTCTAGCAAAACCTTCTCCAAAATCTTCAAGACGCCAGCTAACGCAGCAAGACCAACCACTAGATCTTTTAAGCCATTTAACAAAGAGCTCATCCTCGAGGAAACTCAGCAACTCATAAATACCACTATTACAGATCTTGAGGACCTAATCTCTCTCTGGAACAATAGTCTCAGTGCTATTGCCGTGCGTCCCCCAGCAAAAAAGTATTCAAGGAAAAGAGTGAATGCCCCCTGGTACACTGCGGACCTTAGAGAATCCCTCATCCTATTACGTAAACTTGAAAAACGCTGGCGCCGCTCCCATGCTATGGTGGACCTGACAGCATTCAATAACCACCTAGCTGCTCACCGTAAGGCAATTTCTGAGACAATGAAACGACACCACTCGGACACCTTGATGAGATCACTCAATAAGCCACACGACCTTTTTGACCTAGTTAAGTCCCTATCTAAGGAACCATCCTCCGGGCCGCAAGTTGAAATACACCCTCAAGATTTTGCAGCACACTTACAATCTAAGATGTGCCTTATTAACAGAACCACTACAACAACTACCACCCTTGGGCAGGTCACCGCTGGAGCTCTTTCTACATTCTCTATTCCTTCTAAGAAAGGAATCGAAGACACTATTACTGCACTCAACATCACGACATCTCAGTCCGATCCATGCCCTGCCTTCTGGATCAAGGAGCTCCGCAGCCACTTCAGCCCAGTTATTGCCTCCATAATGAACCTCTCCTTTTCAACAGGATCTTTCCCTTCAGCCCTTAAACACACTTCAATTAGACCCCTGTTGAAAAACTGCAACTCGACCCCCTAAAGGTTGAGTCCTATAGGCCTATCTCTAGCATACCTCTACTTGCTAAGATCATCGAAAAGGAGGTCCAACGACAGTTACAGGATCATATTGACACCACTGCTCCGCTTGACCCCTGCCAACATGGCTTCAGGGAATATCACGGAGTCTAAACTCTCCTCACCATACTCTTCAGCAAGATAATCACTGGCATAGACAACATCCGCCAAGGATTTGCCCTCATCTTTCTGGACATCGCAGCAGCGTTTGATTCAGTGAATCATGATCTCCTCTTAATGAGGCTAACTGAGAAGGGCATCACTGGAACAGCGCTTGAATGGTGCAGGTCCTACTTATCCGGAAGATGGCAGCATGTCCGCTCAGGAGGCAGAACTTCAGAACCCTTCCGCCTAGATCAGGGAGTCCCTCAAGGTTCTTCACTCTCTGCCCTTCTATTTAACGTCTACATGCAACCAATCTGTAAGATCATACGGTCATTTAATGTCGACTGTATGCTGTATGCCGATGATGTTCTACTTTACACTCCCATCTCCACTGATCGCTTGGATCTCTCCCCCCTAATAAACTGCTTCAACGCAGTTTCTGAGTGGTTGCTCTCTCAAAACCTTCGTATTCAACATAAGAAAACTGAAGTTCTCTTTATCACAAGGAACCCCAACTTCACCCCACCACAATCTATCAGAACTAAGGAAGCGGAACTGCAATCCAAACCCTCAATACGCTACCTAGGTGTCACTCTGGATCAACGCCTGGATATGAAGTCCCACATAGGAAACACAGTCAGAACAATATATTACAAAATCCGTTCCCTGAGACACCTACGCTCCATGCTAGAACCAAAAGATTTCAGGACTATCTACCAGGCACTGATAATACCCCACTTCGATTACGCCAATGTCATTCTCCAAGGTCTTCCTCAATCCACTTTAAACTCATTACAGCTGGCTATGAATGCCGCAGCAAGGGTACTCCAGGGGGCTGCCAGGACTGACCATGTTACTCCTTTGCTGATTCAATTACATTGGCTACCCATTCAGGCCAGAATTATCTTCAAAACTCTACTTCTCACGTTCAAAGCCCTCAATAAGCTCTCTGCTCCTTCCTTATCTGACCTTATCCATACCACTTCACCAAACAGAGCAAGAAGATCATCAGCCATCAACTCCTTAAAACTCCCAAAGGCCCTTACAAGCTGCTCTTCTTCCACAGCCAATAGAGCCTTTACCCTCTGTGCCCCTAGGTGCTGGAATACACTACCTCCTGGCATACGGGCCATTGACAGCTTAACACAATTCAGGAAAGCCCTCAAATTCCACCTCTTTAACAAACATCTTATAGAGCCATTTACACCCATCGACTTCAGTGATTCCTCCCAGCTATTCAGTTCCATGGTATCTCAATAACAGAAATAGGACGAATCGCTTTGTTTATTGAATATATTATTAGCACCTGTTCCTAATAACTTGTAGCCATGCTGTAGTATTATATCTGTAAATAGACTGTAAATAGTTTCCCTTGTTATCCAAGTTCCTTCCCTTGTTATCTGTAAACTCATGCATGTTATTGTACTGAGACTTTTTGTTCTATGTGAACCGCGCTGATGCCGAATAGTGCGGTATATAAGAGAATGTAAATAAATAAATAAATAAATTTAAAGCCAAAATCATGCAAATTGGTGGTGTGCTGGTGTTCCTGCGCGTCTTAATAGGAAAGTACAAAGATAACTGAAGGAGGTGTGGAGACAGTAATGGCGATCTTGCCAGCAGGTACACACCGTGGCCTGTCCCTAAGGGCCATGCCAAACGGCCCTCTGGCCAGGCCCTCAGATGCAGGCACGCCGGAGGGTTCCTCTCCTTCAATCAATGCAGTCAGAGCTGTTTGGTAGCAGAGGTGATGAGTGGGAGGAGCTACCCTGCTGATGGTGATCAGTATGGGAACAGCTCAAACAGTGCCTCTCCTTGAGTGATCTACATATATTTATTTTTCCCAAGGTGGATGAGTTACATAGGCCAAATGTCACATGCTCACATCGTGACCGGGAAGTCTGACATTTCTAGTATTTTCCCTCTACCTCTACCTTTTAATTTGTGCTCGTTTTTAGAAAGTTTCAGAAAGGCTTTCTAACTTACGACTAGGGCAGACATTCAGTTAGAACACGAACAAACACACACACACATACTCTCACACTCACACTCACACACTCTCACACACTCACTCTTTGTGATTTGCCACATTATTATTGAGCACATGTAATTATGTTTTGTCCAACAATTTTTATTACTAGCATTTGTTAAAGCCTTTTTTAGAACCTTTAAAGTTGTATGTTTGGTGGTATATGTAGAGCCCAACAGAAGGATATACTTTGCTAGCAGGACAAAGTAGTCCCCTTCATCCTTATAATTATTTTTTCAATTTTCGTTTTTTATTGTTATTTTCATTTTTTACTTTGTGATGTTTATTTTAATTATAGGGCTTATTAGTGATGCTTATGTAGTTCTTTTTAATTGCTTGTAGCCTTTAAGGGTTTTTCTTTTTGTGATTCTGCTTAACCCATTGGCACACTATATAAGGAATATCCCTATGTGGGGTAAGGCATTTTTTAAAATTGTATTTTATGATAAAACATAATCTTTAAAAAGATAATATTAAAGATTCTCTCTCCCATCTGTTTCTAGGTCCTTCTGCCTGGTTTTTACCGTTGCTTCCTAAATCCTCTTTTTTGGCTGTCTTTGTGACATCGACTGAATAAAGTTAAAGTCCCCTGAGGCAGGCATAAAGCTGAAATGTGTTGGGCAGATGATCTTTTGTATAGACATTTGATAATAAAAAGACGCACATATAGACAGGTTGATATGCTAGACAGTTCTGTTGTACTGGATATCATTGTTTTTATGTGATACTTTATTTGCATTTACTATTTTTTGAAAATATTTTTATTAGCTGTGTAATTTTATCTGGCAGCTTGCCATTAAAATTATTTATTTATTTTTATTTATTATTATTATTATTATTTCTTCTCCTTTTCTAAATTTGAGAATAATTGTTATCTCCAGGAACAAGCAGGAATGTAGTCATCACATATGGGTATCGTCGGTACCGACGGAGCCTGCGCGGGAACGCTCCCCAGCGTCCAATCAGAAAGCTTTTGGGAGCATCCCTCGCGCCTGCGCGCTGACTTCCCGCCCTTTCCACTTCTCCTCAGTTTTCGTTTTTCCGCGGAGCCGGTAGGACGTCCTCCTGTCACCGCAGAAACTTTTTTCTTTAAATACTTCATTTCTTGTTTTCTTGTGGTCGCGGCTGTTTTTCCCGCCGACACCGGTACCGCTGGTGGTTTTTTCTTTTCTTTTTTCTTAAACTCAAGAGCGATTTTTCCCTCTGTTTCTGTCTTAACCTTTTGGGCCTACAAGGCCTCTCCATCATGGAGCCTTCTTCTCCTAAGAAGTGCCTTCACTGTGGAAACAGTTTTCTTTTTAGACTCCAATCTCTGGTGTCTAACCTGTTTGGGTCCTGACCCTTTTTCCCCTGAACTATCAGGCTGCAATACTGAGAGAAGACCTTCCCTCTTTCGAGTTTCCCTCGATACCGTTTTCCCTCCTGCAGTGAGGGCACCGGGTTTTTCTTCTCTACAGGATCAGGTAACCCATAAACAGTCTGTTAAGACTTGCCAATCCTTGAGTGGTAGGTCTCATGCCACGCATGATGACGGCTCCGGCCTTGCCCTCAAGACCCCATTGGCATTAAAACCCCGGTGGGAGTCTTCGGGCTCCAAAGCATTTCAGGGGTTTCAGGTTGTTCCTGGGGCTCACCCCTCACAGAGCATACCTGAGCCGTGCTCGGGGATGGTATCCGCTTCGAGCGGTACCGATACCCCGGCATCGGCACCGGTGTCGAGTGTTCCACTCTTCACCAGGGATCGTCATCTGGCGTCCTCGGTACCTTCGGGACCGATCAATACGTTCCAGATTGACTTTCCTGAATCTAAGCCATGCTCGGGGGTGGTATCCGCTTCGAGCGGTACCGATACCCCGGCATCGACACCGGTGTCGAGTGTTCCACTTTTCACCAGGAATCGTCATCTGGCGTCCTCGGTACCTTCGGGCCCGATTGTTACGACTCAGACTGACTTCCCTGTATCAGCATCGCCGGTACCACCACCGACGTCGGTGCACTCTAGACATGCATCGATAGACTCGCTCCCTTCGATGCCGAGTCTGGAATCGATATCTAGTCTAGATGACTGGGTACCGACGCGCCTTGGAACCGACCCTTATCGTTTCCGGATACTCAGTACCGAGGATACTCACCAAGACTCTCTGGTTACCTCGGTACCACTTAAGCAGCCTCCGATGATGGCCTCGATGCCATTACCGGTATCGGTATCGATGTCGATTCCTGCAGTTACATCGGTGCCATCGATCCTTTCTATGCCTAGTTTGGAATCGATACCTGGCATAGACGATGCAGTACTAACTGCCTTAAGTCGTGACTGCCAGTATCATTATCCATCTAGTAAAGTTCTTTTTCTGCACCAGACCAGTACATCCTCTGGTGCTCAGGCTGCATCTTCAACCTTAGCCTTCCCAGGGATGGTTCCCATTGGAGATCCTTCTTTTCAGAAGTTTTTCCTTGACATGGCAAACTTTCTTGCTATTCCTATCCCTGGCTGTAATCTTAACCAAGGCTCTCCTGCAGAAAAGGGAAATATAATGCTTCCTTTACATCATTCTTTGCAGGATCTTCTTCTGAGAATATGGGAATCACCTTTAAGGGTTCCCTCACCTTCTACAGCAACTAATGTTCTGTATCAGGTGCCCCCCTCTCCAGGGTTTCAAAAGAATCAACTTCCCCATCATTCCATTGTAGTGGAATCAGCAATGAGGAAGGTAAAAAGCAAGAAGAAGCATTCTTCTTATCCGCCAGGTCGTGCTTCTAGAGCACTTGATGCCTTTGGACGTCAAACCTTCCAAACATCTATGCTGGCATCAAGAATTATCTCTTATATATTTTATGAGTCTAACACTCCAGGAGGTCACAAAGAAATTTATCTCTTTTGACTCCTTTTTTGTCAGAGCCTAAGGCTGCTGACTATTCCTTGCTTCTTAGTCATAGCCGGAATATCTCTTGGTTTCTTTCTCGTGCTTCTCTAGACTCTTTTGAGTCTGTTAGCAGATCCTCTGCTATTGCCATTGGAGCACGTCGTAGAGCCTGGCTCCAAGCTTCTGACTTGAACAGATGGGCACAACATACACTGGGTAATTCTCCTTGTACTGGAGAAAATCTCTTCAATAAGGAGGCTTTACGTCAGGTTGCTCATT
This sequence comes from Ichthyophis bannanicus, assembly GCA_033557465.1. Classification (NCBI taxonomy): domain Eukaryota; kingdom Metazoa; phylum Chordata; class Amphibia; order Gymnophiona; family Ichthyophiidae; genus Ichthyophis; species Ichthyophis bannanicus. The sequence continues at coordinate 547,098,216 of CM066033.1, forward strand.
GCTCCACTGACTTCCCAGGTTCTGGAGACCATTCTAAGCCGCCTTCTTCCCCAGGAGGTAGGAAATGTCCTACCAAGCCTTCTTTCCCTAAGAAAAGAAGGTTTCACTCTTCTGCCCATCATCCAGAGGTGCCCAAGCAAGGGACACCTCGTCCTAGTTTGAAGTTTCCAAACTCTAGCCAGTCTCAACATACCCAGCAACCATAGGTTCTGAGGGTTACAATCTACAGTTAACTCTTCTTAACAGAAGTTTGTTCACTGTTTTTTCTTAAAGCTCTACACTGGAGTTTTCCTTTTTCAGTATGCTAAGCTGTCAGGATATTCTTGTCCATGGGTTACAGAATTCTCCTCTTCTTACTACCAAGAAGGGAAGTTACAGCTATCCCATGATAGTTTCTGTCCCAACATGAACATTTTTTCCTTCAGCTGACTCACCCTATGGGTAAGTCACCCTCCAATTACCTGTTTTCTCTACCCTCTCATCCAGGGTTTCCCCTGACTGAGTGGTACCATACTGAAAAGCTTCTCTAGCCTTTCATTCCAGTGTAGACTTTTTGTTTCCTTGAATACATTCTCAAGATAACTCATCAGGCAGGGACAGGAATATCTCCTCTCCCTTTGTCTGTTTCTTTTTGTTTTTGCACAAGAAGATTTTCTCTGCTGTCTTTTTCAGCTGCTGTGCATGCAGGAGTTCCAGTGATTGAACTACTGGTAAATTTCCACAAGTTCCAGTCTATCTTCCACAATTTTTGTCTAGCCTCAGTAGTGATCCGAAGCTAGTCCTCATCTATCTTGGATAATCCTACTCACTTAGGCTTCTCACATTATCTTCTTTCTAGCCATCTTCTTTTCCTAGGATGTGGCAACACACCTGACTTCAGTCAGTTTCATCTCATAATTCTCCTGCACAATGCTCTCTGCAATCTTCAGAGAAGCTTTCTACTATGGGCCCTTGCTACAGAGCATTGATCTTTGTCTCTGAGGGCTATTCTATATAGTAGAAAAAAGCTTATAAATCATTCCCATGACTGTGAGGGTTCTCCACACCCTCTTGTCTCTTGTTATAATTCAGAATATAAGCTTTTTCTGCGTGAATATCCAAGGCTATTAGTAACGCATGATACCCCTATATCCCTCCAGTGGGTCCTCCTGGTATCTCCTCTATGCGTTTCTACCCATCTATCATGTCAGAGTTCTAAAGGACTCCCGATCTGCTCTTTACAGACTGATATTATCCTCTGTTTTTCACGCAACCATCCTGGTTATTTTACTGGATTGCATTCCTGCATCCTCTTAGCCCACGGAAATAGATTCTCTTTTTTTTTTTTTTTAATTATTTATTTATGCATTTTTGACAATAAACCAAGCAAAACTTGTACAGAAAATGACACTTGCAAAAATAATACATAATACAAATTGTTTAACAAATTATATGATATTGCAAGGATCAAAGTAGCCCTCTGTCAGAGGAGGAGCTAACCACAAAATCAATCATGAAATACATCATCAAAAGGAACAACATAAAGGAAAAGAAAAGAACAGAAGGATTTACTCAAGAAAGCAAAATGAGGACAGTGCTCCAAGGAGTATTAAACTTATGATGGCGTCAAAAGTCCCGGAGTGCAAGCTACCACCAGATGGGAACTCAAAAAAGTAGAAAGATCAGCTCGAGAAAAGAACACATATTTCTGCGCTTTGTAAGTGACTAAACATTTACAAGGAAAACGAAGTGTGAAAGAAGCACCAAGAGAGAGCACCCCAGATTTTAACAGAAGAAAGGCTCGCCTCCGCCTCTGTGTTTCCCGAGCCACATCGGGGAATACTAACACTTTTTTACCATGAAACAAGGAAGAACGCTTTTTATAGAATAATTTCAATAACCATTCTCTATCAGAGGAAAGAGCTAGTGTGACTAACAACGTGGAAACAGCTATGTCCTCATTCCCTGGAGTAGATAATAGAGCAGAAACATTAAGCGTATCTATTTCCAAAGCTCGCCCAGAAATCTTCCGTTCTCTTTTCCCAAAGGGAAGATAATAAATCTTAGACACAGGAGGATACAAATCCGGAGGAACTGATAACACTTCATGAAGATATCTTTTAAATGTATCCAACGGCGCAGTCCCGGGTATAATTGGGAAATTTAACAAACGAAGATTAGAAAGACGGGCAGCATTCTCCAAGGACTCTATTTTAGCATGCAACACACTATTATCTTTAATCAAAGAGTCAGATAAGACCTTAATACTTTCAAACCGTTGATCCATAGAGGATTGCTTAGTAGTAACAGTCATCAAGGAAGATGATACTTGAGACAAAGCTTCTTCTGTAACAGTTACCCTATTAGATAACAAAGTAAATTGAGTTGCCACCATTGCAGACAAATTAGAAATAGCGTCCCAAATGCTCTCAAGAGTAACAGAGGCAGGACGAGGCAAAATAAAGGAAGCTAAAGGGGGTGCTGGCACAACGACAGCAACATTTGCCTTATCTTTCAAAGTTTTGAAGACTTCCAAATCGGGAACAGTTCCTTTGGTACCAGGTAAGGATGACAACTCTGGAAGACCAGGAACCTGCATTCCCCCTACTCGATCTCGAGCAGTAGCCAGCAGCGAGCCCCGCACAGACGACGACAGCGCTTCCACATCGGGAGACAGAACGTCATCGCTCAGCGACTGGACAGCTGGAGGTCTGGGAGGGACCGGAGGGGAGCGACCATCTGGGGAGAGCGTGATGTCCAGGGCAGAAGGATCCGATCCGGAAACCGGAGAACCCTCTAAGCCCACTCGAATCCCCGATATTTGCTCCTCGGATATTCGAACGAAACGATCCATGGGTCCAACAACTGGAGGTAAAGGCTCCGCGGGAGGAGCTTTAACTTTACCCCTACGTTTAGGCATGTTCGAGGTTCACCACTGCCGCCATCTTGAAGACAAGCCCCCCCCATGTCGGAAATAGATTCTCTATATATCTGTCAAGTGGGTTTCACCCTCTTGTTATTGGATGAATCTTTCCCCTTCACATTCCCCATATGAATGTTCTTATGGGGCTTAGTGTATCTTCGGACTTATTGTTATGTATGTAAATATCTCTATATCTACATACATATGTCTGTAAGCTGTGTGTGCATAATTATGCCCCCATATATATATATATATCCACCTATATATATGTGTTGATACATATTTCTGCATATCTATATCTATATATCTATCTATCTATATATAGATATATATATGCATATCGATATCTATCTATATCTATATATATGCATCTATTGGGAGACTTTTTATAGATCGATATGTATTACATACTATCTCCTCACTGTCTATGCTATAGCAATTTGTACCTTTCTCAGAGGTTACAGACAGTGAGCTCCCTTTTTTCATACTGTTCCTTAGTATGTGGGGACTGTTATGCACACAACCACTACTGTGGTGATAACAGCTTCCGCTTTGCTCTAGGTCTCCCTATCCTTGAAGATTCAAGCTTCAATATCTTTCCTATCATCAGCTAGGAAAGACAGTGTACATCTTCATTGTTTTGAGTACACATTGTTCTCCTTGGGAATATGGGCCTTTTTCCATACCCCTTCTTCCCTCCAAGACTGGGCTAGTTGTCCAAATCGGTCAGTCTTCTTCTTTTAGTCCTCAATGTTATGACTCTGTACCTAAAAGAGTATTCAGCTTTTTCTCATAAAGCTTTCCATTGAAGACCTGCCGTTCTAATCCTACCCCAGTTGACACCTGGATCACCTCCTAATTCCAGGTCTGGATCTTCACCCTCACTGCTGTGAGGTCACCTTGAGGATTCCGCTACTGCATATCCAGTAGACTCCTTCACGCTTTCTACTTCCTACAATCCAGTAGGTAAGCTCCATATTATAATTTTAATGGTACTTATCATACATGCCATGGACTCCTCTCCTGTAGTCCTTGGGTTTGCTGTTTTTCCTTACAGCTTTTCTATTCTCAACTCCTACCCTCCATTCCCTCATGGGATGCCGGAGATTCCTGTGTGGGAAATGCACTCCTGATCCAGGAACATGCATTTTATGGGATCTCCCCCCTGGCATCTCTAGCTAGGGAGTCCCCATATGTGAAGACTCATTCCTGCTTGTTCCTGGAGATAGCACAGTTACTTACCTGTAACAGGTGATCTCTGGGAACAGCAGGAATAAGTCTTCACAACCCACCCACCTCCCCTAGGAGTTGTATCTATCTATCTATCTTCCTTTCCTCTTTCTCTCCTTTGTCTGAGCTATGAAACTCAACTGAGGAGAAGAAGTGGAAAGGGCGGGAAGTCAGCGCGCAGGCCCGAGGGATGCTCCCAAAAGCTTTCTGATTGGATGCTGGGGAGCATTCCCGTGCAGGCTCCGTTGGTGCCGACGTACCCATATGTGAAGACTTATTCCTGCTGTTCCCAGAGATCACCTGTTACAGGTAAGTAACTGTGCTTTTTTGTTCCATGGTGGAAGGTCAAATAGTTTTGTAAAAACAAGAAGTACCCCACCAAGTGAAGAGGGCTGAGCAGATCCTCTTGACAAATTGGGAACCCATCACTGATCTTGTAAGAATCATAGTATTGTATATCCCTTTGGCTCCAACAGTGTGGGTGGTTGGTGCACGTTATAAGGCCAGCAGGTTCTTGGTTACATCTGTGTCTTGTAGTTTAATCTGATCATTCTTTTTTTGGAAGGGGGGGGGAGCTACGGTTATTTTTTTTAACTGTTAAAACCTTGGGGGTGTGGGGAAGGCTGTGTCTTTTCCATGGGCCTCAGCTCCAAGTATTAAGTACCTATCAAAACCTTTGGTCAATATTTAAATATTCGTCTCAGAAACCATTTTGGAAATACGAATTTAATCTAACTTAGGCATTTGCATTTTTAAGCTTTCGTTCGCTATTGAAAACTCACATTTTCTTCCAAATGAACTTTCCATTTTTGAATTATGTTTTAAAATGCACAAAGAGGTTAGTGGGTTGCCATATTTCAGTAACATTGTGTCACACAAACAGCAGAGAACTCTAAAATTGAAAAGGTGATTTTCATGGTTTTCAGATGATATGACATGTTTGACATATGTACGAAGAAGTAATTGCATAAAATATAATAGGAATCCTAAGCACTTGAATAATAAACACAGAGTGCTGGTGTCTTTTTTTTTTTTGTCTTTTTTCCCCCTCCCCATTATCTGGATCTTCAGCTGTGCATTCAGCTTGTGAAGGGAATTTGTGAGGTTTATTTGCAGTAGTTTTATTGAACTTTAAGAACTGACATTTCTTTCTTGATGCTTTCTTTGCTTCACAGTACACTGTAGGAACTAATTTGCTGTTTAGGTGCATATTTACTAAAAGGGGTGCTTTACCATGGTTTCACCCCCAAAAATTAGCATGAGGGTGTCTCTACCTGAGTTCCATGCCACTTCCATACTAAGCTGTTGCCGCGATCAACATGGGTGCATTTAATGCCACTGATTGCAGTTAGCAAGGGCACCACCCTTGATGTGCATGCTCTGCCCCCAAACCACTCAGCTCATACTAAGTGGTTAGCATGGGATTTAGCAGACACATTTTTGGTGTGTGGTAAAGGTTTCCGCTGCGTGCTTGGTGTGTGCTAAATCCCACACTGTTAGTGCATTTAATAAACTATCCCCTAGTGTTGCTGTAAATAAATTGCTCTTTTTTTTAAATAAAAAAGAGAATTTATTATACTCTCCCTGGACCAAGCAGCTAATGATAGAGCATGTCTATCTGGAATCATTAATTCTGCCTTCTGGCACCACACACACTTGTAAATCATTTCAGGTTGATTTAGGCACATATATTACATTGTACACAATAGTCCAGTATTTACTTCAATTTATTTTGCCTTATAAACAAAAATCAACAAACAAGCTACTTATTGAAACAAAAACAATTGAGGATTTGAAAGATGGCAGTGACTGGTTAGTTGCAGTATCTTGGAGCTCTCTGTTGACCAGCAGAATTAGGTTTTTTTTGGGTTAATTTCTTTTCTGGGATATAGACTTATTCAAGAGAGCAAGACAAGGGTTTCTCTTTCTGAGCCCTCTTATTGCCAGCAGACCAGGTTAGCAGGAGTGGTTGTTAGAAATGCTAAGTGTGGGTATACCAGACTGACTTTAGAGTGTTTTATACAAGCTGCACTAGATACCACACAGCCCCAATGATTGGTTTGCCCCTCTCCCCTGTAGGAGGACTGCAGTTGACCCCTGAATGTCAGTGTGTTAGACTTACCAGAACTTGTCCAACCTGATCAAATTACAGAGAAGGATTTGGAGGAAAGAGAACATAATTAGAGCCAGAGGTGAGGGTAGTCTGATCCTGGTAATCTTTGAAAGACGGATTATTTTACCCAGGGGGCAGAGGGGAGGTCCTGCTGCCTCTTAGCTTGCTGGTACCTCATCTGACCAAGTGAGTGCCCTAGTTAAAGCTGCAGTCCTTATTTTGGACGCAGTTTGAATGGCCATAATATTGCTGGAGAAATCTAGTTCTCCAGGAACAAGAAGGAAGTCAACCTTCACATATGGGTGGTGTTGACACCGATGGAGCCCTCATGGAAGCATCTCCCCAGCTTTCAAAGAAAGCCTTTGGGAGATGCCACCATGCATGTGTGGTTCCCTTCCCACCCAAGGGTGCCATCTTACTCAGTCTGCGTTTTTCCACAGAGCCCTACAAAACGTTTGTCTGTCTTCACCGGAAAAAAGTTGATTTCCTCGTGCACCTCTGTGTACTATCCCGTTAGCACCAGTCCCTTTTCCGCCTCTGAGCCCTGTTGCCTCTGCTTTGGGACTTGGAACCTGTTTGGGGTTTAGGCAACTCCTGCCTTCCGACCCTTCTTGTTCAGTCTACTGGAGCCATGGTTCTCCCTGGATACTGGGGTCCTCAAAGTCTGTCCTCAGATTCGCTTGCAGCTGCTCATGGCTGGGCTGTGCTTTTTTCTACAGGTTCTCGATAGTCTGTAGCTAGGGAGTTCCATATGTGAGGACTGACTTCCTGCTTGTTCCTGGAGAAAGCATGGTTATTCACCTGTAGTAGGTGTTCTCTAGGGACAGCAGGAATCAGTCCTCGCAACTCTCCCTTCTCCCCTTGGAGGAGTTTTATCATTTTTGCCATCTTCTTTGTCAGCTGTAGCTGTGGCATCTGACTGAGTAAGATAGCACCCTTGGGCGGGAGGGGGACCACACAGGCATAGTGGCATCCCTCAAAGACTTTCTTTGAAAGCTGGGGAGATGCTTCCGTGAGGGCTCTGTTGGCGTCGACATCACCCATATGTGATTCCTGCTGTCTCTGGAGAACACCTGTTATAGGTGAGTGAGTACGCTTTACCGTATTGGGAGTTTAGATGCTATCTTGGGAAATTTAAATAGCAAGATTAATCTCAAAAGGGGACCTTAATTGATCTGTCTATGATAAGTGTAAAAGGACAAGAGACTGAGCAGCTCCCTAAGGCAAGGATGATCACTCTATGACCTGGTGGCATAATTCAAAATAAGCTTGAGACTGGAGAATTCATCAAAAATGCTCAAAGTTGAGATTTATCAAATTTTAAATAAACTAAACTAAACTGCCTTTATGTCCAAAACATATTTCTTTATAGATCTCCTCTGGTAAGATATTTAAGGACATGGAGAACCTTAGCCCAGCAGTGCCATTGTGAGGCTGAAGAGCAGTGCCCCAAACTGAAAATGTCCCATGGGCACCATGAACCGGAGGAACTGCTGATGTTCTGGCCATATGGGAATATGCAGGTATGCCTCTGTTAGGTTGAGAGATGTCAAGAACTCTCCGCTTCAGACTGTCACTATGACGGACCGCAAGGTTTCCATGCGAAAATGCGGTATCCGTAGGCAGCGGCTTACTTGCTTGAGGTTGAGGATTGGGTGGAAAGCCCCATCCTTTTTTGGCACCCGAAGTAAATGGAGTACCGACTGCAGCCGTACTGGTCTCTGGGAACCAGCACCACAACCCTGAGCTGAACCAGATGCTTCAGTGTCTGCTACTGCAGCAGCCTTGGCTTGCGCTTTGCAGGGAGATTGCATGAAGGAGTTGCCCACCAGACGAGTCCACTGAGCTCTAACACCCACTGATCAGATGTGATCTGGGCCCAGGCAGGGTAGAAATCCCGCAACTGACCTACGGACTGCACCTCCACCTGGACTCCCCTCGCTTTATTGGGATTTCTTTGGCCCTGAGGACGAGGTGGCAGCAAATCCTCGCCCCGCTCTCTGAAAGCCCTGAAACCCCTGTGCCCTTGAGGGGAAACACTCTCTTTGATAAGGAGCAAAGAATGTGGAACAAAAATGCCTTAACTCCCTCTGCTGTCCACGGGACATGTGAGAAGCTTGGCTCTGTTTCTGCTTATCCTCTGGCAGACACCCGCTTTAGACTCGCCCAAGTCCTTGACCAACTTGTCCAGGTCTTCCCCAAACAGCAGTCTGTCCCTAAAAGGCAGCTTGCTGAGCCGGGCTTTGGAAGAACTATCCACCACCCAATTCCAGAACCACAGATAACTGTGAGCTGCAACTACCGAGGCCATGCTCTTAGAGAGTCCTCTGAAGAGGTCACAGTGGATATCCTCCGGTTAACCACCCCGACTGCTTTGGCTCCTCCTTTTGCTGAACTCGGTACCAGCGGAGACAGGCTCTAGCCACCCAGGCCCCATAAAAGGAAGCTTGTAGGGAAAGGGCATTAACATCAAAGGTCTGTTTCAAAAAGGTGTCCAACTTTCTATCCTGTACATCCTTCAGAGCTGCCGCACTTTCCTCAGAGATCGTCTTCTTGGTAACAGCTTGAAACAGCAGCATCCACATTCGGAGACTGAAAAATCTCCCTATCCTGATCCGACAATGGATAGAGATGCGCCAGCTTTCGGCATATCCCTCTCATCCTGAATCAGCTGCTGGACCACCCTATGAATCGGGAAGACCACCTGCATTTTCCTTACTGCCTGCAGAAGCGGGTCCTCCAGGGACCCATCCTCTGCCAGAGGATCCGTGGACATATTAAGTGCCTTCAGGGACTCCAGGATGAGCATCATCAACTCTTCTCTATGGAAAACCCTCACTATCTGTGCCTGGTCTTCATGTTCTGGAAGTTCTTCTTCTTCCAGCTCTTCCTCCAAGTTCAGTTCTGTGTCCAGGTCATCTTCCTCCCAACCTTCAGAAAACTGAGACTGTCCCTGCCTGCCTTCACAGGCTTAGGTCGCTTCGCTGGTAGTGCTCCCGGCTCTTCATTTAGAACTTCTGGCCTCTTGGAGCCATGCTCTGGCACCGCAGAGCCTCCCACTGATCCCTGCTGGCTCAAGCAGAACGCCTTGTGGAGAAGAAGCACAAACTCCGGTGAAAAAATCCCAGGGACCCCCACTTCCCTTATGAACTCTAGGGCAGATGAATATGTCATAGTTTGGAGGTTTTAGATGGTTCACAAGAATAGTGTCCGTTTTGGCAGACCACATTTTGGTTTCACACATGATGTCCAGGTCATAATCTGTTGGATAATCGGAGAAGATCTGGATCTTGTTTATAGCAGAATGTACATTAACTAGAATGCATTTCAGGAGACGAAGGTTATTTATGATGTTATGTTGTTCCAAAGTGGTTGAGTCAAGGAGTGGGATGCACACAAGGGTGGATTGAGTTTTGCTTCTTATCCTTGGAGGTGGACCTCTTACACCTTGAATACCATATCTAGAAATAACTGGGATGTAACTTGAACTTGTAGCAAGGCATGGTGTCTGGATTAAGAGAGAAAGTAATAGTGCAGTGAACATATGAATGTGAAGGATGAGGTGGGCATTATCCATGTTTGTTGGCATTATTTCACAGAGCAAACTGTTCTGGTGGTGAGGATCGAGCATAATAAATTTTCTCCAGGAACAAGCAGGAAGTCATTCCTCACATATGAGTGATGTCGGCGCCGACGGAGCCCTCATGCGGAGCAATTCCCCAGCTTTCAAAGAAAGTCTTTGGGATTGTCTGCGCATGCACAGTCCCCTTCCCGCCCAAGGGTGCCATCTTGCCCAGTCTCCCTTTTTCCGGGGAGCCCAACTGATGTTGTTTCGCTGTCCTCGGGGGGGGGGGGGGGGGGGTGTTTCAAAACATTTGAAGAATCATTTCTTCGACGCCCGTTCCCCTTCCCACCTTTGGCTCGGTACACCGGTATCAAGTCCGGATACATTTTTGTTTTTGTCCTTGGTGACTAGCATTCGCGCTCCTTTTTTTTTTCTTCATTTTCACTGGCAGCCCACTCATTTGACCTTGCAGGGGCCCTTTTTCCCCCGATGGCTGCCAGCGGGTTCAAGAAGTGTGATCGGTGTAAGAGGTTGATGTCCCTTACTGACGCACAAGACTGCTGCCTCCGATGGCTCGGGCCTGACCATTACCCGGTGGTCTGTGGCCCATGTGGCAAGATGTCTTCCAAGGCAATGAAGAGCAGGCAGCATCAGCGTGAAAGGATTTTCTCTGAGTCCTCAACCATCTGAGCCTGGACCTCGTCAGAGGCCTCAACGTCTTGGGAGTTGTCCGATACCGAGCGTCGTGGGTCCTCTGAGCAGGGGTCTCCCTCCAGGGAACACTGGAGGAAGAAGTTCATGAGAGTGACGTCGTCGGAGGCCTTGGACGGCCTGAGCCCTCAGGTTCCAGGACGCGGAGCCCTGACCGTCGCCCCGGGTCCTCGGAGTCAGAGCGGCCAGCCAAACTACCTCATAAGGAGCCAGAGATGCTGAGTCAGGTAACACCTATTCTTCTCGTGGACTCTCCTCCAGGAGAGCCGGTGTCGGGCCAGACAGCGTCGGGGCCAGAGCTGGAGGCTGCGGAGCCTTCTGAGCTTGGTCTCTGGATGGCGGCCCCGGAGAACAGTATGGCTGCCTTCATGGAGCAGCAGCGGGCGCTAATAGCTGGTCTCACCGGTCCATCCGCCCCGACCACCGGGACCTCAACGACCAAGTCAACCCCAGAGGCCGAGCCAATCCTCGAGTCAATCAGGGCTCGAGTCGATCCTCGGCCAAGTTCTCCCTCGACCTCCCGTTTGGGGCCGAGGTTGTCGACACAGTTGCCCTCGGCGTCAGGGCAGTCGGGCTTGAAGCCCTCATGGCCGGAGCCGCGAGGAGGAATCGGCGTGGGAGACGGACTCACCAGGTTCGGAGCCTCGGAGAAGTTCCCTCCCGGGAGGACACCAGGTTCTCAGACTTCGTTAGGGACATGGCCATGGCTTTGGCATTCCCTGCGGAGTCCGGTGCCTCCGATGCTGGAACGGCTAATGCTCTGCATGTGGGAGTCCCCGGCCTCGATGCCTGTTCTCAGCAAGCGGGTCAATTCCATTTATCGAGTCCGCAAGAGCCCTGGGTTCCAGAAAGCACAGCTGCCGCACAACTTCATGGTTGTGGAATCGGCCATGCAGAGGCTGAAGAGCCAAAAGATGCACTTCTTGGTTCCTTCCGGCCGGGAGGCCTGGAACCTGGATGCCCTCAGCAGAAAGTGCTTCCAGGGCTCGATGCTGTCATGCTGTGTCCAGACTTACCAGCTGTACATGGGTATGTACTTACGGGTCCTGGCAAAGGAGATTGCCGGGTTCTCGGCTGGCCTCTCCAAGGAACCCTTGCAGCTCTTCAAGATCTTGTCAACTGGTATTCGAGAGTGCTCGACGTTTATGTCTCGAGCAGCCTATGACAGCTTCGAGGCTTCGGCCCGAATAGCCGCAGCCGGCATCAGTGCACGCCGTCAGGCCTGGCTAATGTCGTCAGACCTGGAGTCATGGGTTCAGGACATGTTGGTCAATGTCCCTTGCCAAGGTGACAACCTATTCAGCAAACCCATGACTGAAAAGGCTGCGGAGATCGAGTCCGAGTACTTAACCCGGATAAGGCTCTCAAGAAGACTTCTGCCCCTTCTCACAAAAAGAAGGGCTCGGGTAAAAAGCCCTTTTTCCCGAGGAAGGGTAATGCCTACCGCAACTACCCCGCTTACCAGGCCACCCCAGCTCCCCAACAGGGGGCAGCAGGCCAAGGGACAGGGGCATGGCCCGCATAGGCAGAAAGCCCCCAGAGCTCCAGCTCCCACCCAGCCGGGAGGGGGCTTTTGACTCCCACAGCATGGCTTCTCTCCCATTTCTGGTATGGTCCTGCACAGGAGGAAGGCTGACCCTGTATGCCCACAGGTGGCCAGCCGTTACCACCGATACGTGGGTCCTGCAGATAGTACAAAAGGGGTATCTACTCCATTTCGACCAGGTACCACCCTCCTTCTTTCCAGGAGAGCCTCTAAGGCCCCCTCTTCACAGGAACCTCCTTCTACAAGAGTTGACAGGTCTTTTGAAGGACCAGGTGGTGGAACAGGTTTCCCACCACCTGGAAGGGCAAGGCTTCTACTCCATGTATTTTCTCATACCAAAGAGAACAGGAGGCCTCAGGCCCATCCTCGACTTGCGGAATCTGAACAAGTTCCTGGTAAGGGAAAAGTTCAAGATGCTCTCTTGGAATATTGCTGCCATACCTCCAGCAGGGAGACTGGCTATGCTCCTTAGACCTAAAGGATGCTTATGCACACATCCTCATACATCCAGACCACAGACAATATCTCAGATTTGTGGTGGGAGGAAACCACTTCCAGTACAGGGTACTTCCCTTTGGCCTAGCATCCGCTCCCAGGGTATTCACCAAATGCCTGGCTGTGGTAGCGGCCTTCCTTAGGAGCCAAGGGGTTTTTGTTTTCCCATATCTGGACGACTGGCTGATCAGAGGCCAGTCGATCCAGGACGCCCAACAGGCCACTTCTCGTACAGTAAACCTGCTACAGCATCTGGGTTTTGTCATAAATCATGCAAAGTCTACTTTGCTGCCCACTCAGAACTTGGAGTTCATAGGGGCAAGACTAGACACCCTCCGGGCAAGGGCCTACTTGCCGGAGGACAGGGCAAACTGGCTGCTGGCGATAGTTCGCCAGGTCAGTCAGCAATCTCAGATTTCTACGAGAAACATCCTCCGCCTACTAGGTCACATGGCCTCCACAGTGCATGTAACACAGAATGCTCATCTGCACATGAGAACAGCTCAATGGTGCCTCAGAGAACAGTGGACATAGTCCACAGGCCACCTCAGAGACAGAATAGCGGTGTCCAAGCGACTCCTGAAGTCATTGCAGTGGTGGCTTCAGCTATCCAACCTGCTCGGGGGCGTGCCTTTTCAGCCTCCCTTGCACACAAGAGTTCTAACGACAGATGCGTCCTTGCTGGGCTGGGGAGCCCATTGCCAAGGTTCCTGCACTCAGGGGCTGTTGTCTCCTCAGGAGGCTACGCACCAAATCAATCTCTTAGAGCTATGAGCGATTCGCCTGACTCTTCAAACCTTCTGTCAGGTTCTCTCAGGTCAGTCTGTCTTAGTGCGGACAGACAACCAGGTAGCAATGTTCTATGTGAACAAACAGGGGGGCACAGGGTCTCGCCTCCTATGTCAGGAGACTCTGGACCTCTGCTCATTTGCAATCAGGCAGGGTATGTCGCTCAAAGCAATTTATCTGCCTGGTCAGGAGAACATTCTAGCAGACAAGCAGGATTCTCCAATCTTACGAATGGCAACTGAATCTGGACGTGGCACAGCGAATTTTCCACCACTGGGGGTATCCGTCCATAGATCTCTTTGCCAATCCGCAGAATCACCAGTTGCCCAGGTTTTGCTCCAGACAACCACACCCTCAGAGGGTGGCTGCGGATGCGTTTCTCCTCTCTTGGTCAGTGGGCCCTCCTGTATGCGTTTCCTCCCTTGCCTCTGGTAACCCGAACATTGTTCAAGATCCTTTGGGACAGGGCCTCGGTCATCCTGGTAGCTCCCAGATGGCCAAGACAGCCTTGGTTTCCGCTCCTCCTCCAGTTGGCAGTGGAGACCCCACTCCCTCTGGGGACGCAACCCGACTTGCTGTCTCAGGAGCAGGGTTCTCTTTTGCACCCCAACCTCAGGTCCATCAACATGATGGCATGGATGCTGAAAGGGTAATGCTGGCCCCTCTACTCCTTCCTAAAAATGTGGAAGAAGTGTTGTTGGCCTCCAGGAGGCAATCCACTAGGAAGTCCTATGCCTTCAAGTGGTGTAGGTTTGCAGAGTGGTGTACGCAACGCAAGGAAAACCCTTTCCCCTGCCTTGTACCGGTGGTGTTGCAGTACTTGCTTCATCTCTCAGAATTAGGTCTTAAGTCTAACTGTCAGGGTCCACCTGAGTTCTTTGTCAGCAAACCATTATCCAGTGGAAGGGCAACCTCTGTTGGCTCACTCCTTGGTGTCCAGATTCCTCAGAGGTCTGCTTCTTCTAAAGCTCCCAGTTCATCCTCCGGCAACGGAGTGGGACTTGAATGTGGTTTTGCAGCAGCTTACTCGTCCACCTTTTGAGCCGATATCTACTTGTCATCTGCGCTTTCTCTCCTAGAAAGTGCTCTTCCTAGTGGCACTCACATCTGCCAGGCGTGTGAGTGAGCTGCAAGCTCTGGTATCTGATAGACCGTACACACGGTTTTATGGATACAGGGTGGTCCTTCACACTCACCCCAAGTTCCGTCCGAAAGTGGTCTCCTCGTTCCACCTCAACCAGGAGGTGGTGCTTCCAGCCTTCTTTCCCAGGCTGCATGCTGGCCGGGCAGAGGCGGTACTGCATACCCTGGACTGTAAGAGGGCGCACGCTTTCTACCTGGAGTGTACGCGGGGACATAGGAGGGCTTCTCAGCTCTTCCTTTCCTATGACCCCAGTAGGCTGGGTCTACCTGTCTCCAAGCGCACGTTATCCACTTGGGTGGCAGACTGCATCGCCTGGGTGTATAGGGCAGCTGACCTCCAGCTGCAGGGTTGAGTCATGGCCCACCGTATCAGGGCTAAGGCTGCATCAGTGGCTAACTACCGCTCTGTTCCGTTGGCAGACATCTGCTGGGCCGTAACTTGGTCTTCAAGCCAGACTTTTGCAGCCCATAACTGCCTGGAGAGAGAGTCCCGGTGGGACAGTGTTTTCGGCCAGGCGATACTCCTTAACCTATTTGAGGTTTAGTCAACTCATACCCTCCGACCCTTTGGTGTCATGCTACCATGGGGGTTGCATTCTTGGGGAAAATCCTTTTACAGCTGCTGTGGCTCTTCTAAAGGGAGCCATTTTTCAGCTAAGGTTCTCGGTAGCCTATAGCTGGGGAGTCCCATATGTGAGGACTGACTTCCTGCTTGTTCCTGGAGAAAGTGTAGTTACTCACCTGTAACAGGTGTTCTCCAGGGACAGCAGGAATCAGTCCTCATGACCCTCCCTCCTCCCCTGGAGTTGCAGTCCTATAATTAGAATTTCTTTCTCTTTTTTGCCGTCTTTTTAGCTATGTCATCTGACTGAGCAAGATAGTACCGTTGGGCGGGGAGGGGACTGCGCATGCGCAGGCAATCCCAGAGGCTTTCTTTGAAAGCTGGGGAATTGCTCCGCACGAGGGCTCCGTCGGTGCCGACGTCACCCATATATGAGGACTGATTCCTGCTGTCCCTGGAGAACACCTGTTACAGGTGAGTAACTACGCTGACTCTGTGGTCTTGCTTAGGAAGAGTTATGCCAAGGAGTGCTTGGCTAGCCTCTGCATGAGGTTCCTCGTATATGGTGCACCTAGTATGGTGAGGGCATAAG
Organism: Ichthyophis bannanicus; assembly: GCA_033557465.1. Lineage (NCBI taxonomy): Eukaryota > Metazoa > Chordata > Amphibia > Gymnophiona > Ichthyophiidae > Ichthyophis > Ichthyophis bannanicus. Next base: position 547,113,864 of record CM066033.1, read on the forward strand.
ATGCAAAATAACAGTGTGTGGAGTGCTCCCTGATTTATGTGGGCTTACTCTGACAGTGATGGTTTTGATAGAGGGCCGGTGAAATACTTCAGATGTGAATGGGAAGAGAGGATGTCGCTGCAAGACAGTAGGTAGTGACTCACCATTACAGTTACTTGCTTCCTTTCCAGAGTACACATGCTAGGCACAGTGAAGGGTTCGGTGTATATACTTCCATGATTCTTTAGATTACGCCTCAATTGGCTCCTTTAAAAGGTATTGGCTGATTATATGGCCACAGTGGCAGGAGCTTACCGCCACGCAGCCGCGCTTGGCGATTCCTCCGGTGGTGTTTTTCAGGCCAATTCTTCATCAGGCTGGTTGCAGGAAGCAGGTGGATGGTTCCTGCACGGAGATTAACTAGTCTTTGCTCCCATGGGAGCAGCACGGCCAATCACTTCAGTGCCTGAATCGGCTCTTTTAAAAGCTCTTGGCTGGGGGCTGATTTTGCTGTTGCGGTGGGAGGAGCTTACCTCCACCCAGCTGGGCTTGGTGATTCCTCCGGTGGTGCTTGTCCGTAAATATTTTAAGGAGGACCTAGCTTTACCCAAAGAAGATCAGATTTTTATTGATTATCATTATATTTCCTAAAAAATTCTCTTGGACCAAACACTGCAGGGGGAACCTGAGCAATTGATTGATAAGGAAGTTTTGATTTGACAGCTTTTTTGGAAAATTCATCTGATGATATCACTCCTTGGGTGACCCTTGTTGTCTTCTCAAATAAAAGGGATAAAGTAGCGGTGTTAAAATCTTACTTCAAAGAGGAGGACTTGCCCTTATCTCCAGGAACAAGCAGGAATGAGTCTTCACATATGGGTATCGTCGGTACTGACGGAGCCTGCGCGGGAACTCTCCCCAGCGTCCAATCAGAAAGCTTTTGGGAGCATCCCACAGCACCTGCGTGCTGCCTTCCCGCCTTTCCCAACTGCCTCTCTCCAGTTCTTCTTTTTCCGCGGAGCCAGCAGGTCGTGTTCCTGTCACCGCAGAAGAATTTCCTTATTTTTTCTTTATTTCTTTTGTGTCGCGTCTGCCTTCTTTGACGCTGTACCGGTACCGCCGGTCTTCGTTCTTTTCTTCTTCTAAAAAAAAAACCCCAAAAAACCTTTTTTCCGTTCTTTTTCTTCAGGTGCACTTGCGTTTTGGGCCTTAGGCCCAAAGCTTTTTTTCCTTAAATATGGAAAAGCCTGCCTCAGGATTTAAAAAGTGCACAAAATGTGGCGGTACCATTTCCGTCACCGACACCCATGACTGGTGTTTTAAATGTTTAGGTCCCGACCATTCCATAACAGACTGTGTGTCCTGTTCCATGATGTCTAAAAGAGGTCGGCAGAACCGAGCTGCCAAGCTCAGTACCGTGTTTCCCTCTGATGCGGCTTCGGTGGCATCGACGACTTCCAGGGCTTCCTCTTCCTCACATGGATCTCGGGTAACTAAACATAAATCCAGCCGGTCCTCGAAGGGTAGATCTCCTTCTAAGCATCGAGATGCCTCTGGCCTTGCCCTCGAGGATTCTGCACCGGCAAAATTACCCCGGCGGGAGGCTTCGGCCTCTAAAGCATCATCATCGGGGTTCCAGGATGATCTCGATGGCGTGGCCTCGACAGATCTCCTGGTGCCATGCTCTAGGGTACCGGTGGCTTCCACCGGTACCGACTTCCAGGCATTGGCGGCGTCGATGGATCAGAGGATTCTGTCCATGGAACGCAGTCTGGCGGCTTTCCTTGTGACATAGCCCCGTGGTACCGCAACAGACTACCCCGCCGGTTCCGGCTCTAGCATCGCCTTCAGTACCGATCCCGGTACCGGTGGCATCGACATCGGCATCGGTGCCCGCTATGCCGGTACTGTGTCCTCAGAAGCCCTCCGGTACCGATATCGATCCCGGTCGGTACGCGTATCGGGCTTTGCAGGAGCATCCGGACAGACGATACTTCGATTCCTCTGAGGACAATGAGGATTCTGAAGAGTCGGTCGATGCAGTGATGCTTCTTCCATAGGAGTCCTCTCCTAAACGAAGGATGTCTCCTCCAGAGGATTTGTCTTTTCAAGACTTTATTAGAAAGGTGGCTCGGGGCCTCTCTATTACAGTGGCCTCTGAGACAGAGCCCAGAGCCAAGGAGTTATATATTTTGCAATATCCTAAAACTCCCAAGGAGGCAGCTACCTTACCTATTCATGAGATTCTCTATGATCTCATGTTGAGGATGTGGGAAGCACCTCTAACCACCTCTCCTCATTCACACAGGTTGGATACCATGTATCATGTCCCTCCTTGTCCTGGTTTCCACAAAACTCAACTTCCTCACCACTCTATTGTGGTTGAGTCTGCAATGACAAAGATTAGAAGTGCCAAAAGACATGCCTCTAATCCTCCAGGATGTGAATGTAGAACCCTGGATGCTTTTGGAAGAAGAGTCTTCCAAGCTTCCATGCTTGCTGCGAGAATTAATTCTTATAGTCTCTACATGGGAATGTTCTTAAAAGAAATCGCTAACCATTTGCAGACTTTAAGTCCTTTTATGTCTGAAGATAAAAGGCAAGACTTTCTCACTGGGCTCAAACATGCCCAAGATATCTCCAAATTCTCCAACCGTGCAGCTTTCGACTCCTTTGAATGCGTAAGCAGAGCCTCAGCTATTGCCATAGGTGCATGTAGGGTTGCTTGGCTGCAAGCATCTGATTTGGAGATCTGGGTCCAAGATGAATTGGGAAATATCCCTTGTACAGGTGAGAACCTGTTTGGTAAAGATTGGCAAGCAAAAGCCAATCAGATGGATGCTGAAAATTCTGCTTTGGATAGATTATTCAAATCCACAGCTGCTCCTGCTAAGAAAAGGTTATTCAAGAAAGCACCTTTTTCTAAAAAGGGTAGATTCTATCCCGCTTATGCTCAGCGGGCATCTTCTGCAGCTCAGTTCCCTACCAAACGTCAGCAATCCTCCAAACAGAACAAAGCAAAGGCTGCGAGGCCTGCTCCAGCCCAGCAACCTCAGCCCCCTCAGGGCCTTTGACTTTCCACTAGAGAAATTAACCTTCCTGGAATGGTGGAGGGCTCTGGTCCTTCTAGAGCCAGGAAGGCTATGTCACTTTGCTCCCAGGTGGGGGCAAATTACAGCAGAACATTGGACACTCTCCATCATAAGAGAGGGGTACAAACTTCATTTTTCAAGCTTGCCCCCTCTCACAAGAGTGCACCAGTTCAATTCTCCAACCTCCCTCCTCAGCCTGTTGGAGCAGGAGGTTGCCACTCTTCTCGCCCAGGGGGCAATAGAGGAGGTGCCTTTTCAACAACAGGGCACAGGGTTCTACTCCCCCTATTTTCTTATTCCAAAGAAAACAGGGGGCTTCAGACCCATCTTAGATCTCAGAGAGTTGAACAGATTCCTAGTCAAGGAAAAATTCAAGATGGTTTCTCTAGGAACTCTGCTGCCATACCTTCAGAGTCAGGATTGGCTTTGTTCTCTAGATCTCAAGGATGCATACACCCATGTTCTCATCCATCCAACTCACAGAAGATTCCTTCGGTTCCTTTTTCAAGAGAAGCACTATCAATACAGAGTGCTCCCTTTTGGTCTGGCCTCTGCACCAAGGGTGTTCATGAAATGCATGGCAGTGGTAGCTGCTTTTCTGCGCACCCTGGGAATATTTGTCTTCCCTTACCTGGACGACTGGCTCATTCGAGCTCCCACCCAATCAGAGGCCAAGACTTCTCTAACCTGCACAATGTGTATCCTTCAGTATTTGGGACTGGTAATAAACATCCCAAAATCCAATTTGATCCCTACTCAGTCCCTGGAGTTTATAGAGGCGTTGCTGGATACCACAAGGGCAAGGGCCTATCTTCTCCAGGCCCGTTGCCTTCGCTTGGTGCAGTTAGCTTCTCAAGCAGAGTTGAAGCCCCTACTAACTACTCGAGAGATGTTACAGTTGCTAGGCCACATGGCATCCACCGTACATGTGGTACCATATGCTTGCCTTCACATGAGGGCAGCTCAGTGGACTTTATCCACCCAATGGACCCAGGCATTAGGCTGCCTGTCAGACAAAATAGCAAACTCAAGTCGCCTCATTTTGTCCCTCCAGTGGTGGAAGTCCCCTCAAAACCTGTTGCTGGGGTTACCCTTTCAACAACCTCTACCCCAAGCAACTCTTACAACAGATGCTTCTCCAATGGAGTAGGGAGCTCATCTTCAGGACCTCTCCACCCAGGGCTTCTGGTCCCCACAGGAGACTTGTCTACATATCAATCTCTTGGAACTCAGAGCAATCTTCCTTGCTCTGCGAGTTTTCCACACCCTGCTCAGCCACAAGACAGTCCTTATTCACACGGACAATCAGGTAGCCATGTTCTATGTAAACAAGCAGGGAGGAACTGGCTCTCTGTCGCTTTGCAACGAAGCTTTGCGACTGTGGGCCCTCGCCAGAGAGCATCACATTCATCTTCTGGCAGTTGATCTTCCAGGTGTTCAAAACTCTTGGGCAGACAGACTCAGTCGAGTTCTGCTTCCACACAAGTGGTCCCTACATATGGACCAGGTATCCAAGATTTTTCAAATTTGGGGAACCCCGGACATAGACCTCTTTGCAAGTCCGTGGAATGCCAAACTTCCCCGATTCTGTTCCAGAACTCTGGCTCAGGGAGCTCAGGCAAGGGATGCTTTCCTCCTCCACTGGGGTCAAGACTTCCTTTATGCCTTTCCACCCATTCCCCTAATTCCCAAAACCCTGTTCAAGCTTCAGAGAGACAGAGGCCACATGATTCTCTTAGCTCCACATTGGCCACGGCAAGTGTGGTACCCTCTGCTTCTACATCTCTTTCAAGCTCCCTCCCTGGAGTTAGGGTCTGCTCCAGACCTCCTCTCTGAAGAGGATGGAAAATTGTGACATCCCAATCCGCAGTCTCTGCATCTCAGGGCTTGGTTGCTGAAGGCCTAGACCTCCAAGAACTTCATCTTTCTCAACAAGTGAAAGATGTTCTTTATGTTTCCAGAAAACCTTCCACTAGACGTTCTTATGCTTTCAAGTGGAAGAGGTTTACTATCTGGTGTTCTGGGAAGGGTCTTAACCTCCTTGCCATACCTCTGGAATCTTTGCTGGAGTATCTCCTTCATCTGTCTAATGCAGGCCTTAAGACAAATTCAGTAAGGGTCCATTTGAGTGCTATTGCAGCTTCCCTTAAGCATCTAAATGGACAGCCTATTTCCTCTCATCCTCTTGTAGCAAGATTCATGAGAGGCCTCCTTTTAACAAAGCCTCCCATTAGACCACCCCCGGTGGCATGGGACTTAAACTTGGTTCTTGGTCAGCTTATGAAGCCACCTTTTGAACCTTTGGCTACCACCTCCTTGAAATACCTTTCTAGGAAGGTTATCTTTCTCATTGCAATCACATGAGCATCAGCGTATTAGTGAATTGCAAGCACTCGTATCTAATCCACCTTATACAAGGTTCCATCATGACAAGGTGGTCCTTAGGACTAATCCACACTTTATGCCTAAGGTGGTCTCGCCTTTTCACCTCAACCAGGAGGTCTACCTACCTGTCCTTTTTCCAGGACCTCATGCTTCAAGTGCAGAGAGGAATCTTCATACCCTGGACTGTAAAAGAGCTCTGGCTTTTTACTTACAAAGGACACAGCAACATAGAAAGTCTTCCCAACTCTTTGTTGCCTTTGATCCTTCTCATTTGGGACTACCAGTCTCCAAGAGAACACTATCTAACTGGATCGCCCAGTGTATTTCTTTCGCCTATCAGAGCAAGAACCTTTCTCTGGAGGGCCATGTCACAGCTCACAATGTGAGAGCCATGGCAGCCTCAATGGCTCATCTGAACTCTGTGTCTATTGACGACATCTGTCGAGCAGCCACTTGGGCCTCGGTTCATACCTTCACAGCCCATTACTGCTGGACAAGGACTCCCGTGGGGATGCCTTGTTTGGTCAGGCTGTTCTTAAACACCTGTTCCATACTTAATCAACTCCTACCCGCCATCCCTCATGGGATGCCAGAGATCCATGTGGGGAAGTGCAGCCCTGTCCCAGGGACACACAACTTATGGGATCTCTCCCTGGCATCTAAAGCTAGGGAGTCCCCATATGTGAAGACTCATTCCTGCTTGTTCCTGGAGATAGCACAGTTACTTACCTGTAACAGGTGATCTCTGGGAACAGCAGGAATAAGTCTTCACAACCCACCCACCTCCCCTAGGAGTTGTATCTCTCTATCTTTCCTTTCCCTCTCTCTCTCTTTGTCTCAGCTTTAAAACTCGAACTGGAGAGAGGCAGTAGGGAAAGGCGGGAAGGCAGCACGCAGGCGCTGTGGGATGCTCCCAAAAGCTTTCTGATTGGACGCTGGGGAGCGTTCCCGCGCAGGCTCCGTCGGTACCGACGATACCCATATATGAAGACTTATTCCTGCTGTTCCCATAGATCACCTGTTACAGGTAAGTAACTGTGCTTTATGGCCAAACTATTCAGCTATTTCCTGATGTCTTTCGGCCCACTCAGGTGAGGCAAAAAACTTTTCTTTATTTATTTATTTGTTATTTATATTTATTTATTTATTACAGTTTCTTATATACCGCGCTATTTAGAATCAGCGCGGTTTACATCATAACAACGACCATAATGACACTGTCAGGTTTTACATTGAACAGGAGTACAAACTTGGATAACTGGGTTAACTATATACATAATCTATCTTTCCTTGAAATCCAAGATTATGGCCCTGGGTGGATCCTCCTTATGTTTTCTTTGTAAATCTTTGGTGACAATTCATGGTGTTAAATATGTATTTACGGACCCCTCCCATTTAGAGATGCTTTTATCAGAGACATCTGATTTGCAAATTGTGGATTCTAAGTAAGTGGGTTTCTGGCGATGTTTTGGGTTCATTTAGTATATTACTAGCACCTGAAATGCAACTTATTTGGTAGTTGCTATTTTTCTTTCTTGGTTTCCTAAGTTTAGGATTTGCTCTCCTCTTAATGTGGGCTTCGAATGTGCCTTTTGTTGCCTTAAATGTATTTTTTAATTTTCCCTTTTCTTTTGGTCTCTTTTCTTTGTTACTTTTTGGAATTGTAAATTTCAGTAAATGTCAATTTAAAAAAAATGCTATAAATAAATCTATCTAAAGCAGAAGTTGTATAAACTGGCTTTTGATGACGGAGGAGTCAAGATGGCGGCAGACTAGGCTGTTTGTGCAGCTACTGTAGCGTTTGTTACTTTCTATTTTTCTTTTCCTTGATAATGGGAAAGAAGACTGGCAAATGCAATGCTAAGATTTCCTCTAAGCCTTCTGTTCCCTGTGCTTCTTTTGTCGGTCTGATGGATCAGTATGCTGTACACAGCACCCCCATGCAGAACTCCACAGAAAGCTGCAGTGGAGTGAGAGATTTTGACCTCTCCCATGAGGTGTTGCTGGCATCTATGAACCTGGAGAAACCCTGGATGCTGGAGAATCCTGCGGCAGTGCAGCAGGCCAATGCGTCAGCCCTAACATGGCTGGGTTTCTGTCTGGCTGTCAGAATATTACCTTTGTCAGGGTCATTGGAGCAGGGAACTGCCCTGGATAAATAGTGCATTGCCCTTTCTTCCACTATTGTGGACTTGGCTGCCTATTCCAAGCAGGAGATTTTTACTTTTGCTAAACCTATGAAGTTTTCCTTAGAATCTCTATGGTGTGCTATTGAGTATTTGGGCAATTCTTTCTGATCGAGTTGCTGGGGTTTCTGCTGAGTTAGTGGGATTGAAAACATACATGGATGAACATGAACTAAAATAACTGACCTAAATGGAAAGGTTTGTTCTGCTTAACAGAAGATGGAAACTATAACTGTGGATAATGTCGTTCACACGAAGCCTGAGGCGTTTGAAAACTCTAACAAGAGTCACATTTTTTGGCTTATTAATTTTTCTACAGTAAGTTTGATAAGATTTCTCCTGTTGAAATGTTTAAGAAATACCTTGTTGAAATTCTTGAAATGCCTCAGACCTTACTCAGGTCTTCTTATAAGGTTTATTGTGCCCCTGCAAGATCTTCCACAATTGAGGATCCTCTGATATTTGAAATCATCTGATATGAGGGACGTTGCTCCGGTTAATATGATTGTGACATTGTTATTTGAACTGGACAGGGACTTGATTCTTCTTTTGTTTTGTTTTTTTTGTCATCGCTTGGAGAATTTTTTGGGATTAAAAATCAATATATTTGATTTTTTTTCAAATAATGCAGGAGAGACTAAAGGAATCTTTGGTTTTTGTCTTCCTGTTTTGCAGATTGGTGCTAGGTTTACATTGAAGTATCCCTGTAAATGTTTGTTTTTACATATCAATGACAAATATGTGTTTATAGATCTATCCCAACTGACTGTGATAAATCTGTCCCACAAGGCTCTAGGGATATGGGGGAGGGCATTTAATGTGGATCCCAGCCTTAAATATGCAGTTAATTTAGATTAATTGGGAGAGGGGCCTGGTGGTCTGCCTTGATTTTCTTTTTTCCTATTATATTTATTTTTAATTTATGCTTTTCCCCATCCATATTGGACTATGGATATAGGGGGATGACCTATTATCTTTTTAACTTGTCTATCCTACATTGTTTGGATGGTTCCAGGCTGTTTTCTGCAGCAAGGCTATCTTGAGAGTTTTGAAATTTATAAAAATAAAATTACAAAACGAGGTTGTGCCAATTGGAAGAAGGGTTCTGTACTTAATTGGACTGACTGCATTTTGCCTAGTTTAATCTGCTTATTACCAATGGAGTCGGGAATTTTGAGGCTAAGCTAGATTCTCAGATACCTAGGGTTTCTCTTTTATGGGTTAGATATCATTCTTGTTTGGCATTCTTACAACTTTATTTGCCAGATGTATCAGTTTCTGGAGAAGGATAAATTGTGAAATGTGGTCTGGATGCTGATACTTTTTTATTAGTTCAGAATAGCACTGCATGTATTGTGGAAGCCATTTATAGGGAGAGACTACCACCTATGTTGGAAATCTCTCCACTGGCTTCCAGTTGTCTGTTGTATACAAGTTAAGATTATTTGTTCAAGGTTTAAAGCTATTTATGGACTCTGCAAGTTACTTGCAATCCAATTTTTTTCTTGTTGCCAGCTCTCGTGTACCCTGTGGTTGTCTCGGGGGTTTCTTCTTAACGCCCCCTTCTCTTCCTTGAAGGAAATATGGCTGAATATGCTGGTAATGGACATGACTACCAGGAAAGAAATTGGGGGAAGGACCCTAAATCCCACCAGCAAGCAGGCAGGCTTGGGGGAAGCCCTGTAGCTCAATGCAATGTGCAATGGGACTTGCAGTTGTGTTGGGCCTTATATCTGTTACCAGTTAATTCTTGAGGTCAGACCTTGCAGATTTTAGCGCTCAGGAAGACTGCAAAGACATGATTCTTGGTTAGCGTCCTGTTTATGCTTTTTATGCTGTTATGCTTTTTAAATTCTATTATTTTGTTGTACTTATTTTTGTTTGTTATATTGTTTGCTTGTATCATGTGTTGCTTCATGTTTACAATGTTTATGACTGTGTGTAACTAAATATAACGAATAGACAGCTAGAATTACTAATATATGCTTCCTTGTTAGTGCATGCTTACATTGTTAACATATGTTATTTTACTGCAGGTCCCATTTTATGCAATGGGATCTAGTTACTAATCTGCAAGGTAGAAATAGTTTGACAATGGATGAGAGAACTTCAGTGCTGCTAAGGAATTCCATGCCAATTTTAACCATCTTTTTTTTGCACACTTAGGCCAGGGCTGATCTTTCATCAAAGGTGAAAATCGCTGCTTTCAGTTTTACAGCAGTGTAAGCTCCAGGCTGTTTCAGTTGGTCATCTCCAAAGCTGCAAGTAATATTGACACTTAAAGAGACTATGATAACAGATGAGAACTGTGACGCCTATCTTGTCTATTCAGTTTTACGCCTGTTAGAATGCCATAAACCGCAGTTCGCAATTGGCGTTCTCTTCACAATTTAAGATACTCTGTATTTATCTTATGCTCTCTTGAATTCTTTTGTAGTTTTTGCCTCCACTACAACCCAATGAGAGAACATTATATGCATCCACAGCCATGTCTGTGGAAATGTTTTTTCTAATGTTACTCATAAATGTCTGTCCCCTCTGACCGCATATTATGATCTTTGTTATCGAGCTTCTTTTTCATTGAAAGTATTGGTGGTTTGTTCATTATTTATTCATTTTTTAGGTAATTTAATATATTTATTATATCCTTGCTTCTCAATTCATAGGACTTGGCTTTTGTTTTATGTAAACCGCTTTGAATATTAGCAAGGCGGTATAGAAATGAGTTCGTATAAAATAAAAAAAAAATAGAACTTTGTATATCCTTACCATTGAATGGTTTGTTTTTCTGAGGCATCACAGATCTTCCCTGCCATCCCTTCTGTAGTGTATTACTCATATCAATATTGAACAGAATTGACCCCGGGACTGATTCTGAGGCAGTCTACTGGCATCCCCATCAGGGTGGACTGTGTTTAGAAATGCTTAGTTTTTTAAAATCGCCAATGTTAGTCCACACCAATTACTGTTTTTCTTGATGGGAAGTGCATGTATTGCTCTTCTCTTGCATACTATCTGAACCAGTTTTAACCTTAGATCCTTCCCCTGGAATGCGCAGCTTATTTATGAGCCAGACAGCTTTACTCGGAGCCCAAGTATATTAAACCATTGCTTGCTGCTGGTCTGATTTGTCGGTCAGTTTTATTATTGCCCTCTGATTTACAAGCAACCCATATTGAATCTTATAACCTGTTAAACCCAAGATACTTTACTGGTGCTATCTTTTCCATTAGTAGCCACTCCATTAATTTATCCACTGTTGGGGTCAGACTAATGTGCCTGTCATCATCAGACATCTTTCTATTTATGCTTTTCTAGGCAATTTTACAATATCCCTTACAGGAGCACCTTGAATGTCAGAAATAAAGCAAAGATGTTGGAGATAATTGGAATTGTGAAATGCAAAAAAATTGAGATTGAGTGACGTTTATGCAGCTCACAAGAAATAGTAAAAGAGGCAAGATAAATTTAAACTGGTATTAGAAAAGAATTAAGACAAAAATACAGGCAGTAATCAGCATTTCTTTGAAATTAGTTTTAAATGCATGAATAAAGATACCTCTTCCTGAAGTAGCTTCTTGATCTAGATCAGTAGTATTAATTTCAGGTCCTTAAAAGGCCACAGATGGTTTAGGTTTTCAGGTGATATCTACAGAATTTGCATATGAGAGATTTACATGCCTGCTCTGCGTAAATCCATCTCATATGTATCCACAGCATCCCGAACCCCCACTGAGAACACTGCTACCACCAGCCCAGGCTGGAAATGCTGCATCCTGTTCCCTTCCCCTTGGCCATGATCATGACCATGACCATTGCTGGCTGCAGAGGAGGAGGAGATGGCCTGAAGGCCCCCTCCCCCTTCTCTCTTTTGTCTGCCAACTCTGATCATTTATTTTCAGTTTTTAGTGATTGCAAATATATCAGTTTTGGGAATATGCATTTCTTACATTTTTCTATTTTGCTCAGTAGAAGAGGAAATACATTTTTATTTTTCCTTTGTGGGGATCTGCAGCAGTTGGAATTAATTGGCTTTACAAGAATGTGGGGCATTGGACTTCTGTACTTGCAGTGCTGCCTTTCAAAAGTTCAGTTCTTGCTATTTTTTTGTCATGAGAGTTGATGCTCTTATGGAAAGAAGCATATTTGCAATGTTTTGTGTTAATTCTTGAAGTATCTAGCACTGGATATATTTTGTGTTCCTGTTACTGAGGTGATACCAGAATTTTGAAGAGAAAATTTATTTGGTAAGCTATAAAAGAAAAACATTCTACTCTGCTCTGTATAAGCGTACAGCCAACATCAAGAATTTTTGTTTACCTATTTTAAGTTTAATGTGAATTTTTCTACCATAACACCACAATTCTGTTAAGAATAGTTTAGATTTCTCTTGCATTATTTTTAAACATAAAATGATATTTGGACTCTAGTTTTGTTTAGCTCCGATTGTAGCGTTCATTGTGTCAGAATACAGTTTGCATACGCCTTGTAGTGCTATATAAATAGAAACATAGAAACATGACAGAAAAAGACCACATGGCCTATCTAGTCTGTCCTTCCATATCAACAACTACAACAGTCCACTTTTTACCTTTAGAGATCCTCTGTGTTGGTCCCATGCTTTTTTGAATTCAGTTACTGTCCTCATCTCTACCACCTCCACTGGGAGACTATTCCATGGGTCCACTACTCTTTCCGTAAAGAAATATTTCCACATATCACTCCTGAATCTATCTCCCTTCAACCTCATCCCATGTTCCCTCGTAGCAGAACTTGCTTTCAATTGAAAGAGGCTCTCTCCCTGAACATTTATGCCACGGAGGTATTTAAACATCTCAATCATATCACCTCTATCCCCCCTTTCCTCTAAGGTGTACATATTAAGATCTTTAAGTCTGTCCTCATATGCTTTATAATGAAGCCCACTAATCATTTTAGTAGCCACCCTCTGCACCGACTCCATCCTGTTCACATCCTTTTGAAGGTGCGGTCTCCAGAATTGCACACTATACTCCAAATGAGGTCGCAACAAAGACTTATACAGAGGCATTATCACCTCCTTTTTTCTGCTAGCCATTCCTCTCCGTATGGACCCAAGCATCCTTCTAGCTTTTGCTATCGCCTTTTCTACCTGTTTAGCTACTTTAAGATCATCAGGCACAACCACGCCTAGGTCCCGCTCTTCTTTAGTGGACAAAAGTACTTCACCTCCTATACTGTATTGCACCCTTGGATTGCTGCAGCCCAAATGCATGACCTTACATTTTTTAACATTAAATCCCAGCTGCCATATTCTAGACCATTCTTCAAGCTTAGCTAGATCCCTCCTCATGTTATCTACACCTTCCTGGGTGTCTACTCTATTGCAGATTTTGGTATCATCTGCAAAGAGGCAAAACTTACCCGACAGCCCTTCAGCTATATCACTAACAAAGATGTTAAAAAGAATCGGACCAAGGACAGATCCCTGGGGCACACCACTGGTAACATCCTTCTCCTCAGAGTGAGCTCCATTTACTTGTACTGATTGATATAGTAGTGTGGTGCATCACAATGTGAAAACAGTTGAGCACCACTGCAGTAGAAAATAACGTATCATTATGAAATATCCAGTATTTTTTTTTAATCCTCAAAACTGCTGCTTAATTGATTGTTTATAACAGATGCAGCAAAGAAACCAAAAGAAAAATTCTGCTTCAAGGAGTAACACTTCCTGACATGTAGATTAAAATATTATTTTCCTATATTGTCACTGTAGATCTCGAAAGAGCCATATTTCTTTTGGCCCAAAATAAATTTTTGTTTTGGGAAAAAAATGGTTTCAGTGGCCAGATTCTATCTCGTTCCAAGACAAATATAACCAGCAATGAAGCATTGAATGTAGCCTTTCTTATTGATGATAAAGAATCCAGGTAATTTATGAACGATCCAAGGCTTCCTTCCATTGTACTCTTGCTTGCATAGGACCTCCTTGTGACACTGTCTGCGCTTCAGTTGGCAATGCCATGCCTCCTGGGCATGTCTGTGTAATTTTTCAGTATGACTTCAAGAAAAAATAGTTACAAATATTATGAAACAGTCACTGCAATTTTAGATACCTAGCTTAATTTGCCATGGATTGCAGTTTGCTGCAACTAGCTGTAGTGTTTTAGGTAAATGGCAGTCTGGAACTCTGCAAAACACCAGTCGAATGCACTGAAGTTTGTATTTTCTCAGAGTACTGCTACTACTGTTGCCAATCTACTCATTTGTATAGTGCTACAAGACATACATACTAGTACTAATAATCATTTGTATAATGCTACAAGGCATACGCAGTGCTGTACAAACACATGTAAGATGGCCCCTGCTCATCAGAGCTTACAATCTAGTCAAGACAGACAACACAATAGCTGGGACTAGGGTAGCACTATACACATACATTAAGAGAAGGAAAGGGTACCGAGGAGGTGGTGATCAACTGTGTTAGAAGCAGCAGGAAAGGTCAAGGATAAGGATTCGTAAAAGGCCCAGAATTTGGCCAGGAACAGTCATTGGAGACTTTGACAAGGGCCATTTTTGAAGAGGATGAAATCTAGATTGTAGTAGATCCAGAATGGCTCGAGAAGAAAGATAGTCAACACAGTGGTGGATGCAAAAGAGAGGGAGAGGAGGGACATTATTTCAATAATTGGAAGGGCAGGTAAGGTCCAGTGAAGGTTTTTTGAGGTTCGCTTAAGTGCAGTAATGCCGGACGGATGGTCCTGGCCTCTAGGCGATGGATGGCCCATTTTGCTTCCACAGGAGACTACTGACCCTGTGCAATTTGGTCAAGACAGTAAACTCCCCAACTGGAGAGACTGACATTGGTGGTGAGGAGCACCTGGGCTGGAGTTTCAAGGGGCATCTCCCTCAACATATTGTCAGGGGAGGCCCACCAGAGGAGGTTGTTTTGATACGAGAGAGGAAGCAATAAGCAAGCACAGGAATCGGTCAGCAAGACCTGCTGTTGAAGGACGCATGAGTGCTTGTACCCAGGGCACCAGCTCGAGGGTTGCAGCCATAGCTCCCAAAAGCTGAAGGTAGTCCCTAGTTATGAGAGTGGAATTCCCAAAAACATTCTGAGGTTGGTCATGTAACTGGGCCCACCTTAAGGAAGACTTTGCCTACATGGGTGTCAAAACGAGCCTCAAAGTTTGAGTTCTGAGAAGGCATCAGGCAGCTCTCACTGCTGTTAATGACCCAGCCAAGCCACTCGATGAATTTGATCACTCAATGTAGCGTCTTAATTGCTTCCGGCCCCCTTGTTTGGCCAGATTGCCACTGAACTGTGCATTCTGGAGCTCTCTGGACTGGCCCCGACTCCCTCAACTTCTGATTCTGGCATCAGGAGGCCTTCCAGAGCCTTTTCTTTCCCGCCAGAGCCACTTCTGATGCACCCCCTCAAGAAAGCCCAGTAATTAGGTCGCATTTACACCCAGTCACTGACTGCCTTGGAAAGTGGTTGCAGTTTTCCATGGTCAATGTTTTCATCACAGTGGCCACCAAGCATTTTCACCATTCCTATAGAAGTGGAGCTGCCTTTCAGGACCTGCAGGGCCGTAAGGTAGAAGAACTCCTTCAGATGACCTTCCCTTCCTCCTCCTTAGCCTATCAGATGACAACATCGGTGCACGTGTCCTCCTCCATTGGGGTCAGCTCCTTCCTGAGGATGGGTATTTGGCCCATCTCATATCTGACGTCCTTCTTGGTGGATTCCTTTTATGATCTCTTGCACCTTTCCACGTAGGGAGTCGCGGTGGCTACAGTGGCTCGCCGAGGGCTATTGCTCAGATTGTTTGACAGATGTCACATCTAAGGGGCACTTAGCCAAATTGCCTTTTAGGGATTTATTTATTTATTTATTTAATATTTCTTATATACCGCGCTATTTATCATCAGTGCGGTTCACAGTGTAACAATAAAGCACATAGGTCAGATGACTGGCCTTCGTTTACAGATAACAGGGAGATAAAATGGAGGTAAACAGGGGAACTAATTACAATCATTAGAATACCTGATATGATTTATGTTAGCTTTGTATAGGGATAGGCTTTATGTTAGCTTTATGTTATGTTATGTTATGTTAGATTTATGTTATGTTTATATTTATTTATGTTAGATTTATGTTAGCTTTGTATAGGGATAGGCTCCTGTTTGGCTAGCACTTGGGAAAGTTAGTCAAGGACCTCAGAGAGATCAAGCCCCAGCAGCTGCTGGAGGATAAACCCAAGGGTTCCTCCAAGCACTGTTCTTTGTCATTGAGGGCGCCATCTTTGCCACCGAAGTTCTGTGATTCTCAACTGTATCAACAGAATAAACAGACCACCTCCTCTTCTGGAACTGGATCCACAGCATGTTTAAAAGCTGCAGGAACAGTTGTAGTAGAAAGTAATAGGTTGAGGATATGACAGATGGGAGGGGCTACAACAGGGGAGATAGAGTTTAGTAGATAAGTGCGAATGGGATTAGAGAAGCAAGTAGTGAGTCTGGAGGAGGAGAAATGTGCAGTTTCCTCCTCATTCATTTTAGAAAGATAGGGTAGCAGGAGTAGAGAATGCAGTGAACCTGGTTATGGAAGTAGTTAGCTGAAGTCTGGGCAGAAAGAGGGGAGTAAGAGGCAGAGTACTTTGAGGAGTGTATTGAGGGTGCCAAAGAGACTGAGGGTTGGAGACAAGAGAATTTCAGACATAGTACTCTTGATTGGCAAGTGCTATAGCAGACTGGAAGGAGGTTAGAATTTGAAATGTATGAAGTTGGCATAGGATTTTAGTCAAAGGCACGCAGTACAGAACGCACAGGAACATAGGTAGCAGATTTTGGAGGTCAACTAAGGCTGAGGTATAGTACGCCTCACAGGGCGTGGAATGGGAGGAGTAAGAGCATCCATAGCAGATGTGGGCTTAATGTTATAGGAAGAAATTGTCTCATTGATGCCATAGTGAATGAGAGAGAAGATGACAGCAGTGGAATGAGCTGAAGGGTCAATAGCCTGAAGATTCATAAATGTGTTTGTGGTGAGGGGAGGGGTTAAGTGCGAAAGTTAATAGATCATAGTCAGATAAGGAAAGAACTGGAGAAGTTTGAGGGTGAACAGTTGGAGAAAAAGACAAGGTCGGGGCAATGGCCATGCTGATGAGTGGGGTTGGTAGAAAAGAGCTGGAAGTTGAATGATGAGGTTAAGGCAAAGAGCAATAACAAAGGGGTCATCGTGAATTTTAAAATCCTGAAGAATGAGAAAAGGTGAAGATGGTTTAAGAAAGAAGGAAACCAGGAATCAAAGTTGGTGAAAAAGGAAGGAGCAGTGTTGTCAGGGGGTGAATAAACAGTGTTTGCCTGGAGAGGTAGTAGAGTAAATAAGTGGATGGAGTAGACTTCAAAGAAAGAAGAGGAATGAGACAGAGGTGGAAGAAGAGATTGAAACTAGCAGAAAGAAGAGTAGCAACCCCATACCACTGCCATGGCCATCTTGGTGAAGTGGTTAGGAGACAAGATAGATACCATAACAGAGGGTAGCAACTGAAGCAGAGCCTTCAGGGAGAAGCCAGGTTTAGGTTAGAGCAAGAAGGTGCAGAGCATTAAAGAGAAAGAGGTCATGAATGTAGATAAGTTTGTTAAAAGCAGTGTGGATATTCCATAGAGCTCATGAGAGAGAAGAGGAAGGAAGCAGTTATTTCTACAGTCTGAGACTGGGTTAGACTGTGAAGGCTAGCTGTAAAAATCTCTAAGCTCTTAATTGCTTTGTAAGCAAACAAGTCTAAGGCACTAATGGTGATCCATATTGCCTTCAAGTTAATAACGTGAAGCTTGAGAAGATGCTTTTCCAATAGGCAGTCACCCCCTCAGGAATAATAAGCTCCCTATGCATTTTTCTAGTAGGGAATTAGATTCTTCTAGCACAGTTCTGTGCTTGCATGCCGTCCCAAGTGACAGAATACTTACTGGAGCAAATATCTGTGTTCTTCAGCACAGGACTGGACACACCTATGTTGTGTCTCCTAGTAATCATAGCTATGGTTGTCCTTTATTTTATTTAGCAACGCAGTGCTTATATACCACTTTTCACTGAGTCAAAGTGGTATACATTCAGGTATAGTATTATATTTCCCTTGTTCCCAAAGGGCTTAAATCTATGTGTTGTACCTGAGGCAACGGAGGGTTATGGCTTGCCCAAGGCCACAAGGGAGCACCTGTGGGACTAGAAACCCCTGTCCCTCCGGCCTGAGGTTGCTGTCCTCCAATGGGATTTGAACCCCCGGCACAAGGCAACTTGCTCCAATCACTAGGCCACTTACCAGTGTATTTTTCCTTGGATGTGAGAAATCTTTTTGGAGGGACAAAGCATAAGCTAAGTGATCATTTGCACCTTTGCTGCTTTACTGATTAAAATGGACATAGTCTAGGTAGGGGTGTTTTCCTCACCTGGACTCAGTCTGACAAAACTAGTTAATTATTGAATTTTTTCAATTTGAATTTCATGCTGTTCACGTTACCACTGTGACGCTTTTGAGGGAATTGGTTTTTTTTCAGTGGTTGTTTCGAATACCCTTTTCTCTTTGCCCACATGGGTTTTTTTAATTGTCCCTTAGCTAGCCTGGCAAGGGACGTCATAGACTGTGCCAGTTTCCTGAACAAGAAAGTTAAGAATAGAAGTACACTTCCTTTTCGGTTTGGGCTAATGAGATTTGAACCAGCCAAATAGTGCCACAGCAAGTAGTCATCCCCCCTCCCTCCAAAATAATGTGGCCAACCTGTACCACAAAAGGAAAAAGACTTTCGCCCATCCAGCCAACCACTCATCTTGAAGGAAGCCTCCCTCCTCAGGGTGGTGACTCGGAGAAGCTACCTCAGGAGCCAGACAAGCGTTTTTGAGATGTTGCTACTCCTCTGTCCTCCGTAGCTGGGCAAGTCATGTAAACCTTTATTGCTTTAGGTGTGCAAACTTAGATTGTGAACCCTCTAGGGACAAGGAGAAATCTATTGTATCTGAATGCAGCTTACTTTAACTAGTACTGGAAAGGCATGAACTAAATGCAAATATATTTTATTTATTATTTATTTAAGCTTATTTCTATGCCACCCTTCTACAATTCAAAACGGTTTACATACAACAAATTTGTGACGGTATGCCTGGACGACATACTGTTTACATGGAACAAGAAACAGTAGAAGCGGTATAACAAAAGTATAACTTTAGCATTTAACTGTTTATAGCTAGGTTTCTGGCTATTTGCGGTTGTGGTTTTAATAGTTGGGCTGATCAACTTATGTTCATATACTGAGGAATTTGTCTGCTGTATATTTAGTGTTAATTTTAAGGTGGTTTAGATCTAGAGTCTGTGTCCATGCTGTATTCAGTCTGGAAGAGGCATGTTTTCAGGTTTTTTTTTCTTCTAAAGTCCAACAAGTCTGTGCTCTCTCTTAGTGTTGGAGGAAGGGAGTTCCATAATGTGGGGGCAAATAGTGTGAAGGCTCTATTGCATATGAACTGTTTGCTCTTGACTTTCTGGGTTGGGATCTTCAGAAGGTTAAGGGCAGAGGTCCTTTGGGACAGTCAGCTGTGGATGTTGAGATGAGAAACAGTAGGCAGTTCCTTATTGTTCCTCCAATCCAGTTCCGCACCTCTGGGTAGTTAGTGTACCTCTTCCAGCAACTTGGAGACTGAGCATGCCATCTTTTTGATGTGTACTTAAGCAACTGGCACCGCCTACCAGTCCTAGTATGCTAAGTCTCCAAACAGCTGGAGGAGGTAGTGAGCCAGGGTGCTGGACTCACTGAAGGGATAACTAAGGAGATAGGTTTAGTTAGTTTTCTTTTTATTTTCCTGGTTAAGGTTCAGGTTTCTTTGTTTTTAAAGGCAGAAAAAAAATAAAGGAAAAAAATCAGAATGATCAGAAAGAACTCAGGGGACAACAGGGCTGAGGGGAGCATATTCCTCCCCCCCTCCCACCAGGATTTTGGGGGGCGTTCTGTGGGGACCTTCCTCAGTCTGAGACTTCTAGTGGCTCCTGAACCCATTATCAGGTGAGGAGCTGCTGCGGGGGCAGTAGTTGATTGACGGGAGTGAAAGCCTGCAGCTCCAAGTCACCCCCCTCAGTGCCGAAGCTGGGAAGGAAGGCTGAGCGCGAAGGGTAGAAAAGCCACACAGCAAAGAGCTTCCAAGGTAACAGCGGACGGGGGTGGAGGACAGCAGGAACCCCTAGAAACTGCTTGAACATGAGACAGAGTGGCCTGCAGCCATGTGTTTGGGAGCCTGCAGCGGCGCTGAAAACTCTCCCCGCTGTGTTTAGACGTGATTTCTTCTTCAGGCCCATTGCGTTTTAACCCCCTGCTGTGTTTTGGGTGCCCGGGAGAGGCAGCCACCGGAGAATAAAGCAGGACAGAGCAGCTTCTTCCTAGGGGTCCATTTGCAGTTTTCTTTCAATTTCAGTTAATTAGATTTTGATAAAGTGGCTTTATTTAATTTAGTTCAGGTATTCTAGTGCTCTGTGCCTGAGCCCATGGAGGTGCACTGTGCTAGGGATCCTTTTACCTACCCGGGTACAGATTGAGGGCATTCTGGGGAGTGCCTGCAGCCCTTCCCACTATGCCGGACAGACAGCAGTGCCTGGTATGGGATGGTATCAAGGGGTGAAACCCACTTCATGCCACACCATTAAGTTTTGAGCTGTATAACACAAGAAATGCTTATTGTGCACAATGAGTTGATGCAGACCTATGGAAAAAGCCCAACTTATTTTGTTCCTAGGCATATTTCAGAGAGCTGTCGTGCCTAGTCAGGTGATATAAGTGACAATTTGTTGAGACATTATGACTTTCTCCTGAGAAGGGTCAGGCAAAATGTTAGAGACAGAAATAAGTGAAAGATAAGCAGGAAAAAGTGCTGCACAGAGGTTTGTAGCTTGTTTATTTAGACAGTTTTTGTATACCACCTTGTCCTTCAATCAAAGTGGTCACAACACAGTTGGGGGATACATTTAACACGAGGAGATATGAGACACATACACTAATACTTACAGGGAACAAGGGCAATGGAGGGTTAAGTGGCTTGCCCAAGACCACAAGGAGCATCTGTGGGACTAGAAACCCCAGTCCTTCCGGCCCAAGGTTGCTGTCCTCTAGTGGGATTTGAAACCCTAACCTTCCGGCCTGAGGTAACTTGCCCCAACCACTAGGCCACTCCTCCCTAGTAGCTATAGTTTTGTTCTGTGAAAAAGAGGAAGTACCTGCATATAATTTTATTTATTTATTTATTTACAGTCTCTTTTATACCGCGCTATTCAACATCCGTGCGGTTTACATGACAACAAAAACTTATACGGTGCAGGAATCGATTTGCTGCCAGACGATCCTAGCGCATGTGTGTGCTGAGTGCCCTTGCACAAAGGTTGTGACTGCTAAAAGTGATATTTCTTTGACGGCATTGAATGGTGCTGGTGCTTGCACAACTCCAGATTGCATATAATCCACGGATGTGAGAAAGGCCTTTTTAAGCCTGCCCCTGAGGAAGAATACGAAACACGGCCTGTGTCGGGCCTAGGCTTTGGTCTAATTATTAATAAAGTGGTCTTCCATCGCTTCCCACGTCTCCTATGGTCAGTGAGTAACCTGATTATCCTTTGTATCTTAGCCCAGATTTTATTTTATTTATTTGCTTTTATATACCGCCCCTTCCAGAAATCAAGGGCGGTTTACAATGAATATAAGACAATTACATTATAACATAGAACTCACTTTTAACGTCTTAAAAGCAGTTTAGCAAAAGAGCTAAATAACACATTAAAGTAACTTATTTGCAGAGTATTTTGGAATATACTAGCTATTCCATTGTCAAAGGGTGATATTGTGCATAAGAGAAGCTGTACTCCTTAAAAAATATAAACTTTTACTCTGAGAAATTGTCAATCTGATTGGATCAGTGCATGGTCCATGTCATATCTCTGAGGTACAACATGGCAGCGCAATCTAAAAATCCTCAAGATATGCGGGAAGCGGTCTCTGAGGCAGACATCTGCCTAGACTGCCTGCAAGAGGCTAAGTCATTGGAGCAGGGCCTGCAGGACGAGACGAGGCAGGAGAGTCCCTCCCGGTTGCAAGAGATCCTGGAGGTGGGGGGCACTGTATTACCTTAAACGGATCTGGCTCCGGCTCCTGGTCCCTGCATGATGCCTGGGCCATCCACCCTTCAAGCCTAGGGAGCAATAGGGCTCCCGGGGAAGTTCTCACTGGAGTTTGTCTTTTGCATAAGGTGTTTTGCCTACATCAACAGGGCTTGGTAAGTGGCCCCTCAGCCACGGAACACGGGGCTATGAGGGCGTCAGATGCAAAAGAGCACGAGTCAGGGGCTGTTTTGTGTAAGAAGTCTAGAAGCTCAGAGGAGTGGCAGCAATCACCATTGTGGATGGGGAAGACCTCAACACGGAGCTAGATCTGCAGGAGGAGTTGGAAGAAAGAGAGATCCCAGAATAGAAGGATTAGGCCCAGATTTGTTCGGGTGTTCCACCGGGGGGAGCTGCCAGCACTCATCTTGGAGTCCCTCAAGGCCCTGAATATGCCTGCTAACCTCCTGGCAGAGGAAGAGGTGCTAGAGGATCTGCTGCTCCAGGCGGTGCGGAAATCACAGAAAGTCTTCCCGGTACAGGGAGTAGTATGACAGATGATCCAGGATGAGTGGGATCTGCTGGGGACCAGTCTTAAAGGGATGTGATCCATGACGCGCCTGTACCCCCTACTGGAGCAAGAACAAGAGCTCCTTTGATCGCTCAAAGTGGATGCAGCAGTGTTGGCAGTAAAAGAGATCTTGACTCGTCTCCTGCAGCTAAGAGCCGTGGAACCGGTTCTGCAAGACCAGTATGGCTGTGGTCAATACTCCATGTATTTTGTGGTACCCAAAAAGGAAGGTTCCTTCACCCGATTCTCGACCTCAAAGGCATGAACCGCTGTCTTTGGGTACCGCATTTCCACATGGAAGTGTTGGGATCATTAATAGTGGTGGTAGGAAGTGAACAACTTTAACCTACTTGGATCAACTATCAATAAAGAAACAACAAGCAGTCAAGAAATCAGATGGCGCATTGCTCTTGGCAGAATGGCTATGAAAGACCTAGATAAGATTCTCAAGAGTAGAGATGTGTCTCTCCATACAAAGATTCGACTTGTTCAAGCCATGGTATGATTGCAGGGGAAAGCAGTCCAAGTCCTCTCGGACAATGCGACCACGGTGGCTTAGGTCAATCGGCAAGGAGGCACTGGCAGTGCAGACCAGGAGGAGGAAGCTGAAAGGTTGTTTGGAAGGGCAGAGATTTGTCTCCAGGCATTAGCAGTGACGCACATAGCGGGAGTTGACATGACGGCAGTCTATCTCAGCCGAGTGTGCTTGGACCCTGGAGAGTGGCAGCTCAACCAGGGTGTGTTTGAGCAGATGGCCCGCTGATGGGGCACACTGGTCATGGACCTAATGGCAACATTCAAGTTGTCTAAGGCTTGCTGGTTTTTCAGCAGAAGAAGAGAGAGGATGTCAGAGGGCCTGGATCCTCTAATTCAGCAATGGCCCGAAGAGTGTCTCATGTTTTTCCCCTGTGGGAGCTCATAGACTAGGTAGTGCAACGAATAGAGGTGCACTGGGGATTAGTGATTCTGGTGGCAACCGAACATGGACTTTCCTGCAACAGGAACCCCCAAGGAACGTTCGGTTGCCACCAGAATCACTAGGTGTACACTCTTAGATGTGCTGAGACTTCTAAGGGCGGTGACCCACCTCTTTCTGCCGAGGAGAATGGTGGTACCATCTTGGGATTTCAATCTGGTGCTGACGGCACTGTCTGGGGAACCCTTTGAGCCATTGAGTCAAGCTTCCCTGAAGGATTTGACTCTGAAAACGGTATTCCTGGTGGCGATTTTCGTGGTATGCAGATTTTCAGAGCTTGAGGCCCTGTCGTGCCAGGAGCCATTCCTTTCCTTCTTCAAGGACAAAGTGGTCTTGCTCCCGGTACCTTTATTTTTGCCCAAGATGGTGTCAACATTTCATGTAAATCAGGCCGTTTCCTTACCGGCTCTGGCAAGCGCGGATGTCGGCCCTGCCACTCCACAGCTGTGTTGCCTGGATGTTAAAAGAGCCCTGTGAAGGTATGTGAAAAGGGCATCATCCTTTCGTAGATCGGACCGTCTGTTGGTTCTCTTTAGTGGGCTGCAGTAAGGTGAGGTCTCCATTTCCAGATGGATCAGGGAGGCAATCGCGTCGGCGTACATCTTGAAGGGTAAAGCAGTGCCGGCGGGGTTGCAGGTGCATTCCGTGAGGGCTCAGGCAGCCTTGTGGGCAGAGTATAGTTTAGTTCCGCCGGTGGAGATCTGTAGGGTGGCAACGTGGTTGTCGCTGCATACTTTCTCTGAGCATTATCATCTGGATGTCCAGGCGGCGGGGGATGCTCGTTTCGGATTGGCAGTGCTTCAGGCTGGTTGTGCGGGTCCCTCCTGTTTAGTTTAACTGCTCTGATACATCCCAGAGGTACGGGATTGGACTGGAGAGACGATAAGGAAAGAGAAATTAGACTTACCTGCTAATTGTTCTTTGAGGAACTCCAGTACAGTACCGAAACCCTCCCTCAGTGCTTTCTGTGATAATCTGTGCGCATCCTGTTCCTGAAGCTGGTTTCCTTGGTGGAGGAAGTGGCCAGGAGGAGCCTGGGAGTGGGGTGTAATTGGCATTGGAGGGGGGGGGGAGAAGGATCGGAAGAGCTGTCAGTCACTTGCTTCTCGCTGGTTGGAGTTGCTCAGGCGTTCAACAGGTAGGCCTCTTCATCCTGAAGGGGGAGGTGGCGTATTTTTCCCAGGGGATGGAGGGGGTACTAGTTTATTTAGGCATAGAAGTGTTTGTTGCATGACTACTTATTTGTTGCTCCTCTGAGTCTGCTTTGTCAATAGGTACTGGGGCTGGTAGGCGGTGCCAGCTGCTTAAGTACACTAGTGTCATCAGAAAGATGACGTGCTCAGTCTCCAAGCTTCTTGAAGAGGTACTGGACTGGAGTTCCTCAAGGAACAATTAGCAGGTAAGTCTAATTTCTCTTTTGCATATTCCTTGTGTAGGATTTTGAATATTATGGTAAGGGCTTTGAATTTGATTCTGGCAGTCATGGGCAGCCATTGGAGTGGTATAAGTAATGGGGTGAGGTGGTCTCGACAAAAAAAAAAAAAAAAAAAAAAAGAGTACTACTGCTGGTACAGATCTCCTGCCCCAGACTCCTTGTCTGTACACATCACACTGCTGACACCAACAGCTTCTTTTTAAAGACCATTGGTAGGAGATCAAGAAAGAGCAATACAAGTATACCATGCTTTTTATGGCTCATCTAATTTCCTAGGATCTGGTCCACTGGTCTGACTTCTGAGTCCTTTTGGCTTAACAGTCTATCCATTTGGCAGCACTCTCTCTGTGTGAACAGCTGCCAAATACTGTGTGCAGTGCAGGCTCTGCTACAGCAGTGCTAACTATTTATTTATTTATTTACCACTTGCGTACTTCTTTCCTTCTTTCTTTCTTCCATACTGCCCCTTCCAAAGATCAGGGGCGGTTTACAAAGAACAGAACATCTTATATAGCACGGTGGTATAACGTTTTACATAGTAAACTTTGTAATTACAGTTAACAATTTACAATTTACATTTTGCTTAGAAAAAGAAGCTAATAAACTATGTACATAATCTCTGATTTTGATGTTTTTCTTTGAGTCTGAGGGTGCAGAATGTGTGTCTCTCTCAGGGGATGTGTTGTGATGTAGCTTGTGAGGGGGATCTATATTTGTTTCCATAGTGTGCAAGGAAGAGGTACGTTTTGAGTTTTCTCCTAAATGTTTGGAGGTCTTTGATCATAGTGGTAGTGGGAGGGAGTTCCAGAGAATGGGGGCAAGATATGTGAAGGCTCTGGAGCTCATGGTCTGTTTTGTCTTGCTGATAGAGTGGGGGGGGTTACAAGCGAGTAGATACCAGATCCCACAGGCAAAATGCTATCTGGTTGAGTATGAATGAGGGTTGATAAGGACGGGGAGAGGTTATTGATAAGTTTGGAAGTTACTGTTAGTAACTTATATTTTATTTGGCTTAGAACTGGGAGTCAGTGGAGCTCATATAGGATGAGGGTTATATGATCAGTTAGGCGGGCCTTACAGACAATTCTAGCAGTGATATTTTGTGCTCTCTATAGTAAGTTTGTTTTTGATTGGTAGACCCTGTAACAGGCTATTACAGTAGCCAAAATTTGGGGTGATAAGGGCCTGGACTACTGATTTGAAATCGTTAATGTCTAGCAGGGGTCTAAGACATTGAACAGTTTTCAGTTTGAAGAAGATAGTCCTTATTGTTTTTATATGTGGGAGTATGCTGAGGGATTGATCTAATATTATGCCAAGGTAGTTCACCTCTTGCTTAGCAGGGAGTACAATATTATTAATCTTGATGGTTTGAAAGGGGGTAGGGCTTTGATTTCTTGATATGTATAGGACTTCTGTTTTCTTGTAGTTAATATTAAGGTTGTTGGACTTTAACCATGATTCCGTTTCAATAATGCAGTATGGCTTGTCATGGTTAGATATCTAATGATGGCAAAGAGCTCTCTAGGACGGTTGAGAGAGCAGTTTAGGATTCTTGTGTGGTAATCTCTTTGTTTTGCTAATTGTGTCTTTGTAGATAGCGAGTATATTAAGGTAGCGTTGTTTGTTTTCTTGGGTTTTGGTTAGCCTCCACTTTTTTCTTGTTTTCTTAATTGCCTCTTTAGTTTAGTTAGCTCATGTGTGTACCATTTTTCATTGCTTTTAGAGGTTTTCTTAGGGAGTGTGATGGGTGGGGGGGGGGGGGGAAGCAGCTTATTGAATAGAGCGGTTCCATATGTTTAGAGTGGTGTTGCTATCAGGGGAGTCAGTTGAATCAGTTATAAGCTGGGGCAGGATGTTGTCCTGAAAGGTGTTTCTATTGAAGTGGGTAAAGCGCCTAGTTAGTGGTTTTGTGCCATTGTTGTGGTAAGAGAGGTGTTTAATGGTATATGAAAGGTTAACAGATGGTGGTTAGACCATGGAACTTAAGTTATTACAGGGGGAGTGTACATGTAGTGGTTTATGGTTTGGTGTGGTAGGAAGACAAGGTTGAGTGAATTCCCCTTTGTGTGTGTTGGAGAGTGCATAATTTGGTGGAATCCCATGTTTGTCATTGATTCTAAGAAGGTGAAGGTGTTAGTTGGGTTGAGGGATGGGAGATTAAGATCTCCTAGGATTATGTGGGGTTTCCTCTGTGAGGCTGCACATGCTGATTCTAGTATGGGGATCAGGTTGTTGAGGCTGGGTGATGGTGGTCCTTATATGAGATAAAGCGATATGTTCTTGTTCCCTTTTTCAAGGAAACCAGTCCATCTAAATTGCTTGATGTTGTAGGGGTAAGTTTGAGGTTTTTTTTTTGCTTAACACGAGTACCCCTCCCTCCTCTTTTTGATTCCTGGTGGCAGTTAAAAAGGTCATATGCCTGAATTTGTAATTGGTTTATTAAAATGTCAGCAGGTGAGAGCCATGTCTCAGTGGCACATAGGATGTGTGGTTTTTCGTCCTTGAGTAGATCAGTAATTATTGGTATCTTATTTCTTATATATCTTACATTGATAAGTATGCATTTTAATTGGGTGGGGGGACTGTGTAGTTTCTTTTGTTGTATCTGTATAGGTTGGATCTGTATTAACCTGTTTCGGTATTTGATGTTTTTCTGATATGGCCTATTATTGGGTGGATAGCAGTTTGTTTGGTAGTTTGATTTGTATCTTATGGGGTTATGTATGATGGGGATTGGGTTGTAGGGTTTTGTATCATGATTGTGAATGAGAGTGTTTGATAGCAGGGTTGATAGGAGGATGAGGTGAAGTAAGCAAATGCAGATTCTTCTGGAGTCCATCGTGAAAGTGTAGACTTTGCATGGTTTGAGCGTTTTGAATCGTCTGGTATTTAGGTTGGTACTGAGTGAGAAACAAAATGGTTTGAAGACCCTGATAGTGTTGTATGTTATAACTTAAGGAGACATACAGGACGATACAGTATACTTAACATGCAATGTTATGCAGTTTTACACTGGTTTAAAGGATGGTTGAATAATCTGTTTCAGTAATTTAACCTTGGTGGAGGCAAATATTACAACACTGGAATCATCATAATACAATGTGGGAGTTTTCACAAGTAGCCTTATGCAGTTTACAATGGCTTAATTAAGAGTGGAAGAGCTGGTTGAAAGCTTTAATCTTGAGAGGCATTTGATACAACCCCCAGAGCATTCAAGACACTGTAGGGATTTTAATGGGTAACAATATGCAGGATACAGTTCTGTGGAGCAACTATACCAGTATCACCATCACAGTCTCCAGTCAACATGTTCTGTGCACCGTGTGACAAATAGCCCCAGTTGCCTGCAGCATGCCCTCTGGGCCAGTTCCCATGCCATGCTTGCCCTATGCTGCCATCAGCCACTGAGCCCACTGTCCACACTATGCACTGGCACACCCTCCCTGTGCCAGGTGGTGGGTGGCTAGCCCCACAAGCGCCTATGCTGCTGCACAGTGTGCCTCTTTGGTCCTTTCCAGACAGTGGCTCTGCATTCGGCAGGCAGCAGGGACACAGATCAGTTGAATGGCAAGCAGTTGCTACGAACAACTGTCTGTCTTCTTTTGCTGAGCATGACAGCGGCATAGTGAGAACAGCAGCCCCCCACAGACCTCCCAGTGTAGTTCTGCTGTAGAAGAGGAAGACCAACAACAGTGTAGCCTGTAAAACCGCATTGGAGCTAAATTTGCTTATTGACATAGGGAAAACTGGCCTTGGTTTGTTATACAGTGAAAAATGCAGTTATAGATATTGGTGATACTGCTAATAAACCCACAAGAACAGCATGTGCTGAATGCTTTATCACTGCTACCTGAAGATACGTTTATCCCTCTTGGATTGGAGGGTGGTGGTAATGATGGGGAGGGGTGATAAACATTAAAACTGTTACACAATACTAGAGAACCGACTTAAGGATAGAGTTTGTATAGCTGTTGAGGTGCGCTTATACCAAATAAATGATCCTCATTAGATCTAATGCCTTAACAACTTCTGTTTTAACTTAAGTTCACTTTGAAGGTTGGATGGATATTGTGGCAATCCATTTGCCTATTTCGAAATAAAGTTCAACAAATTGCATTTTTTTTTTTACTGGGCTAACTTAATACGTTTATGACTAATTTTCCAGAGCTATGCATCCTTTATCAGGTAACCACACTGAACTGATGAGGGTGCATGGCCCTGGAACACCAGTCACAAGTATGTTAGCCTAGTAAAAGTTTATTCTTACCACTTGTGTGATAGATAAACACTCTGAACTTTAATGAAAGGGAAGTGCTTCAGTATTCTGTTTTCCTTGCCTATCTAAACTTTGACTGCTTTATGGTCTTGAAAGTTGACCACATCCTTGTAAGCAAATTTCAGACTTCCTGTTTAAGGACTTCCACTACTAGCTGTACTGAGCCAGGGAGCGATCAAAATTGTTAAAGCTGTGACAGTGTACCCTGATAAATATGCAAGAGTAGAACAGGCAAACACCAGGAAAGGAAGTGGGAGGGAAAAAGTCAGCACTGTGTCTATAATTGTCTGCTCTTTGTTTTTATTTGTATGATTTAAATATGTACACACACACATGTATGTATTGTATATGTATGCATATGTGTGGATATATGTATACACACATGCATGATGGAATGAAAATCTTTTTTTACATTTGGAATAAATCTTTTTGTATACTTATTCATCACTTTTATTTAAAAATGAAATTATTTAATTTATTTTTATATATGGTGCCAGAATTTATATTCATTATCTACATTTATAGTTCTATTATTTTTAATGTATTATATATGATATTTTATTTATTTAACCAGTTTTCTATACCTCCTTATCTTCAATCAAAGCGGTTTACATTATATAATCACTACAAACAGGTACTGGATACATTCCCTTGTCCCCAAAGGGCTCACAGTCTATGTGTACCTGAGGCAACGGAGGGTTAAGTGGCTTGCTCAAGGTCACAAGGAGTGCCTATAGGACTAGAAACCCCAGTCCCTCCAGCCTGAGATTGCTGTCCCCAGGTGCTTTGGAAGGATAACAAAATTAAAGGCAGAAGAAAAGATGGCTAAAGATGTGAAGTGGGGCGACAAACATTTTTCAGGTATATTTGGGAGAGGAGGAAAATCAGAGGTGGAATTGCAGGACTCAAAAGTGCTGGGAACAGATTTGTGGAAAGTGACATTGAAAAAGCGAAAATGCTAAACAAATACTTCTGCTGTTTTTACTAGAGAAAATCCTGGAGAAGCACCACCTGTGATTAACAAATATACAAATGGGAATGGAGTAGATACTGCACCATTAACAGAAGATGTGTTAGAACAGCTTGCAAAACTGAAAGTGGCCAGGGCCATAGGACTGGATGGGATACATCCCAGGATATTGAAAGAGCTTAGAGAGGTTCTTGCAGGGCCATTAAAGAATGTTTTTAATAGATCCTTGGAGTCAGGAGAAGTTCAACAGGACTGGAGAAGTGCTTATGTGGTACCTCTTCACAAACGTGACAGTAGGGAAGAAGTGACAAACTACAGACTAGTAAGCCTTACCTCAGTGGCGGGAAAAGTAATGGAGGTGCTCCTGAAAGAGCGAATAGTGGACTTCCTCAAAATCAACAGGTTGCATGATCCGAGGCAACATGATTTTACCAAAGGACGATCATGCCAAACAAATCTGATTGAGTTCTTTGGGTGACCAGAGAACTAGATCAAGGGCATATAATGGATGTGATCTACCAAGATTTCAGCAAACCCTTTGATTCTGTTCCTCACAGGAAGCTTATCAATAAACTCAACAGCTTGGGGATGGGTCCCAAGGTGGTGAACTGGGTCAGAAATTGGTTGACTGACAGACAGAAAGTGATGGTAAACGGAACTCTCTCAGATGAAAGGAAGGTGATTAGCGTTGTACCTCAGGGTTCAATCCTGGGACTGATACTGTTCAGTGTATTTGCGAGTGATATTGCTGAAGGACTGAATGGAAAAGTCTTTTTACAGATGACACGAAAATTTGCAACAGAGTGGACTCCCCTGAGGAAGTGGATACATGAGGAAAGATCTACAAAAACTGGAAGAATGATCTAATGCTTGCGAAGTGAGAATCCAAGAGAATTGTATGCGATAGGGGTTGAGAGGTTGGTGTGTACAGACCAGGAGAAGGTCCTCGGAGTGATTGTTTCTGAGGATCTCAAAGTGGGGAAATAGTGTGACAAGGCGGTGGAAAAAGCCAGAAGGATGCTGGGTTGCATACAGAAAGGAATTACCAGCAGAAAGGAAGAGGTACTAAGGCCACTGTACAAGTCGCTGGTGAGGACTCGCTTGGAATATTGTGTTCAGTTTTGGAGACCATATCTTGCAAAGCATATAAAAAGACTGGAAATGGTTCAGAGGAAGGCAACCAAAATGATTTGAATCCTGCATCAGAAGACTTATGAGAAGAGACTTGAAGACCTAAATATGTACACTGGAAGAGAGGAGGGACAGGGGAGATATGATAGAGACCTTTAAATACTTATTTATTATTTATTTAACAGATTTTTATATACCGCTTTATCATGTCAATCAAAGCGGTTTACATTGAAACTTAAACTTGGTAATGTACATTAAACAGGGACATTGATAACTTGGATTTTTCTGAGGCAATGGAGGGTTAAGTGACTTGCCCAAGGCCACAAGGAGTGCTAGTGGGAATCAAACCCTGGTCTCTGGGTTCCTAAGCCAGTGTTCTGAACTATTAGGCTACTCACAAACCTCTTGGAAAGATTGGGAAGCTGTAAAACTGGAGGGCATAACATGAAGCTGCAAGGGGGTAAATTGAAAGGCAATGTCAGGAAATACTTTTTCACTGAAAGGGTGGTGGATGTTTGGAATGCCCTCCCGATGGAAGTGGTGGGGGCAAATAAAGACACAGAATTCAAAATAGCATGGACAGACACAGTGGATCCCTTTATAGCAACAGGATAAAATCAAAATAAACTTTCCCTGCTCTTCAAAAAACCCTCTAACTGTTGAGGGTCCATATAAACATAACGGACACCCAACACAGAATACCACACACTTGCAAGGAATGTAATGTAATGTGTGCCTTCAAGTCAGTCCTGACTCCTGGTGACCCAGAAGCTCCTGGGTTTTCTTGGCAGTGTCACCGAATCTCAAATAAAAAGTAGCTCCCAGTGCTGGGATTTTAACTAAAGGAAACTCTTACGTTGAATTTGAGTGGCCCTAGCCACATCTGGAAAAATCTGAACCAACTGATCACAAAATAAAACAGTCTTATACTTAAAATATAACTTCATAACCTGAGGTTGCTCAATATCAGTAGCAAAAGAAACTACCAAAATGGCCCTCCCAGGAAGAGCAGGGAAGGTGGGGTATGTAGTGGTACCTAAATGGGTAGTTTTCTTATGTATATTATATGTGATTTTGTTTTGTTGTTGGGATTTGGGAATTTAGAGCTTGAAAAAGTAATTTGCCCTAGGTCATGGTTGTGCTCTGCACTCCTGGATGTGGTCTAATTGCAGTACTTTTTTTTTTTTTTTTTTTTTTTGATAATCCTTTGGGGATATGGTTCCCCTTGTTTTTTCCTTCTTTGATGTATTTCACATATTTCTTTGTATATGTTTATTGTAATTAAATAGAAATACTTAATAAAAAAAAATCAAAATAAGCGTAACTATCTCTTATATCTCGACAAATAGGGGTGACTTAAACGGAGTGGTGGGTACATCCCTAAACAAAGGCATAGGGAGGGGTGACCTGCATGGAGCGGCAGGTGCACCTACTCTTGCCGCCTTGCTGTGCAGGCTAGATGGAACATGCTGGTCTTTATCTGCCGTCATATACTATGCTGCTGTGTTAAGTTTTGGTCAGCTTGTTAAAGTTCTGATATTTTGTTACAGCAGCTTTGACTTGCAAGAGGGTGGAGTACCTTCACTTTATATTGTAAGTGTTAGAGCTAAATATTGGCATTGTGTGCGAGAGAGGAATTTGTGTGTAAATATTAGCTTGCTTACCTTTTATGAAATGGCAGCTAAGTTGAAGTGAAATTGTTTTTCAAGTGTGAGCTCCATGCACTGTGATAAACTGCTAATCTGTGAAACAGAGAATCCAATTTTTTTTCCTTCCAAGATACAGTTCCTGGATTCACTGGGAGAGCTGCCATTTGGGCAAATGGCATTCTTTTCGGTAACTGTATTAGGGTATGTGCGGTTCTTATTCATTGGTAAATGGACATGCTCGGGACATGAGCTGGTCTGGGTTTTTCTGCTTTGCCGTTTCTTTTCCGTTTAGCAATGCTGGAGAAAAATAATTCTTGCACAAGATAGATGAAATTGAGTCATTTACTTTGACCACATTTCTTTCTAAAGTGCTGTCAAGTCAGTGCTGACTCCTGGTGACCCAGCAGCTCGTAGGTTTTCTTGGTAAGGTATGACTGGAAGTAGATTACCCTTCATTGCTTTGGAAGAAAAGGCATAAGAACATAAGATATGCCATACTGTGTCAGACCAAGGTCCATCAGCCCAGTATCCTGTTTCCAACCATGGCCAATCCAAATCACAAGTACCTGACAGTCTCCCGAAAATGCACACAGGATCTCCAGGAACAAGCAGGAATGTAGTCATCACATATGGGTATCGTCGGTACCGACGGAGCCCACGTGGGAACGCTCCCCAGCGTCCAATCAGAACGCTTTTGGGAGCATCCCACAGTGCCTGCGTGCTGCCTTCCCGCCTTTCCCAACTGCCTCTCCAGTTCTTCTTTTTCCGCGGAGCCAGCAGGTCGTGTTTCCTGTCACCGCAGAAGAATTTCTTTTTTTTTTAATTTCTTTTTTCTTTATTTCTTTTTGTGGTCGCGTCTGCCTTGGATGCTCTACCGGTACCGCCGGTCTTTTCTTTCTTATTTCTGTAAAAAAAAATAAATTTATTTTTCTCTTTTCAGGTGCACCCGCCTTTTTTGGGCCTTAGGCCCAAAAACGTCTTCCTCAACATGGAAAAACCTGCCTCAGGTTTTAAAAACTGCACCAGGTGTGGCGGTACTATTTCCGTCACCGACACCCATGAATGGTGTTTAAAATGTTTAGGTCCTGACCACTCCATCACGGATTGTGTGTCCTGTGCCATGATGTCTAAAAGAGGTCGGCAGAACCGAGCTGCCAAGCTCAGTACCCTGTTTCCCTCTGATGCGGCTTCGGTGGCATCAACGTCTTCCAGGGCTGCTTCTTCCTCCCGTGGATCTCAGGTAACTAAACATAAATCCAGCCGGTCCTCGAAGGGTAGATCTCCTTCTAAGCATCGAGATGCCTCTGGCGTTGCCCTCGAGGATTCTGTACCGGCAAAATTACCCCGGCGGGAGGCTTCAGCTTCCAAAGCATTATCGGGGTTCCAGAATGTTCTCGATGGCTCGGCCTCGACAGATCTCCTGGTGCCATGCTCTGGGGTACCGGTGGTCTCCACCGATACCGACATCCAGGCATTGGCGGTGTCCATGGACCAGAGAATTCAGACTATGGAACGCAGTCTGGCGGCTTTCCTTGCGGCATCGACGCCCTTGGTACCGCAACAGACAACTCCACCGGTACCGGCACTGGCACCAGTATCGGCATCGGTACCGGTACCGATAGCATCGGCATTGGTGTCTGCTCTGCAAGTACCCTGTCCTCCGATGCCCTCCGGTACCGATTCTCCGGTACCGGTTATTCCCGGTACCGATCTTGGTTGGTACGGGTATTGGGCTGTACAGGAGCATCCGGACAGACAATACTTTGAGTCCTCAGAAGAATCTGAGGATTCTGAAAGTTCTGTCGATGCAGCGATGCCTCTTACAGAGGAGTTCTCCTCCCCTAAACGCAGGATGTCTCCTCCAGAGGACATGTCTTTTGAGGATTTCATCAGGGAGGTGGCTCGGGGCTTCTCCATTACTGTGGCCCCTGAAACAGAGCCAAGGGCCAAGGAGTTGGAAATTTTACAATATCCCAAAACTCCTAAGGACGCAGCTACCTTACCCATTCATGAGATTCTTTATGATCTCATGTTGAGGATGTGGGAAACACCTCTTACCACCTCTCCTCATTGGATACTATGTATCGAGTCCCTCCTTGTCCTTTGTTCCATAAGACTCAACTTCCTCACCACTCTATTGTGGTAGAGTCAGCTATGAGAAGGATCAGAAGTGCAAAAAGACATGCCTCTAATCCTCCAGGACGTGAGTGCAGAACCCTGGATGCTTTTGGACGAAGAGTCTTCCAAGCTTTCATGCTTGCTGCAAGAATCAGTTCCTATAGTCTCTACATGGGAATGTTCCTGAAGGAGGTCACAGATAATTTACAGACTTTAAGTCCTTTCATTTCTGGGGATAAAAGACAGGACTTACTCACTTGGGTTAAACATGCCCAAGATGTCTCTAAATTCTCCAACCGTAGAGCCTTTGACTGATTTGAGTGTATAAACAGAACCTCGGCTATCGCCATAGGTGCACGTAGAATTGCTTGGCTCCAGGCATCTGATTTAGAGCTCTGGGTACAAGATAAATTGGGAAATATCCCTTGTACTGGTGAGAACCTGTTTGGTAAAGATTGGCAGGAAAAAGCCAATGAAATGGATGCTGAAAATTCCACCATGGATAGACTATCCAAGTCCAATGCTGATCCTGTTAGAAAGAAGTTCAAGAAAACATCTTTTTCTAAAAAGAAAAGATTTTATCCTGCTTATGGTCAGCAGGCATCTTCTGCAGGTCAGTTTTCAAGAAAACGTCAGCAACCACCCAAACAGAAGAAAGCAAAGGCTGCTAGGCCTCCACCGGCCCAGCAGCCTCAGCCTCCTCAGGGCCTTTGACTTTCAGCTAGAGAACTTAGCCTTTCTGGTTCTGGAAGGACCAGAACCGTCCACCATTCCAGGAAGGTTATGTCATTTTGCCCCCAGATGGGGGCAAATAACAGCAGAGCATTGGACACTCTCCATCATAAAGGAGGGGTACAAACTTCATTTTTCAAGCATACCCCCTCACACAATAGTGAAGCAGTTCAATTCTCCGACCTCTCTCATCGACCTGTTAGGTCAAGAGGTTGCCATTCTTCTTGCCCAAGGGGCGATAGAAGAAGTACCTCTTCATCAACAGAGCATAGGGTTCTATTCCCCTTATTTTCTTATTCCAAAGAAAACAGGGGGTTACAGACCTATCTTAGATCTCAGAGAATTGAACAAATTCCTTGTCAAGGAGAAATTCATGATGATTTCTCTCGGAGCTGTGCTGCCATACCTTCAGAGTCAGGATTGGCTTTGTTCTCTAGATCTCAAGGATGCGTACACCCATGTCCTCATCCATCCAACCCACAGAAGGTTCCTTCGGTTCCTTTTTCAAGGAAAGCACTACCAATACAGGGTACTTCCTTTTGGTCTGGCCTCAGCACCAAGGGTGTTCACGAAATGCATGGCTGCGGTGGCAGCATTTCTCCACACTCCAGGAATATTCGTCTTCCCTTACTTGGACGACTGGCTCATTCGAGCTCCAACACAGTCAGAGGCCAAGACTTCTCTATCCTGCACAATGCGTATCCTGCAGTATTTAGGGGTGGTAATAAACATCCCAAAATCCAGTCTAACTCCCACTCAGTCTTTAGAGTTCATAGGAGCTTTTCTGGATACCACAAGGGCAAGGGCCTATCTTCCCCAGGCCCGTTGCCTTCGCTTAGTGCAGTTAGCTTCTCAAGCAGTGCTAAAGCCCCATCTAACTGCTCGAGAAATGTTGCAATTACTAGGCCACATGGCATCCACCATGCATGTGGTTCCATATGCTCGCCTCCACATGAGGGCAGCTCACTGGACTTTATCCACCCAATGGACTCAGGCATCAGGGTGCCTGTCAGACAAAATAGCAAACACAAGTCGCCTCATTTTGTCCCTCCAATGGTGGAAGTCCACTCAAAACCTGTTGCTGGGGTGCCCCTTTCAACAACCCTTGCCCCAACTAACTCTCACGACAGATGCTTCTCCAAAGGGTTGGGGAGCTCATCTGCAAGACTTCTCCACCCAGGGCACCTGGTCTCCGCAAGAGTTGTCTACATATCAATCTCTTGGAACTCAGAGCAATTTTCCTGGCTCTGCGAGTGTTCCACTCCCTGCTCAGCTACAAGACAGTCCTCATCCATACGAACAATCAAGTAGCCATGTTCTATGTGAACAAGCACGGGGGAACGGGCTCTCTGTCGCTTTGAAACGAAGCTTTGTGACTATGGGCCCTTGCCAGAGAGCATCAGATTCATCTGCTGGCAGTATATCTTCCAGGCATTCAAAACTTTTGGGCAGACAGACTCGGTCGAGTTCTGTTTCCACACTAGTGGTCTCTGCATGCAGACAAGGTGACCAGGATATTTCAACGTTGGGGAACCCCAGACATAGACCTCTTTGCAAGTCCGTGGAATGCCAAACTTCCACGGTTCTGTTCCAGAATTCCGGCTCAGGGGGCTCAGGCCAAGGATGCTTTCCTCCTTTACTGGGGTCAAGACTTCCTGTATGCCTTTCCACCCATTCCCCTAATTCCCAAAACCCTCTTCAAGCTTTAGAGAGACAGAGGCCACATGATTCTCATAGCACCACATTGGCCACGCCAAGTGTGGTACCCTCTGCTTCTACATCTCTCTCAAGCTCCCTCCCTGGAGTTAGGGTCTGCTCCAGATCTCCTCTCTCAGGAGAACGGAATGTTATGGCATCCCAATCCCCAGTCTCTGCATCTCAGGGCTTGGTTGCTGAAGGCCTAGATCTCCGAGATCTTAATCTTTCTCAACAAGAGAAAGATGTTCTTTATGCTTCCAGAAAACCTTCCACTAGACGTTCTTATGCTTTCAAGTGGAATAGGTTTACTATTTGGTGTTCAGA
This sequence comes from Ichthyophis bannanicus, assembly GCA_033557465.1. NCBI lineage: Eukaryota > Metazoa > Chordata > Amphibia > Gymnophiona > Ichthyophiidae > Ichthyophis > Ichthyophis bannanicus. The sequence goes on from CM066033.1 coordinate 547,151,506, forward strand.
AAAGGGTCTTAACCCCCTTGCGATACCTCTGCAATCTTTGCTGGAGTATCTCCTCCATTTATCTAATGCAGGCCTTAAGACAAATACAGTAAGAGTCCATTTGAGTGCTATTGCAGCTTCTCTTAAACCTCTAAATGGACAGCCTATTTCCTCTCATCCTCTCATAGCAAGATTTATGAGAGGCCTCCTTCTAACTAAGCCTCCCATTAGACTACCTCCGGTGACATGGGACTTAAACCTGGTTCTTGGGCAGCTCATGAAGCTACCTTTCGAGCCTTTAGCTACCACCTCCTTAAAATTCGTTTTCTTTGAAGGTTATCTTTCTCATTGCAATCACATGAGCACGCCGCATTAGTGAGTTGCAAGCGCTAGTAGCTAATCCACCTTATACAAGGTTCCATCATGACAAGGTAGTCCTTAGGACTCATCCACACTTTATGCCTAAGGTGGTCTCGCCTTTTCATCTAAACCAAGAGGTCTACCTACCTGTCTTTTTTCCAGGGCTTCATGCATCAAATGCAGAGAGGAATCTTCATACCCTGGACTGTAAAAGAGCTCTAGCTTTTTACTTACAAAGAACACAGCAACATAAAGTCCTCTCAACTCTTTGTTGCTTTTGATCCTTCTCATTTGGGACTTCCAGTCTCCAAGAGAACACTATCTAACTGGATTGCTCAGTGTATTTCCTTTGCCTATCAGAGTAAGAACCTTTCTCTGGAAGGCCATGTCACAGCTCACAATGTGAGAGCCATGGCAGCCTCAATGGCTCATCTGCACTCTGTGTCTATTGACGACATCTGTCGAGCAGCCACTTGGGCCTCGGTTCATACCTTCACAGTCCATTACTGCTTGGACAAGGACTCCCGCCGGGATGCCTTGTTTGGTCAGGCTGTTCTCAAACACCTGTTCCATACCTAATCAACTCCTGCCCACCATCCCTGGTAGGATGCCAGAGATGCCATGGGAGGAAGTGGAGCCCTTTTCAGGGACACACAACTTCTGGGGTCTCTCCCTGGCACCTAAAGCAAGGGAGTCCCCATATGTGATGACTACATTCCTGCTTGTTCCTGGAGATAGCACAGTTACTCACCTGTAACAGGTGATCTCCGGGAACAGCAGGAATTTAGTCCTCACAACCCACCCACCTCCCCTAGGAGTTGTATCTCTTTATCTCTTTCCTTTCCCTTTCTCTCTCTTTGTCTCAGCTTTAAAACTCAACTGGAGAGAGGCAGTTGGGAAAGGCGGGAAGGCAGCATGCAGGCGCTGTGGGATGCTCCCAAAAGCGTTCTGATTGGACGCTGGGGAGCATTCCCGCGCGGGCTCCGTCGGTACCAACGATACCCATATGTGAGGACTAAATTCCTGCTGTTCCCGGAGATCACCTGTTACAGGTGAGTAACTATGCTTTCCATAATGCTTATCCCAGGATAAGCAGTAGTTCTCCAGGACCAAGCAGGAAGTCAGTCCTCACTTACGGGTGACGTCGGCGCCGACGGAGCCCTCGCGGAGCAATTTTCCCCAGCTTTCAAAGAAAGCCTTTGGGAATTGCAGCGCGCATGCGCGGTCGTCTTCCCGCCCGAGGGTGCCATCTTAGCCAGTCTTCTTTTTTCCGCGGAGCCCTACAGACGTCCCCGTCTTGTCCCCGCGAAAAAGTCGATTTTTCTTCATTATTTTATCCTTTTTCCTTCGGTTCGACGCCGATCTTTTTCCCGCCCGGACTCGCGACGCCGGTCACGAGTCCTCTCACTTTTTTTCGGTTTTTCTGACTTTGTCAGCTTTCGTTTTCGATTTTCCCTGGCAGCCCGGTCCTTTGACCTCGCAGGGGCCCTTTTTCCCCCGATGGCTGCCAGTGGCTTTAAGCGGTGTGGTCAGTGTGACCGAAATATGTCACTCACTGACACACACGACTTTTACCTCCGCTGCCTGGGCCCGGATCATGAGGAACTGATCTGTGGGCCCTGCGGCAAAATGTCCTCAAAAGCATTGAGGAGTCGGCGGCATCAGCGTGATCGAATCTTCGCTGACCCCAGCCGTACCCGGACCTCGTCGGAGGCCTCCGCGTCAAAAGGCTCCAGCTCGGACCGTCGCCGGAGTTCCTCCGACCGGGGTTCTCCCTCCGGGGACCATCGTCTGACGGTGAAACCCGCGAGGGCGGCGTCGGTGGACGCTCCTGGTTCCGCGAGGGCCAGGTCGCATAGCCCCGATAGCCGCCCCGGGTCCTTGGAGAAGGAACACCTCCCGAAGCGACCTCGCCTGGAGTCGGAGATGCCTGCTCGGGTAAGTCCTGTGGTCCTTCTGGACTCGCCTCCGCGACAGCCGACGTCGGGCCCGACGCCGTCGGGGCCCGAGTCGGGGGCTGCTGGGTCACCTGAGCTCGGACTCAGGTTGACGGCCTTGGAGAGCAGACTGTCTGCCTTCATGGACCAGCAGCGGGCACTGCTCGCTGGCCTCGCTGGCGCCGCTGCCCCGACCGCCGGGACGTCGACGTCCAAGTCGACCCCGGAGACCGAGCCGATCCTCGAGTCGATGAGAACTCGAGTCGATCCTCGGTCGAGGTCACCCTCGGCCTCCCGTTCGGGACCGAGGTCGCCGACGCCGACTCCCTCGGCGTCGGGGCGGCAGGCGCCGCGCCCTGCCCGGGCCAACCCCACCGATTCCTCGTCGGAGTCGGTCTGGGAGTCTGAAGAGGAAGAGTCACCTGATTCGTTTCGGACTCGGTGTGTCCCCTCGGAGTCACCTGAGTCCGAACCTCGGAAGCAGTCCCCCCCAGAGGATGCCCGGTTCTCGGACTTCGTTAGGGATATGGCCAAGGCTTTGGCCTTCCCTGCGGATCCCGAGGAGGAGCCTCGAGCCGAAGAGCTCGACGCCCTCCAGTATGACTCTCCCGCGAGGGAACACTTTACTGTACCGGTTCCTCCTATGCTGGAACGACTACTCTTCCGCATGTGGGAGAGTCCGGCCTCCTCGCCGGTCCTGAGCAAGCGGGTCGATTCTATCTATCGGGTCCGCAAGAGCCCTGGCTTCCAAAAGGCACAGCTACCACACCATTCCATGGTAGTGGAATCGGCCATGCATCGTCTTAAGAGCCAGAAGATGCACTCCTCGGTGCCCCCTGGCAGGGAGGCCCGTAACCTGGATGGCCTTGGTAAGAAGTGTTTCCAGGGCTCTATGCTCGCATGTCGTGTCCAGACTTACCAGCTGTACATGGGCATGTATCTCCGGGATCTGGCTAAAGAGCTAGCCGGATTCTCCGCTGGTCTGTCCGAGGAACCCTTGCGGAGGTTCCTGGCCTTGTCCACTGGCATTCGGGAATGCTCAAAGTTCATGTCCCGGGCAGCCTATGATGGCTTTGAAGCGTCGGCTCGAGTGGCCGCAGCCGGCATCGGTGCCCGCCGACAGGCTTGGCTTCAGTCGTCAGACCTTGAGCCCTGGGTGCAGGACAAGTTGGTCGATGTCCCCTGCCGAGGCGAGAACCTCTTTGGCAAGCCCATGGCGGAAAAGGCTGCACAAATTGAGACTGAGACTCTCACCAGGACCAGGCTTTCTAGGAAGACCTCCGCCCCTTCCCAGAAAAAGAAGGGCTCGGGGAAAAAGTCCTTTTACCCGAGGAAGGCGGCTGCCTACAAACAATACCCCCATTATCAGGCCCCTGCAGCTCCCCAACAGGGCCAGCAGGCCAAGGGACGGGGTAACGGGTCCCGTAGGCAGCAAGCCCCCAAGCCTGCACCACCAGCCCCTGCTCAGCAGGGTGGGGGTTTTTGACTCGCAAAGCATAGCCTCTCCCCCCCCCGCTGGTTCCTCCCAGCACCGAGGCCGGCTGGTTCACTTCGCCCACAGGTGGTCCAGCATCACCGCAGATGCCTGGGTGCTTCAAGTCGTGCGAGAAGGCTATCTTCTCCACTTCCACCAGGTCCCTCCCTCCTATTTTCCGGGAGAACCTCCGCGACCCCCTCTGCACAGGGAATTACTCCTTCAGGAGTTAGCGGGTCTTCTGCAGGATCAGGCGGTGGAACCGGTGCCACACCACCTGAGAGGTCAAGGCTTTTATTCCAGGTATTTTCTGATACCAAAGAGAACAGGGGGCCTCAGACCCATCCTGGACTTGCGCAACCTCAACAAGTTCCTTGTGCGGGAGAAGTTCAAAATTCTTACCCTTGGAATCCTTCTGCCCTACCTCCAGCAGGGAGATTGGCTATGCTCCTTGGATCTAAAGGATGCCTACACGCACATCCTCATCCACCCAAGCCACCGCCAATACCTAAGGTTTGTGGTGGCAGGAAATCATTACCAGTACAGAGTACTGCCCTTTGGCCTGTCCTCCGCACCGCGAGTCTTCACAAAATGTCTCGCGGTCGTGGCGGCCCATCTCCGGCTTCACGGCCTCTGTCTTTCCGTACCTCGACGACTGGCTCATCAGAGCAGCGTCCGCTCGGGAGGTCACCAACGCCACGCGCCGCACGGTGACTCTTCTGCAGCACTTGGGCTTTGTTATAAACTTCGCAAAGTCCACTTTGCTCCCCTCACAGGATCTCGAGTTCATCGGCGCAAGGCTGCACACTCCTCAGGCGCGAGCATACCTACCGCTCGACAGGGCTCAACGGCTCATGGACCTAGCCGACCGTTTTCGCAGCCAGCCCCTGGTCTCCGCCAGGCGCTTCCTGAGACTACTCGGCCATATGGCTTCCACCGTCCATGTGACCCCCAATGCCCGCCTGAATATGCGGTCTGCTCAATGGTGTCTCCGCCAGCAGTGGCGTCAAGCCACAGGCGGCCTAGCAGACCTAGTGCGCGTCTCCGAGCCGCTGATCTCGTCTCTCCGGTGGTGGCTCCGGCAGCCGAACCTCATATTCGGAATGCCTTTCCAGTCACCTCAGCCGACCCGGGTGCTGACCACCGATGCATCCCTCCTGGGCTGGGGAGCACATTGCCAAGAGGCACGTACTCAGGGCCTCTGGACCACGTGGGAGTCTGCTCAGCAGATCAACTTCCTGGAGCTCAGGGCGATCCGCCTAGCTCTCAAGGCCTTCTCCCACCTGACTTCCCACCAGTCCGTCCTTGTCCAGACGGACAATCAAGTTGCCATGTTCTACGTGAACAAGCAGGGGGGCACGGGCTCCTCCCTCCTCTGCCGGGAGGCACAGAAGCTCTGCTCTTGGGCCATCGGTCACGGCATTCTCCTCAAGGCAGTTTATCTCCCGGGCCAAGAAAATTGCCTTGCGGACAAACTCAGCAGGGTCCTCCAGCCGCACGAGTGGCGTCTGGATCCCTTGGTAGTTCAGAAGCTCTTCCTCAAGTGGGGCCTCCCCACGGTGGATCTCTTTGCCAGTCCTCACAACCGGCAGCTTCCTCGCTTCTGCTCTCGTCAGCCACACCCCCTTCGGGTTGCGGCGGACGCTTTTCTGATCTCATGGTCGGGGAGCCTTCTGTACGCTTTCCCTCCCATCCCGCTAGTCTCTCGGACTCTTTTCAAGGTTCTCCGAGACAAAGCCTTCATGATCCTGGTGGCCCCTTGCTGGCCCAGGCAGCCGTGGTTTCCGCTCCTACTGCAACTGGCGGTGGAGGATCCAATCCCTCTGGGGGTACAACCGGATCTCCTCACTCAGGATCAGGGGTCCCTACTGCACCCCAACCTCAGGTCTCTCAACCTCATGGCCTGGCTGCTGAGAGGGTAGTCCTTGCTCCCCTTCTCCTGCCGGCGGAGGTGGAGGAGGTCGTCTTGGCTTCGCGACGGCCTTCTACCCGCAAATGCTACGCCCTTAAATGGCGTCGCTTTGCAGTCTGGTGTACCCAACAGTCTCAGGATCCCTTCTCCTGCCCGGTGTCGGTGATCTTGCAGTACTTGCTACACCTCTCTAATCTGGGACTTAAGTCCAACTCCGTCAAAGTTCACCTCAGTGCTCTTTCGGCAGATCATGTGCCGGTGGACGGTAGACCTCTCTCAAGCGACCCTCTCGTAGCGAGGTTTCTCCGAGGTCTCCTTCTACTTAAACCACCTCTGCGCCCGCCAGCGCCTGACTGGGACCTGAATGTGGTTTTGCAGCGGATCACCTGTCCGCCTTTTGAACCTATGGCTACCTGTTCTCTCCGTTTTCTGTCTTGGAAAACACTGTTCTTGATAGCCCTCACTTCCGCTAGATGCGTAAGTGAATTGCAGGCCCTCGTGTCTGATCCCCCTTACACTAGGTTCTACAAGAATAGGGTAGTCCTACGGACTCACCCAAAATTTCTGCCTAAAGTGGTCTCCCCTTTTCACATCAATCAGGAGGTGGTACTTCCAACCTTCTTTCCCAGACCACACTCCAGCCGAGCTGAAACGGTCCTCCATACCCTGGACTGTAGAAGGGCATTGAACTTCTACCTTGACCGTACGCGGGAGCACCGTAAAGCTGCTCAGCTTTTTGTGTCTTTTGACCCCAATAAATTGGGGCTCCCGGTCTCCAAGCGTACTCTGTCCATCTGGGTTGCGGACTGTATCTCTTGGGCTTATGGGGCAGCCGGACTCTCCTTAGAAAGTCGAGTCACGGCTCATTGCGTTCGGGCAAAGGCTACGTCAGTGGCTTACCTCCGCTCTGTTCCGCTGGCAGACATCTGCCGGGCCGCTACTTGGTCTTCGAGCCAGACTTTTGCGGTCCATTACTGTCTCGAGAGGGAGTCCCGCAGGGACAGTGCTTTCGGACAGGCAGTCCTCCGTAATCTCTTTGAGGTCTGAGCAACTCCTACCCTCCATCCCGGATGTGGGCTACCGGTGGGTGATAATTCAGCGAAGATTCTATCCTTCTGTGCTGCTGAGCTAGAGGGAGCTCATTTTTGTGCTTAGGGTCTCCGGTAGCCTTGAGCTTGGGAGTCCCATAAGTGAGGACTGACTTCCTGCTTGGTCCTGGAGAAAGCGTAGTTACGCACCTGTAACAGGTGTTCTCCAGGAGCAGCAGGAATCAGTCCTCACTACCCTCCCTCCTCCCCTTGGAGTTGCAATCGTCTGCTTATGTTCTTTTTGCAAATTTTTATGCTGTCTTTTTTAGCTATGTCATCTGACTGGCTAAGATGGCACCCTCGGGCGGGAAGACGACCGCGCATGCGCGCTGCAATTCCCAAAGTCTTTCTTTGAAAGCTGGGGAAAATTGCTCCGCGAGGGCTCCGTCGGCGCCGACGTCACCCGTAAGTGAGGACTGATTCCTGCTGCTCCTGGAGAACACCTGTTACAGGTGAGTAACTACGCTATTTCCCGGGTCCTCTTCAATAATGGTTTATGGACCTTTCTTCCAGGAACTTGTCCAAACCTTTTTTAAACCCGGCTACACTAACGGCTTTTACTACATCCTCCGGTAGCAAATTCCAGAGATTGATTACAGGTTGAGTTAAAAAAAAATATTTTCTTATTAGTCTTAAATAGGTTACCCTGTAGCTTCATTGCATGCCCCCTAGTCTTTCTATATTTTGATGGTATACTGCCCCAGAATCACCTCTTATGAAACAATTTCACCATTTTAGTGTGGAGCACACTATAGTGTTTGTGTTGATGGCACTTTGCACTTTGGCAATGAGTTTTGCATTTCTACGGTGTACTGACTGTCTAGTGAATTAGCCTGTTCCATTCAAGACTTATAACTGGTAGCGCAGTGTATCGCTGACACATTGCTGCTTTATCCCTTGCAGTACCTCTTAGCAGGGCCATCCTGTCCAGTAGGTGAGCTGGGCGGCAAACGCAGGTGGGCAGTGTTGTGACACTGCTTTATTGCCTGCGGCAGGCAATATGCTTTGGCAATCATGACCTGCCCCTTCTGATCCCTTTCAGATGCAACTTACTGTCTAAGTGAGGTCAGAAGCGGCAGCTGAAAGACATGACCTACCGCGGGCAACAAAGCAGCAGCACAAAGCTGCCGCTTTTAAAATACTGCTGCTGCTGCAGCCTGCTTGCCTTCCCTCCCTCTCCAAGACAGAATTGGATCATCCCTGCCTCTTAGCAGTAAACGTCTTCAGTGTCTGCCTTGATAGCCAGATGTGTAATTGTTGGTTTTTCTGTTCTTTTGCTGCACTCCAAGTGTATTTTGAGTAGTTAGTTCAAGCCACATTGAAATAATATTACTAGGGCAGGACACCAGAGTAATTTATTTAACAGGTCTTCTATACCACATTTCTCAAATTCAATGCGGTTTACATCAACACAATTGCCATGTTCGAACGATTATAGGGCAATGCTCGAATACAAGTCAAACTGTAATTTCAGTGACTGAGAGGAAAAAATAGAATTTGACAGCAGATAAAATTTATTTCTGCTTAAAAGAAAATTCTCTGTAATGGAGTGTAATAGAGTGTTAATTGAGAAACCTTCTCCATTTTAATTACTGTATGCAGCTCTAATTCAGAATGTAAATGATGGATTTAGCATGGAGACACCAAAGGGGGTAACTTTCAGGTTTCAGGTTCAAACATGGCAATTCGTAACAAGAGGATGTAGTAAAAGCTGTTAGTGTAGCTGGGTTTAAAAAAAGGTTTGGACAAGTTCCTGGAGGAAAGGTCCATAAACCATTATTAAAGAGGACCCGGGAAATCCACTGCTTATCCTGGAGTAAGCATTATGGAACCTGTGTGCATTTTCGGGAAACTGTCAGGTACTTGTGATTTGGATTGGCCATGGTTGGAAACAGGATACTGGGCTTGATGGATCTTGGTCTGACCTAGTTTGGCATGTCTCATGTTCTTATGTGACTGCAAAAGGTGAACAAGCAAAACCAGCCAAAATGAATGACTGAAGAAATTCTGAAAATTGCTCTGAAATATTGAGAAGCTAAAACCAGAGGAGAGAGAGAGAAATTTCCAGCATGCAGCAAGATAAGACAAAGTACTACAATGACACATGCAAGGAAATAGAATCAGACACTATTAGAGGACTAACAAGATTCTTTCCTAAAGGTATAAGAACAAAAGATATATGCCATACTGGGTCAGATCAAGGGTCCATCAAGCCCAGTATCCTGGTTCCAAAAGTGGCTAATCCGGGTCACAAGTACCTAGCAGGTTCCCAGAGGGTATACAGATTCTCCAGGACCAAGCAGGAAGTCAGTCCTCACATATGGGTGACATCGGCGCCAACGGAACCCTCGTGCAGAGCATTTCCCCAGTTCTCCAGGACCAAGCAGGAAGTCAGTCCTCACATATGGGTGACGTCGGCGCCGACGGAGCCCTCGCGGAGCAATTTTCCCCAGCTTTCAAAGAAAGCCTTTGGGAATTGCAGCGCGCATGCGCGGTCCCCTTCCCGCCCAAGGGTGCCATCTTAGCCAGTCTTCTTTTTTCCGCGGAGCCCTACAGACGTGCCCGTCTTGTCCCCGCTGAAAATGTTGATTTTTCGTGATTTATTTCTCTTTTTTCTTCGGTTCAACGCCGGTCTCTTTCCTGCCCGGACTCGCGACGCTGTTGCGAGTCCTTCTGTTATTTTTCGGTTTTTCTGATTTTCTGTCAGTTTCGTTTTCGGTTTTTTGCTGGCAGCCCGGTCCTTTGACCTTGCAGGGGCCCTTTTTCCCCCGATGGCTGCCAGTGGTTTCAAGCGGTGTGTTCAGTGTGACAGAAATATGTCACTCACTGACACACATGATAATTGCCTCCGCTGCCTTGGCCCGGATCACGAGGAACTGATCTGTGGGGCCTGCAGCAAAATGTCCTCCAAAGCGTTAAGGAGTCGGCGGCATCAGCGGGTACGAATCTTCGCTGATCCCACCCGTACCCGGACCTCGTCGGAGGCCTCGGCGTCCAGAGGTTCCAGCTCTGACCGTCGCCGGAGTTCCTCCGACAGGGGTTCTCCCTCCGGGGACCATCATCGGAAGGTGAAACCCGCGAGGGCGGCGTCGGTGGACGCTCCTGGTTCCGCGAGGGCCAGGTCGCATAGCCCCGATAGCCGTCCCGGGTCTTTGGAGAAGGAACATCTCCCGAAGCGACCTCGTCTGGAGTCGGAGTTGCCTGCTCGGGTAAGTCCTGTAGTCCTCCTGGACTCGCCTCTGAGGGGTCCGACGTCGGGCCCGACGCCGTCGGGGCCCGAGTCGGGGGCTGCTGGGTCACCTGAGGTCGGACTCAGGTTGACGGCCTTGGAGAGCAGACTATCTGCCTTCATGGACCAGCAGCAGGCACTGATCGCTAGCCTCGCTGGCGCCTCTGCCCCGACCGCCGGGACGTCGACGTCTAAGTCGACCCCGGAGACCGAGCCGATCCTCGAGTCCATGCGGGCTAGAGTCGATCCTCGGTCGAGGTCACCCTCGGCCTCCCGTTCGGGACCGAGGTCGTCGACGCCGACTCCCTGGGGGTCGGGGCGGCCGACGCCTCCGCCCGCCCGGACCGACCCCACCGATTCCTCCTCGGAGTCGGCCTGGGAGTCTGAAGAGGAAGAGTCACCTGATTCGTTTCGGACTCGGTGTGTCCCCTCGGACTCGCCTGAGTCCGAACCTCGGAAACAGTCCCCTCCGGAGGACGCCCGGTTCTCGGACTTCGTCAGGGATATGGCCAAGGCTTTGGCCTTCCCTGCGGATCCCGAGGAGGAGCCTCGAGCCGAGGAACTCGATGCCCTTCAGTACGACTCTCCTGCCAGGGAGCACTTTACTGTACCGGTTCCTCCCATGCTGGAACGACTACTCTTCCGCATGTGGGAGAGTCCGGCATCGTCGCCGGTATTAAGCAAGCGGGTCGATTCCATCTATCGAGTCCGCAAGAGCCCTGGCTTCCAAAAAGCACAGCTACCGCACCATTCCATGGTGGTGGAATCGGCCATGCATAGGCTTAAGAGCCAGAAGATGCACTCCTCGGTGCCTCCTGGCAGGGAGGCCCGCAACCTGGATGGCCTCGGTAAGAAGTGTTTCCAGGGCTCTATGCTTGCTTGTCGGGTCCAGACCTACCAGCTCTACATGGGCATGTATCTCAGAGACCTGGCTAAAGAGATAGCCGGATTCTCCGCTGGGCTGTCCGAGGAACCTTTGCGGAGGTTCCTAGCCTTGACAACTGGTATTCGGGAATGCTCCAAATTCATGTCTCGAGCAGCCTATGATGGCTTTGAAGCATCGGCACGAGTGGCCGCAGCCGGCATCGGTGCCCGCCGACAGGCTTGGCTTCAGTCGTCTGACCTTGAACCCTGGGTGCAGGACAAGTTGGTCGATGTCCCCTGCCGAGGTGAGAACCTCTTTGGCAAGCCCATGGCTGAAAAGGCTGCACAAATCGAGACGGAGACTCTCACCAGAACTAGACTTTCTAGGAAGACCTCCGCCCCTTCCCAGAAGAAGAAGGGCTCGGGAAAGAAGTCCTTTTACCCGAGAAAGGCGGCTGCCTATAAACACTACCCTCAATATCAGGCCTCCGCAGCTCCCCAACAGGGTCAGCAGGCCAAGGGACGGGGTAATGGGTCCCGTAGGCAGCAAGCCCCCAAGCCTGCACCACCGGCCCCTGCTCAGCAGGGTGGGGGTTTTTGACTTCATCAGCATAGCCTCTCCCCCTCAGCTGGTTCCTCCCAGCACAGGAGGCCGGCTGGTTCACTTTGCCCACAGGTGGTCCAACATCACATCGGATGCCTGGGTGCTTCAGGTTGTGAGAGAAGGCTATCTTCTCCACTTCCACCAGGCCCCTCCCTCCTATTTCCCGGGAGAACCTCCACGACTCCCTCTGCACAGGGACTTACTCCTTCAGGAGTTAGCAAGTCTTCTTCAGGAACAGGCTGTGGAACCGGTGCCCCACCACCTGAGGGGTCAAGGCTTCTATTCCAGGTATTTCCTAATACCAAAAAGAACGGGAGGCCTCAGTCCATCCTGGACTTGCGCAACCTCAACAAGTTCCTCGTCAGAGAGAAGTTCAAGATGCTTACCCTTGGAATCCTTCTGCTCTACCTCCAGCAGGGAGATTGGCTATGCTCCTTGGATCTGAAGGATGCCTACACACACATCCTCATTCACCCAAGCCACCGCCAATACCTAAGGTTTGTGGTGGCAGGAAATCATTACCAGTACAGAGTACTGCCTTTTGACCTATCCTCCGCACCACGAGTCTTCACAAAATGTCTCGCGGTAGTGGCGGCTTATCTCCGGCTTCACGGCCTCTGTCTTTCCGTACCTAGACGACTGGCTCATCAGAGCATCGTCCTCTCCAGAAGTCACAAAGGCCACGCACCGCACTGTGACTCTTCTGCAGTACTTGGGCTTTGTCATAAACTTCGCAAAGTCCACTTTGCTCCCCTCGCAGGATCTCAAGTTCATCGGCGCAAGACTGCACACTCTTCAGGCACGTGCTTTCCTGCCTCTCGACAGGGCTCAACGGCTAATGGACCTAGCCGGCCGTTTTCGCAGCCAGTCCCTGGTCTCCGCCAGGCGCTTCCTGAGACTACTCGGCCATATGGCTTCCACCGTCCATGTGACCCCCAATGCCCGCCTGAATATGCGGCCTGCTCAGTGGTGCCTTCGCAAGCAGTGGCAACAAGCCACGGGCGGCCTAGCCGACTTAGTGCGCATCTCCGGCCCGCTGGCCTCCTCTCTACAGTGGTGGCTTCATCGGCCGAACCTGGTGCTCGGAATGTCTTTTCAGTCTCCTCCGCCGGCTCAAGTGCTGACGACCGATGCTTCTCTCCTAGGATGGGGAGCGCATTGCCAAGGGGCATGTACTCAAGGTCTCTGGACCACGTGGGAGTCTGCGCAGCAGATCAACTTCCTGGAGCTCAGAGCAATCTGTCTGGCTCTCAAGGCTTTCTCCCACCTGACTTCTCACCAGTCCGTCCTTGTCCAGACGGACAATCAAGTTGCCATGTTCTACGTGAACAAACAGGGAGGCACGGGCTCCTTCCTTCTCTGTCGGGAAGCACAGAGGCTCTGCTCTTGGGCCGTCAGCCACGGCATTCTTCTCAAGGCAGTCTATCTCCCAGGCCAAGAAAATTGCCTGGCGGACAAACTCAGCAGGATCCTCCAGCCGCACGAGTGGCGCCTGGATCCCTTGGTGGTTCAGAAACTTTTTCTGAAGTGGGGCCTCCCCACGATGGATCTCTTTGCCAGTCCTCTCAACCGGCAACTTCCTCGCTTCTGCTCTCGGCAGCCGCATCCCCTACGAGTAGCGGCGGATACTTTTCTGCTCTCATGGTCGAAAAGCCTTCTGTATGCCTTTCCTCCCATACCGCTAGTCTCTCAAACTCTTTTCAAGGTTCTCCGAGACAAAGCTTCCATGATCCTGATAGCTCCTCGCTGGCCCAGACAGCCGTGGTTTCCACTCCTGCTGCAATTAGCGGTAGAGGATCCGTTCCCTCTGGGGTTTCAACCGGATCTCCTAACACAGGATCAGGGGTCCCTGCTACACCCCAACCTCAGATCTCTGCATCTGATGGCCTGGCTGCTGAAAGGGTAGTCCTTGCTCCCCTTCTACTGCCGGCAGAGGTGGAAGAGGTCGTCCTAGCTTCCCGGCGCCCTTCTACCCGTAAATGCTACGCCCTTAAATGGCGTCGCTTTTCCGCTTGGTGTGCCCAGCAGTCTCAGGATCCCTTCTCCTGCTCGGTGTCGGTGATCTTGCAGTACTTGCTCTACCTCTCTAATCTGGGACTTAAGTCCAACTCCGTTAAAGTCCACCTCAGTGCTCTTTCAGCACATCATGTGCCGGTGGACGGCAGACCTCTTGCCAGCGACCCTCTCGTAGCGAGGTTTCTCCGGGGTCTCCTTCTACTTAAACCACCTCTGCGCCCGCCAGCACCTGACTGGGATCTGAATGTGGTTTTACAGCGGATCACCTGTCCGCCTTTTGAACCTATGGCTACCTGTTCTCTACGTTTTCTTTCTTGGAAAACCTTATTCCTGATAGCCCTCACTTCCGCTAGATGCGTAAGTGAATTGCAGGCCCTCGTGTCTGATCCCCCTTACACTCGGTTCTACAAAAATAGGGTAGTCCTACGGACTCACCCTAAATTTCTTCCAAAAGTGGTTTCCCCTTTTCACATCAATCAGGAGGTGGTACTTCCGACCTTCTTTCCCAGGCCTCACTCCAGCCGAGCTGAAATGGTCCTGCATACCCTGGACTGTAGAAGGGCATTGAACTTCTACCTTGACCGTACGCGGGAGCACCGTAAAGCTGCTCAGCTTTTTGTGTCTTTTGACCCCAATAAATTGGGGCTCCCGGTCTCCAAGCGTACTCTGTCCATCTGGGTTGCTGACTGTATCGCTTGGGCTTATGGGGCAGCCGGACTCTCCTTAGAAAGTCGGGTCACGGCTCATTGTGTTCGGGCGAAGGCTACGTCGGTGGCTTACCTCCGCGCTGTTCCATTGGCAGACATCTGCCGGGCCGCTACTTGGTCTTCGAGCCAGACTTTTGCGGTCCATTACTGCCTCGAGAGGGAGTCCCGCAGGGACAGTGCTTTCGGACAGGCAGTCCTCCGAAATCTCTTCGAGGTTTGAGCAACTCCTACCCTCCATCCCGGATGAGGGCTACCGGTGGGTAATAATTCAGTGAAGATTCCTTCCTTCTGTACTGCTGAGCTAGAGGGAGCTCATTTTTGTGCTTAGGGTCTCCGGTAGCCTTAAGCTTGGGAGTCCCATATGTGAGGACTGACTTCCTGCTTGGTCCTGGAGAAAGCGTAGTTACTCACCTGTAACAGGTGTTCTCCAGGAGCAGCAGGAATCAGTCCTCACAACCCTCCCTCCTCCCCTTGGAGTTGCAATCATCTGCTTTAGTTTTTTTGCAAATTTTTCTGCTGTCTTTTAGCTATGTCATCTGACTGGCTAAGATGGCACCCTTGGGCGGGAAGGGGACCGCGCATGCGCGCTGCAATTCCCAAAGGCTTTCTTTGAAAGCTGGGGAAAATTGCTCCGCGAGGGCTCTGTCGGCGCCGACGTCACCCATATGTGAGGACTGATTCCTGCTGCTCCTGGAGAACACCTGTTACAGGTGAGTAACTACGCTTTTTCAGAGAAAGCCTTTGGGAATGCGGCGCAGATGCGCGGTTCCCTTCCCGCCCAAGGGTGCCATCTTGCTCAGTCGTCTTTTTTCCGCGAAGCATGACAGACGTGTGTCTTGGTCACCTGGTTAAAAGTCGATTTTTCTTCAAAGATTCATGGTTTTTTGCCAGTTCGATGCCGGTTCCCCTTCCCACCTGGGCACGGTACACTGGTATCGAGCCCGGACCTGTTTTTTCGTTTTTTGTCCTTTGAGACTAGCGTGTTTGCTCTTTTTCTTTTTCACTGGCAGCCCGGTCTTTTAACCTTGCAGGGGCCCTTTTTCCGCCGATGGCTGCCAGCAGGTTCAAAAAGTGTGATCGGTGTAAGAAACTGATGTCTCTCACCGACCCACACGACTGCTGCCTCCGGTGCCTCGGGCCCGATCATGACCCGATGATCTGTGGCCCGTGTGGCAAGATGTTCTCTAAGGTGCTGAGGAGCCATCAGCATCAACGAGAAAGGATCTTCTCTGAATCTGCGTCCGGCCGAGCCCGGACTTCGTCAGAGGCCTCGACGTTTCGTGAGTCCGACCCTGAGCATCGTCGGGGCTTCTCTGAACGGGGGTCTCCCTCATGGGAGCACAAAACGAAGAAGAAACCCGCGAGGACAGCGTTGGTGGACGCTCTTAGTCCCTTGAGGGCCAGGTCGCATAGCCCCAACCGCCGTCTCGGGTCCTCAGAGCCGGAGAGGCCTGCCAAATTGCCTCGTGTGGAGCCGGAGTCCCCGAGTCACGTGAGTACTGTTGTCCTCGTGGACTCTCCTCCGGGGGAGCCAACGTCGGGCCTGACGCCGTCGGGGCCCGAATCGGGTGCTGCTGCGTCTCCTGAGCTCGGACTCAAGTTGACGGCCTTGGAGAGCAGTTTGGCTGCCTTCATGGAACAACAGCGGGTGCTGATCGCCGGTCTCACTGGTGCATCTGCCCCGACCACCGGGACCTCGACGTCCAAGTCGACCCCGGAGGCCGAGCCGATCCTCGAGTCAATGAAGTCTCGAGTCGATCCTCAGCCAAGGTCTCCCTCGGCCTCCCGTAAGGGGCCGAGGTCGTCGATGCCGGTACCCTCGGCATTGGGGCGGATGACATTGATTCCTCCTCGGAAGGGTTGGGGTGGGAGACGGAGGACAAGGAGTCCCCGGACACTTTCCGGACCCAGTGCATCCCATCGGACTCACCGGAGTCCGAGCATCAGAGAAGGTCCCACCCGGAGGATACCCAGTTCTCGGACTTCGTGAGGGATATGGCCAAGGCCTTGGCCTTCCCCGCGGATCCCGAGGAGGAGCCTCGAGCCGAGGAGCTCGAGGCCCTCCAGTATGACTCTCCCCCCAAGGAGGCCTTTACTGTTCCAGTTCCTACAATGCTGGAACGGCTCCTCTTCCGCATGTGGGAGGCACTGGCCTCTGTGCCGGTTTTCTGAAAACGGGTCGATTCCATTTATCGAGTTTGTAAGAGTCCTGGGTTCCAGAAGGCACACCTACCGCACCACTCCATGGTTGTGGAATCGGCCATGCATCGTCTGAAGAGTCAGAAGATGCACTCCTCGGTGCCCCCTGGCAGGGAGGCCCGGAACCTGGATGCCCTTGGTAGAAAGTGCTTCCAGGGCTCTATGCTGGCTTGCCGTGTCCAGACTTACCAGCTGTACATGGGCATGTACCTTTGAGACTTGGCAAAGGAGATTGCCGGGTTCTCTGCTGGCCTCTCCGAGGAACTTTTGCAGAGGTTCAAGGCTTTGTCATCGGGTATTCGAGAGTGCTCAAAGTTTATATCTCGAGCAGCCTATGATGGCTTTGAGGCTTTGGCCCGAGTAGCAGCGGCCGGCATCGGTGCACATCGTCAGGCCTGGCTACAGTCATCTGACCTCGAGCCATGGGTCCAGGACAAGTTGGTCGATGTCCCTTGCCGGGGTGAGAACCTCTTTGGCAAACTCATGGCTGAAAAGGCTGCAGAAATCAAGACTGAGACTCTCACCAGGACAAGGCTGTCCAGGAAGACTTCTGTCCCTTCTCAGAAGAAGAAGGGCTCGATGAAAAAGCCCTTTTACCCGAGGAAGGCCTCTGCCTACAAATCCTACCCTCACTTCCAGGCCTCTACAGCTCCCCAACAGGGTCAGCAGGCCAAGGGGCAGGGACATGGGCCCCGTAGGCAGAAAACCCCCAAGCCTCCAGCTCCGGCTCCTGCACAGCAGGGAGCGGGGTTTTGACTCCCACTGCATAGCCTCTCCCTCACTGCTGGCTCCACTCAGCACAGGAGGCCGGCTGACACTGTACGCACACAGATGGTCAGCTATAACAAGAGATACCTGGGTATTGAGCATAGTCCAGAAGGACTATTTGCTCCACTTCAACCAGTTACCTCCCTCCTATTTTCCAGGGGAGCCTCCATGACTCCCTCTACACAGGAACCTTCTCCTTCAGGAGTTAGCAAGCCTTCTATAGGAGCAGGCAGTGGAACCGGTGCCTCACCACCTGATAGGACGAGGCTTCTATTCCAGGTACTTTCTAGTGCCAAAAAGGACAGGAGGCCTCAGGCCCATCCTAGACTTGCGAAATCTCAACAAGTTCCTGGAGAGGGAAAAGTTCAAGATGCTTACCCTTGGGATACTGCTGCCCTACCTCCAGCAGGGAGATTGGCTATGCTCCTTAGACCTAAAGGATGCTTATACTCACATCCTCATTCATCCAGACCACAGACAATATCTCTGATTTGTAGTGGGAGGAAAGCATTTTCAGTACAGAGTACTTCAATTTGGCCTAACCTCCGCACCCAGGGTTTTCACCAAATGCCTGGCGGTGGTGGCGGCCTATCTCAGAAACCAGGGCATCTTTGTCTTTCCATACCTGGACGACTGGCTCATCAGGGGTCAGTCTCCACAGGAGGCCAGACAAGCCACTCTTCGCACTGTCTCTCTTCTCCAGCACCTGGGCTTTGTCATAAACTTCGCAAAGTCCTCTTTGCTCCCCTCACAAGACGTGGAATTCATAGGGGCAAGGTTGGATACCTTACAAGCAATGGCTTATTTGCCCGAGAACAGGGCTCACAGACTGATGCTAGACAGTATCACATGACCCTACAGTCTCTCAACCCAACGCCGCCTAACCAATCTCCTAGGATAACTCTCCACCTCATCCAACCATCCCCTTTAGGGCCTGTATCATAAACTCAGCTATGATGCAATCCCCTTTTGTATATTATGTATAAAGTTCACCTGTTATCCATGTTTAAATTCCCTGTTTTATGTAAGTTCAATGTATGGCTGTTCCACATTGTACAAACTTGTTCCTTGTAAACCGCGCTGATGCCGAATAGCGCGGTATAGAAAAACGTTAAATAAATAAATAAATAAGGTGATCCAACTGACTTTGGAACTTGCACAATCTCTTTGATCCCACATGCCAGCAAGATGCTACTCAAGATCATTCAGTAGAGGCTACAACCATACCTGGAACAAGAATTGGCCGAAGTGCAAGCGGGGTTCAGGAAAGGGTGAGGGACAAGAAACATCATCGCAGATGTGAGATGGATCCTTGAAAAGACAACAGAATACAGAAAGAATATCTTCATGTGTTTTATTGACTACAGTAAGGCCTTTGAGTGTATAAATGATTGAACAGTCTGGGCCATTTTAAGGACACATACCAGAACGCTTGATAATTCTTATGTACAACTTTTACATTGGTCAAGACGCTACAGTTCTAACTGAATAAGGAAAAGCAGAATGCTTTAGAATAGGCAAAAGTATACAACAAGGCTGCAGATTTTCCTCATACCTGTTAAATTTTATATACAGAGCTAATAATCAGAGAAGACGACAACAGAGGTGTGAAGATTAGATGGAAGACTTATCAACAAATATGCTGATGATACCACATTACTAGCATAAAATGAAGACTACTAAAACATCTGTTTATTAAGATCAAGGAATATTACTCTTAAAATGGGACTGCATCTTTAACATGAAAAAGACAAATATCCTGATAACTGTAAAAAATTAATTTCATCCTTGATGGAGAAGAAATAGAAATAGTAGATAACTTTCTCCAGGACCATGCAGGAAGTCAGTCCTCACATATGGGTGACATCGGCGCCGACAGAGCCCTCGTGCGGAGCATTTTCCCAGCTTTCAAAGAAAGCCTTTGGGAATGCAGCGCACATGCGCGGTCCCCTTCCCGCCCAAGGGTGCCATTTTGCTCAGTCTTTCTTTTTCCGCGGAGCCCAACGGGCATAGTTCGTGTCACCTGGTAAAAGTTGATTTTTTTTCTGCGATTTTTCACGTCTCTTTGTCCGGTTCGACTCCGGTTCCCCATCCAGCCTCTGCTCGGTACACCGGTATCGAGTCTGGAACTTCTTTTTCGTTTTTTGTCCTTTGTGACTAGCGTTTGTGCTTTTTCTGTTCTTTTCACTGACAGCCCAGTTTTTTGACCCTTGCAGGGGCCCATTTTCCCCCAATGGCTGCCAGCGGGTTCAAAAAATGTGATCGGTGTAAGAAACTTACTCTCCGATGCCTCGGGCCTGACCATGACCCGCTGGTTTTTGGCCCGTGCGGCAAGATGTCATCGAAGGCGCTTCGGAGCCGTCAGCATCAACGTGAAACAATTTTTTCTGAGGCCGGGCCCGGACTTCATCAGAGGCCTCAACATCTCGGGAGTCCGACCCCGAGCGCCGTCATGGGTCCTCTGAGAGGGGGATCTCCCGCCCGGGAGCACAAAAGGAAGAAGAAGCTTGTGAGGGCGGCGTCAGTGGAGGCTCCTGGGTCCTCAAGGGCCAGGTCGCGTAGCCCTGACCGCCGTCCCGGTCTCTCGGAGTCGGAGAGGCCGGCCAAACTACCTCGCCTGGAGCCGGAGACCCCGAGTCATGTAAGTTCTGTTGTCCTCGTTGACTCGCCTCCGGGAGAATCGATGTCGGGCCCGATGCCGTCGGGGCCCAAGTTGGGGGCTGCTGAGTCTCCTGAGTTTGGACTCAGGTTGGCGGCCCTGGAGAGCAGCCTGGCTGCCTTCATGGAGCCAGCAGCGGGTATTGATTGCCGGTCTGACTGGTGCATCTGCCCTGACCACTGGGACCTCGATGTCCAAGTCGACCCCGGAGGCCGAGTCGATCCTCGAGTCCATCGCGCCTCGAGTTCATCCTTGGCCAAGGTCTCCCTCGACCTCCCATGCGGGGCCGAGGTCATCGACGCTGGTGCCCTCTGTCGGGGCAGGTGGCATTGAGGCCCACACGGCTGGAGCCGCTCGACGACTCCTTGGAGGGGTCGGGGTCGGAGACGGAGGGCGAGGAGTCTCCTGACACCTTCCGGACCCGGTGCATCCCATCGGACTCCCCAAAGTCTGAGCCTCGGAGATGGTCCCCCCTGGAGGATACCCGGTTCTCGGATTTTGTCAGGGACATGGCCAAGGCTTTGGCATTCCCTGCGGATGCCGAGGAGGAGCCTCGAGCTGAGGAGCTCGATGTCCTCCAGTATGATTTTCCTCCGAAGGAAGCCTTTACTGTATCAGTTCCTCTGATGCTGGAACGGCTGCTCTTCCGTATGTGGGAGGCACTGGCCTCAGCGCCGGTTCTTAGCAAGCTGGTCGATTCCATTTATCGAGTCCGTAAGAGCTCTGGGTTCCAGAAGGCGCAGCTACCGCACAACTCCATGGTTGTAGAATCGGCCATGCACAGGCTGAAAAGTCAAAAGATGCACTCTTCAGTGCCTCCTGGCCAGGATTCCCGGAACCTGGATGCCTTCGGTAGAAAGTGCTTCCAGGGCTCTATGCTGTCTTGCCGTGTCCAGACTTACCAGCTGTACATGGGATGTACTTACGGGACCTGGCAAAGGAGATTGCCGGGTTCTCGACTGGCCTCTCCGAGGAACCCTTGCAGAGATTCAAAGCCTTGTCTTCAGGGATTTGAGAATGCTCGAAGTTTATATCTTGAGCAGCCTATGACTGCTTTGAGGCTTCGGCCCGGGTAACATAGTAACATAGTAAATGACGGCAGATAAGTAGCAGCGGCCGGCATCGGTGCACGCCATCAGGCCTGGCTACAGTCGTCGGATCTGGAGGCATGGGTACAGGATAAGTTGGTCGATGTCCCGTGCCGAGGTGACAACCTATTCGGCAAGCCCATGACTGAAAAGGCTGCAGAAATCGAGACAGAGACTCTCACAGGACAAGACTGTCCAGAAAGACTTCTGCCCCTTCTCAAAAAAAGAAGGGCTCGGGGAAAGAAACCCTTTTTCCCGAGGAAGAGTGCTGCCTACAAAACCTACCCTCAATATCAGGCCTCTCCAGCTCCCCATCAGGGCCAGCAGGCTAAAGGGCAGGGGCATGGACCCCGTAGGCAAAAGACCCCAACCCCCAGCTCCGGCTCCTGCTCAGCAAGGAGGGTGTTTTTGACTCCCACAGCATAGTCTCTCCTCCACCGGTGGCTCCACTCAGCACAGGAGGTCGGCTGACCCTGTACGCATACCGGTGGTCAGCCATCACTGGGGATACCTGGGTACTGAGCATAGTCCAAAAGGGCTATATGCTCCATTTCAACCAGCTACCCCCTTCCTACTATCCAGAGGAGCCTCCGAGACTCCCTCTACACAGGAACCTCCTCCTTCAGGAGTTGGCAAGTCTTCTAAAGGAACAGGCGGTGGAACCGGTGCCCACCACCTGAAAGGGCAAGGCTTCTACTCCAGGTACTTCCTAGTACTAAAAAGAACAGGAGGCCTCAGGCCTATCCTAGACTTGCGAAATCTGAACAAGTTTCTAGAGAGGGAAAAGTTCAAGATGCTTACCCTTGGGATACTGCTGCCCTACCTCCAGCAGGGAGACTGTCTATGCTCCTTAGACCTAAAGGATACTTATACTCACATCATCATTCATCGAGACCACAGGCAATACCTCAGATTTGTAGTGGGAAGAAACCATTTTCAGTACAGGGTACTTCCATTTAGCCTAACCTCTGCCCCCAGATTTTTCACCAAATGCATGTCGGTGGTTGCGGTTTTTCTCAGGAATCAGGGGATTTTTGTCTTCCCATACCTGGACGACTGGCTAATCAGGGGCCATTCTCTCCAGGAGGCCCGACAGGCCACTCTTCGCACTATCTCTCTTCTTCAGCATCTGGGCTTTGTCATAAACTACGCAGTGTCCACTTTGCTCCCCTCTCAGAACCTAGAGTTTATAGGGGCCAGGTTGGATACCCTTCAGGCAAGAGCTTACTTGCCCGAGGACAGGGCCTACAGACTTATCGACTTGGCCAACCAGTTCCAAAGCAATTCTCGTGTTTCCGCCAGGCACTACCTGCGGCTCCTGGGCCATATGGCATCCATGGTACATGTGACTCCAAATGCCCATCTGCACATGCGGGCTGCTCAATGGTGCCTCAGAGGTCAGTGGACACAAGCCACCGGTGACCTCCGAGACAGGGTAAAGGTATCCAGATGACTTCTGAACTCCTTACAGTGGTGGCTACATCTCCCAAACCTTCTCAGAGGTGTACCTTCTCAGAGGTGTACCTTTTCAGGCTCCAGCACACACAAGGGTGCTGACGACAGATGCTTCCTTAAAGGGCTGGGGTGCACATTGCCAGGGCATGTGCACTCAAGGTCTGTGGTCCCCTCGGGAGGCCACACAGCAGAGCAACCTTTTAGAGCTGCGAGCAATCCGCTTAGCTCTGCAAACCTTCTGCCATGCTCTCTCTCAACGGTCTGTCCTAGTTCAGACAGACAATCAGGTGGCAATGTTCTACGTGAACAAACAAGGGGGCACAGGGTCCAGGCCCCTATGTCAGGAGGCACTGGACCATTGCTCCTCTGCAGTCCGACAAGGCATGTTTCTCAAAGCAGTTTATCTACCTGGTCAGGAGAACTTCCTAGCAGACAAGCTAAGCAGGATTCTCCAGCCTCACGAATGGCAGTTGAATCCATTGGTGGTCCAACAGATCTTCCTCCGCTGGGGACTTCCATCCATCAATCTCTTTGCAAGTTCACTAAACCGTCAGCTGCCCAGGTTTTGCTCCAGACAGCCGCATCCCCTGAGGATGGCAGCAGATGCTTTTCTAATCTCTTGGTCTACGGGCCTCCTGTATGCGTTTCCTCCCATGCCCCTGGTGGCCTGAACTCTGTTCAAGATCCTCCGGGACAAGGCCTCGGTGATTCTGGTAGCCCTCGTATGGCCGAGGCAGCCGTGGTTTCCACTTCTTCTACAGTTGGCGGTGGAAGCTCCGTTCCCTCTGGGGCTGCAACACGATCTCCTGTCTCAAGAGCAGGGTTCCCTTCTACACCCCAACCTTAGTTCCCTCAATCTGATGGGCTGGCTGCTGAAAGGATAGTGATGGCTTCCTTACTTCTATCTAAGGGGGTTAAGGAGGTGGTCTTGGCCTCTAGGAGGCAGTCCACCAGAAAGTCCTACGCCCTCAAGTGTCGTAGGTTTACGGTATGGTGTGCTCAGCACAATGAAGATCCTTTCTCGTGCCTTGTGCCAGTAGTACTGCAGTATCCACCTTTCAGACCTAGGCCTTAAGTCTAACCCTGTTCGGGTCCACCTCAGTGCTTTTTCAGCGCACCACTCACCTGTGGAAGGGCAGTCTCTGTTGGTTCACCCCTTGGTGTCCAGATTTCTCAGAGGTCTGTTCTACTCAAGTCTCCGGTTCGTCCACCGGCAACTGAGTGAGATTTGAATGTGGTCTTGCAGCAACTTACTCGCCCACCGTTTGAGCCGATGGCTACTTGCCATTTGCGCTTCCTCTCTTGGAAAGCACACTTCCTGGTGGCTCTTACCTCGGCCAGACGTGTGAGTGAACTACAAGCTCAGATTTCTGATGGATGGTGCACGTGGTCCTACGTACCCATCCAAAGTTCCTCCCAAAAGTGGTCTCCTCTTTCCACCTCAATCAGGAAGTGGTTCTTCCGACCTTTTTTCCCAGGCTGCATGCCAGCCGGGCTGAAACAATCTTGCATACCCTGTACTGTAAAAGGGCGTTGTCCTTTTACATGGAACGTACGCGGGAGCATCGAAGGGCCACTCAGCTCTTCGTCTCGTTTGACCCTAATAGGATGGGGTTACCTGTCTCCTAGCATACGTTGTCCACTTGGGTAGCAGATTGCATCGCCTGGGTGTACACGGCAGCCGACCTCCCCTTGCAGGGTCGGGTCACAGCCCACCGTGTCAGGGCAAAAACCGTGTCAGTAGCTCATCTCTGCTCTGTTCCGTTGGCAGACATTTGCCGGGCTGCAACTTGGTCTTTAAGCCAGATTTCTGCAGCCCATTACTTCCTGGAGAGAGAGTCCCGGCAGGACAGTGTTTTCAGCCAGGCGGTACTCTGTAATCTCTTTGAGGTTTAGGCAACTCCTACCCTCTGGCCCTTTGTGTTGGGCTACCGTACGGGGTGTGTTCTCAGAGAAAGTCTTATCATGGATGCTGAGGCTCTTGAGAGGGAGCCATTTTTTCAGCTCTGGGTTCACGGTAGTCTATAGCTGGGGAGTCCCATATGTGAGGACTGACTTCCTGCTTGTTCCTGGAGAAAGCATAGTAACTCACCTGTGACAGGTGTTCTCCAGGAGCAGCAGGAATCAGTCCTCATGACCCTCCCTCCTCCCCTGGAGTTGCAGTCCTATCCTTCATTTTGATTTTTGCTGTCTTTTAGCTATGTCATCAGATTGAGCAAGAGGGGACCGCGCATGCGTGCTGCATTCCCAAAGGCTTTCTTTGAAAGCTGGGGAAATGCTCCACACGAGGGCTCCGTTGGTGCCGACGTCACCCATATGTGAGGACTGATTCATGCTGCTCCTGGAGAACACCTGTTACAGGTGAGTAACTACGCTTTATCCTGCTTGGATCAATAACACAGGTACACTAAAAAAAATTTTTTTTTAAACTGCCTCTAATGTTTCGATTGATTTTTACGTTTTTTGGTGCGCTGAATCCAAATCTGGTAACCAATTTGCTCCATCACGTACAGATTTTTTGCTACATTGGGTTAGCAGTTTGAGGTGAACGTTTCAGATTGAGTGCGATCGAGATAAAAGTTTCTTGGATGAATTCTTTATACTAATTGTTTAGTAGTTATTCAAATAAGAATAAAGAAAATTGTAACAAGGCAGCACATAAGAATAGAGTAATGTCAACAAAACACACTGTGATGGTAGCAAAATTGTCTGCACTTAAAACAGCCACATACATGTGCACAAACATTGAGCATATAAGAGCGAGGTTAGACACAAAGCAAAGCAAAGAAATGTGCAAAAAATGTTGTACAGGTATGTATGTAAGAATAGAAAACGCAAACCGCACCATTGCAATACATGAAGACAAACACCCGATGGTGTGAAAATAAAATTCTAATAAATGAGATCCGACACTGTGGTAATAACTAGCAAATTTTTATTTCAAAGTTTAGTAAAAACACGATATTTGTCAACACAGTTTAGATTTTAAAGTCATTCTTGGGTCAATCAATCAATCTCCTGGTGGGCCCGTTTCTTCTTCCCCCGAATGCTTCTCTTGGTGCGCTGCTTGGCGTATTTTTCATCTGGGGTTTCCCGCAGCAGCAACCAGCAGAAATCAGCCATCATAGTGGTGTTCCATCTTCCTTGCTACCTTCTCTCTCTGCGTCCTTGATGTCCTGGTGAAACCTTTCACCTTGTTCTTCACTGTACGCCCCCAAGGTTTCGGGAAAGTAGTTCACATGGGAGTGCAAGAAATGGACTTTCAGGCTCATGTTACAGCCTTGTTCTTTGAAGGCATTGAGCATCCTGGCAACAATATCCTTATAGTACTCATCCCGCCTGTTCCCCTAGAACAGGGGTCGGCAACCCGCGGCTCCGGAGCCGCATGCGGCTCTTTCTCACCTTTGCCGCGGCTCCGGAGCACACTGCCCGCCCGGTATTTATGGCGTTATGGGCTCCCTCCCTTCTTCTGCAGCCGCGGCTCCCTGCCTCTTAGGGAACCGTGGCTGTGCTTTTAAAATCATTTCGGAGCCCTTCCTGTCTTGACGGGCTCCGTGCAGCATTGTTCCGCCTCTAAAGGAAGTTTGGAGGCGGGACAATGCTGCAAGGAGCCCGTCAAGACAGGAAGGGCTCCGAGATGATTTTAAAAGCACAGCCGCGGTTCCGTAAGAGGCAGGGAGCCGCGGCTGCAGACGAAGGGAGGGGAGCTGACATGGAGGGAGGGAGCAGATATGGATGGAGGGAGGGGGGCTGACATGGAGGGATGGAGGGGGCTGATATGGAGGAGGAGGGGGGCTGACATGGAGGGAGGGGGCTGATATGGATGGATGGAGGGAGGAGGGGCTGACATGGATGGAGGGAGGGAGCTGATATGGATGGAGGGAGGGAGCAGATATGGATGGATGGAGGGAGGGGGGCTGACATGGAGGGAGGGAGCTGATATGGATGGAGGGAGGGGGGCTGACATGGAGGGAGGGAGCAGATATGGATGGATGGAGGGAGGGGGGCTGACATGGAGGAGGAGGGGGGCTGACATGGAGGGAGGGAGCAGATATGGATGGATGGAGGGAGGGGGCTGACATGGAGGGAGGGAGCAGATATGGATGGATGGAGGGAGGGGGGCTGACATGGAGGGAGGGAGGGAGCTGATATGGATGGAGGGAGGGGCTGACATGGAGGGAGGGAGCAGATGATGGATGGATGGAGGGAGGGGGGCTGACATGGAGGGAGGGGGGCTGACATGGAGGGAGGGGGCTGATATGGATGGAGGGCGGGGGGCTGACATGGAGGGAGGGGGCTGATATGGATGGATGGAGGGAGGGGCTGACATGGAGGGAGGGAGCAGATGATGGATGGAGGGAGGGAGGGGGGCTGACATGGAGGGAGGGAGCAGATGATGGAGGGAGGGAGCTGATATGGATGGATGGAGGGAGGGGGGCTGACATGGAGGGAGGGAGGGGGCTGACATGGAGGGATGGAGGGAGGGAGCGGATCTGGATGGATGGAGGGGGGCTGACATGGAGGGAGGGAGGGGGCTGACATGGCGGGATGGTGGGAGGGAGCTGATATGGATGGATGGAGGGAGGGGCTGACATGGAGGGAGGGAGCAGATATGGATGGATGGAGGGAGGGGGGCTGACATGGAGGGATGGAGGGGGCTGACATGGAGGGAGGGAGCTGATATGGATGGATGGAGGGAGGGGGGCTGACATGGAGGGAGGGAGGGAGCTGATATGGAGGGAGGGAGCAGATATGGATGGATGGAGGGAGGGGGGCTGACATGGAGGGAGGGAGCTGATATGGATGGAGGGAGGGGGGCTGACATGGAGGGAGGGAGCTGATATGGATGGAGGGAGGGGGGCTGACATGGAGGGAGGGAGCAGATGATGGATGGAGGGAGGGGGGGCTGACATGGAGGGGAGGGAGCAGATATGGATGGATGGAGGGAGGGGGGCTGACATGGAGGGAGGGAGGGAGCTGATATGGATGGATGGAGGGAGGGGAGCTGACATGGAGGGAGGGAGCTGATATGGATGGATGGAGGGGGGCTGACTGGGAGGGAGGGCGGGGGCTGACATGGAGGGAGGGAGCTGATATGGAGGGAGGGGGCTGACTTGGAGGGATTGGGGAGGCGGGCTGACAGGGAGGGAGGGGGCGGGGATGGATGGAGGGAGGGAGGGGGCTGACATGGAGGGATGGAGGGGGCTGACATGGAGGGAGGGAGCTGATATGGATGGAGGGAGGGGGGCTGACATGGAGGGATGGAGGGGGCTGACATGGATGGAGGGAGGGAGGGGGCTGACATGGAGGGATGGAGCACTGGTAATGGGGTTGAGGGGACGAGCACTGGAAATGAGCTGATTAGGGGAGGCTAGGACTGGTAATGAGCTGATGGGGGGTAGGACTGGTATTGGGCTGATTAGGGGAGGCTAGCACTGGTAATGGGGTTGAGGGGGGATTAGCACTGGAAGGTACTGGGAGTGAGGACTGGAAAGGGGCTGATATTGGGGAGGGTTACTGGGACTGGAAATAGGCTGATGGAAAGAAGTGAAGAAAACGAAAGAAGAGATAAGAAATGGCAGATGGACCATAGACCACAGAAAGAGAGCTAAGAGAAGACAGGAAAGCAGAAGCCTCAGATCGGGACCAGCATGATCAAAGAATAAATTGGTCAGACAACAAAGGTAGAAAACATAATTTTATTTCATATTAGTGATTTGACTACAAAATCATCATAATTTTGAAATCAAATATTGTTACTTGTTGTTGTGATATTTTCTGGCGTTTTTTTTTTTGGTGTGTGAAGGAAGAGGGGTAGTCTTATACGGCGAGTATAGGCCAAACACCTATATTTTAACAGGAAAAGTAGGGGGTCGTATATAGCATTAAGGTAAGAAACAATATATGCAGTGTTAGATTTGTTTTAAATGTCGCAATGGTTTTGCGGCTCCCAGTTTTTTTTTTTCCCTTCGGAAACGGGTCCAAGTGGCTCTTTACGTCTTAAAGGTTGCAGACCCCTGCCCTAGAATTTGAGAACAACATCCTTGAAGGAATCCCAGGCTTCTTTTTCCTTCTCAGACATCGTTTCAGCGAATGCTCCATCTGAAATGAGTTTCCTTATATCAGGGCCAACAAACACTCCTTCCTTTAGCTTTGCTTCAGAAAGTCGGGGGAACTTTGAGCAAAGGTACCGAAAGTACTCACCATCTTTTGGAAGGGACTTGATGAATTGCTTAATGAGACCCAACTTAATGTGGAGAGATGGTAATAGAATTTTATCACGAGGTACCAAGCTCTCATGAAGAACATTTTTCTCACCGGGTCTCAAATACTCCCGAATTGGCCAGTCTTTTTTCCCCCAGTGTAGGTCGCGGGCCCGGCTATCCCACAAGCAAAGGAAGCAGGGATATTTGGTGAAACCGGATTGCTGCCCTAATAGCATGGATAGAATTTTAAAGTCTCCACAAATCATCCACTTATGCTCATCATAACGAATCTTCTGAAGAATCAGGGCCAAATTCTCGTATTTTTCTTGGAGAATAACAGAGTGAGCAATAGGAACTGAAGCGAATGTGTTGCCATTATGAAGAAGAACACCTTTTATGCTGTCTTTTGACGAATCAATGAACAGCCGCCATTCAGCAGGATCATACTTGAGTTTAAACTTTTCCATCACTCCGTATATATCGTTGCAAAATACCAAATCTTCCTCTGCTGAAATACTTCAAAAATTGTGTCTCGCGGTTGCGCTACCAATAAAAAGTTGTTCCTGGTGACAATAGATTTTTCTGTTTAAGCCGAGAACCTAGCAGTTGGGCAGCATCTTTTGGGAGTCCTAAATCCCGGACTAAATCATTCAATTCAGCTTGAGAGAAAAGTTCAGGTTTCGGATCTGGTTCCGTTTCAAACTCAGCAAAGGCTCCCAGTTGTTGAAGACAATCTTTTCAATTTTTATGACTCCAGGGATTGCAGTCTGACATACTGCCCTGGGATGAGGCATGTGCTGCTCTGATTGTGCAGGTGTCTTGTTTACTAGGGCAATTCAGCTTCTGACACGGTTTCTGTTTAAGAATCCAGACAGACCCATAGACTGTATGGTGACTCAGATTTTAGTTAGTTTTACAGACTATTTTACAGAGCTGTTATTTAAATACTTCCTTGCACTGACTGATTCCTATAGCTTGTCCTCTGTTATTGTTTCACGTTACATATAAACCACGCTGATCTTAAAGAGTGCGGTATATAAAAGCATAATAAATACTAAAGTATTGATACAGAGGATGTGAAATTGCTTCACTCTTTAGCTTAATAGAGGATGTTTCTTGTGTGAAAATATTGCTTGATTAGTGCCTCTGTCCTATGTCTGGATTCAGATGGTTGAATATGCAGTACTATACTGATATAGAAACTTAATATCTGGTGGCCTAACACAATTACTTTTGATTTTGTTCTAAAGAGTGAGACATGACTGTAATGGGAGGTTCACATATTCACATGTTTTATTTCCAGAACATAAAATCATTTAAAGATGGTGATGGTGATACATATAAACTGTTAATAAAGCATAGGCCCATCTTGATATTTGGCTGTCTTTGAATTCTTCTTTTTCTGGTTGAGTAATAACACCAAAGAATTCATTTTGTGAGAACAGTGTCTTTCTGCTAAACCATGTGAAATACTGCGACAAGGAAGCATTGTGCCCAGTTCTGGACTGCTGTCAGATCAGTGAAAACGCTGCACATACTCATGCCTTTGCACTAAAACAATATAGCCTAAAACACTGCTTTAACATATATAGAGACAATTAAAACAATGATGCACAAAAATTGCTCTAAAATATTAATTATTATTGTGGGCCATCAAATACCAGAGCCAAAGATCAGATAGTCTGTGCTCACGATTTCATCATCAATCCTTTTTTTTATATATATAAACATGAATATCTCATTCTGTGCGCACTCATTTACAGTCTTCAAAATGCACCTAACATAGCACTATGTTTTGAAGCTGATATAACTTATCATTTTCTGCTTCAGGGGTATGCATAATCTGTTGCCAGGTCCATCCGAATTTCAATTACTTTCACTCTCTTTTACAGACATGCTAACGCTCTAAAAGAGAACAAAAATGGCTTTAACATTATGAATGAGTAGTCAGATGACCAACTACATCACAGCACAGATCAAGTCAATGTTTGCCTTTCAGTTTATAGTTTAAGACCATTGGGTGTTGCTGAATTTTAAAAATCCAGTATTGGTCACAATAATAAAGCCAATAGTCATGATCTCCTTCATGCCAGTTCGGCTTGACATGATCAATAACTCTCCCTTGTGTGGTGCAAGAGGGCTGTTTGAGTGGGAGCTCTGATTTCCTCATGCCAAGATGCAAAGGAAAGGCAAAGACTTACCCTTTGGAGCCTTTGTCTTCTGGCTCCAGTCTCATAGATCGGTTTGTGAGCATCTCTGGTCCTGCGATGCAGGAGATTAGGTTGGGCTTGGCAGTGGTAGGATTTGGAGGGTCCATTGCTGCCTTCTGATGTTGATACATTGCTCTCTCCTGTGGCTCTGATGCTGCTGCCCCGCCTGTGTGACTCCCTTCCTCTGCCTTTCAGTATAGGGTCACCCGCATCGAATGTTGGAGTGGTTTTGGACCCTGTGCAAGGGGAGTGGTTGGCACAAGGGCGGGGGATGGCCCCTGGACACCCCTGGTGTTCAGTCAAATGGTGGATTCACCAATGGCTCGTGTTTCTGGCGGCAGGAGCAACTACCTGAAAGCTCCGTGGCAGTGTCATCCACGCCTCTTTCCTTTACTCTCCCTCGACCTACAAAGTTTAATTTGGAAACTATATGGGAGGTCATAGTTTCTCTGTCTGAAGCTGTTTTCTCGACAAACAATCAATGTTTCTAGCAGAACCTAACAGAATTCAGAGCAATTGGCTGCTTGTGTAAGTATTGTAAGTTGAGAAACATGATTGGCAGATTAAGGATCTTTCTGATATAAATATGGCTCTTGTAAAAGATAATACTTCTTTAAGATTCAAGCTGAAACGATTGGAAAATTTGGCTTGTGTGGTTAATCTCCGCATTTTGAATTTTCCTAAGGCAATGGGAATCTCTGATGATGAAATGTTTAAAAAATATATCTTTTGGGGATACTTGCGGTTCCCCAGGAATTAATGCCTCCTGTGACAAAAGCTTATTACCTACCATCTGGGGGGAAAAAGAGCCTGCTAGTCAACTTGTGGACACAGACATGAAAGTTCTAAATGTTTCTGAAATGCTAAATGTGTCTGGAACTTTTAACTAATAGTTGCTGGCTTATATGTATCTGTGCTCTAGCAACTAACAGAGATTTAATTTTAAAAATATTTTTCAAGACAAGGACTGTGCCCTTCTGTGGATTTTCTATTTCTGTGTTTCATGACATTTCGAGGGAGACACAAGCAGCGACCATAATTCTTGTTGCTGAAGCCTTGGGGCCCTACAGCTAGGGGCCTCATTTCATTTACTGTTTCTCTGTAAATGTTTGGTTTTGTTTGTCTGTAAGAGATGTTTTTTTTTCCCCAGCCTTTTGATCTTGTTGCTTTTTTGAAGGCAAGAATTCCTGTAATATCTACGGTCGCTGAGTGATAGAAGTGTTATAACATTTCTGTGCTGTATTGTAATTGTCATTATCCTTTGCCGTCTTTCATATGATTTTTCCTCTTGTAGATATGGGGGTTTATCCTCCATCCTAAGTTCTCTGTCCACCCCCACGAATTGTGGGCTGTTAGGGAAACTCTTTTTTTTTTTGGTTTTCCTTTGGGGTGTGTCTTGTATTTTCCTGTGAGTGCATATTTGCTGTTCACAATTTTTCTTTTCTGTACGAGACTTTGTCTTGATTAAAATTAAAATTCAATAAAGATAAAATTTTTAAAAACAACAAACAACTAAGGGGTATGTTTACTAAACCGTCTTAACGTAGCAGCGGTGGTGTTATTGCGCGATAACGCGGCTGCAGCTTTAAGGCACACTAATGCTGTGAAATCCGGCTCTGTAGGGTGGAGTAAGGCTTCCCAGAGGGCGGAGAGAAGGGGTCAATGGGTGGAGAGTGGGAGGGGAGAGGCTCCAGGTACACTAACGCTGTGAAATTTGGGTCTGAACATTAACGCCAGTGAAACCCTTGCGTTAAGGCACATTTGCAGGAAAGAGAAACCATTGCAGTCAGCAATGTACAGCAAAGCCAGGGAAACCCAAAAACGTGATAGTAGTGATACATGTGCATGGAACAAAAAGGCAAATAAACAAACATAGAAAATGACCTGAACCACATCTAAAAGCCCAATAACCAAGCTGGCCAAAAGTGATATTAATGATAAACATAAAGCAACGCTACTGACAAAGCTCAAAAAATAAGATATCTTGTTTGGAAGGGTCTATTCTCTGTTCCCCTACAATGTGAATGATCCCACATTGAAATAGTGCTGATCAGGGTTTTTTCATGTCTATACTGGGCAGGTTTGTTATGGCGTGCACATGTGCAGTAACAGCAGAGTGGGCACGTAGGAAAGGGCAACTGTACTGATGCTGTAAATGGGATATAGAGGGCTGCAGGCGGCACATGCTGTGGTCCAGCTGGGGCACAGTGCCTGTTAGGCAGATGCCTAGGTGGCACATAGGTATGCCGAAACTGTAAAGCAGCAAGATAGCAACTGACGAGGGTCCAACATGGGCACAAGTGTGTGTTCCACAGTGTCACAGGGGATATTACCCAGCAGGTACCCCCATGGGCACATAACATTGGCAGGCGGGGGGGGGGGGGGGGAAGCGCACATGTCCATGTAGGCACCCCTACCCGAGAACCCACACCATAGGCAGCTGCCTATCAGCATACTGGATGGCCTGGGACTGCGCACCACCAGCACCACTGGCATAATGGCATGGCAGCATGGTGGCAGAGGGGTGCTGGTGGTGGAGGGGGCAGTGGCATCTGCCCACAGCAGACTATGGCCTAGCCCCGTTTAGGTGGGTGCCGTGCACTGGAATAGACAGGGTCTGTCTGACGAACAGTCATGGTATCCCCAGGGAATGAACTGTCCCTGTGGCAACAGTTTGGTGCAGTACACACAGCCAATGTGTTCATGAGCAGAAGGTCACAAGTTCAAGTCCCAGCTGTGGCTCCTGCCAACCCAGTCCCCATATTTTACCCAGTACTAAACTGTGGTAATAAAGACGGAACCTTTATTGCAGATAACATAAACATGCCTTAAACGCCTATATTTTACCCTACAGAGCACAGACACCATAAACATGTGCAATACCTAGAGCAGAGTTTCCCAACTGCAGTCCTGGAGGCCCAAACACCATTCAGGTTTCATGCTCTCTCTAATAAATATGCCTGTGCTGCATTTGTATGCGCTGTCCCCATGGTATGCAAATGTATCTCATGCATATTCATTAGGGACAGCATGAAAACCCGAACAGTGTTTGGCCCACCATGACCGGAGTTGGGAACCTCTGCCTTAGAGCAGCGGCCAACAAGGGCATGAACACCCACACCCACAGGCTCCACTGTCCAAAGCCTCATGGAGAGTCAGGCTGTTGGGCCCTGCGCGCAGCAGCATCTCCCAATACTAGCACTTGCATACCTTAGCAATACCGCCCTAAACTTGGGAATACGTTATACATGTATCAAAAGGTTGCTATGATTAATGGCAGATAGCAATTCCTAAGTTAATCACAATTTGCTGATAGAGCTGCATCATAGCAACCTTTCTGATATCTGTGGAGTGTGTTTCAGTTTTGGTTTCTGACAGTGTTTACCACCCCCGGGGAGTGACCCCAACAGTATTGCATACCATAGCCATGCCCGCACTGTGCCCAGGACTGGTGTGGTGGCCAGGGCTGCCAAAAGCCTCTATATTTGCACAATGCTGGCATAGGTGTGGGAGTGTGTGTCTGTCTATCCAGTGTGTTGTGGCTGCCTACACCTTACTGAGCCCACACTGCTTGCACTGTTTCCAGTGTTAGCCTGCCAATGTGCATAATGAGGAGCAAGGTACTGTGGGTATGGCCCGGACAGGGTGGCCTGGGCAGGATGCATCTGCACAGGGCATAAGGCAATGGCTGGGACATTGTAGTGCCCGGCCACCACCTTCACGGACAGGGTGGCCACAGCATGTCCTGAGCAGTGACCACGGCATGGCTAGGTTCCCCCATAGTGCTATATAGTATTTCTCTCAAGTGATATTTATGGGTTCTCTTTTCTGGGGCCCAATCACTGACTTATCTGCTTGGTGTGTGTGTGCTCACATCCCATTTTTGGGTGCACACATCTCCTCCAGCAACATGCACTATGGACTAGCTAGCAGACTGTCTGCAGTTAGTATGTGTATGGCTGGAACCTCTTGCAGGGTGCAGCGGCTGGAGACTCACTGTGCTCGCTGCTGGAGAATGTCAGATAGTGGTGGGGGGCAGCCGTGCATTTCCAGGCCTACTGTCTGTCTGCTATTGCCTTATGGATGCGTACAGATCTGCATTGACTGCCCTGTAGGGTGCCTGTTCCCCAGCGGGACTGGGGTTGATGGTCCCCTCTACTGCCACCATTGCAGGGATGTAGAATGTGGATCTGTTGGTGGGAGATCCTGTCCCCCACCCTGAGCCCCAGAGGACGGGTTGGGTGGTGCTACATAATCTGCCTATGGGTCCAAACACCCGCCTTCACTTAAATCATGTGACCATGGCACCCACACAGGATATGCACTATTCTGGGTGCATCATAGTCCATAAGGGCTAGACATGATTGGGAAATACAGATAAACACAGGTGTATCCTAGGTGTGTCTGCAAGGACTACCTATCACACACTGGCACTGATGGCAACCTGCAGCATAGCCTATCTCAGTAAAGCCAGGTGCTGCGGACCTGGTGCTGGACGCCCCACCTCACCCTCAGGGTGAGCACAGGACCCGCACAATGTCACGGTCTGTAGCTACTCTGTGCCAGTAACACACATGGTCAGTTCTCCCTAGCAGGCTGAGGTGCTGTGGGGGTGCACACGGTCAGTTCCCCCTACCAGGCCATGGTGCTGTGGGGGGTGCATACCCCATCTTGTGATCAGCTGTAGACTGCTGATCTGCATGTGCAGTGCATCATGGGTATGGGTGGGTTTACCCTATCCTGGTAACCACAGCAGACAGTTTGTGTGGTGACCTGCAGTCCTTCTGTAGCCAGCCAGGGGTTTGTTAGTAGCTATAGAGATGTAGCCCTCCAATTACTTATCTGACTGTGGAGGCAAAGGTCATGGGTTTGATCCCACAGTGGTGGTGTTTGATAGGGCTGTCTGAGCCATTTCCTTTTTTAATTTAAATTAGTGCTGCCAGCAAAAACACCCTCACAGTGCTGTAACCTTAAGGTGCCTCATAAGGTGCCCTATAAAGCGCCCTATAAGGTGCCTTGGGGGACAGTGCACTTTATAATGTGCCCTCTGGAGTGCCTTATAGGGCGCCTTATGCGGCACCTTAGGTTACGGCACTGTGAGGGTGTGTATGCTGGCAGCACTAATTTAAATTAAAAAAGAAAATGCCTCAGACAGCACTGATTTAAAGTAAAGGGTAATGCCTCAGACAGCCTTACTCATTAAGCCCACTGGGGGATTGAACTCATGACCCCTGTTTCATCAGTCGATGCATTAACCATTGTGCTACACCTCTGTTGCTGTGTTTGCAAGTCAGCACGCCTAATTAAGGCTAATGCGCGTTAACGTGCCATGGCTCCCTCTATCGTGCGTAACGGACTTTATCGTGCGATAACCTGAAATGCTACTTTAAGACTGGAACGCCCACTCCTTTTATGGCATTCTTCACATTATCGCTGGAGTTAACGCCGGTAACATTAAGACGGTTTAGTAAACATACCCTTAACTCTCCACTGGATACCATCAACCGTATGACCCTTATCCAACCAATGCTGGACCAGAGGGGTGTGTCACTTTTTGTAGTGATCCTGCTTTTACAGTATGCTCATTGAGCCACAACCTGATAGTGTTTCGTTCGTCCAACATAAGCAAGATGACATGGACATATAATTATATAGATTACATAATCAGCAGAACAGTTCATATTATTAGATGCCCTGAATCTTTCTCTAGTAAATTAATAAATCTAATCGGCTCTAATTAAAGCATAGTGGCACCATGAACAATGACTGCAGGCTGTGTGGTGTCCAGTCCATTCATTATTCTCCTGAAAATATCTTGATCTCAAAAGTTGCTCCCCTGTGTTCCGACCATGCTAATATGAAATCATTGGGCATCTTGTGAACACAGAATGTAAAGAAAGTATATGCCAATACAAAAAAAAAAATCACAGAAGCCAGCTTAGAAGCCAAAGTTGAATAAGGCAATACACATACTAAGGGAGCATCATCCTTCATCTCACCCCCAACAGGCTCATGTAGGTGCTCAATCAATTAATAATTTCTTTGGGCATGCTTCACTCTCTTATAAGATCTATTAATAATGTTAGTAGGATAACCTCTGCTGAGATACCGCAAACGAAGATCTTCAGAAGCCTCTGTGATATTGTGGGGGCCGTCGACAATATCCACTGCCATTTTTGTTCTCTTTTAAAGTGTTAGCATGCTTGGTGGAGAGAGTGAAAATAATTGAATTTTGGATGGATGTGAGAACAGATTATGCATACCACTGAAGCAGAAAAAGATAAGTTATATCAGTTTCAAAACATGGTGCTATGTCGGGTTCATTTTGAAGACTGTAGATGAGAGTGCACAGAATGAGATTTTCATGTTTTATATAATATATATATATATCATAGTATACAAAGATCCAAAATGGGAGAAAGTGAATGGGTCACTCTATTGGCTGTAAAAGGCCTTCAGACTTGTCCAGTTAAAAATACTAGAGGACTCTTAGAGTCTCTGTTTGTTTATTTTTCATGTTGACAATGAATGCTGATGGGAATTGCGGGCTCTTGTTTTCATTTTGCCAGGTCAATGGATGTCCCTGTATGCAAACTAGCATGAGATAGATGTCCCTGTCCTACCTTTTTGTAGTGGGGATGTCTGTGTGGATGTTGGTGCAGGTGTCCACGTTGGGGACATCTGTGTTTCTAAAATCAGACAAACATCTATGCCATTTTTTGCATGTTTTTTGCCCTGGACGTCCCAGATTGCACTTGGATGCCCTTTCCAAAATGCCATTTCATGCCTATCCAATTGTCCCTCCAACTTCGCTCCTGTTTCTTCTCTGTGGACCACCTTTGCTGTCCTTTGGCCTCCTGCTCTCTCCTCCACCCCCCATGACGTTTCCATGGTCCTTAGGCTTGTGAGCTGCTTTCCAACATCTCTAGTGGACTTCTCTTTCTGCACAAACTACACGCTGTTTGGCCCCAGCAATCTTAGCAGCAACTTTTTCTTTGGGACTGCAATGCCCAACAGTTTTCTGCATAATTTATTTATGTATTTGCTCTTCTCACAAGATCAACGCGGTTTACAAACAACAAATTAGTTACATCAGAACAGGGGAACAAATATGAATGTAACTCACAAGGAACATTGTTAGTGGATTAACATAATTTGATAATCTAATTAAATATGCTGAGAAATCTCAAACTGAAACAATACATTCTAGCAAGATAATTGTTAACATTTACATATTTACAAGGTAGTGATTATCTCATGGATTTTAACTGTTAACATATTTACAAAGTAGCAACTGACGCACTGTGGTCAATTTAGTGATCCTGGGGTATAAGATTAAAGATTATGTTGTGTAAACTTTATCTGTGTCTGTATGAGTGCCAAAATAATCTCTAAATAAGTGAGTCTTGAGTTGTTTCCTGAAAGCTGTGAGGTCAACCAATGCTCTGAGATTATTTTATGGAGTTCCAGAGCATCGGTGCAAGGAATGCACATGCTCTGTCGATCGTTGATCAATTTGTGTTCCAATAGTCTTTAGGAACAGCCAGCGTGTTCTGCGTGCATGCTCTTCTCAGTCTGTCATTTGGAGTTTTTTTTAATTAAAGAGGTTAGATAGGATGGTCCTATGCCATGTATTAGATTGAACGTTGTTATGAGTATTTTATAAATGATTTTGCTTTGAATGGTTAACCAGTGTAATTGATGAAGAATAGGGGTGATGTATTCAGAACTGTGGAGTTGAAAGACTACGCGTGTGGACGTGTTTTGAGCCATTTGGAGTTGCTTTATTGTTTGGGTAGCCCCTAGCCCCTGATTACTGTTACAGTAGTCAAAATGAGGGCAGATGATCGCCTGATGTACTGATGGGATACCTGGATGGCTTGCTCAGTGGGTTAACTGTTCAGTGGTGCTTTGAATGGAGTTGGACATGGTGGAGGTGGTTCCCTCTCCGAGCCACGAGGTCATACATTGCCTTTCCAGTGGGTTCCTGTGGCTGTCTTCAGGAGCAGTAGAAGTGCAGGAATGGACTCTCACAATAGTCTCTACTGATGGAGAGCTCCATGAGGAAATGGCATTACTATGAGAAATGAGAAGTTGGCGGTTGATCTGGAAAAGGCTGTACAATTGAACTCTGTAGAATTGAGAGGAGTGCCAGAGGCAGTGATAGCATGCCAAATTGATCAGTTATCCTCCAAAGATACGGCTGGTGTGTGTCTCATAGACCGTAGCAGAACATCAGGTGAATGGGACTACTTTGCTTTCTCTGGGAATCGGGCAGCCTCATTACCTGAGTGGAAAGTAGGCTTTTGGGCTGTTTCCCAGCTTTGTAATTTTACAGTAGAAGCTGTTGTTAAACCTGATTACCTGGATGGGAAACTTAAAACAACATGACTATAAGTTCAAAAGCATTGCTTCTAAAACTGCAGCCGTGGATGCGGTTAATAAGAATCTAATAAAGGATAATATTTCCCTGCATAATAAGTTGGCCCAGGTCGGAAGCTTCTCTTCGTAAAGGAAATCAAGAATGTTGATAAGTTGAGAATAATTTGCTGACGCATGGAAGAAGCAAACTCAAGCTCTGCCTTCTCATGTGTTAGCTTGATGCAGCTACTTTATTAGAACAAGATGTTAATCATATTGTTACTAGCAGTTAATTGGTACTTTTTGCCTTGGATATGGACCATTGGCATGGTTTGGGGAGGTTGTAGTGGGGGAGGGGCATCCCCCCCCCCAAACAATTTGCTCTTACCAGGGCTGATCCGCTTTGCACCCAGTCCTGCGCCTACAGTAGCATATGAGAATCCCAAACCCCTGCTAGCTAGACAGCGACAGCATCTCTTCTCTGACCTCCTCCTGCCCTCCCTGCCCTTTTCCAGTTGCTGCTGTATTTCTCCAGCACTACAGTGGTGGTGGTGGCAGTTTAAAAAAAAAAAAAAAAAAAAGTGCGGACTCTGAGTCTCTCCAACCTGGTCATGCCTCCAGCTCTACTGGTCATGCTGCTCTGATGCATACTTTTCACATCAGAAGGGGTGTGATTGGCATGGCCCTAGCTCTGGGGTCCATACACACAATGCAGGGGTGTGTCAGGAACTGAGATCACTTTCTGCTCAACACTAAGTTTATGTCGCTGCTGCAGGAAGCAAAGAAAAGCATACTGGACCTGAAGGCAGCGAGTGCTGTCACGCCAGGAACTCTGATGGGGGCAGCAGAGATACCGAAAGAAACCCTAACAGCCAGAGCTGAATAAACTCTTTCGTGTGGACTCTTTAAGCCCAAAAGCAGAACCCAAAGCTCAGTGCATGGGAAGGTTATCGGAGCCCAATGTAGA
Organism: Ichthyophis bannanicus; assembly: GCA_033557465.1. NCBI lineage: Eukaryota > Metazoa > Chordata > Amphibia > Gymnophiona > Ichthyophiidae > Ichthyophis > Ichthyophis bannanicus. Next base: position 547,191,589 of record CM066033.1, read on the forward strand.
ACATAGTGAGGGGAGAGTCTTGGTTGAGTTGGGGGACAAGCAGAAGCCGATTAGGAGCCTTTTTGGGCAAGCTCTTTAGTGCAGGTGTGGAAACATCAGGATGGCTTTGTAAAGCACATTAAGCTTGTCAGATGAAGAAATATTGAGATATAGTAGGAGTTGAATGTTACCAAACAGGGTATTTCAACTTCTGTTCAGGACTTTTAACGTGGTATAACTAAAAAGAAAAATGTATTTTGCCATAGATTCTTTTATGAATGAAACTTTCATGGCTTTAATGTAAATGTCATGTGCTAAAAACAAGTAAACATAGGAAACAATTGCAGATAATGCCCATACAACCTATCCAGTCTGCCTGTTTGTAAGAACTATTCATTTCTACAATCCCTCCCTCTCCCTCAGGGATCCTCTATTTGTCCCATGGTTTCTTGAATTTAGATCTAGTTCTTATCTCCACCGTTTCCACTGGGAAGTTATTCCACACATCCACTGCCATTTCTGTAAAGAAATAGAAGATGAAGGTGAAAGGAGATAGGAGTAACATGAGCAAATAACACTTTGTTCCAGAGCTTCCTTTCAATTAGAAAAGGACCACCCCCTGTGCATTCAAAGGAGGTATTTAAATGTCTTTATCATATCACTTTTCTCCCATCTTTCCTTCAAAGTATGCACACTGAGATCTTTGTCTATCTGCATATGCCTTATGATGAAGGCCACTGACCATTTTAGTAGCCATTCTCTGGATAGATTTCATCCTGTTTTATATCTATTTAAAAGTGCAGTCTCCAGAATTATGCACAGTACTCCAAATGAGGCATTATCCCATCCTTTTTCCTGCTGGTCATTACTCTTCCTATGTACCCAGGCATTCTTCTGGCTTTTCTACCTGTTTGACCATTTTAAGATCTGAGACAGTCACCCTCAGGTCTCGCTGCTCTTTCATGCATTGCAGTACTTCACCCTCTATTTTGTACCACTCCTTTGGGTTTTTGCAACCCAAATGCATCATCTTGCACTTTTTAGAATTAAATCTTAGCTGCCAAATTCTTGACCATTCTTTAAGCTTTGCTGAATTGCCCCTCATGTTTTCCACACCTTCCAGAGTTTCAATACTGTTGCAGATTTTGGTATCATCCATAAAGAGACAGATCTTACCAGACAGCCCTTCCACGGTACCACTGAGAAAAATGTTAAAAAGAATCTGATCAAGGATAGATCCCTGTGGCACACCACTGGTAACACTCCTATCTTCAGAGTGAGCTCCATTTACTACTACTTTCTGATGCCTTACACTCAACCAATTTCTTATCCAGTCAGTCACTTTAGGGACAGTGACCAAGGCCATTTAGTTTATTTATAAGTTGCCGATATTGTACTGTGTCAAAGTCCTTGTACTATAAGTATACCACATCTAGTGTTCTCTTCCTATTCAATTTTCTGGTCACCCAGTCAAAGAAATCGGATTCATCTGAGAAGACCTACCTCTAGTAAAGCCATGGTTCCTCTGATCCTGTAATTTGGATTCTAGAAACCACACCATCCATAGTAACATAATAGCTTAGTAACATAGTGAATGATGGCAGATAAAGACCCACGTGGTCTGTATAGTCTGTCCATTATGGTGGCCAGAGTTGTAGAGTTGCATCTGCCGCTCTGACAGATTACTCCTGTTTATACCTTTGCTTAAGGTTGTAACTGCCACTCCAGGCAAGCTATCTCTATTTATCTAGTTATTTATATTTGCCATGTGGTGATCCTCTGTGTCTGTCCCCATGCATTTTGGCATTCTATCACTCTTTTTTTTTGTTCCCACCACCTCTTTCTGGAAGCATTCCAGGCATTCACCACCCTTTCAGTGAAAAAATATTTCCTGATGCTGCTTTTAAGTTTACCTCCTTGTATCTTTATTTCATATCCTCTAGTTCTACAGCTTTCCCCTATCTTTGAAAAAGATTTGTTCATTAATACCCTTTATGTATTTAAATGTCTGTATCCCTATCTCTTCTCTTCTCTAGAGTATACATATTGAGGTCTCCAGGTCTTTTATTATATGCCTTCTGGCTCAGGGCCCATATCATCTTGGTTGCCTTCCTCTGAAGCATTTCAGGTGTTTTATATCCTTTGTAAGGTGCGTTCTCAAACTGAACACAATAGTCCAAGTGAGGCCTCACCAATGATCTGTATAGGGGCACTACTACTTCCTCCTTCCTGCTGGTTAATCCTCTCTGTATGCAACCTAAAATCTTTCTGGCTTTGGCCACTGCTTTGTCACACTGCTTCGCCACCTTCATATCCTCAGATACTATCACCCCGACGTCCCTCTCTAGGTCCACACACACTAGTCTTTTGTCCCCTATTATGTACTGTACAGCTCCTTTGAACTTCTGCATCCCAAGTGCATCACTCTTCAGTTCTTTCCATTCAATTTCAATTGCCAAGTTTGTAAGTTGAGTTCCCTCTCCCCTAAGAATTATGGTGTTTTTGTCTGATTGGTGATTGTTTGGATTTCTTTTTTACTCTGTGGATCTCCAGGAACAAGCAGGAATGTAGTCTTCACATATGGGTATTATCGGTACCGACGGAGCCTACGTCGGAACGCTCCCCAACGTCCAATAGGAAAGCTTTTGGGAGCATCCCACAGTGCCTGCTTGCTGCCTTCCTGTCTTTCCCAACTATCCCTCTCCAGTTCTTCGTTTTCTGCGGAGACGACAGGTCACACATCCTGTCACCGCAGAAAATTCCCTTCTTATACTTCTTTTTTGTGGTTGCGTCTGCCTTCCCTCGACGCTATACCGGTACCGCCGGTGGTTCTTTTCTTTTCTTCTAAAAACCCCCCCAACAAACTTTGTTTCTGGCGTCTTCTCGAATAATTTTCTTCTTGGGTGCCACGCGCCATTTTGGGCACTAGGCCCAGTTTTTTCCTCAAGATGGAAAAACCCGCTTTGGGTTTTAAAAAGTGTTCTAAATGTGGAGGTACCATCTCCGTCACCGACACCGACACCCATGAGTGGTGCCTCAAATGTTTAGGTCCTGACCACTCTATTTCAGAGTGTGTTGCCTGTAGGATGATGTCAGAGGGGCCGTCAAAACCGAGCTGCTAAGCTTAGCACCCTTTTTCCCTCCGATGCAGCCTCCGTGGCATCGACGTCCTCCAGGGCTTCATCTTCCTCCCATGGATCTCAGGTAACTAAACATAAATCTAGCCGGTCCTCAAAGGGTAGATCTCCTAAACATGGAGATGCCTCTGGCGTTGCCCTTGAGGGACTTTCACCAGAAAAATTGCCCCCACGGGAGGCATTGGCTTCAAAGCGCTAACGGGGCTCCAGGATGTTCTCAAGGCCTCAACCTCGGCAGAACTACTGGTGCCATGCTCTGGGGTTCCGGACGCTTTATCTGGCACCGATACCCAAGCATCGGCAGCGTCGATAGACCAGAGATTCTTGGCTATTGAACGCAGGATATGTCTTATCAGGATTTTATCCGAGATGTGGCCCAAGGTCTTTCCATCACAGTGGCTCCTGAAAAAGAGCCTAGGGCAAAGGAATTAGAAATCCTACAATACCCTAAAGCTCCCAAGAAGGCAGTTACCTTACCTATTCATGAGATCTTGCTTGATCTTATGTTAAGGAGGTGGGAAACACCTCTGACCACGTCTTCTCATTATTGAAGACTCGACACCATGTATCAAGTTCCTCCTTGTCCTGGGTTCCAGAAGATTCAATTACCACACCATTCCATGGTGGTGGAATCAGCCATGAGACGGATAAAGAGTGCAAAAAGGCATGCATCTAATCCTCCAGGACATGAGTGCAGGACTCTTGACGCCTTTGGACGTCGATCCTTCCAGGCTTTCATGCTCTCTGCTAGGATCAGTTCCTATGTCTTGTATATGGGAATGTTCCTTAAGGAAGTCACAGGAGACTTAGAGCTTATGAGCCCCTCCTTCCTGATGATAAAAGGCAAGATTATCTTACTCTTGTTAAACATGCTCAAGATGTTTCCAAGTTTGTGAATTGTGTAGCCTTTGACTGCTTTGAATGCATAAGCAGAATCACTGCTATTGCCATAGGTGCATGCAGAATTGCCTGGCTTCAGGCATCTGACTTAGAAATCTGGGTACAGGACAAAATGGGGAATATGCCTTGCACAGGAGAGAATCTCTTTGGCAAGAATTGGCAGGAAAAAGCTAATGAGATAGATGCTAACAATATCACTTTGGATAAATTGTCCAAATCTACAGCTGATCCTGCAAGGAAAAGATCCTCTAAGAAACCATTCTTCAGTAAGAAGTTTTATCCCTCCTATACCCAGCAGGGACATCGTTCAGGTCAGTCTGTCCAAAAAGGACAGCAGCAACAACCTAGGCAACAAAGGAAGCCAAAAGCAGCTAATCCTCAACCAGCTCAGCAGACTCAGCCTCCACAGGGGCTTTGACTCCTATCTAGAGAACCTTGCCTTCCTGGACCTGAACGGCCCAGACCCCTCCACCATCCCAGGAAGGTTATGTCATTTTGCCCCCCAGATGGTGTCAGATAACAGCAGAAAATTGGACTCTGTCTATTGTACGAGAGGGGTACAAGCTTCATTTCCTCAGCATGCCCCGTCCTACAATAGTAAGACAGTTCAATTCTCAGACCTCTCCCAATGACCAGTTAGGTCAAGAAGTCACAATGCTCCTTGCTCAAGAAGCAATAGAAGAGGTGCCCATTCCCCAATGGGGTACAGGGTTTTACTCCCCCTTTTTCTTTATTCCAAAGAAAACAGGAGGACACAGACCCATTCTAGACCTCAGAGAATTGAACAAATTCCTGTTCAGAGAGAAGTTCAAAATGATTTCTCTAGGAACTCTGCTGCCATTACTTCAGAGTCAAGATTGGCTTTGTTCTCTAGATCTCAAGGATGCATACATTCATGTTCTCATCCATCCAACTCACCGAAAGTTCCTTCGCTTTCTGTTTCAAGGGAAGCACTACCAATACAGGGTTCTTCCTTTTGGCCTCGTTTCTGCACCAAGGGTGTTCACAAAATGCATGGCTGTGGTAGCAGCATTTCTCCGCACCCTGGGAATATTTGTCTTCCCTTACTTAGACGACTGGCTCATTCGAGCCCTTTCAGAGCCAGAGGCCAGGGTTGCTCTGTCTCGCACAACGCGCATCCTTCAGTATTTGGGACTTGTCATAAACTTCCCAAAATCCAACCTTGCTCCCACTCAATCCCTAGAGTTTATAGGAGCTCTTCTGGATATCAGACAGACAAGAGCCTTCCTTCCACAGCCCTGCTGCCTTCGAATTGTGCAGTTAGCTTCCCAAGCAGTGCTAAAACCTCACCTCACTGCTCTGGAAATGTTATAGTTGCTAGGCCACATGGCATCCACCGTGCATGTGGTTCCTTACGCTCACCTCCATATGAGGGCAGCCCAGTGGACCTTATCCACTCAGTGGACTCAGGCGCCAGGTTGCCTGTCAGACAAAATAGCAAACTCAGATCGCCTTATTTTGTCCTTCCAGTGGTGGCAGTCACCCAAAAACCTTCTGGTGGGGTATCCTTTTCAGCAACCCCCACCCCCAAGCCACTCTAACAACAGATGCTTCAGAGGTGGGTTTGGGAGCCCACCTGCAGGGCCTCTCTACCCAGGGTACCTGGACTCCACAGGAGGCCTATCTCCATATCAACCTCCTGGAGCTCAGAGCAATCTTCCTTGCTCTTCGAGTATTTCACACCCAGCTCAGCTACAAGACAGTCCTAGTTCAAACGGACAATCAGGTAGCCATGTTCTATGTGAACAAGCAGGGTGGAACAGGCTCTCTGTCGCTATGCAATGAAGCTTTGCGACTATGGGCCCTCGCCAGAGAGCATCAGATTCATCTCCTTGTGGTGTATCTTCCAGGCATTCAAAGCTCTTGGGCAGACAGACTCAGTCGCGTTCTGCTTCCACACGAATGGTCTCTCCATGCAGACCAGGTGGCACAAATTTTTCAAATTTGGGGAACCCCGGACATAGACCTCTTTGCAAGTCCACTGAATGCCAAACTTCCCCGGTTCTGTTCCAGAATTCCAGCTTGAGGTTGTCAGGCCAGGGATGCTTTCGTCCTTCATCGGAGTCAGGACTTCCTGTATGCCTTTCCACCCATTCCCCTAATTCCCAAAAGCCTGTTCAAGCTTCAGAGAGACAGAGGTCATATGATCCTCATAGCTCCACGTTGGCCACGGCAACCGTGGTACCCTCTGCTCCTACATCTCTCTCAAGCTCCACGTCTGGAGTTAGGATCTGCTCCAGATCTCCTTTCTCAAGAGGACGGGCTGCTGTGGCATCCCAATCCCCAGTCTCTGAATGGTTGCTGAAAGCCTAGAACTCCACGGTCTTAACCTTTCCCAGCAGGTAAAGGATAATCCTTCATGCTTCCAGGAAACCTTCCACAAGACGCTCTTATGCATTTAAATGGAAAAGGTTTACCATATGGTACTCGCAGAAGGGTCTTAACCCTCTTGCGATACCTCTGGAATCATTACTGGAGTACCTTCTTCATTTATCAAATGCAGGGTTAAGACCAATTCAGTGAGAGTCCATTTGAGTGCTATTGCAGCTTCTTTCAAGCCTCTAAATGGACAACCTATTTCCTCTCATCCTCTCACAGCGAGATTTATGAGAGGCCTTCTTTTAACGAAGCCTCCCATTAAGCCACCACCGGTAGCATGGGACTTGAATCTGGTACTTGGGCAGCTCATGAAACTGCCCTTTGAACCACTAGCCACTAACTCTTTGAAATTCCTTTCGTGGAAGGTTATCTTTCTCATTGCAGTCACATCAGCATGTCGCATCAGTGAATTGCAAGCGTTGTTGGCTGATTCTCCTTATACAAGGTTCAATCATGATAAGGTAGTCGTTAGGACTCATCCACACTTTATGCCAAAGGTGGTTTCGCCCTTTCATTTAAACCAAGCGGTTTACCTTCCTGTATTCTTTCCAAGGCCTCATGCCTCAAATGCAGAAAGGAACCTTCATACTTTGGACTGTAAAAGAGCTTTGGCCTTTTACTTGCAAAGGATACAGCAACATAGAAAATCCTCTCGACACTTTGTTGCTTTTGATCCTAGTCATTTGGGACTTCCATTCTCCAAAAGGACACTGTTCAGCTGGATTGCACAATGTATATCTTTTGCCTATGAGAGTAGGAACCTTCCTCTTGAAGGCCATGTCACAGCTCACAATGTGAGAGACATGGCAGCCTCAATGGCTCATCTTCACTGTGTGTCTATCGATGACAACTGTCGAGCAGCTACTTGGGCTTCGGTTCATACCTTCACAGCCCATTACTGCTTAGACAAGGACTCCCGCTGGGATGCCTTGTTTGGTCAGGCTGTTCAACACCTATTCCAGACTTAATCAACTCCTAGCCACCATCCCTGGTAGGATGCCAGAGATCCATGGGGGGAAGTGGAGCCCTTTCAAAAGGGCACACAACTTTCTGGGGACATCTCCCTGGCATCTGCAGACAGGGAGTCCCCATATGTGAAGACTACATTCCTGCTTGTTCCTGGAGATAGCATAGTTACTCACCTGTAACAGGTGATCTCTGGGAACAGCAGGAATTTAGCCTTCACAACCCACCCACCTCCCCTTGGAGTTGTATCTTTCTATCTCTCTCTCTCTCTTTCCCTCTCTCTTTTGTCTCAGCTTTAAACTCAACTGGAGAGGGACAGTTGGGAAAGGCGGGAAGGCAGCATGCAGGCGCTGTGGGAGCTCCCAAAAGCTTTCTTATTGGACGCTATGGAGCGTTCCCGCGCAGGCTCCGTCGGTACCGATGATACCCATATGTGAAGATTAAATTCCTGCTGTTCCCGGAGATCACCTGTTTCAGCTGAGTAACTATGCTATATGGTAGTGACATGTTTTCTGTCTTTTATTGTCTTTATAGTCAACTCTGAGAAAACTAATTATTTCTAAAATATGCAGGAATAATCGTCCTGAACTCATTTTATACTGATTTGATGTATCAAATTATTTCAGTGAAAAGATGTCACCTATATTTTAAGTATGTGGCGCAATATGGAAAACACACCACTTTATTGATGACACAGGGGAGAATAGAAAAAGGGGGAAAAGAAGGGAAGCAAGGGAGGACAGTGAAAATCTATTCCATACTTGAGGAGAGGGTCAGTTAAATTAAGTATTGAAACAGTTAAAAACAAAGGAGCAAAGGCTTTCTTATCTAGAATGAAATCTGCTATATGGGAGAAAATGTACTTTTTTATGGCTGTTGAAAGGCTCTCAATTCCTGTCTTGCAGCTGCCAGGCTCCGTTTGGGTATGCGATTTATGAGATTGCTTAAAGTGGTTGTTTAGTAAACCATGGTTAAATAAAATAACTGCAATCACTCCTACCTCTGATTTACTTACTTCAGTTTTAATGGATGACGATCCATGAATTATTCTGTGGAATACTTGGATGGCTTATAAGAAGCAGCTGAAAGGCAGCAGTCATGGAAAAGGGATAAACGTTACACAGCAGTATGGTAGGTTGACCTTCATTAGTGGAACTAGAAATAAGGGATTTCATGTGGGAAACTGTTTAAAAATACTCTGTTTACTTCATTGTAGCACCATCTTATGGCCCTGATGATAGATAAAGTCTTGAAATGCATTTTCATGTTCCTTGACACACTAGCTCCTCAAAGGGATTGTGGTTTTGGAATTTTACAGTATTATGTTTGGGAATATGCTTCTCAGTCCAAAAATGATCACTGAAAACACATTTTTTAAATGGTTGAAAGATTGTTTTGTTTTTGTAATTGAAGTAAATTTAGATGGATGCTTTTAACAGCATATATGTATGTTTATGGTGAGTATGTGTTTAAATAAATATGAAAACCAGTCTCCCTCTGTGTCTGTAATATGTTTTTAGTCCGTCAAATGAAGTCCTGTTGCTTCGGTAGGAAGCTTCCTATTAGTAGGAGGGAGAGCATCTAGAATGTGGCTATGAGAGACAAGAGCCATGGGCTGGATAAGAAGACAACTTGGGAAGAGGGCTCGAGGGTGCAAAGTGGGGAGAAAAGAGCAGTAAGAGAAGAGCCAAGCTATACTATTCAATCTTGTAATTTTATAGGCATTTTAATCAGTAGCATTATATACAATTTAATTCATAACTCTGATGCATTTAAATCCTTTCCAGATTTATAAATGGCCAGCAAATGCAAGTTAAATTTTTTTGAGATGTAAAAACAGCAATTATATAGCTATCACATTCAATTTAATGGTGTGTTATGACCGAGTTGCTCTGTAAATACATTCAAAACAAGTATAAACAATTAGCTTATGTTAGATGTTTTAAATTAATATGTTTTGTGCCTGCCTTTTTACTTTCTCTCCCATATTTGTGGCCTGAATTTATCACCCATTGGTCAATAACCTTTTTCTTTAAGGCATACTTGAGGGTTGTGACAAAACAAAGTAGTCTACCAGAAAATCAGATGAGTTGCAGCATTTTTAAAAAATTCTTAAGATTTTAATCTGAATGCTATAAAATTCGCTCTATAGATATTCATAGGGCACCATAACATTTCTTAATGGGGTTTTCTCTTCATTTGCATTTCTTCCAAGACCTAACTTGGATCTTAACTATTGCTATTCCACAGCTGGATCAGACCTGGATCAAAGCATTAACTACATCTCTGCAAATGGTGGAAGAGCAGTATTTGTAATGACTGATGCAGGGGTGGCTCGAGGCAATCTACTGCTTGAGGCAAGGGATGAGATGGCACCCTCCTCCTGTGTAGTTTTTTTTGGGGGGGGAGGGCTTTTTCAAAACTCCAGTCAGGGATTGAATCAAACCAAAGAGCTGATTTGATAATATGGAGGAAATGCAAGAATGAGCGAGAACCACAACACAGTTTATAAAACTAAATTATAACTCATTTTTGTTTTGTTCTTATAAACTGCATTATGGTTCTTGCTTTTTCTTTTTGAACATATATTTTGCATTCACAGAACCCGCTCCCTCAATAGTGGGTGTAGAGCAGAACTAGGACATTCACCCACAGAACTCAATATCTTAAAAAATAATAATAATCTAATTCTGATTGTCTCATTAAGAGCAAACATTCTCCAGTACCAGACATATCTAATACAAAACCTTACAACAGTCACAGAGGATCTATAGAGCAAATCTACCATACCATACCATATCAGCACCAACTTCCAAAACTCGCATAAGGAGCCTTTCTAAATAGAGTATCCCTATAAATACTGCAGTGGGCCCTGGAACATTCAACACCTATTTGAAAAGCTGAACAATTCAGATTTCTACGTACAGATCCCTATATACAAACTCTATGTTAACAGAACACCTAGTCTTGGTCACACACTCAGAACACAGATCCTCACCAAGTACAGAATAAGTGACCATAACCTAAAATTAAACATACGTAGATATCAATTAAACTACAATCCCCAAAAGTCAGATTCTGCATACAATGCAATACTAGAGAAATAGAAAAAAATGCATTTCCATGTACTGTATAAATTATAAAGATAGCACCAAGTGTGATCATTAAATTGAAAATAAAATGCTCTTCTACCTTGTTGTCTGTTTTATTCTCTGATCATGCTGGTCCCAATCTGGGGTTTCTGCTTTCCTCCACCTCCCAGTACCCCCCCCCCCCCCAATACCTAATTCTCCTCAGGGGCAGCATGAGGAAGATGCTCCAATAAATCTTCACACATGGCCCCATATCATTTGCATAAATTTAGTATATTTTGTTTAAAATGTATATGCCACCACTCTAAAATCCTAGGTGACTTCCAAACGTATATATGCAATTTAGTAATGCAGATGTTACAATAAAACAAACATAATAAAATATTACATTTAATTAATGAAAAAACACTTAACACAGCCCCTCCTTCAATCAAACCATTATAAGTATCTGCACATCAGATTTATTTTGCTATGAGCAGATTATTGATGAGGAGGGAAAATATAAAATGAGAGAAATTAATCCTGGTAGCAATGAATTCAAATACTGGATTGGATTGTGCTAGAGCTGGAAAAGTCTGGAACTCAGCATTGGCGACGTTATCAGGTTACTAAACAAAGTTAAACTGAGACGTTCCCTTAAAATTTGAAATTTTCTTGAATCTATACTTTCAAAATATTTTAAAATTTTCAGTCTGGGAGCATAAAGAACTCAAAACTGCAAATCTCAAAAACAATACATAATCGGTACCTCCTCCCCCAACCGACACCCTACAATTGACCTCACCAAGAACCCAGAGAACAGAACCCATAGAGCAAATCTACTATCCATAACAGCATTAACTTTCAAAACTCACACAACATGGAGCGTACCCTGAAAAAGGCAGAACCCATAAATATTGCAATGGGCCCTAGAAATCCATATTCCTATTCAGAAAAATGAACAAGCAGGATTACTACAGCTCCCTACATAGAAACTTCATGTTATCAGAAGATTTAGCCTCAGTCACATATGCAGAACAGATATAGATCTTCACCAAGTAGGGAATGTATTGGTACAAACTAAAAACAGACATATGTAGTAAAAAAAAAAAAAAAGCTTTTACCCGTTACTATTAGGTTTACAGGATTTCCTTCCCAAAATTATACTTTACTGCAGAGCAAGGTAAGAGAGAGAATTCTCACCCAGGCATCTGCATTGTCAGCAGAAACATAACATAATGGCTTAGCGCAAATAGCATGAGTGTAACTTATGCCACCTCAGCAGATGGCCTTAGTTGCAGCTGTTTTGCCATGCTGAAATAAGGTAACTGCAGGGGATGTAACTGCCTCCCTGCAGTTAGTCTACGACCCTGTGTAATCAAACTCTGGAATTAGCTTTTACTACATCCTCTGGTAACTATTAGTGTAGCTGGGTTTAAAAAAGGTTTGGACAAGTTTCTGGTGGAAAGGTCCATAAACTATTATTAAAGAGGACCTGGGAAATCTACTGCTTACCCCGGGACGAGCACTGTGGAATCTGTGTGCCTTTTTGAGAACCTGCCAGGTACTTGTGATCTGGATTGGCCACTGTTAGAAACAGGATACTGGGCTTGATGGATTTTAGTCTGACCCAGTATGGCATTTCTTTTGTTATGTTGTTCATATTTTACCAGGGCAGAGCCTAGGAAACATGCTGCTAAATATGCCAAACAAGATGGGCTCAACAGCCCCCATACAGCATCTCCCTACTTCCACAAAAGCAAGAGCAAATTGGTGCCTCAACACAGCACTTCCCACCCTCTGAAAAACAAGAGGGGTTTTGTGACCCCAATATAAACAGCAAGAAGGGCTTGGCATCCCAACATAACTCCTGAAAAAGTGCACTGGACCAGCATGGTGTTAATATATATTCCATAAAAAAACTAAGGAAATGGAAATGCAAGATGCTCACACACCAAGGAACTAAAAGAAAAAAAGTGAGAACCACAGCACATTTTATAAGACCAAATTATAACTCATTCTGTTATAAACTGCATTATGGTTCTCACTTTTTCTTTTTGAATATATATTCTGCATCCACAGAACCCTCTCTCTCGACAATGGGTGCAGAGCAGAATTAGGACATTCACCTGCAGAACTCACTATATTAAAAAAAAAATCCTATTCTGGTCATTTCACTAACAAACATTCTCCAGTACCAGGCATATTGGGAACTAATATAAAACCCTACAAAAGTCACCAAAGATCTACAAATACTGCAGTGGGCTCTAGAACATCCAACACCTATTTGAAAAGCTGAACATGTCAAATTTCTACAGTACAGATCCCTGCATACAAACTTCATGTTAACAGAACACACTGCTTTGGTCACACACTCAGAATACAGACTCTCACCAAGTACAAAATAAATGATCACAACCTAAAGTAAAAGTAAAAATATGTAGACAAAAATTAAACTGAAACCCCGAAAAGCCAGGCTCCGCTTGCAGTGCAAGACCAGATAAATAAGAAATGCAGTTCCCCCATATCGTGTAAAATCTAGAGAGCGCAAAGTTCAATCACTAAATTGAAAATAAAATAATTTTTTCTACCTTTGTTGTCTGACCATTTTATTTTCTGATCATGCTGATCCTGATATAAGGCTTCTGCTTTCCTGTCTTCTCTTAGACTATAGACCATAGAAAGAATGTTATCTGCCATTTCTTGTCTTTTCTTTTGTTTTCTTCACTTCCTTCCATCAGCCTATTTCCAATCCCAATAACCCTCCCCATCTGTCAGCTCCTTTCCAGTCCCAGTGCCCCCTCCCTTCCAGTCTTCTTCTCATTACCCAGCTACCTACCAGTCCCATCCCCAAGTGTCAGCTCTCTCCAGTGTCAGCTCCCTTTCAGTCTCCCTCCATTACCATCCCCAGATGTCAGCTCCTTTCCATTCACCTCCCTCCCTTACCGTGTCATCGCCTTCCAGTCCTCCTACAGTACCATCCTCAAGTATCCCCTTCCTTCCTTCCCTTGTGTCATCATCTTTCCAGTTCCCCTCCAGTACCATCCTCAGGTATCAGCTCCCTTCCAGCCCCCCTTCCCCCCTCTGTAGCTCCCTTCCAGCCCTCTTCCCCCCTCTGTCAGCTCCCTTCCAGCTTCCTCTTTCCCCCTTTGTCAGCTCCCTTCCACTCCCCCTCTTTCTCCCTGTGTCAGCTCTGTTTCGCTTCCTCTTTTTCACCCCGTGTCAACTCTGTTCTGCTCTCCCTCTTTTCCCCAATGTCAACCCCATTCTGCTCTCTCTCCTTCCCCTGTGTCAGCCCCGTTCCGCTCCCTCTCCTTCCCCTTCCCCTTGGTCAGCTCCGTTCCGCTCCCCCTCCTCCCCCCTTCCCCCTATGTCAGCCCTGTTCCGCTCCCCTTCCTTCCCCCTGTGTCAGCCCCGTTCCGGTCCCCCCCCCCCCTCCTTCCCCTTCCTCAGTGACTGTAATAGTGGTAATAATTTAAAATGAAAAGGAAACCGGTGCGGAGCCTTCCAGTCCTATGGAACCCCTGCTGCTGCGTCCTGCCCCCAAAAGGAAGTGACGCTAGAGCGGGATGCAGAAGCAGGGGTTTTATAGGGCCAGAAGGCTCCACACTGTTTCATTTTAATTTTAAATTATTACCACTATCGCAGCTGTGGCTCCTGCACTGCAGCTGGAGCAGCAGCAGCAGCAGCAGCTTGTCTACCTTTTTTACCTCCTATGACGAAAGGCTAAAAAGGTTAGGGCTCTTTAACCTGGAAAAGAGACGGCTGAGGGGAGATATGATAGAAGTCTATAAATTAATGAACGGAGTGGAACGGGTAAATGTAGATCGATTGTTTACCTTATCAGAATATAGAAAGACTAGGGGACATGCAATGAAGCTACAGGATAAACTATTTAAGACTAATAAAAGAAAATATTTTTTCACTCAACGTGTAATCAAACTCTGGAATTTGTTACCAGAGGATGTAGTAAAGGCTGTTAATGTAGCTGGGTTTAAAAAAGGTTTGAACAAGTTCCTGGAGGAAAGGTCCATAAACCATTATTAAGAAGGGACCCAGGATATCAATGCTTGACCCAGTACAAGCATTGTGGAACCTGTGTCCCTTGGGGAAACTGCTAGGTACATATGACCTAGATTGGCCACTGTTGGAAACAGAATACTGGGCTTGATGGACCTTGGTCTGACCCAGTATGGCATATCCTATGTTCTTATGTTTTTTTAAATCTGAAGGCAGAGTGAGGTGGCTGTTTTGGGGGCATTTTTTGCCGCCCTCAAAAGTTTGCCACCTGAGGCCACCGCCGCACTCTGCCTCATTATAGAGCCGCCCCTGGACTGATGACATCATAATCAGTTATCCTATTTTCATATCCTAATAGGATGAGAAAATAATGCACACCTCCAGAGACAATATTTACTCTGATATTCATTCACCTACTGTAAGATGAGAAGTTGTATTTCCTAAGGCTTGGTTTGGGAGATGCTGAGGTGTCTAAACTATATATATTAAGACTCTCTGTTTTCTGTAACGGGAGGACATGTGGCACCCTTATTCCCTCTTTGGCCTCACTAAATGAAATACACAACAAATGTAATTGGATATTATTGGTCACAGCTTTATTAATTAAACATATCACCATACCATTATAGGTTCTTGAGCCTGATTCATCTGTCTGTCTAACCCCATCCTTGAGCTACCTAGGGCAGATGCTATGCTAGAGCAGTGGGAGGTGCAAACCCTTAGCAGTTGTATCCATATGGAAGGGGTGGACTGCCCCAACCCCTTCCTATATCCTAACTTCAGCTTCCAAGCCTATCTTGTCACTAGGCCCTACCACTGACAGAGATGCCACCGTAAAGTCCTCCTTGAAGAGGAAGGTCTTGCTGTTAATCGGGAAACAAGCCCAGGCTGTTTCAGGCCATTTCCCACATGGCTGCCATGTAGCCTTCCCCTTTCTTTTAGGTTCAAGCACCCACCAAACTGTTGCGTTAAACTTCAATGACAGTATGCTGATGCACTTAGGAAAGAAACCAACCCTGGCACAACTTAGTTGCAACCAACAAATGAGCATATCCTAAGAGGCAGGCAGCTCAATGGTTCTCCCCGGAGTTACGGCTGTCCCTACTTCATCTGAGAAAACTTGAGAGAAGATGGTGGCGCACTCATAATAGCTCAGATCAAGCCATATACCTAGCCCACCTGAAAACTCATCGCAAAGCAATTTGGGACAAGAGAAAGGAATTCCACTCCGAGATCCTCAGCCATTCACTAAACAAGCCAAGAGACGTCTTCAATTTGGTAAAGGCCTTAGCCAAGGAACCTTCACCACCACAACATGAACATATACAGCCTCAAATATATGCCAACTTTATCCAATCCAAAGCCGTCAAAACAATCACAACCACCATACCAGGACCTTCACTGCCTCCCCTGCATCAGATCCCACTCATTAAGCTCTCTTCTCCATCTGCGAAAAGCATTGAAAACATTATTGCCAACATCAATACCACCACTGCACCAAATGACCCCTGCCCAGCACATTGGATTAAATCAATGCGATCTGAACTTAGTCCAATCATAGCAAAAATTGCAAATCGGTCCTTTTCAACAGGAATATTCCCAACTGCACTTAAACAGACATTCATTCAACCACTCCTAAAGAATAACCATCTGGATCCAAAGAAAGAGGACTCTTACCGGCTGATCTCCAGTATCCCTTTATTAGCTAAAATTCTCGAGAAGGTGACTCAGACAGATCCAGCAACATATAGACAACTCATCCCCCCTGGACCCCTGCCAACATGGATTTAGGGATGCTCACGGAGTTGAAACACTCCTGACCTCCCTAACTAACACACTTATCAGTGGGATAGACAACATCAAAATGGGCTTCGCGCTAATCTTCCTCGACATCGCTGCAGCGTTTGATTCAGTTGACCACGACCAACTCCTAAATCGTCTCCACGAGAAGGGAATCCAGGGTCTAGCATGGGATTGGTGCAAATCCTACCTAGAAGACCGATGGCAGCAGGTTCGGATCGGCTCCAACACATCAGAACCTTTCCAGCAAAAACGAGGAGTACCTCAAGGCTCCTCCCTTTCCGCGCTGCTCTTTAACATATACATTCAGCTGATCTGCGAAATCACCCGCTCCTTCGGCATATCATGTCTCATCTACGCAGACGATGTGCTGATGTTTACTCCCATTAACGTCACTCTCCCAGACTACACAACCTTAGTTAATTGCTTCAACGCAATAACAGACTGGCTCCTCAACCAGAACATGCAAATAAATTAAAAAAAACCCCGAGGTCCTGATCGTCACAAAAAACAAAGGCTTTATACCCCCTGCGACCCTAAAAGTAAGAGATGCGGAGCTCCCAGTCAAGCCCACCATACGCTACCTTGGTGTAACATTGGATCAACAGCTAGACTTCAAGGAGCACATAAGCCGTACTGTAAAGGCCATCTACTACAAGATCAAGACCCTTCGACACCTGAGACCCATGTTGGATCCTGATAACTTCCGTACAATATTCCAAGCACTAGTCACACCCCATTTTGACTACGCAAATATTATACTCCACAGCCTCCCCAAGAACACACTAAACCTGCTACAATTAGTTATGAATGTCGCTGCCCTCGTATTGTCTGGAGCATCAAAGAGAGACCACATAACCCCCATCCTAAGGGACCTACACTGGCTCCCCATAAGTTGCAGGATCCTCATATAAAGCCCTCCTCATTACCTTCAAGTCCATTATTAAAATAGCTCCTTCCTCAATCTCAACTCTTCTCACTCACACCCCCAACAATAGACCTAGGAGATCATTAGCTGCCAACACTCTAGTTATTCCAAGAGAATCCACTAAATGGGCACAATCAAATAAGAATCGAGCATTCGTGTCCTTTGCCCCCAGATGCTGGAACAGCCTCCCACCCAGCATCAGATCGATTAGAGACCTCATGCAATTCAGAAAGACCCTCAAGCATCACCTGTTCCTTATGCACTACTCACAACTCAACAATGCCTCCCCCCCTCCCCCCCTCCTCCCCTTAACCCAACCCCTCATCATGATCTGCACAATAGGTAACCAACAGAGCATGTAATACTGACCATTGAACAACTATTTTTTTTTAATTGTTCTACCTCTTGATGTATATTATTGTGAATAGAATACCCACATTGTAAATAGTATACCAGCCCTGTATAAATTGTACATAGTTTTCCCCAGTTCTAGTCCTAGTTACTATCCCTGTTATATGTAATCTCAGGACAGACCCTACTGTCCCAGAGTCATTTTTGTTAATTGTAAACCGCACTGATAATAAAGAGTGCGGTATAGAAGAACTGCTAAATAAATAAAATAAAATATGTCACTCAGTTATATAAAACCTTCCTTAGAGCATTCAAGAGCAAGCTCATCTCTGTCGGAAAAATGCACACTATCTGGACAGAAAAGGTCAGGATATCAAAGCAGCCACCCATTCATGATATACTGTATGTGCATACCCCTCAGGATGATGATTGTTTTGCCTATCTGCCATCTTATTCTGGCAGTCTCTTTTGTATAACTTCTGTTGGAAATGCTTAAAACTGGGAATAATTTTGGACAAACATATGCATGTGTTGGGCAGCCAGGGTGCTAGGATGTATAGATCTCTCCTTGCATTTGTTGCCATCTGGCGGCAAGGCACATGACTCAGTAAGGATGTCTGGATGTGCCATGCAGTCTGCCATAGTAACAGTGTAAATTGTCATGCGCATTCTGTCCCATCTGACCCAGTGGATTATTTTCTAGGATCTGCATATCATAAGGCTCCCATTATTCCCACTGACTTGAGTAGTTTTCTTTATTCTAGGATATAAAATAGTTGCCTATGATTCATTCCCATGTAGATGTCCTGCATTGACCTGTGGAGTAGATAAAGAGACATGGTTAAAGATTAGCACAATAGAATACTGGAGTTGCCATCCTCTGAATGAATATATGATGCATAGGTTCCGGATTACCAATGCTCTACTTTGACAGCTGAAACAGGCACCCTGGACATTGTGATGCTTGATGCAGTGCTGATTCTGAAGGAGTGAGTGCTATAATGGTTGCTAGAGAATCTGATCATTTTGAGAGTCTGTTTTGAAAACTATAACAAACTGGTATCTGCCTAAAGGTATGCCAGCACTGTGAATTAGGAAGAGGGAACCAACTTTTCCCTGTCACTTTACCCTTAACCTACTTCTCCTAGGTGTGGAAGTTAATATCTTCTGTATCACAGTTAATATCTTCTGTATCACAGCACTGGAGTTCCTTTAATTTCTTCTTTTTTTAATTTTTAATTTTTAACTGTCTTTTATTGTAAACCACTCAGCTGCTTTTGTGAATGGTGGTATATCAAATTGTAATAAAAAAAATAAATATAAACAGAGGTTCTAAGAGCCCTCTAGTATTTTTAATTAGACAAGTCCGAAGGCCTTTTACAGCTGATGGTGAACTATTCACTTTTTCCCAATTTGGATCTTTGTATAGTAATTAAAATACAGTTGCCATATGTCTTGACTGTATCATGAATCAAGCAAGAAGGGCCCAGAGCCTTGGTTTGCTTTAAAACCTATATAGAGAATAGTGAAAAGGCTGTCATGAAGGCAGCTCTGACTAGAATAGCTTCATATTCAGAGAATGTGACATAGGGTACAGTGTGCCAAAGAGAGTTTAAGAATTGGTGGGTCAAGGGGCTTCATATGTCCTTCATTAGAAAGATCCATGGGCCCCAGCAGACCATCATATGCTTTATCAAGAAGCTTAATATAGGGATCTGGGCAAAGAAGGACAGTCTAGCCAAATGTGTGTGAACTAAAATCCAGGTACTCCTCTTAACTGTTCTATGTACACAGTTTGTTTTATATAAACCGCTTTGACCGAAAAATAGTGGTATATAAAATCTGTTAACACTAGAAGCCCCAAAGTGTGGCAATTGACGCAAATGCATCTTCGAAGTTGTATACCAGCGCCACTGTTAGAACCATGTTAGTCATGTTCCATGACTTTGTTAGCAAGGTCAAGATGATCAAATATGTGCAGCAAAAACTTAATGACAGATGCACCACCTAGCGGGAAAATGAACTTATACCTAGAAGCCCCAAAGTACATCAATTGACGCACTCAATTGTCTTGGATGCGTCAACTGACATACTTTGAGGCTTATAAATTCATGTTCCCACTAGGTGGCGCATCTCAATCACTGTTTAGTTTTACTCCGACATTACAAACAATAAACACATGATGATGTCATGTAATGACGTCGCATGCTGCACGTATTTAACAAATAAGTGACTTCACGTTAATTCACATCTGCATTTCATGCTAAACGCAGTCGTGATAATGCGTCAGTTGACGAACTTTGGGGTTTCTAGGTAAAATTCCTTTTGGGGCTTCTAGTGTTAAATAAATAGGTAGTCAACAAACAAGTATTCCAAATGCCTCTGTATCTCTCCATGGTACAACTGTACTTTGAGCATTATGTGTAGTTCTGGTTGCTGCATCTGTAAAAGGTCAATTTCTGGCGGCCTCTGTTGTACGCCTTCCTTGTAACAAGTGAGATGGATTGCAGCAGCAACTATACTGATGAGGGCCAAGGGACAAATGTACCGGGAATGCTTGTCCTTCAGTACTGGTGATTGTGGTGAGGTTTTTGGAAGAGGAGCCACTTGCAAAGACAGCGTGAATTGGTGATCTCATTGCAGACACCTGGTGTAAGACATTCCTTGCAGCAATATTGTGATACAAATATACAATGACAAATTCCTCAAGTAGCTTTGACACCTAACATATGGCTGATTGTCTGTTTATAACTTCAGTGACTAAACTGTTGTAGCACCACAGCATAACCTGTTTGTCTTTTAGTTGGTCTGTCCATATGTGCATAGTCAAACTATTGGGAAGAACTCTGAGAAAATGACATTTCTCAGTAAACCTGAAGGCCCCATTCTTTTGGCCATGAATGTCGTTACATTAAGAGTCTATAAAGTACACTTCCAAACACAGGCCCCTGGATGCACAATGCTAGCTATATTGCTAATTCTCGCATGGCATAGATAACCCTAATGCAGTGGTGATTCTGTGTGATGCCTTTCATTGACAGTGTGAGGCAGCATAATTGGATTTGCACATGTTATGAATGCTGAGCTGCCTATTAGGGATCTCATGAGTGTTAAAGTAACCTTTGCTTGGTGAAGCCTGCCTGATCAAGAATGAAAGTTTGTCTATTCTGTCCTTGGTCAGTCTAAAGATCATTGAGACAGAGTGCATTTCTATCCCCAAAAAAGTTATTTTGGGAGTGAATGATGGAGATTTCTCATGGGCCAAGGGAATTTCAAAATCATGGACCAACTCCTGAAAAGACTGAAATGTTTGCACTCATCTGATCATCCGCAGCCAACCAATAGGTTGTCATTTAGATAGTGGACATCTCTGTTGCTGCTTGCCCATTGAGCCAATACCCCAGTGAATGAATACTGTAAACTAAATATTTAGCCCATTAGCATGCAGCCATTGTAGCAGTAACATAGTATGTGATGGCAGATAATGACCAGTATGGTCCATCTTGTCTGCCTAGTAATAGTAGGCCCCTTTGAATTTGACAGTAGGTGCACAGAAAGTAGGTCAAATCAATGTTGGTCTTAGCCATAAGGACCTCTATAAGAACCTATTGCTATGTCCAATTTGAGTTCTTTGGTCAATTTCTTGCAGACTGTCTCTGCTAGATTTATGGTGGAATGGGAGGGGTGGTTTTTTTTTTGGGGGGGGAGGGGGTCTGAAGAACGTAAGGGCCTCCATAAGGAATGCAAAATCCCTCTCTAAATCCGTGTAAAATGAAGCTTTCTGCATTCTTATTATGGTATGACAGCCAGGGTTCCATATTTAGCCAGCTAACTGGTGTGGGAGCTCTGTAAATCTCCATTTGGGGAACTTTCATACAAGGTGCACTATGGAGCATCTAGAGTGGGCATGCCTGCACTTGCAGTTGGGCAGGCCACAAGCATTTCTTTTGAGATGCCTGCAGACACCTGAGAATCCATGAGGATCCTTTTCTTACTAGTTGATACCTTATTTTTTTCTTCTTTCTATGTAATACCTTTTTATTGGACAAATTTAATAAAACGTTTTGACTAATTTGAAAGGTTAAAACTTTCCTCTACCAAGTCAGGCTGGTATGAGCAAAAGATGACAATACCAGAATGTGAGTGAATTGAAAAAGTATTCCAGCGATAGTTTCAAAGGAAAAAGGTGTTGGGGGTAAGGGTGGGGATGGGGCTATGGGAGAGAAGGATGGGTGATCAGAAGATGACAAAGCAGTAAAAATCAATGGTTTATGATGTGATCTTTCAGTCTTTTCTTGTCAGTCTCAAAGTGCGGTTCGACACTCGGCAAGTGGCAGTGTTTCTACCGCATCGGGTGCTAGGCCTGAGCCACCTGCTATGCAAGTTCAGATCCGCTCCGGCGCCTTTGGCATGGGATTATCTTTGTGTGCTGGGCACAATGGTGGCGACCTTGGAGGTGGTACCCTTTGCCAGATTCCATATGAGGGCATTACAGCGAGCGCTCCTTCGCCGCTGGTCACATCAGAACGACTCGTTGAACAAGCGTCTTCCCAGTCCTCTCTGGGTCAGGCAGGTTCTGCGGTGGTGGCTACTGCCCGGAACCCTGCAAGCAGGGTTGCCCCTGGAGCAGCCAGAATGGCTCCCGCTATTGACGGATGCAAGTCTTGCAGGATGGGGAGTGCACTGCGGAGATCTGTTCGCACAGGGCGTGTGGTCTGCCTAAGAGTGCGGTTGGTCAATCAACCGGCTGGAGTTGAGAGCGGTGTATCTGGCGCTTCAGACCTTCGAGTCAGCAGTGACCGGTCGAGCGGTGAGAGTGCTTTCGGACAACTCCGCAATGGTAGCCTACATCAATCGTCAGGGAGGCACAGGCAGTGCGGCCATGGAAGAAGCAGAGATACTGTTCACTTGGGTAGAAAGGCATCTGCCAGCGTTGTCTGCGGCACACATTGCAGGAAAGGACAATGTGACGGCGGATTTCCTCAGCAGGGTGCAAGTGGATGCTGGGGAATGGGAGTTGCATCTGGAAGTGTTTGCGCTAATACAGTAGTTCGCAGATGGGGGTCGCTGATCATGGATCTTATGGCGACCTTTCAGTCCGCAAAGGCGAATAGCTTCTTCAGCAGAAGGCGAGAAAGGATGTCAGAAGGGCTTGACGCCCTGATGCAGCCATGGCTGGCGTTCGGTCTTCTCTATGTATTCCCGCCATGGGTGCTGATAGGCCACGTGGTGCAGCAGATCGAGGCTCATCGCGGGAGAGTGCTGTTGGTGGCCCCAGACTGGCCAAGACGCCCGTGGTACGTGGATCTCGTTCGCCTGCTAGACGGGGAGCCTTGGAGGCTGCCAGTCTTGGAGGATCTGCTATGCCAAGGTCCGCTTCGAATGCCTCAGGTGAATCTGTTCTCGCTTACGGTTTGGCCATTGAAAGGGTGAGACTGAAGAAAAAAAGGATACTCTGAATCGGTAATCGCAAAGTTGCTGCGAGCTAGGAAAAGGTCGACTCATTTAGCATACGTTCGTGTATGGCGTATTTTTGAGGATTGGTGTTCAAGGCGGCAAGTCCGTGTGGCTACAGCTTCCATGCCCGTGGTGTTGAGCTTTCTTCAGGATGGCTTTGACAAAGGATTGGCAGCCAGTTCGTTGAGAGTGCAGCTGGCAGCACTAGCCTGCTATAGGGGCAAGGTGCATGATGTGCCTTTAGGGTCACATACGGATGTATTGCGCTTCCTGAAGGTGGTGTCGAGGCTGAGGCCCTCTCATCGTATTGTCGTTCCCCCGTGGGATCTCAATTTGGTCTTAGGAGCCATTAGTAAAGGAACCCTTTGAGCCATTACTTAAAGCAACGGTGAAGGATTTGACCTTAAAGACAGTGTTTTTAGTGGCCATATGTTGGGCAAGGCGCATTTCGGAGTTACAGGCGCTGTCTTGCAGGGAACCCTTCTTGTCGTTTTCTAAGGAAAAGGTAGTCTTGCGCCCAGTACCATCCTTTTTGCCGAACGTCGTCTCTCCGTTTCACCTAAATCAGACGGTGTTGCTTCCAGTCCTTAGCTCAAGGGGGGAGACCGCGTCTGATCGCAGTTTGCATCTGTTGGACATTAAGCGGGTGTTGTGGCCATATTTGCAAGTTTCCGGGCCTTTTCGCAAATCTGAACGGCTTTTCGTGGTGTTCGGAGGTCCTCGCAAGGGTGAAGTGGCAGCAAAAGCGTCCATTTCTAGATGGATTAGAGAAGGGATTGCCTCAGCATATCTAGTACAGGGTTGTTCTGTTCCAGTGGAATTGTGAGCGCACTCTACCAGAGCGCAGGCAGCCTCTTGGGCGGAACACAGCTTGGTTCCACCAGGGGACATCTGTAGAGCGGCTATTTGGTCGTCTCTCCATACTTTCAGTAAGCACTATCGCCTGGATGTGCTGGCGGCGAATGATGGCTGTTTTGGTTCGGCAGTTTTGCGAGCTGGGTATGAGGGTCCCTCCCAATGAACACTGCTCTGTTACATCCCAGAGGTGGAGGACTGAACTGTAGGAACGATAAGGAAATGATAATTACACTTACCTGGTAATTGTAGTTCCTTGAGTGACGACAGTTCAGTCCTCGATCCTGCCGGGGTGGTGGCATTGGCAGTGGAATTTCATTAGGTGGAGCGGTACATTTACAGGTATGTATAAATTTCGAGGGATTCTCTTTGCTTCATTCGGCTCTGTTTATTTCTCTCTATTTATCCTCCTTTCTGACTTTTATTTCTGAAGGAATCAGGAGGGAACGGTACGAGACAACGTTTTTTGTTCTGTCAAGAGGGAAATCTTAACTATTCAGCTAGTTACAGGTTATTGAGATTACAATTTATTTGTTGGCTACTTATTTGTTGCTCGTTTGATATGCTTTCTCAATAGTTCACTGGGGCTGATGGGAGAGACCAGCAGACTACATCCAGTGATGTCATGATTTTGACATGCCCAGTCTCCAAGCTGCAGGAGGAGGTGCACAACCCAGAGGTGGAGGACTGAACTGTCATCACTCAAGTAACTACAATTACCAGGTAAGTGTAATTATCATATTTAAATTTCAAAATTTTTATATTCATAGTCTCTTGAATTTTTTTTTTTTTAGTATTCTGACCAGAAAGTCATTGATACAGTGCTCTGATCCTAAAAAATGTTCCGACATGGAGCTTTTGTAGATCTGCTTTGTTTGTGTGTCTATTGTTGTGTCTGTGTGTATTGATTCTTGTCTTTAACATTTGGCCTGTCTCCCCAGCATGGTATCCTTTTTCACATTGAATAATATACACTACGCTACATTAGAGAAAGAGTGTGCGTAGGATCCCCTGTTCTTGGATATTTCTCGGGGTAGTTTCTCCAAATGGGTTAGTTTTGCGCCTACTGTGGCAGTTGTGAACCTCACTTCTAAGCCAGGATATGTGGAATATGATCTTAATCTCTCAAATTTGCTGCTAATGCTCGGCGTAATACTTGCATCATGACTTCTGCTGGAGTTTGTAAGATGTAACATGTATGGGTAGTTTGTCAAGATGCGCTTGGAAATTCTTCTTTATCAGGCCTGTGGCTCCTAATACAATGGGAAATATTTCTGTATCTTTCTGCCACATTTTCTTGCTCTCTGATTGCATTTCTTGATGCATCAAGATCTTCTTCCTCTCCACGCGATTCACAGAATGATCACTCGGTACTGACACTTCTATTATCAATGCCGTTCTGGTGGTGTTCTCCTTTACCACTGTGTCAGGTTTCCTGGCATCCAGTTTCTTATCCGTCGGAATGGAAATGTCCCAGGTGATCATAACCTCTTCATTCTCTGTTCTCTTAGGGTCATGATCCCAGTGCTTTTCAGGGACAGTGATGTTGTAGTGTTTACAGAGCTTCCAGTAGAGGAGGCATGCTACTTGTGCCTTTCTGTATAGAAATTTTTTGCCATCAGAACTTCACAGCCTGCTATTCGGTGAGTCACTATTTCCAGGTTTCTTACATAATTGGCATATGTCTGTTGTGCCAGCTTTTTCAATACTCGCCGTAAACCATCTCATCCATAATCCGTTGTCCTGGGCTGCAACTATCAGTCTTTCATCCCTTGGTTTCAGTCCACCTCTCCTCAACCATTCGTGTGTCCGTTCTTGATATAACACACTGTATTTTTCACTGTATTTGTGCATTTGCCACCTGTTTTTCCTCGCCTGCTGATCTAATTCTTTGAAGGTTTTTTTTTCTCCTGTGTGGTAACTAGGGTGTCCTGTGATATGTTCTGGCACAATTTGCAGCTTGATATATTGTAGGGACCTGTGCCATTCTCTTCTTTTTTTGGGCTTCTGTTGGGAATTTAGTTATCTCCAGGAACAAGCAGGAATGCAGTCTTCACATTGGTATCGTCAGTACCGACAGAGCCCACAAGGGAATGCTCCTCAGTGTCCAATTGGAAAGCTTTTGGGAGCAATCCACTGGGCCTGTGCATCTGCCTTTCCAAGTCCTCTCCTCAGTTCTTCATTTTCCGCGGAGCCAGCAGGTTGTTTTCTTCCTGTCACTGCTGAAAATGTCTTTTTTTTTTTCCTTTGGGTTTAAATCTGTGCTCTGCTTTTCCTTCGATGCTGGTACCTTCCCTGATATTTCTTTTCTTTTTAAAATATTTTTCTTTATTTTCTTTTTCATTTTTTTCCAATTTTGATGGTTTCTACCACAAAATTAGGCTTTGGCCTACTTTTCTTCAGCCATGATGGAAAAACGCATTAGTGGCTTTAAAAAAAATGTACCAAATGTTCTGGAACAATATCAGTCACCGATAAACATGACTGACTGGTGTTTATAAATGTTTGGGTTCAGACCATTTACCCGACTGAGTGTCCTTTGTGCCAGCAAATGACTAAAAGAGGCCTAAAGAACAGAGTCAGGCAGTATGGTTCTCTGTTTGCCCTGGTCTTGATTTCAGTGGCTTCCATATAGGCTAGGACGTCGGCCTCCTCTCTTGATCATTGGCTTTGAAACTAGATACCAGTCCTTGAGGTAAGTCACTTCGTCGTCGTCAAGATTCACTGAAGGGTGCATCCGATGCCAACAGGTCTGCCAAACAGTCTTGGCAGGAGGACCAGCCCTTCAAAGCACAATAGGGGCTCCAGGATGCTCCCGAGGCCTTGACCTCCGGAGAGCTACAGATCCCATGCTCTGGGACTGGGATTCCACCCAGGCATCAACCTCCTCCCTTGACCAGCGCTACCTGGCTATCAAGAGGAGTTTGCCAGTAGACATGGCAGCCTTGGTACTGTCAGTATCGACAGCTCCAGTGGTGCAGGCATCTGCATCTGGCTCATGGCTAATGCTGGACCTCGAACCTGTATTGGAGGACCCTCTCCCTCCGATGCCTCTTTTGGAATCAACAGGCATTGTTGGTACCCAATAGGTTCCCACTGCCACCCCAATTGAGCATTGGTATCTGCATCGGACATCAACATAAACACAAAACGACTGATATTTTGATTTTCTGTCAGAATCTGACTGTACCTCCTCCGATTCCAATGATGCATCTGAGGATTCCAGGGTAACCCAGGATCTCCCTTCCAATCCATCCCCTCCTCCATGAGTCGTGTCTGTCCCTGCTAGAGGACATGTCTTTTCAAGACTTCATTTGGGATATGACAGCAAACCTGCAGATTAAAATAAAACAAAAGATATTATAATGCCTCTATATTGTTTCATGGTGAGACCACACCTTGAATATTGTGTGCAATTCTGGTTACCGTATCTTAAAAAGGATATAGCGATATTAGAAAAGGTTCAGAGAAGAGCCACCAAAATGGTAAAGGGGATGGAAGGATACTCCTATGAAGAAAGGCTAAAAAGGTTAGGGCTCTTTAACCTGGTAAAGAGACGGCTGAGGGGAGATATGATAGAAGTCTATAAATTAATGAACAGAGTGGAACGGGTAAACGTAGATCGGTTGTTTACATTATCAGAATATAGAAAGACTAGGGGACATGCAATAAAGCTACAGGGTAAACTATTTAAGACTAATAAAAGAAAATATTTTTTCACTCAACGTGTAATCAAACTCTGGAATTTGTTACCGGAGGATGTAGTAAAGGCTGTTAGTGTAGCTGGGTTTAAAAAAGGTTTGGACAAGTTCCTGGAGGAAAGGTCCATAAACCATTATTAAGAAGGGACCCAGGATATCAATGCTTGACCCAGTACAAGCATTGCGGAACCTGTGTCTTTTGGGGAAACTGCTAGGTACGTATGACCTAGATTGGCCACTGTTGGAAACAGGATACTTGGCTTGATGGACCTTGGTCTGACCCAGTATGGCATATCTTATGTTCTTATGTACTGTGACATCGGAGACAGAATTGAGGGCAGAGGAATTGGAAATCCTCCAATACCCCTCAGCGCACAAAGAGGCGGCCACATTGTCAGTGCATCATATCCTGCAGGATCTAATGCTACATATGTGGGAGGCCTCACTAACTGTTCCAACTATCAGCAAATGACTCTGTAGCAGCAGATAAGCATGCAATAAATAAATCCAGGAGTCTTTTCAAGGATCCAAGCCAGTTTAATGTGCACATGGCTCAAGCAATAAGCAATTTCAAAATGGCTGAGCAATGGCTTCTAGTAAAACAACAACTTTTATAGCTTTCTTGTCCATTCTAAGCATAGGCAAACTTTTCATTGGTCCCAGTACCCCTCTCACCCATCTATTGGTCCCGGTACTGATATGGCTACCCAATCGGGACTCTGGTCTGGGCACAGCACCTGGTTGCCCCCCTTCTAGTCCCAATTACAATGGTCAGTGTCTCCAACTTGTTACTTCTCTCCTCCAAGGTCGCTGAGCTTGTTAAAACATATGGGAAGCAGGGCACTGTAACCTTGCTTTTTGCAGAGTTAATTAATTCCATAGAAGCTGTGCTCTCTTATCAGTACCAATTAGAGCTGTTTTCTGTCTTTTATAAGTTTCGTTTCTGCTTAGCTATGTTCAGTTAAACTGAGTTAAGTTTCAATTCTATGGTGTCATCATTCAGGGGGGTTTTCATTCCTCTGGGCCTAACTACAGGCTTCAGTTACAGGTCAAGCTGCTCAGGCCTGTCTGCTTAGTTCAATTAGCATGGATCATAGGCCGTCGCCTACCACATTCCCCCCTTTGATTATTCTCACCCGCATGTTAATAAGGTGTGAGAATCAAATCACATAATACTAGGTAAAGGTATCACTCTGTGGTATAGGGTAGTAAGTTCACATAGCTAGCATCTTTGTAGCTGTCTTACGCTCTACAGTGTTATTAATAACTGAAGTTATCATTTGCAAGCAAAATGGCAAGAAACAAGGGAGCAACAGGCAGATAGTCAAAGTCCATAGTTTGGCAAGAGTGGGAAAAAGAACTAAAGGATTAGAAGGTTCGGTTGCATCTTTGTTGTGCTGTCGTAAAGCTTCTGATTTAGACAGACCAGCTGTCCATCCTTCGTAGTAGATTGTGGTCCAGTCCGAACAAAACACAAACTGTCAACAATGGGGTGGGCCAATACCCACTCACTAGTAGTATTATGTAAATCAGTCTGATTGTATAGGATAGAATAGTTCAGTTCTTGCGTCTCCCAGGGCCACTGATCTCCCATCTTAGTTCCTCCACAATAGAAACAGTCAGAAGTGTGGAGACTAGATGCTATTGCTCCAGTAAGTTCAAGAAACAAGTTCTGGTGGTGGTATGAGGAATTGCAACGGTGGCTTGCATAGCCTTGTAGAAAGTCAAGATCTAGAACAACTTTTGGATTGGAGAGTATACCAATGCAAGTATAGGAAGAATGATAAAACAAGGTCTGAGTGACCTTCGGTCCAGTTCATGTTGTACTTATACAGGCTGCCCAGGGAGATAAGGCAAAAGTCATTTCAAAGCACTCCAAGGCTGCTGCCAAAATAAAGCAATAATAATAATTCATAATGGGCATAGTCTCTGGAAAATTGGTGGAACTGTCGACTTCCACAACAGATAACAGATGTAGGGTTGATTGTAGATCCTCAAGCTTCTGCCGTACGTAGACCTACCAGCGTTTTGGCAGGAGTAGGGCTGTAGATTCCAAAGTATCACTGTCCTCTGGGATGTCTCAATTTCTTAAAATATCATAGCATAGTCTCTTAGGCTATTATTGCTTCCTTAGAGCAGTTCACTCTTTAGGAGATCAAAACAGTCTTTTCAGAGTATTTAAACACAGTCTCTTAGAAGATTCAATTTCTTAACACAACACAGTCTCTTTCTGATGATTGCAGGTTTTTTCAGATGCGAGGCTTACCTTCAGATAAACAAACAGTCTTGAAATAGTGCAGTTTCTGAGGGACCAATAAGTCTTAGGTCCGTGGTTGTTGTCGTAGGGTGAAGTGCAATGGAGTCTCAGGATGCTGTACAGTAGTCCAGTGATCAGGTTCAAGAGCAGCTGCTGGCTTCACTTGATTATGATGGGTCCAAGGTTCAAATTCTGCGACTTTTACTGCAGTTGGAGTTGTTGACAGGATGACGACATAGGGTCCCCTCCAATGCAGGGCTAACAGTATCTTTCTCCACTCTTTGATCCACACCGAGACTCCAGGCTTGAAAGGATGCAGGGGTGCAGGCAAATTGATGAGTAATCGATTTTGTACTCAGGTATGAAGACTTCTGCAAAACAGAACTTAAAACCAATAGTTCATGTCTAATAATTTCAGATCCTATCTGTCTCATATCTCCTTTTATTTCCTATACAATAGGCAGGGGTTGCCCATACAGAATCTCAAAAAGGGAGACTCCTATAGACTTAGCAGGGGCTAAGTATATCCTAAGAAGGGCTATGGGAAGAACCTGGGGCCACTTCAGGTAAACCTCTTGGCAAAGTTTAGACAACTGAGATTTCAGGGTTCTATTCATACATTCTACTTTTCCTAAATTCTGAGATCTATAGGCAGTATGTATCTATTAATATCGATATCTTGGGCTATACTTAATGGACTTGCTTCCTAAGGTTATCCACCCTCATTCTTTGTACAGGGGCCCATATGCATGCAAGGTTGTAAGGGTATACTTGAAATCTGGGTACACATTTAGACAGGGCTCTTTTCCTATTGTTAGTGCTCTAGTGAGGACTATCAGTTCAGCTTTCTGTGGTGAAGTTTCTGGGGCCAGGGCTGAGGACTCAACTACCAAATCAGGGGTCACCACTGCATATCTAGCACAACAATGTCCATTGATGATGAAACTGCCTTCAGCCACAAAGAAAGTCTGTTCAGGGTTCTCCAGAGGGACATCAGTCAAATCCAGGTGGCTTGAGAATACAGTGTCCATAATTTCTAAACAGTCATGATCAGGGGATCAAGACCAACTGATAACAACATAGCAGGATTGAAAGCTTGACTGACCCTTCAGTTGTATCTGGGGTTTTCACACAACATACTCTAATATTTCAACATTCATAGATTTGTTAGCTAGTAATTTCCTTTGTAAAGGGATTTTTCTTTTAGTTTTTGCTTACTAGGAAGGCTGTAGCTGTAACAGCTTCTCAAATAAGGTCCAAGAGATTGAGTCAACACTCCCAGAACATTTCCTTGCGACTCATGAACATAGAGACTGCAAGGTTTTCTGGACATCGGGTAGACCCAGAACTGGTGATAACATCAGAGGGTTTTCAAAGATCAAAAGACTGCATTCCTATTCAAGTCCCCATTCCAATGGAGACTTTTTCATTCCTTTGGTAGCTTGATACAATGTGATACAATGGTTTTGCTAGCAGCGCAAAATTGGGGATCCATATACAACAGTACCCTGTGGCACCCAAGAAGGCTCTCACTTGCCTCCTGGTGGTTGGAGTAGGAATACTGCATACAGCTGCTCTGCGTTCTGGTAAGGGTTCCAGGCGTCGAATTCCGCTGGACAACTGGAATCCTAGGTATTTAACTTGTTTGACATAATTATGCTTTGGCTCTTGAGACTTTGTATCCAGCCTCATTAAAAAGGTGCAAGAGTTCACTGGTGGCTGGTGGACATTCACTTTCTGAGTTGGTGGTAATCTTGTCTAGGTGAGTTGGCCCTACCTCCTTGTAGTGGGGTCTTGGGCTAAGCGTATACAGAAAAAAACATCTTTTTAAGTCCAGAATGATGAAATGTATAGCTTCAGCAGAGATCAGCTCCAAGAGAATATAAGGATTTTGGTACCACTGGTTGTATAGTTTCAGCTGCATCATTCATTCTTTCTTAGATCCTGCACTGGGCGGTAATCACCTGTCCCAGGCTTCTTGACTGGCTTGAGGGTGACAATGGCAGGGGCTATGTTCTTCGCTAGGCCAGGTGGATTATCTTCTGCCCATCCTCCAGGTGGGGCTATGAGGTTGGTAAGTGTACAGCTTGTTGCTTTGGATGCAGGTGAATAGAACCACCATTCTTCTTCTTGTGGACAGTTAACACCATCAGGCCAGCAGATTTTGAGTTTCATTTTTCCCCCTTCAACAAAGGATATCTGTGCTTGAAGCTTTGCAAGCAGGTCTCGGCCCAAAGTGGAATAGGGCATTCAGGCATATACAGGAACTGGTACATTATTATTATTTTTTTTTTAGTTCACACATGTGGTTCTGCAGAAAAGGCTTTGCGAGAAAAACACAGGGGCTACTGGCTTTAGTATTCTGCTCCTGTATCCCCCATAAAAGTCCATATATTGGTCCCCTATTTTTCAGACTGACTCCTGGGGACCCAGGGAAACTGGAGAGTCCGGTCTGGCCTAGTCTTCATCCATGCTGTAGCCCTCTTCGGCTGCCACTCACGCTATAGCTGCTTCACTCTCGTGCTGAAACACTGTGCTTGGTTTATTGTTTTATGACTTTGCAATCAAGTACTCCCTCGGGAGTCAAGATACGGGCATTCACTTCTCTAATGTCCTTCTTTTTCTATAATGGGCGCACTCACACCCAGTTTTCACATCCGCTGCTCCTTCGATTAGGAAAACTTCCACATCATCCAACTAAAATATCTGTTCTCTTTTTCCCATCTTACAATTTTTACATTCTCTGTCCTTCTTCAACAATCCACATACTTTCTGATAAACTTTCATTTAACCATTATGCCCGCAAATTCATCCAGTTCTTTGCAATTTCCGTTCATTAGTTCAATCAAGTCCTAAAACTTCTCAGTGTATAATGCAGTTTTTTTTTTTCAGTTCTAAACAAGTCTGGTCAGCTGACTTTCACTTCTAGTCCGGAGGGGGTGGACATTCCCCTGTTGCAGAGGTGGCTAGCAAACTACTTGGGAATCTGTAGTCCCCCCCCCTCTCCTGGATTCTGTTTCTCCTAGCAATGCTCTATCCCGGAGGTTGATTTTTTTTTTTTTTTTTTAAGGATCCACTTCTCTGCTGTGGGCACATTAGTTCACGCCCACTGGGGGGGGGGGGGGGGGTTGACATCATCGGTGGACTGGGCTCCATCCCCCCCTTAAGCACTCTGAACTGAACTACTTACAGAGAGAGAGAGAGAGACGAGACAGGATATCTAGAAATTCTGGGGCAAAATCCTGATTGGGACAGAGACATTTCATAATCTTCAGTAAATCCCTTACTGAAATTCTTGATCATACTTGAAAAGACACTTATTATTTCTGTAAACATAGGGCAGGCAGGAAACACTTAGATTGAGCACATACATCCATTATGCTTCTTATAGAGAGAACTATAGCTATCTGTCAGCATGTCTCTGCAAAAGAAATTATTTTTTTAGTTCAGGAAGCAAATATTTAAAAGACATTCCGGATATTTTTCATAAAATACAGTACACCTTTCCCTTTTTTTTTAAATACAGAAAAGCTAACTGATTTGTTCATTAGTAACCAGCACAGAGGGGAAGCATGCATTCAAATGACTTATACTCATTCATAAAAAGATAAACTTTGTTTTTAAAACTTTTGGTTAAACAGAGCTAGTGAAACCAGAGAAAAAACTAATTATAAATTCATCACGCTTCGATTAAATGAAGAGACTTTTCAAATCGGCAGTCCCTTTTCATTCCTAGGAGAAATTTCCTGCAGTCTCCAGCTGTCTCTCCAGAACCTTTTTTTTTTTTTTTTTTAGGATATGTGGAAGCCACACCCCTCTGCTCGCGGGGAAACAATTGAACTGTGCTCATAAAAAGAGACTTCTCATTCACATGGACAGAGATGCCAGAAAAAAACAATTTAAATCAATGTTAAGTCGTGATCTAATTACTTTGTAGATCAAAGGAAAAACAAAAACAGTTCTTTATCATTTCCTATTTGAATCATAAAACACAGGGCAAAGCTAAGCCCACAAATATATTATACCTATCTGACCGGAATAACTAATCTTACCCTACACACTATAACTGAACTAAACCCGTCACCTCCTGGATAGTTCTGCAAAGTAACAGCAATATAACAGGCTCAATTGACTTAGAAATGCAGACAGAGCAGAGAATATAACTAAAAACTGTTTGCGGAGCTCTGATGATTAATACAACCTTCAAAACTAAAATTCTGACTAAATATTCTTATTGAATGGTACACAATACATGACCACAGCAGGAGGAACATTACTATCAGAACAAAGTGAATAAAAACAGGTAGAAACAGGTATAATTGTCCTGATTAGTCCAGCAGCAGATCGTTGAAAAACATGCCTGCATAGGGTTAAACAGCACCAAACATTCTCCTGCACAGACACGCCCCCTGTCAGCTTTTTCACTGTGCTAAAACCAACTGGGTGAGACCAGCTTTTTGATTTCTAAAAATGACCGTAGGTGTTTTGGGTCTTCATTCTGCTCTATTAATACAATTTCTTAACCAGTGAACTGTCACAAAGTACTCAACATAATAATCTCACATTTATAACAGAAGGGAAACTCGTGGTTTCAACAGATAACAAAAATCAAATACACAGGACGGACAATACACCAAACGCTTCATCCGTTTCGCGACCTAGACGCAGTCACCCGACTAGGAACTGCGCTAGTCCAGAGTCCACTCTCGCTTGGTCCGTGCTGCCAGACCTCTCATTCACACTTCATTCACACAATCATGCTAGCAACGTATCTCAGAATGCATTCCTTTCTATCTATTCTGACTAGTCTTTTTCCCAATTACAAAAAGGATGAGGGTTTCACCCGGCGAATTCCCATGCGGGGTTACTCGGCCCTTCCTTGAGAGGTGATCATGCTCTCTTACCAATTCCCAATATCTCGAGATTACAAATTCCAAGTTCCTGTCTGTTCTGACTAGACTAAATCATGATTTTTTTTTTTTTAAACCGCTGTACCTCGCGAATACTCATGCAAGGCATTTCAAACAAACACTTAAGACTTACCAAACAAGAAGGACGATGGCTTCACCTCGCGCATACTCATGCAAGGTTAATAGGACCGTCCTTGAGAGGGGATCAGTGCTCTCATTACCAAATTCCAAATTCCAAGTTCCAAGTTCTCGAGATTACAAGTTACAAGTTTCAAACTGCAGTTCTAACTCATCTGTCTAGACAGGTTTTCAAAACTATACTTACCAGATCTGGTTCCCAAGCTTCTGAGTTGGATCCTGGACTCCCCCGGGTCGGAAGTGTTAGCCAGCTGGACTCAGTGCCTGCCGAGGCCAGGCAGAACTCCCTCCGATACAAGAGGATCGGTGGGCCCAGGGAGATTCCCCTGTGTCGGATTGGCATGGTTCCAACTGGACCAAACCTCAAGGCGAATTACGTGGATTTATTCACTTGAACACTATCCACCACTCGCACTTCTCGGCCAACGCACCAAGAATGTAGCAGCAGATAAGCATGCAATAAATAAATCCAGGAGTCTTTTCAAGGATCCAAGCCAGTTTAATGTGCACATGGCTCAAGCAATAAGCAATTTCAAAATGGCTGAGCAATGGCTTCTAGTAAAACAACAACTTTTATAGCTTTCTTGTCCATTCTAAGCATAGGCAAACTTTTCATTGGTCCCAGTACCCCTCTCACCCATCTATTGGTCCCGGTACTGATATGGCTACCCAATCGGGACTCTGGTCTGGGCCCAGCACCTGGTTGCCCCCCTTCTAGTCCCAATTACAATGGTCAGTGTCTCCAACTTGTTACTTCTCTCCTCCAAGGTCGCTGAGCTTGTTAAAACATATGGGAAGCAGGGCACTGTAACCTTGCTTTTTGCAGAGTTAATTAATTCCATAGAAGCTGTGCTCTCTTATCAGTACCAATTAGAGCTGTTTTCTGTCTTTTATAAGTTTCGTTTCTGCTTAGCTATGTTCAGTTAAACTGAGTTAAGTTTCAATTCTATGGTGGTGTCATTCAGGGGGGTTTTCATTCCTCTGGGCCTAACTACAGGCTTCAGTTACAGGTCAAGCTGCTCAGGCCTGTCTGCTTAGTTCAATTAGCATGGATCATAGGCCGTCGCCTACCACAACTCAATAACATGTACTGAGTTCCGCCATGGCCTGGTTTCCAAAAGCCTCAACTTCCACAGCACTCCATGGTGATAGAATCAGCGATGTGGTGCATCGAGAGTTCTAAGAATCATTCTTCCAAGGAGTCCAGAACTCTTGATGCCTTTGACAATTGGTGTTTTCAGTCATGTATGCTCACTTCTAGGATTACTTCCTACAAGCTCTGTATGGGCATATATCTCAAGGATATCTCCAGGGATCTAGAGAACCTTGCCCCGATCCTTCCTGATGACAAGCGTGATGCATTCCAGGGCTTAATCGGGCAAAATCCCCAAATTTCTTACCAGAGCATCTTTCGATGTCTTTGAGTCATCCAGCAGAGCTTCAGCAGTCTGCATCAGTGCTCGCAGAATGGCCTGGCTACAGGCATCTGACCTTGAGCAGTGGTTTCACGATAAATTGGCCAATATCCCCTGTTCTGGAGATAACCTTTTTGAAAAGGGCTAGTGAGAGGAAGTAGGAGAGATTCAGATAGAGTGAGATCATCTAATGCCTCTCCAGAAAGACATCAGACCCCTCTAGGAGAAAGACTAATCCAAAGAAGTCTTTCTATCCTAAAAAGGAAAGATATTATTCTCCTTATCCACTTTTAGCTGCTTACCAAGCTCAGCAGAAACAGCAGCAACAGCAGGGTCCTCACCAGCCCAAAAAAACTAAGATGCCTAAGTCACATCCAGCACTTGGTTTTTGACTCCTTCCTAGAGAGCATAGCTGCTCTGACGCTGCAGGGTCCCTCACCACTACACATAGCAGGCAGACTCTTTTCCTATGCCCACAAGTGACACCTCATCACATGAGAGCAGTGGACTCTCAACAATGTCCAAAGGGGCTATCTGCTTCATTTCAAAAACTTGCCCCCCCACCATCTCCACAAAGGATTATCCTGCAAACATCTTGCAGACAAATCTCCTATCAGTTGAGGTGTTCACCCCGTTAGCTCAGGGGGGCTGTAGAAAGAGTTCTAACCACCCAGGAGGGCAGGAGCTTGTACTCTCCTTACTTTCTTATCCCCAAGAAGACAGGAGGGTTCAGGCCCATGCTAGAGCTAAGGAACCTTAAACAAATTCCTTGTTCGAGAAAAATTCAAAATGATTTATCTCTGTACACTTCTGCTGTACTTTCAGAGGAACGACTGGCTATGTTCTCTGGACCTCAAGGAGGCATACACACATTTGATGATCCATCCTCAACACAGACAGTATTTGCGTTTTCAGTTCCAACAAATCCATTACCAATACTGGGTGCTTCCTTTCTGGTTAGCCTCTGCACCCCAAGTATTCACAAAATGCATGGCAGCGATTGCCTTCATACTTTGGGGATCTTCTTCTTCCCCTACTTAGATGACTGGCTAATCAGAGGAGAATCCCCACAAGAGGTAAAACTATCTCTGCATCGCAATATCGCTGTGCTCCAAGATCTGGGATACATCACAAACTTCCAAAAATCGCGCCTGGTCCCTATCCCTGCAGCTTGAATTCATCGGCGTGCTGCTGGACACTCGTAAGGCCCGAGCTTTCCTTTCATAGGATTGCTCTACCCACCTCATCGAGCTAGCCAACAACATAAAGGATCGAGATATGCTGCGCCTCCTGGGGCACATGGCCTCCACAGTCCATGTTATCCTCTGTCCACCTGCACATGCAGCAAGCCCATTGGGCTCTGTCATCTCATTAGATCCAAACAATCGGGCATCTCTCAGACAACATCTGCATTACCCCTCGACTTGTCAACTCCCTTGGGTACTCCCCTCAAAACCCACTCCGAGGTTCACCTTTTCAGATGCCTTCACCTCAATGCACCCTAACAACGGATGCTTCCGAACCTGGGTGTGGACCGTATCTAGACAGTCTCACCACGCAGAGGTAGTGGACATCACAGGAATCTCAGTTGCAGATCAACCTCCTTGGAGCTACATGCTCTCACGAATGCCCTTCGGGTTTTTCAACCCCAACTTTCAGGCAAACTGGTCCTAGTCTGAATGGACAACCAGGTGGCTATGTTCTATTTGAACAAGCAGGGAGGAATGGGTTCTTATCCCCTCTGTCAGGAAGCCCTTCATCTCTGGTTCTTCTCCATTGCACACCGCATCCATCTCAGGACGGTGTATCTCCCAGGCGAACTCCTCTTCTGGGCGAACTCCTCCTCCTTGTGGACAGATTCAGCCGTATCCTACATCCATATAAGTGGGCTTTAAATCGGGAAATGACATCTTTGATCATCCTCATGTGGGGAGACCCCCAGAATAGATCTGTTTGCCACCAAGGAGAATGCACAGCTTCCACTGTTTTGCTCGATGCTTCCCTTCTGGCACAGCCAGGCAATGGATGCCTTGCTTCTCCATTGGGGAAAGGTCCTACTTAATGCATTCCCGCCCATCCCCTTGATACCCAAGATCTGTTCAAGTTGCAGGCCAACAGGGGCTCTGATTCCAATAGCCCCTTACTGGCCCCGTCAGTCATAATTTCCTGTACTGACTCGTCTGGCGCAGACTCCACCACTCAGCCACACTGCACCACATGTGCCCAACCTCCTCTCTCAGGGTCATGGGACGCTTCTCCATACCAATCCATACAGGCCCTTCTCCATCTCAGAGTGGCTGCTGAAAGCTTAATCTTTGTAGACCTCGACCTTCCATAACAGGTCAAGGACATCCTACTTGCATCTTGCATGCTGTCTACCAGACATTTTTATGCCTTCAAATGGCAAAGGTTCACTCTCCTAGTATACCTTGAAGCATATTGACCCCTCTGCCTGCCCGGTGGAATTCCTTTTGCAATATCCTCCTCTACTTGTCCTCAGCAGGTCTCAAGATTAACTCAGTGTTCAACTGCGTGCCATCTCCGCCTGTGATAGGCTGGTGGATAGGCATCCTATTTCTTTGCACGTCTTGGTGCAATGATTTATGTGGAGTGTCCTGCTGTCCAAGCCACCGATCAAACTATCACCGGTGTCCTGGGACCTCAACATGGTCCTAGTGCAACTTCTAAAGCCTCTTTTTGAGCCTTTAGCCACTTCTTTAAAATTCTTGTCTTGGAAGGTAATCTTCCTCATCACCCTCACCTCAGCTTGCCATATCAGCAGACTGAAGGCTTTAGTATTGGATCCTCTGTACACCCGGTTCCATCATGACAAGGTGGTTCTCCATACTCATCCACAGTTCCTTCCGAAGGTGGTCTCTCCCTTTCACCTCAATCAATCGGTGATACTACCAGTCTTCTTTCCCAGGCTGAATGCCTCTAGGGCTGAAGCAGCACTACACACTTTAGATTGCAAGCGCGCCAGACTTTCTACTTGGACAGAAACAAGAATCACAGGAAATCCTCTCAATTATTCATTTCTTTTGATCGTCACCTTGGACTGCCAGTTATGAAGCACACTCTATCCAACTGGATTGCAGACTGCATTTTTTTTTGCCTACACTCAAACAGGACTCTTAAGGGTCATGTCATGGCTCACAACGTACGAGCCATGACAACTTCAGTTGCCAACTTTTGTTCCATCTCCATTGACAAAATCTGTCCAGCAGCTACCTGGTCCCATTCATACCTTCGCTGCACACTATTATCTAGACAGAATTCCCGTTGATGCTGTCTTTGGCCAGGCTGTTCTCCATCACCTTTTTGGGACTTAACTGCAACTCCTACCCTCCATCCCAGACTTCTACTGGCACTAGGCTTCCCTGGCAATGGTCTTGCCAAATGCAGTTGAGTCCAGTGGGGCCACTTTGTACCCACACCTTCTCGACTCTACTCTTTAGCCACGAGAATACCACTGCTTCCAACTCCAGTCTGGTACCTCAGAGCTAGTGAAGACTGCATTCCTGCTTGTTTCCGGAGATAGCTTTGTTGCTCACCTGTATAGATTATCTCCGGAAACAGCAGAAAACCAATCTTCACCAAAGAAGACATCCAAAGCCAACACAACAGCTCTGTAATCAATCACTCCAGCTCCGGATAACACCCCCTCAGCAAGGATTCCAACACCCACAATCATCTACCAGAATCAAGGTAATTGTTCACCTTCCCATCACATAGTAGAATGATACTCTCACTTTACTCCCGGCTTTCCTCTCTCCTTCTCATACCAGTGCACTCATATTCCAGCAATCTCCCAATTGCCTAATTCACTTGTCTACTAACATCCCAACAGACATACGGCACCCATCCAGCACTCATCACAACAGAAAATACAGTTGACTCATCAAATTTCACACAGCTGCTTCAAGCGAATCTACAGCCAAGCACAGAAAAAACATACAGCAGCTCAATCTCATAAGATGTGCCCTCACCAACTCTCACTTTGCTCACAACAAAATGCAAACCCTAGCTGACTACATAACAGACAATAAGATTGATGTGCTGTGTATCACTGAAACCTGGTTCACTGAGAATGACAACGTCCTGGTCAATCAGCTTAACACATCCACCCACAATATCACTAACTGTCCACGGACATCCAGTAGAGGTGGTGGAATCTGCATACTCACAAGGAAGAGCCTTGATTTCAACACCATAAACCATGCATCCACTCCCAATCTCGACACCATCAAAATCTCCAACTGCTTCTTTATTTATTTATTTATTTAGTAAATACTTGTATACCGCTGTTTCCTACGATCAACAGCGGTTTACTTTACAGAAATCATAATGCATTGTATAATACATTGAGATTTTTAGTTTTACATTTTGATTAGACAATGATTTACGTAACGCGGGATAAACAGTTGGATACAATATACAGTTGATTATTATAGCACACAGATCAGGGTATACATTTGATTTCAGTAGGTTGGGGGGCCAAATATACATTATATACAATGTTGACTTCCAAAGAGTACAGGCTAACACATGACTATATGCTATTAGATTTTATGCTGTCGTGGGCGGTAAAGTTCATCTGCCTTTGCATACAGACCCCTTTGTATCAACGCTGAAGACCTCTTCTAGGATACAAACTGAACAGAGTCCACCACCGCTTCCACAAAGAATCAAACGCCCCAGGAACAAATGGATCACAGTGGGTTCTGTTAGATTGCGACCTGTAACACAGAGACATCCTATGCATCAAGAGATATCCCTGTACAATGCCTTCTCTGCCTTGGCTAATGAGGATGCCCAATCCAAAGAAACTGAAGGGCCCTTAAATGAGTCAGACAATGCCCAATCCCCTGCTAAAGCACTAAATATGAAGAAAACCTCACCAAACAGAAAACTACTACTACTTGGAGATTCCATCATCAGAGGCACCAACTTGGGAACACAGTTCAAAGGAGAGAAGATAGTCATGTGCCTACCAGGCTCTTCAGCCAGCAGGAATACAAACCAAGTTGTTGAATTACTTAGCGCAAAAAGTGAACACTCCAAACTTGATGTTATTATCCACTTAGGCACAAACGACCTGGCTAGAAACAGTGCCTCTACAGCCCAAAAGGACTTCCAATCTCTGGGAGAGAAACTCAAGCACGTTGTTAACACTATTGCATTCTCAGAAGTTCTACCTGTTCTTGGTAAAAGGGACAAAAAGACTGCATTGCAATAACAGCTTTAATACATGGCTCCAGACCTGGTGCAAACAAGAAGGATTCAGATTTATTGGCAACTGGGACAACAGATGGACCAACAAGAGACTATACTGTGCTGATGGACTACATCTCTCTGCCGCAGGGAAAAGAATCCTAAGTGAAAAATTCAGGCAGTATGTGGATATGCATTTAAACTAGGAAAAGGGGGTGACGGATGTGGAAGGTCAGCATCTGCCTTCCACCCCCAGCAAAAGCAGAACAATATCAGAAACAGCCACACTTTTAAACCACACATCAAAAACATGTGGGAAGAAGTGGGCAGAACAAAATCAATGCAAAATACACACAAGCCAGGAAAATGCTGGAAAGCAATGAGCACAAATGCACGAAGCTTAGCCAACAAAATTCCAGACCTGGAAGCCCTAATGGTGGACACGGATTTGGACATTGTGGCCATTACAGAAACATGGTTTAATGAATCACATGATTGGGATATAGCCATAGCTGGCTATAATCTATTCAGAAGAGACAGAGAAAATGGAAAAGGAGGAGGAGTAGCCTTGTATGTCAAAAGCAATATTAAAGCTACTGAAATGCAGGGGACATGGGGAAAAGAAGAAGCGCTCTGGATTGCGTTGGAAAGAGGAGATGGCACTGTCATCCATATTGCTGTAGTCTACAGACCTCCGACTCAAATTGAAGAGAGAGACAATGAATTGATTATAGATATTGCCAAGATAGCAACAAAGGGGGAAGCGATCATATTGGGTGACTTTAATCTACCTGATGTGGATTGGATTACTCCTTCTGCACATCTGGAAAGAAGCAAAAAAATTGTGGATGCTCTCCAAGATGCATTATTTGGACAAATGGTGATGGAACCAACCAGGGAAAGCTCAACGCTGGATGTGGTGCTCACCAATGGTGATAGTGTGTTGAATGTCTGCGTGAGTGCCCCTGTGAGCAACAGCGACCATCACACGGTGTGGTTTGAGATAAAAGCCATGGTACAGGCCAATCATAGCAAGCTCAAAGTCCTAAACTTCAAATACACTGACTTCAATAAAATGGCAGAGTACTTAAAGGAGAAGATGACGGGGTGGAAGGAGATAAAGGAAGTGGCATTGCAATGGGCTAAACTAAAGGAGGCAATAAAAGGGGCAACAGATAAATATGTAAGAAAAGTAAATAAAAACAAGAGGAGAAGGAAACCTATTGGTTTTCCAAAGAGGTGGCTGCTCAGATAAAGGCAAAAACCACAACTTTTGCAAAATTCAAAAGCTTGCAAACAGAAGAATACAGGAATGAATACAGGATCCAACTCAGAGTCTAAAAGAGTAATAAGGATA
Organism: Ichthyophis bannanicus; assembly: GCA_033557465.1. Classification (NCBI taxonomy): domain Eukaryota; kingdom Metazoa; phylum Chordata; class Amphibia; order Gymnophiona; family Ichthyophiidae; genus Ichthyophis; species Ichthyophis bannanicus. The sequence continues at coordinate 547,234,445 of CM066033.1, forward strand.
GCAAAATCAAAGGCAGAGGAAAAGATGGCTAAAGATGTTAAGGGTGGCAACAAAAATTTCTTCAGGTATATTCAGGAAAGGAAGAAGATCAGAATTGGAATTGCAGGACTCAGAAGTGCTGGGAAAGGACTCGTGGAAAGTGACACTGAAAAAGCGAAATTGCTAAACAAATACTTCTGCTCTGTTTTTACTAAAGAAGATCCTGGAGATGGACCAGCTGTGACTCCCAAATATAAAAATGGGAATGAAGTAGATACCACACCATTCACTGAAGACGAGGTGTTAGAACAACTTGCTAAACTGAAAGTGGACAAAGCCATGGGACTGGATGGGATACATCCCAGGATACTGAAAGAGCTCAGAGAGGTTCTTGCAGGACCGTTAAAGGATGTCTTCAACAGATCCTTGGAAACAGGAGAGGTTCCTCAGGACTGGAGAATGGCTGATGTCGTACCTCTATACAAAAGTGGTGACAGGGAAGAAGTGTCAAACTACAGGCCCGTGAGCCTTACCTCGGTGGCGGGAAAAGTAATGGAGGCGCTCCTGAAAGAGCGAATAGTGAACTTTCTCAAAACCAACAGGATGCAAGATCCGAGGCAACGTGGTTTTACCGAAGGACGGTCTTGCCAAACAAATCTGATTGAGTTCTTTGACTGGGTGACCAAGGAACTAGATCAGGGGCATGCGATGGATGTCATCTATCTGGATTTCAGCAAAGCCTTTGATACTGTTCCTCATAGGAGGCTTGTCAACAAACTCAGTAGCTTGGGGATGGGTCCCAAGATGGTAAACTGGATTAGAAATTGGTTGACTGACAGATGACAGAAGGTGATTGTACATGGAGCTCACTCGGATGAGAGGAAGGTGATTAGCGGGGTGCCCCAGGGTTTGGTCCTGGGCCCGGCACTGTTCAATGTATTTGTGAGTGATATTGCTGAAGGACTGAATGGAAAGGTCTGTCTTTTTGCAGACGACACAAAAATTTGCAACAGAGTGGACTCCCCCGAGGGAGTGGTTAACATGAGGAAAGATCTACAAAAGCTGGAAGACTGGTCTAATACTTGACAACTACGATTTAATGCGAAAAGGTGCAGTGTCATGCACTTGGGTAGCAGAAATCCAAGGGAAATGTATGCGATAGGGGGCGAGAGGTTGGTATGCACGGTTCAGGAGAAAGACCTTGGTGTGATTATCTCTGATGATCTCAAGGTGGCGAAACAGTGCGACAAGGCGGTGGCAAAAGCCAGGAGGATGTTGGGCTGCATATAAAGAGGGATTACCAGCATAAAGGAAGAGGTACTAATGCCACTGTATAAGTCACTGGTGAGGCCCCACTTGGAATACTGTGTTCAGTTTTGGAGACCATATCTTGCAAAAGATGTAAAAAGACTGGAAACTGTTCAGAGGAAGGCGACCAAAATGATTTGGAGCCTGCGTCAGAAGCCTTATGAGAAGAGGCTTGAAGACCTAAATATGTACACTTTGGAGGAGAGGAGGGACAGGGGAGATATGATTCAGACCTTTAAATACTTAAAGAGAAATGATGAACAAACAAACCTCTTCTAAAGACGGGAAAGCTGTAAAACTAGAGGGCATAACATGAAGCTGCAAGGGGGTAAATTGAAAGGCAATGTCAGGAAATATTTTTTCTTTGAAAGGGTGGTGGATGCTTGGAATGCCATCCCGATGGAAGTGGTGGGGGCAAACACGGTGACGGAATTTAAAAAGGCATGGGACAAACACAGTGGATCCCTTTACAGCAATAGGATAAAAACAAGATAAACGGTACCATCTAACTTCTGAACCATATAACGTCTCAAGAAATAGGGGTGTCCTACATGGAGTGATGGGTTTACCCCTAAACAAAGACATGGGGAGGGGTGGCCTGCACAGAGCGACAGGTGCACCTACTCTTGCCATCTTGCTGGGCAGACTAGATGGACCATGCTGGTCTTTATCTGCCATCATTTACTATGTTACTATGTTACCTCACCACATTACTGCAAGAAACTTGTTCACATTCATCCACCCACAAAAACTTCATCCTATTCGGAGATCTGAATCTATCTTCTGCACCATCTACCCACTCATCAGCCTTCCTCAAAGCTATGACAGATCTACAATTCACACAGATCATATCATCACCTACCCATGCTAAGGGTGGCATCCTGGACATGATTTTCTTCTCAAATCGACTTTGAAATGCCCACGGATTTACTCCACCATCAATGCTCCTAGCTCCCTGCTCTGACCGTAACCTAATCTCATTCATCATACCCAACTCATGCCCACAAACCACAATTCTCAGCTCCCTTCCAACAACTCGCAAATTAATCTCATTCAATGAACAAGCCTTCATCCAAAACACCATCCCAGCCTTAAGCTTCTTGCCAGCTCAGACAGATCTTGAATTCAAAGTATGCTTGTGGAACTCAACCATCTCAGCCGCCGCCATAGCTCCACTAAAATTTCCCACTAAAACCAGATGATCACACGCCTTCATCAGACTTAAAAACACAAATGCAATTTACGCTGTCTTGAACATCTCTGGAGAAAGACCCAAAGTTCACAACTCAAATCCCAATATCTACAGGATCTCAAATTATACCTTGAATCCACCACCTGGACCAAATACCCAGAGACCTCTTTGAATTGGTCAAATCACTCACCAAGGACCCTTTTCAATCAAACCAAGAGCACTCCCTCAATCCACAAGACTTGGCCTTGTATGTATCTGATAGCCAAAAGCAAACCTACTCTGTCCACCAGCCTCCATATTCCCACTTAAAACAATGAATCAACTCAGGGTCACCACTGGACTACCTTCAACAATCTTTCACATTATGAGCTCAACAAAATCATCAGCAACCTCAACGTTACAACATTCTCGCTCGACCCATGTCCAGTCCACTGGCTGAAAATCACTAAGGACCAATTCCTACCTTTAATATCTGACATCGTCCACTCCTCCCTCACCCAAGGATATCTTCTGCCTTCCCTCAAACAAGCATCCATCAGACCGCTCCTGAAGAATCCGAACCTGGATCTACATTCCCCTTCCTCCTTCAGACCCATAACCAGCATATCCTTTATCTTCAAAATCATCGAAAAAGCCTCACAAACACAACTCTAAGATCATATTGTCTTACATGCATCATTAAACCCACAGCAATATGAATTTCTACCCAAGCATGGCACGGAAACCCTCACGACCTCCCTCTTGAACTCACTCATCACAGGCATCAAGTCACTCACCCAAGGCTTCCTTCTGCTCTTTCTAGACATCTCTGCTGTCTTTGACATTGTGTCCCACTGGCTACTCATCAACTAGCTCCATCATATTGGAGTCCATGGCATCCCCCTCCAGGGGTTCCACTCCTATCTTACCAACCAAAATCAGCACATAAGGATTCAGCCACACACCTCAACGTGTTCACCCTGAACCAGGATGTGCCACAGGGATCATCCCTCTCCTCCCTACTTTTCAACATATACATTCAACCTCTTTGTGTTATCCTCCAGCAATTTCCAGTCCAGATTCTGATATACATAAACGATATGATCTTCCTACCATTATCCCCCTCCACGCTGGATTACTCCACACTTTCAAGTTGCCTTAATGAAACCATCAACTGGCTAAACCATCATAATGTTTCCATCAACATCAGCAAAACAGAGCTACTACACGTAACTAAGAACCCCAACTTCACTCCTCCTACATTTGTCAAGCTTGGCAACACAGAGATCAGAGTCAACTCCCATATAAAATACCTCGGAGTCATACTCGATCAGCAACTGACCTTCAAGGAACAAATTCACTGCATCACCAAAACAGTTTACTACAAGCTAAAAACCATCCGGAACCTATGACCCCTCCTATTCACAGACACTTTCCGTACAGTCAGCCAGGCCACCATCACTCCTCTATTCAATTAATGTAACTCTATTTATCAAGGACTATCCAAATATGCAATCCATCCACTGCAGCTCACCCAAAACACTGTTGCTAGAATAATCTTCCAAGCCTCACGGAAAACCCATATCACTCCAATTCTCAAACAACTCCATTGACTCCCCATCAACTCAAGAATACAATACAAGGTTCTAACCCTCATCCACAAATCTCTAGAAGGGAAATCAGCAGAGCAACTATGCACCCTAATTCATAACTTGTACTCTAACAGGCGAAGGAGAAAAGGAACACAGAACCTCCTCAATATCCCACCACACACTCGCAACTGCAAGCAGGCCACAAGAGTAAGAACATTCTCACTTTACGCTCCCATCCTCTGGAATGCACTACCCCCCAGAAATTCGAAACATCAAGTTGCCCACCAACTTTCGTAAACAACTCAAGACACACCTAGTCCAGAAGCGCTTTACCAATGAGTAACTGACAAATCAAATCAACAAACTCATGCTGGCCTGCACATCCTTCCCCTGCCCCATCTCAATCAAACCCCATGACTTCGCGACCCCATACCCTTGTATATAATTTCATTTGTTCCCAGTTTCATATAATGTTCATTGCAGAAATTCTAATGTTGCTTATAATTCGAAACCTAGTTAACTGTAAAAAGCTCTGTTCATAACTTGTTCATTGTAAGAAACCTAGTTAAGTGTAAACCTCTTTGACTTGTAGAAAAGCGGTATATCAAATTTGTTAAATAAATAAATAAATAAATAAAATAAAATAAACCCACCCTCTTCCCCTAGGAGTTTGTAGGGTATTCTCTTTCCTATATCTCTCAGCTACAAACTCAACTGAGGAGAGGACTTGGGAAGGCAGATGCGCAGTGGATTGCTCCCAAAAGCTTTCCCGCGCGGGCTCTGTCAGTACCGTTGATACCCATATGTGAAGACTGATTCCTGCTGTTCCCGGAGACCATCTGTTATATGTGAGTAACAACGCTTTCATTCATTTCCCCTTTGATTTTGAATAATCCCCTGGTTGTATGGCGACTTTGTCCTGGCACTTCCTCCCCCCACCCCCTGCTGTTGCTTTTTGTTGTTTTAATCGTAAACAACTCTGACATCCTTTTGAAGGACAGTATATCAAATATGGAATTAAACATAGATGATTTTTGCTTCAGATTGGGTGATTGTCAGAAGGCCAACTTTGGTAGAGAATGGATTCTTTCTTTCAGTAATTTATCCTCTTGGAGTCAAGTCGGTTATGATTTTTCTCTTTTTTTTTCAGCTGTGGGTTATATGTTAGTATCAGGTGGTCTCTCATGGGTTTTCTTTTCTATATACAGCAGTAGTTTTTTTCTGGGTGTTTTCAGTGAAGATGAAATCATCTTGGAGATGATTTTGGGGTTGTAGCCTTTTTGTTTAAAGGATTTGGTCAGGATTTTCAGGTTTTTATCCTTTCCTCTTGGGTCACAGCATCTATGATGGTATTATGGTGTGACTGTCTATACTTGACTGATTTTATATGTGAAAGGTGTAAGCTAGAATTTTGAAGGTAGCTACATCTGTAAGTTGGTTTTCTGTATATCGCCATTGTTGATAGAAACTGGTTTCAAGAAAGTTGAAATTGTACCTTGGAACCTTGAGAACCTGCTATTAGTAATCTGTGAACTATCATTAAAATGATCTGTAATACCTGAAGATTAGAGGATGGCGAACGTAACACCAATTTTTAAAAAGGGTTCCAGGGGTGATCCGGGAAACTACAGACTGGTGAGCCTGACGTCAGTACCGGGAAAAATGGTAGAAACGATCATAAAGAACAAAATTGCTGAACATGTAGATAGTCATGGCTTAAAGGGAGACAGCCAACATGGTTTTAGACAAAGAAGATCTTGTCGTACTAATCTGTGAATAAACAGGTATACAAAGGTGAGTCGGTTGATATAGTGTATTTAGACTTTCAGAAAGCCTTTGACAAGGTCCCTCATCAGAGACTTTTGACAAAACTAAAGAGTCATTGGATAGGAGGCAGTGTACTATTGTGGATCAGGAACTGGTTAACCTGTTTTGGACCAGCGAATGTTTTACATACATAAGGTTTCCGTACTCACTACTCAGCTGTTTACTAATTAATGGTTATAAATTCAATGGAACTATGTTTAGCTATTATCGTTATGTCAAAAAGCGTTATGTACAGATTTTGTATCTGAGATCTAGTTAGTTTAATAGGTATTTGAAGTTTGCTGATTTTGATGGTACTGGCGGCTCAACATAAAAAGATCACAAAAAATAGTAAGTAGCTTATAATGCTGTAATAGCTACTATTTTGCAAATAAAAGTATTTGTAGACTTTAGAAAATAGGTTTAGATAACTGTAAGTTACTTAGTGTCAGAGTTATTGGTGCGTATATTGGCCTTGTATGTTTTTCATACGCTGGGCTAATATGTTGTCGAAACTAATTGCTGTCAAGCATTCTGTTCTAGGTGTTTCAATGGTGCAATATCGATGCACTGCATCAGAAGTGTTGCCACGTGTATCATATTCCGCCATCAGAATGGACTGTTGACAAACTATATTATATCATAATAAAGTGTCTTAAATGAAAACTGCAGTTTCAATAGTATCATACAGTATGTTTATGTCAATGAATATTGGAACTGAATCCTATCTTTTCTGAAGACAGACAATATACTATATTGGACCAGTGTATGAAAAACATACACTATGTGAAGCTTCTATTTTCTGCAAAGTTTTAATATTTTTTATTATTGCTGGTATTTAATAGTTGAGTGTAACAAATCTAATAAATCATCCGTAACAGAGAAAGAATATGCGAGCTGTCTAAAACGGGTTAAAAGATAGAAAGCAGAGCGTAGGGCTAAATGGCCAATTTTCCCAATGGAGCAAGGTGAATAGTGGTGTACCCCAGGGATCTGTGCTGGGTCCGCTGCTTTTTGACATTCATAAATGACCTGGAAAAGGGAATAATGAGTGAGGTTATCAAATTTGCAGATGAGACAAAACTATTTAAAGTTGTTAAAACCCAAGAGGATTGTGGAAAATTGCAAGAGGATCTTGATAAATTGGAAGACTGGGCATCAAAATGGCAGATGAAATTTAATGTGGACAAGTGCAAAGTTATGCACTTAGGGAAGAACAACCCAAACTATGGTTACACGCTGCAAGGTTCCACATTAGGAACCACCACCCAGGAAAAAGATTTAGGCATCATTGTGGATAACATGTTAAAACCCTTGGCCCAGTGTGCAGCGGCGGCCAAGAGAGCAAATAGAATGCTAGGTATCATAAGGAACGGAATGGAAAATATAACAAAGGATATTATAATGCCTCTATATCGTTCCATGGTAAGACTGCACCTTGAATATTGTGTGCAATTCTGGTTGCCGTATCTTAAAAAGGATTTAGCGTTATTAGAAAAGGTTCAGAGAAGAGCCACCAAAATGGTAAAGGAGATGGAAGGATATCACTATGAAAAAAGCCTAAAAAGGTTAGGGCTCTTTAACCTGGAAAAGAGACGGCTGAGGGGAGATATGATAGAAGTCTATAAATTAATGGTAGGGTTTCTAGTCCCACAGGTACTCCTTGTGGTCTTGGGCAAGCCACTTAACCCTCCATTGCCTATGTTCCCTGTATGTATTAATGTATGTGTCTCGTATTCTCCAATTGTGTTGTGACCACTTTGATTGAAAGATAAGGTGATATACAAAACTGTCTAAATAAAATAAATAAGTTAATTAATGAACGGAGTGGAACAGGTAAACGTAGATCGATTGTTTACGTTATCAGAATATAGAAAAGACTGGGGGAAGTGCAATAAAGCTACAGGGTAAACTATTTAAGACTAATAAAAGAAAATATTTTTTCACTCAACGTGTAAACAAACTCTGGAATTTGTTACCGGAAGATGTAGTAAAGGCTGTTAGTGTAGCTGGGTTTAAAAAAGGTTTGGACCCAATACAAGCATTGTGGAACCTGTGTCTTTTGAGGAAACTGCTAGGTACGTATGACCTAGATTGGCCACTGTTGGAAACAGGATACTGGGCTTGATGGACATTGGTCTGACCCAGTATGGCATATCTTATGTTTTTATGGAAGGGGCGACTTGACACATCTTATTCAGGTCGGCTTGTGTTTCTCTAACCGCCTCCTCATAATTTAATCATGCAGATCCTTTGTATTGTTTGCAAGCTCCCAAGATGATTTTGAGGTAGTTCCACGTATGAAGGCTAAAGAGTGGATCTGTTTTGTTGAGGACTGATGCCAAGCAGGCATATGAGCTATATACTCTGCGTTCATGATTTTATTTTCTGTTTTTTTACTTAAACTTGCTGTTTCTTACCATCTCCAGGAACAAGCAGAAATGAGTCTTCACATATGGGTGACGTCGGTACCGACGGAGCCTGCACGGGAACGCTCCCCAGCGTCCAATCAGAAAGCTTTTGAGAGCATCCCACAGCGCCTGCGTGCTGACTTCCTGCCTTTCCCAACTGCCTCTCTCCAGTTCTTCTTTTTCCGCGGAGCCAGCAGGTCGTGTTCCTGTCACCACAGAAGAATTTCTTTATTTCTTTATTTCTTTTGTATCGTGTCTGCCTTCTTCGACGTTCTACCGGTACCGCGGGACTTTCTTTTCTTCTTTAAAAAAAAAAAAAAAAAAATGTCTTTTTTCTTCAGTTGCACTTGCGTTTTGGGCCTTAGGCCCCAAAATTATTTTTTTTCCTCAACATGGAAAAGCCTGCCTCAGGGTTTAAGAAGTGCACAAAATGTGGTGGTACCATTTCCGTCATCGACACCCATGACTGGTGTCTAAAATGTTTAGGTCCTGACCATTCCATCACAGATTGTATGTCCTGTACTATGATATCTAAAAGAGGTCGGCAGAACCGAGCAGCCAAGCTCAGTACCCTGTTTCCCTCTGATGCGACTTCGCTGGCATCGATGTCTTCCAGGGCGGCGGCTTCTTCCTCCCATGGATCTCAGGTAACTAAACATAAATCCAGCCGGTCCTCGAAGGGTAGATCTCCCTCTAAGCATCGAGATGCCTCTGGCGTTGCCCTCGAGGATTCTGCACCGGCAAAATTATCTTGGCGGGAGGCTTCGGCCTCCAAAGCATCATTATCGGGATTCCAGGATGATCTCGATGGCTTGGCCTTGACAGATCACCTGGTGCCATGCTCTGGGGTACCGGTGGCTTCCACCGGTACCGACTTCCAAGCATTGGCAGCGTCGATGGACCAGAGGATTCTGTCCATGGAACGCAGTCTGGTGGCTTTCCTTGTGGCATCGACGCCCCAGGTACCGCAACAGACTACTCCACCGGTACCGGCTCTAGCACCGCCATCTGTACCGATCTCAGTACCGGTGGCATTGACATCGGCATCGGTGTCTGCTATGCCGGTACTCTGTCCTCTGAGGCCCTCCGGTACCGATACCCCAGTACCGGTTATTCCCGATACCGATCCTTGTCGGTACGGGTATCAGGCTTTACAGGAGCATCCGGACAGACGATACTTCGATTCCTCTGAAGAGTCTGAGGATTCTGACGCGTCTGTCGATGCAGCGATAATTATTCCACAGGAGGTCCTCTCCTAAGCGAAGGATGTCTCCTCCAGAAGACTTGTCTTTTCAAGACTTCATCAGGGAGGTGGCTCTGGGCTTATCCATCATGGTGGCCCCTGAGACAGAACCCAGAGCCAAGGAGTTAGATATTTTACAATATCCTAAAACTCCTACCTTGCCTGTTCATGAGATTTTGTATGATCTCATGTTGAGGATGTGGGAAACACCTCTTACCACCTCTCCTCATTCTCGCAGGTTAGATACCATGTATCATGTCCCTCCTTGTCCTGGTTTCCATAAAACTCAGCTTCCTCACCACTCTATTGTGGTTGAGTCTGCTATGAGAAAGATTAGAAGTGCTAAGAGACATGCCTCTAATTCTCCAGGATGTGAATGTAGAACCCTGGATGCTTTTGGACGTAGAGTCTTCCAAGCTTCCATGCTTGCTGCAAGGATTAATTCCTATAGTCTTTACATGGGAATGTTCCTAAAAGAGGTCACTGATCATTTGCAAACTTTAAGTCCTTTCATTTCTGAGGATAAAAAACAGGACTTCCTCACTTAGCACAAATATGCCCAAGATATCTCCAAATTCTCCAACCGTGCAGCTTTTGACTCTCTAGAATGTGTAAGCAGAGCCTCGGCTATCGCCATAGGTGCACGTAGAATTGCTTGGCTTCAAGCATCTGATTTGGAGATCTGGGTCCAAGATGAATTGGGGAATATCCCTTGTACCGGTGAAAACCTGTTTGGTAAAGATTGGCAAGCAAAGGCCAATCATACATATCAATCTCTTGGTGCTCAGAGCAATCTTCCTTGCTCTACGAGTGTTCCACACCCTGCTCAGCTACAAGACAGTCCTTATCCACACGGACAATCAGGTAGCCATGTTCTACGTGAGCAAGCAGGGCGGAACAGGCTTTCTGTCGCTCTGCAACGAAGCTTTGCGACTGTGGGCCCTCGCCAAAGAGCATCAGATTCATCTTTTGGCAGTTTATCTTCCAGGCGTTCAGAACTCTTGGGCAGACAGGCTCAGTCGAGTTCTGCTTCCACACGAGTGGTCCCTGCATGTGGACCAGGTGGCCAGGATTTTTCAAATTTGGGGTACCCCGGACATAGACCTCTTTGCAAGTCCGTGGAATGCCAAACCTCCCCGGTTCTGTTCCAGGACTCCGGCTCAGGGGGCTCAGGCCAAGGATGCTTTCCTCCTTTATTGGGGTCGAGACTTCCTGTATGCCTTTCCACCCATTCCCCTAATTTCCAAAACCCTATTCAAGCTTCAGAGAGACAGAGGTCGCGTGATCCTCATAGCACCCCATTGGCCACGGCAAGTGTGGTACCCTCTGCTTCTACATCTCTCTCAAGCTCCCTCCCTGCAGTTAGGGTTTGCTCCAGATCTCCTATCTCAGGAGGATGGAACATTATGGAATCCCAATCCCCAGTCTCTGCATCTCAGGGCTTGGTTGCTGAAGGCCTAGATTTCCAAAATCTTGATCTTTCTCAGCAGGTGGAAGATATTCTTCATGCTTCCAGAAAGCCTTCCACTAGACGTTCTTATGCTTTTAAGTGGAAAAGGTTTACAATTTGGTGCTCGGAAAAGGGGCTTAACCCCCTTGCAATACCTCTGGAATCTTTACTAGAGTATCTTCTTCATTTATCTAATGCAGGCCTTAAGACAAATTCAGTAAGAGTCCATTTGAGTGCTATTGCAGCTTCCCTTAAGCCTCTCAATGGACAGCCTATTTCCTCTCATCCTCTTATAGCAAGATTCATGAGAGGCCTTCTTTTAACAAAGCCTCCCATTAAACCACCACCGGTGGCATGGGACTTAAACCTGGTTCTTGGGCAGCTCATGAAGCCACCTTTTGAACTGTTAGCTACCACTTCCTTGAAATTTCTTTCTTGGAAGGTTATCTTTCTCATTGCAATCACCTCAGCACGCCGCATTAGTGAGTTGCAAGCACTAGTAGCTAATCCACCTTATACAACGTTCCATCATGACAAGGTAGTCCTTAGGACTCATCCACACTTTATGCCTAAAGTGATCTCACCCTTTCATCTGAACCAAGAGGTATACCTACCTGTCATTTTCCAGGACCTCATGCATCAAGTGCAGAGAGGAATCTTCATACCTTGGATTGTAAAAGAGCTCTAGCCTTCTACTTACAAAGAACACAGCAACATAGAAAGTCCTCTCAACTCTTTGTTGCTTTTGATCCTTCTGATTTAGGACTTCCAGTTTCCAAAAGAACACTGTCCAACTGGATTGCTCGGTGTATTTCTTTCCCCTATCAGAGTAAGAACCTTTCTCTGGAGGGCGATGTCACAGCTCACAATGTGAGAGCCATGGCAACCTCAGAGGCTCATCTACATTCTGTGTCTATCGGCGACATCTGTCGAGCAGCCACTTGGGCCTCAGTTCATACCTTCACAGCCTATTACTGTTTGGACAAGGACTCCCGCCGGGATGCCTTGTTTGGTCAGGCTGTTCTCAAACATCTGTTCCATACCTAGTCAACTCCTACCCACCAACCCTGGTTGGATGCCAGAGATCCATGGGGGGAACTGCAGCCCTTCTTAGGGACACACAGCTCTGGGGTCTCTCCCTGGCATCAAAAGCTAGGGAGTCCCCATATGTGAAGACTCATTCCTGCTTGTTCCTGGAGATAGCACAGTTACTTACCTGTAACAGGTGATCTCTGGGAACAGCAGGAATAAATCTTCACAACCCACCCACCTCCCCTAGGAGTTGTATCTCTCTATCTTTCCTTTCCCTCTCTCTCTTTGTCTCAGCTTTAAAACTCGAACTGGAGAGAGGCAGTTGGGAAAGGCGGGAAGGCAGCATGCAGGCACTGTGGGATGCTCCCAAAAGCTTTCTGATTGGACACTGGGGAACGTTCCCGCGCAGGCTCCGTCGGTACCGACGATACCCATATGTGAAGACTTATTCCTGCTGTTCCCAGAGATCACCTGTTACAGGTGAGTAACTGTGCTATCAAGGAGCTTGGAAATGTCTGTACAGAGGCCCCTTCTGATTTTTTTTCAACAGTGATCTAGTAGCTATTCTCCAAAACATTTGATGATCAGTTGGGGAGAATATTTCCAGAGGGCGTATCCTGTGCAGCAGATGAAATCTGGGACTCTAGAGAGCTTGAGTTGGACGAGTGCCTTCTGTGATTTTTTTTCTTCTGCTTCTTGTGTATGGCTCAGTCAGTAAGGGAAGAATCGCCTACAACCCTGGACCCCACTGTTCTACTTACCTGCATTTACAGCCTGTGTACCAAAAGTGTTGTGGCATGTTTCTGCTCAGTAGCAGTGGCTTTGTCCTCTGTCTATAAGCTTTGGCAGTGAAAATAGCTGTGCTCTGTGTAGTCACAGGATTTGTGATCATTAGCTACTCCTTCCAGGTGGGATGATATTAGAAGCTGTAGAAGAGGGAGAACAAAGCAAGAGATGGTCCACTATACCCCTTTGCATGGGAAACTGTTCCTGCTGTTGCTTTGTGTAAGCGGGCATCTCTCACTTATGCTATTGGGCTTATTTCTGTTCATATGGTCTGTAGACTGCAAAGGAAAAGGGGGAGAGGAAAGCATATTCCTATGAACCTGGTAGGGTTGAACCAGGCTTGAAGCACCATTGAGGCAAAAGACCTGCACTGTAGTGATCTAGATAATCCCTATATTGGGAGTCCCTGTTACCCCAAAACCTCACCTGCATTTATCCATTTGACACAGGTGAGGAGATAAAGCTACCTCTGTTTCTATCACACTGTCTTATTGTGGTTGTGATGTTCTGTGCTGGGGAGTTAGGAACACATTCTGAGCATGCAGACCTAGGAGCCACTCAAGCAAAAGTCTTCCGCCCATGAGATCCTTGTTTGCTGTTGTTTCCAGAGCCAATGCCCCTTTCTTCTCTCGCAATCTGTCGTTGCATCCACCTGTGAAGGCATTGCAGCTGGCACAAGGATGCCGGCTCCTGCCTTACCTTGCTACTGCAGCCACCAGGACCCCCCTGTAGATCTGAATACCTGCTCATTCTCTGGAGGTAGAATAGAGGCTCTCCATCCCCATGTCACTGCCATCCAGTGGAACAGTACCTCTAATGAGCCATTGGAAGGGGAATGACATTCAAGTGTCATGACTGACAGTGCATGCTGGCAGCAAACCGCCCCCCTCCCTCCACCCCCCCACCCCATGAATGTGTCAGGAGTAAAGAAAGTGAAGAACTGGTGCCCAGAGTTAAGTTAGACACACACACACAACCAAAAACCAAAATACCTACAAAGAAAAATATACACTTTACATGTGAGATCATTTTACATTAAAAAATGTAACTTGTATAATGATTTTTCTTTTAACTGAAGGAGCTTTTCTCCTTGTTTTATTGGTCAGGGTATATTCTTTTCTGGATCTTAACTTATCTAGTTGCCTTTCCTGCTGCCTCCTGTTTTTCTTGAAGTCGAGCAAGGTTATCGGGGGAAAATAAAGGGAAGTGAGAAGGACCCAAACAGAGGAGAACATTAGGCTGTCCATAAAAGGTGAGGTAAAACCTTTAGATATTTAACCAATAGGAAAATCTTAATGATAAATAAAAGTGCTAGGGAGGAAAGAGACCAGCAGAAAACAGACATTTTATAAAAATTGTGTTTTGTTTTCATAGCGCAGTTGTTGCACCTGCAAATCTTTAAAATATTATGCTGCACTTTCTACAGAAGAGGAATTTATTGAAGGAGGAGCTAAGGATAGGATATCGAGAGACGATCACAAAACCATTTACAGACGTAAACAAATGGGTAGATTAGGCAGGGGGCCTGAGGGAGTACATTCCAGATGGCTGAATTTTTCTCCAGCTTGTCCATAGGAGAGGAGGAAGCAGGTAACTATAGACTATCAACCTGCGCTAATGCTTAATTTAATTTGAAAGGCACTTATATTCTCCTTTTACGTGGGTCAACCAAGTAATCCGCCTTGAACAACTTCTAGGAGCAGTATCATCCCAAAAAATGCAATAAAGTAAAATAAATATACATTTCATATACAATTACATTTTCAGAGATTACATACAGAGTAGATTAAAAAATGGAATCTCAACAAGGCTTCAAGCAGGCACTTACACATTAAAAAAAAAGTCTTAAGCTTATTCCACAGTAAGGGTGCCTATACTCGAAAAGATCTTTCCTAGGTAAAGTTTTTTTTTTTTTTTTTTAATGTTTTAAAACTGTAGAAATTTTCATTTAGATCTCCTGGTTTGATCTTACATTTTTGTGGAATATATTTTCCCACTTTGTTGGAAATACACTGCAAAACTCTCTAAACACAAACCAAGGCATCTTAAATAGTATTTCCACTCTAATAGGCCACTAGCGTTGCTCTAATAACAGGAGCACCACTCTATCCATCATATTTTGTTTCAACAGTATTTTAGCTGTGGCATTTTTGGATAGACTGTAACTGTCAATCTAGTTGACGATAAGATGTTCCTTGGTACAATGGATAGCTGCTCTTTGATTGCAAGAGCAGAGTTGGTCAAAACATTAGGAATGCACATTTGTTAGTATGTGTTAAGAAATTGAATGCATACTAAATTTAATGCATGCTAAATTAGTTTACTGTGCATTTAAGTTTTTTTTTAAGATGTTGCTTTTTTAACATGAATGGGTGAAATGAATCAAAATAAGTCTAATGGTTTAAAAAAACCCAGCCAAATGAACCAAAAATGTTTGCCCTGTGCACATCCCTATAGACCACCAGGCACTTGATCTTGCTCTTAGAGATAATTTGCATGCCCTCAAGTAAAAGAGATCCTGCCCACCCATCTTTAAGTTTGTCCAAAGTTAAGTTTCTAAACAGCATGCATCCAGCTGCAGCCTCAGAGAGATGGCCTCTCCTTTTCCAGCTACTTTGTCTGAACAAGGGAGAATGATTTGTATACCAAAGATCTGTTATTACAAAATACACTATAGAGAGGACAGCTTTGTTGGGGCCCCACATGGCAGCTCCCATTGAAGTTCAGATAAAGTATATCTTAAATATAATTTAATCTCCTATGTGCAAAAAAAAGACAAACTAATTAAACACTTTCCTTTCAGTACCTAAACCCCTTGCTCCCTTGAGAGGTAATGGATGGTGTCCTAAATCACATGCAGCAGAGAGGTCAAGTTGCATAACCCCGCTGCCACCCATATCCTCATCTTATCTGGAAGAAGCCGCAGGTCATCTAACAATGCCAACAAGAGATTCTGTACTAAAACCTTTTCTAAAGCCTGATTGTGCTTGGTCAAGCAGAGAATACATTTCCAGATAGGTACTCAGTTGCTTAGCAACCGCAGCTTCCAGGAGCTTGCCAAGGAAGGGTACATTTGAAATTGGTGGATAGTTATCACAGCATGTAATAATCAGCTTTGGATTTCTTCAAAGTAGGCGTTAAAACAGCTGTCTTAAGGAAAAAAAAAAAAAAGTAAAATGGGTGACTGGCTTCCTGCAAAGACAAGTTAATGAAGGAGGTAGTGGGCAAATCTTAGGGACATACTACTACTTAAAAAAAAAAGGCTAGTGCAGTACCTCAAGCAAATCATTACAGAGCTTTGGATAACCTCTACAAAGGGAAGATCTTGGGGAACTCTATTTCTTTAAGGTGACTAAAGTGGTGGATCAAGGGAAGAGCAGTAGATGTGGCCTATTTGGGCTTCAATGAGAATTTTGATGCCGTTCAGCACAGAAAACGAGCCAGTATAGAACTAGGACAGGATGCAGAAATTCATTAACCATTTATTGGAGAACATATGCTGGAATTTCCTAAGCAGCAAAGCAACATAGCTTACCAATTAGAGGGAGATCTGCTAATATGTTTTGGTGTAACAGGAGTGGCATCTCCAGCAGAAAAGAGATGATGATATTGTTCTTGTATATTATATTGTTGATATTCCACTTTTCACACTTTGGGGTATGTTTACTAAAGGGTAGCATGTGGTTAGTGTGCAGTTTTGGCACACTACCAGAAAGTAGCGAGGGGCCACTTGCTAAAAACCTTGTGCTACCCTTGCAGCACCATTGGGGCAGCGACTGGTGGGACAGGGGCGTTCCCACCATAGGATAGCTAATGTGGATGTTTGTAGCCCATGGTACCTGTGCCCAGCGCAGGTACAACAGATGCAACTAATGCCACCTCAGTGAGTGATGTTAGTTATTTCCCTGGCTTTTTTTTTTTTTTTACCATGGTGAGGCATGGTAAATACAGGGTGACAGCTATACTCCCCCCCCCTTCAGGTAGCATGTAGACCCACGCTAATAATTCAACCCACATAGAAACATGATGACAGAAAAAGACCACATGGCCTGCCTATCTAGTCTGTCCTTCCATAACAACAACTACAACAGTCCACTTTTTACCTTTAGAGATCCTCTGTGTTGGCCATGCTTTTTTGAATTCAGTTACTGTCCTCATCTCTACCACCTCCACTGGGAGACTATTCCATGGATCCACTACTCTTTCTGTAAAGAAATATTTCCGCATATCACTCCTGAATCTATCTCCCTTCACCCTCATCCCATGTCCCCTCGTAGCAGAACTTGCTTTCAATTGAAAGAGGCTCTCTCCCTGAACATTTATGCCACGGAGGTATTTTAAACATCTCAATCATATCACCTCTATCCCGCCTTTCCTCTAAGGTGTACATATTAAGATCCTTAAGTCTGTCCTCATATGCTTTATAATGAAGCCCATTAATCATTTTAGTAGCAACCCTCTGCACCGACTCCATCCTGTTCACATCCTTTTGAAGGTGCGGTCTCCAGAATTGCACACCATACTCCAAATGAGGTCGCACCAAAGACTTATACAGAGGCATTATCACCTCCTTTTTTCTGCTAGCCATTCCTCTCCGTATGGACCCAAGCATCCTTCTAGCTATTGCTGTCGCCTTTTCTACCTGTTTAGCTACTTTAAGATCATCAGACACAACCACACCTAGGTCCCGCTCTTCTTTAGTGGACAAAAGTACTTCACCTCCTATACTGTATTGCTCCCTTGGATTGCTGCAGCCCAAATGCATGACCTTACCTTTTTTAACATTAAATCCCAGCTGCCAAATTCTAGACCATTCTTCAAGCTTAGCTAGATCCCTCCTCATGTTATCTACACCTTTCTGGGTGTCTACTCTATTGCAGATTATGGTATCATCCGCAAAGAGGCAAACCTTACCCCGACAGCCCTTCCGCTATATCACTAACAAAGATGTTAAAAAGAATCGGACCAAGGACAGATCCCTGGGGCACACCACTGGTAACATCCTTCTCCTCAGAGTGAGCTCCATTTACTTGTACTCTTTGTCGCCTCCCACCCAACCAATTTCTAACCCAAGCAGTAACTTTAGGGTCCATCCCTAGGGTGCTCAGTTTGTTTCTAAGTCGCCTGTGAGGAACAGTGTCAAAGGCTTTACTGAAATCTAAATACACCACATCTAGAGCTCTCCCTCGGTCCAACTCCCTGGTCACCCAGTCAAAGAAATCAATCAGATTTGTCTGACAAGACCTGCCTCTGGTGAATCCATGCTGCCTCGGATCCTGTAATCCGCTGGACTCCAGAAACCTCACTATTTTCTCTTTCAGCAGCGTTTCCAATAATTTACTCACCACCGAAGTTAAACTAACCGGCCTGTAGTTTTCAACCACATCCTTACTTCCGCGTTTGTCTAGCAAACGATGCTTTCCAGCTCCATTTGGGTCAGGACTTCCTCTGTCTTCCCACCCGTTCCCCTAATTCCTAAAACTCTTTTCAAGCTTCAGAGAGACACGGGTTATATGATTCTCATAGCTCCACGTTGGCCAAGGCAATCGTGGTACCCTCTGCTTCTGCATCTCTCTCAAGCAACTCCTCTAGAGTTGGGATATGCTTCAGATCTCCTTTCCCAGGAGAACGGAAAGCTTCTGCATCCCAGTCCTCAGTCCCTGCACCTCTGGGCCTGGCTGCTGAAGGCATAGAACCTTTAGATATCCACCTCTCTCAGCAAGCGAAGGATATCCTTCGAGATTCGAGAAAACCTTCCACAATATGTTCCTACGTTTTCAAATAGAAAAGGTTTTATATATGGTGTTCAAAAAAGGGGCTTAACCCCCTTTCTGTGCCCATGGAGCTGCTTCTGGAGTATCTCCTCCAACTTTCAAATTCCAGTCTTAAGACAAATTCAGTGCGAGTCCATCTTGGTGCAATTGTGGCTTTTCACAAGCCCCAAGATGGACAACCAACCTCTTCTCATTCACTTGTGTCAAGATTCATGAGAGGTCTACAATTGACAAAGCCCCCCATGAAGCCGCCACCGGTGGCATGGGATCTGAATCTGGTTCTTGGGCAACTTCTGAAGCCGCCTTTTGAATCTTTAGCAACTACAGATGAGGGGTTTGGATTTGGATTTGGATTTGTTAGGAACTGGGGAACATTCTGGGAAAAGGAGGGGCTCTTCCAAAGGGATGGGCTTCACCTTAACCGGGATGGAACCAGGCTGCTGGCATTAACCTTTAAAAAGGAGATAGAGCAGCTTTTAAACTAGATAATAGGGGAAAGCCGACAGTCGCCCAAGAGCGCATGGTTCGGAAGAATGTATCCTTGAAGGATACTACAAAAAGCAGAGAGGTTCCAAAAAAGAGTAAAGTAGCCCAAATGCCCTCGATTATGGAGCAGACAGAGCTTAAAGATCCCAAATTACCCATGTCTACCAATAGCCAAATTAATATGAATAAAATACAGTCTCTAAAATGCTTGTATGCAAATGCTAGAAGTCTAAAAAACAAGATGGGAGAGTTAGAATATATAGCACTAAACGAGAGGTTAGATATGATTGGAATATCAGAGACATGGTGGAAGGAGGACAACCAGTGGGACACTGTGATACCTGGGTACAAACTATATCGCAATGATAGAGCTGATCAAATTGGTGGAGGGGTTGCGCTCTATGTTAGAGAGGGCATTGAGTCAGAAAGGATTAAAGTTTTGCAAGAAACAAAATTTGCTGTAGAATCTCCATGGATTGAAATTCCATGTAAAAAGGGGAAGGCAATGGCAGTGGGGGTGTACTATCGTCCGCCTGGCCAGAATGAACAAATGGATGATGAAATGCTCAAAGAAATCAAGGAAGCTAGCAAAAGTTATAGTGCAGTAATAATAATGGGTGATTTCAATTACCCCGGCATCGACTGGGTCAGTGTCACAGCAGGACATGCTAGGGAGATAAAGTTCCTAGATGAAATAAATGACTGCTTCTTGGAGCAGCTGGTTCATGAACCGACCAGAGGGGAAGCCATATTAGACCTAGTCCTTAGTGGAACACCAGATCTAGTGCAAGAGATTAGGGTGTTGGAGCCACTTGGCAATAGTGATCATAGCATGATCGCCTTTGATTTAATTAGTGGAGGAGGGATAGTAAGGAAATCCACAGTACTACCCTTTAACTTTCGAAAGGGAGACTATGATAAAATGAGGAAAACAGTTAAGAAAAAAACTAAAAGGAGCAGTTGCAAAGGTTAAAGACGTACATCAAGCTTGGATGTTGTTGAAAAATACTATCTTGGAAGCCCAGACAAGCTATATTCCACGCTTTAAGAAAAGTGGAAGGAAGTCCAAAAAACTGCCAGCATGGTTTAAAGGTGAGGTCAGAGAGGCTGTTGTTGCCAAAAAAGCATCTTTCAGGAAATGGAAAAAAGAGCCAAATGACAAAACCTGGAAACAGCACAAGCACTGGCAAGTCAAATGCAAGGCATTGATAAGGCCGGCAAAGAGAGAATTTGAGAAGAAGCTTGCTGCGGAAGCAAAAGCATGAAATAAAGACCTTTTCAAGTACATTCGTAGCAAAAAACCTGTGAGAGAGTCAGTTGGTCCATTAGATGATAAAGGGGTTAAAGGAGCACTAAGAGGCGACAAGGCGATAGCGGAGAGACTGAATGAATTCTTTGCTTCAGTCTTTACTGAGGAAGATGTAGGGATGTTACCCATGACTGAAGTGGTATTTAAAGGTGCGGAAGAATTGAGGGAAATATCGATACATTGGGAAGATGTCTTACAACTATTAGATAAACTGAAGAGTAGCAAATCACCTGGGCTGGATGGTATACATCCAAGGGTGTTGAAAGAACTGAAATATGAGATTGCAGACCTGCTATTAGTAATCTGTGAACTATCATTAAAATCATCTCTAATACCTGAAGATTGGAGGATCGCCAATGTAACACCAATTTTTAAAAAGGGTTCCTGGGGTGATCCGGGAAACTACAGACCGGTGAGCCTGACGTCAGTACCGGGAAAAATGGTAGAAACCATCATAAAGAATAAAATTAATCAGCATGTAGATAGTCATGACCTAATGGGAGACAGCCAACATGGCTTTAGACAAGGAAGATCTTGTCTTACTAATCTGTTATGTTTTTTTGAAGGAGTGAATAAACAGGTGGACAAAGGTGAGTCAGTTGATATTTTGTATCTGGACTTTCAGAAAGCCTTTGACAAGGTCCCTCATCAGAGACTTTTGGCAAAACTAAAGAGTCATGGGATAGGAGGCAGTGTACTATTGTGGATCAGGAACTGGTTAAAAGATAGAAAGCAGAGGGTAGGGCTAAATGTCCAATTTTCCCAATGGAGAAAGGTGAATAGTGGTGTACCTCAGGGATCTGTGCTGGGTCCGCTGCTTTTTGACATATTCATAAATGACCTGGAAAGTGGAATAACGAGTGAGGTTATCAAATTTGCAGATGACACAAAACTATTTAAAGTTGTTAAAACCGAAGAGGATTGTGAAAAATTGCAAGAGGATCTTGATAAATTGGAAGACTGGGCATCAAAATGGCAGATGAAATTTAATGTGGACAAGTGCAAGGTTATGCACCTAGGGAAGAACAACCCAAACTATGGTTACACGATGCAAGGTTCCACATTAGGAACCACCACCCAGGAAAAAGATTTAGGTGTCATTGTGGATACCATGTTAAAACCCTCGGCCCAGTGTGCAGCGGCAGCCAAGAGAGCAAATAGAATGCTAGGTATGATAAGGAAAGGAATGGAAAATAAAACAAAAGATATTATAATGCCTCTATATCGTTCCATGGTGAGACCGCACCTTGAATATTGTGTGCAGTTCTGGTCGCCGTATCTTAAAAAGGATATAGCGATTTTAGAAAAGGTTCAGAGAAGAGCCACCAAAATGGTAAAGGGGATGGAAGGATACTCCTATGAGGAAAGGCTAAAAAGGTTAGGGCTCTTTAACCTGGAAAAGAGACGGCTGAGGGGAGATATGATAGAAGTCTATAAATTAATGAACGGAGTGGAACGGGTAAACGTAGATCGATTGTTTACGTTATCAGAATATAGAAAGACTAGGGGACATGCAATGAAGCTACAGGGTAAACTATTTAAGACTAATAAAAGAAAATATTTTTTCACTCAACGTGTAATCAAACTCTGGAATTTGTTACCGGAGGATGTAGTAAAGGCTGTTAGTGTAGCTGGGTTTAAAAAAGGTTTGTACAAGTTCCTGGAGGAAAGGTCCATAAACCATTATTAAGAAGTGACCGAAGATATCAATGCTTGACCCAGTACAAGCATTGTGGAACTTGTGTCTCTTGGGGAAACTGCTAGGTACATATGACCTAGATTGGCCACTGTTGGAAACAGAATACTGGGCTTGATGGACCTTGGTCTGACCCAGTATGGCATATCTTATGTTCTTATGTTCTTACAGCTTTGAAATTCCTTTTCTGGAAGGTCATTTTCCTAATTGCAATAACGTCTGCTAGACGCATTATTGAACTGCAAGCTTTAGTGACTGACCCTCCTTATACAAGGTTCCACCATGATAAAGTAGTTCTCAAAACTCATCCACACTTTATGCCAAAGGTGGTTTCATCTTTTCATTTAAACCAGTCAGTTTACCTTCCTGTATTCTTCCCTAGGCCTCATGCCTCCAGTGCAGATAGGAACCTTCATACCTTAGATTGTAAAAGAGCTTTAGCCTTTTACCTTCAAAGAACTGAACAACATAGGAAGTCTTCTCAACTCTTTGTTGCTTTTGATTCTAGTCATTTGGGACTTCCAGTTTCCAAAGAAACCCTATCTAAGTGGATTGCAAACTGCATATCTTTCACTTATGATAGTAAAGGTCTTTCCCTCGAGGGCCATGTTACAGCTCATAATGTCAGAGCAGTGGCAGCCTCGGTTGCTAATCTCCGCTCTGTGTCTGTAGATGATAGCTGTAGAGGGGCTACTTGTGCTTCAGTACATACCTTAACAGCCCACTACTGTCTGGACAAGGACTCCCGTCGGGATGCCTCGTTTGGCCAGGCTGTCCTACAGCATCTCTTTCAGACTTAATGCAACTCCTACCCTCCATCCTGGTAGGATGCCAGGGATCCATGGGAGGAAATATGACCCTGTTCACACGGGTTCACAGCTCGCTGGGGTCATTCCTCTGGCATCTTTCAGCTGGGGAGTCCCCATATGTGAAGACTACATTCCTGCTTGTTCCTGGAAATAGCGTAGTTACTCACCTGTAACAGGTGATCTCTGGGAACAGCAGGAATTAAGTCATCACATCCTACCCACCTCCCCTTGGAGTTGTCTCTCTGTCTCTCTCCTTGGCTCAGCTTTAAACTCAACTGAAGTGAGTGAGGCAGGAAGGCAGCACGCATGCGCTGTGGGATGCTCCCAAAAGCTTTCTTTTTGGATGCTGGGGAGCGTTCCCGCGCAGGCTCTGTCAGTACCGACGATACCCATAATGTGAAGACTTAATTCCTGCTGTTCCCAGAGATCACCAGTAACAGATGAGTAACTATGCTTTACCGGCACAAGGCTTAGTAAACATGCCCCTTTTTCTAGGTCTGGAGGCAGTACTTTCATGGTGATGGTGATAGGAAAGAAGCAGTTGAGAGCAGAGCTGCCAAAACGTTGCAGGCTTGAAACACAAACTATGTAGAGGTGCTGGAAGAGATCATAGATTGATGTGAAGATTACTTAATTTTTCAAACTTGTGAAGTCTTGGCTTTTTTGATATTTTGTATTTATGTAATTTTAAATTAAACAGATCAAGTAATAAAACGTGTATATTTACAGAAACGTTGACAACAGAAATAATACCTGAAAGAAGATATATAAGGACAATTTTTAACACTGAAACAACTAAAGCTCTCAATACATGGTATTCCAAATACACAAATATAAACAAAACATGCTATATTTTCAAAGGAAACAAGCTACAGTCAAATGTCTGCTCTAGGTTCAAAGTAATCTTAGTTCTTCCCTAGCTGAAATCAGACGGGGATCTGGACACAACCCCAAGCAACCTCTTAACAGCAATGAACACCGTGAAGTGGGCAGGCTTAAAAAAACATCATATTTGATAGAGTGATAGTTCACAATACATTTGCATGGAAATTTCAAGAACAATAAGGTACTGACTTGTAGAACCTCAGGCCATAGCAAGATAAATTGTTTTCTCTCTTTCTGCATTTCTTTAGTAACATCAGGGAAAATTCTGACTTCAAAATGAATAAACATCATTTCTGGCTAACTTCGGTGGCAAAGGTTAGGACAGCCTATTTTGTGCTTAACTTTCACCACAGAGGGATAACCAGATAGAGGCTGAATATTGCCGCTGACCAGTTACATCCGGGCACTGCCCATGGAATGCACCAATACTAACCGGTTAGCATTGGGGCACCAAAGTTGCTGATTTAGCTGTTTATTTAGCTAGGCTTATTATACCGCTTTTCACTGGTCAAAGTGGTTTACATTGAACAAGAAAGCTCAATTACATAAAACATATAACAATGAACTATGTGCAAATAGTACAGGTTAACTATTTACGAATAACAGCTCTTATGTAATTAATGTATCTACAGTATAGGTTGGAGTGGAGGTGGGGTTAGGTGGTGGGGCAAAGTGTTTTGAAAATAGGAGGGTCTTTGGGTGCTTGTGGAAGGAGTGTAGATCAGTGATATTTCTTGTAGTGTTTGGTAGAGCATTCCAGAGAGATGATGCATAGAATTCAAAGGCTCTATGGCACGTTTGTTGATTAGTCTTTGTCTTGGAGTAGGGTATGGCGAGTTTGTTGGTTGTAGAGGATCTTCAAGATCTGTTTGGGTTGAGTGCTTGTAGGAGGGATTGGAGGTGGGTGGCTGAGGGGGGAGTGCAGTGTTTTGTGGGTTAGCAGTAAGGATTTGTATTTGATTCTACTGGGGAGTGGTAGCCAGTGGAGCTGTTTGAGGATGGGGGTGATGCTGTCAAGTTTTGAAGCTCCCTGGATTGTGCGAGCGGCAGTGTGGAGGGCAGTTTGTAATGGGAGGAGAGTGGATTGTGGGAGGCCCTGATAGATTATGTCGCAGTAGTTGACGTGTGGAAGAATGAGGGCTTGGAGTGCTGAGCAGAAGTCGGTTTCGAGGAGGGGACAGAGGCATTGTAGAGTTTTGGTTTTGAAGTATATCGTCTTGGCTGCTGCTGTTACTTGTGTCTTGAAGGAGAGTTGTTGATCAAGAATGTTGCCAAAGTACTTTAGCTCTGGTCATACATTTATTTGGATATTGTTTAAGGTTATGGAGGTTTGGGGGGGGGGGTGGTGAATGTAGAATCCTTTGTAATAAACAGTACTTCAGTCTTCTTGTAGTTGATTGTGAGGTTGTTTGCCATTAGCCAGCAGGAGACCCTTTACGTCCCTCTATTATGGAACTCACTTTCTTCAGTCATAAGAAACACTAAAGATCCTAAAGCCTTCCGTAAACTGCTAAAAACATTCCTGTTCAAGGAGCACTTTGGTGAACCAGCCACCTAGTGACAATTCTATATGTAAAACTACAGTCCTCACACTTTTCAAGATGCTTTCAAGTTCATTGTAACTAATTTATATATATGCTTAGTTCTCTGTACATAGTTATTACTTAAATCAGCTGTTTCTGATTTAAGTTAATTTGTCCCTTTTCCCCTTTCACTCCCTGTTAAGATGTTACATATATTTTTTGTTTAATGTAATGTTCAATCCTTGAGTTCTTTGTAAACCGCTTTGATTCACGAAAAGCGGTAAATAATGTCAGACGGCTGCCTGGGTGAGAATCTTCACAGTCTTGGCAAGTGCATATATCTATATGATTTGCAAGGGATTGTGGGCAATGTAGTTCATTCACACCAGACACAGCTGCTGACAATAATTTAGTTGTGCTCAAGTGTTAAAGCCAATAAGATATTTATTTATGGGGTTATTTCTCCCAACACAGATATGCTTGGTAGCACATAAATCAGGTTACTTGCTTCCAGTGTTTAACTTGGAAAAACAAAGTCAAAATCAGGAAAACAACATTCAAACTTGTCAGGCATTAGTTAATGTTTTCTTAGCATATATCAAACAACAAACGAAAAGCCACAAAGAAAGAAAAAAACTGTTCTTTTCAGGTTAACTTCTGATAACTTCCCACATAGATTCAGAAGTGATTCTCTCCTAGCTCACAAGCAATTAGGTAAGGCTCAATTGCTAGCAGTTATCCAGCTGAAACCCCTTAGCTGGCTTGCTTTCTACTGTGTGGGTCAAATCCTGCTTCAGGAGCTTTTCTGAGTAGATTAAAGAACAAGTTTGTATTTCTTTGTGATGGTTGCTGTACTTTATAACAGAAAATCACCAAAGGAGTTTGCACAGAGAGCAGTCCATGTAAACAGAATCTTCATCTGTTATCATTTCCCCTTCAACAAGCATGGGTTCAATATCATGGATTGGCACAGATGAATCTCCCAATGGAGCACTTTCAGGAGAATACTTGTTTCCCTGCTGTCTTTCAAGGTTATAGCTAGGGCATAGATCAGTGTTCATACCTGAGCTTCCATTGCTGTTAGAGTTCCTCTCTATATAGCCTGGCCAGTATGTAGTCCAGTTCTTATATCCAGCCTTCCAATCCAGATCCCTGGACACTGGATCTCTCTTCACATACCTTCTGGCACGGGTCTTAGGGTCCCTTCCACGTGTAGCCGTCTCTCTCACAGGTACCGTCTGGAGATTCCTAGCTCTGCAGCACCATTCCTCTGGCTTTCCCCAGTCCAATGGTGTATGCTGGCCCTTGGAATGCCTCCCAGTATACGTACTGTTCTGGACTCTTCTAGACCTCTTAAAGGCTTTTCTCCTCTTTCTTCCAAAGGGTTTCTTTCCCTCTCTGTCCGTCCGGTTTGGCTTCTGCTTCTGATGATCCTTCAGATGAAACTGATGATCAAGCTCAAGCTGATTCTCAGGATAATGAGGATAATTCTCTGTAGAATAAACTCTACCTTTATTCTGCCTAGATGAGTGCTCCCCCCTAATACAGCACAGCTGTGCTGAATCAGGCCCTGCCCTTTGAGATGAGTGCTTAGGGATTACCTCATAGCCCTCCTGATTGAACACACGTTTCCCCACTTCAGCTCCTCTAATGGCTGTTGGAAACCTGGTGCATTCTGGGACTGGTAGTCTTTTATGGGAAAATTCTGTTTTCTTATTTCTACCAGAACTGACAGGTTGCTTGTTCAGAGTCACTTCACCTTTTCTATAGCTCCTTCCTGAGCTATGATAAGCTTCCTTATCACAATAAGCACAAATAAATAAAGCATTCTTGGGTTTGTGTGTATGATGGATTTGTGTGGAGCGGACAGTATAACATGATGTCATCAGCGTATATATGGAAGTTGATGTGCTCTTTGATGATCGCACAGAGAGGGTTGGAAATATAGATTGAAGACGGGTGCTAATAAGGTGGACCCTTTGTTTTCTCCTTGAGTTTGGCAGTATGGTTTAGAGATGTTTGTTCCTATTTTTAGCTGCTATTGCCTGTCTGAGAGGGTAGGACTGAAACCATCTAAGTACTGTATCGTGGATACCAATTGATTGTAGATGTTGAAGGAGGGTGTTGTGGTCGACTGTCAAAAGCTGTGGATATGTCAAGGAATATCAGTAGGAAGGCTTGGGACTTGTCTTGTATGCCTTGGCTTAGAGTGTTGGCGAGGGAGGTCAACAGAGTTTCTACTCCATATAGAGGGCAGAAACCATGCTGTTGGGGATTGAGAAGACAGTTGTCGATGTGGTCCTGGAGCTGCCAATTGTACAGTTTTTTTTATTATTTTGGCTAGGAAGGGGAGGCTGGCAATGGGTCTGTAGGAGGAGGAGTTTGAGGGGTCAAGATTGGGTTTCTTTAACATGGTAAGGGTGGAAGAGAGTTTGAGGCATTTTGGCATTATTTATTTATTTTATTTATTTAAAGTCTCTTTTATACCGCGCTATTCAGCATCAGCGCGGTTTACAATAAACAGTGAACATACACATTTCCAATAGTACTTTGTGTTTACATATGAACAGGATATTCAACTTGGCTAACAGGGTAACTATGTACAACCACAATATATACAATATATACAATTTGTAGGCTGATCATGTGTTTGTATGGTTTAGACAGTGGTGATTTGGGTGGTTTCGGCAAATGGTGCTGAGTTTCTATTGGTTTCAGGGTAATGTATGAGGAAGAGGTAGTGTTTCACGGCCTTCCTGAATTGGAATATGTCCGGGATTGATCTGATGTTGTGAGGGAGGTTATTCCAGATCACTGGTGCATAAAGTTTGAAAGTCCTGCTGGATGTTGACTTGGTGCATTGAGTTATAGATCTTGGGACTATCAAGGTGTTTTGAGCTACTGACCTTCTGTCTCTGTTGTGGGGTGTCATCTGGATTAGCTCAGTTAGTGAAGTTGACGAGAGACCTTTGGTGGCTTTGAAGGTGAGCAGCAAGGTCTTGAATGTAATTCTACCTTGAATCGGGAGCCAATGGAGTTGTTTCATTATAGGTGTGACATGGTCTTTCCTGGATGCTCCGTGCAGTACTCTTGCTGCGGTGTTCATTGCCATTTGCAGTGGGTTTAGGGTGGTTTGGGGGAGACCTTGAAGTATTGCATTTGCATAATCGAAATGCGGGATAATTAGTGCCTGATAGATAGTCCTGAAATCATCTGGCTCCAGCAGAGATCTTAGGTATCTAAGGGATCTAATTTTATGATATACTGCCCTTACAGTGTTACTTATATGAGCCTGCATATTTAGGTTCTGGTCTAGTGTGATGCCGAGGTATCTGATCGCTGATTTGGTCTGGAGGTCTGCTTCCTTCACTTTCAGTACTGTCGGGGCAGTGAAGTTACGGTTCCTTGTAATGAACATCACCTCCGTCTTCTTGTGTTGAATCCGGAGGTTTTGGGATTGTAGCCAGTTGGATATTTCGTTTATGCAGCATGTTATTGGTTCGAGGTCTGGGTTTTCTGTTGCAAAAGGTGTGTATAATAGCACATCATCTGCGTATATCATGCAGTTGATGTTGAAAGACCGGATCAGGTTGCAGAGAGGTTGCATGTATATATTGAATAGTAAGGCGGAGAGGGAGGATCCTTGTGGGACACCTTGGCTTTGGTGGAATGGTTCTGATGATGTGTTTCTGGATCTTACCTGCTGCCATCTGTCCGAGAGGTAGGACCTGCACCACTCGAGTGCTTTACCGGAGATTCCTTTTTCTTTGAGGCGTTCTAGGAGGCGCTCATGGCTAACGGAATCAAACGCTGCCGCGATGTCAAGGAAGACAAGGACAAAACCCTGGCGGGTATTGTCGATGCCTGATATTATGCTGCTGAAGAGTGTGGTAAGAAGGGTCTCAACCCCGTGAGATTCTCTAAATCCATGCTGGCATGGATCCAGTGGTGCATTGGAATCAATGTGATCTTGTATTTGTCTCTGAACTATCTTTTCCATTATTTTTGCAAGCATTAGTCCTTGCTGTAGTATTTCTTGTGTTATTCTGGTGAGTATTGGACTGAGTTCAGTTTTTGCTGCTTTAATCCAGTTGGCTGGGCATGGATCGAGCTGGGAGGTGGTGGTTTTTGAGAGGAGTTAGTATGATCTCTATATTTTCACTACTACTTTATCTGATTTCTCAATGTATCTCATTTGGAATTTCTTCTTGAACTTTGGATTCTCCCTTTTTATCCACTGGTAAATAGTATGCCCAAGTAAAAGGTGGAATCATTTCCAAGCCAACACCTATAACTTCAGAAATCTATCTTTTAAACATATCTCATGGTGGAACCAACAGGAAATATAGAAAATTTAAGGTACAGATGAGTGGAAGTATAGCCTTGTGGTTAGAGCAGTGTAACCTGGTGACCAAGGAACCAGGGCTCTATTCCCATTGGCACTTCTTGTGGTCTTGGGCAAGTCACTTTATCCTCCATTGCTTCAGAAGAAAGGCCTGGCAATCTACTTCAGTTCATACCAAGCCAAGAAATTCAGGGGCTGCTGGATCATCAGGAGTCAGCATTGACTGAAAGGCACACATTGCATTTGCAAGATGCAAATTGCAGCTCCCTAGTTACATTTTCCAGGGCTTCTACTTTTGCCCTTAAATTAGCCATATCTTTCAGAAATGTTGGTTGTACTGTCTGTAATTTTCTCTCCATTTCCCCCATAGGGGACTCAAGTCTGGCCAAATCAAATGTGGTGTTCTTCACTATAAGATTTACCTTCTGAATTTTCTGAGCCAAAATGTTAACATGCAGTACTAGAACATTCCCGAGGTCAGCTTGGCTTGCCAAATCGCTTCAAGGGTAATAGCAGGGAAGTTATAGGTTGGGATTAAAAGCAACTTAAATAGTGAAATTGCAAGGAATGAGGGCTCTTAGGCCAACCCACACTGGCCCATAATAACCACCAAGAAGGTATGTTTTTCAGGCTATGTAGGATAATTTCTGGAGATTTATTGACATACAAGAATGCAACTAATTGTCATGCTGAAAGAGCTTGTAAAGCAGAACTGATTGTAACTCTCAGAGCAAAGATGATCATGCCAGCTATAAATATTTTGTTTTAGAGAAAGGAATACACAGTTACATTGCTAGAGTCCAAGGAAACAGTGAAAGTCACTCGCCACTCATGAACTATGAATCATTATTTACTCTTTGTGCATGTTGCAGACTACGGGCATTCACCAGTACCAGTGTGTTGGAGAAAGCCAGTATCCAGGGTAAGCTTATCACAAGAGACAAACTTTGGACCAAAAGTAAGGAAGCGTGGCATCTTGATCACAACAAATTTGGAAAAAATTAGAAATATAGCGTGTAGCTCATCTATTTGAGCACTAATATTTAGCAAATCAACAAGGGTGAAATTTATCATGTTTTTGTACCCTTTAATTGATCTTCTCCTTAATGTCCTTGGCTTAACACCAAGGCCAGATCATTAAAAGTGTTCATCAGGCACCTCTCAGCTTGTCGGCTGTCCTGTGAATCTGTTATCCTCTGTGGTCTCTTCATTCCCAAGATGCACTTTTATTAGATGTACCTTTAATCTTGAAGATACATTTTCAAATACTCCATAATAAGATTTTTTCTATTGATTGCTCCTAGCATGTGGCATGCTTTGCCATGTGATTTGTGCTGTGTTTCTGAAATCTTGATATTTAGATGGAAATTACAAATGCATCTGTTTCAAAAGGCTTTTCCTATAGCATCCCTGTAAAACAATCTTTTGTAATTTAGTATGGCAGTTGGCTCAGTAATGATTGTTTTGTTTGTCTTTTATAATTTTGTATGTTTTTATGTTATCCGCCTAGGTCGTAGCACGGAATGCAAATTTTTTAAAAATAAATTAATTAAAGGACGTTGTGGAATTATGTCAGTATGATTGGGGAGACTGAGAGTGAGGAAGGAAAGGAAGCCAGTTTCATAGCAGGCTAGATCTGCTCACAATTCTGAGCTAGTGGGAACTAAGGGCAAATGATTTCAGGGGTTTCTGGGAAAGGGGATTGTTGGGGCAAGAATGGGAGTTGGTTCCCAGTGCACATGCTGCAGAGCCCCACTGAAAAAATGTGTGCCAGAAGAAGCTAGAAGACAAGTCATATGGAAGACTTTCTTGCATAGAAGAACGAGGCTCTGAATGCTAGCAGTGCAGCTGTCATAAGATACATCTATAAGGGAACTGCTCTTCTGATCTGTTCCCATTGTCTGGTATCATGGGGTCAGTCAACACCTCTTTTGGACTTTGGTTTCTTTCATATCTATATCTAATTTAAATAATTTTGAAAACTTCTAGTCTAATAAGACTTTTTATAGATGTTAAAGCAGGCATAAAAGGTGAATATTTAATAGAGGAATCGAAAAGTTAATTTTATTTTCTTAAAACTTGGGGCCCGATTTTTGAAAGGCTTTTACATGGTTTACAGCACAGTAAACCATGTAAATGCCTTAAATGGGGATTTCAACAGCACTTACATGGTTCCAACTCCTCTTCGTTGCCCCGGTGCTGTCCGGTTAGCATCGGGGCGTTCCAGGGCAGAGTGGAGGCGACAAGCAATAACCAGGCAGTAACGATATAGCATGCTGCCCAGTTAGCGATCTACGCCTTAAAGATAGGCGAAGAAAACCTGCGCCTGTCTTTAAGGTGCAGGAGCTAACCGGGCAGCATGCAATAACGCTGCTGCCCGGTTAGCTACTGTGGACTCTGGTGTCTGCGGCGATCCCTGGCTATTCAGTGCGGGGGCTGCATATGACCCTGGCATTGAATATCTAGGGTTAAGGGTCAGCGGGCAGGGCTATGCCCAACTTACTATAGGGCCCTTGGTTCCAAAAAGATTGAGGTTTGTGGATAAACCTCAGTTTCTTTTTCCCTCTTAGCTCCATGAGATGGCTATTTTTACTATATCTGCCTCTTGTACCTCTGTTGCCACTGTTGGCTTTGCATTAAAACACTGTTCCTGAAATTGTTTCTCTGCTTTTGATTCTTTGCTCACTGTTTGAATACAGACAGCTGTTTGGTACTATTTGAGGTACATTGGCAGTGTTCCTGTGGTCTTGCAGTGCAAATTTTTCCTATGACCATTCATAATCCAGCGTTCAGTATTGTGATTAAGAAAAAATAGAATGTGACAAACTAAATCAGGGTTGCCTCTGGGCTAGTGTGAGCAGGCCTAAAGGATAACCTTCAAGGGGCAGCAAGGGGAGATACAGCATTGAAGAGCTGGCTCCGACACAGGGCTCTCCAAACAGACAATTGCATCAGGTATGGACCTCTCTTCTCTACTTCTATGCCAACTTCTTACCCCTCTCCTAATCTAATCTAACACATACATATATATCGCAACACTCCCAGAACCAGTGGTTCAGTATGGTTAACAAAAATAAAGTTCATATGAAACACACATTTATTAGTTATTGAAACAACCAGGATTTTAATGTTTTGCGAAAGTGCAGGAAGGATAGAATAGATTTAATCTCTCTTGGTAGTTGTGACCATAATTCCGCTGCCATTTTATTTTGATACCTTTGCATTTTGATGCCTTTGCATGAAGGAAACAAGATAACAATGGATGCCTGTAAGCGTTTTGAATGAGTTGCTAAATTTGGAAGCAAAAGTGAGGAGAGAGATTCAGGCACTTAGTAGTTGAAAAATGTATATAGAATTATGTAAAATTTTAAAATTTAACCTGATTCAAGCCAATGCAATTCTTGAAACAGTGGAGTCACTGGGGTGTATCCTCACTTGGTTTCTAAACTACTTGAACATGCAGTTTACTGCCGTTGCCTCAACTTTCTCTTCTCTCAAGCCCTTCTGCATCCTCTACAGTCTGGCTTTCATCCTTTACATTCTACCGAAATGGCTCTTGCCAGTCTCCAGTGACCTGTCCCTGGAAAAATCCAAGGGCGTTTACTCAATCCTTATCCTTCTTGACCTTTCTGCTGCTTTTGACACTGTTGACCACAACCTTCTCCTTGATACCTTGTCCTCATTTGGTTTTAAGGGCTCTGTGCTATCTTGGCTCTTGTGATAGAGCTGAAGCTAGTGAAGCTATGAACTTAGAAAAAAACAGTTTTTCATAAAGCAACTGACTTGCAGAGGGTGCAATTACCTAGCAGGACAGCTAGAGGGGGCAGGCATGAGCCTGCAGATGCTGAGCTGACACACCCAGGTATTGATGAAGCAGAAGCTAATCAGATGCACCTGAGGAGAGGGTCAGAAAACTCAAGGGAAAAAGGGCTTTATAAGCAGAGCTCTGCAGGAAGGAAGCAGAGAGAGCCACGGCAAGAGAGAGAGCCATGCCTAGAGAGAGGCCTACGCATAGAGAGAAGCTCTGAGAAAGGATCTGGAAAGGAACCCAAGGATACTGCGAAGAAAAGACCTGATAGAGGAACCTCCTTTACTGCAAGGCAGAGGAGCTTGGAATCCTTACGTGGCAGTGCTAAGCTCCAGGGAAGACAAGCCCAGCCCAGAGAACTCCATGAAACAGCCTTCAGAGAAGACAGTATCAGAAGGGAGGGTGCCTGGTAGGGGGGAATACCAGTGGCACAGACTTCAAGGAGCCAAGGTACAGTGATACTTTATTTCTTACAAAGAAGCCAGGTCCTAGAAAGACTTATAACTCAGTTAGTAATACTGAGAGTAAAAAAAGCTGGCAGAAGTTTTGGAAATCACTACAAAGCGGCATAGGAAC
Source organism: Ichthyophis bannanicus (assembly GCA_033557465.1). Lineage (NCBI taxonomy): Eukaryota > Metazoa > Chordata > Amphibia > Gymnophiona > Ichthyophiidae > Ichthyophis > Ichthyophis bannanicus. The sequence goes on from CM066033.1 coordinate 547,268,434, forward strand.
AAGACATACCACTTGTTTGCAAAACCCAGAACTGCCAGGCTGGAAACTAGGGAAGAGAACTTCTGAACTGCAAACTATTTCAGCCAGGGAAAGCTCAGGTGTAGAAGAAGGCACGGCTGAGCTGGAACCCATGCAGATTGAGCTTGGGGAACCAGAGCCGTTGATGCCTGTAAGAACAAATGGACTGTTCGATGTGTATTGCGGAAAGCCTAGAGTCTCTCCCAGAGCTGTAATTACCAGAACATGCTTTAACAATATCTTTTGCCTGTGTTGAGCTAAAGAAGAGCTTGTTGAAAATCCTGTGTATTTTTACAAGGAACTGTGAAGCTCTCATAACAGTTTTCTTGCTCTGTAATTACTTTGGCATAAACCTGAAAATAAGGTAAATTCTACTTTTGGTTTCTTAGTGAACCTTAGTGCTAAAGGGGAATAAAAGCCTTTTTGTTTGACCTTACACAAGGCTACACAACTCATTTCTTTAAGAAGGACTACAAGGACCATGATCCCTCTGGTCCAAAAACGTTTCCTACTTCTACAAAATAATTAAAATGTCCACCTTGTCCCTTCAACAAGCTACCAGCAGGGGGCGAGGTGACACTCTCTTCTTATCTCTCCCACTGCACTTTCAGTGTTTGTTCTGGTGGATCCTCTTCTACTGCTATCCCACTCTTGGTATATCCTAAGGGTCTATCTTGGGTCCAATCCTTTTCTGTCTCTATACCCAGTCCCTTGATGCACTCATCTCTTCCCATGACTTTCAGAAACATCTTTACACTGATGACTCCCAGATTTACCTCTCTACACCTGAAATCTCTCCAACAATCCAGGCCCAGATCTCTGCCTGTCTTTTTGACGTTGCTGCTTGGATGTCTCACCACCGCTTGAAATTGAAGATGATCAAAACTGAGCTGCTTATTTTTTCCCCTAAACCCTCCTCTCCCATTCCTCCTTTCTCAATTTCTGTGGATTACTCCTCCCTGTTTCCTCAGCCGCAACCTTGGGGTTGTCTTCGACTCCTCTCTCTCCTTCGCCACACACATCCAACTGATAGCTAAAACCTGCCATTTTGTCCATTCCTTTTGGAACATACTAAGAGACTTATCCACTCTTCAGTCACCTCTCATCTTGACTATTGTAACCTACTCCTTTCTGGTCTCCCTCTGGATCATCTCTCTCCCCTTCAATCTGTTCAACACTGTTGCGTGGCTAATCTTCCACCATACTTGTCATGCTGATATTATCCCTTTTCTCAAGTCACTTCAATGGCTCCCTATCCGTTTCCACATTTTATTTATTTATTTATATTTCTTATATACCGCACTATTTGCAATCAGCGCGGTTCACATAGAACAGAAACATCCGACAACTTAAATATGTCTGGTCATTACATTAAACAGGAAATGCAACTTGGAAAAAGGGTGCACTATATACATATGTGGTGTACTGAGAAAGGATAATGTTTGGTGTTTACATTGTAGGGGACGCCTGTTGCGAGGGCTTGCCTAGTTGACTACTATTATTGTTGAGGTGCTCATTCGAGTGGGACTGAGGATCGGATATGTCAGTGAGATATTTGGTGAAGAGGAAATGTTTAAGGGCCTTTCTAAATTGGCTCAAGTTGGGGATTGCTCTGATATGTGCTGGTAAGGTATTCCATAGACTTGGGGCACAGGGTTGGAAGGCTCTGTTAGCTGTTGTTTTGGTGCATTTAGTTGCTTCTTTTGGAATTACTAGCATGTTGGACTCTGCAGATCTTCTTGGTCTGTTAGGTGCAAGTGGTTGGATGAGGTCAGATAGAGAGGAGGAGGAGAGCTCATTGCCAGCTTTGAAAGTCATGAGCAAGGTCTTAAAACAAATCATGGCTTGAATGGGGAGCCAGTGTAACTGCTTCTGGAGTGGTGTCACATGGTCTCTCCTGGATGCGCCAAAGAGTACTCGCGCTGCACTGTTCATAGCAAGTTGAAGGGGATGCAGGGTGGACCGGGGGAGCCCTTGTAGTATGGAGTTTGAATAATCGAAATGGGGAATAATCAGGGCTTGTTAAATGGTGCGGAAATCATCTGGTTCGATGAAATCATTCAGTTCAAACTTCTGCTGACCTATAAGTGCATTCACTCTGCAGCTCCTCACTACCTTTCCTCACTTATCTCTCCCTACATCCTTCCTTGGGAACTCCGCTCTTCTGACAAATCACTTCTATCTGTGCCCTTCTCTTCTTTTGCTAACTACAGTCTTTGCTCCTTTCACCTTGCTGCTCCTTATGCCTGGAACAAACTACCTGAGTCTGTAAGTCAGGCTTCATCTCTGAAGTTTCTTTTATTAAGAAGTGACCGAAGATATCAATGCTTGACCCAGTACAAGCATTGTGGAACTTGTGTCTCTTGGGGAAACTGCTAGGTACATATGACCTAGTTTGGCCACTGTTGGAAACAGAATACTGGGCTTGATGGTCTGACCCAGTATGGCATATCTTATGTTCTTATGGCCCTTTTCAAATCCAGGCTGAAAACTCAGACCTTTTCTGCCGCTTTTGGATCTTGATCTACCTAGTCTCCTTTGTGTTTCCTTACCTTCCCCCCTAGATGTATTCTATGTTACAGCTACTGTGTTGACTGTCTTGACTAGATTGTAAGCTCTGATGGGCAGGGACTGTCTTTTACATGTTTCTGTGCAGCGCTGCATACGTCTTGTAGCGCTATGCAGATATTCAGTAGTAGTAGTAGTGTATCTAGATACTACGGCTCATTCTTATTTACGGTGTATTTTGACAGAGCTGCAGATGCTTCGTCTGCTTCTGTGAACAGTTCAGAAACAGAAAATGTCCATAGTCCAAATAGGCAAGAGTGGTACTTTGAACTAAGAGTGAAAGTAATCTACCAAAAACAAGTTTGATTTGACATAATTGACGTAATCTGAAAAAGGACCTCACTACTACAGAGCTGATACGAGCCTCAAAAGATAAATTTTCATCCAGTAAACTCCAAGAACATGGAGTATTGGGTCCAAGACTAAGTTTAAACGTCTGAATGCCTCAGCTAAAGAATTAGAAAGCTGTTTAGCATTACTAAAGCCCAAAGCCATTGTTTTAGATGTGTTTAACTGCAATCACAAAGTCCTCGCCCATCTCTCAAGTAAGGTATGACTGATTTTTGAGTAAGTTACTTGATGGTGATGTGAATGTTAGCAAAAATGGAAATGTCATCTGCATACATATATATCTTAAGATTGTTTTGAAGGAGAGACCAACCTAATGTTGTTAAAGGAACATTAAAGCGTGCTGGGGAGAGCAGGGAGCCCTGCGGAACACCACAGTAAGCTGTCTAATCCTTGCCATTCCTAACCTGATATAACCTGTTTTTTTTTTTAAAAGCTCAAAAAACACTTATACACTAACCCTGAAATCCCAAGATGATCCAAAATGGTTAATAGAATGTTATGGTCAGCCAAGTCAAAGGCTACGGTGAGATCAAATTGTAGCCAAACTGCTATATGGCCTTTAGATAATGTAATGAGAAGTGAGAGTCCCTAAAAGCAACTTGGTGTTGTGCCTTCCTGAAGCAGAATTCTGAATAATCCAAGCACTCAAATTTGTATTGATCTAACTGTCCAACCACTATGACTATGGGATGAAAGTTAGCTACATCTGCTAGACTGGCTATTTTATTATTAGGAATCGGGGTAAGAACAATATCCCCCAGTTTTTGAGGATATATGCCCTGTAATAATAATTCTGTACTAACCCAGTAGAACCAGATCCCTCAAAACGTCTTTTACCCTTCCTGCTTCCTCTAAGTTTTCAGGAAAAACATACTTCAGTTTTGGGCCACTGGCCAGGTTTAGTCCAATGATTTCAACCTGATTTGAGCTGCATGATACATCTTAGTTGGAGGATGAAGAGAGGGAGGTATGGAGTCAAGAAAATGAAAGGAACAGAATTTAAAAAAAAACAAACAAACCCAAAAAAACTAGATGAGACTGTGAGAAAAGAGAAAGTGTGGTGACTGGTAGGAAGTGAATGCAAAATATGTTCTACTTAAGCAAAAAAGACAAGATGAAAATGATGATTAAAAATGGAGGCATGGCTCATAATATATCTGTCTTACATTGTAGCTCTGACCTGTAAGCACAGAAATGCATTTAAAGATCCTGTAGGGCTCTTTAAAATGGTGTTGGACTTTTTTCAGTTGAGAAGCATTGTATGGTTTCCTTTGTGGGCTTCTATTTGCATTAGAACTATGGCCAGTGGCCGCAGTGGTGGTGTTGGCCTTCTCCTTCTTGCCAATTTCAACCCCTCATTGTACAATCTCATTCATTTCCCTCCTTTGAAGTCCATTCCATCCATCTTCTTTATCCCCTACCTCTCCGGATCACTGTCATTTAGAGACCTCCTGACAAGTCCTCTTCTACCTTTCTCACTGACTTTAACTGTTGGTTCTTATTTTTTCCTGGATTCTTGGTGATTTTAATTTTCATATTGATAACCCCTCTGATCCCTATAGATCGAAGTTCTTTTCTCTTACCTCCTCTTTCAACCTCCAGCTTTGCTCTTCAGCTCCTCCTCATCAGCTTGCTAACTGCTTTAACTTTGTCTTCATTTCTAATTGTTTACCTTCTAGTTTCTGTTCCTCCGTTCTTCCCTTAGCTGATCATCACCTGTTAAGCTTTACTCTTCATCACTCCCCACCTCAATCTCACCCAATCTCCTCAAATCTTTTTAAGAATCTTTATGCTATTGATCCATTGACTTTTTCACTACTTTCTTCCACTGTATCCTCTAAATCTGTTGATGAAGGCCTTATCTTCCTATAATACTGCTCTTTCCACTACTCTGGATACCCTTGCTCCACACAACACGTCTTGTGAAGCGCACTTCACCTTAGCCCTGGCTGTCTTAAATACCTGCTACCTACGTTCCTGTGCATGCTTAACTGAACATACTTAGCTCTAATCCCGCTCTCTCTCTGACTTTCTTCACTTCAAATTCATGCTCACGTCCTTCCAATCGGCCATTGCACTCACTAAGCAAAACTTATTTATCCATCTGACTAACTATCTTGCCTCTAACCCCTGCCATCTCTTCTCAACTCTCAATTCTCTTCTTAAGGCACCTCTGCTTCCTATTCCTTCTCCTCTCTGCCCAAACCCTAGCATAATATTTCCATGACAAAGTACATAAAATTACTCTTCTCCCCACTCTATCTTTCTTACCCCTTCTTCCCTCCTTCCATTACCAAATTTTCCCCTCAACCTCTATTACACTTTCATCCTTTTCTAAAATATCCAATATCTTCTTCTTTCCTCCTTGAAACTCACTACCTGCTCTTCTGATCTTGTCCCCACCCATCTCCTCCTCCATCGTCCCATCTCACATATTCTCAACCTTTTGCTCTCCACTGCAACTTTACCTACAGACTTCAAGCATGCCGTAGTCACTCCTCTCCTCAAAAACCCTTCACTTGACCCTACTTGTCTCTCTAATTATTGACCCATCTCCCTTCTCCCATTCATTTCTAAAGTTCTTGAACGTGCAGTTCTCCACCACTGCCTTGAATTTCTCTCCTCTCAATCCTTCCTTGATCCATTTTATCCCTTTCATCCTAATGAGATAGCTCTTGCCAAGGTCTGCAGTGATTTGTTCCTGGCTAAATCCAAAGGCCTTTACTCTGTTCTTATTCTTCTTGATCTTTCTGCTGCTTTTGATACTGTTGATCATGTCATCGTCCTCAACACATTGTCGTCTCTTGTTTTCAGAGGATCTGTGCTGTCCGGGTTCTCGTCTTCTCCAAACGCTCTTTCAATGTTTGTTCTAGTGGCTCCTCCTCTACTCCCATCCCTCTCTGTTGGTGTACCCCAGGGGTCTGTTTAGGCCTTCTCTTCTCTCTCTACACCCAATCCCTAGATGCCCTCATATCTTCCCATGGCTTTCAATATCATTTTTATAGTGATGACTCCTTCTCTCCAAGCTCGTATCTCTGCCTGCTTATCAAACATTGCTGCCTGGATGTCTCACCGCCGTCTGAAACTGAAAATGATTAAAACTGAACTTATCTTTCCCCCTAAACCCTTCCTCCTTTCTCTATCACTGTTGAAAATATCATCTTCTTCCTATTGCATCTGCCCACAACCTTGGGGTCATCTTTGACTCCTCCCTTTCCTTCTCATCACATATTCAACAAATGGCTAAAACTTGTCGTTTCTTTCTGTACAGCATTAAGAAAATTTGCCCATTCCTCTCTGAACACGCTCCTAAAACTCTCGTCCGCTCCTTGGTCTCCTCCCGTCTTGACTACTGCAATCTTCTCCTTGCTGGTCTCCCTCGGTCTCATCTCTGTCCAGAATTCTGCTGCACGGCTAATCGTCAACCAGCCCCGTCACATTCATATTTACCCCTCTTCTAAAGTCGCTTCACTGGCTTCCCTTCCCTTTCCGCATCCATTTCAAACTTCTAACATATAAATGTATTCACTCTTCTGCCCCTCATCTTTCCTCTCTCCCTACACCCCTCCGCGTGAACTCTGTTCCTCTGGCTTTCTTCCCTCTATGCCCTTTTCTTCCACTGCCAACTCCAGACTTTCACCTTGCTGCCCCTTATGCCTGGAACAAACTCCCTGTATCTTTACATCAAATCTCTTCCCTTCCCCTCTTTAAGTCCATGCTAAAAGCTTATCTCCAGGAACAAGCAGGACGTCGGTACCGACGGAGCCTGCACGGGAATGCTCCCCAGCATCCAATCAGAAAGCTTTTGGGAGCATCCCTCGCGCCTGCGCGCTGACTTCCCGCCTTTCCCACTGCCTCTCCTCAGTTTTCGTTTTTCCGCGGAGCCGACAGGACGTCGTCCTGTCACTGCAGAAGCTTTTTTCTTTAAAATTCTTATTTCCTTGTTTTCTTGTGGTCGCGGCTGTCTTTCCCGCCGATACCGGTACCGCCGGTGCTTTATTCTTTTCTAAATTTAGAGACATTTTTTCTCCTCAGTTTTTGTCTTACCTTTTTGGGCCTACCAGGCCTCTCCAACATGGAGCCTTCTTCCCCTAAGAAGTACCTTCACTGTGGAAACCTAGTTTTCTTTTTAGACTCCAATGCTTGGTATCTAACCTGTTTGGGTCCTGACCCTTTTTTCCTTGATCCATCAGGCTGTATTATTGGGAGAAGACCTTCCCTTTTTTGAGTTTCCCTCGATGCCGTTTTTCCTCCTGAGGTGAGGACACCGGTTTATTCTTCTCTTCAGGATCAGGTAACCCACAAACAGTCTGTTAAGACTAGCCAATTCTTGAAGGGTAAGTCTCATGCCCAGCATGATGACGGCTCCGGCCTTGCCCTCAAGACCACATTGGCAATAAAACCCCGGCGGGAGTCTTCGGGCTCCAAAGCATTTACGGGGTTTCAGGTTGTTCCTGGGGCTCACCCCTCACAGAACATACCTGAGCCATACTTGGGGGAGGTATCCGCTTCGAGCGGTACCGATACCCCGGCATCGGCACCGGTGTCGAGTGTTCCACTCTTCACCAGGGATCGTCAGCTGGTGTCCTCGGTACCTTCGGGGCCGATTGATACGACCCAGTTTGGCTTTCTTGTATCTCCGCCATGCTCGGGGTTGGTACCGGCTTCGAGCGGTACCGATGCCCCGGCATCGGCATCGGTGTCGAGTGTTCCACTCTTCACCAGGGATCGTCATCTGGTGTACTAGGTACCTTCGGGGCCGATCGATACGATCCAGATTGGCTTTCCTGTATCTCCGCCATGCTCGGGGTTGGTACCGGCTTCGAGCTTTACCGATACCCCGACATCGGCGCCGGTGTCGAGTGTTCCTCTCTTCACCAGGCAACGTCTTCGGACGTCCTCGGTACCTTCGGAACCGATCGATACGACTCCGATTGACTCTCCGGTATCGGCATCGCCGATACCACCACCAACTTCGGTACCTCCTAGACCTGCATCAATAGACTCGCTCCCTTCGATGCCGAGTCTAGAATCGATATCCAGTCTAGATGACTTGGTACCGACGCGTTTCGGAACCGATCCATATCTTTTCCGACTATGCAGTACCGAGGATATTCTCCAAGGCTCTCTGGCTACCTCGGTACCGCTTCAGCAGCCCCCGATTACTGCTTCGATGACATTACCGTCTCCGATACCGGTATCGGTATCGATGTCGATTCCTGCAGTTCCATCGGTGCCATCGATCCTTTCTATGCCTAGCTTGGAATCGGTACCGGGCACTAACGATGCAGTACTAACTGCCTCGAATCAGAACTGTCAGTATCACTGTCCATCTAGCAGGATTCTTTTTCTGCACCAGTCCAGTATGTCTTCTGGTGCTCAAGCTGCTCCTTCAACCTCAGCTTACCCAGGAATAGTTCCCATTGGAGATCCTTCTTTTCCGAAATTTCTCCTTGACATGGCAACCTTTCTTGCTATTCCTATTCCTGGCTCTACTCTTAACCAAGATCCTGCAGAAAAGGAAAATATAATGCTTCCTTTACATCATTCTTTGCAGGATCTTCTGAGGATGTGGGAATCACCTTTAAAGGTTCCTTTGCCTTCTACAGCCACTAATGTTCTGTATCAGGTGCCTCCCTCTCCGGGGTTTCAAAAAAACCAACTTCCACATCATTCCATTGTAGTGGAATCAGCAATGAGGAAGGTAAGAAGCAAGAAGAAGCATTCTTCTTATCCGCCAGGTCGTGCATCTAAAGCACTTGATGCCTTTGGACGTCAAACCTTCCAAACTTCTATGCTGGCTTCAAGAATTATTTCATATATTTTTTTATATGAGTCTGACACTTCAGGAGGTCACAGAGAAATTATCTCTTTGTCCCCTTTTTTGTCAGAACCTAAGGCCACTGACTATTCCTTGCTTCTTAATCATAGCAGGAATATCTCTTGGTTTCTTTCTTGTGCTTCTCTAGACTCTTTTGAGTCTGTTAGCAGATCCTCTGCTATTGCCATCGGAGCACGTCGTACAGCCTGGCTGCAGGCTTCAGACTTGAGCAGATGGGCACAACATACACTGGGTAATTCTCCTTGTACTGGAGAAAATCTCTTCAATAAAGAGGCTTTACGTCAGGTTGCTCATTGCTCAACTGACTTCCCTGGTTCTGGAAACCATCCTAAGCCTTCTTTTTCCCCAGGACGTAGGAAATGTCCTGCCAAACCTTCTTTCCCTAAGAAAAGAAGGTTTCACCCTTCTCCTGCCCATCCTCCAGATGTACCCAAGCAAGGGACATCTCATCCTAGTCTGAAGTCTCCAGACTCTAACCAGTCTAATCATAACCAGCAACCATAGGTTCCTGTATGTTGCAATCTACAGTTAACTTCTTCTTAGCAGAAGTTTATTCTTCAAACTCTACACTGGTTTTTTCTTTTTCATTATGCTAAGCTGTTAGGATTCTTTTGTCCATGGGTTACAGAATTCTCCCCTTCTTACTACTACGAAGGGAGGTTACAACTATCCCATGATAGTTTCTGTTCCCACATGGACATCTTTTCCTTCAGCTGACTTACCATATGGTAAGTCACTTTCCAACCCCTCTCTTCCAGGGTTTCCCCTGCTTGGGTTGGTACCATACTGAAACACTTCTCTTTCTTCCAGTGTAGACCTTTTGTTATCCTTCAATGCATGCTCTGAACAACTCATCAGACAGGGACGGGAATATCTCCGCTCCCTTTGCCTGTTTTCTCTCTGTTTTATACAGGAGAATCCCCTCTGCTGGTTTGTTCAGCTGCTGTGTATGCAGGAGTTCCAGTGATTACTTTAATACTCATTGCAAGCTACTTTCAACTATCTTGCATAATACTACTCACTGCAGGTTATCTTCTTCTAGCCATAGCCTTTCCTAGGATGTGGCAACATGCCTGACTTCTGTCAGTTTTATCTTATAATTCTCCTGCACAATGCTCTCTGCAATCTTCAGAGAAGCTTTCTACTATGGGCCCTTGCTACAGAGCATTGAACTTTGTCTCTGAGGGTTTTTCCCATATAGTAGAAAAAGTTTATATAATCATTCCATGACGTGAATGTCCAAGGAGTTCCCAATATTGCAGGAATCTACCCCTTTTTTCCTTGCAGCTTGGCATTATGCTTTTTTGCTCCACTTGGACAACGCATACTCCTTTAGTGTACATGATACCTCTGTGTCCCTTGGCTGGGTCATCCTGGTATCTTAGTCTATGCGTTTTTTGTGTTCTTTGGACATGTCAGAGTCCTAAAGTACTCCTGACGTGCTCTTGCCAGACTGCTATTATCCTCTGTTTTTTCACGCAACCATACTGGTTATTCCACTGAACTACATTCCTGCACCGCAGAAATAGATTCTCTATATATCTTCAGGTGGTTTTCACCCCCTTATTATTAGATGAATCTTTTCCCATCACATTCCCCATGTGGATGTTTTGTGGGGCTCAGTTGCAGGCATGTATGCTCAGACTTATATTCATGTATGTATATGTCCTATACATACGTATTTCTGCAATCTGTGTGGGCATAAGTCATGTCCATATATATATATATATATATATATCACACATATCTAGACATATATGCACATATATATAGATATGTATGTGTCTCCATATATATATATATATATATATATATGTGTGTGTGCCCATTGGGAGATGTCCATAGGACGCTATGTATTACCTACTATCTCCCTAACTGTCTGTGCTATAAAGCTTTTACCTTCTTAAGGGGCCCAGACAGTCAACTTGCCTATTCTCATACGGCTCAGTAAGTGGGAGCGGTTATACACACAATTACTGCTGTGATGTCAACAGCTTCTATTTTTGTTACAGATCTCCCTGTCTATGAAGTATCAAACTTCAATGTCTTCCTATCTCTTACCAGCTAGGAAAGACAGTGTACATATTCAGTACTTCTAAGTACACTTCTGTTCTCCTTGGGAATTGGGGCTTTTTTCCATACCCCCTCTTCCTTTCAGGACTGGGCTAATTCTCCAGATCGGTCAGTCTTCTTCTTTTAGTCCTCAATGTTAATAACTCTGTACCTAAAAGAGTTTCAGCTTTTTCCCATAAAGCTTTTCATTGAAGACCTGCCGTTCTTCTCCTTCCCCAGTTGACGCCTGGGTCACCTGCCCATTCCAGGTTTGGAACTTCATCCTCACTGCTGTAAAGTTACCTTGAGGATTCCGCTTCTGCATCTACAGTACACTCCATCACAGTTCTACTTCCTACAATCCAGTAGGTAAGCTCTATATTGTACTAGTTCATTAAATATTTAATGATACTTGACATACATTCTAAAGACTCATTTTTTCTGTAGTCTTTAGATTTGATGTTCCTCTACAGCTCTTCTCTATTCAACTCCTACCCCCCATCCCTCAGGGGATACCGGGGATCCAGGTTTGGGAAATGCCGTCCTGTTCCAGGGATACGCATTTTATGGGATCTCCCCTGGCACCCACAGCTAGGGAGTCCCCATATGTGAAGACTCATTCCTGCTTGTTCCTGGAGATAGCACAGTTATTTACCTGTAACAGGTGATCTCTGGGAACAGCAGGAATTGGTCTTCACAACCCACCCACCTCCCCTAGGAGTTGTATCTATCTCCTTTCCTCTTTTTCTCCTTCTGTCTCAGCTATGAAACTCAACTGAGGAGAGGCAGTGGGAAAGGCGGGAAGTCAGCGCGCAGGCGCGAGGGATGCTCCCAAAAGCTTTCTGATTGGATGCTGGGGAGCATTCCCGTGCAGGCTCCGTCGGTACCGACGTACCCATATGTGAAGATTAATTCCTGCTGTTCCCAGAGATCACCTGTTACAGGTAAGTAACTGTGCTATCTCTTGGTAGCTGCATTGGGATACTAATCCCTTATTCTCCTTGTGTCTCCTTTCCCTATTGTATCCCTTGTCTCTTGTTCTGTAAGGTCTGCCTTGATTAGATTGTAAGCTCTACGAACAGGGACTGTCATCTATATGTGTGTGTATAGTGCTGCATATGCCTTATAGTGCTTTATAAATGATTAATAGTAGTACTAGTAGTATGCTCAAATGGGACTATGGTGCTATGAGCCTCCATTCACCACTGTCTAAATTGTGTTGTCTTTTTTTTTAAGCTCCTTGCCCAACTAGCTCCATCATTTAACAGTCATTACCTGGGCCACAGACTACAGCTTATTCAGAACCCAGTGTCCATGCAGCCTGAATCGAATCATTGGCCCATTTCTACCCTCATCCAGCCAATCTCATCAGGAGCTGTGAATACTAATTCCATAGCAGTCTCCAAGAGCAGACATTGAACTTGGAAGTGGTTAGTTAGAGGGCTTATGGAGGAGAGAGTAATAAAGTAGATGGGAGTATTAGATAAAATAGTTGGAAGCTGTATGTTCATTATTCTTAGGTTGATAAAATAAGGAAACTTGGACTCACAGGCCATAGAAAATGCTGAGAGCCATTCATCCATGTAGAAAGCAAGGGCATGTTGTTCTCAGAATGGATTTTAGACATATATTTTATTTGATATTTGATATTTAATGAATTGCATACTGCCGTGTTCTTTTATGAAGATGCAGAATAATGTTTTAAATAATGACAGGCATGAATGTTGTGCTGTTGTAGCCTGCAGCTTGCTATAGAAGTGATTAAACTGTAGCGCTCGCCTGCTGAGAGAGGATCTATCATTAAAGTACAGGACTTGGGGTTCTTTCTCCCTGATGTGTGTGCTGGCCCTCGTGTTCTCTTGCATCACAGTGTTATTGTCCACCTCACTGCAGTGAAGAAGAGTGAAGCAAAGCTTAATGAATGAAGCAAGATTAATAAAAGGAATGGAATAAAATGTTTTATGATATTTGAATACTTCTTGGGAGCCGTTTTAAAATGCAGCGTACATTTTCTGTAACCACCACATGGAATACAGTTCCTGCTGATGATTATTTTAGTGTGTACATCAAATTTTTTTTTATGTATGTGCATTTTCTGCTTCCTAATACATGATATCCCCAACTTATTCTTGTGTCCCCTCAGCTAGCCAGGTTTTCAGGTTATCCACAGTGGCGGTGCCTAAAGGTGCATGTAAAGAAGTCTTGAGTGTATGTGGTGAGGACAGGTTGTGGAATTCCTGCTTAGAAACCATGCTTTTTTCCAGATACAAGCAGGATGTCAGTCCTTGCATATGGATGATGGCACCAACGGAGCCCGTGTGGAGCATTTCCCCAGCTTTCAAAGAAAGCCTTTAGGACATGCTACCACGCATGCATGGTCCCCTTCCCTCCCAAGGGTGCCATCTTGCTCAGTTCCTTTCTTCCGTGGAGCCGAACAAATGTTCTTTTTCCCCAGAAAAATCCTTGCTAATTATCTTCAAAATAGTTAGTTTCCTGGTTTGCATACCGGTTCCTCACTCCACCTTCAGCTGGCACCGTCTCCGCACTGTTCTCGGCTCCTTTTGTCTTCTTTGATAGAGGCTCACTTTGACTGGTGTTCGTGCCCTTTTCGCCTGGAGGTTGTTGACCCTGTCCGGATGGTCCCCATCATGTCCCCCGGTGGGTTAAAAAAATGTGACTGCTGCAGTTAAGTGATGTCAGTGACAGACACCCACGACTGCTGCCTATGCTGCCTGGGCCCGGACCATGACAGCACCTTTTGCGACCTGTGCCAGGCCATGATGGCTAAAACCAATAAAAAGAGGTTGGAGTTGCAAGAAAAACTGTTCCCCAGGTTCCGACTTGGCACCGACCTCCCTGACGCCAAGCTCCAAGCCCAGCACTTCCTGTAAGGCCCGAGCGTCATCTGTCCTGCGTCAGCAGCTCCTTCGAGAAGACCTCGGACTCCGAGAAAAAGAAGAAAAAATCATTGAAGTCCACCAAAGTTGAACCAGAGAAACCCGGCAAAACTGCCCAGAGGGACTCGGGCAGCTCCGAGAAGTGCCCTACCAAGGTCCTCAAGAAGGATTCCTCGGCTGGTGGAGGATGCACTCGCGAGAGTGCTGTTGCCTGGCCCGAGGTCCTCGGTGTCCATGCCGAAAGCTGCAGAGCCTTCTGGATTAGAAACCAGAATGGGTGGGCTTGGAGTACAGTATCACTGCTATCCTGGCCCTGCAGCAGCAATGATGGGTGGTTTGTCTGGATCATCTGCCCTGACAACTGGACCCCCGACTGGGGAGAGCCCCCTGTCGTTGAGCCGAGCTCAGTGCCATCAGCCTCGGGTAAGCCCTTGGTGCTGGTCGGGGTCTCTGTCCCGTTCCTCAGGCATCTGGTCCTCCCTGGCCATTTTCCAGGACTCGGACCCCAGGTCCTCCGGAGGCTGCCAGCCACTGGGCCCCAGCCTCAATGTTATGAGTCACAGGGCCTCTGGGGCCCCCTGTTATCCATGTCCCCTCTGTGCCTTCCAGCGGCACAGTAGGACCTCAACTTGATGCTCTCCCAGCTCGCAAAACCACCTTTCGAACCTCTTGCCACTTGCAATACTTGTCTTGGAAAGTGGTCTTTCTGGTGGCCCTTACATCTGCTCGAAAACTCCAGGCCCCGGTGGCAGATCAACCATATAAAAGGTTCTACAAGAACAGGGTAGTGCTCCACACACATCCCAAATTCCTCCCGACGGTGGTATCTCCTTTCCACCTCAACCAAGAGGTGGCCCTCCCCACCTTTTTTCCATGGCCTCACGCCGGCAGGGTGGAACTAGTACTACTTATACTGAATTGCAAATGGGCCCTGTCCTTCTACTTACAGCGGACTCGGGCCCATCGTATAGCTGCTCAGCTTTTCATGTCTTTTGACCCAAACAGACTGGGGTTCCCCATGACTAAGCAAACTCTGCCCACTTGGGTGGCAGACTGTATTGCCCTCGCCTATGAGCGAGCTTGCCTCGAGCACCAGATCACAGTGCAACGCTTGAGGGCGATGGCCACCTCAGTGGCCAACCTCCGTTCAGTGCCAGTGATGGAGATCTGCAAGGCCGCCACATGGTATTCAGTTCATACGTTCACAGCCCACTACTGCCTGGAGAGTGAGTCCCGCAGGGACAGTGCCTTTGTCCAGGCAGTATTCTGTAATATTCGGGGGGTGTAGGCAACTCCTGCCCTCCGACCCTTCTGTGTTCAGGCTACCGGAGTGATAGTGTCGCTGAACACTAAGGTCGTACAGAGTATCTCAGTGGGGACTCACCTTCTGAAACTCACTGCTACCCGATTGATCACTGTTGGTGCTGTCATAGTTCGGTCCTCAGCAGCCTAGAGCTAGGGAGTCCCATATGTGAGGACTGACTTCCTGCTTGTTCCCTCCTCCCCTGGAAGTTGCTCCCTACCTTGTTTTGGTTTTACTGCCATCCTAGCTATGTCATCTGACTGAGCAAGATGGTGCCCTTGGGCAGAAAGAGGACCATGCATGCATGGTAGCATGTCCCAAAGGTTTTCTTTGAAAGCTTGGGAAATGCTCCACGTGGGCATCTAATACAGGGTCGCCTATATGTGAGGACTGATTTCTGCTGTCCCTAGAGAATATCTGTTACAGGTGAGTAACTATGCTTTTTCACTGGATACACCATGCTTGGCAGTAATGCATCAAAGTTATCCATCATCTGAAAATTCAAGTAATAGCTGATTTTGCTTTCTAAAATATCCTTGAGTTGACGTGCTTATTTGTTGATATATAATACATCTATAGTCCTATTTCCTTGCACATCTGTGATCCTGGCCCCCAAAGTTGTGTTGCTTAAATTTCATATATACTGGACATAGCCTCTTCTTAAACTGATTTATGAAATATACTTTGTGAAGCAGTAGGGAATTATAAGGGCTTTCTGCCTTTAAGTTGTGAAGCGGTTACCAGCGATGCTGTATACAGTTGTGGTCAACATTATTGGCACTATTGCAGTCAACCCCTTAATCTCCTTAAAAAAAAAAAAAGTGGCCGGTGAAATGGCTTTGGACTTTTGGACTATATATGCACACACATTTGATACAAAAAAGAATCAGACCAAACAAGACCAATCAAAAAAGGATATAGTAGGAAATAATATAAGAACTGAGACATTGCCAGAACATGATTATTGGCACCCTTATAAACAATTCAAATCAATTTGAACAGAAGAACCACATCCCCATTATAGTAAAATTAGACACGCCTGTGATCAATTGTCAGTTCTCATATGACTTAAATCAACCAATGAATGATGGCTCAAATGTTTAAAATGGCCACATTTACTCCCTGTTCCATTTTCACAACGGTGAAGATAGAGCTGCTGTTTGAGACAATCAGAAGAGCCATTATCACCCAACAAAGGGATAAAAGACCATCTCCAATGACCTTGGGATTCCTGTACTACAGTTCGCAGTGTTAAGACGTTTTCTGCACATGGAACTGTCAAGAACCTCCAAGGATGTGGTGCGAAGAGGAAAATTAATCCAAGAAGCCTTTGAAGGTTAGTGCGAACTGTTGGAAAAACACTATGTACAACCATCCAAGGAGCTTAAGCCTGACCTGAAGCAGTCTGGAATGGCGGTTTCAACCCACACCATTGGTAGAAGGAATCCTGGAAACATTCATGAGCTGGAACAAATTGCAGTTGAAGAGTTGGAGAAACTACCAACAGACAGATGTACGAAGCTTATAGATAGCCTCCAAATGTTTTTTGTAGCTGTCATCGCTGTCAAGGGTTGTGCAACCAAATTGTAGTGAAGGGTGCATTAATCCTGTCCAGGTCACATTTTGTTTTTTCTCAGAAACTACTACATCTAAGTTGCACAGACATCTTTTTTTTTTTTTTTGTCGTTGTATACCTTTGAACATGCTATTAAAATATTATGATTACATACAGTTGGAATATTTCCAATTATTTCACAAGGTATGTTGTATACAATATCTTAAATGCAAGGGTGCTAATAATGTTGACCAGAGCTGTAGATTGTCAGGCTTAAATCCTAGGCCTCTGGCCTAGTTTTTTTGAAATGGCCTATATGGGGATGCCATAAAGGAAATCCCTGCTTGTTGAAAGTCTCTTTGACTAAAGTGTGACAGAAAAGTAAATGACGACAGCTTCATTTTAGTGAGCAGCTGTACTGGACTGTTAGGTACTAAATTCTTTCTCCGGGAACAAGCAAGAAGTTAGTCCTCACATATGGGTGACATCGGCACCGACGGAGCCCATATGGATCCACTCCCCAGCTTTCAAAGAAAGCTTTTGGGGAATACACCGTGCATGCACGGTCACCTTCCCGCTCAAAGCTGCCATCTTGCCTCAGTCTGTCTTTTTCTGCGGAGCCCTGCAAACGTTCGTTTGTGCACCTTGGTAAAATGTAGGATTTTTGAGCCTTGTATTGGTAATTTTTTATTCTATTTTATATTATATTTATGCAATTTTACAAATTAAACCAAGAAGTTAAGAAAAATAGCCATGTACAGAATAGGGCTGAACAGTAAAACAAAACCAAACAAAGCAAATTTATAAATGAAAACAGAAGATAGAAATCTCTGTCCGCTCATCCCAGCCCACAACAAACCAAGGGGGGAGGGGTAAATTTAGCAGAAATAAATCATCATAACTCACATGAAATGGAGCTAAGTAAATCTCTAGTAAACAGTAAATCATGGCTCAACATGTGTGGAGTCAATTGAGGCCCTTAAACGCCTTACGTTAATGAAGGCTAGCAGCTGGGAGGGCTCATAAAACATAAACAGCTTTGTATTCACCAAGCATGTACATGGATGTTTAAAGAAAAGAAGCCCACCCAGGTGCAATACCCCAGGTCTCAGCAGAAGAAAGTCTCTGTGACGACGTTGGGTGACTCTAGCCAGGTCAGGAAAGATATTGATTTTAAGCCCACGCAATAATAGATTCCTTTTATGGAAAAAGAGCCTCAGGAGCCACTCCTTATCTGATAAAAGGGCAAACATCACCAATAATGTATCAGGAACCACAAATTCCTCCCATGAAAATTTCAAAATATCTGTAATAGTCAGTACATCAGAATGTTGAGCCTCCATACCCCCCCGAAGAGACTACCCTCCTTTCCTTAACCAGATAAAACGGCTTCACAACAGGAGGAAGTGATTCCTGTGGAACTGCCAAGACATTCACCAAACAGTCATTAAACATATCTGTCACCGATACATTAATGATATGAGGAAAATTAATTAAAAATGATTAGCTCTAGACATGTTCTCCAAATGCTCCAAGTTAGAGTTGCCAGAGCAAAGTTCTTAACAAATAGTTCCGATTTGACCTCCAAAGATGCCAACTTAGGTCGCGCTTCTAATACATCAAACTTAATCAATTCAACAGTATTAGATAATTGTTAAATCTTGGCAGAATTCTCATCAACTTTAAAGGCAAGAGAAGATATTTGTGGCAGTATGACGTCCCCAAGCTACACAATAGCTGACCATATATATTCCAAAGTGAAGTTCACTAGCCTCTCAATTGCAAAGGATAAAACTTCACCGGCCTGGCCATCTGTCACCTCTGTTCCTGCTGACGTTCCTGCTTGTATCATGACTCCTCGTGACTCCATAGCCCCATCCTCTGACTGGCTTTCTCCTGAATGTGCTGCAGCCTGAGCATGTTGAAGTTTGGGTGCAAGTGCACGTGCCACCTCACTTGCTCTCGTGCCTGGCCGTCACTGCTGAAACGACCCCGATGCTTCCGGACAAAGTTGTGGCATCAGGCATTCATCAGGAGAATGCTTACGGCATGCTGCTTTTGGCGCCGACCATGCATCGGAGGAGAGAGATGACGACTCCAGCGCAGAGTTTGGGCTACCCACTCACAAAGAATCTGCAAGTGGAATTGCCTCCTCCAACACTGGAGACCATGGCAGTCGGGTAAGGTATGCATCCAAAGGATCAACAGAAGAAGCAGGCGTTGAAGCGGCAGGGGTTTGGGAGGGCAACAAAACCCCCTTCGCTTTCTGTTTCTTAACCATAGAAATGTGGCTGCCTCATACAAACCTAGCCACCACCATCTTGGCTAAACCCTTCCCCCCCACCTAATCTTTAACATTGTCCTGTATCAGTAATTTTTTTCTGTTCGAGAGTTTGATTCGATCACCTTCCCCTATTGAGTCTTTGCCTCGGCGTCCAGTTTTTCACTTGGGTATTTTTTTCTTAATTCGAGGCCCCTCCTTGGGAGGCACTGACTGTGCCCGTGCCCCCTATCCTGGAGTGCCTGTTGTTCAAGAAGTGGGAGAACCCGGTGGCTGTGCCGATTGTGAATCATCGACTCTATTTCCAGTATCGAGTTGGCACGAGCCTGGGGCTTCAAAAGGCTCAGCTCCCACACAGTTCCATGGTGGTGGAGTCTGCTGTGCATCGGATTAAGAGCCAAAAGACACACTCTTCGGTATCCCCTGGCAGGGAGCCTCATACCATGGATGTGTTTGGTAGAAAGTGCTTCTAGGGCTCCATGCTGACAGCCCGGATCCAGGCCTACCAGCTGTACATGGGCATGTAATTGAGAGACCTGGCGAAGGAGCTTGCCAGGTTCTTGGCTGGTTTATCAAGAGAGCCCCTTAAACGCTTTCAGACCCTGGTTTCCTCAGTCAAGGAATGCTCCAAATTTCAAACTTGGGCAGCCTTTGATGGCTTTGAGTCGGTGGCTCGTATGGTTTCGGTGGACATTAGTGCCTGCCGCCTTGCCTGGCTGCAGTCCTCTGACTTGGAGAAATGGGTACAGGTCAGGACAAGTTAGCCGACATCCCCTGCTGAGGAGATAATCTCGTCTGCAAACCCATGGCTGACAAGGCTGATGAGTTGGAGAAGGAATTCATGATGAGGACCAGATTGTCCAAGAAGGTGTCATATCCTTCTCGTTGGAAGGCTTGAGGTAAAAAGTCCTTCCACCTGAAAACTAAAAAGGCTTACGGAAATGACCGTAAGTTCCAGGCCTACCCTTCTCCCCCTCGGGCAGCAGGCCTAGGGCCAAAGGCATGACCTCCATAAGCCCAAAGCTCCCAAGCCCCAAACGGTGGCTCAGCCACAGCCTGGGGGTATTTTTTGACTCCCCGGGCATAGCCTCCCTCCTTCAGGAGGTCACAGGCCCAAGGTTTACGGGGGAAGGCTCGTCCACTTTGTGCAGGGTGGCCCACAATAACCACAGACGCCTGGGTGCTGCGGTGGTCACGGAGGGTTACCTCCTGCATTTTACCCAGCTGCCTCCCCCCCCTTTTCATAGGGGAAATACCAATGGACTCCTTGCACAGGGAGCTCCTCTTGAGAAAGCTTGAGTCGTTACTCAAAGATTGGGCGGTTGAGCCCGTCCCCCCTCATCTGCAGGGATGGGCTTCTACTCCCACTACTTCCTGGTCCCCAAGAAGACAGGAGGCTTCCGGCCCATCCTGGATCTTTGGGACCTCAACGGCTTCCTGGTCAAGGAAAAATTCAACCTCTCCTGGAAGGTCATCTTCTTGGTGGCGCTCACCTCCACCAGGCGGATAAGCGAGCTGCAGGCGCTCGTAGTGCATGAACCCTGCACCAGCTTCCATAGGAATAGAGTAGTCCTTCGGACACATCCGAAGATTCTGCCAAAGGTGGTTTCAGCATTTCATCTGAACCAGGAGGTAGTGCTGCCCACCTTCTTTCCAAAACCTCATGTCTCCAGAGTGGAGGCTTCTCTACACACATTGGACTGTAAATGCACCCTGGCTTCTATAGCCAGAGGACGCAGACTCATCACCAGTCCACACAGCTCTTCATATCTTTTGATCCCAATTGCCTGGAAGTAGCTGTCTCCAAATGTACTTTGTCCCAGTGAGTGGCCAACTGCATCGCGTTCGCCTACGTACCAGCAGGTGGGGCTCTCACTGGAGCGTCATGTGACAGCCCACAACATGCAGGCCATGGTGGCCTCCGCAATCAACCTGCGGTCAGTGCCCTTGGTGGACATCTGCCGGGCAGCCACCTGGTCCTCCGTACACACCTCCGCAGCTCACTACTGTTTGGAGTGATAATGCTTTTGGCCAGGTGGTGCTCCGCCATCTCTTCGGGGAATAATGCAACTCCTTCCCTCCAACCCTCTGTGTCCAGCTACCAGAGTAGGGATTACATCCTCGATGATGCTACTGCCGCAGTGTTAGACTTCCAGCCAATCAGTGCCCCCTGCTGCCCTTTATGGTCCACTTTTTGAGTTGCCTGGTTTTACTGGGTTTTTTTTGATAGCCTGCAGCTTGGGATTCCCATATGTGAGGGACTGACTTCCTGCTTGTTCCCAGAGAAAACGTAGTTACTCACCTGTAACAGGTGTTCTCCAGGGATAGCAGGAATCGGTCCTCACAAGCCTCCCTCCTCCCCTTGGAATTGCTGTATATTTTTGCCATCTTCTTGAAGGAGCTATAGCTATGACATCTGACTAAGATGGCACTTTTGGGTGGGAAGGGGACCACGCATGTGTGGTGACATTCTCAAAGGCTTTCTTAGAAAGCTGGGGAAATGCTCCACGCAGGCTCCGTCGGTGCCCACGTCACCCATATGTGAGAACTGATTCCTGCTGTTCCTGGAGAACACCTGTTTCAGGTCAGTAACTACGCCTTTTCTTGCTTCAGTGCATTCTGATTGGTGAACTTTACTGTTGAACTTCTAGCTTGGAGTTTACATACCTTGCTTTTATGTTTTAAATAAAATAACATTGTGGAACCACCACAAGAAATTTGGATTAAACTCATTTTCCAGCATTCAGTTTTGCATGAGATAGCGATTACTATGCACTTTGTGTTAATGGTCCCCGCAACAAAGCAATTCAGCTATTTGAAACTATTGCAGCCTGTACTAATGGTAAATCTAGGGAAGGTTTTTCAAAAAGCATTACAAGTGCATCTACTAACTACTTTGAGGAGAAGGTTCTATAAAAGCAGGCAGGATTTGGCAATGCGAGACTACCACTAGGGGCCTTGAGATCTAACGGGATCTTTGGGGGTGGGAGGTCTTGGCTGGGGAGGGAAGGGAGATCGACATGGCATGTTTTTAACTCTGACCCCATTAAGATGGCACTTGGAAGCATTGGGCTACATTTTTCAATGAATAATGCAGCTGCTTAAGTTCACCACAAGCTACATTATTTGATTTACATAATGAGTTGCTTTTGCATCTTATTATGTAGCATATTGTTATTTATTTAACAGGTTTTATATACCGCTTTATCATTTCAATCAAAGCGGTTTACATTGAAACTTAAACTTGGTAATGTACATTAAACAGGGACATTGATAACTTGGATTTTTCTGAGGCAATGGAGGGTTAAGTGACTTGCCCAATGCCACAAGGAGTGCTAGTGGGAATTGAACCCTGGTCTCTGGGTTGCCAAGCCAGTATTCTTAACTTCTAACACACAATTTTACACTCTAATGCACATTAAGAGGCAAATATTGTGTGCTGTTCCCTTAATGCACATTTGATACCAATTAAGGGGTGGTAGTTACTATCTTATATGGCTGGTCTTTTTGAGTTTACATAGACAAGGATGTTTCCATGCAAAAAGCATTTGTTTGCCGAGTACAACAGTAGTCCATACTGGCTGCTGCCCTTTTTAGGATCCACATAGCTCCCTTGACATCTTTGGGGCAGGGCTTTGGAAGTATTTTTTATGCTCATGCTGACAATACACACTTTGTATTGAACTGCATTGAGGCTCATTCATTTCAGAATCTTGACTTATATGTAGTGGCTGTTGGACAAATGGTTAAATCTGTTTCATCTTAAGCTTTCAAGTTGAAAGCGCTGTGGTTTTCTAGAAAGACACTTATTTCCCTGTATGCATTCATAATTTCAGGGGTTACATTATCTCTAAAAGCTCGGTGAGTATTCTTAGTGTTGTGCTTGATAGCTAGTTGACTTTCAGGGCTCATATCTCTGCAGTATGTTATACCTTGGAATGATATGAGCTCTATGCCCAATTTTGGACACAAACTGTATATGTTTTGATTTATCTTATCTCCAGGAAGAAGCAGGAATGTAGTCTTCACATATGGGTATCGTCGGCACCGACAGAGCCTGCGCGGGAATGCTCCCCAGCGTCCAATAGGAAAGCTTTTGGGGGCATCCCACAGTGCCTGCGTGCTGCCTTCCCGCCTTTCCCAACTGTCCCTCTCCAGTTCTTCGTTTTCCGCGGAGCCGACAGGTCGCACATCCTGTCACCGCAGAAAAATTCCCCCCTTATACTTCTTTTTTTGTGGTCGTGTCTGCCTTCCCTCGACGCTATACCGTTACCGCCGGTGGTTCTTTTCTTTTTTTTTCAATTATA
The DNA here is from genome assembly GCA_033557465.1 of Ichthyophis bannanicus. NCBI lineage: Eukaryota > Metazoa > Chordata > Amphibia > Gymnophiona > Ichthyophiidae > Ichthyophis > Ichthyophis bannanicus. The sequence goes on from CM066033.1 coordinate 547,291,608, forward strand.
GAAGAGTAACATTTTAAATTCTGACATTTATGTTTCATGTATTTTACACTGTATTGCCACATGGTCTTGCAGCCCTTTTTATTCCCTATGCATTTTGGAGAGTGCTGAGGTTGTCCTAGGATAAATTGTTATCCATCTCTACCCTAGCCAGAATTAGGCTGGAATTGATTAGATCAGTTTGTGCTTGTGAAGCCTCTGCCTTGTGGAATGACATTTCCCTTCTGAAATTTCAAAAAGCACTCAAAAAGCACACATTGCTATTTATCGAGGCTTTCAGGTATCAGCATAGGCTGGTTGGAAGATTGTTTTGTGATTATTACCTTTCCTATGTATTTTTCTTCTGTCCAGGAAATTGAACTGTAATCCCTTTTGGTTCTGTTTTATTGTCTTTTAACGTTCATTGTGTCTTTTATGTTTTGTCATGTTAACTTGCCTCCATATATTGTAAATCCTTCTTCCAATGGAAGAAGAGGTTCCCAGGAGTCAGAGGCAGAAGAGGACAGGAATGTACCGTGCATTTAAAACCAGCTATGAACTCCAGATTTGAGTTGAATAAGATTGTTTCAGGAAGGAATTTCATTTTAGAACACTACATCCATGCTTACAGATTAATGTGTTTTAGAATTGATTAATCCATCGTTTCACACCCCTCCATTATCAGAGAATCCATGCCGGGTTTTCCCCAGAAGCTCAAGAGAGTTGCAGCCTGGAATGCTTTGAATTCTGTAGCCCAGGGTGTTTCCAGAAAAAGGGCTGCATTCATGGAATGCAGAAGATGGAATAGCCAGGGTGAATTGCTGAAAGTTTTATCTCCAGGAACAAGCAGGAATGAGTCTTCACATATGGGTACGTCGGTACCGACGGAACCTGCGCGGGAACGCTCCCCAGCTTCCCAAAAAGGAAAGCTTTTGGGAGCATCCCACAGCGCCTGCGCGCTGCCTTCCCGCCTTTCCTAACCGCCTCTCCTCAGTTCTTCTTTGCCGCGGAGCCAGCAGGTCGAGCCCTGTCACCGCTGAAGAAGTTCTTTATTTTATTTTCTTTCTTTGGTCGCGTGTCTGCCTTCCCCGACTCCGGACCGGTACCACCGGTCTTTTCTTTCTTTTCTTTTTTTTCTTTTAAAAAAAACAAAAAACCTATATATTTTTCCCTCACTTAGTGTATTTTTCTTTTGGGGCCTTAGGCCTCACAAGAAATTTTCCTCATGGAAAAACCAGCCTCCGGGTTTAAGAAATGCACTAAGTGCAGCGGTACTATTTCTGTTAGACACCCATGAATGGTGTCTTAAATGTTTGGGTCCTGAACACTCCATTTTGGATTGTCCGTCCTGCTCTCTGATGTCTAAATGGGGTTTACAGAACCGAGCAGCTAAGCTCCATGTGCTGTTTCCCGCTGATGCAGCTTCGGTGGCATCGACGACTTCCAGGGCTGCTTCTTCTCCCAATGGATCTCAGGTAACCAAACATAAATCCAGCCGGTCCTCGAAGGGTAGATCTCCCTCTAAGCATCGAGATGCCTCCGGGCTTGCTCTCGAGGATCCTGCACCGGCAAAACAACCCCGGCTTGAAGCTCCGGCTTCCAAAGCTCCAACTATGGGGTTACAGGTTGACATCGATGGCACGGCCTCGACCGATCATCTGTTAGAATGCTCTGGGGTACTGGCACAACCTTCCGGTACCGAGTTCCAGGCATTCATGGCGTCAATGGATCAGAATGTTCTGTCCATGCAGCAGGCTATCAGTGCCTTCATCCAAGCTGCGACGCCGTTGATACCACAACAAACTCCGTTGTCGGTACCGACTGCATCGGCATCGACCAGGATACCAACTGCAGCGGTTCCTTGTCCAGGGCTGCTCATCGGTACCGATCCGGTTCCGATGACGCCCGATGTCGATACTGCTCGATACGCGTACCGAGTGTTAGAAGAGCACCCTGACAGACGGTACTTCGATTCCTCTGGTGATTCTGATACATCAGAGGAGTATGCTGAAGTATCTATAACCCTTCCTGAAGAGCCACCTTCTCCAAAAAGAAGAATGTCTCCTCCAGAGGACTTGTCCTTTCAAGACTTCATAAGAGAAGTGGCTAAAGGTCTTTCTATTTCAGTATCCTCTGAATCAGAGCCTAGAGCAAAAAAATTAGATATTTTGGGTTATTCTAAGGCTCCTAAAGAGGCAGTCACCTTACCAATTCATGAGATTCTTTATGAACACATGATTGATTTATGGGAGACTCCTCTCACTATCTCTCCTCATTCTCGCAGATTGGACACTATGTATCGTGTCCCTCCCTGTCCTGGTTTTCATAAAACACAGCTTCCTCACCATTCCATTGTGGTGCAGTCAGCTATGAAGAGGATAAAGAGTACAAAGAGACACTCTTCTGCTCCTCCAGGAAGAGAATGCAGGACCTTGGATGCTTTTGGTAGGAAAATCTTCCAAGCCAGTATGCTTATTGCCAGAATCAACTCCTATAGTCTTTACATGGGTATGTTTCTAAAGGAGGTTGCAGATAAACTGCACACTTTCCTCCCTTTTCTACCAGAAGATAAAAGGGATGAATTCCTCATTTGGCTTAAGCATACTCAAGACATTTCAAAGTTTTCCAACAGGGCAGCCTTTGATTCCTTTGAAGGTGCTAGCAGAGCTTCTGGCATTGCCATAGCTGCTCGCAGAATTGCTTGGCTCCAGGCTTCTGATTTAGAACCCTGGGTCCAAGATGGATTAGGAAATCTTCCCTGTACAGGTGAAAACCTCTTTGGCAAAGAATGGCAAATAAAAGCCACTCAAATGGATGCAGAAAATTCTGCTCTGGATAGACTTTCAAAGTCAACCTCCATTCCTGCCAAGAAAAAACCCTTCAAGAAGTCTTTTTTCAAAAAGGGCAGATTCCCTTCTACTTCTGGCCAACAATCCTCTACAGGTCGCTTTGCTACTAAGCGTCAGCAACCTAAACAGGCCAGGCCTAAGACTACAGGGGCTGCTGCAACTCAGCAGGCCCAACCTCCTCAGGGTTTTTGACTTGATGCTAGAGAACTTAGCCTTTCTGGCTTTAAAACAGCCAGAACCTCTCACCATTCCAGGAAGGTTAGCTCATTTTGCTCCCAGATGGGAGCAGATTACATCAGAGCAGTGGACCCTCTCCATCATAAGAGAGGGCTACAAACTTCATTTCTCAGACCTTCCTCCCCACACCATGGTGAGACATTTCAATTCCCCCACATCTCTTCTCGACCTTCTAGGTCAAGAAGTGGCTACCCTTCTTGCCCAAGGGGAAATAGAAGAAGTTCCCCTTCTTCAACAAGGGTCAGGGTTTTACTCCTCCTATTTTCTTATTCCAAAGAAGACAGGGGGTTACAGACCCATATTAGATCTCAGGGAATTGAACAAATTTCTGTGCAAGGAGAAGTTCAAGATGCTTTCTCTGGGCACTCTCCTTCCATACCTTCAAAGTCAGGATTGGCTTTGTTCTCTAGATCTCAAGGATGCGTACACACATGTCCTCATCCATCCATCTCACAGAAGATTCCTCCATTTTCTTTTCCAAGGAAAACATTATCAATACAGGGCGCTTCCGTTTGGTCTGGCCTCTGCCCCAAGAGTGTTCACCAAATGCATGGCAACAGTAGCTGCATTTCTACGCAATCTGGGAATATTTGTATTCCCATACCTGGACGACTGGCTCATCCGAGCTCCATCTCAGTCAGAGGCCCAGACTTCCCTGGACTGCACAAGGCACATTCTACAGTATCTGGGACTTGTGGTAAACCTCCCACAGTCCCAGCTCACCCCTACTCAGTCCCTAGAGTTCATAGGGGCCTGGCTAGATACTACCACTGCAAGGGCCTATCTTCCTCAGGCCCGTTGCCTACGCCTAGTGCAGTTAGCCTCTCAGGTTCAGTCAAAGAGCCACTTAACTGCCCGGGAGATGCTTCAACTGCTAGGCCACATGGCTTCCACAGTGCATGTGGTACCCTATGCTCGCCTACATATGAGAGCAGCCCAATGGACTTTGTCCACCCAGTGGACTCAAGCATCAGGAGCTCTCTCAGACTAAATAGCAACCTCCAAACGTCTCTTTTGGTCTCTCCAGTGGTGGATGTCCACTCAAAATTTGTTGCTGGGGTCCCCCTTCCAACAATTGTTGCCCCAAGCAACTCTCACAACAGATGCCTCCCAAACAGGTTGGGGAGCTCATCTACAAGATCTCTCCACCCAAGGCTCTTGGTCCCCACAGGAGACCTTTCTTCATATCAAACTCTTGGAGCTTCGAGCAGTCTTTCTAGCTCTCAAGGTCTTTCATACCCTGCTCAGCTACAAGACAGTCCTCATTCATACGGACAATCAAGTAGCCATGTTTTACATAAACAAGCAAGGAGGAACTGGCTCTCTGTCGCTTTGCAACCAAGCTTTAAGATTGTGGGCCTTCGCCAGAGAGCATCAAATCCATCTCCTGGCAGTATACCTCCCAGGAATTCAAAACTCTTGGGCAGACAGACTCGGTCGAGTTCTGCTCCCACACGAATGGTCCCTGCACATGGATCAGGTACTCAGAATCTTCCAAGAATGGGGAACCCCGGACATAGACCTCTTTGCAAGTCCGTGGAATGCCAAACGTCCCCGGTTCTGTTCCAGAATTCCGTGTCAGGGAGTTCAGGCCAAGGATGCCTTCCTCCTTCACTGTGGTCAGGGTTTCCTGTATGCCTTTCCAGCCATTCCCTTGATTCCCAAGACTCTGTTCAAACTCCAGAGGGATCAAGGATCTATGATCCTCATAGCTCCACGCTGGCCACGCCAAGTGTGGTACCCTCTACTTCTGCATCTCTCCCAAGCCCCCTCTCTGGACTTGGGAGCTGCTCCAGACCTTCTGTCCCAGCGGGAGGGGACTTTGTGGCACCCAAACCCCAAGTCCCTTCACCTCAGAGCTTGGTTACTGAAGGCCTAGACCTTCAAAGCTGAAATCTTTCTCAACAAGTGAAGGATATCCTCCATGCTTCCAGAAAACCTTCCACTAGACGTTCCTATGCTTTTAAATGGAAAAGATTTTCCATTTGGTGTGCTGAAAGGAGTCTTGACCCTCTAGCACTACCTTTGAATTCTGTATTGGAATACCTCCTGCATCTTTCCAATGCAGGCCTTAAGACGAATTCAGTAAGAGTCCATTTAAGTGCTATTGCAGCATCCCTTAAGCCCATCAATGGACAACCTGTTTCCTCTCATCCTCTTATTGCAAGATTCATGAGAGGCCTAACTTTAACTAGACCTCCCATTAGGCCTCCTCCGGTGGCATGGTATTTAAATCTGGTTCTTGGTCAGCTTATGAAGCCTCCTTTTGAACCCTTAGCCACCACCTGCTTGAAATTTCTTTCCTGGAAGGTTATTTTCCTCATTGAAGTCACCTCAGCTCGCCGCATCAGTGAACTGCAGGCCTTAGTGGCTAATCCACCTTATACAAGGTTCCATCATGATAAGGTAGTTCTTAGAACCAATCCACACTTTATGCCTAAAGTGGTCTCACCTTTTCATCTTAATCAAGAGGTATATTTACCTGTCTTTTTTCCAGCTCCTCATGCATCAGTTGCAGAGAAGAATCTTCATACTCTGGATTGTAAAAGAGCTCTTGCTTTTTACTTACAAAGAACACAGCAACATAGAAAGTCTTCCCAGCTATTTGTTGCTTTTGATCCTTCTCATTTGGGACTTCCAGTCTCTAAGAGGACACTGTCCAATTGGATTGCTCAGTGTATTTCTTTCGCCTACCAGAGTAAGAACCTTTCTCTGGAGAGCCATGTCACAGCTCATTATGTGAGAGCCATGGCCGCCTCTATGGCTTATCTAAATTCTGTGTCCATCGACCAGATTTGTCGAGCAGCCACCTGGGCCTCGGTTCATACCTTCACAGCCCATTACTGCTTGGACAAGGATTCCCGCCGGGATGCCTTGTTTGGTCAGGCTGTTCTCAAACACCTGTTCCATTCTTAATCAACTCTTACCCTCCATCCCTGGATAGATGCCTGAGATCCATAGGAGGAGGTAGAACCCTTCCCTGGGTCTCATATTCTTGGGGTTCTCCCAGGCATCTCAGCTAGGGAGTCCACATATGTGAAGACTCAGTCCTGCTTGTTCCTGGAGATAGCACAGTTACTTACCTGTAACAGGTGATCTCTGGGAACAGCAGGAATAAGTCTTCACAACCCTCCCACCTCCCCTAGGAGTTGTATCTCTCTATCTGTCTTTCCTTTCCTCTCTCTCTCTTTTGTCTCAGCTTTAAAACGCGAACTGAGGAGAGGCGGTTAGTAAAGGCGGGAAGGCAGCGCACAGGCGCTGTGGGATGCTCCCAAAAGCTTTCCTTTTTGGGAAGCTGGGGAGCGTTCCCGCGCAGGCTCCGTCAGTACCGACGTACCCATATGTGAAGACTTATTCCTGCTGTTCCCAGAGATCACCTGTTACAGGTAAGTAACTGTGCTTTATTTTCAGCATAAATAATATATCTTATTTGTTGGATGACTGGGATGTGTCTGATTATTGTGACATATTCATTGTAGTTAACACCATTCTAAGCGGAGACTAGTTCATGTTTTCTGTAATCAAAATTTGGATAGAAAATAGCTATCTTATGATGTCAAAATGTATATTGCAATTGTAATGTGTACCTTCGAGTCAGTGCTGACTCCTGGCAACCCAGCAGTTTCTATGTTTTCTTGTGTGACAGGAAGTAGATTGCCAGGCCTTTCTTCCGAGGGAATAGAGGGCTAAGTGACATGCCCAAGGCCACGAGGGGAGTGCTAGTGGGGATTGAACCTTGCTCTCTTAGTTACCAAGCCAGTGCTCTATTAGGCCATTTCTCCACTCCAGACATGTACAGTTGTGGTCAACATTATTGGCACTTTTGCATTTTAGGTATGTTGTGTACAATATCTGAGAAGAAATTGGAAATATTCCAACTGTATATCATCACAATATTTTAATAGTATGTTCAAAGGTACACAATGAAAAAAAGTCTGTGTAACTTAGACATAGTAATTTCTGAGGAAATTAAAACAAAATTTGACCTAGACAGGATTAATGGCACCCTTCACTAATATTTGGTTGCACAACCCTTGGCAGTGATGACAGCCTCCAAACGTTTCTTGTAGCCATCTATAAGTTTCGTACATCTGTCTTCTGGTAGTTTCTCCCATTCTTCAACTGTGATTTGTTCCAACTCATGAATGTTTCCAGGGTTCCTTTTACCAATGGCAGATTTCAGCTCTTTCCAAACATTCTCGATTGGATTGAGATCAGGACTCATTGCTGGCCAGTTTGACAGTTGATATATTTTTTTCCTTTCTAACCATTCTTTTGTACTTTTGGATGTATGTTTTGGGTCATTGTCCTACTGGTGGAACCATGACTTTGACCCAGACCTAGTTTTTTGGCACTAGTAGTACATTTCGCTCCAAAATTTCTTGGTAGTCCTTTGACTTCATGATTCTTTTAATACGTTCCAGGCCTCCAGTTCCTGGGGCAGTAAAACAGCTCCACATCATTATGGAACCTCCACTATATTTAACTATAAGAAGGGTGTGTTTTCTTTATAAGCTTCTTTTTTCGCTGTAAATGTATCACTGGTCTGCATTACCAAGGAGCTCCGAAATGGTTTCATCTATCTATAGAATATTTTCCCAGAAGGAGTGTGGTTTCTCAAGGTGGGTTTGGACAAAGATCAGGCGTACCTTTTTATGTTGAGCAATGGGGTCCTCCTTGGCCTTTGCCCATGAAGCCCTTCTTTGTTTAGTGCACAGCATATGGTGTGAGTTGAAACTATCACTCAAGATTGTTACAGGTCAATCTTAAGCTCTTTGGATGTTGTACATGTTATTTTTCTGACAGTTCACACTAATTTTTGACGACTTCTTGGATTAATTTTCCTCTTCTCACAACGTCCTGGGAGGTTCTTGACAGTTCCAGTTCCATGAGCAGAAAACTTCTTAACATTGCAAACTGTAGGCACAGGAATTCCAACTTCTTTGGAGATTGCCTTGTACCGTTTGAAGTTTGATGTTTGGAAATGATGGCTCTTCTGACGGTCTCAGGCAGCTCCCTTGTCTTCACCATTGTGAAAATGGAACAGGGAGTGAATTTGGCCATTTTAAACATTAGAGACATCATTCATTGGTTGATTCAAGTCATGTGTGAACTGACATTTGATCACAGGTGCGTCCAATTTTACTGCAATGGGAATGTGGTTCTTCTGTTTTTAAACTGATTTGAATTGTTTATAAGGGTGCCAATAATCATGTCCTAAAACAAAAAGACTAAAAGATCCACACTCAAAAAGTATCCCCATAAATCAAGTAAGACCCAATTAATTTGACCTTAAACTCACAAAGATTGTCTCTTAAAATTTTTTGTGTTGGATTGTTTGTCTTGAAAGGTAAAACGTCTCTTGTGACAAACCCTCCCGTATTCTTAATTTTAAAGGCACACTATGCCAATGACTTTAGAAATAACCTGAGGGACAACGCATACTAAGAAATCCACAGTTTCACTTATCTTTTTTGTGATGAACTTCAATTTGAGAAAAAATGGTGCATTTTAGGAGCATTGCTTGTCTCACGGCTGCTGCCCTTCTGATAATCTCACAAAATTTAAAAGTCCATCCGCAAGAAGCAGCCCATCATATTCCTCTTATGGCTGCTGATGATTAAAGCAGATCTTTCAAATCCATGCGCAAATCCTGTAAATCCAAGTGTGACACTGTGCCATGTTTTGAGCCTCTAACAATTTTAGGCCCTTCATCAAGCAGATTCACTTTCCCATAGTCTCTTCAAGAATGTTCTTCCCAAAGACTGTGAAAAGTCAGAAGATGAGTGAACTCTAATATAGCATCAGGTATTGTCAATCATAAACAGGCTATGCGCTTGCCAATTAAAGGTCCCTTTGTTTTGCTCAATGGGCATATGATGTTCCCAAGATGTTAAAGTAGGCTCCACCAATCAATCTGTGAATTTAATCCTTGAGGTGTCATCGTGTGAAGTTTGAAAATCCATGATTGCTCTAGATATTGCTATCTTGATTCATGATCATCCCCTCTCGGTTTAAAGGGGACATGATCTATATTATCCTCCAATTCAAATCTTGAAAGGAGTGGCCCAGCTGAACACAATGAGCTACCATAGGAGCTGAAAGAACTTTTGTATTTATTCTGGAGCGATGTTCCTGAAGACTTGATGTAATTGGTCTAGTTGTTCTCCCTACATATTTAAGTTGACCAGGGCAAATGAAGTCAAACAAGATGTATTATGATGAGCCTTATAAATAATGTCAGTAGATCTATCCTTCCATTCCTGTCCTTTCAATGTATTTTGACCAAAATCACATTTAGAACATGAAAAATGACACAAGTCCTGATGCAGTTTTATAATACAATCTGTTGGTGCTGTTAAGTGTACTACAAAGTCTCACTGATATTGTGTCCTCGCTTTTAAGCAATCATTAATCATGATTGAAAACAAGAATGCAACACTAAAATATGCCATTAGTTTTTTTTAAATAGCTGTCACTACAGCTGAATTTTTCATAAATGGTAAGACTCCCGTCATTGGCATAATGTGCCTTTAAAATAGAGAAAACGGGAGGGTTTGTCATGAGAGGTTTTACCTTTCAAGACAAAAAAATCCAATGCAAAAATTGTAAGAGACAATCTTTGTGAGTTTAAAGTCAAATTATAGGGCTCAGTTAGTTGGGTCTGTCTTGATTTATGGGAATAATCAGGTCCTGGCAATGTCCCAGTTTTTATGCTATTCCCTACTATTTCCTTTTCTAATTGGTCTTGTTTTATTTGATTCTTTTATGTGTCAAATATGTGTGCATATATAGTCCAAAGCCATTTCACTGGCCACTTTTTTTTTTAGGAGATATTGGATATTAAGGGGTTGAACTGCAATAATGTTGACCACAACTGTATATTAGTGAGAGACACAAGGGACAGAAAGTGGCCAGCTGATTCATGGGAAGCTTGATGGCTGAACAACTAAAGACCTGATCAGACTATGCAGTCTGTACTTTATCATATCAGATAAGGTGGATTTGCACAAGGAGATGTAAAAATAGAGAAATAAGAAAAGGAAGGAAGAAATATTTGATGATGAGAAAAGATCTAGAACTTGAGCAGCAAAGAGCTTTGGGCCTAATATTGACCTGCTAACGGTGTTAATACCCTTGTCTGGGATATTCAGTGGCACTAGCACACTAAATATTTGTTGATGCCATCGGGATGTTCCAGGGATGGCACCCAGTGATAACTGGGCAGCGGCAATATTGAGCCACTGCCCACTTATTACAACTTGGCAAAAGTCAGGCGCAGTAAAGGCTGGCCTAACTTTTACCGCCAGAGCTAACTGGGCAGTGGCTGAATATCACTGCTGCCTGGTTAGCTTCATGGCAATCCGGGCATCCCAAATATTCAGTGTTGGGGTCCGGATATGGCCCCAGCATTGAATATCTGGATCTAATGTTCAGTGGTGGCTGCTAGCCCTTTAGCAGTTAGCAGCATCACAACTGAATATCAGGGCCCCATATATCCTGTTGTGTATTAATATGGCTGAGTGTATTGTGTTGTAGGAAGTGCTTAATATTTAATGATTGGTCATTGTATTATACTTGTAGAGGTAATTTTTTAGCCAAGGCTTGGAAGTGGAAAAAATACCTCTTTTATAAACACTGTTTGTCTTTATAAAATACTAGTTTAAATCCTGCATAAATAGCACCTAGATTGTAAAGCTGACTTTTACACCTGCTTGGGAGGAGTCTTACACGTTAGTGCATATTTTATAAAATATATGTGTAAATTGACTGCACCCATACTCTGTCCTGAGTACACCTACTGTACAAGTACGCTCCTAAGTGCACTGCACAAACTTTTACATGTGACCTCATTTTCTAGGAGGACGTATATATGCACATAAATCAGTGTTACCTGTGTTAACGTTTATAAAATTACCTCTGAAATGTATTTAATGATTGGTATTGTAATCAAAAAATAAAAAATAAAATAAAATAATAAAAACCTGGAGGGTGGGGTTTTATTTTCCTTTTCAGCAAGCGGTGGTTTTTTTTTTTTTTTTTTGTTAAAGGGAGCCAAAGCTGCTTTAAGGCTGCTGATTGCAACCTTGCTGTATTTTCCAGGATCCATTCCAAGGCTCTGGGAGAAAGTCTGGCAAGAGGGAGGGGTCTGTTACGTTACAGTGTAACATGTTGGTCAGCTGTAATTGCCTATCTCTGCTGATGTACTTCACTGAGCTCACAGACACTGGATGAGAGAGAGAGCTGATTTAAAAAAATGTAATAGGGCTCCACATAGATAAAAAAAATAGGAGATTTGAATGAAGAAGGAGAAAGACATTTTATTTAAAATGGAATGGGACTAGTTGATGAGGTCATCAGGCGTAGCAGCACTGTTCCAGACAAGATGGAATTTTAGTGAGACTGGCTTCTTGTGGCAGTTAGTGTGGGGGCTTGAATGTATATGGATGCTCACTGCTAAGTGTGACTGAAGAGGTCTCTGGATGAATTTTGTAAAGTTTGATAGGTTTTGTTTGAGACTGAGTATGAGAAAGTGGTAAATGAAATAAAGTGATTTAAAGGTTTCAAATAGAGAATCTCAGGTAGGTTCAGGTGAAAGTTTAAAGAGAGCAGATTGAAGATTTAAATCTTCTATCTGTTCTGTAAATAGTTGGGACCCAACTTCCACAATGCTTCTGTATAAATGCTTAGCTGACTTGTATAAAGTTTATTATATTAGTTTGAAATGTTCTATGTAACCAAATTTATGAAATATTGTTTAATGTAAACCACCCCTGATCGATGGAAGGGGCGGTATATAAGAAATGTTTAAATAAATACATAAATAAAGTTTAAAAGAAGAAAACTAGTAATATTCTTTGCTTTAGAAAATTAAAATGTGTTGTATTTCCTAATTAGAAGTGTATAATGAGTTTGGGTAGAAATAACAGCAGTAGTCGAAGGTAGGTTAGAGAAGAACATAGATACTTATGGATAAAAAATAAAAAGGGGAAATAGAGGAGATTGGAAGGTTTTTTTAAAAAAATATAAGCTCTTCCCTTAACACATTCTAATAAGTGAGCACCAAAGGGAAGTATATTAAAAGAAGTAAAATATCACATTTAAGGTGGTTTACATTCAGATTCTGTATATATTTCCCTTGCCCCCAAAGGGCTCACAGTCTTTCTTGTACCTGAGGCAAAGGAGGGTTGAGTGACTTGCCCAAGTCCACAAGAAGCACCTGAGGGACTAGAAAATTCCAGTTTTTCTGCCTAATATAATCGATAATGTGGGGTTATAAGTGAAGTTTTAAGGGGAGTTAAGATAGGAAAGGTTAATGAACGAAGGGAACGAGGTTTACCTAAAAAAGGTTTACCTAAAAAAACCCTAAACATATTACAAATGGCACAAAATGTAGCTGCCAGGGTCATAATGAAGAAAAATCTAAGTGACCACATCACACCAGTGCTAATTCAATTACACTGGCTACCCATAACAGCTCGAACAAAATACAAAATACTAACAACCACCTTCAAACTCATCCACAACTTAGCACCTTCCTTCCTCAACAACCTAGTAAGATCGCAACCTCCTACCCGAAACAGAAGAACCCACAATTCCAACATCCTTCACACTCCAACAGATATAAGATCTGCCAAAGCTAACACCAGCCACAGGGCTTTCTCATATGTGGCACCAACACTGTGGAACCAACTCCCACCAGAACTACGAGCTAGCAATGACCTTCTAGACTTCAGAAAGAAACTCAAAACGCACATTTTCCAATCTCATTTCAACCTGAACTAAATCCACAGATGGAGCAGCCCCGGACCACTGTGGCCAAAAAGCTTATCCTGTATATATGTATTTATGTATATATGTAAATGAACTCCCCCATAGCTAAGAAGTGTTAACTCTGTATGATGTGCTTTTCTGACAATCTATATGTAAACAAAATTTGTACCTGCCTTGATTCGGCAGTTTCACAATAGTAATCCTACCCGCTTCTGATCGCTGGAAGGAGCGGGCTACAAATGCTTGCTAAATAAATAAAAATAAATAAAATAAATGTTAGTATATGGTAGCATTACAGTTGAATGGGTGAGTGAGGTTCTGGTGCATGATTTAGGCTGAGGGGTTGAGCGGCAATGGGAAAGTGAGTGATTGAAGGAAGGATTGTGACTGAGTGGATATGGGAGATCTGAATGAGTGAATTTGTGAGAGATGTTTTTTTATTTCATTACATCAAGCAAGCTTGCATAATTTCCTTTTTTTTAGTACTTTTTTAGTAAGTAGGAAGGGTAAGGGGAAATAGTAGTAGGGAAGGGGGTCCTGAGTCCTCAAGCTGAAAAATAAGAGTCAGCTACCTCCTGATTAAAAATCCATTAAGTATAGGTTGCTGAGCCGGGAAGCCGCCCACAAGATCCTGAAGCTCCGGAGGAGTGCTGAACTGAAACTCGGAGAAGAAAAAACACTTTTATGGGCCCCAACGAACTACCTGACATCGGATGTGATAAGTATTATGCTCTCGAACATTTTTTTAACAATTATTTGAGCTCAAGCACAGAGACATTTGAGATATCTGAGTCATACCTCTATCAACTATTTTTCTGATAATTTTAAAACAATGAAAAAAAAACCCCACAAACCAATACAGGACATATGTTGAATGGTGGAACCCTCTTTATTGTAATTTTAAAATAGGTTACTTAAATTAATTTTATTAATACAACTTTGTAAAATGGTTTATGGGTAATTGTGATCATTTTAAGTTATCTCCTATGCATTAACTAATTCCATCTCAGCTCCTATCCATTTAGTAATTTAATTTTCCTCCATTATTCTCTTCCTCTTTAAAAAGGGGAAGAGTATTCATGGGGAAACAGAGTTTATAAGAACATAAGATATGCCATACTGGGTCATACCAAGGTCCATCAAGCCCAGTATCCTGTTTCCAACAGTTGCCAATCTAGATCATACGTACCTAGCAATTTCCCCAAAAGAGACAGGTTCCACAATGCTTGTATTGAGTCAAGCATTGATATCTTGGGTCCCTTCTTAATAATGGTTTATGGACCTTTCCTCCAGGAACTTGTCCAAACCTTTTTTTAAACCCAGATACACTAACAGCCTTTACTACATCCTCCAGTAACAAATTCCAGAGTTTGATTACACGTTGAGTGAAAAAATATTTTCTTTTATTAGTCTTAGTTTACCCTGTAGCTTCATTGCATGTACCCTAGTCTTTCTATATTCTGATAACGTAAACAATCGATCTAAGTTTACCCGTTCCACTCCGTTCATTAATTTATAGACCTATCATATCTCCCCTCAGCTGTCTCTTTTCCAGGTTAAAGAGCCCTAACCTTTTTAGCCTTTCTTCATAGGGATATCCTTCCATCCCCTTTACCATTTTGGTGGCTCTTCTCTGAATCTTTTCTAATAACGCTATATCCTTTTTAAGATACGGCGACCAGAATTGCACACAATATTCAAGGTGCGGTCTCACCATGGAACGATATAGAGGCATTGTAATATCCTTTGTTTTATTTTCCATTCATTTCCTTATGATACCTAGCATCCTATTTGCTCTCCTGGCCGCCGCTGCACACTGGGCCGAGGGTTTTAACATGTTATCCACAATGACGCCTAAATCTTTTTCCTGGGTGGTGGTTCCTAATGTGGAACCTTGCATCGTGTAACCATAGTTTGGGTTGTTCTTCCCTAGGTGCGTAACTTTGCACTTGTCCACATTAAATTCCATCTGCCGTTTGGATGCCCAGTCTTCCAATTTATCATGATCCTCTTGCAATTTTCCATAATCCTCTTGGGTTTTAACAACTTTAAATAGTTTTGTGTCATCTGCAAATTTGATAACCTCACTTGTTCCCTTTTCCAGGTCATTTATGAATATGTTAAAAAGCAGTAGACCCAGCACAGATCCCTTAATACAAGGGACTTTCTTTGTCTGTTGGCATTGCCAACAGACCAGAGTTTAAGCTCTCTTCGGTTTTCTGCCAATTTACATATGTGATAATGTTTTCCCTTGATTAATAAAAACATGGGCATTTCATGATTTCTCATGAGCTCAGGTTTTTCCCCACAGACCACCTCAATGCAGCAGTATTGAGAAAATGCTCTTGATAATTATTTTGATAGGTAGGGAAAGCAAAACAATCTCTTTTTTGTGACTTTTATTTCATTCCTGAGAAGATGCAAAGCTTTAAAGCATTTTCGAATGCTCTTTTTACATTTAGTACTCAATATGCCATCCTTCATGCTTTCTATGTTCAGTATAAGTCTGAAATAGATTTTGGCCATTGCAGTGATGAAGGTTCCAAAACCTTTGCTCATTCAAAGAAATTATGTTTAAGTATAAAATATAAGTTGGTACAAACTACTGGAGAAACATCTCTGGAAAGCAGTTATCTCCAGGAACAAGCAGGAATGAGTCTTCACATATGGGTACGTCGGTACCGACGGAGCCTGCGCGGGAACGCTCCCCAGCGTCCAATCAGAAAGCTTTTGGGAGCATCCCACAGCGCCTGCGTGCTGCCTTCCCGCCTTTCCCAACTGCCTCTCCTCAGTTTTCTTTTTTCCGCGGAGCCGACAGGACGTCCTTCTGTCACCGCAGAAAATTCTTCTTTTATTTTTTAGTTTTCTTGTGGTCGCGGCTGCCTTTCCCGACGCCACCGTTACCGCCGGTGTTTCTTTTTTCTTTTTCCTTCATATTCCTGTTAGGGAATATTTTCCTAAGGAATGTTGTAACTGTGGCGGTACAAAATTATTTTTAGACACTCATAATTGGTGTCTACCCTGCTTGGGTCATGACCATTTTCCTCTGGAGTGTCCCACCTGTAAAACTATAGTAGGAAGAAGTCTTCAGCATCGAGTTTCCCTCGATACACGTTCCCCATCCAACTTCAGGGCACCGACCACCCCTTCTTCTTCACAAGATCAGGTAACCCAAAAACAGTCTGTTAAGACTAGCCAGTCCTCGAATGGTAGATCTCATGCACAGCATAGAGATGTCTCTGGCCTTACCTTCGAGAACACACTGGCTCTAAAACCCCGGTGAGCGTCTTCGGCCTCCAAATCCTGTGTGGGGTTTCAGGTTGTTCCTGAGGTTCACCCCTCACAGAACATACCTGAGCCATGCTCGGTGGTGACATCCGCTTCGAGCGGTACCGATACCTCGGCATTGGCAATGGTGTTGGATGAAACATTCCCCACCAAAGATCATAGTCTGGCGTCCTCGGTACCTACGTGCCCGTTGGATACGCTGCAGACTGATCTTCTTCTATCGGTATCGAGTCCGGTACCGGTACTGGTACCGACGTCGGTACCCTCCAGATGCGCATCGATAGACTCACTTCTTTCGATGGCAAGTCTGGAATCGATCTCTAGTCTGGAAGACTGGGTACCGACTCACCTTGGTACCGACACCAGGCGGTACCGAAGGCACGGTTCCGATGGTCCACGCTCGGTTCTGTCGATACCATTAGTCGTCACCGGTTGGCCTCCTTCCACCGGCATTGGATACGGTACCGGAGTCGGTACCAGTATCCATTTTACCATCGATGTCGGTGCCTTCCATACTTCTTTCTTCAGGCTCGCTTCCCTCGGTACCGAGTCTGGAATCGATCCCTGGCATGGACGATGCGCTACCGACTGTAGCTGGTTCCGACCTCCTATGGTACCGGCAACCATCCTCTAAGGATCCCATACTCCACCCTTTAGGATCTTATACTCCTCTAAAATTGGATAGATCCCTGGGTGTCAAGGCCAGTTCTTCAACAGATCTAGCCTGTCCTCTTCCAGGTGGATTTCCCTCTGGGGATTTTTCTTTTCAAGCTTTTCTGCTGGATATGGCAAAATCACTTGCCATTTCTATACCTGTACAGGATCCTACACAAAGGGATACAGAATCCCTGTATATTCCTGGCAATTTAGAGGACATCATGCTTCCTGTGCATCAGTCCTTGCAGGATCTCCTCTTACGAATGTGGGAAGCTCCTTTAACGGTACCCCCACCTTCTAGGGCAACTGGTCTTCTATATCAAGTGCCCCCCTCTCCAGGTTTTCAAAGGACTCAACTTCCTCATCATTCCATTGTTGTAGAATCAGCAGTGAGGCATATTAAGAGCACTAAGAAGCACTTTTCTTACCCGCCAGGTCGTGAGTCTAAGACTTTAGATGCCTTTGGACGCCAAACCTTCCAGGCATCCATGCTTTCAGCAAGAATTTTCTCATATATTTTCTATATGGGATTATCTCTTGAAGAGGTCACAAACAAATTACTGTTTCTGACTCCTTTTCTTCAAGAGCCCAAAAGAGCAGACTATACCTTACTGGTTCGTCATGCTCAGAATATCTCTAGGTTCCTTACTTGTGCTTCCCTAGACTCCTTTGAGTCTGTTAGCAGAACGTCTGCTATAGCTATAGGGGCACGACGTAAAGCCTGGCTCCAAGTTTCAGACTTGGACAAAGGGGCACAAGAAAGACTGGGAAATACTCTTTGCACTGGAGAAAATCTCTTCAACAAGGAGTCTTTGATCCAGGTTGCTCAGTTAACCACTGACATTCCTGTTTCCAGAGGCTGTTTTACGACTTCCTCTTTCCCAGTTGGTAGGAAATGTCCTACCAAACTTTCTTCCCCTAGGGGGAAAAAGTTTTATCCATCTTCTGCCTATCATACAGATGTTCCCAAACAAGGGAAACATCGCCCTGGTCTAAAGAAACCACAACCTCAATAGGTTCAGCAAATCCAGCAGTCGCAGGGTTTCAGACATATCATTACCTCTCCTGGTTGCTGGTTAGAGTTGCAGTCTGCTTCTTTCCACTTGAAGCATCTGCACTGATTTCTTCCTAGCTTGTCCTAGAGCTCTCTTCACGAGACATCTTTCTTTGACTCTAACAGTCTTTATGATGATCATGCCTATACTTAACAGGTTTCTCGTCCTCTTCTGGAGACAGAGAAATGACAACTATCAATAAGACAGTTGTTTCCCTGCATTAGCATGTATCATCTTACTGTTAGAAAGTTACTGCATAGTCAATCTCCTTCAACTCTGTCTTACCTCCCTCTTACTACAGTTCGGTTGTAAGAGTGGCTCTATTACACTGGTAAGCCCTTATGGTTCTTTACCTATTCCACAGAGGGATTCGCCATTCCAGAGTTGTCTTCCCCTTTTTGTTACCTCAGGGCAGCTCATCAGACAATGAGGAGTCTTTCCACTCCTAGCATGTCTGTTTTTTCTTTTTCCCAATCAAAAAAGGAGGGAAAACACATTTTTCTCTGCTGCCTTGGTACTTGCTGCAGATGCAGCAATTCCTAGTGGTCAAGGAACTGGTTCTGTTCACCACACAACCAGGGTTTCTCCTCCACTAGCAATCCTTCTAGCCTCAGTGCTAAACCCCAAACAGGTTTTCAACCTTGTTTGGAAACCCTACTATTACAGACTGGTTGGTTAACTTCTATTCTTCACCCCCTTGTTCTTGGCAGAATAGTTTAACTTACCCACTGGCTTTAAACAGCCAGTTTTTTCTTCTAACCAACCTGTAGCATGCTCTCTGCAACTCTACAGAGTAGCTTTGCACTATGGGCCCTTGCTAGAGAGCATTAGTATCTCGTCTAGTAGATAACCTCAGATGGTTAGGAGGGATTCCCCCAGTCATGTTCTCAGGACCGGCAGGTGTTCCCTGCCCTTACCATCTCATCTAAAATCTCTTTTGAGGCATAAGACACAAGCCCTTCCTCATGTAAAAACCTGAAGAATGGTCAATTCCCTGGCTTGGCCCATATCTCCTTTGGATTTCTCGCCAGAGATAGCTGTCTTTCATTAGCAGCTCAAGGATGCCAGATACCCATCTTGCCCTTATAGGGGGTCACATATGGTATCTTATTCCATTGGTGCCCTCTCTCCATTCATCATACTGCAGTTCTTGAGAGATCTGGACTTGATGCCAGCAGACTGAAGTTATCCTCTGCATTTTTCACTTACTCCATCCTGGCTACTCAAGAGCTTGAATCCTGAAAGGAATCTAGACTCTTTCTTGTCAGAGAGACCTTTCCTCTGACTCTGTCAGTCATAACCAGGAAAAGAAGATTCTCTATCCATCTATTCAAGCAGGTATCATCCTTCTAGCTATTAGATGAATCTTTCTCTCTCCCCATATTTCTAGGGGGATCCAGTTATATAGGTATCTCTCCATCCACATACCTGGAGACATGTGTCTATATGCCTACATAGAGTGGTTGTATATATATATATATATATATATATATATTACACACACACACACATATATATATACATATATATACATATATATATATTGTGACGTAGGAGACTCTTATGAAGCAATGGAAACTGATAGTGATCCGGTGGAGAGAACCAGTACTGCAAGGGAATGCAGGATTTTCTCTTATGAGGGAAAAAAACACAGAGCTAATCAGGAACCACACCTCACCTCAAGGCAGGAGAGAAGCCAAGTCCCTGCAGGAGGCGGGCAGTGCAGTACTCAGGTAGCTTGTTATGGTCTGAGAAACAGAAACAGTTAGATGAGCACGAGCACCAGGAGCAAGGCGGAGAGGAGGAGTCAGGACACAAGCACCTGGACGAGGACAGGTCAGAGGAACAGGAACCGTTGGAGAGAGAACCACTAAGCAACTGTGATCCACGAAGGAGCAGACGGGAGCTGGGAGACTCAGGGGCAGAGAAAGACTTCTGTTACCAGAAGAATTCAAAGGCACTGAGAGACCCAAGCTCAGGAGTTTAAAGGACCAATCAGAACCTTGGAACAGGAGGCAGAGGGAGATACAAGGTATCTGGTGGGTTTGGAACCGCTAGCAAGCTTAACAGTGGGAAGCCAGAAAGAGTGGACTTTAATTGTGAAAGACAGAACAAAGGCAGAAAGTTTGATAGTAATTAGTTAAGCCAAGAGAAGCCTGACTGTTTTCCTTTTAACACTCTGAGAGACTCTCCAAGCACAGCTGAAGCGTTTTACCCTGCACTTTCAGTTGGAGATAGGTGGGGGATGGGAAATGCTTACACACTGAACTCTTGTCCAAGAAAAAGCACTGATAATTGCCAAGAGATAAGAACATTAAACAAGCATTTACCTGAAGGAGGATATTCTCAGCTTAGCTCAGAAAATACACAGGCTGAATTACTTCTCACTGAATTCAGGGAGTTCCTTAAAAGTAGAGCAGTTTCTCCTCATGACGTAGCAAAGCCTATGAGCAGCTGTGAGGAAGAAATGCCTCTAATTTCTCTGCTGTCTACAGAGCAGGAAGTCCCGATGGACTGCTCTACATGTGTGATTCAAAAGGACATTTAAGTGATATGCTTGCCAATGTTTTATGAAAGAATATAACAAAGTTACGTCACTGATTGCTATGCAAAAGAAGCTTATGTGAAGAGAATAAGTGAAAGCATATTCTGTGCAATTCAGGAGCATTGCTGTAACCAGAGTTTTCTGTTACGTTAATGAGAGGCGGTCACATGACAACCGAATGTGATCAGTAATGGACATTTAGCCAAGCAGTAAAAAGCCTTGTTAAGTTTCTCAGTCTTGTTTTTGTGCTACATTATTTCATTTACGTCTGCTGCATTTGAACTCCGGAGCGGGAGAAATAAACCTCACAAAAGAAATTTTCTTTGCCTTGCCTTACTACTTGAGCACCTACACAACTACAACCTTAACCCTCAAGGGCAACCAAGGCCAGCCCCTCCTGAAACCCTCAGGGTCCAGGGAGTGGGTGGGTGGCAATATATATATATATACATATACACACATATATATAATCTGTGGATCTTCTGCCCATGCATATTTCTCTATATATGCATATATACCCTATATGTGTATATGTTTAGGAATATATATAGATATATTTACATACATCTATCTATATCTGTTGAGATATATCCTTTGGGTAGATAGATATCCACACACTTGTCTATCTGTCTATTTAGGTTCAGATTTCCATATCTTCCTTTATGACCCTGACAGATGGGCACTACCCCTATCCATGCTGTACCAGCATGCTTAGGGTTTTACATATACAACCACTCTATGTGGTGATTAGTAAACTTTTTTTCTTACCATAACCCTTTAGGATTAGGTACCTCTGAAGCCTCCATGTACCTTTTTCTTTCCTAATTAACCCCATTTAGGAAAGACATTGCGGAGCTTCAGTTAATCTAAAGCTTAATTTTTCCTAAGTCTGTCCTTGTTTTCTTATCAGATACAGGGATCTCCATAACCTTTCTCTCCTACATGGACTAATCCAGTACTAGTCCAGATGGGTCAGACTTTTCCTTTTGGTCCTAGCATTGTACTGTTCTTGGGCCAAAAGAGTTAAGCTTTATCTAATAGTACCTTCTGCGTTTTCTGCTGAAGCCTTACACCTTTATAATACCCCAGTTACCCCTGGGGCTATTTTCTCACCCTGAAGGGTTCTGACCTCCACTTGTTTTTTCTACAGTTTTATTACCTCTACTTCACAGTGAGGTACTCCTTGAGGATCTTTCACTGGCTCTTCTAACAGATCCACATGAACCTCAACAGACTCTTACAATACCACCAAGGGAGATCCATATTACAATATTACACTCAATATTTTCACTACTAAATTTCATCTCACAGGATCTTCCTTTATAGAGGTCCTGTTCTAGACCAGCTGTTCCACAGCACCTTTCTGTAATTCAGCTCCTACCCTCCATCCCCAGGATGCCTGAGGTTCTGAGGAGTAGCATGGTTCTTTCTAAATTCGCAACATGCTTGGACTCCCTCCAGGCATCTCAGCTTGGGAGTCCCCATATGTGAAGACTCATTCCTGCTTGTTCCTGGAGATAGCACAGTTACTTACCTGTAACAGGTGATCTCTGGGAACAGCAGGAATAAGTCTTCACAACCCACCCACCTCCCCTAGGAGCTGTATCTCTCTATCTTTATCTTTCCCTTTCTTTCGCTCTCTCTCTCTTTGTCTCCGCTTTAAAACTTAACTGAGGAGAGGCATTTGGGAAAGGCGGGAAAGCAGCATGCAGGCGCTGTGGGATGCTCCCAAAAGCTTTCTGATTGGACGCTGGGGAGCATTCCCGTGCAGGCTCCGTCGGTACCGACGTACCCATATGTGAAGACTTATTCCTGCTGTTCCCAGAGATCACCTGTTACAGGTAAGTAAAAGTGCTTTCTTAAAATAATAGGTGTGGTTGCCATGAGTGAAATCTGAAGCAGAAATATTAAGTAATAATCCAACTGAATCCAGGCATCCTCAGCTAATCTGCAGCTTCAAGTGAGGGTGTTTGAGATATCTGCTCTTCAGTACAGCAGCCTTTCCTTTTTGCATGCATGTCTTAAGGTGGTGGCAGTGAAAGCTGTAAGCTCTAAGTAAAACTTTGCTGTACCTTTATATTAGGCCTTGGTTTTGTGTCCACTCATTTCCTGCACATGTGTGCATTCCTTAATTTGAGATTTTTTTCCATGTAATATTGTGACATGATATATCTTGCACTATGAATAGCAGTGTGGCTGAATATAGCTTTCACTTTACATTTCTTTCTCCCTTTGAGATAATTATTCTTTTCAAATCTTAGGCCACATGGCATATTTGGGCAGAAAATTAATTGCTTTTGCCTTTTAGAGGGTAATTTTATTACAAGTCACCCAGGCTATAAAGACTATGGCTTTGCTGCCTTGAAATAAGCCTGATCTTGACTGATCTCAGAAGCTAAGCAGGGTTGTGCCTGCCTAGTACTTGGATGGAAGACCATTTTGTAAACTCACTGCATAGAAGAAAGGCCTGGTCGCCAAAAATCAGCATTGACTCAGTGGCACACACACACACACAGGCTGTCAAGGCACGATTGCATATCTTCACCTAGTTAATAAAAATGCCTTTATAAAATTAGCCCAGGGAAGGTAGGTGCATGTATTTATATCCAGGAACAAGCAGGAATGAGTCTTCACATATGGGTACGACGGTACCGACGGAGCCTGCACGGGAATGCTCCCCAGCATCCAATCAGAAAGCTTTTGGGAGCATCCCTCGCGCCTGCGCGCTGACTTCCCGCCTTTCCCACTGCCTCTCCTCAGTTTTCGTTTTTCCGCAGAGCCGACAGGACATCCTCCTGTCACCGCAGAAACTTTTTTCTTTAAAATTCTTATTTCCTTGTTTTCTTGTGGTCGCGGCTGTCTTTCCCGCCGATACCGGTACCGCCGGTGCTTTATTCTTTTCTTTTCTAAACTTAGAGAAATTTTTTCTCCTCAGTTTTTTTTAAACTTTTGGGCCTACCAGGCCTCTCCAACATGGAGCCGCCTTCCCCTAAGAAGTGCCTTCACTGTGGAAACATGGTTTTCTTTTTAGACTCCAATGCTTGGTGTCTAACCTGTTTGGGTCCTGACCCTTTTTTCCCTGATCCATCAGGCTGTATTATTGGGAGAAGACCTTCCCTTTTTCGAGTTTCCCTCAATGCCGTTTTTCCTCCTGAGGTGAGGACACCGGTTTATTCTTCTCTCCAGGATCAGGTAACCCACAAACAGTCTGTTAAGACTAGCCAATTCTTGAAGGGTAAGTCTCATGCCCTCAAGACCCCATTGGCAATAAAACCCCAGCGGGAGTCTTCGGGCTCCAAAGCATTTACGGGGTTTCAGGTTGTTCCTGGGGCTCACCCCTCACAGAACATACCTGAGCCATGCTCGGGTGGTATCCGCTTCGAGCGGTACCGATAACCCGGCATCGGCACTGGTGTAGAGTGTTCCACTCTTCACCAGGAATTGTCATCTGGTATCCTCGGTACCTTCGGGGCCGATCGATACGAACCAGATTGACTTTCCTGTATCTTCGCCATGCTCGGGGTTGGTATCGGCTTCGAGCGGTACCGATACCCCGACATCGGCGCCGGTGTCGAGTGTTCCACTCTTCACCAGGCATCGTCTTTGGACGTCCTCGGTACCTTCAGAACCGATCGATACGACTCCGATTGACTTTCCTGTATCGGCATCGCCGATACCACCACCACCGTCGGTACCTTCTAGACATGCATCGATAGACTCGCTCCCTTCGATGCCGAGTCTAGAATCGATATCCAGTCTAGATGACTTGGTACCGACGCGTTTCGGAACCGATCCATATCGTTTCCGTCTACGCAGTACCGAGGATATTCACCAAGGCTCTCTGGCTACCTCGGTACCGCTTCAGCAGCTCCCGATTACTGCTTCGATGACATTACCGTCTCCAATACCGGTATCGGTATCGATGTCGATTCCTGCAGTTCCATCGGTGCCATCGATCCTTTCTGTGCTTAGCTTGGAATTGATACCGGGCACTGATGATGCAGTTCTAACTGCCTCGAATCTGAACTGTCAGTATCACTGTCCATCTGGCAGGATTCTTTTTCTGCACCAGTCCAGTATGTCTTCTGGTGCTCAAGCTGCTCCTTCAACCTCAGCTTACCCAGGAATAGTTCCCGTTGGAGATCCTTCTTTTCAGAAATTTCTCCTTGACATGGCAACCTTTCTGGCCATTCCTATTCCTGGCGCTACTCTTAACCAAGATCCTGCAGAAAAGGAAAATATAATGCTTCCTTTACATCATTCTTTGCAGGATCTTCTTCTGAGGATGTGGGAATCACCTTTAAAGGTTCCTTCG
Source organism: Ichthyophis bannanicus (assembly GCA_033557465.1). NCBI lineage: Eukaryota > Metazoa > Chordata > Amphibia > Gymnophiona > Ichthyophiidae > Ichthyophis > Ichthyophis bannanicus. The sequence continues at coordinate 547,316,304 of CM066033.1, forward strand.
CCTTCTACAGCCACTAATGTTCTGTATCAGGTGCCTCCCTCTCCGGGGTTTCAAAAAAACCAACTTCCACATCATTCCATTGTAGTGGAATCAGCAATGAAGAAGGTAAGAAGCAAGAAGAAGCATTCTTCTTATCCGCCAGGTCGTGCATCTGAAGCACTTGATGCCTTTGGACGTCAAACCTTCCAAACTTCTATGCTGGCTTCAAGAATTATTTCATATATTTTTTTATATGAGTCTGACACTTCAGGAGGTCACAGAGAAATTATCTCTTTTGTCCCCTTTTTTGTCAGAGCCTAAGGCCACTGACTATTCCTTGCTTCTTAATCATAGCAGGAATATCTCTTGGTTTCTTTCTCGTGCTTCTCTAGACTCTTTAGAGTCTGTTAGCAGATCCTCTGCTATTGCCATTGGAGCACGTTGTAAAGCCTGGCTGCAAGCTTCAGACTTGAGTAGATGGGCACAACATACACTGGGTAATTCTCCTTGTACTGGAGAAAATCTCTTCAATAGAGAGGCTTTACGTTAGGTTGCTCATTGCTCCACTGACTTCCCTGATTCTGGAAACCATCCTAAGCCTTCTTTTTCCCCAGGACGTAGGAAATGTCCTGCCAAACCTTCTTTCCCTAAGAAAAGAAGGTTTCACCCTTCTCCTGCCCATCCTCCAGATGTACCCAAGCAAGGGACATCTCATCCTAGTCTGAAGTCTCCAGACTCTAACCAGTCTAATCATAACCAGCAACCATAGGTTCCTGTATGTTGCAATCTACAGTTAACTTCTTCTTAGCAGAAGTTTATTCTTAAAACTCTACACTGTTTTTTTCTTTTTCAGTATGCTAAGCTGTTAGGATACTTTTGTCCATGGGTTACAGAATTCTCCCCTTCTTACTACTACGAAGGGAGGCTACAACTATCCCATGATAGTTTCTGTCCCCACATGGACATCTTTTCCTTCAGCTGACTTACCATATGGTAAGTCACCTTCCACCTCTCTTCCAGGGTTTTCCCCTGCTTGAGTTGGTACCATACTGAAACACTTCTCTTTCTTTCCAGTGTAGACTTTTGGTTATCCTTCAATGCATGCTCTGAACAACTCATCAGACAGGGACGGGAATATCTCCGCTCCCTTTGTCTGTTTTTCTCTCTCTTTTTATACAGGAGAATCCCCTCTGCTGTTTTGTTCAGTTGCTGTGCATGCAGGAGTTCCAGTGATTACTTTAGTGCTCATTGCAAGCTACTTTCAACTATCTTGCATAATACTACTCACTGCAGGTTATCTTCTTCTAGCCGTATCCTTTCCTAGGATGTGGCAACACACCTGACTTCAGTCAGTTTTATCTCATAATTCTCCTGCACAATGCTCTCTGCAATCTTCTATATGGGTTCTTTATACCCTCTTGTCTCCTGTTGTGATACAGAAGACAAGCTTTTTCTGCGTGAATGTCCAAGGAGTTCCCAATCTTGCAGGAATCCACCCTTTTTTCCTTACAGCTTGGCATTATGCTTTTCTGCTCCACTGGGACAACGCATACTCTTTTAGTGTACATGATACCCCTGTGTCCCTTGGCTGGGTCATCCTGGTGTCTTAGTCTATGCGGTTTTTTTTGTCCTTTGGACATGTCAGAGTCCTAAAGTACTCCTGATGTGCTCTTGCCAGACTGCTATTATCCTCTGTTTTTTCACGCAACCATACTGGTTATTCCACTGAAATACATTCCTGCACCGCAGAAGTAGATTCTCTATATATCTTCAGTGGGTTTTCACCCCGTTATTATTAGATTAATCTTTTCCCATCACATTCCCCATGTGAATGTTTTTGTGGGACTCAGTTGCAGGCATGTATCCTCAGACTTATATTCATGTATGTATATGTCCTATACATACATATTTCTGTAATCTGTGTGGGCATAAGTCATGCCCATCTATATATATATCTATATCTATATATCTATATATATCACACATCTAAACATATATGCACATATATATAGATATGTATGTATCTCCATATATATATATATATATGTGCCTATTGGGAGATGTCCATAGGACGCTATGTATTACCTACTATCTCCCTAACTGTCTGTGCTATAAAGCTTTTACCTTCTTAAGGGGTCCAGACAGTCAACTTGCCTATTCTCATACGGCTCAGTAAGTGGGAGCGGTTATACACACAATTACTGCTGTGATGTCAACAGCTTCTATTTTTGTTATAGATCTCCCTGTCTATGAACTATCAAACTTTAATGTCTTCCTATCTCTTACCAGCTAGGAAAGACAGTGTATATCATCAGTTTTCTGAGTACACTTCTGTTCTCCTTGGGAATAGGGGCTTTTTTCCATAGCCCCTCTTCCATTCAGGACTGGGCTAATTCTCCAGATCGGTCAGTCGTCTTCTTTTAGTTCTCAATGTTGTTAACTCTGTACCTAAAAGAGTTTTCAGCTTTTCCCATAAAGCTTTCCATTGAAGACCTGCCGTTCTTCTCCTGGCCCAGTTGACACCTGGGTCACCTGCCCATTCCAGGTTTGGAACTTCATCCTCACTGCTGTGAAGTTACCTTGAGGATTCCGCTACTGCATCTACAGTACTCTTCATTACAGTTCTACTTCCTACAATCCAGTAGGTAAGTTCTATATTGTACTAGTTCATTAAATATTTTAATGACACTTAACATACATTCTAAAGACTCATTTTTTCTGTAGTCTTTAGCTTCGCTGTTCCTCTACAGCTCTTCTCTATTCAACTCCTACCCCCCATCCCTCAGGGGATGCCGGGGATCCAGGTTTGGGAAATGCCGTCCTGTTCCAGGGATACGCATTTTATGGGATCTCCCCTGGCACCCACAGCTAGGGAGTCCCCATATGTGAAGACTCATTCCTGCTTGTTCCTGGAGATAGCACAGTTACTTACCTGTAACAGGTGATCTCTGAGAACAGCAGGAATTAGTCTTCACAACCCACCCACCTCCCCTAGGAGTTGTATCTATCTATCTCCTTTCCTCTTTCTCTCCTTCTGTCTCAGCTATGAAACTCAACTGAGGAGAGGCAGTGGGAAAGGCGGGAAGTCAGCGCGCAGGCGCGAGGGATGCTCCCAAAAGATTTCTGATTGGATGCTGCGGAGCATTCCCATGCAGGCTCCGTCAGTACCGACGTACCCATATGTGAAGACTAATTCTCCAGGACCAAGCAGGAAGTCAGTCCTCAAATATGGGTGACGTCGGCGCCGAAGGAGCCCTCGCGGAGCAATTTTCCCCAGCTTTCAAAGAAAGCCTTTGGGAATTGCAGCGCGCATGCGCGGTCTCCTTCCCGCCCAAGGGTGCCATCTTAGCCAGTCTTCTTTTTTCCGCGGAGCCCTACAGACGTACCCGTCATGTCCCCGCTGAAAAAGTTGATTTTAGTGATTTATTTCTATTTTTTTCTTCGGTTCGACGCCGGTCTTTTATCTGCCCGGACTCGCGACGCCGTTGCGAGTCGTCCTTCTATTTTTCGGTTTTTCTGATTTTTGGTCAGTTTCGTTTTTTCGGTTTTTCGCTGGCAGCCCGGTCCTTTGACCTTGCAGGGGCCCTTTTTCCCCCGATGGCTGCCAGTGGTTTCAAGCGGTGTGTTCAGTGTGACAGAAATATGTCACTCACTGACACACATGATAATTGCCTCCGCTGCCTCGGTCCGGATCACGAAGAACTGATCTGTGGGGCCTGCAGCAAAATGTCCTCCAAAGCATTAAGGAGTCGGCGGCACCAGCGGGAACGAATCTTCGCTGACCCCGGCCGTACCCGGACCTCGTCGGAAGCCTCGGCGTCCAGAGGTTCCAGCTCTGACCATCGCCGAAGTTCCTCCGACAGGGGTTCTCCCTCCGGGGACCATCGACGGAAGGTAAAACCCGCGAGGGCGGCGTCGGTGGACGCTCCTGGCTCCGCGAGGGCCAGGTCACATAGCCCCGATAGCCGTCCCGGGTCTTTGGAGAAGGAGCACCTCCCGAAGCGACCTCGTCTGGAGTCGGAGCTGCCTGCTCGGGTAAGTCCTGTAGTCCTCCTGGACTCGCCTCCGAGGGGTCCGACGTCGGGCCCGACGCCGTCGGGGCCCGAGTCGGGGGCTGCTGGGTCACCTGAGGTCGGACTCAGGTTGACGGCCTTAGAGAGCAGACTATCTGCCTTCATGGACCAGCAGCGGGCACTGATCGCTAGCCTCGCTGGCGCCGCTGCCCCGACTGCCGGGACGTCGACGTCTAAGTCGACCCCGGAGACCGAGCCGATCCTCGAGTCCATGCGAACTCGAGTCGATCCTCGGTCGAGGTCACCCTCGGCCTCCCGTTCGGGACCGAGGTCGTCGACGCCGACTCCCTCGGTGTCGGGGCAGCCGACGCCTCCGCCTGCCCGAGCCGACCCCACTGATTCCTCCTCGGAGTCGGCCTGGGAGTCTGAAGAGGAAGAGTCACCTGATTCGTTTCGGACTCGGTGTGTCCCCTTGGATTCACCTGAGTCCGAACCTCGGAAGCAGTCCCCTCCGGAGGATGCCCGGTTCTCGGACTTCGTCAGGGATATGGCCAAGGCTTTGGCCTTCCCGGCGGATCCCGAGGAGGAGCCTCGAGCCGAAGAGCTCGACGCCCTTCAGTATGATTCTCCCGCCAGGGAACACTTTACTGTACCGGTTCCTCCCATGCTGGAACGACTACTCTTCCGCATGTGGGAGAGTCTGGCATCGTCGCTGGTATTAAGCAAGCGGGTCGATTCCATCTATCGAGTCCGCAAGAGTCCTGGCTTCCAAAAAGCACAGCTACCGCACCATTCCATGGTAGTGGAATCGGCCATGCATAGACTTAAGAGCCAGAAGATGCACTCCTCGGTGCCTCCTGGCAGGGAGGCCCGTAACCTGGATGGCCTCGGTAAGAAGTGTTTCCAGGGCTCTATGCTTGCTTGTCGGGTCCAGACCTACCAGCTCTACATGGGCATGTACCTCAGAGACCTGGCTAAAGAGGTAGCCGGATTCTCCGCTGGGCTGTCCGAGGAACCGTTGCGGAGGTTCCTGGCCTTGACAACTGGTATTCGGGAATGCTCCAAATTCATGTCCCGAGCAGCCTATGATGGCTTTGAAGCATCGGCTCGAGTGGCCGCAGCCGGCATCGGTGCCCGCCGACAGGCTTGGCTTCAGTCGTCTGACCTTGAACCCTGGGTGCAGGACAAGTTGGTCGATGTCCCCTGCCGAGGTGAGAACCTCTTTGGCAAGCCCATGGCTGAAAAGGCTGCACAAATCGAGACGGAGACTCTCACCAGAACTAGGCTTTCTAGGAAGACCTCCGCCCCTTCCCAGAAAAAGAAGGGCTCGGGAAAGAAGTCCTTTTACCCGAGAAAGGCGGCTGCCTATAAACACTACCCTCAATATCAGGTCTCCGCAGCTCCCCAACAGGGTCAGCAGGCCAAGGGACGGGGTAACGGGTCCCGTAGGCAGCAAGCCCCCAAGCCTGCACCACCGGCCCCTGCTCAGCAGGGTGGGGGTTTTTGACTTCATCAGCATAGGCTCTCCCCCTCAGCTGGTTCCTCCCAGCACCGGAGGCCGGCTGGTTCACTTCGCCCACAGGTGGTCCAACATCACTTCAGATGCCTGGGTGCTTCAAGTCGTAAGAGAAGGCTATCTTCTCCACTTCCACCAGGTCCCTCCCTCCTATTTCCCGGGAGAACCTCCACAACTCCCTCTGCACAGAGACTTACTCCTTCAGGAGTTAGCAAGTCTTCTTCAGGAGCAGGCGGTGGAACCGGTGCCCCACCACCTGAGAGGTCAAGGTTTTTATTCCAGGTATTTCCTGATACCAAAAAGAACAGGAGGCCTCAGACCCATCCTGGACTTGCGCAATCTCAACAAATTTCTCGTGAGGGAGAAGTTCAAGATGCTTACCCTTGGAATCCTTCTGCCCTACCTCCAGCAGGGAGATTGGCTATGCTCCTTGGATCTAAAAGATGCCTACACGCACATCCTCATCCATCCAAGCCACCGCCAATACCTAAGGTTTGTGGTGGCAGGAAATCATTACCAGTACAGAGTACTACCCTTTGGCCTATCCTCCGCACCACGAGTCTTCACAAAATGTCTCGCGGTGGTGGCGGCTTATCTCCGGCTTCACGGCCTCTATGTCTTTCCGTACCTAGACGACTGGCTCATCAGAGCATCGTCCTCTCCGGAAGTCACAAAAGCCACGCACCGCACTGTGACTCTTCTGCAGTACTTGGGCTTTGTCATAAACTTCGCAAAGTCCACTTTGCTCCCCTCACAGGATCTCGAATTCATCGGCACAAGACTGCACACTCCTCAGGCACGAGCTTTCCTGCCTCTCGACAGGGCTCAACGGCTCATGGACCTAGCCGGCCGCTTTCGCAGCCAGTCCCTGGTCTCAGCCAGGCGCTTCCTGAGACTACTCGGCCATATGGCTTCCACCGTCCACGTGACCCCCAATGCCCGCCTGAATATGCGGCCTGCTCAATGGTGCCTTCGCAAGCAGTGGCAACAAGCCACGGGCGGCCTAGCCGACTTAGTGCGCGTCTCCGGACCGCTGGCCTCTTCTCTGCAGTGGTGGCTTCATCGGCCGAACCTGGTCCTCGGAATGCCTTTTCAGTCACCTCAGCCGGCTCAAGTGCTGACGACCGATGCTTCTCTCCTGGGATGGGGAGCGCATTGCCAAGGGGCGTGTACTCAAGGTCTCTGGACCACGTGGGAGTCTGCTCAGCAGATCAACTTCCTGGAGCTCAGAGCAATCCGTCTGGCTCTCAAGGCTTTCTCCCACCTGACTTCTCACCAGTCCGTCCTTGTCCAGACAGACAATCAGGTTGCCATGTTCTACGTGAACAAACAAGGAGGCACAGGCTCCTTCCTTCTCTGTCGGGAAGCACAGAAGCTCTGCTCTTGGGCCGTCAGCCACGGCATTCTCCTCAGGGCAGTTTATCTCCCAGGCCAAGAAAATTGCCTGGCCGACAAACTCAGCAGGATCCTCCAGCCGCACGAGTGGCGCCTGGATCCCTTGGTAGTTCAGAAACTTTTCCTGCAGTGGGGCCTCCCCACGATGGATCTCTTTGCCAGTCCTCTCAACAGGCAACTTCCTCGTTTCTGCTCCCGTCAGCCGCATCCCCTTCGAGTAGCGGCGGATGCTTTTCTGCTCTCATGGTCGAAGAGCCTTCTGTATGCTTTTCCTCCCATCCCGCTAGTCTCTCGAACTCTTTTCAAGGTTCTCCGAGACAAAGCTTCCATGATCCTGATAGCTCCTCGCTGGCCCAGACAGCCGTGGTTTCCACTCCTGCTGCAATTAGCGGTGGAGGATCCGTTCCCCCTGGGGTTTCAACCGGATCTCCTAACACAGGATCAGGGGTCCCTGCTACACCCCAACCTCAGATCTCTACATCTGATGGCCTGGCTGCTGAAAGGGTAGTCCTTGCTACCCTTCTACTGCCGGCAGAGGTGGAAGAGGTCGTCCTAGCTTCTCGGCGACCTTCTACCCGCAAATGCTACGCCCTTAAATGGCGTCGCTTTTCCGCTTGGTGTGCCCAGCAGTCTCAGGATCCCTTCTCCTGCTCGGTGTCGGTGATCCTGCAGTACTTGCTCTACCTCTCTAATCTGGGACTTCAGTCCAACTCCGTCAAAGTTCACCTCAGTGCTCTTTCAGCACATCATGTGCCGGTGGACGGCAGACCTCTTTCCAGCGACCCTCTCGTAGCGAGGTTTCTCCGAGGTCTCCTTCTACTTAAACCACCTCTGCGCCCGCCAGCACCTGACTGGGATCTGAATGTGGTTTTACAGCGGATCACCTGTCCGCCTTTTGAACCTATGGCTACCTGTTCTCTCCGTTTTCTTTCTTGGAAAACGTTATTCCTGATAGCCCTCACTTCCGCTAGACGCGTAAGTGAATTGCAGGCCCTCGTGTCTGATCCCCCTTACACTCGGTTCTACAAAAATAGGGTAGTCCTACGGACTCACCCAAAATTTCTTCCAAAAGTGGTCTCCCCTTTTCACATCAATCATGAGGTGGTACTTCCGACCTTCTTTCCCAGGCCACACTCCAGCCGAGCTGAAATGGTCCTGCATACCCTGGACTGTAGAAGGGCATTGAACTTCTATCTTGACCGTATGCGGGAGCACCGTAAAGCTACTCAGCTTTTTGTGTCTTATGACCCCAATAAATTGGGGCTCCCGGTCTCCAAGCGTACTCTGTCCATCTGGGTTGCTGACTGCATCGCTTGGGCTTATGGAGCAGCCGGACTCTCATTAGAAAGTCGAGTCACGGCTCATTGTGTTTGGGCGAAGGCTACGTCAGTGGCTTACCTCCGCTCTGTTCCGTTGGCAGACATCTGCCGGGCCGCTACTTGGTCTTTGAGCCAGACTTTTGCGGTCCATTACTGCCTCGAGAGGGAGTCCCGCAGGGACAGTGCTTTCGGACAGGCAGTCCTCCGAAATCTCTTCGAGGTTTGAGCAACTCCTACCCTCCATCCCGGATGGGGGCTACCGGTGGGTAATAATTCAGTGAAGATTCCTTCCTTCTGTGCCGCTGAGCTAGAGGGAGCTCATTTTTGTGCTTAGGGTCTCCGGTAGCCTTAAGCTTGGGAGTCCCATATGTGAGGACTGACTTCCTGCTTGGTCCTGGAGAAAGCGTAGTTACTCACCTGTAACAGGTGTTCTCCAGGAGCAGCAGGAATCAGTCCTCACAATCCTCCCTCCTCCCCTTGGAGTTGCAATCATCTGCTTGTTTTTTTGCAAATTTTTATGCTGTCTTTTAGCTATGTCATCAGACTGGCTAAGATGGCACCCTTGGGCGGGAAGGAGACCGCGCATGCGCGCTGCAATTCCCAAAGGCTTTCTTTGAAAGCTGGGGAAAATTGCTCCGCGAGGGCTCCGTCGGCGCCGACGTCACCCATATGTGAGGACTGATTCCTGCTGCTCCTGGAGAACACCTGTTACAGGTGAGTAACTACGCTTTCCTGCTGTTCCCAGAGATCACCTGTTACAGGTAAGTAACTGTGCTTTATCTACTTCAGTACAGGTGTAATTGCATGCATGTATGTGCTGGAAGAAACCTGCACTTCAGCACATATTAAAGTATGTGTGTGGATGTCAGCCTTGCTCACACTGTACCTATATTCTAACCCCAGAAACTCCTGTGTATATATCACGGTATCTGTGCACCACATTTGTATGTATGTATACCGTTGGACAATGTTGTAAGAGCTCGTTTGAGCATGCTGTTATGTATGCTTATCTCTTACAAAATTTCCCCCTTAAAGGGAAAGCCTAGTATCTTTACTGATGATGTGATAAGATAGTAGAAAATGTCTGTTGATGTGATATATTTCAGTTTGTAGTTACAGGGAAATAAAAGATGTCTTTTTGCTACACAACCTAAAATGTTCATCTAATTCATGGACTTAGAGCAAAGAGGAGTTGAAAGATCATTAAGCCTACTGACAAATACAACTTACAGCATCATCATTTTTTTCTTATACCACCATAAGAATAACTTTTGTATGTTTTTCTGCATGTATTCACAGCTGTTATATTTTGTTTTATTGAAAACCATAGGCAATAACAGTGGGCAGTGTTACATGTTTGTGAGCAGAGTACATTGGAGAAAATCGATTGAACTATATAAAAATAGCCCCCCCCCCCCTGTTTTTCTGTCTAGAGAGGTATGTTGCTATTGTGGGCGATCAGTATTTCTTGTAAACATAGTGGCCATGAAATGTTTCTTCAGTATGTGAGTTGTAAGTAATCTTTCTCAATATGTTTGGCATGCATATCCTTTGGAAAGTGGTGTTTTTCTGTTGGGGTTATTGGATAAGAGGTGTGCAGGTGCGTATATTTGCACAAATCCCGTTCCACAGGATGAATGGAGGGGCTGCACGGGTGACCTGTTGAGCAACTTTATTTTGGGAAAAAGGGTGCATTAAATCTACTGGAACCTACAGACCCCTTCAGTTTTAAAATGCATCAGAGATGACAGATTGGTGTTTTAAGGGAGAGTGAGCTGGTCTGCAGTCCAGTTTTTTTTTTAAATGATCATGCATTTGCCATGATCTGAGAATGTAACATCTCTGCTTAATTTGAAAGAGGTTCCTGGCATAACACCTTAAGGCCAGATGCACTAAGCAGTTTGTCCATAGTCACAGAATTGGAAAGACCATTTAGTAAACAACTAATAGATGTCTTAATAGCTTGTGGTCAGTTGAAAACAGATTTTCATTGGTCCTTAATTCCAAACTGTTAAGATTTGCATAATGTGTTTTTGCTTATTTCTTGGCACTATAGAAGTTATTGCATTTCACTGTTGGCACATAAAGTAATAGGACACCAAATTGTTACAAAACAAATGGTAATGGCTTTGCATGTTAGAGATATGGGATAGTATTTAGGAGCCTACAGTATTTAGTAGACCAAATCAAAATCAAGTCGGCAAGTGATAACTATCTGCTCATACCTCATAGGCCAGTTGGCAAGAAGGAATTCTCTCTGATATCCCACTGTCAGCTATTGTAATGGAACCTGGTGACCTCATGCACCCCTTTGCACTAAAAGGATGGGCCAGGTTCAAAGGCTGGTGGTCCACATTGGGACTTAAGTTACTGAGTTAGCCCTTTGTGTTTAGCTTAACTGCACCTCACAAGATATAATTTAATCAGTGGGCTAATGCAAAATTATCAAGCTGATCAGGGACTTAATATGATTAGTGGAAACTCTTGTGTTCTCTACTGCAATTGATCTAATTGGTGTTTGAAAAAACAAAACAAAATATGGTAGTTTTTTTTAATACAATTTTCCTTTTTTGTAGGGCCTAGCAACTATCTCCTGCTCATTTGGACTTGTTCAGTCAGAACTGTAGCTGGAATGGGCCAGTAAGAGCTTTTATGCTTATTACTACCCGGAGGGTTTTTTTCCTTCCATATTCCCTTCCCAACTCATTAGCCCAGTCATTATAGTGATGGTCCTCAGCTGGAGGCAAATGTGCCAGGGCTCCTTCTGGAATTCTGTAATCACATGACCCTTATTCCAGCCGTTATATGTCACCACTGCAGAATGACTAGGATTCTGTCTGCTTGAAGGCTATGAAGAGTGGCTCTGCAGCATCCCCAGTATTTGCCAACCCATCAGTAGAAGGTCTAACCTCTGAATTAAATCTGAGTTATAGTCTGGCTTCCATTCTTATTCTATTTGTTTCTTTTGTTTTTACCATAATTTTGGTATGTATATAATTAGTTTTCCAGGGTTTATAATAACATCCCTAGGATACAAGAGCTGTTGCAGCATTCAGATTCCATGATATAAAATTTCTTAATTTCTTCACTGATTTGTTTATAACTTTCAAAATCTGGTCATTGACCCAATGAAGAGCGGATAACTCTCAACAACTTGTCAAAAATGCTTCTTTAATGTATCTTTGTATGCATAGTAACGTAGTAAATGATTGCAGATAAAGACCAGTATGGACCATCTAGTCTTCCTACCACTCTAGCCACCTTACTGGGCAGACTAGATGGGCCTTACTGGTCTTTATCTGCCATCATTTACTATATATGTAAAGATGAAATAAATTAGTTCAATAAAAAGGTATCACCTACAACATTTTGTTGACCTTTATATGTACACATCCAAGTGGGCTAACACAGCAACTATAATTCTCTTCTCAGTATCTGGTCACAGATGGATGTTGGTCCAATAAAAAGGTATCCCCCTACCACTTTCTTGTGTGTATGTGTGTTTCTTTTTTAAATCTATATGTATACACATAAACTAGCAGAGTGATTTTTGCAGACAATGCTAAAAATTGCAAGACAGTGCATATATGTGAGGAAGGGGACAGAATCGGAAATGATTTAAGAAAGCTTGAAGAATAGTCTGGGAGCTAAGTTTCAATGCTAAAATGTGTAAAATTATGCATTCTGAGGGTAATTTTATAAGGGGGTCCCAAGTAAAAGCATGTTTTAAGGTGCCTATGTTAAGCCTATTTTATAAAGACAGGCGCCTACTTGTCTTTATAAAATTCTAGCATAAGTGGCCTTATGCAAGCCTTCATAGCAGGGGTGACATTTTATATTAGCTGTGGAGCTGGTATAAATACATTCATAAATTATAGTATTTTAGAATTAATAAGCGTACTTGTACACTCTACTCACAGTGTGCCCAAACTCTGCGTGCCCACTTTCTAAATATGCGCTTTGATGCCAAAGTACATACTTTTATGCCGGTTTATATTTTAAGAGGTCGTTTACATGCACATGTAGTTGCATACATGTGGGAATGACTTTATAAAATTACCTCCTTTTGGATGCCAGAATTCAAGGGAGCTGTACATGATAAAGGGTGAGAAACAGATGTCCACAAAGTAGTAAAGAAACCTAGATGTGGTTTGTATCAGATTATTTCAGAATAAGGAAACAATTATGAGATGCTAGTGACCAGAGCCAAAGAGATGGTAGGGTGTATGAGAAGAGGTATAACTAGTGGGAAAGAGGAGGTGATTATGCCATTGTGCGGGTGAGACCTCACCTGTAATATTGTGTCCAGTTCTAGAGACGTTACCCCTAGAAGGAGATAGGATAGAATTTAGACGGCACAGAGAAGGACAACTAAAATGTTGCAGGGCCTGCATCAGAGGAGAGGCAGGAGAAGGGGGGAGGTACTATATCTCAAAGTATTAGTAATGCTCAAGAAGGAAAGATGTTTCAAAAGAGAGGATGTTGTAGAACAAAGTAGGCTTTATAAGGAGCCCTGAGGAGTAGCATGAGGAAAGATTTTTTTCATGGAACAGGTACTGGAAGTGCGGCATGCTCTCTGGGGTTGGCTGTGGTGTCTGAAAGCAATGGGGCTTGAAGCCATGGGATAACATGACTTCTGGCTAGTAATTTGAGCATGTTTGAGCAGATCTACATAGCTAATATCAAAATCTTAATAGTGATGATTGTCAAGAGACTTTCTCTCAGCATTTGCTGGTTTATAATACTGAGTTAGCAATATGCAAAACTTAATCCTGTCAATTAAAGTGTTAGCTTTGGCACCATAGCTATTGACTGGAAGCAGAAAAAGGCTTCAGTTGGGGATAGGGGCAGCAAAGCTAAAAATATAGTTCATTTGAATTCAAAATACCTGGACTGGTTAATCTAAATTGGAAAGGCCATCAATTATTGCATGTAAATTGAGGATACGTTTTGCAAACTTTTGTTTATTTTGTAAGCCCGATTATCTCCCCCAGGTTTTGTTCTATTCTCGTTGTAAGCAAGAAAATATACAGCCATTCTGTGTAGGATTTATTGTTTTACTAAGTAGATGGGTATCCTTAAAAGGATGGCAGTTTATGAAACAGCCTATTTCATTCCTGTAATGTTTATAAATTTCTCTCTGAAATGGTTGAGCTTATTACTTTAATAGCATAAAGCAACAAACAACAAAGATTCATATGTCTGTAATTTTGTTCCAATTAAGCTAATCCACATAGTTACATAGTAAATGATAGCAGATAAAGACCAGCATGGTCCATTTACTCTGCCCAGTGAGATGACTAGAGTTGTACCTACTGCTCTGTGCAGGTCACCCCTCGTAAAAGTTATTTGTTTGCTTTGATTCCATCCTCTCGTTACATAGGTATCCTCTGTGACTGTCCCATGCATTTTTGAATTCTGTCACTGTTTTTGACCCCCACCAGCTCTTTCAGGAGGGCATCACAGGCATCCATCAACTTTTCTGTGAAAACGTATTTCCAGACTTTGCTTCTCTGTCTTTGAAAAAGTTTTATTTTGTTCATAAATACTATTTTAAATATTTAAACATCTTTAGCATATCTACCCTCTCCTTCCGTTTGAATTAATGACTTTTAAATCTTTCTAAACACTTGCAGTCATTTTATTTTGTATTGCTTTTGTATATTTTCTCATTATTTCCCTAATGCTAGGACTACATAAAGCACTCCTCATTTTTTCAGTAAAGTAGTAGTGATGTGGCTTACCAGTAGAGAAATGGGGACATTAGTGTATTTCATTGGTCACTCCAGTTCAGAGTTAACTGATTGAGTGGGAGGTGTCAAAGGGTAGTGGTAAATGGAGTTGGTTCTGAAAAGAAGTGATCAGTCTATGGTCCAGTTCTTTTTAACATTTTTGTAAGTGATATAACAAAAGGGCTAAAAGGTAAGGATTGCTTCTTTGCAGATGCCGTCAAAATCAGCAATAGGGTAGACACCTTGGAAGGTATATATAAAATGAGAAGGGACCTAGTGAAGCTTGGTCTAGAATTTGGCATTCAAGATTTAATGCTAAAAAATGCAGGGTCATGCATTTCAGCTGCAAAAGCCCAAGGGATCAGTATAGTATAGAGGGTGAAGAACTCTACATGAAAGAAGAGTGATACCTGGAGATGATCGTATCTGATGATCTTAAGGTGGCTAAAAAGGTATAACAGGTGACAGTAAAAGGCAGATGGATGCTTGTATGCATTCCTGAGAGAGAATGGCTAGCAGGAAAATGGAGACCACACTTTCAAAAAGGCAGCTACTAAAATGGTCAGTGGTTGTCTTCATAAAGCATATGGAGACATATTTTTATTCTGGAAGACAATCAAGAGAGGGGGATATGCTAGAAACATTTAAATAACTCCATGGCATAAATGAACAGGAGGCGGGCCTCTTTCAATTGAAGGGATGCTGTATCTGAATTCAAGAAAGCATGGGACAAGTACAGAGGATCTCTGAGGGAGAGAAAGGACTGCAGAACTTGATAGTGGAGGAGTATCCTAGTGATTAGAGCACTAGCTTGGGAACTATGAAGTTGTAGTGGGAGTCTGCCCTTAAGGGGCAGGTGTCCATGGTACCCAGCCACAGTACCCTGAATGCAAGGAAGAGTATTTGCACCAAACCACCCTGACTACCTGAAAGTTTTAAACAGGCTTGGAGCTGCAATGGAGCTTAGCCTGGGAAGAGGTTCTAGGAGTGTATCCGCATGCAACCCCTCCACATCTTAGGAGCCAGTGAAGCAGCACTAAGAAATTCCATTTTCATCAGCTATTAGCTGAGGAGAAGGAGGAACCCAGCAAGGGGTATCTTCCAGCACAGTACTGGGGGCCTTTGACTGCTACACCTATAGACTCAGGTATTCTGGGATGGACCCTGGGTGGAGGAGTTAGGGAGTCCTCCCAAAAAATTTAACTAGACTGGTCAAAGTGTATAAGTGGTGGGGAATCGGATGCTATTTTAATAGTGTGCTAGAGGTGAAGCACCAGATTGATGTAGTGTGGAAGAAAGTGAATGCTCGTGCTACAGCACAGAGTAATTGGAAAGACTGGGGTAAAGAGGAAACACCCTGCCAGAGAGGAGAAGAAGAGAATGTATAGGAAATACTTTGCTGAATGGGGAAAAGAAAAGTTAGCGTGCGTGTAACATAGTTACTAGTTACCGTTTCTGCCAGTTGTTTTTGTTGTCTTTTTTTTCTCAGTAGTTATAGTTAGTTTCAGTTTATTTGATATATCACCTATGACCGAGGCAGCTAGGCAGTTGACAAAAAAAATTCAATACAATAAAATTGAATAAAATTCAACAGTAAGAGGGTGGGTTGCAAAGGACAAAAGGAGAATGGGCTAGATAAGGGAGAGGAGGCCTAGGTTACGTATTAAATGAGTGTCATATAACAGATAACAGGGACACGTAAGGGGGGGAGGAGATAGGGGAGGCAAGATAATGACTGAGAATGACTGATGCCTCTCTTTAGTTAATCAGGTAAGAGACAGAGAATCAGGAGGAGGCTGCAGAAGGAAAAGCAAGAGCAAAGAATTGGGCCTTTAATTGAGATTTGAAGCAGGAAAAAGGAAGTTGATCACAAAGGGAGGAGAGTATTACCCTGAAGGAAGAGGAGTGTGCTGCAGAAGTGCGAACAAGGCAAAAGCTGAGTACCACAAGAAGATGCTGGGAAGCTGAACGGAGAGTGCGTGGAGGAATATATGGTGTCAGTAACTTTGAGATGAAGACAGAGTAACCAGACTGGAGAGCATGATATGTCAAGATGAGGAACTTATACCTAATGAGAGACTACCGGGAGCCAGTGTTCAGTGGGCACCATGGAGAAGTGTTATGGCAGTGTTTTATAATAATTGAAGGTGGTGAATCTGATATTGGGGAAGACCTGAGAGTAGAGAGTTGATGTAGTCAAGGCAGGTGATAATGAGAGAGGATGAGTATACGAATAGGAGGTCGGAGTTGGCGAACTGAGCGGATCTGATGCCCAGTTCGCAAACTCGTCAACCTCCCATCTGTTTGCTTATTCATCTTCTCTCATTATCATTCTTAAGTTTAAGTGAACTGTTGGTTCAGAACACAATTTCTGGCCTAGGCTGGTTTATTTGAAAAAGGAGTGTGAGAGTATCAAGTTCCAAGGGCCTTCAGGCTTATGACAGTCTCCACCAAAATAATCTTCGATACTTAATCTATGAGCTCCAGAGTAAAGACTGAGGACGGGAGCATTTTGGGAGTTTCCAGTCATAGCTAGAAACTCTAAATTCCCTACAGGGTTTGCTGATTATCATTAAAAATCAGGTGATGTGTGTGTACCTTAGGGAAATGGGGAGATAGTGTTAATTAGGTCATTTCCAGATATAACTAGGAAAATCAAATTCATTTGTTTTCTTTTAGTACAAAACCAGAAATGATGGGACAATTTAAGTGTCATTCTACATGGAGCCTGTCAGTTTAGTTATTGATTAGATGTCATGCCACAATTAAAGGGCTTTCTCAGAGTATTGTTTGCATTCCAAGAGATAAGTACAGTGAGAAATGTTAAGACTTATTGCATAATAATGGGAGTCATTCTAGCTTTACTATGAGTTTAATTAACCATATCAAAACAGTTTAGAAACATTGACTTCACCTGTGCACCTAACAAAACCAAGTGCATAGTTGGCAGTTAGTAAAGGCTAGATTAATTTAAACTGCAGTGTGGTGAAAACTTTAGTTTAACCTTTAGGCACACAGTGGGTGATAAGATATTTGGCGCATTCAGCAAGTTAATTTAGAATGCAGTGAATTATTGTTGCTGTGTGACTTCCTGCTTAAGCTAGGAAGCAGAAATATTTAGACACCGCTTTTATTCACCTTAACTTTGATAAATGTTGAGAATTAGTCAAAAGAGCATAAACTAATCATTTTCTAGCCTGTCATACCGTTTGCTACCTCTTTTTTCACAGGAACTGAGAAAAGTCTCATTTTTAGATGGGAATTGAGTTTGGCATGTGAGTGATGTTAAGTGCTGTTGAGTCAGCGTGGACTCATTGCGACCCTCTGGATAGTTGATCTAAACTGTGTTCTGTCTTCAGTCAGGTGGCTCGTTAGAATGGCACCCATAGCTGCTGTTATTGTATCACTCCATCTCATTGCTGGTCTTCCTTTTTTGCGTTGACCTTCTACCTTGCCAAGTATTATGTCTTTCTCTAACGATCTCTCTCTTTGCATGATGTGTCCAAAGTAAGAAAGTTAAAGTCTTGTCATCTGAGCTTCTAAGGAAAGCATCATCATATGGTGTGGTTTGAGATAAAAGCCAAGGTGCAGTCTAATCATAGCAAGCTCAAAGTCCTAAACTTCAAAAACACTGACTTCAGTAAAATGGCCAATTACCTGCAGGAGGAGTTGGCAGGGTGGGAGGGGATAAGGGAAGTGCAATTGCAATGGGCTAAACTAAAGGTGGTAATAAAAGGGGCAACAGATAAATATGTAAGGAAAGTAAATAAAAACAAGAGGAGAAGGAAACCTATTTGGTTCTCAAAAGAAGTGGTTGCTCAAATAAAGGCAAAAACCACAGCTTTCACAAAATTCAAAAGCTTGCATACAGAGGAACACAGTGAGGAATACAGGTTCAAACTAAAAGAGAAATGAGGAAAGCAAAATCAAAGGCAGAAGAAAAGACGGCTAAAGATGTGAACTGTGGCGACAAAACTTTCTTCAGGTATATTCAGGAGAGGAGGAAAATCAGAGATGGAATTGCAGGACTCAGAAGTGCTGGGAACGGATTTGTGGAAAGTGACATTGAAAAAGCAAAATTTCTAAACAAATACCTCTGCTCTGTTTTTACTAAAGAAAATCCTGGATAAGGACCATCTATGACTCCCAAATATAAAAATGGGAATGAAATAGATACCACACCATTCACTGAAGATGATGTGTTTGAACAACTTGCAAAACTGAAAGTGAACAAGGCCATGGGACCGGATGGGATACATCCCAGGATACTGAAAAAGCTCAGAGAGGTTCTTGCAGGGCCGTTAAAGGATGTTTTCAACAGATCCTTGGAAACAGGAGTAGTTCCTCAGGACTGAAGAAGGGCGGATGTGGTACTTCTTCACAAAAGTGGTGACAGGGAAGAAGTGACAAACTACAGGCCCATGAGCCTTACACTGGTGGTGGGAAAAGTAATGGAGGCGCTTCTGAAAGAGCGAATAGCGGACTTTCTCTAAACCAGCAGGTTGCATGATCTGAGGCAACATGGTTTTACCAAAGGACGATCTTGCCAAACAAATCTCATTGAGTTCTTTGGGTGACCAGAGAACTAGATCAGTGGCATGAGATGGATGTCATCTACCTGGATTTCAGCAAAGCCTTTGATACTGTTCCTCATATGAGGCTTATCGATAAACTCAGTAGTTTGGGGATGGGTCCCCAAGGTGCTGAACTAGATCAGAAATTGGTTGACTGACAGGCGACAGAAGGCGATTGTAAATGGAGCTCACTCGGATGAAAGGAGGGTGATTAGCGGGGTGCCCCAGGGTTCGGTCCTGGGCCCGGCACTGTTAAATGTATTTGTGAGTGATATTGCTGAAGGACTGCATGGAAAAGTCTCTTTTTGCAGATGACACGAAAATTTGCAACAGAGTGGACTCTCCTAAAGGAGTGGATAACATGAGGAAAGATCTACAAAAGCTGGAAGAATGGTCTAATGCTTGGCAGTTAAGATTTAATGCGAAGAAATGCAGTGTCATGCACTTGGGAAGCAGAAATCCAGGGGAAATGTACGCGATAGGGGGCGGGAGGTTGGTGTGCACGGACCAGGAGAAGGACCTTGGTGTGATTATTTCTGCAGATCTCAAGGTGGCAAAACAGTGTGACAAGGCAGTGGCAAAAGCCAGGAGGATGTGGGGTTGCATACAAAGAGGAATTACCAGCATAAAGGAAGAGGTACTAATGCCACTGTATAAGTCACTGGTGAAGCCTCACTTGGAATACTGTGTTCAGTTTTGGAGACCATATCTTGCAAAGGATGTAAAAAGACTGGAAACTGTTCAGAGGAAGGCAACCAAAATGATTTGGAGCCTGTGTCAGAAGCCTTATGAGAAGAGACTTGAAGACCTAAATATGTACACTTTGGAGGAGAGGCGGGACAGGGGAGATATGATTCAGACCTTTAAATACTTAGAGAAATAATGAACAAACAAACCTCTTCCAAAGACGAGGAAGCTGTAAAACTAGAGGGCATAACATGAAGCTGCAAAGGGGGGTAAATTGAAAGGCGATGTCAGGAAATACTTTTTCACTGAAAGGGTGGTGAATGCTTGGAATGCCCTCCCGATGGAAGTGGTGGGAGCAAATACAGTGACAGAATTCAAAATGGTATGGGACAGACTCAGTGGATCCCTTTACAGCAGGGGTCTCAAACTCAAATTGCTTTGAGGGCCAAATGAGGACTTGTAAAGTAACCCGGGGGCCGCATAAGACACGGGGCCTCATTTGCATAAATATTTGCATAATGTTACCATACACTAACTTTTAGTAAACATGCCTCTTTAATGAGTATGGATAAAGAAAGACTAAAAGATTTAGAAACAAGAAGACAATAATTAAACTGGGAACCCCAAAAGCCAAACTTGGAATGTACAACAACACTGTAGAAATAAAACTATAAATTAATTTCCTCTTGTACTAAACAAAGCGCAAACATTAATGATGCACATTTCCCAGAGCTGACATATTCCAGTTAATAAATTCAAAATAAAGAGATATTTTTCTACCTTTTGTGCATTTTTTTCAGTTGCAATTGTTCCAGCCACTTTCTTCTGGTTTCTTCATGTCTTCTGCTAACTCTCCATCGTCTGCTGTCCATTTGCCCTTTCTTCTCTCCTAGTTTTTTTCCATTCTCTCTCTACATCTGCTTTAACATACTAATCTTTCTCCTTTTTCTCTTTCCTCATTCCTATTTCATCCACTCAAATTTTACCCCTCCATCCTCAATCCCCACTTACTCTCCCAATACCTGGCCAATTGTAGATTTGTCTTCTCTCCCAGACAAAATATTTTTCCCCTCTCCATTTCACTTTCCCAGCTCCATCCCATTCTAATCCTCCCCCAACATCAGCTCCCTTCTAGTTCCAGCCCCACCCAGCATCCGCTCCCTTCTAGTCCCCCCATCAGTCCATTTCCAGTCCTATCCTAGCCTCACCATCAGCCCATTTCCAATCCTAGCCCCCCATCAGCCCATTTCCAATCCTAGCTCCCTCCCCTCACAGCCCATTTCCATTCCAAGCCCCCTCCCCATCAGCCATTTGCAGTTCAAGCCCCCCTTCCACTCAGCCCATTTCCAGTCCTAGCAACCCCCCCCAGCCCATTACCAGTCCTAGACCCCCCATAGCCCATTACCAGTCCTAACCTCCCCATAGCGCACTTCCAGTTTTACCCCCCATCACCCCATTTTCAGTCTTACCCCCCCTTAGCCCATTACCAGTCATAACCCCCCCTGCCAATAGCCCACTTCCAGCCCTAACCCCCATTACCCCATTTCAGTCAGCCCCTCCATAGCTCATTACCAGTCCTAACTCCCCCATCAGCCCACCTCCAGTCCTTCCTAACCCCCACCTGCCCATTTCCAGTCCTAGCCCCCACCATAGCCCATTACCAGTCATAACCCCCCTGCCAATAGCCCATTTCCAGTCATATCCCCCCCCTGCCAATAGCCCATCTTCAGTCATAACCCCCCCTGCCAATAGCCCATTTCCAGTCATACCCCCCCCTGCCAATAGCCCCTTTCCAGTCATAACCCCCCCCCGCCCTTTGCCCATTTCCAGTCCTCGCCCCCACCATACGCCATTACCAGTCATAACCCCCTGCCACTAGCCCATTTCCAGTCATAACCCCCCCCCCTGCCAATAGCCCATTTCCAGTCATAACCCCCCCTGCCAATAGCCCATCTCCAGTCATAACCCCCCCGCCAATAGCCCATTTCCAGTCATACCCCCCCCTGCCAATAGCCCATTTCCAGTCATACCCCCCCCTTGCAAATTGCCAATTTCCAGTAATACCCCCCCTGCCAATAGCCCATTTCCAGTCATAACCCCCCTCCTGCCAATAGCCCATTTCCAGTCCTACACCCCCCCCCCCATCAACCCAGGTAAATTACAAAAAAAACCTGGCTTCTGCTGCTGCAGCAGAAAATCAGCTGTCCCGCGGCCCCTTCCCCTCTGCGCCGAGAGCCCTGAGTTGTGCTTCATCTGCAGGTGCTTTTTAAGCCGCGAAGAGAGTATTTCCCTCTCGCGCGGCTTAAGCCTAGTCACTTTTCAAGCCTCGCGAGAGGGAAATACTCTCTTCGCGGCTTGAAAAGCACCCGCTGATGGAAGCACTCTCGGGGATCTCCGGGCAGAGAGGAAGGGGCCGCAGGACAGCTGATTTTGCTGCTTGAGCAGCAGAAGCCAGTTTTTTTTTATTTTTTAAATTGACCGTCGATTCTGCCGTTGCCACGGCGGCAACGGCAGCAGCAGAAGCCGTCGCGGGCCGCACAACGTTCTCTCGCGGGCCGCGTGTTTGAGACCCCTGCTTTACAGCAACAGGATAAAATCAAAATAAACTTATCTAATTTCTCAAAATACAGGGGTGTCCTACATGGAGCGGTGGGTTCACCCCTAAAACAGACATGGGGAGGGGTGGCCTGCACAGAGCGGCAGGTCCACCTACTCTTGCCATCTTACTGGGCAGACTAGATGGACCATACTGGTCTTTATCTGCTGTCATTTACTATGTTACTATAATCTCCTCTAGTATTGACTGGTTTGTTCTTCGGCTTTCCATGATTTGCAAAGTATTCATTGCCAGCATCATAATTCAAAGGTATTAGTTTTCTTCTTGTCTATCCTGTGAGCCTATCGCAAAGAAGGCGTGGTCTCTATTTTCACTTGCTCTACGTAATAAGCACTTTGGATGTACCAACCTGGATCAGAAAAAGACAATGAACCCAACTTCGTGAATCTGATGTGGCCAGTCTGAGTAGCAAGTACTTGATAGGATCTCTGAGTAGGTCCATCCTTTGGTGCACATTCCTAAAGATAAACAATAAACTGGCTAATAATGGTTTATGGGGGTTTTTTTGCTCGAGAAACATGTTGAAATCCATTTTAAACCCAGCTATAATAGATACCTTGTCTACATCCTCCTGAAACATATTCCATAGCATTCTTTAATTTTGATTAAAATTTGCGACCTGTTGGTGTATCTCCCTAGTCTTAATACTCTTTGAAATGGTAAACAGCTCTTTCCTATTTACTATTCCACCTCATTCATGGTTATTTACACCTATATCACATACCCCCTCTCAGCTGTCTGCTCTCCAAGTTGAGGAATCCAGATTGGTATAGCCTTCATTATGCAGCCATTCCATCTCCCTTATCATTTTGGTTGCCCTTCTCTACCTTTTTAGGTGCATTTCGCATAAGCAATAGCATCTATTGGGAAGGCTTCCTTCATTTCTTTTTTAAATTTTTGAGTTTGTCTGTCCCTATACATCTGTTTACGCATGTGTAAACACAGATGCCTATGCCCCTGATGTTTTGGTGATTGTATGCCCCTGATGTTGCAGACCTGCAGGGCCATAGTCCATCCTGGTTCTGTTCACTGCTGTTGCTGCTGCTGCTCCACTTCCTGATGTTTCTTCCACCCTTGTCTAGTATTTTCCCCTCTCTCTCCTGTTCCCATCTTGGCCAATATCTCAACTCAGACCTTTTTGCTGCAGTAACTGCAGCAATGGAAAAAAAACAGCATTAACATAGGCTTGTGATGGCCAGCCATGGATTCTCTCAGCCTATGCGGTCTTGAGCCCTTGCATGTCTCACCACTTATGCACACTTCCTTTTGCCATGGGGCTAGGATGCAGAAGTGCTCAACACGGCATGGGCTGAGAAGCTTTGATGTGGCTGGTGCAGGCATATACTATGTTACTACGTTTTTCAGTGTTGCAGTTGCTGCGGGAAAAAGAGCCTACCAATACACCCCATGACACACACATACATGTACTCCTCTGTAACCCCCATGATACACACATATATACATATTCACACTTCTCCCGACACCCCCATGACATACATGTATGCACTCCCAACACTCCCAATGAATGCATGCCTCCAACACTCTCAATGGCACACATGTGCACACTCTTCTGACACCTCCCATGACACACATACATGAACCCCCCATCTGCTTGATTCTGCAAATGGGGGAAATGCACCATTATGTCACATTACAAGTATACACTATTTAACTTGGGGTGGTTTTTCTTTTTTTTGTTCCATTATATATATTTTTGGAAATGAGGTGACCAGATCTGCATGCAGTATCAAAACATAGATCTGTACAAAGGCATTATGGTATTATCTGTATTTTCTAACATTCAATTTGCATACTGAGTTGAGGTTTCCAAAACGTTTTTTCTTGGTGGTGAATTCTGATATGGAATTCATCATTGTAGATCCTTCTCTATTATGATTAATTGTCCTTATGTGTATCTGCATAGTTCTCTACATTAAATTTTATCTGACATTTAGATATCTTGCCTCACTGGGTCTTCCTGCATTTCTTCACAATCCACATCATGATTTAACAATTTAAATACATTTGTACAATGAGCACATTTGATCATCTCATTGTCTGATTTATTTTTTCCAGAGTATTTATTAAAGTACTAGACAGAAACTATCCCAGTACAAGATCCCCTTTGCACATCCACTAATCCCCTCTCTCCACAGAGAAACTGACCATTTAGTCCTACTGTCTGTATCTCCAGGAACAAGCAGGAATGAGTCTTCACATATGGGTACGTCGGTACCGACGGAGCCTGCGCGGGAACGCTCCCATAGCGTCCAATCAGAAAGCTTTTGGGAGCATCCCACAGTGCCTGCGTGCTGCCTTCCCGCCTTTCCCAACTGTCTCTCCTCAGTTCTTCTTTTTCCGCGGAGCCAGCAGGTCGTGTTCCTGTCACCGCAGAAGAATTTCCTTATTTTTTTCTTTATTTCTTTTCTGTCGCATCTGCCGCCTTCAACGTTGTACCGGTACTGCTGGTCCTCCTTCTTTTCTTCTTGTAAAAAACCCCCCAAAAAATCCTTTTTACTATTCTTTTTCTTCAGGTGCACTTCAGTTTTGGGCCTTAGGCCCAAAACATTTTTTCCTTAAATATGGAAAAGCCTGCCTCAGGTTTTAAAAAGCGCACAAAATGTGGCGGTACTATTTCTGTCACCGACACCCATGAATGGTGTCTAAAATGTTTAGGTCCTGACCATTCCATAACAGATTGTGTGTCCTGTTCCATGATGTCTAAAAGGGGTCGGCAGAACTGAGCTGCCAAGCTCAGTACCCTGTTTCCCTCTGATGCGGCTTTGGTGGCATCGACTTCTTCCAGGGCTGCTTCTTCCTCACATGGATCTCAGGTAACTAAACATAAATCCAGCCGGTCCTTGAAGGGTAGATCTCCTTCTAAGCATCGAGATGCCTCTGGCCTTGCCCTCGAGGATTCTGCACCGGCAAAATTACCCTGGCGGGAGGCTTCGGCCTCTAAAGCATCAACATTGGGGTTCCAGGATGATCTCGATGGCGTGGCCTCGACAGATCTCCTGGTGCCATGCTCTGAGGTACCGGTGGCTTCCACCGGTACCGACTTCCAGGCATTGGCGGCGTCGATGGATCAGAGGATTCTGTCCATCGAACGCAGTCTGGCGGCTTTCCTTGTGGCATCGACGCCCATGGTACCGCAACAGACTACTCCGCCGGTACCGGCTCTAGCATCGCCATCGGCACCGGTACCGGTGACATCGGCATCGGTGTCCACTATGCTGGTACTCTGTCCTCTAAAGCCCTCCGGTACCGATGATTCCCGATACCGATCCCGGTCGGTACGGGTATCGGGCTTTGCAAGAGCATCCGGACAGACGATACTTCAATTCCTCTGAAGACTCTGAGGATTCTGAAGAGTCGGTCGATGCAGTGATGCTTCTTCCACAGGAAGAGTCCTCTCCTAAACGAAGAATGTCTCCTCCAGAGGATTTGTCTTTTCAAGACTTTATCAGAGAGGTGGCTCAGGGTCTCTCTATTACAGTGGCTCCTGAATCAGAGCCCAGAGCCAAGGAGTTAGATATTCTACAATATCCTAAAACTCCTAAAGAGGCAGCTACCTTACCTATTCATGAGATTCTGTATGATCTCATGTTGAGGATGTGGGAAGCACCTCTAACCACCTCTCCTCATTCTCGCAGGTTGGATACCATGTATCGTGTCCCTCGTCCTGGTTTCCATAAAAGTCAACTTCCTCACCACTCTATTGTGGTTGAGTCTGCAATGAGAAAGATTAGAAGTGCCAAAAGACATGCCTCTAATCCTCCAGGACGGGAATGTAGAACCCTGGATGCTTTTGGAAGAAGAGTCTTCCAAGCTTCCATGCTTGCTGCAAGAATTAATTCCTATAGTCTTTACATGGGAATGTTCTTAAAAGAAGTCACTGACCATTTGCAGACTTTAAGTCCTTTTATATCTGAAGATAAAAGGCAGGAATTTCTCACTGGGCTCAAACATGCCCAGGATATCTCCAAATTCTCCAACCGTGCAGCTTTTGACTCCTTTGAACGCGTAAGCAGAGCCTCAGCTATTGCCATAGGTGCACGTAGGATTACTTGGCTTCAAGCATCTGATTTGGAGATCTGGGTTCAAGATGAATTGGGAAATATCCCTTGTACAGGTGAGAACCTGTTTGGTAAGGATTGGCAAGCAAAAGCCAATCAGATGGATGCCGAAAATTCTGCTTTGGATAGACTATCCAAATCTACAGCTGCTCCTGCTAAGAAAAGGTTGTTGACTATCCTGCTTATGATCAGTGGGCATCTTCTGCAGCTCAGTTCCCTTCCAAACGTCAGCAATCCTCCAAACAGAGTAAAGCAAAGGCTGCGAGGCCTGCTCCAGCCCAGCAACCTCAGCCCCCTCAGGGCCTTTGACTTTCTGCTAGAGAACCTAGCCCTCCTGGCTCTAGAAGGACCAGAGCCCTCCACCATTCCAGGAAGGTTATGTCACTTTGCTCCCAAATGGGGGCAAATTACAGCAGAGCATTGGACACTCCATCATAAAAGAGGGGTACAAGCTTCATTTTTCAAGCTTGCCCCCTCTCACAAGAGTGCACCAGTTCAATTCTCCACCCTCCCTCCTCAACCTGTAGGAGCAGGAGGTTGCCACTCTTCTTGCCCAGGGGGCCATAGAGAAAGTGCCTTTTCAACAACAGGGCA
This sequence comes from Ichthyophis bannanicus, assembly GCA_033557465.1. Classification (NCBI taxonomy): domain Eukaryota; kingdom Metazoa; phylum Chordata; class Amphibia; order Gymnophiona; family Ichthyophiidae; genus Ichthyophis; species Ichthyophis bannanicus. The sequence goes on from CM066033.1 coordinate 547,342,809, forward strand.
CAGGGTTCTACTCCCCCTATTTTCTTATTCCAAAGAAAACAGGGAGCTTCAGACCCATCTTAGATCTCAGAGAGTTGAACAGATTCCTAGTCAAAGAAAAATTCAAGATGGTTTCTCTAGGAACTCTGCTGCCATACCTTCAGAGTCAGGATTGGCTTTGTTCTGTAGATCTCAAGGAAGCGTACACTCATGTTCTCATCCATCCAACTCACAGAAGGTTCCTTCGGTTCCTTTTTCAGGAAAAGCGCTATCAATACAAAGTGCTCCCTTTTGGTCTGGCCTCTGCACCAAGGGTGTTCACGAAATGCATGGCAGTGGTTGCTGCTTTTCTGCGCACCCTGGGAATATTCGTCTTCCCTTACCTGGACGACTGGCTCATTCGAGCTCCCACTCAATCAGAGGCCAGGACTTCTCTCACCTGCACAATGTGTATCCTTCAGTATTTAGGGCTGGTAATAAACATCCCAAAATCCAATTTAATCCCTACTCAGTCCCTGGAGTTTATAGGTGCGTTGCTGGATACCACAAAGGCAAGGGCCTATCTTCCCCAGGCCCGTTGCCTTCGCTTGGTGCAGTTAGCTTCTCAAGCAGAGTTGAAACCCCTGCTAACTGCTCGAGAGATGTTACAGTTGCTAGGCCACATGGCATCCACCGTACATGTGGTACCATATGCTCGCCTTCACATGAGAGCTGCTCAGTGGACTTTATCCACCCAATGGACCCGGGAAGTAGGCTGCCTGTCAGATGTCCCCTCAAAACTTGTTGCTGGGGTCCCCCTATCAACAACCTCTACCCCAAGCAACTCTTACAACAGATGCTTCTCCAATGGGCTGGGGAGCTCATCTTCAGGACCTCTCCACCCAGGGCATCTGGTCCCCACAGGAGACTTGTCTACATATCAATCTCTTGGAACTCAGAGCAATCTTCCTTGCTCTGCGAGTTTTCCACACCCTGCTCAGCCACAAGACAGTCCTTATCCACACGGACAATCAGGTAACCATGTTCTATGTAAACAAGCAGGGAGGAACTGGCTCTCTGTCGCTTTGCAACGAAGCTCTGCGACTGTGGGCCCTCGCCAGAGAGCATCACATCCATCTTCTGGCAGTTTATCTTCCAGGTGTTCAAAACTCTTGGGCGGACAGACTCAGTCGAGTTCTGCTTCCACACGAGTGGTCCCTTACACATGGACCAGGTATCCAAATTTTTTCGAATTTGGGGAACTCCGGACATAGACCTCTTTGCAAGTTCGTGGAATGCCAAACTTCCCCGGTTCTGTTCCAGAACTCCGGCTCAGGGGGCTCAGGCAAGGGATGCTTTCCTCCTTTACTGGGGTCAAGACTTCCTGTATGCCTTTCCACCCATTCCCCTAATTCCCAAAACCCTGTTCAAGCTTCAGAGAGACAGAGGCCACATGATTCTCATAGCTCCACATTGGCCACAGCAAGTGTGGTACCCTCTGCTTCTACATCTCTCTCAAGCTCCCTCCCTAGAGTTAGGGTCTGCTCCAGACCTCCTCTCTCAAGAGGACGGAAGGTTATGGCATCCCAATCCCCAGTCTCTACATCTCAGGGCTTGGTTGCTGAAGGCCTAGATCTCCAGGATCTTCATCTGTCTCAACAAGTGAAAGATGTTCTTTATGCTTCCAGAAAACCTTCCACTAGACACTCTTACGCTTTCAAGTGGAAGAGGTTTACCATCTGGTGTTCTGAAAAGGGTCTTATCCCCCGTGCCATACCTCTGGAATCATTGCTGGAGTATCTCCTTCATCTGTCTAATGCAGGCCTTAAGACAAATTCAGTAAGGGTCCATTTGAGTGCTATTGCAGCTTCCTTTAGGCCTCTAAATGGACAACCTATTTCCTCTCATCCTCTTGTAGCAAGATTCATGAGAGGCCTCCTTTTAAAAAACCTCCCATTAGACCACCCCCGGTGGCATGGGACTTAAATTTGGTTCTTAGTCAGCTTATGAAGCCGCCTTTTGAACCTTTAGCTACCACCTCCTTGAAATACCTTTCTTGGAAAGTTATCTTTCTCATTACAATCACATCTGCACGCCGCATCAGTTAATTGCAAGCACTAGTAGCTAATCCACCTTATACAAGGTTCCGTCATGACAAGGTGGTCCTTAGGACTAATCCACACTTTATGCCTAAAGTGGTCTCGCCTTTTCACCTCAACCAGGAGGTCTACCTACCTGTCTTTTTTCCAGGACCTCATGCATCAAGTGCAGAGAGGAACCTTCATACCCTGGACTGTAAAAGAGCTTTGGCCTTTTACTTACAAAGGACACAGCAACATAGAAAGTCTTCCCAACTCTTTGTTGCCTTTGATCCTTCTCATCTCGGACAACCAGTCTCCAAGAGAACACTTTCCAACTGGATTGCCCAGTGCATTTCTTTCGCCTATCAGAGCAAGAACCTTTCTCTGGAGGGCCATGTCACAGCGCACAATGTCAGAGCCATGGCAGCCTCAATGGCTCATCTGAACTCTGTATCTATCGATGACATCTGTCGAGCAGCCACTTGGGCCTCGGTTCATACCTTCACAGCCCATTACTGCTTGGACAAGGACTCCCACCGGGATGCCTTGTTTGGTCAGGCTGTTCTTAAACACCTGTTCCATACTTAATCAACTCCTACCCACCATCCCTCTTGGGATGCCAGATATCCAGATGGGGAAGTGCAGCCCTGTTCCAGGGACACATAACTTATGGGCTCTCTCCCTGGCATCTAAAGCTAGGGAGTCCCCATATGTGAAGACTCATTCCTGCTTGTTCCTGGAGATAGCACAGTTACTTACCTGTAACAGGTGATCTCTGGGAACAGCAGGAATAAGTCTTGACAACCCACCCACCTCCCCTAGGAGTTGTCTCTCTCTCTCTCTCTCTCTCTCTCTTTCCTTCTCTTTCTCTTTGTCTCAGCTCTAAAACGTAACTGAGGAGAGACAGTTGGGAAAGGCGGGAAGGCAGCACGCAGGCGCTGTGGGATGCTCCCAAAAGCTTTCTGATTGGACGCTGGGGAGCGTTCCCGCGCAGGCTCCATCGGTACCGACGTACCCATATGTGAAGACTTATTCCTGCTGTTCCCAGAGATCACCTGTTACAGGTAAGTAACTGTGCTTTCCTGTCTTTTAACCAGGGTATGGCTGCCTGCCCCTTTACTTTATAATTGCCTGAGGAGTCTCAAGAGAGAGATTGCCAAATACTTTCTGAAAATCCAGATATATTATATTGACTAACTTACCCTTATGAACATATTAACACCTTTGAAAAATTGAATACTTTAAGAAAGATTTCCCTTTCCTAATTCCATGTTGGCACTACCCCATTAAGCAGCAAGCTTGAACAGTAATCTTGTTTTTTAGAATTGTTTCTACCATTTGCTCAGTACTCAAGATCACTGGATCACCTCAGTTAGCATTACATTGGACATATTCCAGTTTTCAAGTACTGTGGCTGATTTTAATGATATGTTACAAATTACTAATAAAAGGTCCGCAGTTTCATTTCCAAATTTTTTTCAGAACTGTTGGTAAATATTCATCTGGTCCTGGTGATCTGTTCTTTAGTTTGTTAATCTGCTCGATTAAATTCTCTAGTGTCACATTGATTTGCTTCAATTCCTCTGAATCATCACATTCAGATGAAGTTTCTGGTGTGGGTATATTCCAATATTCTCCATAGTAAAATCTCAAGCAAAGAATTCATTTAGTTTCCTGCTATGATCTTATTCTGCCTGAAGGTTTGTTTCACCCTTTGGTCAGCTAGTGGTCCAGCTGATTCCTTCACAGGCTCCTTGCTTCAAATATGCTTGAGCCTTTTGGCTGTCTTAAAACTGCATGGCTGAATGGATAGTGGCTGAATGTCACTGACTATCCATAGTGTTAAGTGGACTGTCCATATTCTGCCCTCATTCCACCTCAGCATTTTCTGAGAAGTCACAGATAGGGCACTTAACTATACAACCGATAAGTAATTTTGAATATCAGGCTATGTGATACCAGGTTTTCTCTTTGATCTTCTAATTTATGTTAGCCTTTTCACTGTGTGCTATTTTATCCTGCCATACTTTTCCGATGAGGTATGGAATTTCTATCCATAAAGATTGCACAGTGTGTTTGTTTCCACCAAGACTTCTATCCTACTTGACTCATTGCTATCCTAACTATAGTACCTCTCCTCTACCAATTTGATCTGCTCTGTCATTAAGATACATTTTAGCTTGTTTTCGTATTTTTGGAGTTTTTCCAGATTTTCATGTGTTTTATTTGATCCCTTTTACTAATGATCAGCATATTCTGTCTGCTACCATGGCCCTCGTATATTCCTATGAATGTGGTGACAGCACACACTTTGTAAGCATGCGCTAAGCATGTGTGCATTATATGCAGCTAAAACTTTTTTTTAAGTGTGCAGATGAGTCGTACACATGCTAATTCATAGGTATATATGCACAAGTGATTTGCACGCATACATTTTAGGTACACCTCTATTTATACCTTGATAATGTCCCATCCTCATTTCACCATGTTTCTTATTTTTTTAATTTTTTTTGTCCGTCTTCGTTTAAAGGCACATTTTACAAAGGATCTGCTAGTGCAATCTGGGACGTCCAAGCCAGAATGTTTGGGGGAGGGGAGGGGAAAGCAGGCATATAAAATTGTACCTGAACTTTGATAAACATGGACTTGCCTGATAGGGATGTTCATGGGGATGTCTACATGGACATCCTTGGAATAGTATTAAAGAACCGGGATGTCTAATAGCTCAATGGTTAGAATAGTGGGCTAGGACCAGTGAAACCGAGTTTGAATCCTACTGCTGCTTCATGTGATCTCGGGCTAGTCATTTAATTGTCTATCTTCTGTACACCCTCTGTTTTACGAACAAAACAAGCTTGTTCCCAATGCCTGTTTGTGCCTGGGGCAGGTCTAAAGTTGGACGGGGTCATGGATGTCCCTGACGTTTCTGAAATCGAGAGAGGACTCTAAGTCCATTACAATGCCCCAGATACACCTCCACTTCACCCCCTGCCTACTTGGATGGCTTGCGCCAGAGGCGTTTTTAAAAACCATTTGTAAAATGGCTCCGGGGATGTTTCTGTGATTTTTGACATTCACGTGCATGTCTGGACATCCAAATCATGACTAAGGCTTTTAAAATTACTTTCGAGGTGTCATGTTCTAACTCTCCATTCTTATTTTAAACATTTCTGGCATTCACATACAGGCATTTTAAAGTGTGGTTTTAAGTTATTATTCACAGCCTGTTTTTTAGCAGTTGATATAAGTAATTTGAAATCATTCATATTAACTTAATGCCAGTATACTTCTTCTGAATCATGGGATCTGAGTTAGTCAACTTTCTCCTGTAATCTGTTTTAGAAACTGTTCCATTTTTTTTTTAACAGAAAGTGTACTTCATTTTTCTGCTTTTCTTCTGATTAATTAAAATATTTGTTTCTCTGCTGCTGTTGTCTATATAACTGCTCTTCTGAGCTTCCATTGTGCTATCTCTGCCTTCAGTTGGGTCATAAAATTGAGACTTGACAGCAGCAGTTAGACAGTTAGAGTGAGGTCATTTAACCTTCTATATTCAAGCAGAACTTTCACACTGTTCTTTACTTCCTCTCATCCTTTGTCTGTACCTTCACCTGGTTAGCATTGTTAGATACAAGCAATGTTGCTAGTATTAAAAGCATTTACCAAAGGCAGCCCAGTGGCAGACCAGAGATGCCATTTAGTATGATTGTGGTTGGAAAAATTGCTTCTCCAGGAATCCGATGAAGTGGGTAGTTACGATAAATGTAAAACCTGCATTTTTTTTAAGTCTGACTATCCGTATTGCATGCAGTTTAATTGAACTTTGTTTATCATTTTCCTTTCTAGCTTAAAATAACGCTTGTCATGTGCAGTTCTTTCAGCAGAGCTAATGTGATGCATCTTTTTCGTTTAATTTTTAATTTTGCTCTCAATACATGGTCTGCATAGTATATTTATTACCAGGTTGAGACTAGCTGTTGATGAGCATATAGAAGAGTTCAGTAGGAGAGATGAACTCCACATGTTCTCTTAGGCTTCCGTGGCAAGTGTCATCATCTTTGTAGTTTTCCAGGTCATGCCATGTCTTGGTAAGTGGAACTGATGTTTGACATCAATCTGTGGCTTTCTTCAAGGTAAAGTGGTTGTGCAGTGAATGTCTGTTCTTATATACAATGATTCTCAAACTGGAATTGTGGGTTTAAACCAGGAAAGTTGCATTTTTGACTGGAAATCCACTGCTTACCTCTGGGATAGACAGGATCCTTTGTGTGACCCAATATGGCATGTCTTATTTTATTTAACAGGTTTTCTTATACCCCTTTATCATTGTTACTTAAATTTGGTAATGTGCATTAAAGAGGTCCCGGACATTGATAACTTGGATTTTTCTGAGGCAATGGCTTAGGCATTTGTTTACTATCCTTATATGTCCTGTAAGAATGTCCATAATTTGTATATAGTTATCCCGGTTCTTCCAAGTTTACTACCCCTGTTCAATGTAAACTCAATGTGACCCGCTGCATTGTAGTATTGTTTTGTTCAACTGTAAACCGCACTGATTATAATAGCGCGGTATATAAGAGATATAAATAAATAAATAAAAGAAAAATGGAGGGTTAAATGACTTACCCAAGGTCACAAGGAGTGCTAGTGGGAATTGAACCCTGGTCTTTTCTTTCCCAAGCCAGTGCTCTAACTAATAGGCTACTCCCCCACTCCAATGTTATGTTCTCATGTTCATGAAATGATTATTAGTTGTATAAATACTTTCATAAAAATTGTCTTCATCGCTGACACAATATTGTGTTGTGAATTTTGATTTATAACTCACAGTTCTGCATCAGCACAATATTTCACACTTAGCTGTACTTCCATGTTGCATCGATGGTGAAGAAATTAGTATTAATCTCTCTGGGATGCCAATCTCCATTGGGTCTCTTAGGTGGTAAGATTTTGCAATGAAACTACTTCTTGTATAAGAAAGTTCTTCCTTTTTTTCAAGCACAGTGTCCACTTATTTCTTACCCAGTGGGTGCCATCCAGTAAGTTATTGGCTTTCTATCTACTTTATTACTGGTTATGGCCATTGTGACATATTACCTCAAGTTTGACTAATTTCTACTGTAGATTTACAGGCACATTTCAAACTATTGACTGTTATGTAGGAGTTAATAAATGGATATTCGATTGGCAAGAAGTCTTAGAAGCTCCTTTAGCTAGATCTGTAAGGAAATTGTCTCTTTATTCTCAGATTTGTTTTTTCCAGCTGCAGGCGTTGAGGGATAGAATACTCTACTCAATTGCATTTATCTAGAACACTGTTTCCGAACAATAAGAAAATTACTTAAAGACCATTTTTTTAAAATTTGCTTTTAATGAGATTTCAGAATGTTCTTGATGTAAATGTAACGTAACTATTTTTAATTGCTTTTGCTCTGTGTTTGTTTTAGTTGTTAGAACCATGAATGTTGTTCCCTACTTAATATGGTTTAAAGACATGGGTTATAAAAAATAGAATAAAACCCTGAACTGGGCAAATGAAGGTGTATGGAGCTCTTTTCAAAAGCATACATTGTAATATTGCAAATTCTTAGAGCAGCTGATACGAAGCTGAGATCCTTCTTCAGTACTAAGGACAGAGAACCCTCTGCTCTCTTCCGAGGAATGCTCGACTGAAACTACTCATACAGGGATTCTTGTGTATTAGCAAATTGACTTATTTTCATTGTTTGCACGTCTCCATGCTATTCATGCATATTTTTCTATTTCTGTAATGCTTTGGAGAAAACGGTAGTGGTATGCATCAAATAATAAGAAATTATAGTGCTTTGTTCATCTCTTTCTTCTGATCAATGCAAATAAGTACTGCATGATTCAAATTATACCACACCTGCTGACTCTGCTGCTCTAAATTCATTGCCCTTCATATGATACCATACTTGCCACTTCTATTCCCCATTGGCAACAATCCCTGCAGCATGCTTAAAGTATGACATTGTTTGGTGCCACCTCCAAAAAATTGAGACTTTCACAGAGTGGGCAGTGATCAAAAAACATTTACCCATGTAAATCTTTATCTTTCTCCAGGACCAAGCAGGAAGTCAGTCCTCACATATGGGTGTCATCGGCGCCGATGAAGCCCTAGCGGAGCATTTCCCCAGCTTTCTATGAAAGCCTTTGGGAATGCAGGCACGCATGCGCGGTTCCCTTCCCGCCTAAAGGTGCCATCTTACCTCAGTCTCTTTTTTTTTCCGAGAAGCCCACCGGACGTGTGTCCTGTCATCCTGGATAAAAGTTGATTTTTTCCGGCAGTTCTCGCTGTTTTTTCTCCCGGTACAACGCCGGTTCCCCTCCCGCCGGGTTCGGTATACCGGTATCGAGCCCGATTCTTCTTTTTTGGTTTTTGCCCTTCGTGGCTGGCGTTTGTGCCCATTTTTGTTTTTTTCCCTGGAAGGCCGGTCCTTTGACCTCGCGGGGACTCTTTTTTCCCCGATGGCTTCCAGCGGTTTCAAGAAGTGTGATCGGTGTAAGAAATTAATGTCTCTCACCGACACACACGACTGCTGCCTTCAGTGCCTCGGTCCTGATCATGACCCTAAGTCGTGTGGACCATGTGGGAAGATGTCTTCCAAGGCACTTCGAAGTCGCCAGCAGCAGAAAGAAAGGCTTTTCTCGGACTCAGCCTCCGGCTGGGCCCGGACCTCATCTGAGGCCTCGACATCTCGGGATTTGGATCCCGAGCGCCGTCGAAGCTCCTCGGCAGGGGGTCCCCCGACCTGGAACGCAAGAGGAAGAAGCGGCTCGCGAGGGCGTCGTCGGACGAGGTCCCTGGCTCCTCGAGGGCCAGGTCTAAGACCCCTGACCGTCGCCCCGGGCCCATGGAACAAGAGAAGCCTGCCAAAGTTCCTCGCGTGGAGCCGGAGTCTGCTGGACACGTAAGCCCCGTAGTCCTCGAGGACTCTCCTCCCAGAGAGGCGACGTCGGACCCGGCGCCGCCGGGGCCCGAGTCTGTGGCTGCTGCGTCTCCCGAGCTGAGTCTCAGGATGACAGCCTTGGAGAGCAGACTGTCTGCCTTCATGGAGCAGCAGCGGGCACTGATGGCCAGCCTGTCTGGCGCATCTGCCCCGCCCACCGGGACATCGACTTCGAAGTCGACCCCAGAGACCGAGCCGATACTCGAGTCCATCATGGCTCGAAGTCGACCTCGGTCGAGGTCTCCCTCGACCTCCCGCTCGGGACCGAGGGTGTCGACGCCGGTGCCTCCGGCGTCGGGGCGGGTGCTCCAGGGCCCCGCGGGGTCGGACCCTGACTCTTTGTCGGACGAGTCTGCCTGGGAGACGGAGGAAGACTCGGTGCGTCCCGTCGGACTCACCGCAGTCTGAGCCCCGGAGTAGATCCCCTCTGGAGGATACTTGGTTCTTGGAGTTTGTCCGGGATATGGCCACTGCCTTGGCTATTCCGGCGGACCCTGAGGAAGAGCCTCGAGCTGAAGAGCTCGAGGCCCTACAGTATGACTCTCCTCCGAAGGAGGCCTTTACTGTCCCGGTTCCTCCAATGCTGGAACGGCTCCTCTTCAGGATGTGGGAGGCACAGGCCTCGGCGCCGGTTTTAAGCAAGCGAGTCGACTCGATCTATAGACTCAGAAAGAGCCCTGGCTTTCAAAAGGCACAGCTACCACACCATTCCATGGTTGTGGAATCAGCCATGCATCGTCTGAAGAGCCAGAAGATGCACTCTGCGGTGCCCCCTGGCAGGGAGGCCTGGAACCTCGATGGTGTCGGTAGAAAGTGCTTCCAGGGCTCGATGCTTGCTTGCCGTGTCCAGTCTGTACATGGGCATGTACTTGCGGGACCTGGCCAAGGAGTTGGCCGGGCTCTCTGCTGGACTCTCCGGGGAACCATTGCAGAGATTCAAGTCCTTGTCCTTGGGGATTCGGGACTGCTCGACGTTCATATCCCACGCCGCCTACGATGGCTTCGAGGCTTCGGCACGAGTTGCGGCAGCCGGCATCGCGGCTCGACGCCAGGCATGGCTGCAGTCATCGGACCTCGAGCCATGGGTTCAGGACAAGTTGGTCGATGTCCCTTGCCAAGGTGAAAACCTTTTTGGCAAGCCCATGACCGAGAAGGCCGCCCAGCTCGAAACAGAGCACCTTACACGGACAAGGCTGTCTAGGAAGACCTCTGCCCCTTCTCATACAAAGAAGGGCTCGGGTAAAAAGTCCTTCTACCCGAGGAAGGGCACTGCCTACAAACAGTACCCTCAATATCAGGCTGCCCAAGCTGCACCCCAGGGTCAGCAAGCCAAGGGGCAGGGTAATGGGCCCCGTAGGCAGAGGACCCCCAAGCCTCCGGCCCCTGCTCCCAGTCAGCAGGGTGGGGGTTTTTGACTCCTTGAGCGTAGCCTCTCCATCCCTGCTCTCCCAACCCTGCACAGGAGGTCACCTCGCCCTCTTTGCCCACCAGTGGCCCCTCATCACCGGGGACAGTTGGGTGTTGAACATAGTCCACAGGGGCTATGCCCTGCATTTTCACCAACTGCCTCCTCCATACTTTCCAGGGGAGCCTCCAAGGCCTCCCCTGCACACAGACCTTCTCCTTTAAGAGCTTCAGGGTCTGTTGGTGGACAGGGCGGTGGAGCCTGTGCCTCCCCACTTGCACGGTCACAGATTCTACTCCAGGTATTTCCTGGTGCCCAAAAGAACCGGTGGCCTTCGACCCATTCTGGACCTCAGAAACCTCAACAAGTTCCTAGAGAAGGAAAAGTTCAAGATGCTTACTCTTGGAACACGTCTGCCCTACCTCCAGCAGGGAGATTGGCTATGTTCCTTAGATCTAAAGGATGCGTACACGCACATTCTCATTCATCCAGACCACAGAAAGTACCTCAGGTTCATTGTGGGAGGAAACCATTTTCAGTACAGAGTACTGCCTTTTGGCCTCACCTTCGCTTCCAGGGTCTTTACCAAATGCCTGGCAGTGGTGGCGGCCTACCTGAGAAATCAGGGAATCTTTGTCTTCCCCTATCTGGACGACTGGCTCATCAGGGGTCAGACGTGCCAGGAGGCCAGACAAGCCACCCTCAGAACTATTGCTCTTCTTCAAAGCCTGGGGTTTGTAATAAACTTCGCAAAGTCCACTTTGCTCCCCTCCCAGAACTTGGAGTTCATAGGAGCAAGGCTGGACTCTCTGCTGGCAAAAGCTTTCTTGCCAGAAGACAGGGCCCAAAGATTGATAGCCTTGGCAAATCAATTTCTCAGCAGGTCACTGGTCTCCGCCAGACTCTGCCTAAGGCTGCTTGGCCACATGGCTTCGACAGTGCATGTGACCCCCAATGCCAGGCTCCATATGAGGCCTGCGCAGTGGTGCCTTCGGACTCAGTGGTCACAGGCCACAGGCAGCCTCAGAGACAGGATAAGGGTGTCCAGACAATTTCTGCACTCCCTCAACTGGTGGCTGCATCCACCCAATCTACTGAAGGGGGTGCCTTTTCAGATTCCTGGGCACATGATGGTGCTGACCACCGACGCCTCCCTGCAGGGCTGGGGAGCTCATTGTCTAGGCAAGTGCACCCAGGGCCTGTGGTCTCCTTGGGAAGCTGCACAGCAAATCAATCTCCTCGAACTCAGAGCTATTCGATTAGCACTCAAAGCTTTCTCTCCTACCCTGACTCATCAATCTGTCCTGGTTCAGACAGACAACCAAGTAGCCATGTTTTATGTGAACAAACAGGGCGGGACTGGGTCCAGAATCCTTTGTCAGGAGGCTCAGGACCTTTGTTCATTTGCCCTCAAGCACAACATGCTCCTCAAGGCTGTGTACCTTCCAGGCCAGGACAACTACCTGGCCGACAGATTAATTAGAATTCTGCAGCCCCTCGAATGGCAGCTGCATCCTTCAGTAGTTCAGAAGATCTTCCTAAAATGGGGTCTCCCTTTGATAGATCTCTTTGCCAGTCCAACAAACAAGCAACTGCCAAAGCTCTGCTCCAGGCAACCGCATCCTCTGAGGATAGCAGCAGATGCTTTTCTGATTCCATGGTCTCAGGGTCTCCTGTATGCGTTTCCTCCCACGCCCTTGGTGGCCCAAACTCTCTTCAAAATTCTTCAGGACAAGGCCTCGGTCCTGCTGGTGGCTCCCAGGTGGCCGAGACAGCCTTGGTTTCCGCTTCTACTTCAACTGGCGGTGGATCCCCCACTGCCTCTGGGGTTGCAACCCGACCTTCTCTCACAGGAGCAGGGTTCCCTTATGCACCCCAATCTCAAAGCGCTCAATTTGATGGCCTGGAGGCTGCAAGGGTAGTTTTGGCTCCCTGGGGCCTACTTCAGGAAGTTGAGGAGGTTGTCCTAGCCTCTTGGAAACAGTCCACTAGGAAAACCTATGCTCTCAAATGGAAGACGTTTTCTGTGTGGTGTCAGCTACGTACAGAGGATCCTTTCTCCTGTACTGTACCAGTAGTGCTTCAGTACATACTGCACTTATCAAATCAGGGACTTAAGTCCAATTCTGTTCGGGTCCACCTCTCAGCTCTAGCAGCTCACCACTCTCTGGTGGAGGGACATTCTCTCTTGGGTCACCCCTTGGTGTCCCGCTTTCTCAGGGGCTTGCTTTTACTCAAGCCCCCAATCTGTCCTCCTGCCCCTGAGTGGGAGTTGAATGTGGTCTTGCAGCAACTGACTCGCCCACCTTTTGAGCCCATGGCTACTTATTTATTTATTTTATTTATTTAACAATTTTTATATACCGTCTTTCTACAAGTCAAGACGGTTTACATAGAACAATTTATAGCAGTGTGTTTCAACTGTTTACATGGAACATAACATTGGATACATATAGTAACAAGAATAGCTATATACATGGAACATAGCATTGGATACATATAGTAACAAGAATAACTATGTACAGCGATCAAAGATCAACCATTTACATATGAAAATATGAGGACATCTGTAGTGTAATAGAGTTTAAGTGATGGAGGAGGAGAAGGAAGGGGTGTAACAAGTGAAATGCTAAGGTGGGAGGGAATAATGTTCCAGGAAAAGATGGGTTTTTAACTTCTTATGGAACTCAGAGTGGGATGAACAGTTCCGAAGTTCAGGAGGAAAGGTATTCCATAAGGAAGGGGCATAGAGGGAGAAGGCCCTGTTATTAATAGCTTGTTTGCAGGTTCTCTTGTCTATAGGGATGGTCAGTAAGTTTTTGGTAATAGAGCGGTGTGGTCTTGTGTTATTGGATGAAAGAAGGAGGGGGGAGAGGCATGGGGCAGATTCTTTGGAAATAATTTTATGTGTAAGTGCCCACTACGCTTTCTCTCCTGGAAGACACTCTTCTTGATAGCCCTTACTTCGGCTAGGCGAGTGAGTGAGCTTCAGGCCCTGGTCTGTGATAGGCCTTACACCAGGATTTATAGGAACAGGGTAGTCCTCAGGACTCATCCAAAGTTCCTTCCAAAAGTTGTCTCCTCGTTCCACCTCAATCAGGAGGTGGTTTTTCCAACATTCTTCCCTAGGCCTCATGCAAGGCAGGCTGAAGCAGTTCTGCATACCCTGGACTGTAGGAGGGCCTTATCCTTCTACCTTGACCGTACGCAGGGGCATAGAAGGGCTACTCAGCTCTTCATCTTCTTTGACCATAATAAGTTGGGATTGGCTGTGTCCAAGCGTGCCTTGTCCATCTGGGTGGCTGACTGTATCACCTGGGCTTACAGGGCGGCTGACCTTCCTTTGCAGGGTCGGGTTACGGCCCACCGTGTCAGAGCAATGGCTGCCTTAGTGGCTCATCTCCGCTCTGTGCCCTTGGTAGACATCTGCAGGGCTGCAACTTGGTCTTCAAGCCAGACATTTGCGGCCCATTACTGTCTGGAGAGGGAGTCCCGTAGGGACAGTGCTTTTGGCCAAGCAGTACTCCGGAATCTCTTTGAGGTTTAGTCAACTTCTGCCCTCTATTGGGCTACCGGTGGAGGTTGTGTCCTTGAAAAGCCTTTCTTTGCTGCTGAGACTAGAGGGAGTTCTCTTGTTCAGCCTGGGTTCCTCGGTAGCCCAGAGCTAGGGAGTCACCCATATGTGAGGACTGACTTCCTGCTTGGTCCTGGAGAAAGAGTAGTTACTCACCTGTAACAGGTGTTCTCCAGGAGCAGCAGGAATCAGTCCTCACAACCCTCCCTCCTCCCCTGGGTGTTGCAGTTGTACCTAGTTTATTTTTCATTTTTGTATGCTGTTCTTAGCTATGTCATTTGACTGAGGTAAGATGGCACCTTTAGGCGGGAAGGGAACCGCGCATGCGTGCCTGCATTCCCAAAGGCTTTCATAGAAAGCTGGGGAAATGCTCCGCTAGGGCTTCATCGGCGCCGATGACACCCATATGTGAGGACTGATTCCTGCTGCTCCTGGAGAACACCTGTTACAGGTGAGTAACTACTCTTTATTTGCACGCTTTCGATACCTCAGGGCAGTTTACAATATTGTAAAATACAGGAAAGGAGGCAGAGGCCGAGGCCAGAGAAAGGAAAGGAACTACAAAATTTGATAGGATAGAGGGCAGTCAATCATACAACCAGAAGAGAAAAGAAAAAGGCAGAGGAAGGGTCAAGGGAGATCAAAAGCAGAGAGAAAGAGGGGGAGTCTTGAGAAGAGACTTAAACTTTGGGAAGGAGGTTTCTAAGTAGAGGGCAGTTTGAGAGAATTCCATAGGGAGGGGACAGGAAAAAAGAAAGCAGAGTGTCGTGTAGATTAGAGGTGAGCGCGGGTTGGGGATGGAAGGTGCAGACGGTTGATAAATGACTATTTACCAAAGTAAAAATATCTTTTGATAACTATCCGCCCTGTATGTGGCTAAAAGAACTTTCCCATTGAGAACTGGTCCAAAATCCTGTCTGCAGAATTTTGAAAGATTCCCCACTGAAATACCAGCATTTTTCGTATGAGATGCCCTAGTAATCTGCTCTGCTGTGCTGGATTTGAATGCGATTACATGCTGTGATATTGAGAAAGGATGACATGAGTTTTGAAAGGGATAAAACTGCTGTAATGGGTTGGGATTGAATATGATTATATGCTGCTATACTGGGATGAGCTGGGAGGGCATAGGATAGGATAACACATTGAAGGCATATGAAAGGAGATTACAGGGTGTTATAGAGAGGGTGGGAAGGGGAGAAAACATCTTAGGGTGGAATGAGTTAAACATGACACATTCCCCTAGACATATCCTAGTCTCCAGCTGTTGTGTTGTCTGTCTTGACTAGATTACAAGCTCTGATGAGCAGGGACCGTCTTTTACATGTGTCTGTACAGTGCTGCATATGCCTTGTAGCGCTATTCAAATGATCAGAAGAAGTAGTAGTAGTAGTTCAAATGGTAGGAACCACCAGTTGGGGAGTACAAACAGATGCTTACCCTTTACCAAGGCAAAGAGTGCTTATGCTTGTGCAAAGTCATCATTTTCATTGCATGATACCATGTCTGCCCTTTAAGCATGTGTGCTTTTCTTATACATTTCTTTCCCTTTGATCCTTTCTCCTTGATCCTTGCTTTTCTGTCCATGTCTTCTGTCTTTAAAGATATGTTTGAATTCTCCAAGTACTGCTGGCTAGGGAAAAGACTAACGGCATGACTCTAGAAAGGCTACAAAAGCATGATCCCTTTGTAAACTAGAGGCTGGAAAGAGCAGTAGCAGACTTACCTGCCATGTATCTTCCGTTCTCTATTCTCTCTAGTCACAACGGATGGAGTTGGTTTCCTACAGCAGTTAAATTTCAGTGACACAATGAATTTTTTTCCCATAAAGGTTGCCCCCTTGTATGCTTGCTTGTTTTTATGACTTAGCCAGAGGTGCACTGGAGGTTATTTTTGAAGGGTTAAGCGGCATTTACACGTATAAAAAGTTACTTTACATACATTCATGAGTATATATGTATAAGTAACGATTTTAGAAAAGCTGCTACTTAGATCTGTATATCTGCAGAATGCACAGATTTCAAGAGGCTGTAATATGGGCAGGTTTTTAAAATATACACATACTTCCTATTTTATGGTGGAAATATATGTATATTTCTACAATATTTTCCCCTTAGCATTTACATGGCCTCCGAATTGCACATAAGTGTGAGTTATCTTCTTGTTTTGAGGAATCACTACTACTACTACTACTATTAAGCACTTATATAGCGCCACACATGCAGCACTGTACAGATAAACATACAAGAGACAGTCCCTGCTCGTCAGTCATGCTCGTCGGAGCTTACAATCTAGTCAAGACAATACAGAGCATTAGTCAAAACAATACAGCGCATTAGTCAAAAAAGCGAGACAATACAGAGCAGTAGTCAGTACGATGCGAAGCACAGTGTGGTCTTACAACTCAGTCATGAAGATTGACGGGAGTCAGGATCTGAATGCGATTGTGAAGAGGTGGGTCTTCAACCTGGATTTGAAGAGAGCCAGAGAGGGTGCCTGGCATATGGGGAGAGGTAGGCTGTTCCACTCGTAAGGAGCAGCAAGGTGAAAGGAGCGAAGTCGGGAGTTAGCGGTGCGAGTGAAAGGCCTAGAAAGAAGTAATTTGTTAGCGGAGCGAAGTCGCCGAGAGGGTGTGTATGGAGAGATAAGAGATGAGAGGTATGGAGGGGCCGCAGAGTGAATGCACTTATAGGTCAGTAGGAGAAGTTTGAATTGGATGTGGAATTGGATAGGGAGCCAGTGAAGTGACTTGAGAAGGGGAGTAATGTGGGCATGGCGAGACTGGTGGAAGATGAGTCGAGCAGCATGGTTTTGTATAGATTGAAGGGGAAGGAGATGGCTCGCGGGGAGACCAGCAAGGAGTAAGTTGCAGTAGTCGAGGCGAGAGGAGATTAAGGAGTGGATAAGCATTTTGGTAGTGTGTTCGGAAAGGAAGGGGCGGATTTTGCTAATGTTGTAGAGAAAGAAGTGGCAGGTCTTAGCTACAAGCTGGATATGTGTGGAGAAGGGAGAGAGAGGTGTCGAAGATAACCCCTAAATTGCGGGCCGAGGGAACAGGAAGGATCGTAGATCCAGCCACGGAGACTGAGAAAGGGGGAAGTGGAGGGGATGAGTTGGGGGGAAAGACCAGGAGTTCGGTCTTGGTCATGTTTAGTTTCAAGCGGCGGTAAGACATCCAGCTAGCGATGTCAAAAAGGCAGGCAGAGATCCTGGTCTGGATTGCTGGAGAGATATTAGGTGTAAACAGGTAGATTCGGGAGTCATCGATATAGAGATGGTACTGAAAGCCAAGGGAGGAGATAAGTGCGCCAAGGGACTGGGTATAGAGGGAGAAAAGGAGGGGGCCCGACAGATCCCTGGGGTACACCGACATGGGGTGGGGGAGGAGGAGCCGCCGCCGGAGCATACGCTAAAGGAGCGATGGGAGAGGTAGGAGGAGAACCAGGATAGTACGGATCCCTTGAAACCAAGCGAGGAGAGGGTGGTGAGGAGAAGATTGTGGTCAACAGTGTCAAAGGCAGTGGAGAGGTCAAGAAGGATGAGGATAGAGTAGAGGCCCTTAAATTTTGCCAGGAACAAGTCATTGGAGACATTTGTAAGAGCTGTTTCAGTGGAGTGAAGGGGACGGAAGCCAGATTGTAGTGGGT
This sequence comes from Ichthyophis bannanicus, assembly GCA_033557465.1. Lineage (NCBI taxonomy): Eukaryota > Metazoa > Chordata > Amphibia > Gymnophiona > Ichthyophiidae > Ichthyophis > Ichthyophis bannanicus. The sequence continues at coordinate 547,360,448 of CM066033.1, forward strand.
CCAGGAGGGCCTGGGAGGTGAGGAAGTCGAGGCAGCGGCGATGGACTGCTCGTTCTAGTAGTTTAGATATGAAGGGAAGGAGGGAGATGGGTCGCTAGTTGGAAGGACAGGTGGGATTGAGTGAGGGTTTCTTGAGGAGAGGTATGACAACAGCATGTTTGAAGTTGGGACAGTAGTAGTGGAGAGTGAAAGGTTAAGAATGAGAGATGGGACAACAGAAGAGGAGATGGGTGTAGGAGATGGGTGGGGATGGGGTCAGAGGAACAGGTGATTGGTTTGGAGGAGGAAAGAAGGAGTGCGGTTTCATCTTTGGAGATCGTAGGGAAGGAGGCAAGGGTAGAAGAGGAGGTGTTGATGAGGGGGGAGAATTGGAGAGGGAAAGAGGTAGATGAGGAAGTGGGGAATTGGAGAGTAATTTTGTGGATTTTGTCATGGAAGTAGTCGACTAGAGTTTGGGCGGAGAGGGAGGGCGGGACTGGGGTGGGGGCACCTTAAGGAGGGAGTTAAAGGTATTAAAGAGGCGGCGAGGATCAGAAGCAAGGGAGTTAGTCCTGTTGTTTGGCAAGTGCTATGGCTGATTGGAAGGAGCTAAACATGAATTTGAACTGTAGAAGGTCTTCTGGGGAGCGGGATTTGGACCAAGCACGTTCAGCAGAGTGGGCACAGATGCGTAGGTAGCGGGTTGTGGAAGAAAGCCAGGGCTGGGGAACAGAACGTCGGACGGGACGTGGGGTGGGCGGGGCGAGAGTGTCTAGAGCCAAGGATAGTGCCGTATTATAAGAGGATAATGCCTCGTCGACGGAGGACATAATGGAGGAAAGAGAAGAAGAAATGTTGGAGAGGGTCAGGGGATCAGTATTAAGGTTTCTAAATAGGTCGGAGGAGACAGGACGAGGTAGAGGCGGTGGAAGCTGAAGATTAAAGGTTAGAAGGTGGTGGTCAGATGAAAGGATTGAGTTGCGAATGTTTGAGGGAGAGGAGTTAGAGACGAGTATCAGGTCAAGGCAGTGGCCATGCAGGTGGGTGGGGGCAGTGGAGCAGAGTTGGAGGTCGAACGAGGAGGTGAGGGCGAGGAACTTTAGGGCATAGGGATCGGAGGGGTTATCGACGTGAATGTTAAAATCTCCGAGAATGAGTGGGGGAGGAGGGATCCAGAAAGATAGAAAGCCAGGAGTCAAAGTCGGTAAGGAAGGTCGATATGGATTTATCGGGTGGGCGATAGATAACAGCTAATCGGAGGGGAAGAGGTGTAGAGAGGCGAATGGAGTAGATTTCAAAAGAGAGGGAGGAATGTGACTGGGGTAGCAGGAGGGGTTGGAATTGGCAGGAGGGGGAGAGTAGAAGCCCAACTCCACCACTGCGGCCGGTAGAGCGAGGTGTATGGGAGAATTGATATCAATGAGGGGGGAAATTGTGCTTTTATCTCTGGCCTTAAAGTCATTGATGAGGCCTCACTTGGAGTATTGTGTTCAGTTTTGGAGACCATATCTCACAAAGGAAATAAAAAGACTTGAAACAGTTCAGAGGAAGGTGACCAAAATGATTTGGAGCCTGCGCCAGAAGATGTATGAGAAGAGATACATATATACCCTAGAGGAGAGGAGGGACAGGGGAGATATGATATAGACATTTAAATACTTAAAGGGTATCAATGAACAAACAAACCTTTTTCAAAGAAGGGGAAGCTGTAAAATTAGAGGGCATAAAATGAAGCTACAAGGAGGTAAACTTAAAAGCAACATCAGGAAATAGCTATTCTTTGAAAGGGTGGTGGTTGGCGCAAATTCAGTGACTGACTTCAAAACGGCATGGATCAAACACATTGGATCCCTTTATAGCAAGAGGATAAAGTCAAAATAAACGTAACTATTTCTTATACCTCAAAAAGTAAAGGGTGACTTGCACAGAGTGGAGAGTATACCTACTCTAGCCATCTTACTGAGCAGACTAGATTGATCATACTGGTCTTTATCTGCCATTATATACTATGTTACTATGTAAAGACCTACTTGAAAAGCCAAAACTTTCAGAGAGCTCTGCTCCTCTTGTGCATATAATTCAAGATCCTGTAACTTACATGTGTGTTTGCTGGGAGTTACACATGTAAGTTGCAGATTTGGCATTTGCACATGTAATCCTCAGTAAAGCTGCTCTTTTGTGCGCCTGCACATCCATAAATGTATTTTACTAAAGGTGCCCATTGCAAAATGGAGATCACTTTATATCAAAATGAACAGGCTAACCCTAACAGTGACTTAGATTTGGATTTAAATATTTGCCTTTTCAAACCCATACTCAAGGAGAATTACAGTTCAGTTATGCTACTACTATTCATCCTGAAGCCACTTCAGATCTTGGCGCCTCTGGCCCGTCCGGACATCCAGAATCTGGATGGGCTAGAATTGCACCCCAATTCTGATCCCGTGGGGGCTACACATACCCACGGGATCAGAATCAGGTGTACACCAGCCAGCATGGGCCAGCCGTGCATGATTCTGGGTCCCCAGACGTCCAGCCGCTTACCCGGCTAGCCCAGCCAGGCTCCTGCATGGAGCCGTGGTGCCATGATGCCCTGTTGCCATGGTACCGTGGCTCCATGCAGGAGCCGCAAACCCTGACAGACCCTGAATTGTCCATTTCCCTGCTGTCTAACCCCCAATCAGGCCAACCGTGGCCAGGGTCAGGCTGCGGGACACCCCTGCACCCCTCACCTCACTTTCCATGCCTGGCTGCTGCAAGTGCCCCCATCAATGGGGTCTTATTCCACCTCCAAGGTGGATTAAATCCTCTGTCCAAACGGCAGACCCCAGAATCAGCCCTCTACATCTGGGGTCAGGTGCCCGCCAACTTCCTGCCCTCGCTCCACTTCCAACCCGCCCACGAACAGAGCTCCCCGCACATTTTGGATCTATGTATGGGGAGCTCTGCAACTTGAATAGGCACAACAGTGTTTAGCAGGGCTGGATGTCTGGAGTGGAGGAGTGGCCTAGTGGTTGGGGCAAGGTACTTCAGGCCGGAAGGTTGGGGGTTCAAATCCCACTAGAGGACAGCAACCTTAGGCCAGAAGGACTGGGGTTTCTACTCCCACAGGTGCTCCTTGTGGTCTTGGGCAAGCCACTTAACCCTCCAGAGCCCGTGTTCCCTGTAAAATAGTTATCTCCAAGTTATAATGCCCTGTTCAATCTAATTTCAGTTTGTTCAATGTAAACCGCCTTGATATCATGAAAAGGCGGTATGTAAGAAATGTTAAATAAAATAAAATAAATAAAATAAACGCAGGTCAGAATCTACCCCCCTTTTTATAGTGCTACTAGACATAAACAGTGTTGTGTGCATACACATAAGAGACAGTCCCTGCCGTACAGAGCTTACAGTTTATTCAAGGCAAACGGGACTAGGTAATTCTTAGGGGAAATGGATTGATTAGACAGGAAAATAAGAGGGTCAGGATCCAAAAGCAGCTTCAAAGAGATGAGTTTTTAGCCAGGATTTGAATTGGACTAGAGATTGAACTTGACAGATCAACTCGGGTAGTCTATTCCAGTCATGCAGCGCAGTAAGTAATAGATAGTCCCTTCAGTCTGAATTGATACCTGGGTAATGGAGGGTGAAGTGACTTGCATAAGGTCAAAAGCAGCATCAGTAGGAGAAGCAGGATTTGGGTCCTGGCTTGTCTGACCACCAAATAAATTACCATGTTTGCATGCATTGAATAGTAGGAACCACAGCAAGACTTTGTGACCTGCAGCGTTGAACCAGCCAATGTAGATGGTACCCAAACTACTCACTATTGAAAGCTGATATAAATAAATTGCCTTTGTAATATGCTGAAGCTGCTAGATGGGACATCAGAATTCCTATTTCTGATTGCAAATCAGTACCACAAAAAATAGTGGGATTAGACATCACATTTTGGTTTGCACTGTACTATCAGTTTATTGGATATGTTAGCAAAAGTTCTTGATTAGTGAGGAGCATAAATTGATTTCACTTCAAGAATTTTTTTTTAAATTTTAAAGCTTTGATTAGCCCATTGTTTCTCAATTGCCTTTCTTGATTATCTTCATAATAGCGTGACTACTAGCGTGGTCTTCAATCTTTACACAGAATCAGTGTAACTATTAGGCAGATGACAGTATGGCAAAGACAGCTGCATGTTTTTATTTGTCTTTCCCTTCAATGTATTGTAGTTGGGAGTTTATGAAATCTCCAGAAAAGCTGCTGTTTGTATAATTTGAAACCGAATACAATTAATCCGTTGACTTGTGCCATCCATCCAGAGAAAGTAAACTGTACTGATCTATTTGGAAACACTGCAACTTTCTGAACATTTATTTTGCAGTATTTCTAGTGTGTTTGTATTTTTCACTTTATATGTAACTTAAAATTCATAAGTACAAACAGAATACATTGATGTCATGTGTACCTTTATTGATGTCAGCACAAATCAAAATTAATTTTTAGATTGCTGTAAACTACTGGTTGAGAGTGTAGAGAATTAAATGCAAGAGATGTTTTCTCCTTTTCTCCAGGACCAAGCAGGAAGTCAGTCCTCACATATGGGTGACGTTGGCGCCGACGGAGCCCCCGTGCAGAGCATTTCCCCAGCTTTCAAAGAAAACCTTTGGGAATTGCAGCGTGCATGCGCGGTCCCCTTCCCGCCCAAGGGTGCCATCTTGCTCAGTCTTCTTTTTTCCGCGGAGCCCGACGGACGTAGTTTTTCGCCGAGGAAAAAGTTGATTACCCTGTTTTTTGTCTTCCTTCTTCGGTTCGACGCCGGATCCTTTTCCCACCTGGGCCCGATACGCCGGTATCGAGCCCACTCTCTTTTTTTCGGTTTTTGTCCTTCGTGACTAGCATTCGCGCCATTTTCTTTTTTCACTGGCAGCCCTGTCTTTCGACCTCGCAGGGGCCCTTTTTCCCCCGATGGCTGCCAGCGGGTTTAAAAAGTGTGATCGGTGTAAGAAACTTATGTCTCTCACCGACACACATGACTGCTGCCTCCGTTGCCTTGGACCCGATCATGACCCGATGATCTGTGGTCCGTGTGGAAAAATGTCCTCGAAGGCGTTGAGTCGGCAGCACCAAAAGGACAGAATCTTCTCTGACTCCGTGTCCGGACGGGCCCAGACCTCGTCAGAGGCCTTGAAGTCTCGGGACTCGGGCCTCGAGCAGCGTCGGGGTTCCTCTGAGCGGGGGTCTCCTTCGCGGGAGCAGCGCAGGAAGAAAAACCCCGCGAGGGTGGCGTCGGCGGACGCACCTGGTTCCTCGAGGGCCAGGTCGCATAGCCCCGACCGCCGTCCCGGGTCTTTGGAGTCGGAGAGGCCTGCCAAACAACCTCGTCTCGAGATGGAGTCTCCTGGGCACGTGAGTACTGTAGTCCTCGTGGACTGTCCTCCTGGGGAACCGACGTCGGGCCCGATGCCGTCGGGGCCCGAGTCGGGGGCTGCTGAGTCTCCTGAGCTCGGACTCAGGTTGACGGCCTTGGAGAGCAGCTTGGCTGCCTTCATGGAGCAGCAGCGGGCACTGATCGCCGGTCTCGCTGGTGCATCTGCCCCGACCACCGGGACATTGACGTCCAAGTCGACCCCGGAGGCTGAGCCGATCCTCGAGTCCATGTGAGCTCGAGTTGATCCTCGGCCACGGTCTCCCTCGGCCTCCCGTTCGGGACCGAGGTCGTCGACACCGGTACCCTCGGCGCCGGGGCGGAGGGCATCGGTGCCCGCCCGACCGGAACCGCTCAATTCCTCCTCCGAGGAGTCGGGCTGGGAGACAGAGGATGAAGGGTCACCCGACACCTTTCGGACTCGGTGTGTCCATCGGACTCACCGGAGTCCGAACCTCGGAGACGATCCCCACCGGAGGATACCCGGTTCTCGGACTTCGTACGGGATATGGCCAAGGCCTTGGCATTCCCCGCGGATCCCAAGGAGGAGCCTCGAGCCAAGGAGCTCAAGGCCCTCCAGTATGACTCTCCCCTGAAGGAGGCCTTTACTGTTCCGGTTCCTCCGATGCTGGAGCGGCTGCTCTTCCGCATGTGGGAGACCCCGGCCTCGACGCCGGTGTTAAGCAAGCGGGTCGATTCCATCTATCGAGTCCGCAAGAGCCCCGGGTTCCAAAAGGCACAATTACCGCACCACTCCATGGTTGTGGAATCGGCCATGCATCGACTGAAAAGTCAGAAGATGCACTCCTCGGTGCCTCCCTGCCGGGAGGCCCGGAACCTGGATGCCCTCGGTAAGAAGTGCTTCCAGGGCTCTATGCTTGCTTGCCGTGTCCAGACATACCAGCTCTACATGGGCATGTACCTTCGAGACCTGGCAAAGGAGATTGCCGGGTTCTCTGCTGGTCTCTCCGAGGAACCTTTGCAGAGGTTCCAGGCCTTGTCCACTGGTATTCAAGAGTGCTCGAAGTTTATCCCTCGAGCAGCCTACGATGGCTTCGAGGCTTCGGCCCGAGTAGCCGGGGCTGGCATCGGTGCCCGGCGATAGGCTTGGCTACAGTCATCCGACCTCGAGCCATGGGTACAGGACAAGTTGGTCGATGTCCCCTGCCGAGGTGAAAACCTTTTTGGCAAACCCATGGCTGAAAAGGCTGTTGAACTTGAGACCGAGATGCTGACCAGGATTAGGCTGTCCAGAAAAACCTCTGCCCCTTCTCAGAAGAAAAGGGCTCGGGAAAAAGACCTTATCTCCAGGAATAAGCAGGAATGAGTCTTCACATATGGGTACGTCGGTACCGACAGAGCCTGCGCAGGAACGCTCCCCAGCTTCCCAAAAAGGAAAGCTTTTGGGAGCATCCCACAGCGCCTGCACGCTGCCTTCCTGCCTTTCCTAACCGCCTCTCCCCAGTTCTTCTTTGCCACGGAGCCAGCAGGTCGTGTTCCTGTCACCGCTGAAGAAGTTCTTTATTTTATTTTATTTCTTTGGTCGTGCGTCTGCCTTTCCCGACGTCGGACCGGTACCGCCGGTCTTTCTTTCTTTTCTTATAAAAAAAAAAAAAAAAGAACATATTTTTCCCTCACTTAGTGTGTTTTTCCTCTTTTGGGCCTTAGGCCTCACAAAGAATTTTCCTCATGGAAAAACCAGCCTCCGGGTTCAAAAAGTGCAACGGTACTGTTTCTGTTACCGACACCCATGAATGGTGTCTTAAATGTTTGGGTCCTGACCACTCCATTTTGGATTGTTTGTCCTGCTCCCTGATGTCCAAACGAGGGTTACAGAACCGAGCAGCCAAGCTCCATGCGCTGTTTCCCTCTGATGCAGCTTCAGTAGCATCGACGTCTTCCAGGGCTGCTTCTTCCTCCCATGGATCTCAGGTAACCAAACATAAATCCAGCTGGTCCTCGAAGGGTAGATCTCCTTCCAAGCATCGAGATGCCTCCGGGCTTGCCCTCGAGGATCCTGCACCGGCAAAACAACCCTGGCAGGAAGCTCCGGCTTCCAAAGCTCCACCTATGTGGTTACAGGTTGACATCGATGGCACGGCCTCGACCGATCAACTGTTAGAATGCTCTGGGGTACCGGCGCAACCTTCCAGTACCGAATTCCAGGCATTCATGGCGTCGATGGATCAGAATGTCCTGTCCATGCAGCAGGCTATCACGGTCTTCATTCAAGCTGCGATGCCGCTGATACCACAACAAACTCCGTTGTCGGTATCAGCCCCGGTACCGGCACCAGTGTCGGTACCGGTACCGACTGCATCGACATCAGCCAGGATGCCGACTGCAGCAGTTCCCTGTCCAGGGATGCCCATCGGTACTGAACCGGTACCGATGACGCCCCATGTCGATACCGCTCGGTACGCTTATCGAGCTTTGGAAGAGCACCCTGATAGTCAATACTTCGATTCCTCCGAAGATTCTGATGCATCGGAGGAGTCTTCAGGAAGGGCTATGGATACTTCAGCAGAGCCTTCTTCTCCAAAAAGAAGAATGTCTCCTCCAGAGGATTTGTCCTTTCAAGACTTCATAAGAGTAGTGGCTAAAGGACTTTCTATTTCAGTAACCTCTGAATCAGAGCCTAGAGCTAAAAAGTTGGATATTTTAGGTTATTCTAAGGCTCCTAAGGAGGCAGTCACCTTGCCAATTCATGAGATTCTTTATGATCACATGATTGACTTATGGGAGACTCCTCTCACTATCTCTCCTCATTCTCGTAGATTGGACACTATGTACCGTGTCCCTCCTTGTCCTGGTTTTCATAAAACACAGCTTCCTCACCATTCTATTGTGGTGGAGTCAGTTATGAAAAGGACAAAGAGTGCAAAAAGACACTCCTCTGCTCCTCCAGGAAGAGAATGCAGCACCTTGGATGCTTTTGGTAGAAAAATCTTACAAGCCAGTATGCTCACTGCCAGAATCAACTCCTATAGTCTTTATATGGGTATGTTTCTGAAAGAAGTGGCAGATAAACTGCACGCTTTCCTCCCTTTTCTTCCAGAGGACAAAAGGGAAGAATTCCTTATTTGGCTTAAGCATACTCAAGATATTTCAAAGTTTTCCAACCGTGCAGCCTTTGACTCCTTTGAAGGTGCCAACAGAGCTTCGGCCATTGCCATAGCTGCACGTAGAATTGCTTGGTTCCAAGCTTCTGATCTAGAATCTTGGATCCAGGGTGGCTTGGGAAATCTTCCCTGTACAGGAGAAAACCTGTTTGGCAAAGATTGGCAAATAAAAGCTACTCAAATGGATGCAGAAAATTCTGCTTTGGATAGACTTTCAAAGTCAACCTCCATTCCTGCCAAGAAAAAACCTTTCAAGAAGCCTTTTTTCAAGAAAGGCAGATTCCATCCTGCTTCTGGCCAACAATCATCTACAGGTCGTTTTGCTGCTAAGCGTCAGCATCCTAAACAGGCCAGGCCTAAGCCTACAGGGGCTGCTGCAACTCAGCAGACCCAGCCTCCTCAGGGCTTTTGACTTGATGCTAGAGAACTTAGCCTTTCTGGCTCTGAAACAGCCAGAGCCTCTCACCATTCCAGGAAGGTTAGCTCATTTTGCTCCCAGATGGGAGAAAATTACAACAGAGCAGTGGACCCTCTCCATCATAAGGGAGGGCTACAAACTTGATTTCTCAAACCTTCCTCCTCACACCATGGTGAGACATTTCAATTCTCCAACATCTCTCCTTGACCTTCTAGGTCAGGAGGTGGCTGCCCTTCTTGCCCAAGGGGCAATAGAAGAAGTACCTCTTCTTCAACAAGGGTCAGGGTTTTACTCCCCCTACTTTCTGATCCCAAAGAAAACAGGGGGCTACAGACCCATATTAGATCTCAGAGAATTGAACAAATTTCTATGCAAGGAGAAATTCAAGATGCTTTCTCTGGGCACTCTTCTTCCATACCTTCAGAGTCAGGATTGGCTTTGTTCTCTAGAACTCAAGGATGCGTACACACATGTCCTCATCCATCCATCTCACAGAAGGTTCCTCCGTTTTCTTTTCCAAGGAAAGCATTACCAATACAAGGTGCTTCCTTTCGGTCTGGCCTCTGCTCCAAGAGTGTTCACCAAATGCATGGCAGTAGTAGCTGCATTTCTACGCACTCTGGGAATATTTGTATTCCCATACCTGGACGACTGGCTCATCCGAGCTCCATCTCAGTCAGAGGCCCAGACTTCCCTGGATTGCACAAGGCGCATTCTGCAGTATCTGGGACTTGTGGTAAACCTCCCAAAGTCCCTAGAGTTCATAGGGGCCTGGCTAGATACTACCACTGCAAGGGCCTATCTTCCTCAGGCCCGTTGCCTACGCCTAGTGCAGTTAGCCTCCCAGATTCAGTCAAAGAGCCATTTAACTGCCCAGGAGATGCTACAACTGCTAGGCCACATGGCATCCACAGTGCATGTAGTTTCCTATGCTCGCCTTCACATGAGAGCAGCTCAATGGACTTTGTCCACCCAGTGGACTCAAGCATCAGGGGCTCTGTCAGACAAAATAGCAACCTCCAGGCGCCTCTTTTGGTCTCTCCAGTGGGGAGGTCCACCCAAAATCTGTTGCTGGGGTCCCCCTTCCAACAGTTGTTGCCCCAAGCAACCCTCACAACAGATGCCTCCCAAACAGGTTGGGGAGCTCATCTGCAAGACCTCTCCACTCAGGGCACGTGGTCTCCACAGGAGACCTCTCTACATATCAACCACTTGGAGCTCTGAGCAGTTTTTCTAGTTCTCAAGGTCTTCCATACCCTGCTCAGCTACAAGACAGTCCTCATTCATACGGACAATCAGGTAGCCATGTTTTACATAAACAAGCAAGGAGGAACTGGCTCTCTGTCGCTTTGCAACGAAGCTTTAAGATTGTGGGCCTTCGCCAGAGAGCATCAAATCCATCTCCTGGCCGTATACCTTCCAGGAATCCAAAACTCTTGGGCAGACAGACTCAGTCGAGTTCTGCTTCCACACGAATGGTCCCTGCACAGGGACCAAGTACTCAGAATCTTTCAAGAGTGGGGGACCCCGGACATAGACCTCTTTGGAAGTCCGTGGAATGCCAAACTTCCCCGGTTCTGTTCCAGAATTCCGTGTCAGGGAGTTCAGGCCAAGGATGCCTTCCTTCTTCACTGGGGTCAAGACTTCCTGTATGCCTTTCCACCCATTCCCTTAATTCCCAAGACTCGGTTCAAGCTCCAGAGGGATCAAGGATCTATGATCCTCATAGCTTCACGCTGGCCACGCCAAGTGTGTTACCCTCTACTTCTGCATCTCTCTCAAGCTCCCTCCCTAGACTTGGGAGCTGCTCCATACCTTCTGTCTCAGGAGGAGGGGACTTTGTGGCACCCAAACCCCAATTCCCTTCACCTCAGAGCTTGGTTGCTGAAGGCCTAGACTTTCAAGGTGGGAATCTTTCTCAGCAGGTGAAGGATATCCTCCATGCTTCCAGAAAACCTTCTACTAGACGTTCCTATGCTTTTAAATGGAAAAGGTTTTCCATTTGGTGTACTGAGAAGGGTCTTGACCCTCTAGCACTACCTTTGAATTCTCTATTGGAATATCTCCTGCATCTCTCCAATGCAGGCCTTAAGACGAATTCAGTAAGGGTCCATTTGAGTGCTATTGCAGCATCCCTTAAACCTATCAATGGACAGCCTATTTCCTCTCATCCTCTTATTGCAAGATTCATGAGAGGCCTAACTTTAACTAAACCTCCCATTAGGCCTCCTCCGGTGGCATGGGACTTAAATCTGGTTCTTGGTCAGCTTATGAAGCCACCTTTTGAACCCTTAGCCACCACCTCCTTGAAATTTCTTTCCTGGAAGGTTGTTTTCCTCATTGCAGTCACCTCAGCTCGCCGCATCAGTGAACTGCAAGCCTTAGTGGCTAATCCACCTTATACAAGGTTCCACCATGATAAGGTAGTCCTTAGGACCAATCCACACTTTATGCCTAAAGTGGTCTCACATTTTCATCTTAATCAAGAGGTGTATTTACCTGTCTTTTTTTCCAGGTCCTCATGCATCAAGTGCAGAGAGGAATCTTCATACCCTGGATTGTAAGAGAGCTCTTGCCTTTTACTTACAAAGGACACAGCAACATAGAAAGTCTTCTCAACTCCTTGTTGCTTTTGATCCCTCTCATTTAGGACTTCTAGTCTCTAAGAGGACACTGTCCAATTGGATTGCTCAGTGTATTTCTTTCGCCTACCAGAGTAAGAACCTTTCTCTGGAGGGCCATGTCACAGCTCATAATGTAAGGGCCATGGCCACCTCTATGGCTCATCTAAATTCTGTGTCCATCGACCAGATCTGTCGAGCGGCCACCTGGACCTCTGTTCATACCTTCACAGCCCATTACTGTTTGGACAAGGACTCCCGCCGGGATGCCTTGTTTGGTCAGGCTGTTCTCAAACACCTTTTCCATGCTTAATCAACTCCTACCCTCCTTCCCTGGATGGATGCCTGAGATCCATAGGAGGAGATAGAGCCCTTCTCAGGGTCTCATAACCTTGGGGATCTCCCAGGCATCTCTAGCTAGGGAGTCCCCATATGTGAAGACTCATTCCTGCTTGTTCCTGGAGATAGCACAGTTACTTACCTGTAACAGGTGATCTCTGGGAACAGCAGGAATAAGTCTTCACAACCCACCCACCTCCCCTAGGAGTTGTATCTCTCTATCTTTCCTTTCCTCTCTCTCTTTGTCTCAGCTTTAAAACTCGAACTGGGGAGAGGCGGTTAGGAAAGGCGGGAAGGCAGCGTGCAGGCGCTGTGGGATGCTCCCAAAAGCTTTCCTTTTTGGGAAGCTGGGGAGCGTTCCCGCGCAGGCTCCGTCGGTACCGACATACCCATATGTGAAGACTTATTCCTGCTGTTCCCAGAGATCACCTGTTAAAGGTAAGTAACTGTGCTTTACCCGAGGAAGACATCTGCCTATAAACAATACCCTCACTATCAGGCCTCTGCAGCTCCCCAACAGGGTCAGCAGGCAAAGGGGCAGCGTCATGGGCCCCGTAGGCAGAAGGCCCCCAAGCCACCAACACCGGCTCCTGCACAGCAGGGCGGGGTTTTTTGACTCAGAAAGCATAGCCTCTCCTTCTCAGCTGGCTCACATCAGCACAGGAGGCTGGCTGGCCCTCTTTGCCCACAGGTGGTCAGCAGTCACATCAGATACCTGGGTGCTCCATATAGTCCAAAAGAGCTATCTTCTTCATTTTCACCAGGTACCTCCCTCCTTTTTTCCAGGGGAGCCTCCAAGACCCCTCTGCACAGGGACCTACTCCTACAGGAGTTAGCAAGTCTGCTAAAGGAACAGGCTGTGGAACCGGTGCCCCACCACCTGAGAGGTCACGGCTTTTATTCCAGGTACTTTCTGGTACCAAAAAGAACAGGAGGCCTCAGACCCATCCTAGACTTGCGAAACCTCAAAAAGTTCTTGGAGAGGGAAAAGTTCAAGATGCTTACCCTTGGAATCCTGCTGCCCTACCTCCAGCAGGGAGATTGGCTATGCTCCTTAGATCTAATGGATGCTTATACTCACATCCTTATTCATCCAGACCACAGACAATATCTCAGATTTGTTGTGGGAGGAAACCACTATCAGTACAGAGTACTACCCTTTGGCCTAACCTCCGCCCCCAGGGTGTTCACAAAGTGCCTGGCGGTGGTGGCGGCCTACCTAAGGCTTCAAGGTCTTTTTGTGTTCCCATACCTGGACGACTGGCTCATAAGGGACCAGTCTTCACAGGATGCCAGTCAGGCCACCCTTCGCACTGTGGCTCTGCTTCAGCACTTGGGGTTTGTCATAAACTTCGCAAAGTCCACTTTGCTCCCGTCCCAGAACATGGAGTTCATATGAGCCAGGCTGGACACCCTTCAGGCGAAGGCTTTTCTGCCCGTGGACAGGGCCCACAGATTAATGGATCTAGCCAGGCGGTTTCGCAGCAATTCCCTGGTCTCCGCCAGGTAATTCCTGAGACTTCTCGGCCATATGGCTTCCACAGTTCATGTAACCCCCAATGCCCGCCTGCATATGCGACCTGCTCAGTGGAGTGTTCCGAACTCAGTGGCATCAGGCCACAGGGAGTCTTGCAGACTCAGTAAGAATATCCACACGGCTTGCCTCCTCTCTGCAATGGTGGCTTCATCTTCCGAATCTGGTGCTCGGAGTGTTTTTTCAAACCCCTCTGCACTCTCAAGTGCTGACAACCGATGCTTCTCTTCAGGATTGGGGAACATATTGCCAAGGGGCATGTACTCAGGGTCTCTGGACCCCTTGGGAGGCTGCACAACAGATAAATTTCCTGGAGCTACGAGCGATATGCTTAGCTCTGAAGGCCTTCTCCCATCTCACGTCTCACCAGTCTGTACTGGTCCAGACGGACAATCAAATTGCCATGTTTTACGTGAACAAACAAGGAGGCACAGGCTCCTTCCTTCTATGGCAGGAAGCACAACGGCTGTGCTCCTGGGCCGTCACTCACGGAATCCTTCTCAAAGCAGTCTACCTTCCAGGTCAAGAGAATTACCTGGCGGACAGACTGAGCAGGATCCTGCAACCACATGAATGGAGATTAAATCCCTTGGTGGTTCAGCAGATCTTTTTGAGGTGGGGCCTCCCCACCATGGATCTTTTTGCCAGTCCTCTGAACCGGCAACTCCCGAGATTCTGTTCCAGACAACCGCATCCTCTCAGAGTAGCAGCGGATGCCTTTCTGCTCCCGTGGTCCAAAGGCCTACTGTATGCGTTTCCTCCCACGCCGCTAGTGTCCAGAACACTGTTCAAAGTACTCAAGGACGGGGCCTCCATGATTCTGATAGCCCCCAAGTGGCCAAGGCAACCGTGGTTCCCACTTCTGCTACAACTGGCGGTGGAAACTCCTATTCCTCTGGGGATTCAACACGATCTCCTGTCTCAGGAACAGGGATCTCTCTTACACCCCAACCTGCAGTCCCTTCATCTGATGGCCTGGCTGCTGAAAGGGTAGTTCTGGCTCCCCTACTCCTGCCTAGAGAAGTGGAGGATGTAATCTTGGCCTCTAGAAGGCAATCCACCCGGAAATCCTACGCGCTTAAGTGGCGTAGATTCTCCGCCTGGTGTGCTCAGCACAGTGAGAATCCCTTCTCGTGCTTGGTAGCTGTAGTATTGCAATATTTGCTTTACCTCTCCAATCTAGGCCTTAAGTCCAATTCTGTCAGAGTTCACCTTAGTGCTCTCTCAGCACACCATTCTCCGGTGGACGGGAGGCCTCTTTCCAACGACCCTTTGGTGGCTCGTTTCCTCAGAGGCCTTCTCCTGCTTAAGCCTCCTCTACGTCCACCGGCCCCTGAGTGGGATTTAAATGTGGTCTTACAGCGGATTACTTGTCCGCCATTTGAACCTATGGCTACCTTTCCTCTCCTGGAAAACGTTGTTTCTGGTAGCTCTTACCTCTGCTAGGCGAGTAAGTGAACTTCAGGCGCTAGTGTCTGATCCCCCTTACACTAGGTTCTACAGGAATAGGGTAGTCTTGCAAACTCACCCTAAGTTTCTCCCTAAGGTTGTCTCCTCTTTCCACCTCAATCAGGAGGTGGTTCTTCTGACTTTCCCAGGCCACATGCCAGCCGGGCTGAGATGGTCCTCCGTACTCTGGACTGTAGGAGGGCGTTATCCTTCTACCTTGACCGTACGCGGGAGCACCGGAGGGCTGTTCAGCTCTTCGTTTCTTTTGACCCCAATAAGTTGGGGTTGCCTGTCTCCAAGCGTACTTTGTCCATATGGGTCGCTGACTGTATCGCCTGGGCTTATGGGGCAGCCGGCCTCTCATTGAAGGTTCGAGTCACGGCGCATCGTGTCAGGGCGAAGGCTGCGTCAGTGGCTCATATCCGCTCTGTTCCGTTGGCAGACATCTGCCGGGCCGCTACTTGGTCTTCAAGCCAGACTTTTGCGGCCCATTACTGCCTTGAAAGGGAGTCCCGCAGGGACAGTGCTTTCGGACAGGCAGTACTCCATAATCTCTTTGGGGTTTAGGCATCTCCTTCCCTCCGGCCCTGCTGTTGGGCTACCGGTCGGGGGCGTTTTCAGAGTAGATTCCTTCCTTATGTACTGACGCTCTAGAGGGAGCTCATTTTTTCAGCTTGGGGTCTCCGGTAGCCTTAAGCTGGGGAGTCCCATATGTGAGGACTGACTTCCTGCTTGGTCCTGGAGAAAGAGTAGTTACTCACCTGTAACAGGTGTTCTCCAGGAGCAGCAGGAATCAGTCCTCACAACCCTCCCTCCTCCCCTTGGAGTTGCAGTCATATGCTTTATTTTTTGCTATTTTTGCTGTCTTTTAGCTATGTCATCAGACTGAGCAAGATGGCACCCTTGGGCGGGAAGGGGACCTTGTATGCGCGCTGCAATTCCCAAAGGCTTTCTTTGAAAGCTGGGGAAATGCTCCGCACGGGGGCTCGACGTCACCCATATGTGAGGACTGATTCCTGCTGCTCCTGGAGAACACCTGTTACAGGTGAGTAACTGCTCTTTCCCAACAGAGGAGTATTTTGTATTCAAGAGTATGTCTTCTGTATTCCTGAGAGACTTTAAGCCCTATTTTACATAGGTCAAAAAAAAGGCCATCTAAGTCTGAACTTTCAAAATGTCCTGAATGTGAATGTGCTGAACATGAATCCTTTTGTAAAATAGGTTTAAGGATGTGTAGAGGTGCATGTGTATTTGCCATCATGTACATTGGGAAGTTATTTTACAAAAAAAAGTGCGAAAAAATTTATTTATTTTATTTAGTATACATTTGTATACCGCTACTTCCAGCGATCAGCAGCGGTTTTGATTACAGATTGGAGATTGTCAAATCATGACAGGAAATTTTTGAGGTATAAACACATTGATTAGACAGGAAAGCACAGCACACAGAGAACTATTTTACAGGGAACATGGGCTATGGAGGGTTAAGTGGCTTGCCCAAGACCACAAGGAGCACCTGTGGGACTAGAAATCCCAGTCCTTCCGGCCCAAGGTTGATGTCCTCTAGTGGGATTTGAACCCCCGACCTTCCGGCCCGAGGTACCTTGCCCCAACCACTAGGCCACTCCTCCACTCCAAAAAAGCTTCTTTGCTTGGGTTATTACATGTGTGCATGCCAAATTTTGCAAAACTACACATGCATGAGGAGTCAATTGAGGAACTGAGGGGTAGATTTACTAAGTGATGCTAGTGGGGCACAGGGTCAGCCCAACTATTGTGCGAGAATTTTTTTTGCATGGGGCCCCATGCCAACATCATTCCGCGCATTCCGCACATTCCGCACATTCTGCACATTCCGCACATTCCTTCGGTCCAGCGGCTGTGATCTCTTGCAGCCAGCCGGTGCGTTGATTACCAGGAGGTTAAAGTGTATTTCCTCTTTCACGCAAGACGGGAAATGCCCTGTAACCTCCCGGCACTCAGCGCGCAGGCAGGCTACAAGAGATCACAGCTGCTGGACTGAAGGAAAATGCTGCACATAAGAACATAAGATATGCCATACTGGGTCAGACCAAGGTTCATCAAGCCCAGTATCCTGTTTCCAACAATGGCCAACCTAGGTCATATGTACCTAGCAGTTTCCCCAAGAGACACAGGTTCCGCAATGCTTGTACTGGGTCAAGCATTGATATCCTGGGTCCCTTCTTAATAATGGTTTATGGACCTTTCCTCCAGGAACTTGTCCAAACCTTTTTTAAACCCAGCTACACTAACAGCCTTTATTACATCCTCTGGTAACAAATTCCAGAGTTTGATTACACGTTGAGTGAAGAAATATTTTCTTTTATTAGTTTTAAATAGTTTACCCTGTAGCTTCAATGCATGTCTCCTAGTCTTTCTATATTCTGATAACGTAAACAATCGATCTACATTTACCCGTTCCACTCCGTTCATTAATTTATAGACTTCTATCATATCTCCCCTCAGCCGGCTCTTTTCCAGGTTAAAGAGCCCTAACCTTTTTAGCCTTTCTTCATAGGAGTATCCTTCCATCCCCTTTACCATTTTGGTGGCTCTTCTCTGAACCTTTTCTAATAAAGCTATATCCTTTTTAAGATACCGCGACCAGAATTGCACACAATATTCAAGGTGCGGTCTCACCATGGAACGATACAGAGGCATTATAATATCTTTTGTTTTATTTTCCATTCCTTTCCTTATGATACCTAGCATTCTATTTGCTCTCTTGGCTGCCGCTGCACACTGGGCCGAGGGTTTTAACATGCTATCCACAATGACGCCTAAATCTTTTTCCTGGGTCGTGGTTCCTAATGTGAAACCTTGCATAGTGTAACCATAGTTTGGGTTGTTCTTCCCTAGGTGCATAACTTTGCACTTGTCCACATTAAATTTCATCTGCCATTTTGATGCCCAGTCTTCCAATTTATCAAGATCCTCTTGCAGTTTTCCACAATCCTCTTGGGTTTTAACAACTTTAAATAGTTTTGTGTCGTCTGCAAATTTGATAACCTCACTCGTTATTCCACTTTCCAGGTCATTTATGAATATGTCAAAAAGCAGCAGACCCAGCACAGATCCCTGGGGTACACCACTATTCACTTTTCTCCATTGGGAAAATTGGCCATTTAGCCCAACCCTCTGCTTTCTATCTTTTAACCAGTTCTTGATCCACAGTAGTACACTGCCTCCTATCCCATGACTCTTTAGTTTTGCCAAAAGTCTCTGATGAGGGACCTTGTCAAAGGCTTTCTGAAAGTCCAGATACCCTATATCAACCGACTCACCTTTGTCCACCTGTTTATTCACACTTTCAAAAAAACATAATAGATTAGTAAGACAAGATCTTCCTTGTCTAAAACCATGTTGGCTGTCTCCCATTAGGACATGACTATCTACATGCTGAGTAATTTTATTCTTTATGATGGTTTCTACCATTTTTCTCTGTACTGACGTGAGGCTCACCGGTCTGTAGTTTCCCGGATCACCCCTGGAACCCTTTTTAAAAATTGGCGTTACATTGGCGATCCTCCAGTCTTCAGGTATTACAGATGATTTTAATGAAAATTCACAGATTACTAATAGCAGGTCTGCAATCTCATATTTCAGTTCTTTCAACACCCTTGGATGTATACCATCCGACCCAGGTGATTTGCTACTCTTCAGTTTATCTAATAGTTGTAATACATCTTCCCGATGTATCAATATTTCCTTCAATTCTTCTGCACCTTTAAATACCACTTCAATCATGGGTAACATCCCTACATCTTCCTCAGTGAAGACCAAAGCAAAGAATTCATTCAGTCTCTCCGCTATCGCCTTGTCGCCTCTTAGTGCCCCTTTAACTCCTCTATCATCTAATGGACCAACTGACTCACAGGTTTTTTGCTACGAATGTACTTGAAAAAATCTTAATTTTGCGTTTTTGCTTCCGCAGCAAGCTTCTTCTCAAATTCTCCCTTTGCTTGCTTTATCAGTGCCTTGCATTTGACTTGCCAGTGCTTGTGCTGTTTCCAGGTTTCGTCATTTGGCTCTTTTTTCCATTTCCTGAAAGATGCTTTTTTGGCAACAGCCTCTCTGACCTCCCCTTTAAACCATGCTGGCAGTTTTTTGGACTTCCTTCCACTTTTCTTAAAGCGTGGAATACAGCTGGTCTGGGCTTCCAAGATAGTGTTTTTCAACAACACCCAAGCTTGATGCAAGTCTTTAACCTTTGCAACTGCTCCTTTTAGTCTTTTCTTAACTATTTTGCTCATTTTATCATAGTCTCCCTTTCGAAAGTTAAAAGGTAGTACTGTGGATTTCCTTACTATCCCTCCTCCACTAATTAAATCAAAGGCGATCATGCTATGATCACTATTGCCAAGTGGCCCCAGCACCCTTATCTCTTGCACTAGATCTGGTGTTCCACTAAGGACTAGGTCTAATATGGCTTCCCCTCTAGTCGGTTCATGAACCAGCTGCTCCAAGAAGCAGTCATTTGTCATTTAGGAACTTTATCTCCCTAACATGTCCTGCCGTGACACTGACCCAGTTGATACCGGGGTAATTGAAATCACCCATTATTATTACTGCGCTATAACCTTTGTTAGCTTCCTTGATTTCTTTGAGCATTTCATCATCCATTTGTTCATTCTGGCCAGGCGGTCGATAGTACACCCCCACTGCCATCGCCTTCCCCTTTTTACATGGAATGTCAATCCATAGAGATTCTACAGCAAATTTTGTTTCTTGCAAAACTTTAATCCTTTCTGACTCA
The DNA here is from genome assembly GCA_033557465.1 of Ichthyophis bannanicus. Lineage (NCBI taxonomy): Eukaryota > Metazoa > Chordata > Amphibia > Gymnophiona > Ichthyophiidae > Ichthyophis > Ichthyophis bannanicus. Next base: position 547,380,094 of record CM066033.1, read on the forward strand.
ATGCCCTTTCTAACATAGAGCGCAGCTCCTCCACCAATTTGATCAGCTCTATCATTACGATATAGTTTGTACCCAGGTATCACAGTGTCCCACTGGTTGTCCTCCTTCCACCATGTCTCTGATATTCCAATCATATCTAACCGCTCATTTAGTGCTATATATATTTAGTGCACCAATTACCGCTCATTTAGTGCTATATATATTTAGTGCACCAATTACCGAAACCTCACAAATCTCCTCTGTCTGAAACCATAAGAACACATGACCAGCCTGTAAATTGTATATATTGTTATTGTATATAGTTACCCTGTTAGCCAAGTTGATTCTCCTGTTCATATGTAAACACAAAGTACTATTGGAAATGTGTATGTTCGTTGTTTATTGTAAACCGCACTGATGCTGAATAGCGCGGTATAAAAGAGACTTTAAATAAATAAATAAATAAATAAATAAAATATATTCTAACTCTCCCATCTTATTTTTTAGACTTCTAGCATTTGCATACAAGCATTTTAGAGACTGTATTTTATTCATATTAGTTTAGCTGTTGGTAGACATGGGTAATTTGGGATCTTTAAGCTCTGTCTGCTCCATACTCGAGGGCATTTGGGCTACTTTACTCTTTTTTGGAACCTCTCTGCTTTTGGTAGTATCCTTCAATAGATACATTCTTCCGAACCATCCGCTCTTGGGCGACTGTCGGCTTTCCCCTATTATCTAGTTTAAAAGCTCTTCACTCTGGTGGTTGTGCAGAGGTGAGACGCGGCTTCGGGATTCCCCAGCTCCCTCTGATGCCAGTCAGACAAGCGCGGGGCTCGTTGGGGGGGAGCGGCTAGGAATGGAAATGGCTGATGGGGGGGCTAGGGCTGGAAATGGGCTGATGGGAGAATGGGACTACAAGGGAGAAGGAGGAGCTGGAACTAGAAGGGAGCTGATGATGGGGAAGGGACTAGAAGGGGATGGGACTAGGGAGTGAGGATGGAGAGGGGAAAAGATATTTTGTGTGGAAGTGAATAAAAATCGGATTGGCCAGGTATTGGGAGAGTAAGTGGGGATTGTGGATGGAAGGGTGAAATTTGAGTGGATGAAAAAGGAATAAAGAAAAATGGGAAAGAGCAAAAGGAGAAAGATTGGTATGTTAAAGCATATGTAGAGAGAGAATGGAGAAAACAAGGAGAGAAGAAAGGACAAATGGACAGCAGGCAATGCTGAGTTAGCAGAAGACACAAAGAAACCAGAAGAAAGTGACTGGAGCAATTGCAACTGAAAAATAAAATGGCCAAACTAAAAAAGATAGGACTTTTTTTTTTTAAAAGGAGGAGAGCAGCCTTACCTTGGAGCCGGTGCGGTGTTTTCAGCTAGCCACCGAGAAGTGCTGCAGTAACGATCTAATAGCCTGCCGAGTCAGCTGCAGGCGTGGGGTGGACGGCCCAGGCATGGAGGAACCCCTCAGAACCCTACAAAGCTTAGTTGGCCTACACATGGCCGCGTGTTCGCAGTCTGCGTGGTCGTGTCTTAAGGGGCGTGTCACAAGGGGCAAGACCTGCTCCTTTGACGCCCTTCGACGCCACTGAGCGTATTGGAAGTTGGCTTGGTCTGCTCATGGGAAAGCGGAAGGCGTATTCCATTACCTCGACTACAACTCGAGATGGCTCTCATGGAGGTAAGGTGGGCCCCATGGACAGACATGTTACTTCCTTGCAGCCTGTAAATCAGTCACCGGAAGGGGCTTCTTTAAGTCCCGAGATTCGGTCACCACCTTCTCTCCCACATGGTCCTTTGTTTTCTACTTTTTTGGACACACCTGTTACCTCTGAAGCTCCTGTTTTATGCCCCGTGGTTCCGACTGCGTCTGAAGACCTGGTGACTCCTCCCTCTTGGGAGATGACCCTTATGGACATTTGGACTGCAATAAAAAAAACTGATGCGCGTTTATCTGGTACTGTTTCTTCTTTGTGTAAATTTTCTTCTGATGTGGTTGGCAAAATGAAAGTTGTCGATCAGCATCTTAATCATTTAATTAGTTTGACCGCCCGAACTGAATCCCAAGTCCAGCTTTGTTCAGATAGTAATGCAGCTCTTGTTAAAGAGCTTTCTGCGGTTTCTTATCGTGTTGAGATCTTGGAAAATCAGTGTCGGGTTCGGAATTTACGTTTTCTTAATTTTCCTTCTACCCATTTACTTTCTTTTGATTTATTGTTGAAAAAATACTTTACTGAGATACTCCAGCTAAAAGAAACTTGAAATTGCCCAAATGTTTTCTTTTTCACCTGCCCTTCGGGCGATTCTGAATCCTGAAGGGGATTTGCCACCCCCTGAGGATTCAGTTGCCCAGAATTTAACTGCGTTTTTGGAAGACTCTTTAGATGTTATCCCCAAGCGTTGTACCTTGGTGGTAACATTCTGTTCTGAGTCCGATAAATTAAGGGTTTTACGTGCTTATTTTAAGCACAAAGATGTGGTGTTTTGTGGGTTTAAGATTCAGGTGTTCCCTGACGTGGGTCGGTCCACTCAGTTATGTCGTAAACAATTTTTGGAATTGAAATCCAGGGTTATGGCACTGGGGGCTTCTTTTTTCCTCAAATTTCCCTGTCGTTGTCTTATAACTTTTGAGGAACAGAATTATGTTTTTTCAGATGTGATTCAACTCCAGAAATTTTTGTCTGTTAAGGAAAATGTGGGAAGTTAATTGGGTGGGATGGTTATGGCTTCCTTATGTGGAGACTGGTTTTGTCCAGTCTCCTTTTTTCTTGTAGTCTTTTTTTCCTTACTACTTTGTAGGTTTTCTCCTTCTTTATGGTGGTTTCGTGTTGTGTTTCATTTATTTCTTGAATTGTTTATTTAAGTTTTGGAGTTGCTGTAATTTACAGTTTGTTTTCCTGTTTGCTTATTGTATTCAAGAAAATGCAAAATAAATATTTGAAAAAAAAAAAAAGAACTTTTAAAAAAATTTTATTTATTGGAATATGTCAGCTTTGTGAAATGTGCATTGCTAACGTATTTGCATTTTGTTTAGTACAAGAAGAAATTAATTTATAGCTTTATTTCTCCAGCTTTTTGGGTTTCCCGTTTAATTATTTTCTTTATATTTCTAAATTGTGATCCCTTGTTCTATGTTTGATGTATCCAATAGGAGATGTATTGGTATTCTCTGAGATATATTGGTTTAATATCTGCAGTGTTTGATAAGTAGGGTTTGATGCTTTGCGAGTCCTGGTAATGCTGTTATGATACGGCGGGTTTGCTATGGATTCTAAATGGGCAGGGTTTTTAATACTTCTAATCTGCCTGGCAGATTGGAGGAGTATACCTATTCTGTTCTTTTGGGGAGTCTCTTTTTTTTTTTAAGTAGTTTGTTTTGGCTTTCCCATCTTTGTTGGTTCTAATCTTTGGAGTGGAGGAGTAGCCTAGTGGTTAGAGCAACTGTTTAGTACCTAGAAGATCAAGGGTACAATTCTTCCTGGCACGCCTTCTGACCATGGGCAAGTCACTTTACCCTCCATTGCCTCGGAAGAAAAAGGCCTGGCAAAATCTACTTCAGGTGATACATTGCCAAAAAAACCCAGGAGTAGCTAGGTTGTCAGGGGTCTGCACTGACTTGATGGCACTAAAAATTAAATAAATAAAAAAATAGTGCCTGCCAGTAATGTAGAAATCCGGTAGTCTTTCTTTATCCTCAGTGCCCATGCAAATGGTATTCAGATACTCATTAAAAGGCATGTTTACTAAAAGTAAATGTGATTTACAAATGTTAATGTACGTTAAGTGCTGGAACCCCCCACCTCTTTATTTCTATTGGCACAGTGACACTTAACTCGCATTAATATTTAGTAAACATGCCCTTAAGTCCATTGCCAGGAGAAAAAATAGAGGCTTGTGAAGGGCTCCTTTGAAAGTCGCCTAAAATTTTAGATGAACAACATACACGTTTAAAAAAAAATGTATGCAAATGAGATCTAGTGGATATGCAAAATGAGGCCCCACAAAGAGTCTCTGTACATGGCCCCGCATCACCCTTGGACTGTCCCTGGCGTGGCACGTGTGTATGTACACCACATAGTTAACCTACCTCTAAATCTCAAAATTTTTTACTTTTTGAAGTGGTGTCTAAAGCCAGAGGAAAAATTCAATCTTTCCCCCTCACTGACTCTTTGAAATCCCAGGTCTAAAAGAGCAATGAATTCCCACTTGTTCCAATTGGATATAAATGTTGACAGAGAAATGTTTTGAAATATGTGTATATTCTTCTTGTAAAATGGGAAGTGTGTGGGGGAATCTGTGTGCACTGCAGATATACACATGTAGAGAATGGCTTTTCTAAAATTCCTACTTAAACATGTATGCTCATTTCCATATGTAGAAATGCAAAAATGTCATTGAATATCTAAGCCAGTAGCTACCACTGGCACTATACTCAAACTGCATTATCTAAAATCAATTTTTTGTCGGGGTCAATCAACATGAGAGGGAGGAAAGGAGGCCTTCCCCTCACCGTCGGGAGAACCCTTTTATTCAAATGGGCCACAGCGTACCCAAGTTTTATAAGTAGTGAAGCATGCACTTATCTTGTATAAAGGCGATTCATATCTTCCACGACATGACATGCATGTTTCGGGCCCCACCGGGTCCTGTGTCAAGTGATACCCTACTCGACTGATCGCCTGAAAAAACGCCGAAGCCCAACAGTTCTTTTGTAGCTATAGTGGTTACTGATTGGCTAATAGGAAAATGTCATCATCAGAGACGTGGCCTCTGGGGAATCCCTGAACATCAAGATTTGTCAATGATGCAATCCCTCAACGGAGAGAGAATTCACTGCAGTTGATTGTAATCAGTCATAACAGACTCCACCAGTCTTGTTCCATATTCAAACCCAATGGAATTACTGTTTTTAGACAGAAGATCCAATATTGTTCTCTACATCGTAAACGACTTTCCCCGATCACCCCCCCCCCCCCCGGAGGTTTACCGGAATCCAGTCAATGACTCTCCATTTTAAATCATTGAAGCTGTGATTGAATTTTATGCACTGTTCCACAACGGGTGCCGACAAAGATCTTGACCGGATTCTAGAAGCATATTCCCCCATCCTGATCTTGACCGGACGAATCGTTCTTCCGACATAAAACAAATTGCAAGGGCATTGCAACATGTATACTACAAAATCAGTTTGACATGTGGAAGAACCAAAAAAGGAGTATGATTTTCTGGTAGTGGAATGAATCCAATGAACACCCTCCAAGGTGTTGGAGCAGTATTTACACCGATTGCACGCCTAATGGTCCTGGGTAGAATTTAACTCAATTTGGGGCAATTGTCTAGGGACCACCTGAACCAATCGGTCCCTCAAATTATGGCCCCTACTATATGCAAAAGTGCCGTTTTTTGGAAACACGGATGTATCTGTAAGGCCCTCCAATATTTTTTAAGTAGTCGAGACACCTCTGCCGTATGGGTCATAAAAGGCAAAATTCCAGTCACCATATGCACTCCGCTATTATTGCCAGATGTTTCCTGTGATACCCCTGGAGCCTTTATAAGCCATTCCCGGTGTGAGAAATGAGCCCTAATATATGCTTTCCTAATTACTTTTCGGGGATAAGCCCCGTTCTAATAGGCGGCCCTTCAAGGCTTGTGCCTGTATCTTATACTCTTGCAACGAGGAACAAATTCTTCGTAAACATAAGAATTGACCCAAAGGAAGACCATTCCGCAAAGGGAAAGGGTGATGGCTGTGATAGCGAAGCAAGCTGTTACGCTAGCTCTGCTTCCGATACAAAGTAGTGCTAAAAGCTCCCTCTTGTATTTTAACCAGAACATCCAAAATCTCAATACTATGTTCTTCAATATGTGCCGTAAACTGTATATTCTCTTTGATAGTATTTAACCAAGTGACAAAATTTAATAACTCATCCCGTGTAGACGTCCACAGGAAGAAAATGTCATCCCAGAACCTCGACCACAAACGTACATACTGAAACTCCTTGGCTGGATAAATATGCCGTTCTTCCATTGCTGCCAAATATAAGGTAGCAATAGAAGGGGCCACCGTGGCCCCCATGGCTATGCCCTGACATTGAAAATAAAACTGACCCTGGTATTTGAAATAATTTTTTGTTAAAACCAGCCTAGTGATATCCAACAGAAAGGATTTAGGGATTCTAGCTGGAGCTGTGGTGAACGCCAATTCTAACAGGAGAGCTTCCTCCTGATGGATGTTTGTGTACAATGCTGTTACGTCCAGGGTTACTAGCCAGACATTGTCTAACGGCTCTTCAAATGAAGCCAAAGTGCTCAAAAAATGGGACGTGTCCATATGTAGACTAGCTTTTTGCCCATGTAAATAGCACCTCTTCTAAAACTATCTTCATGTTTGCCACAGCAGTAATATGATATTAAAAAGACTGAGTGTAGCATATATTATATAGATTCTCTTACATCTTCTGTTAATGTATAAGCTCGTTACCAAATATAGCGATTAAAATAAATGGTGACGCTTTGAAGCCAAGAGGAAAACCTGACGTACTTGCTGCCACTGTTTAACTTTTTAATGTAAATGCCATTCTGCCTTTCCTCATTAACTAGGCTTACTTTATACCTTACTTGCTATTAAAGCATCTTTCCTCCATCCAGTTAAGTTCTATCACTTTGCTTTCATCAATGAGGAAAACTGTATTCTGATTTTCAGCATGTTTTTTTTTTAAACATATATCCAGATTTCATGTTTGCATATATCCATATAACATATTACTAGTTTCAAGCTGGCTAGCCTTATTCTACCTATTCTAAATACTGTGCATGCTTCTGCTTGAAAATGGTTGCAGTTGTAGAGTGCATCCAGACATTTTCCTTACTCTTTTTTTTTTATAAAACCATTTAACAATTGTTTGACCCAGGTTACTATATGCTGTGCAGTGGGAACCTTAACATTGTCAAAATGGGGAAAAAAGTATACCGTTCAATCAGAATGGAGGTGTTCATTAGATGAGATTGCAAAGCTTTTAGTTTCAGCTGATGAGAAAATAATGTGAAAAGTAAAATAAGCTATATAGGCCTAGCCAAAAAAAAAGGGTTAAAGCCCTAAATGGTCCTCTGCTGATCTTTTTATTTCTGCAGAATTCTGAGTACAAACATAAGCATGCGGATTTGTATTATAGGCATGCCGGGCATAGTTGAAACTCAAAACATAAGCACTTACACCCTGTTTACCATGTCGTTTTAATATCTGTCATTATTCACCTGTTGCTCCTTAACACAATATCAGATTTGGTCGGCCAGGAGTCGAATGCTACTGCCAGCATGATAGTGTAGCACCAGTAATCCAGCTTCAGTTCCTGATTAATGAGGTTAGTAACACGACTATAATAATTCCCTTCTTGATTTTTTCAGCATTTATTTTGTTATCATAATGTATTCTTGCCTATGCTGCTTTGAAATGAAGTCCATTATGTGGTTGTGGAAATGTTTTTTCTGTAGAAAAGCTTTTCCCTGTGGATTCATAACTGACAGGTCATCCCAAGGCAGAAGTGTTATGTTACAGAATTTTCAGCTCTATTGTGCTCACACTATGACATCAACTGTCAATAAACCACTCCAGCAATTCGTTTCTTAAGTAGTTCCTTTTTCTTTGGCAGTGCAAGAAGGAGCTACTCCTACTCTTTCATTGAATGTTTAGTCTGGCGACACATTTTTGCTTTCAGATTCATTTATTAGAATCCACAAATAAGATATAGGCCTTTAATACATTCTATGGCCAGAGTGTTGCCAACTTGTGTTAGTGGTGGGGTTTGGTAATCATCTTAATGAATGAAGGAATGAATGAGAACAATACACTGCTCATGCTCAGTCAAGGAACTCTTCATTCTTACATCATGGAATAGGATTTTTTTTGTTTTACTATTTGTTTTCTCTCTGAGAAATGTGCTGATTGTTGCACCATAACTTTGTAGCTGTTGTATCTCAAACAGATATAGGAAATTCTGATGTTTCAGTGCCTCAGAACTTTTTTAAGCTTTTAAAGCCTTGAGTGCTGGAGGCAAACCTTTATTCCACTCATTCTGGATTTTTATCTTATAGATATGGGGATATTTAATGCTTAGGATACTTGAAGTCTCAGTATCTTTGTGCATCAAAGGTTTACAAAATTGTTCGTGTTTTTATCTTGAGAAAACTGTCATCCTTACAGGCATTGTAGTACAAGAGACCATGCTCATTGTTGTTTTGAACTTGCCCTTTCTTCCTCTATAGTGAATTACCACACTGTCTTAAGATGTCTGCTGTGCCTTGCAAAAGTCCCCACATTCTTGTACATTTTAAACATTCGGCTGTTTAAAATGGACCGATCAGAATGCATTAGAGTAGGAATTTGTTCCACAGATCTATACAACATACTCTATACTTTAAATGTGAAAGAACAATTATAGAAATTTTCAAAAAGCAATTAAGAATAAGAGAGAAAATTCTTGCTTGTGTAAGTCATCTTCCCCTTTGACTCTGTACCCTTTTGCATCAATAATGACCATAAGTCGTCAGGTGTCTACCAGATTGCACAGTGAGATGGTGCAGTTTTTTGCCCATTCCTCTGGGCAAATAGCTCAAGTTGTCAATGTTTGGGGATTGTCTGTAGACTGCAATCTTAAAATCTTGCCATAGATCTTTTGTTGGATTCTGGTCTGTGCTTTGATTGGACCCCTCAGCTGTTTGCTTTCTTGTTGCTGAGCCAATCCATTATTATTTTTTTGTTTGTTTTTTTGCTTTGTTCTTAGGATGATTGTTCTTCAGAAAGTTTAATTTTCTCCTTAGTTCCAGGTCTGTGATTGATTAGAACAGATTTCCCTAACGGATCTGTGTGCACTTTGCACCACCCTTCTTTACCTTGAAATTCACAAGCTTCTCTGTTCTTGCTTATTGCACTGCTTCACCACTACATAATGCTGCCACCACCAGAATGCTTTACTGCACATATGCTGTGAGCAGGAAAAAGCCATATTTGCTTTGTACCATGCATATTTCTTAGCAACAAGACAAAAAGTTCCACTTTGGTCTTATTGGACCACAAAACGTTCTTCCATATGTGTGTGTTGTCCCCTAAGTGTGGGTTTGAAAATGTTGTGGGACTCATCATACGGCTTTTCTTAATCAGTTTCGTCTTTCTTGCCACCTTCCCATACAGATCATATGTGTGGAATAATGTTTAAATTGTTAAACAATTTAACATTTTCTTTATCGTCCCTCCAGTTCAGTCTCTCACCTCTGGGTTGTGCACCTCTTCTCGCAGCATGGAGACTGGGCATGGCAGAACTGTGACACCACTGTAGATATCCTGCTGGCACCTCCCACCAGCTTCAGTGTGTCCAGTCTCCATGCAGCTGGAGGTAGTGAGCCTAGGTGCTGGGCTCACTAGAAGAGCAGATAAGGAGCTTTAGGCAGCTTAGCTAGGGTTTTTGTTTTTCTCCCTATAACTTTTTTTCTTTTGATCTGTAGCTTTAAAGCTCATTAAAGCTTGTTAAAAAAAATAAAGAAGAAATCAAGGGCTGAGAGGGGATCGGAAAGGATTTAGAGGAGTCTCTTTTCTCCCTCCTGTTTATTTCTGTCCCCTTTGCCTGCGCTCCCCTCCTTGTTGGCACGGAGGGGAGTTCTTTAGCAGGCTTTTTATCTCCTTACTGGCTCAATTTTCTGTGCTGCAGATTTCCAGTCAGAAACTGTCGTCGGGCCTTGTTTCTCTGCTGCTGGCTGACAGCCTTTCTCAGCTGTGCTGCTCACAGGAAGCCTGTTATTTTTATCGGGGTGCAGAGAGGATCCGAGGGTCTCAGAGGAAGAGATGAGTGTGTTTTTAAATCTTTGCTGCTAGTGTCCTGTGAGCGTTTTTGAGGCCTGCTGCCGAGTGTGAAGCATGTTCTGTGGGTTAGCAGAGCTCAGGATCTTGGCGGGCCTTTTTCCCGCCGTTTTTCTTCACAGTGCTCTTTTTCTTTAATTAATCCTTGTAGTTTTCTGGTACTTGGAATTAATTTTGATTACTTTTAATTTTCAATGTTTTGGAGCTCTTAAAGGGCTAGTACAGAAAAGTAAAAAAAATAAATAAGGGAAGATTCTGCACGTTGTTGTTTTGTTGCCCTTTTTGGTGGTCTGCGGGAGCCATTTCCTTTACTATCCAGTCTCTTGGATCCCGTAGTGCTAATGCCTAGGCGGCCACAATGCCTGATTTGTGGCGCCCATAGGGGCTTGGTCTCGGACACGGTGGTGTGTTGTGGCTGCGCATCTGAGGCGCTTACTATGGAGCAAGAAATGCAGAATCGGTCTAAAGAAGGCACTGCTCTGGTAGTGCAGGGTGCTGCCGCTTCTGCAGAAGGGGAGTCTCTGCAGGATTCTCCGTCTGCTCTTCCTACTTCAAGTTTGGCTTTGCCCAGTAATTCCGCCACACTCATGGTGTCTGGGGCAGCTATCGAGGGTTTCTCCCCAGATTTTGTGCTGCTGCTTCATCAGGTTTACTGTTGCGGAAGCAGAGGGCAGTCGCGGATGCCTCGCTTCTTGGAATGGCAGGAGGCCAAGCAGCCACCGAAAGGTTCGGTGGTAGTGATGGTAGACCGGTTAAGAGGGCCCAGTCAGTGGAAGATCAGCCTCTTGGTTCGGACTGGCCAGATGCAGAGGACCTTAAGCTGGAGCTGGAAGCCGGGATGGAGGATTTAGAGGAAGGTGAGATTCAGGAACCTGAAGATCAAGCAAGGATTATCTGGGTCTTTCAAAGGGAGGAGCTGACAGCGCTCATTACGGAGTCCCTTCAGGCCCTCAACCTTTCGTTGGTGGTACCAGCGGAGGATGAGGGTTTGGAGGATCTTCTCATTTAGATGGTACGAAAGTCCCAGGCGGTTTTTCCTGTTCACCATGTGGTTAAGCAGATGATTCAGGATGAATGGGATGTGCCGGAGGCAGGCTTGCATGGTGTGAGGTCCATGAATCGTCTCTATCCCTTGGCGGATCAAGAACGGGAAGTGTTTCGTTCTCTGCGCATAGATGCGGCAGTTTCAGCGGTCACAAAGAAGACTACCATTCCAGTTGAAGGCAGTGCGGCTTTGAAGGACGTACAGTTCGGAAGGTGGACGCCTTATTGAAGCAAGCTTTTGAGGTTAATGCTCTGGCTCTACAGGTCTCTATTTGTGGAGCTTGTGTGGCGTAAGCATGCCTTCGCTGGTCGCAGCGTTTGCAGCAGCCAGTTCAACAAACACAGGAGCAGCTAGCTGATGTGACAAGACTAGAGTCAGGCTCCACATATTTGGCAATGTCCACTATGATCTTATGAGAGGTTTGGCAAATAGCATGGCTTCCTTGGTTGCCGCACGCCGCTATCTTTGGCTCAGGAACTGGGCAGCGGACAGTTCCTCCAATTCGTGTCGTAGCAAGCTTCCTTTTAAGGGTAAGCTGTTGTTTGGAGAAGATCTTGATAAGCTGGTCAAGGATTTGGGGGATCCTAAAGGAGATCTCTTGCCGGAGGATAAACCGAAGCAGGGCCGAGCTCCGTTACCTGCCCGTGGGCAACCTTGGGATTTCAGGCATTTTTGTACCTCCCATTTGTGAGGTTTTCAAAGAGGACGGTTTTCCTCTTGAGGTCAAAGTTTTAGAGGATTCCAGAGAGTGGGCAGAGGATTTGCTGGTCCCTCTTCCTCGGCTTTTCGGAAAGCACAATTAAGCGAGGTGGACCCAGGCAGGAATTCAGCAAGTAGGGGGTCCAGATAACATCCGATCAGTGGGTGTTGGAGGTCGTTTGTGAAGTTTATTCTCTCGAGTTTGCCTGTCCAGTGGTCGACTCTTGTCATGTCGCCGTGCAGGGGGCGAGAAAGGACGATTGTGGTATGGGAAACTCTGGCTCCTCTTTTGCAGCTGGGAGCAGTGGTTCCAGTTCCGCGAAAGCACTAGGTATCAGTCGATACTCAATTTATTTCATGGTGCCAAAGAAAGTCTGGGCCTTCCGCTTGATTCTGGATCTCAAGGGGGTAAACCGCTGTTTGCGGGTACCTCATTTCCGAATGGAGACCTTACGTTCGGTTATAGTGGCGGTTTGTCAAGGGGAGTTCTTGACATCTCTCGATCTCACTGAAGCATATTTACACATTCCAATCAGGCCAGATCATCAGAGACTTCTAGGATTTGCACTACCGTGGGAGCATTTTCAGTTTCAGGCGTTGCCCTTCGGTCTGGCGACAGCCCCGCACACCTTCACCAAGGTTATGGTGGTGATGGTGGTGGTGGCGGCGGTGGCTCTTCGAAAGGAGGGAGTATTAGTTCATCCCTATCTCAACAACTAGTTGATTCAGGCAAAGTCCAGGGCCGAGACTGTGCGAGTGACAGAGTGGTAGAGCTCCTGCAGAGTCTCGGTTGGGTGGTCAATACGGCCAAGAGCCGATTGGTTCTGACCAAGTTCTAGAGTATTTGGGAGTTCGCTTCGACACTTGTGTAGGATTGGTTTTTCTGCCGGATCTCCGAGCCCAGGGCCTGCAGCTTTTGGTGCGCAATTTTTTTAGGACTCCTTCACCATCGGCCTGGCACTATCTCCGCGTGTTACGGACAATGGCGGCGACTCTGGAAGTTGTACCATGGGCCAGAGCTCACATGCGTCCCTTACAGAGGTCGCTGCTCCATCGATGGTCTCACCAGAACGACTCTGTCCAAGCGCCTCCCCTGTCCATTGCTGGTTAGGAAGTCTCTTCAATGGTGGCTTCATCCACAGAATCTCACGACGGGCATGCCTCTCAAACAACCGCAGTGGATACCAGTGTTAATGGATGCCAGTCTTGCAGGTTGGGGAGCTCATTGTGGAGAGCTCTTCATGCAAGGCTGCTGGACCAAGCAGGAAGCCAAATGGTCCATCAATCGGCTGGAGTTGCGAGCGGTAGCTCTAGCGCTTCGGGCCTTCGAATCCACCTTACGGGGTCGAGCGGTTCGAGTGCTCTCAAACAATGCCGCGATGGTTGTGTACCTCAATCGTCAAGGGGGCACGGGAAGTGCGGCTCTGGAAATGGAGGCAGAAAGTCTCTTCAATTGGGTAGAGCCTCAGCTTCAGACTCTGCCGGCAGCACACATTGCGGGAACGGACAATGTGACGGCAGACTTTCTCAGATGGGTTCCAGTGGATCCTGGAGAATGGGAGCTTCATCCGGAGGTGTTTGCTCAGATTGTCCTCAAGTGGGGATCTCTGGTTATGGATCTCATGGCGATCTTTCTGTCGGCCAAAGCAGGTTGCTTTTACAGCAGACGACGAGAACAAATGTCGGAAGGTCTAGATGCCTTACTCCAACAATGGCCCAGTCACGGTCTCATCTACGTTTTCCCCCCTTGGGCGCTCATGGGACGACAGCGCATCAAAGCTCATCGGGGAAGAGTGGCTCTAGTAGCTCCAGATTGGCCTCGTCGTCCATGGTATGCCGATCTGTTGGCAGCTATTTCTTGTTATCGAGGAAAGGTGCAAGGAGTTCCTTTGGGGGCCCATGCCAATGTTGTCTGTTTCTTGAGAGTGGTATCCCGTCGACGTCCTTCGCGCAGGGTGTTTTCTCCTCCGTGGGATCTCAACCTGGTTTTAAGAGCCTTGACAAGGGAGCTTTTTGAGCCTTTGCATCAGGCTTCCATAAAGGATTTGACTTTGAAGACAGTATTTTTGATAGCCATTTGCTCTGCACTTCGAATCTCTGAGTTGCAGGCTTTGTCCTGTCGGGAACAGTTTCTGACTTTTTCTAGGGAAAAAGTGGTGTTGCGTCCTGTAACCGTATTTCCTACCAAAGGTAGTTTCACCATTTCATGTGAATCAGTCTGTCTCTGTGCTCATTTTGGGTGTTTCGGGAGAGACTGCGTTGGACTGTAATTTGTGTGTGTTAGACATTAAGAGGGTACTTTGGCGATACTTGAAGGTCTCGGAGTCCTTCTGCAAGTCTGACTGTTTGTTCATTCTCTTTGGTGGGCCACGTAAAGGTGAAGCAGCAGCCAAACCTTCAATTTACAGATGGGTTCTTGAAGCAATAGCATCAGCTTATATCTTGCAAGATAGTCAGGTGTCCTTGGGGCTGCGGGCTCAGTCTGCTAGAGTGAAAGCGGCTTTGTGGGCGGAGTATAGCTTAGTTCCTCCGGTTGAGATTTGCAGAGCAGCCACTTGGTCTTCCTTGCATACTTCTAGTAAACATTACTGCCTGGATATTCAAGCGGCGGGAGATGCCTGTTTCGGGTCGTCAGTTTTGCGGTCCAGGTGGACAGGTCCCTCCCAATATTTTACTGCTCTGTTACATCCCAGAGTTAAGGGACTGAACTGGAGGGACGATAAGGAAAGAGAAATTAGACTTACCTGCTAATTGTTCCTTGAGGAACTCCAGTTCAGTCCCCATTCCCACCCAGGAGTCTTGTGGTCAGTTTCCGCAAAGCCTGCTTTGTGATGCGCGGTGACTACAATCCAGTAGGAAAAGTTCAGCAAATGTGGTCTGTATTCAGGCAAAATATACCTTGTATTCTTTCTTCCCTCTCCTTTCTGTCCTATTTTTGCAAACGGGAGAGGGAGAGTTATCCTGTCATTTATGGGGTTTTAGTTCAGTGTTAAAGTTAAAGTGTATTTAATATTATAGCTACTTATTTGTTGCTCCTTTGAGTCTGCTTTGTAATTGGATCACTGGAAGCTGGTGGGAGGTGCCAGCAGAATATCTACAGTAGTGTCACAGTTCTGACATGCCCAGTCTCCATGCTGTGGGAAGAGGTGCACAACCCAGAGGTGAGGGACTGAACTGGAGTTCCTCAAGGAATAACAATTAGCAGGTTAGTCTAATTTCTCTTTTTCCAGTCTCAGCCAGAGACCTCTGTAGTTCTTTCAAAATCATCTCAAACGCTATAATGACCTTCCTCAGCAGTTTCCTTAACCTGTAGCTACTGAGTTTGTTTGATGGTGCCAAACTGTTTCCAGTTTGTAATAATGTATCAGACAGTGCTTGAAGTCATATGTAGACACATTGAAAGTTTCTCATCCTTCTCCCAAACTTTTTCTTTGAATAACTTTATTCCATAATTCTTTCTGCAGTTCCTTATTTGGAATATTTAGACCTTGGTTTCTAATTCCCTTCATACAGCAAATAGTGTAATAGTATAATTAGTATAATTCTTTATACAGTACCGTTCAAATAGTATACAAATAGTATAATTCTTTATACAGTACCATTCAAGCCATCTCGGCTGTTGCGATTGGAAGTGGGTGGGCTTTATTTAACTACTTATGACCATTTTGAAGTTAGATTTTGGTAAAGAAGCTATTTGTATTTGCTATGACAAAAGGGTATGAAGACTTATACATTTGAGACCTTTGGTTTCTTATTTTACTTTTTGACTATTTCTAGAATTTCTTCACTAATTTACACAGTGTAGCGTACACTTTCAGCATGAAAGAACAGACTCCTACTTCAGTGCATTTTGGATTGTATTTTTTTAGGCTGCAGAATGTGAGAAATGAGCAAGGGTGTGAATATTGTTGCAAGGCATTGTGCTTTGTGCAGCAAAAGAGCTTCTCTTCATGTCATGTAACAAGTCCTCTGAACTTATGCTCTTGAAGCTCCAGAAGTTACAGATCTTGGAGGGGGAGACTTCTTACCAGAGAGATGGAGGAAAGGCGGAAAATATTTCTTCAAGGCCCTAGTTTGTGGATGATCATGCATGCTCTGTTTCTCAATCACTCAGGTGCTCCTTTACTCAAAATAAAAAAAAAGACCTTGGTCTACTCCAGGAACTGGTTAAAAATATAATCTGCTGTGTAAATCAGTAGGGTAAACAATTTATCTATTTTCTCAGACATGTAGCAAGAAAAAAACTCAAAATATAAAATACAAAAATAGACACTGGGTTCTTGTGAGATCTTTCTCTTGATTCTTATTATCAAAGACATGGGATCCTCTAGGCCTGATCTCTCTCAGTAGTTCTCTGCTCTTCAAAGCATCTCCTGATTTTCTGGTTTTCATAGCTCACAGATTCCCGGAACTGAGGATATTCTTTTTTTTTTTTTATAAACTTTATTTATATATAAACCATTATATACATAACTTTCGATACAGACAAACAAGATATACAACAACACGCCGCTGCGGAGTGGAATTTTATCTCCGTCGCGGCACAAACCACAGATAGTCATGTATGCAGAACAGATGTCAGAGCGCCCGTAATTATTTTTCATTTTTTTGCGAAGACTTAGTCTAGGGTACCCCCTGTAACCTCCCCAACCACCCCCCCCAACCGCCCCCCCCCTTTGTCGTCGCAACCCTTAACTCCGCCTAGCTCAATAACCTATATTCACTATTTCGTTCCGGCAGCGGGGGCCTAAGCTTTGAATGTAAGGTTCCCATATCAACATAAAAGTGGACCAGCGCTTTACGGAGCCCCGGGCCCACCAGCGCTCTGCTAGCATCAGCTGATGGAAACCATTGCGCCATTCCAAGAACGTGGGTGGGTGTTGATCTCTCCATCTATGGAGAATCTGACCTTTCCCCACCAGACAGGCCTTACGCACCAATAACACAGGTACACTAAAAAATTTTTTTTTTAAACTGCCTCTAATGTTTCGATTGATTTTTACGTTTTTTGGTGCGCTGAATCCAAATCTGGTAACCAATTTGCTCCATCACGTACAGATTTTTTGCTACATTGGGTTAGCAGTTTGAGGTGAACGTTTCAGATTGAGTGCGATCGAGATAAAAGTTTCTTGGATGAATTCTTTATACTAATTGTTTAGTAGTTATTCAAATAAGAATAAAGAAAATTGTAACAAGGCAGCACATAAGAATAGAGTAATGTCAACAAAACACACTGTGATGGTAGCAAAATTGTCTGCACTTAAAACAGCCACATACATGTGCACAAACATTGAGCATATAAGAGCGAGGTTAGACACAAAGCAAAGCAAAGAAATGTGCAAAAAATGTTGTACAGGTATGTATGTAAGAATAGAAAACGCAAACCGCACCATTGCAATACATGAAGACAAACACCCGATGGTGTGAAAATAAAATTCTAATAAATGAGATCCGACACTGTGGTAATAACTAGCAAATTTTTATTTCAAAGTTTAGTAAAAACACGATATTTGTCAACACAGTTTAGATTTTAAAGTCATTCTTGGGTCAATCAATCTCTTGGTGGGCCCGTTTCTTCTTCCCCCGAATGCTTCTCTTGGTGCGCTGCTTGGCGTATTTTTCATCTGGGGTTTCCCGCAGCAGCAACCAGCAGAAATCAGCCATCATAGTGGTGTTCCATCTTCCTTGGTACCTTCTCTCTGCGTCCTTGATGTCCTGGTGAAACCTTTCACCTTGTTCTTCACTGTACGCCCCCAAGTTTTCGGGAAAGTAGTTCACATGGGAGTGCAAGAAATGGACTTTCAGGCTCATGTTACAGCCTTGTTCTTTGAAGGCATTGAGCATCCTGGCAACAATATCCTTATAGTTCTCATCCCGCCTGTTCCCCAAGAATTTGAGAACAACATCCTTGAAGGAATCCCAGGCTTCTTTTTCCTTCTCAGACATCGTTTCAGCGAATGCTCCATCTGAAATGAGTTTCCTTATATCAGGGCCAACAAACACTCCTTCCTTTAGCTTTGTTTCAGAAAGTCGGGGGAACTTTGAGCAAAGGTACCGAAAGCACTCACCATCTTTTGGAAGGGACTTGATGAATTGCTTAATGAGACCCAACTTAATGTGGAGAGGTGGTAATAGAATTTTATCACGAGGTACCAAGCTCTCATGAAGAACATTTTTCTCACCGGGTCTCAAATACTCCCGAATTGGCCAGTCTTTTTTCCCCCAGTGTAGGTCGCGGGCCCGGCTATCCCACAAGCAAAGGAAGCAGGGATATTTGGTGAAACCGGATTGCTGCCCTAATAGCATGGATAGAATTTTAATGTCTCCACAAATCATCCACTTATGCTCATCATAACGAATCTTCTGAAGAATCAGGGCCAAATTCTCGTATTTTTCTTGGAGAATAACAGAGTGAGCAATAGGAACTGAAGCGAATGTGTTGCCATTATGAAGAAGAACACCTTTTATGCTGTCTTTTGACGAATCAATGAACAGCCGCCATTCAGCAGGATCATACTTGAGTTTAAACTTTTCCATCACTCCGTATATATCGTTGCAAAATACCAAATCTTCCTCTTTGCTGAAATACTTCAAAAATTGTGTCTCGCGGTTGCGGTACCAATAAAAAGTTGTTCCTGGTGACAATAGATTTTTCTGTTTAAGCCGAGAACCTAGCAGTTGGGCAGCATCTTTTGGGAGTCCTAAATCCCGGACTAAATCATTCAATTCAGCTTGAGAGAAAAGTTCAGGTTTCGGATCTGGTTCAGTTTCAAACTCGGAAGTACTGGACTCATCGGGAAAAGCCATCTGATGAGTCTCATCATGATCAGAACCGTCCACACAAATATGATCCAAAGATTTTGGTGGTTCAGGCACAGGTACTTCGTTGCTATGAGGCATAGGCCTAATTGCTGAGGGAAGGTTGGGGTAACTTATTACGTTCTTATTTTTTAAGTTGTATCCCTTCACAATGCAAGAGCAAAAATAGCAGTCACTGCTGTGGTCTCTTTGTTCACGCCACATCATAGGTATTCCGAAACGAAATGCTTGTTTTTTACCTTTCATCCATAAGCGTAGATCTTCCTCACATGTCTTGCACACTTTGTGAGGAGCCCACGGTTTGTCTTGATCGCCTAACTTCAAACCGAAATAGGCGAAATATACTTTTTTAATAAATGCAGAAATGTTCCTCTGCCACTTTTTCACGGTATATTCCCCACAAATAAAACAAAAACTGTCCGGAGAGTTGACGCAACCTCTGGCTCTGTGAGCCATCACAAATACACAGCACTGCAAACTACAACTGTAGTGAACCACTTCGGAATAAAGCTGGATTACGACTGAGCAAACAAAAGGTAATAATGAACTTGCAAGAAACTGAAATTTGACAGGAACGTTCATGTCGCAACCACAATGTTTGAGTGAGCGAACGAGGCAAGGCGAACAGGAAAGAACATGCGCCAGCGCGAGTACTGGATTTAGCCCCCCGCCTCCCAATTGTCCTGTTAATGTATAAAATGAATACAAAACACTCTAAAATATCATGAGGGAGTGTTTCTAGTTAGTTAACCATTACAACCTCTATTTTGGGCCAAGAAAATAAACTGCAGTCGGCTAAAAAGAAATTATGTGAACATTCCTTATATGGGTAAGAAATCTAATTTTGCAAGAAAACGTGACGTGATGGAACATTTTGGCTATTTTTCCTGGATTCAGCACCCCAAAATCTATAGGAATCAGTTGCAAAACTGGAGGCAGTTTTTTGGTAGTGTACCTGTGTAATCGCTCCCACCTCCCCCCCGGCAATGTTGGATGCAATTGATCGAAGATAACTAGAATGTTAGTCCACGGAAATCTTTGCTGCAGCAACCCCATAAGGTATCTGCGAATACGGGACCAGTAGGGAAGGATGCGCCTGCACTGCCACCACATATGAGTTAGGGAGGCTAAGGGTAGAGAACATCTAGGACAAGACCCGTCTTGTGTAATATGAGTCCTCAAAGCCCGCCGAGGCGAAAAGTGCACTCGTGTCGGGGCCTTATATTGAATCTCCCTCCACCGCGCTCCCCCCACCAATGTTGGTATCCGCCCTACTGCCGCACAGATAGTGCCGGGCTGCACCACCAGCCCCAGTTCATCTGCCCAAGCTATCTCCACCCTCTCATAATCCGGTCGTACCCCAAAGCACTCCAGCCGAGACTTCAGTCCCCTTATTGCTGGTGGTGCCGCGCCGCCAAGGTCAAAAAATTCAAGAAGCTGCGCCGATCTATCCACCCCCAGTTCCTCTCTGGACAGCTTGACCACGTAGTGAGAGAGTTGGAGGTACGCAAAATATTGTGTGGAGGGCAGTTGAAATTCCTCTCTAAGCTCAGAGAATGACTTACATTTACCGGTAAGGTCTACTACATGCCCTATATACCGTATGCCCTGTCGATACCATAACTGAAACGCCTTAGAATCGGAGCCCGGCAGGAAATGTACGTTTCCACATATGGGGAGCCAGCTAGACACCTGCCAATTCCTTTGCCAAAAGCTATTTAGTTGTCGCCAGGTACGGCGCAGCGCATTAAACATAAAATTTCGCGTAAGACGCCTTGGTAGTTGCGTACTGTCCACATGCAGGACTCCCATCAGCGAGAGGGGAGCCACAAAGGCCGCTTCTAAGTCCCATGGAGTGTATACGTTGGTGTCGCCCAAATAGTCCCCGAGATGACGAGCTTGACACGCCAAAGCATAAAGCCGTATATCCGGGAGCCCAAGGCCCCCTCTGCTCCATTTGCCAACCATACGGGATATTGGGATCCGCGCTCTAGCCCCCTTCCACAGGAAACGTTGAATCTCCTTTTCCAACCTAAGCTGGTCTCGCCTCAATAACCACACGGGTAGGGTTTGCAACCAGTATAGTATACGAGGCAACACCACCATTTTAAATGCTGCAATTCTCCCCATCAGCGATAAAGGTAGCGGATTCCACGCCCTCAACTGGCTCCGTACCCCAAATAAAACTCTCTCAAAGTTAATATGGTAGAGGTCTTGCGGCATCCTCGTCAACACAACACCTAAGTATTTGAACGTCTGTTCTGCCCATTTCAGAGGAAACCCCTCCTCTCCCCAATGTCCTCGTAACTGCCCCGAAACATCTAAGGCCTCTGATTTCTCTTCATTGATTCGGAGACCCGCAAAACTACCAAATAATCGAAATTCCATTAACAGTCTGGGCAAAGATACCCGTGGATCTAGGAGGTGTACCAGCATGTCATCGGCGAAGGCCGACATCTTAAACCCTTGATTGCCGATCTCAACTCCACGAATTTGCGGGTCAAGTTCTATACGCCTTATTAGGGGATCTATGGACAAAACAAATAATAGAGGGGATAATGGACAGCCTTGCCTGGTTCCCCTATACAGGGGAAAGGGATCCGATAAAACCCCATTACAGAGTACTCTAGCCGTCGGTGTATCATAGAGACTCTTAACCATGTCGCAAAAGGCCTGTCCCAGGCCGTACAGCAGTAATAGGTGCTGCAAATATGTCCAGTCGACCCGGTCAAATGCTTTTTCAGCATCAAAACTCACCAATAGGGATGGAAGCCGATGACCATGCACCCACTCCAACGACGTTAAGATTTTGCGAATATTACGGACCGCATAACGGCCTCTCACAAACCCCACCTGAGAAGCATGAACAATATCCCCCAATAATCCCGCTAGTCGTTCTGCCAAAATCTTGGCCATCAGCTTCATATCAAAATTTAGCAGGGAGATCGGCCTGTAGGAAGCCGCCTGCAGCGGGTCTTTGCCTGGCTTGGGTATCAACGTAATATACGCCTGATTTTCTCCCCATCGTCTACCCTTGCCTTCCATTCTCTGCCGGTACATATCCACTAACAGAGGGCTAACCCAGTTCGACAATAGTTTATAAAATTCCGCCCCATAGCCATCCGGTCCCGGAGATTTATAGCAGTTAGCCTTCATAATGACAAGTTGCACCTCCTCTAGGGTTATCGGACTCCCCAGCAGGGCCCGTTGTTCGTCTGTCACCTTAGGGAGCGCTAGCCCCTGGAGGTAATTTTCCATAGTAGTGGGGTCAGTCCCCCCCGCTGAGTACAATTTCTGAAAGAAGCCCCTAAAAATTGCACTTATCACGTCCCGTTTCTGCTGTAGTATTCCTCTCTCATCCCGAAGCGCCGCTACCCCCCGCCCGCCTCTCTGGCCCTTCAAGCAGCGTCCCAATAGTTTCCCCGGTTTATTGCCAAAACACTGTAAGCGATATTTGTAATACATTATCGATTTCTTGGCTCTCTGATGGAGTAGTTCATTTAAGGCAACCTGTAGTTCCCATAATCGTTTCCGATTGGACACGGTAGGGGTATGGCCACTTAGTACCCGCGCTTGCGACACCTGCTGCTCCAACCTGATAATTCGTTCTGCCAATAATCTCCGCTTTCGAGCCGCAAAGCCGATAATATCCCCGCGCAGCACCACTTTGGCAGTTTCCCAAACCAGCTCCGGGTCATCCTTGTGGACCTGGTGGTTTAATTCAAAATCACGCCAGCGCTGACCCAGAAACTGCCGAAAGTGGTTATCATGATATAGCTTGGTGGGGAACCGCCATATGCGAGATGGTCTGGTCTCGCTCCCCCAGTGCAACTCAAACCAAACCATAGCATGGTCAGAGATTTCCAAGGGTCCTATTTGCGCCTCTTCCACTTGGGCAAAGGTAGTAGTGGAGAGCAAAAGGTAATCTAATCTCGCGCTAGTCCCATGCGCCCGCGAGATATGTGTAAACTCTTTCTCAGATGGGTGTAGCAGTCTCCAGGGATCAACCAGGTTCAGACGGGCCCGAAAGCGTTGCAGCAATTGGGAGCCAAGCACCCTATCTCTCGTCTCCTTGGCAGCAGAGGTATCTAAACTGACGTCGAGAACACCATTAAAGTCCCCCCCTATAAGCATAGGCACGTCCGGCATTTGTTCAATCTTGGCTGCAATGCCCAATATAATATCCCGATCCATATAGCAGCAAAAATTTTCCATTGGGATCAGCCCATTGACGGTGCAACGTGAAGCGCACCCGTTTATGAATAAGTATAACCACCCCTCCTTTCTTTCCCAATGCAGGCGCACCCCATGTCTGACCCACCCAGTCTCGACACAATTTAGCATGTTCTTCGGCCGTCTGATGGGTCTCTTGCAATAGCGCAATATCACATCGCTGCCGAGCTAATGCCTTGAGCACTTTATAGCGCTTAATCGGGTTACCCAGTCCACAAACATTCCAGGTTATTACTCTCAGAGGGTTCTTGCCTGGTGACGTCCCCGCTGCCGGCACATCGTGCTCAAGGAGACCCCCCCAGCCTGGGGCCTCCCCAGATATCTACTAAGATAGGTTGTACTAGCTCCTTGCAGAAGTTGTAGGGTGCGACGACCATTCCCCCCTTCCCCCCCCCCACCTAACCCCCTACCCCATAACCTGGTGACCCTTCCCCTAACCTCCCCCCCCAGCCTAGAACTTACCCCAACCAATACGCCCAATCCCACCCCAATCCCCTATTCTCTGCCTCCTATCTACAGGGCTCCCTACTCCTACCCCCTACTAGGAAGCCCTCCCGAGACCACTCTGAGCACGACCCCCTTTCCCCCTCAGACCCGAGAGCAACTGTCTACCACCCGCCACCCCACCTTTAATCTCCCTTAGTTATGGGTACGAGCCCCGCCCTACCTTCGCTGGGCACCTCTCCTCCACCTGTCAGACCTTCACTCGGGGGAGAAACCGCCTCACCAGGCCTAACCTACAGGTGGGATCGCTTGCAATAAAATGAAAGTGGGGTCCCCCCCCCCTCAGGAGTACACCTCCAGTCTTCCACATCCCTCCCCTACCACGGCAAACTTCTGAAGGAAGAAAGAAAAGAAAAAGAAACCAACACTCCGCCCTCTCCCTTCGGTATTATAGCGCAAAAACAAAAGACATTTTCTAAACGAAAAATGGCATACTTCTGCTTGTAACAATAATAAACAACTTGCCCTTAAAAAAATCCCATACACAGAAACTGTTCACGGTAACATAAGATTTAAAATAACAAGTCAAACTTTGTACTGTGAAAGGCCTTGCTAAAGACAGCTGACGGAAAATTCCTGAGGGGATGCTACGGAGTGATTGCATAAACACCAGCATGATTGACCCAAAAATGTCAATTGCAGGGTTTAGGGAGTACTGAACGTTTGTCAGCCTCAGATAAATGACTAACAGGGTGGCCTGAAAGGTGCACAAGCATCTTGAGATTTTAAAACAAAAATGGCAATAAAATATGCCAGTCATGGGGGTGATGTCGAGAAGGGTGAATGATGCAGAGGAGTAAGTGGGCAAGGGTGTGTATGGGAGAGGCATAGCTATAGCTATAGTTATAAGCAAAAATGTCTACTGCATTATCCGGACAGGTAGCCAGGAATTCTGGAACCGTTTGAGAGTTTATCTGGTAGAATGGTAGCCGGCTAGACCGACCATAAATAAAACAGGAGCAAAACATCATGACAGAGAACATGAATCTTTGATATGCATAAAATATTCTCAGCCCTTTACACGTTTCATTACTGGTTAGCAGTAATACTCTTAGTTATGAGAGCTAATAGTGCCGGGTTGCTGTGCTTGGAATGTTTTGTGTTCCCCTGCTACAGGTCTCCCCTTTTCCCCCCAGCAACCGGGAGCAGGCGTATTGGAAAAGTAGTCCCATCGGAAGATAAGATTTAGCTGGATTGTGCAGCATGCGTTGAAACTGTTAATGCAGCTCCTGCCAGAAGAGAGAGGCTAAGCCCCTCCCACTAAAATCTTACTGCACCAATGTCCGTGGGAGCTTCACATGTAGTGTTTCCGCCGCTTTAAGCTGTTCCGGTGAGCGGTTTAAGGGGAAGCATGGTTTAGTTCTCAAGACTCCTTCGTCTCCACTGGCCACTTCGCGTCACGGAATGTGCCATGTCTCCCAAACCTCTAACACTTGGAACCGTTCCAGGCACAGATGGGGGGGAACCCCCTCCCTTCCAAGAAAAGGAAAGCCCCTCGACCCCTCCCGAGGGCAAGGACTCCCTTCGCTTCGATGGCAACAACTGGCATATCCTGGGGAGACCCTCCCCTTCCGGGGTAAGCCGATTCGCCCCCGCCGAATCTGCAGCCTGTCGTTATGCCGTGTTCTCCATGCCAATCAGAAATATTAGCCAAAGAGATCTCCCAGGGCCAGAGGTTGTTCTTACGGACGGAATCTGGGGAGACCAAGGGATAAGGTTCTTGATGGCTAAATACTTTGTTGCCATATAGAACAATTTGTATCTGTAATTGTAGACATGGAACACAAAGTTACTGGGCAGCTGCAAGATGCTATATTGTATCTCCCTCTCGTTACTTTCCAAAAAAAAGGTTCACAACTTTGTATTGTTGGAGCAGGGTAAATCACAATGTAGGAGTCACTGACACTGCTGTTTTTTGCAGATAGAGCCGATTCACATATTCCTCTGCAGCAGAGGCGGAGTCAAAGGTACGATGCGCTCCCTCACTAAGCACATGGAGTTTAGCGGGATATTGCACGGAAAACCTAATCCCTGCATCGATCAGCTTTCCACAAAGGGGGGCATACTCTTTCCTTTTCCTGCTCAGGGCGACTGAATAGTCCTGGGCTACATGAATTTTGGTATTATTAAATACCACTTCCCCCTTCTGCCGTGCTGTTTTAAGAATCTGCTCCTTCTGCGGAAAGTGGAGGAATTTAGCCAATACAATTCTGGGGCGAGGGTCGCGAGGCTGTTTAACCCCGACCCGGTGCACCCTTTCTATACAGAGTTTACCTCCCAATGCACTTTCCTCCACAGTCTGCTGGACCAAGGCCTCTAGGTATCCTCGCAGGTCCTTATCCAAAACGGTTTCAGGGATCCCCAGGAAGCGCAGGTTATTCCGTCGAGACCTGTTCTCCAAATCGTCAAGTTTGGCTTCATGGTGGGATATTTGAGATCTCAAGCCCGCCACCTCCGCAGTCAGTGCCTCCACCTTTTCCTCTGCCAATCCCACACGATCTTCGGCCTCCTGCTGTCTTTGACTCAGCGTGTCAAATGCAGATTTCAGCCCATCTATTTTCTCATGAAGGGCTTCAAATTGAGGCAGCAAGGCAGTCTTTACAGCCGCTGACATCTCGTCGATGGAGGCAGGAGACTTCGGTGACTGCGGTGATGCCGGCGTTTGGGCTGATTCCGCCATCTTAGTTGAGCCGGTCCCCCGCTCCCGATCTCTCCGCAACGATTTTCCCACGGTCGCCATGCAGTAGGGCAATCCAAATTGCCCTATTAGAATCTGCCGGTACTCCGATGCAAATAGTTGCCTTTTCGGCGGGTGAAGGCAGTAATAAACGGCTCGAAATCGCCGGTATTGTCCGAGGGTTCTGGGACTAGCTCAGGATGCGACCTCTACAGTGTGCGCATCACGTGGTCTCTCTCACTGAGGATATTCTTATTTAGCAAGCTCTTCTACCTAGAATCTTCCATGATACAAAAACGTTGCTGTACATCCTCTCCCCAAGAACGTCCACTGATTTGCCCATCAATAAATGCTTCTAGCTCAACATTGTCTTCTCTCTCAGCTGGTCATCGGCTCTGTGCAATCTTCCATTTCACCTTTATAATAAGGCAAAAAGGAGGCCAAAATTTCAACTGCTTTTCCTTTCTCCAGAGACTGTTTAAAACTCTGGGTCTAGGCACTCATGGACCCCTGCACCAACTTTTAAGCTTGGTAGGAGAAAGGTTCAGTCCTTCTTTTTCTCGCCCAAGCCTAGTTTGGTGCTTTAGGGTCCAACCTTCTACAAAACTCAAATCTCCTCCTTGCTGAGCTCTCAGCTTTCTTCTGGTTGGCAAAAGAGGAGAAAAAATGACAACTTTCCTTCCAAAACACTGCTATTTATCAGCTAATTGATATAATGTCTTCTCTGGCATCTCCCAATGGGGAAGGCCAACTAGAAAAATTCCTCTTACAAAGTAAGATAGAAACAAAGAACATGATGGCAGTTGAAGACCATATGGCCTATCCATTCTTCCCATCATACTGTTAGACCCAATGCCGAGAGAAATAAAGGATAATAACAAATTCAAAATAATATATTTTTAATGGACTAACATATTTCTTGATTTGCTTTCAGAAATTAAACTCCCTTCAATAGGTTCAAACAAAAAAGGTTTCAAAAATTTCCAGTAGGTACCTTAAACAAGTTATGGGTTGACCATATTTTATGGGAGTTGTAGCTCTATATTGTGGTTGAAGGATTTTTATAAACTTTATTTAATTTAATGCAACTTTAAACTTCCCCCAAGCATATACTGTTGTATTAAGTTGCCTTGCCTGGTACACAGCTTGTTTCTATGGGGTAACCCTATTTCTGGTGTACATTTTTTCTTGGGATCCTAGTTTGTTCCTTGGGGTAATCCTTTAACTCTGCTAGCTGCTATTCATATGAATCCTGTTGTAAAGGGATATTCCATATTGTCCTGCTAGACCAGTCCGGACAAGTAGGTCGTGTTCCCCTACCAGCAGATTGGTGGAAACAGAGAACCAATGAAAAGCCCAGGTTTCAATGACATCACTCCCATGCCTCTATTCTCCTCAGCCACCAGAAGTCCCTTCAGTATTTCTTTGTCTCCAGCAGATGGTGGATGGATTTTCTCCTCTCTGAAGAAAATTCTGAGGATTTGAGAGGAAAATATTTGTTTTAAATGCTGGTGAACGACAGCCTGCGGGTTGATCTCACTAGAGTGCAAAGTGGGAGGTTCCACTAAACTGCAGTCTTTTTGGTAGCCATAGGAGGAGGGAAAATTGATTCAATTCCATACTCTTACTCTGGATAAGGGCCTGTTGAGCAGCCAGAAATTCGAAGGATTTGGAAAGTTCTGGAAGAGTACGACTGACTCACACAACCTCAACACCCCTCCTCTATCCCCCCGCTTTCTCCCGAAGATTGCAGAAGGCTCTCTGAGGGATTTGCCTGCCAGCAACCTTACATGCAATGCTGCAAAGCCAGACAAACAGCTTCAGGGGAGTAGAGCTGAGCCTGGCACGGATTCTCTGCTTGGGTCTCCCAGGGAGTAAGTACCAAGGCTTGACCTTGTCATTATCCTTGTTGGAGGCTCTCGATTCTGTCTGATGGGGACGCAATTTGGGATAGACCGCTGGTAACCCTTGGCACTGGGTGGGGTTTTCCCTGGTTTTCTGCACATGTTAATAGCGTTTTCTCTATTGTGTACCTGGGGTGGGCGCACTGTCCTTGTGCATGTTTTGCCCAAGCAGTTCCAACGTGCACTCCAAACAGGGGCTATTCATTTCAAGCAAAGATACCTAAGCTCCATGAACAGAACAATGGCTGGGAAAAATCATATCGCTAAAGCTGTTGCCCCCGTTACAGCTTCTGCCTCTGTCCAAACAGAGGTCCCAATGCCATTTGAAGGACCGGTTCCATGTGCAGGGTGTCTGCATGCTGGAGCTCTCAAGAAACAAATGGAGGAACTCAGAGAGGAGGTGGCGAGGCTGAGGAGCATTCAAGACAGTGAAGTATATTGATGAGATGCTTCTTGCAATAACCAAGCTCTCCAGCAGAGGAGAAGATGGGTGCTTACAGAATGACGAAGGGTGGACACAAATCACCAGGGCCTGCAGAATCACCAATCCGACTTCTCCAGCCCTTGAATTGAAGAATCATTATGCAGCCCTGGAAGTGGAGGAGGTGAAAGCATCCCTGGAAAGGGAAGAACCAGAGCTCAAGTAACCCAAAGTTGCAGAATCAGTGACCACAAGGAAGCGAAGGGTAGTGGTGATTGGTGACTCTCTTCTGAGGGGTACTGAGGCGTCCATCTGCTGACCAGACTTGATGTCCAGAGAGGTATGCTCTCTGCCAGGTGCTAAAATCCAAGATGTTAAGGAGAGTTTGCTGAGACTCTTCAAGCCTACTGACTATAACCCAATGTTGCCAATCCATGTTGGAACAAATGATACTGCCAGGTATCCCTCTGAACATATCAAAAGTGATTTCATGGCTCTGGGACAGAGGGTGAAGCAGATAGGTGCAAAGGTAGTGTTCTCTTCAATCCTCCCTGTTGAGGGTAAAGGCCAAGGCAGAGAGGCTCGCATCCTAGAGATGAATGCATTGCTGCGTGGATGGTGTCATCGAGAGCGTTTTGGTTTCCTGGATCATGGGATGCTTTTCCAAGGGTTGCAGAGCAGAGATGACATCCATCTGTCCAAGAAAGGTTGACGCGTCTTCAGTAGTAGACTGGCTAATCTACTGAAGAGGGCTTTGGGGATTCGTTGGGGATGGGTGAAGAAAGCCCGCAGGTAAGTGAAACATTGAATACCTTTATGGAAATGGGTAAAAGGAGTAACATATGGAAAGCAGTGTGTGTAACTGCCCGTAGCATGGGAAATGAGATCCCTGATGTTGAAGCTTTGGTGGGAGTGGCTGACTTGGATTTAGTGGCAGTTACAGAAACATGGTTCACAGAAAACCATGACTGGGATGTAACTATACCAGGCTATTCTTTATTCAGAAAGGACAGGGTAGGAAGAAGGGGAGGAGGAGCGGCACTATATGTAAAAAAAAAAAATTAAAACTTTGGAATTACAGAGCTTAAAAGGGGAGAGAGGAGGCACTGTGGGTTAAACTAGAAAGAGGGAAAGAGAAGTCTATTTGCATTGGCATGATATTCAGACCTCCCTCGCAAGAGGAAGAGGTGCGCAGAGAGTTAATTGAAGACATACGCAGCATTGCTAGGAATGGGGAAGTACTACTGATCGGGGATTTCAATATGCCATGTGTTGATTGGCACATTGCTGCTGCAGTATCATCTAGAAGTAAGGAGATCCTGGATTCTCTACAGGGAGAACTATGCAGGCAATTGCTAAAGACCTTACACATGAAGGGGCCATACTGGACTTGGTGCTTACCAATGGTGAAAGTGTTTCTGATGTAGTGGGAGATCATTTTTCATCCAGTGATCACCAGATGGTGTGGTTCATTATTAGGACATGGGCTGTTAGAATCCATTCAAAAGCGAGGGCCTTAGACTTTAGGAAAACTAACTTTGCCAAGATGGGCCAATACCTCAGGGAGTTGCTGGCGGGATGGGAACAGCTGGGGGATATACAAAAACAGTGGGAAAAACTGAAAGGGGATATTTTAAGGGCAACCAACCTTTTAGTTAAAATGGTAAATAAAGGTAAAAGGAAAAGGAGACCGCTATGGCTTTCAAAAGAAGTAGCTGAAAAGGTGAAGAAAAAGATGGAGGCCTTCATGAAATACAAGAGATCACAGAGAGGAAGACAGGCATCTATATTTGAAAAAACTTAAAGAAACTAGCAAAGTAGTCAGGAAAGCAAAGATTCAAAAAGAGGAGGAAATAGCCAATGCAATAAAATGGGGAGATAAGACATTTTTCAGATGTTAGTGAGAAGAGGAAGGGCAAAAGTGGTATTGTCAGACTCAAGGGTGAAGGGGAGGAATATGTAGAAGCTGATGAAGATAAAGCGGAATTGCTTAACAAATATTTGTTTTGTGAAAACACCCAGAAACTGGAACAGAAGCGAGAGGCATCTTGAAGACTTTTCAGAAGACTGTGTTCGTGAGAAACTAGCTTAACTTAAAGTAGACAAAGTGATGGGACCGGATGGGATACACTCTAGTATACTGAGGGAACTTGGGGACGTTCTAGCAGCTCCACTGACTGACCTTTTCAATGCCTCTTTGGAGTCTGGAGTGGTGCCAAAGGACTGGAGAGACTCGTGTGGTGCCTTTACACAAAAGCGGAAGTAAGGATGTGGTTGAAAACTACAGGCCGGTTAGTTCAACTTCGGTGGTGAGTAAATTATTGGAAACACTGCTGAAAGGGAAAATAGTGAGGTTTTTGGAGTCCAGCAGATTACGGGATCCGAGGCAGCATGAATTCACCAGAGGCAAGTCTTGTCTGACAAATCTGATTGATTTCTTTGACTGGGTGACCAGGGTGTTGGACCGAGGGAGAGCCCTAGATGTGGTGTATTTAGATTTCAGTAAAGCCTTTGACACCGTTCCTCACAGGGAACTTATAAACAAACTGACCAGTCTAGCGATGGACCCTAAAGTTACTGCTTGGGTTAGAAATTGGTTGAGTGGTAGGCGGCAAAGAGTACAGGTAAATGGAGCTCACTCTGAGGAGAAGGAAGTTGCCAGTGGTGTGGCCCAGGGATGTGTCCTTGATCTAATTCTTTTCAACATCTTAGTTAGTGATATAGCAGAAGGGCTGTCGGGTAATGTTTGCCTCTTTGCGGATGATACCAAAATCTGCAATAGACACCCAGGAAGGTGTAGATAACATGAGGGATCTAGCTAAGCTTGAAGAATGGTCTAGAATTTGGCAGTTGGGATTTAATGTTAAAAAATGCAAGGTCATGCATTTGGGCTGCAGCAATCCAAGGGAGCAATATAGTATAGGGGGAGAAGTACTTTTGTCCACTAAAGAAGAGCGGGACCTAGGCGTGGTTGTGTCTGATGATCTTAGAGTAGCTAAACAGGTAGAAAAGGTGACAGCAAAAGCTAGAAGAATGCTTGGGTGCATACGAAGAGGACTGGCTAGCAGAAAAAAGGAGGTGATAGTGCCTCTGTATAAGTCTTTGGTGCGACCTTATTTGGAGTATTGTGTGCAATTCTGGAGACCGCACCTTCAAAAGGATATGAACAGGATGGAGTCCGTACAGAGGGTGGCTACTGAAATGGTTAGTGGTCTTCATTATAAAGCATATGAGGACAGACTTAAGAATCTTAATATGTATACCTTAGAGGAAAGGCGGGATAGAGGTGATATGATTGAGACATTTAAATACCTCCGTGGCATAAATGCACAGGGGGAAAGCCTCTTTCGATTGAAAGCAAGTTCTGCTATGAGGGGACATGGGATGAGGGTGAAAGGGGATAGATTCAGGAGTGATATGCGGAAATATTTCTTTACGGAAAGAGTGGTGGATCCATGGAATAGTCTCCCAGTGGAGGTAGTAGAGATGAGGACAGTATCTGAAATCAAAAAAGAATGTGTCAAACACTGGATTTCTAAAGGAAAAAAAGGGGACGGTTGTAGTTGTTGATATGGAAGGACAGACTAGATGGACCATACTGGTCTTTATCTGCCGTCATTTACTATGTTACTGACCATTCACTTGTCTTCAGATCTTACAGATGATTTTAATGATAGTTCACAGATTACTAATAGTAGGTCTGCAATCTCATATTTCAGTTCTTTCAACATCCTTGGGCGTGAACCATCTGGTCCAGGTGATTTGCTACTCTTCAGTTTATCAAATAGTTGTAATACATCTTCCTGGTTTATCAATATTTCTTTCAGTTCTTCCAATGCATCACCTTTAAATACCATTTCAGTCATGAGTAACTTCCCCACATTGTCTTCAGTAAAGACTGAAGTAAAAAATTCATTGTCTCTCTGCTATGGCCTTGTCCCCTCTTAGTGCCCCTTTTTACCACTGTGCCATCCATTGATCATCCAACTGAATCCCTCACAGTTTTTTGCTACAAATGTATTTGAAAAAGTCTTTATTATGCATTTTTACTTAGACAGCAAGCTTTTTTTTCAAATTCTCTCTTTGCCTGTCTTATCAATGCCTTGCATCTAACTTGCCAGTGCTAATGTTTCAAGTTTTTGTCATTTGACTCCTTTTCCTATTTCCTGAAAGATGCTTGTTTTGGCTATAACAGCCTTTCTGACCTCACCTTTAAAACATGCTGGCACTATTTTGGACTTCCTTCCACTTTTCTTAAAGCATGGAATACAGCTGGGCTTGGCTTCCAAGATAGTAATTTTTAAATAACACAAATGCTTGATGTCAATCTTTAAGCTTTGCAGCTGCTGTTTATTTTTTTTCTTAACTATTTTCCTCATTTTATCATAGTCTTCCTTTTGAAAGTATTGTGGATTTTCTTGCTGTCCTTGTTCCATTTATTAAAGCAAACACAATCGTGCTATGATCACTATTGCCAAGTGGCCCCAACACTTTTGTGACTTGCATCAGATCTTGTATTCCACTAAGGGCTAGGTCCAAAATGGCTTCCCTTCTGGTCGGTTCATGAACCAGCTGCTCCAAGAAGCAGTCATTTATTTCATCTAGAAACTTTGGTGTTTGTTTACTAAACAGCGGTAGCGGACTCCGTGCAATATCGGAGCCGCAGCTCCATTGAAATCAATGGGCCCGTTGCTCTGATATCGCATGGAGTCCGCTACCGCCGTTTAGTAAACAAACCCCTTTATCTCCCTAGCATGTCCTGCCGTGATACTGACCCAGTTGATACCAAGGTAATTGAAATCACCCATTATTATGATTGTGTTGTAACTTTTGTTAGCTTCGCTGATTTCTTTAAGCATTCATCATCCATTTGTTCTTTCTGGCTGGACGGTCGATAGTACACCCCCACTGCTATTGCCTTCCCTTTTTACATGGCATTTCGATCCATAGAAATTCTACAGTGTATTTTGTTTTCTGCAAGACTTTAATCCTGTGTGACTCAATGCCCTCTCTAAAATAAATTGCAACCCCTCCACCAATTTGGTCTACTCTGTCATTGCAATATAATTTGTACCTGTGTATCAGTGTCCCATTGGTTATCCTCCTTCCACCAGGTCTCTGAGATACCAATCATATCTAACCTCTCATTTAGTGCTATATATTCTAACTCGCCCATCTTATTTTTTAGACTTCTAGCATTTGAATGCAAGCATTTTGGAGGTTGTATTTTATTTATATTAATCTGGTTTTCGATAGACATGAGTAATTTGGAATCTTTAAGGTTCATCTTCTACAGACAGCTTTCTGTTTGCTTTCCTGTACATAGTTCTCTATTGTTGTTTATTCCTTGTTGCCCACGATTGAGGTTTTCTGTGGCTTGCTGTCTTTCTCCCATATGCTTTGGGAAGAATACTGAAGGGACCTATTTACCTCAGCCACTAGAAGTCCCTTCAGTATTCTTTCCAAAGCATATGGAAGAAATGGGTGTAATGTCATTGAAACCTGGGGTTTTCATTGGTTCTTTGTCTTCACCATTCTGCCGTTAGGGGAACACAACCCATTTGTCTAGACCCGTTTAGCAGGACTCCAAGAAAAGACATTAACTGGTAAGTAAAATGCCACCCTTAGGGACATGTTTACTAAGGTGCATTAGTCTTTTGCAGCTAATATGTTTTGATCATGCATGTAGTGCCACATTAGCTGCAAAAGCAGTGTGTTATCTAGTGGGGCATGGATAATGCATGGAAAATGCATGGAAAATGCAATGATACGGTCCGGCAGCATTGTGGATGGAGCTATTGCCACCCATTGAGGTAGTGGTAGCTGCTTCTTTGATTTCTGCAGAGCATGCAGTTACCACGCATGCACAGTTGATGTGCATGGTAACCATGCATTGCAGATGTTCCCCACCCGTACATGCAGTTAATGCGTGTTCTGCAGATACACAGAAATTTTGCTGTGCTATCTGCCATTTGCGTGGCACGTTTGGCAAGTGCTATATGCCGTATTCATAGTTAACGTGATTTAGTAAACGTGCCCCTTAGTATCTTCTGATTAAGCGATGATACTAATTTTTTATGCTTTAGAAAAGTGGTGTAAAGCCAGGTTTAAGAATAATTTTGATTTACAGGGTTGACTGTATTTTTATTGTAATGTATATAACAATTTACTGGTTTTAAGGTATGAATAGTATTCATATCTACTTTAAATTATGTATGAATGTGTATTGCAATTTAGAAACATAGAAATATGATGTCAGAAAAAGACCATATGGCCTATCCAGTCTGCCCTTCCATACCAACTACTATAGTCCCTTTTTGTCCTTTAGAGATCTTCTGGATTTGTTCCATACTTTCTTGAATTCAAATACTGTCCTAGTCTGTACTACCTCCACTGGGAGCCTATTCCATGCATTTGCCACTTTTTCTGTAAAGAAATATTTCCGCATATTACTTCTGAGTCTATCCCCTTTTACCTTCATCTATTGTCCCCTAAAGCAGAGCTTTCTTTCAATGGAATGAGACTCTTTCCATTTTAAATTATAATCCACTACACAGATTTATAAAGAGCAGAATAATAAGTTGTTAGTTCAAATTTTCTGAAGGTAGTAGTCTTTCATGAATTCCTGCAGTCTGTCTACTTCCCCTTTAGCCATTTGGTGATTACACACTTGGGGGGATGTTTACTAAAGGTCATTTAGCTGTCATCGCTAATGCTGGAAAATCATGCCACGGTGACAGCTAATGAGGGCCAAATGCAGCTACTGTAGCCAATTTTTTGTGATAGATGCATATCACGTGTTAGTAGCAAGAGCGGGTGGGATGTGGACGGAGTGTGATAATGCCTGTACCGTGCGGTTACTGCGGGTATTGACAGTGCGCAGTAGCTGCAGGCTTTGCAGATATTGCGAATGACACTAACACCACCTCATTGGATGGTGATAGCTGCCAGGTTGTGTCATTTGCATTTTCACCATGTTATCTGCTGGGGACCTGCAGGGCATTCCTCCAGCAGATAACTTGCAACTTTTACAGCTACTGCAGAGCTTTTTGCACTAACATCTGTTAACTGCAAAAGCCTAATGCCCTTTAGTAAACATATCCCTTGGTTTCTTTCTTTATTTCGTGGGTTAGTAGGAAATTCACAGTTGGCAGTTTGTGGGTATTGTGCCCAAAGCACAATATCATAAATTTGTCCTGGTCATGAAATGGAGCTTGTGACCCATTAGTGTGAATCCATGAAAGATATCACCAAATAATTGATCTTTAATTGTCCTATAAGTATTCATATTTTTATATAGTTTCTGTGGCTTCTAGGAAAATATCTATATTTTCTCCAGGACCAAGCAGGAAGTCAGTCCTCACATATGGGTGTCATCGGCGCCGATGAAGCCCCAGCGGAGCATTTCCCCATCCTTCTATGAAAGCCTTTGGGAATGCAGGCACGCGTGCGCGGTTCCCTTCCCGCCTAAAGGTGCCATCTTACCTCAGTCTCTTTTTTTTCCGTGAAGCCCACTGGACGTGTGTCCTGTTCTCCCGGTTAAAATTGGATTTTTTTGGCGATTTTCGCTATTTTTTTCTCCCGGTTCGATGCAGGTTCCCCTCCCGCTGGGTTCGGTACACCGGTATCGAGCCCGATTCTTCTTTTTTGGTTTTTGCCCTTCGTGGCTGGCGTTCGTGCCCTTTTTTCCATTTTTCCCTGGAAGGCCGGTCCTTTGACCTCGCGGGGGACTCTTTTTTCCCCGATGGCTTCCAGCGGTTTTAAAAAGTGTGATCAGTGTAAGAAACTGATGTCTCTCACCGACACACATGACTGCTGCCTTCGGTGCCTCGGCCCCGACCACGACCCTAAGTCGTGCGGGCCATGTGGGAAGATGTCTTCCAAGGCACTCCAAAGTCGCCAGCAGCAAAAGGAAAGGCTTTTCTCGGACTTGGCCTCCGGCCAGGCCCGGACCTCGTCTGAGGCCTCGACATCTCGGGATTCCGATCCCGAGCGCTGTCGAAGCTCCTCGGACAGGGGGTCCCCCGACCGGGAACGTAAGAGGAAGAAATGGCTCGCGAGGGCGTCGTCGGAGGAGGTCCCTGGTTCCTCGAGGGCCTGGTCTAAGACCCCCGGCCGTCGCCCTGGGCCCGTGGAAAACGAGAAGCCTGCAAAGGTTCCTTGCGTGGAGCCGGAGTCTGCTGGATACGTAAGCCACGTAGTCCTCGAGGACTCTCCTCCCAGGGAGCCGATGTCGGGCCCGGCGCCACCGGGGCCCGAGTCGGTGGTTGCTGCGTCTCCCGAGCTGAGTCTCATGATGACAGCCTTGGAGAGCAGATTGTCTGCCTTCATGGAGCAGCAGCAGGCACTGATGGCCAGCCTGTCTGGCACATCTGCCCTGACCACCGGGACTTCGAAGTCGACCCCAGAGACCGTGCCGATACTCGAGTCCATCATGGCTCGGAGTCTACCTCAGTCGCGGTCTCCCTCGACCTCCCATTCGGGACCGAGGGCGTCGACGCCGGTGCCTCTGGCGTTGGAGCGAGTGCTCCAGGGCCCCGCGGGGTCGGACCCTGACTCCTCCTCAGACGAGTCAGCTTGGGAGACGGAGGACGAGGAGTCTCCTGATAACTTCAAGACTCGGTGCGTCCCTTCGAACTCACTGCAGTCTGAGCCCCGGAGTAGGTCCCCCCCGTAGGACACTCGGTTCTCGGAGTTCGTCCGGGATATGGCCGCTGCCTTGGCTATTCCGGCGGACCCCGAGGAGGAGCCTCGAGCTGAAGAGCTCGAGGCCCTACAGTATGACTCTCCTCCGAAGGAGGCCTTTACTGTTCCGGTTCCTCCGATGCTGGAACGGCTCCTCTTCCGTATGTGGGAGGCACCGGCCTCGGCGCCGGTTCTAAGCAAGCGAGTCGATTCGATTCGATCTATCGACTCCGGAAGAGCCCTGGTTTTCAAAAGGCACAGCTACTACACCATTCTATGGTTGTGGAATCGGCCATCCATCGTCTGAAGAGCCAGAAGATGCACTCCGCGGTGCCCCCTGGCAGGGAGGCCCGGAACCTCGATGGCGTCGGTAGAAAGTGCTTCCAGGGCTCAATGCTTGCTTGCCGTGTCCAGTCTTACCAGCTGTACATGGGCATGTACTTGCGGGATCTGGCCAAGGAATTGGCTGGGTTCTCTGCTGGTCTCTCCGGGGAACCCTTGCAGAGATTTAAGTCCTTGTCCTCGGGGATTCGGGACTGCTCGAAGTTCATGTCCCGCGCCGCCTATGATGGCTTTGAGGCTTCGGCCCGAGTTGTGGCAGCCGGCATCGCGGCTCGACGCCAGGCATGGCTGCAGTCATCGGACCTCGAGCCATGGGTTCAGGACAAGCTGGTCGATGTCCCTTGCCGAGGTGAAAACCTTTTTGGCAAGCCCATGACCGAGAAGGCCGCTCAGCTCAAAACTGAGCACCTCACATGGACAAGGCTGTCGAGGAAGACCTCTGCCCCTTCTCATAAAAAGAAGGGCTCGGGTAAAAAGCCCTTTTACCCGAGGAAGGGCACTGCCTACAAACAGTACACGCAATATCAGGCTGCCCAAGCTGCCCCCCAGGGTCAGCAAGCCAAGGGCCAGGGTAATGGGCCCCGTAGGCAGAGGACCCCCAAGCCTCAGGTCCCTGCTACCACTCAGCAGGGTGGGGGTTTTTGACTCCTTGAGCGTAGCCTCTCCTCCACTGCTCTCCCAACCCTGCACAGGAGGTCGCCTCGCCCTCTTTGCCCACCAGTGGCCCCTTATCACCAGGGACAGTTGGGTGCTGGAGATAGTCCACAAGGGCTATGCCCTCCATTTTCACCAACTGCCTCCACCATATTTTCCAGGGGAGCCTCCAAGGCCTCCCCTGCACACAGACCTTCTTCTACAAGAGCTTCATGGTCTGTTGGTGGACAGGGCGGTGGAGCCTGTGCCTCCCCACTTGCAAGGGCACGGTTTCTACTCCAGGTATTTCCTGGTGCCCAAAAGAACCGGTGGCCTTCGACCCATTCTGGACCTCAGGAACCTCAACAAGTTCCTAGTGAAGGAGAAGTTCAAGATGCTTACTCTTGGGACACTTCTGCCCTACCTCCAGCAGGGAGACTGGCTATGCTCTTTAGATCTAAAGGATGCGTACACTCACATCCTCATTCATCCTGACCACAGAAAGTACCTCAGGTTCATTGTGGGAGGAAACCATTTATCAGTACAGTGTGCTGCCTTTCGGCCTCACCTCCGCCTCCAGAGTCTTTACAAAGTGCCTAGCGGTGGTGGCGGCCTACCTGAGAAATCAGGGAATCTTTATCTTCCCCTATCTGGACGACTGGCTCATCAGGGGTCAGACATGCCAGGAGGCCCAACAAGCCACCCTCAGGACTATTGCTCTTCTACAAAGTCTGGGGTTTGTCATAAACTTCGCAAAGTCCACTTTGCTCCCCTCCCAAAACTTGGAGTTCATAGGGGCAAGGCTGGACTCTCTGCTGGCAAAGGCTTTCTTGCCAGTAGACAGGGCCCAAAGGTTAATGGCCTTGGCAAATCAGTTTCTCAGCAGGTCCCTGGTCTCCGCCAGACTCTGCCTGAGGCTTCTAGGCCACATGGCTTCGACAGTACATGTGACCCCCAATGCCAGGCTCCATATGAGGCCTGCACAGTGGTGCCTTCGGTCTCAGTGGTCACAGGCCACAGGCAGCCTCAAAGACAGGATAAGGGTGTCCAGACAATTTCTGAACTCCCTCAACTGGTGGCTGCACCCACCCAATCTTCTGAAAGGGGTGCCTTTTCAGATTCCAGAGTACACAGTAGTGTTGACCACGGATGCCTCCCTACAAGGCTGGGGAGCTCATTGTCTGGGCAAGTGCACCCAGGGCCTGTGGTCTCCCTGGGAAGCTGCACAGCAGATCAATCTTCTCGAACTATGAGCTATTCGGTTAGCACTCAAGGCTTTCACTCCTACCCTGGCTCACCAGTCTGTCCTGATTCAGACAGACAACCAAG
The DNA here is from genome assembly GCA_033557465.1 of Ichthyophis bannanicus. NCBI lineage: Eukaryota > Metazoa > Chordata > Amphibia > Gymnophiona > Ichthyophiidae > Ichthyophis > Ichthyophis bannanicus. The sequence continues at coordinate 547,419,220 of CM066033.1, forward strand.
TTGCCATGTTTTATGTGAACAAACCGGGCGGAACTGGGTCCTGGATCCTTTGTCGGGAAGCTCAGGACCTTTGTTCTTTTGCCCTCAAGCACAACATGCTCTTCAGGGTTGTGTACCTTCCAGGTCAAGACAACTTCCTGGCAGACAGATTAAGCAGAATGCTGCAGCCCCATGAGTGGCAGCTGCATCCTTCAGTAGCTCAGAAGATCTTCCTGAAATGGGGTCTCCCTTTGATGGATTTCTTTGCCAGCCCCATGAACAAGCAGCTGCCAAAGTTCTGCTCCAGGCTACCTCATCCTCTGCGGATAGCAGCGGATGCTTTTCTGATATCCTGGTCTCAGGGCCTCCTGTATGCGTTTCCTCCCATGCCCTTGGTGGCCCGAACTCTCTTCAAGATTCTTCAGGACAAGGCCTCGGTCCTGCTGATGGCTCCCAGGTGGCCGAGACAGCCTTGGTTTCCTCTTCTACTTCAACTGGCGGTGGATTCCCCACTACCTCTGGGGTTGCAACCCGATCTTCTCTCACAGGAGCAGGGCTCCCTTCTGCACCCCAATCTCAAAGCTCTCAATTTGATGGCCTGGAGGCTGCAAGGGTAGTCTTGGCTCCCTGGGGCCTACCTCAGGATGTTGAGGAGGTTGTCCTAGCCTCTAGGAAACAGTGCACTAGGAAAACCTATGCTCTCAAATGGAAATGGTTTTCTGTGTGGTGTCAGCTACGTACAGTTGATCCTTTTTCCTGTACTGTACCAGTAGTCCTTCAGTACTTACTGCACTTGTCAAATCAAGGCCTTAAATCAAATTCTGTTCAGGTCCCCTTCTCAGCTCTAGCAGCTCACCACTCACTGGTGGAGGGCCATTCTCTGTCTGGTAACCCCTTGGTGTCCCGCTTTCTTAGGGGCTTGCTTTTGCTCCAGCCTCGCATCCGTCCTCCTGCCCCTGAGTGGGAGCTGAATGTGGTCTTGCAGCAACTGACTCGCCCACCTTTTGAGCCCATGGCTACTTGTCCACTACGCTTCCTCTCCTGGAAGACACTCTTCCTGATAGCCCTTACCTCGGCTAGGCGAGTAAATGAGCTGCAGGCCCTGGTCTGTGATAGGCCTTACACCAGGATTTATAGGAACAGGGTAGTCTTTAGGACTCATCCAAAGTTCCTCCCTAAGGTTGTCGTCTCTTTCCACCTCAACCAGGAGGTGGTTCTTCCAACATTCTTCCCTAGGCCTCATGCAAGCCAGGCTGAAGCAGTCCTGCATACCCTGGACTGTAGGAGGGCCTTATCCTTCTACCTTGACCTTACGCAGGGGCATAGAAGGGCTACTCAGCTCTTCGTCTCCTTTGACCCCAATAGGTTGGGGTTGGCTGTGTCCAATCGTACCTTGTCCATCTGGGTAGCTGACTGTATCACCTGGGCTTATAAGGCGGCTGACCTTCCTTTGCAGGGTCGGGTTACCCACCGTGTCAGGGCAATGGCTGCCTCAGTGGCTCATCTCCGCTCTGTGCCCTTGGTAGACATCTGCAGGGCTGCAACTTGGTCTTCAAGCCAGACTTTTGCGGCCCATTACTGCCTGGAGAGGGAGTCCCGTAGGGACAGTGCTTTTGGCCAAGCAGTACTCCGGAATCTCTTTGAGGTTTAGGCAACTCCTGCCCTCCTGCCCTCTGTTGGGCTACCGGTGGAGGTTGTGTCCTTGAAAAGCCTTTCTTTGCTGCTGGGACTAGAGGGAGGCCTCTTGTTCAGCCTGGGTTCCTCGGTAGCCAAGAGCTTGGGAGTCACCCATATGTGAGGACTGACTTCCTGCTTGGTCCTGGAGAAAGAGTAGTTACTCACCTGTAACAGGTGTTCTCCAGGAGCAGCAGGAATCGGTCCTCACAACCCTCCCTCCTCCCCTGGGAGTTGCAGTTGTACATAGTTTATTTTTCATTTCCTGAGCGGTCCTCCAGTTTAGTCCTCCACATCCGGGTAGTGCACCACCTCCTGCAGCATGGAGACTGGACCAATCAGAATCTCGCTCTCATGATGTATCCTTCTGGAGCTCCCATCAGCCCCCCAGTGTGTCCAGTCTCCGTGCAGCAGGAGGACCTGTGAGCCTAGTGCTGGGCTCACTTAGTGACTTTGAGGCAACACTAGTTAGATTTTTTGTGGTTTATCTTCATTGCTGTATTTCTTTCTTTTATTTCGGTAGCTGTTCCTTTAAGTTTCCACTCACAGTGCCTTAAGGGGGGGCCGATTGAGTAGCCGAGCCTGCACGGTCCTTCTCCCAGCCATCTGTCAGAGTGTTGCAGGCAGCGGGTTCATGTAGATCTCCCTCCTAGACAGTACGGAGGAGAGATCTTGCCTTGGCAGCCCCGTTTCTGGCTTGACACGCCGGTTGTATGCTGTTCACGGCTCTGGCGTGCTGCCGCTTCGGGTGAGCTTCTCTCACACTGATCGGGGCTGTCCCGCAGTGCTCCATCCGCTCAGAGGTTTTTCGGCGTTCGGCCCTCCGGCGCAATGGGTGAGTCTGTCAGAGCAGCGGCTGTAATTTTGAGAGTATTTATTTCTTTCTTTGTTATTTTTAGACGGGCTGCTGATCGCGGGGTGGTATTTGTTTTTTTTTCCCCGCCGTTTTCTTCCTTCAGGCGTCGGTGCCGGCGGCCATTTTAACGCGCCTGGGTTTTTTTTCTTTTTCCTGCTTTTTTTCTCATCATCGTGGGCTGCTGTGGGTTCTAGGGGTTTGGAAAGATACCGGCTGGGTTATTTTTTTCGGCCCGGCGGTCCTTATCCCCATCGGCTGCGTTTATATTTTAAAAAAAAAAAAAATCACCTTAAAGGGGCCTTTGTCCAATTTTTTCGTTGTTAACTCTTTGGTCCTGTTTGACCTGGTGGTTCCTTGCTTCGATGTCTGCAAGACCACAGTGTTTAGTCTGCGGTTCTCGCAGAGGGGCTATATCAGAGTCAGGGGTTTGTCAGGGCTGCGCGCCAGTCTCCTCTGACATAGAACTCTAAATGGAAGGCAAGGCTCTGTTGGAACCTGTTAGTCCTTCCTGGCAGACTGGCAGTCTCCAAGCCCTCAAACTCCCGTTTCTCCGGTGGCGTCCAAGGGGCAGGGGGTTCCCTTGCCCAAGGGTGTGTCAGCCCCTTCCTCGATGGATTTTTCGCCAGATTTTGTTCTTCTGATGCATCAGGCGTTCCGCTTGTTCCGTCTGGGCAAGCTGCCAGAGGCCGGGGCTTCTCCGTTGTCCCTCCCCTCCCGTTTAGGTGAGGAGGGTCAGCAGACTGTCCCGAAGCCAGCTAAATGCTCTCGCTTCTCTGTTGAGAATGAGGACGTTGACTGGCAAGAGCCTGATTTGGCGGTGGAGACCGAGGACTTCGGTGAGGAATTGGAGGAGGGGGAAATCCTGAGGATCAGGCCCGGGTCATTTGGGTTTTTCGGAGAGAGGAGTTGGTTCCGTTGATTACCGAGTCTCTTCAGACGCTTAATCTTGCCCTCAGTTCCTTCGGCGGAGGAGGAAGGCCTAGAAGATCCCCTCATTCAAGCCATGCGGGACTCTCAGGTAGTTTTTCCAGTGCATCGGGTGGTGGCTCAGATGATTCAGACTGAATGGGATCAGCCCAAATCCGGTCTAAAGGGCATTCGTACGATGAACCGGTTATATCCTCTAGCGGACAAGGACAAGTTTAAGTCGCCGCGTGTTGACGCCCTGGTGTCAGCCGTCACCAAGAAGACTACGATTCCAGTCGAAGGCAGTGCGGCTTTGAAGGATACGCAGGACAGAAAAGTAGATGGTTTGTTGAAGCAGGCCTTTGAAACGAATGCCTTGTCTCTGCAAGCTTCTATTTGTGGAGCCTGGGTGGCTAGAGCGTGTTTAAGATGGGCTCAGCGTTTAGGACATGACTCCAACTTAGACCAGCAAAAGTTGTTGGAAGTGACCCGCTTAGAATCTGGGTCGGCTTACTTGGCAGATGTTCATTATGATTTGATTAGAACATTGGCTAATAGTATGGCTTCCTTGGTTGCGGCGCGCAGGTCTATTTGGTTGAGAAATTGGGCTGCTGATGGTTCCTCTAAGGCGCATCTCAGTAAATTACCTTTTAAAGGAAAATTGTTGTTTGGCGAGGATCTTGATAAGTTGGTGAAAGATTTAGGGGACTCGAAAGGTGGTAGACTTCCGGAAGATAAGCCTAAATTCAGCAGAAATTAGTCGGTCCCGCGAGGTACGTCTCGGGACTTTCGGAGATTTCGGTCGTCCCGTTTGTGGAGTTCCCAGCGTGGTAGGTTTGGGTACCGCTCTCAAGGGTTTTGCAGCTTCCGAGGGGCGGGAAGGGGTTTTGCCCCTGCAGCCTCTTCGTCTTCTTCCTCCTTTTCACGCAAGCCGCAATGACGCCAGGCGGACTCCGGAGGGTTGTCCGGTTATCGGGGGTCGCCTTCGGAACTTCCTGCCTGCCTGGGCTCGGATAGCTTCCGATCAGTGGGTGTTGGAGGTCATCCGGGAAAGCTATGCCCTGGAGTTTGCCTGTCCCCTTCGAGGTTCCTTCGTTCTGTCTCCCAGCACAGGCCAGTACAAGGAGCAAGCAATTCGGTTGACGTTAGATCGTCTTATCGCCTTGGGGGCGGTGGTTCCCGTTCCGTCTGCCGAGCACGGTCTGGGGTGCTACTCCATTTATTTCGTGGTGCCAAAGAAAGATGGGTCCCTCCGGCCTATTCTCGATTTCAAGGGCGTCAATTGTTGTCTCCGGGTACCTCATTTCCGCATGGAAACCCTGAGGTCCGTCATCGTGGCGGTACGTCAAGGGGAGTTCCTAACTTCTCTGGATTCAGGAGTGATATGTGGAAATATTTCTTTACGGAAAGAGTAGTGGATCCGTGGAATAGTCTCCCAGTGGAGGTGGTGGAGATGAGGACAGTAACTGAATTCAAAAAGGCATGGGACCAACACAGAGGATCTCTAAAGGTAAAAAGTGGACTGTTGTAGTTGTTGTTATGGAAGGACAGACTAGATGGGCCTTGTGGTCTTTTTCTGTCGTCATGTTTCTATGGATCTGTCCGAGGCTTATTTGCACATTCCTATCCGATCGGTACATCAGCATTTCCTGCGGTTCGCGTTCCCCTGGGGGCACTTTCAATTTCAAGCTCTTCCCTTCGGGTTGTGACGGCACCGTGTATTTTCACCAAGATCATGGTGGTGGTGGCCGCAGTTTTGCAGCAGGAAGGTGTCCTGGTCCACCCTTATCTGGACGATTGGTTGATTCGAGCGAAGTCCAAGGAGGGAGAGCTTGCAGGCTACAGGGAAAGTGGTGACTCTCCTGCAATCTCTCGGCTGGGTGGTCAATGCGAAGAAAAGTCAGTTAGTGCCTCGAGTATCTCGGAGTTCAGTTGGTTTGCTTACCGCCCCGGCGTGTTCAGGCCTTGCAAAGTCTAGTGCACTCTTTCCTCGGGATGCCCGCTCCTTCTGCTTGGTGGTACCTGCGCTTGTTGGGGACGATGGCGGCAACTCTGGAGGTGGTTCCCTGGGCCAGGTTTCACATGCGCCCGCTTCAGAAAGCCCTTTTGCGCCGTTGGTCGAACCAGACGGAGTCGCTCAACAAGTGGTTGCCTTGTCCGAACCATGTTCGTTGGGTGCTGCGGTGGTGGAGGTGCCCCCGGACGTTGCGAGCGGGTCTGCCCCTGGAACAGCCTCGGTGGGTTCCGCTGATAACTGATGCCAGTCTGCTCGGCTGGGGTGCCCACTGCGAGGGTTGTTTCGCGCAGGGGACATGGTCAGCTCAGGAAGCCTCCTGGTCGATCAATCGGCTCGAGCTTCGGGCGGTGCGGAGAGCGCTGGAGGCCTTCGAGTCAACTTTGCAGGGACGAGCGGTTCGAGTACTCTTGGACAATTCAGCGACGGTGGCGTACATCAACCGGCAGGGCGGCACAGGAAGCGTGGCCTTGGAGGATGAGGCAGAAGCGTTGTTCCAGTGGGTCGAGCTCCGTCTGCCGGCAATTTCGGCAGCGCATATCGCGGGAAAAGACAATGTCATGGCAGATTTTCTCAGCAGGGTGCAAGTGGATCCCGGGGAGTGGGAACTGCACCCACAGATCTTCGCGCAGATAGTTCGCTGGTGGGGTCCTCCGCTAATGGACCTCATGGCCACGTTTCAGTCGGCCAAGACAGGGCGGTTCTTCAGCAGGCGGAGAGAACACATGTCTGAGGGGATAGACGCCCTCATTCAGACGTGGCCGGAGCGCGGTCTCCTCTGTCTTTCCGCCGTGGGCGTTGATCGGCAGGGTGATCCAGCGCATCGAGGCGCATTGCGGTCAGGTCCTACTCGTGGCTCCGGATTGGCCCAGGCGTCCCTGGTATGCGGATCTTGTCCGCTTGGTCGACAGGCTTCCGTGGAGGCTTCCAGTCCTGCCGGATCTGCTGATTCAGGGACCTCTGCGGATGCCTCAGGTGGCTCGATTCTCGCTTACGGTTTGGCCATTGAGAGGGCTCGCTTGAGGAAGAAGGGCTATTCTTCAGAGGTGATTTCTACACTGCTGCGGGCTCGCAAATCGTCCACCTCCCTCGCGTACGTGCGCGTGTAGCGCATTTTTGAGGACTGGTGTTCGCGCCGTAGGATTCGTGTGGCGACGGCTTCTATTTCCATGATTCTCAGTTTTTTGCAGGACGGCTTTGATAAAGGGCTGGCCGCCAGTTCCTTAAAGGTTCAGCTGGCGGCTCTCGCGTGTTACAGGGGCAAGGTACTAGGGGTTTCCCTAGGGATGCACGCAGACGTCCGACGATTTCTGAAGGCAGTTTTACGGCTGCGACCTTCGCGCAGGGTTGTTGTTCCCCCTTGGGATTGGAATCTGGTCCTGCAAGCTTTGGCTCGTCAGCCCTTTGAACTGCTACGGCAGGCGTCTGTAAAAGATCTGACCCTGAAAACTGTTTTTCTAGTGGCCATTTGTTCGGCACGGCGCATTTCGGAGCTGCAGGCGCTTTCGTGCAGGGAACCGTTCTTATCTTTTTCTAAAGATCGAGTAGTTTTGAGGCCGGTTCCGTTTTTTCTTCCGAAGGTAGTCTCTCCTTTTCATCTGAATCAGTCCGTCTTTCTTTCGGTGTTTCACTCTGACGCGGCAGGTGATTCGGAGGCGGGCTTGCATCGCTTAGATGTCAGACGGGTACTGCGTCGTTATTTAAAGGTTTCAGAAACCTTCCGCAAGTCGGATCGCTTGTTTGTGCTCTTTGGCGGGGTACGCAAAGGCGCAGCAGCGGCAAAGTCGTCTATTTCTAGGTGGATTAAGGAAGCAATTTCCTCCGCTTATATTGTGCAAGGGCGTGAGGTTCCATTGGGTTTACGGGCTCACTCTACTAGAGCGCAGGCAACGTCGTGGGCGGAACATAGTTTGGTCCCGCCGGTGGAGATTTGCAAGGCGGCTACTTGGTCGTCTCTCCATGCTTTCAGCAAGCACTACCGCTTGGACGTCTTGGCCGCTCGGGATTCTTGTTTTGGGTCGGCGGTTTTGCGCGCCGGTTTGCAAGGTCCCGCCCGTTCCTAACTGCTCTGTTACATCCTGGATGTGGAGGACTAAACTGGAGGACCGCTCAGGAAATGAAAATTACACTTACCTGGTAATTGTAGTTCCTGGAGGGTCCAGTTTAGTCCTCCTTCCCTCCCTTCTCTCTATCCATTCTTTTTGATCCGGCGCGCTTACTACAGTGCAACGGTGAGTCCTCTAAGGCATTTCTGGGAAACCCTTCGGTTGGGGGTTTCTAGGACTTTTCCATATTGCTGTGGCTCATCAGTTCCTTCTTTATTGTCGATTGCTGCCTGTTGTGTCAGGTGGGCAGCAGAAGCGCTGGGCAGAGTCTTGACTTCCTCGTTTGGGGAGGGGGTCATCGTAATGGTAAAGGGGTTTAGTTCTGTTAAGGTTGAATATTTTTACTTCTTTAAGTTTGCTTTGTTAATAGTTCACTGGGGGGCTGATGGGAGCTCCAGAAGGATACATCATGAGAGCGAGATTCTGATTGGTCCAGTCTCCGTGCTGCAGGAGGAGGTGCACTACCCGGATGTGGAGGACTAAACTGGACCCTCCAGGAACTGCAATTACCAGGTAAGTGTAATTTTCATTTTTGTGTGCTGTTCTTAGCTATGTCATTTGACTGAGGTAAGATGGCACCTTTAGGCGGGAAGGGAATCGCGCATGCGTGCCTGCATTCCCAAAGGATTTCATAGAAAGCTGGGGAAATGCTCCGCTGGGGCTTCATCGGCGCCGATGACACCCATATGTGAGGACTGATTCCTGCTGCTCCTGGAGAACACCTGTTACAGGTGAGTAACTACTCTTTTAAATTAAAAATTGATGGATCCACCAGTTTATAATGAGTAATAAAGCCACAAGTATGCGTGAATAATATAAAACTTGAATTTAATTTCTAGGAGTCAAATAGACTATTTTTATAGATCAACACAATTTTTCTCTAGTACATTGATTTCAGTCTTTTATTACATACATCTAGGCATATGAAACATTACATTTTGACACATGGAGTGCTGTGGAATTAAATAAAAATGGAGAAATATTTTTAGAAATCAGTATGTATAAACTAGGGCTATTTGAGGCATTGATTAAATTCAGAATACATGCATATTGACCCCCTCATTTCACACTACTCTCTTACTAAGGAGTATGGGGATTAAAAATAAGCATAGAGAACTGGAAGAGCTGAGCTCTGAATTTAGTCTGAGCCATTCTGATCCAAACTGTCTAATTTAATTTTTTTAAGGGAGCTCTTGTGAGTGCCTTGGCTGATGACAGCTTACATCTATGGAATTTGCGTCAAAAGAGGCCTGCCATACTGCATTCCCTCAAATTTAACAGAGAAAGGTAGGAACATGAAACAATTATAGTTTGTAATATATTTATAACATCTAAAACATATAGTTTTTTCCTTGCATGGCTTCTCCATTTGCTAACTACTAACATACAAACCTGTATATATGCTACCAACTCACAACAATGAGTGAAAAAATGCCCTGCTGCCTTCTAGGTTCATTCAAACCATTTGTAAACAAAATTTGTACCACAAGGTCAAGTGGAGCAAGGTTGGAGACTGTAGTGAGAAAGCAAGAGAGCAGCCGGTAGGTCCTATTGCACTGTTACTGCTTCTTCAAGACCTTTTTAAATGCAATGGCCACCAGTGACTGCAGTGGGTTGAGAATTAGAAAATGGTATTTGGAAGTGTGCAGTAGATTAAAGGATCAGTAGAATGAGTAATGGCCATGGATTAGTGGTTTGGGGTTACATGTACACCACTAAGAATTTTAAAGGGTAGGAGAGTAATTGAGGTGCAGAAAGGAGAACCTGGATATGTGGTAGGTGAGAGGGTTGAAGGTATGTAGTAGAATAAAATGTAGGTTCAGGAGGGATTAAAAATTCAGGGGGCTAGAGGTAAACTGTGCTGGAGATAACTGGGAAGATTGGAAAAAGGGGGTGGTTTTGCGGTGTACGAGGGAGAAATTGGAGGTGTGGTTGGGGGCAATGTTGAAGGATGGGATAGAACAGATGTGGAAAGGTAATGGAGTGGATAAATGAAGCTGCAGCCACAGGAAAAATATGGTAAGAGTGAAACTGGAGGAAGCAGATTATTTTGGATGCTTTCGTCTCTTGATCATGTTTCATCTGTACTTTAAAATCTGTTTTATGCAGTTGCAATTGATTCACCAATTCCATATCATCCCTCCAGTCCAGTCCAGATACATGAGTTAGGCCCCCCAACCAGCAGATGGAGACTGAGCATGACCAACTTTGATGTCATCCTATAAGGGTTCTGTGCCTCAAGAGAGTTGGCCAGTATTGTTCAGTCTCCAGCAGATGGTTGGGCCTTCTGTGCATCTGGACTGTACTACAGGGACTTAAAGGAAATAATTCTGTGTTGGTGCCTTTTTGGGGGTGTAGTAGTTGAGTACTAGCCTATCAGCAGTACAAAAGAAAAAAAAAAAAGAAACTAGTTCATTTCCTGAAAGGAGCATACACCAGCCTGCCTCTCGCAGTGAGCACTGTGAACTGTTTGGAACAGTGACGGGCTCACGCTCATTCGGGGCGTACACGGGTGCCCTGGATCCCTCTCCTCAAACCTCTCAGCCACTGCTACTGCACTGGGAGCCGGGGCCATGGACCTTCAGACTCAGCTTGGGTGAATGAATTGCTTTTGGCAGCTGTTGTGCGATGGGGTTTTATTTCCTGGTCAGTACCTCTTGTTTTCAGCAGTTGTACAATCGGGGCTTCAGGAGTGCGAGCAATGCATGCCAACCAGTTGTTACTGTGTTGGGTTTACCACCGGATGGCCCGTCTGAGACAAATGTGTGTGGGATGCCTTCGCAAAAGCAGGACTGCGCGGCTTGTGGAGCACACAGAGGGGTGGGGGAGTTGTCGTAATCGCCAGTTCTGACCTCCAGTTTAAGATGGTTGAATCCAACAGCATCAATAACCTAGAAACAGTAACAATCTCCAACAACACATGCGCTATAAACCTTATTTACAGAGCGCCTTCTGCGGATCCAGACAACCTGTCTACCATTTTAAACTTGGCATCCAACACCCAGGGTCCAAATAAACCCAATTGGATCTTAGATGACTTCAATCTTCCATCTCTACAGGACAATCAAGCAGATGCATTCATAGAAGCACTAGACATCCTGGGATTCACTCAACTGGTACATGAACCTACTCACTCAAAAGGTAACATTCTGGACCTCATATTCGCCCCACAAGCAGTTCTTCAACAATCACAAAATATCACGCTTTCTCTGACTTCAGTACCATGGTCATCACTTTTCAGATTCCTATCCTCTTCAAGCCGCAAAGGCCCAATGTGGTTTTAAGTAAGAACTCCATCCCAACTGCCAGAAGTTTTCACCCGTTTAACAAAGAACGCATCCTAGCCGAAACGGACACACTCTTTGATATGACTTCATCAGACCTAGAGGAGCTGATCACTGCCTGGAACAGCAAACTCAGCGCAATCGCAATCCGTTCCCCAACAAATAAAGCCACAAAAAAAGATTATCTGCACCATGGTTCTCAGCCGACTTGAAAGCATCACTAACCCTCCTACGGAGGCTGGAAAAGCGCTGGAGGAAGTCACGCACCAGTAGCGACCAAGCAGCATACATCCAACACCTGCGTACACATTGCAAGGCCATCACAGACAGGATGAGACAACACCACACAGACACCCTGAAACGTTCATTGAATAAGCCGCACGACCTTTTCAACTTGGTCAAATCCCTCGCTAAAGAACCTACCCCGGAGCACCTTGGAGGTATACACCCGCAGGACTATGCCGTCTTTATGCAATCCAAAATGTGCAAGACTGACAAAATGGTGATACCTGACCCCCCTGACGAACAAGAGTACCCAGCATCTCTAACTGCCTTTGTGACACCTTCAAGGAGAAATATCGAAGACACCATCTCAGCCCTTAATACCTCCACTGCACACTCAGATCCCTGTCCAGCATTCTGGATAAAAGATCTGCGATGTGACCTCGCCCCGATCATAGCTAATATGATAAGCCTATCCTTTAGCACTGGGTCTTTCCCCTCCACTCTCAAACAGACCTCCGTTAGACCTCTGTTGAAGAACGCCAAACTAGACCCACAAAAGGTGGAGTCATACAGGCCCATATCCAGCATCCCGATGCTCGCCAAAATCATTGAAAAGATAGTGTACAAGCAGTTACAAGATCATATCGACACCAACGCCCCTCTGGACTCATCCCAACATGGATTCAGAGAGTCACATGGAGTTGAAACACTACTCACAACTCTTTTCGACAACATAATTTCAGGCGTTGACAACATACGACAGGGTTTTGCACTCATCTTCTTGGATATAGCAGCGGCTTTCGACTCTGTATGCCACGAGATTCTCCTATGCCGGTTAAGAGAAAAAGGCATCAGTGGAACAGCCCTCGAGTGGTGCAGATCTTATCTCTCTGGAAGATGGCAATATGTTCGAGCAGACGGGTCCACATCCGAACCATTCCTACAAAGTCAAGGAGTGCCCCAAGGATCCTCCTTATCATCACTGTTGTTCAACATCTATATCCAACCCATCTGTAACATCATTAGATCGTTCAATGTGAATTGCATGATATACGCCGATGACGTGCTGTTATACATGCCAATATCCCTGGATTGCCCAGACCTTACCCCCCTGACTAAGTGCTTCAACACCATTTCCGAATGGCTCCTATCACAAAATCTGCCCATCCAACACAAGAAAATGGAGGTCCTATTCATCTCGAGAAATACCAAGTTCACACCACCCAGCTATTTGAAAGTAAACAATGCTGAGCTACAAGTAAAATCAGCTATACGTTACCTCGGAGTGACATTGGACCAGAACCTTGACATGAAGCAACACATAGCTAATACTGTAAGAGCGATCTACTTCAAAATCAGATCCCTCACCCTCAGACACTTACGTCCGTTACTCGAACCAGGTGATTTCCGCACCATCTACCAAGCCCTCATTATTCCTCATTTTGATTATTCAAATGCCATCCTACAAGGACTCCCCCAGGCCACCTTAAACCCCCTGCAACTTGCTACAAACAGTGCAGCGCGGGTACTCTTTGGAGCCTCCAGGAGAGAACACATCACACCCCTCCTAAAGCAGCTGCACTGGCTCCCCATTCAAGCCAGGATCAGTTTTAAAACCTTGGTGATGACTTTCAAGGCCACCAAGGGGCTCTCTTCCTCCTCACTATCTGACCTCATACAACCACCTGCACCCAACAGGCTAAGGAGAACCGCAGAGTCCAATATGCTATCGATCCCGAAAGATACGACAACCTGCACCAAAACAACATCTAACAGAGCCTTCAGACTCTGTGCACCAATCCTCTGGAACTCACTACCACCACATATCAGAGCAATCCCCAACTTGAGTCAGGTCAGGAAGGCCCTGAAATATTTTCTCTTTATCAAATATCTCACTGACTGCTCTGAACCTCAGCAACTCTAGTATAGTGCGTCCCCAATTATGTACAACTCCCAACAATACCCGTTCTCTTCATCTGCATTTGTATTTAGTTACACTGTTCAATTCATCTGCATATGTACATAGTTTACCTTGTGCAATTCAACTGCATATGTATATAGTTTACCCTGCGCAATTCAACTACATATGTATATAGTTTACCCTATGCAACTCATCTGCATATGTATATAGTTTACCCTGTGCAATTCAACTGTATATGTATATAGTTTACCCTGTTCTCCAAGTTTTCCAACATTTCCTGTTCAATGTAATGACCAATTCAATTTCTTTACACCCTAAATATCTCTTTTTCCAAGCTGGCAGATAAATTTCAAATATTTAATTTTAATATTCCCATGGGTAAACTTCAATCACATGACACACTGTTTGTTATATAAACAAGTTCAATTAGTTGTTTTATTTATAAGATAAACATCTCTTAAATTACGTGACCATCCATTATATAAATATCCCTAAAGTATCTCTTAACACAGTGTGACTATAAATTCCATAACTTCACCCCCATTGGGATTAAAATATACATAATTGTTTACACTCTATTTTTTCATATAAATCATAAAATTTCTATTACTTATGCTGAATAAGAATACATAAAACCTCGTTACTACTTTCTCTTTTGAATTGAGTAGCTGGTATGTGTGGCTTGATTCACAATGATTATCACTAGAATGTTGTTCGTATTTATCCTGTTCGTGTCTATTCAGTTCATAAATCTTTCTTCCTTTTGTAGATTTTCTTCAGTGAAGTCCAACACTCTGCGTAGATACTTCACACTGTCCACATTGTCTTAATCCTCCAGCATTAGTCAATCCAAAGTGTCCCGTATTGAAACTGGTTAATATAGCTAAGTGCTTATACTTGTCCCAACGCCGTTCACTGGCACTGCCCACGCGTTTCTCTGTTTGGTTCTTCAGGGGTTTATCTTCAGATATCACTACCCTCAGCATACGCTTTGCAAAACCTAATAACAATCACAATTAAAATTAAAAACTTTCTATCCGCCACCCCACCTTTTACTACCTACCACAATATATCTATCCTCATAAACTGTTACATTTACCGCTCCAAAATGCACTTACTTAATGCTGCCCACGTCTCTCTTTGATCTTTCTTGCTGGAAAATTAACCAACGATCCAGGAACGCCGCGCATGCGGAGTTGATCTACTATGGAGAATTTAAACCTCACGATCCCTCGGGGATCCTCTGACAATTACTATTCTCACTCCAAGCGTCCCACTTCATTGATAATCCTACTCTCAAGACTATCACCGTTCCTTCTCTATTAAAGCTATTACTAATTCACACTATACAAGACCGCCATTCAATTTGCAAATTTAGCCCCCTGGTGCCTCAGTGCCTAGCTCAAAAATCCACCATTGTTCACGCCAAGCGAGCCATTGGTCCAAAGATCTCCCCTGACTTCCTCGGTCTATTTTTTCAATACAGAAGCACTTCAAATCTATGAATTCATGGTGTAATGTCAGGCAGTGTTGCACCATAGGTGCTTCCAATTTGCAATGTGTTAAACGGCTGCGATGTTCTGTCATTCGTACTTTAAATGCCCTACTAGTTCTACCTACATATAATAACTGACACGGGCACTGCACTATATAGACTACATTACTAGTCGTGCAGTCCGAATAATGACGCAATCGGTACTGTTTATTGTTATATACAAACAAATCTAACTCCCAAGTTACCGGGCAGATCTTACATCGCCCACATAGTCGATGTCCTGCGGCTATAGGTTCAATGAACCCAACTGAGACACTAGTTCTTAAACGTGAAGGACTCAAATACTCCTTAAAGTTCTTTCCTCTCTGCCACACACACCGGATTACTTTGTTCTGGAGAGCTGGGAGAGTAGGATTATCAATGAAGTGGGACGCTTGGAGTGAGAATAGTAATTGTCAGAGGATCCCCGAGGGATCGTGAGGTTTAAATTCTTTTTGAAATTCAATACCCATCCCAGACTTTGAAGGATTTCGACCACTCTCTTGGTCTCTTACAGGTCACGGTCTCCTCACGCAACTTCGCCTGGATCAACCAGTCATCCAGGTATGGATGGACCAATATTCCTTCTCACCACAATGCAGCAGACACTATGACCTCCGTGAATGTTCTGGGCGCAGTTGCGACCAAACTGTAGTGCCCGAAACTGAAAGTAGACCATGTGCACCACGAACTGCAGGTACAGCTGGTGTTCCTGCCAGATCGAGATATGCCTCCACGAGGTTGAACATTGTCAGGAATTTCGCCTTCATGCACTGTAACGATGACTGACTGTTCCTGCTGCTCTGAAAACTTGTGGCACTTCTTTGCCTTTGAGAAGATTCCCAGAGATTTGCTCACCTCCGTCCTTTCCCCCCCCTCAGAGCAGTGTTCCTAGCCCTACAATGCTTCCTGCCACTGCTGCAGAAACCGGCAGTATTGATCTTCTCGGACAGTGCATCAATTGCCAAGGGCCTGATGGGAGAAGATGGCTCCACTGATGCAGTGGGAAGAGGTGCACCTGAGCGCATTGTCAGTGGCTTACATGGTGGCAAGGATAGTGTGCAGGCGGACTTCCTGAGCCGCCATCAGGTGGGCCCCAGTGGAATGGTCCTTGGAGAAGGTAGTGTTCGGGAGTCTTGTCCAGCATTAAAGACAGCTGGTGATGGACCTTATGGCTTCGGCAACCAACGCCAAGGTGAACCAGTTTTACAGCAGGAGACATGAGCACATGTCGGAAGGGTTTGATGCCCTAGTGTAGCCATGGTCGCAGGAGGGTCTGCTGATCGTCCGGGTGCTGTACCAGATTGAGAGAGATCGTGGCCTAGTAGTGCTCATAGGTCGAGATTGGCTTTGTACGCTTAATGGCAGTGGTGCCCTGATGACTGCCAGTGCAGGCTGACCTTTTCAACCAGGGCCCTCTATGGATGCCCCAGGTGGATTGATTCTCGTTTATGACTTTGCTCTTGAAAGGACGAGGCTGAGAGAGAGAGGGTATTCACTAGTGGTGGTGGTTATCCTCCTTAAGGCATGAAAACGCTCGACCTCCTTATCATATGTTTACATGTAGCGAATGTTTGAGAATTGGTGCAAGGACAAAGGCACCACCTTGTTAACTGCTTCAACACCTCTAGTCTTGGCCTTTCTGCAGGCAGGGCCGAAGAAAGGTCTGCCTCTGGGCTCCCTGTTGGTCCAAGTGACAGCTTTTACTTGTTACCATGGTAGGATATGAGGCGTGTTGGTGGCAGCGCATCTGGACATGGTGTGGTTCTTACGGGCAGTGAAGCAAGTGCATCCACCAAGTGGCTGGTGGTACCACCATGAGACTTGAACATGGTATTTTCTGCCTTGATGGAGCCTGTGTTTGAACCACTCAAGAAGGCATCACTGAAAGATCTCACACTGAAGACGGTGCTTCTCCAGGAACAAGCAGGAAGTCAGTCCTCACATATGGGTGACGTCGGTGCCAATGGAGCCCTCGTGCGGAGCAATTTCCCCAGCTTTCAAAGAGTCTTTGGGAATTACTCGCGCATGTGTGATCCCCTTCCCGCCCAAGGGTGCCAGCTTGCTCAGTCTTCTTTTTTCCACGGAGCCCGACAGACGTCATCCCATTTTCCTCGGAAAAAGTTGATTGTTTTTTGACTATTTCTACCATTTTTGGTACTGGTTCGACGCCGGTTCCCCTTCCTGCTTAGGCTTGGTACACTGGTATCGAGTCCGACTAACTTTTTTGTTTTTGTCCTTAGTGACTAGCGTTTGCGCTCTTTTTCGTTTAACAGGCAGCCTGGTCTTTCGACCTCACAGGGGCCCTTTTTCCCCCGATGGCTGCCAGCGGGTTCAAGAAATGTGATCGGTGTAAAAAACTTGTCCCTCACCGACACCCATGATTGCTGCCTCGGACCTGACCATGACCTGGTGGCCTGCGGTCCATGTGGCAAGATGTCCTCTAAAACGCTGAGGAGTAGGCAGCACCAGCACGAGACTATTTTCTCTGAGTCTGGATCTGTCCAGGCCAGGACCTCATCAGAAGCCTCGTCACTCTGAACCCGAGCACCGTCGGGGGTCTTCTGAAAGGGGGTCTCCCACCCAGGAGCACCGTAAGAAGAAACAACCCGCAAGGGCTGCGTTTCAGGAGGACTCCGATCAGCCGGGGCCCTTGGGTTCTAGGTCGCGGAGTGCCGAACGCTACCCCGGGTTCGCCGAGTCGGAGAGGCCTGCTAAAATACCTTGTACGGAGCCGGAGGCGTTGGACAAGGTAATGCCTGTTGTCCTCATGGACTCTCCTCCGGGAGAACCTGCATTGGGAACCGAGCCAGGGGCTGCAGAGTCTTCTGAGTTGGGTCTCAGGTTGGCGACCTTGGAGAGCAGCGTGTCTGCCTTCATGGACCAGCAGCGGGCGCTGATAGCCGGTCTCACCTGTGCATCCGCCCCGACCACCGGGACCTCGACGTGTAAGTCGACCCTGGAGGCAGAGCCGATCCTTGAGTCCATGCGGGCTCGAGTCGATCCTCGGCCAAGGTGTCCCTCGACCTCCTGTTTGGGACCGAGGTCATCGTTGCCGGGATGGACACGCTCGAAGCCCTCAAGGCCGGAGCCCATCGAGTCGTCCTCGGAGGGCTCAGCTTGGGAGACGGGGGAGGAAGACTTGCCCAATACCCACAGGGCCCGGTACGTCCCATTGGACTCTCTGGGTTTGGAACCTCAGAGACGGTCGCCCCCGGAGGACACCAGGTTCTCGGACTTTGTGAGAGATATGGCCAAGGCTTTGGCTTTCCCTGCAGATGCCGAGGAGGAGCCTCGAGCCGAGGAGCTCAATGCCCTCCAGTATGACTCTCCTCCGAAG
The DNA here is from genome assembly GCA_033557465.1 of Ichthyophis bannanicus. Lineage (NCBI taxonomy): Eukaryota > Metazoa > Chordata > Amphibia > Gymnophiona > Ichthyophiidae > Ichthyophis > Ichthyophis bannanicus. The sequence goes on from CM066033.1 coordinate 547,437,058, forward strand.
GAGGCCCTTACTGTACTGGTGCCTCCGATGCTGGAACGGTTGATGCTCCACATGTGGGAGTCCCCGACCTCGGCACCGGACCTCAGCAAATGGGTCGATTCCATTTATCGAGTCCGTAAGAGCCCCGGGTTCCAAAAGGCGCAGCTGCCGCACAACTCCATGGTTGTGGAATCGGCCATGCAAAGGCTCAAGAGCCAAAAGACTAACTCCTCAGTGCCTCCCGGCCGGGAGGCCCAGAACCTGTACGCCCTCGGCAGAAAGTGCTTCCAGGGCTCGATGCTGTCATGCCGTGTCCAGACCTACCAGCTGTACGTGGGCATGTACTTAAGAGACCTGGCAAAGGAGATTGCCGGGTTCTCTGCTGGCCTCTCCGAGGAACCCTTGCAGCACTTCAAGGCCCTGTCCACTGGGATCAGAGAGTGCTCGAAGTTTATATCTCGAGCAGCCTATGATGGCTTTGAGGCTTTGGCCCGGGTAGCCGCAGCCAGCATCGGTGCAAGGCGACATGCCTGGCTCATGTTGTCTGACCTCGAGCCATGGGTACAGGACAAGTTGATCGATGTCCCCTGCCGAGGAGATAACCTTTTCAGAAAACCCATGACTGAGAAGGCTGCTTAATTTGAGTCCAAGTACTTGACCCGGACAAGGCTGTCAAAGAAGACATCTGCTCCTTCTCACAGGAAGAAGACCTTGGGGGGAAAAAGCCCTTTTACCCGAGAAAGGGACAGGCTTACAGAAACTACCCCACTTACCAGGCCTCCCCAGCTCCTCAGCAGGGGCAGAAGGCCAGGGGATGGGGGAATAGCCCTCGTAAGCCTCAACCCCCCAAGCCTCCAGCTCCTGCCCGGCAGGAAGGGGGTTTTTGAGTCCCTCTGCATAGCTCCTCTCCCACCATTGGTTTGGCCCTGCACAGGAGGTTGGCTGTCCCTGTACACCCACAGGTGGCCAGCCATTACATCCAATACTTGGGTTCTAAGGATAGTCCAAGACGGCTATCTGCTCCATTTCAGCCAAGTACCTACCTCCTATTTCCCAGGCGAGCATCTCGGACCCCTCTTGCACAGGAACCTCCTCTTGCAGGAATTGGCTGGTCTTCTCAAGGATCAGGTGGTGGAACCGGTGCCCCACCACCTGCAGGGGAAAGGCTTTTACTCCAGGTATTTCCTGATACCGAAAAGACAAGGAGGCCTTTGCCCCATCCTAGACCTGCGAAATCTCAACAAGTTCTTGGTAAAGGAAAAGTTCTGCCTTACCTCCAACAGGGAGACTGGCTATGCTCCTTGGACCTAAAGGATGCTTACACACACATCCTCATACATCCAGACCACAGACAATACCTCAGGTTTGTGATCGGAGGAAACCACTTCCAATACAAAGTGCTTCCCTTTGGTCTAGCTTCCGCTCCAAGGGTTTTCACCAAGTGCCTAGCTGTGGTAGCGGCCTTCCTCAGGAGCCAGGGGATCTTTGTGTTCCCTTATCTAGACGACTGGCTCATAAGGGGCCCATCAGCTCAGGAGGCGCACCACACCACAGCTCGCACAATAGCTCTGCTTCAACATCTGGGGTTCGTCATCAATCACGCAAAGTCCTCTCTGCTCCCCACCTAGAACTTGGAATTCATAGGGGCAAGGCTCGACACTGTACAGGCGAGGGCCCTACTTGCTACTGGACAGGGCAGACCAGACCGCCTGCTGTCTCAGGTGGGTGTGGTGAGTCAAGTACCCCAGGTGTCCGCACGGAGATTCTTACTCCTGCTCTGCCACATGGCCTCCACGGTTCATGTTACTCCTTTCGCACGCATGCACATGCGGACAGCTCAGTGGACCCTGCGGGACCAGTGGTCACAGGCCACGGGACGCCTGTCCGACAGAGTGGCAGTATCCAAACCCCTAGTGCAGTCCCTGCAGTGGTGGTCACAATCGGGGAACCTCCTGCGGGGGGGGGGGGTACCAGTTCAGCTTCCCGTGCATACCAGGATATTGACCATGAATGCCTCCTTGATGGGTTGGGGAGCCCATTGTCAGGACTCTTGCACTCAAGGTCAGTGGACTCCTCAGGAGGCCACACTCCAGATCAACCTGTTGGAACTCCGGGCCATTTGCTTAGCTCTAAAAGCCTTTGCTCCTGTCCTCTCCAACCAGTCTGTCCGAGTACAGACGGACAACCAGTTGGTTATATTCTATGTGAACAAACAGGGCGGCACAGGTTCACGGATCCTTTGCCAAGAGTCTCTGGATCTCTGTTCCTTCGCAGTTTGACACAACATGTCTCTCCATGCAGTTTACCTACCGAGCCAGGCGAACTGTCTGGCAGACAGACTGAGCAGGGTTCTTCAAACCCACGAATGGCAACTGAACAGGGAGATTGCCCAGCAGATTTTCAACCACTGGGGCCTCCCGTCCATGGATCTCTTTGCCAGTCCACAGAATTGTCAGTTGCTCCGCTTTTGCTCCATAATTAATTATAATTACTCCACTTCAACTAACAGCTAAAGTTTGGGTGTTCTATATTTGTTTATATGTGGTTATAGGCTTTTCTTACCCAATATGTAGTCTCAGATCACCTCGGCATCAAAAGACTCTGCACAGAATAAGAGTCAACGTGCCTTGTAAACATCAATGACTACTGGGTTTTTTCTCCTGTATGCTTAAGAGTTCTTTTAGTAGCCATTTTTTATGTGATGCTATTGACACCCTCTTTTATACGTATAACCCTTGTGACGAAATTCTTGACTTATTGTGTATTATTAATAAAATCCGAGCTTATCTTGATTTGTGATCAATCCATTAATGTTCGACGATTATCTCCTCCTGGGACGTTTTCTTATTTTCTCAACGCCTCACTTGGCGCCGGTGCGTTTCACTCTCTTTCGAGAGTTTCTTCAGGAGATCTCTGTATCAAATGAAACTTACATAAGTTATACTATTTCAGTGGGATATCTAAAAGCTGTATAAAAAATATTATTTACTCTAAAGATTGTAAACTTCTGTAGTTAAGAGCAGCTAGTCAACTATTGCAAACCTTTGTCTGTGTTGTCTGCTGCCCACGTCTCTCTGTAGTTTTCCTTGTATAGAACGCCGCGCATGCGGGTTTGTGGTGTACGCCTGATTTTAAACCTGTCAGCTGGTAAATCTGCTTAGATGGTCATTTGCATACTTGCCAATCTATGGATGCATTGAGCCCTAGGGGTTGGACTGTGTTTAATAGGAAAATCCATCGTTGTTCAAAAAACAATAAGGTTTCATCCAATGTTTTGCCTCTCTTTGGTTTTAAAATTCGGTCTATGCAAAAGCAGCGAAGTTGTGAGAACTCATGGTTATTCTCTATGCAATGTGCAACTAAGGGCGCCGTTGTAATTTTATTCTTCAACCTGCTCTTATGTTCTTGTATGCGGACTTTGAACATCCTAGTGGTTTTGCCAATATATAGTTTTTGGCATGGGCATCTGATCGCGTAGATCACTGACATTGTTGTGCATGAAGTGGTGTGTTTCAAGAAATACTTATGTCCGGAATGAATGAACTCTGTCAATTTCTCTGTATATTGGCAGATCGTACATTGTCCGCATGCTGTATGACCCTGTTTTTGCGAATCATCTTCAGGTGAATAAGGTGTAACCGTGTTGATTGGCTGCAGTCGTTCTTTCAAATTGTTGTTTCTCTGCCAGACGCATCTAATTGTGTTCTCGGTTAATCCTGGTACTGTTCTTAACATCGCTAGATTCTTTGTAATTAATCGCTGAATTTTGTAACTTAAAGGGGAAAACTTTGTAACAAAATTCACACTGTCTACCGACTTGGAGTTAGAAGTAGGTTGTAACAACCATGCTCTATCATTATGTAGGGCTCTTTTGTATGCCTTCATAATGATATGTTTAGGATAACCTCTTTCTCTAAAGTCTTTCATTAATTGAGTGGATTTTTTCTTGAAGTCTAGCGTGTCTGAGCAGTTCCGTCGGAACCTTAAAAATTGTGAGAAAGGGAGGCTATTTTTCAGCTTTAGGGGATGCGCACTTGTATAATGCAAAAAAGTATTTCGAGTCGTGGGTTTTTTGTAAATCGTGGTTTCCCACTTGCCTGGCCCTTTTGTCACTGTCAGATCTAGAAAAACTATGGTTCGTGTCGCTATGGTATGCGTGAATTTAATTGCTGTATTACAACTATTTAATCAGGTCACAAAATCGTTAGCTAAAGTTTCCGTCCCTTTCCAAAGAACAAAAATGTCGTCTATGAAGCGCGTCCACAATATGGTATGTGCTGCCCATGGTGATGTGGTGAGCCAATGACGTTCAAAGTCAGCCATGAAGATATTGGCTATTGACGGGGCACATGACGCTCCCATTGCTATCCCTGATGTTTGTAGATATAAACTGTTCTCAAACTGAAAGAAATTTTTTTCAATGACTAATTGAGACAAATTCATCAGGAACAAGATGTGGCTGTCCGATAGATCTTCTCTGTTGCGTATCGCTTTTTCCACCACTAAAAGGGCTTCTCGTTGCGGTATGCTTGTGTATAGCGCTGTAATGTCTAGAGTCATAAGCAATACGTCTGTTTGTAACGTCCATTGGTTTTGCTGTTCTAATTTTTCTAAAAAATGAGAAGTATCTTGTATATATGACGGGATCTCGTTCAATAAAGGTCTCAAGAAAGTGTCCACGTATATTGAAAGTGGTTCTAAAAGGGATCCTTTTGTTGACACTATCGGTCTCCCTGGTGGTTTCAAAAGGCGTTTGTGTATTTTGGGGACTAGATAAAGAGTGGCTATTGTTGGTACTGTGACATTCAAAAAATTCATCTCCTTTTTGGAAATTATTTTTTGTTGAAAAGCTGTCGTAGTGACTTGCTTAATGGAGGTTTGTAAATCTTTTGTGGGGTCCGTGGCCAGCAACTGATATGTGTTTGAATCTGACAGCTGATTAGTTGCCTCTTGTAAATAATCAGCTTTGCTCTGCACCACTATGGCTCCTCCTTTATCCGCTCTGGAAATGAAAATATCCGTCCTCTGTCTTATTTTTCTCAGTGCTGTGTTCTCCTGTTTGGTTAAAACATTGTAAGTTGGACGATGTTGCTGTTCTAACTTGGTAATCTCTTTGAGCATAACTTCTTTGAAGGTTTGTATTGCTGGATGTAGAGGACCTGGGGGGACCCATGTCGATTTCAATGGGAGAGGTATTCTGCGGTCTAGAGGAGCTGGTATTGGGACTGGATTATGATGAAAGTACCCTTTAAGATGAAGTTTTCTAATGAATGCTTCAAAATCTATTCGAAAATGAAACGGGTCATGGACCACCATTGGTACAAAGGACAGTCCTTTATTTAAGACTTGAAATTGATCTTCCGATAGGGGTGAGCCTGATATATTGATCACCGCGCTAGGAGAGCTGATCAAATTGTTTGTCGTTATTGTTCGCGCCCTCTGCTGCGTGTGACTAGTTTTTTCTTTTTCTTTTTGTCGGAGGCCTCTTCTGTAAAATCCTCTGTGGATGATCTATTAGATTCAGTGCTGGTATTGTCTTCTGAGGACGCTGAGAATGTGACTTTTTTCTTTGTTTTCCGCCTTTTATTTTGGTCCATCAGGGGTCCCTTCTTTGGAAAGGGACGGAAACTTTAGCTAACGATTTTGTGACCTGGTTAAATAGTTGTAATACAGCAATTAAATTCACGCATACCATAGCGACACGAACCATAGTTTTTCTAGATCTGACAGTGACAAAAGGGCCAGGCAAGTGGGAAACCACGATTTACAAAAAACCCACGACTCGAAATACTTTTTTGCATTATACAAGTGCGCATCCCCTAAAGCTGAAAAATAGCCTCCCTTTCTCACAATTTTTAAGGTTCCGACGGAACTGCTCAGACACGCTAGACTTCAAGAAAAAATCCATTCAATTAATGAAAGACTTTAGGGAAAGAGGTTATCCTAAACATATCATTATGAAGGCATACAAAAGAGCCCTACATAATGATAGAGCATGGTTGTTACAACCTACTTCTAACTCCAAGTCGGTAGACAGTGTGAATTTTGTTACAAAGTTTTCCCCTTTAAGTTACAAAATTCAGCGATTAATTACAAAGAATCTAGCGATGTTAAGAACAGTACCAGGATTAACCGAGAACACAATTAGATGCGTCTGGCAGAGAAACAACAATTTGAAAGAACGACTGCAGCCAATCAACACGGTTACACCTTATTCACCTGAAGAAGATTCGCAAAAACAGGGTCATACAGCATGTGGACAATGTACGATCTGCCAATATACAGAGGAATTGACAGAGTTCATTCATTCCGGACATAAGTATTTCTTGAAACACACCACTTCATGCACAACAATGTCAGTGATCTACGCGATCAGATGCCCATGCCAAAAACTATATATTGGCAAAACCACTAGGATGTTCAAAGTCCGCATACAAGAACATAAGAGCAGGTTGAAGAATAAAATTACAACGGCGCCCTTAGTTGCACATTGCATAGAGAATAACCATGAGTTCTCACAACTTCGCTGCTTTTGCATAGACCGAATTTTAAAACCAAAGAGAGGCAAAACATTGGATGAAACCTTATTGTTTTTTGAACAACGATGGATTTTCCTATTAAACACAGTCCAACCCCTAGGGCTCAATGCATCCATAGATTGGCAAGTATGCAAATGACCATCTAAGCAGATTTACCAGCTGACAGGTTTAAAATCAGGCGTACACCACAAACCCGCATGCGCGGCGTTCTATACAAGGAAAACTACAGAGAGACGTGGGCAGCAGACAACACAGACAAAGGTTTGCAATAGTTGACTAGCTGCTCTTAACTACAGAAGTTTACAATCTTTAGAGTAAATAATATTTTTTATACAGCTTTTAGATATCCCACTGAAATAGTATAACTTATGTAAGTTTCATTTGATACAGAGATCTCCTGAAGAAACTCTCGAAAGAGAGTGAAACGCACCGGTGCCAAGTGAGGCGTTGAGAAAATAAGAAAACGTCCCAGGAGGAGATAATCGTCGAACATTAATGGATTGATCACAAATCAAGATAAGCTCGGATTTTATTAATAATACACAATAAGTCAAGAATTTCGTCACAAGGGTTATACGTATAAAAGAGGGTGTCAATAGCATCACATAAAAAATGGCTACTAAAAGAACTCTAAGCATACAGGAGAAAAAACCCAGTAGTCATTGATGTTTACAAGGCACGTTGACTCTTATTCTGTGCAGAGTCTTTTGATGCCGAGGTGATCTGAGACTACATATTGGGTAAGAAAAGCCTATAACCACATATAAGCAAATATAGAACACCCAAACTTTAGCTGTTAGTTGAAGTGGAGTAATTATAATTAATTATTCAGTATACTGCTCCGAAAAGACCACGCAGAATCCCGCTTTTGCTCCAGACAGCCGCACCCTCTCAGGGTAGCAGCAGATGTGTTTCTTCTCCCTTGGTCGGGAAGCCTCCTGTATGCTTTTCCGCCTACGCCTCTGGTAGCACGAACTCTCTTCAAGATTCGCAGGGTCAAGGCCTGGGTGATCCTGGTAGCGCCCAGGTGGCCCAGACAGCCTTGGTTCCCACTTCTTCTTCAACTGGCGGTGGAAACCCCCTCCCCTTGGGGGTACAGCCCGATCTTCTCACCTAGGAGCAGGGTTCCCTCGTGCACCCCAATCCCAGATCCCTCAATTTGATGGCCTGGCTGCTGAGAGGGTAGGCCTTGCACCTTTTCTCTTACCCAAAGGGGTAGAAGAAGTGTTAGCCTCCAGGAGACCATCCACCAGAAAATCCTACGCATGTAAATTGCACAGGTTCCAAGTGTGGTGTTACAGTATCTACTTCATCTCTCGGAGCTAGGCCTCAAGTCTAACTCCATCAGGGTCCACCTGATTGCCTTGTCTGCTAACCATGCACCGATAGACGGTCAGCCTTTCTTGGCTCACCCCTTGATAGCCAGGTTTCTCAGGGGCCTGCTCCTGCTGAAACCTCCAATCCACCCTCCGGCGACGGAGTGGGATCTCAACGTGGTCTTGCAGCAACTTATTCGCCCTCCTTTCGAGCCAATGTCCACTTGCCATCTGCGCTTCCTCTCCTGGAAGGTGCTCTTCCTGGTAGCGTTCACGTCGGCTAGGCGTGTGAGTGAGCTGCAGGCTCTAGTGTCAGATAAGGCCATACACACGGTTTTACAAGAACAGGGTAGTGCTCCGCACACAACCCAAGTTCTTCCCAAAAGTGGTTTCCTCGTTTCACCTCAACCAAGAGGTGGTTCTTTCAACCTTCTTTCCCAGGCCACATACCAACAGGGCAGAAGCAGTTCTGCATACCCTGGACTGTAAGAGGGCGCTCGCCTTCTACCTGGAGTATATGCGGGGACATTGGAGAGCTTCTCAGCTCTTCGTTTCTTATGACCCTAGTTAACTGGGTCTACCGGACTCCAAGCGCACGTTATCCACCTGGGTGGCAGACTGCATTGCCTGGGTGTACAGAGCAGCTGACCTTCAGCTACAGGGTCGTATCACGGCCCACTGTGTCAGGGCTAAGGCCGCATCAGTAGCTAATCACCACTCTGTTCCATTGACAGACATCTGCCGGGCCACAACTTGGTCTTCAAGCCAGACTTTTGTAGCCCATTACTGCCTGGAGAGGGAGTCCCGATGGGACAGCATTTTCGGTCAGGCGGTACTCCAGAATCTATTTGAGATTTAGGCAACTCCGACCCTCCGGCCCTCTGGTGTGAGGCTACCATGGGGGATGCATTCTTGGAGAAAGTTCTATTGCTGCTATTGCGGCTCGCCTAGAGGGAGCCTTTTTTCAGCTATAGGTTCTCGGTAGCCTGTAGCTGGGGAGTCCCATATGTGAGGACTGACTTCCTGCTTGTTCCTGGAGAAAGCGTAGTTACTCACCTGTAACAGGTGTTCTCCAGGGACAGCAGGAATCAGTCCTCATGACCCTCCCTCCTCCCCTGGAGTTGCAGTCCTATTGCTTTTTATTATTTTTGCCGTCTTTTTAGCTATGTCATCTGACTGAGCAAGATGGCACCCTTGGGCAGGAAGGGGACCGCGCATGCGCGAGGCATTCCCAAAGGCTTGCTTTGAAAGCTGGGGAAATTGCTCTGCACGAGGGCTCAGTCGGTGCCGACGTCACCCATATGTGAGGATTGATGCCTGCTGTCCCTGGAGAATACCTGTTAGAGGTGAGTAACTACGCTTTCTGGTGGCCATTTGTTCGGCACATGAGATTTTGGAGCTGCAGGCCCTTATCCTGCCAAGAACCGTATTAAGTGTTTCACCCCCAGAATGTGGTATTGCGGATGGTGCCATCCTTCCTGCTGAAGGTGATGACGCTTTTCCATCTCAACCAACCCATAGCGCTCCCGGTCCTATGAGGTGAAGGAGTCGAGGGGGCAAATGTCAAGTCACTATTGCTCTACACTGGGAGGACTCTGCAAATGTATTTGTGGAGGACAGAGCCCTTCTGCTGCTCAGAGCAGCTCTTCATGCTATTCAGAAGCCCATGCTGTGGGAGGCGTCAGCAGTGAAGGCATCCATTGTGCAGTGGCTGAAGGAGGCAATTGTTGCAGCCTACTTGCTGAGGCGCAGACCTGTGCCTTTGGGACTACGCACTCACTCATCGAGGGCACAGGTAGCCTCCAAGGCAGAGGCATGTCTCGTCCCTCTGGGAGAAATCTGTAGAGCAGCCATGTGGGCGTCCTATCCATTCATGAAATATTATCTCGATGTCTGGGCAAGAGAGGAAGCCTGTTTTGGGGCCAGAGTGCTGCAAGCCGGCCTTGCGGTCTCACCCCTGTGCTGTGGTATGTCCCATGCATTTGGACTGGACTGGAGGGATGATATGGAAGTTGAAATTAGGCTTTACCTACTAATTATCTTTCCTTGAATCCCTCCAGTCCAGTCCAGAACCCACCCTGTTCATGTCTGCTCGGGAAGTGTGTCTGGAATCTGGTGATACGGTATCAGAATGGAAGCAGCGAGGGTCTCAGTTCTTCCTGTACTTTCCGAAGAGTGATGGGGGACTCAAGATGTGGAGGCCGGAACTTCCTGGTTGCATTCTTTTCATGTTGTCCTTCCCCCCCCCCCCCCAAAATGAGAGAAGGTCAGTGATGTAATGCAGAAGCTAAAGAGTAAGAGGTGTTCGTTGAACGCAGTCAAGTGTGAGCGAAGGGCTCAACTGGTATATGAGAGACTGAAACTCTGCTTTGGCATGGCAGTATTGGCCAACCTCCTGAGGCACAGAGCCCTTATAGGATGACATCACAAGGTTGGCCATGCTCTGTCTTCATCTGCTGGTTGGGGGGACACAACCAATGCGTCGGGACTGGACTGGAAGTATTCAAGGAAAGGTAATTAGGAGGCAAGGCCTAATTTCACATAATGACCAGTGTTAGGAAGGGGTTGATAATGATTTATGCTGTAGTAATCAGTTGGCTAGATTATTTTAATTGTTGTATGTTTTGGTCTTCCATAGAGAATTTGGAAGCGACTGCAACTCCATGTGAATATGGTTGCACATTATTGGTCAGGTGATGATCCTCTGACTGTATTACCCTAATTTCTGAGGGAATTGATCAGAAAATACAATTTAAGTTCTTGATCACTATCTCCAAGGTGATGTCTTATGAGGCCAGAATATTTGGAAAAGCTGTTGAGCTGGCATAGTCCAGTGAAACTGTTAAGTTCTTCACAAAGTGTTTGTTACAATTGCCTCAGATTCCTAGGTTGACTGAATCTTAATGAAGGGCATGTCATTATTTTGTTCCAGAGGTTTGGAATGAAATTTTCTTAGAGTTGCCTTTAGAAACTCATTATTTGGGACTCTATATTCAGCTTGCGGTGGTCAGTGGTTTTAAAGTGCCTGGCCACCGTGGGCAAAAGTGAAACCACATATTCAATACTCGAATCCAGATATACTCCAGTGCTGGACGGTAGCAATATTTAGCCACTCTGGATAGCCAGCCCGCATAAAGTTAGGATAGTCATTGAGATGACATAACTTTATATGGGCACTTATCTGGTTAACTGACTGAAAATCACTGCTAAGTGCTGTGACTACTTTTAATTGCTTTGTTTTAATATCTTACTTTATCTTAATGTAAACCTGTCTTTCCTTGCCCCCAGCCAAATGCCGTATCTACTACACTTTAAAACCACTGTTGTATGTGTTTGCTGTTCTCATTTTAAACATTTTGAGGATAATTTTATAACTTCCTTGGCAGAAAAGACAAACAAGGTGCATATGTTTCACCTATTTTATAATGGCAACTTATTCACGTATGAAGCTTTTCATAGCTCCTCGATGCTGGAGTAAATTTGTGCATGGATGTGCATAGGAGGTCCTCTGTATAAAATTATTTGGTGTTGCAGAAAAGTAGACACTCTGAAACATACTGTCTGCTTTTATGCAGTTTATGCATGGGCGCTTCGGGGAAGAAGAATGGGTAAAGCGGGTATAGGATCAATTATTTATGTGCCTATCTTGCAAAATATGTGTCTGCTTTAAAACTGTTGGTAAAATCCTTAGGACAGGCAGCTACCATCATTCACATCCACATCAGTTTCTCTCTGCTGTGCAGTAGGAGGTAAATGCACTTTAGAAGTTGGAAGGCTGACTGTCTGAAAGTCTTTTAAACAGAGTGACTAAAGAGGAAAGAAGAAACACAACAAAAAATGTAAATGGAGCTTTCCAAAATGTGTAAATTTTGTAAATTAGAGTGTTCCTGGTTCCTCTAGTACAATGTTTTCTCAACCTTTGAAGTAACAAGTACCTGACAGACTGTCCTGCCTAAGTTATGACATAATTTCCGGGTTCCCTAGGTTTTTCTCACCTGCAAATTGTCTTTCCGGACCTGGACTGTACTGTGGAATTTGAGGGTAATGGAGCAATTCTCTTTGCTTTGTTAATATTTGTTCCCTGTAACATCTGTGACTGGGAATGCTGCGCTTTGCTGACATTGAGAGAATCCTGCCCAGGCAATGACGACATTTCCAGGTTTCTTGGGTTTTTCTCGGAGAGACCGTGGCCTACAGTGGATCATCCTGAAGGGGTGTACGAAAGGGGCAAACCCTGTCCCCTTTGGGAGCCGCAAGGGCATGAGAGGCTAGTGGAGTTGAGATAGGCATTACAGGATAATGTGGGGGTGGGGTTTGATGTGGTTTGTAGAAGGAAGATGTTAATTTTAGTAGTTACTATTCTTGCTATGTGTTTTAATATGATTGAGGTGGTTTAGGAGAGGGGAAGGTATGGAATGGGTGGTGTGGGGTGTTAGAGGAGGAATAGGTTTACTAATATGGTTCAATGAAATGTTAATATTGTGCCACTGACAGTACAGGATAGAAGGAGGGTTGGGGGAGGGAGACGTTTAGTTTAGAGGAGCCTGATAAATGCACGATCCCTGCATGGTTCCCTGGTTTTGCCTCCAGTAGTCATATCTTCTGCGCACACATCTGCACATCCTGCCAAAGATGGGTTCCTCCTTCCATCTTAGCCAGTAGGTCATCCTTCCAACCTTTTTTCCAAGACCACATGCATCTCCGGCTGAAGCATTGTTCCATACCTTAGATTGCAAGCGAGCTTTAGCCTACTACTTAGAAACAAGGTTCACAGAAAATCTTCTCAGCTCTTTGTCTCCTTTAACCCTACTCACCTGGGCAAACCTGTGACGAAGCAAACTTTAACTGGATATCTGCATTTTGTTCATTTATGCATAAACAGGTCTATCCCTAGAGGGCCATGTAACAGCCCACTGTGTTCGTGCCATGGCCACCTCAGTGGCCCATTTACATAATGTCTCCATATCAGAGACCTGTAGGCCACCACATGGTCTTCCATGCATACTTTTGTGGCCCATTACTATCTGGACAAGGATTCCTATAGGGACATGGACTTTGGCCAAGCTTGTACTCTGGCACTTCTTTGGGACTTAGATACACCTCCTTCCATTCGGCCCTCTGTTTCTCCCAGCTACCGTACTACCATCTCCAACGATAGTGTGCTCAAGGAGTTGAGTCTGGCAGATCTGCAGTCTCCGCACATTGTTGTTCAATGGGTTTTACCCCTTTGGTTACACCCTGCTACTAGCTGCAAGAGTCTGGTAGCCTCAAGCTAGGGAGTCCCATATGTGAAGACTGCATTCCTGCTTGGTCCTGGAGATAGCGTAGTTACTCTCCTGTAACAGGTGATCTCCGAGAACAGCAGGAATCAGTCTTCACAACCCACCCTCTTCCCCAAGAAGTTGTATGGTTTTTTTCTTTTCTTTTCGCTTCCTTCTCAGCTACAAACCTCACTAAGGAGAAGGGTTGGGGAGGCGGGAAAGCAAGCACGCAGGTACAGTGGGATGCTCCCAAAGCTTTACTATTGGATGCTGGGAAGCATTCCTGTGTGGGCTCCGTCGGGGGATGTCACCCATATGTGAAGACTGATTCCTACTGTTCCCGGAGATCACCTGTTACAGGTGAGTAACTACATATTATAATGTAAAGATCTGTAGTTTTGATAATGGTTCTGTTTTGTTGTGTTCACTCCCAAGTTCTGTTCTTCAAGTAAATCCTCTTTCCTTGTCAGGGCCTTTCTAAGGTACTCCCCCATTGGTTGTTGTATTAAACTATACTGCCTAGTAATTAAGAACATAAGATATGCCATACTGGGTCAGACCAAGGTCCATCAAGCCCAGTATTCTGTTTCCAACAGTGGCCAATCTAGGTCATATGTACCTAGCAGTTTCCCCAAGAGACACAAGTTCCACAATGCTTGTACTGGATCAAGCATTGATATCTTTGGTCACTTTTTAATAATGGTTTATGGACCTTTCCTCCAGGAACTTGTCCAAACCTTTTTTAAACCCAGCTACATTAACAGCCTTTACTACATCCTCCGGTAACAAATTCCAGAGTTTGATTACACGTTGAGTGAAAAAATATTTTCTTTTATTAGTCGTAAATAGTTTACCCTGTAGCTTCATTGCATGTCCCCTAGTCTTTCTATATTCTGATAAGGTAAACAATCGATCTACGTTTACCCATTCCACTCCGTTCATTAATTTATAGACTTCTATCATATCTCCCCTCAGCCGTCTCTTTTCCAGGTTAAAGAGCCCTAACCTTTTTTAGCCTCTCTTCATAGGAGTATCCTTCCATCCCCTTTACCATTTTGGTGGCTCTTCTCTGTACCTTTTCTAAAATCGCTATATCCTTTTTAAGATACGGCGACCAGAATTGCACACAATATTCAAGGTGTGGTCTCACCATGGAACGATATAGAGGCATTATAATATCTTTTGTTTTATTTTCCATTCCTTTCCTTATCATACCTAGCATTCTATTTGCTCTCTTGGCCGTCGCTGCACACTGGGCCGAGGGTTTTAACATGGTATCCACAATGACGCCTAAATCTTTTTCCTGGGTGGTGGTTCCTAATGTGGAACCTTGCATCGTGTAACCATAGTTTGGGTTGTTCTTCCCTAGGTGCATAACCTTGCACTTGTCCACATTAAATTTCATCTGCCATTTTGATGCCCAGTCTTCCAATTTATCAAGATCCTCTTGCAATTTTTCACAATCCTCTTGGGTTTTAACAACTTTAAATAGTTTTGTGTCATCTGCAAATTTGATAACCTCACTCGTTATTCCACTTTCCAGGTCATTTATGAATATGTCAAAAAGCAGCGGACCCAGCACAGATCCCTGGGGTACACCACTATTCACCTTTCTCCATTGGGAAAATTGGCCATTTAGCCCTACCCTCTGCTTTCTATCTTTTAACCAGTTCCTGATCCACAATAGTACACTGCCTGCTATCCCATAACTCTTTAGTTTTGCCAAAAGTCTCTGATGAGGGACCTTGTCAAAGGCTTTCTGAAAGTCCAGATACACAATATCAACCGACTCACCTTTGTCCACCTGTTTATTCACTCCTTCAAAAAAACATAACAGATTAGTAAGACAAGATCTTCCTTGTCTAAAGCCATGTTGGCTGTCTCCCATTAGGTTGTGACTATCTACATGCTGAGTAATTTTATTCTTTATGATGGTTTCTACCATTTTTCCCGGTACTGACGTCAGGCTCACCGGTCTGTAGTTTCCCGGATCACCCCTGGAACCCTTTTTAAAAAATGGTGTTACATTGGCGATCCTCCAATCTTCAGGTATTAGAGATGATTTTAATGATAGTTCACAGATTACTGATAGCAGGTCTGCAATCTCATATTTCAGTTCTTTCAACACCCTTGGATGTATACCATCCGGCCCAGGTGATTTGCTACTCTTCAGTTTATCTAATAGTTGTAAGACATCTTCCCGATGTATCGATATTTCCTTCAATTCTTCCGCACCTTTAAACACCACTTCAGTCATGGGTAACATCCCTATATCTTCCTCAGTAAAGACCGAAGCAAAGAATTCATTCAGTCTCTCCGCTATTGCCTTGTCGCCTCTTAGTGCTCCTTTAACCCCTTTATCATCTAATGGACCAACTGACTCTCTCACAGGTTTTTTGCTACGAATGTACTTGAAAAGGTCTTTATTTCACGTTTTTGCTTCCGCAGCAAGCTTCTTCTCAAATTCTCTCTTTGCCTGCCTTATCAATGCCTTGCATTTGACTTGCCAGTGCTTGTGCTGTTTCCAGGTTTCGTCGTTTGGCTCTTTTTTCCATTTCCTGAAAGATGCTTTTTTGGCAACAACAGCCTCTCTGACCTCACCTTTAAACCATGCTGGCAGTTTTTTGACTTCCGTCCACTTTTCTTAAAGCGTGGAATACAGCTGGTCTGGGCTTCCAAGATAGTATTTTTCAACAACACCCAAGCTCGATGTACGTCTTTAACCTTCACAACTGCTCCTTTTAGTTTTTTCTTAACTGTTTTCCTCATTTTATCATAGTCTCCCTTTCGAAAGTTAAAAGGTAGTACTGTGGATTTCCTTACTATCCCTCCTCCACTAATTAAATCAAAGGTGATCATGCTATGATCACTATTGCCAAGTGGCCCCAACACCCTTATCTCTTGCACTAGTTCTGGTGTTCCATTAAGGACTAGGTCTAATATGGCTTCCCCTCTGGTCGGTTCATGAACCAGCTGCTCCAAGAAGCAGTCATTTATTTCATCTAGGAACTTTATCTCCCTAGCATGTCCTGACGTGACACTGACCCAGTCAATACCAGGGTAATTGAAATCACCCATTATTATTACTGCGCTATAACGTTTGTTAGCTTCCTTGATTTCTTTGAGCATGTCATCATCCATTTGCTGGATCATATTTGATTGCTCAGTGTACGGTTAGAAATGCCATCCCTATTTGTGAGTGCAGATTTTGTATTCTATTATTGGTCACCTACCAGTATCCACAGAAGAGAATCCAGGATTTCTCTGACTGGTCCTTCAACATCCATAAATCATTTCTCCCACACCTCTCCAGATAAAAGCTCAGGGTATGAATACAACAAAGCAAAGGTGATGATCTACCAACAGTAGCACCATTCTCTTTGTTGTAATCCTCTGAATGTTATCTACTAGATATGTCAAGCTATTTTCCCTGTACTGGGGGTCCATGGATAACACTGATATATAAATCAAGATTGCACCCCCCACCCTAGAACAGGGATTCTTAATATTTTTGCACCATTGCACAAATAAGACCTCCACCCCATATACATTTTTTGTTAAGGCGCCTGTAAGAAAAAATAGAGTGAAAAATAAGTTCTTAGGATATCTTAAAGAACTTATTTTGGCAAATTGGATTCAGTTCAGCAAAACATTTGTATTAAAAACCTGTGCATAATCTAGTGAGATTTTGATGTTAAAGGATGGAAGGGATATTCAGTACCTGTGGCTAGGGCTGATAAAATGGTTAGCTGTCACCACTGAATTTTGTTTTATGTTTGTTTTATTATGCTTGTTATACCACACCTTTGCAAAAGCAGCAGGGTGGTGTACAATTACAAATAAAATTATAATTTATTTAACAATTTTTCTATACCACTTTTCTTGTATTCAAAGCGGTTTACATTGAACAATGAACAAGAAACATTACATAGAACAAGGTCATTAAACTTAGAGAACAGGGGAATTTGTACAGAGGTTTGTATGTTGTGGCGCTTTATAAGTCTTTAATAATAATAATAATAATAAACAGTATTTACATGATTTCTTGTTACAGGTTGTGGGAATGTATGGTTGGATGTTTGAGATAGGTTGTAGTTACTGGTTGGTGTGGATGGGTCCAGATTTTATTGTAGTGGCTACTTTTCAGATGGTGGTTCTGCTTCTGGTCCATAGTACTCTGAGAAGTGGTGTGTTTTTAAAGCTTTACGAAAATCCCATAAGTCAGTGGTGGTGCTTATTCTTTCTGGGAGTGCATTCCAGAGGGCTGGAGCATATATTGAGAAGGCTGTGTGACAGGTTGTCTGTTTTGCTTTGGTTCTATTCTTGGGTATTATTAATAGGTTTTTATTGTTTTTCCTTTTTGTTCTGTTTTCAGGGTCTTTGCTGATAAGCGTTTAAAGTATTGGTGGTTATAGTTGATGTAGGATTTTGAAAATAGTGAGCATGGCTTTGTATTTGGTTCTGGTGATTATGGGGAGCCAATGGAGTTTCAATGTTGGGGTTAGGTGGCTAGTTCTTATTGTTTCTGTTACGATGCAGGCTGTGGTGTTTTGGAGTAGTTGCAGAGGATAGATGGATTGGGTTGGTAGACCTTGGTAGATGATGTTGCAGCAGTCCAGAGTGGGCATTATTAAGACTTGGCAAACAGTGCGGAGTTGTTGGCGTCCAGAAGTGGTTTGAGCTTTTGTAGTGATCTAATTTTATGTTAGGCTGTCTGTTATCTTGTTTATGTGAGTTTGGAAGTTTAGGATTAGGTCGAGGTGTATCCCCAAGTATCTGACTTCTGCTTTAACAGTTATGATGTTTGATAATTGCAGGGATTTTGGTGGAACAAATGAGCTGTTTCTTGTTATAAAAATTTCTTCCGTTTTATTGTAATGTATTGTTAGGTTGCGTTCCCGAAGCCAAGCTGACATCTCTTCTATGCATGATGTTGTTCTTGAGTAGTCAGGTTGGTCTATGTTGAATGGAGCATGTACCATAATGTCATCAGCATAGATACTGTATTTTATATTGTGTTTGGTCATTATGTTGCAGGGTGGCTGGAGATAGATATTAAACAGCAGGGCAGAGAGTGCCGATCCTTGTGGTAATCTTTGTAGTTGCTCAATTGGTGTTGATCGAAATGTTCCAGATTTAACCTGTATTTTTCTGTGGGTGAGGTATGATGTGAACCATTTCAGGGTAGTTTCCTGAAATCCAATTTCCTTTAGTTGTTTGATAAGTGTATTGAGATTGATAGAATCAAAGGCAGCTTTTGTATCAAGGAGTACCAATATACAACATCGTTTGATGTTGTCTAGACTGGTTATTAGGTTGTCTAGGAGTGATGTAATGAGTGTTTCTATACTGTGTTTCGGATTGAAGCCATGTTGGTGGGGGGGGGGGGGGGTCCAGAGCGGCATACATGTCTAGGTGATCTTGTAGTTGAAGTTGGACCACTTTCTCAATTATCTTTGCAGTGAATGGAAGACTTGAGATGGGTTGGTATGAGTTAGGATCATTTGTGTCTAGGTGGTTGTTCTTTAGGATCGGTCTTACCATTGATTGTTTAAGTATGGGAGGGATAGTGCCTTGTGTAAGAGAGAGTTTGACTATTTTGAGTAGAGCGTGGGCTAGATGTTCAGTTGTTGCTTTGATCCAGGATATTGGGCATGGATCAAGGGAGAGGTCATGGTCTTGAGATTAGATATGATGCCTTTTAATTATTTTATTGATGGTATGTGAAAGGAGTTCCATGGGTGGGCTTGTTTTCCTATCGGGAGGAGTTCTGTTGTCAAAGGTTGGCATGGATCCGTGTTAGGTTTGATTTTTGATTGAAGGAAGTCAGCCATGGATTTTATTTATTTATTTAATACTCTTATATACCGCGCTATTCGACATCAGTGCAGTTTACATGGAACATCAAAGATGTTTTACGGTGGGGTTACACCGTAAATTACAGATAACAGGGAGATTAACTTGGATAACATGTTAACTATTTACACAAAAGGCATAAGGTGAATACCCTATGTACATCACATTGTGGAATGGTTACCGGGTGGTTAAGGATCTGTGTTGCGTGCAGGGCACTTTGGCGTACCTACTTCAGGGTAGTACTTGAGGAAGAGGTGATGCTTAAGGGCCTTCCTGAATTTAGTTATCTCTGTGATTGCTCGTATGCTGGGTGGCAGGGCATTCCAGCTTCTAGGTGCACAGAGACTGAAAGCTCTGTTTGCGGTTGACTGTGTGCAATGGGTTATTGTTTTGGGGATTACTATAGTATTTATTGCTGTGTGTCGTCTGGCTCTGGTGGGGGGGAGTCATGAAAGTAAGGCTTGCAAGTGATGAGGGGGCGAGTCTGTTGATGGCCTTGAATGTTAGTAGTAAGATCTTGAAGGTGATCCTACTGTGAATTGGGAGCCAGTGGAGACTTTTGAGGATCGGTGTTATATGGTCACGTCTTGAGGCCCCATTTAGAACTCTGGCTGCTGAGTTCATGGCGAGTTGGAGTGGAGTTAGGGTGGATTGAGGTAACCCTTGCAGTATCGTGTTTGCATAGTCGAGATGTGGAATAGTTAACGCCTGAAAGATCGTTCTGAAATCATCCGGTTGCAGCAGGGGGCGTAGATGTCTGAGTGTGTTGATTTTTAGATATGCTGATTTGACCATGTTGCCAATATGGGTCTTCATGTCCAGTTTTTGGTCCAGTGTTACACCCAGGTAACGGATTGTGGACTTGGTTTGAAGTTCTACCTCTCCGACTCTTAAGTTGGCAGGTGGGCAGAAGTTAGGGTTTCTGGTAATGAACAGCACTTCAGTCTTTTTGTGTTGTATCCAGAGATTCTGATTTTGGAGCCAGTTTTCCACTGCAATGAAACAGTTCGTTAGTGATGAGAGATAGATCTGGTCAGTCTTGAAGGGTGTGTATAGCAGTACGTCGTCTGCATATATCATGCAGTCAATGTTGAATGAACGTATGAGATCGCAGATGGGCTGCATGTAGATGTTAAACAGTAGGGCTGATAGGGAGGATCCCTGCGGAACGCCTTGTTTCTGGTGGAACGGTTTGGATGTTGAGGTCTCTGTTAGCACATGCTGCCATCTATCAGATAGGTATGATTTACACCATGTTAGAGCTAAATTGCAGATGCCTTTCTCTTCTAGCCGTCTCAGGAGGGTCATGTGGCACACTGAGTCGAAGGCTGCGGCTATATCCAAAAATATAAGAGCCACGCCGTGATGAATGTTGTCTATTGTGTTGAGAATGTTGTTGAAGAGGAAGGTGAGTAGTGTCTCCACACCGTGGACCGCTCTGAAGCCATGTTGACAGTGGTCTAGGGGTGCGATATCATTGACGTGTTGTTGTATCTGGCATTGGACCTCTTTTTCTATTATCTTGGCCAGGAGTGGAATACTGGCAATTGGTCTGTATGACTCCACTTTCTGAGGGTCAAGTTTGCTGTTTTTCAACAGGGGTCTGATGGATGTTTGAGATTTAGGGGAAGAACTCCTGAGCTGAATGTGTCATTGGGGTTCGATTGGATTATGTTCTTTAGGGCACTTGTTTGTTAAGGTCCTTGTTATGTTGAATAGTTTGCATGGTTTGTTTAGGGAGTTCATGATTAGATTGGTATGGTACTCTTTCTAACAGACATTTATTAGAGCCTGGTATTCTTGCATCTTGGTTGTGTAAGTTCTGTCTTGTGGATCCTTCGTTTTTCTCCATCTTCATTTCGTTTTTCTTAAGGCTTGTTTTAATTTGTTAATGTTATTGGAATACCATGGTGCAATGTTCTTCCTGTTGTGTGTTTTCTTGTGTGGGGCAGTGGCTGCGTTGAAAATTGTTGCGTTCCAGTTTCTTAGAAGAGATAATAAGTCTGTTGAATCTTTGTTTATATATTGAAAGACCTGCTGTATCAAGGCGTCCTTGTTGAATTGTTTAAATCATCTTTGGGTGGAGGTATTTTGTGCAGTTGTGTGAGGTTCGTTTCCAGAAGTGCGTTTGGTACAAAGATCAGATCAAGGTTTCCACCTTTATTATGGGTTGGGGTATCTACTATCTGCTTATATTGTAGGTCCTCAATGACTTGTATAAAGGCTTGGCTGTGCCTTGTGGATATGGAGGGTATGTTAAGGTCCCCTAGGATGATGAGAGGTTTTTGTGGACTAGAGTTAGAGCATATTTCTTCCAGTATTAGTGATAGGTCTTAGTTTCTTGCACTGGGTGCTCTACTGTATATATTAGGCAGAAAGTTATATGTTTGTTTGAGATGGTTATAATGTTGCAGCAGTCGGTGGTATGAGTTAAGGTGTTGAATCTTAGGGATTTTCTCGTGATGCTCCTACCCGCTCTCTCCGATCTTTCCACCTTAACCGCCTCTACCTTCCCTCACCCTCCTCTGCTCGTCTTCATTCCACCCGCTCATCCGCTTTCTTTTTCCTGGCCCCCGCTCTGTGGAATTCCCTACCTTCCTCCATCCGGCTCGAGTCCGAACACCCTCCTTTCAAGAAAAACACTTTCCCCGTCTCTGTCCTGTTGTATGATTCTGTTATTTTGCTTTCCTATCCCATGTTGTAACTTCCTTTCCTTCAAAACCTACATGGGGTTTTGTTTTTCCTCCTCTCTTAATTTGTATTATGTAAACCGCTGTGATGTTTTTCCTCAGCGGTATATCAAATCCAATAAACATAAACATAAGGACTCCGCCGCCCCTTTTTTTGGTTCTTGGACTGTTATGAGTTTTGTATGTTTGTGACAAGATTTGGTTTAGTATTACTTGATCTGTGTCAGTGAGCCATGTTTCTGTTATACACATTATGTCCAACTGATGTTCCTCGATGTAGTCCGTGAAGATGTGGAATTTGTTCCGTATGGATCGGGCGTTGATTAAGGTGCATTTCAAGGTGTGGGGGGGTCAGTTGATTCTTATTTGATTCCTTCAAGGGGTTGATGGGTTAATTTGAAGTAATCTGTTGCATCTCTTGTGTGTCGGGATTTGGTATACATGGTGGGAAGTGTTGATTCTGGTATCTTGTAGGATCGGTATGTAATTCACTATGTTGCATTGTGTGTTGTCTGTTTTGGAGCAGTATTAGGGTTTGGAGCAGTATTAGGCAGCAAAGTATTATTGCAGTTTTATTTGTATCCATATTGGAGCATATGTAGGAGGAACTGTAGGTGGAAGAATAGGATGAGTCTTTGTCACTGTTCTTTTTTTGTGGTACTCTCATAAGTAGGGATCGATTGCGTTGTGTGCCTGCGTAGGCTGTGATCTGTGTTTTAACTAGTAAAGTGGTCGGTGGGGACATCTGAGGGGCTGCTGTTTATCTGCCTTGAAAGACAGCTTTGTAAAATGGGTGAGTTAGGAGTTTACAGTACCTTGAGTAGCCCTCTTGTGGAGGTTGGTTCCTCAGGTTTTGGTTGACTTTTGCTGCTAGCTTGGTCCTGGTTCTGTTGTTTCTGATGTCTATGATGGTGTGGCATTTTAGTTCATTTGAGAAGCACTTGGTGTCTTGGACAGGTTTCTTGCTGTTGAATATGAGCGTTGTCACCAGTGGTGTTAGGATTATTATAATTAGGATAGTCAATTCTGGGGCCATTTCCAGTTACTGGCATTGAATGTGTGAGTTGGCTGGACAGCCCAATCCAAAGAGTACCACAGGGCTCCTCCTTATCCACGTTGTTCTTCAATTTATATATTCAGCCTATCTGCACGATCATCCAAACCTTTGGCATACTCTACCTTATCTATGCTGATGATGTGCTACTCTATTCTCCATTCTCTACAAGCTCCCCTAATTACACAAAAATCACAGAGTGCTTCAATGCAGTTACGGACAGGTTAAATTCACATAACCTTAAAGTGAACTGCAAAAAGACTGAGGTACTATTCATCTCAAAAGACTCAGCCTTCATTCCACCAGCTATAATACAGGTTAAAGACGCCGAGTTGAAAACTAAGCATGAGGTTCGTTATCTAAGGGTTACTTTGGACCAGCACCTGAATTTGCACTCACACATAAACAATATCACCAAGGCTGTCTATCTTAAAATCTGCTCCCTCCGTCATCTCAAGCCACTACTTGAACCCTCTGACTTCCGATCTGTCTTCCAAGCCCTTATTATGCCTCACTTTGACTATGCTAATATCATTCTTCTTGGCCTTCCCGCCCACACACTCCATCCATTACAAATGGCCATGAATACTGCTGCACGAACCATCTACGAGGTCTCCAAATACGAGCATGTGACACCTTTACTAATGCAGTTTCACTGGCTCCCTATAGCCGGGCTCCTTAAGTTTAAAACCCTCCTGATTACATTCAAAATCCTCCACCAGCTCTCTGCAACCGCCTTAGAAGACTTCCTACACTGGACACCGGACAGCAGAATCAGGAGAACAAACATGGCAAATACCCTTGCCGTTCCCACTTTAGCCAGTAAAACCTCCCAATATATCCGGCACAGAGCCTTCACTTTATTTGCCCCTCAACTCTGGAACGCCCTCCCAATGCCAATTCATCTTATCACTGACCTGTCCACCTTTAGAAAGGCAATAAAAACATACCTTTTCCAGCTATACTTCGACCATGTCATATAACCCTCTATTGCCTCGCCTCTGTTGAACGCTGATCCCTTGCCCCCAGTAATGGACTGTAAATAGCTTTGGTTTGTAATCGCTAATCTATGTTCATTATGTTATGATGAGGTATTCTGTTTCAGTTTTAATTGTTAACTCTGTTATCTACTGTAAGCCATGTTACTCGTTACTTGTTCAATATAATCCCGTTCAATGAAAACATGTTCTATGAAAATATGTTCTATGTAGCAAGTTGTTGTTATGTAAACCGCACTGACTCTAAATATCGGGGCATATAAAACCAAATAAATAAATAATAAATAAACTAGGCCGCAGCGTTGATCTGCTGCTGCCCGGTTAGCTTTGGTGGTAAAACCTATCAAGCTTTTCAGGTTCCTAACTGATGCCACTGAGGGATAATCAGCTAATGGCTAATTATTGCCGCCAGCTGGTTATCCCTAGGTTCCACCTCTGCGCCCCAGAACACCCTGAAGCTAGCTGGAATATTGCACTTACAGCAATTAACGCGGTTAACAGGTCTGCTAACCATGTTAATAGCTTTGAAAATGCTCCTTGATGATTTGGAGGAACTACCTTTTAATTATGTATTTAATTTTCCATGGGCCCGCTGTATCTACCTCTGTGATCCTCAGTTAAGAAGCTTAGAATTGGAGGATCAATCAGGTTCTGGAAATGTTGGAGATCAAAGGCACCGCTTTATGCTGTTAAGAGTCTCATAACTCAGGTGGGCAGAGACTGATAGTGCTGCCTTTATTGAAAGTAGTTTAGGCATTTTGATAGTTGAAGGAGCGCTGTGAGAGGGCCTGTTTTTATTGATAAGGAATCTAGTTTTGTGAGCTTTGACTTGCTTCAAAAATGTATGTCTTAAAACTTCAGGAGAATAGAGGTGGCTAATTTCATTGGTAAATTTTATGTGTGTTTATCAGCTAGGCTCCATTCTAACTTTTAAAGTCTATATAGCAGAACTAGAAAAGTCTCAGAGAAGAGCAGCAAATGATGTTTATGATGTTATCCACTCAGAATGGTAAATATAGTGGAATAGAAATGTTATAAAGAAAGAGAAAAAAGAAAGGGAATGGACCATTTTCCCTTTGAAGAAAGGCTAAACCATTTAGGGCTCTTCAGTTTGGAAAAAGAGACAACTCAGATGGGATATGATAGAAATTTATAAAAGCATGAGTGAGATCCAGCAGCCACCTCCAGATCACTGGAGCCCCGATCGGCATCCGGACAGAGAGCGGGAGGCTGAAACCCCTCCCACTCTTCACCTCAAGGCCGATCAGGGCCCAATGCGGGACATTTAAAAAGCAGCGCCTTCCAGCACACGCATGCCTGAGGACCTCGCCAGAGGGCCCTTTGGTGTGGCCCTTTGGTGTGGCCCTTAGGCGTGGAACATAGGCGTTAGAAGAATCACTACAGGAACACCAAGTACGCTATGGACTAGTAGTTATTTTACAAATGTGACCAGCCTTAAGATAATGATGCAACATCATTTATGCTCTCAACTAATGAAATAGCAAATCTCTCTAACCTCATATTGCTAATTATATCTCATACTATCCTCATGTAACTCTATCATACTACTATGTAACCCCCATTGTGTTTACAATTTTACCAGTATTGCATCTTATGCCTTAATTTTGTAACAGTTCTGCAACTTTGTACCAACTTCAACTACCACATTGTTCCCTAGTCACTAGTTAAGGCAGAGGAACCAGCTACTTCATTTAATTCACACAGTGAAACACCCGGCTCAGAACCTAGAGTCCATTTAAATCCCACCCCCTTCATTGCATTTAGTGTTCTTATCTAAATCCCACTAGGTGCTTTCTCCTCCCTTACAACGTTTCTAAGCATGAATAGAATGGCAGACATAATTACCATTCTCCCACTTATACTCATCATAGCTCATCCCACACTTCTTACAGACCCTCATTCCCAACAACAGAGCCTGATACCCATCATACGTAGCTATGGCCAGAGATGGCAAGGAGTTCCACACGTATCATACAACTTGCCACACTCGCCTAATCCATATTGTATGTCAACCTCTAGAAAAAAGTTGTGGACGGAAGCCCCTGGATAAACAACATCGAGCCTGTATGCTCGTCAATACATGATCCATCCGAAACAAATGGCCTGTAATCATAGATGTGTAAAATCCCATAAATTAGATATGTTAGTCATAACTGAATCATGGTTAACTGATGTGGATACAGTCATCACAAACCAACTAAAGCTCCCCAGCTATGTCCTCTTCAACTGCTCAAGATCTAATAAAAGAGATCAAAGATGATCTCCAACTTCAGTGCAAAACCTTACATAATTCAAACATCCTGGATGCCATCATGATCTCGAATGATCACCTTTCAACAACCCTGTTCTACCGTGCCCCCTCCACATGTGCTGATGACCTCTCTGTTGTCCTTGACATAGCCTGCAACTACTCCACAAAGAAAAAACCTCTCTGGATACTAGGAGGCTTCAGTCTCCCCACACTCTCAGTGAAGCAAGTCTCTGCCTATCTTGATGCTATGACTTCTTTAGGCTTTCATCAACAAATGCAGGCCTCTACCCACACCAGAGGTAATACCCTGGACCTAATTTTCTCTCCTCCATCTACTCAGGCTGTCAGCGATCTGCATCAACTACAGATCATACCAGTACTGTGGTCCGACCACAAGGCCATCTTTTTCCACATCCCCTGTTCCTCAGTTGATCCTCTGCCTTCCGCAAACCATACTCTGCCTCATCCTCGCTGTTTACGACCATTCAACAAAAAGGAATTCCTAGAAGATACTCTACACAATCTCGAAACTGACACCTCTGACCTACTTGAATTAGTTCATATATGGAACTCCACCTTAAGTAAAGCTGCACTCCTACCACCTCAGATGAAAGACAATAAACGAAACAGAGCTGCGATCTGGTACATAGCTGACTTGAGAGAGTCCCTGCGGCAGCTACAAGAAATTAGAGCGAAAATGGCATCAATCTAAACTTCAACTTGACAAGACTATCTACATGAAGACCTTATAAGAGCATTGCAATGCAATTAATTTGAGAAGAAGAGAACATCACACCAACTTCCTTATGTGCTCTATCAACAGACCCCACAATCTTTTCAGAATCACTCAGTCTCTAATAAAAGACAATACAAAGCAATATACTGAAAACACACCATACCCACAGGTCTCTGCTAATTTCTTCAAGAACAAAGCTAATATGGCTATTAACCCTTCATAATACTACTGTGACTCCACCAGTCGTCCCTCCTTCTTCAGCCATTCATCCCAACTCTGATATCATGATCCCTGCAGCCGGTACCTCCATTCACGCTATCAATAGTGCCATTAACCATATAACAGCAACCTCCATTTCACTTAATGATGACTCCACCAGCCCTGTATTAAGCGCTTTCCACCCTTATTCAGCAGAACAAATAGAGGTCATAATAAGTGGACTCAACACTACCACCTCTCCAGCAGATCCCTGTCCATCCTTTTAGATCAAAGCGGCATGCTCTGAACTAAGTACTTATATCCACCTCTTTATAAAACTCTCCTTCTCCAAAGGCTTGTTTCCAGCCCCTCTAAAAGCTGCATCCATCAGACCCCTTCTCAAGAGTCCTAAATTAGATCTTGCTGATGTAAATTCCTACAGACCCATATCAAGCCTGCCTTTTCTGGCCACGATAATGGAGAAGATTGTACAGCAGCAAATTCAAGATCACATTGATGCCCATTATCCACTAGACAACAACCAACATGGATTTCACCTACAGCATGGTGTCGAGACGATGCTTGTCACCCTGATAAACAATCTAGTTTTAGGCATGAATAAACCCAAACAGAAAGGCCTGGCAGTCTACTTCCGGTGACACTGCCAAGAAAACCCAGGAGCTTCTGGGTCGCCAGGAGTCAGGACTGACTCGAAAGCACACATTGCATTGCATTTGCAAACCCAAACAAGGATTTATCCTTCTTTCTTGATATTGCATCTGCCTTCTATACAGTTATATACCGCCTCCTTTCCCAGCTACAGTCAAAAGGCATTCAAAACTTAGCCTTAAACTGGTGCAGATCATACTTGTCAGACCGACGCAAACGGTATGCGATCTTCATCCAGTTATGTACAAACACAAGGCGTGCCATAGGGCTCCTCGTTATCTGCCCTACTGTTTAACATTTACATTCAGCCTATTTGCTCCATTTTCAAATCATTCAATATACTCTACCACATTTATGCGGACGATGTGTTGCTCTACATTCCCTTCTCTACAATCAATCCAAGCTACTCTAGAATCATAGACTGCTTTAATGCAGTGTCTGACTGGCTGAAGCTACATAACCTAAGAGTAAATCACAGGAAATCCAAGGTTCTCTTCATCACTAAGGACCCTTCATTCATACCCCCTCCCATCTTACCAGTGAAAGATGCTGAGGTAAACACTAAGCAAGAAGTCAGATACTTAGGGATCACCCTAGACCAGGGGTGGGCAAGTCCGGTCCTGGAGAGCTGCAGACCAGTCAGGTTTTCATGATGTCCCTAATGAATATTCATGAGATCTATTTGCATCCACTGCCTCCCATTATATGGAAATAGGTCCATGAATATTCATTAGGGACATCATGAAAACCTGGCTGGTCTGCGTCTCTCCAGGACCGGACTTGCCCACCCCTGCCCTAGACCAACATTTGACAATGGAGCCACACATAAACATTACCAGAGCAATATACCTAAAATTACAGACCCTTTGTCAACTATGTCCCCTACTTGAAGCTGCTGACCTCCGTAAAGTATTCCAAGCGTTGATCATCCTGCATTTCGATTATGCAAATTTCATTCTCCATGGTCTCCCAGATTATACAATTCACCCCCTTCAAATGACTATGAATACGGCAGCACGAACACTGGTTGAAGACACAAGATACGAACATGTCACCCCTATCCTGAGACACCTACACTGGCTCCCCATTGTTAGCAGTCTCAAGTATAAGGCTGTCATCATAACATTCAAAATATTATATAACCTCTCCGCTACTGCGCTCAGTGATATTCTACAATGGATACTTGACAACAGAGTAAGAAGATCTACCATGGCAAACACCTCTGACCCTACATTAATAAGAAAAAGTTCTCAATTTGCGAACAGCCGAGCATTCAAATTATATGCACCACCTCTGGAACACCCCCCCCCCCCCAATCCATGCCATCTCTGACCTACCTACTTTCATAAAACTTCTAAAGGCACATCCGTTTCAACTATATTATGAATATGTCACAGAACACTGCACTTAACCAAATCCCCGGCCAGGCTCTCAAGCCATCCTATGAAGCTCAAGGTATATAAAGTACCCAACACTAATAATGTATATAGTTTCCCTATTATGCCCCAGGTTTAGTCCCCACCTAATTTATAAATTGTTACATATTAACCTGAGGTGGTGGTGGTTCTCTAAACTTGTACTATGTATTTTTGTTGTTCTCCAAACTTGTTCTATGTAATTTCTGTTCTTGTTCCTTGTAAACCACGCTGAATTATAAATGGTGTATATAAAAACAAATAAATAAAATAAAACAAATAAATAAGTAGGAAATGGTTAAATAGTTGTTTTAACATTTCAAATACAGGGGCTTCTTTTTAGGACTGTGTGGAATAAATTGCAAGTCTGTAGCTCTTTAGACTTTTAAACAAAAACATGGCATCGGCACAGAAATTGTGACATTTCATTGCCTCATTCATTGTGAATAACAAATTACATGTATGTGCTTATTCAAATTAAACTTCAACAAGTATGTGCAAAAGTTGTTTCTGATAATTTGAAATGAACAGCTTTATAAGACTATCGATTTGTCGTCATGGCACCAAGTAATATTGAGCATCTCCTAAGCTAAGGTTTTTTGAGAAACAGGTAAAAAATGTATTTAAAAATTTGAGTCTCATTTATTGGTTTTGAAAGTTTTCTGCTGTCAGTATGGTTTATCATGATCTAACATTTTGGTGTTCTGATAAAATAATGGAGATTTGATAGGTTGGTACTAATGGTTGTCATTTGTGAGTGATTACCTATATTGGACTTTGTGTTTATTGTCACTGGTGTTTAACTTTGTATAATGTAGAGGCTATGTGAGCTTCTGTTAGGGATTCAGTACAACGTACAATTTGACCAGGATTTTGCACACAGCTGTACTGAAGAAAATTGCATTTTTATCTTCTGCTGAATTGGTATTATATTTGGGTTATGAGTAACGGGTGGGGGATTGATTTAAATCAGTTATTTTAAAAAGTTATTTAAATCACTAGTCAGAAAGATTCTGCAATAGATGCGAAACTGTGAAAGTAATGTCTACTTGTTTTATTTTGAATTGCATTAAAAGTAATAGTGCCATAAAGGAGCAACTGCATTTTTGTTTGAATATGTCATGAGCTACTGTCAATGCATGTACATACTGTAGATAAACTGAAATTGATGTACATAGTTTCCCCAGTTGAAACCAAGTTTTCTTCCTGTTCTTTGTAAGAGCCTAATAGGATCCTATTCGGCTCAGATCCGTTTTATGTAAACTGCGCTGATTTTTAAGAGTGCGGTATATAAGAACAATAAATAAATAAATAAAAATAAAATAAATATGGGAATTGAAATGGTTATGCCTGAAGCTCACCAAAACTTATAAGCAGGGAATATCCCACTAGAGGACAGCAACCGTGGGTCAGAAGGACTGGGGTTTCTAGTCCCACAGGTGCTCCTTGTGGTCTTGGGCAAGCCACTTAACCCTCCATAGCCCATATTCCCTGTAAAATAGTTATCTCCAAGTTATAATGCCCTGTTTAATGTAATTTCAGTTCCTTAGCGTCCCGGCATGGCTTATTCCTCCTATGGGTCTAAATATTTATTTAGCGGCATTTATAAACCACCCTGTCACACCTCTGCCCAGAGCATTGTACAGTCAGTACACACAAAATCACAGAAAACACCCCACAGTCATATCAACCACAGCAACCCAGTTCAATCCCCTCAATTCCATATCTTTTTATAATAATCAACCATTCAATACCTATCACCTTCCCCAAAGGCCTTCGGAAACAGAAACATTGTTAATGCTTTCCTGAACAACAGAAGATCATCTGAAGACTCAATTCATGTGACAACATATTCCACAGAAGAGGTGCCTGAACGGAAAGGCCCTGTTCCGATGGACCATTTCTCAACATCTTGTGCAAGGGAACCACCAAAATTTTCTCCGCTTGCAACCTTAAAGACCGATTGGGTGAACATAAGGGACTAATTTTTCAGAAAGAAAAAAGGAGCCATGTCGTGCAAAAGTTTAAACACCAATACCAGAGCTTTAAACTCAGTCTGAAACTTTACTGGAAGCAAGTATAGTACTTCAAAATTGGAGCAACATGGTCATTTGTCCGAAGTCCCTCTATCAACTTAGCAGCAGTGTTCTGCATCAGTTGAATGCACATAACATCCTTCTGGGCAAGACCCAAAAGCAAAACATTACAATAGTCCAATTGGGGCATTATCAATGCTCGTGCCATCGCCCCCAAATGGCAGATATGGGCAAAGGTCAGCCCTTTCAGGAATCCCAGTGTTCTTGGGATTCAGTGGGTACTGCATCAAGAGATGATAGGCCCTCCCACTGAGACCTGGAGGGTCTCTTCCAAGGGACAGGCAATAGGGGAGTGGCACCAGCTGTTTCTCTCAGAATGGACCCATATTACGTTTGACCAATGGGTCCTTAAAGCCATTGAGAGAGGGTGTGCTCTGGAGTTTGTATCCCCATGTGGCTTCTTGGCAAAAAGAACAGTTGTCAAGGAAACTCTTCAGCACCACCTGCGGTTGCAGGCAATGAAATCTGTGTCCTCAGCAGAGCTAGCCCTAGGGCATTATACATTTCCTTTGTGGTCCCAAAGAAAAAAGGGATCCATCTGGCCCAGCCTGAATCTCAAGGCAGTCAATACCAAGCGCAAGATTCCCTATTTTCACATGGAAGCTCTCAGGTTGGTCATTGCGTTGGTCTGGCAGGGAGAGTTTCCTAACTCCTTGGACCTTTCTAAGGCATACTTCCATATTCCCATCAGGGCACCACTTGTGGGTCCTGAAGAACTATTTTCAGTTTTATGCACTGCATTTTGTTGTGGCTACAGTCCCTAATACCTTTTCAAAGATCATGGTGATAATGGTGCTCTTTTTGTGCAAACAAGGGA
Organism: Ichthyophis bannanicus; assembly: GCA_033557465.1. Classification (NCBI taxonomy): domain Eukaryota; kingdom Metazoa; phylum Chordata; class Amphibia; order Gymnophiona; family Ichthyophiidae; genus Ichthyophis; species Ichthyophis bannanicus. Next base: position 547,468,954 of record CM066033.1, read on the forward strand.
TCTAGGTGTACACCCTTACCTAGACAACTAGATGATCTGGGTTGACTTCATGGAGAGGTCCATGGAGGAAACATCTCATGTGATCTGTTGGTTGGAGAAGCTGAACTATGTGGTAAACTTTCCCAAGACTTGGAATATCTACTGTAGGCACTCGCTTCAGCACCTGCTTGGGCAGGTGTTTCTTACCTTGGGCATGTTGAGCAAGGAGAAACTCAGAACATCACAGTGGCTACAGAGATGGTGGAGCTCTGTTATTGGCTGAATATTCATGTAGTAGTTCTGTCAGCGGCTCAAATAGTGGGGATCAGCAATGTGCGGGCCAGTGTTTTGAGTTGTAATACTCTAGATCCTGGTGTGTTCGTTGTTGTTTGGAGGTGGGACTTCCCAGTGTTTGATCTGGTGGAATGCCAAGATGGAGAAACAGTGTGCTTGGATACTCTGTTTCGGGATTGACCTCAGGAGGGGATTTTGAGTATGTCTTCTTTGGCCCCTTGGCGAGTTGGATTTTATGCAGAATTCAGTCTTTCTCCAGGACCAAGCAGGAAGTCCGTCCTCACATATGGGTGACATTGGCGCCGACGGAGCCCCCGTGCAGAGCATTTCCCCAGTTTTCAAGGAAAGCCTTTGGGCATGCAGCGCGCATACGCAGTCCCCTTCCCGCCCAAGGGTGCCATCTTGCTCAGTCTTTCTTTTTCCACAGAACCCAACGGACATGAGTTCGTGTCACCCGGGAAAAGTAGATTTTTTTCCGGCTATTTTGACTTTTTTTTTCTATTCCGGTTCGATGCCGGTTCCCTTTCCCGCCTGGGCTCGGTACACCGGTATCAAGTCCAGAGTTTTGATTTTCTGTTTTTGTCCTTTGTGACTAGCGTTCGCGCACTTTTTATGTTTTTACTGGCAGCCCGGTCTTTTGACCTTGCAGGGGCCCTTTTTCCCCCGATGGCTGCCAGCGGGCTCAAAAAGTGTGATTGGTGCAAGAAACTTATGTCATGACTGCTGCCTCTGTTGCCTCGGGCCTGACCATGACCCGCTGGCCTGTGGACTCTCTCCATAGTGACAGAGGGTTACAAACTCCACTTCCACAGTATGCCCCTCTCTACTCCAAGAGAGTTCAGTTCTCAGCCCCGCCTAACCACTCTTGTGTCAAGAGGTCACCTTGCTCAGGGAGCGATAGAGGAGGTACCTCTTTCTCAACAAGGCCTGGGCTTCTACTCCCCCACTTCCTTATTCCAAAGAAAACAGGAGGGTACAATCCATACTGGACCTCAGGGAGTTAAACAAGTATCTCTTCCGAGAAAAATTCAAAACGATCTCTCTCAGAACACTCCTCCCTTTCATTCAGAGTCAGCATTGGCTATGTTCTCTAGACCTAAAAGACGCCCATATACATATCCTTATTCATGCAGAACACAGGAGGTTTCTTCGATTCCTCTTTCAGGGAAGACATTACCGGTACAGAGTTCTACCCTTTGGCCTGGCTTCAGCCCCAAGAGTCTTCACAAAATGCATGACAGTAGTAGCAGCATTTTTAAGGACTCTAGAGATATTCGTCGTCCCTACTTAGACGACTGGCTGATCCGAGCACCAACAGCTCCAGAAGCCAGCTCAGCTCTTTCTTGCGCGATGCAAATCCTGCAATATTTGAGATTGGTCATAAATCTCTCAAAATCCCATCTTACCCCTTCAGTCTCTAGAGTTCATAGGGGCTCTTCTAGATTCAAGGCAGTGAAGGGCTTTCCTGCCACAACTCTGCTGTGCTCGAATAGTTCAACTGGCATCTCAAGCAGCTATGAAAACTTTCCCGACTGCTCGAGAAATGCTTCAATTGCTGGGGCATGTAACGTCCACTGTATATGCGTTCCCCTATGCTCGCCCATACATGCGAGCAGCCCAGTGGACCCTATCCTCTCAGTAGACACAGGAGGCGGTCTTTTGGATCTGATGGTAGCAAGTGATTACCTGAAGCAGGGTTTCCAAAATAATAAATCCGAAACGCAGGACTGCGTCGTGTTGCCTACCATGACTTAATTTGTTTTCGCCATACACCTGAATTTAAGTTAAGTAATTTGAAATTTTTGATTGCTATATAAGTCAAAATAATTTTTTGTTAGCTGCAATCATTTTTACTGCAAAACTAATGAATAAAATAGACTTGGATTCCCAGCCCTTAAATTTTTGTCCTGGGTTGGGTTACAGTGCCCGACAAAAGTGATTCACTTAGTGATTTTGGCAAGTTTTTCTTTATTCACCCACCGTTTATGATTTTGGTATTCTTGGGCTGGTGGTGTTGCCCAAGGGGCCTTTTTTGTAATTCACTGGCTTTAGGACAAAGTGTCTAATCTGAATGGAGCTCTTCATTCATCTGGCTTTATGTGTAAAATACTGTAAAAGCTCAAAAGTCTGGCGTTCCACTTGTTCGGAAGTATCCTATAGGTCAGGGGTGCAAATGTCCCCCAAATGTTTTAGAGCTCTTTGTGTGCTGGGCAGAGAGAATTCTACCACCACCTAACATTCACTTCCAGACTCCCTCACTCCCCAGCTCACAGACCACTGATCCTTCCTTTGTACCTCATACCAGTGGCATTGGTACTAGACGTGCATGTCAGTCTGTCATGCCTCCGTGCCTCTGAGCACACATTGCCTGACATTTCATTTCTCGCCTCTTGCACAACCACCGCTGTAATGAGCTATGCAAGGCTAAGGTATTGGAGGTTCTGGGTTTGGGGGAACCAAGCTATCAAAGGCTATCTTGCATGCCAGAATTTGCTGACCCTCCCTCTGGTTACGTCAGTAAAATTTTGTTTAGGCAATGTTAAAATTACAAGAAAATATTGCACCCATTCCCAATGAAGTGATCACACCATGAAATCCTATGAGGAAAAGGTACAAATTTAGAACAGATGGATGACTGCCTTAGATATGTGAATGTCTCATTGGATTTGGTGTATAGATTTGCAAATTTTCATGTTTTATGTCTGCCCTAAATTAGAAAGCGGGCAAATGTCCGAGGACAGGAAATTGATGCATCTTGTTAATAAATGGTAGAAATGAGTGTTAGTTTTGGTAACATTCATACACAAAAGATAGAAAATTTATAAAACAATTACATTAGAAAATTTGAATGCATGGAAGAAATGCATTTCCACATCTTTACTTTTATTTGCTATTTTTCCCTTAAGAAATGATTTGCTTGAAGTATTTGAAACAAAAACTATCCTTGCTGAACTTGGACTGTTCCCGGCCTAGTCTGTGGGCCTGCTAGCTTCTATGTTGTGTTTCTCATTCCCTCTGATTCTGGGAAATACTTATCAGTGTATTAAAAGAACAGAATTGCTCTCTTGCTGGAGATGATGTCATGCTGCCATCACGATTAATATAGTTTAGCCCAGTGGTTGCCAAACCTGTCCTGGGGGTTCCCCAGCCAGTTGGGTTTTCAGGATAGCCACTATAAATATTCATGAGAGAGCTTTGCATACACTGCCTCTACTGCATACAAATCCATCTCTTTGCATATTCATTGTGGATAGCCTGAAAACCCGATTGACTGGGGGAACCACTGGGCAGACACACCCACAGTTTGGCAAAACCTTTTCCATAGCCCTCTACTTTGGGAGACCTTGTATGCTGGAAATATCTTTACTTGTTGCAGCAGCTCTCTGCTCCTAACTTATCACTTTATTTCTGTTTGACAGCTACTTTTTTCTGGCTTTCAGAGAAATTAATCTTAAGGACAGCACAGAACTGGATGTTTCTCCAGGACCAAGCAGGAAGTCAGTCCTCACATATGGGTGACGTCGGCGCTGACGGAGCCCTCGCGGAGCAATTTTCCCCAGCTTTCAAAGAAAGCCTTTGGGAATTGCAGCGCGCATGCGCGGTCCCCTTCCCGCCCAAGGGTGCCATCTTAGCCAGTCTTCTTTTTTTTTCCGCGGAGCCCTACAGACGTGCCCGTCTTGTCCCCGCTGAAAAAGTTGATTTTTCGTGATTTATCTCACTTTTCTCTAACGGTTCGACGCCGGTCCTTTACCTGCCAGGACACGCGACGCCGTTGCGAGTCCTTCTGTTATTTTTCGGTTTATATGATTTTATGTCAGTTTCGTTTTCGGTTTTACACTGTCGGCCCGGTCCTTTGACCTTGCAGGGGCCCTTTTTTTCCCCCGATGGCTGCCAGTGGTTTCAAGCGGTGTGTTCAGTGTGACAGAAATATGTCACTCACTGACACACATGATAATTGCCTCTGCTGCCTTGGCCCGGATCACGAGGAACTGATCTGTGGGGCCTGCAGCAAGATGTCCTCCAAAGCGTTAAGGAGTCGGCGGCATCAGCGGGAACGAATCTTCGCTGATCCCGCCCGTACCCGGACCTCGTCGGAGGCCTCGGCGTCCAGAGGTTCCAGCTCTGACCATCGCCGGAGTTCCTCCGACAGGGGTTCTCCCTCCGGGGACCATCATCGGAAGGTGAAACCCGCGAGGGTGGCGTCGGTGGACGCTCCTGGTTCCGCGAGGGCCAGGTCGCATAGCCCCGATAGCCGTCCCGGGTCTTTGGAGAAGGAGCATCTGCCGAAGCGACCTCGTCTGGAGTCGGAGTTGCCTGCTCGGGTAAGTCCTGTAGTCCTCCTGGACTCGCCTCCGAGGGGTCCGACGTCGGGCCCGACGCCGTCGGGGCCCGAGTCGGGGGCTGCTGGGTCACCTGAGGTCGGACTCAGGTTGACGGCCTTGGAGAGCAGACTCTCTGCCTTCATGGACCAGCAGCGGGCACTGATCGCTAGCCTCGCTGGCGCCTCTGCCCCGACCGCCGGGACGTCGACGTCTAAGTCGACCCCGGAGACCGAGCCGATCCTCGAGTCCATGCGGGCTCGAGTCGATCCTCGGTCGAGGTCACCCTCGGCCTCCCGTTCGGGACCGAGGTCGTCGACGCCGACTCCCTCCCTCGGCGTCGGGGCGGCCGACGCCTCCGCCCGCCCGGACCGACCCCACCGATTCCTCCTCGGAGTCGGCCTGGGAGTCTGAAGAGGAAGAGTCACCTGATTCATTTCGGACTCGGTGTGTCCCCTCGGACTCGCCTGAGTCCGAACCTCGGAAACAGTCCCCTCCGGAGGACGCCCGGTTCTCGGACTTCGTCAGGGATATGGCCAAGGCTTTGGCCTTCCCTGCGGATCCCGAGGAGGAGCCCCGAGCCGAAGAGCTCGATGCCCTTCAGTACGACTCTCCCGCCAGGGAGCACTTTACTGTACCGGTTCCTCCCATGCTGGAACGACTACTCTTCCGCATGTGGGAGAGTCCGGCATCGTCGCCGGTATTAAGCAAGCGGGTCGATTCCATTTATCGAGTCCGCAAGAGCCCTGGCTTCCAAAAAGCACAGCTACCGCACCATTCCATGGTGGTGGAATCGGCCATGCATAGGCTTAAGAGCCAGAAGATGCACTCCTCGGTGCCTCCTGGCAGGGAGGCCCGCAACCTGGATGGCCTAGGTAGGAAGTGTTTCCAGGGCTCTATGCTTGCTTGTCGGGTCCAGACCTACCAGCTCTACATGGACATGTATCTCAGAGACCTGGCTAAAGAGATAGCCGGATTCTCCGCTGGGCTGTCCGAGGAACCTTTGCGGAGGTTCCTAGCCTTGACAACTGGTATTCGGGAATGCTCCAAATTCATGTCTCGAGCAGCCTATGATGGCTTTGAAGCATCGGCACGAGTGGCCGCAGCCGGCATCGGTGCCCGCCGACAGGCTTGGCTTCAGTCGTCTGACCTTGAACCCTGGGTGCAGGACAAGTTGGTCGATGTCCCCTGCCGAGGTGAGAACCTCTTTGGCAAGCCCATGGCTGAAAAGGCTGCCCAAATCGAGACGGAGACTCTCACCAGAACTAGGCTTTCTAGGAAGACCTCCGCCCCTTCCCAGAAGAAGAAGGGCTCGGGAAAGAAGTCCTTTTACCCGAGAAAGGCGGCTGCCTATAAACACTACCCTCAATATCAGGCCTCCGCAGCTCCCCAACAGGGTCAGCAGGCCAAGGGACGGGGTAACGGGTCCCGTAGGCAGCAAGCCCCCAAGCCTGCACCACCAGCCCCTGCTCAGCAGGGTGGGGGCTTTTGACTTCATCAGCACAGGAGGCCGGCTGGTTCACTTTGCCCACAGGTGGTCCAACGTCACCTCAGATGCCTGGGTGCTTCAGGTGGTGAGAGAAGGCTATCTTCTCCACTTCCACCAGGTCCCTCCCTCCTATTTCCCGGGAGAACCTCCACGACTCCCTCTGCACAGGGACTTACTCCTTCAGGAGTTAGCAAGTCGTCTTCAGGAACAGGCTGTGGAACCGGTGCCCCACCACCTGAGGGGTCAAGGCTTCTATTCCAGGTATTTCCTAATACCAAAGAGAACAGGAGGCCTCAGACCCATCCTGGACTTGCGCAACCTCAACAAGTTCCTCGTCAGGGAGAAGTTCAAGATGCTTACCCTTGGAATCCTTCTGCCCTACCTCCAGCAGGGAGATTGGCTATGCTCCTTGGATCTAAAGGATGCCTACACGCACATCCTCATCCACCCAAGCCACCGCCAATACCTAAGGTTTGTGGTGGCAGGAAATCATTACCAGTACAGAGTACTGCCCTTTGGCCTATCCTCCGCACCACGAGTCTTCACAAAATGTCTCGCGGTGGTGGCGGCTTATCTCCGGCTTCAAGGCCTCTATGTCTTTCCGTACCTAGACGACTGGCTCATCAGAGCATCGTCCTCTCCAGAAGTCACAATAGCCACACACCGCACTGTGACTCTTCTGCAGTACTTGGGTTTTGTCATAAACTTCGCAAAGTCCACTTTGCTCCCCTCGCAAGATCTCGAGTTCATCGGCGCAAGATTGCACACTCTTCAGGCACGAGCTTTCCTGCCTCTCGACAGGGCTCAACGGCTCATGGACCTAGCCGGCCGCTTTCGCAGCCAGTCCCTGGTCTCCGCCAGGCGCTTCCTGAGACTACTCGGCCATATGGCTTCCACCTTCCACGTGACCCCCAATGCCCTCCTGAATATGCGGCCTGCTCAGTGGTGCCTTCGCAAGCAGTGGCAACAGGCCACGGGCGGCCTAGCCGACTTAGTGCGCATCTCCGACCCGCTGGCCTCTTCTCTACAGTGGTGGCTTCATCGGCCGAACCTGGTGCTCGGAATGCCTTTTCAGTCTCCTCCGCCGGCTCAAGTGCTGACGACCGATGCTTCTCTCCTAGGATGGGGAGCGCATTGCCAAGGGGCATGTACTCAAGGTCTCTGGACCACGTGGGAGTCTGCGCAGCAGATCAACTTCCTGGAGCTCAGAGCAATCCGTCTGGCTCTCAAGGCTTTCTCCCACCTGACTTCTCACCAGTCCGTCCTTGTCCAGACGGACAATCAAGTTGCCATGTTCTACGTGAACAAACAGGGAGGCACGGGCTCCTTCCTTCTCTGTCGAGAAGCACAGAGGCTCTGCTCTTGGGCCGTCAGCCACGTCATTCTTCTCAAGGCAGTTTATCTCCCAGGCCAAGAAAATTGCCTGGTGGACAAACTCAGCAGAATCCTCCAGCCGCACGAGTGGCGCCTGGATCCCTTGGTAGTTCAGAAACTTTTTCTGAAGTGGGGCCTCCCCACGATGGATCTCTTTGCCAGTCCTCTCAACCGGCAACTTCCTCGCTTCTGCTCTCGGCAGCCGCATCCCCTTCGAGTAGCGGCGGATGCTTTTCTGCTCTCATGGTCGAAAAGCCTTCTGTATGCCTTTCCTCCCATACCGCTAGTCTCCCGAACTCTTTTCAAGGTTCTCCGAGACAAAGCTTCCATGATCCTGATAGCTCCTCGCTGGCCCAGACAGCCGTGGTTTCCACTCCTGCTGCAATTGGTGGTGGAGGATCCGTTCCCTCTGGGGTTTCAACCAGATCTCCTAACACAGGATCAGGGGTCCCTGCTACACCCCAACCTCAGATCTCTACATCTCATGGCCTGGCTGCTGAAAGGGTAGTCCTTGCTCCCCTTCTATTGCCGGCAGAGGTGGAAGAGGTCATCCTAGCTTCCCGGCGACCTTCTACCCGCAAATGCTACGCCCTTAAATGGCGTCGCTTTTCCGCTTGGTGTGCCCAGCAGTCTCAGGATCCCTTCTCCTGCTCGGTGTCGGTGATCTTGCAGTACTTGCTCTACCTCTCTAATCTGGGACTTAAGTCCAACTCCGTCAAAGTTCACCTCAGTGCTCTCTCAGCACATCATGTGCCGGTGGACGGCAGACCTCTTTTTCCAGCGACCCTCTCGTGGCGAGGTTTCTCCGAGGTCTCCTTCTACTTAAACCACCTCTGCGCCCGCCAGCACCTGACTGGGATCTGAATGTGGTTTTGCAGCGGATCACCTGTCCGCCTTTTGAACCTATGGCTACCTGTTCTCTACGTTTTCTTTCTTGGAAAACCTTATTCCTGATAGCCCTCACTTCCGCTAGACGCGTAAGTGAATTGCAGGCCCTCGTGTCTGATCCCCCTTACACTCGGTTCTACAAAAATAGGGTAGTCCTACGGACTCACCCAAAATTTCTTCCAAAAGTGGTCTCCCCTTTTCACATCAATCAGGAGGTGGTACTTCCGACCTTCTTTCCCAGGCCACACTCCAGCCGAGCTGAAATGGTCCTGCATACCCTGGACTGTAGAAGGGCATTGAACTTCTACCTTGACCGTACGCGGGAGCACCGTAAAGCTGCTCAGGTTTTTGTATCTTTTATTTATTTATTTATTTATTTATTTACAACTAGACAAATTGGGGCTCCCGGTCTCCAAGCATACTGTGTCCATCTGGGTTGCTGACTGTATCGCTTGGGCTTATGGGGCAGCCGGACTCTCCTTAGAAAGTCGAGTCACGGCTCATTGTGTTCGGGCGAAGGCTACGTCAGTGGCTTACCTCCGCTCTGTTCCATTGGCAGACATCTGCCGGGCCGCTACTTGGTCTTCGAGCCAGACTTTTGCGGTCCATTACTGCCTCGAGAGGGAGTCCCGCAGGGACAGTGCTTTCGGACAGGCAGTCCTCTGAAATCTCTTCGAGGTTTGAGCAACTCCTACCCTCCATCCCGGATGGGGGCTACCGGTGAGTAATAATTCAGCGAAGATTCCTTCCTTCTGTACTGCTGAGCTAGAGGGAGCTCATTTTGTGCTTAGGGTCTCCGGTAGCCTTAATCTTGGGAGTCCCATATGTGAGGACTGACTTCCTGCTTGGTCCTGGAGAAAGCGTAGTTACTCACCTGTAACAGGTGTTCTCCAGGAGCAGCAGGAATCAGTCCTCACAACCCTCCCTCCTCCCCTTGGAGTTGCAATTATCTGCTTTAGTTTTTTTGCAAATTTTTATGCTGTCTTTTAGCTATGTCATCTGACTGGCTAAGATGGCACCCTTGGGCGGGAAGGGAGCCCGCATGCGCGCTGCAATTCCCAAAGGCTTTCTTTGAAAGCTGGGGAAAATTGCTCCGCGAGGGCTCCGTCGGCGCCGACGTCACCCATATGTGAGGACTGATTCCTGCTGCTCCTGGAGAACACCTGTTACAGGTGAGTAACTACGCTTCATTGTTGGTGAAACATGATGTGTCTACATGCAAATATAAGAGAGCCATTGCTGACAGAAGTATGCAGTTGGCTAGGGGAATCCAAGATGGCTGTAGGCAGGTCTGCTTGCTCTGACCATTTTTCCTAATGGGGAAGAGGAAAGCTAAAATGTGTAAGAATCCCTCTTCTGCCCTAGCGGCTTTCTCTCCTTTACCTGCAGTGTCTCTGGACCTTTGGAAGCCGCCTTAGTTTGGTCATAGCAGCAGGCAGTTTCGCCAGTGATACAGAGTCCCGCTAGCGGTTTGCCAGAGTTGGGAGGCTGATTGGCTTATGTGTGTCCAGACATCTTGCCACTGACGCGGTGGAGGCCCTCCAAAGTGGCACTGCTGGTGTCTAGCCCCAAGAGTCAACAGGAAGGCTATCTTTGCGATGATGATGAGAGCGTTCCTGTGAGAAGGTTGGCTCCAGGAGAGAGTGGAAAGCTCAGTGAAGCAATTCATATCTCCAGCAACTTGATTTCTTGGAGATTGAGTGTGTGTGGCTGCAGATTCGGCTATTAGTCTGGCTTTGGCGATGGATCTGCTGATTCTGGAGGAAGGGACTGGAGCAGTTGGAGGTTCAATGGTGTTCTCACTTGCTCGTCCTGAAGTTTTTACTTTAGAAATCATTTGGTCTGCCATTGTGAAGTTAGGAGAAACTCTTATGTCTCAAGTTCAAACGCTTGCCACTCAAACTCAAGGTAACTCGCTTGCAATACAAAAGCAACTGAAGAAATTTCCTCTTTACAGTCTGCTACATCTGTTTTACAAATTAAAGTGACTTCATTAGAAAACTATGTGGATGCTTCTGTTAGATTCCCCTGCCATGAAAATAAGACTTGAGATGTTAGAAAATTCTGCTAGATTTTTAAATTTGCATTTGACAAATTTTCCTAAATCATCTTATGTGGATGCTAGGGAAATGGTTGAGTTGTATTTAACAAAGGTTATGGGTGTTCCGATGGAATTCCACCCCCCTTTGACTAAGATTTATTATCTGCTTGTGTTTAAAAAAAAAAAAAAAAAAAAAAAAGCATCTGCTATTTTGGAATCATCTGATACAGAACTCATTGTTCCATCGACCTTACTTGTAACATTTGCGCTTACTACTGATAGAGAATGGTTTCTTAAGTTATTTTTTATCGTAAAAGGAGTATCTTGTTTAAAGGATTGGCAGTACGGGTTTTTCTAGATTTATTTAAAGAAACACAGCATAGAAGGAAGGAATTTCTGTTGCTCCGTCCTGGGGTTCAATAGTTGGGGGCTTTATTTTTCCTTAAGTTTACGTGCAAGTGCATGGTTAAGTTTGTCTACTTTTTTTTTTTTTTTAGCATTCCCAACTGCTGGCCTTCCTGAATTTGCATAGATCCACCGATCTGGGGTTATCCACCCTCTCTACTACATAATTATGCTGTTTGTTTGTACTTGCTTGTTTTCCTCTTATTGATGGATCATTTTGTTTCTGTGTGGTTCCCCTGTTTATTGTGGGCTAGAGAAGGGACTGGGATATTGGGTTTTGTCATTGTACATAAACCGTGTATTTCTTCTTGCTGATTTCCTGTTTGTTTATTTACCCCATTTCCCTTATATTCTGTTCAAGTGTTATTCTTGGAACTTATTTGTAAAAAGAAGGCAGTTGGTTCAGTGGAGGGAGGGATGGAAATGTATAGATTCCTATGCTGACACACTTTAATTGGGCAGCAGATCTGGCCATGTCTGCTGTTGACCACATGGGTTAGGTTATTGGTTGTATTTATTTTGTTGATTTTCTGTTGATCATTGTAATCTCCAGGAACAAGCAGGAATGAGTCTTCACATATGGGTACGTCGGTACCGACGGAGTCTGCGCGGGAACGCTTCCCAGCATCCAATCAAAAGCTTTTGGAAGCATCCCACCATGCCTGCGTGCTGCCTTCCCGCCTTTCCCAACTGCCTCTCCTCAGTTTTCGTTTTCCGTGGAGCCGGCAGGACGTCCTCCTGTCACCGCAGAAAATTCATGTTTTATTTCTTTAGTTTTCTTATGGTCGCGGCTGTCTCCCTGACGCCACCGGTACCGACGGTGTTTTCTTTTCTTTTCTTGTGAAATCTTCCTTTTCAAGGGATATTTTTTCTTCATAGTGTCTCACGGTTTCTCAGGCCTTTCAGGCCTCCTCTTTTTCCTTCATGGAACCGCCAGCCACGTTCTCCAAGAAATGTTCAGACTGGCGGTACAACTTTATTTTTAGACCCTCAAAATCGGTGTCTAACCTGCTTGGGTCCTGACCTTTTTCCTCCGGAGCCTTTAGGCAACAGTTTGGTGAGAAGAGGTTTTCAACATCGAGGTTCCCTCGATACACGGTTTCCCTCCGACTTCAGGGCACCGTCCCTTTCTTCTTCTACACAGGATCAGGTAACCCACAAACAGTCTGTTAAAACTAGCCAGCCCTCGAGTGGTAGGTCTCATGCACAGCATGTAGACGGCTCCGGCCTTGCCTTCGAGGGCCCACTGGCTTCAAAACCCTGGCGGGAGTCTTCGGTCTCCAAAGCGTTTGAGGGGTTTCAGGTTGTTCCTGGGGGTCACCCCTCACAGAACATACCTGAGCCGTGTCCGGTGGTGGCATCCGCTTCGAGCGGTACCGATACCCCGGCATCGGCACTGGTGTTGGATGAAACACTCCTCACCAGGGATGGTCATCTGGCATCCTCGGTGCCTTTGGGACCGCTGGATACTCTCCAGACTGACTTTCCATTATCGGTACCAGCACCGATACTGCCACCGATGTCGGTACCCTCCAGACGTACATCGATAGCCTCGCTTCCCTCGATGCCGAGTCTGGAATCGATCTCCAGTCTGGAGGACTGGATACCGACTCGCCTTGGTACCGGCTCCCGGCGGTACTGAAGGCTCGGTTCTGATGATTCGGATCCGCAACTCTCGGTTCCTTCGAAGCCGTTTGAGTTGCCACTGGTTGGCCTTCATCCACCGGTATCAGACACGTTACCGAAGCCGGTACCGATGTCCACATTACCCTTGCGGTCGGTGCCTTCCATGCTTCGCTCATCAGGCTCTTTGCCCTCAATGCCTAGTTTGGAATCAATCTCTAGTCTGGAAGACTCGGTACCAACACATTTTGGTACCGACACCGATCGATACCGGAGACTCGGTACCGAGGATAGCGGCCGGAGGTTTCCGGTTACCTCGGTACCGATGCAACTGTCGCCGATGGCTGCTCCGATGTCTGTGTCGGGCTCGGCTCCGACATTGGTACCGGTACCGGTATCCACAGCATCGTGGCCAGCTCCTGCCATGCTTCTTCCAACAGGATCGCTCCCTTCTATACCAAGCTTGGAGTCGATACCTGGCATGGACGATGTGGTACTGACGGTCGCTGCTCCTGACAGCCAGTACCGGCGACCATCCCTTAAGGATTCCACACTGCACCGTGCAGGATCTTCTGTTCCTGTATATTTGGATACCTCTTTCGGTGCTCAGGCTAGTTCTTCAGATCTAACCTGTCCAAAGGAGATTCCCGTTGGAGATCCCTCTTTTCAGAGTTTCCTCCGGGATATAGCAAGATCTCTTGCCATTCCTATCCCTGGACATGATCCTGCACAAGGCTCTGTTTCTACCAAAGCAAAGGAGAACATAATGCTTCCTTTGCATCATTCCTTGCAGGATCTCCTTCTAGGAATGTGGGAAGCACCTTTAAAGGTACCCCCACCTTCCAGAGCAACTGATCTCTTATATCAGGTGCCCCCCTCTCCAGGGTTTCAAAAGACTCAACTTCCTCATCATTCCACAGTAGTGGAATCAGCAATGAGGCGGGTAAAGAGTAAGAAAAAGCACTCTTCTTATCTGCCAGGTTGTGAGTCTAAGACACTAGATGCCTTTGGACGTCAAACCTTCCAGACATCTATGCTTTCTGCAAGAATTCTCTCATATATTTTTTATGTGAGTCTATCTCTTGAGGAGGTCACAAAGCAATTACATCTTCTGACTCCTTCCCTTCCAGAGTCCAAGAGTGCAGGTTATTCTTCACTGCTTAAGCATCTTCAGAATATCTCTTGGTTTCTTACTCGTGCTTCCCTAGACTCTTTTAAGTCTGTTAGCAGGACTTCTGCTATAACCATAGGGGCACGACGTAGAGCCTGGCTCCAAGCTTCAGACTTGGACAGATGGGCACAGCAAAGACTGGGACATACTCCTTGCACTGGAGACAATCTTTTCAACAAGGAGTCTTTACGTCAGGTTACTCAGTTGTCCACTGACTTACCTGTCCCTAGGGGCTGTTCTGCACCTTCTTCTGTCCCAGTAGGTAGGAAATGTCCTGCCAAACTTTCTTCCCATAGGAGAAGGTTTTATGCATCATCTGCCCATCATACAGATGTTCCCAAACAGGGGAAGCATTGTCCTGGTCTGCAGAATTCAACCTCTTACCAGGCTCAGCAAACCCAGCAACCGCAGGGTTTCTGATCAATCTTCATCAGATGCTTGTGACTCTTGGGGTTAGAATCTGCAGTTGCTTCTTCTCAATAAAGGCAATCCACTGCTTTCATTCTAAACCCTAGACATGGATCTCTTCCCAAAAGACATCCATTTTTTCTATGTTCTATGAGCTGTCAGGATGTTCATGCATATGGGTCACAGGGTTCTCCTCTTCTTCCTGCTAGGGAAAGAGGTCTAACCACTATCAAACGATAGTTTCCTGTGCCAGCATGTCTTTTTTCCTTCTATAGACTTACTACTTTGTAAGTCTTCTTCAGCTCCTTTCTCTTTACCCTCTTATCAAGCTTTTCGTCGGTAAGAGCGGTATTGCTTCACTGGAAGGCTTTTTCTTCAGCCTCTCTAGTTTTGTTACTTTTCCAGTGCGGAGTTTTCCTCTTTGAGTTGACTCCTCTTTTTTAATCTTGCTTTGAGGCAGTTCATCAGACATGTCCAGAGTTTTCTACTCCTGTTCTGTCTGTTATTTCTGTTTTTAAACAGTAAGATTTTTTCTGCTGTCTGGCAAGCAGCTGCCTATGCAGGAGCCTTAATGTTTGGACCACTGGTTTCTGTCCATCAGCAACCAGATTTGTCCTCCACTAACATTCTGTCTAGTCTTAGTAGTGGCTCCAAGTCAGTGCTGTCATCTGTCTTGGAAATTCTTTCACTACAGGCTTGTTGGATTGTCTTCTCTTTCTGCCATCTCCATTCCCCTGGGTTTGGCAGCATAGTTGACATAGGTACTGGCTCTCCAGTAGCCAGTTCTATCTCCTCATTCTCCTGCGTCATGCTCTCTGCAATCCTACAGAGAAGCTCTCCACTATGGGCCCTTGCTAGAGAGCATGGGTTTTTTTCTCCAACAGCTATCCTAGATGGCTGGAAAAGGCTTTTTCAGTCATGTCTCCCATGACTAGAAAGGATCTCCTTTTTAATATAGAGGACATAGGCCTTCTCTTACGTGAAAGCTTAAGGAGTTGCTAATTCCTTGCTTTGGTCCATAGTATTTCCAATCGGGAATATGCTTTTTATCCTTGCAGCTCGTCCTCATGGTAAGAACGCATGATACCTTTTTGCCCTTAACCAGGTCAGCATGGTATCTCATTTTTATGCGTCTTCTGTTCACTTACCATGCTAGAGTTCTGGAATACTCGGGACTTGCTGTCTGCAGACTGATATCATCCTCTGCTTTTCACGTAACCGTCCTGGTTATTTCACTAGCTAGCATCCCTGTAGCTCATAACCTGTGGGAATAGATTCTCTATATATCTTCTCAAGTAGGTTTCACCTTCTTGTTATTAGATAAATCTTTCCTCTCCACATTTTCTATGTGAATACCGTTCTGTGGGCATATCTCTGTCTGCTTCATTGCAGACACCCATATAGAGGTATATATTTATATATATTCATATCTATAGCATACATCTTACAGATGTCTGTCATTTGCGTGTATTTTATACCCCTTCATATCTCACTATAGATATATTCTTATATGTTTATCTATCTATCTATCTATATGTATATGTATGTATCTCTCTCTCTCTCTCTCTCTCTCTCTCTCTCTCTCTATATATATATATATATATATATATATATATATATATAATGTATCTGTCGAGATATTCTATTATCGGTAGATATGTATCTGCATATTTATCTACCTGACTGTCTAGGCTCATATAGCTATATGATTCTGACAGATGGGCTTTACCCATACCTATGCTATCCAGCATGTTTGGAGTTCTACACGCACAACCACTTTCTGTGGTAGTTAACAACTTCCACCATAACCTTAAGGCTTAGGTGCCTCTGAAGCTCTCCATGTTCCAGTATCTCTCCTAGCTGACTCCAGTTAGGAGAGTCATTGCGGATCTTCAGTTAATCACGGGCTCTAACGCCTCGGGCATTTGTCCTTCTTTTGGGATACAAGGGGTTTCCATACCTTTTCCTCCCACAAGGACTGTGCCTGTTTGTCCAAATCGGTCAGCCTTCTCTTTTTGCTCCTGAGGGTGAGTTATTCTGTTGCCAAAAGAGTTCGGCTTTTTGTCATAAAGCCTTCAGCTGAAGGCCCACCGTCTTTGTACAACCCCAGTTATTACTAGGGTTCCCTCTTACCTTTCAGGAATCTGACCTACACTGTTTTTTCCTACAGGTTTACTGCCTCCACTTCACAGTGAGGTCCTTCTTGAGGTTCCTCTACTGGGTCCCCAGTAGATCCCATGAACCTCCTTACTGCTGTGTAATCCTGTTAGGGGAGGTCCATATTGCAATATTTCTTTCAATATCATTGATGATAATTATCATCCACACATGGACTCCTTGTCTGCAGTCCTATGCTAGGTTAGCTGTTCCACAGCGCCTTTCTTTTTCAACTCCTACCCTCCATCCTCAGGATGCCTGGTGTTGTGGGGGATAGCATGTTCCAATCTATGACATGCTAGGACTCCAGGCATCTCAGCTTGGGAGTCCCCATATGTGAAGACTCATTCCTGCTTGTTCCTGGAGATAGCACAGTTACTTACCTGTAACAGGTGATCTCTGGGAACAGCAGGAATAAGTCTTCACAACCCACCCACCTCCCCTAGGAGTTGTATCTCTCTATCTCTATCTTTCCCTTCTCTCTCTCTCTCTTTGTCTCAGCTTGAAGCTTAACTGAGGAGAGGCAGTTGGGAAAGGCGGGAAGGCAGCACGCAGGCGTGGTGGGATGCTTCCAAAAGCTTTTGATTGGACGCTGGGAAGCGTTCCCACGCAGACTCCGTCGGTACCGACGTACCCATATGTGAAGACTTATTCCTGCTGTTCCCAGAGATCACCTGTTACAGGTAAGTAACTGTGCTTTTTGACTGAAACTTTATAAATGCTACAAAAAAAGACTAGGAACATTCTTGGTTTAGCATTCCTCCCTAAGTGGAATTCTAAACTCAACTCTTTCTGCTCTCTGCAGTGACTGACTTCCTTAATAAGGAGAGCTTCTGGCTGATCTTTTACTTCTAGGCTTTTCTGCACCTGCCACCTCCTGCCACAAAGCACTAACGCACGCACTGTCCTGGAACATTCTCTATACCACGGACTCTAATTATGCCTTAAATAAAGCAAGTGATTCTGAAGTAGGGGAAAGGAGTCCCTATTTTTCTCTCTTTGTATATGTGAAGCATGCACATATGTTTTCAGCTAAGAATTAGTGTTCATGAAACTTTTTTTTTATAACAGATCACCACATTGATGATAGAAATTGCTGCAAAAAGGGAGGACTCTTCTTACATTGTGCTTGTACTGTATTCTGATAGTCCTATGAAGTTTCGAGTTAGACTTTCATTGTCACTCTGGGAATGTTATGCCTGCAGTAACCAGTTTTTTTTTTGTTTTTTGTTTTTTTTAACTGTTGCCATGCTTCTGGAAAATAACAGATGTTTCCAAATTGACAGACCTATATATAATTAGTGCTTGTTTACAGTCATGTTGAAAATCTACATTACAAAAGCAATTTATGTAATTCCTATTTGGAGCTTATATAATGCTTCTTCAAGATTTATTTAATAATTGCTGAATTCATCCCGGGAAAGGAGGGGGGTATTTCGGAAATGGGAAAGAGTGGGGTTGGATACATTTGATAAATTTATAGCGGATGGAGACTTGATTCCTTTTCCTGATCTTAGGGTGAAATATCAGTTGCGCACGGGGGACTATTTTCCCCATTTGCAAGTTAAGCATTTTTTGTATCAAAAGCATATCCGGGAGAGTTGGGAGGAGGTCCTAGATGACAGAGAAATGCTGTGGGTGGGTTGGGAGAGCTCTAGGGGGTTGATAGCCCAACTGTATCGAGGCTTTGGGGGGGGGGGGTTACCTAGGAAGTTCCCGCACCAAAGTGCGTGGGAAAGGGAGTTGGGTAGAGAGTTGGATGAGCAGGAATGGAAGAGAGTGCATGTGAACTTTGTCCGCCAAGCTCTCTCAGTGGCGGTATGTGAGACTTCCTATAAGCTGCTTTATCATTGGTATTATTCCCCAACGAGGTTGCATAGGATGTTTCCGGGAGTGTCTTATAGGTGTTGGAGGCAATGTGGGGGGGGGGGGGGAGGGATCCTTTATACATGTGTGGTGAGAGTGTCCAAGGGTTAGGATATATTGGGGGGAAGGTGGGAGAGCGGATCTTAGGAATACTTGGAGTAAATGTGGGATTGGATATGGGATTTTGTTTGCTTGGAATTTGGCCTGAACAATGTATTAGGAAGTTTGAACGTCCTATAAGGGCGTGTATTCAAGCCGCCCAAAGTGAAATTGCCAGGGCATGGAAGCAGATCCAGCTACCGCGAATGGAACAGTGGAAGAATCTGCTGAGAAGGCTTGTTTTGATGGAGCAAACTTGGAGCAACGCGGCGCCAGAAGCATGAGCGATTTAATGACTTATGGTTACCTGTGCTGGACTATCTTAAAGGTTGAATTGCCTCTAGGGAGGGAGGGGGCTATGAGGGGGAGGGGAGGGGGGAGGTTTAGGGGGGCAACAGGGTTGGCACAAAAATAGGGTTGGAAATGATTGTAGTTTGTATTGTTTGTTACAGGTGTTGGTTCGAACTTTGAATAAAAATAAATAAATTAAAAAAAATTGCTGAATTAGAAAAATATTTATGCTTAAGTATTATTGTTCAGGCACATGTGTAAGCCCAAATATTCACTAATGGGTTATTCTCAGATGATATGATGGTAGCCTTAGAAATTGGATGAGCAAATCTGATAAACAACCCATGGGGGGTGAATACCTGGTTTATGGATGATGCTTATGATGGATATTTTAACCCATCTCATGTTCTTTGACCTTACACATTTGAAAGTGTTCTTGATCCTAAACAGTCTGATCAGGAAGTTCCAGGAGAAGTTAAATCATTTTAACAGTGGGGTGACTGGTGTTTGAGGTGGTTAACAGGGATCAGATGGAATTGGAGATTACTTTGTTAATTAGTTTTGATTATATGTATTAATAGCAGCTTGATTTCAGGTTTCTCTCCCCTAAAGTTTTGGGGAACTGAAGTACAGGGATCTTTATTATATTTTTGTTCCTATTGTATTCCTCTTTCAGGATGGACTGAAGTTCTGTTTTTCATAAAGAGCTCTGTAATTTTATTATTTGAGGTTTTATCAATGATATGTTAAAATATATATAGATAAACATTTTTTTAAAAATTATTCAAAGTTCTTAGATCATGAAAGGATTGTGTAAACCTCAGGACCACCAGTTGAGACTTAGGGAACTGGTCATCTAAAAAGCAAATACAATTTAATGTAGACATAGGCAGAAGCAATCCAAACTATAGGTAAACAATGCTGAGTTCCATATTAGGAGTCATCACCCAGTAAAAAGATCTGGATATCACTGTGAAATCCTCTGTTCAGTGTGCTGTGGAGATCATAAAAGCAAATAGAAGGTTAGGTAATATTAGGGGAGGAATGGGAAAGAAAATGCATACCAATGCACATGCAGCTTCAGTATTCTGCATAGCTCTGGTTGCTTTCTCAAAAAAAAAAGTTAACACTAGAAAAGGTTTAGAGAAGAGCAACAAAAATGATAAAGGGGAAGAAACTTCCCTATGGGGAAAAAGCTGAAGAGATTAGGGCTCTTCATTTTGGAGAAGAGTTGGCTGAGAGGAGATCTGCTAAAAGTATGTAAATTCAAAACAGTTGTTCACCCTTTCAATTAGAGGAAGTATTGTTTTCCTTGATTATTTTAGCAAATTAGATTTTACACAATATATTCATTTTCCATCCCATATACTGCAGGTGGTTATAAATTAGATTTTGATTTTTTTCATGAAATGCCATCTCTGATCAAGTTGTAAAATTGGTTTGGTACATTTACCTTGAATTGATTGCTTTCTGTTAAAATTCATTCTTCAGATTCTTGTATTCTCACAGACAGTTTTTCATGAAACCAGATTATTGCCCCCATTGCAGCACATTCCTGTTAAATCTTTATCTAAACACACTCATTTACTTCCATCTAATTTTGATGATCTCGCGTTGAAAGATCAAGTAGAAGGATGGAATAGAATACCATCTCAGCATTGCTCAACAGAGACTAGTCTGTATCTTGTCAAAACACCATCCATCATCCATGGTTCATCTCTGGCTGTGTCTACTAAAAAGGCAGATTTGCAAAGCTGAAAGATCTTGGAGAAAGTCACAAACTCCTGAGTCTATGGCCTTATACACTCTAAGAAAACTTATAATCAACACATCAAGCTAGCAAAAAAAAAAAAAAAATTGCCACTCTACTTGAAAATAGTCCCAACAACGTTAAAAGCTTGTTTAGAATTTTGTCCACCTTCACTAGTTTAGATTTCTTGATAGCATCCTCTGATGCCCCTTCTTTGGAAATACTGGCATACCCTTTTGTTTCTAAGATGACTGCTGTTTACAGGTCTTCTTCTCTTGTCCCCAGTTTTACTTCTCTCTTAAGATTTATCACAAATGCAACCCAGGACTGTTCATCTCTGGTCCTGTATAGTTTTTAGTCATCATTCAATACAATGATGGACTAGCTAAAAAACATTAGACCTGTTGAATAACAAAGTCTGATCATGAGAGCCATAACAAAGATCCCTGCTCCCTTTACTAAGACAGGTGGACAGACATAATAGCTGTTAATATACCAAATATAATAGTGCTTTATGTTTAGCTGTTATATATATTTGTACCTGTACTTCCGGTTCTCCAGGACCAAGCAGGAAGTCAGTCCTCACTTATGGGTGACGTCGGCGCCGACGGAGCCCTCGCGGAGCAATTTCCCCAGCTTTCGAAGAAAGTCTTTGGGATTGCAGCGCGCATGCGCGGTCCTCTTCCCGCCCAAGGATGCCATCTTGCTCAATCTTCTTTTTTCCGTGGAGCCCTACAGACGTAGTTTGTTACCACCGCTGAAAACGTTGATTAATTCTTTGTTGTTTTCTCGGTTCGCGTGTCCTTTTCCTGCCCGGCCTCGATTTTTCCTTATCGAGTCCGTTCACATTTCTTTTTTTGTTTTCAGTTTTTAACTGGCATTCCCGCCACTTATTTTCCACCCCTGGCGGCTCGGTCTTTCGACATCGCGGGGGCCCCTTTTTCCCCCTATGGCTGCCAGCGGGTTCAAAAAATGTGATCATTGTTCTAAATTAATGTCTCTTACAGACACGCATAATTTCTGCCTCCGTTGCCTCGGACCCAACCATGACTCTGGGAGCTGTGGTCCGTGTGGCAAGATGTCCTCCAAATCGCTGAGGAGTCGGCAATCGCAAAAGGACAGAATCTTCTCTGACCCCGTGTCCGGCCCGGACCTCGTCGGAGGCTTCGACGTCTCGTGACTCCGGCCACGAGCTCCGTCGGAGTTCCTCTGAGCGGGGGTCCCCTGGACGGGAGCATCGTCGGCAGAGGAAACTCGTGCGGGCGGTGTCGGAGGACGCACCTGGTCCCTCACGGGCCGGGTCGCATAGCCCCGCCAGCCGCCCCGAGTCCTCGGAGGCGGAGAGACCGTCTAAACTTCCTCGACTCGAGGTGGAGCCGCACGTGAGTACTATTGTCCTGGACTCCCCTACGGAACCGTCGTCGGGCCCGACGCCGTCGGGGCCCGAGTCGGTGGCTGCCGGGTCTTCTGGGCTTGACCTCAGATTGACATCCTTGGAGCGCAGTATCTCTGCCTTCTTGGACCAGCAGCGGGTTTGGATGACCGGCATCGCCAGTGCATCCGCCCAAACCACCGGGACGTCGATGCCCAAGTCGACCCCGGCGGCCAAGCCGATCCTCGAGTCGATGCATGCTCGAGTCGATCCTCGGTTGAGGTCTCCCTCGGCCTCCCGCTCGGGACCGAGGTCGTCGACGTCGGCGTCGGGACGAACCCTCGCCCGCACGGAGCCCCTCGATTCCTCCACGGAGGCGTCGGACTGGGACTCGGAAGGGGACGAGTTGCCCGGCTCTTTTCAGACCCGGTGCATCCCCTCCGACTCGCCCGAGTCGGAGCCTCAAAGGCGATCCCCTCCGGAGGATACGCGCTTCTCTGATTTTGTGCGGGATATGGCCAAGGCTTTGGCTTTCCCCGCGGATCCCGAGGAGGAGCCTCGCACGGAAGAGCTCGAGGCACTCCAGTACGACTCTCCCCCGAAGGAGGCCTTTACTGTGCCGGTCCCTCCGATGCTGGAGCAGCTGCTCTTCCGCATGTGGGAGAGCCCGGCCTCAACACCGGTGTTAAGCAAGTGGATCGATTCGATTTATCGAGTCCGCAAGAGGCCCGTAACCTGGATGCCCTCGGTAGGAAGTGCTTCCAGGGTTCCATGCTTGCCTGCAGGGTCCAGACATACCAGCTGTATATGGGCATGTTCCTCCGAGACTTGGCGAAGGAGCTCGCCGGGTTCTCGGCTGGTCTCTCCTAACCTTTGCAGAGGTTCCTGGCCTTGTTCGATAGTATTCGAGAGTGCTCGAAGTTCCTTTCTCGGGCGGCCTACGACGGCTTCGAGGCGTCGGCCCGAGTAGCCGGAGCCGGCATCGGTGCCCGCCGACAGGCCTGGCTCCAGTCATCCGACCTCAAGCCGTGGGTACAGGACAAGTTAGTCGATGTCCCCTGCCGAGGTGACAACCTTTTCGGCAAGCCCATGTCCGATAAGGCTGCGGAACCCGAGTCCGAGACTCTCACTCGGACTCGACTGTCCCGAAAGACCTCCGCTCCCACGCAGAAGAGGAAGGGTCCGGGGAAGAAGCCTTTTTACCCGAGGAAGGCGCTTGCCTATAAGCAATCCCACCTCCAATACCAAGTACCGGCAGCTTCCACTCAGTGCCCACAGACTAAGGGTTAGGGGAATGGCCCCCGCAGGCCGCGGGCCCCCAAGCCCGCTGCACAGCCCCCTGCCACGCAGGGTGGGGTTTTTTGACTATGCCAGCATAGCCTCTCCCCCTCCGCGCCCGTCGCTCAGCACGGGGGGGGCAGGCTGATCCACTTCGCTCACAGGTGGCCAGCCATAACATCCGATTCCTGGGTGCTGCAGGTGGTTCAAAGGGGCTACCTCTTGCATTTTCACCAGGTGCCTCCCCCCTACTTTCCGGGAGAGCCTCCGAGGCCCCCTCTGCACAGAGACTTACTCCTTCAGGAGCTGCAGGGTCTACTGGAGGAGCAGGCTGTGGAGCCAGTGCCCCAACCTCAGTGGGGTCTGGGGTTCTACTCCAGATACTTCCTGGTCCCAAAGAGGATGGGAGGCCTCAGACCCATTCTGGACTTGCGCAACGTCAACATGTTCCTGCAGCGGGAAAAGTTCAGGATGCTTACCCTTGGAATCTTGCTGCCCTACCTCCAGCAGGGAGATTGGCTATGCTCCTTGGATCTAAAGGATGCCTATACTCACATCCTGATTCATCCGGACCACCGACAATATCTTAGATTTGTAGTGGCCGGGAAACACTATCAGTACCGCGTGCTGCCTTTCGGCTTGTGCTCCGCCCCCAGGGTGTTCACAAAATGCCTGGCGGTGGTCGCGGCCTTCCTGAGGCTTCAGGGCCTGTTTGTTTTTCCTTACCTGGACGACTGGCTCGTACGAGCGCAGTCGGCCACGCAGCGTACGGTGGCTCTGCTTCAGCACTTGGGCTTCGTCATAAACGTCGGGAAGTCCACGTTGCGCCCCTCTCAGGATCTCGAGTTCATAGGGGCTTGGCTCGACACTCTGCAAGCTCGTGCCTTCTTGCCTCGAGAGCGAGCCGACAGGCTCATGGCTTTGGCCGGCAGGTTCCACAGTGTGTCTCCGGTTCCGGCCCAGAGGTTCCTGCAGCTGCTCGGTCATATGGCCTCCACGGTCCATGTCCTGCCGAACGACCGACTGCATATGAGGCCTGTCCAGTGGTGTCTCCGCACTCAATGGCATCAGGCCACAGGAGGTCTGGCGGACCTTCTACAGATCTCCGACCGCCTGGTCTCCTCTCTGCAGTGGTGGCTCCACCTGCCCAACCTGGTACGGGGTATGCCCTTTCAGTCTCCCGCACCCTCCCAGGTGCTGACGACCGATGCCTCTCTCTTGGGATGGGGAGCGCATTGCCAGGGAGTGCGCACTCAAGGCCTTTGGACTCCTTGGGAGGCGGCTCAAGAAATCAACTTCCTGGAGCTGCAGGCGATCCGCCTAGCTCTGCGGACCTTCTCTCACCTCACCTCTCGCCAGTCCGTACTGGTGCAGACGGACAATCAGGTGGCCATGTTCTACGTGAACAAACGGGGGCACGGGCTCCCTCCTGCTCTGTCAGGAGGCCCGGCCACTGTGCTCCTGGGCTGTCGACCACAACATCCTCCTCAAGGCTGTTTACCTGCCCGGGCAGGAGAATTGCCTGGCCGACAGGCTGAGCCGGGTCTTGCAGCCCCACGAGTGGAGGTTGAACCCCGGCGTTGCCCAGCAAATCTTCCGCCGGTGGGGCACCCCCACCGTGGACCTCTTTGCCAGTCCCCTGAACCGGCAGCTTCCCCGGTTCTGCTCTCTGCATCCGCATCCCCTCAGAGTGGCCCCGGATGCTGTCCTCATTTCGTGGTCCACAGGCCTACTGTATGCCTTTCCTCCCACGCCGCTGGTGTCCCGGACGCTCTTCAAGGTTGCCCGGGACGGGGCCTACGTGATCCTGATAGCGCCCCAATGGCCGAGGCAACCCTGGTTTCCTCTGCTCCTGCAGTTAGCGGTGGACACCCCTCTCCCTCTGGGGTTTCAGCCCGATCTTCTGACCCAAGATCAGGGTACTCTTCTGCACCCCAACCTCCGGGCCCTTCACCTGATGGCCTGGCTGCTGAGAGGGTAGTCCTGGCCCCGCTCTTGCTCCCCCCGGAGGTGGAAGCTGTCGTCCTGGCGTCTCGGCGACCTTCTACCCGGAAGTCTTATGCACTCAAATGGCGTCGCTTCTCCGCCTGGTGTTCTCAGCGTTCTGAGGACCCCTTCGCCTGCCTAGTGTCGGTGGTACTGCAATACTTGCTGCACCTCTCCGATCTAGGCCTCAAGTCCAACTCTGTCAGAGTCCACCTCAGTGCTCTCTCTGCACATCATTCGCTGGTGGAGGGCCAGCCCCTTTCCTCGCATCACTTGGTGGCGCGTTTCCTCAGGGGCCTGCTTCTGCTTAAGCCCCCGTTGCGCCCTCCGGCTCCTGACTGGGACCTCAATGTGGTTTTACAAAGGCTTACTTGCCCGCCTTTCGAACCCATGGCTACCTGCCCCCTCCGCTTCCTCTCATGGAAAGCTCTCTTCTTGGTAGCCCTCACCTCCGCTAGGCGCGTTAGTGAACTACAGGCCCTAGTGTCGGAGCCCCCTTACACTAGGTTCTACAAGAATAGGGTTGTCTTACGGACTCACCCTAAGTTTCTTCCTAAGGTGGTTTCCTCTTTCC
Source organism: Ichthyophis bannanicus (assembly GCA_033557465.1). Lineage (NCBI taxonomy): Eukaryota > Metazoa > Chordata > Amphibia > Gymnophiona > Ichthyophiidae > Ichthyophis > Ichthyophis bannanicus. The sequence continues at coordinate 547,494,318 of CM066033.1, forward strand.
ACATCAATCAAGAGGTGGTTCTTCCGACCTTCTTTCCCAGGCCACATACCAGCAGAGCTGAGACTGTTCTGCATACCCTGGACTGTCGAAGAGCCTTGTCCTTCTACCTTGACCGTACGCGTGAGCATAGGAAAGCTGCCCAGCTTTTCATTTCCTTTGACCCCAATCGGTTGGGGTTATCTGTATCGAAGCGTACGCTGTCCATCTGGGTAGCTGACTGCATCGCCTGGGCGTATGGGGCAGCCGGCCTCTCTTTGGAGAGTCGAGTCATGGCGCACCGTGTCAGGGCGAAGGCGGCGTCTGTCGCACACCTCCGCTCTGTTCCGTTGGCAGACATCTGCCGGGCCGCTACTTGGTCTTCTAGCCAGACTTTTGTGGCTCATTACTGCCTGGAGAGGGAGTCCCGCAGGGATAGTGCTTTCGGACAGGCAGTCCTTCACAATCTCTTTGAGGTTTAGGCAACTCCTACCCGCCGGCCCCGATGTTGGCTACCGGCCGGATTCGTATTCAGAGAAGATTCCTTCCTTCTGTGAGGTTGAGCTGGAGGGAGCTCTCTTTTCCAGCTTGAGGTCTCCGGTAGCCTTAAGCTAGGGAGTCCCATAAGTGAGGACTGACTTCCTGCTTGGTCCTGGAGAAAGAGTAGTTACCTGTAACAGGTGTTCTCCAGGAGCAGCAGGAATCAGTCCTCACTACCCTCCCTCCTCCCCTGGAGTTGCAGTCATTCTTATGGTTGCTGTCTTCCGCTATGTCATTCAACTGAGCAAGATGGCATCCTTGGGCGGGAAGAGGACCGCGCATGCGCGCTGCAATCCCAAAGGCTTTCTTCGAAAGCTGGGGAAATTGCTCCGCGAGGGCTCCGTCAGCGCCGACGTCACCCATAAGTGAGGACTGATTCCTGCTGCTCCTGGAGAACACCTGTTACAGGTGAGTAACTACTCTTTACAACATCCTGTTCATTGTTCAATACAATATTTTAACTTGTCGTTGTAAATTATAAACCGCTTTGACTTGGAGAAAAGTGGTATAGAAATATAGTCAATAATAAATAAATACTATGTCCTCCATTGCTTTGGGAAAGATAATGTCATCCATTAAGACAACTACCTGCCACTTGAATCCTATTCCTTATTCCGTGCTGAAGGCTCTGACTTTTGATATTCTAGATATCTGTTCCATAGTTGTTAAAAGTTTGCTTACTGGCCATCATCCTCAGTTGATAAAACAAGAAAGCCAACCTTGATGCTTCATTGCCAACTAATTACCATCCTATTTTGAATATTTCATATCTGTCAAAAATAATGGCAAAAGTTGCGTTCAAAGAACAAAAATAGCTGGTACCAAGACTAGCGGATTTTCAGGTATTGACAAATCTCTTCCTTTATTAACCCCAACGCGTTTCGGCCATAGGCCTTCCTCAGGGGGATTAGGGAGACAAACCTCGAAAAGATACAATTTAAAAATAAGATTACATAATATGTAAATTAAAAACACATTAGGTAAATTATAATCCATAAATCATAAAACACTAAAATAACATAAATATTGCAATCAATAATTAATAAAGCCAAGATTGAAGCAAATGATAAAATGAAATAAAGATGAAAAATACCCACGTGCAAATTATGTCGTAAATGTGTAAAATTGCATTAGTTGTGTGCAACGATGACATCTAAAAATGATACACATAATCGTGCTACATATATAAATATATAGAAGAATAATAAATAGCTTAATTGAATGCAATAGCTTTGTATACAGTCAGGATTTGAAAGGTATCAATATACCTCACAATATGTCGTCCTCATCCCCTTTCTTATCACTTTTTACTCATGGTTGTGTTTTTTGTTTGTGGCACATACAAATGTATGCCTTATAGATGTTGTTAATGTACTCAATTAAGCTACTCTTTTATATAACTGTGACACATTTTGCATGTTGCATGCTTATATATTTACTTTTTAAATGTCATTGTTGCACTCAATTTATTTATTATTCCTCTATATCTGCTCACCACCGGCACTGACGCCGGTGTCTCCCACATGCAGAGCATGAGCCATTCCAGGATGAGAGGGATAGGCACCGTGAACGATTCCCACGGAGGGGCCTCGTACTGGAGGATCTCTAACTCATCCGCCCGAGTGTCCTCATCTGACTCAGTTGGGAATGCCAGGGCCTTGGACATGTCCTTGACAAAGTCCAGGAAGTCCATGTCCTTGGGTGGGGACCGCCGCCAAGGTTCCAAGACGGGGACTCGGAATGCAACCTCGGCTGAGGATCGACTCAAGGCCGAAGGACCTCGATGATCTGATTGGCCTTCCGGGGACGTCTTGGATGTCGATGGCCCGGTGGTTGGGACGGATGAATCGGTCATGCTGGACAACAGCGCCCGATGCTGTTCCATGAAGGCAATCAAACTGTGCTCCAGGGCCAACATTCTGGACTCCAGACCAGAAGGCTCCGCAGCCTTCAGCACGGGGACCAAGGGATTTGAGCCAGACATGGGCTCCCCTGAAGGGGAATCCTCAACGGGGATGGTGTCTGTGGACCGAGGCTGGTCCGTGGCTGGATCCTTCCAGGGGACCTTCTCAGGTCGCTCCTTTTTAGACGCCTCAGACTGTGGGACCGGGCAGCTCCCGGCTAGTCGGAACCATCCAAAGACGCCGCCTTCAAGGTTAGTTTCTTCTTTCTGGGTTTCCTCGAGGGAGACCCCCTTTCTGAGGACCCGCAATGAGGCTCGGGTTCGGAGAGTTCCACTCGAGATGTCGGGGGCCTCAGAAGAGGCCCTGGCTTTCGAAGGCATCGGAGACTTGGGGAAGAACTTATTGTGCTGCTGCTGGCAGCTCTTGAGGACCTTATTGGACATCCTCTTGCAGAGTCCGCAGGCCGCCGGGTTGTGGTCTGGCCCAAGGCAGTTAAGACAGCAGTCAAGTGTATCGGTTAAAGACATGATTTTGGAGCACTGATCACACTTCTTAAAGCCACTGGTAGCCATGGGAGAAGAAAGTGCCCCTGCGAGGTTGAAGACTCTCTGGGCTATCAGCAGGAGAAAAAAAGGTTGCGAAGGTGCCAGAAAAAGAAAATAACAAAAAGACTACAAAAATAAAATGAGCCTGACGCCGAGGCACTGAAGTCGGTAGGAGGAAAGAGTGCCAGTGCAATACCAGAGACAAGTTAGAAACTCGAAGGACAATAAAATCAACTTTTTCCAGGGACAAGCCAGACAGCGTCTGAAGGGCTCCGTGGAAAAAAGGAGACTGAGCAAGATGGCATCCTTGAGCGGGAAGGGGACCACACATGCATGGTGGCATCTCTCAGACTTTCTTTGAAAGCTGTGGGGATGCTTCTGCAAGGGCTCCGTCGGTGCCGATGTCACCCATATGTGAGGACTGACTACCTGCTTTTTCCCGGAGAAAACTAATTTATTATACCCCAGAGAAAGTCGGAGAATTGGATTAATGCAACTTTTACAGACCAAACAGAGCAGAAAGTGCCTGCAGCAAGCAATTAAGAACAAAAAAAGCTGGTACCAAGACTGGGGGATTTTCAGGTATTGACAAATCTCTTCCTTTATTAACCTCAACGCGTTTCAGCCATAGGCCTTCCTCAGGGGGAGTTGGGGGACATATCCCCTGATGTATTGGGTCCGCCAGAGCCTAGGCTTCCAGAAGTCACAATTGCCGCATAACTCCATGGTGGTGGAGTCAGCCATGCGTCGGTTGAAGAGCCAGAAGGCACACTCCTCGGTGCCCCCCGGCAGGGAGGCCCGCATCTTTGATGCCCTCGGCAGAAAGTGCTACCAGGGCATGATGCTCCTCTGCCGCATTCAGGCCTACCAGCTGTACATGGGCATGCACTTGAGAGACCTGGCAAAGAAATTCACCGGGTTCTCGGCTGGTCTCTCTGAGGAACCTTTGCAGTGGTTCAAGAGCCTGGCCAAGGCCGTCCGTGAGTGCTCCAAATTCATGTCTCGAGCAGCCTATGACGGGTTCGAGTCAGCGGCCCGGGTAGCCATGGCGGGCATCGGCGCATGCCACCAAGCTTGGCTTTAGTCGTCCGACCTCGAGCAGTGGGTTCAGGACAAGTTGGTTGATGTCCCATGCCAAGGAGAAAACCTCTTGGGCAAATCCATGACCGACAAGGCTGCCGAGCTGGAGACCGAGTTCATGATGAGGACCAGGCTCTCAAAGGAGATCACTGCTCCTCCTCGCCGGAAGGGCTTGGGTAAAAATCCCTTTTACCTGAGGAAGGGCGCTGTTTACCCACCATATCAGGCCTCCCCGGCTCCCCAACAGGGTCAGCAGTCCAAGGGACATGGGCATGGCCCGCATAAGCAGAAGGCACCAAAACCCCAGACCCTGGCCTCGGCCTCGGCCCAGCCAGGGGGGAGCTTTTGACTCCTTGAGCATAGCCTCTCTTTCCCAAGGAGATCAGCAGCCCACAGGGGGATGTCTGGCCCTCTATGCCCAGAGGTGGGTGGCCATCACCACCGACGACTCGGCACTAAAGGTGGTCAGGGAAGGTTATCTTCTCCACCTGGCTCAGACACCTCCCCCTTATTTCCCAGGAGAGCCCCTCAGGTCTCCCCTCCACCGGGACCACCTTCTGAAGGAGTTGGCAGGTCTTCTCGAGGACATGTCAGTGGAACCAGTGCCACACCATCTCACAGGCAAGGGCTCCAGATACTTCCTCGTACTAAAGAGGACGAAGGGCCTAAGGCCCATCCTAGACCTGCACAACCTCAACAAATTCCTGGTGACGGAGAAGTTAAAGATGCTCTCTCGGAACATTGCTGCCATACCTCCAGCAGGGAGACTGGCTATGCTCCTTAGACCTCAAGAATTCTTATACTTACATCCTCATCCACCTCAACCACAGGTAATACCTGCGGTTTGTAGTAGGGGGCAGGTGCTTTCAATGCAGGGTGCTCCCCTTTGGCCTGGCCTCTGCCACAAGGGTCTTCACAAAATGCCTGGCAGTCGTGGCCGCCTTCCTCTGACTCCAGGGAGTCTTCATTTTTCCCTACCTGGACGACTGGCTCATAAAGGGAGGCACAGCCTCAGAGGTGCAGCAGGCCACCGCTCGCACCATCCAAGTTCTGCAACACTTGGGCTTCATCATAAACGACCCCAAGTCTTACCTCCTCCCGACACAGTGCCTGGAGTTCATTGTGGCAAAGCTCAACACTCTTCAATCGAAGGCCTTCTTGCCCAAGGACCGAGCCAGTCGTCTCAGATCTCTAGCTCGGGACATGCAACACCATCCCTCAGTGCCCACCCTGATTCTTCTGCACCTCCTCGGGCACATGGCCTCCACAGTCCACGTCACCTCAGATGCTTGCCTCCACATGAGGACGACGCAGTGATGTCTCCGGGACCAGTGGTCTCAGGCCACAGGCTGCCTCCAAGACAGAGTTCCAGTGACCCACCAGTTGGCAGACTCCCTGGTCTGATGGCAGTCGACCCAGCATCTCGAAGTGGGCATGCCCTTTCAGGCCCCAAGCCACTCAAGAATCCTCACCAGGAACACCTCCCTGCTCGGCTGGGGAGCCCACTGCGGAGATCTCTGCATTCAGGGCAACTGGTTGCCAGACGAGAGCACCCAGCAGATCAACCTACTAGAGCTCCGAGCCATATACCTAGCCCTGAAGGTCTTCTGTCACCACCTGCATCACCAGCCGGTCCTGGTCCAGACGGAAAACCAGGTGGTGATGTTTTATATGAAAACAGGGGGGGCAAGGGGTTTCATACCCTTTGTCAGGAGGCACTGCCCTTCTGCTCGTACACAGTCCAACACAGTATCCTCCTGCGGAAAATGTACCTGCCAGACCAGGACAACCAGCTGGCCAACAGACTCAGCAGAGTTCTCCAGCCTCACAAGTGGCAGCTGGGACCCCAGGGTAGCCTGTTGACTTTTCCGGCTCTGGGGGGAACCCCTGATGGACCTGTTAGCCAGTCCAGACAACTTTCAGTTGCCCCATTTCTGCTCTCGGCAGTCCACCCCTCCAGGGTGGCAGTGGACGCGTTCCTAGTCTCATGGTTTGAAGGCCTCATGTACACCTTCCTTCCGACGGCGCTGATCACCAAGACCTTGTTCAGGACCCTCTGCGGCAGGGCTTCGCTCATCCTGATAGCTTTTTGGTGGCCCAGGCAGCTGTGGTACCTGCTGCTTCTGCAGTTGATGGTGAAGGCCCCCATCCCCTTGGGGACCACCCCAGGACTCCTTTCTCAGGAGGGGGGCTCTCTCCTGCACCCCAATCCGGGGTCCCTCTTGTTGACAGCGTGGCTGCTGAGAGGGTGACTTTGGCCCCTCTTCATCCTTCCGGCTGAGATGGAGGAAATTCTGCTGGCCTCTCACAAGTCCTCTACTAGGAAGACTTACGTCCTCAAATGGCGCAGGTTCTCTGCTTGGTGCACCGAACGCTGGGCTGATCCTTTCTCCTGTTCGGTGGCTCTAGTGTTAGAGTACCTTCTACACCTCTCTCAGTCTGGGCTGAAGTCTGACTCTGTCCGAGTGCTCCTGAGGGCCCTGGCGGCGCACCACCATCTGGTGGATGATAAGCCCCTCTCAGTCCAACCCTTGGTGACCCATTTCCTGCGGGGCCTGCTCTTATCAAAACCCCCGGTTCACCCTCCAGCAACCGGATGGGACCTCAATGTTGTGTTGCGGCAGCTCACTTGCCCACCCTTTGAGCCTCTGGCTACTTGTCATCTTCGCTACCTCTCTTGGAAGTTGGTTTTACTGGTTGCGCTCACCTCCGCTCGCAGAGTTAATGAGCTCCAAGACCTTGCGGTGGAGGCGCCTTATACCAGGTTGTGCAAGAACAGAGTGGTGCTTCGCACGTAATCCAAATTCCTGCCAAAGGTCGTGTAGCCCTTCCATCTTAACCAGGAAGTGGTGCTTCCTACCTTCTTTCTAAGACTTCACTCCAGTCGAGCGGAGATGGTCCTTCAGACCTTGGACTGTAAGAGGGCTTTGTCCTTCTGTATCCAATGCACTCAGGGCCACCGCAAAGCTGCTCAGCTTTTCATCTTCTACGACTACAGTAGGCTGGGGGAGGCGGTGACCAAGCGTACGCTGTCCACATGGGTGGCGGACTATATCGCCCTTGCTTAGGAGCAGGCGAGGTTCCCGCTGGAAGGCTGCGTCACGACGCACCGTGTCAGGGCCATGGCGGCTTTGGTGGCCAGCTCGCGCTTCATCCCGATGGTGGACATCTCGCGCTTCATCCCGATGGTGGACATCTCCTGGGCCGCAACCTGGTCTTCAGTCCATACCTTCACAGCCCATTACTGCCTGGAAAGAGTCCCGACGGGACAGTACCTTCGGCCAAGCTGTGCTCCGTAACCTTTTTGCGGTCTAGGCAACTCCTACCCTCCGACCCTTCTGTGTTCAGCCTACCAGAGTGCTGGTTTCATCGGACACAGGGGGTCCTACTGTGGTCTGTGGGCACAGACTCAATTTCTGCTTCTTGTGGCTCCCCATGAGGGAGCCCTGGTTTTGCTATGGGCTTTCGGTAGCCTGTAGCTGGGGAGTCCCATATGTGAGGACTGACTTCTTGCTTGTTCCCAGAGAAAGCGTATACTCACCTGTAACAAGTGTTCTCCAGGGACAGCAGGAATCAGTCCTCACAACCCGTCCTCCTCCCCTTGGAGTTGCTCCTGTACCATCTTTTATTTTTGCCGTATTTTAGCTATGTCATCTGACTGAGCAAGATGGCACCCTTGGGCAGCAAGGGGACCGCGCATGCGTGGTGGCATCTCCCAAAGGCTTTCTTTGAAAGCTGGGGGGATGTTTCCGCGAGGGCTCCATCGGTGTCGACGTCACCCATATGTAAGGATTGATTCCTGCTGTCACCGGAGAACACCTGTTATAGGTGAATAACTGCTTTTTCAACAATCAATGATTTTGAAAAGGCCACAATCCTGAAACTGCCCTTTCTGCTGTATTTATTGAACTATTGAAAACTTAATCTCATAGATCAGCATTGGTGGTTTCATTAAATCTATCAGCTGCCTTTGACACTAGTAATTATTCTCTTCTTTTTCAATGCCTTTGGAATGTTGTCAAAGATAATGTACTGAGTTGGTTCATTTTTTTCTGTATAATCACTCATATCTCCAGGAAAAAGCAGGAATGCAGTCTTCACATATGGGTGAACATCACTGACGAAGCCCGCTTAAGAACATTCCCCAGCATCCAACAGGAAAACCTTTGGGAGCATTTCATTGCGCCTACATGCCTGCCTTCCCGACTTCTGACATGTTCCGCGGAGCTAATAGGACGCATCATCTTGTCGCTGCCGAAAAACTTCTCTTTTTTTGTGCCCTTCGGGGTACATAGTGCTTCTGTCTTCCCGTAGACACTGGTTCCATTGAATCAGACACGGGTCCTGATAATTCTCCAGGACCAAGCAGGAAGTCAGTTCTCACATATGGGTGACGTCGGCGCCGACGGAGCCCTCGTGCGGAGCATTTCCCCAGCTTTCAAGGAAAGCCTTTGGGAATGCAGCGTGCATGCACGGTCCCCTTCCCGCCCAAGGGTGCCATCTTGCTCAGTCTTTCATTTTCCGCGGAGCCCAACGGACGTGAGTTTGTGTCACCCGGGAAAAGTAGATTTTTTTCTGCGATTTTCGCTTTTTCTGATCTGGTTCGATGACGGTTCCCCTTCCCGCCTGGGCTCGGTACACCGGTATCGAGTCCGGTATTCTTTTTTTGTTTTTTGTCCTTTGTGACTAGCGTTCATGCCTTTTTTGTTATTTTCATTGGCAGCCCGGTTTTTTGACCTTGCAGGGGCCCTTTTTCCCCCGATGGCTGCTAGCGGGTTCAAAAAATGTGATCGGTGTAAGAAACTTATGTCTCTCACCGATATACATGAGTGCTGCCTCCGATGCCTCGGGCCCGACCATGACCGTTGGCCTGTGGCCCGTGCAGCAAAATGTCCTCAAAGGCACTTCGGAACCTTCAGCATTAACGTAAGAGAATTTTCTCAGGGTCCGTGTCCGGCCAGGCCCGGACTTCATCAGAGGCCTCGACATCTCAGGAGTCGGAACCCAAGCGCCGTCGTGGTTCCTCTGAAAGGGGGTCTCCCACACGGGACCACAAAAGGAAGAAGAAGCTCATAAGGGCAGAGTTGGTGGAAGCTCCTGGGTCCTCGAGGGCCAGGTCGTGTAGTCCTGACCGCCGCCCCGGGCTCTCGGAGTCGGAGAGGCCGTCCAAGCTACCTTGTATGGAGCCGGAGTCCCCGAGTCACGTAAGTTCTGTTGTCCTCATGGACTCTCCTCCGGGAGAGCCGACGTCCGTCGGGGCCCGAGTTGGAGGCTGCTGGGTCTTCTGAGCTTGGACTCAGGTTGACGGCCTTGGAGAGCAGCTTGGCTGCCTTCATGGAACAGCAGCGGGTGCTGATCGCTGGTCTGACCGGTTCATCTGCCCCGACCACCGGGACCTTGACGTTTAAGTAGACTCCGGAGACCGAGCCAATCCTCAAGTCTCGAGTTGATCCTCGGTCAAGGTCCCCCTCGACCTCCTGTGCATGGCCGAGGTCATCGACGCCGGTGCCCTCAGCATCGGGGCGGGTGGCACCGAAACCCACATGGCCTGAGCCGCTCGACGTCGACTCGGAGGAGTAGGCGTGGGAGACAGAGGACGAAGGCGTCTCCGAACACCTTCCGGACCCAGTGCGTTCCTTCGGACTCACTGGAGTCCGAGCCTCGGAGAAGGTTCCCCCCCCCCCCCCGGAGGATACCCGGTTCTCGGACTTCATAAGGGACATGGCCAAGGCTTTGGCATTCCCTGCGGACGCTGAGGAGCTCGATGCCCTCCAGTATGACTTTCCTCCGAAGGAAGCCTTTACTGTACCGGTTCCTCCGATACTGGAACGGCTGCTCTTTCGTATCTGGGAAGCACTGGTTCTTAGCAAATGGGTCGATCCATTTATCGAGTTCATAAGAGCCCTGGGTTCCAAAAGGCGCAGCTACCACACAGTTCCATAGTTGTGGAATCGGCCATGCACCGCCTGAAGAGTCAGAAGATGCACTCCTCAGTGCCTCCCCCCCCCGGCCGGAAGGCCCGGAACCTGGATGCCCTCTCTAGAAAGTGCTTCCAGGGCTCTGTGCTATCTTGCCGTGTCCAGACTTACTAGCTGTACATGGGCATGTACTTACGGGACTTGGCAAAGGAGATTGCCGGGTTCTCAGCTTGCCTCTCCGAGGAACCCTTGCAGAGGTTCAAAGCTTTGTCTAGAGGGATCCGAGAGTGATCGAAGTTTATCTCTCGAGCAGCCTATGATGGCTTCGAGGCTTCAACCCGGGTATCTGCGGCTGGCATTGGTGCACGCCGTCAGGCCTGGCTATAGTCATCGGACCTGGAGTGATGGATGCAGGACAAGTTGGTCGATGTCCCCTGCCGAGGTGACAACCTATTCGGTAAGCCCATGACTGAAAAGGCTGCAGAAATCGAGACCGAGACTCTCACCAGGACAAGGCTGTCCAGAAAGACTTCTGCCCCTTCTCAAAAAAAGAAGGGCTCGGGAAAAAAGCCCTTTTTCCCGCGGAAGGGTGCTGCCTACAAATCCTACCCTCAATATCAGGCTTCTCCAGCTCCCCAACAGGGCCAGCAGACCAGGAGGCAGGGGCATGGGCCCCGTAAGCAGAAGACCCCCAAGCCGCCGGCTCCTGCACAGCAGGGAGCGGGGTTTTGACTCCCACAGCATAGCCTCTTCTCCACTGCTAGATCCACTCAGCATAGGAGGTCAGCTGACCCTGTACGCCTACAGGTGGCCAGCCATCACAGGGGATACCTGGGTACTGAGCATAGTCCAAAAGGGCTATATGCTCCATTTTCACTAGCTACCCCCTTCCTACTATCCAGGGGAGCCTCCGAGATGCCCTCTACACAGGAACCTCCTCCTTCAGGAGTTGGCAAGTCTTCTAACGGAACAGGCGGTAGAACCGGTGCCTCACCACCTGGAAGGGCAAGGCTTCTACTCCAGGTACTTCCTGGTACCAAAAAGGACAGGAGGCCTCCGGCCTATCCTAGACTTGCGATACCTAAACAAGGTTCTGGAGAGGGAAAAGTTCAAGATGCTTACCCTTGGGATACTGCTGCCCTACCTCCAGCAGGGAGACTAGCTATGCTCCTTAGACCTAAAGGATACTTATACTCACATCCTCATTCATCCAGGCCACAGACAATATCTCAGGTTTGTGGTGGGTGGAAACCATTTTCAGTACAGGGTACTTCCATTTGGCCTAACCTCTGCCCCCAGGGTTTTCACCAAATGCCTGGCGGTGGTGGCGGCCTATCTCAGGAATCAGGGAATTTTTGTCTTCCCATACCTGGACGACTGGCTCATCAGGGGCCAGTCTCTCCAGGAGGCCCGACAAGCCACTCTTCGCACTGTCTCTCTTCTTCAGCATCTGGGCTTTGTCATAAACTACGCAAAGTCCACTTTGCTCCCCTCTCAGAACCTAGAGTTTATAGGGGCAAGACTAGACACCCTTCAGGCAAGAGCTTACTTGTCCGAGGACAGGGCCCACAGATGGATGGAGTTGGCAAACCAGTTCCAAAGCAATTCTCAGGTCTCCGCCCACACTACCTGCGACTTCTGGGCCATATGGCATCCAAGGTACATGTGATTCTGAATGCCCGTCTGCACATGTGGGCTGCTCAGTGGTGCCTCAGAGCTCAGTGGGCGCCGGCCACAGGTAACCTCCGAGACAGAATAAAGGTGTCCAAACCACTTTTGGACTCCTTAGAGTGGTGGCTACATCTCCCAAACCACCTTTGGGGGTACTTTTTTCAGGCTCCAGCACACACAAGGGTGCTGACGACCGATGCTTCCTTAAAGGGCTGGGGTGCACATTGCCACGGCACGTACACTCAAGGCCTCTGGTCTCCTCGGGAGGCCACGCAGCAAATGAATCTTTTGGAGCTGCGAACAATCCGCTTAGCTCGACAGACTTTTTCTCATGCCCTCTCTCACCAGTCTGTTTTGGTGCAGACGGACAATCAGGTGGCAGTGTTCTATGTGAACAAACAAGGGGGCACGGGGTCCAGGCTCCTATGTCAAGAGGCACTGGCCCTTTGCTCCTTTGCAGTAAAACAAGGCATGTTTCTCAAAGCAGTTTATCTACCTGGACAGGAGAATTTCCTAGCAGACAAGCTAAGCAGGATTCTCCAGCCTCACAAATGGCAGTTGAATCCAGTCCACAAAACCGTCAGCTGCCCAGGTTTTGCTCCAGGCAGCCGCATCCCCTGAGGATGGCAGTAGATGCTTTTCTGATCTCTTGGTCTACGGGCCTCCTGTATGCGTTTCCTCCCACGCCCCTGGTGGCCCGAACTCTGTTCAAGATTCTCCGGGACAAGGCCTCGGTGATTCTGGTAGCCCCCAGATGGCCGAGGCAGCCCTGGTTTCCACTTCTGCTGCAGTTGGCGGCGGAAACTCCATTCCCTCTGTGGTTGCAACCCAATCTCCTGTCTGAGGATCAAGGTTCCCTTCTGCACCCCAATCTCAGGTCCCTCAATCTGATGGCCTGGCTGCTGAAAAGATAGTGCTAGCTCCATTGCTTCTACCTAAGGAGGTTGAGGAGGTGGTTTTGGCCTCTAGGAGGCAGTCCACCAGAAAGTCCTATGCCCTCAAGTGGCGTAGGTTTACGGTATGGTGTGCTCAGTGCATGGAAGATCCTTTCTCTTCCCTTGTGCCAGTAGTACTGCAGTATCTACTTCACCTGTCAGACCTAGGCCTTAAGTCTAACTCTGTTTGGGTCCACCTCAGTGCTCTTTCAGCGCATCACTCCCCGGTGGAGGGACAGTCTGTCAGTTCATCTCTTGGTGTCCCGTTTTCTCAGAGGTCTGCTTCTTCTCAAGCCTCCAGTTCGTCCACCGGCCATTGAGTGGGATTTGAATGTGGTCTTTGCAACAGCTTACTCGCCCACCGTTTGAGCTGATGGTTACTTGCCATTTGCGCTTCTTTTCTTGGAAGCACTCTTCCTCGTAGCTCTTACCTCGGCTAGATGTGTGAGTGAACTACAAGCTCTGGTTTCTGATAGACCGTATACACGGTTCTGTAGGAACAGGATGGTCCTACGGACCCATCCGAAGTTCCTTCCAAAAGTGGTCTCCTCTTTCCATCTCAACCAGGAGGTGGTTCTTCCAACCTTCTTTCCCAGGCCGCATACCAGCTGGGCTGAAACAGTCTTACATACTCTGGACTATAAGAGGGCATTGTCTTTTTACGTAGAACATATGTGGGGGCATCGAAGGGCTACTCAGCTCTTCATCTCCTTTGACCCTAATAAGATGGGGTTGCCTGTCTCCAAGCGTACGTTGTCTACTTGGGTAGCAGATTTTCTCCAGGACCAAGCAGGAAGTCAGTCCTCACATATGGGTGACTGCACCGACGGAGCCCTCGCGGAGCAATTTCCCCAGCTTTCAAAGAAAGCCTTTGGGAATTGCAGCGCGCATGCGCGGTCCCCTTCCCGCCCAAGGGTGCCATCTTGTTCAGTCTTCTTTTTTCCGCGGAGCCCTACAGACGCTGTTTGTGATCGCCGCTGAAAAAGTTTATTTTATTTACTATTCTTTTCTCGGTTCGACGCCGGATCCTTTTCCTGCCCGGACCCGATACGCCGGTATCAAGTCCGTTCTTTATTTTTTCGGTTTTTGTCCTTCGTGACTAGCGTTCGTGTCATTTTTCTTTTTTCACTGGAAGCCCTGTCTTTTGACCTCGCAGGGGCCCTTTTTCCCCCAATGGCTGCCAGCGGGTTTAAAAAGTGTGATCGGTGTAAGAAACTTATGTCTCTTACCGACACACACGACTGCTGCCTCCGCTGCCTTGGACCCGATCATGACCCGGTGATCTGTGGTCCGTATGGCAAAATGTCCTCAAAAGCGTTGAGGAGTCGGCAGCATCAAAAAGGACGAATCTTCTCTGACTCCGCGTCCGGCCGGGCCCGGACCTCGTCAGAGCCTTCGACGTCTCGGGACTCCGGTCCTGAGCATCGTCGGAGTTCCTCTGAGCGGGGGTCTCCTGCCTGGGAACATCATAGGACGAAGAGTCACCAGGTACTTTTCGGACTCGGTGCGTCCCATCAGACTCGCCCGAGTCCGAACCTCGGAGACGGTCCCCTCTGGAGGACACCCGGTTCTCGGACTTCGTGCAGGATATGGCCAAGGCCTTGGCATTCCTCACGGATTCCAAGGAGGATCCTCGAGCCGAAGAGCTCGATGCCCTCCAGTATGACTCTCCCCTGAAGGAGGCCTTTACTGTACCGGTTCCTCCGATGCTGGAGCGACTTCTCTTCCGCATGTGGGAGAGCCCGGTGTCGGCGCCGGTGTTAAGCAAGCGGGTCGATTCCATTTATCGAGTCCGCAAGAGCCCCGGGTTCCAAAAGGCACAACTGCCGCACCATTCCATGGTGGTGGAATCGGCCATGCATCGACTCAAGAGTCAGAAGATGCACTCCTCGGTGCCTCCCGGTCGGGAGGCCCGAAACCTGGATGCCCTCGGTAGGAAGTGCTTCCAGGGCTCTATGCTTGCTTGTCGAGTCCAGACCTACCAGCTCTACATGAGCATGTATCTCCAGGACCTGGCAAAGGAGATTGCCGGGTTCTCTGCTGGTCTCTCCGAGGAACCTTTGCAGAGGTTCCAGGCCTTGTCCACTGGTATTCGGGAGTGCTCGAAGTTTATCTCTCGAGCAGCCTACGATGGCTTCGAAGCATCGGCTCGGGTAGCCAGAGCCGGCATCGGTGCCGCCAACAGGCTTGGTTTCAGTCATCCGACCTCGAGCCATGGGTACAGGACAAGTTGGTCGATGTCCCCTGCAGAGGTGAAAACCTCTTTGGCAAGCCCATGGCTGAAAAGGCTGCATAGATCGAGACTGAGACTCTGACCAGGACTCGGCTGTCCAGAAAAACCTCTGCCCCTTCTCAGAAGAAGGGCTCGGGGAAAAAGCCCTTTTACCCGAGGAAGGCGGCTGCCTATAAACACTACCCTCATTATCAGGCCTCAGCAGCTCCCTAACAGGGTCAGCAGGCCAAGGGACGGGGTAATGGGTCCCGTAGGCAGCAGGCCCCCAAG
The DNA here is from genome assembly GCA_033557465.1 of Ichthyophis bannanicus. Classification (NCBI taxonomy): domain Eukaryota; kingdom Metazoa; phylum Chordata; class Amphibia; order Gymnophiona; family Ichthyophiidae; genus Ichthyophis; species Ichthyophis bannanicus. The sequence goes on from CM066033.1 coordinate 547,509,390, forward strand.
CCCACAACACCGGCCCCTGCTCAACAGGGTGGGGTTTTTGACTCCGTCAGCATAGCCTCTTCCCCTCCGCTGGTTTCTCTCAGCACAGGAGGCCGGCTGGTCCACTTTGCCCACAGGTGGTCAGCCATCACATCAGATACCTGGGTGCTTCATATAGTTCAAAAAGGCTATCTTCTACACTTTCACCAGGTACCTCCCTCCTACTTTCCAGGGGAGCCTCCACGACTCCCTCTGCACAGGGACTTACCCCTTCAGGAGTTGGCAAGTCTTCTTCAGGAGCAGGCTGTGGAACCGGTGCCCCACCACCTGAGAAGTCACGGCTTTTATTCCAGGTATTTTCTGATACCAAAAAGAACAGGAGGCCTCAGACCCATCCTGGACTTGCAAAACCTCAACAAGTTCCTGGCAAGGGAAACGTTCAAGATGCTTACCCTTGGAATCCTGCTGCCCTACCTCCAGCAGGGAGACTGGCTATGCTCCTTGGATCTAAAGTATGCGTATACTCACATCCTTATTCATCCAGACCACAGACAATATCTCAGGTTTGTTGTCGGAGGAAATCATTACCAGTACAGAGTACTGCCCTTTGGCCTATCCTCCGCCCCCAGGGTGTTCACCAAATGCCTGGCAGTGGTGGCGGCCTATCTAAGACTTCAAGGCCTTTTTGTGTTTCCATACCTGGACGACTGACTCATCAGAGCCCAGTCTTCCCAAGAGGCCACTCAGGCCACTCATCGCACTGTGACTCTACTCCAGCACTTGGGATTTGTCATAAACTTCGCAAAGTCCACTTTGCTCCCCTCTCAAAATCTCGAATTCATAGGCGCCAGGTTGGGGACACTTCAGGCACGGGCCTTCCTGCCTCTGGACAGGGCCCAAAGGCTCATGGATCTCACCAGCCACTTTCGCAGCAATTCCCTGGTCTCGGCCAGGCAATTTCTGAGACTGCTCGGCCATATGGCTTCCACGGTCCATGTGAGCCCCCAATGCCAGCCTGAATATGCGACCTGCTCAGTGGTGCCTTCGCACTCAATGGCATCAGGCCACGGGGAGCCTGGCGGACTCAGTACAGATATCCGACCTGCTGGTCTCTTCTCTGCGGTGGTGGCTTCATCTGCCAAACCTAGTGCTAGGAGTGGATTTTCAATCTCCTCCGCCTTCTCAGTTGCTGACATCCGATGCTTCTCTCCTGGGTTGGTGAGCACATTGCCAAGGGTCATGTACTCAAGGCCTCTGGACTCCTTGGGAGTCTGCTCAGCAGATAAACTTCCTGGAGCTCAGAGCCATCCGCCTAGCTCTGAAAGCCTTCTCCCACCTCACTTCTCACCAGTCTGTGCTGGTCCAGACGGACAATCAAGTTGCAATGTTCTACGTGAACAAACAAGGAGGCACAGGCTCCTTCCTTCTCTGTCAGGAGGCACAGAAACTGTGCTCTTGGGCCGTCAGCCACAGCATCCTCCTCAAAGCTGTCTATCTCCCAGGTCAGGAAAATTACCTGGCAGACAAGCTGAGCAGGATCCTCCAACCACACGAGTGGAGATTGGATCCGTTGGTAGCTCAAAGGATCTTTCTCAAGTGGGGCCTCCCCACCATGGATCTCTTTGCCAGTCCTCTGAACTGGCAACTTCCCAGATTCTGCTCTCGACAACCGCATCCTCTCAGAGTAGCGGCGGATGCTTTTCTGATTCCATGGTCCACGGGCCTCTTCTATGCCTTTCCTCCCATGCCACTGGTGTCTCGGACGCTCTTCAAGGTTCTCAGAGACAGAGCCTCGATGATCCTAGTGGCTCCCCGGTGGCCGAGACAGCCCTGGTTCCCGCTTCTGATGCAGCTGGCGGTGGACACTCCTCTTCCTCTGGGGTTTCAACCCGATCTCCTGTCACAGGATCAGGGGACTCTCCTACACCCCAACCTCCGGTCCCTTCATCTGATGGCCTGGCTGCTGAAAGGGTAGTCCTTGCTCCCCTCCTGCTGCCTCGGGAGGTGGAAGAGGTCCTCTTGGCCTCCAGGCGGCCCTCCACCCGGAGTCCTACGCTCTTAAGTGGCGTCGGTTCTCCGTGTGGTGTGCTCAGCAGTCTGAGAATCCCTTCTCCTGCTTGGTGGCAGTGGTCTTGCAATATTTGCTTTACCTCTCCAATCTGGGCCTTAAGTCCAACTCTGTCAGGGTCCACCTCAATGCTCTCTCTGCACATCACGCACCGGTGGATGGCAGGCCTCTTTCCAACCACCCTTTGTTGGCTTGTTTTCTCCGAGGCCTCCTTCTCCTTAAGCCTCCTTTGCGCCCACCAGCACCTGAATGGGATCTGAATGTGGTCTTGCAGCGGATTACCTATCCGCCCTTTGAACCTATGGCTACCTGCCCTCTTCGTTTTCTTTCCTGGAAAACCTTGTTTTTGGTAGCCCTTACCTCTGCTAGGCGCGTTAGTGAACTGCAGGCCCTAGTGTCTGATCCTCCTTACACTAGGTTCTACAGGAATAGGGTAGTCTTACGGACTCACCCTAAGTTTCTTCCAAAAGTGGTTTCTCCTTTTCATCTCAACCAGGAGGTGGTTCTTCCGACCTTCTTTCCCAGGCCGCACACCAGCCCGGCTGAAATGGTCCTGCATACACTGGACTGTAGGAGGGCCTTGTCCTTCTACCTTGACCGTACGCGAGAGCATAGGAGGGCTGTTCAGCTCTTCGTTTCTTTTGACCTCAATAAGTTTGGGCTACCTGTCTCCAAGCGTACTTTGTCCATATGGGTTGCTGACTGTATCGCTTGGGCTTATCGGGCAGCCGGCCTCTTGTTGGAGGGTCGTGTCACGGCTCATCGTGTCAGGGCGAAGGCTGCGTCAGTGGCTCATCTCTGCTCTGTTCCGTTGGCAGACATCTGCCGGGCCGCTACTTGGTCTTCCAGCCAGACTTTTGCGGCCCTTTACTGCCTGGAGAGGGAGTCCCGCAGGGACAGTGCTTTCGGTCAGGCAGTCCTCCATAATCTCTTCGAGGTTTAGGCAACTCCTACCCTCCAGCCCTGGTGTTGGGCTACCGGTTGGGGGTGTTTTCAGAGAAGATTCCTTCCTTCTGTGCTACTGAGCTAGAGGGAGCTCATTTTTCCGCTTGAGGTCTCCGGTAGCCTTAAGCTAGGGAGTCCCATATGTGAGGACTGACTTCCTGCTTGGTCCTGGAGAAAGAGTAGTTACTCACCTGTAACAGGTGTTCTCCAGGAGCAGCAGGAATCAGTCCTCACAACCCTCCCTCCTCCCCTTGGAGTTGCAGTCATATGATTTATTTTGCTAATTTTTTGCTGTCTTTTAGCTATGTCATCAGACTGAACAAGATGGCACCCTTGGGCGGGAAGGGGACCGCGCATGCGCGCTGCAATTCCCAAAGGCTTTCTTTGAAAGCTGGGGAAATTGCTCCGCGAGGGCTCCGTCCGCGCCGACGTCACCCATATGTGAGGACTGATTCCTGCTGCTCCTGGAGAACACCTGTTACAGGTGAGTAACTACTCTGTATCACCTGGGCGTACAAGGCAGCCGACCTCCCCTTGCAGGGTCGAGTCATGGCCCACCGTGTCAGGGCGAAAGCCGCGTCAGTAGCTCATCTCCGCTCTGTTCCGTTGGCAGACATCTGCCGGGCCGCTACTTGGTCTTCAAGCCAGACATTTGCAGCTCATTACTGCCTCGAGAGAGTGTCCCGGCAGGACAGTGGTTTCGGACAGGCGGTACTCCGTAATCTCTTTGAGGTTTAGGCAACTCCTACCCTCCGACCCTAGTGTTGGGCTACCGTATGGGGGCATTCTCAGAGTATATTCTTATCACGGATGCTGAGGCTCTTGAGAGGGAGCCATTTTTTCAGCTTTGGGTTCCCGGTAGCCTAGAGCTGGGGAGTCCCATATGTGAGGACTGACTTCCTGCTTGGTCCTGGAGAAAGAGTAGTTACTCACCTGTAACAGGTGTTCTCCAGGAGCAGCAGGAATCAGTCCTCACGACCTTCCCTCCTCCCCTGGAGTTGCAGTCATATGTTTATGTTTATGTTTATTGAATTTGATAAAACCGCCTTTCTGCAGGAATCAAGGCGGTGTACAATTTTCCAAAAAACAAAAGAAAAGTCAAGGCCGGGGGCCAGTGAAAATAAGAAAGGAAGTTACAATTCTTTGACAGGAAAGAAGGAGAGGGAGGAGAGATAAGACGAGACAGGAGAGAATACATATTCCAAGATAGAAACCAAAGGGGTAGGGAAAGCAAGAAGGTCACACGAAAGGGGAGGGAAGGTCAAAGGCCAGGGAGAAAAGATGGGTCTTCAGATTTTGTTTGAAGGTGGTATGATGGGTCTGTAAACGTAAGGAGGAGGGGAGAGCATTCCAAAGAGCAGGGCCGGTGAAGAAGAAGGCAGAGGAGCGGGTGGATTGCAGGTGAGCAGATGAAGGGGAAGGAAGGGTGAGGCGATTGAGGTGGAAGGAGCGAGGAGTGTGCCTGGGAGAGTGAAAGTTTGAGGTCTGCCAAATATACTTTATTTTGATTTTTTTGCTGTCTTTTAGCTATGTCATCAGACTGAGCAAGATGGCACCCTTGGGCGGGAAGGGGACCGCTCATGCGCGCTGCATTCCCAAAGGCTTTCCTTGAAAGCTAGGGAAATGCTCCGCAAGAGGGCTTCGTTGGCGCTGACGTCACCCATATGTGTGGACTGATTCCTGCTGCTCCTGGAGAAACACCTGTTACAGGTGAGTAACTACTCTTTCTTTGTCTTTTTTTGTTTTGTTTTGTTTTTAATTTTCCATTTTTCTCTGTTTTTTTTTTCCTATTCATTTTCACCACGGTTCTCACTGCTAAACCAGCCCTCGAGGCCTCCATTGCCTTATCTTCGATCTTGAAGACAATTTTTTCAGGCACGGAAAAGCCAGTCAGTGGTTTCAAACAATGTACCAAGTGGGCCAGTACCATTTTGGCCACTGATAAACAATGATTGGTGTCTAAAATGTTTGGGTCCTGAACATGAACCCACTTCTTGTCCTTTGTGTCAACAATTGACAAAGAGAGGTCTCAAGAACCGAGTCAGATTAGATTGTTATTCCTCTTGGACACGGTTTCAGTGGCTTCCACTTCATTGGGGGTGTCGACGACTTCTCCTTGGTCTTGTGCTTTTTCAGAGTCCAAACACAGAAGTAAGTCAGTGTCTGTGACCGTTTCCAAATCTTCAGCATCAAGGACCGATTACGATGCCAGGGAAGAGTCCCAGCATAAGCATCGTGACTTCCCTAGAGGTGCTTCCAATGCAGACTCGCCAGCCAAACAGCCCTAGTGAGAGGATCTGTCCTCCAAAGCAGAAGTGGGGCCCTGGGATGCTCCCGAGGCATTGATCTCCAGAGAGCTACTGGTTCCATGTTCTAGGATGGTGGCTCAGAGCCCTATAAGTGATTCCATTCAGACATCGGCTATCTCTCTAGATCATTGCATGTGGCTCTTGAGAAGAGTTTGGCAGCACCCCTAGCAACTTTGGTACCAATAACATCGAGAGCTTCAGGAGTACAGACTTCGGCATTCAGCCTACCACCAGATGTATTGGGCCTGATGTCGGTCCTCAAACCAGCATCGTCTGAGCACCCAATGTCGATTCCTCATTGGAAGTAGTTGATGCTCCCTGTATCCAACAGACCAAGATTGCCATTACTCTCAGTTCCGATACCTCTGAGTATCGGTATCAGCATCGACCATTGACCGAAGCATCAAGATCAAACCCAAGACCGCAGATACTTTGATTTCTTGCCGGACTCTGATTCAAGTTCTTCAGAATCTGATGGAGGGTCACTCGATTCCTGAGAACTTCCCGACATCCCTCCGGAACCTTCACCACCTCAGGACTGGCTTCTGTCTCCCCCAGTAAATATGTCCTTTCAGGACTTCATACATGACATGGTAACAGGGATCTCCATCACAGTATCATCGGAAAGGGAACAGAGGGTGAAGGAATTGGAGATTCTCCAGTACCCTCCCATGCCCAAGGAGGCAGCTACCTTACCGGTGCATCATTCCCTGTAGGATCTTATGCTCCGCGTGAGGGAGGCCCAATCACAATTCCGCCTGTCAGCAAGAGGCTCAATACCATGTGCCGGAGTGCCCAGGTCTCCAAAAACCTCATCTCCCCCACCACTCAATGGTGGTGGAATCGGCGATGTGCCGTATAAAAAGCTCAAAGAACCATTCAACCATGCCTCTTGGCAAAGACTTGAGGACACTCAATGCCTTCGGGTATCGATGTTTCCAGGCATGCATGTTGGCCTCCAGAATCAACTCTTACATATGGTGTTTGTGGGCATGTTTCTGAAGGATGTAACCAGGGATCTGGACTTTCACCCCCCTGCTTCTTGAGAATAAGCAGAGTGCATTCCAGACATTCATCAAGCAAAACCAGAACACTTCTAAGTTTCTTACCAGGGCCCCTTGATGCTTTTGAATCTGCAAGCAGAGTTTCAGCAGTCTGCATTGGGAATCGCAGAATGGCCTGGTTATAAGCATCAGACCTGGAGCAATGGTCTAGGATAAATTGGCCAATATCCCATGTACTGGAGAAACCCTTTAGGCAAAGATTGGAGGGACAAATCGGGAGATTTGAAACAGTTGATATCACTCTAAAATTCCTTTACAGGAAGACAGCTGACCCCATCCAAGAGGAAGATGGGTAAAAAGAAGAGATACTAGCCTTTTTAACCATCTTCTGCTGCCTGTCAACCTCAGCAGAGGCAGCAGGTCCTCGCAAACCCAAGAAACCCAAGGCTCCTAAGCCTCAACCAGCTGCACAGTCACAGCCTGCACATGGTTTTGATTCCTTCCTAAAGAACATTGCCTATCTGCCCCTGGAGGGCCCCCAGCGCCTCCACATAGCGGGCTGACTGTCACTATGCCCACAGGTGGCATCTCATAACATCAGAGCCATGGATGTTCCAGATTGTCCAAAGGGATTATCAGATTCACTTCGAAACTTTATTCCCCGCTTGCTTCACAGGGGATTATCCCAAATAACCCCTTCAAAGCTCTCTCTTATAAGAAGAGGCAATCACCCTGTTGTCCCAGGGTGCCATAGAAAGAGCTTCTCCTCAAGAAAAGTTGGGCTTCTAGTCTCCATGCTTTCTCATTTCAAAGAAAACAGGAGTCTTCAGTCCCATCTTGGATCTCAGAGACCTAAACAAGTTCATGGTCCAAGAAAAATTAAAAATGATTTCTCTAGGAACTCTTCTACCATACCTCCAGAGACATGATTGGCTATATTCTCTCAGCCTAAAAGAGGAGTACATGCATTTGCTGATTCATCATTTGCGCAGACGGTATCTGCTCTTCATGTTTCAAGGAAACCATTATCAATGCCAAGTTCTCCCCTTCAGTCTAGCCTCTGCCCCAAGGGTCTTCACAAAATGCATGACGTCGTCACTGCCTACCTACACACATCAGGATTATTTGTCTTTCCTTACATAGACGATTGGCTGGTCAGGGGAGACTCACCTCAAGAGGTAAAACTCTCCCTTCATCACACCATCATGGTGCTCCAACACCTGGGGTTTGTCATAAACTTCCCAAAGTCCAACCTCGCTCCAACTAAGTGCCTGGAGTTCATTGAAGTGCTCTTACATGCGACAGGCCAATGCTTTCCTCCCACAGGATTGCTGTGCCCGCCTCATCGAGCTGGAAAAAGGGGCCAACAGCAAAGCCAAGTATCAGCTCGAGAGATGTTGCGACTATTAGGACACATGAACTCCATGGTCCATGTCAACCCCTACGCTACATTACACATGTGACAAATGCAGTGGTCTCTGTCTTCCCAGTGGATGCAAAAGAAGGGTAGACTCGGAGACCAGATCCACATCACCCCTCAACTGATCAAGTACCTCCAGTGGTGGTGTCTCCCACAAAATCTACTTATCGGGTCATCTTTTCAGATGCCTCCACCTCAATGCACCCTGACAATGGGTGTTTCCAAGCTGGGTTGGGGAGCTCATCTGAACGATCTGACCATATAGGGACTGTGGACACAACAAGAATCTGTCCTGCAGATCAACTTGCTAGAATGACGGGCACTGACAAATGCTCTTCGGTTTTTTCAACCCCAACCTTCGGAGCAACCTGTTCTAGTCAGAACGAACGACCAAGTTGCCATGTTCTACATGAACAAAGAAGGGGGAATGGGGTCCTGTCCTCTCTGCGAAGAAGCAATTTGCCTATGGTCCTTTGTCATCTCTCACCGCATTCACCTCAAGAGCGGTGTACCTCCCGGGCAAATTCAATGTCCTAGCAGGCAGGCTAAGCTGTATCCTTTGTCCACACGAATGGACCTTGACTGGAAGGGGCAGCTCAGATCTTCCAAGCACGGGGAACCCCACTCGTAGATCTTTTTGCCACTCCACAAAACACGCAGCTTCTGCTTTTCTGTTCTAGGGTTCCGACGCAGTACTACTGGGTCTCGGACGCCTTCCCTCTCCATTGGGGACAGGGACTGCCCTATGTATTCCTTCCCATCCTGTTGATACCCAATATGCTGTCCAAGTTATAGGCCGACGGGGGCTCAATGATTTTCATAGCTCCCTTTTGGCCCCGTCAGCTGTGGTTTCCTCTGCTATTTCACCTTGCGCAGACTCAGTCACTCAATCTGGGATGTGCGCTCAACCTCAGCTCTCAGGGCCACGGGATGCTCCTCCATCCCAATCTTCACTCCCTATGCCTGACAGCATGGCTGCTGAAGGGCTAGTGCTTGCCAACCTTGACCTGTCACAGGGGTCAAGAATGTCCTTTTTGCATCTTGTAAGGATTCCACCAGGCAATCTTATGCCTTTAAACGGTGTAGGTTTGCCTGCTGGTCCTCCCCAAAGGACCTTGACCGCTTTTTTTGCCCGGTGGAGTTGCTTCTACAATATCTCATCCACTTATCCTTGACAGGTCTTAAGACTAACTCTGTGAGAGTTCACCTTAATGCCATTGCGGCATTTCACAGACCAGTGGATGGATAGCCTATCTCCTCGTACCCCTTAGTAGCACGCTTCATGTGGGGTCTCCTGCTGTCCAAGTCACCCATTAAGATGCCGACAGTGGCCTGGGATCTGAATGTGGTTCTGGTGCAACTTCTAATGCCACCTTTCAAACCTTTAGCCACCACTTCACGGAAGTTTCTATTTTGGAAGGTCATCTTCCTTATTGCCCTCACTTCAGCTTGCTGCATCAGCGAGCTGCAGGCTCTAGTGGCAGATCCCCCCCATACTCTGTTCCACCATGACAAGGTGGTTCTGTGTACCCATTCGCATTTCCTCTCAAAGGTGTTTCTTTCTTCCATCTAAAGCAGTCAGTAATCCTCCTGATTTTCTTTCCTAGACCACATGCATCTTGGGCTGAAGCAGCACTACACACTCTAGACTGTAAGCGAGCGCTGGCCTACTACTTGGATAGAACTAAAGATCACAGAAAATCTCAATTATTCATTTCCTTTGATCCTAGTAACCTGGACCTACTGGTGACGAAACATACTCTACCTAGATGAATAGTAAATTGCATTTTGTTTATGCATCAGCAGGACTCTCATTGGAGGGTCATGTCACCGCTCATAATATGCAGGCTATGGCAGCATCGGTAGCTCATCTCCGTTCAGTAGCCATTGAGGACATTTGCTGGGTAGCCACCTGGACCTCTATTCATACTTTTGCTGCACACTACTGTCTTGACAGAGACTTCTGTCGGAACTCTGTCTTTGGCTAAATCGTACACCAGCACCTCTTTGGGACTTAAACTCAACTCCTACCCTCCATCCCAGACTTCTACAAGATACCAGACTATCATTGGGGGAGTATCTCCTCCTGGAAAAGAGTCCAATGGCCCACAACTCTTCCGGACTCTTCGGCTACATGTTCTTTGCCTCAGGGATTGCACCATCTCCCCCCCCCCCCACCCACCATACTAGTTTGGTACCTGGGAGCTAGTGAGTCCCATATGTGAAGATTGCATTCCTGCTTATTCCCGGAGATAACGTAGTTACTCACTTGTAACAGGTGATCTCTGGGAGCAACAAGAATCAGTCTTCACAACCTGCCCTCCTCCCCTAGGAGTTGTATTTCTTTTAGTTTCTTCTTCTCAGCTACAAACTCAACTGAGAAGAGGAGTTGCGAAGGCAGGCACTCAGGCATAGTGGACTGTTCCCAAATGCATTCCTATTGTATGCTGGGGAGCGTTCCCGCACGGGCTTCATTGGTGACATTCATCCATATGTGATGACTGATTCCTGCTGTTCCCGGAGATCACCTGTTACAGGTGGGTAATTACACTTTAGGGTCCATACTCAATAGTCTGCAGATTCTTCATCACCGTCTTTTCCTCATGGTGTCTCCCTGGGCTCTATTTTCTCTCCATTCCTTTTTTAATATCTTTCTTGCTCTGCTAGCCACATTAATACAAGACCATGAGATCAGTGATTTGTATTATTTGAATGATATCTTACTGGTTTATTACTCATCTGTTGCTATCCCGATCTTTCTACATTGAATACATCTAGATTCTACATCTGCTTGGCTGTTTAAAAATGGCTTTCAGCTTAATCCTCTGAAGTCTCAGAGGATGGGATAACTGGCCGTTCTTCTATTCTTACTATAAGTCCACCTTTGCTGGTATTCGTGTTCCTCTTATTCAGTCTCTGACCCATTAAGGAATCACTCTCGATACTCACTTTACTTTTGAGGCGAGGTGGCAGCTACAGTTCATGGATCCTTCGATGTCCTTCATCAGATCTGCTCAATAAGACCGTATTTATCAAGGTGAGTGCTTCAGACACTACTACATGCTCTGATAATATCCAAATTCGACTATCGCAGCTTGGTGTACTGTGATCTTCAGTCTTCCCAGTTAAAAAGAAAATTTGTTAGTTCATAACACTGCAATTTCACTCTTAACAAAGGCATCAAATTATGATCGCATATCCCCACTGTACTATCAAAACCATTGGCTGTCCTTGATTATAGTTGTAATATTCTCCTACTTACTCATAAGGCATATTACACATGACTTCCCATATATCTTGCTTCTCCTTTGGTCTTCTATTGCCCTCTGATGGACACTACATTTCAAAATTCTAACTGCTTAGTTCTTCCCCCAGGTTCTGGTGCCCAACTCAAATCAGTGTGCCATTCAGCTGCCTTCTTTCTTGCACCATATCTGTGGAATGCTCTACCAGATTACATAAGTTTGGAATCCTGCTTCTCAAAATTTAAGAGCCCTTTAACTCACTATTTTGAATCGGCGTTCTTGGACTTCAGGAATCGGGGATAATCCGGAGAATAGGCACGTGTTAACTGCTCTTGTTTAAGGACACTCATATTTTATTTTTGTTTTTAACTTTCTGTCTCACTTTTTTTAACTACCTCTGTCAGAATGGAATTCTTTTTCTGTTTCTTGATTATTTTTAATTGTAAACTGTTTTGATGTCAACCCCATCGAAGGCAGTATATTAAGTGCTTAATATACATATACATAAACATAAACATAAACACCTAGTGCACAGTTGAGCTGTGGAATTTCTTGATGGAAGATGTGAAAGCAGATAGCTAGGTTTAGAAAGGGTTTTGATAAGTTCTTAGAGGAAAGCACCATAATCCCTTATTGTCCAGGAAGACTTAGGGAAAGCTGCAGTTTATCCCTAGGTGGAAATGGGGAATGGACTTCTCTTTGGGAACCTGGTGGGGTATTTACGACCTGGAACTTGATTGACCTTTGATCTGACGCAGTATGGCATTTCTTGTATTCTTATGATATTTCATAGATGGAAGAGGTCATGTAGAACAATCTGAATCATTGGAAAGAGGGAAGAGCTGTGGTAGGATAAAGGGGAGATCAAGATAGTAACATAACTGGCGACCAGAACACAGTAAGAGATATCAAGGAAAGAAAGTACAGTGATTGTGTATGGAGGGAAGACGGGGTGGGGGGGGGGGGGAGAGTTGACACAGGTTTCTCAGCTAATTTGACAAAGCTTCTGAATTTTTCTCAGGTTTGTTGAACTGTTTAATATCCTTTTTAAAGAAGGTCTCACATTTCTAACTCTGAAAACCTGAGTGACGTTTTTTTGTAGCTTGCAGTGCCATTTTGGCAGTGTTTTCTCAGTACTCTTTTGGTGTTCCAACATCATTATTTTGCTATGCTCTGGCCACCCTTTGTAAATATGCACGGCTAGCTATCAACTAAAAGAGATTCCTGGTTGCTGCTGGAATGTGCAAGGTAGTCAAAAGCTGGTTCGCTGGGCTTTTGAATTGTGGCCAGAAAGTCTTAGAAAGAACTCGTGATCTGTTATAAAGACGCTGTGTGAATAGAAGGCACCTGGGGCAGACATTGGTTGTTGCTTACATTCCTTTGGCAGTGACTAAACACCCTGCAGATATATAGCCTTGAAAATTAGAAATGGCTGTAGAAGTTTCTGTCAGTGTTCAGAATACATAAGCACACAAAATGTGGCATAGAGGTGAAATCAAAGGTCTATCAGGCAGGCCAGCTCAACCATTAGACAACTCTGGGTGGTTGCTTGGGGCAGCAGAGAGCAGCAGCAGTTAAAGCAAAATAACAGGTCCTGACAGTCATATAGACTCAAAGAGCCATCATCATATTCTCTGACCTGCAGGAAGGTCTGACACACACATTTATACAAGGCAAACTTCAGTATTTGAATGTATGAGATGCCCAATTGTGCATTTTTGCAGGATTGTTGTTGAATGAGTGGTATTAGGATGATCATGGTTAACCACCAATTTCTTATTTCATGACCTGCACATCTTGATATCCATGCAATGGTTCATCTCATTTCTAAGCAACAGGTCTTTCCAGGTATCTTTTAATTCCTCCTGATCCTTTCACTCTCCACCATACTGTTGTGTTCCCCAAGGTTCACTTCTGTCACCCATCATAATGAATATCTTTATAGCCACAGTAAATTCAAGACCATGGAATCTCTGCTTATTTTTATGCAGATGATGTCCAATTAGTTGCCTACACCAGTCCACTATCCCCTGATGATTCATGGCTCACTGCTAATGGCCTCAAAAGAAATCCATCTAAATTAACTGCCGCGTAGTTAACTGGCCATAGTTTCAGACCCACAATTCATCTTCTCCTGCACAACCCAGTAATGCTAATGGATTATTTCAAAATTCTTGAGTGCATTTTTGATAGAGAATTTACATTTAGTTCTCAGATTTTTGCAGTGTGCAAACTTTCCTTTTTACCCTATGCTGAATCTGATTCATTATGCCCTATGTCACATCCTGTGAGACATACTGGACCTCATCCCTCAAGGTGCCTCTGCCTCTGACCCCTCCTTCTCTTTCTGCCCAGACTTTGGCTGACTATTTCCATGACAAAGTCTGCAATATTACATGCAAATTCCCTACAAGGTCATCTCCATCACCTCTGCCACTCTTTCTTCCTTTTCTACGATCTCTGAGAAGGAAACCACACATCATCTTTCCTCCTCCAAACTCACTATATGCTCCTTTAATCCCATTCCCACCCATCTTCTAAGCTCCATCTCCTCTACTGTCATCCCTTCCATCTGTCATCCCTCAATCTATTGCTTTGCACTTCAACTGTTCTTGCAGCCTTCAAGCATGCTGTGGTTATACCTCTACTCAAGAAACCCTCACTAGACCCTACTTGTCTTTCTAATTGATCCGTCTCCCTTCTCCCCTTTATTTCTAAACTACTTGAATGTTGCCGTTTACCGTGATTGTCTTGACTTTCTCTCCTCTCAAGCCCTTCTGGATCCATTGCAACCTGGCTTTCGTTCTCTATATTGTACTGAAACGGCTCTTGCCAAAGTCGCCATGGTTTGTTCCTGGTCAAATCCAAGGGTCTTTACTTGATCGTCATCCTTGTTGACTTTTCTGCTGCTTTTGACACTGTTGATCACCACCTTTGCCTCAATACCTTGTCCTTGCTAGATTTTAAGGGCTCTGCTCTATCTGTTATCATCTTATCTCTCCCATTTCACTTTCAATGTTTGTGCTGGTGGATTCTCTACTGCTATCCAGTTGGTGTACCCCAAGTGTCTGTCTTGGGAGCACTCCTTTTCTCTTTCTATACCCAGTCTCTTGGTGCACTCATCTCCTTTCATGGTTTTCAGTACCATTTTTACGCTGATAACTCTCAGATCTACCTCTCAAAATCTCCGTGGGAATCCAGGCCCATATCTTTGCCTGGCTATCTGACATTGCTGCCTGGATATCTCCCTGCCATTTGAAATGGAACATGGCCAAAACCAAACTTCTTATCTTTCCCCCTAAACCCATATCCCCCCTTCCTCCTTTCTTTATTCCCCCCTGTTTCATCGGCTCACAACCTTGGGGTCATCTTTGACTCCTCCCTCTCCTTCTCTACACACAGCTAAAACCTATTGTTTTTCTCTATAACATAAACAAAATTTGCCCTGTCCTTTCTGAACACACTACTAAGACACATTACCCGTCTTCTCAAGTCGCTTCATTGGCTTCCTGTCTGTTTCTGTAACCAGTTCAGAGTTCTCCTACTGACCAATAAGTGCACTCATTCTGCTGCTCCTCACTATCTTTCCTCTCTTACCTCTCCCTACACCCCTCCACCCTCAAGAATTCTGCACGTCTGGAAGATCATGTCTATCTGTGCCCTTCTCTCGTCTATTGCTGGCTCCATGCTTTTATCTTTGTACCTTGCTGCGCAATATGCCTGGAACAAACTACCTGAGTTAGGCTTTATCTCTAGCCCTTTTCAAATCCAGGCTAAAAACTCATCTTTTAGAGGCTGCTTTTGGGTCCTGATCCGCAGTCTCTTCTCCTACTACGTGTTTCCTTACTATTCCTCTACACATATCCTAGTCCCCCAGCTGTTGTGTTATCTGTCTTGACTAGATTGTAAACTCTGATGAGCAGGGACTGTCTTACATGTCTCTGTACAGCGCTGCATATGCCTTGTAGCGCTGTACAAATGATTAGTAGTAGTAGCAATGAAGAATTTAGTCCAGCGGCCCTTCCACTTTCATTCACACTTTTGTGATTTCATGCCCTGATTACTGTAACTTGGTTTAGAATGGAATTATGAGCACAGGCGTTATAAAACTTCAAACTATTCAAAATATAATAGTAAATCTCCTATGTAATGCTAAGAAATTTCATCATTTCACCCCACCTTATAGAGAATCATTGGCTGCCAGTGATCTACAGTTCAAAGTCCTTACTCTTGTACATGCAACTTTCTATTCTGGCATACCACAATATCTAGCTTCCTCTCTTATTCATATGTTATATGTTCCCATATCTCTAAACTATCATATCAGGCACATTTAGAGCGCATCTGTAGGGAGGCTTTTTTCTTTTTGACCCTAACCTGTGAAATTCCCTTCCTGCAGACCTCTATCTGGAGACATTATTTAAGAAATTTAAGAAAGGCTTAAATGTCCATTTTTATAGCTCACCCTTTAAAGACCAAGTGGCACTGGGCACGGTGCTAAAACTGATGACATTACTCATTTAACTATACACTTCTTAACTTCAACTCCTAAACTAAATCTTTGTCCCATATTCGATTTCTTCTTTTCTATTTATTTTATTGTAGCTCACATGAATTTTATGATCCTGTTGTATATAAGCTGCTTTGCTGGATTAAGAAAAGTGGTATATCCAATAAATTAATAAACAGTCATGATTATTGAGGTTAATTATCAAAATCCTGAGAGGGGGGTTAACATTGAAGGTTCACCTAGGGTGCCCAGTACTCTTGCACGGGCCCTACTATCAAGCCTATTGTTCTGTCCCTGATGTGGCCGAGACATATCACAAATATAATGCAGAATCCCAAAGAACAGATCAAATTCTCCTTGCTCATCCTCGGGAATAAGCGGTGACTTCCTCATTTCTCTCTACCTATTAATGGTTTATGCGTTTTCATCCAGGAAAGTCTCTGAACCCCTTTTAAACACAACTATGAAAACTACCTTAATCATATCCTCTGACAACAAATTCCACAGTTTCTCACTATGTGCTGAGTGAAAAAATACTTTCCCTGAAATGTTTTACTGTGTTATATTAATTTCATAGAGGGTCCCAAAGTCTTAGGACGATTCTAAAGGGTAAACCACACTTCCCTATTTTATGTGTTCCACCCTATTTGTGATTTTATACACATCTATCACCCCCTCTGTCGCCATCTTTTAAGCTGAAGAATGCTAAACTATTTAGACTTTCTTTATAAGGAAGCCATTCTATTCCATTTATTATTTTGGTTGCTGTTTTCTGTACCTTCAATTCTGCTGCATCTTTCAGATGGGAAACCAGAAATGCATTCAGTTTGCAATGTGCAGTTGCACCATGGATTGATAAGAAGCATGTTGATATTCTATGTTTTATTCTTCATTTCTTTGTTTAAAATTCCTAATATTCTATTTGATTGTCTGACCACCACTGTACACTGAACTGAGTATTTCAGTGTATCATCCACAGTGATTCTAAGCTTTTTGTCCTGGGTGTTGATGTCTAGTATAAAATGCCCAGTATTGTGTACTGGTAATTAGAATTATTTTCCCTATTATTTATTTATTTTATTTTATTTATTTATTTACATTTCTTATATACCGCACTATTTGCGATCAGCGCGGTTTACATAGAACAAACAGTATCCGACAATAAACAAGAGTCAGGTCATTACAATGAACAGGAGCAGTAAACTTGGATAACAGGGGAAACTATCTACATGTGTGGAAGATTGAAATAGGTAACTGTAAATATGTGAGATGGAGTTATTGTGTGTTGCTCATACATGGTGGCTGGGGTTCGGGGGAGGCTGTGAGGTATTTAATGAAGAGGAAGTGTTTTAAGGCCTTCCTAAACTGGCTCAAGTTGGGGATAGCTCTGATGTGTGGTGGTAGGGAGTTCCAGTGTGGTGTGGTGGTAGGGAGTTCCAGTTCCTAAGTACATCCCTTTGCATTTGTCCACACTGAATTCCATCTGCCCAGTCTTGCAAGTTTCTCCTGCAATTTCTCACAAAGCACTTGTGATTTACCAACTTCAAATTACTGTCTCATCTGCAAATTCAGTCATCTCACTCAATGCTTCCTTTTCCAGATCATTTATAAAGCACTAATTCCAAGGAAGATCCCTGGAGCACTCTACTGAAAAGGTTTCTCCATTAGGAAAACTGACCATTCCTCTCTATCCAAATCACACAGTCCAGACCAGAGAGATTTGCTTCCAATAGGCAGAGACACAGCAGATATGCTCATCTTCCCTATATGTGCTGTGGAGCCAGGAAGCGGATCAGTAGGCTAGTGCCAAAGACTTATTGATTAAAATCCACTTGAAAATGATTTTATTAGTGCTTTTCAAGTTGTAGTGTTATAGTAGGAGTTCATCTCACATCCAGTGATCACCAAATGATGTGGTTCAGTATTAGGACCAGGGCTAATAAAGTCCATTCAAAAGTGAGGGTCCTAGACTTTAGGAAAACTAACTTTGCCAAGATAGGACAATACCTCAAGGCATTGTCGGGATGGGAAGAGCTGTGAGATGTAGAAAAGCAATAGGCAAAACTGAAGGGATATTTTAAGGGCAACAAACCATTTTGTTAGGAAAGTAAATGTAAAAGGAAAAGGAGACCGCTATGGTTCTCAAAAGAAGTAGCTGAAAAGGTGAAAAAAAAGAGGGTAGTCTTCATAAAATATAAGAGATCACAGAAAGACAAAGACAAGCATCAATATTTGTAAAAACGTATAGAAGCTAGGAAAGTAGTCAGAAAAGCAAAGATACAAATAGAAGAAAAAATAGCTAATGCAGTAAAATGGCAGATGACATTTTTCAGATATGTTAGCGCAAGGAGGGAAATGCAAAACTTGTATTGTTGGACTCTAGGGTGAAGGAAAGGAATATGTAGAAGCTAATGCTTAACAAATATTTTTGTTCTGTGTTCACAAATGACGAGCTAGGAGCAGGACCTCAGAAAATACCCACAAATGGAAACAGAACTGAAGGGGATCTTGAATGATTTTCAGAAGACTGTGTTCATGAGGAACTAGTTAAACTAAAAGTAGGCAAAGCGATGGGGCCGGATGGGATACATCCGAGAGTATTGAAGGAACTTGGGGAAGTTCTAGCGGCTCCTCTGTCTGATTTTTTCAGTGCTTCTTTAGAGTCAGAAGTGGTCCCAGACAACTGGAAAAAGGCACATGTAGTCCTTTTACATAAAAGCGGAAGTAAGGATGACGTTGAGAACTACAGGCTGTTTAGTCTGACCTCTGTGGTGAGTAAATTAATGGAAACGCTGCTATAAGAGGATAGTGAGGTTTCTGGAGTCCAATGGCTTGCAGGATCCGAGGCAGCTCTTGTCAGACAAATCTAATTAATTGCTTTGCCTGGGTAACCAGAGAGTTGGACCAAGAAAGTGCCTTAGATATAGTGTACTTAGATTTCAGTAAAGCCTTTGACACCGTATCACACAAGTGACATAAATAAATGGATGCTAAAATGAAAGAGTCAGACTCCTCTAGCAATACTACTAAGACTGGGGAATTTAAGATTAGTATGGATCAGTTTAAGCAATTGATTAAGCAATATACAATTAAAAAATGTAAACGAGATAAGCAGGATTATCAGTGTATCCATGGCTTTGAAAGGATCATCATGCAAAGTCTAAGAGACATGTCTTATTTACTGGACCATCGGATGAGTCAGAGTGAAGCAGTAGGAGAACAGTGATAAATCAGGCTAATTTTTTTTTTGGGAAGCCCAAAGGGAAACCAGTGAGACTGCCATCGGTGTCGGGGCCAACCCTGGAGATACCTATCAGGCCCGACGACTCGCTCTCAGACTCTGTCAACAGCAGTGATATATTTCTCCCTTTTTGTGTTCTCCTTAGCACATGACTGTAATGAATTGTGGATTGGAGTTTATACCAACAGTATCATGATTCCTTTCGATTCTGTATTGCATTCCATGATTTTATTCGACAAGTACAACTGAAGGTGTTCTTTGCACCTCACCCTTATTTTCCTTATATGTTGTTGGTACAAGCTAAATCATCATGGATTCCTCTGGATGCCATGGACCCGGCAATTAGCAAGGATTTGGTGCTTCGTGATGTGAGTGCTCTCAAAGAACCTTATGTTTTCCAACATCATTGCAATTTGTCTGAGCAGGAACAAATGGCTCTCGATCAACTCCACAGAGAGGACTCTATAGTTATCTCCCGAGCAGATAAAGGTGAATCATGTGGTATAGCTGTCGGAAACTCAGTGCCAGTTGTCTGCTACCAAGTATTACTGTACATTAGCTTCTGACCCAACTGACTTTGCAGGGAAGGATTGGAGATGTATTGGAAACAGAGGTGTCTCAAGGTTTCTCACTTTGAAAGAACGTGGGGTTTTGTATGAGCGTCACCCAGTCACACTGGTGATATATTCAGTTAGTTCATAGCACTGAAATTCAACTCTTAACAAATGCAGCAAAATATGATCACGTATCCCCACTGTACTATCAAAACCATTGGCTGTCCTTGTTTATAGTTGTAATATATTACAAGATTACAATTACAAGGTCACATAGATATTAATGCACCCCTGCATCCCTGCCAGCATGGATTTCGCGAAGCACATGGTGTTGAAACATTACTCACAACCTTATTCAACACCATAACCTTAGGTCTCGATAACATCAGACAAGGCTTTGCACTAATCTTCATGGACATTGCCGCTGCATTCGACACCGTAGACCACGAAGTTCTCCTGCTACGCCTCAGAGAGAAGGGAGTTCATGCTTCAGCTTTGTCATGGTGCGCTTCATACCTCACTGATCGCTGGCAACATGTCCGTTCTGGCCCCTCCAACTCCGATTCCTTCCCCCAAACTAAAGGTGTTCCACAGGGCTCATCTCTATCCGCCTTGCTATTCAATGTCTATATGCAACCCATTTGTGATCTCATCCAATCATTTAATATCAACTGCCTGGTCTATGCTGACGACGTCTTGATGTACATGCCAATTTCGACAGAACATCTTGAACTATCCCCACTTATCAGGTGCTTTGACGTTGTCACAGACTGGCTAAATGCACAAATGCTTAAGTTAAATTTCAAAAAGACAGAAGCCCTCTTCGTCACCAGGAATCCGGCTTTTACTCCACCCCTGTCTATCAAGGTTCGCGACGCAGATATCATATGCAAGACTACAGTAAGATACCTAGGTGTAACACTTGATCAGCAACTTTAATATGAAGGCTCATATCAAAAACATAACAAAGTCGGTCTATCATAAAATCCGGACCCTCCGCAATCTGCGTCAACTGTTAGAGCCTGATGACTTCCGAACTGTCTTTCAGGCCCTAATAATGCCTCACTTTGACTATGCCAATGCGATCTTGTATGGTCTACCTAAGTGCACGACTAACCCCTTACAACTTGCAATGAATTCAGCTGCAAGAATCCTTCATGGAGCCTCAAGAAGTTCTCATATTACCCCAATACTAAAACAATTGCACTGGCTACCCATACAAGCCAGGATCTCATTCAAGATCCTAATTATGACCCATAAAGCCATCAAGAAATACCCTGCTACTGCCATTACTGACCTAATTTCAATCACACCTCCCAATCGAGCAAGGAGATCGAATGCCGCAAATACTCTCATATTACCTAAGGCAAGCACGAAGCGTTCTCAATTCACTAGATCCAGAGCCTTCTCCTTCTTTGCTCCATCCTGCTGGAACGCACTACCAGCAACTATCAGAACCATCAGTGAACTCTCTCAATTTAGGAAGGCACTGAAACGTCACCTCTTTCTTCATCACTACGATGTTGCAGTCTTCCCCCCACACCCACCCACTCTCACATCTCAATGCAGCACGTCAAACTCATGCACGTCACATTCCCAGACTGATCACTCGCAATCACACCTTCTCCTCCAACCACCATGAGAAACTTATGCAGTGCCGCATAACTCATTATATTGTTGCATAAAGTAGACTGTATTTATTCATCGTGTCTCCTTGTTAAGGGACTGATTATTTATACCCCATTTTACCTGTTATACCTGCTTAATGCATACCCAAGTTTAATTTTCCTGTTTAATGTATACCCAAGTTATTATACCTGTTTCACTGTAAGCACAAATCACGAAATTGAGATGTGCAACTCTTATGTTCATTGTAAACCGCACTGATGTCGAATAGCGTGGTATAAAAGAGACTACAAATAAATAAATAATAAATAAATAAATATTCTCCTACTTACTCATAAGGCATATTACACAGGATTTCCCATATATCTTGCTACTCCTTTGTTCTTCTGTTGCCCTCTGACGGATGCTACATTCTCAAAATTCTAACTGCTTAGTTCTTCCCCAAGGTTCTTGTGCCCGACTCAAACCAACATGCCACTCAGCTGATATCATCTCCGGGAACAAACAGGAAGTCAGTCCTCACATATGGGTGACGTCGGCACCGATGGAGCCCATGTGGTAACCTCTCCCCAACTTTCAAAGAAAGCCTTTGGGAGATCTACCATGCATGTGTGGTCACCTTCCCGCCCAAGGGTGCCATCTTACCTCAAGTCTTTTTTTTTTTCTGCGGAGCCCATCGGATTTTCGTCTACACCCTGGAAGAGGTTGATAGTTTATTTTTCTTTCCTTTTTTTTTTTCCTCCGGTACATGTACCAGTGCCTTCTCGCCTCCTGGGACCGCTGCTGTCTTGGCACCATGTTTTTCTCAGGTTCCTTTTTCCCTTGGGTTTTTTTTTTCTCTCGGTGCATGAGAATCCTCGCACCCTCCCTTGCCAGAACTCTTGAGTTTGACCTTGTGGGTGCCGTCTTCCCTGCTGTGTCCACGGCTAGTGGTTTTAAGCAGTGTGACCTCTGCTTGCACACCATGTTTTGCATGCATCCGCATGACTGCTGTCTTCGGTGCCTCTGTGCTGACCAAGATGACTCTTCCTACGGCTCTGTCAGCAAATGATGAGCAAGGGACAGATGAACCATTTGAAGCAGTGAGAGGCCATGTTTGGTAAGACCTCTGTCTTGGCTCTGGCATTGCTGGTGGAACTGATGTCCTTGTGGGCCACCTTGGTGGCCGTTCCCTCGTGTCACGGTTATGCCCTGTCTGAGCCCCGAGCCTGTGGGGCATTAGACTGGGGATCCTCCACTGATAGCCATCCACCGAAGAGCTGCCCATCATTGGTGGAATTGTCAGGCGATGATGCTGGAACCGCAGGTAAGACCCCCCACGGTCACCAGCATCGGAGTCCTCGACGTGATGCAGAGGGCAATGGCCGGGAGTGGCCCTCCAAGTTGCCCTGGTGGGAGAAGACACCTTGGCATCGGGAGATCAACCTCGGTCTCCCAAACCCATCCTCATCGAGGACAAACCCCCTCAATGGTTCCGGCGTCGGGTTTGTGGTCCTCTGTGCCCATGCCGGTGGTTGCTGAGCCTTCTGGCCTCAAGGTAAGAATGGCTGCCCTCAAACACAGCCTCGCTGCCTTCTTGGCCCAACAGCAGGGGCTAATGCCCGGTTCCTCTGGGTTATCAGTCCTGACCACTGGCCCCTCCACCATGAGGGCATCGCCGGAGGTCATGGAGCTAGTCTTTGAGCACTGTCGGCCTTGGGATGGTTCCCGGCACTGGAGGACTTCCCCTACCAGCGTCTCTGGTTCTGAGCACACGGACCCCAGACCTTGCGACAATGGTGACCTGGCACGGTCCTGATGGCCAGAGGGTCCTCGAGGGCTCCCCCAACTCCAATTCAGAGTGGGAGACCAACGATGAGTTTCCCAGTACCTGCCTCCATTGGGATGTCCCTTCAAATCCCTCTCCCTCGGAGGACTGCCGCAGATTTCCGCCTGAGGACCTCTCCTTGGAGTTCAAGGACATGGCGAAGACCCTGGCTTTCACCATGGAGTCCGAGGTGGAGCCTTGGGCAGAGGACCTCAAGATCTTCCAATAATAAGTGCCCTCCTGGAATGGCTTCTCTTCTGCATGTGGGAGTCTCCGGCCTCTGTGCAGATCATGAGCAGGCGGCTTGATTCCATGGATCAAGTCTGCAAGAGCCCTGTGCTCCAGAAAGCGCAGCTGCCTCATAACTCCATGGTGGTGGAGTCGGCCATGTGCAAGATCATGAGCCTAAAGATGCACTCCTCGGTGCCCCCTGCACCATAGACACCTTTGGCAGAAAGAAATTGCTAACAGGGCTCGATACATGTGGGCCAGATCCAGGCTTACCAGCTGTACATGGGCATATACTTGTGGACCTGGTGAGGGAGCTTGCTGGATTCTCGGCTGGGCTGTTCTCTGTAAGTTCAATGTATGTTCTGCCTGCATTGTACAAACTGTTTATTGTAAACCATACTGATTTTTAAGAGTGTGGTATAAAAAAAGAATTAAATAAATAAATAATAACTTCTTCAGCGGTTCCAGACTCTGACCTTGACGGTCAAGGAGTGCTCCAAGTTCATCACTCGAGCGGCCTATGACTGCTTTGAGTCAGTGGCCAGAGTAGTTGCGGTGGGTATGTGTGCCTCCTGCCAGGCCTGGCTGCATTCCTTCAACTTGGAGCAATGGGTTCAGGACAAGTTGGTCATTGCCCTCTGCCGGGGAGACAATCTCTTTGGCAAGCCCATGACAGACAAGGCTGCTGAGCTGGATTCTGAGTTCCTGACCAGGACCAGGTTCTCTAAAAAGACCGCTGACCCTACCGACGGAAAGCCTTGGAGAAAAAGTCCCCAAACCCAAAGAAGGGGAAGGCTTATGAAAAGTACCCTCAGTACCCAGACATTCCAGCTCCCCAATAGGCAAGCTGGCCAAGGAACAGGGGCATGGCCCGCATAAGCCATAACCTGGGGGGCTTTTGACTCTTTGGGCACAGCCCATCCTCCTCCTGAGAGGTCCAGCCCCGCAGCACACATGGGGGGGGGGGCGTCTGGTGGTGTACGCCAACCGGTGGTCCGGCGTCATCGCAGACACCTGGGCCCTGCAGATGATGGTGGAGGGTTACCTCCTCTATTTTGATCAGACGCCTCCCCTATTCTTTCCAGGGGAAATCCCCAGATGACAGCTCTTCATCAAGATCTACTTCAGTGAGAGCTCTCTGAGCTTCTGCTCGACAAGGCGGTTGAACTGGTCCCACCCCACCTTAGGAGTGCGGGGTTCTACTCCCGGTACTTCCTGGTTCTTAAAAGAACTGGTGGCTTTTGGCTTATACTGGATCTTCGGGACCTCAACCAGTTCCTTGTGAAGGAGAAGTTCAAAATGCTCTCCCTTGGAATGTTGCTGCCCTACCTCCAGCAGGGAGACTGGCTATGCTCCTCAGATCTCAAAGATGCATACACACACATCCTCATCCATCCTCGCCACCGGCAGTACCTCTGCTTTGTCATCGGAGGATGCCATTACCAGTACAGGATCCTGCCCATTGGCCTAGCTTCGGCCCCAAGGATGTGGTCTTGGGCAAGCCACTTAACTCTCCATTGCCCATGTTCCCTGTAAGTGTTAGTGTATGTATCTCATATCCCGTCATGTTAAATGTATCCCCCAATTGTGTTCTGACCATTTTGATTGAAGGATAAGGTGGTATACAAAACTGTCTAAATAAAAAATGTCTAAATAAATGTTCACCAAGTGTCTAGCAGTGGTCGCAGCCTACCTATGACTGCAGGGGCTGTTTGTCTTCCCCTATCTGGATGACTGGCTCATCAAGGGTGTCACTGCCGATAAAGTTCAGCAAGTGGTACGCTGCACCATTCTCACTCTGGAGCACCTGAAGTTTGTCATCAACTACCCCAAGTCTCACTTGCAGCTGACCCAATGCCTAGAGTTGATAGTGGCACTGCTAGACATGGTCCAGTCCTTCTTTCCTCTCAGCAGGGCCTGGTGCCTAGCGTCTCTTACAAAGGAAGTTCAGGGCCAGAACTTGGCCTCTGCCCTGCTTACTTTGCGCCTCCTGTGGCACATGGCCTCGACTGTGCACGTCACAACTGACGTCCATCTCAACATGCGTACGGCCCAGTGGGCCCTCCGCTCCCAGTGGTCTCAAGCAAAGGGGTGCCTGCAGGACAGGGTGATGGTCACTTGTCCTCTCGCCAAGTCCCTTGGCTGGTGGCAACAGCTGCAGAAACCTGCTGGCAGGAATGCCCTTCCAGGTCCCAACCGCTCAGAGGGTCCTCACCACGGATACCTCCAAGTTCGGCAGGGGGGCCCACTGCAGCAACCTCCGCAGATCAATTTCCTAGAGCTCTGAACCATTGCCTACACCCTCTGGGCCTTCCTGCACCACTTGCAGAACCAGCCGGTTATGATCCAGACAGACAATCAGTTGGCTGTGTTCTATGTCAACAAACAAAGGAGCACTTGCTTGACCCTCCTCTGCTGGTAAACGGTCCATTTCTGCATCTTCGCCAGTGAGGGTGGGATGCTCCTCAGGACCATGTACCTCCTGGGCCAGGACAGTGCCCTGGCAGACCAGCTCAGCTGGGTTCGCCAAACCCACAGGTAGCTGTTTCGTTGCTGGGACCATTCTGCGATGGATCTCTTTGCTAGCCTGAGCAATGCTCAGTTGCCCCACTTCTGCTCTAGGATGCTGCACCTCTCCCGGGTGGCGGCCAATGCGTTTCTCATCCCGTGGACAAAGCACCTTCTCTATGCCTACGCTCCCATGCCTCGGATTGCGAAGACGCTTTTCAAGGTCCAACTCAACCAGGCCACTCTGATTCTCATAGCGTCCTGGTGTCCCCGGCAGCCGTGGGTTCTCCTGCTCCTCAGCCTGCCTCAGGTGCCCACAGTTCCCCTGGGGTGCACCCCGGACCTGCTTTTGAAGGAGAACAGCTCTCTCCACCACCCTATGACAGCTTGGCTGCTGAAAATGTAGCCTTGGCACAGTTTGACTTGCCCAGGGAAGTGGAAGAGATCCTGGTAGTGTCCTACAAGGATTCCACTTGACGGGCATACACCTTCAAGTGGCGTAGATTACATAAGAACATAAGAAATGCCATACTGGGTCA
Source organism: Ichthyophis bannanicus (assembly GCA_033557465.1). NCBI lineage: Eukaryota > Metazoa > Chordata > Amphibia > Gymnophiona > Ichthyophiidae > Ichthyophis > Ichthyophis bannanicus. The sequence goes on from CM066033.1 coordinate 547,535,376, forward strand.
GACCAAAGTCCATCAAGCCCAGTATTCTGTTTCCAAAAGTGGCCAATCCAGGTCACAAGGACCTAGAAGTTCCCAAAAAGACACACAGGTTCCATAATGCTTGTATATGAGCAAGCATTGGATTACCTGGATCGTCTTTAATAATGGTTTATGGACCTTTCTTCCAGGAACTTGTCCAAACCTTTTTTGAAACCCAGCTACACTAACGGCTTTTACTACATCCTCCTGTAATGAATTCCAGAGTTTGATTATGCATTTAGTGAAAAATATTTTCTTTTATTGGTCTTAAATGGGTTACCCTGTAGCTTCATTGCATGTCCCTTAGTCTTTCTACCTTTTGAAACATAGAAATATGACGACAGAGAAAGACCACATGACCTATCTAGTCTGTCCTTCCGTAACAACTAAAACAGTCCCCTTTTTACCTTTAGAGATCCTCTGTGTTTGTCCAATGCTTTTTTGAATTCAATTACTGTCTTCATCTCTGCAAAGGTACAGCGGAGGGCAATTAACCACGGCCTACCAGGTTAGTGGGTAAAAACAACTTTAATAAAGTTGTTTTTACCCACTATCCGTGGTTAATTGCCCTCCGCTGTACCTTTGCTGCTGGTTGTTTTTTTGCGGAAGGCCTCCTTTTGTTTCCCCACTGTCTTCATCTCTACCACCTCCATTGGGAGACTATTCCATGGATCCACTACTCTTTCCGTTAAGAAATATTTCTGCATATCGCTCCTGAATCTATCTCCCTTCACCCTCATCCCATGTTCCCTCGTAGCAGAACTTGCTTTCAATTGAAAGAGGCTCTCTCCCTGAACATTTATGCCACGGAGGTATTTAAACATCTTAATCATATCACCCCTATCCCGCCTTTCCTCTAAAGGGGAATATATTAAGATTGTTAAGTCTGTCCTCATATGCTTTATAATGAAGACCACTAATCATTTTAGTAGCCACCCTCTGCACCAACTCCATCCTGTTCACATCCTTTTGAAGGTGCGGTCTCCAGAATTGCACACTATACTCCAAATGAGGTCGCACCAAAGACTTATACAGAGGCATTATCACCTCCTTTTTTCTGCTAACCATTCCTCTCCGTATGCACCCAAGCATCCTTCTAGCTTTTGCTGTCACCTTTTCTACCTGTTTAGCTACTTTAAGATCATCAGACACAGCCACGCCTAGCTCCTGCTCTTCTTTAGTGGACAAAAGTACTTCACCCCCTATACTATATTGCTGCCTTGGATTGCTGCAGCCCAAATGCATGACCTTACATTTTTTAACATTAAATCCCAACTGCCAAGTTCTAGACCATTCTTCAAGCTTAGCTAGATCCCTCCTCTTGTTATCTACACCTTCCTGGGTGTCTACTGTATTGCAGATTTTGGTATCATCCGCAAAGAGGCAAACCTTACCCGACAGCCCTTCCTCTATATCACTAACAAAGATGTTAAAAAGAATCGGACCAAGGACATCCCTGGGGCACACCACTGGTAACATCCTTCTCCTCAGAGTGAGCTCCATTTACCTGTACTCTTTGTCGCCTCCCACCCAACCAATTTCTAAGCCAAGCAGTAACTTTAGGGTCCATCCCTAGGGTGCTCAGTTTGTTTATAAGTCGCCTGTGAGGAACAGTGTCAAAGGCTTTACTGAAATCTAAATACACCACATCTAGGGTTCTCCCTCGGTCCATCTCCCTGGTCACCCAGTGAAAGAAATCAATCAGATTTGTCTGACAAGACCTGCCTATGGTGAATCCATGCTGCCTCAGATCCTGTAATCCGCTGGACTCCAGAAACCTCACTATTTTCTCTTTCAGCAGTTTGATGTTGTAAAGAATCAAACTACATTTATCCATTCCACTCCATTCATTAATTTAATAGACCTCTATCAAATCTCCCCTCAGCCATCTATTTTCCAGGTTGAAAAGCCCTAATCTTTTAGCCTCCCCTCATAGGGGGTATTCTTCCATCCCTTTTACCATTTTGATGGCTCTTCTCTGTACCTTTTCTAATTCCGCTATATCCTTTTTAAGATACAATGAACAGAATTGCACACAATATTTAAGGTGCAGTCACACCATGGAACGATAACAGAGGCTTTATAATATCTTTTGTTATATTCTCCATTACTTTCCTTATGATTCCTAGCATTTTATTTGCCTTCTTGGCCGCTGCTGCACACTGGGCGGAGAGTTTCAATGTGCTATCCACGATGACACCCAAATCTTTTTCCTGGGTGATGGTTCCTAATGTGGAACCCTGCATCGTGTAAGCATAGTTTGGGTTTTTCTTTCCTAGATGCAAAACTTTGCACTTGTCCACATTAAATTTCATCTGCCATTTGAATGTCCAGTCTTCCAATTTATCAAGGTCCTCTTGTAATTTTTCACAATCCTCTTGGGTTTTAATAACTTTAAATAATTTTGTGTCATCTGCAAATTTGAATACCTCACTACTTGTTCCCATATCCAGGACATTAAAGAATGTTAAAAAGCAGCGGACCCAGCACAGATCCCCGGGGTACTCCACTATTCACCATTCTCCATTGGGAAAATAGGCCATTCAGCTCTACCCTCTGCTTTCTATTTTTTGACTTGTTCCCGATCCACAGTAGTACACTGCCTCCTATCCCATGACTTTTTAAGCTTGCCAAGAGTCTCTCAGGGACCTTGTCAAAGCCTTTCTGAAAATCCAGGTACACTATATCAACTGACTCAACTTTGTCTGCCTGTTTGACACCTTCAAAACAATCTAACAGATTAGTAGGTCAAGATCTTCCTTGGCTAAAGCCATGTTTGCCTTTTCCCATTAAACCATGACTATCTGCATGTTAAGTAATTTTGTTTATAATGGTTTCTACCATATTGCCGGGTACTGATGTCAGGTTCACTGGCCTGTAGTTTCCCAGATCATCTCGGAACCCTTTTTAAAAATGGCATTAACTTAGCCATTCGCCAATCCTCAGGTGCTACAGATGATTTTGATGATAGCTCAAGATTACTAATAGTAGGTCTGCAATCTCATATTTCAGTTCTTTTAACACCCACGGATGTATACGATCTTGTCCAGTTGATTTGCTACTCTTTAGTTTAGGAAATAGTTGTAATATATCTTCCCGGTGTATTGATATTTCTCTCAAGTCTTCCGATGCATCATCTTTAAATACCATTTCATCATAGATAACGTCCCTACATCTTCTTCAGTAAGGACCAAAGCAAAGAAATCATTCAGTCTCTCTGCTATATTCTTGTCACCTCTTAGTGCCCCTTTTACCCCTCTATTATTTAATGGTACAACTGACACTCTCACAGTTTTTTTGCTACGAATGTACTTGAAAAAGTCTTTATTATGCGTTTTTGCTTCCACATCAAGCTTCTCAAACTCTCTCTTTGCCTGCCTTATCAATGCCTTGCATCTTACTTGCCAGTGCTTATGTTTCCAGTTTTTGTTGGTTGGCTCCTTTTTCCATTTTCCTGAAAGATGCTTTTTTTGGCTTTAGCAGCCTCTCTGACCTGACTTTTAAACCATGCTGGCAAGTTTTTTTTTTAATTCTTCCACCCCTCTCAAAGTGTGGAATACAACTGGTCTGGGCTTCCAAGATAGTATTTTTAAACACCGCCCATGCTTGATGTAAATTTTTAACCTTTGTAGCTGCTGCTTTTAGTTTTTTTCTGAACTATTTTCCTCATTTTATCCTAGTCTCCCTTTTGAAAGTTAAAAAGCAGTACAGTGGTTTTCCTTACCGTCCTTCCTTCATCCATTTATGAAATCAAACGCGATCAAGCGGTGATCACTATTGCCAAGTAGCCCCAACACACTTATCTCTTGCACCAGATCTTGTGTACCATTAAGGACTAGGTCCAAAATGGCTTCCCCTCAAAAAAACCACAAAAGAAAACAAACAAAAAAAGCAAAAAAAATAAATGGCTTCCCTTCTTGTCTGTTCATGAAATTTATTTCATCTAGAAACTTAATCTCCCTAGCATTTCCTGCTGTGACACTGACCCAGTCGATACCAGAGTAATTGAAATCGTCCATTATTAATACTGTATTGTAATTTTTGTTAGCTTCCCTGATTTCTTTTAGCATTTCATAGTCCATTTGTTCATTTTGGCCAGGCGGTCAGTAATACACCCGCACTGCCATCGCCTTCCTCTTTTTACATGGAATTTCAATCCATGGATATTCTACTGTTTGTTTTGTTTTCAGCAATACTTTAATCCTGTGTGACTCAATGCCCCCTCTAACGTAAGAGTACAACCCCTCCACCAATTTGATATGCTCTATCAGTACAATATAATTTGTACCCAGGTATCAGTGTCCTTCCACCAGGTCTCTGAGATACCAATCATATCTGACCTCTCATTTAGTGCTATATATTCTAATTCTCCCATCTTATTTTTTAGACTGCTAGTATTGGCATACAGGCATTTTAGAGCTTGTATTTTATTCATGTTAATCTGGTTATAGGTAGGCAGGGGTAATTTGGAATCTTTAAGCTCTGTCTGCTCTGTACTTGCTATTTGGGTTACTTTTGTCTTAATTGGAACTTCTCTGTTGATATTCCCTAACTTCAGTCTTTTGCTAGTATCCTTCATAGATACATCCTTCCGAACCATGTGCTCTTGGGCAACTGTTGGCTTTTCCCTATTATCTAGTTTAAAAGCTGCTCTATCTTCTTTTTTTGCCAGCAGCCTGGTTCCATTCGGGTTAAGGTAGAGCCCTTCCCTTCCAAAAAGCCCCTCCTTTCCCCAGAATGTTCCCCATTTCCTAACAAATCCAAAACCTTCCTCTTTGCACCATCGTTTCATCCACGCATTGAGACTCCGGAACTCTGCCTGCCTTTTGGGTCCTGTGCCTGGAACAGGAAGCATTTCTGAGAAAGCTACCTTGGAACGTCGGGATTTCAACTTCCTACCTAAAAGCCTAAATTTGGCCTCTAGAACCTCCCTACCACACTTTCCTATGTCATTGGTACCAACATGTACCAAGACAGCACACTCCTTCCCAGCACTATCTAACACCTTGTCTAGGTGGTGCTTGAGGTCTGCTACCTGCGCACCAGATAGGCATGTTACCAATTGATCCTCATGTCGCCCAGCCACCCAGCTATCTACATGACTAAATCACCAACTATAACGGCTATCGTAACCCTTCCCTCATGGGTACATGGCCTCGGAGAAACCTCCTCGGTGCGAGAGGGCTTTACATTATCTGGAGGACAGGTCCTATCTACAGGATCACTTCCTGCCACATCAGGGTGATGCTGTCCTGCCACGTGACCTCTCTCCTCCATGGCAACAAGGAGGTTGCCAGACTGGAGGTGGGACTTCATTACTACGTCTCTATAGGTCTTGTCTATATACTTCTCTGTCTTCCTTATGTCCTCCAAGTCTGCTACTCTAGCCTCCAGAGATTGGACTCGTTCCCTGAGAGCAAAGAGCTCCTTGCACCTAGTGCACACGTAAGACCCTCACCAAATGGGAAAAAATTATACATGTAACACTCAGTGCAAAACACTGGATAACCCCCATCTCACTGCTAGACTGCTGTCTTCATCTTAGTTTTAAGGTTTGTTCAGATATTAAGGTTGCGTACTTACATAGGTTTGCGGGGATACTTATACAAATACAACTGTACCTTATATGTTAAATGTGCACCTCAGGAACAATTAATCTCAGGTCCATAATAAACTTCACAGATCTTTTGCTTCCTAATTGGAAGGCCTCTTTGTAAAGATCACTAGAAACAAGTTTAGTTCTTTGTACTCTGAGACTATTTATTCTACTTGTATGCTAAGCTGTACTCTGGTTTGATTTAAATGACAAGCTCTCTGGTGGTACTAAGATCTGACTGACTCAGCAAACACACTGATTTCTAAAATACACAGATTTATATGCTTTAACCCAAAGATTACCCTTTTCCTCCAAGATTTAGAATATATTCCAGATGATAAAATACTTACAAATACAGATCTATTTCCAGTTGTAGTAGTTGTTCTGGGTAGTCCTTCTGTTTGCTGTGCTGAGAGGAGTGCCAACCCATTCTCCTGTTCTGTCCAGTTGGTGCTGCAGTACTTGCTGCATGTGTCCAATGCTGGTCTGAAGTCTAACTCCATCAGAGTACACTTCAAAGCGCTGTCAGTGCACTATCACCTCATCGAGGAGAAAACCCTCTGCCCAGCCTCTCGTGCTCCCTTCCTGAAGGGCCTCCTGCTTTCTTGACCACCCAGCCACCCATTGGTGGCAGTGTGGGATCTGAATGTGGTCCTCTCAGAGCTTATTGCTCTGCCCTTTTGAGCCACTGGCTTCCTGCCATCTTAAGTATCTGTCCTGGAAGGCGGTCTTCCTCATGGTGCTCATGTAGAATCAGTGAGCTCTAGGCTGCGGTGGCTCACACCCCCTACACCAGGTTCCATAGGAATAGAATGGTGCTCTGGACACACCCTGAGTTCCTCCCTAAGATGGTTTCTCTATTCCACCTCAACCAGGATGTGTGGCTTCCTACATTTTTTTCCGCTGTCTCATGCTAACAGGGCAGAGGTCGTTGTCCACATTCTGAACTTTAAGCAGGGTTTGGCCTACTATCTGGAGTGAACCAAACCTCATTGCCGCTCCTTATAGCTTTTCATTTCCTATGACCCTCATTGCCTGGGCGTAGTAGTCTCTAAGCGTAATGTATTGCCTTCACCTACGGGCAGGCCAGTCTATTGCAGGAGCACCACATCACGGCACACAGCGTCCAGGCCATGGCAACATCTGTGGCGAACCTCAGCTCAGTTCCCCTGCTGGAGATCTGCCAGGCCGCCATCTGGTCCTCAGTCCACATCTTCGCAGCGCATTACTGCCTGGAGGAGGAGTCACGGTGGGACAGCTCCTTGGGCCAGTCAGTACTCCATTATCTATTTGGGGTTTAAGGCAACTCCTGTCCTCTGGCCCTTTTGTGACTCCAGGCTACCAGAGAGCTGAATTCCCTGGTTGATGCTGTGGTCGCTGCTGAGGTTTTGTGACCAAAGTGTACTCTCTGCTGTTCCTCATGGTTGGCTTTTTGGGTTGCCCATGAGTTAGTTTTTTTCGGTAGCCTGAAGCTGGGGAGTCCCATATATGAGGATTGACTTCCTGCTTATTTCCGGAGAAAGTGTAGTTACTCACCTTTAGCAGGTGTTATCTGGGAACAGCAGGAATCAGTCCTCACAACCCTCCCTTCTCCCTGTGGAGTTGCTTTTCTTTTTGTCATCTAGAGCTATGTCATGATACTGAGGCAATATGGCACCCTTGAGTAGGAAGGTGACCACGCATGCATAGTGGATCTCCCTAAGGCTTTCTTTGAGAGCTGGGGAGAGGTTACCATGTGGGCTCCTTCGGTGCCTGTGTCACCCATATGTGAGGACTGATTCCTCCTGTTCCCAGAGAATGCCTGCTACAGGTGAGCAACTAAGCTTTTTTTTAACCTAAGGTGCATAAGAATGCGCAGTGCCTTCCTGGTCGACCCATCGTATTTACCCGCAGTTTGGTGCTGGAACCTATTTCCCAGTTTCAGGATATATTTCTGCACCCCTTTGTCAGGCAGATACCCTCCTATCTCCAGGATACAGCTTATTTTTTGTGGCTTCTCACTGAGTGTTCAGATGTCACTCAGATAACTTACATGGTATCCATTGATATCGCTGTGCTCTATACTCATATCCCTCAAAATGCAGCAGTCGATCTTATATTGCAGAATATTCACTGAGCGGAAATGGCATGCCACCTGCTTCTGGGGTTTGTGGAGGCGTTATCTTTACTGGTGCTGACCTACAATTATTTCTGGTTTAACGGTACCTTTCACCAGCAGCTTCATGGGGTAGCTAAGGGGGCAATAATGGCTACTTCTGTTGCCTCCCTCTATGTTGCCCAATTTAAAGATGATTACCTGTATACGTCTCCATTTTTCATAATATGCTGATGTGGTGATGATATCTGGATGATATCTTATTTTTATGGATGGGTTCAGAAGCTGATTTGTTGAATTCAGTAGATGTCAACTTAGTTTACTATGAATTATCACCCGACTACACTGGAGTTCCTTGATGTCCTGCTGGAAAAGGAATCGCAAGGGTTTGCACCACAAACTTTTCATAAGAGTGTTGATAAGAACAACTTTCTTCAATTTAAGAACTTTCACCCTTATTCCTTAAAATCAAATCTACCTACAAGTCAGTTTCTTAGAGCGAGATGCATTTGTTCATCTGATGCTGCCTTTAGGGCTGAATCTCAATGTTATCTTGTTGTTTTACAGATAAAGGCAATCCTCCATTGATAAATACGCACCTACATGCGAGCTAAATATGCTCAAAGGGCTCTGCTACTGCAATACAATCAATCTGTTGCAGAGGAATCAGTAGGAGAGGGAGGAAGTGGGGGTACTGCTGAGGGTCCTTGCTACATGTGTTGTAGAGTATTTTAGGTTACCAAGGGCTATTATTGTTGGTATTTGGGTGGAAGTGCTACAGAAATCTGAATAGCAGCTGAAATTCTCTAATTTATATGTGTGTACATGCTCACTTGGTTTGCAGCTTCTTATGCTGTGATCCGTGATGCTGAGAGCTAAGTAGTTGGTAGCTTAACTACTGGCAAGTTCTCCCAAGATGGACAGGTCTCAGCTGAGCTGCCAGACTAAGACAAACCACCCATCTGGGCAGCAGCAGAATGGGACAGAATTGGAGGAGGAAATCACATTTCTGTGACAACGGCAACAACACTAGAATTACCTGAATGGAAGAAAGGCCTGGCAATCTACTTCTGTATCTTGTCACGAAAACCCACTGGATAGTCACAACAAAACAAATTGCACTATAGTGCTGGAAGATGAGACCCTCAGGTTGAAAGGCACTCAACTGGCTAGTGGGGAGGAACTGAAACTTTTCAGAGTAAAGCCAGCATTTATGATGTGGTTGGATCAAAGCCCTTGGGATGTCTGACCGCTGATGTAGCTGTACATGAAATGAGTCAGAAGCTGCAAAGATGTCTTACATATTGGGACATGGAACATACAGAGCATGAACCAAGAAAAGTTGGAGGTGGTCAATAATGAAATGGAACATGTACAACTCGATCTGTTGGGTATCAGCAAACTGAAATGGACAGGCATAAGGCATTTTAAATCTGATAATCACATGGTCTGCTATATCGAAAATGAAAGACAAAGAAGAAATGGTTTTGCATTTATAATTAAGAAACAACTTGCAAGAACTGTAATGAAATACAATGCAGTTAGTGAACTCTTAATTTCTGTTAGTCTACAAGGAATGCCAATCAACACAACTATAATTAAAGTATATGCACCAACAACAGCTGCAAAAAAGGATGAAGTTGATGAGTTCTATGAGCAAGTTGAAATTGACAGAACATGCAAACAGGATAATCCTGACTGGGTGACTGGAATGCAAACGTTGGCAACAAAGAAGGCAAAGTGGTTGAAAAATATGGACTTGGCAACAGAAGTGAAGTTGCTAGAATTCTATCAATCTTTCTCCAAGACCAATGATATATTCATCTCAAGCACCTTCTTTCAGCAACACAAGTGGAGACTGTACACATAGACTTCACCCAATGGATTGTACATAAATCAAATTGACAACATCTGTGGAAGTCAACAATAGAAAAGCTCTATAACATCATCAAAGACAAAACCTGTAGCTGACTGTGGTACAGATTACCAACTACTAGTATGCAAAGTCAAGCTAAAGTTGAAAAAGAGCAAGCCACTCATGAATGAGCAAAATATGACCTTGAGAATATACTACCGGAATTTAAAGACTGCCTGCAAAATCAATTTGCTTCTTTAGATACAAATGCCAAATCTCCAGAAGAGTTATGGGATGATATCAAGAAAGTTGTGTTGGAAGAAAGCGAGACGTCTCTATAAAAGGTGAAAAGGCCAAAATGGATGACTGAAGAAACTCTGAAAATTGTCCAGAAACTCAGAGAAGCTAAAGCCAGAGGAGAAAGAAAGAAAGAGGCCATCACAGAACTTAACAGAGATTTCCAATGTGCAGCAAGACAAGATGATAAGTACTACAATGATGCATACAAGGAAATGGAATCAGAAACTATTAGAGGAAGATTGGCTTTCCTACCCTATAAGAGACCTATGTCCTCACCACCTGTTCAGATCATCAGTGTTGGCCCCCGGTGACGGCTCCCCCCCACACTGATTTTTGTCCACCCCCCCCCCCCCCCAGTGTTAAACCGCTTTGACCCGGTAAAAAGCGGTATATAAATGCAGCTAAATAAATAAAAATAAATAAAGTTATGAGAATTAAAGAAAAAATTCCACCCTCAAATTTGAATGTTACAAGATGCTCAAGGATCCATGTTGAATGATGCTGAGAAGATCAAGCAAAAGAAGTTGAAGCAGCATTGAAAGCCTTATGAAAGAATAAAGCACCAGGCATCAATGGCATTCCCATAGAAGTACTACAGCAATCTGACGCAGCTGTTACCGTATTTAAAAGGCTCTGCCAGGAAATTTGGAAGACGACATCATGGCCAACTGACTGGAAAAGATCTCTATTTATAACAATACTGAAGAAAGGTGATCTGACTGACTCTGGAAATGCACAATCACTCTGATCCCACATGCCAGCAAGATTTGACTCAAGATTATTCAGCAGAGACTACAACCATGCCTGGAACTAGAATGGCCTGAAGTGCAGCAGGGTTCAGGCAAGGGTGAGGAACGAGAGACGACATCGTGGATGTGAGGTGGATCCTTGTAAAGATAAAAGAACACCAAAAGATATCTATATGTGCGTTATTGATTACAGCAAGGCTTTTGATTGTGTAAACCATGAGAAACTTTGGGCCACATTAAGAAGCATGGGTATACCAGAACACTTGATTGTTCTCTTGCAGAACCTTTACATTGATCAAGAAGCAACAGTTCTAACAGAACAAGGTGAAACACAATGGTTTAAAATCAGCAAATTTGTACGACAAGGCTGCATACTTTCCCCCTACCTGTTTAATTTATATGCAGAACAAATCATCAGAGAAGCAGGACTGTTATGAAGACAACCAAGATGTGAAGATTGGTGGAAGGGATTCATCAACAATTTTGGTTATTCTGATGATGCCACATTACTGGCTGAAAGTGAAGACAATCTGAAACATTTGCTTCTCAAGATCAAGGAACATAGGGGCTTGTTTACAAAGCCGCGGTAGCGGTTCGCAATCGTTATCGGAGCCGCAGCCCCATTGATTTCGATAATGATCGCGAACCGCAACCGCAGCTTTGTAAACAAGCCCCATAGTCTTAAAATGGACCTGCACCTTAATGTAAAGAAGAGAAAGATCCTGACAACTGACAGAATCAATAAGTTCATTGTTGATGGAGAAGAAATTGAAATAGTGGACAACTTTAACCTATTTGGATCAACTATCAATAAAGAAACAACAAGCAGTCAAGAAATCAGACGACACATCACTCTTGGCAGAATGGCTATGAGGGACCTAGACAAGATTTTCAAGAGCAGAGATGTCTCTCTCCATCAACTTGTTCAAGCCATGGTATTTTCAGTAACATCATATGGATGTGAAAGTTGGACAGTGAAAAAGATAGACAAGAAGGAAATTGATGCCTTTTAATTATGGTGCTGGCTACGAATACTGTGTATACCATGGACTGCCTGAAGAACAAACCAGTTAGTACTGGATGAGATGAAACCTAAGCTTTCTATAGAATGTCAGATGACAAGACTTTGCATTTCATACTTTGGACATATCATACGAAGAGAGAGATCATTAAAGAAAGACATCATGCTTGGCAAGGTTGAAGGTCAATGCAATGAGCTGCCTGACTGAAGACAACACAGTTTAGAACAACTGTCCAGAGGGTCGCCATGAGTTAGCACAGACTAGATGGCATTTAACAACAACATAGTAATGTCTACCTGCACCAGTTTATTGTGCTTGCAACAGCTTCAATGCATCCCGTGTTATTCCACATACATACTAGCTTTTAGTGTATAGACCACTTTGAGGGTAATTCTGTATGGGGTGGGTGGATTAACACATGTTTTTAAGAGGTTAATCCCACCTACTTTATAAAGTCAAAATCCAGGCAGATTTGATTTTATAGAATAGCAGCCTATGTGGCCACTAATGTGTGTGAATAAAGCCACTTGTGCTATCTCTAGAGCTGGTGTAAATGACACACTTATCTTACATGCATAATGCTGTGTTCTATAAAATGTGTGTGTCAATACGTGCTCTGCCCATATTACATCCATATGCATGCCGATGCTGAATGTACACAATCAATCCGACGTGTACTTTCAGAATGGTGATTTATGTGTGTAAACCACTAGACAAGAGTGCAATCATAAGTAAGTGCATAAATCCAGCCAGCCCTTATAGAATTACTTCCTAAGGGTTCAAAATTTGCATTTTTTTATCATGATGGTGCTAAGCCAGTCGGGGCTGTGGGAGGGGGAGGATCGCTCTCTTGCTCCATAAACCTTATTTATAGAGCGCCCTCTGCGGACCCAGACAACCTCTCCAATATCATAAACTTAGCATCAAATACCCATGTTCCACATAAACCTAACTGGATACTAGGAGATTTTAACTTACCATCCCTACAGGACAATCAAGCAGCCGCCTTCACAGAAGCCCTAGATATCTTGGGATACACCCAATTGGTTCATGAACCCACACACACAAAGGGCAACGTTCTCGACCTGATATACGCCCCACAAACGGTGCTTCAGCAAGCACAAAACATCACGTTATCACTAACAGCAGTTCCATGGTCGGATCATAAGCTCATTTCCTTTCAAATTCCGACCCCTATCAAGTCACTGAGACCCATTACGAACTCACAAACAAACACAACCGCAAATACCAGAAGATTTCACCCATTTAACAAAGAATGCATCCTGGCTGAAACAAACTCTCTCCTTGACAACACCTCACAAGACCTAGATGTCCTAATCTCCACGTGGAACAACAGACTCAGCTCGATCGCAATCCGTCCCCCCACATCCAAAGCCCCAAAGAAAAGACCATCCGCACCATGGTTCACAGCTGACCTAAGGGCGTCTCTAACCCTCCTACGAAGATCGGAAAAACGCTGGAGGAAATCACGTACCAGCAGTGACCAAGCAGCATACATCCAACTCCTACACACACATCGCAGGGCAGTCACAGACAAGATGAAACAACATCACACTGACACTCTGAAACGTTCATTAAACAAACCGCATGACCTCTTCAACCTGGTCAAATATCTTGCCAAAGAACCGACCCCGGAACGCACAGGATCTATACACCCACAGGATTACGCCGTATTTATGCAATCAAAATTATGCAAGACTGACAAGATGATGATACCAGACCCTCCTGACGACAAAGCACGCACAGCATTTCTAACCACTTTTACCACTCCGTCTAAGAGAACTATCGAAGACACCATTGCTACCCTAAATACCTCCACTTCATACTCAGATCCATGTCCAGCATTCTGGATAAAAGATCTACGATCCGACCTTGCCCCAATCTTAGCTAAAATGATAGGATTATCATTCAGCACTGGGTCATTCCCATCTACGCTCAAACAGACCTCCGTTAGACCGCTGCTTAAAGACACCAAATTAGACCCTCAAAAGGTCGAGTCTTACAGACCCATATCCAGTATCCCGATGCTCGCCAAAATCGTCGAAAAAATAGTCTACAGGCAGCTACAAGATCATGTGGACACTAACGCACCTCTAGATCCATCACAACACGGGTTCAGAGAGTCACATGGAGTGGAAACACTACTCACTACTCTTTTCAACACCATAATCTCAGGCACCGACAACTCACGTACAGGTTTCGCACTTATCTTTCTAGATATTGCGGCAGCCTTTGACTCAGTCCGCCACGAGATTCTCCTGATTCGACTAAGAGAGAAAGGCATTACCGAAACAGCGCTTGAGTGGTGTAGGTCTTACCTATCTGGTAGATGGCAACATGTACGAACAAACGGGACCACATCCGAGCCATTCCTACAAAGTCAAGGAGTCCCTCAAGGATCCTCCCTATCGTCACTTATGTTTAACATTTATATCCAACCCATCTGTAACATCATTAGATCCTTCAATGTGAGTTGCATGATTTACGCAGACGATGTCCTACTGTACCTGCCAATATCACTGGATTGCCCAGACCTCACCCCACTAACCAACTGCTTCAATGCAATATCAGAATGGCTCCTCTCCCAAAATCTGCGTATCCAACATAAGAAAACTGAGGTCCTGTTCATCTCTAGAAATCCAGAATTCACTCCACCTAACCAACTGGAAGTAGACAACGCCAAACTACAAGTAAAATCAGCCATACGGTATCTCGGTGTCACATTGGATCAGAACCTCAACATGAAGCAGCACATAGCAAAAATAGTAAGAGCAATCTACTTCAAAATCAGATCCCTCAAACACATACGCCCTCTACTCGAGATGAGCGACTTCCGTACCATCTACCAAGCCCTCATCATCCCTCATTTTGACTATGCAAACGCCATCCTACAAGGACTCCCCCAGACAACCTTACATCCCTTACAACTTGCCATGAACTGCGCTGCGCGAATCCTCTTTGGAGCACCAAGGAGAGAGCACATCACACCCCTCCTGATGCAGCTTCACTGGCTCCCCATCCAAGCCAGGATTAGCTTTAAGACCTTAGTGATGACATTCAAAGCCATCAACGGGTTATCCGCCTCTTCAATATGTGACCTCATACAACCACCCACACCCAACAGGATAAGAAGAACCTCTGCAGCCAACATGCTAGCAATACCAAAAGTGATGACAAGATGCGCCATATCAACTTCAAACAGAGCCTTCAGTCTGAGTGCCCCAAGCCTCTGGAACTCCTTACCACCACACATCAGAGCTATCCCCAACTTGAGCCAGTTTAGGAAGGCCTTAAAACACTTCCTCTTCATTAAATACCTCACAGCCTCCCCCGAACCCCAGCCACCATATATGAGCAACACACAATAACTCCATCTCTCATATATACAGTTACCTTGTTCAATGTTCCACATATGTAGATAGTTTCCCCTGTTATCCAAGTTTACTGCTCCTGTTCATTGTAATGACCTGACTCTTGTTTATTGTCGGATATTGTTTGTTCTATGTAAACCGCGCTGATCGCAAATAGTGCGGTATATAAGAGATGTAAATAAAATAAATAATAATAATAATAATAATAAATAAGCCCTTGGCTATTAATATTCAAAATGATTTGCGCAGTTAATTGAATAGTTAACCACATCATTTGGGACGAAATTTCTGGATTGCTAGGTATATAAATTGTGACTGGACATCGAGATGTGTAGCAGAAAGCTGGGGTGAATAAAGCAGAAAATGCATTTATTTATTTATTTCAAAAGTCTTTTATACCGCCTTATCCAGCAATCAAATTTGTTTAAAGATATCTTTGGTGGGGAGGGGGATAAGAGGTAATTGTGGTGTTATACTTTTTTGATTGATTTTATTAAGCTTAATTTTTAAAGTTTACTTTTATGTTATACATGTAAATTTGGAATTTTTACTGAGCCTATAAAAGTGGATGAATAGGTGTTGAGAGTTGTGGGTGAATATTTTCGCAACAGATTTTAGAGGTTACATGCTGGTTCATTGACAAGTACTTGTTGTAAAGAGGTTAGTTTCTAATGTTTTGTGGCATTTTGATGACAGGAGGCAACTAGAAGTTAATCCTAAGATATGAATTTGTTACAGGTTCACGATCACAGTGTGTATTTTTAACATAGCCAACTGATTAAAATAGTATTGTATTTTTGATTAATGGCTTCAGGAGGATAAAGGCATTGGGATTTTTTTTCCTTTTTAGTAACAGTTCAGTATCCGTATGTTCTTTTGTGTTTGTTATGCTCCCTTTGTTTTGTTGAAGCCTGACCTTTATTTTCGCACATGGCAGTATTATCTGGGTTATATTCTATTATTTTCCAAATTAATTATATGAAAAAAGGAGCTATAAATCCTTCCAAAAAAATCCCCACAAAAGGAACAGTTTTACTCTTTGCACATCAGAAACCACATTTTACTCTGCACAGACCATTTAACTTCTGTGATGATATTGGCAATAGATTACAACCATGACCACTTCCTGCAATTCCAAGGAATTATGGTAAGGTTTTCTGAACTACTGAACAACAGTGACTAACGTGGAATGCAGTAAAACAATAGTCCCCCCCCAAAAAAACCACATTGTAGAGGATAACACTGCTCATTAGTGAATGCAGCATTCTTTAATGTTGGGCTCCAGGGAAAGCGCTTAGTTGGGTAGCCAATTTTTTTGTCTCAAGTTGCTCTGTGTGATCTGCTCAGTGGTCTACAAACCTTGGTGGGTTCTAGTGCATTGAAAGAGTAGTTACTCACCTGTAACAGGTGTTCTCCAGGAGCAGCAGGAATCAGTCCTCACATATGGGTGTCATCGACGCCGATGAAGCCCTAGTGGAGCATTTCCCCAGCTTTCTATGAAAGCCTTTGGGAATGCAGGCACGCATGCGCAGTTCCCTTCCCGCCTAAAGGTGCCATCTTACCTCAGTCAAATGACATAGCTAAGAACAGCACACAAAAAGTAAAAATAAACTATGTACAACTGCAACTCCCAGGGGAGGGGGGAGGGTTGTGAGGACTGATTTCTGCTGCTCCTGGAGAACACCTGTTACAGGTGAGTAACTACTCTTTCTCCAGGACCAAGCAGGAAGTCAGTCCTCACATATGGGTGACTCCCAAGCTCTGGGCTACCGAGGAACCCAGGCTGAACAAGAGGCCTCTCTCTAGTCCCAGCAGCAAAGAAAGGCTTTTCAAGGACACAACCTCCACCGGTAGCCCAACAGAGGGCAGGAGGGCAGGAGTTGCCTAAACCTCAAAGAGATTCCGGAGTACTGCTTGGCCAAAAGCATTGTCCCTACGGGACTCCCTCTCCAGGCAGTAATGGGCCGCAAAAGTCTGGCTTGAAGACCAAGTTGCAGCCCTGCAGATGTCTACCAAGGGCACAGAGCGGAGATGAGCCACTGAGGCAGCCATTGCCCTGACACGGTGGGCCGTAACCCGACCCTGCAAAGGAAGGTCAGCCGCCTTATAAGCCCAGGTGATACAGTCAGCTACCCAGATGGACAAGGTACGCTTGGACACAGCCAACCCCAACTTATTAGGGTCAAAAGACACGAAGAGCTGAGTAGCCCTTCTATGCCCCTGCGTACGGTCAAGGTAGAAGGATAAGGCCCTCCTACAGTCCAGGGTATGCAGAACTGCTTCAGCCTGGCTTGCATGAGGCCTAGGAAAGAATGTTGGAAGAACCACCTCCTGGTTGAGGTGAAAAGAGGAGATAACTTTAGGGAGGAACTTTGGATGAGTCCTAAGGACTCATCCAAAGTTCCTCCCTAAAGTTGTGTTTGTGTAAGTGTTTGTGTCTACCTACTTGAGGTGTAAGTGCCCGTATTTTACCTGCTCGGAGGTGTAAGTGCCTGTATTTTACCTGCTTGGAGGTGTAAGACCCGGACCATACACAACAAGGTAGACACCAAAATGGCCCTATTAAACATTGTTACAATTGCCCTCTATCTCCTTTATATAGGCCAAAGCAGCATTACAGACATATCTACCAATCACAACCAGTGCTTCAGAACCACAGGAAGAGATGGTCAAATGCCCCCTACCATAGGTCAGAGAAGGATAATCGTACAATTTACCACCACCTCTTACATATTGCCCTACATCACAACAGTAAAGCAAAACATGTTGAGAACCCCCTTCCCCATCTGCTGAGATGCACGCTCATAAATGCCCGCTCAATACGCAAGAAATGGCCCATTGTATCCGACATGATATCCTACCACAATCTGGACATTCTCCTAATCACAGACATGGCTCTCCAGTGACGATAACGTCCTCATCAACCAACTTCCTGCCTGCCAACTTCTCAGTACATACATGCCACAGGAATGGGAAAGGAGGAGGAGGAGTACTTGCCATCACCAAAACGGACCTCCAGTTCCACCTATGCAATGCAGCCAGCTCTTCATTCCTTGACACCCTTACGATAGCAAATAAGTGATGCTCCATTACCCTCCTATACAGGGCTCCTTCAGCAAACCCAGACGCTCTTGCAACAATAATTGACCTCACCTCTAATTCCCAAAACCCATGCACACCAAGTTGGGTTCTAGGAGACTTCAATCTACCTTCCCTACAAGAGTCTCACTCATCAGCTTTTCTGGAAGCTCTTGAAGAACTAGGATATTGCCAACTGATCACGGAGCCTACCCATGACAAGGGAGGCATGCTGGACCTGGTATTCGCCCCCCAGGCATCTGCCACCCTATCCAACATTCCCGAGCTGTCCGTTACTGCAGTTCCTTGGTCAGACCACAAGCTGATAGTATTCAAAATTCCCCTGCCCAATGGCAATCAGAAGGGAGCAAGAAGACTGAATGGTCCGACCAAAACACCACCACAAAGATTCCAGGCTTTTAACCAGAGACCTGATCCTGAGCACAACTCATCCACTACTCACCTCAACTGCTCACAGTCCTGAGGATCTCATTTCCAACTGGAATAGGACCCTCAGTTCAATTGCACTACTTCTGCCATCTAACAAACCTCCAGGGAAGCGAGCCTCCGCATCTTGGTACTCCGCAGAACTGAAAACCTCACTCACCCTCCTAAGAAAGCTTGAACGACGCTGGCGACGCTCCCACTCAACCGAAGATCAAAAAGCTTACAATGATCATCTATCATCACATCGTGAAGCAGTAACGACGAACATGAGACAATTCCACACTGACACTCTAAAACGTTCTCTGAACAAGCCACATGACCTCTTCGCTCTCGTTAACAACTTAACAAAAGAACCAACCTCAGCCCAACCAGTTGAGATCCACCCTCAAGAATTTGCAGATTACTTGCAATCCAAGTTATGTCAGACCAACAACATCTCATCCTCCAACGCTTCTCTCAAGCCAGACCGCAGAGCTCCGCTTTCCATTTTTCTACACCGACAAAGCAGCACATTGAAGACACCATTGCCGCAATCAACACTACCATGGCTCAAACCGAACCCTGCCCTACGTTCTGGATCAAAGAACTACGATCCTACTTGAGCCCTTTTTATAGCCAGACTCATGGACCAATCCTTTACAACAGGTACATTCCCACAACCCCTCAAACAGACGTCCATAAGACCGCTGCTGAAAAACAAGCTTGACCCCAAGAAGGTGGACTCATACCGCCCGATTTCAAGCATTCCCTGACTAGCAAAAATAATTGAAAAGGAAGTCCAACGTCAAATTCAGGATCACATAGACGTTTCCGCACCACTTGACCCATGCCAACATGGCTTTAGAGAGGCCCATGGTGTCAAAACGCTACTCACCACACTCTTCAACAGCATAATTGCAGGAATAGACAACATACGCCAAGGTTTTGTCCTCATCTTCTTGGACATTGCGGCAGCCTTCGACTCAGTAAGCCATGAGCTTCTCCTTGACCGTCTCCAAGAGAAGGGGATCACAGATAAAGCACTACACTGGTGCAAGTCCTACCTCTCTGACAGATGGCAGCACATACGATCAGGGTCTACATCATCGGAGCCTTTCCACCAGAAGCAAGGTGTTCCCCAGGGCTCCTCCCTCTCTGCCCTTATGTTCAACATATACATGCAGCCCATCTGTAACCTGATCCGTTCCTTCGATGTTAACTGCCTGATATATGCGGACGACATACTGCTATACATGCCTTTCTCGACTGAGAACCCCGACCTCTCCCCACTGTCAAACTGCTTTAACTCAGTATCTAACTGGCTACAAACTCAGAACCTCAGAATTCAGCATAAGAAAACAGAGGTCCTGTTCATTACAAGGAATCAAAACTTCTCAGCGCCACCCTCTCTAAATGTCAACAAAGCAGAACTCCAGTCCAAACCCACAATCAAGTACCTGGGAGTCACACTAGATCAGCGCCTGGACATGAAGTCGCACATAGGCAACACGGTGAGAGCGGTGTATCACAGGATCCGATCTCTCAGGTACCTAAGATCCTTGCTAACACCAGACGACTTCAGGACAGTCTATCAGGCTCTAATCATACCACATCTGGACTATGCAAACTCAATTCTGCATGGACTCCCTCAAGCTACACTGAACCCGCTGCAACTAGCAATGAATGCTGCGGCAAGAGTCCTCCATGGAGCATCCAGGAAAGACCACGTTACCCCCATTCTGATGCACATACACTGGCTCCCAATACGTGGCAGACTCACATACAAAATCTTACTGTTGACATTCAAGGTCATCAACGGGCTCTCACCCACATCACTGACAGAACTGATCCAGACCACACCACACAATAGATCCAGAAGATCTACAGCAGTTAACATGTTGATAGTCCCGAAAGCAATAACCCTAAGCACATGCGCA
The DNA here is from genome assembly GCA_033557465.1 of Ichthyophis bannanicus. Lineage (NCBI taxonomy): Eukaryota > Metazoa > Chordata > Amphibia > Gymnophiona > Ichthyophiidae > Ichthyophis > Ichthyophis bannanicus. The sequence goes on from CM066033.1 coordinate 547,555,844, forward strand.
ACAGTAAACAGAGCCTTCAAATTCTGTGCGCCAAGATGCTGGAATGGCCTACCTCCCAGAATACGAGCAATCTCTGACCTAACACAGTTTAGAAAGGCTTTGAAGCACCATCTCTTCCTCCAACATTACCCCCAGATAGCGCCCTAATATCCTCTTCCACCACTTAACTGACTCTGTTCAGTAAACCCTACCACAGAGCCAAACATTACCACGTCCAGCGAGGCGATACCCATTTTGTCATATAGGTGTACATAGTTGACCCCTTGTTATCCAAGTTCTATTACCTTGTTCTATGTAAACACTAATCAGCTATTGAGATGTGTAAGTTGTTGTATGTAAACCGCGCTGATGCTGAATAGTGCGGTATATAAGAGACTGTAAATAAATAAATAAAATACCCTGTTCCTATAGAAGCGAGTGTAAGACCTGTCCCAGACCAGGGCCTGAAGCTCACTCACTCGCCTGTCCGAGGTTAGGGCTATCAAGAAGAGTGTCTTCCAGGACAGGAAGCATAGGGGGCAAGTAGCCATCGGCTCAAAAGGTGGGCGAGTCAGTTGCTGCAAGACCACATTCAACTCCCACTCAGGAGCAGGAGGACGGATTGGAGGCTTGAGCAAAAGCAAGCCTCTGAGAAAACGGGACACCAAGGGATGAACCGAGAGAGACTGTTCTTCCACCAGTGAGTGGTGAGCTGCTAAAGCTGAGAGGTGGACCTGAACAGAATTGGACTTAAGTCCCTGATTGGATAAGTGCAGTAAGTACTGAAGCACTACTGGTACAATACAGGAGAAAGGATCTTGTGTACGTAGCTGACACCACACAGAAAACCTTTTCCATTTGAGAGCATAGGTTTTCCTAGTGGACTGTTTCCTAGAGGCTAGGACAACCTCCTCAACCTCCTGAGGTAGGCCCCAGGGAGCCAAAACTACCCTTGCAGCATCCAGGCCATCAAATTGAGAGCTTTGCGATTGGGGTGCAGAAGGGAACCCTGATCCTGAGAGAGAAGGTCGGGTTGCAACCCCAGAGGCAGTGGGGGATCCACTGCCAGCTGAAGCAGAAGTGGAAACCAAGGCTGTCTCGGCCAACTGGGAGCCACCAGCAGGACTGAGGCCTTGTCCTGAAGAATTTTGAACAGAGTTCGGGCCACCAAAGGCGTGGGAGGAAACGCATACAGGAGGCCCTGAGACCATGGTATCAGAAAAGCATCTGCTGCTACCCTCGGTGGATGCGGCTGTCTGGAGCAGAACCAAGGCAGCTGTTTGTTCAGTGGACTGGCAAACAGATCTATCAAGGGAAGACCCCATTCCAGGAAGATCTTCTGAACTAAGGATGCAGCTGCCACTCGTGGGGCTGCAGAATTCTGCTCAACCTATTGGCCAGGTAATTTTCCTGGCCTGGAAGGTATACAGCCTTGAGGAGCATGTTGTGCTTGAGGGCAAATGAGCAAAGGTCCTGTGCCTCCTGACAAAGGAGCGTGGACCCAGTTCCGCCTTGCTTGTTCACATAAAACATGGCTACCTGGTTGTCTGTCTGAACCAGGACAGATTGATGAGCCAGGGCAGGAGAGAAAGCTCTGAGTGCTATTCGAATAGCCCTGAGTTCTAGGAGATTGATCTGCTGTGCGGCCTCCCAGGGAGACCACAGGCTCTGGGTGTACGTGTTCAGACAATGAGCCCCCCAGCCTTGCAGGGAGGCGTCTGTGGTCAGTACCACTGTGTACCCAGGAATTTGAAAAGGCACCCCTTTCAGTAGATTGGGTGGGTGCAACCACCAGTTGAGGGAGTCCAGAAAAGGTCTGGACACCCTTATCCTGTCTCTGAGGCTGCCTGTGACCACTGACTCCGAAGGCACCACTGTGCAGGTCTCATATGGAGCCTGGCATTGGGGGTCACATGTACTGTCGAAGCCATGTGGCCTAGAAGCCTCAGGCAGAGTCTTGCGGAGACCAGTGACCTGCTGAGAAACTGGTTTGCTAAGTTTATGAGTCTTTGAGCTCTGTCTTTTGGCAAGAATGCCTTTGCCAGGACAGAGTCTAGCCTGGTCCCTATGAACTCCAAGTTCTGGGAGGGGAGCAAAGTGGACTTTGCGAAGTTTATCACAAACCCCAAGCTTTGAAGAAGAGCAATAGTCCTGAGGATGGCCTGTCGGGCCTCCTGGCACGTCTGACCTCTTATAAGCCAGTCGTCCAGATAAGGAAAGACAAAGATGCCTTGAGTTCTCAGGTAGGCCGCCACCACTGCCAGGCATTTGGTAAAGACCCTGGGAGCTGAGGTTAGGCCAAAAGGCAGTACTCTGTACTGATAATGGTTTCCTCCCACAATGAACCTGAGGTACTTTCTGTGGTCTGGATGAATGAGGATGTGAGTGTACGCATCCTTTAGATCTAAGGAGCATAGCCAATCTCCCTGCTGGAGGTAGGGCAGAGGTTTTCCAAGAGTAAGCATCTTGAACTTTTCTTTCTCTAGGAACTTGTTGAGATTCCTGAGGTTCAGGATAGGTCGAAGGCCACCGGTTCTTTTGGGTACCAGGAAATACCTGGAGTAGAACCCTTGACCTTGCATTTGAAGAGGCACAGGCTCCACCGCCCTGTCCAACAACAGACCTTGGAGCTCCTGGAGGAGAAGATCTGTGTGCAGGGGAGGCCTTGGAGGCTCTCCTGGAAAATATGGAGAAGGCAGTTGGTGAAAGTGCAGTGCAGAGCCCCTGTGGACTATGTTTAACACCCAACTGTCCCCTGTGATGCGGGGCCACTGGTGGGAAAAGAGGGCGAGGCGACCTCCTGTGCAGGGTTGGGGGAGCAGGGACGGAGAGGCTATGCTTAAGGAGTCAAAAACCCCCACCCTGCTGAGTGGGAGCAGGGGCCGAAGGCTTGGGGGTCCTCTGCCTACGGGGCCCATTACCCTGCCCCTTGGCTTGCTGACCCTGGGGTACAGCATGGGCAGTCTGATACTGAGGGTACTGTTTGTAGGCAGTGCCCTTCCTCGGGTAAAAGGGCTTTTTACCCGAGCCCTTCTTAGACCTGGCCCTCGAGGAGCCAGGGACCTCTTCCGACGACTCCCTCACGAGCCACATCTTCCTCTTGCGTTCCCGGTCGGGGGACCCCCTGTCCGATGAGCCTCGACTGTGCTCGGGATCCAAATCCCGAGATGTCGAGGCCTCAGACGAGGTCCGGGCCCGGCCGGAGGCTGAGTCAGAAAAAAGTCTTTCTTTCTGCTGCTGGCTACTTCGCAGTGCCTTGGAAGACATCTTCCCACATGGTCCACACGTCTTAGAGTCATGATCAGGACCGAGGCACCGAAGGCAGCAGTCGTGTTGTGTCGGTGAGAGACATCAATTTCTTACACCGATCACACTTATTAAAACCGCTGGAAGCCATCGGGGAAAAAAGAGTCCCCGCGAGGTCAAAAGACCGGCCTTCCAGGGAAAAAGCAAAAAAGGGCGCGAACGCAAGCCACGAAGGGCAAAAATCGAAAAAGTAGAAACGGGCTCGATACCGGTGTACCGAACCCAGCGGGAGGGGAACCGGTGTCAAACCGGGAAGAAAACAATAGCGAGAATCGCCGAAAAAATCAAACTTTTATCCGGGATGACAGGACACACATCCGGTGGGCTTCTCGGAAAAAGAGAGACTGAGGTAAGATGGCACCTTTAGGTGGGAAGGGAACCGCGCATGCGTGCCTGTATTCCCAAAAGCTTTCATGGAAAGCCGGGGAAATGCTCCGCTAGGGCTTCATCGGTGTCGATGACACCCATATGTGAGGACTGACTTCCTCCTTGGTCCTGGAGAAATTTGAAATAGTCTAGGATTGTTTTAAGGTAATTTATCTTCAATAGTAAGTCTTCCTGTCAAATAATTTTGTTTGTTCAGACGTGTTGAATGATAGACCCATTTTAAATGCCATTTAGTAAATGGGCTTTAAATCACATCTTTATTTTTGGGGCCATCTTTATATATTCCTCTTTCATTTTTCAAAGGCGTTGCTTCAAACTAATTAAGAACATGAAGGTTAGTCCCACTATAAAGGCAAACAGTATAATAAATTAAGCTCCCAAAACAAACAGAATGGTGTTTTGGAAGATGATTAATAAGCCTGTTGTAGATGAAATAATTACAAGCAGTTTATCTTTTGTTCACTTTCTTGATGCACATAATAATGAAACCCAATGTTTGTTACCTTTCCTGAGAATATAATTTATTTTAAGGTGACTTCAGTGTTATGATTTGTTTTAAGGTGACTTTCAGTGTTATGATTTGTTTTTGTTAATATTCATGGTTTGCACACCTGATTGGGATAATTTCATAAAACATTTTCTGTGTGTAAAGTATTTTCCATTTATAAAGCATTATCTTACACTTCTAAGCTGGCTATTATAAAATTATATGGCTAAAAATATGTATTAAAGTATGCGTAGGTATCCCTAGGGTAGAGTTTCAGTTTATATGCATAATTTATAAATTATGCAGCCACACATGCATATATTTACAACTTTTTCAGGGCAGGTGTATATTTGTGTGCTACCGGGGCTAATTCTGGGTGCCAAATGTTGCCTTTATAAAATAGATAAGCACTCTTCCATCACTATGTGCAAAAATTCTAATAAACATGAGTGGGGGCAATCATGGGAAAAATAGAGCTTCAGTCAAAGGCTTTTAAACTGCTATAGTAATATCCAGCTCTTTTTCATTCTTTCGTCCTTATGTTACTTCTGCTGGAATTCTGTAAACAAAATTGAAATTTCCATATCGTTCTGCTAGACCAGTCCAGACTAGTGGGTTGTGTTGCCCTACTAGCAAATTGGTGGAGACAAGGAACCAATGAAAAGCCCAGGTTTCAATGACATTACTCTCATACTTCAGCCACCAGAAGCCCCTCAGTATTCCTTTCCAAGTTGAAAGCCCTCCTCTTTGCTGCTTTTGGATCATGACTGACCTATTCTCCTTTCCTTCCCCTTGTTCCACCCCTGCCTACACCTTCTGTATCTGTGTGTTTGTGCATTCTGTCTTAACTAGATTGTAAGCTCTGATGAGCAGGGATTGTCTCTTACATGTCTATAATGTACAGTGCTGCGTATGACTGGTAGCGCTATATAAATGCTGAGTAGTAATAGTAATAATAAGGGCCTGTTGAGAAGCAACAGATTGGAAGGATTTGAAAGAATTTGGAATAGTACAACAGCCTCACAGAACTTCAGCGCCTCCTCTTTCCCCCCTCCATTCCTGCATGCTCTCTCCCAAAGATTACAGAAGGCTCTCATAGGGATCTACCTGCCAGCTCCAGGTTCCATCTCTGAGGGACACAATTCAGGATAGACTGCTAGTGACAGTTGGTGCTGTGTGGGAGTTTTCTACCATTTTCTGCACACGTTAGTAACAGTTTTGCCTATTGTCGCCTGGGGGTCGCATGGTCCTAATGTGCATTCTGCGCATGCGACTCCAACGCACACTCCTTCCCTAGCGCCTTAATGCATATTACATAAAAGTGCAGTTAAAGCACTCTTGTAGACCAAGGCAGCCTTAGTGCATGCTCTTACATAAAAACATAGTAAGATAATATATGACGGCAGATAAAAGACCAGCATGGTCCATCTATTCTGCCCAGCAAGGCGGCAAGAGTAGGTGCACTTGCCGCTCCGTGCAGGTCACCTCTCCCAATGCCTTTGTTTAGGGGTGTACCCACCGCTCCGTGTAGATCACCCCTCTTTGTTCAGATATAAGAGATAGTTATGCTTATTTTGATTTTATCCTGTTGCTATAAAGGGATCCACTGTGTCTGCCCCATGCCATTTTGAATTCTGTCACTGTGTTTGCCCCCACCACTTCCATCGGAAGGGCATTCCAAGCATCCAGCACCCTTTCAATGAAAAAGTATTTCCTTACATTGCCTTTCAGTTTACCCCCTTGCAGCTTCATGTTATGCCCTTTAGTTTTACAGCTTCCCCGTCTTTGGAAGAGGTTTGTTTGTCCATTAATACTCTTAAGTATTTAGAGGTCTGAATCATATCTCCCATGCCCCTCCTCTCCTCCAGAGTGTGTACATATTTAGATCTTCGAGTCTCTTCTCAAGTCTTATGATGCAGGCCCCAAATCATTTTGGTCGCCTTCCTCTGAACCACTTCCAGCCTTTTTATAACCTTTGCAAAATACGATCTCCAAAACTTGAACACAGTATTCCAAGTGAGGCCTCACCAGCGACTTGTACAGTGGCATTAGTACCTCTTCCTTTCTGCTGGTAATTCCTCTCTGTATGCAACCCGACATCTTCCTGGCTTTTTCCACTGCCTTGTCTCACTGTTTTGCCACCTTGAGAGCATCAGAAACAGTCAAACCGAGGTCCTTCTCCTGGTCCGTGTACACCAATCTCTCGCCCCCTATCACGTACATTTCTCTTGGATTTCTGCTTCCCAAGTGCATGACACTGCACGTCTTCTCATTAAATCTTAACTGCCAAGCATTAGACCATTCTTTCAGCTTTTGTAGATTTTTTCCTCATGTTATCCACTCCCTCAGGGAGTCCACTCTGTTGCAAATTTTTGTGTCATCTGCAAAAAGACACTTTTCCATTCAGTCCTTCAGCAATATCACTCACAAATACATTGAACAGTGCCGGTCCCAGGACCAAACCCTGGGAGGCACGCTGCTAATCACCCTCCTTTCATCCGAGTGAGCTCCATTTACCATCACCTTCTGATGTCTGTCAGCTGACCAATTTCTGATCCAGTTTACTACCTTAGGACCCGTCCCCAAACTATTGAGTTTATTGATAAGCCTCTTATGGGGAACAGTATCAAAGGCTTTGCTGAAATTCAGGTAGATGACATCCATCGCATGCCCCTGATCTAGTTCTCTGGTCACCCAGTCAAAGAACTCAATCAGATTTGTTTGGCAAGATTGTCCTTTGGTAAAACCATGTTGCCTTGGATCATGCAACCAGTTGGTTTTGAGAAAGTCCACTATTCGCTCTTTCAGGAGCGCCTCCATTTCTTTTCCTGCTACCGAGTTAAGGCTCACCGGCCTGTAGTTTGTCACTTCTACCCTGTCACCACGTTTGTGATGAGGTACCACATCAGCCCTCCTCCAGTCCTGAAGAATATCTCCTGTTTCCAAGGAACTGTTAAAAAACATCCTTTAACGGCTCTACAAGAACCTCTCTGAGCTCTTTCAGTATCCTGGGATGTATCCCATCCGGTCCCATGGCCTTGTCCACTTTCAGTTTTGCAAGTTGTTCTGACACATCATCTTCAGTGAATGGTGTGGTATCTACTTCATTCCCATTTTTATATTTGGGAGTCACGGGAGGTCCTTCTCCAGGATTTTCTTTAGTAAAAATAGAGCAGAAGTATTTGTTTAGCAATTTCGCTTTTTCAGTGTCACACTCCACCAGTCCGTTCCAAGCACTTCTAAGTCCTGCATTTCTACCTCTGATTTTCCTCCTCTCCCGAATATACCTGAAGAAAGTTTTGTCGCCACACTTCACACCTTTAGCCATCTTTTCCTCTGCCTTTGATTTTGCTTTCCTTATTTCTATTTTTGTCTCTCATAGTTTGATCCTGTATTCCTTTCTGTGTTCCTCTTCTTGCAAGCTTTTGAATTTTGTGAAAGCTGTGTTTTTTGCCTTTATTTGAGCAGCTACTTCCTTGGAGAACCAAATAGGTTTCCTTCTCCTCTTGTTTTTATTTACTTTCCTTACATATTTATCTGTTGCTCCTTTTATTGCCACCTTTAGTTTAGTCCATTGCAATTCCACTTCCTTTATCTCCTGCAACCCTGCCAGCTCCTCCTTCAGGTACAAATGTGTGCCTCTAATGGCCATTATGTTGCTCAGCAGATAAGACAGGCGATGTGAGATGTGGTATAAAACAATTTCGGAATACAATCAGACTGTGACATTATTTTTCTCATCAAGTATATGTTACAGTGGGGTTTGATGAATGACTGTATAATCTGGAAGGGATTTTCATTTCAAATGTAATGCGATTTCACATCTTGCAGTGACTATGCACAAGGTAATCAATTTCTTCATGCTTGCCTTCTCATCTCCAATCTTTTGCTGATGCAGACAAATCCTAGGATCTTTAACCAGATCAAAACCTGTCACTTCCCTTATGAATTTGATTATTCCATCCCAACAGCTTTGTACCACTGGGCGTTCTTGTCAAAGATAGGAAAAACCTTGCCACTTGATCACAGCTTCCGCAACAGCTGTTACTAAAACTACTGTAAAGTTAGTATAGCCTAGTGGTTGAGAAGTAGAATCTATACACTCATCCTTCCAGTTTCTTTGGAGAGGTCCCTTTCCTAGGCCATGATGTGTTTTGTTTTCTTTGTGAGGGGCATTAAGAAAAGAATAGAGCTTGGATATCGGGTCCTTATTACTGTATTCAAGTAGCTATCATAAAATTCTTCTGATAGCGTGTTTTGGGAGTTTAGGTCATTCATTTTCTTTTAACTTTCCAAATTATTTCTCAGCCATCTCTGTTGTATACCTTTGTTTCAGGATCTTAAAGCGAACAATGCCCTTCTCTTAGATTTGCCCCATTGTTGCTAGCCCAGTTTGTTGCCACACCCTGTAGGTTCCATAAATATTCTCTGAGGAGAGAATGCTTTGTTGAACTGAACAGATATTTTGACAATGTACCATGCTCGCCCTAACTACCATGAGTGGGCCTTGTCCCTTGGTCTTATGGTTAACGTTATATAAGAACTTGGGGAAACTGCTAGGTACATATGACCTAGATTGGCCACTGTTGGAAACAGAATACTGGGCTTGATGGATCTTGGTCTGACCCAGTATGGCATATCTTATGTTCTTATGTTCTTATGTACAACTTGCATGGAGTGAATAGTTCTCAGCAGCCAAAGAGAAAATACTGACCTGCTGCTTTATCTGTGGTAAATTCAGAACCCAGCAGGGAGTTTTCAATTTAAATTTAAAACCCAGCAGAGAGCTTCTAGTTTAAATTTAATACTCAGTCAGGGACTAGTATCAGCAAAGAGCTTCTAGTTTAAATTCAAAACCCAGTAAGGAGCTTTCAGTTTAAATTCAGAACCCAGCAGCGGGTTTTCAGTTTAAATTCAGAACCACAGCAGAGAGCTTTCAGTTTAAATGAAAAACCCAACAGAGAGTTTCTGGTTCAATTTAAAACCCACAGAGAGCTTCTAGTTTAAATTTAATACTCAGGGCCAGTAACAGCAACGAGCTTTAATTTAAATCAAATCAGAGTATAACTTAGCATAAAAGAAAAAACAGGGTCAATATTCTTTGAGCAATAAATTGTTTCTAGAGACCTTTACAAAGAGGCCTTTTAGATGGGGCAAGAGACCTGTGAAATTGTTTTATAATAGGTGTTAAAGCCAAGTGACAGATCAGAGGGGCATTTTGAAAGACTCCCTCTATGAAAACAAGGGCTGTGTGAATCACCCAGGAAATTGGTCACAGATTACCTTAGAAGTACAATTCTGGGAACTGTATAGCAAGCAGGTCTTTACTAAGTATTACCTTTCTCCCTCCCACCTACCACAGGCATAATCCTAGTTTTAATAGGGTTTTACACCTATTAAAAGGGGAATGGTATTCACATTCCCTTCTAGATTCAGCTGATTATCCTCATCAGGAATAGATGTGTTAAGTCTCTGAAAGTAATTAATCTTGAATTGAACAGTCCCTTAAATTTATTTGATATAGTTGTATTAGTATAAGTATCCCTAGCAACTAAAAACAAATAAATAAACAAAACTTTAAACCTAAGATGCAGACAGCAGTTCAGCAGCGAGATAGGGGTTATCCATATTTTGTATTGAGTGTCACATGTATGATTTTCTCCCATTCGATGAGAGATTGTACGCGTGCACTAGGTGCAACGAGCTATTTGCCCTCAGGGAAGGAGTACGATCTCTGGAGGCTAGAGTAACAGACTTGGAAGACATAAGGAAGTCAGAGAGGTACATAGATGAAACCTAAAGGGACGTAATATTGAAACCCCACCTCTAGTCTGGCAGCCTCTCAGCTGACACAGAGGAATGAGGTCTCGTGAAAGGAGAGCATTAACTTGGTGAGGCAGGAAGTGACCCTGTAGCTAGGACCTGTCCACCAGGAGATGTAACACCCTCTTGCACCAAGGAGGTTTCTCCAGGACCATGTGCCCATGAATGAAAGGTTAGGATGGCCGTTATAGTGGGGGATTCAATCATTAGGCATGTAGATAGTTGGGTGGCTGGTGGACGTGAGGATCATCTGGTTACATGCCTGCCTGCGCAAAAGTAGCGGACCTCACGCACCACATAGACAAGATTTTAGATAGCGCTGGGGAGAAGTCTGCTGTCTTGGTGCATATTGATAGCAATGACACAGGAAAATTTGGGGGAGAGGTTCTGGAGGCCAAATTTAGGCTTTTAGTTAGGAAGTTGACATCCAGAACTTCCAGGGTAGCATTCTCTGAAATGCTTCCTATGCCACGTGCAGGGCCCAAAAGGCAGGCGCAGAGCTCCAGAGTCTCAATGTGTGGATGAGGAGATGATGCAAAGAAGAGGGTTTTGGATTTGTTAGGAAGTGGGCAACTTTCTGGGGAAGGGAGTGGCTCTTCCAAAGGGATGAGCTTCAACTTAACTGGGGTGGAGCCAGGCTCCTGGCATTAACATTTTAAAAAGGAGATAAAGCAGATAAAGCAGCATAGGGGAAAGCCAACAGTCACCCAGGAGCACATGGTTCGGAAGAATATATCTACTGCTACTACTGAGCATTTGTATAGCGCTACAAGTCATATGCAGCGTTGCACAGACATGTAAGAGACAGTCCCTGCTCATCAGAGCTTACAATCTAGATAAATAAAATAAATAAATAAACTCTCCATCCACTGTTGTAAAGATCGAACACTGTTCTAAAGATCGAATGGAAGGAGTAGCCTAGTGGTTGGGGCAAGGTACTTCAGGCCGGAAGGTCGGGGGTTCAAATCCCACTAGAGGACAGCAACCTTGGGCCGGAAGGACTGGGGTTTCTAGTTCCACAGATGCTCCTTGTGGTCTTGGGCGAGCCACTTAACCCTCCATTGCCCATGTTCCCTGTAAGTATTAGTGTATGTGTCTCATATCCCCGTGTGTTAAATGTATCCCCCAATTGTGTTGTGACCGCTTTGATTGAAGGATAAGGCGGTATACAAAACTGTCTAAATAAATAAACAGAGCAACCACCTGGTGGTTCCTCCTACCGTAGGCGCACAACTCAACGCTCAACAACGCTGTTGGACTCTCCATCCAGCACTAAAGCACTCAAGAAACAGCCCGGACCCTACTTTTTCCTCCTGCTCACAGATTGGGGTTAAGCCAGGCTGCACGTGCTCGTGCTGGCCGGCCCCCGCACCAATCACAAGCAGCATACCAGCAGTTAAAAGGAGGCGCCATCAGGAACAGAGGTCTATTTGCAGGACACTCCACTCTCCATCCACTGCTCTAAAGATCGAGCACAGAGCAATCAACGGACCCCATCCATCCACTGCTCCAAAGATCATGCACAATGCACAGAGCAACCACCGGGTTCATCCTCCTACCTCCGGCGCACAACTCAATGCTCAACAATGCTGTTGGACTCTCCATCCAGCACTAAAGCGCTCAAGAAACAGCCCGGACCCTGCTTCTTCCTCCTTTTCACAGATCGGGTTAAGCCAGGCTGCACGTGCTCGTGCCCGCTGGCCCCTGAACCAATCACAAGCAGCAAACCAGCAGTTAAAAGGAGGTGCCATTGGGTGCACCCGCTCCTGAGGGCCTCGCCAGAGGGCCCTTTGGCGTGGCCCTTATGCGTGGAAATTAGGCGAGTGGAGCGATTCTTACACGGAAGACCCACACACTACTATCACAAACACAGCTAGAAATCTGTAATAAATAAATAAACTACCACATGAAACCAAATTACAACAGACTTATTAATATCAAACTACATACAAACCCTCAACAACCCCCAGAGATAGACATGCTCAAGAACAGATATATTTTACCTGTTTCCTCATTTATGCTAGGTCAATTAGGAATAAAATACCCCTTATTCAAGATATCATAACTAAAAATACTCAAGACCTTATCTGCATCACCGAAACATAGATCTCCAGGAACAAGCAGGAATGAGTCTTCACATATGGGTATCGTCGGTACCGACGGAGCCTGTGCGGGAACGCTCCCCAGCGTCCAGTAAGAAAGCTTTTGGGAGCATCCCACAGCGCCTGCGCGCTGCCTTCCCGCCTTTCCCAACAGCCTCTCTCCAGTTCTTCTTTTCCGCGGAGCCAGCAGGTCGTGTTCCTGTCACTGCAGAAGAATTCTTTATTTTTTTTCTTTATTTTTCTGTGTCGCGTCTGCCTTCTTCGACGTCAGACCGGTACCGCCGGTCTTTTCTTTTCTTTTCTTTCTTACAAAAAACAAAACAAAAAACTTTTCTTTCTTCAACTCTGCATTTTCGGTTTGGGCCTTAGGCCTGAACATATTTCTCCTCATGGAGAAGCCCGCTTCCGGGTTCAAAAAGTGCACAAAGTGTGGCAGTACTATTTCTGTCACCGACACCCATGACTGGTGTCTAAAATGTTTGGGTCCTGACCATTCCATCACGGATTGTGTGTCCTGTACCATGATGTCTAAAAGAGGTCAGCAGAACCGAGCAGCCAAGCTCAGTATCCTGTTTCCCTCTGATGCAGCCTCGGTGGCATCGACGTCTTCCAGGGCTTCTTCTCCTCCCATGGATCTTAGGTAACCAAACATAAATCTAGCCGGTCCTCGAAGGGCAAATCTCCCTCTAAGCATCGAGATGCCTCCGGGCTTGTCCTCGAGGATTCCGCACCAGCAAAATTACCCCGGCGGGAAGTTCTGGCTTCCAAAGCATTGTCTATGGGGTCACAGGTTGACATCGATGGCTTGGCTTCGACCGATCACCTGTTGCCGTGTTCTGGGGTACCGGTGGCCTCCACTGGTACCGACATCCAGACTCTGGTGGCATCGATGAATCAGAAAATTCTGTCCATGCAGCGCACCCTAACGGAGTTTATGCAGGCTTCGACGCCTCCGGTACCGCAACAGTCTCCGTTGCCGGTACCGACTCTGGCACCGGCATCGTTCCCGGTGCCGGTACCGATTGCATCGACATCGGCTTCGGTGTCGACTGCAACGGTACCCTGTCCTATGATGCCCATCGGTACCGAACTGGTACCGCTTACTCCCGATGTCGATCCCACTCGGTATGCGTATCGGGCTTTACAGGAGCATCCAGACAGGCGATACTAAGATTCCTCTGAAGACTCTGAGTCAGAGGTTTCTGTCGATGCACCGGTACTTCTTCCTCAGGAGTCTGATTCTCCAAAACGAAGAATGTCTCCTCCAGAAGACTTGTCTTTTCAAGACTTCATTAGGGAAGTGGCTAGGGGCCTCTCCATTACAGTGGCCCCTGAGTCAGAGCCTAGAGCCAAGCAATTAGATATTTTGCAATATCCTAAGGCTCCTAAAGAAGCAGCTACCTTAACTATTCATGAGATTCTTTATGATCTCATGTTGAGCATGTGGGAGACTCCTCTTACCACCTCTCCTCATTCTCGTGGGTTATACACTATGTACCGTGTCCCTCCTTGTCCTGGCTTTCATAAGTCTCAGCTCCCTCACTACTCTATTGTGGTAGAGTCTGCCATGAGGAAAATAAAGAGTGCAAAGAGACACTCATCTAATCCTCCAGGACGTGAATGCAGGACTCTTGATGCTTTTGGCCGAAGGGTTTTCCAAGCTAATATGCTTGCTTCCAGAATCAACTCCTATAAGTCTCTATATGGGGATGTTTCTAAAAGAGGTCACAGATCATCTGCAGACTTTAGCCCCTTTTATTTCAGAAGATAAAAGGCAGGAATTTCTCACTTGGCTTAAACATGCCCAAGATGTTTCCAAATTTTCCAACCGTGCAGCCTTTGACTCTTTTGAGTGTGTAAGCAGAGCCTCGGCTATTGCCATAGGTGCATGCAGAATTGCTTGGTTACAAGCCTCTGATTTGGAACTTTGGGTCCAAGATGAACTGGGAAATCTTCCTTGTACAGGTGAAAATGTTTTTGGCAGGGATTGGAAAGCAAAGGCCACTCGGATGGATGCTGAGAACTCTGCTTTGGATCGACTTTCAAAGTCTACCTCTGTTCCTGCTAAGAAAAGATTGTTCAAAAAGACAACTTTTTCTAAAAAAGGGAAGATACTATCCTGCTTATGGTCAGCAGGCATCTTCTGCAGGTCGTTTTGCTACAAAGTGTTAGCAACCACCTAAACAGGCCAAGTCAAAGGCTGCCAGGCCTCCCACGGCTCAGCAGCCTCAGCCTCCTTAGGGCCTTTGACTTGCAACTAGAGAACTTAGCCTTTCTGGCTCTGGAAGAACCAGAGCCCCTCACCATTCCAGGAAGGTTGGCTTACTTTGCTCCCAGATGGGAGCAAATCACAGCAGAGCAATGGACCCTCTCCATTATAAGGGAAGGGTACAAGCTTCATTTCTTAAACCTTCCTCCCCACACCATGGTGAGACAGTTCAGTTCTCCAACATCTCTCCTCAACCTTCTGGGTCAGGAGATTGCTACCCTTCTTGCCCAAGGGGCATTAGAAGAAGTACCCCTTCTTCAACAGGGCTCAGGGTTCTACTCCCCTTATTTTCTTATTCCAAAGAAAACGGGGGGGGGGGGGGGCTACAGACCCATATTAGATCTCAGAGAATTGAACAAGTTTCTATTCAAAGAGAAATTCAAGATGATTTCTCTCGGTACTCTGCTGCCATACCTTCAGAGTCAGGACTGGCTTTGTTCTCTAGATCTCAAGGATGCGTACACCCATGTCCTCATCCATCCAACACACAGAAGGTTCCTAAGGTTCCTTTTTCAAGGAAAGCACTACCAATACAGGGTGCTTCCTTTCGGTCTGGCCTCTGCACCAAGGGTGTTCACGAAATGCATGGCAGTAGTAGCTGCATTTCTACGCACTCTAGGAATATTCGTTTTCCCATATCTGGACGACTGGCTCATTCGAGCTCCATCCCAGTCAGAGGCCCAGATTTCTCTAACCTGCACAATGCCTGTCCTTCAGTATTTGGGACTGGTAATAAACATCCCAAAATCCCATCTCACCCCTACTCAGTCTCTGGAGTTTATAGGGGCCTTGCTGGATACCACAACTGCAAGGGCCTATCTTCCTCAGGCCCGTTGCCTACGCTTGGTGCAGTTAGCCTCCCAGATACAGTTAAAGTCCCATTTAACTGCTTGAGAAATGCTACAACTATTAGGCCACATGGCATCCACCGTGCATGTGGTTCCATATGCTCGCCTTCACATGAGGGCAGCTCAATGGACTTTGTCCACCCAATGGACTCAGGCATCAGGTTGCCTGTCAGACAAAATAGCAAACTCCAGTCGCCTATTTTGGTCTCTCCAGTGGTGGAAGTCCCCTCCAAATCTGCTGAAAAGGGGGACCTCAGCAACAGTCGCTACCCCAAGCAACTCTAACAACAGATGCTTCTCCAATGGGTTGGGGAGCTCATCTGCAGGATCTCTCCACTCAGGGCATCTGGTCTCCACAGGAGACTTCTCTGGATATCAATCTCTTAGAACTCAGAGCAATATTCTTAGCTCTCAGAGTGTTCCATTCCCTGCTCAGCTACAGGACAGTCCTCATCCATACGGACAACCAAGTAGCCATGTTCTTTGTAAACAAGCAGGGCGGGACTGGCTCTCTGTCGCTTTGCAACGAAGCTTTGCGACTGTGGGCCTTCGCCAGAGAGCATCACATCCATCTTCTGGCAGTATATCTTCCAGGCGTTCAAAACTCTTGGGCGGACAGACTCAGTCGAGTTCTGCTTCCCCACGAGTGCTCCCTCCACATGGACCAGGTAGCCAGGATTTTTCGAATTTGGGGAACCGCGGACATAGACCTCTTTGCAAGTCCGTGCAATGCCAAACTTCCCCGGTTCTGTTCCAGAATTCCGTGTCAGGGAGTTCAGGCCAAGGATGCCTTCCTCCTTCACTGGGGTCAAGACTTCCTTTATGCCATTCCACCAATTCCCCTAATTCCCAAAACACTATTCAAGCTTCAGAGAGATCGAGGGACCATGATCCTCATAGCACCACATTGGCCATGCCAAGTGTGACCCTCTACATTTGCATCTTTCTCAAGCTCCTTCCCTGGACTTTGGCTGTGCACCAGACCTTCTGTCCCAGGAAGAGGGAACATTGTGGCACCCAAACCCCCAGTCGCTCCATCTCAGGGCTTGGTTGCTGAGGGCCTAGACCTTCAAGATTTTCATCTCTCTCAGCAAGTCAGAGATGTTATTCATGCCTCTAGAAAGCCTTCTACTAGACGTTCCTATGCTTTCAAATGGAAAAAAATTACCATTTGGTGTTCAGAGAAGGGTCTAAACCCTCTTGCAATACCTCTGAATTCTCTACTAGAGTATCTCCTGCATCTATCCCATGCAGGTCTGAAAACGAATTCAGTAAGAGTCCATTTGAGTGCTATTGCAGCGTCCCTCAAGCCTCTCAATGGACAACCTATTTCCTCTCATCCTCTTATAGCAAGATTCATGAGAGGCCTTCTTTTAACTAAACCTCCCATTAGACCACCTTCAGTGGCATGGGACTTAAACCTGGTTCTTGGCCAGCTTATGAAGCCACCCTTTGAACCTTTAGCCACCACCTCCTTGAAATTTCTTTCTTGGAAGGTTATTTTTCTCATTGCAGTCACCTCAGCACGGTTCCATCATGATAAGGTAGTCCTCAGGACCAATCCACACTTTATGCCTAAAGTGGTCTCGCCTTTTCATCTGAACCAAGAGGTATATTTACCTGTCTTTTTTCCAGGACCTCATGCATCAAGTGCAGAGAGGAATCTTCATACCTTGGATTGTAAGAGAGCTCTTGCATTTTACTTACAAAGAACACAGCAACATAGAAAGTCTTCTCAACTCTTTGTTGCTTTTGATCCTTCTCATTTAGGACTTCCAGTCTCTAAGAGAACACTGTCCAACTGGATTGCTCAGTGTATTTCTTTTGCCTACCAGAGTAGAAACCTTTCTCTGGAGGGCCATGTCACAGCTCACAATGTGAGAGCCATGGCAGCCTCATTGGCTCATCTAAACTCTTTGTCCATCGACCAAATCTGTCAAGCGGCCACCTGGGCCTCGGTTCATACCTTCACAGCCCATTACTGCTTGGACAAGGACTCCCGCTGGGATGCCTTGTTTGGTCAGGCTGTTCTCAAACACCTGTTCCATTCCTAATCAACTCCTACCCACCTACCCTGGTTGGATGCCAGAGATCCATGGGGGGAGGTAGAGTCCTTTTCAAGGACACACAACCTGGGGTCTTCCCCTGGCATCTGCAGCTAGGGAGTCCCCCATATGTGAAGACTCATTCCTGCTTGTTCCTGGAGATAGCACAGTTACTTACCTGTAACAGGTGATCTCTGGGAACAGCAGGAATAAGTCTTCACAACCCACCCACCTCCCCTAGGAGTTGTATCTCTCTATCTTTCCTTTCCTCTCTCTCTCTTTGTCTCAGCTTTAAAACTCGAACTGAAGAGAGGTGGTTGGGAAAGGCGGGAAGGCAGCGCGCAGGCGCTGTGGGATGCTCCCAAAAGCTTTCTTACTGGACGCTGGGGAGCGTTCCCGTGCAGGCTCCGTCGGTACCGACGATACCCATATGTGAAGACTTATTCCTGCTGTTCCCAGATATCACCTGTTACAGGTAAGTAACTGTGCTTTATCAGACTCAGACCAAGTGCTGATCAACCAACTCAAAGCACCAAGCTATCAAATATTTCACATACACTGCACATCCAAAAGAGGAGTGGGAGTCCTCATTATAAAGGAATATTTGAAAGTGGCACTATTAACCTCAAACAACAGTAAGAACCTAGAAATTCTAACCATACAAACAAAAAGCCTCCACTTCTGTCTAACTTACAGATCACGTGATGCAACTGTGGACAGCCTTGAAATTCTAACAGAGACATTATGCTCATCCACTCACAAACATCCTCTAATACTTCTAGGACAGGGGTGGGCAATTCCGGCCCTCGTACACCACAATCCAGCCTGGTTTTCATGATGTCCCTAATGATTATTCATGGACCTTTTTCCATACAGTGGAAGGCAGTGGTTGCAAATAAATCTCATGAATATTCATTAGGGACATCATGAAAACCAGGCTGGATTATGGTCACGAGGGCCAGAATTGCCCACCCCTGTTCTAGGAGACCTCAACCTTGCATTATTACCATACAACCAAATGGCAATCTTCCTATCTACCATTCACAACATGAATTTCCATCAGATAATCGACACTGAAACTCACAGCAAAGGTAATACACTAGACAGTATTCCTACCTAACATAATCCATAGTAACTACAATCCTAAGACACTTGAGATAATACCAGTACACTGGTCCGACCACCATCTCATAAAATTCCAAATTCCCGCTCACCATACAGCAATCCCACATCAAATAAACTCCACACAACCCTATAAGTTCAAGAAATTTGACAGAGAAAACTTCTTAAAACAAACAACCCAACACTTATCCACACCTTCCTCTAACCTTGATGAAACAATAGCAAAATGGAATGACACGATATCAAAAGCTACCACCCTACATGTACACCCTCCAACCACTACAAAACAACACAGCAATGCATGGTTTAGACCTGAACTAAAACAAATCAGAAGAGAGCTGCACAAAGCTGAGCGCAAATGGCTCCCACTCAAAATCTGCAACATATCAAACCTAATATATTGCCAAACTAAAACATTAGAGAAACTATAAATGATTCAAAGAAGGAACACTACTGTAAGATACTATCAAGGTCTTTCAACCGTCCAAGAGAACTCTTCCAAATCATAAAATCCTTAACCAATAACAACCCAAACAATGAAAGACACTACTATAGACCCCCAAATTCTTGCTAACTTCTACAAAGATAAGCTAACACAGCATGTCCCAGCACAATATATTGAAGACGCCCAACCCCCTACAGTAAACCATATTTGGTCAACATTGTCACCTACATCAGTGGACGTGCTGGAGAACATCATTGCCAAAGTTAACACAACCACTTCATATCTTGACTCCTGTCCAGTCAGCTGGATAAAGGCAATAAAAATAGAATTGACTCCACTCATTCTTCCTATTATCAACACCTCTCAACAGCTTGGCTACATGCTTCCGGCCCTTAAACATGGTATAATACGCCCAATCCTGGAAAACAGTACAATGGATAAAAACAACCCCACATCATACAGACCTATCTCAAGCCTTCCATTACTGACCAAACTAATTGAGAAGGCAGTTTTAATTCAACTCCAAGATCACAAAGATTTACACGCACCCCTAGATGAACAACAAATATGGCTTTAGGCCTTACCGCGGCATTGAGACATTCCTTACTCTGTCCTCTTTGACTGTATTCTATGCGGCATTAACAACACTGAAACTGTTTCTCCTTCTTTTCCTAGACATCTCTGCAGCCTTTGACAGCATAAACCACCACATCATGTTATCTAGACTACAACAAATAGGCATCAATAACACAGTACTACAATGGTTCACCTCATACATATCAGGAAGAACCCAGCACACCTTAAAGACTTACAACCAAGAACAAGGTCTGCCGCAGGGCTCTGCACTCTCCGCGCTGTTGTTTAACATTTATCTGCAACCTATCTGCTCCATATTAAAAAAAAAAATAAATTCAAAATATTATGCCACATATATGCGGACGATATAATGATATATCTCCCCTTCAACATCAATAACCCACCAATCCAACAAATCACCGACTGCTTTACTGAACTAGTCAACTGGCTATCAGCTCACAATCTCAAGATTAACGTCAATAAAACCGAAGCCCTCTATATAACACAGAACCAAAACTTCTCACCTCCTCCAACTATTAAAATTCATGACACAACTATATCCATCAAAGGCAAGCGAAAATACCTCGGAGTTATCTTAGATTGCACACTAAACATGACTGCATTCATAAAACACACAACAAGAAAGATCTACTATAAACTGACTATTAAAACAGCTCCACCCACTCCTACACCCCAACCATTTCAAATGTGTAGTCAATGCCATTGTCACCCCACACTTTGACTGTGCCAACTCATTACTCTAAGGACTACCTAAACAAACGGTAAGACATCTCCAAATTGCACAACATATTGCAGTTAGAATAACATCAAATGCCAGTCCAGTGGATCATATCACACCAATGCTATGCAATTTGCACTGGCTCCCGATACAATGCCGTACCCGGTACAAAATAATTGTAACCACTTTCAAACTAACTAACGATATTGCCCCATCCTACCTATCTTCCCTCATCTCCAGTGAAAAAACACCCGTATCCAATGGGACTGCAATAAAAACAAACTTACAACAGCTACAGACTATAGAAAAGCTAAAAAAAAAATCACAAACAGGGCATTTTCCCGCTGCACCCCCACCCTCTGGAACAAGCTCCTAGATAGCTTAAGAGTTATAAAAGACCTCTCTTCTTTTCGAAAAAAACCTAAAAAAATATCTGTTCACACAGCACTTTGCTTCTATAACATAACTACTGCACATAACCCAGGCGTCCTACACAGTTAACCAAGGAACCCCTTTCAGAATGCTTAATCAATGCTAATACAAGAACTTCTTGTATATAGTTAACAATCCTACTGTATTTTGTTATTAATGTATATAGTTGATACTGTTCCATGTAAACTGAATTTGTACTGTTTTGTACAATTCATATTGTTCATTGTAAACCACACCCACAATTGATCTGTAGGAAGTTGCGGTATAAAAATGCAAAAAATAAAATCTAAACAGAGAGGTTCCAATATAGATACGTTACCCAGATGTTCTTAAGTACAGAACTGAAAGATTCCAAATTACCCCTATCAACTGTTAACCAGATTAATATGATTGAAATACAACCTTTAAAATGCCTGTATGCAAATGCTAGAAGTCTAAAATAAATAAGATGGGAGAGTTATAATATATAGCTCTAAATGAGAGGTTAGATATGATTGGTATCTCAGAGACCTGGTCGAGGGAGAACAACCAATGGGACACTGTGATACCTGGGTACAAACTATATTGCAATGATAGAGTAGATCAAATTGGTGGAGGGGGTTGCACTCTGTTAGAGAAGGCATTGAGTCACATAGTATTAAAGTTTTGCAGGAAATAAAATACACTGTAGAATCTCTATGGATAGAAATTCCATGTAAAAAGGGGAAGGCAATGTTAGTGGGGGGTGTTCTAGCAACTGCCAGGCCAGGATGTACAGATGCGTAAAGTCAGGGAAGCTAGCAAAAGTTATAACACAGTAATAACGGGTGATTTCATTTACCCAGTTATTGACTGGATCAGTGTCATGGCAGGGCATGTTTGGGAGATAAAGTTTCTAGATGAACTAAATGACTGCTTCTTGGAGCAGTTGGTTCATGAACCAACCAGAGGGGAGGCAATTTTCGACCTAGTACTTAGTGGAACACAAGATCTAGTGCAAAAGATAAGGATGTTGGGACCACTTGGCAATAGTGATCATAGCATAATCGCATTTGATTTAATAAATGAAAGAAGGATAGTAAGGAAATCCACAATACTGTCATTTAACTTTCAAAAGAGAGACTATGATAAAATGAGGAAAATAGTTAAGAAAAAACTAAAAGGAGCAGCTGCAAATGCTAAAGATTTGCATAAAGTGTGGTCATTGTTTAAAAATACTATCTTGGAAGCCCAGAACAGATGTGGAAGGAAGGCCAAAAAATTGCCAGCATGGTTTAAAGGCGAGGTCAGAGAGGTGGTTGTGGCCAAAAAAACATCTTTCAGGAGATGGAAAATGGAGCTGAATGACGAAAACGGGAAACAACATAAGCAGTGTCAAGTTAGATGCCAAGGCATTGATAAGGCAGGCAAAGAGAGACTTTGAAAAAAGCTTGCCGTGGAAGCAAACATGCATAAGAAAAATTTTTTCAAGTACATTTATAGCAAAAAAACCATGAGAGAGTCAGTTGGACCATTGGATGATGGAGTAAAAGGGGTGCTAAGTGAAAACAAAGGCCATAGCGGAGAGACTGAATTCTTTGCTTCGGTCTTTACTGGGTAGGGAATTTATCCATGCCTAAAATGGTATATAAAGGTGATGTATTGGAAGACTTTAAAGAAATATCGATAAATTGGGATGGTATCTTACAACTATTTGATAAACTGAAGAGTACCAAATCACTTGGACTGGATGGTATACTTCCAAGGGTATTGAAAGAACTGAAATATGAGACTGTAGACCTAGTAATCTGCAAACTATCATTAAAATCAGCTGTAGCACCTGAAGAGTGGAGAATGGCCAATGTAACGCCAATATTTACTGGGAAAAATGATAGAAACCATTATAAAAAATAAAATTACTGAGCGTGTATATAGCCATGGTTTACTCGGAGAAAGCCAACATGGATTTAGCCAAGGAAAGTCTTGTCTTACTAATCTGTGTTATTTTTTTGAAGGTGTGAATAAACAGGTAGAAAAAGGTGAACCGGTTGATATAGTGTATCTGGATTTTCAGAAAGCCTTTGACAAGGTCCCTCAAGAGAGACTGTTGGTGAAATTAAGAAGTCATGGGATTGGAGGCAGTGTTGTTTTGTGGATCAGAAACTGGTTAAAAGATAGAAGGCAGAGAGTAGGGCTAAATGGCCAATTTTTTTCAGTGGACTAAAGTAAATGGTGGAGTACCCCAGGGATCTGTGCTGGGCCCGCTGCTTTTTAACTTATTCATAAATGACCTGGAAATGGGAATGATGAGCGAGGTGATCAAATTTGTAGATGACACAAAATTAGAGGAAGACGACCACCAGCCCTCCGCAGAAATCACAGGAGTCTCCAGAACAACGCAGGGAGGACACGGCCACACCACTTAAAAACAAAGAAGCCTTGTATTTTATAAAACCTTCAAAAGTACAGACCCGACTTGGTCAAGTTTTGGCAGTCATCCTGCATCAGGGGTCAAAAAACAAAACACATGAACATTAAAATAAATTAAAAATACAATAATATTCTCCAAACTGTACAGTAAAGAGCAGTCAAAAATGTCAGCTCCTTCCCATGAGTTTAGAGCCCAGGTTATCGAGGAGATCAGTGATTTAAGATGGTATAAATGATTGACATCCCCTGTTATCTAAAAGCCTGGGTTCTGGAGGGCTGCCTTGCCCATTTAAGAAAAAATATCCTAAAGAGTTTGGGGTGGGGGGTTGCCCTCAACACACTATCTGGGAGATTTGTATTCAAGGCTTATGTCTTGCTCATATTGACTTTGAAACCAAAAAATGATATAATGAACACAGATAATGATATGATAAGGTGTAAACATGATATCATCAAATAAGTAATCTTATCTGATTCACCTACCCTCCACCCCTTATATGTACATCAGTCCTGAAATAAAAGCGCTAAACTACAAAACATGGATCAAAAACACTGGCAGGATTTAAAGTAGCACATCTAACTTTCCGACATCATTCTACCTATTTGTACAGATCTGGACTATTATGTTTTGTTTTATTATTATTACTACTACTACTGCTACTGAGCATTTGTATAGTGCTACAAGACATACGCAGCGCTGCACAGACATCTACGAGTCAGTCCCTGCTCATCAGAGCTTACAGTCTATTCAAGACAGACAACAAGGTAGGTGTAGACAAGTATACATCTAGGGGGAATGGTAAGAAAGCACAAAGGAGATCAGGTGAGTCGAGATCTGAAATTGGCAGCAAAGAGGTGAGTTTTCAGCTTGGATTTGAAAAGGGTCAAAGAAAGTGCCTGACATACAGACTCAGGTAGTTTGTTACAGGCATAAGGAGCGGCAAAGTGAAAAGAGCAAAGTCTGGAGTTAGCAATGGAAGAGAAGGGCACAGATAGAAGCAACTTGCCAGAAGGGCAGAGATTCCAGGGAGGAGTGTAGGGAGGTATAAGAGAGGAAAGGTGGTGGGGAGCTGCAGAGTGAATGCACTTATAGGTCAGCAGGAAAAGTTTGAACTGGATGCGGAAACGGATAGAAAGCGAATGGAGAGACTTGAGAAGAGGGGTAATATGAGAATGATGAAGCTGGCAGAAAATTAGCCACACAGAAGAGTGTTGAACAGATTGAAAGGGAGAGAGATGATTTAGCAGGAGACCAGAAAGGAGTAGGTTACAATAGTCAAGACGGGAGGTGATTAAGGAGTGGATAAGTGTTTTAGTAGTGTGTTCAGAAAGGAATAGGTGGATTTGGTTGATGTTATAGAGAAATAAACGTCAGGTCTTAGCTATCAGATGGATGTGTGTGGAGGAGGAGAGAGAGGAGTCAAAGACGACACCAAGATTGCGAGCTGAGGAAACAGAGGAGTAGAAAGTTATCCACAGAGAGTGAGAAAAGAGGAGAGGAAGTGAGGCATCCAAGCAGCAATGTCAGAAAGACAGGCAGAGATCTGGATCTAGATTGCCGGAAAGATTTCAGGTGTAGAGAGGTAGATCTGAGGGGAGTCTGCATAATGGGAAGAGATGAATGCACCAAGGGATTGGGTATAAAGAGAGATAAGGAGTGAACCCAAGACAGATCCTTAGGGTACACCAGTTGAGAGCAGGATAGCAGCAGAGGAGGATCCACCAGAACAAACACTGAAAGAGAGATGGGAGAGATAAGAGGAGAACCAGGAGAGTACAGAGTCCTTAAAACCAAGCGAGTTCAGGGTATCAAGGAGAAGGTTGTGGTCAACAGTGTCAAAAGCAGCAGAAAGGTCAAGAAGGATGAGGATTGAGTAAAGGCCCTTGGATTTTAAGTCACTGGAGACTATCACTACTAATTTTGTTTTTGTATGAATAGCTCTTGTGGTTTTTATGTAATTTTATTCTGAAAGCTGCTTTGATGTACCTCCTGATTTGGAGCGATCAATCAAATTCTTATGTAAAAATATACAAATATAAATAAAGAAATGTACTTGATGTGCATATCTTCCATTCACATTTGAAAAGTTTTCAAGATAAAACATTCCACACAAGAAATTAAATACAGTATCTATGGAAGTTGTTCAGACAAGGTGAAGTCTACTACCGTTGATACATGACCTAACACACACAAGCAACGATCTTCACTGTATTTATGGCTCCTCTCTCGTATAGCACAGCTACTTGTAAGGGAGACAGACTAGAGTAGGTTTAAAAGGGTGCAGAGTAGTGAGGATAAGAACTTTTATAAACAAAGAATAATAAAGGAGAAAGGAAGAATGATGATCCGAAGGCGAGGTGAAGTGTCACCTTGGTGGAGGGGATTATGGATTTTATAATGAAACTAATCAATTTTTGCAGGAATGGGAATGTAATTATTTGCATTTATTAGCCACTCGCCGATAAGCATGCTGGGATCTCGGTGCAAAAATCAGTTTTAAAATTCATTAAAATTATAACCAAAATAGAGACAAAAGAACAGGCTGTCAGAAACATAGCAAAGAGTAATACATGCCAGTAAAAACAAGGCCATAAAATGGCCAGCTGACAGTTATAAAAGCCCACCACATCTTATAAGTCTAGAAAGCCCACACCATCAGAAAAACCAGACATTAATGAATTTCCTAAAAATTATCTAATCCCCTGCCTGTAAGTGAACTCTTAAGTACAGAATGCCAAAAAGCAGGAGCAGCATAGGAGAAGGCATTAGATACATTTGTAGTCTTACATCCTTCATGAAAGACGAGCAAAGCAATAACTATTTTGTGATCTTAGCATCCTACTTGGGTGCCCCTTCAAAACAGGTGGACGCCATTCCCTGCCTACATATGTCGAACAGCAACAGAATTTTACATTTGATACGTCAGACGTCAGCCACCAGCAGCCAGTGAAGAGCATGTAAAGTTGGTGAAAGATGATCCCTCGAGTTGAGATCTTCTACAGACTGCACAGCATGCTCAGATTAAGTTGCAATCTAAAAACTACTTCAGCTGGTAGCCCAGGATTTATATGTTGACAAGCCGCCTACACACACATTGTCTGGTCAAAAACTGTCAGAGGTGCCTTAACATATATGTAACTGTAAAAAACCCCAAAAAAACAAAATAAAAATAACTTCACCACTGCAGAAATTTGTTCGTCCAACTGCTGAAAATCATGCCCAGGATAGAGGCACATTCTGACAGGGGCAAGTACACTCTCCCCGTTTTCGTGTTATTCACCTTACATACTCTTAACCACTTTTATTTATTTACTTAACAAGGCTTGTAATCTGCTTTTCTACCAGTCAAAGCGGTGTACATTCAGGTACTGTATATATAATTTTCCCTTGTCCACGAAGGACTCAAAATCTGTTTTTGTACTTGAGGCAACAAGAGGATTAAGTGGCTTGCCCAAGGTCACAAGAAGCACCTGTGGGACTAGAAACCCCAGTCCTTCTGGTCCAAGGTTGCTGTCCTCTAGTGGGATTCAAACCTTTGGCCCTCCGGCATGAGGTAACTTTCCCCAACCACTAGGCCTTTCCTCCCTCCTTTTTAACTTTTATTTGTTAGAAGTTTATCTTAGCATTGCAGATCCCCTATGCCTAGTCAAAAGGCAAATCAACTGGATAATGGCTGCATAGATAGAAGGTATTAACTGATGTTCTGGGATCAGCTGTCTCAAAGCTTGAACATAGACATTAAAAAGAATTTGGAACAAAACTGAGCCTGAAGGACCACCAAATTGTAACTGTCAGGAAGCAGACAGATGTCCTCCCCGGGTTACCTTTTGGGAGCTATTCTCCAGGAAAGCCTGAAAGCAGTAGAAGTGTGTGTGGGGGGGGGGGGGGGGGAGGGGAGGAGGGCTCATAAAATACAGGTTCCATCCCTCCTGCACTTACCAATGAACTGGATGATGGACTTACTATGTCCATTTGCTGGTTGGAGTCAAAACCTGAATTGGAGCCAGTACTGCTATGCTGGTGGACCAAAACAATTTCTTCAGGCATTTGTTAACCTCAGTCTAGCTGCAATTTCTGCTGCTTTGCCTATAGTATTTTGTAAAAACACATAGGCACCTATATATCTTTATAAAATAGACCCAAAATAGGTGTCCACTTGCCCCTTCTGTGATTCTTTATAAATATTTTTACCTGCTATAATTTTTTTATCTGTAAATATTTTATGCTGCTTTTCTTAGGGTGTTCAGCTGATCAATGCCTAGTAAAGCTGTGTTTTGATGTTGAATGTTGCCTGCAGACTGGTGATTGCTGTTAGTAAAGAGAGGGCCAGGAGAACAGGTGGGCACATTTGTATTAATCTGAGGGGCATTTCACAGAAATATTTGGTCTGTAGTCTCCTAGGCTTTCTTGGTCATAGTCCCAGAACTATGCCCTAGAGTGCACTGGCTAAGGGACCTTCAGGGGATCTTATTTCCATCAGTGGAGGTGGTCTGGAGATAAGGAAAGGACTCCAGTTACATGTGTTTCTTATCTCTACACTTGAAAGCTGCTCCAGGAGCAGTCCTGGTCTACTTTTAAAAAATGGCAGATCTAATAAAACAATCATGGGCTTTTGTCAGGAGTACTCGATGTTATTGAGTATCAGCACATTAATAATGAGAGAGCCCAGGCTCTGGACACATACACACACACACACACGCACACACGTGCACAGAGACACACACACTCACACTCACTCAGAGAGACAGGTGTAGCTGCAAAATCATCTTTTAGGAAATGGAACCAGGAGCCAAAGGAGAACAATGGAAAACAACATAAGCACTGGCAAGTCAGATGCAAGGTATCGATAAGGCAGGAAAATGTAAGGAAGTTACCCATGCTTGACATGGTATTTAAAGGTGATATATCAGAAGAATTGAAAGAAATATCGCTAAACCAAGAAGATGTATTGCAACTATTTGATAAACAAAAGAGTTGAAATACAAGATTGCAGACCTACTAAGTAATCTGTGGACTATCATTAAAATCATCTGTAGTGCCTGAAGGTTGGCGAATGGCCAATGTAACGCCAGTTTTTAAAAAAGGTCCCGGGATGATCTGGGAAACTACAGACCGTTGAGCCTGACAACAGTACTGGGCAAAATGGTGGAAAACATTATAAAGAATAAAATTACTGAACATGTAGATAGCCATGGTTTAATGGCAGAAAGCCAATATCGATTCAGCCAAGGAAAGTCTTTTCTTACTAATCTGTTAACTTTTTTTAAAGGTGTGGATAAAAACAGGTAGACCAAGGTAAGCCAGTTGGTATAGTGTGCCTGGATTTTCAGAAAGCCTTTAACAAGATCCTTAATGAGAGACTCTTGGCCAAATTAAAAAGTTATGGGATTGGAGGCAGTGTACTATTGTGCATCAGGCACAGGTTAAAAGATGGAAAGCAGAGAGTAGGGCTAAATGACCAATTTTCTCAATGGAGAAAAGTGAATAGTGGAGTACCCCAGGGATCTGTTCTGGACCTGCTGTTTTTTTTTAACATATTCATAAATGACCTGAAACTGGAAATAACGAGTGAAGTAATCGTGCGGATTACACAAAATTATTTAAAGTTGTTAAAACACAAGAGGATTGTGAAAAATTGCAAGAGGACCTTGATAAATTGGAAGACTGGACATCCAAATGCCAGATGAAATTTAATGTGGACATGTGCAAAGTAATGCACCTATGAAAGAACAATCCAAACTATGGTTACCCGATGAAAGGTTCCGCATTAGAAACCACCACCCATGAAAAAGATTTAGGTGTTGTCATGGATAATACATTGAAACTCTCTGCCCAGGGTGAAGCGGTGGCCAAGAAAGCAAATAGAACGCTAGGAATTATAAGGAAAGGAATTGAGAACAAAACAGAGGGTATTATAATTTCTTTATATTGTTCCATGGTGCGACTGCACCATGAATATTGTGTTTAGTTCTCATTGCAAAATCTTAAAAAAGATATAGTGGTATTAGAAAAGGTACAGAGAAGAGCCGCCAAAATGGTAAAGGTGATGGAAGGATTACCCCTATGTGGAGAGGCTTAAAAGGTTAGTGCTTTTCAACTTGGAAAAGAGACAGTTGAGAGGAGATATGATAGATGTCTATAAATTGAGTCTTGAAGGACTACCAGAAGGGACTGCTACAACTGGACGTAGATCTACACTTGTGAGTATATAATCATCTGGAATAAATTCTAAATCTTGGGATGAAAAGGACTTCTTGGGGTTAAAGCTGATAAATCTGTGTATTTTAGAATTCAGTGTTTTTGCCCAGTCCGGTCTTAGTACCACCAGTGAGCTTTGTGTTTAAGTCAAAGCAGAGTATAGCTTAGCATAGAACATAAAATAAGAGTAAATAGATGATGAAATAAATTTTGTTTCTAGAGAGCTTTTCATTCACATCAAATTGGAGTTGAGCTTAACCTAGAAAGTAAATTGGTAAGCCTATACTTTAGAAGCATAGGACATAGCTTTGTGTAGCAGCCAATTTTTTAATTTATTTAACATTTCTTTTATACCACGCTATTACAATCAGTGCGGTGTACATTAAATAGGAACATACTACAATGCATACAAGTAACATTGAGTTTACAATGAACAGGGAAATTCAACAAGGGACAACCGGGAGAACTATGTACAGGTTAAATTAATGCTATATACAATATTATAAACTCGTTTGGATATTGCATGTGCTTTTCGGGTGGTTCGCCATAGGACTAGAGAGAAGGTTGACTAACTAGCCCTTTTCTGGTTGTATTGAGGTGCTAGTTTTGCTAATGTCTAGGTTGTCTTCTGGGTAGCATTTTGTGAACAAATGGTATTTCAATGCTTTTCTGAATAGGATTAGGCTTTTGATAGCACGGATTTCGTGGGGAAGCGCATTCCAGTTTAAAGGAGCAAATAAGGAGAAGGCCCTGTTGGAGGTGGCCTTAGTGCACTTCGTTATCATTTTAGGGACTATTAAGGTGTTCATTGAAGGTGGGTCTCCTTTTTCTATTTTCCAGGGTGCCGTGAAGAAGCTTGCTGATTGGCGTAGGGGGGTGGTTATTTAGGGCCTTGAAAGTAAGGACTAAAGACTTATACTGGAGTCTGGCATGTAAAGGTAACCAATGCAGATCTTTCATGATGGGTGTTATATGGTCGTATCTTGACGAGCCGGAGAGGACTCTAGCAGCTGTATTCATAGCTAGGCGGAGCGGATTTAAAGTTGATTGAGGGAGAACATGGAGGATGATGTTGGCAAAATCCAGGTGTGGGAGGACTAATGCCTGGAAGGTTGTTCGGAAGTTGGTGGGATCTAGTAGGGGGCGGAGGTGACGTAACGTTTTGATCTTATGATATATAGTCTTTGTGACATTCTTCACATGTGTTGTCAAATCCAGGTGCTGGTCCAATGTGATGCCGAGATAACGGATTGTAGCTTTTGATTTCAACTCTACGTTGTTGACGAGTAGTGATTGGGGGGGGGGGGGGGTATGAACTTACGGTTCCTCGTGACGAAAAGAACGTCAGTTTTGCTATGGTTAATCCGAAGGTTTTGTGATAGCAACCATTCGGCTACAGCTTCAAAGCAGTTGATTATTGGGGAGAATACTGGATGGTCAATTGCGAACGGCATGTATAGGAGGATGTCATCTGCGTAAGCGAGGCATTGTACGTTAAAGGATCTGATCAAGTCACATATCGGCTGCATGTAGATATTGAACATCAGTGCCGATAAGGACGATCCTTGGGGTACTCCCTGTGATTGCAGGAATGGTTCTGAGGATGCGTGGCCTGTTTTTACTTGTTGCCACTTGTTAGATAGGTAGGATTTACACCATTCAAGTGCTGTGCTTTGAATCCCCTTATCTTTCAAGCGTTGTAGGAGTATGTCATGACTCACAGAGTCGAAGGCGGCGGAGATGTCCAGGAAGATGAGGACGAATCCCTGTTGTATGTTATTTATTCCTGTTACCAAAACATTGAATAGGGTTGTAAGGACTGTGTCGACTCCATGTGCTTCCCTGAAGCCTTGTTGAGATGGATCTAGTGGTGCTTCAGTGTCGATATGATGCTGGATTTGTTGTTGGGCGGCTTTCTCAATGATTTTTGCAAGCTGTGGGATGCTCGAGATAGGCCTGAAGGATTCAACCTTGGATGGGTCAAGCCTGCTGTTCAGTAGGGGCCTGATGGAGGTGTGTTTTAGACTCTGCGGGAATGAACCTGTTGAAAAAAAGTCCATTAAACATAATAAGTCTTCTTAACCGCCCTCCCTCACCATCTCCTGCCCACCCCTGGGATAATCGTAGCTTTATAGGTGCTTAAACCTCTTAAAAGAAATGAGTTGCCCTATTTACTCTCAGGTGCAGCTATTTATCCTTGTCAGGCATATATTAAAGACCTGAGATTAATTAATCTTGAGGTGAAAAAAGTCCATTAAACATAATAGGCATAGTTTTATTAGTATAAGTATCCCCAGCAAAATCTAAGTAAACAACTTAAATACCTAAACACAACCTTAAAACTAATATACAGACAGCAGTCCAGCAGCGAGATGGAGGCTTTCCAGTTTTTTGCATTGAGTGTCACATGTATCATTTTCTCCCAGTTGGTGAGGGGTCTTATGTATGCATTAGGTGCAAAGAGATCTTTGCTCTCAGGGAACGAGTCCAATCTTTGGAGGTTAGAGTAGCAGACTTGGAGGACATAAGAAAGACAGAGAGGTACATAGACGAGACCTATAGGGATGTAGTACTAAAGTTCCACCTCCAGTCTGGCAGCATCCCTGTTGCTATGGAGGAGAGAGGTCACTTGGCAGGAGAGCATCACCCTGGTGTGGCAGGAAATGATCCTGTAGCTAGGACCTTTCCTCCAGGTGATGTAAAATACTCTTGCACCGAGGAGGATTCTCCAGGACCATGTAACCACAAGGGAAGGGTTAGGATAGTCGTTATAGTTGGTGATTCAGTCATTAGGCACGTAGATAGCTGGGTGGCTGGTGGACATGCGGGTCGCCTGGTAACATGCCTGCCTGGTGCAAAGGTAGTGGATCTCATGCACCACATAGACAAGGTCTTAGATAGTACTAGGGAGTCTGCTGTCTTGGTACATGTTGGTACCAATGACATAGGAAGGTGTGGTAGGAAGGTTCTGGTGGCCAAGTTTAGGCTTTTAGGTAGGAAGTTGAAATCCAGAGCTTCCACGGCAGCATTCTCCAAAGTGCTTCCCGTTCCATGCGCAGGACCCAAAAGGCAGGCAGAGCTCCGGAGTCTCAATGCATGGATGAGACGATGGTGCAAAGAAGAGGGTTTTGGATTTGTTAGGAACTGGGCAGCATTCTCGGGAAAGGAGGGGCTTTTCCGAAGGGATAGGCTCCACCTTAACTGGGATGGAGCCAGGCTGCTGGCATTAACCTTTAAAAAGGAAATAGGGAGCTTTTAAACTAGATAATAGGGGAAAGCCGACTGTCGGCTAAGAGTGCATGGTTCGGAGCAATGTATCCTTGAAGGATACTAGCTAAAAATTGAGGTTAGGGCATTTCGACAAAGAGGTTCCAATAAAGGCAAAAGTTAACCCAGATGCCCTTAAGTATAAAACAGACAGAGCTTAAAGATTCCAAATTACCCCTGCTTACTGTTAACCAGATTAATATGCATAAAATACAGCCTCTAAAATGCTTATATGCAAATGCTAGAAGTCTAAAAAATAAGTTGGGGGAGTTAGAATATATAGTACTAAATGAAAGGTTAGATATGATTGGTATTTCGGAGACCTGGTGGAAGGAGGACTATCAGTTGGACACTGTGATATCTTGGTACAAACTATATTGTAATGATAGAGCAGATCAAATTGGTGGAGGGGTTGCACTCAGAGAGGACATTGAGTCACAAAGGATTCAAGTTTTGCAGGAAACAAAGTACACTGTAGAATCTCTATGGATTGAAATTCCATCTGAAAAGGGGAAAGGGAAGGCGATGACAATGGTGGTGTAGAATTGATCACCTGGCCAGAATGAACAAATGGATGATGAAATGCTCAAAGAAATCAGGGAAGCTAACAAACGTTAGAGCACAGTAATACGTCTGCGACTAAAAAGCTGTTTGATTATTCTCATCTAATTTCCATGTATTTTGGTGTGCTGAAAACAAATAAAATATTGAAAAAACTCCTAGACGTCATGATTTGCCACAACATGCAAAATTGTCTTCAAATTTATCAAATTAATTCAAATTACTATTACTTAATTCAAATTACTATTAATTAATTCACATAAGTGCATTTAAGAGATAAAATGCCGAAAAAACCTTAAAGGGGTTTTCCGAGTAATGTAAAAAAAATATAGCACTGTAAACCTGATGGTCAGCAATATATACATAAGCTAAGCAAGTTTTAAGTCCGTGCTTCTAATGGTAGAAGAATCCAGTGGGAGGGAGACACAGGGCAGATAGCAGCAGCTCCGGTCAGTGCAGGGGGGCGTGGCCAGCACTGTGACGTCTCGTGTACAGACACAGAGCTGCTCTGTCCTGCATGCCACACGTGTGCACGAATCATCAGGTTCTTGGTTCTAGGCTGTTCACACGTTTTCATCGCAATTCGTGTTAGCTCGTCATTCTTCAACCGTTGTTATGGCTCCGCAAAAGTGTATTAATTTGCCAGACAGTTTCTGTTTCATCTGTGGTGAATATACAGTGTTGAAGCAACAGCAGAATATTACAGACTTTGTGAAAAAAGTATACTTTGCATACTTTGGACTAAAAATTGGAGATCAAGATAAAGTCTGGGCGCCTCATAAAGTGTGCAAACAGTGTGTTGAGGACTTCCGAAACTGGTTCAAGGGTAAGAAAAAATCTTTCCGTTATGGGATTCCTATGGTATGGCGAGAGCAAAAGAACCATAGTGACGACTTACTTTTGTTCATGCGATGTGAAAGGGTTTAATTCAAAATGGAAGCATTCCATTTCATACCCCAGTCTTCACTCGGCAATTCGTCCCATCCCCCATGGCACAGATATACCAGTACCCAAGCCCCCTGCTACCTTGGAAGAGATACCTAGCACCGATGAAAGTGAAGTCGTACCTGAACCAGATGACGAATCAAGTTCTGACTTTGAAGATGATACAAGACCAAAATTGTTTTCTCAGGAGGAGATTAATGATTTGGTAAGAGACTTGAATCTTCCCAAAGATGCCGCTGAGTTACTCGGATCAAGACTGAAAAGCAGGAATTTATTGTTGCCAGGAGTGTCATCTTCATGATTCAGACATCGTGAAAAGGAGTTCATTCCTTACTTCGCCCAGGAAGACAAGTTGGTTTATTGCATCGATGTCGAAGGTCTGATGGGTCAATTTAAAATCCAATGTGATTCAGAGCAATGGTGTCTTTTTATAGATTCTTCAAAAAGAAGTCTCAAAGCAGTTACACTCCACAACGTTTTTTACGCTTCCATACCTGTAGGTCATTCCATACACTTGAAGAAAACCTACGAGAACTTGGAATTGGTTCTTCGTAAACTTAAATATGAAGACCATGGTTGGCAAGTGTGTGGGGACTTGAAGGTCTTGTGCATGCTACTCGGGCAACAAGCTGGGTATACCAAATAGCCTTGTTTTCTGTGTCTATGGGACAGTCGAGACCGACAAAATCACTGGACCAAGAAGAGTTGGCAGCCGAGGGTGCTAACAGTCAATGAAAACAATGTCCTCCGAGAAACTTTGGTACTTTCTCATAAAGTTCTAATACCACCTCTCCACATAAAATTGGGATTGATGAAGCAATTCGTAAAATCACTTCCAAGAGATGGAGAATGCTTCAGATACTTGGTCACCAAGTTTCCAGGCCTGTCGGAAGCAAAATTGAAGGAAGGTGTGTTCGTCGGACCAGACATTAGAAGGCTTATAGTTGATCAAGAGTTTCTCAATACCATGACTGATCCTCAAAAAGAAGGGTGGATTGCATTTAAAGAAGTCGTACAGAAAGTTTTAGGCAATAACAAAGATCCTCACTACAAAAAGATCGTCGGACGAATGCTGAAAGCATTTCAAGCTTTAGGTTGCCTGATGAGTTTGAAAGTGCATTTCCTCCAGTCCCACCTTGACTACTTTCCTGAAAGTTTGGGAGCTGTGAGTGAGGAACAAGGTGAAGGATTCCACCAAGACATTAAAGAGATGGAAAGGATATAGCAGGGAAAATGTAGCATTACAATGATGGCAGTCTACTGTTGGATGCTTCAGAGAGACATTCCAGATGCTACTCACAAGCGTAAATGCACCAAGAGGAGTCTCACAAGGAAGAAGAATCGAGTTTAGTGTGTGTAGGTGAGCTCATTTCAGTTCAAAAAAGGATTTTCATGAAAATATTGTAATAAAACTTTAATTTTATAAGTCTATTTCCATTTATTTTGAGGTATTGCCTTATTTAACATAGTTACCTAAATTGTCATGAAACGTGATGTCCTATGACAAAATGGAGGTCATTTTCGGATTCAGCGCACCAAAAAACATAAAGATTACGTGGAATAACCAAAACAGCTCTCGAAAAAAAAATTTTGCAGACCTGTTTAATGGGTAATTTCAATTACCCCGGTATCGACTGGTTCTGTGTCTCGGCATGACATTCTAGGGAGATAAAATTTCTAGATGAAATAAATGACTGCTTTTGGAGCAGCTGGTATATGAACCGACAAGAGGGGAAGGTATTTTGGACTTAGTCCTTAGTGGAACAGAAGATCTGGTGCAAGAGGTAAGGGTGTTGGGACCACTTGGCAATAGTAATCATAGCATGATCATGTTTGATTTAATAAATGGAGGAAGAACGGCAAGGAAATCCACAGGTACTACCTTTTAACTTTTAAAAGGGAGACTATGATAAAATGAGGAAAATAGTTAAGAAAAACTAAAAGGAACAGTTGCAAAGGTTAAAGATTTACATCAAGCATGGGTGGTGGTTAAAAATACTATCTTGGATGCCCAGACCCAACTGTATTCCATGCTTTAAGAAAAGTGGAAGGAAATACAAAAAACTGACAGCATGTTTTAAAGGCGAGATCAGAGAGGCTGCTGTTGCAAAAAAGCATCTTTCAGGAAATGGAAAAAGGAGCCAAATGACGAAAATGGGAAACAACATAAGCACTTGCAAGTTAGATGCAAGGCATTGATAAGGTAGGGAAAGAGAGAATTTTGAGAAGAAGTTTGCTGTGGAAGCAAAATCGCATAATATAGACTTTTTCAAGTACATTCGTAGCAAAAAACCTGTGAGAGAGTCAGTTGGACCATTAGAAGATAGAGGGGTAAAAGGGGCACTAAGAGAGGGGACAAGGCCATAGCTGAGAAACTGAATGAATTCTTTGCTTCGGTATTTACTGAGGAAGATGTATGAATGTTACCCATGACTGAAACGGTATTTAAAGGTGATTCTGCAGAAGAATTGAAAGAAATATCGATACACTGGGAAGATGTATTACATCTATTTGATAAACTGAAGAGTAGCAAATCACCTGGACCGGATGATATACATCCAAGGGTGTTGAAAGAACTGAAATATGAGATGGACCTACTATTAGTAATCTGTGAACTATCATTAAAATCATCTGTAAGATCTGAAGACTAGTGAATGGCCAGTAACATAGTAAATGACGGCAGATAAAGACCAGTATGGTCCATCTAGTCTGCCCAGTAAGATGGCATGAGTAGGTGCACCTGCCACTCTGTGCCGACCACCCTTCCCCATATCTTTGTTTAGGGGTGCACCTGCCACTCTGTGCAGGCCACCCTTCCCCATGTCTTTGTTTAGGGGTGAACCCACCGCTCCATGTAGGACACCCCTATTTGTTGAGAAATTAGATGGTTCAGTTTATTTTGATTTTATCCTGTTGCTGTAAAGGGACCCACTGTGTCTGTCCCATGGCACTTTGAACTCCGTCACTGTGTTTGCCCCCACCACTTCCATCGGGAGGGCATTCCAAGCATCCACCACCCTTTCAGTGTAAACGTATTTCCTGACATTGCCTTTCAATTTACCACCTTGCAGCTTCACGTTATGCCCTCTAGTTTTACAGCTTCCCCGTCTTTGGAAGAGGTTTGTTTGTTCATTATTTCTCTTTAAGTATTTAAAGGTCTGAATCATATTTCCCCTGTCCCT
Source organism: Ichthyophis bannanicus (assembly GCA_033557465.1). Classification (NCBI taxonomy): domain Eukaryota; kingdom Metazoa; phylum Chordata; class Amphibia; order Gymnophiona; family Ichthyophiidae; genus Ichthyophis; species Ichthyophis bannanicus. The sequence continues at coordinate 547,592,946 of CM066033.1, forward strand.
CCTCTCCTCCAAAGTGTACATGTTTAGGTCTTCGAGTCTCTTCTCATAAGGCTTCTGATGCAGGCTCCAAATCATTTTGGTCGCCTTCCTCTGAACAGTTTCCAGTCTTTTTACATCCTTTGCAAGATATGGTTTCAAAAACTGAACACAGTATTCCAAGTGAGGCCTCACCAGTGACTTGTACAGTGGCATAAGTACCTCTTCCTTTCTGCTGGTAATTCCTCTTTGTATGCAGCCCAACATCCTCCTGGCTTTTGCATATATATATGACGACTTTCAAACTAATACACAACATAGCCCCCTCCTACCTTTCCACACTCATCAAAGTACAGTGTTCAGGGAGAGAGCCTCTTTCAATTGAAAGCAAGTTCTGCTACGAGGGGACATGGGATGAGGGTGAAGGGAGATAGATTCAGGAGTGATATGTGGAAATATTTCTTTACGGAAAGAGTGTTGGATCCGTGGAATAGTCTCCCAGTGGAGGTGGTAGAGATGAGGACAGTAACTGAATTCAGAAAAGCATGAGACAAACCCAGAGGATCTGTAAAGGAAAAAAGGGGACTGTTGTAGTTGTTGATATGGAAGGACAGACTAGATAGGCCATGTGTTCTTTTTCTGTCGTCATGTTTCTATGTTTCTACTGAGGAAGATTTAGGGATTGTTATCCATGACTGACATGGTATTTAAAGATGATGCTGCAGAAGAATTGAAAGAAATATTGTTACACCGGGAAGATGTATTACAACTATTTGATAAACTGAAGAATAGCAAATCACCTAGACTGGATCGTATACATTCAAAGGTGTTGAAAAAACTGAAATATGAGATTGCAGACCTATAATTAATAATCTGTTGAACTGTCATAAAATCATCTGCAATACCTGAAGAATGGAGGATGGCCAATGTAGTGCCAATTTTTAAAAAGGGTTCCAGGGGTGATTCAGGAAACTACAAACCGGTGAGCCTAACGTCGGTACTGGGAAAAATGGTAGAAACCATTATAAAGAACAAAGTTACTGAACATGTAGATAATCATGGCTTGATGGGAGACAGCCAACATGACTTTAGCCAAGGAAGGTCTTGTCTTACTAATCTGCTATGTTTTTTTGAAGGTGTGAATAAACAGACAAAGGTGAATTGGTTCATACAGTGTATCTTGATTTTCGGAAAGCCTTTGACAAGGTCCCTCATGAGAGACTCATGGTAAAATTAAAAAGTAATGGGATAGGAAACAGTGTACTATTGTGGATCAGGAACTGGTTAAAATATAGAAAGCAAAGGGCAGGGCTAAATAGCAAATTCCTCTTTGTCTCTCCAGGCCAGTCCAGGAACTGTAGGGTAGGGTAGTCAGCCTGCTCCAGCAGCTGAGGACTGAATCACACACAGTCTTGCTGGCACCCTATCCAGCTCCCCGTGGTGCCAGAGACTCAGTATTTCAGTCCTCAGCAGCTGGATAGGACCGTTTTTTAAAATTGAGAGTATTTAGAAGGGAAAGGAGGTCCTGGGTTGCCCTATCAGGGCAGTAAGGCCAGAGGGTTTCGAATTAAGTTTGACACCGTGTGACTAGTTCTGATGTGAGGGGGCAGCAGAGGCAGAGCCTGCCTCATACAACGGAACCACCAATTCTGCCTAGAGGGGAAGTGCCTGGGAGCCCCAAAGCATTCCCCTCTGCCTCCTGAGCCAGATATATTCCTGCTAGCTAGATAGTTTTTTACTAAAACAGGGGTTTCGAATTAAGATTGACGATTTGTTGAGTCAAGGGCCATTCTTGTTGCCGCAGGTGGATTGGTTCTCACGGCTTGGCTCTTGAAAGGGAATGGTTACGATGTCTTGGGTACTTAGCGGCGGTAGTAGCTACTCTGCTGAGTTCCAAGAAACATTCTACGTCCTTGTCTTATATTCGTATTTGCCGCATTTTTGAAAGTTGGTGTGCAGAAAGGGCATTAATCCGTTCTCCTCGGGGTTGCCGGACATATTGCTGTTTCTGCAAGGAGGGCTGGATAAAGGTCTAGCTCTCAGTTCTCTCAAAGTTCATTTGGCAGCCCTGGCTTGTTATAGAGGCTGAGTGCATGGTAGCGTGTTGGCGACGCATCCGGACGTACTGCGGTTCCTTAGGGCAGTGAAGAATGTGAGGCCGGCATTAGGCTGGTAATTCCTCCCTGGGGTTTGAACTTGTTTCTAGAGGCGCTGGCGGAGCCACCCTTTGAGCCTGCGGCGGTGACTTTGAGGGAATTTTCTTGGAAGACTGCCTTCCTGGTGGCGCTGTGCTTGGCAAGAAGGATTTCAGATCTTCAAACGCTGTCGTGTAGGGAGCCCTTCATTCAGTTTTCGAAGGGGAAGGTGGTGTTGCGGCCTGTGCTTGCCTTCCTTCCCAAGGTGGTATCTAGTTTTCATTTGAATCGGGCAATTTCGCTTCCGACCTTTCAGAATTTTGGTAGGGAGGTGAAGGATCGTTCACTTCAAAGGCTGGATCCTCGGAAGGGTACTCTGAAGGTACCTTAAGAGGACAGTGTCGTTTCGTAAGACAGACCAGTTGTTTGTGATTTTTGCAGGTCCTCGTAGAGGGGAGGCGGCTTTCAAAGCTTCAGTTGCCTGGTGGGTAAAACAGGCTATTGGGGCAGCGTATGCAGCACATGGAAGGTCTCCTCCTAAGGGGCTCAGAACTCATTCTACTCGTGGCCAAGCGGCTTCTTGGGCGGAGTTCGCTTTGATTCCTCCCGTGGATATTTGTCAAGCAGCAACATGATCATCTCTCCACACCTTTGTGAAACATTATTGATTAGATGTCCAGGCTAGGTGAGATGCAAATGTAGGGGCCTCAGCCATACTGGCGGGGCTTGCGGGGCCCTTCCCGGTTTTAGGTACTGCTCTGATACATCCCTACAGTTCCTGGACTGGCCTGGAGAGACAAAGAGGAAGGAGAAATTAGACCTTACCTGGTAATTGTCTTTCCTTGAGTTCTCTCCAGGCCAATCCAGGGCCCACCCAGTTCATTTGCGCGAATTGATGTGTTTGCTAGTTTCACTGGCATTCATCAGAAGAGTTGTCGATGAGTGCAGACATTGGAATGGCTGTCTGGAGCGGGAGGCTAGGCGTGTGAGCGGCCTGGCAACCGGATTTTCGGGGCGGCTCTGCCTTCTGTTCTCCCTTCCTAGAACGGGAGGTGGATGGTAAGGGTCGTTCTGATGAAGGATGGAAAAAAAAAAAAAGAAATGAGAGGGAGGATGATAAGAAGTAGTAGGTAGTAGAGGATACTTCAAAAGTTGGGGAGTTTTATTTTTGAAATTAGTTCAAGAGTAATAAATGCGGAGTATAGTTCAGGTAAAGCTGCTTTGTCAATAGAAGACTGAGTCTCTGGCACCAGGGGGAGCTGGATAGGGTGTCAGCAAGACTCTGTGTGATTCAGTCCTCAGCTGCTGGAGGAGGCTGGCTACCCTACCCTACGGTTCCTGGACTGGCCTGAAGAGAACTCAAGGAAAGACAATTAGCAGGTAAGGTCTAATTTCTCCTTTTCCCAATGGAGAAAGGTGAATAGTGGAGTACCCCAGGGATCTTTGCTGGGTCCCTTGCTTTTTATCATATTCGTAAATGACCTGGAAATTTGGAATAACGAGTGAGGTAAATGTGCAGATGACACAAAATTATTCAAAGTTGTTAAAACCCAAGAGGATTGTAAAAAATTTCAAGAGGACCTTGATAAATCAGAAGATTGGACATTCAGATGGAAGATGAAATGTAATGTGGACAAGTGCAAAGTTTTGCACCTAGGAAAGAACAACCCAAACTATGGTTACACGATGCAAGGTTCCATATTGGAAACCTCTACCCAGGGCCGGCCCGTCCATTGAGCAAGAATGTTTTTTGCACAGGGCCCCGCGTTTCAGGGGGCCCCGCGCAAAGAACATTCTGCTTTTTTTTTTTTTAATTACATTTTTTAAAAAAACCTGTCTCTGGCTGCTGCCGCTGCTGCGTCCGTCGCAGCAGCGGCAGAATGGAGTGTCCCGCGGGGCCCCCTCTCCTCGTTGAGCCCTCTGCAAGGGCTTTCAGATTCGCGAAGGGAGAGTGCTCCCTCGCGTCTCTGTAAAGCCCGCAGGGGCTAATGGGAAATTTCCCATCAGCCCCTCGCGTCTAAAGGGGCAGATGGGAAATTTCCCATTAGCCCCTGCGGGCTTTACAGAGACGCGAGGGAGCACTCTCCCTTCGCGAATCTGAAAGCCCTTGCAGAGGGCTCAACGAGGAGAGGGGGCCCCGCGGGACACTCCATTCTGCCGCTGCTGCGACGGACGCGGCAGCGGCAGCAGCTAGAGCCAGGTTGTTGTTTTTTTAAATTTGCCAGAAGGGAAGGGAAGGGAAGGGGGGGGGGGGGTTGGGTTAAGACTGGTAATGGGCTGGGGGGCTGATGGAGGCTGTCTGGAAATGTGCTGGGGGGGGGTTAGGACTGCAAATGAGCTGGGGGGGGGGGGTTAGGACTGGAAATGTGATGGGTGGGGGGGGGGGTTAGGACTGGAAATGTGCTGGGGGCGTTAGGACTGGAAATGGGCTAAGGGGGGGGGGGGTTAGGACTGCTAATGGGCTGGGGCTGATGGAGGCAGACTGGAAATGGGGGGAGGGGGGGTTAGGACTGGAAATGTGCTGGGTGGTGGGGGGGTTAGGACTGGAAATGGGCTGGGGGGGTTAGGACTGGAAATGGGCTAGGGGGGTTAAGACTGCTAATGGGCTGGGGCTGATGGAGGCTGACTGGAAATGTGCTGGGGGGGGGTTAGGACTGGAAATGTGCTGGGGGGGTTAGGACTGGAAATGGGCTGGGCGGGGGGGGGTTAAGACTGCTAATGGGCTGGGGCTGATGGAGGCTGACTGGAAATGGGGTGGGGGGGGTTAGGACTGGAAATGGGCTAGGGGGGTTAAGACTGGTAATGGGCTGGGGGTTGATGGAGGCTGACTGGAAATGGGGTGATGGGGGGTTAGGATTGGAAATGGGCTGGGGGGGTGGTTAAGACTGGTAATGGGCTGTTGGCTGATGGGGGCTGTCTGGAAATAGGGTGATGGGGGGTTAGGATTGCTAATGGGCTATGGGGGGTTAGGACTGCTAATGGGCTATGGGGGCGCTAGGACAGGAAATGGGCTGATGGGGAGGGGTTAGGACTTGAGGTGGGCTGATGTGGTTAGGACTGGTAATGGGCTGTGTGCTGATGGGGGGGTTAGGACGCAATGGGCTATGGGGGGCTGACTGGAAATGGGCTGATGGGGTTAAGACTGGAAGTGGGCTGATGGGGGGTTAGGACTGGTAATGGGTTATAGGGGGGGCTTAAACTGAAAATGGGTTGATGGGGGCTAGGACTGGTAATGGGTTGGGGATTGCTATGACTGGAAATGGACTGAGTGGACGGGGAGGCTTGAACTGCAAATAGCTGATGGGGAGGGAGCTTGGAATGGAAATGGGCTGTGAGGGAAGGGAGCTAGGACTGAAAATGGGCTTATGGAGCAGCTAGGATAGGACTGGAAATGGGCTGTTGGGGGGAGCTAAGATTGGAAATGGGCTGTGGTGGGGGCTTGAATTGAAATGGACTCATGGAGGGGCTAGAACTGGAAGTAGGCTCATGGGGGGGCTTGGACTGGAATTGGGCTGAGTGGAGGGGAGCTAGGATTTGACATGGGCTGATGGTGGGGCTAGGAAATGACTAGAAATGGGCTGATGGGGGGCTAGGATTGGAAATGAGCTGATGAAGGGACTCAGACTGAAAATGGATGGGGGAGCTAGGACTGGAAATGGGTTGATGGGGGCTAGGACTGGAAATGGGCTGATGCAGGGATTAGAAGGGAATGGATGCTGGGTGAGACTGGAACTAGAAGGGAGCTGATGTTGGGGGAGGATTAGAATGGGATGGGGCTGGGAGAGTAAAATGGAGAGGGGAAAAATATTTTGTGTGGGAGGGATGAAAAATCTACAATTGGCCGGGTATTGGGAGAGTAAGTGGGGATTGAGGATGGAGGGGTAAAATTTGTGTGGATGAAATAAGAATGAGGAAAGAGCAAAAGGAGAAAGATTAGTATGTTAAAGCAGATGTAGAGAGAGAGGATGGAAAGAAAACTAGAAGAGAGAAGAAAGGACAAATGGACAGCAGACGATGGAGAGTTAGCAGAAAACATGAAGAAACCAGAAGAAAGTGGCTGGAGCAATTGCAACTGAAAAAAAATGCACAAAAGGTAGAAAGATATCTCTTTATTTTGAATTTATTAACTGGAATATGAAAGCTCTGGGAAATGTGCATCATTAACGTCTGCGCTTTGTTTGGTACAAGAGGAAATTGATTTATAGTTTTATTTCTACAGTGTTGTTGTACATTCCAAGTTTGGCTTTTGGGGTTCCCAGTTTAATTATTGCCTTCCTGTTTCTAAATTGCGATTCCTTGTTTGGTGATGGTCTATGTTCTGCATGTGTAACTGAGCTGAGGTATTCTGTTTATGTAATTCCTATTTGACATTGCCACTTGTTCTCTTTCCCCAGTATTCTCTGAAATGTACTGGTTTAATATTTGCAGTGTTTCCTTTTGATAGGTAGGGTCTGGTGCTTTGTGAGTCCTGGTAATGCTGTCAGGATACAGCGGGTTTGCTATGGGTTCTAAATGGGCAGCGTTTGTAGTAGTTCCTAATGTGCCTGGCGGTTGGCACTGGATTATAGTAATGTAGAAATCTTTTAGTCTTTCTTTATCCATACACTCATTAAGAGACATGTTTACTAAAAGTTAGTGAATGGTGACATTATGCAAATATTTATGCAAATAAGACCACTTATGCAAATGAGGCCCCGCACCGAGTCTCCGCACATGGCCCCGCACCCCCCTTGGGCCGCCCCTGCCTCTACCCAGGGAAAAGATTTAGGCATCATTGTGGATAATAAGTTGAACCCTCTGCCCAGTGTATAGTGGTGGCCAAGAAAGCAAATAAAATCCTAGGAATCATAAGGAAAGGAATGGAAAATAAAACAAAGGATATTATAATGCCTCTGTATCGTTCCATGGTGCGACTGCACCTTGAATATTGTATGCAGTTCTAGTCACCGTATTTTAAAAAGGATATATCGTTATTAGAAAAGGTACAGAGAAGAGCCACCAAAATGGTAAAGGGGATGGAAAGATACCCCTGTGAAAAGAAGCTAAAAAGATTAGAGCTCTTCAACCTGGAAAAGCAACAGTTGAAGGGGAGATACGATAGAGGTCTATAAATTAATGAATGAAGTGGAACGGGTAAACGTAGATCGATGTTTTTTACACCATCAAAATATAGAAAGACTAGGGGACAAGCAATGAAGCTGCAGTGTAATCTATTTAAGACTGAAAAGAGAAAATATTTTTCCACTCAACGTGTAATCAAACTCTGGAATTTGTTACCGGAGGATCTTGTAAAAGCTGTTAGTGTAGCCTGGTTTAAAAAAGTTTTAGACAAGTTCCTGGAGGAAAGGTCCATAAATCATTACACAGGTCTGCAAAAAATTTTTTTTTGAGAACTGTTTTGGTTATTCCACGTAATCTTTATGTTTTTTGGTGTGCTGAATCCGAAAATGACCTCCATTTTGTCATAGGACATCACGTTTCATGACAATTTAGGTAACTATGCTAAATAAGGCAATACCTCAAAATAAATGGAAATAGACTTATAAAATTAAAGTTTTATTACAATATTTTCATGAAAATCCTTTTTTGAACTGAAATGAGCTCACCTACACACACTAAACTCGAGTCTTCTTCCTTGTGAGGCTCCTCTTGGTGCATTTACGCTTGTGAGTAGCATCTGGAATGTCTCTCTGAAGCATCCAACAGTAGTCTGCCATCATTGTAATGCTACATTTTCCCTGGTATCTCCTTTCCATCTCTTTAATGTCTTGGTGGAATCGTTCACCTTGTTCCTCACTCACAGCTCCCAAATTTTCAGGAAAGTAGTCAAGGTGGGACTGGAGGAAATGCACTTTCAAACTCATCAGGCAACCTAAAGCTTGAAATGCTTTCAGCATTCGTCCGACTATCTTTTTGTAGTGAGGATCTTTGTTATTGCCTAAAAATTTCTGTACGACTTCTTTAAATGCAATCCACCCTTCTTTTTGAGGATCCGTCATGGTATTGAGAAACTCTTGATCAACTATAAGTCTTCTAATGTCTGGTCCGACGAGCACACCTTCCTTTCAATTTTGCCTCCGACAGGCCTGGAAACATGGTGACCAAGTATTTGAAGCATTCTCCATCTCTTGGAAGTGATTTTATGAGTTGCTTCATCAATCCCAATTTTATGTGGAGAGGTGGTAGAAGAACTTTATGTGAAAGTACCAAGGTTTCTCGGAGGACATTTTTTTCACCGACTGTTAGCACCCTCGGCTGCCAACTCTTCTTGGTCCAGTGATTTTGTCGGTCTCGACTGTCCCATAGACACAGAAAACAAGGATATTTGGTATACCCAGCTTGTTGCCTGAGCAGCATGCACAAGACCTTCAAGTCCCCACACACTTGCCAACCATGGTCTTCATATTTAAGTTTACGAAGAACCAATTCCAAGTTCTCGTAGGTTTCCTTCAAGTGTACGGAATGATCTACATGTATGGAAGCGTAAAAACGTTGTGGAGTAAAACTGCTTTGAGACTTCTTTTTGAAGAATCTATAAAAAGACGCCATTGCGCTGAATCATATTGGATTTTAAATTGACCCATCAGACCTTTGACATCGATGCAATAAACCAACTTGTCTTCCTGGGCGAAGTAAGGAATGAACTCCTTTTCACGATGTCTGAACCATGAAGATGACACTCCTGGCAACAATAAATTCCTGCTTTTCAGCCTTGATCCGAGTAACTCAGCGGCATCTTTGGGAAGATTCATGTCTCTCACCAAATCATTCATCTCCTCCTGAGAAAACAATTTTGGTCTTGTATCATCTTCAAAGTCAGAACTTGATTCGTCATCTGGTTCAGGTATGACTTCACCTTCATCGGAGCTAGGTATCTCTTCCAAGGTAGCAGAGGGCTTGGGTACTGGTATATCTCCAGGAACAAACAGGAATGAGTCTTCACATATGGGTATCGTCGGTACCGTCAGAGCCTGCTTTTGGGAGCATCCCACCACGCCTGCGTGCTGCCTTCCTGCCTTTCCCAACTGCCTCTCCTCAGTTTTCTGTTTTCCGTGGAGCCGGCAGGATGTATTCCTGTCACCGCAGAAAATTATTCTTTTTATTTTTTACTTTTTTGTGGTCGCGTCTGCCTTCCCTTGACGCTACCAGTACTTTTCTTTCTTTTTCCTGAAGAATTTCTTCTTTCCTTAGAAATTTTTTCCTGTTTAGTGCCTGACGGTCTCTAGGCCACTAGGCCTCTACCCTTCCATTATGGAAAAGCCAGCCACTATCCTTAAGAAATGCTCAAAGTGTGGAGGTACAGATATTTTTTCAGACACTCATACTTGTTGTCTAAAATGTTTAGGTCCTGACCATTGCCCTCTGGAGTGTCTCTCCTGCTGGAGCTCAAACAGAAGTCTTCAGAATCGAGCATAACTTGATTCCCGGTTCACATCCCCTTTGATGTTACCAGCTAGAATATCATCTTCTTCAGAGGATCAGGTAACCAAACAAAAGTCTGTAAAGACTAGCCAGTCCTCGAGTGGTAGATCTCTTTCCCAGCATCGAGATGGCTTCGGCCTTGCCCTCGAGGACATCTTGGCAATAAAGCCCCGGCAGGAGTCTTCGGGCTCCAAAGCATTAACGGAGCTCTGGGTTGTTCCCGAGGTTCTTACCTCGTTGAACATACCTGGGCCATGCTCGGTTGTGGCCGCTTCGGGTGGTACCGACACCCCGGCATCGGCTATGGTGATGGACGAAACACTCCTCACCGATGAACGTAGTCTAGCACTCTCGGCTACTTCGGTACCGTTAGAGTTGCTGCAGACCGTTCCTCGAGTATCTGTATCGCCTTCAGTACCGGTATCGAGATCGGCATCGGTGTCGGTACTGTCCATGCTTACTTCGACAGAATCGCTTCCCTCGATGCCGAGCCTGGAATCGATCTCTAGCATGGAAGATTCGGTACCGACTCGTCTCGGTACCGACCTCGGGCGTTACCAAAGACATCGCTTTAAAGAAAATCCGATGCTTCATCCTTTTCAGTCTTCCTATCCCGATGACTGGGATGAATCCATCGGTACCAAGGCTGATTTTTCTACAAGTCTAGCCTTTACCCCTCATTTTAAAGAGTTCTCTTCAGGGGAGATTTCTTTTCAAGCTTTTCTGCTTAATATGGCAAAGCTACTTGCCATTTCTATACCTGGTAAAGAATCTTTACCGGGGAATTCAGAGACACTGCAATTTCCCTGGATTCCAAATGAGGTGATCAGGCTTCCTGTGCATCAGATCTTACAAGATCTACTGTTAAGAATGTGTGAAACTCCTTTAACGGTATCCCCACATTCCAAGACACTTGACACTATGTACAAGGTGCCACCTTCTCCAGGTTTTCAAAAGACTCAGTTTCCTCATCATTCTATTGTTGTAGAATCAGCAATGAGGCGTATTAAGAGTGCAAAGAAGCACTCTTCTTATCCGCCAGGTCGTGCGTCTAGGACTTTAGATGCCTTTGGACGTCGATGCTTTCAGCAAAAATTATCTCATATATTTTCTATATGGGATTATCTCTTGAAGAGGTCACAAAGAACTTAAAGTTTTTGAACCCTTTTCTTCCAGAGCATAAAAGAGCAGACTATTCCTTATTAGTCAATCATGCTCAAAATATCTCTAGGTTTCTTAATTGTGCTTCCCTGGACTGTTTTGAGTCTATTAGCAGAACTTCTGCTATAGCCATAGGAGCACGACGCTTAGCCTGGCTTCAAGTTTCTGACTTGGACAGATGGATTCAGGAAAGGCTGGGAAATACTCATTGTACTGGTGAAAATCTCTTCAACAAGGAGGCTTTATTTCAAGCTAATCAGTTGAGCACTGATGCTGTTACTTTCAGAGGATTGTCCAAACTCTCCTCTATCCCAGCTAATAAAAAATCTCATAAAAAGCTTTATTCCCCCAAGGGGAAAAAGTTTTATCCATCTTCTACCCATTCTACAGATGTTTCCAAAGATAGGCAACACCACACCAGACTAAGAAAATCAAAACCTCAACAGGCTCAGCAAACCCAGCGTTTCTGATATTTTATTCACTTTTTCTGTGTGAGGTTTAGAACTTGAACCTACTTCTTTTCAACAGAAGCATCTAAAAGTCTTCTCATCCATGCTGAGATATCAGTCATACATTGACTCAATCCTCGGCTCTGGGCATGAATCTCTTGCTACAAGAGAAATCTATCCTTCTAGCTAAGAGCTATTAAGGACTATCATACCCCAGAGATAACAGGTTTCTCCTTTTAAAACAAAAAGGAGAACTAACAACTAACAGGGTGAACTATACCTTTCACCTTGTCAGTTTTCCTGTACGAGGATATCTTATACTTTTAACTGCAAGGGGACCCTATCCCTTCAAAGACTTGCTAAATTGTAAGTCTTCTCAACTCTGTATTAATTTCTATCCCTCTTAGTCCGGACATTCAGTCTCTAAGAGTACTACTAATCAACTGGAGGGCTTATCCTCTAAGCCATAGGGTTTTCTTCAAAACCTACTCCAGTAACTAGTTTCCATACAGAGTTTTCTCCCCTTTTTGCAGTTCATCTCCTTCTCACATATCTTTTTAAGGCAGCTTTTCGGACAGAAATTGGGTATTACTACTTGTCGGTCCTCTCCAACCTATGGGACCTAACTTTTATGCTGCCTTAATAACAGATAAGTCCAAAGGAGATCCAGAACTCATTTGGACTATTTATTGTTGCAGTCATCAGGCCTGTCTACTATTCTTAGCCACGTTCAGTTCTCTTGGCTCCAATAGAATAGAGTAGGTTGCACACTGGCAATTGAACAGCCAGATCTAAGCAACCTACAACATGCTCTCTGCATTTCTACAACAAAGCTCTGCAACTGTGGGCCTTTGCCAGAGAGCCTCAGAGCTACTCCTAATAGGTAGCTGGCCAGATAGTTAATAAGGGCTTCAGCTGGTAGACTCTACCTGTCATGTTCCTACATGACTGTTTTTTTCCTACTTTTACCATATTCCTTAAAATTTCCTTTTAAGAAAAGGTAACCAGGGTTTAGACCACGTGAAGGTGTAGAAAATTGCACAATTCCCTGGTTGTTCCACATCTCACTGGAACTTCCTCAACGGGAATGCATTTTTTTCACTGCAGTTGGTCCTTATTCACTACTCTCCTTCTAATTTCCTATACTTCATGGTAGCTTATGATCTCCAGGAACAAGCAGGAATAAGTCCTCACATATGGGTACGTCGGTACCGACGGAGCCTGCGCGGGAAAGCTCCCCAGCTTCCCAGAAGGAAGCTTTTGGGGCCTCCCACTGCACATGCGCGCTGCCTTCCCGCCTTCCTGACCAGCTCTCCTCAGTTTCTCTTTTTCCGCGGAGCCAGCAGGTTGTGTTCCTGTCACCGCTGAAGAAATTATTGTTTTAGTTTGTTTCTTTAGACCGCGTACCTGCCTTCCCCATACCGAAACCGGTACCGCCGGTCTCTCTTTTCTTTTCTTTAAAAAAAAAATAAAAAATCTTTATTCTGCACAACTTGGTGACTTCGGTTAGGCCTCAGGCCTACACAAATTCTCCTCATGGAGAAACCAGCCCCTGGTTTTAAGAAGTGTTATTTCTGTCACAGACACCCATGAATGGTGTCTTAAGTGTTTGGGACCTGACCACTCCATTCCGGACTGCCCATCCTGCTCCCAGATGTCTAAACGTGGGTTGCAGAACCGGGCCAACAAATTCCATGTGCTGTTTGCTTCAGATAATCCAGCATCACAGTCATCCAGGTCTTCCTCTCCGGAGGGATCTCAGGTAACCAAACCCTCTGCGGGCAGGTCCTCAAAGAGCAAATCTCCTTCAAAGCATCGAGAGGCTCTCACTTTTGAGTCTGAGGATCCTGCCCCAGCCAAACAACCCTGGCGGGAAGCTCTGGCTTCCAAAGCACCATCTATGGGGTTACAGGTTGACATCGATGGCACTGCCTTGACTGATCACCTGTTAGACTGCTCTGGGGTACCGGCCCATACCGGTACCGACATCCAGGCAGCAGTGGCGTCTATGAGCAATACTGTTCAGACCATGCAGCAGGCCATGCTGGCTTTTATTAATGCTGCGACGCCCTCGGTACCGCGTTCAGCGGTACCGGGTCCGGTTCCGGTATCGTCTCCCACACCGGAACCGAGACCATCGACTTCCAAACGCAGATCGGTTCCGCATGCCGGATCCGGGTTTTCACCCGATACCGATCCCATACCCGGTACGCCCGATGTCGATACCGATCGGTATGCGTATCGTGCGTTGGAAGCAAATAGAGAATACTCTGATTCTTCTGAGGATTTTGACTCCTCTGAGGACTCTGATGAGCTGTCTCTAGTTCTTCATGAAGACCCCTCTTCCCCAAAGAGGAGAATGTCTCCACCAGAGGATTTGTCCTTTCAAGACTTCATTATTGAACTAGCTAAAGGACTTTCTATTACCACATCCTCTGAAAAAGAATCTAGGTCAAAGAAATTGGATATTTTAGGATACCCTAAGGTTCCTAAAGAGGCAGTCACCCTGCCTATCCATGAAATCCTTCAAGAACACTTGATGGACTTATGGGAGGCTCCTCTAACGTTGTCTCCTTATTCTTGTAGGTTGGACACCATGTACCGGGTCCCTCCCTCCTCCTGGTTTTCAAAAGACTCAGTTGCCACACCATTCCATTGTGGTGAAGTCTGCACTGAAAAAGATTAAGAGTACCAAAAGGCACTCTTCTACCCCTCCAGGACGAGAATGTAAGACCCTAGACTCTTTTGGCAAGAAAATTTTCCAGGCTACTATGCTTATAGCCAGGATTAATTCTTACAGTCTGTATATGGGCATGTTTCTCAGGGAACTTGCCCTAAAGATACGACATTTTGCCTCCTTTATCCCTGAGGATAGAAAAGAGGAGTTCATTTCTCTGGTGAAACAGCTTCTAGATGTTTCTAAGTTCTCCAACAGAGCAGCTTTTGATTCCTTTGAGGGTGCCGGTAGAGCTTCGGGCATTGCTATTGCAGCCCGACGACTTGCTTGGCTCCAGGCCTCTGACCTAGAACCCTGGGTCCTGGATGGCTTACGGAATCTGCCCTGTACAGGCGAGAACGTATTTGGTAAGGACTGGCAAATTAAAGTCACTCAAATGGACGCAGAAAATGCTACCTTGGATAGACTTTCTAAGTCTACCTCTACTCCTGCCAAGAAAAAGTCTTTCAAGAGGCCTTACTACAAGAAGGCCAGATTTTCCACAAATACTGGCCAACAATCTTCTCAGCCTCGCTTTGCTGCTAAACGTCAGCAACCTAAACAGGCAAAGTCAAAGCCTGCAGCGTCTACCACTCCTCAGCAGGCTCACCCCCCTCAGGGGTTTTGACTTGCCCCTAGAGAACTTAACATTTCTGGCTCTAGAACAACCAGAGCCCCTCACCATTCCCGGAAGGTTAGCTCACTTTGCTCCCAGATGGGAGCAAATCACATCAGAGCAATGGACCCTCTCTATCATCAGAGAGGGCTACAAACTTCATTTTTCCAATCTTCCTCCATATACCATGGTGAGGCACTTCAATTCTCCCCCATTTCTCCTGGACCTGTTGGATCAGGAAGTCTCTTCTCTCCTTGCCCAAGGGGCAATAGAAGAGGTTCCTCTTCTTCAACAAGGGACAGGATTCTACTCCCCTTATTTTCTCATAACAAAGAAGACAGGGGATTCAGACCTATCCTAGATCTGAGAGAATTGAACAAATTTCTGTACAAGGAGAAATTCAAAATGCTTTCTCTCTAGGCATTCTCCTTCCATACCTTCAGAGTCAGGATTGGCTTTGTTCTCTAGATCTCAAGGATGCGTACACACATATACTCATCCACCCATCCCACAGAAAATATCTAAGATTTCTGTTTCAGGGAAAACATTTCCAGTACAGAGTACTTCCCTTCGGTCTAGCCTCTGCTCCAAGAGTGTTCACCAAATGCATGGCAGTTGTTGCCGCATTTCTAAGAGGTCTGGGAAATTTTGTATTCCCATATCTAGACGACTGGCTCATCCGAGCTCCATCTCAGTCAGAGGCCCAGATTTCCCTGGACCGCACAAGGCACCTTCTGCAGTATCTGGGACTGGTGGTAAACCTTCCCAAGTCTCAACTTACCCCTACTCAGTCTCTAGAATTCATAGGGGCCCAGTTGGACACCACCACTGCAAGGGCCTACCTACCTCAAGTCCGGGGCCAACGTCTGCTGTGCTTGGCCTCCCAAGCTCAGTCCAGCAGTCACTTGACAGCCAGAGAAATGCTGCGACTTCTGGGCCACATGGCCTCCACGGTACACGTGGTGCCCTACGCTCGTCTTCATATGAGAGCAGCTCAATGGACCTTGGCCACCCAGTGGACTCAAGCATCAGGAGCGCTCTCTGACCAAATACTCACCTCAAAGCGTCTGTTTTGGTCCCTCCAATGGTGGATGTCCACCAAGAATCTGTCGTTGGGGGCCCCCTTCCAACCTTTGTTGCCCCAAGCAACCCTCACAACAGATGCCTCCCAAACAGGGTGGGGAGCCCATCTACAATCCCTCTCCACTCAGGGTACTTGGTCTCCGCAGGAGACCACCCTTCACATCAACCTCCTGGAACTGCGAGCAATCTTCTTTGCCCTCAAAGTCTTCCATACCCTCCTTGTCAACCTGACCGTCCTAGTTCAGACAGACAATCAGGTGGCCATGTTCTACGTAAACAAACAAGGAGGGACAGGCTCTCTGTCGCTTTGCAACGAAGCTCTCAGATTATGGGCCTTCGCCAGAGAGCATCAAATTCATCTTCTGGCAGTATATCTTCCAGGGGTTCAAAACTCTCGGGCAGACAGACTCAGTCGAGTTCTGCTTCCACACGAATGGTCCCTACATATGGACCAGATAGGCAGAATCTTTCAGGAATGGGGAACCCCGGACATAGACCTCTTCGCAAGTCAGTGGAATGCCAAACTTCCCCGGTTCTGTTCCAGGACTCCGTGTCAGGGAGCTCAGGCCACGACGCCTTTCTCCTGCATTGGGGTCAGGAATTCCTATATGCCTTTCCACCCATTCCTTTGATTCCCAAGACTCTGTTCAAACTCCAGAGGGATCACGGATCGATGATCCTCATAGATCCACGCTGGCCACGCCAAGTGTGGTTCCCTCTACTTCTGCATCTCTCCCAGGGACCCTCCCTGGACCTGGGAGCTGCGCCAGACCTCCTCTCTCAGGAGAACGGGACTTTGTGGCACCCAAACCCCATGTCCCTACACCTCAGAGCTTGGTTACTGAAGGCCTAAGCCTTCATGACTTCAATCTTTCTCAACCAGTGAAAGATATCCTTCATGCCTCTAGGAAACCCTCCACAAGGCGTTCCTATGCTTTCAAATGGAAACGTTTTTCCATTTGGTGTGCTCAACAGGGTCTTGACCCTCTAGCACTTCCTTTGAATTCTCTACTAGACTATCTCCTGCATCTTTCTAATGCAGGCCTTAAGACGAATTCAGTAAGAGTCCATTTGAGTGCTATTGCAGCATCCTTAAAACCTATAAATGGACAACCTGTCTCCTCTCATCCGCTTGTTGCAAGGTTCATGAGAGGCCTGACTCTCACTAAGCCTCCCATCCGACCTCCTCCGGTAGCATGGGACTTGAACCTAGTTCTAGGTCAGCTTATGAAGCCACCTTTTGAACCGTTGGTTTCTACCTCCTTGAAATTTCTTTCCTGGAAGGTCCTTTTCCTTATTGCAGTCACTTCGGCTCGCCGCATCAGTGAACTACAGGCCTTAGTGGCTCATCCACCTTATACCAGGTTTCGTCATGATAAGGTGGTCCTAAGGACGAATCCCCACTTTATGCCCAAAGTGGTCTCGCCTTTTCATCTTAATCAAGAGGTATATCTACCTGTCTTTTTTCCAGCTCCTCATGCATCCAGTGCAGAGAGGAACCTTCATACTTTAGATTGTAAAAGAGCTCTTGCCTTTTACCTCAACAGGACTCAGCCACATCGAAAGTCTTCCCAGCTTTTCGTGGCTTTTGATCCTTCTCATTTGGGTCGTCCAGTCTCCAAACGTACACTTTCCAATTGGATTGCTCAGTGTATTTCCTTTACTTACCAGAGCAAAAATATTTCTCTGGAAGGCCATGTCACAGCTCACAATGTGAGAGCCATGGCCACTTCTATGGCTCATCTTCACTCTGTCTCCATAGATCAGATCTGTCGAGCCGCCACATGGGCCTCGGTTCATACCTTCACAGCCCATTACTGCTTGGACAAGGACTCCCGCCGGGATGCCTTGTTTGGTCAGGCTGTCCTCAAACACCTGTTCCATACTTGAACAACTTCTGCCCACCTTCCCAGGATGGATGCCTGAGATCCATACGAAGATGGCGAACCCTTGGAATGGGATCTCCCAGGCATCTTAGCTAGGGAGTCCCCATATGTGAGGACTTATTCCTGCTTGTTCCTGGAGATAGCACAGTTACTTACCTGTAACAGGTGATCTCTGGGAACAGCAGGAATTAGTCCTCACAACCCACCCACCTCCCCTAGGAGTTGTATCTTCTATCTTCCTTTCCTCTCTCTATTGTCTCAGCTATAAACTCGAACTGAGGAGAGCTGGTCAGGAAGGCGGGAAGGCAGCGCGCATGTGCAGTGGGAGGCCCCAAAAGCTTCCTTCTGGGAAGCTGGGGAGCTTTCCCGCGCAGGCTCCGTCGGTACCGACGTACCCATATGTGAGGACTAATTCCTGCTGTTCCCAGAGATCACCTGTTACAGGTAAGTAACTGTGCTTTACACAGGAGAACGCATGATACTCATATTGCCCTCATAAAGAGGCAAACATGGTATCCCCTTATATTGCGTCTTTTTCTCCAGCTACTAATTGAAATTGTAGAAGGATCCAGACTTGCTGTCTTAAGACTAAGGATCTCCTCTGCACTCATTCACGTACGTCTCGAGACCTGGTTATTCTGGGGCTAGATCTTTTCAAGAAGTCTAATCCTATCCCTGTAAGTGAAGAACATAATACCAGTTTCCATGAAACTTTCTCTATAGTTCTTGCATATTTAACCAGACAGAGATTCTCCATCAAGATTCTCAAGTAGGTCTTAATCCTTCTTGTTGCGTCAATCTCTATACATTATCTGATTTTGAAAGATTTGTCTACTGTCCATATTAATGCTGCCCCAGCATACCATAAACTCAGTGGACAACCAATTTCTATGGTATTTTACCAAATACCTTCTTTTACCGCTACCTTTTAGGTTACGTCACACCTGAAGCTCTACATGTAAAGTCTTCATCATAAGTGACATCACTTACAAAGACTTTTACTGATCTTCAAAAAATTGGAGGTTCAACAGCTAGTACAAATATCTTTCTCTTTCATTGGAATAAAGGGTGTCTTAAAGACCTATCCCCTTTTTTCTGCAAAGGGTATTTCTACCTTTTCATCCAAACCAGTCAGATTATCTCCACTCTTCTAGGACCTTATTCTGCTCCAAGGACAAGAAGTTCAATTTTTTGGACTTTACAGAAGCTTTACCTATTCTCAAAAGTCCAACCTCATTGAACTCCCCCAGTACTACTTCTAGGGTTGGTTCTGGCCATGAGGACTTCTCATCTCTTCCTGTATTGCAAAATTATTTTTTCCCTCTACTTCACATTGGGGGAATTTCTCTAAGGATAATGATCCGGCTCTCAACCACAGACCCTTATTACCCTCAACAAATATTTTGCAATATTTCTGAGTGAGATCCACATTAGATAATTAAGACTCAACACTTTTCTAATATTATGATTTACACAAGGACTCCCCTCTGGATACCTTGTTTAGTTAAGCTGTTCCACAGCATCTCTTTTTCTTTTCTAGTTCAACTCTACCCTCCATCCCTTGGATGCCTGAGGTTAAGCATGGCCCATCTTTAGATTGCAACATGCTGGGGCCTCCTCCAGGCATCTTAGCTTGGGAGTCCCCATATGTGAAGACTCATTCCTGCTTGTTCCTGGAGATAGCACAGTTACTTACCTGTAACAGGTGATCTCTGGGAACAGCAGGAATAAGTCTTCACAACCCACCCACCTCCCCTAGGAGTTGTATCTCTCTATCTCTTTCCCTTCTCTCTCTCTCCCTTGGTCTCAGCTTTAAAACTCAACTGAGGAGAGGCAGTTGGGAAAGGCGGGAAGGCAGCACGCAGGCGTGGTGGGATGCTCCCAAAAGCGTTCTGATTGGACACTGGGGAGCGTTCCCGCGCAGGCTCCGTCGGTACCGACGATACCCATATGTGAAGACTTATTCCTGCTGTTCCCAGAGATCACCTGTTACAGGTAAGTAACTGTGCTATCTGTGCCTTGGGGGGATGGGATGAATTGCCGAGTGAAGATTGGGGTATGAAATGGAATGCTTCCATTTGGAATTAAACCCTTTCACATCGCATGAACAAAAGTAACAGTCATCACTATGGTTCTTTTGCTCTCGCCATACCATAGGAATCCCATAACGGAAAGATTTTTTCTTACCCTTGAGCCAGTTTCGGAGGTCTTCAACACACCGTTTGCACACTTTATGAGGCGCCCAGACTTTATCTTGATCTCCAATTTTTAGTCCAAAGTATGCAAAGTATACTTTTTTCACAAAGTCTGTAATATTCTGCTGTTGCTTCAACACTGTATATTCACCACAGATGAAACAGAAACTGTCTGGCGAATTAATACACTTTTGCGGAGCCATAACATAACGGTTGAAGAATGACGAGCTAACACGAATTGCGATGAAAAAGTGTGAACAGCCTAGAACCAAGAACCTGATGATGATTCGTGCACAAGTGTGGCATGCAGGAGAGAGCAGCTCTGTGTCTGTACACGAAACGTCACAGTGCTGGCCACGCCCCCCTGCACTGACCGGAGCTGCTGCTATCTGCCCTGTGTCTCCCTCCCACTGGATTCTTCAGGAAAGATTAACCCCTTCTACCATTAGAAGCACGGACTTAAAATGTGTTTAGCTTATGTATATATTGCTGACCATCAGATTTACAGTGCTATATTTTTTTTTACATAACTCGGACAACCCCTTTAAGGCTTTTTTGGCATTTTATATCTTAAATGCACTTATGTGAATTAATAGTAATTTGAATTAATTAATAGTAATTTGAAAAAATTTGATAAATTTGAAGACAATTTTGCATGTTGTGGCAAATCATGAAATCTAGAAGTTTTTTCAATATTTTATTTGTTTTCAGCACACCAAAATACATGGAAATTAGATGAAAATAATCAAACAGCTTTGTAGTTGCAGACCTGTGAAAAGGGGACCCGGGAAATCCACTGCTTGCCCCAATACTGCTAGGAAAACTGCTAGGTACTTGTGGCCTAGATTAGCCACTGTTGGAAATGGGATACTGGGCTTGATGGACTTTGCTCTGACCCAGTATGGCATATCTTATATTCTTATTAATGAATATAATGAAACTGATAAACGTAGATCATTTGTTTACACCATCAATAAGTAAAACGACTAGGGGGCATGCAATGAAGCTACAGTGTAACCCATTTATTGATTTATTTAGACAGACTTGTGACCACTTTGATTGTAGGATAAGGTGGTATAAATCACAATTGGAGGGTTACATTTAACATGAGGGTAACTTAACAATATATATTGAACTCAGACGTCTAGTTGGGACGGGTGGGTATCGAGTTAGTGTAGGTGGTTGCATTACCGTTCAGGTGGAGATTATTGGTTGTCTGTTTGCTCATAGGTTTCTGTGAAGAGTAGGGTTTTGAGGGCCTTGCAGAAGTCTTTGGTATCATTCATGGCCCTCAAACCCATTGGAAGGGAGTTCCAAAGTGTGGACGTCAGTAGCGAAGGAGCTCTTTTTGAGGTTGCTTGTTTAGTCTTGTGATATCCTGCGGGTGTGCTGATCCTGTTATCATTTTTGGTCCTCCTTGGTCTATTGCTGATATCCCTTGTTATGATATCTTGGAGTGCATCTGCTGAGCGATGGTGCAAGATTTTAAAGATGATCAGGATTGATTTGTATTTTGCCCTGGCAATCATTGGGAGCCAGTGCACCTGCTGTAAGACAGGAGTGATGTGCTCAGTTCTTGCAGTGTTCGTAATGATGCGTGCTGCAGTGTTTTGCACCATTTAAGACTAAGAAGAGAGAATGTTTCTTCACTCCATGTGTTAATCAAACTCTGGAATTTATTATCGGAGGATGTAGTAAAGGCTGTTAGTGTAGCTGGGTTTAAAAAAGGTTCGGACAAGTTCCTGGAGGACAGGGCCATAAACCATTATTAAAGAACCCAGGAAATCCACTCCTTACTCCGAGACAAGCATTGTGGAACCTGTGTACCTTTTGGGAATCTGCCAGGTACTTGTGAAATGGATTGGCCACTGTTGGAAACAGGATACTGGGCTTGATGAACCTTGGTCTGACTCAGTATGGTATTTCTTATTTTCTTATGCTCCGTACAGGAGAAAAAACACTTGTGTTTCTATTTCTCCAGTGTTTTACTGCAAGCAGAGTCCAGGCTTTTGTGGTTTCCAGTTCAGTTTTTTCTGCACATTTATATTTTTGACATTTAATCATTTATTCTGTACTTGGTAAGGATGTAGCCATATTTTATATATGTGACCAAGGTGAGATATTTTGCAAGTATGCAATTTCTGTAAAGGGATTTGTAGGAGTCATGTTTGTTCTCTTTTTCCAACAAGAGGTTTATTCTAAGGACTGTTGTAATATTTGCAATGCTGTCTTTTGTGACCAATTGCAAGGGGCATTGCTGTTGGGGAAAGTCCCTCAGTGCTCACCTCCCATTTAAAGACGGCCCTGCATGTAAGTATTGGCACCTTTTTTTGCCAGAAAGAAAACACTGTGTGTGTGTGTGTGTGTGTGTGTGTATATATATATATATATATATGTATGTATATATCAGCAAGTTAAAGCTCGTAATTTAGTTTCCATACTGTGGTAAGTGCAAAAGCCAAACTGGGAAACATCCAATACACACAGCAAGTTTTTTTGTAAAGTCATTTTTATTATTTCCATTTAAAACATACAAGGACCACATTACAGGCAATGAGGAGTCAAGGGGTCAGGCCCAGAAGCCCCGAGAGCTCAACAGTAAAGAGAAGAAAAACAAGTATCATCATAGAGATATATATACACATGGGAGAATAGCTGAGCTCAGTGCCCCGAATTACAAACCAACAAACCAACAAACAGCATCAACGATGAGGCACAAAAGCATCGCTCGACGTCACCCAGGGTAATAGGATGAGTCAGGGCTTATGACAATGCGCCACCCTGAGAAAGGTCCAAGCGGCCATGCTCGGACATCGACATAAGAACTCCCCCATGTGCAACAAACAGGGCCCTCCTCTGATTGTACCCCCCCCTTACCCCCTAGAGTACCCCCCTTTCCCTAAATAAAGAACCCCTAATCCCCTATATATCCCCTATATACTCCCTACGCTCAACAGCTGAAACTCCCCCAAAGAGACGCCTCTCTCCAGAGGGACCAACTACCCCGGAGTCTCCTCCCGGTCCCAGATAGGGTCAGGGACCCGGGCCGAGAGCAGCGGTGCCCATATGGACTGAAAACGAGTCCAGGCTTTAGGCCCCAAAAGCCGTGCCGTTCTATCCTCCATAGCTCTTAGTTCCCCCAGCAAGCGCTCCCATTCCACTATCCCAGGACCACCTGCCGATAGCCAATTACGTAAAATACAATGTTTAGCTACCAGAAAACTCTTTTCGCAGAGCTTCGACTGCGCAAGCGGACCCTGAGTCCCCACAGTACCCACATTAAAGAGACACCACAGGGGGTCCAGGGCCACGTCCCCCCCCCACCCAGAACGCCACTTTACTCCTCACTGCTTCCCAAAAGGCTTGAATTAAAGGGCAGAACCAGAATCGGTGCGACAGGGTGCCCGGATGCCTCTTACAGAGACCACACACATCAGAGGTCAGTAGTCCCATTTTCGTCGCTCCTGTTTCAGAGACATACGCTCGCCACACAAGCTTAAATTGCAATTCGCGGTATCTAACCGCTTCGGAAACTGCTTGGATTTTATGAAAAGCGAGCTCCACTAACTCCACCGTGAAGCCCTCCACTCCGTCTCGCTGCCAACGGTCTGCCAAGGAGAGAAGTCTTGCCAAGCTACCTGGGGGAGCCAAAAGTTCCCTCATCTGCTTTGCAGTAAGTTTGTCCTGGCATTGTTCCAGCACAGACCAGAGGCTATGTACCCGAGAGAGGATTGCCAGGCCACCCGGCAGGCTGTTAACATAATGCCGGACCTGCAAATAATAATAGAAGGTTTCCTTCTTCAGGGCATACTTCTGCGACAGATTCTGAAAAGAGTCGAGCTGATCCGTGTTATCCATCCGTAACTGCCCAAGATACTCAATACCAGCCCGCAGCCAGAGCTGGCCCCCCCCCCCACTAACCGCGCCCGGTGAGAAATTCCTGTTGCCGCTCAGGGGCAAACAATCTGTGAGCCTCCATGACCGACCGCGCGAGCTACAAAAGAGCTTCCAAACCACTCGAAGTGTACGGAGATAGGGAGACGCCCGCCACGCCAGGGGAAGTGTCATGCCCCCACAGTGGAGCAGGGAAGCCCTATGCCAGCTCCCTGAGAATTGATCAAGCAGAGTGATCGGCAGCCTGTCAGCATTCCCCATCACCAAATCACTCAGACGCCGCATGAAATAGCGGAGATTATAAAACCGCAGCGGAGTTAATCCAAGACCCCCTTCCCCAGCCGGCCCCATAAGTGTCTCTAAAGCAATTCGTGGTCTCCGGGAGCGCCACAGAAAGCGATTAAGCTGCTTATGCAAATCACGTAGATCCCGCCCCGTCACCCAAAGGGGAAGATTCCGCAGTAGATACAGCCATCGCGGCCATTCTATCATCCGTACCAATGCCACCCGCCCTAACAGAGACAGGGGGAGATCCTTCCACTTCAGTAGCCGCGCTGTGGTAGATTGAAGAAGGGGGCGAATATTAATTTCATACAAGGATCGCAAGCGGGCAGGAAGGAAAACACCCAGATATCTAATAGAGCCAGTCGCCCAACTGAGCGGAAAATCACCTCGCCACTGGCCCCGCGTTTGGTGATCTACATCTAATACCAGCGACTTCGTCTGATTAATTCGAAGTCCTGAGAACGTACCAAAGCGCTCAATCATTCCTAAAGCTTCCGGCAGAGACTCCAGCGGCTTCGTCAGACATAACAAAAGGTCATCAGCAAACGCGCTTACCTTAATACCTCCGCCGCGCCAGGCAATGCCCGATATCCGTGGAGATGCAATTAGGGAGAGGAGAAGAGGTTCTAGCTGTAACACATAAAGGAGAGGAGACAGCGGGCAGCCCTGACGCGTACCGCGATACAAAAGAAAGGGTGAGGAACAAAGCCCCCCCACATCAACCACCGCTCGGGGGGCTGCATATAATGCTTGCAACCCCTGCAGAAAAGCCCCTTGAAAACCAAATCTCTGGAGGGCCGCAAACATATAACGCCACGATACCCTGTCAAAGGCCTTTTCTGAGTCCAAGCTAGCAAGAATCAGCGGGTCTTGGGCAAGTATAGCCTGCTCCATGCCCAGCAACACTGTACTAATATTTATCGAGGCTTCTCTGCCTCGGACAAAGCCAGCTTGGTGGGAGCCCACTAGACCCGGTAAGCACCCCTGAAGCCGCTCTGCAAGTATAGATGCAAACAGCTTCTGGTCAACATTGATCAAGGAGATAGGTCGATATGAGGCAGGGTCCTCCAAATCCTTCCCCTGTTTCGGAATCAGCGTGATTCGAGCCGTACGCATGTCTCTGGGGAAACTCCCAGTCTGCACTACCTCAGCGTAGAGTGCTGCTAATGTGGGGATAACCGGAGCCTCCAGCATTTTGTACGCCTCATAGGTGAAGCCATCTGGGCCAGGAGCCTTGTGCGACTTCCCATTTCTAATCGCTCTCTGTAATTCCGCACCCGTAATCTCACGATTGAGCATAGCAACTTGGTCTGGATGAAGCTGGGGAAGCGAGACCCGCTCCAGGAATGAAGCCATGGAGTCCTCGTCTCCCTCCTCAGCTGCGTACAACTTCTCATAGAAGGAGCGGAAGACCCGCGCCACATCCGCTGGCCTAGTGTGCCGCTCTCCCTCCCCATCGCGGATAACCAGAATCCCACGGGGCCCAGCCTGATCTCGTACCAATTGAGCTAGCAATTTCCCTGATCTATCTCCATAACGAAAAAATTGATGGCGATAATACTGCTGTGATTGGATGGCTCTTTCCTGCAGCAGATCATTCAGTTGCTTCTGAATCTCCAAATACCCTGCCACACCTTGGGAGTGCTTGAGGGCCGTCTGTTTCGCTGCGTGTAGCTCCCCAGTCAGGCAAAGCACCTCCGCATTAATTCGCTTACGTTCCGCACCCACATATGCAATAATATGTCCCCGAAGAACCGCCTTACCCGCCTCCCAGAACAGCGCCAAGGAGCCGACCGTTCCCTCATTAAATTTAACATATTCCGCCCAATGCCTGTCCACAAAGTCGCGAAAATCCGGTCGGTTTGCGAGATGGCTTGGGAATGACCAATGGGAAGCTCCCAGCCGTTCACATCTCCAGGACAGAGAGACCATAGCATGGTCCGACACCAGGACCAGCCCTATCTCCGCGTGACTTACTTTCCTGAACCAATGTTGAGAGACCAAAATGTAATCAATGCGAGACCACGTCTGGTGGGCACGTGACAGATGTGTGTAATCTCTGCTATTCTGATGTAGCACTCTCCAGGCATCCACTAGCCCCCCCAATTCACACAGATATCGGACTCCCTTTTTGTTCCAGCCCCCCCCCTGAGAAGAGCGAGAGCGATCCAGTTGGGGATCATGAGGGCAGTTATAGTCCCCAGCTAAGATTACCGGGATTTTTGGGGCATCTAAGACCTTGTGCAGAATATTTTTAAAAAAAAACATGATCATAATTATTGGGGGCATATACGTTTCCCAGAAATAACTCTTCACCCTGAAGCTTAAGATGGGCGAACAGAAAGCGGCCCTTAGGATCTAGTTCTACCTTTAAGACTTCACATGCCAAGTTCTTATGAAGCAGAATTGCAACACCTTTTTTCTGCGTATCCGAGGGAGCGGATAAAACTGTCCCCACCCAGTCTCGTTTCAACTTGGAATGTTCTGTGGCTGTCAGATGCGTCTCCTGTAATAAAGCCACGTGGGCCTTTTGGCGTTTTAAAGCTTGGAGAATTTTTGTACGTTTCACAGGGGTGGTGATCCCCCCAACATTCCAAGTTACAACGTTCAACTCATGGTGGATGATATCTGCGTGCGATACATACAAACTTAGGACGGAACATTTTGTTTGGAGCATGGGGCAGCCCAGCCTCCACCCCCTCTCCCATTGATGGCGCTCTCAAGCTATGGAGTTCCCAGACAGGCCAGAGCAAGAGCCCAGCTTGGGGTAGGATCCCAAGAATAAAGCATCCCCCCCGAGATTCCCCTCCCCCCGTTATAGCCCTTACCCCTTTCCCAACCTTTCCCTCCCAACCACCCCCCCTCTCCCCCCATCCCCCCTCCCCCCTCCGCCCCCCAACCAACCCTCATCTACCATTCCCTCAGTATCCTCAACTGAGGTCTCGGTCAGAGCAATGCTGCAGGGCAGCCTCCGTTGCTCTCCCCGCCCCACCCCCCGACCCCAGATGTAAAGGAGCGCATCACGGTCAGGCGCTAAATAGCATTGAGGACAGTAGTAATATACCAAAACATAACTATACATTCACATGAAGGAAGAAAGGGACAAAAGACATGCAATACATAAATTACATGCAAGGCTAAATGTTCTGCCAGTTATCCACAGAGTCACATCCTCCTCCAGGATCCTACCACCGGATTTTCCATATCTGCGGAGCACAAGTGGTCTCAATCTGTCCCCTCAGCGGGCCGAGGGCCGTCCCTCTCAGCGTATTACTGCTGTCCCCTCAGTGGGGAGACTGGCCCAGCACTTAATTCTCCGGTGAGGGAGCAGGTAGCCCAGCCATAAATTGCTTCGCTTGCTCAGCTTGCGTAAAGGCATGCGCCTTCCCCTGAAAAGTGATCCGCAACGTGGCTGGAAAGGCCAAAGTAAAACGTAGCTTCCTCCGGAACAACTCGGAACAGAGTGGAGCAAATTCCCGCCGCTGTGCCGCTACCACCGCAGAGTAATCTTGAAACATCAAGATTTTCTTGTTATCCAGCATCAATTCAGGAAGTTTCCGATAGGCTTGCAAAATTAGGGCCTTATGTTGAAAGTTTAGCACTCTTAATATAACCACACGTGGTCGGCCGCCATCTTCCCGCCGGGGCCCCATGCGGTGTGCGCGCTCAATTTTAAAACGGCCGCGCAGATCTGCAAGGCCCAGCGCCTCCGGCAGCCAGGTTTCCAGAAAAGGGAGCAACTCCCGGTCTGCCTTTTCCTCTCCGATCCCCAAGAGGCGCAGGTTATTACGCCTTGAAGGATTTTCAAGGTCATCCAGTTTCTGCTGCATCTCCTGCAAGAGCTGTGCGTGTTTAAGCAGCTCACGCTCGCGGCACCCTTCGTCGCTCTCGAGGCTTGTGACTCTGTGCTCCAGCTCATCCACCCGCTTTCCAAAATCCGCCAAGGAATCTTCCATATTGTCAAGCTTTTTCAGAAGCAGATCAAACTTCGGGTCTAAGAGTTTGACCACTTCCTTAGCGAGCTCCGCAGGGGCTGAGTCTATGCTCTCACCCCCGGGAGAGGCAGGCTGTGCCGTCACCGACGTGGAAGGCCCGGCTTTGGAGAGTTTCTCTCGTTCCCGTTTTGGCACCGGAGGCATAGTGGCGAAGTGCGAATGCCGGGTGCTGGTAGTAGGCAGCTTCAGGTACCGATTTCCCGTGTCGGGGAGTATTGGGGAGGCAAATTGCAGAGTTTAACGCAGTTTATTGCCTGGGGCTGCCCCGGAGCGAGCGAGAAGGCGTCCACGCTCACTCACGCATCACGTGACCTCCACACAGCAAGTTTTTTACGAAGCAAGTTACTTGCATTGTCACCACTCTTCTCTGCCAGTTTTCCCAAACAGAATATTAGAGATTGAGAGCAAATCTAAATAAAAAATGACCTAATCACTACCTTTTTTAAATTTTAAGTAAGTAGACAACCTTCTGCCAGTGAAACATTTGTAATATCTTTAACCAATGCTTTTTTTCTTAGAAAAAAAAAGGTGCTTTTTCTCAAATGTATGGTGTAGGGCCATCCTTACAGGGGGAGGAATTGGTAACCCACTTAACTTCACCCTTGCAGCTGGCCACAGAGATTGTGAAAAGGAAGCATTATAAACATTATACAGTCAAACCTCGGTTTTCGGTTGCCCCGGTTTTCGTCGGTTTCGGTTTTCGACGTCTTTTCAGACTGAGATCTTGTCTCGGTTTTCGTCCTGCAATACACGCTTGCCTGCCCAGTCCCAGCAGCACTACCCCCCCCCCCCGGACTCACCGATCGCGTGTGCCAGATCTGAAAAGCAACAGTACTGCAATAGTGTACATACACCTTCCGCTGGTCTGCATACACTGCCTGCCCAGTCCCGGCAGCACTACCCCCCCCGGACTCACCGATCGCGTGTTGAAATGCGAAAGTCAGGTGAGCAACATCCTCGAGCCAGAGTCAGAGATGCAAGGATTGCAGAGAGGAAGGCCCCGATCTCTCCACCGCCTGCCTGTTCTCTGGAGCGCCCCCTCAGGCTCGGAGGTAGCAGGGTAGCAGGAGATGTTGAATGGGTAAGCAGGAGATGTTGAATGAATGTGGCAGGCAGTTCTTTCTCTTGCGGGGTACGCTGTTGAGACGGAGTCAGCGATCAGATTAGTGTCCTACAGTATCTGTGTGTTTGCTGTGCTGTGGACGATCGGGCAGCTGAGAGAAGTGACAGGAGCTGTTCTACTGCTGGCTGAGTTATTCTCTATAAAATGTATTTTTTGTCAATATTTTTGGGTGTCTGGAACGGATTAATTGAATTTACATTATTTCTTATGGGAAATCTTGCTTCGGTTTTAGTCCGTTTCGGTTTTAGTCAGACTTTTTTTGAACGGATTAATCATGAAAACCGAGGTTTGACTGTACTACTCTCTAGAGCATCAATCCATTTCTTATTGGGAAAATAGAACACGTCAGACTGGACTGGACTGCTGTGGATCCCTATATAGAAAACTGTGCCTGAATACTTTACTGAAATCGCAAACAGTACATGAATGAACGTTATTGAATACAAAATAAAGGACCACAAATTCAGATTTTGCATGTAGTGCAATACCAGAGCAGAAAAACATATCAAGAGATCAAAGATGCTACACGCTCATATTCTCAGCGTTTAAATCTATAAATCAATAATTCAGAAATAAAATGTCTAACACCTTCCCCTGCCCAGACATTGATATTTTGTACACCGCCCTGACGCCCGTGCCTGGGTGGTATATCAAGCGCAAGAATAAAGATCCTTCCCACGTACACGAAAAGAGTGATGGGACCCTGTAGCCCTAACATAGCATCTCTTGCCCATTGTTACTTGCTACACTACCAGTGGTAGCTTTAGGGAATGGAAAACCAGGTTACTGCCCTAAATCATGCACACTGTTACATTTTTAACACTCAGCCTTTTAGCTAATTCCCCCAAAGAATATTGAAAAGATTGACACAGCTTTCACTGCAATTTCATGTATCGGACAAAGTGAAGTTGAAAATGTAACTCGCTTATAGGTCATCAAAATTAAGCCTCAGAGATGCCTCAAATGACACTCTTGCCTAGGGCCTAAAGAACCACAAAACCACAACTGTCTGATAGTCCTGGTCAGCCAATTTACCCTCTAATGTAACACATTTTTCAATAAAACATTTTCAAACCTTTGTCTTGCTTTTTTTTAAAAACATTTTTATCCTTTGTTTCTTTCTTGTTCCTTTCTTCTAATCCCAGTTCATTTTTTCATGTGTTTTCTTTATACTATTTTTCATTTTTAAGGATCTTTTCAGGATCCTTACTAGCCCAGCATGCTTTTGTGTCAGGAGCATACTATCTTAGTCTAGTTAAGGAAAGGCGTGCCATTCTGTTGAATCATCCCCCTTTGTGGGATAGCTGCCTTTGTCTTGCCATGCCCTATATAGAAATAATTAGAAATATAAAATATAATTACAGAGACTAGAGAGCTAATCTGCCGCCTTATTCTTTCCAACCCAATGATTTATGGGTTTATTAGCAGTTTTATATCACCTTTCAAGCAAAAGTGCTTTAACAGCATGGAATAAAATGCATGCTATTCATTAATCAGCAAATCATTCCTGCATTCTCATACAGCTTTGAAACTACAGACGGTCCTCATAAAGATAGTGAAAAGCTGGATGTATGGAGAAGAAAATTCCTCCCTGTCACTGAGGTATTTTATAAGTATTACTGTTTGCTGAGATTCTACATTTCTAAAGCCAAAGTAGCAATGGGCCTTATAGATATAGGTTATACGTACAGTGCTAATATCGTAGGCATCCAGGTCTACTTAATAGCACCAACAGACCCAAATACACAAAAAATGTTGAGGTATGGAAGTTCAAAACAATTCAATGTGTGCCTTTGATTCAATGCTGACTCCTGGCAACCCAGAAGCTCCTGGGTTTTAGAACATAACATAAGAAATGCCATACTGGGTCAGACCAGGGTCCGTCAAGCCCAGTGTCCATCAATCCCAGTATCCTGTTTCCAACAGTGGCCAATCCAGGTCACAAATACCTGGCAGGTACT
This sequence comes from Ichthyophis bannanicus, assembly GCA_033557465.1. Classification (NCBI taxonomy): domain Eukaryota; kingdom Metazoa; phylum Chordata; class Amphibia; order Gymnophiona; family Ichthyophiidae; genus Ichthyophis; species Ichthyophis bannanicus. The sequence continues at coordinate 547,623,843 of CM066033.1, forward strand.
CAAAGTCCACAGCTTCCACAATGCTTGTTCTGGGGTAAGCAGTGGATTTCCTGGGTCCTCTTTAATAATGGTTTATGGACTTTTCCTCTAAGAAGTGGAGTGGAGTGGAGGAGTGGCCTAGTGGTTGGGGCAAGGTACTTCAGGCCGGAAGGTCGGTGGTTCAAATCCCACTAGAGGACAGCAACCTTGGGCCGGAAGGACTGGGGTTTCTAGTCCCATAGGTGCTCCTTGTGGTCTTGGGCAAGCCACTTAACCCTCCATAGCCCATGTTCCCTGTAAAATAGTTATCTCCAAGTTATAATGCCCTGTTCAATGTAATTTCAGTTTGTTCAATGTAAACCGCACTGATGCAGAATAGTGCGGTAAATAAGAGAATGTAAATAAAATAAATAAATAAAATAAAATAAGAACTTGTCCAAATCTATTTTAAACCCAGCTACATTAACAGCTTTTACTACATCCTCCGGTAATGAATTCCAGAGTTTGATTACACTTGGCAGTGTAACCGGAAGTAGATTGCCAGGCCTTTCTTCCAAAGCAATGGAGGGTTCCATCATTACAATTGGACAAATATTCTGATGAGTAGGAAAAATTAGTGAGAACTCAACTATGTACAAAGGGAGGGAAACAGAATTTGCAAAACAAAAGAAAAAACTCTTTTTAAATAATTACATAGAAGCATAGAAAATGATGTTAAAGACCATACGGCCTATCTAGCCTGCCCATCCATACTAGCTTCTAAGTTCAACAATCTCTTCCTTTCCCTCTGAAGATCCTCTCTGCTTGTCCCCTGCTTTTTTAAAATTCGGATACAGTCCTAGTCTTCTCCATCGCCTCTACTGGAAGGCTGTTCAATTTACTACCCTTAGATTTCTCCTTAATCTGCCCCCATTCACCTTCATTCTTTAACCCACTCGTCCCAGAGCTTCCTTGCAATTGAAAGAGGCCCACTTCTTTATATTTATTCTATGAAGGTATTGAAATGTCTGTCCTATTTCCCCTCTTCTGCCTTTCTTCCCAAGTATATAGAAATTTAGATCTTTAATTCTCTGAAATATGCTTTATGACAAAGACCACTGACCATGTCAGTAACCACCCTCTAGACCAACCCCATTCTGTTTATATTCTATTGAAGCTGCTGTCTCCAAATGAGGTCTCATGAGAGACTTATAGGATGTACTATTATCTCTTTTTCCCCCTGCTGGCTATTCCTCTGCCCAAGTACCTAAACATTCTTCTGGCTTTTGCTTCACCTTTTCTACCTATTTAAAGTATCATCCCCAGGTCCAAAGTACGCCCCTATATTGTACTACTCCCTTGGCATTTTGCAGCCCAAATACATAGCACACACTCTGTGTTAGCATTAAATCTAAGCTGCCAAATTCTAGATGATTCTTAAAGCTTTATAAGATCTCTCCTCACCCACACCTTCCAAGGTGTCTCCCCTGTTGCAGATTTTGATAGTATCCAAAGAGAGGCAAACTTTTCTAACAGTCCTCCTACAATGTCACTTCCAAAACTGTTGAAAAGAACTGTACAAGAATTGCTCCCTGTTGCACACTACTTGTAATGACCCTATCCTCAGAATGATTTCCATTTACCAGTGCTGACTCCCACTTGATCAGTTTGTAACCCATTCATTCACTTTAAGGCCCATATCAGTGTTCAGTTTGAGTTGCCTATGCAGAACCACATCAAAGACCTTACTGAAATCTAAGTACACTGTATTTAATGCTCTTGCCACTCCAGATCTCTACTCACCCATTCAAAGACCTACCTCTAGTAAAACATGCTGGCTTGGATCCTCTAATACAGTGTATTCCAGGAACTGCACTATCCTCTGTTTTAAAAGCTTTTCCATTAATTTACCCACTGCTAAGATGAGACTTACACTCACAACTCCACATAAATCTGTTGGAACTCAGAGCCAGTCATAATGCTCTCAAGGTCTTCCAGGACCATCTTCGATTCCACTCAGTTCTAGTCCAGACAGACAATCAAGTAGCCATGATCTACTTGAACAAGCAGGGCGGAACAGGCTCTTGGACCCTCTTCAGTGAGGTCCTGCATCTGTGGTCTTTTGCCATACAACATCACATTCACCTATTTGCGGTGTATCTTCTGGGCAAACACAATGTCTTGGCGGACAAGCTCAGTCGAGTCCTTCTCCCTCACAAGTGGTATCTCCATGCAGACAGGGTAGCTCACATCTTTCAGATCTGGGGAACCACAGAGATAGACCTGTTTGCAAGTCCTCAGAATGCCAAGCTTCCTCGCTTCTGCTCCAGGACTCCTGTACCAGACAGCCAGCAGGTGGATGCTTTTCACCTCCACTGGGGTCAAGGCTTCCTGTATGCCTTCCATCCCATTCCACTTTTCAAACTCCAGAGAGACAGGGGCTTCATGATACTCAAAGCCCCACGCTGGCCATGATAACCGTGGTATCCTCTCATTCTATGTCGTCTCGGGCTCGACCCATAGCTCCGGGATCTGCTTCAGATCTCTCTTAGGAGGAGGAGGCACTGCTCCATCCCAGTCCACAGTCCCTCCATCTTACAGCATGGCTGTTGAAGGTATAGCCTTCCCAGACATTAACCTCTCTCAGCAGGTTAAAGATATCCTCTTAGTATCCAGAAAGCCTTCCACCAGGTGTTTCTACGCCTTCAAATAGTGTAGATTCTCTCTATGGTATTCGCAGAAGGCACTTGATCCCTTCTCAGCTCTGGTGGATGCATTACTTGAGTATCTTATCCACTTGTCGTCTTCTGGACTTAAAACCAACTCAGTAAGAGTACACTTAAGTGCAATTGCGGCTTCTCACATGCCCTTAGATGGTCAACCCATCTCTTCTCAGCTGCTTGTAGCACGCTTCATGAGGGATCTTCTCTTGACCAAACCTCTCATTAAGCCCTCTCCAGTGGCATGGGATCTGTGTTCTAGGATAGCTTCTCAAGCTGCCCTTTGAACCTCTAGCCACCACCTCTCTGAAATTTCTCACCTGCAAGGTCACCTTCATTATTGCTCTCACTTCAGTGAGATGCATTAGTGAGCTCCAAGCCTTGGTGGCTGACCCTCTTTATACACGAGTCCACCATGATAAGGTAGTCCTCAGGACTCATCCTCACTTTATGCCAAAGGTAGTCTCACCCTTCCATTTAAACCAGTCAGTCTACCTTCCTCTCTTTTTCCCTAGACCTCATTCCTCTAGGGCATGCAACCCTTCACACTCTAGATTGCAGATGTATCTTGGCTGTCTATCTCCAGAGAACTCGAGAGTGCAGAAAAGCTTCCCAACTTTTCATCGCCTTTGATTCCAGTCACCTGGGTTTGCCAGTATCTAAGCGAACTCTCTCCAGTTGGATTGTGGATTGCATTTCCTTTGCTTATGAAAGTGCAGGTCTTTCTCTTGAGGGTCACATCACTACATGTAATGTTCTAGCCATGGCCGCCTCCATGGCAAAGCTATGCTCTGTAGCGGTTGATAAGATATGCAAAGCAGCAACGTGGCCTTCTGTCCACACTTTTGCTGCCCTCTATTGCCTGGACAAGGACTCCAGCCGGGATGCTTTGTTTGGCCAAGCAGTTCTCCAGCATCTCTCAGACTTAGATCAACTTCTACCCTCCGTCCCGGGTTTCGATACCAGACATCCTTGGAGGATACATGACCTACTTAGTTGTGCCTGTAATCCACAGCTCACTCGGAGGTCATCTCTGGCATCTTCGAGCCATATGTGAAGACTACATTCCTGCTTGTTCCTGGAGATAGCGTAGTTACTCACCTGTAACAGGTGATCTCCAGAAACAACAGGAATTTAGTCTTCACAACCTGCTCTTCTCCCCTAGGAGTTGTAGGTTGTCTTCTTTTTCTCTTCTCCTTCTCTCCTTTTATCTCAGCTACAAACTCAGCTGAGGAGGGAGAGCTGGAAAGGCGGGAAGGCAGCTACACAGGCACAGTGGAATGCTCCAAAAAGCTTTCCTATTGGACGCTGGGGAGCATTCCTGTGTGGGCTCCGTCGGGATCAACGTTACCCATATGTGAAGACTAAATTCCTGCTGTTCCCGGAGATCACCTGTTATAGGTGAGTAACTACACTTTACTCACTGTAGCAGGTGTTCTCTGTAGACAACAGGAATAAATCCTCACAACCTCCCACCTCTTTGAGGAGTTGTATTCTGCTACAGCTTTGTTATCAGACTGGAGAAGATGGCACTGCTGCAGCAGGCAGGAAATGAGGCGCACAGGCACAGTGAAGCCTCCCAAAAGCTTCAGTAGCAGCTGGGGAGTGTTTCCGTGCGAGGCTCTTTTGGAGATGTCATCCATACGCGAGAACTTATTCCTGCTGTTCATGGAGAGAATCTGCTACAGGTGAGTAACTAACTACTCTGCCTATTTTGAGGGTAATTTTATAACTGGGTGCCACGTTTTAGCCTGTCTTAAGTCTGTTCTATAAAGAAAAGCAGGTGCCTACATTCTTTATGAAATAGGGGGTATAAGTGGACTAAACTGTGCGTTAAATCTAGGCACGGACACTTATGCCAGTCCTATGGCTGGTATAAATGCTTGCACCTAGATTTTTAAAGAACGTGCATAAATTATAGTATGGATAAATTTGTGCACTGGCCAAGCTCTGCTCCTGTGCATGCCCACAGTAAAAGTATGCACCATTGGTTGGAGGCATGTGCTTATAAAATAGTGACTGGATAAAATGCGCACATGAAGGACCATCCACATGTATAACTCACTGAAAATACATTGTTTACATTCATTGATGGCACATGACTTTACATGGCTCCTTATAGAATTAAGAATCAATGTTTGTCTTTTATAATATAATATAAGCAAATGGTTCTCTTCATGTTAGGTGTAATATATGGTAAATACTTGGATGAATGCTTGAAATCTTAAAATTATAAAGAAATTAAGAAATAAGAGTATATTGGATATCTGCAAGTTGAATAAATAGCATGCTCAGATTTGAATGAATCGGGCTATGAGGCTGAGTTGAGGTTATTTATTTAACACTTATTTATATACCGCATCTTCCATCGATCAGTTGCGGTGTACAATTAACAACAGTTAACAAAGCTGCGTTTGTTTTACATAGAACATTAAACATTATAACTTATTACATAGAACATCTTAACATACATAAGTCAGGAATTCAGCAACTAATCAGGATATTTCAGCTATAACAGCGTGTGTAACAATTTAAACAGGAGTACTGTCTGTACTACATTAGGCAGAACATACCAGTTGTAACTATATACAAGTAGGAGAATCAAGGCATTGTAATGGAGTGTTATTTATTTAATTAAGTTTTGTATATTATCCTTTGTCGTGGGGTGTATAATCGTGATGTGGATAGGTTCGTTTTTAGCCTTTATCTAAGTTGAGTGGAGGGATTTCTATGGTATTATAATGTTTATTGAATAGATACGTTTTCAATTTTTTTCTGAATTCTATTATCTCAGATAGTGAACGTAAGTCCTCTGGCAGCGAGTTCCACATGATTGGAGCTATATGGGAAAAGGCTCTGTTATTTGTTAATTTATGGGTTTTTATGAATTCTTTTGGAATCTTTAGTTTGTTTGATTGTCCTTTTCTAAGAGTGGGTTTAAGTGGTTCTTTGTCTATAAGATTACATAATGTTTTCGGGGCCATGCCATTTATGGCTTTGAATGTGGTTATTATTGTTTTGTATATTATTCTGCTTTGTATTGGTAACCAATGAAGGGAAGCTAGTATCGGTGTTATGTGTTGAAGGGAGTTTATTTGTAAAATAACTCTGGCTGTTGCATTTTGAGCAAGTTGGATTCTTCTGATGTTTTGTTTTGAGATGCCCATAAGTATTAAGTTTGCGAAATCGAAGTGGGGAGTTATGGTAGCCTGAGTTATATTAATGAAATCTTGTGTAAATACAAGGGGGCGTAATTGTTTGAGGATTTTGAGTTTGAAGTAGATTTTCTTAATAGTATTTCTGATGTGGGTTTCCATTGTGAGGTGTCAGTAGTGTGTTTATTTTATTTGAGTTCTTGGTGAATATATAATTTTCTGGCCATAAATATTTGTGTTTTGATGAGTATTTCACAATGTTCATTCTCTTAAGGCAAAGCATAAATATGAGTGATTGTATCCCCTGGTATTTTCAGTTTTTCCTTCAGGAAACCATGTACAGACATGGATATATACTCTTTTGCTATGGCACCACTATAATCTTCATGTGCTATACCACTTACAGCCTACTTTCTGTCAAGTATAATAACTAGGTAACCAATGAGTCACACTAATACTCATATATTCTTTTGGCATTCTTTATAATTAATAAAAATAATATTTTTTTCAGTCTTTAGAGAATAGAAGTAGTAATGCTGCCTGAAATGATCCATAATATTTAATCGCATAAACCTAAATTTGCCATTTCCTTAATTCTCTGCCAAATTTTTGTTGTTTATTCTTTCAGCAATGCTGGAAAGTATAACAGTTTTTAAATGTGTTAAGCAGCTAATTTTTTATGCTTATTTGATTGCAGACTGCTCTTGCATTGTATTAGTGAAATTTGCATAGGCTAAATATGCTGAAAGTGTTTTATTTGTGGCAATTAATTTAATTGTTAACATGGCCTTTCTGACATCCCAAATAATGAAATAGGCAGTAAGACTAAAATAGCTTTTGCATAATAGATTCTGTACTACCTGGTGGGTAGCAGCATTTCAACAGTCTGAGTGGCAGCTGTAATATTGGTAGTCATATGTTGAATCAATTAAGATACTTTTAGTAAAGCTGAATTTATTTTAAGATCTTTGGTGACTTCATTATAAACCTCTCTTGGTGTTGCAAAAATCTCTTTACTCGTATCCAGGATGGAATAAGAGGTTTTGGCCTCCTACCTAGCCACTTTTTGTTACTACAAGAAATGTACATTTTTAAACAACTAGCAGCGAGTCTGTATTTTGTTGCATCTTGGAACTTTCCTCAGGTCTTGAAAGAGTTTTTCTCATGGTCACATGGTGCCTTCTGTCAGATCACAATGTGTATCCTCGTCCTCTCTCCCTCCCCCATTTTTTAAGCAAAAAAAAAAAAAAGCCTTTGTAATTAAAATAAATAAATAAAACTTGCATGAAGTTTGTATGCTGAATTAGTTTGACATTCTAAATACCTTTTTAACAGGAGAAAGTACTAGGTGTTTGGAAGGTACCAGTGGTTTGAAATATAAACAGCTTCTGGATAGATGCTTTAGTAATTGGCCTTTCTCAAATTTGTCAGTTTCGGCTAAGCAGGTTGAGTCCGTGGTTGCTGCCCACCTGAAGGAGTCTGTTTCATGTAAGGGGATTGGATTTGGCATAGTCATGTTTTCACCCTGAATTCAGTATGGAGACTGTGTTAGTGGCCCCACTCAGTGATAGCAGTAATGGGTTAACTAGTCCTCCTGGATTTGTTGACCATGCTTTCACATGATCCGTCATGACATCCTGTTGAGGCAGTTGGTAGGCATGGAGGTTGAAGGTTGCCTGGTTTAAATCCTTCCTGTAGGGTTGTAGTCAGAAGATAATGGTTGAGTGTCAAGAGTTGACTTACTAGCCTTTGAGGGAGAGTGTCCCAGAGGGCTCTCGCTTATATCCACTCTGTTCATTGCCTTTGATTAGGCCTCCATGGGCTGAATATGTACATTTTTTTTTTTTTTTTAAATAGCACTTTTCACTGGGTCAAAGTGGTGTATATTTAGTAGAGGTTACATTCAACAAAAACTTATGTACAGAGGTGAGGCTGAGAACAGCATGATTGAACATTGTGATTAGATATTTACATTGCACATTGCATGTGTACATTTTTTATGTCAAATGGGGGAGGGAAGGGAGGGGAGATAACAGTGAAGGCAGGGAAAGGAGTGGGGGTTGTTATGTGGTGGGTCCGAAGTGTTCTGTAAATAAGTCGGTCTTTTAGGTGTTTCCGGAAAGTGATCAGTTCAGTGATGATTCTGATTTCCTCGAGTAGGGTGTTCAGAGGCTTGGTGCATAGGGTTCAAATGATCTTGTGCAATGGGTTTGTAGGAGGTTGGATCCATAGGGTTGAGGCGAGTTTTTTCAAGGTGGGGCGTATGGAGGAGATTTTTTAGTCTGTCAGGCATATAGCCCTGGAGTAGGGACATCTGGGTGATTTTCTTGAGGAACGAGCTGAGTTCAGATTTGGTTCTTTTAATCTAGCTTACTGGTCATGAATCCAGGGGGGATGTGGTTGTGTTAAGGGTCATGATTGTAGTTTCTATGTTTTCATTGCTGATAGAGCTGATTGATGGTCCAGGCAGTGGTCTTGGAATCAGTGGGTGGAAGCTGAGTGGTCTGGGGAGGTGACTGTATGTAGAATGTTTTGTAGTGGTTAGCCGGTTGTTGAGGACTGATGGTGACGTCTGGGTTGTTCTTGGTGGGAGTTTTATTAGATCTTTTACTATGTTAAATAATTCCCTTGGCCGGTTGAATGAGCTACTGATCAGTTTGGTATGGTATGCACGTTTGCATTTGTCAGTTGTGGTGCTGTATTTTGTTAGCAGAGACATATTGTTCCGGTCAGCTGTGAGTTTGGGTCTTTGCCATTTATGCTCTAGTTTTCAAAGTTGTTTTTTTGAGATCTCGGAGGTTGGGAGTATACCATGGCGTCTTTGGTTGTTTGTTGCATTTGTGTTGTGGTGATGGTGTTGCTGCTGCATCTCCAATGATTTGGTTCCAGTTGAATATGAGTGTCTCAATGTTGTCTGTATTTGTGTTCAGTGAGGGAATCACATTCTCGAGGAAGATTTTTTAATCAAATTGCTTGAATCATCTATTTGATCGGTGCTGATTCATGTGGGTGGTGGTTGTGTTGAGTGGAAGCTTATTAGGCTGTGGTTGGACCATGTTACTGGTAGTAGTTGTGTTGAGGGGGGAGTTTTAATGTGGAGTGTTCTTTTTGTTGATGAAGATGAGGTCAAGGGTAAAACTACTTTTATGATTTGAGTGAAGTCCATAGGCATCATAGCTTCCAAGAATAATGTTGCATGTTTAACTAGAATGGAAGGGAGGTTGAAGTCTCCTAGTAACAGTAGGGTTTTGTTTTGGTGTTTTCTAGAACTTTATCTAGTATGTTTAAGAGAGCATTTTATGCAGATTCTTTTGCCATTTAAGGCCCCCTGGAATTCAGCATTGGTTAACCTTCAGGAATTTTTGGTCTCCATTTTGAAGTGAATGCAATTAAATCACCTACAATTAAATTTAGAAAATACTGAGACTTTATGGGTAGGGAGAGAGTACCTCCTCTTCAGATTTCTCAAGATTAAATGGGGAGGGAAGTGATTGTGATCATGAAGGTTAAAAAAAAGTGGCAGCTAGCAAAGGACATAATAGACTCAAAATAAGACTATAGCTTAGTAGTTCCAAAACCTGGCCTGAGGGTGCCCCAGCTAGTTGGGTTTTCAGGTTATCCACATGAATATGCAGGAGTTAGATTTGCATGAAGTGGAGGCAATATATGCAAATCTCTCTCATGAATGTTCATAATGTATATCCTGAAAACCCGACCAGTTGGGGAGCCCCCAGGATAGGTTTTGGAACCACTGCCCTAGCGCCATAGTGCAGTCAGGGGTATTAGCTGTTGTAAAGAAATATATATCTGGTTCTACCTAAATATTTATGCTGGAGACTAAAGTCTGTGCAGAGAATGATGGCAAAAATTATTTTGGCTGAGAAAACTTGAGATAGGGCCTTTACATTTTTAAGAGCTCAGCTGGCTATCAGGCAGGGAATCAAAGGGTATTGGCCATGAGTGTCTGTGTGAAAACATAATATGGTACCTTCCAGGAAGGACTTTTTGATCAAGCCAGGTGAAGACAACCTTGTAACCCCAAGTGGGAAGGGTTTTTGATACGTGAGTATGACTGGAGTTGCTCCAGCACTATGAAACAAACTCCCACCGGAAGCGGAATAACTATTACCAAAATTTTCAGAAAGCATGAAGCCCTTTTTGGGGAGAGTGAATGAAGTCAATTTGCTTGTCTAAGATGTTATCTAGAAGGGATGAGGAGAATAAGATATGGGATGGGCTGGTTTGCATGCAGTCATTAATGTTCAGGGGTAGATAAGTATATGATGATTGAAGTGTAAGTCATATGTTGAGGATTTTTATCTCTTCTATGGTACTCAGCAATTTTGTATATATTTCTAGATCAACAAGCAAAGTTAGGCTCCAGAAATAGCTTTTAGTGCATTTAATCTGTTTTTCCCCAACATGTTTATCTTTAGTAAGGTTTGGTGAAATTTTTAAAATAGTATCACGTATTAGTTCATTAATAATTTGTTGAGGATTAAAATTGGATAGTGATTTTGTTCATTGTCTTCATAACTGCTTTTTGAAAACATTTCATGCTACTTGACAATTGAATATATTGCATAGAATTGACTGCAGTAGTGTGTTATCAAGGAGAGAATGTTTCTATTAACATTAGGATGTAAAGTGTCATTTTTAAAATGGTTTGTTTTCCATTGATGAACAAGATTGATTCAATTACACAAATGGGTGCTGACATCTGATGGCACCGGGTTGAAACTGTTCTCCCAGTGCTCATAACTAAGTGTACACTTCAGCATGTGTGGCCCTTCTTATGCACAATAGTCGTCTTAGTCAAATGCTCAGTAGTAGTAGTATTTATTTATTTATTTAACAATGATTTATATACCGCATCTTCCACAGTTCAGTTGCGGTTCACAATAAACAACAGTTAACAAATCAGAGTTTGTTTTACATATAACATCATGTGACCAAAAACAATAAGATAAACAACCAGTGTTAATACAGAACAGTATAGAACAGTGTAAACTATATACATTATGTACAAATACACATTATGTAGGACTTAAGCGTTATTCAAAGTACAGTATCAGCTATGAAGAATTGTATGTGTAGGTCATTTGGGATTTGTTAGATAAAAACTGGTTAGCCATTATCTAAGTCTATTGAGGGATGATCTGAGTTGTTGTAATGTTTAGAAAAGAGATAGGTTTTCACTTTTTTGCGGAATTCGATGATCTCGGTTAGCATTCTTAGGTCATCTGGGAGGGAATTCCAGATTGTTGGAGCTGCATGAGAAAAAGCTCTATTGTTTGTGAGTTTATTAGCTTTTATGAAGTCTTTGGGAGTTTTTAGTTTATTTGTTTGTCCTTTTCTTTGAGTAGATTTTGAGTGCTCTTTGCTGATTAGGTTACTTAGGGTGACTGGGGCCATGTCGTTTAGAGTTTTAAATGTGGTTATCAATGTTTTGTATACTATCCTACTTTGTATAGGCAGCCAGTGAAGGGATTCTAGTATTGGTGTTATATGTTGATGTGCATGTACTTTCGTTATTATCCGAGCTGCTGCATTCTGTGCAAGTTGAATTCTTTTAATGTTTTGTTTTGTTATACCCAATAAAATTAGATCTCCAGGAACAAGCAGGAATAAGTCCTCACATATAGGAATAAGTCCTCACATATGGGTACGTCGGTACCGACGGAGCCTGCGCGGGAAAGCTCCCCAGCTTCCCAGAAGGAAGCTTTTGGGGCCTCCCACTGCACATGCGTAGCAGCAAAGCGCAGACAAACCAATGATACCAGGAGTCTGTTCAGAAGGTCCAAATCATTTATTTGTGCACAAGTCTCAAGCAAGGCAATTTCAAAATGGCTGAGCAAAGTTTTCAAGCATTACAACAACTTTTATAGACTTCTGTTCCATTCTAGGTATAGAAAAACATTTCATTGGTCCCGGTACTCTCCCGTACCTCCCGTAGCCCTTCTATTGGTCCCGGTACTGATAAGTTTCTCCAATTATGTTCCTTCTGTGGGCTTCTGTAGGCATGACACCTGCCTGCCCCCCTTCTAGTCCCAATTACAATGGTCAGTTCATCAACTTGTTACTTTCACACTTTCAAGGCTATGGGACCATTTGTGCGTGCAGATGAGCAAGGTTCTGTAACTCATCTGTCAGCACTCCTCAATATTTCTCTGCAAATGTACTTTTTCTTATCAGTAACTTTAAAACACATCTTTTCTGTATTTTTCCATTTCTTAATTCTGCAATTCTGCTTATCTAAGCTAATTCAATATTTCTACTGAGTTCTTTCTTACAATAGCAGCATGTTGGGGGATGTGCAATCCTATATGCCTCTCCACAGGCCTCATTTACAGGTCAAGCTAGCCATGCTGGCCTGCCTATGTCAGACACCGTGGGTCACAGGCCTGCACCTGCCACATTCCCCCCTTTGATTAATCTCACCCTATTACTTAATAAGGTGTGAGAATTAAATCACTTTCCAGAAAATTCACATCCTGATTAAAGGATTCTTACTAGTTCCACTAGGGCTAGCTTTGTATAAAGCCATTATTCTAGTTGCGGTCTTCCGCTCTACTGTACTATCAATAGCACTATGAAGGGAACGCATACAACATGGGATTAAACATGGTAAGCAGAGGACAACAGCAACAAGGATTAGTACTAAGATAACGAAAGTCTTAAATCCTCCCAGCCAAGAGAAAAGGTTAGCAAACCAATTAGGAAATTTCAAGGCGTGCCAAGTCTGTACTGGCACATAAGCATGTCTTTGCATATCTTTAGCAATTTCTTCAACTACTTGACCTTTATCATCTATTTTCAAACAGCAATTAGTTAAATTTAGTTTACCACATACTCCTCCTTCAGCTGCTAGCAAATAATCAAGTGCTAAACGATTTTGGTATATGGCAGTGCGCATCTGAGTACTTTGTCTAGCTAAGAGCGTGAGAGCATGACTAGTTTCATTGGTTATTATTTCAACTACTGCTTGTAAACGAATAATACGATTAATCATATAAATTGGGGTACGATAACCATACATACCATCATCATTCCAAGTGGCAGGTCCATAATACTCAATAATTCTTTCTGGTGGCCAATCATCACCTCGCCACTTCTCCCACTTGCCTATCTGTAAGGCCTCTCTTTTCTGTCTTGGTGCTCCTTTGTGTTTGTGGGTAGTATATACAGGGTATCCTAATTGTTCTCCATGTTCAGTGTTTAACAGGAAGAAAGAAGGTCTGATGGTTCCTAAGACACATGCTCCTCCCCATTGTGGTGGGAGTTGCGCATATGCTCGGTTTCCACAGATCCAATATAGGCCAGGTGGGGCTTGCCAGGCTTGGACTTTGGCAAGGTTAGTCCATAGACCTGCAAGTTCAGGAAATCTAGCTAATGGGTTAGGAGGTTCAGGATGTCTAATTCCTGACCACCATGCTGTCTTTTTGGTCGTGGCATTATAGTATTTCTGGCTAAGACAGACCAGCTGTCCTACCTTTTGGGTGAACTGGGGTCCAGTTCTGGCAAAGCAAAGACGTCCAACGATCGAGTGCGCTAACACCCATTCACTGGTTGTCTTGTGTAATTCAGTCTGATTGTAAATCATGGAATAATTCAATTCTTGGGCTTCCCAGGGCCATTGATCTCCCATTTGGGTTCCGCCACAGAAATAACAATCTGTGATCTTAAGACTAGATACTACTGCTCCGGCTAATTCTAGAAACAAATTCTGTGAAGGGTGAGGGATCTCGAACTTATTTACATGCATAGCTTCATAAAAGGTATTATGAATATGATATTTAGATGACTTGTGGGCTTGGGTATTCAATCTAATATATACAATGGTCCCTGGATCTGTTCCTCCTCCAGCAATACGCAAACCAAACTTATATCCTTGTTTCCATGCATGGGGATTATGTACACGCAAATGTAAGGGGTTACAAGCATCTTTCTGACATTTATCATTCGTGGTTGGCTTGGTTAGAGTAGCCATCCGTTTATCTATTTTCTCATCAGTTATACCAGTGTTCCAGGTAGCATAGAAAACACATTCCCAATACGGGCAATAGTAATCTGCTGCTGTAGCAGCACTATACCCTGGTTCCTTTTTACCTGTACACTTCCTCCATCCCGTGGCACCTTCTGGACACATATACTTATGGTCATTTCGATACGCTTTCTCCCATGTACCACAGGTGGACTGACTATCTCTATTAATAGCATTACATGCATCAAAATTCAAAACAGCAGGTTTAGTAATGTCCTTAAGTGGTGGTGTAGCAGCTAATATAGGTCCATCTGCATCCTTCCACCTTATTTCCAACGTGTAATAGGATGGATTCTGATGCGGATTATAGCATGCTTTGATTTTGCCATGAGTGCAAACATTTAGTTCAGTGGTGTTATAGATACACCGAGTTATTGTTCCCTTGCAGGTATAGTAAGAATGGTAAAGCAAAGTCTGAGTTACTTTCAGTCCAGTTCTAGTAGAAGTAATGCAAGCAGTGCATGGAGGTAGAGCATAAGTTTGTTCAAAACCTCCGAAGAAGGCAACCAAGGCAAAGCAGAAGCAAAGATACATGTTGATGTTGATTGGAGTTCTTCTGAATCCTCAGCTTGCTGATCTTGATCACGACGGTCTATTATTCTTCGTCCCGTTTGCTAATGAAGCAATTTAACGGGTGCTGAGTGTTGATTGAAGATCCTCAAGATGTCCAGCACACATTAACCAACTTAGCAATTCAGTTGGCTTGTGAAGTCTGGCTTAGTCAATGTAGTCTCAAAGTAGTGTGTCAAATCACACACGCAAATTGGGTTCGTTGAAACAAAACTGTTGCTGCATGGAAAACAGCAATCCTCTTCGAAAGACTTGGCTACTGCAAAGCACTTGTGATGAAGTGTCTATGCTGCTGGTTGCCGTCTCAAAGTAACTCGCAAGGGTACATCAGGGTGCTGCTCTGCTGTCCACCGCTCTGGTTCAGGATCGGCGGCGGGCTTGACTCTGCTGTGGTGGATCCAGGCGTCGATCTCGGCTACCTTTACTGCAGTTGGGGTAGACAGGATGACGGTGTACGGTCCCTTCCAATGGGGTTCCAACGGTATCTTCTTCCAATCTTTGATCCACACCGAAGTTCCAGGCTGGTAGGGATGCAAGGGTTCCGTCAAGTTGATAGGCAACTGGTCTTGGATCCACGTATGGAGAGTCTGCAGAACAAAACTAAGAGCTAGGAGTTCTTGTCTGGTTACTTCTGAACCAATCTGGGCTAAACTTCCTTTGATTCCCTGCACTATTGGTGGGGGTTTACCATACAAAACTTCAAAAGGGGAAAATCCTGTTGACTTTACAGGGGCTGAGCGTATTCTGAGTAAAGCTATGGGAAGCACTTGAGGCCATTTCAAGTGTGTTTCCTGGCAAAGCTTAGACATTTGGGCTTTCAAAGTACGATTCATTCGCTCAACTTTCCCTGAACTCTGGGGTCTGTATGCAGTGTGGAGCTTCCACTGTATCTGCAAAGCTTTTGCTAACTGCTGTGTAACTTGGGAGACAAATGAGGGTCCATTGTCTGACCCTATTACTGCTGGGATTCCAAATCTGGGGACAATCTCTCTCATTAAGGCTTTGGTAACTTCTCGGGCTTTCTCAGTTCTGGTTGGGAATGCTTCTACCCACCCAGAGAAAGTACAAACTAATACTAGTAGGTAATGGTATCCATTGGCTTTTGGCATTTCGGTGAAATCAACTTGGAGGTTGTGCATGGGCGTCACACCTCTTGACTGAACTCGGGGTGCTGTAATAAGGCCTTGCTTGGCATTATTCTTGGCACAGATCTGACATTGTCGTGCTACTGAGGCTGATATGGTTGTCATCAGAGGGATGTAGAAATGTGGTCTGAGTGCTTTCTCCATAGCACTCTTTCCATAATGGGTGGCTTCGTGGAAAGCTTTGACAAAGGATGGTCCTAACAGTTCAGGAATTACTATTCTTCCCGGAGGTTGACTGCCCTCTTCTGGTGGCAGCTCAATCCATCCATCTTTCAATACTCCATTTTCTGTGTCACAATAGTAATCCAATTCTTTGGTGGTATATCGTGGGGTCCATAGATTCAAGGGTACTGGAAACAATGCTGCTTGCATTGGCATAGCTTGTGGGGCAATCTGTCCTGTCATAGCTGCTTGTCGTGCTGAGGCATCTGCAAATCTATTTCCTCGAGCAACTTCTCCTTTTCTTGCTTGATGTCCTCTACAATGCATGACAGCTACACGTGTTGGGGCCCAGACTGCATCAAGTAACATCAATATCTCGGGACCATACTTGACTGATTTTCCTCCGGATGTGATGAGTCCTCTTTCTTTGTAGAGAGCTCCATGGGCATGCAAGGTAGTGAAAGCATATTTGGAATCTGTATATACATTTAGCACAAGTTTTTCTCCTAACAACAATGCTCTGGTGAGTGCTATCAATTCGGCTTTCTGGGCTGATGTGCCTGAGGCTAGAGCTGATGATTCAACTACTTCGTGTTGAGTGACGACTGCATATCCGGCACAGCGTCGTCCGTCAAGGATGAGACTGCTCCCATCAACATAATAGATCTGGTCGGGATTGTCTATGGGCACATCTGTTAGGTCAGGTCGACTAGAGAACACAGTTTCCATGACTTCGATGCAGTCATGTTCTGGGAGTTCTTCACTGATGGGTATCAAGGTAGCTGGGTTCAAGGCATGGCTCACTTCGAGTTGTATCTGTGGGTTTTCACATAACATGCTCTGGTACTTCAACATTCGGGAATTGGTGAGCCAATAATTTGCTTTTTGTTCCATGAGGGCAAGGACTGCATGTGGCACAGTGACTCGTATGTTCTGTCCTAGTGTGAGTTTGTCTGCTTCACTCACTAATAGTGCTGTAGCTGCAACTGCTCTCAAGCAAGGTGGCCATCCTTTGGCCACAGGGTCCAATTGTTTCGATAGGTAGGCTACAGGTCGTTCCCAATTTCCTAATTTCTGAGTCAACATGCCTAGGGCATTTCCCTGTGTTTCATGTACAAACAAGTGGAACGGTTTGTGGACATCTGGTAGTCCAAGTGCTGGTGACGACATCAATTCTTCTTTTAACTTCTGGAAGGCTGTATCCTGCTCAAGTCCCCACTCCAGTGGTGACTTCTCTTCTCCTTTTGTGGCTTCATACAGTGGTTTGGCAATTTGGGCAAAGTTGGGTATCCAGATTCGGCAATATCCTGCTGCTCCCAGAAAGGCTCTAACTTGCTTTCTGGTTGTTGGAGTTGGAATTCTACATACTGCTTCTTTTCTTTCTCTGCCTAATCTTCTGCTTCCTTGGGTAATACGAAAACCCAAGTATTTCACTTCTGTTTGGCATAGTTGTGCTTTGGCTCTGGAAACTTTATATCCAGCTTCATTTAGTAACTGCAAGAGATCTTTGGTGGCTAATATACATTCTTTTTCTGATACGGCAGCTATCAACAGATCATCCACATACTGGAGAAATACTCTCTTCCCCGGGGCTACTGGATAGCTTGAAAGGTCTTGATTTAGTGCAGCACTAAAGATGGTAGGTGAATTCTTGAATCCTTGGGGTAATCTTGTCCAGGTGAGTTGGCCCCCTCTTCCAGAGATGGGGTCCTGCCATTCAAATGCAAACAATATTTGGCTTACAGGGGCTAATCTTATGCAAAAGAATGCATCTTTTAAATCCAGTACAGTGAAATGGGTAGCTTCAGCAGGTATCAGTCCTAGAAGAGTGTAGGGATTGGGTACAACTGGATGTATAGTTTCAACTGCATCATTTACTCTTCTCAAATCTTGCACTGGGCGATAATCATCTGTCTCAGGTTTCTTTACTGGCAAAAGTGGGGTGTTCCATGGGGATTGACATACTTTTAGTAGGCCATACTCGAGCAATCTCTGTAGGTGGCGATGAATGCCTTCAATTGCGGCTCTTGGGAGAGGGTACTGTTTGACGTGCACTGGTGTAGCACTAGGCTTGAGGGTTACAATCACTGGAGCTATATGTTTGGCTAGGCCTGGGGGACTGCCTTCTGCCCACACTTCAAGTGGTGCATGAATGTTCTTTAAAGTTTGTTCAAAATAGGTATCTTGAATCGAATCATCAATGTAGTATCTCCATTCTTCTTCTCGGGGTACTGTCAGCAGCATTACTCCTGCTGGTTTGGCTTGGGAATTCACTGTCATTTGCATTTCTCCTTGCTCGGAGAAAGATATTTGGGCTTGAAGCTTGGCTAGCATATCTCGTCCCAGTAGGGGTACTGGACATTCGGGCATGTAAAGGAATTGATGAGTTACTTGCTGTCCTCCTAGACTGCATATTCGGTTTTGTAGAAAAGACTTTGTGGCTTTGGCACCAGTTGCTCCTATAATGGTGACTGCTTTCTTGGTGAATGGGGCTATCTTTTTGTCTATTACTGAATGTTCTGCTCCAGTATCAACCATAAAGTTCATAAATTGGTCTCCTATTTGTATTTCGACCATAGGCTCCTGGAGACCTAAAGCAAACTTGGAGCCCGGTCTGTCCTAATCCACGTCATCCTCATCATGGGCCTGTGTGGCCAATGCTTGGATGGCTCCTCCTCCCCTCTCTCGCTGGAATTGTTCTCTATTGGCTCCTCCTCGGCCTCGGGGACGGCCTCGTCTTTCTTCTCGCCACTGATGATCGTTGTCGTCATCTTGCTGGGCGTCTTCGAGTTGCGGGCAAGTATCTCTCCAATGTCCTTCTTCTTTGCAATAGGCGCATTGGTTCACGCCTAGTCTCTGGGTCCGGCCTCCGCCTTGACCCCGCCCTCTTCCTCTGCTCCTTCGATTAGGGACACCTCCCCTTTTCTTTTCAACTATGGCCGCAGCCAAAAAATCAGCTTTCTTCTTCATCTTTCTATCACATTCTCTCTGTCTTTCAGTATCACGATTCACATACACTTTATGAGCGACTTCCAATAACTGTGTTGCATTCATGCCCGCAAACCCTTCTAATTTCTGTAATTTACGTCTAATGTCTGGTTGAGACTGGTTTACAAAAGCAGAATTCACCATGCATAAACTTCCTGGTGCCTCGGGATCATAGGGAGTATACATTCTGTATGCTTCAGTTAATCTTTCATAATAATCTGCTGGGCTCTCATCTATTCCTTGGATAACTCCTGTAACTTTGGAAAGGTTCATAGCTTTTTGGCCTCCTCTTCGCAGGCCTTGTAAAAAGCCTTGGCGAAAACGGGCTAGGGCTGTGGATCCTTCATCTGTATTTGGATCCCATTGGGGGTCTTCATTCGGGAATTCTCTCTGAGCTGCTTCTCTACGATCTATTATATTCTGCCCCTGCGCCGGAGCGGCAGGGTTTTCTGCCATCCATTCAATAGCTGCTTTTCTAATTCTCGCTCGTTCTTCTGTAGTGAATAGGGTGGTCAGGAGCTGACGGCAATCTGGCCAAGTGGGTTGGTGAGTTTCCATAATACTAGTTACTAATTCTGTCAGCTCCTGGGGCTTGCTAGTATAGGAGGCATAATGCGACCTCCAATTTAATAAATCAGTCGTAGAGAAAGGGATATACACATAAGTTAAGGGTCCCGCTACCACTTCATCATTATCATTCTTTACAGGCACCCCCGGGACTTGCCTTAAGGGAAACAGTTTGGCTGTCCCAGGCGTCATTTGGGTCTGGGATCTAAGGGCTATTGTCGTTGTCTTTGCAGGAGTCGCTTTCTTTTTCTCAACTGGTTTTGCTTTGGGTTTCTCTTTCACTGGTTTACTAGTGCTAGTGCTGGCTTCCTCAATTATTTGTACACTGTCCTCTTCTTCTTCTGGGGGGTTCCCTCCTTCTTCTAGCTCCGCTTCTGACTCACTTTTTACGTCCTCCTCTTCTCTTCCCGCTAATTCTTTCTCTTTCTCTCCTCCAGGAGGAGGGGGGTCAGGGGTTGGGTCTCGCCTCGGCTCCGGCGGTCTCTGGGGATCTGGTGCAGGACGCCGCCGGGCTATTCTTACTGGACCTGGGGTTCGAGGCTGCCTGAGGACTACTTCTGGGGAATCGGGATCTGCCAAGATGGGTTTCTTCTTGGCTTTCTTATCCTGCTCTTTCATTCTAGGCTGTTCCTTTCTCTGTCTAGAATCTGTTCTAGCTAACATTATTCTGCACTGTTCCTCATAACAGCGCTGCGCCCAGGAGGGCGGATCTTCACAAATACTTAACCAGGAATCTATATAGGGGTACTGATCTGGGTGCGCTACCCGCACTCTACGGTGTATTGACTGAATAATCTCTACGGTGAACGTTCCCTCTCGGGGCCAGATGGGGTCTAGATCGGGCCACTCCCTAGTACACAAAATCTGCAAACGGGCTGCTGTCATTTTAATACCATAATCTCCTGAATATCCCTCTTTAAAATGTGCGATCATACATTCTAATGGAGTGTTTCTAGTAGACTCCGCCCCTCCCATTTCGATGTGTGCGCGCAACAACAGACAGAAGGGAAAAGGAAGTCGGACCGTGGGTAAGGGGTCCTCACGGCCCTGGAAACGTATAGGGAATACAAATAACAAGACAAGACGACAATCGCTTCCCCCTTTTCGCGACCTGAACGCGGTCGCCCGGTCAGGAAATGCGCTAATCAGGGGTCCGCCTTCACTTGGTCCGTGCTGCCAGACCTCTCTCTCATCCACACTTCGTTCACACAATCATGCTAGCAACGTATTCCCAGAATGCATTCGTTTCTATCTATTCTGACTAGTCTTTTCCCAATTACAAAAAGGATGAGGGTTTCACCTAGCGAATTCCCATGCCAGGCTACTCGGCTCTTCCTTGAGAGTTGATCATGCTCTCTTACCAATTCCCAATATCTCGAGATTACAAATTCCAAAGTTCCAAGTTCCAATGGCAGTACTGCTCTTTCTATTTCTGTCTAGACCCAAAATCAAAACTATACTCACCGGATCCGGTCCTCAAACTTCCCAAGCAGGCGCATGAGTTGGACCTCGGACTCCCCTCACTCGGGTTCGAGGCGTTGGCTCCGACCGGGCCCGGCACCCGCCGAGGTCCGACCGGTGGCGCCAGGGAGCGGCCCTCGTCGGAAGGGCGCGATCCCGGCAGGACCAAGCCTATAGAGGCGGAAAGTCGTGGTATATTGCCCTATATACACTTTGATTCCACAACTTCCCGGCCAACGCACCAAGGAATATGTAGCAGCAAAGCGCAGACAAACCAATGATACCAGGAGTCTGTTCAGAAGGTCCAAATCATTTATTTGTGCACAAGTCTCAAGCAAGGCAATTTCAAAATGGCTGAGCAAAGTTTTCAAGCATTACAACAACTTTTATAGACTTCTGTTCCATTCTA
Source organism: Ichthyophis bannanicus (assembly GCA_033557465.1). NCBI lineage: Eukaryota > Metazoa > Chordata > Amphibia > Gymnophiona > Ichthyophiidae > Ichthyophis > Ichthyophis bannanicus. The sequence goes on from CM066033.1 coordinate 547,645,022, forward strand.
GGTATAGAAAAACATTTCATTGGTCCCGGTACTCTCCCGTACCTCCCGTAGCCCTTCTATTGGTCCCGGTACTGATAAGTTTCTCCAATTATGTTCCTTCTGTGGGCTTCTGTAGGCATGACACCTGCCTGCCCCCCTTCTAGTCCCAATTACAATGGTCAGTTCATCAACTTGTTACTTTCACACTTTCAAGGCTATGGGACCATTTGTGCGTGCAGATGAGCAAGGTTCTGTAACTCATCTGTCAGCACTCCTCAATATTTCTCTGCAAATGTACTTTTTCTTATCAGTAACTTTAAAACACATCTTTTCTGTATTTTTCCATTTCTTAATTCTGCAATTCTGCTTATCTAAGCTAATTCAATATTTCTACTGAGTTCTTTCTTACAATAGCAGCATGTTGGGGGATGTGCAATCCTATATGCCTCTCCACAGGCCTCATTTACAGGTCAAGCTAGCCATGCTGGCCTGCCTATGTCAGACACCGTGGGTCAGAGGCCTGCACCTGCCACATCCGAGCTGCTGCATTCTGTGCAAGTTGAATTCTTTTAATGTTTTGTTTTGTTATACCCAATAAAATTAGATCTCCAGGAACAAGCAGGAATAAGTCCTCACATATAGGAATAAGTCCTCACATATGGGTACGTCGGTACCGACGGAGCCTGCGCGGGAAAGCTCCCCAGCTTCCCAGAAGGAAGCTTTTGGGGCCTCCCACTGCACATGCGCGCTGCCTTCCCGCCTTCCTGACCAGCTCTCCTCAGTTTCTCTTTTTCCGCGGAGCCAGAAGGTCGTGTTCCTGTCACCGCTGAAGAAATTATTGTTTTAGTTTGTTTCTTTAGACCGCGTACCTGCCTTCCCCATACCGAAACCGGTACCGCCGGTCTCTCTTTTCTTTTCTTTAAAAAAAAAATAAAAAATCTTTATTCTGCACAACTTGGTGACTTCGGTTAGGCCTCAGGCCTACACAAATTCTCCTCATGGAGAAACCAGCCCCTGGTTTTAAGAAGTGTACCAAGTGTAGTGCTGTTATTTCTGTCACAGACACCCATGAATGGTGTCTTAAGTGTTTGGGACCTGACCACTCCATTCCGGACTGCCCATCCTGCTCCCAGATGTCTAAACGTGGGTTGCAGAACCGGGCCAACAAATTCCATGTGCTGTTTGCTTCAGATAATCCAGCATCACAGTCATCCAGGTCTTCCTCTCCGGATGGATCTCAGGTAACCAAAACCTCTGCGGGCAGGACCTCAAAGAGCAAATCTCCTTCAAAGCATCGAGAGGCTCTCACTTTTGAGTCTGAGGATCCTGCCCCAGCCAAACAACCCCGGCGGGAAGCTCTGGCTTCCAAAGCACCATCTATGGGGTTACAGGTTGACATCGATGGCACTGCCTTGACTGATCACCTGTTAGACTGCTCTGGGGTACCGGCCCATACCGGTACCGACATCCAGGCAGCAGTGGCGTCTATGAGCAATACTGTTCAGACCATGCAGCAGGCCATGCTGGCTTTTATTAATGCTGCGACGCCCTCGGTACCGCGTTCAGCGGTACCGGGTCCGGTTCCGGTATCGTCTCCCACACCGGAACCGAGACCATCGACTTCCAAACGCAGATCGGTTCCGCATGCCGGATCCGGGTTTTCACCCGATACCGATCCCATACCCGGTACGCCCGATGTCGATACCGATCGGTATGCGTATCGTGCGTTGGAAGCAAATAGAGAATACTCTGCTTCTTCTGAGGATTTTGACTCCTCTGAGGACTCTGATGAGCCGTCTCTAGTTCTTCATGAAGACCCCTCTTCCCCAAAGAGGAGAATGTCTCCACCAGAGGATTTGTCCTTTCAAGACTTCATTATTGAACCAGCTAAAGGACTTTCTATTACCACATCCTCTGAAAAAGAACCTAGGTCAAAGAAATTGGATATTTTAGGATACTCTAAGATTCCTAAAGAGGCAGTCACCCTGCCTATCCATGAAATCCTTCAAGAACACTTGATGGACTTATGGGAGGCTCCTCTAACGTTGTCTCCTTATTCTCGTAGGTTGGACACCATGTACCGGGTCCCTCCTCCTCCTGGTTTTCAAAAGACTCAGTTGCCTCACCATTCCATTGTGGTGAAGTCTGCACTGAAAAAGATTAAGAGTACCAAAAGGCACTCTTCTACCCCTCCAGGACGAGAATGTAAGACCCTAGACTCTTTTGGCAAGACAATTTTCCAGGCTACTATGCTTATAGCCAGGATAAATTCTTACAGTCTGTATATGGGCATGTTTCTCAGGGAACTTGCCCTAAAGATACGACATTTTGCCTCCTTTATCCCTGAGGATAGAAAAGAGGAGTTCATTTCTCTGGTGAAACAGCTTCTAGATGTTTCTAAGTTCTCCAACAGAGCAGCTTTTGATTCCTTTGAGGGTGCCGGTAGAGCTTCGGGCATTGCTATTGCAGCCCGACGACTTGCTTGGCTCCAGGCCTCTGACCTAGAACCCTGGGTCCTGGATGGCTTACGGAATCTGCCCTGTACAGGTGAGAACTTATTTGGTAAGGACTGGCAAATTAAAGCCACTCAAATGGACGCAGAAAATGCTACCTTGGATAGACTTTCTAAGTCTACCTCTACTCCTGCCAAGAAAAAGTCTTTCAAGAGGCCTTACTACAAGAAGGCCAGATTTTCCACAAATACTGGCCAACAATCTTCTCAGCCTCGCTTTGCTGCTAAACGTCAGCAACCTAAACAGGCAAAGTCAAAGCCTGCAGCGTCTACCCCACTTCTCAGCAGGCTCAACCCCCTCAGGGGTTTTGACTTGCCCCTAGAGAACTTAACATTTCTGGCTCTAGAACAACCAGAGCCCCTCACCATTCCCGGAAGGTTAGCTCACTTTGCTCCCAGATGGGAGCAAATCACATCAGAGCAATGGACCCTCTCTATCATCAGAGAGGGCTACAAACTTCATTTTTCCAACCTTCCTCCATATACCATGGTGAGGCACTTCAATTCTCCCCCATTTCTCCTGGACCTGTTGGATCAGGAAGTCTCTTCTCTCCTTGCCCAAGGAGCAATAGAAGAGGTTCCTCTTCTTCAACAAGGGACAGGTTTCTACTCCCCTTATTTTCTCATAACAAAGAAGACAGGGGGATTCAGACCTATCCTAGATCTGAGAGAATTGAACAAATTTCTGTACAAGGAGAAATTCAAAATGCTTTCTCTAGGCATTCTCCTTCCATACCTTCAGAGTCAGGATTGGCTTTGTTCTCTAGATCTCAAGGATGCGTACACACCTATACTCATCCACCCATCCCACAGAAAATATCTAAGATTTCTGTTTCAGGGAAAACATTTCCAGTACAGAGTACTTCCCTTCGGTCTAGCCTCTGCTCCAAGAGTGTTCACCAAATGCATGGCAGTTGTTGCCGCATTTCTAAGAAGTCTGGGAATTTTTGTATTCCCATATCTGGACGACTGGCTCATCTGAGCTCCATCTCAGTCAGAGGCCCAGATTTCCCTGGACCGCACAAGGCACCTTCTGCAGTATCTGGGACTGGTGGTAAACCTTCCCAAGTCTCAACTTATCCCTACTCACTCTCTGGAATTCATAGGGGCCCAGTTGGACACCACCACTGCAAGGGCCTACCTACCTCAAGTCTGGGGCCAACGTCTGCTGTGCTTGGCCTCCCAAGCTCAGTCCAGCAGTCACTTGACAGCCAGAGAAATGCTGCGACTTCTGGGCCACATGGCCTCCACGGTACACGTGGTGCCCTACGCTCGTCTTCATATGAGAGCCGCTCAATGGACCTTGGCCACCCAGTGGACTCAAGCATCAGGAGCGCCCTCACAACAGATGCCTCCCAAACAGGGTGGGGAGCCCATCTACAATCCCTCTCCACTCAGGGAACTTGGTCTCCACAGGAGACCACCCTTCACATCAACCTCCTGGAACTGCGAGCAATCTTCTTTGCCCTCAAAGTCTTCCATACCCTCCTTGTCAACCTGACCGTCCTAGTTCAGACAGACAATCAGGTGGCCATGTTCTACGTAAACAAACAAGGAGGGACAGGCTCTCTGTCGCTTTGCAACGAAGCTCTCAGATTATGGGCCTTCGCCAGAGAGCATCAAATTCATCTTCTGGCAGTGTATCTTCCAGGGGTTCAAAACTCTTGGGCAGACAGACTCAGTCGAGTTCTGCTTCCACACGAATGGTCCCTACATATGGACCAGATAGGCAGAATCTTTCAGGAATGGGGAACCCCGGACATAGACCTCTTTGCAAGTCCGTGGAATGGCAAACTTCCCCGGTTCTGTTCCAGGACTCCGTGTCAGGGAGCTCAGGCCAACGACGCCTTTCTCCTGCATTGGGGTCAGGAATTCCTATATGCCTTTCCACCCATTCCTTTGATTCCCAAGACTCTGTTCAAACTCCAGAGGGATCACGGATCGATGATCCTCATAGCTCCACGCTGGCCACGCCAAGTGTGGTTCCCTCTACTTCTGCATCTCTCCCAGGGACCCCCTCTGGACCTGGGAGCTGCGCCAGACCTTCTGTCTCAGGAGGGGGGGGGACTTTGTGGCACCCAAACCCCAAGTCCCTACACCTCAGAGCTTGGTTACTGAAGGCCTAAGCCTTCATGACTTCAATCTTTCTCAACCAGTGAAAGATATCCTTCATGCCTCTAGGAAACCCTCCACGAGGCGTTCCTATGCTTTCAAATGGAAACGCTTTTCCATTTGGTGTGCTCAACAGGGTCTTGACCCTCTAGCACTTCCTTTGAATTCTCTACTAGACTATCTCCTGCATCTTTCTAATGCAGGCCTCAAGACGAATTCAGTAAGAGTCCATTTGAGTGCTATTGCAGCATCCTTAAAACCTATAAATGGACAACCTGTCTCCTCTCATCCGCTTGTTGCAAGATTCATGAGAGGCCTGACTCTAACTAAGCCTCCCATCCGACCTCCTCCGGTAGCATGGGACTTGAACCTAGTTCTAGGTCAGCTTATGAAGCCACCTTTTGAACCGTTGGTTTCTACCTCCTTGAAATTTCTTTCCTGGAAGGTCCTTTTCCTTATTGCAGTCACTTCGGCTCGCCGCATCAGTGAACTACAGGCCTTAGTGGCTCATCCACCTTATACCAGGTTTCATCATGATAAGGTGGTCCTAAGGACGAATCCCCACTTTATGCCCAAAGTGGTCTCGCCTTTTCATCTTAATCAGGAGGTATATCTACCTGTCTTTTTTCCAGCTCCTCATGCATCCAGTGCAGAGAGGAACCTTCATACTTTAGATTGTAAAAGAGCTCTTGCTTTTTACCTCAACAGGACTCAGCCACATCAAAAGTCTTCCCAACGTTTCGTGGCTTTTGATCCTTCTCATTTGGGACTTCCAGTCTCCAAACGTACACTTTCCAATTGGATTGCTCAGTGTATTTCCTTTGCTTACCAGAGTAAAAATATTTCTCTGGAAGGCCATGTCACAGCTCACAATGTGAGGGCCATGGCCACTTCTATGGCTCATCTTCACTCTGTCTCCATAGATCAGATCTGTCGAGCCGCCACATGGGCCTCGGTTCATACCTTCACAGCCCATTACTGCTTGGACAAGGACTCCTGCCCGGATGCCTTGTTTGGTCAGGCTGTCCTCAAACACCTGTTCCATACTTGAACAACTCCTGCCCACCTTCCCAGGATGGATGCCTGAGATCCATACGAAGATGGCGAACCCTTGGAACGGGATCTCCCAGGCATCTTAGCTAGGGAGTCCCCATATGTGAGGACTTATTCCTGCTTGTTCCTGGAGATAGCACAGTTACTTACCTATAACAGGTGATCTCTGGGAACAGCAGGAATTAGTCCTCACAACCTACCCACCTCCCCTAGGAGTTGTATCTTCTATCTATCTTCCTTTCCTCTCTCTATTGTCTCAGCTATAAACTCGAACTGAGGAGAGCTGGTCAGGAAGGCGGGAAGGCAGCGCGCATGTGCAGTGGGAGGCCCCAAAAGTTTCCTTCTGGGAAGCTGGGGAGCTTTCCCGCGCAGGCTCCGTCGGTACCGACGTACCCATATGTGAGGACTTATTCCTATATGTGAGGACTAATTCCTGCTGTCCCAGAGATCACCTGTTACAGGTAAGTAACTGTGCTGTTAGCGAAGTCAAAGTGGGGGGTTATGATGGCTTGAATTATGCTGATGAAATCATGTATGTATACAAGGGGTCTTAGTTGTTTAAGGATTTTGAGTTTGAAATAGATTTTCTTTGTGGTGTTTCTAATGTGAGTGTCTAATGTAAGGTGTTTATCTAGAATAACACCTAGATATCTTACTTCATTTTTTATTTTAATTTCTTGGTTTTGAAGTGTTATGTGTGTAGGTGGAGTATAGGATTGGTTTTTGGTGACGATTAGCACTTCAGTTTTGGAGTGATTTATTTGGAGATTGTGGGTATTTAGCCAGGATGTGACTTCATTGAAGCAATCTGACAGAGTTTGCATCGGTAAGTTGGGAATCGTGAACGGAATGTACATCATGATATCATCTGCGTATAGAGAGAGTACACCAAATTTTTTAAAGATATTGCAAACAGGTTTTATGTATATGTTAAATAGGAGTGCTGATAACGCTGATCCTTGAGGTAAACCGGTTTCCAGTTTGTATGAATCAGAGGTTTGATTACCTATTCGTACATTTTGTGTCCTATTATAGTAAGAGGAGAACCATTTATGAACTGTGGCATTTATTCCTATTTGACTCAGGCTGTTGAGCATTATGGTATGGTGGACACTATCAAAAGCAGTAGTAGTCATTAGTCCCTCAATATCTTATCTTCTATGCCGGAAGGATGTGAAAATAAGAATGTCCGGTTTTTAAGAGGTTTTTCACCTCTGTGTGTCTGGCATTGTTCATTTTGTCGTCATCTTAAAGAAAAAGTTACTTACTTTAGTTTTCTTCTGCCAGGGTACCATCCTTTCTCTGTTGGACCATTAGATGATCAAGAGATAAAATGGGCACTCAGGGAGGACAAATCTGTAGCTGAGAGACTAAATTAATTCTTTGCTTCGGTCTTTACTGATTAAGATGGGAGGAAGCTAGTCAGAAGAGCTGAATGACATTTCAGTAAACCAGGAAGATGTAGTAGAACAAAATGATAAACTAAAAAGCAGCAAATTAAATAGACAAGATGGTATACACCCAAGAGTGCTGAGAGAAGTGAGATAAAATTGCAGAGCCTGCTATTAATGTTTTTTAACCTATCATTAAAATCATCTATGGTACCAGAAGATTGGAGGGCGGTGAACCCAATGTCTGTTTTTAAAAAGGGCTGTGGGAAACTGCAGACTGGTGAGTGTAACGTTGGCACTGGGCAAAATGGTAGAAACCATTATTAAGAACAAAATTGCTGGACACATGGACAGACATGACTTAATGGGACAAAGTCAACTTGGATTTAGCTAAGGGAAGTCGTACCTCACCAATCTGCTCCATTTCTTTGAATGCATGAATAAACATTTAGTCTTTCAGAAAGCGTTTGAGAAAGTCCCACATTAGAGACTTCTGAGGAAGTTAGTCATGGCATAGGAAGGAATGTCCTATTATGGATTGGAAATTGGTTGAAAGAGGATAAAATAGAGTAGGTATAAATGGTCAGTTTTCTCAGTGGAATAAGGTGAATGTGGAGCACCCCAAAGATCACTATTAGGATTTGTGCTTTTAACATATCTATCAATGATCTGGAATTGGGAACACCAAACAAGGTGATTTAATTTGCAGATGACACCAAATTATTCAGAGTTTGTTTAATCACATGTGGATTGTGAGAAACTGCAGAAGGACCTTGTGAGACTGGGCATCCAAATGGCAGCTGAAATTTAATGGGGATAAGTGCAAAGTAATCCGTATAGAGAATATTAATTCAAATAGGTTCCCCATTAGGAATCTCCATTGAAGAAAAGGATCAAAGTGTGATCATAGACAATACATTTAAATCATCTATTCATCATGGTGGCCAAAAAAGGCAAACAAAATGTTACGCATCATCAGGAAAATAGTAGAAAATAAAACAAAAGGCTATCATAATACTTCTGTACCGTTCCATGGCATGACCACATCTTGAGTATTGTGTGCAATTCTGGTGGTCTCATCTCAAAAAAGATATAGTGGCATTAGAAAAAGTACAAAGAAGGACAACCAAAATGATAAAAGGGATGGATTGACTATCTTATTAGGAAAGACTAAAGAGGCCAGGGCTCTTCAGCCTGGCGAAGAGACAGCTGAGGGGGAGATATGATAGAGGTCTATAAAATCCGGAATGGAGTAGAACGGATAGACTGACTCTAGTGTTAACTCTTTAAAAATTATATATATAAGGGCTCCATTTCATGGACATGCTATGAAGCTACAAAGTAATATGTTTAAAACAGAAAATATTTTTTCTCTCAGTGTATAATTAGTCTTTGGAACTCATTGGTAACAGATGTGGTGGTACAAGTAGGTAGTGTAGCTGAGTTAAAAAAAATTGTTTGGACAAATTCCTGGAGAAAAAGCCCATAAATGTTAAGGTAGTCCAAGCGAAAACCACTGCTTATCTTTGGATTTAAGTAGCATGGAACTGGCTACTTTTGAGATGTATCAGGTACTTGTGTCCTGGATTGGTCACTGTTGAAAACATGATTCTGGATTTGGTGAACCTTTGGTCTGATCCAGCATGTCAATTGTTAATGTTCTTCAATACCCAATCCAGATGCTTAAATTGTTTGAGCTTAGACCATATTAGGGTTAATTTGCAGGCATCATGGTAGGATTCCTGTGTGATCCTGAAAGGAATAACAAAATTATTTTTGTAGTTTTGCTTGCCCAAAAGTACGAAATGAGTACATGATCTTCAGTGCAAAAAATCACTGAAGCTGTACACACTAGCAGAGCCGCCTCTGGAGAAAGTTGCCTCTACCTCTCTGTAGAGTGACTTAGAGTCTATCCAGAAAGAAGCAGTGCCAGGGATCCTCCAGATTGGAGCAAATCTCCTTGGAGATTCCAAGGCCCAAAGTACAGCTGTTTTCTGAATACTTGTACAGGCCTGAGGTGAAAGCATCCTTGAACATTCTTTCCAGAGTGCTGTAGAAACAGTTACCTCAGCACAAATATCTCTGAAAATGCTTCTCCAAAGTGCAGACCTACACAGCCATCTTCTGTTCTTTTTTCATCATCAAAGAGATGATGACTGAATAGTAGTGGTGGCCAGTCTCTTCCTCTATCAGCACAGTCATTGACACCTCTCAGCACAGGGACACCAACATGGCGGCCAGTGCAAGATTCATTTTTTACTAACAATGCAGATAGTACAGTGCAAGCCTACTCTTGCTCGTCAGTTATCCCTTGCCAACATTTGACCATTCAGCCTCTCATGGCATTTACACTAGTCTAAATTAAAGTAGTTAATGAATCTTTTCCATCTGTTTCACTGTCTGTTCTAGAGCAGCCTCAATCTCCAGGAACAAGTAGGAATGTAGTCTTCACATATGGGTATCATCGATACCGACGGAGCCTGCGCAGGAACGCTCCCCAGCGTCCAATAGGAACGCTTTTGGGAGCATCCCACAGCGCATGCATGCTGCCTTCCCGCCTCTGTACCTCTCTCACTTCAGTTCTTTGTTTTCCGCGGAGCCAACAGAACGTGTACCCTGTCACCACAGAAAATTTCCTTTTATTTGTTTTTTTTGTGGTCTTGTCTTCCTTCATTCGATGCCTACCGGTACCACCGGTGGTGGTTCTTTATTTAAAAAAAACAAAACAAAACTTGTATTTCTTCAGGGGTCTTTCCCTGTTTCTGGTGCTAAGGTGCCATTTTGGGCACTAGGCCCACTTTTCTTCAGGCATGGAGAAACCAGCTAGTGGTTTCAAAAAATGCTCAAAGTGTGGCGGTACCATTTCCGTCACCGACACCCATGATTGGTGTCTAAAATGTTTAGGTCCTGAACATTGTCCAACGGAGTGTGTCTCCTGCGCGAGGATGACCAAAAGGGGCCTCCAGAATAGAGCTGCAAAACTCGGTACCCTTTTTACCGCGGATACGATGTCAGTTGCATCGACGTCTTCCAGGGCTTCATCTTCCTCCCATGGATCTCAGGTAACTAAACTTAAGTCTTCTAAGACTGGCCAGTCCTCGAAGGGTAGATCTCCTTCAAAGTATCGAGATGCCTCTGGTGTTGCCCTCGAGGATAGTTCATTGGCAAAACAGCCCCAGCGGGAGTCTTCAGGCTCCAAAGCATTAACGGGGCTCCAGGATGTTCGAGGCTTCCACCTCTGCAGAACTACTGGTGCCATGTTCTGGGGTCGTAGCCGCTTCCACCAGTACCGACACTCAGGCATCGGCAGGAGCGATGGATAAGAGAATCCTTGCTATTGAATGTAGTCTAGCGTCCCTCTTAGCAGCTTCGGTACCGCTAAGGCTGCTACAGATGGTTCAACAGGTATCGGTACCGACATTAGTACTGGTACCGATAGTACCTGCTTCGACAGGACTGCTTCCCCCCATGCCGAGCCTTGAGTCTATCTCGGGTATCGGGGATTGGGAACCGAGATATTTTGGTACCGACTTCGAGTGGTATCGATACCATGCGTTACAGGAGCACCCGGTACAGAGTGCCCTTGAGTCTTCCGATTCCGATGACTCTGACGATTCTACCGGTACCAGAGCGAACCTACTAGAGGATTCAACTCCTCCTCAATGCAGAATGTCTCCTCCAGAAGATATGTCATTCCAGGATTTTATATGTGATTTGGCAATGGGTCTTGCAAGCACTGTGATGCCAGAAAAGGAACCTAGGGCAGAAGAATTAAGAATTCTACAATACCCTATGGCTCCCAAGGAGGCAGCTATGCTTCCCATTCACAAGATCATACATGATCTGATGTTGAGAATGTGGGAAACTCCTTTTAACGGTATCTTCACATTCCCGACGCCTTGACACTATGTACCGAGTGCCAAGTTGTCCTGGTTTTCAAAAACCTCAGTTATCACACCATTCAATGGTAGTGGAATCGGCCATGCAAAGAATCAAGAGTGCTAAAACACATTCTTCTAATCCTCCAGGCCGTGAATCCAGGACACTCGATGCCTTTGGGCGATGATGCTTTCAATCCTCCATACTATCAGCCAGGATCATTTCCTACATTCTTTACATGGGAATGTTCCTGGAAGAAGTCACAAAAGACTTAGAGCTCATTAGCCCTTGTGTCTCTGAGGAAAAAAGACTAGACTACCTTACTTTGGTCAAGCACGCCCAGAATGTCTCTAAATTCATGAACCGTGCTACCTTTGATTGCTTTGAATGTATTAGCAGAACCTCTGCTATATCCATAGGAGCACGTCGCATTGCTTGGCCTCAAGCATCAGACTTAGAACAGTGGGTGCAAGAAAATCTGGGAAACATTCCTTGTACAGAAAAAAATCTCTTTGGCAAGGACTGGCAAAACAAGGCTAATCAGATTGAATCTGATAATACTACTTTGAACAGATTGTCAAAGTCCACAGCCAACCCAGCAAAGAAGAAAACATTCAAAAAACCCTTTTTCAGTAAGAAAAAGAAGTTTTACCCATCTTACACCCATCAAAGCCACTGTCCGCTTCGTGTTCCCCAGAAGGGGTAACAACAGAACAGACAGCAAAGAAAGCCGCAAGCTCAAAGAGCTCAACCGGCCCAATAGCCCCAGCCCCCTCAGGGTCTTTGACTTCTACCTAGAGAACTTAGTCATTCTGCCCCTAAAAGGTCCAGAACCCTTAACCATTCCAGGAAGACTATGCTATTTTGCCAAAAGTTGGCAACAAATAACATCAGAAAACTGGACTCTGTCCATTGTACGACTGGGGTACAAGCTTCATTTTCTCAACTTGCCCCCACCTACAATAATAAAACAGTTCAATTCTCTGGCAGGAGGTCACATCACTTCTCGCTCAAGGAGCAATCGAAGAAGTACCCATACCCCAACAGGGTTCGGGGTTTTACTCCCCCTATTTTCTTCTTCCAAAGAAGACAGGGGGGGACAGGCCTATACTAGACCTCAGAGAATTAAACAAATATTTGTTCTGAGAAAAGTTCAAAATGATCTCCCTCGGGACACTCCTACCGTACCTTCAAAGTTAGGACTGACTATGTTCTCTAGATCTAAGAGATGCGTACACGCATATTCTCATCCACTCAGATCACAGGAAGTTCCTTCGATTCCTGGTCCAAGGAAGACAATTCCAGTGCAGAGATCTTCCTTTCGGACTGGCCTCTGCTCCAAGAGTCTTCACAAAATGCATGGCAGTGGTAGCAGCATTTATGAGGACTCTGGGAATATTCGTCTTCCCTTACTTAGACAATTGGCTTATTAGAGCATCGACAGCTCCAGAGGCCAGCTTCGCTCTTTCATGAGCAATGAGAATTCTTCAATACTTGGGACTGGTTATAAACCTCCCAAAATCTCATCTCACCCACTCTCAATCTCTCGAATTCATAGGGACTCGTCTAGACACACAGCAGTCAAGGGCTTTCCTGCCCCAGCCACGCTGTCTACGGATAATGCAACAGGCTTTTCACGCATTTATGAAGGTGTTCCTTACTGCTCGGGAGATGCTTCAACTTCTGGGACACATAGCATCCACTGTCCATGTGGTTCCCTATGCTCGCCTCCACATGCGAGCAGCCCAGAGGGACCCTATCCTCTCAGTGGTCACAGTCCTCGGGTCAGCTAAAGGACAAGATCAGAAACACCACACGTTTGATTTCGTCCCTGCAATGGTGGCAATCTCTAGAAAACCTCCTCATAGGCTCTCCTTTCCAGCAGCCTCTATATCAGGCCACCCTAACAACAGATGCGTCCAAGATGGGTTGGGGGGCCCACTTGCACGATCTCTCCACTCAGGGTATTTGGACCTCACAGGAGGTTTCTCTTCACATAAACCCCCTAGAGCTGAGAGGCATTTTCAATGCTATTCAAGTCTTTCAGACCCATCTCAGCAACAAAACAGTTCTAGTCCAAACCGACAATCAGGTAGCAATGTTCTATGTGAACAAACAAGGCGGAACAGGCTCTCTGTCGCTATGCAACGAAGCTTTGCGACTATGGGCCACTATGTTTCACGACTATGGGCCACTATGTTTCACTTTCTGATTTCTCTGTTCCATGTAAACTGCGCTGATGCCGAATAGTGCGGTATATAAGAAATTGTAAATAAATAAATAAATAATGGGCCCTCGCCAGAGAGTTGCACCTGTTTGCGGTATATCTTCTGGGCATTCAAAACCTATGGGTAGACAGACTCAGTCGAATACTGCTGCCACACGAGTGGTCCCTCCACTCATAACAGCTTGCTCGAGTGTTTGAAATCTGGGGAACACCAGATATATTTATTTATTTACATTCTTTTATATACCGCGCTATTCTGCATCAGTTCGGTTTACATTGAACAAACTGAAATTACATTGAACAGGGCATTATAACTTGGAGATAACTATTTTACAGGGAACATGGGCTATGGAGGGTTAAGTGGCTTGCCCAAGACCACAAGGAGCACCTGTGGGACTAGAAACCCCAGTCCTTCCGGCCCAAGGTTGCTGTCCTCTAGTGGGATTTGAACCCCCGACCTTCCGGCCTGAAGTACCTTGCCCCAACCACTAGGCCACTCCTCCACTCCTCTTTGCAAGTCCACAGAATTCCAAACTTCCCCGATTTCAGAATCCCGGCTCACAACTGTCAAGCAAGCGATGCTTTCCTACTCTACTGGGGTCAGGACTTCCTCTATGCCTTCCCACCTATTCCCCTCATTCCCAAAACGTTATTCAAACTTCAGAGAGACAGAGGTCGTATGATACTCATAGCTCCACGTTGGCAACGACAAACGTGGCATCTCTCTCAAACCACTCAGATTTTCTGTCTCAGGAGGACGGATGCTTACTGCATCCCAATCCCCAGTCCCTACATCTCAGGGCCTGGTTACTGAAAGCCTAGAATTCCAGGATATTAAGCTTTCTCAACAAGTAAAGGATATCCTTCTGGCTTCCAGAAAACCTTCCACAAGATGTTCCTATGCTTTTAAGTGGAAAAGGTTCTCTGTCTGGTGTTCACAAAAGGGACTTAACCCCCTTTTGGTACCTGTAGAGTCGCTACTAGAGTATCTTCTCCAATTATCAACTTCTGGTCTAAAGACCAATTCAGTGAGAGTACATCTTAGTGCTATTGCTGCTTTTCATAAACCTTTCGATGGACAACCTATTTCCTCTCATCCACTTGTATCAAGATTTATGAGAGGCCCACTCGTAAAAAAAACCTCCCATTAAAGCACCACCGGTGGATGGGATCTGAATCTTGTTCTTGCCCAGCTTATGAAACCGCCCTTTGAACCTTTAGCCACTTCAGACCTAAAGTTTCTTTCATGGAAAGTTTATTTTCCTAATTGCCATCACTTCTGCAAGACGCATTAGTGAACTACAGGCGTTTGTAGCTGACCCTCCTTATGCAAGGTTCCACCATGATAAAGTAGTCCTCAGGACTCATTCTCACTTTATGCCAAAGGTGGTTTCGCCTTTTAATTTAAGCCAGTCGATTTATCTTCCTATATTCTTCCCTAGGCTTCATACCTCTAGTGCAGAAAGGAATTTTCACACATTGGATTGTAAAAGAGCCTTAGCCTTTTATCTCCAAAGAACTAAGCCACTTAGAAAATCTTCTCAGCTTTTTTGTGGCTTTTGACTCTAGTTATTTGGGACTTCCAGTTTCCAAAAGAACTCTGTCAAATTGGATTGCAGATTGCATATCCTATACATTTCAGAGTAAAGGACTTTCTCTCGAGGGCCATGTCATAGCTCACAATGTGAGAGCAATGGCAGCCTCAACGGCTAACCTTCGTTCTGGCTTTATTGACGACATCTGCAAAGCAGCCACTTGGGCTTCAGTACACACCTTCACATCCCACTTCTGCTTAGACAAGGACTCCCGTCGGGGTGCCTCGTTTGGCCAGGCTGTTCTCCAGTATCTCTTCTATACTTAATACAACTCCTACCCACCGTCCACGGTTTGGATGCCAGAGGTCCATGGGAGGAAGCATGACCCATCTCACCTGGGTTCGCAGCTTTCTGGTGTCTCCCCTTGGCATCTTTCAGCTGGAGAGTCCCCATATGTGAAGACTACATTCCTGCTTGTTCCTGGAGATAGCGTAGTTACTCACCTGTAACAGGTGATCTCCGGGAACAGCAGGAATTTAGTCTTCACAACCCACCCACCTCCTCTCTTTCTTTCTCTACTTCTCTCCTTTGGTCTCAGCTGTAAATTCAACTGAAGGGAGAGACGTACAGAGGTGGGAAGGCAGCACGCATGCGCTGTGGGATGCTTCCGAAAGCGTTCCTATTGGATGCTGGGGAGAGTTCCCTCGTGGGCTCCGTCGATACCGACAATACCCATATGTGACGACTAAATTCTCCAGGACCAAGCAGGAAGTCAGTCCTCACATATGGGTGATGTCGGCACCGACGGAGCCCTCTTGCGGAGCATTTCCCCAGCTTTCAAAGAAAGCCTTTGGGAATGCAGTGCGCATGCGCAGTCCCCTTCCCGCCCACGGGAGCCGTCTTGCTCAGTCTTCTTTTTTCCGTGGAGCCCGACAGACTTGTGTTTTAGTCACCCGGTTAAAAGTTGATTTTTTTCCTTCGAGGATTCGTGGTTTTTTGCCGGTTCGACGCCGGTTCCCCTTCCTGCCTGGCCACGGTACACCAGTATCGAGCCCAGAGCTACTTTTTCGGTTTTTGTCCTTTGAGACTAGCGTTCGCGCTTTTTTCTTTTTCACTGGTAGCCCGGTCTTTTGACCTTGCAGGGGCCCTTTTTCCCCCGATGGCTGCCAGTGCCAACACACACGACTGCTGCCTCCAGTGCCTCGGGCCCGATCATGACCCGATGATCTGTGGCCCGTGTGGCAAAATGCCTTCTAAGGCGTTGAGGAGCCGTCAACACCAGCGAGAAAGGATCTTCTCTGATTCCGTGTCTGGCCGGGCCCGGACTTCATCAGAGGCCTCGACGTCTCGGGAGTCCGACCCCGAGCATCGTCGGGGCTTCTCTGAGCGGAGGTCTCCCTCGCGGGAACACAAAAGGAAGAAGAAACCCGCGAGGGCGGTGTCGGTGGACGCTCTTGGTCCCTCAAGGGCCAGGTCGCATAGCTCCGACCGCCGTCCCGGGTCCTCGCAGTCGGAGAGGCCTACCAAATTGCCTCATGTGGAGCCGGAGTCCCCGAGTCATGTGAGTGCTGTTGTCCTCATGGACTCTCCTCCGGGGGAGCCGACGTCTGCCCCGACACCATCGGGGGCCTAGTCGGGGGCTGCTGAGTCTCCTGAACTCGGACTCAGGTTGACGGCCTTGGAGAGCAGTTTGGCTGCCTTCATGGAACAGCAGCGTGTGCTGATCGCCGGTCTGACCGGTGCATCTGCCCTGACCACCAGGTCCTCGACGTCCAAGTCGACCCCGGAGGCCGAGCCAATCCGCGAGTCAATGCGGTCTCAAGTTGATCCTCGGCCGAGGTCTCCCTCGGCCTCCCGTATGGGGCTGAGGTTGTCAACGCCAGTACCCTCGGCGTCGGAGCGGATGGCATCGGTGCCTGCCCGATCGGAGCCGCTCGATTCCTCCTCGGAGGGGTCGGAGTGGGAGACGGAGGATGAGGAGTCCCCGGACACTTTCCGGACCTGGTGCGTCCCATCGGACTCACTGGAGTCCGAGCCTCGGAAAAGGTCCCCCCCCCCCCCCAGAGGATACCCGGTTCTCGGACTTCGTGAGGGATATGGCCAAGGCCTTGGCCTTCCCCGTGGATCCCGAGGAGGAGCCTCGAGCCAAGGAGCTCGAGGCCCTCCAGTATGACTCTCCACAAAAGGAGGCCTTTACTGTACCGGTTCCTCCGATGCTGGAACGGCTGCTCTTCCGCATGTGGGAGGCACCGGCCTCAGCGCCGGTTCTCAGCAAACGGGTCGATTCCATTTATCGAGTCCATAAGAGCCCTGGGTTCCAGAAGGCACAGCTACTGCACCACTCCATGGTTGTGGAATCGGCCATGCATCGTCTGAAGAGTCAGAAGATGCACTCCTCGGTGCCCCCCTGCAGGGAGGCCCGGAACCTGGATGCCCTCAGTAGGAAGTGCTTCCTGGGCTCTATGCTGGCTTACCGTGTCCAGACTTACCAGTTGTACATGGACTTGTACCTCCGAGACCTGGCGAAGGAGATTGCCAGGTTCTCTGCTGGCCTCTCCGAGGAACCTTTGCAGAGGTTCAAGGCTTTGTTATCGGGGATTCGAGAGTGCTCGAAATTTATATCTCGAGCAGCCTATGATGGCTTCGAGGCTTTGGCCTGAGTAGCTGTGGCCGGCATCGGTGCACGCCGTCAGGCCTGGCTACAGTCATCGGACCTCGAGCCATGGGTCCAGGACAAGTTGGTCGATGTCCCTTGCCGGGGTGAGAACCTCTTTGGCAAACCCATGGTTGAAAAGGCTGCAGAAATCGAGACTGAGACTCTCACCAGGACAAGGCTGTCCAGGAAGACTTCTGCCCCTTCTCAGAAGAAGAAGGGCTCGGGGAAAAAGCCCTTTTACCCGAGGAAGGCCTCTGCCTACAAATCCTACCCTTACTTCCAGGCCTCTACAGCTCCCCAACAGGGTCAGCAGGCCAAGGGGCAGGGACATGGGCCCCGTAGGCAGAAAACCCCCAAGCCGCCAGCTCTGGCTCCTGCACAGCAGGGAGCGAGGTTTTGACTCCCACTGCATAGCCTCTCCCCCACAGCTGGCTCCACTCAGCACAGGAGGCCGGCTGACACTGTACGCCTGCAGATGGTCAGCTATAACAGGGGATACCTGAGTACTGAGCATAGTCCAAAAGGGCTACTTGCTCCACTTAAACCAGTTACCTCCCTCCTATTTTCCAGGGGATCCTCCAAGACTCCCTCTGCACAGGAACCTCCTCCTTCAGGAGTTGGCAAGTCTTCTACAGGAGCAGGAGGTGGAACCAGTCCCTCACCACCTGAAAGGCCAAGGCCTCTATTCAAGGTACTTTCTGGTACGAAAAGAACAGGAGGCCTCAGGCCCATCCTAGACTTGCGAAGTCTCAACAAGTTCTTGGAGAGGGAAAAGTTCAAGATGCTTACGCTTGGAATACTGCTGCCCTACCTCCAGCAGGGAGATTGGCTATGCTCCTTAGACCTAAAGGATGCGTATACTCACATCCTCATTCATCCAGACCACAGACAGTATCTCAGATTTGTAGTGGGAGGAAATCATTTTCAGTACAGGGTACTTCCATTTGGCCTAACTTCCGCACCCAGGGTTTTCACCAAATGCCTGGCGGTGGTGGCGGCCTATCTCAGAAACCAGGGCATCTTTGTCTTTCCATACCTGGATGACTGGCTCATCAGGACTCAGTCTCCACAGGAGGCCAGACAAGCCACACTTTGCACTGTCTCTCTTCAGCACCTGGGCTTCATCATAAACTTCACAAAGTCCACTTTGCTCCCCTCACAGGACCTAGAGTTCATAGGGGCAAGGTTGGATACCCTATGAGCAATGGCTTATTTGCCTGGGAACAGGGCTCACAAACTGATGGCACTAGCCCAGCAGTTTTGCAGTGGATCTCTGGTCTCTGCCAGAGATTTCCTGAGGCTTTTGGGCCACATAGCATCCACGGTCCATGTAACTCCAAATGCTCGTCTGCATATGCGGCCTGCTGAATGGTGCCTCAGAGCTCAGTGGATACAGGCCACAGGAGACTTAAGAGACAGAGTAAGAGTGTCCAAACTACTAGCGGCCTCCCTGCAGTGGTGGCTTTATCTCCCAAACCTGATCAAAGGGGTGCCTTTCCAGGCACCACCACACACACAGGTGCTGACGACCAATGCTTCTCCAAGGTTTGGGTGGACATTGCCAGGGGGCTTGTACTCAGGGCCTTTGGTCCCCTTGGGAGGCCACACAGCAGATTAATCTGTTGGAGTTGCGAGCTATTCGACTAGCTCTACAAACTTTCTCTCATGTCCTCTCTCACCAGTCTGTCTTGACTCAGACAGACAACCAAGTAGCAATGTTCTATGTGAACAAACAAGGAGGCACAGGATCCAGGCTTCTGTGTCAGGAAGCACAGGCCCTGTGTGCCTTTGCAGTCAAGCACGGCATATTTCTCAAGGCAGTTTATCTACCTGGCCAAGAAAATTACCTGGCAGACAGGTTGAGCAGGATTCTACAGCCTCACGAATGGCATTTGAATCCCCTAGTGGTCCAGCAGATCTTCCTCAAATAGGGTCTTCCAACCATCGATCTCTTTGCCAGTCCACTGAACCGTCAGCTGCCCAGGTTCTATTCCAGACAACCCCATCCTCTGCGAATAGCAGCAGATGCCTTCGTAATCTCTTGGTCTACGGGCCTACTGTATGCGTTTCCTCCAACACCTCTAGTAGCCCGCTCTATTCAAGGTTCTTCGGGACAGGGCCTCGCTGATCCTGGTAGCCCCCAGATGGCTGAGGCAACCGTGGTTTCCACTCCTTCTGCAATTGCCGGTGGACACTCCGCTCCCTCTGGGGGTGCAACCCGATCTCCTCTCTCAGGATCAGGGATCTCTCCTGCACCCCAACCTCCAGTCCCTCTATTTGATGGCCTGGCTGCTGAAAGGGTAGTTGTAGCCCCCTTACTTCTTCCTAGGGATGTGGAAGAGGTGCTTTTGGCTTCTAGGAGACAATCCACCCGGAAATCTTATGCCCTCAAGTGGCGTAGGTTCTCCACTTGGTGTGCTCAGCGCCAGGAGGATCCGTTTTCGTGCTTGGTACCAGTGGTGCTGCAGTATCTGCTTCACCTGTCAGACCTAGGCTTTAAATCCAACTCTGTTAGGGTCCACCTCGGTGCTCTATCAGCTCACCACTCGCCGGTGGAGGGCCAGTCTCTGTCGGTCCACCCCTTAGTGTCCTGCTTTTGCTCAAGCCTCCGATTCGTCCGCCAGCCCCTGAGTGGGATTTGAATGTGGTCTTGCAACAACTTACTCGTTTGAGCTGATGGCTACCTGTCATTTATGCTTCCTTTCCTGGAAGGCGTTGTTCTTGGTGGCTCTTACCTCGGCCAGGCGTGTGAGTGAACTGCAGGCTCTGGTTTCTGACAGACCATACACACGGTTCTATAGGAACAGGGTGGTTTTACGGACTCATCCTAAGTTCCTTCCAAAGGTTGTCTCCTCTTTCCACCTCAATCAGGAGGTGGTTCTTCCGACATTCTTTCCCAGGCCGCATGCCAGCCGGACTGAGATGGTCTTGCATACCCTGGACTGTAGGAGGGTGTTGTCTTTCTACATTGACCGTATGCAGGGGCATCTCAGGGCTGTTCAGCTCTTCGTATCTTTTGACCCTAATAAGCTGGGGTTACCTGTCTCCAAGTGTCCCCTGTCCATTTGGGTAGCAGACTGTATCGCCTGGGCGTACAGGGCAGCTGGCCTCTCCTTGCAGGGTCGAATCATGGCCCACCGTATCAGGGTGAAGGCTGCATCAGTAGCTGATCTCCGCTCTGTTCCATTGGCAGACATCTGCCGGGCCGCTACTTGCTCTTCACCCAGACTTTTGTGGCCCATTACTGCCTCGAGAGGGAGTCCCGCAGGGACAGTGCTTTCGGACAGGCGGTATTCCGTAATCTCTTTGAGGTTTAGGCAACTCCTACCCTCCGGCCCTTGTGTTGGGCTACCATTCGGGGGCGTTCTCAGAGGAGATTCTAATCTCGCATGCTGAGGCTCTAGAGGGAGCTTATTTTTCAGCTTTGGGTTCTCGGTAGCCTAGAGCTGGGGAGTCCCATATGTGAGGACTGATTTCCTGCTTGTTCCTGGAGAAAGAGTAGTTACTCACCTGTAACAGGTGTTCTCCAGGAGCAGCAGGAATCAGTCCTCACGACCCTCCCTCCTCCCCTTGGAGTTGCAGTCATATATGCATTTCATTTTGGGTTTTTTTGCTGTCTTTTAGCTATGTCATCAGACTGAGCAAGATAGCACCCTTGGGAGGGAAGGGGACTGCGCATGCACGATGCATTCCCAAAGGCTTTCTTTGAAAGTTGGGGAAATGCTCCGCACGAGGGCTCCGTCGGTGCCGACGTCACCCATATGTGAGGACTGATTCCTGCTGCTCCTGGAGAATACCTGTTACAGGTGAGTAACTACTCTTTCCTGCTGTTCCTGGAGATCACCTGTTACAGGTGAGTAACTACGCTTTCTCTTCCTGCACAGATGTTCAACAGATTTGTTAAGGGCTGCTGTAAAGATTGTCTTCTGTCCACTGCCATCTCAATCCATGGACTTTAGTCCTGCACAGAGATAAACTCATTCTTCTGAAGATCTGATAGACTCTCTGCTGTTTTCTTCAGACCCCAAACTACAAAGCATTTTCTACCCTCTCCTCACTATGCTTAGAGCTTTGTCAAAGTGCCCTAAAAGACTACCCAAATCAAAATTTTCTTCCTCCTTAGAAGCATAGACCTATTCTGTAAGAATATGCTCTGGTCCATCTTGCATGAAATGAATCTCCTTGAAGACATTTCTTACTCAAGATTGATTAAACACATGTCAAGAGAAGTTTCCTTCCCTTTTATAGCAGGAAGCAGAACTGTGTTTTTGGATGTCTTTAGCCTATTAAAAATTTGAGATGCCCCAAAAGCCACTGCAGCATTACTATGTCCTGCTACAATAGCAAGAGTTTCATATGTGCCAGACCCCACTAACAATTCAGTCTTTATCAAAAAGATGGATTTAAAAGTTGAAGGTTGTCGCGGGGCACCCCCTTTGGAGATGTAGTAGATCCTGGAGGGGCCCGGACACAAGAAAGGTGAGGTTTGAGGTTGGCCTATGCTGCAAGGGTCAAGGGTGGTTATTCCTTGTGGCTTCCTTGTAACCAACACTCAAAGAACAAATGCACAGAGTGGAGGGAAAGTTAAAGGCTTTATTTCCCTTTCTTGCACAAAACGGTTCATAAGGATTGGCTATGGTAACAACTGAAATGTCCTTACTTCAGGATAGAGAAAAAAAATAAAAGCAAGCTATAAAGTAAAGGCTGTTATCTTCACAGAACATTGTGCAAAACAATAAACTTCCTTCACTTAGGTATCTGATAAACTGGGGATAGATTCAACACTCCCTGAGGCACAATATGTACAATCCATTGCATTATCGGATTCTTCCCCCACTGATTCCACTTGCATGGATTCAACCTCAGAAGCCTCTGAATCTGTAGCCTCCAGGTAATTATAGTCTGGTTTCTTATATACTTGTTGCACTATGTCCCAATGCCTAGCATTTAGTTTTGGGCATCGGTCTCTAGGAGTTTTGCAGTACAACGGTCCCTCTCTGATTAGAGGTTCAAAAGCAGGTTCATAAAAAGATTTCCCACTCAAACTTCTCTTTTTAGACAAGCTTCTTTCATACTTTTGCTCACCAGAATGTTTAGGGTAACAGTAATCCTCTTCCCACTGTCTTCCCCCTACTTTAGGCTTCTGAAGGCAATTATCAGTAATAAGAGTTTTACCTTTGAGGCTTCTCTTCCTTTTCTCTAATAAGGCTTGAGGCCTACCTTGGTTTGTCTTCAGCGCAGCAGTGCTCAGGCTCTCCTGTGATCTTTCCTTAGCCTTCAGACCATAGTGGTAAGGATGTTTTCTTTTCTCCAAACAAACATTTCCCACCTCTGAAAATGGACGAACCTTTTTATTCCACGGCTGCTGTGCTGACCCTCTGCCAGGTACTCCCTTGCGGTCCCAGAACCTCTCTTGGCTTTTTCTCTGTTCCTTATTCCACTCCAACTCTTGTTGAAATTCCTGCTTTGCTTCCTGCTCAGGACTCTGCTTCTTTCTGCTCTTGCCAGTGCTTTGGCCTCCCTCTTTGCCTTCTGTACTCTGGCTCTGGCTGCTGCTTCTGCTTTGGCTTCGTCCTTGCTTTTGCTTCGGCCTTGGTCCTTGCTTTTTAAGTCAGACCTGCCTCTGTTCAAAAAGAAGCTGGCTGGGGTTGCGTCCCTCCCAGAGGGGCGTGGTTTCTCGGTCTCTCTCTCGACTCTCCTGCTCCCCCTAGATGGATCCTCCCAATATTGCAGGTTATGCCTTCCTTTTTCTGGTTTTAAAACTTTTTCTCTCCCTTCAAGAGGGTCCGCTGCATCACAAGGTTCAACCAGCACCTGGTTTCAATAAGTCTAGTTTTCTCATTTTTCAGTGTTAAGTGATTTGGCATTGAGTAAGCCAAGGAAATGCAGGGAATCTTTTAGTACACCATCCGATAAAGACCCTAGACTTAGACCAACAAGGCTAGAAAGTCTTCCAGGGTGCAGTGCTCCTACGTAAACCATTTTTAAGAGGGTGGAAGCTTCTCATACAGTTTGTTTCTGCAGTCGCAGTCTGAACTGGCAGCTACCTTGGCTGAAGCAGATGTCTGGAAGCCATTCAATACATCTTCTAGAATCTCAGCTTCCTCCATTGCTGCCAGGTGTCTTAAGTGGTTGTGTGCATCTGGCCATCATGAAGATGTTCCTATGAGGCTAATGGATGCTATACTGGAATCTCCCTGTTTGGCAACAAATTTAAATAGACCAGAGATGCCATAAAGGATTACTGCTCTACTTTACAACATCTCTCCATTATGTTGCCAACTAGGTATGGCATCCTCTAGGTCAGCGATGGCGAACCTATGGCACGCGTGCCAGCTGTGGCACGCGAAGGCCTTGCAGCTGGCACACGGGAAGGTCCGCAATTAAGATATGCGGCGCGGCGGGAGGTGAGTGTGCTTTCCTCAAAATTACATTAAAAAAAAAAGCTGGCTCTCTGGCTGCTGCCGCTGTCGCCGCGGCAGAATGCAGTGTCCCGCGGGGCCCCCTCTGCGCCGGCTGAGCCCTCTGCCCGGCTTTCAGATTCGCGAAGGGAGAGTGTCTCTCCCTCGCGTCTCTGTTAAGCCCGCAGGGGCTAATGGGAAATTTCCCATCAGCCCCTTTAGACACGAGGGGTTGATGGGAAATTTCCCATTAGCCCCTGCGGGCTTAACAGAGACGCGAGGGAGAGACACTCTCCCTTCGCGAATCTGAAAGCCGGGCAGAGGGCTCAGCCGGTGCAGAGGGGGCCCCGCGGGACACTGCATTCTGCCGCGGCGGCAGCGGCAGCAGCCAGAGAGCCAGCTTTTTTTTTTGGACTGCTAATGGGCTGGGGCTGGGGCGGGGGGGGGGGGCTGTTAGGACTGCTAATGGGCTGGGGCGGGGGGGGCTTTTAGGACTGCTAATGGGCGGGGGGGGGGCTGTTAGGACTGCTAATGGGCTGGGGGGGTTAGGACTGCTAATGGGCTGGGGGGGGTTAGGACTGCTAATGGGCTGTGGACTGATGGGGGCTGTCTGGAAATGGGGTGATGGGGGTGTTAGAACTGCTAATGGGCTATGGGGGGTGGTTAGGACTGATAATGGGCTATGGGGGGGGCTAGGACTTGAGGTGGGCTGATGTGGTTAGGATTGGTAATGGGCTATGGGCTGTGGGCTGATGGGGGGGTTAGGACTGGCAATGGGCTGATGGGGTTAGGACTGGTAATGGGTTATAGGGGGGGGCTTAAACTGAAAATGGGGTGATGGGGGGGTTAGGACTGGAAGTGGGTTGATGGGGGGCTAGGACTGGTAATGGGTTGGGGGGTTGCTATGACTGGAAATGGGCTGAGTGGAAGGGGAGGCTTGAATTGCAAATAGCTGATGAGGAGGGAGCTTGGAATGGAAATGGGCTGTGAGGGAAGGGAACTAGGACTGAAAATGGGCTGATGGAGCAGCTAGGATAGGACTGGAAATGGGCTGTTGGGGGGAGCTAAGATTGGAAATGGGCTGTGGTGGGGGCTTGAATTGAAATGGACTCATGGAGGGGCTAGAACTGAAAGTAGGCTCATGGGGGGGGAATTGGACTGAGTGGAGGGGAGCTATGATTTGACATGGGCTGATGATGGGGCTAGGAAATGACTAGAAGTGGGCTGATGGGGGGCTAGGATTGGAAATGAGCTGATGAAGGGACTCAGACTGAAAATGGATGGGGGAGCTAGGACTGGAAATGGGTTGATGGTGGGCTAGGACGGGAAATGGGCTGATGCAGGGACTAGAAGGGAATGGATGCTGGGTGAGACTGGAACTAGAAGGGAGCTGATGTTGGGGAGGATTAGAATGGGATGGGGCTGGGAGAGTAAAATGGAGAGGGGAAAAATATTTTGTGTGGGAGGGATGAAAAATCTACAATTGGCCTGGTATTGGGAGAGTAAGTGGGGATTGAGGATGGAGGGGTAAAATTTGTGTGGATGAAATAGGAATGAGGAAAGAGCAAAAGGAGAAAGATTAGTATGTTAAAGCAGATGTAGAGAGAGAGAATGGAAAAAAAACTAGAAGACAGAAGAAAGAACAAATGGACAGCAGACGATGGACAGTTAGCAGAAAACATGAAGAAACCAGAAGAAAGTGGCTGGAGCAATTGCAACTGAAAAAAAATGCACAAAAGGTAGAAATATCTCTTTATTTTGAATTTATTAACTGGAATATGAAACCTCTGGGAAATGTGCATCATTAACGTCTGTGCTTTGTTTGGTACAAGAGGAAATTAATTTATAGTTTTATTTCTACAGTGTTGTTGTACATTCCAAGTTTGGCTTTTGGGGTTCCCAGTTTAATTATTGCCTTCCTGTTTCTAAATTGAATGAAATCATTAAAACATTATAAATTACCAATAAATTGAAATGAAAACCAAAGGATTGTGAATCAAATTGATTCTCTGACAATACAAAGATTCCAACCTTTACAAATGATGTTACATAGTTCAGGCAACTTTATAAAGAGTTTTTAGATACTAAAATCTTGTTGTTAAGGTTTAATTGACGTGCTGGCACTTTGAGGAAATTCTTTGGTTTTGTGCGGCAGTTTGGGCACTCGGGCTCAAAAAGGTTAGCCATCACTGCTCTAGGTGAACAAGCACACCCCAGTACTTCAGAATTTTTCTACTACCATAGAAGAATATTTGTTCCCTTCACCAAACAGCCACAGCAAACTGAGCATTCCACTTTTACTAAGTCTTATCATCAAGAGAGTGGCAAGTGATGTGGCCCATGCCCTGAGCAAGGAAACGGACTTCTGTCTTCTGATTGTTCTTTAAAGTCACAGCCAGTGTCCCTCAGAGCTGTAGGAGGTCAGGTGCACATCTTAATTTGGTAGGGGCAGGAGATCTCAACAGTTTCAGGGTACTCCACATCATAAAAATCAGCTACCACCAGAGGTTTCGGTCTTTACTTCTTAACTGACTTTTGGTATGGGCTTGGATACCTCAAGCCGATGCCCATCTGCTTCAGGAAGAAATCAGCTGCTCTCCTGGTTCTAGTTGAGGAAAGAAATTGAGGCTTCTATTCCAGGAGCTTCCTGATCTTCAAAAAGACAGGAGGCTCTGTTCCTCGATTAGATCTCAGTGATCTCAACCTATTTCTGTGTAAGGAAAAGTTCAGGATGAATATGCTTCGCTCCATTTTTCTCTATGTGAAGATTGAGATTCATTGAGCATAGTCAAAGATACTTCAGCATATTTTGCTATCCATCCATGCTATAGAAAGTATCTGATTCCTTCTACATGCTGACCATTATCAGTACAAAGTCCTTCTTTTAGCTTCTCATCATTCCCCAGGGTTCTCGCCGAATGCCTTGTAGTGGTGACTGCAGACTTGTACATATAAGGTCATCTAGTCTTTCTATATCTTGCTGACTGGCTTTCTGGCAACTTCCTCAAGGCACATGGCTCTAGGTCCTCAGAGACAAAACAGTACGCCTTCTTCAGAGACTGGGATTCCACATTTAACTTCTGGAAGTCAATGCTCCAGTTGACGAACAAAATGTTGTTGATTGGTGCTATTCTGCAGGCAGTGCAGGTGAAAGCTTTTCTGCCACTGGATAAGTTGCAAAAACTAATACTTCATGGCCAGAACATTCAGTGCTCTATCAGCATTAGAACCCATGCCGCCTTGCAAATATTAGGCTATATGGCTACTGTTGTATTTGTTATTCTGCAAACAAGAAAGTAGCAATGGGTTCTAAGGTTCCAATGGAATCTATGCACCTAGTCCCTTTCTACCAGACTTTGTCAGATTCACTTCAGGTTATGCTACAGTGGTGGATGTCTGAATTCAACCTGAATAGGGGTGTGCATTTGCATTATGAGGATATTACTAGGCCCTTCAACACCGATTGAGAAGCCTACCTTAGCTCTCATCTAGCTCAGAAAACCTGATTACAAGCTGAAAGAATGCTCCATATCAATCACCTGGAATTTCCAACTGATAATTTACTTCCACTGGGTATTTGTGCATCTTCAAGATCATTCAGTGTTAGTTCAGATGAAGTTGCAACTTTTTATTCCTACATACAAGGAGGAATTGGATCCCTTCAATAATACCAGGAAGCAGTAAGAATTTGGAACTTTGTGATTCCCAGTAGCATGTAAATTCAGGCTACTTGCATCCCAGGCTTTCAGAACCAGATAGCCAACAGGCTCAGTAGAGTTATTCAACTTGATGAGTGATTTCTGAATTAGCAAACTTTGCAGTATGTGTTTCGGGTCTTGGGACCCCACCCCCCCATAAACCTCTTCGCCAGCAATGCAAATGAATACTTACCTCTCTGTTCCACGTTCCCATCTCCATATCGGCTGGTAAGTGATACAATGGCTGTAAACTGGTCTTAGCATCTTCACTACATCCCCCCTCCCCAACCCAACCCTCTCATAGCAAAGACCCTGCTGAGCTTTTAAAAGAGGCTTGGAACAGTGATTATCAATAGAACATACTGGCCTCATCAGAACTGATTTCTCTCCGCCACTCTTCCTCCACTGTCTCATCACTTCTTTCCTCCACTATGTCATCTGAGTGTGTTGATGAGGCAGTAGCTTCCTATAACACTGCACTCTCCTCTGCTCTGGATGCTCTTGCTCCACCCGTGCCACGTCCTGTGAGGTGTACTGTACCTCAACCCTGGCTATCTTCCACTACTCACTGTCGACGTTCCTGTGCCCACTAAGCTGACCATGCTTGGCTCAAATCCTGCATCCTTGCGAACTTTCTACATGTCATATTCATTCCTCACTCTTTCCAGTCAGCCACAGCACTCGCCAAATTGTTTGACTATTATGTCCATCTGACTAACTCTCTTGCCTCTGACCCTTGCTGTTTCTTTAGAACTCTCAACTCTCTCCTCAAGGTGCCTCCGCCTCTGACCTCTCCCTCCCTTTCTGCCCAAACCTTGGCTGACTACTTCCATGACAAAATTCACAAGATCACACTCCAATTCCTCATGAGATCAGCTACTTCTCCTCCTCCCCTGCTTCACTCCCAGCCCCCCCCCCACCTCTGCTACCCGTTCTTCCTTTTTTATGACACTGAGGAGAAAATCACTCTCTTTCCTCATCCAAACTCACTACCTGCTCCTCTGATCCTATTCCCACTGGTCTCCTTAGCTCCATCTTCTCCACTGTAGTCTCTTCCATCGCTCAGGACTATACCGAGCCCTGTGCAAGCGGTGCGGCTGCACAGGGCGCAGAGACTTAAGGGGCACATTTCGACTCTCTGCCATTGCCTGCCACTGCCACTTTAGCGGCGGCAGGCAGCGGCAGAGAGCCGAAATGCGCCCCTTAAGTCGTCTTGCCGGCACACTAAGCAGGTCTGGTCTCTCGGGTCCAGACCTGCTTAGTGTGCCGGCGAAGTTGCACATCGGGTGTGCCCCTCTTCTCTCCCGCCCCCATAAAGTGGCTAGATGAAGGTGCGGGGGGGAGGGGGGGTGCGCGCCCGATGTGCAACTCACACAGGACGCTTTTCACCGTCGGTACGGCCCCGCCATCGCTCATATTCTTAACCTATCACTCTCCGCTGCAAGTTTCCCTGCAGCCTTCAAGCATGTTGTGTCACTCCTCTTCAATAACCCTCACTAAACCCTACCTGTCCTTGTAACTATTAACCCATCTCCTTCCTCCACTTTATTTCTAAACTACTTGAATGTGCAGTTCACTACCATTGTCTAGACTTTCTTTCCTCTCAAGCCTGTCTGGGATCCTCTATAATCTGGCTTTCGTCCTTTACATTCTACCAAAACTGCTCTTACCAAGGGCCTTTACTCAATCCTCATCCTTCTTGACCTTTCTGCTGCTTTTGACACTGTTGATTTTAAGGGCCCTGTGCTATCCTGGTTCTCTTCTTATCTTTCCCATCGAAACTTCAGTGTTCTGGTGGATCCTTTTCTACTTCTATTCCATTCTCAGTTGGTATACCCCAAGGTGTTGTCTTGGGTCCATTCCTTTTCTCTCTCTATACCCCAGTTCCTTGGTACACTCATCTCTTCCCATGGCTTTCAGTACCATCTTTATGCTGATGACTCCCAGATCTACCTCTCTACACCTGAAATCTCTCTGGCAATCAGACCCGGATCTCAGTCTGCCTTTCTGACATTGCTGTTGGATGTCTCACCGCCGCTTGAAATTGAACATGGCCAAAACTGAGCTGCTTATTTTTCCCCCTAAACTTTCCTCTCCCCTTCCTCCTTTCTCAGTTTCTGTGGATAACACTCTACACCTCCCTATTTCCTCAGCTTGCAACTTTGGGGCCATTTTTGACTCCTCTTTCTCCTTCTCCACACACATCCAACTGTTAGCTAAAACCTGTTGTTTGTTTCACTATGGTCTAATCCCAGCTCACTTTCCCTTATCATTCTGTTTAGGGGGGATTTTGACTTAGAGGCATTCAGTCATCATCCCACAGATGGTAGCTTCACCCCATTGGCTCCTCAGCCAAGCACATACACCAAATGTAATCCTGCTCAGTACGAGAGGAACCGCAAACATTTGGTGTGTATGTTTTTCTCTACAACATCACCAAAATTCGCCCATTCCTTTCTGAACACACTACTAAGACACTTATCCACTCTTTAGTGACCTCACATCTTGACTATTGTAATCTACTCCTTGTTGGTCTCCCTCTGAATCATCTCTCTTCCCTTCAGTCTGTTCAACACTCTGCTGTGTGCCTTATCTTCCACCAGCCGCCTCATGCTCACATTACCCCTCTTCTCAAGTCACTTCATTGACTCCCTATCCGTTTCCATATCTAGTTCAAACTTCTGCTGAATTATAAGTGCACTCATTCTGCTGCTCATTATCTTTCCTCTCTTATCTCTCCCTACACCCCTCGTCAAGAACTCCACTGTTCTGGAAAATCATTTTTTATCTGTGCCCTTCTCTCCTGTTAACTCTAGACTTTGCTCCTTTCACCTTGCTGCTCCTTATGCCTGGAACAAACTACCTGAGTCTATACATCAGGCTTCATCTCTGGTCCTTTTCACATCCAGGCTAAAAAATTACCTCTTCGCTGCCGCTTTCAGATCTTGATTCGCCTTACCTCCTTTGTATTTCCTTACCATTCCCCCTAGATGTATTCTATTTCTACAGCTACTGTGTTGACTGTCTTGACTAGATTGTAAGCTCTGATGAGCAAGGACAGTCTTCATGGTGTCTGTGCAGCATTGTGTACGTCTTGTAGCACTATATAAATGTTCAGTAGTAGTAGTAGTTCTTCCCCAGAGACCTTGTGTTCTTCCTCCTGGAGTCTTCAAATGTTTCTATGACTGATCACTCAGAACATGGCTTCCTTTTACATCCAAATCTCGAATTGCTAGCCCTATCAGCATGGAAATTGAACAGTGCTTAATTTCTACTCTGGATTTCCCAATGCCTCTACTGGATGTATTAGTCACTGCATGAAAACCATTTATGGAACATACTAAACTTATAAATAGAATAGGTTCTCCATCTGGTGTTTCACAAATGGAGTGGAGTGGAGGAGTGGCCTAGTGGTTGGGGCAAGGTACTTCAGGCTGGAAGGTCGGGGGTTCAAATCCCACTAGAGGACAGCAACCTTGGGCCGGAAGGACTGGGGTTTCTAGTCCCACGGGTGCTCCTTGTGGTCTTGGGCAAGCCACTTAACACTCCATAGCCCATGTTCCCTGTAAAATAGTTATCTCCAAGTTATAATGCCCTGTTCAATGTAATTTCAGTTTGTTCAATGTAAGTCGCACTGATGCAGAATAGCGTGGTATATAAGAGAATGTAAATAAATAAATAAATGGTCACAACCCATTTGGTGACATCTGGATGCCATACTATACTACCTTTATCATCGCTGTTGACTAGGCCTATAAACGACTGCCATCAGATTACTTCTCAGTGAACTCTCAGCCTATCATGCCCCCATTGATGATTGCCAGGCTTCACAATGCCCTGTCATTTTTTAGTATATGGAGGTGCTTATTCATGTGAAAGCACCATTGCGGAAAATTTCCTATTCTATGAAACCTTAATGTCCTTGATATTTCCAATGAAGCTATATTTTGAGTCAATAGAATCTGCTTTACTTAAGCATATCACCAGGAAAGTACTCTTTGTTGTATCAGTTACTTTGGGTAGAAGTGAACTTCATACCTCGGTTACCTATGAATCACAAAGTCAAGTTTCATCACAAAGTAGTTCTCTGTACTCATCTTACTAAAGGTTGTTCAGCCTTTTTCATGTCAGTGAGGAAATAGCGCTTCCTACATTTTGCCCTAAACCTCATAAGAATCTGTGCAAAATTCCTTCATATATTGGACTGCAGAAGGGCTTTCGCTTGTTTTGAAAGAACTGAATCCATCAAAATGTCTACGCAGCTGTATGCCTCCTTTGACCCCAAAAGAGTTATACCAGTAGCCAAGTAACCTTTGACTGGCATACTGCATCCAATTCCAGTACTGGCAAGTTGGTACATCTCTAACCAGTAAAGTGGAAACCTCATCAAAATCAGAGCCACTGCTTCTACTGTGCCCCTCAAAATTTGGTTTGCCTACAGAACTATCACACCACTGCAAACAAAGCCAAGAAAGACTATCACTCAAAAATCATCAACACTGCACTAAATCGACCAAGAGAACTATTTTTGACCCAGTCACACCTCACCAAACTCTCCACAAACTCCAACCAAACAACCAACATCACCCATTGACAACTAGCTGCACAATACAACTACACTCCTACCTAAACCACAACATCCCCTTTTCACACTGATGCTATTTCTAGCGGGAGGGAGGAGTGGCCTAGTGGCTGGGGCAAGGTACTACAAGCCGGAAGGTCAGTGGTTCAAATCCCACTAGAGGACAGCAACCTTGGGCCGGAAGGACTGGGGTTTCTAGTCCCACAGGTGCTCCTTGTGGTCTTGGGCAAGCCACTTAACCCTCCATTGCCCATGTTCCCTGTAAGTATTAGTCTATGTGTCTCATATCCCCTCATGTTAAATGTATCCTCCCAACCGCTTTGACCCAGTGAAAAGCGGGATATAAATGCAGCTAAATAAATAAATAAATAAATAGTAGCTAGCTCACATTCCAAACTGGCAGTAATGAAGATATCGAGCATATACTAGCCAAGCTAAACACCACCAAACTCGCTGCTTGGCCCATGCCCAAATCTACAAGAATCGAACTCAGCCCATTTCTAGCCAAGTTAACAAATGAAGTATTCCAATAAGGAACAATGCCTAACAGTTTAAAACTCTCCTCCATCCATACCACACTGAAGAAACCAAACCTTGATCCATCAGACTCAGCATCATACAGACCCATTGCCAGCCTCCCATTCCTGGCTAAAATCATTGAGAAAAACATACAGCTCCAGCTCCAAAACCATATTGATGAAAACCACCTACCTGATCCTTAACAGCACGGTTTCCACCCGTTGCATGGAGTAGAAACCCTTATGACCTGTCTCATTAACACTATAATCAAAGGCATCCAAGACTATACACAAACCTTCCTCCTGATATTCCTGGATATCTCCGCGGCATTCGACATTGTAAACCATAACATCCTACTACAGAGACTACAACTATTTGGAATCCAATACATCGTATTCAAATGGTTTAAATCATGTTTTTCAGAAAGGCAACAACAAATAACAATTGGTTCAAACATCTCCAAACTGTACCAAGGAACACAAGGAGTAACCCCAAGGTTCTACCCTATCCACACCCCTCTTTAACCTATGCCTACAACCTCTATGCTCAGGTATCAAAAAACACCATCCATTACCACATATACGCCAATGATATTATGCTCTACTGCCCACTCCTCTCCAAGCAACTTGATTATACACAAATTCAAGACTGTTTCATAGACGTTACGCACTGGCTCTCAACAAATAACCTATCAATCAACTTCAAAAAGACTGAGCTATGCTCATAACACCCCCAACCACTATAGCACTAAACATACAGATAAACGTAAAAACAGAGTTGAAATACCTCGGTATCACCATTGACCATCAACTATCCTTCAAAACCCAAGTAGCAATGACGGCCAAAACAATCTATTTGAAAACAAAGATTCTGCAACAACTCCGTCCCCTCCTTGAATGAACAGATTTCAGATCAGTGCTGCAAGCTCTCACCTTCCCCCATGCAGACTACTGTAACAGTATCTACCAAGATCGACCTCAATCTACACTTCTCCTTCAAACCGCCTTACACACCACTGCACATACCATCCAAGGAGCTAATAAACATGACCACATTAACCCCATTCTAAAACAACTACACTGGCTGCCCCTTATGAATAGAATCAGATATAAATGCATCCTCCTCACTCACAAAGCACTCCACTCCCACCATAATACCTGCCTCAAATCCCTGCTACAGAAACCCACTACAAACAGACCACGAAGACAATCAACAATCAACAAACTTAACATACCACAATCCAAACTTAAAATACAATCAACAAACATGCTACAAAGTGTTCAAACTCTACGCCCCTTTCCTATGGAACTCTCTTCCTGACACACTAAGAAACATTACATTATGTTCTATATAATTATTATTGTTCCCCAAGATTGTGCTATGGAAGTTGTTCTCAAAACGTGTTCTATGTAATTTCTGTTGTTCTTTGTAAACCGCAATGAATGTGAAATAGTGTGGTATATAAAACTAAGTAAATAAAATAAATTACCGACCTCCCTGCCTTCTGCAGGCACCTGAAAATTTGAACATTTTGGTCCCTCCACCTAACTCCCCTCCTTCAACACAACACTAGTAAACAAAAGCACAATTGTAAATAGTTATTTGAATATACCATCTAGCTTCAATGTTTGTATATAGCACCACAGTTTATAATATTTAATATGGTGGTTAGCAAAATGTTACTGTTTCAACTGTTGACTATTGCTCTGTTCCTTGTATGGCATATGTTTACTGTAAAATGTTCTGTTCCCTGTAAACCGCTTTGACTCTGTGAAAAGCGGTATATAAAACTAGCTAAATAAATAAAATCTCTATGATGCAAACGCTGGACCTGTTCCTCCCATAGGTCCCTGGACATTTTTTGGTGGAGTTTATTCTGTGGAATCCCCAATCTGATCTGGCCCATTTCACTCTGTCTCTTCACAAGTCTTTCTCCAATGCAACATTTTGTCCCATTTCTGCTAAATCTTGCCCCAGCAGACCTTCTCAACCCCTTATGTATTATTCTTTCCGATTTTCATTGGATTGGAAAGAATATTAAGAGATTTTTCACACTGGATGAGACCTTGGTATTTCACATGATAAAAACGGGAAACATTTATGGATGACGAGGACTATATTTCTTCATTTCCTGGCCTTTTAAGGGTGATGATGCAAATCCCATAACTAATAAGTTAGCCATATAATTAGGGGCGGAGGCAGGGCTGGTGCAAGCATTGGAGGCACCCTGGGCAGGCCTCTCCATCCTGCCGCTCTCACTGCTCCTCCTCCCCTATTGTCGCTGCTGCTGCCCCTCTCCAAGGCCTCAGCAGAGACAATAGGTCAGATACCACGAGGAAGCACTTACTTTAACTTTCTGGCGCTACCTTGCAATTTCTGTTCTCGACCATTGGCCTCTTGCCCTATTCTGACGCATGCTTCAAATTGAAAATGTGCATCGGAGGGGGGCAGGCAGATGGCTGAGAGCAGAAACCGCAACACAGCGCCATTGAGTTAAAGTAAGTGCTTCCTCGTGGTTTCTGAGCTTTTACCGCCACTGAAGGCCCCAGAGAGGGGCGGCAGCAGCAGCAATAGGCGCCCTTTTTATTTTGCCTGATGGACACGCAAGCCCTGGTGGGAGGTGTCATGAAATTGATGTTTGGGAGTTCTCTCACTGATGATACATCATTGCCAGGCTGCCATATCACATTGTAGGCAGAAGAAAAAAATTGAATGTATGAGCTTTCAGATGACCGGAATAACTATATGTATACCATATTAGTGGTATTGTACTACTGTAGTACTGTGTAGCCTAACAGAATCTGCAATGTCTGCACCTCCTATACGAATCATATATAAACGAGTTTATGCAGCTTTGTTCTGGGAATCTTTTAAGAATATGCTGCTTGCTTTTGGCACAGCAGAACTGCAATAACACAGGTACACTACCAAAAAACTGCCTCCAGTTTTGCAACTGATTCCTATAGATTTTGGGGTGCTGAATCCAGGAAAAATAGCCAAAATGTTCCATCACGTCACGTTTTCTTGCAAAATTAGATTTCTTACCCATATAAGGAATGTTCACATAATTTATTTTTAGCCGACTGCAGTTTATTTTCTTGGCCCAAAATAGAGGTTGTAATGGTTAACTAACTAGAAACACTCCCTCATGATATTTTAGAGTGTTTTGTATTCATTTTATACATTAACAGGACAATTGGGAGGCGGGGGGCTAAATCCAGTACTCGTGCTGGCGCATGTTCTTTCCTGTTCGCCTCGCCTCGCCTCGTTCGTTCGCTCGCACAAACACGGTGGTTGCGACATGAACGTTCCTGTCAAATTTCAGTTTCTTGCAAGTTCATTATTACCTTTTGTTTGCTCAGTCGTAATCCAGCTATCTCCAGGAACAAGCAGGAATAAGTCCTCACATATGGGTACGTCGGAACCGACGGAGCCTGCGCGGGAAAGCTCCCCAGCTTCCTAGAATGGAAGCTTTTGGGACCTCCCACTGCACATGCGCGCTGCCTTCCCGCCTTCCTGAACAGCTCTCCTCAGTTTCTCTTTTTCCGCGGAGCCAGCAGGTCGTGTATCCTGTCACCGCTGAAGAAATTGTAGTTTTTTGTTTTGTTTCTTTAGACCGCGTACCTGCCTTCCCATACCGATACCGGTATCGCTGGTCTTCCTTTTTCTTTCTTGAAAAATTATTTTCTTTTTCTTTTATTATTTTTCAGCACTTGGTCACTTCAGTTAGGCCTTCAGGCCTACTTGAATTCTCCACATGGAGAAGCCAGCCCCTGGATTTAAGAAGTGTACCAAGTGTACTGCTGTAATATCAGTCACAGACACCCATGAATGGTGTCTTAAATGTTTGGGGCCTGACCACTCCATTCCGGACTGCCCTTCCTGCTCCCAAATGTCTAAGCGTGGGCTGCAGAACCGGGCCAACAAATTCCATGTGCTGTTTGCTTCAGAGAATCCAACATCACAGTCATCCAGGTCATCATCTCCGGATGGATCTCAGGTAACCAAACCTTCTGTGGGCAAGTCCTCAAAGGGCAAATCTCCTTCAAAGCATCGAGAGGCTCTTAGTTTTGAGGACCCTGCCCCAGCCAAACAGCCCCGGCGGGAAGCTCTGCCTTCCAAAACGCCAATTCAGGGGCTACAGGTTGACATCGATGGCACGGCCTCGACAGATCACCTGTTGGACTGCTCTGGGGTACCGGCCCATACCGGTACCGACATCCAGGCAGCCGTGGCGTCTATGGGCAATACTGTCCAATCCATGCAGCAGGCCGTCATGGCTTTCATTAAAGCTGCAACGCCATCGGTACCGCTTTCAGCGGTTCCGGGCCCGGTTCCGGTATCGTCCGCCATGCCGGAACCCAGGCCTTCCTCTTCTAAACGCAAATCGGTACCGTATGGGCTTTCGCTCCATACCGCTTCCATACCCGGTACGCCCGATGTCGATACCGATCGGTATGCGTATCGTGCGTTGGAGGAAACTAGAGAATACACCGATTCCTCTGAGGATTTTGGCTCCTCTGATGAGTCTGCAGAGCTCTCCCTTGACCTTCCTGAGGAACCTTCTTCTCCAAAAAGGAGAATGTCTCCTCCAGAGGATTTGTCCTTTCAGGACTTTATTTTAGAAATGGCTAAAGGCCTTTCTATCACTACCTCCTCTGAAAGGGAACCAAGGTCAAAAAGGTTGGATATTTTAGGATACTCTAAGTCTCCTAAAGAAGCAGTTACCCTGCCTATCCATGAAATCCTTCAGGAACAATTGATGGATTTCTGGGAGAACCCTTTAACTCTGTCTCCTTATTCCCGTAGGTTGGACACCATGTATCGGGTCCCTCCTTCTCCTGGTTTTCAGAAAACTCAATTGCCTCACCACTCCATTGTGGTAAAGTCTGCAATGAAAAAGATCAAGAGTACTAAAAGGCACTCTTCTACACCTCCAGGAAGGGAATGTAAGACACTAGACTCTTTTGGTAGGAAAATCTTCCAGGCTAGTATGCTTATAGCCAGGATTAATTCCTACAGCCTCTATATGGGCATGTTCCTAGGGGAACTTGCCAAGAAAGTGCGGCATTTTGCCCCCTTTATCCCTGAGGATAAACAGGAGGACTTCCTTGCTGTAGTGAAACAACTTTCAGATGTTTCTAAGTTCTCCAACAGAGCTGCCTTTGATTCCTTCGAGGGAGCCAGCAGAGCTTCTGGCATTGCTATTGCAGCCAGACGTCTGGCTTGGCTCCAGGCTTCTGATCTGGAACCATGGGTTCTAGATGGCTTACGGAATCTGCCCTGTACAGGTGAGAACTTATTCGGTGCAGAGTGGCAAGTTAAAGCCACTCAAATGGACGCTGAAAATGCCACCTTAGAGAGACTTTCTAAGTCCACTTCTACTCCCACTAAGAAGAAGTCTTTCAAGAGGCCTTATTATAAGAAGGCCAGATATGCTTCCAATACTGGCCAGCAATCTTCTCAACCTCGTTTTGCGGCTAAACGTCAGCAAACGAAACAAGCAAGAGCAAAGCCTGCAGCAGCTACTGCAGCTCAACAGGCTCCACCCCCTCAGGGGTTTTGACTTGCCCCTAGAGAACTTGCCATTCCTGGTTCTGGACCAACCAGAACCTCTCACCATACCTGGAAGGTTAGCTCACTTTGCTCCCAGATGGGAACAAATCACAACAGAGCAATGGACCCTCTCTATCATCCGAGAGGGTTACAAACTTCATTTCTCCAACCTTCCTCCTCATCACATGGTGAGACCCTTCAATTCTCCATCTCCTCTCCTAGCCCTGTTGGATCGGGAGATCTCTTCTCTGCTTGCCCAAGGGGCCATAGAAGAGGTTCCTCTTCATCAACAAGGGTCAGGTTTCTACTCCCCCTATTTTCTCATTCCAAAGAAGACAGGGGGATTCAGACCAATCCTAGATCTGAGAGAATTGAACAAATTTCTGTACAAGGAGAAATTCAAAATGCTCTCTTTGGGCATTCTCCTTCCATACCTTCAGAGTCAGGACTGGCTTTGTTCTCTAGACCTGCAGGATGCGTATACACATCTACTCATCCATCCATCCCACAGAAAATATCTTCGCTTTCTGTTCAGGGGAAGTCATTACCAATACAGAGTACTTCCCTTCGGTCTCGCCTCTGCCCCAAGAGTCTTTACCAAATGCATGGCAGTCGTAGCCGCATTTCTCAGAAGCATGGGGATTTTCGTATTCCCATATCTGGACGACTGGCTCATTCGAGCTCCAACTCAGTCGCAGGCCCAGATTTCCCTAGACCGCACAAGGAGCCTTCTGCCGTATCTGGGACTGGTGGTAAACCTTCCCAAGTCTCAACTCAGCCCTACTCAGTCTCTAGAATTCATAGGGGCCCGGTTGGACACCACCACTGCAAGAGCCTACCTTCCACTGGTTCGGGGTCAGCGTCTGCTGAGCTTGGCCTCCCAAGCCCAGTCCAGTACTCACTTGACAGCCAGGGAAATGCTACGCCTCCTGGGCCATATGGCCTCCACAGTACATGTGGTGCCCTATGCTCGTCTTCATATGAGAGCAGCTCAATGGACCCTGGCCACCCAGTGGACTCAGGCGTCGGGAGCACTCTCAGACCAAATACAAACCTCAAACCGTCTGTCTTGGTCCCTCCATTGGTGGATATCCACCAAGAATCTGTTGTTGGGGGCTCCCTTTCAGCCCTTGCTACCCCAAGCAACCCTCACAACAGATGCCTCCCAATTGGGGTGGGGAGCCCATCTGCTAACTCTCTCCACTCAGGGCACTTGGTCTCCACAGGAGGCCACCCTTCATATCAACCTCCTGGAACTGCGAGCAATTTACCTTGCCCTCAAGGTCTTCTGTACCCTCCTTGCCAACCTGACTGTCCTGGTTCAGACAGACAATCAGGTGGCCATGTTTTACATAAACAAACAAGGAGGGACGGGCTCTCTGTCGCTTTGCAACGAAGCTCTCAGATTATGGGCCTTCGCCAGAGAGCACCAAATTCATTTGCTAGCAGTG
Source organism: Ichthyophis bannanicus (assembly GCA_033557465.1). Classification (NCBI taxonomy): domain Eukaryota; kingdom Metazoa; phylum Chordata; class Amphibia; order Gymnophiona; family Ichthyophiidae; genus Ichthyophis; species Ichthyophis bannanicus. The sequence continues at coordinate 547,684,573 of CM066033.1, forward strand.
TATCTTCCAGGAGTTCAAAACTCTCGAGCAGACAGGCTCAGTCGAGTTCTGCTGCCACACGAGTGGTCCCTACACGCCAAACTTCCCCGGTTCTGTTCCAGGACTCCGTGTCAGGAAGCTCAGGCCACGGACGCCTTTCTCCTCCATTGGGGTCAGGCGTTCCTATATGCCTTTCCACCCATTCCGCTGATTCCCAAGACTCTGTTCAAACTCCAGAGAGATCACGGCTCTATGATCCTCATAGCTCCACGCTGGCCACGCCAAGTGTGGTTCCCTCTGCTTCTACAGCTCTCCCAGGGATCCTCCCTGGACTTAGGAGCTGCACCAGACCTTCTGTCTCAGGAGGAGGGCACTTTGTGGCACCCAAACCCCAAATCCCTACATCTCCGAGCTTGGTTACTGAAGGCTTAAGTCTTCAAGACTTTAATCTTTCTCAACCTGTGAAAGATATCCTTCATGCCTCTAGGAAACCTTCCACGAGGCGGTCTTATGCTTTCAAATGGAAACGTTTTTCCATTTGGTGTGCTCAGCAGGGCCTTGACCCTCTGGCACTTCCTTTGAATTCCCTCTTAGACTATCTCCTGCATCTTTCCAATGCAGGCCTTAAGACGAATTCTGTAAGAGTCCATTTAAGTGCTATTTCAGCATCCCTGAAACCTATAAATGGACAACCTATCTCCTCTCATCCTCTTGTTGCAAGATTCATGAGAGGCCTGACTCTCACTAAACCTCCCATCAGACCCCCCCCGGTCGCATGGGATTTGAATCTAGTGCTTGGTCAGCTTATGAAGCCACCTTTTGAGCCGTTATTTTCTACCTCCTTGAAATTTCTTTCCTGGAAGGTACTATTCCTAATTGCAGTCACTTCCGCTCGCCGCATCAGCGAACTGCAGGCTCTAGTGGCTAATCCACCTTATACAAGATTCCATCATGACAAGGTGGTCCTTAGGACGAATCCCCACTTTATGCCCAAAGTGGTCTCGCCTTTTCATCTTAATCAAGAGGTATATCTACCTGTCTTTTTTCCGGCTCCTCATGCATCCAGTGCAGAGAGGAACCTTCATACTCTGGATTGTAAAAGAGCTCTAGCCTTTTACCTTAATAGGACTCAGCCACATCGAAAGTCTTCTCAACTTTTCGTGGCTTTTGATCCTTCACATTTGGGACTTCCAGTCTCCAAGCGTACACTTTCCAATTGGATTGCTCAGTGTATTTCCTTTACTTACCAGAGTAAAAACATTTCTCTGGAAGGCCATGTCACAGCTCACAATGTGAGAGCCATGGCAACTTCTATGGCTCATCTGCACTCTGTTTCCATTGATCAGATCTGTCGAGCCGCTACCTGGGCCTCGGTTCATACCTTTACAGCCCATTACTGTTTGGACAAGGACTCCCGCCGGGATGCCTTGTTTGGCCAGGCTGTCCTCAAACACCTGTTCCATTCTTAGACAACTCCTGCCCACCTTCCCAGGATGGATGCCTGAGATCCATACGAAGATGGCGAACCCTTGGAGGGGGATCTCCCAGGCATCTCAGCTAGGGAGTCCCCATATGTGAGGACTTATTCCTGCTTGTTCCTGGAGATAGCACAGTTACTTACCTGTAACAGGTGATCTCTGGGAACAGCAGGAATTAGTCCTCACAACCCACCCACCTCCCCTAGGAGTTGTATCTTCTATCTATCTGTCTTCCTGTCCTCTCTCTATTGTCTCAGCTATAAACTCGAAACTGAGGAGAGCTGTTCAGGAAGGCGGGAAGGCAGCGCGCATGTGCAGTGGGAGGTCCCAAAAGCTTCCATTCTAGGAAGCTGGGGAGCTTTCCCGCGCAGGCTCCGTCGGTTCCGACGTACCCATATGTGAGGACTAATTCCTGCTGTTCCCAGAGATCACCTGTTACAGGTAAGTAACTGTGCTTTATTCCGAAGTGGTTCACTACAGTTGTAGTTTGCAGTGCTGTGTATTTGTGATGGCTCACAGAGCCAGAGGTTGCGTCAACTCTCCGGACAGTTTTTGTTTTATTTGTGGGGAATATACCGTGAAAAAGCGGCAGAGGAACATTTCTGCATTTATTAAAAAAGTATATTTCGCCTATTTCGGTTTGAAGTTAGGCGATCAAGACAAACCGTGGGCTCCTCACAGTGTGCAAGACATGTGAGGAAGATCTACGCTTATGGATGAAAGGTAAAAAACAAGCATTTCGTTTCGGAATACCTATGATGTGGCGTGAACAAAGAGACCACAGCAGTGACTGCTATTTTTGCTCTTGCATTGTGAAGGGATACAACTTAAAAAATAAGAACGTAATAAGTTACCCCAACCTTCCCTCAGCAATTAGGCCTATGCCTCATAGCAACGAAGTACCTGTGCCTGAACCACCAAAATCTTTGGATCATATTTGTGTGGACGGTTCTGATCATGATGAGACTCATCAGATGGCTTTTCCCGATGAGTCCAGTACTTCCGAGTTTGAAACTGAACCAGATCCGAAACCTGAACTTTTCTCTCCAGCTGAATTGAATGATTTAGTCCGGGATTTAGGACTCCCACAAGATGCTGCCCAACTGCTAGGTTCTCGGCTTAAACAGAAAAATCTATTGTCACCAGGAACAACTTTTTATTGGTACCGCAACCGCGAGACACAATTTTTGAAGTATTTCAGCAAAGAGGAAGATTTGGTATTTAGCAACGATATATACGGAGTGATGGAAAAGTTTAAACTCAAGTATGATCCTGCTGAATGGTGGCTGTTCATTGATTCGTCAAAAGACAGCATAAAAGGTGTTCTTCATAATAGCAACACATTCGCTTCAGTTCCTATTGCTCACTCTGTTATTCTCCAAGAAAAATACGAGAATTTGGCCCTGATTCTTCAGAAGATTCGTTATGATGAGCATAAGTGGATGATTTGTGGAGACTTTAAAATTCTATCCATGCTATTAGGGCAGCAAATCCGGTTTCACCAAATATCCCTGCTTCCTTTGCTTGTGGGATAGCCGGGCCCGCGACCTACAATGGGGGAAAAAAGACTGGCCAATTCGGGAGTATTTGAGACCCGGTGAGAAAAATGTTCTTCATGAGAGCTTGGTACCTCGTGATAAAATTCTATTACCACCTCTCCACTTTAAGTTAGGTCTCATTAAGCAATTCATTAGGTCCCTTCCAAAAGATGGTGAATGCTTTCGGTACCTTTGCTCAAAGTTCCCCCGACTTTCTGAAGCAAAGCTAAAGGAAGGAGTGTTTGTTGGCCCTGATATAAGGAAACTCATTTCAGATGGAGCATTCGCTGAAACGATGTCTGAGAAGGAAAAAGAAGCCTGGGATTCCTTCAAGGATGTTGTTCTCAAATTCTTGGGGAACAGGCGGGATGAGAACTATAAGGATATTGTTGCCAGGATGCTCAATGCCTTCAAAGAACAAGGCTGTAACATGAGCCTGAAAGTCCATTTCTTGCACTCCCATGTGAACTACTTTCCCGAAAACTTGGGGGCGTACAGTGAAGAACAAGGTGAAAGGTTTCACCAGGACATCAAGGACGCAGAGAGAAGGTACCAAGGAAGATGGAACACCACTATGATGGCTGATTTCTGCTGGTTGCTGCTGCGGGAAACCCCAGATGAAAAATACGCCAAGCAGCGCACCAAGAGAAGCATTCGGGGGAAGAAGAAACGGGCCCACCAGGAGATTGATTGACCCAAGAATGACTTTAAAATCTAAACTGTGTTGACAAATATCGTGTTTTTACTAAACTTTGAAATAAAAATTTGCTAGTTATTACCACAGTGTCGGATCTCATTTATTAGAATTTTATTTTCACACCATCGGGTGTTTGTCTTCATGTATTGCAATGGTGCGGTTTGCGTTTTCTATTCTTACATACATACCTGTACAACATTTTTTTGCACATTTCTTTGCTTTGCTTTGTGTCTAACCTCGCTCTTATATGCTCAATGTTTGTGCACATGTATGTGGCTGTTTTAAGTGCAGACAATTTTGCTACCATCACAGTGTGTTTTGTTGACATTACTCTATTCTTATGTGCTGCCTTGTTACAATTTTCTTTATTCTTATTTGAATAACTACTAAACAATTAGTATAAAGAATTCATCCAAGAAACTTTTATCTCGATCGCACTCAATCTGAAACGTTCACCTCAAACTGCTAACCCAATGTAGCAAAAAATCTGTACGTGATGGAGCAAATTGGTTACCAGATTTGGATTCAGCGCACCAAAAAACGTAAAAATCAATCGAAACATTAGAGGCAGTTTAAAAAAAAATTTTTTAGTGTACCTGTGTAATTAATGAAGAATAATGTCACAAAATCTAGTGTCTTTAGAAAGCAAAACTGTTAATTGTTTTACTGGATTTTTCTATAAATATGCTCCTTTAAATTTCTGGTATTGATTAGGAAGAGTTGAATATATTGATCCATAAAACTTGGTGCTCATGCTTATAGTTTAATACATAACAAACTTTTAAAAATCATTATTGTGGACTAGATTACTAGAGAATACTACTTGATTAGCACACATTGTTAATTAATATGACCTATTGCATAACATATGGGCCCTTCAGTGAAGAACATGCATTAGCACTTGTTAACCCAGTAATGCACTTTAATAAATCTAGCCTTATGGGTTTTTTTTTTACGGAAGATGGTTTAGGAGAATATTTTTGGATATCCCATTTTAATCAGATTATGTTGCTGATAGTACTATGAGCCATAACAATTTAGGCACATTTTAACTTGAGTAATCCTCTCGGGGCTTAGAGACTGCAGAGAAAACTGCATCTCCAGGAACAAGCAGGAATGTAGTCATCAGATATGGGTATCGTCAGTACTGACGGAGCCTGCACGGGAACGCTCCCCAGCGTCCAATTAGAAAGCTTTTGGGAACATCCCACAGCGCCTGCGTGCTGCCTTTCCGCCTTTCCCAACTGCCTCTCTCCAGGTCTTTGTTTTCCGCGGAGCCAGCAGGTCGTGTTCCTGTCACCGCAGAAAATTTTTCCTTCTTTTTTTGTGGTCACGTCTGCCTTCCTCGATGCTTTACCAGTACCGCCGGTTTTTCTTTCTTTCTTTCTTTTAAAAAAAAAAAAATTCTTAGAACATTTTTTTTCCCATTTTTTCCAGGTGCACGCGCCATTTTGGGCCTTAGGCCCAAGATTTTTTCCACAATGGAAAAACCCTCTTCGGGTTTTAAAAAGTGTACCAAGTGTGGCGGTACCATCTCCGTCACCGACACCCATGAGTGGTGTCTGAAATGTTTACGTCCTGACCATTCCATCTCGGAATGTATGGCCTGTGCCATGATGTCCAAGAGAGGTCAACAGAACTGAGCTACCAAGCTCAGTACCCTGTTTCCCTCTGATGCAGCCTCGGTGGCATCGACGTCTTCCAGGGCTTTGTCTTCCTCCCATGGATCTCAGGTAACTAAACATAAGTCTAGCTGGTCCTCAAAGGGTAGATCTTCCTCTAAGCATCGAGATGTCTCTGGCGTTGCCCTTGAGGATTCTGCACCGGCAAAATTGCCCCGGCTGGAGGCTTCAGCTTCCAAAGCATTATCGGGGCTCCAGGATGCTCTCGAGGCCTCGACCTCGGCAGAACTACTGGTGCCATGCTCTGGGGTACCAGCGGTCTTCTCCGGTACTGACATCCAGGCATCGGCAGCGTCGATAGACCAGAGAGTCCTGGCTATTGAACGCAGTCTGGCGGCTCTCCTTGCGGCATCGACACCCTCGGAACCGCGTCAGACAGTTCAACTGGTACCGGCACCGACTCCAGCACCGGTATCGGTATGCCTTCCGGTACCGTTACCCCTCGGTACCGACTTCGGTCGGTAGGGTATCGGGCTCTTCAAGAGCATCCCGACAGAAGGTACTTCGAGTCCTCAGAGGAATCTGAGAATTCTGACAGTTCTGTCGATGCGGGAATACTTCTCCCGGAGGAGCCTTCCTCCCCTAAACTCAGGATGTCTCCTCCAGAGGACATTTCCTTTCAGGATTTCATCAGGGAGGTGGCTTGGGATCTGTCCATTACTGTGGCCCCTGAAACAGAGCCCAGAGCAAAGGAGTTGGAAATTTTACAATATCCTAAATCTCCTAAGGAGGCAGCTACCTTGCCTATCCATGAGATCTTGCATGATCTCATGTTAAGAATGTGGGAGATACCTCTTACCACCTCTCCTCATTCTCGTAGACTGGATACTCTGTATCAAGTCCCTCCTTGTCCTGGTTTCCAGAAAACTCTGCTTCCTCACCACTCTATTGTAGTGGAATCAGCTATGAAAAGGATCAAGAGTGCAAAGAGTCATGCCTCTAATCCTCCAGGACATGAGTGCAGAACTTTGGATGCTTTTGGACGTCATGTCTTCCAAGCTTCCATGCTTTCTGCCAGGATCAGTTCCTATAGTCTATATATGGGAATGTTCCTGAAAGAAGTCACAGGTGATTTAGAGGCTTTGAGTCCTCTTCTTCCTGAGGATAGAAGGCAGGATTTTCTCACATTGGTCAAACATGCCCAAGATGTTTCTAAATTTGTCAACCACGCAGCTTTTGACTGTTTTGAGTGCATAAGCAGAACCTCTGCCATTACCATAGGTGCACGTAGAATTTCTTGGCTCCAGGCATCTGATCTGGATCTCTGGGTATAAGGCAAACTGGGAAATATTCCTTGTACTGGTGAGAACCTGTTTGGTAAAGATTGGCAGGAAAAGGCCAATGAGTTGGATGCTGACAACTCCACCTTGGATAGATTATCCAAGTCCACAGCTGATCCTGCAAGAAAGAAATCGTTCAAGAAACCATTCTTTTCTAAAAAGAAAAGATTTTATCCTGCTTATTCTCAGCAGGGACGTTCTGCAGGTCAGTTTGTCAGGAAAGGTCAGCAACCACCCAAACAAAGAAAACCAAAGACTGCTAAGCCTCAGCAGTCTCAGCCTCCACAAGGCCTTTGACTTTCAGCTAGAGAACTTAGCCTTCCTGGCTCTCATTGGACCAGAGCCTTCCACCATTCCAGGAAGGTTGTGTCACTTTGCCCCCAGATGGGGGCAGATAACAGCAGAGCATTGGACACTCTCCATCATAAAAGAGGGGTACAAGCTTCATTTTTCCAGCATGCCCCCTTCCACAGTGATAAGGCAGTTGAATTCTCCGACCACTCTCATCAACCTGTTAGGTCAGGAGGTCACTATGCTTCTTGCCCAAAGGGCAATAGAAGAAGTACCTATCCATCAGCAGGGTACAGGGTTTTACTCCCCCTATTTCCTTATCCCAAAGAAAACAGGGGGATACAGACCTATAGTGGACCTCAGAGAATTGAACAAATTCCTTGCCAAAAAGAAATTCAAGATGATTTCTCTGGGAACTCTGCTGCCCATACCTTCAGAGTCAGGATTGGCTTTGTTCTCTAGATCTCTAGGATGCGTACACCCATGTTCTCATCCATCCAACTCACAGAAGGTTCCTTCGGTTCTTTTTTCAAGGAAAGCACTACCAATACAAGGTTCTTCCTTTTGGCCTGGCCTCAGCACCAAGGGTGTTCACGAAATGCATGGCTGTGGTAGCAACATTTCTCCGCACTGTAGGGATATTCATCTTCCCCTACTTAGACGACTGGCTCATTCGAGCTCCAACAGAGTCAGAGGCCAGTACTTCTCTATCCTGCACAATGCGTATCCTTCAGTATTTGGGTCTGGTAATAAACATCCCAAAATCCAGTCTAACTCCCACTCAGTCTTTAGAGCTCATAGGAGCTTTGCTGGATACCAGAAAGGCAAGGGCCTATCACCCCCAGGCCCGTTGCCTTCGTATGGTGCAGTTAGCTTCTCAAGCAGTGCTAAAGCCTCATCTCACTGCCCGAGAAATGCTACAACTACTAGGCCATATGGCATCTACCGTGCATGTGTTTCCCTGTGCTCGCCTCCATATGAGGGCAACCCAATGAACTTTATCCACTCAATGGACCCAGGCATTAGGATGCCTGTCAGACAAAATAGCAAACACAAGTCGCCTTATTTTGTCCCTCCAGTGGTGGAAGTCCACTCAAAACCTGTTGCCGGGGTCCCCTTTTGAACAACCCTGACCCCAGGCAACTCTCACAACAGATGCTTATCTGATGGTTTGGGGAGCTCATCTGCAAGACCTCTCCACCCAAGGCACCTGGTCTTCACAGGAGACTCATCTACATATCAATCTCTTGGAGCTCAGAGCAATCTTCCTTGCTCTTCGAGTGTTCCACACCCTGCTCAGCTACAAGAATGTCCTCATTCATACGGACAATCAAGTAGCCATGTTCTACGTGAACAAGCAGGGGGGAACAGGCTCTCTGTCGCTTTGCAACGAAGCTTTGCAACTATGGGCCCTCGCCATAGAGCATCAGATTCATCTCCTGGCAGTGTATCTTCCAGGCATACAAAACTCTTGGGCAGACAGACTCAGTCGAGTTCTGCTTCCACACGAGTGGTCTCTGCATGCAGACCCAGGTAGCCAAGATTTTTCAAATTTGGGGACCCCCGGACTGAGACCTCTTTGCAAGTCCATGGAATGCCAAACTTCCCCGGTTCTGTTCCAGAACCCCGGCTCAGAGGGCTCGGGCCAGGGATGCTTTCCTCCTTTACTGGGGTCAATGCTTCCTGTATGCCTTTCCACCCATTCCCCTAATTCACAAAACCCTGTTCAAGCTTCAGAGAGACAGAGGCCGTATGATTCTCATAGCTCCACATTGGCCACGGCAAGTGTGGTATCCTCTGCTTCTATATCTCTCTCAAGCTCCCTCCCTGGAGTTAGGGTCTGCTCCAGATCTCCTGTCTCAGGAGAACGGAATGTTATGGCATCCCAATCCCCAGTCTCTGCATCTCAGGGCTTGGTTGCTGAAGGCCTAGATCTTCATTATCTTAACCTTCCTCAGCAAGTAAAGGATATCCTTTATGCTTCCAGGATGCCTTCCACAAGATGCTCTTATGCTTTCAAGTGGAAAAGGTTTAACATATGGTGTTCGAAGAAGGGTCTTAACCCCCTTGTGATACCTCTGGAATCATTACTGGAGTATCTCCTTCATTTATCCAATGCAGGACTTTAAACTAACTCAGTAAGAGTCCATTTGAGTGCTATTGCAGCTTCTTTCAAGCCTCTAAATGGACAACCTATTTCCTCCCATCCTCTTATAGCAAGATTTATGAGAGGCCTTCTTCTAACTAAGCCTCCCATTAGGCCACCACCGGTGGCATGGGACTTAAACCTGGTTCTTGGTCAGCTCATGAAGCCATCTTTCGAACCCTTAGCTACTACCTCCTTGAAATTCCTTTCTTTGAAGGTTATCTTTCTCATTGCAATCACATCAGCACGCCGCATTAGTGAGTTGCAAGCGCTAGTAGCTAATCCACCTTATACAAGGTTCCATCATGACAAGGTAGTCCTTAGGACTCCTCCACGCTTTATGCCAATGGTGGTCTCGCCTTTTCATCTAATCCAAGCGGTCTACCTACCTGTGTTCTTTCCAAGGCCTCATGCATCAAATGCAGAAAGGAACCTTCATACTTTGGACTGTAAAAGAGCTTTAGCCTTTTACTTACAAAGAACACAGCAACATAGAAAGTCCTCTCAACTCTTTGTTGCTTTTGATCCTTCTCATTTGGGACTTCCAGTCTCCAAGAGAACACTATCTAACTGGATTGCTCAGTGTATATCCTTTGCCTATCAGAGTAAGAATCTTCCTCTGGAGGGCGATGTCACAGCTCACAATGTGAGAGCCATGGCAGCTTCAATGGCTCGTCTGCACTCTGTGTCTATCAACGACATCTGTTGAGCAGCCATCTGGGCCTCGGTTCATACCTTCACAGCCCATTACTGCTTGGACAAGGACTCCCGGCAGGATGCCTTGTTTGGTCAGGCTGTTCTCCAACACCTGTTCCATACCTAATCAACTCCTACCCACCATCCCTGGTAGGATGCCAGAGATCCATAGGGGGAAGTGGGGCCCTTCTCAGGGACGCAAAACTTCTGGGGTCTCTCCCTGGCATCTAAAGCTAGGGAGTCCCTATATATGATGACTACATTCCTGCTTGTTCCTGGAGATAACATAGTTACCTGTAACAGGTGATCTCCGGGAACAGCAGGAATTTAGTCTTCACAACCCACCCATCTCCCCTAGGAGTTGTATCTCTCTATCTCTTTCCCTTTCCCTCTCTCTCTCTTTGTCTCAGCTTTAAAACTCAACTGGAGAGAGGCAGTTGGGAAAGGCGGGAAGGCAGCACGCAGGCGCTGTGGGATGCTCCCAAAAGCTTTCTAATTGGACGCTGGGGAGCGTTCCCACGCAGGCTCCGTTGGTACCGACGATACCCATATGTGAGGACTAAATTCCTGCTGTTCCCGGAGATCACCTGTTACAGGTGAGTAACTATGCTTTCCTGCATGATGCATCATGAGGATATTCTCCTGTCTACACCGATATGTATTTTTAATAATTTTCCTTAAAAATATTTTGGTCCCTTGTTTGTCTGAGCAGATTGTAAGCTTTGGAGCAGGGGACTGTCTTTTATGTGTATTTGTACAGCGCTTTGTATGCCTAGTAGCACTATATAAATGATTAGTAGCAGTAGTGATCCAAGGCGTCTGCAAAGCCGAAATGCTTTTGAAGGGTATGCTGAAATACAGAAAATAGTGCTCGTTGAAAGATAGTCTGCCATGATTCAGATATTGATATTAGCAAAGAAACTGATTCCTAGCAGCACTTCAAGCCTATAGAGGAGCCTTGGGCTACCACACAGGTTTCTGAGTATATGCCATGGAAGAGGTACAGGCCAGCTGCCTGTGAGGTAGCCAAAAGCAAGTCATGTGGTGAGAGAAAAGATAAAAGATAAACTTAAAAGTTCGTTTTTCTATTTCAGAATATATGATTCTGTATTTAGTATTGTACCCCCACCCCCAAATCCACATCTTCTGCCATCTCACCCTCAGATTTCCACAGAGAACACAGTTAAATTCTGCTTTTGGAAATAAATATTCATATCATACCATTGTGCTACCCTGCTGAGATACATTTCACCATGACTGTTTCATCCATGCCTCCCACACTGACATGCCTGAGTTTGCAAATTGAGGAAAAATGAAATATGCCATTGTGTCACATTTTAAGTGTGCCCTTTCAGCTTGTTTAAACTTTGCTAATTTTTGTGCTAACAAAGTTGAAATGCATATTTGATGTTCTGTTCACTTGTAAGCAGATGACAACTTTAAAGCAAGAGTTTTTTTTTTTTACTTTATCACCATCTCCTCCTTTTCATTATTGTTGCACTTATGAGATGATTGAAAAATCTAGAATTTAATGTCCTAATTTCTATTTCTGGATACGTTTTGTTTTGCAGGATAACTTTTTGCCATCTACCTTTCCAGAGTAAGTGGTTATATCTGGGTACGGAAAGAGGAAATATACACATTGTAAACGTGGAGTCCTTCACACTCTCAGGCTACTACGTCATGTGGAATAAAGCCATTGAACTGTGAGTTTGCTCATTAAAATTTTATGGCAGATTACCCATCACTTTTTGTGCAGCCTTACTTAGGGGAAAGGAACATCCTTGATCACTTCGAAAGCTTATGAGACCTATCTGTGCTGAAGTTCATCAAGGGGTGTATCTCCCAAACTCAGACATGTACAGAATCAAGAATCGAAAACGTAATATAGTTTACGGTTTCTCAAATTACTTATAAAAAATCAGCTGTGTCTATACAATACCAATGTGGTTGTGTATATATCTATATCATATACTGTAGTCCTGTACTGTAGTCCTGAGAAATTGTTGGAACTCTGTCTATATATTATCGCACACTATACCCAAAAATATTATTAGATAATTGTGATAAGAGAAATTCACTGAAAAAAATAATTCAGACAAAAAGAATATATTTTGATTATTTATTCAATGATACATATCCTTGTGCGAAAAAGTATGTGAACTCTCCATTCATTAGTTTCTGGGAACTTTGAGCAATAGCTTCAGCTAAATATTTTAAGTAACTATCACTCAGTCTCTCATATTGCTCCTGAGGATTTTTGGCCATCTCTTCCATACAGAACTGTTGGTTTTGACATTTGAGGGCTTATTTGTATAAGCAGCTCATTTCAGGTCTTGCCACAACATTACAGTAGGGTTCAGGTGGGGACTTTGACTTGTCTATTCTAAAACAAAAATGCCCTAATGATCAGACATGTTGTCTTGCTACTTGATCCATTTTCAGTTCAACTTCAGTTCTAGAATTTGCTGATATAAAACAGGATTCTTGTTTTCATAAGTGATAGCAAGCAATCTCCAGGAACAAGCAGGAATGAGTCTTCACATATGGGTACGTCGGTACCGACGGAGCCTGCATGGGAACACTGCCCAGCTTCCAATCAGAAAGCTTTTGGCAGCATCCCTCGCGCCTGCGCGCTGACTTCCCGCCTTCTCCAGAGCCTCTCTTCAGTTTTCGTTTTTCCGCGGAGCCGGCAGGACGTCCTCTTGTCTCCGCAGAAACTTTTCTTTTTACTTACTTTAATTACTTTAGTTTTTGTTTTCTTGTGGTCACGGCTGTATTTCCCGCCGCCACCGGTACCGCCGGTGGATTTTTGACTAAATTCTGAGAAACTTTTTCTTCAGTTTTTTTCCTTAACTTGTTGGGCCTACCAGGCCTCTTCCTCATGGAGCCTTCTTTTCCTAAGAAGTGCATTCGATGTGGAAACACCTGTTTCCTTTTAGACTCCAATAGTTGGTGTCTCAATTGTGTGGGTCCTGACCCTTTTTCCCCTGACTTGTCAGGGGATACTTTTGTGAGGAAACCTTCAGTTTTTAGAGTTTCCCTCGATACCGTTTTTTTATTCGGCAGTGAGGGAACCCGGTTTCTCCTCTTCACAGGATCAGGTAACCCACAAACAGTCTGTTAAGACTAGTCAATGCTTGAGTGGTATGTCCCATGCCCAGCATGGTGACGGCTCCGGCCTTACCCTCAAGAATCCATTGGCATTACCCCTGCGGGAGTCTGCGGGCTCCAAAGCATTAAAGGGGTTTCAGGTTGTTCCTGGGGCTCACCCCTCACAGAACATACCTGAGCCATGTCCGGGGGTGGTATCCGTTTCGAGCGGTACCGATCTCCTGGCATCGGCATCGGCACCGGTGTCGAGTGTTCCACTCTTCACCAGGGATCGCCATCGGGCATCCTCGGTACCTTCGGGACCGATCGATACGCTCCGAATTGACTTCCCTCGATCCCAGCCGTGCACGGTGCGGGTATCCGCTTCCAGTGGTACCGACTCCCCGGCATCGGCTTCGGTGTCGAGTGTTTCACTCTTCACCAGGAATCGTCTTCTAGCATCCTCGGCACTTTTGGGGCCGGGCGATACGATACCGATGGACATTTCCATATCTCAGCCATGCTCCGGGACGGTACCGGCTTCGATCGGTTCCGATACCCCGGCATCGGCACCGGTGTGGAATAACGTTCTCCCGGCAAGAGGTTGTCATCGGGCATCCTCGGTACCTTCGGGACCGATCGATGTAACCCAGGGTGCTTTACCGGTATCAGCATCGCCGATACTACCACCGACGTCGGTACTCTCGAGACATGCATCGATAGACTCGCTTCCTTCGATGCCGAGTCTTGAATCGATATCTAGTCTCGAGGACTGGGTACCGACGCGTCCCGGAACCGACTCCCATCATTTCCAGATAAGCAGTTCCGAGGATCCTAGCCATAACTCTCGCATGATCTCGGTACCATTGCTGCAGTTCCCGATGACAACTTCAACTGCTGGCCCTGTGTCAGTATCGATGTCGGTGCCTGTTCTTGCACCGATGCCTAGTTTAGAACCGATACCTGGGGTTGCTGATACAGTACTCAGTGCCTCTAAATTACCATACCAGTATCCTTGTCCATCTACTAGGTTTCTCTCCTCACACCACAGTACGTCCTCTGGTGCTCAGCCTCTTTCTTTAGCCTTACCAGGGAAGGTTCCCATAGGAGATCAGTCTTTTCAGGCTTTTCTCCTGGATATGGCAACCTTTCTTAATATCTCTATCCCTGGTTGTGATGCTATTCCTGGCTCACTGGCACAAATGGAAAATATGATGCTTCCTTTACATCCTGCTCTGCAAGATCTCCTTCTGAGGGTCTGGAAATCACCCTTACGGCTTCCTCTACCTTCTACAGCCACTGAGGTTCGGTACCGGGTGCCTGCCTCCCCCAGGATTTCAGAAGCCTCAACTTCCTCATCGTTCCCTTGTAGTGGAATCAGCACTGAGGAAGGTTAAGAGCGAGAAGAAGCATTCTTCTTATCCGCCAGGTCGTTCTTCAAGAACACTCGATGCGTTTGGTTGTCAAGCCTTCCAAACATCTATGCTGGCCTCCAGAATTCTTTCATATATTTTCCACATGAGTCTCACACTCCAGGAGGTCACAGAGAGATTGTCTCTTTTGACCCCTTTTATGCCAGAGCCCAAGGCTACCAATTATTCCTTGCTACTCAATCATAGCCGGAATATATCTTGGTTCCTTTCTCGTGCTTCTATAGACTCTTTTGAGTCTGTTAGCAGATCTTCTGCTATTGCCATTGCAGCACGTCGCAGAGCCTGGCTCGAAGCTTCAGACTTGAGCAGATGGGCACAAACTATATTGGCTCATTCTCCTTGTACTGGAGAAGGTCTCTTCAATAAGGAGGCTTTACGTCAGGTTGCTCAATGCTCCGCTGACTCTCCTTCCACTAAGGACCATTCTAAGCCACCTCCTTCTTCGAAAGGTAGGAAATGTCCTACCAAACCTTCTTTCCCTAAGAAAAGAAAGTTTCATTCATCTCCTGCCCATCATTCGGCTGTACCTAAACAAGGGACACCTCAGCCTAGTCTGAAGTCCTCCAGCTCTGGCCAGTCTCAGCATTCCCAGCAACCATAGGGGCTGGGAATTATACTCTACAGTTCACTTCTACCCATTAGAAGTTTATTCACTGTGCTTTTCTTTTTCAGTGTACTAAGCTGTCGGTAAATTTTTGTTCAGGGACTACAGACTTCTCCTCTTCTTACTCTCTAGAAGAGCAGTTGCAACTATCCCTTGATAGTTCTGTCCCAACCGAACATTTTTTCCTTCAGTTGACTTACCCTATGGGTATGTCGCCCTCCAATTACTTGCTCTACCCTCTCAACCGGGCTTTTTCCCTAACTGAGGGGTGCCACACTGAAAGGCTTCTCTGGCAAGCTCGTTCCTCAGACGGGGAGAAGGGATATCTCCTCTCCTTTCTTGTCTGTTTTTCTTTCTTGGGCACAGGACAATCTCTCTGCTGTTTTCGTCAGCAGCTGTGCCTGCAGGAGTTACAGTGCTTGTATTACTGGTACATTTTACATGTTCCAGTCCCTTGTTCAAAATTTTGTCTAGCCTCAGTAGTGATTCCAAGCTACTCGTCAGCTATCTTGGATCCTCCTACTCTTTTAGGCTTTCTCACATTATTCTATCCATCTCCTCTCCTAGGATATGGCAACACACCTGACTTCAGTCAGTTTATCTCATATCTCTCCTGCACAATGCTCTCTGCAGTCTTCAGAGAAGCTTTCTACTATGAGGGCCTTGCTATAGAGCATTGACCTTGTCTCTAAAGCTTCTCTATTAGTAGGGAAAAGCTTATAATCCCTTCCCATGCCTGTGAGGGTTCTCCACACCCTCAGGCCTGGGGTGTTCACATGAAATATCAGTTCTTTTGCGTGAAAATCCAACGCTGATATTTACGCATGCTACCTCTGGGTCCCTCCAGTAGGTCCCTCTGGTATCTTCTTCTGCGTTTCTGCACATCTGCCATGTCAGTGTTCTGTGGAACTCCCGCCTTGTTCCTTACAGATTCATATGATCATCTGTTCTCATGCAAACATCACGGTTATCTCGTTGGATTGCCTTCGTGCATCCCTCAATCCACGGAAATAGATTCTCTATACATATCCCAAGTGGGTTCACCCTCTTGTAGGGCGAAGAATCTTTTTCTTTTATATTCCCCATGTACAATTATGGGGCTGGGTGGTAGACATGTATCTTCAACTTGTTATCTTGTATGTAGCATCTCCATATATGTCTACATACCTATATCATTACCCTGGTGGTGCAAAACCATGCCCCACAAATGTATATATATTTCGGTATATCATATCTATATCTATATATCTATATATATCTATATATATCTGTCTGTCTATCTATCTATCTATCGATCGATCGATCGATAGATAGATATTTTGATACATTTCTCCACCCATATCCTAATATACACATATGGACATATGTATATATATCTATATATATCTATATAGATATATATATTCCATCCACATATATATATGTGTCTGTTGGGGGGCTTCTTAAGGGTTGATATGTCTTACACACTATCACCCTTACTGTCTATACTAAATGTTTTACCTTCTAGAGGTTTTAGACAGTCTATCGCCCTACTTCGCATATCATTTTACGATGCAGAAACTGTCATGCACCTATAACTACTGTGGTGCTAACATCTTCCATTTTTTCTTTAAGTCCTTGAAGCATCAAGCTTCAATATTTTTCCTACCTCTCGCAGCTAGGAAAAATAGTGTACATCTTTATCTTGAGTACACAGCTGTTCTTCTTGGGAATAGGGGTTTTTCCAGTCCCCCTCTTCCCGCCAGGACTGGGCTAGTTCTCCAACTCCGTCAGTCTTCTTCCTTTAGTCCTCAATGTTAATGACTTTATGCCTAAAGGAGTTTTCAGCTTTTTCCCATAAAGCTTCCATTGAAGACCTGACGTCTAATCCTCCCCAGTTGACACTTGGATCGTCTACTACCTCCAGGTCTGGACCTTCATCCTCACTGCTGGGAGGTCACCTTGAAGATTCCGCCACTGCTTATCCAGTAGACTCCATCATGCTCTCTACATCCTACAATACAGTAGGTAAGCTGCATATTTTAAGTGTACATTAAAGGTGTTTTAATGCTACTCATCATATATAGCAAGGACTCCTGTAGTCTGTAGGGCCCTGTAGTCCTTGGCTATGCTGTTCCTTTCCTCACAGCTCCTTTATTGTCAACTCCTACCCTCCATCCCACTTTGGATGCCGGGGATTCCTGGAGACAAAATGCACCCCTGGTCCAGGCTCCTGCATTTTTATGGGATCTCCCCCTTGCATCTCCAGCTCGGGAGTCCCCATATGTGAAGACTCATTCCTGCTTGTTCCTGGAGATAGCACAGTTACTTACCTGTAACAGGTGATCTCTGGGAACAGCAGGAATTAGTCTTCACAACCCTCCCACCTCCCCTAGGAGTTGCATCTCTTATCTTCTTCTTCCTCCTTTCCTCTCCTCGCCTTTGTCTCAGCTTTGAAACTCAACTGAAGAGAGGCTCTGGAGAAGGTGGGAAGTCAGCGCGCAGGCGCGAGGGATGCTGCCAAAAGCTTTCTGATTGGAAGCTGGGCAGCGTTCCCGTGCAGGCTCCGTCGGTACCGACGTACCCATATGTGAAGACTAATTCCTGCTGTTCCCAGAGATCACCTGTTACAGGTAAGTAACTGTGCTTTCCCATACCATGATACCTCCAACCTTGTACTTTTGACAGGATGATCTTAATTCTGGAAGGCAGTTTTTCTATATTTTTGCCGAACAAAGAATTTGTTGTGGTCAAAAGGTTCCATTTTTGATTCATCTGTCCAGAGAACATTATGCTAACTTGAGGCAGGCAGCAAGGTTCTTTTTAGAAGGCAGTGATTTTCCATTAAGCAGAACTTAGGCAGGCACAAAAATAAGTGACATTACACGTTGCTGCATGCACTTTCCACGCACAGTAGTAATTTGACTTACTGTTCCCCATCCCCTACTTATTCCTCTGCATAGCAACCAAAACCTGCTTACTCTTCTCCAGCCTTTTACTGTTATGCACTCCTAAACTGAAGATCACTCGGGGCAAAGACTGCACTGATTTCAGACTTGATCTTCCTTCCCAGTGGACTTAACCTCCCTCTCCACCTCCTCACATCACACAAAATGGTGATAGAGTTGCCGTTCTATACCACTCGTCTACCCTTACTCATCCCCCATATTTCATTACCCAGAATCCTTACTACTTCGACTTCCCTCTTGCCCCTGACTCATTTCCTCTTAATCTACTCCCTTCTGACCTAGCACCCCTCCCCTCCCCCCTCCCCCCCCAGGATTCCTTACTCTCGGAGGCATCATTTCACTATCCCAGTCATCTTGTATTGGGCAACTTCAGTGTCCATTTTGCTCACCCATCATCATTTTCCAACACATGCAGCTGATCACACTGTTGACCTAATTATCTCCTCCCAGTAACCTTCCTTTTCCCTTTGCTTCTCTCTCTGCATGTCCTCTTCCCTGGACTGACCACTTCTGCATCATTTTCTCATTCCACTTTAACCCCTTTCCATCTCCTTCGTTAGATAATACTCACACTCTTTCATATGAACTAGTCCACAGATTCTCACCTGAATCCCTTTCTGACTTTCCTCCTTCTGATGCAATCTTCCCAGTTGATTTTCATTCTTTCCCTGTTGACGATCAGGTTCAGTTATGGTGATCCCTTCTTACCTTGGCCCTTGACTGCATCGCCTCTGTTGGCCTCCCTATGTCCAAATTAAAATGCCTACAGCTCATTCAAAATACTGCTGCTAGACTATTAGCCCATGCCTCCTGCTTTGACCATATTACTCTACTGAACTGTTTCCACTGACTTCTGTTGCAATATTGTATCCAATACAAGCTTCTCAATCTGGTGTATAAAATCCTTCACTTAGGCACACCCTAGTACTTCTCCTCCCTCATCATTCTCCATACTCCACACCACACCCTCTGTTCAGTTTACACCAATTGCCTCCACTTCTGCTCTTTCTCTCAAGCTCACCTCGAATCCACCTGCCACTTTGCGTTTTGTTTCCTCATTCCTAGCCTCTGGAACATCCTGACCCAGACCTTCATATGGAACCATTCTATGTCAAATTCAAGTCTCAACTTGACCTTCTTGTTTCAAGTAGCCTTCAATATCCCCTCTGGTTAACATACCCTGGTTACTACCACCCCTTCCCCCCCCCCAATCATAAACTATTGCCTGTCACTGTCCTATCTGTGATAATGGAGTTCCTTTCACCTTCCTAACTTGATTTTATGATGTAAACTGCTCTGTTACTGTTGTGAAGGGCAGTATATCAAACCACAATAAACATAAACATCTGGCATTTCCCAGGCTGAATTTGCGTTGGGGCTGGTGAGCCCAGCGTCATCCTCAGGATATGAGCTGTCACCAGGACTGCATCCTCCACCTGTGCTTTTTGCTGGCTCTTCATACCTGGATGTTGCCAGGCCACTGACCCTGGTGCTGGGTAGCAATTTTGACCTGGGCGGAGGCAGTGCATCTGGGTTAGTGACATCCTTGTTATCGCCTCAAGAGAACAGTGGTGGGGCTGGAGAGAAGAAGCTGAAGCGGGTAGCGGAGTGCGAGATGATGAAGGCTGCTTTCCCCGGCGGGTCAAGGAGTCCCTTAGCTTCTCCAGGTGTTACTGAGGGATAGGCAGTTTCTTCAGTGCTTTTTTTGCTGGAACGTCCAACAGTATTTACTTTGGAAACAATATGGAGTGCTATTATGAAGCTTTGGGAAGTGTTTGTTCAGCAGATCAGCCAGATGGTGGTCCAGATCCAAGGTAATACAGTTTTGTCACAAGCTACTGCGAGAGATTTGACTACGGTGAAAGGAACTGTGGACAAGTTGCACCTTAAAGTTTAGGCTCATGAAAGTTGACTAACTTTCCATGCTCTTTGCTAGTTCTTGCTAGAGATATGCTGAAGCAGTATTTTGTTGACGTTTTGAGGATACCTATTGAATCGCAACCTTCGCTATCTAAAGTTTACTACATTCCTGATCGAAAAAAAGTGTTGGCGGGTGTACAGCAACCCTCTCTGGCAGAATCTCAACATATGGACATGCTTAGTAACTCCAATATTTTGGAATTGAGTGATGTTGATAGTGTTGTGCCATCTACATTATTAACTCTTGCTTTAATATCTGATTAGAAGTGGCTTCTTAAAATTTTAAGAAGCGCTCCTTGCCTTTTAAGGGCTTAGCAGTGCGTACTTATCCGGATCTGGCCTGAGAGATCCAGTTGAGAATAGAGAATTTATTCTTCTTAAGCCAGGAGTATTACAGCTGGGGGGTACGTTCTTTCTGAAATTTCCCTGCAAGTGCCTCATTAGGCTGCAGTCTGTTAGTTATGTATTTCATGAACCCTACAGCTGGCTGCCTTTATTACCTCTCGCCTTAATTCTACCTCCCAGGTTACTACGGCGTAACAAAATGCTGTAATATTTGTTTGAGACTGTTGACTGTGTAAGCTTTCCTCTCATGTTTGGTTTTCATTTATCTTGGTTCTTGGGTTCTCCAATGTTGTTGGGCTAGTGAAACTAGACGTGTAATTTTGAGTGTTATGTTTCCACTGATATTGTATCTGATGTCTGTTTTTCTTTTCCTGGTACAAGTGGTTTACTTGGAATTTATTGTAAATTGATAAATATAAAATTAAAAAATAACATAAACATAAACTTCTCAATTCTGGCTTTTTAGCTCTACTGAGAGGACATGAAAATTAGTCTCTCCTGATTGTTTAAGGGTTTATGTCTGTGTCTTACAACGTTGTTTTTCATCTTCATTTATCCTTTTTTTTTAATGTTTTATTAATTGATGCTTTTGCTCCTGGTTATTGTGCTATGTTCTGAAGTCAGGGTCCCCACGCTACCTGCACTGTGACACAAAAATTGAGACTTTGATACACTTTCTAAGTATCTAATCTGCTTGGTTCTAACCATAATCATTGTGTGTCTCCACGAGCCCCAAAGGACCGCCAAACAATCTGTGCAATTACTCTGAAGTTGAGAGGCAGCTTCTTTTAGTCCAGAAAGAAGAGGGCTTTCTCTGCGCAGCTGTTGTCTGGCTATGCATTCAAGCAGAGCTTCATTGGCAGAAGTTCCATCTGTCCCCTATGCAGTGACCTTAAAGGTCCAGTAGAAAAAGTACCACCACCAGGTTGCACTCATGGTGCATGGATCCTTGGAAGTTTCCAGTCCCAAAGCACAGCTGGGTTCAACCAGGCCTGAGAGGGAAGAACCATTCTTTTTTTGTGGTTTGGGCATTTTTTTTCTGTTTTTTCAGGTTCCTTTTGTTTTGCAGCCTGTACTTTTTTTGGGGTGTGTGGTTTTTTTTCCCCGCAGTTCTTTTTCTTTGCCATGTTGTACTTTGCTAACATGCCTGGTGCCCAGTGTTGTGACTCATGTTGAGTGAGCTCTGCAGTGGGCTTCTTTTACTCCTCCTGTGATGGGGATGATCAGGGTTTGATTTTTTGACATGCTAGATCCCCATGCCAATTCTGATGCCTGTTCTGAGTCCTGTAAGCCTCCTGACCTGCAGGTGGCAATTTTGGGGGTAAGCTGGTTGCAGGAGGAGTGCAGAGGCTTTAGGCTGTGGTCAGCAGCCTCCTGAGGGCTCTCTTTCTACTGGTTTTGAGGAGCAGCAACTACTGAAATAGCACAAAGTCTTTTTTTTCAGTCCCTTCTTGCTACTTGGCCATCCCCTTTGCAAGGGCCTGTGTTCAGGACACCCCTCCAGGGGGCCCTGGGCCCTTGGGTGGATCTTCCATGGCTGGTAAGGGAATTAAACATGCCTACTTTGCTCTTTCACCCATGTGTTCTTCTGGGAGCCCTGCCTTAACTCCTCTATGGCAATTGGTTGGGATGTAGAAGAGGGCTGTTTTTCTCCAGAAAGAGAGTCTGAGGAAGAAGCGAATCTTCCCCCTTGCTGAGGGTGCACACCCCTCAGTGATGTGCCTTTTTCACAGAGTGGGAGGAGTGGTCTAGTGGTTAGGACAAGGTACTTCAGGCCGGAGGGCCGGGGGTTCAAGTCCCACCTGGAGACAGCAATCTCAGGCCGGAGGGTCTGGGATTTCTAGTCCTATAGGCACTCCTTGTGGTCTTGGGCAAGCCACTTAACCTTCCATTGCCCATGTTCCCTGTAAGTATTAGCATATGTGTCTCATATCCCCTCGTGTTACATGTATCCCCCAATTGACCGCTTTGACCTGGTGAAAAGCGGGATATAAATACAGCTAAATAAATAAAATAAATAAATAAATAAAGTGGACCTCCCTATGCTGATTCAGGATTTTGTGGATGCATTACACATTGCGGGATCTGCTTTGGTGCAGTGTCAAAGATTGACCCTGTTTTGAAAGGTATCAAGTGTCGTCCTAGCTTCTTTTTTTTGCCTGAGCCCATGTGGCAGCTCCTGGCCTCCAAATGGGAGATTCTGTAGTTAGGTCTTAAGGGTCCAAAGGTATTCTGTTGGTTATATCCCCTGCCACAGAGCGAGTTGGATCAACGGTTTGAGTTTCCTTGGGTATGGATGCCTTTGTCATGACTGCCCAAGTGCACAACTATTCCAGTGGATGATGGTGCTGCACTCAAGAAGCCTTATGATAGGAAGGTAGAGTCCTTCCTTAAGAATGCCTTTATGGCCTTGGCCTTGGGTTCCCAAGCAGCCTTGTATGTAGGCCTAGTGGCCAGATTACTTTTGTGCTGGCTTCAGCAGCTGCTGGACATTCTGGAGACTGCCAGATTGGAGTCTAGCACTGTGTGCTTGACGAATGCCTTCTATGACTTGATCGGGATCTCTTCAAGGTTCATGGCATCAGTGGTTGTGACTAGGCATGGCTCTGACTTCACAATTGGCCTGCTGATGCATCCTTCAAGTTGCAAATGACAAGTTCCCCTGCAAGGACAGGTGGTTCTTTGGGGAGGATCTTGAGCAGCTAGTGAAAGACCTTGAAGAATGTCCCCCTCAAAGGCTCCTGAAAATGGGCCCAGGGGTGCTAGGTCTTCCTCTCGAAGGGTTTCGCTTGGAGCTTGGATTTGCCCCAGCTGGCTAGGAGTTATAGGGTCATTCTCCCTATGGGCCTAGGCTCTAAGATGGACCAGTCCTTTCAGAGCACTTAATGATCTCGAGATTCATTGGCAGCTCCCGACATTGCCAGGAAGCCCTCATAGTGAGATCGCGCAGGTTCATTCCAAGGTACAGCTGGTTGGTAGTGGTTGACTCAAATTACATTGTACTATTGGATTCTCCAGTTATGGGTTGGAATTAGCATGGCTTCTCAGGGATGGCTTTGTAGAGTCTCCCTGTGGAAAATCTCGGCAGGTGGCACAGTGCTTGTGTCAGGCCATGTGCTTTGGCATACATGGCCTGTCACTTCTGACCTCCCTCTGACAGGAAGTTGCATTGTAGGGGGGTCAGAAGCGGCAGGCCATGTGTGCCGAAGCTGTTGCTTTTAAACTGTTTGTGCCACCAAGCTGAGCCACCCTGAAGATGGAATCAGTAGTGTCAGAAAGCCACTGCTTTTAAACTGCTGCCGAGCCGAGCTGCCCCCACCCAAGAGAGAATGGGCGATGGTGGGGGGGGGGGGGGCAGCTTGGTGGCATGACTGGGGGGAGGGGCGGCACGGCCAGGGCTTCTTCCTGGGATGGCAGAAACCCTTGGGCCGGCCCCGGATGAAAGAAACTGTACAGCACCTCCCATAATTTCAGGCTATTTTACTTGTGTCTACTGCTGGCCAGGACCAGGGTCCGTTATTCCATCTACTTTATGATCCCCAATAAAGGAGGCTTCTTCTGGCCTATTCTGGACCTGAAAGCTATCAATACCACACTCTGAGTTCCCCCATTTCTGCATCATCAAATCGGTCATTGCATCCTCTTAGCAAGGGGAGTTTCTTACCTCCTTTAGATCTCACCGAGGCATATTTCCATGTTACCATAAAAGAACATGAGCTGCTTCTGCATCCTGGGCTGTGCACTTCGAGGTCCAGGCTCTGCACTTTGGTCTGGTGACGGCTCCTTGCACTTTCTCAGAGGTCATGTAGTAGTTGCATTTTTGTGCAAGCAGGGAATTCAGGTTCACCCCTACCTGGACAACTGGCTGATCAGGTTGGTCTCTCTAGAGAAGTCCAGGGATGATATGTCTTTGGTGATCTACTAGTTGGAAAGGCTGGCATTGGTGATCAACTATTCCAAGAGGAGCCTACTTCCTTCCCAAGACTTGAAGTACCTCAGGGCTCAGTTCTGCACTCTCCTGGGTTGAGCTTTCCTCATGAGAGGGAGGTATCTCAAGCTGCAGAGTCAACTCAGGGTATTTTGTGCTAAGTCAGCCCCATTTGAAACTTTTTGCAAGGTTTCTTTCAAGGATTTGATCCGTAAGGTGGTGTTCCTGGTAGCATTAGCATCAGCTAGGCAGGCATCAGGGCTACGGGCTTTGCCTAATAGTGAGCCTGTCTTGGTCACCTTGGCAGCTTCTGTCAACTTGCAGTCTATGCAATCCTTTCTCCCAAAGGTGCTGTCCTCCTCCTTTCACCTTAACCGGATTATTGTTCTTCCTTTTCTGAGGGGAATCTTCAGGAGGATCCTTCGCTGCATCTGAATAATCAGATACCTTGAAATTACCAATTCCTTCTGCTGGTCAGATCTTTGTCCTCTTCGGCAGTCAGAGGAATGGATGACAGTGGCAGTGCCCTGAATTGCCCGTTGAATTAAGGAGGCATTGGGTCAGCATGCCTTCTGGCCAGTAAACGTGTGCCAGATGGAATCGGAGCTCACTTCACTAAGACACAGGCCTTTTCCTGGGTGAAGTCTGCCTTGATATCTCCAGAGGACGACTATAAGACTGAACACCTTTGTGAAGCACTGCAGGTTATATGTGAGTGCTGGAGCTGATGGCGCATTTAGCAAGGTAGTTTTTTTTCTGGAGTGTGGTCTTCCTTTCACCCTGGGTCCCTGACTGCTTGGGTACATCTCAGACATCTCACCTGGTCTAGCAGAATGATAAGGAAGGAGAAAATTTACATACTTGATCATTTTCTTTGCTTGAATCAGCCTAGTTAATCCAGGACTCACTCTGGAAGACTCTACAGATTGAGAAGCTCTGCTGCCTTTTAATTGTATGGTTAGACTGAAATGATAAAGCAGTATTAAAAAACTGTTAAATAAATAGTATGTGCCTGACGCAGAATATCTTCTGGTAAGAGATCCAAATATTTCTTCAAGAAATTTGTTGCAAGATGGAATTGTTGGTTACCAACATTTCGCGTTTGAGTTTTTCAGTCTTGCTTCCTGCTTGGAAAGTGTCATACTGGCTTTTTTCAGTATTCACCAGCAGATAATACCTAGTTATGGCAAGAGTGAAGTTGCTCAAGTCTGCCTCCATCTTCTGGCAAGGGAGCATAATCCACACATCTGCACTGCTCTGAACTACTACTGGAAAGGTGTGAACTAAATACTAATAAATAAATAATATATGGGAATTTTGTTTGATAACTTTCCTTAAACAAGAAATGGATCTCCTCCAATAAATTGGAAGTGACAAAAGATCCAGCTGATACTTGGTTTCAATAAATTCCAGTTCTCACACTCCTCTTGCAGTTGAGGTGGTCATTCTGAAGCAAAGGGTGCAGAGAGTTTTCAAATATATCTGCTGATAAAAATCCAAGGCTCTTGAGACACTAGGGCAAGAAACTGTTCCAGGGGACAGTACTATCTAGCCACATTGCATCTCTCCAGTTCTATATATCATGCAATATAAGGATATAATTTATTTATTTAACAAGGTTTTTTTTATACCGCTTTATCATTTTTAGTCAGTGGTTTACATTGCAACTTAAACTTGGAAGTGTAAATTAAACAGGGACATTGATAACATGATTCTTCTGAGGCAATGGATGGTTAAGTGATTGCCCATGTCCACAAGGAGTGCAAGTGGGAATCGAACCCTGGTCTCTTGGTTCCCTTCCTCCCTTTGTTTAATTAAACGACAGCCTTCATAGCACTTGTTTGTATCGTCCACCCAAATGGCACGGTTTGTCTTCTAGTACATTGTCATTTTCCCCCCTCTTAATAGAGTGGCATTGGAAAAACTCATTGTTTTAGTGAACGTAGTTACTGAAAGACCTTTTTCCTTATTTTTCAGAGGTCATGTTGGAACTAATTAACTCAAGTCTTTTGGACAGAATAGGTCCCTTCATCCTGGAAACATGCCTATGTTAGGCCTGGTCTAAAAGATTACAAGTAAGAACCTACCCTTCCAGCTAGCTAGTACCCCATTTCAAACCTTCCCCGTATGGTGAAAATCACACAAAAGGCAGTTTTGTAATATCTTCTCCCTTTCTTAGAAGCAAATAATCCCTTTAACCCTAAGTAATCTGACTTCAGAGCCTTCACGGCACAGAAACATTATTAGTAGCAATGCGTAATGTCATCTTGACACATTTTGATGGAGATGAAAATGTTTTATTACTGCAGTTGGATCTGTCTGCAGCGTTTGACCTGGTTAACTATCAATTTTTATTAGGAAGATTAAGGGAAATTGGACTGGCAGATATTGCATATCCCTGGTTTAGGTCTTCTCACCTTTCTGACTGCTTCTTTCAAGTGACTGTAGATGGAAATATTTCATTGGTCTTCTTTTGAAAACCAGGAGTTCTGCGAGGATCAGTCCTATCCTCTATACTTTTCAGCTTAATTATTGCTCCCTTGGCTACCCTAATACAAGGGTTTATCATTGGGGGTGCATCTTTATGCTGATGAAATCTAAATTTTAATTGGTCATGGTACATGGTTACTGGCTGCCTAACAGAAGTAGATTGGATAGCTGTTCGTAAGCTTGTTCTTAATGTTGATAAATCCTCTGTGCTCTGGTTCTCAAGAGACACTTCCAGCTGTGATTATCTTCCAGAAAGAGCTGGGATTTTTGTCCCTATTAGACATAAAATAACTACTCTGGGAATTATCCTGGATAAAGAACTTATCTTTGCTCCATACATCTCTTTACTAGTTAAGAAATCCTTGTTCATGTAAGGATGATTCCTTTGATAAGGCAAAATTTAGGAACTAGGTCACTTAGGAATTTAATTCATGCATGTATCCTTAACCGTTTGGGTTATTGTAATTTCCTCTTTATTGGACTAACTCAGAATATGGCTGTTAAACTCATTTATTGTGCTAAGTCTAGAGATCACAGTGACATAGTATATGACGGCAGATAAAGACTAGTATGGTCCATCTAGTTTGCCCAGCAAAGCAGCGAGAGTAGGTGCACCTGCTGCTCTGTGTAGGTCACCCCTCCCTATGCCTTTGTTTAGGGGTGTACTCACCGCTCCATGTAGGTCACCCCTATTTGTTGAGATATAACAGATAGTTATGTTTGTTTTGATTTTATCCTGTTGCTATAAAGGGATCCACTGTGTCTGTCCCATGCCATTTTGAATTCTGTTACTGTATTTGCCCCCACCATGGCCATGGGGAGGGCATTCCAAGCGTCTACCACCCTTAGTGAAAAAGTATTTCCTGACATTGCATTTCATTTTACCCCCATGCAGCTTGATGTTATGCCCTCTAGTTGTACAGCTTCCTAGTCTTTGGAAGAGGTTTGTTCATTAATACTCTAAGTATTGAAAGGTCTGAATCATATCTCCCCTGTCCCTCCTCTCCTCCAGAGTGTACATATTTAGGTCTTCAAGTCTCTTCTCATA
This sequence comes from Ichthyophis bannanicus, assembly GCA_033557465.1. Classification (NCBI taxonomy): domain Eukaryota; kingdom Metazoa; phylum Chordata; class Amphibia; order Gymnophiona; family Ichthyophiidae; genus Ichthyophis; species Ichthyophis bannanicus. The sequence goes on from CM066033.1 coordinate 547,712,169, forward strand.
AGTCTTCTGACGCAAGCTCCAAATCATTTTGGTCGCCTTCCTCTGAACTGCTTCCAGCCTTTTTATATCCTTTGCGAGATATGGTCTCCAAAACTGAACACAATATTCCAAGTAAGGCCTCACCAGCGACTTGTACAGTGGCATTACTACCTCTTTCTTTCTGCTGGTAATTCCTCTCTGTATGCAATCAAACATCTTTCTGGCTTTTGCCACCTTGAGATCCTGAGAAACACTCCGAGGTCGTCGTCCTGGTCCATGCACACCAAACGCTTATTCTCTATTGCATGCTGTTCCCTTGGATTTCTGCTTCCCAAGTGCATACTTATTCACATTAAATCTTAACTGCCAAGCATTAGACCATTCCTTCCAGCTTTTGTAAATCTTTCCTCATGTTCTTCACTCCCTCAGGGGGGTCCACGTTGTTGCAAATTTTCATTCCACCTGCAAGAAGACAGACTTTTCCATTCAGTCCTTCAGCAATATCACTCACAAATGTATTGAACAGTACAGGTCCCAGGACCGAACCCTGGGGCACACGGCTAATCACCTTCCTTTCATCCGAGTGAGTTCCGTTTACTATCACCTTCTGTTGCCTGTCAGCCAACCAAATTCTGATCCAGTTCACCATCTTGGGACCCATCCCCAAGCTTTAGAGTTTATTGATCAGCCTCCTTTGGGGAACAGTATCAAAAGCTTTGCTGAAATCTACAGAGATCACATCCATTGCATGCCCTTGATCTTACCTTCTCTGGTCATCCAGTCAGAGAACTCAATCAGATTTGTTTGGCGTGATTGTCCTTTGGTAAAACCATGTTGCCTCAGATCATGCAACCTGTTGGTTTCAAGGAAGTCCACTGTTTGCTCTTTCAGGAGTGCCTCCATTTACTTTTCCCGCCACTGAGGTAAGGCTTACTTGCCTGTAGTTTGTCACTTCTTCCCAACTACCACTTTTGTGAAGAGGTACCACATCAGCCCTTCTCCAGTCCTGTGCAACTTCTCCTGTCTCCAAGGATCTATTAAAAACATCCTTTAAAGGCCCTGCAAGAACCTCTCTGAGCTCTTTCAGTATCCTGGGTGCATCCCATCTGGTCACATAGCCTTGTCCACTTTCAGTTTTGCAAACTGTTCTAACACATCATCATTTGTGAATGACGTGGTATCTACTCCATTCCCATTTGTATATTTGTCAATCACAGGTGGTCCTTCTCTAGGATTTTCTTTAGTAAAAACAGAACAAAAGTATTTAGCATTTTCACTTTTTCAATATCGCTTTCCACAAATCTGTTCCCAGCACTTTTGAGTCCTGCAATTCTACCTTTGATTTTCCTCCTATCCCGAATATACCTGAAAAACGTTTTGTTGCCACACTTAACATCTTTTCTTCTGCCTTTGATTTTGCTATCCTTATTTCTTTTTTTGTCTTTTAGTTTGATCTTTTATTCTTTTCTGTGTTCCTCTGTTTGCGAGTTTCTGAATTTTGTGAAAGCCGTGTTTTTTGCCTTTATTTGTGCAGCCACTTCTTTGGAGAACCAAATAGGTTTCCTTTACCTCTTGTTTTTATTTACTTTCATATGTATCTGTTGCCCCTTTTATTGCCTCCTTTAGTTTAGCCCATTGCAATTCCACTTCCCTAATCCCTTCCCACCCTGCCAACTCTTCCTTCAGGTACTTGGCCATTTTACTGAAGTAAGTGCTTTTGAATTCTAGGACTTTGAGCTTGCTGTGATTGGATTCTACGAGTACCTTGGCTTTTATCTCAAACCTCACCATGTGATGATCACTGCTGCTCACATGGGCACCCACCCATATATATCCGACAAGCTATCTCCATTGGTGAGCCAGCACAGAGCTCTCCCTGGTCAGTTCCATCACCATTTGTTTAATACAATCTTGGAAGGCAACCACAATTTTTTTACTACTTTACAGATTTGCAGAAGGAACATGCCAATCAACATCGGGTAGATTAAAGTCACCCAATATGATCACTTCCCCCTTCATGGCTATCTTTGCAATATCAACAGTCAATTCACTATCCATTTCTTCGGTTTGAGTTGGAGGCCTGTGGGCCACACCAGTATGGATGACAGTCCATCTCCTCTTTCTAACACAATCTATAGCGCTGCTTCTTTTCACCATGTCCCCTGCATTTCAGCAGCTTTAACATTGCTTTTGACATATAGGGCTACTCCTCATCCTTTTATACCCTCTCTATCTCTTCTAAATAGATTATAGCCAGCTATGGCTATATCCCATTCATGTGACTCGTTAAACTATGTTTCTGTAATGGCCACAATGTCCAAGTCCATTTCTACCATTAGGGCTTCCAGATCAGGAACTTTGTTGGCTAGGCTTTGAGCATTTATGCTCATTGCTTTCCAGCATTTGTTGATTGGCTTGCCTGCATTTTACATGGATTTTGTTCTACACGCCCCTTCCCGCTTGCCATTGATATGTGGTTCAAAATTGTGACTGTTTCCAATGTTTGCTTTTGCTGGGAGTGACGTACTGAACTTGTCCTTCTACATCAGTCCCCCCCTTTCACTAGTTTAATGTCTGTCCACATGCTGCCTGAATTTTTCACTTAGGATCCTTTTCCCTGCGACAGAGATATGTAGTCCATCAGCATAGTATAGTCTCTTGTTGATCCATCTGTTTCCCCAGTTGCCTATATATCTAAATCGTTTTTGTTTGCACCAGGTTTGGAGCCATGTTTTAAAGTTGTTTATGCAATTGCAGCCTTTCTGCCCCCTTACTATGAATGGATAGAACTTCTGAGAATGCTATAGTGTTAGCAATGGGCTTGAGTTTCTCTCCCAGAATCTGGAAGTCCCTTTAAACTGTATTGGCACTGTTTTCAGCCAGGTCATTTGTACCCAAGTGGATGATATCAGTTTTGGAGTACTCACTTTCTGTACTAACTATACCAACAGTTTGGTTTGTATTTCTGCTGGCTGAAAAGCTTGGGAGGCATTTGACCATCCTTTGAACTGAGCTCCCAAGTTGGTGCCTCTGATAATAGAATCTCCAGGTAGTAGTAGTTTTCTGTTTAGTGATTTTTATCTTCCTATTTGGTACATTATCAGTAGATTTGGCATTAAGTCTTTTATTTAAGGGCACTTCAGTATCTCCAGGAATAAGTAGTCTTCACATATGGGTATCATCGGCACCAACAGAGCCCGCGTCCCCAGCGTCCTATAGGAAAGCTTTTGGGAGCATCCCACTGCACCTGTGCTGCTGCCTTCCCGCCTTTCCAGCTCTCCCTCTTCAGTTTTTCTTTTTCTGCGGAGCCAACAGGCAGCAACTTCTGTCACCGCAGAAAATTTTCTTTTTTGTGGTCGCGTCTGCCTTCCCGTTGACGCCTACATCGGTACCACCAGTGTCTTCGTTATTTTCTTCTTTCTTCTAAAAAAAAAAAAAAAAAACCACACACACACTTTTTCTTGAGTGTCTGTCCCCTCTTGGTGCTTTGGCGCCATTTTGGGCACTAGGCCTGTTTTCTTTCAAAATGGAGAAACCAACTAGTGGTTTAAAAAAAGGTTCAAAATGTGGCGGTACCATTTCTGCTACCGACACCCATGACTGGTGTCTTAAATGTTTGGGCCCAGACTATTCTCCATCGGAGTGTCTCCTCTACAGAAAGATGACTAAGAGGGCCCTGCAGAATAAAGCTGTGAAACTCGGCACACTTTTTGCCTCGGATGCAATGTCCGTTGCATTGACGTCGTCCAGGGCTTCATCTTCTTCCCATGGATCTCAGATAACCAAACCCAGGTCGTCTTCGAAGACCGGTCAGTCCTCAAAGGTAGATCTCCTAAGCATCCGAGATGCTTCTAGCATTGCCCTCAAGGAGAATACACCGGCCAAACAACCCCGGTGGGAGATCCTTGCCTCCAAAGCATTAACAGGGTCCCAAGATGTTCCTGAGACGTCCACCTCCGGAGAGCTCTTGATGCCATGTTCTGGGGTTGTGGCCCGCTCAGCTGGTACTGACACCCAGACATCAGCAGGCTCCATGGATCAACGTATCCTAGCCATTGAGTGCAGTCTTGTGGCCTTGTTAGTAGCCTCCATACCCTAAAGCCTCTACAATCTGTTCCGCAGACATCAGTACCGATACCAGTAACGGATGTATCTGCATCTACCATTTCGCTGCTCTCCATGCTACCACCCATGCCGGCCAAAGAATCGGTGTCTGGCATAGAGGGTCCGGTATCAAGGCATTCCGATGCTGACTTCGATTGGTACCATTGATTGGCAGTGCGAGAGCACCCGGCCCATTGATACTTTGAGTCTTCCGATTCCGATGATTCTGATGACTCCATCGGTACCAGAGCAGTTCTTCCGGAGGATCCCTCTCCTTCACCGCAACGTCGGACGTCTCCTCTGGAGGACATGTCTTTTCAAGACGTTATATGGGAACGTGACTCAGGGACTCTCGATCACCATGACCCCCGAGAGGGAACTGAGAGCTAAAGAACTTGAAATTCTTCAGTATCTGGCAGCCCCTAAGGAGGCAGCAACCCTTCCCATACACCGGATTTTGAATGATCTCATGCTTAGAATGTGGGAAACACTCTTAATGGTGTCTCCACATTCTCGAAGGCTCGATACAATGTACCATTTCATGGTTGTGGAATCGGCGATGCACCGGATCAAAAGTGTCAAGACACACTCCTCTAATCCTCTGGGTCGTGAGGCAGGGACTCTCGATGCCTTTGGTCGTCGATGTTTTCAAGCCTCTATGCTATCGGCCAAAATAAGTTCTTACATACTCTACATAGGTATGTTTCTTTGAGAGGTTACTAAGGATTTGGAACTCATGGCTCCTCTTCTCCCCGATGACAAGAGGGCCGATTTCCTTACTTTTGTTAAGCATGCCCAAAATGTTTCTAAGTTGATGAACAGGGCAACCTTTGTTTCGAATGTATTAGCAGGACCTCTGCTATTTCTATTGGTGCACGTCGGATTGCTTGGTTACAAGCATCTGATTTAGAGCAGTGGGTGCAAGATAAGCTGGGGAATATTCCTTGCACGGGAGAAAACCTCTTTGGCAAGGACTGGCAGGATAAAGTTTCTCAGCTTGAGTCCGAGAACACTACCTTAAATAGACTGTCTAGGACCACTGCCAACCCCTCTCAGCATTCTGGGCTGACTGTATTACTTTGCCGAGAGGTGGCAGCAGATAACATCAGAGCATTGGAATTTCTCCATAGTGACAGAATGGTGCAAACTCCACTTCCACAGTATGCCCCCTCTCTACTCCAAGAGTTTTCAGTTCTCGGCCCCCCCTCACCACTCTCTTGTGTCAAGAGGTCACCTCACTCCTTGCTCAGGGAGCGATAGAGAAAGTACCTCTTTCTCAACAAGGCCTGGGATTTTACTCCCCTACTTCCTTATACCAAAGAAAACAGGAAGATACAGGCCCATACTGGACCTCAGGGAAACAAGTATCTCTTCCGAGAAAAATTCTAAATGATCTCCTTCGGAACACTTCCCTGTTACATTGAGAGTCTGGATTGGCTATGTTCTCTAGACCTAAAAGACGCCTATACACATATCCTTATTCATGCAGACCAAAGGAGGTTTCTTTGATTCCTCTTTCAGGGAAGACATTACCAGTACAGAGTTCTACCCTTTAGCCTGGCTTCCACCCCAAGAGTCTTCACAAAATGCATGGCAGTAGTAGCAGCATTTCTAAGGACTCTAGGGATATTCGTCTTCCCCTGCTTAGATGACTGGCTGATCCGAGCACCAACAGCTCCAGAAGCCAGCTCCGCTCTTTCCTGCACGATACAAATCCTGCAATATTTGGGATTGGTCATAAATCTCCCAAAATCCCATCTCACCCCTTCTCAGTCTGTAGAGTTCATAATGGCTCTTCTAGACACACGGCAGTCAAGGGCTTCCCTGCCACAACTCCGCTGCACTCGAATAGTTCAGCTGGCTTCTCAAGAAGCTATGAACATTTTCCTGACTGCTCGAGAAATGGTTCAGTTGCTGGGGCATATGGCATCCACTGTACATGTGATCCCCTATGCTCGCCTACACATGCAAGCAGCCCAGTGGACCCTAGCCTCTCAGTGGACACAGGCGACAGGTCGTCTGGGGGACAAAATCAGAAACTCTGCATGCCTCAGTTTGCCCCTTCAGTGTTGGGAAACACTAGAAAACCTTCTCGTAGGGTCATCTTTTCAGCAGCCACTGCACTAAGCTACCTTGACGACGGATGCGTCCAAGTCAAGTTGGGGGGCTCATACGGACAGTCTCTCCACTCATGGTCTCTGGACCCAGCAGGAGACTTGTCTTCACATAAATCTACTAGAACTCAGAGCCATTTTATATGCTCTTTGAGTATTTCAGGACCATCTGCGCTACAAGACAGTTCTTGTCCAGACAGACAATCAGGTAGCCATGTTCTGTGTGAACAAGCAGGGTAGAACAGGCTCTCGGGCATTGTGCAATGGAGCTCTACACCTCTGGTCCTTCACGAGGCCTTCAGATTCACCTACTAGCGGTGTATCTCCCAGTCGAGTGCTGCTGCCACACGATTGGTCTCTTCATTCAGAACAGATTGCTTGAATCTTTCGAATCTGGGGAACCCCAGATATAGACCTATTTGCAAGTCCTCAGAATGCAAGACTTCCCCGATTCTGTTCCAGAATTCCGGCTCGGAACAGTCAGGCAATGGATGCTTTTCACCTCCACTAGGGTCAGGACTTCCTGTGTGCCTACCCACCCGTTCCTGTCATTCCCAAGACTCTGTTCAAACTTCAGAGAGACAGGGGCCATATGATCCTCATAGCCCCACGCTGGCCATGGCAGACGTGGTATCCACTCTTCTGTGTCTTTCTCAAGCCAGGCCTCTGGAATTGGGATGTGCTCCAGATCTTCTATCACAGGAGAATGGTATGCTTTTGCACCCGAATCCTCAGTCTTTACACCTGATGGCATGGTTGCTGAGAGCTTAGAATTCCAGGATGTCGACCTCTCTCAACAGGTTAAAGATATCCTTTTGGCCTCAAGGAAACCTTCCACAAGGCGTGTCTATGCCTTCAAATGGAAAAGGTTCTCTATCTGGTGTTCAAAGAAGGAACTTAATCCTTTTTCAGTGCCAGTAGAGGCGTTGCTGGAGTATCTCCTCCACCTTTCATCTTCTGGACTTAAGACTAATTCAGTAAGAGTCCACCTTAGTGCCATTGCGGCTTTCCACAAGCCCTTTGATGGACAACATGTCTCCTCTCAGCCGCTTGTAGCGTGGTTTATGAGGGGTCTACTCTTAACTAAGCCTTCCATTAAGCCACCACCTGTGGCATGGGATTTAAATCTTGTCCTTGGACAGCTCATGAAACCACCCTTTGAGCCCTTAGCCACTACATCCCTGAAGTTTCTTTCTTGGAAGGTAATCTTCCTAATTGCCCTCACTTCTGCAAGAAGCATCAGTGAACTACAAGCTTTAGTGGCTGATCCTCCCTACACAAGGTTCCACCATGATAAAGTAGTCCTTAGGACTCATCCTCACTTTATGCCAAAGGTGGTTTCGCCTTTTCATTTGAACCAGTCAGTTTATCTACCTGTTGTCTTCCCTAGGCCTCATGCCTCTAGTGCAGAAATGAATCTTCATACTCTAGATTGTAAAAGAGCTTTAGCCTTTTACCTTCAGAGGACTAGGCAGCATAGAAAGGCTTCACAGCTTTTTGTTGCCTTCGATTCCCGTCACCTGGGGTTATCAGTTTCCAAGAGAACACTCTCCAGGTGGATTGCAGATTGCATATCCTTTACCTATGAGAGTGAGGGACTTTCTCTCAAAGGTCATGTCACAGCTCACAATGTTAGAGCAATGGCTGCCTCTATGGCCAACCTTCGCTCGGTGTCGATTGACGACATCTGCAAAGCAGCCACTTGATCCTCAATCCACACCTTTGCAGCCCATTACTGCTTAAACAAGGACTCCCGTCAGGGTGCCTCGTTATCCAGGCTGTTTTCCAGCATCTCTTCCAGACTTAGAACACTGCCTACCCCCGTCTCGGGTTTTGATACCAGAAATCCTTGGGAGGAAGCATGACTCACCTCAGCCTGGGTTTAGCTGCTCTCTGGGGTCATCTCCCTGGCATCTCTTAGCTTGGGAGTCCCCATATGTGAAGACTACATTCCTGCTTGTTCCTGGAGATAGCGTAGTTATTCACCTGTAAAAGGTGATCTCCGGGAACAGCAGGAATTGAGTCTTCACAACCCACCTACCTCCCATAGGAGTTGTATCTCTATCTCTCTCTCTTTCTTTCCTTCTCTCCTTTTATCTTAGCTACAAACCCAACTGAAGAGGGAGAGTTGGAAAGGCGGGAAGGCAGCAGCACAGGTGCAGTGGGATGCTCCCAACAGCTTTCCTATAGGACGCTGGGGAGCATTCCCAGGCAGGCTCCGTCGGTGCCGATGATACCCATATGTGAAAACTCAATTCCTGCTGTTCCCAGGGATCAACTGTCACAGGTGAGTAACTACGCTTTCCACGGATTGGGCACCCTCATATCCCTGCATAATGCCTTCTCTGCCTTGAATTATCTCTTGATATATAGGGTGTCCCTGTGTTACAGGTCGCAACCTACCAGATCCCACTGTGATCCATTTGTTCCTGGGCTGTTCGGTTCTTTGTAGGAGCAGTGGTGGATTTTGTTCAGTTTGTACACTAGAGGAGGTGTGTTTAATTGTAGCTAATTCTTCCCTTAGTAGAATCAATTCTTTCTTATCGTACCTCCAGTCTACTCCCGAACCTCTGGGGTTTAGTACCTCCTCCTGCAGCTTTGGAGACTGAGCATATCATTTTCTTGATGACACTGGCATAAATAGCCCAGGAACCGCCTCCTTGGACCAGTAATCTGTCTCCAAGCAGCAGGAGGAGTATTGAGCCCAGGAGGTTCAGGTCTCGCTGGAGAAATAAATAAGAAGAATTGGGCCAAGTAGTTAGATTTGTAGGGTAATTTGGTTAAAATAGAAACAAAAAAAAAAAGGATTAGGTAGTTTACTTTGGTAACTTAATTTGGAAAGCAAGCTTGGATTGCCCTGTGCTGTAAGCCTGCACAGCTGCAAGGGCTGCCCTCCCTGTCCCCCTCCCTGAAAGCCGGTGGGTTTTAGCAGGGCAGAGTGAGGGAGTGGATGGTGAGGCCGCTGGCTCCCAAACCCGCAGCAGGGTGAGGAGCTGTGAGACAGAGCGGCTGGAGAATCGACTTTGTGCGAGCTTGCAAAGAGCTCAGCAGGGAGTCTGACGGCAGTGCAGGAGTTGGCACCTCTCTCCCTGACGCTACAGCCGATGAGTGACAGGCTGAGCGCGGGTGAGTACAGCGTGGCTCTCAGCGGGGGCTTGAAAGCAGAAGGTAAGAGAGCCGTGCAGGTGGCAGGGAACCGTTAGCCAGGTGTTTTCTTAGGGCAGAACGGTGCTCCGGAGCTGCTAGGCCCAGGTCACGTGGCAGCAGCACGGGAAACCATGGTGAAGCAACTTTCCTGTCATCGGGGGAGTTTTGGCAGTTAGTGGACTGCAGGTGGCAGGGGCTACATGGGAGACGTCTGGGAGTGATCTCCATTGAAGTTTTGTTTGAAGGAAAATATATAAAAAAAAAAAAGGGGTTTTGGTGAAGTGCTGACTGGCAGGGCGTCATGCCTTCCAGGCCTCAGTGTTTGCTGTGTTGAACCAGGAGAGGTTCAGTGTCTGAGGCAGGGGTGTGCAGGGGATGCGTGCAAGAGGCGGCCTCGGTGGACCCGTCTATGGAAACTGGTGTGGATATTCAGAAAGGGAATTCTACGGGCTCCCTGGAACCCCTTTTGCCTTCTGTACCACTCTCGGAGCCGGTAGCAGGCCCGTCCTCAGCTCCTGACCCTCCCTCTTCCCAACTTTTGTTACAAGGGGGTTTGGCGGCAATATTTTCTTAAGAATTTGTGACACTGCTCCAGCGGGCCCTTTGGGGGGGATGCAAGGAGCAGGAGGTAATGCCGGGGAGAGAGAGCTGGGGGTAAAGCGCCCAGGACTTCCGCCGGACTCGGGGGTGGGTGGCGCTCCATCTAAAAAGCCTAGGATGGTGAGAGACAGGACGGAACAGGCTGTAGTCTCGGAGGATCAGTCAGAGGAAGAACTGGAGATAGAACAAGAGCTTGAGGAAGGTGAGATCACGGAACTGGAGGACCAGGCAAGGCTAGTTCGAGTGTTCCGGCGAGAGGAGTTACTGGCACTTATCATGGTGCTTAATATGCTGGTTACGGGCTCGGTGGAGAATGCCACGTTGGAGGACCCATTATTGCAGGCTGTGCAAAAGTCCCAGAGAGTTTTTCCAGTTCATAGAGTAATTAGGGAAATGATTCAAGAGGAATGGGACATGCCAGAGTCAGGATTAAAAGGCTCCATGGTGATGGCTCGCCTTTATCCTTTGGCAGACCAGGATAAGGATCTTTTAAAATCTCCTAAGGTGGATGCGTCAGTGTTGGCCATTACTAAAAAGACAACGATTCCAGTAGAAGGTAGTGCGGCTCTTAAGGATGCCCAGGATCGGAGGCTTGACGCGTTGTTAAAGCAAGTCTTTGATGTCAATGCGATTTCCATGCATGCTTCTGTTTGTGGAGCATGAGTGGCAAGGGCCTGTCTTCAATGGTCCCAGAGAATTCAGGGAGCACAGGTTGAGGACACGGGCGAGGAGGCGTCCCGGTTGGAGTCCGGGGCGGCTTATTTGGCCGATATTCACTATGATCTTATCCGGGGTCTTTCGAATAGTATGGCGTCTGTGATGGCGGTGCAGAGTTATCTGTGGCTCCGGAACTGAGCGGCACATGGTTCCTCTAAAGCTAAACTAGTTAAACTCCCCTTTTGGGGGAAGCTCCTCTTTGGAGAGGACTTGGATAAGTTAGTCAAGGACCTCGGGGAGTCTAAAGGCGGAAGGTTGCCTGAGGACAAAAAGAAGCAGGGACGTCCTGTGGGGGCGACCAAAAGTCAACAAAGGGAGTTTCGTCATTTTCATTTGCCGAAATTTGGTAAATTCCAGAGGGGTTGTTTTCAGTACATATCCCAGGGGTTTTGATGGTTCAGAGGAGCAGGTAGGGGTTTTGTAGCTTCCTCGTCCTCGAATCTCAAGAAGTCACAATGAAGTGAGGGGGGGTCCAGGTAGGATTAGTACCCGTGGGAAGTAGACTTAAGGGAGTTCTATCCTGCCTGTGCCCAAATTACGTCGGATCGGTGGGTGTTGGAGGTGATTCGCGAAGGGTATGCTCTCGAGTTCCAACGCCCGGTGGTCGTATCCTTCGTTCTATCTCCCTGCAGAGCACGGTCAAAGCTGGCGGTGGTGCGAGAGACTTTAGAATGACTTATAGCCTTGTTTCCTGCACCTGGGGATCCGAGCGGTGGTTGGAGGAGGAGGACCTGGGAGACCCCGCCCCCCCCTTCGGGCTGCTATATCATCTGCGGCTTACCGCGGCTCCGGTGAGATTTCCTGCTTGTTTCCTGCACCTGGGGATCCGTGCGGTGGTTGGAGGAGGAGGACCTGGGAGACCCCGCCCCCCCCTTCGGGCTGCTATATCATCTGCGGCTTACCGCGGCTCCGGTGAGATTTCCTGCTTGTTTCCTGCACCTGGGGATCCGTGCGGTGGTTGGAGGAGGAGGACCTGGGAGACCCCGCCCCCCCCTTCGGGCTGCTATATCATCTGCGGCTTACCGCGGAACGCGACCCGCGGGCGCGCACCCGTGGTCGCGTGCCCGAAGGGGCGTGACCAAAGGGGCAGGCCCCGCCCCTTTGGAGCCCCTTCGGAGCCTTGAGGAGCTCTAACACGGACTTATGGGACGACGGAGAAAGAAGGTGTTTTCATCGATTCCTGCAAAAGTTGGGAAAATTACTGGCCCTATGGATCGCCATCTTGTAGGTGCTGGAACTTCTCCCTCCTTGGATAATCCTTCCGGAGAGTCCGTGAGTACTGTGTCTGAGTCCTCTTTTGCGCCTGGGGATGCCCAACCCGGGAAGGGAGAAGATTTGGAGTGTGTTTCTGTCCGGGAGGTTTCTCTCGGCGGACTGCCTCCTTGTATCCAGGAAGCCTCTTCTTTGCTGTTAGTGGGGGGACAGAATGTATTGATGCCTTCTCCTGTTAAATTTTCTTCTGAGCCTTTGCAGATATCTGTTCCATCTGAGGTTTCATTAAAAGATGTTTGGGAGTTGGTGGCGCGAATGGAAGGTTCCCTTCGAACCTCCTTCTCCCAAGTAGAACGTTTCTCTGTTGAAGTGATTCAGAAACTCTCAGATCAGGATGCTATTTTTTCTGATTCAAAAAAACGGTTGTCTAAATTGGAAGGTCGTTTTACTGTTGTGGAGGCTGCTGTATCTTCCTCTATAAAGGATAGCACTTTGGTACATCATCAGCTAGAGCTTCTGGAGAATGGTAATCGTTTAAAAAATCTTCGTTTTTTGAATTTTCCCTGTACCCATTATCTTTCACCATTAATTTTAATTCAAAAGTATCTAAAGGAAGTCTTGCTGATCGATAAGGTTGATTCTATTAAGTTTTCCTCATTGTATTATATTCCTAAGTCTTCTTTAGCGCAGGCCTCCTCTCCGGTTGAAAAACAAGAAGGAAAACCTAATGAAGCTGAGTCCTTGGATCTTTCAAATTTTTTGGAGTCTTCTGTTGATTTGATTCCACAGCGGGCCACTCTGCTTGTATCCTTTGTATCACTACAGGATAAAAACATGATTTTTAATTTATACTTTAAAAAGAAAAATTTGGCCTTTTGTGGGGAACCTATACAAATTTTTCCCGATGTGAGTAGGGTTACGTAGGCCCGTCGTAAAGCGTTTTTGGCTTTGAAGGAACGGACTCTTGCTATTGGGGCTTCCTTCTTTTTGAAATACCCTTGTAAGTGTATAGTGGAATTGGAAGGTATCAAGTACGTTTTTCTTGAGGTTAATCAATTTGAGGCTTTCTTGGTTAGTAAAGAGTCTACTTGAATGTTACTTTCTTTCTTTCTATGTAATTTGGGCTTGGATTAAGTTTTGATCCCTATTATTGTATTAATTCCTTATTTTGTTAAGCTGGGAGTCTCCTAGATGTGGACTTTATTTTGTATTCTTGTTTTTGTTCTGAATAAAGATTGTTGGAAAAAAAAAAAAAAAAGAATGACTTATAGCCCTCAAGGCGGTGGTGCCGGTACCTCCGGTACTTCATATACTTTGTGGTGCCAAAGACAGAGGGAACTTTTCGGCCAATTCTGGAACTCAAAAGAGTGAACAGGTATCTGAGTGTCACTTTCGGATGGAGACTCTGAGATCAGTCATAGTAGCGGTAAGGCAGGGAGAATCTCTCATGTCCTTAGATCTGTCGGAAGCCTATCTTCACATACCAATTCGATTAGAACATCAGCAGTTTCTAAGGTTTGCTGTTCCCATGGGGCATTTTCAGTTCCAAGCGTTACTGTTTCAGCTGGCAACAGCTCCGCGGACCTTTACCAAGGTGATGGTAGTGGTGGCAGCAGAATTGTGCAAGGAGGGCGTGTTAGTTCAATCCTGGATGATTGGTTGATTCGAGCCAAATAAAGGAGCAAGAGCAAGAAGGCTACCCGCTGAGTAGTGCACTTCCTACAGAACCTGGGATGGGTAGTCAATGTAGCAAAGAGCAGGCTTCAGCCATCGCAGGAGTTAGAATACTTGGGGGCCCGCTTCGACACAAGAGTGGGAAGAGTATTTCTGCCGAGGCTCAGGGCGCAAGGGCTAAGAGAGCTCGTCCGAGCCTTTCTGCACATGTCTGCTCCCACGGCGTTGCATTATTTACAGCTTCTGGGAACGATGGCGGCGACGCTCAAGTTGGTGCCGTGGGCCAGAGCCCACATGCGGTCGCTGCAGAGAGCTTTGCTCAGAAGGTGGTCGCATCAGTCGGATTAGCTGTCGTAAAGACTGCCTTGTCCGCAGGAGGCAAGGCAAGCCCTGCAGTGGTGGCTAGATCCAGGGTGTCTGGAAAAGGGGATGCCTTTGGAGTCGCCAGATTGGGTACCACTGACAACTGATGCCAGCCTGTTAGGCTGGGTGGCGGACTTCGAAGGGCAGTTTGCTCAAGGCCAGTGGACAGAGTGAGAAAAGTGTTGGTCCATCAACAGGTTGGAACTAAGGGAAGTGACGCTAGCACTTCAGGATTTTCAACAAGGGGAGAGCAATCTGAGTGATGTCTGACAATGCCACAGCGGTGGCCTATATCAGTCGCCAAGGGGGCACCAGCAGCGTAACTCTCGAGGAGGAGGCAGAGGCGCTGTTAAGCTGGGTAGAATTGCATTTGGAGGCTCTATCGGCGGCGCATGTGACAGGAGTGGACAATGTGACAGCTGATTTTCTGAGTCGCGTCAAGATGGATCGAGGGGAGTGGATTCTCCATCAGGAGGTGTTCGACTTACTGGTGCATCAGTGGGGGACTCTTGTGATGGATCTCATGGCAACGTTCGCATCGGCAAAAACCGAAAGGTTTTACAGCAGAAGACGAGAAAGGATGTCAGTCTGGATGCTGTCATTCAGAGGTGGCCAGAAGAACAGCTCCTATATGTATTTCCACCCTGGGTGTTGATAGGTCGGGTGCTGCAGCGCATAGAGCGGCACAAGGGTCAGGTAATCCTGATTGCGCCAGATTGGCCAAGAAGGCCATGGTATGCCGACTTGATACGTCTCCTGGTTGGATGGCTGTGGAAGCTGCCGGTCAGGAAAGATCTGTTGATGCAGGGTCCGTTGAGTATGCCTCAAGTGGATCGATTCTCGCTTACGGCTTGGCTCTTGAAAGGGCGAGGTTGAGGGCGAGAGGATACACGGCAGCAGTAATTGCAATCTTGTTGAGGTCGAGGCATCGATCTACCTCGGTGGCATATATACGGGTCTGGCGTGTCTTTGAGTTGTGGTATGAAGATAAGTGAGTGCCGGATTTGAAAGCCTCGGTGATACAAATACTATCCTTTTTTGTAAGATGGTTTGAGACGGGTCTAGCGGCCGCATCCTTGCAAGTCCAGTTAGCAGCGCTGTCCTGTTATCGGGGAAAGGTGCAGGGGATAGCGCTGGGGACACATCCCGATGTTAAGCGGTTTCTACAAGCGGCGTCGCTCTTGAGGCCGCCATGCAGAGCCTATGTGGGACCTCAATTTAGTGTTAGAGGCGTTGGTACAGGAGCCTTTTGAGCCTTTGAGTATTGCTATGTTAAAGGCTCTTACTCTCAAGGTGGTGTTTTTGGTGGCTATTTGTCCGGCTCGAAGGATTTCGGAATTGCAGGCGTGGTCCTATAGGAAGCCTTTTTTGTCCTTCTATGACGAGAAGGTAGTTTTGAGGACCATTCCCTCGTTCTTGCCTAAGGCATTGTCGACGTTTCACTTAAATCAGGTGGTATTGTTGCCTGTTTTCAAGAAAGGCAGTAAGGATGAGTTCAAAGGACGGCTGCATTTTCTGGATGTGCGAAGAGTGTTAAGGAAGTATTTGCAGAGAACGGCTGCGTTCAGCAAGATGGAGCGATTGTTTGTCTTGTTTGGAGGGCCAAGGCAAGGCGAAGCAGCTTCAAAGTCTTCCATTGCAAGATTGCTTAAGGAGGCTATTGCGTCTGTGTATGTATTGAAGAACAGGGCGGTGCTGAAGGGACTCAGAGCTCATTCAACTATGGCACAAGCGGCTTCCTGGACGGAGTTTAGTTTAGTGCCAGCAGTTGAGATTTGTAAGGCAGCGACTTGGTC
Organism: Ichthyophis bannanicus; assembly: GCA_033557465.1. NCBI lineage: Eukaryota > Metazoa > Chordata > Amphibia > Gymnophiona > Ichthyophiidae > Ichthyophis > Ichthyophis bannanicus. The sequence goes on from CM066033.1 coordinate 547,727,875, forward strand.
GTTGTTGAATTCCTTTGTTAAGCATTACCGGCTGGATGTTCAGGCGGAAGGGGATACTTGGTTTGGATCAGCGGTGCTTCAGGCTGGTCTAGCAGGTCCCTCCCGTTAAATTGTATACTGCTCTGTTAAATCCCCAGAGGTTCGGGACTAGACTGGAGGGACGATAAGGAAGGTGAAATTAGACTTACCTGCTAATTGTTGTTCCTTGAGGAACTCCAGTCTAGTCCCATATCCCTCCCTGGTGTTACTTATTGGACTGTAGCCTGAAGCAAACTGAGACTTTATCAGTGGGCTGCAGGGGTAGCTATAAAGGTGGCGGTCCGTTGGCAGGGAAGGAGGAATCAGTTCTCAGTGATAATAATTGCTACTTAGGGGTCCTCGGGAGAGAGAGAGGGCATGTCTAAGCAGTGCAAGAAAGCATAGTTACTCACCTGTAACAGGTGATCTCCGGGAACAGCAGGAATTTAGTCTTCACATATGGGTATCGTTGGTACCGATGGAGCCTGCGTGGGAACGCTCCCCAGTGTCCAATAGGAAAGCTTTCGGGAGCATCCCACAGCGCCTGCATGCTGCTTCCCGCCTTTCCCAACTGTCCCTCTCCAGTTGAGTTTATAGCTGAGACAAAAGAGAGAGGGAAAGAGAGAAAGATAGAGAGATACAACTCCTAGGGGAGGTGGGTGGGTTGTGAAGACTAAATTCCTGCTGTTCCTGGAGATCACCTGTTAAGGTGAGTAACTATGCTGTCTCCCGGAACAAGCAGGAATGTAGTCTTCACATATGGGGACTCCCTAGCTGCAGATGCCAGGGAGATGGCCCCAGAAAGTTGTGTGCTCTTGTGAAAGGGCTCGATTCTCCCCATGTATCTCTGCAATCCTACCAGGGATGGTGGGTAGGAGTTGATTAAGTGTGGAACAGGTGTTGAAGAACAGCCTGACCAAACAAGACATCCCGGCAGGAGTCCTTGTCTAAGCAGTAATGGGCTGTGAAGGTATGAACCGAAGCCCAAGTAGCTGCTCGACAGATATTGTCGATAGAGACAGAGTGAAAATGAGCCATTGAGGCTGTCATGGCTCTCACATTGTGAGCTGTGACATGGCCTTCAAGAGGAAGGTTCTTGCTCTCATAGGCAAAAGATATACACTGTGCAATCCAGCTGGACAGTGTCCTTTTGGAGACTGGAAGTCCCAAATGACTAGGATCAAAAGCAACAAAGAGTTGAGAGGACATTCTATGTTGCTGTGTCCTTTGCAAGTAAAAGGCCAAAGATCTTTTACAGTCCAAAGTATGAAGATTCCTTTCTGCATTTGAGGCATGAGGCCTTGGAAAGAATACAGGAAGGTAAACAGCTTGGTTTAAATGAAAGGGCGACACCACCTTTGGCATAAAGTGTGGATGAGTCCTAAGGACTACCTTATCATGATGGAACCTTGTATAAGGAGGATCAGCCACCAACGCTTGCAATTCACTGATGCGACATGATGTGATTGCAATAAGAAAGATAACCTTCCAGGAAAGGAATTTCAAAGAGGTTAGTGGCTAATGGTTCAAAGGGCGGTTTCATGAGCTGCCCATGTACCAGATTTAAGTCCCAGATTTAAATGGTGGCTTAATGGGAGACTTAGTTAAAAGAAAGCCTCTAATAAATCTCGCTATGAGAGGATGAGAGAAAATAGGTTGTCCATTTAGAGGCTTGAAAGAAGCTGCAATAGCACTCAAATGGACTCTCACTGAATTGGTCTTAAGCCCTGCATTTGATAAATGAAGGAGGTCCTCCAGTAATGATTCCAGAGGTATCGCAAGAGGGTTAAGACCCTTCCGCGAGCACCATATGGTAAACCTTTTCCACTTAAATGCACAAGAGCGTCTTGTGGAAGACTTCCTGGAAGCATGAAGGGTATCCTTTACCTGCTGGGAAAGGTTAAGACCATGAAGTTCTAGGCTTTCAGCAACCAGGCCCTGAGATGCAGAGACTGGGGATTGGGATGCCACAGCATCCCGTCCTCTTGAGAAAGAAGATCTGGAGCAGATCCTAACTCCAGAGGCGGAGCTTGAGAGAGATGTAGGAGCAGAGGGTACCATGATTGCCGAGGCCAACGTGGAGCTATGAGGATCATATGACCTCTGTCTCTCTGAAGCTTGAACAGGGTTTTGTGAATTAGGGGAATGGGTGGGAAGGCATACAGGAAGTCCTGACCCCAATGAAGGAGGAAAGCATCCCTGGCCTCACAACCCCAAGCTGGAATTCTGGAATAGAACCGGGGAAGTTTGGCATTCAGCGGACTTGCAAAGAGGTCTATGTCCGGGGTTCCCCAAATTTGAAAAGTTTGGGCAATTTGGTCTGCATGGAGAGACCATTCGTGTGGAAGCAGAACTCTGAGTTTGTCTGCCCAAGAGTTTGGAATGCCTGGAAGATACACCGCACGGAGATGAATCTGATGCTCTCTGGCGAGGGCTCATAGTTGTAAAGCTTCGTTGCACAGCGACAGAGAGCCTGTTCCGCCCTGCTTGTTCACATAGAACATGGCTACCTGATTGCCCGTTTGAACTAGGACTGTCTTGTAGCTGAGCTGGGTGTGAAATACTCGAAGAGCAAGCAAGATTGCTCTGAGCTCCAGGAGGTTGATATGGAGATAGGCCTCCTGTGGAGTCCAGGTATCCTGGGTGGAGAGGCCATGCAGGTGGGCAGGCCATGCAGGTGGGCTCCCCAACACACCTGTGAAGCATCTGTTGTTAGAGTGGCTTGGGGTGGGGGTTGCTGAAAAGGAGATCCCACCAGAAAGTTTTTGGGTGACTGCCACCATTGGAGGGACAAAATAAGGCGATCTGAATTTGCTATTTTGTCTGACAGGCAACCTGAGGCCTGAGTCCACTGAATTGATAAGGTCCACTGGGCTGCCCTCATATGGAGGCGAGCATAAGGAACCACATGCACGGTGGATGCCATGTGGCCTAGCAACTGTAGCATTTCCCGAGCAGTGAGGTGAGGTTTTAGCACTGCTTGGGAAGCTAGCTGCACAATGCGAAGGCAGCAGGGCTGTGGAAGGAAGGCCCTTGTCTGTCTGGTATTCAGAAGAGCTCCTATAAACTCTAGGAATTGAGTGGAAGCAAGGTTGGACTTTAGGAAGTTTATGACTTTCCCAAATACTGAAGGATGCGCATTGTGCGAGACAGAGCCATCCTGGCCTCTGGCTCTGAAGCGGCTCGAATAAGCCAGTCGCCTAAGTAAGGGAAGACGAATATTCCCAGGGCGCGGAGAAATGCTGCTACCACAGCCATGAATTTTGTGAACACCCTTGGTGCAGAAGCCAGGCCAAAAGGAAGAACCCTGTATTGGTAGTGCTTCCCTTGAAACAGGAATCAAAGGAACTTTCGGTGAGTTGGATGGATGAGAACATGAGTGCACGCATCCTTGAGATCGAGAGAACAAAGCCAATCCTGACTCTGAAGGTATGGCAGCAGAGTTCCTAGAGAAATCATTTTTAACTTCTCTCTGAACAGGAATTTGTTCAGTTCTCTTGAGGTCTAGAATGGGTCTGTGTCCTCCTGTTTTCTTTGGAATAAGGAAATAGGGGGAGTAAAACCCTGTACCCTGTTGGGGAATGGGTACCTCTTCTATTGCCCCCTAAGCAAGGAGCATAGTGACTTCTTGACCTAACCGGTTGTTGAGAGAGATCTGAGAATTGAACTGTCTTACTATTGTAGGAGGGGGCATGCTGAGGAAATGAAGCTTTTACCCCTTTCTTACAGTAGACAGAGTTCAATTTTCTGCTGTTATCTGACCCCATCTGGGGGCAAAATGACATAACCTTCCTGCGATGGTGGAGGGTTCTGGGCCGCTCAGTGCCAGGAAGGCAAAGTTCTCTAGACAGGAGTCAAAGCCCCTGTGGAGGCTGAGTCTGCTGAGCCGGTTGAGGCTTAGCTGCTTTTGGTTTCCTTTGTTGCCTAGGTTGTTGCTGCTGTCCCTTTTGGGCAGACTGACCGAAATGATGTCCTTGCTGGGTGTAGGAGGGATAAAACGTTTTCTTCTTGCTGAAGAATGGTTTCTTAGAGGATCTATTCCTCGCAGGATCAGCTGTAAATTTAGATAATCTGTCCAAAGTGATATTGTCAGCATCTATCTCATTAGCTTTTTCCTGTCAATTCTTGCCAAAGAGATTCTCTCCTGTGCAAGGTATATTCCCCAGTTTGTCCTGTACCCAGTTTTCCAAGTCAGATGCCTGGAGCCAGGCAATTCTACGTGCACCTATGGTAATAGCAGAGGTTCTGCTTATGCATTCAAAGCAGTCAAAGGCTGCACAATTCACAAACTTGGAAACATCCTGAGCATGTTTAACAAGAGCAAGATAATCTTTCCTTTTATCATCAGGAAGGAGAGGGCTCATAAGCTCTAAATCTCCTGTGACCTCCTTAAGGAACATTCCCATATACAAGATATAGGAACTGATCCTAGCAGAAAGCATGGAAGCTTGGAAGGATAGATGTCCAAAGGCGTCAAGAGTCCTACACTCACATTCTGGAGGATTAAATGCATATCTTTGCACTTTTTATCCGTCTCATGGCTGATTCCACCACCATGGAATGGTGTGGTAATTGAGTCTTCTGAAACCCAGGACAAGGAGGAACTCGATACATGGTGTCAAGTTTTCGAGAGTGAGGAGATGTGGTCAGAGGTGTTTTCCACATCCTTAACATAAGATCATGCAAGATCTCATGGATAGGTAAGGTAGCTGCCTCCTTGGGAGCTTTAGGGTATTGTAGGATTTCTAATTCCTTTGCCCTAGGCTCTTTTTCAGGAGCCACTGTGATGGAAAGACTTCGGGCCACATCTCGGATAAAATCCTGAAAGGACATGTCCTCTGGTGGAGACATCCTATGCTGAGAAGAAGAGGAATCCTCGGGAAGAAGTACTCTGGTATCGGCAGAGCTTTCAGAGTCTTCAGACTCATCCGAGGATTCGAAGTATCTCCGATCCGGGTGATCGTGCAAGGCACGGTACCGGTACCAATCGAAGTCGGCATCGGAGTGGTCTGGTACCGACTTGTCGATGCCGGATAGAGATGCATATCAATAAAAAAAATAATATTCGTTCAGAACAACCCTTAAGGTACTTAAGACTTACTAAAACACGATAAAGGCACTTTGATAAATCTCTACTAAGAAGGTCTCAGATTTTTCAGCATTCTTTGTCAGACTAACGTCTGTACTGAATATCATGCCTTTATTACATCAACGACCTTCATTTAGACCCTTTTTTTTAATCAAGGAACTTATTGGAAAAAATCAATACTCTCCATTTCCAAATATACTTAGCTTTTGTTTGTACTATTTTTACTGCTCATTCGTAACACTCCATAAAATGCTCCTCTTTTATTATCCACGATCCCAACGCTCTCCCCAGGTACCGCTATGGTGTTTCACCGCCTCAGTTTTATCAGGGGATCGATTCCAAAACCTTGTGTGTTCCGCCAGGTCTTAAAAGGGATAGAGATGCATGACTGGGTCCTGGTAGAATACCTGCCGATGTCGATGCAGTTGGTGCCAGTACCGGAGTCGGTGCCGGTTCCGGTTGAATTGTCTGAAGCGGTTTCAGGGGTATCAAGGCCGTGAGAAGAGCCGCCAGACTGCGTTCAATAGCCAAGAATCTCTGGTCTATCGATGCTGCCGATGCTTGGGTATCGGTGCCGGATGAAGTGGCCGGAACTCCAGAGCATGGCACCAGTAGTTCTGCCGAGGTTGAAGCCTCAAGAACATCTTGGAGCCCCGTTAGTGCTTTGGAAGCCGAAGCCTCCCGCGGGGGCAATTTTGCCGGTGAAAGTCCCTCAAGGGCAACGCCAGAGGCATCTCGATGTTTAGAAGGAGATCTACCCTTTGAGGACCGGCTGGATTTATGTTTAGTTAGCCGAGATCCATGGGAAGACGACGAAGCCCTGGAAGACGTCGATGCCACGGAGGCTGCATCGGAGGGAAAAAGGGTGCTAAGTTTAGCAGCTCGGTTTTGCCGGACCCTTTTCGACATCATCCCAAAGGCAACACACTCTGAAATAGAGTGATCGGAACCTAAACATTTGAGGCACCAGTCATGGGTGTCGGTGACGGAGATGGTACCACCACACTTAGAACACTTTTTAAAACCCGAAGTGGGTTTTTCCATTCTGAGGTAAGAAGTTGGGCCTAGTGCCCAAAATGGCACGTGTCATCCGAGAAGAAAATTAGTGGAAAAGACGCCAGAAAGAAAGGTTTGTGTTTTTTTTTTTTTTTTTTGAAAAAAAAAGAAAAGAACAACCGGCGGTACCAGTATAGCGTCGAGGGAAGGCAGACGCGACCAAAAAAAAAAGAAGAAGGAGGGAATTTTTCTGCGGTGACAGGATGTGCGACCTGTCGGTTCTTCAGAAGTCGAAGAACTGGAGAGGGACAGTTGGGAAAGGTGGGAAGGCAGCACGCAGGCGCAGTGGGATGCTCCCAAAAGCTTTCCTATTGGACGCTGGGGAGCGTTCCCGCGCAGGCTCCGTCAGTACCAACGATACCCACATGTGAAGACTACATTCCTGCTTGTTCCGGGAGATATAGGGATTGCCTGTTAGGTTTAGTTCAACAAGTTCCTTTTAAGGAAAATTCTAAAGAGTTATTTTTCATATAGTTGAGATTTTAAAAAAAAGAAAGAGTTGGAAGAGTGAATTAATTATTGCTCTGTGAGTCTGCTTTGTCAATAGGTTACTGGTCCAAGGAGGCGGTTCCTGGGCTATTTATGCCAGTGTCATTAAGAAAATGACATGCTCAGTCTCCAAAGCTGCGGGAGGAGGTACTAAACCCCAGAGGTTCGGGACTAGACTGAAGTTCCTCAAGGAACAACAATTAGTAGGTAAGTCTAATTTCACCTTTATGCATAGCAAATAACTTAAGGCATATAGGGCAAGCTCATAGGTTCAAAATGATTCTTCTCAGAATGAAAGCACCACAGTTAATGCATTGAATATAGGACATTCTGATTCAGCTGTCCTAGGAGGAGAAAAGGAGAAAAAGTGGGTGTAGCACCTAATTAACGCTAGAAGCCCTAAAAAGAATTTTACGTAGAAACCCCAAAGTGCGTCAATAGATGCATTATCACGACAACTGCGTTTAGCATGAAATGCAGATGTGAATTAATGTGAAGTTATTTATTTATTTAACATCTTTTATATACCGCGCTATTTGTTATCAGCGCGGTTTACATTCAACAAGGTTGCTCAATTCAGTCGAAACTGTTTTGCGCTTATATTGTAACAGGGAATAAAACTTGGAGCAAATACAGGGTAACTATATGCATATTGATATAGATCAATACATGGTAACTGTATACAATTGATATAGAACATAGTATAAGAGCTTGGCTGATTAAATACGTGCAGTATGTGACATCATTACATGACGTCAAATATTTGTTAAATATGTGCAGTATGTGACATCATTACATGACGTCATCATGTGTTTATTGTTTGTAATGTCTGAGTAAAACAGTAATTGAGATGCGCCACCTAGTGGGAACATGAATTTATACCTAGAAGCCCCAAAGTACCTCAATTGACTCACTCAGTTGTCTTGGATGGAATAAATTCCTTTTCCAGCTAGGTGGTGCATCTGTCATTAATTTTCGTTGCACATATTTGAACATCTTGACCTTGCTAACAAATTCATGGAACATACCTGACATGGTTCTAGCAGTGGCGCTGATATACAACGTCGAAGATGCCTTTGCGTCAATTGACATACTTTGGGGCGTCTAGTGTTAAAGGACAGATGTCAATGTGTATGATGACTGTATAGGCAATGCAACCCTGGGGTGAGTAGAGTGAGGGGTAGGGTGGGTGGCAAGTTAAGTGTCCCTGGCCAGTAGCCCTTCTATGAACATTTGCTTATTAAAGAATCTGGTTGCCTGTTCTAAATCAAATTCCATTTAAAATATTTGTGTTGGCGCACTGATCTTTTTATACTGGTTGCCCACGGTATCCTTCTCCTCTTCTTATTCTGTACAATCCACGGAGATGACAGAGATCATCCAGGCTCACCTTTTGGTAATCTCCTTGTATTGTTTATTGAGAGATGAATGAATCAGACAGCTTACTTTTGCCTCTTTCCTAACGGTGGAATGCTCTTCATTTGGATATTGGCTTAGAGAACTTTTATAAAAACAAAAACAAAAACGTAAACAGTTGGTAAAAACTTGGCCTTTCCAGTATCTGTTTGGTGGCTATCTGTAAATCTAGCTGTGGTTACCTGTGAATTGGTATTATCCTGGGGGGGTGGTGGTGGTGGTGTTTCGTTGTTACTGATTATGTTCTGTTTAATCCCTATATAAATTGTCTAATGGTATGATATTTTTCTATGCATCCTGCCCTAATGTGTGACAGGCTATCCTTTATTTTATCTTTTTTTGTTTTTAATCATTAATGTGTGTTTGTTTTTTTTTCTTTGTATAACTGAAATTACTGGCCTATATAGTGGTGTATCAGATCTACTGTACAATAAATAAATAAACCTTATTTGCAAGGAGAAATTTAAAATAACACATTTCCTCTTCATTCTCCTCTCCTTGATGAAAGGAGACTGGCAGTGTATATTCTAGATGCCTGATATTCTAAAGGTATTTACATGGTTTACAGACCTGTAACAGTGTAAATGCTGCTGAATGATATATTCAGCGGCATTAATTCAATTACTGCTGCTGAATATCCCCAACTAATGCTGCTATATGCCCTGATGCTAACTGCTTAGCATCGGGGCATGCCTTGGGTGGAGATGGTCGCTAACTGGGTAACGGCAATATTACAGTGCCACCCAGTTAGAGACCTGTGGGTAAAACTAGGCGAAGCAAAAGCTGGCCTAGTTATACCTGCGGGAGCTAACTGGATAGTGGTGCAATATCGCCACTACCAGGTTAGCTTCTACAGTATTGGAGGCTGTGCAGTGACCCTGGATATTCAATGTCAGGGCCGCATATGACCTTGACGTTGAATATCCGGGGTTAGAGGTCAGCAGTGACGGCTGTGCACTGTAACGGTGCATAGCAGTCTCAACAGAATATCGGGATCTTGATGTCAAAGATGCTTACACACTTATTTATTTTTATTAATTTTATTTGCTCATATATTTATACTGCCCCTTCCAAAGATCAGGGGCGGTTTAGATCATAACATGTTAAACTAGAATGATTACATGGAACATTGTTTAAGAATTTTATACATGGAACAAGGTAATTGAGGTGTTGCTTCAAACTATTTACATAGAGCAGTATTGGGATGGACCACTTTTATTTACAGAGCAAATTTACAGGAGTATGGGATTGGTGTACTACTTAAGGGTATCAGATCAGGAATTACATCATTACATAGTAAGTTCAATCTCCAGGAACAAGCAGGAATGTAGTCTTCACATACGGGTATCATCGGTACCGACGGAGCCCGCGCGGGAACGCTCCCCAGCGTCCAAAAGGAAAGCTTTTGGGAGCATCCCACAGTGCATGCGTGCTGCCTTCCCGCCTCTGTACTTCTCTCACTTCAGTTCTTCATTTTCCGTGGAGCCTACAGGACGTGGTACCCTGACACCACAGAAAATTTACTTTTATTTCTTGTTTTTTGTGGTCACATCTGCCTTCATTCGACGCCTACCAGTACCGCCGATTCTCCTCTTCTTCTTTCCCCAAAAAAACAAAAAAAAATTGTATTTCTTCAGGGATCTTTCCCTGTTTCTGGTGCTAGGCGCCATTTTGGGCACTAGGCCCATTTTTCTTCAAGCATGGACAAACCAGCTAGTGGTTTCAAAAAATGATCAAAATGTGGCGGTACCGTTTCCGTCACCGACACCCATGATTGGTGTCTAAAATGTTTGGGTCCTGAACATTGTCCAACAGAGTGTCTCTCCTGCACGAGGATGACCAAAAGGGGCCTGTAGAATAGAGCTGCAAAACTCGGTACCTTTTTTGCCGCTAACACCATGTCAGTTGCATCAACATCTTCCAGGGCTTCATCTTCCTCTCATGGATCTCAGGTAACCAAAATTATTCTTCTAAGACTAGCCTGTCCTCGAAGGGTAAATCTCCTTCAAAATATCAAGATGCCACTGGTGTTTCCCTCGAGGATACTTCACTGGCAAAACAGTCCCGGCGGGAGTCTTCAGGCTCCAAAGCATTAATGGGGCTCCAGGATGTTCCAGAGGCCTCCACCTCTGCGGAACTACTGTTGCCATGTTCTGGGGTCATGGCCGCTCCCACCAGTACTGGCACCCAGGCATCGGCAGGAGCGATGGATAACAAAATCCTCGCTATCAAATGTAGTCTAGCGGCCCTCTTAGCAGCTTCGGTACCGCTAAGACCGCAACTGAAGGTTCAACAGGTATCAGTACCGACAGTACCTGCTTCAACAGGACTGCTTCTCCCCCTTGCCGATCTCGGGTATCGGGGATCGGGAACCGAGACATTTCGGTACCAACTTCGATCGGTACCGATACCATGCGTTACAGGAGCATCCGGTGCTTGAGTCTTCCGATTCCGATGACTCTGATGATTCTACCAGTACCAGAGCGAATTTATTAGAAGATTCAGTTCCTTCTCCTCAATGCAGGATGTCTCCTCCAGAGGATATGTCCTTCCAGGATTTCATACGTGATTTAGCAAAGGGTCTTGCAATCACTGTGATTCCAGAAAAAGAACCTAGGGCGGAAGAATTAAGAATTCTACAATACCCTATGGCTCCCAAGGAATCAACGATGCTTCCCATTCACAAGATCTTACATGATCTAATGTTGAGAATGTGAGAAACCCCTTTAACAATATCTTCACATTCCCGATGCCTTGGCACTATGTACCGAGTGCCAAGTTGTCCTGTTTTTCAAAAAACTCAGTTACCACACCATTCGATGGTAGTGGAATTGGCCATGTGAAGGATCAAGAGTGCTAAAACACATTCTTCTAATCCTCCAGGTCGTGAATCCAGGACTCTCAATGCCTTTGGCCATCGATGCTTTCAATCCTCCATGCTAGGAGCCAGGATCAGTTTCTACATTCTTTATATGGGAATGTTCCTGGAAGAAGTCACAAAAGACTTAGAGCGCCTTAGTCCTTGTGTTTCAGAGGAAAAAAGAACAGACTACCTTATTCTGGTCAAGCATGCCCAGAATGTCTCTAAATTCGTGAACCATGCTACCTTTGATTGCTTTGAATGTATTAGCAGAACCTCTGCTCTATCCATAGGAGCACATCGTATTGCTTGGCTTCAAGCATCAGATTTAGAACAGTGGGTACAAGAAAAGCTGGGAAACATTCCTTGCACAAGAGAAAATCTCTTCAGCAAGGACTGGCAGGGCAAGGCTAATCAGCTTGAATCTGACAATACTACTTTAAACACATTGTCAAAGTCTACAGCCAACCCAGCAAAAAAAAAAATATTCAAAAAATCCTTTTTCAGTAAGAAAAAGAAGCCTTACCAATCTTACACCCATCAAACTCACTGTCCGCTTCATGTTCCCCAAAAGGGGCACCAACAGAACAGACAGCAAAGAAAGCCACAATCTCAAAAAGCCCAACTGGCTCAACAGACCCAGCCCCCTCAGGGTCTTTGACTTCTATCTAGAGAACATAGTCATTCTGCCCCTAAAAGGTGCAGAACCCTTGACCATTCCAGGAAGACTATGCTATTTTGCCAAAAGATGGCAACAAATAACATAAAAAAATTGGACTCTGTCCATTGTACAACTGGGGGTACAAGCTTCATTTTCTCAACTTGTCCCTCCACCTACAATAGTAAAGCAGTTCAATTCTCAGTCCCCTGCCACCGACCTCTTGTGGCAGGTGGTCACATAACTTCTAGCTCAAGGAGCAATCGAAGAAGTACCCATTCCCCAACAGGGGACAGGGTTTTATACCCTCTACTTTCTTATTCCAAAGAAGACAGGGGGACACAGGCCTATATTAGACCTCAGAGAATTAAAAAAATATTTGGTCCGAGAAAAGTTCAAAATGATCTCCCTCGGAACACTTTTACCATACCTCCAAAGTCAGGACTGGCTATGTTCTCTAGATCTAAGAGATGCGTACACGCATATTCTCATCCACTCAGATCACAGGAAGTAATTTTGATTCCTGATCCAAGACAGACACTTCCATTACAGAGTTCTTCCCTTCAGACTAGCCTCTGCTTCAAGAGTCTTCACAAAATGCATGGCAGTGGTAGCAGCGTTTGAGGACTCTAGGAATATTCGTCTTCCCTTACTTAGACAATTGGCTCATTCGAGCATCAACAGCTCCAGAGGTCAGCTTCACTCTTTCTCGAACAATGAGAATTCTTCAATACTTGGGACTAGTCATAAACCTCCCAAAATCTCATCTCACCCCCTCTCAATCTCTCAAATTCATAGGGGCTCGTCTAGACACACTGCATTCAAAGGCTTTCCTGCCACAACCATGCTGTCTACATATAATACAACTGGCATCTCAAGCATCTATGAAAGTATTTCTAACTGCTCGGAAGATGCTTCAACTGCTGGGACACATGGCATCTACTGTCCATGTGGATCCCTATGCACGCCTCCACATGCGAGCAGCCCATTGGAACCTTTCCTCTCAGTGGTCACAAGCCTCGGGTCGACTAACAGACAAAATCAGAATCATCACACGTCTGATTTCGTCCCTGCAATGGTGGCAATCCCTGGAAGACCTCCTTGTAGGCTCTCCTTTCCAGCAGCTTCTATGCCAAACCACCCTGACCACTGATGCGTCCAAGATGGGCTGGGGGGGCCCACTTCCACGATCTCTCCACTCAGGGTCTTTGAACCCCACAGGAGGTTTCCCTTCACATAAACCTTCTAGAGCTGAGAGCCATTTTCAATGCTATTCAAGTCTTTCAAAGCCATCTCAGTAACAAAACAGTTCTGGTCCAAACCGACAATCAGGTAGCTATGTTCTATGTGAACAAGCAAGGCGGAACAGGCTCTCTGTCACTCTGCAGCGAAACTTTGTGACTATGGGCCCTCGCCAGAGAGTTACAAATTCACCTTTTTGCGGTATACCTTCGGGGCATTCAAAACTTGTGGGCAGACAAACTCAGTCGAATACTTCTGTCACACGAGTGATCCCTCCACTCATACCAGCTTGCTCGAGTGTTTCGAATATGGGGAACACCAGATATAGACCTCTTTGCAAGTCCACAGAATGCCAAACTTCCCCAACTCTGTTCCAGAATTCCAGCTGAAAACTGTCAGGCAAGAGATGCTTTCCTACTCCACTGGGGACAGGACTTCCTCTATGCTTTCCCACCCATTCCCCTCATTCCCAAGACTTTATTCAAACTTCAGAGAGACAGCGGTTGTATGATACTCATCGCTCCACGTTGTCCATGGCAAATGTGGTATCCTCTTCTGCGTCTCTCTCAAACCACTCCTCTGGGGTTGCGGAATGCTCCAGATCTCCTGTTGCAGGAGGACGGATGCTTACTGCATCCCAATCCCCAGTCCCTACATCTCAGGGCCTGGTTACTGAAAACCTAAAATTCCAGGATATTAACCTTCCTCAACAAGTAAAGGATATCCTCCTGGCTTCCAGAATACCTTCCACAAGACGTTCCTACGCTTTTAAGTGGAAAAGGTTCTCTATCTGGTGTTCACAAAAGGGACTTAATCCCCTTTAGTACCTGTAGAGTTGCTACTAGAGTATCTTCTACAATTATCAATTTCTGGTCTGAAGACCAATTCAGTCAGGGTCCATCTTTGTGCTATTGTTGCTTTTCATAAATCTTTCGATGGACAACCTATTTCCTCTCATCCACTTACATCAAGATTTATGAGAGGCCTACTTTTAACAAAACCTCCCATTAAACCACCACCGGTGGCATGGGATCTAAATCTTGTTCTTGGTCTGCTTATGAAACCGCCCTTTGAACCTTTAGCCACTTCAGACTTAGTTTCTCCAGGACCAAGCAGGAAGTCAGTCCTCACTTATGGGTGTCATCGACGCCGATGAAGCCCCAGCGGAGCATTTCCCCAGCTTTCCATGAAAGCCTTTGGGAATGCTGGTACGCATGCGCGGTTCCCTTCCCGCCTAAAGGTGCCATCTTACCTCAGTCTCTTTTTTTCCGTGAAGCCCATCGGACGTGTGTCCTGTTTTCCCGGTTAAAAGTAGATTTTTTCTAGCGTTGTTTCGCTTCTTTTCTTCGGATTCGATGTCAGTTCCCCTCCCGCCGGGATCGGTACACCGGTATCGAACCCCCTTTTTATTTTTCGGTTTTTGCCCTTAGTGGCTAGGCGTTCGCGCCTAAACTTTTTTCTTTTTCCCTGGAAGGCCAGTCTTTTGACCTCGCGGGGACCCTTTTTCCCCCCCATGACTTCCAGTGTTTTTAAAAAGTGTGATCAGTGTAAGAAGATTGTCTCTCACCGACACACACGACTGCTGCCTTCGGTGCCTGGGCCCGGACCACGATTCAAAAACGTGCGGGCTATGTGGAAAAATGTCTTCCAAGGCCCTCCGAAGTCGTCAGCAGCAAAGTGAAAGGCTTTTCTCCGACTCGGCCTCTGCTCGTGCCCGGACCTCGTCTGAGGCTTCGACATCTCGGGATTCCGATCCCGAGAGGCGTCGAAGCTCCTCGGACAGGGGGTCCCCCGAGAGGGAACGTAAGAGGAAGAAGCAGCTCGCGAGGGCGGCGTCGGAGGAGGTCCCTGGACCCTTGAGGTCCAGGTCTAAGACCCCCGACCGTCGTCCCGGGCCCATGGACCAGGAGAAGCCGACCAAAGTTCCTTGTATAGAACCGGAGTCTACTGGACACGTAAGTCCTGTTGTCCTCGAGGACTCGCCTCCCCGAGTACCGATGTCGGGCCCGGCGCCGCCGGGGCCCGAGTCGGGGGCTGCTGCGTCACCCGAGCTGAGTCTCAGGTTGACAGCCTTGGAGAGCAGAATGTCTGCCTTCATGGATCAGTAGCGGGCATTGATGGCCAGCCTGTCTGGCGCATCTGCCCCGACCACCGGGACATCGACTTCCAAGTCGACCCCAGAGACCGAGCCGATACTCGAGTCCCTTGCGGCTCGAGGTCGTCCTCGGTCGAGGTCTCCCTCGACCTCCCGTTCGGGACCGAGGGTCTCGACGCCGGTGCCTCCGGTGTCGGGACGGGTGCCCAGGGGCCCCGTGGCGTCGGACCCCGACTCGACATCGGACGAGTCTGCATGGGAAACCGAGGATGAGGAGTCTCCTGACACCTTTAAGACTCGGTGTGTCCCTTCGGACTCACCTGAGTCTGAACCCTGGAGTAGATCCCCTCCGGAGGATACTAGGTTCTCGGAGTTTATCCGGGATATGGCCGCTGCCCTGGCTATCCCGGCTGACCCCGAGGAAGAGCCTCGAGCCGAGGAGCTCGATGCTCTGCAGTACGACTCTCCTCCGAAGGAGGCCTTTACTGTCCCGGTTCCTCCAATGCTGGAACGGCTCCTCTTCCGGATGTGGGAGGCACCGGCCTTGGCGCCGGTTTTGAGCAAGTGAGTCGATTCTATTTATTGGCTCCGCAAGAGTCCTGACTTCCAGAAAGCACAGCTGCCGCACCATTCTATGGTTGTGGAATCGGCCATGCATCGTCTGAAAAGTCAGAAGATGCACTCTGCGGTGCCTACCAGTAGGGAAGCCCGCAGCCTTGATGGAGTCGGCAGAAAGTGTTTTCAGGGCTCTATGCTTGCTTGCCGTGTCCAGACTTACCAGCTGTACATGGGCATGTATTTACGAGACCTGGCCAAGGAGTTGGCCGGGTTCTCTGCTGGTCTCTCCTTGTCTTCGAGGATCCGGGAATGCTATAAGTTCATGTCCCGCGCCGCTTACGATGGCTTCGAGGCTTCGGCCCAAGTTGCGGCTGCCGGCATCGCGGCTCGACGCCAGGCGTGGCTGCAGTCATCGGACCTCGAGCCATGGGTTCAGGACAAGTTGGTCGATGTCCCTTGCCGAGGTGAAAACCTTTTTGGCAAGCCTGTGGCCGAGAAGGCCGCACAGCTCGAGACTGAGCACCTCACCAGGACAAGGCTGTCCAGGAAGACCTCTGCCCCTTCCCATAAAAAGAAGGGCCTGGGTAAAAAGCCCTTTTACCCGAGGAAGGGCACTGCCTACAAACAGTACCCACATTATCAGGCTGCCCAACCTGCCCCACAGGGTCAGCAGGCCAAGGGCCGGGGTAATGGGCCCAGTAGGCAGACTGTCCCCAAGCCTCCGGCCCCTGCTCCCACTCAGCAGGGTGGGGGTTTTGACTCCTTGAGTACAGCCAAACCTCCCTTGCAGACCCAGCCCTGCACAGGAGGCCACCTAGCCTTGTTCGCCCACCAGTGGCCCCTGATAACTCAGGACAGTTGGGTGCTGGACATAGTCCATCGAGGCTATGCCCTGCATTTTCACCAACTACCTCCGCCACACTATCCAGGGTAGCCTTTCAGACCTCCCCTGCATACAGCCCTTCTCCTCCAGGAGCTCAGGGGTCTGTTGCTGGACAAGGCGGTGGAGCCTGTGCCTCCCCACTTCCAGGGTCACGGTTTTTACTCCAGGTATTTCCTGGTGCCAAAAAGAACCAGTGGTCTTCGACCCATTTTGGATCTCAGAAACCTAAACAAGTTTCTTGTGAAAGAAAAGTTCAAGATGGTTACTCTTGGAACTCTTCTGCCCTACCTCCAGCAGATGCTTACACTCACATCCTCATTCATCCAGACCACAGAAAGTACCTCAGGTTCATTGTGGGAGGAAACCACTATCAGTACAGGGTACTGCCTTTTGGGCTGACTTCCGCTCACAGAGTCTTCACCAAGTGCCTGGCAGTGGTAGCAGCCTACCTGAGAAATCAGGGCATCTTTGTGTTTCCCTACCTAGACGACTGGCTCATCAGAGGCCAGACGTCTCTCGAGGTCCAGCAGGCCACCAACAGAACCATAGGCCTGCTCCAAAAACTGGGCTTTGTCATCAACTTTGCAAAGTCCACTTTGCTCCCCTCCCAGAACTTGGAATTCATAGGGGCAAGGTTGGATTCTCAACTGGCAAGAACATTCTTACCACTGGACCGAGCACAAAGGCTCATAGACCTTGCAAGCAAGTTTCTGCACAGGTCCCTGGTCTCCGCCAGACTCTGTCTCAGGCTTCTAGGCCACATGGCGTCCACGGTTCAGGTGACCCACAATGCCAGGCTCCATACGAGGCCTGCCCAGTGGTGCCTTCGGACTTGGTGGTCACAGGCCTCGGGAAGCCTCAGGGACAGGATCAGAGTGTCCCACCGTTTTCTGACCTCCCTCAACTGGTGGTTACACCCCCCAATCTGCTGGTGGGGGTGCCTTTTCAGATACCACCTCATACGGTGGTGCTGACCACCGATGCCTCTGTTGGGTTGGGGAGCACACTGCCTAGACAAGTGCACCCAGGGCCTGTGGTCTCCTTGGGAGGCGTCCCAGCAGATCAATCTCCTAGAGCTCAGAGCTATCCGCTTGGCCCTCAAGGCCTTTACTGCTTCCCTGGCCCATCAGTCTGTCTTGATCCAAACAGACAACCAGGTAGCCATGTTCTATGTGAACAAGCAAGGCGGGACGGGTTCCCAACTCCTTTGTCAGGAAGCACAAGTCCTCTGTTCCTTTGCCTGAGACACAACATGCTCCTCAAGGCAGTCTATCTTCCAGGCCAGGAGAATTTCCTGGCTGACAAATTGAGCAGGATTCTGCAACCACACGAGTGGCAGCTACATCCTTTAGTGGTTCAAAAGATTTTCTTGGAGTGGGGTCTTCCCTCCATAGACCTGTTTGCCAGTCCTCTGAACAACCAACTGCCACAGTTCTGCTCCAGGCAACTGCATCCTCTGAGAGTAGCAGCAGATGCTTTTCTGATTTCCTGGACCCAGGGCCTGCTCTATGCGTTTCCTCCCACCCCTCTGGTGGCCCGGACTCTGTTCAAAATTCTCCAAGACAGGGCCTCAGTCCTCCTGGTGGCTCCCAGGTGGCCCGGGCAGCCTTGGTTCCCCCTCCTGCTTCATCTGGCGGTGGATCTCCCTCTGCCTCTGGGATTGCAGCCCGACCTTCTCTCTCAGAATCGGGGCTCTCTACTGCATCCCAATCTCAAATCCCTCCATCTGATGGCATGGAGGCTGCAAGGGTAGTGTTGGCTCCCTGGGGCCTGCCTAGGGAAGTTGAGGTTCTCCTAGCTTCTCGGAAACAGTCCACAAGGAAAACCTATGCTCTCAAGTGGAAGAGGTTTTCTGTGTGGTGTCAGTTACGTGCAGAGGATCCTTTCTCCTGTGCTGTGTCTGTAGTGCTTCAGTACCTACTGCACTTGTCCAATCAAGGTCTCAAGTCCAACTCTGTTCGGGTACACCTCTCTGCTTTGGCAGCTCACCACTCCTTAGTAGAGGGCCATTCCTTGTCTGTGCACCCTTTGGTGTCCAGGTTTCTCAGAGGTTTTTTACTGCTCAAACCTCCCATACGTCGTCCTGCTCCTGAGTGGGAGCTGAATGTGGTCTTGCAGCAGCTGACTCGACCACCTTTTGAGCCTATGGCTACTTGCCCTCTACGCTTCCTCTCATGGAAGACTCTCTTTCTGATAGCCCTTCGGCTAGGAGAGTGAGTGAGCTTCAGGCCTTGGTCTGTGATAGACCTTACCCCAGGTTCTATAAAAACAGGGTAGTCCTCAGGACTCACCCTAAGTTCCTTCCTAAGGTTGTCTCCTCTTTCCACCTCAACCAGGAGGTGGTTCTTCCTACTTTCTTCCCTAGGCCTCATGCAAGTCAGGCTGAAACAGTTCTCCATACCTTGGACTGTAGGAGGGCCTTATCCTTCTACCTTGAACGTACGCAAGGTCACAGGAGGGCTTCTCAGCTCTTCCTTTCTTTTGACCCCAATAACTTGGGGAGGCCTGTGTCCAAGCGCACCTTGTCCATCTGGGTGGCTGACTGTATCACCTGGGCTTACAAGACGGCTGACCTTCCTTTGCAGGGTAGGGTCACGGCCCACCGTGTGAGGGCAATGGCTGCATCAGTGGCTCATCTCCGCTCTGTTCCATTGCAAGACATCTGCAGGGCTGCTACTTGGTCTTCAAGCCAGACTTTTGCAGCCCATTACTGTCTGGAGAGGGAGTCCCGTAGGGACAGTGCTTTTGGCCAAGCAGTACTCAGGAATCTCTTTGAGGTCTAGGCAACTCCTGCCCTCTGGTTGGGCTACCTGTGGAGGGTGTATTCTTGAAAAGCCTTTTCTGTGTTGCTGAGACTAGAGGGAGTTCTCTTGTTCAGCCTGGGTTCCTGGTAGCCCAGAGCTGGGGAGTCACCCATAAGTGAGGACTGACTTCCTGCTTGGTCCTGGAGAAAGAGTAGTTACTCACTTGTAACAGGTGTTCTCCAGGAGCAGCAGGAATCAGTCCTCACTACCCTCCCTCCTCCCCTTGGAGTTGCAATTGTACATAGTTCATTTTTGCATTTTTGTGTGCTGTTCTTAGCTATGTCATTTGACTGAGGTAAGATGGCACCTTTAGGCGGGAAGGGAACCGCGCATGCGTGCCAGCATTCCCAAAGGCTTTCATGGAAAGCTGGGGAAATGCTTCGCTGGGGCTTCATCGGCGTCGATGACACCCATAAGTGAGGACTGATTCTCCTGCTGCTCCTGGAGAACACCTGTTACAGGTGAGTAACTACTCTTTCTTTCATGGAAAGTTATTTTCCTAATTGCCATCAGTTCTGCAAGACACATTAGTGAACTACAGGCATTAGTAGCTGACCCTCCTTATACAAGGTTTCATCATGATAAAGTAGTCCTCAGGACTCTGCCAAAGGTGGTTTCGCCTTTTCTTTTAAACAAGTCAGTTTATCTTCCTGTATTCTTCCCTAGGCCTCATGCCTCCAGTGCGGAAAGGAATCTTCACACATTGGATTGTAAAAGAGCCTTAGCCTTTTATCTCCAAAGAACTAAGCCACATAGAAAATCTCAGCTTTTTGTGTCTTTTGACTCTAGTCATTTGGGACTTTCAGTTTCTAAAAGAACTCTGTCAAATTGGATTGCAGATTGCATTTCCTATATATATCAGAGTAAGGGACTTTCTCGCGAAGGCCATGTCACAGCTCACAATGTGAGAGCAATGGCAGCTTCAACGGCTAACCTTCGTTCTGGCTCTATTGATGACATCTGCAAAGCAGCCACTTGGACTTCGGTACACACCTTCACAGCCCACTATTGCTTAGACAAGGGCACCCGTCGGGAAGCCTTGTTTGGCCAGGCTGTTCTCCAACATCTCTTCCATACTTAATTCAACTCCTACCCACCATCCATAGTTTGGATGCCTAAGGTCCATGGGAGGAAGCATGGCCCATCTCACCTGGGTTCGCAGCTAGCTGGTGTCAACCCTTGGCATCTTTCAGCTGGGGAGTCCTCATATGTGAAGACTACATTCCTGCTTGTTCCTGGAGATAGCGTAGTTGCTCACCTGTAACAGGTGATCTCCAAGAACAGCAGGAATTTAGTCTTCACAACCCACCCACTTCCCCTAGGAGTTGTCTCTATCTCTCTCTTTCTCTACTTCTCTCCTTTGGTCTCAGCTATAAACTCAACTGAAGTGAGAGAAGTACAGAGGCGGGAAGGCAACACGCATGAGCTGTGGGATGCTCCCAAAGGCTTTCCTATTAGACGCTGGGGAGCGTTCCCACGCGGGCTCTGTCGGTACTGATGATACCCATATGTGAAGATTAAATTCCTGCTGTTCCTGGAGATCACCTGTTACAGGTGAGTAACTACGCTGTTTCAGTGAGGAGAAGGGAGGGGGGTGGGGGTGAGAAATATGGGAAGGAGGTGAAAGGAGGAGGGGGGTGTAGGTAGTGTCACGAGCGATAGTGCTCTAGGTGTTGGTATAATCTCTAAATAGGTGAATTTTTAAACTCTTTGCGAATTGATTGAAGGTCCTTGTTTCCCCTTAATGTGTTAGGGAGGGTATTCCATTATAGAGGTGCTATGTATGTAAATGCCCTATTGCTCGTAAATTGTTTAGTAATGCATATAGAGTGTGGTACTTTTAGTATGTTTTGGTTGGGAGGAGTTCTACTTCTATTCGGGGGTTGTACTTTGAAGAGTGTGGAAAGGTGGGAGGGGGCTATGTTGTGTATTAGTTTGAAAGTCGTCATATATATATGCAAAAGCCAGGAGGATGTTGGGCTGCATACAGAGAGGAATTACCAGCAGAAAGGAAGAGGTACTTATGCCACTGTACAAGTCACTGGTGAGGCCTCACTTGGAATACTGTGTTCAGTTTTTGAGACCATATCTTGCAAAGGATGTAAAAAGACTGGAAACTGTTCAGAGGAAGGCGACCAAAATGATTTGCAGTTTGCGTCAGAAGCCTTATGAGAAGAGACTTGAAGACCTAAACATGTACACTTTGGAGGAGAGGAGGGACAGGGGAGATATGATTCAGACCTTTAAATACTTAAAGGGAAATAATGAACAAACAAACCTCTTCCAAAGACAGGGAAGCTGTAAATCTAGAGGGCATAACAGGAAGCTGCAAGGTGGTAAATTGAAAGGCAATGTCAGGAAATACTTTTTCACAGAAAGGGTGGTGGATGCTTGGAATGCCCTCCCGATGGAAGTGGTGGGGGCAAACACGGTGAACGGAATTCAAAATGGCATGGGAAAGACACAGTGGATCCCTTTACAGCAGCAGGATAAAATCAAAATAAACGGAACCATCTAATTTCTCAACAAATAGGGGTGTCCTACATGGAGTGGTGGGTTCACCCCTAACAAAGACATGGGGAGGGGTGGCCTGCACAGAGCAGCAGATGCATCTACTGTTGCCATCATACTGGGCAAACTAGATGGACCATACTGGTCTCTATCTTCTGTCATTTACTATGTTACTATGTATCCAACTCTGGCTGAAATTGGGAGACAATGGAGCCTGATTATGATGGGTGTTATATGGTCTGAGAAACGTGCTTTCATTATGATTCTTGCTGTGACATTTTGAGCCAATTGAAGTATGTTTAGTGTTTTCTTAGGTATTCCTTGTAGGAGGCCATTGCAGTAGTCCAAGTGTGGTGTTATAAGCGCTTGCACTACAGTTCTGAAATCAGACAGGTCAATGAGGTTTCGTAGCGGTTGTAAAATTCTTAGCTTATAGAATTTGGTTCTATTTAAGATCCTTAGGTGGCGCTCCATGCTAAGTGTTTTATCGAGAGTGACCCCTTGATATTTTATTTCCTGTTTGACTTTGAATTGATTGATATTCAGGTGGATTGTTGAGGGTTGAATTTCGGGGTTTTTTGAAATGACGATTACATCGGTTTTCTTGAGATTGATGCTCATATTGTTTTCATGTAGCCAGGTTTGGGTTTCTTCCAGGCAGGCTGCTAGTGTATCGTAAATGTCTAGATGGATGTACAACATAATGTCGTCAGCATATATGTGATAATTTATTTTGGTTTTTTTTAATATTGCGCAGATTGGCTTTATGTATAAATTAAGCAAGAGAACTGATAATGCTGAACCTTGGGGTATTCCCTGGGTTTGGGGGAATGTGGTTGACGTTTTTTGTTCAATTTGGACCTGTTGTACTCGATTAGTTTATGTATGATGCAAACCATTTATGGGTGTGTCCTTTTATGCCTAGGGTATTGAGTCTTGGTATGAGGGTCTCGTGATTTAGATTATCAAACGCTGCGGTTATATCGAGGAAGATGAGGATGGACACTTTTTTGGTGTTTTCCAGGCCCTGGATTAATTTTGTCAAACAGAACTAGGAGGAGTATTTCAACTTCATGAAAAGGGTGAAATCCATATTGTTCATCTATGGTATCTGTTTAAACTATGTAGTCTTGGAGCTGACGTTGAACTGCTTTTTCAATGGTTTTAGCTTCAAAAGGGATGCTTGAAATTGGTCTATATGCAGAAGGGTTGTCTTTGTTAAGGGTTTTGTTTTTTAGTACGGGTCAGATTACGGATATTTTGAGGTTGCTTGGCATCGTTCCTTGTTGGAGGGATTGATTTACTATTGTCACGGTGTGGATCTAGCAGAGCCTATGGAAATAGGTAGAAATGCAGAAAGTGGATCTGACACTGACAGCTCAGAGAAACACATGGCCCAGAGTTGCTATAGGCAACACACACAAACTAGGTCACAAGGTGTGAGAACACGCCCAAGCAGCAGGAAGGCTCAGGGTTCATTAAGTAATGAAGAGCAGCTGAGAGGGGGCGGAGTTGAGGCACACACACACATAAACCTAACTCACCTGAAGTTAGAGTTAGTTCGGGAAGTTCAAGTGGAAGTTCGGGTTGGAGTGGAGGTTGGAGTTCAGCCAGCGTGAGAGCCGGAGAGAGAACTACCGAGAGAGCTGGAAAAGCTGAGAGGTTTAGTTCCAGAGCTGAAAGAGACAACCCAGGAGACTGCTTCAGAGAGCAGTGCACAGACACGTCTAAGCTCAGTGACGTTTATCCCGAAGGTAACAGAGGATACAGTTTGGAAGCCAGGCTTAGAAAGGCTGAGAAAGCTAATTACCCAAGCAACAGGCACAGAAGGGAAAAGGAGTTCTGGCCTGAGGATATTTTTATATCTGGAGAAAAGCTAAAGGGAAAAGGCCGTAGGAAGCTTCCGTCCTGTTCCACTTCTGTGATCTCAGCTGTACCGAGAAACCCCAGTTTGAGGGAGCAAGAAGGTAAGCTGATTGGCTCTAATAGAGGGAAAGCTGAATGCAGTAACTTTCCTTGTAATTGTCAAAGTTGGTGGGGCTCTCAAGAAAGAAACTCCAGTGAATGTGGTAATTGTCCCTCACACACTTTCACGGAGGAAGCAAGGAAGTCTCTGTGCAATGGGGAGAGACTGCTAAACAATAATACTTCTGGCTATCTGAAGGAAAGACAGTTTGAAGGAGAAAGTGAAGAAATGCAGTGTGATATTCAAGAGGAACAGCCCTCAGATGAATGTATGGACTGTACACTGATTATTGCCGATGATATCTCCTCTTTATGTTAAAGAGGCTGTGGAAACTTTCTAGTCACTGAAGTGAAGGAGAAAGGTTTTTCTGTTTGCTTGGAAAAGGACTGTTTAAGATACCTTTTTATTTGGGTAAAGAAGCTGAAGATAGAAGCAATTTTGGTTCATATTTGTTTCCTTTATTTTGTACCAGAAGATGGTCTGTTTGCCTTTGTTTTCATTGCTATAAAAGAATCCACCCGGAAGGGGAATAAAAATCCTGTCTTAAAGCCTTACCACCCGACTGCAACTCGTTTCTTGGCTAGCCTGTGAAAACTACAATACCCAGAGGGCATTGCAAGGCTCTCTGCACCACTTCCTGGCTGGTTAAAGATAAGGCCCCAGTGTAATACCCTGCTTTAACCTGTGGGGACCCTCGCTGGGTGACACTGTTTAGTAGGAAAGGGACCATTTCTGCTTCAGTGCTTTGATCCATGAGACTGGACAAGGATCTAGTGGGGATGTGGTTGTGTTCAAGTTTGAGATTATTTATTTATTTATTTATTTATTTATTTAACAGGTTTTTTATACCGCCTTTCTTACAATCAAAGCGGTTACAAGAGTACATTAGGTTAACATAAAATACAGACATAAAAACATCAGACTATAAAGACAAAACAATGCATCCAGTTTTATACCACCTTATCAAAATATCAAAGTGATAAGCAATGGATCTATAGGTAACAAAGAGACTACATCAGGTTAACATGTAATACAGACATACCTCTAAACAGAAGAGCAGCCAAAGGGAAAGATAGACTGAGGAAATTGTAAAGAGTATAACTACACAACTTAATAGCTCTTATATATATTTGCTGTTCTTCAATTTACGTCCAAGATTTGTCTTGTGTCTATGGTGTGAAATGTCTGCCAGTTTTTTCAAGTAGCCATGGCTGATGGTATAAGGAGGGGGCTAGGACTGTCTTTGGGGTTTAGTTTCCTTGCATAGAAATCGCCTAGTGTCTGTGGTTGGATTGTAGTTTTTAAATTGCTATCTTGTGGGGGCTTGGTAATTGATTTTACCAGCTTAAAAAGCTCCCTTGTCGATTTATGGCATTATTTAATATTTTGGAATAAAAGTTTTTTTGCTGTGTTTATTGCCTCTTTGTAGAGTGTGAGCATTGACAAGTAGCGTGCTTTATTATCTGTGGTCTTTTTGGATCTCCATTTATGTTCTGATTTTCTGAGATCTTTTTTTATCCTAGCTATATCTGAGGTGTACCATCCCTCAGATTGTGTGTGTGAGTTTGTTGTTTGGGTGTTGGTTTTGCAGCTGCTTCTATTCCTGAGTTCCATCTTTATCAGTACAAGGTTCTCCCTTTTGGCCTTACATTGGCTTGACCCCCTGAGTTGTAGTGATAGGCTTGTGTACATGTGCAACTAAGACACCTAGTTTTTCCTTGCCTTAACAACTGGCTCCTGTCAGTTTCTTTGAAATACCTAGCAGTTGACCTCAAGGACAAGACAACTGGCCTTTTAGAGAATCTAGGATGCTTCATCAGAAACTTCCAGACGTCAATCTTGCACATCGCAAAAAAGACTTCAAGCATAGGTGCGATTTAGGACACAATAGATTGAAAAGCTTTTCTGCTATCAGACAGATCGCAGTCCCTCATGCTCTTTTCCACAGCATTCAGACATCCATGATGGTCATGACCAATGCCTACTTACAAATGCTGGGTCATATGGTCACTGCCATACACATGGTTCCCTCTACTTGAATGAAGAGGCATCAATGGGATCTTAAGTTCAAGTGAAACCAGTCCTTTCCACCATTCTAAATCCTTCAGTTCAGCCACAAGCTATGTTGCAGTGTTGGGTATCCAAGCCCAGTCTGAATACAGGTGTCCCTTTTACTTCACTGGAATGCCATTCTATCCCAACATTGGATTCTTCCACTACCGGCTGGGGAATTTACGTGGATGCTCACCTTACCCAAGGAACCTTGCCAAAGTCTTAATTATCTTCATTTAGTCAATTGGAGCTTAGCCATATTATTTTATGATGTTTAAGTCATCTTGGGTAGTATGTTGAATCCCTCTGCTCAGTGTGCAGCGGTGGCCAAGAATACATATAGAATGCTAGGAATCATAAGGAAAAGGATGTAGAAAATAACCAAACATGATATAATACCTCTATATCACTCCATGGCGCGACCACATCTTGAATATTGTGTGCAGTTCTGTTCACCATATCTAAAACAATTTAAAAAAAAGGATATAGTGGAATTAGAAAAGGTACAGACAACAGTAATCAAAATGATATATGGGACAGAAGACTTACCTCTATGAAGAACTGCTTAAAAGGTTAGGTCTATTCAGCTTGGAAAAGAGACTGCTGGGGAAGATATGATAGAGGTCTACAAAATGATGAGTGGTGTGGAATATGTAGATCGGTTCTTTATGCCTTCAAAAAGTAGAAAGACTGGGGGACATGCAATAAAGCTACAGTCTAGCACTTTTAAAACTAATCGGAGAATTTTTTTTTTGCTCAATGGGTAATCAACCTGGAATTCATTTGCTAGAGGATGTAGTAAAAGCTGTTAGTGTAGTTGGGTTTGAAAGAGGTTTGGACAAGTCCCTGGAGGAATAGGCCATAAACCATTATTAAAGTGGACTTGGGATATCCACGGCTTACCCCTAGGATTAGCAGCATGGAATCTATCTTTTGGGAACTTGAAAGGTACTTTTGACCTGTATTTACCACTGTTGGAAACAGGATATTGGATTTCATAGATCTTTGGTTTGATCCAGTATGGCATATGTTTTGTTCTTATAATTCTTATTCCATCTTCCTCAGGACTGCTCAGCATTCAAACAAATGCCTTTGACACTAGCCGCCAACATGGCTGTTATTGCAGTGCCTGTAGGAAATGGGAGTGTGTGTGAAGCTGTTGCATTGGTTCTTGTCTTACCTTCAGAATCTGTCTCAGTGTGTCTCCTGGATGGGGGATTTGTTAGCGCCTGAGGTTATCAGTAGGGGGGCCCTCTGGGATCCCTGTTTTTTTCCAGTGCTTTTTAATCTGTCAAGCCCCACTAGCATGGAAGTTGGAGGATGCTGGAGCACAATTCTGTTTCTATGCAGATGACATCCAGCTACTCACATACTATGATGGGGATAAAGAGTAGTGTGTCGACATGCTGATTGCTTGTCGGAGAATGGAAGCAGGTTGGCTGCTGCATAATTTTGGCTTACCAAGAGGAGATTCCTATCTGCTGCAATGCAATGATCAGGTGTTAGAACTTTGGTCCTCCCCGCTTAGTTTAGGAGTGCTTTTTGACCCTGCACTTGATATGTCATTGCATATAGCAACAGTAAGCGTGGTCATGTTTTTATCAGTTATGGTTGATCCAGAAGCTGCAGATGTTTCTAGATTGTGATAATTTGGTGATTCTGGTGACATCCTTGGTCCCTAAGTAAGTTGGACTACAATAGTTCACTGTTGCTGAGCCGTCCTGATGCCAGTGTTTATAGATTGCAGCTGGTGCAAAATAGACACGCTATGCTGCTGTTAGGAGGGCACTGGTGAGCTCATATTTCTCGTCTACTGCAGTGCCTGCATTGGTTTCCAGTGGCATTTAGAATTCATTTTAACAGTTGTTGTTTTTAATATACCGCTTTATCATTTCAATCAAAGCGGTTTACATTGTAACAAACTTGGTAAACGTACATTAAACAGGGACATTGATGAGACTTCCGGTGACATCAGGGAGCGCGATGGCAGCTTTCTGAGGGAGCTCCGGGGCGCTTCATAAATAACGCTAAAAAACGAGCGATCCTACCCTGACTGCAGAGCACGGAAAACAAGGATAAGAGCATAAGACACCAGCACGGATGTCAGTGGAAAAGCGGCTGGCGGAATACCGCTCCTCATACGCGGTAGCGGAGGAGCGGGGGAAAGAAGGCCACGAGGACAAAATGGAGGCTGACGTAGCTGAGCGGTCCGATTCCGACGGAGAGTCAGATTTCAATCCGGACTCCCTGGGGGGCCTTACGGAATGGCTTACAGACTTTAAGGAGGAGTTAAAGGCCGAGATGGGCTCCTTTAAGAAGGATTTAAAAGAGACGCTGACCTCGCTGAAACAGGACATGAAGGAGCTCGGGGCCAGAGTGGAGGCCACTGAGGAGAGGCTAGAGCAACAAGCGGAGACGCTGGGTGACTTGCGGCCCGGCTGGGCAGAGTTTAAACATGCCCAGGACCTTCTCAAGGCGAAGACTGAAGACCTTGAGGATAGGTCAAGAAGGTGTAATGTGCGGGTGCGGGGTATACCGGAGGACCAACGATTCCAGGACTGTGAGGCGACGCTTGCACGGCTGTTCAGTGCTATTCTGAAGGAGGCAGACCCCCACGGGTGAGTGGGAGGGAAAGCCGATGCATATGGAAAGAGCTCATCGGAGCCTGGGCCCCTCTCGGGATAACAGACCTCGAGATGTGATAGCGTGTATGAGTTCATTTAAGCTGAAGGAGAAGCTTCTGGCAGCTGCGCGGAAGCTTGGCCCGTACAAGTGGAAGGGGCAAAGATCGAGCTCTATCACGATCTCTCGGCAGGCACGTTGCAACGGAGTTGGGAGATGAGAGGGGTCACATCCTTGCTGCGCAGAGAAGGATGGAGATATAAATGGCTTTACCCATTCAGGCTCCTGGTGACGGTACAGGGCACTACACGTAGAATCCAGAGTGCTGACGGGGCATGACAAATACTGCGTGACCTGGGGGTAGAAAATATCCCGGAGAACCACTCAAGTAGCCAGCCAAAGGAGCAACGCCCACCGGTCAGGAGCGCAGGGATGAAGTGGCAGAGACTGGAAAATAAGAGCAAGCGATTAACCAGGCTATCCAGAGGCAAGGAGCAGCTGCCGGTGGAGGGGGAGACCGGAGATTGACCGGAAGAGACTGCTCTGGATATACCAGTAGGTGTCAGGACTGTTAAGGACTGGCTTGGCTGAAATCAACAAGTTCATAACTGGGTCTTCAATGTAATAGAATGTAAGCCATGGTAGAGGTGGAGAGGCACTATAGGTGTGTCTATTGCATTGAACTGTAAGTATTAGATCCCCCGGGGAGGCGGGAGTAGGAGGAGGAAAGGGGGGAGGAGAGAGGGGGATGGGAGAACAAGGGGGGGAAACTCTTGCAATTGCCTGATGGTGCCAAGAGGGGGGGACATAGCAGGGAATGGAGGGACGAGGGAGGGGAGCAGTAAATGTTGGGTTACAGGTTAATCAGGGGGGAGGCTGGCGGGGGAGGGGGTTGGGGGGTAGGGAGAGGAGAGTGAGTGCCTGGGGAGTATCACGGGGGTCGACATGAAAACTCCGGTGGGAGTGGTAATGCAGGGAGGGGAGAGGGGGAGGGGGAAGGGGTGGGGATGGGAGGGCGTGGCGGGGGGAAGTGGACAGTGGGCTATCGGCAGGGATAGAGGGGGGGATTTATGGACGAATAGGATGACCCAATGGGAAAGATAGGATCTATAAACACAAAGGGGCTGAATAACCCCCGGAAAAGACATCAGCTCTATAGAGAGGCCACAAGGTGAGGTAGTGCTGGTGCAGGAGACTCATTTGAGGAGGAAGAATGAGAGGTTGATGCGGAATGTGTTGCGGAATGTGATTACAGCCACCTTCCGGCTCCTCTCTGGTCCCTCCCCCGGAAGTCCCGCGGCCATGAGAGCGTGCCCACGCTCAGCAAGAGTCTGCTCTCTCCTGCCATTACAGCCACCTTCCGGCTCCTCTCTGGTCCCTCCCCTGGAAGTCCCGCGGCCGCGAGAGCGTGCCCGCGCTCAGGAAGGTACCCTGCACATTCTCCATAAAGCTACAGCGCCTGCGGCGCTTGTCGCCGTGGCGCGCACCGAAGGAGCGCACCTAAGGAGTACGTGCTCCTTAGGTGCGCTCCTTGGGGCCACTCCGGCTGCGTAGGCCCTGCTGCTACATGGTTCACCCTCTTGTTTGTCTTACTGGTCACCTCCCGGCACTCCGAGTATCTCGTTCCTCCTCTCTTGGTTTGTCCCTCATTCCTGCCTGCCGGACCACCGTTCTCTCTGTTCCAGGTGAGTCTCTTCACCCCTCCCGTCCTTACACTTTCCTTGGCTTCTTCCTTCCCTCCCCTTTCGATGGCCCACATACCCGTTATTTGGGGGCACCATCCAGCTTTGCCCGCATCCACGCGTTCGCGGTGCTTGGATCATCTCCTTCCCTGTCATAATACTACTGGTACCTCCCACGTTTCACTCCCTGTTTTCACTCCACCCCCCTTCAGTTGGGGCTCCTCAATTGCAGATCACTTAGGAATAAAACTCTCCTTATTCAGGACCTTATTGCTCAATCTTCCCTGGATGATCTTCTCCTCACAGAAACGTGGTTGAAGGACGGGGAGGACGCCCTCCTTGCCCGCTGCCTCCCTCCTGGTTTCTCTGCGATCTCTGTTCCAAGGTGTGGCCGCTCCGGTGGAGGAGTGGCCGCCATTCTGCACCCTGCTCTTTCCTTCACACAAGTCTTTTCCCCATTGCTTCACTACCCAGAAGCTCTACTTCTTCACCTCCACTCATCTCCCCCACTGCACATCCTTCTTGTCTACTCCCCACCAGCCTTGCGCTCTGACCTTTGGGACTCCTTAATTCTTACTGTCTCTGACTTGACCCTCGCTTTCCCCCAGCTGCTTATTGCAGGAGATTTCAATCTGCATCTTGACTCTCCAACCTCTTCAAGGGATCAGGCTTTCGTTTCTCTTCTTGATGATCTCTCCCTCTTTCAGCATGTTTCCTTCCCTACCCACGTGGCTGGTCACACTCTTGACCTCCTTCTAACCCCTCTCTCTTCCCCCTTACGTCTGTCTGATCTCTCCTCGCTCCCCCTCCCCTGGTCAGACCATTACTGTCTGCTTTTCTCCTGTTTTATCCCCGAACTTTCCTCTCGTCCACCCACCTCGGTGCCATCTTCTCAACGTCTCTCTCGTCGCATCACCTCTTCTACCATTCAGCAATTTCCCCCTGCACCTCATCTTTTCCCGGCCGACTTTTCCTCTCGTTCCCCTGACTCCCAAGCTACCCTCTGGTTCTCTACTCTTTCTGATGCACTCGACAACTTGGCTCCTCTTCAGCCCCGTCCCCCAAGGCCTCGCCCCACACAACCTTGGTATCATCCTGGCCTTAGACTGCTCCGCACTCAGCTCCGTAGAGCCGAACGCCTATGGCGCAAGGCACCCTCTCCAACCACCCTCTCATCATTTAAGGCTCATCATTCCCATTACCGCTCTCAGGTACACTCAGCCAAAAGAAATTACTTCTCTACTGCTATTTCGAATGCTCCTAATCAGACCCGACACCTCTATAACACACTCCACTCCCTCACTTCCCTTCTTCCCCCTGCCTCTGCCTCCCCCGCTCACCCATCTCCCCCTCCTTCACTTCTAGCCACATTCTTTAGTGATAAGATTTCCAACCTCAGGTCCTCCCTTCCCTCCTGTCCTTCCCCCATCCTCCCTCCCCCTCCCATCGCATCTCCTCCCCCGTCCCCTAGCCATTCTCACACCTGGTCTTCTTTTTCCCTAATAACTTCGGCTGAACTTCACCAACTTATCTCCTCTTCTAATAAGACCTTTTGTTCTCTCGACCCCATCCCCTCCTCTTGGTTATTAGACTCATCACTGGCACTTCTCCCCCCTCTTCTCTCTATGCTTAACTCTAGTCTCTCCTCTGGTATTTTTCCCCACTCTTGGAAGCACGCTCTCATCCGTCCCATTCTCAAAAAGCCCTCCCTTGACCCCATGGTTCCCTCCCACTATTGCCCAGTATCCAACCTTCCCTTCATCTCTAAACTTCTAGAAAAATTCGTATTTGCCCAACTCTCTCACCACTTAGATGATGTCAACTTTCTTCACGGCAATCTGGTTTTCATCAGGGTCACAGTGTGGAAACTGTCCTTCTTGCTTTCACTAATGCTCTTCACGTTACTCACGATCGTGGTGATATTTCGGTGGCGGTAGCCCTCGACCTGTCCGCTGCCTTTGACCTCGTTGACCACTCCCTCCTTCTCACCCGTCTCCGAGAGACGGGTCTTCGCAGCACGGTGCTTCACTGGTTTCACTCTTCCCTATCTTCACGGTCCTGCTCAGTCCTCTCTTCCTCCCCTTCTATTCCTCCCTCGGACCCTTTTCCTCTGATATGTGGTGTCCCCCAGGGTTCTGTACTTGCACCTCTTCTCTTTAACCTCTTCTTAGCCCCCCTCACTCTTCAGATTCAGCAAACTGGGATCAGCGCCTTTTACTACGCTGATGATATCGTCCTCCTACACCACACCTCCCCTTCTCACCCCGATCTTTCCCCACTTAATTCCTGTCTTTCCATTGTCGCCGATTGGTTGTTACAAAACTGTCTTCACCTTAACCTCACAAAGACTATCGCTGTCTGGTTCTCCCGTGGTGGCCCCTCTCCTTCTCTAGCCCCATATTTCTCAGGCTCCTCCATTCCACTGGTTTCTTCTTTCTGCTACCTTGGCGTTTTCTTTGATTCTAATCTATCTTTCCATGATAACATCTCTCACGTCACTAAGACCTCCTTCTTTTTCTTGCGTCAAATTCGTGCTATTCGCCCCTTCCTCACCCCTCCAGCACTTGCTACATTACTCCTATCTCTGGTCATGTCCCGTGTTGACTTTGCTAACTCTTTTTCTTGGTATTTCAAAATCTCAGCTTCATCGACTTCAACGCATCCAGTACACCGCTGCCCGCATTGCTACCCACTCCTCTGCCCGCGATCACGTTTCACCTCTCCTCTCCCGTCTTCATTGGTTGCCTCTACCTTTCCACTCCCAATACAAACTGCTCACGCTGGTACATCGGGCCTTTCACGCTAGCACACCACAGTATCTGGCAGACCTTCTCACTTATCACACCCCCAGGCACACACCTCGTTCATTTCACCTTAACCGTCTCACTCTCCCTTCCCCCTCTCTTGCTCACCTTCAGTCCACCCGCTCCTCCGCTTTTTTTTTCGCAGCTCCCGCCCTTTGGAATTCTCTCCCCCCTTCCCTCCGCCTTGAGCCCCACTACCTTACTTTTAAGTATAATTTGAAAACCCACCTCTTTTCCCTTGCCTTTGACCTTCCCTCCCCTTTTGTTTAAGCTCTCTTTACTGTGATTTATGTTGTGTTCTTTTCTCCTCCCTCTTTCCTATCCAGAGATTGTAACTTCCTTTTCCTCTCTTCTAGCTTAATATTTTTATTATTGTTTTTATGGCTGTTTTTATAATTGATTTTTATATTGTAAACCACTCTGGTCCCCCTAAAGGGCGGTATATCAAGCTGAATAAAACATAAACATAAAACATACCCGCATCAGTATTTTGGGGGTCTTAGGGGAGCGGAGGCGAGTAAAAAGGGGGGTGGGCTATATCGATAAGACGGGATAGCACCTTTAGGGTAAGTATTGTGGAGAGGGATAGCGAGGGAAGGGTGCTGATCCTGGGGGGGGGGGGGGGGAGTGGCAGGGTGAAAGGGCTACTTTGGTTAAAAAATATGCCCCGAACGAGAGGCAGGTATAGTTTTGGAGGGGGGTGAAGGAACTATTGGCCCGGCATGTGCAGGGGAAGCTCATTCTGGGGGGAGACTTTAACTTAGCTCTCCACCCAAAGTGGGATAGGCAAGCGGTGGGAGGAGATGGGAAGAATAAAATCAGAAGGGTGCTGAAGAGAATTATGGAGACATATCAGTTGAGGGATGTGTGGAGGCAACAGCACGAGGGGTGTAGAGAGTATACTTTCTACTCCGCACCCCATGACAGCTATCGCAGGATAGACTATCTTCTGATGGATAATGGGTGGGGCCATAGGGTACAGGAAGCTGAGATTGGGAATATCACCTGGTCGGATCATGCACCAACGTGGGTGGGAGTAGGGTACAATAGGGAAGGGGGGGGGAGTGAGATTTTGGAGGATAAATGAGTTTGTTAAAAAAAGAGGAGGTGGTCAAGGATGTTAAAGAATGTCTGAAGGAGTACTGGAGCATCAATGATACGGGGGAAGTGGGGGAGGTGGGTCTGTGGGAGGGTAAGAAGGCAGTGGTGAGGGGGCGGTTACTGATGTGGGCATCTAGATATAAAAAGCAATGGCTGGCACGGGAGGAGGAGCTGCAAAGAGAGATAAAGCGAGTGGCGGAGTGCTATCAAGGCCAAGGTAATAAGTGGGACTTTAAGCACTTAAACCAGCTTAGGATGGAGCTGCATAAATTGCAAATTGAAGAGATTGGGTTCAAGCTGGCTAGGATGAAACAGTGTTACTATGAATGGGGGGACAGAGCAGGGAGAATGCTGGCCAATAAACTGAGGAAAAGAGAGGCCCAGACAACTATAGGGGGGTTGGAGGGGGCAAAGGGGGAGAAGTTAAGCTCTGAGAAACAAATTGGGGAACGCTTTTGCCAATTTTATAGGGAGCTGTACAAGAAAAAAGAAGGAGAGACGTTGGTGCAACGGGAGGATTATTTAAAGGAGATAGGGCTGATGAGACTGGAGGAGGGAGAAAGCCAGGGCTTAGAGGAGGATATTACCCGGGAGGAAGTGGAGCAGGCCCTTGGGGCGCTGCTGCCTGGGAAGGCCCCAGGCTTGGACGGCCTGACGGGGGCTTTTATAAAACGTTTAGGGAGGACCTGTTGGATAGGCTGGTGAGGGTAGCTAATGGAGTACAGCAGGAAGGGGGGCATCTCTCGGTGGAAATGCTCACAGCGGGGATTACTGTTCTACTCAAGGGGGGTAGAGACCCTTTGCAATGTGGGTCTTACCACCCCATTTCTTTGATAAATGTAGATGTGAAAATTATTGCTAAGGTGCTGGCTAATAGGTTGGCCCCGATGATGCCAGTACTGATAGGGATAGATCAAACCGGGTTTATAATGGGGCGGCAGGCCTCTGACAATATAAAGAGGGTGCTGGAAGCAGTTTGGGGGGCACATGATCAAGGGGTAGAGGCAATGTTGTTGTCTATAGACGCTGAGAAAGTGTTCGACAGGATGGATTGGGATTTTCTGTTTCTAGTCATGCGGCGGATGGGCATAGGTCCTAAGTTTATGAGGTGGGTACAAGCGTTGTATAGGGGCCCTAAAGCGAGGGTGAAGATTAATGGGAGGTACACTGCGGCTTTGGAATTGGAAAGAGGGACACGCCAGTGGTGCCCTATGTCCCCGCTACTGTTTGCTATTGCCCCCTGGTGAGGGCAATTAGGGGAAATGAAAAGGTGTGGGGGCTGCAGAGGGGGGGGGGGGAAGCACCATAAAATATCCCTATTTGCTGATGATGTGCTCATGGTGGTGACACAGCCAGAGGAGTCTTTGCCAGAGATTTTGAGGCAGCTGGGAAAGTATGGGGAAGTATCGGGGTTCAAAGTGAACCCTGACAAAACTGAGGTCTTGAACATTAATATGCCCCGGCTGCGGCTGGAGAGGCTGAAGCAAGATTACCCTTTTAAGTGGGCGGAGAGAGCTATTAGATATTTGGGGGTCAATATCACTCCTAAGCCACAAGGATGTATGGGGCTAAATATAGCAAACTGTGGAAAGAGATAGGTCAGGATTTGCAGAGGTGGGCGAGCTATGAAGTGTCGTGGCTGGGGAGGATAGCGTCGGTAAAAATGAATGTGCTCCCGCGAGTGTTGTATTATTTTCAGGCATTGCCGGTGGCCATTCCGGGAGCTCATTTGAGAGGGCTGCAGAGGCAGGTGAACCAGTATATATGGAGGAAAAGGCCGCCTAGGATAGCGCACGCTGTGATGTACAGGAGGAGGGAGGAAGGGGGGCTGGGGGTACCCAACTTGCAGGCGTACTATTGGGCAGCCCAGGCACGCCATGTGATGGATTGGCGAGATGGGGGGGAGAGGAAGAACTATGTGGAGATGGAGGAGAGTGGAGGGGGGCGACCTTTGGCTGGGCTCCCCTGGATGGGAAGGGGAGAGAGAGGGGTAAAAGTGAGGGACAACCCCTATGTGTGCCATGTGTTACAAGAGTGGGATAAGATTAGGGGGGTAGAAGGGAAGGGCGGGGGGGGGTACTTTTCTTTGATGAGAGAACTCTGCCATACGGAGGAGTTTCGCCCCGGGAGAGAAGGGGGAGGATATCGAAGATGGGCACGAGGGGGCTTGAAGTGCTTTTACCAATTTGTTGATGGGGGGGGGGAGTGGGTTCCATTTGAAGAATTGCAGGAGGCGTATGGGCTGCGGGAAGGGGACAGGTTTTACTATGGGCAGGTGGTGCATTTTCTTGGGAAGAAATTAGGGAAGGAAGGCCTCGAGCGGGACTACACCCCGTTGGAGGTGATATGGTATGGTAAGAAGACATCCCCGGGTTTAACCTCGGCGCTATATAAGGCGATACAGGGGCCATTAGTAGGTAAGCATAGATATATGCGGGAGTGGGAAGGGGATTTGGGAATAGTCTTAGAGGGGGAGTGGAAGAACATATTTGACCAGATGAGGTTACTACCATTGTTGCTAGCTATTAGGGAGAACTGGTGCAAGGTGGTTATGTGCTGGTATTACACACCTGTCCGCCTGCATAGGATGTTCCCAAGAGCATCTAGTATGTGTTGGAGGGAGTGTGGGGAGCTGGGAACTTTCTTCCATATATGGTGGACGTGTCCCAAGATACAGAGGTACTGGGAGGCAATTCGGGAATGGATACGGGAGGTGGTTGGGAGGGAGGTGACGCTTGACCCTAGTGGGTATCTGATGGGGTGGTGGAGCACAGGGGGGCCGGCTCAGGACAAGCGGCAGATAATGGCATGCTTGAGTGCGGCCCGGTGTGAGTTGGCATACCGCTGGAAACAGCGGGACGCACCGAGGGTGGAGCAGTGTGTAGAAAGACTCAGGCAGGTGTACTTAATGGAAAAACTGACTGCTGCGCGAGGGCAAAGGGTAGATAGATTTGAGAAGCAATGGGATAAGGTGCTGTTGTATTTACGGGAAGATACTCCGCGATAGAGGGGTTGGGGGGGAAAGGGGGGTGGGGAGGTAGAGGGGAGAGGGAGGGGATGGGTGGGTAGGAGGAGGCAGGTCTGGAGGGTGGGGAGGGGGAGAGGCAATAAGCTTACGGGTGGGAAGGGGGGGGGGAAAGAATGGGGGTAGGTGAGGCAGACAGTATACACGTTGGAATGAGGCACAGATTGTAAATATAGACAATTCTGTTTGTTGGGGGGGGGGGGGTGACTCTTTTGAGTCTGCAGAGTTATATTTTGCACTCCGGGGAAAAGGTGTAAAGGGATGTTAAATTGCTATGGGATAAAAGGTTGTGTTATGCTGTTATTGAATACCATATTTTTGAAGCCTTTTGAGGGGTTGATATTGCAGATGCTAGCTACTGAATGTCTAGATGATGCTATGATACGACATGTGTGTATGGTTATGTGAAGGAATTGTTAACAATAAAAAAGTTAAATACAAAAAAAAACCCAGGGACATTGATAATTTTAAGGTATTATGTTTAGTCTATAGGGCTTCTTTTCAGGGTGAGCAATTTTATTTGGCTAATACGCTTCACCCTTATTTTCCAGCTAGGGCTACCCTCTCCCACCCACCTTAAAGAAATGCTTATGTTCAAAACAATGCGGTAATTGCTTATCTGAAATCTAATTGTTTTGTTAGTATATTTTCTGCATGATTTTATTCATTGTGCTGAAGGACATTCAGATATTTTTTCTATTTCCTGGCAAAATGTCAAAATTGCAGGATTTGAATTTTGCAGTTAGAAAAGGACACGGCTATAGCTAAAGCATTTTAGATTTTCAAGA
Source organism: Ichthyophis bannanicus (assembly GCA_033557465.1). Lineage (NCBI taxonomy): Eukaryota > Metazoa > Chordata > Amphibia > Gymnophiona > Ichthyophiidae > Ichthyophis > Ichthyophis bannanicus. The sequence goes on from CM066033.1 coordinate 547,765,594, forward strand.
TATATGCAAAACTCAAGCACTTAAATTCCAGTTAAATTATGCAAGGGTTAGGAAAAATTGTGACACTGACCATAGTACACTTTAAAAATTTGAAATAAATAGTAATCAAGAACTTACAGTACATCTTGGTTATTTTTTAAGGATAGAAATTGCTTAATCCATGAAGGGGAGACAACTTAGGCTTTAAGTCAAGCTCCCAGGCAGCTTGCATGCACGCTGAACCAAAATGATATAAAAGCAAGGCTTTGATATATTCTCAAATATAGTTGGGTAGAGGTGGAAAGTTTCTCAGCATGGAATGCAAGCTGACATAGCTATAATTCCCAGCTAGAGGGGAGTGATATCCTGTAAGCATTCAAGCTTACAGAACTGAGAGGTAGCCGTAGTACAGTTAGGTAAGTGGGATAAGGAAATGAAAGGCGATGGCTACATCTAGAACTGCGAAGGCTGTCGAGCTTATACAGCTGGCAGTTGGAAAATGCTATCAGCTGAAGGAGTGTAGGTAGGCTGCACCAAACGGTCTTTATCTGCTACCATCTTCTGTGTTACTATAACCATGTTAGATCTGCCCTTGTGAATTTTTCATCTAGTTTATTTTTATTATTTTTATAAATTTCTGACTCATTCTTGTTACATAAAAGCTGTTTCAGCCTTTTATGCAGTGGTACAAGCAATGTCTAGCTGGCATGAGCAATGAAATAAGTGGTTTCCAGCTGGCATAATAGTACAGAGTTCCAGTAATCAGTTGCAAAATATAAGCCAATGTACAGCTGTGCCCAAAAACAGAGAACTTTGAAATTTGAGAGCAGCAGTTTATCCAGGTGGACAAAGGGACTCTGTAAATCCTACCCTGTACGTATAGATTTATACTGACTGCAGGTTAGTATTTGAGTCCAGTTTAAGACTATATTTCTGCTGTTTAAGATGCTACAGGGGAAAATGTCTAGAATATTTATGCAGGAAACTGCAGCTCTATGCAACTAATAGGGCTTTGTAGTCTCTGGGGGCAGAATTGTTGGTGGTCCCAAGTGAAGTATTATGCGTAAAATCTGTTATTGGTCTTGCACGTTTTCTGTTCAGGATCCTACTTAGAGAAGCAGCCTCCCAGGTGGATTGTAGTTGGAACACGATTTGAGTGTCTTTTGAAAGCATTTAGACATACCTCTTTCAAGCAGTGTTCGGAAGATGATGGCCTGAAGTTGAGTGGGCTAGGGATTATGAGCACAGCTGGGTATTTCTTTTATGACTTAGTTTTGATTTTGTATTGTTTATATTGTAATGTTATGACTTTCAATTTATGCTTGTAACCTACAATGAGCCTTTGGAAACATGTGAGATATAAATGCAAATAAATAAACAGAGAAAGGTATTTGTCTTCTGATGTAAATATGATATTAGATTGGTGGAAGTTTGCTAGTTTATAAAATATTTGGAGTAATATAGTATTCCTTTGATTTTCTTGGTTCACATTTCCCTTTTGGTCTCTCTCCATATCCACAGGTGTTGGTTGAAGTAACGATATTTGAGATATTTTGAGGTTTATTTGTTAAGTCAAAATACTGTTTGAGCTGGTTAACATAAATGTATTTAATATTTTATTTTCTTAATTTGTAACAATGAACTTATGAAAAACCATGAAGCTTATGCCTGTTCAACTGCAATCTATGCCCATGAAACATGGAAAATCACTACTAAAAAATCAAAATGTATTCCATCAGCGGTATCTGTGAAAGCTCCAAGATATCTTTTTATTGAGTTTTAACATTAAATACAAGTATCCACTTGTTAAGAAAGGGAAGTAAATCCAGAAAATTAACAGGTATACAATATATATGATCAATAATATTAGGACTGACTCCCATAAGCCCACAATATTAAAGGGGACTTGCTTACACAATAAAAAGGAAATTATCAACCCAAAATGATAGAAAAAAAAGAAAGGAAAAACAAAGCCGAAACCTGAACACAGCAGCATGCAGTACATACAAGCGTCTAAACCTCAGTATGGACTAAATGAGGAAGAAGCAATGTCTAGCATTTATGAAAGCAACCGGCTCAGAATGCTGATAAAATACGTAGTTAACAGAATTATATTTTACTAGACATTTGCAGGGGTATTTTAAAAAGAATAAAACAACCAACTACAATACAGTACTTTTTAACAAGAGAAATCCTCTATGACGATTCTGGGAATCCCTGATGAAGTCTGGAAAAACCCTAACATTGAAACAAAAAAATGGGACCACCTTTTTTTTTTTTTTTTAAAGAACAATTTAAGAAGCCAGTCTCTATTGATAAGGCACAGGTAACCAGATGAATTGTAGGCAACATTGATTTAGTCTGTGAGTCTTCTAATGAAGCCGAAACATTTAATTTATCCGTGGCAACAGATTCTCCCGATGGTTGTTTCTTTCCCATAGGCAAGTAATAAATTGGGTCATGTGTTGTTGTTGTTGTTAAGTGCCGTCGAGTCGGAGTCGACTCATGGCGACCCTCTGGATAGCTATCCTAAATTGTGTTCGGTCTTCAGTCAGGCGGCTCATTGTTGACAGACTGGTACCCGTAGCTGCTGTTATTGTAGCAATCCATCTCATTGCTGGCCTTCCTCTTTTGCGTTGACCTTCTATCTTGCCAAGCATGATGTCTTTCTCTAATGATCTCTCTCTTCGCATGATGTGTCCGAAGTATGAAAGTCGAAGTCTTGTCATCTGAGCTTCTAAAGAAAGCTTAGGTTTGATCTCTTCTAGTACCGACTGGTTTGTTCTTCGGGCAGTCCATGGTATACACAGTATTCGCCGCCAGCACCATAATTCAAAGGCATCAATTTTCTTCCTGTCTGTCTTTTTCACTGTCCAGCTTTCACATCCATATGATGTTATTGAAAATACCATGGCTTGAACAAGTCAAATCTTTATGCATGTACATGTACATGTCATGTACAAACAGTAAATGGAATGTTACCTCTGGGTTGTTACCTTTCTAAGGATTCAAGCTAAATCCATATTCCATAGCTGATGAGAGTACTCATTGGATTAAGCACCATACAAACAGAAGTGGCGATGGGGAATCTCCTTGAAATATTTCTTGCTGGATCTTGGTGTTAGGAATGATAATATTGACCATCTACTTCAAAAATAGGATGGTTTGCCATATTGCTTTGATGAAAATGTACTCTATCAAACCAGGATTTATCTTGCATATCTCAAGGCAATTTATTATCCAAGAGTGTGGAACGCTTTCAAAAGCTTTGTTATAATCAATACATGCTAAACTGAGATTTCTGCTTTTCTTGGCGCTGGCCATGATGGCCTTATTTAACATTAACTGGTTTTTGGTTCCATTTGCTTCCCTCGTATTGCCCTTTTGCTCTATTGCCATGATGTTACTGGATTTGATATGATCACATATTCTGTCTGCATCTGTTGCAGTAAACAGTTAATACATTGTAGGTAGACACGTTATTGGTCTGTAATTTTTGAGAATGTTGCTTGGGTCCCCCTTTGGAAGGAGAAATGTTCTCCCTGTTCAAAGCATTGTGGTGTTAAGTTCAGCTGTTTGAGCAATTGTTTTTTGCAGTTTGTCAGGTCTTGGTGGAGTGATAACTGTTTGAGCCAAAAATTGGACACTCCATGTGCCAGGGCTCTTCCAGTTTGGGTCTCGTTTTAACCTGTTTTCCAGCTCTTTTGTTGTTACTACAGGCCATTCCATAGGTTTGATGTTTGATTTTTCTAAATGTTCCTGTATGCATGGTAACCATTCTGCTTCTTGATTTTGCTCTATGGGGTCCTTATATAGGCTTCTCCAGAAGGTTTCTGTTTCAGCTTTGGTTGATGGTGTTTTTACCATATTAATGCTCTTTCCTAGATCCCTGTAGAACTGTTTTGGGTTCTCTAAATAGTTTTTTATATCTTTCTTTTCTGTTGTCTTCATATCTTTGCAGTTTTTGCGCTTCTGCTGCTACATTCAGTTTGTTGAACATATAAATTTCAGGTTTTCTTCTGTTAATGCAGCATGCTTCAGCTTGGCTCTTCCTCAATAGCTTAATGATATTAATCCTTTTAAATACCTGTCTATCAGGGATACCTCCGCACGCAATGATTTTAGTGCGCTTTTTCCAAGGTAGAACTGTTCTCTTTCTTCTGGCCCTGCATTTGAGTTGGTAGTATTCTTGTAGTCAGAATTTTAGCTGCACGATATTCAATTTATTTCAGTGATGTCAATAAATGATCCCTTTATGCAGGGTATGGCCTTGTTCATCTTAATTATCATATGTTTAACCTTAGGTGTTAAATTTAACTTGGACAATCTTTCCCTTGCTTGGAACCAAGCATATTCATCTTTTTCCATGTGGATTATGAGTTTGATCTTGAATTCCTCCACCTCTGGGTCTTTCTCCTCCCTTTCTTCCTCCTCTTCAGTTGATTTGTTGACTTGTCCTTTATTCATCTCACTCTCCTGCAGCTGCCTCAACTTCTCTCTTTTTCTATGTATTCCTTTCTCTAGGTCTGCTCCTCCTCCCTGTATTTCTTTTTCCACGGATGCCCTTAGTTGATTTAAGATGTTATTCACATACTATTTTACTTTGATCTGTGAAATTAAAGATCTGACATTTGCATCAGTTGCTTTTTGCAATTTTTCTTGTGGCGATTTTCTTCTTTCTTCCAGTTTTTGGCAGATTCTGTTTATACCCTCTTGATTTTGTAGCATGAAAGTAGCAGTGCATTATCTCCTCTTTATCTGTCAAGGTCCACTTAACCGTAGTCAATCCTCTTAACTTTTTCATTTGTCTCTTACCACAGTGGGTCCATGAACATACTTGCCATGGCCTTTATTCATGGCAGGGATGTTACCTGCATCCGCAGCATCTGAAATATTGCTACCACCATCGTTAGCCCTAGTATGGAAGCTACGGGTGGGCACCTTTTTATTTTGGGCGACGTGTGGCCAGTATGTATTTTTCTTTTTCTTTCTTACCATTCTTCAATTGTGTCACCTGACTGGGATTTCGTATATAGATTTTGTACAACAGGGTCACTGCGTGAAGGTACCCAGCAAGACCTGGGAATGAACTATATCCTCCCCCCCTAAGAGATGCATAGTAATTCACCAACCACAGCTAGTTAATTTTTATACTGTACACTCTTTGACCCTGTTTGTTCCTATAAGAAGGTGGTGGTGATGTCCTTTCTCCGTGAACAAGCAGGAAATAAGTTCTCACGTATGAATGGCGTCACCGACGGAGCCCTACACCGAATGCTCCCCAGCATCCAAAGAAAGCTTTTGGGAGGTATACCATGCAGAAACACCTGCCTTCCCACCTGCCGTGGCACCATATCCTCCTGTCTTATTTTTTCAATGGAGCCCTTAGAACGTGCTCCTGCTATCCTGAAAAAAAGCTTTTCTATCTGGTCCTCGTGGCCGGGTCTTTTCTCTATTTCTTTTTAAGCCTTTTTCTCTTTAAGGTTTTTTGTGGGGGGTTTTCAATGCTTTTGCATGGTTTTTTCCCATTCGGGGTGATTTCCCTCCCACACCCGTTTTTCAGTTTGACTTTGCCGAGGCTGTGTTTTTTGATATGTCTAAGCTAGTGAGTGGCTTTAAGAAATGCACCAAATGTTGCAAGACCATTTCTGCCACTGACCAACATAATTGGTGCTTCCCAATGCCTTGGGCCCAACTACAAGACTCAAAAAGTGCTAAGAACGGATTTGTGGAAAGTGACATTGAAAAAGCGCAAATACTAAAGAAATACTTCTGTTCTCTTTTTACTAAAGAAAATCCTGGAGAAGGTCCACCTGTGATTGACAAGTTTACAAATGGGAATGGAGTAGATTCCACACCATTCACTGAAGATGATGTTTTAGAATAGCTTGCAAAACTGAAAGTGGACAAGGCCATGGGACTGGATGGGATACGTCCCAGGATATTGAAAGAGCTCCGAGAGGTTCTTGCAGGACCGTTAAAGGATGTTTTTAATAAATCCTTGGAGACAGGAGACGTTCCACAGGACTGGAGAAGGGCTGATATGGTACCTCTTTACAAAAGTGGTGATAGGGAAGAAGTGACAAACTATAGGCCGGTAAGCCTTACCTCGGTGGTGGGAAAAGTAATGGAGGCGCTCCTGAAAAAGCGAATAGTGGACTTTCTCGTAACCAACAGGTTGCATGATCCGAGACAACATGGTTTTACCAAAGGACGATCTTGCCAAACAAATCTGATTGAATTCTTTGACTGGGTGACCAGAGAACTAGATCAAGGGCATGCAGTGGATGTGATCTGCCTAGATTTCAGCAAAGTCTTTGATTCTGTTCCTCATAGGAGGCTTATCAATAAACTCAACAGCTTGGGGATGGGCCCCAAGGTGGTGAAGTAGATCAGAAATTGGTTGACTGACCGGCGACAGAAGGTGATGGTAAATGGAAATCACTCGGCTGAAAGGAAGGTGATTAGCGGTGTGCCCTAGGGTTTGGTCCTGGGACCTGTACTGTTCAATTTATTTGTGAGTGATATTGCTGAAGGACTTAATGGAAAAGTCTGTCTTTTTTGCAGATGACACAAAATTTGCAACAGAGTGGACTCCCAAGAGGGAGTGGATAATATGAGGAAAGATCTATGAAAGCTGGAAGAATGGTCTAATTCTTGGCAGCTAAGATTTAATGTGAAGAAGTGCAGTGTAATGCACTTGGGAAGCAGAAACCTAAGGGAAATGTATGTGACGGGGCAAGAGGTTGGTGTGCACAGACCAGGAGATTGTTTCTGAGGATCTCAAGGTGGTGAAACAATGTGACAAGGCAGTGGCAAAAGCCAGAAGGATGCTGGGGTTGTATACAGAGAGGAATTATCAGCTGAAAGGAAGAGGTACTAATGCCACTGTACAAGTCGCTGGTGAGGCCTCACTTGGAATATTGTGCTCAGTTTTGGAGACCATATCTCGCAAAAGATATAAAAAGACTGGAAATGGTTCAGAGGACGGCAACCAAAATGATTTGGAGCCTGTGTCAGACTTATGAGAAGAGACTTGAAGACCTAAATATGTACACTCTGGAGGAGAGGAGGGACAGGGGAGATATGATTTAGACCTTTAAATACTTAAGAGTATTAACGAACAAGCAAACCTCTTCCAAAGACGGGGAAGCTGTGAAACTAGAGGGCATACATGTAGCTGCAAGGGGGTAAACTGAAAGGCAACATCAGGAAATACGTTTTCACTGAAAGAGTGGTGGATGCTTGGAATGCCCTCCCGATGGGGGTTGTGGGGGAAAATACAGTGACGGAATTCAAAGTGGCTTGGGGCAGACACAGTGGATCCCTTTATAGTAACAGGATAAAATCAAAATAATCATAACTCTTATATCTCAACAAATAGGGGTGATCTACATGGAGCAGTGGGTGGTACACCCCTAAACAAAGGCATGGTTAAGGACCTGCACGGAGCGTCAGGGGCACCTACTGTTGCCACCTGGCTGGGCAGACTAGATGGACCATACAGGTCTTTAGCTGACGACATAAACTATATTACTATTTAAATCTTGATAGCCGTTTTTTCACAATTAAACACCGAAATGCTATACTATGAAATATAAAAAATAAGTTATCAGTGGCAACTACCCAATTAGAGAATGGTAATAAACTCCTCCTTCGGTGATATTGGACCCCAGAACAATTATTTAAAGCAGGCATAGTGCGGTCGGAAGACTGCTGATGGAACTGTGGAGAGCAGCGCATTGTGTTACACATGTGGTGGGAATGTCAGCTAGTCCAACAGTATTAGATTTAATAGCCGAAATGATGGGGTGTGTGCTGTTGCGCCTCCTGGCGATATTTCTGCTACATCAGCAGGTGGGCAATGTCCTGCGGAGGCTGCAAGGGGTGATAAACCATTGTATTGTAGCAGCCAGATGTGAAATTGCAGCATGTTGAAACAAACCACTGCTCCCGGACATCTCTGGCTATGTCAAGTGCCTTGTAGACCTGTATGATACATAAACTAACAGTGCTTTAAGCATAGCAGGGGGAGAGTAGTGCACAGGCAGTGGGCAGGGGTGTGGCAGTGGCTTCAGACACTGAGACAATAGAGGTATGGGGGTGGGCGTGATGAGGTGGAATGAATTCAGTGAGGGTTTGGTTTAGAGCTCACTAATTGGGTAGGAGGGATCAGCGGTGGCAGGATGGGGAGTGGGTTTTTTTATTTTCTCTTGCTTATATTACCTGTTGTGTAATGTTTTGCACTGTTTGTTTTTGATAAACCACAATAAAAACTAAAAATGGAAAAAAATATAAAAAATAGAATACATAAACTTGTATGTACAAAGTTTCTTCAGTCTGCTCACCCCACTCATCCCACAATTATTTTGAATTAGCTGTAACTCTTTTTCTAATTTGAGTTTTATCCTGAGCACAGAAAGTATGGAAAACGTGTTAAAAACATCTTCACCATTTCAAGTAGAACATTCAGACTGCATAGCCAATGGCAGAATATTCCACAGATAATGCAGGAGACTGCTTTTTGTTGTTGTGGATCTTATCCCAAATGTATTTCTGATGGAGTTGGAATAATGAGAGGAATCTGATCTGCAGAGCACAGATTCCTGCATGGTTCTTGCTGCTATATTGGATGGGCATAAAAGCTCATAAAAAAACCATCATAAAAGTTTTCAAGTTAATAGGCATATCCAATGGTAACCATTGCAATTGAATTAAAATGGATGTTATTGAAGCAAACTTCTTTGGCCTTGCAGTGAGTCTTGCTGTGATGTTCTGCACCATTTGCCAGCATTTGATTTACCGTAGTAGGGAACATTATAATAATCAAGATTCATAATTACCAAGGCCTGTAAAAGTTTCTATAAATCACCTGTATTAATTAATGATGCAATTGATCAATTTACCTAAGGGAGAAAAATGATGCTGGCATAATAGCAAACCTCTGACTTCATCATAAGACTCTGATCCAATAACAAACCTAGTTTTCTTTTTTTACAGTCCCCTTAAGGGATATATTTGTAGATGGTATTACCTGAAGAGACTATTTGTTGCCCCCTTCCCCCTCTACTAACCCAAAGGCTTTCAGTTTTACAGGATTTGGTTTTAAACAGTGCGTTTTGACCTCATTAACAATGGCTTCCAAATGTATTTAAATACTCTGTATCTACCCAAAGCTGAATGTCTTATATATAAAGATGTTGAATCACCCCAGACTCATCTCTGATGGGGGACCAAGGATGATATAGACAAATGAAATAATACAAGGAGAGCAGAGATCCCTGAGGGGCACCATGGTCTAACCCTGCTTCTTTAGAACATACACTTTCCCATTGGATCCTAAGGAGCTGATTCTGCAAAGGGCATATGGAAAGTTATGTGCTATTTCTCCAGGACCAGACAGGAAGTCAGTCCTCACATATGGGTGATGTCGGTGTCAACGGAGCCCCCATGCGGAGCATTTTCCCAGCTTTCAAAGAAAGCCTTTTGGGAATGCAGGCACGCATGCGCGGTCCCCTTCCCGCCCAAAGGTGCCATCTTGCTCAGTCTTCTTTTTTCCGCAGAGCCCTACGGACGCCTGTCCTTGTCACCCGTGAAAAAAGTTGATCTTTCTGTGTTGGGTCGAGTTTTTTCTTCAGTTCCTTTCCCGCCTGGACTCAGTACACCAGTGCCGAGCCCGGATCTCTTTTTTCGGTTTTTGTCCTTAGAGACTGCGTTCGTGCCTTTTTTCTTTTCCCTGGCAGCCCAATTTTTTGATCTTGCAGGGACCCTTTTTCCCCCGATGGCTGCCAGTGGCTTTAAGAAGTGTGATTGGTGCAAGAAACTGATGTCTGTCACCGATGCACACGACTGCTGCCTCCGGTGCCTGGGGCAGACCATGATTCTACGGTCTGTAGTCCCTGTGGCAAAATGTCTTCCAAGGCATTACAGAGCCGTCAGCACCAGCATGAGAGGATCTTCTCCGAATCTGCTTCTGGACGGGTCCGGACTAAGTCAGAGGCCTCGACGTCTCGGAAGTCTGACCCCGAGCATCGTTGGGGCTCCTCTGAAAGGCAGTCCCTCTCGAGGGAGCACCAAAAGAAGAAGAAACCCGCGAGGGCGGCATCAGTGGACGCTCTTGGCTCCTCGAGGGCCAGGTCGCATAGCCCCGATCGCCGTCCCGGGTCTTCGGAGTCGGAGAGGCCTGCAAAGCATCCTCGTGTAGAGTCGGAGGCCCCGAGTCACGTGAGTACTGTAGTCCTCGTGGACTCTCCTCCGGGGGAGCCGACGTCGGGGCCCGAGTCAGAGGCTGCTGGGTCTCCTGAGCTCGGACTCAGGTTGACGGCCTTGGAGAGCAGATTGTCTGTCTTCATGGAGCAGCAGTGGGTGCTGATCGCCAGTCTCACCGGCGCATCTGCCCCGACCACCGGGACATCGACGTCCAAGTCGACCTCGGAGGCCGAGCCGATCCTCGAGACCATGCGAATTCGAGTCAATCCTCGGCCAAGGTCAGCCTTGGCCTCCTGTTCGGGACAGAGGTCGTTGACGCCGGTTCCCTCGGCGTCGGGGCGGATGGCGTCGGTGCCTGCCCACTCGGAGCTGCTCGATTCCTCCTCGAAGGAATCGTCATGGGAAATGGAGGAGGAGGAGTCCCCTGACACCTTCCGGACTTGGTGCGCCCCTTCGGACTCACCAGGTTCCGAGCCTCGAACAAGGTCCCCTCCGGAGGATACCAGGTTCTCAGATTTCGTAAGGGACATGGCCAAGGCACTAGCATTCCCTGCGGACCCCGAGGAGGAGCCTCGAGCTGAGGAGCTCAAGGCTCTGCAGTTTGACTCTCCTCCCAAGGAGGCTTTTACTGTCCCGGTTCCTCCGATGCTGGAGCGGTTGCTCTTCCGCATGTGGGAGGCGCCGGCCTCGATGCCGGCTCTAAGCAAGCGGGTCGATTCCATCTATCGAGTCCGCAAGAGCCCGGGTTTCATAAGGCACAGCTACCGCACCATTCCATGGTTGTGGAATCGGCCATGCATCGTCTGAAGAGTCAGAAGATGCACTCCTCGGTGCCTCCTGGCAGGGAAGCCCGGAACCTGGATGCCCTCGGTAGAAAGTGCTTCCAGGGCTTTATGCTTGCTTGCCGTGTCCAGACCTACCAGCTGTACATGGGCATGTACCTTCGGGACCTGGTAAAGGAGATTGCCAGGTTCTCTGCTGGTCTGTCCTAGGAACCTTTGCAGAGGTTCAAGGCCTTGTCTTCTGGTATTCGAGAGTGCTCGAAGTTTATATCTCGAGCAGCCTACGATGGATTTGAGGCTTTGGCCCGGGTAGTAGGGGCCGGCATCGGTGCACGCCGCCAGGCCTGGTTACAATCCTCAGACCTAGTGCCGTGGGTACAGGACAAATTGGTCGATGTCCCTTGCCGAGGTGAAAACCTCTTTGGCAAGCCCATGGCCAAAAAGGCTGCAGAACTCGAGACCGAGACTCTTACCCGGACTAGGCTGTCCAGGAAAACCTCTGCCCCTTCTCAGAAGAAGAAGTGCTCGGGGAAAAAGACCTTTTACCCGAGGAAGACCGCTGCCTACAAACCTTACCCTCACTACCAGGCCTCTGTAGCTCCCCAACAGGGCGAGCAGGCCAAGGGGCAGGGTCATGGGCCCCGTAGGCAGAAGGCCCCCAAGCCTCCTACTCCAGCTCCTGCTCAGCAGGGAGGGGGTTTTTGACTATGCCAGCATAGCCTCTCCTCCTCTCCAGGGCACAGGAGGTCGGCTGACCCTGTACGCAGACAGGTGGCCAGCCATCACAGGGGATACTTAGGTGTTAAGCATCATCGAAAAGGGCTATCTGCTCCACTTCACCCAGATACCCCCCTCCTACTTTCCAGGGGAGCCTCCAAGACCCCCTCTGCACAGAAACTTACTCCTTCAGGAGTTGAAAGGTCTACTAAGGGACCAGGCAGTGGAACCGGTGCCTCACCACCTGGAAGGGCAAGGCTTCTACTCAAGGTACTTCCTGGTACCAAAAAGAACCGGAGGCCTCAGACCCATCCTTGACCTGAGAAATCTGAACAAGTTTCTGGAGAGGGAAAAGTTCAAGATGCTTACCCTTGGAATCTTACTGCCCTACCTCCAGCAGGGAGATTGGCTATGCTCCTTAGACCTGAAGGATGCTTATACTCACATCCTCATCCATTCAAGTCACAGACAATTCCTCAGATTTGTGGTGGGAGGAAAGCACTTCCAGTACAGAGTGCTTCCTTTTGGCCTCACCTCCACCCCAAGGGTTTTTACAAAATGCCTGGCGGTGGTTGCGGCCTACCTCAGGAACCAGGGGATCTTTGTGTTCCCCTACCTGGATGACTGGCTAATCAGGGGTCAGTCTCCACAAGAGGCCAAGCAGGCCACCTGCAGAACCATATCCCTGCTTCAGCACCTGGGGTTCGTTATAAACTTACCAAAGTCCACTTTGGTCCTCTCACAGGACGTGGAGTTCATAGGGGCAAGGTTGGATACCATCCATGCAAAGGCCTATTTGCCTGTGGACAGGGCTCACAGGCTGATGAAGTTGGCCGGCCAGTTTCGGGCGAACTCTCTGGTCTCGGCCCGACACTTCCTCCGGCTCTGAGGTCACATGGCTTCCACAGTGCATGTCACCCCACATGCCTGGCTGCACATGAGTCCGGCTCAGTGGCACCTCGGGGCGCAGTGGCTGCAGGCCACAGGGAAATTGTCAGACAGAATAAGAGTGTCCAAACTCTTGGTGGACTCCTTATGCTGGTGGAGGCATCTTCCAAATCTGGTCAGGGGTGTTCCTTTTCAGGCCTCCCCACACACTCAGTTACTGACAACCGATGCTTCCCTGCAGGGCTGGGGGGCACACTGCCAGGGGGCCTGCATCCAAGGCCTGTGGTCTCCGTGGGAGGCTGCCCAGCAGATCATCCTGTTGGAATTGAGGGCCATTCGACTAGCCTTACAGACTTTCTCTCAGATCCTGTCTCACCAGTCTGTCCTAGTTCAGACAGACAACCAGGTGGCTATGTTCTACATCAACTAGCAGGGAGGCACAGGATCCAGACTTCTATGCCTGGAAGCACAAGCTCTCTGCTCCTGGGCTGTCACTCAGGGCATGACCCTCAGGGCGGTCTACCTCCCAGGCCAGGAAAACTACCTGGCGTACAGGCTAAGCAGACTCCTGCAGCCTCACGAGTGGCAGTTGGATCCTCTGGTACTTCAACAGATCTTTCTGAAGTGGGGTCTTCCGACCATGGATCTTTTTGCAAGTCCGCTGAACAGGCAACTACCCAGGTTCTGTTCCAGGCAACCGCATCCCTTGAGAACAGCACCAGATGCATTCCTGATCCCCTGGTCAGAGAGCCTGCTGTATGCCTTTCCTCCCACACCTCTGGTGGCCCGGACTCTCTTCAAAATCCAGCAGGACTGAGCCACGGTGATCCTGATAGCCCCCAGGTGGCCCAGGCAGCCGTGGTTCCCTCTTCTTCTGCAGTTGGCAGTGGATACTCCACTTCCTCTGGGGTTGCAACCTGACCTTCTGACCCAGGATCAGGGGTCCCTCTTGCACCCCAACCTCAAATCCCTCAATTTGATGGCCTGGCTGCTGAAAGGCTAGTTCTTGCTCCCCTCAAGGGAGGTTGAAGGAGGTGGTGTTGGCCTCCAGGAAGCATTCCACTAGGAAGGCCTATGCTCTGAAGTGGCGTAGGTTCTCTACTTAGTGTTCTCAACAGCAAGAGGACCCCTTCTCCTGCTCTGTCCAGGTGGTGCTACAATACCTGCTCCACCTTTCCAACCTAGGATTCCAGTCCAACTCTGTCCGGGTTCACCTCAGTGCCCTCTCAGCTCACCACTCACCGGTGGATGGACAATCTCTCTCAGGCCACCCTCTGGTGTCTCGCTTTCTCAGAGGTCTGCTTCTGCTTAAACCTCCTATTCGTCCACAGGCCACTGAGTGGGATCTCAATGTGGTCTTGCAGCAACTGACTCGCCCACCTTTTGAGCCAATGGAAACCTGCCATTTACATTTCCTCTCCTGGAAGGTGTTGTTCCTTGTGGCATTCACCTCGGCTAGGTGGGTGAGTGAGCTTCAGGCCCTGGTCTCAGATAGGCCGTATACCAGGTTCTATAGGAACAGGGTAATCTTGCGGACTCATTCTAAGTTCCTTCCAAAGGTAGTGTCCTCCTTCCACCTCAACCAGGAGGTGGTACTTCCAACGTTCTTTCCCAGGCCGCACGCCAGTAGGGAAGAGACTGTCTTGCATACCTTGGATTGTAGAAGGGCACTGTCCTTTTACCTTGAACGTACGCAAGTGCATAGAAGGGCTTCTCAGCTGTTCATTTCCTTTGACCCTAATAAATTGTGGTTGCCTGTCACTAAGCGTACGTTGTCCATCTGGGCGGCAGACTGTATCGTCTGGGCGTACAGGGCAGCTGGACTCTCGCTGGAGGGTCGAGTCACGGCCCACTGGGTCAGGGCGAAGGCCGCATCAGTAGCTCACTTCCGCTCTGTTCCGTTGGCAGACATCTGCCGGGCCTCTACTTGGTCTTCAAGCCATACTTTTGTGGACCACTACTGCCTCGAGAGGGAGTCCCATAGGGACAGTGCTTTCGGGCAAGTGGTACTCCTTAATCTCTTTGAGGTTTAGGCAACTCCTACCCTCCGGCCCTGGTGTTGGGCTACCATTCAGGTGTGGTCTCAGAGAAGATTCTCTCACTGTTACTGAGACTCTAGAGGGAGCTCTATTTTTCAGCCTGGGTTCCTGGTAGCCCAGAGCTAGGGTGTCACCCATATGTGAGGACTGATTTCCTGCTTGGTCCTGGAGAAAGAGTAGTTACTCACCTGTAACAGGTGTTCTCCAGGTGCAGCAGGAATCAATCCTCACGACCCTCCCTCCTCCCCTTGGAGTTGCAGTTGTATATAGTTCATTTTCTTTTTGTGCTGTCTTTTAGCTGTGACATTAGACTGAGCAAGATGGCATCTTTGGGTGGGAAGGGGGCCGCGCATGCGTGCCTGCATTCCCAAAGGCTTTCTTTGAAAGCTGGGGAAATGTTCTGCATGGGGGCTCCGTCAACGCCGATGTCACCCATATGTGAGGACTGATTCCTGCTGCTCCTGGAGAACACCTGTTACAGGTGAGTAAGTACTCTTTATGCGCACAAGTCCCTGTGGTAAAGGACTTATGTGCATGAATGGACATTTAAGCACATACTTTAGGAGGTTGCTATTCTTTAACCACACATGTTGGGTGTGCAGAACGGTGCTTGGGAAGTACATAGGCAGGGCCTAAATGTATGCACATAAGTTATAGAATAGTATAACTGATTGATATTGGTGTGGGCATTTACACTTGTCTCTAGAGTAGTCGTCATTGCCATGACTAGATTGAGGCACATCAGTACCTATAGAATAAGCCTCATAGATGCACATAGTAATGTGTGTAAACTGTGTGGGAGTTTATAGAATTACTATCCACGTGTCCTATCTCTTTTTAAACAACACCCAAGCTTGATGTAAATCTTTAAAAAGGATGCAGACCAAGTCATTACCCATTTATCAATGCCAACCTCCTCAAAAGTAATGTAATCTAAGGTATTAAACGCTGCTGAAGTGTCTGACAAAATCAAAAAGGGATCTTTTCTTTAATCTACCTGTCTCCTGATAAAACCCATAACATATATATAGCAGAATTAGAAAAGTTACAGAGAAGAGCCAACAAAATGGTAAAGGGGATGGAAGGCTATCCCTATGAGGAGAAGTTTAAAATATTAGGGCACTTCAACTTGGAAAAGAGACAGTTGAGGGGAGATATGATAGAGGTCTATAAATTAATGAGTGAGGTGGAATAGATGAAGGCAAAGATTCAAAAGGAGGAGGAGGAAATAGCCAATGCAATAAAATGGGGGGATAAGACATTTTTCAGATATATTAGTGAGAAGAGGAAGGGCAAAAGTGGTATTGTCAGACTCAAGGGTGCAGGGGGGGAATATGTAGAAGCTGATAAGGATAAAGCGGAATTGCTTAACAAATATTTTTGTTCTGTGTTCACAGATGAAGAACCAGGAGCAGGACCTCAGAAAACACCCACAAATAAGAACAGAAGCGAGGGACATCTTGAACAATTTTCAGAAGACTGTGTTCGTGAGAAACTAGCTCAACTTAAAATAGACAAAGCGATGGGACCGGATGGGATACACCCTAGAATACTGCGGGAACTTGGGGACGTTCTAGCAACTCCACTGACTGACCTTTTCAATGCCTCGTTGGAGTCGGGAGTGGTGCCAAAGGACTGGAGAGAGGCTCATGTGGTGCCTTTACACAAAAGCGGTAGTAAGGATGTGGTTGAAAACTACAGGCCGGTTAGTTTAACTTCGGTGGTGAGTAAATTAATGGAAACGCTGTTGAAAGAGAAAATAGTGATGTTTCTGGAGTCCAGCGGATTACAGGATCCGAGGCAACATGAATTCACCAGAGGCAGGTCTTGTCAGACAAATCTGATTGATTTCTTTGACTGGGTGACCAGGGAGTTGGACAGCGGGAGAGCTCTAGATGTGGTGTATTTAGATTTCAGTAAAGCCTTTGACACTGTTCCTCACAGGCGACTTATAAACAAACTGAGCACCCTAGGGATGGACCCTAAAGTTACTGCTTGGGTTAGAAATTGGTTGGGTGGGAGGCGACAAAGAGTACAAGTAAATGGAGCTCACTCTGAGGAGAAGGATGTTACCAGTGGTGTGCCCCAGGGATCTGTCCTTGGTCCGATTCTTTTTAACATCTTTGTTAGTGATATAGCGGAAGGGCTGTCGGGTAAGGTTTGCCTCTTTGCGGATGATACCAAAATCTGCAATAGAGTAGACACCCAGGAAGGTGTAGATAACATGAGGAGGGATCTAGCTAAGCTTGAAGAATGATCTAGAATTTGGCAACTGGGATTTAATGTTAAAAAATGTAAGGTCATGCATTTGGGCTGCAGCAATCCAAGGGAGCAATACAGTATAGGAGGTGAAGTACTTTTGTCCACTAAAGAAGAGCGGGACCTAGGCGTATTTGTGTCCGATGATCTTAAAGTAGCTAAACAGGTAGAAAAGGCGACGGCAAAAGCTAGAAGGATGCTTGGGTGCATACGGAGAGGAATGGCTAGCAGAAAAAAGGAGGTGATAATGCCTCTGTATAAGTCTTTGGTGCGACCTCATTTGGAGTATGGTGTGCAATTCTGGAGACCGCACCTTCAAAAGGATGTGAACAGGATGGAGTTGGTGCAGAGGGTTGCTACTAAGATGATTAGTGGTCTTCATTATAAAGCATATGAGGACAGACTTAAGGATCTTAATATGTACACCTTAGAGGAAAGGCGGGATAGAGGTGATATGATTGAGATGTTTAAATACCTCCGTGGCATAAATGTTCAGGGAGAGAGCCTCTTTCAATTGAAAGCAAGTTCTGCGACGAGGGGACATGGGATGAGGGTGAAGGGAGATAGATTCAGGAGTGATATGCGGAAATATTTCTTTACGGAAAGAGTAGTGGATCCGTGGAATAGTCTCCCAGTGGAGGTGGTAGAGATGAGGACAGTAACTGAATTCAAAAAAGCATGGGACCAACACAGAGGATCTCTAAAGGTAAAAAGTGGACTGTCGTAGTTGTTATGGAAGGACAGACTAGATGGGCCTTGTGGTCTTTTTCTGTCATCATGTTTCTATGTTTCTAGGTAAACATAGATCAATTGTTTGCTCCTTCAAAAAGTAGAAAGACTAGGGGACACTCAATAATGCTACAATGTAGCCCATTTAGGACTGATAAGAGAAGAGAAAATATTTTTTCACTCAATGAATAATCAAATTCTGGAATTTTTGCCAGAGGATGGTAATAAAAGCTGTTAATGTAGCTGAGTTTAAAGAAGGTTTGGACAAGTTCCTGGAGTAAAGGTCCATAAACCATTATTAAAGAGGACCCAGGAAATCCACTGTTTACCCCAGGACGAGCATTGTGGAAGCTGGGGACTTTGGGTACCTGCCAGGTACTTGTGACCTAGATTGGCCATTGTTGGAAACAGTACTGTGCTTGATGGACCTTGATCTGTCCCAGTATGGCATTTCTTATGATCTCCAGGAACAAGCAGGAATAAGTCATCACATATGGGTACGTCGGTACCGACGGAGCCCGCGCGGGAAAGCTCCCCAGCTTTTCAGATTAAAAGCTTTTGGGGCCTCCCACTGCACATGCGCGCTGCCTTCCCGCCTTCCTGACCAGCTCTCGTCAGTTTCTTTTTTTCCGCGGAGCCAGCAGGTCGTGTTCCTGTCACCACTGAAGAAATTGTTAATTTTATTGTTTTCTTTAGACCGCGTACCTGCCTTCCCCATTCTGAAACCGGTACTGCCGGTCTCTCTTTCTTTCTTTAAAAAAAAAAAATATTTTTTTTTCTTTTCTTCAGCACAGCTTGGTACTTTGTTAGGCCTTCAGGCCTACACAAATTCTCCTCATGGAGAAGCCAGTTCCTGCTTTTAAAAAGTGTACCAAGTGCAGTGCTGTCATTCCTGTTACAGACACCCATGAATGGTGTCTTAATTGTTTAGGACCTGACCATTCCATACCGGACTGCCCATCCTGCTCCCAGATGTCGAAACGTGGATTGCAGAACCGGGACAACAAGTTCCATGTGCTGTTTCCTTCAGAAGCATCACAGTCATCCAGGTCTTCCTCTCCGGATGGATCTCAGGTAACCAAAACTCCAGTGGGCAAATCCTCTAAAAGCAAATCTCTTTCTAAAGATCGAGAGGCTCTCAATTCTGAGTTCGAGGATTCTGCCCAGGCCAAAAAACCCTGGTGGGAGGTTCCGGCCTCCAAAGCAATCATGGGGTCACAGGTTGACATCGATGGCGCGGCCTCGACAGATCACCTGTTGTGCTGCTCTGGGGTACCTGCCCATACCGGTACCGACATCCAGGCAGCAGTGGCGTCTATGGGCAATACTGTCCAAGTCATGCAGCAGGCCATTCTGGCTTTTATTAATGCTGCTACGCCCTCGGTACCGCGGCCAGCGGTACTGGGTCCGGTTCCGGTAATGGCTTCCATACCGGAACCGAGGCCATCGTCTTCCAAACGCAGATCGGTTCCGCATGCCGGATCCGGGCTTTTGCCCGGTACCGATCCCATACCCGGTACGCCCGATGTCGATACCGAACGGTATGCGTATCGTGCGTTGGAAGCACATAGAGGATACTCTGCTTCTTCAGAGGATTTTAACTCCTCTGATGATTCTGATGAGTTCTCCCTTGATCTTCCTGAGGAGCCTTCTTCTCCTAAAAGGAGAATGTCTCCACCAGAGGATTTGTCCTTTCAGGACTTCATCATAGAAATAGCTAAAGGTCTTTCTATTGCTTCATCCTCTGAAAAGGAACCCAGATCAAAGAAACTGGATATTTTAGGATACTCTAAGTCTCCTAAAGAGGCAGTCACCCTGCCTATCCATGAAATCCTTCAAGAACACTTGATGGACTTATGGGAGGCTCCTCTAACATTGTCTCCTTCTTCTCGCAGGTTGGACACCATGTACCGTGTGCCCCTTCTCCTGGTTTCCAAAAAACCCAGTTGCCTCACCATTCTATTGTGGTGAAGTCTGCAATGAAGAAGATAAAGAGTACCAAAAGGCACTCTTCTACTCCTCCAGGGCGAGAATGTAAGACTCTAGACTCTTTTGGCAGGAAAATTTTCCAGGCTACTATGCTTATAGCCAGGATTAATTCCTATAGTCTTTACATGGGCATGTTTCTCAGTGAAATCGCTCTAAATGTTCGGCATTTTGCCCCCTTCATCCATGAGGATAAAAGGGAGGAGTTCATTTTCTTAGTGAAACACCTTTTGGATATTTCAAAGTTCTCCAACAGGGCAGCTTTTGATTCCTTTGAGGGTGCTGGTAGGGCTTCGGGCATTGCTATAGCAGCCCGACGTCTTGCTTGGCTCCAGGCTTCTGATCTAGAACCTTGGGTCCTAGATGGCTTACGGAATCTGCCCTGTACAGGTGAGAACTTATTTGGTGAGGAGTGGCAAATTAAGGCCACTCAAATGGATGCAGAAAATGCCACCTTAGATAGACTTTCTAAGTCTACCTCCACTCCTGCCAAAAAGAAGTCTTTTAAGAGGCCTTATTACAAGAAGTCCAGATTTTCCACAAATACTGGCCAACAATCCTCTCAGCCTCGTTTTGCTGCTAAATGTCAGCAACCTAAACAGGCAAGGTCAAAGCCTGCGGCGTCTGCTACGCCTCAGCAGGCTCAACCCCCTCAGGGGTTTTGACTTGCCCCTAGAGAACTTAACTTTTCTGGCTCTAGAACAACCAGAGCCCCTCACCATACCCGGAAGGTTAGCTCACTTTGCTCCCAGATGGGAGCAAATTACATCAGAGCAATGGACCCTCTCTATCATCAGAGAGGGTTACAAACTCCATTTTTCCGACCTTCCTCCTTATACTATGGTGAGGCAGTTCAATTCTCCCCCATCTCTCCTGACCCTCTTGGGTCAGGAAGTCTCCTCCCTCCTTGCCCAAGGGGCAATAGAGGAGGTCCCTCTTCTTCAACAGGGGACGGGATTCTACTCCCCTTATTTTCTAATACCAAAGAAGACAGAGGGCTTCAGACCAATTCTAGATCTGAGAGAATTGAACAAATTTCTTTTCAAGGAGAAATTCAAAATGCTTTCTCTGGGCATTCTCCTTCCATACCTTCAGAGTCAGGATTGGCTTTGTTCTCTAGACCTAAAGGATGCGTATACACACATACTCATCCACCCATCCCACAGAAAATACCTTCGATTTCTGTTTCAGGGACAACATTTCCAGTACAGAGTACTCCCCTTCGGTCTAGCCTCTGCTCCAAGAGTATTCACCAAATGCATGGCAGTCGTAGCTGCCTTTCTAAGAGGCCTGGGAATTTTCATATTCCCATACCTGGACGACTGGCTCATCCGAGCTCCATCTCAGTCCCAGGCCCAGATTTCCCTGGACCGCACAAGGCGTCTTCTGCAGTATCTGGGACTGGTAGTAAACCTTCCCAAGTCTCAACTAATCCCTACTCAGTCTCTCGAGTTCATAGGGGCCCAGTTAGACACCATCACTGCGAGGGCCTACCTGCCTCAGCTCAGGGCCCAACGCCTGCTGAGTTTGGCCTCCCAAACTCAGTCCAGCAGTCATTTGACAGCCCGGGAAATGCTGCGACTTCTGGGCCACATGGCCTCCACGGTACATGTGATGCCCTACGCTCGTCTGCATATGAGAGCAGCTCAATGGACCTTGGCCACCCAGTGGACTCAAGCATCTGGAGCGCTCTCCGACCAAATACTCACCTCAAGCCGTCTGTTTTGGTCCCTCCAATGGTGGACATCCACCAAGAATCTGTTGTTGGGGGCCCCCTTCCAACCTTTGTTGCCCCAAGCAACCCTCACAACAGATGCCTCCCAGACAGGGTGGGGAGCTCATCTTCAGAACCTCTCCACTCAGGGCACTTGGTCTCCACAGGAGACCACCCTTCACATCAACCTCCTGGAACTGCGAGCAATTTACCTTGCCCTCAAGGTCTTCTATACCCTCCTTGTCAACCTGACTGTCCTAGTTCAGACAGACAATCAGGTAGCCATGTTCTATATAAACAAACAAGGAGGGACAGGCTCTCTGTCGCTTTGCAACGAAGCTCTCAGATTATGGGCCTTCGCCAGAGAGCATCAAATTCACCTTCTTGCAGTGTATCTTCCAGGAGTTCAAAACTCTCGTGCGGACAGACTCAGTCGAGTTCTGCTTCCACACGAATGGTCCCTACATATGGACCAGATACGCAGAATCTTTCAGGAATGGGGGACCCCGGACATAGACCTCTTTGCAAGTCCGTGGAATGCCAAACTTCCCCGGTTCTGTTCCAGAACTCAGTGTCAGGGAGCTCAGGCCCACGATGCCTTCCTCCTGCATTGGGGTCAGGAATTCCTCTATGCCTTTCCACCCATTCCTCTAATATCCAAGACTCTGTTCAAGCTCCAGAGGGATCACGGGACTATGATCCTCATAGCTCCCCGCTGGCCACGCCAGGTGTGGTTCCCTCTACTTCTGCATCTCTCCCAGGGATCCTCCCTGGACCTGGGAGCTGCGCCAGACCTCCTGTCTCAGGAGAAGGGGACTTTGTGGCACCCAAACCCCAAATCCCTACATCTCAGAGCTTGGTTACTGAAGGCCTAAGTCTTCAAGACTTTAATCTTTCTCAGCCTGTGAAAGATATCCTTCATGCCTCTAGGAAACCTTCCACGAGGCGTTCTTATGCTTTCAAATGGAAGCGTTTTTCCATTTGGTGTGCTCAGCAGGGTCTTGACCCTCTAGCACTTCCTTTGAATTCCCTCTTGGACTATCTCCTGCATCTTTCAAATGCAGGCCTTAAGACGAATTCAGTAAGGGTCCATTTGAGTGCTATTGCAGCATCCTTAAAACCTATAAATGGACAACCTGTCTCCTCTCATCCTCTTGTTGCACGTTTCATGAGAGGCCTGACCCTAACTAAACCTCCCATCCGACCTCCCCCGGTAGCATGGGATTTGAACCTAGTTATAGGTCAGCTTATGAAGCCACCTTTTGAGCCTTTGGACTCTACCTCCTTCAAATTTCTTTCCTGGAAGGTTGTTTTCCTTATTGCAGTCACTTCGGCTAAAATGCAGGCTTTAGTGGCTCATCCACCTTATACTAGGTTTCATCATGATAAGGTGGTCCTTAGGACGAATCCCCACTTTATGCCCAAAGTGGTCTCGCCTTTTCATCTTAATCAAGAGGTATATCTACCTGTCTTTTTCCCGGCTCCTCATGCATCCAGTGCAGAGAGGAACCTTCATACTCTGGATTGTAAAAGAGCTCTTGCCTTTTACCTCAACAGGACTCAACCACATCGAAAGTCTTCCCAACTTTTCGTGGCTTTTGATCCTTCTCATTTGGGACTTCCAGTCACCAAGTGTACACTTTCCAATTGGATCGCTCAGTGTATTTCTTTTGCTTACCATAGTAAGAACATTTCTCTGGAGGGCCATGTCACAGCTCACAATGTGAGAGCCATGGCCACTTCTATGGCTCATCTTCACTCTGTGTCCATAGATCAGATCTGTCGAGCAGCCACTTGGGCCTCGGTTCATACCTTCACAGCCCATTACTGCTTGGACAAGGACTCCCGCCGGGATGCCTTGTTTGGTCAGGCTGTCCTCAAACACCTGTTCCATACTTAAACAACTCCTGCCCACCTTCCCTGGATGGATGCCTGAGATCCATACGAAGATGGTTTACCCTTGGAGGGGGATCTCCCAGGCATCTTAGCTAGGGAGTCCCCATATGTGATGACTTATTCCTGCTTGTTCCTGGAGATAGCACAGTTACTTACCTGTAACAGGTGATCTCTGGGAACAGCAGGAATTAGTCATCACAACCCACCCACCTCCCCTAGGAGTTGTATCTCTATCTATCTATCTTCCTGTCCTCTCTCTCTATTGTCTCAGCTTTAAACTCGAACTGACGAGAGCTGGTCAGGAAGGCGGGAAGGCAGCGCGCATGTGCAGTGGGAGGCCCCAAAAGCTTTTAATCTGAAAAGCTGGGGAGCTTTCCCGCGCGGGCTCCGTCGGTACCGACGTACCCATATGTGATGACTAATTCCTGCTGTTCCCAGAGATCACCTGTTACAGGTAAGTAACTGTGCTTTATCATTTCACCCTGAAGCCTGATAAGTGAGAATGAAGAATATGATGGTAGGTAGAAACATTTTCAGTAATTTTAGACAAAAAAGATGATTAGAGGTATGGTAGGATGGTATGAAATTCTAACATTTAAATCTAACTCACTTTCTTTCAAAATTGACGTCACTAGAGCTCTACTTAGCAATTACATCTTATAAGGACATAGATTTCTAATATTCTTAAATGACTTATGATTCATAATGCATAGCATTTATATTGTTACTGATAAACCAGGGCCCATCTCAGATAAGAGAACCTCATGAGAAGTTGCCCATTTCATCTACTCTTCTCCTTTTTATAAATCAGTATACAATACCCTCCTATGATCCCGGACTATCCCTGTAGACTCTTCATCTCATTGGCCTGCCTTTTTCTCTCCAACCAACTCTCTATCAGATATAGTCATACGAACATGCAAAATCACTTACTGGGTCAGACCAAGGTCCATCAAACCCAGTATCCTTTTTTGCAGCCATGGCCAATCCAGGCCACAAGTACCTGGCAAGTTCCCAAAGAGGCACACAGGTTCCACAATGCTTGTCCCAGGGCAGCAGTGGTCTTCCCGTTCTTCTCTAGCTCATGCATCAGTTCCTGCAGGAACTTGTTCAAACCTTTTTTAAACCCAGCTACACTGACAACTTTTACTACATCCTCCGGTAACAAATTCCAGAATTTGATTATGCGTTGAGTAAAAAAATTATTTTCTCATATTGGTCTTAAATAGCTTGCATTGTTGCTTCATTGTGTGTCCTCTAGTCGTTCTACTTTTTGGTGGCATAAACAACCTATCTACGTTCTACTCCATTAATTTATAGACCTCTATCATAACCCACCTCAGCCATCTCTTTTCCAAGTTGGAGTCCCAACCTTTTAAGCTTCTCCTCATAAGGGGTATCCTTCCATTCCCTTTACCATTTTTGTTGCTCTTCTTTGTACCTTTTCTTATTCATGATATCTTTAGTCTTTTGTTGAATATAACTGCCAAAAGTTTCACAGGAGGTTCTTTAACCTGTCATACACTGTACCATGTGGAAAAATTTGAGTCATTACCTGCCTTAGCTAGCAATTAGTAGTACCGTATATTGTTTTTTTGCCTAATTGCCTTTTTATAGTCCTAGTAAACCATTCTTGAAGCAACCTTATGCTCCACTATATTATTTTTATACCATCTTTTTCCATCTGATGGGCCTGTTTCAACAGACAAAATTATATGTGATTTCATGGTTGATTTCATTTTATCATTCGAGTTACAACTGTTGCTGCTGTGTTACGGTTTTAACAGACTTATTCCAACCACCTCCAAGAATATGTTCTCAAAATTCAATTTCAACTGATCATACGCTAATATAGCAAAATCTGTCTCAAACCTTTTTGTATTCTTAGCATTTTTTTCAACACTTGTCATGGCTGCCTCTGCTCTTGTCCACAACTTCAAACTGAAACACTTTATCAGTCCATGAAACTAGCCTCACTTGTAAGGCTTTTATTATTTATGCACTGAATTAGAAACAAAGAACAAGTCTAAAAAAAATGATTCTCCAGGTGAGTTAGTTCCTACACAAATCGAACAGGCCCATAAATCATCATTGAGTCTAAGAAAGCCACCTCCATATGACTAAATGGAGCTTGTGCATGGAGTGAAAATCACCTAAACTAATAAAACATTCTTTAAGTCAGCTGTTTGGCTACAAAGCTCATGGATCACCTAGAATGAAAGCTAGCAGATAGGCAAGGAAAATTCAGCTTCACTGTTACCTAATTTAAAAGCCAAACATTTTGCAACCAACAATTCATGCAGTTACAATTCACGCTGCTAAAAAGCAGATGAAAAGAATACTTCTTCCCCCCTAGATGTGGTGTACTTAGATTTCAGTAAAGCCTTTGACACCGTTCGCAGGGGCGACTTATAAATAAATTGAGCGCTCTAGGGATGGACCCTAAAATGACTGACCGGGTTAGAAAGTACTTCTGGTCCACAAAAGAAAAACGGGACCTGGGGCGTCATTGTTTCTGATGATGTTAAAGTGAGGTAGAAAAGGTGATGGCGAAAGCCAGAAGGATGCTTGGGTGCATAGGGAGAGGAATGGCCAGCAGGAAGGAAGGAAGTGATAGTGCCTCTGTACAGTTGTGGTCAACTGTGGCACCCTTGCATTTTAGGTATGTTGTGTACAAAATCTTGAGAAATAATTGGAAATATTCCAATTGTATGTCGTCATAATATTACAATAGTATGTTCAAAGGTATGCAAACAAAAAGAAAGATGTCTGTACAACTTAGACAAAGTAATTTCTGAGAAAAAAATAAAATATGATCTGAACAGGATTAATGGCACCCTTCACTAATATTTGATTGCACAACCCTTGGCAGTGATGACAGCCTCCAAATGTTTCTTATTAACCATCTGTAAGTTTCATATATCTTTCTGCTGGTAGTTTCTCCCACTCTTCAACTGTGATTTGTTCTGGTTCATGAATGTTTCCAGGATTCATTTTACCAATGTTAGATTTCAACTCTTTCCAAAAGTTCTTGATTGGATTGAGATCAGGACTCATTGCTAACCAGTTTAAAACAGTCCACTTTATTTTCCTTTTTAACCATTCTTTTGTACTTTTGGATGTATGTTTTGGGCCATTGTCCTCCTGAAAGACCCATGACCTTTCGACCCAGATCTAGCTTTCTGACACTAGGTAGCACATTTTGGTCCAAAATATATAGTAACATAGTATATGATGGCAGATAAAGACCAGCATGGTCCATCTAGTCTGCCCAGCAAGGCGACAAGAGTAGGTGCATCTGCCGCTCCATGCAGTTCACCCCTCTTGCCTTTGTTTAGGGGTGTTCCCACTACTCTGTGCAGGTCACACCTATTTGTTGAGATATAAGAGAGAGTTAAATTTTTGATTTTATCCTGTTATAAAGGGATCCCACTGTGTCTGTCCCATGCCATTTTGAATTCAGTCATTGAATTTGCCCCCACCACTTCCATTGCCAGGGCATTCCAAGTATCCACCACCCTTTCAGTGAAAAAGTATTTTTTGACGTTACCTTTCAGTTTACCCCCTTAAGAACATATGCCATACTGGGTCAGACCAAGATCCATCAAGCCCAGTAACCTGTTTCCAACAGTGCACCTATCTAGGTCACAAGTACCTAGTAGTTTCCCGAAAAGGCACAGATTCCACAATGCTCGTATTGGGTCAAGCAGTGGATATTCTGGGTCCACTTTAATCATGGTTTAAGGACCTTTCCTCCAGAAACTTGTGCAAACCTTTTTTAAACCTGGCTACACTAAAAGCTTTTACTACATCCTCTGGTAGCAAATTCCAGAGTTTGACTACACGTTGAGTGAAAAAATATTTTCTCTTATTAGTCTTAAATAGGTTACCCTGTAGCTTCATTGCATGTCCCCTAGTCTTTCTGTATTTTGATGGTGTAAACAATCAATCTACATTTACCCGTTACACTCCATTCATTAATTTGTAGACCTCTATGAAATCTCCCCTCAGCCACCTCTTTTCCGGGTTGAAGAGCCCTAACCTTTTTAGCCTCTCTTCATAGGGGTATCCTTCCATCCCCTTTACCATTTTGGTGGCTCTTCTCTGTATCTTTTCTAATAACTCTATATCCTTTTTAAGATACGGCGACCAGAACTGCACACAATATTCAAGGTGCGGTCGCACCGTTGAACGGTACAGAGGCATTATAATATCCTTTGTTTTATATATAAAGATGTTGAATCACCCCAGACTCGTCTCTGATGGGGGCCAAGGATGATATAGACAAATGAAATAATACAAGGAGAGCAGAGATCCCTGAGGGGCACAATGATCTAACACTGCTTCTTTAGAACATACACTTTCCCACTGGATCCTAAGGAGCTGATTCTGCAAAGGGCATGTGGAAAGTTACGTGCTACTGTATTTATGCGCACAAGTCCCTGTGGTAAAGGACTTAGGTGCATGAATGGACATTTAAGCATATACTTTAGGAGGCTGCTATTCTTTAACCCGTTTTGGACCAGCGTATGTTTTACATACATAAGGTTTCCATACTTACTACTCAACTGTTTACTAATTAATGGTTATAAATTCAATGGAACTGTTTAGCTATTATCGTTATGTCAAAAAGCGTTATATACAGATTTTTTTATCTGAGATCTAGTTAGTTTAATAGGTATTCGAAGTTTGCTGATTTTGACGGTACTGGCAGCTCAACATAAAAAGATCACAAAAAATAGTAAGCTTATAATGCTGTAATAGCTACTATTTTGCAAATAAAAGTATTTGTAGACTTTAGAAAATAGGTTTAGATAACTGTAAGTTACCTGGTGTCAGAGTTATTGGTGCCTATATCGGCCTTGTATGTTTTTCATACGCTGGGCTAATATGTTGTCAAAACTAATTGCTGTCAAGCATTCTGTTATAGGTGTTTCAATGGTGCAGTATTGACGCACTGCATCAGAAGTGTTTTCACGTGTATCATATTCCGCCGTCAGAATGGACTGTTGACAAACTATATTATATCATAATAAAGTGTTTTAAATGAAAACTGTAGTTTCAATAGTATCATACAGTATGTTTATGTCAATGAATATTGGAACTGAATTCTATCTTTTCTGAAGATGGACAATATACTATATTGGGCCAGTGTATGAAAAACATACACTATGAGAAACTTCTATTTTCTCCAGGACCAAGCAGGAAGTCAGTCCTCACATATGGGTGACATCGACGTCGATGGAGCCCTTGCGGAACATTTCCCCAGCTTTCCATGAAAGCCTTTGGGAATGCAGGCACGCATGCGTGGTTCCCTTCCCGTCTAAAGGTGCCATCTTGCTCAGTCTCTCGTTTTCCGTGAAGCCCACCGGACGTGAGTCCTAGTCATCCCGGAAAATTGTTTGATTTTTTGCGATTCTTCGCTATTTTTCTTCTCCGGTTCGACGCCGGTTCCCCTCCCGCCGGGTTCGGTACACCGGTATCGAGCCCGATCTTCTTTTTTCGTTTTTTGCCTTTAGTGGCTGGTGTTCACGCCCTTTTTTCTTTTTCCCCGATGGCTTCCAGCGGTTTTAAGAAGTGTGATCGGTGCAAGAAGCTGATGTCTCTCACCGACACACACGACTGCTGCCTTCGGTGCCTCGGTCCTGATCATGACCCTAAGACGTGTGGACCATGTGGGAAAATGTCTTCCAAGGCACTGCGAAGTTGTCAGCACTAAAAGGAAAGGTTTTTTTCTGACTCGGCCTCCGGCCGGGCCCGGACCTCGTCTGAGGCCTCGACATCTCGGGAATCGGATCCCGAGCACCGTCATGGCTCCTCAGACAGGGGGTCCCCCGACCGGGAACGCAAGAGGAAGAAGCGGCTCACGAGGGCGTCATCGGAAGAGGTCCCTGGCTCCTCGAGAGCTAGATCTCAGACCCCCGACCGTCGCCCCAGGCCCGTGGAACAGGAGAAGCCTTCCAAAGTCCCTTGACTGGAGCCGGAGTCTGCTGGACACGTAAGCCCTGTAGTCCTCGTGGACTCTCCTCCCAGGGAGCCGCCGCCGGGGCCCGATTCGGGAGCTGCTGGGTCTCAGGTTGACAGCCTTGGAGAGCAGACTGTCTGCCTTCATGGAACAGCAGCGGGCACTGATGGCCAGCCTGTCTGGCGCATCTGCCCCGACCACCGGGACATCGACATCGACCACGGAGACCGAGCCGATACTCGAGGCCATGAAGGCTCGAAGTCGACCTCGGTCGCGGTCTCCCTCGACCTCCCGTTCGGGACCAAGGGCGTCAATGCCGGTGCCTTCGGCGTTGGGGCAGGTGCTCGCAGGCCCCGCGAGGTCGGACCCCGATTCCTCATCGGACGAGTCCGCATGGGAGACAGATGATGAGTCGTCTCCCGACACCTTCAAGACTCGGTGCGTCCCATTGGACTCACCGCAGTCTGAACCCCGGAGTAGATCCCCTCCAGAGGATACCCGGTTCTCGGAGTTCGTCCAGGATATGGCCACTGCGTTGGCTATCCCTGCGGACCCCGAGGTGGAGCCTTGAGCCAAGGAGCTCGAGGCCCTGCAGTACGACTCTCCTTCGAAGGAGGCCTTTACTGTCCCGGTTCCTCTGATGCTGGAACGGCAGCTCTTCCGGATGTGGGAGGCACTGGCCTCGGCGCCGGTTTTAAGCAAGCGGGTCGATTCGATCTATTGACTCCGGAGGAGTCCTGGCTTTCAGAAGGCGCAGCTATCACACCATTCTATGGTGGTGGAATCGGCCATGCATCGCCTGAAAAGTCAGAAGATGCACTCCACGGTGCCCTCTGGCAGGGAGGCCCAAAACCTCGATGGTTTTGGTAGAAAGTGCTTCCAGGGCTCGATGCTTGCTTGCCGTGTCCAGTCTTACCAGCTGTACATGGGCATGTACTTGCGAGACCTGGCCAAGGAGCTGGCCGGGTTCTCTGCTGGTCTTTCCGGGGAACCCTTGCAGAGGTTCAAGTCCTTGTCCTCGGGGATCCGGGAATGCTCCAAGTTTGTCCCGTGCTGCCTACGATGGCTTCGAGGCTTCGGCCCGTGTTGCGGCATAAAATAATGTAAAATAATTAATTTTTAATTTTTCTGTGACTAATATACCTTAAGATTTATACTGTCAAGTGATGCAAATTTAAATACTGATTGCGTCATCTGGTTTTGGACAGATATTTCTATTGGTTGCAAGTAGAGATTACTTAATCTCGCGCAAATGTTGCTTAATACACAGTTAATGGCCCCTAATGACTAATAGCATATATCTTAGCAACTAGACCTAATCAGCCATTTTCATTATGATTTCTGTGTTCAGCAGCCTTAAATTAGTTTAGAACAGCTGCTTTCGTGTCCGAAGCATTTTGGCGGTTGAAATCAAGTCTCTATCCTTCTTCAGTTTGAGTTGGGCAGTCCTCTGAATTCATGATTCATGTTCCAGGCCTCCAGTTCTTGAGGCAGCAAACAGCCTCTCAACATTATGGAGCCTCCACCATATTTAACTGTAGGAAGGGTGTTTTTTCCTTATAGACTTCGTCTTCACCTGTAAATGTATCACGGGTCTACATTTTTATTTTAGTTAGGCTTATATTTTCAAAATAAAACAAGATGCGTCTGCCTTCAGCCTACACCCACTCATACAGCCTGACAACAGCACAAGACCAAGGAGAAAGGGCACATCCAACCGGGTCAACACACCTAAAGACAACAAAATACGTAAAGACACCGAAAGACGAGCCTTATCAAATGCGGCTCCAAATATATGGAACACGCTGCCCAACGAACTACGCCTAACAGACCTGAAGGATTTCAGAAAGCTGCTGAAGACGACCCTCTTTGTAGAACACTATGGCATCAATACGTAAACCATGCAACAGACTCAGTGAAACCCACACATGCCACTATAACTACAGTTAAGCACGGTCCTAATAACCTTAGCTTTGTAAATAGCGCACTCTGTATATAGCACACCTAGAATCAATTACAGACACACACACACACACACGCATACACGACTCACTGCATGTCCACACCTAACACGTATATTGTGATTGTTTGCAGTTCAGACCGCTTTGATTGAAGGATAAGGCGGTATAGAAATCTGTTTAAATAAATAAATCTGTTTAAATATACCGCTTTTCTACCAGTC
The DNA here is from genome assembly GCA_033557465.1 of Ichthyophis bannanicus. NCBI lineage: Eukaryota > Metazoa > Chordata > Amphibia > Gymnophiona > Ichthyophiidae > Ichthyophis > Ichthyophis bannanicus. The sequence goes on from CM066033.1 coordinate 547,796,939, forward strand.
AAAGTGGTGTACATTCTGGTACTGTATATATATTTTTCCCTTGTCCCTGAAGGGCTCACAATCTGTTTTTGTTAAGTAGCTTGATCAAGGCCACAAGGAGCACTTGTGGGACTAGAAACCCCAGTCTTTCTGGTCCAAGGTTGCTGTCCTCTAGTAGGATTTGAACCCCTGGCCCTAGTCCCAACCACTAGACCACTCCTCCCTCCCATTGCCTATGAGCTCAAGTTTGGTTTCATCTGTTCAGAGAAACTTTTCCCAGAAGGATTGTGGTCTCTCAAGGTGAGTTTGGGCAAAGATGAAGCGTACCTTTTTATGTCTGCCTTTAAACACTGGGGTCTTCCTTGGCCTTTGCCCATGAAGTCCTTCTTTGTTTAGTGCACGATATGTAGTCTTTGGAGATGGCCTTGCACCCCTTTGAAGTTTGATATTAGGTGATAATAGCTTTTCTGATGATCTCAGGCAGCTCTCTTGTCTTCACCATTGTGAAAATGGAACAGGGAGTGAAAGTGGCCATTTTAAACATCAGAGCCATCATGCATTGGTTGATTCAAGTCATGTGAGTTCTGATGATCACAGATGTCTAATTTTGCTGCACTGGGAATGTGATTCTTCTGTTCAAACCAATTTGAATTGTTTATAAGGGTGCCAATAATCATGTCCTCCAATAATCAAAAGAGACTACTCTAATCCCCACCTATATACTCTAAAATTTAAGGAGATTATAAATTCTACCTGAATAACCTATTACAAAAGACCACGATTTTTTTGTTGGGTCGTTTGTCTCAACTGCAAGAGGGAGTAATCTCGCGAGGCAAATGATCCAACAAAAAAAATTGTGGTCTTTTGTAATAGGTTATTCAGGTAGAATTTATAATCTTAAATTTTAGAGAATAATCATGTCCTGGCAATGTCCCAGTTTTTATACTATTTCCTAATTGGTCTTGTATTTGATTCTTTTATTGGTCAAATATGTGTGCATATATAATCCAAAGCCATTTCACTGGCCACTTTATTTTTCAGGAGATATTGGACATTAAGGGGCTGAACTGCATGGGTGCCAATAACGTTGATCACAATTGTATGAGTCTTTGGTGAGACCTAATTTAAAGTATTGTGTGCAAGGATTTACACTTCATTTATGGTATGATACAAGATAGTGGAATGATTTATCCTTTCAAATATTACTAGAACTAGTGGCAAATCCTGAAAAATAATTGCTAAAAGATTTAAAACAGGCTGTGGAATATGTTGCTAGCAGAGGTAGTCAAGATTAGTTATCTAGCTGGGTTTTAAAAAGGTCTGTCGACATGATAGAAAGTTGCTTAGTGGTTATAAAGTTGACCTGACGGTTGCTGTCTCAAAATGTCTTCATGAAAGTACAGCTAAACAAAAGGAAATCAGACATTTGAAAGGTCATACTAATACGTTCTGCTATGCTTGCTAGCATCGGCTGTATCCCCCAGTTTTAAGTCATTTTTCCTTTTGGGATTTTATTATGCACATTGATACAGTGATAAAGAGCTAAAAAGCTGCCCATCTCCTGATGCAAAATTCACGGTGTCTCTAAAATATTGATTGCTAAAATAGACCACATAAGTTATGTTGGATGCAGGAGACTTGAAGCAGCCAACTCTATAATAGCACCATCTTTACCCAGTGTTTCGGTATTGCTTGCCTCAGGGGAATTTAATAGAGCAGAAACACAATTATGCTATGCAGAGTGGTAAACAAAGCCGGTTCCAGTCATTGCTGGGACTATTATAATGTTGGCTGCTTTAGGACTCCTGTATCCCAGAGTATTTGCATGTTTTATTGTATTGAAGATGTGAATTTTGCTATAGCGAAATGGCTCTTTGTGTTTTTGCAAACGGTGTTTTTATGCATCATAAGATAAAAATGACAGTTTGCAGCATTGGGATCTATCGGTACTTGCAAGCGTAGCATAAAGTATTGATGGTGAGCTTTTGAAGTGCTTTATGCTACCTTTTGTTTCAAGCACTTAAATGCACACATTTTTGAGACACTGACCATTGAATAATTTTTTGTTAACATTTTAACATAAACAAATAGTACAGATCATCAAATAAAATAAATAAAAAATGGAGTTGTACAGTGCATTGGTATTCTCTGAAATGTGTTGGTTTAATATTTGTAGTGTTGCCTTTTAATAGATAGAGTTTGGTGCTTTGTGAGTCCTGGTAGTGCTATTATGATACGGCGGGTTTGGTATGGATTCTAAATAGGCAGGGTGTATAGTACTTCCTAATGTACCTGGCAGTTGACACTGGAGTATAGTAATGTAGAAATCTGGTAGTCTCTTTATCATCACTGCTTATGCAAATAGTATTGAGACACTCATTAACCCTTTCCAGGCTGAGCCCAAAACTCTCAGGATCCAAAATTCTGACTAAATATTCCTATCAAATGGTATATAATACATGACCATAGCAGAAGAAAATCACTATTAGAACATATTGAATAAGATGGGCACAATTTTCCTGAAATATGCAAAAATTAACCCGGCTGCAGAATGTCGATTAAAAATTTAAAGTAGGCCTTCAAAGGGTTAAGAGACATGTCTACTAAAAGTTAGCACACATTAATATTTGTGAATGTGTATTAAGTGCAGCAACACCCATTTATTTCTATTGGTGCAGTGACACTTAACGCACATTAATATTTAGTAAACATGCCCCTAAGTCATTGCCAAGACAAAAAAGAGGCTTGTGAAGGGCTCCTTTTGAAAGTCGCCTAAAATTTTAGATGGGCAATATATACATTTTAAAATAAAGTAAATGAGGTGGTGCACGGGAGAGATGACTGCGTGCTGAGTTCTCTCCTCAAGGCTTAGCCCTGAAAGCGTTTAAATTAGCCGGCAATACCCGCTGCCCAGCGATTTCCCCCCGGAGAGTATAAGTTGGAACCCCCACGTGGTCTGAATTGGTGGTTTGACTTTGGAGGAGCATGAAATCTGTACAGAAGGAGAGGGAGAAAGGATCTGCGGGGGCTGGAAAGATGGCTGACCCTCCGGCCTCTCCTGTATCACCTCAGTCTGCCACGCTGGTGGAAGAGATCACTGGAGCTGTAGTAGGTGCTCTCAGCATGAAGCTGGAAGAACTTAATGGCAAATTGGACACCATGGCCCAAACTTTCAGCAAGTTCGGAAATAGGCTCCAGATGGCAGAGGAACGTATAGTCAAGCAGGAGCAGGCACTCATGGTGGCAGAGAGAGAACTCACGCGGCTGGCGGAGCTGGCAGTAGCTCATGCAGAAAAGCTGGATGACCTGGAAAATAGGGGCAGGCGCAAGAACCTGCATTTTCTCCAGGACCAAGCATGAAGTCAGTCCTCACATATGGGTGACGTCGGCGCCAACGGAGCCCTCGCGGAGCAATTTTTCCCAGCTTTCAAAGAAAGCCTTTGGGAATTGCAGTGCGCATGCGCGGTCCCCTTCCCGCCCAAAGGTGCCATCTTGGCCAGTCTTCTTTTTTCCACGGAGCCCTACAGACGCTGTCTACAAGTCACCGCTGAAAAGTTGATTTTCTTTCTTTATTTTTGTATTCTTCGGTTCGACGCCGGTCCCTTTTCCGTCCGGCCTCGCGACGCCGGTTGCGAGGCCTCCCCTTCTTTTCGGTTTTTCTGTCCTTCGTGACAAATTCGCGCTTTTTTCACTTTTCCCTGGCGGCACGAACGTTTGACCTCGCAGGGGCCCTTTTTCCCCCGATGGCCGCCAGTGGTTTTAAAAAGTGTGTTAAGTGTAAGAAACTTATGTCTCTTACTGACACACATGATTGCTGCCTCCGTTGCCTGGGCCCAGATCATGAAGAAATGATCTGTGGAGCCTGTGGCAAGATGTCCGCGAAATCTTTGCGGAGTCGGCAGCATCAGCGGGAGAGAATCTTCTCTGACCCCAGCCGTACCCGGACCTCGTCAGAAGCTTCGGTGTCCAGGGAATCTGGCTCTGAACACCGTCGGAGCTCCTCTGAGAGGGGGTCTCCTACCCGGGAGCATCATCGGAGGAAGAAACCCGCGAGGATGGCGTCGGTGGACGCTCCTGGCTCCGCGAGGGCCAGGTCGCATAGCCCCGATAGCCATCCCGGGTCTTTGGAGCTGGAGCGGCCGTCCAAACCGCCTCATCTGGAGATGGACTCGTCTGCTCACGTAAGTCCTGTTGTCCTCGTGGACTCGCCTCCGAGGGGCCCGAGTCGGGGGCTGCTGGGTCTCCTGAGTTCGGACTCAGGTTGACGGCCTTGGAGAGCAGCCTGGCTGCCTTCATGGACCAGCAGCGGGCATTGATCGCTGGCCTCGCTGGCGCTTCTGCCCTGACCACCGGGACGTCGACGTCTAAGTCGACCCCGGAGACCGAGCCGATCCTCGAGTCCATGCGGGCTCGAGTCGATCCTCGGTCGAGGTCCCCTTCGGCCTCCCGTTCGGGGCCGAGGTCGTCGACGCCGACTCCCTCGGCGTCGGGGCGGACGGCGTCTGTGCCCGCGCGGCCAGAGCCGCTCGACTCCTTTTCCGAGGAGTCCGCCTGGGAATCCGAGGTGGAAGAGTCACCCGATTCTTTTCGGACTCGGTGTATCCCTTCGGACTCCCCCGAGTCCAAACCTCGGAGACAGTCCCCCCCGGAGGATGCTCGGTTCTCGGACTTCGTGAGGGATATGGCCAAGGCCTTGGCCTTCCCTGCGGATCCCGAGGAGGAGCCTCGAGCCGAAGAGCTCGATGCCCTCCAGTATGACTCTCCGCAAAGGAGCATTTTACTGTACCGGTTCCTCCGATGCTGGAACGACTTCTCCTTCCGCATGTGGGAGAGCCCGGCGTCGTCACCGGTATTAAGCAAGCGGGTCGATGCCATATATCGAGTCCGCAAGAGCCCTGGCTTCCAAAAAGCACAGCTGCCGCACCATTCCATGGTAGTGGAATCGGCCATGCATAGGCTGAAGAGCCAGAAGATGCACTCCTCGGTGCCTCCCGGCAGGGAAGACCGCAGCCTGGATGGCATCGGTAAGAAGTGTTTCCAGGGCTCTATGCTTGCTTGTCGGGTCCAGACTTACCAGCTCTACATGGGCATGTATCTCAGGGACCTGGCTAAAGAAATAGTCGGATTCTCTGCTGGTCTCTCCGAGGAACCTTTGCGGAGGTTCCTGGCCTTGTCCACCGGTATTCGGGAGTGCTCAAAGTTTATCTCTCGAGCAGCCTATGATGGCTTTGAGGCATCGGCTCGGGTAGCCGCAGCCGGCATCGGGGCCCGCCGACAGGCTTGGCTTCAGTCATCCGACCTCGAGCCATGGGTGCAGGACAAGTTGGTCGATGTCCCCTGCAGAGGTGAAAACCTCTTTGGCAAACCTATGGACGAGAAGGCTGCACAACTCGAGACAGAGACTCTCACCAGGACTCGACTCTCCAGGAAAACCTCTGCCCCTTCCCAAAAGAAGAAGGGCTCGGGGAAAAAGCCCTTTTACCCGAGGAAGGCGGCTGCCTATAAACACTACCCTCATTATCAGGCCTCCGCAGCTCCCCAACAGGGTCAGCAGGCCAAGGGACGGGGTAACGGGTCCCGTAGGCAGCAAGCCCCCAAGCCTGCGCCACCGGCCCCTGCTCCACAGGGTGGGGGTTTTTGACTCTTTCAGCATAGCCTCTCCCCCTCCGCTGGTCTCTCTCAGCACGGGAGGCCGGCTGGTCCACTTTGCCCACAGGTGGTCCAACATCACGTCAGATACCTGGGTGCTCCACATAGTCCGAGAGGGCTATCTTCTACACTTCCACCAGGTACCTCCCTCCTACTTTCCAGGGGAGCCTCTGCGACCCCCTCTTCACCGGGACTTACTCCTTCAAGAGTTGGCAAGTCTTCTTCAGGAACAGGCGGTGGAACCGGTGCCCCACCACCTGAGAGGTCAAGGCTTTTATTCCAGGTACTTCCTGATACCAAAGCGTACTGGAGGCCTCAGACCCATCCTGGACTTGCGGAACCTCAACAAGTTCCTGGAAAGGGAAAAGTTCAAGATGCTTACCCTTGGAATCCTGCTGCCCTACCTCCGGCAGGGAGATTGGCTATGCTCCTTGGATCTAAAGGATGCCTACACTCACATCCTCATCCACCCAAGTCACCGACAATACCTAAGGTTTGTGGTGGCAGGCAATCATTACCAGTACAGAGTACTGCCCTTTGGCCTATCCTCCGCACCACGAGTCTTCACAAAATGTCTCGCAGTGGTGGCGGCTTATCTCCGACTTCAGGGCCTCTTTGTCTTCCCTTACCTAGACGACTGGCTCATCAGAGCACCGTCCTCCACGGAGGCCACTCACGCCACGCAACGTACTGTGACTCTGCTCCAGTACCTGGGCTTTGTCATAAACTTCGAAAAGTCCACTTTGCTCCCCTCTCAGGATCTCGAGTTCATCGGTGCCAGGTTAAACACGCTTCAAGCGCGAGCCTTTCTGCCGCTCGACAGGGCACAACGGCTCATGGCTCTAGCCAGCCGCTTCCGCAGCCATTCCCGGGTCTCGGCCAGGCACTTTCTGAAACTGCTCGGCCATATGGCTTCCACGGTCCATGTGACCCCCAATGCCCGCCTCAATATGCGGCCTGCTCAATGGTGCCTTCGCTCACAATGGCGTCAGGCCTCGGGGAGACTAGCCGACTCCGTACGGATCTCCAGCCCGCTGGTCTCTTCTCTACGGTGGTGGCTTCATCTGCCCAACCTAGTGCTCGGAATGCCTTTTCAGTCTCCTCTGCCTGTTCAGGTACTGACGACCGACGCTTCTCTCCTGGGCTGGGGAGCACATTGCCAAGGGACATGTACTCAGGGTCTCTGGACCCCGTGGGAATCTGCCCAGCAGATCAACTTCCTGGAGCTCAGAGCGATCCGCCTGGCTCTACGGGCCTTCTCCCACCTTACCACTCACCAGTCCGTCCTCGTCCAGACGGACAATCAAGTGGCCATGTTCTACGTGAACAAACAGGGGGACACGGGCTCCTTCCTTCTCTGTCGGGAAGCACAAAAGCTCTGCGCTTGGGCCGTCAGCCGAGGAATCCTCCTCAAAGCTGTCTATCTCCCAGGTCAAGAAAATTACCTGGCAGACAAACTGAGCAGAATCCTCCAACCACACGAGTGGAGATTGGACCCGTTGGTGGTTCAAAGGGTCTTTCTCCAGTGGGGCCTCCCCACTCTGGATCTCTTTGCCAGTCCTCTGAACAGGCAACTTCCTCGGTTCTGCTCTCGGGAACCACATCCCCTCCGAGTAGCGGCGGATGCTTTCCTGCTCTCATGGTCCACGGGCCTTCTGTATGCCTTTCCTCCCATGCCGCTGGTGTCTCAAACACTCTTCAAGGTTCTCCAAGACAAGGCTTCGGTGATACTGATAGCTCCCCGGTGGCCCCGGCAACCGTGGTTCCCGCTACTGATGCAACTGGCGGTAGACACTCCGTTGCCCCTGGGGTTTCAACCCGATATCCTGACCCAGGATCAGGGGTCTCTCCTACACCCCAACTTCAGATCTCTTCATCTGATGGCCTGGCTGCTGAAAGGGTAGTCCTTGCTCCCCTCCTGCTGCCTCCAGAGGTGGAAGAGGTCGTGCTAGCTTCCAGGCGGCCCTCTACCCGGAAATCCTACGCCCTTAAATGGCGTCGCTTCTCCACCTGGTGTACTCAACAGTCTCATCCCTTCTCCTGCTCGGTGTCGGTGGTCTTGCAGTACTTGCTTTCCCTCTCCAATCTTGGACTAAAGTCCAACTCGGTCAAAGTTCACCTCCGTGCTATTTCTGCACATCATGTACCGGTGGAAGGCAGCCCTCTTTCCGGCCACCCTCTCGTGGCACGGTTCTCCCGAGGTCTCCTCCTTAAACCACCTTTGCGCCCCCCAGCCCCTGACTGGGACCTGAACGTGGTTTTACAGCGGATCACCTGTCCGCCTTTTGAACCCATGGCTACCTGTCCTCTCCGTTTTCTTTCGTGGAAAACCTTATTCCTGGTAGCCCTCACTTCCGCTAGACGCGTTGGTGAACTGCAGGCCCTAGTGTCTGATCCCCCTTACACTAGGTTCTACAAGAACAGGGTAGTCCTGCGGACTCACCCTAAGTTTCTTCCAAAAGTGGTCTCCCCTTTTCACATCAGTCAGGAGGTGGTGCTTCCGACCTTCTTTCCCAGGCCACACTCCAGCCGAGCTGAGATGGTCTTGCATACCCTGGACTGTAGAAGGGCGCTGATCTTCTACCTTGATCGTACGCGGGAGCACCGTAAGACTGTTCAGCTCTTCCTGTCTTACGACCCTAATAAATTGGGGCTCCCTGTCTCCAAGCGTACTCTGTCCATCTGGGTAGCTGACTGTATCGCTTGGACTTATGGGGCGGCAGGCCTCTCGTTGGAAAGTCGAGTCACCGCTCATCGGGTTAGGGCGAAGGCTGCGTCAGTGGCTTACCTCCGCTCTGTTCCATTGCCAGACATCTGCCGGGCCGCTGCTTGGTCTTCGAGCCAGACTTTTGCAACCCATTACTGCCTCGAGAGGGAGTCCTGCAGGGACAGTGCTTTCGGACAGGCAGTCCTCCGTAATCTCTTCGAGGTTTAAGCAACTCCTACCCTCCATCCCGGATGTTGGGCTACCGGTTGGAGATTAGTCAGAGAAGATTCCTTCCTTCTGTGTTGCTGAGCTAGAGGGAGCTCATTTTTGTGCTTAGGGTCTCCGGTAGCCTTAAGCTTGGGAGTCCCATATGTGAGGACTGACTTCCTGCTTGGTCCTGGAGAAAGCGTAGTTACTCACCTGTAACAGGTGTTCTCCAGGAGCAGCAGGAATCAGTCCTCACAACCCTCCCTCCTCCCCGTGGAGTTGCAGTCCTATGATTTAGTTTTTGCAAATTTTTTGCTGTCTTTTCGCTATGTCATCAGACTGGCCAAGATGGCACCTTTGGGCGGGAAGGGGACCGCGCATACGCTCTGCAATTCCCAAAGGCTTTCTTTGAAAGCTGGGAAAAATTGCTCCGCGAGGGCTCCGTCGGCGCCGACGTCACCCATATGTGAGGACTGATTCCTGCTGCTCCTGGAGAACACCTGTTACAGGTGAGTAACTACGCTTTTTCGGGGTGCCTGAGTCGATTAAAGAGGAAGAGTTGCGTGGCTTCTTGGAAACGCTGCTACCAATGTCTTTGCAGTTGGCGATCCCGGGCCCTATAGTCATTGAGAGAGCTCATCGTTTGGGCCCTGTAAGAGAATGGGATCAGCGGCCTCGGGTTGTACTTGCAAGGTTCCTGAACTATGTGCAAAAGGATCACATCCTGTGAATGGTACGTGCAAAAGGGTCCCTCTCCCATGATGGATTACAAATTAAAATCTTCCAGGACTATTCGGCTGTGGTAAGCCAGAAACGGAGGGCATATGCTGGGGTTTGCCAGAAACTGGTGGATGCTAAGATCAAATTCACAGTGCTGTACCCGGCGTGACTTTGTGTGAATTACAATGGAACTGTGAAAGTTTTTGATGCGGCGGTGGCGGCAGCTCCATATGTGGACAGCATTACTCTGGCGGCTCGAGGATAGAGCCTAATATGTTTAGGGCAATAAGGAACTTTTGCTAAGGCGGGAAATGTCTCATGAAGATTTGTGACTGTGGGTGATTTGATTTGGGCCGGACGAGCAGCCTTATGTACAGTGGGAAGGTCGTTTGATGGCTGTCTCCCAGATATTGCATGTGGGATTTGGGATACAAGGAGAGAAATCTGATTGCAGTGGTGTGGAGTTACCCATCCCCTTTTCCCACGAGACAACTGGAGGTGGAGATGGGAGCCAGCGTGCAAGATCGGGAGCTCAGAATGACTGCCTGGGGTTTTTTTTTCATTCCTTCTCCCTCCTCCCTTCCGCAGTGGTTGTTGCCCTCGGGGGGGATTGTTGGTTGCTGTGCTTTGTTGTACTGAGGGCGGAGGCATGTAGTATCGGAAGATGGTTGGGTTTTAGAGTTGCCTTGGTTTCCAGTGGGGGGAGGTTCAGGGGGTTGAAGGGAGAGAAGGTATCCCAGGGACTCTACAGGGGCCCCCAGTCCGAGAAGGGGGGGGAGTGTTTCTTTCCAGGGGGTTCAAAGCTAGAGTTAGGTCTGGGGGGGATGTTCTTATAAGGGGGGGCAAGCCGAGCACCTAGGGGTGATCCACAGATGTTGTGTGAGGTTCTGAGGAGGAGGGGGTGGGTTGAGGGGAGGGGAGGGAGGAACAGCGGTTCTTTATGTGGAGTGGACCTAATTGAGGGAGCCTGGACACTGTGGAGATGAGAGGGTAGGGGGCTTAGGCTGGGGGGCCATCTATGACCAAGGAAATGGTTTGTACTATGTTGACCAATTTAAAAGATGGTTACCCCCCTAAGGATTGTATCCTGGAATGTGTGGGCTGAAGTCTCCCATAAAAAGGTCTAAAGTGCTGCGTGCTGCGAGCTCTGGCGAGACATAGATGTGATATTGCACTTTTACAGGAAACCCATCAGAGTGACACTGAGCATGTTAAGCTTAATCAGGAGTGGGTTGGTCAGGTTTTCGGGGCCCCTGCCAGAGGGAAGAAAGGGGGGTTGGCCGTTTTGTTTTGCGAGAGCCTTAGATTCAGTCTCACAAATATGTGTTATGATGACTCGGGGAGGTGGTTGATTTTGTGGGGTGAGTTGGAGGGCAAGCCAGTCATTTTAGGGAATATTTACAGCCCCAATTCTCCAGATGCTCCCTTTTATGCAAAAGTGGCTGCCGAGGGACTGCAAGAGGATCCTTTAATCCTGGGAGGAGATTTTAATTGGGTGCTAGATCTAGAGTTGGATGTCTTCAATCGGGAGAGTGGGATATCGAGAAAAGCCACATTGCGGGCGTTGGGGAGATTGGTGCGTAGGATGAGTGTGGTGGATCCCTGGAGACTCCTGCACCCCATGGAGCGGGATTATTCGCATAGATCAAGAGCTCATTACTACAGTGCTCGTATAGACTTCATATTGATTACAGAGTCGTCATTTGTGCAGGTGACGGGCGCTGAGATAGGTCCGGATGAGATCTCTGACCATTTCCCAGTGTGGCCAGATCCTCTCCTGGCGGGATCCAAACATCCAACGAGACAGTGGCGGTTTCCCAGTTATCTATATGGGGATGCCTAATTCCGGGAGTATATACAGGGGTGTTAAAGGAAGTATGAGATGTTTAATGGGCAGCATAGGGAGACCCCAGAGTTATTTTGGGAGGCGGCAAAGGTGGTCCTTCGTGGGGACATTATTGTGTGTGTGTCGAATAGACGTAGACAGATAAGTGCCACAATTTTAGGGCTGGAGAGGCAGGTTTGGGTAGAATGGCAGAGGTATGCTCAGTTTCCCTTACCAGGGAATAGGGCTCGCCTATTAGAGACACAGGCGGCATTAAACGAAGTGCTGCACCAACGGGCAAAGAAGTCACAATTATATTACAAATTCCAGTTGTACCAATATGGAGACAAATCTGGGAAGTTGCTAGCCCGATGTATTCGGGGTCGTAGGGGACCCAACGAGGTTGCGGCACTTTGGGACGAGGGGGGAATATTTTGCAAACTTTTAGACAAGATCGCCCAGTTGTTTCAAAGGTTTTATCAAGCACTATATATGGCTGAGGGATCCTCAGTGCCCCAGATGGAGGAGTTCTTCAGGGATCTCCTGTTGCCCAGCCTCTCCCTGCAACAGACTGCGCAGTTGGAGCAGCCTATTTTGTTGAAGGAAATTTTGCAGTGTATACAAGGCGCCCCCTCTGGAAGGGCTCTGATTCCAGATGAGTATGGGGCAGATCTTGCAAGAAGGGGTGGCCCTCGCACTGTTGGCAGTGTACAGAGAGCAGGTTGAGCGTGGCAAGACGCGGTGGGGGAATAACAAGGCACATATCATTTTAATCCCTAAGCCTGGCAAGGACCCCATTTTAGCGGCGTCGTACCGGCCAATCTCCTTAATAAACTTTGATTCAAAACTTTTTGCTACGATTCTGGTGGAGAGGCTGGCCCCTATGTTGGCAGACCTGATCCATGAATCACAAGTGGGATTTGTGCGAGGGAGGTATGCTGCGAGGAATTTCCTTAAGATTATTGCTTCCATTGAATGGGCCCATGAACAACAGGTGGCATCTATGTTGGTGAGCTTTGATGCCGAGAAGGCATTTGATCGGGTAGAATGGGACTATTTGTTCCATCTCCTCCCAAAGTATGGGATAGGGGACTATTATGCTCGGATGATTCGGCTCTTGTATGCTCACCCAAGGGCTGCAGTGACTGTCAACGGGGTGATCTCGGGCAAAATTGAGGTGGGTTGGGGGACCAGACAGGAGTGTCCTCTCTCTCTCTTGTTGTTTGTCCTTTCGTTGGACCCCTTGATACGTAAACTGGCGAATTGTAGAGAGGTCCCTGGGATAAAGATTGGCAGAGTGGAGTTTAAGATAGCTGTGTTTGCGGATGATATGTTGGTTCATTTGAGCTTGCCCCAGAGGGCTTTGCTTTAGGGTCTTGAAGGAGTTTGGAGATTTGGAGACTTTTCGGGACTGCGGATAAACAAAGAGAAGTCTGAAGCTTTAGATGTGCTGGGGGTGTGGGAAGAGAAGTGGGGGCCAACTTTTCCATTCAGATGGGCTGGTGAGGCTTTTACTTATCTCGGTATTCAGTTGACCTGGGATCCAAGGCAATTATATCAGTGTAATTACAATAAGGTATTAAGGCAGGTGAAATCTAGACTGAAGGATTGGAATCTCTTGCCATTGTCTTTGTTGGGGCGGGTGGCTGCAATACCATATGGTGCTGTTTCCGAAGCTGTTGTATGTACTTCAGATGCTCCCAGTGAGTCTTGTCCGTAAGGACATCCGTCTTTTGGAGGGAGCGTTAAGGGAATATTTATGGAGGGGACATAGGCCGCGTTTGGCTTTGGCGAGGATGAGAGGGCTGTGGAAGTGTGGGGGATTGGACCTTCCTGATATTGCTAGTTATGTTCAGGCGTGTCAGCTCGGGAATATGGGGGATTGGTTAGGGTATACAGATTGGTATACGCTGAGGAGATTGGAGGAGGCTTATGTTGCACTGTGGTCGTTGCTGGCGGTGTTGCATTCTGAATATGCGCAATTGCCACAGAGATTAAAGGGTAGTTTGTTGGTAGCACCGATTCGGAAAGTATGGCAGCTGCTATGTCAGCACTGGGGTTCTTCCACGACGTTGTCAAGTTGGTTACCCTTGCAGGGGAATGTACAATTTCTACTGGGCACGGAGAGCACGGTGTTCCGTACATGGGGGATGCATGGGTTGCATAATCTAGGGCATGTAGTGGACGAGTATGGAAAATGTAAGCCCTTGGAAAGTCTACAGAGTATGTTTGGGAGGAGTGGAGGGCAGGTGCTTGCTTATATTCAGCTTTGACACTATGTAGCATCATTGCCACGGGAATATTTGACAGCGGAAAAGGCTGCAGGGATATTATGTTTTTTTGACTTGGCAGAACACCAGTCAGTGGCAGCATATCATGTCAGGCTGCGGAGCGGGGGGGGTATGGGGGTCCCTCAGATTTCTCTTGCATAGAACGCAAGTGGTCGGAGGAACTGGGGATCACAGTTAGACCGGGGGAAGTATTGGAGTTGGTTAAGCGGATTCCGAAGCTCTTGCAGTCCGCCAAGCAAAGGGAAATTCAATACCGGACGGTATGCAGGGCACACTACTCGCCTTATAGGTGAAGAGAAGTGGCTTGACTCAAGATGCACGCTGCCCAAAATGTCAGATAGAAAAGGCCGGGTTAACTCATATGTGGTGGTTGTGTAAGGTGACCCAGAGGTTCTGGCGGCAAATGCAGTCGTACACTAGTAGTGTTATTTGTCAGAGGGTGGAATGGACGGTGGCTCTGATACTATTTGACAGACTGGCTTCCCCTCTCCCTAAGGGTAAAGGGAATAGACCTTTAGCAAGAAAGGCGTGTGCACTGGGTAAGGTGCCCATTCTCCGGATATGGAGAGAGGAGATCCCTTCCTTCTGGGAATGACGGAACAGTCTCCATCAGGTCATGCTTATGGAGAGATTGGTGGCCAGAGAGCACCCGGGGCAGTGGGATGAGTTTTTGCAAATTTGGGAAAAGTATATTAGCACTCTTGCGCCAAGAGCATGGAATGCGCTTGTATCACTCTGATGGGTTGAGAGGGTTTGGGGGGTGCCCCGGGTTCACCCTTGCTGGTAGAGGTTGGGTTCTAAGTGATGGTATATATGGTCCTTGTGTGGTTGTGTGGTAGGTGGTCTTAGAACCATTGGGGTAGGGGGGGGTAGATTGGGGTTCTGGAAAATTTTAAAAAATGATATGCTGCTGTTATGTCTGTGTGTGAAGGTTTGGTGCGCGGTGTAAGTGTCCCCACTGCGGCCAAAATTTTGTAATGCATAATAAAGATTGTTATAAAAAAAAATAAAGTAAATGAACTTTAGGCAAATGAGGCCCTGCAATGAGTCTCCGAACATGGCCCCACATCAGCCTTTGGCCGCTACCCCTGCCAGTAAGGTGGCTAGAGTGGTTGTAACTGCTGCTCCGTGCAAGTCGCTATCCCTCCATGCCACTCTAATTAGCTTTATTTCCAAATATTGCCTTAATATGAATAGGTAATATTTATTTTTACTTACTTTGGTGGCCAATTTGCAGGGCTCTTGAGCACTGGGTTCCTGGAGAGGAGCCAGGAGGTAGTGCTAGACCTGAGGAAAGGGCTTACGAAGAATCAGTACTGTGCTGGGTGAAAGCAGAATGCCTACTGTCAGGATAGGGCTATGGAAGCTCTGGAATGGCCAAGGTAGTGTCAGCCATTGGTGAAAGAGTGAAACTACGATCTGCTGCAACATGCAGACTGCAAATGCTACAGCAGAGAGTTGACTGCCATGGTGAATGTAGTGATGCTGCAGGTAAAAGCTGCAGAAGTGAGAGTGTTGCTGAGCCATCGCTACAGCTGGATCAGAAAGGAGCAACACTTAAAAAGCGGCAGTGGTTGTTGATTAAGAGACTGGTGCTTCAGGTGCAGCGAGGTGGAGTTGGACAGTCCAGAAAAAAGAACAGAGACCACAGCCTATATGGTGCTGACAGTGACCGTCTGCCAGTTGCATTGGGCACATCGCAGCTGTCATGATCAGGCAAGAGGAGTGGCTGCACATTTTTCAAAATTTAAAACCCCTATCTGTAATTCTCTAATCCTCACCACCCCCGTATGCAACATGAGGCAGGATGAGGTGGCTGCCTTAGGAGGCAAGTTTTGGGAGTGGCAAAAATGACCCCCTCCCCCAAAACAGGCCAATGGCAGCCAGCTCACGTTGCCTTTAAAAAAAAAAAAAAAAAAAGCAAATGACAATCACGGCAGCAACCTCCCTCTGCCGCCACTGCCTTTCCTATGACTGCAGCAGTGGCAGACCTTAGACTTGAAACACACACGCACAAAAAAAAAAAAAAAAAGCATGAGTCTTCGCGACTCCATGTTTTTTTGTTTTGGGGGGGGGGGGGGGTTTGAATGAGGTCTAAGGTCTGCTATCATTACAATCATAGGAAAAGCAGATATGGCGACAGTGGCAAGGGGTGCAGGGAGGGAATGACTGAAAAGAAAATGCAGGACACAAAGGGGGATGGGGAGTGAGGCTGGAAGGAAGATGCAGGACACAAAGGGGGATGAGATGTGAGGCTGGAAGGGAAATAAAAGACCAAGAAGGTGATGGGGAGTGAGGCTGAAGGGAGATGCAGGACATGAAAGAAGATGGTGGGAGAGGCAGGAAGGGAGATGCAGGACATGAAGGAGTATTGGGGGGAATGGCTAGAAGGCGGAAGCAGGACAACAATAATGGGTGGATGGCCAATACTGGACATATAGTGGAGTAGACAGCAAACACAGGGTGGGGAACATAATAGGTAAAAGGCACATGAATGCAAGGTGTGGGAGAGGGATTGAGGGCAGATGCCCAGCATGGGCGAGGGCAGATAGTTGATATGGGGTCGAAAAGTGGATGAGCAGAAGGCTGATACTGGACATGGGCTGGTGGCATATGGACATGAGGGGGAGAGGTGGATAGGAAAGAGTGAACCTAGGGTAGGGGCCATAGGGGGAAGAAAGGCAGATGCTAGCCATGGGATTGGGGTATGGGGATAATGAACAGAGGCTGGAAACAGGGTAGGGATAGAGGGCAGATGCTGGACACAAAATGGGGCAGGTGGAGGGTAGATGCTGGACACAGGGTGGGGAGAAAGGGGTATGCTGGACATGGAGGGGATAGAATGAGAAAAGAGGAGAGAAATTAGATGGTAAGAGAGGAGGAGACAAGACGGCAGGAGAGAAGGTGAGAGATGCTGGATACAGAAAGGGCAGAAGAGAGAAAGAGAAAGGAGAAAGTTAGAGCAGGAATAATGGCTGGGGAAGGAAGAAGAGATGGGAAGTGAGAGGGCTTCTCTAAAGGTTGAAAATTGAGAGGAAGAGACAGTTAAAAGATTTAGAACTGGATGGTAAAAAAGTGTAGTTACTCGCCTGTAACAGGTGTTCTCAAGGGAACAGTAGGAATCAGTCCTCACATATGGGTGACATCAGCACCGACGGAGCCCGCACGGAGCATTTCCCCAGCTTTCAAAGAAAGCCATTGGGAATGCTACCATGCATGCATAGTCCCCTTCCTGCCCAAGGGTGCCATCTTGTTCAGTCAGATGACATAGCTTAGACGAAAAGTTTAAAAGAGATAGAGGCGACAACTCCCAGGGGAGGAGGGAGGGTTGTGAGGACTGATTTCTGCTGTTCCCGGAGAGCACCTGTTACAGGTGAGTAACTATGCTTTCTCCAGGAACAAGCAGGAAGTCAGTCCTCACATATGGGACTCCCTAGCTCCAAGCTGCCGGGACCCAAACCACGAAGCCACAAATTACAAGTCGTTCACTATAACACTTCAAGAACTGGAGTACTTCCAAACTCCTTCCTGTTTTTTATAATACAGGCACGTTTAAATAATTTCGAAGGTCTCAGACTTATATCAGCACTGCTTTTCAAATTAGCATCTCATTTCTGTGCTGTGCCTTATAGCATCAATGACCTTTGATTCATAATCACTTTGACGGAGCTGATGCACTAACAGCTAGTGCTATGACTGACATCGGTAACTAGGTTTATCACTTCTCTGGACCGGAATTTTCACAAAACATGTGCAGTCAATAAAAACGTTATGGAAACTATACACTTAGCTGTAGGCTATTTATCGCCTAGCTCCCTTCTTTTTATGTGTCTGATCCCGACGCCTCCCCAGGTACCGCTCGTGCATTTCATGACTCCAGCTTCCTCAGGGAATCTTATATTAACGTGCGTCAATGCTGCCCGCGTTCTTGAATTATCAATACCCCTTCGAACTGCAGATCCAAAGCAGATTTTTCTCCTCCAAATTTCCATCACCGGTATCGAGCACAGGTTGGCCACCGAGGCAGCCATGGCCCAGATGCGATGAGCAGTGATCCGGTTCTCCAGGGAAAGGCCAGCCTGCTCATAAGTGAAGGCAATGCAGTCCGCCACCCAAGAGGACAGAGTCCTTTTGGTTACCGGCAGCCCCAGATTACTGGGGGTCGAACGAGACAGAGTTGGGGCGCTTTGCGATAGTTCCAGGTCCTTTGAAGATAGAAGGGCAAGGCCCTCTTGCAATCCAAGATATGCAAGACCAACTCTACCTTGTCGGTGTGAGACTGTGGAAAGAAGGTAGGGAGAACCACCTCCTGGTTGAGGTGGAAAGCAGACACCACCTTAGGAAGGGACTTGGGATGCATACGCAGCACCAATCTGTTCATGTAGAACAGCGTGTAGGGAGGATCCGCCACCAGGACCTGCAGCTCGCTCACCCTGCAAACAGAGGTCACGGCCACCAAGAAGGCCACTTTCCAGGAGAGGTACCTCAGGTAACAGGTGGCCATCGGCTCAAACAGCAGTCTGGTGAGCTGGGACAGCACCATGTTGAGGTCCCATTCCACAGCCGGAGGGGGGCTTAGACAACAGAAGACCCCTGAGGGATCTGGAGACCAGGGGCAGGGTCGAGAGGGGTTCTCTCTCTACAGGGTGGTGGTTCTCAGCTATAGCACTAAGATGCACACTGACTGAATTAGACTTCAAGCCTGAGTGCAAGAAATGCAAAAGGTACCGCAACACGAGCTGTACCTGGCAGGAAAACAGATTCACTTTCCTGTCTGCGCACCAGATGGAGAACCTCCTAGCCATCCCTTGTGAGATGGAAAGGGGCCAACGCTACCCTTTCGGCAGCCATGCTGTCAGCGCTAGTGCCCAGGAGAGAGCCCTCTTCCTGCGAGAGGAGGCCCAGGGTTACTGGGGCTGTCACTGACAGAGTGCAGCAGGGGGAACCAGGGTTGCCTGGGCCACCAGGATCACTGAGGCATGCTCGCTCTAGATTTTGAACTTAGGTATCGGTGGGGGGGGGGGGGGGGGTCTGGCAGGAATGCGTACAGCAGGCCCTTCAACCAGGACATCAGAAACACATCTGCCGCCAACCTCCCACAGTGTGATTGAGGGGAGCAGAACAGCGGAAGCTGCGCATTGTCCGGAGAGGTGAATAAGGCCAGGCAGGGCCTGCCCCAGAGTCAGAAGAGCCTCTGGGCCACCTCGGGGTCCAGGCACCACTCGTGTGGCCGGAGGACCCTGCTGAGCTTGTCCACCAGGAAGTTGTCCTGGCCCGGTAGGTGCACAGACTTGCACCTCCTCGGCCAACTGCATCAGGTGGTGGGCTCTCTCTTCTGGGAGGAAAGCCTTGGCCAGCAGAGTGTTCAGCTGGGCCCCTATGAATTCCAGGATCTGAGATGGGGAGAGCCTGGACTTAGGGTAGCTGATGACAAAGCCCAACCGATGGAGGGCGTGAGTGGTCAGTCTTGTGGCCCAGTCCACCTCCTGGGCGGTGCTGCCCCCGACGAGCCAATCGTCTAGATAGGGAAATATGTGAGCCCCTTGAAGGCGCACGCGTATGGCCACTGCGGCCAGGCACTTTGTGAAGACCCTTGGGGAGGAGGCGAGACCGAATGGGAGCACCCTGTACTGGAAGTGCAGACCTCCCACAACAAACCTCAGGTATCGCCTGTGGGCGGGATGAATCAGGATGTGGGTATAAGTGTCCTTGAGATCCAGGAAGCAGAGCCAGTCTCCCTGCTGGAGATAGGACAGTAATGTTCAAAAGGAGAGCATCCTGAACCTCTCCCTCACCAGGAACCTGTTGAGATTGCGCAGATCCAGGATAGACCAGAGGCCTCCTGTTCTTCTGGGGACAAGGAAATACTTTGAGTAGAAGCTCCTGCCTCAGAGGTGGTGGGGCACAGGTTCCATCGCCTTGTCCTTGAGCAGGTTTACAAGCTCTGTGATGAGCAAGGCCTGGTGAAGGGGTGGATGGGATGGTTCCCCTGGAAAGTAATCTGGAGGGTTTTGCTGTAAGTGGAGGGAATAACCCTATCTCACCACCTGCAGGACCCACTGGTCTGTAGTGATGGTGGCCCAGCTGTTGGCGAAGGAGGCCAGTCAGCTCTCTATGGGCTGAGGTGGGTCTCCTGGGAGAGGGGAGACCCTGCCCACAGACAAAAACTCCCCCCTGACTGAGGGAGGGCTGGCGCCTGGGGCTTTGGGTTTCCTGGACCCATGCCTCTGGCCCTTTGGCTGTGCTGGTTGATGAGGCTGACCCTGGTAAGGCTAGTAATGCCTAGCCGAAAGGTCTTCTTTCCCAAAGGCTTCTTGCTGGGGAGAGCAGAGGTCTTTTTGGAAAGTCTCGGCTGGATAACTACTTCGGCCTCGATTCATTGGCCTTATCGGACATAGGCTTTCCAAAAAGATTCTCCCCATTGCAGGACACGTCCAGGAGTTTCTCCTGCACCCACTACTCCAGGTCAGAAGTCTGCAGCCACGCACGCCTGGCGCCGGACATTGATTCCCGTGGACACCACCCAGGCTGAGGCCTCTAACCAATCGTAGGCAGCTCTAGAGAGAAACAGAGCAGTCCCGGACAGCCCTGGTCAAGGACAAGAAATGCTGAAGGGGTTCTCTGGCGAGGCCCACTGAGAACCTCGAGAGTTCCTGGACCAGGCTCTTCAAATACATCCCCATATACAGCTCGTAGACTTCAATAAGGGCACCCGAGCATGGCGCCCTGATAGCACTTACGGCCCAGGGCGTCGAGGGCCCAGGCCTCCTTGCCCGGGGACACGGATGAGGTGATCTTTTGACTCTTGAGCCTTTGGCATTAATGATTCCACCACCATTGAGTTGTGGGGGGTTGGGGCTTATAGAACCCCGCACCCTTCCGGACTTGGTAAATGGCGTCGACATGCCAGCTGACCACCAGCACAGAGGCCAGCATCTCCCATGTCTAGACCAGGAGCCTCTCGAGAATGGGTGGGATCGGGACTGTAAGAGTCTCCTTGGGCAGAGACTTATACTGCAAAATTTCCAGCTCCACGGTGCGCGGGTGGTCCTCATACTGTGTGTGCACCGAGAGAGCCGGGCCATGTCCTGAACGAAATCATGGAATGCCATGTCCTCGGGTGGGGAGTGGCGTCGAAGCTGAGGGCTCAGAGGGAACGTCCTGATGCCGGGAGGTCTCGGGAGAAGTCTCATCCTTGGTCTCCCATTTGGATCCCGAGGTAATCGAGGACTCTGTCTCAGGGGTAGCCCTGAGGAACTGGGGACCACCCAGGGATCAGATCCCCTAGGCTCACCAGGGAGGACTGAAGCCCAGAGGACCGGGACCAGGACCTCAACTGGGACCGAGGACTTACTCAAGGTCAGTGGCGCTCGGTACCTGGCTCGACGTCCCGGGAATCCCCTGAGGCCAGGAGGCAGGGTGTCAGGCCCAATGATGCTGGAAGTCCAGACATCAACGCCTGCTGCAAGGTCAGAATGGAGAAGAGACTCTGCTCCATGGCCGCCATATGGGCCTCAAGACCAAATGGCTCAGCAGCCTTCGGCGTGGACACTGAGGGCCTCAGGTCCGGCACCAGCACCCTGGAGAGTACGTCCTTCAGGAGAACTATGGGCTCTCGAACCCTGGCGTGGTCACCACCAGCCGAGGACTCCTGTTTCAAGACTTTAAGAGGGCGCTGCACCAAGTCACCCGAGTCCTAGGTTTCAACGGCAACTCGGGAGGCTGCACCTTCTTCTTCTTCTTAGGAGGGTCTGCCGACCTACCATAGAAGCCACCGCTGTGGGACTCCGAGAATGCCCGGACCTCCCGAGAGGAACCATCCTTCAGACTGGGAGAGGGGGATGCCGGAGCGGAGTCTAGCTTGGGGAATAGCTTCCCCTGCAACTCCAACCTCTTCCTGTTGGTCTTGGACATCATGGCCTGGCACCAGTCACAGGAGAAGCTGTCGTAGTCCGCGCCCAGACAGTGGAGGCAGCAATCATGAGTATCGGTAACCGATTTGGTCTGGCCACATCGGTCACACTTTATAAATCTACCAGGAGTCATGGTGGGAGAACACCCGGCCGGGGTCATGGACCCCCGGGCGAAAAAAGGCTTGAACACCGATCAAGGAAAAAACCTTGACAAAAAAGGAACACAACGAGGCCGAGAAGGGCGCAAAGGTGCCCAGTTCGAGGTGGAGGACGGTACAAGACCCAAGTCAAAGAATTTGAAAGGGGAAGAATCACTTTTTCCATGAGAGATGAGGACCACGTCCATTGGACTCTGCGGAAAAAAGGAGACTGAACAAGATGGCACCCTTGGGCAGGAATGGACCACACATGCGTGGTAGCATTCCCAAAGGCTTTCTTTGAAAGCTGGGGAAATGTTCCACCTGGGCTCCATCGGTGCCGACGTCACCCTGCTTGTTCCTGAAGAAGGAGAAATAAAATCTGAGTTGATGAAGAAAAATAGAAGAAAGCCAAAAGGAAAAAGATCAATGTCGGAGATGGAAGGAAGTCAGGAGGGGAAAAAAGTTGTAGATGGGCCAGAGACCCTAGAGGTTGAGTAAAGAGAAGATGAGGAAAGCAGAAACCAGACTAGGATCAACACAATTAGAGAATAAAATGACTAGACAGCAAAAGGTAGAAAGTGTAAGTTTATTTAAAGTTTAGTGATTGGAAAATGTATGTCTTTGGACTTTACAGGCCTGATATTCATCCTGCGACAGTCAGCGCTTTTTAAAAGCGCCTGACTGCCATGGGAAAAAGTGAAACCAGATATTCAATGCTAGAATCTGGATATCCCCTGGCACGGAATATCCAGTATTGGTCCTAATACAGCTATCCAGACAGCCACAATATTCAGCCACTATCTACATAGCTGAAATCACAAACTTAGGACAGTTATTGAAATAACCTGATTTTATGGAGTGGAGGAATAGGCTAGTGGTTAGAACACTGGCTTGGTAACCAAGCAACCAGGGTTCAATTCCCACTAGCACTCCTTGTGGCGTTAGGCAAGTCACTTAACCCTCCATTGCCTCGGAAGAAAGGCCTGGCAATCTACTTCCGGTGACACTGCCAAGAAAACCCAGGAGCTTCTGGGTCGCCAGGAGTCAGGACTGACTCGAAGGCACACATTGCATTGCATAAAGGCCCTTAGCTGATCAGCAGACTGAAAATCGCTGCTAACCAGCTAAGTGCCGGGACTACCCTCGTCCAACACATGGATCACCCTGGGACTCTCTAGACAGTACCACAGTGTTTAGAGGGGATGTTTAGGAGCACTGGCCGGTTAGTGCTGCTGAATATCCCTCTCAGCAGAATTTATCCAGTTAGCAGGTCCCGCTAACCAGATAAACCCCTTTGAATATTGGGCTGTATGTACATATTTTATCTTTATAAGCTGCACAGAACAGGGGCATCTGTAGCTCTTTTCATTTCTCTGGTGTTGTATAGCATGCAGATTCTGTTTTTTTGGGGATTTCAATTTAAATACTGTCTACATAATTTAATTTTTAATTTGTGTTAATTTATTTTATGCTTGGTGAAGCTCTATCTATATTCTCAGGGGAGATACAACATAGACCTTTAAATTCTTAAAAGAGTATTAATGAACAAACGAACCTTTTTCAAAGACAGAAAAACTAAAAATAGAGAGCATAACATGAAACTGCAAGGGGGTAAACAAAGTCAACGTCAGGAAATACTTTTCCACTAAAAGGGTGGTGGATGCTTGGAATATCCTCTCCATGGATATGGTGGGGAAAATAGTAACAGAATTCAAAATGGCATGGGACAGACACAGTGGATCCCTTTATAGCAACAGGATAAAATCAAAATAAACATAACTGTCTTTTATATCTCAACAAATAGAGGCGACCTGCATGGAGCAGTGGGCACATCCCTAAACAAAGGCATGGGGAAGGGTGACCTGCATGGAGCGGCAGGTGGACCTACTCTTGCCACCTTGCTGGGCAGACTAGAT
Organism: Ichthyophis bannanicus; assembly: GCA_033557465.1. Taxonomy (NCBI): domain Eukaryota; kingdom Metazoa; phylum Chordata; class Amphibia; order Gymnophiona; family Ichthyophiidae; genus Ichthyophis; species Ichthyophis bannanicus. The sequence continues at coordinate 547,820,286 of CM066033.1, forward strand.
GGACCATGCTGGTCTTTATCTGCCGTTATATACTATTTTACTATGTTACTATAATGCAGCAAATTTCTGCACTATTTGCAGAAACTGTGTTATCTGCAAGAGTGAGCAGGACGTAGGTGGAGTGTGGGATGTACAACGCACGATCACCATGGGCATCAACAGCATATGGTTACCATCAAACTTGCAGACACAGCAGGGGTGCTTATAACCTCACCCCAATGGGTGGCTTTATGTGCATCTGTGGTGCTGCCGGGGCATGCTCTCTGCAATTTTGGTGCATTATCTGATAGGGAAATGCTGTGCATGCTCCCAACAGATAATGTACAGCTTTTGCAACTATGACCAATGCTATCTGCACTTTTTTGTCAGCTTAGCTGCAAAAACCTAACGCGCTTTAGTAAACAGACCCCCTTAGAGTGATGCTCTTTTCCGGGTAGGCTCCTTTTGCGAGTTTTGGAAGTTGATGCTGTTATGGTATTGTAGATTTTCTCTATAGTTCTTGAATAATTTTTATAAGATTTTATATTACCTCAGAATATGTCCATGGCTGGTAAGGGTTTACATTGCTGATACTGAGATGACATCAGAATCAGAAATTATTTTGTGTATGTTGACAGTGTGCGCCTCCCGGCTGATTTTACTGACCACCCAGCTAACATAATCTGATGAATCGACATGGCAAAATAACGAGCAGGAATGGAAAAAGCAAAGACGACTAATGTTGTCCGCTGCCAACCGACTTATGATGTGGTCCATCCAGCTGGTCATTCGTGCCAAAATTTCTGGGGAGAACATTGGTTAAGTTCTATGGGAAAATATCCTCTGCACTCATTATTGGGAGAAGGGTTTCTTTGGTTGTAAAATATATGTTCAAAAATAAAAAGTAAAAAGCATAGTGCAGTTTATAACACCAAAATAAAATTAGCTGTAGTTCTTGCTTTTTCATTTTGCTCCTTGGTTGTGATCACCTGGCATCTCCTTTGTTTTTGTAGAATATACAGTTAAATTTAATAGCATGCCAATCAAGTGTGCAAGTTCAGTATGTTTTACGTTAGATTCCTAGGCTATATAATTAAGTTGCTACATTTTTTGCTACATAAAAACAGCATAACAAAGTTTAAAAAAAAAAAAAACCTTATATAGTCTGGGAATATATTTATTTATTTAAAAGGATTTCTACACCGCTTTATCCTGGAATCAAAACGGTTCACACATCAAACAAATCAAGAGGCTGTGTGCGTGGGAGTGGGCATGCAGTGATTGAGTCGACGGTGTGTGTGTGTGTAATGTATCAATGATTTCAAGGTGAGCTAGATACACTGTGAGCTATGTACAAGGAACTATATACATATTTAGGGGGGAGGGGGAGGCTGAAGGGGTCTGGAAGGGAGGTGAGCAGGCTGGGAGGCTGTTGATCAGGTCACGTGATGTCCTTATAGTGTTCTATGAAGAGCGTCGTTTTGAGCATCTTCCTGAAGTCTGAGGTCTACTGTTGATCTCATAACGTCGGGAAGTGAGTTCCAGAGCGCGGGCGCAGCCAGGGATAGTGCTCTTCTTGAAGTATCTTGTCTTGTTTTAGCAAATGTTCTGGGTGTATTGATGGTGTCTGAGGTGCCTGGGTCAGATCTGATGAGGGGTTGCAGACTGTTCGCTGAGAGCTTCTGTTTGATTATGAATATGTTTAGTAGAGCCTTATAAAGATAAAGATAAGATGTGGGAGCAGACTGGGAGCCAGTGGAGGTGGTTGAGAATGGGGGTGATGTGATTGTGTCTTGAGGAACCAGTTATTATGCGGGCAGTAGTGTTCTGTGCCATCTGTAACAGCCAGATTGCTTGTTTTGAGAGCCCAAGGTAAATGGGGCAACCATCTGACTGGTTTTGAGTGGGGGGGGGGGGGGTTCTGACTAGGGCTCTGGGGAAGACCCTCCATTTTGGCTGCTGGGAGGTGTGGCACCAGCTCACCTCAGGCAGCAGATTGTCTTGTCGCCCCTGCCCGTATGAATGGGCCTGCCCTGCCTACTTCCAATGTAACTAGCAGCAGAGACTGTGGGTAGGGTCCAGCCATGGGGAAGGCTGCGGGGATGGAGCACTGGCATGGTGCTCTAATTGCAGAAAGGAAGGAGGTGGCCTGGAAGAAGGAGAAATTAGACCTTACCTGCTAATTGTCTTTCCTTGAGTTCTCTCCGGACCAGTCCAGGAACCGTAGGGTAGTCAACTTCCTCCAGCAGCTGAGGACTGAATTCTCAAAGTCTTGCTGACAGCCTATCCAGCTCCCCCTGGTGTCAGAGACTCAGTCTTCTATTGCCAAAGCAGCTTATCCTTACCTATATACTATTAAATCTTAAACTAATACCAAATCAACAAACTCGCAACTCTTTGAACTATCCTCTATGACTGAACACCTTCCTGCCATTTCTTGGTCCTATCTTTCTTTTTATTCTTTTTTTTTTTTTTTACACATCTCAGAACGGCCCCTACTTCTCCCTTCCTGACCCAGAGAGGGAGCCCCGAAGTCCGAGCCGCTCCGAAACCCTTCGGACGCCAGACCAAATCATGGCCAGCATTCACTTTAGCCACCTCCAGCCAATAGCGAACCTAACTACCACCTACTTCTTAACAGCAGTGTCACTAGCCCCACCTACCAAACTCGCAAATGAACTGGGTGGGCCCTGGACTGGCCTGGAGAGAACTCAAGGAAAGACAATTAGCAGGTAAGGTCTAATTTCTCCTTCCTCTTCGTCTCTCCGGGCCAGTCCAGGAACCATCGGGAAGTACCAGAGCAGTTCCTAAACTCAGGAGGATCCTGCAAGCCCCGCCACTATGGCCGAGGCCCCCACATTTGCGTTTCCCTTTGCCTGAATGTCGAATCGATAGTGCTTCGCAAAAGTGTGGAGAGACGACCAAGTTGCCACTCGACAGATATCCACAGGAGGAACCGACGCGAACTCAGCCCAAGAAGCCGCCTGACCTCAAGTAGATGAGCTCTGAGACCTTCAGGAGGCGACTTCCCTCTCGCCTTATATACTGCTCCGACAGCCTATTTCACCCATCGGGCAAATGAAGCCTTGGAAGTCGCCTCCCCTTTACGTGGTCCTCCAAAAATCACAAATCGGGTCTGACCGCCGAAACGGCTCTGTCTTCCTGAGGTACCTACAGAGCATTCTTCTCAGATCTAACTTCCGAAGCAAACGATCCATTTCACCCCCTTCCAGATTTCAAAAGGTCGGAAGCGAAATTGGCTGATTTAAGTGAAAACCGGAAACCACCTTCGGTAGAAAAGACGGCACCGGCCGCAACATCACCTTTTCTGCCGAAAATTGAATGTACGACTCCCTACATGAGCGCGCCTGCAGATCCGAGACCCTTCTTGCCAAGCACAACGCCACCAGGAAGGCGGTCTTCCAAGAAAGTTCTCTCAGACTCACTGCTGCCGCGGGCTCAAAGGGAGGCTGCATCAACGCATCTAAAACTAAGTTCAAATCCCAAGCCGGAACTACCTGTCTCACTGGCGGCCTTACATTTTTAGCTGCCCTAAGGAAGCACTGAACATCTGGATGCGATGACAAAACGCCCCCTTGCACCCTTCCTCTATAGCAAGCCAGGTGAACTTTGAGAGTGCTGAGGGCTAGCCCCTTATCTAGCCCCCCTGCAGCAATGACAAGATGTCTGGCAACGTCACGGAAAATGGCCTAACGCTACGTTCCTTACACCAATCCTCAAAAATGCACCAAACACAGACATACGTCAGGGAAGTAGACCTCCTCTTGGACTTCAACATAGTAGCTACTACCAGAGTACCCTCAACGTCGCAACCGTTCCCTTTCAAGAGCCAAGCCGTAAGCAAGAATCGATCCACCTGCAGCATTACGAATGGCCCCTGATTCAACAGATTGATTCGACTGGGAAGCCTCCAAGGATGATCCACAAGAAGTCGCACCAGATCTGCATACCAAGGTCTCCTGGGCCAATCCGGAGCAATGAGAATCACCTTCCCATCATGCCTCCCTATCCTCCGAATGACCCAACCAATCATTGGCCATGGGGGAAACACATACAGCAGCTTGCCCAACAGCCAGGGCTGTACCAGCCCATCGAGCCCTTCAGACATGTGCTCCCTGCACCTGCTGTAGAACCGCGACACCTTGGTATTGACGAAAGTAGCCATCAGATCCATGACCGGCTGTCCCCACCACACCATAATGTCATGAAAAACAGCTGCGTTTAGTTCCCACTCTCCTGGGTCCAAGACATTCCGACTGAGATAGTCGGCCTGCACGTTGTCCTTTCCTGCTACATGAACCACCGATAGGGCAACCAGATAGCCCTCCGCCCACTGCATCAACTGCTGACTCTCCTCCAACAAGGCCGCACTGCCCGTGCCCCCTTGTTGGTTGCTATAGGACACCATTACCACATTGTCGGAGAAAACGCGCACCGCTTTCCCCTCTACAAGACTCTTGAAATCCTGAAGTGCCAAACGCGCCACTCTCATCTCTAGGCGATTGATCGACCATTTGCTCTCCTCCGTGGACCAGCTGCCCTGTGTCATGTGAGACATACAATGAGCCCTCCAGCCCGAGAGACTGGCATCCGTGGTGACCAAAACCCACTCTGGCTGCTCCAGAGGCACACCTGCTTGAAGATGCCTGGGATCCAACCATCACTGCAAATTGTCGCTTACGACCTCCGGGCACACAAGTTTCTGAGACAGAGGATGGATCCTGCGGAGACCATCTGGATAGCAATGCCTGCTGAAGCGGATGCATATGAGCCCTGGCCCACGGCACCAGGTCCAAGGCCGCCGCCATGGAACCCAGCAGCTGCAAGTACCTCCATGCCGTTGGAGCCTGCATACCTAAAAACACCCGTACCTGCGCTAAAATCTTTTGCACTCTGTCCTCAGGTAGGAACACTGACCCTACATCTGTATTGAACAAGGCCCCGAGATATATTAGGCGTTTCACTGGTTGTAACTGACTCTTGGCCTGGTTTATCACCCAACCAAGCTGTTCCAGGAACTCAACTACACGTTCGGTCATTGCGACTGACTCTGCCACGGACCCTACCCAAATCAACAATCGTCCAGGTAGGGACGCACCTGAATTCCTTCCTTGCGCAACACCGCTGCAACCACTACCATCACCTTTGTGAACATGCGCAGCACTGAAGCCAGCCCAAATGGCAACGCTTGGAACTGAAAGTGCCCCATGGGAATGGCAAAGCGCAAAAACCTTTGATGATCCACTCTGATGGGAATGTGCAGATAAGCTTCCGTTAGATCTATGGAAGAAAGCACCTCGCCTGGCTTTACCGCCCGAATCACGGATCTCCGAGTTTCCATTCGGAAATGCAGCAACCTCAAACAGCGGTTCACATGCTTGAGATCTAGAATGGGCCGAAAGATCCCTCTTTCTTGGGGACCATGAAATAAATCGAGTATCGACCTAACCCGTACTAGTCTCGGGGAACCGGAACCACCGCTCGAAGCTGCAGCAAGCGTTGAAGCGCGTCGCTTACCACTTTCCTCTTTGCCTGAGTCCTGCATGGGGATACCACGAACACTTCCGCCAGCGGTTGAGCGAACTCCAGCGCATAACCTTCGTGGATGATCTCCAGCACCCACTGGTCCATAGTTATAGTGGCCCAGACAGAGTGGAACCCCTGCAAACGTCCTCCTACTGGAACCTCCGCCTGGACCAGCCGCCCTTCATTGTGGTTTCTTTGAGGAGTTCTGCTGGGAACTGAAATACCTCCTGCCGACCCCCCTAGCTCCTCGAAAGGACTGCCCTCTGGCCACAAACCAGCCTCTCTGATATGGAGCAAACCGAGACCCTTGGAACCCTTCGCAGAGCTCCAGGTCTCGGACCCTTCGAACGGTCCTCCGGGAGTCGGCCTCCCTTGGAATCTCCCAAATCCTTCACAATCTTTTCCAAGGCCTCCCCAAAGAGCAGCTTGCCCTTATAGGGGAGCTTATTAAGGCAAGCCTTAGAAGACACGTCCGCCGCCCAATTTCTCAGCCAGAGAAACCTCCTAGTGGCAATTACCGACGCTATAGACTTTGCCGAAATTCTTACCAAATCATAGAAGGCATCCGCTAAATACGCCGCTGCCAACTCTAAATTAGCCCCCTCCGAGGAAGACCCTTCCTCCCCCTCTGGGACAGTCTCCCCTTGGAGCCAACGAATAGAGGCCCTTGACATGTACGCTCCACAAATGGACGCCTGTAGAGAAAGAGCACATGAGTCAAAGGCCAGCTTGAGAAGAGACTCTAACTTGCGATCCTGAAGATCTTTAAGGGCTGCACCCCCTTTCACCGGAATCGTAGTCTTCTTCAGTCATCGCCGACACCAACACATCCATCTTGGGCATCCGTAGCAGCTCCTTCTCCTCCTGCGGAACCGGGTACAGGCGTCCAATGGCATGACTACCCCTCAGAGTAGCTTCCAGACATTCCCATTCTAATTCTACCATCTGCTTGATCACCCTATGAACCAGGAAACACTTCTGCTCCACTTTCAACCCTTGGAGCAAAGGATCCTCTAGCGCAGGGGTGTCAAACTCAAATACACAGTGGGCCAAAATGTAAAACTTGAACAAAGTCGCGGGCCAGCATTGAACAAATGAACCTTTTAATATGGACCCAAACAAGATTTGCTTTAACATTGAATATGAAGCAACACTTATTACTATACAATTTATAACTTAATAGTTCAGATATGCAAAAACCAATTTCAAATAAAAAAAAACATCAATGACATTCATTTATTAAATAAGATTTAAATAATAATAAATAATAATTTTTAAAATAAAATAACAATAATAAAATTAATCAACCATTCAAGCCCATGTCTTGGAGTAGCAAGAAAAAGTGCATAAAGAAAACGTTAATTATTGCTCAGTTTGCTGCACACTGATCTAATCTGATGTGCCCAAGCCAGATACCTGGCATCTCTTCTTGGATGATAGTTCATCAATGTCTGGGCTCAGGCTTTGAGCTGAGGAAATCCTCAGTATCGAGCGAAGGTGTTCATCAGTCAGACGTCTCCTGTGAGATGTTTTGGTCATCTTCATCGAGGAGAAAAGTTGCTCACATAGATAAGTGCTGCCGAACATGGAGAGCATCTGAGCAGCTTGGGTGCGGAGCTGAGGCATTGTGTCAGGGATGAACTGTGGAAACTGGGCGGCGCCCACAGCATCATACTTTGACTTCAGCGTGTCATTACACTGGAGTTCAATTAGCTCCATTTGGAGGTTGGTTGGTGCGTTTTCCACATTAACTGCAAAGGGATTACTGAGCAGTTCAAACCTACATTTCTGGACATCAAAGTCGGCAAATCGCCGGCTAAACTCAGCGCCGAGTATACTGAGTTTTTCAGCAAACTGTGCGCATGGGAACAAGTTGGTAAAGAACTGCGTTTTCATGGTTTGGCAGCAGGGAAAATGGCCAAGGTTTCCTTGCAGCATCTGATTCTCCCACAGGCACAGTTTAGTTTTAAAAGCCCTCACTGCAGCGTACATGTCTGTGATGATGCGCCCCCGCCCCTGAAGCTGCAGGTTCAGCGCATCGAGATGGCTCGAGATGTCACACAGAAAGGCCAGCTCACACAGAAACATTTTCTCCCGAAGCTCTGCTGTGTCCTTCCCTTTGCTTTCCAGAAACTGACATATTTCCTCATGCAGCTCAAAACATCTATTCAGTACTTTTCCTCGGCTTAACCATCTCACCTCTGTGTGATACGGCACGTCTGCGTATTCCGAACCACACTCCTCCAGAAAAGACTTAAACTGGCGGTGATTCAGACCTTTGGCTCTTATAAAGTTAACTACTTGTGTTACTGTGGTCATAACATGTTCCATCTTTAGGGCTTTGCCACACAATGATTCCTGATGTATGATGCAGTGATAAACAGTTAGTTCACCTGCACAGTTCTCTTCCTGCATCTTCTCTCGGACCCTGCCCACCAGTCCACTTGTTTTACCGCACATCGCTGGCGCACCATCTGTCGTTAATCCCACGAGTTTATCCCACGGCAGCTTTATTTCAGTTACGCATTTGGAAACCTCCTCAAAAATTTCCTTTCCTGTGGTTGTGCCATGCATTGATTTGAATCCCAATAGCTCCTCCGTAACACACATATTTGAGTCCACTCCACGGATGAAGACTGACAGCTGAGCAGTATCAGATGCGTCGCTGCTCTCATCCACAGCAAGGGAGAATGCAACGAAATATTTTCCCTTTTCCAAAAGCTGGTCATACAGATTGGTGGCAAGATCACATGTGCGATCAGCTACTGTGTTTCTGCTCAGGCTCACGTTTGAAAAGGCTTGCTTTTTCTCTGGGCACACGATGTCACAAACTTTCAACATGCACTTTTTCACAAACTCTCCCTCATTAAAGGGCCGGGCTGATTTTGCGATCTCTGCTGCCACAATATAACTAGCCTTTACAGCAGCCTCACTTTGTGATGTGGCTTTTTTGAACATATTCTGTTGTGAAACCAAACTTCTTTTCATCTCCTCCACTTTCTGGCTCCTTTGAGTCATGTCCAGGTCCTTGTACTTGTCATGGTGTTTTGTTTCATAGTGTCGTCGAATGTTATACTCCTTAGTTATAGCCACGTTGACTCCACAAATCAGACAAACAGGTCTGTCTTTTACATATGTAAACAAATATTCTGTCTCCCACCTGTCCAGAAAGTTCCTGTTGTCTGCCTTTCTTTTTGCCATTTTTGGGAAGGGGTTCCACAGTGACAGTTGTAGCTTGAGATCGCTATGACTTCTGTCACACAGGAGAGGGCGTTTCTGGGACCTGTCCTGATTGACGCGCCAAAACAACAGCAAGGCATTATGGGATTTGTAGTATTAGCGATGAATGAATGCGCTGTATAATACCGGCGGGCTAGCTCTAGTAGTCATTTGGTATAGCCTCGCGGGCCAAATATAATTACACTACGGGCCAAATTTGGCCCGCGGGCCAGAGTTTGACACCTATGCTCTAGCGGTTCCTCCTGCACCACCGGTAGGGCAATAATTAGAGCCGCCAGAGAATGGGCAATAAGGGCCCCTAGCTCTTCCTTGCGCAACACCCTGAACACATTCGGGTCTTCGCCCGGCACAATCTCACCTTCCTCTACATCCCCTGGCCCAGGGATCCATTCCCGACTCTGAGAGGATTTCCCCTCCTCTGCTACCTGAGAAGCTGAGGCTTGCGCCCCGAAGCCATTGCAGCCTGCCTCCATAACCATACTTCTCTGAGAAGACCCCTCTCCTGGGTCTGCGAAACTGACATCCCCCTTTTGAAAACCTAACAGGCTAGGAGAAGAACGCTTGCTTTGTGCTTGTTCCTTCTTTAAACAATACACTTTATGCAGTGACAGAATAAAATCTGCCGAAAACAAAGGCTCTAAAACCTCCTGCAACTTAGGTAACTGCGCCTGGGCCGAAATTACCACCGGAGGAGGCTTCTTAGACTTGGCTTTCTTTTTTACCGCCTTGTCCTGTAGCGCGGGAGAAACTGCTGCCTCTGGTAAAATGGCCGCCGTTCCCGCCTTCTCCGCCATGCACTGAGGCCTGCCTAAGAAATCCCCCGACGCCAATTTCTCTTCCATGCCGCCCCCGAAGAGCCTCTCCAACCTGCTGCCTCTCCTGACACAAGTGCAGCAGAGCCCCGGCCCCAATAAACCGCGGTGACTACCACACTGTGTGCACGCTGCTGAACCTGGCAGCATGCGCCTGAAGTTGAGACCGCCCCCCAAAGATCTCCGACGGCTGAGAAACCCCAGTGCCGCGTTAAGCACAGTTACTTACCTGTAACAAGTGATCTCCGGAACAGCAGGAATTAGTCTTCACATATGGGTACGTCGGCGCCGACGGAGCCCGCACGGAAATGCTCCCCAGCATCCAATCAGAAGCCTTTGGGAGCATCCCTCGCGCCTGCGCGGTGACTTCCCGCCTTTCCCACTGCCTCTCCTCAATTGAGTTTCATAGCTGAGACAGGAGAGCAAGAGGAAAGGAAATAGATAGATACAACTCCTAGGGGAGGTGGGTGGGTTGTGAAGACTAATTCCTGCTGTTCCGGAGATCACCTGTTACAGGTAAGTAACTGTGCTATCTCCAGGAATGAGTCTTCACATATGGGGACTCCCTAGCTGCGGGTGCCAGGGGAGATCCCATAAAATGCGTATCCCTGGAACAGGGCGGCATTGCCCAACCTGGATCTCCGGCATCCCCTGGGGGATGGGGGTAGGAGTTGAACAGAGCAGAGCTGCAGAGGAACAGTGAATCTAAAGACTACAGGGAAAAGAGTCTTTAGAATGTATGTCAAGTATCAGTAGATATTTAATGAACTAGCACAATACAGAGCTTACCTACTGGATTGTAGGAAGTAGACAGGAGATGCAGTAGCGGAATCTTCAAGGTAACTCCACTGCAGTGAGGAAGAAGTTCCAATCTGGAATGGGCAGGTGACCCAGGTGTCAAATGGGGCAGGAGAAGATCGGCAGGCCTCCAATGGAAAGCTTTATGGGAAAAGCTGAGAACTCTGGTAGGTACAGAGTCATAAACATTGAGGACTAACAAAGGAAAACTGACCGATCTGGAAAGTAGCCCAGTCCGGAGGGGAAGAGAGGGTATGGAAAAAAGCCCCTATTCCCAAGGAGAACAGAAGTGTACGCAGGAATACTGAAAATGTACACTGTCTGTCCTAGCTGCATAGAAAAAGAAATGTATAACAAAAATAGAAGCTGTTGACGTCACAGCAGTAATTGTTAGTATAACCAGTCCCAGTTACTGAGCCGTATTATAATAGGCAAGTGGACTGTCTGGACCCCATAAGAAAATAAAAACCTAAGCACCGACAGTCATGGAGTTAGGTGAGACATAGTGCGCTATGGACATCTCCCAATATGCGCATACCTAGATTTATATATATATAGAAGTATATATAAATCTACATATAGAAATGCAGATAGATATATGTACAGATAGAGGCGGGATGGCTGATGCCCAACCAGGGTAGAGAACCATGTATGTACAGGACACATACATACAGGAAAACAATTTTAAGAATGCATGCCTGCAACTGAGCCACAGAAACATTCACATGGGGAATGTGATGGGAAAAAATCCATCCCATAATAGGGGGTGAAACCCACCTGAAGAAATATAGAGGATCTATTTTTGTAGGTCAGTGAAAGAACCAGCATGGTTGTGTGAAAACCAGAGGATAACAGCAGACTGGTAAGAGTACCTCAGCAGTACCTTAGGACTCTGATATGTCCGAAGGACAAGAAGAACGCAGAGACGAAGATACCAAAGTGACCCAGCCAAGGGGTTCAGGGGTATCACGTATGGTAACAAAGTATGCGTTGTCCAAGCGGAGTAGAAGCATAATGCCAAGCTGGAAGGAACAGGAGTATATTCCGGACAGATTGGAAACTCCGTGGATACACACGTAGAAAAAAAAAAAACTTGTCCACTGGATATGACAGACCCTCAGAGACAGAGTTCAATGCTCTGTAGCAAGGGCCCATAGCAGAAAGCTTCTCTGAGGATTGCAGAGAGCATTGTGCAGGAGAATTATAGATACAACTGACAGAGGTCAGGTGTGTTGCCATATCCTAGGAAAGATATGGCTAGAAGAAGATAAGCTGCAGCGAAGAGTATTAAGCAAGCTAGTTGCAAGTAGCTTGCAATGAGCACTAAGGTAAACACTGGAACTCCTGCACATACAGCAACTGAACCAAACAACAGAGGGGATTCTCCTGTATGAAAACAGAGAGAAAACAGACAAAGGCAGCGGAGAAGAGTTCCGTTCCTGTCTGATGAGGTGTTCAGAGCACGCATTGAAGGAAAAACAACAGTCTACACTGTGTCTCAGTATGGCACCAACTCAAGCAGGGGAGACCCCGGAAGAGGGGGGGTCGGAAAGTGGCTTACCCTATGGAAGGTCAGCTGAGGGAAAAAATGTCCATATGGGGCAAAACTATCATGGGATAGTTGCAACCTCCCTTCATTGTAGTAGAATGGGAGAATTCAGTAACCCATGGACAAAAATACCCCAAGAGCACAGCATACTGGAAAAGAAAAAACCAGTGTAGAGTTTGAAGAATAAACTTTCGCTGAGGAGAAGTTAACTGTAGAGTGCAATACACAGGAACCTGTGGGTGCTGGTTACTGGGTAGAGTCTGGAGACTTCAGACTAGGATGAGATGTCCCTTGCTTGGGTACACCGGGAGGATGGTTAGAAGGATGAAACTTTCTCTTCTTCGGGATAGACGGTTTGGTAGGACATTGCCTACGTCCTGGGGAAAAAGAAGGCTTAGGATGGTTTCCAGAACCAGGGAAGTCAGTGGAGCAATGAGCAACCTGACGTAAAGCCTCTTTATTGAAGAGATTCTCTCCAGTACAAGGAGAATTACCCAGTGTGTGTTGTGCCCATCTGCTCAAGTCTGAAGCCTGCAGCCACGCTGTACGGCGTGCTCCAATGGCAATAGCAGAGGATCTGCTAACAGACTCTAAAGAGTCTAGAGAAGCCCAGGAAAGAAACCAAGAGATATTCCTGCTATGATTAATAAGCAAGGAATAGTCAGAGGCCTTAGGTTCCGACAAAAAGGGAGACAAAAGAGATAACTTCTCTGTGACCTCCTGAAGCGTGAGACTCATATAAAAAATATATGAAATAATTCTTGAAGCCAACATAGAAGTTTGGAAGGTCTGACGTCCAAAGGCATCAAGTGCTTTAGATGCACGACCTGGTGGGAAAGAAGAATGCTTCTTCTTACTTCTGACCTTCCTCATTGCTGATTCCACTACAATGGAATGATGCGGAAGTTGGTTTTTCTGAAACCCCGGAGAGGGAGGCACCTGATACAGAACATTCATGGCTGTAGAAGGCGCAGGAACCTTTAAAGGTGATTCCCAAATCCTCAGAAGAAGGTCCTGCAAAGACTGATGCAAAGGAAGCATTATGGTTTCCTTTTCTGCAGGATCTTGGACAAGAGTAGGACCAGGAATAGGGATGGCAAGAAAGGTTGCCGTGTCAAGGAGAAATTCCTGAAAAGAAGGATCTCCCAGAGGAACTATTCCTGGGTAGGCTGAGGTTGAATGAGCAGAAGACCTACTGGACTGGTGCATAAAAGGAATCCTGGCTAGATGGAAAACGATACTGACAGTTCTGATTCGAGGCAGTTAGTACTGCATCGTTGGTTCCCGGTATCGATTCCAAGCTAGGCATGGAAAAGAGCAATGGCACCGATGAAACTGCAGGAAACGACATCAATACCGGTACCGGCATCGGGGATGGTAATGCCCTCGTAGCAGGCATCGGAGGCTGCCGAAGCGGTACCGAGGTAACCAGAGAGCTTTGGTGAATATCCCCGATACTGCGTAGTCGGAGGCGACAAGGATCGGCTACGAAACGCGTCGGAACGAAGTAATCTAGACTGGATATGGATTCCAGACTGGGCATCGAGACGAGCGTCGATGGTGGAATTGGCGAAGCTGCCACAGGAAGGTCAATCGGAACCGTATCTATCGGCACCAAAGGCACCGAGGACGACGCCCGGTGAAAAAGGGAACACCCGACACCGGCGCCAATGTCGGGGTATCGGCACCGCACAAAGCTGGTACCCCCCCCCCCCCCAAGCAGGGCGCCCAGGACACCCGATGACGATCCCCGGTGAGGAGCGGAGCACTCGACACCGGTGCCGATGCCGGGGGATCGGCACCGCTCGAAGTCGGTACCAACCCCGCGCATGGCTGGGAAACAGGAAAACCAGTCTGGGTCGGGTCGATTGGTCCCGAAGGTACCGAGGATACCCGACGACGAGCCCTGGTGGAGAGTGGAGCACTCGACACCAGTGCCGATGCCGGGGAAGCGGTACCGCTCGAAGCCAGACCGCAATCTCTGGTGGCGAGTGGAACACTCGACATCGGAGCCGATGCCCGGGGAGCGGAACCGCTCAAAGCCGGTACCAACCCAGCGCATGGCTGGGATGCAGGAAAGCCAGTCTGGGTCGAATCGATCGGCCCCGAAGGCACCGAGGACACCAGCTGACGATCCTTGGTGAGGAGTGGAGCACTCGACACCGGTGCCGATGCCGGGGAATCGGTACCGCCCGAAGCGGATACCACCCCCGAGCATGGCTCAGGTATGTTCTGTGAGGAGTGAACCCCAGGAACAACCTGAAACCCGTAAATGCTTTGGAGCCCGAAGACTCCCGCCGGGGTCTTATTGCCAATGGGGTCTTGAGGGCAAGGCCGGAGCCGTCATCATGCTGGGCATGAGACTTGCCCTTCAAGGATCGGCTAGTCTTAACAGATGGTTTGTGGGTTACCTGATCCTGGAGAGAAGAGTAAACCGAGGACCTCACCCGAGGAGGAAAAACGGCACCGAGGGATACCCGAAAAAGAGGTGGTCTTCTCCCGATGCTAAAGCCCCATGGACCCGGGGAAAAAGGGTCAGGGCCCAAACAGGATAGACACCAGGCCTTGGAGTCTAAAAAAAAGACCAAGTCTTCACAGTGAGGGCACTTCTTAGGGGAAGAAGGCTCCATGTTGGAAAGGCCTAGTAGGCCTCAAAAGATAAAAAAAAAGAAAAACTGACGAGGAAATTATTTCTCTAAAGGAAAAGAGAAGAATAAAGCACCGATGGTACCGGTATTGGCGGGGAAGACAGCCGCGACCACACAAAACAAGAAAATAAAGAATATAAAGAAAACGTTTCTGCGGTTACAGGAGGTACGTCCTGTTGGCTCCGCGGAAAAACGAAAAACTGAGGAGAGGCAGTGGGAAAGGCGGGAAGTCACCGCGCAGGCGCGAGGGATGCTCCCAAAGGCTTCTGATTGGATGCTGGGGAGCATTTCCGTGCGGGCTCCGTCGGCGCCGACGTACCCATATGTGAAGACTCATTCCTGCTTGTTCCTGGAGATTACCTAGTACCCCGCCGAAGCCACGTGCGCTCCCACAACTCTCCTCCTCCTACCTGAGATTACTGCGACAAATTGTCAGATCCCCCTCCCTCCGCTGCTAGCAGGAGATGAAGATCGGGCGTAGGAGGCAGAGGGCTGGACACTGGGGCTCCCAGTTCCTCCCTCAAAGTAGGAGCGATGGATCCACTTCAAACGAGGCAGGCTCTGCCTCTGCTGCCCTCTTATATTAAAACTATCGGCAGCTAAAGTCAGTTAATCTATTTTTTTTTCTTTTTCCAAGTTAACTTTCCCTGGTCTCACTGCCCTACTAGGGCAAACCAGACGCTCCTTCCCTTTTTGCACTTTAACTGATGGCTCTTTTCTTCTTCGTCTCAATCGGGAGTCTGTCAGCAACACGTCCTGTTCAGCTACTGAG
The DNA here is from genome assembly GCA_033557465.1 of Ichthyophis bannanicus. Classification (NCBI taxonomy): domain Eukaryota; kingdom Metazoa; phylum Chordata; class Amphibia; order Gymnophiona; family Ichthyophiidae; genus Ichthyophis; species Ichthyophis bannanicus. Next base: position 547,835,631 of record CM066033.1, read on the forward strand.
GACTGAAAGATTGAGTCTCTGACACCAGGTGGAGCTGGATAGGCTACCAACAAGACTGAGAATTTAGTCCTCAGCTACTGGAGGAGGTTGACTACCCTACAGTTCCTGGACTGGCCCGGAGAGACGAAGAGGGAGCTCCTGTGCTGTACAAGTTTAGCTTCTGCGTATGATGGCAGATAGAAGAGAAGTCCCTAACCCCCAGAAAAATGCCTCAATGCATTTCTCTAAGAAAAGTAGCTCCAACATCTGCAACATCCTAACACTGATTCATAGTAACAATTATGCAACTGCAACTCTCAAAGAGCCTTCCCCTCATCTCCTCTCCCGATCACAGGCACACACATACACGGCAACACAGATGCGTATAGCAGCATATATGCAGTAACAAACACACAATTGAGGCTGGCAAAAAAAATTAGTCATACAGCAGAGTTCTGAACAGCTTGAGGGGGAGACCAGCAAGAAGGAGGTTGCAATAGTTGAGACGGAAAATAACTAGAGAGTAGATAAGTGTTTTAGTAGTGTGTTCAGAAAGGAAGGAGTGAATTTTGTTAATGTTATAGAGACAGAAATGACAGGTTTTAGCTATCTGTTGGATATGTGAGGAAAAGGAAAGGGAGGAGTCAAAGATGACCCCAAGATTGCAGGCTGAGGAAACAGGAAGTAGAAGAGTGTTATCCACAGAGATAGAGAAAGGAGGAAGGGGGTAGAAAGGTTTATGGGGAAAAATAAGTTCAGTTTTGGCCATGTTTAATCTCAAATGGTGGTGAGACATCCAAGTGGTGATGTCAGGCAGGCAGAGATGTGAGACTGGAGTGTCAGAGAGATCTCAGGTGTAGAAAGATAGATCTGAGAATCATCAGCATAAAAATGATACTGAAATTGGAGGAGATGAGAGCACCAAGGGACTGAGTTTAGAAAGAGAAAAAGAGGAGGACCGGGAACAGATCCCTAGGGTACACCGAGAGTGGGATAGCAGAGGAGGAATCACCAGAACAAACACTGAAAGAGCGATGGGAGAGATAAGAAGGGAACCAGGACAGGGCAGTCCCTAAAACCAAGAGAGGACAATGTGTCATGGAGAAGTAGAAAAGTCAAGAAGTATGAGGACAGAATAAAGGCCTTTGGATTTAGCCAGGAATAAGTCACTGGAGACTTTGGCAAGTGCTGTCTCAGTAGAGTGAAAGGGACGAACGCGAGATTGAAGTGGATCCAACAGGGCTTGAGAGGAAAGAAATTCAAGACGACTGAGGATTGCATGCTCAAGAAGTTTAGAAATGAAGGGAAGAAGGGAGATGGGTCGATAATTAGAAGGACAGCTACAGTCAAGAGAAGGTTTCTTAAGGAGAGGTGTGACCACAGCATGCTTGAAGGCTGAAGGGACCATGGCCATGGAGATAAAGAGGTTGAGAATATGTGAGATGGAAGTGATGCTATAGGAGGAAATGAAACTAAGGAGATGGGTGGGGATAGGATCAGAAGAGCAAGTAGTAAGTTTAGAGGAGGAAAATAGATGAGAGATCTTAGAGAGAGAAGAAAGGGTGACAGAGATTGAGGGAAACGTTGGTATTGAGGTGGGGGAAGAGGGGATGAAGCTGATTTAGTGAGAAATTGGAAAGTGATCGTGTGGATTTTGTCATGAAAATAGCTAAGGTTTGGACAGAAAGAGAAGGAGGGGTCAGAAGGGGAGGTGCCTTGAGAAGAGACAGCGAGGGTCAGTGGCAAGAAAGTTAGTTAGATGGACATAGTAATTTTGCTTGGCGAGACCCAAGGCTGATTGGAAGGAGGTAAGCATGAATTTGAAATGAAGAAAGTCCGAGAGGGAGCGGGATTTGCACCAAATGCACTCAGCTGAGTGGTCACAGGAGCGTAGATAGCAGGTAGTTAAAGATAAACAGGTATGAAGTGTGCATTTTACAGGATGTGGGATAGGTGGAGCAAGTCTCTCTAGGGCAGAAGAGAGGGCAGTATTATAGGAAACTATGGGGCTTGTTTACAAAGCCATGGTAGCTGTTTCCGATTGTTATCGGAGCCGCGGCCCCATTGAAATCCATGGGGCTGCGGCTCCAATAACAATCAGAAACCACTACCGCAGCTTTGTAAACAAGCCCCTATAGCTTCATCAACAGATTTAGACAACAAGGAGGAGGAAAGAGATGATGAGACAATAGTAGAGAGAGCCAAAGGGTAAATAGCAGGAGATTTTCCTAAAAAGATAGGAGGAGAATGGACGAGATTGTGGGGTGTGATGAAGGGTGAAGGTTAGGAGGTGATGATCAGATAGGGGAAAAATGAAGGTATGGAAATTGGAAGGTAGAGAGAGAAGAAAACCAGGTCAAGGCAGTGACCATGCTGATTGGGAGCAGAAGAGCAAAGTTGGAGGTTGAATGAGTAGGTAAGGGAAAGGAGTTTAGAAGCATAGGGGTCAGAAGGGTTATTGACATGAATATTAAAATCACCAAGAATAAGGGAAGGGGAAGAAGAATCAAGAAATAGGGAAAGCCTCGAGGCAAAGTCTGAGAGAAAGGTAGAGGTGAATTTATCAGGAGGTCTATAAATAACAGCTATACGGAGAGATACAGGATTCAAAAGGCGGATGGAATGGACTTCAGAGGAGGAAAAGGAGTGAAATGGAGGTAGAAGGAGAGGTTGGAATTGATAGGAAGTAGAAAGCAAAAACCCACCATCATCACCACTGCCAGTGGCATGAGAGGAGTATGGGGAAAATTGGTAGTCGCCATGACACTGGGCGGCAACATCACGGTGTAGCCAGATTTCAGTGAGAGCTAAGAGATGGAAAGAGTTAGAAGTGAAGAGATCATAAGTAAAGGGAAGTTTATTGGATATAGAATGAGCATTCCATAATGCACAAGAGAAAGGAAGAGAGGAGGGGAAAACGAGAAGAATATGGATGAAATTAGAGTGGTTGAGAAAGAGGAGTGAGAGAATAATCTAGGAGGTCAGTGTTAGGATTAATGTCACCACAGGAAAGAAGGAGAAGGAGAATGTGAGGCAGAGAGGAGACAGAACAACAGGAACGAGAATGAGGTTTTTTTAAGAGAGAAGGGAGGGAGAGAATGAGAGGAAGAAAAAAGTGAAGTTTGAGAGCTGAGGAGAGGGAGGGGGTTATAAGATGGGAGAGGAAATAGAAAAGATAGAGAGATGGTTGAAAGGAGGAGGGAGGTATGAGGATGTTAGTGTAAGGGGAGAAAGTTTGGTAAAGTGACTAACCATCCCGTATAATATGGGACTGTCCCGTATTTTAAGGATTTGTCCCTGGAATTATATGGGATGCCTAAATGTCCCCTGTTTTAAAACACGTGTCCCACTCCTCCACATTTGTACCAGCGGACTTCTCCACTCCAGCTGAAATTTTCAAAGGGAAACTATTTATATGAGATTTTCCATCAGCGATGCAGAAACATATACACATGCATGCACTCTGTTGTACTTCAGTCACACACACATGCACATGCATTCATCCACCCCCCCCCCCCCACCCCTCAAATCAGGTACACACATGCACACTAGCACTTTTCAGACAGACTGATTCTGTTTCTGGCTGTCTATGGTGCTGTGCTGCTTCTGCACTCCTCTACTTCAGTGCCCCCAGTTCTTGCTTTTGCTACCAGTTCTTTTTCTCAGCCTGCAATAGCCTCCTCACACTTTACCCAATTCCTCTTATATTTCTACCCTCTCTCAGCAACCCCACTCATCTCGACCAAGAAACCCACTTATCCCACTGACTTTCTCCCATATACAACAAGCTCCGCCATTATGACCCCTATTCGAGCCACATGATTTTTGAACATTCTTTCAGGCAATGATACTACCACACTTTGATTTGTGCAATGCCATTCTGCAAAGTCTCTCGAAAAGCTCCCTTCACCCTCTACAGTTTGCACAGCATACTGCTGCACAAATCCTAACATGCTCACCTCGAAATAACCAAATCACGCCCACTCTAAAAGAGTTACACTGGCTACCTCTCCTGAATCAAATTAATTACAAAACACTGATGACAACCTTCAAAGTAATTCATCGACTATCCCCTAAATATCTGCAGTCAATTATAACAAAACCCCCAGAAAATCGCCAAAAGAGAAGCAACACATCTAACCCTTCCTATCCTTCCTCCAGCATTAACAAAATGCAATCAGTCGACCTGTACTAGGGCATTCTCCCTGCATGCCCCTTGCCTATGGAATGCCTTACCACACCATATCAGAGAGACTCATGACCTTGCAACATTCCAAAAGCTGCTTAAGACTCACCTATTTAAGGAACATTTTGATGGCATTAGATGATCCGTCTCCTTCCTCTTACTTAATCCATCTTTCCCCCCCAGAAAACCTCAGATATAGCAACTCTTTAAATGTATATAGTTACACTGTTCTGTGTTATAAATAGTTTTATATATCCGTTCCATGTAAAATCTTTATCGTTTCATGTAATATTGAGTTGTATTCTCTGTAAAAGTGCAGTATATAAGAAAAAAAAATAAATTTTAAGCTTATTTCTATACCACCTTTCTTTTTTTTTTTAAACTTTTATTTTCATTTTGCAACAAACAAAAGAAACAACACACCAAAGGAGACAAAACAAGTATACAATAAAGAAAAGTAAACCCAATTACCCCCCACCCCCACGCTTCTTCTCTAGCTGATTATGTCAGCATGTGAACGCTTCCAAACAACAGTGATTATACATCAAAACAATCAAAAGAGTATCTGCGATACAGAATAATCATGGGACAAAGATATATACAAATTTAGACAGTCAGATGAGAGCATTGAGCAGAATGTACATAGTCATTGAGCATCTTCCATTTAGACCGATGATGAGGAGTCTGAATGGGGGAAGCAAACATACGAGGTATTTGTTCATATTTACTGTAGAGACAGACATGATTCCACCATTCATTGGGGCTCAGATGAGAGCTATTTTTCCAGTATTTCGTAATTAGGGAAATAGCAATGCCAAGCATAAAGTCCAAAAGGAAGTAAGCCGTTTTTGGAAGAGAGGGGATCCCCGCAGCTGAGCGAAGTCCCACTATCCTCCAAGAAAGGGGCTCTTGAAAGTGCAAAATAGACTGGATACGACCCCAGACCCGACGCCAGTAATACTGTAGTGCGGGACATTCATACATAACATGAGGTAGTGAACCAATGGCCGCATGACATGTCCAACAACTATTGCCCTGAGTAGTGTTCCATTTGGCTAATCTGTCAGGAGTGTAAAAACACCGGTGGGCTAGAAAGAAGAGTGTCTGAGTGAGTGAGGCGGATCGGGAGACCCGTGTCACTCTACTCCAGACAAGACTCCATTGCTCCGGGGTCAATGTCACATGCAATTCTCTCTCCCATGCTTTCTGCGCTATAGGGGTATCTCTAGTTATAGCATTACATAAGGTTTTGTAAAAATTGGATGCTACTCCCGGTGAACTACCGATAGATCGGATAGTCTCCAACCAACCTTGTGTAGGGGAGGCCGATGGCGGGAGCACCTTAGCACTCCGAAGGCAATGCTGAAGTTGCACCAACTGAAAGTAGTGTTTCGCTGGGAGACCAAATTCAATTTGCAATTCCCTAAAAGTTTTCCAGCGACCTTCATGGAACAACTGACTAGGAATCCAAATGCCCCTAGTGTACCAGGGGCTCCACGCCATCGGCTTATTTTGTATTCGAAATCGAGTATTGTACCAAAGTGGGAGCTTGTCTAACGGACAGAGTCGGGAGTCTAAAGATTGCATAAGATTATTAAAGGCACCTAAGGTGTCTAAAAGCATTACTATACCACCTTTCTATTATTCAAAGCAGTTTACATCAAACATCAACATGCCAAGGCATTAAAGTGCATTCTGGTTTCATAAAACATGAAACAAAAACCTACTACTTATTCTGCACAGTGAGGGGGGAGCACTGGTGAGCTGTAGAGCTAAACTCTTAAAAAAAAAAAAAAAAAAAACCCACCCAGTCACTTTAGACATCATTCTGACTAAAACAGCTACTTTACAAAGTTGTAGAATCCTAAAATAATTTAGATGGTTGGCAGTCCTAAACTCTTGAGTCCTCAGCACATCTGACAAATCTGACTCTGCGTCCTCCCTAGGACCCAGGCAGTCATCAGTCAGACAAAGCCAGCCAATAGGCTGCAGCAGACACAGCCAGCCAATAGGGAGCTGGGAGAGGTGGGAGCAGTAGCTAGGATACAGAATTGATTTTATGTTTGCCAGGTTCCAATGTTTCAACTGAAAGGTGCTTTTCCATCATGAACAAAGTGTGGTCTACAGAAAAACCCAACAAATGTCTGATTGTACAGTACAATTTTGAGTTGAGTTGCCCAGAATTTTTAAAATTATATTAGTGGAAATGTTGCTATTTTGAAGAAAATCCACTCTTTAGAGAGGTAGAACAAGTAGACCTGTTCGGCACATTTATAAGTAAAGTTATAAATCGAGCCTACTGATTAAAATGTGGAGTTAAAATTGTAATTATAAACATATTTTTAACTTTCCTTAACTTTGAACCCCCGACTTGTTTGAGCGTCTCGTATTTGAACTTAGAAAAGAAGTTTGGTTAGGTTAGGGACAAATGGAGAGTTAGAAGAAAAGGTAACTCAGTAGAATTATTAATTAAATTATTATTAATACTATTAGTGCTATCAATTAATCATACAATGCATAAAGGTTAAATAGCACTGAGCAGATACATGAAAGTGATAGTTCTTGCTAAGGGTTGTAGCCAGCAGGATTTTGGAAGCTTCGATGTCGCAATTTGTGAAGGTTGCAGGTTGCATTGGCTTCACGTGCACTCCCGGCTTGGATCCTTGAACTGACTCCTGGTATTATTTATTGCATACTAATCAGCTGCTACAGTTCTTGGTGCATTGGCCAGGAAGTGTGAGTAGTGTGATGGTATTCAAGTAAATATACCATGACTTCTCGCCTCAGAGGTTTGGTCCGGCTGGAGCCACACCTGCCTGATCGCAGGAGAGCCTCTGGCGCCACCAGTCCTCTTGTATCAGAGAGGACTCCTTGCCTCCGCAGGTTGCTGGTCCCTGCTGGCCAACACCTCCGAACCCGAGGGGAGTCCGGGATTCAACTCATGACCTGAACTTGGAACTTGGTACCGGATCCGGTGAGTAGGAATTTTCTCTTGCTACTCAGTCAGTTAGTTTGGACCTTGGAACTTGAACTTGTTTGAAATGAGAGCTTGATCACCTCTCGGGGCGGTCCTAGTAAGTCCTGCATGAGCATGTGCGAGACTGAAACCATTGTCCCTTTGTTAGTTAGTCAGGCCTGAATTTGGAATTTTGGGAATTTGGGATCCTGCTGGCATGCCTGTTTGTTTGTGTGAATGAGAGGTCTTGAAACACAGACCAAGCGAGAGCGGACTCCTGAGTATCGCAGTTCCTGGCCAGGTGACCGCGCCCACGTCGCAAAAAGGTGGAAGCGTTTGGTGTTTGTCTCCTCTCTTGTCTCTTGGGCTGTATGGACCCCTTACCTGCAGCCATACTACCTGCCCTTTTTGTCTGTTGTCTTGTACGTCATTATGGGAGGGTCAGAGTCCACGTTAACTCCGTTGAAATGTATGATCAAGAATTTTAGCAAGGGACTTGCTGGAAACTATGGCATAAAAATGTCTCCGTCCCGATTAGAAATGCTTTGTGAAAGGGAATGGCCGATACTGGTCTTTTCATGGCCCTCTGGTGGCACCTTTGATATTAATATCGTAACCCTAGTCCACCAGATTGTACGTAGAGAACACCCTGACCAGTTCCTGTATATAGATTCCTGGTTGAATGTTTGTGAGAAAAGGCCCTCCTGGATGAAACTTTGTCAGGAAGAACAGTGTAGAATATTTGTAGAAACCACTATCTCCAGGAACAAGCAGGAATAAGTCCTCACATATGGGCACGTCGGAACCGACGGAGCCTGCGCGGGAAAGCTCCCCAGCTTCCCAGAAAGGAAGCTTTTGGGGCCTCCCACTGCACATGTGCGCTGCCTTCCCGCCTTCCTGACAAGCTCTCCTCAGTTTCTCTTTTTCCGCGGAGCCAGCAGGTCGTGTTCCTGTCACCGCTGAAGAAATTCTTATTTTAGTTTGTTTCTTTAGACCGCGTACCTGCCTTCCCCATACCGAAACCGGTACCGCCGGTCTCTCTTTTCTTTTCTTTCAAAAAAAAACAACAAACAAACTTTTATTTAGCACAACTTGGTGACTTCGGTTAGGCCTCAGGCCTACACAAATTCTCCTCATGGAGAAACCAGCCCCTGGTTTCAAGAAGTGTACCAAGTGTAGTGCTGTTATTTCTGTTACAGACACCCATGACTGGTGTCTTAAATGTTTGGGGCCTGACCACTCCATTCCGGACTGCCCATCCTGCTCCCAGATGTCTAAACGTGGTTTGCAGAACCGGCCAACAAATTCCATGTGCTGTTTGCTTCAGATAATCCAGCATCACAGTCATCCAGGTCTTCCTCTCCGGATGGATCTCAGGTAACCAAACCTTCTTCGGGCAGGTCCTCAAAAGGCAAATCTCCTTCAAAGTATCGAGAGGCCCTCAATCTTGAGTCAGAGGAACCTGCCCCAGCCAAACAACCCCGGCGGGAAGCTCTGGCTTCCAAAGCACCATCTATAGGGTTACAGGTTGACATCGATGGCACGACCTCGACTGATCACCTGTTAGACTGCTCTGGGGTACCGGCCCATGCCGGTACTGACATCCAGGCAGCAGTGGCGTCTATGGGCAATACTGTCCAGACCATGCAGCAGGCCGTTCTGGCTTTCATTAAAGCTGCGACGCCCTCGGTACCGCATCTAGCGGTTCCGGGTCCGGTTCCGGTACTGTCTTCCATACCAGAACCGAGACCATCATCTTCCAAACGCAGATCGGTTCCGCATGCCGGATCCGGGTTTTCACCCGATACCGATCCCACACCCGGTACGCCCGATGTCGATACCGATCGGTATGCGTATCGTGCATTGGAAGCAAATAGAGGATTCTCTGATTCTTCTGAGGATTTTGACTCCTCTGATTAGCTGTCTCTAGTTCTTCCTGAAGAGCCTTCTTCCCCAAAGAGGAGAATGTCTCCACCAGAGGATTTGTCCTTTCAAGACTTCATTATTGAAGTAGCTAAAGGACTTTCTATTACTACATCCTCTGAAAAAGAACCTAGATCAAAGAAATTGGATATTTTAGGATACCCTAAGGTTCCTAAAGAGGCAGTCACCCTGCCTATCCATGAAATCCTTCAAGAACACTTGATGGACTTATGGGAGGCTCCTTTAACGTTGTCTCCTCATTCTCGTAGGTTGGACACCATGTACCGGGTCCCTCCTTCTCCTGGTTTTCAAAAAACTCAGCTGCCTCACCATTCCATTGTGGTGAAGTCTGCGCTGAAAAAGATTAAGAGTACCAAAAGGCACTCTTCTACCCCTCCAGGGCGAGAATGTAAGATCCTAGACTCTTTTGGTAGGAAAATCTTCCAGGCTAGTATGCTTATAGCCAGGATTAATTCATACAGTCTGTATATGGGCATGTTTCTAAGGGAACTTGCCCTAAAGGTAAGGCATTTTGCCTCCTTTATCCCTGAGGATAGAAAGGAGGAGTTCATTTCTCTGGTGAAACAGCTTCTAGATGTTTCTAAGTTCTCCAACAGAGCAGCCTTTGATTCCTTTGAAGGTGCCGGTAGAGCTTCGGGCATTGCCATTGCAGCCCGACGACTTGCTTGGCTCCAGGCCTCTGACCTAGAACCCTGGGTCCTGGATGGCTTACGGAATCTGCCCTGTACAGGTGAGAACTTATTTGGTAAAGACTGGCAAATTAAAGCCACTCAAATGGACGCAGAAAATGCTACATTAGATAGACTTTCTAAGTCTACCTCTACTCCTGCCAAGAAAAAGTCTTTCAAGAGGCCTTACTACAAGAAGGCCAGATTTTCCACAAATACTGGCCAATAATCTTCTCAGCCTCGCTTTGCTGCTAAACGTCAGCAACCTAAACAGGCAAGGTCAAAGCCTGCAGCGTCTGCCACTCCTCAGCAGGCTCAACCCCCTCAGGGGTTTTGACTTGCCCCTAGAGAACTTAACATTTCTGGCTTTAGAACAACCAGAGCCCCTCACCATTCCCGGAAGGTTAGCTCACTTTGCTCCCAGATGGGGGCAAATTACATCAGAGCACTGGACCCTCTCTATCATCAGAGAGGGCTACAAACTTCATTTTTCCAACCTTCCTCCACATACCATGGTGAGGCACTTCAATTCTCCCCCATCTCTCCTGGCCCTGTTGGGTCAGGAAGTCTCTTCCCTCCTTGCCCAAAGGGCAATAGAAGAGGTTCCTCTTCTCCAACAAGGGACAGGTTTCTACTCCCCTTATTTTCTCATACCAAAGAAGACAGGGGGATTCAGACCTATCCTAGATCTGAGAGAATTGAACAAATTTCTATACAAGGAGAAATTCAAAATGCTTTCTCTGGGCATTCTCCTTCCATACCTTCAGAGTCAGGATTGGCTTTGTTCTCTAGATCTCAAGGATGCGTACACACATATACTCATCCACCCATCCCACAGAAAATATCTACGATTTCTGTTCCAGGGAAAACATTTCCAGTACAGAGTACTTCCCTTCGGTCTAGCCTCTGCTCCAAGAGTGTTCACCAAATGCATGGCAGTTATAGCCGTATCTCTAAGAGGTCTGGGAATTTTTGTATTCCCATATCTGGACGACTGGCTCATCCGAGCTCCATCTCAGTCAGAGGCCCAGATTTCCCTGGACCGCACGAGGCACATTCTGCAGTATCTGGGACTGGTGGTAAACCTTCCCAAATCTCAACTCATCCCTACTCAGTCTCTGGAATTCATAGGGGCCCAGTTGGACACCACCACTGCAAGGGCCTACCTTCCTCAGGTCCGGGTCAAACGTCTGTTGTGCTTGGCCTCCCAAGCTCAGTCCAGCACTCACTTGACAGCCAGGGAAATGCTGCGACTTCTGGGCCACATGGCCTCCACGGTACACGTGGTGCCCTACGCTCGTCTTCATATGAGAGCAGCTCAATGGAACTTGGCCACCCAGTGGACTCAAGCATCAGGAGCGCTCTCCGACCAAATACTCACCTCAAAACGTCTGTTTTGGTCCCTCCAATGGTGGATATCCACCAAGAATCTGTCGTTGGGGGCCCCCTTCCAACCTTTGTTTCCCCAAGCAACCCTCACAACAGATGCCTCCCAAACAGGGTGGGGAGCCCATCTTCAACACCTCTCCACTCAGGGTACTTGGTCTCCACAGGAGACCACCCTTCACATCAACTTCCTGGAACTGCGAGCAATCTTCCTTGCCCTCAAAGTCTTCCATACCCTCCTTGTCAACCTGACCGTCCTAGTTCATACAGACAATCAGGTGGCCATGTTCTACGTAAACAAACAAGGAGGGACAGGCTCTCTGTCGCTTTGCAACGAAGCTCTCAGATTATGGGCCTTCGCCAGAGAGCATCAAATTCATCTTCTGGCAGTGTATCTTCCAGGGGTTCAAAACTCTCGGGCAGACAGACTCAGTCGAGTTCTGCTTCCACACGAATGGTCCCTACATCTGGACCAGATACGCAAAATCTTTCAGGAATGGGGAACCCCGGACATAGACCTCTTTGCAAGTCCGTGGAATGCCAAACTTCCCCGGTTCTGTTCCAGGACTCCGTGTCAGGGAGCTCAGGCCAGCGACGCCTTTCTCCTGCATTGGGGTCAGGAATTCCTATATGCCTTTCCACCCATTCCTTTGATTCCCAAGACTCTGTTCAAACTCCAGAGGGATCACGGATCCATGATCCTCATAGCTCCACGCTGGCCACGCCAAGTGTGGTTCCCTCTACTTCTGCATCTCTCCCAGGGACCCTCCCTGGACCTGGGAGCTGCGCCAGACCTTCTGTCTCAGGAGGAGGGGACTTTGTGGCACCCAAACCCCAAGTCCCTACACCTCAGAGCTTGGTTACTGAAGGCCTAAGCCTTCATGACTTCAATCTTTCTCAACCAGTGAAAGATATCCTTCATGCCTCTAGGAAACCCTCCACGAGGCGTTCCTATGCTTTCAAATGGAAACGCTTTTCCATTTGGTGTGCTCAGCAGGGTCTTGACCCTCTAGCACTTCCTTTGAATTCTCTACTAGACTATCTCCTGCATCTTTCTAATGCAGGCCTTAAGACGAATTCAGTAAGAGTCCATTTGAGCGCTATTGCAGCATCCTTAAAACCTCTAAATGGACAACCTGTCTCCTCTCATCCTCTTATTGCAAGGTTCATGAGAGGCCTGACTCTAACTAAGCCTCCCATCCGACCTCCTCCGGTAGCATGGGATTTAAACCTAGTTCTAGGTCAGCTTATGAAGCCACCTTTTGAACCGTTGGTTTCTACCTCCTTGAAATTTCTTTCCTGGAAGGTCCTTTTCCTTATTGCAGTCACTTCGGCTCGCCGCATCAGTGAACTACAGGCCTTAGTGGCTCATCCACCTTATACTAGGTTTCATCATGATAAGGTGGTCCTTAGGACGAATCCCCACTTTATGCCCAAAGTGGTCTCGCCTTTTCATCTTAATCAAGAGGTATATCTACCTGTCTTTTTCCCGGCTCCTCATGCATCCAGTGCAGAGAGGAACCTTCATACTCTAGATTGTAAAAGAGCTCTTGCCTTTTACCTCAACAGGACTCAGCCACATCGAAAGTTTTCCCAACTTTTTGTGGCTTTTGATCCTTCTCATTTGGGACTTCCAGTCTCCAAACGTACACTTTCCAATTGGATTGCTCAGTGTATTTCCTTTGCTTACCAGAGTAAAAACATTTCTCTGGAAGGCCATGTCACAGCTCACAATGTGAGAGCCATGGCCACTTCTATGGCTCATCTTCACTCTGTATCCATAGATCAGATCTGTCGAGCCGCCACCTGGGCCTCGGTTCATACCTTCACAGCCCATTACTGCTTGGACAAGGACTCCCGCCGGGATGCCTTGTTTGGTCAGGCTGTCCTCAAACACCTATTCCATACTTGAACAACTCCTGCCCACCTTCCCAGAATGGATGCCTGAGATCCATACGAAGATGGCGAACCCTTGGAAGGGGATCTCCCAGGCATCTTAGCTAGGGAGTCCCCATATGTGAGGACTTATTCCTGCTTGTTCCTGGAGATAGCACAGTTACTTACCTGTAACAGGTGATCTCTGGGAACAGCAGGAATTAGTCCTCACAACCCACCCACCTCCCCTAGGAGTTGTATCTTCTGTCTATCTTCCTTTCCTCTCTCTATTGTCTCAGCTATAAACTCGAACTGAGGAGAGCTGGTCAGGAAGGCGGGAAGGCAGCGCGCATGTGCAGTGGGAGGCCCCAAAAGCTTCCTTTCTGGGAAGCTGGGGAGCTTTCCCGTGCAGGCTCCGTCTGTTCCGACGTGCCCATATGTGAGGACTAATTCCTGCTGTTCCCAGAGATCACCTGTTACAGGTAAGTAACTGTGCTTTAGGGGTGTGGAAGCCCGGGTAAAAGAAACTGCCTATCTATTCCCATTCACCCATTATCCAATAAACCAAATTGGATAATGGGTGATTTCAATCTCCCATCGTTACCCCAAAAGCACGCTAATGCCTTCCTTGGTGCCATGGAAGAACTCGCACTCAAACAAATCATCAATGAACCCACACATATAAAAGGGAATGTGCTTGATATGGTTTTTGCTCCTCAGCCAATCATCGAGCAAAACCGTAATCTACCAATATCAGTGATTGATGTACCTTGGTCAGACCACAAATTGATTATTATCCAGATACCCACCAACAATGAGCAGCTGCACAGAAGCTGAAATGAGAACATCACATCACGAGCATCCACAAGAAGCTTTCGCCCATTTAACAGGGAACACATTCTATCTGAGACCCAATCCCTCCTCAACAAAACCACGCCTGACCTTGAAGAACTGATATCATCCTGGAACTCCAACTTAAATGCCATCGCACAACGCCCGGACGCCAACAACACAGCAAGGATGAAGAGAAGCTCTGCCCCGTGGTTCTCTCCTGAGCTGCGATCTTCTCTTACTCAACTACGTAGACTTGAGCGCCGATGGCGCCGAACGCTCTCTATTGAAGATCAGACCGCCTACCAAACTCACCTCTCAATTCATCGTGAAGCAATCACAACCAAAATGAAACAATATCACACCGACACCCTAAAGAGATCATGAATAAACCACGTGACCTCTTCAACTTGGTTAAATCCCTCTCGAAAGAACCATCTCCCGATCAGCACAGTGTGATTCACCCACAAGAATACGCTGACTACCTGCAATCCAAGATCATTCAAACCAAAAAGGATTCAGCAGTACAGTTTCAGGAACCAACAGGCCTAACCCTACTTGACAAGTTCTCTACACCTTCCACTAAATGCATTGAAGATACCATAGCATCCCTCAACACCTCCACTGCACAGACTGACCCATGCCCAGCCTTTTGGATCAAGGAACTACGTGGTGTGTTCAGTCCATTCATCGCAAACCTAATGAACCTCTCCTTCACAACAGGATACTTCCCTGCAACACTCAAGCAGACATCCATTAGGCCACTATTGAAAAACCCCAAGCTTGACCCGCAAAAGGCCGATTCATATAGGCCAATAGCCAGTATTCCCCTCCTAGCCAAGATAACTGAGAAAGAGGTACAATGGCAAATTCAAAATCACATAGATTCCGTAGCTCCCCTAGATCACTGCCAACATGGGTTTAGAGAATATCATGGAGTCGAGACCCTTCTTACTAGCCTATTCAACGTTATAATCACAGCCATAGACAACATCCATAAAGGTTTTGTGCTCATCTTCTTAGACATCGCCGCTGCGTTCGACTCGGTGAGTCACGAAATTCTCCTGGGAAGGTTGAAAGAGAAGGGCATCTGCAACAATGCACTAGGGTGGTGTAAATCCTATCTGGAAGCAAGATGGCAATACGTGAAGTCTGTATCAGAGGAATCAAAACACTTCCATCAAAAACAAGGTGTACCTCAAGGCTCCTCCTTGTCCTCCCTACTATTCAATATTTACATGCAGCCCATCTGCAACATCATAAGATCATTTAACGTGAGCTGTTTGATATATGCAGATGACATTCTTTTATACATGCCGTTCTCCACAGCCCAAATGGACCTAGCATCACTAATAGACTGTTTCAATGCTGTCTCAGCGTGGCTCCAATCACAGAATCTACGCATTCAACATAAAAAGACGGAGGTTCTTTTCATCTCCAGAGACCCCAACTTTACGCCTCCTTCCCATGTCAGTGTTAAGGAAGCGGTCTTACTAATCAAAGAAACAATAAGATACCTTGGAGTTACGTTGGACCAATGCCTGGATATGAAACACCACATAAACAACATTGTCAAAGCTGTATACTTCAAAATCCGCACACTCAGGCATCTGCGCTCCCTGCTGGACCCAGATGACTTCCGGACCATATACCAAGCGCTAATCCTGCCTCACTTCGATTTTGCAAACGCCATCTTACAAGGGCTCCCTCAATCCACACTAGCCCCATTACAGCTGGCCATGAATGCTGCAGCAAGGGTCCTACACGGAGCCGCCAGAACCGACCACGTGACCCCCATTCTCAAACAACTTCACTGGTTACCTATCCATGGGAGAATCATCTTTAAAACCCTACTCCTAGCATTCAAGGCAATCAAAGGTATTTCATCCCATTCACTCACAGATCTTATTCACATGTTGCCCCCCAACAGATCCAGAAGAGCAATAGCCATAAACCAACTAGTAACACCAAAGGAATCGTCAAAGTGCAACATATCAACCACAAACAGGGCGTTCAGTTACTATGTACCTAAATGCTGGAATGCTCTACCCCCTGACATTAGGGCTATTGCCGACCTATCGCAGTTCAGGAAGGCACGCAAATACCATCTTTTCCTACAATGCTACCCAACCACCAATGGCACCTAGACATCCCCTCTGAAGAGATGACCCACTTTAGAAACAACCCTCACGTTCACTATGATATTTTTACTCATTACCATGTAAATATCTCATGTATATAATTGATCCCTGTTATCCAAGTTACTCCTTACCATGTAAATATCTCATGTATATAGTTACCCCTGTTATCCAAGTTTGGTCCCCTGTTCGATGTAAAACCAAACAGCTTGTTGTTATGGTCGTTGTGTTATAATGTAAACCGCGCTGATGCCAAATAGCGCTGTATATAAGAGATTGTAATAAATAAATAAATAAATAAATAAATAAAATATTCAGCCCCAGAATCTCCAGACATTATTCAGGCTCGTCCGTCCCACCACCTCTATAGGCCCATCCCCTCGGCTCCGCCCCTACCCCAGTTAGAACCTGCCCAGGGAAGACCCGTTCGTGCAGCCACACCCCCTGCAGCTCTCCACCAGCCTCCGCAGCTGGAGAGCGCATCCTCCTCCCAAGCTGGCAGCCCCAGCTCTGTACAGACCACATCGAGTGGGCAGCTGTCCACCGATGATACTAGAAGCAGGGATTCATTTGCCAGTTCTGGGTCACACACTGCCGCCACCCAAGATCATGAAGCAGGAACCCGACGGTCTCAAATACATTATGGTCTCAGAAGCGCAACCACAAGCCAAAGAGATGGTTACGTTTGTCCATTGCATCAGGTCCCTGGCCTGCCCACCCTTAACACCGAGGGCCGAGTTGTGGCTGGGCCATCCAGTTTAGTTTATGTGCCTTTCTCCACCACTGATTTATTGAACTGGAAAACGCACTATGCTTCCTATACTGAGAAGCCACAAGATTTGATCGAATTAATGTCTAGCATAATACAGACTCATCAGCCTACCTGGTCTGACTGCCGTCAGCTCCTGTCCACCCTCTTTAGCACTGAAGAGCGAACACGGATTGTGCAGGCCTCTACCCGATGGTTAGAAGAAAATCCTGTAGAGGACAGAGACTTAGATCCCCGGCAAGCAGCTGCCGCGGATTTTCCGAATGAAGATTCCCAGTGGGATCCTAACAGTGCAGGAGGAGTGGCAGCCCTCAACAAGTTCCGCCGAGCCCTTAAGCAAGGATTGAAGAGAGGAGGCCAGAAAGCCATGAATATTGGAAAAGTAGCAGAAGTTACCCAGTGTTTAGATGAGTCCAGCGGCCTTCTATGAACGTTTAGCTGAAGCTTATAGACTTTATACCCCATATGATCCAGCAGCCCCAGAGAATTTGTGCATGGTGAATGCGGCCTTTGTGAGTAAGTCCCAAGGAGATATTAAACGGAAACTGCAAAAGCTTGAAGGATTTGCGGGCATGAATGCAGCTCAGTTAATGGAAGTAGCACAGAAAGTGTTTGTGAATCGTGATCAAGCAAGTCAGAGAGAAAGTGAACGTAGAATGAAGAAGAAAGCTGATTTCCTTGTGGCAGCTTTAGTTGAAAGACGAGAAGGAGGTTTTCCTAACAGAAAGAATCGAGGACGTGAGAGGGGCCGAGGAAACGGCCGGCCCCAAGTAGGCGTTAATCAGTGTGCCTACTGTAAGGAAGAAGGACATTGGAAAAATGAGTGCCCGCACCTTGACTCCGCCCCCAGGAGGGGAGGAGGGAATACTGGGAGAGGAGGAGGACGATTTCAGCACTACGGAGAAACACAGCCTACACCATCCCAAAGAGAAGAAGTAGCTATGGAGGGAGTGGTAGCTGAAGAAGGCTACAATTCAGATGGGTACTAGGCCAGACCGGGCTCCAAGTTTTCTCTAGGTCCCCAGGAGTCTATGGTCAGTTTGAAAGTTGGGGGCCAATATATGGACTTTATGGTGGATACGGGGGCAGAACATTCAGTAGTGGCTGCTCCTGTGTCTATTATTGTATCACTATTGTTGGAGCCACTGGAAATCAAACTACCAAACCTTTTTTGCAGAACTGCACCTGTGAACTAGGGGGGCGGAAGATAACACACCAGTTCCTGTATATGCCTGAATGCCCAATCCCTCTCTTGGGCCGAGACATGCTTGCTAAACTCCAGGCGCAGATATCCTTTGCTGAAGGAGGGAAAGTGGAAATGACTTTAAACTCAAAATCTGCCGGCCTGATGGTGTTGACTGTCCCCCGAGAAGAAGAATGGCGGTTCTATAGTACACCTCCGCCCAAAGTAGCCAGACCCCGTATACCCACCAACATCTTAGCTCCGCCTGAGGTGTGGGCGGAGGATAATCCACCTGGCCTAGCAAAGAATGTAGCCCCTGTTTTTGTCACCCTCAAATCTGGAGCCGAACCAGTGCATGTGAGAAAATATCCTCTTCCACGACCAGCAATTGAAGGCATTCATCATCATTTAATGAAGTTATTGAAGTATGGGCTCCTGAAAGAATGTCAGTCACCCTGGAACACCCCTCTCCTCCCAGTCAAGAAACCTGGGACCGGTGACTACCGCCCAGTACAGGATTTGATAAAAGTAGATGATGCAGTTGTAACCATCCATCCTATGATATCAAACCCCTACACTCTCCTGGGACTGATCCCTGCTGAGGCCACCCATTTCACCGTTTTGGACTTGAAAGATGCATTTTTCTGTATACGCCTAGCATCAGCCAGTCAACTTTTGTTTGCTTTTGAGTGGGAGGACCCCACTACAGGAAGGCGAGGTCAACTCACCTGGACTCGCCTACCCCAAGGATTCAAGAACTTGCCTACCCTCTTCAGTGCAGCCCTTAATCAAGATCTTTCAAGCTATCCTGTTACTCCAGAGAAGAGTCCTCCTCCAGTATGTGGATGACCTATTGATAGCCACTGACTCCAAAGATGAATGTGTGCAAGCCACCAGCGATCTCTTACATCTTTTGAATGAGGCCGGATACAAGGTCTCAAGAGCTAAGGCTCAATTGTGCCAAACTGAAGTAAAATATCTGGGATTCCATTTGGCCAAAGGAACTCGACAACTTGGATCAGAGTGTAAAGAAGCTGTGTGTCGCATCCCTACCCCAACAACCAGAAGACAGGTGAGGGCTTTCCTGGGAGCTGCAGGCTATTGCCGAATATGGATACTCAACTTTGCACTGTTGGCAAAGCCATTGTACCAGGCCACCCAAGGAGTGGAGCAATCTCCCTTGGAGTGGGGACCTGAGCAAGATGCAGCCTTCCGAGCCTTGAAAACAGCATTGATGTCCTCACCTGCTCTGGGTCTGCCAGATGTACAGAAACCATTTCGCTTATATGTCCATGAAGCAAGTGGAAATGCTCTAGGTGTATTGACTCAACCCCTTGGATCTTGGCAGCGGCCTGTTGCCTATCTATCAAAACAATTGGACACTGTTGCAAAGGGATGGCTACCTTGCCTGCGAGCCATCGCAGCTACAGCCCTTCTGGTGGGTGAAGCCGACAAGCTCACTTTGGGTCAGAATCTTCAAGTTACCGTACCACACTCTGTCTTGACCCTCATGGAACACAAAGGAAATTACTGGTTCACCAATTCTCGAATGTTAAAATACCAGAGCATGCTGTGTGAAAATCCCCGAATACAAATGACTGTCAGTCAAACCCTGAATCCTGCCACGTTGTTACCAGTTGGCCCAGGCCCTCCTGATCATGATTGCCTAGATGTTATGGACACAGTATTTTGCAGTCGTCCAGATCTGACTGATTTACCATTGGATGACCCTGAACAGACTTTCTTTGTGGATGGAAGCAGTCTTATTGTCGACGGAAGAAGGTGTGCCGGCTATGCAGTAGTGACCCTGGACACGGTAGTTGAATTCTCAGCTTTGGCCCCCAGGAACCTCAGCACAGAAGGCTGAGTTGATAGCCGTCACCAGGGCACTGATGTTAGGAACAGGGCTCCGTTTGAATGTGTACACAGATTCCAAATATGCTTTCACGACATTACATGCCCATGGAGCCCTGTACAAAGAGCGTGGGTTGATAACCTTGGGGGGCAAGTCCATCAAATATGGCCCTGAGATATTTTTTATTTAGACAGTTTTGTATACCGCCTTATCCTACAATCAAAGCGGTCACAACACAATTGGGGGATACATTTAACACGCAGGGATATGAGACACATACACTAATACTTACAGGAAACATGGGCAATATTGACACTACTAGATGCTGTGTGGGCCCCCAAACAAGTCGCAGTGATGCACTGCCGAGGTCATCAGTCAGGAACAGGAGAAGTTTCACGAGGAAATAGGTATGCAGACACTGTGGCCCGAGAAGTGGCCATATCTGGACAAGTTCCTGCCCCCAACATCACAGTCCAGGCAGCATTACTTCCAGTGCCACTCAGTGCATGGACTCCCCGCTATACCTCCAAAGAGTTAGACTATTTCTGTCAGGAAGAAGGGGGAGTATTGAAAGAAACTGGATGGATAGAGCTACCACCGCCAGATGATGGGCAGCCCCCAGGTTCAATTGTTATCCCTGAATCACTAGGTCCAGCCTTTGTTCATGCTTTTCACCACGCCACACATTATGGGAAGACAGCAATGAAGAAAGCTCTTAGGCCTCATTTCTATATCTCAATGCTAGGACCTCTGACAGCATCAGCGGCCCGCAGATGCTTGACCTGTGCCAAGAACAATGCCCGACAAGGCCTACCCAACCCCCAATAGTCCAGTCACTAGGAGTAACTCCCATGGGAAATATTCAGGTAGACTTCACTGAGATGCCACGTGCAAATGGATATCGCTACCTACTGGTCCTAGTTTGCACATTTTCTGGGTGGGTAGAAGTATTCCCTACTAGGACTGAGAAAGCTAGAGAAGTCACGAAAGTTCTACTCCATGAGATTATCCCCAGGTTTGGTATGCCATTGATTCTAGGGTCAGACAATGGTCCTTCATTTGTATCCCAAGTAACTCAGCAATTGGCCCGAGCTCTACAAGTGCAGTGGAAGTTACATACAGCTTACCGACCCCAAAGTTCAGGAAAGGTAGAACGCATGAATCGTACCTTGAAGTCCCAGCTGTCTAAACTTTGCCAAGAAGCTCACCTGAAATGGCCCCAAGCTCTTCCTATAGCCCTACTTAGGATACGTTCAGCCCCCACTAAAGTGTTAGGAGTTGTCCCCATTTGAGGTTCTGTATGGGCGACCTCCGCCCATTGTCAGAGGGATAAGGGGAGATGTAAATCAGATTGGATCTGAAATTACTAGACAAGAGCTACTGGCATTAGGTTCTGTCTTAGAGTCTTCATACTTGGGTACGAGACCAACTGCCTATCAATCTGACTGAACCACTGCATCCCTTCCAGCCTGGAACTTCAGTGTGGATCAAAGAGTGGAGAAAAGAGCCGTTAGCACCTCACTGGAGAGGACCCTATGTTGTCATACTGTCAACTCCAACAGCAGTTAAGGTTGCAGAAGTTGAACCTTGGATTCATCACAGCCGAGTGAAGTCAGCAGCAACAGCAGAACCCCATCGCTGGACATCAACAAATCACCCAGGATCACCTCTGCGGCGGGAACCATGGTAAGAACCTACAGCCCTACTCCTGCCACCTCCGACCTCCGGACACTGGCAGGTCCACGTACGGCAGAAGCTTGAGGAGTCTACAGCCTTACTCCTGTCACATACCGGAAGCTGACAGGTCTACGTACGGCAGAAGCTGTGGGAGAAAGAGACTTTGAACAAAGTATCTGCAATTTCTATATGAACTTATTGATATTCTAACCATGCTATATATGCTAGTTTGCGTTGTAATTGCGGTAGCCCTGGGACCTCTTAGAATGGCCATTGCCGTACCTCCTTGTACAGCTTGCATAACTATTACTCGAACTGGGGTAAAGATTACCCAAACCTTACTATACCACTCCTACTATACTTGTACTGGCTCTGTTAGCCGATGTATGTACAATGGGACAGAATTGAGTATTTGTACAAAAGGAAAAGAGAAGATTTGTTTTAATCCCCGTCAGAACCCTACTTCCTATGTCCTGGAGTTACGCTGGAACAATAAGGATGGACCACTCCTGAATGCCACTCAACGACTCTCAGATTCTACGAATCTTGTTTCTCTCTACTTTGATGCCTGTGGAGCTATCAACAGAAATGGTTACTACAGCTGTGGATCTATTGACGTCGAGCGAAATTACTACCAAGATGATAAATCTGTGTCCAGAGGCAGCCTATGACTGGAAAGTATGTACGGGGATAAATGCTCCGGCCATCTTCGCCTTAGCATCCAAGGGAGATTACTTTTGTCCTTGGTGGGAGTGTGTCTACTTTGCCACCTGGCCTAAAGGACCACAAGGTCAAGCTGGAGATGATCGCAAAGCAATCCTAGAGAAGATCCCCGTGCCCGAACTTCGAAAGTGCCAGAGGGGTACTTGTAACCCCTTGAAGCTTACTGTGCTTGACCCCAGAAAATGGATAAAAGGATATACGTTTGGATTATGGATACAGAGTTGGGGAGCAGATCCTGGAACATACCTATATATACAGCTTACCTCCACAACATGCAAGTCATCACCCTTTCGGGTGCACCACGCCTTTTATGAAGTCATGCAAACACCAGTGGAGATTTCCCAGACTACTCAGAACTTATTTATTGAGTTGGCTGAAACCGTAGCATCCAGTCTCCATATTTCCAATTGTTTCTTTTGCGGTGGAATGAGGATAGGAGACCAATGGCCATGGGAAGCAAGAGAACTGAATTACTCTATTCCATATAATCAGACTGCCTTGAACCGCACCACCAGTGAATGGGTGCTATCCAGCTCCATTGTTGGCCGTTTTTGCTTTGTCCGCACAGGACCACAGTTTAATATTCGAGTAGGAGAACTAGTATGTTTCAGCCAATGGTATTATAATGCTACTACCAAGAAGACATCCTGGTGGTCTGGCGTGAATGCTACAGAACCATCTAACCCTTTAGTGAACTTTTCTGGACTAACTGCAATATGGACTAATTTGATTGCTGCAAACACTTGGGAAGCTCCTCCTGGGCTCTACTGGATTTGTGGTACTCGAGCATACGCTCAGCTCCCTACCAACTGGGGAGGGGCGTGTGTCTTGGGAACCATTCGCCCATCTTTCTTCCTCATTCCCATTTCTCACGGAGAGCAACTGGGGTTCCTGGTGTACAACAGTCGACAGAAGCGGGACACCCTGAAGATTGGAGAATGGAATAAGTGGTACGGAGATGAATGGCCACCTGAGAGAATTATTAACTATTATGGGCCCGCCACATGGGCAAATGATGGGTCCTGGGGGTACCGCACACCTATCTATATGTTAAACCGAATCATACGCTTGCAAGCTGTTGTAGAAATTATTACTAATGAAACTAGTAGAGCATTAACCCTCCTAGCAAAGCAAAGTACTCAAATGCACACTGCTATTTATCAGAACCGGTTGGCCCTTGACTACTTGTTGGCCTCTGAGGGAGGTGTATGTGGAAAATTCAATCTAACAAACTGTTGTCTGCAGATTGATGATCAGGGTCAAGTAATTGAAGAAATAGACCATATGCGAAAGCTAGCTCATGTACCAGTTCAGACATGGCATGGGCTAGAACTTAATGGTTGGTTTGGGAGCCTATTTTCAGGGCTAGGAGGTTTAAAGACTATTGTATTTGCTGTTTTGTTCATGTTAGCAATGTGCTTGCTTCTCCCATGTTTCCTACCCCTTTGCTTGTGCATGATTACTTCAACTATTGACAGCACAGTTGAACGGAAGGCAGCGGCCCGAGTACTAGCTATATGGAAGTACCAAGCCCTGCCTCAAGAGGAAGCAACAGTCTGAGAGGAACTTAATGTGTGATTTTCATCCTACCCCTTTTGAAGGGGTAATGATAATCAAAAGGGGGAATGTGGTAGGCTATGGCCTAGGGCTAGGCCTAGATCCCAACCCCCACTTGGGACTAGTGCTGAGAAGAATCAAAGTTAGAAAAATTTGCTTTAAATTGCTGTTCTGAAAGCTCCCTCCCTCCCCCTAGGAGGTTTGTGTTATCTCTTCATGCATGATTTATTCCTGCATTCCTCGAGCTAGCAATGTCCTTGCAGTAGAATTGTATCCATGTTTAAGACTGTCTTTGTTAAAACAGTTTGAGCAGAAAGGATGGGGGACCGGGCCCAGACCGGGTCACCGATTGGACAGGTGTAAGGGGTGTCAAACCAATAGAAAGTTATGCTTCTATCAAACTGCAAAAACTGTATATAAGGAATTGGCTATCATACGTCATTGTTCATTCTTTTCAGACACTAAAGTTGTCCGTTTGAGCCTGTGCACAAATAAATTGGCTGGGATCCTTGAACTGACTCCTGGTATTATTTATTGCATACTAATCAGCTGCTACAGTCTGACCGAAAGTTCCATGAGCTCTTTCAGGCAGAGGACACACTTCTTTAGTAGGGCTGCAGCCTCAGGTTAGCCTCCTGTGCCCCTCTGGCATCGCTATCCTTACAGCAGCCAGTACAGAGAAAACCCAGGTGTGTCGATGGCAATCATGTGGTCAGGCCTCCTCAGCCGCTGCACAGAAAGGCCGATCAGGAGCCGTTGCTGAAAGACATGGGCAGGCCTGACTCTTCCCGACTGTGTTGAGTGTCCACTCTTTGGTACTCCGGTAACGGCGCCCTGGAAGGGCCGGTAAGAGCTCACTTTTTCTCTCCTCATTTCTCGGAGGTTTCTGTCTGCAGCAGCTGGTGGGCCTGGATCAGTGTCTGAGCCTGGATTCTTTCCCTGGCTGGTAGTGTCTTTATAACAGGATCAGAAAGCCTAACCCCATCTAAGAGCACACCTTTTTCACAGGTATGTTTTTGATCCCTGACAATAAGTGCTCTCAGACATGGCAGGAAAGGGGGCTTGGACTTCTGTAATGTCAGAGAATGCTCATGCACATGTTTCTTTATAGCTCCACGGGGGAAAAAGGAGCAATGAATCTTGCGGGGAGGGAGACTGCTGGGTTGCAAGGGAAACACTATTAGTAGAAAAGTTGAGCACAGAGAGAGAGAGAGAGAGCGCAAAGCTCTGCACTTTTTTTTTTAACCACTAAGTTAGCAATAGACTCTCAGACCGAAGATGCAGATCAAATCATGGTACTTTACCAGCAAACATACTTCCTGCAAGCACAATACTTTTCTATGGCTCTCACACACTGAAAAATATACTCGGTATATCTCAATAAATAATTATAGAGAGGGGTGGAGGAGTAGCCTAGTGGTTAGAGCAACTACCTAGTACCCAGAAGATCAAGGGTTCAATTCCCACTGACACTCCTTGTGACCTTGGGCAAGTCACTTTACTCTCCTCAGAAGAAAAGGCTGTCAATCTACATCCAGTGGTACATTGCCAAGAAAACTCAGAGGTAGCTGGGTCACTATGAGTCAACACTGACTTGATGCCACTAAAAAAAAAAAAAAAATAGGGAACCTCAAAAGAGCTGCAAACACAGCAGTTTCTTACACACTGCTTGTAATCTCATTAGTCCTAGTCCATGAATGTTCACTGTTTAAATTTTTTAATTTTCATTGTTGCAATTTTTTAATTACATATAAAACTAAATCACACATCTATTCAATGCTGTTTCAATGAATATCACCACTCCAATTCCAGTGGCCACTGAGAGGTCCCAGTTTAAATCAGTTGTAGTCCCGACTCGAGTTTTGTTGAATCTTGTCAGTTGCGTCAAGAGAATATTGAAACCATGTGGTATCTTTCTCAGCCGATCAGCACCATCCAGAAAATATTGAAACCACTACGCGACATTCCTTTCAGTGTGTTAGTGCCGCTTAATATCCCAGCAAACCGCACAAATATCTTTGAAATGCCTCCACAGAGTATAGTTTTCAGTGCGTGAAAGCCATAGAAAAGTATTTTGTTTGCAAAAGTGTGCTTGTTAGTGTTTTAATTTAACCAGCACCTCGAATGTACCGTGTAGGCTGTGTAATAGTGGTTTTATTGTACTGTTGGAAGCCAGTCTGTTCTTCAACAAAGCCATATTTGATTTGTTTGTAGACAAGTGACTTAAGCAGCATTTTTCTTATTTCTGTTAATGCAGCGGCTTGCAATTTTAAAGCTGTAACATAATGAATAAAAGTGAAAAGGAAAGCAATGTAAAAATAGTAATTCCACTAAATTCTAGTTATTTTTCATACTTCTGCCGTTATCATCGATGGTTTTTATTCCTGTTTTCTGACCATCTCCTGTAAGATCTATCCATTTTGTAATGCTGAATATTTTTCTTTTTTCTATATATGTGGCATACCTATGTTAGTAATGTCTATTTATATAGCTATCTGCAGATGAACAGCTGCTCCGATTTATTGTTTTTACTTCTTTGAGAATTTTCTTAAGAACTCTGCCAATGGGATTTGATAACTCTGGCTGTATTAGAATACTTCCCTATATTTTGGCAGATCATTTTGCAGCCAATGAAACTTCCTGCTATTGGCTTTTTATATGTCTGCTTGTGGTCTAATCAAATTCAAGCTTGCTCTGGGTCAGCCTAGGGCTTTTTTGGTAGTACAAGCCCAGAACTAAGGCACCATAGACCTTTGTTCAAAGATTTCTGGGTAAAGAATACAATTTTGATAGCCTCTCAGTGAAAGATACAGATTCATAGGTGACACTTCACGACTGGTCTGGTTGCTAGGAAATGATCTTGTAGCTAAAATCTACCTGTCAGATAACGTTACCTCTCACACTGAAGATGTGCCTACAGGGATATGAGCCAAGATGGGAAGGGATGGCAATGCTGTTTTTATTGGTGATTATCATTACAAAGGTATATAGCTGGGTGGCTGGTGGGAGTGAGGTTCACTTGGTACTTTGGCTACTTTATGGTAACTATCAGAAATTATCCCTGTTCTATATGCAGGACCCCAAGGTAGGCTAAGCCCTGGAGTTTCAACACATGAATTGAGTCCACGGTTCAGGAAAAGAGGATTCTAGTTTTGTTAGAACTGGGGATCATGTCCTGGATGGAGAAGCCTATTCCAGCAGGATGGGCTCCACCTTAACTATGGTGGAATTTGGCAGCTAGACTGGCATTCAAAAAGAAGATATAGCAGTCTTTAAATTAAATCGTGGAGGAAAGCTGATAGTCTCTCAGGAGTGTATGGTTTGCATGGGACGTCTACAAAGGATACTACCAAAACACAGAAGTTAGAATATCCCGATAGCTTGGATACAGGCTGAGATGATTGAGGTAGATTTAAATATACAAAAATCAACTATGAATGATTTCAAAGTACCTCTATTAACTGCTAATAGGTCATGAATAGATAAAATATAAACTTTAGGTGTTTTTATGCAAGTTCCATAAGTCTTATGAGATTGGATGGTTAAAAGAACATATAAACCTAATAATCATCTCAGAAACCTGGTAGAAAGAAGACAACAAATGGGGAATTGTAATTTCATTTAATTTTAACTTTAATTTAACTTGATAGTTATAATCTGCTTTGCCCCGAAGAGTTCAAAATGGGGGGGGGGGGGGGGGGGGGGGTAGAATCAAGTTATTAGTAATTTAAATCAGTAAAGTGTCTATTTTTACTTGAAAATGTAATCACTCATATCATCCACCAATACATTCAATGAAATTCTCTCCACCATTTTACAATACTTTACATTAGCCAATTAAGACTTAAAATATTCCATATCAATAACAAAACTAGAATCCTCCTTCCCTGAATATACTTTGTGTTCAACAATTCATGTGTTGAAACTCCAGAGCTCAGCCTACCTTGGGGTTCTGCATTTAGAACAGGGATCATTTCTGATAGTTACCATAAAGTTCTAGATTTCAATATTCTATCTAAAAGCCTAAATTTGCCTTCCAGATCCTCTCTCATGCATCTTCCTATGTCACTGGTACCAACATGAACAATAGTCTGATCCTCCATAGAATTTTATCTGAGTGATGTGTGAGGTTTAATCATTTTTGCACCAGGTAGCCAAAGTACCAGGTGATCTTGGCTCCCACCAGCCACCCAGCTATATATACCTTTTGTAATGACTGAATCACCAGTAAAAATAGCATTGTTATCCCTTCCCATCTCGGCTCACATCCCTGCAGGCACATCTTCCGTATGAGAGGTAACGTTATTTGACAGGCAGATTCTAGCTACAGGATCATTTCCTAGCAACCAGACCAGTCGTGAAGTGTCACCTATAAACTGTATCTTTCACTGAGAGACTATCAAAAGCATCTCTCGAATTTCATTTCTCTTGAAACTGGTTTGCTTCTTGTGCATTAATATTTTTCACGTACTTGAATATCTCTATTCTGGTACTTTCAAAAGCTGTAGTGTTATGGAAGCTTATTTCATCAGACCTCTGCAAGCATGGTTGTTCCTAATAGTCATCCAGTTGAATCTCTTAATTTTAAACTTGTTTGGGAAGTTGTTATGGCATAGTATATTATGCAGTTCATTTTTCTGTACCTTAATTATTGGAATGTCCATATGTTCATGTATTAATTTTGATGCTTGATTTACAGTAATATTTGTAGTTTATGACCTATGAGTCATAGTAGATATTTGCCATTTCTTCTATTAATAAATCCTCACCTGTTGCTCTTCATTTGCTATAAAAACATTTGCGTAATAGTGATGACCTGCTAGATGTGAGATGAAATGGCAGATGGCTGCGGTTAATACACTGGAAGCATGCAAAGTGACTATCAGTATAAGCATATGATAGAATGGCTAATAAAGCAGATTGGATGTGAATGGTCACCTTTAATTATGCACTGGCATTTTATGGCATATTGTCAGCCGTAAGGGACAAAGTTTTTTGTAAACTTGCAATAAATTACAGTGAGCTCTTTAAGTTTCCCTTGCAGTATAATCTGTAGCAATGAGCAGGCTTGTTTAAAAGAGGGTTTTGCACTTAGGCAACATCCATTTGATTTTTTTAAATAATGTATATATCTTTAAAATTAGTTTCTGGAAAAATATACTTAGTTTTTCTGAGATAAACAGCAAAAATCAGACTGCTTTTTTCATTTTTTTTCTTACAGGTCTTAGGGAAATCTGCATGCTTTATTTAAGCTTAAAACTAAGCAAAAGCCTGCCTGGTTCAAGTTTGACTTGACCTCTCTGGTACATCCTTAATAATAGATTATGTTCATGTCATTTTGCAGTGGAAATTAAGTCCCACTTGGGATATGGATTTAGCTCATGCCTTTTGTCAGGAATAGCTCAAGGCAAGTTACATTCAGGTGCAGTAGATATTTTCCTATCCCTAGACTGGGTTTACAATCTAAGCTTGTACTAGAGCTAATAGAGGGTTGAGTGACTTGCCCAAGATCATAAAGAGCAACAGAGGGAATTGTAATCTGGCTTCTCTGGTTCTTATCCCACTGCTCAAACCATTAAAGGCTACTCCACTCCATAAAGATGGGCATCAGTAAGTGATTTTTACCACTTTGTGGAAATCCAAGGCTTTCAGGCATTGTTTGCTGTTGGAGTATTGACACATGCTTTGCCCCCCTGCTAAAATTGCCCCAGGATCCCCAAAGAGTGGTATCTGTATCATTGTGGGATGGCAAGGGCTTCCCCTCAAAAATTATTTGTCATTCCATCCTCAGGCTGCTACTGCCAACCTAATCCTATTGCCTGCTGCCGCTTAATGTCTTTTTTGACCAGTGCACTGAAAATATCCACTATTTGAACTGTAAGGCATTTTGTAAGTACAGAATCCCATATAGTTCAAATAGAATCTATTTGAACCGAACAGCATACCGCTCACAGAGGGGAGGAAGCAGCAACAGGACTGGAGCAACAAATAATGCATTAATGGTAGCAGCTTGACGAAGCAACAAAAAGGTTAGACCCGTGGTTGCCAAACCTGTCCTGGGGGCTCCCCAGCTAGTAGGGTTTTGAGGCTATCCACTATGAATTTTTATGCAAATCTATCTCCTGCATATTCATTGTAGATATCCTGAAAATCTGACTGGCTGGGGAGCCCTCAGGACAGGTTTGGGAACTACTGGGAGAGAAAATTGTCTAATATGCCATAGGTGCTGTTTCCTAGGTAGCCAACGGCCTCCAGGTTTCTTTTCTTCCAAGTCTAGTTTACTCGTGTTTAGACCTGGTATGGCGGCTGCTGGCTGTCAGCAGTGGTCCAGTTTTCTGCAATGCCTGGCTAGAGGCATTTAGGTGTGGCCGGACTTCCTGAGCTAGCAGGAGGAGGCAGTGCTGTGCTACAAGTTGGAGCCTGATCTGTGTAGACTGCAGTATGAGTGCCGGCACTGGGATGAGGCAAGCCTGGCTTTCAATAGATGCAGAAATTTCTCTGGAGAATCCTGCAGCATGCTTGTTTTACAGCGTTTTTCCTGGGACATCTTAGTTCTCCTAGGTTCACCTCCTGTTTCTAGAAAAGAACTGGTACATTCAGCTTTACATTGACAGAGAGGACATGTTGGGGGTATAGGGACACACATTGATTAAAGAGGGGGGAAAAAGGCAGGGGAGGTGTGCAATTCCTGAAATGGAGCTTGATAATTGGAGGAGGGGCAGCAGGTCTTTGGGAGGGGGTGAAGCAACTATTATGGGGTTAGGAATGACTGAGTAATTAAAGATATAATGGGAGCATTGGGCAGAGCTGGCACTTGGGGGAAAGGAGAGATGTGGAGACTAAGAAAGGACTGGGGTGAGCAGGATATGTGTACTGTTAGGCTAAGACGTGTTGATGTGAGATGACATAAAAAGTGGGTTAAAGAATAAGGAAGGACTGAGAAGTGAGATGGATGGCCTGAAGGGCTGGAGGAGAGGATGAGAAGCAGTTAGTGATGGGAGTGCTGTGGAGGGGTGAAAGAGGAAAGGGATGGGCCTCTGAAGGAGTGGGAATGTGGTTGGGGAGTTGCTGAAAGGAGGACAGTAAAGCATAAAATATAAGAGAAGACGGGAGGAGAGAGAAAAATGGAAAAGAGATCCTATAAAAAAAAAACTTGAGAGAAAACTGAAAATGATCGTGAACAAATTGATTTAAATAAGAAAATAGACAACACAAGTAGAAAAGAAAATGTTTAACTTAAACATTAATACAGCTGTGTGAGCAAAAGCAAACGCTCCTGTGGCAGTGCTAAAGTATAGTTGCGGCTCCAGAGTTAGGGGACAGGCTGGAAGAGAGCCAGTAAGGCAGGCTTCCTGCGCTTCTAGGCAGGTGAACACTGAGCCAGTGGTTCGCTGGTCCTGATGTCAACTTTGGAAATGCTTGTTTATTATATCTTTGCATTTTGCTCACTATAGGCTAAATGCACTTCTTTTTTTCTCCACTGTTGCACTGATCATAGTCTCACTTCTCAGAGCTTCCATTTTCATGTCTTTTCTGTGTGTGTGTGTCTAGTTTGTGAGCCCATATTTAGTATAAGGTGAAAATCTATCTATGTTGTGCATATGTGGCTGAAGGTAGGGGATTCTGCTACCTTGTAGTTTCTGCAGAAATCTGTATCAGTACTTTCCCAGTAAGAGGTGTGGGGGTGTTCTAAGGATTGGTGTAATAAGGGCTGGCCCAACCACTAGACAGGTTAGGCGGCCACCTAGGGTAGCAGACCCTGGTGGGTGGCACACCATGATTTTTTTAAAGCAGCGGCTTTATGCTGCTGCTTTGGAGCCGGCATGTAAACCATGGCCTGCCACTCCTGCCCCCCTCCGATGCAACTTCCTGTTGGAAGGGGCAGGAGCAGCAGGCCATTTGCGTGCCCCCCACCTGCTGCCGTTGCCCCCCACCGCAAGTTGAGAATATAGATTTGAGAGGTGAGGGTGATGGTGGTGGCAGGGGGGTGATTCAACCAAGGCTTCTGCCTGGGGAGGCAGAAACCTTTGGGGTGGCCCTGGGTGTAACATTTGTGGTCTGTAACTGATTGCAGGGGTCAGTTCCCTGGGTGGTCATCTGCCCTGCATTTGAGTAATGGCACCTTTTTTTTCTAGAAGAAAAACAATATGGAAATCCAAAAAGGAGATGTGCAGGGCTTAATTTCTAAGAGAGCAGCCTGGAACACAGTTCACACCACTTCTTTTCAGACTCCAGGGCAACAGGAGTGTTCTGCACTAGCCCCTCCCTACCAGCAGCCTGCAGGGAAGAGAAGGAGTGAGACTGGAGCAGAGTGGTCATACTACTCCCTGATTCAGCCCCCCTTCTCCTGTTACTCTTGCCCCTGGTCTGATCACCTCCTCAGGCCGCACCTTCCACATCCTTTTGTTTACAAATTAAGCACCGGGAATGTGTATTTTTATTGGATCAGTAGCTAGCATTACGGGGCAGGGATTGTAACCAATCTCTGGGGGGTTTTAGTTGAGGAGGCAATAAGATGGTTTCTTTGAACTAAAACTCGCTAGAAAGCCATGCTTAAAAAAATGATTTGGAAGACTGCAAATAACAATTGGTTCCTGTGGGATTTTTATTTTTTATTGTTTTTTTATGCAGCATAAAACAAACATGGCTAGTCATGTATTGAAATGATAAAGAAGGCTGGGCAAATTCAGTTGTTATAAGTCATCTGTTCTGATAAATTTATTTTTATTTATTTTATTTAGATATCTTTTATACCGCCTTATCAAGAATCAGTGGTTTACAGTGAGCAATAACTTTTACAGGAAACAGAGAACACAACTAAAATATTGAATCACATTTTGTACAGGGTAATTTGTAGGAACTTATTTACAATCAGAAACATATTTACAGAGAGATTATTAGACAGTTTACAGCATTAGAATGCCAGTTGGATTCTTGATCGTCTTCATTTGCATATAATTAGTATCCAACAAAAATAAATACGTGTTGTCGGGGCAAGATTAAAATATAGGCACATTAAGCACATGCCTAGGGCTCACACGTTTAAGAGTGGCCCTCTCAGATGTGCTAATTCAGTGGCTCCTAAGGAAGGATTTTGCCCTGTTAAGTCAGACATTGGCAGAAAAAGAGTAGAGTAAGTGGAACTCAGCCATCTTGCCTATGAGGTCCTGCCTATTCTCCCTACCCCCAAGCATTATCTTGTAGTTGTCAGGAGGAATTCCTGCTTCCTCTTTTGTTTTTCTCTATAACCAGAAGCATTCAGGGCTCCAATTTAATATATATTTATATAATGATGGGGGCCTAATGCACTTCTTTGCCTAGAGCACATCAAAGGGTTAATCCTTCCCTACATGTCATTGTAGTTTTAACTGATAACTTGACAAGATTGAGTGAATAACAGTTTGATAGTACAGTGGTAGCAAGATAAGGATTAGGGAAGGAACCACTAGACCAGGGGTTCTCAGCCCAGTCCTTGGGACACACCTAGCCAGTCAGGTTTTCAGGATAACCACAATGAAATATGCAAGAGAGAGACTTGCATATAAATGGAAGCGGTGCATGCAAATCTCAGATGAATATTCATTATGGTTATCTTGTAGACCTGATTGGCAAGGTGAGTCCCAAGGACAGCGCTGACAATCCCTGAACTAGACAAACATGAAGGAAAATGATGACAATATTAACATTAATGTAAAAACGCCAGAATCGGATTCCAAAAGGAAAAACAATATTTCTGGATCCACAAAAAATGGCCTCAAACATTAAATAGATATCTCATCCACTTCAAAAGCATTGAGAGAGCTCAACAAATGGACTTACTGGCCCCTAATGTGAGCCATTGATATTACATCATCATTGCTCCCCATATAGTATAGAATGCTGATTGGGAAAAACTACACACAGCACCATAACTTTAAACATCGTTTTGCAATATAGGCCTCACAACTTGATTTGCACTTTGAAAAGCATACAACACTTAACTTATGTAACTGTGCCTGAGCAGCACTCTAATAATTCCAGCTGACTGCCACTTTTAAAGCTGACCTCGGCTGATGGTTTCACCGCGGTAACAGCGACTTTATCAAAGGCATTCTAAAAGACAAAACTGAAATGAATATCCAGAGCCAGCCCCAGAAACATCAATGCAGTGCCATAATTTCTCATGTAAAATATAGCGCTGTGGTTAGAAACGGCTGACTACCCAACTCAAAGAAAGACTCCCCATTCTGCGGTGCTCAACCAGTCACTCATAGCATTTAACCTACCATTCAAGAACAACCAATCAAATCACTTTCATTCACACTGAAATCCAGTCAAAACCATTGTGTTTCACCATACTTGTCATTCATACCTACATATATTCCATTTATGCTCTCTAGTTTTCCTAAACATAGCAGTTTATCATTCTGTTTCATCTTCTATATGCCACCTTCGTGTTAATTGGTGTACCTGCCTTCTCTCAACATCCTTAGTGACACACTGTTCCCAGTGGACATCATAACGTCCATTTTTGATACCTGAGCATCAAATACCTCACAGAAACCTTATCCTACATATGAATCAAATCTTCAGATCTCACTCACTGCATCCATTGCCTTATATAAAGGGTGGCCCAAAAAAAGTGAGAACATCCCGTAGCATATAAGTTATTCAAAAAGACAGACGTAAACGATTGACAAATTTTAAAAAAAAAGATGGCGACCGGAAATTGTCGAAATAAAAACGTTATATAGCTAAAAAAGCTAAATAAGTAAACTATTTAAGCTTTTAATTTACGAGATGTTCTCACTCTTTTTGGGCCACCCTGTAGATCCTGTTTGTGATCAACATCAATCTGCTGCCGTATGACTTTCCTCTTCAGTTTAACTCTTCTCAAGTACTGTAACTCTTATCCAGACTGACTAAAATTAAAAAGTAGTCAGAACTAGTGGCATGGGAGAGTGTAGTATGAGCTTACCAGTACTGCTCATCTTTGTATCATTGTTTTAGATCCTGACTTAGGAATCAGAGAGTCTTTACATCTGAATGAATTGCTTATGTGAACTAAGGTGATTGTCTTGGTCCGGATCTTATGGCAGGCTGGTACTGATGGGGTGCAGGTCCCATAACACAGAGGCCGGATGGGGAAGGGCTGGAAAAGGGATAGTCAGGATGGGTGGGGAAAGGGGAGCGAGGTCAGAAAAAGGACAGTTGGGATGGGTGGGGGAAGGGGAGTTGTGATGGTGATAAAGGGAGGGGGTAAGGGGCCAACCCTTCTTTTTTGGCTGGCAACGCGACTTGGAAGAGCATCTGTTCAGCGGAGTTCTCCTTACCCTTTTTTGACGGGTGATGTGGCCTCTGCAGCATCGCCGCATCCAGTGCTGGTCTGTGGATTGAGAGGACAGTGGCAGCAGCGGCGCCAATTTTAAATTTAAGGCGCACTGCACACATTGCCTCCAGAGCAGCCTGACTGCTCGGGACCCGTGAAGAGGGGCAGTTGCTCTTCACAGGAAGTTGCAGGGGCTGTCATCAGGGACGTCAAGAGAAGTGATGGCAGATAAGAGGCGAAGCTGGTGAGCAGGGAAACCTGGAGAAAGATGGCGGCAGAAACTAGGAGGCAGCACTGGCCACACTGCAGGGAGGGATGAGGAGAAGTTAGAGGTATGGCAAAACAAGGGTGCCACCTAGAAGCTGCTGGATATTGCAGCAGACTGTGCAGCACTCCTCGGCAGAACACACATTTGAAGCAAGGGCACCACCTAGTCCTACTGGGCTTTAAGGCAGCAGACTGTGCAGCAGTCCTCAGCAGGCAAGAGACTTTAAAGGCTGTGGGATGGCTCGGTGGTAGCTGGAGGAACCTATTGGTCAGGTGAGGTGCAGGGGCACGAGAGCAGCACAGACTTCGGTGGAGAGGAGATATGAGGGGAGTGCAACATGGCCAAGCAGCAGTGCTCCAGAGGCGGGAGACAGCGAGCCAGCAGGGAAGAAAGCAAAGAAGAGTGATGAACAGGCACAAGAGCAATGAAAGGAAAGCTAGCGATGGCGAGGCCCAGGTGGGACAACGTGGTGCTCAGCGGTGCATGGAAGCTTCGTCAGGGCCAGTGACAGGACCAACAACCAGTGACATGCCCCCACTGTGCAGTGGCGATGGGTAGGCGACTGAGACTTCAGGGCCATGGCTGCAGTCCACGGAGCGGGACGTGTGCAGGCTCTCCTGAGTTCACTGGATGAAGCTCCAGCCAGGGGTAGGACGATCCCTGAGGGAGATGTGAGCTTTGTGGCTGCACCCAGAGAAGTGGAACAGAGAGGTGAGTATGAGCCTTCTAACGTGAAGGAGGGTAGGAGTAAGGTGGGACTGGGGGGGGCAGTGCAGAACAGGGCCGCAGTTCATAATGGGTGGGGCATATGAGGCGGGGGCCTCAGCTTGAGGGAGCCCGAGGAGGGGCGAGGGAAGCGGTTACAGCAGTAACCCAGGTATGGGGGGGGGGGGGGTAGGTAGGACTGCAGGGGGTGTCCGGCAGGGCATTGAGCAGCTGCTGCCGACCTTACTGCGATTCGTGGTGGGTACAGGCACAGCATTGGGCGGGCCGCTGGCCATGAAAAGTGCGGCAAGGACGATCAGTGCAGGGGCACCCTCCTGATGGGCACCGGGGATCCCTTGAGAGGGACAGTACCCGGGGAGGGGGAATTAGTATCTGAGCTCAAGCCTGCGGAATACGTATGCCATACTAGTGCATTAGATAGCCACGTGCCATCTACCCAGAAGGAAAAAACCTGGAAGGGCGAATACATGGACATTTTCTCGCTGCTTGTCTGAAGGAGTGATGAGAATTGCAAATGTTCGGGCTGCTGCAACAGGTGAAAGCCGGTCTCCAAGAAGGGCCAACACCATCCTACGGACATTTGCGAATTGGTGCACGGCCTTTAGAGCACTGGCCAGCATGGTTGGCGAGAAACACCCGGAGCAGTGCCGTGGGCTCTTCAAGTACCAGTACAGTATTTGAGAAGCCTTCAGGGTGTACGGGGGCAACACCTGGCTGTAGTACAGTGAGCAGTTTCGTTGGAACATGGCGGGCAGCAAGGGGCTTAGTTTGTACAGGAGAAACATCGACCTGTGGATAAGGTTGATTACAAAAGCTCAGTGGGTCAGTATACTGAGCGGGGGCACAGGGGGGTGTTGGCCCAGCAACAGCCATTTCGGGGGGTCACCAGGCCTGGTGCTGGGGAAGACAGCACCCTTTCCTTGCCACCCAACTACCCCACACACCGGAGCTTATGCAGGCTCTTCAATGCTGGGACCTGCAGATTTAAACATACCTGAAAATACAGGCATGCGTGCGTCACGTGCGATGAAGAGCACCCTTGGGTCCGATGTGGAAAGAGGCAAGGGGGTGATCTCCAGCATCTGCGTTGAGCCCTCTGGGCTGGGCCTGGCCTCTGTTACCATTAGGATTGGGGCGCTGGGGAGGAATTTGCAGGGATATGATAGGAAAAAAGCTCAATGGTTGATTGATGGTTTTACAGGGGGTTTTATTCCTTAAACGGCCCGCTGGGCCCGCAGATGGCTGGGAACCTGAAGTCCACTCTGGAGCGGAGGGATGTGGTCCAGTGGAAGCTCCATAAGTAACTGTAGCTGGGCAGAGTAAACCCCTGCCTGACCTGATCGTCTCCCCGTTGGGCCTAGTCCCAAAGAAGGGGCCTGGGGAGTTCCGGTTTATCCATCACTTGTCCTATCCCAGCAGCACATCAGTGAATGATCATCTGGACCCGGAAGCATGCTTGGTGAAGTACACCTCAGTAGACCAGGCCCTGGAGTGGCTCTGGGGCCTGGGGGCAGGGGTATGGCTAGCAAAGACAGATGTAGAATCTGCCTTTTGGCTGTTCCTGATAGCTTCCACCTGCTGGGACTGTGTTTTACGGGCCTGTATTATGTAGACAAATGCCTCCCGATGGGATACTTGATCTCTTGCACCTTTTTTGAGGAATTCAGCTCTGCCCTCCAATGGATGGCCGAAAGAGAGATGCGCCAAGGCAGAATCATACATTACCTGGATAATTTTCTGGAAGGGTGTCAACAAGTCACCCTGCCCATGCTGAACAGGGTCATTCGACAGGCGGCAGCTAACACCAGAGATGGGTTCAAGGACAAACTGTTTAGACTGGCCACTCTGCTAATATTCTTTGGGACTTTCCGCATGAGCAAGATCCAGCCCCGGTCCACTGGGGACATAGCAGGCACCACCATGAGGGTGGGTGATGCCTCGGTGATGGGGGACAGGGTGCGCTTGTTCCTGGCCCGGTCAAAGGTAGACCAGCTTGGAAAAGGAAGGGTGGTATGGCTGAACACTACAACAGTGCAGGAGCTTTGCCTCGTCGAGGCCATGCAGAAGTATTTGCGGGTTTGTCCATCGTTGGGAGGATCCCTGTTGCATCATGCGGATGGATCTTTTCTTTCTCAATATGAGTTTCAGCCCCTGTGGCTGAGGGCGGTAAAGGGGGCGGGGTTTGAGACCACCATGCTGACACTGCATTCTTTTAGGATAGGTGCAGCAACCATGGTGCATGGGTTGAGCCTGGAGACAGGTCAGATTCAAGCCCTCAAACTGGTATAAGCTGTACATTAGGCAATAATGACGTTTGCTGACGCTGCTTTCCCTCTTGCTCGCTGGGTTCTGGATCAATGTCAGTTTGGATTGTAGGAGACTCCTATGTCTACTGGGTGGGAAGAAGGGCAGTGGGGGGCGACACCTCGGCAGGCAGCTTGACTTCCACCCCGACAGCATACATATACACTGGATGGGATAAAGAGGGATGCAGTGGAACCAGTTGAAGCCTGCCCTCGGCTGGAGATGGGCTGGCCAGCCGCCCGACTGGGCAGTCCTGCATCTTGGGGGGAATGATCTGGTGTTCCCAAAGGGTATAGATCTCATCATCAAGATCAAGGTGGAAGTGGCTCGCATTCATGCCAAGCTGGGGGTCATCTGGTCCCATATCATCCCACAGCAGAAGTGGAGGGGAGCAGAATGACCAAAGGGTGTTGATGAGCAGGAGGAAGCTGAACAAAGAAGTTGGGACCTTAGTGCGGACGTTAGGCGGGGTGGTAGTGGAGCACTAGGACATACTTCGGGGGTAGGGGGGGAGACTGTGTACTCGAGAGACAGGATCCACATGAATGACATCAGTCTGGAACTTTTCCTTGAAGTCTTGTGGCGGGTCATCGGTTCGGTACTCACTGTGGGGTGAGTCGGGCCACGAGCCCTCCTGGTGGCAGGACCTCACCGAAGGGGAAGGGGATGGGTACCATGGAGAAAGAGGTGGGGACCCAGGTACCGAGAAAGGGGTGCCGGGGCCCGGTAACAGGGGGGCCAGTTGCCAGGAGTATCAGGTACCAGGCGACAGGGGTGCCTGGCCTTGGTTACCAGGACCATAGAACAAAATGGGCCACTCGGGTACCGACACGGAGCGGTTGGTGATGGGGGGGGGGGGGGTAAGAGGAGCAGGGCATTGGCCCACGGGGTGGGTCAGGGCCACCAGCCAGATAACAGGGACGGTGGCACCCCTTCACAGCAGCCCAGCTTAGTGTCATTGTTTGCTTATTGTGTACAGATTTTTTATTTAATGTTCACATAATTTTGTACAGAGGTGACGTCATAATTGTGATTGCTAAAAGCACAATAACTGGGTATCTGCATGCTGTGGCCTTCACAATCCACTAATAAAAGTAGGTTGCAAAAAATGGTTCGTTTTGTTGCATGTGGGATTGGGAAAAGGCGAGGGGGAAAAGGAGATGCGTGGAGCACAGGGAGCCCAAAGCCAGTCTGGTGTGCCCTGAGTTATGGCAGGCCAGCGCGGATGGAGAATGACTGGAAAAGGCATAGTCTGGATGGATGGGGGGAAGGGAAGCTGTGCCAGCGATAAAGTGAGAGGGGGGTAAGGACCACCCTTTCCTTTTTGGCTGGCGATGCAGTTCCCACCCTCCACTCCCGGGGGAGTGGATGGAAGAGGGAGTTCGTAACGGCAGGCAGGACCTCACTGAAGGAAAAGGGGGAGAGTTGGGGTACCACAGAGGGGGGACCCGGTTACTAAGAAGGGGGTGCCAGGGCCCGGTAACAGGGGGACCTCGGTTACCTGGAGCATTGAACAAAACAGGCCACCTGGGCACTGACATGTAATAGTTGGTGGTGTGGGGGGAGGGTAACAGGGGCGGGACACTGGCCATGGGGCAGCCAGAGCCACCAACCAGACAACAGGGACGGTGGTACCCCTCCACAGCAGCCCAGCTTAGGGCCATCGCTTAGTGTTTGCTTATTGTGTACAGATTGTTTATTTAATGTTCACATAATTTTGTACAGAGGTGACATTGTCATAGTTGTGATGTTAAAAGTGCAATAACTGTGTATCCGCATGCTGTGGCCTTCACGATCTACTAATAAAAGCAGGTTGCAAAGTAATGGATCAGGTCAGTTTTGTTGTATGCGGGATTGGGAAAGGGGGGGGGGAGGGGAACAGAGAGAGCCCGAAGCCAGTCCGATGTGCTCTGGGTTATGGATGGACATTTGTCATTAATATTGTTAGTTTTTCTTAGAAGAGGAACCAAGCATTCCATAAGCATGGACACTGGATTACTCTCTTAATCTTATTGGTAATCCTTTTAGAACAGTAGTGAGGAAGTAGCTTACTGTTCTGTTATACCTGCTCTTACATAGTATATGATGGCAGAAAAAAACTAAATGGTATATCCAGCTTCCTCATTTGAGATTTGCACTTTGGGAAGGTGCACATATACATTTTCTTATACAGCCCAATGGCAGCTCTTCTTTCCCCCATTTCTGCTACCTGACCTCTCAATCCTTTTCATATCCTTCCCTAGTATGCTCAAAATCCTATTGGTGTTGGCTTCCAGCACCTTGTCAGAGTCTTTTCAGCCCTTGCCATCTTCAGCGTTACTTCTCAGAAAACCCACTCCTTCTATGCCTTATAATTACTGAGATGTGCAACAATATCCACAAACACCAATGAGGCTGTTGAATCTATTTTCCCTCCTCAGGAACTCCGCTCTTCTGGCAGATCCTTTCTGTCTGTGCCCTTCTCTTCCACTGCCAACTCCAGACTGATCTTTCCATCTTACTGCTCCTTATGCCTGGAACAAACTACCTGAGTCTGTGCGTCAGGCTTCATCTCTGGCCCTTTTCAAATACAGGCTGAAAACTCACCTCTTCAAAGCTGCTTTTGGATTCTGATCCACTTAGTCTCCTATGCGTTTCCTTACCACTCCCCTAGATAAGATATATCCTTGTCCTCAGCTGTTGTGTTGTCTCTCTTGACTAAATTGTAAGCTCTAATGAGCAGGGACCATCTTTTACATGTGTCTGTACAGCTCTACGCATTCCTTGTAGTGCTATACAAATGATCAATAGTAGTACTGTTGGGAAAATTTCAGCCTCTCCATACTTATTGAAGGTTGGGTGCAACTCCTATTTCCAGTTATAACTGTTGCTCCTTGTATTCTATTCCAGTACAATAATAGCTCTGCAGTTCTTAATAAGCAGGAATTTGTCCCTTCTGCTCTTCATCCATCATTTTTCAGAGTACTAAGCTCATCGTAATACAGTAGTAACTGCTGTACCATATATATTGGTACATCAAGTCCATTGGTATAATCGCCTCAAGAAAATAGATTCAGTGGAAAGTAATTTTCTGTTCTCAGCAAGGCCTAGTAAAAAAGCGCACTGTTTAGCCTTGTCTGAGTGTATGTGCCGTTGAGTCATTGTTGAGCCTTGTAGACTAGTGTCATTTGCATCGGTGATCCATCGTCTATTCTCTTTGCCTTGGGGAGGAGTTAAATGGGTAGTGACAAATAAATGGGAAAGGGTTCCTGAATAGTAAGGTTCTTACTACAGAAGGTAGCCTGGGAGCAACATCTAATTTACAGTTTCCAACCACGGAATCATCTTCTGAGGGTTTGTGGGTGTAATACATCAAGAGCCAAAGCTGATATTGAATTGGTATTTTGTCTTCTCCCAGTCCACCCTCATTGTTTTCCAGTCGCAGGATTTTGTGTTTCAGGAAAATACTTAAGTGTGTATATGTCAATTGAATATTTGTTTCAACTAAGAGAGTGAGATTTTTTGTTTTGGCTTTGTAAGTATTGCCTCATAGGCAGAGTTATGGAGTCCAGAAATAGCTTTCTGTCTCGGCAGTTCTCTTTGACTCATCCACAAGGTGTCATAGACTTTTGAAGTGTTGCTGATAGATTAATATATCACTAGCCAGTAATTTCAGTGTATCGTTAGTTCAGCAAAAAAAAAAAAAAGTGCATTGTAGGTCATAACTATTCTGTGATTGAGCCATGTTCTTAGGAAATAAAGGCCAGCCTACCAGAGACAAAACTGGAAAGTTAAGGGTACTGATTCAAGGGACTACCTAAGCCAAAAATGGTAGTAACATTGTACTTTGGCACTGAAAGGCAGGGTTTTAGTACCACCTCCTTTTCTTTATTCTTTCCAACCCAATGGATGTTGGAAAGAATTATTTAAAAGGGGTTAAGAATGTCTGTCCATTTGTCCGGGAGCAAAATAACACTTAATAATCTAACAGAATGGGATGAAACTTGGCACATGGGGAAAAACTGGTAAAAAGACACATCATTTTCAGAAAAGGGCCAAATTGGATATGTGGGGCCAGAGAAAGAAGTCTTCCCAAAAAAACTAGCCCAATGTATTTCTGTTGGAGGATCCTGGCTTCTATAGCATAGGCAGGGCTGGATTTACCTTGAGTGAGGCCCTACGCCAACAAAAATTGTGGGCCTCCAGCAGGGGCGGCCCAAGGGGGGTGTGGGGCCTCATTTGCATAAGGGGCCTCATTTGCATAAATATTTGCATAATGTTACCATATACTAACTTTTAGTAAATGTGCCTCTTAATGAGTGTATGGATAAAGAAAGACTAAAAGATTTCTACATTACTATAATCCAGTGCCAACTGCCAGACACATTAGGAACTACTACAAACACTGCCCATTTAGAACCCATAGTAAACCCGCCGTATCCTAACAGCACTACCAGGACTCACAAAGCACCATACTCTACCAATCAAAAGGCAACACTGCAAATATTAAACCAATACATTTCAGAGAACAACAATACATGACCTACTGGGGAAAGAGAACAAGTGGCAATGTCAAATAGGAATTATATAAACAGAACACCTCAGCTCAGTTACACATGCAGAACATAGACCATCACCAAACAAGTAATCACAATTTAGAAACAGGAAGACAATAATTAAACTGGGAATCCCAAAAGCCAAACTTGGAATGTACAACACTGTAGAAATAAAGCTATACATTAATTTGCTCTTGTACTAAACAAAGCGCAGACGTTAATGATGCACATTTACCAGAGCTGACATATTACAATTAATAAATTCAAAATAAAGAGATATTTTTCTACCTTTTGTGCATTTTTTTCAGCTGCAATTGCTCTAGCCACTTTCTTCTGGTTTCTTCGTGTCTTCTGCTAACTCTCCATCGTCTGCTGTCCATTTGTCCTTTCTTCTCTCTTCTAGTTTTTTTCCATTCTCTCTCTACATCTGCTTTAACATACTAATCTTTCTCCTTTTGCTCTTTCCTCATTCCTATTTCATCCACTCAAATTTTACCCCTCCATCCTCAATCCCCACTTACTCTCCCAATACCCGGCCAATTGTAGATTTTTTATCCCTCCCACAAAAAATATTTTTCCCTTGTCCATTTTACTCTTCCAGTTCCATCCCATTCTGATCCTCCCCCAACATCAGCTCCCTTCTAGTTCCAGCCTCACCCAGCATCCATTCCCTTCTAGTCCCTGCATCAGCCCATTTCCAGTCCTAGCCACCCATCAGCCCATTTTCAGTCCTAGCAAACCCCCAACCCAATACCAGTCCTAGCTCCCCATCAACCCACTTACAGTCCTAACTCCCCATCACCCCATTTTCAGTTTAAGCCCCCCCTATAACCCATTACCAGTCCTAACCCCCCATCAGCCCACTTCCAGTCCTAAACCCATCACCCCATTTCCAGTCAGCCCCCCATAGCCCAGAGCCAGTCCTAACCCCCCATCAGCCCACAGCCCCTTACCAGTCCTAACCCCATCAGCCCACCTCCAGTTTTAACCCCCCCAGCCCATTTCCAGTCCTAGCCCCCCCATAGCCCATTACCAGACAACCCCCATCAGCCCACAGCCCATTACCAGTTCTAACCCCCCCCCCAAACAGCCCACAGTCCATTACCAGTCCTAACCCCATCAGCCCACCTCTAGCCTTAACCCCCCCAGCCCATTTCCAGCCCATTTCCAGCCCCAGCCCTCCCAATAGCCCATTCCCAGTCCAACCCCCCCCCCCCCCGCCGTCGGCCTAAAGTAAAATTTAATTTAAAAAAAAAACCTGCTGGCTGCCGCCGCGGGGCCCCCTCTGCTGCCGCGGCAGCACGGACTGACCCGCGGGGGCCCCCTCTGCAAGCTGACTCCATCGGTCCGTCGATCCCTCCCTCCCTCCCTCAGTG
The DNA here is from genome assembly GCA_033557465.1 of Ichthyophis bannanicus. Taxonomy (NCBI): domain Eukaryota; kingdom Metazoa; phylum Chordata; class Amphibia; order Gymnophiona; family Ichthyophiidae; genus Ichthyophis; species Ichthyophis bannanicus. Next base: position 547,879,875 of record CM066033.1, read on the forward strand.
CACGCTGTGAGAGGCGCGAAGGAAGAGTGTCTCCCTCGCGTCTCTGTTAAGCCCGCACGGGCTGATGGGAAATTTCCCATCAGCCCCTGCGGGCTTAACAGAGACGCGAGGAGACACTCTTCTTTCGCGTCTCTCACAGCCTGCACCCTGCACGGAGGGAGGGAGGGAGGAACGAACCGACGGCTTCAGCTTGTAGAGGGGGCCCCCGCGGGTCAGTCGGTGCTGCCGCGGCAGCAGAGGGGGCCCCGCGGCAGCAGCAGAGGGGGCCCCGCGGCGGCAGCCAGCAGGTTTTTTTTAAAATTTTATTTTTAAAAAAAATTAACTTGTTCTTTTTTTGTGGGCCCCTGCCAGCTGTGGGCCCTACGCCATGGCGTACATGGCGTATAGGTAAATCCGGCCCTGAGCATAGGAACTTACAGTGAAAGACAGTAGTTAAATTGTTCCTTTCAAACTCCCTCCCCATGTTCTCTACTCTCCTAATCCTCCAACTACCCCCATCACCAAAAAATGTCATTGCCTTACAATTGACACACCACCCTGCACACTGCCCCCACCCCCAAAATATACTCCCTCGCATCTGTCCTATCAACTCTCCAAATGCTACCATGAAAATATATCCCATACAACTGCCTCACCACCCTACAAACTGCCTCACCCTGCAAATGACCTGGAAATAGGAATAACGAGTGAGGTGATCAGATTTGTAGATGAGACAAAATTATTCAAAGTTGTTAAAACACAAGAGGATTGTGAAAAATTGCAAGAGGACCTTTATAAATTAGAAGACTGGACATCCAGAATGCAGATGAAATTTAATATGGACAAGTGCAAAATTATGCACATAGGAAAGAACAACCCAAACTATGGTTACATGGTGCAAGGTACTACCTTAAAAACCACCACCCGGGAAAAAGATGTAGGCATCATCGTGAATAATAACATTGAAACCCCCGGCCCAGTGTGCAGCGGCAGCCAAGAAAGCAAGTACAATGCTAGGAATCATAAAGAAAGGAATGGAGAATAAAACAAAGGATTTTATAATGCCTCTGTATTTCATGGTACGACCGCACCTTGAATAATGTATTCAGTTCTTGTCGCCATATCTTAAAAAGAATATAGCTGAATTAGAAAAGGTACAAAGAAGAGTGACAAAAATGGTAAAAGGAATGGAAGGATTTACCCCAGTGAGGAGAGTCTTAAAAGGTTGGGGCTCTTCAACTTTGAAAAGAGACTGCTGAAGGGAGATATGATAGATGGAATTTGTTACCGGAGGATGTAGTAAAGGCTGTTAGTGTAGCAGGGTTTAAAAAAGGTTTGGACAAGTTCCTGGAGGAAAGGTCCATAAACCATTATTAAGAAGGGACCCAGGATATCAATGCTTGAACCAATACAAGCATTGTGGAACCTGTGTCCCTTGGGGAAACTGCTAGGTACATACTACATCCTCTGGTAACAAATTCCAGAGTTTGATTACACGTTGAGTGAAAAAATATTTTCTTTTATTAGTCTTAAATAGTTTACCCTGTAGCTTCATTGCATGTCCCCTAGTCTTTCTGTATTCTGATAAGGTAAACAATTGATCTACGTTTACCCGTTCCACTCCGTTCATTAATTTATAGACTTCTATCATATCTCCCCTCAGCCGTCTCTTTTCCAGGTTAAAGAGCCCTAACCTTTTTAGCCTTTCTTCATAGGAGTATCCTTCCATCCCCTTTACCATTTTGGTGGCTCTTCTCTGAACCTTTTCTAATAATGTTATATCCTTTTTAAGATACGGTGACCAGAATTGCACAGAATATTCAAGGTGCGGTCTCACCATGGAACGATATAGAGGCATTATAATATCTTTTGTTTTATTTTCCATTCCTTTCCTTATGATACCTAGCATTCTATTTGCTCTCTTGGCCGCCGCTGAACACTGGGCCGAGGGTTTTAACATGGTATCCACAATGACGCCTAAATCTTTAAACCATTATTAAGAAGGGACCCAGGATATCAATGCTTGTCCCAGTACAAGCATTGCGGAATCTGTGTCTTTTGGGGAAACTGCTAGGTACGTATGACCTAGATTGGCCAATGTTGGAAACAGGATACTGGGCTTGATGGACCTTGGTCTGACCCAGTATGGCATATTTTATGTTCTTATGTTCTTATCCTGGCAACTGGGAAAATCAATATGTTCATTGTTGGTGGAGAAGAAATTGAAATAGTGGACGACTTTAAGCTACTTGGATCAACAATCAATAAAGAAGCAATAAGCAGTCAAGAAATCAGATGACACATTACATAGTAACATATACATAGTAACATAGTATATGATGGCAGATAAAGACCAGTATGGTCCATCTAGTCTGCCTAGCAAGGCAGCAAGAGTAGGTGCTCCTGCTGCTCCGTGCAGGTCACCCCTTCCCATGCCTTTGTTTAGGGGTGTATTGCTCTTGACAGAATGGCTATGAAGGACTTAGATAAAATTCTCAAGAGCAGAGATGTCTCTCTCCATACAAAGATTTGACTTGTTCAAGCCATGGTATTTTCAGTAACGCCATATGGATGTGAAAGGCAGACTGCGAAAAAAGATAGACAGAAAGAAAATTGATGTCTTTGAATTATGGTGCTGGCGAAGAATACTATGTATACCATGGACTGCCTGAAGAACAAACCAGCCAGTACTAGAGGAGATCAAACCTAAGCTTTCTTTAGAAGCTCAGATGACAAGACTTTGATTTTCATACTTTGGACATGTCATGTGAAGAGAGAAATCATTAGAGAAAGACATCGTGCTTAGCAAGGTAGAAGGTGAACGCAAACGAAAAAGGCCAGCAATGAGATGGATCGATAGAATAACAGCAGCTATGGGTGCCAGTCTGTAAACAGTGAGCCGCCTGACTGAAGACAGACAACTATCCAGAGGGTCGCCGTGAGTCAACACCGACTCGACGGCACTTAACTTAACAACAACAGACAGAGGTATTCATCAGTACTATGACTCCACCCTTATCTGCATGGCGAATAACCAGCTTGCTGTCAAATCTTTGTCTGATTGGTGGTATATCAAATCATAATAAATGAATATATTTGAGAACATTTGTAAATTGTCAACTATAAATAACTCAGAATAGTATCAATGGCAGAGGGAGAAGAAAGAAATAGAGATTAAAGTATTAGTGCCTTTCTCTCAACTCCCCCCATCTCACAATGGTGACAGAGTTGGTGTCAGCAGCTAAAAACGCTGCACTTATGGCTCCTGCTGGCAAGAGGAGGAGTGGGATGGGGGAGGGATAACACTGTTACTGAGATTTCCAGCCAGTTTTCTTGTGCCGGCTGTCTGTAGCCACTGAGGTAATTCAGAATTGACATCACCTATCAAAGCTGTGCCAATATAGGAAGACCAGATAGTATGGGAATGATTTCCTTAAAGGTTACAGTGGGGTGTCCTGATGTCAGAAAGTGCCAGTCTTGCATGAGGACCTAGGCCTGTTCTCTCATGCACCTGGTGATACTGGTTGTGGAGTTAATGACAAGAGCTTTTCTTGATGGGATCCACTTTGCAAGAGGAAGGCAATCTTCTGGTTCCATAATGGGAGGCTGGGGAGGAAATTGTGGTGGTATCAACGAGTAATTAGCCAAATATTGTGTGAATATAGGCACTATATCTTGTTATGCGTGCAGCTTAACATGATGGCATTGGTAAAAAAACATCTCCCAGGGTTCGGAATGTTATTACTTATTCTTTATCCTTTTCCAAGTAATCTTTGAATCAATGACCTGAGAGCAGAGCATACGGGAAGAGCTGTGGCCAGTTGATGCCTGCTTGGGAGCTTCCTCGGCAATCAAAGGCACTAGCGACATAATCTGCCTCTATCGCAGTGGTTAAGAGCAATCTCCAGGAACAAGCAGGAATGTAGTCTTCACATATGGGTATCGTAGGTACCGACGGAGCCTGCGCAGGAACGCTCCCCAGCATCCAATAGGAAAGCTTTTGGGTGCATCCCACAGTGCCTGTGTGCTGCCTTCCTGCCTTTCCAACTCTCCCTCTTCAGTTCTTCGTATTCTGCGGAGCCGACAGGTCTCATACCCTGTCACTGCAGAAAATTTAGTCTTATTCTTTTGTTTTTTGTGGTCGCATCTGCCTTCACTCAACGCCTACTGGTACCGCCGGTTCTCTTTTCTTCTTTTAAAAAAAAACTACTAACTTTCTAAAATATTTTTTCTCAGGGGCATCTCCCCTCTCGGCGCTAGGCGCCATTTTAGGTACTAGGCCCACTTTTCTTCAAACATAGAGAAACCAGCTAGTGGTTTCAAAAAATCTTCTAACTGTGGCAGTACCATATCTGTCACCGACACCCATGAATGGTGTTTTAAGTGTTTAGGTCCTGACTATTCTCCATCGGAGTATCTCTCCTGCAGAAAGATGACCAAAAGGGGCCTGCAGAACAGAGCTGCAAAACTCAGTACCCTTTTTGCTGCAGATACGATGTCAGTACAGCCCTGGCGGGAGGCTTCGGTCTCCAAAGCATTAGCGGGGCTCCAGAATGTTCCTGAGGCTTCTACCCCTGCAGAACTACTGGTGCCATGTTCTGGGGTCATGGCCGTTTCCACCGGTACTGACACCCAGGCATCGGCAGGAGTGATGTATCAAAGAATCCTCGCTATCGAACTCAGTCTAGCGGCTCTCTTAGCAGCTTCGATATCGCTAAGACCGCTACAGACGGTTCCACAGGTATCGGTACCAACATCGGTGCCGGTACCAACTGCATCTGCCTCGGCCAGTAAAATTCCTCCTATGCCGAGCCTTGAGTCTATTTCAGGTATCGAAAGATCGATACCGAGAAACCTTGATACTGACGTCGAGCGATACCGGTACCGTGCGTTAAAGGAACACCCAGCACAGAGATACTAGGAATCCTCCGATTCAGATGACTCTGATTCTGCCGGTACTAGAGCAATCCTTCTGGAGGATTCCTCTCCTCCTCCTCAATGCAGAATGTCTCCTCCAGAGGACATGTCCTTCCAGGATTTCATACGTGATGTAGTTCGAGATCTTGCAATCATGGTGACTCCAGAGAAGGAACCCAGAGCAGAAGAATTAGAAATTCTTCAATATCCTAAGGCTCCTAAAGAGGCAGCAACTCTGCCCATTCATAGGATCTTGCATGAACTAATGTTAAGAATGTGGTAAACCCCTTTAACGGTGTCTCCACACTCTCAACGTCTCGATACCATGTACCGAGTTCCAAGCTGTCCTGGTTTTCAAAAGACTCAATTACCACACCATTCAGTGGTAGTGGAATCGGCGATGCGTAGGATTAAGAGTGCTAAAACACATTCTTCCAATCCTCCAGGCCGTGAATCTAGGACACTCGATGCCTTTGCATGTCGATGCTTCCAATCCTCCATGCTGTCAGCCAGGATCAGCTCTTACATTCTCTATATGGGTATGTTCCTCAAGGAGGTTACAGGAGACTTGGAGCTCATGAGCCCTCTTCTTCCTGAGGACAAAAGAGGGGAATTTCTTACACTGGTCAGACATGCCCAGGATGTCTCTAAATTTGTGAACCGTGCAACCTTTGATTGCTTTGAATGTTTTAGCAGAACCGCTGCTATTTCAATATGTGCACGTCATATTGCCTGGCTCCAGGCATCAGACTTAGAACAATGGGTGCAAGTTAAACTGGGAAACATCCCTTGCACAGGAGAAAATCTCTTTGGCAAGGATTGGCAAGACAAGGCAAATCAGATTGAATCTGAAAATACTACCTTGAACAGACTATCAAAGTCTACAGCCAACCCAGCAAAGAAAAAGTCAGTCAAGAAGCCCTTTTTCAACAAGAAAAAGAGGTTTTACCCATCTTACACCCATCATGCTTACTGTCCAGTTTATGTTCCCCAAAAGGGGCAGCAACAGAACAGACAGCAAAGGAAGCCACAAGTTCAAGAACTCAACCGGCTCAACAAGCTCAGCCTCCTCAGGGGCTTTGATTCTTTCCTAGAAAACTTAGTCTTCCTGCCCCTGAAAGGTCCGGAACCCAAGATGGCAACAAATAGCATCAGAAAATTGTCCATTGTACAACAGGGGTACAGGCTTCATTTTCACAGCATGCCTCCTCCTACAACGATAAGACAGTTCAATTGTCAGGTCCCTGCCACCAATCTCTTGGGTCATGAGGTCGCATCACTTCTTGCTCAAGGAGCAATAAAAGAGGTACCCATATCCCAACAGGGAACAGGATTTTACTCCCCCTACTTTCTCATCCCAAAGAAAACAGGGGAACACAGGCCCATTCTGGACCTCAGAGAATTAAACAAATATCTCTTCCGAGAAAAATTCAAAATGATCTCCCTCGGAACACTCCTGCCATACCTTCAGAGTCAGGACTGGCTATGTTCTCTAGATCTAAAGGATGCATATACGCATATCCTCATCCATACAGATCACAGGAAATTCCTTCGGTTCCTTTTCCAGGGAAGACACTTCCAATACAGGGTTCTTCCCTTCGGTCTGGCTTCTGCCCCAAGGGTCTTCACAAAATGCATGACAGTAACAGCAGCATTTCTAAGGACTCTGGGAATATTAGTCTTTCCTTACTTAGGTGAATGGCTCTTTTGAGCATTAACAACTCTAGAAGCCAGCTTCGCTCTTTCTCGCATGATGCGAATTCTGCGCTATTTGGGATTGGTCATAAACCCCCCAAAATCTCAGCTCACCCCTTCTCAATCTCTAAAATTCATAGGGGCTCGTCTAGACACAAGACAGTTGAAGGCTTTCCTGCCACAGCCGTGCTGTCTTCGTATAATACAGCTAGCATCCCAAGCAGCTGTGAAACTATGACTGTTCGGGAGAAGCTTCAGCGTCTGTGGCATATGGCATCCACTGTCCATGTGGTTCCCTATGCTCACCTTCATACATGAGCAGCCCAGTGGACCCTATCCTCTCAGTGGACACAGGCCTCGGGTCGCCTATCGGACAAAATCAGAAACTCTCCACATCTCATTTCGTCCCTCTAATGGTGGTGATCACTGGAAAACCTTCTAATAGGATCTCCTTTCCAGCAGCCTCTATGCCAAGCCACCCTAACAGATGCGTCCAAGTTGAGTTGGGAGGCTCACTTGCATGATCTCTCCACTCAGGGTCTCCTGACCCCACAGGAGGCTTGTCTTCACATAAACCTCCTAGAACCCAGAGCCATTTTTTATGCTCTTCAAGAATTTCAGGCCCAGCTCAGCTACAAAGACAGTACTGGTTCAAACCGACAATCAAGTAGCCATGTTCTACGTGAACAATCAGGGCGGAACAGACTCTCTGTCATTATGCAACAAAGCTTTGTGACTGTGGGCCCTCGCCAGAGAGCTCCAAATCCACCTCCTAGTGGTATATCTTCCGGGCATTCAAAACCTTTGGGCAGACACTCAGTCGAATACTGCTGCCACACGAATGGTCTCTTCACTCAGACCAGATTGCTCGAGTGTTTTGAATTTTGAGAAACACTAGATATAGACCTCTTTGCAAGTCCACAGAATGCCAAACTTCCCCTGTTCTGTTCCAGAATTCCGGCTCAAAACTGTCAGGCAATAGATGCTTTCCTCCTTCAATGGGGGCAGGACTTCCTCTATGCCTTCCCACCCATTCCCCTCATTCCCAAAACACTGTTCAAGCTTCAGAGAGACAGAGGACGTATGATATTCATAGCTCCATATTGGCCATGGTAAACGTGGTATCCTCTGCTTCTACGTCTCTCTCAAGCCACGCCACTGGAGTTGCGATATGTTCCATATCTTCTTTCCCAGGAGGACGGGACGCTATTGCACCCGAATCCCCAGTTCCTGCATCTCAGGGCCTGGTTGCTGAAAGCCCGGCGCTTCCAGATATCAACCTTTCTCAACAGGTAAAGGATATCCTAGTGGCCTCCAGAAAACCCTCCACTAGGTGATCATACGCCTTCAAGTGGAAAAGGTTCTCTGTATGGTGTTCTCAAAGGGGGCTTCACCCCCTTTCGGTGCCTCTGAAATCGCTACTGGAGTATGTCCTCCATTTATCAAATTCTGGTCTTAAAACCAATTCAGTAAGGGTCCATCTTAGTGCCATTGCAGCTTCTTGCAAGCCTTTGGATGAACAGCCTATTTCCTCTCATCCACTCGTAGCAAGATTTATGAGAGGTTTACTCTTAACAAAACCTCCCATTAAGCCACCACCGGTGGCATGGGATCTAAATCTTGTTCTCAGGCAGGTCATGAAACCGCCCTTTGAGCCTTTAGCCACTACAGCTCTAAAGTTTCTCTCCTGGAAGGTCATCTTCCTAGTTGCTCTCACTTCTGCGAGATGCATCAGTGAGTTACAGGCTTTAGTGGCAGAACCCCCTTATACAAGATTTCACCATGATAAGGTAGTTCTTAGGACTCATCCCCACTTTATGCCAAAAGTGGTTTTGCCTTTTCATTTAAACCAAGCGGTTTACCTTCCTGTATTCTTTCCTAGGCATCATGCCTCTAATGCAGAAAGGAACCTTCATACTTTAGATTGTAAAAGAGCCCTGGCTTTTTACCTTCAAAGAACTAAGCAACACTGAAAATCTTCTCAGCTTTTTGTTCTAATCATTTGAGATTTTCAGTTTCCAAAAGAACTCTCTCTAGGTGGATTGCAAATTGCATGCGAGAGTAAGGGACTTTCTCTTGAAGGCCATGTCACACAGCTCAAAATGTGAGAGCCATGGCAGCCTGTATGGCTAATCTTCGTTCTGTGTCCATTGATGACATCTGTAGAGCAGCCACTTGGGCTTCGGTACACACCTTCACAGCCCATTATTGTTTAGACAAGGATTCCCGTAGGGATGCTTCATTTGGCCAGGCTGTTCTCCAGCATCTCTTTCAGACTTAGTACAACTCCTACCCACCGTCCCGGATTTGGATGCTAGAGATCCATGGGAGGAAGCATGACCCATCTCACTTGGGTTCGCAGCTTGCTGGGGTCACCCCTTGGCATCTCTCAGCTGGGGAGTCCCCATATGTAAAGACTACATTCCTGCTTGTTCCTGGAGATAGCGTAGTTACTCGTAACAGGTGATCTCCGGGAACAGCAGGAATAAGTCTTCACAACCCACCCACCTCCCCTAGGAGTTCTCTCTCTCTCTCTCTCTCTCTCCTTTTGTCTCGGCTTTAAACTCAACTGAAGAGGGAGAGTTGGAAAGGCGGGAAGGCAGCATGCAGGTACTGTGGTATGCTCCCAAAAGCATTCCTATTGGACGCTGGGGAGCGTTCCTGCGCAGGTTCCGTCAGTACCGACGATACCCATATGTGAAGACTTATTCCTGCTGTTCCCGGAGATCACCTGTTACAGGTGAGTAACTACGCTGTCTGGATCTTTGAGCACTTCTTTATTTTTGGCAGGTAGGCATATGATTTCAAGGCGTATGGCAGTCATTCAGGTATTGCAGCTGAGGGCTTTCACGTCCGATGGCTGGACAAATATGCTATACTATACTCTTTCACAACCTGCCATACTTACCATACACCTGCGTGGCAAAGATCTTGGTAAGCCTACCTTTTGCCAATGGATAAAAGCTGAAACAAAGACTTGGCAGAGATTGTTGATGCCATTATGATATGGACGGACATCATATCTTGATATTGTTAGCTGCATTTGAGGTTTTAGAAGAGGTTCCCTGTGTAGGCTAACAGATGAACTAGCTTGAGGATTTCATACCTCAGTAGCAGGTAGATATCTCATGACTGGGAATCTGTGGACTGTGCATATCTGTCTAGGGAACGTACTGTTTACTTGGCAGGCATTGCACAGAATCTATTCAATAATTATTTCCAGTTGATAGTATGAGTCCCTCTCTAAATTTCCTTTTTAAAATGTAGTTAATAGGAAGGTGTGAGATTCAAGCTAGGTATACTATTACTCTAAGCTAGGGCTGTACCAAGGGCTCAGCGAGCCATGCGACTGCACAGGGTGCAAGTACAGAAGGGGCACTGTTCTCACCATGGACATACCAAGCCATAAATGTGCCCTATGGGACTTGCAAATCTGGCGCCGCCCCATCCCCCCATGTCCAGCATAGCCCTTCTGCCCCTGTCCTCCCATTCCAGCATCTCCCCATCTTACCCCACCTCTTCATGTCCTGCTGTTCTTTCCGACTCCGCGCTTGTGTGGCTGGTCCCATTACTCCCTCCTCTGATGTATGCTTGTCAGAGAAGGAAGGGACCAGATCAGTCATGCAAGCATGGAGTTGCAAATACCCGCATTTGTTTTTTTTTTAATTGGAGGTCCGCTGCCGCAAAGGGAACAAGAAAAGTGGTGGCGGGACAAAGACAGGCTGGGCAGGCAGTCTAGAGGGTGGCCAAAGCCGGCATTCAGTAACCCAAAATGCACCCCTATTTTTTTGTGCTCTGTGCAACTGCACTGCTCGTAGAGGCCTAGGTACAGTGCTGGTTGTGTCATCACTGGGCTTCCAGAAAACCCAAGAAGAGTGGATTTCTGCATGTGATTTGGTGAGGAGGGGGCGCCAGGTTCATGAGTCACACAGGGTGCACTGCTTGTTTGGTACGATCCTGCTCTAGGATTTTTGTATACCCAGATATCATCTTTGAGTGTCTAGCATCATAAATAAGAGAGGCCTTCCATATCTAGGATATCGGATTCATGGTGATGCAGTTATGGCGGGGATGACACACTGTTAAACGCTCAAATGAAAGCTCAAGCACTATGGGGAGAACCTGGGAGGCCATATAGTCAGGGCCGGCCAACCATTAGGCAAACAAGGCATTCGCCTAGAGCAGCAGCTTCTGTGGGTGGGTGGTCAGCAAAGAGCAGGGCATTCAAAGCTAAACAATAGATTCTGACAGCAAGGGGGTTATAAGGCTTAAGGTTTGCCGGGAGTGCCAACACCTTGAACCAACTCTTGGACTGGCCCTGCATTTAGCATGAGTTGGATTCAACCATGCTGGATAACATGGAAGGAGGCTGATAAAGTGATATGATAATTCATCTTAATTAAGCTACAGCAAACAAGACAAAAATGAGATTACCTAGATTGAAATTACAGCAGATAGATGAAGAGTTCTAGTATTGGCTCAAGTTTGCACATGGTTGCTGTTCCACTCTTGGCTTCATGTGTATGCCAAGATGGGGTGGGAGAAGAGGTGCTGCCTATGTTAACTATGGTTGAAGGTTTAAAATTAAACCCAAAAGAAAATGGACTAACTGTTGGTTGCTCTGATTTAATTTGCTCTCTTCATTTCTTGTGGTGCGTCTCTTTGTTCCAGTGAGTCTCGGTTCCATTCTTCAGAAGCCTCAGGCAAACCTGATAATCAGGATATCCACAATGAATATTAACAAAGGATGCTTATATATATTTGATTAAGAAGCATCTTAGTTTTATGACCTTTGAGGTATGATCAAAATGTATCCAGACTTGTCCAATAATATAAGTAGTATAATACTGGCAGTTCCTTATCGTCCCTCCAGTCCAGTCCCGCACCTCTGAGTAGTGCACCCCCTTTAGCAGCTTGGAGACTGAGCATGTCCAGAACTGAAGTCACCAGTACTAATATCGTTGGCACCACCCGCCAGCTCCCAGTATGCTCAGTCTCCAAGCGGCTAGAGGTGGTGAGCCAGGGGAGCTCACTGAGAAGCAAATAAGGACTTAGGGTTTCTTTAGTTTGGTGTTTTATTTTCTTTAGATTTGGTTTGTTGTTTTGCAGAAAGTTTAAAAAAAAGCAAATGGAGAAGCAGCAGCAAGCCCTAGTGGGGAGGACTCATTCAGCCCTATCAGTTCCTTCCTCCCCCTTCCCCCCTCCTTGGAAACCCGGGGGGGGGGGGGGTGTTGAGGCACTTGGCAGCTCCCGATCCCATGATCGGGTGAGGAACTGCCATTTCTGAGCTGCAGCGGTTGAAGAGGAATGTTGTCTGCTCTGCCTCCTCAGCGCCAAAGCCGTTGTAAGGCTGAACACGAGGTCGGCAACTCCAATGTCTCAACTCCCACGGCCAGCCATTATTTGCCGGTAGCTCTCTTCACGTTGGTGCTGGGTAAAGCTACAGGTACGTCGGGGAGATCCTTTTGGTTTGTTTTAAAGTGGGAGAGGGAAAAAGGCCCGAAGCCACGTGGTGCTGGTGGCTGCGGCTGCTGCTGCTGCTTCTTCTACTGAAATGCGGGAAAATGAGCGGAGTTCCTTTTTGCCCGCATTATTTGGCGCTCCTCGGGTTGAGAGACTGAAAGGTCCGTCCGGCCATGGTTTCAAGGGGTGTTTGCCCAGCAGTATTCCCTGGGGGGCTTAGCTGTCTGGGTTGATTTTTGTTTTTATTGGAACTGCCTGTTTAGTAAAAAAGCAAGTAGAGAGAAGGGCAGACCTCGGATGATTCGTTCCATCAGGGGGATTTAAGAGTTGCAGAGCTGCAAGTTTGCATTAGGTGCAGACTCCTCTTTCCTGGTGAGTGCTCCTAGGCAGGTGGAGCCTAGGAACGGTGGCCTGCCCTCCATGGCGGCGTGTCCGGTCTGTGGATCCTGGCGTGGGACGGTGTCCGAGAAAGGAGTCTGCCACGGCTGTATGATTGAGGCTATGAGTATGGAGTAGGCGTTGCAGGACAACCTGCGGGAGCCTGTGGGCCTGTCAGCTCAGCAGGCTCAAGTCTCCATAGACTCTTCTCCTCCCTCGCTGCAAATGGCTTTTGCGCTTCATGGGCCTTCGACCTCCCAGGGTCTTACGGTTGGGGGGCTTATGGGGGAGTTCTCCCCCGAGTTTGTGCTCTTATTGCATCAGGCTTTTTGCTTGCGCCAGCAAGGCACGGCGGAGGTTTCCTGTCCCACAGTGGCTGGTGCAAAGCATAATGTCACAGAGAAGAGAGATGACACGGTGGAATTGCCAGCTAAGAAGTTCAGGTCCTTGGTAGGGGGAATGGAGCAGTCTCCCCTTTCGGAGACCACAGTGACTGGGAGCTGGAACTGGAGTTTGAGGGCAAGGAGCTCGAAGAGGGAGAGATTCCGGAGCCGGAAGACCAGGCTCAGGTGGTCCGAGTCTTTCGGCGGGAGGAATTGCCAGCACTGGTCGCGGAGTCGCTTAAGGCACTCAATTTGCCGGCTAGCCTGCCTACTGAGGAGGAAGCTCTAGAGGATCCTCTCATACAGGCGGTACGAAAGATGCAGTCGGTCTTCTCTGTGCACAGAGTGGTCAAGCAGATGATTCAGAACGAGTGGGACCTGCCTGAGGCGGGTCTGAAGGGGGTCAGAGCCATGTCGCGCCTCTACCCTCTGACAGAGCAGGAGCGTGAACTGTTTAGATCTCCACGGGTGGATGCAGTGGTTTCTGCGGTTATGAAAAAGACCACCATCCTGGTAGAGGGAAGTGTGGCGTTGAAAGATGTGCAGGATAGGAAGCTGGGGGGGGGGGGGGAGAAGACACCTATCATGGACCTGATGGCAATAGTCAAGAATTCCAAGGCGAGCCATTTCTTCAGCAGAAGACGATAAAGGATGGCCGAGGGTTTAGATGTGCTATTGCAGCTTTGGCCCACGGAGAGCTGCCTTTGTCTTTCCACCTTGGGCTTTCATAGGCCGGATGGTGCAGCGGATCGAGATGCATCAGGGCCGAGTCATTCTGATCGCTCCAGACTGGCCACAGCGCCTTTGGTATGCCGACTTGATTCAGCTGCTGGAGGATCGGCCGTGGCGCCTGCCAGGTCAAGAAGACTTACTGACACAAGAACCAGTGCGCATGCCTTAAGTGGCTCGGTTCTCGCTTACGGCCTGGCTATTGAAAGGGCAAGGTTGAGAAAGAAGGGGTATTTGGGTCCGGTGATCTCAACCTTGTTGAAGGCACAGAAGAGATCTACGTCGCTTGCCTACATTCGCGTCTGGCATATTTTTGAGGCTTGGTGTGCGGAGCGGTGGGCTCTGCCTGCTGCGGCTTCCGTTTCGGAGGTTTTAGCCTTTTTACAGGGCAGTTTTGAGAAAGGCCTGGCCGCTAGCTCATTGCGGGTGCAGCTGGTGGCGATTGCGTGCTGTCATGGTATAGTTTGCAAAGTCCCTCTGGGGTCCCATCCGGATGTCTTGCGTTTTCTCTGGGCAGTGGCTCAGCTTCGCCCTCCGCGGCGGGCAAGTGGTGCTGTCATGGGATCTGTCTAGTTCTGAGGGCTTTGACAAAGGAGCCTTTTGAGCCATTGAGCCAGGCTTCGCTAAAGGATTTAACACTGAAGACAGTTTTCCTGGTGGCAATTTGCTCCACGCGTAGGATCTTGGAGCTGCAGGCCCTGTCGTGCCGGGAGCCTTTCCTTTCCTTCTCTCGGGAGAAGGTAATTTCCAGGAACAAGCAGGAATGTAGTCCTCACATATGGGTATCGTTGGTACCGAAGGAGCCTGCGCGGGAATGCTCCCCAGCGTCCAGTAGGAACGCTTTTGGGAGCATCCCTCAGCACATGCGCGCTGCCTTCCTGCCTTTCCAACTATCCCTCTTCAGTTCTTCATTTTCCGTGGAGCCGACAGGGCCCAAACCCTGTCACCGCAGAAAATTCCGTCTTTAAATTTCTTTTCTTGTGATCGCGTTTGCCTATCGCACGATGCCTACCGGTACCGCCAGTTCTTTTCATTTCTTTTCAAAAAACCTTAGGCTTTAGACTGTTTCTTTTCAGAAACTTTTCTCTTTAGTGCTAGGCGCCATTTTGGGCACTAGGCCCCATCTTCCTTAAAACATTGAAAAGCCAACTAGTGGTTTTAAACAATGTACCTAAGTGTGGCGGTACCATTTCCGTCACTGACACCCATGATTGGTATCTGAAATGTTTAGCACCTGAACATTCTCCAATTGAATGTCTCTCCTGTATGGGGATGACTAAAAGAGGAAGACAGAACCAGGCTGCAAAGCTCAGTATCCTCTTTTCTTCAGATGCCAGATCCATTGCATCAACATTGTCAAGGGCCCCTTCTTCCTCCCATGGATCTCAGGTAACTAAACATAAAAGCCGGTCCTCAAAGGGTAGCTCTCCTGCTAAGCATCGAGAGGCCATTGGCATTGCCCTTGAGGGAACCACACCGGCAAAACAGCCCCGGCAGGAGGCTTCGGCTTCCAAAGCATCGATGGGGCTTCAGGATGTTCTCAAGGCCTCGACCTCGCAAAAACTACTTGTGCCATGCTCAGGGGGTTCCGGCCGTCCTTACCGGTACCGACACCCAAGCATCAGCAGAGTCAGTAGACCAGAGGTTCCTCGCTATCGAGCGCAGCATTGCAGCTCTTTCAGCTGCGGTACCGGGGGACCCATGGGCACCGGTACCGACACTGGTACAGTCACCGGTACCGACACTGATGATACCGGTACCGACAGTACCAGCCCCGGTGGGAACTCTTCCCATGCCAGCTCTGGCGGGAATTGACAAAGCGGTACCGGGTCAGCTCAGTACCGACTTCGATCGCTACCGAGATCGTGCTTTGCAGTAGCATCGGGGTCAGGAATACTTCTATTCCTCCGATTCCGAAGACTCTGACAATTCTGCTGGCACTAGAGGGTTTCTCCTAGAAGATCCTCTTCTCCCCAATGCAGAATGTCACCTCCAGAGGACATATCATTTCAGGATTTCATCTGTGATATGTCCAAAGGTCTTTCAATCACAGTAGCTCCTGAGGAGGAACTCAGAGCAAAGGAATTGGAAATTCTCCAATATCCTAACGCTCCTAAGGAGGCAGCCACTCTGCCTATCCGTGAAATTCTGCATAATTTGATGCTCAGAATGTAGGAGACACCTCTACTTCTCCTCACTCTAGGGGACTGGATACTATGTATCGAGTTCCGCCATGTCCTGGATTTCAGAAAACCCAGCTGCCACACCATTCAATGGTAGTGGAATCAGCCATGCGTAGGATGAAAAGTGCAAAGAGACATGCATCCAATCCTCCAGGTCGTGAATGCAGGACTCTGGATGCTTTTGGGCTCAGAACTTTTCAAGCTTCCATACTTTCAGCTAGGATCAGTTCATATACCCTATATATGGGAATGTTCCTCAAGGAAGTCACAGGAGACTTGGAACTTATGAGCCCATTTCTCCCAGATGCCAAGATTTTCTTGCTCTACTTAAGCATGCTCAGGATGTTTCCGTTTGTTAATCGTGCAGCCTTTGACTGCTTCGATTGCATCATCAGAACCTCTGCTATTGCCATTGGCGCACGACGGATTGCCTGGCTACAGGCATCAGACTTGGAGACTTGGGTACAGGACAAGTTAGGCAACATTCCTTGCACGGGAGAGAATCTCTTCAGCAAGAACTGGCAGGAAAAGGCTAACGAGTTAGATGCTGACAATTCTACCTTAGATAGATTGTCAAAGTCTACAGCCACTCCAGCCAAAAGGAAACCTTATAAAAAACCCTCTTTTAGCAAAAAGAAGTTGTTTTATCCTTTCTATACCCAGCAGAGTCAAACTCCAGGTCAGGTTGCCCAAAAGGGACAAACTAGACAGCAAAAGAAGCCAAAAGGCCCGAGAGCCCAACCAGCTCTCCAGGTTCAGCCCCCTCAAGGGCTTTGACTCCTTCCTAGAGAGCTTTGCCTTCCTGCCTCTGAGGGGTCCTCAATCCCCCAATATTCCCGGCAGGTTATGCCACTTTGTCAACAGATGGCATCAGATAACAGCAGAAGATTGGACTTTGTCCATTGTAGGAGAGGGGTACAAGCTTCATTTTCACAGCATGCTCCCTTTTACAATTCTAAAGCAATTCAATTCACAAACCTCTGCAGACAATCTGCTAGATCACGAGGTCTCCACACTTCTTGCCCAAGGGGCAATAGAGGAAGTACCCATTCTTCAATGGGGTGCAGGGTTCTACTCCCCCTATTTTCTTATTCCAAAGAAAACAGGAGGACACAGACCCATTCTAGACCTCAGAGAATTGAACAAATATCTGTTTCCAGAGAAGTTCAAAATGATTTCTCTAGGAACTCTTCTGCCATATCTTCAAAGCCAGGATTGGCTTTGCTCTCTAGACTTAAAGGATGCATACACTCACATTCTCATCCATCCAGATCACAGGAAATTCTTACGTTTCCTTTTCAGGGGAAGACATCTCCAGTACAGGGTTCTTCCCTTTGGTCTGGCTTCAGCACCAAGAATATTCACGAAATGCATGGCAGTAGTAGCTGCATTTCTACGAACCCTGGGGATTTTCGTCTTCCCTTACTTAGACGACTGGCTCATTCGAGCCCTTACAGTTGCAGAGGCCAGCACTGCACTGTCCCATACAATGCGAATCCTCCAATACTTGGGATTGGTAATAAACTTCCCAAAATCTCAACTAGTTCCTTCACAATGCCTAGAATTCATAGGAGCCTGTCTAGATACCAGACAGGCAAGGGCTTTCCTTCCACAAGCCCGGTGTCTTTGCATTATGCAACTAGATTCTCAAGCAGCAGGCAAATCCTCCCTCACTGCTCGAGAGCTACTGCAGTTACTGGGACATATGGCATCCACAGTTCATGTAGTCCCATATGCTCGCCTCCACATGCGAGCAGCTCAGTGGACCCTCTCCACACAGTGGACACAGGCCACGGGTCATTTGTTGGACAAAATAATAATCTCTCAATGGCTAATTTTGTCCCTCCAATGGTGGAAATCACTAGAAAATCTGACAGTGGGGTCTCCTTTCCAGCAACCCCTCTTTCAGGTCACCCTAACAACAGATGCATCACAGGTGGGTTGGGGAGCACACCTGAATCATCTGTCTACCCAGGGCACCTGGACTCCACAGGAGGTTGGTTTGCACATAAACCTCCTGGAATTAAGAGCAATCTATTTAACTCTTCGAGTATTCCACACCCAGCCCAGCTACAAGACAGTCCTAGTCCAGACGGACAATCAGGTAGCCATGTTCTATGTGAACAAGCAGGGCGGAACAGGCTCTCTATCGTTATGCAATGAAGCTTTACAACTGTGGGCCCTCGCCAGAGAACATCAAATTCACCTTCTAGTGGTATATCTTCCAGGCATTCAAAACCTCTGGACAGACAAACTCAGTCGAGTACTGCTGCCTCACGAATGGTCCCTCCACCTAGACCAGGTGGCGAAGATAGTTCATCTCTGGGGCACTCCAGACATAGACCTCTTTGCAAGTCCACTGAATGCCAAACTTCCCCAGTTCTGTTCCAGGATTCTGGCTCACAACTGTCAGGCAAGGGATGCTTTCCTCTTTCACTGGGGTCAGGACTTCCTTTATGCCTTCCCACCCATTCCCCTCATCCCCAAAACACACTTCAAGCTTCAGAGAAACAGGGGTCGCATGATTCTCATTAGCACCACGATGGCCACGCCAAACGTGGTATTCCCTGCTTCTACATCTCTCTCAAGCGGCACCTCTGGAGTTAGGGCATGCTCCAGATCTCCTTTCCCAGGAGAACTGGACGCTATGGCACCCGAATTCCCAGTCCCTGCACCTCACGGCCTGGTTGCTGAAGGCTTAGACCTCCAAGATTACAACCTGTCCCAACAGGTAAAAGATATCCTTCAGGCTTCTAGGAAACTTTCCACAAGAAGATCTTATGCCTTCAAGTGGAAACGTTTTACTATATGGTGCTCCAAGAAGGGTTTAAACCCCCTGGTTATACACTTAGAATCGACACTAGAGTATCTCCTTCACTTATCAAATTTTGGTCTAAAGACCAATTCGGTAAGAGTCCATCTTAGTGCAATTGCAGCTTCTTATAAGCCTCTGAATGGACAACCAATTTCCTCTCATCCACTCCTATCAAGATTTATGAGAGGCCTTTTATTAACTAAACCCATCAAGCCACCACCGGTGGCATGGGATCTAAATCTAGTTCTCGGGCAGCTCATGAAGCTGCCTTTTGAGCCTTTAGCCACTACAGCCCTTAGGTTTTTGACCTGGAAGGTCATCTTCCTAATTGCAATCACCTCTGCCCATCGCATTAGTGAATTGCAAGCTTTAGTGGCTGATCCTCCTTATACTAGGTTTCATCATGATAAGGTTGTTCTTCAAACTCGCCCACACTTTATGCCAAAGGTGGTTTCGCCTTTTCATTTAAATCAATCAATTTATCTTCCTGTATTTTTTCCGAGGCCTCACGCCTCTAATGCAGAAAGAAACCTTCATACTTTGGATTGTAAAAGGGCCTTAGCCTTTTACATACAAAGAACACAACTTTTTATAGCTTTTGACCCTAGTCATTTGGGACTTATGTTTATGTTTATTATTTGATAAAAACCGCCTTTCTACAAAACCAAGGCGGTGTACAATATAAAATTCAATAAAAGAAGGCTAAAAGCCAGCAGAAAAGAAAAGAAATGTACAATATATGATAGGACAGATTGAGAGAAAAAGCAGATAGACGGGACATGAAAAGAGAGAGGAAGAAGACCTAGGAGCAAACTAAAGGTAGGAGGAGAGAGAGGTCACACAAAAGGAGAGGGAACATCAAAAGCTAAGGAGAACAGATGAATTTTCAAGTCTCGTTTAAAAGTAGAGTGTTGGGGTTCTAAACGGAGGGAAGAGGGGAGGGCATTCCAAATGGCGGGTCCAGCAAAGAAAAAAGCAGTAGAACGGGTAGACTGAAGGTGAGCCCGGGAGGGGGAGGGAAGGGTAAGACGACTGAGGTGAAAGGAGCGGGGGGTGTGTTTAGGGGAGTGGAAAAAGAGAAGGTCCGTGAGATACTGGGGAGTGCTGTCGTGAAAGGCTTTGTGAACCAGGGTCAGTAACTTGAACATAGCATGAAAAGATACCGGTAACCAGTGGAGATGAAATAGTATGGGAGTTATATGGTCGCGGAGGGAGGAGTGAGTGACAAGGCGTGCGGCAGTGTTCTGAATGCGTTGAAGGCAGGATAGACAGTTCTTAGGGAGACCAGTGAAAAGAGAATTGGCAAAATCGACACGGGATATGACTAAAGAAAGTACTAAGGTCACAAGAGCAGAGGGGGAAAGAAAAGGACGGACCGAGCGAATCTGGCGGAGAAAGAAGAAAGAAGATTTAGTGACCTGAGAGATATGAGAGTGAAAAGATAAATCTGAATCAAAGTGCACCCCCAAATACCGAAAAGTGGAGACCAAGGGAACGGGAGTGCCAGAAAAGGAAGGGGCGAGTGATGGCGGGGGACTACCGTGGGAGAACCAAATAGCCACAGTCTTAGTGAGATTCAGGTGAAGACAGTTAAGGGTCTTCCAGTCTCCAAAAGAACTTTATCTAAATGGATTGCCCAATGCATATCCTTTGCTTATGAGAGTAAGGGTCTTTCTCTTCAGGACCATGTCACAGCTCATAATGTGAGAGCCATGGCAGCTTCTATGGCTCATCTCCACTCTGTGTCTATCGATGACATTTGTCGAGCAGCCACCTGGGCTTCGGTAAGGACCTTCACAGCCCACTACTGCCTGGATAAAGCCTCCCGTCGGGATGCCTTCTTTGGTCAAGCTGTTCTTCAAAATCTCTTTCAATCCTAAACCAACTCCTACCCACCAACCCTGGTGGATGCCAGAGATCCATGGGAGGAAGGATTCCCACCTTCTAGGGTGGCACCTTCCTGGTGCTATCTCCCTGGCATTTTCAGCTAGGGAGTCCCCATATGTGAGGACTACATTCCTGCTTGTTCCTGGAGATAGCGTAGTTACTCACCTGTAACAGGTAATCTCCGGGAACAGCTGGAATTTAGTCCTCACAACCCACCCACCTCCCCTAGGAGTTCTCTCTATCTCTTTGTCTCTTTCCTCTCTCCCTCTATCCTTTTCACTCAGCTACAAACTTAACTGAAGAGGGACAGTTGGAAAGGCGGGAAGGCAGCGCGCATGTGCTGAGGGATGCTCCCAAAAGCGTTCCTATTGGATGCTGGGGAGCGTTCCTGCGCAGGCTCCGTCAGTACCGACGATACCCATATGTGAGGACTAAATTCCTGCTGTTCCCGGAGATCACCTGTTACAGGTGAGTAACTACACTGTCTTGAGGCCTGTTCCTTCTTTTCTCCCCATGGTAGTCTCTGTTTTTCACTTGACTCAGCCCGTCTCCTTACCGGTGTTGGAGAGGACGGGAAATGACACAGTCAGCCTCAGTCTGCACAGGCTGGATGTTCGACGGGTCCTGAAGCGTTATTTGACGGAGACTGAGTCGTTTTGCAAGTCGGAGCATTTGTTTGTGCTTTTTGGTCGTCCGCGCAAAGGCAAAGCGGCGGCGAAAGCTTCCATTTCTAGATGGATTCGGGAGGCCATCGCATCTGTATATCTCCTTAATGGGCGTCAGGTGCCTCTGGGGTTACACGCCCATTCCACTAAGGCACAGGCAGCTACCTGTGCTGAGTTTAGTCTGGTGTTTCCTGTAGAAATTTCCAGGGTAGCCACTTGGTCTTCCCTGCATACCTTTACTAAACATTATCGCTTGGATGTCCAGGTGGCAAGGGAGGCCTGTTTCGGGTCGGCGGTTCTGCATGCCGGTCTTGCGGGTCCCTCTCATTAGTACGTTTACTGCTCTGTTACATCCCAGAGGTGCGGGACTGGACTGGAGGGACGAGAAGGAAAGCAAAATTAGATCCCATCCGAATTGAGTCTGGGGTTTCGGCGCTCAGGGGCAGAATGGGAATTTGTTTTTCTTCCTGGCCAGCTGTCGGCTTTCAGGGTTCCCTCAGGTCAGCCTCTGTGGTTCTCTTTCCTCCGGGGGAGTGCTATGGGTTCCTCCTCTAGGGTTGGGGGAGGGAGTTCCTGTCAGTTTAGTTGGGATATAGTTTAGTAACTTCTTACTCTTGTTTATCTACTTATTTTGTTGCTTCTGTGAGTCTGCTTTGTCAATAGGTACTGGGACCTGGTGGGCGGTGCCAGTGGTATTAGTACTGGTGATTTAAGTTCTGGGCATGCTCAGTCTCCAAGCTGCTCGAGGGGATGCACTACCCAGAGGTGCGGGACTGGACTGGAGTTCCTTAAGGAACAACAATTAGCAGGTAAGTCTAATTTTGCTTTATTGCACTCCATCCCCTACAAAGAGATCTCTTCTGATAAGAGACACTTCCTCCAGCATTCCTGCCATTGCTGGAAACAATTTTGAAATGCCTCTTTTGTTAAGCTGTGAAGCTGCTGTGTCATATTTTGCTTAATGGTCTCTAAGTTGTCAAATCTCCTTCCTTAAGAACATAAGATATGCCATACTGGGTCAGACCAAGGTCCATCAAGCCCAGTATCCTGTTTCCAACAGTGGCCAATCTAGATCATACGTACCTAGCAATTTCCCCAAAAGACACAGGTTCCACAATGCTTGTATTGGGTCAAGCATTGATATCCTGGATCCCTTTTTAAAAATGGGTTATGGACCTTTCCTCCAGGAACTTGTCCAAACCTTTATTAAACCCAGCTACACTAACAGCCTTTACCACATCCTCCGGTAACAAATTCCAGAGTTTGATTACACGTTGAGTGAAAAAATATTTTCTTTTATTAGTCTAAATTTGGTTACCCTGCAGCTTCATTGCATGTCCCCTAGTCTTTCTATATTCTGATAACGTAAACAATCGATCTATGTTTACCTGTTCTACTCCGTTCATTAATTTATAGACTTCTATCATATCTCCCCTCAGCCATCTCTTTTCTAGGTTAAAGAGCCCTAACCTTTTTAGCCTTTCTTCATAGGGGTATCCTTGCATCCCCTTTACCATTTTGGTGGCTCTTCTCTGAACCTTTTTTAATAACGCTGTATCCTTTTTAAGATATTGCGACCAGAATTGCACACAATATTCAAGGTGCGGTCTCACCATGGAACGATATAGAGGCATTATAATATCCTTTGTTTTATTTTCCATTCCTTTCCTTTCCTTATGATACCCAGTATTCTATTTGCTGCCTTGGCTGCCGCTGCAAACTGGACCGAGGGTTTTAACATGTTATCCACAATGACGCCTAAATCTTTTTCCTGGGTGGTGGTTCCTAATGTGGAACCTTGCATCGTGTAACCATAGTTTGGGTTGTTCTTCCCTAGGTGCATAACTTTGCACTTGTCCACATTAAATTTCATCTGCCTTTTGGATGCTCAGTCTTCCAATTTATCAAGATCCTCCTGGGTTTTAACAACTTTAAATAGTTTTGTGTCATTTGCAAATTTGATAACCTCACTAGTTATTCCCTTTTCTAGGTCATTTATGAATATGTCAAAAATCAGCGGACCCAGCACAGATCCCTGGGGTACACCATTATTCACCTTTCTCCATTGGGAAAATTGGCCATTTAACCCTACCCTCTGCTTTCTATCTTTTAACCAGTTCCCGATCCACAATAGTACACTGCCTCCTATCCCATGACTCTTTAGTTTTGCCAAAAGTCTCTGATGAGGGACCTTGTCAAAGGCTTTCTGAAAGTCCAAATACATTATGTCAGCCGACTCAACTTTGTCTACCTGTTTAGTCACACCTTCAAAAATACATAACAGATTAGTAAGACAAGATCTTCCTTGTCTAAAGCCATGTTGGCTGTCTCCCATTAAGCCATGACTATCTACATGTTCAGCAATTTTGTTCTTTATGATGGTTTCTACCATTTTTCCCGGTAGTGACGTCAGGCTCACCGGTCTGTAGTTTCCCGGATCATCCCTGGAACCCTTTTTAAAAATTGGTGTTACGTTCGCCATCCTCCAATCTTCAGGTATTATAGATGATTTTAATGATAGTTCACAGATTACCAATAGCAGGTCTGCAATCTCATATTTCAGTTCTTTCAACACCCTTGGATGTATATCATCTGGTCCAGGTGATTTGCTACTCTTCAGTTTATCAAATAGCTGTAATACATCTTCCCGATGTATTGATATTTTCTTAAATTCTTTCGCACCTTTAAATACCACTGCAGTCATGGGTAACATCCCTACATCTTCCTCAGTAAAGACCGAAGCAAAGAATTCATTGTCTCTTCGCTATCGCCTTGTCGCCTCTTAGTTCCCTTTTAACCCCTCTATCATCTAATGGACCAACTGACTCTCTCACAGGCTTTTTGCTACGAATGTACAGTACTTGAAAACATCTTTATTATGTGATTTTGCTTCCGCAGCAAGCTTCTTCTTAAATTCTCCCTTTGCCTGCCTTATCAATGCCTTGCATTTAACTTTCCAGTGCTTGTGCTGTCTCCAGGTTTCGTCGTTTGGCTCTTTTTTCCATTTCCTGAAAGATGCTTTTTTGGCAACAACAGCCTCTCTGACCTCACCTTTAAACCATGCTGGCAGTTTTTTGGAGTTCCTTCCACTTTTCTTAAAGCGTGCAATACAGCTTTTCTGGGTTTCCAAGATAGTATTTTTCAACACCACCCAAGGTTGATGTAAGTCTTTAACCTTTGCAACTGCTCCTTTTAGTTTTTTCTTAACTATTTTTCTCATTTTATCATAGTCTGCCTTTCGAAAGTTAAAAGGTAGTACTGTAGATTTCCTTACTATCCCCTTCCACTAATTAAATCAAACGTGATCATGCTATGATCACTATTGCCAAGTGGCCCCAACGTGGTAATTTCAGTTTTGGAAACAAGAAAAAGCCACAGGGTGTGAGGTCAGGTGAGTATGGAGGCTGACAGGCTTGCTCGATTTTGTTTTTGGCCAAGAATTGCTGGACAAGCTGTGATGCGTGATGAAGCAACCATTCACCATTCCTGTGCAACTCTGGCCTGCATCTCTCAAACGAGTCAGAACTTGGACGTAGTTCTCATTAATGGTTTGACCTTTTGGAGCATACTCATGATGAACAATATCCTGGTAATCAAAGAAAACTGTGAGCATGACCTTGACATTGCTTCTAATCCTTGACTGGCTTTCTGGGTCTTGGAGAGTTTGAAGTCTTCCTTTGTGAGGATTAAGCCTTAGTTTCTAGGTCATAACCATAAGCCCACAATTCATGATGAAATCTGAGTCATTTTCAAAACATTCCAACAACTCCCTGGCTGCAGACAATCTTTTTGGTCAGGGAACAGGAGTTTCAGCACGAAGTTTGCAGACACACATCTCATTCGGAAATCAACAGTAAGAGTGGACTGTACCGACCCGAAACTGATGTCCATGTCTTCAGCAAGCTCCCTGATTGTCAATCGACGATTTGAGCATATTACGATATGTACTGCTTGAACTTTGTCTTCATTCCTGCTTGTGGATGGCCTTCCTGAACATTTGTTACTATCAATATTTTGGCTGCCCTCTTGGAAATGTTTTTACCAGTCATATTTCGAGCACGACTCGTTCATTCATCCAAGTTTCTGGCAGAATTTAATGCAAATTCATGTTCAATTTTTTTCACTCATCGTAAATCTGACGAACTGCTTTTACACGATACCAAACATCATGTGATTAAAAAAAGTACAGGTGTGTTGCAGCCACACTACACTATGCACATGCAGAGCACATAACTAGGTCATTGCATGCTTAAAAGCATTATGGTGCGATGTATTGTTATATAGCTACACAAGTCTCGATACGTTTTGATCACATCTCGTATTTAGAGATTACAGGAAAATGTTTTGATGCTTTTGTTTTCCTGTAATTAATTCTCCAGAATGGTCAAGTAAAAGTGGATCTTGACGTTTTCATAGATGGTAATGTAACTTTTATTACTTTTCCAGGTTTCTTTTATTCTTTTCTTTGCTATAGAAAGCACCTGTCTCTGTAATGTGGACTGTTTTGTTTAATATTTCTTTACCTCTTTTTGTTTTTCTGCTGTGTGACCATGTTTTTTTTTCTTTTTGCTTGTTGTTTTCTTCTCATAGATGATAAAATACTCATTAAAAATAAATTTTAAAAAAGCAACTTATTTTGATTAAACTGAATACTTTACCCCTTTTGGTGATCTTGAGGTGATATTTGTCTTTCATGGCTCACTTGTATATTCGGAACATATGCTGCGGTTGATTATATGTTCTAATGTAGTGGTTTTCAACCCATTCTTCAGGAACGCCCAGCCAATTGGTTTTTCAGGGTGTACACAATGAATATGCTTAACATACATATACATACAGTGGAGGTAGTGCTTGTAAATGTCTGTTATGTATATTCATTTTAGATATCCTGAAGCACAGACTTACCTAGGTGCAAAACTGTCATACCTAGAGAAAATTTATACATACAAGGAACAGAGCAGTAAATTTCATAATACTTGTTTTGGTGGTGTCATTTTTGTTTTAAAATGCTGCTTTTTAAGATTTTGGTGTTGGCAATGTTCTGACAAGTTTCTTTTACTGATGCATGCACTTTAATAAGGTTTGCTTTTTTTTCTTTCCCCCAGGTCATCCAAATCCCATCCAGGACCTGTTGTCCATATTAGTGACAATCCAATGGATGAAGGAAAGGTGTGTTGTAATTGCAAGAAATATGTAACATGAATGGGGGGATATATTATGCAAACAATTTGGGGAGCAGAGGTCTATTCCTGCGTTCCTCTATTTATCCTCTAGCTTCCCTCTCTCCAGGTTTTTCTCCTACTGGGTCTTCCTGTGTCCCTCTGTGTTCCTCCTCAGGGTCTTCTTTTCCTTCTTTCCTCTCTGGGCTTCTGTCCAGACTTCCCTCTTTCTCTCTGCTCAGAGTTTCTTTAATTTCCCCACCCCACTTAACTTTCATACTTTTCTCTCTCTTGGACCTTGATAGTAAGGGCAGCAGTATGAGGGTACAGCATGCACTTCCATTTCTTGTAGCCATTCTTCCTCTCTAGAGAAGATGTATGTGGGTGCTGCTGTCTTATGTGCCAGTATGCAGAGAGAAGGAAGAATGGGGCTGTTTCCGTGGGATGGAGGGAGGAAGAAGATGGGAGGCATCAAGCTTCACAAGGACTTCTGAGTTCTTCTAATTCCAAAGGGAAGGGGGTATCTTTAGTTATTTTTACAGATATTCTACTCAAAAAATGTTTAAAAAGCCCCCAAAACATAGATGTGTTGAAATCTACATATTTGTCTTCAAAACTACTGTATATATTCTTTCTGAAACCCCATATTCAAAAACTGAGCAGGCAAGTTATCCAGGCAACTGTATCCAGATAATTCAGCTGAACTTCTCCGGTTAAGTTTTCTGCTGAATAACCAGCTGGAGTTATCTGTGTAAAGTTATCCAGATTAACCAGGTAGCCCTCAACAAGCCATTGCCAGTCTGAATATTTGTGCCTCCTCTCCCTATGCCTGTAGCCTGCTCTCTTTGTGACTGGTAACTTTGCGAATCCAGAAAACATGATTGGACAAATTTACCTGAGCAATGGAGGAGAATATAGAAAAGTCAATTTTACTTTATAGATCTTTTGAATATGAATCTCTTTGTGTCTTCAGCAACAAGTAGTACTTGAAGATTGCACAGGCATAGATAGTTCCTTCTTAGTACATTGATAAGTAATAAAAATTTGCATATTGGGTGTGACGTGAAAAGACATTAATTTCTCTGAAGGCAACCAGTTTGCAGAAGTCACACAAGTGGGCAGGTAACTGCACTTGATGCTGAACAGGCATCTGTTTCAGAGCTTTTTAGTGCTGCTCTAGCCTTTCTGCTTCTCTGGTTTCTGTTCCTCTGTTGGAGGCCTTGGGCATGTTTAGCTCCATGACCCCATTTTTGTCATATTGTGTTCTACTTTGTATAACAAAAACTCTGTACTAATTTCACAACAGGATTTTGACGTTGGTATATGTGTTAATTCGTCCACACCCTGCTGGATGGCACAGAGGATATTTTTTCTTACCTACTGCAGACGTTTTGCAGGCTATATCTGCTATGTTTCTTCAAGATTCTCTGCCATCTATTTTAAGAATTTCTCTGCATTTGATTTCACTGTGTCTGTTATTTTCACCATTTTGAAGAAGCAGACTAGCTGCTTCGTGTCTGCTCCATGTATAAATGAGATATGTCTATCACTGATCAATATGAGGTTTGCTACAAGTGCTTTTGACAAAACCATGATATCTCAAGCTGCAGTATCTGTGCATTGATGATACCCCAAGTGTTTTGGGCCCAGGATGTCAGGTTCCTCACTTACTTTGCTAAAAAGGATACATCCAGCTTCTCAAAATTGGCATGAGAAGCTCAGTAAATGGACCATGGAGATGGATCGAGTGATGAGGTTAAAGCAGAGGTACTCAAATCCAGTCCTGGAGGGCCGCAAACCAGTCAGGTTTTTGGGATATCCCTAATGAGTATGCATGAGATATATTTGCATGCACTGCCTCCACTGTATTTGAATCTATCTCATGCATATTCATTAGGGATATCCCGAAAACCTTACTGGTTTGCGGCCCTCCAGAACTGGATTTGAGTAACCTGTTTAGCCTTAATTTATAAGAGAGATGTTTCATCCCATTTATCTTTTTTTGTTGCCTTTCTGTGAACCTTTTCAAGTTCCACTATTTCTTTTCTGAGATGGAATGACCAGAAGTGCCTGCAGAACTCAAGGTGTGGTCACTTCATGAACCTATACAAAGGCATGATGATATTCTAAGGTTTGTTCTCCATTACTTTTTGGCAAATTCCTAACATTATATTTGGCTTTTTGGCTGAAAATTTAATATATCTGTTTTGATCATTTTACCCTATGTGCATCACTTTGCACTGTTACATGCCATCAAGTCTGTCTCGACTCATGACGATCCTTTGGATAGTTGTCTTTTTAATTTCCTGAGAATTCTCTAAAGAATTTTATCAAATACCTTATAAAACCCCAAATACAATATATCCACAACTTCATCTTTCTCCATGTTTGTTTACACCTTCAAAAATCTAGTAAACCGGTAATGCAAAACTTCACTTTATTGAGCCCTTGCAGACTGCTTCCCATTAAGCTGTGTCTGTCTATATGGTCAGTAATTCTGTTTTATAAAATTTTATTAGCCAATACTCAAACAAATGGATACACAGGTACTTGGGTGTATGGGTTTTTCTATACCCTACCCTGTTAGATAGAGATACATACAAATATAGAGTACAGGGCAAGCAGCAATGAGTCCTCACGTATGGGTGACATCCCCAATAGAACCCTGGTCAGGGGTTCAAATCCCACTAGAGGACAGCAACCGTGGGCCGGAAGAACTGGGGTTTCTAGTCCCAGAGGTGCTCCATGTGGTCTTGGGCAAGCCACTTAACCCTCCATTGCCCATGTTCCCTGTAAGTATTAGTGTATGTGTCTCATATCCCCTTGTGTTAAAATGTATCCCCCAATTGTGTTGTGACTACTTTGATTGAAGGATAAGGGGGTATACAAAACTGTCTGAATTGATAAATAAATAAACCCCAAGTGGGAATGCTCCCCAGTTTCCATTGGAAGCTTTTGGGAGGCTCCACCATGTCTGTACGCCTCCTTGTCATGGCAGCACCATCTTGATTCAGTGTTTTGTTTTCCGAGGAGCCCCATTGGCACGTTCAGGACAGCCTCCGTTTGGTAAACTTATTTTTTCCCTAACGGGAATTTTTTTTGCCTTTGATTTTTCTACCTAGTCACCTGCCATTGCGGTTCTCTCCTCCCTTTACTTTTTCTTCATTTCATCGTTTAATTTTATTCTTGCCATGGCTCCTTGGCCCCTCTGGGGTCAGTGCTCTGACAGGTTTCAATCTCATCATTGAGCCATTCGACTTTGCTGTGGATTTTTTTCTGGACAGCATGTTCCAGAAAACTACCAGCAGGTTTAAGAAGTGTTCCAAGTGCTCTAGGACCAGCTCCATCATGGATACTCATAATTGGTGCCTACAGTGCCTGGGACCAGATCATCAGCCCTCTCTTTCTGATTTGTGTTTGCAGATGACAAAAAGAGGACTCGAGTATCAAGAAGCAGCGCAAATCACTTTTTAGCGCTCAGAGGCCCAATCCATCAGCATTGACACTGGCCTCTATGGCTTCCAAAGTTGCATCGGATGCTGGTGGTGCATTGGCACCAAAGAGCTCTTGAGCTCAATCATAGCTGAGCACCTGTAGCACCCCAGAGAATGGGCCTTTGATCAATCTCCACCCAAAGACTAGGAAAGATTAGTCGTCTTCGACATCGAGGGGTGAGCATGCCGAACATCGGGTCAAGACTGGTGCATTGGTGTCAAGGCATGATGTTGAGAGCAATGGGGGTCCATGTGAGCACTCCTTGAAGGTGCCCCAAAGGGAGGCGAGCAAGAGCATCAAAACGGTCATTTAAATAAGTACCTTCTTATAATTTCCTAGAATACTTTTCATTTTTTTTTATCAGTTAAATATATAGGAAGCATCTGGAAGAGATACAGCCAGTTAAACAATGCAGGCATATGGTAAAGATACAGCCAACCTATTAAAGAGACCGGCAAATATGCAGTGCTGCAGTAAATCTTGAGTCAAGTGCATCAAAGCAGCTGGGATATGCACTCCAAAGAATTTGGTCGAATCTTTCTTTAATTGTGGGCTAAAGACCCTTTCCTACTTCTCACACACTCGACTAGGAACTAGTAAGACTTCTGATTTTGTTAAATTGAGTTTAAAACCCAACAAGTTGACAAACTCCCAAAAGACTTCTAATTTGTTTCTAAAGCCTCTTGGGTCTCATCAGTGTAAGAAAAATATCTCGAAACTAAGCACTTCATCCTGTCTTCACCCCATGGACTTCTTCCTTTCAGCCAAAATCTTTAATAGGGATTCTACATATAACAAAAATAATAAAGGTGAGAGAGGGCAGGCTTGTCTTGTTCCCCTCATCAGAGGAGAGGATTCAGATAGCTCTCCATTTAACCAGACCACTGCTACCAGATCAGTATACAACACACGGATGTCTCTTTGAAACTCATTTATTCCCAAAGGCTTGTAGCATTTTAAATAAGAGGTGCCATCTCTCCAAATCAAATGCCTCTTGGCATCCAGTCCCAAAATAATACTAGGGACTTCATTGCGAGAACAAAAATTTCTAACCTCCAAGAGTTTCCGCATGTTCATCACTGAGTGTCTACCTTTCACAAAACCAACCTGTTTTTCTTTGATCAATTGTGGCAAATATTGTGCAGGGCGGGTTGCAAATATTTTCAGTAGTATCTTAAGGTCCACATTGAGCAATGAAATAGGTTTATAGGACTCTGGGAGAGTAGGGTCTTTGCCCAATTTAGACAGAACACACAATAGTGCCAAATTCTGCCCTCTAGAAAATCTCCCCTGAGCCAGACCTCCCTCGTAATATGCCAATAATGGTCTGCAAAACTTCAACTGGAGTAACATAGAATTCATGGTAAATGCATCGGGATGGAGGCCATATTAAGACTAAGTATCTTGATCACCTGCTGAAGTTCCTTTTCTTCTAGTGAAGCACTCAAATGTGGAGACACAAATTTGGATGGCTACAAATGTATCCTTAGTGTTTGTTAGGATACCAGGTTATCCTAGGCCAGTTGATGCTCCAACTGTAAAATTGCAGCTGCTATAGCTGCGTTTTGATTAGAGACATAGGCAATAATATCATCACAGAGGACAGCTTTCACTGCCTCCCAATACACAAAAAGTTGAGCACCTATTAAACCTGCAATATTCATCCCACCGTTTACAAGATAGTTCCAGAATTTAGGATCCATATACAAGCAAGCAGGAAAGTGTCATTCATGTCCACTTGATAAATCTTCATAGACCCCCAAATCCACCTTTATAAGAGAGTGATACAAAATTTCCAGTGGACCAATAATATCTTCTACTATCCAGGAGAAAAGGAGGTGAGACCCAAGAATATAATTATTCTGGACATGGACCCATAGGCCGGTGACATTTGAATATAATCCAGTAGGGTGGAGGGCCTGCCAGGCGTCAACTAAGACCAACCCCTGCAAAAAAGCTACCCCTCCTCTTGTCTACCATGTAGAGGAAGTCCCTATGCTGTCCATCTCTACATCTAAAATCATATCAAAATCCCATATTAGCCACATTGGCAGATCCAAAAACAGAGTAAAGAGTCTTTGAATATTTCGAAAAAACGGGGGGGGGGGGGGGAGAGGGGGTGTCGTCTAAATTAATAAATGTATTTATTTAGCAGGATTTTGTACTGCTTTTCACAGTGTCAAAGCGGTTTACATCGAACAATTTGAAACTGGTTTACATAAAACGATTAACTATATATAGTTGCAAGGAATGTGTAACAATGTATATTTGAACAGTTGAACATGGCTTGCGAATCCTTTAACTATGTACAATGGTTTTTAACGCTTTGCTATATACAAGTTGGTTACAGTCAACTGATTATGGGGTGGGGTTCACAGTGTGGATGGTAAAGTTACAGGTTTGTTATGTTACATCAGTGAAGTACTTGGTAAATAGGCAGGTTTTTAGCATTTTTCTGAATGTGGTGAGGTCTTCGGCATTTCTGAGGTTATTAGGGAGAGAGTTCCAGAGGGAGGGTGCATATAATTCTAAAGATCTCTAGCAGGCTTGCTGATTGTTTCTTGGGGTTTTGTATGGTATTGTGAGGGTGTTTACAGTGGATTTTCTCGTGGATGAAGTTGAGGTGTGGGGCAGAGTAACTTTTGGAGGTGTAAGGATGATAGGTTCTTGATGGTTTTAAATTTGTGAAGTATGATCTTGTATAGAATTCTGGCTTGTAGTTGGAGCCAGTGGAGGCGTTTCAGGATGGGTGGTATGTGTTCTGTTCTAGTAGCCCCACGCATATAGCAGGCGGTGGTGTGCAGGGCTGTTTGTAAAGGGTGAAGTGTGAATGGAGGGAGTCCACGGTATATTGCATTGTAGTCTATGTGTGAGATGGTGAAAGTTTGTAGGGCTCATCTGAAGTCATTTGGTTTTAGCAGAGGGCGAAGGCATTGGAGGGTCCGGATTTTGAAGTAGACAGTTTTTGTTGTCCTGGCGATTTGGGGTTTGAAGGTGAGAAGCTGGTCAAGGGAGACTCAGAGGTATTTGATTTCATTCTTGACTTGTATTTTGAAATTCTTGAGCGTGATGGTGGGGGGTGGAGTGAATGAGCTGTCCCTGGTGATGACTAGAGCTTCTGTTTTGTTCAGGTTGATGGAGAGTTGGTTTTGTTTGAGCCATCTGGATACATCAGAGAAGCACTGTTGGAGAAGAAGGGGTGGTTAAGAACATAACATATGCCATACTGGGTCAGACCAAGGTCCATCAAGCCCAGTATCCTGTTTCCAACAGTGGCCAGTCTAGGTCATAAGTACCTAGAAGTTTCCCCAAAAGACACAGGTTCCTCAATGCTTGTATTGGGTCAAGCAGTGATCTCCCGGAACAAGCAGGAATGTAGTCTTCACATATGGGTATCGTCGGTACCGATGGAGCCCGCGCGGGAACGCTCCCCAGCATCCAATAGGAAAGCCTTTGGGAGCATCCCACAGCGCATGCGTGCTGCCTTCTCGCATCTGTACCTCTCTCACTTCAGTTCATCGTTTTCCGCGGAGCCGACAGGACATGTACCCTGTCACCGCAGAAAATTTACTTTTATTTCTTGTTTTTTGTGGTCGCATCTGCCTTCACTTGACGCCTACCAGTACTGCTGCTGGTTCTTTTTTCTTTCTTTAAAAAAAAAACAAAAAAAACCCCTTGTATTTCCTTAGGGGTCTTTCCCCTGTTTCTGGTGCTAGGTGCCATTTTGGGCACTAGGCCCACTTTTCTTCAAGCATGGAGAAGCGAGCTAGTGGTTTCAAAAAATGCTCAAAGTGTGGCAGTACTATTTCCGCCACTGACACCCATGATTGGTGTCTAAAATGTTTAGGTCCTCAACATTGTCCAACGGAGTGTCTCTCCTGCACGAAGATGACCAAAATGGGCCTGCAGAATAGAGCTGCAAAACTCGGTCCCTTTTTGCTGCCAACACGATGTCAGTTGCATCAACGTCTTCCAGGGCTTCATCTTCCTCCCATGGATCTCAGGTAACCAAATTTAAGTCTTCTAAGACTAGCTGGTCCTCGAAGGGTAAACCTCCTTCAAAGTATCGAGATGCCACTGGCGTTGCCCTCGAGGATACTTCACCGGCAAAACAGCCCTGGCAGGAGTCTTCAGACTCCAAAGCATTAACGGGGCTCCAGGATGTTCCAGAGGCCTCCACCTCTGCGGAACTACTGTTGCCATGTTCTGGGGTCGTAGCCGCTTCCACTGGTACCGGTACCCAGGCATCGGCAGGAGCGATGGATAAGAGAATCCTCGCTATTGAACACAGTCTAGTGTCCCTCTTAGCAGCTTTGGTACCGCTAAGATCGCTACAGACGGTTCATCAGGTATCGGTATGGACAGTACCTGCTTCGACAGGACTGCTTCCCCCCATGCTGAGCCTTGAGTCTCTCTCGGGTATCGGGGATCAGGAACCGAGACATTTCGTTACCGACTTCGAGCTGTACCGATACCATGTGTTACAAGAGCAACCGGTGCTTGAGTCTTCCGATTCCGATGACTCTGGCAATTCTACCGGTACCAGAGCGAATCTATTAGAAGATTCAGTTCCTTCTCCTCAACGCAGGATGTCTCCTCCAGAGGATATGTCCTTCCAGGATTTCATATGTGCTTTAGCAAAGGGTCTTGCAATCACTGTGATTCCAGAAAAAGAACCTAGGGCAGAAGAATTAAGAATTCTACAATAACCTATAGCTCCCAAGGAAGCAGCTATGCTTACCATTCACAAGATCTTAAATGATCTAATGTTGAGAATGTAGGAAACTCCTTTAACAATATCTTCACATTCCCGATGCCTTGACACTATGTACCGAGTGCCAAGTTGTCCCGGTTTTCAAAAAACTCAGTTACCACACCATTCAATGGTAGTGGAATCAGCCATGCGAAGGATCAAGAGTGCTAAAACACATTCTTCTAATCCTGCAGGCCGTGAATCCAGGACTCTCGATGTCTTTGTCCGTCGATGCTTTAAATCCTCCATGCTAGGAGCCAGGATCAGTTCCTACATTCTTTATATGGGAATGTTCCTAGAAGAAGTCACAAAAGACTTAGAGCTCCTTAGTCCTTGTGTTTCAGAGGAAAAAAGAGCAGACTACCTTATTCTAGTCAAGCATGCCCAGAATGTCTCTAAATTCATGAACCGTGCTACCTTTGATTGCTTTGAATGTGTTAGCAGAACCTCTGCTATATCCATAGGAGCACGTCGTATTGCTTGGCTTCAAGCATCAGACTTAGAACAGTGGGTGCAAGAAAAGCTGGGAAACATTCCTTGCACAGGAGAAAATCTCTTCGGCTAGGACTGGTAGGACAAGGCTAATTAGTTTGAATCTGACAATACTACTTTAAACAGATTGTTAAAGTCTACAGCCAACCCAGCAAAGAAGAAAATATTCAAAAAACCCTTTTTCAGTAAGAAAAAGAAGCCTTACTAATCTTACACCCATCAAACTCACTGTCTGCTTCATGTTCCCCAGAAGGGGCAACAACAGAACAGAGAGCAAAGAAAGCCGCAAGCTCAAAAAGTTCAACTGGCCCAACAGACCCAGTCCCCTCAGGGTCTTTGACTTCTATCTAGAGAACGTAGTCATTCTGCCCCTAAAAGGTCCAGAGCCCTTGACCATTCCAGGAAGACTATGCTATTTTGCCAAAAGATGGCAACAAATAACATCCGAAAATTGGACTCTGTCCTTTGTACAATTGGGGTACAAGCTTCATTTTCTCAACTTGCCCCCACCTACAATAGTAAAGCAGTTCAATTCTCAGGCCCCTGCCACTGACCTCTTGTGGCAGGAGGTCGCATCACTTCTAGCTCAAGGAGCAATCGAAGAAGTACCCATTCCCCAACAGGGAACAGGGTTTTACTCCCCCTACTTTCTTATTACACAG
This sequence comes from Ichthyophis bannanicus, assembly GCA_033557465.1. NCBI lineage: Eukaryota > Metazoa > Chordata > Amphibia > Gymnophiona > Ichthyophiidae > Ichthyophis > Ichthyophis bannanicus. The sequence goes on from CM066033.1 coordinate 547,915,530, forward strand.
AAGACGGGGACACGGGCCTATATTAGACCTCAGATAATTAAACAAATATTTGTTCCAAGAAAAGTTCAAAATGATCTCCCTCGGAACACTTTTACCATACCTCCAAAGTCAGGACTGGCTATGTTCTCTTGATCTAAGAGATGCGTAAACGCATATTCTCATCCACTCAGATCACAGGCAGTTCCTTCGATTCCTGGTCCAAGAAAGACACTTCCAGTACAGAGTTCTTTCCTTCGGACTAGCCTCTGCTCTAAGAGTCTTCACAAAATGCATGGCAGTGGTAGCAGCATTTATGAGGACTCTGGGAATATTCGTCTTCCCTTACTTAGACGATTGGCTCATTCGAGCATCGATGGCTCCAGAGGCCAGCTTCGCTCTTTCTCGAGCAATGAGAATTATTCAGTACTTGGGACTAGTCATAAACCTCCCAAAATCTCATCTCACCCCCCCTCAATCTCTCAAGTTCATAGGGGCTCGTCTAGACACACGGCAGTCAAAGGCTTTCCTGCCACAGCCACGCTGTCTACATAAAATACAACTGGCATCTCAAGCATCTATGAAAGTATTCCTAACTGCTCCGGAGATGCTTCAACTGCTGGAACACATAGCATCTACTGTCCATGTGGTTCCCTATGCTCGCCTGCACATGCGAGCAGCCCAGTGGACCCTTTCCTCTCAGTGTTCAAAAGCCTCAGGTCGACTAACAGACAAAATCAGAATCACCACACGTCTGATTTCGTCCCTGCAATGGTGGCAATCTCTGGAAAACCTCCTTGTAGGCCCTCCTTTCCAGCAGCTTCTATGCCAAACCACCCTGACCACAGATGCATCCAAGATGGGCTGGGGGGCCCACTTGCACGATCTCTCCACTCAGCATCTTTGGATCCCACAGGAGGTTTCCCTTCACATAAACTTCCTTGAGCTGAGAGCCATTTTCAGTGCTATTCAAGTCTTTCAAAGCCATCTCAGCAACAAAACAGTTCTGGTCCAAACCAACAATCAGGTAGCTATGTTCTATGTGAACAAACAAGGCAGAACAGGCTCTCTGTTGCTATGCAACGAAGCTTTGTGACTATGGGCCCTTGCCAGAGAGTTGCAAATTCACCTGTTTGCGGTATTATTCAGGACCAAGCAGGAAGTCAGTCCTCACATATGGGTGATGTCGGCACCGACGGAGCCCCCATGCGGAGCATTTCCCCAGCTTTCAAAGAAAGCCTTAGGGAATGCAGTGCGCATGCGTGGTCCCCTTCCCACCCAAGGGTGCCATCTTGCCCAGTCTTATTTTTTCCGCGGAGCCCGACGGACGTGTGTCCCAGTCACCCGGTTAAAAGTTGATATTTTCCTTCGAAGATTCGTGTTTTTTTGCCGGTTCGACGCCGGTTCCCCTTCCCGCCTGGGCACGGTACACGGTATCGAGCCTGGAGCTACTTTTTCAGTTTTTCTCCTTTGAGCCTCGCGTTCACACTTTTTTTCTTTTTCACTTGCAGCCCGGTCTTTTGACCTTGCAGGAGGCTCTTTTTTCCCTGATGGCTGCCAGCGGGTTCAAGAAGTGTGATCGGTGTAAGAAACTGATGTCTCTCACAGACACACACGACTGCTGCCTCCGGTGCCTCGGGCCCGATCATGAGCCGATGATCTGTGGCCGTACAACAAAATGTCCTCTAAGGTGCTGAGGAGCCGTCAACATCGAGAAAGGATCTTCTCTGACTCCGCGTCCGGCGGGCCCGGACTTCGTCAGAGGCCTCGATGTCTCGGGAGTCCGACCCCAAGCATCGTCGGGGCTCCTCTGAGCGGGGGTCTCCCTCACGGGAACACAAAAGGAAGAAGAAACCCGAGAGGGTGGCGTCGGTGGATGCTCTTGGTCCCTCGAGGGCCAGGTTGCATAGCCCCGACCGCCGTCCCGGGTCCTCGGAGTCGGAGAGGCCTGGCAAATTGCCTCGTGTGGAGCCGGAGTCCCCGAGTCACGTGAGTGCTGTTGTCCTCGTGGACTCTCCTCCGAGGGAGCCAACGTCGGGGCCGAGTCGGGGGCTGCTGAGTCTCCTGAGCTCGGACTCAGGTTGACGGCCTTGGAGAGCAGCTTGGCTGCCTCAATGGAACAGCAGCGGATGCTGATCGCCGGTCTGACCGGTGCATCTGCCCCGACCACCGGGACCTCGACGTCCAAGTTGACCCCGGAGGCCGAGCCGATCCTCGAGTCAATGCGGTCTCGAGTCGATCCTCGGCCAAGGTCTCCCTCAGCCTCCCGTATGGGACTGAGGTCATCGACGCCGGTATCCTCGGCGTCGGGGCGGATGGCATCAGTGCCCGCCCGACCGGAGCCGCTCAATTCCTCCTCGGAGGGGTCGGAGTGGGAGACGGAGGACAAGGAGTCCACGGACACTTTCTGGACCTAGTGCATCCCATCGGACTCACCGGAGTCCGAGCCTCGGAGAAGGTCCCCCCCCCCACCCCGGAGGATACACGGTTCTTGGACTTGGGGAGGGACATGGCCAAGGCCTTGGCCTTCCCCGTGGATCCCGAGGAGGAGCCTCAAGCCGAGGAGCTCGAGGCCCTCCAGTATGACTCTCCACCGAAGGAGGCCTTTACTGTACCAGTTCCTCCGATACTGGAACGGCTGCTCTTCCGCATGTGGGAGGCACTGGCCTCAGCGCCGGTTCTCAGCAAACGGGTCGATTCCATTTATCGAGTCCGGGAAGAGACCCGGTTCCAGAAAGCACAGCTACCGCACCACTCCATGGTTGTGGAATCGGCCATGCATCGTCTGAAGAGTCAGAAGATGCACTCCTCAGTACCCCCCGGCAGGGAGGCCCGGAACCTGGATGCCCTTGGTAGAAAGTGCTTCCAGGGCTTTATGCTGGCTTGCTGTGTCCAGACTTACCATCTGTACATGGGTATGTACCTCCGAGACCTGGCAAAGGAGATTGCCGGGTTCTCTGCTGGCCTCTCCGAGAACCTTTGCAGAGGTTCCAAGCTTTGTCATCAGGGATTTGAGAGTGCTCGAAGTTTATATATCGAGCAGCCTATGATGGCTTCGAGGCTTCGGCCCGAGTAGCAGCGGCCGGCATCGGTGCATGCCGTCAGGCCTGGCTACAGTCATCGGACCTCGAGCCATGGGTCCAGGACAAGTTCGTCGATGTTCCTTGCCAAGGTGAGAACCTCTTTGGCAAACCGATGGCTGAAAAGGCTGCGGAAATTGAGACTGAGACTCTCACCAGGACAAGGCTGTCCAGGAAGACTTCTGCCCCTTCTCAGAAGAAGAAGGGCTCGGAGAAAAAGCCCTTTTACCTGAGGAAGGCCTCTGCCTACAAATCCTACCCTCAGTTCCAGGCCTCTACAGCTCCCCAACAGGGTCAGCAGGCCAAGTGGCAGGGATATGGGCCCTGTAGGCAGAAAAACCCCAAGCCACCAGCTCCGGCTCTTGCACGGCAGGGAGCGGGGTTTTGACTCCCATTGCATAGCCTCTCCCCCACAGCTGGTTCCACTCAGCACAGGGGGCCGGCTGACACTGTACGCCCACAGATGGTCAGCTATAACAGGGGTTACCTGGGTACTGAGCATAGTCCAAAAGGGCTACTTGCTCCACTTCAACCAGTTACCTCCCTCCTATTTTCCAGGGGAGCCTCCAAAACTCCCTCTGCACAGGAACCTCCTCCTTCAGGAGTTGGCAAGTCTTCTACAGGAGCAGGTGGTAGAACCGGTGCCTCACCACCTGATTAGGACGAGGCTTCTATTCCAGGTACTTTCTGGTACCAAAAAGGACAGGAGGCCTCAGGACAAATCCTAACCTTGCGAAATCTCAACAAGTTCCTGGAGAGGGAAAAGTTCAAGATGCTTACCCTTGGAATACTGCTGCCCTACCTCCAGCAGGGAGATTGGCTATGCTCCTTAGACCTAAAGGATGCTTATACTCTCATCCTTATTCATCCAGACCACAAACAAGTTTGTAGTGGGAGGAAATCAATCTCAAGTTTGTAGTGGGAGGAAATCATTTTCAGTACAGAGTACTTCCATTTGGCCTAATCTCCGCACCCAGGGTTTTCACCAAATGCCTGGCGGTGGTGGCGGCCTATCTCAGAAACCAGGGCATCTTTGTCTTTCCATACCTGGATGACTGGCTCATCAGGTCTCAGTCTCCACAGGAGGCCAGACAAGCCACTCTTCGCACTGTCTCTCTTCTCCAGCACCTGGGCTTCGTCATAAACTTCAGAAAGTCCACTTTGCTCCCCTCACAGGACATAGAGTTCATAGGCAGATGCCTTCCTAATCTTTTGGTCTACGGGCCTGCTGTATGCGTTTCCTCCAATGCCTCTAGTGGCCCGAAACCTATTCAAGGTTCTTCGGGACAGGGCTTTGCTGATCCTGGTAGCCCCCAGATGGCCGAGGCAACCGTGGTTTCCACTCCTTCTGCAATTGGCGGTGGACACGCCACTCCCTCTGGGGGTGCAACCCGATCTCCTGTCTCAGGATCAGGGATTTCTCCTGCACCCCAACCTCCAGTCCCTCCATTTGATGGCCTGGCTGTTGAAAGGGTAGTTCTAGCCCCTTTACTTCTACTTAGGGAAGGGGAGGAGGTGGTTTTGGCCTCTAGGAGACAATCCACCTGGAAATCTTATGCCCTCAAGTGGCGTAGGTTCTCCAACTGGTATGCTCAGCGCCAACAGAATCCGTTTTCGTGCCTGGTACCAGTGGTGCTGCAGTATCTGCTTCACCTGTCGGACCTAGGCCTTAAATCCAACTCTGTTCGGGTCCACCTCAGTGTTCTGTCAGCTCACCACTCGCCGGTGGAGGGCTAGTCTCTGTCGGTCCACCCCTTAGTGGCCCGCTTCCTCAGAGGCCTGCTTTTGCTCAAGCCTCCGATTCGTCCACCAGCCCCTGAGTGGGATTTGAATGTGGTCCTGCAAGAACTTACTCGCCCACCGTTTGAGCCGATGGCTACCTGTCATTTACGCTTCCTTTCCTGGAAGACGTTGTTCTTGGTGGCTCTTACCTCAGCCAGGCGTGTGAGCGAACTACAGTCTCTGGTTTCTGATAGATCGTACACACGGTTCTATAGGAACAGGGTGGTCTTACGGACTCATCCTAAGTTCCTTCCAAAGGTTGTCTTCTCCTTCCACCTCAGTCAGGAGGTGGTTCTTCCAACCTTTTTTCCCAGGCCGCATGCCAGCCGGGCTGAAATAGTCTTGCATACCCTGGACTGTAGGAGGGCGTTGTCTTTCTACATTGACCGTACGCAGGGGCATTGAAGAGCTGTTCAGCTCTTCGTATCTTTTGACCCTAATAAGCTGGGGTTAACTGTCTCCAAGCGTACCCTGTCCATTTGGGTAGCAGACTGTATCGCCTGGGCGTACAGGGCGGCCGGCCTCTCCTTGCAGGGTCAAGTCACGGCCTACCATGTCAGGGCGATGGCTGCGTCAGTAGCTCATCTCCGCTCTGTTCCGTTGGCAGACATCTGCCTTGCCGCTACTTGGTCTTCAAGCCAGATTTTTGCGGCCCATTATTGCCTCAAGAGGGAGTCCTGCAGGGACAGTGCTTTCGGACAGGTGGTACTCCGTAATCTCTTTGAGGTTTAGGCAACTCCTACCCTCCGGCCCTTGTGTTGGGCTACCGTTTGGGGGCGTTCTTAGAGAAGATTCTTATCACGCATGCTGAGGCTCTAGAGGGAGCTTATTTTTCAGCTTTGGGTTCTCGGTAGCCTAGAGCTGGGAAGTCCCATATGTGAGGACTGACTTCCTGCTTGGTCCTGGAGAAAGAGTAGTTACTACCTGTAACAGGTGTTCTCCAGGAGTAGCAGGAATCAGTCCTCACGACCCTCCCTCTTCCCCTTGGAGTTGCAGTCATATATTTCATTTTGTTTTTTGCTGTCTTTTAGCTATGTCATCAGACTGAGCAAGATGGCACCCTTGGGCGGGAAGGGGACCGCGCATGCGCGCTTCATTCCCAAAGGATTTCTTTGAAAGCTGGGGAAATGCTCTGCACGAGGGCTCCGTCAGCACCGACGTCACCCATGTGTGAGGACTGATTCCTGCTGCTCCTGGAGAACACCTGTTACAGGTGAGTAACTACTCTTACCTTCCGGGCATTCAAAACTTATGGGCAGACAGACTCAGTCGAATACTTCTGCCACACGAGTGGTCCCTCCACTCACACCTGCTTGCTCGAGTGTTTCAAATTTTGGGGAACACCAGATATAGACCTCTTTGCAACTCCACAGAATGCCAAACTTCCCCGATCCTGTTCCAGAATTCCAGCTCAAAACTGTCTTTTGTAAATTTGTATCTCAAGAAAATGCAAAATAAAATATTTAAAAAAAAAACAAAACTGTCAGGCAAGAGATGCTTTCCTACTTCACTGGGGACAGGACTTCCTCTATACCTTCCCACCCATTTCCCTTATTCCCTTTATTTAAGCCTTAGAGAGACAGAGGTCGTATGATACTCATAGCTCCACATTGGCCACGACAAACGTGGTATCCTTTTCTTCTACGTCTCTCTCAAACCACTCCTCTGGAGTTGGAGAATGCTCCAGATCTCCTGTCGCAGGAGTACGGATCCTTACTGCATCCCAATCCCCAGTCCCTACATCTCAGGGCCTGGTTACTGAAAACCTAAAATTCCAGGATATTAACCTTTCTCAACAAGTAAAGTATATCCTCCTGGCTTCTAGGAAACCTTCCACAAGACATTCTTACGCTTTTAAGTAGAAAAGGTTTTCTGTCTGGTGTTCAGAAAAGGGGCTTAACCCCCTTTTAGTACCTGTAAAGTTGCTATTAGAGTATATTCTATAATTATCAACTTCTGGTCTGAAGACCAATTCAGCGAGAGTCCATTTTAGTGCTATTGCTGCTTTTCATAAGCCTTTCGATGGACAACCTATTTCCTCTCATCAGACCTAAAGTTTTTTTCCTGGAAAGTTATTTTCCTAATTGCCATCACTTCTGCAAGACGCATTAGTGAACTACAGGCGTTAGTAGCTGGCACTCTTTATACAAGGTTTCACCATGATAAAGTAGTGCTCAGGACTCATCCCCATTTTCTTCCAAAGGTCGTTTCGCCTTTTCATTTAAACCAGTCGGTTTATCTTCCTATATTATTCCCTAGGCCTCATACCTCCAATGCGGAAAGTAATCTTCACACATTGGATTGTAAAAGAGCCTTAGCTTTTTATCTCCAAAGAACTAAGCCACATAAAAAATATTCTCAGCTTTTTGTGGCTTTCGACTCTAGTCATTTGGGGCTTCCAGTTTCTAAAAGAACTCTGTCAAATTGGATTGCAGATTGCATATGCTATACATATCAGAGTCAGGGACTTTCTCTCGAAGGCCATGTCACAGCTCACAATGTGAGAGCAATGGCAGCCTCAACGGCTAACCTTCGTTCTGTCTCTATTGATGACATCTGCAAAGCAGCTACTTGGGCTTTGGTACACAACTTCACAACCCACTATTGCTTAGACAAGGACTCCCGTCGGGATGCCTCATTTGGCCAGGCTGTTCTCCCAACATCTCTTCCATACTTAATACAACTCCTTCCCACCGTCCACGGTTTGGATGCCAGAGGTCCATGGGAGGAAGCATGACCCATCTCACCTGGGTTCGCAGCTTGATGGGGTCACCCCTTGTCATCTCTCAGCTGGGGAGTCCCCATATGTGAAGACTACATTCCTGCTTGTTCCGGGAGATAGCGTAGTTACTCACCTGTAACAGGTGATCTCCAGCAACAGCAGGAATTTAGTCTCCACAACCCACCCACCTCCCCTAGGAGTTGTCTTTATCTCTCTCTTTCTCTACTTCTCTCCTTTGCTCTCAGCTGTAAACTCAACTGAAGTGAGAGAGGTACAGAGGCGGGAAGGCAGCACGAATGCGCTGTGGGATGCTCCCAAAGGCTTTCCGATTGGACGCTGGGGAGCGTTCCCATGCGGGCTCCATCGTTACCGACGATACCCATATGTGAAGACTAAATTCCTGCTGTTCCCGGAGATCACCTGTTACAGGTGAGTAACTACGCTATATCCTGGGTCCCTTTTAATAATGGTTTATGGACCTTTCCTCCGGGAACTTGTCCAAACCTTTTTCAAACCCAGCTACACTAACAACTCTTACTACATCCTCCGGTAACAAATTCCAGAATTTTATTACACGTTGAGTGAAAAAATATTTTCTCTTATTAGTCTTAAATAGGTTACCCTGTAGCTTCATTGCATGTCCCCTAGTCTTTTTATATTCTGATGACTTAAACAATCAATCTACATTTACTCGTTACACTCCATTCATTAATTTATAGACCTCTATCATATCTCCCCTCAGCCATCTCTTTTCCAGGTTGAAGAGCCCTAATGTTTTAGCCTCTTTTCATAGGAGTATCTTTCCATCCCATTTACCATTTTGGTGGCTCTTCTCTGTACCTTTTCTAATAACGCTATATCCTTCTTAAGTTACAGCGACCAGAATTGCACACAATATTCAAGGTGCAGTCACACCATGGAACGATACAGAGGCATTATAATATCCTTTGTTTTATTTTCCATTCCTTTCCTTATGATACCTAGTATTCTATTTGCTCTCTTGGCCGCCGCTGCACACTGGGCAGAGGGTTTTACCATGTTATCTATAATGACGCCTAAATCTTTTTCCTTGGTGGTGGTGGCTCCCACTGTGGAACCTTGCATCGTGTAACCATGGTTTGGGCTGTTCTTTCCTAGGTGTATAACTTTGCACTTGTCCACATTAAATTTCATCTGCCATTTGGATGCCCAGTCTTCCAATTTATCAAGATCCTCTTGCAATTTTCCACAATCCTCCTGATTTTTAACAACTTTAGATAGTTTTGTGTCATCTGCAAATTTGATAACCTCACTCGTTATTGCCTTTTCCAGGTCATTTTTGAATATGACAAAAAGCAGCAGACCCAGCACAGATCCCTGGGGTACTCCACTATTCACCTTTTTCCATTGGGAAAATTGGCCATTTAGCCCTTCCCTCTGCTTTCTGTCTTTTAACCAGTTCCTTATCCAGAATATTAAATTTCCTCCTATCCCATGACTTTTTAGTTTTGCCAAAAGTCTCTGATAAGGGACCTTGTCAAAGGCTTTCTGAAAGTCCAGATACACTATATCAACCGGCTCACCTTTGTCTACCTGTTTATTCACGCCTTCAAAAAAAGAACATAACAGATTAGTAAGACAAGAACTTCCTTGTTTAAAGCCATGTTGTTTGTCTCCCATGAAGCCATGACTATCTACATGTTCAGTAATTTTGTTCTTTATGATGGTTTCTACCATTTTTCCCGGTACTGACGTCAGGCTCACCAGTCTGTAGTTTCCCGGATCACCCCTGGAACCCTTTTTAAAAATTGGCATGACATTGGCGATCCTCCAATCTTCAGATATTACAGATGATTTTAATGATAGTTCACAGATTACTAATAGCAGGTCTGCAATCTCATATTTCAGTTCTTTCAACAACCTTGAATGTATACCATCCGGTCCCATACCATCCGGTCCAGGTGATTTGAACACTTCAGATTATCAAATAGTTGTAATACATCATCTCCAGGAACAAGCAGGAATGTAGCCTACACATATGGGTATCATCGGTACCGACGGAGCCTGCGCGGGAATGCTTCCCAGCATACAATTAGAAAGCTTTTGGGAGCATCCCACAGCGCCTGTGTGCTGCCTTCCCGCCTTTCCCAACTATCTCTCTCCTGTTCTTTGTTTTCCGCAGAGCCGGCAGGTCTCACTTCCTGTCACCACAGAAAATATCCCATTTATTCTTCTTTTTTGTGGTCGCGTCTGCCTTCCTTCGACGCTACACCAGTACCACCGGTTCTTTCTTTCTTTTCCTTATAAAAAAAATATATATATTTTCCTGGAGTCTTCCAGCTTTTTTCTCCTCTGGTGCCACGTGCCATTTTGGGCACTAGGCCCAACTTTCCTCTACAATGGAAAAACCCGCTTCGGGTTTTAAAAAGTGTTCCAAGTGTGGCGGTACCATCTCCGTCACCAACACCCATGAGTGGTGCCTCAAATGTTTAGGTCCTGACCACTCTATCGCCGAGTGTGTTACCTGTGGGATGATGTCGAAGAGGGGTCGGCAAATCCGAGCTGCTAAACTTAGCACCCTTTTTCCCTCCGATGCAGCATCTGTGGCATCAACATCTTCCAGGGCTTCGTCTTCCTCCCATGGATCTCAGGTAACTAAACATAAGTCTAGCCGATCCTCAAAGGGTAGATCTCCTAAGTATCGAGATGCCTCTGGCGTTGCCCTTGAGAGACTCACACCGGCAAAATTACCCCGGCGGGAGGCTTTGGCTTCCAATGCATCATCGGGGCTCCAGGATGTTCTTGAGGCCCCAACCTCGGCAGAACTACTGGTGCCATGCTCTGGGGTACTGGGCGCTTTGTCCGGTACCAATACCCAGGCATCGGCGGCATCGATAGGCCAGAGATTCTTGGCTATTGAACGCAGTCTGGCGGCTCTTCTCTCGGCATCGATGCCCCCGAAACTGCTTCAGAAACTGTCCCACAGATAAGGCAAAAAATCACGTAAGTATCGAAAACACAGTCCAAAAACGTGATATTGGAAAAACAAATTTATTTGAATTCTAAGACCTTTATAGACTGTGTTCCCGAAACTGCTTCAGACAATTCAACCGGTACCGGTACCTACATTGGTACCGGGGCCAATTGCTTCGACGTCCGCAGGTGGACCACCGGTACCGACGCATGCTGTGCCCTCCGGTACTGACAAGTTGGTACCGGACCCTGTCGATACCGACTTCGATCGGTACCAGTATCGTGCGCTGCACGATTACCCGGACAGTAAATACTTTGAATCCTCCGACGAGTCTGAAGGCTCTGACAGCTCTGTCGATACCAGAGTACTTCTTCTTGAGGATTCTTCCTCTCCTAAATGTAGGATGTCTCCTCCAGAGGGTATATTTATTTATTTATTTATTTATTTAATTGCTTTTCTATACCGCACTATTTATTATGAGCGCGGTTTACAGGAAACTTTTGTGCAAAGAGGGTATTTCAATGCACTTACAATAAACAGGGTAAATAAACATGGATAACAGGTAAAAACAACTATTTACAATTTAGTATGCAGGCTTGTACAATTATCTCGTTAGTAAGTACAGTTGATACGACAATGACATTCTGTAAATATCCTTCCAGGATTTTATCCGGGATGTGGCGCGAGATCTTTCCATCACAGTGGCTCCTGAAACAGATCCTAGGGCAAAGGAATTGGAGATTTTACAATATCCTAAAGCTCCCAAAGAAGCAGCTTCTTTGCCTGTTCATGAGATCTTGCATGATCTCATGCTAAGGATGTGGGAAACACCTCTCACCACTTCTCCTCATTCTCGTAGGCTCGATACCATGTATCGAGTTCCTCCCTGTCCTGGACTTCAAAAAACTCAGCTGCCCCACCATTCCATGGTGATGGAATCAGCTATGAGAAGGATCAAGAGTGCAAAAAGACATGCATCTAATCCTCGAGGACGTGAATGTAGAACTCTTCATGCCTTTGGGCGTCGAACCTTCCAGGCCTCTATGCTTTCTGCCAGGATTAGTTCCTACATTTTATATATGGGAATGTTCCTTAAGGAAGTTACAGGAGATCTAGAGCTTATGATCTCTCTCCTTCCTGATGATAAGAGACAAGATTATCTTGCACTTATCAAACATGCTCACGATGTTTCCAAATTCGTAAATCGTGCAGCTTTTGATTGTTTTGAGTGCATAAGCAGAACTTCTGCTATTGCCATAGGTGCACATAGGATTGCCTGGCTCCAGGCATCTGACTTGGAACTTTGGGTACAGGACAAATGGGGGAATATTCCTTGCACAGGAGAGAATCTCTTTGCAAAAATTGGCAAGAGAAAGCTAATGAGCTAGATGCTGATAATCTCACCTTGGATGGATTATCAAAATCTACAGCTGATCCTGCAAGGAAAAAAGTCCTACAAAAAAACATTCTTCACTAAAAAGAAGAAGTTCTACCCCTGCTGTACCCAGCAAGGGCATCGTTCAGGTCAGTCTGTCCAAAAGTGTCAGCAACAACCTAAACAAAGAAAAACAAAGGCTGCTAAGCCTCAACCGGCTCAGCAGACTCAGCCTCCACAGGGGCTTTGACTGCCATCTAGAGAACTTTGTCTTCCTGGCCCTGAACGGGCCAGAGCCTTCCACCATCCCAGGAAGATTGTTATTTTGCCCCCAGATGGGGGCAGATAACAGCAGAAAGTTGGACTCTGTCCATTGTAAGAGCGGGATACAAGCTTCACTTCCTCAGCATGCCCCCTCTTACAATGGTAAGACAGTTCAATTCTCAGACCTCTCTCAACTCCCAGTTAGATCACAAGGTCAGTCTGCTTCTTGCCCAAGGGGCAATAGAAGACGTACCTATTCATCAACAAGGTGCAGGGTTCTATTCCCCCTTTTTCCTTATTCCAAAGAAAACAGGAGGGCACAGACCCATTTTAGACCTCAGAGAATTGAACAAATTCCTTTTCAAAGATAAATTCAAAATGATTTCTCGAGGAACTCTACTACCATACCTTCAGAGTCAGGACTGGCTTTGTTCTCTAGATCTCAAGGATGCGTACACTCATGTTCTCATCCATCCAACTCACCGAAGGTTTCTTCTCGCTTTCTATTTCAAGGGAAGCACTACCAATACAGAGTTCTTCCTTTTGGCCTGGCCTCTGCACCAAGGGTGTTCACAAAATGCATGGCTGTGGTGGCAGCATTTCTCCGCACCCTAAAAATATTCGTCTTCCCTTACTTGATCGATTGGCTCATTCGAGCCCCATCTGAGCCAGAGGCCAGGTTTTCTCTATCTCGCACAATGCGTATCCTTCAATATTTGGGACTTATCATAAACTTCCCAAAATCCATCCCAGCTCCCACTCAGTCTCTAGAGTTCATAGGAGCCCTGCTGGATACCAGACAGACAAGGGCCTATCTTCCACAGTCCCGCTGCCTTCGCATTGTACAGTTAGCTTCCCAAGCAATGCTAAAGTCTTACCTCAGTGCTCGGGAAATGTTACAATTGCTAGGCCACATGGCATCCACCTTGCATGTGGTCCCTTATGCCCGCCTCCATATGAGGGCAGCCCAGTGGACTCTATCCACTCAGTGGGCTCAGGCGTCAGGTTGCCTGTCAGACAAAATAGCAACCCTCAGATCGTCTTATTTTGTCTCTCCAATGGTGGCAGTCACCCCAGAATCTGTTGGTGGGGGTCCCCTTTTCAGCAACCCCCACCCCAAGTAATTCTAACAACAGATGCCTCACAGGTGGGTTGGGGAGCCCATTTGCGAGGCCTCTCTACCCAGGGTTCCTGGACTCCACAGGAGACCGATCTACACATCAATCACCTAGAGCTCAGAGCAATCTTTCTTGCTCTTCGAGTGTTTCACACCCAGCTCAGCTACAAAACTGTCCTAATTCAAACGGACAACCAGGTAGCCATGTTCTATGTGAACAAGCAGGGCGGAACAGGCTCCGTCGCTCTGCAAGGAAGCTTTGCGACTTTGGGCCCTTGCCAGAGAGCATCAGATTCATCTTCTTGCAGTGTATCTTCCAGGCATTCAAAACTCTTGGGCAGACAGACTCGGTCGAGTTCTGCTTCCACACGAATGGTCTCTCCATGCAGACCAGGTGGCCAAAATTTTCCAATTTTGGGGAACCCCGGACATAGACCTCTTTGCAAGTCCGCTGAATGCCAAACGTCCCCGGTTCTGTTCCAGAATTCCGGCTCAGGGTTGTCAGGCCAGGGATGCCTTCTTCCTCCATTGGGGTCGGGACTTTCTGTATATCATTTATGCTTCCAGGAAACCATCCACAAGACGCTCTTATGCTTTCAAGTGGAAAAGGTTTACCATATGGTGTTCACAGAAGGGTCTTAACCCTCTTGCAGTACCTCTGGTATCATTACTGGAATATCTCCTTCATTTGTCTAATGCAGGGCTTATTACCAATTCAGTGAGAGTTCATTTCAGTGCTATTGCAGCTTCTCTCAAGCCTTTAAATGGGTAACCTATTTCCTCTCATCCTATCATAGCGAGATTTATGAGAGGCCTTCTTCTAACTAAGCCTCCCGTTAATCCATCACCGGTGGCATGGGATTTAAATCTGGTTCTTGGCCAGCTCATGAAGCCGCCTTTAACCATTAGCTACTACCTCTTTGAAATTCCTTTCCTGGAAGGTTATTTTTCTTATTGCAATCACATCAGCACGTCGCATCAGTGAACTGCAAGCATTGGTGGCTGATCCTTCTTATACAAGGTTCCATCATGATAAGGTAGTCCTTAGGACTCATCCTCACATTATGCCAAAGGTGGTTTCACCTTTTCATTTAAACTAAGCAGTTTACCATCCTGTTTTTTTCCCAAGGCCTCATGCCTCTAATGCGGAAAGGAATCTTCATTCTTTGGACTGTAATAGAGCTTTGGCCTTTTACTTGCAAAGGACGCAGCAACATAGAAAGTCCTCTCAACTTTGTTGCTTTTGATCCTAGTCATTTAGGACTTCCAGTCTCCAAAAGGACACTGTCCAACTGTATTGCACAGTGTATATCTTTTGCCTATCGGAGTAAGAACCTTCCTCTTGAAGGCCATATCACAGCGCACAATGTGAGAGCCATGGCAGCCTCTATGGCTCATCTTCACTCTGTGTCTGTCGACGACATCTGTCGAGCAGCTACCTGGGCCTCGGTTCATACCTTCACAGCCCATTACTGCTTGGACAAGGACTCCCGCTGGGATGCTCTGTTTGGTCAGGCTGTTCTTCAACACCTGTTCCATACTTAATCAACTCCTACCCACCATCCCTGCTAGGATGCCAGAGATCCATGGGGGAAATGGAGCCCTTTCAAAAGGGCACACAACTTCTGGGGTTTCTCCCTGGCATCTGTAGCTAGGGAGTCCCCATATGTGAAGACTACATTCCTGCTTTTTCCTGGAGATAGCATAGTTACTCACCTGTAACAGGTGATCTCCGGGAACAGCAGGAATTTAGTCTTCACAACCCATCCACCTCCCCTAGGAGTTGTATCTCTCTATCTCTCTCTTTTTCTCTCTCCCTCTCTCTCTCCCTCTCTCTCTCTGTCTCAGCTTTAAAACTCAACTGGAGAGAGTCAGTTGGGAAAGGCAGGAAGGCAGCACGCAGGCGCTGTGGGATGCTTCCAAAAGCTTTCTAATTGGACGCTGGGGAGCATTCCCGTGCAGGCTCCATCGGTACCGACTATGCCCATATGTGAAGACTAAATTCCTGCTGTTCCTGGAGATCACCTGTTACAGGTGAGTAACTATGCTTTCCCGGTGTAGCGATATTTCTTTCAATTCTTCCACAGTATCACCTTTAAATACCACTTCAGTCATAGGTAAAATCCCTACATCTTCCTCATGAAAGACCGAAGCAAAGAATTCATTCATTCTCTCCGCTATATTCTTTCCCCTCTTACTGCCTCTTTTTCCCTCTATCATCTAGTGGTCCAACTGACTCTCTCACAGGTTTTTTGCTACGAATGTACTTGAAAAAATCTTTATTATGCGTTTTTGCTTCCACGGCAAGTTTGTTCTGACATTCTCTCTTTGCCTGCCTTATCCAATGCCTTGCATTTAACTTGCCAGTGCTTGTGCTGTTTCCAGTTTTCGTCATTTGGCTCTTTTTCCATTTCCTGAAAGATGCTTTTTTGGCAACAACAGCCTCTCTGACCTCACCTTTAAACCATGCTGGCAGTTTTTTGGACTTCCTTCCACTTTTTTAAAGCGTGGAATACAGCTGTTCTGGGCTTCCAAGATAGTATTTTTAAACAACACCCAAGCTTGATGTAAGTCTTTAACCTTTGCTACTGCTCCTTTTAGTTTTTTCTTAACTATTTTCCTCATTTTATCATAGTCTCCCTTTCGAAAGTTAAAAGGTAGAAATGTGGATTTCCTTACCATCCCTCCTCCATTAATTAAATCAAACGCCATCATGCTATGATCACTATTGCAAAGTAGCCCCAACACCCTTGTCTTGCACCATATGTGGTTTTCTTCTAAGGACTAAGTCCAAAATGGCTTCCCCTTTGGTCGGTTCATGTACTAGTTGCTCCAAGAAGCAGTCATTTATTTCATTTAGAAACGTTATCTCCCTAGTATGTCCTGCAATGACACTGACCCAGTCAATGCCCTGGTAATTGAAATCACTCATTATTATTACCGTTCTTTAACTTTTGTTAGCTTTCCTGATTTCTTTGAGCATTTCATCATTCATTTGTTCATTCTGGCTAGGCAGTCAATAGTACATTCCCACTGCCATCACCTTCCCCTTTTTACATGGAATTTCAGTCCATAGAGATTCTACAGTAAATTTTGTTTCCTGAAAACTTTAATCCTTTGTGACTCAATGCCCTCTCTAACATAGAGTGCAATCCCTCCACCAATTTGATCAGTTCTATCATTACGAGATAGTTTGTACCCAGGTATCACAGTGTCCCACTGGTCGTCCTCCTTCCACCATGTCTCCAAGATGCCAATCATATCTAACTTCTCATTTAGTGCTATATATTCTAACTCTCCCATCTTATTTTTTAGACTTCTAGCATTTGCATACAAGCATTTTAGAGACTGCATTTTATTCATATTAATCTGGTTATCGGTAGGCAGAGGTAATTTGTAATCTTTAAGCTCTGTCTGCTCTGTACTCAAGGGTATTTGGGCTACCTTTGTCATTATTGGAACCTCTCTGCTGATGTGCCCTAACTTCTTTTTTTTGGTAGTATCCTTCAAGGATACATTGTTCCAAACATGCACTCTTGGGCGACTGTCAGCTCTCCCCTATTATCTAGTTTAAAAGCTGCTCTATCTCCTTTTTAAAGGTTAATGCCAGCAGCCTGATTCCATCCCGGTTAATTGAAGCCCATCCCTTCGGAAGAGCCCCTCCTTTCCCCAGAATGTTCCCCAGTTCCTAACAAATCCAAAACCCTCATCCTTGCACCATTATCTCATCAACACATTGAGACTCCGGAGCTCTGCCTGCCTTTTGGGTCCTGCGCGTGGAACAGGAAGCATTTCAGAGAACGCTACCCTGGAAGCTCTGGATTTCAACTTCCCACCTAAAAGCCTAATTTTAGCATCCAGAACCTCCCTACCACATTTTCCTATGTCATTGCTACTGACATGTACCAAGACAGCAGACTCCTCCCCAGCACTGTCTAAGACCGTATCTGGGTGGCACATGAGGTCTGCTACCTTCGCACTAGGCAGGCATGTTACCAAGCGATCCTCATGTCCACCATCCACCCAGCTATCTACATGACTAATGTTCAAATCACCAATTATAACGGCTGTCCTAACCCTTCCCTCATGGGCACTTGGCCCTGGAGAAACTTCCTCGGTGCGAGAGGGTTTTGCATCACCTGGCGGATAGATCCAAGCTATAGGATCACTTCCTGCCACACCAGGGTGATGTTTTCCTGTCACGTGACCTCTTTCCTCCATGGCAACAGGGATGCTGCCAGGCTGGAGGTGGGACTTCAGGACTATATCCCTGTAGGTCTCTTTTATGTACCTCTCTGTCTTCCTTATGTCTTCAAGTATGCTACTCTTGCCTCCAGAGATCGGACTCGTTCCCAGAGAGCAAAGAGCTCCTTGCACCTTGTGCACATGTAAGACCCCTCACCAACTGGGAGAAAATCATACATATCACACTCAGTGCAAAAGACTGGAATGCCCACATCTTGCTGTTGGACTTTTGTCTGCATCTTCGGTTTAAGGTTGTGTTTAGATATTTAAGTTCTTTACTTACTAAGGGTTGCTGGGGATACTTATACCAATAAAACTATATCTAATATGTTTAATGTACTTTGTTCACCTGAAGTTTAATTAATCTCAGGTCCTTAATGCCAGCAGCCTGGTTCCATCCCGGTTAAGTGAAGCCCATCCCTTCGGAAGAACCCCTCCTTTCCATGCTGATGAAAATAAACAGCTTCACCTGCGAGTGAATATGGCACCTCCGTTCATAGTAACATAGTAAATGACGGCAGTATGGTCCATCTAGTCTGCCCAGTAAGGTGGCAAGAGTAGGTGCACCTGCTGCTCCGTGCAGGCCACCCCTGCCCATGTCTTTATTTTAGGGGTGAACCGTTCCCATGTCTTTGTTTTAGGGGTGAACCCACCGCTCCACGTAGGACACCCCTATATGTTGAGAAATTAGTTAAGTTTATTTTGATTTTATCCTATTGCTGTAAAGGGATGCACTGTGTCCCCCATGCCATTTTGAATTCTGTCACTGTATTTGCCCCCACCACTTCCATCGGGAGGGCATTCCAAGCATCCACCACCCTTTCAGTGAAAAGGTATTTCCTGACTTTGCCTTTCAATTTATCCCCTTGCAGCTTCATTTATTTATTTATTTTTATGTATTTATTTAACACTTCTTATATACCGCGCTATTTGTTATCAGTGCGGTTTACATTCAACAACGAGAGCTCAGTGCAATCAAAACTGTTTGAGTTTACATTATAACAGGTGTTAGAACTTGGACAATACAGGGTAACTATTTACATGTTGTGATATCTTTAACGATATAAATACAGAATAACTATATACATGCTGAGTTTGGTCAGAATAGATGGAGAGTACATGGTAAGTATATACAGGTTGACATAGAGTACTAAATATTACATGATGTGAATAGACGTGAAGTGTTTAAGGGTATGAGTGTGATTGCTTAAAGCCTGAGTGTTATGTTGTGAGTGAGGTGTTTGTGGGGGGAGGAGAGAGATTTCTCTGGGACGGGGAAGCTGATTGAGCAAAATGTAGCAGAAAGAGATGGTGCTTTATTGCCTTCCGAAACTGTAGGAGGTCTTTGATTGTTCTTATTTCTGGTGGGAGGTCATTCCAGCATTTCGGTGTGTAGTGTGCAAAAGCTCTTCTCCTGGTTGTTTGGGTGCACTTTATGGAATCTTTAGGGAAGGTCAATGTGTTGGCTGTTGCTGTCCTTCTAGATCTGATTTGTGGAGTTGGTGTAATAAGGTCTTGAGAGAAATGGGGGCTATGTTGTTTATCTTAAATATTATCAGTAGGATCTTGTATGTTAGCCTGCAGTATATCGGTAACCAGTGGAGCTCTTGAAGTATTGGCGTGATATGGTCTGATCTGGATAGACCACAGAGGACGCGGGCAGCAGTGTTCATAGCTGGTTGAGGGTGTTCTTTGGCAGACCATATAGAATTACGTTTGCATAGTCGAAATGTGGTAGTATGAGGGCCTGGAAGATGGTGCAGAAGTCCTTAGGGGGTAGCATGGGTTTGAGGTGTCGCAGTGCTCTGATTTTGTTGTAGATTGATCTGGTTATAATTTTGATGTGCTCCTTAAAGTCAAGGTGCTGGTCCAGTGTGATTCCGAGATATCGTATGGTACTTCGAATGGGAAGTTTTGCATCTCTTACTCTTAGGGTGGGTGGAGGGGAGAAATTCTTGTTCCTTGATATAAATAGAACTTCGGTTTTCTTGAAATTTATGTAGAGGTTATGTTATGCCCTCTAGTTTTACAGCTTCCCCGTCTTTGGAAGAGGTTGGTTTGTTCATTATTTCTCTTTATAGGTCTGAAACATATCTCCCCTGTCCCTCCTCTCCTCCATAGTGTACATATTTAGGTCTTCAAGTCTCTTCTCTTAAGGCTTCTGACGCAGTCTCCAAATCATTTTGGTCACCTTCCTCTGAACAGTTTCCAGTCTTTTTATATCCTTTGCAAGACATGGTCTCCAAAACTGAACACAGTGTTCCAAGTGAGGCCTCACCAGTGACTTACACAGTGGCATTGGTACCTCTTCCTTTCTGCTGGTAATTCCTCCTTGTATGCAACCCAACATCCTCCTGGCCTTTGCCACTGCCTTGTCGCACTGTTTTGCCACCTTGAGATCCGCAGAAATAATCACACCATTGTCCTTCTCCTGGTCCGTGCACAGCAATCTCTCTCCCCCTATCGCGTACTTTTCACCTGGATTTTTGCTTTCCAAGTACATGACACTGCACTTCTTCGCATTAAATCTTAACTGCCAAGCATTAGACCATTCTTCCAGCTTTTGTAGATCTTTCCTCATGTTATCCACTCCCTCAGGGGAGTCCACTCTGTTGCATATTTTTGTGTCATCTGCAAAAAGACAGACTTTTCCATGCAGTCCTTAAGCAATATCACTCACAAATACATTGAACCGTGCCAGGCCCAGGACCGAACCCTGGGGCACCCTGCTAATCACCCTCCTTTCATCCGAGTGAGTTCCATTTTCCATCACCTTCTGTCGTCTTTCAGTCAGCCAATTTCTGATCCAGTTAACCACCTTGGGACCCATCCCCAAACTACTAAATTTATTGATAAGCCTCCTATGAGGAACAGTATCAAAGGCTTTGCTGAAATCCAGGTAGATGACATCCATCGCATGCCCCTAATCTAGTTCTCTGGTCACCCAGTCAAAGAACTCAATCAGATTTGTTTGTCAAGATTGCCTTTGGTAAAACCATGTTGCCTTGGATCATGCAACCTGTTGGTTTTGAGAAAGTCCACCGTTTGCTCTTTCAGAAGCGCCTCCATTACTTTTCCCGCCACTGAGTTAAGGCTCACAGGCCTGTAGTTTGTCACGTCTTCCCTGTCACCACTTTTGTGAAGACGTACCACATCTGCCCTTATCCAGTCCTGAGGAACTGCTCCTATTTCCAAGGATCTGTTGAAAACATCCTTTAACTGCCCTGCAAGAACCTGAGCTCTTTCAGTATCCTGGGATGTATCCCATCCGGTCCCATGACCTTGTTCACTTTCAGTTTTGCAAGTTGTTCTAACACATCATCTTAAGTGAATGGTGTGGTATCTACTTCATTCCCATTTTTATATTTGGGAGTCACGGATGGTCCTTCTCCAGGATTTTCTTTAGTAAAAATAGAACAGAAGTATTTTTTTTAGCAATTTTGCTTTTTCAATGTCACTTTCCACAAATCCGTTCCCAGCACTTCTGAGTCCTGCAATTCCATCTCTGATTTTCCTCCTCTCCCGAATATACCTGAAGAAAGTTTTGTCGCCACACTTCACATCTTTAGCCATCTTTTCCTCTGCCTGTGATTTTGCTTTGCTTATTTTTATTTTTGTATCTTTTAGTTTGCTCCTGTATTCCTTACTATGTTCCTCTGTTTGCAAGCTTTTGAATTTTGTGAAAGCTGTGTTTTTTGCCTTTATTTGAACAGCCACTTCTTTGGAGAACCACATAGGTTTCCTTTTCCTCTTGTTTTTATTTACTTTCCTTACATATTTATCTGTTGCCCTTTTTATTGCCATCTTTAGTTTAGCCCGAGGTTTAAGCACCTATAAAGCTACGATTATGCCAGGAGTGGGTGGGTGTTGGGGAGAGAGTGAAGGAAAAAAGACTTATGAAAAGCTGGCTGCTACATAGTACCCTCTCCTGTGCTTCTAAGGTAATCTGTGACCAATCTCCAGGGGGAATCCCACAGCCCTTGCTTGGATAGAGGGAGTCTTGTGTTCTAAATCTAACCAGAAGTCTCTCTTTTGTGTTTTAAATTTAAACTAGGCCCTGACTATTAAATTTAAACTGGAAGCTCTCTGCTGGGTTCTAAATTTAACCAGTTGGTGTTGAGCAGTGTGTATAACATGATGGTGTTGGCGTATATGTGGAAGGAGACTTGGGATCGGAGTGTTTCGCAGAATGGTTGCATGTATATGTTAAATAGTATTTTATTTATTTTCTTTAACATTTCTTATATACCACCTTTCATGAAATCAAGGCAGTTTACATTGAACAAACTGAAATTACATTGAACAGGGCATTATAACTTGGAGATGACTATTTTACAGGGAACATGGGCAATGGAGGGTTAAGTGACTTGCCCAAGACCACAAGGAGCACCTTCCGGCCCAAGGTTGTGTCCTCTAGTGGGATTTTAACCTCCGACCTTTCGGCCTGAGGTTACTTGCCCCAACCACTAGGCCACTCCTCCCTTGTAGTAGGTCCAACACAATAAGCACAAAACCACGTAAAGAGAAAGAACCCAGTCCAGGAACATGGTAAAAAGGAAAGACAGAGCTTTTTATTATATCATGAAACACGGGATTAAGCGCCAAGGAGACACGACACAGGCCGTGTTTTGATTAAGCCTTCATCAGGGGTAATCTGGCGTGCTATAATCATAAATAAACAATAATTAAATTATAAAATCAAAATCATACTAAAATAATTAAACTCATAAATAATTAAAAAATAATAAAAACATTGATTATCTAAACATAAGACTTACATGAACAAATGTTAAACTATCAAAACCTCATAAATAAACATATTCTGTCAAATAATTCTAACTACAATCATGAACAATTAAAAACATAAAAATGAACATTGCTAAAAGACAATAGTAAAAAATATTCATAGAAGGATGTTTCATTACCCATAAAATAAAAATATGTATTGGTACCTCGGTATGTAGTTTAGCCCATATGTAATGGTCTTGTTAGCTAAAAAAGAGATGAGAAACCATAAGAGTGGGGAGCAGGAGTGAACCACGAAGAACAAAACCTTTGCAACCTTACTAAAGGCTTTAAAATATGGACGTGCATCAATACCTATTGTGAACACTTTATAACATAAAAAGGGGGTATTTATAGCTCAAAACAGTTATATAACACTAATAACATTATAACATTCTAAAACATTACTTTTCATAACGGCTTCACATTGATCTATTTGTGTCAGCCTCATATAATGTCAACATGATGATATTGAACAATAGAGCCCGCAAATGACCCAAGAATGTTAATGCTGCAATAAAAATGGACATTAAAAACCTTTTATATTATAAATAGAATCGTGTGCTATTATATATGAAGATGCAACTGCTTAACATGGTGACTTATTTGAATAAACGCCACAGGTAGCAGCTATAAGACCGCTGCATTGTGTTCCTTTGTAAAGAAAAACCTTAAACCCAAAAAACATTTTTTAAACAGTTAGCTAATGAAATCATAATATCTATAGCACACCCTGGTTTAAAGAACATATTCTAGAGATCGTACGAGACAGCACACCAGTAACATATCCCGATCCCAAACTACATCATGAAAAAAACTTTACTTTTTCCACAGTGTACCTTGAGATCGGCAAAAAGTGTATTTGCAGAATTTTCATAACGGGGCCAGTCTTGTCTTGTACGATCTCTAGAACACGTTCTTTAAACCAGGGTGTGCTATAGACATATGGACAGCCAATCAGAAGAGACGACACGATTTTCTCGCAGTACAGAGTTTTTGTATACAGCGCAAGTGCGGGCGTTTTTCAGACCGAATACGGATCTTTTTCGGACATGAGGATCCTTTCAGAAGTTTCTTTCCAGAGGTATGATTTCATTAGCTGTTTAAAACTTTTTTTTTGGTTTAAGGTTTTTCTTTACAAAGGAACGCAATGCAGCGGTACCTGTGGCTCTATTGTTCAATATCATCATGTTGACATTATATGAGGTATTGATGCATGCCCATATTTTAAAGCCTTTAGTAAGGTTGCAAAGGTTTTGTTCTTCGTGATTCACTCCTGCTCCCCACTCTTATGGTTCTCATCTGTTTTTTAGCTAACTAGACCATTACATATGGGCTAAACTATATATAGAGGTACCAATACATATTTTTATTTTATGGTTAATGACACACCCTTATATTAATGTTTTTTACTATTGTCTTTTATAATTCATTTTTATGTTTTTAATTGTTCATGATTTTAGTTAGATTATTTGACAGAATATGTTTATTTATGAGGTTTTGATAGTTTAACATTTGTTCATGTAGTTCTTATGCTTAATCATGTTTTTATTATTTTTTACTTTTTAATTATTTTAGTATGATTTTATAATTTAATTATTGTTTGTTTATGATTATAGCACGCCAGATTACCCCTGATGAAGGTTTACGCAAAACACGGCCTGTGTCGGGTCTCCTTGGCGTTTTATCGCCTGTTTTATGGTACAGTCAAACCTCGTTTTCATGATTAATCCATTCGAAAAAGTCTGACTAAAACCGAAATATATGAAAACTGAAGCAATATTTCCCATAAGAAATAATGTAAAGCCAATTAATCCGTTCCAGACACCCAAAAATATTCACAAAAAATACATTTTATAGAGAATAACTATATTTTTACATACAGAAAGCAATGAGAAATAAATATAAATGACTAATGAAATAGATAAATGAACATTTAACATCACTTTTACCTTTATTGAAGACTCTTGTTGGCAAGATGCAGCCAGACACCCAGAGAGATCGGGCACAGGGATTTAAAAAAAAAAGAACAAAACAAGAAGGATCCACAAAAAAACAGCCTTCAGTAAAGGCGCCAGCCACAGCCACCGGAAACACCACTCTCCCGCTCAGGCAACCTGGAACGCAGAGCTGAGCATGCGTTCCAGAGCCATGTGGCAATGGCTGCAGCAGCACGGGCCCCCGAAGTCTCAACCAGGCAGCAGAACGACTCTCTCCCCCGCCTCCGATTCTCAGCAGCAGCAGGACTGGCAAGTTTGGAAGACCCCTTTCAGCAGGGAGTCCCAGCAGGGAATCCTAATTGAGCGTCGGAAGAATCAGACCAGCACAACAGCTTCCGGCACTTCTCTCACCACACCGGACAGCACACACCTCTGATCGCCGACTCTCTCCCCCGCCTCCAATTCTCAGCATCAGCATAAGCAGAACAGCTCTCACACACCTCTGATCGCCGACTCTTTCCCCGCCTCCGATTCTCAGCATCAGCAGAACAGATCCCGGCACTTCTCTCACCTCACCGGACAGATCCCTCAAAGTTTCGCCATCAGCAGGAAGTGTCGGAAGCCACACTCACAGTACAGTACTGCAGGATCGCTGAAAGCAAAGAGCTCTGGATCGCAAAAATAAGTACTGTACTATACTGCTGAGCGCCCCCCCCCCCCCCCCCGGACCATTTTAATTGTATGAAAACCGAGCGGATGTACGAGAACCAGGACAAAATCGCAATGAAAAATGTCATTGAAAACCGAAGCTAACAAAAACTGGGGCATACGAAAACCAAGGTTTGACTGTATAATAAAAAGCTCTGTCTTTTCTTTTTACCACGTTCCTGGACTGGGTTCTTATGTTAAATAGTAGTGCAGAAATTGTGGAACCTTGTGGGACGCCTTATGCTTGGATGTATTGAGCAGAGGTGCAGTTCCCAATCCTTACTTGTCTTCAGTTTTTGAGGTAGGATTGAAACCATTTTAGTACAGTTTCCTCTTTTCCTAATGTTTGCAGTCGCAGTATGAGTATTTGGTGGTTAATGGTATCGAAAGCCATTGAGATGTCTAGAAATAGGAGGATGAATCCGGAATTTGGTGTGTTTGTCAGGGATGTCAATAGTGTTTCCACTCCGGGGTTAGGCGAAAGCTGTGTTGGTCATCCAGTATGTTGTGGTTGTCCAGGTGGTCTTGTAGTTGTTGCTGTATGTTCTTCTCAATCTCCTTGGCAATGAGGGGAAGGCTGGCGATTGGTCTATAGGCTGATAGGTCAAGGGGAACCAGGTGTGGGTTTTTTTGAGAATGGGGCATATAGATGACAGTTTTAGGGAGTCGGGCATATAGCCTGTGTAAGTTTTGTGAGTATAGGCGAGATTTCAGTCATTGCCTGTTTTATCCAGCTGACTGGGCAGGGGTCTAGGGGGGAAGTGGTTGTATTACGTTTTTTTATGATGGACTCTGTTGTAGTGATACTTATAGTTTCGAAGGTTGACTAGGGTGGTATGTGGGTGTTTGTGGGTACTGAGATGGGGGAGTGTGAGTGAGGTTGTTGATGGCGTGAAGAGTAAAAGACTGCAAGTTGTTGAGGGGAGATGGGGGTGCTGTGGGATTCATGTGGGGGGGGGGGAGCAGTGAGGTCCTTGGAGTTCAGTGCAGTATTCTTTCATGTAGTCTATACAGTATACTTGACACGGTCTGATGAGTGGGTGGTTTTTCTCCATCGACGCTCTAATTAAGACATATAAATGTTAAAGTACCAGCTCTTACCATTGGATCTTAACATGCACCAAAACAAAATGCCTCCAGGGTCTAGTATTTTGTTTATCATCATTGTGGAAAGAGATTTACCAAACAAAATTGCCACCCCAGCTCTATTAACACCAGATGATGAGTACAACACCTCTCCTACTCCATCTTTTTTTTATCTGATATGCTCTAAATCAGGGGTCTCAAACTCAAATTGCTTTGAGGGCCAAATGAGGACTTGTAAAGTAGCCCGGGGGCCGCATAAGACGCGGGGCCTCATTTGCATAAGGGGCCTCATTTGCATAAATATTTGCATAATGTTACCATACACTAACTTTTAGTAAACATGCCTCTTAATGAGTATGGATAAAGAAAGACTAAAAGATTTAGAAACAGGAAGACAATAATTAAACTGGGAACCCCAAAAGCCAAACTTGGAATGTACAACAACACTGTAGAAATAAAACTATAAATTAATTTCCTCTTGTACTAAACAAAGCGCAAACGTTAATGATGCACATTTCCCAGAGCTGACATATTCCAGTTAATAAATTCAAAATAAAGAGATATTTTTCTACCTTTTGTGCATTTTTTTCAGTTGCAATTGTTCCAGCCACTTTCTTCTGGTTTCTTCATGTCTTCTGCTAACTCTCCATCGTCTGCTGTCCATTTGTCCTTTCTTCTCTCTCCTAGTTTTTTTTCCATTCTCTCTCTACATCTGCTTTAACATACTAATCTTTCTCCTTTTGCTCTTTCCTCATTCCTATTTCATCCACTCAAATTTTACCCCTCCATCCTCAATCCCCACTTACTCTCCCAATACCTGGCCAATTGTAGATTTGTCTTCTCTCCCAGACAAAATATTTTCCCCTCTCCATTTCACTTTCCCAGCTCCATCCCATTCTAATCCTCCCCCAACATCAGCTCCCTTCTAGTTCCAGCCCCACCCAGCATCTGCTCCTTTCTAGTCCCTGCATCAGTCCATTTCCAGTCCTATCCTAGCCTCACCATCAGCCCATTTCCAATCCTAGCCCCCCATCAGCCCATTTCCAATCCTAGCTCCCCCCCCCCCCCACTCAGGCCATTTCCAGTGCTAGCTCCCTCCCCTCACAGCTCATTGCCATTCCAAGCCCCCCTCCCCATCAGCCATTTGCAGTTCAAGCCCCCCTTCCACTCAGCCCATTTCCAGTCCTAGCAACCCCCCCAGCCAATTACCAGTCCTAGACCCCCCATAGCCCATTACCAGTCCTAACCCCCCATAGCCCATTACCAGTCCTAACCCCCCAATCAGCCCACCTCCAGTCCTAACCCCCATCTGCCCATTTCCAGTCCTAGCCCCCACCATAGCCCATTACCAGTCATAAACCCCCCCTGCCATTAGCCCACTTCCAGTCCTAACCCCCCATTACCCCATTTCAGTCAGCCTCTCCATAGCTTATTACCAGTCCTAACTCCCCCCATCAGCCCACCTCCAGTCCTTCCTAACCCCCATCAGCCCATTTCCAGTCCTACACCCCCCTCCCTCCCATCAGCCCAGGTAAATTTAAAAAAAAAACCCTGGCTTCTGCTGCTGC
Organism: Ichthyophis bannanicus; assembly: GCA_033557465.1. NCBI lineage: Eukaryota > Metazoa > Chordata > Amphibia > Gymnophiona > Ichthyophiidae > Ichthyophis > Ichthyophis bannanicus. The sequence continues at coordinate 547,943,131 of CM066033.1, forward strand.
CGCTGCCGCCGTGGCAGCGGCAGAATCAACTGTCAAATTTGTTAGGCACCTTATCTCCTATGGAAGGCACCAATCTCTCTCTAATTCCCTCTCCCCACAATTTGAAATACACTCTCCATGCATGAAGCCCACATGACAAGTGAAGTGAAGTGCTACCGAGCCACATCATATAGAACCGGGGTCTCAAATACGCGGCCCGCAATGGAGGGAAACAAAAAACCCCCAAAAACCCTGGCTTCTGCCGCTGCCGCCGTGGCAGCGGTAGAATCAACTGTCAAATTAAAAAAAAAAAACCTGGCTTCTGCTGCTGCAGCAGCAAAATCAGCTGTCCCCCAGCCCCTTCCCCTCTGCCTGGAGAGCCCTGAGTCTGCTTCATCAGCGGCGGGCTTTTTAAGCCGCGAAGAGAGTAATTTCCCTCTCGCGCGGCTTAAGCCTATTCAGTTTTCATGCCGCGCGAGAGGGAAATACTTCCCTCTCTCACGGGCCGCGTGTTTGAGACCCCGGCTCTAAATTCATGAATTTTAGTCTCTTTGAGACATCCTTATGCTGCCTCAAAGTTTGTAGGAACCTGGGGTGCTTTAGTAAATCTGTGTTTTACTTCAGCTACTACTACTAGAAATATAAAAACATGACAGCAGAAAAAAACCACTTGGCTTATCTAGTCTGCCCTTCCATATCAACTACAATATACCCCTTTTTTCCTTTAGAGATCTGTGTTTGTCCCATGTTTTTTTTAATTCGGATACCGTCCTTGTCTCTACTACCTTCACTGGGAGACTATTCCATGCATCTACCACTCTTTCGGTAAAGAAATATTTCTGCATATTACTCCTGAGTCTATCCCATTTCACCCTCATCCTATGTCCCCTCGTAGCAGAGCTTGCTTTCAATCAAAAGAGGTTGTGCAGAGTTTGTAAGATGCTATATGTATGAGTTGTTTGTCAAAATGTGGTTAGAAATTCTTCTTTATTAAGCATGGTGCACCCAACCCAATGGGAAATCTTTCTGTATCTTTTGCCACATTTTCTTGGTCTATGACTGTGTTTCATGATATTTCAGGATCTTCTGCCTCTCCATATGATTCACAGAGTAGTTGCTTGGAGCTTCATGTATGTCACACCAATGCAAATGGATTTCCTTTCCCCTCTTTTTAGTTTCACCCACAGTGCCTCCTCGCTCCCTTTTAAGCCCTGTAATACTCTAGCTTTAATATTATTTTTACATACAGTGCCACTCCTCCTCCCCTTCTTCCTAAATAAAGTTTAGTCCAGTATAATTACATCCTAGTTATAGTTGTCCATGAACCATGTCTCTGTGACCGTGACTAAATCCAAGTCTGTCTCTTTCATTGAAGCCTCAGCATCTGCGATCTTATTTCCCATGCTATGGGAATTTATAGGTACTGCTTTCCATATATTGCCCGTTTTACCCATTTCTACAGAGGTATTTAATGTTTCACTTATCTGGGGGCTTTCTTCACCCATCCTCAACGATTCTAGTTTAAAGCCCTCATCAGTAGGTTAGCCAGTCTGCTGCGGAAGACACTTTGGCCCTTCATGGACATATGGCTACCATCTCTGCTCTGCGGCCCTTGGAACATCATCTCATTGTCCAGGAAACCAAAATGCTCTCAATGACACCATCTATGCAGCCATGCATTCATCTGCAGGATGGAACTTTTCTGCCTCTATCTTAACCTCAACAGGGAGGATTGAAGAGAACACCACCTGCACTCCTATCTGCTTCACCCTCTGTCCCAGAGCTATGAAGTCACTTTGGATATGCTCAGAGGGATACCTAGCAGTATCATTTGTGCCAACAAGGGTGAGCAACATCAGATAATTGGCAGTAGGTTTGATGAGTCTCGTCAAACTCTCCTTAACATCTCTGATTTTGACACCTGGCAGACAGCACACCTCTCTGGACATCGTCTGGTTGGCGCAGAAGAGAGTCACCAACCACCACTACCCTTTGCTTCCTTGTGCTCACTGATTCACAACTTTGTGGTGCTTGAGCTCTGGTTCTTCTCTTTCCTGGGATGCTTTCACCTCCTTCACTTCCAGGGCCGCATACTGGTTCTTCAGTTCAAGGGTTGGAGGAGTTAGATTTTCGATTCTGCAGGCTTTGGTGACACATTTCCAACTCTCCATTCTGTAACCCCCCCCCATGTACAGTGCTACAAAGCATACATGGCGCTGTACATATAGATGTAAGAGACAGTCTCTGCTCATCAGAGCTTGCAATCTAATCGAGACAAAACACATAACGAAACTAGGGACTAGAGTATGGTAAAATACACATTAGTAATGGATAAGAGAGTGAGGAACATTAGGATCCAAAAATGACTTTAAAGAGGTGGGGGTTTAGCCTGATTTTGAATAGGGCTAGAGAAGGAGCCCGACGCACAGACTCAGATAGTTCCAGGTATATGGAGCAGCAAGATCGAATGAACAAAGTCTGGATTGGCAGTGAGCAGAGAGGGGCACAGATAAAAGTGATCTGCCAGAGGAGCGGAGTTCCAAAGGAGGAGTGTGGAGTGAGATAAGAGAGGAAAGTTAGTGAGGAGCCACAGAGTGAATGCACTTGTAGGTCAGTAAGAGAAGTTTGAACTGGATGTGGAAACTGATAGGGAGCCAGTGAAGTGACTTGAAAAGAGGGGTTACATGAGCCTAGTGACCCTGGCGGAAGATAAGCTGGCAGCTGAGCTTTGAGTCATTCAGCTGAGTTTTTTTCAGAATAGCTTGTACCATTTTGCCTGGAAATGATGTCAGGCTTACTGGGTATATAATTTCTCAGATTCCCTCTGGAACCCTTTTCAAAAATTAGTATTACATCGGTCATCCTCCACTCCTCAGATACTGTGATTATTTTAAAAATGATATAGATTGATAATGGGTTAGCACTCTCAGGTTTGTGCTCTTTCAGAACTCGGGGATGGTCACCATCTGATTCTACTGATTCATTACTTTTTGGTATGTCAGTTTGCTCTATTATATTTTCTGGATTTAGAGCGATTTGCTTTAGTTGCTCTGAATGATTGCCATCTAAGAAGGTTTCTGGAGTGGGCATTTATTTTTATTTATTGTATTTTATTTACCGCTCTTAGAGTAAATTATCTCAGCAGAGCGGTTAAATGACAAGTATATATAACATACAAATAGGGTGGAGTTAGGAGGGAAGAAAGAAAATGTGAAAAGAGATGAAGAGAATAAGAACAGACTAGTGCACTTCACAAGAATAGGGTAGATTGTTACACCTGTTAATTCATGCTTTCTTGAATTCAGATACAGTCTTTGTCTCTACCACCTCCACTGGGAGACTATTCTATGCATCTAACACTCTTTCTGTAAAGAAATATTCCTTATCGTCCCACCAGTCCAGTCCCAAATCTCTGGGTTTAGTACCTCCTCTAGCAGCTTGGAGACTGAGTAAGATCATTCTTTTGATGACACTGGTATAAATACCCGAGGGACCGCCTCCTCGCTCCAGTTATCTCAGTCTCCAAACAGCTGGAGGTTGTATGAGCCCAGAGGTCCCGGGCTCACCTGAGGGCTAATTAAGAAGGATATTTGCAAATTCAATTTTAAAGTTAACTGGTTAGGTTATTTGTTAAGGTTCACTATTAGTTCAATTATTTAGTTTTTATTTTTAGATTTTATTTTTATCTTTAAGTGTTCTGAGGTACGCCACCCTCCTCTCCCCCCCTCTCCCCCCCTCTCCCCCCCTCTCTGCTACTTGAGCCCGGTTCGGCAAAAGGGGTGGATGCAGGATCAGGGGCATGACTCCAGCTCTCTAACCCACCTTTTTGGGTGAGGAGCCGGTGGTTGCAGTGGCCGCCTGCGTTGAGAGGGACGGCTTTTTGAATCAAGATGCAGATCGCGGCGGAGATGCCGATCGCGGAAGCGGCGCTTGCAGGAACAGGTCTGTTCTCTCTCCCGACGCTGAAGCCGCATTTCTGGCCGAGCGCGGGGTGAGACGGACGAGGCAACAACAGCAGGCAAACGGGGGTAAGAAGGGCCTGTAGCCCGAATTGAGAGTGAGTGTCTAGGTGCCATATTGCCTGAGGCGAGCAGCACGGTGCAGACCGCACTGCGTGGAACTTGTGCAGGAAACGGCTACACGGAGAGTCTGTGGCCTGGAGGTGACTGAGGGCTCCGATTCCTAGGCAGTCCCTTGTTTTTTGCATTTGAGCATCGGAGGTTGCTGGGGGGGGGGGGGGCAGAGCTAGTTATATTTAGTCTTCAAAAAAAATTTTTTTAAGGGAAAGCTGGTAAGGCAGGAGTCTAGCACGGCATTTAACAATTGGCTGAAGCTGGTTCAGGTCTCTAGCCATAATTCAGGAGAACCGCGGAGGCGGAATGCCTTCTAGGCCACAGTGTTTGGTTTGTGGCACTAGAAGAGGAATGGTGTCAGACACAGGAGTGTGTAGAGGCTGCGTCCAAGAAGCGGCATCTATGGAGCAGGCCTTGGAGGTAAGTGGGGACAGTCAGAAAGGGACATCTTTATCCCTACCGGAGTCAGTGTCACCCGCTTTGCCATCTCTGGAGCCGGTAGCAGGACCTTCCTCCGCTCCAGATTTCCCCCGGTCCCAGACAGTTTTGCCAGGAGGACTGGCGGCATTGTTTTCACCAGAGTTCATGACTCTCCTTCAGCAGGCATTCGGTAACGGTCAAAAGAGCAGAGAAACCAGTTCCACTGGTGGGGGGGGGGGGGGGGACCAGGCAGGAAGCGTCCAGGGCCCTCCCTAGGGTTAGGTGTAAGCATAGTTCCTTCCAAGAAGCCTAGGAGCGTGAAGGACAGACAGGAGCAGTCGGTGACCTCAGATGAGGTCCACTCAGAAGATGTGGATCCAGACTTAGAGCTGGAGGAAGAGTTAGAGGAAGGTGAACTGATGGAGCAGGAGGACCAAGCTAGAGTGGTTCGGTTTTCAGACAAGACGAGTTACCGGCGCTGATTGCGGAGACGCTCAAGGTGCTGAATATGCCGGCTGCGGGGCCGGCGGAAGATTCCACCTTAGAGGATCCGTTGTTGCAGGCCTGTAGGAAGACTCAAAGGGACTTTCCAGTGCACAGAGTAGTGCGGGAGATGATTCAGCAGGAATGGGATATGCCCGAGGCAGGACTTAAGGGGTCCAGGGTTATGGCCCGCCTTTACCCTTTAGTGGACCAGGATTGGGAGTTGTTTAGGCCTCCCAAGGTGGATGCAGCGGTCTCGGCGGTTACCAAGAAGACTACAATTCCAGTGGAAAGTAGTGCCACTCTTAAGGATGCTCAAGACAGAAAGCTTGACACCTTGTTGAAACAAGTGTTTGATGTCAATGCTTTATCCATTCAAGTTTCTATGTGTGGAGCATGGGTGGCCAGAGCCTGTCTTCGCTGGACTCAGCTGATTCATGGAGAACAGATGGATGAGTCGACTGCAGAGGTGTCCAGATTAGAAGCAGGAGCAGCTTATTTGGCTGACATTCATTATGACCTTATACGGGGGTTGTCTAAAAGTATGGCTTCAGTAATTGCAGCAAGGAGGTATCTCTAGTTGCGGAATTGGGCAGCAGATGGTTCCTCCAAAGCAAGGCTTGGTAAGCTCCCTTTCAGAGGTAAGCTTCTTTTTGGTGAAGATTTAGATAAGCTGGTAAAGGATCTAGGGGAGCCAAAGGCGGAAGACTACCTGAGGACAAGCAGAAGCAGGGGCATCCGGCTCAAGCGACAAGGGGTCAGCAGAGGGACTTTCGTCGTTTCTGCTCCCCACGGTTTGGTCATTTTCAGAGAGGCCGTTTCCCTTATAGGAACCAGGGGTTTCGAGGAGCAGGCAGGGGATTTTCTGCTCCCTCTCCCTCGAACCTTATAAAGTCACAATGAAGCCAGGGGGATCTAGATAGGACAGGTACCTGTAGGAGGTTGTCTGCGGGAGTTTTATCCTGCCTGGGTCCAGATCACTTTGGATCAGTGGGTGTTAAAGATCATTCGAGAAGGATATTCTCTGGAGTTTCAATGCCCAGTGCTCGAGTCTTACGTTCAATTTCCTTGCAAGGCATGTGTCAAGTGCAAAGTGGTATGGGAGACCTTGCGGAGACTATTGAACCTGAACGCTGTAGTGCCAGTGCGGCTGCGGTCAGTACTCCATATACTTTGTCGTACCGAAAAAAGAGGGATCTTATCGACCAATTTTGGATCTCCAGAAAGTAAATCGCTGCCTTCAGGTGACTCATTTTCATATGGAAACGCTGAGGTCTGTCATAGTGGCGGTAAGAAAAGGAGAGTTTCTCACGTCTCTGGATCGGTCGGAAGCTTACCTGCACATTCCGATTCGGCTAGAACATCGGAGGTTTCTCAGATTTGCGGTGCCCATGGGACATTTTCAATTCCGGGCATTACCGTTCGAATTGGCGACAGCTCCACGAACCTTCACCAAGGTGATGGTAGTAGTAGCGGCAGCATTACGAAAGGAAGGGGTGTTAGTGCACCCTTACCTGGACGACTGGTTGATTTGTGCAAAGTCCAAGGAAGAGAGTGAGTTGGCAACAGCCAGGGTAGTGGAAATACTACAGGATCTCGGCTGGATGGTCAACGTGGCAAAGAGCCAGTTGAGCCCATCGCAGACCCTAGAATACCTAGGAGTTCACTTTGATACAAGCGTAGGAAAGGTGTTTCTACCTCAGACGCGAGCGCTAGGGTTGAGAAGACTAGTGCACAGTTTTCTGGGGAGAACGAATCCCACCGCATGGCATTATCTTCAGTTGCTCGGCACCATGGCGGCGATGCTCAAGCTAGTTCCGTGGGCAAGAGCCCACATGCGTCCCTTACAGAGAGCGTTACTCAGAATGTGGTCTCACCAGGAGGACCCTCTGTCTCGAAGACTGCCCTGTTTGCTGGAGATGCGTCAGGCTCTCAAGTGGTGGTTGCAGCCAAGGAGTCTGGAAGGGGGAATGCCATTGGAATCGCTAGCTTGGATTCCATTAACGACGGATGCCAGCCTAATAGGCTGGGGAGCTCACTTCGAAGGACAGTTCATTCAAGGGCAATGGACAGAGATGGAAAAGATGTGGTCAATAAACAGGTTGGAATTAAGAGCAGTAACACTAGCACTGCAAGCTTTTCAACCTTACCTTCAGGGAAAGCCCATTCGGGTGCTTTCCAACAATGCGACTGCAGTGGCCTACATAAATCGACAAGGGGGCACAAGCAGTGTCACACTGGAATCCGAGGCCGAACAACTTTTTGTTTGGGCCGAGGCAAATTTGCCGGCCGTGTCAGTGTCACGTTGCAGGGATGGACAATGTAGAGGCCGATTTTTTGAGTCAGGTCAAGGTGGACCCAGGAGAATGGTCCTCAATCCGGAGGTGTTCGAGAGGATAGTGGGCCGTTGGGGAACGCCAGTAATGGATTTGATGGTGACTTTCCATTCCACAAAGGCCAACAGATTTTTCAGCCGAAGGCGAGAAACAATGTCGGAAGGCCTAGATGCTGTCATTCAGAGGTGGCCGGAAGAACAACTTCTGTATGTGTTTCCACCGTGGGTGTTGATAGGTCAGGTGCTACAGCCAATAGAAGTACACAGAGAGGGCAGGTAATACTGATAGCGCCGGATTGGCCAAGACGGCCATGGTATGCGGATCTAATGAGGCTCTTAGTCGACTGACCATGGCACCTACTGAATCAACAGGATCTGTTATTACAGGGTCCTTTACACATGTCTCAGGTGGATCGATTCTCGCTTACGGCTTTGCTCTTGAGAGGGTGAGGCTGAGAGCCAGAAGGGTACTCCTCGGAGGTAATTTCCATTTTGCTGAGGGCAAGGTGGAAGTCGACCTCCTTGGCGTATGTTCGTATTTGGTGGATATTCGAAGTGTGCTGTGACGGTAAGTGTGTGCAAGCATTGAAAGCGACAGTTTCACAGATTCCATCTTTTTTACAAGATGGGTTTGAGAAAGGTTTATCCGCTGAGTCATTGAGAGTTCAGTTGGCAGTGCTCTCCTGTTATAGAGGGAAGATAAAAGGAGAAGTGCTTGGAACACACCCTGATATTAAGCATTTTTTGAGAACGGTGTGTCTTTTGCGGCCGCCCTGTAGGCCGATGGTTCCGATGTGGGATCTTCATTTGGTATTGGAGGCGTTGGTACGCGAGCCGTTCGAGCCTTTATCAAGAGCATCGTTAAAATACCTTACTCTCAAAGTGTTTTTTCTAGTGGCTATATGTTCGGCATGGAGAATTTCGGAGTTACAGGCGTTGTCCTGCAGAAGGCTTTTTACGATAAGAAAGTGGTGTTGAGGCCAAGGTGCTGTTTTTGCCCAAGGTGGTGTCGACTTTTCATGTGAATCAGGTGGTTTCTTTGCCAGTGTTTGAGTGCGGGGGCAAGGACACAGATTCGGGAAAGCTGCATTTCCTAGATGTGCGTAGGGCATTGAAAAAGTATATGCGGAAGACAGCGGCATTCCGCAATACAGACAGACTATTTGTTTTGTTTGGAGGAGCAATAAAAGCAGAAGCAGCTTCCAAGGCTTCGATTGCCAGATGGCTCAAAGAGGCTATAGTGTCGGCGTACCTGTTGAAGAGCAAAACAGTACCGGAAGGGCTTAAAGCGCATTCAAGTAGGGCGCAAATGGCATCGTGGGCCGAGTGCAGTTTAGTGAGATCTGTAAGGCAGCTACTTGGTCGTCTTTACATTCCTTTGTCAAGCATTATCATCTTGATGTTCAGGTGGAAAGGGATACATGTTTTGGATCAGCGATGCTTCAGGCTGGTCTAGCTGGTCTCTCCCGTTAAGAATTGTCACTGCTCTGTTACATCCCCAGAGGTTCGGGACTGGACTGGAGGGACGATAAGGAAGGTGAAATTAGACTTACCTGCTAATTGTTGTTGCTTGAGGAACTCCAGTCCAGTCCCTTATCCCTCCCTAATATTCTGTATTTTGGACTAGATCCTGAAGCGAACAGGTATGGTATTTCTACATGGTAAGCTGGAGAAGTAGCAATAAGGCTTACAGTCCATAAGGGGTGGGGTAAGTGAATGGGGAGTCTAAGGGAGTCATGATCCTCTGTTTAGGAGGAGGGTGCACCTTAGCAGGGCACAGTTGTTAGAAGTTCTGTTTCAGAAACAGTTAATTTATTTATTTAGCTGCATTTATATCCCGCTTTTCACCGGGTCAAAGCGGTTGGGGGATACATTTAACATGAAAGGATTTGAGACACATACGCTAATATTTACAGGGAACATGGGCAATGGAGGGTTAAGTGGCTTGCCCAAGACCACAAGGAGCACCTGTGGGACTAGAAACCCCAGTCCTTCCGGCCCAAGGTTGCTGTCCTCTAGTGGGATTTGAACCACTGACCTTCCGGCCTGTGGTACCTTGCCCCAACCACTAGGCCACTCCTAGTGGTTGGGGCAAGGTACTTTGCCGTGCTTAGTTAATAGTTTTCAATTGTTAAAATTCATAGGTATGTTTGCTACTTAATTGTTGCTCCGGTGAGTCTGCTTTGTCAATAGGTTACTGGAGCGAGGAGGTGGTCCCTCGGGTATTTATACCAGTGTCATCAAAAGAATGATGTTACTCAGTCTCCAAGCTGCTAGAGGAGGTACTAAACCCAGAGGTTCGGGACTGGACTGGAGTTCTTCAAGGAACAACAATTAGCAGGTAAGTCTAATTTCACCTTTCTGCATATTACTCCTGAGTCTATCCCCTTTCACACTCATCCTATGTCCCCTCATAGCAGAGCTTTACTATTGGACTCATGTCCAACTGCATGGATCAAAATGGCCAGAAAAGAACTAACAGCACCACTGCTCAAAGTAATAAATTCCTCTCTCACCCAAGGGCTAATGCCAACTAACCTGAAGGCCTCCTCAATCAGACCTACTCTGAAGAACTTCTCAGCTGACTGACATCCATATCTTACAGACCCATCTCCAGTATCTCTCTCATAGCTAAAATAATAGAGAAAGCCATCCAGCTACAACTCCAGGAATTTGTAGAAGCAAATGCACCCCTTGATGACCAACAACACAGGTTCTGACAAAATCATGGTGTAGAAACACTTCTCATCTCCCTCCTAGACAACTTGCTAAAGGGAATTGAAAGATCCAAGCAAGCCATCATTCTTATTTTCATAGACATCTTAGCGGCTTTTGACTCTGTAAATCACAGAAGACTCATTGACTGCCTCGTAGACATTGGAATAAACATGACTCCCCTAGAATGGTTTTGCTCTTATTTTACAGACCGCACACAACAAGTTAAACTGTGAAACAAGATCTCAAAACCTTTTCAAGTTCTTTCCTGTCTCAACGAAATGATGTATTGGCTGCTTGAACAATCTCTCACACTAAACTTCAGTAAAACTGAGGCACTGATCATCAACAGATACTCTACCCACATACCACTAGAGAAGATTACAATCAACACTCACAATGTTCCCATCAGGTCTGAGGTCAAATACCTTTGGTGTGATGCTTGACCAGAAACTGAACTTCCAAACCCATATTAAGAAAGCAACTGCAGCGATGTTCTGGAGGCTAAATTTAGGCTTTTAGATAGGAAGTTGAAATCCAGAACTTCCAGGGTAGCATTCTCCGAAATGCTTCCCTTTCCACGTGCAGAACCCAAAAAGCAAGTAGAGCACCAGAGTCTCAATGCGTGGATGAGGCGATGGTGCAAGGATGAGGGTTTTGGATTTTTTAGGAACTGGGGAACATTCTGGGGAAAGGAGGGGCTCTTCTGAAGGGATGGACTTCACCTTAACCGGGATGGAATCAGGCTGCTGGGATAACCTTTAAAAAGGAGATAGAACAGCTTTTAAACTAGGTAATAGGGGAGAGCCGACAGTCACCCAAGAGCGCATGGTTCGGAACAATGTATCCTTGAAGTCAGCTTTCTGGGCCTTTACAAAATGTTTGTCATTGTGGCGTTTCTTTTTTTGTTTTTGTTTGCAGAAGTTGTAGTTGTCTTGAACAATCTGGAACATATCTTCTGAAATTTCCTTCTCTGGCAGGCCAAGAATACAAATATTAGATCTCCCCTGTCTATTTTTTATATCATCTTGTTTGTCTCTGGTCCCTTTAATCAGTTGCTTCACTTTATACGGTTCTGTTTTGGAGCAGTGCTACAACATCGGTCAATTTGCCTGTGTGGTTTTTTTTTCAAATTTGTAACTTTATTGAAGAACCTCCACTATTATCATACAGAGAACAAATCCATACATAGCAAATCTCAAACGATGAAAATCTAACCCCCTCACCCCCCACCATACATTCATATAGTACACATTCTCCAACACCAGTGACCTCTTAAACAAGTTAGATTAACCATTCTTGAACTTTACGCCATCAGAGTATTTACTCCATACCTTAACAAAGATATGTAACCTAGTATATTTTAATGCAGTTAGTTTACTCATAAGATATATATGTCACAGCCTCTTCTCCACCTCCCCTATCTTTGGGGGCACCAATTGCTTCCATGATTGGACAATGGCCAGCCTAACGACCATACAACCCATCCTGACAAATTAGGCTACCTCTGGCAGACATAAATTAAGTAACGCTACTGCAGTGCTGGGCTCTAATGAGAGGCCCCAAATAGAGACCAAGAGCTGAAACACTTCCTACCAAAAACCCTTTATTTTTATACTTCCAAGTCATCCTGCTAGACCAGTCCAGACAAGGGTTGTGTCCCCCTGCCAGCAGATATTGGAGACAGAGAAAAAATCTGTACCAGAATCTGATTGGTTAGGACCTGGAGCCATATAGGCATACCCCTAGGGGTCACCTTCAGTATTTTTCTCTGTCTCAGCAGATGATGGTGTTTTTTCTTTATTTCTGAGAATTTTTCCTATTAATTAATTTGCTCCTACTTTCTTTAATTTTCCTTGACTGGAGGTTTCAGGGCACACAGGAGGTGTTTCCCTGCATTTCCCAGTCCTACAGTTACCTGGTCTGGAGGATCAGTCGAGCTCCTAACCTCCCCGGGGATCCCTTGGCTGGCTCTGGGCCAGGAGGGCCTGAACTGCCAGGAGCACAGGGTTGCCTTTATATTCTCTGCAGCCTTCCCTTCTCTTCTCTTCTTCTGGCTCCCCTGCTCGACTTGCTGCACGGAGGCTTTAAACTGTGAGTTTTTATGCTAGCTGACTGGGCTATTCTCTCTCGCCCCCCCCCCCCCCTCCATACCTTCGCGTTCATTTTCGGGCACTGCTTTCTGCATTTTCAGCGGTGGATAGCCTGTGCCGGTGGAGGAGCGCTCCAGCGAACATGAAGACGTGTTCAAGTTAAAACACCGTCGGGACATTTCTATCTGCAAAACGGCTGTTTTTGCCACGATTGTGCAACGGATTGCCGATCCCCAGCAACCTTGTTTTTTTGCAAGCGCAGCTGCTCCTTTTCACTTGGCCCATATTTCACTATCTTGCCTGCAGACTACCTGTGCTTCAGTGTCTTTCCTCAACTCCGCGTTTTTTCAGCGTGCTGTTTTGGCGGGCTTCTCACGCGGCGGACATTTTGTTTGGTTCTCTCTCCTCGTGGCTGTGGAGGCCATCCTGAGCTGCAGTTGTCAGTTTCTGCTATTTTTCTATATGCCTTCCTCCTCTCAGCGCTGCATTGTATGCAGCAAGAAAGTGAAAGATCTTAAAGAGAGAGTTTGCTTGGCCTGTTCTTCACACACAGGAGAGTCTTTGGCTACTCCTGGGGGTCCTGTCAGAGATGCCCCACCTGCTGTCTGTTCGTGCAGCAAATCCTCATGCGGCACAAGCAGCGGAGGGATTCACTGATCCTCCTCTATTAATCCCACAGTCTGCTAATGCCACAGCTCTAACGGAGGAACAGCTGTTGCCAACTTCAGATGCACAGTTTTTGGCTCTTTTTAAGCAGGCCTGGTCCATCTGGTGCTCGGAGCCCCCCACATTAGGGGCAGCGCCACAGGCGGCCTCGCCTTCAAACGAAGCCAGCATACAAATGGCTTCTTGGAAACGCTCCCGTAGCGATTTGTTCCCTAAGAATTCGGCCTGTCCCTCCAAAGAAATCTGGGGGGGGGGGGGGGTTCGGAGGCATCGCCTGTTGAACCAGAGGACGACATATCTTCAGATGCCAATTGTTCAGATCATGAGGACGGTGAATATTCCCCATCAGTCGCCTCGGCTGATAGCCAGGGAGATGCCCAAGATGTTTGTCTTTTTCACAAGGACAAGTTGCCGGCATTGATTTCTCAAGTCGTAGAAGCTCTATGCTTGTCGGATCCTCCGGCATCTCAGGAGCCTCAGTCACAACCGCAATCGGACCCCATTCTGCAGGGTATCGGAAAGCCGTCAAAAGATTTTCCCTTCCCAGCAGAGCTCCAACAAATGGTATCACAGGAATGGGAAGCGCCAGATGCTTCTTTGTGCACAGCTTACCGTATCGGCAAGTTTTATCTTTGGTCTCCATCAGATCGGAATAAGTAGCTCTCATATCCCAAGGTGGACACCCTAGTGACAGGTGTCATGAAGCATACTACCATCCCTGTGGAGGGAGGTGCAGCTCTCCAAGACCAGCAGGATAGGAAAGTGGAGAGCCTTCTCAAAACAGCCTTTTCCTCCTCAACCTTAGCTCTCCGGGCCACCGTCTGTGGTGATCTCGGAGCTCGGGCCTTGCTGCGATGGATACAGCGTCTGCCCGAAGATCCGGCCCTAGCTCGTCTGGAATCCGTCACGGCTTATTTAGCAGATGCCTTTTATGACTTGCTTTGACTCTCCGTTCAGTTGTGGCAGTCACTGTGGCCCGGCTTTGGCTCTGGTTGCGTCAGTGGTCTGCGGACGTTGCCTCCAAAGCACGGCTCTCTAAGCTACCGTTTAAGGGGAGGCTCCTCTTTGGCGAGGACCTGGACAAGTTGGTTAAAGATCTCGGGGAGGTGAAGCCGCAACGCTTACCTGAGGACAAGCCGAAGTTCTTCGGTCGCCGACCATCCCGTCCTTATGTGGCTGCTCTTCGGCAGACATCTCATTTTAGAGATACTCGCCATTACCGATCAAATAGAATGGCAACGTCGGCCTCGTCCAATCATTTTGCCCAGAGGACGCAGTCCTTTCGAGGAGCCAGAAAGAACAATGGCACATACTGGGGGTCAAACAAGTTCACCGGAGCCATGCATTCCTCCCGCTGACGGGACGTCTCGCCCACCCAAGAGACCATGCCCGGTCGGCGGACGTCTGTCTCTCTTCTCTCAACAGTGGGCACTCATCACTTTAGACCATTGGGTTCTTCAGGTCATAACTCAGGGTTATGCTCTTGAGACATCGACCCATTTGGGACGCTTTCCTTATTTCTCCAGGAGGGGCTTCTCAAAAAAGGGAAATCGTCCTTTCCACTATTCGGCACCTCCTTCTTCTACGGGCAATTTGTCCCGAGCGCGATACCGGCTGCTATTCCATCTATTTCGTGGTTCCCAAGAAGGACGGTTCCTTCTAGCCGATCCTCGACCTCAAAGGCATCAACAGTTGTCTCCGCTTACCTCGTTTCCACATGGAAACCCTGCGTTCAGTCATCAAAGCGGTTCACAAGGGGGAGTTCCTGGCTTCGTTAGATCTTACTGAGGCATATTTCCACATCCCTATTCGCAGCGACCATCAGCGTTTCCTGCGGTTCACGATTCTGCGACGAGTGGACATGGGATGAGGGTGAAGGGAGATAGATTCAGGATTGATATGCGGAAATATTTCTTTACGGAAAGAGTAGTGGATCCGTGGAATAGTCTCCCAGTGGAGGTGGTAGAGATGAGGACAGTAACTGAATTCAAAAAAGCATGGGACCAACACAGAGGATCTCTAAAGGTAAAAAGTGGACTGTTGTAGTTGTTGTTATGGAAGGACAGACTAGATGGGCCTTGTGGTCTTTTTCTGTCATCATGTTTCTATGTTTCTATGTCATTTCCAGTTTTGTGCTATGCCGTTCGGGCTAGCCACGGCACCGCGCACCTTCTCCAAGGTCATGGTAGTGGTGGCGGTGGCCTTACGCAAAAACGGAATCCGAGTGCATCTTTACTTGGACGACTGGCTTATGCGAGCGGATTCCTTTGTGGAAGCCTGCCAAACGGTAGACCAGGTGGTTTCCTTCTTAGAAAGTCTTGGCTGGGTGGTCAATCGGGCCAAAAGCTCCTTACAACCCACTCAGTGTTTGGAGTTTCTCGGAGCTCACTTCGATACCGCTCAGGGCAGGGCTTTCCTGACTCACGATCGGTTTCGCAAACTGTCGCTCCAGATTTGCACCTTCCTCTCCGGATCCAGTCCGCGCGTGTGGGACTATCTTCAGGTGCTGGTATCCATGGCGGCCACCATAGAGGTGGTGTCATGGGCAAGGGTGTACATGCGCAGCCTACAACGGGCCCTGCTTGCCCGGTGATCACCGGTGTCAGGAGATTACAATGTTCAACTGCCCATTCCTCCCTCCACCAGAAACGACCTGCAATGGTGGCTTCTACCATCTCACATCTTCAAGGGTGTTCCCCTAGAGTCGCCCTGCTGGATTTTGTTGACCACCGATGCCAGCCTTTCCGGATGGGGAGTTCATTGTCTACACCACATGGCTCAGGGCGTATGGTCACCTCGCAAAGCGCATTGGTCCATCAACCGACTGGAAGCTCGAGTTGTTCGCTTAGCCTTACTACAGTTTCTGCCGCAGGTTTGTTACCAGGCGGTTCGCGTTCTCTCTGACAACCGTGACCTACCTCAACCGCCAAGGCGGAACAAAAAGTCTCGGAGTAGTCAAGGAAATGATCCTCCTCTTCCATTGGGTGGAGAGACATCTTCAAGCTATCTCGGCACAGCACATCACAGGGACATCCAATGTGATGGCAGATTATCTCAGCCGGCATGTCCTCGACCCAGGAGAATGGGACCTAGTGCCCTGGGCATTCCAACAAATTGTACACAAATGGGGTCATCCCACGATGGATCTCATGGCATCCTCGACCAACGCCAAGGCCCTAGCCTTCTTCAGCCACAGGAGGGAACATGGGTCACAGGGCCTGGATGCCTTAGCCCAGCCCTGGGCAATGTCAACTCTGCTCTACATCTTCCCTCTGTGGCCACTGATCGGCAGGGTTCTCCAGCGAATCAGGGTGCACTCGGGTGCGGTGATTCTGGTAGCTCCAGATTGGCCTCAGCGACCATGGTATGCAGACCTTGTGCGTCTAGCCTGAGCTCCTCCTCTGCGGCTCGGGTTCCGGAAAGGACTTTTAAGACAGGGTCCCATCCTAATGGTGAGCCCCGCTCCCTATTCGCTTACTGCTTGGCTCTTGAACGCTGACATCTGAAAGACAAGGGTTATTTTTCCAAGGTAGTGGCTACCCTGCTCAAAGCGCATTGGCCGTCTACCTTTCGAGCATATGCCCGGGTGTGGCGTAAATTTGAAACATGGTGTTCTGATCGTCGGCTATCACCGTGGCGGGTGCATATTCCTCAAGTTCTAGCCTTTCTTCAAGAAGGGCTTGACAAGGGATTGGCGCTTGGGTCTCTTCGAGTCCACATTTCGGCCCTTACCTGCTTTAGGGGCCCAATAGATGGCTGTTCCCTCGCATCACACACCGACGTGGTACATTGTCTTAAGGAGGCAAAGGTGGTCCGACCTCCTTTCCGTCCTGTGGTTCCCCCTTGAGATCTTTCCTTGATCCTAAGGGTGCTTACAGAAGCGCCTTTTGAACCACTTCACAAAACATCGATGCGCGATCTCTCCTTAAAGACAGTCTTTCCAGTAGCAATTACCTCAGCTCGGTGGGTATCGGAATTGCAGGCCTTGTCTTGCCGTGATCCTTATCTCTCCTTCTCAGACGCGGTTGTCACCCTACGTACCATTCCTTCCTTTTTGCCAAAGGTCCCTGACACCTTTTCACGTGAACCAGCCTATCTTCTTGTCTTCCTTTCTCAATGAGCAGTCCTCCGGAAAGGAAAAGTCTTTTCGGACGCTTGATCTCAAAAGGGTTCTTTACCATTATTTGAAGGCTACCGATTCCTTCCGTAAGTCAGATCATCTTTTTCTTCTCTTCTCGGGGCCTTGGAAGGGGCTAGCAGCTTCCAAGTCCTCCATCTCTAGATGGCTGCGGCAGGAAATTGAGTCAGTTTACATCCTCCGCGGAAAATTGGTACCATCCGGGCTCCGAGCGCATTCTACATGTGCTCAAGCGACGTCGTGGGCGGAGCGCTCTCAGGCTTCTCCTCTAGATATTTGTAGAGCAGCCACCTGGTCCTCTATCCACTTTTAGCCATCACTATCGGCTAGATCTTCAGGCGTGGGAGGACGCTGCATTTGGGGCCAAAGTAGTTACTGCGGCGCTGTCTTCCCACCCGGAGGGCAGTTAGCTTGGGTACTACCCGCTTGTCTGGACTGGTCTAGCAGGATGACTTGGAAGGAGAAATTTCACTTACCATTAATTTCCTTTCCTGGAATCCTCCTAGAGCAGTCCAGGACCCCCCCCATGATGCATACAGTCAGTATTGTTGCAAAAGTCTCTAGCAGCGTCATATCTCGAGCAGGGGTTCTCCACTGCTTTTTCAGACTTTCTTCACACTGTACATAGTTTCTTACTATTCTTTATGTTCTTGTTGCTTGTCAGAGTTTACTGAAGGTGACCCCTAGGGGGTATGCCTATATGAGTACCAGGTCCTAACCAATCAGATTCTGGTAGTTTTTTTCTCTGTCTCCAACATCTGCTGGCATGGGGACACAACCCGCTTGTCTGGACTGGTCTAGCAGGATTCCAGGAAAGGAAATTAATGGTAAGTGAAATTTCTCCAACTCCACCATATATGGAAAAAACAACCTTGTTCCCCACACTGTCCCCAGCATAGAGCTGACGCCCCACTGAAGGTATTTTGGATCCTAAGCGGCATGAGGTACCATCTATAAAGCATCTTATAGATTTGTTCCGGCAAATTGCAGTCTAATATCCCCTTATATAGGCTGCCAAACACAAATACCCAGTATTTAGTGTCCCAATCACTCCTCAAGTCGCCCTCCCAAGCAGCCTGTTAGTTGAACGTCTCCCCTATCTCTCCCTCCATCATTTTATAAAACCTAGATAGAGACTCCTTAACCGTCCCCCAGAGAAAGAGGTTTTCCACTGCTGAGGGAGAGTCTCCTATTTCCCTCTTAATGCTTGAATTAATATAGTGAACCACCTGAAGGTAGTGATAGTCTGATATCCTCAGATAGAACTCGTCACAAAGATCATCAAAGCTTACTACTGCAGCCTCCTCTATAAACTATCCCACCCATTTGATGCCAATCCTGGCCCACCTGGTATACACCTCCCCCCCCACCACCCATATTGCTCGGTGTGACGTCTCTATTCCCACAGAATGGGGTAAGATGCGAATATCCCTGAGGAAACAACCATTTTCCCTTCCATTTTGCCCATAGCTTAAGAGTTACGAAAATAGATGGATTTTATGTATTTATTTATTTAACATTTCTTATATACTGCCTTTCATGATATCAAGGCGGTTTACATTGAAGAAGCTGAAATTACATTGAACAGGGTATTATAACTTGGAGATAACTATTTTACAGGGAACATGGGCAATGGAGAGTTAAGTAGCTTGCCCAAGACCACAAGGAGCACCTGTGGGACTAGAAACCTCAGTCCCTCTGGCCCAAGGTTGCTGTCCTCTAGTGGGATTTGAACCCCCGACCTTCCGGCCTGAAGTAACTTGCCCTAACCACTAAGCCACTCCTCCCTCCACTGACTGGGTCCCCCTACTTTAAGCTCCCACAGCACTTCCTCCAGAAGTCCCTTACCTAGGTCACCCCTCTCTATCTCTACCCATTCCTGGGACTCAGGGGCCCACCACTCTAAGGTGGATCTCAGCTGAGCCACTTCATAACAGCGGCTAAAATTGGGCATCACCAGTCCATCCCGCTCTTTCCTTACTCAGCAATATACAGCACACTACTCTAGGTCTTCAATTATGCCAAATAAATTGCATCGATTTACATTGGACTCTTCCCAAAAAATAGAGTCCGGTATCTGGACCGGGAGTTTAGTAAATAAGTATAAGAAGTGAGGCAGGATTATCATTTTTACCTCTGCCATCTTCTCAAACAAGGACAGTCCCAGAAAACGGCAACCATCAAGCTCAGAAAGAATTTTCTTCCAAACTGGGGTGGGTAATTTGCCTCAAAGAGGTTCCCAATATTCAGGGTAAGATACCCAGATATTGAAGGCTCCCCTTGGCCCCCCCTAAAAGTGAATCCCCCCGCAAAGTGAACCCCCCCTCACCACCCCATCAGGACCCCCACACCTGCTCTGAGAGACCGAGAGACATTTAGGTTTTCTGATTTAGCAGCACTCATTTTAAATCCTGCCACCGTCCCATAAGCCTCTATTTCCTTAATTTCCTGCAATAACTCATTTGGGTCGGAGCAGAAACAATAAATCATCTGCAAATAATATTTTGTATTTTTTACCCCCCCCCCCCCCCCGCCATCCGCCCGCTACCAAACCCCAAGATCGTCTGGTTCACCCATACCTGCTAGGCCCATGGCTCCATAGCTAAGAAAAATAATAGTGGAGAGAGTGGGTACCCCCAGTGGGGTCCCCCTGCAAAGTTTGAAGTGCTTTGTGTACTTCTCATTTATTTTCAAACATGCCATGGAGGAATGTTATAATATCTTTATCCACTGCAAATAAGTACCCTGCAGACTCATCCACTCCAAGGTCTTAAATAGGAAGGGCCAATAAACCCTATCAAAGGCTTTTTTGACATGTACTACAATCAACACCAACCCTTCCACTGAACGTTATCCCTGCCACATAAGGTTCAAGACCTTACGAATATTATCTGAAGCCTGTCTCCCTAGGACAAACCCCACCTGATTGTACATGAACCAAACTGGACAGGACAGTCAAGAGTCGATCTTCTAATACTCTAGTAAATATTTTTAGGTCCGTACTGAGAAGAGAAATTGGACAGTAGGACTTGCACAGCCCTAGGTGTTTTCCTTCCTTAGGCAGAATGGTAATCCCCGCTAGGCATAGTGAGTCCAGCATTTTCATCTTCTTCTCAAACAAATTAAACATGCGGGTAAGGAGATCCACTACCAAGGTACCAAAAATTGTATAAAGCTTATTGGAGAAGCCATCTAACCAAGGCACTCTATGTAGAGGCAGAGCCTTTATCACACTCAATACCTCGTACATACTAATAGGCGTAGAGAGAATTTCCACTTCTCCAGGACCAAGCAGGAAGTTAGTCCTCACATATGGGTGTCATCGGCGCCGATGAAGCCCCAGCGGAGCATTTCCCCAGCTTTCTATGAAAGCCTTTGGGAATGCAGGCACGCATGCGCGGTTCCCTTCCCGCCTAAAGGTGCCATCTTACCTCAGTCTCTTTTTTTCCGTGAAGCCCACCGGACGTGTGTCCTGTTTTCCCGGTTAAAATTAGATTTTTTTCGGCAATTATCGCTCTTTTTTTCTTCCAGTTCGACGCCGGTTCCCCTCCCGCCGGGTTCGGTACACCGGTATCGAGCCCGATTCTTCTTTTTCGGTTTTTGCCCTTCGTGGCTGGCGTTCGCGCCCTTTTTTCCATTTTTCCCTGGAAGGCCGGTCCTTTGACCTCGCGGGGACTCTCTTTTCCCCGATGGCTTCCAGTGGTTTTAAAAAGTGTGATCGGTGTAAGAAATTAATGTGTCTCACCGACACACACGACTGCTGCCTTCGGTGCCTTGGCCCCGACCACGACCCTAAGTCGTGCGGGCCATGTGGAAAGATGTCTTCCAAGGCACTCCGAAGTCGACAGCAGCAAAAAGAAAGGCTTTTCTCGGACTCAGCCTCCGGCCGGGCCCGGACCTCGTCTGAGGCCTCGACATCTCGGGATTCTGATCCCGAGCGCAGTCGAAGCTCCTCGGACAGGGGGTCCCACGACCGTGAATGCAAGAGGAAGAAGCGGCTCGCGAGGGTGTCGTCGGAGGAGGTCCCTGGCTCCTCCAGGGCCAGGTCTAAGACCCCCGACTGTCGCCCCGGGCCCGTGGAACACGAGAAGCCTGCAAAAGTTCCTCGCGTGGAGCCGGAGTCTGCTGGACACGTTAGCCCCGTAGTCCTCGAGGACTCTCCTCCCAGGGAGCCGATGTCGGGCCCGGCGCCGCCAGGGCCCGAGTCGGTGGCTGCTGCATCTCCCGAGCTGAGTCTCAGGATGACAGCCTTGGAGAGCAGATTGTCTGCCTTCATGGAGCAGCAGCGGGCACTAATGGCCAGCATGTTTGGCGCATCTGCCCCGACCACCGGGACATCGACCTCGAAGTCGACCCCGGAGACAGAGCCAATACTCGAGTCCATCGTGGCTCGGAGTCGACCTCGGTCACGGTCTCCCTCGACCTCCCGTTCGGGACGAGGGCGTCGACGCCGGTGCCTCCGGCGTCGGGGCGGGTGCTCCAGGGCCCCGCGGGGTCGGACCCTGACTCCTCCTCGGACGAATCAGCTTGGGAGACGGAGGATGAGGAGTCTCCTGATACCTTCAAGACTCGGTGCGTCCCATCAGACTCACCACAGTCTGAGCCCCGGAGTAGGTCCCCCTCAGAGGATACTCGGTTCTCGGAGTTCGTCCGGGATATGGCCACTGCCTTGGCTATTCCGGCGGACCCCGAGGAGGAGCCTCAAGCTGAAGGGCTTGAGGCCCTACAGTATGACTCTCCTCCGAAGGAGGCCTTTACTGTTCCGGTTCCTCCGATGCTGGAACGGCTCCTCTTCCGTATGTGGGAGGCACCGGCCTCGGCGCCAGTTCTCAGCAAGCGAGTCGACTCGATCTATTGACTCCGAAAGAGCCCTGGTTTTCAGAAGGCACAGCTGCCACACCATTCTATGGTTGTGGAATCGGCCATGCATCGTCTGAAGAGCCAGAAGATGCACTCCGCTGTGCCCCCTGGCAGGGAGGCCCGAAACCTCAATGGCATCGGTAGAAAGTGCTTCCAGGGCTCGATGCTTGCTTGCCGTGTCCAGTCCTACCAGCTGTACATGGGCATGTACTTGCGAGATCTGGCCAAGGAGTTGGCCGGGTTCTCTGCTGGTCTCTCCGGGGAAGCCTTGCAGAGATTTAAGTCCTTGTCCTCGGGGATTCGGGACTGCTCGAAGTTCATGTCCCGCGCCGCCTACGATGGCTTCGAAGCTTCGGCCCGAGTTGTGGCAGCCGGCATTGCGGCTCAACGCCAATCATGGCTGCAGTCATCGGACCTCGAGCCATGGGTTCAGGACAAGTTGGTCGATGTCCCTTGCCGAGGTGAAAACCTTTTTGGCAAGCCCATGACCGAGAAGGCCACTCAGCTCGAGACTGAGCACCTCAGACGGACAAGGCTGTCTAGGAAGACCTCTGCCCCTTCTCATAAAAAGAAGGGCTCGGGTAAAAAGCCCTTTTACCCGAGGAAGGGCACTGCCTACAAACAGTACCCGCAATATCAGGTTGCCCAAGCTGCCCCTCAGGGTCAGCAAGCCAAGGGGCAGGGTAATGGGCCCAGTAGGCAGAGGACCCCCAAGCCACTGGCCCCTGCTACCACTCAGCAGGGTGGGAGTTTTTGACTCCTTAAGCGTAGCCTCTCCTCCACTGCTCTCCCAACCCTGCACAGGAGGTCGCCTCGCCCTCTTTGCCCACCAGTGGCCCCTTATCATCAGGGACAGTTGGGTGTTGGACATAGTCCACAAGGGTTATGCCCTGCATTTTCACCAACTGCCTCCACCATATTTTCCAGGGGAGCCTCCAAGGCCTCCCCTGCACACAGACCTTCTCCTGCAAGAGCTTCAAGGTCTGTTGGTGGACAGGGCGGTGGAGCCTGTGCCTCCCCACTTACAGGGTCACATTTTCTACTCCAGGTATTTCCTGGTGCCCAAAAGAACCGGTGGCCTTCGACCCATTCTGGACCTTAGGAACCTCAACAAGTTCCTAGTGAAGGAGAAGTTCAAGATGCTTACTCTTGGGACACTTCTGCCCTACCTCCAGCAGGGAGATTGGCTATGCTCTTTAGATCTAAAGGATGCGTACACTCACATCCTCATTCATCCAGACCACAGAAAGTACCTCAGGTTCATTGTGGGAGGAAACCATTGTCAATACAGAGTGCTGCCTTTCGGCCTCACCTCCGCCCCCAGAGTCTTCACAAAGTGCCTAGCAGTGGTGACGGCCTACCTGAGAAACCAGGGCATCTTTGTCTTCCCCTCTCTGGACGATTGGCTCATCAGGGTTCAGACGTGCCAGGAGGCCAAACAAGCCACCCTCAGGACTATTGCTCTTCTCCAAAGGCTGGGGTTTGTCATAAACTTCGCAAAGTCCACTTTGCTCCCCTCCCAGAACTTGGAGTTCATAGGAGCAAGGCTGGACTCTCTGCTGGCAAAGGCTTTCTTGCCAGCAGACAGGGCCCAAAGGTTGATGGCTTTGGCAAATCAGTTTCTCAACAGGTCACTGGTCTCCGCCAGATTCTGCCTGAGGCTTCTGGGCCACATGGCTTCGACAGTACATGTGACCCCCAATGCCAGGCTCCATATGAGGCCTGCACAGTGGTGCCTTCGGACTCAGTGGTCACAGGCCACAGGCAGCCTCAGAGACAGGATAAGGGTGTCCAGACAATTTCTGCACTCCCTCAACTGGTGGCTGCATCCACCCAATCTGCTGAAGGGGGTGCCTTTTCAGATTCCAGGGTACACGGTAGTGATAACCACAGATGCCTGCCTTCAAGGCTGGGGAGCTCATTGTCTGGGCAAGTGCACCCAGGGCCTGTGGTCTCCTTGGGAAGCTGCACAGCAGATCAATCTCCTCGAACTCAGAGCTATTCGCTTAGCACTCAAAGCTTTCTCTCCTACCCTGGCTCACCAGTCTGTCCTGATTCAGACAGACAACCAAGTAGCCATGTTTTATGTGAACAAACAGGGCGGGACTGGGTCCAGGATCCTTTGTCGGGAAGCTCAGGACCTTTGTTCATTTGCTCTCAAGCACAACATGCTCCCCAAGGCTGTGTACCTTCCAGGCCAGAACAACTACCTGGCCGACAGGTTAAGCAGAATACTGCAGCCCCACGAGTGGCAGCTGCATCCTTCAGTAGTTCAGAAGATCTTCCTAAAATGGGGTCTCCCTTTGATAGATCTCTTTGCCAGCCCACTGAACAAGCAACTGCCAAAGTTCTGCTCCAGGCAACCGCATCCTCTGCGGATAGCAGCGGATGCTTTTCTGATATCCTGGTCTCAGATCCTCCTGTATGCGTTTCCTCCCACGCCCTTGGTGGCCCAAACTCTCTTCAAGATTCTTCAAGACAAGGCCTTGGTCCTGCTGGTGTCTCCCAGGTGGCCGAGACAGCCTTGGTTTCCTCTTCTGCTTCAACTGGCGGTGGATCCTCCGCTACCTCTGGGGTTGCAACCCGACCTTCTCTCACAGGAGCAGGGTTCCCTTCTGCACCCCAATCTCAAAGCTCTCAATTTGATGGCCTGGAGGCTGCAAGGATAGTTTTGGCTCCCTGGGGCCTACCTCAGGAAGTTGAGGAGGTTGTCCTAGCCTCTAGGAAACAGTCCACTAGGAAAACCTATGCTCTCAAATGGAAACGGTTTTCTTTGTGTTGTCAGCTACGTACAGAGGACCCTTTCTCTTGTACTGTGCCAGTAGTGCTTCAGTACTTACTGCACTTATCAAATCAGGGACTTAAGTCCAATTCTGTTCGGGTCTACCTCTCAGCTCTAGCAGCTCACCACTCTCTGGTGGAGGGACATTCTCTAGCTGGTCACCCCTTGGTGTCCCGCTTTCTCAGGGGCTTGCTTTTGCTCAAGCCTCCCATTCGTCCTCCTGCCCCTGAGTGGGAGCTGAATGTGGTCTTGCAGCAACTGACTCGCCCACCTTTTGAGCCGATATCTACTTGTCCACTACGCTTCCTCTCCTGGAAGACACTCTTCCTGATAGCCCTTACCTCGGCTAGGCGAGTAAGTGAGCTTCAGGCCCTGGTCTGTGATAGGCCTTACACCAGGATTTATAGGAACAGGGTAGTCCTTAGGACTCATCCAAAGTTCCTCCCTAAGGTTGTCTCCTCTTTCCAACTCAACCAGGAGGTGGTTCTTCCAACATTCTTCCCTAGGCCTCATGCAAGCCAGGCTGAAGCAGTCCTGCATACCCTGGACTGTAGGAGGGCCTTATCCTTCTACCTTGACCGTACGCAGGGGCATTGAAGGGCTACTCAGCTCTTTGTATCCTTTGACCCCAATAAGTTGGGGTTGGCTGTGTCCAAGCGTACCTTGTCCATCTGGGTAGCTGACTGTATCACCTGGGCTAATAAGGCGGCGGACCTTCCTTTGCAGGGTAGGGTCACGGCCCATCGTGTCCGGGCAATGGCTGCCTCAGTGGCTCATCTCCGCTCTGTGCCCTTGGTAGACATCTGCAGGGCTGCAACTTGGTCTTCAAGCCAGACTTTTGCGGCCCATTACTGCCTGGAGAGGGAGTCCCGTAGGGACAGTGCTTTTGGCCAAGCAGTACTCCGGAATCTCTTTGAGGTTTAGGCAACTCCTGCCCTCCTGCCCTCTGTTGGGCTACCGGTGGAGGTTGTGTCCTTGAAAAGCCTTTCTTTGCTGCTGAGACTAGAGGGAGTTCTCTTGTTCAGCCTGGGTTCCTCGGTAGCCCAGAGCTTGGGAGTCGCCCATATGTGAGGACTGACTTCCTGCTTGGTCCTGGAGAAAGAGTAGTTACTCACCTATAACAGGTGTTCTCCAGGAGCAGCAGGAATCAGTCCTCACAACCCTCCCTCCTCCCCTTTGAGTTGCAGTTGTACATAGTTTATTTTTCATTTTTGTGTGCTGTTCTTAGCTATGTCATTTGACTGAGGTAAGATGGCACCTTTAGGTGGGAAGGGAACCTTGCATGCGTGCCTGCATTCCCAAAGGCTTTCATAGAAAGCTGGGGAAATGCTCCGCTGAGGCTTCATCGGCGCCGATGACACCCATATGTGAGGACTGATTCCTGCTGCTCCTGGAGAGCACCTGTTACAGGTGAGTAACTGCTCTTTCTTCCCTGGAGAAACAAGGCAATTCAGTTCCAGATAAGTAATCATGCCTCTGCTTCTGGAGTATATTACAACAAAATTCTACAAATCTATCCCAAATACCCTCTTCAGTTGGCAGCTCCACCCCCTTGCTATTTTTGTGATATAGTTCCTCGTTTGCAGCTTTTTTAGCCTGTGGGCCAGGAGTCTGTTGGGTTTGTTGCCAAATTCAAAATATGTCTGTTTAAGCCTATCCAGTCCAAAGTTAATCTCTTCCAGCTGTAATTCATGCATTTCATTGCCTGCCTCATTGAGTTGTCTCACCCCAACCTTCCCCAGGTTCCCGGTCTTATGTTCCATTCCAGGTCTCCAATCACTGCTCTCAGAGCTTCTTTCTTTAAACTTTTTTTGGGTCCCAATGACAATTAATTTGCCCCTAATCACTACCTTTAAATAGTTCCATACCACTCCCAGGGAGCACTGGGCATTAAGAGTCAGGTAGTCCGCAATATCCTTTTGGATCCAGAGAACTGTGTCAGGGTCATCAAGTAGGGACTTATTCAACTTCGACCACTGTCCTTGCAATTGTTTCACCCCCCCCAGAAGGACCCTGAACTGGGGCTTGATCTGACCATGTACGTTCTCAAATCCCACAGTCTAAGACCCTAGGCATCAAGGTTTTATCTATGAACAACATGTTTATATGTGAAATTGGCTCATGGACTGTTGAAAAGAAGGAATAATACCTCTTATTTCTCCAGGACCAAGCAGGAAGTCATTCCCTCACATATGGGTGACGTCGGTGCCGACGGAGCCCCCGTGCGGAGCATTTCTCCAGCTTTCATAGAAAGCCTTTGGGAATGCAGCGAGAATGCGCGGTCCCCTTCCCGCCCATGGGTGCCATCTTGCTCAGTCTTCTTTTTTCCGCGTAGCCCGACGGATGTATATTCGTTTCACCCGAGGAAGAAGTTGATTTTTCTCTGCGTTAACCTGTTTTCTTCGGTTCGATGCCAGTTTCCCTTTCCCACCTGGGCCCGATACGTCGGGATCGAGCCCGGATCTTTTTTTCGTTTTTTGTCCTTAGTGACTAGCGTTCGCGCCATTTTTTCTTTTTTCACTGGCAGCCCTGTCTTTTAACCTTGCAGGGGCCCTTTTTCCCCCGATGGCTGCCAGCGGGTTTAAAAAGTGTGATCGGTGCAAGAAACTTATGTCTCTCACCAACACACATGACTGCTGCCTCCAGTGCCTCGGACCCGATCATGACCCGATGATCTGTGGTCCGTGTGGGAAAATGTCCTCTAAGGCGTTACGGAGTCGGCAGCACCAAAAGGAAAGAATCTTCTCTGACTCCGCGTCTGGTCGGGCCCGCACCTCGTCAGAGGCCTCGACATCTCGGGACTCCGGCCCCGAGCAGCGTCAAGGCTCCTCTGAAAGGGGGTCTCCCTCGCGGGAGCATCGTAAGGAGAAAAAACCCACGAGGGCGGCGTCGGTGGACGCAATTGGCTCCTCGAGGGCCAAGTCACATAGCCCCGAGCGCCGTCCCAGGTCTTTGGAGTCGGAGAGGCCTGCAAAACAACCTCGTGTGGAGATGGAGTTCCTGGGTCATGTGAGTACTGTAGTCCTCGTGGACTCACCTCCAGGGGAGCTGACGTCGGGCCCGGCGCCACCGGGGCTCGAGTCGGGGGCTGCTGAGTCTCCTGAGCTCGGACTCAGGTTGACGGCCTTGGAGAACAGCTTGGCTGCCTTCATGGAACAGCAGTGGGCACTGATCGCCGGTCTCACCGGTGCATCTGCCCCGACCACCGGGACATCGACGTCCAAGTCGACCCCGGAGGCCGAGCCTATTCTCGAGTCCATGCGAGCTCGTGTCGATCCTCGGCCAAGGTCCCCCTCGGCCTCCCGTTCGGGACCGAGGTCGTCGACACCGGTACCCTCGGTGTCGGGGCGGATGGCATCGATGCCTCCCCGACTGGAGCCGCTCGATTCCTCCTCCGAGGAGTCTGGCTGGGAGACTGAGTTTGAGGAGTTGCCCGACACCTTTCGGACTCGGTGCGTTCCTTCGGATTCGCCCGAGTCCGAGCCTCGGAGAAGGTCTCCCCCCAGAGGATACCTGGTTCTCGGATTTCGTGCGGGACATGGCCTAGGCTTTGGCATTCCCCGCGGATCCCGAGGAGGAGCCTCGAGCCGAGGAGCTTTGAGGCCCTACAGTATGATTCTCCTCCTAAGGAGGTCTTTACTGTTCCGGTTCCTCCGATGCTGGAACCGTTGCTCTTCCACATGTGGGAGGCGCTGGCCTCGACGCCGGTTTTGAGCAAGCGGGTCGATTCCATCTATCGAGTCCGCAAGAGCCCCGGGTTCCAAAAGGCACAATTACCGCACCACTCCATGGTTGTGGAATCGGCCATGCATCGTCTGAAGAGTCAGAAGATGCACTTCTTGGTGCCTCCCGGCCGGGAGGCCCAGAACCTGGATGCCCTCGGTAAGAAGTGCTTCCAGGGCTCTATGCTTGCTTGCCGTGTCCAGACCTACCAGCTGTACATGGGCATGTACCTTCGAGACCTGGCAAAGGAGATTGCCGGGTTCTCTGCTGGTCTCTGCGAGGAACCTTTGCAGAGGTTCAATGCTATGTCCTTGGGTATTCATGAGTGCTCAAAGTTTATATCTCGAGCAGCCTATGATGGCTTCGAGGCTTTGGCCCGAGTAGCCACGGCCAGCATCGGTGCACGCCGTCAGGCTTGGCTACAGTCATCGGACCTCGAGCCATGGGCGCAGGACAAGTTGGTCGATGTCCCCTACCGAGGTGAAAACCTCTGTGGCAAGCCCATGACTGACAAGGCTGCCGAACTCGAGACCGAGACTCTTACCCGGACAAGGCTGTCCAGAAAAACCTCTACCCCTTCTCAGAAGAAGGACTCGGGGAAAAAGACCTTTTACCCGAGGA
Organism: Ichthyophis bannanicus; assembly: GCA_033557465.1. Lineage (NCBI taxonomy): Eukaryota > Metazoa > Chordata > Amphibia > Gymnophiona > Ichthyophiidae > Ichthyophis > Ichthyophis bannanicus. Next base: position 547,972,019 of record CM066033.1, read on the forward strand.
AGTCATCTGCCTGTAAACAGTACCCTCATTTTCAGGCCTCTGTAGCTGCCCAACAGGGTCAGCAGGCCAAGGGGCAGGGTCATGGGCCCCGTAGGCAGAAGGCCCCCAAGCCTCCTACTCCGGCTCCTGCTCAGCAGGGAGGGGGATTTTGACTGCATTGGCATAGTTTCTCCTCAGCTGGCTCCCATCAGCACTGGAGGCAGGCTGGCCCTGTTTACCCACAGGTGGTCAGCCGTCACAACGGATACCTGGGTTTTAAGTATAGTCCAGAAAGGCTATCTCCTCCACTTCCACCAGGTACCCCCTCCTATTTTCAAGGGGAGCCTCCCAGACTCCCTCTGCACAGGGACTTACTCCTGCAGGAGTTGGCAGGTCTTCTAAAGGATCAGGCAGTGGAGCCGGTGCCCCACCACCTGAAAGGTCACGGCTTCTATTCCAGGTACTTCCTAGTACCAAAGAGAGCTGGAGGCCTCAGACCCATCCTAGACTTCCGAAACCTGAACAAGTTCCTGGAGAGGGAAACGTTCAAGATGCTTACCCTTGGAATCCTGCTGCCCTACCTCCAGCAGGGAGATTGGCTATGCTCCTTAGATCTAAAGGATGCTTATGCTCACATCCTTATTCATCCAGACCACAGACAATATCTCAGATTTGTAGTGGGAGGAAACCATTATCAGTACATAGTACTGCCTTTTGGCCTTACATCCGCCCCCAGGGTATTCACCAAGTGACTGGCGGTGGTAGCGGCCTACCTCAGGGTTCACGGCCTCTTTGTCTTTCCATATCTGGACGATTGGCTCATCAGGGGTCAGTCCCCACAAGAGGCCAATCAAGCCACCCTTTGCACTGTTGCTCTGCTTCAGCATCTGGGGTTTGTCATAAACGTCGCAAAGTCCAGTTTGCATCCCTCCCAGAACATGGAGTTCATAAGAGCTTGACTAGACACATTTCAGGCAAAGGCCTTTCTACCAGTGGACAGGGCCCACAGATTGATGGCTCTAGCCAGGCTGTTCCACAGCACTTCTCTAGTCTCTGCCAGACAATTTCTGAGGCTCTTAGGCCACATGGCATCCAGAGTCCATGCGACTCCAAATGCCCGTCTACACATGAGACCAGCTCAGTGGGGCCTCAGGACTCAGTGGCACCAGGCCACAGGAAGCCTCGGTAGCAAAGTGAGGGTGTCCAGCCTACTACAGTCTTCTCTGCAATGGTGGCTTCATCTTCCGAATCTAGTGCAAGGGGTGCCTTTTCAGGCACCTCCACACTCTCAGGTGCTGACAACCGATGCTTCTCTTCAAGGTTGGGATGCACATTGCCAAGGGGCATGTACTCAAGGCCTGTGGACTCCTTGGGAGGCCGCACAGCAGATCAATCTTAGAACTGAGAGCTATCCGCTTAGCCCTGAGAACTTTCTGTCATCTCCTCTCTCACCAGTCCGTCTTAGTTCAGACAGACAATCAAGTGGCTATGTTCTGTGTGAACAAACAAGGGGGCACTGGGTCCCGCCTTCTATGTCAGGAAGCGCAGAAACTGCTCCTGGGCAGTCAATCATGGCATTCTTCTCAAAGCAGTCTACCTCCCAGGTCAGGAGAATTACCTGGCGGACAGATTGAGCAGGATCCTGCAGCCGCACGAATGGCAGTTGAACCCTTTAGTGGTTGAACAGATCTTCCTGAGATGGGGTCTTCCAACCATAGATCTCTTTGCCAGTCCTATGAACCGTCAACTTCCCAGGTTCTGCTCCAGACAACCGCATCCTCTCAGAGTAGCAGCGGATGCGTTTCTCATTCCATGGTTGACAGGCCTCCTATATGCGTTTCCTCCCACGCCTCTAGTGTCCAAAACACTGTTCAAAGTGATCCGGGACAAGGCCTCAGTGATTCTGGTGGCCCCCCGGTGGCCCCCCGGTGGCCAAGGCAACCCTGGTTCCCACTACTGTTGCAACTAGCGGTGGACACGCCTCTTCCTCTGGGGATGCAACCCGATCTCCTGTCTCAGGAGCAGGGATCTCTCTTGCACCCCAATCTACAGTCCCTCAATTTGATGGCCTGGCTGCTGAAAGGGTAGTTCTATCGCCTTTACTACTGCCTAGGGAAGTGGAGGACGTAGTCTTGGCCTCTAGGAGGCAGTCCACCAGAAAGTCTTATGCCCTTAAGTGGCGTAGATTTTCTGCCTGGTGTACTCAACACAATGAGAATCCATTCTCATGCTTAGTACCAGTGGTGCTGCAGTATTTGCTTCACCTGTCCAACCTAGGCCTTAAGTCCAATTCTGTTAGAGTTCATCTTAGTGCTCTTTCAGCACACCACTCACAAGTGGAGGGTCAGTCTCTCTCCAGTCAGCCTTTGGTGGCCCGATTCCTCAGAGGCCTGCTTTTGCTTAAGCCTCCAGTGCGTCCACCTGCCCCTGAATGGGATTTAAATGTGATCTTGCAACGGCTTACTTGCCCACCATTTGAACCTATGGCTACTTGCCCTATGCATTTTCTGTCTTGGAAAATGCTATTTCTGGTAGCCCTTACCTCAGCTAGGCGAGTAAGTGAGCTTCAGGCCCTAGTTTCAGAAGCACCTTATACTAGGTTCTATAAGAACAGGGTAGTCTTACGGACTCACCCTAATTTCCTTCCAAAGGTTGTCTCCTCCTTCCACCTCAATCAGGAGGTGGTTCTTCTGACTTTCTTTCCCAGGCCTCATGCTAGCCGGGCTGAGATGGTCCTGCATACCCTGGACTGTAGGAGGGCGTTGTCCTTCTACCTTGACGGTACACGGGAGCACCGGAGGGCGGTTCAGCTCTTCATTTCTTATGACCCCAATAAGTTGGGGTTGGTTGTCTCCAAGCATATTTTGTCCATATGGGTAGCTGACTGCATCGCCTGTGCTTACAGGGCAGCCGGCCTCTCGTTGCAGGGTCAAGTTACGGCTCACCGTGTCAGGGCGAAGGCTGCGTCAATGGCTCATCTCCGCTCTGTTCTGTTGGCAGTCATCTGCCGGGCCGCTACTTGGTCTTCAAGCCAGACTTTTGCGGCCCACTACTGCCTTGAGAGGGAGTACAGCAGGGACAGTGCTTTCGGGCAAGTGGTACTCCATAATCTCTTTGAGGTCTAGGCAGCTCCTACCCTCCAGCCCTGGTGTTGGGCTACCTGTCGGGGGCGTTATCAGAGAAGATTCTGTTCTTGCATGCTGAGGCTCTAGAGGGAGCTCATTTTTCCGTTTGGGGCCTCTGGTAGCCCTAAGCTAGGGAGTCCCATATGTGAGGACTGACTTCCTGCTTGGTCCTGGAGAAAGAACAGTTACTCACCTGTAACAGGTGTTCTCCAGGAGCAGCAGGAATCAGTCCTCACAACCCTCCCTCCTCCCCTTGGAGTTGCAATCATATGATTTATTTTTGATATTTTTGCTGTCTTTTAGCTATGTTATCAGACTGAGCAAGATGGCACCCTTGGGCGGGAAGGGGACCGCGCATGCGCGCTGCATTCCCAAAGGCTTTCTATGAAAGCTGGGGAAATGCTCCGCACTGGGGCTCCGTCGGCGCCGACGTCATCCATATGTGAGGACTGATTCCTGCTGCTCCTGGAGAACACCTGTTACAGGTGAGTAACTACTCTATCCGTGCCTATCCCACCATATATCCAGCAGGTCAAGCCCATTTATCAACATCTTTAATTTCAGTCTGTGTATCCTAGTCCCTGACACCTCCCCCCCCTGCATGCGTCCAAGGAGGGGTTCACCACCAAATTAAAGTCCCCCTCCAACAATTATATGTCCTTCCACAAACTGCAGAAGGGGGCTTAGCAATCAAGCAGGTTTTTTTTTTAAATATACTATTTGGGGCATACAAATGAATCAAAGAATATTTTTCTGCCCCCCCCCCAAGAATATTAACAAATATATACCACCCCCCCCCCATCCCTCTTGACCTCCAGAACCTGGTGTTGGAGTCCAGATAAAATTAAGATTCCCACACCCCCCTTTTCAATTTTATTAGAGGTGTAATATCTATCAGGATGTTTTGGATCAGAGACTCGACTCTCATCTTTAGTCAACAAATGGGTCTCCTGGATAAACCCAATATCTCACTTTAGCCTTCCCAACTCTTTAAAAGGGAGTTGACGTTTACTATACGTGTTCAGGCCCTGCACATTGAAAGTAACCTCCCTGAAATTACCCATTATCCTATATTCTCAGCCTAATAGATCTTTCATTGTTCACTGGCAGGTGAAACACCCCCTTCCTTCGCCCCGTTCCTCCTGTTCACCCCACTGCCCCGTAACCACAAAAACCACTCTCCTACTCAACACAGATAAAGCATAACCCCACTGCCCAGGCACACATATTCATTCAACCCGGTATCTCTATACCCTCACATGCATGAATCGCCCGTTGCCCCAGCCCTCATAGAATCCACATCCTCCATGTAAAAACCTTAATCAAAATCCAGTCCAGTCAAATGTCTCTCTCACAATTGGCGCACTTCTTCTGTTGTCGCATTGGGTCAGCCCCTCTGCCTGTGGAGTCGCTTGTCCCCCTAAGTGCTCTTTGCCATCTTGGAATGTTGCGGTTCAGAATCCCGCTCCACCGGAGCCATGGGTAGATTCTTCCATCCCGCTTCCTGCATCCCCTTGAGTGCCTTCTCCACCGACTTAGCATAGGTAGTTACTCCCGAGATTGTAAATTGAAGCCCTATGGGTTAGAACCATTTATAACACACGCACTCCTCTCTTAGTCTTTTAGTCAGTAACCGGTAGACTCTCTATCTCCAGGAACAAGCAGGAATGTAGTCTTCACATATGGGTATCGTCAGTACCAACGGAGCCTGCGCGGGAACGCTCCCCAGCGTCCAATTAGAAAGCTTTTGGGAGCATCCCACAGCGCCTGCGTGCTGCCTTCCCGCCTTTAGCAACTGCCTCTCTCCAGTTCTTCGTTTTCCGCGGAGCCAGCAGGTCGTCGTTCCTGTCACCGCAGAAAATTCTCCTTATTGTCCTTCTTTTCTGTGGTCGCGTCTGCCTTCCTCAACGCTTTACTGGAACTGCCAGTTTTTCTTTCTTTCTTTTCTTTAAAAAAAAAAAAAAAAAAAATACTTAGTACTTTTTTCCACGTGCACGTGCCTTTTTGGGCCTTAGGCCCAAAAATTCCTCCACAATGGAAAAACCCTCTTCGGGTTTCAAAAAGTGCACCAAGTGTGGCGGTACCATTTCCGTCACCGACACCCATGAGTGGTGGTTAAAATGTTTAGGTCCTGACCACTCCATCACGGAATGTATGGCCTGTGCCATGATGTCTAAAAGAGGTCAGCAGAACCGAGCTGCTAAGCTCAGTACCCTGTTTCCCTCTGATGGCAGCCTCGGTGGCATCGATGTCTTCCAGGGCTTCCTCTTCCTCCCGTGGATCTCAGTTAACTAAACACAAGTCTAGCCGGTCCTCAAAGGGTAGATCTCCTTCTAAGCATCGAGATGCCTCTGGCATTGCCCTTGAGGATTCTGCACCGGCAAAATTGCCCCGGCGGGAGGCTTCAGCTTCCAAAGCATTATCGGGGCTCCAGGACGTTCTCGAGGCCTCAACCTCGGCAGAACTACTGGTGCCATGCTCTGGGGTACCAGCTGTTTTCTCCGGTACCGACATCCAGGCATCAGCAGTGTCGATAGACCAGAGATTCCTGGCTACTGAACGCAGTCTGGCGGCTCTCCTTGCGGCATCGACACCCTTGGAACCGCGTCAGACAGTTCATCCGGTACCGGCACCGACTCCGGCACTGGTATCAGTACCGGTACCAACAGCATCGGCATCAACATCGGTGTCCGCATTGCTGGCACCCAGTCATGCGATGCCCTCTGGTACCGATACACCGGTACCGATTACTCCTGGTACCGACTTCGGTCGGTACGGGTATCGGGCTCTTCAAGAGCATCCAGACAGACGGTACTTCGAGTCCTCAGAAGAATCTGAGGATTCTGACAGTTCTGTCGATGCAGGAATACTTCTCCCAGAGTAGCCTTCCTCCCCTAAGCGGCGCAGGATGTCTCCTCCAGAGGATATTTCCTTTCAGGACTTCATCAGGGAGGTGGCTCGAGGTCTGTCCATTACTGTGGCTCCTGAATCAGAGCCCAGAGCAAAGGAGTTGGAAATTTTACAATATCCCAAAGCTCCTAAAGAGGCTACCCATCCATGAGATCTTGCATGATCTCATGCTAAGAATGTGGGAGACACCTCTTACCACCTCGCCTCACTCTCGTGGACTGGATACTATGTATCGAGTCCCCCCTCCTCCTGGTTTCCAAAATACTCAGCTTCCTCACCACTCTATTGTAGTGGAATCAGCTATGAGAAGGATCACGAGTGCAAAGAGGCATGCCTCTAATCCTCCAGGACGTGAGTGCAGAACTTTGGATGCTTTTGGACGTCGTACCTTCCAAGCTTCCATGCTTTCTGCCAGTATCAGTTCCTATATTTTATATATGGGAATGTTCCTGAAGGAAATCACAGGAGATTTAGAGGTTTTGAGCCCTCTTCTTCCTGAGGATAGAAGGCAGGATTTTCTCACACTGGTCAAACATGCCCAGGATGTTTCTAAATTTGTCAACCGTGCAGCTTTTGACTGTTTTGAGTGCATAAGCAGAACATCTGCTATTGCCATAGGTGCACATAGAATTGCCTGGCTTCAGGCATCTGATTTGGAGCTCTGGGTACAAGACAAACTGGGCAATATTCCTTATACTGGTGAGAACCTGTTTGGCAAAGATTGGCATGAAAAAGCCATTGAGTTGGATGCTGACAACTCCACCTTGGATAGATTATCCAAGGCCACAGCTGATCCTGCAAGAAAGAAATCTTTCAAAAAAACACTCTTTTTTCCAAAAAGAAGAGGTTTTATCCTGCTTTTTCCCAGCAGGGACGCTCTGCAGGTCAACCTGTCAGGAAAAGTCAGCAACCACCCAAACAAAGGAAAGCAAAGACTGCTAAGCCTCAGCCGTCTCAGCAGTCTCAGCCTCCACAAGGCCTTTGACTTTCATCTAGAGAACTTAGCCTTCCTGGCCCTCAATGGACCAGAGCCTTCCACCATTCCAGGAAGGTTATGTCACTTTGCCCCCAGGTGGGAGCAGATAACAGCAGAGCAGTGGACACTCCATTATAAGAGAGGGGTACAAGCTGCACTTCCTGTTCATGCCCCCTTCCACCATGGTAAAACAGTTCAATTCTCAGACCTCTCTCATCAACCTGTTCAAGATGTCACTATGCTTCTTGCCCAAGGGGCAATAGAAGAAGTACCCATCCATCAACAGGGTACAGGGTTTTACTCCCCCTATTTCCTTATCCCAAAGAAAACAGGGGGATACAGACCTATTTTGGACCTCCGAGAATTGAACAAATTCCTGTTCAAAGAGAAATTCAAGATTTCTTTAGGAACTCTGCTGCCATACCTTCAGAGTCAGGATTGGCTTTGTTCTCTAGATCTCAAGGATGCATACACTCATGTTCTCATCCACCCAACTCACAGGAAGTTCCTTCGGTTCCTTTTTCAAGGAAGCACTAACAATACAGGGTGCTTCCTTTTGGTCTGGCCTCAGCACCAAGAGCATTCATGAAATGCATGGCTGTGGTAGCAGCATTTCTCTGCACTCTAGGGATATTCGTCTTCCCCTGCTTAGACGACTGGCTCATTCGAGCCCCATCAGAGTCAGAGGCCATGACTTCTCTATCTTGCACAATGCGTGTCCTTCAGTATTTGGGTCTGGTCATAAACATCCCAAAATCCAGTCTAACTCCCACTCAGTCTCTAGAGTTCATAGGAGCTTTGCTGGATACCAGAGAAGCAAGGGCCTATCTCCCCCAGGCCCGTTGCCTTCGCATGGTGCAGTTAGCTTCTCAAGCAGTGCTGAAAGCCTCATCTCACTGCCCGAGAAATGCTACAACTACTAGGCCACATGGCATCTACCATGCATGTGGTTCCTTATGCTTGCCTCCACATGAGAGCAGCCCAGTGGTCTTTATCCACTCAGTGGACCCAGGCATCAGGGTGCCTGTCAGACAAAATAACAAACACTAATCGCCTTATTTTGTCCCTCCAATGGTGGCAGTCCACTCAGAACCTGTTGCTGGGGTCCCCATTTCAACAACCCTTACCCCAGGCAACTCTCACAACAGATGCTTCACCAGTGGTTGGTGAGCTCATCTGCAAGACCTCGCCACCCAAGGCACCTGGACTCCACAGGAGACTCCTCTACATTTCAATCTCTTGGAGCTCAGAGCAATCTTCCTTGCTCTTCGAGTGTTCCACACCCTGCTCAGCTACAGGACAGTCCTCATTCATACGGACAATCAAGTAGCCATGTTCTTCGTGAACAAGCAGGGGGGAACAGGCTCTCTGTTGCTTTGCAATGAAGCTTTGCGACTATGGGCCCTCGCCAGAGAGCATCAGATTCATCTCCTAGCAGTGTATCTTCCAGGCATACAAAACTCTTGGGCAGACAGAATCAGTCGAGTTCTGCTTCCACACTAGTGGTCTCTGCATGCAGACCAGGTGGTCAAGATTTTTCAAATTTGGGGAACCCTGGACATAGACCTCTTTGCAAGTCCGTGGAATGCCAAACTTCCCCGGTTCTGTTCCAGAATTCCGGCTCAGGGCTCTAAGGCCAGGGATGCTTTCCTCCTTTACTGGGGTCAAGACTTCCTTTATGCTTTTCCACCCATTCCCCTAATTCCCAAAACCCTATTCAAGCTTCAGAGAGACAGAGACCGTATGATTCTCAAAGCTCCACATTGGCGACAGCAAGTGTGGTACCCTCTGCTTCTACATCTCTCTCAAGTTCCCTCCCTGGAGTTAGGGTCTGCTCCAGATCTCCTGTCTCAGGAGAACGGAATGTTATGGCATCCCAATCCCCAGTCTCTGCATCTCAGGGCTTGGTTGCTGAAGGCCTGGATCTTCATGATCTTAACCTTCCTCAGCCAGTAAAGGATATCCTTTATGCTTCCAGGAAGCCTTCCACAAGATGCTCCTATGCTTTTAAGTGGAAAAGGTTTACCATATGGTGTTCGCAGAAGGGTCTTAACCCCCTTGCCGATACCTCTGGAATCATTACTGGAGTATCTTCTTCATTTATCCAATGCAGGACTTAAAACTAACTCAGTAAGAGTCCATTTGAGTGCTATTGCAGCTTCTTTCAAACCTCTAAATGGACAACCTATTTCCTCCCATCCTCTTATAGCAAGATTTATGAGAGGCCTTCTTCTAACTAAGCCTCCCATTAGGCCACCACCGGTGGCATGGGACTTAAATCTGGTTCTTGGTCAGCTCATGAAGCCACCTTTCGAACCCTTAACTACTACCTCATTGAAATTCCTTTCTTGGAAGGTTATCTTTCTCATTGCAATCACATCAGCACACCACATCAGTGAGTTGCAGGCACTAGTAGCTGATCCACCTTATACAAGGTTCCATCATGACAAGGTAGTCCTTAGGACTCATCCACACTTTATGCCAAAGGTGGTCTCGCCTTTTCATTTAAACCAAGCAGTCTACCTGCCTGTGTTTTTTCCAAGGCCTCATGCATCTAACGCAGAAAGGAATCTTCATACTTTGGACTGTAAAAGAGTTTTAGCCTTTTACTTGCAAAGAACACAGCAACATAGGAAGTCCTCTCAACTCTTTGTTGCTTTTGATCCTTCTCATTTGGGACTTCCAGTCTCCAAGAGAACACTGTCCAACTGGATTGCACAGTGTATTTCCTTTGCCTATCAGAGTAAGAATCTTCCTCTGGAGGGCCATGTCACAGCTCACAATGTGAGAGCCATGGCAGCTTCAATGGCTCATCTGCACTCTGTGTCTATCGACGACATCTGTCGAGCAGCCACTTGGGCCTCGGTTCATACCTTCACAGCCCATTACTGCTTGGACAAGGACTCCTGCCAGGATGCCTTGTTTGGTCAGGCTGTTCTCCAACACCCGTTCCATACCTAATCAACTCCTACCCACCATCCCTGGTTGGATGCCAGAGATCCAATGGGGGAAGTGGAGTCCTTTCACAGGGACACACAACTTCTGGGGTCTCTCCCTGGCATCTAAAGCTAGGGAGTCCCCATATATGAAGACTACATTCCTGCTTGTTCCTGGAGATAGCATAGTTACTCACCTGTAACAGGTGATCGCCGGGAGCAGCAGGAATTTGGTCTTCACAACCCACACACCTCCCCTAGGAGTTGTATCTCTCTATCTCTTTCCTTTCCCTCTCTCTCTCTCTTTGTCTCTGTTTTAAAACTCAACTGGAGAGAGGCAGTTGGGAAAGGCAGCACGCAGGCGCTGTGGGATGCTCCCAAACGCTTTCTAATTGGACGCTGGGGCGCTTTCCCGCGCAGTCTCCGTCGGTACCGACGATACCCATATGTGAAGACTAAATTCCTGCTGTTCCCGGAGATCACCTGTTACAGGTGAGTAACTATGCTTTCTTGATAGTGAGAGCTGATAAGTCTGCAAAAACCTCCACCGAGTGATCTGGATTTCACCCAGTTTCCGCATTGCTGCTATTACTGCTTCCTTAGTAGTGAATTTGTGAAGATAGGCCACAAGATCCCAGGGCTTCCCCTCCCTCCTAGGCCCCAGAGCCTGGGGAGACCACTCCACCTTAAAGCACAGTCTACAGTCCTCTATTTCAGAAGCATGAATCACTGCCTTACAAAATTGTTCAGTTAGTATCCTGTAACACTGGTCAACACAATGTTTGTCACAGACCCGCTCTGACCTGTTTCATGTGTAATTTTTCCCATTGTTTACAAATATGGTATCAGAATTTTTCTATCACCCATACTTGAGGAGATATCATCTAGTAAAGTATATACATTACTGTAAATTAGCTGTTAGTTTTATTTCAGTAAAGAAAGGTTGAATACGAAAAATTCCATCATAATTATTATTTTATGTTGTCAGCCACAACAAAAAATGCTGAGTCATGTAGTTATAATATAATTAATTAACCGGGCCCCTTGCCCTACTGGTCCGGCTGATACAAGCAGAAAACGCGGAGTCATGTATTGGTATGCTTTCTGTCGCCATCAGCGATTGTGGTTTGTATTGTTTGAAAAAAACAGAATCTGAATGGATGTGAGTTTGCGTTAATCTATTTCATAAACAGCCGTTGGTTAATAAATATTACGGTTATCGCTTGTAGTTTAACAATGCCTCAAAAGTGAGTTAATTGTCCGGATTCATTTTGCTACATTTGCCGTGAGGTTATTTTTAAGAAGCAGAGAAGACATTTTACTCCGCTTGTTAAGACATGTTATAAGCTGTACTTTGGATGTCAAGTCGGTGACCAGGTCAAAAATTGGGCGTCTCACTTCTGCTGTATTACCTGTGTCAGACTCCTAACAGGTTGGGTAAAGGGTGTTCAACACATGAATTTTGCTGTTCCGATGATCTGGAGGGAACCAAGAGATCACTTGACAGATTGCTACTTTTGCCTTACAAACATTGCAGACATTACTTCAAAATCAAAACACACTGTAAATTACCCAAATTTACCATCTGCCATGAGGCCTGAGCCTCACTGTCAAGAATTGCTGGTGCCAAAACCTCCAGAAAATATTAGAGTGAATGAAGATGAAGAAGAGCCAATGAATGATGATGATGATGGCGATGCTGTAATGCAGGATCCAAGCTTTGAGGCATCCTGTTCCTCTTCTGAACCACATTTACTGGACCAAGGCGATTTGAATGATCTCGTCAGAGATTTGAATCTTTCAAAGCGACCAGCAGAACTGTTAGGGTCACGATTGAAAGGCTGGAATCTTCTTCAGAAAGAAACCAAAGTGTGCACTTTTAGAAATAGGCATACCGAGTTAGTGGATTACTTTGCCTTTGAAGATGGAATTGCTTTTTGTTGTGAAGTTAAATCCCTGATGGAAACACTTTGTCCGGATTATCGAACAGAGGATTGGCGACTATTTATTGATTCTTCTAAATATAGCCTAAAAGCTATGCTTATCCACAACGGAAATATTTTATCATCAGTTCCAGTAGCTCATGCCACCAATATGAAAGAAACTTGCAGCAGTATGCATCTCCTGCTAACAAATATCAAGTATGAAGAACACAAGTGGAATATTTGTGGCGATTTAAAAGTAATTGCCCTCTTGCTTGGACAACAGTTTGGTTGGACAAAGTATTGTTGCTTTCTCTGTGAGTGGGACAGCAGGGACAGGAAAAATCATTACATCCGGGAACAGTGGCCAAAGAGAACATCACTAGTCCCAGGCCAGAAAAATGTTACACATGACCCACTTGTGCATCTGAATAAAGTATATCTACCTCCACTCCATATAAAGTTGGGTCTTATGAAGAACATTGTAAAAGCCATGGATAGAAGTGGACTTGGATTTGCATATCTAAGAAAGACATTTCCACCAATCAGTGAGGCGAAGATCAAAGAAGGGATCTTTGTAGGACCTGATATTAGAAAACCGATAAAAAAGAGGAAAACTTTGATGGTCAGTTGAATGAAACTGAAAGAGCTGCATGGGAGTCCTTTAAGACTGTTTGCCGCGACTTCTTGGGAAATAACAAGGCAGACAACTGCGCAGAAACAGTGGATACTCTACTGAAATCTTACCAGAAACTGGGATGTAGCATGTCTCTGAAAATACACTTCTTGCATTCACACCCTGGATTTTTTTCCTGCAAATCTAGGAGTAGTCAGCGATGAACATGGGGAAAGGTTTCATCAGGACCTTTCGGTAATGGAAAATAGGTACCAGGGCAAGTGGAGCTCCAGTATGCTTGCAGACACTATTGTTGGACCCTTAAGAGGGATGTTCTTGAGGCACAATACAGCAGAAAATCATATACAACTATCTTTTAGGAGACATTACATTACAATATACATCTAGATACATCTAATGTAAATATGAGCAACATAGTCTAAATTTAAACTACATGTCACTCAAAAACGTTACGTGATGGAGAATTTCTAAGTACATATCCGAGTTCGTAATCAAAAACAGTACTAGAATCAGCCATTTTCATTTGTGTGACAGAAAATTTTTGAATTTTCTTTAACAATCATTGGGCCTCCTTTCTCCAGGATGCCCCACAGCCTTATATTGGACATTCTTCAAACTTGAAGAGAAGCTCTTCCTGCATGGCTTGGATTATATAAGTTTGCTATTGCAGGGCCTGAATTGTCCCTTCCTGCTCTTCTGTCCACCCCTTCTCTTCTTCCAAATGTTGGCCCAGTTCATTTTGAGATCTGAAATCCATATTTCCTTATCGTCCCTTCAGTCCAGTCCTGCACTTCTGGATAGTGTACCTCTTCCAACAGCTTGGAGACTGAACATCACATCTTTTGATGACACCAGTGTACTTATGCAGCTGGCATCGCCACCAGCCTCAGTATGCTCAGTCTTCAAGCAGCTGGAGGAGATAGTGAGCCAAGGTACTGGACTCACTGAAGGAACAACTAAGGAGAATAGTTTGTTTATTTTGGAGTATTTTCCTTTCCTTTCCTTTGTAAGGTCACTTTATCTTGGATAAAGTTAAAAAAAATAAAAAAATAAAGAGATAATAGGCATTGAATTTTACAAGGAGAGATCCCCCTCCTAGGTGCTAAGGGAGGGGGCTTCGGGGGTTGGAGTACAGCCTGGGCCATTAGCGGCTCCCGAACCCATTACCGAGTGAGGAGCCTGCAGCATGTGAACAAAGAGCCTATGGACAGCATTCCCGGCCGGTGCCTCGATGCCGAAGCCAGGTGATCGCGGCTGAGAACGTGGCGGGCGGACGTGCATAGACGGCTCAGAACAAGGCAAAGTAGAAGGTAAAAGACGATTTGGGGGTCTGAAACACAGGCTAATCAGCATAGCATTGTCAAGGGGCATAGAAGACTTTTCCAGGGAGTCAGCTTGTGCGCTATGGAAACTGCGTGGCAGTATGGTATTTCTTTCAGTGGCGCAGGAAAATTGCTATTGTTCTGGGCGGCTCAAAAGCCTCAGTTAATTTCCACACAGGGCTTTTTCCTCCCGGCCATAGCTCATTCAGTGGGTGTTTAAGGCTACAGGCTGCTAGTTAAGATGACATTGTAAAAAAAAAAAAAAAAAAAGAGAGAAGTCTTTTATTTTACTTTTATTTTATCTTGTGTATTTGGTTTGGGTTTCCTTCTCACCCCGTTTTTCTGCTGGAATAAGTGGCAAAAAGGGCAGTCTGCAGAAAATAGCACCATGCTGGCGAGACCGCAATGCCTAGTATGCGGAGCCCGGCGGGGGGCTGTCTCAGGCGCAGGCATGTGCCGTTGATGCAAGAAAGAGGCCACATCTGTAGAACAGGACTTGCATGATAGTACAAGACAGGAGAGGAGTCCCACTTTGATCCAGAAGATGTAGAACATAACAGAGGCGGAAGTCCAGGGTAACAGGTTCTGAGCCTATGGTGCTAGAGCCCGGGACCTGCTCCCAGGCTCTTCCCCAAGCCTTCCACATCTCAGGGCCTCAGGGACAGAGGAGTCCCAGTGGGGGGGTTCACCTGAGTTCGTCCTGCTTATGCATAAGGCGTTCTGCATGCGCCAGCAAGGGACAAGAGGTTATGCGTCGGTGCAGGAGCGCAGCACAAAAAGGGCAGCAGACTCGAGAGAGAGTGAGCCAACTTCAGAGACGTCCAAGAGGGGTAAACCCTCAGATTACTAGGGAGAGCAGTCTTCATTGTCAGAAGGCTCTGACAGAGGACCTGGACACTAAACTAGATTTGGAAGGCGAGGAGCTAGAAGGAGAGATTCCAGAGCCAGGAGGAACAGTCACGGATTGAATGGGTGTTCCACTGGGAGGAGTTGCCGGCGCTCATTGTGGAGTCCTTAAAGGCCCTTAATATGCCCACAGGTCTCCCAGTAGAAGAAGAGGCGCTAGAGGACCCACTGTTTCAGGCGGTGCAGAACATGCAAAAGGTTTCTCAGTGCATAGAGTTGTCAAGCAGATGATCCAATACGAGTTGGATCTGCCAGAGGCCGGCCTAAAGGGGGGTGCGGACTATAACATGCCTGTACCTGCTACCTGAGCAAGAGCAGGAATTACTCCAGTCTCCCGAAGGTGGATGTGGCGGTTTCAGCGATGACCAAAAAGACAATGATCCTGGTAGTAGGCAGTGCGGCGCTCAAGGATGTCCAGGATAGAAAGTTGGAAACCAAGAAGTACTTGCACTCTAAAACAGGAGACCAAACAAGCAGGTACAAAAAGGAGACTGGCGATGATCAAATTCAGGTAAACCCCTTTAATTAGCCCCTACGCGTTTCGGCTGGAAAGCCTTCTTCAGGGGGTCTTTGGAAGGAACACACCTCAAAAAATATAACAATAAACATCAGACATAAACATAATAATAAATCACTTAAAATCTATTAATTATAAAAACATGTAAATGACAATAATATAAAAATAAAACTAATAATACTGATACAACTTAATAAGTGCTCTTAAACATGTAAAATGGAGTCTAAAAGAGGTAGATCAATTTTATAACATAAATATAATAATGATTAGAATATAAAAAGCATAAATAGAATATTAAAAAAATAGATTACATAATCAAGTAAATCAGACAACCATATCTAAAAACCATAAAATAATAAGAAGAGAGGATGAGGAGGACACAACAGTAATAGTACTTAAATGATACCTTTTCTTTGTCTAGTAGTACACAAAAATGACAACATAAGATAATAAATAATTATACTATTAGAAAAAACATAAGGCATAAGATAAAATTAACTCTTATAAGAGAGCTATCAGGAGTTGAAATTTTTTTAAAAAATTTTAATGGTTCTTTTTTATAACACAAGGCATTGCCATTAGAAATCTTTTAAAATTTATATGATGTGGGGAACCGCATACCTAAAAAGATCAACATTGTTGTACCGTTCAATACACTTATGAACATGTGGTGTTAAAATAGAACATCTGAGCATTGATTAAAGACTGACAGTGATTTTATGATAAAAACACCATAGCAGTTAAATTATATCATATCTCTCATGTTAGAAATTAGGAAAGATATAAAAAATAAGAGTTCAAACGGGCTCGTCTAAAAACAAAAACAAAAATTCTCACGAAAATATTGTGAAGCTAGATTAAATAGACAAACTGAGAAAAACATCGGATCAAAACAGTGAATATGACAAATTGCATCAATATTGGATTATTTAGTATCGTCAAGAAGGGGACGCTGAGACAAACTATACAGATGTAAATAAATAAGAACAAAGAAATTTTATTATGTTATGCGATCTTCTATGCTTATAAAAGATCATTCTGCAAGCGAATGCTTAAAACTGCAAATGAATGCTTGTTTTAAGATGATAAAAAATGCTAAAAAAGTTTTGTTTTAAGATGTTAAAAAATTTTTTTGGCACAATTGCAAAGTTCAGGAGAAACAGTCTGCTTTTTACAACAGCACTTGAAAATGTAACAAACTATTCCAAACAATTGTGCTAAGATATTGTGAGTTCAAAGGAAATGCAAATCGAGGTAATAAATGCTGCAATTTATATATATTTATATTGTGTTGCCAAAAAAATGAGAGAACCAAAGCCGACTATATAGATAAAGTGTGATAATCAAAAAACAGAGGGACTTTACTGTTTAGTGCAGGCTTCAATATTTGCTACTCTGAGAAGAAACACACTGCTGGCGACTGTTTGAAAGATATAGGCGTTTTCCCGCCTTGATGAGGTGAAAGGTCATGAATGCGCGTTTGCAGCGCGCAGAGAAACCAACCTACTTTTAAACAGCACAACTACAAGCAATTACTTGTTAAAAGAAATTGCAAAGTGTAAAACATTTTTGCGATTGCAAAGTGTAAAAAGCAACTGCTTTCTCCACCGGCATTCAAATACATGATGAAGCTTTTTTCAGGCTATATGAACAAATGTAATAAAATATTGTAAAATCAAAGAAATTGGCCTTTGCCTGGAGAAAGGGGGGGAAGAGGGGGAGGGGAAGGAAAGGGAAGGGAAGGGAAAAAAGGAAGGGGGGAGAAGGGGGGAGGGGGAAGGAGGGAAAATGTGCTTTTATAAGAAAACAGACAGATCTACCTCTTGATTAAGGCCCAAATGATGTAAAGTACGAAGTTCATATATAAATCTTTGTTCCAGGCGTAGAAGGAGCTTATCCAAGTTTCCTCCCCGCCAATAAGGCCTGTAAAAGGGGGTGCTTGTTATGAAGGTACCATCACCTTGGCAAGTATGTAAATTAACTGTCTTGCAAAGGATTGTGGTTATTGAAGTCCATTCACACAAAGCTTGCCTTTTAAATAAATGAAGAAACTTGTAGTTGGTCGAGTGTAAGGCAAAATTAGAGTTTATTTATGGGGTGAATATTCCACACACAGATATACTTGGTAACACCATCCAGATAACTTCTCCAGGGTTTATTCAATATAAACAAGGCAACTGAAAAGCTTATGTAAATAAGTATCAAAGTCCTTTATGGAATAGAAAGGCTTTCTTACAGCCACTGCTAATCAACTCCTTAGCAGTGCTGAGGTGGAAACAAACCAAAAAGGAAAACTTCTTTTTTACAAAAACATAGCTCTCTTTCTCCACACAGAAAAGAACTTTTAAATCCCACGTGTGCACGGCTTGTGCTGTGCTGTGCTCTACCAACAGGTGACAATTAGCTGCAATCAGTAGCTTGTTTTCAGCACACGTGCAAACTTTCCCAAAAGCTTTTTCTTTCCAACAAACCTTTATGGGAAGCCAGTATTTAGAATGTTTCCTTTTGATGTTTACTCTTATTTGGAGGATTTTTCTAAACTAACAACCTACTCAAAGAACAGTCCATATAAACATTCTCTTCATCAGATATTAAACCTTGCTCCTGAAATTGCATAGATTCACTTTCACTGTCTGGCTCAGAGGGTTTTATGAACTGACCTCTATACGGAGAGAAACTGTTTCCCTGCTGTTTGCATTGCTCAAAGCTAGAGAAACGTTCACAGTTCATACCTGAATCCAAGCAAGCATCAGGCTGCTTCTTCTGGTATTCTGCAATAGAGCTTCTGTGTCCTGTCCTCCAGTTGGTATCTCTGGACCTCAGGATCTTTTCTCCAGACGTCCTCCAAGAGGTATTTGGGCTCCCTTTCTCCTTAGCTGCAACAGACCTCTTCTTAGGTGCTGCTTGAGGGTCCCTGGCTGTGGATCTCCAGACCTCTGGCTTTCTCCAGTCCTCTGAAGGTTGTTTCCCCCAGGAATCTCTCCAGGCATATGTACTTCTCTGAGCTCCTGTCTTGGACCATCTGCCTCCTTGTCCTTGTTCCTTCAGGTTCAGGTTGTTCCTTCTGTTCCTCCTGCTTCTGTTCCTCTTCTCCTGGTTCCTGGTTTTGTTCTCCCTTCCTGAAGAATCCCTTCTAGTTTTAAAGGGCTTAGATTGCAACTCCTCCCTTGCATTCTTCAGGTGCTGTGGATTAAGCTCTCTCCTAGAAGATGATTGATTAGGGATGACATAATGGTTTCCCTGATTAGACTCATGCTTTTCCACTTTAGCTCCTCTAGGAGCTTCCTGCAAACTGATGCATCCTGGAACATGTAGTCTTTTAGGGAAACAAGCTGTCTTATTTCTCTGACCTGCCAGCACAGGTCCCTTGATCAGAGTAAATTCCCCTCTTTTGTCCTTACTCCCTGAGCTTTGATAAGCTTCCTTATCACAGGCCGAATTACTTAAGAACCAGAAAATGGAGATCAGAAATTGAATGTTGCGTTTACACCCAGTGTTCTACTAGAGCAGTGATGGCTAACCTTTTTGAGCCCGAGTGCCCAAACTGCCGCACAAAACCAAAGAATTTCCTCAAAGTGCCAGCACGTCAATTAAACCTCAGCTCAGTTACACATGCAGAACATAGACCATCACCAAACAAGGAATCACAATTTAGAAACAGGAAGGCAATAATTAAACTGGGAACCCCAAAAGCCAAACTTGGAATGTACAACACTGCAGAAATAAAACTATAAATTAATTTCCTCTTGTACCAAACAAAGCACAGACGTTAATGATGCACATTTCCCAGAGGTTTCATATTCCAGTTAATAAATTCAAAATAAAGAGATATCTTTCTACCTTTTGTGCATTTTTTTTCAGTTGCAATTGCTCCAGCCACTTTCTTCTGGTTTCTTCATGTTTTCTGCTAACTCTCCATCGTCTGCTGTCCATTTGTTCTTTCTTCTCTCTTCTAGTCTTTTTTTCCATTCTCTCTCTCTACATCTGCTTTAACATACTAATCTTTCTCCTTTTGCTCTTTCCTCATTCCTATTTCATCCACACAAATTTTAACCGCTCCATCCTCAATCCCCACTTACTCTCCCAATACCCGGCCAATTGTAGATTTTTCATTCCTCCCACACAAAATATTTTTCCCCTCTCCATTTTACTCTCCCAGCCCCATCCCATTCTAATCCTCCCCCAACATCAGCTCCCTTCTAGTTCCAGTCTCACCCAGCATCCATTCCTTTCTAGTCCCTGCATCAGCCCATTTCCAGTCCTAGCCCCCCCTCAACCCATTTCCAGTCCTAGCTCCCCCATCCATTTTCAGTCTGAGTCCCTTCATCAGCTCATTTCCAATCCTAGCCCCCCATCAGCCCATTTCTAGTCATTTCCTAGCCCCATCATCAGCCCATGTCAAATCATAGCTCCCCTCCACTCAGTACAATTCCAGTCCAAGCCCCCCCATGAGCCTACTTCCAGTTCTAGCCCCTCCATGAGTCCATTTCAATTCAAGCCCCCACCACAGCCCATTTCCAATCTTAGCTCCCCCCAACAGCCCATTTCCAGTCCTATCCTAGCTGCTCCATCAGCCCATTTTCAGTCCTAGCTCCCTTCCCTCACAGCCCATTTCCATTCCAAGCTCCCTCCCCATCAGCTATTTGCAGTTCAAGCCTCCCCTTCCACTCAGCCCATTTCCAGTCATAGCAACCCCCCAACCCATTACCAGTCCTAGCCCCCCATCAACCCACTTCCAGTCCTAAACCCCCATCACCCCATTTCCAGACATCCCCCATCAGCCCAAAGCCCATTACCAGTCTTAACCCCCCCATAGCCCATTATCAGTCCTAACCCCCCCATAGCCCATTACCAGTCCTAACCCCCAATCAGCCCATTTCCAGTCAGCCCCCCACAGCCCATTGCCAGTCCTAAACCCCCCCCATCAGCCCACAGCCCATTACCAGTCCTAACCACATCAGCCCACCTCAAGTCCTAACCCCTCCCCATCAGTCCCTTTCCTGTCCTAGCCCCCCCCTTAGCCCATTATCAGTCCTAACCCCCCATAGCCCATTAGCAGTTCTAACCCCCCATCACCTCATTTCCAGACAGCCCCCCATCAGCCCACAGCCCATTACCAGTCTTAACCCCCCCATAGCCCATTACTAGTCCTACCCCCCCCCAACAGCCCACAGCCCATCCAGTCCTAACCCCTCCCCATCAGCCCATTTCCTGTCCTAGCCCTCCCCATAGCCCATTATCAGTCCTAACCCCCATCACCCCATTTCCAGACAGCCCCCATCAGCCCAAAGCCCTTTACCATTCTTAACCCCCCCATAGCCCATTAACAGTCCTAACCCCCCATCACCCCATTTCCAGACAGCCCCCATCAGCCCACAGCCCATTAGCATTCCTACCCCCCTTACCCCATTAGCAGTCCTACCCCCCCCCAGCCCATTAGCAGTCCTACCCGCTACCCCCCCCCCCCCTAGCCCATTAGCAGTCCTACCCCCCCTAGCCCATTAGCTGTCCTAACCCCCCCCCCCCATGGCATATTAAAAAAAAAAAAAAAGCTGGCTTTGGCTGCTGCCGCTGCCGCGGCAGCGGCAGAATGCAATGTCCCGCGGGGCCCCCTCCGCCCGCTAAGCCCCTCTGCAAGGGCTTTCAGATTCGCGAGGGAGAGCTTCTCCCTCGCGTCTCTGTTAAGCCCGCAGGGGCTAATGGGAAATTTCCCATCAGTCCCTCGCGTCTAAAGGGGCTGATGGGAAATTTCCCATTAGCCCCTGCGGGCTTAACAGAGACGCGAGGGAGACGCTCTCCCTCGCGAATCTGAAAGCCCTTGCAGAGGGGCTTAGCGGGCGGAGGGGGCCCCGCGGGACACTGCACTCTGCCGCGTCCGTGGCAGCAGCCAGAGCCCGCGTCCGCGGCAGCAGCCAGAGCCAGCTTTTTCTTTTTTGCGGACCTACCCGCGTGCCAGCTGCAAGGCCTTCGTGTGCCACAGCTGGCACGCGTGCCATAGGTTCGCCATCGCTGTACTAGAGGTTTATCCATCACTCTTCTACAAATATCGCTTTTATGTTCAATTATGCGTGTTTTGATACTCCTTTTAGTTTTGCCAATATAACATAAATTGCAAGGACAAACGATCAGGTAAATCACGTTTGTAGTCTCACAGTTGGAAAAATCTTTTAAATATACCTTATATGCAGAACCTGGGTTTACAAATTCTTTTCTTGTGACCAATGCGTTCTCACAAACACTACATTTCCCGCATTTGAAATGTCCAAATGCTTTTGGTATAAAACGGGGTTTACTGAGGGCAGATGGTACCAGAATATCTCTTAAATTAGAATTTCTCCTGTATGCTACAAGGAGCTTTGTATTTTTCAAAAAAGGAAGGGGATCTAGGATGAATTGACACAACCTGTGGGCCATTTCTTCATTCAGTCCCCCTGCAAGGTGGCCGTGGCGGTAAAGGACACCCTGACAGGGCTTCTGCAGTTAGGGGCCGTGGTGCTTGTTCCCGAAGACTAGTGCGGGTCCGGTCGGTACTCCATTTATTTTGTGGTGCCCAAAAAGGAGAGCTCCTTTCAGTCGATTCTCGATTTCAAATGCATGAACCAATGTCTGTGGGTGCCATGGTTTCATATGGAAATGTTGCAGTCATAGTGGCAGTAAGAAATGGGGAGTTCTTAATGTCTCTCGATCTCACGGAGGAGTATTTACACATTCCCATCCAGCCAGAACATCAGCAGTTTCTCCATTTCACGGTGCCTATGGGCCATTTCCAGTTTCAGGCATTGCCGTTTGGACTGGCAGCGGCCCCCCCATGCCTTTACCAAGGTCATGGTAGTGGTAGCTGTGGCACTCCACAAGGAGGGAGTCCTGGTGCATTCATATCTCGATGACTGGTTGGTTCGTGCAGAGTCCAAGGATGAGAGAGAATGAGCAACGGCAAGAGTGGAGGAGTTCCTGCAAAGTCTCGGTTGGGTGATCAACGTGGCCAAGAGCCATTTAATCCCATCCCAGGAGATCGAGTACCTGAGAGCGCGCTTCGACACCCGAATGGGGAAAGTCTTCCTGCTGAGACATCGAGCGCAGGGGCTACGATAATTAGTGCACCAATTCCTGGGGATGTCTGAACTGACAGCCTGGCATTATCTACAGGTGCTAGGAACCATGGCAGCAGCGCTCTAACTTGTACCATGGGCAAGGACGCACATGCGACCATTACAGAGGGTGCTGCTCTGCCGATGATCCCACCAGAAGCATCCTTTGTCGCAGAAATTCCCCTGCCTTAGGTGACCAGTGGATCCTGCTGATGACCGATACCATTTTGTCCAGCTGGAGAGCCCACTGCAAAGGACACATTGCTCAAGGTCTGTGGAGCCTGCAGGAAGCCCTTTGGTCTATCAACAAGTTGGAAATGTGGGCAGTTGCCCTGGCGCTCCTGAGCTTCTAGCCATGGTTGCAGGGGAAGGTAGTCCAGGTCCTCTCAGACAATGCGACCATGGTAGACTACATCAACCACCAAGGAGGCACGGACAGTGCTTCCTTGAAGGAAGAGGTCAAAATGCTGATAAGTTGGGCAGAAAGTCATTTCCAAGCATTGTTGGCGGTGCACGTGGCGGGAGTTGACAAAATGACAGCGGATTACTTAAACTTGGGTGCACATGGACCCTGGCGAGTGAATGCTCTGCCAGGTGGTGTTTTTGCAGGTGGTGAGCAGATGGGGCACACCAATCATGGATCTCCATGGCAATGTTGGCCTCAGCCAAGGTGAACCACTTTTTCAGCAGGAGATGAGAGGATGTCAGAGGGCCTAGGCGTCCTGGTATAGACATCGCCCACGGAAGGGTTTCTCTCTGTGATTTCCCCATGGGCACTCATAGGCTGGGTCATTCAGCGGATCGAGGCACATCGGGAATTAGTCATTCTGATTGTCCCAGATTGGCCAAGACTTCTGTGGTATGCCGACCTGTTGCGGCTCTTGGCGGAACGGCCGTGGTGGCTTCCGACACGAGAGGATCTCTTAGCTCATGGGCCAGTGAAAATTGCTCAGGTGGAACGATTCTCGCTTATGGCATGGCTCTTGAAAGGGCGCGGTTGAAGAAGAGAGGCTACTCAGGGCCGGTGATCTCAACCTTGCTGAAGGCACGGAAAGGTCTATCTGTCTATCCTATATCCGGGTATGGCACATCTTTGAGGTGTGGTGTGGAGGTTGTCAATGTCACCCATCCACAGCAACCATACCGAACATCCTAGCGTTTTTGCAGACTGGCTTCGAGAAGGGCTTAGCTGACAGTTCTTTGAGGGCGCAACTTGCAGTAATTTCCTGTTATCGAGTGAGGGACCAAGATATGTCATTGGGTATGCACCCGGACGTGATACGATTCCTGAAGGTGGTGGAATGCCTTCACCCCCCACAGCGGTCGATGGTCCCATCTTGGGATCTTAATTTGGTGTTAGCGGCTCTTACAAGGGAACCCTTTGAGCCGGGCTTTGCTGGAAGATTTGACCCTTAAGGCAGTGTTCCTCATGGCGATCTGCTCAGCACGAAGGATTTTGGAGCTTCAAGCCTTATTTTGCCAGGGTCCATTCCTTTCTTTCTTGAAGGAGAAAAGTGGTCCTCTGGCCTGTGCCTTCCTTTTTGCCCAAGGTGGTATTGGCTTTTCATATGAATCAGTCTGTTTCCCTGCTGGTTCTGGCGAGCACGGGGGGATGTTTGTAGGGTCCTGTGATATTACTTGAAGAGGACAGCAACTTTTCGCAGATTGGATCGTCTGTTTGTACTGTTTGGGGGGCCATACAGAGGAGTGGCAGAGGCCAAAGCCTCCATTTCAAGATGGGTCAGAGAAGCGATCACATCAGCGTACATTTTGAAGGGAAAGATGGTGCCGGTGGGGTTGCGGGCACATTCCATGCGAGCTCAGGTGGCCTTGTGGGCAGAATATAGTTTAGTTCCCCAGTGGAGATTTATAGGGCGGTGACTTGGTCTTCCCTTCACACTTTTGCTAAGCATTAATGTCTGGATGTACAGGCGGCGGGAGGCGCCTATTTCGGTAAACCAGTTCTTCAGGCCAGATTCGCAGGTCCCTTCTGTCAATCTAACTGCTCTGTTACATCCCAGAAGTGTGGGACTGGACTGGAGGGACAATAAGGAAGGAGAAATTAGACCTTACCTGCTAATTAGCGGTCCTTGAGGAATTCCAGTCCAGTCCCGGATCCCTCCCTGAGTGGTTATGTATCATATTCTGTTACGCGACCCCGTTCCTGAAGATGGTTCCTTTGGTGGTGGAAGGTCACCGGGGGGGAATCGGGCCCAGGACATTGGTCTGGATGCCAGGTGGCAGTGGAGGCGGAGGCAGACCGGGAGAGCTGTCTGTCACACGCTTGATGATTAGAATCGTCGTCCATGCAGTCCACAGGTAAGCCACCTTCTCGTTCTGGGGGTTTCCTTCTATAGTGGGGGGGGAGCAGAAGGTTGTATAGTATTAGAGTTTTAGTCTTTTTTGTTTACTTATTTGTTTCTGTGAGTCTGCTTTGTCAATAGGTTACTGGGGCTGGTGGGTTGTGTCAACTACTTAGGTACACTGGTGTCATCAAAAGATGACATGCTCAGTCTCCAAGCTGCTGGAAGAGGTATACTAACCAGAAGTGTGGGACTGGAGTTCCTCAAGGAATGCTAATTAGCAGGTAAGGTCTAATTTCTCCTTGGGCTTCTTGCTTAAAATCTGACAAATTTTGATGCAGAGTGGAAAACCAATCCTTTATTTCTCCACACAGCTTCTAGAACTTTCCCCTCGTTCCTCCTTCTGGTTCTCCACTCTCCCTCCGTGCATCCTTGTCGCATACAGCCACAGGCGCCATCGTGGATCTGCTGTGCGTTGCACCCACTGCTGCCTCGGAGGAGGGAGGACGCCTAGTGGTTGGGGCAAATTACCTCAGGCCGGAAGGTCAGGGGTTCAAATCCCACTAGAGGACAGCAACCTTGGGCCGGAAGGACTGGGGTTTCTAGTCCCACAGGTGCTCTTTGTGGTCTTGGGCAAGCCACTTAACCCTCCGTTGCCCATGTTCCCTGTAAGTATTAGTGTATGTGTCTCATACCCCCTTGTGTTAAATGTATCCCCCAATTGTGTTGTGACCACTTTGATTGAAGGATAAGGTAGTATACAAAACTGTCTAAATAAATAAATAAAATTTGAGATCTACTGCCAGTTTTCTCTCTGCCATACACTACCGTCCATCTCTCCTCACCTTTAGCCAGGTATGCTATCGCCTTATCAGGGGGAACATTGCTTGCTAATGGGGAATTTGTGAAGCAGCTTGCAGAGCCTCACGGCTAAGCAGCCACCCTTAGCAGTGATGTTACTTCCTCCCAATTCGCCTGTGTTAATTTCACGTTTAGCTACCTGGTCACCTAGGGATTTCAATTCAGATCTTGTTAGCAATTGTTGTGATTATTGTTATGTTGTTGTGTGCAGTCGGCTCCTAGCAACCATTTGGGTAATTGTCCTTTTCCACTGGGTTTTCTCGGCAAGGTGCGTCTGGAAGGAGATTGCCAGTCCTTTTTTCTGTACAGAAAAGATTGAGCTTACTCAGAGTGGAGTGGCTGTAGTAATATATTCAAATAAAATAATTTAAAATAAATATGTAGTGAGGACTGTCCCCTTATCAGGCCATTTCTTGGTAGCAGATTGGGGGGAAGGGGGGTTATTGCTAAAGCATCCCCACACGTATACCTCAAACAAAAAGCTTTATTCAATGGGAAGAGCCAGCCATGGGATTAAGCAGCCATCTTGTTTCAACACACCAGGGCCCCCATATTTCTGTCCAAAGTGTGAGTTAATGTATTTCTTTACTTGAGTGTTTGGCTGGTCAAGAGTATATCTCAGGGGTAGACCAATTCACGTGAACACTATCTGGGTACTGCAATTGCAACATTTCATCATCAACTATCTTCAAGTCATTTAATCTGAACACCTAGAGTCACTTAATGAGAAGTGACTTGTGTTTATTTTGTTTTACTTTCTTAATTAGAATTGTAATATCAAATGAATCCACATTCCTAGCAAATGATATCTCTTATTATTAGAAAACAAGCTGGTATGCCATCCAGTGGTATCACAGTGGCCCCTGTATTGAGTGTCTGACAGGAAAATAGAAAATCCTCATTTGTCACCAAGACTGCCAGAATGCTGAAAACAGGATCTTATTTGAGTGGAACATGCCCAAGATAGATCTACAGGATAGTATGAGGGTTCTGCACCAGAAAACAGATGTGCACAGATGCCTTTTCCCTTTGTCGGGGACAGATCTTTTGCATTTGTGTCCTCTTGTACCTGTGATAGCCAAAACCTTATCAAAACTCAAAAGATCAGAGATTAAAGATAAATGCAATTTCCATTTCTATAGAACATATACCAGAAGAAAACTATTAAGTTGCAAGTTTGCTCAGCCTAATCACTCAGAGTAAAAGATCATTGTTCCACATAGCTTCTAGTTTCTGGTGTTCATGGTCTGGATGTTGAGGGCAACATAATAAATTGGTCTGTCGGAAAAGTTGGCAGAGGTCTTTCTGGTTTCTAAAAAGGAGTCCACTAGAAGATCTTATGGCTTCAAGCGAGCATTTTTAGACTGTGAGGGAAAGGTCCTTGACCTTTTTTCTCTTGTTCCACATAAAATGTATTCAAGCAGATTTTAGATCTTTCAGAGTCAGGCCATAGAATCAATTCTTTTCAGATATACATTAGTCGAAGTCACACTTATCACCAGTTTTTAGAAGGAAAGCCCAGATTCATGAGGGTCTTGTTTCATTTGAAGCATCTTATTAAGCCATCTGTATGTGATACAGGACATAGAAATGTTTTTTGTACAGTTGTTGGAGAAAGGTGTCTCTGAACTCTTATGAACTGAAGTACTTGAACTGGAAGGTCACACTTTGCTTCAGCATGCAGTATCAGTGAATTCCAAGCTCTATTGGCGTATCCTCCTTGGTAATTTTATAAGGAGCTGCATAATCACAGTATTTTAGCCGTTTACACACATTAATGGGCATCTACATATATATTTTAGTTGTCACTTATAACATGTATTTTCACTGTGGGCAAGCACATGGACAGAGTTTGGGTAGAGTGTAGACGGAGCACACAAGTATGCATTTAAATGATAAAATACTATAATTTTATTACATCAGGGTGATGCTCCACATGCATCCCAAGTTCTTGCCTAAGGAAGTTTTGGATTTCCACAACATTTGTCTATCCGATGTCTTAGGTCATAACTTCATAAAGACGAACAAACTCTTCACTCTTTGGACTGAAAGAGTATCATGTTTTATCTGGTGTGGGCTGAACACACAAAATGTTGACCTCACACGGGGGTGGGGGAGAGGGAGGGGTGGAGCCTGGTTTGTGGTCAAGGTGGACGTGTAAGAGCTGTGCTCCGGCGGCAATGGACAAGAATCCTGACTTCGGCAATCTTTAATCAAATAGTTCCTACCTAAGTTGGTACCATTCAATCCCGGATATGTCTGGCACCAAACAGATGCGGCTGGATTACCAAGTATCCCAAAATGCTAGTGCAAAGAGAACCAAGACCGGAACCTCTCTCACCCCACAAGATGACGGTCATCTGAGATTGTCCTGAGACCTCACAGGAGATCCTGGCTGAGATTTGGGCGGTCAAAGACTTGGTCAAAGCTAATGAAGAATCGCTATGTGCAATGCAGGAAGATACGCTTTGTGATCCTCTTTGGAGTCAAATACGGCTCGTTTGGAGAAGGTGGAGAATGTGGTGGCTTCACATGGAGAAAGGCTCGAGGCTGTTGAGAAGCAGGCCAAGTTGATACGTCCATTACAAAGAGAGGTGGAAGACGGTAATAATCGCTCTCGGAGGAATGACATAAGAATACTAGGAGTTCCTGACGGAGCAGAGGGTCCTGACTTGGTGTCCTTTTTGCAGGCCATGATTCCAGGTGTGTTAAAGTTGCAGTTTGCTATGCCGTTCGAGATCGAGTGCGCCCATAGAGTGCCTACTCAGTCCGTGGTCATGGACAAGTGTCCACGCCCAATCATCTTGAAAGTTTTACGTTTTCAGCAAGTATTGCAAATAATGGGAGCAACCAGAGCACTTTCAACTTTGGAGTATCAGGGACATAAACTCCTGTTCTTCCCGGACTTCGCGAAGGCGAAGATGGATTGGAGAAAAGGTTTTCTGGCGCTGCATCCACGCTTGGTGCAACTGCAGGCCAGTTTTGGACTGCTAAATCCTGCCTGCATGAGAGTCACGCTGCATAACCAGACCAAGACTTTTGATGATCCCAGGGAGTTATATGCATTTCTGGAAGATGAGTCGGCGGCAATACGGTGAAAGTCATTCTGCAACTTTTATTTGCTACAGTTTTGTGGCGCTTGCTGTTGTGGGCGTTTGACTGGTCTGAGGTCGTTTAAAGTCAACTTATCCATGCAGGAATGACATTTCATTATGTAACATTGTTATATACTGGGACATCAATTCTGTATTGAGTGAAGGAGCTCCAGGGTATTATCCTGGCTGAGATGTTTCTTTGTTTTCTCTCTTTCTTTTCTTTTACAGAGCACGATATTTTGAGTGACATAAAAGAGCCGGAAGTATTAGGGCTTTTGCCCTCCATGTCCTGGTGGGCTCACCTGCAAAGATTTTGTGTGTTATATAGCCCCCTGGGTTTAGGTGGTTTTGGGGAGATGTTTTTCCAGAATTAGGTGTTCTTATTATGAGCGATCATATGACGGGGCTGGGGCTAAAATGTGCCTTTTTTTTGTTGGGTTTTCTTCTTTGGGCTATAGGGGCAGCTAACACTTTGAGAGTGCTTGAGAAGTTGTTCTAAAATGTAAAACAAAATGCTACAATTTGGTATGTTTCTGCAATATTTGATTGTTAATCAGAGCTATATTGTTAGTGTGCTTTCCTTTAAGATCGTTTACCTGAATGTTAAGGGCATTAATAATCCCATTAAGAGGAAACATTTTCTTCAGTATGGTAGGAAAGAAAGTTCTGACATCTTACTGCTGTAGGAGACACACTTGAATGGAGAGGAGTTGTTGAGACTAGATAGAAAGGCATGTTCTTTAGGGGCTTCTCAGCTGCCTATCATAAGAACAGTGGGGTAGCCATCCTAATGAGGAAATTATATCCCTTATGGATTTTCAAATATCACGTATTGGTTTTCCCTAGTTTCCAAGGGACTTCGTTCTAGAACTAGTGAGTCTACTATTCATGCAGCTCACATTTCTGTTCACTCTGCAATCTCATTTACCCTATTTGACTCAACGAGCTTTCAGCAGTATAATAAGACAAAAAAATCACTTTTGGAGTGAAATATAAAGCCAAAATCAGAAAAAAACACTCCACTCAAAACATAAACTATGATGAATATATGGAGCAACAAAAAACACACGGAAAAGGAGAGGAGGTCTCAGAATCACACGTTTTTTGTGATGTGCACACGGCCATGGTGAACGTGGGCCTGAGTTTGGACTTTGTGATAGTGTCGCAGTGTGTTATTGGCTTCCCCCTGAAGAAGCATTTTTTGTGAAACGCTTAATTGGCGCCGAAGATTACGGCGCTGGGGCACAGTGGATCATATGTCCTGTCAAGACGTGATATATCTTCTGTTGAAGCTAAGTGGAATATTTTGATCCATTGTTGTGTCATTGAAAAAGAACTTGTTTGATTACTTTTGCTCACTCTGGGAGGGAGAAGGATTGGTCGTTGATATGAGGGGGCAGTGGCTTATAGGTTTTTCCTGTATGCCTTTGTGTTGCCGGTGATTCTGAGACCTCCTCTCCTTTTCCAGGTGTTTTTTGTTGCTCCATATATTCATCATAGTTTGTTTTGAGTGGAGTGTTTTTTCTGATTTTGGCTTCAGCAGTATAATAGCAAAGTGGTCACCGGTCTGTTTTGTTGGTGGGATTGTCTTAAAGCTATAAATATGACTATCACTCCTAAAGTGAATTGTATAGTTGGAATGTTATCGGTTCTCCTTACAGGGAGAGTCTATCGTCAAATTGAAAGGATTCTAGTTCAGTTTCCATGGGAAAATAACCGCCCCGAATTGCTCTCAGGAAACTTACATTTTAAAAAGAGGAAAAGGGGGGGGGGGGGATTTTCTGTGATTTTTTTACTAAAAGAAGGTTTGCGATGGGTGGAGGGGACTGTAGATTTTGTGCTCAATATGGCTTGAACTAGAAGAGAGGTTAAGTAATCCCTTCCTCTAGAACCTTCTTCCTGGCATGGTGTCGGGAGGTTGAAGTCTCATAGGGTATATCGGATGCTCGGAAGGCCTTTCAAAATCAGTAAATACAACTCCTAAGGAGGATTGCCCGTTGAAAGGTAGCTAAATGGGATCAGACAGCTGGGAATGAGTGTTAGTCTCATCAAGGAGATGTCGGCACTTTGAGACAAGTGGTGTGTGATTGTTTTGTTTTATTTTATTTTAAAATTGCCCTAACATTCAGTCTTATTGGGTTTCAATATGGAACCGTATTAAAAAGGAGCTGGGATTTTGGGCCAATCTCTCCTGGTCTGGGGTCGCGGGATTGTCCATTTTAATTAATGATAACCTGGATCTCCAGGAACAAGCAGGAATGAGTCTTCACATATGGGTATCGTCGGTACCGACGGAGCCTGCGCGGGAACGCTCCCCAGCGTCCAGTAAGAAAGCTTTTGGGAGCATCCCACAGCACCTGTGCGCTGCCTTCCTGCCTTTCCCAACCGCCTCTCTCCAGTTCTTCTTTTCCACGGAGCCAGCAGGTCGTGTTCCTGTCACCGCTGAAGAATTTCTTTATTTTTTCTAGTTCTTTGGTCTCGCGTCTGCCTTCTTCGACGTCGGACCGGTACCGCCAGTCTAAGAACATAAGATATGCCATACTGGGTCAGACCAAGGTCCATCAAGCCCAGTATTCTGTTTCCAACAGTGGCCAATCTAGGTCATATGTACCTAGCAGTTTCCCCAAGAGACACTTTTCTTTCTTTCTTCTTAAAAAAAAAAACTACCGTTTCCCACTTCTGTGCAAATTTTTTTTTCTTTGGCCTTTGGCCTAGGAAATATTTTTCCTCATGGAAAAGCCCGCCTCCGGGTTTAAAAAGTGCACGAAGTGCAGCGGTACTATTTCTGTCACCGACACCCATGACTGGTGTCTAAAATGTTTGGGTCCTGACCATTCCATCACGGATTGTGCGTCCTGTTCCATGATGTCTAGAAGAGGTCGACAGAACCGAGCGGCTAAGCTCAGTACCCTGTTTCCCTCTGATGCAGCTTCGGTGGCATCGACGTCTTCCAGGGCTGCTTCTTCCTCTCATGGATCTCAGGTAACCAAACATAAGTCCAGCCGGTCCTCGAAGGGTAGATCTCCCTCTAAGCATCGAGATGCCTCCGGGCTTGCCCTTGAGGATTCTACACCTCCTCCCAAGAAATGACCCAATCTAGAAAGGCCCTTACATGCATTATCTGAGTTTTACCTATCCTTGCAGTGTAAATAGCTTATGTATATAGTTAACCCTGTTATCCAAGTTTGTACCCCTGTTCGATGTAAAACCTGACAGCTTGTCGTTATGTTATGATGTAAACCGCGCTGATACTAAATAGTGCGGTATATAAGAAACTCTAATAAATAAATAAATAAATACACCGGCAAAATTACCCTGGCGGGAAGCCCCGGCTTCCAAAGCTTCATCTATGGGGTCACAGGTAGACATCGATGGCGTGGCCTCGACCGATCACCTGTTGCCATGTTCTGGGGTACCGGTGGTTTCCACTGGTATCGACATCCAGACATTGGTGGCATCGATGGATCAGAATATTCTGACCATGCAGGGTGCCATTACGGCATTCATACAGGCTGCGACGCCTCCGGTACCGCAACAAACTCCGTTGTCGGTACCGGTTCCGGCACCGATTGCATCGACATCGGCTTCGGTGTCGACTGCAGCGGTACCCTGTCCTAGGATGCCCATCGTACCGAACCGGTACCGATCACTCCCGATGTCGATACCACTCGGTACGCATATCGGGCTCTGCAGGAGCATCCAGACAGGTGATACTTCGATTCCTCCGAGGACTCTGATGAATCAGAGGCTTCTGTCGAAGCATCCGGTACTCCTTCCTCAGGAGCCTTCTTCTCCAAAAAGGAGAATGTCTCCTCCAGAAGACTTGTCTTTCCAAGACTTCATTAGGGAAGTGGCCAGGGGCCTCTCCATCTCTGTGGCCCCTGAGTCAGAGCCTAGAGCCAAACAATTGGATATTTTACAATATCCTAAGGCTCCTAAGGAGGCAGCTACTTTACCAATTCATGAGATCCTTTATGATCACATGTTGGGCATATGGGAGACTCCTCTCACCACCTCCCCTCATTCTCGTAGGTTGGACGCCATGTACCGTGTTCCTCCCTGTCCTGGCTTTCATAAGATTCAACTTCCTCCCCACTCTATTGTGGTGGAGTCTGCCATGAATAAGTTAGAGTGCAAAAAGGCACTCATCTAATCCTCCAGGAAGAGAATGCAGAACCTTAGATGCTTTTGGCTGGAAAATTTTCCAGGCCAACATGCTTACTGCCAGAATCAACTCCTATAGTCTCTATATGGGGATGTTTCTAAAAGAAGTTACAGATCATCTGCAGACTTTAGCCCCTTTTATTTCAGAAGATAAAAGGGAGGAGTTTCTCACCTGGTTTAAACATGCCCAGGATGTTTCCAAATTTTCCAACCGTGCAGCCTTTGACTCTTTTGAGTGTGCCAGCAGAGCCTCGGCTATTGCCATAGCTGCACACAGAGTTGCTTGGTTACCAGCTTCTGATTTGGAACCCTGGGTCCAAGATGGATTAGGAAATCTTCCTTGTACAGGTGAAAACCTTTTTGGAAAGGATTGGCAAGCAAAGGCCACTCAGATGGATGCTGAAAATTCTGCTTTAGATAGACTTTCAAAGTCTACTTCTGCTCCTGTTAAAAAAAGGTTGTTCAAAAAGGCTTTTTATCCCAAAAAAGGGAGATACTATCCTGTTTATGGTCAGCAGACATCTTCTGCAAGTCGTTTTGCTGCAAAGCGTCAGCAACAACCTAAACAGGCCAAGCCTAAGGCTGCAAGGACTGCTACGGCCCAACAGCCTCAGCCTCCTCAGGGCCTTTGACTTACAACTAGAGAACTTAGACTTTCTGGCTCTAGAAGAACCAGAGCCTCTCACTATTCCAGGATGGTTAGCTCACTTTGCTCCCAGATGGGAACAAATCACAGCAGAGCAATGGACCCTCTCCATCATAAGGGAGGGGTACAAGCTTCATTTCTTAAACCTTCCTCCTCACACCATGGTGAAACAGTTCAATTCTCCAACATCTCTCCTCGACCTTCTGGGTCAGGAGATTGCTCCCCTTCTTGCCCAAAAAGCAATAGAAGAAGTACCCCTTCTTCAACAGGGCTCAGGGTTCTACTCCCCCTATTTTCTTATCCCAAAGAAAACAGGGGGCTACAGACCCATTTTAGATCTCGGAGAATTGAACAAGTTTCTATGCAAAGAGAAATTCAAGATGATTTCTCTCGGTGCTCTCCTTCCATACCTTCAGAGTCAGGATTGGCTTTGTTCTCTAGATCTCAAGGATGAGTACACCCATGTCCTCATCCATCCAACACACAGAAGGTTCCTTCGGTTCCTTTATCAAGGAAAGCACTACCAATACAGAGTGCTTCCTTTCGGTCTGGCCTCTGTACCAAGAGTGTTCACAAAATGCATGGCAGTAGTAGCTGCATTTCTACTCACTCTAGGAATATTCGTATTCCCATATCTGAACGACTGGCTCATCCGAGCTCCAACCCAGTCAGAGGCCCAGACTTCCCTAGCCTGCACAAGGCGTGTTCTTCAGTATCTGGGACTTGTAATAACATCCCAAAATCCCATCTCACCCCTACTCAGTCACTAGAGTTCATAGAGGCCTTGCTGGATAGCACAACTGCAAGAGCCTATCTTCCCCAGGCCCGTTGCCTACGCTTGGTGCAGTTAGCCTCCTAGACTCAGTTAAAGTCCCATTTAACTGCTCGAGAGATGTTACAACTGTTAGGCCACATGGCATCCACCGTGCATGTGCTTCCTTACGCTCGCCTTCACATGAAGGCAGCTCAATGGACTTTATCCACCCAATGGACCCAGGCATCAGGGTGCCTATCAGACAAAATAGCAACCTCCAGTCGCCTTTTTTGGTCTCTCCAGTGGTGGAAGTCCACTCAAAACCTGTTGCTGGGGTCCCCTTTTCAACAGTTGTTACCCCAAGTAACCCTTACAACAGATGCCTCTCCAAGGGGTTGGGGAGCTCATCTACAAGATCTCTCCACCCAGGGTATCTGGTCTCCACAGGAGACTTCTCTACATATCAACCTCTTGGAGCTCAGAGCAATTTTTTCTAGCTCTCGGAGTCTTCCACACCCTGCTCAGCTGCAAGACAGTCCTCATCCACACGGACAACCAAGTAGCCATGTTCTACGTGAACAAGCAGGGCGGGACTGGCTCTCTGTCGCTTTGCAACGAAGCTTTGAGATTGTGGGCCTTCGCCAGAGAGCATCAAATTCATCTTCTGGCAATATATCTTCCAGGCATTCAAAACTCTTGGGCAGACAAACTCAGTCGCGTTCTGCTTCCACACGAGTGGTTCTTCCATATGGACCAGATAGCCAGAATCTTTCAGATTTGGGGAACCCCGGACATAGACCTCTTTGCAAGTCCGTGGAATGCCAAACGTCCCCGGTTCTGTTCCAGAATTCTGTGTCGGGGAGTTCAGGCCAAGGATGCCTTCCTCCTTCACTGGGGTCAAGGCTTCCTTTACGCTTTTCCACCCATTCCCCTAATCCCCAAAATTCTCTTCAAGCTTCAGAAGGTTCGAGGGTCTATGATCCTCATAGCACCACGTTGGCCACGCCAAGTGTGGTACCCTCTACTTCTGCATCTCTCTCAAGCTCCTTCCCTGGACTTGGGATCTGCTCCAGACCCTCCTGTCCCAGGAGGAGGGAACGTTATGGCATCCAAATCTCCAGTCTCTCCATCTCAGGGCCTGGTTGCTGAAGGCCTAGACCTTCAAGATTTGCATCTTTCTCAGCAGGTGAAGGATATCCTTCATGCTTCCAGAAAGCCTTCCACTAGACGTTCCTATGCTTTCAAATGGAAAAGGTTTTCCATTTGGTGTGCAAAGAAGGGTCTTAACCCCCTTGCAATACCTCTGAATTCTTGACTAGAGTATTTGCTGCATTTATCCCATGCAGGCCTTAAAACGAATTCAGTAAGAGTCCGTTTGAGTGCTATTTCAGCATCCCTCAAGCCTCTCAATGGACTGCCTATTTCCTCTCATCCTCTTATTGCAAGATTCATGAGAGGCCTTCTTTTAACTAAACCTCCCATTAGACCACCTCCAGTGGCATGGGATTTGAATCTAGTTCTTGGTCAGCTTATGAAGCCACCCTTTGAACCCTTAGCCACTACCTCCTTGAAATTCCTTTCCTGGAAGGTTATTTTTCTCATTGCAGTCACCTCAGCTCGCCGCATCAGTGAGCTGCAAGCCTTGGTGGCTAATCCTCCTTATACAAGGTTCCATCATGACAAGGTAGTTCTCAGGACCAATCCACACTTTATGCCTAAAGTGGTCTCACCTTTTCATCTGGACCAGGAGGTGTATTTACCTGTCTTTTTTCCAGGACCTCATGCATCAAGTGCAGAGAGGAATCTCCATACCCTGGATTGTAAGAGAGCGCTCGCTTTTTACTTACAAAGGACACAGCAACATAGAAAGTCCTCTCAACTCTTTATTGCTTTTGATCCCTCTCATTTAGGACTTCCAGTCTCTAAGAGAACACTGTCAAATTGGATTGCTCAGTGTAATTCTTTCGCCTACCAGAGTAAGAACCTTTCTCTGGAGGGCCATGTCACAGCTCACAATGTGAGAGCCATGGCAGCCTCTATGGCTCATCTAAACTCTGTGTCCATCGACCAAATCTGTCAAGCGGCCACCTGGGCCTCGGTTCATACCTTCACAGCCCATTACTGCTTGGACAAGGACTCCCGCCGGGATGCCTTGTTTGGTCAGGCTGTTCTCAAACACCTGTTCCATACCTAATCAACTCCTACCCCCCATCCCTGTTTGGATGCCCGAGTTCCATGGGGGAAGGTAGAGCCCTTCTCAGGGACTCACAACCTTAGGGATCTCCCTGGCATCTCCAGCTGGGGAGTCCCCATATGTGAAGACTCATTCCTGCTTGTTCCTGGAGATAGCACAGTTACTTACCTGTAACAGGTGATCTCTGGGAACAGCAGGAATAAGTCTTCACAACCCACCCACCTCCCCTAGGAGTTGTATCTCTCTATCTATCTTTCCTTTCCTCTCTCTCTCTTTGTCTCAGCTTTAAAACTCGAACTGGAGAGAGGCGGTTGGGAAAGGCGGGAAGGAAGCGCGCAGGTGCTGTGGGATGCTCCCCAAAGCTTTCTTACTGGACACTGGGGAGCGTTCCCGCGCAGGCTCCGTCGATACCGACGATACCCATATGTGAAGACTTATTCCTGCTGTTCCCAGAGATCACCTGTTACAGGTAAGTAACTGTGCTCTCTTAGAAAACAATCTATCCATAAACCACAACAAAACAGAAGCACTATTCATCTCAAGAAACCCCACCTTCTCAATTACACCTACCATCAAACTGAACAACATCACAATAACAGTAAAGCCTGAAGTGAGATACCTCGGAGTGACTCTTGACAAGGACCTGAACGTACAAGCCCACATTGCCAGAACTACAAGAAACGCCTACCTCAAAATGAGAACTATCAGGTGCCTCAAACCCATTCTCGCACAGGACTACTTCCGTACAGTCTGTCAAGCTCTCATCACTCCCACACTAGACTACTGCAACACCATCTAGCTCGGGCTCTCAAAACAGGCTCTCCGATCACTGCAGCTGGCACAGAACACTGCCGCCCGCATAATAACAGGCTGCTCAGGTCACGTCCACATTACACCCATCCTGTACCACCTCCACTGGCTCCCAATCAGCTCCATTATCCAATACAAAGTTTTCCTAAACATATTCAAAATAAGACAAAACATCTCATCTGACAGCCTGCAACTTTTCATCAAAGCTGACCTATGCACCAGACCCAGAAGAAAGGGAACCACAGACACCATCACCAACCCAAAAGAATTTGCCAAATCAAGACAGGACACTTCAAGAAGAGCACTGTCCCTGGCGGCACCCACCCTGTGACATGCTCTACCTAACAATCTGAGATCAGCCACGGACCTCAAAGATTTCAGAAAGATGCTCAAAACAAAACTTCATGGAACGCTACAAGGACATCACCTAAACCAGACTCTGCCCTATCCAACCCTGCAACCCATACGAGCTATATATAGACCTGTACATAAATCACTTGTATATAGCTCAAATTAATCTCTCACACCCCTCCCACACCACTCATACCGATGTTTCCACTGCATGTTTTCACACTATAACCCCCCCTCTTGATTGTTTGAAGTGCTAATTGCTTTGATTTAATGATAAAGCGGTATATTAAATCCGACTAAATAAATAAATAAACTTCATGTTGGAAGTGGCTCTTTTTTTGGTATTTCTAACTGAAAAGCATACGGCAGAGCTTGGTTGACGCGAATGGTGGAACAGTTGTGCTTATGATACATATATGTGCAAATACCATGGTGTGGTAGTTCCCTTGCATCTTTCTCTTTTCTTAAGCTGAAACTCCTACAGAATTA
The DNA here is from genome assembly GCA_033557465.1 of Ichthyophis bannanicus. Taxonomy (NCBI): domain Eukaryota; kingdom Metazoa; phylum Chordata; class Amphibia; order Gymnophiona; family Ichthyophiidae; genus Ichthyophis; species Ichthyophis bannanicus. The sequence goes on from CM066033.1 coordinate 548,010,004, forward strand.
CATCTCTAAAGTTACGGATGAGGTATCGTAAGGGGTTATTAGACAAATCTCCTAATTTCCTTTGTAGTGGAGTGGTTGCTCTTATATTGCCCTTGTAGGCCTAGCAGGCTTGTAGATGTTTTGTTTCTTTATATAGCCCCTGGTGATCGCATGATGATGGGAGGGACAGGGTGGTGTGGGCTATGTTTAGCCTTTTCTTTTCTCATGTTAAAGAGAAGAATTGTGTATTTTGATTTACTGCAATTTGGTTTTCTCTTGTTTGTATTTTGTTGTGAAATATAAATAAAGAAATTTAAAAAAAAAAGTTGACCTCACATTTTTTACACCTAAAAAGGCCTATGATTTTTGTGGCAGGATGCATCGTTTTCACCTTACTAGCAGATTGTGTCTGCTTTTGACCATTTTAAGGATCATGGGTATACTAGAATACATTGATCAAGAAGCAACAGTTCAAATGACACAAAGAGAAACAGAATGGTTTAAAATCAGCAAAGTTCCTTATCGTGCCTCCAGCTTAGTCCTCCACTTCTGGGTAGTGCACCTCCTCCTGCAGCCTGGAGACTGGACCAATCAGAATTCTGCCATCACTGGATGTATCCTGCAGGCATTACCCATCAGCCCCAGTGTGTCCAGTCTCCAGGCAGCAGGGAGACGTAGTGAGCCTAGCTCTAGGCTCACTTTAGCATAGGAAGGCCAATTTAGGCAAGGTTTAGGAGTTTTTCTCTTAAATCAACTAGTTTTCTTTTATTTTCAGTTGCTTTCATTGATTTGTTTTATTTCTTTCATGCCTGTTGGCTACAGATTTTGTATTATCTATGTGCCTTTTGGAAGAGCTGTTCCTTTTGGGGGAACTAAACAGTTCTGCCCCGGGGGTTGTGTGAAGCTGACTTCTCCCATTTTTTGTTTGAATCAGTGGTGTGAGAAGTTGCCAGTTTGGATCTCTCCCCCTGGACAGTACGGGGGAGAGCTCCGCAGGTCGTACCAGCGCTCTGTGTGGGTGCATCAGACGACGGCTTGCCATGGCTGCAGGATAAGGCCCTCAGCCTTTCAGTTGGCAAAGCGATTCTCTCCACGACAGCCGCTCACGCCAGAGTTGAGTGGCATCGTGAGGTGAGCGCCTATCTCCTTGTGCCTTAGCCGGGCCAATTCCTCCCAGATGTCAGCACCGCTGGTAAGGTCTGCGGACATGGTACTTACTTCAGTCAGTTTTAAACAAGCGGAGCTTTGGGCGGGCCGGCTCTAGCTGGCGCCATTTCCTCCCTTGCGGGGGCCGCATGGCAGCGTTTCGCAGCGCTCCGTGCTCGGGGAAGGGGTCCTATTTTATAGAGAGGGCATTTTCTTTTCTTTTACTTTGATTATTTTATTTCATCTATTTGGTTAAGTTACTTACTTAATTATTTACTTAATTACTTTACTTATTTTGTTTTTGGGTCCCTCTCTATTTCGCAGAAGGTCCCCTCGAATAAGTACACTAACCTGTTTCTAACAGGGCCGTCCTTCGGTCTGTTTCTTACAGTTGGGCACAGCTCTGACAGGGTTAAGCGTCCAGGCCTCGCCTTTTGGTAATTGCGGGCCGGCGCGGCTATTGTGGAGACCAGTTTTTTCTTCCCGCGCTTTTTGCCTCGACGCAGGTAGGCAGCACGGGCGGGCAGTATTTTTTATTTTCTTGCTTTTAAATTTTGTTGGCAAATATGACAACGTTTGTTTTCTCTCCTGGGTGAGATAGTTACTGTTTGTGGGCTAAATTTCCATGATTAAAAAAAAACAAACAAAAAAAAAACCGACCTAAGGTGTTTATTTCCACCGGCAGGTTTCCGGTACATACTAGTAACTCTGCGGTAGGTACATTTCTTACAGGGAATTTCTAGCAGGGGCGACCCGGCACTACCTGGTTTGTGCGTGGGGGGATCCCTTCGCAGAGCTAGCATGGGGCAGCAGCAGCTAGCCCATTGAGAGCCGCCCTTATCTGAGTGGCCTCCATTTTCAGCCAATTGTATAGGCCGCCTGAAACGCAGGCCTATGGTGCTATGAGGAGGAGGCTATCGATAATTTGGATTTTCGGCAGCAGCGGGTGTCTGGACACTGCTGCTGACTGTTCAGGTTATGTTACGTGCCAGACCTGTACTTCAAGTTTATATTTAAAAAAAAAACAAAAAAACAAAGAGGACTTTGGCCTCAGTTAATTTTAGCCGATGCTGGCTGGACTCCCTCGAGAGAGCAGTCGTCGGAGGATGTCTCGCGATGCTCCTTGGGGGGGGGGGGGGCAATTACTGTATGGTGGCAAGTTTTGCCTTTAGGTTAATTCTTCGCTGCTGGCTACCTGTCTGATGGTACGGCTGCACGTCGGGAGGTTCGGCAGCGGCTCCGGGTCCAGGTTTACCAGGTTCCCCCTCTCCAGTCCCTTTCTGGACTCGGGGTTGAAGAGAGGGTCTTCGACAGTGGATTTTTGAATACGACTTCGCCGTTCTTCGGCTTCTGCAGTTCCAGGCACAGACAGTGCTCCTTGACTTCAGGCCGCCCAGTGGGGCCTTGTTTACCATTCCCGTGACCCACACACGAGGCTCAGAGATTGGTGTTTCTGGGGATTTTCTCTACTCATTGGGTTCTTCGTTTGTGTCTTTAGGTAACGCGTACACTACTTTGAGAATGCATCCGTTGGACTGTGTTCGCGTTTGGTTTTGTTGAGGTGTTGGTAGAGTTAAAAAAAATAAATAAATAAAAAACCACCCCGAATTGAAAAATACATTTATAAGAATATACTTAGACGACTACGGAGGGTAGCTCGATGCCCGTATCGTTGGGTCCCAAGTCAGTAGCCCCTGATAGGTCTGGCAGGTTTTGCTGTTATCCAGCAGGTTTTCAACCTCACGGGGGGTTTTTCAGAGTTGCCTCGGGGTGTTAATGTGTCTCTATGCGATTAGCACCTCAAGGTGTTAATGTCTCTGTATGCGGACAGCGGCCTGTCCGGAGAGGGCTTCGGCGGCTGGTAGCATCCCTTCTCCCTGTTCGGGGGGGCTGATTGGCATAATTGTTAGACATTTCCTTCCTTGCGTGGCGTGTGGTATCTTCCCCAGCAGGGTCTTTCTGCGAGGTCTGCCATCCTCGGGGTGCCAGTAAGGGCTTGAGCACAGGGATTCCGGGGTTCTTGTCCTCGTTATGGCCCCTTAGGTCTACTGTTCGTCCCAGTTTCTTCCTGGGGCTCATCTGCATCGGTAGTAGGCCTACGCGTCGGGCGCAGTGTACTCATCGGCACCTTTGTGGAGGTGCGTCAAACACTTCTGTGTCCTCGCCGTTAGCTACAGGGCCCCGCTGCTTCAGTGACGTCTTTGCGAGATCTCTTGGAGGGAGAAAATAAACAGCAGTTACTGTGGCCCATCCTACGTTGATTTTCGTTTCATTCCGTTCCGTTGGTCGATTGATCCTCTGGAGCAGTTTTCCTTCGGTGATTGTTGGCTTACTCTTAGTTTTATAGCGCGGCATTTTTCAAATTGATCGGATGTTACATGTCTTCTCCTGCCTGCTCGTGTCCCTGGGAAGCATCGCTTAGGGCCTGGGGTTTCAGGCAAGTAGCCAGCTAAGCTTGGACCTATGTGGCAGAAGCAGCCTGCCTCCTTGCTCTCAACAAGGCGGCGAAGCCTGCCACCGCATCAGGCCCGGAATATTAGGCACATTGCCAGCTTTTAGGTTCCAGGGCAGAGCCCTAGCTTGTGGTTGGCGGGGTAGGCATGCTCAAAGGGTGCTTCGATCAGTGGCTCTGATTTGTATTCATCTCAGCCTGTCGTTTCCTGAAAACAGGTTTCAAAGGCTTTCCAAAAAAAACAAAAAACAAAAAAAACACGATAACTAAATAAATAGATAAATGAATACACATTGTTCTATCTATATAATTATACTTGACAGTTCAACAGTCTCCCAGGAGGGGCCTGTCCTACAGGCTATGTTCCCCAGGGGGCAGCTGGAGCATCCATTAGTGCCTTTCTGCGACCAGGTGGATCTCTGCAAGTCAGGGGAGTTCTACCCACATTGCCGCCTCATGGGCGCTCTGGGCTTAGGGGCGGCATATGCATCTGTAACGTTCTGTAACTCCAGATTTATGCCCAAGATTTGTTGCTGGGGGTCTAAAGGCCATTGAGTGACTTCGCTCCTCATAATTTCCCTATGGTATCCAGTATCCCCTTCCCTGTGGGGGGGTTTTTGGGGTAGCATACTGCATAATTGTTTGCGCCTGGTCCGCACAGGCATCTATCCTTAGGACCTCCTCTTACTAGGGTGTCGGTGTGTTCCACTGATATTTCTCTGGCTCCCAGATGGTCGGGGGATGTGTTTCACGGGTCTGTTCCAGGGCAATCCCCTCTATTTGTAGAGCCTGTACTGGCAGCGCACGGCTTCGTTGTTGGGCAGTGACGCTGACCCGTCTGTGTCCTTTTGGTTAAAGGGTCCGTATTGATGCGGCGGAGAAGGTCGTCTCTGTAGCACGGTCTTGGGTCTAGTGCTCCGAGCCGCTGGAACGCTTTTGTAGAGGGAGTCCCTCCTCTGTGTAGGTTCACGCATTCAACCCTTGCTCAAGTGGGTTCTCGGCGCGGTGTTTGGAGGCCGGGTGCTGAGTCTCCCATAGTTGTCTATGTCCCTTGCATTTGTGCTTACCTGGTACCTCCGGGAGGTCGGTTGCTTGTGGAGGCGCGCTCACATGTCAACAGTGCCTGTTGACTGTGGTGGTTGCGGTGTTCTTCTTGTCGATGTTCACGATTGTTTAGGCTGGCTGTTGGGGCACTCTAGGCAGACTGAGACTGCCTTCTTGCTTGGACTGTATTTTCAGACTCAGGTAATTTCGCCAGTTTTGGGGGTAGGTCTGTTGTAATGGAGTGAAGGTGGTCCTCATGGGGGTACATGACCTTGGAGCCGTGGTCGGTTAGTCTGCTGTGGGGTAAGCAGAACAGAGGATTTTCTTTTCTGGGGGCCTTGCACCCAGTACCTCTGCGTGTGGCAGCAGGCGTCCCCGCTGGTCCTCATCCGTGGTTAGTGCATCTTGATGTCTGGGGCTCCAGACATCAGATCCGCGCTGCCACGGTGTCAGTCTCGGTGGTATTGGATTTCTAGCAGGATGGATTGATAACCGGTTAGCTTCCAGTTCTTTGAGGGGGCGGCTGGCAGCCGTTACCTGTTTCAGTGGTACCGTGCGAGGCGCAGCGCTTGAGTCGCACACTGATAGTGTATGTTTTTTCTTAAGCTGATCTAATTACACCCGACACGCCGGATTCCGTTCCGCCGTCTGAGTCAGGGCTTCAGTTTCGGTCACAGTCTTGGCCTCCAAAGCGGTGTTGTTGAAACAGTTTGTTTGTCTTGGCGCATCTGCGGCCGCTATCGTATACGGGGTTTTTTCCTTGTCTTTCTTTGGTTCTTCGGCTCAGTAATCCGGTTCTGGTCAACGGCTTGCTTCTGTCTCGCTTGTCTACGTTTTTTCCTTGTGAATCAAGCGGGGTCTCTCCCGGTCTCTCCGGCGGGCGGAGGCTTCCTTTCTGATCGGGGTCTGCGGTGCTGGGACGTGCGGGGAGCTCGGAGTCGTTCTGTGGCGGTCGCAGGCTCCGTCCCTTCCTCGCAGCGTTTTGTTTGACTGTTTGGGGGTCCCCGGCAGGTAGAAGCTGGGACGTCGGTCTCCATTTCCAGTGGGCTCCAGGATTCGGTTTTCTCAGCTTGCTTGTTGCACGGGAGGCCAGCGCCTGGGGGGTTGCGGGATCGCCTTTTCTGGACTGCAGGCAGCTTCCTGGGCGGAGCATGGTTTCGTTGGGCATGCCTGTTGGCAAAGTCCCTCCCTTTAGTACTGCTCTGTTACATCCCAGAAGTGGAGGACTAAGCTGGAGGCACGATAAGGAAATTGAAATTACACTTACCTGGTAATTGTAGTTCCTTGAGTGCGACAGCTTAGTCCTCATCCCTGCCCTCGCTTCTTTGACTTGCCCCGGCACGCAGTCGGTCCTGAAGGGTGCTTATACAGGTGAGTGTCTTTTCGAGGACTCCAGTTCTCTGGTTAATTCTAACTTTCCTTTTCCTTCAATGGCCCTTTCGATTAGTACAACAGAAAGGGGGAAGTGAATGGGGAGAATCTTGTTTGGTTTGCACTTTTCATAGTTTGACCGGTTAACTATCTATTTCTTGCTCTTTTGAGTCTGCTTTGTCAATAGTTCACTGGGGCTGATGGGTAATGCCTGCAGGATACATCCAGTGATGGCAGAATTCCGATTGGTCCAGTCTTCAGGCTGCAGGAGGAGGTGCACTACCCAGAAGTGGAGGACTAAGCTGTCGCACTCAAGGAACTACAATTACCAGGTAAGTATAATTTCAATGTGTACACCAAGGCTGCATACGTCCCCTTACCTGTTTTAATTTATATGCAGAACAAATCATCAGAGAAGCAGGACTGTATGAAGACAACTGAGGTGTCAAGATTGATGGAAGACTCATCAAGAACCTTCGCTATGCTGATAACGCATTAGTGGATCAAAGTGAAGACTATCTGAAACATTTACTTCTCAACATCAAGGAACATATTAATGTCATATGGATGCGATAGTTGGACAGTGAAAAAGATAGGAAGAAAATTGATGCCTTTGAATTATGGTGCTGGCGATGACTACTGTGTATACCATAGACTGCCCAGAGAACAAACCAGTCAGTACTAAAGGAGATCAAACCTAAACTTTCTTTAGAAGCTCAGATGGCAAGACTTCAACTTTCATACTTTGGACACATGCAAAGAGAGAGATTGTTAGAGAAAGACGATATGCTTTGCAAGGTAGAAGGTCAATGCAAAAGAGGAAAGCCGGCAATGAGATGAATCGATACAATAACAGCAGCTATAGGTGCTATCAACAATGAGCCACCTGACTTGAAGACCAAACACAGTTTAGGACATGAACTGCATTAACAGACATTGTACATACAGATGTTAACAGGTTATAAATTCAGGAGTGTGTTTAAATAAGAGAGATAACAGGGAATTCAGGGTTGGTGATCCTACTAGAGTAGGAGGAGGTAAGAGGGAACTCAGAGCTAGTGTTCTTGCTAGAGGAAGTTAGCTGTATAGTTGGTTATACGACGTGAGCCTTCAAAGTGTTCTATAAATAGCTGAGTTTTTACTTGCTTGCAGAACATTGTGAGTTTGGGTATATTCCTTATTCTTTTGAGGAGGGCATTCCATATAGTAGGTGCATAAAGTGAGAATGCTCTTTTGCAGGTGGATTGGTTGCTCTTTGTGCATTCAGGGGGTAATATTAGGGTGTTCTGAGTGCCAGATTTTCTGTTTTTGTTTGGTGTGTTTTGGATGAGTGATCTTAAGTAGTTTGAGGATAAGTTGTGAAGGACTTTGAATGTATTTATGATGACCTTATATCTGATTCTGCTTGTGATGGAGCTAGTGAAGATGCTTTAGGATGGGGTGATGTATTCAGATTTTGGAGTTCCATAGATGATTCGGATGGCTGTTTGTTGTGCCATTTGGAGTTTGTATAAAGCATGCTTAGGTAGACCTTGGAGGATGCTATTACAAAAGTATGGAAAAATCATTGCAAAGCTTTTACATAATTAAAAATAAAATCATATATAGGGTAAAAATAAGAAAGGAACACCATTGTGGGATGGGAAAGGAGAACACACAGCAGGCATACAGAAGTAGAACATATATTCTAGAGCAGTATAAGACTATTCAGCAAATAATTGCAGTGCACCTAGAATGCATCTGTGACAAAGGCCTGCTCAAATAAATAGGCCTTCAAAAAGGTTTTGAATTTAGGAAAGGATAATTCAAGACGGATATAAGCCGATAGGCATTTTCAAAGTGTAGGGGGAAACCTTGTGCTTTAATGGCTGGATCCTCTGCATAGCTGGCTGCAAGTCTGAGACAGGAAAAGGAGATTCTGAATCTTTTCATCAGCAGGAGAATGCACAGAAGAACCAAAGAAAAGCCCAACTTTCAGTGACATCACTGTCATGCATCTATACGCCTTAGCCACCAGAAGTCTCTTCAGCATTTCTTTGTCTCCAGCAGATAGTGTATGGATTTTCTCCTCTCTGAAGAAAATTCTGAAGATTTGAGAGGAAAAGATTGATTAAATGGTTGTAAACGACCACCTTGAGGGTGACTCTCTCACTTGAGCATGATGTGGGAGGCTCCACTAGACTGTGGTCTCTTCGGTAGTCATAGGAGGAGGGGAAATTGGTTCAACTCCACACGCTTATCATAAGAGCCTGTTGAGCAGGAAGGCTTTGGATCTGTAAGAATATAAGTAGCCTCACACAACCTCAATGCCCCTCCCCCTCCTCTGTTCCCTCTACTTTCTCCCAAAGAATGAGAAGGCTCTCAGAGGGATCTGCCTGCCAGCCACTTTAAGCACAGTGCTGCAAAAGCCAGTGAAACAGTATCAGGGGAGTAGAGCTGAGCCCGGCTCGGATCTTCTGTTTGGGTCTCTCAGAGGGTAAGTACCAAGGTTTGAACTACTCATTGTCCTTGTTGAGGGCTTCTGGTTCTGTCTGTTTGGGACACAATTTGTGGTAGACCGCTGATGACTGATACGTTTTCTCCTATTGTGCACCTGGCAGTCACGCGGTCCAGTAAAAGCACAGTTAATGCATTCCTTTTGGCTGCTGCGACCTTCAGGTGCCCTGATGTGATTCTTGCCTTAACTCTTTGATTTCTTCCTGGAATTCCAGACCCTGTGGCCTCTGGGTTCTCCCAAGCGCAGTCTCGTAAGGGACAGGCCGAGAATGGAAGTCCTGTTCAATTGCCTGTGGCTAAGCATCCCCGGCAAAGGGCGACCCTTTGAGATGGGGATCAGCTGGGATCTGTCCAAGATCTGGACTGTGGCTTGGATTCAGATGTCTGATGTGGATGAAGAAATACTCTCGCCTTCAGAGGATTGTGAGGAGGTCAATGTTATCCGCCTGCTCCAGGAGGATTTGCTGGAGGTGTTGATTCCCGGGATCTTATCCACCTTGCATCCACTCCTGCAAAGTGGGCGTAAATTCAGTACTGTCTTCCATTTCCCAGAGATGCTCAATGGCCTGTTCTGGTCAAAGAGGGGCTAAGGGTGTATAAGAGGATGCACATTTTCCCGGAGAAGGAGTGTGTTGTGTGGTTTGATGTTTCCAAGGTGGGATATGCAGGTCACAGCAGTTACTAGACGGACCACCATTTCTAAGGAAGGAGGCTTGTCCTTAAGGGATACTCTGGACCAAAAGGTGGATTTGTTTTGAAGATCCAATTCGCTGCAGCTGCTGCTGTTCTTCATTTGATGGAATATGCAGGTCTGACATCTTGAGCCCTGCTCCAATGGATTCAGTCTCTTCTGCCAAGTGATTCTACCCCTCTTTTGGAGTCTGCTACGGCCTTCCTTTCTGATGCCATTTATGGCCTGGTATGTCTAGCGTCCAGGGATTGTGCCCTGTTGACAGTGACACAGCATTGACTTTGCTCAGACACTGGGCAGTGGACTCATTTTCAAAAACTGGGTTGCCCATCTGGCCTTAGAGGGATGCTTCTATTGGGTCAGATTTGGAGAAGTTCCTGATACAACTGGATATTACCATTTATTGGGTGCCATGGTATACGACTAACAAATAGCCCCCCTACAAAAGCATATGAAAAGCACAATTTTAGCAAACTTTACTACAGACATGACTTTCAATAATCCTCATTGCATAGCAATATATGAATTCATTATAATCATAGTCCTCTTATCTATAATGGAATATTCCCAAAATTTATTGGACTCAGCGGAAAAAAGGAGACTGAGCAAGATTGTACTCTTGGATGGAAAGGGGACCATGCATGCATAGTAGCATGTCCCAAAGGCTTTCTTTGAAAGCTGGGGAAATGCTCCGTGCAGTCTCCGTCGGTGCTGATGTCTCGCATATGTGAGGGCTGATTGCTGCTGTCTGTGGAGAACACTTCTTACAGGTGAGTAACTAAGCTTTATATTGAACCAGGACAATGGACACATGGCATACAAGCCCTTATGAAATTCAGCATTGCTAAACCAGGCAATCAGTCTCTACCTCCACATTAGTACCAGCAAATTCTGGATGAAGAAAATGATACACTATTTACAAAACAGAACCATCTGGGTCCTTATGCTGCCAACTGGGGTATTAATTTCAACTCAACATTTCAAATTTAAAGGCAGCTGGAATACAGTGAAACGCTGACCATGTCGAGTGTGTTGCCATATGGACTTTAAAATAAGTTGCTTTGTGGTTGGGTGTATATTAATATTTAATCAAATTTAAAAAATAATTAGCTAATCGACTATGGGGATCAGTTTAGAAGTCTTATTCATGCTTTGGACATCCGACAGTGGGCTTAGAGACATCCAAAGCATAATGCCTCCATAGCCATTTTAGAAGCCAGCTCTGGGAACATTCCCTACATCTGAATCTGAATGGGGGCATGGCTGGGGGCATTCTCCGGAACCTGAAGGCATGGTTAGGGCATTCCCAGGGACTAGAACACCTGATTTTGGTAACGTCATGGATGTCCGGTGTCACGCCTAACTCCAGACCTGCTCTGAGGTTCGAATAGCAATGAACAAGCATTTGGAAAGTGCTTGTTTTGGCTGAAAAACATCCAGAGAGTACAAAGAAGAATGCACTCTATCATCTCTAGTACTCAGCACAATGTCGACAATAGCAGTAACAGGATTTGAACCATGGATGCCCTGTTTCTAATCCACTACTCTAACCATTTATTTATTTTATTTATTTATTTATACACATTTATATACCGCATCTTCCACAGTTCAGTTGCGGTTTACAGAGAACAACAATTAACAAAGCAAGTTTGTTTTACAAGGAATGTCAATGTTAGTATAATTAACCGAATATAATTTACAAGGAACGTCATAATATAATTCTAACAATGTGAACCAGAACATAACAGAATAAACTATTTACAGATATATATATATATATATATGTGTATATATATATATATATATATATAGGAGTAAAGGGGCATAAGATGTGGAGTCATCGAGGGGAGTAACTATAAGAGCTGTGTTGGGTGAAAGGATTTTAATTGGAACAGTCAGAAGCCAGATTGTATTTGGACGGATCATCTAAAATTCTCCTCCACATGTATAGATTGCTAAGAGGGGTGTTTTGGCCCATGATGAGGCAGTCCATTTGACCGTTAAATGTATCTCCCAACGGGAGTAATCTGTGATCGAGAATATAAGGAGGACACGTTCTGAGGTCCTTTTTCCCCTTTTAGTGGTACACTTGGCAAATTTTAGTGATTTTCTCTATATGATCAATACAGTACATATTTACAGTTATGATTGTATTCGTAAGCTTTTTCCCGGCAATGTTCCTGTATGGGAACATAATAAACGTTACCTATTTTTTATGTACGCAATTTTCGAATACAAATATTCTTTGCAGAATGTGAACAGGTGGTGACGTCATATTTAACAGCGGGCAAACATGAAGTGGTCTCAGTTGCACAACAGTTTTAATTTCACTTAAATTTTCACATTTTTTACAATTTGAGGGTAAGTCAAATTTAGCAGTTATAATTTTGAGATACTTGGTTGTTTTACATTTTGACGCTGATCATTGTGTACAGGGCATGCCTGGTCGTGTTGCACAGGTGCACTCACATTTTATTTGATATGTAATGGGGGGTAAATTTTATGTATATGTCTCATGTTCCTATATAGGACCACTGCCAGGATTATCCAAAAGTTGACTAATAATTGCCAATGCGCATTGTTTGCAGATAATTCCTTCAGTTTTGATAAACAATGGATACAAGAAGCTTCTATGGACCAGACGTAGCAAAATTCATCGGGCAGTTACAGTCCAAGATGCTATGTCAACTGTGGAACGTTTAACTCGTCCGACAACCATCGTTGTGTTGCCGCCGTCTGCAGGTGATTCTGCAGCTGACAGTGATGTCGAAGATGTTCCTGACAATTTGAACAATGATGACCCCTTTGAAACTGCTGGCGAACTGGAAGTGATAGCAGAGGAGACAGGCGAAGATGAGTGTGTTAGTAGTGAAGATTAAAGCAGCCCTCCAGCAAAAAAGTGTAAGAATCTGAAGCAGAAACAGGCAATTCAGTGGAAAAAGTCAACAAAGTTCACTAAGGTAATTTCATTGCTGGTGCCAAGTCATTTACCTGACAGTTTTCCTGTTTTGTTGTCGCTTTCTCTGTTTTCCAGTCAGTTTCAAGTCACAGTGGATAAAATTTGTTGCTTTCTGGGAATCCAGCTGTTGTCTGGCTATCACGTCCTGCCACAGGAGTCAGACTACTGGAGCAGTCAGCAAGATCTAGGCGTGCCTATTGTCTGTGAGGCCATGAGCAGCAAGAGGTATCAGACCATCAAAAATACTTTCACTTGGCTGACAATGCTGAACTCAAAGCAGGCGACAAGATAGCTAAGGTTACTCCACTTATTACTGCCGTCAACGTGAATTTGGTGCAGTTTGGGTTTTTCCACCATGAATTGAGTATTGACGAGTCTATGACTCTGTACTTTGGCCACCACAGCATGAAAATGTTTATAAGAGGAAAACCAATTAGATTTGGTTTTAAGTGGTGGTATATGTGTGGCATCGACGGCTACCCTTACAACATTAAGCTGTACACTGGACGAGAAAGTTCTACGCATTCGATGGAACCTCTGGGCTCCAGGGTCATAAACCATATGGTTGGTTGATATTGAAAAGCATTCAGATGTAATTCGTCACCACCTGTTCTTCAATAATTTTTTTACAAGTTACGCACTAATCAAGTCACTCGCAGAGAGAAATGTTGCAGCTACAGGAACCATTCGGGAACTGAGAACTGGCGGAGCACACAAAGAACTTCGAAGTACAAAGGACATGAAGAAAAGTGGCCAACGAGGAGACTATGATTACCGATGTGATGGGTCAGTCTATGTAGCAAAGTGGCAAGACAATTCTGTTGTCTGTATTGCCAGCAACAATCTCACACACATGACCCATTTCAAACCGCACGTCGCCGAGTCAAGGGTACATCAAATGTTGCTGTGTCTCAACCCTTTGTGGTGAAGCACTATAATGAAGGAATGGGTAGAGTGGATCTCACGGACAGGCTCTTAGCAAGCTACAGGCCATCTGTGCGTGGAAAGAAATGGTGGTGGCCACTATTCACAAACGTCCTCAACGTATCTCTCGTGGCTGCTTGGAAAATACACTGTCACCTTCATGAAAGTGGCATGGATCATCTGACATTCAGATGTGACACCACCTTGTGTCTCTTGAAGGGCATTGCCATTCAGGAACATTCAATCAGATCAAATCACGTAGCCAACTTGCCAAAAGATGTCCGGCAGGCACAGGAGTTACTTCATGAACTCATCAGCTGCACGTGGGGACGCTGTCGCATGTGTTCGAAGAACACTATAGTCATGTGCAGGGTCTGCAAGGTCCGGCTTCACTCCAATAAGGGCAAAGCTTGCTTTGTGGACTACCACAAGTGAGACATGCATACTGTATCATTAGTCACTAGTATCTGCTTGATTTATCTGTTGTTTTTGCGTTCTAGTAGGATGTTCTCATGCATGGGTTAAACGTACAATTTCTTTGCAATGTTCCTGTATAGGAACATAGATAAAAAAACTACAAAGACAAACTCTGAATCTAATGACACTATACTTACGTCTTGCAGTCATTACATGTAGTAAGAAAAAGAACACTGTTAAGAAATTAATAGTGTTTTTGTGGTAGTGCCAGGAAAAAGGTTAAGTTAAATATTCTTGAATTTTTTTTTATAATTCCAATTCATTTTTATTTTATACATCATCTCCTCTTGAAAGTTAATACAATATATTGATTTTGTATGTCTTGACAGGCAATAATATAGCCCATGTTTACATCATACAATTTGTGAAATGCATGATTAATTTGTTCAAGGCCTTGTAAGTCTGACCATTTGATTTGTTTAAAAATAATTAGCTCCCCAAGGAACTGAGAACTATGGAGTGTCGATTGCAGTAGATAATGAATATGCTAATAATAATTACATGTAGTTTTAGACTTGGTCCCAAGTGAATTTTAAAGCTCCTGTTTTAGTGCAAATTAACTTTGTATATAAACTGCTCTAAAGATGTGATTTTTGTCATGCCTGCTAAATATAATTTGATCAAATCTTTTGCAGTGGTAGCATTTATCTCTTGGAACAAGCAGGAATGAGTCTTCACATATGGGTACGTCAGTACCGACGGAGTCCGCGCGGGAACGCTTCCCAGCGTCCAATCAGAAAGCCTTTGGAAGCATCCCACCACGCCTGCGTGCTGCCTTCCCGCCTTCCCAACTGCCTCTCTTCAGTTTTCGTTTTTCCGTGGAGCCGGCAGGACGTCCTCCTGTCACCGCAGAAAATTAATCTCTTATTTTTTAGTTTTCTTGTGGTCGCGGCTGCCTTTCCCAACGCCACTGGTACCGCCGGTGTTTCTTTTTTCTTTTCTTGTAAAAATTTTCCTTTTTAAGGAATATTTTTTTCCTTCCTAGTGTCTCACGGTTTTTCAGGCCTGCTAGGCCTCTCCACTTTCCTTCATGGAACCGCCAGCCACTATCCCCAAGAAATGTACAAACTGTGGCGGTACAACCTTAATTTTGGACACTCTCAATTGGTGTCTAACCTGTTTGGGTCCTGACCATTTTCCTCCGGAGTGTCCCTCCTGCAATAGTATTGTGAGAAGAAGTTTTCAACATCGAGTTTCCCTCGACACGCGGTCCCCATCCAACTTCAGGGTACCGACCATATCTTCTTCTACACAGGATCAGGTAACCCAAAAACAGTCTGTTAAGACTAGCCAGTCCTCGAGTGGAAAATCTTATGCACAGCATAGAGATGCCTCCGGCCTTGCCCTCGAGAATCCACGGGTTTCAAAACCCCGGTGGGAGTCTTCGGCCTCCAAAACCCGTGTGGGGTTTCAGGTTGTTCCTGAGGTTCACCCCTCACAGAACATACCTGAGCCATGCCTGGTGGTGGCATCCGCTTCGAGCCGTACCGATACCCCGGCATCGGCAATGGTGTTGGATGAAACATTCCTCACCAAGGATCGTCGTCTGGCGTCCTCGGTACCTAAGGGGCCGTTGGATACGCTGCAGACCCACCTTCCAGTATCGGTATCGTCCCCGGTACCGATACTAGTACCGACGTCGGTACCCTCCAGACGTGCATCGATAGACTCGCTTCCTTCGATGCCGAGTCTGGAATCGATCTCCAGTCTGGAGGACTGGGTACCGACTCGCCTTGGTACCGACGCCAGATGGTACCGAAGGCTCTGTTCCGAGGATTCGGATCCGGCACTCTCGGTGTTTTGGATGCCGTTAGAGTTGCTACCGGCTGGCCTTCATCCACCGGTATCGGATACGGTACCGAAGCCGGTACCGTTATCCACAATACCATTGCCGTCAGTGCCTTCCATGCTTCTCTCATCAGGCTCGCTTCCCTCGATACCGAGTTTGGGATCGATCCCTAGCATGGACGATGTGCGACCGACGGTCGCTGGTCCCGACTTCCGGCAGTACCGGCGACCATCCTCTAAGGATCCCAGACTGCACAATTCAGGATCTTCTATCCCTATGAACTTGGATAGATCCCTCGGTGCCAATGCTAGTTCTTCATCAGATCTAGCCTATTCAAAGGAAGTTCCCTCTGGGGATCTTTCTTTTCAGGCTTTCCTCCGGGATATGGCAAAATCACTTACAATTTCTATTCCTGGACAGGATCCTACACAGGGGAATACAGGATCCTTCTATCTTCCTGGCAAAGCAAAGGAGAACATCATGCTTCCTTTGCATCATTCCTTACAGGATCTCCTTCTAGGAATGTGGAAAGCTCCTGTAAAGGTACCCCCACCTTCCAGAGCAACTGATCTTCTGTATCAGGTACCCCCCTCTCCAGGGTTTCAAAAGACTCAACTTCCTCATCATTCCATTGTAGTAGAATCAGCAATGAGGCGAGTGAAGAGTACAAAAAAGCACTCTTCTTATCCACGAGGTCATGAGTCTAAGACACTAGATGCCTTTGGACGTCAAACCTTCCAGGCATCTATCCTTTCAGCAAGAATTCTCTCATATATATTTTATATGGGTCTATCTCTTGAGGCGGTCACAAAGAAATTACATCTTTTGACTCCTTTTCTTCCAGAGCCCGAGTGCAGACTATTCCTCACTGGTTAGTCATGCTCAGAATATCTCTAGGTTTCTTACTCGTGCTTCCCTAGACGCCTTTGAGTCTGTTAGCAGGACTTCTGCTATAGCTATAGGGGCACGACGTAAAGCTTGGCTCTCCAAGCTTCAGACTTAGATAAATGGGCACAAGTTAGACTGGGAAATACTCCATGCACTGGAGAAAATCTCTTTAACAAGGAGTCCTTACTCCAGGTTGCTCAGTTAACAACTGACTGTCCTGTTTCTAGAGGCTATCCTACGCCTTCTGCTTTCCCAGTAGGTAGGAAATGTCCTACCAAACTTTCTTCCCCTAGGGAGAGACGGTTTTATCCATCATCTGCCCATCACACAGATGTTCCCAAACAGGGGAAATATCGCCCTGGTCTGAAGAATCCACAACCTCAACAGGGTCAACAAACCCAGCAGCTGCAGGGTTTCAAATAGACCATTGTCCCTCTTGGTTGGCGGTTAGGGTGGCAGTCTGCTTATTTTCACTTGAAGTATCTGCACCAATTTTCATCCTAACCCTCCTAGATATCTCTTCATGAGACATCTTTTCTCTAACTCTAAGAGTCTTATGATGCTCATGCCCATACTTAACAGATTTTCCTTTTCCTCTTGGAGGAAACAGAGGTAACAGCTATCAATAGACAGTTGTTTCCCTGTACTGGCATGTATCATCTCATCGGTCAGAGACTTCATCCATAGTCGGTCTCTTGCAACTCTGTCTTACCTCCCTCTTCCTATAACATTGGTTTGTAAGAGGGACTCTTTAAACCAGTAAGCCCCTATGGTCCTCTGCTTGTTCTACCGGGGGATTTCTCCTTTTTGGAATTGTTCCCCCCCCCCCCCTTGTTACCTTAGGGCAGCTCATCAGACTATAGGAAATCCTACCATGTCTGTTCTTTCTTTTTCCCAATCCAAAAAAGAAAGAGGGAAAACAAGTTTTTCCACGCTGCCCTGGTAGTTGCTGCACATACAGCAATTCCTAGTGGTTAAGCCACTGGTTTTGTTCACTACACAACCAGGGCTTACCCTCCACTAGCAATCCTCCTAGCCTTACTGCTAGATCCCAAACTGGTTAGTAGCCTCGTTTGGGAAACCCTATTATCACAGTCTGGTTGTGGTTACCTTCTATTCTTTGCCCCCTTGTCTTGGCAGAATAGCTAGTCGCCTACTGACTTTCCACAGCCAGTTTTTTCTTCTAACCAACCTGCAGCATGCTCTCTGCATCTCTACAGAGTAGCTTTGCACTATGGGCCCTTGCTAGAGAGCATCAGTATCTGGCCTAGCAGATAACCTCAGATGGTTAGGAGGGGTCCCCCAGTCATGTTCCATGTCTGGCAGGTATTCCCTACCCTTACCATCTCATCTTAAATCTCTTTTGAGGCATAAGCCTCAGGCCTTTCATTCCGTGAAAACCTCAAGGAGGGCCAATTCCCTGAGTTGGCCCATATCTCCTTGAATCTTCTAGTCAGAGATAAGCTTCTTCAAAGACAGCTAGAGGATGCCTATTACCCATCTTGACCTCATAGGTGGGTCACTAGGGTATCTTCCTCCAGGGGCATCCTCTATCCATTCTCCATACTGCAATTCTGGAGAGATCTGGACTCCTGTCTGCAGACTGAAGTTATCTTCTGCAATTTTCACGTAGGCCATCCTGGTTATCCAAGAGCTCAAATTCTGTAAAGACGTCAGACTCTTCTTGTCAGGGAAACTTTTCCTCTGACTCTACTAGTCATAACCAGGAAAAGAGGATTCTCTATATATCTCTTCAAGCAGGTATCAACCTTCTTGCTGTCAAATACATCTTCCTCTCTCCCTAGAGGGGATGAGGTTCTATGGACATCTCTCCATCCATACACCTGGAGACAAGTGTCTATATACCGGCATATTTATATAGGTATATATAGGTATATATAGATACATATATATACTTATCTATATCTGTGTGTTTTTCTGCCCATACATATCTCTTTATACATATATGCATATATACCCTATGGGTGTATATATATATATATATATATATATACACACATATATATTTACAGATATTATGAGATGTTTCTTGATAGATCTGTATCCATCTACTTATCTATCTCTCTGTTAGGTTCAGATATTCTTACATCTCTACCTGATCCTGACAGATGGGTACTACCCCTATCAGTGCTGTGCCAACATATTTAGGGGGCTACACTATAACCACTTCCTGTGGTAATTAACACATTTTTTCCTTACCATAACCTTTTTAGGTTTAGGTACTCCTGAAGCTCTCCATGTCCCTTTTTTCTTTCCTAATTAACCCCATTTAGGAAAGACATTGCGGAGCTTCAGTTACTCTAAAGCTTAACGCTCCTGGGTCTGTCCTTCCTTCTTATCAGATACAAGGGTCTCCACACCCTTTATCCCCTACATGGACTGCTTCCAAACCCAGTCCAGTTGAGCCAGACTCATTTATTCTCTTGGTCCAAGAATTGTACTATTTTTGGAACAAACCAGCTTAAGCTTACTTCAATAGTACCTTCTGCGTCTCCGCTGAAGCTCTACCTCTTATACTACCCCAGTTTTTTTCACTGGGGCTGTTCTCACCCTGAAGGGTTCTGACCTCCACTTGTTTTTTCTACTTTGTTACCTCTACTTCTTAGTGAGGTACCTCTTAAGCGCATTCACTGGCTCTTCTAACAGATCCATATCTACCTCAGTGGACTTGTGCAATGCCAACAAGGGAGGCCCAGATCACAATATTATATTACTAAATGCCCTCTATACAGGGTCTTCCCCTTTTGAAGCCCTGTTATAACCAGCTGTTCCACAGCTCCTTTGCTATATTCAACTCCTTCCCTCCATCCCCAGGATGCCTGAGGTCCTGAGGAATGGCATGGCTCGTTTTAGACTTGCAACATGCTAGGACTCCCTCTGGGCATCTGAGCTTGGGAGTCCCCATATGTGAAGACTCATTCCTGCTTGTTCCTGGAGATAGCACAGTTACTTACTTGTAACAGGTGATCTCTGGGAACAGCAGGAATAAGTCTTCACAACCCACCCACCTCCCAGGAGTTGTTTTTTTTTTCTCTATCTCTATCTTTCCCTTCTCTGCTCTCTCTCTCTCTTTGTCTCAGCTTTAAAACTTAACTGAGGAGAGGCAGTTGAGAAGGCGGGAAGGCAGCACGCAGGCGTGGTGGGATGCTTCCAAAGGCTTTCTGATTGGACGCTGGGAAGCGTTCCCGTGTGGACTCCGTCGGTACAGACGTGCCCATTTGTGAAGACTTATTCCTGCTGTTCCCAGAGATCACCTGTTACAGGTAAGTAACTGTGCTATCTTGTTTAACTGATCTTAAAACCATGTATGTGTAGGTGAAACACATTTATGAAATGGCATAATCCTGAAACAATGATTTTATTATATATCAGTGATTTCTTTTGAGAATTTTCAGTTTTGATTATTTGTCAATCTTTTTGGGATAGGTATATGACAACACATCAGTGATTGCTTAAGTTTGAATAGTATATGGTTTCCATAAGGCTTTTTCCTCTGCTTTATTTGAATGATTTTTTTTAGAGGTTTTAATATTCTTTAATTTACTCAGAATGCCAGTGATGCTTCATCAACTAATCAGAGAGGATACTCCTCCTGCAAACAAAGAATATAAACAAAAGAGCAGAGGGGTAGAAAAATGCTAATTCGCCAGGCCTAAAAACATATAATAAAAGACCATAAATCAAATATGAAGACACATAAATGTTCAACAAATAGCGTGAATAATTGTAAAAATGTAAAAGGCCTATTTGGCATTTTTGAGTGTTGTGGAGTAAAGTTTTGTTTTCTGAATGCATCGGTCATTGTTGTCCTTCACGTTTGTTTTGGCAGTTTTATTGATCAGTATGGACACATGTTGGATGTGACATCCATGGATAAGTTTTCTTTGAAATCTGTGGTAGATGGAGGCTAAGAATGTTTGTTTTTTGTTTCTATGTTTGGTTGGTTTTTATTTAAGTGTTGGTTTTTAAGGCTTGTTTTTAAGTCCTTTTTGATTTTTACCTGTAATGGTATGGCTTTCTATTTTCTTTTTCAATTGTATTTTCCGTTTATTTATAATTGATTTATGTAGTTAGTGATGTACAAGACCTTTAGAATATATGAAAGATTAATTTTATGCTCCCAGAAATGTTCATTGATAATTTTTTTAATCATATTTTTTATTGAACAGTGAAAAACACACACAGTGCTAAGAGATAAATCAAAATGCATTGATAACATACATTTTTAGTTTCAGTAACCCCAATCCTGCCCCCTTCCCATCAGCAATCCCCCATCCCCCCTCCCACACATAAGCGTAACCCAGCTCTACAGACCTCCACCTTCATTTGCACACATTCATCAGATGCAATCATAAGGCCGATGCCCTGATACCCCCATGGAACCTCTGAGCTAATGACCACCACAGCCCCATGAGCCTCTAAAGAGTAAGCAGCTCATTACGAGTCAGGAGAGCCAGCGTGTCAATATACACACCCTATAAAACAAGGAAGCTCACTTGTCTCTTGCTGTTCCCCTTAGCATTCATCTTCTATCAGTATTAACTGATGAAAACATTTTGCCACTCCCAAAAGAAGGGAGCGGCCTTGTCTCTCCAGTGCTGTTTCCCACCACGCAAGCTTTGCACACCAGTGAACATATCCAGTGACCTTTGGGGTAGGAAGAGGGTAGATGATAAACTTTTACCAAAGTTCCCCACCACTCCAGTGACTGTCCCGCTAAAGAACCCAAGTATCCCTGTAGCCTACGCCAGTACCGCTGAACTACCTCACACTGCTACCACTTGTCCCAAGTCAGCCACAGAGGCCCCACACCACAGACAGCCATCACTTGGAATCACACCACTCTGATGGACCTTAACGGGAAAATTGTGCCCTACATAGCACCTGAAATGGAAGTTCCTGCAGCCGAGCAGATTCCACGAAGCCCGGAAAGCGTTCTATAACTCCCAGCACAACCTTTGGCGCAGTCGGGGAACCCAATTGCACCTCCCATCATTGCTCCTCCCATCATTGCTCCAGAGCAGAAAAATTCTAAGTGGGTGACCACTGCTCTAGTTTACGGAAAAACTCCAAAATAGACACTCTCCTGATCCCCCAGCTCTAAAGACTGTAGAATACACACAGAAACCTCTGCAGCCGAGGAATCCACTGGAATAGATTAGACATAATGGCGAAGTTGTAGGTATGCAACGAACTGGGTTCTCTTCAGTTCAAACTCAGCACAGAGGGTCTGAAACGAATTAATGCACCCATCCAGAACCACTACATGTCCCAATTTACACATGCCCTGATTTTTTCAGTCCAGGAATACACAACTCTCCATGCCTGGTTGGAATTGCAGGTTGCCCTGGATAGATAAAAAAATAGATACAACTGGAGAGGTATGCCAATAAGAGCATAAATACCGCCACACTCCTCACATAGGTCCCACCAGCAGACTTTGTTTGAGCTGAAATGACAGCACTTGGGTATCAAGCTGAAGTACCGCCATCAAGTTATAAGGGGAAACAAAATCCTCTTCCAAGGCCCGGGGGGGTAAAAACCTCAGTGTGCCCCAACCAATCCTGCAGGTGTCTGAGTTGGCAAGCATGTGCGTATCAAGAAATGTCAGGGATACCCACGCCACCATAGCATCAGGAACCACGCAGCCTAGACTGTGACACCTTTGCCAAATCTCACCAATGGAAATGACAAATTTCTTGCTCGAATATGACCATTTCTTTACACAGCAAGAGGATCAGCCGGGTCTGCAACATGTAGAGTAATTTAGGAAACAGAATATGAAGCAGCGAAGTGCAAACAATGAATAAATCCAGGAGTCAATTGCAGGGTCCAGCCTCATTTAGAAGGTGCAAGAGTTCACTGGTGGCTTGTAGGCATTCACTTTCTGAATTTGTGGCTATGAGCAGGTCGTCCACATACTGAAGAAGAACCCTTTGTCCTGGGTTCACAGAGTAGCTTGAGAGATCTTGATTTAGAGCAGCACTGAAGAGGGTAGGTGAATTCTTGAATCCTTGGGGTAATCGAGTCCAGGTGAGTTGGTCCCGCCTTCCTGTTGTAGGGTCTTGCCATTTAAAGGCAAACAAAAGCTTACTGGTGGGGGCCAGGCGTATGCAGAAGAAGGCATCTTTCAGGTCCAGGACAGTGAAATGAGTAGCCTCAGCGGGGATCAGTCCCAAGAGAGTATAAGGATTTGGTACCACTGGGTGTATAGTTTCAACTGCATCATTTACCCGTCTCAGCTCTTGCACTGGGCGGTAATCCCCTGTCCCAGGTCTCTTGACTGGGAGAAGGGGGGTATTCCAAGGTGACTGGCACTCCTTGAGAAGTCCATACTTCAGTAGTTTCATCAGATGGCAGTGGATACCTTCAATAGCTGGTCGAGGAAGAGGATACTGCTTCACATGCACTGGTTCCGCTCCTGGCTTGAGGGCGACAATGACAGGGGCTATGTTCTTCGCTAGGCCAGGTGGATTATCTTCTGCCCATACTTCAGGTGGGGCTAAAAGGTTGGGGGGTATACAGGAACTAGCTGATTTGGTTGGGGCTACACTGTAGAATCACCATTCTTCTTCCCAGGGAACAGTCAGCACCATCAATCCAGCAGGCTTCACAGTCATCTGCATTTCTCCTCCTTCAGCGAAAGATATTTGCGCCTGAAGCTTGGCAAGCATATCTCAGCCCAAAAGTGGAATAGGGCACTCAGGCATATACAGGAAACTGGTGTGTTATTTTCTGTCCCCCTAGTTCACACATGCGGTTCTGCAGGAAAGGCTTAGTGGCCCTAGCCCCAGTGGCCCCAATAATAGTGACAGATGGAGAGGAAAGAGGGGCCACTGTCTTTGCCACCACTGAATGTTCGGCTCCTGTATCCACCATAAAGTCCATATATTGGTCCCCTATTTTCAAACTGACCATAGGCTCCTGGGGACCCAGGGTGAACTTGGAGCCCGGTCTGGCCTAGTCTTAATCCATGTCATAGCCCGTTGCAACTGCCACTCAATAGCTTCTTCCCTCTCTCGCTGGAACTGTGCTCGGGTCATTCCTCCACGACTCTGAAATCGACCTCCTGTTCTCCAGGGACTCCCTCCTCCCCTCCTGGGGGTGGAGTCGAGATGCGGGCATTCACTTCTCCAATGTCCTTCTTCTCTGCAATGGGCGCACTGATTCGCACCCAGTGGGGTCCAATTATTTTCACGACCCCTTCCACATCCTCTGCTCCTTCGATTAGGAAAACCTCCTTCACGTCGTTCAACTAAAGCGGCAGCAAGATCATCTGCTTTCTTCTTCATCTTTCGTTCACTTTCTCTGTTACATTCATTTTCACGATTCATAAACACTTTCTGAGCAACTTCCATTAACTGGGCTGTATTCATGCTCGCAAATCCATCCAGTTTCTGTAACTTTCGTTTTATATCTCTCTGGGACTGACTGACAAAGGCTGCATTTACCATACGCAAATTTTCCTGAGCGGCTGGATCGTATGGGGTATACAATCTATAGGCTTCAGACAACCGCTCATAAAAGGCCGCTGGGCTCTCATCCGGACCCTGGATAACTTCTGATACCTTCCCGATATTCATGGCCCTCTGGCCTCCCTTCCTCAGGCCCTGCAACAAGGCCTGGCGAAATCGAGTTAGGGCCGCCGCCCCCCTTTCGTCATTCGGATCCCATCTAGGATCTTCATTTGGGAAAGCTGCGGCGGCTGCTTGTGGGAGATTCATCCCCCCCCCCTCTATGGGATTCTCTTCTAACCAGCAGATGACTGCTTGCACAATTCACGCTTGCTCCTCGGTAGTAAAGAGAGTGGACAGGAGCTGGCGGCAATCAGTCCAGGTGGGCTGATGAGTTTGCATTATACTAGACATTAACTCCGTCAATTCTTGGGGTTTTTCAGTATAGGACGCATAATGTGTTTTCCAGTTCAATAAATCAGTAGTGGAAAAAGGCACGTAGATAAAACTGGTTGGTCCTGGCGCCATCTGACCCTGTTCATTTAGGATAGGTAAACCAGGTACTTGATGCAATGGCATTAGGCGCCCTGCTTTCTCCTTCTTCTTTGGGGTTACACTTCTTAAATCATACGGTTCCTGGGTATAAGCTTCCTTGGCAGGTGACCCTGAACTGGCAGGAGAGCCTCCGCTCCCAGTATCATCGGAGGACCCTGGTCCTCCTGATGTACTTGGACCAGACTCGGGGCTATCACTCGGGGAAGTGGGCTGCTTTTGCTGCTGCAGCGGTAATTGCTGGGTTACCTCATCAGGCTCTGCTTCAGGTGGTGGAGCTGGTGGAACTAACCTATATGGATACTGGGGTAAATGGGCCAGGATTTCTGGGGACTCTGAGGCGGAATACACAGGCGACTTCCCCTCCTCAAACTTCCGGGTCCCCCTGGTGGTTGCTACTAATATTCTACACTGTTCCTCATAGCAACGCTTCATCCAAAAGGGCTGCCTCTCACAAATACCCAGCCAGGAGTCTATGTAGGGGAACTGATCAGGGAACGTCTTTTGTACAATCTGATGAACATGGGAGACTACTCCCACATCAAAGGTGCCCTCACGGGGCCATGAAGTAGCTAGCACCGGCCACTCCCTCTCACAGAGCATTTCTAATCGAGACGGAGACATTCTTATTCCGTAGTCTCCGGAAAATCCCTTACGGAAATTCTTGATCATACATTCCAACGGAGTTTGCGTAGACTCCATGTAGACTCCGCCCCTCCCATAATCGTAATGACGTACACGACAACAGACAGTAAGGGTAGGTAGTATGGCTGCAGGTAAGGGGTCCGTACAGCCCACAGAACAATGGGGGGGACAAACACCAAACGCTTCCTCCTTTTCGCGACCTGGGCGCGGTCGCCCGGCCAGGAACTGCGCTACTCAGGAGTCCGCTCTCACTTGGTCTATATTTCAAGACCTCTCAGTCACACAGACAGTCATGCCAGCAACAAGAAATTATTTTTCAAATGCCCAAGGTTTTACTGACTAACTCAACCCAAAGGGTCAGTGGCTTCGGCTCCGCTAACCCTTATGCGAAGCGTATTAGGACCGCCCTTATGAGAGGTGATCAGGCTCTCTTGTCTTTGCGCACTTATGCAAGACTTTCCCAGTTAGTCTATACCAAATTAGTCTCGCGTACTCATGCAAGACTTTTCCCCAGGCCTCACTGACTATCAAACAAGAAAATGTCTACTCACTGGATCCGGTTCCCAATACCAAACCAGTTCATGGGTTGGATCCTGGACTCCCCTCGGGTTCGGAGGTGTTGGCCAGCTGGACCCAGTGGTCCGCCGAGGCAAGGCGGAACCCTTTCCGATACAAGAGGACCGGTGGCGCATGAGGATTCCCCTGCGGTCGGACAGACACGGTTCCAACCAGAACAAACCTGGAGGCAAAATACGTGGAATACTCACTTGAATACCATTCACTATCCACACATTCCCGGCCAACGCACCAAGAATATGAAGCAGGGAAGTGCAAACAATGAATAAATCCAGGAGTCAATTGCAGGGTCCAAGCCAATTTATTGTGCACAAGGCTCAGACAGTCAAGCGTCAAAAAGGACTGAGCAAAGTTCTTACAGAAACATATTCATTTTATACATTTCTTTTCAGTTTGATACATGCAGACTTTCTATTGGTCCCAACGCCCCCTGCATTTGTCCAATCAGAGACCCTTTCTGGGCCTAGCACCCGGTTCCCTCCTCTAGGATTTTTCTAACAATGGCACAGTTTCTAGGTATTGATACAATTCTACTGCAAGGTCGTTTCTAGCTCTAGGAGTGCAAGTATTGAAACATTTCTATCATCAGAACACAAGAGAATAATAAAGGATTTATGAATTCATGAAAAACTTCTTGTTAAGCAGTTTTTCTCAAACTTTTACAGATCCTTGGTTTTTCTCAGCACTATTAATCTCTGGTGGGGGTAGGGATTCAGGCCTAGCTTACAGGCCTCTCATACGTTTTCAGGCCATAGCCTACCACAATACCAAAAGCTGCAACCTGTTCCAGCAAGATAAGGGCAGCAGGGTCCATTCTTCCATTTTAATCTGTAAATGTCACAGCATCGCATTACAGTTAAATTGGTAGAGCTAACGGGCGTCTTTGGTCAACTGGATCCCGAAATACCGAAAGGCCTGATCCACCCATCATAGAGGGAAGGCCGACTCCCAGAGCGGATGGAGCTGCCCCAGAACATTTAACACCTCCAATTTATCCATATTTAACTGAAGACCAGCAATCCAGCCAAAACAGACAAATTCAGTCAGTAAATGTGGTAGGGACTGCAAAGCTTGGTAATCTGAACTAAAAGATCATCTGCAAAAGCAAACACTTTGAATTCAGACTGCCCCATGTGAACGCCCCAGCGGAGCATTTCCCCAGCTTTCCATGAAAGCCTTTGGGAATGCTGGCACGCATGCGCGGTTCCCTTCCCGCCTAAAGGTGCCATCTTACCTCAGTCTCTTTTTTTCCGAGAAGCCCGCCGGACGTGTGTCCTGTTCTCCTGGATAAAAGTGACTTTTTCTTCGGCGATTTTTCGCTATTTTTCTCCGATTCGACGCCGGTTCCCCTCCCACCGGGTTCGGTACACTGGTATCGAGCCCGTTTATTTCTTTTTTGGTTTTTGCCCTTCGTGGCTGGCGTTCGCGCCCTTTATTCATTTTTTCCCTGGAAGGCTGGTCTTTTGACCTCGCAGGGGCTCTTTTTTCCCCGATGGCTTCCAGTGGTTTCAAAAAGTGTGATCGGTGTAAGAAACTTATGTCTCTCACCGACACACACGACTGCTGCCTTCGGTGCCTCGGCCCTGACCACGACCCCAAGTCGTGTGTGCCATGTGGGAAGATGTCTTCCAAGGCACTCAAAAGTCGACAGCATCAGAAGGAAAGGTTTTTCTCGGACTCTGCCTCCGGCCGGGCCCGGACCTCGTCTGAGGCCTCGACATCTCGGGATTCCGATCCCGAGCGCCGTCGAAGCTCCTCGGACAGGGGGTCCCCCGACCGGGAACGCAAGAGGAAGAAGCGGCTCGCGAGGGTGGTGTCGGAAGAGGTCCCTGGTCCCTCGAGGGCCAGGTCTAAGACCCCCGACCGCCGTTCCGGGCCTGTGGACCAAGAGAATCCTGCCAAAGTTCCTCGCGTGGAGCCGGAGTCTGCTGGACACGTAAGCCCCGTAGTCCTCGTGGACTCTCCTCCCAGAGAGCCGACGTCGGGCCTGGCGCCGCCGGGGCCCGAGTCAGTGGCTGCTGTGTCTCCTGAGCTGATTCACGGGATGACAGCCTTGGAGTGCAGATTGTCTGCCTTCATGGAGCAGCAGCGGGCACTGTGGCCAGCCTGTCTGGTGCATCTGCCCCGACCACCGGGATGTCGACTTCGAAGTCAACCCCGGAGACCGAGCCGATACTCGAGACCCTCGTGGCTCGAAGTCGTCCTTAGTCGAGGTCTCCCTCGACCTCCCGTTTGGGACCGAGGGTGTCGACGCCGGTGCCCCCGGCGCCGGGCGGGTGCCTCGGGGCCCCGCGGGGTCGGACCCTGACTCCTCCTCAGATGAGTCCGCCTGGGAGACGGAGGACGAGGAGTCTCACGATATTTTAAGACTTGGTGCGTCCCGTCGGACTCACCGCAGTCTGAGCCCCGGAGTAGATCCCCCTCCGGAGGACACTAGGTTCTCGGAGTTCGTCCGGGATATGGCCACTGCCTTGGCTATCCCTGCCGATCCCGAGGAAGAGCCGAGGAGCTCGATGCTCTACAGTATGACTCTCCTCCGAAGGAGGTCTTCACTGTCCCGGTTCCTCCAATGCTGGAACGGCTCCTCTTCCGGATGTGGGAGGCACCGGCCTCGGCGCCGGTTCTCAGCAAGCGAGTCGATTACATCTATTGACTCCGCAAAAGCCCTGGTTTCCAGAAAGCACAGCTACCACACCATTCCATGGTTGTGGAATCGGCCATGCATCGTCTGAAGAGCCAGAAGATGCACTCCTCGGTGCCCCCCGACAGGGAGGCCCGCAACCTCGATGGCGTCGGTAGGAAGTGCTTCCAGGGGTCTATGCTTGCTTGCCGTGTCCAGTCTTACCAGCTGTACATGGGCATGTACTTGCGAGACCTGGCCAAGGAGTTGGCCGGATTCTCTGCTGGTCTCTCCGGGGAACCCTTGCAGAGATTTAAGACCTTGTCCTCGGGGATTCGGGAATGCTCAAAGTTCATTTCCCGCGCCGCCTACGATGGCTTCAAGGCTTCGGCCCGAGTTGTGGCTGCCGGCATCGCGGCTCGACGTCAGGCGTGGCTGCAGTCATCGGACCTCGAGCCATGGGTTCAGGACAAGTTGGTCAATGTCCCCTGCCGAAGTGAAAACCTTTTTGGCAAACCTGTGACCGAGAAGGCCGCTCAGCTCGAGACCGAGCACCTTACCGGGACAAGGCTGTCGAGGAAGACCTCTGCCCCTTCACATAAAAAGAAGGGCTCGGGTAAAAAGTCCTTTTACCCGAGGAAGGGCACTGCCTACAAACAGTACCCTCAGTATCAGGCTGCCCAAGCTGCCCCCGAGGGTCAGCAAGCCAAGGGCCAGGGTAACGGGCCCCGTAGGCAGAGGACCCCCAAGCCTCCGGCCCCTGCTACCACTCAGCAGGGTGGGGGTTTTTGACTCCTTGAGCGTAGCCTCTCCTCCACTGCTCTCCTAACCCTGCACAGGAGGTCGCCTCGCCCTCTTTGCCCACCAGTGGCCCCTTATCACTGGGGACAGTTGGGTGCTGGAGATAGTCCACAAGGGCTATGCCCTCCATTTTCATCAACTGCCTCCACCATATTTTCCAGGGGAGCCTCCAAGGCCTCCCCTGCACACAGACCTTCTTCTACAAGAGCTTCATGGTCTGTTGGTAGACAGGGCGGTGGAGCCTGTGCCTCCCCACTTGCAAGGTCACGGATTCTACTCCAGGTGTTTCCTGGTACCCAAAAGGACCGGAGGCCTTTGACCCATTCTGGACCTCAGGAACCTCAACAAGTTCCTGGAGAAAGAGAAGTTCAAGATGCTTACTCTTGGGACCCTTCTGCCCTACCTCCAGCAGGGAGATTGGCTGTGCTCCTTAGATCTTAAAGGATGCGTACACTCACATCCTCATTCATCCAGACCACAGAAAGTACCTCAGGTTCATTGTGGGAGGAAACCATTATCAGTACAGAGTACTACCTTTTGGCCTGACCTCTGCTCCCAGGGTCTTTACCAAGTGCCTGGCAGTTGTAGCGGCCTACCGGAGAAATCATGGCATATTTGTCTTTCCCTATCTGGACGACTGGCTCATCAGAGGTCAGACATTCCTGGAGGCCAGCCAAGCCACCCTCAGAACCATTGCTCTGCTTCAAAACGTGGGCTTTGTCATAAACTTCGCAAAGTCCACTTTGCTCCCCTCCCAGAACTTGGC
Organism: Ichthyophis bannanicus; assembly: GCA_033557465.1. Classification (NCBI taxonomy): domain Eukaryota; kingdom Metazoa; phylum Chordata; class Amphibia; order Gymnophiona; family Ichthyophiidae; genus Ichthyophis; species Ichthyophis bannanicus. Next base: position 548,039,655 of record CM066033.1, read on the forward strand.
GTTCATAGGGGCAAGGTTGGATTCTCAACTGGCAAAGGCATTCTTGCCAGAAAACAGGGCCCACAGGCTGATGGACGTGGCCAAACAGTTTCTAAACAAACCCCTGTTCTCTGCCAGACTCTGCCTCAGACTTCTGGGCCACATGGCTTCGACAGTGCATGTGACTCCCAATGCCAGGCTCCACATGAGGCCTGCACAGTGGTGCCTTCGTACTCAATGGTCTCAAGCCACAGGCCGCCTACGAGACAGGATAAAGGTGTCCAGACCCCTTTTGGCCTTCCTCAGCTGGTGGCTACATCCACCCAATCTGCTGAAGTGGATGCCCTTCCAAATGCCAGAATACTCGGTGGTCCTCACCACCGACACCTCTCTGAAAGGCTGGGGTGCTCATTGTCTAGACAAGTGCACTCAGGGCCTCTGGTCTCCCTGGGAAGCAGCCCAACAAATCAATCTCCTGGAACTTTGAGCTATCCGCTTGGCTCTCAAGGCTTTTTCTCCGGCTCTGGCTCACCGCTCATCTTGATTCAAACAGACAACCAGGTAGCCATGTTTTATGTGAACAAACAGGGTGGGACTGGGTCCAAGCTCCTTTGTCGAGAGACTCAGGACCTTTGTTCCTTTGCCCTGAAGCACAACATGCTTCTCAAGGCGGTGTACCTTCCAGGCCAGGAGAACTGCCTGGCCGACCGGTTGAGCAGAATTCTACAGCCCCACGAGTGGCAGCTGCATCCCTTGGTCGTTCAAAAGATCTTCCTGATGTGGGGTCTCCCTTGGATAGATCTCTTTGCCAGTCCACTAAACAAGCAACTGCCCAAGTTCTGCTCCAGGCAACCGCATCCTTTGAGGATAACACCAGATGCTTTTCTGATGTCCTGGTCTCAGGGCCTCCTGTATGCGTTTCCTCCCACGCCCTTGGTGGCCCTAACTCTTTTCAGGACTCTTCAGGACAAGGCCTCGGTTCTGCTGGTAGCTCCCAGGTGGACGAGGCAGCCTTGGTTTCCACTTCTACTTCAGCTGGCAGTGGATCCCCCCCTACCTCTGGGGTTACAACCCGACCTTCTCTCACAGGAGCAGGGTTCCCTTCTGCACCCCAATCTCAAAGCTCTCAATTTGATGGCCTGGAGGCTGCAAGGGTAGTTTTGGCTCCCTGGGGCCTACCTCAGGAAGTTGAGGAGGTTGTCCTAGCCTCTAGGAAACAGTCCACTAGGAAAACCTATGCCCTCAAATGGAAGAGGTTTTCTGTGTGGTGTCAGCTCCGTACAGAGGATCCTTTCTCCTGTACTATGCCAGTAGTACTTCAGTACTTACTGCACTTGTCCAATCAGGGACTTAAGACTCTCTTCCTGATAGCCCTCACCTCGGCTAGGCGAGTGAGTGAGCTTCAGGCCCTGGTCTGTGATAGGCCTTACACCAGGATTTATAGGAACAGGGTAGTCCTTAGAACTCATCCTAAGTTCCTCCCTAAGGTTGTCTCCTCCTTCCTCCTCAACCAGGAGGTGATTCTTCCAACATTCTTCCCTAAGCCTCATGCAAGCCAGGCTGAAGCAGTCCTGCATACCCTGGACTGTAGGAGGGCCTTATCCTTCTACCTTGACCGTACGCAGGGGCATAGAAGGGCTACTCAGCTCTTCGTCTCCTTTGACCCCACTAAGTTGGGGTTGGCTGTGTCCAAGCGTACCTTGTCCATATGGGTGGCTGACTGTATCACCTGGGCTTACAAGGTGGCTGACCTTCCTTTGCAGGGTCGGGTCACGGCCCATCGTGTCAGGGCAATGGCTGCCTCAGTGGCTCATCTCCGCTCTGTGCCCTTGGTAGACATCTGCAGGGCTGCAACTTGGTCTTGAAGCCAGACTTTTGCGGCCCATTACTGTCTGGAGAGGGAGTCCCGTAGGGACAGTGCTTTTGGCCAAGCAGTACTCCGGAATCTCTTTGAGGTTTAGGCAACTCCTGCCCTCCTGCCCTCTGTTGGGCTACCGGTGGAGGTTGTGTCCTTGAAAAGCCTTTCTTTGATGCTGTGACTAGAGGGAGTTCTCTTGTTCAGCCTGTGTTCCTGGTAGCCCAGAGCTAGGGAGTCACCCATATGTGAGGACTGACTTCCTGCTTGGTCCTGGAGAAAGAGTAGTTACTCACCTGTAACAGGTGTTCTCCAGGAGCAGCAGGAATCAGCCCTCACAACCCTCCCTCCTCCCCTTGGAGTTGCAGTTGTACATAGTTTGTTTTTACATTTTTGTGTGCTGTTCTTAGCTATGTCATTTGACTGAGGTAACATGGCACCTTTAGGCGGGAAGGGAACCGCACATGCGTGCCAGCATTCCCAAAGGCTTTCATGGAAAGCTGGGGAAATGCTCCGCTGGGGCTTCATCGGCGCCGAGGACACCCATATATGAGGGCTGATTCCTGCTGCTCCTGGAGAACACCTGTTACAGGTGAGTAACTACTCTTTTGTTAATTGTTAGCTGTAATATCTAAGTTACAAATTGTTATATGTAAAAACAGCTTGCACTGTTTATTGTTGTTCTATGGGAACCGCATCTGATCAATGGAAGGAGCGGTATATAAAAAAATCTGTTAATTAAATTAATTAAATTTATGATCTCTTATTTAAAAAAAGTGTTTTTGATTATACATTGGGCTTTCCAGGCCTGGTGAATTAATGATGATTTATCTAGGAGGGAGTGCTAGCAAACACCAACTTAATAGACCTTGGTCCTCTGAGAAATAAATTACTGCTCACCACTTTGATTTGAAGATGCTGTGCTCCAAAAACAGAATCAGAATTTTCTCCAACCTTGGCAAACAAGGTCCAAAATGCAGATTTGGGTTATATCCTCATCCTGGCAACTAGACGCCCGAAGTCAGACCCGCCTTCTCCACACACAGTGGTACCTTAGAAAGATTCAGTAGTCTCACTACAGAGCATAATGGAAGAACTATTTTCACTAAATGATGTTATGTGCAACAACACCACAGCATTGACAACTTAGAGAAGAAATAGCACTTTAAAACAAACCTGCACAAAAGTGCAAGCTAACACAGAAGCCCTTTCCCAGAAATGCGCCACTAATGTGGACGGTCTGCCCTCAATTGTTGAAAGCAATAGCTACTCTTCAGTAGGATCTCAAAGATCTAAATAATCACTCACAACATCATAATCTGTGTATCTGAGGCTTGCTGGAAGGCATAGAAGGAACAGACCTGATTGGCTTTCTGGACACTTTTCTGCTGGATATTCTGGAGTTCAAATTTGATCGCCCTTCTGAAACTGAAAGGGTGCACCATTCGCCTTCCGTTTGTGGGTATGCCTTATCATTCCCAAGGCCCTTTGTTATTAAAATCCTTTGCTATCTGATTCTCTAGAAGGCTTGATTGAAAACACCACTCCTGTTTGAAGGGTCAAAAAATTGATCTTTCTGGATCTAAATAAAAGTGCTTTGGTGTGCAATTCAATTTATTTTACTCTGCCCAGATGCAGATCACTTTGCACAGTTCAACTAAAAACTGATGAACTGGCAGATCTTCAGCAATATCTCTTAACTAGAAAGCAAAGATTGTTCTATAATAGAAGACTTGGCTGAGATGTCTTAAGGGGTGTGCAATTGACTCAATGGGATTGTACTGGATTTATCAGTTCTGGATGGCTTATTCTACTACTTTTATTTTTGTGTAATGCCTATGGCTAATTGTTTAATTCTGGTTGTTAGGGCAATTTTGTAAAGAGTAGGACTTGAATAGAGCAGTGTTGGGCTACATATTTGCTTGACTGTTGTTTTGCTGAGAGGTATCTAATTTACTTAAGTCTTTTGCAAGTCTTTGCATTTGGATGAAGATCATGTCTGTGAGATGATGGTGTAGTAAGCGTACATTGGTGAGAAAGTTGAGTGAATTTGTTTCTCTCAAGTGTATGTGATGCTGTGATAATCAGGCAAATGAGATATAACTTGTGTGGTTGTTATAGAGCAGGGGTTCTCAACCCTGTCCTCGGGACCCCACTAGCCAGTCGGGTTTTCAGGCTATCCACAATGAATATGAATGAGATATATATGCATTAGAAATAGCCTGCCAAACTGACTGGTTTGTGGCCCTCCAGTGCTGGATTTGGGGACCCCTGCCGTACACCTCTGTCAAGTACGATTGTGAGTGGGCAAGGTACAGATGTCCTCGACATCAAAAGGGTAGATAGAATGTGTCACATCCCTCCTAGTTTCTCACCACCACCAAAAAGTTGTCTAATAGACAATATTTTGGTGGTGGTGAGAGGCGAGGAGGTATGTGACATATTCCATCTAATTATAGAGTGTGATGATTGGAGCTAACTAATGTTTTTGGGCTGCGAGCATTGTAACATCATATGTTATGATTTGGGTTGCTAAGGATCACTGATTTGCTAGCACACAGGTGTTATGTTACTTCGCAGTGCACATGTGGTTGTGGATTTTGTTAATGCCTTTCCTGTAAATGGCACAGCTGTGTTTTGCATTCTTTAAAGAATAATGATGAAGGGTACTACATGCCAGGAATGGCCTATATATTGTTACTAAATATTTTCAGACTTAATGTTCTATAATACATATTATGGAAGTAATTTCTCTTAATATTAATAGGTTAAATAACCCACTTAGAAAGGAACACTTTTCTTATACATAACTAGATTAGGTGCTGATGCAGCATATATTCAGGAGTCCTCTCTATCCTATCAAGACTCATTGCATTTAAAAGATAAACTCTATGAAGTTAAATCTCTGTCCCCATTACTGGGACACACAATGGTGTTCTTATCACTTGTATAATCCTAATTATGGATGTCCTAAGACAAACAGCAGGTGGAGAAGGAAGATGGATTGCCCTGGAGGTTTAATATCAAGGCAGAATCTTATTTTTTGCTTAACATATATGCTTCCACAGCAGATATAGCCAGTTTCTTCCATACCATTGTTGATTTAGGAATATTTCCAAGTTAACAAAACCTATTTATCCTCGTTGAATATTTGGTGGAATGCTTATAAAGTGACGATTCAAGGTACTGTTAATTAGTAGGATGAACAAAGGAAAGGAAGAGGAAACTGGTAAATATGGAACAGGAGATTAAACACCTGGAAAATTATACTTGATGGAAAGCTCTTCTGAAACATATTTGAAGTTGCACCAAGTTAGATATAAATATAATCCAGAACCAAGTGTGGAGGCCAACCAAGCTTTATTCATGGAAAAGTCCTTGTATTGCATCTCAACCCTTTATTCAAAACCAAGGAATTCCTCAGGGTTCAGCCCTATCTGCCATGTTATTTAATGTCTACCTTCAACCAATCTGCAAAATCTTTCAAAAGCACAAAGTTTTCTACCATTTTTACGCTGATGCTATCGTGATGTACTTCCCAATTAGTACTTTAAAACTTAACCTAGAGCAAATCACAGCATGCCACCATGAAGCCGCACAGTGGCTTACATCAACCAACCTGAGAATAAACATCAATAAAACAGAGGCCATATTTATAACCAGAGACAAGGAATTCAACCCACCTCCACGGATACACCTTGGAGAAGTAGCAATCGCAGTAAAAGAAGATATAAAATACCTGGGAATCATTGTAGATCAAGTCCTCAATCTCTCCACCCACATAACTAAATCTACCCAAGCCATATATAGAAAGATTAAAATGTTACGACGACTAAGACCGCTACTCGAACCATCAGACGCTAGAACAATTATCCAAGCAATGATCAATCCACACATAGACTATTGTAATAGCGTTCTTCAAGGCCTTCCAAAGCAAACACTAGCACACTTCCAGCTTGCACAAAATACAGTAGCACATGTAATAATGCACTCATCTAATTCAGATCATATCACACCAATCTTAGTCTTCACTGGCTCCCTATAGCCAGTAGAAGCAAATACAAGAATCTGGTTATTATTTTCAAGCTGTTAAATGACATATCACCATCGCACATAACATCACTAATATCCAAAACCCCGGACACTAGACAAAAAAGGGACTGTTCACAAAATTCTCTATGCATACCATCTGACTTCCGCAAGACAAACAAAACAACAAACAAAAAAGCATTCTTTCATTATGCCCCAACTCTTTGGAATTCCCTTCCTTCAACAATAAGAGAAATAAAAGATCTTCAGAAAAAGATTAGACGTTCCTTTTCAATGAGCACTCTGGTCAGTCTCACTCAGAATCTTTCTCTACCTAGCAGAAGATAAATTAACACCACTCTAACTATTCTCTGATCATTGCTCAACCCACTACAACCAATCAAATAACCATCTAACCCTTTTCATGCAACCATGGTTATTTACCATTTATGGAATATCAAAGTGTCTTAAATCACCTATGATTCAGAGCCTCCACTGGCTGCCTATACAATCTCGTATAAAATTCAAGGCTACATTGAATATTTTTAAAATCTTCAGGGAGTGAGATTGGAGTGTGGAGTGAGGGAAGTTGGCAGTGGAGACTGCGTCCTGAGTCTACCGGAGTGGAGGTGACTTTGTTGCTTGAAATCGGGCAGGCACGCCCGGGACAGTCTTTCCCCCTGAGGGGCCTTGAGGGAGTTTAATATCTTTAGCTGCCCCATGACCGTGGAGCGTGTCCGTGGAGCGTGTCTGAAGGGACGTGTCTAAAGGGGCAGGTACTGCCCCTTAGACACCCCTTCGACGCCATCTTGACGCTTTGAGCTTGGCGTTATTGTGCCCTATGTAGCAGCGAGTTAGTGAAGTGTCTGTTGCTCGATGTTGTGCGTCCTCTGCCGTGATAAGTATTGTTATCTTGTTTTCCTTTTTACAAGCTATGGGTAAGAGGAAAGCTAAAGCGGGCAGCAAGAGTCCTGGGGCCGACTCTGGAGGGTCCAAACCAGTCGGCCCTATGGATAAACATCTAGTTGTTCTTCCTTCCCCCCTGGCTCAGTCTTCTCCCGATGGGGTTTCTCTGAGCCCCAACGGGAGATCTCCCCCTCCTTGCCCTGGGTCAGCTTTTTCTGCCTCTCCTAGATCTTCTGCATTGGCAGATCGAGATTTGAAGGGAGGGATGTGTTTGCCCATGCCAGTTCAATGTTTAACCCCGGAGGTTTGTTTAGAGCTCCCAGAGTTAACGTCTGAAGCAGAGGTGACTTTAAAGGATTTGTGGGGTGCTTTAAAGTGTATTGATTCAAAAGTGTCTGTGAAATTTAATTCTCTATGTACCTTTACCCAGGATGCTGTAGTAGCCCTACAGCACCTAGATAAAAGAGTATCAACTATTGATTTGGCCTTTTCTAAAATGGAATCTCAGGTGGCTCCTCTTCATTCGGCTAGTGCAGCCGGTATTAAAGATTCTTTGTTTTTACACTCGAAAGTGGAATCGCTTGAGAATTCGTTGAGGGTGTGTAATCTCAGATTTTTAAATATTCCTCAGTCTCCATTACTTTCTGCTAAGATTTTGTTAGATAAGTACCTTAAAGAAATATTGGCTATTTCTGATGCTATTGATGTTACCCAGATTTATTATAGCCCCTCATCTTTGAAAAAGGTCAACGTAGTGGAGGGTGAATTGGATGAGATAACCCCTTCTATTTCCAATCTCACTGCCTTTATTGAAGATTCCCCTGAGATTATTTCCTCACGGTCTACCCTACTGGTCACCTTTCCTTCGGTGGTGACTAAGCAGCGTATACTTAAAGCATACTTTCGAGTGAAAGCTGTTAAGTTTTGTGGGCAGGTTGTCAATATTTTTCCGGATGTCTCACGTGCCACCCAATTGCAGCGTAGGCAGTTTCTATCTTTGAAGCCTCGTGTGGCTGCATTGGGTGCCACCTTCTTTTTAAGGTTTCCCTGTAAGTGCGTTGTCAATTATGACGGTGCTTCCTTTATTTTTGTTGATGTGATGCATCTGGAGAAATTTTTGACGGATAGACAGGGCTTGGTCGGGGACAATGTAGCTTGACCACAATTTCCCCTTTATTGAGTGGGTCATGTAATTGACCCTAGTTTCTATATGATTTTGTTTTCTGTTAATTATCTAAAATTTTCCCTCATGATGTGGACTATATCATTTGTGTTCAATTGCCTTGATGTATATTGTCTGGTTGATGATTTTTTTTATTTTCTTTGCTTGTATTTGATCTTTATATTTGGTGGAAAATAATAAATACATTTCACTAAAATCTTCAATAATATCTCAGCTAATGCCCTTCAGAACCTAATAATTAAACATACTAGCTTGAGACTGCTTAGAAACAATATGGACAACAGAATTGCTATTCCATTTGATTTCCATAAAATAAATCAGGCAACATCCAGAAGAGCTCCGTTATTATATGTGCCCGAACTATGGAATACTTCACCTGACTGCATAAGGGCAATGAGACTTAAAAGACTTCAGACAAATGCTTAAGAAGTTTCTATTTATACAAATTTATGGTCCTACTTAGGATTTAGCATAAGCATGTACTTATGCAATTTGTATTCTTCTTTTTTTTTTTTATACCGCGCTCTTTAGAATCAGTGCGGTTTACATGTATACTAACAGGTACTTTTTATTCCCTTGTCCCCGAAGGGCTCACAATCTAAGTGTACCTGAGGAAATGGAGGGTTAAGTGGCTTGCCCAAGGCCACAAGGAGTGGCCATGGGACTAGAGAACCCAGTCCCTCCGGCCTGAGGTTGCTTGTCCCCATGTGGGAATTGAACCCCTGACCTTCTGGCCTGAGGTAACCTGTCCCAACCACTGAGCCAATCCTCCCTCCCTATTTTTGATTTGTGTATTCTTCCTATACCCCCCTTGCTTTTACCTAGCGGAGAGACTGAATGAATTCTGTGCTTCGGTCTTTACTGAGGAAGATGTCGGGATGTTACCCATGACTGAAGTGGTATTTAAAGGTGCAGAAGAATTGAAGGAAATATCGATACAGTGGGAATATGTATTACAACTATTAGATAAACTAAAGAGATCACCTGGGCCGGATGGTATACATCCAAGGGTGTTGAAAGAACTGAAATATGAGATTGCAGATCTGCTATTAGTAATCTGTGAACTTTCATTAAAATCATCTGTAATACCTGAAGATTGGAGGATCGCCAATGTAACGCCAATTTTTAAAAAGGGTTCCAGGGGTGATCCGGGGAAACTACAGCCTGATGTGAGTACCGGGAAAAATGGTAGGAACCATCATAAAGAACAAAATTACTCAGCATGTAGATAGTCATGGCCTAATGGGAGACAGCCAACATGGCTTTAGACAAGGAAGATCTTGTCTTACTAATCTGTTATGTTTTTTTGAAGGTGTGAATAAACAGGTGGACAAAGGTGAGTCGGTTGATATAGTTTATCTGGGCTTTCAGAAAGCCTTTGACAAGGTCCCTCATCAGAGACTTTTGGCAAAACTAAAAAGTCATGGGATAGGAGGTAGTGTACTATTGTGTATCAGGAACTGGTTAAAAGATAGAAAGCAGAGGGTAGGGCTAAATGGCCAATTTTCCCAATAGAGAAAGGTGAATAGTGGTGTACCCCAAGGATCTGTGCTGGGTCCGCTGCTTTTTGTCATATTCATAAATGACCTTGAAAAGTGAATAACGAGTGAGGTTATCAAATTTGCAGATGACATAAAACTATTTAAAGTTGTTAAAACCCAAGAGGATTGTGGAAAATTGCAAGAAGATCTTGATAAATTGGAAGACTGGACATCAAAATGGCAGATGAAATTTAATGTGGACAAGTGCAAAGTTAAGCACCTAGGGAAGAACAACCCAAACTATGGTTACACGATGCAAGGTTCCACATTAGGAACCACCACCCAGGAAAAAGATTTAGGCGTCATTGTGGATAACGTTAAAACCCTCGGTCCAGTGTGCAGCGGCGGCCAAGAGAACAAATAGAATGCTAGGTATCATAAGGAAAGGAATGGAAAATAAAACAAAAGATGATATGCCTCTCTATCCATTCCATGGTGAGACTGCACCTTGAATATTGTGTGCAATTCTGGTGCCGTATCTTAAAAAGGATATAGCATTATTAGAAAAGGTTCAGAGAAGAGCCACCAAATTGGTAAAGGGGATGGAAGGGATACTCCTATGAAGAAAGGCTAAAAAGGTTAGGGCTCTTTAACCTGGAAAAGGGACGGCTGAGAGGAGATATGATAAAAGTCTATAAATTAATGAACGGAGTGGAACGGGTAAATGTAGATCGATTGTTTACGTTATCAAAATATAGAAAGACTAGGGGACATGCAATGAAGCTACAGGGTAAACTATTTAAGACTAATAAAAGAAAATATTTTTTCACTCAACGTGTAATCAAACTCTGGAATTTGTTACCGGAGGATGTAGTAACGGCTGTTAGTGTAGCTGGGTTTAAAAAAGGTTTGGACAAGTTCCTGGAGGAAAGGTCCATAAACCATTATTATGAAGGGACCCAGGATATCAATGCTTGACCCAGTACAAGCATTGTGGAACCTGTATCTTTTGGGGAAACTGCTAGGTACGTATGACCTAGTTTGGCCACTGTTGGAAACAGGATACTGGGATTGATGGACCTTGGTCTGACCCAGTATGGCATATCTTATGTTATGTTCTTATGTACCTATATTTGTATACCTTGTCTTGTAACCACTTTGATTGAAGGATAAGGTGGTATATAAAACTGGTTAAATAAATAAAATAAATATCAGTTAAAATGTAAATAGTTTTTAGGGTACTGTGTGGGAGCGGGGCGTCTGGCATTGCTGGCTCACTGGCGCCGACCGGAAGTGCCCACAAGAGGGGAGGTACTGGGCCAGTTAGATCAATTGTGGCTTATGTGTGAAATGGCCCGGAAAAAGGAGAAATTATCACGATTCGAGGGGGAATGGGGGTGGTTTGAGGACTGGCGCAGGAAATAGGGTAGCGTTTCTCAATTGGGAGGGGAGTAGATGGGGGCGTTGATGAGAATGAAGGCAACGAGGGGTAGCCTTTTTGAGCTGGACATGGGATTATGTGAAGGGCGGGATGGGAGGGGGGAGAGGGTGGAGGAGGGGAATTGGGGGCTTAAGGTTCGGTAGGGGGGCAACGGGTGGGTGGGGTAGGGGGGCAAGAGGGGGGGTGGGGGGTGGAAGGGGGGTAGGGGTGAAGAATACAGTTCCGCTTGTAGGCGGGGAGGGGAGCAGTGAGAGACAGAGGAGGTATGGTGCTCGGTGCATAATGTATACTTCTTACTGTATCTGTGGAATATTGACTGGTCAATGTGTCGTGGAGGAATGGTGTTGGGGAATGGGGAACGGGTGGAGAGGGAAAAGCTATATTAGATGTAGTAGATGTTATGGAGGGGCTTGGGTGGGGTTTTGGACCTGTGCTGGGAGGGTCTGGGGTGGGTTCTGGCACTATTTGTATGTCATTTTTGCTGGGGTGGAATACAATAATAAAATTCTAGAAGTAGGGGGTGGGAGATACCGTGTAATTTCATTGACTGTCGTTGTATTGTTGAAGGGTGGTGGGATGTATAGAGTGATACAATGCAGAAAATGATGTGGTCCTCACTACCGAAGTATATAGGGGGAAGAGAGGATCGTGACGGGAGGAGAAGGAGGATAAAAAAAAAACTGTTTGGTGTATGTATGTTATTTATGCATAATATTGAAAATGTATCAAAAGGCACAGGTATAGGGCACAGGTGTAATGTGTACATTTTGTTATTTGGTTGAAAAATAAAAATATAAATCACAAAAAAAAAGTAAATAGTTTGCTACTGTTAATGTACATAGTTAACTCTGTTAGATGTAATGTTCAAGTTCTGTTCATCGTAAATCGCCTTGATTGCCAGATAAGGCAGTATATAAGAATGTGAAATAAATAAATAAATAATCGTTCCATTCACCTGCTTGCGCGGTACCTCAAAACTAAAACAATAGGGATCAGAGTCTCCCTGATATATGATATGCTCATGGTAACTGATCAATCCCTGATATGGGATGCTGAAAGGTACTGATCAATTCCAATACTATTTTACCCAATTATAGTCCTCTGAAGTCAACTTTTTGGAGTCTGTATTCAATGCCTTTCTGACTGATCTAACCCCCCTCCTCCTCTCAATCTTTGCCATCTGAACAACAAATTCTCTTAGAGAGATAACCTTAAGAGACGTTTTGGATGCTATTAAACCTTTACCACTGGAAAAGCTCAAATTATCCACACGGACATACAATGGAATTTTATCAGATTTTCTCTGATCTTTCGGCACCTCAATTTTTGTTGCTTTTCCAATCCTTTCTGTAGTAAGGTTCCATACCAGGCTCCTTTTCAGAGTCAAGAATTGTTGATCATACTGTTTTAGATAATTATCGGCCCATGTCTCTTATCAATACTGACAGCAAAATTCATACTAAAATGTTGGCCTCCAGACTTAATTCTGTGCTTAGTGGATTGATACATTGGGGTCAAAATAGTTTTACCCCCCAGCAGATTATCCTCTGATAACTCCTGCAGGTTTTGGAATGTTCACTCTGTTGCTCTTTTGCTTAATATCCCAGCTTGTTGCCTTATCGTCAGATGTTAAAAAGACATTTCACAGAATTAAATGGACTTACTTATTTTGGGTTCTAAAATGGTTTGGTTCAGCCCTAAGTTTATCCAAATGATTGAATTGCTTTACTCTTCTTTTTGTGCTACAGTATTTCTGAATAATTACCTCTTGCAAAATTTTGCTTGCTGCAGGGTACTAGCAAGGTTGTCCATTTTCCTCACTGCTTTTTAATTTGGCAATGCAGCCTTTGGCCATTACCATATGGTCTGTTTCAGATATTCAGGGGCTCTATTGGCGGCAAATTTAATGCAAGCTTTTAAATTATGTGAATGACATACTCTTATACATTACACTGCCTTCCTTGACTCCATTATTTCATCTTAAAGATAAATTTTCCTTGCTGTCTGGCACTCCCTCATAGAGCTTTTGGGCAGGACAAGTTTTTTCAGGAAAATGCGAGCCCTTCATGTATGGGCCTTGAAAAGATGTGAGATTATGGTTTGGGAGCTGAGTTGTCAAAGAAGAAGAAATCAAAAATCATTTGGTTTAAGTCTATTCATACCTCCCTTTCTGCAACACAGCCCTCCTATTTTATTACTCACAGGGCATTTGGGCCCTCAGCTTGGAAAGCTTAGAAGGGGTTCATAAAAACATGACGGCAGAAAAAGACCGTATGGCCTATCTAGTCTTCCCTTCCATATCAACCACAACAGTAGTCCCCTTTTTTCCTTTAGAGATCCTCTGTGTTTGTCCCGTGCCTTGTTGAATTCAGACACTGTCCTTATCTTTACCACCTCCACTGGGAATCTATTCCACCGATCTACCACTCTTTCCATAAAAAAATATTTCCGCATATTACTCCTGTGTGTGTGTGGTGGGGTCAAGTATGCCTTATTCGCAAATATGAAGAAGGTGTACCTATCCAATATAGAATATGCCTGTCTTCTGCAATGTGTTACCAGTGGTGTGCCGCAGGGATTTGTCCTTGGTCCGATTCTTTTTAAAATCTTTGTTAGTGATATTGTGGAAGGGCTGTCAAGTAAGATTTGCCTCTTTGTGGATGATAGCAAAATCCGCAATAGAGTAGACACCCAGGAAGGAGTAGATAACATGAGGGGAGGGGGGCTAGCTAAGCTTGGAGAATGGTCAAGGCTTTGGCAGCTGAGATTTAATGCTAAAAAATGCAAGGTCATGCATTCAGACTACAAAAATCTAAATGAGCGGAACAGTGTAGGGGACAAAGTACTTCTGTCCACGAAAGAATTACTGAACCTGGGCATGATTGTTTCTGATGATCTTAAAGTGGCTAAACAGATAGAAAATGTGACAGTGAAAGCTAGAAGGATGCTAAAAAGGAGATGATAGTGCCTCTGTATAAATCTCTTGTATGACCTCATTTGGAGTATACAATCCTGGAAACCAAACCCTCAAAAAAATATAAATAGAAACATGATGACAGAAAAAGACCACACGGCCTATCTAGTCTGTCCTTCCATATCAACAACTACAACAGTCCACTTTTTATCTTTAGAGATCCTCTGTGTTGGTCCCATGCTTTTTTGAATTCAGTTACTGTCCTCATCTCTACCACCTCCACTGGGAGACTATTCCATGGATCCACTACTCTTTCCGTAAAGAAATATTTCCGCATATCACTCCTGAATCTATCTCCCTTCACCCTCATCCCATGTCCCCTCGTAGCAGAACTTGCTTTCAATTGAAAGAGGCTCTCTCCCTGAACATTTATGCCACGGAGGTATTTAAACATCTCAATCATATCACCTCTATCCCGCCTTTCCTCTAAGGTGAACATATTAAGATCCTTAAGTCTGTCCTCGTATGCTTTATAATGAAGTCCACTAATCATTTTAGTAGCCACCCTCTGCACCGACTCCATCCTGTTCACATCCTTTTGAAGGTGCGGTCTCCAGAATTGCACACTATACTCCAAATGAGGTCGCACCAAAGACATACAGAGGCATTATCACCTCTCTTTTTCTGCTAGCCATTCCTCTCCGTATGCACCCAAGCATCCTTCTAGCTTTTGCCGTCGCCTTTTCTACCTGTTTAGCTACTTTAAGATCATCAGACACAACCACGCCTAGGTCCCGCTCTTCTTTAGTGGACAAAAGTACTTCACCTCCTATACTGTATTGCTCCCTTGGATTGCTGCAGCCCAAATGCATGACCTTACATTTTTTAACATTAAATCCCAGCTGCCAAATTCTAGACCATTCTTCAAGCTTAGCTAGATCCCTCCTCATGTTATCTACACCTTCCTGGGTGTCTACTCTATTGCAGATTTTGGTATCATCTGCAAAGAGGCAAACCTTACCCGACAGCCCTTCCGCTATATCACTAACAAAGATGTTAAAAAGAATCGGACCAAGGACAGATCCCTGGGGCACACCACTGGTAACATCCTTCTCCTCAGAGTGAGCTCCATTTACTTGTACTCTTTGTCGCCTCCCACCCAACCAATTTCTAACCCAAGCAGTAACTTTAGGGTCCATCCCTAGGGTGCTTAGTTTGTTTATAAGTCGCCTGTGAGGAACAGTGTCAAAGACTTTACTGAAATCTAAATACATCACATCTAGAGCTCTCCCTCGGTCCAACTCCCTGGTCACCCAGTCAAAGAAAGCAATCAGATTTGTCTGACAAGACCTGCCTCTGGTGAATCCATGCTGCCTCGGATCCTGTAATCCGCTGGACTCCAGAAACCTCACTATTTTCTCTTTCAGCAGCGTTTCCAATAATTTACTCACCACCGAAGTTAAACTAACCGGCCTGTAGTTTTCAACATCCTTACTTCTGCTTTTGTGTAAAGGCACCACATGAGCCTCTCTCCAGTCCTTTGGCACCACTCCCGACTCCAACGAGGCATTGAAAAAGTCAGTCAGTGGAGTTGCTAGAACGTCCCCAAGTTCCCTCAGTATTCTAGGGTGTATCCCATCCGGTCCCATCGCATTGTCTACTTTAAGTTGAGCTAGTTTCTCACGAACACAGTCTTCTGAAAATTGTTCAAGATGTCCCTCGCTTCTGTTCCTATTTGTGGGTGTTTTCTGAGGTCCTGCTCCTGGTTCTTCATCTGTGAACACAGAACAAAAATATTTGTTAAGCAATTCCGCTTTATCCTTATCAGCTTCTACATATTCCCCCCCTGCACCCTTGAGTCTGACAATACCACGTTTGCCCTTCCTCTTCTCACTAATATATCTGAAAAATGTCTTATCCCCCCATTTTATTGCATTGGCTATTCCCTCCTCCTTTTGAATCTTTGCCTTCTTGACTACTTTGCTAGCTTCTCTAAGTTTTTCCAAATACAGATGCCTGTCTTCCTCTCCCTGTGATCTCTTGTATTTCATGAAGGCCTCCCTCTTTTTCTTCACTTTTTCAGCTACTTCCTTAGAAAACCATAGCGGTCTCCTTTTCCTTTTGCCTTTATTTACCATTTTAACAAAAAGGTTGGTTGCCCTTAAAATATCCCCTTTCAGTTTTGCCCACTGTTTTTCTACATCCCCCAGCTGTTCCCATCCCACTAACGACTCCCTGAGGTATTGGCCCATCTTCGCAAAGTTAGTCTTCCTAAAGTCTAAGATCCTCACCTTGGAATGGATTCTAACAGCCCTAGTCCTAATACTGAACCACACCATCTGGTGATCACTGGATGCAAAATGATCTCCCATTACAACATCAAAAACACTTTCACCATTGGTAAGCACCAAGTCCAGTATGGTCCTTTCACGTGTGGGGTCTGTTACCAATTGCCTGAATAGTTTTCCCTGTAGAGAATCCAGGATCTCCTTCTAGATGATACTGCAGCAGGAATGTGCCAATCAAATAGGATGGAGTTGGTGCAGAAGATGGCTACCAAAATGGTCAGTTGGCTTTGTCATAATGCATATGGGGACAGACTTAAAGATCTTTAATATGTATATGTTAGGGGAAATGTGGGATAGAGGATAGAGATTTTGTTGTGGTGGTGTTAAGTGCCGTTAAGTCTGTGTCGACTCATGGCGACCCTCTGGATAGTTGTCCTAAATTGTGTTGTGTTTGAACTTCAGTTAGGTGGCTTATTGTTGAGAAATTGGCACCCATAGCTGCTGTTATTGTATCGATCCATCTCATTGCTGGCCTTCCTCTTTTGCGTTGACCTTCTACCTTGCCAAGCATGATGTCTTTCTTTAATGATCTCTCTCTACGTATGATGTGTCCAAAGTATGAAAGTCGAAGTCTGGTCATCTGAGCTTCTAAAGAAAGCTTAGGTTTGTTTCCTTTAGTATTGACTGGTTTGTTCTTCAGGCAGTCCACGATAGAGATGATAGGTATGATAGAGATGTTTAAATACCTCCATGGCATAAATGCACAAGAGGAGAGCCTCTTTTGATTGAAAGAAAGCTCTGCAATGAGCGGACATTTGCAAGAGGATCTTGATAAATTGGAAGACTGGGCATTCAAATGGCAGATGAAATTTAATGTAGACAAGTGCAAAGTGATGCACCTAAGTAGGAAGGAGAACCCAAACTATGGTTACACAATGCAAGGTTCCACATTGGGAACCAGCACCCAGGAAAAAGATTTAGGCGTCATCATGGATAATATGTTAAAACCCTCTGCCCAGTGCGCAGCGGCGGCCAAGAGAGCAAATAGAATGCTAGGTATCATAAGGAAAGGAATGGAAAATAAACAAAGGATATTATAATGCTTCTGTATCCATTCCATAGTGTGACCGCACCTTGAATATTGTGTGCAATTCTGGTTGCCGTATCTTAAAAAGGATATAGTATTATTTAGAAAAGGTACAGAAGAGAGCCACCAACACCAAAATGATAAAGGGGATGGAAGGATACTCCTATGAAGAGAGGCTAAAAAGGTTAGGGCTCTTCAACCAGGAAAAGAGACGGCTGAGGGGAGATATGATAGAGGTCTATAAATTAATGAATGGAGTGGAACCTAGATCGATTGTTTACGTCATTAGAATATAAAAAGACCAGGGGGCATGCAATGAAGCTACAGGGTAACCTATTTAAGAATAATAAGAGAAAATATTTTTTCACTCATTGTATAATCAAACTCTGGAATTTGTTACCGGGGGATGTAGTAAGAGCTGGTAGTGCAGCTGGGTTTAAAAAAGGTTTGGACATGTTCCTGGAGGAAAGGTCCATAAACCATTATTAAAAGGGGCCCGGCATATCACTGCTTGACCCAATACAAGCATTGAGGAGCCTGTGTCTTTTGGGGAAACTTATGACCTAGATTGGCCACAGTTGGAAACAGGATACTGGGCTTGATGGACCTTGGTCTGACCCAGTATGGCATATCTTATGTTCTTATGAAATCGAAAGGGGATAGACTCATGAGTAATATGTGGAAATATTTCTTAATGGAAAGAGTAGTAGATGCATGGAATAATCTCCCAGTGGAGGTAGTAGAAAAGAGGACAACATCTGAATCCAAGAAAGCATGTGGCAAACACAGAAGATTTCTAAAGGAAAAAAGGGACTGTAGTAGCTGAAATTAAAGGGCAGACTAGATAAGCCATATGGTCTTTTTCATGCTGTTAGGTTTCTATGTTTCTGTTAAGGGTATTCTGGAAGCTCCACCCTCTGACCTTTTCAACACTGCTGTAGAGTCAGAATGAATAGTTCAAATCCAGGCTAAAAACCCATTTCTTTGAGACTGCCTTTGGATCCTGATCCCCTTAGTCTCCTGTTCAATTCCTATGTGTTTCCTTACCACTCCTCTAAATATATCCTAGTCCACAGTCGTGTTCTCTATCTTGATTATTGTGTAGTCTGTGTTGACTAGACTGAAGGTCCTGTGAGCAGGGACTTTCTCTTAAATATCTCTGCACGATGTCGTATACAAGTTGCAGTGCTATGCAAATGATAAACAGTAGTAGGGTAGCAGTATGTGTGGGCCTCTCTAGTTGCTGACTCTGCGATCTTTCAATATTATATAATCCTTTTATGCTGCCGTACCATTTTGTCATATTGTACCGTGCCTTGTTAAACCATCTGTGCTTTGGTGCATATATGTATATATGCCCATATGTAGGCTTGGTTTGCAGCTTGTCGTGCTGTGAGGGCTTGCGTGCATCAGTGATGCTGAGAGCTAAACTAGCGGTAGTTTAACTACTGGCAGGGTCTCCCAAGATGGACAGGTCTCAGCTGAGGTGCCCCAGACCAAGACAAACCACCCATCCTGGGCAGCAGCAGAATGGGATAGTGTTGACGGCGGAGGATCACATTTTTGTGACAACGGCAAGAACACCAAACTTAAACTGCGCGGAAGAAAGGCCCGGCAATCTACTTCTGTATCTTGCCATGAAAACCCAATGGATAGTTACAACAAAACAAATTGTGCTATGGTGCTGCAAGATGAGACCCCCAGGTCAGAATTCACTCAACTAGCTACTGGGGAAGAACTGAAGACTTTTCAGAGTAAAGCCAGCATTTATGATGTGGTTGGATCAAAGCCCTCGGGAAGTCTGACTGCTGATGTAGCTGCGCATGAAATGAGAGTCAGAAGCTGTAAAGATGTCTTACACATTGTAACTTGGAACGTACGAAGCATTTACCAAGGGAAGTTGGAGGTGGTCAAGAATGAAATGGAACGTGTACAACTTGATCTGTTGGGTGTCAGCGAACTGAAATGGACTGGCATCGGGCACTTTGCATCAGATGATCACATGGTCTGCTATGCTGGAAATGAAAGACAAAGAAGAAATGGTGTTTAATTATAATAAAGAAGAAACTTGCAAGAGCTGTAATGAAATACAATGCAGTCAGCGAACGCTTAATCTCTATTCGTCTACGAGGAATGCCTATCAACACAACTATAATTCAAGTATATGCCCCAACAACAGCTGCAGAAGAGAATGAAATTGAAGAGTTCTATGAACAAGTACAAGTTGAAATTGACAGAACATGAAAACAGGATATCCTGTAAGTCATGGGTGACTGGAACGCAAAAGTTGGCAAAAAAGAAGAAGGCAAAGTAGTTGGAAAATATGGACTTGGCAACAGAAATGAAGCTGGAGAAAGACTGATAGAATTCTACAAGACCAATGATCTATTCATCTCAAACACCTTCTTCCAGCAACACAAGCGGCGACTGTACACATGGACTTCACCCAATGGATTGTATAAAAATTGACTACATCTGTGGAAGTCAACGATGGAAAAGTTCTATAACATCAACAAAGAGAAAACCTGGAGCTGACTGTGGTACAGATCATCAACTACTACCGTAGTATGCAAACTCAAGCTAAAGTTGAAAAAGAGCAAACCACTCATGAATGCAGCAAAATATGACCTTGAGAATATACCACTGGAATTTAAAGACTGCCTGCAAAATCGATTTGCTGCTTTAGATACAAATGACAGAGCTCCGGAAGAGTTATGGAATGACATCAAGAAGGTTGTGTTGGAAGAAAGCGAGAAGTCTCTACAAAAGGTGAAAAAGCAAAAACGGCCAAAATGGATGACAGAAGAAACTCTGAAATTGCCCAGAAACGCAGAGAAGCTAAAGCCAGAGGAGAAAGAAAGACAATCACAGAACTCAACAGAGATTTCCAACGTGCAGCAAGACAGGACAAGGAAAGTACTACAATGACACTTGCAAGGAAATAGAAGCAGAAACTATTAGAGGAAGAACAAGATCAGCTTTCCTAAAGCTGCGAGAGTTAAAGAAAAAGTTCCAGCCTCGAATTGGAATGTTACAAGATGCTCAAGGTTCTATGTTGAATGATGCTGAGAAGATCAAGAAAAGGTGGAAGGAATATACAGAGTTTTTATATGAGAAAGATCAAGTGGACCAACAGCCGTTTCAACCTGTACCTTATGATCGGGAACCATTGGTGATGAAAGAAGAAGTTGAAGCAGCATTGAAAGCCTTATCAAAGAACAAAGCACCAGACATTGATAGCATTCCTATAGAAGTATTGCAGCAATCTGATGCAGCTGTTACCGTACTTACAAGGCTCTGCCAAGAAATATGGAAGACAACATCATGGCCAACTGACTGGAAAAGATCTGTGTTTGGGGGGGCGGAGCCTGATGTCCAGCGGGTAAGACGCTTCGCGCTGAAGCTCCCGAGAGGCCTACTTAGAATCCTGACTTAATACCTATACAAACTTACTATTTCGCTCCGGGCTGACCGGGGTACCTCGGGGGGGATGGCGGCCCATAAACCAGCGCGCTTGGACTTCGGGTCTCCTTCTTCTTCTCACGGAAAACGCTCCAAAACAGAGGTGTCCTCCCCGCAGAAGATGGTTCCATTTCGTGAAAGCCCCGAAATGCACCTGGAGATTTTGGAGGAACTACGCGGCGTGAAGGAATTGGTGCAGTCCAATGGAGAAGCGCTTAGAGCCCTGCGAGAAGACTTTGGAGTGCTCCAGGACCGACTTGAAAGTCTCTCATTACGGCAGGACAATATGGCGGGGGTCCTCGACTCGCACGCGGTGCGCTTGGGCGCACTGGACAAGGCCGAGCGCCAGATACAGAATCTGCAAAAGGAGTTAGAAGATAGCAATAATCGAGCCCGTCGCAAGAATGTGAGGCTCATTGGAATACCGGAGGGGGCGGAAGCGGGAGATATGAGAGAATTCCTGCTCAAAACTCTCCCCTCCTTGCTGAAGATCACCTTTCATAAAGAATTGGAAATCGATCGTGCACACCGTGTTCCTACCCACATGGCGCTCAACCGAACGACCCCTCGGCCTATTATTTTTCGCTTGCTACGATATCAACAAGTGGAACAAATTTTGAATGCTGCCCGGGTGAACCATCATTTGGAATTTGAAGGTCACAAAGTCTCCTTCTTCCCTGATTTGGCAAAGCCTACCGTTGACCGACGGAAGAAACTCCTTGCTTTTCGCCCTCGCCTTCAACAGCTACAGGCTCGCTTTGGCCTGTTGTATCCCGCGAAGCTCCGAGTGACTCTTCACAACCAAACCAGGACATTCGAAGATCCTGATCTACTATCAACGTTTTTAGACTCCAAAGAAGCAGAGCAGATGCGCTAATTCAACGACGTGGACTTTTATTCGCCGGCTCTGTCCGCCATTTTGAAGGGCCCGATGCGGCGGTCATAGTCAAGCACAGAGACTTCCTGGACTTTCTTTCTTTCTTTCTATGACTCTTGTCTTGTGGTCTCCTCTCCCTCCATGATGGGTGCCTCGGTCGGATTCGGAGCACGCACAGTCCTACAGGTTATGTGTTTTTCAATTTCGGCCTTCTCTGGGGCTTCTCCCCGCAGACACATGGTCGCCAGTCAGTGTTGGGGTTTTGCTTCTTCTCTACCGCGCTGCGGTTTTTCTTTGTTAATGTGGGGCGCTTCATTGTATTATCTAAGCTTATTTTCTTTTATGCCATATGTACAGCCTGTTACAGTCAATATGAGGGACATTGTGAAATTAGGTGCGCTATCATGCTCAGAATTTTTAACTTGTCTGAATGGCTTTATGTAAAATTTTATCACTCAACGTAAAGGGCATTAATAGTCCAATCAAAAGAAAGAAAATCCTTAGCTATCTTAGCCATGAGCATGCTGATTTAGCGTTTCTTCAGGAAACGCACTTAAACTCTGCTGAAACACTGAAACTCAATGTTAAGCCTTACATGGTGGCTGCCTATTCTCCCGCCGTTTCCAAACGGTGCGGGGTAGCCATTCTGGTTAAGAAATCTTTGCAAGCTACTGTAATTGATACTAGCGCTGACAAGGAGGGTAGATGGGCCCGAGTACATCTCAAGGTTGGAGATAGTGAATTTACATGTATTTGCATTTATGCCCCGAATGTGGACAACCCTGCTTACTATGCAAGTATTGCGCAGTTGGCACAGGCCTCTGCCAATACTCCATTAATACTTGGTGGTGATTTTAATCAAGTGTTAGACCCTCTGATAGATAGACAGCCGCCAAGAACGAGTAGTCCACCCAAGAGTCTTGCTACCCTTACAGCTCTGATGCAAGATCTTGCGCTGGTAGATATATGGAGGCTGCTTCACCCCTCCGATTTAGAGTTCACTTTCTTTTCTGCCCCCCATCACTCCCAATCTAGAATAGATTTCTTTCTCATTTCCAAAGCACTGATTTCTCAAGTAGACACGACTAGGACTCATCCTCTCCATATTTCAGATCATGCTGCCATATCTTTATCATTGCGTGTCACTGCGCGGGACGATTCTCCCCGAGCTTGGTTTTTTGATAGATCCCTACTGGGTCAAAAGGATTTTCAGGTTGATATAAAGGCCACTATCCAAGATTATTTTCATTTTAACTCACCCCATGACACAGCGTGCTGGGCTTGGTGGGAGGGTTTTAAAGCATCTATCCGTGCCACTATAACTAGCTATCAAATTCGGCAGGGGAAACAAAGAAAGCAGCATTTACTGACTCTAGAGCAGCAGATACAAGCTGGGGAGCGGCTCCTCACGTCCCGTACTGACCCATGTATTTTACTCCGTTTACAACGCTTGCGTTTTCAATACAATCAGCTTTTGCACACTGCTGCTGTTAAAAATATTGAATCACAACAAGGGCTATATTATCGGGAAAATAATCGTGCTGGCAAATTATTAGCAAATGCCCTAAAAGGTCGAAAAGAAGCCAGCGTGTTACCGCCCTCCGTAATCCGTCGGGGGGGGGGCTTAGTCACTAAAGATACCGAAATCTTAGAACTCTTTCGTGATTTTTATACTCGGCTTTATCAATCTGAATGTGATTTTGAGCCAGATGTATTTGAACGCTTACTTTCAGGAGTACAAAGACCGACCCTATCTGACGAAGATAGAGTGGCTTTGGACACACCATTTACTGTCTCAGAAATTCATTCTGCTATTAAGAAATGTGCCTCAGGTCGAGCCGCAGGCCCAGACGGTCTCCCCGCTGAATTCTACAAAACCTTTCACGCTGATTTAGCTCCAGTTTTGAAAATTTATTTTTCTGCTCTGGCCGAGGAGGGTTCTCCTTCTGGGTCCTTTTCAATGGCAAATGTAGTAGTTTTTGAGAAAGAGGGGAGAGACCCGCAACTAACAGCTAATTATCGTCCAATTTCCCTCCTAAACGCGGACTATAAAATCTTTGCCACCATCCTCTCTACCCGGCTCTCGGATAGGATGCCTACCTTAATACACCCAGATCAATGCGGTTTCATTCCTGGTAGATCAACTGCTGACAATGCTCGGACTCTATGCCATGTATTGACTACCGCAGTTAATCTTGATCGCCCCTTTGTTGGCCTCTCACTTGATGCTGAGAAGGCCTTTGATCGCTTAGAGTGGCCCTTCCTGTTTGCAGTCCTCCGCTGGTACGGATTCGGGGAAGGTTTTCTCCGTTGTCTTCGCACCATGTACGCTCAGCCTACAGCCAGTATATGCGCAAATGCTTTAAAGTCTCAGCCTTTTCCCCTTCAACGCGGCACTCGCCAGGGATGCCCACTGTCTCCACTCCTCTTCGATCTTGCACTCGAACCCTTGGCTTTACTAATCCGGCAATCGGAGGAGATTCATGGAGTCCCCTTCACCCATAGGGAAATCAAAATTTCAGCGTATGCTGATGATCTTATGCTTTTTGTCTCAATAGACTCAATACCGGCTGTCCTAGAGCAAATTGGTAAATACTCACAACTGTCCGGTTATAAGATAAATTGGACCAAGTCGGTAGCCTTTCCATTAAATCCTCTGCTTCATCAGGCAGATATGCAATCCTTCCCCTTTTTATGGCAACCTCGCATGGTCAAATACCTTGGGGTTCACTATTGTTCTCCTTTGGAAGACACTATCTCCTTCAATGCCAAAGACTTAACCTCTAAAGTCCGGGCGCTTACTCACCGCTGGACTCCTTTAACGCTTACCTGGTGGGGTCGATTAGAAACCATAAAGATGATGATTGTTCCGAAAGTGAATTATATCTTAGAAATGGTGCCCTGTCTCTTCCCTCGACGTATATAAAGATATCGAGGGCCTACTGACTAGATACTTGTGGCAAAACAAGACACCTAGGATAGCGAAACATAAGCTGCAAGCAGATAAGGAAAATGGGGGTGTCAGATTCCCTGATTTCCTGAAGTATCATCAATCTTTTCTTCTCAAACAAGGTGCTCGTTGGCTGGAAGATCCAGTACCGAGTAGACCTGTGTGGCTAGACATAGAAGAGGACCTTTGCAAACCGATTCCTCTTATTTTTCTCCCTGGTATGACTCTCCCATCAGACTCCCACTTTCCACCGATGCTTTCAGACACCTTAGGTGCCTTTAATAATCTCATGCAATCTTTAGACTCCCGACTCTGTCCGTTAGACAAGCTCCCACTTTGGTACAACCCTCGATTTCGAATACAAAATAAGCCGATGGCGTGGAGCCCCTGGTACACTAGGGGCATTTGGATGCCTAGTCAGTTGTTCCATGAAGGTCGCTGGAAAACATTTAGTGAATTGCAAATTGAATTTGGTCTCCCACGAAACACTACTTTCAGTTGGTGCAACTTCAGCATTGCCTTAGGAGTGCTAAGGTGCTCCCGCCATCGGCCTCCCCTACACAAGGTTGGTTGGAGACTATCCGATCTATCGGTAGTTCACCGGGTGTAGCATCCAATTTTTACAAAACCTTATGTAATGCTATAACTAGGGATACCCCTATAGCGCAGAAAGCATGGGAGAGAGAATTGCATGTGACCTTGACCCCGGAGCAATGGAGCCTTGTCTGGAGTAGAGTGACGCGGGTCTCCCGATCCGCCTCACTCACTCAGACACTCTTCTTTCTAGCCCACCGGTGTTTTTACACTCCTGACAGATTAGCCAAATGGAACACTACTCAGGGCAATAATTGTTGGACATGTCATGCGGCCATTGGTTCACTACCTCATGTTATGTATGAATGCCCCGCACTACAGTATTACTGGAGTCGGGTCTGGGGTCGTATCCAGTCTATTTTGCACTTTCAAGAGCCCCTTTCTTGGAGGATAGTGGGACTTCGCTCAGCTGCGGGGATCCCCTCTCTTCCAAAAACGGCTTACTTCCTTTTGGACTTTATGCTAGGCATTGCTATTTCCCTAATTACGAAATACTGGAAAAATAGCTCCCAATTGAGCCCCAATGAATGGTGGAATCATGTCTGTCTCTACAGTAAATATGAACAAATACCTCGTATGTTTGCTTCCCCCATTCAGACTCCTCATCATCGGTCTAAATGGAAGATGCTCAATGACTATGTACATTCTGCTCAATGCTCTCATCTGACTGTCTAAATTTATATATATCTTTGTCTCATGATTATTCTGTATAGCAGATACTCTTTTGACTGTTTTGATGTACAATCACTGTTGTTTGGAAGCGCTCACATGCTGACATAATCAGCTA
The DNA here is from genome assembly GCA_033557465.1 of Ichthyophis bannanicus. Lineage (NCBI taxonomy): Eukaryota > Metazoa > Chordata > Amphibia > Gymnophiona > Ichthyophiidae > Ichthyophis > Ichthyophis bannanicus. Next base: position 548,065,488 of record CM066033.1, read on the forward strand.
GAGAAGAAGCGTGGGGGTGGGGGGTAATTGGGTTTACTTTTCTTTATTGTATACTTGTTTTGTCTTCTTTGGTGTGTTGTTTCTTTTGTTTGTTGCAAAATGAAAATAAAAGTTTCAAAAAAAAAAAAGAAAAGATCTGTGTTTATACCAATACTAAAGAAAGGTGATCCAACTGACTGTGGAAATTATCGAACAATCGCTCTGATCCCACATGCCAGCAAGATTCTACTGAAGATTATTCAAAAGAGACTACAACCATACCTGGAACAAGAACTACCTGAAGTGCAAGCAGGGTTCAGGAAAGGGCGAGGAACGAGAGACATCATTGCGGATGTGAGATGGATCCTTGAAAAGACTAAAGAATACCAAAAGGATATCTATTTGTGCTTTATCGACTATAGCAAGGCTTTTGACTGTGTAAACCATGAGAAACTCTGGGCCACATTAAGAAGCATGGGTATACCAGAACACCTGATCGTTCTCTTGCGCAATCTGTACATTGATCAAGAAGCAACAGTTCGAACGGAACAAGGAGAAACAGAATGGTTTAAAATAAGCAAAGGTGTAAGACAAGGCTGCATACTTTCCCCCTACCTGTTTAATTTATATACAGAACAAATCATCAGAGAAGCAGGATTGTATGAAGACAACAGAGGTGTGAAGATTGGTGGAAGACTCAACAACCTTCGCTATGCTAATGATACTACATTAGTGGCTGAAAGTGAAGATGATCTGAAACATTTGCTTCTCACAATCAAAGAACATAGTCTCAAAATGGGCCTGCACCTTAATGTAAAGAAGACAAAGATCATGACAACTGGCATAATCAACAGGTTCATCGTTGAAGGATTAGAAATTGAAATTGTGAACAACTTTAACCTACTTGGATCAACTATCAATAAAGAAGCAACAAGCAGTCAAGAAATCAAACGACGCATTGCTCTTGGCAGAATGGCTATGAAAGACCTAGATAAGATTCTCAAGAGCAGAGATGTCTCTCTCCATACAAAGATTCGACTTGTTCAAGCCATGGTATTTTCAATAACATCATATGGATGTGAAAGCTGGACAGTGAAAAAGACAGACAGGAAGAAAATTGATGCCTTTGAATTATGGTGCTGGCGGCGAATACTGTGTATACCATGGACTGCCCGAAGAATAAACCAGTCGGTACTAGAGGAGATCAAACCTAAGCTTTCTTTAGAAGCTCAGATGACAAGACTTCGACTTTCATACTTTGGACACATCATGCGAAGAGAGAGATCACTAGAGAAAGACATCATGCTTGGCAAGATAGAAGGTCAACGCAAAAGAGGAAGGCCAGCAATGAGATGGATCGATACAATAGCAGCAGCTACGGGTACCAGTCTGTCAACAATGAGCCGCCTGACTGAAGACCGAACACAATTTAGGATAGCTATCCAGAGGGTCGCCATGAGTCGACTCCGACTCGACGGCACTTAACAACAACATGTAGGCTTTGTATTGATATGTTATTTCAATAAAAATACTGAACAAAATAATGATTTCTCTAAATCCAGTTTCATTGTAAGTTCTAGATATCAGGTGTTTCCTCTCAACTTTTTTCAAATCATATTTATTCATGGGAGAGGATCGTGTAGGTTGTGATCTGATCTTTGTAAGTCTCTCATTTTTATAAGTTTTAAAAGACAATACCTCTGTTTACATATTACACATGTCTTGAAATCTCTTAACTGAATTTCCTCTGTACATATTTTGACTAGTTATTAGATACAACCCCCCCCCCCATTTAATTTTTCCTGCTCAAGCTTTTGGACACATCTACATAGAGTCTGTGTAGGACTTCATTCATGAGTGAGTGATGAGTGAATTAACTGGTATGGTCTTTTGCCACATGTAACATTCCATATACTTCGTTGTTGTTGTGTGTCATCTAGTCAATGACTCTTCCTGGTGACCCATCCCCTGGGTTTTCTTGGGAAGGTGTGACCAGAAGTAGATTGCCAAGCCTTTCTTCTGCAGAGTAAGCCTACAGCACTTGGCATTCCAAGATGGTTTCCCATCCAAGTACTAGTCAGGCCCAACCCTGCTTAGTGTTCTGCAGCAGACAAGATTGGGCTTATTCAGGGTAGCATATACTTCATACGTGATTAAAAATTATGGTTTGTAATTTTGTTATAATTGTTCCAAAATTGAGCAGATATCAATCATTTGTACCTTTTTGGCAATGAACTTAAGTGCCCACCAGTTTATACTGGTAATTTATGCAAATCAATTTAAAACAATAGCCATATGTTTTTTCTTACACGTTTCTTTAGTAGACAAATGCATTTTAGTGCAAAGGAATTTGTTTTATAAGTCTTGTTTATAACTTTGCAACAGGTAATATTACATAGTTAGATATATCTAAGATATGATGTCATTTATCTGCTGTTGCATTTTAAGCCCAATAATTAAAAAAGAAAAGAAAAATAGTATTGACGAATGATAACAATGTGTTTCTCTCCTCTTGACGAAACTTGGCTTGAGGAGATGTTCTGTCTCGTGAATTAGAATATTCCAGTATTTTATTTACAAATAACAAAATAACAAGTGAGCAGATGTGAGCTTGTACATCTCCCTTCTTATATGTTTGTGAATAATTTTATAATTTTGTTCTGATTGTCTAGCTTTTGATTGGCTTCGAGTCTGGGACAGTAGTACTATGGGACCTCAAATCAAAGAAAGCGGACTACAGATACACCTATGATGAGGTAAACTCCATCTTGTACAAGAGATTTCCCTCTTAAATTTGTTACCTTTTTCCTGTGGTGGTTATTATTTAGTGGTACTTATACCGAACTGAGGCTAATAAGCTATTATATCAGATGGTATTGCAAGTCTGTGTGTATTACATTTTGTAGTTTTATAGATTTCCCCCAGTCCCTTAAGAACTACTTGATCCAGCTTCACCGCACTTTGTCTGGAAGCAGGTCCTTGGCTGGAAGAATCATCAGACTTTTCACCTTTTCAGAGTTGATCTCCAATTTGAGGTAGTGTGGGAGGAGGGCAGTTTGTCATTTTTTCCCTTAAGAAATGCATGCAGTTTTGTATACATGTGTGTCCTGCTATCCTCTTCCCCTTAACATTGGTATGGATGGGACTAGCTCTACCAAACTTTGTGTGAAGGCAGGTCATTTGAGCACAACAGATACTTTTCCTGTACTAGATCTTTGTTCTGTTCTCTCTGCTATCCCATTTTTTTAAACTTATATTAAATTGAGCTCCTTTCTTCTTTCTGATTTTATGATAATGTAAACCATCTTGTTGGGTTTCACCAAAGACAGTATATTAAATATTAATAAACATAAACATATGGGCGGGTGCAGGAAGGAGACAAACTTGGCCCTTTTTCTATAAGAAATGGGCTTTGAACAGACTTTCTAGAATGTTACACTACTTGATATAGTTGAATCTGAAAACCACTTTTATGTTATGCCAAGATGATCTAGTAGATTTACTAGATTATTCATCAATATGTGTAGTCTTTAATTTTAAGGACCAGAATCCAGTCAGGAGCCTCAGTATTCATGTCAAAAGCTTTAACTGTGTTGAATTATAGGATACTCCCTATGGATGCCAAATGTCTTTACAAAAGGATTGTTACATACGATGAGAATAAAACAGGTTTGAACCATCTTGCTTTCCCTCATTCTTGGGGATTTGAACATTCATGTTGATAACCTCTCTAACTCCTATGCTCAAAGCTCCTTTTTTAACCCCTTTAATTTTAATTTCCCTGAGGATGGTGAACTGAATTGGAGTGAATTCTCGCATGTTTGTTTCAGAGGTTGTTTAAGTTTTTAATTAATACTACTATGTCTCCTCTTGATCGTTGTTCTCCTTTTGAAATTTTTAAGGGAACACATTGTCCCTTCTTCATGAAAAATCTTTAATGGACTGTTGGTTGAAGGTCTTGTCCCTCCTTGTTGAAAGAGTTCTAGTGTTTTGCCCAGTTTTGACGAAGTTGTCCTTGGATCCATTAGATCCTGCAAACTATAGGCCACTATCTTCTTTGTCATTTATCACCAAAATCTTTAAAAATGTCCTTTTGTCACAGCTTTCTGAATATATTGAGGACCACAATTTATTGGATCATTATCAATTTAGTTTTTGTAAGTCACATAGTAACGAGATCTTGCTTCTTACATCCTTACATGGTGATCTTAAAGGTTTGGATGCTGATTAGACTTTTATTCTTGTTTTGACTGATCTTTCTGCAACATTTGATACTATAGACAGCCATATTCCAGTGAAGTGAATGATGGAAATAAATCTTCATGGGAAGATCTTAGAATGGTTTACATCATACCTTGAGAATCGTCCAGGGTACTGATACTGTAAAACCTATATTGTTGAAGTCAGGGCATAATCCTGTGGAATTCCAATCTGCATTACTTTTTAACATCTATCTCCTACTTGTAGTATTTTAGGTAGTTAGAGCAGTGGTTCCCAAACCTGTCCTGGGGGCTCCTTAGCCAATCAGGTTTTCAGGATATCCCCCATGAATATGCAGGAGGTGGATTTGAATGCAGTGGAGGCAGTATGCAAATCTCTCTCATGGATGTTAACAGTGGATATCCTGAAAACCCAACTGGCTTGGGAGCCCCCAGGACAGGTTGGGGAACCACTGAGTTAGAGGTTCTTTACAGTATTTATGCTGCTGATATTCCATTCTTTTTCCCTACTGTTGGAATGTTCCCGGATTCTCTTGACAGCATCGAAATACTTGTAGATTATGAAGGATGGATAACACGTAACAGATTGGCAATAAATATGAATAAAATTGAAGTCACGATTCTTAAGTGGGATGGAGTGGGTGGTTAAGTATTTTCATTGAAGATAGGATCTTCTGTCATTTTTACACTTTCTAGAGTGACTTGTTTGGGTGCGTTATTTATTTTTTTATTTAATGGCTCTTATATTCCGCCCCTTCCAACAATCAGGGGCGGTTTACATTCAACAAAAATTACAGACTTGTCTTTGTCTATAGTACAATCCTGCATATTAATAAAGTTGTGAGATCCCCTTATATTAAATTATGGATGTTTCAGAAATTATGAAAATTGACTGCTGATTTCAGAAAATTTTATAAGAATTAGTTTTGTCTAAAATTGACTATTGTAATTTGATTTATTTGGGCCTTCCTGATTGTGCTGTTAGAGCTTAGCAAAAACTTCAGAATTCTGTGGTTCGTTCGCTTTCTGGTATTCCTCATTCAGAACATTTATCACCGATTCTGTGTGACCTTCATTGGCTTTCTCTGGCCTGGAAAATAAAATTCAAAATATTAACTTTGATACACAAGGCTTTGGAGATGGTTCATCTCCTATATATTTTGATACTGTACTCTGGATTTATAATCCCACGCATGTTCTAAGATCAATGGGTACTCAACTTGATGTTCCATCGTTCCATCATGCAAATTTGCATGAGCATAGAAACAGTTGAACAGTGAAAAAGATAGACTGAAAGAAAATTGATGTCTTTGAACTGTGGTGTTGGCGGTGAATATTGTGTGTACCATGGACTGCCCAGAGAACAAACCAGTCAGTACTAGAGGAGATCAAACCTAAGCTTTCTTTAGACACTCAGATGAAAAGACTTAGACTTTCATACTTTGGACACATCATGCAAAGAGAGATATCATTAGAGAAAGACATCATGCTTTGCAAGGTTGAAGGTGAACGCAAAAGAGGAAGGCCAGCAATACGTTGGATTGATACAATAACAGCAGCTATGGATGCCACTCTATCAACTATGAGCCGCCTGACACAAGGCAAATACAGTTTAGAACAACTATCCAGAGGCCTGCCATGAGTTGACACTGACTTGGCTGCACTTAACAACAACAGGAACAGAATGTTTTCAATAGCTGATATCTCATACATACTATTTGAGGATGATATGAAATCCCCAAATGGGTTAGTATGCTTTCTGGGGCAGAATTGGCAACCTTGGCATTAAATCACTCATTTCTTCCATTACTGGTGAAGTTAGATGTGTCTTTTTGCTATTTATGCACCTTTTCACCTATCAATAAATTACATCCTAGCACTGCTTTAGAACAAAAGATAATGATGGTAGTAACCATGTCATGGCAGCTTAAAAAATAAAGGAAAGGAAAATTTGTAGATTATTTTTAACATAAAAATTATAATTTTTAATTAGCATAAGGACATAAGACATGACATACTGGGTCAGACCAAGGTCCTTCAAGCCCAGTATCCTGTTTCCGACAGTGGCCAATCTAGCAGTTTCCCCAAAAGAGACAGGTTCAACAATGCTTGTATTGGTTCAAGCAGTGATATCCCGGGTGTCTTTGCTGTAGTCTGATGATGAATTGAATAAGCATTAAAAATAACTTGTGAACATTTATTGTGATTACACATCAAGCATTATTTTGCAACTTAGTATACTGTATTTTAAGATACTGCTCCTACCAAGTGTGCTATTGTAGAAATTCTCAATAATGGTCTCACAAAATTTAAGGAAAAGAAATTGTCTCTTCCTTCAATAAACTATCAGCATCTGGTTTACATCAAGGGCTTTAAGAAATACAATTGCATTTTGGATGCAGTGCCATTTACCTGAAAATAATTCAGTATGCCATTCTACTAACAGCAGTACTAAAATGTTCTTTGTGGGATCCTTTCCTGTTTGTTAAAACATGATTACGTAGACTCTCTTAAGGGAGAGGCCCATGAAGTCTTAAAAGTCCATGTTCTACTTTATCTTTGTCCTAAAATTAAGTATATCAGCTTAAAAAACTTTCACTATGTACCAGGACCAATACAGCTATTAATATGTCCAACATCACATAAATAACTATTATTGTACAGCAGAGTGGGCAGCTGGAACATTTGGCCATTCACTAATTATTCAAAACTCATGGTCCTAGATTAATAGAAAGGACCTAATCATGTGAAAAGTCAGCAAAAATGGCAGTGGCATGCTTTTGACTTCTGGAGGGCAAATATTAGAGAAAACTGGAACAGTAGCTATTGAAACATATAATCAATAAATATTTAACCAAAGAACAAATATTAAACCAAGCCTGCAAAATTATATATATTGTGGGTCCTGCATATTTGGTCCTGCTCATAGCTGGTGAAAGTCCGTACAGGAGCCCTCCTGCAGTTATGCAGTTTCCCAAAGAAAAAATTTGATCATACCAGAAGGGAAGGATATTAATTTGGTGAAGAGACAGAAAAGAGTATTTTCAGTCGCTGTTCCCATTATATGGAATTCTTTCCCAATAGATCTTAAGCTGATTTTAGACTATTCAGCTTCCCATAAGATGTTGAAGTCTTGGTTATTTGGGAAATCTGAGGTGGAGTAAGACAGGGCTCTGATGTCTAATATGCAGACTAACAATTGGGTTAATATTGGTTGTTTTACTTGTGCTTGATTTTGTTGTAGTATTAATTGACGATGGTATAAGTTGCTTTGTACAAATGGTAGATTTGAAAAGGCAGCATATAAGATTTAAATTAAATTAAATTAAATTACCTTCTCTGGCAGCATTTCTAACATGTTAAAAATTTGTTTGTGTGTGCAAAGATAGCGGTAGCTTGACCAAATACCTACATATTCCATCAGGAAATATCCTGAAACTTTTAACATGTGCAGAATTTTTTTTAACAGGTCCTTACTGCATTTCCCACTAAAGTATTTGCAAGCATTTGTTCCACTAATCCAAGAGAAAATATTTACAAAATCATCTTTATCAAATACCTAAACCAATGATGCTTACGCAGAGCCTGCTCACCAAGACTTTATTGAACCACCTTAACTGAAAGTTGAATATTTAATAAATTGTCTGACAAGGGCACCTGAGAAATAATCAGAAAATCTTGAATTCTCTGCTTCTGCAAATTCTGGGATAGAAAAATCAGATCTAGGGTACTGCCTTTTTCATAAAAACATGAGAGCAGAAAAAGACCATATGGCCTATCTAGTCTGCCCTTCCATATCCATGTGTTGATTCCTTAGCCTTAGGCTATACTCAAAATAACATTGCCTCCAAAAACCTTCGTTCTCCACAACAGACCCCCTAGCTGAGAATGGCATATTAAAATCTCCTTTATTTTAGAATTCAGTGTATTCATCTTCTTATTCTCTATTACATCAATCAGAGGGGACAAATCAGCCGTAAGACTAGCTGGTGAATTGTAAACTAAACCAATAATAACGGCTCCAATCCTAATTAGAATCATATCACATCTCCCTACACATTCAGTATTTCTCTAGTGGCTCCAAGCTGTTTCTTAACCAAAATACTCTTAATAAGAGAGAGGTTACAGTTAATCCTACCATGAATCTTTAGTTCTTAACGTCCAGAAGTCTCAGAAATGAGATGTGAAACGTGATGTCCCTTAACATTTTGTGAAAGAACAATTAGTCATTTTGTTCCCCAAGCACCAGCGCATCTTTGACCTTTCAATAGGGAAAGATCTTTAATATGTTTTTGCAAGATGGACTCCTTTCTGAGAAGTAAGGAAAATAGTGGTGCTCATAAGAACATAAGATATATGCCATACTGGGTGAGACCAAGGTCCATCAAGCTCAGTATCCTGTTTAAAAAGACTGCTTTGGCATAGCCTAATGCTTACATCGGTCTTTTGTCTAATTTTACATGCATTGCATTACTCTTTTTTTTTTTCATTCATGCATTCATTGTCGCAGCTCGCACCCACTGCATGCCACCCAGTTTCTACAGGCATGCAAGCTGCTTTTATGCATGTACTCCCCCCTCTCCTCAAAGACACAGCACATCAAGAACTTTGGATTGCTAAGATTGTAGTAATATTTGGTTATAGCTCATGCCTTTTCACTTGTTAAGTGCTGTCAAGTCAGTGTCAACTCATGGCAACCCTCTGGATAGTTGTCGTAAACTGTGTTTGGTCTTCAGTCAGATGGCTCATTGTTGATAGAGTGACACTCCATAACTGCTGTTATTGTATGGATCCATCTTATTGCTGACCTTCCTTTTTTGTGTTCACCTTCAACCTTGCCAAGCATGATATCTTTCTCTAATGATCTCTCTCGTCGCTTGATGTGTCCAAAATATGAAAGTCTAAGTCTTGTCATCTGATTGTCTAAAGAAAGCTTAGGTTTGATCTCCTCTAGTACTGACTTGTTTGTTCTTTAGGCAGTCCATGGCGTACACAGTATTCTTCACCAGCACCATAATTCAAAGGCATTGATTTACTTCCTGTCTATCTTTTTCACTGTCCAACTTTAACATCCATATGACATTATTGAAAATACTAAGGCTTGGACAAGTCAAATCTTTGTATGGAGAGAGACATTTCTCCTCTTGAGAATCTTGTCTAAGTCCTTTATGGCCATTCTGCCAAGAGCGATGTGTCGTCGGATTTCTTGACTGCTTGCATTTCTTTCTTGATTATTGATTCAGGCAGGTTAAAGTTGTCAACTAGTTCAATTTTTTCTCCATCAATGATGAACTTTTGATTTTTGCCCGTTGTCAGGATCTTTGTCTTCTTTACATTAAGGTACAGGCCTATTTTAACTGTCCCTTTGCCTGAGAAGCAAATGTTTCAGATCGTCTTCACTTTCAGCCAGTATTGTGGTGTCGTCGTCATGCAAAGGTTGTTGTCTTTCACCAATCTTGACACCTCAGTGGTTTTCATACAGTCCTTCTCGGATTCACTCCCCGGCTTTCAAAAAAAGCCTTTGGAAGTTAGACCGCACATGTGGTGTCACCTTCCCGCCCAAGGGTGCCATCTTACCTCGGTCTTTTTTTTCTGCAGAGCTCTGCAGATGTCTGTCTGGGGTCCCCTGTAAAGGTTGATTTTCTACCCTTTTTTCCTTAGCTTTTGTACTTTTTACCGGTTGGTTCCCGTTCACCTTCTTACCGTCCAAGTCCGCCCTTTCCTTGGCGTCGCTTTTTTTTGGGGGGTCGTTTTCTTTGTCTTTGGAGCACAGATCTTCTCTCATGCCCTCCCTGACCGAGATATGCAAGTTTGATCTCGTGGGTACAGTCTTCCCCACTAGGTCTTCAGTTAGCAGTTTTAAGCAATGTGGCAAATTCCCCTGCACTTTGTTCATTATTGGCCGCCACAGTTGCTGCATCAAGTGCCTCAATGCTGACCATGATGACTCTACTTGCCTGCTGTGCCTGCAGATGTCAAGCAAGAGCTGGAAGAATAATGTAGAGCAGTGGGGGGAGCTTTTTGGATCGAAGGCCTTACCGCGGAGCTAACATAGAGTAGGGAATTGCTGCCCTTGGAGACAATGTTCGACGACTCGGGGGCACGTGCACGTGCTCAGTCTGAGCTCTGAGTTCACAGAGCATCAGACCGGGGGTCGTCCTCCAAGGACCTCCCCCATGGGCACAAGATATCATCCAAGTTGAAGTTCGATTCCAGAGCCAGGGGTAAGACCTCCAGTGCCTGGCCTCAGAGCCCTCGACCTGGCGCCAAGGGCGATGGCTGGGAGCAGTCCTCCCAGCAGGAGCACACACCTACCGCATCGGGGGATTGGGCTCTGTCCCCCAACATGATCACCTTCGGTGACTCCACTTTGAGGGATCCAGTTCTGGGCTCAATACCCTTGAGACCCGAACCGGTCGCTGTGCAGCCTACTGGCATCAAAGTCAGGATGATGGCCTTGGAACACAGTCTGGCTGCCTTTCTTGAGGTGTAGCAGGGCCAACACCCGGAGCCTCTGGGTCATTTGCGCCAACCATGAAACCCTCCACTGCAAGGACTTCCCTGGAAGACGTCTAGCCTGTGCTTGAATGATTTGCCCATTTGGAGTCGTGTCTGTTGGACGTCTGCTTGAGGCGCGACTCGCCCTTGAGCATCTCTTAGTCCGCACGCTGGCCACCGCATTCCCCTTTGGCACCGACAGCTCATCAACTTAATACTACCCGGGACTCAAGGTCTCGTCTGGTTCTGAGTTGGGTTGGGAGACCGATGGCGAGTCGCCCGACACCATGCTGCACAGAGATCTGCCCTCCAAACCATCTTCCCCTGAGGAGCATCTGAGGTCCCTGCGCGAGGACCCCAGTTCCTCGACTTTATCTAGACCGGGCATAGCATCTGGCAACCCTAGCGAGGAAGGTGGAGGGCCGATTGTCAGCATCCACTCATCTCCTGCTGCGCCTGTTGGGCCACATGACCTCGACAGTTCATGCAACCCCACAGGCACGTCTCTGGATGCATCAGGCCCAGTGAACCCTTAACTCTCAATGAACTACGGCCACAGACTGACTGGACAGTTGAGTCTGGATCACCCCACCCCTGGAGGCCTCTCACCTGGTGGTGGAGCTGACTGAATCTCATGACTGGCCTTAACTTCCAGGCCCCACCAATGCAACACGTCCTAACCATGGACGCCTCCAAGCTCAGCTGTGGAGCACACTGCGAAGATCTACAGTCACAGGGTACCTGGACATGGGAGGAAAGTACCCTCCAGATCTACCTCCTGGAACTCCAGGCTGTGATGAATGCCCTTTGGGTGTTGCAGGCCCACCTGGCAGGCCAGGTCGAGCTTGTCCAGGTGGACACCAAGTAGCGATGTTTTACATCAATAAAGAGGGAGGAGGAACTGGCTCTGTGGAACTTCACCACAGAGAAAGGCATGATCCTCTGGCGGTCTATGTGCCTGGCGAGGACAGTCTGTTTCCCCCATGGCTACCAGTGACTTTAAGAAGTGTGACCGGTGCTCTAAAATTGTCTTTGACAGACACACATGACTGTTGTCTCCAGTGCCTTGGGCCAGACCACGACCCGGCAGCCTGCGGTCTCTGCAAAAGGATGTCCAGTGAGGCCCTTAAGAGCCGCCAGCAGCAGCACGATAATTTTTTCCTCGAGTCCCCGGTGCCTCCAAAGGCCAGGGCCTTGTCTGAAGCCTCGATGCCTCAGGCAGAACTTCCCGAACCTGAGCCCCACCATGGGTCCTCAGAAAGGGGGTCTTACTCGAGGGAACCCAGGAAGAAGAAACCCTCGAAGGTAGCGTTGTTGGATGGTTCAGACCGGCCAGATGCCCCCCGGTCCCGGTCCCGGTCCCACAATCCAAGATGCTCATCCGAGGCTTCGGAGAAGGAGTGGCCTGCAAAGGTCCCCCAGAGGGATTAGACCGCGGACCGACCTCGGTCCCCAGATACCATCCTTGTCTAGGATTCCCCTTCAGAGGATCCGGCATCGGGCCCGAGTTCCTTGATGCCCGTGCTGAAGGCTGCAGAGCCTTCTGGTCTGGAGTCCAGAATGGCGGCCCTGAAGCACAGTTTGTCTGCCTTCATGGTCCAGCAGCGGGCACTGTTGTATAGCACGACCAGTTCATCCGCCCCAACCACCGGGCCCTTGACATCCAAGATGTCCCTGGAGGCCGAGCCAATCCTCAGCCGAGGTTGCGATCCGAGTCCTGCTCGATGGGAATGCGGTCATCCCTGGCAAGTATGCCGGGCACCGGCCACGGAGCTTGAGGAGCCCCAAGGCCCGCAGAGCAGCCCTACTATGAGTCCTCGACAGACTACTCTGAGTGGAAGATGGAGGACGAGGAGTCCCCAATACTCATCGCCACCGCAACATCCCATCCAATTCTCCCGTCTTGGATCCTTGATGGCGGTCCCCGCCGGAGGATATGAGCTTCCTTGATTTCATCAAAGATATGTCGAAGGCCTTGGAGTTCCCTACAGAGTCGGAGAAGGACCCTTGGGTGGATGAGCTGGAAATCCTCCACTACGAGGCTCCTCCATATGAATTGCTCATGGTGCCCATCCCTCCCATCCAACTTTGGTACCGGTGGTGAGCAAACAGCTCGACTTGATGTATCGGGTCTGCTGGAGCCCGGGTTTCCAAAGGTCACAGCTGCCGCGTAACTCCATGGTGGTGGAGATGGCCATGCATTGGCAGGGAGGCCCGCATCCTGGATGTCATCGGCAGAAAGTGCTACCAGGCTGAATGCTCATCGGCCACATCCAGGCCTACCAGCTGTACATGGGTATGTACCTGAGAGACCTGGCGAAGGAACTCACTGGGTTCTCAGCTAGTCTCTCCGAGGAACCTTTGCAGCGGTTCAAGAACCCCTGGCCAAGGTAGTCCGTGACTGTTTCAAATTCATGTTTCTAGCGGCCTTTGACGGGTTTGAGTCGGTGACTCAAGTAGCAGCGGCTGGCATTGGTGCACTCCACCAAGCTTGGTTACAGTCGTCCGACTTCAAGAAGTGGGTTCAGGACAAGTTGGTTGATGGCTTCTGCCAAGGAGAGAACCTCTTTGGCAAACCCATGACCAACAAGGCTGCTGAGCTGGAGACAAAGGACCAGGCTTGCCAAAAAGAATGTTGCCCCTCCCCGACGAAAGGGCTCAGGTAAAAAGTCCTTTTATCCGAGGAAGGGAGCTGCTTACAGAAACTACCTACCTTTTCAGGCCTCCCCAGAACCCCAATAGGGCCAGCAGGCCAAGGGACATGGGCATGGCCCTCGTAAGCAGAAGGCTCCAAAACCCCAGGCACCGGCACCGGCTACGGCCCAGCCAGGGTGAGTTTTTGACTCCTTGAGCATAGCCTATCTACCCTAAAGAGATCAGCAGCCCACAGGGGGATGTCTGACCCTCTATACCCATAGGTGGTTGACCATCACCACCGACTCCTGGGCACTTTGGGTAGTCAGGGAGGGTTACCTCCTCCACCTGACTCAGACACCTCCCCCTTATTTCCCAGGAGAACCTCTCAGGTCTCCTCTCCACCGGGACCTTCTACTGAAGGAGTTGGCAGGTCTTCTCAAGGACAAAGCGGTGGAACCGGTGCCCCACCATCTCAAGGGAAAGGGGTTATATTCCAGGTACTTCCTTGTGTCAAAAAGGACAGAGGGCCTAAGGCCCATCCTCAACCTGCGCAACCTCAACAAATTCCTGGTGAGGGAGAAGTTTCAAGATGCTCTCCTTTGGAACATTGCTGCCATACCTCCAGCAGGGAGATTGGTTATGCTCCTTAGAACTCAAGGATGCTTATGCCCACATCCTCATTCACCCCAACCACAGGCAGTGCCTGCGGTTCATAGTGGGGGCAGACGTTTTCAGTACAGTGCGCTCCCTTTCGGCTTGGCCTGCTGCCCCAAGAGTTTTCACAAAACGCCTGGCAGTCGTGGCCGCCTTCCTCTGTCTCTAGGGGGTCTTCATCTTTTCATTCCTGGACAACTGGCTCATAAAGGGAGGCACGGCCTCGAAGGTGCAGCAGGCCACCACACGCACCATCCAGGTCCTGCAACACTTGGGGTTTGTCATAAACTACCCCAAGTCTCACCTCCTCCCGACACAGTGTCTGGAGTTCAAGGCAAAGATCGACACTCTCCAGTCAAAGGCATTCTTGCCCAGAAACCAGGCCGACCGTCTCAGGGCTCAGAACATACAGAACTCTCTCGGTACCTGCTCGGCTTCTTCTGTGTCTCCTTGGGCACATGGCCTCCACGGTCCACATCACCCCTGATGCTCGCCTCCACATGAGAGCGGTGCAGTGGTGTCTCTGGGACCGCTGGTCTCAGGCCACGGGTCGCCTCCGAGACAGAGTCTCTCTGACCCGCCAACTGGTGGACTCTCTGGTCTGGTGACAGTCTCTCCAGCATCTCAAGGCGAGCATGCCTTTTTAGGCCCCAAGTCCCTCAAGGGTCCTCATCACGGATGCCTCCCTGCTTGGCTAGGGATCCCACTGTGGAGATTTTCGCACCCAGGGCAACTGGTCACCAGATGAGAGCACCCAACAGATCAACCTCCTGGAGTTCCAAGCCATACACTTAGCCCTGCGAGTCTTTTGTCACCACCTGCGTCACCAGCCGGTGCTGGTCCAGACGGACAACCAGGTGGTGATGTTTTATGTGAACAAATAGGGGGGCATGGGGTCTCGTACCCTTTGTCAGGAGGCACTGGTTCTCTGTTCATACGCAATCCAACAGTGTATCCTCCTGCGGGCAGTGTACCTGCCAGGCCAGGACAACCTGCTGGCCGACAGGCTGAGCAGAGTCCTCCAGCCGCACAAGTGGCAGCTGGATCCCAGGGTAGCCAGTCGGCTTTTCCAGCTCTGGGGGGAACCCATGATGGACGTGTTCGCCAGCCCGGACAACTTTCAGTTGCCCCACTTCTGTTCCCAAAAATTCAGTGATAAATAATACTGATAAAACAAAATCACCAAATCAAAACCCCTGGAAAATTAAATCAAAATTACCATCTTTTTGTCGGATGTTTACAGGAAAGGAACATTGTATCAAAACTATGTCCACCACACAGTCACATCCATTTTATTGTAAAATCATGAAAAAACTTTACTTAGCTGAAAAATGTTTAAGATCGCAGACTTCTTAGGCACGCTCAGGCACGACGTGCACGTTTCGGGTCAGGAACCCTGTTTCAAGTGCTGCCATTATCAACTTCAACCATCTTTGAAACGCCAGAATCAGCTGTTTCCTTAAAAAGGGGGCTGATACTTCTCAGAATGGCTGTATTTCACTGTCAATTATTTCAGCTCACCAATGAAACACCAGGATCTCCCCACCAACCAGGGGAAGCCCTGGGATCACCAGTGGCGTCAATAAACACTGAGCCAATCAATCTCTTTGTTAAGACCCTCAGGAGATACCGTCCGTAATTGAAAAATCCAGCATTGTTCACAACTCTGTAATTTGTTTACACGGTTCCCACCACGTGGATCCGGAGGTATGTGGTCAATGACCGACCATCGTAAATCCTGAAAATTGTGGCCAGTTGTTAAACAATGTTCAACTATCGGAGCTGTCACTGTCCCCCTGTCGGAGGCGGGAAGCATGTTCACTCAATCTCAATTTAATCTTTTGAGTGGTTCTGCCCACATAAACCAAAGGGCACGGGCAATAGATCATATAAACAACGAAACTCGAATTGCAATTCGTTTCCCATCGCCGTCTAAATTGCTGATCCGTTCCCGGGCAGGTCCATTCTACCCCCGTCATCGTTAAGGAGCAGTAGATGCAAAAAGATGGTAATTTTGATTTAATTTTCCAGGGGTTTTGATTTGGTGATTTTGTTTTATCATTACCACTTCTGTTCCCGGCAGGCCCACCCCTCCAGGGTGGCAGCGGGCGTGTTCCTTGTCTCATAGTTGGAAGGCCTCATGTATGCCTTCCTTCCTACGCAGTTGATTGCCAAGACCTTGTTCAGGACCCTCTGCGACAGGGCCTCGCTCATCCCGATAGCTCCTCAGTGGCCCAGGCAACCATGAATCTCCAGGAACAAGCAGGAATGTAGTCTTCACACATGAGTATCATTGGCACCGACGGAGCCCGCGCAGGAACGCTCCCCAGCGTCCAATAGGAAAGCTTTTGGGATCATCCCACTGCGCCTGCACTGCTGCCTTCCCGCCAACCCTTCTCAGTTCTTCGTTTTCCATGGAGCAGACAGGCAGCAAACCCTGTCACCGCAGAAAAGTTTCTTTTGTTGTGGTCGCATCTGCCTTCCCGTCGACGCCTACACCGGCACACTGCTGTCTTCTTTATTTTCTTTCTTTCTTTCAGAAAAAAAAAAAAAAAAAAAGCTTTTACCTGAGGATCTGTCCACTCTTAGTGCTTCGGTGCCATTTTGGGCCTAGGCCCTCTTTTTCTCTAAAATAGAGAAACCAACTAGTGGTTTCAAAACATGTTCAAAATGTGGCAGTACCATTTCTGCTACCGATACCCATGATTGGTGTCTTAAATGTTTGGGTCCTGACCATTTGCCATCGGAGTGCCATCGGTTTGCTGCAAAACTTGGCACCCTTTTTGCCTTGGATGCAATGTCCATTGCATCAACGTCATCCAGGGCTTCATCTTCCTCCCATGGATCTCAGGTAACCAAACCCAGGCCTTCCAAGACTGGCCAGTCCTCAAAGGGTACATCTCCTTCTAAGCATCGAGATGCTACTAGCGTTGCCCTCGAGGAAAACACACCGGCCAAACAACCCCAGCGGGAGGTCCTTGCCTCCAAAGCATTAACGGGGTCTCAGGATGTTCCCGAGGCTTCTGCCTCCGGAGAACTCTTGGTGCCATGTTCTGCGGTCGTGGCCTGCTCCACCGGTAACAACACCCAGACATCGTCAGGCTCCATGGATCAATGTATCCTGGCCATTGAGCGCAGTCTTGCGGCCTTATTAGCAGCCTCGTTACTGCTAAAGCCACTACAATCGGTTCCGCAGCCATCGGTACCGATATCGGTACCGAATGTACCTGCATCGACCAGTGTGCCCCTCTCCATGCTGGCCCTAGAATCGGTCTTCAGCATCGAGGGTCCGTTATTGAGGCATTCTGATGCCAACTTCGATTGGTACCGGCGACAAGCAATACAAGAGCATCCGGCCCGTAGATACTTTGAATCCTCCGATTCCGATGATTCCAAGGACTCTATTGGTACAGGAGTGGTTCTCCCGGAGGATCCCTCTCCTTCACCACAACGTCAGATGTCTCCTTTGGAGGACATGTCCTTTCAGGACTTTATTCGTGATATAGCCTGGGGCCTTTCGATCACCGTGACCCCTGAGAAGGAACCAAGAGCTGAAGAACTAGAAATTCTTCAGTATCCAGTAGCTCCCAAGGAAGCTGCAACCCTTCCCATACACCGGATTTTGCATGACCTAATGCATAGGATGTGGAAGACACCTATAACGGTGTCTCCACATTCTCGGAGACTCGATACAGTGTACCGGGTACCGCCATGTCCCAGGTTCCAAAAAACACAATTAGTGCTCTGGTGACGCACCATCATTCGGTGGATAGTAAACTCCTCTCGGTCCAACCTTTGGAGACCCATTTTCTTCGGGACCTGCTCTTATCAAAGGCCCCGGTTTGCCCTCCGGCGATCGAATGGGACCTCAACGTAGTGTTGGGGTAGCTCGCTCGCCCACCCTTCAAGCCTCTGGCTACCTGCCAGCTTCGCTTCCTCTCTTGAAAGGTGGTTTTGCTGGTCACGCTTACCTCCGCTCGCAGAGTTAGAGAGCTTCAGGACTTTGTGACAGAGGCGCCCTTATACCAAGTTCTACAAGAACAGAGTGGTGCTTTGCACACACCGCAAATTCCTGCCAAAGGTAGTATCGCCCGTTCATCTCAACCAGGAAGTCGTACTCCCTACCTTCTTTCCAAGACCTCACTCCAGTCGGGCGGAGACGGTCCTTCACACCTTGGACTGTAAGAGTGCTTTGTCCTTCTATATCCAACGCACTCAGGGCCACTGCAAAGCTTCTCAACTTATCATCTCCTATGACCCCAGTAGGCTGGGGGAGGCGGTGACCAAGTGTACGCTGTCCACATGAGTGGCGGACTGCATCGCCCTCGCTTATGATCAGGCGAGGCTCCCACTGGAAGGCCACATCACAGCGCTTGGTATCAGGGCCATGGCAGCCTCGGTGGCAAAGTTGCACTCTGTCCCGATGGTGGACACCTGCCAGGCCGCCACCTGGTCTTCAGTCTATACCTTTGCAGACCATTACTGCCTGCAAAGAGAGTCCCAACAGGACAGTGCCTTCGACCAACCTGTGCTCTAACCTTTTTGGGGTTTAGGCAACTCCTGCCTGCTGACCCTTCTGTGTTCAGGCTACCAGTGCTGGTTCATCAGACACAGGGGTCCTACTGTGGTCTGTCTACACGGACTAAATTGCTGCTGCTTGTAGCTCCCATGAGGGAGCCCCTATTTTTGCTAATGGGCTTTCGGTAGCCTGTAGCTGGGGAGTCCCATATGTGAGGACTGACTTCCTGCTTGTTCCCGGAGAAAGCGTAGTTACTCACCTGTAACAAGTATTCTCCAGGGACAGCAGGAATCAAACCACACAACCCTCCCTCCTCCCCTTGTAGTTGCTCTTTTACCATCTTTTATTTTTTTGCCATCTTTAGCTACGTCATCTGAGCAAGATGGCACCCTTGGGCGGGAAGGGGACCACGCATGCGTGGGTGGCATCTCCCAATGCTTCCGCGAGGTCTCCATCAATGCTGATGTCACCCATATGTGTGAGGACTGATTCCTGCTGTCCCTGGAGAATACCTGTTGCAGGTGAGTAACTACACTTTTTGGTATTCTTGTCTTTTCAAAGATCCATCTCATATCCGCGATGATGCCCCTTGTTCCTCGTGCTTTCCTGAACACTGCTTGCACTTCAGGCAGTTCTTGTTCCAGGTGTGGTTGTAGTATCTGTTGAATGATCTTGAATAGAATCTTTCTTACGTGTGGGATCGGAGCGATTGTGCGATAATTTCCAGTCAGATCACCTTTCCTTCAGTATTGGTATAAACACTGATCTTTTCCAGTTGACCATAATGTAAGTATCCCCTCTATAAAACCCCCTCAGGATAAACAAAACAACTCCAACAATGAACTCCGAAGCACCTGTCCAGAAAGGCTATAATTTCAACTTATCTTTTTGTCGGAACTCTCAATCAAAAGGGACAGAGGAAAGAATTCCTCACCCTCGCTGTCAACAGCCTTTCTGGACAGGTGCTTCAGGATTCATTGTTGGAGTCATAATGTAAGTATGGCAACAGTCACAGACGATTGCATCTTTCAATATGGATCCTTGAGCATCTTGTAGCATTCCAATCTGAGGCTAGAATTTTCTTTTTAACTCACTTAGCTTTAGGAAAGCCAATCTTATTTTCCTCGCAGAGTTTGATTCTATTTCCTTGCATTATAATACTTCTCCTTGCCTCGTCTTGCTGCATATTGGAAATCTCTATTGAGTGCTGTAATTGCCTCTTTTTCTCCTCTGGCTTTAGCTTCTCTGTGTTTCTGGGCAATTTTCAGAGTTTCTTCAGTTATTCATTTTTGGCCGTTTTTTTCTTTTTCACCTTTTGTAGAGAATTCTCACTTTCTTCCAACACAATCTTCTTGATGTCATCCCATAACTCTTCTGCTGCTCTGTCATTTGTATCCAAAGCAGCAAATAGATTTCGCAGGCGGTCTTAAAATTGCAGTTGTATATTCTTAAGCTCATATTTTGCTACATTCATAAGCGGCTTGTTCTTTTTCAGCTTTAGCTTAAGTTTGCGTACCAGTAGTTGGTGATCTGTACCCCAGTCAGCTCCAGGTTTTGTCTTTGTTGATGTTTTAGAACTTTTCCATTGTTGACTTCCACAGATATAGTCAATTTGATTTTTGTACAGTCCATTGGGTGAAGTCCATGTGTACAGTGATAGTTTATGATGATTTAAGAAGGTGTTTGAGATAGTTGGTTTTGCAGAATTCTATCAGCATTTCTCCAACTTCATTTCTGTTGCCAAGTCCATATTTTCAAACCGCTTTTTCGCTGTCTTTGTTGCCAACATTTGTGTTCCAGTCACTCATAACTATCCGTATATTTTGTTTGCATGTTTTGTCAATTTTAGCTCGTACTTGTTCATAGAACTGATCCACTTCTTCCTTTTCTGCGGCTGTTGTTGGGGCATATACCTGAATAATAGTTGTGTTGAAGGGCATTCCTCATAGATGAATATAAATTAAGCGTTCACTGATTGCATTGTATTTCATTACAGTTCTTGCAAGTTTCTTCTTGATTATAAATGCAACACTATTCTTCTTTGTCTTTCATTTCCAACATAGTGCAGTTGTGGTCAACATTATTGGCACCCTTTCATTTTATGTTATGTTATCTACAATATCCTGAGAAATAATTGGAAGTATTCCAACTTTGTCTCATCATAATATTTTAATAGTATATTCAAAGGTATACAACAAAAAAGATGATTTGTGTGCAACTTAGTCATAGGAATTTTCGAGAAAAAAAAACAAAATATGATCTGGACAGGATTAATGGCACCCTTCACAAAAATTTGGTTGCACAATCCTTGGCAGTGATGACAACCTCCAAACGTTTCTTGTAGCCATCTATAAGTTTTGTACATCTGTCTGCTGGTAGTTTCTCCCACTCTTCAACTGCAATTTGTTCCAGTTCATGAATGTTTCCACGATTCCTTTTACCAGTGGCAGATTTAAGCTCTTTCCAAAGGTTCTCAATTGGATTGAGATCAGGACTCATTGCTGGCCAGTTTAAAACAGTCCATTTGTGCCTTTTTAACCATTCTTTTGTACTTTTGAATGTATGTTTTAGGTCATTGTCCTGCTAGAAGGACACATGACCTTCAACCCAGAACTAGCATTCTGATACTAGGTAGCACGTTTTGCTCCAAAATACCTTGGTAGTTCTCTGACTTCATGATTCCTTTAATACGTTCATTTCCTAAAGCAGTAAAACCGTGCCACAACATTATGGAACCTCCACAATATTTAACTGTAGGAAGGGTGGTGGTTTCCTAATAAGCTTCATTTCTTTGTCTGTAAATGTATTGCACGTCTCATTGCCAGAGAGCTCAAGTTTGGTTTCATCTATCCATAGAACATTTTCCCAGAAGGATTGTAGTTTCTCAAGGTGGGTTTGGGCAAAGATCAGGCATACATTTTATGTCTGTCTTTGAGCAGTGGGATTCCTCCTTGGCCTTTGCCCATTAAGTCCTTCTTTGTTTAGTGCACAGTGTATGGTGCGGGTTGAAACCAGCACTCCAGATTGCTCCAGGTCAGACTTAAGCTCTTTGGATGTTGTTTGTGGCGTTTTTCCAACAGTACGTACTAACATTTGAATACTTGGATTAATTTTCCTCTTCCCAGAACATCCTGGGAGGTTCCGGACAGTTTAGTGAGCAGAAAACGTCTTAATAACATTGCAAACTGTAGACACAGGAATCCCAAGGTATTTGGAGATGGCCTTGTATCCCTAGGAAGTTTGATGATAATGGCTTTTCTGACTGTCTCAGGCAGCTCTGTTGTCTTCACCCTTGTGAAAATGGAACAGGTAGTGAATGTGGCCATTTTAAACATTAGAGCCATTTATTCATTGGTTGATTCAAGTCATGTGAATACTTGACAGTTGATCACAGGTGCATCTAATTTTACTTAAAGGGGAATATGATTCTTTTGTTCAAACTGATTTGAATTGTTTATGAGGGTGCCAGTAATCATGTCCTGGCAATGTCCCAGTTTTTATACGATTTCCTTCTATTTCATCTTTTAATTGGCCTTATTTTATTTGATTCTTTGTGTCAAATATGTGCATCCAAAGCCATTTCACTGGCCACTTTTCTGCAGGAGATATTGGGGCATTAAGCGGTTGAACTGCAAGGGTGCCAATAATGTTGACCACAACTGTATACCATGTGATCATCAGATGCAAAGTGACTGATGCCAGTCCATTTTGTACTTGGTGCATTGATAAACATGACTCATTCCTACTGACGGCATATAGCACTAGCTAGCACTGCTGTTCTATTAATTTCTCTGTCTCCCAAGTTCAGAAGCATATATATCTCATACCATTCTTTCATATCACATATAGAGCAGGAGGTAAGAGATGAGGTGGCCAGATTCCCAGGGTTATTAAGGCAGAGTTTCCACTCAGAACAAATGTGGTGGTTGCCCCTAGGATGGAATTCTACTGGACAACTAAAGGAATAAATCCTATGCAGTGTTGCGATGGAAATGTGCATTAAAATTGATGATCATTTGAGGGCAATAATTTTATTTTTCTGCTATTCCTGTTAGTTTTTCTACCCATTAGATTACTGAAAAGTGCCCATTATTCTATGAGAGTAGATAATGAAGTATACTTGACTAGCTGAAAGTCAGCCTTCACTGCTTCTTCTAGTTGTTTTGAAGACATTTTCAAGTGTATACTGCTTTGGGACATATAATATTGACTGTGAATATTGGGGGATAAGGGGGAGGAATATGGCTTCTCATAGTACCATGTGTTTTTCCTCAAATGTTTTATGGAGTGTATGCATCTGTGAGTGCATACTGATCTTAAGCAAATATCGTTGCAGATGTGTGGAAGAGAGGGTGTAGATCCCCATCATGTGCTTTTGCTCCACTCTTCCCCATCTCCCAGTCTCCCCTGCTGTGCTCTTTCCTCTGTGTGCAATGCTACCCAGTCTCTGATTTTTTTATCTTACTTCCTCACTCATTCTTTCCAGATTTCTTTTTTTGGCTTCTTTCATCGTCATTTCTTCTCAGGTTTGCACGATCACCACACTGAGTATGTATGAGATAGATTTGCATATACTGGGTTCTGCAAATATGCAATATGTGTGAGTCTGAAAAGCAGACTGGATTAGTTGTGCCCCCAGAAGAATGAGAAGCATTGCCTTATTACCTGAAAAATGTCTGGGCAAGTGTGTTTTTTCGGTGTTTCTTTGACAGAGTATGAGGCATGAACAGCGTGATGACTGCTCTGTAATTTTATTCATGTTTGTAGGTGGCATAGGAAGAATTACAGTGATAAAGTATAGCAATAAAAATGGTTGATGGCCCTATTCCCTACCTCGCTCCAGAACAGCTAAGTGTGTCTGTGAAAGGGGTCTTCATGTCTGGATGGTAAGGGAGATCAATCATATAATCAAAATAAAACAAACAACTGATAGGATTTGAAAGCTCTTTTTCTACAACATTCTTTTTGTTTGTCCAAGAAAAGTTATATTAACCTACAAAGATTTGTCTCTAGGACAAATGGAGCTATGAAAACACTGCCATTCAAATGGAAATACAACAAAAATATACAGTATTCTAATTAAGAAATTAGAGCAGTGCCTCGTATATCTAGTAGCAGTAGAAGAAAGATATTCCAAGTACAATTTTAAGAAAGGATAGTTCCTTATCGTCCCTCCAGTCCAGTCCCAGTATCTGTGGGTTGACTCACCCTTCCAGCAGCTTGGAGACTGAGCATGTCACATTTTGATGACATCACCCTGGATAAGCAGCTGGCACCTCCCTCCAGCCCTCCAGTATCTGTCTTCAAGCAATTAGGAAATTGTGTGCTGGGTATTACTTAAGTTTCAGAGCATTGTTATAGAGTACTAATAGATATAGACTCAACTAGCTAGATTCAAGTTGATAGGAAAATAAAAGAATAGAAGCACTGAGCGAAGCCCAAACTGGATTGAAGACAGGCAAGGACAGGGAGTACCAGAGGGGAACAGGCCGGTGAGAAGGGCTTTCCTGCAGCTTCACATTTCAGGCAGCGGCTCCAGACCTCACAACAGGTGAGGATCCGTCTTTGAGAAGGCAGCCTGTCACTTGGGCCAACTGACGCTGCAGCCACAGAGGGCAGGCTGAGCATCAGAGCAGCACAAATACGCAAGGTAATTGGGGAATTTGAGCTGAAGGAGCCCTAAATAGGACGGATTTGGGCAGACCATGAATAACGGAGGTCTTGCCTGACCCTTGTGTTCTCCGCAGACATTTTCCCGCTGAGTGCGGGAATCGTGGCCATTTTAAATCACACAATTTATTGTTTTTGGAGCTGACCAGCTGTTTTAATGCATCAGATACTAGGGATGCATGATTTTGCATTTTCTTGTTTTAATTATATGAGGTGGCTTCCTGGATTAAGTGGAAGGCTTCCAATAAAAAAAAATTAAATGACTGACAATACTCGATTTGCTAAGGAGCAGTGCAGAGCTACCAACAAGCATTTGGGGCATTGGCTGCCAGTTGGGAAGTTACTGTGCCATCCAAGCCAGTGTGTGGCATGCAGGTCATACAAGGGACTGTTCTCGGCTGCCGGCTGCTATTGCCGGTGTTTTGCCAAATCCAGGTCTTTGGAAGCAGAGTTGCCCATGTTGCCCATTTTCCCTGTAAGTATTAGCGTATGTGTCTCATATCCCCTCGTGTTAAATATATCCCCCAATTGACCGCTTTGACCCGGTGAAAAGCGGGATATAAATACAGCTAAATAAATAAATAAATAAATAGATAGCACACCAGAAACGGTGGAACATAAGATATGCCATACTGGGTCAGACCAAGGTCCATCAAGCCCAGTATCCTGTTTCCAACAGTGGCCAATCTAGGACATACGTACCTAGCAGTTTCCCCAAAAGACACAGGTTCCACAATGCTTGTACTGGGTCAAGCATTGATATCCTGGGTCCCTTTTTAATAATGATTCCTTATCGTTCCTCGAATTCAGTCCTCCACCTCTGGGTAGTGTACCTCCTCCTGCAGCTTGGAGACTGGGCATGTCAAAACTGTGACATCACTGGATGTATCCTGCTAACCTCTCCCATCAGCCAGCCCCAGTGTGTCCAGTCTCCATGCAGCAGGAGGACGTAGTGAGTCGAGGTGCGGGGCTCACTTGAGGAACAGATAAGGAGCATGTGTAGTGTTCAGCTTAGCCTTAGTTTTAAAAATTTGGTTTGGTGCTGTATTATATTAATTTTCTATTCCGATACCTGTCTCTTTAAAAAAAAAAAAAAAAAATTGAGCCGATCCCCAACCTATGCCCTGCTCTTTTTCTCTCAACTCGCTCAGCCCCACCAGCAGAACTCTCCTCCTAGGCTATACGGGGGAGAGCCCTGTAGCTCACAAGCCGGCCTGCCTTCCAGCTCCCGATTAGCGTTGTTCAGTGGGGCAGATGGTTCAGGCTGCGAAAGGAGCTCCACCACGTGCGTTGCTCACTTCAGAGTTGAGCGACGCCGTGCTTGGCTGAACAGAGCGGCGACCTGGTAAGACTTTGTTTATGCTGGGAATTCTGTGCTCTTTGGGGCAGGGGATGGCTCCGCAACCGCGCAAGCTACTGCTGAAAATTTTAAAGAAGCTGGAGTGAGGTTTTGGCGCCAAGAAGAGCCCGGTTAAACCTGCGGCCATTTTCCCGATTGCAGCAGCCACGTGGTGATTTCGGCGGGAGCTTCTGCTGCGGGGGGTGAAGAAAAAGGATAGCTTTCAGTCTGAAAAGAGACAATTTCAAGTAGATTGGGTTAGTTTAGGCAGATTCAGGGGACTTGAGGGGTTTTTTCATTCAGGAAGCTGGACTTTCACTTTCATTTAAATTAAAAAAAAAAAAAAAAGGTCTTATTAACAAGGGACTCTACCACATCATCAAGAGATAGTTTGTATTAATAACTAATGCCTTCTCGGCCCCACTGTCTAGTGTGTGGCACGCGCAGGGGCACAGTATCGGACACCGGTATATGCCGGGGGGTGCGCAGCAGTGTCTAACAGTATGGAGCAGCAGATGGATGATAAAGGCGCTCAGGAGTCACTCAGCCTGTCGGCATCACTGTTCCCTCTAAGCTGTGCGCGTGTGCGCGCGCACACACCTTGCCGAGTGAGCGCACATACTTTACAACTGAGCGCACAAAAATTATGGTTCTGATTCTGATAGAAAACAACACAGATGTTCTTAAAATTGAAATGTTGTTGTGTATTTATGGTTTTCACAAGTTCTACAATATTTTCTAGTGCAATCAATATGGTGTACATACTGTATTCTGACGTTTAGTCAAATTTTAAAGTATATAACTCCGAGTGTCGTTATGTGGCGCACAAAAATTTAACCTTCCTTCAAAAGCTGCACAGCTGATATTTTATGCGCTCACAGCCTACAGAAAATTAGAGGGAACATTGGTCGGCATGTGCTGAAGGGTAGCTGTGGGGGGAGGCACAGTCATTGACTTTGCTGGAAAAGCCCACGGGTTCCGCTGCTGCAGTGCCTTCGATCACAAGGCCTCCTCTGGGAGATTTTTCTCCAGGGTTTGTGTTAATGCATAAGGCATATTGCTTGCGGCAACAAGGGAAACTGCCGGAGCCGATGCCTCTGGCGTCCCTGGGGATACAGGTCGAGGTGGAAGATACCAGCCACATTATGGCGAGACCCCTTAAAAGAGCGTGGCCCCCTAAATCACCCACTCTCAGATAACGAGTAGACTGAGACGGAAGGACCTGACTTAGAACCTGATTTTTCAAGGGAGGAAATTGAGGAAGGCAAAATTCTGGAACCGGAGGATCAAGCAAGAATCATTCAGGTCTTCAGAAGGGACGAGCTTACGGCACTCGTTACAGAATCTTGTCAGGCGCTCAATCTAGCTGCTGTACAACCAGCTGAGGAGGAGAGGTTGGAAGACCCTTTCTTTCAAGCAGTAAGGGAATCTCAGGTGGTGTTCCCGGTCCACCAGGTAGCTGACCGGATGATCCAAGATGAATGGGACCTGCCAGAAGCGGGGCTGAAGGGAGTCAGGACCATGAACAGGCTCGATCCCCTTGCAAGGACAAGGAAAGATTTCATTCCCTGCGGATAGATGCGACAGTATCTGCAGTCGCAAAGAAGATGACTATTCCGGTGGAAGGTAGCACAGCTTTGAAGGATGCGCAGGATAGGAAAGTAGACGGTTCTGCTAAAACAGGCTTTTGAGGCAAATGCCCTTTCTTTGCAAGCCTCCATTTGTGGGGTTTGGGTGGCAAGAGTGTGTCTCCGGTCCCAACACTTGCAGCAATCCAGTCAACTGGAACAAATGGAGGTGACACGGTTAGAGTCAGGGTCGGCATATTTAGCAGATGTCCACTACGATTTGATCAGAGCATTGGCCAATAGTTTGTCCTCTTTGGTGGCCACTCATCGTTATCTGTGGCTCAGAAATTGGGCAGCAGATGGCTCTTCCAAATCACGTCTGAGTAAACTTTCTTTTAAAGGTAAATTGTTTGGTGAAGACCTAGACAAATTGGTGAAGGATTTGGGAGAGTCTAAAGGTGGAAGGCTTCTGGAAGATAAGCCTAAGCAGGGCAAGCCCATGCCGGACATGGGGGGCCAGTTTAGGGATTTCAGGAGATTTCGTACTTCTCGACTAGGAGGCTTCCAAAGGGGAAGATTTGCTTCTAGAGCCCAGGGGTTTCGTGGCTTTCGGGGAGCAGGTAGAGGATTCGCAGCAGCCTCCACGGCGCAGAGTCGAAAACAACAATGAAGCGAGGCGGACTCAGGTAGGAAGTCAACTGATTGGGGGATGGCTTCGGGAGTTTCTTCCTGCCTGGGTCCACATAACGTCAGAGCAATGGGTGTTGGAGATCATACGCGACGGTTATACGTTAGAATTCGCCCGCCCGGTTCTGGATTCGTTTGTGCTGTTGCCGTGCAGGGATTGATTGAAAACGCTGGCAGTACGACAGACATTGGAGCGGCTCCTACGAATGGGAGCAATAGTGCCCGTTCCGTCAGAGGCTTACAGCGAAGGTCGTTACTCCATTTATTTCATGGTGCCAAAGAAAGATGGGTCCCTCAGGCCTATCCTGGATCTGAAAGGGGTAAATCGCTATCTACGAGTCCCCCATTTCAGGATGGAAACATTGCGTTCGGTAATAGTCGCGGTACGGCAAGGAGAGTTTTTGACCTTCCTCGATCTTACCAAGGTGTACTTGCACATTCCAATCAGAGCAGCACATCAAACGTTTCTGAGGTTCGCGCTTCCGTGGGGACATTATCAGTTTCAGGCATTGCCCTTCGGTTTAGTGACGGCTCCACACACATTCACCAAGGTTATGGTAGTGGTGGTGGTGGCGTTACAGAAGGAAGGTATTCTAGTCCACCCTTATCTCGACGATTGGTTGATTCAGGCAAAGTCCGAGGCCGAGAGCGTACAAGTTACAGAAAAGGTGGTAAGGTTCCTACAGAGTCTAGGCTGGGTGGTCAATTCGGTCAAGAGTCGGTTAGTCCTGTTCCAGGTGCTGGAGTACTTGGGGGTCTGCTTCGACACACGGACAAGGGCTGTGTTTTTGCCGGATCGAGGGGCTCAAGCACTTCGGCAGCTAGTGTGCAAGTTCATGGTAGCTCCGGCTCCTTTGGCATGGAGCTATCTTCGAGTGTTACTAACAATGGCGGTGACCCTGGAGGTAGTCCCATGGTCCAGAGTTCACATGCGACCGTTGCAGAGGGCGTTGCTACGGCGATGGTCACACCAGAACAATTCTCTGAACAAGCAGTTCCCCTGTCCGCTTCGAGTCAAGCGGTCTCTTCAGTGGTGGCTTTGTCTAGGGAATCTGGCAGCGGGCTTAACACTGGAACAGCTACACTGGCTCCCCCTGTTGACAGACACGAGTCTGACAGGCTGGGGGGCACACTGCGAGGGTCTCTTTGCGCAAAGTACTTAGGACGTTCAAGAGGTCCAATGGTCAATCAACCGTCTCTAGTTGCGAGCAGTGTTTCTAGCACTACAGGCGTTCGAAGTAGCGGTGAAAGGCCGATCGGTGCGAGTTCTCTCAGACATTTCTGCGACGGTGGCTTACATCAATTGGCAAAGCGGAATGGGAAGCGCGGCCATGGAAGAGGAAGCAGAAGTATTGTTTGCCTGGATAGAACCTCGGCTGCAAACGATCTCGGCAGCACATATTGCGGGAAAGGACAATGTGATGACAGATTTTCTCAGCAGAGTCCGGGTGGATGCGGGAGAATGGGAGCTCCATCCGGAAATCTTTGCCCAGATAGTCCACAGATGGGGACCGCCAATTATGGATCTCATGGCAACCTTCCAGTCAGCGAAGACCAGTCACTTTTACAGCAGAAGACGAGAGAGGATCTCGGAAGGGATCGATGCCCTCATACAGCATTGGCCATCGTCAGGACTCCTCTGTCTTCCCTCCATGGGCCCTTATTGGGAGAGTAGTTCAGCGCATCGACGCTCATTGAGGAAGAGTTCTTCTGGTGGCCCCAGATTGGCCAAGACGCCCGTGGTATGCTGATCTAGTCCGACTCCTCAACAAGGAGCCTTGGAGGTTACCGATAATGGAGAATCTGCTGATTCAGGGTCTGCTTCTAATGCCTCAGGTGGATTGGTTCTCGCTTATGGCCTGGCCATTGAAAGGGCGCGGTTAAGGAAAAAAGGCTATTCTTGGGTGGTTATCTTGACCTTACTCCGGGCCAGAAAGAGGTCTACTTCCTTAGCTTATGTGCGAACTTGGCGTATCTTTGAGGACTGGTGCTCCCGGAGGCAAGTTCGGGCGGCCACGGTAGCCGTTCTGGTGGTATTAAGTTTTCTGCAAGACTGTTTCAAAAAGGGCCTGGCTGCCAGCTCCCTAAGGGTCCAGTTGGCAGCTCTGGCTTGCTATAGGGGAAAAGTTCAGGGAGCAGCCTTAGGATCTCATGTAGATGTGGTGCGTTTTCTTAGGGCGGTCTCTAGGATTCGTCCCTCTCGTAGAATAATGGTGCCACCGTGGGACCTTAACTTGGTTTTAGGGGCATTGGCTAAAGAGCCCTTTGAACCTTTATACCAGGTGTCTGTTAAGGATTTAACGTTAGACAGTGTTTTTGGTGGCTATCTGTTCGACATGGCGAGTTTCAGAGCTGCAGGCGTTGTCCTGTCGAGAGCCGTTTTTATCATTTTCTAGGGAAAAGGTGGTGTTGCGACCAGTTCTGTCCTTTATTCCAAAGGTAGTTTCTCCGTTTCACCTGAATCAATCAGTTTCACTACCGGTATTAGGCTCGGCGGAGGGGAACGTCTCAGACCGTAGTTTACACCACCTAGACATAAAGAGAGTACTGCAACAATATTTAAAAGTTTCAGAAATGTTTCATAAGTCTGAATGTCTATTTGTGCTGTTCGGAGGCCCCCATAAAGGGAAAGCGGCGGCGAAAGCTTCAATTTCCAGATGGATTCGTGAAGCGATTGTGTCAGCATATATTCTGCATGGTCGTCCAGTACCGGTTGGTTTACGAGCTTATTCTACTAGAGCGCAAGCGACATCTTGGGCGGAGCACAGTTTGGTCCTGCCAGTGGAAATTTGCAGAGCGGCCACTTGGTTGTCTCTCCATTCCTTCAGTAAGCACTACTGCCTGGACGTTCTGACATCGAACGATGCTTGTTTCGGGTCGGCGGTGTTGCGATCCGGGTGGAAAGGTCCCTCCCAATGATTACTGCTCTGTTACATCCCAGAGGTGGAGGACTGAACTGGAGGAATGATAAGGAAATGGAAATTACACTTAGCTGGTAATTGTTGTTTCCTGAGGAACTTCAGTTCAGTCCTCATTCCCGTGCGGGGATAGATTCTTCAGGAGTTGGTTTTCAGTTTTGGGGGGATTACCAAACACGTAGTAGGTGAGAACCTTCATAGTCTAGGGATCGCCTTGATTCTTTCTATCTGTCCATTCCTGATCTTCCCTCTCTATGGTTCGGCTCAAGGAGGGAAAGGGAAAGTGTGAGAAGCCGTCTCCTTCTTACGAGAGGGAGTATTAGTTATAAGTTATAAGTGAAAGTTGAGTTTAAAGTTGAAATTAATATGATAGCTACTTATTTGCTGCTCCTTTGAGTCTGCTTTGTCAATAGTTCACTGGGGCTGATGGGAGAGGCCAGCAGGATACATCCAGCGATGTCACAGTTCTGACATGCCCAGTCTCCAAGCTGCAGGAGGAGGTACTACCCAGAGGTGGAGGCCTGAACTGGAGTTCCTCAAGGAACAACAGTTACCAGGTAAGTGTAATTTCCATTTTATGGACCTTTCCTCCAGGAACTTGTCCAAACCTTTTTTAAACCCAGCTACACTAACAGCCTTTACTACATCCTCCGGTAACAAATTCCAGAGTTTCATTACACGTTGACTGAAAAAATATTTTCTCTTATTTGTCTTAAATAGTTTACCCTGTAACTTCATTGCATGCCCACTACTCTTTCTATATTCTGATAACGTAAACAATCGATCTACGTTTATCTGTTCCACTCCATTCATTAATTTATAGACCTCTATCATATCTTCCCTCTGCCGTCTCTTTTCCAGATTGAAGAGCTCTAACTTTTTTAGCCTCTCCTCATAGGGGTATCCTTCCATCCCCTTTACCATTTTGGTGGCTCTTCTCAGAACCTTTCTAATAATACTATATCCTTTTTAAGATACGGCGACCAGAATTGCACACAATATTCAAGGCGCGGTCGCACCATGAAATGATATAGAGGCATTATAATATCCTTTGTTTTATTTTTCATTCCTTTCCTTATGATACCTAGCATTCTGTTTGCTCTCTTGGCTGCCGCTGCACACTGGGCGGAGGGTTTTAACATCTTATCCACAAAGATGCCTAAATCTTTTTCCTGGATGGTGGTTCCTAATGTGGAACCTTGCATCGTGTAACCATAATTTGGGTTGTTCTTCCCTAGGTGCATAACCCAGTTACACTAACAGCCTTTACTACATCCTCCAGTAACAAATTCCAGAGTTTGATTACACGTTGAGTGAAAAAAAATTGTATTTTATTAGTCTTAAATAGTTTACCCTGTAGCTTCATTGCATGTCCCCTAGTCTTTCTATATTCTGATAACGTAAACAATCGATCTATGTTCTCCCGTTCCACTCCGTTCATTAATTTATAGACTTCTATCATATCTCCCCTCAGCCATCTCTTTTCCAGGTTAAAGAGCCCTAACCTTTTTAGCCTTTTTTCATAGGAGTATCCTTCCATCCCCTTTACCATTTTGGTGGCTCTTACATTCCTTTCCTTATGATACCTAGAATTCTATTTGCTCTCTTGGCCGCCGCTGTACACTGGGCCGAGGGTTTTAACATGTTGTCCACAATGACGCCTAAATCTTTTTCCTGGGTGTTGGTTCCCAATGTGGAACCTTGCATCATGTAACCATAGTTTGGGTTGTTCTTCCCTAGGTGCATAACTTTGCACTTGTCCACATTAAATTTCATCTGTCATTTTGATGCCCAGTCTTCCAATTTATCAAGATCCTCTTGCAATTTTCCACAATCCTCTTGTGTTTTAACAACTTTAAATAGTTTTGTGTCATCTGCAAATTTGATAACCTCACTCGTTATTCCACTTTCCAGGTCATTTATGAATATGTCAGAAAGCAGCGGACCCAGCACAGATCCCTGGGGTACACCACTATTCACCCTTCTCCATTGGGAAAATTGGCTATTTAGTCCTACTCTCTGCTTTCTATCTTTTAACCAGTTCCTGATCCACAATAGTACACTGCCTCGTATCCCATGACTCTTTAGTTTTGTCAAAGGTCTCTGATGAGGGACCTTGTCAAAGGCTTTCTGAAAGTCCAGATACACTATATCAACCGACTCACCTTTGTCCACCTGTTTATTCACA
This sequence comes from Ichthyophis bannanicus, assembly GCA_033557465.1. Classification (NCBI taxonomy): domain Eukaryota; kingdom Metazoa; phylum Chordata; class Amphibia; order Gymnophiona; family Ichthyophiidae; genus Ichthyophis; species Ichthyophis bannanicus. Next base: position 548,098,365 of record CM066033.1, read on the forward strand.
CCTTCAAAAAAACATAACAGATTAGTAAGACAAGATTTTCCTTGTCTAAAGCCATGTTGGCTGTCTCCGGTCCAGGTGATTTGCTACTCTTCAGTTTATCAAATGGTTGTAATACATCTTCATGATGTATCAATATTTCCTTCAATTCTTCCGCACCTTTAAATCCCACTTCAGTCATGGGTAACATCCCTACATTTTCCTCAGTAAAGACTGAAGCAAAGAATTCATTCAGTCTCTCCGCTATCGCCTTGTCTCCTCTTAGTGCCCCTTTAAGCCCCTCTATCATCTAATGGACCAACTGACTCTCTCACTGTTTTTTTTACTACGAATGTACTTGAAAAAGTCTTTATTACGCGTTTTTGCTTCAACAGCAAGCTTCTTCTCACATTCTCCCTTTGCCTGCTTTATCAATGCCTTGCATTTAACTTGCCAGTGCTTATTTATTTATTTATTTACATTCTCTTATATACCGGGCTATTCTGCATCAGTGCGGTTTACATTGAACAAACTGAAATTACATTGAACAGGGCATTATAACTTGGAGATAACTATATTACAGGGAACATGGGCTATGGAGGGTTAAGTGGCTTGCCCAAGACCACAAGTAGCACCTGTGGGACTAGAAACCCCAGTCCTTCCGGCCCAAGGTTGCTGTCCTCTAGTGGGATTTGAACCCCCGGCCTGAAGTACCTTGCCCCATTTGGCTCTTTTTTTCCATTTCCTGAAAGATGCTTTTTTGGCAACAACAGCCTCTCTGACCTCACCTTTAAACCATGCTGGCAGCTTTTTTTACTTCCTTCCACTTTTCTTAAAGCGTGGAATACAGCTGGTCTGGGCTTCCAAGATAGTATTTTTCAACAGCACCCAAGCTTGATGTAAGTCTTTAACTTTTGCAACTGCTCCTTTTAGTTTTTTCTTAACTATGTCCTCATTTTATCATACTCTCCCTTTCGAAAGTTAAAAGGTAGTACTGTGGATTTCCTTACCATCACTCCTCCACTAATTAAATCAAACGTGATCAGGCTATGATCACTATTGCCAAGTGGCCCCAACACCCTTATCTCTTGCACTAGATCTGGTGTTCCACTAAGGACTAGGTCCAAAATGGCTTCTCCTCTGGTCGGTTCATGAACCAGCTGCTCCAAGAAGCAGTCACTTATTTCATCTAGGAACTTTATCTTCCTAGTATGTCCTGCTGTGACACTGACCCAGTCGATACCGGGGTAATTAAAATCACCCATTATTATTGCTGTGCTCTAACTTTTGTTAACTTCCCTGACTTCTTTGAACATTTCATCATCCATTTGTTCATTCTGGCCAGGCAGTCGATAGTATACCCCCACTGCCATCCCCTTCCCCTTTTTAGATGGAATTTCAATCCCTAGAGATTCTACAGCAAATTTTGTTTCCTGCAAAACTTTAATCCTTTCTGACTCAATGCCCTCTCTAACATAGAGCGCAACCCCTCCACCAATTTGATCAGCTCTATCATTACGATATAGTTTGTACCCAGGTATCACAGTGTCCCATTGGTTGTCCTTTTTCCACCATGTGTCTGAGATTCCAATCATATCTAACCTCTCATTTAGTGCTATATATTCTAACTCATCTTATTTTTTTAGACTTCTAGCATTTGCATACAAGCATTTTAGAGACTGTATTTTATTCATATTAATTTGGCTATTGGTGGGCATGGGTAATTTGGAAACTTTAAGCTCTGTCTGCTCCATACTCAAGGGCATTTGGGCTGCTTTACTCTTTTTTGGAACCTCTCTGCTTTTGGTAGTATCCTTCAAGAATACATTCTTCCGAACCATGCGCTCTTGGGTGACTGTCGGCTTTCCCCTAATATCTATTTTAAAAGCTGCTCTATCTCCTCTTTAAAGGTTAATGCCAGCAGCCTGGTTCCTTCCCGGTTAAGGTGAAGCCTATCCCTTCAGAAGAGCCCCTCCTTTCCCCAGAATGTTCCCCAGTTCCTAACAAATCCAAACCCCTCATCCTTGCACCATCGTCTCATCCACGCATTGAGACTCCCAAGCTGTGCCTGCCTTTTGGGTCCTGCGCGTGGAACGGGAAGCATTTCGGAGAATGCTACCCTGGAAGTTCTGGATTTCAACTTCCTACCTAAAAGCCAAAATTTAGCCTCCAGAACCTCCCTATCATATTTTCCTATGTCATTGGTACTGACTTATAAGAAGACAGCAGACTCCTCCCCAGCACTATCTAAGACCTTATCTAGGTGGCACGTGAGGCCCGCTACTTTCGCACCACGCAGGAATGTTACCAGGCACTCCTCACGTCCACCAGCCACCCAGCTATCTACATGCCTAATGATCGAATCACCAACTATAACGGCTGTCCTAACCCTTCCCTCATGGGCACATGGCTCTTGAGAAACTTCCTCGGTGTGAGAGGGTTTTACATCACCTGAAGGACAGGTCCTAGTTACAGGATTACTTCCTGCCACACCAGGGTGATGCTCTTTTGTCACGTGACCTCTCTCCTGCATGGCAACAGGGATGCTGCCAGACTGGAGGTGGGACTTCAGGACTATATCCCTATAGGTCTCGTCTATGTACCCCTCTGTTTTTCATATGTCTTCCAAGTCTGCTTCTCTAGCCTCTAGAGAATGGATTCTTTCCCTGAGAGCAAAGAGCTCCTTGCATCTAGTGCACATGTAAGACCTCTCACCAACTGGGAGAAAATCATACATGTGACACTCAATGCAAAAGACTGGAAAGCCCCCATCTCGCTGCTAGACTGCTGTCTGCATTTTATTTTTAAGCTTGTGTTTAGATCTTTAAGTTCTTTATTTTCTAAGGGTTGCTGTAGATACTTATATTAATAAAAGTGTACCTAATACGTTTAATATACCTTGTTCACCTGAAACTTAATTAATCTCAGGTCCTTAATGTATGACTGATTTGGATAAAGAGCTGCACCTGAGAGCAGCTCCTTTCCTTTAGGATGTGCAAGCATCCATAAAGCCACGACCATCCCAGTGGTGGGCAGGTGCCGGGGAGGGAGGGAGGGAAACAAGACCTACCAAAAGAGGGCTGCTACACAGTACCCTGTCCTGTGCTTCCAAGGAAAGCCATGACCAACCTCCTGGGTGATTAACAGTCCTTGCTTGGAAAGAAGGAGTCTTTCAAAATGGCCTTTTGATCTTCCACCTGGCTTTAACACCTATTTAAGAAGTTTCACACGTCTCTTGCCCCCTAGGTAGAAGGCCTCTTTGTAAAGGTCTCTAGAAGACTTTATTTATTGCTCAAAGAATACTTACCCTGTTTTGCCTTTTATACCTAGTTATATTCTGATTTGATTTAAATTAAAGCTCTTTGCTGCTGATAGGCTCTGACCTAGTATGAAATTTAAGCTTCAAGCTCTCTGCTAGTTCTAAATTTAACCAGAAAGCCCTCTTCTGTGTTTCAAATTCAAACTGCTGTTACTAGGCCCCGACTAATTCAAAAAACACACTGGGCTCACAGATCAATCAGCTTTAATCCAATGAATTCCTTTCAGAAAAGATCCCTGAAGTATACACTCACCACTGCATATCTCTCTCCAGAAGTAGCTGTCCCCTTTTTTAGTCCCTCAAGACTGAGAAGCACAGAACTCTGGTTGAACTATTTATGCCTGGGCTTCTGAGGTAAGCTGTGACCAACTTCCTGGGTGATTAACAGTCCTTGCTTGGATAGAAGGAGTCTTTCAAAATGACCTTTTGACCTGCCACCTGGCTTTAACACCTAATTAAAAAGTTTCACAGGTCTCTTGCCCCCTAGATAAAAGGGCCCCTTTGTAAAGGTCTCTAGAAGACTTTATTTATTGCTCAAAAAATACTGACCCTGTTTTGCCTTTTATGTTGTTATATTTTGATTTGATTTAAACTAATGCACTTTGTTGCTGCTAGGCCCTGAGTGAGTATTAAATGTAAGCTACAAGCTCTCTATTCTGGGTTCTAAATTTAACCAGAAAGCTCTCTTCTGTGTTTTAAATTTAAATTGCTTCTACTAGGCCCTGAGTGATTTAACAAGTACACTGGGTTCACAGATTAATCAGCTTTAATCCAAAGAATTCCCTTCAGAAAAATTCCCATAAGTATATACTCACTATTGCAGATCTCTTTCCAGAAGTAGCAGTCCCCTTTTGTAGTCCTTCAAGAGGCAGAGTTGTCCACTCAGCCTGTAGAAGATGGCGGTTCTGCTAGCCCACAGGCTCCTCCAGTGGCCTGGGGGGGGGGGGGGGGGCAATTGACAGGGCCCAACCTATAACTTCAGCTACAAAAGATAAGACAAAGAAAGCAAATAAGGTCTCTGTGAAGAACTCTGTGGTTAAGGAGAGGCAGAATACCTCTTTTCCACAGGGCTTTATGCTGGAATTTGTCCTCCTCGTACATAGGGCTTTTTGTATGAGGCAGCATGGGGAGGAGGGATTGGAGGAAGTCAAGGAGAAGGCACAAAAGAAGGTCTTTATGGCGCCCTCTGCACAGGTACCACAGGACCCCCTGGGACTCAGCAAGCAGAGATTAGAGGAGGACCTCTGGGAAGTGGGTCTTTACCCTCAGAGGAGCTAGAAGATCCAGAAGCAGATCTGAACCAGGGTCAGATCTAGAGGAAGGATAAATCCCTCATGGTGAGGATGCACGGTTTATCACAGTTTTCCAGAGGGAGGAATTGGCCAAATTCATAGCGCTTTCTGCCAAGGCCCTTAATGTGGGAACTGAGATTTCGGGGAAGTAGGAGCCTTGGGAGGATCCGTCCTTTCAGGCAGTTCGGTGTACATAGAAAGCGTTTCCCCTGTACAGAGTGGCCAGGCTGATGATGCAAGATGAATGGGATGTTCCAGAGGCTGTTTTGCGGGGCATAAGGATTATGTCTCGCCTTTATCCATTGCCAGAAGAGGATAGAGAGATTTTGCATGCACCTAAGGTGGACTCTGCGATTGCAGCTTCCACAAAAGACTAGGATTCCCATAGAAGGTGGTTTGGCCCTCAGGAATGTGCAGGATCGGAAATTAGAGAAGCTCCTCAAGCAGGTGTTTGATATCAATGCCTTCTTCTTGCAGGGGTCGATTGGTTGCACCTTTGTGGCTCGGTGTGTCTGCACTATGCGCGTGGAATCTTAGCGAGCTTAGGGGATGCTAGTCCACAACTGCCGGAAGCTGCCAAGCTAGAGTTGGGGGAGGCGTATCTGGCAGATGCGTTCTATAGTTGTTGATATGGAAGGACAGACTAGATAGGCCATGTGGTCTTTTTCTGTCATATTTCTATGTTTCTATAAGGGGACTGTTGTAGTTGTTGATATGGAAGGACAGACTAGATAGGCCATGTGGTCTTTTTCTGTCATCATATTTCTATGTTTCTGTAACCTTTGTCGTTGTTTGCCAAAGGGCATGGCCTCGGTGGTTGCCATGCATTGCTACTTGTGGCTGCGTAATTGAGCAGTGGATGTTTCCTCTAAGTCCTGTCTTAGTAAGTTCCCCTTTAGGGGTAAACTTCTGTTTGGGGAGGATCTGGAGAAGTTTGTTAAGAATCTGGAGACGACATGCGGCAGGCTGCCAGAGGACAAACATAAGCCGGTTTGCTCCTTGACTTTGGGGCGAGGGCAGCCTACGGATTTCAGGCGACTTCATTCTGTCAGATTTGCCCCTTATCAGAGAGGTCATTTTCCGTCTAGAGGTCAGGCCTTTCGAGGTTTCAGAGAAGCAAGTAGGGGTTTCTTCCCCTCAACCTCCTCAGGTCTTAAGAAGCCCCAATGATGCGGGCAGGTCCAGGCAGACATGAGTCCTGTGGTCGGTTGGCTACAGGATTTTTCTTTAATGATTTTTATTAAACCGTCAGATATTCAACAAACCCCAGTGCCATGGGTACACTTACATGGCCTCTGGGTATATCAACATCACACTTGGTAGGCAATATCGTCTGATGTTTACAGTTTTTTCCCCAGCTGATTCCCCTATTCCCTTACTCCCCCCCCCCCCCTCAACTGGGATTCCATACTGTTATGCAGTCATACCCTTACAGTTATATTTATTAGAATTAGGCCATACCTATAGTGTTCATATACTTCATATTATCACCTACTATGGACGCTAGGCCCACTTCCACAAAACATTGTCACAGAGTTTGTCCTCAATTCCAGTCTCTCTCTTTGTAGTTTCACAGTTATGCAGTTATGCAATTATGGCTTCCTGATCAGATCAATATGTGTTAGCCCATATTAAGAACCTCATTCCGAGCTCAAGAGGTCAGAGTGTCTAAATAACATCCCCATATAGAGTAAAAGGCTTCCTGCTTTTGGGTGTTCCCTTTCACGGTCATATTTTAACTGGTGCAGATTTTATTACTCTACTCCCAAAACGTTGGGGGATTCACATCCCTCCAGTATTGGAGAACTGACTGTTTCCCTACCACATATGCCTTTCAAACTAGCAATCATGCCAGTTGTTCCTTGGGTTGAGTGGGGCATAGTATATCAAATAGAATTGTTTCTATCTGGAGTTCTATCACCTGATCAAGCAGCCCCGCCAAATAAGTCTGAATGCGCTTCCAATAAGATGTAATCATGGGACATCGCTACCACATGTGCACTAAGTTAGCCTGATTTTGTTCGCACCATGAACATGCCCTTTGTTCTGAGAGTCCACTGTGATACGCTCGTATTGGTGAAAATTGTGCCCGATTGAAGGTGAGGTACTGAAGCTCCCGCCATTGGTTTGACTGAAAGAGACAGAGGTGACTCTCTTAACAGCTTGTAAAAGTGTTCTGTGGGTTCTGGGTTCCCCATGTCTTTGGCCCAGGCGGATTCCACTGCAGTGTAATCTTGTGGCGTTGCTGAGTTCCTCGTTTTCCAATTAAATTGAGATATAGATAGGGTCTCCCCCTCCTTCTCATCTAGATTAAAATATTCCACCACTTTGTCCATTTCTTCTGAGAGTAAACTTTCTTTATGGAGCAAAGCTATATAGTGGTGCAGTAGGCAAAGTAGTGATTGAGTTCTAGGTCATATTCTGAACTTATTGCTGCAAATGATTGAATGTTCCCTTGATTGTCTAGTATTTGCTGCACACAATGTAGGCCCCATCATTTCAAAAAAATAAATGTACTCCTTGCCATACCAGGAGTAAAGTTAGCAAAAACTTGAGTTCTCTGATGATATCTGCCATCTAGCACATGGGGTATGCCATACGGCTCTGAGCAGACGAATCAGGCAGCTTTTCCTAAGTCCAGTGGGAAGCATATGACATTCCGTCTGAAACACTCCCAGCAGACTATGGGGAAAACAAATTCTTCTTCAAATTGTACTGGTGAACCCTAACCAATCTTGAAGGTGCAGCATCTGGCATGCCATAGTATATTGTTGTATGTCCGGCAGTCCTATCCCCCCATGTTTATGAAGCCTGGACAGTGCTACTTTAGCTGTATCTCCCCTCCACAGAAACCTACAAATCATCTGAGGTCAGATTGGTGAAAGGAAATTGGGAGGGGTCTGCAAGTAATAAAGAATCTGGGGTAACAAGACCATGCAGTAGGCCTCCACCCTACCAATCAACATCATCAGTAGCTGGGCCCAGTCGCACAAGTTTGTTTGGACCTTTCTTAACAACACATCATAGTTCAATTAATGCAGCTTACAAGGATCCTGAGGTAACTGTATTCCTAGATACATAAAGGCCCTTTCTGCCCATTTGAGTGGGAAGCTGGAACCCCAAGCTGTCTTCAGCTTACCTAGGACATCCAAAGCCTCCAATTTATCTACACTGAGTTTAAGCTCCGCTGCTGCCCCATATCTTTGGAATTCTGACAGCAATACAGGCAGTGCTTCCCGGGATCGAGTAATGTGAACAAGTATATCATCGGCAAAGGCTAAGATTTTAAATTCAGAGCATCCGATCTTGATTCCTGGAATCTCTGGGTGAACTGCCAGGTTTTGGAGACGGGGTTCTAAGGAGAAAACAAACAGTAAAGGTGATAATGGACATCCCTGCCTGGTCCCCCTCTCCAATTCAAAGGCCACTGATATTGTTGAATTACTATAACTGTCGCCCTGGGTTGTGAGTAGAGCAACCTAATCTTGTGAAGGAATGCTTCTCCCAACCCATATTGCGGGAGGACTGCAAACTAGTCCCATTCCCCCCACCCTATCAAATGCCTTTTCGGCATCGAAACTAATATCAAAGAGCTGGGGTCCCTCTCATGAACCCATTCCAAGAAAACCAAAATCTTGCACAGGTTGCTAGTTATCGTTCGACCTCGCACAAAGCCCACGGGTATCATGTAGGAGTTCTGAGAGCATCTCAGCAAATCAATCAGCTAAGATTTTCGCAAACAGTTTGAGATCTTAATTAATCAAGGAGATGGGATGATATGCTGCTGCGTATTGCGGATCCTTCCCAGGTTTTGGGATGAGTGTAATATGAGCCTGGTTCTCGCCCCATCCAAAATTGCCCTTATCTGTACGTTCCTGAAACATTTCTGCTAGTAGGGGGGTCAGTTGCCCTTGAATTTTATGAAACTCTACACTGAATCCATGCGGACCTGGAGCCCTACAGCATGGTGCCCTTTGGATTCCCTTTTGGATCTCTTCAATAGAAAACGGTGGCCCTTAGAGTCTCCGCCTGTTGTTCTGATACCTTAGGTAAATTAAGATTACCTAGATACGTCGCAAGTGTTGATGGTGACACTGGTTCTCTGGCATACAGATTTTTGTAAAACATTTGGAGCAATTGTGCAATGTGAACATTATCATGATGAAGAGTACCCCATATACCTCTGGGCTCATGGGTCCCTTCCAGAAATTCAAACTGCTATGGTACATCCCACAGGTACTGGGACTGGACTGGAGGGACGATAAGGAAGGTAAAATTAGGTCCTACCTGCTTATTGATGACCCTTGAGGAAATCCAGTCCAGTCCCAGAAATCCTCCCGTGCGGTGGCGTGCTGCCAGCGTTCCCAGGCCTGAAGAAGTTCATTATTATTGCATGGCTTAGGATTGCAATCTGGCAGTGGATGGAGTATGAGGACTCCTTCAGAGAAATAGCTAAATAACTAAATCTAGGGGGTGGGCTGGGGTGGGCTAGGCTGCCTAGCCAAGTGCCTCAAGTAGCAAGTTGCATTTCCCTTTTGACATGTGAATGCTTATTTATATTGGGCGAAGGTGCTTCCTGGTTTTTCATGGGGTTTAGTTTGATAGTTACAGAGTGCTTTACATATATTGAAATGCTCTTACTTGTTGCTCCTGTGAGTCTGTTTTGTCAGTAGGATACTAGAGCTAGAGGGAGGTGCTCGCTGCTTATCCAGGATGATGTCATCAAAATGTGAGATGCTCAGTCTCCAATCTGCTGGAGGGGTGAGAAAACCCACAGGTACTGGGACTGGACTGGAGTTCCTCAAGGAACATCAATTAGCAGATAGGACCTCATTTTACTTTACTTACCTGTAACGGGGGTTCTCCATTTACAGCACAGGGGTATGCAGTCATACTCTAGTTGCTGTCCGCTGACAGCACCTGTGCCCGGCTCTCCCCGAACTCAAGAGAAGTCCAAAGCATGCGTGCCGCTTCTCACCTTTCTGTCCTGCTCCGTCTCCTCAGTCAATTTACAAAGCAGGCGAGCGCAGCGTTTGAGCACTCAGTGGGTAAAAAGAACAGAAACAGTTAATAATTGTGAGGAGAAGCGAGGCAGCTGGATCCCATCAGATGCTGTAGGCTTCATGAAGTGGTGAGCAGGATGCAAGATGACCAGTGGTATATCTTATAGATGGGTGAAATATTAGTCTTTAGAGCGGAGCGGGGGTAGAGTGGCTGCATACAGAGAAACCCCCATTACAGGTAAGGAACTATGCTTTCTCCGTCTATAAGGAGAAAGATGCAAGCACACTCTAAAGAGCTGAGGGCTGCTGAAACGTCCATTAATACATGTGGCCTGGGTGAAAATTGTGAGGGGGAAACTTTAGGCAAAGAGATTTCATAGGACAGCTTGGCCAAAGGAAAGATCTGCGGCTGAAGAGCGATCTAAGCAGTAATGTTTTATGAAAGTATGTACAGATGACCATGCAGCAGTCTTTCAGATCTCTTGAGGAGGAATGGCAGCCAAATTAGCAACGGTAGCTACTGTAGTATGAAGATAATAGGGTCCCATTCATCTAGGTGGAGCTTGACCCGCTTGAAGGTAACAAAAGGAAATACAGTCCGCGATCCAGGAAGAGATGGTCTGTTTAGATGCAGGTTTCCCTGGATTGTTAGGGTTAAAGGTGACAAAAAGCTGGGAAGACTGGCAAAGCTGTTTGGTGGCTTGCAGATAGTATAGTAAAGCTTGTCTGCAATCCAATGAATGTAGTGCTCATTCAGGTGAATCCGGCTGTGCCGCCAGGAAGAAGGCAGGAAGCCCTATAGATTGAGGTGAAAACTGGAGACAACCTTTGGAAGAAACTTAGGATGGGTACATAGTAACATAGTAAATGATGGCAGATAAAGACCAGTATGGTCCATCTAGTCTGCCCAGATATATGGCAGGAGTAGGTGCACCCCTTCCCATGTCTTTTAGGGAGTAGGTGCACCGCTCCCCATGTCTTTGCTTAGTGGTGCACCCACCAGGAGCAGGTGCACCCCTCCCCATATCTTTGTTTCTTTGTTTGTTTAGGGGTGAACCCACCCCTTCCCCCATCGCTCCATGTAGGTAGGACACCCCTATTTGTTGAGAAATTAGATGGTTCAGTTTATTTTGATTTAATCTTGTTGCTGTAAAGTGATCCAATGTGTCTGTCCCAGGCCACTTTGAAATCCGTCACTGTGTTTGCCCCCACCACCTCCATGGGGAGGGCATTCCAAGCATCCACCACCCTTTCAGTAAAAAAGTATTTCCTGACATTCCCTTTCAATTTACCACCTTGCAGCTTCATGTCATGCCCTCTAGTTTTACAGCTTCCCCATCTCTGGAAGAGGTTTGTTTGTTCATTATTTCTCTTTAAGTATATAAAGATCTGAATCATATTTTCCCTATCCTTCCTCTCCTCCAAAGTGTACATATTTAGGTCTTCAAGTCTCTCCTCATAAGGCTTCTGACGTAGGCTCCAAATCATTTTGGTCACCTTCCTCTGAACAATTTCCATTCTTTTTACATCCTTTGCAAGATACGGTCTCCAAAACTGAACACAATAATCTCCAGGAACAAGCAGGAATGTAGTCTTCACATATGGGTATCGTCAGTACCGACGGAGCCTGCGCGGGAACGCTGCCCAGCGTCGAATATGAAAGCTTTTGGGAGCATCCCACAGTGCCTGCGTGCTGCCTTCCCGCCTTTCCCAACTGTCCCTCTCCAGTTCTTCGTTTTCCGCGGAGCCGACAGGTCGCACATCCTGTCACCGCAGAAAATTTCCCTTCTTATTCTTCTTTTTTGTGGTCGCGTCTGCCTTCCCTCGACGCTATACCGGTACCGCCGGTTGTTCTTTTCTTTTTTCAAAAAAAACCAAAAAAAACCCTTTGTTTCTGGAGTCTTTCTCCAGTAATTTTCTTTTCGGGTGCCACGCACCATTTTGGGCACTAGGCCCAATTTTTTTCCTCAAAATGGAAAAAACCATTTCAGGGTTTAAAAAGTGTTCCAAGTGGCGGTACCATCTCCGTCACCGACACCCATGAGTGGTGCCTCAAATGTTTAGGTCCTGACCACTCTATTTCAGAGTGTGTTGCCTGTGGGATGATGTTGAAAAGGGGCCGGCAAAACCGAGCTGCTAAACTTAGCACCCTTTTTCCCTCCGATGCAGCCTACGTGGCACCGACGTCTTCCAGGGCTTCATCTTCCACCCATGGATCTCAGGTAACTGAACATTAATGTAGCCAGTCCTCAAAGGGTAGATCTTCTTCTAAACATTGAGATGCCTCTGGCGTTACCCTTGAGGGACTTTCACCGGCAAAATTGCCCCGGCGGGAGGCTTCGGCTTCCAAAGCATTAACGGGGCTCCAGGATGTTTTCGAGGCCTCAACCTCGGCAGAACTACTGGTGCCATGCTCTGAGGTTCCGGCCGCTTCATCCGGCACCGATACCCAAGCATTGGCAGCGTCAATAGACCAGAGATTCTTGGCTATTGAACGCAGTCTGGCGGCTCTTCTCACGGCCTTGATGCCCCTGAAACCACTTCAGACAATTCAACCGGTACCGGCAACAACTGCATCGACATCTGCAGGTATTCTACCGGGACCGAGTAATGCGTCTCTATCCGGCATCGACAAGTCGGTACTGGACCACTCCGATGCCGACTTCGATCGCTACCGGTACCGTGCCTTGCACGATCACCCGGATTGGAGATACTTCGAATCCTCGAATGAGTCTGAAGACTCTGAAAGCTCTGCCGATACCAGAATACTTCTTCCTGAGGATTCCTCTTCTCCTCAGCGTAGGATGTCTCCACCAGAGGATATGTCCTTTCAGGATTTTATCCGAGATGTGGTCCGTGGTCTTTCCATCACAGTGGCTCCTGAAAAAGAGCCTAGGGCAAAGGAATTAGAAATCCTACAATACCCTAAAGCTCCCAAGGAGGCAGCTACCTTACCTATTCATGAGATCTTGCATGATCTTATGTTAAGGATGTGGGAAACACCTCTGACCACATATCCTCACTCTCGGAGACTCGACACCATGTATCGAGTTCCTCCTTGTCCTGGGTTTCAGAAGACTCGATTACCACACCATTCCATGGTGGTGGAATCAGCCATGAGACGGCTAAAGAGTGCAAAAAGGCATGCATCTACTCCTCCAGGACGTGAGTGTAGGACTCTTGACGCCTTTGGACGTCGATCCTTCCGGGCTTCCATGCTTTCTGCTAGGATCAGTTCCTATATCTTGTATATGGGAATGTTCCTTAAGGAGGTCACAGGAGACAGAGCTTATGAGCCCTCTCCTTCCTGATGATAAAAGGCAAGATTATCTTGCTCTTGTTAAACATGCTCAGGATGTTTCCAAGTTTGTGAATCGTGCAGCCTTTGACTGCTTTGAATGCATAAGCAGAACCTCTGCTATTGCCATAGGTGCACGTAGAATTGCCTGGCTCCAGGCATCTGACTTGGAAATCTGGGTACAGGACAAATTGGGGAATATACTTTGCACAGGAGAGAATCTCTTTGGCGAGAATTGGCAGGAAAAAGCTAATGAGATAGATGCTGATAATATCACTTTGGATAGATTATCTAAATCTACAGCTGATCCTGTGAGGAAAAGATCCTCTAAGAAATCATTCTTCAGCAAGAAGAAAATGTTTTATCCCTCCTATATCCAGCAGGGACATTGTTTAGGTCAGTCTGCCCAAAAGGGACAGCACCAACAACCTAGGCAAGAAAGGAAACCAAAAGCAGCTAAGCCTCAACCGGCTCAGCAGACTCAGCCCCCACAGGGGCTTTGACTCCTGTCTAGAGAACTTTGCCTTCTTGTCCCTGAACGGCCCAGAACCCTCCACCATCCCAGGAAGGTTATGTCATTTTGCCCCCAGATGGGGTCAGATAATAGCAGAAAATTGGACTCTATCTATTTTAAGAGAGGGCTACAAGCTTCATTTCCTCAGCATTCCCCGTCCTACAATAGTAAGACAGTTCAATTCTCAGACCTCTCTCAACGACCGGTTAGGTCAAGAAGTCACTGTGCTCCTTGCTCAAAGGGCAATAGAAGAGGTACCCATTCCCCAACGGGGTACAGGGTTTTACTCTCCCTATTTCCTTATTCCAAAGAAAACAGGAGGACACAGACCCATTCTAGACCTCAAGAGAATTGAACAAATTCCTGTTCAGAGAGAAATTCAAAATGATTTCTCTAGGAACTCTGCTGCCATACCTTCAGAGTCAGGATTGGCTTTGTTCTCTAGATCTCAAGGATGCGTACACTCATGTTCTCATCCATCCAACTCACCGAAAGTTCCTTCGATTCCTGTTTCAAGGGAAGCATTACAAATACAGGGTTCTTCCTTTTGGCCTAGCCTCTGCACCAAGGGTGTTTGCAAAATGCATGGCTGTGGTAGCAGCATTTCTCCGCACCCTGGGAATATTCGTCTTCCCTTACTTAGATGACTGGCTCATTCGAGCCCCTTCAGAGCCAGAGGCCAGGGTTGCTGTGCCTCGCACAATGCGCATCCTTCAGTATTTGGGACTTGTTATAAACTTCCCAAAGTCCAACCTTGCTCCCACTCAATCCCTAGAGTTTATAGGAGTTCTTTTGGATACCAGACAAACAAGGGCTTGCCTTCCACAGCCCTGCTGCCTTCTCATTGTACAGTTAGCTTCCCAAGCAGTACTAAAACCTCTCCTCACTGCTTGTGAAATGTTACAGTTGTTAGGCCACATGGCATCCATTGTGCATGTGTGGTTCCTTATGCTCGCCTCCATATGAGGGCAGCCCAGTGGACCTTATCCACTCAGTGGACTCAGGCATCAGGTTGCCTGTCAGACAAAATAGCAAACTCAGATCGCCTTATTTTGTCCCTCCAATGGTGGCAGTCGCCCAAAAACCTTTTGGTGGGGGTCTCCTTTTCAGCAACCCCTACCCCAAGCCACTCTAACAGATGCTTCACAGGTGGGTTGGGGAGCCCACTTGCAAGGCCTCTTTACCCAGGGTACCTGGACTCCACAGGAGGCCTGTCTCCTTATCAATCTCCTGGAGCTCAGAGCAATCTTCCTTGCTCTTCAAGTATTTCACACCCAGCTCAGCTACAAGACAGTCCTAGTTCAAACGGACAATCAAGTAGCCATGTTCTATGTGAACAAGCAGGGCGGAACAGGCTCTCTGTCCCTCTGCAAGGAAGCTTTGCGACTATGGGCCTTCCCCAGAGAGCATCAGATTCATCTCCTTGCGGTGTATCTTCCAGGCATTCAAAACTCTTGGGCAGAAAGACTCAGTCGAGTTCTGCTTCCACACGAATGGTCTCTCCATGCAGACCAGGTGGCCAAAATCTTTCAAATTTGGGGAACCCTGGACATAGACCTCTTTGCAAGTCCACTGAATGCCAAACTTCCCCGGTTCTGTTCCAGAATTCCGGCTCGTGATTGTCAGGCCAGGGATGTTTTCCTCCTCCATTGGGGTCAGGACTTCCTGCATGCCTTTCCACCCATTCCCCTAATTCCCAAAACCCTGTTCAAGCTTCAAAGAGACAGAGGTCATATGATCCTCATAACTCCACATTGGCCATGGCAAATGTGGTACCCTCTGCTTCTACATCTCTCTCAAGCTCCACCTCTGGAGTTAGGATCTGCTCCAGATCTCCTTTCTCAAGAGTACGGGATGCTGTAGCATCCCAATCCCCAGTCTCTGCATCTCAGGGCCTGGTTGCTGAAAGCCTAGAACTTCACGGTCTTAACCTTTCCCAGCAGGTAAAGGATATCCTTCATGCTTCCAGGAAACCTTCCACAAGACGCTTTTATGCATTTAAGTGGAAAAGGTTTACCATATGGTGCTCACAGAAGGGTCTTAACCCTCTTGCGATACCTCTGGAATCATTACTGGAGTACCTCCTTCATTTATCAAATGCAGGGCTTAAGACTAATTCAGTGAGAGTCCATTTGAGTGCTAGTGCAGCTTCTTTCAAGCCTCTAAATGGACAACCTGCTTCCTCTCATCGCGAGATTTATGAGAGGCCTTCTTTTAACAAAGCCTCCCATTAAGCCACCACCGGTGGCATGGGACTTAAATCTGGTACTTGGGCAGCTCATGAAACTGCCCTATTAACCATTAGCCACTACCTCTTTGAAATTCCTTTCCTGGAAAGTTATCTTTCTCATTGCATTCACATCAGCACATTGCATCAGTGAATTGCAAGCCTTGGTAGCTGATCCTCCTTATACAAGGTTCCATCATGATAAGGTAGTCCTTAGGACTCATCCACACTTTATGCCAAAGGTGGTGTCGCCTTTTCATTTAAACCAAGCGGTTTACCTTCCTGTATTCTTTCCAAGGCCTCACGCCTCAAATGCAAAAAGAAATCTTCATACTTTGGATTGTAAAAGAGCTTTGGCCATTTACTTACAAAGGACACAGCAACATAGGAAATACTCTGAACTCTTTGTTGCTTTTGATCCTAGTCATTTGGGACTTCCAGTCTCCAAAAGGACACTGTCCAACTGGATTGCACAGTGTATATCTTTTGCCTATGAGAGTAAGAACCTTCCTCTTGAAGGCCATGTCACAGCTCACAGTGTGAGAGCCATGGCTCATCTTCACTCTGTGTCTATCGACGACATCTGTTGAGCAGCTACTTGGGCTTCAGTTCATACCTTCACAGCCCATTACTGCTTAGACAAGGACTCCCACCAGGATGCCTTGTTTGGTCAGGCTGTTCTTCAACACCTGTTCCAGACTTAATCAACTCCTATCCACCATCCCTGGTAGGATGCCAGAGATCCAGTGGGGGAAGTAGAGCCCTTTCAGAGGGGGGCACACAACTTTCTGAGTCAGACACAAGAAAGAGCAGGATCGCTCTTGCAAAACCAGCCAAGGATACACAAGGAGCAAGAGTGAGTGATGAACACAGGTGCTTTATTAAACCCCAACGCGTTTCGGTAAACGCCTTCTTCAGGGGAAATGGCAACTTACAATCAAAGAAAATAAATAAATAGACACATTAAAACCATAATTGAGAAACATAAAAGGGCATCACATAAATATGTCAATTAAAAGAACGATAAAAAACTAAAAATATATGCGAATAAATAACACTCAAAGCAAATAACAAGTAAAAGATAATAAATAATTGATAATACCGTGCATATTTAAAATATAATATGATGGTAACATAATGTACTATTAAAATATAATGTGTAATATTTAATTAAAATAGACGCAGGGCAGTACGAAGTCACAAAACTATATGGATAAAAAGGGGCTCAAAATAATAATTCTAGATAGGGGGCTATATGAATATTATAACTTACTTACAAATAATGCACCCTAGGTGCGTTACCTGTGTGGGAAAACCACTTGTCTTGTCTTGTCTTGTCTTGATCATTGTTGAACTGACAAGAAAATGTTAAGATAAGCTAAAGTATCAAATAATTTTTAACACATATTGGAACCATGATGGAATACACCCATAGTTAAAAATTGTTTTTAAATATGGCTTTGTGCTAACAAACAAGACAACATACCTATTTGTCCACTTTAATTATAAAGGAACCTCTGGAGTTAAAAACACTGATCAAAAAAGCCTCATTAAAGACTCAGTATAGAGTAAAGGAATATTGTGTAATTATGTTCGTAAACCTCTTAGGTACATACTGAAGGTAAAGCATTTGAAAAACAGAACTATAGGGAACTAACATGCCGTATCAAATCTAATACGTTGTGTGCTTACTCATGCTATTGTAACAAACCTCTCATGTATGCGATGAAATGAAAAGGGGGGGGGGGAGAGGGAATGGGGGGAGAGGGGAAAAAAGGGGAAGGGGTAGAAGGGCTTGATCAAAAAACTGATATAATACAACCACCCACTTGGTATAAACTTGCAAATTTTGAAATTTGAGACTAAACGGTATCTACAAGGCAAAATGAAAAAAGGTTTGTTAAAGACATGCACGTTTCAAAAACATTTCAAAAAAGTATGTGGTATATGATGTAAATCTCCATTTTAAGGGTTACCTGACGTAATGCCTCCTGAGATTCGCAACGATATATCTCCTACAGTGTTAGAAAACCGAATGCTGACTAAACCAAGCTTTTTGTGGACGCTGAGAAACCGTGCCAAAAATGGGGGCGTGGCTTAGCTAACAGCGAACATCATGAGATGACAAAAAAAACCATTATGTAACCATTCAATTAAAATTAAAAGGAAAACTAGAATCGAGGGGCAATGAATATCAACCTTATATAGACCGATGTTAATGAACATATCAGTCTCGTGGCTTAAGGGAAGAGTTTTTTCGTGAAACAAATGGAGAGATGTGTTACGGAGTTACTCTCTATCTGAGAAAAATGACCATTGTAAAACTATCAATCGCATAGTAAAAACTTATAAATACATTATTGCATAAAATTAAAAAGTACATGAAGCAAAAACAAAAGCATGAAATGCCGTGTTATAGGAAAGTGCTATACTATGAAGATATCTATACTGAAATTCATGTATAGACCCACAAAAAAAGCCTATAAATCGGTCCCAGGTGTGTAAAGCTAAAGACAGATGTATATAAATGTTGGTAACAAACCGAAGTGTCATAAGTCACATATTAGAGATTGCATAAAATTAGAATTAAATTTATATTTATCATTATGCAGTGCTACTTAATATATCCATAAAGATGTTGTTACAGTAATGTGATGAAGCTGAGAGAAAAAAAATGCATTTATAAATTAAGATATAATTATTGAAAAGTTACAAGAACAGACAAATCTATTTCTTGATTTAGTCTGTTTAGCTCCAAACTATTAAGTTCGTATATATAGCGTTGTTCTAATTTGAGTAATGATTTATTAACATCGCCTCCTCTCCAGCGTGGCACTACTGTCCTCAAAATTAAATATTTCAAATCACTGATGGTATGTTTTGTTTTCACCCAATGTGCAACATGAGGCTTATCTGGAACCTCCCTTTGTATGCAACTCCTGTGTTCTATTATCCGCGTGCGGACCTGTCTCTTAGTTTTACCAAAGTAAATTAAATTGCAGGGACATATTATCAGGTAAATCACATTCTCTGTTCTACAATTGGAAAAATTATTTAAATAAACTTTGTGTTGTGGTACTGGATGGATGAAAACATCCTTTACTGAAATAGTGTGTGAACATACTGAGCACTGCCCACACTTAAAGTGTCCCTTTAATTTCGGTGATGGTTTATGATATGTAAGGACAGAGGGTACTAATATATTGGCCAAATTAGGATTGCGTTAATATGCAACCATAACCTTTTTTGACGCAAAAGTTGGTAATGTTGTTAAATACCATTCCTGCTTTAATATATTTGTGATTTCTTTTGAAAAATTGGTGAAAGTGAGGGAACAGACAACCTTATCTGTTTTAAGGCGTTCTTTTTTTCTGTAAAAGGGACATACGATCTGTAGTGCACGCTTTGAAGTATGCCTTTTTAATGCACTTCTTTGGATACCCTCGCTGTTTGAACCTGTAATGCATATCAGATGCATGACGATCAAAATCTGTATCCATGGTGCAAAGCCTCCTGATTCTCAGGAATTGGCTCATAGGCAAATTGTTCTTTAGAGAAGTGTTGTGGAAACTGTCATATTGCAGAAGGGTGTTCCTGTCAGTTGGTTTACGGTATAAATCCGTAATGAAACGTGGATTGCAACAGAAAGACGTGAGATAAAAAACTTTAATTTCTTTATTCAACTCCAGCCACCGGCCCGACACTGGCCGTGTTTCGTAAGAAACTTCCTCAGGGGCAATTGATGGCTAAAACACATAAAATATATATATGTATATATATAAGAAAGCAAACAATTAAAATAAAAACAAATATAATGATATTAATGATAATAAGCAATGAGTTGTTCCATTGAGGACGTGAATGAACAATACTCATCTCATTAAAAAACGCCAGTATAACATAAAAACATAAAAGAACACAAAGGGTATGACAACCCTCCAGTACAGCCAATAAATAAAACTAAAAAACACACACAAAAACAAAATAACCTTAAATAGAAACGGTCAACAGGCTTATAAATATCAATAAATACATAAATGATATAAATAGGTTGCTTAATATAAATAACCATAAAATCAATTAAAACAATAAATAAAGAATAAATAATGTTATATAAATCAAGCAAAGACTGTAGTTATAAATACATAAACAAATAAAATCTAACAGTCACTGTGACCAAACAACAAGGCATATCACAAATATAAGATAATTAAAATAATGAACATACATATATAAGAATGTATATAAACAAATAAATATTGTGGTAAGTATATGTCTTCAAGGATGTGACAGTAGATTAAAAAACATACCTGTATATTGTGTGATTTTACTATTGTATATTGCTCTTCCTCTGAGAACACAGGAGAGCCTAGAGCATCAAAACATAAACGGCATCAATAAACAAACAAAAACAAAAAGACGAGATCAAAAGGGGGGGATGAGGACGAGATCTCAAAAAGATAGAATGATATGGTGTGAAAATAAATAAATTAATTAATTTACCTGTGCAACAATTAATAGCTAAAGGTAATGTATTCTTAAAGTGCCAAGGTGCTAATCCTAAAAAGGGAATGTAAAAAATAAATATTTAATATGTGGGTTGCATAATAAATAAAAAAAACATATAACTCAAAAAAGTTACTTAGTCATTATTTTTAGGAAGTATAAGCGGATGCTAAGTACAAAATGAATTTTTAAAAAAAAAAAACGTGAGAGCTATGTTCGGAGGAGAACTTGATTATGAATTAAATGAGTGGGGAACAAAACTAAATAGGAACAACCTTCAGCTCTTTATTAAAGACTAAAATGAAAAAACTAAAATAAAAATATAAACTAAAACCACATCTTCTTGAGGGACAAACGACGAACGATGATCATACTGCCATATATAAAAAAATGTGTTAAAAATTGTATATTAGAAAATGGATCAAAAGGACTTCTTTCTCATATTTAAAAAAAAGGGGGGGGGGGAAACATATATTAAAATATATGTTAGAATCATATATGGAAAAGGGTTGTATTAAAGGAGGGGGGGGCACCCTAAAAAGTGTATAAACTGCTTTCTACCAGAGTGAGAATAAAAACCTCCGTTGGAATTGAAAACAACAGGTAACAAAATCACTGCTAGGAACTTGTGCCATTAATAATGTGGAAGCCACTCGCAGAGTGTATGTAACGTTAAAATAGGGATCCATACTGAACTTAAAAAAACGGCTTAAAACTGCGGCCACAAACATCCTTAAAACTTGTAAGAAACAACTAACAAGACCTTACTAAAAAACGTATGCAATTAATACTGTAAAATGTAAAAAATAAAAGCAAAGTGCCTATTGCGTTAGAAACAAGGTTATATGCAGATCACAAAAGACAGCTGTAAAGCCCGGCCAATGTCCAATGCCAACTTGCGAAATCAGAAGTTAACCATTGAAAATAGAACTAGCATAACAAAAATACAATGACTAAATAAAAATATAGGGCACAAAGGAGTAAAGGATCGCCTTAAAAAGACCCAACAAAACCTTGCACTCTTCAATAATGCCCAAAGTGAAAATCCAGGAAGAAGGAGACCGAACTCACATAATAAACCCGCTTAACACCGCACTATTAGACAATGGAGAAACGGCGCTACCACACTCAAGCTCTGAAATTAAAAAACGCCGGCGGCTGCGCACTGAAAGAATAAATAGGAAACCGTGACGCTGTATTACGGGGGGGGGGGGGGGGGGAAGGGGGGGCACCCTAAAAAATTTATAAACTGCTTTCTAACAGCGTTAGAATAAAAACCTCCGATGGAATTGAAAACAGCAGGTGACTAAAACACTGCTAAGAACTTGTACCATTAATAATGTGGAAGCCACTCGCAGAGTGTATGTAACGTTAAAATAGGGATCCATACTGAACTTGAGAAAACGGCTTAAAACCGCGGCCACAAAACATCCTTAAAAATTGTAAGAAACAACTGACAAGACCTTACTAAAAATCTAGAATGCAAAAATTAAAGCAAAGTACCTATAGCGTTGAAAACAAAGTTACATGCAAATCACAAAAGGCAGCTGTAAAGCCCGGCAAATGTCCAATGCCAACTTACGAAATCAAAAGTTAACCATTGAAAATAGAACTAGCATAACAGAAATACAATGAATGAATAAAAATATAGGGCACAAAGGAGTAAAAGATCACCTTAAAAAGACCCAACAAAACCTTACACTCTTCAATAATGCCTAAAGTGAAGCTCCAGGAAGAAGGAGACCGAACTCACATAATAAACCCGCATAACACCGCACTATCAGACAATGGAGAAACGGCGCTGCCACACTCAAGCTCTGAAATTAAAAAACGCCGGCGGCTGCGCACTGAAAGAATAAAAAGGAGGGAAACCGTGACGCTGTAATACGGGCACACGTATGCATACTAAGTACTAAGCTGCCGTGCTATCCTTCCATGGAAAATATACATATATTCACTAATTGCGATAAAAATCCCTAAAAACAAAAAACCAAAACAATTTCCAAAGATCCATTAACATTGAGAGCAAAAGAAGAAAACTGGCCACTGTAACCAAAAAATGTGCAAAAAAAAGGGGGCACATATAAGAAAAACAATAACATGTCATCCAAAGATCAAATGAAAGGTGCAGCTGAGCCTACTTAGATATTCTCCAAGGAACCATACCATAAATAAAGGGACAAAAGTGGGATCACAAAACTTTTGCCAATTCAAGTATATTAATATTGTATGACAAATCTTAAAAAACAAAGAAACCCCCCGTAATACAGCGTCACGGTTTCCTCTTTATTCTTTCAGTGCGCAGCCGCCGGCGTTTTTTAATTTCAGAGCTTGAGTGTGGTAGCGCCGTTTCTCCATTGTCTAATAGTGCGGTGTTATGCGGGTTTATTATGTGAGTTCGGTCTCCTCCTTCCTGGATTTTCACTTTGGGCATTATTGAAGAGTGCAAGGTTTTGTTGGGTCTTTTTAAGGCGATCCTTTACTCCTTTGTGCCCTATATTTTTATTTATTCATTGTATTTTTGTTATGCTAGTTCTATTTTCAATGGTTAACTTCTGATTTCGCAAGTTGGCATTGGACATTGGCCGGGCTTTACAGCTATCTTTTGTGATCTGCATATAACCTTGTTTCTAACGCTAGTGGTTGGGGCAAGGTACTTCAGGCCAGAAGGTCAGGGGTTCAAATCCCACTAGAGGACAGCAACCTTGGGCCGGAAGGACTGGGGTTTCTAGTCCCACAGGTGCTCCTTGTGGTCTTGGGCAAGCCACTTTAACCCTCCATAGCCCATGTTCCCTGTAAGTATTAGTGTATGTGTCTCATATCCCCGCGTGTTAAATGTATCCCCCAATTGTGTTGTGACCGCTTTGATTGAAGGATAAGGCGGTATACAAAAACTGTCTAAATAAATAAATAAATAAAATAAATTTTTTTACATTTTACAGTATTAATTGCATAAGTTTTTTAGTAAGGTCTTGTTAGTTGTTTCTTACAATTTTTAAGGATGTTTGTGGCCGCGGTTTTAAGCCGTTTTTTTAAGTTCAGTATGGATCCCTATTTTAACGTTACATACACTCTGCGAGTGGCTTCCACATTATTAATGGCACAAGTTCCTAGCAGTGTTTTTGTTACCTGCTGTTTTCAATTCCAACGGAGGTTTTTATTCTCACGCTGGTAGAAAGCAGTTTATACACTTTTTAGGGTGCCCCCCCCTCCTTTAATACAACCCTTTTCCATATATGATTCTAACATATATTTTAATATATGTTCCCCCCCTTTTTTTTGAAATATGAGAAAGAAGTCATTTTGATCCATTTTCTAATATACAATTTTTAACACATTTTTTTATATATGGCAGTATGATCGTCGTTTGTCCCTCAAGAAGATGTGGTTTTAGTTTATATTTTTATTTTAGTTTTTTCATTTTAGTCTTTAATAAAGAGCTGAAGGTTGTTCCTATTTAGTTTTGTTCCCCACTCATTTAATTCATAATCAAGTTCTCCTCCGAACATAGCTCTCAAGTTTTAAAAAAAAAAAAATTCATTTTGTACTTAGCATCCGCTTACACTTCCTAAAAATAATGACTAAGTAACGTTTTTGAGTTATATGTTGGTTTTTTTTATTATGCAACCCATATATTAAATATTTATTTTTTACATTCCCTTTTTAGGATTAGCACCTTGGCACTTTAAGAATACATTACCTTTAGCTATTAATTGTTGCACAGGTAAATTAATTAATTTATTTATTTTCACACCATATCATTCTATCTTTTTGAGATCTCGTCCTCATCCCCCCCCCTTTTGAACTCGTCTTTTTGTTTTTGTTTGTTTATTGATGCCGTTTATGTTTTGATGCTCTAGGCCAGCGATGGCGAACCTATGGCACGCGTGCCAGCTGTGGCACGCGAAGGCCTTGCAGCTGGCACGCGTGAAGGTCCGCAGAAAAAGAAAAAGCGGGCTCTGGCTGCTGCCGCGGACGCGGACGCGGCAGCATGCAGTGTCCCGCGGGGCCCCCTCCGCCCGCTAAGCCCCTCTGCAAGGGCTTTCAGATTCGCGAGGGAGACAGCGTCTCCCTCGCGTCTCTGTTAAGCCCGCAGGGGCTAATGGGAAATTTCCCATCAGCCCCTTTAGACGCGAGGGACTGATGATGGGAAAATTTCCCATTAGCCCCTGTGGGCTTAACAGAGACGCGAGGGAGACGCTCTCCCTCGCGAATCTGAAAGCCCTTGCAGAGGGGCTTAGCGGGCGGAGGGGGCCCCACGGGACATTGCATTCTGCCGCTGCCGCGGCAGAAGCCAGAGCCAGCTGCTTTTTTTTTTTTTTTAAATTTGCCATGGGGGGTGGGTTAGGACTGCTAATGGGCGGGGGGGGGTTAGGACTGCTAATGGGGTAGGGGGGGGGGTTAGGACTGCTAATGGGGTAGGGGGGGTTAGGACTGCTAATGGGCTGGGGGGTGAGGACTGCTAATGGGCTGTGGGCTGATGGGGGCTGTCTGGAAATGGGGTGATGGGGGGTTAGGACTGGTAATAATGGGCTATGGGGGGGGGATTAGGACTGCTAATGGGCTAGAGAGGGGGGGTTAGGACTGCTAATGGGCTAGGGGGGGTTAGGACTGCTGATGGGGAGGGGTTAGGACTAGAGCTGGTCTGTTGGGGTGTGTAAGGACACAAAAAGGGCTGATGGGGTGTTAACACTGGAGGTGGTCTGATGGGGTTAGGACTGGTAATGGGCTATGGGGGGGTTTAGGACTGATAATGGGCTATGGGGGGCTGGGACAAGAAATGGGCTGATGGGGAGGGGTTAGGACTTGAGGTGGGCTGATGGGGTTAGGACTGGTAATGGACTGTGGGCTGATGGGGGGGGTTAGGACTGGCAATGGGCTATGGGGGGCTGACTGGAAGTGGGCTGATGGGGGGTTAGGACTGGAAGTGGGCTGATGGGGGGTTAGGACTGGTAATGGGTTATAGGGGGGGGCTTAAACTGAAAATGGGGTGATGGGGGGTTAGGACTGGAAGTGGGTTGATGAGGGGGGATAGGACTGGTATTGGGTTGGGGGGTTGCTAGGACTGGAAATGGGTTGGGGGGCTGCTAGGACTGGAAATGGGCTGATGCAGGGACTAGAAGGGAATGGATGCTGGGTGAGTCTGGAACTAGAAGGGAGCTGGTGTTGGGGGAGGATTAGAATGGGATGGGGCTGGGAGAGTAAAATGGAGAGGGGAAAAATATTTTGTGTGGGAGGGATAAAAAATCTACAATTGGCCGGGTATTGGGAGAGTAAGTGGGGATTGAGGATGGAGGGGTAAATTTTGAGTAGATGAAATAGGAATGAGGAAAGAGCAAAAGGAGAAAGATTAGTATGTTAAAGCAGATGTAGAGAGAGAATGGAAAAAAAACCCAAGAAGACAGAAGAAAGGACAAATGGACAGCAGATGGAGAGTTAGCAGAAGACACGAAGAAACCAGAAGAAAGTGGCTGGAACAATTGCAACTGAAAAAAATGCACAAAAGGTAGAAAAATATCTCTTTATTTTGAATTTATTAATTGGAATATGTCAGCTCTGGGAAATGTGCATCATTAATTTTTGCGCTTTGTTTAGTACAAGAGGAAATTAATATATAGTTTTATTTCTACAGTGTTGTTGTATATTCCAAGTTTGGCTTTTGGGGTTCCCAGTTTAATTATTGTCTTCCTGTTTCTAAATTGTGATTCCTTGTTTGGTAATGGTCTGTTCTGCATGTGTAACTGAGCTGAGGTATTCTGTTTATATAATTCCTATTTGACATTGCCACTTGTTCTTTCCCCAGTAGGTCATGTATTGTTGTTCTCTGAGATGTATTGGTTTAATATTTGCAGTGTTGCCTTTTGATAGGTAGAGTATGGTGCTTTGTGAGTCCTGGTAGTGCTGTTAGGATACGGCGGGTTTGCTATGGGTTCTAAATGGGCAGCGTTTGTAGTAGTTCCTAATGTGCCTGGCGGTTGGTACTGGATTATAGTAATGTAGAAACCTTTTAGTCTTTCTTTATCCATATACTCATTAAGAGGCATGTTTACTAAAAGTTAGTGTATGGTAACATTATGCAAATATTTATGCAAATGAAGCACCTTATGCAAATGGAGCTTTAATTGACGTGCTGGCACTTTGAGGAAATTCTTTGGTTTTGTGCGGCAGTTTGGGCACTCGGGCTCAAAAAGGTTAGCCATCACTGCTCTAGGCTCTCCTGTGTTCTCAGAGGAAGAGCAATATACAATAGTAAAATCACACAATATACAGGTATGTTTTTTACTCTACTGTCACATCCTTGAAGACATATACTTACCACAATATTTATTTGTTTATATACATTCTTATATATGTATGTTCATTATTTTAATTATCTTATATTTGTGATATGCCTTGTTGTTTGGTCACAGTGACTGTTAGATTTTATTTGTTTATGTATTTATAACTACAGTCTTTGTTTGATTTATAACATTATTTATTCTTTATTTATTGTTTTAATTGATTTTATGGTTATTTATATTAAGCAACCTATTTATATCATTTATGTATTTATTGATATTTATAAGCCTGTTGACCGTTTCTATTTAAGGTTATTTTGTTTTTGTGTGTGTTTTTTAGTTTTATTTATTGGCTGTACTGGAGGGTTGTCATACCCTTTGTGTTCTTTTATGTTTTTATGTTATACTGGCGTTTTTTAATGAGATGAGTATTGTTCATTCACGTCCTCAATGGAACAACTCATTGCTTATTATCATTAATATCATTATATTTGTTTTTATTTTAATTGTTTGCTTTCTTATATATACATATATATATATTATGTGTTTTAGCCATCAATTGCCCCTGAGGAAGTTTCTTACGAAACACGGCCAGTGTCGGGCCGGTGGCTGGAGTTGAATAAAGAAATTAAAGTTTTTTATCTCGCGTCTTTCTGTTGCAATCCACGTCTCTTACTGGGTTCCGTTGTGCACGTGGGATCGTGCTTTTGTTGTTGGGATAAATCCGTAATGAATCCATCTTTTCCCTTCCTTATCATGATATCTAGATATGCTATCCGTTCTGAACTGAACGTCCCTTCAAACTGTAAATTGGGGTCCAGGGTGTTGAGCCAGCTGAAAAATGTTTGTAGTGTTGATTCTGTTCCATCCCACATCAATAAGACGTCATCGATATATCTTTTCCAGAAACGAATCTGTGACTTGAAAAGGTGGAAACTAAGATGTTGGTTTTCAAAATCAGCCACATATAAATTAGCAACGTCAGGAGCCATGGAGGGACCCCATGGTCACTCCTTTAATTTGTTTGTAAAAAAAACCCTTTAAAAACGAAATGATTTTCCATCATGGCTATAGATGTATTTGTGTGAGAATGAAAGTAGGTGTACGGACCGGCTTGGTTCTCTGAATTAAGGTATTGGCCAGAACTTCTATAGCTGCCTTTTGGGGTATATTAGTATATAAAGAATTGATGTCTAAGGTAACTAAAAGTAATCCATCATGATATCCTGAAAAATCTCATAAAATATTGATAATATGAGTGGAATCTTGTACATATGAATCTACCTTAGTAACGAATGGTCTTAAGAAGATGTCCAAAAATTTGGACAATGGTTCAAGGAGGGATCCGATAGCAGAAACAATCGGACATCCTGGTGGATTCTGGAGAGATTTATGAATTTTAGGAATCATGTATATAGTCGGAATGACCGGATGAGGCACCGTCAAAAAAGACAATTCCTTAGGGGTAAGATAACCAGCTTCCTTACCTATATATAGCGGAGTATCTATCTGTTGCTGTAAAGAAGTGGTGGGGTCATCATAGATCTTTTGATAAAACTCAGTGTTATTGAGCTGACGTGTTACTTCATTAATGTAAGCCACCCGATCTTGTATGACCAATGCACCACCTTTATCTGCAGGTTTAATTATTATTTATTGTATTTATTTATTTAACAGGTTTTTTATACCGCTTTTTTCTTCAATCAAAGCGGTTACAAGACTACATCAGGTTAGCATGTAATACAGACATAAAAACATCAGACTACAAAGACAAAACAATGCATCCAGTTTTATACCACCTTATCAAAATATCAAAGTGATAAGCAATGGATCTATAGGTAACAGGGAAAGACAAGACTACATCAGGTTAACATGTAATACAAACATACCTCTAAACGGAAGAGCAGCCAAAGGGAGAGACAGACAGAGGACGTTGTAATGAGAACAACTACTCATATTAATAGATCTTATACACATTTGCTGCTGTTCAATTTTTGCCACGGACCAACGCCTAAGGGCCACGCCAAAGGGGCCCTCTGGCGAGGCCCTCAGGCGCGGGCTCGCCCCGGCAACGGCTGCTTTTATGCCGTTGAGACAGCTGTTCGTTGGTGGAACCGGGGAGGAAGGGGGAGCTCCTGCTCTCACCCCCGTCGACGTTGCAGCTTCATTATGGAGTTATTACGAAGACTGAGTAATGCAGATTTTTCTGTCCCTGAAAAATTGTAAAAAACTTTTGTTTTATGCAATAATGTATTTATAAGTTTTTACTATGCGATTGATAGTTTTACAATGGTCATCTTTCACAGATAGAGAGTAACTCCATAACACATCTCTACATTTGTTTCATGAAAAAACTCTTCCGTTAAGCCACGAGACTGATATGTTCATGAACATCGGTCTATATAAGGTTGATATTCATTGCCCCTCGATTTTAGTTTCCTTTTAATTTTGTTGAATGGTTACATAATGTTTTTTTGTCATCTCATGATGTTCGCTGTTAGCTAAGCCACGCCCCCTTTTTTGGCACGGTTTCTCAGCGTCCACAAAAAGCTTGGTTTAGTCAGCATTCGGTTTTCTAACACTGTAGGAGATATATCGTTGCGAATCTCAGGAGGCATTACGTCAGGTAACCCTTAAAATGGAGATTTAAATCATATACCACATACTTTTTTAAAATGTTTTTGAAACGTGCATGTCTTTAACAAACCTTTTTTCATTTTTTCATTTTGCCTTGTAGATGCCGTTTAGTCTCAAATTTCAAAATTTGCAAGTTTATACCAAGTGGGTGGTTGTATTATATCAGTTTTTTGATCAAGCCCTTCTACCCCCTTCCCTCTCCCCCCCCTTTTCATTTCATCGCATACATGAGAGGTTTGTTACAATAGCATGAGTAAGCACACAACATATTATTTTTGATACGGCATGTTAGTTCCCTATAGTTCTGTTTTTCAAATGCTTTACCTTCAGTATGTACCTAAGAGTTTTACGAACATAATTACACAATATTCCTTTACTCTATACTGAGTCTTTAATGAGGCTTTTTTGATCGGTGTTTTTAACTCCAGAGATTCCTTTATAATTTAAGTGGACAAATAGGTATGTTGTCTTGTTTGTTAGCACAAAGCCATATTTAAATACAATTTTTAACTATGGGTGTATTCCATCATGGTTTCATTATGCGTTAAATTATTTGATACTTTAGCTTGTCTTAACATTTTCTTGTCAGTTCAACAGTGATCAAGACAAGACAAGTGGTTTTCCCACATGGGTAACGCACCTAGGGTGCATTATTTGTAAGTAAGTTATAGTACTCATATAGCCCCCCTATCTAGAATTATTATTTTGAGCCCCTTTCTATCCATATAGTTTTGTGACTTCGTACTGCCCTGCGTCTATTTTAATTAAATATTACACATTATATTTTAATTGTACATTGTTACCATCATATTATATTTTAAATATGTACGGTATTATCAATTATTTATCTTTTACTTGTTATTTGCTTTGAGTGTTATTTATTCACATATTTTTAGTTTTATATCATTCTTTTAATTGATATATTTATGTGATGCCCTTTTGTGTTTCTCAATTATGTTTTTAATATGTGTATTTATTTATTTATTTATTTTCTTTGATTGTAAGCTGCCATTTCCCCTGAAGAAGGCATTTGCCGAAACGCGTTGGGGTTTAATAGAGCACCTCTGTTCATCACTCACACAACTTTCTGGGGCCATCTCCCTGGCATCTGCAGCTAGGGAGTCCCCATATGTGAAAACTACATTCCTGCTTGTTCCTGGAGATAGCATAGTTGCTCACCTGTAACAGGTGATCTCCGGGAACAGCAGGAATTTAGTCTTCACAACCCGCCCACCTCCTCTAGGAGTTGTATCTCTCTCTCTTTCTCTCTTTCCCTCATTCTTTTGTCTCAGCTATAAACTCAACTGGAGAGGGACAGTTGGGAAAGGCGGGAAAGCAGCACGCAGGCGCTGTGGGATGCTCCCAAAAGCTTTCCTATTGGACGCTGGGGAGCATTCCTACGCAGGCTCCGTTGGTGCCGACGATACCCATATGTTAAGACTAAATTCCTGCTGTTCCCGGAGATCACCTGTTACAGGTGAGTAACTATGCTTTCCAAGTGAGGCTTCACCAGAGACTTATACAGTGGGACTAGTACCCCTTCCTTTCTACTGGTAATTCCTCTTCGAATGCAGCCCAACATCCTCCTGGCTTTTGCCACTGCCTTGTCGCACTGTTTTGCCACCTTGAGATCTACAGAAATAATCACACCTAGGTCTTTCTCCTGCTCCGTGCACAGCAACCTCTCACCCCCTATCGCGTACATTCCCCTTGGATTTCTGCTACCCAAGTGCATGACACTGCACTTCTTTGCATTAAATCTTAATTGCCAAGCATCAGACCATTCCTCCAGCTTTTGCAGATCCCTCTTCATGTTAAGCACTCCCTCGGGGGAGTCCACTCTGTTGCAAATTTTCGTGTCATCTGCAAAAAGACAGACTTTTCCATTCAGTCCTTCAGCAATATCACTCACAAAAACATTGGAAGAGTGCCGGGCCTAGGACCGAACCCTGAGGCACCCCGCTAATCATCTTCCTTTCATCCGAGTAAGCTCCATTTATCATTACCTTCTGTCATCTGTCAGTCAACCAATTTCTGATCCAGTTTACCACCTTGGGACCCATCCCCAAACTACTTAGTTTATTGATAAGCCTCCTATGAGGGACAGTATCAAAGCTTTGCTGAAATCCAGGTAGATGACTTCCATCGCGTGTCCTTGATCCAGTTCTCTGGTCACCCAGTCAAAGAACTCGATGAGATTTGTCTGGCAAGATCGTCCCTCGGTAAAACCATGTTGCCTCGGATCCTGTAACCCACTGGTTTTGAGAAAGTTCACTATTTGCTCTTTCAGGAGCGCCTCCATTACTTTTCCCGCCACCAAGGTAAGGCTCACGGGTCTGTTGTTTGTCACTTCTTCCCTGTCACCACTTTTGTATAGAGGTACGACGTCAGACATTCTCCAGTCCTGAGGAACCTCTCCTGTTTCCAAGGATCTGTTGAAAACATCCTTTAACGGTCCTGCAAGAACCTCTCTGAGCTTTTTCAGTATCCTGGGATGTATCCCATCTAGTCCCATGGCCTTGTCCACTTTCAGTTTTGCAAGTTGTTCTCATCCTCTCTGAATGGTGTGGTATCTACCTCATTTCCATTTTTATATTTGGGAGTCACAGGTGATCGTTCTCCAGGATTTTCTTTAGTAAAAACAGAGCAGAATAGACTTTTTCATGAAGGAATTGAGTATATGAAGAATAATAAGCCAGAGCCTGGAGTTCGCTGACATGTCTGGCAGAGATGATAGCGACTAGATAAAACGTTTTCTAAGTTAAATGCTTTAATGAAGCATACCCCAGGGGTTCAAAAGGGGGCTGCATGAGTGCTGAGAGAACCACATTGAGATCCTATCCTGTAGCTGGAGGCTTTAGAGGAGGCTTAGTGTTTATCAGACCCTTCATGAAGCGAGAGACTAAAGGATGCATCTAGATCGACTTGCCATCTTCGTGCCAATGGATTGCAGCAATGGCAAAAGATGATAATGAACTGATGAAGTCTGTAGTCACGAGTTAGACAGGTAAATGAGATAAGTGACAACTTAATTAAGGGGACAGGAGATGGGGTTCAGAGTCCATTTAGAACTATAGGAATGCTACGTTGAGGGGCGTCAAGATGCCTGGATTACAGCTTGCACTTCAGTTGGCATGGAATGGACAGGATCAGCTAGCCGGTCAACTTCCAAGCGGCTAGGATGAGTGATTGGAGGTTGGGGTGGAGGAGATTTATTATTTATTTATTTATTTATTTAACAGTTCTTCTATACCGCTCTATTTTAGATCAGAGCGGTTTACATTTAACATCAACTATACAACACAGGGAACTTTGAGTTGTATTTACAATAAACAGGGAGATAAACTTGGAAGTAACTGGGGGAAACTATGTACATTCTATAACTCTATACATTGATGAGTTTTCTTCTGCATTAGGAGGAAGGTATGAAGTAGTAAAGGCCAGTGGAACATGTTGAGTCATGTCAAGGACTTGTGGGTACCACATCTGTTTAGGCCAGTGAGGGGCGATGAGGATTACAGTCGCTATGTCTGCACAAACTTTGAATAGTGTTTGAGGAATGAGTGGGAAGGGCGGAAAAGCAGAGATGAGGCGAAATGCCCAAGAGATGAGGAAGGCATCCGCCGTCCATCTGTCCGGGCTGGGATGAAGGGTACAGTAGAGCTGACACTTGGTGGTGTTGTCTGAAGCAAAGAGATCCACTTTGGACATTCCCCAAGCCTGAAAGATGGGAGAGAGAACCTTGGGGTCGACAGATTACTTGTAAGGATTGAGGTGTCGATGGAGGGGAGTCCGCTAACTGATTCTGGACTCCAAGGAGATGAATTGCAGTGAGGAATACTCCGATGGATTGGGCATAGAGCCATAAGCAGACAGCTTTGCTGCAAAGATGGAGGGAACCGGAGCCACCTGCTTGTTAATGTAGAACATAGTGACTTGATTGCCGGTTTGTACCAGGAGCGATTTGTTGGGGACCCAATGAAGAAATGCCTAAAGGGCATAGTAGACTGCAGGCATCTCCATCAGGTTGATGTGTAGAGAAGACTCTTTGCTGGATCAATGACCTTGAGTTGTGAGATGCAGCTGATGAGCGCCCCAGCCCATATGGGAGGCATCGGGGCAGTTTCTCCGAATGGGTTATTTCTGCACATATTATACTATAGTACTGCACTAAGGGATTTTACAATTAATCACAACCATGCCCTTAGCCTCATAAATACATTAACTACATATAAATATATCCCACTCCCAAAATCATTACAGACATGAAACTGAGTCTTTCATATGGGAGAAAAGACCTCAGACTAATGCATTACCTCCCACTATGTGGCAAAACAAATCACCATAGGGGATTAGAGCTTCATGCATCATTGGTCCCAAAAACTCCCCTATATACTGCTTAATAAACGTACAAAAAACAGTACCTTTTTAAACATTTTTTTCTTAAATTACATATATAATACAAAGATTTATCTGTCTTCACAAGAAGCTCCATATTCCTTTAAATTGCACACCACATCAGAAGGGAATGCAGCACCGTAGTCTGAAAAGAACACAAAGTTTCATAGTCTGAGGTTATTTTTGCACATACCATGACAGTCGTGAATCTCACTTCTAAGCCAGAGCATGGAGGAGTATGATCTTAGTCACTCAAATTTACTACTAAGGCTCGGTGTAGTACTTGCATCGTGCCAAAGAGAGCCTCCTGCTGGAGTTCGTAAGACATAACATGTATGGGTAGTTTGTCAAGATGTGCTTGGAAATTCTTCATCATCAAGCCTGTGGCACCCAACACAATGGGAAATATTTCTGTATCTTTCTGCCACATTTTCTTGGTCTCTGACTACATTTCCTGGCATTTCAGAATCTTCTGAACATAAGAACACAAGAAATGCCATACTGGGTCAGACCAAGGTACATCAAGCCCAGTATCCTGTTTCCAACAGTGGCCAATCCAGGTCACAAGTACCTGGCAGGAATCCAAATTCCCCAGCTTCCACAGTGTTCATCCTGGGGTAAGCAGTGGATTTCCCAGGGCCTCTTTGATAATGGTTTATGGACCTTTCCTCCAGGAACTTGTCCAAACCTTTTTTAAATCCAGCTACACTAACAGCTTTTACTACATCCTCTGGTAATGGATTTCAGAGTTTGATTATACGTTGTGTAAAAAATATTTTCGCTTATTAGTCTTAAATGGGTTACATTGTAGCTTTATTGCGTGTCCTCTATCTACTTTTTGATGGCGTAAACAACCGATCTACATTAACCTATTCCACTCCATTCATTAATTTATAGACTTTATCTTTAGACTTCTATCATATCTCCCCTCAGCCTTCTCTTTTCCAAGTTGAGGAGCCCTAACCTTTTAAGCCTTTCCTCATAGGGGTATCCTTTCATCCCCTTTACCATTTTGGTGATTCTTCTCTGTACTTTTTCTAATTCCGCTATATCCTTTTTAAGATACGGTGACCAGAATTGCACACAATATTCAAGGTGCGGTCGAACCATGGAACAATACATAGGCATTTATAATTTCCTTGGTTTTATTCTCCATTCCTTTCCTTATGAAAGTATTCTATTCCTAGTATTCTATTAGCTTTCTTGGCCGCCGCTGCACACTGGATGGGAGGTTTCAATGTATTATCCACGATGACACCTAAATCTTTTTCCTAGGTGGTGGTTTCTAAGGTGGTATCTTGCATCGTGTAACCAAAGTTTGGGTTATTCTTTCCTAGGTGCATAACTTTGCACTTGTCCACATTAAATTTCATCTGCCATTTGGACACCCAGTCTTACAATTTATCAAGGTCCTCTTGAAATTTTTCACAATCCTCTTGGGTTTTAACAACTTTGAATAATTTTGTCTCATCTGTAAATTTGATTATATTACTCATTATTCCCATTTCCAGGTCATTTATGAATATATTAAAAAGCAGTGTGCCCAGCACAGATTCCTGGAGTACTCCACTATTTACTTTTCTCCATTGAGAAAATTGGCTATTTAGCCCTACTCTCTGCCTTCTATCTTTTAACCAGTTTCTGATCCACAATAGTACATTGCCTCCAATCCCATGACGTTTTAATTTTGCCAAGAGCTTCTCATGAGGGACCTTGTCAAAGGCTTTCTGAAAATCCAGATGCACTATATCAACCGGCTCACCTTTGTCTACCTGTTTATTCACACCTTCAAGAAAAATATAACAGATTAGTAAGACATGACTTTCCTTGGCTAAATCCATGTTGGCTTTCTCCCACTAAACCATGACTATATACATGATTAGTAATTTTATTCTTTATAATATTTTTCTACGATTTTGCCTGGTACTGATTTCAGACTCTCAGGTCTGTAGTTTCCCGGATCACCCCTGGAAACCTTTTTAAATATTGGCATTGCCTTGACCATTCTCCTCTCTTCAGGTGCTACAGTTGATTTTAATGGTAGTTCATTGATTACTAACAGTAGGTTTGCAATCTCATATTTCAATTCTTTCAATTTCCTTGGATGTATACCATCTGGTCCAGGTAATTTGGTACTCTTCAGTTTATCAAATAGTGTAATACATTGTCCTGGTTTATCGTTATTTCTTTCAATTCTTCTGATATATCACCTTTATATACTATTTCAGGCATGAGTAAATTCCCTACATCTTTTTCAGTAAAGACGGAAGCAAAGAATTTATTCAGTCTCTCCGATATGACCTTGTCTTCACTTAGCACCCCTTTTACTCCCCTATTATCCAATGGTCCAATTGACTGTCTCACAGGTTTTTTTGCTACAAATGCACTCGAAAATGTTTTTATTATGCATTTTTGCTTCCACGGCAAGCTCTTTTTCAAATTCTCTCTTTGCCTGCCTTATCAATGCCTTGCATCTAACTTGGCGATGCTTATGTTTCCCATTTTCGTCATTTGGCCCCTTTTTCCATTTCCTGAAAGATGCTTTTTTTGGCTTTAATAGCCTCTCTGACCTCTCCTTTAAACCATTCTGTTAGTTTTTTGGCCTTCCTTCCATTTTTCATAAAGCATGGAATATATCTGTTTTGGGCTTCCAAGATAATATTTTTAAACAATGTCCATGCCTTTGCAGCTGCTCCTTTTAATAGTCTTTTGTTAACTATTTTTCTCATTTTCTCATAGTCTCCCTTTTGAAAGTTAAATGGGAGTACTGTGGATTTCCTCGCTGTCCTCCTTTAATTTATTAAATCAAATGAGATCATGCTATAATCACTATTGCTTCTCCACATGATTCACAAAGTAGTCTCTTGGAACTGACACCTCTATTATCAATACCGTCCTGTTGTTTTTCTCCTTAACCACTATATTTGGTTTCCTCACATCCAGGTTTATATAGGTCAGAATGGGAGTATCCCAGATAACCTCCTCATTCTCTGTAATTCTCTTAGGATCATGATCCCAGTGCTTTTTGGGCACAGCGATGTTGTAGTGCTTGCAGAGTTTCCATTGGATGAGGCGCGCTACTTTATTACGTCTTTCCGCATAGAAATTTTCTGCCATCAGAACTTCACAGCCAGCTATGAGGTGAGCCACCGTTTCCAGGTCTTTCTTACAGAATTGACATAAGTCTGTGGTGCCAGTTTTTTCAATGCTCATTGCAAACCATCTTGTCCGTAAGCCATTGTCCTGGGCGGCAACTCTCAACCTCTCATCCTTCGGTTTTAGTTCACCCCTCCTTAACCATTCATGTGTCCGTTCTTGATCGACAAAGGTTTCCTGGAGTAATACTCTGTATTTCCCACTGTATTTGTGTGTCTGCTACTTGTTTCTCCTTGTTTATTGATCTAAATCCTTTTTTTTAAATTAAATTTTGACTGCTTTGACTGCTCTAAATGCTTTTGGAGGAAGCATTTGGAGCAGTCAGAGCAGCTATGGCTGAGGTTTTGATGGGTTACATTTGCCTTTTCTGTTGAGAAATTGATTCTGTTGGCAAGTTTTCCCCTCAAGAAGCTGAAGGCGAAACGCTCCTGATGGCGTCTTGCGGATAAGTGTGGAGTAGCATTGATAAATGTGGCTTATTTTGCATTTCATTTGGAAAGAACCTCTTTGCATGCTCTGAGAAAGTGAAGGTTTGCTAATGAAGTAGCAATGAGAAAATAATTCTAATAATTAAAAATTGATTATTAAAATGTATTAAAGTGCTTTAAGATTTTGCACATGGAGAGTTTTTCAGGATCCATGATGGTGAAGTCTGTACACCTAAGGCTTGATAAGTTCTGCCTTGTCTTTACTGTAGGCAGTAACTCTGGTAAGCTGTTTTGGTGTTTTTGAGTACTGAGATCCTTTTCTCCCTTGTATAAGTAGAATGATCAGATGAACATTATGGGATTCCACATCCAGTTACCCTTGAAGTTGTCTTAGTGGAATGATGTTTTCATTTTTTAAACTGTTTCGTACTATTTCCTTTTTAAATTAGTCTTGTTTTATTTGATTCGTTTATATGTCAAATATGGGTGCATATATAGTCCAAAGCCATTTCACTGGCCACTCTTTTTACGAGATATTGGACATTAAGGTGTTGAACTGCAAGGACGCCAATAATGTTGTCCAAAATTGTAAATGTACTTATTTGCTTCATTGCGTGTCCTCTAGTCTTGTACTTTTTGAAAGAGTGAATAACTGATTTGTGTTCACTTGTTCCACTTCACTCATTATTTTATAGACCTCTCTCATATTTCCCTTCCGCTGTCTCTTCTCCTAGCTGAAGAGGCCAAACCTTTTAAGCCTTTCCTCATAGGGATATCCTTACATCCCCTTTATCATTTTGGTCATCCTTCTTTTCATTATATCTTTTTTGAAATGCAGTGACCGGAATGGCACACAATTCTCAAGATGTTGTCACACCATAGAATGATCAAGAGATATTAAGGTATTCTTTGTATTATACTCATTCCTTTCCTAAGAATTCTAGCATTTTATTTATTTTCTTGGCTGTCACTGCATAGTGAGCAGAAGATTCCAGCATATCTACAAGGACAACTGGATCTTTTTCCTGGGTGGTGGCTCGTAATGTGAAACCTTGTATTGTATAGCTATAGTTTGGGATGTCCTTTCCTACATGCATAACTTTGCGCCTGTCTACATTAAATTTCATTCTGATATTTGGATGTCCAGTCTCTGTTTCTCAAAGTCTAATTGCAATTTTCTACAATCCTTTTGTAATTTTAGAACTTTCAGTAATTTGATATAGTCTGCAAATTTCTTCATCTCACTTGTTCTCATTTACAGATCAATTAATATGTTAAAAAAAATAATAAGGGCTAGTACAGATTCCTGGGCATTTTACTTTTCACCTTTCTCCATCGAGAAAATTGACCATTAAGCCCTATGGGATTATGAAGCTTTTCTTGCTCGTTCTTTTGTGGGAAGTCTGTATTTTCTCGTTCACCTTTGAGAAGTATACATATCTAAGGTCTTTGGTTTTGCACAGTACAGAAGGAAATTCATTTCTTATTTCTCTCTCTGGTGTAGTACTGCAAGCAGTCTGATATCTTGAGGTTATCAGTTCAGATTTGTCTACATATTTCTTTTTCTAATTTGTGTTATATATGTGACTGAGGTGCAATATTCTGCCTGTGTGTCAGTTGTTTGGAGATCTGTAGCAGTGTATAGATGTTCTATGACAATGT
The DNA here is from genome assembly GCA_033557465.1 of Ichthyophis bannanicus. Taxonomy (NCBI): domain Eukaryota; kingdom Metazoa; phylum Chordata; class Amphibia; order Gymnophiona; family Ichthyophiidae; genus Ichthyophis; species Ichthyophis bannanicus. The sequence continues at coordinate 548,137,059 of CM066033.1, forward strand.
GTAATATTTAGACCGCTGCTTTTGTTGCTCTGAGTGTTTTGGGATGGCGGGTCTGCTATATAAGAGCTGAGTGTTTTTGAGGGGATTTGCGTTATTTTAGAGTGAGGAGTTTGTGTTGCTCTAATGGAAATAATATCAAAATTTGAGTAGTCTCTTTTGCATTGTAAGGGGAAATGTGCTATGAGGATAGCATGATGGTCAGATATATGGTCCATGAATCCCACCATCCTGGCTCCAAATATTTACACAAATGAAGCCCCACAATGCATTTTTATACATAGCCCCACAGACCGTCATTACATCACTTAAATGACATTCAGCCTGTTTGTTATCATCAAGGCTTTCTGCTATAATATTTCTGTTCTAGCATGAGCAAACCTGAAGATTAAGAACTACCATCCATACTTTTTTTGCAGGGCTTTGGAGATACAACCAGAGATAGCAAGTTTCAAAACTTTCTTCAGTCAAGTGTTGTCTCCTGAAAATTTCAAATGAGAGAGAACTCCCTTTGAGCAGGCAGCTTCTATCAGAGCCCACCATAGATCACACTCTGTGTCCCTCCTGCGATTTATGAGTATGTAAGGGAGAGAAGAAATAGACTGCTTTCTCTTCTAGAACATTCTAGGATCTCTGCATCACTACAGGAATGATCCAAGTCTGCAATCCCCCAATGGGGTGTTCTAGCAAATGGATCATGTTTCAGGTTTCTTATTCAGTGAAAATTGATAAACCCCTGATAAACGGTTTGATAGATACTACTATGCCCCACAAGTCTTGTCCGCAGAAGCTGGGGCTGATCTGAGTCTCTATTGTGCTAGCAGCAATATGCACTGGAATGTCTGCAGACTGGGAGCTGAGCTAGTGTATGCTTCCACTCTTAAACGTCCACCCCTTCCTGGCTTCTGTATGTGAAATAAAATGTAGGCGCTGAGGTATGCTGACTCAGTCCTCAACCTGTGCGCTTTCAAGAGTAGTTTGCTGTTTTCACATTTGAGTTTGGCTTCAGCTTCTGTTGAGAGCAGGGGATATTGCTGCTACCACTCTCACCATACTGTTTCAGAGTTTCCTGAGCAAGCTGGAGGAGGTGGGACCCCAGATGATAAGCATCAACCTATAAGCTGCTCCTGCAGATCCACTTAAAGACCAAAGAGCAGGACACGGGGGGTTGTCCTTGGCTATAGGAAGACTGATTGGTGAGGATGGAGGAGAGTGCTAGGACTGCGAGGACAAAAAAAAATTAAAGGGCCTTTAAGTATTTCTGAAATGTGTTTTTGATTTGAAATACCCCAGAAAGCATCCCAATAAATATAATAACGTAAAAACACCGTTAAACTGAAATATTTTTTAAATTGTGGAGAGTGCACTTTGGCAACATGGCAAAGGTCCAGGAGAGTGGTATGTGTGCTGTAGAGGACCACCTTAAGGCGCCATATAGATTGTGCTGAGTTCACATAGTTTATCAGGTTCAGCGATAGCATGGACAACATATTGGGAGCCTGGAAGATTGATGAGGTTTATGGTGAGTACTTCATAAGTGGATCTGTGACGTTGTAGAGCACAGATTAATTTTTGTGTGTGAGGATATATGATCTCCAGGAACAAGCAGGAATGAGTCCTCACATATGGGTACGTCGGAACCGACGGAGCCTGCGCGGGAAAGCTCCCCAGCTTCCCAGAAAGGAAGCTTTTGGGGCCTCCCACAGCGCATGCGCGCTGCCTTCCCGCCTTCCTGACCAACTCTCCTCAGTTCTTCTTTTTCCGCGGAGCCAGCAGGTCATGTTCCTGTCACCGCTGAAGAAATTGTTATTTTAATTTGTTTCTTTGACCGCGTGTCTGCCTTCCCCGATTCCGGACCGGTACCGCCGGTCTTTTTTCATTTATTTCTTTAAAAAAAAAAATTTACTTTTTCCTCACTTGGTGTGTTTTTTCTGTGAGGCCTCTACGCCTTCTCAGATTCTCCCTCATGGAGAAACCAGCCTCTGGTTTTAAAAAATGCACCAAGTGTACCAGTACTATTTCAGTCACAGATACCCATGAGTGGTGTCTTAAATTTTTGGGGCCTGACCATTCCATTCCGGATTGTCCATCCTGCTCTCTGATGTCCAAACGGGGCTTACAGAACAGAGCAGCTAAGTTTCATATGCTGTTTTCTACGGATACTCCAGCATCAACATCCTCCAGGTCTTCCTCTCCTGATGGATCTCAGGTAACCAAACATTCTTCAGGCAGGTCCTCAAAGGGCAAATCTCCCTCTAAGCAGCGAGAGGCCCTTGGGTTTGACCTTGAGGACCCTGCCCCAGCCAAACAACCCCGGCGGGAAGCTCCGGCTTCCAAAGCTCCTCCTATGGGGTTACAGGTAGACATCGATGGCACGGCCTCGACCGATCTCCTGTTAGACTGCTCTGGGGTACCGGCTAACACCGGTACCGACATCCAGGCAGTTGTGGCGACTATGGGTACTACGGTACAATCCATGCAGCAGGCCATACTGGCTTTCATTAACGCTGCAACGCCCTCGGTACCGCGACAATCGGTTCCGACTCCGATTCCGGTACCGCAACCGATACCGGTACCCAGAGCATCTACTTCCAGTAGTATGCTGGTTCCGGTCTCCGGTCTCCGGTTCCGGAGATTTTCTCGATACCGCTCCGATTCCCGGTACGCCCGATATCGATACCGGTCGGTACGCGTATCGATCTCTGGAAGCAAATAGGCGGTACTTTGAATCTTCTGAAGATTCTGATAACTCAGATGATTCTGCTGATGTCTCTTTTACTCTTCCTGAGGAGCCCTCTTCTCCAAAAAGGAGAATGTCTCCTCCAGAGGATTTGTCCTTTCAAGACTTCATTATTGAAGTAGCTAAAGGACTTTCCATATCTGTAACCTCTGAAAAGGAACCTAGAGCAAAAAAATTGGATATTTTAGGATACTCTAAGGTTCCCAAAGAGGCAGCCACCTTACCCATACATGAAATTCTTCAAGAACACATGATGGACTTGTGGGAGGCTCCTCTCACCCTATCTCTACATTCTCAACGTTTGGACACCATGTATCGGGTTCCTCCTTCTCCTGGTTTTCAAAAAACGCAGCTTCCTCACCACTCTATTGTGGTGAAGTCTGCTATGAAAAAGATAAAGAGTACCAAAAGGCACTCTTCTACCCCTCCAGGAAGAGAATGTAGGACTCTGGATGCTTTTGGTAGAAAAATCTTCCAAGCTAGCATGCTTATTGCCAGAATCTATTCATACAGCCTCTATATGGGCATGTTTTTGAAAGAGATTGCATTGAAGATACGTCATTTTCTCCCCTTTATCCCAGAGGATAAGAAGGAGGAGTTCCTTCTTTTGCTAAAGCAAACTCAAGATGTTTCAAAGTTCTCCAACAGAGCAGCCTTTGACTCTTTTGAGGGGGCTAGCAGAGCCTCTGGCATTGCCATAGCTGCTCGCAGACTTGCTTGGCTCCAGGCCTCTGATTTGGAACCCTGGGTACAAGAAGGCTTGGGCAATCTGCCCTGTACAGGTGAAAATCTGTTTGGCAAGGAGTGGCAAATCAAAGCCACTCAAATGGATGCAGAGAATGCTGCTTTAGATAGACTTTCTAAGTCTACCTCTACCCCTGCCAAGAAAAAACCTTTTAAGAAGCCTTTCTATAAAAAGACCAGATTTTCCACAAATACTGGCCTGCAATCTTCCCAAGTTCGCTTTGCTCCTAAGCGTCAGCAAGCTAAACAGGCCAGAACAAAGTCTACAGGGGCTGTTACAGTCCAGCAGTCCCAACCCCCTCAGAGTCTTTGACTTGATTCTAGAGAACTTAACCTTTCTGGCTCTGCAACAACCAGAGCCTCTCACCATTCCAGGAAGGTTAACTCATTTTGCTCCCAGATGGGAACAAATCACATCAGAACAGTGGACCCTCTCTATCATCAGAGAGGGCTACAAACTACATTTCTCCAGCCTTCCTCCCCATACCATGGTGAGACAATTCAATTCTCCCCCATCTCTCCTGTACCTGTTGGGCCAGGAGGTGACCACTCTTCTCGCCCAAAAGTCAATAGAAGAGGTTCCTCTTCCTCAACAAGGGTCAGGTTTTTACTCCCCTTATTTTCTCATTCCCAAGAAAACAGGGAGGTACAGACCCATTCTGGATCTCAGAGAATTGAACAAATTCCTATACAAGGAGAAATTCAAGATGCTTTCTCTAGGCACTCTCCTTCCATACCTACAGAGTCAGGACTGGCTTTGTTCTCTAGATCTCAAGGATGCGTACACACATATACTCATCCATCCATCCCACAGAAAATTCCTACGGTTTCTGTTCCAGGGAAAACATTTCCAATACAGAGTACTTCCCTTCAGTCTAGCCTCTGCTCCAAGGGTATTTACCAAATGCATGGCAATAGTTGCTGCATTTCTACGCACCCTGGGAATCTTTGTCTTCCCATACCTGGACGACTGGCTCATCCGAGCTCCATCTCAGTCCGAGGCTCAGACTTCCCTGGACCACACCAGACGCATACTGCAGTATCTGGGACTTGTCATCAATCTGCCAAAGTCTCAACTCACCCCTACTCAGTCCCTAGAATTCATAGGGGCCTGGCTAGATACCACCACTGCAAGGGCCTATCTTCCTCAGGCCCGTTGCCACCGTCTAGTGCACTTGGCCTCTCAAATTCAGTCCAGAAGCCACTTGACTGCCAGGGAGATGCTACAACTGCTAGGCCACATGGCATCCACAGTTCATGTGGTGCCTTATGCTCGCCTACATATGAGAGCAGCTCAATGGACTTTGTCCACCCAGTGGACCCAAGAATCAGGAGCTCTCTCAGACCAAATAGCAACCTCAAAACGTCTTTTTTGGTCTCTCCAATGGTGGGTATCCACTCAAAATCTGTTGTTGGGGGCCCCCTTCCAACCTTTGTTACCCCAAGCAACTCTCACTACAGATGCCTCCCAAACAGGTTGGGGAGCTCATCTCCAAGACCTCTCCACCCAGGGCACTTGGTCTCCACAGGAGACCACCCTTCATATCAACCTTTTGGAGCTGCGAGCAATTTTCCTTGCTCTCAAGGTCTTTCATACCCTCCTCATCAACATGACAGTCCTTGTTCATACCGACAATCAAGTAGCCATGTTCTACATAAACAAACAAGGAGGGACTGGCTCTCTGTCGCTTTGCAACGAAGCTCTAAAATTGTGGGCCTTCGCCAGAGAGCATCAAATCCATCTCCTGGCAGTGTACCTCCCAGGAATCCAAAACTCTTGGGCAGACAGACTCAGTCGAGTTCTGCTTCCACACGAATGGTCCCTGCACATGGATCAGGTACTCAGAATCTATCAGAAATGGGGAACCCCGGACATAGACCTGTTTGCAAGTCCGTGCAATGCCAAACTTCCCCGGTTCTGTTCCAGAATCCCGTGTCAGGGAGCTCAGGCCAAGGATGCCTTCCTCCTTCATTGGGGTCAGGCCTTCCTGTATGCCTTTCCACCCATTCCTTTGATTCCCAAGACTCTATTCAAACGTCAGAGGGATCAAGGATCTATGATCCTCATAGCTCCACGCTGGCCACGCCAAGTGTGGTACCCTCTACTTCTGCATCTCTCCCAGGCACCCTCCCTGGATCTAGGAGCTGCTCCAGACCTTCTGTCTCAAGAGGAGGGGACTTTGTGGAACCCAAACCCCAAGTCCCTTCACCTCAGAGCTTGGTTACTGAAGGCCTAGACCTTCAAGACTTCAATCTTTCTCAACAGGTGAAAGATGTCCTCCATGCATCTAGGAAACCTTCCACCAGGCGTTCTTATGCTTTTAAATGGAAAAGATTTTCCATTTGGTGTGCTGAAAAAGGTCTTAACCCTCTAGCACTACCTTTGAATTCTTTACTCGAATATCTCCTGCATCTTTCCAATGCAGGACTTAAAACCAATTCTGTAAGGGTCCATTTGAGTGCTATTGCAGCATCTCTTCAGCCTATCAGTGGACAACCTGTTTCCTCTCATCCTCTTATTGCGAGATTCATGAGAGGCCTAACCTTAACTAAACCTCCCATTCGACCTCCTCCGGTGGCATGGGACTTAAACGTGGTTCTTGGTCAGCTTATGAAGCCACCCTTTGAACCCTTAGCCACTGCCTCCTTGAAATTTCTTTCCTGGAAAGTCATTTTCCTTATTGCAATCACTTCTGCTCGCCGCATCAGTGAACTGCAGGCTTTAGTGGCTAATCCACCTTATAAAAGGTTCCATCATGATAAGGTAGTCCTTAGGACAAATCCCCACTTTATGCCTAAAGTGGTCTCACCTTTTCATCTTAATCAAGAGGTATATCTACCTGTCTTTTTTCCAGCTCCTCATGCATCTAGTGCAGAGAGGAACCTACATACGTTAGATTGTAAAAGAGCTCTTGCCTTTTACCTCCACAGGACACAGCAACATAGAAAGTCTTCTCAACTTTTTGTTGCTTTTGATCCTTCTCATTTAGGACTTCCAGTCTCAAAAAGAACACTGTCCAATTGGATTGCTCAGTGTATTTCTTTTGCTTACCAGAGTAAGAACCTTTCTCTGGAAGGCCATGTCACAGCTCACAATGTGAGAGCCATGGCCACATCTATGGCTCATCTTCATTCTGTATCCATCGGTCAGATCTGTCGAGCAGCCACTTGGGCCTCGGTTCATACCTTCACAGCCCATTACTGCTTGGACAAGGACTCCCGCCGGGATGCCTTGTTTGGTCAGGCTGTCCTCAGACACCTGTTCCATTCTTAAACAACTCCTGCCCACCTTCCCTGAATGGATGCCTGAGATCCTTAGGAAGATCAGGAATTCTTGCAGGGGGATCTCCCCGGCATCTTAGCTAGGGAGTCCCCATATGTGAGGACTCATTCCTGCTTGTTCCTGGAGATAGCACAGTTACTTACCTGTAACAGGTGATCTCTGGGAACAGCAGGAATTAGTCCTCACAACCCACCCACCTCCCCTAGGAGTTGTATCTCTCTCTCTCTTTCCTTTCCTCTCTCTATTGTCTCAGCTTTAAACTCGAACTGAGGAGAGTTGGTCAGGAAGGCGGGAAGGCAGCGTGCATGCGCTGTGGGAGGCCCCAAAAGCTTCATTTCTGGGAAGCTGGGGAGCTTTCCCGCGCAGGCTCCGTCGGTTCCGACGTACCCATATGTGAGGACTAATTCCTGCTGTTCCCAGAGATCACCTGTTACAGGTAAGTAACTGTGCTTTATTGAATCACCCCCCTGCTGACTTAGTTTAATGCCTGGATAGGCTGGGGGTGGAAAGTGAGCCAGATGGGTCATGGCAGTCTATATTTTGCCTTTTTAAATTTTTTCCAGGCCAAAGGATGCTGGCAAGAAATAACGCACCGAAAATCTAATGGAACAGGACCACATTTGGCCATAGGGGACCAATGAAGAGACACTTGGGTGATATTCAGCGGCAGCCGCTAGGCTTTTTAAAACACCTTAGTGCCACTGCTTTAAAAAAAAACCTGGATATTCATCATCAGAACTTATCCGATGTCTGGTGCTGAATATGTGGGTTTACTGGTGAGCAGCTGTTTTCAGCTGATAACCAGATAATGAGATCCAGTGATATCCAGTTCAATTGCTGTCAATTGCTGCTATCATTTCAGTCAAAGCAGTTTACATTTTAACTTAAATTTGGTAATGTACATTAAACAGGGACATTGATAACTTGGATTTTTCCTGAGGCAATGGAGGGTTAAGTGACTTGCCCAAGGCCGCAAGGAGTGCTACTGGGAATCAAACCCTGGACTCTTGGTTACCAAGCTAGTGCTCTAACCATTAGGCTACTTCTCCACTCCAGTTAAAACTAGTTAAAGCTATCTGGTTTGTTTCTGAATATTGCCACTGACTAGATAACAACCAGCACCATTCCCGATTCACTCGCGGGCCACCCCATTTTTAACCAGACATATTTTGTACTCTGTGGCGATGTTCTATGGCATTATCTAGCGAGTGCTTCTGAATATCGAGATCATTGCGTTTTAATTGATTAGTAGGTCTGCTGATAGATTAAAACTCCTTGAATATGCCTCCAATAGTGTTCAAAAATGGATCAGATCATACTGGGAGTTCCAGAAAAAAAAGTCCCTATGCATTTCTATGGAAGACTCAGGGAATTGCTCCTTTCAAACTATCTTTCTCTTTTATACTCTCCTGATCACAGATACATAGATGCACACACAAACATCGCATGCGTGTGCACAGACATGTGCAAAGAAAGACTGAAAATAATCCATGAGGTATTTTCCACATACATTCCCCATCATACTCCCTTCCCCCCATGCTATGCCATCCCAATTTCTAATGAGCTATCTCTTAGTGATTGAGATGTGCATTTCATATTTTTATTGTGAATTTGATTTTGAAAACTAGGGAGCAAATCGTTTAGCTTTCTTCATGGTTACTGCGAGTTCTGCTAGTGGCACTGTGGCTAGTGGCTTTGGAACCGTGGCACCCTGTGGTTAAACTATAAAATCCATTCTTTGAAATCTGACAATGGCATGTAGTTGAATGATATATTTTATTATTCTTTCCAAACCTACAGAATGTTTGGGTACAACTCCATTCACACTGCCATTTCCTTCTTCCCTGCAGGCCAGAAGCAGCACAGATATGTGTGCACACGTATAAGGTTTTGAAAGAATCCCTTGCGCCATGCTCCATGTGCCTTCCCCATTTGTTTCGATTGTAAATGTTGACTGGCTTCACTTTCAAACTGTGTGGAATGCTTACATCTGATCATTACTGAATATGGTGTGCACATAAAGAAAAAAAAGGTGATACTTCTTTGTTGGACTAAATACATTTCTTTAATAGCTTTCAGGAGCTAAATACTCTCTTCCTTAGGTGAAAACAATTCATATTACTTCCAACTGCTGTTTCAGAAAATGATTGCCCATAAATTAAAAGAATGCTTATTGTATACCCGACCTACCCAAGCCAGTGTGCCTTTATTTTCAAAAGCTCAAAAGTTCGCATGCAGCTAATTAAAAAGCATGGTTTATGTATTATTCATCCCAGCACAGGAACAGCAGGTTTTATGTTGTAGGCATTCACGTTGTCTGCTGCTAGCTGATATGCAAACAATGGAACGTTAGTCAGATTTAGCCCACATCTCTGAAAAGCATATGCAAGTTTTTCAAGTTTGTGTTTTTATCCTTGGTGCTCTTATGGAAAAATGCAGTTGCCTTCACAGGCTTTTATTATTTCTTTGCTATTATATTATACTTAATTTTAATATTTTTAGCATTTGACTCTGTTGCACTGTGAACAAAACCAGCTCGAGGGGATCATGTGGCACCCGGAGCCAACCTTTTTGCATCTCCATCTTGGGGCCAGTCTTGTGGTCTGAACTGTGTAGATGTCAGGACTCATACTGTATTGCATACACTTCGCTGCTACAATACCATGAAACAGGCTCCATAGCAGAAAGAAACTAGTGGTTTTGTAATTTAAAGACCATTCCTCTCCCTCTCCCCCATACCTCCATCTAGCCACTGCCTGCTCTTGCCCTGCTGCTTCCACCATGTTTTCTTTGTAGCGGCATCGGCAGTAGCAGAGCAGATCTAACTTTAAAATGAAAAGAAAACAACAAAACAAAAACCACACGGGTCTTTCAACGCCACGCTTTAAACAGATCTGATCCCTCCCTGCTCTGACATCGCTTGGAAAGACCCGCATGTTTTTTTTGTTTTTTTTTTAAATTTTAGGTCTACTCAGCTGCTGCTGGTGCCGCCGCTGCTGAGAGAATAAAAAGTGGCGGCAGGGCAACAGCAGGCAGATGAAATGCGCCCCCTTAGCCTTTGTGCCCTGTGCAGCTGCACCGCTCGCACAAGGTTAGGTACGGCGCTGGCAGGCACAGCCATACAGCAAGCCACATGCATAACAGCATATGTGGTAGTTGCAGCTGTCCTGTAGTGCTCCTTCTCTTCGTCAGCTTGGATGATGGGTCACTTGAAAAAAAAAATGCTTTTTTTTCACAGTGCTAAAAACTGCCACTGGCTGTAGACTGGAGTGCTGGGGCACCATGACAACACAGTTTGTTTCAGCAACACCTACGTTGATTGGCCTTCTCTTTCTCTAATCCTCTCCCCAATCTTCCGAACTCCAATGCCACAGCTGAATATTGAGCACTGTGCTAAGCAGCTGCGTTAATTTACTGCCAGTCCTGTCTTAGGAGTTGGATCTGTCCATCCATTGTGATGCTGTTTTCACTGTGCATCTGCCACTGTCACTGTGCTCTTAAAGAAACTGACAAATGTAACATTTCACTTTCAGACTTCTTTGCCATGATTGCGATAGAGACGTCTGCAAGTGAAATGCTGTGCTTTTTTAGCAGCCTGGTAGAACAACAACTGCCAAGAGTTGAAAATGAGACAAGAATCAAAGTGGGAGTTTGGGGAAGCAGGCAGCAGCAGGATGGGTCATGATAATGATAGAGCTGGAAAAATGGAAGCAGGGGGATCAGACAGAGAGAGAGCAAGCAAGGGAGGTCATGATAATAAGAGAAGGAGAGTGGGGAGAAATGGAAGTAGGGGTCAGATGAGAAAGAGACTGGGGAGAAGCGAGGGGTCATGATGTGAGAGAGACTGGGGGGAAGCAGGGGAGGTTATGATGTGAGTGACTGGGGAGAAGCAGGGAGGGTCATGAGGTGAGAGAAAGACTTGAGGGAAGCAGGGAGGGGTCATGATGTGTGAGACCTTTTTTTTCCCCCTTCACATATCACCAGGCCAAGATCATATGAGAAGCAAAAATGGAAGCTGCCTCAGGTTCAGCTATCAAGGGTCACTGGGGGTGATGGGGAATGGAGAGGAAGGGTGGGGCCACTGCCTTCTGTTGACACTGTGCAGTGGCACATTAAGGGGGAGACTTTCATTTACTATTCTTGTTTAAATACTTTATATAAGGCATAATTTGTATTGTTTGTTTATTTTTTATTTGTTGGGGGAGGAGAGGGTTGGTATAGTTTCATTTATTTGAACTAATTTCTTATATGGGGAGTTTTGATTTAATGCTGTACCACGCTTTGTAATTTGATGCAAGGTCCGTTATAAATAGTTGACTAAAGAAGCTGGTGCATAATTTATATTTTCTTTATATGTTATGTTATGTTACATTACATTCCTCCTTCCACCCCCACTCACCGATGTGAATCTAGTTCAGCTCTGTAGAAAAGCTGGCAACCCTATATAACGTCTTTCACTGATCCAACAAGATGGTGTTCAGGCCAGTAATAAATGTAAGAGTAAAACAAAAACAATATTATATAGTTATGAAGTAACACAATAATAGTTACCAGTATAACATGAGCAGTACAAGAAATCGGCACATCGACAGAAAGCCACTAAGCTGAAAAGACTCATTATAGTGTTAATCTTGAGTGAAATTGGTAAATACCTTGTTTAATATCCAGATTTTTACACCCTTTTTAAATTTTATTCCTGCCTCAGCTAGTTTCAGCCGCTTACAGTAGTAAAAATATCATTATAATTTAACTTACTGCATTCTAACATAGATTTCCTTATCGTTTCTCCGGGCCAGTCCAGGGAACGGTAGGGTTGTCAATCCCATTCAGCAGCTGAGGACTGAAAACTGTAAGTTTTTCCATGATAGGCTTAGCCACATCCCCTGCTGTTCCTGCTCCAGTCTTTCAGTCCTCAGCAGCTGAATAGGACGTCGATGGTCTCATCTCCCTGCTCTCGGTTTGTTAGAAGTTCTTTTATTTTATTTCTTTCTGTTTTTTGTGCAGTTGGTCCTAGCGGGGCTGTTTCTGCATTCTTCCTGGCACTAATTTTAAGTCTGATTGGTACAAACCTTTGGATCCCTGGCTGCGAGTGCCTTTAAAAGGCAGAGCCTGCCTTATTGGGATTCCTAAGAGTGAAGGGATCGGTTCTGGGAGCCCCACGAACCTCTCCCTCGTCTTACCACCGCGGTTCCATTCTCCGCTAGCGGCGGGGTTGCTGGAACGCGAGCTGGGCCTCCCTTGAGCATCTGGAGGTGAGTCGGAGGTTTTTTCTTGTTTCCGGGGAAACGGCGCGGCATCGCCTCCTGCTCTGCAGTTCAGAGCGCGGCGTTCAGGCTGCTCGTTTTTCTTTTTTCGGCGAGTGCCTTTTTGGCGGCGCGGCATACCTCTCTTCTTTTCTGGTTTCGTCGGGGTCTTCGGACATGGATAGCAAGGCTCCGGGTGACTTGGACAGGTCTCACAACGTCTCAGAAAAGGCGGGAACGGCGGCCATTTTGATAGAGCCGGCCGTTCCTCTCGCAGCTCCTCGGAAACAAGGGAAACGAAAGGCAAAGTCGACTAAGCCTGCGATTTATGACAGTCAGCCCTCTAAATCATTGCCAGAAACTCAGCAGGGGTTTTCCTCGTTGTTCTCACCAGATTTTATTTTAGCACTGCATAAGGCCTATTTGTTGAAAACCTCTCAGGGGGACAGTTCTCTTCCTTCTACGTCCCTTCTAGAGGGCACTGTTCCTAAATTGTCTGGGGAAGATCCTGGAGAGGGTCCTTCTCCGAAGCACATTAAGGTGGGCTCCGGCTTAGGAGACCTTGAACCTCAGCTGCCCGACCCTCTGTGGATAGAGGAGGGGGAACTCCTATCTGAGGCGGGCTTAGACTTTGCTCTAGGTGAATTGGAGGAAGGGGAGATTGCGCCGGGCGACGACCCTAATGTCTTTAGGGTTTTTCGCAAAGAGGAGCTAGGGGCGCTCATCTCCCACTCCTTGGCAGCTCTGAATATTCCTCTTCCCTCCTTAACTCAGGAGCCTCTGGAAGATCCTTTGTTGCAAGGTTTCAGAACGGAGAGTCGCTGTTTTCCAGTGCACCGCGTGATCAAGCAGATGATTGAGGCGGAATGGGAGTTTCCTGAGGCTACCCTGCGTGGTGGTCGAGCTTTAAGCCGTCTCTACCCGGTTCCGCAGGAGGAAAAGGATCTTTTGAAAATGCCCAAGGTGGATGCTCTAGTCTCCGCAGTGACTAAGAAAACCACTATCCCTGTGGAAGGGGGTGCGGCGCTTAAAGATTTACAGGACCGCAAGCTGGAAGTGCTCTTGAAGCAAGCGTTTGATTCCAGTGCCCTGGCTCTGCAGGCGTCCATTTGCGGAGCGTATGTGTCTCGAGCTTCCATCCGCTGGCTCCAAGGTGAAGTTACTCCAGATGGGGGAGACGGATCTTCCATGGAGGGCGCTAAGTTGGAATCGGCGGCGGCGTATTTAGCGGATGCTTGTTATGATTTGGTTAGAATTTCGGCGAAAACTATGGCCTCGCTTATTGCGGCCAGACGGTTCCTTTGGCTTCGGAATTGGGCGGCGGATGCCTCTTCCAAGTCCAGATTAAGTAAGCTTCCCTATAAGGGCAGGTTGCTCTTTGGTGAGGCCTTGGAAAAAATTGTGAAGGATTTGGGGGACTCCAAAGGGGGTCGTTTGCCAGAGGATCGGCCGAAAGCTCTCAGAGGTGGTATGCTTCAACGGGGGCAAATTCGAGATTCCAGGAGATTCCAGGGAGCGCGCTTTGCCCCCTATTCCAGAGGTCGGTTTGGTCTCCGCGGCCAGTCCTTTCGCGGCTTTGGCAGGAACTATTTCAACTCCCAGCAGAGTTCCGCTAAGAAGCCACAATGAAGGTCCGCTGGTCCAGGCGGAGGTACCTGTGGGAGGGCGCCTACAAAGTTTTCTCTCCGCCTGGACCGCAATAACCACAGACAAGTGGGTACTAGAGATTATTCGAGATGGTTATGCCCTAGAGTTTGCACAGCCGTTAGAGGAGGCTTTTATGGTCTCTCCCTGTGGTCAGGGTCCCAAGAGACAAGCGGTTACCGACACGCTTCTGCGCTTGCTCCGCCTTTGAGCGGTTGTTCCAGTGCCTCCTGAGCAATACGGGTTAGGTCGATACTCGATCTATTTTATCGTTCCAAAGAAAGAGGGTTCGTTTCGCCCCATTCTCGATCTCAAGGGCGTGAATTGTTCGTTGCGTGTGCCACATTTTCATATGGAGACCCTGCGTTCCGTTATTCGGGCGGTTCGTCCTGGGAACTTCTCTCGTCCATCAATCTCACGGAGGCTTATCTGCACATTCCCATCAGAGCAGATCATCAGCAGTTCTTGAGGTTTGCAGTTCCGATGGGACATTTTCAGTTTCGGGCCTTGCCCTTCGGTCTAGCCACAGCGCCACGAACTTTCACGAAGGTAATGGTGGTCATAGTGGCGGCGCTGCGAAAGGAAGGCGTCCGGGTGCATCCTTATCTGGACGACTGGCTGGTCAGGGCCGGATCTTTGCCGGAAGCAATCGCGGCGACCTCGCGAGTCGTGCAGGTCCTGGAGGAGTTCGGCTGGGTTCTCAACAGGACAAAGAGTCACTTACAACCGGTACAACAGCTTACCTATCTCGGGGCTTTCTTCGACACCGCAGTGGGGTCGGTTTTCCTGCCCGAGAACAGAGTGTTGAAGATCATCAGTCAGGTTCAGGCATTCTTGCTTCTGTCGGCTCCTTCGGCGTGGAGGTACTTGCAGCTCTTGGGGTCGATGGCAGCGGCGTTGAACTTAGTACCGTGGGCCATGGCTCATATGCGTCCGCTTCAGCAGGCGTTGCTGTCCCGCTGGTCTCCGCAGCTTCACCCACTCACGCAGAGGTTGGTTTGCCCGTTGGAGGTACGCGTCAGTCTGCAGTGGTGGCTGAATGCGTCTCATCTTCGGGCAGGGGTTCCTCTGCAGGATCCCGAGTGGGTGCTAGTCACCACGGATGCGAGTCTTTCCGGCTGGGGGGCTCATTGTCTGGGGAGAGTGACGCAGGGTCTCTGGTCATCGGAAGAACAGACATGGTCAATCAATCATTTGGAACTCAGAGCAGTTAGTCTTGCCTTGCCTCGGTTCGAGGACTTGCTTCTCAGGAAAGCGGTTCGCGTTTTCTCGGACAATCTCGTAACAGTCTCGTATGTCAATCGTCAAGGGGGTACTGGCAGTGTGCCTCTGCTGGAGGAGAGCCAGGACTTGTTCCTTTGGGCGGAGACTCGTCTCCTAGCCCTGTCAGCGGCTCATGTTGCAGGAAAGGACAATGTGCAAGCCGATTTTCTCAGTCGCCATACTCTAGATCCCAGAGAATGGGAATTGAACGCGGCGGTGTTTCACGATATTACCAGCCGCTGGGGGAGGCCGGTGATGGACCTCATGGCTACCTTCCACAATGCCAAGGCGTCCCGGTTTTACAGCAGACGCAGGGAGCGCATGTCGGAGGGCCTGGATGGGCTGGTGCAACCATGACCGTTGAACAGTCTGCTTTATGTTTTCCCGCCTTGGCCGATGATCGGCAGAGTTCTTCAGCGGATAGCGCGGCACAAGGGGACGGTAATTCTCATTGCTACGGATTGGCCTCGTCGACCTTGGTACGCGGATCTCGTATGGCTACTGAAAGAGCCTCCCTGGCGTCTACCAGTTCGTATCAACCTGTTGGCCCAGGGTCCGGTGCTAATGCCGCAGGTGGATCGCTTCTTGCTTACGGCTTGGCTCTTGAAGGGCGGCGGCTGACGCGTCGCGGTTTCTCGGAGTCGGTGGTCGCCACGATGCTTAAGTCCAAGAGACCGTCTACTTCTCTCGCGTATGTTAGGGTCTGGAGAGTTTTTGAATCCTGGTGTGCGGAACGGGATTTTAACCCTATGTCGACATCTCTTCCGACCCTCTTATCCTTTCTTCAAAATGGCCTGGAGAAAGGTTTCGCTCTCAATACTCTCAAAGTTCATTTGGCCGCGTTGTCCTGCTATAGAGGTTCGGTTCACGGGCATCGTTTGACGGCTCATGCGGAGGTGCAACGATTTTTTTGTGCGGTCAAGTTGATCAGGCCTCCGGTGAGGCCCGTAGTCCCTCCGTGGGATTTAAACGTCGTTCTCGAAGCGTTGTCTCGATCCTCGTTCAATTCGACTACCCGGTTGAAGGAACTGTCTTGGAAAACAGCTTTCTTGGTTGCCTTGTGTTCGGCTCGAAGAGTTTCTGATCTCCAGGCTCTCTCCTGTCAAGAGCCGTATCTTCAGTTTTTGCCGGAAAAAGTGGTGTTGCGTACGGTTCTTTCTTTTCTTTCAAAGGTGGTTTCCTCGTTTCATGTGAATCAATCCGTGTTGTTACCCATCTTCTCCGATTTGTCGGGATCGCCTATGGATCGTTCGCTTAAACGGTTGGATCTCGGGAGAGTGTTGCGGAGATATCTTGGGGCTGCACAGTCTTTCCGCAAGTCCGATAGGTTGTTTGTGCATTTTGGGGGTCCACGCAAAGGTCAGGCGGCGTCGAAGGCTTCCATTGCCAGATGGGTGAAAAATGCCGTTGTAGAGGCTTATGAATCTGCGGGGAAAACTCCCCCGCTGGGTCTTAAGGCTCATTCCACCCGTAGTCTAGCGACGTCATGGGCGGAGCATGCGTTGGTTCCTCCGGTGGATATCTGTCGAGCTGCGACGTGGTCCTCTCTGCATACTTTTACTAAGCACTATAGCTTGGACGTGCTGGCCAGAGCAGATGCGAATGTGGGGGCTTCGGCCATTGTAGCAGGGCTAGCGGGTCCCTCCCGTTTTTAGGTACTGCTTTGGTACTGCCCTACCGTTCCCTGGACTGGCCCGGAGAAACTATAAGGAAGGAGAAATTAGGTCTTACCTGCTAATTGTCTTT
This sequence comes from Ichthyophis bannanicus, assembly GCA_033557465.1. Lineage (NCBI taxonomy): Eukaryota > Metazoa > Chordata > Amphibia > Gymnophiona > Ichthyophiidae > Ichthyophis > Ichthyophis bannanicus. The sequence continues at coordinate 548,153,719 of CM066033.1, forward strand.
CCTTGAGTTCTCTCCGGGCCAGTCCAGGGCCCACCCAGTTCGACATTTTTTGCTTCAGCTTCCGTTCTTCTTCTCAGCAAGGGTGTGCATCTGCCGGGGAATGGGAATCTTTCCAGTAACCTTTCAGTATAGTTGCGTAGAGGGTTTCTTGGGGCTCCCTTTTTTCCCATGTTGCCCTTTCCATTGAAAAAAAATAAAAAAAACCATAAATACAACATTGGTTGCTTGCTTGGATTTAGCTAAGGTGAGCACTAGCCGGAAGCCACTTTGCTTATTAGTGTGTGTGCTCTCTGCTAGGGAAGTATGCAATGTTCTTTTTGGTTTTGTTCCTTTCCGTTTCTAATCTTAGGTGTTAAGCTGCTTTGCCAAGAGGAGACTGGAGCAGGAACAGCAGGGGGTGTGGCTAAGCCTATCATGGAAAAACTTACAGTTTTCAGTCCTCAGCTGCTGAATGGGATTGACAACCCTACCATTCCCTGGACTGGCCCGGAGAGAACTCATGGAAAGACAATTAGCAGGTAAGACCTAATTTCTCCTTTAAGTGGTATTTAGAAAGGACATCCAAGTCAAATCGGGGACATCCAGGGTGGAATGTGCAGAAAAATACCAGTGACATCTGTCTCTGGCTGATTTGATGGACATAGACATCCCCCTTAGGAAAGCGTGGGGCAGGGACCTCCATCTCATGCAAGCTAACATAAGGGAATATCCAGTGGCGGGTATTAGTGTAACTCCTTCTCCACATCCTCCAGACATTTGCCTGACAAAACAAGCACTTTCCAGATGCTCGTGTATGGAGCAGGTATTCACCTTAGGTGTGACTCCGTATGGCAAGAATGTTCCAGAGATCAGACAGGGACGTCCAGGTTCTTTGGGAATACCCTGGCCACACCTCCGCCTTGCCTCTGTTCAGACTTAGACGTCCACGCGGTAGAGATATCCACAGATCCAGCTTCTAACATGTCTCTGGAGACCTCTCTCTGCTTTGGATGTCTCTATACCTGTTTTCAGACATCCAAAGCATGAATAGGGCTTCCAAAATAACTCCCCTTAATGTGTAAATCATATATAATATGAGCATTATCAGACCAACCAATAAAACTCCCCCAATAACTGGTGCAGAGCAAAAATAGGATATTTCACTTTACCATTCTATATACAGAAAAAAAATACATTTCTAATTCTGGTGTCACATCAGTGACAACACAAACTCGTACTCTTCTAGACAGACATTGTGTGAAGAAACACAAAACTTTGCAAACAGACACCTGAAAGCTTATCATATCATATATTAGCATCAAATCTTGAGAACTCAAATTGTACCAACCCTACCTATGAAAAGTCAGCGCTACAGATATTCTAGAAGAGATGCGGAAACAAATGTGCAGACAAAGATGAAATGGAAAACCCAAGAATTCACTCTGTGAGCAGTTGCACATTGAAGAAAGAAACTGAAACACATTTCCTTCTGTACAGAATAAATTACAAAATAAATATTTTCAAATTGATATCTTTAATTCTCTGAAAACGGAAAATAAATTTTGGGTATGTTTGTTTTCTGATGATTTTGTTTTTCAAATGGGGTTGGTTCTGCTTTCTTTTGTTGGTTTTCTCCTAAAGCCTTTTCCAGAATCTGATGTCCATTTTCTTTTTCTTCATGCGCCCTATCGTCTTCCCTACATCTGTCTCTGACATTGATCCTTCGATTTCATCTTTGTTCTCCATTTCTCTCACCTGCTATAGTTAGATTTCATTCCTCCTCCTCCTCAGTCTTCCTTTCTTCAGCATTCACCTTCTCACCAGCTTTTCATTTCCTACTCTAACTTCCCTAGTTCGTCCATTCCCTACCTTTTTTTCATTCCTTTGCCAGCTTCCTATTCTCTACTGTCTTTCACCCACCCTCTGCACTTATACCCTCTCCAGCACTATTTACCTTCCTCTGACTCTCATGCCTTCACCAACCTCAGCTCCTTCCCTATCACTCATTCGCGCGGCGTTTTTTCAGAACTGCAAGAAGCCATAGGTGAACGCGGGCAGCAGCTCTTGAACCCTCCTGAAGAAACTCCGGTGAGGAGTGAAACACTCATAAGGTGCCGAAGGAGGCGTAGAGATCGAATGAGAGAACTTCAGTAAAGATAAGCTTTTCAATAGCTAAACATATGATGGTGGTGGAGAATCGGTGATATTTATACATTTAAAAATGCAAAAATAAATGTTTCCCACAGTAGTCATTGATGCTATCAAAGCGCTGTTTTTCTACCAAGTCAATGGTTGGAAGCGCTACTGAGGTCTGAGACTACAATTGGGATTGTTAATTATTCAAAAGTAATTCTAGCATATCACCGAGCATTTTGGACATTGATGTATGTTTGTATGGAGTAACCTTTTATTTTATATGATCTTATCATACTCCACGAAGACTAAGCTTGGAATCTCTGTATGGTAGCATTTTGATTACTTTCTATATCAGCTTTGCAGAAAACAGGTGGTGTGTCAACTTATTTGACTGCAAAAGCTTTAGGGGCATAAAGAAGACATGTAAGTGTGTGTAGTTTGCCCATGAGCTCTGAAGAATTGATCCCTTTTATAGCTCGTCATGATAGTGTTTTGTACTTGTTGCTGCTTGGGATTCTTAGTGCACCTGCTATCTCCTTGTCTGCAAATGCATTGATACAATCAATTTCAATTAATAATGCATTCTAGTGAGAGCCTTACAGACCTTTGGTGAAAACTGCACCTAATTTTCTAATGCTAAAGATTTATGTGTGCTCCAGTATAAAATTTCTGGGATAATGGTGCTTCAATGCTTTCATGTATTTCAGCAACTGACCAAAATGTCACTGTAGTCCTCTCTGGCTGCATATAACAGCAGCTACTGATAGGTTTCCTCTTGCATAATGTTTGATTTTGTCACTTTTTCTGTGTGTATACATTCGGGTCAGTATTCTCTCATAACTTTTTTGTATTCACTTGGGTCGGTATTCAGAAGCATTTGTTCAGTGCTCTACAGATAAGTGCCACTGAACAGGATATTCAGAGGCACAATCTGGATAGTGCCACTAAATATCCACTAAATATCCTTATGGACAATCTAGACACTATCCAGATAGTCCCGGGACCATTGAGAGGCACAGTGATAAATTCTCTGAATAGCAGCGATATTTGGCACTATTCTCTGGATAACTATCTACATAAGTTAGAACAGAAAGAAAAAAGACAGCCCTAAGTTATCCAGATAGGGTGATCTGTGCCAGCACGATCTAGGTATTCAGCACAGGCCACTGTCTAGATCAGGAGTGGGGAACCTGCGGCCTTAAGGCCCCATGCGGCCTTTTGGAGCGTGATGTGCGGCCTTCTTAAACAAGTTTTCATATTGTTATATATATAACATTGATTAACATATGTGAACTAATTTTGGCAATATGGCGATTCCGCTAAGAGATGATTCTCAGTAAAAGCCGTTATCTGGCTGTGATAAGGTGGTATCGCTTATCTAATTGTAGTTCTTGGAGGCGATAAAGAGGTCGCCCAAAATATCCGTTGCTGGCGACGTCGGTACGGGGAGCTGGCGATAGACACTACACTAGATAACAGACGCTGACAGATGCGGAACTAGCATGGCGTAACATTATGCCTTTGGATAAATATATCACGATGAAACTCGGAGGAGAATGCGGAGGAAGAGTATGGGTTGGATTTTGAACGAGAGAACGCATTAGCTAATCAGTTTGGAGTTGTCGGCGAAGCGTAGTGGTCGCGCGTGCGAGTCTAAGTGTGTCGCGTAGAGGAGAGTGTGCCTCAGCCTTGGCGCATGTAGGACGTAAAACCATGGTACCCTTGGTACCTGGTGTGTGACATTGAATAAATTCTCAACATTTTCGTTCAAATTTATATGTGAAGAAACAAATTCATGATTGCAGCAAAAAAGAATTGGCGCTGGTTTTGAAACCAAAATGTCTTCTCCACCTTCTGGCAACACTGTGGTGACAGTTACTAACTGGCTGGCATAGAGAGTGCAGTGTTTTGTGGTTCCTTCCTTCAGAGTGTCTTTGTCACTTGATTACATTTTTTTTTTTGCTTTCCATCATGTCAAAAAAACCGAAAAGATCGCTGAAAGAAGAACACAGAGTGTTTAACGATGAGTGGGAATTGCAATACTATGTTGTTTCTGAGAAGGATAAAATGAGTTGCTTGCTCTGTGATTCTGTGATTTCAATGGTAAAAAAAAAAAATACAATGCACATCAACACTACTCTACTCATAAGAACAATAAATATGTTAAGCTAGAAGGTGAATCCCGAAAGATTGCTTTACAAAAATTTAAAGAAGGGAAGCAAAAGCAGAGGCAGTTATTCCAATCAGTGCAGAGTATCGGAAACGCAACTACAGAAGCTACTTATAAAGTGGCATATATACTTGGGGAAAAAAGGTAAGCCATTTAGTGATGCAGAAATTATAAAAGATTGCATCGTAGAGGTTGTAGGATGCTTAGATCTTGATAAGGTTAACAAATACAAACAACTGCCTCTTTCAAGAAGAACTAATGCTTATCAGCAGCATGAATTAGCACTCAATGTAGAAGATCAACTGAAAGAAATAATCCAAAAAGAAAATGTGTACTATTCAATAGCGCTGGATGAATCAACTGATTGGACTGACTCAGCGCAGATATTGTATTTTGTTTCCGCCATAACTAAGGATTTTCGTGTTTACGAAGAGTCACTCTGAGCACTCTAAAGAGGAGAATGCGAGGAATCGATGTGTTTAACGATTTTAAAGACAAATGTCATGAAGTCGGACTGAATGTGGATAATTTAGTAAGTGTATGCACAGATGGTGCACCTTCTATGACAGGGAAGAATGAAGGCTTTATTGCACAACTTAAGAGGTTTCAAGCCAAAATGATCTTATCTCTTTTCATTGCATTTTGCATCAACAAAGTCTCTGTGCCAAATCCACTGTTTTAAATGACACTGCAGAAAGTTGTAGGAATTGTGAATTATATTCGAGCAAATGCAACGAGTCATCGACAATTTCGTGAGATGCTAATGATGAATAATGAGGTAATTAGTTTTGATTTGCCCTACCATTCGAAAGTGCGCTGGTTATCACAAGGACAGGTTTTAGTCAAAGTTTTTTATTTGCGTGAACAAATAATCCAATTTTTCGAGGAAAGGAATGAACACTGTGAATTATCATGCAAGGAGTTTCATAGCAATGTTGCTTTTCTGTGTGATATAATGACAAAGCAAAATATCTTGAACGTTTCATTGCAAGGTAACACCAAGTCTATATGTGATATGTGGTGAGAAATAAAAATATTCAGAAAAAAATTAACATTTCTTAAATCACTTCTTGGCCGAAATGAGCTTCCTGAAGAGCACTTCTCTCACCTAGTAAAAATGATTAATGAAGAAAAATATTCATCTCCAGGAACAAGCAGGAATGAGTCTTCACACGTGGGAGACGTCGCCGATGGAGCCCGCATGGGAATGCTCCCCAGCATCCAAACACAAAGCCTTTGGGAGCACCCCTCGTGCCTGCGCGGTGGCTTCCCGCCCTTCCTACTGCCTCTCCCCAGTTTTTCATTTTCCGTGGAGCAAGCAGGACGTTCCTCCTGCTACCGCAGAAACTTTTTTCTTTTTCATTTTCCTTTTCTTGTTTCTTGTGGTCGCGGCCTTTTTTTCCTGCCGTCACCGGCACCACCGGTGTTTTTTCTTCTTTAATCACTCGAGGGAACTTCTTTCCCTCTGGTCCTTTTGAGGCTACCGGGCTTTCCAGCATGGAGCCTTCTTCCCCTAAGAAGTGCCCTCACTGTGGAGACTTTGTTTTTTACTTAGACTCCAATGCCTGGTGCCTCTCCTGTTTGGGCCCTGATCCCTTTTTCCCCCAGTCCTCCGGGCTTCAGTATCGGGAGAAGACCTTCCCTTTTTCGGGTGTCCCTCGATGACGTTTTTCCTCCTAAGGTGCGGTCATCGGTTTTCTCTTCTCTCCAGGATCAGGTAACCACACAACAGTCTGTTAAGACTAGCCAAGTCTTGAGGGGTGAGTCTCATGCGCGGCATGATGACGGCTCCGGCCTCCCCCTCGAGTCCTCCTTGGCAAATAAACCCCGGCGGGAGTCTTCGGGCTCCAAAGCATCTGCGGGGTTTCGGGTTGTTCCTGGGGTTAGCTCCTCACAGAACATTCCCGAGCCATGCTCGAGGGTGGTATCCGCTTCGAGCGGTGTCGATTCCCCGGCATCAGCGTCGAGTGTTCCACTCTTCACCAGGGATCGTCAGCTGGTGTTCTCGGCACCTCTGGGGCCGATCGACTCGACCCAGTCTGACTTTCCTGCATCCCAGCCATGTGCGGGGGTGGTGCCCGCCTCGAGCGGTACCGATCCTTCGGCATCGGCGTCGGTGTCGAGTGTTTCACTCTTCACCGGGGATCATCAGCTGGTGTCCTCGGCACCTTTGGGGCCGATCGTCTCGACCCAGTCTGGCGTTTCTACATCCCAGCCATGCGCGGAGGTGGTACCCGCTTCGGGCGGTACCGATTCCTCGGCATCGGCGTCGGCGTCGAGTGTTTCGCTCGTAGCCGGGGATCATCATCTGGTGCCCTTGGTACCTTCGGGGCCGCTCGATTCGGCCCAGACTGGCTTTCCTGCATCCCAGTCCTGCGCGGGGGTGGTACCGGCTTTGAACGGTGCTGCCTCCCCGGCGCCGGCATCGGTGTCGAGTGCTCCACTCCTCACCAGGGATCGCCGCCTGGCTCCCCCGGTACCTTCGGGACCTATCGATCTGTCCCGGACGGGCGATCCCCTGGCATCGATGCGGACGTCGAGTGCTCCGCTCGTCGCTAGAAGGGGGGCCTCGGGGACTTCGATCGATTCGACCCAGCCGGGTTGTCCGTCGTCCCGGCCAACAGCGGGGTTGGTCCCGGCATCAAGAAGTGCCGGTGCCCCGGCGTCGGCGCCGGGGTTGTACGTTTCACTCCCCGCCGGGGCCCATCGTCGGGCTACCTGGGTACCCTCGGGGCCGGTTAGTAAGCCCCGGAGGGGTTCTCCTCACGGTAAGACAGGCTCGAGAGGAGTCCTGGCGTCTGACGGTACCTATCTCCCGCAGTCGTCGCCGGTGTCGGGTGTCTCCCGCTTCACTGAGCTTCGTCTTCGGGGGTCCTCGATGCCTGCGGCACCGATCGATACGATTCGCTTTCCGGGTTCGGCATCGCCGACACCGCCTCCGCCGCCGGGGCCCTCTAGGAGGGGGTCGGTCCCCTCGCTCAGCTCGATGCCCTGTCTCGAGTCGATACCCAGTCTAGAAGGCTTGGTTACGACACGTTTCGGACGACACAGTGCAGAGATTTCTGACCTCTGCTCTCCGAGTGCTTCGGAACCACTTCAACTGCCGGGGGCAGTGCTGTCCCTGAGGCCGGGGTCGGGGCCGAGGCCGATTCCTGCGGTTCCGTCGGTGCCATCGACCCCTTCGATGCCTAGCTGGGAATCAGTTCCCGGAACCGAAGACGCAGTACTAGCGGCCTCGAATCGGGACTGTTGGTGTCCTCCTCTGTCCAGTGGGCACCAGTCCGCTAGGCCTGCTGGTGTCCAGGCGGCACCTTCCGCCTTAGCCTCCCCCGGAACAGCCCCTCTGGGAGAGCCGTCTTTTCAGGATTTTCTCCTTGACATGGCGGACTTGCTTGCCATCCCTATCCCGGGTCCTCCCCTATGTCCAGGTTCTGCGGAACAGGCAGCCGTAATGCTTCCTCTACACCCCTCTCTGCAGGATCTTCTGCTGGGGGTTTGGCGGTCACCCTTGAGGGTTCCTGCACCATCTACAGCCATGCATGCTCAGTATCGGGTGCCCCCCTCCCCGGGTTTTCAGGAGCACCAGCTTCCACATCATTCCATTGTGGTGGAATCGGCGCTGCGGAAGGTCGGAAGTAAGAAGAAACATTCTTCTCGCCCTCCCGATCGTGCCTCTAAAGCGCTGGATACCTTTGGGCTTCAGACCTTCCAAACGTCCATGTTGGCTTCCAGAATTATTTCATATATGTTTTATATGAGCCTGACACTCCGGGAGGTCACCGAGAGATTCTCTCTCTTGTCTCCCTTTTTGTCTGCAACTAAGGCCTCTGAATATTCCTTGCTTCTTTATCATTGCAGGAATATCTCTGGGTTCCTTTCTCGTGCTTCTCTAGACTCCTTTCAGTCTGTTAGCAGGTCCTCTGCTATTGCCATTGGAGCGCGTTGTACTGCCTGGCTGCAGGCGTCCGACTTGTGTAGATGGGCACAACATAATCTTGGTAATTCTCCGTGTGCTGGAGAACACCTCTTCCATAGCGAAGCGTTACGTCAGGTTGCTCAGTGCTACGCTGACCTTCCTAGCACTGGAAACCATCCTAAGCCCTCTCTTCCCCCCGGGGGTGGGAAATGTCCTGCCAGATCTCCTTTCCCGAGGAAGAGAAAGTTTCAGCCATCCGCCCACCCGCCAGGTGCGCCCAAGCAAGGGTCGTCTCACTCCGGTCGGCGGTTCCCGGGCCCGTGCCAGGATGCTCATACCAAGCAGCCTTAGGCTTGTGTATGCGGCGGCCTACGATTAACTTCTCTACCGGAAGTTTCTTCTTCTAGCTCTACACTGGGGTTCGTTTTCAGTATGGCAAGTGGTTCGGATGCTTGTCCGGGAGTTACGGTATTCCCTCCTCCTTGTTGGTAGAGGGAGGTCACCGCTCTTCCTTGATGGTTCCACAGGGCCTTCTATCCTTCAGCTGACTTACCCTTAGGTAAGTCCCTCGAGCACTTCCCTTCCAGGGTTCCCCTGCTTGAGAAGATGCCATACCGAAATTTCTTCTCCCAGTGTAGACCTTTCCCCTGTTCTTTGTCAGTTACTGTGCGTGCAGGAGTCACCAAGAGGGCTTACTACTTCTGCCAGATGCTCTGCTACCTGGCGTATTGCCACTCCCCGCAGGTTTCGTTCTAGCTTCCGGGATGGGGCGACGTCTCTGACTCCTGTCAGTTTCCCCCGCCTCCTGCACGCTGCCCTCTGCAATCTTCAGAGCAGCTTCCCATAAGGCAGGGACCCTTGTATCTGAGGGTTTTTCCATATGAGGGAATGGACTTCTTCTTGCCTATTTTCTTACGGCTCGATATCTGGGACCGGTTATACTCAACTTGCTGCTGTGAAGTCAACAGCTTCTATTTGTTTTTGTTATGCACCTCTTCCTGAGGTTCCGGCCCTATGTCTTCCTTTTCTCAGCTAGGGCTGATAGTGTACTCTTCGGTTCAGGGGTACGCCCCTGTTCTCCTCCGGACTGGGCTCTCCAGATCGGCCAGTCTTCTACTTCTAGCCCTCAGGGTTAGGGACTCTGCCCCTGACGGAGTGCTCAGCTTTTCCCATAAAGCTTCCTTGAAGACCTGCCGCTCTTCTCCTGTACCAGTTGACACCTGGGTCTCCTACCCTTCCAGATTTGGAACTTCCCCCTCACTGCTGTGGAGTTCCCTCGAAGACTTCGCTACTGAGTCTACGGTACCTTCCATCACAGTTCTCCTTCCTACGATCCGGTAGGTGAGCTCTATGTGGTACTAGTTCATTAAATATTTAATGATACTGACTTGCATTCTAAAGACTACTCTCCCCATGTAGTCTTTGGTTTTGCTGTTCCTCTGGAACCTTTTTTTCTTCTCAACTCCTACCCTCCATCCCTCAGGGGATGCCGGGGATCCAGGTTGGGAAAATGCCTGCCTGCCAGGGCTCCGCATTTTATGGGATCTCCCCTGGCACCCTCAGCTAGGGAGTCCACACGTGTGAAGACTCATTCCTGCTTGTTCCTGGAGATAGCACAGTTACTTACCTGTAACAGGTGATCTCCGGGACAGCAGGAATTAGTCTTCACAACCCGCCCACCTCCCCTAGGAGTTGTATCTCTCTATTCCTTCCTCTTCCTCTCCTTCTCTCTCAGCTATGAACTCAACTGGGGAGAGGAAGTAGGAAGGGCGGGAAGCCACCGCGCAGGCGCGAGGGGTGCTCCCAAAGGCTTTGTGTTTGGATGCTGGGGAGCATTCCCGTGCGGGCTCCGTCGGCGACGTCTCCCACGTGTGAAGACTAATTCCTGCTGTTCCGGAGATCACCTGTTACAGGTAAGTAACTGTGCTTTTTGAACGTTTCAAACAATATGAATCGATTATAGACTCGCTAATCAAGGAATACAATGAAAGGTTCAGAGATTTTGAGAAGCATGACATGACTCTCAAATTGGCTTTTCAATCTCATTTAGTTGATGTATCTGAGGCCCCAGAGAAACTGCAGATGGAGTTAATTGAGCTCTCGGAAGATTATATTCTGAAGTTGCTGTTTGACAGCAAAAAAGATCCCATTCAAATATGGAAAAATGCTGTTGAATATCCTCACCTCAGGGAACACGCACAACACTTGCTCTCCTGCTTCTCAACAACATATCGCGGCGAATCTACATTCTCCTACTTAACACAAATTAAGACATCCTTAAGATCACAAATTATAGATGAACACCTAGAAGACGAGTTAAGACTACGTACATCCACGTTGCAGCCTGATATATCACTGCTTTCTCGCAAAAAACAATCTCAGAGTCACTGGAAGGTAAGCAGTTAGCTTAGTTGTTTAAAATAAGATATATATATAGAAACATTGTTAGTATGCACTCTGCCATATGGCAGTATAAGATACTTGAAAGGGTTAATTCTGTATAAAAGCTAAATTAGTATTAAATTATTTTCATTTTGCAGTAAATTTGGTTTGTTTGTTTTTTTAGAATGTGGCCTTCTTGGAAGGATGTTGGCTCTCATGCGGCCTTCAAATGAGAAAAGGTTCCCCATCCCTCATCTAGATAGTAGCATTGATTATCCAGATTTTATTTTTAGCTGCAGCAGTCAGTATTTTTTAAAAAAGCACGTGACCCAACTGTTTCTTTCCATTTATTGACTTCCTAGATAACATGATACCACTGGTGTAATTGTTGAGCAGTTTCCAGAAATTTCCCTTGGTCAGTTCTCATTTATGTGGCCTTAAGCATCTTCTCACATGTCATCCACTTCAGGTATTTGACCTTTCTACAGAACATCCACTTAGGTTAAGTGTTTCTTAGATCAGTCGTGGACTACATATTAGCTAGTCTGATTTTCAGCATACTTACAATGAGTATGCATGAGAAAGATTTGTATGCATTATTTCACCCTGTGCTGCTATTGGGGATGCCCTGGCTTGGGGATACTCATGTGCTAGAAGAGGCAGTATACCCAGCTAGGCCCAGGTAGAAAGAAAGCAATACAGGAACCAGAACAGTAATCCACAAGGTAGTCTCCACAAATAGTGTTGGACCCAGGAAGAGTGTGTTCTTCAGGTTTACCTTTTACTCAGTCAGACCAGAGATGTGCCTGTCTTACTGATACTCGGAGGATAACTGCACCCTGCTTTCTTACTTGATTATGCAATTCATATGGCTCTTAGCAGGGCTATAACCTCACCTCCCAAATGCCGTGAATTTGATCCCCATTGACCTGGACAGCTGCATGCTCACATCTTTTTCAAAGATTGCATGTATAGAAGTTAAAGAATCAAGGGACATGTTTGACAAGAGTATTTCCAAATATAGTATAGACCATAATTATTCTTGTCAAAACAACGCTTCCCAAATCATTTTTCATAAATCTTATAGTGCTTTATTTTGTCCTGAAGTGTAGTATCTAAGAAGATTCCACCCAAGGTGTCAGCGCACAGCACTTTCCAAGTAAAAGCTATGCATAATTCCTGGATTCTAGAGGAATTTGTTTTGAAGTTCAAGCAACATCTAATGTTAAAATTGTAACACCCAATGAGAAGTTTCCAGACTTGCTGCTGGACACTTTCCAGGAAGGTATTCCGAAAACCCATTAAGATATTGCACCAAAAGAAAGAATGAGTAAGTAATCCTTCCTTAGTATAGCATATATACACACATTTATCTATTTGAAGGAATTTAAATCTAAATCATTTTTCTCTTATCTATGTAGGACCAATGAAGTGTTGGTTTGAATTGGGTTTCTCTAAGGTCAGTGTCTATTCTCAATTTATAAGGAAAATTAATTAGATTTTGTAACTCTTCCTCTGATATATTATCTGACAGTTGTTCTGTCTGTTTCTCTACCTACCAGTTTTTCTAAATACAATATTTTTTACTGGCTCTATAGAGTTTATATCAATTTAAGAATATACATAAGGACTTAAGCTCCATACTGGGTCAGACTAAAGGTCCATCAAGCCCAGCGTCTTGTTTCCAACAGTGGACAGTCCAGGTCACAAGTACCTGGCATACCCCAAATGTAGCCAGTTTGCTACTTATCCCCTAGATTAAACAGTGATTTTCTCTTGGTCTGCCTTAAAAACTGTTTATGGACTTTTCCTCCAGGAATTTGTCCAAACCTTTTTAGACTCAGCTATACAAGGGGGTAGAGGTGGCAGGAACACAACATTTGTGGATGATATTCTGCTATCTGTGACTGACCCAAGTGGCACTCTCCTGGTTGTTTTGGAGGCTCTGCAGAGTTATGGGGCTGTCTCCAGATTTAAGATCAATTTAGGTAAAACAGAGGCCCTTATTCTTGCTATGGGACAGGGAGTGGTGTGACAGCTGAAGGACCGATTCTCCTTCAGATGGGCAAGAGAGGCTATCAAATATTTGAGGTTAAAAGTTATATCTAGCCATGAGATGCTGTATCCGACAAATTATTCGCCTCTATGGCGGGCACTGGGAAAGAATTTACGGGGGTGGATGGGGATGGAACTCTTGTGATTGGGGTTGGTGGCGTATTTTAAGATGAATACTGTCCCAAGGGTGCTTTACTACTTCCAGGCTCTGCCTTTTCAGGCTCCCATGGTGGATCTTAGGGCTCTTCAATGGAAGGTATTCATTTTATTTGGAAGAGGAAGCCTCTGAGCATGGCATGAGCTATCATGTGTCATCCATGGGAGGCAGGGGGGCTGGGAATGCCTGAGTGTTGGACAAATTATTGGGCAGCTCAATTGATACATTTAATGGACTGGAGGGAGGGGGGAGGTGAAGAAATTTGTGCTGATTGAGAGGGTGGGTGGCTGGGGGGATCATTGGTGTGTTTGCCATGGATGGGGAGGGAGGAGGGGCGGGGAGGGGGAATCCTTTTGTGCAACATGTGCTCGCTGTCTATGATAGGTTGCGGAAGAGGGATGGGGGAGGGGGAAATACCTTTTCTCTAATAGAATCCCTGCATTACATGGTGGCTTTCCATCCGGGGTGGGGGAGGTTTACTGTGAGGTGGGAGCGAGTGAACTTGAAGTGGTTTTATCAGTTTGTTGATGGTGGGGGAATTGGTAGCTTTTGAGGAGTTACAGGAGGACCATGAGTTGTGGCCTACTAATCTTTTTTCTTATGGGCAGGTAACCTATTACCTTCTTAAAAAGCTGAGGTGGGAGGGGTTGGGTAGGGACCTCTTGGAGTTGGAGGTTATATGGTATGGGAAAGAGGTCTCACGGGTTGACATCTGCATTATCGTTGATATCATGGTCTATTCCCCTATCCACCTCGACTTGCCAGACTATTCAACTATCACCAAATGCCTTCTTGATAAGAGCAACTGGATGGCATCCAACAACCTCCAAGTCAACACAAAAAAATCAGAGGCACTATTCATAACATGGGACTCTTCCTTTACACCCCCTTCAGCTGTATCCATAGCGGACTCTGTAGCCACAGTAAAAGAGGAAGTATGCTACCTAGGTATCACCATTGACTGCTCACTAAATTTACAAGCTCACATTAACAGAACCTCCAGGAATGCATTCCAAAAGCTTGCTATTATCCAAAGACTAAAACCTCTCCTCAGTCTGGACCACTTCCACACAGTATGTCAAGCACTCATAACCCCCGTTCTGGATTATTGTAGCTCCCTCTATCATGGTCTTCCAACACAATCCATCCATCCCTTGCAATTGGTTCAGAATACCGCTGCCCACTTCATCATAGGATCGCTCAGAGATGATCACATATTTCCACTCTTACATCAGCTGCATTGGCTTCCAATCACCTCACTTGCCAAATACAAATCTGCACTTACTATCTTCAAGATAAGAAACAACCTGTCTGCAGAATCTCTACAAGAACTGATATGTGCAAATTCAGGCAGCAGACCTAAGAGACATAACACTAGAGACACCATACCTATTCCTAGCTCTTACACTAAAGCGAACAAAGAGAGATTTTTACTACAAAGAGAGATTTTTCATTAGCTGCTCCCGCCATTTGGAACTCACTGGCAGAAAAAATCAGAACTATGGACTTAAAGAACTTCAGAAAACTCCTCAAGATGTTTCTCTTCACTGACCACTTCAAAGACAATGCCTAGTCCTCACTCTGTACTTCACAAATCTAAACTACAGATAACCCCATTTCTTATGTATATAAGTTATGCCTCCGGGCAAATCCCACATGTCTCCCCTACATGAATTTTCACTATGAGTTCTCTGTAATATGTTGAGTTTTATGTAAACCGCTTTGATTGTATGATAAGGCGGTATAAAAACGTGTTAAATAATAATTAAATTATATAAGGCAGTGCGAGACTCTCATTTGGTTAAAGTTAAATATATGTTGGACTGAGAGCGGGATTTTGGGGAGGAATTTGAGGTAAAGCAGTGGATATCTTTTTTGGATCAGATTAGGCAAGCTCCTCTCTATTGCCAAATGGGAAAATTGGTATAAGGTTGTATTGTGATGGTATTATATACCCCTCTGTTTGCACAAAATGTTTCCATCGGTCTCCGCAGGGTGTTGGCAAAGCTGTGGGGGTGAGGGCTCCTTTTATCACATTTAGTGGACCTGCCCAAAATCCATGTCTTTCTGGAAGGCAGTCCAAGACTGTATCCAGCAAATTGTAGAATTTGAGGTGGAGTTAGATCCTTGCATTTTTCTGCTGGGGTGGCGGCAGCAGGATGGGGGAGGTGTGACTTACAAAGTTGAGGCAGCAAATCTTAGCTTGCCTCAGTGCAGCCAAAGGTGAGATTGTGTGCCGATGGAAACAGATTGAAGCACCCTTGATAGAGCATTGTATAGGGCAGCTGAGACGAGTGTTTGTTATGGCGAAGTTGACTGCTTTGTACTAACAGCATATTGATAAATTTGAGACTGAATGGTCTGGTATGGTGGAGTATTTGAAGAGAATGGGGGAGAGGGTAGGGAGGGTGAGGGAACGGGAGGGGGAGCTTAAATAGTGCATGGAGATCAGACTTGAGATGTTGAGCTTGGGATGTGCATGGTTCCAATGGTAAGTAAGTGTAAGGAAGCGCAGGAGATTACTCATGTATTTGCCGACATATAGAAATGGAGGAGCCATTCTACAAATCTACATGTGGGAAAAATCAGCGAAGGCAAATTGGCAACTTATGCATGTATGTTGGTATTTTGCAAAGCTGTATGTTTAAAAAATGTCAATTAATTACAGAGGCTTCTATCTTTAATTCATTTCAGTTTAGAGGGGAAATAAACAATGGTAGATTGAGGAGGATAATCCCTATAGTCTCTTGTGTAAAGGACTGGCCAAAAGAAATATGTTTTAAAAACCTATACATGCCAGGGAGTTGCTCTACATCCCGACATGGACGGTTTTCATCATATACGTACATTCCCTATATGAAGTGTTGAATATACAGGTGGATTTCTGACCCAATCAGAGTCCTGCCCTAATCATGTTCCTGGCATGCCCCCTTGTCATTTCTACACACTTTGGACAGCCATGTGTAAATTTAACCCTTCATAAAATTGCCATTTGTATATGGATGCCATCTGCATGTATACAGTATATGCAGGATTTTCCACAAGGAAATTGTCAATAAGGCTTCTAAAATAATTGTCAGAATCATTTCAAGAAAATCACCATACTCGCCAGATCACATACGAGATGTGACAAAAAAAGAAATGAGAATGTCCCATAAATGTTTTATTACAAAATCTACAGAAAAATTACGTATTGTCCCCTTCAAAGTAATCCACCCCCCCTAGAGTTAATGCACTGCTGCATTTGCTTCTGCCACATACGGAAGCACTCGGTAAAGTCCTCTTCCTGTCCTCTTCCTTGAGGTTCCTCAGTTCCCTCGTCACATTGACCTTGATCTCTTCTACAGAGGCGTAATGAGTTCCTTTGAGCACAGTCTTCAGTCTCAGGAAGAGCCAGAATCCGCATGGTGCGAGATCTGGGGAATACAGAGGGTGGTCGAGAGCTGTGATCTGTTTGTTGGCCAAAAACTGCCTCACACTGAGTGCGGTATGTGCGGGCGCGTTGTCGTGGTGGAGCATCCATGACTTGTCTCTCCACAGAGCCCGCCTTCTGCGCCAAACCCGGTCATGGAGGCGATTGAGGACCTGCTGGTAGAAGTGCTGGTTGACTGTCTGACCTTCAGGCACAACTCATGATGGACCACTCCCTTCTGGTCAGAGAATGCGATCAGCATGACCTTGATCTGGACATGTGCCGCCTTGGGTCTGGGTGACAGTCGAGTCTTTCACTGCAGGCACTATCTCTTGCTTTCAGGGTCATACTGGAAGACCCAAGTCTCGTCTCCTGAAAAGGCACGGCCAATGAACTCTGGATCTTCTACGATCTTTTCTAGCAAGTCTCGACAAACATTGACCCGGTGCTCCTTCTGGTCATCCAATAAAAGCTTGGGCACCATCTTGACACACACCTTCCGCATTCCCAGCTCCTGCATCAAGTTGGTCCGCACTTACTTCCTGTTCAGGCTGAGCTCCTCAGCTATCATCCGCACCGTCAATCTGCGATCACTCCGCACCAGCTGGTTCACTCTGTCAATGTTCTTAGCCGTCTTTGTCATGGAAGGCCGTCCTGACTTGGGGTCATCCTCCACCTCCTTGCAGGCAGTCTTGAAGTGTTTGTGCCACTCGAAGACTCACGGCTTTGACATTGCATCTTCTCCATAAGAGTTTTGGAGAGATTGGAGAAACTCAATTGGGCCCTTCTCCAAGTTAACCAGAAATTTCAAGTTGATTCTTTGCTCCATATTTCTGCCACCTCCAGTTGCGTGACAAAGTGATGGAGCAGTGTGCTACAGAAAAACCTGGAAAAGAAAAACAGAGTGAGAGAGATGAAAAATAATATAGCAGAATAGTGGCGAGATGTTGCACAACACAGTGATATAAGCAGTTAGCCAAATGGCATTGATCATGGGCATGGCTGCCACAGTCTCATTTCTTTTTTGTCACACCTTGTATTCTAAACAGAGACAGGAGTTTTTAACATATTTTCATTTTTCAAGTATATCTAAGGTATTTATACATTTGGCTAGAGTCTTGCAAAATGTTAGCGTTCGACAAATAAAATGTTCTTAGGTCATCAAGGAGAAAGTGGTTCATTCATCAGTTCTGCAGAAAGAAGCCTTAACAGGAGGACCTCTGTTTCATAACAGTTGATTCAAAATCCTCCAAGTGTTAGAAATTTCTTAAACAGTTGAAGCATATTGAATGATATTCCTAAAGGAGGCATGCCCTCTGTCAGTAGGCTCAATTAGAACTCTGTTTTTCCCTCAAACAATTCCAGTCCTCCAGTGATGATCAGAGCAATGGCCATTAATTAGTAATTTTGCCTTGTTGCCCAACATAGAGAACCTGAATTCTACTCTAAATAAAAATTGCAGTCAAAAATCCTTTATTGACTTTGGTAGTCTACCTCATAAAAGTCAGAAGCAGATTACATTGTTTTGTGTTGGGTTTTTTTAGTTATTAATCACCAACATACAATTCTAAATTTATCTAGGGCCAAAATTAGGCTGTCCAGTTGATTTTGTCTATGGGGCTTCTCTGCTTCCAGACCCATTAATATAAGTACTTTTTGATTTTTTTCTTTTTGTGTAAGATTTGTTACTGAGGGGCATGTTTATTAAAGGTTAACGTACATTTAATGAAAGTTAATGTGCGTTAAGTGCTACCACAACCCATTTATTTCTATGGGCTGTTGCAGCAATTAACACGCGTTAACCTTTTAGTAAACATGCCCTTAGTAATAATCTTAAACAAAAAAATAAATTAAAAGATATTATATTAATGGGCCTTAAAGCAGAGAAAACCCCATGGACAAAATCAATTGGAACAACATGCCCTTAAGAGTGTAATCATAGTCAAAACTATTTGCTGACTCGCTACAAATCGTACAGCTTAGTAGTTGGTATGGATAGGGAGTCAGGATAGGCTGGGTTGTCTTCATTTGGCCTCATTTTTTTTGTTTGTTTTTTGATCTTCCTGTTGTAGCTGCAGTGCTACAGAGCTTTATTTGTTGACACAGAAGAAAGTTATTGTACAGTTTGGTTTATTAGATGGTATGATATGATTCAGGACAGCTTTTTTTTTTTTAATTAACTAGAGGTTTTTCAGGGAAGAAAGAAATGCCCCCCCCCCCACCCATATTCTATTTATATACTGTCTAATAGTTTGGAAAATGTTGGCACCAACCTGTTTGGGCTACGTGCTTTTGCCAATTTTAACTTGTTAATAAATTTGATTCATTTCTCTTTCAAATATAGGTATATTTAACACGGCCATCACTTCTCCTTCTAATATCGGTAGCTTCATTCACTGGAAGAAAATTTCTCTTGATACTGCACAGGAAGCCACCTCGGCATAGAGATTCTTATAGTATTCTATAAATCTGTAATATTTTTTTCATTGAATGTGTGTCACCCTGTATAGATAATTTAGTAATAGCATTAATGTTTTGTAATAATCATAATTCATGTAGCCAGAAATTTATCAATTATATTAACATATTTGTACAACTTGTATTTATAATATCATATGGCAGTAGCTGCATGTTTTTTTAATAAACAATTAAAATTATTTCTGGCCTCCGTCCATTCTTTCATATCCTCATCTGTCATGACTGCAGCATTAGTATTTTTAGAGGCTTGCAAAATATATGTGTAAACTCCATCTCAGTTGTGACCCTGAATGGAGAGGGTCACACTTGTCCTCTCACTGTCTCTTTCTTTGCCCCAGTGTGGATTCTCTGTTGGGTGGAGGAAGCTTAACTTCTACAGTCAAGGTATAAAATGCATGCTGGTCTTATCTAATAGCAAATGACTGTTTACCTTTTTATTGGTGTTTCAAACATTCCTTTATCGGTTAACTTGTACAGTAGTGATAATTTGACACTGGGTGTTCTTTCTTATGGTTACATCAGTAGGTGTAAGCATGAACTCTTTCAAATTTCTGAGTCTGTGATCCTTTAGGATTATACTTCGCTTAGTCCCAGTGACCCTCTGTAGTTAAGTTTTTCTGGGGTCTATGAATGAACAACTCCTGCTTCTTAGTGAATTCCCCTTCTACATCTGGGATCCTATTGCTTGCTCTTGCACTTTACTCCCACTCCCTCCTCTCCTCAGTAATATCTAATTGATAGTTCCTTTTCCTTTCTCCACTAGGTGAACATTAATACTTTAGCAGAATTTCCAATGGGATTTTCTCAAATCGTTATTTAGATACAGAGGTATTATTCCAACTTTGATTCCACCTCTAAAACCCACTCGTGTGGCGTATGATATAAGTATGAAACACAACATAACTAAAATGATTACATCAGACAATAAATGACAAGCCAGTTGGAATATATTAGCGCTCTGCTAGATATTAGTTGGCCAGAACTCTTTCTGCAAAACAGGCTCTCCACTTTGTTGATGATCATGGAAGAAATACAAGAGTCAGCAGACATCAGCAAGGAACATGTTGAGAATGTTGGGCCACATGCCTTCAATAGTTCACTTAACTCCCTTGGCATACAAATTCTCTGCAGACTCAAGGACATCATCTCTGTTACTTCTTCTCTCCAGGGCTCCCTGTTCTTGTGGCTGGATCATTCCACTTTGGCCAAAGGTCTCCTTTTTAAAATTCTTCCCTATCAGAATTTATGGACAACGAGACATCCAAGCTGGGTTGGGGAGCTCATGTAGTTTCCACACCTAGGAATCTGTTCCTTCCAGGAAAACCTGCATCAGATAATGTTTTTGGAACTGACAGCAATCTTGAAGACTCTAAGGGCTGCAGAGATGGGTTGGCAAACCAAATTGTCATAATCCAGATGGACACTCAAGTTGCAATGTATTGCGAGTCAGTCAGGATGTGGGACTTTGCCATCTCTCAAAGGATGACTCTCAGAGCCATATACATGACTGGTGAGGACAATACCCTCCAACCACATCCTTTCACCTAATGAATGGGTGCTGGATTTGAAAGTGGCTCAAACCATCTTTTGAGTGTGACATCCCTCAATACATTTATTCACCATTTTCCAGAACAGGTAAGTGCCTTAGTTCTGTTCCAGGGTGGGAATACATGGCACACTAGCCTCTGATGCCTTCCTCCTCCACCACTGGGGGAGGGTCTTCTGTATGCTTATCCTGCCATTCTGCTGATAGCGAAGACTCGTCTGAAAATCAGACACAAAAGGGCACAATTCTCATAGTGCTTATTGACCCAGACAACTGTGGTTCTCTCTTCTTCTAGAGCTTCCTATCATAGACCCGGTTCACTAAGTCTGATTACTTAGGATCAAAGGATTCTCTTACATTCCAACACTAAGTCTCTTACCCTCACAGCTTCCAAAACAGATTCCATGCAGAGGTTCATACGGTTTCAAATGGAGAAGGTTTACGGTCTGGTGTGAAGGACTGGCCCTTGTCCCTTTCTCTGTCCCACATAATAACTGATTGAGTAACTTCTACATTTGTCTGAGTCTGGTTTAAAAGCCAACTCCCTAAGAATTCACCTCAGTGCTTTGGTGTCTACCACTATCATGTAGAAGGCAAACCTATTGTTCTGCAGCCTTTAGTTCACTTTGTGTGGGGTTTGCTTCTTTAAAAAACTCCCCTTAAGCCCCCCACAGTGTCTTTGGAGCTCAACAGTGTTCTAACATAGATGATGAAAGCTCACTTCCAGCCACTAGGTACCTGTGGACTAAAGCACCTGACCTGGAAGGTCTTGTTTATGGTTGGTTTATTTGATATTCTGCTTTTTTAATCAGTAGAGTTAGCAAGCTGCAGGCTGTCATTGTGGATGCACCCTTTTTTAAAGTTTTTTCATTAATAGGGTGGTATTGCATATTCATCTTAAGTACCTTCTTAAAGTGGTATTGGACTTCCTCTTAATCAGTCAGTAATCCTTCCATTTTTTCCAAGATGTCTTGCTCACAAAGGGGAGAGCATGTTGCACACGTTGGACTGCAAAAGAGTCTTGGTCTTCTATTTCGGGTGGATTAAGGCAATAGAAAGTCAACCCAACTTTTTGTTGCTTTTGACCCCAATAAGTTGGGGGCTGCCATCAACAAACATACTTTTTTGATTTGGCTTGCAGATTCTGTCTCTTTTGCTTATGCAGATCTGTTGTTTGAGGGACATATCACAGCTCATAATGTCCGAACCATAGCTGCATCAGTGGTTGGTGGCCCACTTGCGCTCAGCCTCCATAGAAGAGATTTGCAAACTGTAACTTGGACTTCACACATTCATATCTCACTATTGTCCTGAATGTGACAAGTTGCTTGTTGCAAGACTTCATTTCTTTCTTGTTTATGAGGCAGCCAGTAGCTAGGGAGTCCAATACTTGAGCACTTATCCTGCTTGTCCACTGAGAAAACAGTTACTTGCTTGTAGCAGGTGTTCTCCATAGATAGCAAGATAAATCCACACAACCCATCCTCCTCCCCTTGGAAATATATTCTGACTTCAGCTGGTAACCAGACTGTAGAGATGAGGTGCTGCGGCAGCAGGTGTGAAGGCATGCACATGCACAGAAGAACCAATCTAAAAGCTAGAAGGAGCTGAGAGAGGGTCCCATGCGGTGCTCCATCAATGATGTTAACCATATACAGTATGAGGACTTATCCTGTTAAAAGAACATAAGAACATAAGATATGCCATACTGGGTCAGACCAAGGTCCATCAAGCCCAGTATTCTGTTTCCAACAGTGGCCAATCTAGGTCACATGTACCTAGCAGTTTCCCCAAGAGACACAAGTTCCACAATGCTTGTATTGGGTCAAGCATTGATATCTTCGGTCACTTCTTAATAATGGTTTATGGACCTTTCCTCCAGGAACTTGTCCAAACCTTTTTTAAACCCAGCTACACTAACAGCCTTTACTATATCCTCCGGTAACAAATTCCAGAGTTTCATTACACGTTGAGTGAAAAAATATTTTCTTTTATTAGTCTTAAATAGTTTACCCTGTAGCTTCATTGCATGTCCCCTAGTCTTTCTATATTCTGATAAGGTAAACAATCGATCTACGTTTACCCGTTCCACTCCGTTCATTAATTTATAGACTTCTATCATATCTCCCCTCAGCCGTCTCTTTTCCAGGTTAAAGAGCCCTAACCTTTTTAGCCTTTCTTCATAGGAGTATCCTTCCATCCCCTTTACCATTTTGGTGGCTCTTCTCTGAACCTTTTCTAAAATCGCTATATCCTTTTTAAGATACGGCGACCAGAATTGCACACAATATTCAAGGTGCGGTCACCATGGAACGATATAGAGGAATTATAATATCTTTGTTTTATTTTCCATTCCTTTCCTTATCATACCTAGCATTCTATTTGCTCTCTTGGCCTCCGCTGCACACTGGGCCGAGGGTTTTAACATGGTATCCACAATGACGCCTAAATCTTTTTCCTGGGTGGTGGTTCCTAATGTGGAACCTTGCATCGTGTAACCATAGTTTGGGTTGTTCTTCCCTAGGTGCATAACCTTGCACTTGTCCACATTAAATTTCATCTGCCATTTTGATGCCCAGTCTTCCAATTTATCAAGATCCTCTTGCAAGTTTTCACAATCCTCTTGGGTTTTAACAACTTTAAATAGTTTTGTGTCATCTGCAAATTTGATAACCTCACTCGTTATTCCACTTTCCAGGTCATTTATGAATATGTCAAAAAGCAGCGGACCCAGCACTGATCCCTGGGGTACACCACTATTCACCTTTCTCCATTGGGAAAATTGGCCATTTAGCCCTACCCTCTGTTTTCTATCTTTTAACCAGTTCCTGATCCACAATAGTACATTGCCTCCTATCCCATGACTCTTTAGTTTTGCCAAAAGTCTCTGATGAGGGACCTTGTCAAAGGCTTTCTGAAAGTCCAGATACACAATATCAACCGACTCACTTTTGTCCACCTGTTTATTCACTCCTTCAAAAAAACATAACAGATTAGTAAGACAAGATCTTCCTTGTCTAAAGCCATGTTGTCTGTCTCCCATTAGGTTGTGACTATCTACATGCTAAGTAATTTTATTCTTTATGATGGTTTCTACCATTTTTCCCGGTACTGACGTCAGGCTCACCGGTCTGTAGTTTCCCGGATCACCCCTGGAACCCTTTTTTTTTTTTTATATCCACAGAGAGCACATGCTTACAGGTGATTTAACTGTTTTTCACTCAACACATAATTAAGTTCTGAAATGTGTTGCTAGAGCATGTGATAAAAGCTGCTGCTGCTCAAAAAAGGTTTGGACAAGTTCTTGGAGAAAAATCCTATAAACCTTCATTAACAAGCTAGACTTTGGGGAAAGCCACTGTTCATAGCTGGACTGCATGGGGGATCTACTTTTGGGATCCTGTCGGGGGACTTATGACTTGAGCTGGTCACTAGTTCTTGCAAAATGCAATGTGTGCCTTCGAGTCAAGGTTGACTCCTGGTGACCCAGCTGCTCCTGGGTTTTCTTGGCAGTGTGACCGAAAGTAGATTGCCAGGCCTTTTTTCTGAGGCAATGGAGGGTTAAGTGACTTGCCCAAGGCCACAAGAGCGCTAGTGGGAATCAAACCCTAATCTCTTGGTTACCAAGCCAGTGCTCTAGCCACTCCACTCTTCTTATGTTCTTATGAGCATTCATTTCTAGGATGGTACCAGCCCATTCCGCTGGTACAAGATCTATATCCTGGGTATGTATTTCAAAGTCTTTAGAAGAACAGGGTTATTTGTGGTCACCTAAAAACATTTTCACCTTGAGAACTGATAAATGCACAAAATGTAAGCAGCGATGAGATTGCTTAACATTTCTCCTATACAAGATGCTAATTTTCTATCTTTTTAAGATCCCTGGGGAATGTGGTCACTAAATATTCTGAAAAAGTGTAGTAATCCCTTTTCTGAGGCACAGGTATTAGGAATAAATAAATAAATACATAAAATATGTACCCATTTAACAAATGGGCTATTTGTCACATTAGTAAACATGGAACATTTTAAGTTATGAGCATAGCTGTGTGCAAGTGCAATGCAATTTGTGCCTTTGAGTCAAAGCTGACTCCTGGCAACCCAGCTCCTCCTGGGTTTTCTTGACAGTTTGACCAGAAGAAGATTGCCAGGCTTTTTTTCCAAGGCAATGGAGGGTTAAGTGACTTGCCCAAGGCCACAAAGCATGCTAGTGGGAATTAAACCCAGGTCTCTTGGTTACCAAGCCAGTGCTCTAACCATTAGGCGGCAACTCCATATATTTTCATATAATTATTATTCATAACAAGAAAGGCTGTTGTGATATATATCAAGCAATAATTTTTAATTCCACATTTTCATCCTATTTATTTCCTATTCCCAAAGAGTATCAAGCTTTTCAGTTGCAAAGTTTGGGTTTAAGTTCCAACATTTCCCATATGTTTTCAAGGTACTGCTCAAATGCTAGTTTGATACATCACAGCAATTCCCAGAGTTTAGATGAATTGGGGGTTTTTTGCTGCAGTTTGCTGTTTTCTCGCTCCATTGGGGCTGTTCATAATGTTTGACTACTAGGAACTAAATGTGTGATCATAAATTAAAGTTATAATTGGTCTGTCAAGATAAAGGTAGAAATAAGCAGTAGCAGAGAAGGCCTTGAGGTTATTGTATGTTTTTGCAAAGGTTGTTTTGCAAATATGTTTTTTTACATGATTTTCTGACAAAAAGAAAATGATGCTGTAAACTTTATGTAGTAGCTACTAGATAGTTGTATCAGCAGTTGTTTCTCCATAACTTGTATGCATAACTGAACTCCTAACGGAATAACACATTTTTTTTACTATTTGCAGTAGTTGAAAATGCTAACATATGAATCAAACTAAGGATGGTAATTCACGTTTTCTGTTCTGGTAACTAAAGCCAAGTACAACAGAGCCCCTAGATGGTAAATAACAAGTGACTTTCAAAACTAAGAGCTATAGGGCCCGATTTTCAAACAGCCCATGTTACCCGTGTAAATGCTTTAAAAGGGATTTTCCAAAAGCACCTACACAGGTGTAGTACCTTTGGAAAATCCTGGTTAAGTCCCTAATGTGCCCAGATGCTATGCTCTTAGCACTGGGGCGTGTTGAGGTAGTTCTAGGGTGGAACCGGGGTGGAGGCAAGCACCATCTGGGTAGCAGTGAGTTTTGGTGCTACCTGGTTAGCCCTCAGTACCTTAAAAATAGGCGTGGAAAACGCTCGCCTATCTTTAAGACAATGGATCTAACCAAGTAGCAATGAAAATCAGTGCTACCAGGCTAGCTCCTGAAAATTCTGGGTTGTGTGGCAATAACCAGATTTTCAATGTCAGGGCCGCATATGTCCCCCAGCATTGAAATCCGGGTTAGACGGATGGCAGGCGCTATGAGCCAATGCCGCGCACAGCACCGCCCAACTGAATATTGGGCCCGTAGTTACTAAGTTGTGCTACCACTAGTGTGCGGTTTTACTCCAACTCTGAATTTACGCAAAGGAGCCTAGTTACGAATAACACGGTTTAATGGTAAAATCATGTGCATTAGCATTAGTATACCTGAGTAACTATGGCCCTTTAACTGTTATAAAATAACCCTATTGAAACAAATGGCACAGCTTTTCTTTTTTTTCTTGGGATACTTATACATCTAAATGCACTTCCCCTGAATATCTGATTACAAAACTAAACAATTTTGTTAAATGTGTACTTTCTATAGGCTATCCATTCTGTTGCTTGGCACCATGAAGGAAAGCAGTTTATTTGCAGTCATTCAGATGGCACCTTGACAATATGGAATGTAAGATCTCCTAACAAGCCTATACAGACAATCGTACCACATGGTAAGTGCTAACCCCTGTACAATGTTTGTTCTATTGAATATTTTAACTTCTATTAACTTTTTCACTTCTGATTTTTTTTTATTATTATTTATTGATTTTTTAAAATGTAATTTATGCTTTGGGTTATAGCATTTGTGTAGGTGTTTTTTGTGTTCTTGGTGGTTTTGTAAATATACTGTTTTGATTTATTGTGATATTGCTGCTGTTTCTCACTGAGAATGTTATTGTTTGAGTGAGTAAAATGTTTGATAAATTTTATATAATCCTTTGTGTCTGCCTCTTTTTAATACATGTACCATTTTTATAGCTAAAGTTTTTATTACTCTACATCTCATATGCAGTATGCATGACTATTAAAGATTTATTTTAATGAAATATCATTTTGCTAGTTTACAAGAGCGTCACTTAACAAAATTATTGTAATATAAATAGGCAGCTTTTTGGGTGTCTTTGGTTGGTGTATTGTAATAAATGTTTAGATTAACATATTAGTTTAATTGAAGAGTTGTTTGTTTTTGTTTTCAATAATTAAACAATTTTTCAATGAAATAAAGATGTGAAAAGATGCAGTAGTACACAACAATACCTATCTCAAAGAAATCTTCTGTCTGGCAAGTTTGGTTCATATTCTGCAGCCTCTTTTTAATTTTTATTTATCCATCTGTTTGATTTATATTCACCCATTTAATAAGACTAGAGACTGTAATTACTGATCACTAGTTAGAGCTCTCATATTTTATTAATCATTCTTTTTTATTTTTTTTATTTTTTTACTTCAATCTAATGATTAAAAATTCTCAAGTAGTCATGGTCAGTCATTCTTGCAGTGGCCAATAGGGTGCTTTCCTGAGTTTGATTATAATTTTATTCTGGTTATTGAAAATAGAAACATTCCCGGTTAGCGGAGTTTCTTGCATACCTACAGGATACCAAATACAGTGCCAACAGAATATAGAACATTCTTTTCCTCTTCGTCTCTCCGGGCCAGTCCAGGCACCTTAGGCATTGAGATGAGAGGGCGTTCTGGTGCACCCGTACCTCGATGATTGACTGATTCGAGCGCCATCCGTGTTGGAGTCCGTAGCAGCAACGGCGCGGATGGTGAGTCTCCTAGAACAGCTGGGCTGGGTAATAAACCAGGCCAAAAGTCAATTGCTACCGGTACAGCGGCTCCTTTACCTAGGAGCGGTGTTCGACACGGAGATAGGAGCAGTTTTTCTGTCGGAGATCAGGGTACAGAAGATTTTGGGGCAAGTAACAGTGATCTTGCGCTTGAAAGCTCCGACATCATGACGTTACTTGCAGCTTCTGGGTTCCATGGCGGCGGCCTTGGATCTGGTACCCTGGGCACAGGTGCATATGCGTCCGTTGCAGCAGGCTTTGCTCAGGATCATCCCTGGATCGAAAGGTCAGCGACAGTCTGCTGTGGTGGTTGGATCCCGTCCATCTTCGGGCAGGAGTGCCATTGCTACAACCGGACTGGGTGATAATCACTACGGATGCCAGTCTCTTGGGCTGGGGTGCGCATTGTCAGTCGCACATAGCTCAAGGGTGGTGGCTGCCAGAGTTGACAGGTTTCTCCATCAACCTTTTGGAACTCAGGGCAGTTCACCTGGCTCTTCATGAGTTTCTCCATCTCGTCGAAGGGAAGGTGGTGCGAGTGTTCTCTGACAATGCAGCAAGGGGGAACAGGCAGTGCAGCTCTGTTGGAGGAGAGTCAGCGGTTGATGAGTAGGGCGGAGTCACACCTGTTAGCTCTTTCGGCTGCGCATGTGGCCGGATGAGACAATATGCAGGCCGATTATCTCAGCTGGCATGTAGTAGATCCGGGGAAATGGGAGATGAACGCGTCCGTGTTTCACAATCTTACCCGCCGATGGGGACAGCCGGTAATTAACCTGATGGCCACCTTCGAAAATGCCAAGGCGAGTCGGTTCTTCAGCAGGTGCAGAGAGCGTATGTCGGAAGGTCTCGACGGTTTAGCGCAGCCATGGCCGTCAGGGGTACTGCTTTGTCTTTCCTCCATGGCCTATGATCAGGCGAGTCTTTCAGCGGGTAGAGCGTCACGACGGTCGGGTGATTCTCATTGCCCCAGACTGGCCCAGGAGAGCGTGGTATGCGGACCTGGTCCGTCTCCTGATAGACAGTCCTTGGAGGTTACCTGCACAGGTGAACCTCTTGGGCCAGGGTCCGCTTCTCATGCCGAATGTGGATCGCTTCTCGATTACGTCTTGGCTCTTGAAAGGGAAAAGTTAAAGCGTAGAGGTTATTCGTCGTCAGTGATAGCCACTCTCTTGAAGGCCAGGAGACTATCTACTTCCTTAGCGTATGTCCTCATTTGGCGTATCTTTGAACGCTGGAGCGAAGAGCGGGGCTTGCGGCCGGGCAACACTCTAGTACCACAGGTGTTGTCGTTTCTGCAGGAAGGCTGGATAAGGGGTTAGCCCTTGCTACTCTCAAGGTTTCTTTAGCGGCTCTGGCATGTTTTCGAGGTAAGGTACGGGGAGTTCTCCTCTCCGGGCATCCGGATATTCTGCGATTCTTGAGAGCGGTGAAGAACATCCGTCCTCCGGTTCGGACAGTGGTTCCGGCCTGGGATCTGACTTTAGTTCTCGAAGCATTGGCGAGACCTCCCTTTGAGCCGGCAAGGGAGGTACCGCTCAAAGAGCAGTCATGGAAAACTGCTTTCTTAGTGGCTCTGTGTTCGGCGAGAAGGATTTCGAATCTTCAAGTGCTTTCGTGTAGAGAGCCGTTTCTGCAATTCTCTGAGGAGAAGGTAATGTTGCGGCCGGTTCCCTCTTTTCTCCCGAAGGTAGTGTCTTACTTTCATGTGAATCAGACTATTTCGCTTCCAACCTTTAAGGACCAGGAAGGAATGCCCATCGATGAGGTTCTAAGTAAGTTGGATTTAGGTAGAGTTCTTAGAAGATACCTGAGGAGGACTAAACCTTTTCGCAGAACAGACAGACTATTCGTGCTTTGGAGGGCCTCGGAAGGGGGAAGCGGCCTCCAAGGCCTCAATTGCTAGATGGGTAAAACACGCCGTAGCAGCAGCATATCAGGCAAGCGGGAAAGCGCCCCTGGAGGGGCTCCGCGCTCATTCAACTCGTAGCCAGGCGGCGTCCTGGGCCGAGTTTGCTTTGATTCCGCCTGTGGATATATGCTGGGAAGCTACTTGGTCGTCTCTGCACACTTTTGCAAGGCATTATAGATTGGATGTTCAGGCCAGGGGAGATGCAAATGTGGGGGCGTTGGCCATCATTGCGGGCCTAGCAGGTCCCTCCTAGGGTTATGTACTGCTTTGGTACTTCCCTAAGGTGCCTGGACTGGCCCAGAGAGACGAAGAGGAAAAAGAAATTAGACCTTACCTGCTAATTGTCTTTCCTTGAGTTCTGTCCGGGCCAGTCCAGGACCCACCCAATACATTTGCAAATTGTCAGTGTTTGACGAGGATCTTCTGATACGTCCATGGACTATGCTTTACCAGGCTTAGGAGCACATAACTATCTGAGCAGGAGATTCAGAAGGTGTGATTGTAGAACTTCCGCTCAAGGAGCTTGGTTGATATGGTCTATGGGGCTTCCTCCTTTTAAGGCAGGGATCGCTTTACAATCGTAACAGAAAAAAACAAAACAAAACAGGGAAACAGAAAGGAGGAGCGATTGATTTTTAGGCGGTCTCTGGCGGTTCATTGCTTTGGATAGTTTGGTTTTCAAGTTATAGCTTGTGAAGTGTTAGACTGAGGTTCTGCCAGCAGGGGGAGCCGTATAGTATGTCAGCAAAACTTCAATATTCAGTCCTCAGCTGCTGGAGAAGGTTGACAACCCACAGATAGTTGCTCTCAGCGACAGTGCGCAGGTCTCAAATGTCTGTTTCAGGAGGGTTTCCAGTTTCCTATCCTGCAAATCCTTAAGGGCCGCTCCGCCCTCCACAGGAATTGTTGTTTTCTTAGTTACTGCTGATACCAAGGCATCCATCTTAGGCATCTTCAGTAAGTCCTGTTCCTCTTGCGGTAACGGATACAACCGTCCGATAGTCCGAGCTCCTCGTAGGGTAGCCTCTGGACATTCCCATTCAGACTCCACCATCTGCTTCATAACCCTGTGTACGGGAAAACACATTTGCTCCGCTTTAAAACCTTGGAGCAGAGGGTCCTCTAAGGGTTGTACCTGAGCCACAGGCAGAACGATATTCAAGGCTGCCAGCATCTGGGTAATAAGAGGATCCAAATCTTCCTTCCTAAACACTCTAAACAGATTAGGATCCTCGCTGGCCCCCATCTCACCCTCCTCCAAATCCGTGACCCACTGATCCAAACCTGATTCCGTAAGGATCTCTCCTCCTTCAACTCCTTGGAGCCCTGGGATGTGCAGACTGACGCTATCGGTGCCCACCTCCACTCCTTGGACCGCCTTAGAAGAACCTTCCCCCGGGTCCAACAGAGAAATTTCTTTGTCTGGGTTCCGGGAGGGTAGGGGGACACGGCCCTTGCCCTGAGCCTGATGCCACTTTAAACAATAAGCCTGATGTAAAGCCAAAATAAAGTCTGCTGAAAACACAGACTCCAAGTTCCCCTGCGCTGCAGGCAACGACTGTGAAGGAGCTTCCCCCACCTTAACTGGCTTTTTAGACTGGAGAGAACTCAAGGAAAGACAATTAGCAGGTAATTGGACTACTGTAATGCCATCTTACAAGGTCTGCCCAAGAAATCATTAAATATCCTTCAGATGGCCCAAAACGTGACTGCCAGGATCATAATGGGTGCAAGCCTTTCAGAACACATCACCCCAATATTAATCGACCTACATTGGCTTCCAATTGCAGCTAGGATACAATACAAGATGCTAGTAACCACATTCAAACTTATCAACAACATAGCCCCCTCTTTCCTGACCTCACTTATCACCACACAACCTGCAAATAGGGACAGAAGAACTGCCAACTTGGGCACCCTACAGGTCCCCACCACCATCAGAACTGTGAAAACAGGTACATCTCGCAGAGCCTTTTCATTCTCTGCACCAACTATATGGAATCAACTCCCTTTTGAACTGCGTTCAGTCACGGACATTACAATATTCAGGAAAGAGATAAAAACCCACCTTTTCAAATGCTACTACAATCAGCCATGCCCCTCAAGTTCCATGAAATCATAGCAAAGCAAGCAGATAATTATATGCGTTTGGAAACACTTTATGTAAAACATGTAATATATGGAGCACAAAAATGTATAATCCAAATATGTAAATGTAAAAATGCGTAATCCAAAAAGGTGTAAATGTACAATTGTAAGCCAGAAATGTGTAAATACGTATGTATAAATGTAAATATGTATAATTTTCCCCCTAGACACTAACCATGTGTGCTGTGACTTCACCTCAGACCTATGTATTTACTGTACCCTCCCAGTCTTGATTTGACACCCCCAAAAGAAGAATCGAACCGCTGCTGATCGCTGGAAGCAGCGGTATATAAGTGTGTATTAAATAAATAAATAAAATAAATAAAAAGGTCTAATTTCTTCTTTTTTCTTCCCCTTCTATCCTTTTCCCATCTCCATTCCCAAACTCTAGTCCTCAAGGCTTATAGATCTAAGCAATATGAAATGATCCATCCCTCTTACTGTCACAACTTACAGAGGATCGAGTGGAATGTCTCTAACTGGCTCCCACACTTAATGAAATTGTATAACATGATATCTACGCGCATACACCCATAGCAAAAATAACTCTCAAACACAATCATCCCACCTCTCCCATCCTACCCCAGTCGTACTCTCCCCTCTCTCCGTCACTTCTCATGAGGTCCTGCAGTCTGTCCCAGGTCCAGCAATGCCGGTTCATGTCACATTGAGGATAGCACTCCGCCAGTGTCTCTTACAAATTATTAAAGACCAGGCTACGTACTCTAGGAGACAGTGTTTAGGTGTCTTCCCATATAAATAAGAATTGTGGGACACGCTGCCTCCTCCTTTCCCACCCACAGGTGATCTAATTGCATGTACTGGTGCAGTGCATTCCTTCATTACCAAAACCTTGGCAGCTCCATCCAAACCTACATCGACAATTACTTATTTGGCTAACAACCAAGCCGTTTCAAGCTACAATTTCTATCCTGTCTGCCCTCACCATTCCCTACCTCCCCCCCCCCCCCCCCGCTGTTTGCGGTCTCTCCATGGAAACAGCCTAGTCATTCCTTCACCTACAGAGCCAAGTTCAACTTCACCAGAAAGTCAGTCTTCTTTTTCATCTCTCCCTCCCTTTGAAACAGTCTTCCTCAACCAATTCGTCTAGAGCACAACTTCAAACACTTCGACACACTTAAAAATGTACTTATTCCAGCAGGCTTTTGGACTCATGGCAACCTGAAAGGAAGTTGGGTGCCGTTTGCCCCTCCCCCTCCTTCACCTGCTCCCCCCACCAATGTTAGAAATGTTCCATGTCTTGTTAACCTCCTTCACCTTTCCTAAATTAATTTGTAGTTCTTTTCAGTTTTCCTTCTTTCAAATTTATTTTAATTGCAAACCACTCTGCATGTATTTGTTCAACTGGGTGCTATATCAAATCCAGTAAACGATAATCAATCCCATCCTACCATTTCCACACATTCCATATCTTAGAATGACACTGATAGAGGAATTAAGGTCCATTGATACTGCAACACTTTCTATGCATAGGCATGAATCTGTTTCCAAAATTCTTGGACCTGCAAGCATAACCAGAACAGACAGTATGTCCTAGGGAAACTACAGCAGCCCCAAACGTCTGACAGCAACATCAATAAAACCCATTTTGTAGGCCTGAGAAGGGGATATATAAGTTCTATGAACAATTTAGTATTGCATGTCCTGCAGTGCAACCATTGCCGTAAGTTTCGGTTTTTGCTCATAGCTTTTAGCACACCTTCCCTGGTTAAAGCAGTCCCCACTTCCTAATTTCAGTTTCACTGCCACCTCACACACATCTTGTGATTGGGTCCCCGCAAAGGAGCTTTGGACCATGGAAACAGTAACTCTAGAAGAAAGTCCTCTAGCTGCGTACAGAAATTGATAGACAAAAGTGACTGATCAAGACTTGACATAACTGCAGCTGACGACATAGAAACATGATGGCAGATAAAGACCAGATGGCCTATCCAGTGTGCCATTCCATGCCAACTACTGAGTTCTGCATCCCTTTTTTTCCTTTTGAGACCTGTCTTGTTCCCATGATTTCTTGAATTCTGATAGTCTTTGTCTCTAGTACCTCCACTGGGAGACTATTCCACAAATAACGCCCAAGTCGCTCTCCTTTCACCATCCTATTCCCCCCTTGTTGCCAAGCTTTCTTTCAATTGAAATAGGCTCTCCTCCTGTGCATTTGTGCCATGGAGATATTTAAAAGACTATCATATCTCCCCACTTTCTTCGAAATAACTGAAATATGAGATTGCAGACCTGCTATTAGTAATCTGTGAACTATCATTAAAATCATCTCTAATACCTGAAGATTGGAGGATCGCCAATGTAACACCAATTTTTAAAAAGGGTTCCAGGGGTGATCCGGAAAACTACAGACCGGTGAGCATGACGTCAGTACCGGGAAAAATGGTAGAAACCATAATAAAGAATAAAATTACTCAGCATGTAGATAGTCATGGCCTAATGGGAGACAGCCAACATGGCTTTAGACAAGGAAGATCTTGTCTTACTAATCTGGTATGCTTTTTTGAAGGAGTTAATAAACAGGTGGACAAAGGTGAGTCGGTTCATATAGTGTATCTGGACTTTCAGAAAGCCTTTGACAAGGTCCCTCATCAGAGACGTTTGGCAAAACTAAAGAGTCATGGGATAGGAGGCACTGTACTGTTGTGGATCAGGAACTGGTTAAAAGATAGAAAGCAGAGGGTAGGGCTAAATGGCCAATTTTCCCAATGGAGAAAGGTGAATAGTGGTGTACCCCAAGGATCTGTGCTGGGTCCGCTGCTTTTTGACATATTCATAAATGACCTGGAAAGTGGAATAACGAGTGAGGTTATCAGATTTGCAGATGACACAAAACTATTTAAAGTTGTTGAAACCCAAGAGGATTGTGGAAAATTGCAAGAGGATCTTGATAAATTGGAAGACTGGGCATCAAAATGGCAGATGAAATTTAATGTGGACAAGTGCAAAGTTATGCACCTAGGGAAGAATAACCCAAACTATGGTTACACGATGCAAGGTTCCACATTGGGAACCACCACCCAGGAAAAAGATTTAGGTGTCATTGTGGATACCATGTTAAAACCCTCGGCCCAGTGTGCAGCGGCGGCCAAGAGAGCAAATAGAATCTTTATTTGCACAGAATGCTAGGTATCATAAGGAAAGGAATGAAAAATAAAACAAAAGATATTATAATGCCTCTATCGTTCCATGGTGAGACCGCACCTTGAATATTGTGTGCAATTCTGGTCGCTGTATCTTAAAAAGGATATAGTGATTTTGGAAAAGGTTCAGAGAAGAGCCACCAAAATGGTAAAGGGGATGGAAGGATACTCCTATGAAGAAAGGCTAAAAAGGTTAGGGCTCTTTGACCTGGAAAAGAGACGGCTGAGGGGAGATATGATAGAAGTCTATAAATTAATGAACGGAGTGGAACGGGTAAACGTAGATCGATTGTTTACGTTATCAGAATATAGAAAGACTAGGGGACATGCAATGAAGCTACAGAGTAAACTATTTAAGACTTATAAAAGAAAATATTTTTTCACTCAACGTGTAATCAAACTCTGGAATTTGTTACCGGAGGATGTAGTAAAGGCTGTTAGTGTAGCTGGGTTTAAAAATGGTTTGGACAAGTTCCTGGAGGAAAGGTCTATAAACCATTATTAAGAAGGGACCCAAGATATCAATGCTTGACCCAGTACAAGCATTGTGGAACCTGTGTCTTTTGGGGAAACTGCTGGGTACGTATGACCTAGATTGGCCACTGTTGGAAACAGAATACTGGGCTTGATGGACCTTGGTCTGACCCAGTATGGCATATCTTATGTTCTTATGTTCGAAAGTATACATATTGAGATCTTTGCCCCATATGCCTTTGGTGAAGCCCACTGATATTTTTCATACCTACCCTCTGCACAGACTTCATCTTATCATTTTGAAGATGTGGTCCCAAAATTGCGCACACTAATCCAAATGTGATTTCACCAAAGACTTATACATAAGCACTATCACCTCCTCCTTCCTGTTGGCCATTCCTCTCCCTATGCACCCAAGCATCCTTCTGACTTTCGTCATCACCTTATCTACCTGTTTTAGTCACCTTACGATCATCAGAAACAATCACCCCTAGATCCTTCTCTTCTTTTGTGGACAGAAGTACTTCACCCCCTACATTGTACTGCTCCCTTGAATTTTTGTAGGCCAAATGCATGACTGCATTTTTTGGCATTAAATCTCATTTGCCAAATTCTTGATCATTCTTCAAGCTTTGCTAGATCCCTCCTCATGTTATGTACATCTTCGTGGGTTTCGACTCTATTTTTTGGTATCCTCCACAAAGAGGCAACCTTACTCAATAATCCTTCTGCAATATCACTTACAAAAGTGCTAATAAGAATCGGACCAAGGACAGATCCCTGCGGCACACCAGTGGTAACATCCATCTCCTCAGAGTGAACTCCATTTACCTATACCCTTTGTTTCCTCATACTCAACCAATTTGTAATCCAGCCAGTCAATTTAGGGTCCATCCCTAGGGCACTCAATTTATTTATAGTTCACCTGTGTAGAACACTGTCAAAGGCTGTACTGAAATCTAAGTACACCAGATCTAGTGCTCTCCCTCTGTCCAACTCTCTGGTCACACAGTCAAAAATTGATGAGATTCCCTCGGTTCCTACAATCCATTTTGTTCCAGAAACCTCACTATCCTCTGTTTTAGCAGCAATTTCAGTAATTTACTGGCCACAGATGTCAGACTAACTGGCCTGTAGTTCCCAACACCATCCTTCCACTTTCTTTTAAAAGGACCACATACACCCTTCTCCAGTCTTCTAGGACCACTCCCGACTCTAAAGAAGCATTGAAAAGGTCAGACAGTGGAGCTGCTAGAACTTTCCTAAGTTTCTTCAATTCTTTCGGATGTATCCCATCTAGCCCCCTATCACTTTGTTCGCTAGGAGCTAATGAAACTAAAAGTAGACAAAGTCTTCTGAAAATTGTTCATCTGCCTCACTTTTTTCTTATTTTTCGGTGTTTTCTGAGGTCCTAGCTTCTCTTAGTTTTTCCAAATATTGATACTTTTCTTCCTCTTTGTGTGATCTTATTTTTTATGAAGGCCCATCCCTCTTTTCTTCACCGTTTCAGCTACTTATTTCAACAAACATAATGGCCCCTTTTTCCTTTTACATTTACCTATTTTCCTAATAAAAAGTTGTGTTGTCCTTAAAATATCCCCTTTCAGTTTCGCCCACTGCTTTTCTACATCCCCCAGCTGTTCCTGTCCCTTTTACGACTTCTTGAGTTTTTGTCCCATCTTGGCAAAGATACCTTTCTAAAGTCTAGGACACTCACTTTTGAATGGCCTATATCAGCCCTTGTCCTAATACTGAACCACACCATCCAGTGATCACTGGATGCAAGATAATCACCCACTATAACATCAGAAACACACTCCCCATTTGTAAGCACCAGTGTAGCCCTTGCATATGGTTTCTGTTACCAGTTCCGGGAAAAACATCTCCAGCTTTTAATTCATTCTGGGCCCAAAGCTTCTCAAATGAAAGTAAAGCACTGTCGTCTGTAAAAACTTTATCCAGCTGCTAAAATCCCCTTCTCCTCCCATCTGTAAACAAAGCCATAGACATTTCTGTGATAAACTCCACATTGCCTTGGATGTCTAAGTACACAGACTGCATCACGGAGTGTGCCAGTCTAGTATATATCCACCTCCACATGTGACTAGTAGACTAAAGTACCAATACACTTCCAACTCCACACACCCAGCGTGTATCACATATTTAAAAGACATTCCAAACAAGTATCATATAAATGGCGTTCTTTTCCGTTTTCCTCAAATGATATAGTATTGTAAACCGCTCTAATGCCTCTGGCCTGAGCGGTATATCAAATTGAATAAACATAAACATAATATAGTCCCACCTGAACAATCTCCCCTTAGATACATAAACCTACCCTGATCCAACCTCCTTAACTCAGCCAGATCTATCTGCTTATCACTGCCCATTGGCCACCTAGTAAATAGTTCACCCTAATTACTACCCAAGTTGACTCCCCCTGTTCTTATCTAGTTATCTGTTATCTTTAAAAACTGTTTTATGTTCGCTGTTCCTTTTCTTTAAATTTTGTTCTTTTAACAAATGTTTCTGTTCTTGTAAACAGCACTGATTTCTAAATAGTGTGGTATATAAAACCAAATAAATAAATAAGTATAGTCTTACGTTTCAAATAACCAGTTCTTCAAATGCTGGAGCAAACAAGCCAAATTATATTTACTGTACAGAAGGCCTGCACTTCCATCCTTCCAACCATGAACCTCTTATAATCCTAAATAATGTGTAGTTTCTTCCTCCTTCATAGGAATTTGGTGAGCGTCCTTTCCAATTGTTGTAGGTCTTTGACCAGGATCCACAGAGGCAATATTTGCAAAATGTAAAGCTACAGTGCCTTGCAAAAGTATTTATTTTATTTTATTTATTTATTTATTTACATTCT
Source organism: Ichthyophis bannanicus (assembly GCA_033557465.1). Taxonomy (NCBI): domain Eukaryota; kingdom Metazoa; phylum Chordata; class Amphibia; order Gymnophiona; family Ichthyophiidae; genus Ichthyophis; species Ichthyophis bannanicus. Next base: position 548,191,504 of record CM066033.1, read on the forward strand.
CTTATATACCGTGCTATTCTGCATCGGTGTGGTTTACATTGAACAAACTGAAATTACATTGAACAGGGCATTAGAACTTGGAGATAACTATTTTACAGGGAACATGGGCTATGGAGGGTTAAGTGGCTTGCCCAAGACCACAAGGAGCACCTGTGGGACTAGAAACCCCAGTCCTTCCGGCCCAAGGTTGCTGTCCTCTAGTGGGATTTGAAACCCCGATCTTCCGGCCTGAAGTACCTTGCCCCAGCCACTAGGCCACTCCTCCACTCGGTTTTTGTCTTGTTTTGTCTCATTACGTACAACCTGGAATGAAAATGGAGGTTCATTTGGATGTTAGGCAATGGACCTAACAATATTGACCAAATTGGTGAAGTGAAATGACAATAAAATATCTTGTATATATCATAAAAAGAGTCAAAACTGAAAAGTTGGGAGTGCATATGTATTCATCCCTTTTGGTATGAAACCCCTAAATAAGATCTGGTCCAACCAATTAACCGTAAAAGTCACAAAATTTGTTGATTAGGATCCATCTGTGTACAGTCTGTGTCGCATGATCGGTCACCTGCTGCCTGTATAAATATACCCATTTTGAAAGGCCCCTGATTCTGCAACACTACTAAGCATGCAACATGAAGACCAAAAAGCACTCAAAACAGGTCAGAGACAAATTTGTAGAGAAGTGTAGATCTGGGTTGAATTATAAAAAACATATCCCAAATTCTGAATGTCCCACAGAGCAATATTAAATCCATTATAACAAAATGGAAAGAATATGGCACCACTACACACCTGACACGAGAAGGCCGCCCACCAAAACTCTCAGACTGGGCAAGGAGGGCATTAATCAGAGATGCTACAAGACACCAAGGATAACACTGAAGGAGCTGCGAAGATCCACAGCAGAGATGGGAGTGTCTTTTCATAGAACTACTTTAAGCTGTACACTCCACAGAGTGGGGCTTTATAGAAGAGTGGCCAGAAAAAGGCCATTGCTTAATGAAAGAAATAAGAAAAAATGTTTGGATATTGCACAACAGCATGTGGCGGACCCCCCAAACACATGAAAGAAGGTTTTCTGGTCAGATGTGGCAAAAATTTACCTTTTGGCCCATCATGAGAAAAAACCATTTCTGGCACAAACCTAACACTTCCCATCACTCGGCAACAACATTCCAACAGTGAAACATGGTGGTGGCAGCATCATGCTGTGGGAATGTTTTTCATTAACAGGGACAGGCAAAATGGTCTGGATTGAAGGAATGATGGATGGCACTAAATACAGGGCAATTCTTGAGGAAAACCTGTTTGTCTGCCAGAGATTTGAGACTGGGATGGAGGTTCACCTTCCAGCAGGACAATGACCCTAAACATACTGCTAAAGCTGGTTTAAAGGGAAACATTTAAATATCTTGGAATGGCCTAGTCAAAGCCCAGACCTCAATCCAAATGAGAATCTGTGGCATGACTTGAAGATTGCTGTACACCAATGTAAACCACCTAAATTAAAGGAGTTGGAACAGTTTTGCCTTGAGGAATAAGTGAAAGTCCCAGTGGCGAGATGTACTAAGCTAATAGAGACATACCCCAAGAAACTTGCAGCTGTAATTGCAGCAAAGTGTGGCACTACAATCTATAGACATTGGGAGGTCATTACATATTGTCACCACCAGGTGGGCAGGCTGCCGCCTAGGGGTAGCAGGTCTGCGTCTGATGGCAATGAAGTAGTTGCGCGACACGAGTGGTTGAAGGCAAAAGGATTTATTTCCCCTCCCGGGGTCGGATTATTCAGATAACACAACACAATATTCAAAATAAATAAGCCATGCTTTCTGGCAAAACATAAAGGAAAGTAGAACAACTTCTTCTTGCTTCAAAGTAAATGGTCAAAGTTAAACATTCAAACTCAGCACATAGTTTCACTATGTGCAAACCAGCAATCTTCCGTTATAGTGTTTTCCTTATACACTAAGCACAGCCTTGACTAACACAGAGAGGTTACTTTATCTGATAAAATCAATGTGCAGTCCATTGGGTCACCATTAAATGAACACTCACTGAGTGTGTCAATGATCATAGGCTCTTGTATGCATTCAGAATTCTCTTTATCAAAATACCTTTTCAAGTTCCCCTGTAACGTGCCGTTACAGTGTCTCTCTGCAGCACTCCCTCTATGGCTGGAATAACAGCTACCGTATTCTCTTGTGTCCGGGAGAGAGAGAAGCCACCATTCAGGGTTCTTATAATCCCACTTCTTGTAGGAGGTTCTACCCCTGGAGAGCTTACTGGTTCTATCTTCAGGCTTAGACAGATAAGATTCTTCTCCCCTCCTAACACCAGGTTTCAGCCTGCGGGGTTTTCTTTGAGGCTTAGGAACTTCTAGGATCTCATCCTCAGACATGCACACATCTTCGGGAAAATACCTTTCTCTCTCTGGAGGTGTTAAATGCTCTCTGTTCAGCTCTGTGCTTAAATCCCTCGGCTGGGTGTTAAAGCCCTGCCCCCACCTAGGATTTCCTACACGAGGCTTCTCAGCATTAACCCTGTAGGTATTTCTATTATCCACAAACTTTAGCTTCCCACCAGAATCATTCTTCAGGCTACAGCTTTCTGATACATACAGTTTGTCTTTAGGCTTCCAATCACTCCAGTTGGAACGTTGCCTCTGAGCTCCAAAGGGTTTGCAGTCAGCAGAGCATTCACACCTGTTCTCTGCCCTCACTAGCTGTTTCCTCCTGTAGGACTCTGGGTAGTTTCTGCAGTGAACTCTTCCTGGTTCTGCCTCTGACTCACATCCTGGGTCAGAGTCTGAAACTCCTCCTTCCTCCTCGAGGTCAGCTGGTTCAGCTAATTCTCCTAGTTCTCCTCGTTCTGTCAGTCCTAACTCTGTGTTTCCTGCATAGCTCTTATAATGGCTATAAGCTCTTCCCCTTTCCAGGTGCAAGCTATTAGGAACTGGGGAATGTTTCTCAGCTGAGCGTGTTTTCAAACCTCGTGGCTGAGTTTGTTTTTGTCGTCCCTGACAACAGCTGCTCACATGGCCTGCCTGCCTGTCAGCTTCAGGACTAGAATGCAGTGAATCCTGTGTTTTTAAGGTAGAGAATGGAGCTTCCTCATCACAATATGCACACTCCTGATTTTTTTATTTTCTTTTTTTTAATGATTGTGTCACGATAAAGAATATTTAGCACTTTCAAAGTCATAGGCATATTGTGTATATCACATGGTGTTATCCCACAAAACTCCATTTTATTTCCAGGTTGTAATGTGACAAAACAGGACAAACACTGAAGGGATGAATACTTTCACATGGCACTGTATGTAGGAAAAATTACCATCTTAAATAGGAGCGTTCTGGCCCCCCATTGGGAGAGGCAAGTCCTGCCATCTTTGCAACATATTTACAGTATATTGGAGCAAGGGAGAGGGCGCAGCGTTGCAATAATGGACAGTTTAATATCCCTGGTAGCACCACTCCCAAAGCTATCTGAAGTTTCAACTGTGTAGACAGTGCCTCAAACTTATCTAAGTTCACTTTTTAACCAAAAATTCCTCAAATTTACAAATTTTATCCAGCAAAGCATTAAACAAGTTTAAGGAATCTGTAGTATGCGCTAATAAATCATTGGCAGAAGCAGAGAGTTTAAAACTATAAGTTCCTATTTGAACTCCTTTGATAGTTATTTGCCCTGATGTTGCTTAAAAGTGGCTCAAGAGTTGTTAAAATTAATAATGGAGAAAGGGGGTTACACTTCCAGGTGCACCTGTACAGTGAGAAGCTGTCCATCCAAAAGCCAATTCAACAGGATCCTCATTTTTGGTGCAGCATACAATTGGATAGCCTGTGTAAAAAATCCCTTCAGTACAGTACTAAAACCACATACTGCCAGTTGACCCTGTCAAATACCTTCTCAGCATCAAAACTTATGAGCAATGAGTGCATCTCCAGACTCTCACAATTGTGCAGCGTTGTCAATATTTGATAAACATCCACCACCATGTGTCACCTGAGAAGAATGTATCAATGGAGACATGATTGGGGTCAGTTGATAAGCCAAGATCTTAGATCAAATCATTTGATCGCATTAAGCAGGATATTAAGAACATAAGAGCATAAGATATGTCATACTAGGTCAGACCAAGGTCCATCAAGCCTAGTATCCTCTTTCCATTGGTGGCCGATCTAGCTCACAAGTACCTAGCAGTTTCCCCAAAAGACACGGGTTCCACAATGCTTGTACGTATTGTGTCAAGCAGTGGATATCCCAGGTCCCCTTTAATAATGATTTATGGACCTTTCCTCCAGAAACTTGTCAAAACCTTTTTTTAAACTCGGCTACACTATCAGCTTTTACTACATCCTCCGGTAACAAATTCCAGAGTTTAATTACGCGTTGAGTGAAAACGTATTTTCTCTTATTAGTCTTAAATAGATTACTCTGTAGCTTGATTGCATGTCCCCTAGGCTTTCTATATTTTGATGGTGTAAACAATCGAATTACGTTTACCCATTCCACTCCATTCATTAATTTATAGACCTCTATCATATCTCCCCTCAGCTGTCTCTCTTCCATGTTTAAGAGCCCTAACCTTTTTAGCCTCTCTTCATAGGGTTATCCTTCCATCCCCTTTACCATTTTGGTGGCTGTTCTCTGTACCTTTTCAAATAACGCTATATCCTTTTTAAGATACGGCTACCAGAATTGCACACAATATTCAAGGTGCGGTTGCACCATGGAATGATACAGAGGCATTATAATATCCTTTGTTTTATTCTCCATTCCTTTTCTTATTTACATTCTCTTATATACCGCGCTATTCTGCATCAGTGCGGTTTACATTGAACAAACTGAAATTACATTGAACAGGGCATTAGAACTTGGAGATAACTATTTTACAGGGAACATGGGCTGTGGAGGGTTAAGTGGCTTGCCCAAGACCACAAGGAGCACCTGTGGGACTAGAAACCCCAGTCCTTCTGGCCCAAGGTTGCTGTCCTCTGGTGGGATTTCAAACCCTGACCTTCCGGCCTGAAGTACCTTGCCACAACCACTAGGCCACTCCTCCACTCCGAAGATACCTAGCATTCTATTTGCTTTCTTAGCCATCGCTGCACACTGGGCGGAGGATTTCAACATGTTATCCACGATGACGCCTAAATCTTTTTCTTCGGTGGTGATTCCTAATATGGAACCTTGCATCATGTAACCATAGTTTGGGATGTTCTTTCCTAGGTGCATAACTTTGCACTTGACCACATTAAATTTCATCTGTCATTTGGATGCCCAGTCTTCCAATTTATCAAGATCCTCTTGCAATTTTCCACAATCTTCTTGGTTTTTAACAACTTTAATAGTTTTGTGTCATCTGCAAATTTGATAACCTCACTTGTTATTCCCTTTTCCTGGTCATTTATGAATATGACAAAAAGCAGCGGACTCAGCACAGATCCCTGGGTTACTCCACTGTTCACCTTTTTCCATTGGGAAAATTGGCCATTTAGCCCTACCCTCTGCTTTCTATCTTTTAACCAGTTCCTGATCCACAATAGTACATTACCTCCTATCCCATGACTTTTTAGTTTAGCAAAAAGTCTCTGATGAGGGACCTTGTCAAAGGGTTTCTGAAAGTCCAGATACACTATATCAACCGACTCACCGTTGTCTACCTGTTTATTGACACCTTCAAAAAAACAACAGATTAGTAAGACAAGATCTTCCTTGTTTAAAGCCATGTTGGCTGTCTCCCATTAAGTCATGACTGTCTACATGTTCAGTAATTTTGTTCTTTATGATGGTTTCTACCATTTTTCGTGGTACTGACGTCAGGCTCACCGGTATGTATTTTCCCGGATCACCCCTGGAACCCTTTTTAAAAATTGGCATGACATTGGCGATCCTCCAATCTTCAGGTATTACAGATGATTTTAATGATAGTTCACAGATTACTAATAGCAGGTCTGCAATCTCATATTTCAGTTCTTTCAACACCCTTGGATGTATACCATCCGGTCCAGGTGATATGCAACTCTTCAGTTTAATAGTTGTAATACATCTTCCCGGTGTAGCGATATTTCTTTCAATTCTTTCGCAGTATCACCTTTAAATACCACTTCAGTTATAGGTAACATCCCTACATCGTCCTCATTAAAGACCGAAGCAAAGAATTCATTCAGTCTCTCCACTATAGCCTCTTACTGCCCCTTTTTCCCTCTATCATCTAGTGGTTCAATTGACTCTCTCACAGGTTTTTTGCTGCGAATGTACTTGTAAAAGTCTTCATCATGCGTTTTTGCTTCCACAGCAAGTTTTTTTCTCAAATTCTGTCTTTGCCTGCCTTATCAATGCCTTGCATTTAACTTGCCAGTGCTTGTGCTGTTTCCAGTTTTCGTCATTTGGCTCTTTTTTCCATTTCCTGAAAGATGCTTTTTTGGCAAAAGCCTCTCTGACCTCACCTTTGAACCATGCTGGCAATTTTTTGGACTTCCTTCCACTTTTCTTAAAGCATGGAATACAGCTGGTCTGGGCTTCCAAGATAGTATTTTTAAACACGCAAGCTTGATGTAAGTCTTTAACCTTTGCAACTGCTCCTTTTAGTTTTTTCTTAGCTATTTTCCTCATTTTATCATCATCTCCCTTTCGAAAGTTAAAAGGTATTAATGTGGATTTCCTTATCATCCCTCGTCCATTAATTAAATCAAAAGCGATCATGCTATGATCACTATTGCGAAGTGGCCCCAACACCCTTATCTCTTGCACCATATCTGATGTTCCTCTAAGGACTAAGTCCAAAATGGCTTCCCCTCTGGTCGGTTCATGAACCAGTTGCTCCAAGAAGCAGTCATTTATTTCATTTAGAAAGTTTATCTCCCTAGCATGTCCTGCAATGACACTGACCCAGCCAATACCGGGGTAATTGAAATCACACATTACCATTCTGTAACTTTTGTTAGCATCCCTGATTTCTTTGAGCATTTCATGATCCATTTGTTCATTCTGGCCAGGCGGTCATTAGTACACCCCCACTGCAGTCGCCTTCCCCTTTTTACATGGAATTTCAATCCATAGAGATTCTACAGCAAATTTTGTTTCCTGTAGAACTTTAATCCTTTGTGACCTTGTGACTCAATGCCCTCTCTAACATAGAGTGCAACCCCTCCACCAATTTGATCAGCTCTATCATTACAATATAGTTTGTACCCAGGTATCACAATCTTCCAGTTTATCAAGATCCTCTTGCATTTTTCCACAATCCTCATGGGTTTTAACAACTTTGAATAGTTTTGTGTCATCTGCAAATTTGATAACCTCACTCGTTCACATTTCCAGGTCATTTATGAATATGTTAAAAAGCAGCAGACCCAGCACAGATCCCTGGGGAACTCCACTGTTCAGCTTTCTCCATTGGGAAAATTGGCCATTTAACTCTAACCTCTGCTTTCTGTCTTTTAACCAGTTCCTGATCCACAATAGTACACTGCCTCCTATACCATGACTCTTTAATTTTGCCAAAAGTCTCTCATGAAGGACCTTGTCAAAGGCTTTCTGAAATCCAGATACACTATATCAACCGACACACCTTTGTCCACCTGTTTATTCACAACTTCAAAAAACATAACAGATTAGTAAGACAAGACTTATCTCCAGGAACAAGCAGGAATGTAGTCTTCACATATGGGTATCGTCGGTACCAACGGAGCCTGCGTGGGAACGCTCCCCAGCGTCCAATTAGAAAGCTTTTGGGAGCATCCCACAGCGCCTGCGTGCTGCCTTCCTGCCTTTCCCAACTGTCTCTCTCCAGTTCTTCGTTTTCCGCGGAGCCGGTAGGTTGCACTTCCTGTCACCGCGGAAAATATCTCTTTTATTTCTCTTTTTTTGTGGTCGGTTCTGCCTTCCTTCGATGCTACACTGGTACCGCCGGTGGTTCTTTCTTTTCCTTGAAAAAAAAAAATCTTTCTTGGAGTCTTCCAGCTTTTTTCTCCTCTGGTGCCACGTGCCATTTTGGGCACTAGGCCCAACCACCTTCTATAATGGAAAAACCCGCCTCAGGTTTTAAAAAGTGTTCCAAGTGTGGCGTACCATGTCCGTCACCGACACCCATGAGTGGTGCCTCAAAAATTTAGGTCCTGACCACTCTATCTCCGAGTGTGTTGCCTGTGGGATGATGTCGAAGAGGGGTCGGCAAAACTGAGCTGCTAAACTTAGCACCCTTTTTTCCTCCGATGCAGCTTCTGTGGCATCAACATCTTCCAGGGCTTTGTCTTCCTCCCATGGATCTCAGGTAACTAAACATAAGTCTAACCGGTCCTCAAAGGGTAAATCTCCTTCTAAGTATCGAAATGCCTCTGGCGTTGCCCTTGAGGGACTCACTGGCAAAATTGCCCCGGCGGGAAGCTTCGGCTTCCAAAGCATCAACGGGGCTCCAGGATGTTCTCAAGGTCCCAACCTCGGCAGAACTACTGGTGCCATGCTCTGGGGTACCGGCCGTTTTCTCCGGTACCGATACCCAGGCATCGGCGGCGTCGATAGACCAGAGATTCTTGGCTATTTAACTCAGTCTGGCGGCTCTTCTCTTGGCATTGATGCCCCCGAAACCGCTTCAGACAATTCAACCGGTACCGGTACTGGTACCGGGGCCAACTGCATCAACATTGGCAGGTGAATTACCGGTGCCGACGCAGGCTATGCCCTCCGGTACTGACAAGTCGGTACCGGACCCCGTCGATACAGACTTTGATCGGTATTGTGCGATGCACGATTACCCGGAGAGGAGATACTTTGAATCCTCCAATGAGTCTGGTATCGACAGAGCTGTCAGAGTCTTCAGAGTACTTCTTCCTGAGGATTCTTCCTCTCCTAAACGTAGGATGTCTCCTCCAGAGGATATATCCTTCCAGGATTTTATCCAAGATGTGGCTCGAGATCTTTCCATCACAGTGGCTCCTGAAACAGAGCCTAGGGCAAAGGAATTGGAGATTTTACAGTATCCTAGAGCTCCCAAAGAGGCAGCTACTTTGCCTATTCATGAGATCTTGCATGTTCCCTGTAAAATAGTTCTCTGTGTGCTGTGCTTTCCTGTCTAATCAATGTGTTTATGCCTCAAAAATTTCCTGTCATGATTTGACAATTTCCAATCTGTAATCAAAACCGCTGCTGATCGCTGGAAGTAGCGGTATACAAATGTATACTAAATAAATAAATAAATAAATCAATAAATGCTAAGGATGTGGGAAACTTAGCACTTCTCCTCATTCTCATAGGCTCGATACCATGTATCGGGTTCCTCCCTGTCCTGGATTTCAAAAAACTCAGCTGCCCCACCATTCCATGGTGGTGGAATCAGCTATGAGAAGGATCAAGAGTGTAAAAAGACATGCATCTAATCCTCGAGGACGTGAATGTAGAACTCTTGATGCCTTTGGGCGTAGAACCTTCCAGGCCTCTATGCTTTCTGCCAGGATTAGTTCCTACATTTTATATATGGGAATGTTCCTTAAGGAAGTTACAGGAGATCTAGAGCTTATAAGTCCTCTACTTCCTAATGATAAGAGACAAGATTATCTTGCACTTATCAAACATGCTCAGGATGTTTCCATATTCGTAAATCATGCAGCTTTTGATTGTTTTGAGTGCATAAGCAGAACTTCTGCTACTGCCATAGGTGCACGTAGGATTGCCTGGCTCCAGGCATCTGATTTAGAACTTTGGGTACAGAACAAATTGGGGAATATTCCTTGCACTGGAGAGAATCTCTTTGGCAAAAACTGGCAAGAGAAAGCTAATCAGCTAGATGCTGATAATCTCACCTTGGATAGATTATCAAAATCTACAGCTGATCCTGCAAGGAAAAAGTCCTATAAAAAAACATTCTTCACTAGAAAGAAGACGTTCTACCCCTCCTATAACCCACCAAGGGCATTGTTCAGGTCAGTCTGCCCAAAACGGTCAGCAACCTAAACAAAGAAAAACAAAGGCTGCTAAGCCTCAACCGGCTCAGCAGACTCAGCCTCCACAGGGGCTTTGACTTCCATCTAGAGAACTTTGTCTTCCTGGCCCTGAACGGGCCAGAGCCTTCCACCATTCCAGGAAGGTTATGTTATTTTTCCCCCAGATGGGGGCAGATAACAGCAGAAAGTTGGACTCTATCCATTGTAAGAGAGGTATACAAGCTTCATTTCCTCAGCATGCCCCCTCCTACAATGGTAAGATAGTTCAATTCTTAGACCTCTCTCAACTTCCAGTTAGATCACGAGGTCGGTTTGCTTCTTGCCCAAGGGGCAATAGAAGAAGTATCTGTTCATCAACAGGGTGCAGGGGTTCTATTCCCCCTTTTTCCTTATTCCAAAGAAAACAGGAGGGCACAGACCCATTTTGGACCTCAGAGAATTGAACAAATTCCTGTTCAAAGAGAAATTCAAAATGATTTCTGTAGGAACTCTACTGCCATACTTTCAGAGTGAGGACTGGCTTTGTTCTCTAGATCTCAAGGATGCGTATACCCATGTTCTCATCCATCCAACTCACCAAAGGTTTCTTCGCTTTCTATTTCAAGGGAAGCACTACCAATACAGAGTTCTTCCTTTTGGCCTGGCCACGGCACCAAGGGTGTTCACAAAATGCATGGCTGTGGTGGCAGCATTTCTCCACACCCTAAAAATATTTGTCTTCCCTTACTTGGATGATTGGCTCATTCGAGCCCCATCAGAGCCAGAGGCCAGGATTTCCCTATCTCGCATAATGCGTATCCTCCAATATTTGGGACTTGTCATAAACTTCCCAAAATCCAACCTAGCTCCCACTCAGTCTCTAGAGTTCATAGGAGCCCTGTTAGATACCAGACAGACAAGGGCCTATCTTCCACAGTCCCGCTGCCTTCGCATTGTGCAGTTACCTTCCCAAGCAATGCTAAAGTCTCACCTCACTGCTCGGGAAATGTTATAATTGCTAGACCACATGGCATCCACCGTGCATGTGGTCCTTTATGCCCGCCTCCATGTGAGGGCAGCCCAGTGGACTCTATCCACTCAATGGACTCAGGCGTCAGGTTGCCTGTCAGACAAAATAGCAACCTCAGATCGTCTTATGTTGTCTCTCGTCTTTCCAATGGTGGCGGTCACCCCAGAATCTGTTGGTGGGGTCCCCATTAAAGCAACCCCCACCCCAAGTAACTCTAACAACAGATGTCTCACAGGTGGGTTGGGGAGCCCATTTCCAAGGCCTCTCTACCCAGGGTACCTGGACTCCACAGGAGACCGATTTACACATCAATCTTCTAGAAATCAGAGCAATCTTCCTTGCTCTTCGAGTCTTTCACACCCAGCTCAGCTACAAAACTGTCCTAATTCAAATGGACAACCAGGTAGCCATGTTCTATGTGAACAAGCAGGGCGGAACAGGCTCTCTGTCGCTCTGCAACGAAGCTTTGCGACTTTGGGCCCTCGCCAGAGAGCATCAGATTCATCTCCTTGCAGTGTATCTTCCAGGCATTCAAAACTCTTGGGCAGACAGACTCAGTCAAGTTCTGCTTCCACACGAATGGTCTCTCCATGCAGGCCAGGTTGCCAAAATTTTCCAATTTTGGGGAGCCCCGGAAATAGACCTCTTTGCAAGTCCGCTGAATGCCAAACTTTCCCGGTTCTGTTCCAGAATTCCGGCTCAGGGTTGTCAGGCCAGGGATGCCTTCCTCCTCCATTGGGGTCGGGACTTTCTGTATGCCTTCCCACCCATTCCCCTAATTCCCAGAACTCTATTCAAGCTTCAGAGAGACAGAGGCCATATGATTCTCATAGCCCCACATCGGCCACGACAAGTGTGGTACCCTCTGCTCTTACATCTCTCTCAAGCTCCATCTCTGGAGTTAGGATCTGCTCCACATCTCCTATCCCAGGAGAACGGGATGCTGTGGCATCCCAATCCCCAGTCTCTACATCTCAGGGCCTGGTTGCTGAAAGCCTAGAACTTCATGGTCTTAACCTTTCTCAGCAAGTAAAGGATATCCTTTATGCTTCCAGGAAACCATCCACAAGACGCTCTTATGCTTTCAAGTGGAAAAGTTTTACCATATGGTGTTCGCAGAAGGGTCTTAACCCTCTTACAATACCTCTGGAATCATTACTGGAATATCTCCTTCATTTGTCTAATGCAGGGGTTAAGACCAATCCAATGAGAGTTCATTTGAGTGCTATTTCAGCTTCTCTCAAACCTTTAAATGGGTAACCTATTTTCTCTCTTCTCATTATAGCGAGATTTATGGGAGGCCTTCTTTTAACTAAGCCTCCCGTTAAGCCACCACCGGTGGCATGGGATTTAAATCTGTTTCTTGGCCAGCTCATGAAGCAGCCTTTTGAACCATTAGCTACTACCTCTTTAAAATTTCTTTCCTGGAAGGTTATTTTTCTTATTGCAATCACATCAGCACGTCGCATCAGTGAGTTGCAAGCATTGGTGGCTGTTCCTCCTTATACAAAGTTCCATCATGATAAGGTAGTCCTTAGGACTCATCCTCACTTTATGCCTTTTTCACCTTTTCATTTAAACCAAGCAGTTTACGTTCCTGTTTTTTTTCCCAAGGACTCATGCCTCTAATGCAGAAAGAAATCTTCATACTTTGGACTGTAAAAGAGCTTTGGCTTTTTACTTGCAAAGGACGCAGCAACATAGAAAGTCCTCACAACTCTTTGTTGATTTTGATCCTAGTCATTTAGGGCTTTCAGTCTCCAAAAGGACACTGTCCAACTGGATTGCACAGTGTATTTCTTTTGCCTATCGGAATAAGAACCTTCCTCTTGAAGGCCATGTCACAGCACACAATGTGAGAGCCATGGCAGCCTCTATGGCTCATCTTCACTCTGTGTCTATAGACATCTGTCGAGCAGCTACCTGGGCCTCGGTTCATACCTTCACAGCCCATTACTGCTTGGACAAGGACTCCTGCCGGGATGCCTTGTTTGGTCAGGCTGTTCTTCAACACCTGTTCCATACTTAATCAACTCCTACCCACCATCCCTGGTAGGATGCCAGAGATCCATGGGGGGAAGTGGAGCCCTTTCACAGGGGTACACAACTTCTGGGCCTTCTCCCTGGCATCTGCAGCTAGGGAGTCCCCATATGTGAAGACTACATTCCTGCTTGTTCCTGGAGATAGCATAGTTACCCACCTGTAACAGGTGATCTCCGAGAACAGCAGGAATTTAGTCTTCACAATCCACCCACCTCCCCTAGGAGTTGTATCTTTCTATCTCTCTCTTTTCTCTTTCCCTCCCTCTCTCTTTTTGTCTCAGCTTTAAACTCAACTGGAGAGAGACAGTTGGGAAAGGCAGGAAGGCAGCATGCAGGTGGTGTGGGATGCTCCCAAAAGCTTTCTAATTGGATGCTGGGGAGCGTTCCTGCGCAGGCTCCGTCGGTACCGACGATACCCATATGTGAAGACTACATTCCTGCTGTTCTCGGAGATCACCTGTTACAGGTGAATAACTATGCTTTCTTGGCTAAAGCCATGTTGGTTATCTCCCATTAAGCAATGCCTATCTATATGTTAAGTAATTTTATTCTTTATAATGGTTTCTACCATTTTTTCCGGTACTGACGTCAGGCTCACCGGTACATAGTTTCCCGGATAATCCTTGGAACCCTTTTTAAAAAATGGTGTTACATTGGCCATCCTCCAATCTTCAGGTATTGTAGATGATTTTAATGATATTTCACAGATTACTAATAGTAGGTCTGCAATCTCATATTTCAGTTCTTTCAACACTCTTCGATGTATGCTATCTGGTCCAGGTGATTTGCTACTCTTCAGTTTATCAAATAGTTGTAATACATCTTCCCGGTGTATCGATATGTCTTTCAATTCTTCTGCGGCATCACCTTTAAATACCATTTCAATCATGTGTAGCAACCCTACATCTTCCTCAGTAAAGACCAAAGCAAAGAATTCATTCAGTCTCTCCGCTATGGCCATGTCCCCTCTTAGTGCCCCTTTTACCCCTCTGTCATCTAATGCTCCAGCTGACTCTGTCATAGGTTTTTTGCTGTGAATGTACTTGAAAAAGTTTTTATTACCTTTTTTTTTTGCTTCCACAGCAAGCTTCTTCTCAAATTCTCTCTTTTCCTTGCATCTAACTTGCCAGTGGTTGCGTTATTTCCAGTTTTCATCATTTGGCTCCTTTTTCCGTTTCTTGAAAGATGCTTTTTTGGCAACAACAGCCTCCTCTGACCTCACCTTTAAACTATGCTGGCAATTTTTTGGACTTCCTTCCAATTTTTTTAAAGTGTGGAATACAGCTGGTCTGGGCTTCCAAGATAGTATTTTTAAACACCACCCATGCTTGATGCCAAACTTTAACCTTTGCAACTGCTCCCCTTAGTTTTTTCTTAACTATTTTCCTAATTTTATCATAGTCTCCCTTTTGAAAGTTAAGAGGTAGTACCGTAGATTTCCTTTCCATCCCTCCTCCATTTATTAAATAAAAAGCGATCATGCTATGATCGCTTTTGCCAAGTGGCCCCAACACTCTTATCTCTTGCACCAGATCTTGTATTCCACTAAGGACTAGGTCAAAAATGGCTTCCCTTCTGGTCAGTTCATGAACCAGCTGCTCCAAGAAGCAGTCATTTATTTCATCTAGAAACATTATCTTCCTAGCATGTCCTGCCTTGACACTGACCTAGTCGATACTGGGGTAATTGAAATCACCCATTATTATTACTGTGCTGTAACTTTTGTTAGCTTCCCTGATTTCTTTGAGCATTTCATCATCCATTTGTTCATTCTGGCCAGGCGGTTGATAGTACACCCCCACTGCCATTGCCTTCCCCTTCCCCTTTTTGCATGGAATTTCAATCCCTAGAGATTCTACAGTGAATTTTGTTTCCTGCAAAACTTTAATCCTTCATTACTCAGTGCCCTCTCTAACATGGAGTGCAACCCCTCCACCAATTTGATCTGCTCTGTCATTATATAGTTTGTACCCAGGTATCACGGTGTCCAACCGGTTGTCCTCTTTCCACCAGGTCTCTGAGATACCAATCATAACTAACCTCTCATTTAGTGCTGTATATTCTAACTCTCCCATCTTATTTTTTAGACTTCTAGCATTTACATACAAGCATTTTAGAGGCTGTATTTTATTCATATTAATCTGGCTATCGGTAGGCAGGGATAATTGGTATCTTTAAGCTCTGTCTGCTCTGTACTCAAGGGCATTTGGGCTACTTTATCTTTATTGGAACCTCTCTGCTGATATGCTATAACTTCAGTCTTCTGCTAGTATCCTGCAAGGATACATTGTTCCAAATCTTGCGCTCTTGGATGACTATCGCCTCTCCCTTATTATCTAGTTTAAAAGCTGCTTTTTCTCCTTTTTAAAGGTTAATGCCAGCAGCCTGGTTCCATCTCGGTTAAGGTGGAGCCCCTCCTTTCCCCAGAATGTTCCCCATTTCCTAACAAATCCAAAAACCCTCTTCCGTGCACCATTGTCTCATCCACGCATTGAGACTCAAGAGCTCTACCTGCCTTTTGGGTCCTGCACGTGGAACGGGAAGCATTTCAGTGAATGCTACCCTGGAAGTTCTGGATTTGAACTTCCTACTTAAAAAATTATATTAACAGAGGATCCCTGCCAAGCTTGGGAATAAGAATGATGCGGGCCTTGTTGGTATCATAATGGAATGCTTTATGGTCAATAAAGTTGCATTATATATTTCTGATAAATGCGCACACACTTTATTTTGCATTAATTTGAAGAATTCACTACTAAACTCATCAGGGCCTGGGGCTTTCACTTTGTGTATATCTTTAATCACACATTGTACCTCCTGGGCAGAAACCTGCAGCACCACACAGTGTCTCAAATAACAAAGTGCTTTATCAGTGTCTCCTTCCCCCTCTTCATATAATTGCTGGTAAAATTCTTTAAAAAGCGTCTTCATCACACTTTTGCACAGCGCACACCTCTCCATCTTTGGACCAAATTGCCTCCACATAATGCGGATCTTCTCTAGTTTTTATTAAGTGCAACATCAACCTACCCGACTTATTCCCAAACCTGTAGAGAGAACATTTAATAAAGCATGGATTGTTTACCTTGGACATATATAGATGCATTAGGCTTACATTGAAATGCCAAGCATACAGCCTGGCTCTTTTCTGAATTCTATGCAGTTAACTTGTTCCCCATATCAGCAAGGCTTTTACTGACATCTTTCTTGAGTGTGCCAAAATATTCTACGTTCATACCTCGAAGATGTACCTTAGCTGTTTCCCAAAATAAGGCAGGATTATTTGTGTGTTACCCATTAGTGGCTTCAAAAAGTTCCCATTGCTCATGCAAAAAAGTCTGGAACTCCACATCCCCATTGTAAAACAACAAAAAGTGCCACTGTTTGATTCTACCCGGGTCCCCTTGCAATGCCACATCTACCCATTTCATGGTATGATCAGAAATCTGAATGTTCCCAATTTTTGCCCTCTGAATATTGCCTAAACGTTCTCTTGATTTTAAGAAAAAATCTATTCTAGGCCATGTTCCATGTGCTCGTGACATATAAATATAGTTTCATTCAGTTGGATGGAGTACTTGCCAAGCAACTAACAAGTCACAACTCTCACATATACTACCCAAACACCTATACTGCCT
Source organism: Ichthyophis bannanicus (assembly GCA_033557465.1). Classification (NCBI taxonomy): domain Eukaryota; kingdom Metazoa; phylum Chordata; class Amphibia; order Gymnophiona; family Ichthyophiidae; genus Ichthyophis; species Ichthyophis bannanicus. The sequence continues at coordinate 548,208,140 of CM066033.1, forward strand.
GGCATCTCTGCCCTCTTGGCTGGAAAATCTATCCAAATCTACATCTGGAACACATAATAAGTTTGTGATCATCTCTCAAAGTCATCCACCACATCAACCTTTCAAAAAACCTCAAGCATTAGGCCCATACACAGTACCCAGCATCAGTGGGGGCACTATGCAAGTGGCCTGTAATGAAAATATATCTACCTTTGTGGTGTCCAGCTCCTTTCCTCTCCCTGAGCCATTGCATCAGCTCATGATCCCTGGCTTGGTGGTATACTCTGTCACGTGTGAATGTGGAAGAGCTCTTTGGACTCCCTAAGTTGAATGTTCTGGTCATGGCAGTGACGAAGCGCACAACCTTTCTAGTGGAAGGTGGACCATGCTTTTAGAAACCTGACAGGTACTTGTGACCTGGATTGGCCACTGATGGAAACAGGATACTGCTGGGCTCGATGGACCTTTGGTCAGACCCAGTATAGCATATCTTATGTTCTTATGCTGCAGAAGACCCATGATGAGAAGTTGGAAGCTGTCTTCAAGAATGTCTTCATGGCTTCAGCTTTTGGCACTCAGGCAGCACTTTGTGCAGGCATGGTGGTCTGAGCTCTGGATCCAGTAGTTGGACAACCCACAGGTGGTGAGATTAGAGCCTGGCGCTTCATTTGTGGCAGATACTCTGTATGACTTGATCAGAATTTCCTACCATGTCCATGGCGGTGATTGTAGAGCCCGGCAATGGCTTTGGCTCTGGAATTGGTTGGTCAATGTCACCTCCAAGTTGTAGTAGAGCAAGTTTCCCTTTAAAGGCAAATTGCTGTTTGGGGAGAACCTGGAGCAGCTGTTGAAAGACCTTGGAGCAGCTTGCCCCAAAGGATCCAAGAAGACAGGCCCAGAGGTCCAAGGGTTACCTTGCAGAAAGAATCTGCTGGCAGTGGGCTTGGATGCACTGCTTCAAGATCGGCCCCAAGAGAGTCTCCTATGTGTCTTTCTCCAGTGGCCCTTCATGAGCTGCCTACTGCACAGAATTCAATCTCACTTGGGCTCAATCATTATACTGGTGCTAGACTGCCTGAATTGGTGGGGTCCCCTCATTGCTGCCTCAGGAGAGAGACTCCTACAGTAGTGTCCTCTGGTCTTGCTTATGATCAGGCCCTTGAGATGTGTAAACTGTTGAAGGACTACTCTATATCAGTAGTTGACACTCTTCTGAAGGCCCAAAGGGCATCTACTTCCTTGACCTATGTAAGAGTTTGGAGGGTTTTCAAGAGGTAGTGTTCCTCTCAGGCCCTGGATGCCAGGAAGGCGGATATAGTCACACTTTTGCTTTCTTACTATCTGATTTGGTCCAGGGCTTGACTGGTGGTGGCCCTCATATGCCACCTTGGGTGTATTCAAGGAATGTCATTGGCACACATCCCTATCTCCCCCATTTCCTCAAGTGAGTAAAGCAAATCCATCTATCAGTGCGGCCGATAGACTCCACACTGTGGGACTTTATCAGGTGCTGAAGGCACTAACAGGTCCACCCTTTGAGCTCAAGAATTTGACCCTGAAGGTGTTATTCCTAGTGGCTATTGGGATTGCGAGGCAGCTGTCAGAGTTACAGTCCTTGTCCTATAGGGAACCATTTCTGGTCATCACAACAGAATCTGTCTCTGAGAATTGTACCATCCTTTCTCTCAAAGATGCTGTCTTCCTTTTATCTTAAAATGTCATCCTTCCCTCTTCCTTAGAGGAGGACCTTTGGCAGATGAAATTTAATGTGGACAAGTGTAAAGTTATGCACCTAGGGAAGAACAACCCAAACTATGGTTACACGATGCAAGGTTCCACATTAGGAACCACTACCCAGGAAAAAGATTTAGGCGTCATTGTGGATAACATGTTAAAACCTTTGGCCCAGTGTGCAGCAGTGGCCAAGAGAGGAAATAGAATGCTAGGTATCATAAGGAAAGGAATGGAAAATAAAACAAAAGATATTATAATGCCTCTATTCATTCCATGGTGAGACCGCACCTTGAATATTGTGTGTAATTCTGGTCGCCGTATCTTAAAAAGGATATAGCGCTATTAGAAAAGGTTCAGAGAAGAGCCACCAAAATGGTAAAGGGGATGGAAGGATACTCCTATGAAGAAAGGCTAAAAAGGTTATGGCTCTTTAACCTGGAAAAGAGACGGCTGAGGGGAGATATGATAGAAGTCTATAAATTAATGAACGGAGTGGAACGGGTAAACGTAGATCGATTGTTTACGTTATCAGAATATAGAAAGACTAGGGGACATGCAATGAAGCTACAGGGTAAACTATTTAAGACTAATAAAAGAAAATATTTTTCGCTCATCGTGTAATGAAACTCTGGAATTTGTTACCGGAGGATGTAGTAAAGGCTGTTAGTGTAGCTGGGTTTAAAAAAAGGTTTGGACAAGTTCCTGGAGGAAAGATCCATAAACCATTATTAAGAAGGGACCTAGGATATCAATGCTTGACTTAGTACAAGCATTGTGGAACCTGTGTCTTTTGGGGAAACTGCTAGATACGTATGTCCTAGATTGGCCACGGTTGGAAACAGGATACTGGGTTTGATGGACCTTGGTCTGACCCAGTATGGCATATCTTATGTTCTTATGTTCAGACTCCTCACAGCATCTATTGGATGTAAGAACGGCATTCATGAAACATCTCAAGATTACTAATTCCTTCATCTTGTTGGATCATCTCTTTGTACTTTTCAGTGGTCTGAGGAAAGGACAGGCTGTGGCCAAGCCCTTGATTCCCCACTGGATTAAGGAGACGATTGGTTCAATATACTTTTTATGTGGGCAGCGCATACTAGAAGGAGTCAGAGTTCACTCCTCCAAGGTGCAAATCACCACCTGGAGAGGGAGTCTACCTTGGCCTCCCCAGGGGACATCTATAAGGGAGCTATGTGGTCATCTCTGAACACTTTTGTGAAACACTACAGGTTGCATGTGGGAAATAGAGCAGATGGGGCAGTTCTGTCCAGAACATTTTCTTCCCACCCTGGGTCCTGACTGCTTGGGTATGTCCCACTCGTCTGGTCTGGTCTAGCAGGGTGAATACAGAAAGCAAATGTACATACCTGATCATTTTCTTTCCCTGAATCCTGTTAGATCAGCCCAGGACCTGCCCTGGAAGACTACTTCTACAGGGCTGGAAGCCCTGCTGTCTGTTAATTGCAGTCAGTTATGGTAAGAGAGGTAACAGTTTGTTCAGAATTGTTTAAGATTTTTCTGAGTTTTTAAGTCTTGTTTTCTGCTTGGGAAATATCATACTGACTTCTCTCATTGCTGCACCAGCATATGCACAAGTGATGACATCACTAAAGGTTGCTCTAGTCTGCCTCAAGCTGCTGACTGTGGATAACCCACTTGTCTGGAGTAGTCTCTCTTCCTGACTTTCTCCCTGTTTAAAGTTTACTTTTCATTTTTCTATACAACTATTCTGAAGAAGGGCATTTTTTATAATAATGAGATTTTTTTGTGTTGCAGCTATTTTGATATATTTTTTATTTTCTAGATTTACCTTAGTTTTTTCTTTGTGGATTTACCATGCCAGATACATTCTTTATAAAATTAAATCCTTATTAAAAATATATCTGTCATATTTGTTAGGGGCAGTGTACTTCCATTAATGTAAGTTCATAATTGAAATAGAATTAATTTAAAAAAAAGTATAAAGGAACATCCTCACCTATTCTAATCTGTCTTAATCAGATTTAGTAGTTGAAAAAATGTATTTTTTGTCCTTTTTAACCAAGTGGATAAAAGCTATTATTTTGGTGTTTTTTTTTCTTTTTTTTTTGCAGCTATTATTGTAACTGACTGTTCTGTATATAGTAACCTTTCAGAAACACTTTTTTTTATTGGAAGCACATGGAGGTAAGAGTAATGAGGGTGATCATCAAAGGTAGCAGAGATAATGACATATTGACTGTGGAGCAGGGATGCTGAGAAGAAAGCAGTTGGTTTGGCCACCCACTAGATGAAAAGGACAACTGTTGACATTGGTAACGGAGGATATTAAATTTTAATTAAATTTATAAGTTAAGTCAAGGCCATCACAACAGCGTAGGTTATTCTATAGTAGCTGGCATTGAAGTTGAGTTCATAGAGACAGAGTGCAGACAAGAACTGCAGGACTCATCCAGATTCCACATTAACAATGCTGTATCACAGAACTAACCCTATATCATTCTTCACCCTCTCCTCTTTGGATCCTATCTGCTTATTTCACGTGTCCTTCAATTATGTTATTATTCCTTTCTCCACCATTTCTGTGGGGAGAACGTTCCCATATATCCACCACCATTTCTGTGTAAAAACGTTTTCCTTCTATTACATATCATGACCCCTTTCTTTAAAACTTCATTTCAATTGAACAAAGCTTGCTTATTTTTCTTTATGTGCATCACTTTATACTAGCTCACATTAAGAGGGTAATTTTATAAAAGGGCTCCTATGTGAACTGTCCAAAAAAAGTGCCCCTCAGTTTCTTTTGCCTGCCACATCCTCAGTGGCAAGAGAGAAGGGCTGAGGAAGATGAAGATGATAATGATGTCTTTACCACAGGCACACCATTACATTTCCCAGAGTTTGTCCTAACTCTCCCTCTCTCCTGGGCTCATGTTGGCAAATATCATCTTCCTTTACCTCAGCCACAGAGCATGTTGCTACTCCTTTCTCCTTTCTCCCCATATGTGCCAGCTCTACCAGCACGTTCAAAACTTGTGGGACAGCCAGGAACAGCCCAACGGTTTCTGCCGCCCTAGGCAGAATCCCTGGCCTTGCTGACCCCCCCCCCCCAAGCTGCCGCCATGCTCCGTCCCGTCCCCCCCAGCTGCCGCCGATTGTCTCGGGAGGGGGAGGCAGGCAGTATTTCCATCTGCTGCCACTTTTGGAAATGCTGCCACTGCCTGTCTCCCCCTCCTGAGACTGAATTGGTGGCAGCTGGGGGGGAGCAGCGCGGCCATCCATGTGCGCCGTTGTCCTAGGCGGCAGCCTAGCTTGCCTAATGGATTAGCTGGCCCTAATGACAACACTGCCTGTATGCTGACATCGTGTGGTGCTGGACCATACTTTTTGAACATATTTGCAGGGCTAACACAGATAAGGAGTGGCAGAGGTGCCATGGATTTCTGCTTCTCCCCACACTCCCCTCTGGGTCCTGAAAGGTACAGTATTTGTAACTGTTTCAGTGAAGTTACCTGGCCATTCACGCCATTGTAAAGGGAATGATGCCTGCAACATGCATTTAAGCAAACACAAAGGCAGGAGTATGGTGCAGCCTTCGCAACAGGCATGCTCAATCTAGCACAGTGCACTTAAAAAAAAATAGAACTAAGGTTCATTCCAAGTTTTAATTAGGGTAAGTGACTGGCACCAGACTTATCACCTGAAACATACTGGGAATCTCACCAAATGCAGGCAGACCACGAATTAGCCTTGTATGTAATTAGACAGAAGCAAGACTGAACTGCTGCAATGACTGTTGGACGCGCTTACAATTTTTTATTTCCTCAGCTGCTGCCAAAAGGAATGTGCACAGGTAAACAGAAGTCACTTAGTGTGTGCATGCTCTGCCACTCTTGATGTTTCAACAAGCACTTATCGTATACCTTATTAACTAGGCAGGCTGCGAAAGCTGTAGGTGATTGATGGAGAAAAGTGACCTACAGTAGTTACCTCTTGCAAGTGAAACTGAAGACTGATGGTTGTGTGTATGTGTGTGCTGTTGAGTCAATGCTGACTCCTGGTGACCCAGCCCTTGGATTAGATACTGTTTAGATATTATCCAGTGATGCTGTACAACTAAGTCTGTCTTATTCTGTTTTTTATTAGGGTGTTTTAGCCACTATCACTGCTGCTTGATGGCAGTACTTTGTGTTAGATGTGAGGAGCTGAAGGTTTTTTCACCTTCTGTTTTTCCTCTTTTTAGATAAATGCAAAAACTTGAGTGGGCAAATACAAAAACACCTAAACATGAGAAAGATGGGAGCTGTCTTTTGTGATGAATATTTTCCTGCCTTTATTTATTGGATTTTTATTTAAAATAAATCACCCAAAGTGGAGAATAGCCAATTTTTATTTATTTATATATTTTTTAGCCATTTTTGTATACCACCTTATCGTTTAATCAAAGTGGTTAACACAGATTGTAGGATACATTTAACAGGAAAGGGGGTCAGACATACAAGCATACAGACTATCTACATCTACTATCGAACACAGTCTAGCGGCTCTCTTAGCAGCTTCGGTACCGCTAAGACCACTACAGACGGTTCCACAAGTATCGGTACCAACATCGGTGCCGCTACCGAGTGCACCTGCCTCGGCAGGAATGCTGCCCCCCATGCCGAGCCTTGAGTCTATCTCGGGTATCGAGGGGCCGGTACTGAGACACCCCGATACCGACTTTGAGCGGTACTGGTACCGAGCGTTGCAGGAACACCCGGCACAAGAGATATTTTGAATCTTCCGATTCTGATGACTCTGCCGGTACTAGAGCAATCCTTCCGGAGGATCCATCTCAGTCTCCTCAATGCAGAATGTCCTCCAGAGAACATGTCCTTCCAGGATTTCATATGTGATGTAGCTCAAGGTCTTGCAATCATGGTGACTCCAGAAAAGGAACCCAAAGCAGAAGAATTAGAAATTCTTCAATACCCTAAGGCTCCTAAAGAGGCAGCTACCCTGCCCATTCATAGGATCTTGCAGGATCTTATGCTAAGAATGTGGGAAACCCCTTTAATGGTGTCTCCACACTCCCGATGACTCAATACCATGTACTGAGTTCCAAGCTGTCCTGGGTTTCAAAAGACTCAGTTACCACACCAGTCAATGGTAGTGGAATTGGCAGTGTGTAGGATTAAGAGTTCTAAAACGCATTCTTCTAATCCTCTGGGCCGTGAGTCGAGGACACTCGATGCCTTTGGGCATCGATGCTTCCAATCTTCCATGTTGGCAGCCAGGATCAGCTTTTACATCCTCTATATGGGAATGTTCCTCAAAGAAGTTACAGGAGACTTGGAGCTCATGAGCCCTCTTCTTCCTGAGGACAAAAGAGGGGATTTTCTTACTCTGGTCAAACACGCCCAGGATGTCTCTAAGTTTATGAACCGTGCAACCTTTGATTCCTTTGAATGTATTAGCAGAACCTCTGCTATTTCTATCGGTGCACGTCGTATTTCCTGGCTCCAGGCATCGGACTTAGAACAATGGGTGCAAGAGAAACTGGGAAATATTCCCTGCACAGGAGAAAATCTCTTTGGCAAGGATTGGCAAGACAAGGCAAATCAGCTTGAATCTGAAAATACTACAGCCAACCCAGCAAAGAAAAAGTCAGCCAAGAAACCCTTTTTCAATAAGAAAAAGAGGTTTTACCCATCTTACACCCATCATGCTCACTGTCCAGTTCATGTTTCCCAAAAGGGGAACCAACAGAACAGACAGCAGCAAAAGCTACAAGTTCCAAGAACTCAATCGGTTCCACAAGCTCAGCCTCCTCAGGGGCTTTGACTCTTTCCTAGAGAACTTAGTCTTTCTTCCCCTGAAAGATCCAGAACCCCTCACCATTCCAGAAAGGTAATGCCATTTTTCCAGCAGATGGCAACAAATAACATCAGAAAACTGGACTCTGTCCATTGTACGAGAGGGGTACAGACTTCACTTCCACAGCATGCCCCCTCCTACAATCATAAAGCAGTTCAATTCTCAGGTCCTTGTCACCAATCTCTTGGGTCAGGAGGTCGCATCACTTCTTGCTGAAGAATCAATAGAAGAAGTACCCATACCCCAACAGGGGATGGGATTCTACTCCCCCTATTTTCTCATTCCCAAGAAAACAGGGTGACACAGGCCTATTCTGGACCTCAGAGAATTAAATAAATATCTGTTCCGGGAAAAATTCAAAATGATCTCCCTCGGAACACTCCTGCCATACTTTCAGAGTCAGGACTGGCTATGTTCTCTAGATCTAAAGGATGCATATACTCATATTCTCATCCATACAGATCACAGAAGATTCCTTCGATTCCTTTTCCAGGAAAGACACTTCCAATACAAGATTCTTCCTTTCGGTCTGGCTTCTGCCCCAAGAGTCTTCACAGCAGTAGTAGCAGCATTTCTGAGAACTCTAGGAATATTAATCTTCCCCTACTTAGACGACTGGCTTATTCGAGCATCCACTGCTCCAGAAGCCAGCTTTGCTCTTTCTTGCACGATGCAAATTCGTCGCTACTTGGGACTGGTCATAAACCTCCCAAAATCTCAGCTCACCCCTTCTCAGTCCCTGGAGTTCATAGGAGTTCAACTGGATACCAAACGGTCAAGGGCTTTCCTACCACAGCCCTCCTGTCTTTGTATAATGCAGCTGGCATCCCAAGCAGCTATGAAAGTCTTCCTAACTGCTTGGGAAATGCTTCAGCTTCTAGGGCATATGGCATCCACTGCCCATGTGGTTCCCTATGCTCGCCTTCACATGTGAGCAGCCTAGTGGACCCTCTCCTCTCAGTGGACCCAGGCCTTGGGTCACCTATCGGATAAAATCAGAAACTCCACACGTCTCATTTTGTCCCTTCAATGGTGGCAAACGCTGGAAAACCTTCTAGTAGGCTCTCCTTTCCAGCAGCCTCTATTCCAGGCCACCCTAACAACGGATGCGTCCAAGTTGGATTGGGGGGCTCACTTGCACGATCTCTCGACTCAGGGTCTTTGGACCCCGCAGGAGCCTTGTCTTCTCATAAACCTCCTAGAACTCAGAGCCATTTTCTATGCTCTTCGAGTATTCCAGGCCCAGCTCAGCTACAAGACAGTTCAGGTCCAGACCGACAATCAGGTAGCCATGTTCTACGTGAACAAGCAGGGGGAACAGGCTCTCTGTCGTTTTGCAATGAAGCTTTGCGACTGTGGGCCCTCGCCAGAGTGCATCAAATCCACCTACTAGTGGTATATCTTCCAGGCATTCAAAATCTTTGGGCAGACAAACTCAGTCGAATACTGCTGCCACACGAATGGTCTCTTCACTTAGACCAGATTGCTCGAGTGTTCCGAATCAGGGGGACCCCAGATGTAGACATCTTTGCAAGTCCACAGAATGCCAAACTTCCCTGATTCTGTTCCAGAATCCCATCTCACAACTGTCAGGCAAGAGGTGCTTTCCTATTCCACTGGGGGCAAGACCACCTCTATGCCTTCCCACCCATTCCCCTCATTCCCAAGACACTGTTCAAACTTCAGAGAGACAGAGGACGTATGATACTCATAGCTCCACATTGGCCACGGCAAACGTGGTATCCTCTGCTTCTACGTCTCTCTCAAGCCATGTCACAGGAGTTGGGACATGCTCCAGATCTTCTGTCCCAGGAGGACGGGACGCTATTGCCCCCGAATCCCCAGTTCCCTGCATCTCAGGGCCTGGTTGCTGAAGGCGTAGAACTTCCAGATATCAACCTTTCTCAACAGATAAGGGATATCCTGCTGGCCTCCAGAAAACCTTTCACAAGACGATCCTATGCCTTTAAGTGGAAAAAGCTCTCTGTATGGTGTTCTCAAAAGGGACTTACCCCCTTTTCGATGCCTGTGGAATCGCTACTGGAGTATCTCCTCCATTTATCAAATTCTGGTCTTAAAACCAATTCAATAAGGGTTCCTCTTAGTGCCATTGCTACTTCCCGCAGACCACTAGATGGACAATCTATCTCCTCTCATCCACTCGTAGCAAGATTTATGAGAGGTCTACTCTTAACAAAATCTCCCATTAAGCCGCCGCCAGTGGCATGGGATCTTAATCTTGTTCCCAGGCAGCTTATGAAACCGCCCTTTGAGCCCTTAGCCACTACGGACCTGAAGTTTCTTTCCTGGAAAGTCATCTTCCTAGTTGCTCTCACTTCTGCAAGACGCATCAGTGAGTTGCAGGCCTTAGTGGCTGATCCTCCTTATACAAGATTTCACCATGATAAGGTAGTTCTTAGGACTCATCCTCACTTCATGCCAAAGGTGGTTTCACCTTTTCATTTAAACCAAGCGGTTTACCTTCCTGTATTCTTTCCTAGACCTCATGCCTCTAATGCAGAAAGGAAGCTTCATCCCTTGGATTGTAAAAGAGCCTTGGCTTTTTACCTTCAAAGAACTAAGCAACATAGAAAATCTTCTCAGCTTTTCGTTGCTTTTGATTCTAGTCATTTGGGACTTCTAGTTTCCAAAAGAACTCTCTAGGTGAGAATCAGCAGCGGCAGATACCGGGCCTTGGCGGCTGCTTCATTTATCAACGATTGGCTGCAGTTTGGAGCTCCTCCCTCTTCTTCCCAACATTGGAAGGCTCCTGCAGCATTTAAACGCTGGCCGCCTTTGCGGCCGCGGTCGCATGCCCGAAGGGAACGCCCCTTTGGTGCCCCTTCGATATTGATTTGACTGATTTCTTGGAAAATTCTCAAGCTCTGATCTCTTCCCGTGCCACCCTAGTGATTACTTTGGTCAATCTTGCTGATAAGGCTTTAATCATGAAGGCCTTTTTTTCAAAAAAGATTCCTTTTTTTACGGCCAGAAGTTGTCTGTTTTCCCCGATGTTTCCCGATATACGCAACTTTGGAGGAGATCCTTTCTCCAGCTTAAGCCTCGTGTTTTGGCTGGGGGAGGAGCCTTTTTTCTTCGATTTCCTTGTAAGTGTTTGATCACCATATACGGGATTGATTATATATTTTCAGATCCTACTCAGCTTGAAACCCTTCTAGTCTCACTTCAGGTTTGAGATAAATTTATTTTTTTGGTTAGGTAAGGTAGCCTTAAAGCTATTGCCTTGGTGTCTCTCTACGCTGCTTTCTCCATAATGTGGACTGTTTAGCGGATTTGAAGTTTATACTTTTTTTTTTCCTGGACTTTTTGATGTATGCTGTACCGCTTATTTTCTTTTGTATCTTGTGTTTGGAATGCATTAATTGAAATAAAAAAAAAGAGCTCTCTCTAGATGGATTGCAAATTGCATATCCTTTGTATACAAGAGTAAGGGACTTTCTCTCGAAGGCCACGTCACAGCTCCACAATGTGAGAGCAGTGGCAACCTCTATGGCTAATCTTCATTCTGTGTTCATTGACGACATCTGTAAAGCAGCCACTTGGGCTTCAGTAGACACCTTTACAGCCCATTATTGTTTAGACAAGGACTCCTGTCGGGATGCCTCGTTTGGACAGGCTGTTCTACAGCATCTCTTTCAGACTTAGTACAACTCCTACCCACCGTCCCGGGTTTTTGATGCCAGAGATCTATGGGATGAACAATGACCCATCTCACCAGAGGTTCGCAGCTTGCTAGGGTCATCCACTTGGCTTCTCTCAGCTGGGGAGTCCCCATATGTGAAGACTACATTCCTGCTTGTTCCTGGAGATAGCGTAGTTACTCACCCGTAACAGGTGATCTCCGGGAAAAGCAGGATAATGCCTAACAAAAGTATGCAGCGAGGACCACGCCGCCGCCCTACAAATATCCAGTGGTGGAACCAGATTAGCCTCAGCCCACGAGGCCACCTGAGCACACGTAGAGTTTGCCCGAAAAACCATCTTAACTGTTCTTCCTTTTAGAATGTATGCCGAAGCAATGGCCTCCCTGATCCAACGCGAAATGAAAGCCTTGGCCGCCGCCTGTCCTCTATGTGGCCCTCCAAACAAGACAAACAACCGATCCGATTTGCGGAACGCCGCCATACAATCCAGGTACCGCCTCAGCACTCTGCGCACATCTAGACGGCACAGTCAAGCATCTCCAGGCTCTTGCCCCTTCTTAGATAAGGATGGAAGAGATACCAGCTGGTTCACATAAAATGGTGAAACCACTTTGGGCAAAAAGGAAGGCAATGTCCCCAAAACCACCTTCTCCTTAAAGAAAGACAGAAACAGAGGGCAACACAAAAGAACCTGAAGCTCTGAAATACGTCTAGCTGAACAGATTGTGACTAGAAATATGGTTTTGAGGGTCAAATCCTTTAACAAGGCACGCTCTACCAGCTCAAAGGGTTCCCCAGCTAGAGCGTCTAGCACCAGATTGAGGTCTCAGGGAGGAACTTATGACCTCTGTTGTGGCCACAGGCACCTCACTGCTCTCAGAAACCGACCTACATCCAGATGCTCTCCCAAGTACTGACCATGGATCTTGCCTCGGTAACAGGAAATCGCTGCCAACTGCACCCACAACGAGCTTGGCCACTAGACCCTTTTCGAAACCAGCCTGTAAAAAGTCCAAAACCTCCAATACCAAAATTGTCATAGGCCTCTTTACCTGGGTCGCACATCAGCCCTCGAAGATGCGCCAGACTCTTACATAGGATAGGCAGGTTGAGAGCTTCCAAGCACTTAGAAAAGTTATGATCCCTGCTTTCGCAGCCTTGTCCTTTCAAGAGCCAAGCCGTAAGCAAGACTCAATCCACCTTCGGTATCCAAATCGGACCCTGTACTAAAAGATTGTCCCTGACCGGGAGCTGTATGAGATCGGCATACCACGGCCTCAGCGGCCAGTCCAGGGCTAAGAGAACTACCAGTCCTCGGTGGGCCTCCATGCGCTGAAGGACCCTGCCTATGAGAGTCCAAGGGGGAAACACATACAAAAGCCCCTCCGTGGGCCACCTCTGAATCAAAGCTTCGAGGCTCTCCGACATCCTTTCATTTCTCCTGCTGAAGAAGCAGCTTGCCTTGGCAGACCTCCACCTTGCCATGAGATCCATGATGGGGGTACCTCGTCCAGGAAAAAAAAAAAGTATAAACTTCAAATCCGCTAAACAGTCCACATTATGGAGAAAGCAGCGTAGAGAGACACCAAGGCAATAGCTTTAAGGCTACCTTACCTAACCAAAAAAATAAATTTATCTCAAACCTGAAGTGAGACTAGAAGGGTTTCAAGCTGAGTAGGATCTGAAAATATATAATCAATCCCGTATATGGTGATCAAACACTTACAAGGAAATCGAAGAAAAAAGGCTCCTCCCCCAGCCAAAACACGAGGCTTAAGCTGGAGAAAGAATCTCCTCCAAAGTTGCGTATATCGGGAAACATCGGGGAAAACAGACAACTTCTGGCCGTAAAAAAAGGAATCTTTTTTGAAAAAAAGGCCTTCATGATTAAAGCCTTATCAGCAAGATTGACCAAAGTAATCACACGGGTGGCACGGGAAGAGATCAGAGCTTGAGAATTTTCCAAGAAATCAGTCAAATCAATATCGAAGGGGCACCAAAGGGGCGTTCCCTTCGGGCATGCGACCGCGGCCGCAAAGGCGGCCAGCGTTTAAATGCTGCAGGAGCCTTCCAATGTTGGACTACCTGCTTGAACACCACCTGACAGAGCTCCCATTCGCCGTGATCCATCTTGAACTGGCTCAGGTAGTCCGCCATGATGTTCTCTACTCCGGCCACATGTGCCGCCGATAAGGCCTGAAGATGGGCTTTGGCCTAAGTCGTCAGACTTTCTGCCTCTTCCTCCAAGGGAGGGCTGCTCATGCCGCCCTGACTGTTGATATAGGCCACCATGGTCACATTGTCCAAAAACACCCAAACTGCCTTCTTGCGGACCCAGCGCTTGAAGGCTCTGAGCGCTAGCGCCACCGTTCACTTTTCTAACCTGTTGATGGACCACTGGGCTTCCAGGGTGCTCCAGCACCCCTGGGTAAGGTGCCCCTCACAGTGAGCCCCCCAACCACCCAAATTGGGATCTCTCGTCAATAGCATCCACTGAGGGGGCTAGAGGGGCATGCCCTGCTCCAGATTTCCTGGCTGGAGCCACCACTTCAGGGCCTCCCTGATCACCGGGGAACAGGGGAGCGCCTTGGTCAAGCGTCGACTCTGATGAGACCAGCGACGGAGCAGGGACCACTGGAGTGGTCGCATGTGGGCCCTCGCCCAGGGCACTAATTTGATCGTCCCAGCACCTGGAGATAATGCCAAGCGGATGGCATAGTCATGGCTAGGAACTGGCACACCAGACACTGCAAATTCCCTGCCCTCTGAGCTGGCAAGAATACCCTGCATCTGTGGGTGTCTAACCTTGCCCCGAGATATTCTATCTCCTGAGAGGGAACCAATCTGCTTTTGGCCAGATTGATCACCCACCCCAGGTTTCTCAGGAGACCGACTACTCTGGCCATTGCCCGAACACTTTTCTCCTTGGACTTGGCCCAAATCAACCAGTCATCGAGATGCGGGTGGACCAGGATCCCTTCCTTGTGAAGGGCCGCTACCACGACAGCCATGAGCTTGGTAAATGTGCGTGGAGCTGTCGCCAGACCAAAGGGCAATGCCTGAAACTGGAAATGTCCCATTGGTACTGCAAACCGCAGGAACTGCTGATGTGACGTGCGTACGGGGATATGAAGGTACACCTCTGTGAGGTCGAGAGATGTTAGAAACTCCCCCTTTCACACCACCACCACCACCACCACCAATCTGAGGGTTTCCATGCGAAAATGCGGAACCCGGAGGCAACGGTTGACCCGTTTGAGGTTACGAATCGGATGAAAGGAACCCTCCTTTTTTGGTACCACAAAATAAATGGAGTACCGACCGCAGCCGCACTTGTCTTTGGGAACTGGCACGACCGCCTCCAAAAGCCGAAGCCACGGCAAGGTTTCCTGCACTGCTGCCGCCTTGGCCGGGGATCTGCACGGAGACTGCATGAACGATGGGAGAATTGGTCTTGCAAGCTCGAAGGCATGCCCTTCTCAGACTACTTCCAGCATCCATTGATCGGAAGTGACTCGGGCCCAGGCGAAAAAGAACTGCCGCAGCCTCCCTCCCCACGGGCAGCACCTCCACCTGGACCCTCCTCGCTTCATTGCGACTTCCGAGGACCAGAGGAGAAGGGTGAGGCACCAAACCCCCTTCCCGCCCCCCGCCCCCGAAACCTTCAGAAACCTTGGCCCCTGGAGGGGAATTGACCCCTCTGAAAGGGCGTTGAGTGGGTTGGCCTAAACTTAACAGGACTCCTGCGGTTGGGACTGTGCCAGTGTAGGGTTGCGAACCTGCCTTGGCCTATTCTCCGGGAGCCTAACCCCCTTAGACTCCCCCAGCTCCTTTACTAACTTGTCCAGATCCTCCCCGAAGAGAAGCTTGCCCTTAAAGGGAAGTCTGCTGAGGGGGGCTTTCAAAGAACCGTCAGCCGCCCAGTTGCGGAGCCACAGGTAACGCCGAGCCGCCACCACTGAAGCCATGCCCTTTGCCTGGCTTCTGACAAGATCATAGTGGCTATCCGCCAGGTAGGCTGCCCCTGACTCATTTCTTTCCGCTTCACCAGCTGATCTGCCTGGAGGGCCCCCTGCCATCTGAAGCTGTTGACCAGCGCAGGCAAGCTCTTGCCACCCAAGCCCCACACACCGACACCTGGAGAGCCAAGGGCATTGATGTCAAAGGCCTGTTTTAACAAAGAATCTAGCTTTCTGTCCTGGGCATCTTTAAGGGCCGCACTGCCCTCTACCGGGATGGTTGTTTTCTTGGTTACAGCCAATACGGCTGCATTCACCCTGGGGGACCGAAGTAACTCTCTCTCCTGCTCTGGCAAGGGGTACGAGTTACAATCGAGACATAGACCTCTCCCTTCCTTAAACTGGACTCCGGCTGGTCCCACTCCTCTTGGATCATCTGTCAAACTACTCTGTGCACCGGAAAGACCTTTTGCGGTTTCCTAACCGCCTGAATCAAGGGATCCTCCAGTGCCGCCTCCTCCGCCGGGGCGCCCGAGGAGATGTTGAGGACCTTTAGAGACTTATCGATCAAGGCCGGCAACTCTTCCCTGCGGAAAACTCGAACAATCCTGGCCTGCTCCTCCTCTGGGATCTCGCCCTCTTCAAGCCCCTCCTCATCCTCCCCCAACTCCTGGTCAGAGGACTCGCCTTCAATGGCCTCTGATCGAGGGGAAAACGGGAAAACAGAACTCCCTCTTCTGCTACCTTTGTCCTCGTTAGCGGCAACTCTGCTTCTCCCTGCTCCTTGGGCTCAGCCCCTCGCTTTATCGCATGCTCTTGTGCCGATCCCTGGCCTTGAGTTCCCTGCTGCTTCAGGCAGAATGCTCTATGCAGCAATAATACGAATTCTGGGGAAAAAACACCCCAGCCTCCCCCTACCCCCTCTGCACTCCTGCAGAAGTGGAGGGATTGGACCGAGGCTGATGAAGAACCGGCTGGTTCAACGCTGGGGCCAGCGGAGACGCAGCCCCAAGCATTGCCTCCATGGGCTCACCTGAGTCCTGGGAGGGGGAAGATAAAGGCTCCTGGTGTATACTGGCCTGGATTCCCTGCTCCAAAGAAGCAGCTTCCACAGCACAGCCCCTGCATATGCCTGCTTCTGACACCGCTCCTCGTCATGCCCCACAGACCAAACACTGCGGCCTTGCCGACATGGTGACCGGACTCTTCTGATTCTAACCTGAAATACACAAGGCTTAACGCTATATATATATCTTTTCAAATATGACATATAAAGAGACAAAGAGATACCTAGTCCCATATAAACAAAGTAAAAAACTTTTTTTTGTCTCAGAAACGACAGATCAATGAAATAAAGGAAAGGAAATAAAAGAAATAAAGGACCTCTCACAGCGCTATCAAACGTTCCCAAATGGCCCTGCAAACAAAAATCCACCAGACTCTGACTGCTTTACAAGCCTGAGCCCTCAACGCCGCATGAAAAGCGCGCAAAACTCCAAAGTGTGCTTCACCAGCGTTTCCAAGTTCTCCGGTGCGGCAGGCCTCTCTCTCTCCTGCGCGGCCGACTCCCTCACCATACAGTCCACTGCCGTGTCTGCCGCTGCCGAAGGCTTCTTGCACTGCGATCAGCACTACATCCTGTCCTGCCTTTCAAGCAATTGTCAGGAGCTTTCCGCCCTCGCACTTAGCCGATCCTGGGCTTCGGCAGCGAGGCGTAAGAGAAAGAATAGGCAGGCCCTGCCGGCAGCGATAAACACAATGGCAGCTCCTCACCCTTATGGGCTCGGGAGCCGCTACAGCTGCAGATTTCTTCCCCGAAGCCGCCTCCTTCCTCAGATGGGGTTGGGGGGGCGAGAAGACTCCTTTCCAGCCCCCACACTACAAACCTGCTTCCCTGCTTGGACCCAAGGCTCCAAGGAGGAGAAATGAAAGAGATAAAGAAATAAAGGAAATAAACCCCCTGCTAACTTTCTAAGTCTCTCTCCAGTAAGCCTTGTCCCCTGGCTTACTGACACCCTCCAGCTGCTTGGAGACTGAGCATACTGGAGCTGGTGGGAGGTGCCAATGCTATATATATAGCACTTATAATCTACAAACTGCAACAGTTATCCCTCAAAAATCTATACATATATACGAGATAACTCTATTTATTAATTAGCCCAATTTTTCCAACCCCCTAACTATATTTTTGTCGGATCATTTGCCATGGGAGTAGGGAACCTTCCCTCTCTCTTGAAGCAAACTCTCCGTTTTTCTCTTTATTAGGAGAGTTCATTCTCTCTTTTTTAATAGAGACCCGATGATCTGTGGTCCGTGTGGGAAAAAGTCCTCGAAGGCGTTGAGGAGTCGGCAGCACCAAAAGGAAAGAATCTTCTCTGACTCCGCGTCCGGACGGGCCCGGACTTCGTCAGAGGCCTCGACGTCTCGGGACTCCAGCCACAAGCAGCGCATAGGCTCCTCTGAGAGGGGGTCTCCCTCACGGGAGCAGCACAAGAAGAAAAAACCTGCGAGGGCGGCATCGGTGGACGCACTTGGCTCCTCGAGGGCCAAGTCGCATAGTCCCGAGCGCCGTCCCGGGTCTTCGGAGTCGGAGAGGCCTGCAAAACAACCTCGTGTGGAGATGGAGTCCCCCGGGTCACGTGAGTACTGTAGTCCTCGTGGACTCTCCTCCAGGGGAGCCAACGTCGGGCCCGACACTATCGGGGCCCGAGTCGGGGACTGCTGAGTCTCCTGAGCTCGGACTCAGGTTGACGGCCTTGGAGTGCAGCTTGGCTGCCTTCATGGAACAGCAGCAGGTACTGATCGCCGGTCTCACTGGTGTATCTGCCCCGACCACCGGGACATCGACGTCCAAGTCGACCTCGGAGGCCGAGCCGATCCTCGAGTCCATGCGCACGCGAGTCGATCCTTGGCCAGGGTCTCCCTTGGCCTCCCGCCCAGGAACCGAGGTCGTCGACGCCGGTACCCTCGGCGTCGAGGTGGATGGCATCGGTGCCTGCCCGACCGGAGCCGCTTGATTCCTCCTCCGAGGGGTCCGGCTGGGAAACGGAGGATGAAGAGTCACCCGACACCTTTCAGACTCGGTGTGTCCCATAGGACTCACTGGAGTCTGAGTCTCGGAGACGGTCCCCACCGGAGGATATCCAGTTCTTGGACTTCGTGCGAGATATGGCCAAGGCCTTGGCATTCCCCGCGGATCCCGAGGA
The DNA here is from genome assembly GCA_033557465.1 of Ichthyophis bannanicus. Lineage (NCBI taxonomy): Eukaryota > Metazoa > Chordata > Amphibia > Gymnophiona > Ichthyophiidae > Ichthyophis > Ichthyophis bannanicus. The sequence goes on from CM066033.1 coordinate 548,226,524, forward strand.
GGAGCCTCGAGCCGAGGAGCTCAAGGCCCTACAGTATGACTCTCCTCCAAAGGAGGCCTTTACTGTACCGGTTCCTCCGATGCTGGAACGGTTGCTCTTCCGCGTGTGGGAGGCGCCGACCTCGATGCCGGTTTTGAGCAAGCAGGTCGATTCCATCTATCGAGTCCGCAAGAGCCCCGGGTTCCAAAAGGCACAATTACCGCACCACTCCATGGTTGTGGAATCGGCCATGCATCGTCTGAAGAGTCAGAAGATGCACTCCTCGGTGCCTCCCGGCCGGGAGGCCCGGAACCTGGATGCCCTCGGTAAGAAGTGCTTCCAGGGCTCTATGCTTGCTTGCTGTGTCCAGACCTACCAGCAGTACATGGGCATGTACCTTCGAGAACCTGGCAAAGGAGATTGCCGGGTTCTCTGCTGGTCTCTCCGAGGAACCTTTGCAGAGGTTCAATGCTCTGTCATCGGGTATTCGTGAGTGTTCGAAGTTTATCTCTCGAGCAGCCTATGATGGCTTCGAGGCTTCGGCCCGGGTAGCCGCGGCCGGCATCGGTGCATGCCGTCAGGCCTGGCTACAGTCATAGGACCTCGAGCCATGGGTGCAGGACAAGTTGGTTGATGTCCCCTGCCGAGGTGAAAACCTCTTTGGCAAGCCCATGGCTGAAAAGGCTGCAGAACTCGAGACCGAGACTCTTATCTGGACAAAGCTGTCCAGGAAAACCTCTGCCCCTTCTCAGAAGAAGAAGGGCTCGGGGAAAAAGATATCTTACCCAAGGAAGTCATCTGCCTATAAACAGTACCCTCATTTTCAGGCCTCTGTAGCTCCCCAACAGGGTCAGCAGGCCAAGGGGCAGGGACATGGGCCCCATAGGCAGAAAACCCCCAAGCCACCAGCTCTGGCTCCTGCCCAGCAGGGAGCAGGGTTTTGACTCCAGTGGCATAGCCTCTCCTCCTCAGCTGGCCCATATCAGCACAGGAGGCCGGCTGGCCCTGTACGCCCACAGGTGGTCAGCCGTAACAAGGGATACCTGGGTACTAAGTATAGTCCAGAGAGGCTATCTCCTCCACTTCCACCAGGTACCCCCCTCCTGTTTTTCAGTGGAGCCTCCAAGACTTCCTCTGCGCAGGGACTTACTCCTGCAGGAGTTAGCAAGTCTTGTAAAGGAAAAGGCAGTGGAACCGGTGCCCCACCACCTGAGAGGGCAAGGCTTCTATTCCAGGTACTTTCTGGTACCAAAAAGAACAGGCCTCAGGCCCATCCTAGACTTGCGGAATCTGAACAAGATCCTGGAGAGGGAAAAGTTCAAGATGCTTACCCTTGGAATCCTGCTGCCCTACCTCCAGCAGGGAGATTGGCTATGCTCCTTAGACCTAAAGGATGCTTATACTCACATCCTCATTCATCCAGACCACAGACAATATCTCAGATTTATAGTGGGAGGAAACCACTATCAGTACAGAGTACTGCCTTTTGGCCTAACATCCGCCCCCAGGGTATTCACCAAGTGCCTGGCGGTGGTGGCAGCCTACCTAAGGGTTCAAGGCCTCTTTGTCTTTCCATACCTGGATGACTGGCTCATCAGGGGTCAATCCCCACAGGAGGCCAATCAAGCCACCCTTCGCACTGTCGCTCTGCCTCAGCACCTGGGGTTTGTTATAAACTTCGCAAAGTCCACTTTGCACCCCTCACAGAACATGGAATTCATAGGAGCAAGACTGGACACCCTTCAGGCAAAGGCCTTTTTACCCGTGGACAGGGCCCACAGATTGATGGATCTAGCCAGGCAGTTCCACAGCAATTCTCTGGTCTCCGCCAGACAATTCCTGAGGCTCTTAGGCCACATGGCTTCCATGGTCCATGTAACTCCAAATGCCCGTCTACACATGAGGCCAGCTCAATGTGGCCTCAGAACTCAGTGGCACCAAGCCACAGGAAGTCTCACGGACAGAGTGAGGGTGTCCAAACTACTAGAGTCTTCTCTGCAGTGGTGGCTTCATCTTCCGAATCTAGTGCACGGGGTGTTTTTTCAGACACCTCCACACACTCAAGTGCTGACAACCGATGCTTCCCTTCAAGGTTGGGGTGCACATTGCCAAGGAGCGTGTACTCAAGGCCTGTGGTCTCCTTGGGAGGCCGTGCAACAGATCAATCTCTTAGAACTGAGAGCTATCCGCTTGGCCCTGAGAACTCTCTCCCATCTAATCTCTCACCAGTCCGTCTTGGTTCAGACGGACAATCAAGTTGCTATGTTCTATGTGAACAAACAAGGGGGCACAGGGTCCCGCCTTCTATGTCAGGAAGCGCAGAAACTGTGCTCCTGGGCAGTCAATAACGGCATTCTTCTCAAAGCAGTCTATCTCCCAGGTCAGGAGAATTACCTGGCGGACAGATTGAGCAGGATCCTGCAGCCGCACGAATGGTAGCTGAATCCTTTAGTGGTTCAACAGATCTTCCTGAGATGGGGTCTTCCAACCATAGATCTCTTTGCCAGTCCTCTGAACCGTCAACTTCCCAGGTTCTGCTCCAGGCAACCGCATCCTCTCAGAGTAGCAGCGGATGCGTTTCTCATTCCATGTTCTACAGGCCTCCTATATGCGTTTCCTCCTATGCCTCTAGTGTCCAAGACATTGTTCATAGTGATCCGGGACAAGGCCTCGGTGATCCTGGTGGCCCCCAGATGGCCAAGGCAACTAGCAGTGGACACTCCTCTTCCTCTGGGGACGCAACCCGATCTCCTGTCTCAGGAGCAGGGATCTGTCTTACACCCGAATCTCCAGTCCCTCCATTTGATGCCCTGGCTGCTGAAAGGGTAGTTCTAGCGCCCTTACTACTGCCTAGGGAAGTGGAGAACGTGGTCTTGGCCTCTAGGAGGCAGTCCACCCGAATGTCTTATGCCCTTAAGTGGCGTAGATTCTCTACCTGGTGTACTCAACACAACGAGAATCCTTTCTCATGCCTAGTACCAGTGGTGCTGCAATATTTGCTTCACCTGTCCAACCTAGGCCTTAAGTCAAATTCTGTGTGAGTTCATCTTAGTGCTCTTTCAGCGCACCACTCCCCAGTGGAGGGTCAGTCTCTCTCAAGCCATCCTTTGGTGGCTCGCTTCCTCAGAGGTCTGCTTTTGCTTAAGCCTCCAGTGTGTCCACCTGCCCCTGAATGGGATTTAAATGTGGTCTTGCAATGGCTTACTTGCCCACCATTTGAACCTTCTGGCTACTTGCCCTCTGCGTTTTCTCTCCTGCAAAGCATTGTTTCTGGTAGCCCTTACCTCAGCAAGGCGAGTGAGTGAGCTTCAGGCCCTAGTATCAGATGCACCTTATACTAGGTTCTATAGGAACAGAGTAGTCTTACGGACTCACCCTAAGTTCCTTCCTAAGGTTGTCTCCTCCTTCCACCTCAATCAGGAGGTGGTTCTTCCAACTTTCTTTCCCAGGCCGCAGGCCAGCCGGGCTGAGATGGTCTTGCACACCCTGGACTGTAGAAGGGCGTTGTCCTTCTACCTTGACCATACGCGGGAGCACCGGAGGGCTGTTCAGCTCTTCATCTCTTTTGACCCCAATAAGTTGGGGTTGGCTGTCTCCAAGCATACTTTGTCCATATGGGTAGCCGACTGTATCTTCTGGGCTTACAGGGCAGCCGGCCTCTCATTGCAGGGTCGAGTTACGGCTCACCGTGTCAAGGCGAAGGCTGCGTCAGTGGCTCATCTCCGCTCTGTTCCGTTGGTAGACATCTGCCGGGCCGCTACTTGGTCTTCAAGCCAGACCTTTGCGGCCCACTACTGCCTTGAGAGGGAGTCCCGCAGGGACAGTGCTTTCGGGCAGGCAGTACTCCATAATCTCTTTGGGGTTTAGGCAACTCCTACCCTGGTGTTGGGCTACCGTTCGGGGGCGTTATCAGAGAAGATTCTTTTCTTGCATGCTGAGGCTCTAGAGGGAGCTCATTTTTCAGCTTTGGGTCTCCGGTAGCCTTAAGCTGGGGAGTCCCATATGTGAGGACTGACTTCCTGCTTGGTCCTGGAGAAAGCGTAGTTACTCACCTGTAACAGGTGTTCTCCAGGAGCAGCAGGAATCAGTCCTCACAACCCTCCCTCCTCCCCTTGGAGTTGCAGTCATATGATTTATTTTTGCTGTCTTTTAGCTATGTCATCAGACTGAGCAAGATGGCACCCTTGGGCGGGAAGGGGACCGCGCATGCGCCCTGCATTCCCAAAGGCTTTCTTTGAAAGCTGGGGAAATGCTCCGCACGGGGGCTCCGTCTGCGCCGACGTCACCCATATTTGAGGACTGATTCCTGCTGCTCCTGGAGAACACCTGTTACAGGTGAGTAACTACTCTTTCGGGACTGTCTAGCTTGAGTTGGCTATTCTTTAACTTGCTGGGAATGTTATTAGGGGGCCCTGGATGTTTGATGCGAGTGCTCGTTGGTTGGATGTCCTTATTTTGTGGTATATTGTTTTTACTGTGTTTTTTATGTGTGTTTTCTTGTCCAGCCTTTGGTCCAGTGTGATACCAAGGTATCGAATTGTGGGTTTGGTTATCAGCTCCGCATTCTTGACTTTTAGTGAGGATGGGGGGGGGTGAATTCTTGGCTCCTCGTGATGAAGAGGACATCTGTCTTGTTGTGGTTGATACGAAGGTTTTGCGTGTGGAGCCAGTTCGCGACTGTATCGAAACATCTTGTTAGCGGAGAGAAATCTGGTTGGTCAGTTGCAAATGGCATGAATAGAAGGATATCGTCTGCGTATACTAGACAGTGGACATTGAATGAACAGATCAGGACACAGATGGGCTGCATGTAAATATTAAACATTAATGCCGATAGAGATGATCCCTGGGGCACACCTTGTTTTTGTAGGAAAGGTTCTGAGGTTGTGGTACTGGTCCTCACGTGTTGCCATCTGTTGGACAGGTAGGATTTGCACCAATTTAGGGCAGTGCCTTGTATTCCTTTTTCCTTAAGACGTTCTATGAGTATCTCATGGCTCACAGAGTCAAAAGCCGCAGCGATATCCATGAAAATGAAGGCAAAGCCCTGTCGAACATTATCAATTCCCAAGATTAATGTGTTGAAGAGGGTGACGAGGAGGGTTTCAACAGTGTGTGCTTCCCTGAATCCGTGTTGGGAAGGGTCCAGTGGAGCTTCGGTATCAATGTGGTGTTGAATTTGGTGTTGTACTTCCTTTTCGATTATTTTGGCAAGCAGTGGAATGCTTGATATCGGTCTGTAGGATTCAACTTTTGATGGGTCCATCTTGTTGCTTTTCAATAGCGGTCTGATGGATGTGTTTTTTAATTTTTGTGGAAAGTATCCCGTTGAGAGTGATTGATTTAGGATTTTGCCCATGAACTGGCTTAGTTCACAACGCATTTCTCTTATCCAGGATGCTGAACAGGGATCATTGGGTGCCGTAGTGGTGTTGATGGACGCAATGGTGTCTTCTATCTTTGTCTGATATGGTGTTGAATTTGGACAGTGTAGATGGCAGTGGTTGCTTGTGCTGAGAGGTGTAACTTATGTGGTTTGTGCTCTTGTCAGTCAGGGTCATCTTTGATTGTAGGTAGTCAGAGTATGCTTGCGGATGTGGCATGTATAGCTGGTCTGGTGCTGGTTCTTTTGCTAATGTCTTTACAATGTTGAATAGGTCGTGTGGCTTGTTTATTGAGCGCTTCAGGAGGTCTGTATGGAACTGCTTCCTTCTCTCTTCTATTTCATCACGATGTTTTTTCAGGTATAGTTTATAATCACTGTGCGCTTCAGGGGAGCGTGATTGGTGCCATCGTCTCTCGAGCTTGCGTAGGTGGAGGAGCGATGAGCGGAGCTCTTTGGAGTACCAAGCTGCGTGCTCTCGTTTCCTTGGCTATTTGCCTGTGGCTGGGTGGTGAGAGATGGAGTTGAGACTGTTGTCCCAATTCTCAATCATTTCGTCCAATCCGTAGTCTGAGTTATCAAGGAGTGGAAGGACTTTCTCAAGTATTTCTTCTTTGACAAAGGATCTAAATCTTCTCGCTGGCATTTTTAGATAGGCAGTAGCTCTGTTGGTATTCTGGTTGTGCTGTTTGGTGGGCATTTGGAATCTGAGCAGACTGTGATCAGACCAAGGTACTGGTGTTATAGATAATGCAGGGTCGTGGCTTGCTTCTAATACCGTTTGTGGGGCGAAAATCAGATCCAGCTTGTTCCCTTTCGAGTGTGTAGGTGCATTTACTAGTTGTTTATATCCCAACTCGTCAAGTGCTTCAAGGAAGGCAGCGGATTGAGTTTCCTGCAGGGTAGGTAAGTTGAAGTCACCTAGTAGCCAGTTTTGGGATTGTGGCTTATTTGTGCTACAAGCTAGGTTGATTATTGTTGAGAGATCCTCTGGTGATGATGTTGGTGCTCTGTATAATAGGTTGATTGTGCAGTAGTTATTTTCTATGGTGATTGAGTCTAGGTGGGTTGTGCTAGTGGCATTATTTAGCTGGAATTGTAGTTCGGCTTTTGCAAGGATGAGTGCGCCTTGCAAAAGCCGAACTACAAATCTATGCTTTAGTATGCTTTATTCAGAACTTTTTTTTCCAGTTGTGCATAGGTACAGAATGAAGTGCCTATTAACATTTCAAGCTTTCAATTTTCACATTTGTACTTGTCAGAAAAAGCCTTTCCTACTTGGAAAATTAAATGAATTTTATGTTTTGCAAAGAGAAGTTATTTAAAAATTGGTTCTTGTTAATCGTGTTGTTCTCTGGTATGGAGTCATGTGTTTTGATGGCAGCAACAAGTTTGGTGGTGTTGAGCTTCAGATAAAGAGTAATATGACATCTTTGATTCCTACAAGAACTATTGTGAGCTGGTTTCAAGCTTGTTCTTATTTTTAAAAAACAGCACTACAGATATGGTGGTTCCTCTGGCTTTCTTTTTCGGTATAAAGTATAGCTGCTAAATCTGTCTCAGCTTGCCTTCATTATCTGTCCTAGGGCAGTAACATCAGTGCTATATTTCAGAAGGTCCCTGATGATGGCTGTGCTTTTAAGTCATACATTATCTATGATGTAGAAAAAAGTGGAAAAGGTATAATAGTACATTAAGATCATTAAGGATAAATTGCAGTTTCGAGTTCTTTTCTGCTTCTCCCTTTGAAGTTTGTTTTAATTGTAAACAGCTCTGCATATACCTGTTTCAATAGAGTGGTATATCAAATCCAATAAACTATAAATGATGCACCAGACTTGCACATCTCTCAACCCTATCCCGTGTCTCCATTTGATTTCATCTGTGTGCCCCTGCCAATGGAGTGTCCCGTGATCAGGCTTTTGCACTGCTGGGGCAAGTCTGTAAAGTAAAATAATGAAAGATGAGTATGCTGACCAGCCCACCCTTGCCACTGCTACCAGAATATGTGAGATTGTTGTTGCTGAATGCCATTGAGTCGATGTCAACTCATGGCGACCTTCTGGATAGTTGTCCTAAACTGTGTTCTGTCTTCAGTCAGGCGGCTCACTGTTGATGGATTGGCATCCATAGCTCCTGTTATTGTATCTATCCATTTCATTGATGGCTTTCCTCTTCTGTGTTGGCCTTCAACCTTACCAAGCATGATGTCTTTATCTAGTGATCTGTCTCTTCACAAGATGTGTCCAAAGTATGAAAAGTTGATGTCTTGTCATCTGAGCTTCTAAGGAAAGCTTAGATTTGATCCCCTCTAGTACTGACTGGTTTATTCTTCAGGCAGAGAGGTAGATCTGAAAGTCGTCAGCATAAAGATAGTATTGAAAACCATGGGAGGAAATAAGTACACCAAGGGACTGAATGTAGAGAGAGAAAAGGAGAGGACCCAAGACAGAGCCCTGAGGTACACCAACTGAGAGCGGGATGGCAGTAGAGGAGATTCCACCATTGTGAATATCCACAATGAATATGCATGAAACGGATTTGTATGCAATGGAGGCAGTGCATGCAAATCTATCTTTTGCATTCATTGTAGGTATCCTGAAATCCAGATTGGCAAGAGGGATGCACTAGGACCAACTTGAGAAGCACTGTTAAACAGCACAGATCCCAGTACTGACTCTTGGGGCAGTCCATTACTCAATGCAGATAACTGATCATTTAGTCTTATTCGCTGTTTTCTATCTTTAACCCAGTTTGCAGTTCACAAAAGGGCATGGCTGCCTCTCCTATCCTATTTTATACCTCCTTTAATTTCCTAAGGAATCCCTCATGAAGGGCTTTGTCAAATGCCTTCTGAAAATCTCAATATGCTGTATCAACCATTTCCCTATTATCCATTTTTTTGCTTGCACTTTCAAAAAAATCTTCCAGTATCTTGCCCATTTTGAATGATAGGTTACACGTTACTGGTAACAGGTTAGCAATTTTGTGTTTGAGCTCTTTCATTACTGGGGTGAATACCATCTGATCCTGGTGATTTTTTGCTCTTATTTATCAGTTTTCTGTTTTACATTTCCCTTCATCATCATCATCATCATCATCAAGGAAGTTTCCATTGTGGGTATGACCCCAGTATCCTCCTCAGTAAAGACCAAGACAAAAATCATTTAGTTTTTCTGCTATTGCCTTATCTTCTGAGAGCTCTCCTTTTAACCCCTTGGTCACCCAACAGTTCTGTAGTCTCGCTTAGGGTTTTGGCCTTGAATTTATATCGGGCTCCATCTCTACCCATTTTCAAACTGAAAGCTTACTTCTTTGAGGCTGCTTTTGGATCCTGATCCATTGTTCTCCGTGTGTCTCTTTACCCTTCCCTATTTGAAACCCTTTTCTCCTATTGTCTTGTCTGTCTTGTTTAGATTGTAAGCTCATCAAGCAGAGATCGTCTTTCTACATGCATATGTACAGCATATGTGTAGGCCTTGTAGCGCTATATAAAAGTAGTAGAATGTACTTGAAAAAGTTTTAAGTACTTGCTTCTACAGCAAGCTTCTTTTCAGTGCCTCTCTGGGCCTGCCTTATTACTTTTTTACATCTAACTTGCCAGTGCTTGTGTTCATCCCTGTTTTCTTCATTAGAATCTGCTTTCTATTTTCTGAAAAATGCACTTTTAGTTTTCACTGCTTTTTCTACGTCACTGTTATACCAAGCTAACTGTCATTTGGTCTTGTTTTGACCTTTATAGATATATTTTGCATAAGCAATGGCATCTATTGGGGAGGCTCCAGCTGGCTAAAGTTGGAGCTGCCAGTCTGTATGCATCTGTTTCTTTGGGCACAAACAAACAGCTGCATATGGAATCTCTTCTGCCCTCGCAGAAGAGGAAAACGTTAGCAGCGGCTCAGGAATTAGCAGGGAAGCTCACTCCTCCACCAGCAGAGGAGAGAGAAAAGAAGCAGCACCCTGGCTTCTCTTAGGGGCTTTCCTTGTTGGTTTTCTCTATTGTCAGGGAAGCCAGGCCTCACCCCCACCCCCCAATGTGAGAGAAAGAGAGCTCTAGAGGGAAGCCCTGAAGGAGCCATAGTTGGTGGGGAGGCTAGGCTGGGCTAGGGAGAGAGCCCATGGGGGGAAGCCATGAAGAACCCACTGCTGATGGAACAGTTAGCCCCCCTCCCCCTAACAAGAAAAGAGAGATTGAGCCAGTGGGGTAAAAGCACACAAGGAAACTGTAGGGCGACCAGTCCCCTCCCACTGATGAAGGAGGAGCAGGCAGTGCAGAGCCTCAGTCATAAGAACATAAGAAATGCCATACTGGGTCAGACCAAGGTCCATCAAGCCCAGTATCCCACTTCCAACAGTGGCCAATCCAGGTCACAAGTACCTGGCAGGTTCCCAAAAAGGCACACAGGTTCCGCAATGCTTGTACTAGGGCAAGAGGTGGATTTCCTGGGTCCTCTAGGAACTTGTCAAACCATTTTTAAACCCAACTACAGCCACAGAATTGGAATCTGCAGCCCGCAAAGCTAAAGGGCCCGATTCTGGGACACGGGTTGCGGGGCTGCATGTCCCGATGGGACGTGCAGCCCCGCAAGCTGACCAGGCCTGATTCCTCCTCTGGCTCTCCATGTATGTCCTGAGCATCAGGACGGGGAGAGCCGGTGGGGGCAGGATCAGGATGAAGAGGGACGGGCTTGCCCGGCAAGATGTTCAGGACCGATTCAGGTCACAGCCCTGTACATCCTACCAGGCTCATGGGAACATGCTGCTAAGCAGCAGAAATCTGGCGATCGGGCCTGGGGATGCCCCTGCCAGGGCTGGGGGGAAGGGGGGGGTTCCTGCTGCCCGATCCAGGCCGTGTGTCAGGCAGCAAGGAAAGGGGGGTCGAAGCTTCGGGAGTTGGGGGCAGCAGGGGCATGCCGGGCTTTTCTCTGACCTGATTCTGGTTACCATGGGAACGTTTTGTTCCCGCAGTCCAGAAATCGGGTCCAAATGGGCCCGTTTTCCTCGGGGACGTCCCCCTACCTGAATCGGGCGCCACATGAATGAGAGGAAATAAAAGTTTGCAAGGATTGGAAGGGCAGGGAAGGGAGGAAGATGTTAGTGACAAGAAAAGGAGGAGATGAGAAAAAGTTCTGGGAGGGACAGGGAGTGTATGCAGAGCAAGAGGAAAAAAATTGTACATGCTGATCACACACACAATTCTCTGACACGGTATTACCCATACCTGTATCCTCTGAAATACACCCCTGATGCAGTCTCATCCATGTCTCCCAACCCAGCCTTACATGCAGCCACCCTCAACAAGGCACATGCTCCTGGCATACCCTCACACACACATGCACACTTAAGACACCTTCATCCATATCTCCTGATACATGCACACACACCCCTGAGACACCTTAATCCACATCTCCTGAGAGGAGGGGGAGGGTGCATGGCTGGGTGAAGGGAAGGAGAAAAATTGTAGGGGGTGTTTTATTTCAGGTTAGAGATGGGAAATCCCCACGTCACACACACATGCACCTGCCCCTCCAATTCCCTGCATGACACAAACACATACACATGCATGCACCCCTGACACTCCCCGCATGACATACATGCACACCCTTGACATCTCCATGGTGTGCGTGCACGCATGTACTCCCGACACCCCTCGGACATACACACATGCACCCTCCATGAGCCTGATTCTGTGAATGGGGGAAATGTACAATTGTATCATGCTGCAAGTGTATACTTGTGTAATTCATGAAATGACTTCGAAGTTGATCATTTTAAATAATGTCCGTTCTGCATGCGATCTGTTGACCTTGGCAACTACTCCTTTTAGTTTTTGCTCACTAATTTCCTAATTTTATTATAGTCTCCCTTTTGAAAACTAAGTGCTACAGCAGTAGGTTTTTTAGCATCTTCTTTCCAATGATGACAAATTTCATTGCATTGAGATAACTATTGCCTAGTAGCCCACATTCATTTACTACTTGTACCAGATCCTGTGTACCAGTAAGAGCTAGATCTTAAATACTTTCCCTTCTGGTCAGTTCCTGGACCAACTGCTCCATAAAGTGGTTAATTTAAGGCATCTATAAACTTCACCTCCCTAGCATGTCCCATTTACCCAATTACCCAGGTAATTAGTATTAAGATAATTGAAATCTCCCCTTATAACTATGTTACCAGATTTGTTAGCTTTTCCATTTTCTGTTAGAATTTCATTGGCTCTTCCTCCTATTCAGGTGGATGGTTTATACCCCTACTAATGTGCCCCTCCCCATCATACATAGACTTTAAAGCCATAAAGATTCCATATTGCATTTTGTTTCCTGCAAAACTTTTATCCTGTTTGACTCTAAGCCATCCTTAACATATAGAGCCACCCCTCCACCAGTTTGATCCATCCTGTCATTTTGATATATTTGTATCCTAGCATCACAATATCCCATTGTTGATCTCCTTCCACCAAGTCTCTGAGATACTGGAAGTACTTTTATAATGAGCTGTGGAAAGTTGCATGCCATGAATGTGTGTAACTCATCTATTTTCAATGTCTTAATGCATGTAGTTTAGGTAGGTGCTATTTTGTATGCCCACATGTCAGAGCTATGGCATGTACTTTCAGAGTGGATGAGCACAGGGGCAGAGCTTGGGCAGAGCATAAATTGTCACATGTACATTATAGGATATTAAATCTTGCATGTATTTTCTACAAATCTAGGCACAAGCATTTACACAAAGTCTAGTAAAGTATGTACAGCAGGAATAAAAACCATACAAAATGCAAGCAAGCCAACCAAAATTGCTAGTAGGCAATGAGTACAAATACTCAAAGTCTAGGCAACAAAGTTCCTGACCTGGAAGCCCTTTTGGTGGAAATGTGCTTGGACATTGTGACCATGATGGAAACATGGTTCATTTAATCTCATGTCACCATACCTGGCTATAATCCATTATGAAGGGATAGAGAGGACAGAAGAGGAGGAGGAGGAGGAGCCCTTTATATAAAAAAAGTATTAAAGCAGCTGAAATGCAAGGGACATGGGGAAAAGAAGAAACACTGTAGATCATTTTGGAAAGAGGAGATGGTACTTCAGTCCACATTGATGTAGTTTACAAACCTCCCACTCAAACAGAAGAAATGGAAAGAGACTTGATCGATGATATTGCAAAGGTAATAATGAAGGGGGAAGTGATGATATTTAGTGATTTTAATCTACCCGATGTGAACTGGAGTATCCCATCTCAAATTTGGAAAGACATTGAAAGATCATGAAGAGACTTTGCATAGACTAATGGTGATGAAAACCACCAGGGAAGTGTCAGTGTTGGATCTATTACTCACCAATAGAAATAGTATGTCTAAAGTCTGGATAGGTGCCCACTTGAGCAGCAGTGATCATCAGATGGTGTGGTTTAAGATAAAAGCCAAGGCAGAATCTAATCACAGCAAACTCAAAATCCTATATTTCAAAAATGCTGACTTCAGTAAAATGGGAAAGTACCTGAAGGAGGAGCTGATAGGGTGGGAGGAGGTAAGGGAGGTGGAAAGGCAGTGGATTAAACCGAAAGAGGCTATTAAAAGAGCAACACACACAGAAAAGAATACCAGATAAAACTGAAAGAGGCAAAGAGAGAGATCAGGATGGCAAAAGTACTCGAAGATGAAAAAATAGTTAAAAATGTGAATTGAGGTGACAAGTATCTTGTGGGGAGAAGGAAGGCAGAGGTGGAATTGCAAGACTCAAAAGTGCTGAGGACTGATTTGTGGAATATAACAAGATAAAAGCAAAAATACTAAATGAATACTTCTGTAATCAGAAAAGAAAATCCTGGAGAAGGACCAAAGTGGACAAAGTCATGAGACTGGATGAGACAGATCCCAGGAATCCTGAGAGAGCTCAGAGAGGTTCTGGCAGGACCTTTAAGGGATGTGTTAATAGATCCTTTAAGAAGGAGTGGATCTACAGGATTGGAGAAGGGATGATGTAGTTCCTCTTAACAAAAGTGGCAACAGAGAAGAGATGGCAAACTACAGGTTGGTTAAGTCTTAACTCAGTGATGGGAAAATTAATGGAGACTCTGCTGAAAGAAAGGATAGCAGTCTTTTTAAAATCCAAGGCAACATGGTTTTACCAAGTGAAGATTGTGCCAAACAAATCTGATTGATTTTTTTTGACTGGATGATCAGAGAACTAGATTGTGGGCTTGATGTGGATATGATCTACTAAGATTTCAACAAAGTCTTTGATACTGTTCTTCATAAAAGGCTTATGAATAGACTGAGCAACCTAGGGATGGGTCCCAAGGTGGTGAACTAGATCAGACATTGATTGACAGAAAAAAAGAGGGAGGATGTAAATGGAATTAATTCAGAAGAAATGCAGGTGAATAGTAGAGTTCCTCGGGGATCTGTCCTTGGATCAGTGCTGTTCATTGTCTATGGAAGTGATATTGCTGAAGGGTTAAAAGTAAAAGGTTGCCTTTTTAGCGGACAACACGAAGATTTGCAACAGAGTGGACATCTTGGAGGGAGTAGACAAAATGAGAAAAAAATCTACAAAGATTAGAATGGTCTAATGCTTGGCAGTTAAGATTTAATGTGAAGAAGTGCAGTGATACACTTGGGATTTCTGAAATGCAGTAGGGGACGAAAGGCTGGTGTACATGGACCAGGAGAGAGTCTGCAAGATGATAGTGTCTGAGAATCTCAAGGTGCTGAAACAATGTGACAAGGTAGTGACTGAAGCCAAAAGGATTCTAGGATTTATACAGAGAGACATATCCAGTAGAAGGAAGGAGGTATTTTTGCCCCTGTACAAGTCATTGGTGAGGCCTCATTTGAAATGTTATGTTCAGTTTTGCGGTTTTGGAGACTATACCTTGCAAAAGATATAAAGACTTGAAACCATTCAGAGGAAAGTGACCAAAATGATATGGGGCTTGTGTCAGAAGAGTATGAGAAGAGACTTGAAAACCTAATTATGTATACCCTCGTGGAGAGAAGGGACAGGGGTGATATGATACAGACATTTAAATACTTAAGATGTATTAATGAAAAAGCAAAACTTTTCAAAGAAAGGGAAACTGTTGAACTACCTTAAAAGCAATGTCGGAAAATACCTTCATGGAAAGGGTGGATTCCTGGAATACTCTCTCGATGGGTGTGGTAGGGACAAAAACAGTGACAGAATTCAAAATGGAATGGGACAGACACATGGGATCCTTATATAGCAAGAGGATGAAATCAAAGCAAACTAAAATAACTTGTGTGTCTCAAAATATAGAGGGGGTAACCTGCACAGAGCAGCAGATACAACCCTATCAAAGGCACAGAGAGGATTATCCATATGGAGCAGCAGGATGCCACCTTAAACAAAGGCATAGAAATGGGTAACCTGCACGAAGTGGTGAGTACAATCCTAAACAACGGAATAGAGGGGGATAACCTCCAAGGAGCAGCAGGTAAAACACTAAAGAAAGGCATAAAGGGTGGTTGGGGGGGTATCCTGCATGAAATGTCAGGTACAACATTAGCCCCCTTACTTGGCAGACTAAATGGACAAAGCTGGTGTTCTATCTGCTTTTATTTACTGTTACTATATACCCCTCTGTCTACCTCAGCTCCTCCAAGTCTGCTATTCTAGCTTCCAGAGATTGGACTTGTTCTCTTAGAGCCAGGAGCTATTTGCACTGTGCACATACACGACCTCTCACCAACTGGGAAATAGTCATACGTGTGGCACTTGATGCAAAAGACTAGATTGGAAAGCCATTACTACTGTCTGCATCTTTATATTGATAAATTGTTTTGTTATTTAAAGTTGCTAAGGAAGTAGGTATACTTCTTCTTTAATCCCTAGCTAGCATTTGGAGAGAAGGCCAACCTCTTAGCCAATACACTGCTGTAGGTGCCGCTGGATTCCATTTGTTGCTCACAATATGCTTCCAACCATGGCGATCAGTGGCAACATTTCTAGCCTCACTGATGGTCAATCATTGGTTCCTTAGGTCTTCCTTGATGTGTATAAGCCACATTTACTTTGGTGTTGCTCTTTGAACCCGCCAATGGACAGGTCGCTCTCGCCAGAGGACTTTGTATGGCAGCCGACTGGTGTTCATTCTGCAAACATGGCCAAACCTGCTCAGTCTGTTTTTGGATTTGTTCTTCGACTGAGGATTGAGGGTCGGAACTTGTCCAAATTGTCTCATTTCAATGGCAGTCACAAAGAGAGAGACCAAAAATCTGTCTCAGGCATCGCATTTGAAAGCCTTTGAGTTTGTTCATCAGGTTTGAGCAGAGTCCATGTTTCCGATCAACTGGTAATGGATCTAATGGCGACGTCAGCCAATACCAAGGTACCGGAGTTTCTCAGTCGCAGGAGGGAGTTTCAGTCCTCTGGGTTGGATGCCCTGGCTCAACCATGGCCACAAGAGGCTCTGCTGTACATCTTTTCCCCATGGGTACTAATTGGCAAAGTGCTTTGGAGAGTTTTTGCACACCGGTGGAGAGTGATTCTAATAGCTCCGGTTTGGCTTCGGAGGCCCTGGTATGTGGACCTCATCCGCTTAACGCGAGTCCCGCCGTTGCCTCTGGGGTCTTGCTGGGGACTATTACGTCAGGGTCCAATTGCGATGGACGATCCGGCTCCTTACTCACTTAAGGCCTGGCTCGTGAACGCCACTGCCTGAGCAAGAAGGGTTACTCGAGTCGTGTGGTCGCAACCCTTCTGAAGGCGCGCCGCCCGTTGACTTTGCTAGCGTATTCCTGTGTTTGGCGAGTCTTCGAGTCCTGGTGCCCGCGGCACACTATCTCTCCTTGGAGGTTAGAAATCCTGAATATCCTTACCTTCCTCCAGAACGACCTGGTAGCCTTGGGGTCTCTTCAGGTTCAAGTAGCGGCATTAACTTGTTTTAGAGGGCCTTTTGGGGGTCGCTCTATAGCGTCCCATGCGGATGTGTCTCGTTTCCTTAAAGCAGCTAAGGTAGTCCGACCACCGGTTCGCCCTCTGCTGTCAACATGGGATCTGTCCCTCATCCTAAAAGCCTCGATGCAGGCGCCTTTTAAGACGCTTAAACATATCGCGTTGAGAGATTTGACGCTGAAGGCAGTGTTTCTAGTAGCGATAACTTTGGCACGAAGGGTATCCGAAATACAAGCACTTTCATACAGGGAACCCTATCTTGCCTTCTCGAAAGAAGGAGTTTTCTTGCATACTTTTCCTTAGTTTCTTCCAAAAGTACTTACGCCTTTTCATATCAATGAGCCAATTTTCCTACCCTGTTTTTTCTGAGGATCAGTGTACGGGCGAGAATAAGGGACTCCGTTCTCTGGATCTCGGCAGGATCCTTTGTAGGTATCTTCGGGTGACAAATCTTATCTCCAGGAACAAGCAGGAATGTAGTTTTCACATATGGGTATCGTCGGTACCGACGGAGCCCGCGCGGGAACGCTCCCCAGCGTCCAATTAGAAAGCTTTTGGGAGCATCCCACAGCGCCTGCATGCTGCCTTCCCGCCTTTTCCAACTGCCTCTCTCCAGTTCTTCGTTTTCTGCGGAGCCAGCAGGTCGTTTTTCCTGTCACCGCAGAAATTATCCCATCTTTTTCATTCTTTTTGTGGTAGCGTCTACCTTCCTCGACGCTATACCAGTACCGCCGGTTCGTCTTTCTTTCTAAAAAAAAAATAAAAAATTTGTAATCTTTTTCTGGACTTATAACTGAAAATAACGATACACCATATCAACCGACTCACCTTTTTCTATCTGTTTATTCAGATCTTCAAAAAAAAAAAAAACAGATTAGTAAGATAAGACCTTCGTTGGCTAAAGCCATATTGGCTGTCTCCCATTAAGCCATGATTATCTACATGTTCAGTAATTTTGTTCTTTATAATGGTTTCTACCATTTTTTCCGGTACTGACATCAGGCTCACCAGTCTGTAGTTTCCCGGATCACCCCTGGAACCCTTTTTAAAAATTGGCGTTACATTGGCCATCCTCCAATCTTCAAGTATTACAGTTGATTTTAATGATAGTCCACAGATTGCTAATAGTAGAACTGCAATCTCATATTTTATTTCTTTCAACACCCTTGGATGTATGCTATCCAGTCCAGTTGATTTGCTGCTCTTCAGTTTATCAAATAGTTGTAATACATCTTCCTGGTGTATCAATATTTCTTTCAATTCTTCTCTGGCATCATCTTTAAACACCATTTCAGTCATGGGTAACTTCTCTACGTCTTCCTCAGTAAAGACCGAAGCAGAGAATTCATTCAGTCTCTCCGCTATGGCCTTGTCCCCTCTTTGTGCCCCTTTTACCCCTCTATCATCTAATGGTCTAACTGTCTCTCTCACAGGTTTTTGCTATGAATGTTTTTGCTTCCACAGCAAGCTTCTTCTCAAATTCTCTTTTTGCCTGCCTTATCAGTGGATCTAACTTACCAATGTTTGTTGTTTCCAGTTTTCGTCATTTGGCTCTTTTTTTTCATTTCCTGAAAGATGCTTTTTTTGGCAACAGCCTCTCTGACCTCACCTTTAAACCATGCTAGCAGTTTTTTGGACTTCCTGCCACTTTTCTTAAAACATGGAATACAGCTGGTCTGGGCTTCCAAGATAGTATTTTTCAGCAACACGCATGCTTGATGTAAATCTTTAACCTTTGCAACTGCTCCTTTTAGTTTTTTCTTAACTCTTTTTCTCATTTTATCATAGTCTCCCTTTTGAAAATTAAAAGGTAGTACTGTGGATTTCCTTGCCATCCTAACTCCATTTATTAAATCAAACGTGATCATGCTATGATCACTATTGCCCAGTGGCCCCAACACCCTTATCTCTTGCATCAGATCTTGTGTTCCACTAAGGACTAGGTCCAAAATGGCTTTCCCTCTGATTGGTTCATGAACCAGCTGCTCCAAAAAGCAGTCATCTATTTCAACTAGAAACTTTATCTCCCTAGCATGTCCTGCTGTGACACTGACCCAGTCGATTTTGGGGTAATTGAAATCACCCATTATTATTACTGTGCTGTAACTTTTGTTAGCTTCCCTGATTTCTTTGCGCATTAGACCATCTATTTGTTCATTATGGTGAGGCGGTCCTGCACGTGGAACAGAAAGCATTTCGGAGAATGCTACCGTAGAAGTTCTGGATTTCAACTTCCTACCTAAAAGCCTAAATTTGGCCCCCAGAATCTCTCTACCACCCTTTCCTATGTCACTGCTACCAACATGTACCAAGACAGCATACTCCTCCCCAGCACTAAGACTTTGTCTAGGTGTCACGTGACGTCTGCTACCTTTGCACCAGGCAATCATGTTGCCAGTTTATCCTGACGTCCACAAGCCATCCAGCTGTCTACATGCCTAATGATCGAATCACCAACTATAACGGCTGTCCTAACTCTTCCCTCGTGGGTACATGGCCCTGGAGAAACATCTTCGGTGCGAGAATGTTTTACATCACCTGAGGGACAAATCCTAGCTACAGGATCATGTCCTGCAATATCAGGGTGATGCTCTCTTATCACATGACCTCTCTCCTCCATGGCAACAGGGATGCTGCCAGACTGGAGGTAGAACTTCAGTACTACATCCCTGTAGGTCTTGTCTATGTATCTCTCTGTCTTCCTTATGACCTCCAAGTCTGCTTCTCTAGCCTCCAGAGATCAGACTCATTCCCTGAGAGCAAAGAGCTCCTTGCATTAGTGCACACATAAGACCCCTCACCAACTGGGAGAAAATCATACATGTGACACTCGATGCAAAAGACTAGAAAGCCCCCATCTCTCTGCTGGACTGCTGTCTGAATCTTAGTTTTAAGGTTGTGTTTAGGTATTTAAGTTGTTTGTTTACTTAGGTTGCTGGGGATACTTATACTAAAAAAATGTCTAATACGTTACCTAATACATTTAATGGACTTTGTTCACCTCAAGATTAATTAATCTCAGGTCCTTAATGTATACCTGATGAATATAAACAGCTGCACCTGAGAGTGAATATGGCACCTCTTCCCTTTAAAAGGTTTAAGCACCTATAAAGCTACGATTATCCCAGGGGTGGGTGGGAGGGAGGTAAAGAAGACTTATTAAAAGCTGGCTGCTACACAGTACAGAATACTGACCCTATTTTTTCCTCTGTGCTAAGTTATACTCTGATTTGATTTAAATTAAAGCTCTATGCTGATATTAGGCCCTGACCGAGTATTAAATTTAAGATAGCAGCTCTCTGCTGAATTTTAAATTTAAACTGAAAGCTCTTTGCTGATACTAGGCCCTGACTGAGTATTAAATTTAAACTAAAATTTAAACTAGGGTGCAGAGAAGATGGAGAGTTAAATGACCAACCTAAGATCACATAGGTCCATATCAGGATATGAACCCTTGCCACACTTCTCCTAACCCACTACTTTAACCCTTATGCTATTAGACATCCATGCTCTGAGATGCTGTTCTGGGGATGTGTATATAGACGTCTCCATAGACATTCATTTCCAGTTCATACTGCTAGACCAGTCCAGACAAGCAGTTTATGTCCCCCTGCCAGCAGGTGTTGGAGACAGAGAAAAAAAACACTCCAGAGCTGTGATTGGTTGGGTTCTGGGTGACATAAGAGTGCCCTTAGAGGACCTAGTCAGTATTTTCTCTGTCTCCAGCAGATGAAGGTGTTAAACAATTTTGTCTCTTGCCTGGATGCACTCAGAGCACACGAGGTGTTTCTCTGAGTTTCCCAGGTCCCCTCTCTTATAGCTGTATTGCTTTTCAACTATAGTTAGTGACAATACAGCAAGGTCGGAGCTCCTGATCCTTAGATCAGTGGAGCTCCCCATTATAAACAGCTTCTAACCTCTGTCACAGAGCCTGTGTAGCTGGGGGTGGATCAATCTATGAAATTTTTTGCCATCCAGTCAGTTATAATTTTTACAGCATCTTTAAAGCATTTCCCTGCAAGCTTCTGCTTCTCTGCAGCACAGTGAGTACCTGCTTGGGTTCCCTCACAGCAATTTTCTTACTTCCATTTTTTTAACGGCACGGGGATCAACTGGTCTGTGTTTCTTCAATTTTTGGCAGCACTCCTCTCCTCTTCTCTCTCCCAGCAATTTTGCTGCGTTTTTGAGGATTTTAGAGCTTATGAAACCTTTATTCTGCAGTTTTTCTGTGCTGGCGGCCATTTTGAAATCGGGAGAAATTTCTCTTCAGTGTGTTTTTGGCGGGAGCAGCTCTGGGCAGCCATTTCAAAGCATTTAACATGCTGTGAAGGTACAGGGAGTTTCAAAATTCCTTTTACTTGGAGAGTCTTCTGTTTCCCTAAGCCTACATTGATTTTTGTTTAAAAAAATAAAAAGTTTAAGCTTCTGCAATGCCTGTTTCTCTGCACAGGTGCATTATATGTAATAAGAATCAGAAGGAGTTAATAGATCACTTGTGTTCCACCTCTATGCTGCATCCAGGAGAATCTTCTTCCTCCATACCCACTGTGCTGCCAGCTGGGGACATCAGTGCCTTAACTTCTCCCTCCTTAGAGCCCCTGCAGCTGGGTCCACCTGCAGAAAGGACTCAGTCAGCTCCCATTTTGCTTCCACAGCCACTGGAAGCCACAACAGCTTCGGCTGACAGTGAGTTCCTGACGCTCTTCTGCCAGGCATGGCACCTGTGGCGTTCGGAGTCTTTTGGAATACCTCCAGCACCCGCCCCGGTAGTAGACAAAGATATGGCGGGGTCTTGCAAGCGGTCCCATAAGACCTCAGATCTTAAAGCAGTACGTCCTCCCAGGAACGTTGCATGTGGCTTGCGGGATACTACAGATATCCAAGAAGACTTTAAATCTTCGGAGGTGAGCCCTGATTCATCGGAGAAAGCAGATGGGGAATATTCTCCGTCTGATTCTTCGCTGACAGTTCAAGAGGACTCTCAAGATATCAGACTTTTTCGGAAAGAGGAGTTGCTGGCCCTAATCGCACAAGTGATAGTCGCTAGGCCTAGCCAACACGCCTGATCCTCAGAGTTCTCAAACCCTTTTACAGCCGGATCCCATTTTACAGGGCATTCGTAAGCCTTCCAAAGCTTTTTCCTTTCCAGCCAAGTTACAGCAAATGGTATCTCGAGAGTGGGACTCTCCAAAGTTCTCTCTACATATGGCATGCCGTATTGGTCAGTTATACCCTTGGTCTCCCTCTGACTTGGACCGTTGGCTGACATATCCGAAAGTTGATGCGTTAGTGACTGGGGTCACCAAGCATACCACAATTCCAGTTGAGGGCGGAGCGGCACTCCATGACCAGCAAGACCTGAAAGTCGCGAGTCTGCTAAAGATGGGTTTTTCATCGTCCGCTCTTTCCCTTCAAGCAGCGGTGTGCGGAGGTCTAGCAGCATGGGCCTCCCTTTGATGGATTCAGCAACTTCCAGACGATCCCGAGTTGGCTCGTTTAGAGTCTGTCGCTGTATTCCTGGCAGATGCCTTCTATTTTCTCTTGTGGCTGTCACCTCGCTCCATAGCAGCGGTGACAGTGGCTCGCAGGTGGCTCTGGCTGCGTCAGTAGGCAGCAGATGTTGCCTCTAAGACGTGGCTGTCAAAACTTCCTTTTAAAGTGAGACTCCTCTTTGGCGAAGATCTCGATAAACTGGTAAAAGGTCTGGGGGAGGTGAAACCGCATCGCTTGCCGGAGGACAAGCCAAAGGCATTCTCCTGTCGCGGGTCTCAGTCCCAGGGCTTTCGACGATTTTCTAGAACTCGCGACTCTCAGAGATACAGATCCTTTAAGCCAAGTACTTCATCCACTCCTGCCAATCGCTTCGGTCAAAGATCGCAGTTCTTTCGGGGAGCCCGCAAAGGAACTGATTCCTATTCAGGCCCAGCGAAGTTTATGGGAACCTCCCGTCCTTCCCGCTGACAGGACGAGATGCCTCTGCCTGTCGGGGGCAGTTGACTCTATTTTTCTCGGCAGTGGGCACGCATAACTTCAGATCACTGGGTCCTCGACATAGTTTCTCATGGCTGCGCTCTCAAATATTGCCGACCCATTCACAACATCTTCCTGGTCTCTCCAGAACGCTCGTCAGACAAACAATTAGCCATTCAAACTACGGTGCAGAGACTCCTTTTCTTAAGAGCCATTTGTCCGGTCCCTCCGTTGGAAAGAGGACAAGGCCGCTATTCTATCTATTTCATGGTGCCCAAGAAAGATGGTTCCTTCCGGTCAATTCTGGACCTCAAAAGTCTTCGAGTTCCGCACTTCCGAATGGAGACCCTGCGATCCGTCATTCAAGCAGTACGCAGAGGGGAGTTTCTGGCTTCCCTAGATTTAGCGGAAGCGTATTTTCATATTCCCATTTGAGACGACCACCAGCGCTTCCTCCGCTTCGCAATCCTCGGACATTATTATAAATTTCGGGCAATTTCGGCCTTGCCTCGGCGCCTCATACCTTCTCAAAAGTGATGGTAGTCGTAGCAGCTGCCTTACGCAGCAGGGTGTCAGAGTACACCCTTATTTAGACGATTGGCTCATTCACGCAGACTCCCTCCAGGAGGCCTACAAGACTGTCTCAACAGTAGTGTCATTCCTGCAGGAGCTCAGTTGGGTGATCAATCATCCCAAGAGCTGTCTTCTCCCATCTCAACAGATAGACTTTCTAGGGGCACGCTTCAGTACCTATCAGGGGCGTGTATTCCTGACTCGGGAAAGATTCCTCAAGCTGGCTTTTCAGATCCGAAGGTTTCTGGCTCAAAGAGCTCCATGAGCATGGGATTATCTCCAAGTCCTGGGGTCTGTGGCCGCCACAGTCGAGCTTGTGCCTTGGGCCAGCGCGCACATGCGCTGTCTACAGCATGCTCTCCTGTCAAGATGGTTGCCAGTAGCGGAGGACTATCAGATCCAACTTCTGGTACAGCTGAAGGTCCGGTGCAGTTTGCAGTGGTGGCTGTCATCACGAAATCTCCTCAAGGGAGTCCTCTTGGAGACAGTACGCTGGATCTTGCTGACTACACATGCCAGCCTGACCGGATGGGGAGCGCACTGTCAAACCCATCCAACGCAAGGGACATGGACATTGCACAAGTCATGATGGACGATCAACCGTCTCGAGGCAAGAGCAACCCGCCTTGCCTTACTAAAGTTTCAGTATTGTCTCCAGGGTCAAGCGGTTTGGATTTTGTGCGACAACGCCACTACAGTGTCCTACCTCAACTGCCAAGGCGGCACCAAATGTGCAGGGCTGTCAAAGGAGATGTCTCTTCTCTTCCCTTGGGTGGAAAGACACCTCCAAGCTCTCTCAGTGCAGCATATTGCGGGAACCAGCAACGTGAAAGCGGACTTTCTCAGTCGACATACACTCGATCCCGGCCAATGGGAACTGGCCCGGAGGCCTTCCAAAGGATAGTTAAAAGATGGGGACAGCCGGAAATGGATCTCATGGCATCAGCGATGAATGCCAAAGTACCATTATTCTTCAGTCGCTGGAGAGAACGAGGATCTCACGGCATAGATGCCTTGGCGCAGCCATGGCCACAACACTTATGTGTTTCCACCTTGAGCAATGATTGGAAGAGTTCTTCAACGGATCAGGGAACACCAGGGGCCGGTAATCCTAGTGGCCCCGGATTGGCCCCGAATGCCTTGGTATGCCGATCTCATAAGGTTATCTCGAGGGTCTCCTCTGCGGCTACAAACTCCTTTCGGACTTCTCAGGCAAGGACCTATCTCGATAGAAGATCCAACTCCCTACTTGCTTACGGCTTGGCTCTTGAAAGCCGTAGATTAGTCCGTAAGGGTTACTCTTGCAAGGTAGTGTCGACTGTCCTCAACGCTCGCTGTTTGTCTACATCGTTAGCATATGCTAGGGTGTGGCGATTGTTTGAGTCCTGGTGTACTCAACATCATCTTTCTCCTTAGAGTACAGAAATTCTAGACATTCTTGCCTTTCGTCAAGAGGGCCTCGACAAAGGCTTAGCTCTTGGCACTCTACAGGTACAGATTTCAGCGCAGACGTGTTATAAGGGCCCGATTCGCTGTTGTTCTCTTGCGTCTCACTCCGATATGTCATGTTTCCTTAAAGGAGTCAAGCTTCTATGCCCTCCGGTCTGTCCTGTTGTCCCTTCTTGGGACCTTGTCTTGGTACTACGGGCTTTGATGTCTCTGCCCTTCGAGCCTCTAAAGGAAGTTTCCTTAACGGATTTGACACTTTAGACAGTTTCCTTAGTGGCAATAACTTCGGCTCGTCGCATTTCAAAACTACAGGCCCTCTCTTGCAGGGATCCGTATTTGTCATTCTCTGCAGAGGGAGTATTCGTTCGCACTGTTCCCTCATTCTTGCCTAAGGTGATTACTCCTTTTCATGTCAATCAGCCTCTATTGTTGCCTGCCTTTTCTAAGGAACAATGTCCCGGACGTTCCAGGAATCTCCAGGCGGTTGATCTCAAAAGGATTCTCCTTCGCTATCTCAAAGTCACCATTTCTTTTTGCAAGACCGACCATCTTTTTGTGCTTTTTGCGGGACCGCGCCGAGGTTTGGCAGCTTCAAAATCTACTATTGCCAGATGGATACACCGTACCCCAAGGCAAGCCAGTGCCTGCCGGTCTTCGTGCAGATTCGACTTGAGCTCAAGCTACGTCTTGGGCCGAGCGATCACACATTTTATTTATTTATTTTATTTAACACTCATTTATATACCGCATCTTCCAGCAATCAGTTGCGGTGTACAATTAACAACAGTTAACAAAGCGAAGTTTGTTTTACATAGAACATCTTAACTTTTTACATAGAACATCTTAATTTAACAAAGCAGAGAGTAATAACTAAGCAGAATATTTCAACTAAAACAGTGTGAGTAACAATTTATCTAAACAAGGTGTAATGTCTGTACAACATAAGGCAGTACATAACAGTTGCAACTATATACATGTGGAGATATTAGGGCATAATAGAATGGAGCGTCATTTCGTTTAAGCTATGTATGTTGTCCGTTATAGTAGGGAGTATATACTTGATGTGTGCAGGTTCCTGTTTAGCCTTTATCCAAGTCGAATGGAGGGTTTTCCATGGTATTATAGTGTTTAGTGAATAGATACGTTTTCAATTTTTTCCGGAATTCCGTGATCTCTGTTAGTGATCGTAGGTCCTCTGGTAGTGAATTCCAGATGGTTGGAGCTATGTGGGAAAAGGCTCTATTGTTTGTTAATTTGTGAGTTTTTATGAATTCTTTTGGAATCTTTAGTTTATTTAATTGTCCTTTTCTATGAGTAGGCTTAGGTGGTTCTTTGCATATTAGATTATATAATGTCTTCGGAGCCATGTCATTTAAGGCTTTGAATGCAGTTATTATTGTTTTGTATATTATCCTGCTTTGTATTGGTAACCAGTGAAGGGATGCTAGTATCGGTGTTATGTGTTGGAGTGAGTTTATTTTTAATATAATTCTAGCTGTTGCATTTTGTGCTAGTTGAATTCTTTTGATGTTTTGTTTTGAAATGCCCATAAGTATTAGGTTGGCGAAATCGAAGTGGGGGGTTATGGTAGCCTGTGTTATATTAATAAAATCTTGTATAAATACAAGGGGGCGTAGTTGTTTGAGGATTTTAAGTTTTAAGTAGATTTTCTTTATGGTATTTCTAATGTGGGTTTCCATTGTAAGGTGTGTATCTAAAATGACACCTAGATATCTTATTTCGTTTTTTATTTTAATTTCTTGGTTTTGTAGTGTTATGTGGGCTGGAGGAATAAATGATTGGTTTTTTGTTACGATTAGGACTTCGGTTTTAGCATGGTTTATATGGAGGTTTTGAGTTTTTAGCCAAATTGTAATTTCGTTATAGCAGTCTGATAGGAGTTGTATCGGTAGGTTAGGGATCGTAAATGGTATGTACATCATAATATCGTCCGCATAGAGGTGATATTCTACTCCAAATTTTTTAAAGATATTGCAGACCGGTTTTATGTAAATATTGAAAAGTAGGGCTGATAATGCTGAACCTTGTGGTAAACCTATTTCTTGTTTGTATGTATTGGAGGTTTGATTACCTATTCTTACATTTTGCGTTCTGTTATTTAAATATGAGGTGAACCATTTATGTATGGTGGAGTTTATGCCTATCTGGCTTAGGTTGTTGAGCATTATTGAGTGATGCACACTATCAAAAGCTGCTGATATGTCAATGAAAAGGAGGATGAATGCCTGTTTATGATTGTCGATTCCTTTTAGGAGTGTATCAATTAATACTGTTAGAAGTGTTTCTACTCCGTGACGGGGCCGGAATCCATATTGTTGTTCGTCAAGTGGGTAAGATGAGTCTATATATTCCTGTGTCTGTAATTGCACTACCTTTTCAATTATTTTGGCCAAAAATGGTATGCTAGAGATGGGCCTGTATGATACTGGAGATGTTTTATCTAATTTGCAGTTCTTTAGGATTGGGCGTATTTGCGCATGTTTGAGCGAGGGTGGAAGGTATCCTTGGGTTAGTGAGAGGTTGACTATTGGAAGAATAAAGGATAGTAGTGTTGGCAGTGTGTTTTTTATCCATGATACTGGGCATGGATCTAAATACGAAGTTGTGGTATTTAGTCCAGAGATGATAGTTTTTAATGACACTTTTGAAATGGGGTAAAAGTCTGACCATTCATCTACAGACTGGTAAGAAATGTTGATAGTTTCTAAGGACATAGTAGGTTTTTTTGATTTGTTTTGATAGTGATTAGCTAAGGTTTGTACTGAGATGTCAGTGATTTCATTGCTAGAAGTTTGAGTGTTATTGGTTAGATTTCTGACAATGGAAAATAGCTCTCTAGGTCTATTATATGATTTTGCTAAGGTTGCTGCGTAGTATTTTTTCTTTGTGCTGTCTATTGTTTCCCTATATTTTGTGAGATGGTTATTGTATATTTCCTTGTGTACAGACAACTTGGATTTCCGCCATTTCATTTCAAGTTTTCTTAGTTCTCTTTTCATTTGTCTTAGTGTGTTGTTAAACCATGGTGTACTATTTGTTTTGGTGTGTATAGTCTTTTTATTTGGGTGATTATTTTTAGCTGCATTGTTGATGGTTTCATTCCAGTTGTTAACAGCATCATCCAAATCTGATGTGGATGATAAGAAGTGAGGGATTGTTGAATCAAGGAATTCAGTTTCATTAAATTTTTTGAATTTTGAGGTAGGGCCACTTCTTATGTAGTTTTTGACGCTAGAGGTAGGATATGTGAGATTTATTTTGATGATATAATGATCAGACCAAGGCGTCTCTGTGCATTCAATGGAATTTGAGTTGACTAGCTTGAAGAATGTATCAGGAAGAAGAACCAGATCTAGTGTTCCTCCTTTGATATGTGTTGCTGTGTTAATTATTTGATGGTAATCTATGTCTGCTATGGTGTCTAGGAATAGTTTAGAGTCCGGTGTTAGTAGTGACGGAAGGTTAAAATCGCCTAGCATGATTACAGGATTTTGTTCAGTAGATGAGCTAAGGAGTTCAATAAGAGAATCCAGGCCATCTGCTTTTTGGTCTGGGGGTCTATAAATTAAGCAAATTTTCATGAGAACGATTTTTATCAATAATGTGTCTGTTATTAGAGATATTTGATTGGATTGATTTGGCGTTTAATATCTTTTTCATCATCATTAGTACTCCTCCGCCTTTTTTATTGGATCTGTGTTTGTAAAATGTGTCATAGTTTTCATTATCAAGTTGATTTAGGTAAACTGTATCTGTTTCAGAAAGCCATGTCTCTGTGACACATAAAATGTCTGGTTTTAAGTCAGTTATCATATCATTAAATATGGGGAGTTTATTTTTCATTGATCGTGCATTAATAAGGATGCATGATAGGGAGGATGGGTTGTTAGAGCAGATTTTCTTGCATGTTTGTTGTGGGTTTGTTTGTTGTATGTGTATTAGTCTATGATAGTTAATTTTTGGGTAGTTGTTTGCATGAGTGTGTCCAATATGGCAGTCATTTCGGGTATGTGTGTGTATTATAGGTATTGTCATGTGATTTTTGCTGTTTAAACTTAGTGATAGGTCAATTATTATTATCGCTAGTAATATACAGGTGTATGATATTCGTATGAGCATGATATTAGGGTGTAGCATTTTCTGTATTTGGCTCAGTGGTATGTTAGACAGGGTCGTAATAACGTGGGTATCCGGCAGCAGTGGTAAAATCTGATAGAGTTAAGTGGCAGTAGGTTACTGGCAACCGTAGGAAGAACAGATATTGGCAATAGGTTACTGTCAACTGTAGGAAGGACAGTTATTGGCTAGGGTAAAAGAAATGGAGAGGTTTAGAGCAGTAGGACAATCAACTGTTACATATTGGCAGAATTGCAGTAGGTGAATTATGGCAATGGTAATAGATCTGATGTTAGATACAGGCAACAGTGAGAATTTTGAATTGCATTACTGGTAACAGCAGTACATCTGAAGTGAGCTTCTGACTCCAGTAAATCCAAAGTGAGTTACTGACAACAGTAAATCCAAAGTAAATTACTGACAGCAGTAAATCCCAAGTGAGTTGTTGGTAACCGTAATGAATCTGCAGTGAATTACTGACGATAGTAAATCTGAATTGAGTTTCTGACAACCGTTAATCTGGATTGAGTTACTGACAACAGTAAATCTGGATTGAGATACTGATAACCGTAAATCTGGGTTGAGATACTGACAACAGTAAATCTGGATTGAGGTACTGACAACAGTAAATCTGGATTGAGTTACAACAACAGTAATAGATCTGATGTGAGTTAACAACAATACTGAATTGCTAAGAATGGTAAAAACAATACTAAATTCAGATAGGGTAGTTTTACAGCTTAAATGCAATAATGCTAACAGTAAGATGCTCCTATATAAGTAATACTGACTACTATAGTCAAGTTAAGCAGTATAATATGACTAGTGCCTCTATGCAGATAAGAATTGGATTTGTTGGCAACAGCCTGTTATTACATTACCAAGGTGGAGAATTAAAGCATAATGTTTAGTGTAGTCCGTCAATTTTAGCTGTTCAAGATAAGTCTGTTAAGTAAGGAGAAATATTTTGGTAGAGTATACTTGCTGCGATTTTTTGGTGTGTCAGTTCGGTGATTCCAGGCGAGCTCAACCCTGAGGGAGCTCAGCGGTACGTTGAGGAGGCTGTTGGTCTCTGCGTAGGAATTCTTTTGTGTTTTCGTGAGGATTTGAGGATCCTTGATGAGCCTTTGCCTAAGGGCCGTGCCAAAGGGCCCTCTTGCGCGGCCCTCAGGCGCGGGCCCGCAGGGCGCGGGCCCGCAGGGCGCGGGCACGCCTGGCGCACTCTCTATTTAAAGCTGAGATTGCAACCTCGATTGGGCAGTGGAGCTGTGTGACGCCGTGTAGAGAGGTGGAGCCAGCAATCAGCGCTCCTGGTTTCTCTTCGATGGCTCTTTTGTGAAACAGCTAGGCTTGCTCTTTTAGCCACTGGTCACAGGCAGGCTGTAGGCTCCTTCTCCGATGCAGGCTTCGGTCCGGGTAGATGTTTCAGCTCCTCCTGGAGCACAGCAAATAGAGATCTCTCTCCTGGCGCGCTCTCTATTTAAAGCTGAGATTGCAGCCCCGATTGGGCAGTGGAGCTGTGTGACGCCGTGTAGAGAGGTGGAGCCAGCAATCAGCGCTCCGGTTTCTCTTCGATGGCTCTTTTGTGAAACAGCTAGGCTTGCTCTTTTAGCCGCTGGTCACAGGCAGGCTGTAGGCTCCTTCTCCGATGCAGGCTTCGGTCCGGGTAGATGTTTCAGCTCCTCCTGGAGCACAGCAAATAGAGCACATAGTCCTTGATATTTGTCGAGCGGCAACCTGGTCTTCCTTGTCTACTTTTTTCCAGCATTATCGCCTGGACGTTCAGGCACGTGAGGACAGTCGTTTTGGGGCTAGTGTGCTATCAGCAGCTCTCTCTCTGCCCACCCTGGGGTTCATTAGCTTGGGTACATCCCGCTTGTCTGGACTGGTCTAGCAGTATGAACTGGAAGGAGAAATTTCACTTACCGTTAATTTCCTTTCCTGGAATACTGCTAGACCAGTCCAGAACCCCCACCCCATTGTCAGTGTCACGACTGTTGGTGCAGAGGAGCTGACGTTATTCTTACTTCAGGCACAAGCAATTACATATTCCGGAGAAAGTCCACAACAGTGGATTCAGGTTTTTTTTTGCCAGGGAATGATGTTTGATCCTTCTCCACCCTTCATGGTTTGAGTTGAGGGTTTTAATTGAATTAGTTGTTACCTGTACATAGTTGAGTTGGTTATTCAGGTTTTTTCCTTATATTGATGCTTGTCAAAAGAATACTGACTAGGTCCTCTAGGGGCACTCCTATGTCACCCAGAGTCCAACCAATCACAGCTCTGGAGTGTTTCTTTTCTCTGTCTCCAACATCTGCTGGCAGGGGGACATAACCCGCTTGTCTGGACTGGTCTAGCAGTATTCCAGGAAAGGAAATTAACGGTAAGCGAAATTTCTCCATCAGATATGTCCATGTTTCTGAAAATCATGCCTGAACTTGCACGTGCCTGCTTTTTTTTTTCCCCCAGATGTTCTGGCTCTGACATCCTAGATTGCACTAGGACGTCCTTTGTAAAATGTACGTTCACAACTACAATCTGAGAATGAGATGTCCTTAAAAATGTACATCCAGGAGCTATCTCCAGAGAAGAGGTAGAGGAATTGTTCTCCCTGGTTAATATGAAAGAAGTATATTAGTGAAACCTTTTAGACATAGTTAATTTCTGGGACTAGGTGCTTATTGAAGGTAGCTGTATGGGAAATATGGAAGTTCCAGAAGATACTGTAGTCTCCAGGAGTTATAAATTGGAGAAAGAAATTCTTGTGCTCTTGCAGTAGGTGATATGTTTCTGAGGTAACATAATAATCATTTTCTTGTAATCTCTGGTATGACTCACTTCACAGCTTTCAGATGGCAGTTCAGATTTCACACATTTCTTTTTCTTTGTCTCTGTTCACTTTTCTCAGTTTGTTGTTGAGGAAAGATTACACACAGATTTAAAATTTATTTTTACCAACTGTACATTGATATAAGATTAAAACTTTTATCTTCAAGTTCAGACTGCAATTGCACGGTTTACATTTCCAGGGCTACTTTGTTGCATGTTATCTTTTTTTCCAGGAACTAACAGGAAGTCAGTCCTCTCATATGTGTGACATCTGCACTGATGGAGCCGCGCAGAGCATTTTCCCAGCTTTCAAAGAAAGCCTTTGGGACATGCTACCACGCATGCATGGTCCCCTTCCTGCCCAAGGCTGCCATCTTGCTCAGTCTCCTTTTTTCTGTGGAGCCCAACGGACATCTGTCCTGTTCCCCTGTTAAAATCCTTGCTAATTTTCCTTTAATAAAGTTAGTTTCCCGGTTTGCGTACCAGTTCCTCGTCCCTCCTCGAACCAGTGCCAGCATTGGCATTGTTCTCGGCTCTTTTTGTCTTTTTTGATCAAGGCTCGCCTCGACCGGCATTCACCCCCTTTTTCACCCAGGGGGTCATCGACCCCATCCAGGTGTTTCCCCACCATGTCCCCGTTGGGTTTAAAAAATGCGACCGCTGCAGTCAAGCCATGTCGGTCACTGACACCCATGACTGCTGCCTGTGCTGCCTGGGTCTGGACCATAACAGTGCCTCCTGCGACCTGTACCAGGCCATGACGCCTAGGAACAATAAAAAGAGGTCGAAGTTGCAAGAAAAACTGTTCCCTGGGTTCGACTGCACACCAGCCTCCCCAATGCCGAGATCCAAGCCCAGCACTTCCCATGAAACCTGAGCATCCTTGGAGTCCCACAGCAGCAACTCCTCCGAGAAGACCCCGGACCTCAAGAGAAAGAAGAAAGAGTCCTCAAAGTCTGCCAAGGTTGCACCAGGGAAACCAGGTAAAGGGACTCGGGCGGCTCCAAGAAGCACCCTACCAAGGTCCTCAAGAAGGATTCCTTGGCCAGCGGAGACCATGTGAGGTTCCTTGAGACTGTAGTCCTTGTTGAGGATGCACTCGCAAGAATGCTGGCGCCAGGCCAGAAGTCCTCAGTGGCCGTGCCAAAAGCTACAGTGTCTTCTGGCCTAGAAACCAGAATGGCGGCCTTGGAGCAGAACAACACTGCTATCCTGCCTTGCAGCAAGCAATGATGGCTGGTTCGTCTGCATTATCTGCCCTGATGACCGGGCCCCCAACTGCAGGAGAGTCCCCGGTTGTCGAGCCGAGTGCCATTGGCCTTGGGTAAGCCTTCAGCACCAGTCGAGGTCTCGGTCCCGCTCCCGCTCCTCAGGCATCCAATCCTCCCCATCCAGTTTCCACGACTCTGACCCCAGGTCCACCAGAGGCCGCCGACCACTCGGTACCAGCCTCGACGTAATGAATCACAGGGCCTCAGACTCGTTGTCACCTCTCGACTCCAAGTGGGAGTCTGACGATGAGGCATCCCCAGAAACCAAACAGCACCAAAATATTCCCTTGGTCCCATCTCCTACGGAAGATGTGGCCTTCCACGACTTTGTCAAGGATATGGCCAGAGGCCCCCTTGGTGCAAACCGAGGCGGAGGAAGATCCGCTCACTGAGGAACTGGAGATTCTCAAGTATGAGTCTCCACCCAAGGAAACTCTCATGGTGCCCGTGCAGCCAATCCTTAAGTGGCTACTACTCAGAATGTGGGAGATGTTGGTGCCGGTAGTGAGCCGGTGCCTCGACGCCGTGTGCTGCATCCGGTAGGGCCCGGAGTTGCACAAGCCCCAGCTCCCACATAACTCCATGGTCGTCGAGTCAACCATGCAGAAACTTAAGAGCTAGAAAACCCACTCCTCTGTCCCCCCTGGAAGGGGCACTAGAACCCTCAATGCCCTCGGGCACAAGTATTACCAGGGCTCCATGCTGGGTTGCTGGATTCAAGTCTATGAACTGTACATAGGCATGTTCTTGAAGGCCCTAACCCAGGGGTTGTCTGGGTTTGCAGTGGGGCTTGCCGGGGAACTGCTCCAATGGTTCCAATCCCTGACCTCTGGGATCAAGGACTGCTCTAAGTTCCTTTCCCAGGCAGCCTACAATAGCTTTGAGTCAGCGGCTCGAGTAGCAGCAGCCGGCATTGGTGCCCAGCGCCAAGCCTGGCTGCAGTCTTCAGACCTCGAGCAATGGGTCCAAGATAAGCTGCTCAACCCCTGCACTGAAAAGATCCTGTAAGGCAAGCCTATGGCTGACAAGGGCCATATGGAGGGAGGAGTGGCCTAGTGGTTGGGTCAAGGTATCACAGGCCGGAAGGTCGGTAGTTCAAATCCCACTAGAGGACAGCAACCTTGGGCCGGAAGGACTGAGGTTTCTAGTCCCACAGGTGCTCCTTGTGGTCTTGGGCAAGCCACTTAACCCTCCATTGCCCATGTTCCCTGTAAGTATTAGTGTATGTGTCTCATATCCCCTCGTGTTAAATGTATCCCCCAACCGCTTTGACCAGGTGAAAAAGCAGGATATAAATGCAGCTAAATAAAATAAAATAAATAAATAAAATAAGGCGGCCGAGATTGAGGCTGACATAGTGACTCACCAGAGGCTCTCCAAAAAGACCTCATCCTTTCCCTGTAAGAAAACATTGGGGAAAAGACCCCTATTCCCGAGGGAAAAAGGGGCCCTTTCATCAGAGTCACCACTACCAGCCCTTCTCGGGACAGCAACAGGGTTCTCACTCTAAAAGGCAAGGACATGGAGCTCAGAAGCCAAAGGCACAGAAGCCCCAGGCCCCATCTCCCGCCCAATCTATGGGGGAGCTTTTGACTCCCAGGGCAGGGCCTCCCCTCCCCCAGGAGACCTTCACCAGCCCAGAGGGTCTTCGCCCACAGGTGGGCCAATGTCACCTCGGACCAGTAGGTACTGCAGGTGGTAAGGAAGGGATACCTCCTCCACTTACAGCAGGTACCACCCAGGTTCTCCCAGAAGAGCCGGTGCAACCTCTCCTTCACCAGACTGTTGTGCTCTCAGGTATGCTCAGGGACAATGCAATAGAGCCTGTACCCAAACACCTTTGGGGAAAAGGCTTCGATTCCAAATACTTCCTTGTCCCAAAGAGAAATGGAGGCCTCAGGCCCATACTAGACCTGAGAAAGTTTTGGTGAGGGAGAAGTTCAGTTGGAACACTGCTACTTTACATCCACTAGGGAGATTGGCTGTGCTCCTTGGACCTAAAGGATGAGTGAATACATATCCTGATCCACTCCTCCCACAAGCTGTACCTACGGTTCTGTGGTTAGGAGGAGGGCATTACCAAATGCCTGGTGGTGGTAGACGCCCACCTTCACCTACAAGGGGCTTTCATCTTCCCCTATCCAGACGACTGGCTAATTAGGGGTTGTATGGCCTTAGAGGTCAGTCAGGCCACAGAGTGTGCAACCCTTCTTCTGCAGCACATAGGATTTGTCATCAACTACCCCAAATACCATCTCTCTCCAGCCCAAAGCCTGGAGTTCATAGATGCTCAGTTGGACACGTTACAGGTCCAGGCCATCCTCCCAAGAGAGAGAGAGAGAGGCCTGAACGCCTCAGGCAATTGGTAGGTGAGGTCAGTGCCGGTTCATCGTCTCCCCCTCAGCCCACTTACGCATACAGATAGCCCAATGGTGTATCTGCTGAAAGTAGACTCAAGCCACAGGGAGTCCATGGGACAGGGTCAGGGTTACCCACCAACTGGTGGAGTTTCTCAACTGGTGGCAAAACTTGCACTACC
This sequence comes from Ichthyophis bannanicus, assembly GCA_033557465.1. Taxonomy (NCBI): domain Eukaryota; kingdom Metazoa; phylum Chordata; class Amphibia; order Gymnophiona; family Ichthyophiidae; genus Ichthyophis; species Ichthyophis bannanicus. The sequence continues at coordinate 548,261,570 of CM066033.1, forward strand.
TCCAGGCGGGAATGCCCTTCCAAGCTCCCACACTGCAGAGGACCCTGATCACGGACGCTTCAATCCTGGGTTGGGGGACGCATTGTGGGGACCACCGCACACAGGGAAGCTGGTCTCAAGAATCGTCACTCTTACAGATCAATCTCCTGGAGCTCAGGGCAATCTTCTTGGCCATACGAGCATTCCACCACTGCCTGTGAAACTGGCCTTTGCTGATCCAGACAGACAACCAGGTCGCCATGTTTTATATCAACAAGCATATCGTACTCCTCTCCTTTGCAGCACACAACAGCATGCTTCTGCAAGCGGTGTACCTCATGGGCCAGGACAACTGCCTAACAGACAGGCTGAGCAGAGTCCTTCGTCCACAAGAATGGTGCTTAAACCCCAGGGTAACGAAGAAGTTCTTCCACCTCTGGGGCAGGTCCGTGATGGACCTATTCGTCTCCCCAGACAACATGCAGCTGCCCCCTGCTCATGTCAGCCACACCCGGGGAGAGTGGCGGCAGATGCCTTTCTGATCTTGTGACCCGAGGACCTATTCATTTCCACCGACCCTTCCCCCCCAGTCACCAGGACCCTCTTCGAGGTCCAGAGCAAGAGGGCATCAATTATTCTGATTGCCCCCAGGTGGCTCAGGCAACCTTGGTTCCCTCTGTTGCTTTCCCTGTCAGCGGAACTCCCAGTCCCACTGGCCCAAGCCCCAGACCTCCTATCCCAGGAGGAGGACTCCCTTCTGCTTCTCAAACTGGGGTCGCTAAAGCTAACATTGTGGCTGCTGAAAGAGTAATGTTGGCTCCTTTCAATCTTCCGGGAGAAGTCGAGGAGATCCTGCTGGCCTCCTACAAACCCTTCACCAAGACGGGCTTATGTCTTTAAGTGGAGAAGGTTCTCCGCCTGGTGTGCAGAAAGGGAGGAGAACCCCTACTCCTGCCATGTGCAACTAGTACTCCAGTACCTACTGCATCCGTCTCACACCGAGCTGAAATCTAACTCTGTGAGGGTACATCTGAGTGCCTTAATCATTCACCACCACCCTATCGAAGGAAAACCCTTCTCAAGCCAGCCCCTGGTCTCCAGGTCCTCCGGGGCCTCTTGTTATCCAAGCCCCCTCTCTGCCCTCTAGTGGCGGAGTGGGACCTCAACGTGGTGCTCTCCCAGCTCATCAAACCACCATTCGAGCACCTAGCCACCTGCAGTACCTGTCGTGGAAAATGTCCTTTCTGGTAGCCCTCATGTCCACTCGAAGAGTGAGCAAACGCCAGGCCCTGGTGGCAGATCACCATATACAAGGTTCTATAAGAACAGGGTAGTGCTCTGAACACACCCCAAATTCCTCCTGAAGGTGGTGTGTCCTTTCCACCTCAACCAAGAGGTAGTCCTCCCCACCTTCTCGCGGCCTCACGCCAGCAGGGAGGAACTAATATTTCATACACTAGATTGCAAACGGACCCTGTCCTTCTACTTGCAGCAAACTCAGGCCCATCACAAAGCTCCTCAGCTTTTTGTGTCTTATGACCCTAGCAGACAGGGGCTCCCCATGACTAAGCGAACCCTGTCCACTTGGGTGGCAGACTATATTGCCCTCGCCTATGAGTGAGCTGGCCTCTCCCTTGAGCACCGGATCATAGCACAATGCGTGAGAGCGATGGCCACATTGGTGGCCAACTTCCACTCAGTGCCGGTGACAGATATCTGCAGATATCATGTGATGTGAGCATGGTCTTCAATTCATATGTTCGCAGCTCACTATTTTCTGGAGAGCAAGCCCTGCAGGGACAGTGCCTTTGGCCAAGCAGTATTCTGTAACATTCTCAAAGTATAGGCAACTCCTGCCCTCCAACCCTTCTGGATTCAGGCTACCAGAGTGATAGTGTCAATGGACGCTCGGGTCTGCAGAGCCTCTCAGTGGGGACTCACCTTCTGTAACTCACGGCTACCCGATTGGTTGCCATTGGTGCTGTCGTGGTTTGGTCCTCGGCAGCCTGGAGCTAGGGAGTCCCATATGAGAGGACAGACTTCCTGCTTGTTCCTGGAGAAAGTACAGTTACTCGCCTGTAACAGGTGTTCTCCAGGGACAGCAGGAATCAGTCCTCACAACCCTCCCTCCTACCCAGGGAGTTGCCTCCCTACCTAGTTTTAGTTTTTACTGCTATCCTAGCTATATCATCTGACTGAGCAAGATGGCACCCTTGGGTGGGAAGGGGACCACACATATGTGGTAGCATGTCCCAAAGGCTTTCTTTGAAAGTTGGGGAAATGCTCCGCATGGGCTCCATCAGCGACGATGTCACCTATATGTAAGGAATTATTCCTGCTACAGGTGAGTAGCTACGCTTTATCTGCAGTTCTGTGAATGTTCTCAAAGGTAGAATCTCTTTACTATATGTGTGTATGTGATGTGAGCAACATCAGTCAGAGGAAGTAAGCATCATTGCCAAGATGTATATCGGAACACAGGGGCAATAATGAAAGTGTTTACCACTAGTGAAATGTCGTTACCCACAGATATGGTTGTTTCGACCATTGACCACCCTATGGTGATAAGTGCCATTGAGTCTGGAACTCTGGCCATCCTGTGGATAGTTGCCCTAAACTATTTTCAATCTTCAGTCAGGCGAGTAATTGTTGATGAGAGTGGCATCTGTAGCTGCTGCTATTATTGATCCATCACATTGCCAGTCTTCCTCTTTACATCTTTCAAACTTGCCAAGCTTGATATATTTCTCTAATGATCTGTCTCTTCATATGATTTGTGTCCAGAGTATCAAAGTCAAAATGTTTTCATTTGAGCATCCAAGGAAAGCTTAAGCTTGATCTTCTCCAATACTGAGTGCTTTCTTCCCACAGGATTGGAGACGCCTTCTCAGTACAGGGAATTGGAGGGGAGGAGGAACATGGTGTAGTTTTGAATAATTGAAACCTTGGGCACCATTTACCTTTAAAAGGTACCCCCACAAAAAGGCACAAATTTGTTTGTACATTTTTTCTTTTACAATAATCAAAGCAAAGCAGCCTGCTTAGTCTGGCTTTCAAATCAAACTCCCCAGTGAAAGCTACCGATAGTTCCCTTGGCCATTGCTTTATTTGAATATTTACTTCACAGCGTCTCCCTGAAATAAAAAGCTGAAAGGTCCTATGGTTATTTTGACAATTAAAACTGTGTCACTGCCTGATCACAGATATGTCATGGATCTCCAGCGTCCCATTTAACTTTAGACCTGCTCCAAGGCACGGACCGTGACAAGCAAGCATCTAAAAAGTGCTAGTTTTAGCTGAAAAAAATCCAGCAGGTGTATAGAAGAATGCACTTTATCATCCCCAGTACTCAACACAATGTCAGTGACAGCAGGAGTGGGATTTGAACCCTGGCTGCCCTGTTCCTAGCCTGCTAATCTAACCATTAGGCTATCCTAGGCATCTGGGTTCCGTAATACTGTTCTGGGGATGTCTATGTAGATGCCCCTGTGGACGTCCATATCGGGCACGACCGGGTTTGTGAAATCATGTCCGCATCTGCACAGGTCTGCATTTGTTTCAGACATTTTGGCAGAGACATTTCAGATTGCACTTGAACAGCTCATCTAAAATTCCTTTCTAAACTGCTTCTTTACACCACTTAATATGTATATGAAAAACATTTTCTTATACCAGTGGTCTCCTGGTCCGCACTTTACTGCTAGTCTTTTAGTCATATATATTGGTTATTTAAACAGAACATATCTTTCAAAGAAAACATGACATCTAGCAAACTGCAAGATTTTACTTCTCTACTATTAACATACAGTATTTCCAGGAACAAGCAGAAATATAGTCTTCACATATGGGTGACGTTGGTACCGACAGAGCCCGCGTGGGAACACTCCCCAGCGTCCCATAGGAAAGCTTTGGGAGCTCTCCACTGTGCCTGCATGGTTGCCTTCCCACCTTCCCAACTCCCTCTCTTCAATTCTTCTTTTTCTGCGGAGCCAGCAGGAAGAAAATCCTGTCACCACAGAATATCTTCTTTTCTTGTTTCTTGTGGTTAGCGTCTGCCTTCCTGTTGACGCTGGCACAATCTTGAAATCACCAGTTCCCGTATTCTTTCTTTCATTCATTCTTTTTTTTTTTTTTTTTTACTAAAAAAAAAACCTTAAGACGCATCAACGCCATTTTAAGCCTTAAGGCTTACCATACTGTCCACCGACGGTATGGAGAAACCAACTAGTGCTTTCAAAAAAATGTTCTAAGTGTGGCAGTACCATCTTGGCAACTGACACACATGACTGGTGCTTGAAATGCCTCGGGCCCGACCACCAGCCAACAGAGAGTTCCCTTTGTAAAAAGATGACCAAGAGAGGCCTGCAGAACCAGGCCTTTAAATTTGGAATTCTCTTCGCTTCAGACGCAGTATCTTTGGCATCGATGTCATCGAGGGCCTCATCTTCCTCTCATGGATCTCAGGTATCGAATCTGTCCAAGCATAAGTCTTCGAAGACAGAAAATTCCTCCAGAAGTAGATCTTGTTCCCAACATTGAGATGCCTCGGGCATTGTCCTAGAGGTGGATCAGCCTGCCAAACAACCCCAGTGGGAGGACCTGCCCTCCAATGCCATCGATGGGCTCCAGGATGCTCCCGAGGCCCCGATCTCAGGAGAGCTGCTGGTGCCATGTTCTGGGACGGTGGCACAAGTATCCGTCACTGATACCCAGGCATCGGCAACCCATTGGCCAGTGTATACTGGCCATCGAGCAGAGCTTGGCAGCTCTATTGGCAGCCTCTGTTCCCATCAAACCTTTGTCCGTTGATAGCGGTACAGGCACCGAAGTTGGCACTGGTGCAGGGTATGTCAGCATACATGGCACTGTCATCACTGCTACCTCTGCCTTCCCTTGAGTCCATTCCTGATACCAGGGCTTGACCCAAACGGTTCCCGAAGCCCGATATCGACACTCATCAGTATGTGCACCTGGCGAAGGGCGAACACCGTTCCTGCCGATACTTTGAGTCTTCCAATTTAGACTCTCCTTTTTCAGATGAGGAGTCACTTGATTCCCGGAAGCCCCTAGGCCTGCCTTCAAAGCCCTTCCCGCTTCCAGAACGACACATGTCGCCTCCTGAGGATATGTTCCAGGAATTCATTTAAGACCTAGCTAGGGGTCTCTCCATAACAGTGATATCCAAGAAAGAGCCCAGGGCGGAGGAATTAGAGGTCCTCCAATACCCAACAGTTCTCAAGGAGGCAGCCACCCTACCAATGCACTGCATACTCCATGATCTCATGCTCCGGATGTGGGAGACTCCCCTCACGATCTCACCTCACTTGACGCCTGGATACCATATATCAAGTATCGGAGTGTCCTGGCTTCCAAAAGCCACAGCTTCCCCACCATTCAATGGTGGTAGAATCGGCGATGCGCCAAATCAAGAGTTCCAAAACTCATTCCTCCAACCCACCGGGTAGGGAATCAAGACCCCTTGATGCTTTTGGGCTTCAGTGTTTTCAGGCTTCTATGCTTTCAGCCAGGATTAACTCCTATATACTCTACATGGGTATGTTCCTTAAGGAGATTACCAAGGACCTCGAGGCCATGGCCCTTATTCTCCCAGATAATAAGAGGGAAGACTATCCTGCTCTGGTCAAGCACACCCAAAATATATCGAAGTTTGTCAACAGGGCAACTTTTGATGCTTTTGAATGCACAAGCAGAGCCACAGCAATATGCATCGGTGCATGCAAGATTGCATGGCTCCAGGCCTCTGATCTTGAACAGTGGGTTCAAGATAAGCTGGGCAACATACCTTGCACAGGGGAGAACCTCTTTGGCAAAGACTGGCAGGATGAGGCTTCTCTGTTAAAGTCAGAGAATACCACTCTAAGCAGACTGTCCAGAACAACAGCTAATCCTGCTAAAAAAAAAAAGACAAATGCATAGAAGGTGTTCTTCAACAAATAGAAAAAATTCTGCTGCTCTTATCCTCCTCCTTCTCAGTACCAGGCTCAAGGCCCTCAAAAGAGACAGCAGCCTCCTAAACAACAAAAGAAGCTACAAGTGGCTAAATCTCAATCAGCTGCTCAGTCACAGTCCCTGGACTTAAAAAAAAAAAAAACAAACAGAAATCAATGAGGGATCCATGACCTCTTGAGGCCTACTCCGAGGCAAACCTCCACCGGTTCTGAGGTGACTTCATCTGAGAGCTACATGTGAAGACTACATTCCTGCTTGTTCCTGGAGATAGCGTAGTTACTCATCTGTAACAGGTGATCTCCGGGAGCAGCAGGAATTTAGTCTTCACAACCCGCCCTCCTCCCCTAGGAGTTGTAAGGTGTTTTTTTTCTTGCTCTCACTTTCTCAGCTACAAACTCAACTGAAGAGAGGGAGTTGGGAAGGTAGCAAGGCAAACATGCAGGCGTAGTGGAGTGTTCCCAAAAGCTTTCCTATTGGATGCCGGGGAGCATTCCCGCGCCGGCTCCGTCTGTACCGACATCACCCATATGTGAAGACCTAAATTCCTGCTGTTCCTGGAGATGACCTGTTACAGGTGAGTAAATATGCTTTACTGCTGTCGATAAGTTTTCCCTATTTGTTGCAAAAGGCATAAGCAAGACATATCCCTTTAATAACAGAGGAGATGCCTCTTGTCACTGTAATATGTGTGCTAACTCACAGAGCTCCAGTACATTTCTATGGATGTGTACTTGTATTTTGCAATCTGTACTTTTAATTTTTCCTATGCAATTATTATCCTAGTCATGTAATTGTTATATACTTTATGCTAAACGTAGCTTCATTTTTTTAATCGTACCCAATTAATTGGTTAAAAAGACTCAATAATGCTTCTGTGTCTAAATGGAAAGTTTTGAAAAAACTAAATTAAAGAGTAACCAGATGTAAAGAACAAAAATAGGGCTACGAGAGACTTTTAAATGATCTTCCCTCCTGCTTAGTGTTTCTAGTGTGAAAATACAGGAATGGGGGTACAGACTATTGATGTCCAAACAAGAATCTTCGTAGCCATTATTAGCCAGGTAAACCAGGGTGAGGTGCCACTTCTCGCAAGGTTTTAGCAGCATATGACTCTACACTTTGGGATCTGTCAGGTATTTACTAATAACCATGATTGGCCATTATCGGAGATATAAATGATTAATAGTACTAATAGGATGCTGGGCTCATTGGACTGGTGATCCGAGCAGAGTGGCATGTTTGTTTATTTATTTAACAGTATTTCTATACCACCTTTGTCCAAAGCGGTTTACATTAAATAACATAACATAATCTCAACGGATTTGTTTTACATTAAACAGGGAGAATTAACTTGGAGATAAATATGGGATTAACAGGGGAGGGGAAAAGGGGGTAGTTCAACAGAGGATCAAGTATGGGATTGGTGGATCATATACATTGCAGAGAGGGATAATTATGAAGGGTTGATTTGGTTGGTTGATCATAGTATGATATATCTATATTTAGGTATTGTCATAAGGGTCCATAGTGTTCTTTGAAGAGGTGAGTTTTGAGAAGCTTTTTCAGATCTTTCGTTGATTGTGTGGCTCTGACAGCTTCAGGCATAAGAACATAAGAACATAAGAAATGCCATACTGGGTCAGACCGAGGTCCATCAAGCCCAGTATCCTGTTTTCAACAGTGGCCAATCTAGGTCATACGTACCTAGCAGTTTCCCCAAAAGACACAGGTTCTGCAGTGCTTGTACTAGGCCAAGCATTGATATCCTGGGTCCCTTTTTAATAGTGGTTTATGGACCTTTCCTCCAGGAACTTGTCCAAACCTTTTTTAAACCCAGCTATACTAACAGCCCTTACTACATCCTCCGGTAACAGATTCCAGAGTTTGATTACACGTTGAGAGAAGAAATATTTTCTCCTATTTGTCTTAAATAGTTTACCCTGTAGCTTCATTACATGCCCCCTAGTCCTTCTATATTCTGATAGCGTAAACAATTTATCCACGTTTATCCGTTCCACTCCATTCATTAATTTATACACCTCTATCATATCTCCCCTCAGCCGCCTCTTTTCTAGGTTAAAGAGCCCTAACCTTTTTAGCCTCTCTTCATAGGAGTAGCCTTCCATCCCCTTCACCAATTTGGTGGCTCTTCTCTGTACTTTTTCTAATAACTCTATGTCCTTTTTAAGATACGGTGACCAGAATTGCACACAATATTCAAGGTGCGGTCGTACCATGGAGCGATACAGAGGCATTATAATATCCTTTGTTTTATTCTCCATCCCTTTCCTTATGATACCTAGCATTCTATTTGCTTTCTTGGCCGCCGCTGCACACTGGGCGGAGGGTTTTAACATGTTATCCACGATGACTCCTAAATCTTTTTCCTGGGTGGTGGTTTCTAATGTGGAGCCTTGCATCTTGTAACTATAGTGTGGGTTGTTCTTTCCTAGGTGCATAACTTTGCACTTGTCCACATTAAATTTCATCTGCCATTTGGATGCCCAGTCTTCCAATTTATCCAGATCCTCCTGCAGTTTTCCACAATCCTCTTGGGTTTTAACAACTTTAAACAGTTTTGTGTCATCTGCAAATTTGATTACCTCACTAGTTATTCCCTTTTCCAGGTCATTTATGAATATGTCAAAAAGCAGCGGACCCAGTACAGATCCCTGGGGTACTCCACTATTCACCTTTTTCCATTGGGAATATTGGCCATTTAGCCCTACCCTCTGCTTTCTATCTTTTAACCAGTTCCCGATCCACAATAGTACACTGCCTCCTATCCCATGACTTTTTAGCTTCGCCAAAAGTCTCTGATGGGGGACCTTGTCAAAAGCTTTCTGAAAGTCCAGATACACTATATCAACCGACTCACCTTTGTCTACCTGTTTATGCACACCTTCAAAAAAACAGATCAGATTAGTAAGACAAGATCTTCCTTGTCTAAAGCCATGTTGGCTGTCTCCCATTAGGCCATGACTATCTACATGCTGTGTAATTTTGTTCTTTATGATGGCTTCTACCATTTTCCCTGGTACTGACGTCAGGCTCACCGGTCTGTAATTTCCCGGGTCACCCCTGGAACCCTTTTTAAAAATTGGTGTTATGTTGGCGACCCTCCAATCTTCAGGTATTACAGATGATTTTAATGAAAGTTCACAGATTACCAATAACAGGTCTGCAATCTCATATTTCAGTTCTTTCAACACTCTGGGATGTATACCATCCGGTCCAGGTGATTTGCTACTATTCAGTTTATCAAATAGTTGTAATATATCTTCCCGGTGTAGCAATATTTCTCTCAATTCCTCTGCAGTATCACCTTTAAATACCACTTCAGTTTTGGGTAACACCCCTACATCTTCCTCAGTAAAGACCGAAGCAAAGAATTCATTCAGTCTCTCTGCTATAGCCTTGTCTCCTCTTACTGCCCCTTTTACCCCTCTATCATCTAATGGTCCAATTGACTCTCTCACAGGCCTTTTGCTACGAATGTACTTGAAAAAGTCTTTATTTCGTGTTTTTGCTTCCGTAGCAAGTTTCTTCTCAAATTCCCGCTTTGCCTGCCTTATCAATGCTTTGCATTTAACTTGCCAGTGCTTGTGCTGTTTCCAGTTTTCATCATTTGGCTCTTTTTTTCCATTTTCTGAAGGTTGCTCTTTTGGCAGCAACAGCCTCTCTGACCTCACCTTTAAACCATGCTGGCAGCTTTTTGGACTTTCTTCCACTTTTCTTAATGCGTGGAATACAGCTGGTCTGGGCTTCGAGGATAGTATTTTTAAATAACACCCAAGCTTGCTGTAAGTCTTTAACCTTTGGAACTGCTCCTTTTAGTTTTTTTCCGAACTATATTCCTCATTCTATCATAGTCACCCTTTTGAAAGTTAAAAGGTAGTACTGTGGATTCCTTTACTATCTGTCCTCCACTGATTAAATCAAACATGATCATACTATGATCACTATTGCCAAGTGGTCCCAACACCCTTATTTCTTGCACCAGATCTGGCGTTCCACTAAGGACTAGGTCCAGTATGGCTTCCCCTCTGGTCGGTTCATGAACCAGCTGCTCCAAGAAGCAGTCATTTATTTCATCTAGAAACTTTATCTCTTTAGCTTGTCCTGCTGTGACACTGTCCCAGTCGATACCGGGGTAATTGAAATCACCCATTATTACTACTCTGTTGTGGCTTTTGTTAGCTTCCTTGATTTCTTTGAGCATTTCATCATCCATTTGTTCATTCTGGCCAGGTGGTCGATAGTATACTCCCACTGCCATCACCTTCCCCTTCATAAATGGAATTTCAATCCATAGAGATTCTACAGCATATTTTGTTCCCTGCAAAACTTTAATCCTTTCTGACTCAATGCCCTCTCTAACATAGAGCGCAACCCCTCCACCAATTTGTTCAGCTCTATCATTACGATATAGTTTGTATCCAGGTATCACAGTGTCCCACTGGTTATCCTCCTTCCACCATGTCTCTGGCAGGGAGTTCCAAATTGTGGGACATATAATGAAAATGCCCTGATCTCCAGGAACAAGCAGGAATGAGTCTTCACATATGGGTATGTCGGTACCGATGGAGTCTGCGTGGGAACGCTTCCCAGCGTCCAATCAGAAAGCCTTTGGAAGCATCCCACCACGCCTGCGTGCTGCCTTCCAACTTCCCCAACTGCCTCTCCTCAGTTTTCGTTTTTCCGCGGAGCCGGCAGGACGTCCTCCTATCACTGCAGAAAATTAATCTTTTATTTTATTTTTTTTTTTTTTTTTGCAAATCTGTTAATTGATATCGGATAGGACAATGACAACAAACATCCAAACAGCGTCCAGTATTACACAATAACATCCATTGTCACACAATAGCACCACCCGGACAGGGCTGTGTCTTGTCCACCACCCGGGGGTTATAATGACAGCAAAATTTTTGTTTTTTACAACACAATCCACGCCAATGCACCCAAATCCCCCCCCCCCCAGGAACCAGAACTCCACAAGAGTATCATACCAAGGAGCAACACTCCACCCCACCTACTGCTACCCCACTTTGAGCACTTCACTGCGGGTTCGAGGCCCCAGCCGCTGAATATAAGGCATCCAATCAGCAAAAAGGTGGCCCATCGCCGTGGGTGCCGCTGCGCACACCACCGTTCCCTAAGCATAAATTGATGCAGGCTGTTGCGCCATTCATAAAAGGTGGGGGCCGTAGGTTCCCTCCACCGGTGAAGAATAGGGCCCTTACCCACCAGCCAGGCCTTCTGCACCAATATGCTCTCCCAGCACCCCTTCGGGTGGAGTGGTCCCACCTGATCCAGAATTACCAACGGTCCTGTCCAGCAGACCCGCTGCTGCAACAGGCCACTAAGATACTCCCCAATGCGCAACCAATATCGGCGAACAGGGGGGCAGCCCCCACCACATATGACCCAGGTCTGCTAAAGAACAGGGGCATTTGGGACACCCCCCATAAGTTGCAATACAGCTTCTCAGCGCTCGACGCGGAGAAAAGTGGGCTCGAAGAATGCATTTAAATTGGATCTCACGCCACCGGGCCCCCTCGACCAATTGCGCAATCCGTCCCAACGCGCCCTGAACCGAACCCGGGGCTAGCTCCCGACCCAATTCCCTCACCCAGGACTGCTCCACCGCCGAATAGTCAGGGGGCGGGTCAAGTAAATCCAACCGCTTCTTTAGCAGAGCTATGGTCGGGGGAAACTCCGCCCCTAGGTCAAGAAATTCAAGAATCCGTGCCGAGTGCTCCGCATGCAGTTCACGTCCCGACAACGAGGCAACATAATGAGACATTTGCGCGTATGCAAAAACAGACTTCCCAGGGTCCAAGCCATACTCCCCACAAAGCACCCCCAGAGCCTTGCATCTCCCTTCCTGATCTACCACATGGCCAAGGCGCTTTATCCCCGACTGTTCCCAGCGCCGAAAGGAAGCTGAGTCGGAGCCCGGGGGAAAGGAAACGTTGCCCCGTAGAGGCAGCCAACTGGAAACCTCAGGGTTGCGCCCCCAATATTTATTGATCTGCTGCCATGTACGCCGTGTCGCCTGCATCAAGACACTGCCCGTCAGGCGAACCGGCAGGGTACTGCATTTTAAATGCAACACCGCATCCAGAGTGTGCGGGGCCACAAAGGCCTCTTCAAAGGCCCGGGGTGTATAAACCTCAGTATCCCCCAACCAGTCGGCAAGGTGGCGGGCTTGACAGGCCAACGCATACTTCCAAAGATCCGGAACACCCACACCTCCCGAGCGCCACCCCCCTCTCATCTTAGCCAACGGTATACGCGCTCTAGCGCCCTTCCATAGAAACCCACAAATTTCCCGCTCCAAACGCCACAAGTCACGTCTCAATAACCACACCGGTAGTGTTTGCATCCAGTAAAGCACGCGGGGGAGAACTACCATCCCCAACGCAGCCACTCTACCCAATAGGGAAAGCGGAAGGGGTGCCCAGGCCCGCAACTGCGCTCGGAGCCTGAGAAGGACTCGCTCAAAATTAACTTTATAAAGCAGAGAAGGAGTCCTGGTCATCAAAATACCCAAATAAACAAAAGACTCTGCAGCCCAACGGAGCGGGAAGCTCCCCTGCCAGCTCCCCCTCAAGCTCCCATCTACATCCAAAGCCTCAGACTTGTCCAAGTTAAGACGTAAGCCTGCAAAGCTGCCATAGTGGGAAAACTCCTCCAGCAACCGGGGCAGTGATTGTTGGGGCCTGGTAAGGTGGACCAGCATGTCATCAGCAAAGGCAGCCACTTTGAACCCATGTAGCCCAATACGTACGCCACAGATACCCGGGGACGACTCTATTCGCCGTATGAGCGGATCTAAGGTCAACACAAAGAGTAAGGGGGAGAGTGGGAATCCCTGACGCGTGCCCCTTTCCAGTCGAAAGCTATCCGATATCACCCCGTTACAGAGAATTCCAGCGGTAGGGTCCGCATAAAGCAATTCCACCATCTTACAAAAGGAGTCTCCCAGTCCGTAGCACGGCAAAAGATGCTTCAAATAATCCCAGTGCACCTGGTCGAAAGCTTTCTCCGCGTCGAAGCTAACCAACAGCGATGACAAATCCTTTTCCCGCACCCACTCAAGTGAAGCCAGGATTCTCCGCAAATTCCGCATGGCATATCTCCCCTTAACAAAGCCAACTTGTGACTCATGCACCAGGTCCCCTAACACAGAGCTAGTCTATTCGCCAAAACCTTTGCCAAAACTTTCAGGTCGAAATTCAACAGAGAGATGGGCCTATAGGACGACGCCTGGGTGGGATCCTTGCTGGGTTTAGGTATTAACGTAATGTATGCATGATTGGTGCCCCATTCAAGTCCCCTGCGCCACTCTGCGATGATACAGCGCCACGAGCGTCGGGGGCACAAAATCCCCCAACAGTTTGTAGAACTCTGCCCCAAACCCATCAGGGCCGGGCGCTTTGCAGCAAGCAGCACTCTGAATAACTCCCCCAACTTCCTCCACCGTGGCCGGGGCGTCCAAATACGCCCGCTGGTCAGCCGTCACTGCAGGCAATTGTACCCCCCGTAAATAATTCTGCATTTCGGTAAGGGACCCCTCCCGTCACGCATATAACTGCTGAAAAAAGGAGCGAAAGGAACGAGCTATGGCCGTATTCGCCGTCCGCAAGCAGCCCTACTCATCCCAAAGCGCGGCAATCAACCGAGCCCCCCGGCTGCCTTGAAGGCAGCGCGCCAAGAGTTTCCCAGGTCTATCCCCAAAGCGGTATAATTGATAACGGTAGTACATGTGAGATTTCTTCGCTCTCTGGTGTAGCAGCTCATTGAGAGAGGTCTGCAGCTCCCACAAGCTGCGCTTATGAGCCCTACTAGGGTCCCCCGCACAGCGCCACCGGGCTCGTACAGCCTGTTTCTCCAGCTGAACAATTTGCGCCGCCAGCAGTTTGCGCTTTCTGGCAGCATATTCTATGATATTTCCCCGCAACACTGCTTTTGCCATTTCCCATAACTCCGGTTTGTCCTTATGCTGCTCATGGTGAGCCATAAAGTCCTTCCAACAATTGCACAAGATGATTACGGAAGTTAGCATCATGATACAGCCCCATAGGAAAACGCCAAACACGCTGCGAAGTAACCGGGCTCCCCCATGAAAGATCCACCCAGACCGGGGCATGGTCAGACACCGCCGTGGGCCCAATTTGTGCATCGCCGACCCGCGCAAAGAGCCTCTCAGAGACCAAAACATAGTCGATGCGAGCACTAGAGCCATGGGCTCTCGACTGATGTGTAAAGTCTTTCTCAAGCGGATGCAACAGGCGCCAGGGATCTACCATCCCCAGGCGATGACACAACCCCCGCAGCGCCTTAGTAGTCGGGGCCCGCACCCTTTCACTCCCACCTCCACTAGTATCGAGCTCCACATCCAGCACCCCATTCAGATCTCCGGCCAAGATCAAAGGAACATCCGGCAGCTGCTCCACCCGGGAGGCTAAGCGGGCATACAACTCCCGATCCAACACATTAGGGCCATACAGGTTGCCCAACACAATAGACCAGCCCTCAAGGCGGCCATATAACAAAATATACCTACCCTCCGGGTCCAAGTATTGCTTTTCCAACTCAAATCGAACCCGAGTATTAATCAGAATGACCACTCCACCCTTTTTCCCCTTGGCCGGGGCGCCCCAACTCTGCCGCACCCATGTTTTCCGCAGCTTAGCATGCTCTTCGGCCGTCTGGTGGATCTCCTGTAACAAAGCAACATCACAGTTCAGCCGTGCCAAGGCCTGCAACACTTTATATCTCTTAATGGGGTTACCTACGCCACACACATTCCAGGAAACAACCCTCAAGCCGGGTTGTACGGAAACAAGTTATAAGTATCCGACACATAGTGAGAGTAAGGCGGACCTCCCCAGCCTGAAGTCCCCCCCCAGTCAGTGAAGCGCTCCCAGCTTCCACACTTAGAAACAAGCAAGAGTTCCTCTGTGTGTTCTGGTTTCCCGATCCCACACCCCCCCCTCTCCCCGCCTCCTCCCAGCCGTCCCCCCTCCCCTCTCTCCCCCTCCCCTCTCTCCCCCTCCCCCTTCTAAACAGTCCCCAACCCGCCCCGGCCTTCTCTCTCCCTCAAACCCCCTGTCGAACATTCCCCACCCCCGCCTAATCCCCAACCCCCCCTAGTTCCGCTAACCTTAAACCACCCTCCCCTCCCTGCCTTGGGGAGAGACTACTGAGGTCCCACTGAGCTCAACCCACTCCCCCCTACCCAAATAATGTAACGCTGACCTCCACCTCCCCGTCTCACTAGGAAGAACAAACCACCGCCCACCCAATCCCAACTGTATACTACCCGAAGGGAAACAACCCCACCATTTTATCCTCAGAAGTAACAGAACCTAAAACAAAAAAACACAAACCATGTTCACCATCAAGGAGGCAGATCTACTAATTTGTAGCAGCAAACTAAACTTTCAAAAGCCCCCTACAAAAGGCATTAAGGCAATATGAGCCCATAAAATGTATATAACTTCTCAGTTATATTGCCCCTCATCGAGCAATTAAACTAGTCAAATAACCAAATGAGAGCAAAAACAAAAACGGGGGAGCCATCGAGGGGACGGGCCGCGGTGGCTACGCCGTTATGCTCAGCGACATTCCCCCAGCAGAATCCGGAGGACCCGCCAGCTTCTGCTGTGGGCATGTAACCCCTCGACTCAACCTCTCAAATCGGGCGGCGGAGCCAAGCTCTTACAAAATTATCGAGAGGGTCTAGGGGGGTCACCGCACTCTTCAGTCCCCCCTTCCCACCGGCCCCCCTTAGCCAACGCCGAAAGTCATCCGGACATACCCCACAGCAAGAGATAGTCCAGCTTAAGGCTTAGAAATAAAAATAGACAAGGACAGTGTCCCAAGTCCATTAGGGAGACAACGAGGCCTCTCACGCCCGTGTCACAACTTGCTCCACATAAGTCCCAGCCTCTGCAGCAGACTCGAACACTCGGTGGGTTGTATTGTGGAAAACATGTAGTCGGGCTGGATATTGCACCGAGAAGCGAATCCCCGCAGCGATGAGCTTTTCACACCAGGGCGCATATTCCCTCCGCTGCTTGCTGAGGGCCACCGAGTAGTCCTAGGCTACACATATTTTCGCATTGTTATAGGTGACGTCGCCCTTCTGTCTCGCTGCCCGTAGAACCTTCTCCTTGAGAGGGAACCGTAGAAATTTAGCCAGCACAATCCGCGGACGACGATCTCGGGCTTGTGCATTCCCCACTCAGTGAACCCTCTCGATGCATACACGCTCTTCGGGGTCAGCAGAACCCAGCAGGTCAGTTACTAAGGCTTCTAGGTAACCACGAAGGTCTCTGTCCGCCACAGTTTCAGGGATACCCATAAACCGTAGGTTGTTCCGGCGCGAGCAGTTTTCCAGGTCATCAAGTTTTGCTGCTTGTTGCCCGAGCTGTGTCTTTAGGCCCTCTACCTCGTGAGCCAGGGCTGCGGCGCCATCTTCGGCCTGTCCCAAACGCTCTTCGACCTCCCGAAGCCAGCTTCCCAGGGTATCCACCGAGGTCTGCAGCCCATCCATCTTTTCATGAAGTGCTGCAAATTGGAGAGATAGGGCCACTGCTACCGCAGCCGACACTTCATCAAGGAATGTGGCCGATTTTGGCGAGTTTGGTGCCCCCGTTACATCTGCCATCTTACTTGCACCCGCCAGGCGCTTCTTGTCTCTCCGAGTTGTTTTTACAGTGGAGGCCATCGCAAACCCTGTCCACTGCAGGTCTGAGAATGTTGTCGGCTCGTATATTCACGAGGCTCGAAAGGCCCCTTGCTGCTGAGTGTTAAACGGCCGATTTTCGCCGGTTTGGGCTAAGGGGGAGCAGAGCTTGCTCAGGATGCGACCGCTACCGTGTTTGCATCACGTGACCTCTAATCTTTTATTTTTTAGTTTTCTTGTGGTCGCGGCTGCCTTTCCCGACACCACCGGTACTGCCGGTGTTTCTTTTTTCTTTTCTTGTAAAAATTTTCCTTTTTAAGGAATATTTTTTTCCTTCTTAGTGTCTCACGGTTTTTCAGGCCTGCTAGGCCTCTCCTCTTTCCTTCATGGAACCGCCAGCCACTATCCCCAAGAAATGTACAAACTGTGGCGGTACAACCTTAATTTTGGACACTCACAATTGGTGTCTAACCTGTTTGGGTCCTGACCATTTTCCTCCGGAGTGTCCCTCCTGCAGTAGTATTGTGAGAAGAAGTTTTCAACATCGAGTTTCCCTCGACACACGGTCCCCATCCAACTTCAGGGTACCGACCATATCTTCTTCTACACAGGATCAGGTAACCCAAAAACAGTCTGGTAAGACTAGCCAGTCCTCGAGTGGCAAATCTCATGCACAGCATAGAGATGCCTCTGGCCTTGCCCTCGAGAATCCACTGGTTTCAAAACCCCGGTGGGAGTCTTCGGCCTCCAAAACCCGTGTGGGGTTTCAGGTCGTTCCTGAGGTTCACCCCTCACAGAACATACCTGAGCCATGCCTGGTGGTGGCATCCGCATCGAGTGGTACCGATACCCCGGAATCGGCAATGGTGTTGTATGAAACATTCCTCACCAAGGATCGTCGTATCATCCCCGGTACCGATACTAGTATAGTACCGACGTCGGTATCCTCCAGACATGCATCGATAGACTCGCTTCCTTCGATGCCGAGTCTGGAATCGATCTCCAGTCTGGAGGACAGGGTACCGACTCGCCTTGGTACCGGCGCCAGACAATACCGAAGGCTCGGTTCTGAGGATTCGGATCCGGCACTCTCGGTGTCTTGGATGCCGTTAGAGTGGCCACCGGCTGGCCTTCATCCACCGGTATCGGATACGGTACCGAAGCCGGTACCGTTATCCACAGTACCATTGCCGTCAGTGCCTTCCATGCTTCTCTCATGAGGCATTAATTAACTAGGTACAATTTTGCTAAATACATGAAACATTAATTAACTAGGTACAATTTTGCTAAATACATTAACATGATTGGACTAAATATGGTAAATAATTTGTTAAATAACAATTGAACTATTTACATATTTTGAACTATTTACATATATCTATTTACAGGATTTACAAATAGATCCCTCGGTGCCAATGCTAGTTCTTCATCAGTTCTAGCCTATTCAAAGGAAGTTCCCTCTGGGGATCCTTCTTTTCAGGCTTTCCTCCGGGATATGGCAAAATCACTTGCCATTTCTATTCCTGGACAGGATCCTACACAGGGGAATACAGGATCCTTCTTTATTCCTGGCAAAGCAAAGGAGAACATCATGCTTCCTTTGCATCATTCCTTACAGGATCTCCTTCTAGGAATGTGGGAAGCTCCTTTAAAGGTACCCCCTCCTTTCAGAGCAACTGATCTTCTGTATCAGGTGCCCCCCTCTCCAGGGTTTCAAAAGACTCAATTTCCTCATCATTCCATTGTAGTAGAATCAGCAATGAGGCGGGTGAAGAGTACAAAAAAGCACTCTTCTGATCCACCAGGTCGTGCGTCTAAGACACTAGATGCCTTTGGACGTCAAACCTTCCAGGCATCTATGCTTTCAGCAAGAATTCTCTCATATATTTTTATATGGGTCTATCTCTTGAGGAGGTCACAAAGAAATTACATCTTTTGACTCCTTTTCTTCCAGAGCCCAAGAGTGCAGACTATTCCTCACTGGTTAGTCATGCTCAGAATATCTCTAGGTTTCTTACTTGTGCTTCCCTAGACTCCTTTGAGTCTGTTAGCAGAACCTCTGCTATAGCTATAGGGGCATGACATAAAGCCTGGCTCCAAGCTTCAGACTTAGATAAATGGGCACATGTTAGACTGGGAAATACTCCATGCACCGGAGAAAATCTCTTTAACAAGCAGTCTTTACTCCAGGTTGCTCAGTTAACAACTGACTGTCCTGTTTCTAGAGGCTGTCCTACGCCTTCTGCTTTCCCAGTAGGTAGAAAATGTCCTACCAAACTTTCTTCCCCTAGGGTGAAAAGGTTTTATCCATCATCTGCCCATCACACAGATGTTCCCAAACAGGGGAAACATCGTCCTGGTCTGAAGAATCCACAACCTCAACAGGGTCAACAAACCCAGCAGTCGCAGGGTTTCAAATAGATCATTGTCCCTCTTGGTCGGTGGTTAGGGTGGCAGTCTGCTTCTTTTCACTTGAAGTATCTGCACCAATTTTCATCCTAACCCTCCTAGATATCTCTTCATGAGACATCTTTTCTCTAACTCTAAGACTCTTTATGATGCTCATGCCCATACTTAACAGATTTTCCTTTTCCTTTTGAAGGAAACAGAGGTAACAACTATCAATAGACAGTTGTTTCCCTATACTGGCATGTATCATCTCATCGGTCAGAGACTTCCTCCATAGTCGGTCTCTTGCAACTCTGTCTTACCTCCCTCTTCCTATAACATTGCTTTGTAAGAGGGACTCTTTAAACCGGTAAGCCCCTATGGTCCTCTACCTGTTCTACCGGGGGATTTCTCCTTTTTGGAATTGTTCTCCCCCTTGTTACCTTAGGGCAGCTCATCAGACTATAGGAAGTCCTACCATGTCTGTCCTTTCTTTTTCCCAATCCAAAAAAGAAAGAGGGAAAACAAGCTTTTCCACGCTGCCCTGGTAGTTGCTGCACATACAGCAATTCCTAGTGGTTAAGCCACTGGTTTTGTTCACTACACAACCAGGGCTTCCCCTCCACTAGCAATCCTCCTAGCCTTACTGCTAGGTCCCAATCTGGTTAGTAGCCTCGTTTGGGAAACCCTATTATCACAGTCTGGTTGGTTACCTTCTATTCTTTGCCCCCTTGTCTTTGGCAGAATAGCTGGTCGCCTACTGACTTTCCACAGTCAGTTTTTTCTTCTAACCAACCTGCAGCATGCTCTCTGCATCTCTACAGAGTAGCTTTGCACTATGGGCCTTTGCTAGAGAGCATCAGTATCTGGCCTAGCAGATAACCTCAGATGGTTAGGAGGGGTCCCCCAGTCATGTTCCATGTCTGGCAGGTATTCCCTACCCTTACCATCTCATCTTAAATCTCTTTTGAGGCATAAGCCTCAGGCCTTTCAATCCGTGAAAACCTCAAGGAGGGCCAATTCCCTGAGTTGGCCCATATCTCCTTGAATCTTCAAGTCAGAGATAAGCTTCTTCAAAGACAGCTAGAGGATGCCTAATACCCATCTTGACCTCATAGGTGGGTCACTAGGGTATCTTCCTCCAGGGGCATCCTCTGTCCATTCTCCATACTGCAGTTCTGAAGAGATCTGTCTGCAGACTGAAGTTATCTTCTGCAATTTTCATGTAGGCCATCCTGGTTATCCAAGAGCTCAAATTCTGTAAAGACTTCAGACTCTTCTTGTCAGGGAAACTTTTCCTCTGACTCTACCAGTCATAACCAGGAAAAGAGGATTCTCTATATATCTCTTCAAGCAGGTATCAACCTTCTTGCTGTCAAATACATCTTCCTCTCTCCCTAGAGGGGATGAGGTTCTATGGACATCTTTCCATCCATACACCTGGAGACAAGTGTCTATATACCGGCATATTCATATAGGTATATATAGCTATATATAGATACATATATATACTTATCTATATCTATCTGTGTGTTTTTCTGCCCATACATATCTCTTTATGCATATATACCCTATGGGTGTATATATTTATTTATTTATTTATTTATTTATATATATATATATATACACACACATATATATTTACAGATATAATGAGATATGTTTTTTGATAGATCTGTATCATCTACTTATCTATCTCTCTGTTAGGTTCAGATATCCTTACATCTCTACCTGATCCTGACAGATGGGCACTACCCCTATCAATGCTGTGCCAACATTTTTAGGGGGCTACACTATAACCACTTCCTGTGGTAATTAACAAATTTTTTCCTTACCATAACCTTTTTAGGTTTAGGTACTCCTGAAGCTCTCCATGTCCCTTTTTTCTTTCCTAATTAATCCCATTTAGGAAAGACATTGCGGAGCTTCAGTTACTCTAAAGCTTAACGCTCCTGAGTCTGTCCTTCCTTCTTATCAGATACAAGGGTCTCCACACCCTTTCTCCCCTACATGGACTGCTTCCAACCCCAGTCCAGTTGGGCCAGACTCATTTATTCTCTTGTCCAAGGATTGTACTATTTTTGGACCAAACCAGCTTAAGCTTACTTCAATAGTACCTTCTGCGTCTCCGCTGAAGCTCTACCTCTTATACTACCCCAGTTTTTTTTCCTGGGGCTGTTCTCACCCTGAAGGGTTCTGACCTCCACTTGTTTTTTCTACTTTGTTACCTCTACTTCTCAGTGAGGTACCTCTTAAGCGCATTCACTGACTCTTCTAACAGATTCATATCTACCTCAGTGGACTTGTGCAATGCCAACAAGGGAGGCCCTGATCACAATATTATATTACTAAATGCCCTCTATACAGGGTCTTCCCCTTTTGAAGCTCTGTTCTAACCAGCTGTTCCACAGCTCCTTTGCTGTATTCAACTCCTACCCTCCATCCCCAGGATGCCTGAGGTCCTGAGGAATGGCATGGCTCGTTCTAGATTTGCAACATGCTAGGACTCCCTCTGGGCATCTGAGCTTGGGAGTCCCCATATGTTTAGACTCATTCCTGCTTGTTCCTGGAGATAGCACAGTTACTTACCTGTAACAGGTGATCTCTGGGAACAGCAGGAATAAGTCTTCACAACCCACCCACCTCCCTTAGGAGTTGTTTTTTCTCTATCTCTATCTTTCCCTTCTCTGCTCTCTCTCTCTCTCTTTGTCTCAGCTTTAAAATTTAACTGAGGAGAGGCAGTTGGGAAGGCGGGAAGGCAGCATGCAGGCATGGTGGGATGCTTCCAAAGGCTTTCTGATTGGACGCTGGGAAGCGTTCCCGCGCAGACTCCGTCGGTACCGACGTACCCATATGTGAAGACTTATTCCTGCTGTTTCCAGAGATCACCTATTACAGGTAAGTAACTGTGCTTTACTTGTCTGTTGTGTTGTTTTGGTCTTGAGTGGTGGGATGATCAGGAGATTCTAGTTTATAGCTCTTCTCGGTCTTGTAGTGGATGCTTTTGTGATCTGAGCAGTGAGACAAGGGGCTGACATGTTTTGGAGGATTTTGAAGGTTGTAGTGAAAGCTTTATATTTTGATAGTTGAGCGATTGAAAGCCAGTGTAGACTTTTCAGGATTGGTATTGTGGTGTTGGTTTGGACTGGCTATTAGTATTCTAGCAGCAGTATTTTGTACTAGCTGTAGTGGGTGTAGTGCATGTTTGGAGAGACCTTGATAAGATGATGTTTCTGTAGTCCAGGTGGGGTGTGATGACGGCTTGCATTACAGATCTGAAGTCGTTGTACTGTAGCAAGTGTCGTAAGGGGTTGAGAAGCTTCAACTTCCAGTAAGCTCTATTTGCTGTATTTTTGATGTGTGCACACATGCTGAGGCTGCTGTCAATGGTTATACCTATGTACTTGATTTCTTTCTTTATTGATATTTCTGCAGTATGTGTTATGATCTTTTTGGGGGGCTTAAACTCCTGATCTCTGAATATGAGTAGCGCTTCGGTTTTGCTTTTGTTTACTGTGAGGTTTATGTCTGCAAGGAGGTTTGTAACAACAGTGAAGACATCAGATATGATCGAGAAATCTGGGTTGGTAGTATTGAATGGCATGTAAAGCATGTCATTTGTGTAGAGATGAAAGTGCATGCTCCATTTTTTTATTAGATTGCAGATGGATTGAATGTGTAAGTTGAATAATCAGAGAGGGCTGATCCTCGAGGGATGCCTTGTGTTAATTTAAAGGGTTTTGAGTTGGTGGTACTGACCTTTACTTGCATAGTTCTGTCCTGGAAGTAAGATGTGAACCATTTTAATGTGCCATCTGTTAAACCAATGTTGATGAGTCTTTCTAGCATGATGTGATGTGCTACTGAGTCAAATGCAGCACTTATATCAAGGAAGATGAGCACAAAACCCTGTTGGGGCTTATCCAAGCCAATGATGAGTCTGTTGAAGAGATCCGTTAACAGTATTTCAATGCCATGATGAGGGCAGAAGCCATGTTGTGGATCCAGTGGAGCATGCAAGTCAACATGGTCTTGAAGCTGCTGTTGCATTGCTTTTTCTATTATTTTGGCCAAAAACGGGATGCTGGTAATTGGTCTATATGAGCCTGGGTTTGCTGCATCTAGTGAGGTCTTTTTTAGTATGGGACGTACTGAGGCTTCTTTGACGGAGGAGTGCACTATTTTTAGGATGGACTGAGCAAACTGATTGCGTAGTATTTTGAGCCATGTTACGGGCATGGGTCCAGAGGTGGTGATGTGGTATTTATATTGTTGATGATCAATTAACTCTCTTTTGGTTATCAGGTTGAATTTGATCCATGTATGATTTTTTTCTGTACTGTTCTGTTGCTGCAGTTTTTCATAGTGTTGTAACATAGTAGTGCTCTGTTGTAGAGGAAGTCCGCCATAACTTGAGGATCAACTTGGATTTTCATGTATGCTGTGTCAGTTGAGTTAGGGTCATTGCTCACAATTGAAAATAATTCTCTAGGTCGGTTGAGTGATTTTGTGAGTATGCTTGTGATGTGATCTTTTTGAACTTTGTTACGTAGGTTATTATATTCTTTTTGGTTGTTATGAAGCTGTGTCTTGATAGTATTATCCTGTGACCTTTTCCATTTTCTTTGTAGACGTCTGAGGTCACGTCTGAACTGTTCCAGGTTCTAGGATTTCTTGCGCTTTGTAGATTTGCGTTTATTAAATGTTGCGGCCCCATTAAGAATCTAGTTCCATGAGCTGAGAAGAGTGTCTAGGTCATGTATGTAAGAGTTTACTAGTGGAGAAGCCTTGTTTAGGAAGTATTCAGGTTTGAATGCCTTGAAATGACGTTTGTGTTGGTATTGTATTGGGGTGTTTGGCTGGCTGATATAGGTTGGAATATTAAGGGATATCATGGCATGGTCTGACCATGAAACTGGGTTAATTTGTAAGTTGAGATCTGCTTTGTGTAGTATATTGGCTATGAAAATAAGGTCAAGAAGGGGATCCTTTGTAGTGAGTTGGAGCATCAATTATCTATGTCAGGTGTAGAGATTCCATTGCATGTAGGAATGCGCAGGTGTGTTTTGTTGCAGTAGTGGGTAGGTTCAGGTCCCCCATGAATATAAAGAGGTTTTTTTGTGACTGAGTGGGTACTCATTTCATCTAGAACATCTGATAGATCTTCCATGTTAGTAGTGGGTTTTCTTTAGGTTAGGCATATGATATGCTCAGCGTTGGAAATGGTTAAGTAGTCTATTGTTTGTAGTGATTGGGAGTTGATGAAGGAGAAGTTCAACTGTTTTTTGGCAAGAATTATTACCCCCCCCCCGCCTCTTTTTTGTTATCTAGGGCACTTGAACAGAGTATATTGCGAAGTCGTCACCTGATTGAGGAGTATGTTGTCAGAATCTGTGATCCAGCTTTCAGTGATGCATATCAGATTCAGTGTCTGTGTATGTATATGGTCAACAATGGTCTGAATTTTCTTTTTTTTTTTTTTTTTTATTTAAAGGCAACACAATAGTACAACATAGTCAAGATTATCATGAGTTACATTGACACTCCAATAACAAGCAGAATAGTTGAAAACTCACAGGCAAAATTCTCAGGGCCTTTCTTCTTTTTTTTTTTTTTTTTTTAAATTATATTGAACCCCTTATTCTCCGCTTATCTTGACGTGACCCCACACCACCCTACCTGCCTATCCTTACTACCCCCCAAACCCCCCTTCCACCCTTTCCTCCCACCTCCCTCCGCCCCCCCCCCCACCCACCTCTAAGACTCCCCATGCCTGTCAGGACTAGTGAGAGGACCCTAACTTACCAAAACCCTCCAAAAAGATACAGGAGCTAGGAGACACCACCTCACGTAAGTGTGCTAAGTCAGCATGGGCAGGGAGTATAATAGACCCCTAAGCAGCTATGAGCCATACTTCAAAGTAAAGGGTTCCCATACTTGCTCAAACTGGGGGAGGTGGAGTTTTCTTGCCGCCACCCCGTGTTCCATGGTATAAATATCCCACATCCGCTTCAACCAATTAGAGAAGGAGGGTGCCAGGGCCTGCTTCCAGGCCGCCGCTAACGCCAGCCGCGCAGCATTCAAACCATGTCGAATTAGAGTTAGCTGTGGTGTCCTGGCACCCGGGACATTCACACCAAGGAGAAAGATGCCTGGATCCCAGGGGATGTGCAGTCCAACCAATTGTTTTAATCGATACTGGATCCCCCTCCAGAAGACCCGAATACGGGGACAAAGCCACCAAATGTGCGCCAAGGTACCCCTCAGCCCACAATTCCGCCAGCATAAGGCTGAAACCCCCGGATATGCCTGCGCAATCCGTTCAGGCGTCATATACCATCGATAGAGAATTTTATAGTTAGTTTCCCGGGCATTAATCGCAATCGAGCTTTTCCACAGGCTACCTTCCACCTGCTCCCATCGATGTTCTGAATAGTGAAGGGGTAGATCGTGATTCCATTGCTCCCTATGCCTGCCGGGTCCCGAGTGTCGCTCCTGTAGCTGAGCGTACAAGGCAGCAATAAGGCCTTTCGTGGTGGTACTGCCTTCACAAAAGCGCTCAACGTCCAACAGGTCACGGGCAACCTGAGATCGAACCGCCCGAGTCTGCATCCAGTGAGCCACCTGCGTATACTGGAAGGCCTGATTATCAGGCAACTCAAAGTCCTCCTGGAGTGCTCGAAAGAAGCGCAACCTTCCCTCATCAAGCAGTTGACCCATGCGGCTAAGTCCCTTATGCCCCCACACCCGGAATACCAGATCACTCATTCCTGGGGGAAACAAAATGTTATCCACAATGGGCGCTAATGGGGTCAAGGCTGCCCTCTGAGACCGAAAGGACCTGTCCCAGCATTGGAGAGTGTGTAGGACATAAGGGTTACCTATTCGCGCGCCCCCTCTTAATTTGGAACTGAGCCATAGCCTATCTCCTAATCCCGCCCCCCCCCCCCGAAAGATATTGTTCCATTTGAACCCAACGCTTGGGGCTATCAGCGTTCATCCATTCTACCCCCCCTCAGCATTCATCCATTCTACCCCCCCCTCAGCATTATGCCGCCATATAGTACCACTGAAGATTGGGCGCCCCCATACCGCCGCGCCGGGTCTGCATATAAAGAGTACAGCGTGCTATGCGGGGTTTCCGGGATCGCCATATAAACTTCATTAGCAGCGCCTGCCAGGTGGCTAAAACTCCTTGCGGGAGCGGGATAGGGAGCACCTGAAAGAGGTATAAGAACTTCGGGAGCACTACCATCTTCACCACCGCTATACACCCAAACCAGGACAACATCAAATTGGTCCACGACGCAAAGTCTTGCTTAACCTGCTGAAGAAGCGGGTTATAATTTTCCGTATAGAGTGCAGTCCGCTCCACTGTCAAATTTACTCCTAAGTAGCGCATGGAGCCGGATACCCATCTAAATGGATAGGCGGCCTTCAATTGTGAGCAAATCGCATCTGGGACCCCAACGTTTAGAATCTCAGATTTAGTGTAGTTAATCTGGAACCCCGATACCTGGGAGAAGGCAGCAAAAATTTGCATAGCAGCGGGAAGAGACTTAACCGGATCCACCAGCGATAGTATGATATCGTCTGCAAATAGTGCTATTCGATATTCCGCAGGACTCACCCGAACGCCCACTATGTATGGGTGATCGCGAAAACTCTGCGCCAAGGGCTCCATCACCAGCGCAAACAGCAGCGGCGACAGAGGACAGCCCTGCCGAGTGCCCCTTTCCAACGCAAAACTCGCAGACTGACCCCCGTTAACGCAGACACGTGCCCTGGGTTCTTGATAAAGGCAGCGTACCCAACGCTGGAAGTTAGGGCCAAACCCCATGGCGTCCAACATCCTCCACAGAAAATCCCAGCTAACGCGATCAAAGGCTTTCTCCGCGTCAACGCCTACCAAAAGTGCCGACTGAGGGCCCTGCCGAGCAACATGTATAACCTGTAGCATTTGCCGGATATTATCCGCTGCCTGGTGGCCCGGCACAAACCCTACTTGGTCAGATTGTACTAAAGTTGGCAAGAGCCGATTGAGGCGGGCAGCTAGTACCGACGCCAATATTTTAACGTCCGTGTTGAGTAAGGAAATTGGGCGATAAGAGGCTGCCTCCTGTAGGGGCTTACCAGGTTTAGGTATCATAGCAATAAGAGCTTCACGCTGAGAGGGGGGCAGCGCTACCCCCCGCAACACTTCGTTAAAGAGCACCGTCAGGGTCGGCGCTAGCTGCGCTCTAAAGGTTTTATAATATTCAGCGGGAAAGCCATCTGCTCCCGGCGCCCCCCCCCCCCCCCCGGCTTCAGCCGTCGGATTGCTGTCTCCACCTCTTCCACGGTAAGCTCAGCATCCAATTGAGCTACATCTGACTCATGCATCCGTGGCAGCGTAACTGAACGCAAATACTCTTGCACCCGATGCAAGTCAACAGATTCAGCCCTATACAACCGTTCCAAAAATTCAGCAAATGCCTCGCGTATTTCCCGAGAGATCACCTTCTTGTGCCCCCGTGAGTCTCGGATTTCACGAATTACCCTCGTTGTGTGCTGCTGGCGGAGCCGTAAGGCTAGATACCACCCAGCCTTATTCCCCCATTCATAAAAGGTTTGTCGCAATTTCCGTCGTATGTTATCCAAGTTACGCTGCTGACAGGCAGTCAACTTAGCCTGCACTGCCCGCCACTGGCGCAAGACACCTTTAGAACTGGTCCGAGCATGCTCCAACTGCAAGCGTCGGGACTCTCCCTCTAATTGACAAGATTCCTGCTTCCAGGCCCGTCGTGTACGGGCCGCTTCTGCTATCAGTCGGCCCCGCGCGGTAGCTTTAAAGGCTTCCCATACTGTTGGCAAGGGGACCTCCCCGGTGTCGTTTAGTTCAAAAAAGTCTTTCAGAAAACAGCTATGGTCCTGCACAGCACGCTGTCGCCGTAAAAAGCGAGTATCTAAACGCCAGAGCCGGTGGTGTTCATTACAAAAATCCGCTGGTAGCGTGATCCAGCATGGAGCATGGTCCGACCACGTCAGCGCCCCATGCCCGGCCTCGATTCTCTCGTCCATCAGCCGCTGATCTAGCAAAAAATAGTCGATACGGGTATGCACCTGGTGGACGGCCGAGTAATATGTATAACTTTTTTCCCCTTCGTGTGTATCTCTCCAGACGTCACGCAGACCTAAGTCATGTATTAGGTTCCGCAGTGCCTTACTAGGCCCACGGACCTCCCTCCCAACGTTACTCGTCGAGTCCAAATGAGGGATCAGGTGAACATTACAGTCCCCGCCAAGTATGATAGGGCCGGTTGCAAAATCGGCCAGCTGAGCTTTAAACTGCGTGAAAAAGGATCCCTGACCTGCATTGGGGGCATACACGTTGGCCAAGATCAACAAACGGCCGTCCAAGCGGACATTCAAGAGGAGCCACCTCCCCAAATTATCCCTCTTAACATCTTCTACCTTGAGGGATAAGCTTTGGTGGAATAGCAAGGCCACCCCTCACTTCTTACGTCCGTTGGCATCCGAAGCCACCCATACCTCATGATAGGGCTTACGCTTTAACCACCCTTGTTTGCTGGGGCGGAGGTGTGTCTCCTGCAAAAACACCAGATCAGCTCTCAAGGATCTCAATTCCGCAAACAGCAAGGAGCGTTTTCCTGGGGAATTGAGACCCTTTACATTCAGAGAGATTATTTTCAACATGGCAACTCAACTTATTATACCACCAATGCGCCCCCCCCCCCCGCATTATCATTAAGTTGATATGCTACGAACAACCCCTCACCCATCTTGCTTGTTACACTAGTCAGAGGCACTCCCCACCTGTACCACTTCCAGATCCCGTCCGCTAAGGTTATCGACACCCCCCCCCCCTTTCCCTTCCCCCCAAATCAATCTTATCTGTATTGCTCTCCTGTCCCATCCATCATCATCCCCTCCCAGCTGTACCACCTGCCTGCCAAACAGGACACCGTAAAGCTACCCCCTTATCCCACTCCACCCGGTTCCCCATGCAAAAAAGATAAGAGCATACACTATGTTGTAATGGTCCCCTTATATAGTATAGAAGCGTATTAAGATGCATACGCCCCCCATTTTCCAGCACAGTTACAGTTTCCTGTTCCCCGTATTTAACACAGAACAATTTTTCCTAGAACTCCATACTAACATTAAACCTTTAGTACATTAATAAGCAACATGATATTGGACCGACTTATGTCAACCTATGATGGTAATCGTTTTTCACTATCAAAAGAGTCATTGAAAACTCCCTCAATGCCTGGGGGACTTTCTCAGATGATCCGAAGAATCTCAAGTTGGTCTTCCCACTCGAGTCCATTTAGAGCGCCGAGGGCCAGGGGCCGGCGTCTCCGGTATTGCATTGTCGTCCACCAGTCCGCCTGTCGCAGCGCTCACCATGCCTCCGTGTGGTCTTTAGCTGAAATTTTTTTATTTCCCAGGAGGAAATTCATTCGAAAGGGGAAAGACCAGGAGTAACGAATCCCTTTGTTGTTCAGCACCGCTGTAATTGGTTTCATCTCTCGTCGGTGGGCCAGTGTGAAGGCCGAGAGATCTTGGAATACATATACTGCTGCCTCCTGAAAGTGGAGCACTTTTTTCTCTCAGCCTCTCCGTAAGAGAAGTTCTGCGTCAGTATATCTCAGAAATCGGGCAATAACATCGCGCGGTTGGTTATTTGGCGGCTTTCCTAAGGCACGGTGCGCCCTCTCAACTTCCATCCCAGGGCCCTGGGCTGCATACTCCTCAGGTGTCAGTAGTTGCTCTATCAAAGTTTTGAGCACTATCTGTAGGTCCTCAGCTCCCCCCACCGCTTCCGGTATGCCTCGGAAGCGTACATTGTTGCGGCGAGATCTGTTTTCTATGTCATCAATTTTATAAGTCAGTTCCATTGCTTGCGAGCGCTGTCTGTCAACTGCACACTGTATATCCACCAGAGCACCGTCATAGTCCTCCATTATTGTCTCAACCTCTTCCACCCGAGTGCCTAGGTCTTTTAGATCAGTTCTAAGTTCCGCCATTGAGCTCATCACTTCTTCGCGCATGGAGCGGAATTCGTTCGCCAAGTCCTCAAAGCCCCTACGAAGCTCCCTTTGCAAAAGGGCATGAGATGTTGAAGTTGCGGGTTCCGGATCAAGTTCACTCATTGTCTCGTCCCCAGATCCGTCTGAGAACGTCTTGCGAGGTGGAGTATTCTGCGTTCCAAGCTTGCCTTGGAGGCGTTGAGAGGCCCGCACGCCATCCCGGAGTTCAGGTCCCTTGGCCTTAGCAGCCATCAGGTCCAACGCACGTGGCTTCAGAGCAATGTAAAATTATTATTGAGAGTACTTAAAAATAAAGAGAAGCAAAATCCAGCTCTTGACCAGCAGATGGCGCTCCGCTCACAAAACTAGTAACAGTGATCCATAGACATAAGGAAGTCCTGCAAACATTATAAGTATTGAGCATTCAGCAGCACTTATGAAGACCTTCTTCAGATTTAGCGCTGTGATCGGGAGGCAGAGACAAGATGCGGACTCATACAACAGTGCTCCCCACACTTGCTGCAGATGCCCAGCAGGAAATTCAGGACAGCCCAGGACCTCCAGCACACTCCACTCCCGCCAAAAGTGCTTGGAACGCAAAGACGCTTATGCGTTCCAAGAGCACATGGCTATGGCCGCCAGCCCGCTCACGCCGGTCAGGGGAGTCCAAGTTTCTTCAACCGTGGATTCTAGCAAGGCACTCACCTCCTCCCAGTCAGAAGTCGCGCTTCCCACACATTGAAAGCAGGAAAAATCGCCAATGTGCAGCTGTCTTCACTTTTGCCCCATGAGGCACCGGTCCCCCGCCGACCTGTAATCACCTGCCCGCGCTCCCCTGCACTCGCTGGGGAGAGGCGGCACACTCGATCTTCTTTCTGCGGCTGAGAGCTGAAACGCGGCTCCAGGTACGGGGATCAGCGCCGGTCCCGCCGGTATTTAAAGCAGCATCATTCAGGCAGCGAGAAGCAGCTCGGGGCTCAGGATCGCACTCTTCTCCCTCCAGCGCAGCAGAATAGCGGCGGATCACTCTCTCGCGCGCTGTAGAGGACCCGCTGGCCTCCAGTAACCGAAAGCAGCCAAATACAGGGGGATCTGTGGTTTTTTCGCTAATGTTTTCTGAAGATGGGAGAATCCCGGGACGGAGCAGTTCTAAGCTGCGGCCATTCTCTCTCGGGCTCGCTAGCGCCCCCAATGGTCTGAATTTTCTAACGGACAGAGCGGACACTAATGAGCAAACATTTGATTGGGTGTATTTGGTGTTTGAAGACTCTTGTTATGGGCTGAAAGGGATCTGTGTCGATCTGTATGAGTCTGCGATCTGGTTTAGAGAGTGGTATTTTATGATGGGATATGAGATGA
This sequence comes from Ichthyophis bannanicus, assembly GCA_033557465.1. Lineage (NCBI taxonomy): Eukaryota > Metazoa > Chordata > Amphibia > Gymnophiona > Ichthyophiidae > Ichthyophis > Ichthyophis bannanicus. The sequence goes on from CM066033.1 coordinate 548,293,001, forward strand.
AGGTTTGGTCTGTGAGGAATTGCTATGTTATTGTTTTGAGTACTAAGTATCTGGGTGGATGATATAAGAAGGAGTGTAGTCAGTAGTATCATGTGGAATATGAGAATGTGTGGTATCATATTTGGTTGGTGTCCCGTAGCTTACCGTGAGTGCTTGTTTGTATGAGTCCCATTTCAGTGATGGTAATCCTGTAGTTGTTTTTTCTTTTGGTAGTGTGTGGAGTGTAAAGCTGCACAGTTGATTGGTCCTCTGTTGTCCTTTGAAGGTCCCCGCCTAAGGGCCTCTGGCGAGGCCCTCAGGCGCAGGCACGCCTGAAGGCGCTTTAAATTTAAAGCCAGAGTCTTTTCCCCTGTTAGGCCTTGAGCCCAGGAGCGGGGAGGGGCTTGTCTTCCTGTTCCCCCACTCAGTGCCTGTCAGGGAGGAGCAGTTGTTGTCGGCGGCGATGTGGTTCCTTCTTCGCGACTGTAGTCACTTTAAATTTAAAGCTGAGTCTTTTCCCCTGATTGTCCTTGAGCCTGGGAGCAAGGATGGGCTTGTCTTCCCGTTCCCCCGCTCGATGCCGGTCAGGGAGGAGCAGTTGTTGTCAGCAGTGATGCAGCTCCTTCTTCTTATGTAAGCTCTGACTGATAACACTGGTCAACATTGAAATCGTTACTGACTTTAAAAGGCCCTAATCTGTAGTATCTTGGTGAGCTGAACACGAATATAACATTAAAAAAATTGTATTGGCTCTCGTTTTGAAGATATTGCATGTAGTTCATTTTTGACGTTTCACCGTGTAAATTTATCCAGTAGGACATCAACAACATCCCAATTAAGCCTTGAATGATGTAATATTGCATCACATTGCATAATACCAGCATGCACACATCATCAAGAGTTGATTTCATCATTTTCTGATGCAATGCAATACTACTGCCAGACGGCTGTTGAAGGCATCTGACGTCAGCAGTGTACTATATGCAGTCGGAAAGGTTGAGCATTTAAAATATTTCAGACTGTGTGAGAGACAGTTTAAGCTACTGTTACATGTAACTTTTATTAATCATATAATTTTAGCCATTTAGGTACAATACAGAACAGTAATGCCGCGAAAGTGCGTTAATGCCGTTGACAATTTCTGCTACATTTGTGGGGAAGTGATATTTGCCAACCAAAAGAAAAGTATCACTTCTCAACTGAAGAAGGCATATCATCTTTACTTCGGATGCAAGATTGGTGACCAAGACAAGCCTTGGGCCCCGCATATATGCTGCACTACATGTACAACAGAACTTTCACAGTGGTTGAATTGCAAAAGACCATCAATGCCGTTTGCAGTCCCCATGGTGTGCAGAGAGCCAAGCAACCACATAAATGACTGTTACTTCTGCTTGGTTCCTCCTCTTTCCAGCGGAATAACGAAGCAAAAGAAGTTGAGCATAGTTTACCCAAACATTCCGTCTGCATTGAGACCAGTTCCACATGGTGAGGGACTTCCTATTCCAGAACCTCCATCAGAATATTCTCTTGATTCATCTGATGAGGACAAGGGTGAGCCAACCTGTTCTTCTCCTGGTCCATCAGCATGCAGTGACCCAGATTTTCACTGGGATGCATTATCAACTCCACACAGAATAACACGAGAAGAACTAAATGACCTGGTTCGTGATTTGGACTTATCCAAGAACAAGGCAGAATTGCTAGGATCAAGACTCCAACAATGGAATTTTCTAGAAGAAGATGTCAGCATTACTCCATATTGAAAGCGCCACCAGCAGTTGGAGCCTTTCTTCAGAAAGGAAAGTAATCTGGTATTCTGTTCCGATATTGAAAGCCTCATGAATGCCTTAAAAATCACTCATGACCCACAAGACTGGAGACTATTTATAAACTCTTCGAAACTGAGTCTGAAGGCTGTGCTTTTGAACAATGGAAACCGTCTTCCATCTATTCCAGTAGCGCATGCCGTCCACATGAAAGAGACATACGATAACTTAAAGCATCTACTGACTTCCATTAACTATAACAAGTACAGCTGGCACCTCTGTGGTGACCTGAAGGTAGTTGCCCTTTTAATGGGACTGCAGCAGGGATATATAAAATACATGTGTTTCTTATGTGAGTGGGATAGCCGAGCAACGGATTGTCACTACTTGCGGAAGGAATGGAATTGCAGACAAAATGTAACAGTTGGAGAGAAGAATATCCAGCACCCAGCTCTGGTTGAGGCTCACAAAATCCTGCTACCACCCCTTCACATCAAACTAGGTTTGATGAAAATCTTTGTGAAAGACATGGACCGCACTTCGCCAGCTTTCCGATACCTGCATGAAAACTTCCCTCAACTCAGTGAAGCAAAGATTAAAGAGGGAGTTTTTGTGGGTCCTCAGATTCAAGAGCTCTTCAAAATTACCGGTTCAACAACTTGCTGCAGGGTGATGCGAAACAAGCATGGAATGCTTTTCGCCTAGTGTCAACAAACTTTCTTTGGAATGTTAGGGCAGAAAACTACAAGGAACTAGTAGAAGACATGCTGATGCAGTATCAGAAACTTGGCTGCAATATGTCTTTAAAGATCCATTTCCTTGAGTACCATCTCAATTTCTTTCCAGACAACTGTGGTATGGTTAGTGATGAACAGGGCGAACGTTTTCACCAGGATATCGCAACGATGGAGCAAAGATACCAGGGAAAATGGTCCACTACATTGCTGGCTGACTACTGCTGGATACTCCCCAGAGAAGCTCCCGAACAGCTGTACAAGAGACAGGCGAAAAAAATCTAAGAAGTAGTCTATGACTTGGTTTTTTACAGGTATTAACCGAAGACCTATTATATTTACTATTGACATGCATTTTGTGATGTAAACATTAATTCTTGTAGATTACAAAAAACCTAGAGCCGACTTTGCAATTTCACTGTCATATTCATGTTCAGCATATAAAAATTGATAAGAAATGACTAGTTTTATTTCAGTAACATGACTTTTGTAAAAATTTGTTGACCAGTGTAACCATAATACTTGTCCTCCAGTGAGCAAGAAAAAGTGACTCATTATGTTTTATGAAAATGTGGATTAACACAAAAAAGATATTTAGAAACCTAATCTGCCATCTATTACACTTGTTTACTTTTTGCTGAATTTCCATAAATTACATTTGTTAATTTGTTTGTGTTCCGTTAACTCTGATTTCCTGTTTTCTTGTTTTAATGCTGGTGTGTACTTTATGTGCCATTGAGTCAATGCTGACGCCCGATGACCCTTAAATAGGTAATTTTTCAAAATGGATGAAAATTATTTAGGAAAAGATATGCCCATTTTTTTTCATGCACGAGCATGGCCAAATAACTCTATTAGGTAGTATTTGTTAGTAGCCTTGACTATAAAGGTCAGGAATTTTGTTTCCAAAGACTTATCCTAGTCCCTAGCTGTTGTACTGTCTGTCTTGACTAGATTGTGAGCTCTAATGAGGAGGGATCATCTCTTACATGTCTCTGTACAGCGCTGCATACGCTTTTTAGCGCTATACAAATGATTAGTAGTAGTATGATAATCACAAAGTAATGACATAAAATTTTAGTAGCTTGTCACACTTCAGAGTTGCATCTGTAATTTTAAGCATGTGTGCCTAACTTGATTTTTGAAACAAGTACCTACATAGAGAGTGAATATTGAGGAGTTAGGCAGAATTGAAAGCACTAATACTAACAATTGTAAAAACTGGGTATGTGTGTGGTGATATTGAGATTATGCATGCAATTTTTGAAAATGTAAGTTATGCCCTTCATACAAAAATAGAAAACAGAAAAATAGTGACAGATAAAAGCCATATGGCTTATACAGTCTGTTCTTCCATACCAACTACTAAGGTTTATGGTCCCTTTTTTTTTGTATATTTCTTTTTATTGAAGTTTATAGTAAAATACAGCTTCCAACACATAAAAACTGAACCAGAGAACACGCCTGCAAGCGCTCAACCAAAACACTCAAGTAAACACAACATAGAACCATGCAAACCCAGGGTTAGACCCCCATATCAAATCTCCTCCCCACATAATGATGCAGTCTCCCGGAGACCACCCCCTAGGACCCCGCTGTCTCCGAGCCCCCATACCCCCTGGCCCAGGCACCCAAGGTCGCTCTGCCCCCCCTATGCCCTTCCCTAAAACCTCCTCCACGCCCCCCTTCCCACTAAACCCTCCCCTACTCCTCCCCTCCCCTCCCCCCAGCCCCACCCCCTCCCCCCTCTATCCCCGCCCCCCACCCTTCCTCCCTATCTGGCCCCCCACACCACCCCCCCTCTATCACCCCTCCCTAACTGGCTCATTATGGGCAATCAACCCTTCAAATAAGACAATATCGGGAGCCACTGTTCCTTAAATTTTGCCTCTGCCTGACGCCGAATTGCTGTCAGGTGCTCCATCAAAGTAATCCGTCTAAGCCGACTCTTCCAGACCTCCACCCCCGGGAGCTGAGTTTGTTTCCAGGCCCTAGCTATTTCGCTCCGGGCCACCTGAATACAAGCTCTCACAGGACGTTCAGAGCTACGGGACAGTGCACTCGGCCTAATCCCCAGCAACCCCAATCCCATATCCAACCCCACCTTCTGCCCCATAAGGGTCTGGATCTGTCCCGCCACCATACCTTAGAACAGGTCCACCACACATGCACGAAGGTCCCCCGTTCACCACACCCCCTCCAACACTGATCGGAAGATCCGGGGGACATCCGGTGCAGTCGCTCCAGAGTATAATACCAACGATAGAGAAGCTTATACGATGTCTCCCGGATGGCCACCGAAAGTGCCTGTCGACCAATGTTCACATGCACCTTCCTCCATTCCTGAAGCCCTAGCTCCCTACCCAGATCCTTTTCCCATTCTACCTGATGAGGGAACTTCCCCTCCTCCAACGCCCCCAACTTCCGATACAATTGGGAAATCAAACCCCTAGAACCCTCCCAACTCTGCCACAGCTCCGCTCTAGAGTCCTGAACCCCCCTCCCACGCATCCCGAATCGGGTGCTGTGTCAAAAAGTGCTTCACCTGGAGGTAGGGAAAAAAATCACCCTCCCTCAACTGGTATTGCACTCTAAGGTCCGGAAAGGGAATCAACCTCCCCTCCCTGATAAATTTCCCAAAGGTATCCAACCCACCCCTCTCCCACCTATGGAACACCCCCTCTCGGCCCGGTGCAAACTCACTAGTCCCCCGCACCGGTGCCAACAACGAAAACCCCCCTACTTCAGGCGCCCATCGCCGCCTTGCCTTACGCCACTGCATAGTTAAATGCCACAGGAAGGGGTTGGCCTTCCATCTGCCCCCCGGCAGTTTGCCTAGTATCCAAGGCAAGTGCTTCAACTGAAGCCACTCAGCCCAATACTGTTCAATCTCCCGAAACCTCTTCCCTACCCCTCCTACATCTCGCCACTCAAACACCTGTCTCAGCTGAGCAGCCTCATAGTACCGCGCAATATTGGGAACCCTTAACCCCCCTGTCTCCCGATCCGTGTACATTACCCGCCTACTCACTCGTGGTCGACTCCGCCCCCCCCCCTCCCCCACAAAGGCAAAAATCTGATTTTATAAGGTCCGTAACTCCCTAGAGGGAATCCCAACGGGTAGCATCTGAAACAAATATAACAACCGTGGCAAGAGGTTCATCTTCAAGACTGCCACCCTTCCCAGCCAGGAGAGCTCCACCGCTCTCCATTTGGACAGGTCCTTCCTCAACTGCCCGAACAGCAACGGATAATTGGCTCGATATAAACCCAGCAGATGGGCTGTAACTTGTACCCCCAGATACGTTATGGACCTAGTGGCCCACCTAAATGGAAATGAACCCTTCAAACTGTCAACAACTCGCGAGTCCAATGAGATAGACATAGCCTCCGTCTTGTCCCAATTTACCTTGAACCCCGAAATACCACCATACTCCTGCAGCTCTTTCATCAGTATTGGAAGCGAGACAATTGGTTGAGTCAGAGCAAACAGCACATCATCAGCAAAGAGAGCCATTTTATGTTGCTCAGTCCCTACCGCGATGCCCTTTATATCAGAATTCAACCGTGTCTTAGCTGGCAAAGGTTCCATAACCATTGCAAACAGCAATGGAGGAAGCGGGCACCCCTGACGGGTCCCTCTTCCCAATGGAAAGAAGTCAGAAAAACCTCCATTGACATTCACCGCTGCTACCGGGGCATCGTACAGTGCCCTTATCCACGCTCGAAAGCGGGGGCCCAAACCAACATAGGTCAACACCTCCTGCAAAAAGCCCAAACTGACCCTATCAAAGGCCTTTTCAGCGTCTATGGATAGGAACATGGCTGGTTGCTTCTCCTGTCTCGCTAGCCACCCGAGCTGAATCACCCTCCGGATCCCGTCGGCCGGTTGCCTGCCTGTGATAAATCCCGATTGGTCCAGATGAACCAAATCCGGCATGAGCGGGACCAATCGTAAGGCCAAAATTTTGGCCAGAATCTTAACATCAACATTTAGCAATGAAATGGGGCAGTAGGACCCGCACACCGCCGGGTCACGGCCAGGCTTAGGGATCACCGCAATGGCGGCTTGGCTCATAGAAGGCGGCAAAGCCTCCCCACTCAACACCGCATTAAACACTCGCACCAATAAAGGGGCCACCGTCTCTAACATTACCTTGTAGAACGACCCCGAGAACCCATCAAGGCCCGGGGTCTTCCCAGGAACCAGGGCTCTGATCACCCCCTGCACTTCTTCAAGAGTAATATCGACCTCCAACCCCTCTCCCTCCCGGTCTCCCAACTTAGCACTTCCACTCCCCTCATTGTGCAAATATCGCTGAATATCCGCCCCATCCCCCCGAGGGTCGGCTGCATACAGATGCTGGTAGTACTCCTTAAAACTCTCCCGAATGTCTCCCGCTTTGTAAAGCATTTTATCCCGGGGACCTTTAATTTTGACAACTGTACGCTTCTGCCTCTGGGTTCATAGTTTGTTAGCCAACAGCCGTCCCGATTTATTATCAAATTCATAGTACCCATTGCCCCACCCTATCCATCTGTCCAGAAATCCTTTCCAACTGAAGGGCATTCAACTTCTTACGCACCTCCTCCACTGCGCTCTGCAGCTTCCGCCCCCCCCCCCCCGCGTCTTGTGTTCCCGCTCCAACTCTGCCAATTGCCCCAAAAGGAGGCGTTCCTCCTCCTCCCTTCTCCTCTTCCGCCAAGCCCCCAGTGGGACCAGATGACCCCTCACTACCGCCTTCAACCCATCCCAAAGAATACCCGTCGAAACTTCAGCATTATCATTCGTGGCCATATAGTCCTCAATCACCTGCTTAATCTTCTGTTCTACTCCCCCCTCCCGCAACAAATATTCATTCAACCTCCAGAAAGTTCTCTTCCCCCTGTCCCCAAATCCCCCAAAGCCCAACTGCACTGGAGCATGATCGGACCATGTCACCGGACCAATGCTGGCATTCTCCAAACTCTCCCTCCAATAGCTATCCCCCATCACATAGTCTATGCGGCTATAGGAGCCGTGAACAGACGAGAAAAAGGTGAAATCCCTAGCAGATGGGTTCGCCATCCTCCAAAGGTCCTCCACCCCCAACTCCTTCATCCACAGCCTCAACTCCTTTCTACCCCCCCCCCCACTCTCCCCGACCTCCCTTGCCTATCTTCCAACTAGATATTGCAATCTCCTCCCACCAACACCCTCCCCTGAATTTGCCCTACCAGCCAGGAACCCAACTCCCTCCAAAATTCCCTCTGTCCCGAGTTAGGCCCATACACCGAAATCAAAGACACTCTTTCGCCCCCCAACTCCCCCCCCCCCCCACCACAGCCCTCCCATCTGCTTTCTAATGTATTTGATCAACTATGAGGGGAACTCCATGCCCAAAAAGAATTGCAACTCCCATCTTTTTCCTTCCCCCCCTCAGCAGCAAAGTATCCCTGGTAAACACCAGAGCGCATCAAACGCTCATCCACCTTACGTAGGTGGGTCTCCTGTAAAAAGACCACACCCCAATTCCGGAACCTGAGCTCTTTCCACAGCAACCTTCTCTTTTGCGGAGAGTTCAGGCCCCGCACATTAAAGCTCCCTACTATTAGTCCCGCTGCCATGGCCATTGCTCACCCCACCCCCCACTCTCCATACAGCCCATCCAAGCCCTGCTCCTCTTCCCTCCCCCCCCCTCCCCCCCATCTCTACGGACCTCCAATCCGACCTCCTCAGAGGAAGTGGCACCTCCTTGGACGCGCCCCACTCTCCCCCTCCCCAGCCCCCTTCCTCCCCAGCCATCAACCCCATCCCACCTCCAAAATATTTTATACATTAACCCCCAAGATCTATAACATGTTACACTAGCATTTGTGGAGGGTAATACCTAGCTCTCCCACACCTCCTTCCAATCCCCCACCTCCCCGCCTCCCATCACTGCCCCGGCTTCCACAATCACCACTTAGCCCAGATAGGCACGGCGTCTTTTTGTTAAAGCCAGATGAAGTGCTTTGGGAAAATTTAAGGTTGAAACGGTTTGTTTCTGACGCGGGCAACATATCTGATCCAAACTAAATCCCCTGAAGAACCCGATTAGGAGAAATGCTCCGAAGGTGCTGGGGGGAGGCGTCGGGATCAGTTAAGAATTGGGATCAGTTCTTATGAATGTTCACAGCAGTAAAGATAAGTGTTACGGACTGTTGAAAGGATGTGTCCTTGAAGTTATATGACAGCTTTTTTACATTTGTAAGAAGATTCACGTGGGTTTATACGAAGCTGATCATTTAAATATACTGCTGTTAGCTACTGAGGAGGTCATTGATGCTATTTAGCATATCTTTTCCCATTTTTGACTTTCTGGTCTATGGGATAGATGCTACTGTAAGTCTGAGACCACCCAGCAGCTGTTAAGCACGGATTATGTAATTGAACAAACAGATAGAAGAAAAAAGGAAAAAAATAGAGATTTTCATGTTTTGGATATACTTCCCATTATGTTATATTGAACGCAAAAATACCATTTCATAGTGATCTCTAGCGTTCAGGAGTTGACCATTTTTTGCGTGTTAACAGATAGAAAACAGTACCCTAAAGTGAAAAGTCCTCAATCTCAAACACAATTGTTCACACAGTCCCACTGATGGACCCTCCAGAATGTCCAGCAAGCTGCTCCCCGTGCTCCGCTGCGCCGGTCCTCCTCCGCAGCCCCTGCCCCTGCCCCGGAACTCTCTCCCAAACAGATCTCCTCTCCTTGCTTGCTCTGGGGTCGGAAGCCGTGCTCATCTCCGGGAGCCTAGGAGCCCCCTCCCTTTTCAAAATAGCCAGGCCTCCTCTATAGTCCGCACCCGAAATCCCCGGCCATTAATGTCCATTAATAAAGCAAAGGGGAACAGCCACCGGTACCGCTTCTGCTCGGTCTGCAAATATGTTGTTACTGGTTTCAACTCCCTCCGCCTCTGTAATGTTGCCACGGAAAGGTCGTGGAACACCTCTACTTTCTGGCCTTCCCACTGGAAGCTCCTTCGGGCCACTGCTACCTTCATCACTTTTTCTTTCACCGCGTATGAGCCTAAACAGGCCACAATATCCCGCGGCTGGCCTCTTCGCGCTGGGCCCAATGCCCGATGCGCCCTCTCCACTTCTACCTCGCACTCATCTGCTTCGTCTTCGCGGTGCAACAGGAAATGGCACACTCGTTTCACCACTGCTGAAGCATCTCCAAACTCCTCCGTCTCCGGCAGTCCCCGCACTCTCAGATTACTTCGCCTTGAGCGATTCTCAAGGTCCTCAATTTTATCTTTCAGCAGCCCTTGCTCAAGTTGGTATTGCTGCATTAGGGCCTCCATCTCTGTTTCCTTCTCAGCGTGCCTCTCCGTCTGCTCCTCAAGGGTTTCAACCCGATTGCCTAGATCCCTGATGTCATCTTTTATAGCTACCAGGGTTTCCTTCAGCTCACTCCGCATAGCTCCGATATCTCGTTTAAGGGAGCGCATCCAGCCCCATATGTCACCATGGGTACAACTTTCATCAGCTCGCTCCAACTCCTCCTCCGTCTCTGCATCGGACACCATGTGCTCTGGGCCCTCCCGGCCCTTACGCTCCGTCTTCGTAGCGTAAGAAGACTGAAATCTGGCTAATTTTTTGCTGACCGACATCGCTACAGCTTCTCAAACCCTTCACACTGATATAGCTGACTGGGGAGAAGGCTGGCCGCTACTTCTCTCCTTTAAAGCTGCGTCCCAATGGGAGCTCCAAAATCAGGCTGCCATCTCCCGGGTGACGTCACCTCCTCCGCCTATGGTCCCTTTTTTATCCCACTTAGAACAAACAGGTCTCAACAAATCCTGGTGCCAGGTCACCGTGGCAACTACAAATCACACCCTAGCATCCGGGATTTGAAGTCCTTGAGCGTTCAGCATGGTATTTCCTCCCTCCACTGCGGCTGTCTATAAAAAGCTGCAGCTGCACAGTTGGGGAAGTTCCTGCAAATTGCAGGAGCTTTCTCCACTGTATGGCTTGAGCTCTTTGTAGAGAGCTGATGGTGGTGGAGGATAGGAATTCAGCATGGCAGGAATTTTATTTAACAGGTTTTTTATTCCACTTTATCATTTCAATCAAAGCAGTTTACATTGTAACTTAAACTTGGTAATGTACATTATACAGGGACATTGATAATTTGGATTTTTCTGAGGCAATTGAGGGTTAAGTGACTTGCCCAAAGCCACAAGGAGTGCTAGTGCGAATCGAACTTTGGTCTTGTGGTTCCCAAGCCAGTGCTCTAACCACTAGGCTACTGCTCCACCGGTAACAGATCCAGGGTCATGGCTGATGAGGAGGGGCAATGAGAAACATGCAACACCTCTAATCTTATTCATATCCCTCTCCTTTCCCCTTCCACTCTCTCTTTCTCATGTGCCTTTCCCCTTCCACTCTCCCTTTCTCATGTGCCTTGCTTTTACTCATAATCTCTTTCTCTAATGCTCTCCATCATCTTGCTCTAACTGAGACCTGGCTCCTCCCAGATGATACTGTATTTATCGCTGCTCTCTGTCATGGGGGCTATCAGTTCTTCCTCACACCTCGTCCCACTGGCCGTGGTGGTGGTGTTGGGCTTCTACTTTCTCCTTCCTGCAAATTCCAACCCCTCCTGCTGCCTCAGTCTCACTTTTCCCTCTTTTGAAGTCCACGCCATCCGCCTTTTCACTCCACTACCTCCCCGGGTAGCTGTTATTTATCGACCTCCTGACAAGTCTACTTCTACCTTTCTCACTGACTTTGACTCGTGGCTTTCCTTCTTTCTGGATTCCTCTTCCGCCACTCTTATTCTCGGGAATTTTAACATTCATGTTGATAACCCCTCTGATCTTTATGCTTTAAAGCTCCTCTCCCTTACCTCCTCATTTGACCTCCAGCTTTGCTCTACTGCCCCCACTCACCAGCATGGCCACTGCCTTGACCTGGTATTTTTCTCTAGTTGCTTACCCTTGAACTTCTGTAGCTTAGTTCTTCCGTTATCTGACTATCACCTTTTAAACTTCAATCTTCATCTCCTGCCATCTCAACCTCGCCCTGTCTCCTCCAACCTATTTAGAAATCTTCATGCTATTGATCATTTGGTTCTCTCTTCCACTGTTTCTTCCTCTCTTTCCTCCACTGTGTCATCTGTTGACAAAGCAGAAGCTTCCTATAACTCTCCTCTTCTGTGGATACTCTCGCTCCGCCCATGCCACGTCCTGTGAGGCGTTCTGCACCCCAGCCCTGGCTTTCATCCACTACCCGCTATCTACGTTCCTGTGCCCATTTTGCTGAGCATTCTTGGCTCAAATCCCGCTCCCTTGCAGACTTTCTACACTTGAAATTCATGCTTGTCTCCTTCCAGTCAGCCATAGCTCTTGCCAAGCCAGACTATTATCTCCATCTGACTAACTCTCTTGCCTCTGACCCTCGCCGTCTCTTTACTACTCTCAGCTTTCTCCTCAAAGTGCCTCCGCCTCTGACCCCTCCCTCCCTTTCTGCCCAAACCCTGGCTGACTATTTCCATGACAAAATCCACAAGATCACCCTCCAATTCCCCACAAATTCAGCTACTTCCCCTCCTCCCGTTCTTCACTCCCAACTTTCCCCCCCTACCTCTGCTACCCTCTCTTCCTTTCCTGTGATCTCTGAAGAGGAAACCTCACACCTTCTTTCTTCTTCCAAACTCACCATCTGCTCCTCTGATCCTTTCTCTACCTGTCTCCTAAGCCCCATCTCCTGCACTGTTGTCCCTTCCATCTCTCATATTGTCAACTTATCGCTCTCCACTGCATCTGTCCCTGCAGTCTTCAAGCATGCTGTGGTCACACCTTTCCTCAAGAAACCCTCACTCGATCCCACCTGTCCTTCTAATTATCAACACATCTCCCTCCTTCCCTTCGTTTCTAAACTACTTGAACGTGCAGTTTCTGAGCGGTCCTCCAGTTTAGTCCTCCACAATCGGGTAGTGCACCTCCTCCTGCAGCCTGGAGACTGGACCAATCAAACTTTCCGTAAGATGTATGCAGACGGAGCTCCCATAAGCCCCCAGTGTGTCCAGTCTCCTTGCAGCTTGAGGACGTGTGTGCCTGTGCTGGGCACACTTAGTGACACTTGGGGGAGCAACACTAGTTAATTTTGTTTTGGGGTTTTCCTTTCTACACTTTACTTCCTTTTCTTTAATTAGGTAGCTGTTTCTTTAATTTAAAAAAAAAAAAAAAAACCAGACACAGGGTGCTGAGAAGCCAGTCCTGCATTGGGCTCCTGTCTTCCGCCCGGAGTTGTTGGACAGCCAGGTTAGAGCTCTCCCCTAGACTGCACGGGGAAGAACTCTACCTTATTCAGGCAACCCTTTTAATTTGTGCTACTGGCTGCCTCTGTGGGTGTCTTCATCTGCCTGGTAGGAACTTCAATTACTTTTCCTTCCTCGGGTGCTGCAGCGCGCTCCCGTTGCTGCTCTCAGCAGATGAGTCGGCTGCCTTGAAGTTTTGCCTCGGCGGTAGCTGCTCAGGCACGGGATTTGAGTTTTCTTCATTTTATTTGGCCTCCGTTGTCTTTATTTTGCCGGTTATCGTGTCTACTTTGTTTTCCTTGTTCTTTGGTTTTCGCGCCGTTTTTGAGCGCGGGTGCACGAGTTCGGCGGCCATTTTGAAGCCCTGAGGGAAGTTTTTTTTGCTAACTTCATCACTTGTGCACGGGTTCCCCTGACATTTTTGGCACTATTTATGCTGGCGATTTTGCTAGGGGCCTCCTAAGGATTCTAGGGAGTGTTTTATTTAAAAAAAAAAAAAAAAAAAAGGTGTTATTTTTAAACGGGCTGCTTTCTCTTGGTGGGGTACTTCAGCACATGGCTGCCAAACCACAGTGCGTGATTTGTGGATCGCGCAAGGGTGCAGTGGCGGACTCTGGCATATGCAGGGGCTGTGCCTCAGCTTCTTCCGACTTGGAACATCAAATTGAGCTGAAAGAGCTGCCAGTCCCTGATGACACTCCTCTGATAGCGGAGAGTGCCCTCTCACCGGGCTCTCGCCCGGCTGGTTCGGCGTCCCATCCCAATGGGAATATCCCTGAGTTGCCACATATGGTTCTTCCTACTCCTTCAGTGGATTTTTCCCCGGATTTCGTTCTGCTCATGTATCAGGCCTTCCGCTTGAGCCGTTCCGGTCAGCTGCCGGAAGCTTGGCCAGCGCCCCTTCCTTCTCTTTCTACAGGGGAAGGTCAGCGCTCCTCCCAGCCTGCCGCCAAGCGGCTCCGGTCCTCCGAACTGGAGCAGGACGCTATGAGTTACCCTGATTTGGAAGCGGAAGGGGATCCTGAGGCGGATGATGACGAGTTGGAGGACGGGGAGATCCCAGAGCCGGAAGACCAGGCTCGGATTATTCGCGTGTTTCGTAGGGATGAGCTAGTGCCTTTGATCACGGAGTCTCTTCAGGCCCTCAACCTCGCCGTGGCTCTGCCTTTAGAGGAGGACGGTTTGGAGGATCCTCTCATTCAGGCGGTGCGGGACTCTCAGGTGGTGTTTCCTGTGCACCGGGTGGTGGAGCAAATGATCCAATCGGAGTGGGATCAACCGGAGTCCGGTTTGAAGGGAATTAGGACTATGAATCGTTTATACCCTTTAGCCGACAAAGACAAGGACTTGTTTAAGTCCCCGCGGGTTTGATGCTGCGGTGTCGGCGGTGACTAAGAAAACCACCATCCCGGTTGAGGGCGGTGCTGCCTTAAAGGATGCGCAAGATAAGAAGGTTGATAATTTGTTGAAACAGGCCTTTGATACTAACGCCTTGTCCCTCCAGGCCTCCATTTCTGGCACGTGGGTTGCACGGGCTTGTTTACGTTGGTCTCAGCGCCTGCGCTCGGCCTCCTTCCTGGATCAGCAGGGGTTGCTGGAGGTTACCCGCATGGAGTCTGGGTCGGCGTACCTGGCGGATGTGCATTATGATTTGATCCGCTCCTTGGCTAATAGTATGGCCTCTTTGGTGGCGGCGCGTCGGTCCATCTGGTTGCGTAACTGGGCGGCCGATGGATCTTCCAAGTCTCGCCTCAGTAAGTTGCTCTTCAAGGGCAAGTTGTTGTTTGGTGAAGCTCTGGATAAGTTGGTCAAGGACCTTGGGGAATCTAAGGGTGGTAGGCTGCCGGAGGACAAGCCTAAGCTCAATAGATCCTCGCCTCCTACGAGCGGTCAGTTTCGGGATTTTCGTAGATTTCGCTCTTCCCGCCTTTGGAGTTCCCAGCGCGGTTGCTTTGGGTCCCGTTCTCAGGGGTTTCGTGGTTTCCGAGGAGCGGGACGAGGCTTCTCCGGAGCCACCTCCTCTTCGTCTTCTTCCTTTAATCGCAAGCCGCAATGAAGCGAGGCGGGCTCTGGGAGGAAGTCCGGTCATAGGGGGTCGCTTGCGCGACTTTCTTCCTTCTTGGGCCCAAATTACTTCAGATCAGTGGGTGCTGCAGATTATCGAAAAAGGTTATGCACTGGAGTTTGCCTGCCTGCTCAGGGATTCCTTTGTTATGTCTCCCAGCAAGGGCGATCAGAAGACGCAGGACATCCGCCTGACTCTTCATCGGCTCTTATCCCTAGGGGCGGTGATTCCCGTTCCTCCTTCCGAGCGCGGCGCCGGTCGCTACTCCATCTATTTTGTGGTTCCCAAGAAGGACGCTTCTCTACTTCCCATCTTAGATCTCAAGGGCGTGAATCGTTCTCTCAAGGTACCGCACTTCCGGATGGAAACCTTGCGGTCGGTCATCGTGGCGGTGCGTCAAGGGGAGTTTCTTACGTCCCTCGATCTCTCCGAAGCTTATTTACACATTCCCATCCGAGCGTCTCATCAAAGGTTCCTCCGCTTCGCCTTTCCGTGGGGCCACTTTCAGTTTCGGGCCATGCCGTTCGGACTCGCCACTGCTCCCCGTACCTTCACAAAAGTGATGGTGGTGGTCGCGGAGGCCTTGCGAAAAGAGGGTATCCTCGTTCACCCGTATCTCGACGATTGGTTGATTCGGGCAAAATCCAACCACGAGTGTGTGCGAGTCACAGACAGAGTGGTTGCTCTACTGAGATCTCTCGGCTGGGTGGTGAACGAACGCAAAAGCCGCCTGCGGCCGACTCAGGACCTCGAATACCTGGGAGTACATTTCGACACGGCGCGGGGCTTGGTGTGTTTGCCGGAGTGCCGTGCCCTTGCGTGCGGAGCCTCGTCCGCCTCTTCCTGGGGATGCCTGCGCCATCCACGTGGTGGTACCTCCGGCTCCTCGGCACAATGGCAGCAACCCTGGAGGTGGTTCCTTGGGCGAGGTTCCATATGCGGCCGCTCCAGAGAGCTCTTCTCCGCCGTTGGTCCAACCAGTTCGACTCGTTGAACAGGAGATTGCCTTGCCCAAAGCCGGTTCGCCGGTCGCTCCGGTGGTGGCTTTGCTCCGAGAACCTGAAGCGGGGGCTTCCCTTGGAACCTCCTCTTTGGGTTCCCTTCACGACGGATGCCAGCTTATCGGGCTGGGGTGCTCATTGCGAGGACCGCTTCACGCAGGGGACTTGGTCTCCCCTGGAGGCCTCCTGGTCGATCAACCGTCTCGAGCTGAGGGCGGTGCGTCTCGCTCTATTAGCCCTCGAAGACCTGATACTCGGACGGCCTGTGCGCGTTCTCTCGGACAATGCGACAGCGGTAGCTTACATCAATCGCCAAGGGGGCACCGTCAGTGTGACCCTAGCATCTGAGGCGACGGCTTTGTTCAATTGGGTGCAGACTCGCCTTCCGGCAATCTCGGCAGCGCATATAGCGGGCACGGACAATGTCCAAGCCGATTTTCTCAGCAGGGTGCGGGTAGACCCCGGAGAATGGGAGCTGAACCCTCAGGTTTATGCGCAGATAGTTCGTCGGTGGGGTCCGCCCGTCATGGATCTCATGGCGACTTTCCAGTCGGCAAAGACAGGGCGCTTCTTCAGCAGGCGGCGAGAGCGCATGTCCGAGGGCCTCGACGCTCTCATTCAGCCGTGGCCGACGTCCGGTCTCCTTTATGTCTTTCCTCCGTGGGCTCTAATCGGCCGGGTTGTTCAGCGCATCGAGGGCCACCGGGGTCGGGTGTTGCTAGTGGCTCCGGATTGGCCCAGGAGACCTTGGTATGCCGATCTGGTCAGGTTGCGCGACGGCGTTCCGTGGCTTCTGCCTGCGTTACCGGATCTTCTTCTTCAGGGTCCCCTGTGGATGCCCCAAGTGGGTCGATTCTCGCTTACGGTTTGGCCATTGAGAGGGCTCGGTTGAAAAAGAAGGGTTATTCCCCCGCGGTGATTGCCACTCTCCTTCGGGCGCGGAAGACGTCCACCTCACTTACTTATGTGCGCGTGTGGAGAATCTTTGAAGACTGGTGCTCTCAGCGGGGGGTTCGAGCGGCGACGGTTTCCGTGCCCGTCTTTTTAAGTTTTCTTCAGGATGGTTTTGATAAGGGTCTGGCTGCTAGCTCCCTGAAGGTTCAGTTGGCGGCTCTCTCCTGTTACCGAGGCAAAGTGTTGGGGCTTTCCCTCGGCTCGCATCAGGACGTACGTCGTTTTCTTGCGGTGGTTTTTCGTTTGCGGCCCTCGCGCAGGATCTCCGTTCCTCCATGGGATTTGAACCTTGTGCTACGGGTCTTGGTTCGCGAACCTTTTGAGCCCCTGCGGAGGGCGTCTCTGAAAGATCTCACTCTGAAGACGGTTTTTCTCATGGCCATCTGCTCGGCGAGGCGGATTTCCGAACTCCAGGCGTTGTCGTGCAGGGAGCCCTTTTTGTCTTTTTCTCAGGATCGGGTGGTTCTTCGGCCGGTTCCTTCCTTTCTGCCTAAAGTGGTTTCACCTTTTCATGTAAATCAGGCGGTGTTCCTCCCGGTGCTGCAGGCTGCTGCCGGCAGTCCTGCGGACGACGGGCTTCACTGCCTTGATGTGCGACGCGTTCTTCGACGCTATTTGAAGGTTACCGAGACCTTTCGAAAAACCGACCATTTGTTCGTGCTTTTTGTCGGCGCACGAAAAGGGGAGGCGGCGGCTAAAGCCTCCATTGCGCGATGGATCAAGGAAGCCATCGCGTCAGCGTATCTGTTGCAGCAGCGGCCCGTTCCGGAGGGTCTGCGGGCCCACTCTACCAGAGCTCAGGCGACATCCTGGGCGGAGCATAGTCTGGTGCCGCCCGCGGACATCTGTAAGGCGGCCACCTGGTCGTCGTTGCATGCCTTCAGTAAACACTACCGGTTGGATGTGTTGGCCGCTCAGGATTCCTGTTTTGGTTCGGCGGTTCTGCGCGCAGGATGGCAAGGTCCCGCCCGGTGTTGACTGCTCTGCTACATCCCGATTGTGGAGGACTAAACTGGAGGACCGCTCAGGAAATGGAAATTACACATACCTGGTAATTGTAGTTCCTGGAGGGTCCAGTTTAGTCCTCCTTCCCTCCCGCGTATCAGGTTGTTTCTTGCGGCGCGCTTTTCCGAACGGTTTGACCTTACAGCGGCCTTTCTCTTCTCCATTCTATTTCTTTCGGCCGCGCTTCCTGTCAGTTGGTTTTTCTTCTATTTCACTTCCAGCCTATTTTCTAGCGACACTGGTTTTGGGCTGTCTTTTGGCTGCCGGGGCGTCGATGGCGGCGCAGTGCAGCGTTCTGGCTTCCTTGTTTGGGGAGGGGGCTAATACCTCATTGAGGGAGAAAAGTTTTCTTCTTTATTCTGCATGTTTTTATAATAGTCTTATGTGTTGCTTCTTTAAGTTTGCTTTGTTACTAGTTTACTGGGGGCTTATGGGAGCTCCGTCTGCATACATCTTACGGAAAGTTTGATTGGTCCAGTCTCCAGGCTGCAGGAGGAGGTGCACTACCCGATTGTGGAGGACTAAACTGGACCCTCCAGGAACTACAATTACCAGGTATGTGTAATTTCCATTTCACTGCCGCTGCCTCAACTTCCTCTCCTCTCATGCCCTCCTGGATCCTTTACAGTCTGACTTTCGTCCTTTACACTCTACTGAAATTGCTCTTGCCAAAGTCTCCAGTGACTTGTTCCTGGCAAAATCTAAGGGCCTTTACTCTGTCCTCATTCTTCTTGACTTCTCTGCTGCTTTTGACACTGTTGACCACAACCTTCTCCTCGATACCCTGTCCTCGCTTGGTTTTAAGGGCTCGGTACTATCCAAGTTCTCCTCCTATCTCTCCCATCACTCTTTCAGTGTTAGTTCTGGTGGCTCCTCCTCTTCTGCTATCCCGCTCCCAGTTGGTGTACCCCATGGATCTGTCTTGGGTCCGCTCCTTTTTTCTCTATATACCTAGTCCCTTGGTGCGCACATCTCTTCCCATGGCTTTCAGAACCATCTTTATGCCGATGACTCCCAGATCTACCTCTCTATGCCTGAAATCTCTCTGGCAATCCAGACCCAGATCTCTGCCTGTCTTTATGACATTGCTGCTTGGATGTCTCACCGCTGCTTGAAATTGAACATGGCCAAGCCTGAACTTCTTATCTTTCCCCCTAAAACCGCCTCTCCTCTTCCTCCTTTCTCATTCTCTGTGGATAACTCTCTACTCCTCCTTGTTTCCTCGGCTCGCAATCTTGGGGTTGTCTTTGACTCCTCTCTCGCCTTCTCCACACATCCATCTGATAGCTAAGACCTGCCGTTTTTTTCTCTATAACATCAACAAAATCCACCCATTTCTTTCTGAACACACAACTAAGATGCTTATCCACTCCTTAATCACCTCCAGCCTTGACTACTGTAACCCAGTCCTTGCTGATCTCCCTTTGAATCATCTCTCTCCCCTTCAATCTGTTCAACACTCTGCTGTGCGGCTAATCTTCCGCCAGCCTCGTCATGCCCATATTACCCCTCTTCTCAAGTCACTTCATTGACTCCTTATCCGTTTCCACATCCAGTTCAAACTTCTCCTGCTGACCTATAAATGCATTCACTCTGCAGCTCCTCACTACCTTTCTTCTCTTATTTCTCCTTGCACCCTCCCTCGGGAACTCCGCTGTTCTGGCAAACTGCTTCTATCTGTGCCCGTCTCTTCTATTACTAACTCCAGACTTCGCTCCTTTCATCTTGCTGCACCTTACGCCTGGAACAAACTACCTCTGTCTGTATGCCATGCACCTTCTCTGACTCTTTTCAAATCCAGGCTGAAAACTCACCTCTTTGCTGATGATTTTGGATCTTGACTCCCCTGATCTCCTTGTTTCTTTACCTTTCCCCCTTGTTTTATCTCTGTCTACACCTTCTGTGTTATTTGTCTTGACTAGATTGTAAGTTCTGATGAGCAGGGACTGTCTCTTACATGTCTGTGCAGCGCTGCGTATGACTTGTAGCGCTTTACAAATGCTCAGTAGTAGTAGTAGGAGAGAGAGAGACCTGAGGTGATGACTGATTGATGGGGGGACAATGAAAAAACGAGAGACCCCTAGTGATGGCTGATGGGAGGGGAGGCAGTGAGAAAAAAAAGAGGCCTGAGTTGATGGCTGATGGGAGGGAGGAATGAAAGAGAGAGACCTGGGATGATGGCTGATGGGTAGACAATGAGAGAAGAGAGACCCCCAATGTAATGTCTGATGGGGAGGAGGCAGTGAGACAGAGAGACTTAGTGATGGCTGTATATGGAAGCTGTGGAAGATTTGTTTTGCTTCACATATTCTGCTTATTCAGCAACCTTAAGATCTCATTACGACTGCATACTAGTCCTCTCGTTCCTGACCCTATCTGATTCAGGTAGCCCACTGTTTGAAGGAAAATCACCTCATTTTTAATTCAAAGAAAACCACAGCAATCTGGTTGACAGGTTCATCAGCATCACCATCTCTCTTCTTCTCTCTGGGGCTTCCATCCCTCTGGTGTCCTCCTTATGCTACCTTGATGATGATCTTGATTCAGCCTTGTCTTTTCATGATCACATCAGCTCTCTTATATGCAATTCATTGTTTTCTGTCTGAAAGATCAGTGCTGTCTGCCCATTTCTCTCTTCCTCATCTTTACCCACTCTGGTTCTATCACTAGTTAACACATGCTTAGAATACTGTAATGTTGTCCTCTCCAGCCTTCCAAACTATGAACTGCAATGACTACTACTCATATAAAACACCGCTGTGAGACTGTTAGCTCATGCTTTCTGTTATGATCACGACACTTCTCTTTTTATTTGTTTCCACTGGCTTCCCATATCTCATCGCATTCATTTCAAACTTATCACTTTGGTTCACAAAATCTTGCGCAGTGGTATCCAATCCTACCTCTCTTCTCTCATCATTCTCCACATCCCTCACTGTATATTGTGTTCCATTCATTTTAACTGCCTTCAACTTCCCACTGCCTCACAAACCAAGCTTGAAACCACTCATCACTCAGCTTTCTATTTTCTCTTGACCTTTGCTTAGAACCATCACACACTGCCTTAAGATCTCATTTAAAAAGCATTTATTTCACAAAACCTTTGAGCTCCCCTATACTTGACCTTATTGTGAAATCTCTCCACCTAACTTGACTCATCCCCCTTTGATGTGTGATTGCATATGTCTCTTCATTCATGAAACTGCATTTCTTTTCCTTTTTTAATTAATTGAGTTTTATTGTAAAGTGCCCTGCTGCTGCTGCTGTGAACCATTCTTTTTTTAATTTATATTTATTGACTATACAAATACATTCAAAAGTAACATGAATGAAAAGCAAAATGGCAGAAAGCGTCCACAAAGGTAATAAGCATAAGCTATAACAAAGAATAAAATATATTAGCCTTACATTAGCCCACAAATTATCGGAAAGGGAGGCTCCTGGTAATCCTTATACAAAGAAGAAAAAATAAACATATCAAAGCAGTGCAAGACTTATGCGTCAGCCGTATGTGAGGCAAGATCAACCACAGATCCTCCCTAGCTACTATACACTCCAGCAGCTGGCGAGGCTCAAAAAACAGAAACAATTTCTCTTTATAGGTAATATGACATCTAACGGGGAATTTCAACAAAAAGTCCTGCCAAGGGAAAGTACCCTGGGCTTAAGTCCCAGGAATTCCTTCCTCCTCAGCAGGGTATCCCTAGCAAGATCAGGAAAAATGCGGACATGAGAGCCCATAAACTGCTCACTGAAATTTCTAAAATAAGATTGAAGAATTAACAATTTATCAGATTCCAGAGCCAAAATAATGAGTAGTACGAGCTGTAATCAACTCCAAAGAGCTCTCCGGAAACTTCCCGGTTGCCTTGGCCCACAGAGATATTGAGCCCTTGTCAATGGTGGTAGATCATCCTGGGAGATATTCAAGACCTCCTGGAAATACCTACAAACCATCTCCTTAGGCGACTACACCGGGTATCTAGGAAAATTAAGAAGTCTCAAATTGTTCTTCCGGACTTGATTTTCAAGATATTCCATTCTCTTAGAGGTCACACTCCGGTCCTTCAGTTGGGTGCCATGCAAAACCTGAAGTTGTTCAAGTTCTCCTTATAAACGAACCAGCTTCCCCTCCTCTTCCTTTTGCACTCTGGAAATTTCTTGGAAATGAACACGAAGAGAATCAGTTTCAGTACTTACAGATGCAGCAAAAGACGCAAGGGAGGAATTCAAAGTCGAAATAGCGTCCCACAGCACTTTGAAAGTAACTTTTGAGGATCTCACCAAAACACCAGTTCCCGTAGTGGTCAACATGCTTGGAACAGCCAGGGGTGGGCTAACCTCCAAAATAGATGCAGCCCCAGCTTTCACTCCCTCACCCGACGTTCCACACAGTACTTAAGTACTGAGCAGACCCAGCCAGAGAGCTTCTTCACTTCCCTGCGACGGCATGCTAGTCAACAGGCCGGAGGGAAGCACTCCACTGGCTGCCCCAACACTTCCAGGGCATGGAGAGGGGGCCCACTGCTCAGGGGAAAGCAAAACCCCCGACATGCTGAGATCCGATGGACCCGCTGAAGACGCTGCTCCTGCACCAGGGAGAGCAAAGCCACAAGTAAGCAGCGTTCTCTGTCCAGCGAGAGTAGAACCAATCTCAGCCGAGGGTAGGGAGGCTTGTTTGCGCTTCCTCCTCCCCATTCCACTTCAGAAGCCACAGACAACGCCAAAGTAGAATGCCACTACCAGAGCCAGCTCAACCAGAACAGATCACTGCTGTCATCTTGCCCCCAGTATATCAAGTTTTAATAAACTAAACATCAGAAACGATCACCCCCAAGTCTTGCTCTTTTATGGACAGAAGTACTTCATTCCCTATACTGTACCATTCCCTTGGATTTTTGCAACCCAATTCTCAACCATTCTTTAAGCTTCACTAGATCTCTCCTCATGTTAGGGATCTAGCAAAGCTTCAATTCATAATCCCTTCCCTGTGGGATGTCTGTTTTATGCAGCTAAATGCACACTGTAAACCTGAGTGTATACTTTTAGGCTGCTGAAATACACTGGCACATTCTAGACCCCTTCCTGTCATGGTTGCTTAAGTCAGCTTACTGATTTTTTAAATCAAATGAAGAAAATAGTATATCTTTCATTTTCTGAGGGGTTCGCACTAGGTCATTAAAACAAGCTTATAACTTAATCTTTACTTGAAAAGCTCACTTTGGATTTTGACTCCCCTGTGTAAACTACAGACTATTTTCAAAATCTCTTTCCTGGTCAGGATTGTTGAACATGGTCAGCAGTTGCATTCCATGTTAAATCATTTGCACTGTCTTGGTTATATTGTAAAACTTCAAGGAATGGATTTGGATTGCATGTCTCTGTGGAGCGTAGTGTACTTCTAATATATGCTGTTGTGACGGTAACAATTAATAGCGTCCGCTAGAGAATTGTGATACTGATCCTATAAACTTCAAACATGGCATCAGCAAAACATAATTTTACAAAATGTAATTGACAGTTGAGACCAATAAACCCATAAGAGAACCCTTTTTTATCTTTCTGATATTTTACATTATTGAGACAAGGTATGAATTCAGAGATCTTTTAGGAATAGTCTTTCTGCTTAGCTAATCCCAGAGTTATGGATCTGAATAAATAAAGGTGCTTTTGTGTTGATCCTTATCAAAACACCATGCAATTTTTGCCTGGATGCATATAAAATTAAGACTTTAGAAAAGGGGTTCCCAAACCTGCCTCCCAGCCAGTTGGGTTTTCAGGATATCCACAATGAACATGTATGAGAGAGATTTGCATGCACTGCCTCCATTGTATGCAGATAGCTCTCATGCATATTCATTGTGGATATCCGGAAAATCTGACTGGCTGAGGAGGCCACAGGAGAAATTTGAGAACCCCTGTTTTAGAATAAGCTGCTATAGAGTGGATTCAAGGATATGGACTATTCAAATATGGGAAGAGGGCAGAGGGCAGATCTAATGAAACTCCCATGCTGTTTTATTCCAGAGAGGTACCAGAACAAAACAAGCATATGTGAAAAAGATGCCTAAGAGCCAATCCAAAGCAAGGAGAAATAGAGCCAATAAATGCACAGGTAGATATTTTATGTAATTTAGCTAGTACTGCTAGCAATCCAGTTTTCCTACTGATTTGCTGTAGGTTGCTATGGCTCCAATGAAGTCAGTGGTACTTGATAGCTGGCTGCCGTAATAGCTCATAGGATGCCAGAGATATGTCTAACATGGTAGCACTGTGCATAATATCGTAAAATCATAGGAGATGCACTATTGCTGTGTGCATATTGTATAATGTTTTCATAACCTAGAAGCAATTTTAGGACTTTCAAAACCAGCGTGAGAAATTAATAACCACTTTCAGATGTTACCGGGTTTCCTACACAAATGTTTAGCCTGATAATTTTCTGACCTACTTCTACTTGCATGTAACTTGTATAGTTTTCACAGACCCCGCTAGTGCAGTAGTAAAGGAGCATTTGCTTTAGACTCCTATTTGCGTTTAGAATAATAAAGCAGATTGGAGAGTGAATTCCCTTTTAGTTGTAATATAAACTATTCCTTATCATCCTGCTAGACCAGTCCAGATGAGTGTGTTATGCTTCCTTGCCAGCAGGTAGAGGCAGACTTTAGCAACTTTCAATAATGCCATCATTAGGTATATATATGCTGTTGCAGCACTGAGACAAGCCAGTATTTGTCTGCCTTCAGCAGGTGGCAAAGTGTTTGGACTGGTGCAGCAATGTAGATAGGCCTGTCTCCTCTGGCCCACACTACAATGCTGTGGCTTGTGTGATTGGCCTGTGGGCCCAACATTGCTCAGAGCTCAGGTATACTTCTGTCTCCTGGAGCCGGCTGCCACCCTGTGTGAACCAGCACGCTTATGCATGTGTTCCAACACTGTTGGGCCTGAAGAGGAGCAAGAGGATCCGATGGAACTTCTTTCTGTCTTATGTACTTGCTAGCTATTTTTTAGATATTATTTTCTAAACTTATTTTT
This sequence comes from Ichthyophis bannanicus, assembly GCA_033557465.1. Taxonomy (NCBI): domain Eukaryota; kingdom Metazoa; phylum Chordata; class Amphibia; order Gymnophiona; family Ichthyophiidae; genus Ichthyophis; species Ichthyophis bannanicus. The sequence continues at coordinate 548,317,832 of CM066033.1, forward strand.
TAGTCTATTCATTTCTGTGGGGCTGTATTTGGCTCCCTATACTGCTTAATAAAGCAGGGTTTTTTTAAAGTCGGGCTTTTCTTTAGCAGCAGGACTTCTTAGGCCTATGTAGGTGTTTGGAGAAACCCTGCTTGGGTTTCCCCAACCAACATTGCAGGTGCTGGGATTCCCTTTTAGGGTCATCCTTTTCACTGTGGCCTGTGCCATTTTTTTCTTTTTTGCATTTTTTTTGTCTCCATGGAGCATTGGAGGCATGCCTGTTGCCTGGCATTTTGCCTTATGTGGTTCTCGCTAAGTGAGCTCCGTGCTGGGCTCTTTTTTTTTTACCCCTGTGTGATGGTGATGCCCAGGGCCCATTTTTCATGGCATTATCAGGATCCCCATGCCGCTTCTGAGGCCTCCTCTGGATTCTTAGTGTCTTCCCCTTCCACAGGACAGGAGGACCTTTTGGAGGCTGGCCATGTGCAGGAGAATCAGGGTTGAGAAGGCCCCCGGTTCTGGCCAGCAGCCCCTCACAGGTCTTTTTCAGCTGGCTTTGAGCAGCAGCTACTGAAACAGCTCATGGGCTATTTTCAGTCTGTACATGCTGCTTAGCAACCCCCTCTGCAAAGATCCTATGTCCGAGGATCCTCTATGGGAGATCCTGGACCTTCATTTGGCTCAGCCTTGGCTAGTAAAAGAGTTAAGTGTCCCTGATTTGCTCCTCTATTCATGTATTTCTCTGGTGCCCCATCTTATCCTCTGCAGAAAGTGGTTAGGATGTTGAAGAGGACTCCTTGTCTCTCTGGATGGTGAGTCTGAGAGCAGCTTCCTTTGGCAGAGGGCAGGACCCTTTGGTGTTTCGCCTTTTTCATAGAGAGGACCTACTTATGTTGATCCAGGACACTATGATGACCTTAAACATTGAAGAGCTTGCTCTGGTGAAGCATCTAAAGTAGACCCTATTTTGGAGGATATCAGCCCGCGGCCTGGATTTTTTCCTTTGCCTGAGCTCATGAAGCAGTTAAGAACATGAAATATGCCATACTGGGTCAAACCAAGGGTTCATCAAGCATGGGTATCCTGTTTCCAGCAGTGGCCAGTCCAGGTCACAAGTACCTGTCAGATTCCCAAAAGATATATAGATTCCATTCTGCTTGTTCGATGGGTAAGCTGTGGATTTCCCCAGTCCTCTTTAATAATAGCACAGGTACACTACCAAAAAACTGCCTCCAGTTTTGCAACTGATTCCTATAGATTTTGGGGTGCTGAATCCAGGAAAAATAGCCAAAATGTTCCATCACGTCACGTTTTCTTGCAAAATTAGATTTCTTACCCATATAAGGAATGTTCACATAATTTATTTTTAGCCGACTGCAGTTTATTTTCTTGGCCCAAAATAGAGGATGTAATGGTTAACTAACTAGAAACACTCCCTCATGATATTTTAGTGTTTTGTATTCATTTTATACATTAACAGGACAATTGGGAGGTGGGGGGCTAAATCCAGTACTCGCGCTGGCGCATGTTCTTTCCTGTTCGCCTCGCCTCATTCGCTCGCTCAAACACGGTGGTTGCAACATGAACGTTCCTGTCAAATTTCAGTTTCTTGCAAGTTCATTATTACCTTTTGTTTGCTCAGTCGTAATCCAGCTTTATTCCGAAGTGGTTCACTACAGTTGTAGTTTGCAGTGCTGTGTATTTGTGATGGCTCACAGAGCCAGAGGTTGCGTCAACTCTCCGGACAGTTTTTGTTTTATTTGTGGGGAATATACCGTGAAAAAGCGGCAGAGGAACATTTCTGCATTTATTAAAAAAGTATATTTCGCCTATTTCGGTTTGAAGTTAGGCGATCAAGACAAACCGTGGGCTCCTCACAAAGTGTGCAAGACATGTGAGGAAGATCTACGCTTATGGATGAAAGGTAAAAAACAAGCATTTCGTTTCAGAATACCTATGATGTGGCGTGAACAAAGAGACCACAGCAGTGACTGCTATTTTTGCTCTTGCATTGTGAAGGGATACAACTTAAAAAATAGGAATGTAATAAGTTACCCCAACCTTCCCTCAGCAATTAGGCCTATGCCTCATAGCAACGAAGTACCTGTGCCTGAACCACCAAAATCTTTGGATCATATTTGTGTGGACGGTTCTGATCATGATGAGACTCATCAGATGGCTTTTCCCGATGAGTCCAGTACTTCCGAGTTTGAAACTGAACCAGATCCGAAACCTGAACTTTTCTCTCAAGCTGAATTGAATGATTTAGTCCGGGATTTAGGACTCCCAAAAGATGCTGCCCAACTGCTAGGTTCTCGGCTTAAACAGAAAAATCTATTGTCACCAGGAACAACTTTTTATTGGTACCGCAACCGCGCGACACAATTTTTGAAGTATTTCAGCAAAGAGGAAGATTTGGTATTTTGCAACGATATATACGGAGTGATGGAAAAGTTTAAACTCAAGTATGATCCTGCTGAATGGCGGCTGTTCATTGATTCATCAAAAGACAGCATAAAAGGTGGTGTTCTTCATAATGGCAACACATTCGCTTCAGTTCCTATTGCTCACTCTGTTATTCTCCAAGAAAAATATGAGAATTTGGCCCTGATTCTTCAGAAGATTCGTTATGATGAGCATAAGTGGATGATTTGTGGAGACTTTAAAATTCTATCCATGCTATTAGGGCAGCAATCCGGTTTCACCAAATATCCCTGCTTCCTTTGCTTGTGGGATAGCCGGGCCAGCGACCTACACTGGGGGAAAAAAGACTGGCCAATTCGGGAGTATTTGAGACCCGGTGAGAAAAATGTTCTTCATGAGAGCTTGGTACCTCGTGATAAAATTCTATTACCACCTCTCCACATTAAGTTGGGTCTCATTAAGCAATTCATCAAGTCCCTTCCAAAAGATGGTGAGTGCTTTCGGTACCTCTGCTCAAAGTTCCCCCGACTTTCTGAAGCAAAGCTAAAGGAAGGAGTGTTTGTTGGCCCTGATATAAGGAAACTCATTTCAGATGGAGCATTCGCTGAAACGATGTCTGAGAAGGAAAAAGAAGCCTGGGATTCCTTCAAGGATGTTGTTCTCAAATTCTTGGGGAACAGGCGGGATGAGAACTATAAGGATATTGTTGCCAGGATGCTCAATGCCTTCAAAGAACAAGGCTGTAACATGAGCCTGAAAGTCCATTTCTTGCACTCCCATGTGAACTACTTTCCCGAAAACTTGGGGGCGTACAGTGAAGAACAAGGTGAAAGGTTTCACCAGGACATCAAGGACGCAGAGAGAAGGTACCAAGGAAGATGGAACACCACTATGATGGCTGATTTCTGCTGGTTGCTGCTGCGGGAAACCCCAGATGAAAAATACGCCAAGCAGCACACCAAGAGAAGCATTCGGGGGAAGAAGAAACGGGCCCACCAGGAGATTGATTGACCCAAGAATGACTTTAAAATCTAAACTGTGTTGACAAATATCGTGTTTTTACTAAACTTTGAAATAAAAATTTGCTAGTTATTACCACAGTGTCGGATCTCATTTATTAGAATTTTATTTTCACACCATCGGGTGTTTGTCTTCATGTATTGCAATGGTGCGGTTTGCGTTTTCTATTCTTACATACATACCTGTACAACATTTTTTGCACATTTCTTTGCTTTGCTTTTTGTCTAACCTCGCTCTTATATGCTCAATGTTTGTGCACATGTATGTGGCTGTTTTAAGTGCAGACAATTTTGCTACCATCACAGTGTGTTTTGTTGACATTACTCTATTCTTATGTGCTGCCTTGTTACAATTTTCTTTATTCTTATTTGAATAACTACTAAACAATTAGTATAAAGAATTCATCCAAGAAACTTTTATCTCGATCGCACTCAATCTGAAACGTTCACCTCAAACTGCTAACCCAATGTAGCAAAAAATCTGTACGTGATGGAGCAAATTGGTTACCAGATTTGGATTCAGCGCACCAAAAAACGTAAAAATCAATCGAAACATTAGAGGCAGTTTAAAAAAAAATTTTTTTAGTGTACCTGTGTAGTTTATGGACTTTTCCTTCAGGAACTTGCCCAAACGTCTCTTAAATCCAGCTACACTAACAACTTGTATTACATCATCCGGTAACAAATTCCAGAGTTTGATTACATATTGAGTGAAAAAATATATTTTCCAATTAGTCTTAAATGTGCTACATCGTAGCTTCATTGTGTGTCCCCTAGTATTCAACTTTTTGAAGGAATAAACCAATCTTCATTTACCCATTCTACTCCATTCATTATTTTATAGACCTCTATCATATATCTCCTCAGCCATCTCTTTTCAAAGTTGAAGAGCCCTAACCTTTTAAGGCTTTCCTCGTAGGGAGGAATCTGTAGAGATGTTATCCATGTTACTCATGACTGAAGTGGTATTTAAAGGTGTGGAAGAATTGAAGGAAATATCGATACATCGGGAAGCTGTATTACAACTATTTGATAAACTGAAGAGTAGCAAATCACCTGGACCGGATGATATACATCCAAGGGTGTTGAAAGAACTGAAATATGAGATTGCAGACCTGCTATTAGTAATCTGTGAGCTATCATTAAAATCATCTGTAATACCTGAAGATTGGAGGGTGGTGAACGTAACACCAATTTTTAAAAAGGGTTCCAGGGGTGATCCAGGAAACTGCAGACCGGTGAGTCTGATGTCAGTACCGGGAAAAATGGTAGAAACCATCATAAAGAACAAAATTGCTGAACATGTAGATAGTCATGGCTTAATGGGAGGCAGCCAACATGGCTTTAGACAAGGAAGATCTTGTCTTAGTAATCTGTTATGTTTTTTTGAAGGTGTGAATAAACAGGTAGACAAAGGTGAGTCGGTTGATACAGTGTATTTGGACTTTCAGAAAGCCTTTGACAAGGTCCCTCATCAGAGACTTTTGGCAAAACTAAAGAGCCATGGGATAGGAGGCAGTGTACTATTGTGGATCAGGGACTGGTTAAAAGATAGAAAGCAGAGGGTAGGGCTAAATGGCCAAGTTTTCCAATGGAGAAAGGTGAATAGTGGTGTACCCCAGGGATCTGTGCTAGGACCGCTGCTTTTTGACATATTCATAAATGACCTGGAAAAGGGAATAACGAGTGAGGTTATCAAAATTGCAGCTGACACAAAACTATTTAAAGTTGTTAAAACCCATGAGGATTGTGGAAATTTGCAAGAGGATCTTGATAAATTGGAAGACTGGGCATCAAAATGGCAGATGAAATTTAATGTGGACAAGTGCAAAGTTATGCACCTAGGGAAGAACAACCCAAACTATGGGTTACACATGCAAGCTTCCACATTAGGAACAACCACCGAGGAAAAAGATTTAGGCGTCATTGTGGATAACATGTTAAAACCCTCCGCCCAGTGTGCAGCGGCGGCCAAGAGAGCAAATAGAATGCTAGGTATCATAAGGAAAGGAATGGAAACTAAAACAAAGGATATTATAATGCCTCTGTATCGTTCCATGGTGAGACCGCACCTTGAATTTTGTGTGCCATTCTGGTTGCCATATCTTAAAAAGGATATAGCGTTATTAGAAAAGGTTCAGAGAAGAGAAACCAAAATGGTAAAGGGGATGGAAGGATACCCCTAGGAAGAAAGGCTGAAAAGGTTAGGGCTCTTTAATGTGGAAAAGAGACGGCTGAGGGGAGATATGATAGAAGTTTGTAAATTAATGAACGGAGTGGAATGGGTAAATGTAGATCGATTGTTTACGTTATCAGAATATAGAAAGACTAGGGGACATGCAATGAAGCTACAGGGTAAACTATTTAAGACTAATAAGAGAAAATATTTTTTCACTCAACGTGTAATCAAACTCTGGAATTTGTTACCGGAGGATGTAGTTAATGCTGTTAGTGTAGCTGGGTTTAATAAAGGTTTGGACAAGTTCCTGGAGGAAAGGTCCATTAAAAAGGGACCGAGGATATCAATGCTTGACCCAATACAAGCATTGTGGAATCTGTGTCTTTTGGGGAAACTACTAGGTACGTATGACCTAGATTGGCCACTGTTGGAAACAGGATACTGGGCTTGATGGACCTTGGTCTGACCCAGTATGGCATATCTTATGTTCTTATCCTTCCATCCCCTTTACCATTTTTGTTGCTCTTTTCTGTACCTTTTCTAATTCTACTATATTCTTGTTAAAATATGGCGACCAGAATTGCACACAATATTCAAAGTGCGGTCGCACCATGGAACAATACAGAGGCACCATAATATCCTTTGTTTTATTCTCCATTCCTTTCTTTATGATTACTAGCATTCTATTTCCTTTCTTCGCTGCCACTGCACGCTGGTCTCTCAATGAGAGAATCCAAAGATAGGATCTCTGGGTTCTTAAGGCCCATCTCGATTGTATTCCCTTGCCACAGAGTGAGCTGGATTAGTTGTTCGGGCTTCTTTGGGTGAATGCCACGGTCACAGCCATGAGCAAGTGTATGACTATCCCAGTGGAATGTAGAGATGTGCTCAAAGATTATAATGATAGGAAGGTGGTGATCTTCCTCAAAAATTCCTTTATGGCCATGGCTTTGAGTTTCCAGGTAGCCCTGTGTGCTGGCCTGGTGGCTAGAGTGCTCTTGCGCTGGGTCCAACAGCTCCCAGATAGTCTGGAGATGGCACTGCAAATGTGGCAGATGCCTTCTGTGACTTGGTCAGGATCTCCTCTAAGTCCTTGGCATCAGTGGATGTAGTGAGGTGGTGGCTCTGACTGCATAATTGGTCTGTGGATGCAGCTTCCAAGCTGTAATTGAGCAAGCTCCCCTTTAAGGGCAAATTGTACTTTGAGGAGGACCTCAAGAAGCTAGTAGAAGACCTGAGGGATTATTTCCCACAAAAGCTACCAGGAGACACGCTTAGGGGGTGCTAGGCCTACCACTCAAAGGATCTCATGTAGAGCTAGAGGTGTTCAGTCTGCCAGGGGTTCCAGTGGGTCCTAGTCCTTCTCTGAGCTTGGGCCTATGCAGTGACAGTCCTTTGGGACATGGAGCATTCCCAAGATTACTCAGCTACCTTTAGTGAGATCCAGTGAGTCCCTTCCAAGGGGCAGCTGATTGGAGTTTGGCTCAGGCTGTTTCTCTTGGAGTGGGACCCAGCTTACTTCAAATCATTGGGTTCTTGAGAGGCTGAATTAGGATTACACGCTGGAGTTTGTGGAGCCTTTCAGGGATGCCTTTAAAGAGTCTCTCTGCGGTTTCCCACTCAAGAAGGCTGCCATCGAGGTAACTCTTTAAAGCCTCCTGCATTTGCAGGCTATTGTACCTGTGCCTTCCACAGAGCAGGGTTAGGGCTGTTATTCCATCTATTTTCTAGTATCCAAGGAGGGATATTCCTTCTGGACTATTCTTTCTGAAGGCAGCCAGTGCCATGCTCTAAGTTTCTTGTTCCTGCATGGAGACCGACCATTCCTTACCTCCCTGGATCTCAGTGAAGCATATTTTCATATTTTTCGTGGACAAGCAGAAATGAGTCCTCACATATGGGTGACGTCCTCTAATGGAGTCTGCACTGGAATGCTCCCAAGCTCCTATTGGAAGCTTTTGGGAGGCTTTATTGCACCTGTGCGCCTCTTTCCTACCTACCGTTGTGGTACCACCTTAAACCAGTCTTGCAGAGCCCAACGAACGTGTTCCTGTAATCCTCCGCTTCAAAACTGAATTTTCTTCCCTGTGGGGGTCCAGCGCTTTATTTCTTCAGATTGCCTGCCGTCGAGTTTTCTTCCCCCTTATTTTTCTCACTTTCTACCCTGATAGGCCTTACTTTTTTAGCTGCTTGATTTCTCTCGGTACAACACATCTCAGGAAGCGGTCAGTGAGTCAAAAGGTGTTTCCTGTATGCTAGAAAACAATCCAATAAAAAAAACCCACTAAAGTATAGCAGAAAATAACTCAGTCCCAGAAACTCTACACTCACTGGAAACCTTATAGTCTATACTGTGTCATACCAATTGAGCAGGTATAAAAGAAGGAGGAAAAAGACCTCACTAGCTTAGGAAGTAAAAGTATACATGCAAACTTCCGTTTTCCTTCATACCCAGTTATATGGCTTAATACCCTTTTTACATCTCGGGTAAAAAAAAAAACCTTCTTAGAAAATTAACTCCATATATTTATTGATGGGACAAAGCTAAAACAGATACTTACCTTCTTATTTGACAATCAGCATGTTCTCAACTCAGACATTCAGCGTTTTGCTTACAGCTGCCTCAGGGAGTGAGATTAATGCATACGTCATCCACAGTAGTTGTCAAAGAAAAACATGTGACTCATTTCAATATGCCTTACATAACCTGCAGGTACCATATTTTAAGTTAATCTACAAGGAAGAGCACACTAAGTCAACTAGGGCGTTATTAACTCCAAAACATTGTTAATACTGTAAATATAAGTATTCTCAGAGCAAAGTAGTCCTCCTTAGTAATTAAATTAACCTTAACAGCAATAGCTCTCTCTAATGTATTAAAAAATGAAAAAAAAACAATTTAAGCTGCATTTAATGAATACCTTCTCAACTAAATGTGCTTACCGCAGTGGACCATTTTCAACTTAATCAATATGAAAGCACAAAACCACAGTACTGCTCAGCATCCTGATTTCATTCTACTGTTTGGGAATGCTGTGCAGGAGCACTATAAAGGGAACCTGTCTTAGGACATCACTCCACTAAGGGCTGTCTGATACAACTCAAGGGTAGAGCTAACCATTCAGTATCAAATGTTTTCGGTCATACCCCATTGCATTGAAAATGTACACACAAAACACACCACAGCGTTAAATCCTCACTTGTTAATCATTCAGTGTGTCAACCAATGTCGGACATCCCTCAGTATAGTTAATTGCATCAAAAGCACTCAAGCATGGCAAGACATACATTCTTTAATGTGCTTTACCATACCCAGACCCAACATGAAACACTCGTGCTACACAAAAGGCACACTAATATTTGGCATCTCAGCCTTCCCCATCCATACAGGTACAAAAAAAGAAAAAAAGGTGCCAATTAAGCTGAGAGTAGATATCGAGTCATGTACAGAATCTACAGCAGTCATCGTTCAAAACGGTCACAATATAAGATCAAAGTAAAACCACTAGACAGCAGAGAGAGTCCAATGTTTACACAGGGAACGCCCCCAAACACATACGTCGCAAGAGAGAGCTTAAATCAAACCCAATAGCTTGAAAAATCAGCAAAAGTGTACAAAAATAATTAAAGAAAGACATACAAATTCTAACTAGGTCTCAACCCCCTCATTCCCACCCTACAACCCAGTTAACATACTATACAAGTCTACCTATATTTGCCTGTATACTAGGATCAGTTACCAGCCAATATTCTATTTGATCTATGTCAATATAAGGGATTATTACCAGCAAGCATGCCATTCAGTCTGTTTGTTCAAACTCCCCATTGTCATTCTCTATGAATCAAAAGCGTGTCTTGGTCACTACCTCTAATGTTAAAGGGGATATAATTCACATAAAAGCATGTCAGATCTTCAAAAACATGTTGCTTCTCAATGTAGTGTTTAATTAGTGGTGCTCCCTCTATGTTGTGTCTTAATTTACTTTTGTGTTCAGTCATCTGAATTTTAAATTGACGCTTAGTCTTCCCTTTATACAATAGCAGCATTGTATAACATAAACTCCATACTCAGATAAACAGATAGCCCAGCATAACGTGTAATTGTAGCCCTGATGGACAAAATTTGCCACTGAGAGTAATAGGACAAATGTGACTTTCTCCACAAGCCATATGTCCTGGGGACACCCCAACAGATCCAATGAGTGAGGCAACATATCTCTGATCATATCTCTCAGATTCCGGTCCCTTGAAAATACAAACTAGGTTTTACTATTCTCTAGCCCTTGTACAATCATAAGTATTCAGGAATGATTTGTCACTATCCGCTGTAAATAGTAATTCAATGGTGAAAAGCGAGTTTATTTATTTATTTGGTATACATTTGTATGTCGCCACTTCCAGCGATCAGCAGCGGTGTAAAAAACAAGGGAGTATGTACATAACAATTTAAGATTACAGTCCGATTTGAGGGAGGGGTGCACAACTAACACAAGAATTAAAATTATACATTTGATCAATCAGAGATTGATATTAAATTAATATATTCCTATTCCATCCTTGATGGCTGAGATTGCTTAAATTAAACCCAATAGCTTGAAAAATCAGCAAAGGGTACAAAAATAATTAAAGAAAGACATATAAATTCTAGCTTACTCACAGGAAGATGGGATGATGTTGCACCCCAGCATCCAGTCCTTGGCCCACAAGGCATAGATGTTGAGAGGCTGTCGATGTCTGAGCACCACCTCCCGGTTGGTGTGTCCATTGTCTTTTTGGCTTCCAGAAGGACTTAAATAAAAAGGTTTACTTCCTGCAAATGGAAGAGGCTTGCTGTCCGGTGGTAGGCTAGGCCCTACATCCTTTTGTCTATTCCATGCAAAAACTGCTGGATTATCTTCTGCATCTCTCCGTGTCGGGACCAGTCCATCTCACCACAAATGGAGCTTACCATTGGAGTAACATAGTAAATGACGGCAGATAAAGACCAGTATGGTCCATCTAGTCTGCCCAGTAAGATGGCAAGAGTAGGTGCACCTGCCACTCTGTGCAGGCCACCCCTCCCCATGTCTTTGTTTAGGGGTGAACCCACCGCTCCATGTAAGACACCCCTGTTTGTTGAGAAATTAGTTAAGTTTATTTTGATTTTCTTCTGTTGCTATAAAGGGATCCACTGTGTCTGTCCCATGCCATTTTGAATTCTGTCACTGTATTTGCCCCCACCACTTCCATCGGGAGGGCATTCCAAGCATCCACCACCCTTTCAGTGAATAAGTATTTCATGACATTGCCTTTCAATTTACCCCCTTGCAGCTTCATGTTATGCCCTCTAGTTTTACAGCTTCCCCGTCTTTGGAAGAGGTTTGTTCATTATTTCTCTTTAAGTATTTAAAGGTCTGAATCATATCTCCCCTATCCCTCCTCTCCTCCAGAGTGTATATATTTAGGTCTTCAAGTCTCTTCTCATACGGCTTCTGATGCAGGCTCCGAATCATTTTGGTCGCCTTCCTCTGAACAGTTTCCAGTCTTTTTACATCCTTTGCGAAATATGGTCTCCAAAACTGAACACAGTATTCCATGTGAGGCCTCACCAGTGACTTATACAGTGGCATTAGTACCTCTTCCTTTCTGCTGATAATTCCTCTTGGTATGCAACCCAATACTCTCCTGGCCTTTGCCACTGCCTTGTCGCACTGTTTTGCCACCTTGAGATCCTCAGAAATAATCACACCAAGGTCCTTCTGGTCTGTGCACACCAACCTCTTGCCCCCTATCGCATACATTTCCCTTGGATTTCTGCTTCCCAAGTGCATGACACTGCACCACTTTGCATTAAATCTTAACTGCCAAGCATTAGACCATTCTTCCAGCTTTTGTAGATCTTTCCTCATGTTATCCACTCCCTCAGGGGAGTCCACTCTATTTCAAATTTTCGTGTCATCTGCAAAGAGACAGACTTTTCCATTCAGTCCTTCAGCAATATCACTCACAAATACATTGAACAGTGCCGGGCCCAGGATCTAGCCCTGGGGCACCCCACTAATCACCCTCCTTTCATCTGAGTGAACTCCATTTACCATCACCTTCTGTCGTATGTCAGTCAACCAATTTCTGATCCAGTTCACCACCTTGGGACCCATCCCCAATCTACTGCTTTTATTGATAAGCCTCCTATGAAATAAATAAATAAAATATGAGGAACAGTATCAAAGGCTTTGCTGAAATCCAGGTAGATGACATCCATCACATGCCCCTGATCTAGTTCTCTGGTCACCCAGTCAAAGAACTCAATCCGATTTGTTGACAAGATCGTCCTTTGGTAAAACCATGTTGCCTTGGATCATGCAACCTGTTGGTTTTGAGAAAGTCCACTATTCGCTCTTTCAGGAGCACCTCCATTACTTTTCCTGCCACCGAGGTAAGGCTCACAGGCCTGTAGTTAGTCACTTCTTCCCTGTCACCACTTTTGTGAAGAGGTACATCAGCCCTTCTCCAGTCCTGAGGAACTTCTGTTTCCAAGGATCTGTTGAAAACATCCTTTAATGGCCCTGCAAGAACCTCTCTGAGCTCTTTCAGTATCCTGGGATGTATCCCATCCGGTCCCATGGCCTTGTGTGGAATGGACATCCATCTCAGTATGACCTTTAGTGTTGCGCTCCATGCGGGGGTTGTTTCTTTGGGAGCCTCCCGCAGTGTCTTCAGAGCTTAATGTATTTCCTAGGCAGGTCCTGGAAAGTCTCTTGAATCCTCTCTATTCCTGCCCTCTGAGGTTTTGTCTTGGAGGTATTGTTTAGTAGCGGTCACTTCACTACGCAAAGTGAGCAAGCTTCAGGTTCCAGCAGTTTATCCACCAAATCCAATAATAATAGTCTACCCTTCCAGGAGTGGTATCGGATTTACATATTATTCAGTCAGCTGTTCGACCAACATATTTCTGAGGCCTCCTGCCCACAGGGGGGAAGCTGCATTGCATAGGGGAGGAGTAGCCTAGTGGTTGAGGCAAGGTACTTCAGGCCGGAAGGTCGGGGGTTCAAATCCCACTAGAGGTCAGCAACCTTGGGCCGGAAGGACTGGGGTTTCTAGTCCCACAGATGCTCCTTGTGGTCTTGGGCAAGCCACTTAACCCTCCATAGCCCCTGTTCCCTGTAAGTATTAGTGTATGTGTCTCATATCCCCATGTGTTAAATGTATCCCCCAATTGTGTTGTGACCGCTTTGATTGAAGGATAAGGCGGTATACAAAACTGTCTAAATAAATAAATAAATAGGTGTGGCTGTGGGTGAGCCTCTAATTTCTTCTTGGAGAGTGCATCCAGCTTTTGTTTCTTTAGACCCCAGCAAACTAGGGGCTATCGCTTCCAGGGGTGCTCTTTCAGTTTGTCTGGGCACTGCATCCCTTTTGCTTATGCCCCAGTAGGCCTGAGCCTTCGTGGTCATGTCACAACTCACAAGGTCAGGGCTAGGGCTGTCTAAGTGACCAACTTACGCTCGGTCTCCCTGGAGGAGTTCAGTATGGCTGTGATGTGGGCTTCCATCCACACATGTACATCTCATTATTGCCTAGATGGGGATTCCCCATTGTTAATGCAACTTCAACAAATCTCTACTCCGGAATCGGGCTGGGAATTAGAATCCAACTCCATCCTCCACCCCCCCCCCTTAGAAAAAAAGGAAACTAAATAAAGGGTAGAGAGTTCCTCTGCTTATTGTACAAAGTTGGTCTCTGACCACTAGAGCCTTTTGCCATTATGCAAATAACTTGTTGCCCCTATTGGGCTTGTCTGCATTCTCCTCGGTTTTCGGTAGCCTTGTAGCTAGGGAGTCCCATACGTGAGGACTCATTCCTGCTTGTCCTCGGAGAAAAGGTAGTTACTCACCTGTAGTAGGTGTTCTCCATGGACAGCAGGAATAAGTACTCACAATCCTTCCACCTCCCCAAGGAGTTGTAGTCTTCTACAGCTGTCCTATCAGACTGGTGGCAGGCAGGAAGGAGGTGCACCGGCACAGTAGAGCCTCCCAAAAGTTTCCAATAGGAGCTGGGGAGTGTTCCCACTTGGGGGTTTATCAGAGGACATCACCCATATATAAGGACTTATTCTTGCTGTCCATGGAAAACACCTGCTACAGGTGAATGACCACTCTTTCCCACCCAAGAGCAACACCAGCAGTTTCTCTGCTTCTGTGTTCTGGGCCACCACTTCAAGTTCTGTGCTCTACCTTTTGGTCTGCCCATGGCTCCCTCATACCTTCTCAAAGGTCATACTGCTCCTGGCAGTGTTTCTGCTCAGGTAGGGGCTCTGATGAGTTCACCCATTCCTGGACAACTGGCTGATTCAGTCAGACTCTCTGGAAAAGCCAAAGGTGATACATCCCTCATGATTTCCTGGCTAGAAAGAATGAGGTTGATTATCAACTATCCCAAGAGTGGCCTCCTTCCATCCTAGGACTAGGAATATCTTAGGGCGTGTTTTTCTTATGCTGGAGAGGTCCTCAAGGTTCAGAGCCAACTCAAAGTATTTTTCACTCGGTCATATCCTCTATCTCCATCTCTTTGAATCCATAGCACTGACCTTAGAACTGGTTCCATGAGCCAGGGTACACCTGTCTTCTGCAGAGACACCTGCTAGCCCTCTGGTCTCCCTGTTTTTATTTTATTTATTTTTATTTATTTAAACTTTTTTATATACTGCCCTTCCAGTGATCAGGGGTGGTTTACAATGAACAGAACTCATTTGCAAAGAACATAGAACATATCAAACTATATTACAAGGTATTATTTACAAATCAGCTGTTCACATATATAGCAGAATAGCGGATGCTGAGGCAGAGCTATTTACAGTGTAGGGTGGGAAGGGAACGGGATAAGGGAGAAATATATTAAATAGCGTTTCATAAAGAGAAAGGTTTAGAGGGGGGGGAGAAGAGTAATTACCTAATTAAGCTATATCAAGTGAGAAAGAGGTTCAGGAAGGTATATATTTATCGTATTTGTATTTCTCCATTATATAGCGGAGAGAAGTAGTGGGGAGAACATGGTGTTTGATAGGGAGTAATAGAAGTGTTAAGGTTAAAGTGTTGAATGAAGAGGAACGTTTTAAGCTCTTTTCTAAAAGTCTGTAGATTTTTTATTAGTCTTAGGTTGTCTGGGAGAGCATTCCAGAGAGTAGGGGCTACAAACAAGAATGCTCTTGAACTTGAAGTTTTGATCATGTTACAAAAATGGGCTGGAATTGAGAGGGTATTCTGGGAGCACGTTCTTCTGGATCTAATGGGGTCACTAGGAGTAATAAGAGAGGAAAGGCATGAGGGGGCGATCTTAATTGTTTGACCTGACTCTTCCTCTCCCCCCAGGAGATCAAGGAGCAGTTGCAATGTTATCTGCAGTCCCATCACCTGGTGGCTGGGATGCCATTGGAGACACTGAATTTGGTGGCAGTTATCTCATATCCTAGTCTGAAAGGCTGGTGCATTCACTGCCTTTGCCAGTTGGCCCAGGAGCGCTGGTCCCCTCAGGAGATCTCCCAGGTAATAAATCACTTGGAGACTATGGCAATCCACCTAGTCCTAGAGAGAGTACAGCCCCTTCTGATGGGCATAGTGATCAGAGTGTTCTCGGACAATGCCACAACAGTGGTGTGTGTCGACAGGCAGGACAGAACTCACAGTGCCAGTGCGGCTCTTGAGGTTGCAGAGCTGTTTCATTGAGTAGAGGGGCATCTGATTGCCTTGTCTACAGTAGGCCAACTTTGAGTCTGAACATCTGAACATCTCTATAAAGCTCTAGTCATGACATTCAAGGCCTCAAGGATCCAACCCCTCTCCCCCATCAGTAATCTTATACATGTCACTCCAGCTAATAGAACCAGGAGGCCCTCTTCTTTGAACACCATTGATCTTCCAAGATTGTTGACGAAATGCTCTAAAACAACAGCCTGCAGAGCATTCTCCCTTTTCGCACCCAGAGCCTGGAATGCCCTCCCACCTGAAATCAGAGCCATCACAAACATAACGTCATTCAGGAAAGCTCTTAAATACCACCTGTTTCTAATATATTTTCGGAATCTACACCCAGTGAGCACTGCTCCCCAGGCGACTCCATTTCTATGACCCCTTCAGAAAACGGTTAGTCGACACGACCCTTACACTCACCACGCCCTGTTTTTACCCCTTTTGATATACAGCACTTGCACTCGTAATGTATTTACTACAACCATGTAATTAATTATCATACCATGTATATAGTTCCCCTAGTTATCTCCATGTTAGTTTACCCTGTTCATTGTAAAAACCAATGTTGCCTTGTACATTGTGTTTGTTTTTCTGTTCATATGTACACCGCACTGATTAAAAGAGCGCGGTATATAAGAAATGAAAATAAATAAATAATAAATAAATCATGGACCTAGGTGAGTGAGAGCTCAGCCCTCGCACGTTCAACGTCATGGTGTAGAGATAGGTTCTTCCAGTTTTCAACATGACTACTCAACAGAATGCTAACGTGCAGAACATTTTCAGCAGCAGGAAAGATTTGCGGGGAGCAGACTTGGATACCCTGCTTCAGAATTGGCCTCAGGAGGTGTTGCTATAGGTCTTCCCTCCATGGCTCTTGGTAAACCACCATCTGCGCAGAATTTGAGTACACCTGGGTCTGGTGATTCTAGTGGCCCCAGACTGGCCTTGCAGGCCATGGTATATGGATCTCTTGAATTTGTTGATGGGCCCCCCCTCTTTTTGCCTCAAAAGAAGGGTCTCCTTTGGCAGAGTACCCTAATGATGGAGGATCCCAGTCCCTTTTCACTTACAGCCTGTCTCTCTTGAGAGGCATAGGTTTCCCAAGAAGGGTTACACCCTGCTTAAGGCCCATAGGACCTTTACATCCTTGGCTTATGTTAGAGACTGGAGAGTTTTCAAGAGGTGGTGGTAATCTCATTCCTTAGAGGTCAGGAAGGCATGCATAGTCACAGTTTTGTCTTTACCATCTGATTTAGACCATGGCTTAGCCTTTAACTCCCTCAAAGTTCAGATGATGGACCTGACATACTACAGGGGTCCATAACCAAGGGTTGTCATTGGCAGTGTATCCCGATGTCTCCCGCTTCCTCAGAGCGAAACTGATTCAAACACAGGTACATCCAATGATTGCTCATTTGAGCCTCACTCTGGAATTAAAGGAGCTCCATTTGAACCTATTCACAAGGTGCATCTAGAAGTGAATGCCGCCATAACTAATGCAGAGGTAGAAATATTTGTGCATGCATATGTGTAAAATTAAGTTAATTACTGAAAGCAATGTAATTTTTTTTTCTGATAGATGTGCCCTGTAGGAGCTCCTTGGTGGTAGATTTCTCACTAGCCACATCGGAGGTATGGGTTCCGTTCCCAATCAATGCAACAACATTTTGTTGGATCTATGAGAAAGTATTTGGAATAAGCTGCACAGAGTGGCAGTTGTGAGTCTGGAAGGCAATGCTATTAATTTAATAAGAACATAAGATATGCCATACTGGGTCAGACCCAAGGGTCCATCAAGCCCAGCATCCTATTTCCAACAGCAACCAATCCAGGTTACAAGTACCTATCAGGTTCCCAAAAAGGTACACAGATTCCATGCTGCTTATCCCAGGGGTAAGCAGTGGATTTCCCTGATCCTCTTTAATAGTGGTTTATGGACTGTTCCTTCAGGAACTTGTCCAAACCTTTTTTTAAACCCATCTACACTTGAAGGACTAGAAAGGGGGACTGTTACTTCTGGAGAGAAAAATGCAACTGAGTATATACTTCTGGTAATTTTCTAAAAAGAATTCTTTGTATTAAAGCTACTTAATCTGTGAACCCACTGTATTTTGTTGGATCAGTTAGGGCCTAGTAGCAGCAATTAAAGTTTGAATTTAAAACACAGAGGAGAGCTTTCTGGTTACATTTCATACCCTGCAGAGAGCTTGTAGTTTAAATTTAATAGTCACTCAGGGTCAAGTAACAGCAAAGTACTTTTAGTTTAAATTTAACACACAGAAGAGAGCTTTCTGGTTAAATTTAGTACCCAGCAGAGAGCTGGTAGTTTAAATTTCAGAAGTTAGAGCCTAGCAGCAGCTAAGAGCTATAATTTAAATCAAATCAGAATTTAGCTTACCTCAGCAGCACAAGACAGGGTACTGTGTAGCAGCCCTCTTTTAATAAGTGTTATTTCCCTCCCTCCCTCCCCACACCCACCCTCCCCTGGGATAATTATAGTTTTATAGGTACTTACACATCTTAAAAGACAGGAGGTGCTTTCAGGTGAAGCTCATTACCCAAATCAGTCATACACTAAGGACCTGAGATTAATTAAGCTTCAGGTGAACAAGGTATATTAAACGTATTAGGTACAGTTTTATTGGTATAAATACCCATAGCAACCCCTAGTAAGTAAGAACTTAAAGATCTAGACACAAACTTAAAACTAAGATGCAGACAGCAGTCCAGCAGCGGGATGGGAGCTTTCCAGTCTTTTGCATTGAGTGTCACATGTATGATTTTCTCCCAGTTGGTGAGAGGTCTTACGTGTGCACTAGGTGCAAGGAGCTCTTTTCTCTCAGGGAACAAGTCCGTTCTCTAGAGGCTAAAGTAGCAGACTTGGAAAGCATAAGACAGACAGAGAGGTAGATAGATGAGACCTACAGGGATATAGTCCTGAAGTCCCACCTCCAGTCTGGCAGCACCCCTGTTGGCATGGAAGAGAGAGGTCACGTGACAGGAGAGCATCACCCTGGTGTGGCAGGAAGCGATCCTGTAACTAGGACCTGTCCTCCAGGTGATATAAAACCCTCTCGCACCGAGGAAGTTTCTCCAGGGCCATGTGCCCATGAGGGAAGGGTTAGGACAGCCGTTATAGTTGGTGATTCGATCATTAGGCATGTAGATAGCTGGGTGGCTGGTGGACGTGAGGATCGCCTGGTAACATGCCTGCCTGGTGCGAAGGTAGCGGACCTCACGCGCCACCTAGATAAGGTCTTAGATAGTGCTGGGGAGGAGTGTGCTGTCTTGGTACATGTCGGTACCAATGACATAGGAAAATGTGGTAGGGAGGTTCTGGAGGCAAAATTTAAGCTTTTAGGTAAGAAGTTGAAATCCAGGGTTTTGGATTTGTTAGGAACTGGGGAACGTTCTGGGGAAAGGAGGGGCTCTTCCGAAGGGATGGGCTTCACCTTAACCGGGATGGAACCAGGCTACTGGCATTAACCTTTAAAAAGGAGATAGAGCAGCTTTTAAAGTAGATATTAGGGGAAAGCCGACAGTCGCCCAAGAGCGGATGGTTCGGAAGAATGTATCCTTGAAGGACACTACCAAAAGCAGAGAGGTTCCACAAAAGAGTGAAGTAGCCCAAATGCCCTCAAATATGGAGCAGACAGAGCTTAAAGATCCCAATTTATCCATGTCTAACAATAGCCAAATTAACATGAATAAAATACATTCTCTAAAATGCTTGTATGCAAATGCTAGAAGTCTAAAGAATAAGATGGGAGAGTTAGAATATATAGCACTAAATTAAAGGTTAGATATGATTGGAATATCAGAGACATGGTGGAAGGAGGACAACCAGTGGGACACTGTGATACCTGGGTACAAACTATATCGTAATGATAGAGCTGATCAAATTGGTGGAGGGGTTGCGCTCTATGTTAGAGAGGGCATTGACTCAGAAAGGATTAAAGTTTTGCAGGAAACAAAATCTGCTGTAGAATCTATATGGATTGAAATTCCATATAAAAGGGGGAAGGCGATGGCAGTGGGGGTGTACTATCGAGCACCTGGCCAGAATGACCAAATGGATGATGAAATGCTCAAAGAAATCAAGGAAGCTAACAAAAGTTACAGCGCAGTAATAATAATCGGTGATTTCAATTACCCCGGTATCGACTGGGTCAGTGTCACGTCAGGACATGCTAGGGAGATAAAGTTCCTAGATGGAATAAGTGACTGCTTCTTGGAGCAGCTGGTTCATGAACCGACCAGAGGGGAAGCCATATTAGACCTAGTCCTTAGTGGAACACCAGATCTAGTGCAAGAGATAAGGGTGTTGGGGCCACTTGGCAATAGTGATCATAGCATGATCGCCTTTGATTTAATTAGTGGAGGAGGGATAGTAAGGAAATCCACAGTACTACCTTTTAACTTTCGAAAGGGAGACTATGACAAAATGAGGAAAACAGTTAAGAAAAAACTAAAAGGAGCAGTTGCGAAGGTTAAAGACGTACATCAAGCTTGGGTGGTGTTGAAAAATACTATCTTGGAAGCCCAGACCAGCTGTATTCCACGCTTTAAGAAAAGTGGAAGGAAGTCCAAAAAACTGCCAGCATGGTTTAAAGGTGAGGTCAGAGAGGCTGCTGTTGCCAATAAAGCATCTTTCAGGAAATGGAAAAAAGAGCCAAACGACGAAACCTGGAAACAGCACAAGCACTGGCAAGTCAAATGCAAGGCATTGATAAGGCAGGCAAAGAGAGAATTTGAGAAGAAACTTGCTGTGGAAGCAAAAACGCGAAATAAAGACCTTTTCAAGTACATTCGTAGCAAAAAACCTGTGAGAGAGTCAGTTGGTCCATTAGATGATAAAGAGGTTAAAGGAGCACTAAGAGGCGACAAGGCGATAGCGGAGAGACTGAATGAATTCTTTGCTTCGGTCTTTACTGAGGAAGATGTAGGGATGTTACCCATGACTGAAGTGGTAGTTAAAGGTGCGGAAGAATTGAAGGAAATATCGATACATCGGGAAGATGTCTTACAACTATTAGATAAACTGAAGAGTAGCAAATCACCTGGGCCGGATGGTATACATCCAAGGGTATTGAAAGAACTGAAATATGAGATTGCAGAACTGCTATCAGTAATCTGTGAACTATCATTAAAATCATCTCTAATACCTGAAGATTGGAGGATCGCCAATGTAACACCAATTTTTAAAAAGGGTTCCAGGGGTGATCCGGGAAACTACAGACCAGTGAGCCTGACGTCAGTACCAGGAAAAATGGTAGAAACTATCATAAAGAATAAAATTACTCAGCATGTAGATAGTCACGACCTAATGGGAGAAAGCCAACATGGCTTTAGACAAGGAAGATCTTGTCTTACTAATCTGTTATGGTTTTTTGAAGGAGTGAATAAACAGATGGACAAAGGTGAGTCGGTTGATATTGTGTATCTGGACTTTCAGAAAGCCTTTGACAAGGTCCCTCATCAGAGACTTTTGGCAAAACTAAAGAGTCATGGGATAGGAGGCAGTGTACTATTGTGGATTAGGAACTGGTTAAAAGATAGAAAGCAGAGGGTAGGGCTAAATGGCCAATTTTCCCAATGGAGAAAGGTGAATAGTGGTGTACCCCAGGGATCTGTGCTGGGTCCGCTGCTTTTTGACATATTCATAAATGACCTGGAAAGTGGAATAACGAGTGAGGTTATCAAATTTGAAGATGACACAAAACTATTTAAAGTTGTTAAAACCCAAGAGGATTGTGAAAAATTGCAAGAGGATCTTGATAAATTGGAAAACTGGGCATCAAAATGGCAGATGAAATTTAATGTGGACAAGTGCAAGGTTATGCACCTAGGGAAGAACAACCCAAACTATGGTTACACGATGCAAGGTTCCACATTAGGAACCACCACCCAGGAAAAAGATTTATGCGTCATTGTGGATACCATGTTAAAACCCTCGGCCCAGTGTGCAGCAGCGGCCAAGAGAGCAAATAGAATGCTAGGTATGATAAGGAAAGGAACGGAAAATAAAACAAAAGATATTATAATGCCTCTATATCGTTCCATGGTGGGACCGCACCTTGAATATTGTGTGCAATTCTGGTCACCGTATCTTAAAAAGGATATAGCGATTTTAGAAAAGGTACAGAGAAGAGCCACCAAAATGGTAAAGGGGATGGAAGGATACTCCTATGAAGAAAGGCTAAAAAGTTTAGGGCTCTTTAACCTGGAAAAGAGACGGCTGAGGGGAGATATGATAGAAGTCTATAAATTAATGAACGGAGTGGAAAGGGTAAACGTAGATCGATTGTTTACCTTATCAGAATATAGAAAGACTAGGGGACATGCAATGAAGCTACAGGGTAAACTATTTAAGACTAATAAAAGAAAATATTTTTTCACTCAACGTGTAATCAAACTCTGGAATTTGTTACCGGAGGATGTAGTAAAGGCTGTTAGTGTAGCTGGGTTTAAAAAAGGTTTGGACAAGTTCCTGGAGGAAAGGTCCATAAACCATTAAGAAGTGACCGAAGATATCAATGCTTGACCCAGTACAAGCATTGTGGAACTTGTGTCTCTTGGGGAAACTGCTAGGTACATATGACCTAGATTGGCCACTGTTGGAAACAGAATACTGGACTTGATGGACCTTGGTCTGACCCAGTATGGCATATCTTATGTTCTCCAGGACCAAGCAGGAAGTCAGTCCTCACTTATGGGTGTCATCGACGCCGATGAAGCCCCAGCGGAGCATTTCCCCAGCTTTCCATGAAAGCCTTTGGGAATGCTGGCACGCATGTGCGGTTCCCTTCCCGCCTAATGGTGCCATCTTACCTCAGTCTCTTTTTTTCCGTGAAGCCTGTCGGACGTGTGTCCTTTTTTTCCCGGAAAATAGAAGGTTTTTTTTCTTGGCGTTATTTCGCTTTTTTCCTCGGATTCGACGTCTGTTCCCCTCCCGCCGGGTTCGGTACACCGGTATCGAATCCCTTTTTTCCTTTTTCGGTTTTTGCCCTTAGTGACTAGGAGCTCGCGCCAAATCTTTTTCTTTTCCCTGGAAGGCCGGTCCTTTGACCTCGCGGGGACCCTTTTCTCCCCGATGGCTTCCAGCGGTTTCAAAAAGTGTGATCGGTGTAAGAAGATAATGTCTCTCACCGACACACATGACTGCTGCCTTCGGTGCCTTGGCCCGGACCACGATTCTAAAACATGTGGGCCATGTGGAAAAATGTCTTCCAAGGCCCTCCGAAGTCGTCAGCAACAAAGTGAAAGGCTTTTCTCGGACTCGGCCTCTGCCCGGGCCCGGACCTCGTCTGAGGCCTCGACATCTCGGGATTCCGATCCTGAGAGGCGTCGGAGCTCCTCGGACAGGGGGTCCCCCGACCGGGAACGTAAGAGGAAGAAGCGGCTCGCGAGGGCGTCGTCGGAGGAGGTCCCTGAGCCCTCGAGGGCCAGGTCTAAGACCCCCGACCGTCGTCCCGGGCCCGTGGACCAGCAGAAGCCAACTAAAGTTCCTCGCATGGAGCC
The DNA here is from genome assembly GCA_033557465.1 of Ichthyophis bannanicus. Taxonomy (NCBI): domain Eukaryota; kingdom Metazoa; phylum Chordata; class Amphibia; order Gymnophiona; family Ichthyophiidae; genus Ichthyophis; species Ichthyophis bannanicus. The sequence goes on from CM066033.1 coordinate 548,340,682, forward strand.
GGAGTCTGCTGGACACGTAAGTCATGTTGTCCTCGTGGTCTCGCCTCCCCGAGTACCGACGTCGGGCCCGGCGCCACTGGGGCCCGAGTCGGGGGCTGCTGCGTCTCCCCAGCTGAGTCTGAGGTTGACAGCCTTGGAGAGCAGAATGTCTGCCTTCATGGATCAGCAGCGGGCACTGATGGCCAGCCTGTCTGGCGCATCTGCCCCGACCACCGGGACATCGACTTCGAAGTCGACCCCGGAGACCGAGCCGATACTCAAGTCCCTTGCGGCCCGAAGTCGTCCTCGGTCGAGGTCTCCCTCGACCTCCCATTCGGGACCGAGGGTCTCAACGCCGGTGGCACCGGTGTCGGGGCGTGTGCCCAGAGGCCCCGTGGGGTCGGACCTCGACTCGACATCGGACGTGTCTGCTTGGGAGACCGAAGACGAGGAGTCTCCTGACGCCTTCAAGACTCAGTGTCTCCCTTCGGACTCACCAGAGTCTGAGCCCCGGAGTAGATCCCCTCCGGAGGATACTAGGTTCTCGGAGTTTGTCCGGGATATGGCCGCTGCCTTGTCTATCTCGGCTTACCCCGAGGAAGAGCCTCGAGCCGAAGAGCTCGATGCTCTGCAGTATGACTCTCCTCCGAAGGAGGCCTTTACTGTCCCGGTTCCTCCGATGCTGGAATGGCTCCTCTTCCGGATGTGGGAGGCACCGGCCTCGGCGCCGGTTTTGAGCAAGCGAGTCGATTCCATCTATCGGCTCCGGAAGAGTCCTGGCTTCCAGAAAGCACAGCTACCACACCATTCCATGGTTGTGGAATCAGCCATGCATCGTCTGAAGAGTCAGAAGATGCACTCCGCGGTGCCTCCTGGTAGGGAAGCCCGAAACCTTGATGGCGTTGGTAGAAAGTGCTTTCAGGGCTCGATGCTTGCTTGCCATGTCCAGACTTACCAGCTGTACATGGGCATGTATTTACGAGACCTGGCCAAGGAGTTGGCCGGATTCTCTGCTGGTCTCTCCGGGAACCCTTGCAGAGTTTTAAGTCCTTGTCTTCGAGGATCTGGGAATGCTCTAAGTTCATGTCCCACGCCGCTTACGATGGCTTCGAGGCTTCGGCCCGAGTAGCAGCAGCTGGCATCGCGGCTCGACGCCAGGCATGGCTGCAGTCATCGGACCTCGAGCCATGGGTTCAGGACAAGTTGGTCGATGTCCCTTGCCGAGGTGAGAACCTTTTTGGCAAGCCTGTGGCCGAGAAGGCCGCCCAGCTCAAGACAGAGCACCTCACGAGGACTAGGCTGTCGAGGAAGACCTCTGCCCCTTCTCATAAGAAGAAGGGCTCGGGTAAAAAGTCCTTTTACCCGAGGAAGGGCACTCCCTACAAACAGTACCCTCAGTATCAGGCTGCCCAAGCTGCCCCCCAGGGTCAGCAAGCCAAGGGCCAGGGTAATGGGCCCCGTAGGCAGAGGGCCCCCAAGCCTCAGGCCCCTGCTCCCACTCAGCAGGGTGGGGGTTTTGACTCCTTGAGTATAGCCATAGCTCCCTTGCAGACCGAGCCCTGCACAGGAGGCCGCCTAGCCTTGTTCGCCCACCAGTGGCCCTTGATAACCCAGGACAGTTGGGTGCTGGACATAGTCCGTCGAGGCTATGCCCTGCATTTTCACCAACTACCTCCGCCACACTTTCCAGGGGAACCTTTCCGGCCTCCCCTGCATACAGCCCTTCTCCAGGAGCTAAAGGGTCTATTGCGGGACAAGGCGGTGGAGCCTGTGCCTCCCCACTTCCAAGGTCACGGATTTTACTCCAGGTATTTCCTGGTGCCAAAAAGAACCGGTGGTCTTCGACCCATTTTGGATCTCAGAAACCTAAACAAGTTTCTAGTAAAAGAAAAGTTCAAGATGCTTACTCTTGGAACTCTTCTGCCCTACCTCCAGCAGGGAGATTGGCTATGCTCTTTAGATCTAAAGGATGCTTATACTCACATCCTTATTCATCCAGACCACAGAAAGTACCTCAGGTTCATTGTGGGAGGAAACCATTATCAGTACAGAGTACTGCCTTTTGGACTGACCTCCACTCCCAGGGTCTTTACCAAGTGCCTGGCAGTGGTGGCAACCTACCTGAGAAATCAGGGCATCTTTGTGTTTCCTTACCTAGACGACTGGCTCATCAGAGGCCAGACTTCCCTAGAAGTTCAGCAGGCCACCAACAGGACCATAGAACTGCTCCAAAAGGTGGGCTTTGTAATCAACTTCGCAAAGTCCACTTTGCTCCCCTCCCAGAACTTGGAGTTCATAGGAGCAAGGTTGGATTCTCAGCTGGCAAGAGTATTCTTACCAGTGGACCGAGCACAAAGGCTCATTGACCTCGCCAGCAAGTTTCTGCACAGGTCCCTGGTCTCCGCCAGACTCTGTCTCAGGCTTCTGGGCCACATGGCGTTGACAGTACAGGTGACCCCCAATGCCAGGCTCAATATGAGACCTGCCGAGTGGTGCCTTCGGACTCAGTGGTCACAAGCCTCAGGCAGTCTCAGAGACAGGATCAGAGTGTCCCACCGTTTCCTGGCCTCCCTCAACTGGTGGTTACACCCCCCCCAATCTGCTGGTGGGGGTGCCCTTTCAGATCCCACCTCATACAGTGGTACTGACCACCGATGCCTCTCTGCAGGGTTGGGGAGCACACTGCCTAGACAAGTGCACCCAGGGCCTATGATCTCATTGGGAGGCGTCCCAGCAGATCAATCTACTGGAACTCAGAGCTATCCGCGTGGCCCTCAAGGCCTTTACTGCTTCCCTGGCACAACAGTCTGTCTTGATCCAGACAGACAACCAGGTAGCCATGTTCTATGTAAACAAACAGGGCGGAACTGGTTCCCAGCCTCTTTGCCAAGAGGCCCAGGACCTCTGTTCCTTTGCCCTGAAGCACAACATGCTCCTCAAAGCAGTCTATCTTCCAGGCCAGGAGAATTCCCTGGCCGACAGATTGAGCAGGATTCTGCAACCACACGAGTGGCAGCTACATCCTTTAGTGGTTCAAAAGATTTTCTTGAGATGGGGGCTTCCCTCCATAGACCTGTTTGCCAGTCCACTGAACAACCAGCTGCCAAGGTTCTGCTCCAGGCAACCGCATCCTTTGAGAGTAGCAGCAGATGCTTTTCTGATTCCCTGGACTCAGGGCCTACTCTATGCGTTTCCTCCCACCCCTCTGGTGGCCCGAACACTGTTCAAGATTCTCCGAGACAGGGCCTCAGTCCTCCTGGTAGCTCCCAGGTGGCCAAGGCAGCCTTGGTTCCCCCTCCTGCTTCAACTGGCAGTGGATCTGCCTTTGCCTCTGGGATTGCAACCCGACCTTTCTCTCTCTCAGGATCAGGGCTCCTTGCTGCATCCCAACCTCAAAGCTCTCAATCTGATGGCATGGAGGCTGCAAGGGTAGTGATGGCTCCCTGGGGCCTGCCTCCCGAGGTTGAGGAGGTTGTCCTAGCCTCCAGAAAACAATCCACTAGGAAGACCTATGCTCTCAAGTGGAAAAGGTTCTCTGTGTGGTGTCAGCTACGTGCTGAAGATCCTTTCTCCTGTACTGTGTCAGTAGTGCTTCAGTACCTGCTGCACTTGTCCAATCAGGGTCTCAAGTCCAACTCTGTTCGCGTCCACCTCTCTGCTTTGGCAGCTCACCACTCCCTAGTGGAGGGCCATTCCTTGTCTGTGCACCCTTTGGTGTCTAGGTTTCTCAGAGGCTTGCTTCTGCTCAAACCTCCCATACGTCCTCCTGCTCCTGAGTGGGAGCTGAATGTGGTCTTGCAACAGCTGACTCGCCCACCTTTTGAGCCTATGGCTACTTGCCCTCTACGCTTCCTTTCCTGGAAGACTCTCTTTCTGATAGCCCTTACTTCGGCTAGGAGAGTGAGTGAGCTTCAGGCCTTGATCTGTGATAGACCTTACACCAGGTTCTATAAAAACAGGGTGGTCCTCAGGACTCACCCTAAGTTCCTTCCTAAGGTTGTCTCCTCTTTCCACCTCAACCAGGAGGTGGTTCTTCCTACTTTCTTCCCTAGGCCTCATGCAAGTCAGGCTGAAACAGTTCTCCATACCTTGGACTGTAGGAGGGCCTTATCCTTCTACCTTGAATGTACGCAAGGTCACAGGAAGGCTTCTCAGCTCTTCCTTTCTTTTGACCCCAATAACTTGGGGAGGCCTGTGTCCAAGTGTACCTTGTCCATCTGGGTGGCTGACTGTATCACCTGGGCTTACAAGGCGGCTGACCTTCCTTTGCAGGGTAGGGTCACGGCCCACCGTGTGAGGGCAATGGCTGCATCAGTGGCTCACCTCCGCTCTGTCCCATTGCAAGACATCTTCAGGGCTGCTACTTGGTCTTCAAGCCAGACATTTGCAGCCCACTACTGTCTGGAGAGGGAGTCCCGTAGGGACAGTGCTTTTGGCCAAGCAGTACTCCGGAATCTCTTTGAGATCTAGGCAACTCCTGCCCTCCTGCCCTCTGGTTGGGCTACCTGTGGAGGATGTGTCCTTGCAAAGCCTTTACTGTGTTGCTGAGACTAGAGGGAGTTCTCTTGTTCAGCCTGGGTTCCTGGTAGCCCAGAGCTGGGGAGTCACCCATAAGTGAGGACTGACTTCCTGTATGGTCCTGGAGAAAGAGTAGTTACTCACCTGTAACAGGTGTTCTCCAGGAGCAGCAGGAATCAGTCCTCACTACCCTCCCTCCTCCCCTTGGAGTTGCAGTTGTACATAGTTTAATTTTTACATTTTTGTGTGCTGTTCTTAGCTATGTCATTTGACTGAGGTAAGATGGCACCTTTAGGCGGGAAGGGAACCGCGCATGCGTGCCAGCATTCCCAAAGGCTTTCATGGAAAGCTGGGGAAATGCTCCGCTGGGGCTTCATCGGCGTCAATGACACCCATAAGTGAGGACTGATTCCTGCTGCTCCTGGAGAACACCTGTTACAGGTGAATAATTACTCTGGATGGGACTGATCTTTGCTGGAGAATAGAGCATGCATACAGAGCACTCGGCCCTCAGAGAGAGGGACGAGTAAGAGATATAATTGCCTGCTTTCAAGCGTATGCAACAAAAAACGCAGTTATGAGTGCAGCAAGGAAATTAACAGAAATCACCTGGGAGAACCAGAAAATTGAGGTGTATGCAGACCTGTCCACGATCACAATGTGGAAGCGGAGGGAATTAGCAGGCCTAACAAAGAGGCTGCGAGAGTAACAAATCAAGTTTAAATGGATCGCTCACTTCGGCTTACAATTCAGTATGGAAGGGGTGCAATCCCACATACGGACTGTGGGGGAAGGCCACTTATTTATGCGGTAGGCAGGCTGGATGGAAGGGACAGCAGGCAACGGCATCAAGGCTGCGAAGAGGCAAGACGGAGAAGACAGCTGGAGACGGGCGCCCCAAGGGGATAAGCGTTTTAAGGAGACAGAAGAAGAATTTGGCACAAGAGGAAGAGAGAGGTTGAAAGGCTGCACAGCTGTGGACATACTGAAATGGAGAGGAGCTATATTTATATAAAGCTTGAGTAAAGAGCACGTAAAGAGATAAGGAGTATGAATGGTGTAATAGAGCCAGGTATAAAAATAGATGTGTGTATATGTTGTTTTGGGGTCTGGTATGTCATGCCTTGTAGGAGGGGGAAGGTTGGAGATGACCGAGTCTGGAGGAGGAGGGAGGGGGGGGAAGAGGAGGGATAAGGGGGAGGGGGACTTTCTTGCCAGATTAGAGGCTAAAGCGGGACGGCAGCTTCTTATGGAAAATGGCTAGATTACGGGTATTAACCTTGAATGTGTTGAATGTGAGGGACTTAAACTCACCAATCAAAAGACAGCGAATGTATAAAGAAATTAGTAGACTCAAGGGAGACATTATCTTTATACAAGGAACTTATTTGAAGAAAGCTGATGAGTGGAAGATGGCACATAGGAAATTCCCAGGGCAATGATATTCGGCCAATAGAATTGATTTGAAAAAGGGGGGAGTGGGAATTTTGTTTAATGGGAGACTACCATATGTGGTGGAAGCGGTATAACAGGATAAAGGAGGCAGGTTTCTGCTTTTAAAATTGAAAATTCAAGAGCAAAGGATTACGTTAGTAAATGTGTATGGCCCGAATGTTGCACAGGGGGCATTTTATGAGAGTTTAGCATCTGCAGTGGAGCAGTTTGCGGAAGGTCAGGTGATCATGGGGGTTGATTTTAATCTGACTGTCAACCCACAGTTAAACAACTCAAAAGGGTAGAGTGAGTTCCCTTTCACTCAACAAGCTAACTAATTGATCAGGTTCAGAAAATATATATCGCTTACCTTGAAAGGTAATCTGACATTTACAGGGAAATTTAATGTAATTATAGGGGGAATATAGTGTATCACTTGATTTAGTATATTGAGCTTATTGGTTTTCTCAGGTTTCCTTTTAAATTTGACTGCAAATGTGTGAAGCTGCTCCTTGATGTGGACTGGATATTACAGTTTATGTAATGTTTTCTTTGTAATTTTTGTTTCATTTTGAAATAAATTTTGGAAATTTAAAAAAAAAAAAAAAAGGGTATAGTGAGGGCAGTGTGAAGAGTAGGAGGAAGTTAAAATTAATGGGCACACAGGATACCTGGAAGGAGTTGAAAGGACGGGAAAAAGACTATACATTTTATTCACCAGTGCATATGTCATTCTCCAGGCTAGATATGATCTGGGTATCTAAAGTTCTGGAAGAGAAGATTGAGAACTGTGAAACTGGGGGAACGGATCTGGATGGATCATGCGCCAGTATGGACTGATTATGAGCTGGGAAACCCGGGAAAGCAGAAGAGGGGATGGATATTAAATGAGTCATTATTGGAACAGCCTGAGGTAGTGCAAAAAATAAGACAGTCCATAAAAAGTTATTGGGAGATTAATGACAGAGATAACTGTAAAGTGGAGACCTTGTGGGAGTGCTTGAAAGTTGTGGTGAGGGGAGAATTGATATCAGCAGGGACATATATGAAAAAAATTAAAGATGTTCATAAAGAAGATTTAAGGGGGACGATCCGGGGACTTGAGGGATTACAAAAACAACAGGATCTAAGTGAGATAAATCTGCAGGAATTAATGAAAGCGAGAAGAGAATTGGGTGAACTAGAACTGGCAGATATTAAGTTTGCCCAAGACCAATTGAAACAGCAATTTTTTTTTGTATTTAAGTTTTTATTGTCATCATTTCCATAACATAACCATGTACATGTATCCATAACATTCCATCATCTATACATAGGGTACCCAGCAGCCTAAATTCCTATACAATAATATACTCCAAATAAGATATTAGTCATTGTTCCTTATTGTAAGCTTCTACTGCTATCCTAATATGTTTCCATAATAAACAGTGTAACTCTACCTTGTCTCTATTTTGAATTATTACCCAAATTTTGTCTACATTACCCAGCATTCCCCCCCCCAGTCTACCCGTATCGTAAACCCCTTTACTCAATAGTAGTTGGTGTTTACAATTTTTATCTTTTTTTCCCCTTATATTTACATTTTTATTGTCAACATCCCTTTAACATATACATAAACACATTTCTACCACCATCCCCCTTCGCCCGAGAATATTGATTCCTAACCCAACTGTACACACCTTCTCCGGCTTAATATATTACTCTCAAACCCAAAGAAACATTTAACAGATTACTCATAACAACATTCTCCATCTATGGTAGCTACTCTCATACCTGCGTAGCCTTCTCCTCCACCCCTCTATTCAATGTATTTAACTCAATTACCCGTATTAGTATACACCAAAAACATCTTTTAATTATTTTATATTTTAACGCTTCCACCACCCCCTAACTACTGACCCCCTACCCCCTCTCCATTTATTATTCCCTCCCTTTTTTACTCCCAAACATCAAAGAACCCCCGCCCCTCCCCCTGTAGTCGATTGGAGTACCCTTATCCTTCCCCTTCCACTGTCCTCCCCTCCTCCCCCCCATCTCCCCCTACTCCCTCCCTCCCCCCCCCAAGGCATCCCATAATTTCCCCCACCTTATTTCAAACTTAGCTCCCCTCATCCGTCGGGCTGCCCTTAACTTCTCACTATGTACCGCAGTCTCCCCTCATATTTCCCTACAGACGGCACCACCTTCTGCTTCCATGCAGCTGCCACCTCACACCGGGCTGCACAAAGACATGCCTGCACCATCCTACCTCCCCCCTCCAATACTTGCCCCTCCCCCCTCCATGACAATAAAAAACGTAGCGGCTTCAAATCCACTTCCACCCCCAATTTCGATTGAATCCATCTTTGAATCCTTCCCCAATAAGCCTGCACCTTTGTACACCCCCACCAAATGTGCCAAAATGTCCCCACCTCCCCACACTCTCGCCAACACATTGGGGATACCCCTGGATACATCCGGTGCAGTCTCTCCGGTGTATAATACCAGCGAAATATGATTTTATAGCAGTTTTCCCTAATACTACTGGAACAGGGCATCATCTTTATCTGATCCCACACCCCGAGATTCATTTTCTGTCCCAATTCCCCCTCCCAGTCTAACATATATCTAAACTTCCCCTCTGGCTCCTCCTTAACCCCCTTATATAAAGCCGATATCATTCCTTTCGAACCCCTCTTCCCATACCACAATGCCTCCATTCATGACACTTCCCTAGCCATCCCTGCCTTCCCCAACTCCCCCTTGAGAAAGGAGCATACCTGCGTGTACGCGAATCTATCTTTATCCTCCAATCCAAACTCTTCCCTTACCTCCTCTAGTAACTGAAATCCACAGTCCAACCCTTTATCACTCCACCCATCAAACCTACCCCCTTCCCATCCTGGTTGAAAAGCTCTCCAGCTTCTCCACGGGGTCATCACCGAAAATCCGCTCCCCCTTCTTTTTATTTCCGGAGCTCTCACTCGATCCCACACGTTCACCACATGCCTCCTCCTTCCTCTCTGCCTGTGGCGCCCACAACCAAGCCTCCAATCTCCCTCCCCTCACCTTCGTTTTCTCCAAACTCACCCACGGTTTCTCCTCCTTATCCCCTCTCCAATCCATAACATGTTTAAGTTGGGCCGCTCTATAATAATCTCGCAAATTAGGGACCCCCAACCCCCCTCCTCCTTAGGCGCAAGCATTACTTCCCGTGAGAGTCTTGGAGGCTTCCGTTTCCAAATATAAAGAAAACCCCGTCTCTGCAGCGCCTGCAATGCGCCCTCTGGTATCTCCACCGGTAGAGCCTGAAAAAGATAGAGCAGGCGCGACAGAATGTTAATTTTAATCGCCACTATCCTTCCCAGCCATGAAATTTCGTACCTCAACCACCCATCTAAATCCTTATTAATGTCTCCTATAATTCTCGGGTAATTAACCTTATAGAGATCTGCATAGCTCACTGGAATTTGAACTCCAAATAGCCTAACGATTTGCCTGCGCAAGAACTCTTCTGCCTTGCTGCTCATAATATGCACCTTCAACACCTCTGACTTGTCTACATTCATCTTAAACCCAGACACCTCCCCATACTTACCCACCTCCCCCATCACCTCCTGCATCGACTGCTGAGGATGCCCCATATATAACAAAATATCATCAGCATATAAAGATATCTTATGACACCGCCCTCCCCTTTCCACTCCGAATATCCTCTTGTTCATTCGAATTCTTTCCGCTAATGGCTCCACTACAATTGCAAACAACAACGGCGACATCGGGCAGCCCTGTCTAGCCCCCGCCCCAACCCAAAATCCCTGGGAATACCTCCCATTCATTTTAACCCGCGTCCTTGGGCCTTCATACAATCCTCCCACCTATTTCACAAAATTCGGCCCACAACCCCAGCACCTGCATTAGAAACCCCCAGTGCCCCCTATCAAAGGCCTTCTCGGCGCCTATTGACATCAATAAGAACTTCTCCTGTGCTTGCCTCGCCTCCCACACCACTCCTACCGCCCTCTTGATATTATCAGCCGCCTGTCTCCCCATTATGAACCCTGCCTAATCATCCTTAATTATCCCTGGCAACCATGGTGCCAAACTATCTGCTAAAATCTTTGCCAGGATTTTAACATCCACATTAAGAAGAGAGAGAGGGCGATATGAACTGCAATTTAACGTGTCTTTCCCTGGCTTCGGCAAAACTGTGATCCCTGCAGTTAACATTTCCAAAGACAATTCCGCCCCCCCCCCCTTTCCAGTGCGCCATTAAATACCCTACCCATGATATCTCCTACTTCTCCCAGAAACACCTTATAAAAACTTCCCGGCAACCCATTCTAACCCTGGGGCTTTCCCTCCCACCAACCCCCGTACCACCTTCCCTATTTCCTCCCCCGTAATACTCCCTTCCATCGCGGCTTGCGCTTCCTCTGATAATGTCCCTAAATTTATCCCATCCAAATACTCTGAAATCTCCGCTTCCCCTATTCCCTCCGTCCTTGTATATAAATCCTGATAAAACTCCCGAAATCTCTCCCGAATTTCTTCCTCCCCCCTACACGCCCCCCCCTTCCCCTTAATCTGGTATATCGTTGAAGCCCCCTTTTGCTGCTGAAGTCTACGAGTTAACAATCTCCCAGGCTTATCCCCAAATTCATAATACACCTGCTTTACTCTCCTTAATGCAAAGGCTACCTGCTCTACCTGCAGCCCCTGCAACTCCATTCTCACCCTCTCCACCTCCTCCCTATCCCCTTTCGCTCCCGATCTCCGAAATCTCTCCTCTGCCTCCTTAAACGCTATCCCTAACCCCTCCTCTTTCTCCACTCTTACCCTTTTCTTCCTCCCCCCCCCCCACCCCCACATAATAAACCTCCCTCTTATCACGGCCTTCAACCCTTCCCACAAAGTCAACTCAGTCACTTCCCCATTATCTTTATATAACAGGTATTCCTTTATCGCCCGCCTTACATCATCCACCACCTCCCTACTTTTTAATAAGCTCTCGTTCAATCTCCAAAATATCATCCCCCCTGGATTCTTCCATCCGACTCTCACCTCCACTGCGCTATGATACGACCACCCTATCGGCACTATACCCCCTCCTTAACCCCCATCATCCATTCCTTGTCCACCAAGAGCATATCAATCCTGCTCCAACTCTGTTGTGGCGCTGAAAAAAATGTATATTCTCTACCTCTAGGGTTTAGTTCTCTCCACGAGTCAACTAAGTTATATTGTTTCATTAAGTGCTTCAAGCCTTAGAAACATAGAAATATGATGACAGAAAAAGACCACATGGCCTATCTAGTCTGTCCTTCCATATCAACAACTACAACAGTCCCCTTTTTACCTTTATAGATCCTTTGTGTTTGTCCCATGCTTTTTTGAATTCAATTACTGTCCTCATCTCTACCATCTCCACTGGAGACTATTCCATGGATCCACTACTCTTTCCGTAAAGAAATATTTCTGCATATCACTCCTGAATCTATCTCCCTTCACCCTCATAGCAGAACTTGCTTTCAATTGAAAGAGGCTCTCTCCCTGAACATTTATGCCACGGAGGTATTTAAACATCTCAATCATATCACCTCTATCCCGCCTTTCCTCTAAGGTGTACATATTAAGATCCCTAAGTCTGTCCTCATATGCTTTATAATGAAGACCACTAATCATTTTAGTAGCCACCCTTAGCACCGACTCCATTCTGTCTGTTTCTTCTTCCCCCCACCACCCCTCCCGGATCTCTGTCTACCCCAGAAGTAGTCAGGTTGCATTCCAGGACACAACCCAGATGGGCGAACTACATATGTAGCTGTCAAGGCCGCCATACTTGGGACAGGCTGGCTGTACCTCAAAGGCCTATCGCTAGTAATTCAGAAAGGGGGAGGACTCCAGATAAAGGAGAGCCCTGGGAGGTTCCTCTGTCGGTTGAAGAATTTTGCATGGAAGTGGCTGCAACTGGAGGGAAAGACCGTGCTCAAGATAGTAAAGATTGTGGTATTGGAGCAGTTTCTGGAGGTCTTGACTGCCCCAATGAAACAGTGGGTACGTCAGCACCCCAAGTTTACACTGGAGAATTCACTGGAAATAGTGGGAGGGGTACTATGAAGCCCAGCCGGCGACTGAAGTGGACAATGAGAAGGTGCAGGATCTGGTACTAAGCACAAGCTCTCAGACCCCATGATGGCTCTGTCTCTGACTTCCATTTTGAAGATGTCCACCCTAGCTCCAGCCAGGTGAACTGGGAGAGAAGAAATTTAAAATTTGTAGAACCATTTGTGGGGCTGAAGGAGAATCTTTTTTTTTTTTTTGATGGACCTAGGGTGCAAAAATGTTAATCCAGGCCTCTCCTTCCCTTTGTCATCCATCTTTCCTATCTTAGGATCTGGTATAGTGTCGAAGGGGGACAGGAGGATGAGGGAAAAGACCTAGGTTGGATAAAGTAGACCTGAGAGGGGAGAGGAAGATGAGGGAGAAGGACTCTGGTTGGATCAAGAAGAACTGGGGGATGAGAAGGAGGATAAGGAAGGAACAACCTGGGTGGTGTGAAGAAGGGTGAGGAAATGAAATAGTGGGGATGAAGGAGGACTGATGTCTTTGTATATCTAACATAGACCCTGGTTGTAGGGTTATAACAGCATCTGAGAAAAATGTGGCAGTAATTTATGAGCCATGTTGATAAATAGCTTTGTATATGAATTTTGCCTTCAACCTAATTTATTTATTTATTTATTTATTTATTTTTCTTATATACCGCGCTATTAAGATCAGTGCGGTTTACATTACAACTGAACAATGCAAAACGTATTGTCGTGGACACAACTGGTAAAGAAAATGTTAAATTATATTCTGAAATTATTCTTCCCCCCTAATAAGATGCACAATAAGAAGGGGAGGGAGTACTTCTTTTAGAATACTTTGAGAGTCTTGGTTTTAATCAGTGGAAATTTGTTGCATAAAGCGGCATAATGTTGGATTAGATAAGACCCTTTTGTCAGAGTTTGGGAAGGAACATATTAGTCGAAGAGAAGTTATTCCTCAAGTAAAATTTTCAGAGGGATAGCTGTGATAGTCTGGAGAAGCAAAAATGACAGAGAGGTGGCACCTTCGAGACTAACCAATATACTGAGGTATGAGTTTTCGAGGAAAGAGTCCACTTCATCACATGGATGTGTGCTTGTAGAAATCTCTCCCCCCATGTTCTTCTTTGTCTTCTCCTCTCTACTTCCCCTACACTTACCTCCTCCTCTTGTCTCCTTGCACTGTCCACCAGTCTCTTCCTCTTATAATCACTTCTTTACTCCTCTCTCGGATGATGAAGTAGGCTCTTCTCCTCAAAAGCCTTTGCCTCAATAAATTGCTTAGCTAAAAAGTGTTGCCCGTTTCAGTCATTTTTGCAGTGTCTTGAGGAAAAACTGTTAGAGAAAATGACTGACTTAACGATCATGTTGAAAAGCTAAGCATTGAATGTACACCAAGGATGTTTCCACTCTTGCCTTAGATAAACTGTATTTACATAAGAAGATAAGATATGCCATAATGGGTCAGACCAAGGTCCATTAAGCCCAGTATCCTGTTTCCAACAGTGCCCAATCTAGGTCATAAGTACCTAGCAGTCTCCCCAGAAGAGACAGGTTCCTCAATGCTTGTATTGGGTCAAGCCAGTGATATCCTGGGTCCCTTGTAATAATGGTTTATGGACCTTTCCTCCAGGAACTTGTCCAAACCTTATTTAAACCCAGCTATTTTCTCTTATTAGTCTTAAACAGGTTGCCCTGCAGCTTTATTGCATGTCCCCTAGTCTTTTTATATTCTGATGATGTAAACAATCGATCTACGTTTACCCGTTCCATTCCATTCATTAATTTATAGACCTCTATTATATCTCCCCTCAGCCGTCTCTCTTCCAGGTTGAAGAGCCCTAACCTTTTTAGCCTCACTTCATAGGAGTATCCTTCCATCTCCTTTACCATTTTGGTGGCTCTTCTCTGTACCTTTTCTAATAACCCTATATCCTTTTTAAGATACGGAGACCAGAATTGCACATAATATTCAAGGTGCAGTCTCACCATGGAACGATATAGAGGCATTATAATATCCTTTGTTTTTCCATTCCTTTCCTTATGATACCTAGCATTCTATTTGCTCTCTTGTCCGCCGCTGCACACTGGGTGGAGGGTTTTAACATGTTATCCACGATGACCCCTAAATCTTTTTCCTGGGTGGTGGTTCCCAATGTGGAGCCTTGCATCGTGTAACCATAGTTTGGATTGTTCTTTCCTAGGTGCATAACTTTGCACTCGTCCACATTAACTTTCATCTGCCATTTGGATGCCCAGTCTTCCAATTTATCAAGATCCTCTTGCAATTTTCCACAATCCTCTTAGGTTTTAATAACTTCAAATAGTTTTGTGTCATCTGCAAATTTGATAACCTCACTTGTTATTCATTATTCCAGGTCATTTATGAATATATCAAAAAGCAGCAGACCCAGCACAGATCCCTGGGGTACTCCACTGTTCACCTTTTTCCATTGAGAAAATTGGCCATTTAGCCCTACCCGCTGCTTTCCATCTTTTAACCAGTTCCTGATCCACAATAGTACACTGCCTCCTATCCCATGACTTTTTCGTTTTGTCAAAGGTTTTCTGAAAGTCCAGATACACTATATCAACCGACTCACCTTTGTCTACCTGTTTATTCACACCTTCAAAAAAACATAACAGATTAATAAGACAAGATCTTCCTTGTCTAAAGCCATGTTGGCCGTCTCCCATTAAGCCATGACTATCTACATGTTGAGTAATTTTATTCTTTATGATCGTTTCTACCATTTTTCCCAGTACTGATGTCAGGCTCACCGGTCTGTAGTTTCCTGGATCACCCCTGGAACCCTTTTTAAAAATTGGCGTTACATTGGCGATCCTCTAATCTTCAGGTTTTACAGATGATTTTAATGATAGTTCACAGATTACTAATAGCAGGTCTGCAATCTCATATTTCAGTTCTTTCAGCACCCTTGGATGTATACCATCCAGTCCAGGTGATTTGCTACTCTTCAGAATATCAAATAGCTGTAATATATCTTCCCGGTGTATCGATATTTCTCCAGGAACAAGCAGGAAGTCAGTCCTTACATAAGGGTGACAGCGCCGACAAAGCCCTCGTGCGGAGCAATTCCCCAGCTTTCAAAGAAAGCCTTTGGGATTGCATCACGCATGCGTAGTCCCCTTCCCGCCCAAGGGTGTCATCTTGTTCAGTCTCCCTTTTTCCATGGAGCCCAACGGACGTAGTCCAATATCCCTCACGGAAAAAGTGCATCAAAACTACTGATGATTCTCTTCTTCGGCCTGGTTCGACGCCGGTTCCCCTTCCCTCCTCGGTTCGCTACACCGGTATCGAGTCCGGTCACTGTTTTTCAGTTTTTGCCCTTAGTGGCTAGCGCTCGTGCTCTTTTTTCTTTTTCACCGGCAGCCTGGTCCTTTGACCTTGCAGGGGCCCTTTTTCCCCCGATGACTGCCAGCGGGTTTGAAAAGTGTGATCAGTGTAAAAGATTAATGCCTCTCACCAACACACACAACTGCTATATCTGCTGCCTCGGGCCTGACCATGACCCAAAGGTCTGTGGCCCGTGTGGCAAGATGTCTTCCAAGGCACTTCGAAGTAGGCAGCAGCAGCATGAAAGAATTTTCTCTGAGTCCCCATCCACCCAGGTCCGGACCTCTTCAGAAGCCTCAACGTCTCGGGAGCTATCTGACTCCGAGCATATATCCCCTGGCGGAACCAAACTATGCTCCGCCCAAGAGGTCACTTGTGCTCTGGTCGAATGAGCCTGCAGGCCCAAGGGCACTGCACCACCCTGCAACAGATATGCTGAAGCAAATGAGCCTGCAGGCCCAAGGGCACTGCACCACCCTGCAACAGATATGCTGAAGCAATCGCCTCATGAATCCATTTAGAGATGGACGCCTTCGCCGCCGCTTCCCCTTTGCAGGAACCTCCGAACAACACGAAGAGCCGGTCCGATTTGCGAAAGGCTTCCGAAGCCTTCAAATAGCGCCATAAAACGCACTTAACGTCCAAACAGCGTAAACTACAATCCAAAGTACCCCCCCCCCCCACTAGGGAGCCTATCACCGGAAGGGAAACGGTTTGATTTAGGTGAAAAGGAGACATCACTTTTGGCAAAAAGGGTGGTACCAGATGCAAGACGACCTTCTCTCTAGAAAAGGACAAGAACGGTTCCCGACACGATAACGCCTGTAACACCGAAATTTGCCACACCAAACAAATGGCTACCAAAAACACGGTCTTCAAAGTCAAATCTTTGACCGACGCTTGGTGTAATGGCTCAAAAGGCTCCTTAGTTAAGGCCCCCAAGACCAAGTTGAGGTCCCACGGCAGCACCAAAATTCTTTGCGATGGCCGCAGCTTGGAAACTGCTTTAAGAAAATGCGAAACGTCCGTATGAGCTCCTAGGGCAATTCCTTGCACCTTGCCCCTATAGCACGAGATAACCGCCAATTGGACTGTTAAGCTCTCTCACCCAGTCCCCCTTAATGTAATTTCAAGATCCGCGGCTCTTACCCCGTGACCAGAACGCTGATCCAACGCTGGCACTCAACTCGGCAGTTCGCGCGGCTCCGCTCCTCAGAGGCACCTTCCTTCATAATGTCACAAAACGAACATTTTCCACATAATGTGCCCCACCTCTGGGTAGGTTTAAACACCTTCTGAACAGCAGGACAAAACAAATTTCTGAAATTACGCCCTCTTCTATATGCTATACGAGGCTGAAAATTAGACAAAATTCGACGAACTGAAAAAATCTTCCAGCGTCGTTTAATCGACATAGCCAAGCTTCGTGACAAATTTAAATGTTGAACCATGCAAGTCACCATTTTTTCAGATAACACCCTCTTTTGTATTTGTCCATCACATACTGTTGGTAACAGCCATTCTCTATGATTAAAATGAGCTCAAGGCATATAATTTCAAAGATTTATGTCATGTCCTGCTGTTCATAAGGTGTTTAAACCTACTCAGGAGGTGGGACACATTTGATGTGGAAAATGTTAGTTTTGTGACATTATGGAGGAAGGTGCCCTCTTTTTGCTTAACAAACACTGTACTCGCTAAATTTGTCATTCTACTTGCAGAACAGATTATATAGTTTATATTCTTAAATGTCCGTGTTTAAAACTGTATGTTGGAAAGACCACCCGACCATTAAAAATTTGATTGAAAGCAAGCTGTGCTACGAGGGGACATGGGATGAGGGTGAAAGGGAGTAGATTCAGGAATGATATGCAGAAATATTTCTTTACGGAAAGAGTAGTGGATCCGTGGAATAGTCTTCCAGTGGAGGTGGTAGAGATGAGGATAGTATCTGAATTCAAAGAAGCATGGGACAAACCCAGAGGATCTCTAAAGGAAAAATGGGGACTGTTGTAGTGGTTGATATGGAAGGACAGACTAGATCAGTGGTTCTCAACCTTTTTTGTTCCGTGACCACTTTTACCATTGGTCAACTTGTGGTGACCCCCAATGATAAAATCAAATGTGTCTCTCTTCCTTTACCGTTAACGCATTGTCGCTGTAATCATTTGTTGAATTATTAATATATTATAGGCCTTTGCAATATGTTTTTATTTATAAAATTTACTTATTTAAATCACAATAATTAATCACCATAACAAGTAACAATATTTGATTTCAAAATTATGATGATTTTGTGGTCAAATCACTAATATGAAATAAAATTATTTTTTCTACCTTTGTTGTCTGACCAATTTATTCTCTGATCATGCTGGTCCCGATCTGAGGCTTCTGCTTTCCTGTCTTCTCTTAGCTCTCTTTCTGTGGTCTATGGTCCATCTGCCATTTCTTCTCTCTTCTTTCGTTTTCTTCACTTCTTTCCATCAGCCTTTTTCCAGTCCCAGTAACCATCCCCAGTATCAGCCCCTTTCCAGTCCTCACTCTCAGTACCTTCCAATGTCAACTTGCATTCGCATGACTGCCACTGGTGTCCATTCACTTCCAGTCCCCCTCCTTCCCCACTGAGCAGTCCCTTCTAGTACAAATACCATGGCAGCCCCTCTCAGATCCACTCTTTCCAGTTCCATTCTCCCATCCCCTCGTATCTGTCCATTTGTAGCCGTAGCCCCCAGTTTTCTTCCAGGGCCAGCAGCTCTATCCTCCCCTCCCCACAATCAGCCCATTCCCAGTCGCAGCCCCCCATTCAGCTCGCTTCCAGTGCTAGTCCCCCCTCAACCCCATTATTTTTATTTATTTATTTAACAAGCACTTATATACCGCAGCTTCCAGAGATCAGATGCGGTTCACAAATAACAGTCAACAAAGCATGGTTTGTTTTACATATAACGTCATATAACAATAAACAATATAAAGAAAACCAAACATGTTGAACAGATTAGCACAGAACCGTGCATCCATTACCAGTGCTAGCCTCCCCTAATCAGCCCAATACCAGTCCTACCCCCCATCAGCTCATTACCAGTCCTAGCCTTCCCTAATCAGCTCATTTCCAGTGCTAGTCCCTCCTCAACCCCATTACCAGTGCTAGCCTTCCCTAATCAGCCCATTACTAGTCCTACCCCCCCATCAGCCCATTTCCAGTCCTAACCTCCCCGATCAGCTCATTTCCAGTGCTAGCCCCCCATCAGTCCATTACCAGTCCCACCCCCCTATCAGCACATTACCACTCCCAACCCCCCCTTGATCAGTCCATTCCCAGTTCTAGCCTTCCCTAATCAACCCATTACCAGTCCTAACCCCCCCAACTGCCCATTATAATCCTAACCCGCACTGTCTCTCCCCTCTGTCCAGCATTTATTGCCCGTCTGTACAGTATGTCCCCCTGTCTCTTCCCTTTGTCCATGTCAGTCCCCCTCCCTCCCTCTATCCATCCCTCCATGTCAGCCCCCTCCCTCCCTCCATCCATCCATCAGTCAGCCCTCCTCCCTCCCTCCCTCCATCCATCAATGTCAGCCCTCCTCCCTCCCTCCATCCATCCATCAATGTCAGCCCTCCCTCTCCCTCTCTCTCCATGTCAGCCCTCCCTCCCTCCATGTCAGCCCTCCCTTCCTCTCTCCATGTCAGCCCCCTCCCTCCCTCCCTCCATGTCAGCCCCCTCCATCCATGTCAGCCCCCTCCGTCCATCCATAAATGTCAGCCTCCCTCCCTGTCAGCCCTCCCTCCATTCATGTCAGGCCCCCTCCTCAATGTCAGACCCCTCCCTCCATCCCTCTCTCCATCCATCCATCCCTCCATGTCAGCCCCGTTGCAGGTTCCCTGCCCCCTCCTCCCTGTCTCCCTGCTACTGCCCTGCTGTTCTTCTACAGCTGTGGTTCCCCTGTCTCTTAGGGAACTGTGGCTATACCTGTAAAACCATTGCGGAGCCTTCCCGTCTCTCGACGGGCTCCGTGCAGCATTGTCCCGCCTCCAAAGGAAGTGGTAAACAACTTCCTTTGGAGGCGGGACAGTGCTGCACGGAGCTCGTCAAGAGACAGGAAGGCTCCGCAATGGTTTTACTGGCATAGCTACGGTTCCCTAAGAGGCAGGGAGCCACGGCTGCATTAGAAGAGACTGGGAGGTGGTGAGTTTGCCGCTGCCGAGAAGCGGACTCGGCAGCGGCAACAACTTGGGTGCTTTTTTTTTTTTTTTTTTTAACGTCTGAGTAAGGTGAGGCGAGGCAACCCCCACTAAATCCTGTGGTGACCCCCGTGGGGGTCGCAACCCACAGGTTGAGAACCGCTGGACTAGATAGAACATGTGGTCTTTTTCTGTCATCATGTTTCTATGTTTAAATACAGTTTATCTAAGGCAAGAGTAGAAACATCCTTGGTGAAACATAGTCTTGTTTTGTCGTAAGTCTGAAGACTTACGTTTTTTCATTATTGATCAAGTCCCATGGGATATACGAAGAGGGGATAGAGGAAAATTATTATTACAATGCGAGCAACGCTAGATTTTCAGATTGGCTACCTTAGAACCTAATGGACTTAATGATAAAATTGAATGGGACCTTTTTTTCTGATAAGAAAGCATGGATAACTTAGAGTGATGGATGAGAGGAGTTCTGAGTTGTCTGTGGAGTCAGTGCTCTGTCTGGGTATGCTGTGGAGCTCTATCGCACATTTTTAGGTTAGGCTGTAATTATATAAAAAATTTTCTTGAGTTAGGATTGGAGATAAGTTTGGTTGTGCTTTAAATTTCTTATTTATTTATTTATTTATTTAACAGTTCTTCTATACCGCTCTATTTTAGATCAGAGCGGTTTACATTCAACATCAACCATACAACACAGGAACCCTGAGTTGTATTTACAATAAACAGGAGATCAACTTGGAAGTAACTGGGGGGAACTATGTACATTGTATAACATATCTACATCTTATTTACACTGGGGGTCCTGATTCCATTTCAGTGGGTATCTTCTGAGCGATCAGTTGATTATCCTTTTTCATGCTGAGTCTGATTGTTTAATTGCAATGAGTGATTGTCTGAGGGGGCATATGTATGATTACTAGTGCTGGATTCAGGGTAGTATGTGGTGAATAGGTGCTGCTTTAATGCCTTCCTGAAGTCAATTAGGTAAGTGATGTTTCGAATAGAGGTGGGGAGAGCGTTCCATGCTCTGGGTGCGTAAATCGTAAAGGCCCTATTTGTCGTTGCTTTTGTGCATTTTGTTATTACTTTTGGGACCTCTAGTGTGTTTTGCATCATGGGTCTTCTGTTTCTGTTCTGTGGTACTTTATGTATCATCTTGCTGAGGGCTGTGGGGGTCAGGGTGTTTGCGGCTTTGAAAGTTAAGGTTAGAACTTTGTAGCGGATTCTTGCTTGAACTGGTAGCCAATGGAGGTTCATCAGTACTGGCGTTATGTGCTCTCTCCGTGAAGCCCCTGTTAGTACTCTTGCCGCAGTGTTCATTGCAAGCTGGAGAGGAGCCAGTGTTGCTTGAGGGAGACCGTGTAGAATTACGTTGGCATAGTCGAAATGTGGTAATATTAATGCCTGATAGATCGAACGGTAGTCGCTGAAGTCAAGCAGCGGTCGGAGATGTTTTAGGGTCCTTATTTTCATGTATACTGTTTTTACTGTGTTTCTTATGTGGGTTTTCAGATCCAGTTGTTGATCCAGTGTAACGCCAAGGTAGCGGATTGTGGGTTTGGTTTTCAGCTCTGTGTTGCCGACCTTTAAAGAGAGTGGAGGGGTGAAGTCCTGGTTTCTTGAGATGAAAAGGACATCTGTTTTACTGTAGTTGATTCTCATGTTTTGTGTGCTGAACCATTCTGCTGTTGCCTCAAAACATCTTGTTAGAGGGGAGAGGTCTGGTTGGTTGGTCTTGAATGGGATGTATAGTAGGATGTCATCTGCGTAGGCTAGACAGTTGACCTTGAATGAACGTGCTAGGGCACATATGGGCTGCATGTAGATGTTAAACATCAATGCAGATAGTGACGAGCCCTGTGGTACACCCTGGTTCTGTAAAAATGGTTCAGAGGTTGTGGAGCCTGACCTTACATGTTGCCATCTATTAGTCAGGTATGACTTGCACCACTTTAGGGCTGTTCCCTGAATTCCTTTCTCGCTGAGGCGTTGTATGAGGATCTCATGGTTCACCGAGTCGAAAGCCGCTGCAATGTCGAGGAATATGAGGGCGAATCCTTGATGCATTTTGTCAGTTCCAGAGACTAGATGGTCAAATAGGTTGGTGAGGAGGGTTTCAACCCCATGTGCTTCTCTGAACCCATGCTGGGAAGGATCCAGTGGGGCTTCAGTATCAATATGCTGTTGGATTTGGCGCTGTACTAACTTTTCGATTACTTTGGCAAGCATAGGGATACTTGAAATTGGTCTGTATGATTCCACTTTCGTTGGGTCCAGCTTGTTATTTTTGAGCAGTGGTCTGATTGATGTTTGTTTCAGACTTTGTGGAAAAGATCCGGTTGTAAGAGATTGGTTTATTAATTCGCTCAGATATTGGCTTAAGTCACATCGTAACTCCTTTATCCATAGAGCAGGGCATGGGTCATTGGGTGCAGTAGTGGGGTTGATTGCAGCGATCGTGTCTTCAATCTCTCTGCGTGATATTTTTTCAAAGTCGGATAGTGGTGATGGTTGGGGCAAGTTGTGCTGAGAGCTGTTTTCCGCGGAGTTCGAGGTTGCACCAGCCTGGGTGACTTCAAGTTGTAGGTAGTTGGTTGCAGATGTAGTAGTCTGGATCATTTTTGACTGTAAGTAGTTGGAGTATGCCTGGGGGTGTGGCATCTGTGACTGGTCTGCAGGAGGTTCTCTTATGAGAGATTTCACTATATTGAAGAGATCGTGTGGCTTGTTTATTGACCGCTTCAAGATGTCGGAATGGTATTGTTTCCGCTTTTTTGTTAATTCATCGCGGTGTGATTTTAGGTGAGCGATGTAAGTATCTTGTGCTTCAGTAGAGTGAGATCGGCGCCATCTTCTCTCGAGCCTGCGCAGGCACTTGAGTGAGTCTCGGAGTTCTCTGGTATACCATGGTGCATGCTCTCGTTTCTTTGTTGTTGTTTATTTGTGGCTGGTAGACATGCGATGGTCTTGAGGCTCTCATCCCAGGTGGACACCAGTGCATCTAGGTCGTGTGGTATGTTGTTGAGGAGTGGGAGGATCTTCTCTCGAAGCTCTTCTTTATTGAAGGGGCGGAAGCGCTTCAAAGAGGTTTCGTGGACAGTGTTGTTTTTGTTGGAGTTTTTATTGTGTGTGTTAATAGGTATCTGGAATTGGATCAGGCTGTGGTCAGACCATGGCACAGGCGTTATGGTTGGTGACATTGGTTGGGTGGTATCTTTATATGTCTGTGGGGCAAAGATCAGGTCAAGTTTGTTTCCCTTGACGTGGGTGGGATTATTGACTAGCTGATCGTAGCCTAGTTCTTGTAACGCTTCTAGGAAAGCAGAGGCTTGCGATTCCTGTAGCGTAGGCAAGTTGAAATCACCTAGGATCCAGTTCTGGGATCGTGGTTTGTTTGAGTTGCAAGCGAGGCCCATTATCGTTGCAAGATCTTCTGAGGATGGTGTTGGTGCCCGGTAGAGTAGGTTGATCGTGCAGGTGTCATTTGTTATGGTGAGGGAGTCCAGGTGGGCTGTGCTGGTTGAGTTGCACATCTGGAAGCCTAGGCAAGTTTTGACAAGGATGAGTGTTCCTCCTCCTCTCTGATTGGTTCTATGGCATGTGTGGACTGAGAAACCTGTGGGTAACATCTGGTTGATGATTGCGTTGTCACATTCTGATAGCCAAGTTTCTGTGATCATGATGATATCAAGATCATGGGTCGTGACCAGATCGGTAATTATTGGCCATTTTGTACGTATTGACCTTGCGTTGATGAGTGCACACTTCAGGGCTTGATGGTGTTGCTGACGGTCCAGATGTGACTTCTTGAGATGTTGAAGTGGGATGTGTAATAAATGTGAGTGATGTGCGTCCTTGGGTTCTCTTGGGGGGTGTTGATGATTCTCCGTCCATCTTTTCCCGTCATTGCGGAGTATTGGGATGTGGTTAGTGCTTGTGTGAAAGGCGTGGGATGTAAGGGGGAGCCAGGAGGCTAGGTGTAGACATGCGAAGGCTAGGAATGGGTGCATTTTGTGATGTCTTTGTGAAATAGTATGTGAACTGTTTGTTGCTGGGTAATTAGTGGGACCGGTATTGACTATTGTGCTGGCTTGACTATTGTGCTAGCTATTGGCAGTGTATAAACTTACTGTCTGGCGATGAGTATGTATTTGGAACAATGTGGCAATGTGGCAAGACAGGAACAGTACAGCATCGAGCAAACAATGAGGCAATGTGTCAGTCAGTGGAAAATGAGACAATATAACAGTTGTCAGCAGAATATAAGACAATGTAACATTCAGCAAGGAACTAAACAGAATAATATACTGCCAACAGTAATAAGTTAACACTTTTGGGTAAGGGTGAAATTCTGCCAACAGTAATGAGGTATGACACAGTTGTCAGTAATAAGATTATCACTGATGCATGAAGAATGGGTTTTTGACAACAAGATAGACTCTAGTAGTTAAGTGATACTAGCAATAGTATACAATTAGAGCTGTTACATGTAAATGTAAAATCTAGCAATGTAAAATGGGTTTTTGACAACAAGATAGACTCTAGTGGTTAAGTGATACTAGCAATAGTATACCATTAGAGCTGTTACATGTAAATGTAAAATCTAGCAATGTAGAATACATGTAAATGTAAAATACATTGATAGAAGTAGATGTAAAATACTAACAATGGTAATAGGATTAGCGCTGCTACATGAAAATGTATTGTTGGTAACAGAAATAATATCTAGCAGTTAAGTGATAGCCGTTAAGTGATACTAGCAATAGTATACAATTAGCACTGATGTATGTGAATGGAGTATTGGCAACAATAATAAACTCTTAAGGTATATATTTCTCACTATGGTGATTTCTTTAGATGTGACGCTTGGTAATGACACCTCCTTTGAAGTGACGTATGTGGCCAGCAGCTTTTTGTTTGGTTTTTGGGTATTTAAAATTCAGTTATGTCAGACGCCGGAGTTGTCTCCTGAAGTTGTTGTTTGTAGTAAGATGAAGACCCTGATGTAGCCTTTGTAAAGGAGAAACAAAGATCTCTGTTGGGTGAAGAAGTTATATGCAGGCGATGATGTCTTGGAGTTCGGTAGTGGAAACTTTGAGATAAGTTGATATTATGCTATTAGCTATAGTGTAAAGAAGTTTATAATTATTAGGGTTGTCTGTTCTTATTGCAGAACCCTTTTAGAGAATTGTTTGGAGGTTGTTGTCCCTGTTTATGAAAAAAGTCTTGCGTTTTGTGGCATGGAAGTTGTGCTGTGTGATGATAATTATATAAGCTAAACTGTTAAAGGTCGATGAATGATTTGGAAAAAGTACTTTTTTAAAATTGGTAATATTATTGTTAAACTTTGGTAAAGGGAGTTTTTTTTAGACCAGTGATGTAAGAACTGCACATTCCTCCTATAGTGATGAATTTCTCCACATATTGGGACTAATAAGTTGTCCTGAGGTCTTTTTCTCCCTTTATGTTATAAGAAAAGAAAGAAAGAGAGTGTATCATGAGTGTTTCATAAAAGTTTTATAAAATGTATAGTAATCTGTGAAGGGTTTTTGGTTGTTCTAAGGGACTGTTTTGGTTGTTGTGTATTTAGTTTTGCATATACCATGACAGTAATGAACCTCAGTCCTAAGTCCCCAGGGTATATGGAGTATGATCTTGGTCTCAAATTTACTGCTAATCCTCAGTGTAGTAATTGTATCATGCCAGAGAGCTTCATTCTGAAGTTCATAACATTTAATAATATGTATAGGCAACTTGTCAAGGTGTGATTGGAAATTCCTCATAATCTGGTCTTTGCTCCAATTATGATGGGAAATATTTCTGTATCTTTCTGCCACCTTTTCATAGTCTCTGACTGTATTTCTTGGTACTTAAGAATCTTCTCCCTTTCCACATAATTCACAGAATAATTGCTAGGAGCTGACACCTCTATGCCATTCTGGTGTTTTTCTCCTTTGCCACTAGGTTGGATTTCCTTGCGTTTAGTTTCTTATCCATCAGAAAATGGGAGTATCCTAGATGAACATAACTCCTTCATTTTCTCTAATTCTCTTAGGGTTGTGATCCCAGTCCTATCCTGGTACAGCAATGTTGTAGTGTTCACACAGTGTAGTGTGTGCCTGTGGGGGGAATAATAGGGGTTTGCAGTGGGTTGGGTAGTATATGTGTGTTCTCCCATTTTCTCTTTTTCCCTTGCCTTTCGCCCTCCCCTGCACTCGTCTCCGCTTTTTCTTGCCCCTTCACACTCTTCCCCCCACTTGTCTCTTCCTCTTGCAATCACGTCCTCTGCCTCCTCACTCTTTTACTCACTCTGTCTTTCTCCTGACTCCTCTTCAGCATCCTATCACCTTCGTGGTTGGCTGAAATGGCTCTCCCACCACTACCACGGTGGCAGCCTTCATTATTTGTGCCAGCTAGAGTTAGATTCCATCAGCACACTGCTAATATCTTCTCCCTAGTCACAGCTCAGCATATCTCCTCTTGTGTTTCTTGGGGTTGGAGATTCCATTGAACCAACTTGCATGCCAGCTCTACTCATCTTTAGGTAGCAATTCATAACTTCTCTGCCACCGTGCTGCTTCCTGTTCCTGACTCCTCCTTTCCATTTGCCTTTATGCAGAAGTCTATGGAGAGTAAAATTTTAGACAGGCTTTGCTCAAATGGGTAGTGCCTGTTAGGATGGGCATGTCCCATCTAATGTCTGTCCATCTATCCATACAGTATGAATAGGTTTGGTTGCATATAGATGACATGCAAACATGCCATCTCCAACAGGCACTATCGCTCGAGTGAAACATGCCTAAAAGTGTATCTTATTTATTTCACTTAAAGTGGAAATGGTGTATAAAATTATGGGTTTAATGGTGATGTCTGATGATCTTTCACCTGTGTGGGGAAGGAGGGGATAATGGGGGGAAATGACTCTTTGTATATACTTGACGATGGTCATATCTATGCTGTTTGCTTTGATGTCGATAAAAATTAAATCACATAAAAAAAGTACACTAAGCAGGCTTGCAAACACTGAGATTGAGTGGTAGTGGAGGAAGATGTTCAGTCATCTTTCTCTTATGATTGGAGCCCCATATATTGCTTTCTGCTACTATGTGCGTATCATGCATGTAGTGCGGCACATAGAAAGAAACAGCAGGATACACATCTTATTATTAACATCTACTGCACATAATGTAGGAGTCCTGATCTACAGTCGCAGTCAATAAATGTGAAAATTAACAGAATTGCTGAGACTCGCATGTTCCAAAAACATAGATAATGCCTTGCTTCCTTTCTCTGCTAGGTCTATCCTCCTGTTTATTCTCCCTTCCCAGTACTGTCTTCGTCTAATCCCTTCCCCACCACAGCCACATATTATTTAGTTATCATTTATCCTCTTGTTCCTTAAATGTTATGCATGTTAACATTCAACTTTATATGTATGTACGAGGGTTATTTTTAAAGTAAGGTCCGATTGGCTTTAGCTTTGTAAATTTTTTCCCCCTGTAGAAACAAGCATGCGTGCCGGCTCCCGGCATGCCTTGTGCAAAAGCAGATGCCATTTGCAGTCGTAGCGTCACTTTGTACAGTTTATACTGAGACGTTAAAATGTTTAAGACAATTGAGCGGCCCTCTGACTATGAAATACGGTCTGTGATTCGGTTTTTGACAGCAAGGACCGTATCATCAGCGGACATTCATCACCAGATATGTGAGGTGTATGGCCCCAATGCGATGAGTGACAGCAAAGTGCGTAAATGGGTGAGATTGTTCAAGGATGGGCGGGACAAACTGTGCTCACGATGGGTTCCTAGGCTGCTTTCCGAGGAACACCAAAAAAGGAGAATGGCTAGTGCTTTGACATTTTTGATCCTATACAATGAGGAAGGAGATGAACTTTTGGACCACATTGTCACAGGGGATGAGACATGGGTTTCTCACCTGACTCCAGAATTAAAGCAGCAGTCGATGGAATGGAGACACACGTCATCTCCAGTCAAAGTGAAAGCCAGACAATCTCAACACGCAAGATTATGGCAACTGTGTTCTTCGGAAAGCAGCCTGGGAACCCATCGCGAGTACAGTTTTCTGAACTGCAATTTTTCAGAAACGATTTTGTATAGCACTGACCTTGAAACTTATGGAAATTTCAGTGACAAAGTGGAAATCATGAATCGCCGTTCTTCATGAATTTTTGCGTCAACTGTGCGCACCAAATCTTCTGTGATTACTGAAGGTCGACCCTATCGCCGTTCATCATGGACATTGTCCCGCCCGTCCTTGAACAATCTCACCCATTTACACACTTTGCTCTCACTCATTGCATTGGGACCATATACCTCACATATCTGGCGATGAATTCGGCTGATGACACGGTCCTTGCTTTCAAAAACTGAATCACAGACCGTATTTCACAGTCGGAGGGCCGTTCAATTGTCTTAAACATTTTAACGTCTCAGTATAAACCATACAAAGTGACACTATGACTACAAATGGCATCTGCTTTTGTACAAGGCATGTTGGGAGCCGGCACGCATTCTTGTTTCTACAGGGGGAAAAAATTTACAAAGCTACAGCCAATCGGACCTTACTTTAAAAATAACCCTCGTACCTTTTTCTTCCATTGTTAAATATTATTGCATTTTTGTTCCCAGATCTATGTAAAGTTAACTTACATTGTTCTTTGTAAATTGTATTGACCTTAGGAAATACGGTATATAAAATTTGACACAACTAAACAGAAGCAACTAAGATACTAAATAAATAGCGTATTAGTTGCTTCTGTTCTGCTTGTGCTCCTAGTCTTCTGCTCAGTGATGTCACAACCAGCATCTTCCTTCCCATCCTCTGTATTTCTTTTCTTCTGTCTCTTTTCCTTATTTGCTTCTGTAGTCCCCCCCTCCAGCCTTGATTCTTGCATCTTCCATCTTTATCTCCCTTGTAATCCACACCTGCATAAATGGGGTCCATAGCTCAGGCTTCCCTTGCATCACTAATACCAAGTCAACGCCACCGGGCAGAAACCCCTCCCACAAGGCAGGGCACAAAAAGACACCACCCTTCAGCAGCATGTTTTGGCACAACCATGATTGGGTACCCTGGAGGTAGGGGTGAGGGGTCGATGCTGTAAAAGAGAAATGTTAACAAAATTGTTTCTTTTTAGAGGCGAAGTAGTAGGCAGTAACCAGAAATAATAAAATTTGAATAAACTATGATGGGGCAAAATAAATAGGAAGGCAGTATAAAAGAACTTAAATCACCTTTGCACAATACAAAATCTCTTAGCACTTTCAAGATTAGCATCATAAACAATAAGAACATGCTTTGTAAGAATACAGTACTTATTTAAGTGACTCTTATAAGTGACTCTTAATGTAGGCCTCCCTCTGCTAGTTCTAGGAGGAATTTTCTCTTTGCTAATAAGACTTCTACTTTTAACCACAGAAATATTAATTTGCAACCCTGGATTTTTGTTCTAAGTGTACCTTCTTTGTACTGTGCAGGCCAGTTCAACTCAAAAACCTTGGCAGGTGTGTCCGAATTCCCAAGTGTATATCTCACTGATATCAGGAATTTGAGTTCAGGTTTGCCCCACCCAAAACCCAGTGATTACTACTACTACTGACATTTGTATAGTACTGCAAGACATACACAGCGCTGCACAGACATTAAAAGATGTTTCCTGCTCATCAGATCTTACAATCTAGTTAAGACAGACAACACAGTAGGCTGTAGATACAGGATGCATCTAGGGGGAATGATAAGGAAACACAAAGGAGTTAAGATCCGAAAGCGTCAGCGAAGAGGTGAGTTTTCAGCCTGGATTTTAAAAGGGCCAGAGAAGGCGCCTGACGATTGAGCTCAATAGCCCTAACCACTGGCCAGTGTGGGCATGTGGGTACATGCACTAGTCTCACCACAAGTTGGCTAAGGTCCAAATTTTATTTCCCCCGTCCCCTTTCCCTGACTCCATTTGGCAGAATGGTGATTGATCTCCTGGAACAAGCAGGAATGTATTCTTCACATACGGGTGACATCGGTACCAACCGAGCCCACATGGAAATGCTCCTCAGCGTCCAATTGGAAAGCTTTTGGGAGCACCCACTGTGCCTGCGTGACTGTCTTCCCGCCATCCCAACTCCCTTTCTTCAGTTCTTCATTTTCCGCGAGCCAGCAGGAAGCAAATCCTGTCACCGCAGAAAAACTTCTTTTTGTAGATAGCACCTCTGCTTTTCCGTCGACACCGACACAGTCTAGGACATTACTGGTTCCCTTATTCTTTTCTTTAACTTCTTTCTTTATTTTCTTAAAAAAAAAAAAAAACAACCTACCTGGCCATCGACAGCCTTTTTAGGCAATAAGCCTACCATACTCTTCATACTTGAAAGTATGGAAAAACTAACTAGTGGTTTAAAAAAATGTTCTAATTGTACTAGCACCATTTCAGCGACTGCACACATGACTGGTGTCTAAAATGCCTTGGCCCAGACCACCAGTCAAAAGACTGTTCCCTCTGTCAGAAAATGATACGGAGAGGCCTACAAAACCAGGCTTCTAAATTTTGAGCACTCTTTGCTTCGGACGCGGTATTGATGGCGTCCACTTCGAGGGCCTCATCATCCTCTCATGCATCTCAGGTATCTTCGAAGTCCAAGCATAAGGCCGCATCTGAAATCTGATGGCACCTCCAAAGGAAGATCTCGCTTAAGCATCAAGATCCCTCGGAGGTGGATCAGCCTGCTAAACAGCCCCAGCGGGAGGCTCTGTCCTCCAAAGCCATCGAGGGGCCCCAGGATGCTCCCGAGGCCTTGATCTCCAGAGAGCTACTGGTGCCATGCACAGGGACGGTAGCGCAAATACCCATTACCAACACCCAGGCATCAGCGACCTCGATAGACCAGCACATACTGGCCATCGAGCGCAGCTTGGCAGCCCTCCTCGCAGCCTCGGTACCAATAAAACCCTTGGCTATTGGCATTTCCCTGTCGATATCGCTTACAGTACCAACATAGACACCAGTTCCGGCCACGCCATTAGGGTTGCTGAAGATGGCATCGAATCACTCCCACCCATGCCCCCCCCTTGAAACTCTTACCGATGCCGGTGCCAAGCCCAAGAGGTTCACCGAGGCTGATACCTCAGAGCACCGGTACTGGCAACTAACTACCTTCGGGGGCGAACACCAAGACAGTCGGTATTGCGAGTCATCCGATTCAGACTCCCCATTTTCGGATGCAGAGTTGCTCAATTCCCTGGTACCCCGGGACCTACCTTTGGACCCTTTCTCACCTCAACACCAAAGCATGTGACCTCCAGAAGACATGTCCTTCCAGGAATTCATTCGTGACCTAGTCAAGGGTCTCTCTATCATGGTAACATCGGAGAAGGAACTAAGGGCAGAGGAACTAGAGATCCTCCAATACCTAACAGCACCCAAGGAAGCAGCCACCTTACCGGTGCACCGTATCCTTCATGACCTTATGCTACAAATGTGGGAGATGCTTCTCATGGTCACACCTCAAATTGGCCTCTCAGTACCATGTATCATGTACCAGAGTGTCCCAGGTTCCAAAAGCCACAGCTTCCCCACCACTCCACGGTGGTGAAATTAGCGATACACTGAATCAAAAGCTCGAAGACTCGCTCCTCTAATTCTCCAGGTAGAGAATCGAGAACTCTTGACACCTTTGGGCATCAATGCTTCCAAGCATCAGTGCTCTCGGCTAGGATTATCTTCTATATCCTCTATATTGGAATGTTCCTGAAAGAGATTTCCATGGATCTCAAGGCCTTTACCCCTCTCCTCTCAGATGACAAGAGGGCAGATTAAATCACCCTCATTAAGCATAGCCAAAATGTATCGAAGTTTGTCAGTAGAGCTATCTTCGATGCTTTTGAATGCACAAGCTGGGCCTCAGCAATATGCATTGGTGCACGTTGAATTGCATGGCTTCAGGCCTCAGATCTTGAACAGTGGGTTCAAGATAAGCTGGGCAACATACCTTGCACAGGGGAAAACCTCTTTGGCAAAGACTGACAAGATAGAGTTAGAAAATACTACTCTAAAGAGACTGCCCAGAGTAACAGCTGACCCTGCTACGAAAAAGGCTCCTGTAAAGAAGTCTTTCTACAATAATACGAAATTCTTCTCTTCTATCCTCCTGCTTCTCAGTATCAGTGTCAGGACTTACAGAAGAGGCAGCAGCCTCTTAAACAAAAGAAGCCACAGGTAGCTAATCTCAACCAGCCACACAGCCACAGTCTGCGTCTGGTTTTTGACTCTTTCCTAGAGAACATTGCTACCCTGCCCCTGGAGAAACCCCCACCCCTCCACATAGCAGGCAGACTGTCACTATGTCCACAGATGGCACCTCATCACCTCAGAGCAGTGGACACTCACCATAGTTCAGGAAAGGTACAGACTTCATCTGCAAACTGCCCCCCTCCACATTCAAGGGGGAATATCAAATGCAACCCCCACTCATTGCTCTCCTACAAGACAAGATGTCCTCTCTTCTGACTCAAGGCACCATAGAAGATGTCCCAACATCCCAGCAGGGAGTGGGCTTCTATTCTCTGTACTTTCTCATTCCAAAGAAAACCGGAGAGTACAGGCCCATTCTGGATCTCAGAAACCTCAACAAGTTTCTAATCCATGAAATGTTCAAGATGATCTCTCTCAGGACTCTCCTTCCCTGCCTCCAGAATCAGGACTGGCTCTGTTCTCTAGATTTAAAAGAAGCGTACATATATATTCTCATCCATCCAGGACACAGGAAATATCTGTGCTTTGTCTTTCAGGGAAAACATTATCGATAGAGAGTCCTTTTTCTTCGGACTCGCCTCTGCCCCAAGAGTCTTCACAAAGTGCATGGCGGTCATGACTGCGTATCTAAGAACTGAGGATATTCTTCTTCCCCTACTTAGACGACTGGCTAATAAAGGCAGACACTTCCAAAAGGTACTGCTTTCCTTGCATAGTACCATCACAGTACTACAACACTTGGGATTTGTCATAAACTTCCCAAAATCCCAACTCACTCCAACTCAGACTAGAGCTTATCAGAGCCTTACTAGACACCCAACAGTCCAAGGTGTTTCTGCCCCAACTCCGTTGTGTCCTTCTAGTCGAACTAGCATCCCATATGCTCCTATGAGACCATCTGACAGCCCGAGAGATGCTGCAGCTCCTTGGGCACATGGCTTCTACATTACATGTTGTTCCATATGCCCGACTACATATGCGGAAACTAACAAAAACCCCAAAAAAGGCACACAAAATCAACAAGACAAAACAAAACAAAACAAAAAGACATGGGATACCTCAATGAAAGACAGGCCAGCCTGGGAAAAATTAAGTATAGCAAAACATAGAGGAAAAAAGACCTCAGCAGCCTCCAACTTGCAAATGGGAGGACTCAAGTCTCACACAGGACAACAATGCCACAATAGTGTAAAGAATCAGCTTACATCAACGGTCATAGAAAAAAACCTCTACAAAAATGCCAGACTGATGCTGCCTAACGGAGGTAGAAAATATACACAGCGTTGTACTCAGCGTGATGTAACAGTCCAATGCAAAACAACGGAAAGCGGAACTTATCTGCTGCTTCAAATAGAGATGAATCAAGAAGCTCAGTTGTCAATCGGCAAAAACAAACAATGAAGTGGGAGCCCCGACATCAGATGTTTCGCCTCACGGCTTCCTCAGGAAGCTCCAGAGTTCGTGCCGAGCCACCAAGCAGGTCCAGACAACGCTGATCTAAAAAATACAACAAAAACATCCCACGTCAAAAAACAAAAGAACTGCAATGACTCATAAACCTAATCAGTTGAAAAGAGGCCAGGATACTCACAGTCTCAAACGGAAAAGTAGGGCAAAGAGGAGCACCAGCGAAAAAGCTATCACCGTGGCGGGTGGAATCCAAAAAACGCAAAAACGCCTGCGGTTTTTTATAGCGCATGTGTGAGGTTTTTTGTTCTGGCGTTTTTTGGATTCCACCCGCCACGGTGATAGCTTTTTCGCTGGTGCTCCTCTTTGCCCTACTGTTCCTTTTGAGATTGCTCGCCAATGCCCTTAAGGGTCAGCGGGAAGCCAAACGAGTGGCGGCTCTCCGGGATCCAGATGGGCAAGGGACGATAACGAAAGATGCCGAGATTGTAGAACTATTTCGGGACTTTTATGCTCAGTTGTATCGGTCGGAGAGTGCTTTCACACAAGAAAGCTTCGAGCAACTGATCTCAGACATCCAACGGCCGACATTGTCCGTCGATGATAGAGAAGCTATGGATAGATCCGTTTCTGAGGATGAGATCCATCACGCAATCACGCGGGTGGCTACTGGGAGGGCCGCGGGTCCTGATGGCCTTCCGGCAGAATTTTATAAATCTTTCTCTAAAGATCTTGTCCCCCAACTATGCCTGTATTATGCTGCCCTGGTTACCGCCAGTTCTCCTGTCGGAGCCTTTTCAGCAGCGAATGTAGTGGTGTTTGAGAAGGAGGGGAGAGATCCTACGCTAACAGCCAACTACCGTCCCATATCTCTCTTAAATGTGGATTATAAGATCTTTGCTACCATACTAGCCACCCGATTATCAGAGAAAATGTCCACCTTGATCCATCCAGACCAATGTGGCTTTATAACTGGTAGATCTACGGCTGATAACGCTCGGACTTTATGTCATGTGCTAGCGGGTGCCGCAAACGTAGAGCAACCATTAGTTGGCCTCTCCCTCGACGCTGAAAAGGCTTTTGATCGTTTAGAATGGCCCTACTTATTTGCGACCCTTAACTGGTTTGGCTTTGGTGCTGGTTTTCTCCGACACCTCGAAGTCATGTACACTAAGCCCACTGCCAGTATTTGTGTCAACACCATTAAATCTCGTGAATTTAGTCTCCGGCGGGGAACGCGGCAGGGGTGCCCACTCTCTCCTATGTTATTTAATCTAGCGCTTGAACCCTTAGCCCTCATGATTCGGCAATGCAAGGGCATTCGGGGGGTCCAAATTGCCAACCGGGAGATCAAGTTGTCGGCATATGCAGACGATTTAATGCTATTCGTCTCACCGGCATCGGTTCCGACGGTCCTGGCAAAAATTGACTGTTAATCGCGGCTTTCCGGCTACAAAATTAATTGGATTAAGTCTGTTGCTTTCCCTCTTAACCGCTGGGCTCACAGGGAGGACATGATGGCTTTTCCCTTTGTTTGGCAACCTCTTATGGTGAAGTATTTAGGGGTCCATTATTGTTACCCCCTGGAAGATAGCATTCGCTTTAATGCTAAGGACTTAGTGTCTAAAGTGCGCGAATTGACCACCAGATGGTCCCCCCCTAGTTCTTTCATGGTGGGGACGAGTCGAGACGGTGAAAATGATGATCACCCCTAAAGTGAACTATGTACTGGAAATGATACCGTGTTTGTTATCTCCACAAGTTTATCAGGAGATAGAGGGTATTCTTAGCCGGTTTATATGGCAAAACAAAACACCGCGTATAGCAAGACAAAAGTTGAAACTCGATAAAGGGCTGGGGGGGGTTCGCTTCCCCGACTTCCTATCGTACCACAGAGCTTTCTTGTTGAAACAGGGCTCACGGTGGCTAGAGACCTCGGTTGATAATCGGCCAACTTGGCTGGAAATCGAGGCAGATCTCACTGCTCCGATTCCATTACATAACCTGCCTGGTATGCAGCTCATGCAAGGGGACCGATGTCCGCGTATGATTGTTGACACCCTTAAAGTGTTCACTGCCCTCCTTCAAGTAAGTGGTCCGGGAGCCTGTCCCCCATGTCGACTCCCGTTGTGGCATAACCCTCTCTTTAAGATCCAAAATGGTTGCCTGGAGACAATGGTTTTCCCGAGGGGTCTGGATGGCTAGCCAACTGATGGTAGGGAATAGATGGAAAAACTTTAATGAGCTACAAGCAGAGTTTGGCCTACCGCCCCTACTCTACTTTCAGTGGCTGCAGTTAAGACACTGTCTTGAGAGTGCCCAGGTCAATCCGAGAGCTGATGTTGAGGAGGGGGTGATAGCGGAGCTCGTTCACACGATAGCAAGCATGCCTGGAGTGGCATCCCGCTATTATAAACTGTTGAGTCAGAGTAATGCTTCGAGGATGCTCCCGACTCAGCAGGTATGGGAAAGGGAACTGTCAGCAACCCTGAGTGAACAACAATGGCGGAGGGTCTGGTGCAAGTTGGTCAGGGTAACCAAGTCCGCCTCCGTTACCCAAACGCTTTTCTTCTTTACACACCGATGTCTGTATACCCCAGCTAAAATAGCAAAATGGGATAAGACCATTAGTAATCTCTGCTGGACTTATAAACAAGGGGTTGGTACCCTGGCCCACCTTATCTATGAATGCCCAGGGCTACAGCCATACTGGACGCAGGTCTGAGAACGCATTCAAACCATTCTCAAATTTAAAGAGCCTCTTAGCTGGCGGGTGGTGGGACTCCGGTCACTGGCGGAGCTCCCTTCCCTGCCCAGAGAGGGTTGCTTCTTGCTAGATTTCATGATGGGTCTGGCCATTTGTTTGATAATACGGAATTGGAAAGACTGCACCACTCTTAATATGCAGGAGTGGTGGAGCCTGGTGTGCACCTATAGCAAATATGAACAGATGCCCCGAAGCGCTTTTCCCCATGATAATCTTCACATGCGTAAGTGGCAAATGTTGTTAGACTTTGTAAACAAGACTAAGTGCGCTGGCTGACCGGGACCCTAATCGCTGCTGTATATAATTAGAAGATGCGTAGAACTGCCTCTGCTGTTCTCGATATGTTGATGCCCTGGAGGAGGGGGCGGGGGTGGGTTTCCTGTGTATGTATTGTTAACTGTTATGGTTGTGTGTATGTTTGTTTTGATAAATTGATAAATAAAAATAAAAAAAATACATAATTATTATCAAATAAAAAAACCATAAAAATTAACATAAAATAAAAACACAAAAATGAAATAAAATAAATATACCTCCCTTGGAGACGTCAATCAATGGATATGCTATTTAAACCCCTCCTAAAGGAAGGACCACCTGAATCTAGTGGCAGTACACAAAAAATAACAAAACAAGTAAACATAGGAAGAGAAGCTCGTTCATATGAAAATAAAATCTAATAAGAAAGCTCAAAATAGTCTATATACATAAATATTTCTTTGTAGGAAACCTACTGAAGAATATCCACACCTGTGCTCACAATCTGTTATGCACAGGTCTCTTATATACAAAGCACAGCTCGCCAGCTTCAGTCAGAAAAACTAAAAGCAGCAAGGGGATCA
Source organism: Ichthyophis bannanicus (assembly GCA_033557465.1). NCBI lineage: Eukaryota > Metazoa > Chordata > Amphibia > Gymnophiona > Ichthyophiidae > Ichthyophis > Ichthyophis bannanicus. Next base: position 548,377,508 of record CM066033.1, read on the forward strand.
AATGTCATCCATTTTGAGACATGTTACAATTTATAAACAATACTTCAACCATACTTCACCACTTCACTTAATAAAGGTTTATAAAGATATATAGACATGCAAGACCACTCTGCAATGCATGCCCCTCCATACTAATCAGCATCCAAACCAAACATCAGCAAATGGCAACAACTCCTACTGATGAATTTATGCTTCACTTTCACCACCTGAAATGTATACTCCTCAGTGCACGATCAGTTCGCAACAAGATACCAGTACTGACAGACCTGCTCAAAGACCACAACATTGACATCATGTGTGTGACTGAATTCTGGTTCACCAACACAGACAATGCTCTTGAACCAACTACTAGCCCCAGGCTATGACCTATTCAACTTTGCTCAAGGGCCTCTCGTAGAGGGGAAGGGGTATTTATTTTAGCTAGAACACACCTGGGATTCCACAGCTTATCATCTAACACCACACAAGCGAACAAATACACAACCGTTTGTGTAGCCTACTGAGCACCAGCAGCAAAAGCTGAGGAACTAATGACCTTTTTAGAAATGGTCTGCAATTACACACCACAAAACAAGAACCTCTTTCTGTTAGGTGACCTCAACCTTTCTTCTACCTCATCTAAATTAGAAAATTCCATCCTGGAGGCCATGCAAGCTCTAGACTTAAGTCAAATTATAGATGAACCAACTCATCAAAATGGAAACATGCTAGACCTCTTATTTGCCCTATGGCTCATTCCAGAGAGCTGATATTTCCTTTGCCCTCACTCTCCCCAGTCCGATGGCCAGATCACAAAACAATTACATTCTACATGCCCCAAATACACACGCACACATGCATCCAACCTCAGCCAGCAAAGCATAGATTTTGAAACTTAGACAAGCATACATTCCTGAATAGAGTCATACCTCAACTCACCCTCATTTCAGATAACATAGAAACATTATTTTGCAACTGGAATGAAGTTGCAAGCAAGGTTGCAATAGCCCCACACATGGACCACACCTCCACTTGGTACACCGCTGAGCTAAGACATATCAAATGCAGACTTGATAAAACAGAAGATGGCGTTGATCAAAGAACTCAAATGACCAAGAAGCTTAGATGTCCAACCTCTGAGAATACCAAGATAGACTAAACAAAGTAAAGAACATAAGATATGCCATACTGGGTCAGACCACGGTCCATCAAGCCCAGTATCCTGTTTCCAACAGTGGCTAATCTAGGTCATAAGTACCTAGCAGTTTCCCCAAGAGACACAGGTTCCAGAATTCTTGTATTGGGTCAAGCAGTGATATCCCAGGTCCCTTTTAATAATAGTTTATAGACCTTTCCTCCAGGAACTTGTCCAAACCGTTTTTAAACCCAGCTACAATAACAGCTTTTACTACATCCTCCGGTAACAAATTCCAGAGTTTGATTACACGTTGAGTGAAAAAATATTTTCTCTTATTAGTCTTAAATAGGTTAACCTGTAGCTTCATTGCATGTCCCCTAGTCTTTCTGTATTCTGACAATGTAAAATATCGATCTACGTTTACCCGTTCCGCTCCATTAATTAATTTACAGACCTCTATCATATCTCCCTTCAGCCGTCTCTTTTCCGAATTGAAGAGCCCTAACCTTTTTGGCCTCTCTTCTTAGAGGTATCCTTCCATCCTCTTCACCATTTTGGTGGTTGTTCTCTGTACCTTTTCTAATAACGTTATATCCTTTTTAAGATATGGCAATCAGAATTGCACACAATATTCAAGGTGCAGTTGCACCATGGAACGATACAGAGGCAATATAATATCCTTTGTTTTATTTTCCATTCCTTTCCTTATGATACCTAGCATTCTATTTGCTCTCTTGGCTGCCGCTGCACACTGGGTGGAGGGTTTTAACATGTTATCCACGATGACGCCTAAATCTTTTTCCTGGGTTCCTAATGTGGAACTTTGCATCGTGTAACCATAGTTTGGGTTGTTGTTTCCTAGATGCATAACTTTGCACTTGTCCACTTTAAATTTCATCTGCCATTTGGATGCCCAGTCTTCCATTTTATCAAGATCCTCTTGCAATTTTCCACAATCCTCATGGATTTTAACAAGTTTAAATAGTTTTGTGTCATCTGCAAATTTGATAGCCTCACTTGTTCCCATTTCCAGGTCATTTATGAATATGTTAAACAGCAACGGACACAGCACAGATCCCTAAGGTACTCCACTATTCACCTTTCTCCATTGGGAAAATTTGGCCATTTAGCCCTACCTTCTGCTTTCTATCTTTTAACCAGTTCCTGGTCCACAATAGTATACTGCCTCCTATCCCATGACTTTTTAGTTTTGCCAAAAGTCTCTGATAAGGGACCTTATCAAAGGTTTTCTGAAAGTCCAGATACACTATATCAACCTACTTGCCTTTGTCTATCTGTTTATTCACACCTTCAAAAAACATAACAGATTAGTAAGACACGATCTTCCTTGTCTAAAGCCAAGATAATACTAAGCTCATTAAATCGCCCTAGAGAGCTATTTGAAATAGTAAAATCACTTACTAAATGCCCCAACCATAAAGCAAGTGAAAACCACCTACCCCCACAAACATTGGCTGACCACTTCCAGAGAAAAGATAGAATAATCAGCAGAAAACCAGACGCCTTCCCACCACCACAGGGCCTTAATCCTATCCCTCTGCCTGGCAAACCTTCAATCCAGTCTCACTCGAGCAACTTGAGACCACATTTCTAGCCTTAATACCACCTCCACCCCACTAGACCCATGCCCTGTAAGCTGGATATCAATAGCCCGTGCTGACCTCAGACCTAATATCCTCTGGACTATCAAGCTATCTCTCACACAGGAACATATGCCTGCCAGCCTCAAGATGCCCTCCATTCGACCTATTATCAAGAGCTCTCTTCTGGACCCAAGCCTTCCCAGCTCCTGACAGATCCATGGCAAGTCTACCCTTCCTTGCTAAAATCATTGAAAAGATAGTCCAACACCAACTCCAGAACCACATCACCTCCCATGCACCACTTGATGCACAGCAATATGGCTTTAGACCCAGTCAGGGAGTTGAGACACTCTTTACTGCTTTCATGGACAGACTCATAAAGGAATTCGTCCTGATATTCCTTGACATTGCATCAGCCTTTGATTCCATTTGTCTCAACACACTGCTTATCATGCTTACAATCCCTCGGCCTAAAGAGCACTATCCAGAAACGGTTCAGCTCTTACTTAACAGGCAGACAACAAATCAAAATAGGATCAGTCAAATCTGTTCCCTTCGCCCAGCAACAAGGAGTCCCACACGGCTGTTCCTTGTCTTCTCTGTTATTCAACATTTATCTTCAGCCTATCTATGCAATCGTACAAGGCTACAACATTTTTTATCAGGTTTATACCAATAATATAATGTTGTTTATACCCTTTTCTACTGCAAAATGTAACTACAACATCATGATAGGATGTTTTACTACAGTCGAAAAACTGGCTCTCCAGGCATAACCTCTCCATAAATTACAACAAAACTGAAGTCCTCCACATCACCAGTGATACAACATTTCCCCCTCCAACATCCCTGAAGGTCCCTGCTGCTCAGCTACAGGTCAAGGCCCAATTTAGGTACCTAAGAATAATACTGGACCAACACCTTATCCTCCAGCCCCATATTAATAACATAATAAAACTTGTCTACTACAAGATTAGAACCCTAAAACATCTACAATCACTACTGGCTGCCAGTGACGTCCGTACAGTCTTCCAAACCCTAGTTTTCCCACACTTGAATTATTGCATCATAATCTTCCAAGGATTACCGAAATACATGCTGCAACCATTACAGATGGCACAAAATACCACAGCATGTATTATCCATGGCACATCATGAACAGACCGCATAACACTATTACTCAAGCAACTACACTTGCTCCCCATACTAAGCCAAACAAAATACAAGGTCCTGTTAACCACTTTTAAAGTAGCACACAACTTATCCTCAGAATCTCTGCAATCACTCCTTCACAAAACACCAGATAATAGAACCAGAAGGGCAAATACACAAAACACCTTCAATATCCCAACATTAAAAATAAAGACCTCTCTGACCTCTTCCACCTGAACCTTTCTCCCTGTATACCCTATCCATCTGTAACATGCTCCCAGACAGCATGCAAGCTGCATCTGACTTTAAAGACTTCAGAAGGAAACTTAAAATGCAGCTCTTCAATGAATACGTTGACAGTGAAACTTAATCCTTTCTTACCACTTACCCCAAATTCCCCAATAGGACAGTCATATAATAATTGTAAATTATATGTGATTAACGCCTCAATAGTTGCTCAAAGTTCAAGTTACTTGTTTGCCTGTTCAACCCTCCAAGTTCTACTTTCCTATTATATGTAATAGTTTGAAATGTGCCTTTAGGTATAGTTTGAGTAGATAACTGCAGTTTTTCATGGAGAGAGTCCACAGGACTCCCCTCATGCTCCCCACCAAACTGAACTGATCGCTTACTACTAGCATTCCCCCCTCCCTTCACTAGGCCAGCAGCATTTCTTATGGGGGCAGTTTCTCTAGACTAGTTAGTTTTGCACCTACCATGACTGTAATGAACCTTATTCCTATGCACCAGGGTATGTGGAAGAGTCTTATCTTTGTGCTGCCTCTGCTGGCTTCAATCTGGTATCTGAATGCATAGAGCATTAAGTTCAGCTGTGAGATTGAATCTGGCAGAATGATACATCCATAGGTAAAAAATACTGCTGTCTTTCTGCTGGTGGGAGGGACTGAGCAGTGAGAATCATGATCAAAATTTGGCTTGTGTGCTCCAAAGACTGAACAAACTCAAGTGTGCCACAAAATAAAAAAGATTGAGAAGCACTGTCCTAGTGGATGACATTTTATCCCCTTGTTGCTTTTAGTTTTTGTGACCAAAGCTGATGAACTGTGCTTTGTGTATAACAGATCTATGCATAATAGATTGTGAATACAGGTGTGGATACTCTTCAGTATGAGTACTGTAAATTTCTCAAAAGATATGTTATACAGTATGCATGTATGCTCTTTTGAGCTTTCTTATATATATATGCGTATTTGTTTTTTTTATAAGAACGAGCTTCTCTTCCCATGTTTTGTTATTTTTAGGGTGCTGCCAGTAGAGTCTGGTGATCCTCCCTTTAGGCAGAGTTTAAATATTGTACCCACTGATGTGGACTGACATCTCCAAGGGAGGTGTATTTATTTTTTATTTCACTTTTGTGTTTTAATTTTATGTTAATTTATACGGATTATTTATTTAACTGTTTGGTAATGTTTTGCCTGTGTTCTGCCTTTGTTACAGCTTGTACCTTGTACCACTGAACATTGTGTTCACCATACAGCTTTATTTGTTAAGGGACACCCCTGAAGCAAGCTCCGGCCAAAATATGTTGGGCTTTTTATAAACTGTTGAGATCTTTTAGTTGTATTTTTATGTTTGTATGTTTTTTATGGTTCTATATTTTTTTTAAATAATTCTCTTCTATAGATTTTATCTGCATGGCATTTACAGTAGTGGCCAAAAAATTAAGGCAGAGTCCAAAATATCAGAATTTTATTAGAAAAGTACATGTTATTGTCACTTTCATGGTCAAAAGCTTTAAGAAACCTGCTCTCAACATTGAATACATAAACTTCACAAATTTTAACTCTTATCCCAATATTACTTCCAGGCAATAATGACCTCAGATGTCACAACTCCACATTTAGTGATAAATCACCATAGGTTGTTGATAGACGCTCACATCACCGGTCATAGCCTCCCTACCTTCCTATATTAAACCAAGTTACAATAAATATAATACACCCTAATTACAACACTGGGAAAATATCTCAAACAATTTTATAACAATCGAGCAACCTCCAAAATTACACATACAATCCCAAACTCAATCTTACATACCCATACTCTCAAAACATCACGCATACAATCATTCTCTCATACTAAAAACAGCGTCATAATAATGTGCGCCTGCACTATATCTTCAAGGCTGAACGCAGCCTAAAGCAGTCTGAGAGCGATACCTGCAAACATAATAAAGAATAATAAAGACTCAAAATTCACCAACAAAAGCACAAAAATGCAAATAACTTATCTTATAACGATGAACTTCTATCCAACAAGGTCTCTAGCTCTTCAATGAGCGCTACTTATAGTCAGTCACAACTTCCAACGCCAACAGAGGAACTGAACAGCTCAGGAGAAGTATTAAAAGTCAAATCAAATGATAAAACCTTAGAATTGACCAAAGCTCTACAAAAGCCTTTGTTTCGCCATAACCCGGCTTCATCAGGAGCGACGTCATACAAAGAATCCGTTTTCAAAGATGACTCCTCACCATCTCGTCGCTCCTGATGAAGCCGGGTTATGGCGAAACAAAGGCTTTTGTAGAGCTTTGGTCAATTCTAAGGTTTTATCAGTTGAATTGACTTTTAATACTTCTCCCGAGCTGTTCGGTTCCTCTGTTGGCGTTGGAAGTTGTGACTGACTATAAATAGCGCTCATTGAAGAGCTAGAGACCTTGTTGGATAGAAGTTCATCGTTATAAGATAAGTTATTTGCATTTTTGTGCTTTTGTTGGTGAATTTTGAGTCTTTATTATTCTTTATTATGTTTGCAGGTATCGCTTTCAGACTGCTTTAGGCTGCGTTCAGCCTTGAAGATATAGTGCAGGCGCACATTATTATGACGCTGTTTTTAGTATGAGAGAATGATTGTATGCGTGCTGTTTTGAGAGTATGGGTATGTAAGATTGAGTTTGGGATTGTATGTGTAATTTTGGAGGTTGCTCGATTGTTATAAAATTGTTTGAGATATTTTCCCAGTGTTGTAATTAGGGTGTATTATATTTATTGTAACTTGGTTTAATTATTATAGGAAGGTAGGGAGGCTATGACCGGTGATGTGAGCGTCTATCAACACCCTATGGTGATTTATCACTAAATGTGGAGTTGTGGCATCTGAGGTCATTATTGCCTGGAAGTAATATTGGGATAAGAGTTAAAATTTGTGAAGTTTATGTATTCAATGTTGAGAGCAGGTTTTTTATAGTTGGATTACTCTTTTTCTGCTTTTGGCTTTTTGTTTTGTGTTTTGTTACAAAAGCTTTAAGAACCAAAGATATATATGTCATTTTCAAAGTTTTATTCAGGAAACAATATATGTGTCAATATTTGATAGGGTGTCCATGATTTTTCAGCACAGCCTGGATTCTTGTAGGCATACTGTTAACTAGCGTTTTACAGTATGCCGTAGTGATTTCGTTGACCCATACATTCTTGAGTATGTCCTTTAAATCTGCTTCTGAAATTGGACGGTGTGCTGCCACCTTTTTCTTCATAAGATTCCAACAGTTTTCAATTACATTGAGATCCGGAGAGTTTGATGGCCAACTTGGTAGCAGTTCGATCTTGTTGTCCACAAACCGTTTTTTGACTGTTTTTGCAGTATGGCACGGTGCCGAGTCCTGCTGAAATATAGTTGTGCCAGAAACATTCATGTGTATTTTAACTTTACTGTTTAGCATGGATATGTATTTTGCAGCATTTACTCTTTCACCTTTCTCAAAAATGTGCAGGCCACATCGTCCATTTGCCGAGATACCACCCCATACCATGACCAATGGTGGGTGTTTAACAGTCTTGATCGTGTACTTCGGATTTAGTCTCTCGCCTGCTGGTCGATGGACGTAGTTGTAACCACTCCCACGTACTTGTTGAAATGTACTTTCATCTGTGAACATTACCCTCTCCCACCATTCAGCAGATTTGTCTTTCATCTTGCTACAAAACAGCAATTTGTTTCCTGGTCATCATAGGCTTCTTGGCAGGTCTTCTGGCCATGAGTTTGAATTCATCCACAAGCCGTCGTCGGACAGATCTGGCACTTTTCTTTATTCCTCGATCATTAGCTAACTGAGCCACACGTTGAGATGAAATATGTGGACTAGATATAATAATGCTTTTGAGGAATCGGTCATCTCGTCCAAAAGTTATCCATCTGCGCCCACATTTCGAACGACGTGTATGGCCACCTGATTTCAGAGCATTCTGAGCTACACACCTTGATATATGCAAATGTTTTGCAATAGCACATTGCGAATATCCTTCAGCATGGAGTGTGACAACTTGTCCCTTTACAAAGTCATTAATATTGCACTTTCTACCCATCTTGATTGTATAATTTACATGTAACTTTCAATCTTTTCCTAGTTATAAAAATTCAAAACTTAATCCAAGAAACCTACTACAGAGTGTAAGTAAACTAAAATGGATGCCAGACGCATGGTGTGACTAATCGCCATGCTGATTAAATAAGTAAGCATGTGTGACATCTCCACAGTACATTATTTAACAATAAATTGTAGAAAAAGATACCTGCCTTAATTTTTTGGCCACTACTGTAACTTAAGTCAGTCACCACACCAGCTGAAAATCTACCCCATTGTTTTCAAGTAAATTTGTTAACATCTTGTTCTTATCTAACAAGGAGAACTAGACTTGCCACCATCCTTCTGACATACAATAATGTTGTTTGATGCCCAAAGTTATTTCTTAAGCAATATGTCTGTCTGCAAAGCTTATGCTTTTGCATTTGTTTTAACTCCCAAGATACTTATGGGGCATATTCAAAATGTTTTAACCAATTAGCAGACCTGCTAACTAGCTAAAATGCATCCACTGTGATATTCAATGGCACTAATCGGTTAGTGTCGTTGAATATACCCACAGACCACTGAAATTATGCCTGGTTAAAACCGAGGTGTTCTGTGGGCAGAGCAGGGGCAGTGACAGCCGGTATCCACATAGCACTGATCTTCAGCTGCTGATCAGATAGCTTAAGTGGTTTAAGTTAGGACAACCATTCAGCTCTTGGTGATCCGAGGATTAAAATTGTAGCCGTGACCCCTAGCAATACTCTTGTGGTATTACTAGGGGTCAGGCTACCAAATAAGGGCAGCCTAACTTCTAGTGATTATACCACAGGAGTATTTCTAAGGGTCACAGTCACAGTTTTGAATCCAGGATCAGCAAGAGCAACTAGAGATCCCTCCTCCTATGCTGAGACAAGAGAAATACCTAGTAAGGCCAGGAATGGGATTGGTGAGTGGGCATGTGGGGTGAGCTTCTTAGATGGTTATTCGAACTGTGGGAGGGTCAGGGGGCTTCTGGTGAGTAGAATCAGATATAAGAGGGGGTACTATCTTAAGGGAGGCTGTGGTGATCAGATGGTTTAAGGGGGGGTTCAGGGTTGATCGAAGTTAGTATCTGTGTTGGCAGGGGGTAATGGGATAGGGGTTCCTAGCAATGTGGATTCCCTGTGTGAAATGGGGAATACACATCAGTGTTGTAGGCTAAGCATCCACCCCATATGTAAATAGCTGCTGTTGAAAAATAGCATTTACACGCGTATGCCAATCTATTCATGTAAATACTTCCATTTACACGTGAGGATGCTGCTAAAATAGGTACCTAATACATTATAAATACCTAACACAAGCATCCCAAAAGGAATAAGAAAACCAGGGAAAAAAGAAAAACTCTAATCTATGCAGTGGTATCAGCAATAGTTTAAATGCTTAGGTGGATATGAAGCATTTCATTATATTTTGAAATTTTAATTCCTAAAACACTTAGCTTTAAAAAAAAAGGCGGATTAATTAAAATTTAACATGAGGAAAATATTATGTTTCAGGAAAGCAGATAAAGGATGGAAGGAAACCAGAACCTTGCAAACCTATCCTTAAAGTGGAATACAAAACAACTAGATCTGGGTAAGATATGATTTTTATTTATTATTATTATTAATCTCCAGGAACAAGCAGGAATGTAGTCTTCACATAAGGGTATCGTCGGTACCGACAGAGCCCGCGCGGGAACGCTTTTGGGAGCATCCCACAGCGCATGCGTGCTGCCTTCCCGTCTCTGTACCTCTCTCACTTCAGTTCTTCGTTTTCTGCGGAGCTGACAGGACATGTACCCTGTCACCACAGAAAATTTCCTTTTATTCTTTGTTTTTTTGTGATTGCGTCTGCCTTCATTCAACGCCTACCGGTACCGCTCATGGTGGTGGTTCTTTCTTTTAAAAATAAAAGACCCTTGTATTTTCTTCAGGGGTCTTCCCCTGTTTCTGGTACTAGGCGCCATTTTGGGCACTAGGCCCATTTTTCTTCAGGCATGGAGAAACCAGCTAGTGGTTTCAAAAAATGCTCAAAGTGTGACGGTGCCATTTCTGTCACCGACACCCATGATTGGTGTCTAAAATGTTTAAGTCCTGAACATTGTCCAGCGGAGTGTCTCTCCTGCACAAGGATGACCAAAAGGGGCCTGCAGAATAGAGCTGCAAAACTTGGTACCCTTTTTGCCGCGGATATGATGTCACTTGCATCAACGTCCTCCAGGGCTTCATCTTCCTCCCATGGATCTCAGGTAACTAAACTTAAGTCTTCTAAGACTGGCTGGTCCTCGAAGGGTAAATCTCCTTCAAACTATCGAGATGCCACTAGCGTTGCCCTCGAGGATAGTTCACCGGCAAAACAGCCCCGGCGGGAGTCTTCGGGCTCCAAAGCATTAAAGGGGATCCAGGATGTACCAGAGGCTTCCACCTCTGCAGAACTACTGGTGCCATGTTCTGGGGTCGTATCCGCTTCCACCGGTACCGACAGCCAGGCATCGGCAGGAGCGATGGATAAAAGAATCCTTGCTATTGAACGCAGTCTAGCGTCCCTCTTTGCAGCTTCGGTACCGCTAAGACCGCTACAGACGTTTCAACAGGTATCGGTACCGACAATACCTGCTTCGACAGGACTGCTTCCCCCCATGCTGAGCCTTGAGTCTATCTCGGGTATCGGGGATGAGGAACCGAGACATTTCGGTACTGACTTTGAGCAGTACCGATACCATGCGTTACGGGAGCACCGATACCATGCGTTACGGGAGCAGAGTGCCTTTGAGTCTTCCGATTCAGATGACTCTGACGATTCTACTGGTACCAGAGCGAACCTGCTAGAGGATTCAACTCCTCCTCCTCAACGCAGATGTCTCCTCCAGAAGATATGTCCTTCCAGGATTTCATACGTGATTTAGCAAAGGGCCTTGCAATCACTGTGATTCCAGAAAAGGAACCTAGAGCAGAAGAATTAAGAATTCTACAATACCCTATGGCTCCCAAGGAGGCAGCTATGCTTCCCATTCATAAGATCTTACATGATCTGATGTTGAGAATGTGAGAAACTCCTTTAACGATATCGTCACATTCCCGATGCCTTTACACTATGTACCGAGTGCCAAGTTGTCCTGGTTTTCAATAAACTCAGTTACCACACCATTCAGTGGTAGTGGAATCAGCCATGCGAAGAATCAAGAGTGCTAAAACACATTCTTCTAATCCTCCAGGCCTGGAATCCAGGACACTCGATACCTTTGGGCGTCAATGCTTTCAATCCTCCGTGCTATCAGCCAGGATCAGTTCCTATATTCTTTATATGGGAATGTTCCTGGAAGAAGTCACAAAAGACTTAAAGCTCATTAGCCCTTGTGTCTCTGAGGAAAAAAGAGCAGACTACCTTATTCTGGTCAAGCATGCCCAGAATGTCTCAAAATTCATGAACCGTGCTACCTTTGATTACTTTGAATGTATTAGCAGAACATCTGCTATAGCCATAGGTGCACGTCGTATTGCTTGGCTTCAGGCATCAGACTTAGAACAGTGGGTGCAAGAAAAGCTGGGAAACATTCCTTGTACAGGAGAAAATCTCTTCGGCAAGGACTGGCAGAACAAGGCTAATCAGCTTGAATCTGAAAATGCTATCTTGAACAGATTATCAAAGTCTACAGCCAACCCAGCAAAGAAGAAAACATTCAAAAAACCCTTTTTCAGTAAGAAAAAGCAGCTTTACCCATCTTACACCCATCAAAGCCACTGTCTGCTTCATGTTCCCCAGAAGGGGCAACAACAGAACAGACAGCAAAGAAAGCAACAAACAATAACAAACAATCCTAGACGAGCTCATATTACACCTATCCTCTATGATATCCACTGGCTCCCAATTCACCACCGAGTGAAATTCAAGGTTCTTACCCTAATACACAAAATTATTTCTAAGGAGACAGCTCCATGCCTCTCCCCTCTCCTTGCCTTCTCCAACAACACTAGAAATCACCGTTCTATCACTAAAAACTTACTTGACTATACCTACTACTAAAAAACACTGTAAACAATCTACTTGTCACAGGACCTTTTCCCTCTATGCTCCATCCCTTTGGAACTCCCTTCCACATGAGCTGCGCAACTGCGTGAGCCACACTGCCTTCCGGAAAAAGTTAAAGACCCATCTCTTCCTTGATCATTTTTCTCTCCCACCCTAATACCTAAAACCCTCATTTTTTACCTCCCTGCCCTTGTTCCATCAAACTTTACAATACTCCCATCCGTAGCTTCACACATACATATGTAAATATGTAAATAGTTGATTGTTGTTCACTGTAATTAATTGTATAATATAATTTAGTTCTTCATGTTGTTTTATTCTGTATCCTGTTATTCGTTCCTTGTAAACAGTTGAAATACACTGCTTTTTATTGTTCTATGTAAACCGTTTTGATTCGTAGAAAGACGGTATATAAAAAATGTTAAATAAATAAATAAAATAAAATAAAGCTGCAAGCTCAAAGATCTCAACCGGCCCAACAGCCCCAGCCCCCTCAGGGTCTTTGACTTCTACCTAGAGAACTTAGTCATTCTGCCCCTAAAAGGTCCAGAACCCTTAACCATTCCAGGAAGACTATGCTATTTTGCCAAAAGATGGCAACAAATAACATCAGAAAACTGGACTCTGTCCATTGTACGACTGGGGTACAAGCTTCATTTTCTCAACTTGCCCCCACCTACAATAATAAAACAGTTCAATTCTCAGGCCCCTGCCACCATCCTCTTGTGGCAGGAAGTCACATCACTTCTCGCTCAAAGAGCAATCGAAGAAGTACCCATACCCCAACAGGGGACGGGGTTTTACTCCCCCTATTTTCTTATTCCAAAGAAGACAGGGGGACACAGGCCTATACTAGACCTCAGAGAATTAAACAAATATTTGTTCGGAGAAAAGTTCAAAATGATCTCCCTCAAAGTCAGGACTGGCTATGTTCTCTAGATCTAAGAGATGCGTACATGCATATTCTCATCCACTCAGATCACAGGAAGTTCCTTCGATTCCTGATCCAAGGAAGACACTTCCAGTACAGAGTTCTTCATTTTGGACTGGCCTCTGCTCCAAGAGTCTTCACAAAATGCATGGCAGTGGTAGCAGCATTTATGAGGACTCTGGGAATATTCGTCTTCCCTTACTTAGATGATTGGCTCATTCAAGCATCGACAGCTCCAGAGGCCAGTTTCGCTCTTTCTCGAGTAATGAGAATTCTTCAATACTTGGGACTGGTCATAAACCTCCCAAAATCTCATCTCACCCCCTCTCAGTCTCTCGAATTCATAGGGGCTCGTCTAGACACACAGCACTTAAGGGCTTTCCTGGCACATCCACGCTGTCTACAAATAATACAATCTCAAGCATCTATGAAGGTGTTCCTTACTGCTCGAGAGATGCTTCAACTTCTGGGGCACATGGCATCTGCTGTCCATATGGTTCCCTATGCTTCCCTCCACATGCGAGCAGCCCAGTGGACCCTATCCTCTCAATGGTCACAGGCCTCGGGTCAGTTAATGGGCAAGATCAGAAACACCACACTTCTGATTTCGTCCCTGCAGTGGTGGCAATCTCTAGAAAACCACCTCGTAGGCTCTCCTTTCCAGCAGCCTCCATACCAGGCCACGCTAACAACAGATGCGTCCAAGATGGGTTGGGGGGCCCACTTGCACGATCTCTCCACTCAGGGTTTTTGGATCTCACAGGAGGTTTCCCTTCACATAAACCTCCTAGAGCTGAGAGCCATTTTCAGTACTATTCAAGTCTTTCAGACCCATCTCAGCAACAAAACAGTTCTGGTCCAAACCAACAATCAGGTAGCTATGTTCTGTGTGAACAAGCGATGCGGAATAGGCTCTCTGTCGCTATGCAACAAAGCTTTCGACTATGGTCCCTCGCCAGAGAGTTGCAAATTCATCTGTTTGCGGTATACCTTCTGGGCATTCAAAACTTATGGGCAGACAGACTCAGTCGAATACTGCTGCCACACGAGTGGTCCCTCCACTCATTCCAGCTTGCTCGAGTATTTCAAATCTGGGGAACACCAGATATAGACCTCTTTGCAAGTCCACAGAATGCCAAACCTCCCCGATTCTGTTCCAGAATCCCGGCTCACAACTGTCAGTCAAAGAGATGCTTTCCTATTCCACTGGGGTCAGGACTTCCTCTTTGCCTTCCCACCCATTCCCAAAACTTTATTCAAATTTCAGAGAGACAAAGGTCGTATGATACTCATAGCTCCACGTTGGCCACGACAAACGTGGTATCCTCTTCTTCTGCGTCTCTCTCAAACCACTCCTCTGGAGTTGGGGAATGCTCCAGATCTTCTGTCTCAGGAGGATGGATGCTTACTGCATCCCAATCCCCAGTCCCTACATCTCAGGGCCTGGTTACTGAAAGCCTAGAATTCCAGGATATTAACCTTTCTCAACAAGTAAAGGATATCCTTCTGGCTTCCAGAAAACCTTCCACAAGACGTCCCTACGCTTTTAAGTGGAAAAGGTTCTCGGTCTGGTGTTCACAAACGGGACTTAACCCCCTTTTTGTACCCGTAGAGTCGCTACTAGAGTATTATCAACTTCTGGTCAAAAGACCAATTCAGTGAGAGTCCATCTTAGTGTTGTTGCTGCTTTTCATAAACCTTTCGATGGACAACCTATTTCCTCTCATCCTCTTGTATCAAGATTTATGAGAAACCTATTCTTAACAAAACCTCCCATTAAACCACCACCGGTGGCATGGTATCTGAATCTTGTTCTTGGTTAGCTTATGAAACCACCCTTTGAACCTTTAGCCACTTCAGACCTAAAATTTCTTTCATGGAAAGTTATTTTCCTAATTGCCATCACTTCTGCAAGATGTATTAGTGAACTACAGGCGTTGGTAGCTGACCCTCCTTATACAAGGTTCCACCATGATAAAGTAGTCCTCAGGACTCATCCTCACTTTATGCCAAAGGTGGTTTCGCCTTTCCATTTAAACCAGTTGGTTTATCTTCCTGTATTCTTCCCTAGGCCTCATGCCTCTAGTGCGGAAAGGAATCTTCACACATTGAATTGTAAAAGAGCCTTAGCCTTTTATCTCCAAAGAACTAAGCCACATAGAAAATCTTCTCAGCTTTTTGTGGCTTTTGACTCTAGTCATTTGGGACTTCCAGTTTCCAAAAGAACTCTGTCAAATTGGATTGCAGATTGCATATTCTATACTTATCAGAGTAAAGGACTTTCTCTCGAGGGCCATGTCACGGCTCACAATGTGAGAGCAATGGCAGCCTCAACGGCTAACCTTCGTTCTGTGTCCATTGATGACATCTGTAGAGTAGCCACTTGGGCTTCGGTACGCACCTTCACAGCCCACTACTGCTTAGACAAGGACTCCCATCGGGATAACTCGTTTGACCAGGCTGTTCTTCAGCATCTCTTCCATACTTAATACAACTCCTACCCCCACTATCCACGGTTTGGATGCCAGAGGTCCATGGGAGGAAGCATGACCCATCTCATCTGGGTTCGCAGCTTGCTGGGGTCATCCCTTGGCTTCTTTCAGCTGGTGAGTCCCCGTATGTGAAGACTACATTCCTGCTTGTTCCTGGCGATAGCGTAGTTACTCACCTGTAACAGGTGATCTCCGGGAACAGCAGGAATTTAGTCTTCACAACCCACCCACCTCCCCTAGGAGTTGTCTCTATCTATCTCTTTCTCTACTTCTCTCCTTTGGTCTCAGCTATAAACTCAACTGAAGTGAGAGAGGTACAGAGATGGGAAGGCAGCACGCATGCGCTGTGGGATGCTCCCAATAGCGTTCCTATTGGACGCTGGGGAGCGTTCCCGCGTGGGCTCCGTCGGTACCGACGATACCCATATGTGAAGACTAAATTCCTGCTGTTCCCGGAGATCACCCATTACAGGTGAGTAACTATGCTTTATTGGTTTGAATCTTTTTTGTGGAACAGATGTTACATAAAACAAACAAAACCAGGTATATTATAGTTATGCAAAGTTGTTACCTGTGTCAGGTAAATAGTGTGTTGTTGCTTGTATTTTTCAGTATTTCTCAATGTTAGTGATGGAGATGCAGCATGCTAGCCTTAATGAAGAGAGATTGGTTCTTCATAGCTTCATATATGTTAGGAGGTAGGGAAAAACTGTTAAAACATGAATCAGGAGAGCGACAGAATCAACATCATGGGTTATGATACAAAATTCTGTGCTGACCATTTTAAGGTTAAGAGTCTGGTGTTTAGGTCAGGTGACCACAATATGATGAGCAGTAGTGTTTAATATAAACTTCATCAGGAATACAGGAGCCAAATAATAGGTATGGACAGAAATGAAAGGGAGCATTGGAAAAGCAGCAAATGTGTTTCTGAGGCAGGTTAGTTAAAGGAAGAGGAAAAAGAGGTCAGTGTGGTTCTCCAAGGTGGCATCAGACATTAACATTTAAAAAAGAATTTAGAAGAACATAGAGGAGAGAAGGTTAAATTATTATTAAAAAAATGTATAAAGGGATGGAAGAAGGGCTGTTAGATGAGCAATAGGCCCAAACAGAGAGAAAAAAATGCCCAGACCGTAAAAAGAGTCATTAAAACCTACTTTAGATACAGAAGGAAGAGATGGGCCAACTAAATGGGGGGAATAGTTAAGATTAAGGGAGAAAGTAGTTTTCTCAAGGGGGAAAGCAGAAATCTTAAAGAACCTTTGCTTAGTATTTGCAGAATAAGGGGGGTAGTGGTGTACCAAGGACAAGAATAGATACCATATGTTCTATATATTTATATTTACATTTATTAAATACTGATCAAAAAATGATAAGTGCTGTCGAGTCAGTGTCCACTCATGGCGACCCTCTGAATAGTTATCCTAAACTGTGTTCGTCTTCAGTCAGGCGGCTGATTTTTGACAGAGTGGCACCCACAGCTGCTGTTATTGTATCGATCCATCTCATTGCTTGCCTTCCTCTTTTGCGTTGACCTACCTTGCCAAGCATTATGCTTTTCTCTGACTATCTCACTCTTTGCATGATGTGTCCAAAATATGAAAGTCAAAGTCTTGTCATCTGAGCTTCTAAAGAAAGATTAGGTTTGATCTCCTCTAGTACTGACTGGTTTGTTCTTTGGCCAGGCCATGGTATACACAGTAATCTCCAGGAACAAGCAGGAATGTAGTCATCACATATGGGTATCGTTGGTACTGACGGAGCCTGCGCGGGAACGCTCCCCAGCATCCAATCAGAAAGCTTTTGGGAGCATCCCACAGTGCCTGCGTGCTGCCTTCCCGCCTTTCCCAACTGCCTCGTTCCAGTTCTTCTTTTTCCATGGAGCCAGCAGGTCGTGTTCCTGTCACCGCAGAAGATTTCTTTCTTGTTTTTTTTTCCTTTTTGTGGTCGCGTCTGCCTTCCTCGACGCTCTACCGGTACCGCCGGTCTTTTCTTTCTTATTCCTGTAAAAAAAAAAAAAAAAAAAAATATATATATATATATTCTCTTTTTCTTTTTCTTCAGGTGCACGCGCCCTTTTGGGCCTTAGGCCCAAAACGTTTTCCTTACCATGGAGAAACCTGCTTCAGGTTTCAAAAAGTGCACCAAGTGTAGCGGTACCATTTCCGTCACCGACACCCATGAATGGTGTCTAAAATGTTTAGGTCCTGACCACTCCATCACGGATTGTATGTCCTGCGCCATGATGTCTAAAAGAGGTCGACAGAACCGAGCTGCTAAGCTCAGTACCCTGTTTCCCTCTGATGCAGCTTCAGTGGCATCGACGTCTTCCAGGGCTGCTTCTTCCTTAACCGGGATGGAACCAGGCTGCTGGCATTAACCTTTAGAAAGGAGATAGAGCAGCTTTTAAACTAGATAATAGGGGAAAGCCGACAGTCGCCCAAGAGCGCATGGTTCGGAAGAATGTATCCTTGAAGGATACTACAAAAAGCAGAGAGGTTCCAAAAAAGAGTAAAGTAGCCCAAATGCCCTCGAGTATGGAGCAGACAGAGCTTAAAGATCCCAAATTACCCATGTCTACCAATAGCCAAATTAATATGAATAAAATACAGTCTCTAAAATGCTTGTATGCAAATGCTAGAAGTCTAAAAAACAAGATGGGAGAGTTAGAATATATAGCACTAAACGAGAGGTTAGATATGATTGGAATATCAGAGACATGGTGGAAGGAGGACATCCAGTGGGACACTGTGATACCTGGGTACAAACTATATCGTAATGATAGAGCTGATCAAATTGCGCTCTATGTTAGAGAGGGCATTGAGTCAGAAAGGATTAAAGTTTTTCAAGAAACAAAATTTGCTGTAGAATCTCTATGGATTGAAATTCCATGTAAAAAGGGGAAGGCGATGGCAGTGGGGGTGTACTATCGTCCGCCTGGCCAGAATGAACAAATGGATGCTGAAATGCTCAAAGAAATCAAGGAAGCTAGCAAAAGTTACAGTGCAGTAATAATAATGGGTGATTTCAATTACCCCGGCATCAACTGGGTCAGTGTCACAGCAGGACATGCTAGGGAGATAAAGTTCCTAGATGAAATAAATGACTGCTTCTTGGAGCAGCTGGTTCATGAACCGACCAGAGGGGAAGCCATATTAGACCTAGTCCTTAGTGGAACACCAGATCTAGTGCAAGAGATAAGGGTGTTGGGGGCCATTTGGCAATAGTGATCATAGGATGATTGCCTTTGATTTAATTAATGGAGGAGGGATAGTAAGGAAATCCACAGTACTACACTTTAACTTTCGAAAGGGAAACTATGATAAAATGAGGAAAACAGTTAAGAAAAAACTGAAAGGAGCAGTTGCAAAGGTTAAAGACGTACATATAGCTTGGATGTTGTTGAAAAATACTATCTTGGAAGCCCAGACCAGCTGTATTCCACGCTTTAAGAAAAGTGGAAGGAAGTCCAAAAAACTGCCAGCATGGTTTAAAGGTGAGGTCAGAGAGGCTGTTGTTGCCAAAAAAGCATCTTTCAGGAAATGGAAAAAAGAGCCAAATGACGAAACCTGGAAACAGCACAAGCACTGGCAAGTCAAATGCAAGGCATTGATAAGGCAGGCAAAGAGAGAATTTGAGAAGAAGCTTGCTGCGGAAGCAAAAACACGAAATAAAGACCTTTTCAAGTACATTCGTAGCAAAAAACCTGTGAGAGAGTCAGTTGGTCCATTAGATGATAAAGGGGTTAAAGGAGCACTAAGAGGCGACAAGGCGATAGCGGAGAGACTGAATGAATTCTTTGCTTCGGTCTTTACTGAGGAAGATGTAGGGATGTTACCCATGACTGAAGTGGTATTTAAAGGTGTGGAAGAATTGAAGGAAATATCGATACATCGGGAAGATGTCTTACAACTATTAGATAAACTGAAGAGTAGCAAATCACCTGGGCCGGATGGTATACATCCAAGGGTGTTGAAAGAACTGAAATATGAGATTGCAGACCTGCTATTAGTAATCTGTGAACTATCATTAAAATCATCTCTAATACCTGAAGATTGGAGGATCGCCAATGTAACACCAATTTTTAAAAAGGGTTCCAGGGGTGATCCGGGAAACTACAGACCGGTGAGCCTGACGTCAGTACCGGGAAAAATGGTAGAAACCATCATAAAGAATAAAATTACTCAGCATGTAGATAGTCACGACCTAATGGGAGACAGCCAACATGGCTTTAGACAAGGAAGATCTTGTCTTACTAATCTGTTATGTTTTTTTGAAGGAGTGAATAAACATGTGGACAAAGTTGAGTCGGTTGATATTGTGTATCTGGACTTTCACAAAGCCTTTGACAAGGTCCCTCATCAGAGACTTTTGGCAAAACTAAAGAGTCATGGGATAGGAGGCAATGTACTATTGTGGATCAGGAACTGGTTAAAAGATAGAAAGCAGAGGGTAGGGCTAAATGGCCAATTTTCCCAATGGAGAAAGGTGAATAGTGGTGTACCCCAGGGATCTGTGCTGGGTCCGCTGCTTTTTGACATATTCGTAAATGACCTGGAAAGTGGAATAACGAGTGAGGTTATCAAATTTGCAGATGACACAAAACTATTTAAAGTTGTTAAAACCCAAGAGGATTGTGAAAAATTGCAAGAGGATCTTGATAAATTGGAAGACTGGGCATCAAAATGGCAGATGAAATTTAATGTGGACAAGTGCAAGGTTATGCACCTAGGGAAGAACAACCCAAACTATGGTTACACGATGCAAGGTTCCACATTAGGAACCACCACCCAGGAAAAAGATTTAGGCGTCATTGTGGTTAACATGTTAAAACCCTCGGCCCAGTGTGCAGCGGCAGCCAAGAGAGCAACTAGAATGCTAGGTATGATAAGGAAAGGAATGGAAAATAAAACAAAAGATATTATAATGCCTCTATATCGTTCCATGGTGAGACCGCACCTTGAATATTGTGTGCAATTCTGGTCGCCGTATCTTAAAAAGGATATAGCGATTTTAGAAAAGGTTCAGAGAAGAGCCACCAAAATGGTGAAGGGGATGGAAGGATACTCCTATGAGGAAAGGCTAAAAAGGTTAGGGCTCTTTAACCTGGAAAAGAGACGGCTGAGGGGAGATATGATAGAAGTCTATAAATTAATGAACGGAGTGGAACGGGTAAACGTAGATCGATTGTTTACGTTATCAGAATATAGAAAGACTAGGGGACATGCAATGAAGCTACAGGGTAAACTATTTAAGACTAATAAAAGAAAATATTTTTTCACTCAACGTGTAATCAAACTCTGGAATTTGTTACCGGAGGATGTAGTAAAGGCTGTTAGTGTAGCTGGGTTTAAAAAAGGTTTGGACAAGTTCCTGGAGGAAAGGTCCATAAACCATTATTAAGAAGTGACCGAAGATATCAATGCTTGACCCAATACAAGCATTGTGGAACTTGTGTCTCTTGGGGAAACTGCTAGGTACATATGACCTAGATTGGCCACTGTTGGAAACAGAATACTGGGCTTGATGGATCTTGGTCTGACCCAGTATGGCATATCTTATGTTCTTATGTGCCTCCCGTGGATCTCAGGTAACTAAACATAAATCCAGCCGGTCCTCGAAGAGTAGATCTCCTTCTAAGCATTGAGATGCCTCTGGCATTGCCCTCGAGGATTCTGCACCTGCAAAATTACCCCAGCAGGAGGCTTCGGCTTCCAAAGCATTATCGGGGTTCCAGGATGTTCTAGAGGCCTCGACCTCGGCAGAACTACTGGTGCCATGCTCTGGGGTATCGGCGGCCTCCTCTGGTACCGACATCCAGGCATTGGCAGCGTCGATAGACCAGAGAGTTCTGGCTATGGAACGCAGTCTGGCGGCTTTCCTTGCGGCATCGAAGCCCTCGGAACCATGACAGACAGTCCCACCGGTACCGACACCGCCTTCGGTATCGGTACCGGTACCGATAGCATCGGCATCGTGTCTGCTTTGCCGGTACCAGTACCCCCGGTACCGGTTACTCCCGGTACCGACTTTGGTCGGTACGGGTATCGGGCTCTTCAAGAGCATCCAGACAGACGATACTTCGAGTCCTCAGAAGAATCTGAGGATTCTGACAGTTCTGTCGATGCAGCGGTGCTTCTCCCAGAGGAGCCCTCCTCCCCTAAACACAGGATGTCTCCTCCAGAGGATATTTCCTTCCAAGATTTTATCAGGGAGGTGGCTCGGGCCTGTCCCTTACTGTGGCCCCTGAAACAGAGCAAAGGGCCAAGGAGTTGGAAATTCTACAATATCCCAAAACTCCTAAGGAGGCAGCTACCTTGCCCATTCATGAGATTCTATATGATCTCATGTTGAGGATGTGGGAAACACCTCTTACCACCTCTCCTCATTCTCGTAGACTAGATACTATGTATCGGGTCCCCCCTTGTCCTGGGTTCCATAAGACTCAGCTTCCTCACCACTCTATTGTAGTGGAGTCAGCTATGAGAAGGATTAAGAGTGCAAAAAGACATGCCTCTAATCCTCCAGGACGTGAGTGCAGAACCCTGGATGCTTTTGGACGTCGAGTCTTCCAAGCTTCCATGCTTTCTGCCAGGATCATTTCCTATAGTCTCTACATGGGAATGTTCCTGAAGGAGGTCACAGATAATTTAGAGGCTTCAGTCCTTTCCTTTCTGAAGATAAAAGACAGGATTTTCTCACTTGTGTCAAACATGCCCAAGATGTCTCTAAATTTTCGAACCGTGCAGCCTTTGACTGCTTTGAGTGCATAAGCAGAACCTCGGCTATTGCCATAGGGGCACGTAGAATTGCTTGGCTCCAGGCATCTGATCTAGAGCTCTGGGTACAAGACAAATAGGGAAATATCCCTTGTACTGGTGAGAACCTGTTTGGTAAAGATTGGCAGGAAAAAGCCAATGAAAATGGATGCTGAAAATTCCACCTTGGACAGATTGTCCAAGTCCACTGCTGATCCTGCTAGAAAGAAATTGTTCAAAAAACCATTCTTTTCTAAAAAGAAAATATTTTATCCTGCTTATGTTCAGCAGGGACGTTCTGCAGGTCAGCTTGCCAAGAAAAGTCAGCAACCAACCAAACAGAAGAAAGCAAAGGCTGCTAGGCCTCAACCAGCCCAGCAGGCTCAGCCTCCACAGGGCATTTGACTCTCATCTAGAGAACTTAGTCTTCCTGGTTCTCGGGGGACCAGAACCTTCCACCATTCCAGGAAGGTTATGTCATTTTGCCCCCAAATGGGGGCAAATAACAGCAGAGCATTGGACACACATAAAGGAGGGGGGGTACAAGCTTCATTTTTCAAGCATGCCCCCTCACACAATAGTAAGACAGTTCAATTCTCCGACCTCTCTCATCAACCTGTTAGGTCAGGAGGTCGCTATCCTTCTTGCCCAAGGGGCAATAGAAGAAGTACCCCTTCATCAACAGGGTACAGGGTTCTATTCCCCTTATTTTCTTATTCCAAAGAAAACAGGGGGTTACAGATCTATTTTAGACCTCAGAGAATTGAACACATTCCTTGTCAAGGAGAAATTCAAAATGATTTCTCTCGGATCTCTGCTGCCATAACTTCAGAGTCAGGATTGGCTTTGTTCTCTAGATCTCAAGGATGCGTACACCCATGTTCTCATCCATCCAACTCACAGAAGGTTCCTTCGGTTCCTTTTTCAGGGAAAGCACTACCAATACAGGGTGCTTCCTTTTGGCCTGGCCTCAGCACCAAGGGTGTTCACGAAATGCATGGCTGTTGTAGCAGCATTTCTCCGCACTCTAGGGATATTCGTCTTCCCTTGGACGACTGGGTCATTCGAGCCCCAACAGAATGAGAGGCCAGGACTTCTCTATCCTGCACAATGCGGATCCTTCAGTATTTAGGGCTGGTAATAAACATCCCAAAATCCAGTCTGACTCCCACTCAGTCTTTAGAGTTCATAGGAGCTCTCCTGGATACCACAAAGGGAAGGGCCTATCTCCCCCAGGCCCGTTGCCTTCTCTTGGTGCAGTTAGCTTCTCAAGCAATGCTAAAGCCTCATCTAACTGCTCGAGAAATGTTACAACTACTAGGCCATATGGCATCCACCATGCATGTGGTTCCCTATGCTCGCCTCCACTTGAGGGCAGCTCAGTGAACTTTATCCACCCAATGGACCCAGGCATCAGGGTGCCTGTCAGACAAAATAGCAAACACAAGTCGTCTCATTTTGTCCCTCCAGTGGTGGAAGTCCACTCAAAACCTGTTGCTGGGGTCCCCTTTTCAACAACCCTTACCCCAAGCAACTCTCACAACAGATGCTTCTCCAATGGGTTGGGGAGCTCATCTGCAAGATCTCTCCACCCAGGGCACCTGGTCTCCACAAGAGAGTTATCTACATATCAATTTCTTGGAGCTCAGAGCAATATTTCTTGCTCTGCGAGTGTTCCACACCCTGCTCAGCTACAAGACAGTCCTCATTCATACGGACAATCAAGTAGCCATGTTCTGTGTGAACAAGCAGGGGGGAACAGGCTCTCTGTCGCTTTGCAACGAAGCTTTGCTACTATGGGCCCTCGCCAGAGAGCATCAGATTCATCTTCTGGCAGTGTATCATCCAGGCATTCAAAACTCTTGGGCAGACAGACTCAGTTGAGTTCTGCTTCCACATGAGTGGTCTCTACATGCAGACCAGGTGACCAGGATATTTGAACTTTCTCCAGGACCAAGCAGGAAGTCAGTCCTCACTTATGGGTAACGTCGTCGACGGAGCCCTCGCGGAGCAATTTCCCCAGCTTTCGAAGAAAGCCTTTGGGATTGCAGCGCGCATGCGCGGTCCCCTTCCCGCCCGAGGGTGCCATCTTGCTCAGTCTTCTTTTTTCCGCGGAGCCCTACAGACGTAGTTTATTGCCGCTGAAAAAGTTGATTAATTTCTTTAGTTTGTTTTTTCTCGGTTCGCGTGTCCCCGCCCGGCCTCGATATCCTTATCGAGCCCGTTCACATTTCCTTTTTTTTTCAGTTTTTGTCCTTCTAACTGGCGTTCCCGCCACTTTCTTCTTCACCCCTGGCAACACGGTCTTTCGACCTCGCCGGGGCCCTCTTTCCCCCGATGGCTGCCAGCGGGTTTAAAAAATGTGATCGTTGTTCCAAACTGATGTCTCTTACTGACACGCATGACTGCTGCCTCCGTTGCCTCGGACCCAACCATGACTCGGAGGGTTGTGGTCCGTGCAGCAGAATGTCCTCAAAGTCACTGAGGAGTCGACAGTCACAAAAGGAACGAATCATCTCTGACCCCGAGTCCGGTCAGGCCCGGACCTCGTCGGAGGCTTCGATGTCTCGTGGCTCCGGCCACGAATATCATCGGAGTTCCTCTGAACGGGGGTCCCCCGACCGGGAACATCGTCGGAAGAAGAAACTCGCTCGGGCGGCGTCGGAGGATGCACCTAGTCCCTCGAAGGCCGGTTCGCTTAGCCCCATCAGCCGCCCTGAGCCCTCGGAGGCGGAGAGGCCTTCCAAACTTCCTCGCTTAGAGCTGGAGCCGCCTGGACACGTGAGTGCTATAGTCCTCCTGGACTCCCCTCCAGAACCGATGTTGGGCCCGACGCCGTCGGGGCCCAAGTCGGGGGCTGCCGGGTCTTCTGAGTTTGGTCTCAGGTTGACGACCTTGGAGCGCAGTATCGCTGCCTTCATGGACCAGCAGCGGGCATTGATGACCGGCCTCGCCAGTGCATCTGCCCCGACCACCGGGACGTCGACACCCAAGTCGACACCGGCGGCCGAGTCGATCCTCGAGTCCGTACGTGCTCGAGTCGATCCTCGGTCGAGGTCTCCCTCGGCCTCCCATTCGGGACCGAGGTCGTCGACGCAGGCTTCGGCGTCGGGGCGAACCCTCGCCCGCATGGAGGCATCGGGCTGGGACACGGAAGGGGACGAGTCACCCGGTTCTTTTCAGACTCGGTGAGTCCCCTCCTACTCGCCCGAGTCGGAGCCTCGGAGGCGATCCCCTCCGGAGGATACCCGCTTCTCCGATTTTGTGAGGGGTATGGCCAAGGTGTTGGCCTTCCCCGCGGATCCCGAGGAGGAGCCCCGCGCCGAAGAGCTCGAGGCCCTCCAGTATGACTCTCCCACGAAGGAGGCCTTTACGGTACCGGTCCCTCCTATGCTGGAGCGGCTGCTCTTTCGCATGTGGGAATGCCCGGCCTCGATGCCGGTGTTGAGCAAGCGGGTCGATTCGATGTATCGAGTCCGCAAGAGTCCCGGGTTCCTAAAGGCACAATTACCGCACCACTCTATGGTTGTGGAATCGGCCATGCATCGACTTAAGAGTCAAAAGATGCACTCCTCGGTGCCGCCGGGTAAGGAGGCTCGTACCCTGGATGCCCTCGGTAGGAAGTGCTTCCAGGGCTCCATGCTGGCCTGCCGAGTCCAGGCATACCAGCTATATATGGGCATGTTCCTCCGAGACCTGGCAAAAGAAATCGCCAGGTTCTCGGCTGGTCTCTCCGAGGAACCCTTGCAGGGGTTCCAGACCTTGTCCGATAGTATTCGAGAGTGCTCGAAGTTTATTTCTCGGGCGGCATACGATGGCTTCGAGGCGTCGGCCCGAGTTGCGGGAGCCGGCATCGGTGCCCGCCGACAGACCTGGCTTCAGTCATCCGACCTCGAGCCGTGGGTACAGGACAAGTTGGTCGATGTCCCCTGCAGAGGTGAAAACCTCTTTGGCAGGCTAAGAGTCAGGGTAATGGGCCCCGTAGGCCGAGGGCCCCCAAGCCCACTACACAGCCCCCTGCTCAGCAGGGTGGGGGTTTTTGACTATGCCAGCATAGCCCCTTTACTCTGCATGGGGGGCAGACTGATCCACTTTGCCCACAGGTGGTCAGCCATAACCTCCGATTCCTGGGTGCTGCAGGTGGTTCAAAAGGGCTACCTCCTACATTTTCACCAGGTGCCTCCCCCCTACTTCCCAGGGGAGCCTCCAAGGCCCCCTCTGCACAAGGACTTACTCCTTCAGGAGCTGCAGGGTCTGCTGGGGGAGCAGGCTGTGGAGCCAGTACCCCAACACCTCTGGTGTCAAGGGTTCTACTCGAGGTACTTCCTGGTGCCAAAGCGTACAGGAGGCCTCAGACCCATCCTGGACCTACGCGACCTCAACAAGTTCCTGCAGCAGGAAAAGTTCAGGATGCTTGCCCTTGGAATCCTACTGCCCTACCTCCAGCAGGGAGATTGGCTATGCTCCTTGGACCTTAAGGATGCCTATACCCACATCCTTATCCATCCGGACCACCGGCAATATCTGAGATTTGTGGTGGCAGGAAGACATTATCAGTACCGCGTGCTGCCCTTCGGCCTGTCCTCCGCTCCCAGGGTGTTCACAAAATGCCTGGCAGTGGTGGCGGCCTTCCTGAGGCTTCAAGGCCTCTTCGTCTTCCCCTACCTGGACGACTGGCTCATACGGGCACAGTCCTCTGTAGAGGTCACTCAGGCCACTCAACGCACAGTGGCTTTGCTTCAGCACTTGGGCTTCGTCATAAACTTCGGAAAGTCCACGTTGCGCCCCTCTCAGGATCTCGAGTTCATAGGGGCACGGCTGGACACTCTGAGGGCTCGTGCCTTCTTGCCTCGGGAGCGAGCCGACAGGCTCATAGCTCTGGCCGGCAGGTTCCACAGCGCGTCTCCAGCCCCGGACAGGCGATTCCTGCAGCTGCTCGGTCATATGGCCTCCACGGTCCATGTCACCCCGAATGCCCGCCTACATATGCGGCCTGTTCAGTGGAGCCTTCGTACTCAATGGCATCAGGCCACAGGGAGTCTAATGGACCTGCTACAGGTCTCCGACCGTCTGGTCTCCTCTCTGCAATGGTGGCTTCACCTGCTCAACCTGATGCTCGGCATGCCTTTTCAGCCTCCCACACCCTCCCAGGTGCTCACGACAGATGCCTCTCTCCTGGGATAGGGAGCGCATTGCCAGGGAGCGCGCACCCAAGGCCTTTGGACCCCTTGGGAGGCGGCTCAGCAGATAAACTTCCTGGAGCTGCGGGCGATCCGCCTAGCTCTGCAGACCTTCTCTTACCTCACTTCTCATCAGTCTGTACTGGTGCAGACGGACAATCAGGTTGCCATGTTCTACGTGAACAAACAGGGGGGCACAGGCTCCCTCCTTCTCTGTCAGGAGGCCCGGAGACTGCTCGTGGGCAGTCGACCACGACATCCTCCTCAAGGCTGTTTACCTGCCCGGGCAGGACAATTGCCTGGCCGACAAACTGAGCCGGATTCTGCAGCCACACGAATGGCGGTTGAACCCCCTAGTTGTCCGGCAGATCTTCCGCCGGTGGGGCGTCCCCACCGTGGATCTCTTTGCCAGTCCTCTGAACCGGCAACTTCCCAGGTTCTGCTCTCGGCACCCGCATCCTCTCAGAGTAGCGCCGGATGCTTTCCTCATCTCGTGGTCCACGGGCCTACTGTATGCCTTTCCTCCCACGCCACTTGTGTCCCGGACGGTGTTCAAAGTTGTCCAGGACAGGGCCTCCGTGATCCTGGTAGCGCCCAGGTGGCCGAGACAACTCTGGTTCCCTCTGCTCCTGCAGCTAGCGGTGGACACCCCTCTTCCTCTGGGGTTTCAGCCTGATCTCCTGACCCAGGATCAGGGCACTCTTCTACACCCCAACCTCCGGGCCCTTCATCTGATGGCCTGGCTGCTGAAAGGGTAGTCCTAGCTCCGCTCTTCCTCCGGAGGTGGAGGTTGTCGTCCTGGCGTCTCGGCGACCTTCCACCTGGAAATCTTACGCCCTTAAATGGCGTCACTTCTCGGTCTGGTGTTCTCAGCGCTCTGAGGACCCCTTTGCCTGCTTAGTATCGGTGGTACTGCAATATTTGCTTCACCTCTCCGACCTAGGCCTCAAGTCCAATTCTGTCAGAGTCCACCTCAGTGCTCTCTCTGCGCATCACTCGCCAGTGGAGGGCCAGCCTCTTTCCTCGCACCCCTTAGTGACGCGTTTCCTCAGGGGCCTGCTCCTGCTTAAGCCCCCGCTGCACCCTCCGGCTCCCGACTGGGATCTCAATGTGGTTTTACAAAGGCTTACTTGCCCGCTTTTTGAACCCATGGCTACCTGCTCCCTTCGTTTCCTCTCATGGAAAACTCTCTTCTTGGTGGCTCTTACCTCCGCTAGGCGCGTTAGTGAACTACAGGCCCTAGTGTCGGAGCCCCCTTACACTAAGTTCTACAAGAATAGGGTTGTCTTACGGACACACCCTAAGTTTCTTCCGAAGGTGGTTTCCTCTTTCCACATCAATCAAGAGGTGGTTCTTCCGACCTTTTTTCCCAGGCCGCATACCAGCCGAGCTGAGACTGTTCTGCATACCCTGGACTGTCGAAGAGCCTTGTCTTTCTACCTTGAGCGTACGCGTGAGCATAGAAAAGCTGCTCAGCTTTTCGTCTCTTTCGACCCCAATCGGTTGGGGGTACCTGTCTCTAAGCATACTTTGTCCACCTGGGTAGCTGACTGCATCGCCTGGGCGTATGGGGTGGCCGGCCTCTCCCTAGAGAGTCGAGTCACGGCGCACCGTGTCAGGGCGAAGGCTGCGTCAGTTGCTCACCTCCGCTCTGTTCCGTTGGCAGACATCTGCCGGGCCGCTACTTGGTCCTCCAGCCAGACTTTTGCGGCCCATTACTGCCTGGAGAGGGAGTCCCGCAGGGATAGTGCTTTCGTACAGGCAGTCCTCCACAATCTCTTTGAGGTTTAGGCAACTCCTCCCTCCGGCCCCGGTGTTGGCTACCGGCCGGATGCGTATTCAGAGAAGATTCCTTCCTTCTGTGCTGTTGAGCTTGAGGGAGCTCATTTTCGGCTTGAGGCCTCCGGTAGCCTTGAGCTGGGGAGTCCCATAAGTGAGGACTGACTTCCTGCTTGGTCCTGGAGAAAGAGTAGTTACTCACCTTTAACAGGTGTTCTCCAGGAGCAGCAGGAATCAGTTCTCACTACCCTCCCTCCTCCCCTTGGAGTTGCAGCCATTCTGTTATGTTTTGCTGTCTTCGCTATGTCATCTGACTGAGCAAGATGGCACCCTCGGGCGGGAAGGGGACCGCGCATGCGCGCTGCAATCCCAAAGGCTTTCTTCGAAAGCTGGGGAAATTGCTCCGCGAGGGCTCCGTCGGCGACGTTACCCATAAGTGAGGACTGATTCCTGCTGCTCCTGGAGAACACCTGTTACAGGTGAGTAACTACTCTTTGGGGAACCCCGGACATAGACCTCTTTGCAAGTCCGTGGAATGCCAAACTTCCCTGGTTCTGTTCCAGAACTCCGGCTCAGGGGGTTCAGGCCAGGGATGCTTTCCTCCTTTACTGGGGTCAAGACTTCCTGTATGCCTTTCCACCCATTCCCCTAATTCCCAAAACCCTGTTCAAGCTTCAGAGAGACAGAGGCTATATGATTCTCATAGCTCCACATTGGCCACGGCAAGTGTGGTACCCTCTGCTTCTACATCTCTCTCAAGCTCCCTCCCTGGAGTTAGGGTCTGCTCCAGATCTCCTATCCCAGGAGGACGGAATGTTATGGCATCCCAATCCCCAGTCTCTGCATCTCAGGGCTTCGTTGCTGAAGGCCTAGATTTCCATGATCTTAATATCTCTCAACAAGTGAAAGATATTCTTATTGCTTCCAGGAAACCTTCCACAAGACCCTCTTATGCTTTCAGGTGGAAAAGGTTTACCATATGGTGTTCGCAAAAGGCTCTTAACCCCCTTGCGATACCTCTGGAATCACTGCTGGAGTATCTCCTTCATTTATCCAATGCAGTACTTAAGACTAATTCAGTAAGAGTCCATTTGAGTGCTATTGCAGCTTCTCTTAAGCCTCTAAATGGACAGCCTATTTCCTCTCATCCTCTTATAGCAAGATTTATGAGAGGCCTTTTTCTTACTAAGCCTCCCATTAGGCCACCGTTGGTGGCATGGGACTTAAACCTGGTTCTTGGGCAGCTCATGAAGCCACCTTTCGAAACTTTAGCTACTACCTCCTTGAAATTCCTTTCTTGGAAGTTTATCTTTCTCATTGCAATCACATCAGCACACCGCATTAGTGAGTTGCAAGCGCTAGTAGCTAATCCACCTTATACAAGGTTCCATCATGACAAGGTGGTTCTTAGGACTCATCCACACTTTATGCCTAAGGTGGTCTCTCCTTTTCATCTGAACCAAGCGGTCTACCTACCTGTGTTTTTTCCAGGGCCTCATGCATCTAATGCAGAGAGGAATCTTCATACCTTGGACTGTAAAAGAGCTTTAGCTTTTTACTTACAAAGAACACAGCAACATTGAAAGTCCTCTCAACTCTTTGTTGCTTTTGATCCTTCTCATTTGGGACTTCCAGTCTCCAAGAGTCTAACTGGATTGCTCAGTGTATTTCCTTTGCCTAGCAGAGTAAGAACCTTTCTCTGGAGGGCCATGTCACAGCTCACAATGTGAGAGCCATGGCAGCCTCAATGGCTCATCTGCACTCTGTGTCTATCGACGACATCTGTCGAGCAGCCACCTGGGCCTCGGTTCATACCTTTACAGCCCATTACTGCTTGGACAAGGACTCCTGCCGGGATGCCTTGTTTGGTCAGGCTGTTCTCAAACACCTGTTCCATACCTAATCAACTCCTACCCACCATCCCTGGTAGGATGCCAGAGATCCATGGGGGGAAGTGGAGCCCTCTTCAGTGACACACAACTTCTGGGTTCTCTCCCTGGCACCTAAAGCTAGGGAGTCCCCATATGTGATGACTACATTCCTGCTTGTTCCTGGAGATAGCATAGTTACTCACCTGTAACAGGTGATCTCCGGGAACAGCAGGAACTTAGTCCTCACAACCCACCCACCTCCCCTAGGAGTTGTATCTCTCTATCTCTTTCCTTTCCCTCTCTCTCTCTTTGTCTCAGCTTTAAAACTCAACTGGAGAGAGGCAGTTGGGAAAGGCAGGAAGGAGCACGCAGGCGCTGTGGGACGCTCCCAAAAGCTTTCTGATTGGACGCTGGGGAGCGTTCCCGCACAGGCTCCGTTGGTACCGACGATACCCATATGTAAGGACTAAATTCCTGCTGTTCCCGGAGATCGCCTGTTACAGGTGAGTAACTATGCTTTCATTGCCATCACCATAATTCAAAGGCATCAATTTTCTTATGAGTGGGAAGCGTTTGAGGTACATTTTGGGATCTTTACAGGTACTTGTGACCTGGACTGGCCACTGTTGGAATCAGGATACTGGCCTCGATGGACCTTTAGTCCAACCTAGTATGGCAAATCTTATGTTCTTAAATTACACAAATGTGAATGCATAAGAGCGTGTTCAACTTATCCTTGGAGACAGATATGGTTCCAGTAGATTGAAAAAGAACAGATACAGACCCATCCCACACAAAGGGAAATAGACTGGTTTATCTCTTCCTTAACTTTGCTAGTGGAAACTCTACTAAGAAAATGTTAGAGCAGCAATAGAAACAAAAATATTAAAAGATGTCAACCTGTATGGTTTCACAGAAGGAAAATCCTGTCAGACAGACATGAGCTTTTTTAAAAAAAAAAAAGATGGCTCAGGAAGATGTCTTTAACTTCGGTTTGGCATAAAAAAAGGTAACAGCAAAACAAAAAAAGGCAATCCCCACCACAAGAGAACAAATCAAAGGCAAAGATTGATGGTTCACACAAACCAACAGATAAAGAAAAATTTTATTGTAAAAAATCACCACATACATAAATCAAATAACATATATAAAAGATTAGGGGTGGGCATTTATCGCTTTAATAACGTGATTAATAAAACAGTACAAACCCAACATGTTTCAGCATCTGCCTGCTTCAGTTTTACATTCTTAACATTTGCAAGCATAAATAATCATAAACAACCAATAAAATGTGTGCCATGTTTTAGGAAGCTAATCAGTAGCAACGTGTGTGAGATGAGACAAAAAAACAAAACAAAAGAGAGACCAAAATTAGGAAGCCAACCAAAAATTCATACAAAAATTAATAAGCAATAAGAGAGAATAATAGCCTATCCCACTGCTCAAGGATGCCATCTTACATAATATGCTCTGGGCTTCAAAGGGCAAAGTGTAAAGGATAAAACAAACATCACATTATAAAAGCGAATTCTAAACCTCTGAACACAAAAAGTGGGGGATGGGGGAAATACTTATTGTAACAGGTAAGGTACCCATGGCGTAAGAGCATGATGCCCTTCTGAAACTGGGCACTCTTCCCAAGCCAACTTAAGTCTGCCAAGGTCACCAAAACTCTAAATAATCGAACATATACTGTAAATCATTACTGAAAGCTGGATGCAGCGAACGAGTATGACTTCAAGCTACTATAGAATATTATAAGCTCAGACAGCAAAGCAGCTCAGCTCATAACTCACCATTTCTCCAGAGTTACATATAACAATCAAACCGCTTACAAATAGATAATGAGCTTCTATAGCCACAGAACATAGGAGAAATGTACATCCTATGCAATGTGCAACCAATCAACATGCAATCAGCTTTTATAATTCTTGGTGATAACATTATCTCCCATTTACCTTCTCCCACGCTCTTCTCATATCCTCTCTCCCCTATCTGAATGTGATTCCAAAAAGCACAATTCCAAATACCCATTGCATTATATGTTCTTGATTTTGAGGTCAACAGGGTTGTAAGTTAAGTGAGCATTTATACCATAATACTTCTTAATTCACTCAGACCCCAAAAATTTATTCCTCTTCCATAGCAAAAAGAAACAGCGTATGGTCATATAATTCCCAATTTTAGAGCTCCATAAAATCCACTTTTTGCCCTTTGTAATTCCATCCGAATCATTATACATACCCCAGTCTCTCTTGAACTTCTCTAAATGTCCATGCCTCTTAGCAGTCAGTCATGCCATATTAGATAGATTATTTAGCCTCCTTAGCAAAGATTCTCTCAAAGTCATATTTGCATTTTTCTGTTGAGAAGCAATTTCTGTTCTTGCTGCCAACATCATATTTAAAAATTCTACTTTATTAGATATCCCTGTTTCTTTTGGTCCCTCATTTAGTTTGCAGCTTGTCGTGCTGTAAGGACTAGTATGCATCAGTGATGCTGAGGGCTAAGCTATCAGTAGCTTAACTACTGGCAAGATGGAGTGGTCTCAGCTGAGGTGCCAGACCAAGACAAACCACCCATCTGGGCAACAGCAGAATGGGACAGTGTTGGTGCTGGAGGATCACATTTCTGTGACAAAGGCAACAACACTAGAATTAAACTGCACGGGAGAAAGGCCTAGCAATCTACTAACGTATCTTGCCACAAAAAGCCAGTGCATAGTCTCAACAAAACAAATTACACTATGGTGCTGGGAGATGAGACCCCCATATTGGAAGGCACTCAACTGGTTCCTGGGGAGGAACTGAAGACTTTTCAGAGTAAAGCCAGCATGTATGATGTGGTTGGATCAAAACCCTCGGGACATCTGACTGCTGATGTAGTTGCGCATGAAATGAGTCAGAAGTTGCAAAGATGTCTTACATATTGGGATATGGAACGTACGAAGCATGAATTAAGGGCAGTTGAAGGCGGTCAAGAATGAAATAGAACGTGTACAATTTGATCTGTTGGATGTCGGTGAACTGAAATGGACTGGCATCAGGCACTTAGCATCTGATGATCACATAGTCTATTATGCTGGAAATGAAAGAAAAAGAAGAAATGGTGTTGCATTTAAAATTAAGAAGAAACTTGCAAAAACTGCAATGAAATACAATGCAATCATTTAATTTCTATTTGTCTACGAGGAATGCCCATCAACACAACTATAATTCAAGTATATGCCCCAACAGCAGCTGCAGAAGAGGATGAAGTTAACATAAGAACATAAGATATGCCATACTGGGTCAGACCAAGGTCCATCAACCCCAGTATCCTGTTTACAACAGTGGCCAGTCTAGGTCATAAGTACCTAGCAGTTTCCCCAAAAGACACATGCTCCACAATACTTATATTGGGGCAAGCAGTGGATGTCTGCTTTTCCCACATTGCCCCCAATCTTCGGAATGCCCTTCCAGACTATCTAAGAGAAATAAATGATCTCCTCACGATCAGAAAAAAACTTAACTCACCTATTTACCCTTCATTTTGGTACCCAATTTGAACCCAATAGCTCAGACTCCATACTCCCCCCCCCCTCCTAAAAAACTCTCCATAACATTCCCTCCCTACATATCATCCAGAATGTATATACTTTCATTTTAATTATCCACTGTTTATAACACCTATAAACAGCACTAATGTATATAGTTCTAATATTTTTTTTATAACTTAATATGTATCTGTTACTGTACTCTTCAACCTCCTGTTATATGTAAACCGCTTTTGATGGACTGGAAAAATGCGGTATAAAATTTTTTAATAAATAAATATCTGGGTTCCCTTAATAATGGTTTATGGACCTTTCTTCCAGGAACTTGTCCAAACCTTTTTTTTAAACCTGGCTACACTAACAGCTTTTACTACATCCTCTTGTAACAAATTCCAGAGTTTGATTACATGTTGAGTGAAAAAATATTTTCTCTTACGAGTCTTAAATAGGTTACCCTGTAGCTTCATTGCATGACCCCTAGTCTGTTTCAGCCATCAAAATATAGACAATTGATCTACTTTTACCCATTCCACTCCATTCATTAATTTATAGACCTCTATCATATCTCCCCTCAGCCATCTCTCTTCCATGTTGAAGAGCCCTAACCTTTTTAGCCTCTCTTCATAAGGGTATCCTTCTATCTCATTTACCATTTTGCTGGCTCCTCTCTGTACCTTTTCTAATAGCGCTATATCCTTTTTAAGATACTGCGACCAGAATTGCACACAGTATTCAAGGTGCGATCACACCATGGAACAATACAGAGACATTATAATGTTCTTTGTT
The DNA here is from genome assembly GCA_033557465.1 of Ichthyophis bannanicus. NCBI lineage: Eukaryota > Metazoa > Chordata > Amphibia > Gymnophiona > Ichthyophiidae > Ichthyophis > Ichthyophis bannanicus. Next base: position 548,413,078 of record CM066033.1, read on the forward strand.
TTATTCTCCATTCCTTTCCTTATGATACCTAGAATTCTATGTGCTCTCTTGGCCGCCGCTTCACACTGGGCAGAGGATTTCAACATCTCATCCACGATGACGCCTAAATCTTTTTTCCTGAATGGTGGTTCCTAACGTGGAACCTTCTATCGTGTAACCATAATTTGGGTTGTTCTTTCCTAGGTGCATAACTTTGCATTTGTCCACATTAAATTTCATCTGCCATTTGGATGCCCAGTCTTCCAATTTATCAAGGTCCTCTTGCAATTTTCCACAATACTCATGGGTTTTAACAACTTTGAATAATTTTGTGTCATCTGAAAATTTGATTACCTCACTCATTATTCCCATTTCCAGGTCATTTACAAATATGTTAAAAAGCAGCGGACCCAGCACAGATTTCTGGAGTACTCCACTATTCACCATTCTCCATTAGGAAAATTGGCCATTTAGCCCTACCCTCTGCTTTGTATCTTTTAACCAGTTCCTGATCCACAACAATATACTGCCTCCTATCCCATGACTTTTTAATTTCGGCAAAAGTCTCTGATGAGGGACCTTGTCAAAGGCTTTCTGAAAGTCCAGACACACTCCATCAACTGACTTAACTTTGTCTACCTGTTTATTCTTACCTTCAAAAAAACATAACAGATTAGTACGACAAGACCTTCCTTGGCTAAAGCCATGTTGGCTGTCTTAAGTCATGAATATCTACATGTTTAGTAATTTTGTTCTTTATATTGGTTTCTACCATTTTTCCCGGTACTAACATCAGGCTCACCGTTTTGTAGTTACGCAGATCACCCCTGGAACCCTTTTTAAAAATTGGCGTTACATTGGCCATCCTCCTATCTTCAGGTATTACAGATGATTTTAATGATAGTTCACAGATTACTAATAGTAGGTCTGCAATCTCATATTTATTATTTATTTTATTTATTTAAAAGGATTTATATACCGCCTTCTCCTGTAATCAAGGTGGTGTATACAGCAACTAATCAAATTATATTGACATTTGTGTGTGCATGCAGTGTTATACAGTGAATGAGTGTGTGTGTAAGTTGGCGTTGATTCGTGTTGGGCTGTTTACAGCGTGGGCTACTTTACAATGCTATGTACATGAGTAAGAAAGGGAGGGGGGGTTGGTATGTAGTCCGGGAGCTGGCAGGCAGAGTTATGTGATATCACCGTAGTGCTCAATGAAGAGCGTCATTTTGAGCTGTTTCCGAAAATTCTTGATGTCCTCTGTCGATCGTAGGTCATCAGGGAGGGCATTCCATATTGCAGGTGCCGCCAGCGATAGAGCTCTTCTTGCGGTGTTCTTGCATACCTTGGTGAAGTCTTTTGGTGTATTGATGATGTCGGGTTGTATGAGTGGTTGTAGGCTGAGTGCTGAGGTCCGGTGATTGATTTTGAATATGTTTAAGACTGCCTTATATCTGATGCGGGAGCTGATTGGGAGCCAGTGGAGGTGTTTTAGAATGGGGGTGATGTGATCTTGTCTTGATGAGCCAGATATTATGCATGCTACTGTGTTTTGAGCCATTTGCAGTGGCCAGAGTGTCTGCTTTGTTAGGTCAAGATAGATTGGGTTGCAGAAGTCTAGATTGGGAGTTATTAGTGCTTGACAGACTGTGCGGAAATGATTTTGAGAGAGGAGGGGTTTGAGGCGTCAGATTAGTCTCATCTTGAGGTATGCAATTTTGGTGGTTCTGCTGATGTGTGACTGTAGGTTTAGTTCTTTGTCGAGAGTCACTCCGAGGTATTTCACTTCTGGTTTTATGGATATTGTGTTGTTAACCTTGATGGAGGGTGGAGGGACGAAGCTGGTGTTTCGGGTGATGAGTAGTGCCTCAGTCTTGTTGTAGTTTATGGTCAGTTTGTTGTCTTGAAACCAGCTGGTCATATGTTTGAGACAGTCTGTTATTTTGGTGTAGTCAGGGTTGTCGAGGTTGACTGGGGTATATATCATGATATTGTCGTCATAGCTTGTGTATTGTATTTTGTGTTTTTTCATGATGTTGCAGATCGGTTGAATGTAGAGATTAAATAAAAGCACTAATAGGGCGGATCCTTTTGGGATGCCTTGCTTGATTTTTATGGGTCGGGAGGTGTTGGGGCCAATCTTGACCTGGATCTGTCTATCCGTTAGGTATGAGTTGAACCTCTTCAGGGTGGTGCTGTGTAGTCCAATGTTCTGTAGTCTTGCTAGTAGAGTTCTGTGGTCCACTGTGTCAAACGCTGACAAGATGTCTAAGATGATCATAAGTGTTCCTCTCTTGCAGCTGTCTATGATTTGGATTATGTTGTTAAAGTGGTATAACAGGAGTGTTTCGACTCCATGGTTAGGGCGGAACCCGTGTTGGTTGATGTCCAGTGGGCATGGTTGTCAGTGTTGTCCTGGAGCTGATGCTGTACCACTTTTTCTATAATCTTTGCCAGTAGTGGTATGCTTGAGATGGGTCTGTAGGCAGCTGGGTTGCTCTTGTCTAGTGGGGATTTCTTCGGGATTGGTCTTATTGTAGCTAGCTTTAGTCGGTTTGGCATGATTCCTGGGTCAGTGAGCTGTGCACCATGTTGTGTATGGTGTGGATGAAGTTTTCCTTCGTTAGTTTCATCAATGTCACTGGGCATGGATCTGTTGGTGCAGTGCTCGTGTTGAGCGCGGTGTTGATGTGTGAGAGCTGCTCTGTAGATGGAGTACTGAATTTGTCCCATGTTTTTGAAGATGTGGTTGGTTTAGTGGTTGTGCTTGTTGGTTGCGGTGAGGTATCAAATTTTTTTTGGAGGTGGTCTGCAAAGGATTGTGGATCTATTTGCACATCTTTTTCAGTATTGGGTTCATTAGTGAGCTTTTTCACTATTTCGAAGAGTTCTCTCGGTTTGTTGTAGGCTTTGAGTATAATGTTTGTGTGGTATTCTCTTTTCGTCTGGTTGATGAGTTCATTGTAGTCCCTTTGCTTTGTTAGGTATTATAATGTTTGTGTGGTATTCTCTTTTCGTCTGGTTGATGAGTTCGTTGTAGTCCCTTTGCTTCGTTAGGTATAGGTCCTGAGTGGTGGGAGATTTGGTGTGTCTCCATTGGAATTCTAGTTTCCTTAGGTCCCTTTTTGCGTTACGTATGTCATATTTCAGTTCTTTCTGCACCCTTGAATGTATAACATCAGGTCTAGGTGATTTGCTACTCTTCAGTTTATCAAATAGTTGTAATACATCTTCTCTGTGTATCGATATTTATTTCAATTCTTTCTGTGACATCACCTTTAAATACCATTTCAGTCATGGGTAGCATCCCTACATCTTCCTCAGTAAAGACCGAAGCAAAGAATTCATTCAGTCTCTCCTCTATGGCCTTGTCCTCTCTTAGTGCCCCTTATACCCCTCTATCATCTAATGGTCCAGCTGGCAATGTCAGAGGTTTTTGCTATGAATGTACTTGAAAAAGTCTTTTTTATGCGTTTTTGCTTCCACAGCAAGCTTCTAATCAAAATTCTTTTTGCCTGCCTTATCAATGGTATCTAACTTACTAATGCTTATGTTTCCAGTTATTGTAATTTGCTCCTTTTTCTATTTCCTGAAAGATGCTTTTTTGGCAACAGCCTCTCTGACCTCACCTTTAAACCATGCTGGCAGTTTTTTGTAATTCTTTCCACTTTTCTTAAAGTGTGGAATACAGGTGGTCTGGGCTTCCAAGATAGTATTTTTAAACACCCATGATGGATGTAAATCTTTAACCTTTGCTACTGCTCCTTTTTGTTTTTCTTAACTATTTTCCTCATTTTATCATAGTGTCCCTTTAGAAAATTAAAAGGTAGTACTGTGGATTTCCTTAACGTCCATCCTCCATTTATTAAATCAAACACGATCATGCTATGATCATTATTGCCAATTGGCCCCAACACCCTTATCTCTTGCTCTAGATCTTGTGTTCCACTAAGGCAGGGGTTTTCATCCCAGTCCTCGGGGAACCCTAGGCCAGTCAGGTTTTCAGGATTCCCAGAATGAATATGCATGAGAAATATTTGCAAGTTCTGCCTTCATTGTATGCAAATCTATCTTATGCATATTCATTGTGGGAATCGTGAAAACCTGACTGGCCTAGGGTTCCCCGAGGACTGGGTTGAAAACCTATGCACTAAAGGACTAGGTCCAAAATGGTTCCCCCTCTTGTCGGTTCATGAACCAACTGCTTTAAGAAGCAGTCATTTATTTCATTTAGAAACTTTATCTCCCTAGCATGTCCTGCCGTGACACTGACCCAGCCGATACTGGGGTAATTGAAACCACCCATTATTATTACTGCACTGTAACTTTTGTTAGCTTCCCTGATTTCTTTGAGCATTTCATCATCCATTTGTTCATTCTGGCCAGGCAGTAGGTAGTACACCCCCACTGCCATCGCCTTCCCCTTCCCCTTTTTACATGGAATTTCAGTCCATAGAGATTCTATAGTGAATTTTGTTTCCTGCAAAACCTTAATCCTTTGTGATTCAATGTCCTCTCTAACATAGAGTGCAACCCCTCCACAAATTTGATCTGCTCTATCATTATGATATAGTTTGCACCCAGGTATCACAGTGTCCCACTGGTTGTCCTCCTTCCTCCATGTCTCTGAGATAGCAATCATATCTAACCTCTCATTTAGTGCTATATATTCTAACTCTCCCATCTTATTTTTTAGATTTCTAGCATTTGCATACAAGCATTTTAGAGGCTGTATTTTATTCATATTAATCTGGTTATAGGTAGGCAGGGGTAATTTGGAATCTTTAAGCTCTGTCTGCTCTGTGCTCAAGGGCATTTGGGCTACTTTTGTCTTTATTGGAACCCTTCTGCTGATATGCCCAACTTCAGTCTTTTGCTAGCATCCTTCAAGGATACATTGTTCCAAACCATGCCCTCTTAGGTGACTGTCGGCTCTCCCCTATTATCTAGTTTAAAAGTTGCTCTATCTCCTTTTTAAAGGTTAATGCCAGCAGCCTGGTTCCATTCCGGTTAAGGTGGAGGCCATCCCTTCGGAAAAGCCCCTCCTTTCCCCAGAATGTTCCACAGTTCCTAACAAATCCAAAACCCTCTTCCTTGCACTATCATCTCATCCACTCATTGAGACTCCAGAGCTCTGTCTGTCTTTTGGGTCCTGCGCATGAATGGGAAGCATTTCAGGGAATGCTACCCTGGAAGTTCTGGATTTCAACTTCCTACCTAAAAGCCAAAGTTTAGCCTCCAGAACCTCCTTACCACACTTCCCTGTGTCATCGGTACCGACATGTACCAAGACATGAGACTCCTCCCCAGCACTATCTAATGCCATGTCTAGGTGGCACATGAGGTCTGCTACCTTCGCACCAGGCAGGCATGTTACCAGGCAATCCTCACATCCACCAGCCACCCAGTTATCTACATGCCTAATGATCAAATCACCAACTATAATGGCTGTCCTAACCCTTCCCTCGTGGGCATTGTCATGCCCTTGCCCCTGGCCTCTGGCTTAGAGGGGCGAGGTAACGGAGAACCTCTCTTGGTGAGCTCAAATAAACTAGCTTTTCCTCAGGTGGATTCTGGGACATGTAGTTTGGCTCTTAAGAAGAAGTGTAGTCATGGTCCGATGTTAAGGCAAATGACAGAATTTATTTTAAAGTAAAGTTCAAGTAAACTGTACACAGGAATTTTGTCCATTCAGGATTGTTTGCAACAGAGCATTTAGATCAGTATAATTGCTTCACAGTCTTTTAAACACATGCAGCTGGTTAACCACGTTGCTCAGTCTTACAGAAACACCTCTGCTCAGCAAGGTAAAAATACTTCTTTTTAACCTTGTGTTTGTGAAGCACTTAACAGCGAAAGAATAACTCGGTTCCTCTGGGACAACCTCTTCCTTTCAGGATAGGTTTTAAACTCAAAATAAGAAAACAAATAACAAACATTCACAGGCTTTCTCTTCAGCGTGACTCAGCACTTTCGTGGGAAATGCAAACACGTGGAGTTTTCTTCAAACCCAATTCCTGGCTCAATTCCAGTTACCTGCTTCTAAGAGACTTTCTCATTCAATGCTAGCCTTTAGCATAATGATTCCATGCTTGTAGCTTGACACAGGGTACAGTCCATGGGGATATCTAGATCTTGCAATTCCTCCCCTGCCAACTCAATCTGCATATCCTCTGGTGGTGTTAGGGCAGTGTCCTGTTCTGCGCTCTGGACCCAGTCCTCAGAATACAGCCTCCCTGGGGGTTCTAATGTCTCTCCTGAGCTTAACTCTCCCCGATAAAAACAGTCAGTACCTGAAGCACTGGGCAGTTCTCCCTGGTTGTGCTCGCTACGGTTCCTTGTCTCCTTCCAGCTTCTCTGGAACAGCTCTCTATATTCCTCTCTGGGTTCTCTCCTGGAGATCTGCAGGTGCTCCTGGTTCCACTCCTGATTCCCCTGAATCCTCTGAGTCTTCCGAACCTCCTGAGACCTCTGCCTCACCAGAGCTTCTTCCTTCCTCTGAGTTTCTCCTTTCCTCTGAGCTTCTTCTTTCCTCTGAGCTTTCTCCTCTGCTTTAGCAGGGCTTTATATTTCCCTCTCCAGGGCTCCAGCCCTTCCGCCACTCCTCCCAGGTGATTGTAATCACCTCTCAAGCCTGCAGTTACATCATAGGAGTTAGGGTGTGGCTGCCTGAACTTTCTCTCCCCCAGGTTTCTTTCTCTATGAGGGGCCTGAAATCCATGCCCTGCAGGGATTTCTCCTTTCTCTAAGTTAAAGTCATTGGCCTTTTCTATACTCATAGGCTCAAAACAGGCTTCCTTGTCACAGCATATAGCCCTGGAGAAACCACCTCGGTGCGAGAGGGTTTTGCATCACCTGGAGGACAGCTTCAGGATCACTTCCTGCCACCCCAGGGTGATGCTTTCCTGTCACATGACACCTCTCCTCCATGGCAATAGAGATGCTGCCAGACTGAAGGTGGGACTTTAGTGCTATATCCCTGTAGGTCTTGTCTATGTACCTCTCTGTCTTCCTTATGTCCTCCAAGTCTTCTACTCTAGCCTCCAGAGATCGGACTCGATCCCTGAGAGTAAAGAGCTCCTTGCACTTAGTGACCCCTCACCAACTGGGAGAAAGTTGTTTACTTACTAAGGTTTGCTGGGGATACTTATATTAATAAAACTATATCTAATATGTTTAATGACTTTGTTCACTTGAAGCTTAATTAATCTCAGGTTATTAATGTATGCCTGATGAGTGAATATGGCACCTCCTTCCCTTTAGAGATGTAAGCACCTATAAAGCTACGATTATGCCAGGGGTGGGTGGGAGTCAGAGAGGGAGAGAGGAAAAAAAGTCTTATTAAAAGCTGGCTGCTGCACAGTACCCTGTCCTGTGCTTCTAAGGTAATCTGTGACCAATTTCCTGGGTGATTCACACAGCCCTTGATTGGATAGAGGGAGTATTTCAAAATGCCCCTTTGATCTGTCACTTTGCTTAAACACCTATTTAAAAGAATTTAACAGGTTTCTTTCCCTTATCTAGAAGGCCTCTTTGTAAAGGTCTATAGAAGCAACTTATTACTGAAAGAATACTGATCCTGTTTTTCCTTTTATGCTAAGTTATACTCTGATTTGATTTAAATTAAAGCTCTTTGCTGATACTAGACCCTGACGGAGTATTAAATTTAAACTAGCAGCTCTCTGCTGGGCTTTAAATTTAATAGAAAGCTCTCTGTTGGGTTTTAAACTTAAACTGAAAGCTACTTGTTGAGTTTTAATTTAACTTAAAGCTTTTTGCTGATGCTAGGCCCTGACTGATTTAACAAATACTCTGGATTCTAATTTACACAGATTAGTCATCTTTAATCTAAAGAATTCCTTTTTCCCGAAGATTTATAAAAATTCCCAGAAGTAAATACTTACAATTGCAGATCTCTCTCCAGAAATAGCAGCCCCTTTTTGTAGTCTGTCAAGTTGATGAGTTCTACGAGCAAGTGCAAGCTGAAATTGACAGAACATGCAAACAGGATATCCTGATAGTCATGGGTGACTGGAACGTAAAGAAGAAAGCCAAGTGGTTGAAAAATATGGACTTGGCAATAGAAATGAAGCTGGAGAAAGACTGATAGAATTCTGCAAGACCAATCTATTCATCTCAAACACCTTCTTCCAGAAACACAAGCTGCGACTGTACACATGGACTTCACCCAATGGATTGTACAAAAATGAAATTGACTACGTCTGTGGAAGTCAACAATAGAAAAGCTCTATAGCATCAACAAAGACAAAACCTGGAGCTAATTGTGGTACAGATCACCAACTACTAATATGCAAACTCAAGCTAAAGTTGAAAAAGAGCAAGCCACTCATGAATGTAGCAAAATGAGAGAATATATCATTGGAATATATCACTGGAATTTAAAGACCGCCTGCAAAATCAATTTGCTGCTTTAGATACAAATGACAGAGCTTGAGAAGAGTTATGGGATGACATCAAGAAGGTTGTGTTGGAAGAAAGTGAGAAGTCTCTACAAAAGGTGAAAAAGCAAAAACACCAAAATGGAAGACCGAAGAAACTCTGAAAATTGCTTCTCCAGAGAAGAAGTACTTCAATGAATCATGCAAGGAAATAGAATCGGAAACTACTAGAGGAAGAACAAGAAAAAATTCCAACCTTAAATTGGAATGTTCAAGATGCTCAAGGACCCATGTTGAATGATGCTGAGAAGATCAAGAAAAGGTGGAAAGAATATAGAGTCCATTATATGATAAAGATCAAGTAGACCAACATCTGTTTCAACCTGTACCTTAAGATCCAGAACCATTGGTGATAAAAGAAGTCGGAGCAACATTGAAAGCCTTATCAAAGAGCAAAGCACTCGACATTGATGGCATTTCCACTGAAGTATTACAGCAATCTGATGCAGCTGTTACCATACTTGCAAGGCTCTGCCAGGAAGTTTGGAAGACAACATTATGGCCAACTGACTGGAAAAGATATGTGTTTATACCAATATTAAAGAAAGGTGATCCAAATGACTGTGGAAATTATCACACAATCGCTCTGATCCCACATGCCAGCAAGATTCTACTCAACATTATTCAGCAGAGACTACAACCGTATCTGGAACGAGAACTGCCTGAAGTGCAAGCAGAATTCAGGAAAGGGCGAGGAGCGAGAGACATCATCGCTGATGTGAAATGGATCCTTGAAAAGACTAAAGAATACCAAAAGGATATATATATTGTAACACAGCAGATCTGTCCCCTGCCTTAGAGAGACAAAAACCTGATAAAAACAGGCTGGGTTTTGACAGGCAGACAGATCAAAAACATCCCTGTTGCCATAAGCAACCTAGGCAGGCACGAGATCTGCAGCCGTGCCTAGTTAAGAAACAGCTCTCACTAGAAAGAGAAAGCAACTTTCACGTGAGGGAAGACACACCCCAAAAGCAGTATAAAAAATGCTTAGGGAAAACAGGAAGTAGAGCTGGAGAGCCTGATAGGTCCGGTGGAACAGGAAACTCTAGAGGAAGTTACACGGGAGACTTCAGAGGAGGTTACAGAGGGAGCTGTAACGTGAGGGGCTGCCATGAGGGAAGAAAGCTGACTGACTCTGAGGCGAGCTCTGATTTCTCAGACACGGAGTTTGAACCACCTAAAGTTCCAGCCAGGAAACCACAAAGGAGTTCTACACCAGGAACTAGAAAAGGTTTCACCTGGGAGGTTAGTCAAAAGAAATACCCAGCTTTGATACAAAGAGAAATTCCCCAGCACCAGGCTGAGTGTGGGAGACGTGAGCCAGTGAGAAAGACGTATGTACCTGAGAGGCAGGCTTATGAAAAACAGTCTCCAAACTTTGAGAGAGACTGGGTTATTGAAGATGTTTGTATGGATGAGTCTGACAACGGTATGCTAGAGAAGCCAAGGCACAGATTGATGAAAGGGAAATCTGTTTGCTATAAGGATCAGTGCTGTGAGCTACCAGTGAATGTGAGGAGCAGAGAGCTTAAAGCTGACAAAGGGAAACGTTATTCCAGGAAGTGTGTTTCTCTGCCTTGCCACTATACAACGAATGGTAGTTACTTGCCTTGTTGTGAGGAAGACTGTTTGAGAGACTCTGGAGAAGACGCAGAGTTAAAATATACACAGACTTTCTATCCACAGGATAATGATGTAGAGCCAATGATTACAGAAGATAGCTGTTTGAATCTAGGCTTGGAGGACATGGAATGCTCTCTAATGATAGCTGATGAGAATCCTTCTTTATTGTGAAACTTTCAAACCAGTGGGTTTATAACTGGGATAGAAGATAAGAAGAGATTATCAGCTGCCTAGGATAACTATTTACTGTGACTGTTATAGTTAAAAGCAAGTCTGCTACCTTTAAGTTTCATCAGTTTTTGTATCCTAAGTTTTCCTCTGTTGCTGTTTTGGAAATCCGAAAACCCCGGGAGGGGAAATAAAATCCTTTAAACCTTGACCACTTGGATTCACAACTACACTTATTTCCAATATAAAGGTCAGGTGCCCTAATAGCTTGGCTAGCTGCCTACGCCACAGCCCTGCTGGGACTATAGGGGTTACAATATATGTGTTTAATTGACTACAGCAAGGATTTTGACTGTGTAAACCATGAGAAACTTCAGGCCACATTAAGAAGCATGGGTATACCAGAACACCTGATCATTCTCTTGCACAACCTTTACATTGATCAAGATGCAGTAGTTCGGAAGGAACAAGGAGAAACAGAATGGTTTAAAATCAGCAAAGATGAACGACATGGTTGCATACTTTCCCCCTACCTGTTTAATTTATATTCAGAGCAAATCATCAGAGAAGCAGGACAGTATGAAGACAACCAAGGTGTGAAGATTGGTGGAAGACTCAACAACAACCTTCGCTATGCTGCTGATACCACATTACTGGCTGAAAGTGAAGATGATTTGAAACATTTGCTTCTCAAGACCAATGAATATAGTCTTAAAATGGGCCTGCACCTTAATGTTAAGATGACAAAGATCCTGACAACTGGCAAAATCAATAAGTTCATCAAACTAGTGGGCAACTTTAACTTACTCGGATCAACTATCAATAAAGAAACATCAAGCAGTCAAGAAATCCAACGATGCATTGCTCTTGGCAGAATGGCTATGAAGGAACTAGACAAGATTCTCAAGAACAGAGATGTCTCTTCTTCATACAAAGATCAGATTCTTTCAAGCCATGTTATTTTAAATAAGATCATATGGATGCGAAAGTTGGACAGTGAGAAAGATAGACAGGAAGAAAATCGATGCTTTTGAATTATGGTGCTGGCAACAAATACTGTGTATACCATGGACTGCCCGAAGAACAACCAGTGTACTAGAGGAGATCAAACCAAAGCTTTCTTTACAAGCTCAGATGACAAGACTTCGGCTTTCATACTTGGACACATTATGCGAAGAAAGAGATCATTAGAGAAAGACGACATGCTTGGCAAGGTAGAAGTTCCACACAAAAGAGGAAGGCTAGCAATGAGATAGATTGATACAATAATAGCAGATATGGGTGCTACTCTGTCAACAAAAAGCCACCTGACTGAAGACCGAACACAGTGTAGGACAACTATCCAGAGGGTCGCTATGAGTCAACATTGACCTGACGGCACTTAACAACAACTTCTTTTGGCAGGGTAGCAAATAGAAATACCTTAGGTATCATTGGTATAACAACACCAGAATTTCCTGCACCAAATTTTCCCACCATCTGCCAGTATGTTAGCACTGATGGATATAACCACCATGCATGGTAGAATATGCCTATGTTGCCACAGCCCCTCCAACATATATTTGAAATTTTACCATTACTAGAATCATATACCATTGATACATCATTTTCTACGCATTCTTTACCAAAGTGGATGAAATTGACATTTCTCCAGGACCAAGCAGGAAGTCAGTCCTCACTTATGGGTGACGTCGGCGCCGACGGAGCCCTCGCGGAGCAATTTTCCCCAGCTTTCAAAGAAAGCCTTTGGGAATTGCAGCGCGCATGCGCGGTCGTCTTCCCGCCCGAAGGTGCCATCTTAGCCAGTCTTCTTTTTTTCCGCGGAGCCCTACAGACGGCCCCGTCTTGTCCCCGCGAAAAAGTTGATTTTCTTCTTTATTTTATCCTTTTTTTCTTTCGGTTCGACGCTGATCGTTTTCCCGCCCGGACTCGCGACGCCGGTCTCGAGTCCTCTTACTTTTTTTCGGTTTTTCTGACTTAGTCAGCTTTCGTTTTCGTTTTCCCTGGCAGCCCGGTCCTTTGACCTCGCAGGGGCCCTTTTTTCCCCCGATGGCTGCCAGTGGGTTTAAGCGGTGTGGTCGGTGTGACCGAAATATGTCACTAACCGACACACACGACTTTTGCCTCCGCTGCCTGGGCCCGGATCATGAGGAAACTGATCTGTGGGCCCTACAGCAAACTGTCCTCAAAGGCGTTGAGAAGTCGGCGGCATCAGCGTGAGAGAATCTTCGCTGACCCCAGCCGTACCCGGACCTCGTCGGAGGCCTCCGTGTCGAAAGGCTCCAGCTCGGACCGTCGCCGGAGCTCCTCCGACCGGGGTTCTCCCTCCGGGGACCATCGTCGGAAGGAAAAACCCGCGAGGGCGGCGTCGGTGGACGCTCCTGGCTCCGCGAGGGCCAGGTCGCATAGCCCCGACAGCCGCCCCGGGTCCTTGGAGAAGGAACACATCCCGAAGCGACCTCGCCTGGAGTCGGAGATGCCTGCCCGGGTAAGTCCTGTGGTCCTTCTGGACTCGCCTCCGCGACAGCCGACGTCGGGCCCGACGCCGTCGGGGCCCGAGTCGGGGGCTGCTGGGTCACCTGAGCTCGGACTCAGGTTGACGGCCTTGGAGAGCAGACTGTCTGCCTTCATGGACCAGCAGAGGGCACTGCTCGCTGGCTTCGCTGGCGTCGCTGCCCCGACCGCCGGGACGTCGACGTCCAAGTCGACCCCGGAGACCGAGCCGATCCTCGAGTCGATGAGAACTCGAGTCGATCCTCGGTCGAGGTCGCCCTCGGCCTCCCGTTCGGGACCGAGGTCGCCGACGCCGACTCCCTCGGCGTCGGGGCGGCTGGCGCCGCACCCTGCCCGGGCCGACCCCACCGAGTCCTCGTCGGAGTCGGTCTGGGAGTCTGAGGAGGAAGAGTCACCTGATTCTTTCCGGACTCGGTGTGTCCCCTCGGACTCACCGGAGTCCGAGCCTCGGAAGCAGTCCCCCCCGGAGGATGCCCGGTTCTCGGACTTCGTTAGGGATATGGCCAAGGCTTTGGCCTTCCCTGCGGATCCCGAGGAGGAGCCTCGAGCCGAAGAGCTCGACGCCCTCCAGTATGACTCTCCCGCGAGGGAACACTTTACTGTGCCGGTTCCTCCTATGCTGGAACGACTACTCTTCCGCATGTGGGAGAGTCCGGCCTCCTCGCCGGTCCTGAGCAAGCGGGTCGATTCTATCTATCGGGTCCGCAAGAGCCCTGGCTTTCAAAAGGCGCAGCTGCCACACCATTCCATGGTAGTGGAATCGGCCATGCATCGTCTTAAGAGCCAGAAGATGCACTCCTCGGTGCCTCCTGGCAGGGAGGCCCGTAACCTGGATGGCCTTGGCAAGAAGTGCTTCCAGGGCTCTATGCTCGCATGTCGTGTCCAGACTTACCAGCTATACATGGGCATGTATCTCCGGGATCTGGCTAAAGAGCTAGCCGGATTCTCCGCTGGTCTCTCCGAGGAGCCCTTGCGGAGGTTCCTAGCCTTGTCCACCGGCATTCGGGAATGCTCTAAGTTCATGTCCCGAGCAGCCTATGATGGCTTTGAAGCCTCGGCTCGAGTGGCCGCAGCCGGCATCGGTGCCCGCCGACAGGCTTGGCTTCAGTCGTCAGACCTTGAGCCCTGGGTACAGGACAAGTTGGTCGATGTCCCCTGCCGAGGCGAAAACCTCTTTGGCAAGCCCATGGCGGAAAAGGCTGCACAAATTGAGACTGAGACTCTCACCAGGACCAGGCTTTCTAGGAAGACCTCCGCCCCTTCCCAGAAAAAGAAGGGCTCGGGGAAAAAGTCCTTTTACCCGAGGAAGGCGGCTGCCTACAAACAATACCCCCATTATCAGGCCCCTGCAGCTCCCCAACAGGGCCAGCAGGCCAAGGGACGGGGTAACGGGTCCCGTAGGCAGCAGGCCCCCAAGCCTGCACCACCAGCCCCTGCTCAGCAGGGTGGGGGTTTTTGACTCGCTCAGCATAGCCTCTCCCCCCCCGCTGGTCCCCCCCCAGCACCGGAGGCCGGCTGGTTCACTTCGCCCACAGGTGGTCCAGCATCACCGCAGATGCCTGGGTGCTTCAGGTCGTGCGAGAAGGCTACCTTCTCCACTTCCATCAGGTCCCTCCCTCCTATTTTCCGGGGGAGCCTCCGCGCCCCCTCTGCACAGGGAGTTGCTCCTTCAGGAGTTAGCAGGTCTTCTGCAGGATCAGGCGGTGAAACCAGTGCCACACCACCTGAGAGGTCAAGGCTTCTATTCAAGGTATTTTCTGATACCAAAGAGAACAGGGGGCCTCAGACCCATCCTGGACTTGCGCAACCTCAACAAGTTCCTTGTGCGGGAGAAGTTCAAAATGCTTACCCTTGGAATCCTTCTGCCCTACCTCCAGCAGGGAGATTGGCTATGCTCCTTGGATCTAAAGGATGCCTACACGCACATCCTCATCCACCCAAGCCACCGCCAATACCTAAGGTTTGTGGTGGCGGGAAATCATTACCAGTACAGAGTACTGCCCTTTGGCCTGTCCTCCGCACCGCGAGTCTTCACAAAATGTCTCGCGGTCGTGGCGGCCCATCTCCGGCTTCACGGCCTCTATGTCTTTCCGTACCTCGACGACTGGCTCATCAGAGCAGCGTCCGCTCAGGAGGTCACCAACGCCACGTGTCGCACGGTGGCTCTGCTGCAGCACTTGGGCTTTGTCATAAACTTCGCAAAGTCCACTTTGCTCCCCTCACAGGATCTCGAGTTCATCGGCGCAAGGCTGCACACTCGTCAGGCGCGAGCGTATCTACCGCTCGACAGGGCTCAGCGGCTCATGGACCTAGCCGACCGCTTTCGCAGCCAGCCCCTGGTCTCCGCCAGGCGCTTCCTGAGACTGCTCGGCCATATGGCTTCCACTGTCCATGTGACCCCCAATGCCCGCCTGAATATGCGGTCTGCTCAATGGTGTCTCCGCCGGCAGTGGCAACAGGCCACGGGCGGCCTCGCAGACCTAGTGCGCGTTTCCGAGCCGCTGATCTCGTCTCTCCGGTGGTGGCTCCGGCAGCCGAACCTGACATTCGGTATGCCCTTCCAGTCACCTCAGCCGACCCGGGTGCTGACCACCGATGCATCCCTCCTGGGC
This sequence comes from Ichthyophis bannanicus, assembly GCA_033557465.1. Lineage (NCBI taxonomy): Eukaryota > Metazoa > Chordata > Amphibia > Gymnophiona > Ichthyophiidae > Ichthyophis > Ichthyophis bannanicus. The sequence continues at coordinate 548,428,442 of CM066033.1, forward strand.
TGGGGAGCGCATTGCCAAGAGGCGCGTACTCAGGGCCTCTGGACCACGTGGGAGTCTGCTCAGCAGATCAACTTCCTGGAGCTCCGGGCGATCCGCCTAGCTCTCAGGGCCTTCTCCCACCTGACTTCCCAACAGTCCGTCCTTGTCCAGACGGACAATCAAGTTGCCATGTTCTACGTGAACAAACAGGGGGGCACGGGCTCCTTTCTCCTCTGCCGGGAGGCTCAGAAGCTCTGCTCTTGGGCCGTCAGTCACGGCATTCTCCTCAAGGCAGTTTATCTCCCGGGCCGAGACAATTGCCTTGCGGACAAACTCAGCAGGGTCCTCCAGCCGCACGAGTGGCGTCTGGATCCCTTGGTAGTTCAGAAGCTCTTCCTCAAGTGGGGCCTCCCCACGATGGATCTCTTTGCCAGTCCTCGCAACCGGCAGCTTCCTCGCTTCTGCTCTCGTCTGCCACACCCCCTTCGGGTTGCGGCGGACGCCTTTCTGATCTCATGGTCGGGGAGCCTTCTGTATGCGTTCCCTCCCATCCCGCTAGTCTCTCGGACTCTTTTCAAGGTTCTCCGAGACAAAGCCTTCATGATCCTGGTGGCCCCTCACTGGCCCAGGCAGCCGTGGTTTCCGCTCCTGCTGCAGCTGGCGGTGGAGGATCCAATCCCTCTGGGGGTACAACCGGATCTCCTCACTCAGGATCAGGGGTCCCTCCTGCACCCCAACCTCAGGTCTCTCAACCTCATGGCCTGGCTGCTGAGAGGGTAGTCCTTGCTCCCCTTCTCCTGCCGGCGGAGGTGGAGGAGGTCGTCTTGGCTTCGCGTCGGCCTTCTACCCGCAAATGCTACGCCCTTAAATGGCGTCGCTTTGCAGTCTGGTGTACCCAACAGTCTCAGGATCCCTTCTCCTGCCCGGTGTCGGTGATCTTGCAGTACTTGCTGCACCTCTCTAATCTGGGACTTAAGTCCAACTCCGTCAAAGTTCACCTCAGTGCTCTTTCAGCACATCATGTGCCGGTGGACGGCAGACCTCTCTCCAATGACCCTCTCGTAGCGAGGTTTCTCCGAGGTCTCCTTCTACTTAAACCACCTCTGCGCCCGCCAGCGCCTGACTGGGACCTGAATGTGGTGTTGCAGCGGATCACCTGTCCACCTTTTGAACCTATGGCTACCTGTTCTCTCCGTTTTCTGTCTTGGAAAACACTGTTCTTGATAGCCCTCACTTCCGCTAGACGCGTAAGTGAATTGCAGGCCCTCGTGTCTGATCCCCCTTACACTCGGTTCTACAAAAATAGGGTAGTCCTACGGACTCACCCTAAATTTCTTCCGAAAGTGGTCTCCCCTTTTCACATCAATCAGGAGGTGGTACTTCCAACCTTCTTTCCCAGACCACACTCCAGCCGAGCTGAAACGGTCCTCCATACCCTGGACTGTAGAAGGGCTCTGAACTTCTACCTTGACCGTACGCGGGAGCACCGTAAAGCTGCTCAGCTTTTTGTGTCTTTTGACCCCAATAAATTGGGGCTCCCGGTCTCCAAGCGTACTCTGTCCATCTGGGTTGCGGACTGTATCTCTTGGGCTTATGGGGCAGCCGGACTCTCCTTAGAAAGTCGAGTCACGGCTCATTGCGTTCGGGCAAAGGCTACGTCAGTGGCTTACCTCCGCTCTGTTTCCGCTGGCAGACATCTGCCGGGCCGCTACTTGGTCTTCGAGCCAGACTTTTGCGGTCCATTACTGTCTCGAGAGGGAGTCCCGCAGGGACAGTGCTTTCGGACAGGCAGTTCTCCGTAATCTCTTTGAGGTCTGAGCAACTCCTACCCTCCATCCCGGATGTGGGCTACCGGTGGGTGTTAATTCAGCGAAGATTCTTTCCTTCTGTGCTGCTGAGCTAGAGGGAGCTCATTTTTGTGCTTAGGGTCTCCGGTAGCCTTGAGCTTGGGAGTCCCATAAGTGAGGACTGACTTCCTGCTTGGTCCTGGAGAAAGCGTAGTTACTCACCTGTAACAGGTGTTCTCCAGGAGCAGCAGGAATCAGTCCTCACTACCCTCCCTCCTCCCCTTGGAGTTGCAATCGTCTGCTTATGTTCTTTTTGCATATTTTTATGCTGTCTTTTTTAGCTATGTCATCTGACTGGCTAAGATGGCACCTTCGGGCGGGAAGACGACCGCGCATGCGCGCTGCAATTCCCAAAGGCTTTCTTTGAAAGCTGGGGAAAATTGCTCCGCGAGGGCTCCGTCGGCGCCGACGTCACCCATAAGTGAGGACTGATTCCTGCTGCTCCTGGAGAACACCTGTTACAGGTGAGTAACTACGCTTTTGCGAGTGTTTCAAAATATCCTGGTCCATTAGATATAAATCCCTTGACCAGTTTTGTGGTCAAAATCCTGAAAAGGATCCTCTCACTCACGATTTCCTGCTGCTACTTTCCACGATTCGGAAAGGATTGTACTTGCAAAAACCCATAACAATCCTAATCCCTCAAGAAAGACAAGGGCTCAATCATACTGACACTCCTCCTGGCCTTGGGCAAGTCACTTAACCCTCCATTGCCTCAGGTACAAACTTACCTACAGTACCCGATTGTAACTTGCCTGGAACTATTACTAGAAAGTCATAAGCTAAATAGTGATATAGCGGAAGGGCTGTCAGGAAAGGTTTGCCTCTTTGCAGATGATACCAAAATCTGCAATAGAGTAGACACCCAGGAAGGTATAGATAACATAAGGAGGGATCTAGCTAAGCTTGAAGAATGGTCTAGAATTTGGCAGCTGATATTTAATGTTAAAAAATGGAAGGTCATGCATTTGGGCTGCAGCAATCCAAGGGAGCAATATAGTATAGGGGGTGAAGTACTTTTGTCCACTAAAGAAGAGCGGGACCTAGGCATGATTGTGTCTGATGATCTTAAAGTAGCTAAACAGGTAGAAAAGGCGATGGCAAAAGCTAGAAGGATGCTTGGGTGCATAGGGAGGGAGAAGAATGGCCAGCAGAAGAAAGGAGGTGATAGTGCCTCTGTATAAGTCTTTGGTGCGACCTCATTTGGAGTATTATGTGCATTTCTGGAGACTGAACCTTCAAAAGGATATAAACAGGCTGGAGTCAGTACAGAGGGTTCTACTAAAATGGTTAGTGGTCTTCATTATAAAGCATATGAGGACAGACTTAAGGATCTTAATATGTACACGTTAGAGGAACGGCGGGATAGAGGTGATATGATTGAAACGTTTAAATACCTTATGGCATAAATGCACAGGAGGAGATCCTCTTTCAATTGAAAGCAAGCTCTTCTACGAGGGGACATGAGATGAGGGTGAAAGGGGATAGATTCAGGAGTGATATGCAGAAATATTTCTTTACGGTAACAGTGGTAGATGTGTGAAATAGGCTCCCAGTGGAAGTGGTAGAGATGAAGACTGTATCTGAATTCAAAGAAGCATGGAATGATCACAGAGGATAAAGGAAAAAAGGGGAATGTTGTAGTGGTTGATATGGAAGGACAGACTAGATAGGCCATGTGGTCTTTTTCTTTTGTCTTGTTTCTATGTTTCTAATGCAGATGCAATGCAATGTGTGCCTTCGAGTCAGTGCTGACACCTGGTGACCCAGCAGCTCCTGGGTTTTCTTGGCAGTGTCACCAGAAGTAGTTTGCCATGCCTTTTTTCTGACTTGCCCAAGGTCATAAGGTGTGCCACTGTGAATAGAACCCTGCTTTCTTGGTTACCTAGCCAGTACTCTGGCCATTAGGCTACTGTTTCACTCTTAAATGCTAACAAATAAATATATATTTTCTCTTTAAAATGGGAAAACCTACCCTCTTCTCTCTTTCAAAAAATTGTCTGAAACTAATCAATCCCACTGATTCACATTTAGTAAATATTCCTTCCGTCAACCCTGGGGGAAAGTCTGAGTTGTACTTAATTGACTTGTGCAGTATACATCCTTCCCTCCCAACAACTTACCTTTGTGCATATTTCACAGTTCAAAAACCCTCATAGTAAGGGGTTTTGCACCTACTCTAAATAGCCTGGACAGTCATGGCACATATTCCAGTGGGACTTCAGTATTTGACTCCTGCTCTCTAAGTGCCCATTACTTACATGGAAAAGACAGCCAATCCAGTACTGCCTTAGGTTGTGCAGCTCTATAGTACTTTTTCATGTCGCTAGACCCATGGCTTTCATTGGCCTTGTCTGACTTAGAATCTTCCAAGATACCCTAGGCATTTTCCTAGACCTAATACATTTATTCAAGGCCTTCTTCACCTTATGAAACTATCCCACAGGAACCTGCATAAGAAGTGTCTGAAATAATCAATGACATTCGGCCTATTCATGAGAAGCACCCTTTTCCCCTCACCTCCAAGTCCCTAATTACAGAATTCAGTAAGAGAGTATAGTGTAAGTCAAAGATACTATCCACTCTTGGCAACAAGCAAAAATGCAGTGTATGCCTTTGAGTCAATGCTGACTCCTGGGAACCCAGCAGCTCCAGGCTTTCCTTAGCAGTGTGACTGGAAGTAGATTGCCAGGCCTTTTTTCTGAGGCAATGGAGGGTTAAGTGACTTGCCCAAGGCCACAAGGAGTGTTGGTGGAAATTGAACCCTGGTTTCTTGGTTACCAAGCCAGTGATCTAATCATTAGGCTATTCCTCCACTTGTGACAAGATCATCCCAAAATATATTTTTTAATTTCTCCAGGAACAAGCAGGAAGTCGGTCCTCATTTATGTGTGATGTCGGCTCCGATGGAGCCTGCATGGAGCAATTCCCTAGCTTTCAAAAAAAGCCTTTGGGATTGCTGCCACGCATGCATGGTCCTCTTCCCACCCAAAGGTGCCGTCTTGCTCAGTCTCCTTTTTTCCGCGGAGCCCTTCAGACGCACGTCCTTGTCCCTCGGAAAAAGTGTTTTTGTCTTCGGCCTTTTGGCATCTCTTTCCGGTTGCACCGGTCCTCTCCCGTCCTCCCCTACGCCTCTGCCTCTGCGGTGGGCTAGGGGACTCCGTTTTTTACTCCTTTTTTTTTTTTTTTGTATATTTCTTTTTATTGGATTTTTTATTTAAATACAACAACAGTCCCCATTCATAATCCCGCACATTGTCTTGCAGTCCAGGAAACATCGTCAAACATATAATCAACATGCTACAATACATTTATAACAGGCGCCTAAAAGCAGTATAAGAGGCACTTCTATCTCAACTAGGAATCTTCTCCACCTTAACCCCCCCTCCCCTCCTTCCCGGGGGCATGCTATACATTGCACCAAAACTCTCACCGAAAGACGCCAGGCATATTAATGTTCCCCCCCTTAACACCCCAAGCAGCCCTCTGTCCCCCCCTCTACTTATTGGGATTGTCCCCTCCAACCCCCCAAACCCCCTCTGAAGCCCCCCTCCCAATTCCCGAAGGCATTAGATTCTTAAGTATTCTAAAATTGGGAACCACAGTTCCCTAAATTTCTCCCCCCTCAGGCGTCGTACTGCTGTCAAATGCTCCATCAGGGTAATTCGCCGGAGCCGACTCTTCCAGCTCTCCAAACCCGGGAGTTGGGTCTGCTTCCACGCCCTTGCAATCTCACTACGTGCTGCTTGAATACAAGCCCTTATAGAGCTTTCAAACCTCTTACCAATGTGCTCTGGCCAAAGCCCCAATAATCCCAGCCCCATGTCCACTTCGAGATGCACCCCCACCTGGTCGTGAATTTGCCCCGCCACCATATCCCAATATACCTGTACTTTGGGGCACTCCCACCACATGTGCAGAAATGTCCCCTCGCTCCCACAATCCCTCCAGCACCGATCCGACACTGACGGGAACATCTTATGTAGCCGCTCTGGGGAGTAATGCCATCGGTACAGCAGCTTGTATGAAGTCTCCCTAATTGCCTGTACCCGTTTCCAGCCAAGCTCCCCTAGCTCCCTTCCCAAGTCCCTATCCCACGCTACCTGATGAGGAAAGCGCCTCTCCATTCCTCCTCCCAATCCCTTGTATAATTGGGTTACCAACCCCCTGGAGCCCTCCCAGCCCTGCCAAAGTACTACCCTATCATCTGGGGCCCCTTCCCAGGACTCCCTAACTTCCCTCTGGGTCAGGAAATGTTTTACTTGTAAGTATGGGAAAACGTCCCCCCCTCGCAGTTGAAACTGCACCCTTAGATCCGGAAAAGGGATCAGGTCCCCATCTTTTATGAACCTCTCAAATGTATCCAGCCCTGCTCTCTCCCATCTCCGGAATGTTCCCTCCCTCCCCGGTTCAAACTCTCTCAGGCCCCTCACTGGGGCCAAAAGCGAAAAACGCGCCCCTGGAGCAAATTTCCTATTGGCCTTGTGCCACTGCATAACTAAGGGGCTTGTTTACAAAGCCGCGGTAGTGGTTCGCGATCGCGATCGCAGCCGCGGCCCCATTGAAATCAATGGGGCCGCGGCTCCGATTACGATCGCAAACCGCTACCGCGGCTTTGTAAACAAGCCCCTAAGTGCCAAAGAAACAGGTTATCCCACCATCTCCCCTCAGGAAGTCTACCAAAGATCCAAGGCAAAGAATTCAGTTGAATATCGCCCCCCCCCCCCAGTACTGTTCGATTTCCCGAAACCTTTTCTCAACCCCCCCTACAATCCCTCCACTCGAATACTTGCCTCAGTTGTGCAGCTGCATAGTATCTGGCACCCCTAATCCCCCTCCTTCCCTGCTCGCATACATTACCCTTCTACTCACCCGCGGACGACGCCCTCCCCACACAAAAATGAACATCTGATTCTATAATAAACGTAATTCCCTACGTGGAATTCCAACTGGCAGTGTTTGAAACAAGTACAACAACCGTGGCAAAAGGTTCATCTTCAAGACTGCTACTCTGCCCATCCAGGAGATCTCCACTCCCCGCCACCTAGACATATCCTCCCTCAACCTTCTAAACGTCTGGGGGTAGTTCGCCCCATACAGCCCCAAGGGGTGAGTGGTGACCTGCACTTCCAAGTATTTTATAGATCTACTCGCCCATCGAAACGGAAATGAGCCCTTCAAGTTATCAATAACCTGTGGTTTCAACGATACTGACATGGCTTCAGTCTTGTCCCAATTGACATTGAATCCCGAGAGAGCCCCATAGTCCCCAAGCTCCTTCATCAGCACCGGAAGCGAAACAATAGGCTGCGTCAGGGTAAAGAGCACATCATCCACAAACAGTACCATCTTATGTTGCTTTTGCCCCACCTCTATGCCCCTAATGTCCTGCGCCGACCTAATCCTGGCAGCCAGTGGTTCCATAACCAGCGCGAAGAGCAGTGGCAATAATGGGCACCCCTGACGAGTACCTCTACTCAATGAAAAAAAATCAGAATACCCTACATTAACGTTTACTGCGGCTACTGGGGAAGCATATAACGCTCCTATCCATGCGCGAAACCTAGGGCCCAAACCTATATGCTTTAACACCGCTTGTAGAAAATCAAAATTGACTCTATCAAAGGCCTTCTCCGCGTCAATAGATAGAAACATAGCCTGCTGCTCCTCCTGCCTCGCCAGCCACCCCAACTGGATCACCCTCCTTATCCCATCTGCTGGCTGCCTACCCATTATAAATCCAGATTGATCCGGATGCACCAGCCCAGGCATATGCGGGCCTAGTCTCAAAGCCAACACCTTTGCCAGTATCTTGACGTCTATGTTCAGCAAAGATATAGGTCGGTACGACCCACACACCGTTGGATCTCTTCCCGGCTTGGGGATGACCACTATGGCTGCTTGGCTCATAGAGGAAGGCAATGACTCGCCCCTCAACACCGCATTAAACACTCTCATTAGGACCGGAGCCACCAGTTCGGACAATTTCTTATAGAACAACCCCGAGAAACCATCTAAGCCTGGTGCCTTACCTGGGAGCAAAGATTTAATGGCACCCATCACCTCCTCTAAGGTTATGTCCTCCTCCAACTCTACCCCCTCCAGGTCCCCGAGCTTCGCACTTCCTCTGCCCCCATTCTGCAGGTACTGCTCGATGGCCTCCTCGTCACCCTGAGCTTCAGCTGTGTACAGCTGCTGATAATATTCCCGGAACCTCTCTCAGATCTCCCCGCTTTTGTACAGCAGTCTATCTTGGGGCCTTTTAATTTTAGCAACTATTCGCCGCTGCCTCTGGGTCCTTAGTTTATTGCTCAGGAGCCGGCCTGCCTTGTTATCAAACTCATAGTATCGCTGACCTACCCTCTCCAGTTGCCTAGATATCCATTCCATCTGGAGGGCATTAAGCTGATTTCGAATTTCCTCAACTCTTCCCCTCAATTTAGTCCCCCCCTTCTGCTTATGAGCCCGCTCCAACTCTTCCAATTGCCTAGTGAGGAGACGTACCTCCTCCTCCCTTTTCCTCTTCCTCTGGGCTCCCATCTGAATCAGATGACCCCGGACTACCGTCTTCAGACCATCCCATAGAGTCCCCATCTTTACTTCCCCATTATCATTGAATGCCATATATTCGGTGATCACCTGCTTTAACTTCTGCTCCCCTCCCCCCCCCTGCAGTAGATAGTCATTCAATCTCCAAAACGTTCTCCTACCCCCTTCGCTTGGTGGACCAAACCGGACCCCCACAGGGGCATGATCGGACCACGTAACTGGCCCAGTGGATGCCCTGTCCAAGGCCTCTAGCCAATACCTGTCCCCCAACAGGTAGTCTAAACGACTATAGGAGTCGTGTACCGCCGAGTAAAACGTACAGTCCTTTACCCGGGGATTTGCCAACCTCCATAAATCCTGAAGCCCCAATTCCTTCATCCATTTCCGGAATTCCCTAAGACCCCCTTCATCTTTCCCCCTCCGCCCTTGCCTTCCCTCCAGTTCTATATTGCAGTCCCCCCCCCCCCCCCACCAACACCCTCCTTTGGATTTTCCCTACCAGCCAAGAACCCATCTCTTCCCAAAACCCCCTTTGTCCAGTGTTTGGACCATAAACAGAAATCAGGGTTACCTGCTCTCCCCCCAACGCTCCCCCCACCACCACCGCTCTCCCATCAGTTTTCCTATAGACCTGGCCTACCTCGAGGGGAAACCCCTGCTCCACAAGAACAGCAACCCCTGCTTTCTTCTTCCCTCCCTCTTCCACTGCAAAGAACCCCTGGTAGGTACCTGATCTCAGCAAATATTCATCATCCCTTCGCAAGTGTGTCTCCTGCAAGAAAGCCACTTGCCATTTCTGGCTCCGCAGCTCCTTCCACATCAGCTTTCTCTTTTGTGGCGAGTTCAGGCCCCTCACATTCAAGCTCCCTACAATCAACCCCGACGCCATTCTAACTTTATACTGCCCCTCCTGTTCTCATTACTCAGCATCAATGCCTTCCCCCACCCCCCCGAAATACGGAACTCCTCTCCGACCTTCATCAAGGATGTGACCCCTCCTTGGGACGCTACCTCTCCTCTTGCTCTTCTACTTCTCCCTCCCCCCACTTAATCCCCCTTCCCCCTTTGCACCCCTCCACCCTTTTTCTTTTAGTAAAGGTGTTAGTTGAGCGAGAGAAATCTTCCCCCCCCCCCCAGCAACACTTCGTACCTGCTCCTTAGCCCTTACTTTTCTTCCCCCCCCCCCCCCGGCAACACAGAGCAGGAAAATCATCACAAATAACAATATTCAATCACACAGTCCCGCCAAGCAATCTATCAGCTTGCTCCTCTTAGTCCATCGCTCCAGCCTTCCTCCTCAATCTCTGGCCCTTCACCAAGACACTCTCCCAGCCAGGGCGGCACACTTTGCTGCCCTTCTGACTCATGGTCTTGTCCTGCTCCGGCACTCGGGGGGCTCCCTCCTGTCACAGAGTTCTCCAAGCCTCCTCCTCCAATCGCACCCTGAAGCCCCTTCCATTGATGTCCATTAGCAGCGCAAATGGGAACAGCCACCGGTACCTCATTTTCTCAGTCTGCAAGTATTGTGTAACCGGTTTCATTTCCCTGCGCCTCTGCAGCGTGCTGGAAGATAGATCTTGATACACCTCCACCTTGTGGCTCTCCCAAAGAAAGCTCCTCCGGGCTGCGGCCACTCTCATTACTCTTTCCTTTATCGCATATGAGGTCAGACAAGCCACTATATCTCGCGGTTGGCTTCCTCGAGCAGGGCCCAGCACTCGGTGAGCTCTTTCAACCGCCACTTCCAATCCTCCCTCTGAGGCCTCCTCACTCTGCAGCAGGAATCGGCAGACCCTTTGAACCACTGCCGTTGCGTCCGCAAAGGCCTCTGTCTCCGGTAGCCCCCTCACTCTCACATTATTCCGCCGAGAGCGGTTTTCAAGGTCCTCTAGCTTATCTTTCAAAGCTGATTGTTCAGTTTGGTACCGCTGCATTTGGGCTTCCACCTCCGCGGCCCTCTCTACGTGGCTTCCCACTCTGCCGATCCACCGCTTGCGGGATCTCCCGCGGCGACCCCACGCCCCAGGTGTCACTCCGATCAGGGTTTGCCTGAGGTGGAGCGGCAAAAAAATATGACCTCGAAGTCGCTGTCAGGGGCTCTGGACAAACACGACTGGTCTCGTGCTCGTTCCTTCAGCCCTCCCCGGTGTTCCCAAGAGTCGGACAAGAAGCGGCCTCGAAATGTACCTTGTACAGATACGGAGACCTCCATAGATGGCGCCTGGTTTCACGAGGGTCGTCCCAGAGAGGACCCCCTCTCTTCCTCCACACCAGACCCAGTCATCCCGGCGTCGGCATCACAGAGCCCACTACGAAGTAGGAGGTTTGTATGCTAGCACTGGAGCACAACGTTTCTGCCTTCCTAGCTGCCCAGCAGGAGCTTTTGCCCAGCACGGCTAGCCCGCGCCTTGAGACAGAAGATCCCCCAACGGGGGTACCGAAGACCACCTTGGAAACGCCCGAGAGCCATGGGCCTTGTGAGGGTCCTTGGTGCCGATCTCGCTCGCCGTCCCGTTCCTTGGGGGCGAGGTATTCCAGAGTCAGGGCCTCTAGCTCCAAGCGGGCCTCGGCCACTGGACATGGGAATAAGCCCGACTCAGAGTCCTTCTCGGACATCTCAGGCTGGGAGTCGGATGGGGACACCTCCCCAGAGACCCACACCCATAGGGACCTTCCCTTTGACCCATCCCCGCCCTCTGTGCGAAGGCAGTCACCTCCCGAGGACATCTTTTTTGGTGTTCATGCGGGATATGGCACAGACCCTCAATCTGCCCACACAGACAGAGGAGAAACCAAGGGCGGAGGAGCTTGACATTATGCAATACGAGTTTCCACCTAGGGAGTCTCTTATGGTCCCTGTGGTGCCCATCCTATCGCGGCTGCTCCTCCGCATGTGGGAAGCACCCGCCTCAGTCCCCATCGTCAGCAGAGGGCTCGATGCTATGTTCAGGGTCCAGCAGAGCTCAAGGTTTCGGAAGACTCATACCTCCATGGCAGTTGAATCGGCCATGCGAAAGCAGAAGAGCCCAAAGTCACACCCTTCGGTCCCGGCGGGCAGGGAATCCCACGCCCTCGGGTGCAAGGCTTACCAGGGATCCATGCTGGCATATAAGCTGTATATGGGTATGTTTCTTTGCGACCTTGCCAAAGAGCTCGGCGGTTTCTCTGCAGGCCTCGGGGGCGAACACCTCCTCAGATTCCAGATCCTCCCGAGGTCAGTTGCAGACTGCTTGAAATACCTCTCCCGCACCGCATATGGCGAGTTTGAGTCCTCCGTCCATGTGGCAGCGGCTGGCATTGGGACTTGGCTCCAGTCCACGGACCTGGAACAGTGGGTCCAGGAGAAGCTCCTGGATGTCCCCTGCTTTGGCGAGCAGCTGTTTTGCAAACCCATGGAGGACAAAACAGCCATGATCGAGACTTAGTTCGTGATTCGCACCCGCCTCTCTAGTAAAACCTCTTCTCTTCTGCAGAAGAAGCAGCATAGCAAAAAGTCTTTCTTCCAGAGGAAGGGGCTTCCCTACCGGGGATACCCACCCTACCCACCTACCCCGACGCTGATGACCAGCGCTTAGGGAACTTGGGGTCATCGGAAACCGAAGGGGCCCAAGACCCAACCACCAGCACCACCCCAGCCGGCTCCAGGGTTTTGACGCCGAATGCATAGCCTCTCGCTTCCCCCCCCTCAGCACTTCCACCCGTGGTAGGACGCTGTCCTTTTTTGCCCCCGAGTGGGCAGCCATTGCATCAGACAGCTGGGTCCTCCAGGTGATCCAGGATGGTTATGGTCTTCATCTGGACAGACTCCCTCCTCCCTTCTTCCCAGCAGAGCCTACTCTGCTTCCCTCGCACCAGGCTTGCTTGCAACAAGAGGTTGACATCCTCTTCGGCCAGCCCCGGTATTTCCTCATCCCAAAGAGGATGGGGGGCCTGAGCCCTATCCTCGATCTCAGGGACCTGAACAAGTTTCTGGTGCGGGAGAAGTTCATAATGCTATCACTTTGCGTCCTGCTGCCCTTCCTTCAGCAGGGCGATTGGCTATGCTCCTTGGATCTCAGAGCGTTTATGCCCATATCCCGGTCCACCACAAGCACAGGCAATACCTGCATTTCAGGGTGCAAGGGGAGCATTATCAGTACAGGGTGCTCCCCTTCAGGCTTGTGTCTGCCTTGTGAATCTTCATGAAGTGCCTGTCAGCGGCTGTAGCTCACCTCTGGCTGCAGGGCATACCCGTTTACTCATACTTAGATGACTGGCTCATGACAGGCACATCAGTGGAGGAGACTCGCCTTTCGGCGTCATTCATAGCCCCCCTCCTTGAGTGCCTCGGCTTCCTGATCAACTACTCCAAGTCCCACCTCGAGCCTGTGCAGACCCTGGAGTTCATCGGTGCCCTTCTCGACACAGACCGGGCGACCGCCTTTCTCCCTCGAGCCCGCATGGATCGGCTCTGCGCCCTGGCAACCGAGGTCCAAGGCTGGACAAGGGTCTCGGCACAGGCCATGCTGCACATCCTGGGGCACATGGCCTCGACCGTCCACGTTGTCCCCCACGCCCGCATAAACATGTGGGCGGCACAATGGTACTTCATGGCGCAATGGGCCCAAGCCTCGGGATGCCTCTGGGACCCTTTCCAGGTCTCCCATAGCCAGTTCAGTTCCTTGGCCTGGTGGCAAGATCCCCAAAGCATCCTTCGAGGCATGCCATTCCAGACTCAGCAGCATGAGCTCATCTTGATGATGGATGCCTCGCTGTTAGGCTGGGGTTCCCACTGTGGCAGCCTGCACACCCAGGGGCAGTGGTCGCCTGAGGAGTCCCTGCAGCAGATCAACCTGCTCGAGCTCCGGGCGGTCAGGTTGGCCCTGAAGGTCTTTGAGGTACCACCTGAAGGGCAAGCCCGGTGCTTGTGCAGACCGACAACAAAGTTGCGATGTTCTACATAAACAAGGAAGGGGGCACGGGCTCCTGCCTCCTTTGTTGGGAGGCAGTCCTCCTCTGCTCCTTCGTGGTGCGCCGGGGCAAGACCTTAAGGGCTGTCTACCACCCGGGCCAGGACAATTTCCTCACGGACAGACTCAGCAGGCTCCTTCACCCGCATGAGTGGTGCCTGAGTCCAGAGGTGGCTCTCCACCTATTCCGCTACTGGGAGACTCCGTCCATAGACCTATTTGTCAGCCCGGTGAACACGCAGCTTCCCCATTTTTGCTGGCCGATGCCACACACCAGCAGGGTGGCTCCGGCTGCGTTCCTCCTGGACTGGACCTCCGGGCTTCTGTATGTGTTCCCTCCCACGCCTTTCATTGTGAGGACCCTCCACAAAATTCATCGGGACAGAGCTTCGGTGATCCTCATGGCCCCGTCGTGGCCCCGACAGTCCTGTTTCCTGATTCTGCTCCGGCTCTCAGCGGAGCCTCTGTTTCCCCTGGGCAGTGCCCCAGGCTGCTGACGCAGGAGGAGGGACGGGTGCTCCACCCGAACTTAGCCTCGCTATCCTTGATGGCCTGGCAGCTGAGCGGGTTTCTTTAGCCTCACTGCATCTCCCAGAGGAAATTGAAGAAGTCCTCTTCGCATCGAGGAAGGACTTGATGAGGCAGGCCTACGCCCTGAAGTGGCGGCGCTTCTCGACCTGGTTCTCCGAGCTCCAGATCGACCTGTTCTCCTGCCCCACCTGGTGGGTTCTCCAGTACCACCTCCACCTCTCGCGGGTGGTTCTGAAATCCAACTCGGTCAGGGTTCACCTGAGTGCCATTTCGGCCAATCATTTCCCCGTTGGGGGTAAGCCCCTCTCGGGCCAACCTCTGGTCTCCCGCTTCATGCAGGGCTTCTTGCTTTCCAAGCCCCCCATCCGGCCCCCATCGACGGAGTGGGACCTGAACATCGTGCTCATGTAGTTGATGCGGCCGCCTTTTGAGCCGATGGCGACGTGCTCGCTCCAGCATCTCTCCTGGAAGGTGGTCTTCATGGTGGTGCTGACCTCAGCATGGCGAGTCAGTGAACTTCAAGCCCTCATGGCAGAGGCCCCCTATACCAGGTGCTACGAGAATAGGGTGGTCCTTCATAGCCACCCCAAGTTCCTTCCAAAGTGGTCTCATATTTCCATCTTAATCAGGAGATTGTCTTGCCGACTTTCTTTCCGAGACCTCAGGTCGACCGGGCATTAATGGTCCTGCACACTCTCGACTGCAAGAGGGCTCTCGCTTTCTATCTGCAGCGCACCCGGGATCTTCGCAAGTCCGACCGTCTCTTTATAGCCTATGATCCCAACCGCCTGGGGCTGGCAGTTACCAAGCGCACCCTCTCCATCTGGGTAGCGGACTGCATCACCTTTGCCCAGGCAAAGGCTGGGATCCCACTGCATCGATGGGTCACTGCACATGGCGTTCATGCCAAGGTGGCGTCAGTGGCTTCGCTGCGCTCAGGGCTGTGACCTGGTCTTCAGCGAACACTTTCGCTTTGCACTACTGCCTGGAGAGGGAGTCCCGCAGGGAAAGTGCCTTCGGCCAGACTGTACTCCGTTATCTGTTCGGGGTATAAGCAACTCCTGCCCTCCAGCCCTTCTTCAGTGGCTACCGAGAGCTTAGCCCCAGAGACCCGAGGACTTGGGCTCCTTTGGGCATCGGCTTCTACTCACGGCCTCATGGAGGCGTTTTTGGGTTACAGGTTCAGTAGCCTGTAGCTGGAGAGTCCCATAAGTGAGGACTGACTTCCTGCTCGTTCCTGGAGAAAGCGTAGTTACTCATCTGTAACAGGTGTTCTCCGAGGACAGCAGGAATCAGTCTTCGCTTACCCTCCCACCTCCCCTGAAGAGTTGCTATTTTTATCCTTCCCTTGCCATCTGCTTAGGGCTCTAGCTATGGGACCTGACTGAGCAAGATGGCACCCTTGGGCTGGAAGAGGACCACGCATGCATGGCAGCAATCCCAAAGGCTTTCTTTGAAAGCTGGGAAATTGCTCCACGCGGGCTCCGTCGTTGCTGACGTCACCCATAAGTAAGGACTGATTCCTGCTGTCCCTGGAAAATACCCTGTTACAGGTAAGTAACTACGCTTCATTTCTAGCCCATCTGAATGGAAATATTTTAGACATATCACCAAATCTGAAGGTATTATAACATTCAATGCCTCTGAATTAGCTAGGTTGAATTTAAAATCTGAGAATTCACTATATTTCTCAATAATGTTTAAAAGGTTGGAAAATGAGCATACTGCTTCATGCAATGTGAATACAATATCATCAGCAAACACTGCCATTTTAAATTCCTTGTGTTCCACCCTATATATAGGGCTTGGACGACCAATATGCAAACTAGGTAGCTGCCTAGAGTGCCAGTAGTACAGGTGCGGCCCACTGCCATGCCTCTCCAGGACCTGCTGTGGCGGCATGGCCTCAAACAACCCCGCAGCACTTACCTTAAAACTCCGGTGCTGTGAGGCTGTTTGTCTTCCACCCCCTTCGACTCCCAATGCTAACTACCTGTTTGATGGGGGTGAAAGCAGCTTCCACTCCACTTCTAGACATACCCACACACATGCACTCCAGCCATGCTCCACAGGACCATATATAGCCTAGGAATCCCCGCCCCCCTTCACCCCTTCACATCCACCACAATTTTCCCTCTAGGCCTCATGTCTTGATCCTTCATGCCCATCACATTGTATTTATACCTCCTCTTCCATGTTGTTTACTGCCTCATAAACGGGCTCCATCAGCCCCTCCAGTACCTTCTCCATATTCTCACCAGATTCCTGGGAGTTGCATTTCAGTCATGTTCCTCCAAATGATATTCTCTGCCACTTTGATAATTCCCTCAATGGTGTGTTTGAGGTTTTTGTTTTCAGTACCCGTGTATCCTTTAAATCCAGCTACTTGTAGAGTGTGCAAAGCTTCCTCAGACTTCATAACTCTTAGTTACCACTTTTACAGTAAAAGCCATGCCCACTGGGAATTGCCATCTGAAGGGAATACTCTGTAGCCTCTGGATGAATTGAGAAATTCTCATCACTTTTACAGAGTAGCAGCTGCCAGGTCTTGATAGGCCTTGATTTTATGACCTTCCCATTCCAAGTCTCTGCTTTCTTGACTGTCTCAAAATAGACTCCTTTACCATATAATCATGGTAACAGGTGACAAGTGTCCCTTGGTTTGTTAGATTTCACTGGTCCAATTTCCTTGGGCGTTCTCGTAATGTTAATTGTTGAAAGTTCCATTTGTATGCCTCCTTGGGTAAGTATGGCTGCACGTACTGTACACTGCACTGCACTGCAGTCCCGATAGCTTTCAGTTTACAAGAGGCCTCTCCAATGTATATTTGTTTTGGACCTAGTGTTGTGATGTTTTATCATGAAATCTGCTGTTTTGTGTGAACCACCACTCTTTGCCTTTGATTAGAAAAATGATAAGCAATCTAGCAGGACCCATACCAAGCTAGCTAGAAATGCTCCCTGTGTGACTAATGAATCTGGTGCGTCTCTCTACCCAGCCATGTTCAATAAACACACTTTTTGAGTCTCCTGGAAGCCCAATCATGATATCGGCACCCCCTTCTATGTTTGTGCCCTGTGCAACTGCATTCCTCGCACAGTCCTTGGTACAACTCTGCAATCTAGCTACTGTGGAAATAAGTGCGAAAACCCTAATAAGGAAAAAAGCTAGTTGAGCAAGAAAACTTAGACTGGTTGTCTATAGGGTCCATTCCAATAAAACTGAAATGACCAGTGGAATCTTTCAGAACTCTGTTTTAGGCCCATTTCTTTTCAGTATTTTTTATTAGTAACACTGCAGAAGGGCTTGAAGGCAGCATGTTTTCACAGGATGCAAAATTCTGTAATAAGGTAAAGCAACTAGAAAAGGAAGGAAAATGAAAAGAGACTTTAAAAAAATTAAAGAATAGTCAAGAGCTTGAAAGCTAGACTTTTGTGTTTTAAAAATCCATGAAATCATTCATCTGATGAAATGATCATTATTAGCCTCTTACCAATTAGGAGGACAAGAAAAAACAACTATTAGAAGAGAAAGAGACTTCAGAGAAATAATATCAAGTAATCTGAAGATTGCTAATCCACTATTGTAAACAACACAGAAAATTAAGAGTATGCTCAGGTGCATAAGCAAAGAAGTATCAGCAGGAAAGCGGAGGTCATATTGCCCTTGTTTAGGCCTTTAATGAAATGAGAGGTTGAGTATTCTATTTGATTCTGGAGATCATAACCTTTATTGGGATAATTTTATAAAGGATGTTTTGCATGTAGTCTTATACATATTTGAAAGGTCTCTTATAAAATTCTCTCATGCGTAAAATTACATATGGTGACATGAAGGCATATACTTATATGACCCACAGATAGGCATATTAGGGGGAGGAATTTGGGTGCAGCAAGGGTGGAGTCAGAAAGTTTGTGTCTAGAGGTTATAAAATGCTTACCTATGCAAGTGCTGCATATATTTACAGTAGCTCCTGAGCTGATATAAATGTATGCAGCCTCATTTTAGCCATTATTTTGGCTGCTTTTGTGAAGCTATTTTGTAAAGACACAAAGGCACCAGTGGGCCTTTATAAAATAGCCTCAAAATAGATGCCTATTTGGCCCTTCAAATTAGGCAATCTGTTATTAAGTTACCCTCTCTGGAAACATTTGTGACAATGAGAAACGGTTCAGAAAAGAGCTACTACATCAGAACAGGGCCTGCATCATAAACCCTGTAGTCGTGGGAACGAGGGACCCCACATGGAACCTGACCCCACCAAAATCTCATGATCAGAAAATGCCCATCGGAGCAGCGGGAGCTTGTGTTTTTTTTCCCACTCCTCTGTCTGTTCTGGCTGCCAGTACATTTATGGGGTCGAAATTGTAAGCAACTATTTCCTCTATGAAAAAGGAAGTAGTCTCTAAAATGCCAGAGCGAACAGAGAACAGACAGAGTAGCAGTAATGAAAACTTAAGCTCCTTTCATTCTCCAAAGCATTTAGAGGTGTGGGCAAGGTAGGAGATAGAGGCTGATGCAGGGAATAGGGATAGGAGATTGCTTTGATGCTGGGACTGGAGGCTGACACATATTGGAGAAGGGAGCTGAGAGCTGGCATGGAGGTTGGGGATGGGTAAAAATAGCAGATGCTAAGGGGTGGCGATAGGAGAAGGGGTCTGATGCTGTGGCTGGAGGCTAATACACAATCAAATGTTGGAGTTGGGGCTGGGACTGTGAGAAGGTGGTTGGGAATAGCAGAAAAGGGCTCACTTTGGAGATAGTGGGGGTGGCAGAAGGGGACTGATGCTGGGAATAAGGTAGGAAATGGGTCTGATACTGCAGCTGGATGTAGGAGAATCTGAGCTGGGAATGGGAGAAACAGCATATGCTAAGGGATAGGGGTGGGAGGGGGTTCTAATGCTGGGCCTCAGAGAAAGAGGCTGGGGTCTAGTGACTGATACGGAGTCTGGAAGCTGAGAAGAGGGTTGGGCTTGGAGATGTGTCTGCTGGAACTTGGAGGAAGGGGTTGAGGACTGATGCAGGGGTTGGGGATGGCGAAGAGGAATGCTGGGGAGCGAGGACAGATCTCCAGGAACAAGCAGGAATGAGCCTTCACATATGGGTACGTCGGTACCGACGGAGTCTGCGCGGGAACGCTCCCCAGCGTCCAATCAGAATGCTTTTGGAAGCATCCCAACACGCCTGCATGCTGCCTTCCCGCCTTTCCCAACTGCCTTTCCTCAGTTTTCGTTTTTCCGCGGAGCCGGCAGGACGTCCTCCTGTCACCGCAGAAAATTCTTCTTTTATTTTTTGGTTTTCTTGTGGTCGCGTCTGCCTTCCCCGACGCCGCCGGTACCGCCGGTGTTTCTTTTCTTTCTTCTTGTAAATTTTCCTTTTTAAGAAATACTTTTTTCCTTGTTAGTGCCTCACGGTTTTTTTCGGCCTGCTAGGCCTACTCACTTTCCTTCATGGAACCGCCAGCCACTATCCCTAAGAAATGTACAAACTGTGGCGGTACAAAATTAATTTTAGACACTCATAATTGGTGTCTACCCTGCTTGAGTCCTGACCACTATCAGCTGGAGTGCCCCTCCTGCAACAGTATAGTCGGAAGAAGTCTTCAGCATCGAGTTCACCTCGATACCCGGTCCCCATTCAACTTCAGGGCACCAACCACCGTTTCTTCTTCACAGGATCAGGTAACCCAAAAACAGTCTGTTAAGACTAGCCAGCCCTCGAGTGGTAGATCTCATGCACAGCATAGAGATGCCTCTGGCCTTGCCCTCGAGGACACACTGGCTTTAAAACCCCGGTGGGAGTCTTCGGCCTCCAAATCCTTAGTGGGGTTTCAGGTTGTTCCTGAGGTTCACCCCTCTCCGAACATACCTGAGCCATGCTCGGTGGTGGCATCCGCTTCGAGCGGTACCGATACCCCGGCATCGGCAATGGTGTTGGATGAAACATTCCTCACCAAGGATCGTAGTCTGGCGACCTCGGCTGCGGGCCCGTTGGATACGCTACAGACCGATCTTTCAGTATCGGTATCAATCCCGGTAACGGTAATGGTACCGATGCCGGTACCCTCCAGATGTGCATCGATAGACTCGCGTCCCTCGATGCCGAGTCTGGAATCGATCTCCAGTCTGGATGACTGGGTACCGACTCGCCTTGGTACCGATACCGGACGGTACCGAAGGCACGGTTCCGATGATCCATGTCCGGTACTCTCGGTTTCTTCGATACCGTTAGAGCTGTCGCCGGCTGGCCTTCATCCACCGGTATCGGATACGGTGCCGGAGTCGGTACCGGTATCCACATTACCATTGCTGTCGGTACCTTCCATGCTTCTCTCATCAGGCTCGCTTCCCTCGGTATCGAGTTTGGAATCGATCCCTAGCATGAACGATGCGCTACCGACTGTTGCTGGTCCCGACCATCCTCTAAGGATCCGATACTCCACCCTTTAGGGTCTTCTATTCCTCTAAATTTGGATAGATCCCTAGGTGCCAATGCTAGTTCTTCAACAGATCTAGCCTGTCGTCCTCTTTCTAGAGGATTTCCCTCTGGGGATTTTTCTTTTCAAGCATTCTTGCTTGATATGGCAAAGTCACTTGCCATTTCTATACCGGGTCAGGATCCTGCACCAGGGAATACAGAATCCCTGTATGTTCCCTGGAGTCCAAAGGAGAACATCATCCTTCCTTTGCATCAGATCTTGCAGGATCTCCTCCTTCGAATGTGGGAAACTCCTTTAACGGTACCCCCACCTTCTAGGGCAACTGATCTTCTATATAAGGTGCCCCCCTCTCCGGGTTTTCAAAAGACTCAACTTCCTCATCATTCCATTGTAGAATCAGCAATGAGGCGTATTAAGAGTACTAAAAAGCACTCTTCTTATCCGCCAGGTCGTGAGTCTAAGACTTTAGATGCCTTTGGACGCCAAACCTTTCAGGCATCCATGCTTTCAGCAATAATTCTCTCATATATTTTCTATATGGGATTATCTCTTGAAGAGGTCACAAAGAAATTACTGTTTTTGACCCCTTTTCTTCAAGAGCCCAAAAGAGCAGACTATTCCTTATTGGTTAGTCATACTCAAAATATCTCTAGGTTCCTTACTCGTGCTTCCCTAGACTCCTTTGAGTCTGTTAGCAGAACTTCTGCTATAGCCATAGGGGCACGACGTAAAGCCTGGCTTCAAGTTTCAGACTTGGACAAATGGGCACAAGAAAGACTGGGAAATACTCCTTGCACTGGATGGTTAGGAGGGGTTCACCCAGTCATGTCCCATGACTGGCAGGTGTTCCCTGCCCTTACCATCTCATCTAAAATCTCTTTTTGAGACAAAAGACACAGGCCTTTCATCACGTGAAAACCTAAAGAATGGCCAATTCCCTGGCTTGATCCATATCTCCTTTGGACTCCTCGCTAGGGATAGTTTTCTTTCAGTGGCAGCTCAAGGACGCCTGATACCCTTCTTGCCCTTATAGGCGGGTCACTATGGTATCTTATTCCAGTGGCGTCCTCTATCCATTCACCATACTGCAGTTCTGGAGAGATCTGGACTTGCTGCCTGCAGACTGAAGTTATCCTCTGCATTTTTCACGTAGGCCATCCTGGTTATTCAAGAGCTCGAATTCTTAAAGGAATCTAGACTCCTTCTTGTCAGGGAGACCATTCCTCTGACTCTGTCAATCATAACCAGGGAAAGAAGATTCTCTATGCATCTATTCAAGCAGGTATCACCCTTCTTGCTATTAGATGAATCTTTCTCTCTCCCCATATTCCTACGGGGATCTAGTTATATAGGCATGTCTCCATCCACATACGTGGAGACGTGTCTATATGTCTACATATTTATACATATATATATATATATATATATATATATATATTCTGCCCATGTATATCTCTGTATATATATATATATATATATATGCATATATACCCTATATGTATATATATTTATGAATATATATATATCTACACATATATATATATCTGTCGAGATATATCTTTTAGGTAGATATGTATCTACGTACTTATCTATCTGTCTGTTTAGGTTCAGATATTCATATATTCCTATATGACCCTGACAGATGGGCACTACCCCTATCAATGCTGTGCCAGCATGCTTAGGGTTCTACACATACAACCACTCCCTGTGGTAAATAGCAAACCTTTTTCTTACCATAACCTTTCACGGTTAGGTACCTCTGAAGCTCCCCATGCACCTTTTTTCTTTCCTATTTGACCCCATTTAGGAAAGACATTGCAGATCTTCAGTTAATCTAAAGCTGTAACGCTTCTTAAGTCTGTCCTTACTTTGTTATTGGATATAGGGGTCTCCATACCCCTTCTCTCCTACAGGGACTATTTCCATTGTCAGTCCAAATCGGTCAGACTTATTTTTCCTTTTGGTCCTAGCATTGAACTGTTCTTCGACCAAAAGGGCTTAAGTGTTGTCTAATAGTACCTTCTGTGTTTTCCGCTGAAGCCCTACCTCATTATACTACCCCAGTTTCCCCTGGGGCTATTTCTCACCCTGAAGGGTTCTGACCTCCACTTGTTTTTTCTACAGTTTATTACCTCTACTTCTTAGTGAGGTACTCCTTGAGGATTTTATACTGGCTCTTCTAACAGATCCATATGAACCTCAATAGACTTTTTACAATGCCACCAAGGGAGGTCCATATTAGAATATTGCACTCAATATTTTACTACTAAATGTCATCTATACAGGATCTTCCTCTTCAGAAGTCCTGTTCTAGTCCAGCTGTTCCACAGCACCTTTCTGTAATTCAACTCCTACCCTCCATCCCCAGGATGCCTGAGGTTCTGAGGAGTAGCATGGCTCATGCTAGATTCGCAACATGCTAGGACTCCCTCCCGGCATCTTAGCTTGGGGGAGTCCCCATATGTGAAGACTCATTCCTGCTTGTTCCTGGAGATAGCACAGTTACTTACCTGTAACAGGTGATCTCTTGGAACCGCAGGAATAATTCTTCACAACCCACCCACCTCCCCTAGGAGTTGCATTTCTCTATCTCTATCTTTCCCTTTCTTGCTCTCTCTCTCTCTTTGTCTCAGCTTTAAAACTTAACTGAGGAGAGGCAGTTGGGAAAGGCGGGAAGGCAGCACGCAGGCATGTTGGGATGCTTCTAAAAGTGTTCTGATTGGACGCTGGGGAGCGTTCCCGCGCAGACTCCGTCGGTACCGACGTACCCATATGTGAAGACAATTTCCTGCTGTTCCCAGAGATCACCTGTTACAGGTAAGTAACTGTGCTATACTGGGGGGAAAACAAGGGCAAATGCGGTGGATGGATGAGAGACAGGGACAATGGATGCTGGGAAAGGGGAAAAAGAGGCAGAGGGCTATGAAGAAGTTGAGGGAAAGAGTACCGGGACAGATCTTTGAAGGAGGTGGTAGAGGATGGAAATAGGGGAGGTAAAACCTGAGAATAGAAACCTGGATAAAGGGGTAAAACATAAGAAAGGAACTGGAGGTGGGTAGGGGATGAGTAGCAGGGAAAAAACGGGGGTTTGTAAGGGAATGAGAGGCAGAGATATATGAAGCTGGAGAGGTGGTGAGTTAAAATGGGGAACTAGAAAGTGGGTGAGAAACAGGGAGAAAGGAAGCTGAGGAAGGAATAAGAGACACAGCTTGGAATAGGAAGAATAAAGAGGTTAGCATAGGAAGTGGAAAGCTGGTAAGTAGATGAAAGATGGAATGAGGGCAAGACTGGATTTAAAATACTGGCTCCCATAGGCAAGACAGAGGAGCAGTGGCGAATAGTGCTAAAGCAAGATGAATCAGGTTCCAGTTTAGGCCTAATATTTGGTGACTTCAGAATCTGACACCCCCAGGTAGTTACCTGTGTTGCTTATGCCTTAGGCGAAGCCGGGATGGGGGAGAAGGAGGAATTAAATCTATCTACCAGCAGATAAAAAGGCAAACGAAAAATAGAGAAGAAAAATAGAAGGAAAAATATCAGAGAGATAAGGGACGAAGGGAAGAAGACAGGGACAGTGAAGAAACATAATGGAAATGAGATTCTGGAAAAAGACTTAAAAGAAAATCAACAAAAGTAAGTGATAAAGAGACACCAACCCAATTGGAAAAACAAAATGGTCTGATGACAAAAGTGCAAAACATTTATTTTCAGTTTATAGAGAATGAAATATTTCAGTTTTGAAAATGTGCATCTCTTGTATCTTCTGTTCGGGAGGAAATGCATTTCTCTCTCTTCAGTTTTTGGCTGCCCATACCCTAGTTTCTTGGGTTTTACATTTTGCATATTTATTTCTAATATATAGTCTTTTATTTTTTGCATATTTATTTGTAATTTATAGTCTTTTATTTTTTACTAGGTGGTGATCTTTGTTTTCCTTGTGTAACTGCAGTGAGGGATATTTTTTTTTTTACATGAATGTTCTTTGTAGGAATTGATAGTGGTCTGGCTTGTTCTCTTTTCCCAACTGGAGGTGTATTGGCGTTCTAAAATATTTTCAGTGTTGACTTTTTCATAGGTAGGATTGATGCACTTTGAGTTCTTGGACTTCATTCTGGTATGGTATGGTAAGCTTCTGAGTATCTGAAAAGCGTTTTTCTTACTCCTCAATGTCCACCAATGGAGGGTATTTGTGTTGCTGTGACTGTGATTGCTTTTATATCAGAAACTCTATGGGGAATTGGCTATATCATGTTCTTTGTAAACTCAATGTTGCCTGTATGCATTGCAGTATGTTTTTGTTCAATGTACACCGCGCTGATTTTAATAGCGTGGTATAGAAGAAATGTTAAATAAATAAAATAAATAAATAAAATCATATGGGGAGTGAGCGCTATAAGGAAACGCCATCCTCGACACGGGTTGTTTTTTAAACTGCAGTATGTGGTTGGCCTAATTTTTGGCAACATTCAACAATACTTTATTATAAAACTGTGGCAAAGTTATTTAGATAAATATTTATCCTCACGGTGATTTTTATGAAAGCTAGGCATAGTAGCTGACTATGCAGCACTTGTGATTTGAGAGGCTTTCCAAATTGTTTTATGTGCATAAAAAATTATAAAATATGTATATATGGATTATAAAATATGAATATATGGACTGTGGGACTGCTGAATGAAAATGATGACCAACATTTTGGCTGATTGTTAGCCCCATAGAGTGGTTCTTTTCTGATGGTCTTCCATCACATATTTGTATTAGGAGAGGTGTACGTGATTTGTACTGATTTTCTTCCTTGACTGGGGTTTGGTAGATATAGAGTTTTAAAGGGAAGCATTCTACTTCTCTTCTGTACCCATTGTTGGCGTTTTATTGGCTGATCTGGGAAAGTCCCATGTGAATGAATAAATATAGTCTACATGATTTACATAAAAAATGTATGTAAGAATGACTAAGTGTAAATTGGGAGCCAGAGCTTGGGCATTCCCAAACAAAAAGGTGTTCCGTTGCCTCTGATAAACCCTACACAGAGAGGCTTAAGACACTTAAAACATACTTGCTGGAATAAAGAAAGGAAAAAGGGGGGCTTGGATTTATTACTCATCTTTTCCAAACCAAACTTCAAGCTGAGTTACATATTCGGATACAAAAGTTGTATCCCTGCTCAAACTGGCTTATAGTTATTTTTATCTAAGGCAGTAGAAGGTGAAGTGACTTAATCAAGGTTGCAGTGTCAGTGGTAACAGAACCCTGGTTTGCCTGGCTCACAACTTTCTTTGATAACAATCATGCTATTCTTTCTTGTCGTTGAAATTATCGAGCTTAAATACAGTACAAGGAGGTGTAGTTTTTCATGGGGAAAAATCAAGGACAATGAGTCATATATGAAGAAAGAAAGACTAAAAGAGAATAAGCTAGTATCTGTGGAACAAATCACTATTGTGACAGAATTTAAGTGTTTGGGACAGATCTAGACAATAGTGGTAATGCAATGAAAAGCGGAATAAAATATGTTGAGAGTGTAGGAGCTTTGGGCATAGGTTGAAGAATAGGAATTTGTATGCTCGCCTATCTAGAAAGGTGGAGGACCAAAGTGAGAATATAACAAAACAGATATAAACAGTGATATACTAGAGATAGCAAAATACTGTACAGATTTTATTTATTTATTTACAAAACTTTTATATACTGCCAATTCCTAAGATTAGTGGCAGTTTACATCAAACAATATCGAAATACATGGAACAATGAAGTACTATAAAACTGATACAAAGAACTGAGATCAACTATTTACAGGTAGTATAACAGTATCTAGAACTATTTACAAGTAATTACATAGATGTCATATATCCTCAAGAACAGCAGTATAGTTGGCAGACTGGGAAAGCTAGTGACTGATATCACTTATCTTCAGCTATGTTACTACTGTATATGTAAGAATTAAATTTTGTCTGGCAGAGGTTTAGCAAGCACTGAAGCCTACCACCTGTTACTTTCTGTTATCTTTTCTGTATGGTGTGTTGGCAGCACAATAAAATTGCAAGCATGCTTGGAAGACAAACTGGCATCCAACCAGATAGGTGGTAGGTGCAGCTAAACAGCAACATAGCTTAGTTAAAATGTAACCATGATGATGTACATTCCATTCACAATCCCAACACTCCCACTACAACTGTTAACAGAATGCTTCTCTGAATTAACAACCTGGCTAAAGGAACACAATCTCCATATCAATCATTCTAAAACGGATATATTAATAGTAACTAAAAATCAATCCTACATACCTCCAACACACATCACTCTCCAAAATCACAACATTACTATAAAAAATGAAGTGAAATACCTGGGTGTCACCCTTGACTCACACCTTAGTATGGACACACATATTAGAAACATCACTAAGAAGATCTACTTTAAACTCAAAATTTTAAAACAATTACGTCCTCTTGTACTTCTACATGATTTTCTGAGCATTGTACAAGCCATCATCACACCACACTTTGATTTCGCAAATCTCACCCTACTAGGAACAACAAAACAAAACATTAAAAGACTCCAACTTGCCCAAAATGCAGCAGCAAGAATTGTAATGAAGGTTCCTCCATTTGAACACATTACCCCTATACTAGCAAACCTTCACTGGCTCCCAATTCAATCCAGAATAAATCACAAATTGATTATCACCACATTTAAGACTTTAAATACAATGGCCCCAGTCCCCTTAACAAAACTTATCACCAAAGACACATCCCAAACTACGCTACGGAGAGGCCACACGAATAGAATTAGGATCCCGAAAGAATTCACAACTGCTAAAAAGACTACTAATAGAAAAGCGTTCTCACATGCAGCTCCCACCCTATGGAACTCCCTCCCTGAAGAAATAAGGGCATTAAATGATGCAAAGGAACTCCGCAAGAAATTAAAAACTTATCTATTCACCTCCCATTTTGGCACACTTGAAAATACCTTACCTCTGACAGGTAATGGTTAATAGCAACCTAGGGTACACCAACTCTAATTCTCCTAGCTAACTACAATTACAATTAAAATCGACTAAATAACTACTTGTAAATCTTGTAAATAGATATATGTAATAGATCAAAATATGTAAATAAGTTCGTTTGTTATTTAACAAGTTTTACCATATTTAGTCATTCATGATTAATGTATTTAGCAAAATTGTACCAAGTTAACAAATGTTCCATGTAAAACAGCAAAATTGTACCTAGTTAACAAATGTTCCATGTAAAACAGACTTGTAAATCTGTTCATTCCTTGTTCAATGTAAACCGCACCTGATCTGTGGAAGGTAGCGGTATATAAGCAACTGTTAAATAAATAAATAAAAAATTGTCTTTGGACCACTCCTTTCCCTTTAGAAGAAAAAAGGAAATGGGACTCTGCTTTAATGGTCCCCTGTTTAAAAATCATTAATACCTTTCTTGTTGTAGATCGTATTGGTAGCTATATTGGTTATGGAGAAAACCAGGGCATGCTACTACTACTAATCATTTGTATAGCACTACAAGGCATGTGCAGCACTGTACAGAGAATATGTAAGAACAATTTTTAACCCAAAATGTTGGAAAGGTCTTGGAGTCAGCCAAACTGCAGAAACAAATGCTCTGTACAAATGCCAATTATCGTAATTTTGTTGTAACATATTCACAAAGCAATCCACTTGGACCCCCCACACACCTCCGCATGCTTCAGCCCTCCCAACCACACAGATCTAGACGGACCTCTATAATGAACACCCTCATCATCCCCCATATCAGAACCAAATCCCAACCAGCATATAAGCCTTCCAACTATACATACCCTCCATATGGAACAGGCTACCAGACCAGCTCAGGAACATCCCTAACCTAAAGATATTCAGAAAGCATTTAAAGACTCACCTGTTCACAGAACATTTCAGCCCAAATGCATAACCCCCCTCCCCCCTCAGAAGAACATAGCACGATGCCTACCACTACTGTTGTATATAGTCAGAAATGTATATAGTTAAGAGCCCTAATGCTACTGTTATATTGTATCTTGCATTTGTTCCATGTAAACCACTTTGACCCAGTGAAAGGTGGTATATAAATATAGCTAAATAAATAATGTGATAAGACGAATGCAAATTGTTATGCAGAATGAATACTGTATACCAGGGCTTTTTTTGAGGGGGTATGAAATGGCACGGAGTACTGGCACCTTTTTTCATTGCCTGCTAAAATTGACTTTTGGTCCTCATTACATTAATGAAACAGCCCTACCTATGAGGATCAGCACCTTTTTTCTAGCAAAATGCACTGCTTTATACGCTAGATCCATATTCCAAACAGTCATTCTCTGGGGATGTCATCCTCGTTACTGATCTGCGTGATGATGGCTGGAACAGTAGAATGGTAGAATCCTTCATGATCTATTTCTGCTTCCTGCTCAAGGTGCCATTCAACTAAACTTGGCCTCTAAGGCCTTCTGTATCCATTTTATCACATTAGCCTTAACTTTACTGACATCTAGGTCAGGTAGTATCCGCTGCACATTGTTATGTGGAAGGCTTCCAATTCTATTCCCATGTCATGCCTTCCACTCTTTGGGGAAAAGGAATTGGATTCAGCTCACGCCTTTTTGCAGGAAGTCAAGGCAAGTTACATTCAGGTGCTGTTGGTCCCCTGAAGGCTTACATTTTAAATTTGTACCTGAGGCAATGGAGAGTTAAATAATTTGCCCAAGATCACAAGGAGCAGCAGTGGGATTCAAACTCTGACTTCCCTGATGGTAGCCCACAGCTCTAACCATTAGGTTACTCCTTCCACTCCTCCACTTAAGATGGCTGAGGTGAGGATTCTATGGAGATGACATTCACAGCCCTTGGGAGGGAGGGAGGAGGCATGGTGACCCACTTATGGATTACATCTAGGGGTCAATTTTCAAACCACTGGCACCACTGGCAGCTGGTGAACACACAGCACTGCTATCCATGTATTTTCCAGCACTATATTGAAGGTTTCAGTTGAAAATACATCTAACCACCCTGATGCTATCCATATGGTAAAGAGTTCGAATGAGGGCAGCACCTACAAATTATCCAGATAGTGGCAATATTCAGCTGCTATGTGGGTAAACTATATATTTAGTTTAGCATGCTGAATAACAGTACCCATATAACACATATACAGCACTGCTGAACGTACTTTTTCACAAATATTTGTTGAGTTCAAGCACCTTCAAATTCTGGAATGCAAAACACAATTAACACCTGGTAGTTCTGGGCAACTTCAACTGGAACATTTATTCTCCTTCCCGCCCTCGCGACCAGTCCCTTGTCTCTTTTATTGAAGATTCCACCTTTCGGCAGCATGTATCGTGCCCTATCCATGTTGCAGTGCATATCTTCGACCAAATACTTACCCCCGCCCGTGCTCAATGTGTGCCTTCGGCAGTCTCCGCTATGCCTCTCCCCTGGACGGATCACCTTTGCTTAACTTTCTCCCTGTCTCTCCCCACTACCCCTCTCCCTCCCGACTGGAACTCTACTGCTTTTCGCCCATTGTCAGATTTCCTTCCTGATGATGCCCTTTTCCCGCATGAGTTCTCCTCCTTTCATCTCGACCTACAGGTGGAAACGTGGAATTCCAAGTTGTCCTCTGCATTAGACTCCCTGGCCCCTCTGGTCCTCGTCCCGCTCTCTCAGTCCCCTTCCCTCCACCCATGGAACCACACCGATCTTTATCTGCATAGATCACAGCTCCGCTGTGCAGAGTGGCTCTGGCGCAGGCGTCCCTCACCCGAATCTCTTTTGGCTTACCGGAATGCCTCTGGTTATTACTGCAGTTTACTTCGCTCCGCTAAGCTCTCATACTACGCGGTTTCCATTGCCTCGACCTCTAACTCCTCTTGCCAGCTCCACTTGACTTTTCACTCCCTTTCAGCACTTCAGCCCTCCTTAGGTATTCCCCCACCCCCTCCCATACCCCACCTGACCCTACTCGTCTGGCTGCTTTCTTTGCTGAGAAGATCCGTTCTCCAGGAACAAGCAGGAAGTCTGTCCTCACTTATGGGTGACAGAACCAACAGAGCCCGCGCGGAGCAATTCCCCAGCTTTCAAAGAAAGCCTTTGGGATTGTTGCCACGCATGCGTGGTCCTCTTCCCGCCCAAAGGTGCCATCTTGCTCAGTCTCCCTCTTTCCGTGGAGCCCTTCGGATGCACGTTCTCGTCCCTCGGAAAATGTTTTTTGACTTCGGCCTTTTGGCCCCTTTTTTCTGGTTGCACCAGTCTTTCCCGTCCTCCCCTTCACCCCTGCTTCGGCTGTGGCTGGGGATCCCTTTTCTTTTTTCCTTAGTGTTTTTTCTGTCGGGCCCTTTTCACGCCCTTTTTTCTCCAGCCGCTGACCTTGAGGGTTTTCGACCTTGCAGGGGCCCTTTTTGCCCCTATGGCCACTGGATTTAAGAAATGTGACAGATGCTCCAAGAATATGTTGCTCACGGACACCCACGACTGGTGTCTATGGTGTCTGGGGGCTAATCACAACCCAGAGCTCTGCTCACTCT
Organism: Ichthyophis bannanicus; assembly: GCA_033557465.1. NCBI lineage: Eukaryota > Metazoa > Chordata > Amphibia > Gymnophiona > Ichthyophiidae > Ichthyophis > Ichthyophis bannanicus. Next base: position 548,459,285 of record CM066033.1, read on the forward strand.
GTAAGAAAATGTCTACTAAGGCCTTTCTCAGCCACAAGCAGAAGTCTGATAACATTTTCCGCAAGGCAGTCCCGGGATCCCTGGTGGCACCTCACCCTTCTGGTCCACCGCTGGCAGGGTCCCCCGCAGTGACCCCGTGGCCTAGGCATCACTCTGATCAGGGTTTACCCGAGGTGGAATGGTGGAAGAAGAAGACCTTGAAATTGCTGTCAGGGGCTCCGGATAAGCGCGAGACGTCTCGCGCTTGTTCCCTTAGCCCTCCCTGGCATTCCCGAAGGTCAGACAAGGAGCGGCCTCGAAAATTTCCTCGTACGGACACGGAGGCCTCCGGCAATGGCACGTGGTCTCCTGAGGGTCGTCCCGGTGAGGACCCCCTCACCTCCTCCACACCAGACCCGGTAACCCCGGCGTCAGCATTGCAGGGACCCACTCCCGAGTAGGAATCCCGGATGCTGGCACTGGAGTGCAGCGTTTCTGCCTTCCTCACTGCCCAGCAGGCGCTCTTGCCCAACACGGCTGGCTCATGCCTCAAGAGCAAGGGTCAACTGACTAGGGTCCTGACAACTTCCCTAGAAACCCCCGAGAGCCGCGGGCCTCGTGAGGGTCCTCGGCACAGGTCTCATTTGCCATCCCATTCTTTGGGGGCGAGGCCTTCCAGAGCCAGTGCCTCTGTCTCAAAGCGGGCCTCAGCCACAGGGCGTGGGGGCCAGCCTGACTTCGAGTCCTCCTCGTACTTCTCGGGCTGGGAATCGGACAGGAGACTTCCCCGGAACAACGCGCCCACAGAGATCTCCCCTCTGACCCATCCCCACCTGCCTCACAAAGGCGGCTGCCTCCAGAGGACACCTCTTTCCTGGCGTTTGTGAAGGATATGGCTCAAGCCCTCAACCTGCCGACGCAGACTGAGGAGGAGCTGAGGGCAGAAGTACTCGACATCTTGCAGTATGAATCTCCACCCAGGGAGTCTCTTATGGTTCCGATACCGTCCATTCTATCCCGGCTACTTCTCCGCATGTGGGAAACGCCTGCCTATTATTAGTAGGAGACTCGATGCCATGTATAGGGTCCAGCACGGCCTGGGGTTTCGGAAGACCCAACTTCCTCACACCTCCATGGTAGTTGAATCTGCTATGCGGAAACAGAAGAGTCCGAAGTCACACTCTTTGGTCCCGCCTGGCAGGGAATCCCGTGCCCTCGATGCCCTCGGGTGCAAAGCTTACCAGGGATCTATGCTGGCATGCCGCATTCAGGCGTACCAATTGTATATGGGTTTGTTCCTGCGCGACCTCACCAGGGAGCTCAGCGGTTTTTCCATGGGTCTGGTTGGGGACCACCTCCTCAGGTTCCAGTCCCTCCTGAGGTCAGTCGCAGACTGCTCAAAATAACTTTCCCGCGCCATGTACGATGGGTTTGAATCTTCCGCCCATGTAGCAGCAGCGGGCATCGGAGCCAGGCGTGGCTCCAATCTTCGGACCTAGAGCAGTGGGTCCAGGAGAATCTCCTGGATGTCCTCTGCTTCATTGAAAAGCTGTTTGGCAAGCCCATGCAGGACAAGGCAGCCGAGATCGAGATGGAATTCGTGACTCGCACCCATCTGTCTTGCAAAACACCCTCGCTTCTATGGAAGAAGCTGCACACCAAAAAGCCCTTCTTCCAGAGGAAAGGGCTCCCCTATCTGGGATACCCACCATACCGCCTGCCCCTGCGCCGACGACGACCAGCACTCAGGGCAAAAGGGGTGCTCAGGGTCATCGGATGCCCAAGGGGCCTAAGGCCCAGCCACCAGCGCCACCCCAGCCAGCACCGGGGTTTTGACGCTGAAAGCATAGCCTCTCGCCCCCCAGGGTTGCTTCTGCCCATGAGAGGACGCCTGTCTTTTTTTGCCCCTGAATGGGCGGCTATCACTTCGGACACCTGGGTCCTATAGGTGATTCGGGACGGGTATCGTCTTCGCCTGGACAGATCCCCTCCTCCCTTCTCTCCGGCAGAGCCTACCCGGCTTCCCTCACACAACGCTTGCTTGCAGCAAGAGTTGAACAATCTCCTTGGCCAGCAGGCGGTCAAAAGGGTCCCGCCGCACCTCCGGAGTCTGGGATTGTATTCCCGGTACTTTCTCGTTCCAAAGAGGACGGGGGGCAATGTTCCCTCTAATTTTCTGTAGGCTGTACGCGCATCAAATATCAGCTGTGCAGCTTTTGAAGGAAGGTTACATTTTTGTGCGCCACATAACGACACTCGGAGTTATGTACTTTAAAATTTGACTACACATCAGAATACAGTATGTACACCACATTGATTTTAATCAAATTAAATGAAAATAGACGATTACTAAATGAAGCGGAAAACTTCTAGCAATTACAGTCACAAATGCGGTATTATTTCAGTTAATTTTTATTGAAAGCCATTGTTATTTCATGTAAATAATTTATGTATGGAAGAAGAAAATTAGCTTACTATTAACAGTTCATTCTCAAAATTTTTCTCTTTGATCTTTCAAATTTAATCAGTCTGAATACATTTTATCAAGGTCTACCGATCCACCATCTTGAAGATGACTCTTAACACGCATCAGCATTTCCGAATTTTCTAACTGTAAGCGATTCCTTATTTTGATTTTTAAACTGTTCATCAAGCTGATACCATGCTCACAATCTGCACTAGAAGCCAAAAATGTTCCACCAATGTCCATCAATTTTGCTAAATCTGCAAAGTGAGCATTCTGAAATGCCAAAGTCACCATATCCGGAAAACTGTTTATCAGTTTGCTCTTGATTTTTTCTGCGACTAAGAACTTGAAGTCATTGTACTGCTGAATAACAATATGTTCCTCCATAAGAAATTGTTTGTACTTTAAGCAGACTGATCGGATGTTTTCAATTCCAAATTTATAATCACACTGTGCTATTGCTGTCAAGTCAAAAGCAGACCATTCCTCAATTTCATTTTCAGGAAATCTTTCCCCTAAATGCAGACACAGCATATTAATGAAAATAAGTGTGGAACCAGTATCCACTGAAACGTCTCCAGGTATCTTGTCGAGAAGATTTTTAACATTATCACTCCATTTTACTGTGTCACCCAAGTATTGCATTCAGATTTTGTTCAGCTTACCCTGTGCAAGATGATATGCTTCCAGTGGTGTTAGCCCACGTTTTTGAAATGCCATTGTTAATGAAGCTAGTTCAGATAAAACATCATTCAAAATTTGCAGTGTTATATGGAATTGATGGTTGTTTAGCTTTTTATAACAGTACTTTGCAATGGGATCATTATCCTTGTCTTCTTCAAAGTATTTTAATAATGGATTATAATTTTGAATAATTGCTTGAAGAGCAAAATGTCTAGATAACCACCGCACTTCGTTCAGAGGTCTAAAAGCAATTGACTCGCATTCAGAAGCATCTGCCAATTCTTTAAATTATGACCTTCTAGTAGAAGATCGACAAAAGGTTGTGTAAACAGTTCTCATGAAAGTTTCAACTTCTTTCATCAACTTTACTTCCTTCCATGAGTCAGAGATCCCCAAATCTTCACGATGGGCAACACAATGCTGCTGCACTAGATGCGAAACGTTTTTTCTTTAGCTGCGCAGCAACACCATTTATTCTGCCTAACATGACAGAGGCACCATCCAAAGTAAACATGACCATTTTGTTAAGGTCAAGCTTCTTTTCCCATGGAATTCCCGGAGTGCACTGACTATTGATGCAGCATTACATGCTTCCAACTGTAGCATCCCACCAAATGAAGTTTTATACAGATATGAATTTACTGGCCGATATTTGAAGTACAGTATTAAGTATTTGTTGACAGAAATGTCTGTGCTTTCATCAGTAGTTAATGAGCTTATCTTGGACATTGATGTTTATAATTTCAAGAAATTCAAATGAATAATTTTTGCTTCTCCAGCTTTCAGTTATGGTTATGTACTTGGACATGTGTTCATTAATATCCTGAACAGAGAGCATGGAAATATACAGCCAGCAAAACACTATCAATTAGAATTTTAATTTCTTCTGGTGTAGAGCGCTTCCATTCATTACTAATTTGCCTTTTCTCTTTTTCAGCGGTGTTCTCAAGCAACAAGTTAAATAATCCTCTTAAATTTGGATTTTTAGCTCTAAATTTCTTAACACTTTCAGTATGAGACTTACTAGACAGATGTCGTTTGTGGCACCGCAGCATCTAGGCAGTTGCCTATAAGAAGCAGCGTGCCAACTGTTCTTTGTTAAACTAACTTATTTCCAGAGCAAATGCTGCTGGGACCTTTTGTAGTTGTGGTTAATAAGCAGTCTGAGTAGTTTTAGGCAGTTCACAGGAAATTTATTAATTTTATCTTGTTTCATCAAACTTAGCAAGGTAAACTTCTCTTTGGAACATGAACAAGGTGTAACAGAAATAGTGATGAGTAACTCAAATAGCTTTCTTCAGCAAACTGGAAATTAATGCTTTAAACAGTGCTGAGTAAAACAAATTGTAATCCTTTTCTTTTCTTTCAGGATTCAAAACACTCAGAGCATTTAAACACAGTCCTGAATTCTTTCTTTGAACCAGCAACTCCGCTTTTCTTCTTATTAAACATAAGCTGTTGAGCAATCCATTATAAAATCTGAGTCGTGGTCTAATTCAGCTAATTCTGTTTCCATGTCCTCTATTTCATCCTGAAACAGCTCTGGGTTTTTATCAGCATAACCTGTCTTCAGTTGTTGCATTAATTTAAACACTTTATCCCAGGGATTTCTTTTTCTCCCCTTGGGGTTTCTATATGCATTGCAGGGCTTTGTATCTCTAGGCAAAACACTCACATGACTCTGTCGTCTCTGCTGGCTTCTATGCACAGACTTCCTTTCAGGCTTTACAGAAGAATAAATCTTCCCTTCAGAATCCTCAGCAGCCTCACTGCTATATGAGCTGTATTCTACAATTCTCCCAGAGTTCTGGCTCCTACCTTCACAAGGGCTTACAAACTCTGTACAGCTGTACCTGGTAGAAGAGCTGCCGTTAGAAACCTTTCTGTGCTGAGGTTCAGACTTGCTCTGCCATTCCCCTGGCTTTGGCTTCTGAACTCTCTGCCGTGATTCCAGTGTTTGCTCAGTCTAAGACTTCTGTCTGGACTCTGCTTCTCCTAATGCTTCAACCTCTGCCTCTGCTTCCCGTGCTCCAACCTCTGCCTCTGCTCGTGCTCCAACCTCTGCCTCTGCTCGTGCTAACTCTCTTTGCTTCTGAGAGCTTAAATCTTTGAGTGTGAGAGGTGTTTTCCTAGCTCTTCCCCCCACGTGTTTCTCATTTGCATTTTGTGTTGCCATGGAGGCAGGGTGTGGTTTGTACTCAGCCCTCTCAATCATGTGGCTTTTCTCTCTAGGTGTTGATTTAACTGATTGCCTGCCTGAGCCATGCTTTGACTCAGAAGAAAAAGTTTTAAAACTAACCCTTTTTCTATGCCTGTCAGTGTCCTCATTACCACATGTTTCAAAAAGTCCAGTTTCTACACATCATCCCAAAATTTGCAACTCGAAAACTCTCCGATGTTTTTTGCATCTCGGCAGTATAAACAGACTACTCCATCATCCTCTTCGTAAGTGAATATTTCACGCAGTTGAACGCATGTTTTATCCCGAGATTTCGGTGTCTCTATTTCAACAATTTCTTCAAGCCATTCAGGCTTAAAAGCTCCGGCAGTTCTCTTAGGTTTTGTACCTCTCATCGCTATCAGTTTCAACGTTTTAAAAATTAACTTCTTTCAGTTTTCAATGTAATAAAAAATTTAATAATGCAATTCGAATTACAGATTACAATTCGACTACTCACGCATGTCGCAAGCCATAGTACGGAAGCGGAAGTTTCTCAATGCACCAATTAAAGTTTAAGACGAAAGATCTTATATCCTGAAGGTCTATGAGATTGCACTAGAAAATTGTGTAGAACTTGTGAAAACTGTAAATACACAACAACTTTTAAATTTTAAGACGTCTGTGTTGTTTTGTATCAGAACCGTAATTTTTGTGCGCTCTGTTGTAAAGTATATGCGCTCGCTTGGCGAGGTGTGTGCGCGCGCAAATGCGCACAGCTTAGAGGGAACAGTGACAGGGGGTCTCTGCCCCATCCTTGACCTGAGGAACCTGAACAAGGTTCTGGTGCGGGAGAAGTTCAAAATGCTATCTTATTTATTTATTTATTTGAAAACTTTTATATACCGCCACTTCCCAAGATCTCTTGGCGTCCTGCTGCCCTACCTCCGGCAGGGCGATTGGCTATGCTCCTTAGATCTCAGAGACGCTTACGCTCACATTCCGGTCCACTCCAAGCACAGGAAGTACCTGCGTTTCAGGGTGCATGGAGAGCACTTCGAGTACAGAGTGCTCCTCTTTGGGCTCATGTCTGCACCTCGCATCTTTACCAAGTGCCTGGCGGCGGCCGCGGCTCACCTTCGGCTACAGGGAATATCTGTCTACCCTTACCTAGACGATTGGCTCGTCTCGGGCACCTCGGCAGAGGAGGCTCATCTCTCAACGTCACGCACAGTTCTCCTCCTCGAGCGCCTCAGTTTTCTGATCAACTACTCCAAATCCCACCTCATACCGGTGCAGACCTGGAGTTTGTTGGCGCTCTTCTTGACACAGAGCATGCAACTGCTTTTCTTCCTCGAGCATGCATGGATTGACTCCGCGCTCTGGCTGCCGAGGTCCAGGACCGGCCTAGTGTCTCAACTCGGGCCATGCTAAGCCTCCTGGGACACATGACCTCAACGGTGCACATCGTTCCCCATGCTTGCATGCACATGTGAGCTGCCCAGTGGTGCCTCCAGGTGCAATGGACCCAGGCCTCGGGCCACTTCCAGGACCCCGTCTGGGTGTCTTGCAGCGTAGTCAAGTCCCTGGTCTGGTGGCAGGACCCCCAGAGCCTCCTTCGGGGCATGCCTTTCCAGACTCATCCTCATGAACTCATCTTGATGACGGATGCCTCGCTGTTTGGCTGGGGAGCCCACTGCAGCCACCTCTGTAACCCGGAAAGTGGTCACCTGAGGAATCTCGTCAGCAGATCAACTTGCTCGAGCTTCGAGCGGTCCGGTTTGCCTTGAAGGTCTTTGAGCGCTACCTGAAGGGCAGGTCAGTGCTCGTGCAGACCGACAACAGAGTCGCGATGTTCTACATCAAAAAGGAGGGGAGCACAGGCTCCTGCCTCCTCTGCCGTGAGGCAGTCCTCCTTTGCTCCTTCATAGTGTGCCAGGGCATGACCCTAAAAGCTGTCTACCTCCCGGGCCAAGACAATGTCCTTACGGACAGGCTCAGCAGGCTTCTCCACCCACACGAGTGATGCCTGAGTCCACAGGTGGCTTTCCACCTGTTCCGACATTGGGGGACTCCATCCATGGACTTGTTCACCAGCCCAGTGAACGCGCAGCTCCCCCGCTTCTGCGGGCCGATACCACACCCGAGCAAGGTGGCCCCGTATGCATTCCTCCTGTCTTGGACCTCTGGGCTGCTATATGCATTCCCTCCCACTCCTCTCCTGGTGAGGACCCTCCACAAGATCCAGCGAGACCAAGCCTCGGTGATCCTCATGGCCCCTTCGTGGCCTCGACAACCTTGGTTTCCGCTTCTATTCTGGCTCTCGTTGGTGCCTTCGGTTCACCTGAGTAGTGCCCCTGGTCTGCTGACGCAAGAGGAAGGGTGGATGCTTCATCCGAACTTGGTCTCGCTATCCCTGATAGCCTGGCGGCTGAACAGGTCTCTTTAGCCTCGCTGTGCCTCCCGGTGGAGATCGAGGACATCGTCCTCGCCTCGAAGAAGGACTCAACGAGGCGGGCCTATGCCCTGAAGTGGTGGCGCTTCTCGATTTGGTGCTCCGAGCTCCAGATCGACCCATTCTCCTGCTCCACCTGTTGGTTTCTCCAGTACCTTCTCCACTTTTGCAGATGGGACTGAAGTCCAATTCGGCCAGGGTTCACCTGAGCACCATCTCGGCCAACCACTTCCTCATCGAAGGGAAACCCTTTTGGGCCAGCCTCTGGTCTCCCTTCATGCGGGGCCTCCTGCTTTCCAAATCCCCCATCCAGCCTCCACCAGCGGAATGGGACCTGAACATCATGCTCATGCAACTGACACGGCCGCCATTCGAGCCGATGGCGACATGCTTGCTCCAGCAACTCTCCTGGAAGCTGATTTTTCTGGTGGCACTGACCTCGGCACGGTGAGTCAGTGAACTTCAAGTCCTCATGGCCAAGGCCCCCTACACCAGGTTTTACAGGAACAGAGTGGTCCTTCGCACCCATCCCAAGTTCCTACCAAAGGTTGTATTGGATTTCCACCTCAATCAGGAGGTGGTCTTGCCGACATTCTTTCCGAGACCTCACGCCGACCGGCATCGGAGGTCCTGCATACACTCGATTGCAAGAGGGCTCTCGCCTTCTACCTGCAATGCACCCGAGGGCATCGGAGGTCCGCCCAGCTCTTCTTCACCTACGATCCCAACCGCCTGGGTCTGGCAATCACCAAGCGCACCCTTTCCATTTGGGTGGCCAACTGTATCACCTTTGCCCAGGCGAACGCAGGTTGGGCCCCACTGGATCGTCGGGTCACCACGCACAGCGTCCGTGCCAAGGCAGCGTTGGTGGCTTCGCTGCGCTCAGTGCCTCTGACGGACATATGCCAGGTGGTGACCTGTTCTTCAGCGAATACCTTCGCCTCGCACTACTGCTTGGAGAGGGAGTCCCGCCATGACAGCGCCTTCGGCCAGGCTGTACTCAGTAGTCTGTTCGGCATATAAGCAACTCCTGCCCTCCAACCCTTCTTCTGCAGCTACCAAGAGCTTGCCCTGAGGACCCGAAGACTTGGGCTCCCTTCGGACATCGGCTTCTGCTCATGGCTTCGCAGAGGCGTTTTTGGCTTACAACTCCAGAAGCCTGTAGCTGGGGAGTCCCATAAGTGAGGACTGACTTCTTGCTTGTTCCTGGAAAAAACGTATAGTTATTCACTGATAACAGGTGTTCTCCAGGAACCGCAGGAATCAGTCCTCACTACCCTACCACCTCCCCTGAGGAGTTGCAATTTTTTTGTCCTTCCCTTGCCATTCTGCTTAGTAGGGCTCTAGCTCTGGGACCTGACTGAGAAAGATGGCACCTTTGGGTGGGAAGAAGTCCACCCATGCATGGCAGCAATCCCAAAGGCTTTCTTTGAAAGCTGGGGAATTGCTCCGTGCGGGCTCAGTCAGTGCCGACATCACCTATAAGTGAGGACTGATTCCTGCTGTCCCTGGAGAACACCTGTTACAGGTAAGTAACTATGTTTTCTCTGCGGCTCTCCTTCCCCTTTTGTTCCCTCTTCCTCCCGTTTCCCTCTATTCCCCTTCCTCCCCGGAGTGTGTTCTCCCCTCCTGGTGTGCCCCTTCCCCTCCCCCTTCCCTGATACATACATTCTAACACCTTCTATCCAGTTACAGAGACTAAGCTCTTCTCTGCCCTCCACAAGTCTCACAAGATGACCTTTCTTCTTGGCTCTTAGTTACCTCGCTGGCCCTTCTTCCCTACGTTCGCAGTCTGTTCAATACCAGTCTTTCTACGGGTCTTTTCTCAACCGTCTGGAAATATGCCATAGTCCGGCCTATACTTAAGAAGCCCTCCCTGGACCCTTCTGTACCCGCACATTGGAGACCTGTATCCAACCTTCCTTTTTTGTTAAAACTTCTTGAAACACTAGTTTTTGCACAACTGTCCTATCACCTAGACTCCACTTCTGCCTTACATCCCCGTCAGTCAGGTTTCAGACCTGGCCACAATACTGAGATTGTTCTCCTCAACAAGTCCACACAGCCCGTGAATGTGGTGACCTCTCTCTCGGTTTCCTTGGATCCATCTTCTGTGTTCGATCTCTTTGACCATCCCACACTCCTCTCGCGTCTTTTTGACTACGGGGTATGTGGAACAGTCCTTAATTGGTTTAGGTCCTTTCTTTCCTCTCGTTCTTTCTCAGTCCGCATTGGTTCGTCCTCCTCCCCCTCCACCCCTTTTCCCTGCGGGGTACCCCAGGGTTTGGTGCTATCCTCCCACCTCTTTAACCTCTTCCTTGCCCCTCTCACTCTGATTATTCAGCAATCCGGTGTTTCAGCTTATTACTATGCTGATGACATAGTCCTTCTTTTCCACATCTGCCCTCTCTCCCCTGACCTCTCTCCCCTTAATGCTGCCTTTCTAGCATTTCTTTGTGGTTGTCTGACAACTAGCTCCACCTGAATCCATCCAAGTCAGTAGCCATGTGGCTTACCTTTAATGCCCCTATCCCGGACCTCTCCCGTCCTTATCCGTGACTCCTATCCCGCTTGCAGTATTTAGGGGTCACTCTTGATCCGGCTCTCTCTTTCCACCAGCACATCTCCTCCCTCGTTCAGCACTCTTTTTGTACCCTCCACCAACTCTGTGCAGTACGTTCTTTCATGCCTGTTTCTTCCTTGGTCACGCTCATGGTGTCGCTTCTCCTATCCCGCCTCAACTATGGCAATTTTGTCTTGGCAGGTGTTCCCCAATACCAACTCCGTCATCTCCAGCTCATCCAAAATACCGCTGCTCGTCTCCTCACCCATGCCTCTCACAGGGACCATGTTACTCCTTTTCTTGTCCAGTTGCTCTGGTACCGATACCAGTATAAGATCCTCACCATAGTCCACAAGACCATCCACAGTGGTAGCCCTCAATATCTCGCCAATCTCATTCAGACTCATCTCCCTCCTCGTGCCCTCCACACAATACACAACGACCGCCTGGCCCTCTCTTCCCCAGCCCGGGCCCATCTCGAGCACACCCGTCACTCTGCTTTTTTGCTTTTTTTTTCCTTGGTCCTGCCCTGTGGAATTCCCTTCCTCCCTCCCTCCGTGCAGAACATTTGTGTCCAAGGTTTAAATCATTACTGAAAACCCATCTCTTCTGTCAGGCTTTTGACCTATCCTCGCTCCCCTCTTTGATGTTCTGTCGTGCACCCTTTGCTTTTATATGGCCTATCCTCTTCGCTTTCTTGTCTTACATTTGGCATTTGTTTCCTTCTCTGAATGCAGCGTTTATCTATTGCAAACCGCCCTGATGCTTTTGCTTGGGCGGTCAATCAAGTGATTTAATAAAGATAAAGATACCCCTTTGATCACAGATTTTTGTGATAAAATTCCTTGTTTGAAATTTTTTCAACCAACGAGCTAGCAAGCGACTGGCTTTGTTACCATGCTTCAAAGATGTTTGTGTTAACTTTCCATTTGAAAGCTGATTTTTTCAAGCTGTAATCTTGTCCCCTCTTGAGTTCTGCACTTTTGCTTAGTAAGCTCCCCTTTTTTGTTGTCCTTCCAGGTATGTTATTTTTGTTCTTAATTCATCTTTTTTTTCCTTTTTTTTCTCATTTCTTAATAGGAGCCTGTTGCTACCAATTTACCCAGTCACCATCTTTAAACAGTCCCATATTATGTCTAAGTACATTTCTCCTAGATCCTTAATCTCCAGATATAATCCAATATACTTTTGGATCTGTTCACAGACCTTTTATCTAATAAGGAATCATTTAATTTCCAGTACTGAGTCCCCCTTTATTTACTTCCCCAAAATAAAACTCCCCTCATACATGTGTATGATCAGATCACATAATATCAATTTCATACCATATAGCCCGTGGACTCTTTCTTATAGTCACACAAGCATAATCGATGTGCACCTGAATAACACAAATAATAACCCCTTTCGCCTAAATGCATATTCTACCATATATCTCTTAGTCCAGTGCCTTTTAAAAATACTTTAAATTATGGTGACTTCTCTTACTATTCAAGCTCTACATCCTTAGATGTGTCTAACCTCAGATTTAGCACTACAAAGTCCCAGCTACAGTTCAATTATTTTCTGCATATGAATTCAATTTATCTGCAACATGTTCAAAAAATTTGTTTTGACCTATATTAGGCATATATAGACGTAATAAAGTATAAGGGATGCCTTCAGGGATCAGCTTTACAAATACAAATCTCCCGTTAGTATCTCTGCCTGCAGTATTTCTTGCAGTTGGTATTGCAAATAATTTGACATAACCATTCCCACTCCACCCTTTTTCAACTCCTGTTTAGTGAATGCAAGCCAGATAGAACTGAATTTAGGGTGCATCTAACTTTAGACCTGCTCCAAGGCATGAAAAGTGATGAACAAGCATCTGGAGTGCTTTCTTCTCTACACCTTCTGGATGTTTTTCAGTTAAAACAAGCACTTTTCAGATGCTTGTTCATCACTTTTCATGCCTTGGAGCAGGTCTAAAGTTAGATGCAATGCCTGACATCTAGGACATTTCTGAGATCAGGTGGGGGAATGCCTCTGCCACACCTTCTCCACACCTCTTTTCAGACTTGGATATCTTCACACTGTTGATGCCTCCAGAGCCATCTTCTAAAATGGCTCTGGAGATGTCTCTGTGCTTTGGGCATCTCTAAGCCCATTTTTGGATGTCCAAAGCATGAATAGGACTTCTAAAATGACCCCTTAATGTAGCAATCTCCACTTTTCGCATAACAAACTAAAATAAATATTAACATTATGTTCTCTTGATAATTTTCCTCAATAAACACCATCCCCAAAATACAGACAATTCTTTCCTTACCCCGCATACTCCCACTCATCCAACCCATTCCCCTCCTTCCCTCCCAGTCAACCCCTCAAAATAAGGCTCTATTAATATGAGTCATGAAGCAACCAACCGATGCTTCTCACTCACACTCCACCTATCGAAAACCCGCAAACACCATGTTATCATGCTCTGTCATTAACACCCTTTAAAGTTCGGTCATGAAGCCACTGTGAAGTGGCTCCACACTGTCCCAAGCACTGGTGAAAATTTTTTTAACTCCAATATCTAGCAAGAGTCACTCCACTGCTGCTGCTTCTGTCCGAGATTAATTCAGGTGGTGGCAGACTTTCACCCTTTGTCTAGATCTTTGCCAACAAGGTATCTCTGATTTGTCCTTTTTCTTGGCTTGTGCTGTGACCTCCAGATATAGGCATGTTAAATCTAGATGTGGGCATGAACACCAGTCCTAGGGGTATATGCCCTCATCTACATTTCTAAAGAACGTGCTTAAGTCATATTATTTCTTAACATATATGCATAAATTTGTGCTTTGCCCAAGCTCTAACCACAAGTGAAAGCACGCATGATTAGTCTTGTGTAATTAAATAATTATATGATAGGTGCATTCTGGATGCCTAAAACTAGGCACCTGGCTATAAATTTTCCTTCTAGGCTTACAGGTACAAGCTATATACCATACACTGTTTTCTGAATAAATAATGTTTTGGAATGCATCTGACAACAGATGTCTAAGTAATCTGCAACAACTGTCATGCATCATGGGTAACACTAAATATTTTGAACACAGTTATTTCAGGCACCTCCCAATCCTAAACTGTATACATAGAAACAGGTTCAGTTATTTATTTTATTTATTTAACATGTTTTTTTATACCGCCTTATCCTAAAATCAAAGTGGTTTACATTAAACTCATAACAAGAACGGGGTACATTATAATTGGTTTGGGATATTTAACAGGGGAGAACTATGTTCAACCTATTCAACATATTTACATATCTACATGGGTTATATTGAAAGATGTCGCAAGAGGCAGTATCACACATCTTAATTTATATTTGAGTAGGCAAGTGTACTATAAGGACAATCATCTCAACACATAAAGGGGCCTCTCTACTAAGCATTTCCCCATAGGTACAAAATGGGAAAAATCCTTTAGTAGACAGGCTCCAAAATGTTTAAATCCTGTCTGTTATGGCAAATTAATTAGTTACCATAATTTAGCACATATTCAAATTTTCTTTCTCCAGGATCAAGCAGAAAGTCAGTCCTCACATATAGGTGACGTTAGTGCTGACAGAGCCCGCACTGAAGTATCTCCCCAGCTTTCACAGAAAGCCTTTGGGAGATGCACCACATATGCGTGGTCCATTTTCCACCCAAGGGTGCTATCTTGCCTCAGTCTCCTTTTTTCTGCGGGGCCCTTCAGACGTTGTCCTTTTTCCCCAGAAAAGTCAGATTTTTTTATAGTTACATTTTGTCCGGTTTGCGTACTGGTTCCTTTTGCCCCCGAGCCAGCTCGCCTCTGCATCGCTTGGGTTCATCTATCCATTTTTCACTTTTTTCATCGTGATTCACCTCTATCTGCATTCGCACCTTTTTTCAGCCAAAGGCCTCGGACCCTTGCCAGGAGGCAGGGAGCCCCTTTTTCCGATGGCCTCAAAAAATATGACAGGTGTGGCAAAGTTATGTCACTTACCAATCCACACAAGTGCTGCCTCCGATGCCTTGGACCGGAGCACGTCTCAGACTGCGAGCGCTGAAGAACAATGACCCCAAAGTCCTTAAAGAGTCGCCATCAAAAGCAGGAAACATTTTTTACAAGTCCAACTCCGCCCCGGATTGTCTGGTAACACCACACTCCAGAGCCCCTTCCAATATCTGTGCCCCGCGAAGCAAGAGCCTCCACGGAGTCCCACAGCTGCAGTTCCTCCGAGCGGAAGTCCCCAGAGATGAAGCATAAGAAGACGAAATCCTTGAAGACTGCCTCTGAGGACGGTTCCAGGAAGAAGGTGAAATCCTACCCCAGGACCCGCAGTCCCAGGCATGAGTCCAAGGAGTCGAGGCAGGAGTGGCCCTCCAAGTTGCCCCGCAAGGAGTCATCGGCTCCCTCCAACTGGCCTTGGGCCTCCGAGGCCATCCTCATTGAGGACTCTCCCTCGACAGCACCAACACTGGGCCCGAAGTCCTCTGTGCCCGTGTCGAAGGCTGCAGAACCTACTGGCATGGAGACTAGAATGGCAGCCCTAGAGAGCAGTATATCTGCCCTAGTGGCCTTGCAGCTGCCGTTTATGTCCAGCTTGTTCAATTCATCTGCCCCGATGATGGGACCCTCGACATTGAAGGCACAGTCAAGGTCCAGGTCCCATTCTTCGGGATGCCTCCCTGGAGAGTGCCTGTGGCTCAGAGTGGCTTCAGAGGTCCTGTACTGCAAAGGGCGGTCCTTGTCTGAGATAATCATGTGGCATTGGACTCATATTCCGACGTCGAGTCTGAATGGGAGACAGATGGCAAAGAGTTCCCTGACAAGAGGTGATACCGTGATGTGCCCTCGGACTTGTCTGCCCCGGTGACCCGACACCACTCCCCACTTGATGTTGCATTCCTCGATTTCATGAGGGACATGGCCAAGGCTCTCATGATCGAGACTAAGGCCAAGGAGGACCCACAAACAGAGGAATTGGAGATACTCCAGTACGAGGCCCCTCCGAAGGAAACCCTTATGGTCCCAGTGCCCCCAATCTTCGACCGCCACCTCCTCAGGACGTGGGAAACACTGGCATCTGTACCAATTGTCAGCAGGCACCTTGATGCCATGTACCAGGTACTCCAGAGCCCTGGGTTCCAAAAGGTCCCATCTTCCCCACAACTCTATGGTTGTGGAGTCGGCCATGCACTGGCTTAAGAGCCAAAAAACTCACTCGTTGGTACCACCCAGCAGGGAGGCCCAAAATGCCGTATAAAAATGTTTTGGAATGGAGGAGTATCCTAGTGGTTAGAGCAACTGCCTATTACCCAGAAGATCAAGGGTTCAGTTCCCACTGGCACTCCTTGTGACCTTGGGCAAGTAATTTTACCCACCATTCACTGTTCCCTCTAAGCTGTGCGCGTGTGCGCGCGCACACACCTCGCCGAGTGAGCGCACATACTTTACAACAGAGCGCACAAAAATTACGGTTTTGATTCTGATAGAAAACAATACAGACGTCTTAAAATTTAAAAGTTGTGATTGTAATTACTAGAAATTTTCCGCTTCATTTAGTAATCATCAATTTTCATTTAATTTTATTAAAATCAATGTGGTGTACATACTGTATTTTGACGTGTAGTTAAATTTTAAAGTATATAACTCCGAGTGTCGTTATGTGGCGCACAAAAAATTTAACCCTCCTTCAAAAGCTGCACACAGCTGATATTTTATGCGCACACAGCCTACAGAAAATTAGAGGGAACATTGCCACCATTGCCTCGGAAGAAAAGACTTGGCAATCTACTTCCGGTGATACATTGCCAAGAAAACCCAGAGGCAGCTGGGTCGCCAGGAGTCGGCGTGACTTGATGGCACTAAAAAAAAAAATTGTATTGATGAAACGTAAACGCCTCTGACATCTATTTTTATTTTTATATTTGTTATAGTTTATAAATATGCAAGTGTAGAAAACATCAATATATTTTATATGTCCCTTTTCCAGAATGCTCAAGGCAGAGAACAAAATAACTACAGTGGAAAAGAAATAATCATAAGCACATAGGAAGAGCAGTGGATAATTCACTTTTCAACCTATCATCCAAAAAAATTATATTGAAGTTCTCATGTCACTTCAGTAACAGTAATACAGGCTCCATCCATTGCCAGACACTCTATGAACAAACACAGATCCCTTAAAAAAAGACAGTCAGAAGTATATTATATCATAACAACATTAACTCCCATTATTTAAGCAGCAAAAAACCTAGGCAGGAAAAGTCAGCTTTGTAAATTACACCAGGCCCTAGAATACTAGTACTCCTATTGAAAAATAAAACAAGCTAGACTGCTGCTATGGATCCCCACACACAAACCATATGCTAGCAGAATACTTCACAAGCAGAACACAGACAGGCCTCCACCTCATACAGAATAAATGACTAGAAATTAGAAAGAGAAGCGTGCATACAAAAACTGAAATAGAAACCCTGAGAAATTGGGCTCTTTCAGCAATGCACCACTGAAGAAAGAGAAAAGGAAATACACGTTGTCCTCTACTGAGCTAAAACAAAGGCATAAAAAACGCACAGCCCTAAAGCTGAAATCAATAGAAAGTTGAAATAAAAAGCTTTTCTGTACCTTGGTTGTCTGATCCATTACTGTTTTTTAATGGCCCTGGTCTCTCTTCCCATTTTCTGCTTGTTGATTTTTCCTTTCTATTCGAGGGTCTCTCTTCTATTTTCTGTTTCTTCTCTCTGTCTTCATTCCTTTCTCCCCTTTATTTCTCTGAAGTGGTCTTTCATTTTTAATTTCATTTCTCCAGGCTGCCTCTGTCGACCCCTAGCTAAATTTTACTACTCCTTCCTCCATTCTCTTTATACTCCACACTTGTTTCCCCTCATTTTATTTATGTAGCAACTTCCTATCTTCCCCTTCTGGCCTTTCATTTTGTCTCCAGTCTTTTATTCACCATCTTTCATCTGCTCTTCTCCTATTTCTCACATTTCTCTCCAGCTGTCATTTTCTTTTCAGCCCCAATTTTTCCTCTGTCCCCGCCTTGCCTTGAGCCTATTTGTTCTCTTACCCCTACTCAGCCTCCCATTCCCCCCTTTAATCTACTCTTTTTTTACACCTTTCTTACCCCAAGTGCTTCCTCTTTGACTCTCCCTCCACATACTCCTGTCCCTTTTTATTACTTTCCAACCCTTCCTCAGCACCTCCAAGTCGTTCACACATCTTACCACCTTTCATCACCCTGTCATGCACCTCACAGTTCATCTGACATACCCTTACTCATACCCCCCAACTTACATGCCCTCTATGTTCCTATCCCCCCTCCATGTGCAGCATCTGCCCTCTGTGTCCTTATCCCCACCCTTGCCTACACATAACCATTATAAACAACCAAAGTGCCCAGCCCCCATCCCATCTTCATTCCAACAGCCCACAGGCAGAGAAGTCTGAACTTTGCCCTAAATACACTAAAATTCAAGAGGTCACCTCCCTCCTATCCCCTATCCCCCTTTCCCTCCCCCCTTCCCTCCCCCCTCCTCCCTCCTCCCCAATCACCCATACCCACACCCACATTCAAACCCAGCCATCCTCACCTCAACTACTAGGCACAAGATTTGTATAATGTGAGGACCCGCCCTACAAGCCACCCATACTGCAAACACCCTTTTCTACTCTCAACAATCTACAGCATCCCTCCAATCAAACACCCTACAGCATTCTTGCAGCCTAAATGCTGGGCATGCTTTATCCATAATGAGCCCAAATTAGAATCTTTCAGCAATTGAGCTACGAGCCAGATTTCCAAAAAGCATTCAAGATGGCCTGAGCCACATCCTCACGGAAGCCAATGAAGAACAAATTATTATGGTGCGATTTCCAGACCATTGAGCTTCTCTTCAGATTTCTCCACCGTTATGTCTAAATTTCACAGTTCGTTCCATGCATCATCTGTACCATCTTCCAATTCAGTTACATGTTGCTCACCTTCCCCATTTAGGTGGAAAATTCTGACAGAGTGAGTTATTTGTTCTCTCTGGCCTGGTATAATATCAAACTTTTCTTTGAATGTGCTTTCCACCGCAACCGTGATTTGTGTCACCAGGGACTCACTCACTCGTGCATCCTTGGGAGATTCGTTGGCTATCTTTAACTCCATAAGCCACAGCTTATTTTTTATTTTTTAATTTTGTGGATATGTCCTCCACCATTTTCACCAAATATTTGTCCATAAACCTTCCACAATTCCATTGGTGAGGTAAAACACATCCATGGACCAATGGCGCTGTTGATGGCACCAGAATTAGCTGGGGGGGGGACCCTGGAGCAAAGTACCAACCCTTTTTTCCTCCAGTAAGTACATCACTTGATCTCCAAACTATTTAGAAAAGAAAATTAATTGGAAAATCAAATGGGTCTCAGAAAATGGTGTCCTACAGGAGACAGAACACATTTATTATATTCACTCTTCATCTTTTGTTTTAAGTCATTAAGGGCAAGTTCAAAAACACTCAGAAAGTGTGGGCATAGTAGCTGAAACATCTGCATTATGTAAATTACAAAATGTACTGAATATAAACATTAGATTCATGATCTACTGTGGGAACCTCTAACATTACTTGCTTTCAAGCCCTGGGTACTGTTAACACACACTTCACAAGAATTTTAACATCTCCATTGACTAACATTTTGAAAACTGACTCTAATTGATGCTAATACAGTTTCTTCGGGCACCTCCTGGTAACCCCCTAATGTGGGAATTCCCACTCCACACATTCTTTAGATATAAAAGTTTGTATTTCCTTCCACTTGTATGTTTTGTATATTTATAGATCTCCAGGAACAAGCAGGAATGTAGTCTTCACATATGGGTATCGTCGGTACCAACGGAGCCTGCGTGGGAACGCTCCCCAGCGTCAAATAGGAACGCTTTTGGGAGCATCCCTCAGCACATGCACGCTGCCTTCCCGCCTTTCCAACTGTCCCTCTTCAGTTAAGTTTGTAGATGAGTGAAAGGATAGAAGGAGAGAGGAAAGAGGAAAGAGACAGAGAGATAGAGAGACAACTCCTAGGGGAGGTGGGTGGGTTGTGAAGACTAAATTCCTGCTGTTCCCAGAGATCACCTGTTACAGGTGAGTAACTATGCTATCTCCAGGAACAAGCAGGAATGTAGTCTTCACATATGGGGACTTCCTAGCTGAAGATGCCAGGGAGATAGCCCCAGGAAGCTGCCACCTACAGTAAGGTGGGCCATGCTTCCTCCCATGGATCTCTGGCATCCCACCAGGGTTGGTGGGTAGCAGTTGAATTAGGTCTGAAAGAGATTTTGAAGAACAGCTTGGCCAAAGAAGGCATCCCGACGGGAGGCTTTATCTAGGCAGTAGTGGGCTGTAAAGGTGTGTACTGAAGACATAAGTTTCTTGCACTGATCACACTTCTTGAACCCGCTGGCAGCCATCGGGGGAAAAAGGGCCCCTGCAAGGTCAAAAGACAGGGCTGCCAGTGAAACACACAAAAAAAGCGCGAACGCTAGTCTCGAAGGACAAAAACCGAAAAACTAACTCCGGGCTTGAAACCGGTGTACCTGGCCCAGGCGGGAAGGGGAACCAGCGTCGAACCGGGTAAAACCATGAAAAAAACGAGAAAATCACTTTTTTACCGGGTGACACAAACTCACGTCCGTCGGGCTTCACAGAAAAAAGAAGACTGAGCAAGATGGCACCTTTGGGCGAGAAGGGGACCGTGCATGCGCGCTGCATTCCCAAAGGCTTTCCTTGAAAGCTGGGGAAATGCTCCGCAAGGGGGCTCCGTCGGCGCCGACGTCACCCATATGTGAGGACTGTTGCCTGCTTGGTCCTGGAGAAACTGGTTTATTTATTTAAAGGCTTTTCTATACCGCGCTCTTTATTATCAGTGCGGTTTACAGTTAACAGTTTGACACAAGGGCAGCATAATTGTCCAGTGTTTACATATAACAGGAAGGTAACATGGAAAAGAACTGGGGGAACTATGTACAATTTAAGTGGTGATCGAAGAACATGAGTGGGCTATTTACATTTAGAGGCTTATAGGAAGCTGCAATTGCACTAAGATGGACTCTTACTGAATTGGTCTTTAGACCAGAATTTGATAAATGAAGTAGATACTCTAGTATCGATTCCAAAGGTATCATAAGGGGGTTTAACCCCTTCTGTGAACACCATATAGTAAAACGTTTCCACTTGAAGGCATAAGAGCATCTTGTGGAAGGTTTTCTAGAAGCCTGAAGGATATCCTTTACCTGTTGGGAAAGGTTGAGATCCTGAAGGTCTAAGCTTTCAGCAACCAGGCCCTGAGATGCAGGGAGTGGGAAAACGGGTGCCATAGTATCCCGTTCTCTTGGGAGAGGAGATCTGGAGCATAGCCTAACTCCAGAGGTGCAGCTTGAGAGAGATGTCGAAGCAGGGGATACCACGGTTGGCGTGGCCATCGTGGCGCTATGAGAATCATGCGACCCCTGTCTCTCTGAAGCTTGAAGAGTGTTTTGGGGGATGAGGGGAATGGGTGGGAAGGCATAGAGGAAGTCGTGACCCCGGTGAAGAACGAAGGCGTCCCGCGCCTGGCAATTTTGAGCCGGAATTCTGTAACAGAACTGGGGAAGTTTGGCATTCAGTGGACTTGCAAATAGGTCTATGTCTGGGGTTCCCCAGATCTGAAATATCTTGGCAACCTGGTCTAGGTGGAGAGACCATTCGTGAAGCAGCAGTACTCGGCTGAGTTTGTCTGCCCAAAGATTTTGAATGCCTGGAAGATATACCACGAGAAGGTGAATTTGATGCCCTCTGGTGAGGGCCCATAGTCGTAAAGCTTCGTTGCATAACGACAGAGAGCTTGTTTCCCCCCCCCCCCCCGCTTGTTCACGTAGAACATAGCTACTTGATTGTACGTTTGGACTAGGACTGTCTTGTAGCTGAGCTGGGCATGGAATACTCGAAGAGCTAGATAGATTGCTCTGAGTTCCAGGAGGTTTATGTGGAGACAAGCCTCCTGTGGAGTCCAGGTGCCCTGGGTGGAGAGATGATGCAGGTGTGGTCCCCATCCCACCTGTGATGCATCTGTTGTTAGGGTGGCCTGGAATAGGGGTTGCTGGAAAGGAGACCCCACTAGAAGATTTTCCAGTGATTGCCACCATTGTAGGGACAAGATCAGTCATTGTGAGTTTGATATCTTGTCCGACAGACGTCTTGTGGCCTGTGTGGATAGGGTCCACTGGGCTGCTTGCATATGAAAGCGAGCATAGGGAACCACATGAACCGTGGATGCCATATGTCCCAATAGTTGTAGTTCTCAAGCAGTTCGGGAGGACTTCACCGCTGCTTGAGAAGCTAGCCGCATTGTATGAAGACAGAGGGGTTGTGGGAGAAAAGTTCTTGACTGTCTGGTATCTAGACGAGCTCCTATGAACTCTAGGGACTGAGATGGAGAAAGTTGGGATTTTGGGAGGTTTATGACCAATCCCAAGTATTGAAGGATTTGCATTGTGCGAGACAGTGCAGAGCTGGCTTCTGGAACCGTGGGGGCTCGAATGAGCCAGTCGTCCAAGTAACGGAAGACGAATATCCCCAGGGTTCACAGAAATGCAGCTACTACTGCCATGCATTTCGTGAATACTCTTAGTGCCGAAGCCAGACTAAAGGGAAGAACCCTGTATTGGAAATGTTTTCCCTTGAAAAGGAATCATAAGAATTTCCTGTGATCTGGATGGATGAGAATGTGAATATATGCATCCTTTAGATCTAGAGAACAAAGCCATTCTCCAGGACCAAGCAGGAAGTCAGTCCTCACATATAGGTGTCATCGGCGCCGATGAAGCCCCAGCGCAGCATTTCCCCAGCTTTCTATGAAAGCCTTTGGGAATGCAGGCACGCATGCACGGTTCCCTTCCCGCCTAAAGGTGCCATCTTACCTCAGTCTCTTTTTTTTCCATGAAGCCCACCGGACATGTGTCCTGTTCTCCCGGTTAAAATTAGATTTTTTCGGCGATTTTCGCTATTTTTTCTCCCAGTTCGATTCCGGTTCCCCTCCTGCCGGGTTCGGTACACCGGTATCGAGCCCGATTCTTCTTTTTCGGTTTTTGCCTTTCGTTGCTGGCGTTCGCGCACTTTTTTCCATTTTTCCCTGGAAGGCCGGTCCTTTGACCTCGCGGGGACTCTTTTTTCCCCGATGGCTTCCAGCGGTTCTAAAAGGTGTGATCGGTGTAAGAAATTAATGTCTCTCACCGACACACACGACTGCTGCCTTCGGTGTCTCGGCCCCGACCATGACCCTAAGTCATGCGGGCCATGTGGAAAGATGTCTTCCAAGGCACTCCGAAGTCGACAGCAGCAAAAAGAAAGGCTTTTCTCTGACTCAGCCTCCGGCCGGGCCCGGACCTCGTCTGAGGCCTCGACATCTTGGGATTCCGATCCAGAGCGCCGTCGAAGCTCCTCGGACAGGGGGTCCCCCGACTGGGAATGCAAGAGGAAGAAGCGGCTCGCAAGGGCGTCGTCGGAGGAGGTCCCTGGCTCCTCGAGGGCCAGGTCTAAGACCCCCGACCGTCGCCCCGGGCCTGTGGAACATGAGAAGCCTGCAAAAGTTCCTCGCGTGGAGCCGGAGTCTGCTGGACACGTAAGCCCCGTAGTCCTTGAGGACTCTCCTCCCAGGGAGCAGACGTCGGGCCCGGCACCGCCGGGGCCCGAGTCAGTGGCTGCTGCGTCTCCCGAGCTGAGTCTCAGGATGACAGCCTTGGAGAGCAGATTGTCTGCCTTCATGGAGCAGCAGCGGGCACTGATGGCCAGCCTATCTGGTTCATCTGCCCCGACCACCGGGACATCGACTTCAAAGTCGACCCCGGAGACCGAGCCGATACTCGAGTCCATCGTGGCTTGGAGTTGACCTCGGTCGCGGTCTCCCTCGACCTCCCGTTCGGGACCGAGGGTGTCGACGCCGGTGCCTCCGGCATCGGGGCGGGTGCTCCAGGACCCCATGGGGTCGGACCCTGACTCCTCCTCGGACGAGTCAGCTGGGAGACTGAGGACGAGGAGTCTCCTGATATCTTCAAGACTCGGTGCGTCCCGTCGGACTCACTGCAGTCTGAGCCCCGGAGTAGGTCCCCACCCGGAGGATACTCGGTTCTCGGAGTTCGTCCGGGATATGGCCGTTGCCTTGGCTATTCCGGCAGACTCCGAGGAGGAGCCTCGAGCTGAAGAGCTCAAGGCCCTACAGTATGACTCTCCTCCGAAGGAGGCCTTTACTGTTCCATTTCCTCCGATGCTGGAACGGCTCCTCTTCCGTATGTGGGAGGCACCGGCCTCGGCGCCGGTTCTCAGCAAGCGAGTCAACTCGATCTATCGACTCCGAAAGAGCCCTGGTTTTCAGAAGGCACAGCTACCACACCATTCTATGGTTGTGGAATCGGCCATGCATCGTCTGAAGAGCCAGAAGATGCACTCCGCGGTGCCCCCTGGCAGGGAGGCCCGGAACCTCGATGGCGTCGGTAGAAAGTGCTTCCAGGGCTCGATGCTTGCTTGCCGTGTCCAGTCCTACCAGCTGTACATGGGCATGTACTTGCGGGATCTGGCCAAGGAGTTGGCCGGGTTCTCTGCTGGTCTCTCCGGGGAACCCTTGCAGAGATTTAAGTCCTTGTCCTCAGGGATTCGGGACTGCTCGAAGTTCATGTCCCGCGCCACCTACGATGGCTTCGAGGCTTCGGCCCGAGTTGCGGCAGCCGGCATCGCAGGCCTCCAAGGCATCCCCTGCACACAGAACTTCTTCTACAAGAGCTTCATGGTCTGTTGGTGGACAGGGCAGTGGAGCCTGTGCCCTCCCCACTTACAAGGTCACGGTTTCTACTCCAGGTATTTCCTGGTGCCCAAAAGAACCAGTGGCCTTCGACCCATTCTGGACCTCAGGATCCTCAACAAGTTCCTAGTGAAGGAGAAGTTCAAGATGCTTACTCTTGGGACACTTCTGCCCTACCTCCAGCAGGGAGATTGGCTATGCTCTTTAGATCTAAAGGATGTGTACACTCACATCCTCATTCATCCAGACCACAGAAAGTACCTCAGGTTCATTGTGGGAGGAAACCACTATCAGTACAGAGTGCTGCCTTTCGGCATCACCTCCGCCCCCAGAGTCTTCACAAAGTGCCTAGCAGTGGTGGCGGCCTACCTGAGAAACCAGGGCATCTTTGTCTTCCCCTATCTGGACGACTGGCTTATCAGGGGTCAGATGTGCCAGGAGGCCAAACAAGCCACCCTCAGCACTATTGCTCTTCTCCAAAGGCTGGGGTTTGTCATAAACTTCGCAAAGTCCACTTTGCTCCCCTCCCCGAACTTGGAGTTCATAGGAGCAAGGCTGGACTCTCTGCTGGCAAAGGCTTTCTTGCCAGCAGACAGGGCCCAAAGGTTGATGGCCTTGGAAAATCAGTTTCTCAGCAGGTCCCTGGTCTCCGCCAGACTCTGCCTGAGGCTTCTAGGCCACATGGCTTCGACAGTACATGTGACCCCCAATGCCAGGCTCCATATGAGGCCTGCACAGTGGTGCCTTCGGGCTCAGTGGTCACAGGCCACAGGCAGCCTCAGAGACAGGATAAGGGTGTCCAGACATTTTCTGCTCTCCCTCAACTGGTGGCTGCACCCACCCAATCTACTGAAGGGGTTGCCTTTTCAGATTCCAGGGTACACAGTAGTGATAACCACAGACGCCTCCCTGCAGGGCTGGGGAGCTCATTGGGCAAGTGCACCCAGGGCCTGTGGTCTCCCTGGGAAGCTGCACAGCAGATCAATCTCCTTGAACTCAGAGCTATTCGATTAGCACTCAAAGCTTTCACTCCTACCCTGGCTCACCAGTCTGTCCTGATTCAGACGGACAACCAAGTTGCCATGTTTTATGTGAACAAACAGGGCGGAACTGGGTCCAGGATCCTTTGTCGGGAGGGTCAGGACCTTTGTTCTTTTGTCCTCAAGCACAACATGCTCCTCAAGGCTGTGTACCTTCCAGGCCAGGACAACTACCTGGCAGACAGGTTAAGCAGAATACTGCAGCCCCACGAGTGGCAGCTGCATCCTTCGGTAGTTCAGAAGATCTTCCTGAAATGGGGTCTCCCTTTGATAGATCTCTTTGCCAGCCCAATGAACAAGCAACTGCCAAAGTTCTGCTCCAGGCAACCGCATCCTCTGCGGATGCTTTTCTGATATCCTGGTCTCAGGGCCTCCTCTATGTGTTTCCTCCCACGCCCTTGGTGGCCCGAACTCTCTTCAAGATTTTTCAGGACAAGGCCTCAGTCCTGCTGGTGGCTCCCAGGTGGCCGAGACAGCCTTGGTTTCCTCTTCTGCTTCAGCTGGCGGTGGATTTTCCACTACCTCTGGGGTTGCAACCCGACCTTCTCTCACAGGAGCAGGGTTCCCTTCTGCACCCCAATCTCAAAGCTCTCAATTTGATGGCCTGGAGGCTGCAAGGGTAGTTTTGGCTCCCTGGGGCCTGCCTCAGGAAGTTGAGGAGGTTGTCCTAGCCTCTAGGAAACAGTCCACTAGGAAAACCTATGCTCTCAAATGGAAAAGGTTTTCTGTGTGGTGTCAGCTGCGTACAGAGGATCCTTTCTCCTGTACTGTGCCAGTAGTCCTTCAGTACTTACTGCACTTGTCAAATCAAGGTCTTAAATTCAATTCTGTTCGGGTCCACCTCTCAGCTCTAGCAGCTCACCACTCTCTGGTGGAGGGACATTCTCTATCTGGTCACCCCTTGGTGTCCCGCTTTCTTAGGGGCTAGCTTTTTCTCAAGCCTCCCATCCTTCCTCCTGCTCTTGAGTGGGAGCTGAATGTGGTCTTGCAGCAACTGACTCGCCGACCTTTTGAGCCGATGGCTACTTGTCCACTACGCTTCCTCTCCTGGAAGACACTCTTCCTGATAGCCCTTACCTCGGCTAGGCGAGTAAGTGAGCTTCAGGCTCTGGTCTGTGATAGGCCTTACACCAGGATTTAAAGGAACAGGGTAGTCCTTAGGACTCATCCAAAGGTCCTCCCTAAGGTTGTCTCCTCTTTCCACCTCAACCAGGAGATGATTCTTCCAACATTCTTCCCTAGGCCTCATGCAAGCCAGGCTGAAGCAGTCCTGCATACCCTGGACTCTAGGAGGGCCTTATCCTTCTACCTTGACCGTACGCAGGGGCATAGAAGGACTACCCAGCTCTTCGTCTCCTTTGACCCCAATAAGTTGGGGTTGGCTGTGTCCAAGCGTACCTTGTCCATCTGGGTAGCTGACTGTATCACCTGGGCTTATAAGGCGGCTGACCTTCCTTTGCAGGGTCGGGTTACGGCCCACCGTGTCAGGGCAATGGCTGCCTCAGTGGCTCATCTCTGCACTGTTGCCCTTGGTAGGCATCTGCAGGGCTGCAACTTGGTCTTCAAGCCAAACTTTTGCGGCCCATTACTGCCTGGAGAGGGAGTCCCATAGGGACAGTGCTTTTGGCCAAGCAGTACTCCGGAATCTCTTTGAGGTTTAGGCAACTCCTGCCCTCTGTTGGGCTACCGGAGGAGGTTGTGTCCTTGACAAGCCTTTCTTTGCTGCTGGGACTAGAGGGAGTTCTCTTGTTCAGCCTGGGTTCCTCGGTAGCCCAGAGCTTGGGAGTCACCCATATGTGAGGACAGACTTCTTGCTTGGTCCTGGAGAAAGAGTAGTTACTCACCTGTAACAGGTGTTCTCCAGGAGCAGCAGGAATCAGTCCTCACAACCCTCCCTCCTCCCCTTGGAGTTGCAGTTGTACATAGTTTATTTTTCATTTTTGTGTGCTGTTCTTAGCTATGTCATTTGACTGAGGTAAGATGGCACCTTTAGGCGGGAAGGGAACTGCGCATGCGTGCCTGCATTCCCAAAGGCTTTCATAGAAAACTGGGGAAATGCTCCGCTGGGGCTTCATCGGCGCCGATGACACCCATATGTGAGGACTGATTCCTGCTGCTCCTGGAGAACACCTGTTACATGTGAGTAACTACTCTATCCTGACTTTGAAGGTATGGCAGAAGAGTTCCCAGAGAAATCATTTTGAACTTTTCTCGTAACAGATATTTGTTCAATTCTCTGAGGTCTAGAATGGGTCTGTGTCTTCCTGTTTTCTTTGGAATAAGAAAATAGGGGGAGTAGAACCCTGCACCCTGCTGAAGAATGGGCACCTCCTCTATTGCTCCTTGAGCAAGGAGTGTTGAGACCTCTTGATCCAGTAGATTGCTTGTAGAAGTTTGGGAATTGAACTGTCTTATGATTGTAGGAGGGGGCATACTGTGAAAATGAAGCTTGTACCCCTCTCCCGCAATGGACAGAGTCCAGTTTTCTGTTGTTATTTGGTGCCATCTGTTGGCAAAATGACACAGCCTGCCTGGAATGTTTAGGGGTTCTGGACCTTTCAGAGTCAGGAAGGCTAAGTTCTCTATGAAGGAGTCAAAGCCCTTGAAGGGGCTGGGCCTGTGGAGCTGGTTGAGCTCTAAGGCCTTTTGGCTTCTTTTGTCCGGATTGTTGTTGTTGACCCTTCTGGGCAACTTGACCCTGAGCTTGCCCTTGCTGAATATAGGACGGATAAAACGTCCTCTTTTTGCTAAAAAAGGGTTTTTTATATGGTTTCTTTTTGGCTAGAGTGGCTGCAGATTTTGACAATCTATCTAAAGTGATATTGTCAGCATCTATCTCTTTAGCCTTCTCCTGCCAATTCTTGCCAAAGAGGTTTTCTCCTGTGCAAGGGATGTTTCCCAATTTATCTTGCTCCCAAATCTCCAAGTCTGATGCCTTAAGCCAGGCAATCCGACGTGCACCAATGGCAATAGCAGAGGTTCTGCTGGTGCATTCAAAGCAGTCAAAGGCTGCACGGTTCACAAACTTGGAGACATCTTGAGCATGCTTGACAAGAGTAAGAAAGTCCTGTCGTTTGTCCTCAGGAAGAAGGAGGGGCTCATAAGCTCCAAATATCCTGTGACCTCTTTGAGGAACATTCCCATATATAAAATATATGAGCTGATCCTAGCTGAAAGCATGGAAGCTTGAAAAGTTTGACGCCCAAAAGCATCAAGAGTCCTGCATTCACGACCTGGAGGATTGGATGCATGTCTCTTTGCACTTTTCATTTTATGCATGGCTGACTCCACTACCATTGAATGGTGTGGCAGATGAGTCTTTTGAAAACCAGGACATGGTGGAACTTGATACATGGTATCGAGTCTCCTAGAATGAGGAAATGTGGTCAAAGGTGTCTCCCACATTCTGAGCATCAAATCATGAAGAATTTTATGAATGGGCAGAGTGGCTGCCTCCTTGGGAGCCTTAGGGTATTGGAGAATTTCCAATTCCTTTGCTCTAGGTTCTTTTTCAGGAGCTACCGTGATTGAAAGGCCTTGGGCCACATCACGAATAAAGTCCTGAAAAGACTTGTCCTCCGGAGGAGACATTCTGCATTGGGGAGAAGAGGAGTCTTCCGGGAGAAACACTCTGGTACCGGCAGAATTATCAGAGTCATCGGAATCGGAGGATTCGAAGTATCTCTGATCCCGAGGTTCATGCAAAGCACGGTCTCTGTATCGATCTAAGTCGGTACTGAATTGGTCCGGTACCGATCTGTCAATGCCAGAAAAAGTCGGCATGGGAAGGATTCCCACCGGGGTCGGTATCGTCGGTACTGGTGCTGGTACCAGCATCGGTACCGGTGCCCGTTGAACCGTCGGTAGTGATGTCAACGGGACCACAGCTGTAAAGAGAGCTGCAAGACTGCATTCGATAGCGAGGAATCTCTGTTCTATCGACGCTGCCGATGCCTGGGCATCGGTACCGGTAAAAGCGGCCGGAACCCCTGACCATGGCACGAGTAGTTCTGCCGAGGTTGAAGCCTCGAACATCCTGGAACCCCATTGATGCTTTGGAGGCCAAAGCCTCCCGCCGGGACTGTTTTGCTGGTGTAGTTTCCTCAAGGGCAGGGCAATGCCAATGGCCTCTCGATGCTTTGAAGGAGAGCTACCCTTTGAAGACCGGCTCTTATGTTTAGTTACCTGAGATCCATGGGAGGAAGACGAGGCTCTTGAAGACGTTGATGCAATGGACCTGGTATTCGAAGAAAAGAGGGTACCGAGTTTTGCAGTTTGGTTCTGTCTTCCTCTTTTAGTCATCCCCATACAGGAGAAACACTCAGATGGAGAATGGTCAGGGCCTAAACATTTTAGACACCAGTCATGGGTGTCGGTGACGGAGATGGTACCGCCACATTTAGTACATTTTTTAAAACCACTAGCTGGTTTTACCATCTTTTGGGAAAAATGGGGCCTAATGCCCAAAATGGCGCCTAGCACCAAAAGAAAAAGTTTCTGAAGAGAAACAGTTCAAAAATACATATATATATGTATATACATATATATATGTATATATATATATTTTTTTTTTTTTTTTTTTCCTTTTAGAAAAGACGAGAAAAAAAACCGACGGTACCGGTAGGTGTTGTGCGGAGGCAGGCGTGACAACAAGAAAACAAGTTTAAAGAAGAAATTTTCTGCGGTGACAGGGTATGTGTCCTGTCAGCTCCGCGGAAAACGAAGAACTGAAGAGGGACAGTTGGAAAGGCGGAAAGGCAGCATGCATGTGCTGAGGGATGCTCCCAAAAGCGTTCCTATTGGACGCTGGGGAGCGTTCCCACGCAGGCTCCGTCGGTACAGATGATACCCATATGTGAAGACTAAATTCCTGCTGTTCCTGGAGATCACCTGTTACAGGTGAGTAACTACGCTTTACATGTATTTTCAGTAATGCTATTTGCAAAGTGCCAGCTTTGAAAATATGTGTATAACTTTAAATATTTATGCCAAATGGTTAAAGTTGTTGTTGTTGTTGTTAAGTGCCGTCGAGTTGGAGTCGACTCATAGCCTACTATTTATATGTCACCCCTTGGATGTATCACATGTATGTTAAATGGCGGAATTTTGCCACTGAGCATCTAACATTTTTGCCTTTCCTCACTCCAAACCACATTCCTTTCTTAACTTTGGCCGTTCTGTGTATAAAGTGGCCAGAGTATGTTCAGCTGCCAGGATTTTATTTTAGAAATAAAAGCATATATTTGAACACTTTCTGATGTGAATATATAGAAAGAGAAAGAGAGGGAAAGAGGATAAAATAATGCAAGTTTAGATTTGCGGGGAGGGAGTTGGGGTTTTTTTGCTTGTTTGTTGCTGCTAGTATTGAACAGTTTTCAAGGCAACCTAGCAATCTCTTTTTGTTCTTAGCAAAGAAATAGTATTACAGAGCCATTCCGCTGTAACTACCTTTCCCCTTTGCCTCCCACCCTGATAACATGAGTCCCCTTAAATTGGCATTTTAAACATTTCCTAGAATTGTTCTGCAGTATCTCCTGACCTAGATGGTGATTTATTTAGAAGCAATGATTTCAGTGCTATCTCCCCCCCCCCCCCTCGGTTCATCTCTTTCCCTTAGGCATTTCAGGGAAAAGGAAAGGATCATGTATATAAACCCAAGAGAAGATCTAAGATTATTTTTAATGTGCAGTCTTGATAAATGTCTTGTGAGAGACACTTTTAAAGCATCAGTAATAAAACCTTTCTTTCTATGGTTCACTTAGCAGCTCTGTATGTTTCTATCTGTGCAGCACTGCATATGCTTGTTGTACTATACAAGTGGTAAGTAGTAATAATAACAGTTAAAGCTATTACCTTATCTTCTGATATGATTTTTCTTTTCCTTGACTGACATTTTAGAGATTAAGGGGCTCTTTAGCACGCAGTAAGTGCCACTTACCCATTTATTTCTATGGGCGTAAAGGCACGTAACGCATGTTAATGCTTCTTAATGTGCCCCTAACAGTGCAAATTTTAAAGCCATTATTTGGGTAAATAGTGGTTTACTTAGCTAAATTGATTTGATTGAAAATTTCAATATGTACTTAATTCACAGCAAGCACATGCTTACTTGCCTCCTTTGGGGCGGTGTAGGTCAGAGAAGGTGTTCAGCCAGTCCTGTTGTTCAGGTGGTAAGTACTATGCGCTGCCATGCAGAAGCTCCTCAGTTCAGTCCACAGATTGGGTTGTCTTCTACCTGTATAGACTGGTGCCTGGGGATGCTGTGGAAATGTCTTTCACAGCCCTTGAGGAATGGGGAGAGTCATGATCAGTACTTAAGAGAGACATTTAGTGGCTGGATTCAGGACCCATGATTATAGGGTACTAGAAGAAGCCTTGAGCATGGCCCCTGACTAAGGTCCATTATCCCAGCAACTAGAGAGTATGTTGGGGAAGAAAATCTCTGGGTATCTGTGAAGAAAGGCCCATGATGTCATACCCCAACCCTGGTTTCAGTTGAGCCAGAAGTACAAGATAAAACCATTGGATTAGAAAAATAGAAAGGTTCATGCTATTTTCTTCCCTTGGATACTTGCAAAAAAGAGCAGGTATAAATAATGCATTTGGTTTTATTTATTTTTGTAGCATATTTCTTCTCCGGGAACAAGCAGGAAGTCGGTCCTAACATACAGGTGATATTGGCACCGACGGAGCCCACACGGATCCAATCCCCAGCTTTCAAAGAAAGCCTTTGAGACCTGCACTGTGCATGCGCAGTCACCTTCCTGCCCAAAGGTGCCATCTTACCTCAGTCTTCTTTTTTCCGCAGAGCCCTGCAGACGTACTGCCTGTGCACCCTGGTTAAAGTGGATTTTTCCCACCGTTTCTCAATAAATTTTCTTTCTTCAGTATCAGTCACCTTCAGCTGCCTGAGTCCAATGCCTCAGGACATCGTGCTTTTCACTTGGGTAATTTATTTTCTTTTATTTTTTGGCCCGCAGGATTTTTGCTTGCGGCCTAGCTGTTCGAGACATCAGAATTCTAACCTTGCAGCGCTTGTTTATCCCGCTATGTCTTCGACCAGTGGATTTAAGTAGTGTGGCAAGTGCAACCACACCATGTCCCACATGGACCGCCACAGTATCTGCATAACATGTCTTCCTGCCCGCTTTGCCTTTTGATGTTGACTAAGACCCGGAAAGAGCGTGAAAGGTGGCAGGGGGAGCTGTTTGGCAATTCTGCCTCAAGATCGGCATCGGGGGCAGAATCCCTGCCTTCGACACCAGCAACAGGCAACTCAGAGTCTCGCTCTCAGGCTCGGTCAGAGCCGCGGGACCGGCATTCATCGGAGTTGTTTTCAGAGGGCCTTCCCCGGGGTATCGAAGGCGTCATTGAAGCCGAAGTCAAGGTCTAAGCCAAGCCCAGGGGGTAAGACCTTCAAGACCCGGGCGCGGAGCCCTTGACTAGATGCTGATGATGAAAGCCAGGAGTGCCCCTCCAAGCAACCCCAGAGGGAGGTGTCCTTGATGGAGTCGGAGGATCGAGTTGGTTCCCCTAATGCCATCACCATCCGGGAGTCCCTTACCTGGGACCCGACTCTGGCCTCACGTTCTTGAAGACGGTGCCCGCCTTGGCGGAAACATCTTTCATTGAGGCTCAGCAGGGCCCGACTCACAGTCACTCCGGGTTGTCTGCACCTGTCACAGGACCATCCTCATCCAGGACCTCCCTGGAGGATACCCCTTCCTTCCTTGAGAGGCTGGCCCCACTCAGTGTTGACTCCATCGGTGTCTGAGTCGAGACCTGGCACGGCTGCGCAGGAAGCTCTGATGCCGGGTGTGGTCTACGTCAATTCGATCTGACGATTGTGGAGCGCTAGCCGACTCCTCTGGCTCCGAGTCAGCATGGGAGACTGAATTGGAGTCTCCTGACACCACCTTCCACCGAGTCTCCTGACACCATCCTCCACCGCAACATCCCCTCCGACTGGTCTCCGCCACACCATCAGCGGTGGTTATCTCCGGAGGGACCTGGCTTTCCTGGAGTTTGTCCAGGAGATGTCCCAGGCACTCGCCTTCATGGTGGTGTCTGAGGATGAGCCGCATACCGAGGTCCTCCAGCACAAGGCTCCTCCTCAGGAGGCAATGACTGTACTCATGCCCCCTAAACCATCGCCTTGATTTGCAGCATTGAGTCAGCTAGAGTCCCGGCTTCCAGAAAACACAAATGCCACATAACTCCATGGTTGTAGAGTTGGCTGTGCATCGCATTAAGAACCAGATGATGCACTCCTTGGTGCCTCCCCGGCAGGGAGGCACGCACCATGAATGCTTTTGGCTGGAAGTGTTTCCAAGGCTCCATGCTCACAGCCCAGATCCAGGCATACCAGCTGTACATGGACATGTGTCTGAGAGGCCTGGCATAGGAGCTCGCCGGGTTCTCGGCTGGTTTAGCAGGAGAACCTTTTGAGCGCTTCAGGACCTTGGTGTCATTGGTCAAGGAGTGCTCCAAGTTTCAAACTCGGGCAGCCTTCGATGGCTTTGAATCGGTGGCTCGGGTAGCTGCGTTGGGCATTAGTACCCAAAGCCTTGCCTGGTTACAGTCCTCCAACTTGGAGCAGTGAGTTCAGGACAAGTTAGCCAATGTCCCTTGCCAGGGAGAGAATCTCTTCAGCAAACCCATGATGGAGAAGGCAGACGAACTGGAGAAGGAATTCATGATCAGAACCAGGCTGCCCAAGAAAGTGTCTGAATCTTCCTGTAGGAAGACTTTGGGGGAAAAGTCCTTCCACCCAAAGACCAAGAAGGCTTATGGAAACTTCCCAAGGTTTCACGCCTCATGCTCCCCCACTGGGGCAGCAGGCCAAGGGCCAGGGGCATGACCCCCATAAGCCAGAGGTCCCCAAACCCTAAACAGCGTCACAGCCTGGGGGGAGCTTTTGACTCCTTGGGCATAGCCTCCCTCCCCCAAGAGGTACAAGACCCAAAGTTCATGGGAGGCAGCTGGTCCACTTTGCTCACCTGTAGCCAAGCATCACCATGGATGCCTGGATATTGCAGGTGATCAGGGAAGGTTATCTCCTTCACTTTGCCCAGCTGCCTCCTCCCTCCATCTCCGGGCAATTACCCATGGACTCCTTGCACAGGGAGATTCTGCAAAAGGAGCTCAAGTTTTTGCTCGAGGATCAAGCAATGGAGCCCGTCCCCCAACCTCTTCAAGGCAAGGAATTATACTCCCGCTACTTTCTTGTCCCCAAAAAGAATGGGGGCTTTGGCCCATCCTGTATCTACAGGACCTCAACCGCTTCCTGGTCAAGGAAAAGTTCAAATGGTATCCCTTGGAACCTTGCTGCCTTACCTCCTGCAGGGAGATTGGCTTGCTCCTTGGATCTCAAAGATGTCTACACCCATATCCTGATCCATCCAAGGCACTGTCAGTACCTCCGATTCATCATCAGCAGACGGCATTATCAGTAATAGATACTCCCCTTCAGCCTCGCCTATGCTTCCAGGGTATTCACCAAATGCCTGGCCATCATGGCTGCTCACCTCATACTCCTGGGGGTGTTCATCTTCCCCTACCTGGATGACTGGCTCATACGAGCTAGCACACTGGGGGAGGTGTGCAAGGTAGTGCTGTGCACCATAGGGCTGCTCCAGTGCTTTGGCTTTGTGGTGAAGTTCCAGAAATCTCAAGGCCCATCCAGCGCTTGTAGTTCACTGGATTCCACTCAAGTGAGGGCGTTCCTGTCTCTTGATCGGGTGCAGTGCCTATCCGCCCTGGCCCAAGCTGTACAAGGCAGCTGAGTGGTGACTGCCAGCCAGATGCTCAGGCTCTTGGGGCACATGGCATCCACTATCCACGTCATCCCATTTGCCCACCTCCACGTGAGACAGGCAAAGTAGATTGTTAGCACCCAATCGATGCAAGCCTCCGGCCATATAGAAGACCACATCTTGGTCACGCCAACCCTGGTGACTTCCCTCGCCTGGTGGCAGGACCACCTCAACCTCAGAGCCAGCCTACCCTTCTAGGTTCCCCCAGTGCACCGCATCCTAACAACTGATGTGTCTAAGTTGGGCTGGGGGGCCCACTGTGATCACCTGAAGTCGCAGGGCTCATGGTCACTAGAGGAGAATGCCTCGCAGATCAACCTGCTGAAACTCAGAGCAGTCTATCATGCCCTGTGGGTCTTCCAGGATCATCTGGAAGGGCAGGTGGTTCAGGTCCAGATGGACAACCAGGTGGCAATGTACTACATCAACAAGCAGGGGGCATGGGTTCGTACCACCTCTGCTGGAAGGTGGTGCACCTCTGGAACTTCACGACGGGGAAGAACATCTCCCTCAGAACGGTGTACTTGCCGGGCCAGGGCAAAGTGCTAGCTGACCTCCTGATCTGTGTCCTTCAATCCCATGAGTGGAGACTCTGCCCAGCCGTGCTGGGAGAGGTTTTTCGGTGCTGGGAGACCCCAGAGATTGACCTCTTTGCCAGTCCAGAGAACACACAACTGCCGTGCTTCTGTTCTTGGAGGCCGGCCCGGGGTTGGGAGGCAGCGGACGCCTTTCGCCTTCCCTGGTCCAGGGGCTTCCTGTATGCATTCCTGCCCATGCCCCTGGTGCCATGGGCCCTCCTCAAGTTCCAGGCGGAAGCGGCCTCAGTCATTTTCATTGCGCCCAGGTGGCCGAGGCAGCCCTGGTTCCCCCTGCTTCAGCTGTCCCGAAGGGATCCATTGCTGCTGGGGTGTGCCCCAGACCTGCTTTCTCAGGACGGGATGCTACTGCACCCCAAACTGCAGTCCCTGGCCCTGGTGGCCTAGATGCTGAGATGCTAGCTATAGCGCACCACCACTTCTCCAGGCTGGTTGAAGACGTTTTCTTTGCCTCGTGTAAGGACTCCATGTTACAGGCGTATGTGCATTGTGTCTGATGATCTTAAAGTAGCTAAACAGGTAGAAAAGGTGACAGCAAAAGCTAGAAGGATGCTTGGGTGCATACAGAGAGGAATCGCTAGCAGAAAAAAGGAGGTGATAGTGCCTCTGTATAAGTCTTTGGTGCGACCTCATTTGGAATATTGTGTGCAATTCTGGAGACTGCACCTTCAAAAGGTTATAAACAGGATGGAGTCGGTACAGAGGATGGCTGCTAAAATGGTTAGTGGTCTTCATTATAAAGCATATGAGGACAGACTTAAGGATCTTAATATGTACACCTTAGAGGAAAGGCGGGATAGAGGTGATATGATTGAGACATTTAAATACCTCTGTGGCATAAATGCACATGGGGAGAGCCTCTTTCGATTGAAAGCAAGTTCTGCTACGAGGGGACATGGGATGAGGGTGAAAGGGGATAGATTCAGGAGTGATATGTGGAAATATTTCTTTACGGAAAGAGTGGTGGATCCGTGGAATAGTCTCCCAGTGGAGGTGGTAGAGATGAGGACGTTATCTGAATTCAAAAATGCATGGAACAAACACAGAGGATCTCTGAAGGAAAAAAGAGGACTGTTGTAGTTGTTGATATGGAAGGACATACTAGATAGGCCATGTGGTCTTTTTCTGTCGTCATTTTTCTATGTTTCTGTGCTTTTAAGTGGCGCAGATTTTTGCACTGGTGTGTGGATGAAGGTCTTAACCCCTTCTCCTGCATGATGCTGGACTTCTTATGGTACCTTCTACATCTGTCAGGGGCTGACCTTAAGTCCAACACAGAGGGCACCTCTGTGCCATCTCGTCTTGCCATCACACAGTGGAGGGCCAGGCAGTGTCGCTGCACTCTCTAGTAGGCAGATTCATGCAGCGCCACCTCCTCTTCCGGCTCCTGATCTATCCACCGCCAGTGGTTTGGAACCTCCTTGTGGTATTGGAGAAGCTCATGCTTCCACCCTTTGAACCTCTGGCTACCTGCCATCTCAAATACCTTTCTTGAAAGGTCATATTCTTGGTGGCACTCACCTCGGCCCAGCGTGTGAGTGAGCTGCAAGCACTGGTAGCACACGCATCCTACACCAGGTTCCACAGGAACAGGATCGTCCTTAGGATTCACCCTAAGTTCCTGTCAAAGACTGTCTCTGCCTTCCATTTGATTCAAGAGGTGGTATTGCCCACCTTCTTTCCTAGGCCTCATTCTTCTAGGGCGGAGGCTTCCCTGCACATGCTGGACTGCAAGCATGCGTTGTCCTCCTACAACCAGAGGACGCACCCCCCACCCCATCTCCGCTCACTGCAGCTCTTTGTCTCTTTTGACCCCAGTTATCTGGGGGTTGCAGTCTCCATGTGCACCCTCTCACGGTGGGTAGCCGACTACATTTCTTTCACCTATCAAACAAGCAGGGCGCTCTCTGGAGCATCATGTGATGGCTCACAATGTGAGTGCCATGGCGACCTCGCTGGTAAGCCTGCGCTCAGTGCCCTTACTGGAATCTGCCGGGCGGCCACCTGGTCCTCTGTGCACACTTTTGCCGCTCACTATTGTTTGGAAGATACCTCCCGGAGGGATAGTGCCTTCGGCCAGGCCGTACTCTGTCACGTCTTCGGGGAATAATGCAACTCCTCTCTCCGACCTGTGACATCCAGGCTTCTGGAGTGGGGATTGCTTCTTCGATGCTGCTGCTGCAGTGTTAGACTTACAGCCAATCTGCATCACTTGCTGCCCTTTACGGTCCACCTTTTGGGTCGAACGTGGCTTTTACATGTTTTTTTTCGGTAGCCTGTAGCTTGGGGGTTCCATATGTGAGGACTGACTTTCTGCTTGTTCCCGGAGAAAGCGTAGTTACTCACCTGTATCAGGTGTTCTCTGGGGACAGCAGTAATCAGTCCTCACAGCCTCCCTCCTCCCCATGGAATTGTTTTTGTTTTTTGTTTTTTTCTGCTTTTGAGGTATGTCATCATACTTAGGTAAGATGGCACCTTTGGGCGGGAAGGTGACTGTGCATGCGCGGTGTAGGTCCCAAAGGCTTTCTTTGGAAACTGGGGATTGGATCCACGTGGGCTCCGTGGGCACTGACATCACCCGTATGTGAGGAAGGATTCCTTCTATCCCTGGAGAACACCTGTTACTGGTGAGTAATTATGCTTTACCTGCACTGTACAGCACATAACAGGGTATATACAGTGAACACAAAATTCCAAGGCACACCCAAAAACAATAGCCAAACATATAACCACAAGAAAACAAAAGAGAAATAAAGCTAGAAAATGTGTATACCTATAAGTATGCTTAAAATACAGTTTCCACCTTTTTCCGAAAGGATGCCTGTCTCCTGATGAATTTTCAGTATGGGACCCAGAAATGAAAAGACTTTGTTGCAGTTCCCAGCAAGAGGTGTTTCTGTGATGGGATATAGAGCATAGTCTTTCCCAAGCACCTGACAGGCTCATAAAAAATGAACACAGATTTCTGCTAACAAGCTGTGTCACCCTCCAAGGCTTCGAAGACCAACATGACAACCTTGAATTTAATTCTAGGAGATACTGTAGATTTTCTAAAGCAAGGGAAATCCATTCTTGAGAAGTACAGCCTCCATAGTGTATACTGCTGTGTTTTGCACAAGCTGCAAAATGTTCTAAGGAGTTAGGGAGACCTAGAAGTGTTACAGTAATCCAGCCCAGGATTGTCCCAAGGCCTGTTAGACTGTCATGCACTCCTGGAGATTCAGAAAGAGCCTCAGCCTTTCAAACTGGCCTTAACCTAGAAATCTGTTCTTGCAACAGCCCGAATCTGTGATATCAGATTTACTTTCATTCTGATCTCATCCTTAAATTCCTTACTTTGGAAAAAGGAAGAGTGATCTTAACATCTCCAGTTATTTTCATTGCCCCAGTTTTAAGGGTAAGAAAAGCTGAATATCACTGGAGTAAATTCTGTATAAAACACCAAATTTGTGTTTAATCCTATAGGGATTAAATAAGCATTGAAGAAGGCAGAGACGATCCCTGTGGAATCCTGGTATTCAAATCTTCTCCAACTAAAAATTCCTGTGCACTATGCACACTTTGCCCAGCCTACCAGAAAATGCTCAAACTAGCCTAGTATCTTTGTTCTGCAATCCGATAGCTTTCCCGTTTAAAGTTATTATAACTTATGCATTCACCTGCTACAGAAACCGGGCAGCCTGTGGTAGAATTACCCCTGTAGGAGGTAATTCTGCATTTGTCTTGAACATGTAGAATAGTGATTGATTTAGACTCTCAAATGGGCTCT
Organism: Ichthyophis bannanicus; assembly: GCA_033557465.1. Taxonomy (NCBI): domain Eukaryota; kingdom Metazoa; phylum Chordata; class Amphibia; order Gymnophiona; family Ichthyophiidae; genus Ichthyophis; species Ichthyophis bannanicus. Next base: position 548,498,623 of record CM066033.1, read on the forward strand.
TCTGAAATTGCCAGGGAGTATACACACACAGAAAGTAGTTGCATAGGCACATAAAACTTTTACGCCGGTAAAGCCGAGGCATCTCAAGAAACAGGCAGAGTACAGGCAGGATTGTCACACATGTACCTATTCTTACGGACACATAACTCACGCACAATTACAGCTGCCTTGGAGGAGGGGTAAATATGTGTGCCTATTTTCCCTTGGGTAAGTTCTTAAGGACACATGGGTACAACTGTTACCTTTATAGAATAGCCGCAATATAGGCACCTTTGTACCTTGTTCACCCAGGCGCCCTTTTATAGGATTGACCTTGGAAAATGGCCATTTTAAAACTGTGTGCCATATACATGCGTGCAAGTACATGTGATGACGAGCACATGTATTTTCACACATTGTGCACATAGGCATTCCAGGGCTGTGGTTTTCGCAGAGCTGGGATTCATATTCTATAAAATAAACATGTATATAAAGAGCAGTTGTAAATTTGTGTGAGAATTTGGGAGGAGTGGCCTAGTAGTTGGGGCAAGGTACTTCAGACCGGAAGGTCGGGGGTTCAAATCCCACTAGAGGACAGCAACCTTGGGCCGGAAGGACTGGGGTTTCTAGTCCCACAGGTGCTCCTTGTGGTCTTGGGCAAGCCACTTAACTCTCCATAGCCCATGTTCCCTGTAAAATAGTTATCTCCAAATTATAATGCCCTGTTCAATGTAATTTCAGTTTGTTCAATGTAAACCGCACTGATGCAGAATAGAGCGGTATATAAGAGAATGTAAATAAATAAATAAAATAAATAAATGTTTACTGAAGGTTAACACTTAGAAACTAGCACACATTAAGTGCCACTGGGCCCATAGAAATAAAAAGGCTGTGTTTACTTAACATGAAGGCTGGTTTTGTTTTATAAAGGTAGATAGGAATTATGCGCGTTAGCCATCACTGTTGGAGTTAGCAAGGGGGCACTTAACGCTACCTCAGCGCGTGGTGTTAAATACTTCTGCATTATATGCACATGCTGTTGCTGCGAGTTAGGGTTTAAATCAGTGCAGTAGCTGCTGGGGCTATGCTCTACATGCCCCCAACAGGTAGCGCAAGACTGTTGCACGTACCACGTTTCTACCCTTAACGCATACTACCTGAGTGCGCTTTAGTAAACATGTCCCTTAAAATAATTGTCAAGAAATTATCATTTGATGGAAACATAATAGATTATAGGCAAACAGCTCAAATTTCTGTAAAAGGACAGTATAAATATAGAATATTAACACTGCTGAGCCTACTTAAAAGAAAAATGTATGCCCATTGAAATAGCATAGATCTTATTCTTTAAGAAATTGTAGTTGTTGGATACAAAATGAGAAAAAGCCCTGTAGAAGAAATAAAGCCCTAGTTCAGGGGTGGCAACTCCATTCCTAGTGCACTACTATCCAGCCTGGTTTTCAGAATGTCCCTAATAAATATTCATGGGGTATATTTACATCCGCTGCCTCCCATTGTATACAAATCGCTCATGAATATTCATTAGGGACATCCTGATAACCAAGCTGGATCAAACATTGCCACGGCGCCCAGGACTTTCACCAAGGTTATGGTGGTAGTGACTGCGGCACTGAGAAAGGAAGGGGTGTTGGTTCACCCTTATCTGGACGACTGGCTCATCAGAGAAAAATCCAGACAAGAAAGTGTTTGAGTCACGGCTCAAGTAGTTCAAATTTTAGAAAGTCTTGGGTGGATAGTCATTCAAACCAAGAGCCAACTGCTTCCATCCCAGAATTTGGAGTACCTAGGAATCCGCTTCGATACACAAGTAGGGACAGTGTTTCTGCCGGACCGTCGAGTATGCAGTTTACAACATTTAGTTCACTTGTTTTTAAAGATCAAGTCTCCCACTGCGTGGAGGTACCGAAGGTATGCTCTCGGATTGTCCGCAGATGGGGAGAGCCACTAATGGATCTGATGGCAACCTTCAAATCCGCAAAAACCAGTCATTTCTACAGCAGGAGGCGAGAGAGAATGTCAGAGGGCATCGATGCTCTGTTGCAGCACTGGCCGGCGGAGGGAATTCTCTGTGTTCCCACCGTGGGCCTTGATAGGCCGTGTAGTTCAGCGGATCGAGGAGCATCACGGATATGTTATTCTAATAGCTCCAGATTGGCCAAGACGTCCTTGGTACGCGGACATGATGCATATTCTAGTAGATCGACCATGGCATCTGCCGCAGCGCAGCGACCTGCTTTTGCAGGGTCCTCTACGTATGCCTCAGGTGAGTCGATTCTCGCTTACGGCTTGGATCTTGAAAGGGCAAGGTTGAGGCGGAAAGGTTATTCATCGCAAGTCATTTCAACCATGTTAAATTCTCGGAAGAAATCTACTTCACTCGCCTTCATACATGTTTGGCGCGTGTTTGAAGTGTGGTGTTTAGGTAAAAAATTGCAGGCTTCTTTATCTATGGTTCCTCATATCTTAGCCTTTTTACAGGATGGTTTTGATAAAGGGTTAGTGTCTAGCTCATTACGAGTGCAGCTTGCGGCTATTGCTTGTTTTTGCGGAAAGGTCATTAAGGAGCCTCTGGGTTCGCATCCAGATGTAATGCATTTTCTTCAGGCAGTAAATCATATGCGACCACCTCGTCGAGTTTTAATTCCGTCTTGGGATCTCAATTTGGTTCTCAGGGCGTTAACTAAGGAGCCATTCGAGCCTTTGTCTCGGGCTACATTGAAAGATTTAACTTTGAAGACAGTTTTTCTGGTGGGAATTTGTTCCGCACTAAGGATTTCTGAATTGCAAGCTTTGTCTTGCAAAGAGCCTTTTCTTACCTTTTCTCGGGAGGTGGTGGTACTCCGCCCTGTTCCTTCTTTTCTGCCTAAGGTGGTTTCAGCATTTCATGTTAATCAGCCAGTTTCTTTGCCAGTTTTGGACAGTTTCGATGGGTCATCCATTGGGCGGGACCTGCATCAGTTGGACGTAAAAAGGACCCTCAAGTGTTGTTTAAAAGAATCTAAAGTTTTTCATAAATCTGAGCGTTTGTCTTTTTCGGCAGCCCACGTAAGGGCGAAGCGGCAGCTAAAGCCACCATATCCAGGTGGATTCGTGAAGCAATTGCTTCTGCATATTTTTTACAGGGGCGTGTAGTTCCTTTAGGGCTTCGAGCACATTCCACTAGAGCCCAAGCTGCTTCTTGGGCCGAATATAGTTTGATTCCCCCGGTGGAAATCTGTCGGGCAGCTACTTGGTCTTCATTGCATACTTTCAGCAGACACTATCGCCTGGATATCCAGGCAGCGGGAGACACCCGTTTTGGTTCGGCAGTTTTAAATGCCGGATTAGTGGGTCCCTCCCATTAAGTAACTGCTCTGTTACATCCCAGAGGTTCGGGACTGGACTGGAGGGATGATAAGGAAAATGAAATTAGACTTACCTGCTAATTGTTGTTCCTTGAGGAACTCCAGTCCAGTCCCGTATCCCACCCAGGATGTTCAGTGATGCTATGGACCTGTCTTTCGGTTTTGGTGGTGTTCCGCTCAGTATTGTTTCGCTATATCTTAGTTTATGTTAAGTGTTGCTTATTAATCAGACAGTTTATATTTTTCTCTAATTTATGTTTATCTTATTGTTCCTTTCTGAAAAGTTAAAGGAAGTATCTCCTTTAGAAATGGGACATATATATTATCTAGTTAATTGTTTTTTTCCTTAGTGGAAATATGTTTACTTATTTGTTGCTCCTCTAAGTTTGCTTTGTCAGTAGGTTACTGGGAGCTTATGGGAGAGCCAAGGATATTACTACTGCTACCATTCTAAAGAATGTGATGTACTCAGTCTCCAAGCTGCTGGAAGGAGTTGACTACCCAGAGGTTTGGGACTGGACTGGAGTAACTCATGGAACAACAATTAGCAGGTAAGTCTAATTTCATTTTTTTAAAATTTAGGAACGTTTCATGTTAATTTGCTGTGGGATGCGTTCCCTTCGCCTGTCATTTTTCTAGGGCTCCAGTTGTGCATTTGCTTAGCGCGTGGTACTTATATAGCAGAGTTTTGCTCAGAGTTATGCTGATGTTGTGAGTTCCGCCCTCATCTGGATCATGCTTACTCTTTAAGCTCTGAAATTTGTAGCTGGAGGATGAGGTAAAAGCTGTTGGCGTAGCTGAGTTTAAAAGTTGTTTGGACAAGTTCCTGGAGAAAAAGTCCATAAATCATTATTAAAGTGGACTGGGGAAATCCTCTGCTTATTCTTGTCTACCTTCCGGAATCCTACCAAGTACTTTTGATCTGGATAGACCACTGTTAGAAACAGGATGCTGGGCTTGATGGAATTTTGGGCTAATCTAGTATGTATCTCTTATGGGCCCAATATTCAACGGCAGCAGCTAGTGCTGCTAAAGCAGCTATCCATTGTTGCTGAACTAAAGACCCAGATATTCAAGGCCAGGGCTGTATTCAGCCACAGGCATTGAATATATGGGTCAGCCGGATAGCAGAGGAGTTAACTGGGCAGTGGTGGTGTTCAGAGGCTGCCCAGTTAGCTTCTGCAGCAAAAGTTAGGCCATTCTTTTAGGTGCCTAACTTTCACCACTTAGCAATAACTGGGAAGCGGTTGAATATCGCTGCTGCCCAGTTATCACCGGGTGCCGCCCCTACAACGCCCTGATGCTAGCCGGCTATTACTGGATTGTTCAGTGGCACTAACTGCCTTGAATATCCCCCCTGTGTTCTTATACCATATTGATGTCCTTCTGAGCATAATGCAGACATCTACTGGCACTTAGACAATAATGCATTTGAAACATAGCTCCAGGCTAAAGCTTTTAATATTTTTGGATTTAATGAAATATGCTGATTTGAAAAGATGCTTGAACAATTAGAAATGAAAGCATAAACTCATATGACTGGAGGGATACTGCAATCTGAACGGCAGCTTCTGCGATATGTTAAAGTTTTAGATTCTGTGGTCTGCTTTATGGTTATGGTTTCATTTATTTGATATACCGCAGAAGTGACAAAACAATCTATGTGGTTTACAAAATTAAAAATAATAATAAATAATAGAAAATCTGTTTATCTGTTCATAGGCTGCCCAAAACCTCTGATCTCTGTACCACAGTTTCAGCTTTTCCCATGCTGTTTGTTTCTAAGCTGAGTGTCTTTGCATATCTAGGAAAATAGGGTTAACTACAAGATTTTTGATTCTGCTACCTTACCCATGTTTTTAGCAATTGCTGAGCTCAGCACGCATCCTTGAAATAATATCCCTTTTTCCCTGAATGCTTCATAAAAAGGACTCTTCAGAAACATCAGTTCTGGCATTTACTCAAGCAGTATTTTGCCAAGCACAATGCTGGTTTAATTTCTAAATGTTACTGCATACATCAAATGAAAACAACAAATATCATTGGTGAAATTTACCTTAAAGATGCTATTCTATCAACAATTAGGCGCCTGACTGAAGATCAAATACAATTTAGGACAACTGTCCACAGGGTTACCATGAGTCGATATTGAGTCAATGCCACTTAACAGCAACAACGCCATTCAGTGACAATTTTTATTTCTTAAAAAGACATATCAAATGACAGGAATTTTAAATGTAGGTATGCCATGTCCCTCTTGCAGTACTTAAGCCTGTAAAAATAAGATTAATAAATGTGACAGAGAAAAGAGACAGCTGAGGGGAGATATGATAGAGGTCTATAAATTAATGAATGGAATGGAACGGGTAAACGTAGATTGATTGTTTACGTCAGAATACACAGATCTGCGACTAAAAAGCTGTTTGATTATTTTCATCTAATTTCCATGTATTTTGGTGTGCTGAAAACAAATAAAATATTGAAAGAACTCCTAGACGTCATGATTTGCCACAACATGCAAAATTGTCTTCAAATTTATCACATTTTTTCAAATTACTATTAATTCAAATTACTATTAATTAATTCACATAAGTGCATTTAAGATATAAAATGCCAAAAAACCTTAAAGGGGTTGTCCGAGTTATGTAAAAAAAATATAGCACTGTAAATCTGATGGTCAGTAATATATGCATAAGCTAAGCAAGTTTTAAGTCCGTGCTTCTAATGGTAGAAGGGGTTAATCTTTCCTGAAGAATCCAGTGGGAGGGAGACACAGGGCAGATAGCAGCAGCCCCGGTCGGTGCAGGGGGCGTGGCCAGCACTGTGACGTCTCGTGTACAGACACAGAGCTGCTCTCTCCTGCATGCCACACTTGTGCACGAATCATCATCAGGTTCTTGGTTCTAGGCTGTTCACACTTTTTCATCGCAATTCGTGTTAGCTCGTCATTCTTCAACCGTTATGTTATGGCTCCGCGAAAGTGTATTAATTCGCCAGACAGTTTCTGTTTCATCTGTGGTGAATATACAGTGTTGAAGCAACAGCAGAATATTACAGACTTTGTGAAAAAAGTAAGCTTTGCATACTTTGGACTAAAAATTGGAGATCAAGATAAAGTCTGGGCGCCTCATAAAGTGTGCAAACAGTGTGTTGAGGACCTCCGAAACTGGTTCAAGGGTAAGAAAAAAATCTTTCCGTTATGGGATTCCTATGCTATGGTATGGCGAGAGCAAAAGAACCATAGTGATGACTGTTACTTTTGTTCATGCGATGTGAAAGGGTTTAATTCCAAATGGAAGCCTTCCATTTCATACCCCGATCTTCACTCAGCAATTCGTCCCATCCCCCATGGCACAGATATACCAGTACCCAAGTCTCCTGCTACCTTGGAAGAGATACCTAGCTCCGATGAAGGTGAAATCATACCTGAACCAGATGACGAATCAAGTTCTGACTTTGAAGATGATACAAGACCAAAATTGTTTTCTCAGGAGGAGATGAATGATTTGGTAAGAGACTTGAATCTTCCCAAAGATGCCGCTGAGTTACTCGGATCAAGGCTGAAAAGCAGGAATTTATTGTTGCCAGGAGTGTCATCTTCATGGTTCAGACATTGTGAAAAGGAGTTCATTCCTTACTTCGCCCAGGAAGACAAGTTGGTTTATTGCATCGATGTCGAAGGTCTGATGGGTCAATTTAAAATCCAATATGATTCAGAGCAATGGCGTCTTTTTATAGATTCTTCAAAAAGAAGTCTCAAAGCAGTTTTACTCCACAACGGTTTTTACGCTTCCATACCTGTAGGTCATTCCGTACACTTGAAGGAAACCTACGAGAACTTGGAATTGGTTCTTCGTAAACTTAAATATGAAGACCATGGTTGGCAAGTGTGTGGGGACTTGAAGGTCTTGTGCATGCTGCTCGGGCAACAGCTGGATATACCAAATATCCTTGTTTTCTGTGTCTAAGGAACAGTCGAGACCGACAAAATCACTAGACCAAGAAGAGTTGGCAGCCGAGGGTGCTAACAGTCTGTGAAAAAAATGTCCTCCGAGAAACTTTGGTACCTTCCCATAAAGTTCTTCTACCACCTCTCCACATAAAATTGGGATTGATGAAACAACTCGTAAAATCACTTCGAAGAGATGGAGAATGCTTCAAATACTTGGTCACCAAGTTTCCAGGCCTGTCGGAGGCAAAATTGAAGGAAGGTGTGTTCGTCGGACCAGACATTAGAAGGCTTATAGTTGATCAAGAGTTTGTCAATAACATGACGGATCCTCAAAAAGAAGGGTGGATTGCATTTAAAGAAGTCGTACAGAAATTTTTAGGCAATAAGCAAGATCCTCACTACAAAAAGATCGTCGGACGAATGCTGAAAGCATTTCAAGCTTTAGGTTGCCTGATGAGTTTGAAAGTGCATTTCCTCCAGTCCTACCTTGACTACTTTCCTGAAAATATGGGAGCTGTGAGTGAGGAACAAGGTGAACGATTCCACCAAGAATTTAAAGAGATGGAAAGGAGATACCAGGGAAAATGGAGCATTACAATGATGGCAGACTACTGTTGGATGCTTCAGAGAGACATTCCAGATGCTACTCACAGGCGTAAATGCACCAAGAGGAGCCTCACAAGGAAGAAGAATCGAGTTTAGTGTGTAGGTGAGCTCATTTCAGTTCAAAAAAGGATTTTCATGAAAATATTGTAATAAAACTTTAATTTTATAAGTCTATTTCCATTTATTTTGAAGTATTGCATTATTCCCTCACTTGGTTTGCAGCTTGTCGTGCTGTGAGGGCTTGCGTACATCAGTGATGCTGAGAGCTAAACTATCGGTAGTTTAACTACTGGCAGGGTCTCCCAAGATGGACAGGTCTCAGCTGAGGTGCCAGACCAAGACAAACCACCCATCTGGGCAGCAGCAGAATGGGACAGTTTTGACGGCAGAGGATCACATTTTTGTGACAACGGCAACAACACCAAACTTAAACTGCGCGGAAGAAAGGCCCAGCAATCTACTTCTGTATCTTGCCATGAAAACCCAATGGATAGTTACAACAAAACAAATTGTGCTATGGTGCTGGAAGATGAGACCCCCAGGTCGGAAGGCACTCAACTAGCTACTGGGGAAGAGCTGAAGACTTTTCAGAGTAAAGCCAGCATTTATGATGTGGTTGGATCAAAGCCCTCAGGAAGTCTGACTGCTGTTGTAGCTGTGCATGAAATGAGAATCAGAAGCTGTAAAGATGTCTTACACATTGGAACATGGAACGTACGAAGCATGAACCAAGGGAAGTTGGAGGTGGTCAAGAATGAAATGGAACGTGTACAGCTTGATCTGTTGGGTGTCAGTGAACTGAAATGGACTGGCATGGGGCACTTTGCATCAGATGATCACATGGTCTACTATGCTGGAAATGAAAGACAAAGAAGAAATGGTGTTGCATTTATAATAAAGAAGAAACTTGCAAGAACTGTAATGAAATACAATGCAGTCAGCGAATGCTTAATCTCTATTCGTCTACGAGGATTGCCTATCAACACAACTATAATTCAAGTATATGCCCCAACAACATCTGCAGAAGAGAATGAAATTGAAGAGTTCTATGAACAAGTACAAGCTGAAATTGACAGAACATGCAAACAGGATATCCTGATAGTCATGGGTGACTGGAACGCAAAAGTTGGCAACAAAGAAGGCGGCAAAGTAGTTGGAAAATATGGACTTGGCAACAGAAATGAAGCTGGAGAAAGACTGATAGAATTCTGCAAGACCAATGATCTATTCATCTCAAACACCTTCTTCCAGCAACACAAGCGGCGACTGTACACATGGACTTCACCCAATGGATTGTATAAAAATCAAATTGACTACATCTGTGGAAGTCAACGATGGAAAAGCTCTGTAACATCAACAAAGACAAAACCTGGAGCTGACTGTGGTACAGATCATCAACTACTAGTATGCAAACTCAAGCTAAAGTTGAAAAAGAGCGAACCACTCATGAATGCAGCAAAATATGACCTTGAGAATATACCACTGGAATTTAAAGACTGCCTGCAAAATCGATTTGCTGCTTTAGATACAAATGACAGAGCTCCGGAAGAGTTATGGAATGACATCAAGAAGGTTGTCTTGGAAGAAAGCGAGAAGTCTCTACAAAAGGTGAAAAAGCAAAAATGGCCAAAATGGATGACGGAAGAAACTCTGAAAATTGCCCAGAAACACAGAGAAGCTAAAGCCAGAGGAGAAAGAAAGACAATCGCAGAACTCAACAGAGATTTCCAACATGCAGCAAGACAGGACAAGGAAAAGTACTACAATGACACTTGTAAGGAAATAGAAGCAGAAACTATTAGAGGAAGAACAAGATCGGCTTTCCTATAGCTACGAGAGTTAAAGAAAAAGTTCCAGCCTCGAATTGGAATGTTACAAGATGCTCAAAGTTCTATGTTGAATGATGCTGAGAAGATCAAGAAAAGGTGGAAGGAATATAGAGTTTTTATATGATAAAGATCAAGTGGACCAACAGCCGTTTCAACCTGTACCTTATGATCGGGAACCATTGGTGATGAAAGAAGAAGTTGAAGCAGCATTGAAACAAAGAACAAAGCACCAGGCATTGATAGCATTCCCATAGAAGTATTGCAGCAATCTGATGCAGCTGTTACCGTGCTCACAAGGCTCTGCCAAGAAATGTGGAAGACAACATCATGGCCAACTGACTGGAAAAGATCTGTGTTTATACCAATACTAAAGAAAGGTGATCCAACTGACTGTGGAAATTATCGCACAATCGCTCTGATCCCACATGCCAGCAAGATTCTATTGAAGGTTATTCAAAAGAGATTACAACCATACCTGGAACAAGAACTACCTGACATGCAAGCAGGGTTCAGGAAAGGGCGAGGAACGAGAGACATCATTGCGGATGTGAGATGGATCCTTGAAAAGACTATAGAATACCAAAAGGGTATCTATTTGTGCTTTATCGACTACAGCAAGGCTTTTGACTGTGTAAACCATGAGAAACTCTGGGCCACATTAAGAAGCATGGGTATACCAGAACACCTGATCGTTCTCTTGCGCAATCTGTACATTGATCAAGAAGCAACAGTTCGAACGGAACACAGAGAAACAGAATGGTTTAAAATAAGCAAAGGTGTAAGACAAGGCTGCATACTTTGCCCCTACCTGTTTAATTTATATGCAGGACAAATCATCAGAGAAGCAGGATTGTATGAAGACAACAGAGGCGTGAAGATTGGTGGAAGACTCATCAACAACCTTCGTTATGCTGATGATACCACATTACTGGCTGAAAGTGAAGATGATCTGAAACATTTGCTTCTCACAATCAAAGAACATAGTCTCAAAATGGGCCTGCACCTTAATGTAAAGAAGACAAAGATCATGACAACTGGCATAATCAACAGGTTCATCGTTGAAGGAGAAGAAATTGAAATTGTGAACAACTTTAACCTACTTGGATCAACTATCAATAAAGAAGCAACAAGCAGTCAAGAAATCAGACGACGCATTGCTCTTGGCAGAATGGCTATGAAAGACCTAGATAAGATTCTCAAGAGCAGAGATGTCTCTCTCCATACAAAGATTCGACTTGTTCAAGCCATGGTATTTTCAATAACATCATATGGATGTGAAAGTTGGGCAGTGAAAAAGACAGATAGGAAGAAAATTGATGTCTTTCAATTATGGTGCTGGCGGCGAATACTGTGTATACCATGGACTGCCCAAAGAACAAACTAGTCGGTACTAGAGGAGATCAAACCTAAGCTTTCTTTAGAAGCTCAGATGACAAGACTTCGACTTTCATACTTTGGACACATCATGTGAAGAGAGAGATCATTAGAGAAAGACATTATGCTTGGCAAGATAGAAGGTCAACGCAAAAGAGGAAGGCCAGCAATGAGATGGATCGATACAATAACAGCAGCTACAGGTACCAGTCTGTCAACAATGAGCCGCCTGACTGAAGATCGAACACAATTTAGGATAGCTATCCAGAGGGTCGCCATGAGTCGACTCCGACTCAACGGCACTTAACAACAACATTGCCTTATTTAACATAGTTACCTAAATTGTCAGGAAACGTGATGTCCTATGACAAAATGGAGGTAAGTTTTGGATTCAGCGCACCAAAAAACATAAAGATTATGTGGAATAACCAAAACAGCTCTCAAAAAAATTTTTTTTGCAGACCTGTGATATAAAAAGACTAGGGGACATGCAATGAAGCTACATGGTAACCTATTTAAGACTAATAAGAGAAAATATTTTTTCACTCAACGTGTAATCAAACTCTGGAATTTGTTATCAGAGGATGTAGTAAAAGCTGTTAGTGTAGCTGGCTTTAAAAAAGGTTTGGACAAGTTCCTGGAGGAAAGGTCCATAAACCATTATTAAAAAGGACCCAGGATATCACTGCTTGACCCAATACAAGCATTGAGGAACTTGTGTCTTTTGGGGAGACTGCCAGATACTTATGACCTAGATTGGCCACTGTTGGAAACAGGATACTGAGCTTGATGGACCTTGGTCTGACCCAGTATGGTATATCTTATGTTCTTAAAAACATGTAGCCGTAAGTCTTATTCTTACAAACATTTTGGGATATTTCAGATGTACTTTTCCTTTTTTTTTGTTAATGTTTTCTAAGTAGTTTATCTTCTGAAAAACCAAGGTATTTATAAGAACTATGTAGATATGAGATATCTGACTTTTTTACACCAGGCTGAGTCCCTGCCTGGTGGGCAACTTGTTGCAAAGCAACCCCTCTGCACCTAGCAGTCTTCCCTGGGAGATAAGGGAGGTGCTCAAGGTGAATGTAGTTCCCTGTGCATAAACTGCAAGGAGTCAGAGTCACACAACTCATTACTCAGAAAGTGAAAGAAGCAAGACAAGATTTTACTTGCTTATTTGTGGAATTGGAATTAGAGATGGTTTGTCCTGCATGGTGGACAAAGACATTTTCTCTTTATTCAGTCCCAGTAAGATTGAGGATTATTTGAGAGGCTTTATTCCAGCTTTCAACGTCTGAAAATGGGCATAGAGGCATTCAAAGCACGGAGACGTTTTCAGAGCCATTTTAGAAGCCAGTTCTGTGGATATCCCCAGCGCGAGGATGTCAAAGCCTGAATGGGTGCATGGTGGAGGTGTGGCTGAAGCGCTGAAACAGACATGCAAATGTCTGGAGAGTCAGCTATACTAATACTCCCTTTATTTCACAATACAACGACGAACACTGCCGGGGAATGGGTGCTCTGTTTTACCAGTTGCACCCCAGGATAATCCACTATCCTGGGCTGCAACTGTCAATCTCTTATCCTTTGGTTTCAGTTCACCTCTACTTTAACCACTCGTGTTATGGTTTCATCGACAAATGGCTCCTGGAGGGTCGAACAGCAGTGTTCTGGGTCCACTCCAGGACCGGGCAGTCAGAGCCTCCAGCTGGACATCAGTGCCATGGTGACAGGACACCAATGCACTGGCACGCCAGATGGAGCGCTGTGTGGTGTGGACAAGCAACCCAGGGGACATCCCCTGCAGCAAAATACAGTGCACACCGGGATGTCTAGGTGCCCGATTCCACAATCACAGCTGCAACTAGCTCTTGCAGTTGTGGAATTGGGCACAGCTTAGCCCCATCCAAGTTTTAGCCATCCCCACGGCCCAGGCGTGCACTGTATGGAATCGGCCTCCACATATAAAAAACAACAGAGTTCAGCTATCCTATGAGATTATTTGTTTGTAAAACTTCATATACCCTCTTCTGGGGCAAGCCAATCAAACTGTGGTATACAAACCATTAAAAATATATTTAAAAGATAAAAATTAATGACAACAACAACACAGCCCTCCAAACCCACCTTCCAGTTATGATATAACTATGTCCCTCCCTCTCATTTGGGGATATGGTCATTTCATGATAAAAATCCTTTATTTTACATTTGGGTCACATTTCTTCTAGCTTTCACTTTGTTTTACAGTGGCATGGTAATGCTATTTCAGGGAAAGATCCATATCTGTTTCCTACCCACAGCAGATGCATATCATCAAAGAACAGAATGTCCATTTCCTTGATTGAATAGTTGTAAGTAATGAGTGTCAGAAATGTAAGTCTCTGACTGTCATTTGTACCAACTAAAATAAATGCTTGAATCTATTTTTTCATGAAATTGAGTATTCCAGTTTCTCTCTTTTCTGAATTATACTTTGAGGTAGGGCAGAACCTTTTTATTAATAAGGGCGAAGTGTGTCTAGACTGACCACCTGACTTCAGATCATTAGGAACTAGCAAATGAGGCCTTATTTTCCAGTTTCTGTATCAGTGTTTCATAGTGTTTTTGGAATACCTGCAGTGATTCTGTATTGACCTAAATATAAGAAACCCTCAAATGTAAGACAACACCAAGAATCTGAGAAATACAATTAGAAAATACTTAAACACAAGTACTACTTAAAAAAATGTAATATTAACAAGTATCAGTTTCATCTCTGCTTTTATCATTATCTTCATCCTCATTGATGTCATGATCATTTTATTCTTCACTGCTGTCTTCATACAAGAAAATAAGTACGGTCATCTTGAAACAAAATAATCTGTAAGCTCATAAATTAAAAATGAGGACTGCATCTACGTCATTGCAAAACACGGATTTCCATAATGTTGAGTTTTCCATGAACAAGCAGGAAGTCAGTCCTCACATATGGGTGACATCCGCGCCGACAGAGCCTGCGCGGAGCATTTCCCCAGCTTTCAAAGAAAGCCTTTGGGAATACTACCACGCATGTCATCTTGTACAGTCTCCTTTTTTCCACGGAGCCCAACGGATGTGGTCCTCATCTCTCCCAGAAAAAGTGTTTGTTTCCTTCCAATTTCTTGTACTTCAGTCCTGTACTGTCCTCTGCCTCGAGTCAGGCACCTCAGTGCCATGCTCGGCCTTGTCACAGTCCTTTTTTGTCTAGGTCTTTCCTTGTCTGGCATTTGTGCCTTTTTCGCCCGGGGGTCCTTGATCCAAGTTGGGTGTTCTCCCATCATGACTCTGAGTGGATATAAAAAGTGTGACCGATGTGGCCAGATCATATCAATTACAAATACTCATGATTGCTGCCTCTGCTATCTGGGCCCAGACCACGACAGCTCCTCCTGTGACCGGTTTCAGCCATGACGCCCAAGACCAACAGGAAGAAGTCGGCGTTTCAGGGGAAGCTGTTCCGCAAGCCAGACTCCACTCCAGCATCCCCTTCTCCCAATCCGAAGGAGGGGGTTCCTCTGGTAGGTCGACAGACCCTTCTAAGAAGAAGGTGTGGCCTCCCGAGTTGTCGATGAAGCCTGGGAAGGTACCGCGACGGGACTCGGGCAACTTGGTGCAGTGCCCTGCCAAACTCTTAAGACAGGAGCCCTCGGCCGGCAGTGACCATGCCAGGGTTCAGGAGCCCATAGTTCTCATGGAGGATGCATTCTCCAGAGTGCCGGCGTCAAACCCAAGGCCTTCGGTGTCCATGCCGAAGGCTGCTGAGCCATCGGGTCTCGAGGCCCGTATGGCGTCCATAGAGCAGAGTCTCTCCTCCAATCTGGCCTTGCAGCAGGCATTGATCTCTGGACTCCCAGCATCGTTGGCCTCAACACCTGGCCCCTCCGGCCTTGGGGGATCCCCGGGGCCTCAAAGCAGGCACCAAGCGCCGCTGGCCTTGGGTAAGTCCTCAGCCCCTGCCGAGGTCCCGGTCCTTGGGGCCCCGGTCCTCCCAAGCGAGCCTGAAGGGGTCTGACACCTGGTCCTCAGGTGGTCCTCGGTTCCTCGGAGTTACCCACGAGGCCGAGTCCTCAACGATCTTGGGATCTGAATGGGAGACTGAGGACTAGGCTTCTCCCAAGACCTCCCGGCATCGGGACATTCCCTCGGAGCCTTCACCCCCACAGCCTCGACGCCACTCCCCACCCAAGGATGTGGCATTCCATGATTTTGTTTGGGACATGGCCCAGGCTCTCTCGGTGCAGACTGAGTCCGAGGAGGACCCGCGCACCGAGGAGCTGGAAATTTTGCCCAAGGAGACTCTCTCAGTCCGGTATCCAGCCCATCCTCGAGAGGCTCCTGCTCCTTACATGGGAGACCCTGGCCTCGGTGCAGATGGTCATCTGGCATGTCGACACCATTTACTGAGTCCGGAAGGGTGCGGGATTCCATGAGCCTCAACTCCCCCACAACTCAATGGTGGTGGAGTCGTCGATGCAAAAGGCTCACGAGTCAGAAGACCTACTCATCCGTGCCCCGCCCTGTATATAGGGATATATTTGAAGAGCCTGGTCCAGGAGCTCTCGGGATGCTCAGTGGGCCTCGCCGGGGAACCCCTCCAGCATGACTTGTCCCTGACACGGGCTGTCCGGGACTGCTTTAAGCTAGAGCTTCCTACGATGGGTTCGAGGCCTCAGCCCCGGTGGTGGCCACGGGCATCTGCCTGGCATGGTTGTAGACCTCTGACCTGGAGCAGTGAGTAGAGGAGAAGTTCCTGGATGTGCCCTGCAATGGGGAAAATCTTTTTGGGAAGCCGAAGTCCAACAAGGCCGCCGAGATCGAGGCCTAGGTAGTTACCCAACAGAGACTTTCCAAAAAGACCTCTGCTCTCCGCAGGAAGAAGCCCTCAGGAAAGAAGACCTTTTTCCTGAGGAAAAAGGATTATCCCTTGGCCAGCCATTACCAGGGTCAACCCCACAAGCCCGCACAGCCAAAGGGCCAGGGGCATGGGTCCAGGAAGCCCAAAGCCCCAGGCACTATACCCCTCAGTCAGATGGGGAGCTTTTGACTCCATAGGAAGGGATTGGCCTCCTTCGCCAACAGCTGGGCCACTATCACTTCAGACCATTGGGTCCTGTGGGTGCTGAGAGAGGGTTATTCCCTCCACTTGCAGCAAAATCCTCCAGATTACTTTCCAGGGGAGCCACCCCGTCCCCTCCTTCACCAGGCCTTGATCATCACAGAGCTTGCAAACCTGCTCAGGGACAGGGTGGTAGAACTTGTGCCCCACCACCTCTGAGGCAGGAGCTTCTACTCAAGGTATTTCCTTGTTCCCAAAAGAACAGGAGGCCCCTGGCCTATCC
The DNA here is from genome assembly GCA_033557465.1 of Ichthyophis bannanicus. Lineage (NCBI taxonomy): Eukaryota > Metazoa > Chordata > Amphibia > Gymnophiona > Ichthyophiidae > Ichthyophis > Ichthyophis bannanicus. The sequence continues at coordinate 548,515,088 of CM066033.1, forward strand.
TGGATCTGTGCAATCTCAAGTTCCTGGTGAGGGAGCGGTTCAAGATGCTTTCCCTTTGAACACTACTGCCCTACTTCACCAGGGAGATTGGCTTTGCTCCTTGGATCTCAAGGACACTTATGCCCACATCCTGATTCATCCCTCCCACAGGCGATACCTGAGGTTTGTGGTGGGAGGTCTGCACTTCCATTCTGTCTTGCCTCCTCCCCAAGGGTCTTCACAAAGTGCCTGGCTGCAGTAGCCGCACATATGCACTTTCAAGCTGTTCACATCTTCCCCTATCTGGACGACTGTCTTGTCAGGGGAGGCGGACTGGACCACAAGGCTGAGCATTCACGGCCTCCATCAGTTGGGCTTCATCATCAATTACCCTGTCCAGGCTCTCCCCAACTCAGACCCTGGAATTCATAGGGGCCCAGCTGGACATTGTGCTGGCCAAGGCTTTCTACCCAGGGGGAGAGCTGTTGGAGCCAGTCGCACAACGTCGGAGGATTCCCGGGTGAGTAGGTTGCGGCTGAGACTGCCCCAGGCGATTTTGGGGGGCTTAAGAACGCTGCTGTTCTCTGTGCACAATGGGAGAGTTGTTGGAGCCAGTCGCACAGCGTCGGAGGATTCCCAGATGAGCAGGCTGCGGCGGAGACTGCCCCAGGCGATTTTGGGGGGCTTAAGAATGCTGCTGTTCTCTGTGCACAGTGGAAGAGCTGTTGGAGCCAGTCGCACAGCGTCGGAGGATTCCCGGGTGAGCAGGCTGCGGCAGAGACTGCCCCAGGCAATTTTGGGAGCTTAAAGCTCGTTGTCTCCATAGACATGCGTCCTTATGTGCGTGGCCGTGGCGTGCCCTAAGGGGCGTGCCACAAGGGGAGGATAGGCCACTTGGGAGCCCCTTAGGAGCCACGCAGGAGCCGGGATTGTTGCCTGAGTCTGGGTAAAAGGAAGAAGAAAATATTTCCGTTTTCCCCGGGAGAGACTGGTCCTATGGATAGACACGTGAAGATCGTGGGTGTTGAGACCCCTCCCCCTGCAGGTACTGTGGTACACTCGCATTCTCCAGAGGGAGCTTCTTTGAGCTCCCCTGAGCGCTCTCTGCCACTTCCCCCGTCATTAATAACCCCACCGGAACTGCTGTCTAGTGGTTTACTGATACAACAGAGTACTCCTCTTCATAGTGTTGGTTCTTTGGTACCTGTTACTTAGCTGGCTGCCTCCCCAGATTGTCCCACAGGATATTCCTGACTCTCAGGTTTCCTTGTTGGACATCTGGAGGGTGGTTACCCATACTGAGGTTACTTTGGCAGCCACAGTAGCCCAGCTTTGTCATTTTTCCCAGGGAACTGTGACAAAACTGGAGGCAGTTGAGGAGCGGCTGGAATCTTTATCTACACATGTACAGAGATGTGATTCCCGGTATGCTTCCCTTCAGTCAATGAGTGCCTCCTCAGTTAAAAATAGTTTAATTATTCATCGTAGATTAGATTATTTGGAAAACACTCATAGGATATCCGTTTGTTAAATTTTCCTGTTACACATTTGATATCCCCTGAAATATTACTTCGTAAATATTTGAAAGAGGTGTTGGAATTATCAAATTCAGATACAATATCTTTTTCAAACATCTTTTATATTTCTTCACGATTGGTCTCAGGTGAGACTCCGGGAGGATATGATATATTGCAACCTCAATCTTTGGATAATCTTACCCAATTCCTGGAAGACTCAAGATACCATTGTAACTAGAGCCACTTTGGTGGCTTCTTTTGTATCTGAAATGGATAAAGCTTTAGTTTTTAAAAGTTACTTTAAGCATAAAGATGTGTATTTTTGTGGTGCTAAAGTACAGCTGTTTCAAGATGTATCCAGGGCAACTCAGGTGCGTAGGCGGTCGTTTTTGTCCCTTAAGCCCAGGGTGTTAGCCCTGGGTGCATCTTTTTTTCTTAGGTTCCCCTGTAAGTGTGTGATAACCCTTCAGGGGGTTAAGTATATCTTTCTTGATTCTTTACAATTGGAGAGCTTTTTGTCGGATAGGGAGGGTCCGGGGGATGGATGAGGGATAATGGTGGAAATTATATTTGTCATGAGGTTTGAGAGATTTTCTCTCGATGTTTCTTCCTTTGTTTGGAAAATTACTTTGTAATCTCTCCCCTATATGTGGACTGCAAGGATTTGTTATCTTTCTTTGTTTAAATATTGTCAGACGGCTGCCTGGGTGAGAATGTTCACAGTCTTGGCAAGTGCATATATCAATATGATTTGCAAGGGATTGTGGGACATGCAGTCCATTCACACCAGACACAGCTGCTCACAATAATTAGTTGTGCTTGAGTGTAAAGCCAATAAGATATTTATTTATTTATGGGGTTATTTCTCCCAACACAGCTATGCTTGGTAGCACATAAAACAGGATACTTGCTTTCAGTGTTTAACTTAGAAAAACAAAATCAGGAAAACAACAGCTGAACTTGTCAGGCAATCAAAGCAAAAGAATAAAGACCTGGTTGGTAACAAACTGGTCTTTTCTGTAGGCTTTAGCTAATATTTTCTTAGCAGTGCTTTAAACAACAAGCAAAACCCACAAAGAAGGGAAAAACTGTTCTTTTCAGGTTAACTTCTTATATCTTCACACATAGATTCAGAAGTGATTCCCTCAGAGCTCACAAGCAATTAGGTAAGGCTCAATTGCTAGCAGTTACCCAGCTGAAACCCCTTAGCTGGCTTGCTTTCTACTGCGTGGCTCAAATCCTACTTCAGGAGCTTTTCTGAGTAGATTAAAGAACAAGTTTGTATTTCTTTGTGATGGTTGTTGTACTTTGTAACAGAAAATTACCAAAGGAGATTAGACAGAAAGCAATCCATATATTCACAGCCTGTATCTAAGACCGCTCCCCCTTCTTCAACAAACATGGGTTCAATATCATGGATTGGCACAGAGGAATTTCTCAATGTAGCACTCTCAGGAGAATACTTGTTTCCCTGCTGTCTTTCAAGGTTATAGCTAGGGCATAGATCAGTGTTCATACCTGAGCTTCCATTGCTGTTAGAGTTCCTCTCTAAATAGCCTGGCCAGTATGTAGTTCAGTTCTTATGTCCAGCCTTCCAATTCCAGATCCCTGGACACTGGATCTCTGTTCACATACCTTCTGGCACGGGTCCTTGGGTCCCTTCCAAGTGCAGCCGTCTCCCTCACAGGTACCGTCTGGAGATTCCTAGCTCTGCAGCACCACTCCTCTGGTTTTCCCCAGTCTAATGGTGTATGCTGGCCTTTTGAACGTCTCCCAGTATACGTACTGCTCTGGACTCCTTTAGACCTCCCAAATGCTTTTCTCTTCTTTCTTCCAAAGGGTTTCTTGCCCTCTCTGTCCGTCCGCACTGGCTTCTGCTTCTGATGTTCCTCCAGATGATGAAGACCTCCAAGCTGAGGATATCCAAGCTGATTCTGAGGATGAGGATCTCCCAGATGAAACTGAGGATAATTCTGAGGATAATTCTCTGTAGAATAAACTCTACCTTTATTCTGCTTTGATGAGTGCTCCACCCTAGCACAGCGCAGCTGTGTTGAATCAGGTCCTTCCCTTTGAGATGAGTGCTTAGGGATTACCTCATAGCCCTCCTGATTGAACACACGTTTCCTCACTTCAGCTCCTCTAATGGCTGCTGGGAACCTGGTGCATTCTGGGACTGGTAGTCTTTTATGGAAAAATTCTGTTTTCTTATTTCTACCAGAACTGACAGGTTGCTTGTTCAGAGTCACTTCACCTTTTCTATAACTCCTTCCTAAGCTATGATAAGCTTCCTTATCACAATATTTATTATTTTGTTTGTTTTCTATTTTCTGACTATTGCCTGTACACTTGCTTAGTCAAGTTGTATGAATTAATAAAAAATTAAAATTTTTAAAAAAAGGCTTTCTACCCAGAAGACAGAGCTCACTGCCTAATGCATGTTATGCCCCTAGCCCGCCTACACATGCGAGCGGCCCAGTGGTGCGTCTGGTCTCAGTGGTCTGAGGCAACAGGCGGACTGGAGGACGGGGTGTGGGTCACCCAGCAGCTAGCAGCCTCCCTTACCTGGTGGAAGTCCCCACACCACCTCAGGGCAAGGATGCCTTTCCAGGTATCAGCACCTCAGAGGATTCTGACGCCTCCCTGACGGGCTAGGGTGCGCATTGCGAGAACCAAAACACTCAGGGCCACTGGTCTTCCAAGGAGTCCTGCCTGAAGATCAACCTCCTCAAGCTCCGGGCCATCTTTCTGGCCGTGCAGACCTCCTGCCACCTGCTCCGAGGTCTTCCAATCCTCATACAGATGGACAACCAGGTGTCCATGTTCTATGTCTACAAGCAGGGTGGAACGGGCTCCTATTACCTCTGTCAGGAGGCCATAGCACTTCATTCCTTTGTGGTATGCAACCGCATAACCTTAAGGGCTGTGTACCTCCTGTGCCAGGACAACTCCCTGGCAGACAGGCTCAGCAGAGTCCTCCAGCTACACGAGTGGTGCCTGGACCCTGAGGTGGCCCAGAGGCTCTTACAGCTCTGGGGCAGGCCCTGCCTGGACTTGTTTGCCTCTACGGACAGTGCTCAGCTTCCATGATTCTGCTCCCCTCAACCACACTGTGGGAGGGTGGTGGCAGATGCGTTTCTGATCTCATGGTTGCAGGGCCTGTTTACGCTTTCCCCCTGATACCCAAGTATCTGTTCAGAATCCAGAGCGAGCACGCCTCATTGATCCTGGTGGCCCAGGTAACCTAGTTTCCCCCTGCTGCTCTGTCTGTCGGTGGCAGCCCCAGTACCCCTTGGCTAGACCCCGGGCCTCCTCTTGCAGGAGGGTGGCTCCCTCCTGCGCCCCAACCTGAGGGTGCTAACGCTGACAGCGTGGCTGTTGAAAGGGTAGCATTGGCCTGTTTCCACCTCACGAAGGAGGTCAAGGAGTTCCTCCTGGCCTCCAAGAAACCCTCCACTAGGAGGGCTTACACCTTCAAGTGGAGGAGGTTCTCCTGGTGCGCAGACAGCAACGTGAATGGGTTCTCCTGCCAGGTACAGCTCGTGTTGCAGTACCTTTTGCATCTCTCACACTCTGGCCTGAAATCTAATTCAGTCAGGGTGCATCTCAGCACCATAGCTGTTAACCATCACCCTGTAGAGGGGAAGGCTGTATCGACCCTGCCCCTGGTATCTAAATTCCTCAGGGGCCTTCTGTTGTCAAGGCCCCCCCTCTGGCACCAGAATGGGACCTCAATGTGGTACTCTACCAGCTGTACCATTTGAGCCTATGGCCACCTGTCACCTGAGATACTCCTACTGGAAGGTGGCTTTCCTGGTGGCCGTGACCTCTGCCCGCAGGGTGAGCGAGCTGCAGGCCCTGGTGGCGGATCCTCTCTACACCCAGTTCTACACGAACAGAGTGGTGCTGTGGACACATCTCAAGTTTCCATCTCAACCATGAGGTGGTTCTCCCTACCTTCTTTCCACGGCCTCACTCCGGCAAGGTAGAGTTGGTCTTGCATACCTTTGATTGCAAGAGGGCCCTGTCCTTCTATCTTCATAGGACCAGGGATCATCACAAAGCTCCCCAACTCTTTGTCTCATTCAACCCCAGTAAATTGGGGCTGCCGGTAACCAAAAGGACTCTGTCCTCTTGGGTGATGGACTGCTTCGCCTTCACTTACAAGCAGGCAGTCCTTTCCTTGGAGCACTGGATCACTGCTTATTGCATCAGAGCCATGGCTGCTTCGGTGGCCAACCTGTGCTCGATACTGGTGATGGAAGTATGCAAGGCTGCCACATGGTCTAAAGTGCATACCTTTGCAGCGTGTGCATTACTGCCTTGAGAGTGAGTCCCACAGGGACAGTGCCTTCAGCCAGGCAGTAATCCATAGCATACTCTGTGTTTAGGCAACTCCTGCCCTCCAGCCCGTTGATGATCAGGCTCCTGGATTATTGGCGACGAGGATAGCTGGGCGTTGCGGAGTCTCTGAGTAGGGACTCGTCTTCTGCAACTGACGTCCTCCCCTGGTGGTCGCCGTTGGTGCTATCATGGCTCGAGTCCCGCAGCATGGAGCTAGGGAGTCTCATATGTGAGGACTGACTTCCTGCTTGTTCCTGGAGAAAGCGTAGTTACTCACCTGTAGCAGGTGTTCTCCGGGAACAGCAGGAATCTGTCCTCACAACCCTCCCTCCTCCCCTGGGAGTTTGCCGCCTCTGTTTTTGTCATTTCGCCTAAGCTATGTCATCATAGTAAAAGCTGTTAGTGTAACTGGCTTTAAAAAAGGTTTGGACACGTTCCTGGAGGAAAGGTCCATAAACCATTATTAAAAAGGGATCCAGGATATCAATGCTTGACCCAATACAAGCACTGTGGAACCTGTGTCTCTTGGGGATACTGCTAGGTGCGTATGACCTAGATTGACCACTGTTGGAAACAGGATACTGGGCTTGATGGACCTTGGTCTGACCCAGTATGGCATATCTTATTGCATCCTTGGGATGGAAGGGGACCACACATTCATGGTAGCATTCCCAAAGGCTTTGTTTGAAAGCTGGGGAAATGCTCCGCACGGGCTCCATCTGCGCTGACGTCACCCATATGTGAGGATTGATTCCTGCTGTTTGTTCCCGGAGATCACCTGTTACAGGTGAGTAACTACGCTTTATTTCTGGCTACATTTTATAGCATTTTACTGCTTGGCTATAGTTTTGCGTCTATTATTTATTTCTAGCTCTATTGCTCTGTTATATGTCATATATATATATGACATATAACAGAGCAATAGAGCTAGAAATAAATAATAGACGCAATTATATATATAATATATAATACTTTGTTGTTTTTCTGGCTGTGTATATATTTGACAGAAAAATGGGGGGGGGGGGATCCTAAGTTTGCCTTGTTTTCTCCAAAATAGAACAGTGCTGCTGATTTCTGTCTTTTGTCTTCCTATACTACAATGTATTAGTAAATGACAGAAATTTTGGGTTATTAAGATTTTAAAAATTCTCTATTGTTAAGTGCCATCGAGTCTGTGTTGACTCCTGGCGACCCTCTGGATAGTTGACCTAAACTTTGTTCGGTCTTCAGTCAAGTGGCTCATTGTTGATAGTGGTATCCATAGCTGCTGTTATTGTATCGATCCATCCATTGCCAGCCTTCCTCTTTTACAGTGACCTTGCCAAACATTATGTCTTTCTCCAATGATCTTTCTCTTCGCATGATATGTCCAAAGTATGAAAGTCGTAGTCTTGTCATCGGAGCTTCTTAGGTTTGATCTTCTCTAGTATTGACTAGTTTCTTCTTCAGACAGTCCACAGTATTCATCGCCAGCACCATAATTCAAAGGCATCAGTTTTCTTCCTGTCTATCTTTTTCACTGTCCAACTTTCGCATCCATATGACGTTATTGAAAATACTATGGCCTGGACAAGTCAAATCTTTGTATGGAGAGAGACATCTCTGCTCTTGAGGATCTTGTCTAGGCCCTTCATAGCCATTCTACCAAGAACAATATGTCGTCGGATTTCTTGACTGCTAGTCCTTTCTTTATTGATTGTTGATGCAAGTAAGTTAAAGCTGTCAACTATTTCAATTTCTTCCCCATCAATGATGAACTTATTGATTTTGCCAGTTGTCAGGATCTTTGTCGTCTTAATGAAAAAATCTAGTTTCTCTATTTTCTCTGTTTGACTTTTATAAATAAAAGATTGGGGGATTATCTTCATTTCAGATCTACTGGCCTTTGAGCAATAAAATCCCTCTGTCTGCCTATCACCAGTCTCCCCCTCCCCCAAGCTGATTTTCTTATATACGAGGTCTGTCCAAAAAGAAACTAAACTTGCTAAAGAGGGTGCCAGTAAGCTAACACAGCACACTCGCAATAATGGTGATGTGTAGTGGTGACCTTGAGCTTTAGCCTCCCAGTTGCTCGGTCACACCACGCGAATTGGTTATGGACTACATGCAGTAGAGTGAAGTTGTCTCATGTGCTGTTTGCTATTTTTTGCAAGTTGAAATATGAAGGATCTTGAAGAGCAATGCGTTTGCGTGAAATTCTGTGTGAAATTGACTTTTACCGAGACTTTTCAGATGTTGTAGCACGCTTATAGAGAGGATTGTTTAAGCTGCAAATAATGTTACAAATGGTACCAACATTTCAAATCGCGCAGAATTCCCACTGAAGACTATCCCAAAACTGGCCAGTCTTCCATGTCAATTGACGATGATCATGTTAAGAAAGTTTGTGCTTTGATTCTTGAAATCATCACCTAACTGTCCATGAAGTTGCTGAAGAAATAGGCACAAGTAAAAGTTTCTGTCACACAATTGTGACTTATAAACTTCAGATTCATCGTGTTGCTGCAAAATCTGTCCCTCATCTCTGGACAGATTAGCAAAAAGCGAACCATGTCACAATCACTAATCACTCCTTATCTGTGAATTTTTGGCAAAGCACGAGATGTCTCTAGTCACGCAGCCTCCCTACTCTCCAGATTTGGCCCCTGTGGGCTTCTTTTTTTTCCTGAAGTTGAAATCCACTCTGAAAGGTCGCCTGTTATGACATTTTTCAGAATTAGCAAAAGGAACATGAGATGAGTTCACTCTACTGCATGTAGTCCATAACTAATTCATGTGGTGTGATTGAGCAAGTAGGGGGCTAAAGTTCAAGCTCACCACAAAAAAATCACCATTATCGCAAGTCTGCTGTGTTGGCTTGCTGGCACCCTCTTTAGCAAGTTTGGTTTCTTTTTGGACAGATGATGTAACTTTCCTAACACATGGAAGGAGTTCTTTTAGAAACCTTATTCACAATTTCCATGTGGAAAATCTGTCATTTGCACATAGAAATGGTGATTTTAGAAATGGCAAGGTTTACATGTGGATGTCCATAGTAGGTATTGCAAGGGACTTGGTTAGGGTATGGTCTCAGTGGGTCAAAGATTTACACGTGTATTCCCCATTTCATATTGAGAATGCACTTGTATGACCAAAATTGTCCACATTGGAATTTAAAACTGCTTCCTGACATGTATAGGTTTTTAGAAAGATAGCGGCCTCCAGAGTTAATTGTTGGCATTTATACATATAGGTTTGCAAAATGGCCCACATACACATAAGTGCCAGCATTTACAAAAGGAAGTTGTGCAATATTAGTTCAAATGTATAAGTTGCCAAGTTCCCTCTCTTGATTTTTCCCATGTTTAGATTTCTTAAATGATTCCTCCAGCTCTACGTATCTGCAAATACATGTGCATTCCTGCACTATTTTTAAAAAGGCGCCATGTTTAATAGAAACTTGTCTAAAATACTGCTGGAATTGCGTATGTCCTGACCTTGTTGGAATATAAACCAGAACTGTAAGTGAAATCAGAGAAGGAAGCTGATGAATGTTAAGTGCTGTCAAGTCAGTGTCGACTCATGACGACCCTCTGGATAGTTGTCCTAAATTGTGTTCAGTCTTAAGTCAGGCGGCTCATTGTTGACAGACTGGCACCCGTAGCTGCTGTTATTGTTATTGTCATTGTCATTGCTGACCTTCCTCCTTTGCATTGACCTTGTACCTTCTGAAGCATGATGTCTTTCTCTAATTATCTCTCTCTTTGCATGATGTGTCCAAAGTATGAAAGTCAAAGTCTTGTCATCTGAGCTTCTAAAGAAAGCTTAGGTTTGATCTCCTCTAGTACTGACTGGTTTGTTCTTTGGGCAGTCCATGGTATACGCAGTATTTGTCGCTAGCACCATAATTCAAAGTCATCAGTTTTCTTCCTGTCTATCTTTTCCACTGTCCAACTTTCATATCCATATGATGATATTGAAAATGCCATGGCTTGTACAAGTCGAATCTTTGTATGGATAAAGACATCTCTGCTCTTGAGAATCTTGTCTAGGTCTTTCATAGCCATTCTGCCAAGAGCAGTGCGTCGTCGGATTTCTTGACTGCTTGTTGCTGCTTTATTGATAGTTGATCCAAGTAGGTTAAGGTTGTCAACTATTTCAATTTCTTCTCCATCAACAATGAACTTATTGATTTTGCCAGTTGTCAGGATCTTTGTCGTCTTAACGTTAAGGTGCAGGCCCATTTTAAGACTATATTCATTGGTCTTGAGAAGCAAATGTTTCAAATCGTCTTCACTTTCAGCCAGTAATGTGGTATCAGCAGCATAGCGAAGGTTGTTGATGAGTCTTCCACCAATCCTCACACCTTGATTGTCTTCATACAGTCCTGCCTCTCTGATGATTTGTTCTGAATATAAATTAAAGAGGTAGGGGGGGAAGTATGCAGCCTTGTCGTACATATTTGCTGATTTTAAACCATTCTGTTTCTCCTAGTTCCATTCGAACTGTTGCTTCTTGATCAATGTAAAGGTTGTACAAAAGACAGACCGGGTGTTCTGGTATACCCATGCTGCTTAATGTGGCCCAGAATTTCTCATGGTTTACACAGTCAAAAGCCCTGCTGTAGTCAACAAAGCACAAATAGATATCCTTTTGGTATTCTTTAGTCTTTTCAAGGATCCATCTCACATCCACGATAATGTCTCTCGTTCCTCTCTCTTTCCTGAATCCTGCTTGCACTTCAGGCAGTTCTCGTTCCAGGTATGGTTGTAGTCTCTGCTGAATGATCTTCAGTAGACTCTTGCTGGCATGTGGGATTAGAGCGATTGTGCGATAATTTCCACAGTCAGTTGGGTCACCTTTCTTTAGTATTGGTATAAACACAGATCTTTTCCAGTCAGTTGGCCATGAATTTGTCTTCCAAATTTCCTGGCAGAGCCTTGTAAGTATGGTAACAGCTTCAACTGATTGCTTTAATAACTCAATTGGAATGCCATCAATGCCCAGTGCTTTGTTCTTTGATAAGGCTTTCAATGCAGCTTCAATGACTTCTTTCATCACCAATGGTTCCTGATCATAAGGTATAGATTGAAACGGCTGTTTGTCCACTTTATGGTATAATGACTCTGTATATTATTTTCTTGATCTTCTCAACATCATTCAGCATGGATCTTTGAGCATCTTGGAGCATTCCAATTCGAGGCTGGAATTTTTTCTTTAACTCTCGTAGCTTTAGAAAAGCCGATCTTGTTCTTCCTCTAATAGCTTCTGATTTTATTTCCTTGCGTGTGTCATTGTAGTACTTTTCCTTGTCCTGTCTTGCTGCACGTTGGAAATCTGAGTTCTGCGATTGTCTCTCTTTCTCCTCTGGCTTTAACTTTTCTGCGTTTCTGGACAATTTTCAGAGAAGGAAGTAAAGATTATAAAATGGTTGTTATCAATTTGGGAACACATGACTGGCTAAAAATAGCATCTCCAGGAACAAGCAGGAATAAGTCTTCACATATGGGTAAGTCGGAACCGACGGAGCCCGCGCGGGAAAGCTCCCCAGCTTTTCAGATGAAAAGCTTTTGGGGCTTCCCACAGCGCATGCGCGCTGCCTTTCCGCCTTCCTTACCAGCTCTCTTCAGTTCTTTTTTTCCGCGGAGCCAGCAGGTCGTGTTCCTGTCACCGCTGAAGAAATTTTTATTTTAATTTGTTTCTTTTGACCGCATACCTGCCTTCCCCATACCTGTTTTTTTCCCGGCTCCTCATGCATCCAATGCAGAGAGGAACCTTCATACTCTTGACTGTAAAAGAGCTCTCGCCTTTTACCTCAACAGGACTCAGCCACATCGAAAGTCTTCCCAACTTTTTGTGGCTTTTGATCCTTCTCATTTGGGACTTCCAGTCACCAAACGTACACTTTCCAATTGGATTGCTCAGTGTATTTCTTTTACTTACCAGAGTAAGAACATTTCTCTGGAAGGCCATGTCACAGCTCACAATGTGAGAGCCATGGCTACTTCTATGGCTCATCTTCACTCTGTATCCATAGATCAGATCTGTCGAGCAGCCACTTGGGCCTCGGTTCATACCTTCACAGCCCATTACTGTTTGGACAAGGACTCCCGCCGGGATGCCTTGTTTGGTCAGGCTGTCCTCAAACACCTGTTCCATACTTAAGCAACTCCTGCCCACCTTCCCTGAATGGATGCCTGAGATCCATACGAAGATGGTTTACCCTTGGAGGGGGATCTCCCAGGCATCTTAGCTAGGGAGTCCCCATATGTGAGGACTTATTCCTGCTTGTTCCTGGAGATAGCACAGTTACTTACCTGTAACAGGTGATCTCTGGGAACAGCAGGAATTAGTCCTCACAACCCACCCACCTCCCCTAGGAGTTGTATCTTCTATCTATCTACCTTCCTTTCCTCTCTCTATTGTCTCAGCTTTAAACTCGAACTGAAGAGAGCTGGTAAGGAAGGCGGGAAGGCAGCGCGCATGCGCTGTGGGAAGCCCCAAAAGCTTTTCATCTGAAAAGCTGGGGAGCTTTCCCGCGCGGGCTCCGTCGGTTCCGACTTACCCATATGTGAGGACTAATTCCTGCTGTTCCCAGAGATCACCTGTTACAGGTAAGTAACTGTGCTTTCTCTGCAGTGTAAAGAGACTTCTAAATTTTGAGAGAAACTTAAACGCATAGTCAACACTATATAGCATGTTCAGACGTTTTCTGCTTGTTCATGGTAAGGGAGAAATGAGGCTGCATCAGACAATAGCTTTGTTAAATAGATGCAAACCTGGTGTAAACAAGGTTTTAAATAAATAGGCAACTGAAGCATTAGAGGAAACAAGTAGCTATTGTGTAATGATGGAATACATGTTTCTGTTAAAAACAATAACCCAGAAACCCCCCCCAAAAAGCACAAAAATATTTGCATCCAGTACAAGAAATATGGTAAATTCCATTCTCAAAGTCCAAAAAAATATTTTAGATCAAGTTTGTTAAATAAGACTTGAAATACTAATAGCCTATATCTTTAAATGTATACACATTATCAATTCCAATCCTTCCAGAATTATATTATAAAAATGTGTTGAAAAAGATAAGTTAGAAAATCATGGGATAGCTCAGCCTTCTAATGCGGGAGCCTTATTGGCAATCACAGACATAACCACTCAATATCATTGCATATCTGAATAAAATCCACTGTTTGCAAATAATTTTAGATAACAAATATATATTTATTTTTGCTGTATGGTTGGTCAGTTAAGATGTTAATCAACTTCTGAATGATGATTAGGATGATGATTAGCATTTAATATCCATGCTTTTTACAGTTCAAAAAAATTTCTTCCAAATTCAGTACCCCCACCCATACCAGTGGCTTATCTCATCTTCAGTTCTTGAAAATGTAGGTCACTTGGGGATATTGTTACTAAAGGTTAACGTGTGTTAAGAGCTACAATGGCCAATAGAAATGAATGAGCAGTGGAAGCTCTTAATGTGCATTAACTTCACTTAATACAGTATTAACCTTTAGTAAACATGTCCTTTGGAGTTTACAACAATAACACACACACACCCCAAAATGAATCTAAAATTAGTTTATGGTGCCTCAATTCTAAAAAAAAACTCTTCATGGCTTCACAGCCCTTGAACTCCACTACATTCCAACTTGGCCATTGATTTCACCAATACATTATGAGTTCTTCAGGCAGCATAAATCATCTGGAAGGAATAAAAAAAGATATTCATATCTTGTAACTTCAGAGGCATATTAACAAACCTCATGCCCAAATATTTATGTACCCACCCTGATGCTCATCTCACACACTACGCCTGTGCACTGCTTAGTTTTACTGTCTTTTAAAATATCTCTTAAAAACCCTCTTTCTTCAAGAACCAGATATTCACAGTTACCAATGGCACCAGGATGTATTAAAAATAATTTTTTGTCAGCCTCTGATCACAATTCAAAATATAACAATTACAGCTTTTAAATACCTGAGCCCATTGTGCTCTATTCAGTCTTAAAACATTCAGTCATAGGCTCTTTAAGCACATAAGTGCTCAATTCATAATCAACAGTTCTCCGACATAGTGATTGACATCAGACACTGGAGTATTTAGTTGGAAAGTGATTTGGAAAACTATAAGCTGTGATTGCTACTTGTACTGTATATCTTGAGTTGTGGGCAGAGGCCAACAAAAAAATATTTTTATTATGTAGCGGTGCCATCGGAATATCTGGTTCTTGAAGAAAGATGGTTTCTAAGAGGATATTGTGGATACTGCCTCAACCCTTATACTATACCACTGTTTTGAATACTTATTGCCTTTCAGAGGCAAAGTAAGTCTTGGACATGAAATTGTCCAAAAGTAGTCTAATAAACTGGCCAATACAGTATTATAAATTAAAGCATGACTGACCTGCCCTATTTTTTTTTTTTTTACCTAGGCAGGTGGTCTCCAAAGGTATGTCATACATTTCTGGTAATGAAAATATAGTTCTCTAATACATGCAAAATGTGTGTTTCTATAAACATTTCTGAACTGTTGCATAATTATAAAATGTCGAGTTTTATTTCAAAAATTTATTTTTTTAACACCAGAAGTATTAGATATTTAAACAGAATTTGAAGTAAATTTCATAAAAATTTCTTACTGATAAAAAAAAGGCTGTGGTGCATACAGTGTTTCTCCAGCCACATCACACTGCTGAAAGAATGTCCTAGCCTCTCCCCCCCCCCCCCCAAAAGCCTCTTTCATCCATCATTAGCTTGGCCTAGGCGTCATAGAATTGCCTGTGACAAAAACAGGAGATATGGTATCACCCCATTCCAAGATGTTCCAAAATGCTCTCACCATAACAGTTTTGACCTTTACCGCCCCATGGTCTGCAATGTAGAATATTATATGGTTATAGTCAGCAAGGCTACATTTAGTGTGCCGAAACTGATATTATTGCTAATAAGTGGTCCAATGAAAATGTTTCACCTCCTTCCAACCTTGTTACAGTGTATGATAAGAATGATAGAGTCAATACCATACACCACACTGAAATGGGGAAATCTACTGCTGAAAAATACTCCTTCAGCCAAGGAGAATTGTACCCAATAACTCCTGACATCCAACAACTGTCCCTTAGAGCATGCTGGATTTGCCTTTGTGCCTGGCATATATCTGACAATGATACTGCCACTCACAGGCACAAGCATTCACTGTCCTGAGTACTTGCATGGTGAGCAGCAGACATTTTGCTCCATTTGGTTTAAATTGTGTACGTGTCTGCAGGTGCAAGGATGAAGAAACAAAGAAACAGATACCAAGACTGGCAGTAATTTCAGGTTTGAAAAAACCCTTTTATTGTCCCCTACGCGTTTCAGCCTCCGGCCTTCTTCAGGGGGATATATATTAAGGGAGCAAACCTCGAGAAAGCACAATCATAATTAAACAAAAAATGAATACAATAGAATTGATAAAGCCAAATAATTAAAATAAATAACATATAAAATCATGCATATTAAAATAATAACTAAAAAACGCCGCTAACATATATGGTAAGGTAATAAATAAACATTAAAACCAAATACAATTAAAAAGATACAAATAAAATTATCTATCAAAGGTTGTATCAAAGTTATGACCAGACATATAGATAAAAGTGAGATGAGGAGGACATATAAATATATATCATCTGATATCTTTTTTTATTAAATGAAACATATAGATGGGGTGAGATAAGGAGAACATATATAAAACATATAAATATATCAACCGATACCTTTTCTGTAAAAACCTTCCGTCAAATGAAAGGCATGTGCCACTAAAATAAATAATTAAAAAATGAGTTGGACATTAATTGTGTTTGATGACTAATACCAATGAATAAATAAATGAATAAATAACACAGATGATAAAACTATTAATTATTTATAAAAATGTTGATTAATTAGAGTGAATTAATAAGAAAATAAATAACCCACCAAATAAAACTGTGTATTAAAAAACATATAAATTTAAACATTTTTTTAAAAAATGTCCTAATAGTATAAAAGTGAAATGTGAAACTGAAAGACTCATACTCCAGTATTTATTGCAAAAAAAGCCAGAGATGTTAACTAAATCATTACGCCAGTGTTGCAAAAAATTATGTGAGAAAGAACACTATCATGTGATGCCAAATTATGTAAGGAGGAACACTGTCATGTGATGCCAAAGACAATTGTACCAAACAATAAAAACCAATATGTATGACGTAATAATCAAAATTGCATTGCCACATTCTATGGTTATACACATCAGGAAACCAAAAAAAAAAAAAAATAAATAAAAATATATATTGTTAACGTTCAGTTGCCTTTTCAAAATGAATATATTTGCACAGAAGAAGTAAAAGAAATTTAAAGGATGTATAACAACATCAAACCATATTAAAATAATTCTTATTGCTTGTAAGTCAAGATCATAATCTCACAAAAGTGTCAAAATGAATTTAAAAGATCCAAGATGGCGGAGGAGTAATACGTTGAGGTGGAGCGCTCCGCATCAGTCGTGCATCGTTCCTAGATGGGGAGGAAATGGAAGCAACGTACTCAGCAGCCCCCGGAGGTTTCGACCCCGACTGGAGGTCTGGTGCAGTCTTCGATTGCGGCCTTCTGCGTTCTATCGACACCTATGGCTTCGGTGGATCTTGGGGAGTGCTCTTCGGATCTGAGCTATGAAGGGGTGGTTTTGGGTCCCCTGCAAGCGCCGCCAGTTCAGCCTGGTTCCGGTCTCACGGGGGAGCAACCTAGAGGTGTCTCCCCGTTGTTGGAGTTGCCCGCGGCTGTGGGGGTTTCCTCCGTGAAGAACGAAGGGATGGCAGTCGTCGGTGAGTTCGCCGAAGGGGGTCGAGTGAGAATTTCCTCCTCCCTTGCGAGTGCGGAAGTGAAACAGCTCTTACCTGGGCTGCATGGTCCTGCAGAATTCAGACTGCCTGGGTTTGTGGAGAAACCGGCGCGAGTTACTTTAGAGAGCTTGTGAGAAGCTATCTCCGCCTTACAACAAACTCTCCTTCCCTTTGTTACTTCCTTTGCTCATCAGATGGAAGTTGTTAAAGTCCAGTGTTCCTCGTTGAACTCTGCTGTGGTTGCTCAGTCTACTAGGGTTGCCACCCTTGAAGCTAAAGTGGAGGATCTGGAGTCCTTAAAGGCTGTCAATGAGAAAGACAGGCTGGTTCAGTTAATAAGGGTTGAGTTCTTGGATAACTCTCTTCGAAAGAACAACTTGAGGTTTTTGAACTTTCCTCGGTCGCCTTTGATTACCTCAATGGACCTGGTCCATAAGTTTTTTATTGAGGTTTTGCAGATGCCGGCAGAGTCGCTGCCTCCTCTTGTGAGAACCCAGTATGTATCAGTATCTCCCCTGGGCCCTGGGTTACAGCAGGTTCCTGATGTGGGAGATGAATCGTCTCAACTTGATTTATCAACCTTTCTGGAGTCTTCTTTAGAGGTGGTGACTAGCAGGGCTACATTATTGGTTCAGTTTGCTTTTGAGTCTGATAGAAACACTGTACTCAGATTATATTTCCGCAAATTATCTGTCACTAAGTTTATGGGCTCAAAAATTCTAATTTTCCCTGATTTGGCTAGGGACACGCAGAAGAGGCGGAAGGGGTTCCTTGCTTTACACCAGAGAACCGTCGCCTTGGGTGCTGTGTTTAAGTTGAGATATCCTTGTAAATGTATGGTGAATTTAAGTTCTAATCAGTATTTGTTTTTTGAGCCCAGACAACTGTTGCAATTTCTTGATTCTAGGGAGAAGGGGGGTGGTGGGGATACTCCCTCATCGGCTGCCATATAATGTAATCTATGCTCCTATGATATCATTTTCTGGTTTGATAACACGTCTGTGTTGTATTTTATTTCTTTATTCTTGGATCTTATTGTGGGGTTTATCTATTGTGGTCTATTCCAGGGATGTTTGTTGTTTGTAGAAGATCTTTGGTCTCTCTAAATTGATTTTTCCTTATTGTTTTTTCTGATTCAGAATGTTTATTGTCTGGATTGTTTATGTAAAATTTATAAATATAAATATAAAATAAAAAAAATTTAAAAATGAATATAGCCGTAGTTATTTTTGTAAGGGTTTTTTTGTAAGGGACTTCTTTGGAAAAAAAAAGTCTTACCGTGAGAAACTAACCACGTTTTTACAGCGTATTCCCACCGGTTTGAGATGAAACGTTATCCTTTTGTTTATTGCACAAAACGAAGAACACCACAGAGCACAAAAGATTGTGGTATATTTCCAAACGAGCCCTTTTAGAAAAACATCCTTTGATAGAGACCAAATTTTATGAAGTAAAAGTAGCTGACTACGTTTTGACAGTGTTTTGAGGTGAAAAGTCATCTTTTTGTTTGTTGCACAAAAAGAAGAAGAATGCTACTGATATTGCAAAAGAACCCTTCTAAAAAACTTCTTTTGTTGAGTAAAACATCTGTCTTAAAATGTTATATGCAGTAGCCGTAAGAGACTAAACCAGCTACTCGTGACCGCCGATTTTTACAGCAACTGTGAAAGACTAAACTGAACTTCTTTTGTTGAGTAAAACGTCTGTCTCAAATGTGATATGCAGCAACCGTGAGAGTCTAAACCAGCTGCTCATGACCGCCGATTTGTACAGTAACCGTTAAAGATTAAACCAGCTACTTAAAACCGCCGATATTGGCTAAAACGCTATCTCACTAAAAAAAATGCTTATAACGCAAAGAAAAAAGAATGTCTCATCTAGGTATAACACCATCTAGACAAATCATATATTTATCCATAATTACTGCATATAACATTTTAAGACAAATGTTTTACTCAACAAAAGAAGTTTTTTAGAAGGGTTCTTTTGGCATAGTGAGCAAATTATATATGTTTCTATAAATTATTAAGCAAAGTATATGAAGCTTTTTGCCAATGATTATAAATATCTCAGTCTTTTTTTTTTTTAAATAATTGTCTTACCGCGTTTCGTGGCTATGTGTACACAGCAATTGCAAAGGAGTGAAATGACTACGTTGATCCCTTTTAACAGTATGTTCCCGCCAATCAGGGGTGAAAGGTCATCTTCTTGAAACACCTCATAGTGACACAAGGTAGTAGGGTATTCAAAGGTCAGGCCTGATGCCATGTTACAACCAGTAGCCATGAACCTTGCCACTCTGCTCCTTTTCCAGAGTATAATGATATTACATTTTGTATGTTAAACAGAAAAATAAAATCTCCAGGAACAAGCAGGAATGAGTCTTCACATATGGGTATCGTCGGTACTGACGGAGCCTGCGCGGGAACGCTCCCCAGCGTCCTGAAAGAAAGCTTTTGGGAGCATCCCACAGCGCCTGCGCGCTGCCTTCCCCCTTTCCTAACTGCCTCTCTCCAGTTCTTCTTTTCCACGGAGCCAGCAGGTCGTGTTTCCTGTCACCGCTGAAGAATTTCTTATTTTCTTTTCTTTTTCTTTAGTCGCGTGTCTGCCTTCTCGATTCCGCACCGGTACTACTGGTTCTTTTTCTTTCTTTAAAAAAAAAAAAAAAACTTCTACTTTTTTCAGTGCATTTTTCTTCTGGGGCCTTAGGCCTACAGAGATATTTTTCCCTCATGGAAAAACCAGCCTCTTGGTTTAAAAAATGCACAAAGTGCAGTAGCACGATTTCTGACACCGACACCCATGACTGGTGTCTAAAATGTTTAGGTCCTGACCATTCCATTGCGGATTGTGAGTCCTGTTCCATGATGTCCAAAAGAGGTTTACAGAATCGGGCAGCTAAGCTCAGTACCCTGTTTCCCTCCGATGCAGCTTCCGTGGCATCGACGTCTTCCAGGGCTGCTTCTTCATCCCATGGATCTCAGGTAACCAAACTTAAATCTGGCCGGTCCTCAAAGAGTTCATCTCCCTCTAAGTATTGAGATGCCCTCGGGCTTACTCTTGAGGATACCACACCGACAAAATTACCCCGGCGGGAGGCTCCGGCTTTCAAAGCACTACCTATGGGGTCACAGGTTGACATCGATGGCTCGGCCTCGACCAATCACCTGTTACAATGTTCTGGGGTACCGGCAATTTCTACCGGTACCGATATCCAGACATTGGTGGCGTCCATGGATCAGAATATTCTGACCATGCAGCGTGCCATCACGGCATTCATTCAAGCTGCAACGCCTACGGTACCGCAACAAACCCCGTTGTCGGTACCCGTACTGATTCCGGTACAGATTCCGGTTCCGATACCAGTACCGCTTGCATCGACATCAGCATCGATGGCAGCGGTACGCTATCCAGTGATGCCTATCAGTACCGGCCCGGTACTGATTACTCCCGATGCCGATACCTCCCGGTACACGTATCGGGCTCTACGAGAGCATCCAGACAGTCGATACTTCGATTCTTCTGAAGACTCTGACTCTTCAGAGGCCTCAATTAAAGCATCGGGGATCTTTCCTCAGGAACCCTCTTCTCCAAAAAGGAGAATGTCTCCTCCTGAAGACTTGTCTTTTCAGGACTTTATTAGGGAGGTGGCCAAAGGCCTGTCCATCTCAGTGACCTCTGAGACTGAACCTAGAGCCAAAATATTAGATATCCTTCAATATCCTAAGGCTCCTAAAGAGGCAGCCACCTTACCAATGCATGAGATTCCTTATGAACACATGTTGGGCATATGGGAGACTCCTCTCACCACCTCCCCTCATTCCAGAAGGTTGGACACCATGTATCGTGTTCCCCCTTGTCCTGGGTTTCATAAGACTCGGCTTCCTCACCACTCCATTGTGGTAGAGTCTGCTATGAAAAAGATCAAGAGTACAAAAAGGCACTCTGCTCCTCCAGGAAGAGAATGCAGAACCCTAGATGCCTTTGGCAGGAAAATCTTCCAGGCCAGTATGCTTGTAGCCAGAATCAACTCCTATAGTCTTTATATGGGGATGTTTCTAAAAGAAGTTACAGATCATCTGCAAACCTTATCTCTTTTTATGTCAGAAGATAAGAGAGAAGAATATATCACCTGGCTTAAACAGGCACAGGATGTATCCAAGTTTTCCAACCGTGCAGCCTTTGACTCTTTTGAGGGGGTCAGTAGAGCCTCGGCTATTGCCATAGGTGCACGCAGAGTTGCTTGGTTGCAAGCCTCTGATTTGGAATCCTGGGTACAGGATGGTCTAGGTAACCTTCCCTGTACAGGCGAAAACCTGTTTGGCAAAGATTGGCAAGCAAAGACCAACCAGATGGATGCTGAAAATTCTGCTTTAGATAGACTTTCAAAGTCTACTACTGCTCCTTTCAAAAAGAGGCTGTTCAAAAAGGGATCTTTCCCAAAGAAAGGGAAATTTTCTTCTTATGGTCAGGCCTCTTCTCAAGGTCGTTTTGCTACAAAGAGGCAGCAACAACCAAAACAGGCCAAAACCCAGGCTGCGAGGACTGCTACGGCCTAACAGCCTCAGCCTCCTCAGGGCCTTTGACTTTCCACTAGAGAACTTAGCCTTTCTGACTCTAGAACATCCAGAGCCCCTCACCATCCCAGGAAGGTTAGCTCACTTTGCTCCCAGATGGGAACAAATCACAGCAGAGCAGTGGACCCTCTCCATCATAAGGGAAGGGTACAAACTTCATTTCTTAAACCTTCCTCCTCACACCATGGTGAAACAGTTCAATTCTCCAACATCTCTCCTCCACCTTCTAGGTCAGGAGATTGCTACCCTTCTTGCCCAAGGGGCAATAGAAGAAGTACCCCTTCTTCAACAGGGCTCAGGGTTCTACTCCCCCTATTTTCTCATCCCAAAGAAAACAGGGGCTACAGACCCATATTAGATCTCAGAGAATTGAACAAGTTTCTATGCAAGGAGAAATTCAAGATGACTTCTCTCGGAACTCTCCTTCCATACCTTCAGAGTCAGGACTGGCTTTGTTCTCTAGATCTCAAGGATGCGTACACCCATGTTCTCATCCATCCAACACACAGAAGATTCCTTTGCTTCCAGTACTAAGGAAAGCACTACCAATACAAAGTGCTTCCTTTCGGTCTGGCTTCTGCTCCAAGAGTGTTCACAAAATGCATGGCAATAGTAGCTGCATTCCTACGCACTCTAGGAATATTCGTATTCCTATATCTGGACGACTGGCTCATCCGAGCACCATCCCAGTCAGAGGCCCAGACTTCTCTAGCCTGCACAAGGCATGTTCTTCAGTATCTGGGACTGGTAATCAACATTCCAAAATCCCATCTTATCCCTACTCAGTCTCTAGAGTTCATAGGGGCCTTACTGGTTACCAAAACTGCAAGGGCCTATCTTCCCCAGGCCCATTGCCTACGCTTGGTGCAGTTAGCCTCCCAGATTCAGTTAAAATCCCATTTAACTGCTCGGGAGATGTTGCAACTTTTAGGCCACATGGCATCCATGGTGCATGTGGTTCCCTATGCTCGCCTTCACATGAGAGCAGCTCAGTGGACCCTATCCACCCAATGGACCCAGGCATCAGGTTGCCTGTCAGACAAAATAGCAACCTCTAGTCGCCTATTTTCGTCCCTCCACTGGTGGAAGTCCACTCAGAATCTGTTGCTGGGGTCCCCCTTTCAACAGGTGTTACCCCAAGCAACCCTTACAACAGATGCCTCTCCAAAGGGTTGGGGGACTCATCTACAAGATCTCTCGACCCAGGGCATCTGGTCTCCACAGGAGACATATCTTCATATCAACCTCTTAGAGCTCAGAGCAATCTTTCTGGCTCTCAGAGTCTTCCACACCCTGCTCAGCTACAAGACAGTCCTCATCCACACGGACTACCAGGTAGCTATGTTCTACGTGAACAAGCAGGGGGGAACTGGCTCTCTGTCGCTTTGCAACGAAGCTCTGAGATTGTGGGCCTTCGCCAGAGAGCATCAAATCCATCTCATGGCAGTATATCTTCCAGGAGTTCAAAACTCTTGGGCAGACAGACTCAGTCGAGTTCTGCTTCCGCACGAATGGTCCCTCCATGGGGACTAGATAGCCAGAAGTTTTCGGATTTGGGGTACCCCAGACATAGACCTGTTTGCAAGTCCGTGGAATGCCAAACTTCCCCGGTTCTGTTCCAGGATTCCATGTCAGGGAGTTCAGGCCAGGGATGCCTTCCTCCTTCATTGGGGGCAAGACTTCCTTTATGCCTTTCCACCTATTCCCCTAATCCCCAAGACTCTGTTCAAGCTTCAGAGAGACAAAGGGACTATGATCCTCATAGCACCACTTTGGCCACGCCAAGTGTGGTACCCTCTACTTCTGCATCTCTCTCAAGCTCCCTTCCTAGACTTGGGGTCTGCTCCAGATCTCCTCTCCCAGGAGGAGGGAACCTTATGGCACCCAAATCCTCAGTCTCTTCATCTCAGGGCCTGGTTGCTGAAGGCCTAGACCTTCAAGATTTACAACTTTCTCAGCAAGTGAAGGATATCCTTCATGCTTCCAGAAAGCCTTCCACCAGACGCTCTTATGCTTTTAAATGGAAAAGGTTTTCCATTTGGTGTGCAGAGAAGGGTCTCAACCCTCTTGCAATACCTTTGCATTCTTTACTAGACTATTTACTGCATTTATCCCATGCAGGCCTTAAAACAAATTTAATCAGAGTCCATTTGAGTGCTATTGCAGCATCCCTTAAGCCTCTTAATGGACAACCTAATTCCTCTCATCCTCTTATAGCAAGGTTCATGAGAGGCCTTCTTTTGACTAAACCTCCCATTAGACCACCTCCAGTGGCCTGGGACTTAAATCTGGTTCTTGGCCAGCTTATGAAGCCACCCTTTGAACCCTTAGCCACTACCTCCTTAAAATTCCTTTCTTGGAAGGTTATTTTTCTCATTGCAGTCACCTCAGCTCACCGTATCAGTGAGTTGCAAGCTTTAGTGGCTAATCCTCCTTATACAAGGTTCCATCATGACAAGGTAGTCCTCAGAACTAATCCACACTTTATGCCTAAAGTGGTCTCACCTTTTCATCTGAACCAGGAGGTCTTTTTACCTGTCTTTTTTCCAGGACCTCATGCATCAAGTGCAGAGAGGAATCCTCATACCCTGGATTGTAAAAGAGCACTTGCTTTCTACTTACACAGGACACAGCAACATAGAAAGTCCTCTCAAATTTTTGTTGCTTTTGATCCTTCTCATTTAGGACTTCCAGTCTCTAAGAGAACTTTGTCCAATTGGATTGTTCAGTGTATTTCCTTCGCCTATCAAACTAAGAACCTTTCTCTGGAGGGCCATGTCACAGCTCACAATGTGAGGGCCATGGCAACCTCTATGGCTCATCTAAACTCTGTGTCCATCGACCAAATCTGTCGAGCGGCCACTTGGGCATCGGTTCATACCTTCACAGCCCATTACTGCTTGGACAAGGACTCCCGCCGGGATGCCTTGTTTGGTCAGGCTGTTCTCAAACACCTGTTCCATACCTAATCAACTCCTAATCAATCCCTGAACTGGATGCCTGAGATTCATGGGTAGAGGTAGAGCCCTTCCCAGGGACTCACAATCTGGGTGATCTCCCAGGCATCTCTAGCTGGGGAGTCCCCATATGTGAAGACTCATTCCTGCTTGTTCCTGGAGATAGCACAGTTACTTACCTGTAACAGGTGATCTCTGGGAACAGCAGGAATAAGTCTTCACAACCCACCCACCTCCCCTAGGAGTTGTATCTCTCTATCTATCTTTCCTTTCCTCTCTCTCTCTCTTTGTCTCAGCTTTAAAACTCGAACTGGAGAGAGGCAGTTAGGAGAGGCGTGAAGGCAGCACACAGGCGCTGTGGGATGCTCCCAAAAGCTTTCTTTCAGGACGCTGGGGAGCGTTCCCGCGCAGGCTCCGTCGGTACCGACGATACCCATATGTGAAGACTTATTCCTGCTGTTCCCAGAGATCACCTGTTACAGGTAAGTAACTGTGCTTAATTTGTTGCGGCATTTTCTTTTTTGGGGTTAATTTAATAAAGTGACATAATGTAATTAAAAAGTATTTACCTCATTTAAAGTTGTAAAACAACACAAATAGGTGAACCAAAATTCTCTCAGTTTCAGCAACTCTGTCAAGGATTTTCTGTTCTCAGGTGGTCTATTTTTAACTACCTAAATTACTCACATTTTGTATTATATTTTCATCTTTGCATGCAGTTTACTAAAATCTTCATGGCCTGTACAAAATCTTTTACATCTTGGTATATCAGGGACTATTTAGCCATGACGAATATTCCCTTCTAGATACGTTTAAGTTAGATTGGAGAATAACTATGTTGACCATATAATCCTAAATTCAGTTAACATAATATTAAAAACCTCCCCTCCAAGCCCTGTCTTGGACATGTTCGCTCATCTTAAGAAGGATGATGAATGTCTGAAACTTGTCTTTTAGCCTAGTTTTGGGTGGGAGGAACCTGTGTTCAGTTTTGTTGCTATTAGAAGTTTGGGATGTTACCTAATATCTTAGCAAGCTGCTTCAAAAGTTGTTTTTCTTGTCCTGTGGGGTTATCAGCATTCTTCTGTGCCTCATTAATCCAAATTCATCTTATTTCATTAACCAGAGTGTCATTCTTTCTTGATAAAATAGCATTCTATTTTACGAGGGCGGAGGTGATGTCATTTCATTCCTTTCTCAGCATTGCCATCTAGCAGATCTTTCCAACTAATTAAAGAAGTGCTATT
Organism: Ichthyophis bannanicus; assembly: GCA_033557465.1. Lineage (NCBI taxonomy): Eukaryota > Metazoa > Chordata > Amphibia > Gymnophiona > Ichthyophiidae > Ichthyophis > Ichthyophis bannanicus. Next base: position 548,540,562 of record CM066033.1, read on the forward strand.
AATAATAGCTTTGCAGCATTTACTAAATCTAGAAGATTTTGATAATAGTATCTAAACAGGGCTGTACCAAGGGCTGTGCGAGCGGTGTTGCCGCACAGGGCACAAGCACAGAAGGGGATGCTGATATCATCACTGGGCTTTCAGGAAGCTCAAAAAGAGTGTTACTATAGGTGGAGGTGGCACCAGATTTCTGAGCCGCACAGGGTACGTTTCGAGCTTGGTACGGTCCTGCATCTAAATTGATTTTTTATTGTTTGTGTGTGAATATATAGAAGGAAAGCTAAAATCATTTATTGACTTGTATTTTGGGAAATAAGCAAGTTAAAAAGACAAAGTATCTTCAAGAAAAAATTATTTTCATTCCAGCACTGAAATGAAATGGGTTTAAATTTATTTTATGGGGCAGGAGTTCAGCAGCCAACATTAGACTAGTGATAAGTAGTTGACAGCTTACTTGTCTCTGGTATGCTGGACATTAGGGAAAATATATTATTTTCTTTACATAAACGTTTTAGACAGACATGAAGCATTTCTCCATATCCATGTGGATGGATAACTACAGAATTCCTCTTTTTATCAGGTTCAACATTTTGTACAACTGCAAATTGAAACATCAATGAACTCAGTCACCAAAGGTGTGAGAAAAGTAAAAGGCATTTGTCTTCCTACGAAATGAGAGATAATCAGTCATCTGCTAATTTCACAACTACAAGACATAGGTATCCAGGACACAACATTAATATGGTTCTGCTCATACCTCAGACAGGCAACAACAAATGATAATAGATCCACACACATCCACATCTTTCAAGCAGCAGCAAGGATCTGCGCTGTTAGCTCTATTATTTAACATTTACCTCCAGCCACTCTGTTCAATCATACAAGCCCATGACGTAGCACATATGTGCAGATGATATGCTTTATGCACCCTTCTCCACCATAAAACCTATACACACATAGCACTAATTAAACTGCTTTATGGCTGTAAATAATTGGCTAAGCGACCACAATCTCTTCATAAACTATAAAAAAAACCTGAAGTTCTCTGCATAAGAGCAAAAAACATTCAACCCACCAGCCACATTGAAAATCATGGACAAGGACCTAAAGGTCAAAACAGAAATCAGTTACATAGGAATAACCCTAGACCAGCGACTACCACCACACATCAGCAAAACTACAACATTCATATACCGCAGAATAAAGTACTATAGCACCTACGTGTGCTTCTTGAAACAAATAACTTCCGAACAGTGCTACAGGCCGTGATAGCCCCTCACCTGGACTTCTGCAACATTATTATCATGGTTTACGAAATTACGCCCTTCACCCACTGCAAATGGCACAAAATACAGCCGCATGCATCCTACAAAGAACAGCAAGATCTGATCATATAACCCCAACGCTGAAGCATCTGCACTGTCTATCGATAACAATGCGAATGAAATACAAAGCCCTACTCACCATCTTCAAAATATTACACAATCTCTGACCACCTTCAATCCCTGCTACATAGTACACAAAACTATCGAACCAGGAAGTCTAATGCACAATACACATTTACAATCCCAACACTAAAGGCAAAAAGCTCACAAGTTGCATGCAGGAGAGCATACTCTTTAGGTACTCTTATCTATCTGGAATGCACTGTCAATAGATACAAGAACCTGTGAGGTTCCGTACAAACGACATCAGAAATCAAAGACTTTTGAAGGAAGCTCAAAATGCACCTATTCAGAGAGTACTTTGGTGGCGAAACCTAACAAATGCAGAAGTCGAAAGACAATTAACATTGAACAATACCATGTTCACGCTATGTACCTTAACATCCCCCCCCCCCCCCCCGTGGAAGGGCTCCTGATCCCAATTATACTTGAACATAATCTAAGACCAAGACAGTTATTCAATGCCAGTGCTCAGTGTTAATGCTTAATTGTTTATGATTTCTTCTCAATGTAAAATATTGAATAGAAATGTTCAGTGTTTGTTTAATTACTAAAGGAGAGAATAGTAAGGATTCTGGAGTCCAATGGATTGCAGGATTCGAGGCAGCATGGATTCACCAGAGGCAGGTCTTGTCAGACAAATCTGATAGATTTCTTTGGCTGGGTGACCAGGGAGTTGGACGGAAGGAGAGCCCTTGATGTGGTATATTTAGATTTCAGTAACGCCTTTGACACTTAGTTCCACACAGACGACTTATAAACAAACTGAGCACCCCAGGGATGGACTCTTAAAGTTACTGATTGCGTTAGAAATTGGTTGAGTGGGAGGTGACAAAGGGTACAGGTAAATGGAGCTCACTCTGAGGAGGAGGTTATGTGTGCTGCAGGGATCTGTCCTTGGTCGTTTACTGTTTAACACCTTTGTTAGTGATATTGCAGAAGGACTGTCTGATAAGGTTTGCTTGTTTGTGGATTATACCAAAATCCGCTATAGAGAAGACACCCGGGAAGGAGTAGATAACATGAGGAGAGATCTAGTTAAGCTTGAAGAATGGTCTCGAATTTGGCAGCTGAAATTTAATGCTAAAAAATGCAGGGTCATGCTTTTAGGCTGCAAAAATCCAAAGGAGCTGTACAGTGTAGGAGGTGAGGTACTCTGTCCACAAAAGAAGAGTGGGACCTTAGCGTAATTGTGTCTAATGATCTTAAAGTAGCTAAACAGGTAGAAAAGGCGACTGCGAAAACCAGATGGATGCTTGGGTGTATAAGGAGAAGAATGGGCAGCAGAAAAAAGGAGGTGGTAATGCCTCTGTATAAGTCTTTGGTGAGTCCTCATTTGGAGCATTGTGTACAATTCTGGAGACTGCACCTTCTAAAGGATATAAGCAGGTTGGAGATGGGGCAGAGGGTGGCTACTAAAGTGGTTAGAGGTCTTCGTTATGAAGCATATGAGGACAGACTTAAAGATCTTAATATGTATACTTTAGAGGAAAGGCGGGATAGGGGCAATGTGATAGAGACATTTAAATACCTCCGTGGCATAAATGCCCAGGAGGGTCTCTTTCAATTGAAGGCGAGCTCTGCTACGAGGGGACATAGGATGAAAATGAAAGTGGATAGACTCAGGAGTAATATGAGGAAATATTTCTTTATGGAAAGAGTGGTAGATGTGTGGAATAGTCTCCCAGTGGAGGTTGTGGACACGAGGACAGTATCTGAATTCAAAAAAAGCATGAGACAAACACAGAGGATCTCTAAAAGTAAAAAGTGGACTATTGTAGTTGATATGGAAGGGCAGACTAGATAGGCCATGTGGTCTTTTTCTGCCATCATGTTTCTATAATTTCTTTTCAGTGTAAATATGCACAGGTTTATAATTACCTTTCAATGTGAAATATGCACATTGAGTTCTCTGTAAAGTATTTTGACTGTAAGATAAAGCGGTATATAAATAAGGTAATAAATAAAAACATAATTCAACTGCAAATGCATTCCAGAATTGTGGGCCTATAAAGGAAAATTCAGATGTCCTCATCCATTGTAACTACTGCTACTACTACTACTTCTACTACTTATCTTTTACATAGCACTGTTCCCGTATACATAAAAGATAATCTCTGCTCCACAAAGCTTACAATCTACTAAGACATAAATAATGAGCTCTTAAGGGACAAGGGAAATATATATAAAGAACCTGAATGTGCACCACTTTGACTTGTAGAAAAGCGGTATATAAACCTAGTTAAATAAATAAAATAGAGACAAACAGACCAAAGAACTGACTGAGGAATTCTTAAGGGAAATGATTAAAATACAAATGGATGCAGACTGGAGATTAAAAGGGTGTGGGGGGGGGGGGGGTGTTCAGGATCAAAAAGCAGCCTTGAAGAGAGGAATTTTTATACTGGATTGGAATAGGACCAGAGATGGAGAATGACATATGGCCTCATGAAGTCTCTTCCAGACATATGGAGGGGAATTTTAGAAGATGCATCCAAGTGCAATCTGAGACACCTAAACCAGAATGTCTGAAAAAATGCAGGTACATCCAGGTGCAGATGTGATTTCACAAACCTGGACGTGCTCGATAGGGACATCTGCAGGGGGTCTTTTTAGACATTCCCCAGAACAATATTTCAGAACGCAGATAGCATAATGATTGGAATAGTGGGTTAGAAATAGGACAGCCAGGGTTCAAATCCTGCTGCTGCCATAGCTGAAATTGTATTGAGTACTGGAGATGATAGAGTGCTTTCTTTTCTACACCTACTGGATATTTTTCAGCTAAAACAGGCACTTTTCAGATGCTAGTTCATCGGTATTCATGCCTCAGAGCAGTTCTAAAGTTAGACATGATGCTGGACATCCATGACGTTTCTGGGATCAGGCGAGGATGTCCAGGATTCTGGGAACTTCCCGGCCATGCCTTTAGATTCCCAGAAACATCCCGGCCATGCATCCAGTTTCCCGGGAATGTCCTGGCCATGCCTCCTCAATGTCCCCATTCAAATTTAGGTGTCCTCATGCTGGGGATATCTCCAGAACTGGCAATGAGCTTCTAAAACTGCTCTGGAGACAGACTCTGTGCTTTTGCACATCTCTATGCCCATTTTTGTATGTCCAAAGTACGAATAGAGCTTCTAAAATGACCATTATGGCACAGCAGGTGGAAAGAACAAAGGGTCCAATATTTATTTGTGACAGCTATGATCCTCTAAGGCATAGCTGTTGCCGCCAAACTTTAACCCCGGATATTCATAACCAGTAACTGGCATTGAATATCCAGGGTTGCTGCACACAGAGAAGAAACGAATCATGCAGTGGCTATATTCAGCCACTGCCCAGTTAACTCCAGCAGCGAAGGTTAGGCTAGATTTTGCTGTGCCTAACTTTCGCTGCTGAAAGATAACCGGACAGCGGCTGAATATCACTGCGGTACAGTTATCCCCGGGTACCACCCCTGACAAGCCCTGATGCTAAGCTGTTAGGATCGGGGCGTATAGCAGCATTACTCGGGGATATTCAGCGCCACTAACTCTAAGAACATAAGATATGCCATACTGGGTCAGACCAAGGTCCATCAAGCCCAGTATCCTGTTTCCAACAGTGGCCCAATCTAGGTCATACGTACCTAGCAGTTTCCCCAAAAGACACAGGTTCCACAATGCTTGTATTGGGTCAAGCATTGATATCCTGGGTCCCTTCTTAATAATGGTTTATGGACCTTTCCTCCAGGAACTTGTCCAAACCTTTTTTTAAACCCAGCTACACTAACAGCCTTTACTACATCCTCCGGTAACAAATTCCAGAGTTTGATTACACGTTGAGTGAAAAAATGTTTTCTCTATTTATTTATTTTATTTAATTAACTGTATTTATATCCCGCTTTTCACCGGGATATAGTTTACCCTGTGGCTTCATTGCATGTCCCCTAGTCTTTCTATATTCTGATAACGTAAAGAATTGATCTACGTTTACCTGTTCCACTCTGTTCATCAATTTATAGACTTCTATCATATCTCCCCTCAGTCGTCTCTTTTCCAGGTTAAAGAGCCCTAACCTTTTAGCCTTTCTTCATAAGGGTATCCTTCCATCCCCTTTACCATTTTGGTGGCTCTTCTCTGTACCTTTTCTAATAACGTTATATCCTTTTTAAGATATGGGGACCAGAATTGCACACAGTATTCAAGGTGCGGTCGCACCATGGAACGATACAGAGGCATTATAATATTCTTTGTTTTATTTTCCATTCCTTTCCTTATGATACCTAGCATTCTATTTGCTCTCTTGGCCGCCGCTGCACACTGGGCGGAGGGTTTTAACATGTTATCCACAATGACGCCTAAATCTTTTTCCTGGGTGGTGGTTCCTAATGTGGAACCTTGCATAGTGTAACCATAGTTTGGGTTGTTCTTCCCTAGGTGCATAACTTTGCACTTGTCCACATTAAATTTCATCTGCCATTTTGATGCCCAGTCTTCCAATTTATCAAGATCCTCTTGCAATTTTCCACAATCCTCATGGGTTTTAACAACTTTAAATAGTTTTGTGTCATCTGCAAATTTGATAACCTCACTCGTTATTCCCTTTTCCAGGTCATTTATGAATATGTCAAAAAGCAGCAAACCCAGCACAGATCCCTGGGGTACACCACTATTCATCTTTCTCCATTGGAAAAATTGGCCATTTAGCCCTACCCTCTGCTTTCTATCTTTTAACCAGTTCCTGATCCACAATAGTACACTGCCTCCTATCCCATGACTCTTTAGTTTTGCCAAAAGCCTCTCATGAGGGACATTGTCAAAGGCTTTCTGAAAGTCCAAATACACTATATCAACCGACTCACCTTTGTCCACCTGTTTATTCACAACTTCAAAAAAAAACATAACAGATTAGTAAGACAAGATTTTCCTTGTCTAAAGCCATGTTGGCTGTCTCCCATTAAGCCATGACTATCTACATGTTTGGCAATTCTGTTCTTTATGATGGTTTCTACCATTTTTCCCGGTACTGATGTCGGGCTCACCGGTCTGTAGTTTTCCTGGATAACCTCTGGACCCCTTTTTTAAAATTGGCATTACATTCGCCATCCTCCAATCTTCAGGTATTACAGATGATTTTAATGATAGTTCACAGATTACTAATAGTAGATGTGCAATCTCATATTTCAGTTCTTTCAACACCCTTGGATTATATCATCTGGTCCAGGTGATTTTCTACTCTTCAGTTTATCAAATATTTTTAATACATTGTCCCAATGTATTGATATTTCCTTCAATTCTTCCGCACCTTTAAATACCACTTCAGTCATGGGTAACATCCCTATATCTTCCTCAGTAAAGACTGAAGCAAAGAATTCATTCAGTCTCTCCGCTATCGCCTTATCGCCTCTTAGTGCCCCTTTAACCCCTCTATCATCTAATGGACCAACTGACTCTCTCACAGGTTTTTTACTACAAATATACTTTAAAAAGTCTTTCTTACACGTTTTTGCTTCCGCAGCAAGCTTCTTCTCAAATTCTCCCTTTGCCTGCCTTATCAATGTCTTGCATTTAACTTGCCAGTGCTTGTGCTGTTTCCAGTTTTCGTCGTTTGGCTCTTTTTTCCATTTCCTGAAAGATGCCTTTTTGGCAACAACAGCCTCTCTGACCTCACCTTTAAACCATGCTGGCAGTTTTTTGGACTTCCCTCCACTTTTCTTAAAGCGTGGAATACAGCAGGTCTTGGCTTCCAAGATAGTATTTATGCCGCTGAATATCCCGCTTAGGGGCATTTATTTACATGGTTTACAGATCTGTGAGCTGTGTTAATGCTTTTGAATATCGGGCCCAAAGTCTAGAGTTGGCAGTAGAGGAGAAAGACATAGATAAAAGTGATTTGCTTGATGAGCGGAGTTGCTGAGAAAAGTAGGGAGACATCAGAGAAGGGAAGTCTTGAGGAGCCATAGAATGAATGTATTTGGTAAGTCAGTAGGAGAAGTTTGAACTGTATGTGGAAATGAACAGAGAGCAATGAACCGACTTGAGAAGAAGGGTTAAGTGAACGTAGTGACACTACTACTACTACTACTACTTATCATTTGTATAGTGCTACACGGTGTACACAGCACTGTACATATAGATGTAAGACACAGTCCCTGCTCATCAAAGCTTACAATCTAATCAAAATGAAAAACATCACAAAACTGGAGACTAGAGTATGGTAAGATACACATAAATAGTGAACAAGAGATTGAGGAGCATCAGGATCCAAAAGCAGCCTTACAAAGGTACATTTTTAGCCTGGATTTGAATAGGGCCAGAGAAGGAGCCTGGCGCACTGACTCAGGTAGTTTGTTCCAGTCATATGGAGCAGCAGGGTGGAGTGAACAAAGTCTGGATATGGCAGTTTCAGAGAAAGGCACAGATAAAAAGGTCATTGTGCTGTTTCCCCCCCCCCCCCCACACACACACACACAATTTTTATAAGTGCTAGTGTTTTGCTTTCTTTTCTTTTCTTTTCATTTTGTGTGTGTGTGTGTGGTGCCTCCAGAGATACCCCCCAGCAAGAGGCTAGTTATGTGTGTTTGCAGTTCTATTAATTTTAAGGAGCTTAAACTTTGATCTGCCTTATTACATTCATATTTGGTTATAGTTTCATAATGGTAGTAGAGCATAGTAAGATCAACTAATCTTCCTTTAATTTTTTAAATCTTTTTTTTTTTTTTTTTTTTTTTAACTGTTGCGCCTTGCTTGCCATTTACATTTTAGCAACCCGGGCAGTGTCTCTTTAGAGTAAAATCATCAGCGATTCTGATGTTTACAATCGTATTTGTTTATTATTTGAAAAAATAGCCTGAAATGTATGTTTCTTTTCTGTCCAAATAAAGACTACACTTTTAATTATCACATAATAGTTAATAATTGATCCAATAGTTATATTATGAGGTTCACAGAAAAATATCTAGTTTTTCTGACATCTGCATTTTTTAAATCAATGCCTGCATTTAGATGGTTATGATATACTGGGTTTTGAAGGTGTGTTTTAGAGGTTTTGGGGGTGTATTTTGGAGTAGCATTTTATATTTTGAGTTTAATTTAACTAAATGGGTATTTTAACATGTCAGTCCAAATAATGCAGTGATCCAATTGAAAAACTACTCCGTGCAGATATTATATTGCAGTATATTTTAAGAAGTAATATATGTGTTTCACTATCCAATCCATACACCTTCCATGAATTGCGAACATCAAACTTTCTCAAATGGGCATAGCATGGGTACTTCACAATTCAGTCCTTCTAGTGAGAAAAAAAAGAACTCAATACTTCGTCGCCACTCCCAAAAAAACTTACACAGTATTTTATATTATCTTCATTACTTGTCACATTCTCCAAACCCAATCTTCTTGAATTTCAAATGACATTTTATTCAATCAAGTGATTGATAAGGCAAAAAGCTCAATCATTAACTTATCTTGAAAGTAGAAAAGACTCTTTAATCGTTCATGCATAGCACCTCAGCTGCCCAACTTAACATCACTCACATTTGGGCCATAGGTTTCACCGGCTCGTTTCATCAAGGATTTCTGCCCAAAATAGAAAGAATTAGTACAGAAAACGCTGGGACCAATGAACACCAAACTGTTCACCCAAACTCACTCCTCACCAACCAAACAAACATGGCCGACCATTCTCCTGAACGCCACTCATGAGCAGTCCTCTTAAATACACAGCAAAGGAGGGACACTTCAATAGAACCAGTGTCACTCAGTCTCATTGTTAAGCCTCTGTGGTTCACATGTCTGCCATTGAAAAATATACTGCTGCTCTCGTCGTACTAGCCATTGTGAAAAGTCCCCTCCACCACCCCCCTGCACTTGTTCCAGCATAAAACACCTCAAATCGTCTACTTTATGTCGTAAATATTGCCAATGTTGAAGAAGTGGGACAGATTCTTTCCCTCTCTGTATGCAGAATAAATGTACAATAATGCATGTTTTAAATGCTCAAGTGGTATGTCTAATTTATATTAGTTGATATGGGCACAAAACCACATAAATGATTCCTTGACTTAAACAATTTGTGAAAGACATAAAATGAAACACAAAACTCATTGCTGTGAGTGCAAATCATATAGTGGCTACACTTACTGTGTCCCAAATAACGAGGCATATCTTATCTATCCCCAGCATACATCTTGGAATGGACTAACATGTCCCTCATATTCCATCCTCTTTGATAAGCAAACCACAGAGGATTTGTAAAAACTGGATGTACCCATAGTACATCCCAGTGTTTCAAGGCAAGATGTTCAATTTGAAAAGCCTGAGATGAATATAGCAACACAGAGACCAGTCCCTGTTGTGACTCCAGATTCTTCAGATATAATAACCACTCTCCGTTCACATTCTTAGCTCTAATGAGCTAGACTGATTACGCCTTCAGGGTATCCTTTACTCTGAAAATGCTCCTTTCAGTTCATACTGCTAGACCAGTCCAGACAAGAGGGTTATGTCCCCCTGCCAGCAGATGTTGGAGACAGAGAAAAAAACACTCCAGAGCTGTGATAGGTTGGGCTCTGGGTGACATAGGAGTGCCCCTAGAGGACCTAGTCAGTATTTTCTCTGTCTCCAGCAGATGAAGGTGTTAAACAATCTTGTCTCTTACCTGGATGCACTCAGAGCACACAAGAGGTGTTTCTCTTGAGTTTCCCAGGTCCCCTCTCTTATAGCTGTATTGCTTTTAAACTATAGTTAGTGACAATACAGCAGGGTCTGAGCTCCTGATCCTTAGATCAGTGGAGCTCCCCTTTAAAATGTATTTATTTATTTAACAGTTTTTATATACCGACTTTCTACAAATCAAGACGGTTTACAAGGAACATAACAGACAGTATATTTCAACTGAGTACATTGTAACATTTAGAACATTAGAGCACAGTGTAACTGATTAACAAGAAACTTGCTCCTAACGGAGGCATAAAAACTATTTACATGGTAGTTTAGGGACTATTTACATCAGGGGTCTCAAACACGCGGCCCGCGGGCCGCATGAGAACGTTGTGCGGCCCGCGACGGCTTCTGCTGCTGCCATTGCCGCCGTGGCAATGGCAGAATCGACGGTCAATTTTTAAAAAAAAAAAAAATGGCTTCTGCTGCTCAAGCAGCAGAATCAGCTGTCCTGCGGCCCCTTCCTCTCTGCCCGGAGATCCCCGAGAGTGCTTCCATCAGCGGGTGCTTTTCAAGCCGCGAAGAGAGTATTTCCCTCTCGCGAGGCTTGAAAAGTGACTAGGCTTAAGCCGCGCGAGAGGGAAATACTCTCTTCGCGGCTTAAAAAGCACCTGCAGATGAAGCACAACTCAGGGCTCTCGGCGCAGAGGGGAAGGGGCCGCGGGACAGCTGATTTTCTGCTGCAGCAGCAGAAGCCAGGTTTTTTTTTTATTTACCTGGGTTGATGGGGGGGGGGGGTGTAGGACTGGAAATGGGCTATTGGCAGGTGGGGGGTTATGACTGGAAATGGGCTATTGGCAGGGGGGGTATGACTGGAAATGGGCTATTGGCAGGGGGGGTATGACTGGAAATGGGCTATTGGCAGGGGGGGGGGTTATGACTGGAGATGGGCTATTGGCAGGGGGGGTTATGACTGGAAATGGGCTATTGGCAGGGGGTTATGACTGGTAATGGGCGATGGTGGGGGCTTGGACGGGAAATGGGCAGGTGGGGGTTAGGAAGGACTGGAGGTGGGCTGATGGGGGGAGTTAGGACTGGTAATGAGCTATGGAGGGGCTGACTGAAATGGGGTAATGGGGGTTAGGGCTGGAAGTGGGCTATTGGCAGGGGGGGTTATGACTGGTAATGGGCTATGGGGGGGTAAGACTGAAAATGGGGTGATGGGGGTAAAACTGGAAGTGCGCTATGGGGAGGTTAGGACTGGTAATGGGCTATGGGGGGTCTAGGACTGGTAATGGGCTGGGGGGGGGTTGCTAGGACTGGAAATGGGCTGAGTGGAAGGGGGGCTTGAACTGCAAATGGCTGATGGGGAGGGGGGCTTGGAATGGAAATGGGCTGTGAGGGGAGGGAGCTAGGATTGGAAATGGGCTGATGGGGGGCTAGGATTGGAAATGGGCTGATGGTGAGGCTAGGATAGGACTGGAAATGGACTGATGGGGGGACTAGAAGGGAGCGGATGCTGGGTGGGGCTGGAACTAGAAGGGAGCTGATGTTGGGGGAGGATTAGAATGGGATGGAGCTGGGAAAGTGAAATGGAGAGGGGAAAAATATTTTGTCTGGGAGAGAAGACAAATCTACAATTGGCCAGGTATTGGGAGAGTAAGTGGGGATTGAGGATGGAGGGGTAAAATTTGAGTGGATGAAATAGGAATGAGGAAAGAGAAAAAGGAGAAAGATTAGTATGTTAAAGCAGATGTAGAGAGAGAATGGAAAAAAAACTAGGAGAGAAGAAAGGGCAAATGGACAGCAGACGATGGAGAGTTAGCAGAAGACATGAAGAAACCAGAAGAAAGTGGCTGGAACAATTGCAACTGAAAAAAATGCACAAAAGGTAGAAAAATATCTCTTTATTTTGAATTTATTAACTGGAATATGTCAGCTCTGGGAAATGTGCATCATTAATGTTTGCGCTTTGTTTAGTACAAGAGGAAATTAATTTATAGTTTTATTTCTACAGTGTTGTTGTACATTCCAAGTTTGGCTTTTGGGGTTCCCAGTTTAATTATTGTCTTCTTGTTTCTAAATCTTTTAGTCTTTCTTTATCCATACTCATTAAAGAGGCATGTTTACTAAAAGTTAGTGTATGGTAACATTATGCAAATATTTATGCAAATGAGGCCCCTTATGCAAATGAGGCCCGCGTCTTATGCGGCCCCCGGGTTACTTTACAAGTCCTCATTTGGCCCTCAAAGCAATTTGAGTTTGAGACCCCTGATTTACATAGACAAGTATAGAGGAGGTTAGGGAGGGCTATGAAGTAGGGAGGAGTGTTTCTTGAAGAGATGAGTTTTCAATTTCTTCCAGAATTCGGAGTGATTGGGGCAGTTCCTTAGTTCATGTGGTAAGGCGTTCCAGATAGATGGAGCGTAAAGAGAGAATGCCCGATTACAGGTAGTTTGACTACATTTTCTCTTAGATGTTGGAATGGATAGTAGGTTTTTAGTGATGGTGCGGCGTGTTCTCTGGTTGTTGGATTTGGATAGGAGCGAGGAGAGGCAGGGAGCAGATTCATTTGAGATGATTTTGTGAATGAGGGTGATTGCTTTGAATTTAGTTCTGGACTGAATGGGGAGCCAGTGTAAATCATGGAGGATTGGAGTTGTGTGAGCGCCTAGGGTTATTCGTGATGAGCCGAGCTATTGTGTTCTGTGCCATTTGGATGGGATGTAAGCTGTTTTTAGGAAGGCCAAGATAGATGCGATTGCAGTAATCAAGGGTTGGGATGGTGAGGGCCTGGCAGACAGTGTGAAAGGAGTCTGGGTTTAGAAGCGGTTGGAGGTTACGGAGAGTACGTAGCTTTGCATGTATCGTGTTAGAGGGTTTTTTTATCTGTTCATGGAATGTAAGGTTCTGATCAAGGATAAGACCGAGATATTTCACTTGGCTTTTTATGGTGAGGGTGATATCTCCAAGAGTAAGGGTAGAAGGTGGGGTATAGGAAGCGTTGGTGTATACTTGAAGTGCTTCAGTTTTTGATTGGTTGATTATGAGGTTATGATTTGAAAGCCAAGTCTTCAGGTTTGTAATGCATTCAATTAGGTTTGAAAAGTTAGGGTTTGTTAAATTGAAAGGGGTATAGCACATAATGTCGTCTGCATATAATTGGTAATAGTGGAGGAGTGGAGGAGTGGCCTAGTGGTTGGGGCAAGGTACTTCAGGCCGGAAGGTCGGGGGTTCAAATCCCACTAGAGAATAGCAACCTTGGGCCGGAAGGACTGGGGTTTCTAGTCCCACAGGTGCTCCTTGTGGTCTTGGGCAAGCCACTTAACCCTCCATTGCCCATGTTCCCTGTAAGTATTAGTGTATGTGTCTCATATCCCCGTGTGTTAAATGTATCCCCCAATTGTGTTGTGACCGCTTTGATTGAAGGATAAGGCGGTATACAAAACTGTCTAAATAAAATAAATAAATAGTTTCCATGTTTTTGAAAAATCTTACAGACTGGTTGAAGGAATATATTAAATAGTAGTGCGGATAAACTGGAACCTTGGGGAACTCCCTGTTTTAGGATAAATGAGAGGGATATGCCATTCCCTATACGGACCCTGTTGAGTTCTGTTTTCTAGGTAAGAGTGGAACCATTTTAGTGTTGTATCCCTCAGTCCTATTTGATAGAGTTTATCTAGAAGTTGGTGGTGAGGAAGGGAGTCAAAAGCTGAGGATAAGTCGAGAAATATAAGAAGGCATCCTTGAGTGGGATTCTGGGTAAATTGGTACAGTGAATCTAGGAGGGAAGCAAAGAGGGTATCTACTCCGTGGTTCTTTTTGAAGCCATGTTGGAGTAGGTCGAGAGGAGAGTGCTCATCTGTGAAGTTTTGAAGCTGATTTTGTACTAGCCTTTTCAGTTATTTTAGCAAGGAAGGGGATGCTGGAGATAGGTCTGTATGAGGTAGGGGAGGTAGGATCAAGTTTTCCGGATAGAGGCACGTTTTAGTGGCGCTGGTACGGAGCCAGTCTGGAGGGAGGGACTGTACAATGTGGAGTATGTAGGGGCTAATAGAGGTATTAGTAGTCTTAAGCCAGGATAACAGGGCAAGGGTCCAGGGCATTATAATCAGTTCCTAGCCTCTGCCGCAGAGCCTGTGTAGCTGGGGGTGGATCAATCTATCAAATTTTTTGCCATCCAGTCACAGTTATAATTTTTACAGCATCTTTAGAGCATTTCCCTGCAAGCCTCTGCTTCTCTGCAGCACAGTGAGTACCTGCCCTGCAAGCCTCTGCTTCTCTGCAGCACAGTGGGTACCTGCTTGGGTTCCCTCACAGCGATTTTCTTACTTCCGTTTTTTTTAACGGCACGGGGATCACTGGGTCTGTACTCCTCTCCTCTCCCCCAGCAATTTTGCTGCGTTTTTGAGGATTTTAGAGCTTAGGAAACTTTTGCAGTTTTTCTGTGCCTGCGGCCATTTTGAATCTGGAGAGATTTCTCTTCAGTGTTTTTTTTGGCGGGAACAGCTCTGGGCAGCCATTTCAAAGCATTTAACATGATGTGAAGGCACAGAGAGTTTCAAAATCCCTTTTTTTTGAAGAGTCTTTTCCCTAAGCCTACATTGATTTTTATTAAAAAAACAAACAAACAAACAAAAAAAAAGGTTTAAGCCTCTACAATGCCTGTTTCTCTGCACAGGTGCATTATATGTAATAAGAAGCAGAAGGAGTTAATAGATCGCTTGTGTTCCACCTGTATGCTGCATCCAGGAGAATAGTCTTCCTCCATACCCACTGCGCTGCCAGCTGGGGACATCAGCGCCTTAACTCCTCCCTCCTTAGAGCCCCTGCAGCCGGGTCTACCTGCAGAAAGGACTTAGATCCCATTTTGCTTCCACAGTCGCTGGAAGCCACAGCAGCTTCGGCTGACAGTGAGTTCCTGATGCTCTTCCGCCAGGCATGGCACCTGTGGCGTTTGGAGTCTTTTGGGATACCTCCAACACCCGCCCCAGTAGCAGACAAAGATATGGCGGGGTCTCGCAAGCGGTCCCATAAGACCTCAGACCTTAAAGCAGTACGTCCTCCCAGGAACGTTGCAGGTGGCTTGCAGGACACTACGGATATCCAAGAAGACTTTAAATCTTCGGAGGTGAGCCCTGATTCGTCGGAGAAAGAAGATGGGGAATATTCTCCGTCTGATTCTTCGCTGACAGTTCAAGAGGACTCTCAAGATATCAGACTTTTTCAGAAAGAGGAGTTGCCGGTCCTAATTACACAGGTGATAGAGTTGCTACGCCTCTCCGACACACCTGATCCACAGAGTTCCCAAGCTCTGTTGCAGCCGGATCCTATTTTCCAAGGTATTCGTAAACCTTCCAAAGCCTTTTCCTTTCCAGCGGAATTGCATCAAATGGTATCTCAGGAATGGGACTCTCCAGATTCTTCTTTCTACACCGCACGCCGTATTGGTAAGTTGTATCCTTGGCCTCCCACTGACCTCGACCGTTGGCTGACATACCCGAAAGTGGATGCTTTGGTGACCGGGGTCACTAAGCATACGACTATTCTGGTTGAGGGCGGAGCGGCACTCCGAGACCAACAGGATCGTATGGTCGATAGCCTACTTAAGACAGCTTTTTCGTC
The DNA here is from genome assembly GCA_033557465.1 of Ichthyophis bannanicus. Taxonomy (NCBI): domain Eukaryota; kingdom Metazoa; phylum Chordata; class Amphibia; order Gymnophiona; family Ichthyophiidae; genus Ichthyophis; species Ichthyophis bannanicus. Next base: position 548,556,283 of record CM066033.1, read on the forward strand.
CTCCACTCTTTCCCTACAAGCTGCAGTTTGTGGAGGTTTGGAGGTTCGAGCTTCCCTCCGATGGATTCAGCAGCTTACAGACGAACCAGAGTTGGCGCGTTTCGAATCAGTCGCTGCATTCCTGGCAGATGCCTTTTATGATCTTCTACGACTGTCAGCTCGTTCCGTGGCGGCAGTGGCTAGAAGATGGCTATGGTTGCGTCAATGGGCAGCGGATGTTGCCTCTAAGACCCGTCTGTCTAATTTGCCTTTTAAAGGGAGACTCCTTTTTGGCGAGGATCTTGATAAATTGGTGAAAGATCTGGGAGAGGTGAAGCCACAACGTTTACCTGAGGACAGACCAAAGACATCCTCTCATTGTGGATCTCGATCCCACGGTTTTCGGTGATTTTCTAAATCTCAGGATTCACGAAGATACCGTGCCTTTAAGCCAGATGCTTCTTCCGCTTCTGCTCATCGCTTTGGACAGAGAGCTCAGTCCTTTCGGGGAGCCCGCAAAGAAATGGACTCGTACTCTGGCCCAAGGAAGTTCCCTGGAGCCTCCCGTTCTTCCTGCTGACCGGGACGGTCTGCCCACTCAAGATCCTTCCGCCTGTAGGTGGACGGTTGACCCTTTTTTCTCGACAGTGGGCACTCATAACTTCAGATCGATGGGTCCTCGATATAGTTTCTCACGGCTATTCTCTCGAAATGTTGCCGACCCATTCACGATGCCTTCCTGGTCTCTCCAGGACGCTCGGTGGAAAAACGAGTGGCCATTCAAACTACCGTTCAGAGGCTTCTCTCCTTAAAAGCCATTTGTCCATTCCCTTCGTTAGAAAGAGGGCTAGGCCGTTATTCCATCTATTTCATGGTGCCCAAGAAAGATGGCTCTTTTCATCCAATTTTGGACCTCAAAGGCGTAAATCACAGCCTTCGAGTACCTCGCTTCTGGATGGAGACCCTACGGTCAGTCATTCATTCAGTACGCCGGGGAGAGTTTCTAGCATCCTTGGATCTCGCAGAAGCATATTTTCATATTCCCATTCGAGAAGATCACCTGCGTTTTTCAGTTCTCGGCCAACATTTTCAGTTTCAGGCAATGCCCTTTGGCCTAGATTCTGCACCTCGAACCTTCTCAAAGGTGATGGTGGTTGTGGCGGCAGCCTTACACAAGCAGGGAATCAGAGTACACCCGTACTTGGACGATTGGCTCATTCGCGTGGACTCCCTTCCAGAAGCTCACAAAACCTGTTTCCACAGTAGTTGCCTTCCTTCAGCAGCTCGGTTGGGTGTTCAACCGCACCAAAAGTTGCCTCCATCCGTCTCAAGATATCGAATTTCTCGGAGCACCTGTCAAGGCTGTGTATTCCTGACTCAAGCACGTTTCCTAAAGCTGGCTTCTCAACTCTGAAGTTTTTTGGCCCAAAGAGCCCTCCGGACATGGGATTTTCTCCAAGTCCTGGGATCCATGGCCGCCACCATCGAGCTCGTGTCTTGGGCAAAGGCTCACATGCGCTGTCCATAGGCCGCTCTACTTTCCAGATGGTCCCTAGTGACAGAAGACTACCAGACCCATCTCCCGTTACAGCAGCAGGTCCACTGCAGTCTACAGTGGTGGCTTGCATCTCACAATCTCCTCAAGGGAGTACCTTTGGAAAACCCACGCTGGATCTTACTGACAACCGACGCCAGTCTGTCCAGATGGGGAGCACACTGTCGCACTCGCTCAGTGCAAGGAACTTGGACGAGGCACGATGGACGATCAACAGGCTGAAAGCAAGAGCAGCTCGATTCGCCTTATTGAAGTTTCAGTGGTTCCTACAGGATCTGGAGGCAGCCGAAAGTAGATCTCATGGCGTCAGCCACGAATGCAAAAGTTCCGATCTTCAGTCGCTGGAGGGAACACAAATCTCAAGGCATAGATGCCTTTGCGCAGCCATGGCCGAAACACCAGTTGCTCTATGTATTCCCACCTTGGCCAATGATCGGGAGAGTCCTGCAACGGATCAGGGAACACCAGGGTCCAGTAATCTTAGTGGCCCCGGACTGGCCCCGAAGACCATGGTATGCCGATCTTATAAGACTATCTCGAATCCCTCCTCTGCGACTACTAACTCCCTTTGGACTTCTCAGGCAAGGACCTATCTCGATGGAAGATCCAACTCCCTACTTGCTTACCGCTTGGCTCTTGAACGCCGTAGATTAGCCCTTAAGGGTTACTCTTCCAAGGTAGTATCGACTCTCCTCACGCTCGCCATTTGTCTACGTTGTTAGCATATGCTAGGGTGTGGTGAGTGTTTGAGTCCTGGTATACTCAACATCATCTTTCTCCTTGAAGTACAGAAATTCCAGATATTCTTGCCTTTCTTCAGGAGGGCCTTGACAAAGGCTTAGCTCTTGGCACTCTACGGGTAAAGATTTCAGCGCTGACGTGTTATAGAGGACCGATTCGCAGTCGTTCTCTTGCGTCCCACTCCGATGTGTCGCGTTTTCTTAAAGGAGTCAAGCTTCTATGCCCTCCGGTCCGTCCACTTGTCCCTTCTTGGGACTTTGTTTTGGTACTACAGGCCTTGATGTCTCCACCCTTCGAGCCTCTAAAGAAAGTTTCCTTAACGGATTTGACACTTAAGAGGGTTTTCTTAGTGGCAATAACTTCGGCTTGTCGCATTTCGGAACTACAGGCCCTCTCTTGCAGAGATCCGTACTTGTCATTCTCCGCAGAGGGAGTGTCCCTTCGCACTGTTCCCTCATTCTTGCCTAAGATGATTACTCCTTTTCATGTCAATCAGCCTCTTTTGTTGCCTGCCTTTTCAAAGGAATAATGTTCCGGACGTTCCAAGAATCTCCGGGCTGTTGATCTCAAAAGGATTCTCCTTCCCTATCTCAAAGTCACCAATTCTTTTTGCAAGACCAACCATCTTTTTGTGCTTTTTGCGGGACCGCACCAAGGTATGGCAGCTTCCAAATCTACTATCGCCAGATGGATGCGCTGTACCATCGAATCAACCTATATTCTGCAAGGCAAGCCAGTGCCTGCTGGTCTTCGCGCACATTCGTCTCAAGCTCAAGCCACGTCTTTGGCCGAGCGATCACACGTAGTCCTTCTTGATATTTGTCGAGTGGCAGCCTGGTCTTCCTTGTCTACTTTTGTCCAGCATTATCGCCTGGATGTTGAGGCATGTGAGGACAGTCGTTTTGGGGCTAGTGTGCTGTCAGCGGCTCTCTGCCCACCCTGGGGTTCATTAGCTTGGATACTTCCCGCTTGTCTGGACTGGTCTAGCAGTATGAACTGGAAGGAGAAATTTCACTTACCGTTAATTTCCTTTCCTGGAATACTGCTAGACCAGTCCAGAACCCACCCCATTGTCAGTGTCACGACTGCTGGTGCAGAGGAGCCGACGTTCTTCTTACTTCAGACATAAACAATTGCATATTCCAGAGAACGCCCACAACAGTGGATTCAGGTTTTTTTCTCCAAGGAATGATGTTTGATCCTTCTCCATCCTTAATGGTTCGAGTTGAGGGTTTTAATTGAATTAGTTGTTACCTGTACATTGGTTTTTGCCTTTATTTGAGCAGCCGCCACTTTGGAAAATCATATAGGTTTCCTTCTCCTCTTGTTTTTATTTACTTTTCTTACATATTTATCTGTTGCCCCTTTTATTGCCACCTTTAGTTTAGCCCATTGCAGTTCCACTTCCCTTATCTCCTTCCACCCTGTCAACTCCTCCTTTAGGTACTCGGCCATTTTATCGAAGTCAGCGTTTTTGAAGTTTAGGACTTTGAGCTTGCTATGATTGGACTGCACCTTGGCTTTTATCTCAAACCACACCGTGTGATGATCGCTGTTGCTCACAGGGGCACCCACCTAGACATTTGACACGCTATCACCATTGGTGAGCACTGAATCCAGCATTGAGATTTCCCTGGATGGTTCCATCACTATTTGTCTAAGTAACGCATCTTGGAGAGCATCCACAATTTTTTTGCTTCCTTCCAGATTTGCAGAAGGAGTAATCCAATCCACATCGGGTAGATTAAAGTCACCCAATATAATCGCGTCCCCCTTTGTGGCTATCTTGGCAATATCTATAATCAATTTATCTATCTCTTCGATTTGAGTTGGAGGTCTGTAGACTACAGCAGTATGGATGACAGTGCCATCTCCTCTTTCCAACACAATCCAGAGCACTTCTTCTTTTCCCCATGCCCCCTGAATTTCAATATCTTTAATATTGCTTTTGACATACAAGGCTACTCCTCCTCCTTTTCCATTTTCTCTGTCTCTTCTGAACAGATTATAGCCAGCTATGGCTATATCCCAATCATGTGATTCATTAAACCATGTTTCTGTAATGGCCACAATGTCCAAGTCCATTTCCACCATTAGGGCTTCCAGGTCCGGAACTTTGTTGGCTAAGTTTCGAGCATTTGTGCTCATTGCTTTCCAGCATTTAACTGGCTTGCGTGTATTTTGCATTGCTTTTGTTCTGCCCACTTCTTCCCACTTGTTTTTGATGTGTGGTTTAAAAGTGTGACTGTTTCTTCTGATGATCTGCTTTTGCAAGGAGTGGCGTCCAGAACTTGACCTTCCCCATCCGTCACCCCCTTTTTCTAGTTTAAATGCTTATCCACATACTGCCTGAATTTTTCACTTAGGATTCTTTTCCCTGCGACAGAAAGTTGTAGTCCATCAGCACAGTATAGTCTCTTGTTGGTCCATCTGTTTCCCCAGTTGCCTATAAATCTAAATCCTTCCTCTTTGCACCAGGTCTGAAGCCATGCGTTAAAGCTGTTTATGCAATTTAGCTTTTCTACCCCCTTACCAAGAATAGGTAGAACTTCTGAGAGTGCTACAATGTTCACAATGGGCTTTAGTTTCTCCCCCAGAGTTTGAAAGTCCCTTTGAACTGTAGTGGCACTGTTTCTAGCCAGATCATTTGTACCCAGGTGGATGACAACATCAGTTTTGGAGTGCTCACTTTCAGCGCTAAGTACATCAACAATTTGGTTTGTATTCTTGCTAGCTGAAGAGCCTGGGAGGCATTTGACTAACTTCTCTCCTTTGAACTGTGTTTCCAAGTTGGTGCCTCTGATGATGGAATCACCAATTAGTAGTAGTTTTCAGTTCCTTGAGTTTTTCTTTATATTTGGTGCTGTATCAGGAGATTGGGCATTGACTGTCTTATTTAAGGGCCCTTCAGCTTCCCTGGAATGGGCATCCTCATTAACCAAGCAGAGAAGGCATTATGCAGTGATATTTCATGATGTACAGGGTGTTTCTGCATTACAGGACGCAGTCTACCAGAGCCCACTGTGATCCATTTGTTCCTGGGATGTTTGATTCTCTGTGGGAGCGGCGGAGGACTTTGTTTGGTTTGTATCCTAGAAGAGGTGTGTTTCATTGCAGCTACTTCTTCCCTTAATAGAGTCAATTCTTTATGTATGGCTGCTAACTTGATATCGACACTAGCTGCAACACACTCAGTTAAAACAAAAAATGTTTTATGAAACAAGTAGATAATGATTTCTTAATAACAACTTTCTTATTTAACCACAAGCTTCTTCTGGAGCTTGTGAGAAACTTGAGAAGCTGTGGAACCCAGGTTCGACCAGGTGGCTGCAAGACTTCCATTATTCAACCAGCCCCTCCCTGTCATCAATTTTGTAACCAGCCCCTCCCTGCCAGTAAGTTTGCAGACAATTCAAAACAATAGAAGCTGAATTAGTCAAACTGAATCCTTAACGTCTTTCTATCTGCTTTTTGTGCAAAGGTCCCTGTAACTTTAAATGATACCTTTGCTTCTGAAAAACTAGGAGACACAGGTAAGAACATAAGAACATAAGACATGCCATACTGGGTCAGACCGAGGTCCATCAAGCCCAGTATCCTGTTTCCAACAGTGGCCAATCTAGGTCATACGTACCTAGCAATATCCCCAAAAGACACAGGTTCCACAATGCTTGTACTGGGTCAAGCATTGATATCCTGGGTCCCTTTTTAATAGTGGTTTATGGACCTTTCCTCCAGGAACTTGTCCAAACCTTTTTTAAACCCAGCTATACTAACAGCCCTTACTACATCCTCCGGTAACAGATTCCAGAGTTTGATTACACGTTGAGTGAAAAAATATTTTCTCTTATTTGTCTTAAATAGTTTACCCTGTAGCTTCATTACATGTCCCCTAGTCTTTCTATACTCTGATAGCGTAAACAATTGATCCACGTTTATCCGTTCCACTCCATTCATTAATTTATAGACCTCTATCATATCTCCCCTCAGCCGTCTCTTTTCCAGGTTAAAGAGCCCTAACCTTTTTAGCCTCTCTTCATAGGAGTAGCCTTCCATCCCCTTCACCAATTTGGTGGCTCTTCTCTGTACTTTTTCTAATAACGCTATGTCCTTTTTAAGATACGGTGACCAGAATTGCACACAATATTCAAGGTGCGGTCGTACCATGGAGCGATACAGAGGCATTATAATATCCTTTGTTTTATTCTCCATCCCTTTCCTTATGATACCTAGCATTCTATTTGCTTTCTTGGCCGCCGCTGCACACTGGGCGGAGGGTTTTAACATGTTATCCACGATGACTCCTAAATCTTTTTCCTGGGTGGTGGTTTCTAATGTGGAGCCTTGCATCGTGTAACTATAGTGTGGGTTGTTCTTTCCTAGGTGCATAACTTTGCACTTGTCCACATTAAATTTCATCTGCCATTTGGATGCCCAGTCTTCCAATTTATCCAGATCCTCCTGCAGTTTTCCACAATCCTCTTGGGTTTTAACAACTTTAAACAGTTTTGTGTCATCTGCAAATTTGATAACCTCACTAGTTATTCCCTTTTCCAGGTCATTTATGAATATGTCAAAAAGTAACGGACCCAGTACAGATCCCTGGGGTACTCCACTATTCACCTTTTTCCATTGGGAATATTGGCCATTTAGCCCTACCCTCTGCTTTCTATCTTTTAACCAGTTCCCGATCCACAATAGTACACTGCCTCCTATCCCATGACTTTTTAGCTTCGCCAAAAGTCTCTGATGGGGGACCTTGTCAAAAGCTTTCTGAAAGTCCAGATACACTATATCAACTGACTCACCTTTGTCTACCTGTTTATGCACACCTTCAAAAAAACATATCAGATTAGTAAGACAAGATCTTCCTTGTCTAAAGCCATGTTGGCTGTCTCCCATTAGGCCATGACTATCTACATGCTGTGTAATTTTGTTCTTTATGATGGTTTCTACCATTTTCCCTGTTACTGACGTCAGGCTCACCGGTCTGTAATTTCCCTGGTCACCCCTGGAACCCTTTTTAAAAATTGGTGTTACGTTGGCGACCCTCCAATCTTCAGGTATTACAGATGACCAGGTCTCTGCAGATCAAAGTATTTCTATTCCAATTAGCTTTATATCCCAAGTGTCCTTGGCCAGAAGGCCTTACATGAACTGAGGGCACACTTAGATTTCTGATTTGAGGGCTACACAAGGAATGTAGGCAGTCAGAATATTCCCAGAAGTGAATGTAAAACCAGCAGTTAAATTTTATATCAGCTACACAACCAACAGGATCGGTAAAAGATACAAAGCTGGAAGCTTATCTGTTTGCTGGAGAAGCAGTGGGTTGATGGGGGTCTGGGATAGGACTGGAAATAGCTGATGGGGAGGCTAGAAAGAGAAATGGACTGATGGGGGGCTGGGATAGGAATGGAAATAGCTGATGGAGGGACTAGGAATGGAACTGGGCTTTTGTGGGGGTATGGGAGAATGGGACTAGAAGGGACCGGATGCTGGATGGGGCTGGTGCTAGATGGGAGCTGATGTTGGGGAGGACTAGAAAGGGATGGGGCTAGGGGAGTGAGGAAAGAGAGGGGAAAAGATATTTTGTGTGGGAGGGAAGAAAAATCTACGATTGGCCGGTTTTTGGAAGAGTAAGGTAGGGATTGAGGATGGAAGGGTGAAATTTGAGTGGATGAAAAAGAAATAAGGAAATGGAGGAAAGAGCAAAAGAGGAAATATCAGTATGTTAAAGCAGATGTAGAGAAAGAAAAGGCAAATGGACAGCAAACAATGGAGAGTTAGCCGAAGACACAGAAACCAGAAGAAAGTAACTGGAACAATTGCAACTGAAAAATAAAATGCCCATACAACAAAAGGTAGAAAAATACTTTTTTAGTTTGAATTTATTAACTGGAATATGTCAGCTCTGGAAATGTGCATTGCTAACATCTTTGCGTTTTTGTTTAGTACAAGAGGAAATTAATTTATAGTTTTATTTCTCCAGTGATGTTGTACATTCCAAGTGTGGCTTTTGGGATTCCCAATTTAATTATTGTCTTTCTTTTTTTAAATTGTGATCCCTTGTTCTTTGGTGACAGTCTATGTTCTGCATGTGTAACCAAGCTGAGGTATTCTTTTCATGTAGTTTCCATTTGACAGTGCCACTTGTTCTCTTTCCCCATTAGAAGATGTATTGGTATTCTCTGAAATGTATTGGTTTAATATTTGCAGTGTTGCCTTTTTGATAGGTAGGGTTTGGTGCTTTGTGAGTCCTGGTAGTGCTGTTACAATACGGTGGGTTTGCTATGGGTTCTAAATGACCAAAAATACCCCCTAAAAAATTATTATTTATATTATTTATACTTAGCTTAATCAGAATTGCGGGTTTCAAGACGCCACGCGGCAGTGCGTGGCGTCTTGAAACCCGCAATTTTGATTAAGCTAAGTAGTGGAGCAATTCCATTTTGTGCGTGGCATCTGGAAACCCGCAATTCTGATTATGCTACGTTGTAGAGCAATTCTACTTTGCGCATACTATCTTGGAAGCCACAATTCTGATTGAGCTAAGCAATTGAGCAATTCTACGTTTAAGTTTTGATTAAAAGGGATGAAACGGAGTGGTGGGCATAGATTAAAGTGTGTGCCCTCTTCAGTAACATCCGACAAAAAGATATAAATAATAATTTTTTAGGGGGTATTTTTGGTGATTCTTGTGGATTCTGTATTTATTTATCACCAATTTGGGGGGTTTTTGATGGGTTCTAAATGGGCAGTGTTTATAGTACTTCCTAATGTGCCTGGCGGTTGGCACTGGAATATAGTAATGTAGAAATCTGGTATTTATTTATTTATATTCTCTTATATACCGCGCTATTCTGCATCAGTGCGGTTTACATTGAACAAACTGAAATTACATTGAACAGGGCATTATAACTTGGAGATAACTATTTTTACAGGGAGCATGGGCTATGGAGGGTTAAGTGGCTTGCCCAAGACCACAAGGAGCACCTGTGGGACTAGAAACCCCAGTCCTTTCAGCCCAAGGTTGCTGTCCTCTAGTGGGATTTGAACCCCCAACCTTCCGGCCCGAAGTACCTTGCCCCAACCACTAGGCCACTCCTCCAAACTTTCTTTATCCAGATACTTATTAAGAGGCATGTTTACTAAAAGTGCACATTAACATTATGCAAATGTTTATGCAAATGAGGCCCTGCAATAAGTTCCTGCACATGACCCCACACCCCCCTAGGGTTTCCTCTGGCCCCTGCTTGTCAGTGGCTTTAATATTGCTTTTGACATATAGGGTTACTCCTCCTTCTTTTTTGCCTTCTCTATCTTTTCTAAATAAATTATAGCCAGCATATTTAAAGAAAGTGGAGGAGTAGCCTTATGGTTAAAATAACAGTCTATTCCTTATCGTCCCTCCAGTCCAGTACCGCACCGGCGGGTTGTCTCCCCCCACCAGCAGCTTGGAGACTGGCTCCTCCCTCCTGTCTCCAGTATCTCAGTCGCCAAGCAGCTGGAGGGTATGATTCAGAGACTCACTGAAGGGACAATTAAGAATAGTAGGAGTTCCTTCAAATTTCTTTCAAATTTCCTTTCAATGTCCCTTAAATTCTTAGAGAGGCCTTTAGGCAGCTAAACTGCGAGTAAAGCTTGTTTAAAAAAAAAAAAAGTAAAGTAAGCTGGGCTGAAAACAGGCAGTACCAGGAGTGCCTTCTCAGTGGGGAGGGGGCTTCCCATCAAAAACTTACTTAGTCAGATGCTCTGGAGCCCATTGCAAGGGTGAGGATCTATCATCGGGAATGCAGCCTGTCACTTTGCCATTATGACGCTGAAGCCACGGAGGGGTAGTTGAGCATTCGGGAATCACAGCGGTTGCCAGTAGAAGGCAAGACAAAGTAAGATATTAAATTCATTTGGTCTGCTGGAGGAGCCCTGCGAGGAGGTAGTGAGGGAGGCTTTGCTTGAACCTTGTGGTTGGAGACCATTTCCCATCGCGCAGGAAGCACAGCCACCTTGATACACACATGAATATTTTTGTTTTCAGTTAGAGCATGGCTTTTCAGCACATCGGACGCTGGAGTGATTAACTGCGCATTTTATTGTTTTAGGGGTCTGGGAAAGGTTCCCACCAAGCACAAGCAAGTTAAAATAATCTCCTCTTTTTTTTTTTTTTTTAAAGGCTGATAGCCATTCCTGCACTGCTGATTGCCAGAAAGGGTGCACACTATGCCAGCCAAAACAGCTTGTATAGCTTGTGGTTCCAGAAAGGGGCCTATCTTGGCCAGTGCTTCATGCCATGGTTGCAGAGCTGAATCCACTTCTCTAGAGGCAGAATTGTTAGGACAGAGGGTGGAGAGCGCAGCACCACTGAAGGCAGGGGACTCTTCTGCTCAGCCCACAGCAATTGAAAGTGGACCAGAGCCACAGGGCTCTCCTGGGAGTAGGGGGGCTGGCAACAAAGTGCCATCTGGGACAAAGACCGGAAAGGCGAGGACGAAAAAGAAGAACAAATCTCCTGGGGTAAAGGAGATGTCTGACACCTCACTTCCACAGGGATTTACACCAGAATTTGTCCTCCTTATGCATAAGGTATTTTGTATGAGGCAGCATTCAGAGGAAGGCTCAGAACAAGTTAGGAGCAAGGCAGGTTCCCATGGAGGAGGAACCGGGACCAAGCAAATGTAGAGTTCAGGAGGATCCCTGGAAAGAAGAGAGATATCTGCATTCAGAGGAGCTGGGGGATGCGTAATCGGATCTGGAGGACAGTGAAATTCCTCAAGAGAAGGAAATATCAGGGTTCTCCGAAGGGGGGAATTGACAGTGTTGATCGTGCATTCCGCTAAGGCCCTTAATGTGAGAGTGGAGGTTCCTGGGGAAGAGGAGCCTTTGGAAGATCTGCTCTTCCAGGCAGTGCAAACCACACAAAGGATTTTTCCTCTGCACAGAGTGGTCGAGCAGATGATGCAGGACAAATGGGAGGTTCCAGAGGCCACTCTGAGAGGCATGAGAACTATGTCCCACCTTTACCCATTACCGGAAAAGGATAGGGAGCTTTTGTGCATACCTAAGGTAGATGCAGCAGTCACGAAGAAGACTACGATTCCCGTGGAAGGTGGATCTGCACTCAGGGACGTGCAGGATCAGAAGTTGGAGACATTATTCAAACAGGCCTTTGATATCAATGCCCTCTCCTTGCAGGCCTCGGTCTGTGGGGCCTTTTTTGGCATGAGTGTGCCTGCATTGGACACAGGGAATCCTGGGAAATTCAGAGGGTTCCATGCCCCAGTCGCTGGAAGTGGCCAAGCTTCAGTCGGGGTGTGGCATACTTGGCAGACACCTTCTATGACCTTATTCGTTGTTTATTAAAGGGTATAGTGTCAGTGATAGCTACCAGGCACTACCTTTGACTCCATAATTGGTCGACGGATGTTTCTTCCAAGTCACGCCTCAGTAAGCTTCCCTTTAGGGGCAAACTCTTCTTTCAGGAAGATTTGGAGAAGTTGGTGAAGGAGCTGGGTGAGACAAAAAGAGAAAGATTATCGGAGGATAAACAAAAGCTGCTCCACTCCTTGCCTTAGGATCGAGGGCAATCTAGAGACTTCAGAAGGTTTCGTCCAGCCGGATTTACCCCTTATCAGAGCGGGCGCTTTCCTGCCAGAGGTTAGGCCTTTTGAGGCTTCAGGGGAACAGGTAGAGGTTTCATCCCCTCGGCTTCCTCGGGGCCCGAAAAGACACAATAATGCGAGGCAGGCTCAGGCGGAGTTAGTTCCCATGGGGGGTCAGCTACGGGATTTTTATCTCTGACCAGTGGATGCTGCAGCTCATCAAGGAAGGTTACTCCTTGGAGTTCACACAACTGCTCCGGGACGCCTTTGTCAACTCCTCATGCAAGGCGCCCAAGAAATGCCAAGTGGTACAGCAGATGCTGCTGGGGCACATAGACATAGACACGGTGGTTCCATTTCCACCAGACCAGTGCAGATGTGGTCTATACTCCATTTATTTTGTCATACCAAAAAAAGAGGGTTCCTTTCTCCTCATCTTAAGACCTCAAGTGGGTAAACCGGTGTCTCAGAGTGCCGCATTTCCATATACAGATGCTACGTTCGGTCATCATGGCGGTTCGGGCAAGGGAGTTCTTGACCTCGCTCGATCTCACAGCGGGGACTATCTGCATATCCTAATCAAAGATGGACATTAGCAGTTTCTGTGGTTCGCGGTCCCCATGGGCCATTTCCAGTTTCGGGCATTACCGTTTGGCTTAGCAATGTCTCCATGGACTTTCACCAAGATAAAGGTGGTCATAACAGCAGCACTCCACAAAGAAGGCATTCTAGTACACCTGTATTTGGACAACTGGCTCATTCAGGCAAAGTTAAGGGGGGAAAGTGAAGATGCCACAGAGAGAATGATTGCCTGTTTACAGGATCTCACCTGGGTGGTAAATGTGGCAAAGAGCCGCCTACAGCCATCACAAGACCTGGAGTATATGGGCACCCATTTCCAGAACGAGCTTGCTCGGGTATCGTTGCCGCCGGACAAGGGTCAGAAGTTACAAAACCAGGTCCGGCAGTTCCTCGGCAGGCATGCTCCCACGACATGGCATTACCTGCAACTGTTGGGTTCCATGGCAGCCACAATAGAGATGGTGCTATGGGCTCGAGCGCATATGCGGCCATTGCAAAGAGCACTTCTACGGAGGTGGGTAGAACAGCGCCGGCTGGTATGTCCAAAAGATGTCCGGGAGGCTCTCCGATGGTGGCTGCAGCCTGCGAACTCGTTGGCGGGCATGTCATTGGAGACGCCTTCCTCTCACCATGGACAGCAGTCTCTCAGGATGGGCAGCTCACTGTGGGTCCAACATAGCGCAAGCAATATGGTCCCCAGAGGAGAGACAATGGGCCATCAACTGCTTGGAATTGAGGGTGGTGTTTTGTGCACTCAAGAAGTTTAAGTGCTTCCTGGAAGGAAAGACGGTGAGAATGTTCTCCAACAATGCCACGGCAATGGCTTACATCAATCGCCAGGGCAGCACAAGCAGCGCTCAGCTGGAAGCCGAGGTGGAACCGTTGTTCGATTGGGCAGAAAAGCATTTTGTGGCGCTCTCGGCAGCACATGTGACCGTCAAGGAGAATGTAGTGACCGACTATCTCAGCAAAGTGCTTATCGACCCCGGAGAATGGATGCTCAATGAAGGGGTATTCGCCCATCTAGTCCGCCATCGGGGACCAGCAATAATGGATCTCATGGCAACCTTCAAATCAGCAAAGACATCTCTGTTCTACAGCAGAAGACGGGAGCGCATGTCGGAGGGACTCAATGCGTTGGTACAACGATGGCCCATGAGCGAACTGCTCTACGTTTTTCCACCCTGGGCTCTTATAGGCAAGGTGATAGAGAGGACCGAGGTGCATCATGGTCCAGTGTTACTGATTGCCCCAAATTGGCCAAGAAAACTTTGGTATGCCGATCTGGTGAGGTTGACAGTGGCCCCTCTCTGGTGGTTACCAGCATGGAAGGATCTGCTGGTACAGGGCCTGAACAGGATGCCACAGGTAGACCGGTTCTCGCTCTTGAGAGGGCTCAATTGAGACATTGAGGCTACTTGGGCCTGGTCATTGCAACATCGCTGAAGTCTCATAGGAGTTCTACCACATTGGCATATATCCGCATATGGAGAGTGTTCGAGAACTGGTGCGAAATAGCAGATTGTTGTCTGCTACAGGCAATGGTACCAGAAGTCCTTAGGTTTTTATAGGAGGACCTCAACAAAGGGTTAACCTGTAGTTCGCTGCGGGTGCAGGTGGCGGCCATCTCTTATTAGAGTTAGGACACAGGAGGTTTCCTTGAGAGCTCACCCGGATATCCAGCGTTTTCTGCAGGTGGTGAAGCAGGTTTGGCCCCCAGTGTGCTCAGTTGTTCCTCCATGGGATCTGAATCTTGTGCTGTCGGTCTTAACGGGCGCATCTTTTGAACTGTTGTCTGCCTGTTCTTTGAAGAATTTTTCCTTGAAGACCATTTTTCTAGTGGCCATATGCTCGGCATGGAGAATCTTGGAGCTTCAAGCCCTGTCTTGCTGGGTTCCATTTCTGCTTATGTCTAAGGAGAAGGTTATTTTGAGGCCGGTACCCTCCTTTCTGCCCAAGGTGTTGTCAGCATTTCATTTAAATCAGACCGTGGCACTACCCATTTTTTCCGGGGCCGGGGGGGGATGTTGGGCGACCCGCTCCTGTGACGACTGGATATTCACCATATGCTGAGGCAGTATCTGCAGAGGATGCAGGCCGTTCGTAAGACAGACCATCTGTTCGTGGTGTTTGGTGGCCCACGGAGGGGGAAGGCGGCATCTAAAGCTTTTATCTCTAGATGGCTAAGCGAAGCCATAGCTTCGGCTTACTTGCTGCGATGTCGAACACTTTCTCAGGGTTTGAGAGCTCATTCGACCAGAGCTCAGGCTTCGCCCTGGGCCGAGGCCAGTTTGGTGCTGCCAGTGGATATATGTAAGGCAGCAATGTGGTCTTCATTACATTCCTTTGTCAAACATTACAGGATGGATATTCAAGTGGAATGGGATGCCTGTTTTGGTTTGGCGATGCTTCAGGCCGGGCTCGCGAGTCCCTCCCGAAACTAGGACTGCTATGGTACATCCCACAGGTGCCAGGACTGGACTGGAGGGACGATAAGAAAGTGGAAATTAGGTCCTACATGCTAATTGATGTTCCTTGAGGAACTGCAATCCAGTCCCGGAATCCCTCCCAGATGGGGCGTTCCTAGACCTGAAGAAGAAGGTGTAGTTCGTAGGGATCATGGTTCGGGATAACGAAATAGAGAAGGATGGAGTGAGAGATCTCCTTCAGACGACCAAAAAAGAAAAATTATAATAGAAGAGAAACCCAGTGGTAACTCGAGGGCAGTTGCATTCCTCGTCTAACAGGTGAGCACTTAATTCCATTGGATAATGTAGTCCATATAGTTCGTATAGTTTCAAGTTGCCGAGCTGGTTACTCAGGCTGGTATAATTCTTACTTGTTGCTCCTGTGAGTCTGCTTTATCATTAGGATACTGGAGGCAGGAGGGACGTGCCAGCTGCTTGTCCAGGTGTGATGTCATTAAGATGTGACATGCTCAGTCTCTCCCCTGCTCCCATGCTCACCTGCAGGTTGTCTCTCCCCCTCCAGCAGCTTGAGGGAGAGACAACCTGCAGGTGCCCCCCCCCCCCCCCCGGAGCATCAGTTAACAGGTAGGACCTAATTTCCTCATATCTAAGAGATCTGGGTTTGATTCCCACTGGCATTCCATGTAGCCTTGGAAGAGTCACTTAACCCTCCATTGCCTCAGGTACAAATTTAGATTATTAGCCCTCTAGGGACAGGGAAATACCTAGGTACCTGACTGTAACTTGCCTCGAGCTACCTTAGAAAGGCATGAGATAAATATTAATAAATAAATAACATTTTAGATCTAGAGTTACTAAGATGTGCTACTATTAATGCATGTTATTTCACTGCAGGTCCCATTTTATTAATTGTTTTATAATTGGTGATAAAGTGCATTAACGGCATTTGCGTGCACTAACACAGTAGCACACTTTAATTGCTCTAGCCCTTACTCACTATTAAAGTGAAATGCTTTGCTTAATTTTTAAGAATTACCATATATTGAATATATATTAAACTTATGACATTCATGTGTTAATAACAATGATTTGAAAAACAGTCTCAGGAGAGAGAAACTGAAATTTTCAGGTGCTAGAACTAATCTGACTATGTTCTGCGTGATCATGCAAAATAGTTAATTTAACAGTGGGAGCCTAATTTACATTATAGCTACAACATCTCCAGATCTGGATAAAATTAATTCAGAGCTAGAATTAAATTAGGTGAGGTGTGCATTTGTAAAAAAGTTTGTTTTTATTTTCATTAATTAAAAAAAATTAAATCTAGAAGAGTTTGAGATTTGTAATCAGACTTTGCTGATTCATCAGATATTACATATTTTTAATCATGGACTGTGCCACAATAGAAATTAAAAAAAAAAACAATTAGAAGGCAAAGAAAGTGAATTTTTTTAACACCAGAACTATGTGTTTCAATTATTTTCAGCTATAGAAAGCACATGGGTTGTATACTTCATCGTTTGGGTATTTGTTGAAAAACATTTATTGAAAGGAGATTAAAAAGCATTTCATTAGGCCACAAAGTAGCCTATTTACTAAGGTGTGCTAAGCAGCTGAAACACAAGCACAGTGGGAGCTGTGCTTGGCAGTGTGAGGAGAAGGAGAGAGAAAGGGGTTTCCATCTGCCCCACCGGACTGGCTTACTGTGAGTGCAGCTTGTTTCAGAAGTTCCTGACAGGTGCTCTGAGGAATGCCTGCCTCAACAGCGGTCCCCTTCTTTTAAAGTGTCGCGTTTGCTACATGCGGCTGCGTGTCGCACACCAAAGGGGCAGGACATGCCCCTTTGGCGGCCCTTGGTGAAAATGTGTCGCGTCGGTGAAACAAAAAAATAAGGGTAGCATCAAGGTGGACTCCATGGCATTTATGCCAGGTAAAATTACTGGACCTATTGACAGGCACTTAGGGGTATGTTTACTAATCAGCAGTAGCAGCTTCCGTATGATATTGGAGCCGCTGCCCCATTGACTTCAATGGGGTAGCGGCTCCGATATCACATGGAAGCCGCTACCGCTGATTAGTAAACATACCCCTTAGTTCCTGTTTTGCCAAGTCCATTAACACCAGAAGGAGCTTCTTTAAGCTCTGGTGGTTGGACTTTACCGCCCTTGTCATCCACAATCTCCAGGAACAAGCAGGAAGTTAGTCTTCATATGGGTGACGTCGGCACCGACGGAGCCCGGCATGGGAACACTTCCCAGCATCCCATAGGAATTCTTTTGGGAGCGTTTCTCCACGTATGCTTGGCTACCTTCCCACTTTCCTTCCCGGTCTCCTCAGTCGTCTTTTTTTTCTGCAGGGGCATCGAGACCCCATCCCTATCAGCCGCGTTTAGAGACTTCAAACGTACCGTCAAAAGTACTTGGGATGCCTTTCTCTCAACCAACTCGGCTCCCAATCAATTCCAGTTCACCTTTTTATTTATTTTTTTTCAACTATTTTTGTTGGGCACCATTGCCCAATTGGATTTTGCTTCATATTATTCTCAAATATGGAGAAGCCCCAAAGTAAGTTCAAGAAATGCTCCCAAGTATTCCAGCACAATTTCCATCACTTATGAGCATTCTTGGTGACTCAAGTGTTAGGCCCAGACCATGACGTCTGAGCAACAAAGGTATCAAACATCTCAGAGATTATTTAGACTTCCTTCTGGACTCCGATTCCAAAGAGGCATCTGAGGTGGATTCCATCAAGTCTCATACACCCAAAGATGTACCATCGGATCTATCGCCTCCTTGTGAACGTTGACGTTCACTGCCCGAGGACATGTCTCTTTAAGATTTTATTAAGGACATGGCGACAGCTCTCGATGTTTTAGAGGCTACAGAAACGGAGCCAAGAGCTGAAGAGTTCGATATACTCCAATACCCATCAGCACCAAAAGAGGCTGCTACCCTCCCGGTGCATAACATCTTAAGGAACCTTATGACTCAAATGTGGGAAACCCCCATATCAACCCCTGCGAAAAGCAAGAGGCTCAATATCCTGTATAGGGTTCCTCCTTCTCCAGGTTTCCAAAAAACACAACTTCCCTACCACTCCATGGTTGTGGAGTCTGCCATGAGGAGGATAAAAACCATTCCTCAGTGCCTCGCAGAGAGGCCAGTACCCTGGATGCATTTGGAAGGAAAGGGTTCCAAGCTATCATTCTAGCCTCTAGAATAGACTATGTGATACATATGGGTATGTTTCTTAAAGATGTATCAAGGGATTTCAAAATTTACCACCTTGTTGCCCCTTGATAAGCAGGCAGCTCATCAGATCTTAGTGACACATGCCTAGAATACATCCAAATTCTTAACATGAGCAGTATTTGATGCTTTTGAGTCTAATAGCAGATCTGCTGCAGCCTGCATAGGGGCTAGGAGAACAGCATGGCTCCAAGCATCTGATCTGGAACAGTGGGTCCAGGACAAACTAATAAATATATCTTGTAAAGGGGAGAGCCTCTTTGGCCAGAGGTAGAGGGAAAAGGCCAGTGAGATAGCCTTTTCATGGTAAGGTTGTCATTTTCTATCAAGGAAAACAGCAGACCCTTCTAAGAAGAAGGCTACCACCAATAAACCATTCTTCCCTAAGAAAAAGAGGTTTTATCCTCCATATCAGGCCTATTCTGGCTACTCTGCCCCACAACAGCAACAGAAGCAGCAAGACTAGAAACAGGTCAGGAAAACCAAGGTTACCAAAGCATATCCTGCATCGACTACTCAACCTCCTCAAAGTTTTTGACTGCTTCAAGAAGAGCATGGCCAATTCTCCCATAGTATTCCCCCCTCTTCCCATGATCTCAGGAAGGCTAGTGCATTTCGCCCACCTCTGGATCAGCATCACTTCTGAGCCCTGGACCCTACATCTAGTCAGTCAGGGCGTACAACTGAAATTCCAGACTCTTCCTCCCACTCACTTTGTGGGACAACCCACCCTGGATCTCCTTCACTCTTCCCCTCTTCCCTTCTTAAACAGGAAATCCACTCATTATTGAGACAATTAGCCATAGAGAAGGTTCCTTCAGCCCAAAAGGGCATGGGATATTCTACCCCAGATATTTCCTAATTCCAAAAAAGACAGGAGGTCGCAGGTCTATATTAGATCTCTGAAATCTCCACAAATTTCTTATCAAGGAGAAATTCAAGATGATTTCTCTAGGCACCCTTCTGCCATACCTCCAACAAAATGATTAGTTATGCTCTCTGGATCTAAAGGATACTTAAACACACATCCTGATTCACCCAGACTACAGAAAGTTCCTCAGGTTTGTTTTCAGAACGACCACTATCAGTACCGAGTCCTCCCATTCGGACTGGCCTCAGTACCCAGAGTCTTCGCAAAGGTCCCAATTCCAATCCCGACCTAGATCTCCTTTGTATGTCTGGGCTGACCCGGACGTACAAGGAGATCATAATTCTGAGCCCACGGGGCACGTCTAGCCTCGCGGGATCAGAATCACAAACAAGCCTGTACATGCAGGTACTGCCCAGCTAACTCAGCCAGGGCTTTTAAATGGAGATGGGGCTTCATTTAAAAGCTGCGATGCCTGCCGCCTGTTACAAAAGATAATTCCCCGCAGCCCAACCCCCGATCTGGCCTCCTAAGACCAGTGTCGGGCTGTGGGGAATTAATTTTTGCCCCCCCCCAGCCCTTTCTGCGCCCCGATGCAGACTAAAAGAAACATCCAGGGAAGCTATTCCACCCCGGAGGTGAAATAACTTCCCCAGACATTTCGCCGGCCCTGGACATACAAGGCCGACATCAGAATCGACCCTGTACGTCCAGGGCCGGCGACGGCCCACTCTCTGCCCCCATATAACCTCCCCGCACAACTGACGGGGAAGTTATACAGGGGCAGGAGCCAGCACATCCATCCCTGCCATCCGTGCCTCAGAATGACCTCCAAAGTGTTTAGCCATTGTTGCGGCCTACCTATGAACTTTGAGGATCTTTCTGTTCCCTTACTTAGACGACTGGCTGCTATGGGCAGACTCCAGCAGTAACTTCTGCCCTAAATCAAACAATTTTTGTCCTCCAGCAGTTAGGTTTTGTGATAAATTATCCAAAATCGCAGCTCAGCCCAACTCAGGACCTTGAATTCATAGAAGCTTGTTTAGACACAGTAAGAAGCAGAGCCTTTCTTCCAGAGGAAAGACGCCTCTGTCTCATTGCCTTAGCCGCACAGGTCCAGCAGCAGCCATCAGTAACGGCCAGAACATTCCTATGCATCTTAGGCCACATGGCTTCCACAGTCCATGTAGTGCTCTAAGCACATCTCCACATGAGGATCGGACAGTGGACTCTAGCATCAGTGGAAACAGTCCATAGGTCACCTCTCAGACCTCATCAGCATCACTCCGCAGATGAGGGCTGACCTTCAGTGGTGGTGCACACCATAGAACCTGGTCGAAGGGTCATCTTTTCAGCAGTCTGCACCGGTCTACCCTAATGACCGATGAATCAAAACTAGGCTGGGGAACTCATCTCAGTGACCCCACAACACAGGGCCTTTGGTCCACTCAGGAAGCGCTCCTCCAGATCAATCTTCTAGAGCTCAGAGTGGTCTTCAATACCATCAGAGTCTTCTCTCCCCAACTCAGGGAACATTCTCTTGTGCCGATGGACAGCCAGGTGGCTATGTTTTATATAAACAAACAAAGAGGGACAGGCTCTCAAACCCTGTGCAAGAAGGCCATTTGTCTTTGGAACTGGGCAATTCCCCAAGATATTCACCTTCAGGCAGTCTTCCCCCCGGGAGCACAGAATCAATTAGCCGACAGGCTAAGCTGGATCCTCCACCCACACAAGTGGATGCTGAAGCCTCTAGTAACCCAACACTTGTTCCACCTCTGAGGAATGCAACTAATCGACCATTTTGCGTCGCCTCTCAATTCCCAGATACCTTGGTTTTGCTCAAGGATTCCTTCTCCACACAGGAAATCATCGGATGCGTTCCTCATTCATTGGGGTCAAGAACTCCTTCATGCTTTCCCTCCACTTCCACTTATAGCAAAAACTCTTCAAACTCCAGGCAGACCGGGGACAAATGATTCTCATTGCCCCTGACTGGCCCAGACAACCGTGGTTTCCTCTGCTGCTTTATCTTGCTCAAGCACCTCCCCTCTGGTTCGGTTACACTGGTCAACAATTTTTACAAAAGTCATGTTACTGAAATAAAAATAGTCATTTCTTATCAATTTTTATATGCTGAACACAAATATGACAGTAAAATTTCAAAGTTGGCTCTAGGGTTTTTGTAATCTACAAGAATTAATGTTTACATCACGAAATGCATGTCAATAGTAAATATAATAGGCCTTCGGTTAATACCTGTAAAAAACCAAGTCATAGACTACTTCTTAGATTTTTTCGCCTGTCTCTTGTACAGCTGTTCGGGAGCTTCTCTGGGGAGTGTCCAGCACTAGTCAGCCAGCATTGTAGTGGACCATTTTCCCTGGTATCTTTGCTCCATCGTTGCGATATCTGGTGAAAACGTTCGCCCTGTTCATCACTAACCATGCCACAGTTGTCAGGAAAGAAATCAAGATGGGAATCAAGGAAATGGATCTTTTGAGACATATTGCAGCCAAGTTTCTGATACTGCATCAGCATGTCTTCTACTAGATCCTTGTAGTTTTCTGCCTTAACATTCCCGAGAAAGTTTGTTGACACTAGGCGAAAAGCATTCCATGCTTGTTTCGCATCACCCTGCAGCAGGTTGTTGAACCGGTCATCTTTGAAGAGCTCTCGAATCTGAGGACCCACAAAAACTCCCTCTTTAATCTTTGCTTCGCTGAGTCAAGGGAATTTTTCATGCAGGTATCGGAAAGCTGGCGAAGTGCGGTTCATGGCTTTCACAAAGTTTTTCTTCAAACCTAGTTTAATGTGAAGGGGTGGTAGCAGGATTTTGTGAGCCTCAACTAGAGCTGGGTGCTGGATGTTCTTCTCTCCAACTGTTACATTTTGTCTGCAATTCCATTCCTTCCACAAGTAGTGACAATCCCTTTCTCGGCTATCCCACTCACATAAGAAACGCATGTATTTTATATATTCCTGCTGCAGTCCCATTAAAAGGGCAACTACCTTCAAGTCACCACAGAGGTGCCAGCTGTACTTGTTATAGTTAATGGAAGTCAGTAGATGCTTTAAGTTATCCTATGTCTTTCATGTGAATGGCATGCGCTACTGGAATAGATGGAAAATGGTTTCCATTGTTCAAAAGCACAGCCTTCAGACTCAGTTTCGAAGAGTCTATAAATAGTCTCCAGTCTTGTGGGTCATGAGTGATTTTTAAGGCATTCATGAGGCTTTCAATATCGGAACAGAATACCAGATTTCTCCAGGACCAAGCAGGAAGTCAGTCCTCACATATGGGTGACGGTGACGTCGGCGTCGATGGAGCCCCCATGCGGAGCATTTCCCCAGCTTTCAAAGAAAGCCTTTGGGAATGCAGGCACGCATGCGCGGTCCCCTTCCCGCCCAAAGGTGCCATCTTGCTCAGTCTTCTTTTTTCCGCAGAGCCCTACGGATGCCTGTCCTTGTCATCCGTGAAAAAAGTTAATTTTTCTGCGTTGGGTTGAGTTTTTTCTTCGGTTTGACGTCGGTTCCTTTCCCGCCTGGACTCGGTACACCGGTGACGAGCCCGGATCTCTTTTTTCAGTTTTTGTCCTTAGAGACTGCGTTCGCGCCTTTTTTCTTTTCCCTGGCAGCCCAATTTTTTGATCTTGCAGGGGCCCTTTTTCCCCTGATGGCTGCCAGTGGCTTTAAGAAGTGTGATCGGTGCAAGAAACTGATGTGTCTCACCGACACACATGACTGCTGCCTCCAGTGCCTGGGGCCAGACCATGATTCTATGGTCTGTAGTCCCTGTGGCAAAATGTCTTCCAAGGCGGAGCCGTCAGCACCAGCGTGAGAGGATCTTCTCCGAATCTGCCTCTGGACGGGTCCGGACTTCGTCAGAGGCCTCGACATCTCAGGAGTCTGACCCCGAGCATCGTCGGGGCTCCTCTGAAAGGGAGTCCCCCTCGAGGGAGCACCGAAGGAAGAAGAAACCCGCGAGGGCGGCATCGGTGGACGCTCTTGGCTCCTCGAGGGCCAGGTCACATAGCCCCGATCACCGTCCCGGGTTTTCGGAGTCGGAGAGGCCTGCAAAGCATCCTCGTGTAGAGTCAGAGGCCCCGAGTCACGTGAGTACTGTAGTCCTCGTGGACTCTGCTCCGGGGGAGCCGACGTCCGAGTCGGAGGCTGCTGGGTCTCCTGAGCCCGGACTCAAGTTGACGGCCTTGGAGAGCAGATTGTCTGCCTTCATGGAGCAGCAGCGGGTGCTGATCGCCGGTCTCACCGGCCAATCTGCCCCGACCACCGGGACTTCAACGTCCAAGTCGACCCCGGAGGCCGAGCCGATCCTTGAGACCATGCGAACTCGAGTCGATCCTCAGCTGAGGTCACCCTCGGCCTCCCGTTCGGGACCGAGGTCATCGACGCCGGTTCCCTCGGCATCGGGGCAGATGGCGTCGGTGCCTGCCCACTCGGAGCCGCTCGATTCCTCCTCGGAGGAATCGGCGTGGGAAACGGAGGAGGAGGGGAGTCCCCTGACACCTTACGGACTCGGTGCGTCCCTTCGGACTTACCGGGTTTCGAGCCTCGGACAAGGTCCCCCCCGGAGGATACCAGATTCTCGGATTTCGTAAGGGACATGGCCAAAGCACTGGCATTCCCTGTGGACCCCGAGGAGGAGCCGAGGAGCTCGAGGCTCTGCAGTATGACTCTTCTCCCAAGGAGGCTTTTACTGTCCCGGTTCCTCCGATGCTGGGGCGGTTGCTCTTCCGCATGTGGGAGTCGCCGGCCTTGATGCCGGTTCTAAGCAAGCGGGTCGATTCCATCTATCGAGTCCGCAAGAGCCCCGGATTCCAAAAGGCACAGCTACCGCACCACTCCATGGTTGTGGAATCGGCCATGCATCACCTGAAGAGTCAGAAGATGCACTCCTCGGTGCCTCCCGGCAGGGAAGCTCAGAACCTGGATGCCCTCGGTAGAAAGTGCTTCCAGGGCTCTATGCTTGCTTGCCGTGTCCAGACCTACCAGCTGTACATGGGCATGTACCTTCGAGACCTGGCAAAGGAGATTGTCGGGTTCTCTGCTGGTCTGTCCGAAGAACCTTTGCAGAGGTGCAAGGCCGTGTCTTCTCGAGCAGCCTACGATGGATTTGAGGCTTCAGCCTGGGTAGCAGGGGCCGGCATCGGTGCACGCCGCCAGACCTGGCTACAATCCTCGGATCTCGAGCCATGGGTACAGGACAAGTTGGTCGATGTCCCTTGCCGAGGTGAAAACCTCTTTGGCAAGCCCATGGTCGAAAAGGCTGCAGAACTCGAGACCGAGACTCTTACCCGGACTAGGCTGTCCAGGAAAACCTCTGCCCCTTCTCAGAAGAAGAAGGGCTCATGGAGAAAGACCTTTTACCCGAGGAAGGCAGCTGCCTACAAAACCTACCCTCACTACCAGGCCTCTGCAGCTCCCCAACAGGGCCAGCAGGCCAAGGGGCAGGGTCATGGGCCCCGTAGGCAGAAGGCTCCCAAGCCTCCTACTCCGGCTCCTGCTCAGCAGGGAGGGGGTTTTTGACTATGCCAGCATAGCCTCTCCTCCTCTCCAGGGCACAGGAGGTCGGCTGACCCTGTACGCAGACAGGTGGCCAGCCATCACAGGGGATACTTGGGTGTTAAGCATCATCGAAAGGGGCTATCTGCTCCACTTCACCCAGATACCCCCCTCCTACTTTCCAGGGGAGCCTCCAAGATCCCCTCTGCACAGAAACTTACTCCTTCAGGAGTTGGAAGGTCTACTAAGGGACCAGGCGGTGGAACCGGTGCCTCACCACCTGGAAGGGCAAGGTTTCTACTCGAGGTACTTCCTGGTACCAAAAAGAACAGGAGGCCTCAGACCCATCCTCAACCTGAGAAATCTGAACAAGTTTCTGGAGAGGGAAAAGTTCAAGATGCTTACTCTTGGAATCTTACTGCCCTACCTCCAGCAGGGAGATTGGTTATGCTCCTTAGACCTGAAGGATGCTTATACTCACATCCTCATCCATCCAAGTCACAGACAATTCCTCAGATTTGTGGTGGGAGGAAAGCACTTCCAGTACCGAGTGCTTCCTTTTGGCCTCACCTCCGCCCCCAGGGTCTTTACAAAATGCCTGGCGGTGTTTGCGGCCTACCTCAGGAACCAGGGGATCTTTGTGTTCCCTTATCAGGGGCCAGTCTCCACAAGAGGCCAGGCAGGCCACCTTCAGAACCATATCCCTGCTTCAGCACCTGGGGTTCGTCATAAACTTCCCCAAGTCCATTTTAGTCCCCTCACAGGACGTGAAGTTCATAGGGGCCAGATTGGATACCATCCATGCAAAGGCCTATTTGCCTGTGGACAGAGCTCACAGGCTGATAAAGTTGGCCGGCCAGTTTCGGACGAACTCTCTGGTCTCGGCCAGACACTTCCTCCGGCTCTTAGATCACATGGCTTCCACAGTGCATGTCACCCCCCATGCCCGACTGCACATGAGGCCGGCTCAGTGGCACCTCAGGGCACAGTGGCTGCAGGCCACAGGTAAATTGTCAGACAGAATAAAGGTGTCCAAACTCTTGGTGGACTCCTTACGCTGGTGGAGGCATCTCTCAAATCTGGTCAGGGGTGTTCCTTTTCAGGCCTCCCCACACACTCAGGTACTGACAACCGATGCTTCCCTGCAGGGCTGGGGGGGGAACACGGCCATGGGACCTGCATCCAAGGCCTGTGGTCTCCGTGGGAGGCCGCCCAGCAGATCAACCTGTTGGAATTGAGGGCCATTGGACTAGCCTTACGGACTTTCTCTCAGATCCTGTCTCATCAGTCTGTCCTAGTTCAGACGGACAACCAGGTGGCTATGTTCTACGTCAACAAGCAGGGAGGCACAGGATCCAGACTTCTGTGCCTGGAAGCACAAGCTCTCTGCTCCTGGGCTGTCACTCAGGGCATGACCCTCAGGGCGGTCTACCTCCCCGGCCAGGAAAACTACCTAGCGGAAAGGCTAAGCAGACTCCTGCAGCCTCACGAGTGGCAGTTGAATCCTCTGGTAGTTCAACAGATCTTTCTGAAGTGGGGTCTTCCGACCATGGATCTTTTTGCCAGTCCGCTGAACAGGCAGCTACCCAGGTTCTGTTTCAGGCAACCGCATCCCTTGCGAACAGCGCCAGATGCATTCCTGATCACCTGGTCAGAGAGCCTGCTGTATGCCTTTCCTCCCACACCTCTGGTGGCCCGGACTCTATTCAAAATCCAGCAGGCCCGAGCCACGGTGATCCTGATAGCACCCAGGTGGCCCAGGCAGCCGTGGTTCCCTCTTCTTCTGCAGTTGTCAGTGGATACTCCACTTCCTCTGGGGATGCAACCCGACCTTCTGACTCAGGATCAGGGGGTCCCTCTTGCATCCCAACCT
Organism: Ichthyophis bannanicus; assembly: GCA_033557465.1. NCBI lineage: Eukaryota > Metazoa > Chordata > Amphibia > Gymnophiona > Ichthyophiidae > Ichthyophis > Ichthyophis bannanicus. The sequence continues at coordinate 548,582,680 of CM066033.1, forward strand.
CAAATCCCTCAATATGATGGCCTGGCTGCTGAAAGGCTAGTCCTTGCTCCTGTCAAGGGAGGTTGAAGAGGTGGTGTTGGCCTCCAGGAAGCATTCCACGAGGAAGGTCTATGCTTTGAAGTGGCGTAGGTTCTCTACTTGGTGTTCTGAACAGCAAGAGGACCCCTTCTCCTGCTCTGTCCAGGTGGTGCTACAATAGCTGCTCCACCTTTCCAACCTAGGACTTCAGTCCAACTCTGTCCAGGTTCACCTCAGTGCCCTCTCAGCTCACCACTCGCCGGTGGATGGACAATCTCTCTCAGGCCACCCTCTGGTGTCTCGCTTTCTCAGAGGTCTGCTTCTGCTTAAGCCTCCTGTTCGTCCACCGGCCACTGAGTGGGATCTCAATGTGGTCTTGCAGCAACTGACTCGCCCACCTTTTGAGCCAATGGCAACCTGCCATTTACTTTTCCTCTCCTGGAAGGTGTTGTTCCTTGTGGCACTCACCTCGGCTAGGTGGGTGAGTGATCTTCAGGCCCTGGTCTCGGATAGGCCGTATACCAGATTCTATAGGAACAGGGTAGTCTTGCAGACTCATCCTAAGTTCCTTCCAAAGGTAGTGTCCTCCTTCCACCTCAACCAGGAGGTGGTCCTTCCAACGTTCTTTCCCAGGCTGCACGCCAGTAGGGCCGAAACTGTCTTGCATACCCTGGATTGTAGAAGGGCGCTGTCCTTTTACCTAGAACGTACACAGGGGCATAGAAGGGCTTCTCAGCTCTTCATTTCCTTTGACCCTAATAAATTGGGGCTGCCTGTCACTAAGCGTATGTTGTCCATTTGGGTGGCAGACTGTATCGCCTGGGCATACAGGGCAGCCGGCCTCTCCCTGGAGGGTCGTGTCATGGCCCACTGGGTCAGGGCGAAGGCCGCATCAGTAGCTCACTTCCGTTCTGTTCCGTTGGCAGACATCTGCCGGGCCACTACTTGGTCTTCAAGCCAGACTTTTGCAGACCACTACTGCCTCGAGAGGGAGTCCCGTAGGGACAGTGCTTTCGGGCAAGCGGTACTCCATATTCTCTTTGAGGTTTAGGCAACTCCTACCCTCTGGCCCTGGTGTTGGGCTACCGTTCAGGTATGGTCTCAGAGAAGAATCTCTCACTGTTGCTGAGGCTCTAGAGGGAGCTTTATTTTTCAGCCTGGGTTTCTGGTAGCTCAGAGCTAGGGAGTCACCCATATGTGAGGACTGACTTCCTGCTTGGTCCTGGAGAAAGAGTAGTTACTCACCTGTAACAGGTGATCTCCAGGAACAAGCAGGAATGAGTCTTCACATATGGGTACGTCGGTACCGACGGAGCCTGCACGGGAATGCTCCCCAGCATCCAATCAGAAAGCTTTTGGGAGCATCCCTCGCGCCTGCGCGCTGACTTCCCGCCTTTCCCACTGCCTCTCCTCAGTTTTCATTTTTCCGCGGAGCCAACAGGATGTCCTCCTGTCACCGCAGAAACGTTTTTCTTTAAAATCCTTATTTACTTGTTTTCTTGTGGTCGCGGCTGTCTTTCCCGCCGATACCGGTACCGCCGGTGCTTTATTCTTTTCTTTTTCAAACTTAGAGAAATATTTTCTCCTCAGTTTTTTGTTTTAACTTTTGGGGCCTACCAGGCCTTTTCCAACATGGAGCCTTCTTCCCCTAAGAAGTGCCGTCACTGTGGAAACTTAGTTTTCTTTTTAGACTCCAATGCTTGGTGTCTAACCTGTTTGGGTCCTGACCCTTTTTCTCCTGATACCTCAGGCTATATTATTGGGAGAAGACCTTCCCTTTTTCGAGTTTCCCTTGATGCCGTTTTTCCTCCTGAGGTGAGGACACCGGTTTATTCTTCTCTCCAGGATCAGGTAACCCACAAACAGTCTGTTAAGACTAGCCAATTCTTGAAGGGTAAGTCTCATGCCCAGCATGATGACGGCTCCGGCCTTGCCCTCAAGACCTCATTGGCAATAAAACCCCGGCGGGAGTCTTCGTGCTCCAAAGCATTTACGGGGTTTCAGGTTGTTCCTGGGGCTCACCCCTCACAGAATATGCCTGAGCCATGCTTGGGGGTGGTATCCGCTTTGAGCGGTACCGATAACCCGGCATCGGCACCGGTGTCGAGTGTTCCACTCTTCACCAGGGATCGTCATCTGGTCTCCTCGGTACCTTCGGGGCCGATCGATACGACCCAGATTGACTTTCCTGTATCCCAGCCATGTTCGGGGTTGGTACCGGCTTCGAGCGGTACCGATACCCCGGCATCGGCGCCGGTGTTGAGTGTTCCACTCTTCACCAGGCATCGTCTTCGGACGTCCTCGGTACCTTCGGAACCGATCGATAAGACTCCGATTGACTTTCCTGTATCGGCATTGCCGATACCACCACGACCGTCGGTACCTTCTAGACATGCATTGATAGACTCGCTCCCTTCGATGCCGAGTCTAGAATCGATATCCAGTCTCGATGACTTGGTACCGACGCGTTTCGGAACCGATCCATTTCGTTTCCGACTACGCAGTACCGAGGATATTTACCAAGGCTCTCTGGTTACCTCGGCACCGCTTCAGCAGCCCCCGATTCCTGCTTCGATGACATTATCGTCTCCGATACCGGTACTGTCGATTCCTGCAGTTCCATCGGTGCCATCGATCCTTTCTATGCCTAGCTTGGAATCAATACCAGGCACTGACAATGCAGTACTAACTGCCTCAAATCAGAACTGTCAGTATCACTGTCCATCTAGCAGGAATCTTTTTCTGCACCAGGCCAGTATGTCTTCTGGTGCTCAAGCTGCTCCTTCAACCTCAGCTTACCCAGGAATTGTTCCTATTGGAGATCCTTCTTTTCAGAAATGTCTCCTTGACATGGCAACCTTTCTTGCCATTCCTATTCCTGGCTTTACTCTGGACCAAGATCCTGCAGATAAGGAAAATATAATGCTTCCTTTACATCATTCTTTGCAGGATCTTCTTCTGAGGATGTGGGAATCACCCTTAAAGGTTCCTTCGCCTTCTACAGCCATGAATGTTCTGTATCAGGTGCCTCCCTCTCCAGGGTTTCAAAAAAATCAACTTCCACATCATTCCATTGTAGTGGAATCAGCAATGAGGAAGGTAAGAAGCAAGAAGAAGCATTCTTCTTATCCGCCAGATAGTGCATCTAAAGCACTTGATAACTTTGGACGTCAAACCTTCCAAACTTCTATGCTGGCTTCAAGAATTATCTCATATATTTTTTATATGAGTCTGACACTTCAGGAGGTCACAGAGAAATTATCTCTTTTGTCCCTTTTTTTGTCAGAGCCTAAGGCCACTGACTATTCCTTACTTCTTAATCATGGCAGGAATATCTCTTGGTTTCTTTCTCGTGCTTCCCTAGACTCTTTTGAGTCTGTTAGCAGATCCTCTGCTATTGCCATTGGGGCACGTCGTAAAGCCTGGCTGCAAGCTTCAGACTTGAGCAGATGGGCACAACATACACTGGGTAATTCTCCTTGTACTGGATTAAATCTCTTCAATAGAGAGGCTTTACGTCAGGTTGCTCATTGCTCCACTGACTTCCCTGGTTCTGGAAACCATCCTAAGCCTTCTTTTTCCCCAGGACGTAGGAAATGTCCTACCAAACCTCCTTTCCCTAAGAAAAGAAGGTTTCACCCTTCTCCTGTCCATCCTCCAGATGTACCCAAGCAAGGGACATCTCATCCTAGTCTGAGGTCTCCAGACTCTAACCTGTCTAATCATAAACAGCAACCATAGGTTCCTATATGTTGCAATCTACAGTTAACTTCTTCTTAGCAGAGGTTTATTCTTCAAACTCTACACTGGTTTTCAGTATGCTAAGCTGTTAGGATACTTTTGTCCATGGGTTACAGAATTCTCCCCTTCTTACTACTACGAAGGGAGGTTACAACTATCCCATGATAGTTTTTTGTCCCCATATGGACATCTTTTCCTTCAGCTGACTTACCATATGGTAAGTCACCTTCCAACCCCCTCTCTTCCAGGGTTTTCCCTGCTTGAGTTGGTACCATACTGAAACACTTCTCTTTCTTTCCAGTGTAGACTTTTTTGTTATCCTTCAATGCAACTCATCAGACAGGGACGGGAATATCTCCGCTCCCTTTGTCTGTTTTTCTCTCTGTTTTTATACAGGAGAATCCCCTCTGCTCTTTTGTTCAGTTGCTGTGCATGCAGGAGTTCCAGTGATTACTCTAGTGCTCATTGCAAGCTACTTTCAACTATCTTGCATAATACTACTCACTGCAGGTTATCTTCTTCTAGCCATATCCTTTCCTAGGATGTGGCAACACACCTGACTTCAGTCAGTTTTATCTCATAATTCTCCTGCACAATGCTCTCTGCAATCTTCAGAGAAGCTTACTACTATGGGCCCTTGCTACAGAGCATTGAACTTTATCTCTGAGGGTTTTTTCCATATAGTAGAAAAAACGTATATAATCATTCCCTGACTATATGGGTTATTTATACCCTCTTGTCTCCTGTTGTGATACAGAAGACAAGCTTTTTCTGCGTGAATGTCCAAGGAGTTCCCAATCTTGCAGGAATCTACCCCTTTTTCCTTACAGCTTGGCATTATGCTTTTCTGCTCCACTTGGACAACGCATACTCTTTTAGTGTACCTGATAACCCTGTGTCCCTTGGCTGGGTCATCCTGGTGTCTTAGTTTATGCGGTTTTCTTTTGTCCTTTGGACATGTCAGAGTCCTAAAGTACTCCTGACGTGCTCTTGCCAGACTGCTATTATCCTCTGTTTTTTCACGCAACCATCCTGGTTATTCCACTGAACTACATTCCTGCACCGCAGAAATAGATTCTTTATATATCTTCAGGTGGTTTTCACCCCCTTATTATTAGATGAATCTTTTCCCATCACATTCCCCAAGGGAATGTTTTTGTGGGGCTCAGTTGCAGGCATGTATCCTCAGACTTATCTTCATGTATGTATATGTCCTATTCATACATATTTCTGTAGTCTGTGTGGGCATAAGTCATGCCCATCTATATATATATATATATCACACATATCTAGACATATATGCACATATATATAGATATGTATGTCTCTCCATCTATATATATATTTCTATATATATATATGCCCATTGGGAGATGTCCATAGGACGCCATGTATTACCTGCTATCTCCCTCACTGTCTGTGCTATAAAGCTTTTACCTTCTTAAGAGGTCCAGACAGTCTACTTGCCTATTCTCATGCGGCTCAGTAAGTGGGAGCGGTTATACACACAATTACTACTGTGATGTCAACAGCTTCTATTTTTGTTACAGATCTCCCTGTCTATGAAATATCAAACTTCAATGTCTTCCTATCTCTCACCAGCTAGGAAAGACGGTGTACATCTTCAGTATTCTGAGTACACTTCTGTTCTCCTGGGGAATAGGGGCTTTTTTCCATACCCCCTCTTCCCTTCAGGACTGGACTAATTCTCCAGATCGGTCAGTCTTCTTCTTTTAGTCCTCAATGTTAATAACTCTGTACCTAAAAGAGTTTTCAGCTTTTTCCCATAAAGCTTTCCATTGAAGACCTGCCGTTCTTCTCCTGCCCCAGTTGACACCTGGGTTACCTGCCCATTCCAGGTTTGGAAATTCATTCTCACTGCTGTGAAGTTACCTTGAGGATTCCACTACTGCATCTACAGTACACTCCATCACAGTTCTACTTCCTACAATCCAGTAGGTAAGCTCTATATTGTACTAGTTCATTAAATATTTTAATGATACTTGACATACATTCTAAAGACTTATTTTTTCTCTAGTCTTTAGATTCGCTGTTCCTCTACAGCTCTTCTCTATTCAACTCCTACCCCCCATCCCTCAGGGGATGCCGGGGATCCAGGTTTGGGAAATGCCGTCCTGTTTCAGGGATACGCATTTTATGGGATCTCCCCTGGCACCCACAGCTAGGGAGTCCCCATATGTGAAGACTCATTCCTGCTTGTTCCTGGAGATAGCAGTTACTTACCTGTAACAGGTGATCTCTGGGAGCAGCAGGAATTAGTCTTCACAACCCACCCACCTCCCCTAGGAGTTGTATGTATCTATCTCCTTTCCTCTTTCTCTCCTTCTGTCTCAGCTATGAAACTCAACTGAGGAGAGGCAGTGGGAAAGGCGGGAAGTCAGTGCGCAGGCGCGAGGGATGTTCCCAAAAGCTTTCTGATTGGATGCTGGGGAGCATTCCCGTGCAGGCTCCGTCGGTACCGACGTACCCATATGTGAAGACTAATTACTGCTGTTCCCAGAGATCACCTGTTACAGGTAAGTAACTGTGCTTTCTCCTGGAGCAGCAGAAATCAGTCCTCACTACCCTCCCTCCTCCCCTTGGAGTTGCAGTTATATATAGTTCATTTTCTTTTTGTGCTGTCTTTTAGCTATGTCATTAGACTGAGCAAGATGGCACCTTTGGGCGGGAAGGGGACCGCGCATGCGTGCCTGTATTCCCAAAGGCTTTCTTTGAAAGCTGGGGAAATGCTCCGCATGGGGGCTCCATCGACACCGAGGTCACCCATATGTGAGGACTGATTCCTGCTGCTCCTGGAGAACACCTGTTACAGGTGAGTAACTACTCTTACTTTCCTTTCTGAAGAAAGGCTCCAACTGCTGGTGGCGCTTTCGATATGAAGTAATGTTGACATCATCTTCTAGAAGATTCCATTGTTGGAGTCTTGATCTTAGCAATTCTGCCTTGTTCTTGGATAAGTCCAAATCACGAACCAGGTCATTTAGTTCTTCCTGTGTTGTTCTGTGTGGAGTTGATATGCATTCCAGTGAAAATCTGAGTCACTGCATGCTGACGGACCAGGAGAACAACAGGTCGGCTCACCCTTGTCCTCATCAGATGAATCAAGAAAATATTCTGATGGAGGTTCTGGAATAGGAAGTCCCTCACCATGTGGAACTGGTCTCAATGCAGACGGAATGTTTGGATAGACTATGCTCGACTTCTTTTGCTTCGTTATTCCGCTGGAAAGAGGAGGAACCAAGCAGAAGTAACAGTCATTTATGTGGTTGCTTGGCTCTCTCCACACCATGGGGACTGCAAACGGCATTGATGGTCTTTTGCAATTCAACCACTGTGAAAGCTGTGTTGTACATGTAGCGCAGCATATATGCGGGGCCCAAGGCTGTCTTGGTCACCAATCTTGCATCCGAAGTAAAGATGATATGCCTTCTTCAGTTGAGAAGTGATACTTTTCTTCTGGTTGGCAAATGTCACTTCCCCACAAATGTAGCAGAAATTGTCAACAGTATTAACACATTTTCGCGGCATTAGTGTTCTGTATTGTACCTAAATGGCTAAAATTATATGATTAATAAAAGTTACATGTAACAGTAGCTTAAACTGTCTCGCACACAGTCTGAAATATTTTAAATACTCAACCTTTGCGACTGCGTTTAGTACACTGCTGACGTCAGATGGCTTCAGCAGCCGTCTGGCCAGTAGTATTGCATTGCATCAGAAAATGATGCAATCAACTCGGGATGATGTGTGCATGCTGCTGTTATGCAATGTGATGCAATATTACTTCGTTCAAGTCTTATTTGGGATGTTGTTGATGTCCTACTGGATAAATTTACACGGTGAAACGTCAAAAATTAACTACATGCAATATCTTCAAAACGAGAGCCAATTAATTTTTTTTAATGTTATATTCGTGTTCAGCTCACCAAGATACTGCAGATTAGGGCCTTTTAAAGTCAGTAACGATTTCAATGTTGACCCGTGTTATTCACCGACATTAGTCTCCCAGGATCAGGGGACCCTTCTACATCCCAGCCTCAAGCCGCTCTGGGTGATGGCCTGGAGACTGAGCGCTTTGTCCTCTCACCATTAGATCTCCAAGATGACATGTTGCTTGTCCTTTTATCTTCAAAAAAGGATTCAACCAGACGCTCTTATGCCTTTAAATGGTGCAGGTTTTCCATCTGGTGTTCTCTTAAAACACTGGATCCTTTCACATGTCCCATTCTGGACTTGGTCCAGTACCTCCTACATTTGTCTTCGTCTGGTCTCAAGACCACTTCAGTGAGAGTACATTTATCTGCCATTGCGGCCTCCCACCATACACTAGGAACCGCCCTATCCCAGCGCACCCCTTAGTAGCCAGATTCGTGCAGGGTCTTCTCCTGACCAAACCACCTTTCCGTCATCTTCCCGTACCATATAATCTGATCTCCTTGCACAACTCATGCACAGTCCTTTTGAACCAGTAGGGTCAGCTCTGTTAAAGTTTGTAACATGGAAGCTTCTCTTCCTCATAGCAATCACCTCAGCTCGCAGAGGTGAACTGACAAGGTGGTCCTTCTTAAATTGGCTGCACTTTGTTTTTCCTAGTGCGTTATTTCTTAGAGTATGTTCAGGAGCTTCTCTCTAGATGTGGGCTTTACCATTCTAACTATTTAATTTATCTCTGTATTTTCAATTATGTTGTTTTCTGTATTGAATGGTTTTCCTTGTTTAAGAGGAATTTAAATTTCATATATTCATAAAAACAACGAAACACGAGCACAGTAATCATTACCATGCCGACATGACCACATGCTAATTCATGCAGTAACTGCATAGAATATTATGAGGTGGGAAATGGATAGGCTATCGGCGTGCTCTCACTTTTTTGGTTGGCATGGATGCTACTTCGATGTAAAATCAAGTTTTGTTTATTCTAAAACACCTTGATTGCCTGATAAGGCGGTATACAAGAATGTGAAATCAATAAATAAATACTTCTATTACTACTGAACATTTGTATAGCGCTACAAGGCATATGCAGCGCTGCACAGACACATGTAAAAGACAGTGGATGCACTTCTCCCTAAATAAGAGACTGTAAATTCATCTGTGTTAAAAAATATATATATATTTTCTCCAGGAACAAGCAGAAAGTCAGTCCTCACATATGGGTGACAGCGGTGCCGATGGAGCCGGCGCAGAGCATGTCCCCAGGTTTCAAAGAAAGCCTTTGGGACATGCTACCATGCATGTGTGGTCCCCTTTCCACCCAAGGGTGCCATCTTGCTATTTTTTTCCGTGGAACCCAAGGGACATCTGTCCTGTTTCCCCAGAAAAATCTTTGCTAATTATCCTTAAAATAATAGTTTCCCGGTTTGTGTATTGGTTCCTCTTCCAGCCTTGAGCCGGCACCGTCCTTGATACTGTTCTTGGCTCCTTTTGTCTTTTTTGATTGAGGCTCGCCTCGACCAGCGTTTGCACTCATTTTGCCCCGGGGGTCGTTGACCCTGTCCAGGTGTTCCCCACCATGTCCCCTGGTGGATTGAAAAAATATGGCCACTGCAGTCAAACGATGTCAATGGTCGACACCCACGACTGCTGCCTGGGCCTGGACCATGACAGCACCTCCTGCAACCTGTGCCAGGCCATGATTTATTTATTTGTGTGATTTTTATACCGCCATATCAATTAATCATAGCGGTTTACATAGAACAGAAACAACAAAGTTACATTGAACAATGTGAAAATTACATATGAATCACAGGCTATCAACATATACTGTCACAGTCCCTCCTAGTGGCAGCCTGCAGAAAGGAGAGGGCGGACACTTATTGTTGGTTGAAGAAGGAAAAACTTTTCTAGACCGGTGCATCATGGTCTTTGTAGTCCCACTTCATAAAGAAATAGTTGTGAGCCTTGTGCAGGGTTAAACTTCACAGATGAAGAACCAGGAGCAGGACCTCAGAAAACATTCACAAATAAGAACAGAAGCGAGGGACATCTTGAACAATTTTCAGAAGACTGTGTTCGTGAGAAACTAGCTCAACTTAAAGTAGATAAAGCGATGGGACCAGATGGGATACACCCTAGAATACTGAGGGAACTTGGGGACGTTCTAGCAACTCCACTGACTGACCTTTTCAATGCCTCGTTGGACTCGGGAGTGGTGCCAAAGGACTGGAGAGAGGCTCATGCGGTGCCTTTACACAAAAGCGGAAGTAAGGATGTGGTTGAAAACTACAGGCCGGTTAGTTTAACTTCGGTGGTAAGTAAATTATTGGAAACGCTGCTGAAAGAGAAAATAGTGAGGTTTCTGGAGTCCAGCGGATTACAGGATCCGAGGCAGCATGGATTCACCAGAGGCAGGTCTTGTCAGACAAATCTGATTGATTTCTTTGACTGGGTGACCAGGGAGTTGGACCGAGGGAGAGCTCTAGATGTAGTGTATTTAGATTTCAGTAAAGCCTTTGACACTGTTCCTCACAGGCGACTTATAAACAAACTGAGCACCCTAGGGATGGACCCTAAAGTTACTGCTTGGGTTAGAAATTGGTTGGGTGGGAGGCGACAAAGAGTACAAGTAAATGGAGCTCACTCTGAGAAGAAGGATGTTACCAGTGGTGTGCCCCAGGGATCTGTCCTTGGTCCGATTCTTTTTAACATCTTTGTTAGTGATATAGCGGAAGGGCTGTCGGGTAAGGTTTGCCTCTTTGCAGATGATACCAAAATCTGCAATAGAGTAGACACCCAGGAAGGTGTAGATAACATGAGGAGGGATCTAGCTAATCTTGAAGAATGGTCTAGAATTTGGCAGCTGGGATTTAATGTTAAAAAATGTAAGGTCATGCATTTGGGCTGCAGCAATCCAAGGGAGCAATACAGTATAGGAGGTGAAGTACTTTTGTCCTCTAAAGAAGAGCGGGACCTAGGCGTGGTTGTGTCTGATGATCTTAAAGTAGCTAAACAGGTAGAAAAGGCGACGGCAAAAGCTAGAAGGATGCTTGGGTGCATACGGAGAGGAATGACTAGCAGAAAAAAGGAGGTGATAATGCCTCTGTATAAGTCTTTGGTGCGACCTCATTTGGAGTATGGTGTGCAATTCTGGAGACCGCACCTTCAAAAGGATGTGAACAGGATGGAGTCGGTGCAGAGGGTTGCTACTAAAATGATTAATGGGCTTCATTATAAAGCATATGAGGACAGACTTAAGGATCTTAATATGTACACCTTAGAGGAAAGGCGGGATAGAGGTGATATGATTGAGATGTTTAAATACCTCCGTGGCATAAATGTTCAGGGAAAGAGCCTCTTTCAATTGAAAGCAAGTTCTGCTACGAGGGGACATGGGATGAGGGTGAAGGGAGATAGATTCAGGAGTGATATGCGGAAATATTTCTTTACAGAAAGATTAGTGGATCCATGGAGTAGTCTCCCAGTGAAGGTGGTAGAGATGAGGACAGTAACTGAATTCAAAAAAGCATGGGACCAACACAGGATCTCTAAAGGTAAAAAGTGGACTGTTGTAGTTGTTGTTATGGAAGGACAGACTAGATAGGCCATGTGGTCTTTTTCTGTCATCATGTTTCTGTTTCTATGTAAATGGTTTTTATTCCCTTTGTTGCGCAAAGGTTCTCCAGGAAGACAAAAACAGAATGTACCTTACTTCAGGGTTTATGCCAAAATATTTACAAATTCAGTAACTGTTACAGGCGCTTCACGGTTCTTTGCGTTCAAACAGGTTTTCAACACCAAGAGGAAAAACAAACACAAAACTTCTTCTTTCAGCTTAGCAAAAGCAAAAAGATATGTTAAAGCATGTCCTGCTGGTTACAATTCTGTGAGAAACTCTAGACTCTTGGAAACACAGAGTGAGCAGTCCATCGGGTGCTCTAACTGCAACGGCTCTGGTTCTATCACCTCTATTTGCATAGGTTCCTGTTCAGCCGTGTTGTCAGCTAGTCCTGAGCTTTTCCTGGATAAGGCAGGTTGTAGTTCAATAGATCTCTCCAATATTCCCCAGCCTTGCTGGTCTTGGTTTGGCAAATAACTGTTATGACTTTTTACTATGCCTCTCTGTAAAGGTTTCACAAGCCCTTCCCAGCTTTGTTTCCTATCAGTACGGTTCTCTGGGTTATAAGCTTTTCTAGGAGCTGGCTCACATCTTGGAAAGGAAATATAACTGTACCTTGGATCTTTGAGACGTGCTCTGCTGGTATTTGCTCTACCCGGCAGTCTCCTTCTATCACCGTCTTCCCTGAAGACTGGCTCCTGGAGCTTTCTGGAACGGGCTTGTCCTCCCTGGAACTTAGCTCTTCCTTTTAAGTACTCCAAGCTTCTCTGCCTTCAGTATGTGAGGTTCCTCTCTCAGGTCCCCTCTCAGTTCCTCTCTGAACTTGTGTTCCTCTCCAAACTTGTGGTCCTCTCTGAGCTTGAGGTCCTCTCTCAGCTCTTAGTCCTCTCTCAGTTCCTCTCTGAACTCGAGATCCTCTCCCAGTTCCTCTCTCAACTCGAGATCCTCTCTCTTCTCTTCCTTCTGAGCACTGTTTATAAAGCCGTTTCTCCACTGAGCTTCCTGGCTCTCTACTTAGGTGTACCTGATTAGCTCCTGCGTTCTCAAAACCTGGGTGTGTCAGCTTAGCTTCTGCAGCCTCGTGCCTGCTCCCTCTAACTGCACTTTTAGGTAACTGCACCCTCTGTGAGTCAGTTGCTTTATAATAAACAATGTTTTTTTCTAAGTCTATAGCTTCAATGGCTTCAGCTTCAGCACAATATACATGATTAGTATAGCAATTTACTATTTACAGCTTGTGTGAGCATCAGGAGTATTATGCATTCAGTTATAAGTTCTTTCGTTGCAGGAGCTTTGACAGTGTGGTTAGGTAAGGGGTATGTTTTTTTTTTTTTTTCATTTTAAATTTTTATTGAGATTTTACAAGAAGAATACAAATGCATACGCGTGGAAAACCAATAATAAACAGTATAGTCAACCAACAAACAACGAGAATTCAATCCTGTCAACAATCCCAATTGGTTCATACATCGGTGCAATTGGACTATTCCAACCTACCCCTTCTCCCCACCCCCCCCAACCCGCTCGTCCCTGCCCAATATCCAAACCTAACTAAGCAATTGCCCCCACCCCCCCCTTACCCGCCCATCCCTTCATAGTCTCCATAGCCCCTCCTCCACTCTCCGCCACTCACCCAACATCCAAGCCCCATTTCCACTAGCACAGTCATCCTGCTCCCTATAGGCCCTCCTTCCCCTTCCCCTTCCAGCCCTCCATCCAGCTCCAGACCTTCTGCCAATATACCCCACTCGTCCCTCCCTTTCCTCGTCGCAGCTCCGTTAGTTTATGCATCAAACTCACCTCAGCCACCCTTCGCACAAAACCTGCCACCTGTGGTATGCTCTGCCCCCCCCAGTGCTGGGCTATCTCACAGCGCGCTGCGGCTATACAATGGTGCAGAACCCCCTCCTCCCGTCTCGAGAGTCCTTCGTCTAGTTGATGCAGCAAACAAGCTGCTGGACTCCCATGGAGTTTCTGCCCAGTCATCCCATGTATCGCCTCCCAGACCTGCCCCCAGTAAACTTGTAACCTGTCACACTTCCACCACATATGCATCCAGTCCCCTCGTTCGTCACAGCCCCGCCAACATAAGTCATCTCGCCCCATCCCTGCCCGAAAACGGCGCACTGGCGTCCAATACCATCTATATAGCACTTTGTAAGCATTTTCCCTAATTTGTGTCGCTATTGACACAGAAGCAATGATCTGAATAAGCTTCACCCATCGCTCCTCATCCCAACATACCCCCAGATCCTCCTCCCATTGCAACATGTATCGGGGCTTACACTCCCCAACCCCCAGGAGGCCTTTGTAAATTCTGGACAAAACCCCCTTTTTCCCCCCCTGACCATTACATATAGCCTCAAACCAGCCCCTATTGTCCCAGAGATCCTTCCATACCTTTGATTGCCTCAGAAAACTCCTCAGCTGCATATAAGCAAATTGATCGCCCTCTTTCAGCTTGTAGAGGTCCCGAAGGCCTTCAAACGGGTGAACCCCCTTGGGATGAAGAATCTGTTGGACATGCGTTAGCCCATTTCCGGCCCATCTTTCGTAACACTCGCTCATCTGGGCCCTGTCCCCTCTCGAAACATGCCTCAATAGTCATCCCCAGAACATATCCCTTATTTGGAACAAGTTGAGGTTTGTTGCGTTTCCAAATTCTCAAGCTATGCGCTCTCATAGGACTCATAGCATGCCGGTCTAGTCCCTTAGACCCCCGCCATATCGCTCTTTCGAGGTCCTTGCCCCCGACCAACTCGTACTCCATATTAACCCAAGCTTTGGATGTTTCCCTCTGCCACTCATATAGCGCTTTCAATTGCGCTGCTTCATAATATTTGCGTATATTAGGTACCCCCAACCCCCCCTCCCCTCTGACCTGTTGCAACACCTGCATTGCTACCCTAGGACGCTTCTGCATCCAGATAAACCTATTAATCATCTGCTGTATCCGTTTTAATCTATGTAGAGGGACCCCAACCGGGAGTGTCTGAAATAAGAACAACAATCGGGGCACCAGCATCATTTTTACCGTCGCGATACGCCCAAACCAGGACAAATATCTCCCTCCCCACCCATCCAGCCAACCCTCTATCTTCCCCCACATCCTCTTGTAGTTCAAATTGTATAACTCATCGATTTTATTGCTTATCCGAATGCCGAGGTAGCGGATACTTCCCCGGGCCCACTTGAAGGGATATTTCTTGGCCAAAATCGTTGCTAGTCCACCAGGGACCGTCAAGTTCAGAATTTCAGATTTAGATTGGTTAATTGTAAACCCCGAAACTTTGCCATACTCTTCCAGCTCCCATATCACTATGGGCAGACTCACTCTGGGGCGGGCTAGACTTAAGATAACGTCGTCCGCAAACAACGAAATTTTATAGGCACTTCTCCCCACTGTAATACCCGAGATATCCGCCCTATCCCTTATCCACTGCGCCAGCGGCTCCATAGCTAACGCAAAGAGCAATGGTGACAATGGGCAGCCCTGCCGTGTTCCCCGCCCTAGGTCGAAAAACTCCGAGTGGGCCCCGTTTACCCGCACACAAGCTTTAGGGTGCGCGTACAGCCCCTTAACCCACGCTAGAAACTCGCTCCCCAGCCCCACCTTCTCCAGCACCTGAAAAAGAAAAGGCCAGGCCACTTGGTCGAAAGCCTTCTCCGCGTCCAGCGAAAGCAAAAGCGTCTCCTCCCCTCTCCGCTCACTAGTCCAAATAATATTGAGAATCTTCCTAATGTTATCGGCCACCTGCCTCCCGGGAATAAACCCTGCCTGGTCTTGATGAATCAATTTCCCAATTACCTTGTTCAACCTCGTGGCGAGGATCTTGGCCAGGAGCTTAGCATCCAAGTTAAGCAGAGAAATCGGCCTGTATGAGGCGCACTCCCGCGGGTCCTTCCCTTCTTTGTGAAGCACCGTAATACCCGCCCAACCCATGGTGTCCGCTAACTTCCCACCCTCCCGGGGTTGGTTAAATAAGGTCACCAGAGGCCCGATCAATAGACCAGCGAAAGTCCTATAAAACCGGGCAGTAAACCCGTCCAACCCAGGAGCTTTCGCCAATTTTAACTGTTGGATCGCCCGCTCCACTTCGTCTGATCCAATAGGTTTATTCATATCGTCCTGATCGCTCTTGCCCAATGTGGGCAATTCCATAGAAGCCAGATAATTTACCCCCCGTTCTACTGGATGCCGGTCCTTAGCTGTGTACAATTCCCGGTAATAATCCTTGAATGCCTCCCGAATCTCCCCATCTTGAGTGACCAATGCCCCACCCCTCTGCCGGACCCCTATTATGTGGGAGCGAAGCTTCTGTTGCTTCAACCTCTGGGCCAGGTACCGCCCGGCCTTGTTCCCCCCCTCAAATGCCTCCTGTCGCAAGAGCTGCATCTGATATTTAATCTTGTCCGCCTGGAACTCGTTGAGTTGCGCTCTCGCCGCCAGAACCTGTCCCCTATGGCTTCCCCCCCTCCCGCGTCCGTCTAATTCTTCCAATTCCAATAACCGTTCCCTTAAGAGCCGTTCTTTCTCCTCCCTGTCCCTCTTTTTCCGCGCCCCCCATTTGATTAATATACCTCTGACCATCGCCTTATACCCATCCCAAATAACCCCCCAGGAGGTCTCCCCATTATCATTTAAGCGAAAGTACTCCCGCGTACCTTTTTCCACTTCAGCTCTGACCCGCTCCTCCTCCAGTAGGGATTCGTTGAGCCTCCAGAACCGATTCCCTTTCCCTTCATCTGCCACTTGCAGCCAGACCACCACCGGTGCGTGGTCGGACCATGTAATGGACTCCATATTCGCATCTTTTATTTTCCCCCCCACCTCTTTGGACACCCATATAGCATCGATACGGGAATAAGACCCATGTACCGGCGAGTAATAGGAAAACTGTCTCCGTCCTGGATGGCGCAAGCGCCACGCATCTACCAAACAATGCTGTGTCACGAAATTACGATAGCGTCTTCGATCCCCCCGCTTTCCTTCTCGCGGACCTGTAGCATCCCTGGCTGGGTTCCACATTAGGTTGAAGTCACCCCCGCAAATGAGAATCCCATCCCCCTGTTTCCCCAACTCCCCATTCAGTTTTGTCCAGAATGCACCCTGCCCCCCCGTGGGTGCGTACACATTCACTACACAATACCATACATTCCCCACTTTTACCCGGGCCACCACATACCTCCCCCCTCTATCCCTCACCACCATCTGTACCTGAAGCTTTAAACGTGAAGCAAATAGAATAGCAACCCCACCCTTCTTCTTCTCCAGGGTGTTAGAAGCGTGGATACATACCCCATACCCTTTGTGCTTAACCAAATACTCTGTGGCCCTTGTCAAATGTGTTTCTTGGAGCATGACTATATCCGCCTTCTGACGGGATAGCTCCGAATAAAGTTTTTGTCGCTTATGGGGTGAGTTAAGCCCTTTTACATTTAGAGTAACTATTTTAAGCTCCCCCAGTCTGCCACTCTCCCCCCTCTCCTACCCGCTTGCTCGTCCCCCCCACCCCCCCTCCCCCTCCCCCTACCTCTTCCCCCTCCCCCCCGAACCCCCCCATCTCCCCCCCTCTCATAAAGAGAGGATCGTCTTCCATACAAGTGACCAGTTAACGGGCCTTGCCTGTTTGCCTCTCCCTTCCCCCCCTCCCAGCACTACCCCCTCCCTTCTTAGCCCCCTGTCTTCCTAAATCCCCCCTACCAACCACCCCTCACCCCTCCTCCCGTGCAGTCTAATCCCTCCTTCCATCCCCCAGCCTTTTGCAACAACAAATTACCAATACAATGAAACCTCACTAAATAAACTGTACTCATGCAAAGTCCACATAATCAGCCTGCATCCTGCTCCACTGCAGGGTTTCCTGGGCTTTCTCTATTCAGCCGCGTTGTCCTCTTCCCGGCCGCAGGGGTTCTGTGCCATTTCTGAAGATTCTTCTGCAAGCTCGATGGCTTAACGGCTGCAGCCGGGTCTCCTTTCGGGGGCCGCCCCCCGTCTGGCAGATTTTGCAACCCGCACTCGCGAAGGACAGACCAGGCCTCGTCGCTGGTCTGCACTCTCCGCGACTTCCCCCTGCAGGTAACCAGCAGCCCAAACGGAAACAGCCATTTATATCTAATGTCCTCTTTTCTCAAGTAGGCGGTCACCTCCTTCATGCTACGCCGACGTTGCAGCGTTCCTGCAGAGAGGTCTTGAAATAGCTCCAAGGGGTGCTCCTCCCACGTAATCTGTCGTACTTTCCGCGCCGCTTGTAGTAATCCTTCTTTTATCTTGAACGACCGTAGACACACCACAATGTCCCTGGGCTTATTCTCTCGTATCGGCCCCAAGCCCCGATGGGCTCGCTCAATTTGAGATGGGTCCATCTGTATCTCCCCCTGCCGGTCCGCGGCCAACAACAAAGAATTGAACACTTTCAGCAGAACAGCTTCACAGTTCCGATATTGAGGCTCCTCCGGAATCCCCCGGATCCTTAGGTTACATCTCCGTGACCTGTCTTCCAAATCCTCCAGCTTCATCTGCTGGTCCACCTGGGTCTGCTGAAGCGTCCCCCAGCGCTGCTGTAGATCCACCATGTCCTCCCCCTGCTGTTCCATCTGGAGCTCCAGCTCCTCCACTCTATTGCCAATGTCCACAATATCTTGTCGCAGTGTCTGTATGGATTCTTTCAGTTCGTGTTTTACTCCGCTAATTTCTGATTTAATTTCCTCTTTCATTTCAGTAAGCCACGCCTTGAGTTGGGACAGGTCCCCAAGTCCAGCTCCACTTTCCATCTCCTCTCCCTGCTCTTTCGGGTCTCCCACCTGCGTTCGGCTCTCTTTCTCCCCCTCTTTTCCACTTTTAGCAGGGGCATATGGGGAGCGGAAATCAGCCAGTTTTTTCCGTGCTGCTGCCCCCCCCTTAGCTTTCTCCATCCGTAGGCAGGGGGGAGAGGCCTTGTGCTGCTCTAAAGACCCCGGCCTGCGAAGTGTGCCTCTGCTAAGCTTCTCCCCTGTATGGAGGGGCACCCGCAGCCGACTCCGCTGGTCTACTATTCTGCTCCGGAACCACCGTCTTCCTCCAGGCTCCCCGCAGGCCTCTCTCCTTGCCCGCTTGCCCGGGCCAGCTGCTTCCCCGGAACTCTCACCTGAGTGTTAGCTCACGCCACTCGTGGCTGCCCCCGGAAGCGGCCCCCGGCTCTCCAGCTGTCGTGATGGGCGACACAGCCGCCCGCAGTCACAGCCCTCCTGGCTGCTCTCCGGCTCTGCTCTCTGGGATATTCAATACAATACTGGCCCACTCCGGGTCTCAGCTGGCCTCCTCCTGCCAGGCACTGCTTCCAGCCACACTCTCCACTGACCTCCCTTCAGAGTCCGCTGCGGCACCCCGCTCTTCTGGTCCTGCCGCTGCCGCTGTCAGCCTCCTACTGCTGGCTCGTCTTGTCTCCGCCACTCTGTTCCCGCGTAGCTGCTGCTGCGGGGGGGGCGCCGCTGAGAAAGTTATCCCTTTCACCCCCGTGCTGTTTCTCTCCGGAGCTCCGTCTCCTGCCGCCTCCAAACTCGAAGGGGCGGGGGGGTGGTACAACTCTCGGAGCAGAGGAAGATCAGTTCTGCCAGTCAAGGGGCCTCTGCCGCTCCCCTGCAAGTCGGGTGCAGCGCCGCGGCCCCCCTCCGACTGCCACCACGCGGTTGATTGGGCCTCCTGAGCAGCCGGCAGCGCCTCGCGTCCCGGCTCACCGGCGCGTCGGGAGTGTTCACCGCTGCCACGTCGTGGCCCGGAACTCTTCCCCTGCCTCTGATTCGCTTTGGGGCTGCTTATTCCACCTCTCGGGGGTAGTAATTCCCCCTTAATACAGGCCTTGGCGGCACGAACTAGCTCACGCCGCCATTAGCCCCGCTGACGTCACCGGAAGTCTCCCCAGGTAAGGGGTATGTTTGAAGTATGTTTATATAGGGTTGGTGTGGTGAGGGGTTGTATAATGGGAGAGGGCTTAGTTCTGGTCAGCAGTTATAGTTAGCTCATTTTGTCCGAAGTGTTCTATGAATAGGAAAGTTTTCAGTTGTGTGCGTAAAGTGGAAAGGTCTGATATATTTCTAAGTCTCTCTGATAATGCATTCCAGAGCGTCGAATGCTCTGTTACTTGTGTGTTGTTTCGTTTGCTGGTATTCAGGAGAAAATAAGAGTGTTATTCATAGCACCTCTTTTGTGACGGTCGTTTGATGTTTTTTTGATTAGCTGGCACAGTGTAGGTGGCGCTAATTACCTAATGCATTTGAATGTTGTCATGATGAGTTTATATTTAATTCTTCTCTGAACTACCGTGTTTCCCCGAAAATAAGACCGGGTCTTATATTTATTTTTGCTCCAAAAATAGCACTAGGGCTTATTTTCGGGGTAGGGCTTATTTTTTTTTACTGATACCGGTAGCACTTGCTGATTGGCTGCCATCTCCTGACAGTCAGCCAATCAGTGAAGTGTTACCACAGAGCGCACAGGGAAGCAGTGGATGCGGGCAGCGACAGCCCCTTGGAGAGAAGGAAGAGGCCCGCAGCGCAGAGACAGCACCGGCAGCTGATTGGCTTTGGTGGGAGGACCGGGGAGGAGCTTTCCTCCTGCTCCACTCCCCGACGCGATCAGCTCTGCCAGTGCTGTGCTGCGCTGCGGGCCTCTTCATTCCAAGGGGCTGTATTTCCTTTTTTGCTGCTGATTGGCTTTGGTGGGAGGACCGGGGAGGAGCTTTCCTCTTGCTCCACTCCCCGATGCAATCAGCAGCAAAAAAGGAAATACAGCCCCTTGGAATGAAGAGGCCTGCAGCGCAGCACAGCACCGGCAGAGCTGATCACGTCGGGGAGTGGAGCAGGAGGAAATCTCCTTCCCGGTCCTCCCACCAAAGCCAATCAGCAGCAAAAAAGGAAATACAGCCCCTTGGAATGAAGAGGCCCGCAGCGCAGCACAGCACCGGCAGAGCTGATCGCGTCGGGGAGTGGAGCAGGAGGAAAGCTCCTCCCTGGCGGGGGGACCCCCCCCCCCCCCCCAGGTACCGAATCTGTCCGTCCGTCGATGATCTGCACTAGGTCTTAGTTTCAGGGTAGGGCTTATATTACAGAAATCACTGAAAAACTTGCTAGGGCTTATTTTCGGGGTAGGTCTTATTTTCGGGGAAACACGGTAGGAGCCAGTGGAGCTCATGTAGTATGGGTGTAATATGGTCTGCAAAGTGTGTGTTAGAGATTATGCGTGCTGCCCAATGTTCCCTCTAATTTTCTGTAGGCTGTGTGCGCATAAAATATCAGCTGTGCAGCTTTTGAAGGAAGATTAAATTTTTGTGCGCCACATAATGACACTCAGAGTTATATACTTTAAAATTTGACTACACATCAGAATACAGTATGTACACCACATTGATTGCACTAGAAAACATTGTAGAACTTGTGAAAACCGTAAATACATAACAACTTTTACATTTTAAGAAGTCTGTGTTATTTTCTATCAGAATCAGAACCGTAATTTTTGTGCGCTCTGTTGTAAAGTATGTGCGCTCGCTCGGCGAGGTGTGTGCGCGCGCACACGCGCACAGCTTAGAGGGAACAGTGGTGCTGCCATATGTTGGGCCGTTTGCAGGGGGTGGAGTGATTGTTTTGGTAGGCCATGTAGTAGACTATTACTATAGTCTATATGTGGGGTGATCATTGCTTGCATCAATGATCTGAAATCATTACTATGGAGTAGGGCTTAAAGTTTTTTAGAAGACTAATTTTATTGTATATGGATTTTATAGTGTTTTTAATGTGGGTTTTAAATGTGAGTTGTTTATCTAGTGTTACGCCTAGATACTTAACTTCATATTTTACTTCAAGAACGATTTTGTTAATGGTGATTTTGCTTGGTGGCATTTAATTTTGATTTCTGTAATCAATAGAACTTCTGTCTTTTTATAGTTTATGTTTAGACCATGGGTTTTGAGCCATGCATCAATTTCTATAAAACATGAGGTTATGGGATCCAGTATGTGTGTTATCAGGTCAAAAGGCATGTAGAGCATTATGTCATCAGCATAGATGGCACAATCGATTTTATATTTCCTTATTATTTGGCAGATCGGCTGAATGTATGTATTAAAAAGGATAGCGGATAGCGCAGAGCCTTGGGGAAGGCCTGTAGTTTGAGTGAAAGTGCTCTAGTATTGTTGGTCGATATTGACCTGTTGGGTTCTGTTGATTAGACATGATGAGAACCATTGTAGTATGGTTCCTCTTAGTCCGACTTGTGTGAGCTTTTGTATCCAGTAGTGAGTGGATAACTGAATCAAAGGCTGCTGAAATATCTACAAATATTAGGATGAAGATTTGGTTTGGGTGGTTAATTCCTTTTATTATGTTATTGTATAGAACCAGCATAAGCGTTTCAACAGTATGTAGATGTCTAAATCCGAATTGATTATTATCCAAAGGGGCATATTGATCAATGTGTTCTTGAAGTTGTATTTGGACATTTTTTTCAATTATTTTAGCCATTAAGGGTAGGCTTGAAATGGGTCTGTAAGAAGGCGTGCACTTTATTTCTAATGATTTATTTTTTAAGATAGGGCGGATTATTGCATTCTTGAGATCTCTTGGCATTAGGCCTTGTTTGAGTGTTTGCTTCTGTCATTCTTTCCATAGTACACCAATCTCGTCAAAGGCGGCTTTAATTCAGCGTACTGACATGGGTCAGATTTAGATGTGGTTGTGTTTAGGTTTGTTATCACATTTTTAAGAGGGGCTAAGTATACATGATGAAACACACTCCATCCTTCAGTCGGTGGTATTGGGATAATGTTATTACTAGTAGGTGTACATCTGGCCATTGGTTGAGGTTTAATTTTAGACATGTAGTAGTCAGCAAAAATGATGCCTAAAACCAATAAGAGGTCGGAGTTGCAAGAAAAACTTTTCCCCAGGTCCGACTTGGCACCGGCCTCCCCAACGCCGAGCTCCAAGCCCAGCACTTCCCTTGAGGCCCAAGCATCCTCAGAGTCTCGCGGCGGTGGCTCCTCCGAGAAGACCTCGTAACCCGAGAGAAAGAAGCAAAAATCCTCGAAGTCCACCGAGGTTGCATCGGAGAAGCCTGGTAAAACCGCCCAGAGGGACTTAGGTGGCTCTGAGAAGCGCCCTAACAAAGTCCTCAAGAAGGATTCTTCAGCCGGCGTAAACCATGCAAGGTTCCTTGAGATGGTAGTCCTCGTGGAGGATGCACTCGCAAGAGTGCTGGTGCTCGGCCCGAGTTCCTCAGTGCCCGCGCTGAAAGCTGTGGAGCCTTCTGGCTTGGAAACTAGAATGGCAGCCTTGGAGCAGAACATCACTGCTATCCTGGCCCTGCAGCAGGCATTGATGACTGATTCGTCTACATCATCTGTCCCTATGACTGGGCCCCTCACTGCAGGGCAGTCCCTGATCATCACTCCAAGCACCACTGGCCTCGGGTAAGCCGCCTGTGCTGGTCAAGGTCTCTGTCCCTTTCCTCGAGCATCCGATCCTCCCCAGCCAGTTTCCGCGACTCCAACCGGAGGCCACTGGCCACTCAGCCCCGGCCTCAATGTTATGAGTTGCCTCCACTTGACTCCGAGTAGGAGACCGATAGCGAGGCATCCCTGGATACTAAGCAGCACCGAGATATTCCCTCGGATCTGGCGCCCTGGTGGCATTCTCCTCTGGAATATGTGGCCTTCCACAACTTTGGCAAGGTTAGGGCCATAGCCCTCTCGGTGCAAACCGAGGCAGAGAAAGATCCATGCACTGAGGACCTGGAGATTCTCCAGTATGAGTCTCCACCCAAGGAGACTCTCATGGTGCCCATGCAGCCGATCCTCGATCGGCTGCTACTCAGAATGTTGAAGATGCCAGCCTCGGTGCCGGTGGTGAGCCAGCACCTTAATGCCATCTACCGTGTCCAGAAGGGCCTGGGTTCCACAAGCCCCAACTCCCACATAACTCCATGTGTCTCGTCGACCATGCAGAAGCTTAGGAGCCAGAAGACCCACTCTTTGATTCCTCCTGGTCGGGACGCTAGAGCTCTCGATGCTCTTGAGTGCAAGTGTTACCAGGGCTCCATTCTGGGTTGCCGGATTCAGGCCTATGAACTGTACATAGGCATGTACCTAAAGGCCCTAACACAGGAGTTGTCTGGGTTTTCAGTGGGGCTTACCAGGGATCTTTTCTAGCTGTTCCAAGCCCTGACCTCCGGGATCAAGGACTGCTCTAAGTTCCTTTCCTGGACGTCTTGCGATGGCTTTGAGTCAATGGCTTGGGTAGCAGCGGCCAGCATCAGTGCCTGATGCCAAGCTTGGCTGCAGTCTTAGGACCTTGAGCAATGGGTCCAAGACAAGCTGCTTGATGTCCCCTGAACTGGGGAGAACCTGTAAGGCAAGCTTATGGCCGATAAGGCGGCCGAGATCAAGGTCGACTTGGTGACTCAACAGAGGCTCTCAAGAAGACCTCATCTTTTCCCTGTAAGTCACCATCGGGAAAAGACCCCTGTTCCCGAGGAAAAAGGGGCCCTTTCAGCAGAGTTATCACTACCAGCCCTTCTCAGACCAGCAACAGGGTTCTCACCCTAAAAGACAAAGCCATGGGGCTCAGAAACCAAAGGCACAGAAGCCCCAGGCCCTAGCCCGGGGGGAGCTTTTAACTCCTGGGGCATGGCCTCCCCTCCCCCGGGACACCTTCACCAGCCCACAGGGGGCCACCTAGCACTCTTCCCCACAAGTGGGTCAGTGTTACCTCAGATCAGCGGATATTGCAGGTGGTAAGGGAAGGATACCTTCTCCACCTACAGCAGGTACCACCCAAGTTCTTTCCAGGAGAGCCAGTGCGACCTCTCCGTCACCAGGCCCTTCTGCTCTCAGAGCTCACAAGTCTGCTCATCAACAACGCAGTGGAGCCCATACCCAAACATCTATGGGGAAAAGGCTTCTACTCCAGATACTTTCTTGTCCCAAAGAGAACTGGGGGCCTCAGGCACATACTAGACCTGAGAAACTTAAACAAGTTTCTGTTGCAGTAGAAGTTCTAGATGCTCTCACTGCTGCCTTACCTCCAACAGGGAGATTGGCTGTGCTCCTCGGACCTAAAGGTTGCATATATTCACATCATGACCCATCTCTCCCACAGGCAGTACCTATGGTTCGTGGTGAGAAGAGGGCATACCAGTACAGGGTGCTACCCTTCGGCCTGGCCTCCTTGCCAAGGGTCTTTACCAAATGCCTGGTGGTGGTAGCCGCCTACCTGCACCTACAAGGGGCTTTAGTCTTCCCCTGCCTTGGCAACTGGTTCATCAGGGGCGTTATGGCCTCAGAGATCAGTCAGACCACAGATCATGCAGCCATCCTCCTGCAGCACCTGTGGTTCATCATCAACTAACCCAAATCCCAACTCTCTACCAGCCCAAAGCCTGGAGTTCATAGATGCTCAGTTGGACACGTTACAGGTCAAGACCATCTTCCCAATATAGGGCAGAACGCCTCGGGCAACTGGCAGGAGAGGTACAATGCCGCCAGTCAGTGCTGGCTCGTCTCCTCCTCCGCCTACTGGGCCATATGGCCTCAACTGTCCATGTCACGCCCTCAGCCCACTTACATATGCAGATAGCCCGGTGGTGCCTACGCCTGCAGTGGACTCAGGCCACGGGCAGACTACGAGACAGGGTCAGTGTTAACCGCCAGCTGGTGGAGTCTCTCAACCGGTGACAAAACTTGCGCCACCTCCAGGCAGGAATGCCCTTCTGGGCACCCGCACCACAGAGGACCCTGACCACTGATGCCTCCCTCCTGGGTTAGGGGGCACATTGCAGAGACCAACGCACATAGGGCAGTTGGTCTCAGGAGGAGTCACTCCTACAGATCAATCTCCTGGAGCTCAGGGCAATCCTCTTGGCCCTACAAGCGTTCCACCACAGCCTGCGACACCGACCTGTGCTGATCCAGATGGACAACCAGGTCGCCATGTTTTATATCAACAATCAGGGGGGCACAGGTTCATACTCACTCTGCCAGGAGGCGGTGGCCCTCCTTTCCTTCACAGCACCAACAGTATGCTTCTGTGAGCATTGTACCTCCTGGGCCAGGACAACTGCCTAGCGGACAGGCTGAGCAGAGTCCTTCATTCACATGAGTGGCGCAGCATCTCTTCCACCTCTGGGGCAGGCCCATGATAGACCTATTTGCCTCTCCGGACAACACACTGCTACCCCACTTCTGGTCCCGTCAGCCGCACCTGGAGAGAGTGACGGAGAATGTCTTCCTGATCTTGTGGTCTTACTCCATGCGTTCCCACCAACCCCTCTGGTCGCCAGGACCCTCTTCAAGGTCCAGAGTGGAAGAGCATCAGTTATACTGATTGCCCCTAGGTGGCCCAGGCAACCTTGGTTCCCTTTGCTGCTTTCCCTGTCTGTGGCATTCCCAGTCCCTCTGGGGTCGAGCCCCAGACCTTCTGTCCCAGGAGGAGAGCTCCCTCCTGCATCCAAATTTGGGGTCACTAATGCTTACAGTGTGGCTGCTGAAAGGGTAGCGTTGTCCCCTTTAAATCTTCCAGGAGAAGTCTAGGCTTGTGAGCCCTTTGGGGATGAGGGAATAAAAGTGCCTTTTAGAATACAGATATATTTATCTGTAAACTGCTCTGATTCACACAATAAAGGGCGGTATATCAAGGGCCTAAAACCATAGAAACCCAAGTTATACTAACTGTTCTCTGTAATGTACATTGCATGTTCTGCCACATTGTACAAATTGATGTTACCTGTAAACCACGCTCATGTTAAAGAGCGCGGTATAGAAATAATTTAAATAAATAAATAGAACCATAGAGAAGATCCTACTGGCCTTCCGAAAATCCTCCACCAGATGGGCTTATGCCTTTAAGTGGAAAAGGTTCTCTGTCTGGTGTGCAGAAAGTGAGAAGAATCCCTTCACTGCCACATGCAACTCGTACTTCAGTACCTACTGCACCTAGCACACACTGGGCTGAAAACTAACTCGGTGAGGGTACATCTGAGTGCCATAGCCACTCATCACTACCCTATCAAGGGAAAACCCCTCTCAAGCCAGCCCCTGGTCTCCAGGTTCCTCCGGGGCCTCCTGTTATCCAAGCCCCCTCTCTGCTTTCCAGTGGCAGAGTTGGGACCTCAACATGGTGCTCTTCCAGCTCACCAAACTGCCATTCGAGCCCCTGGCCACTTGCCACATGTGGTACCTGTCTTGGAAAGTGGCTTTTCTGGTGGCCCTCACGTCTGCTTGAAAAGTGAGCAAACTCGAGGACCTGGTGGTTGATCTACAAGAACAGGGTAGTGCTCCACACACATCCCAAATTCCTTCTGAAGCTGGTGTCTCCTTTCCAGCTCAACCTAGAGATGGTGCTCTCCACCTTTTTCCCACGGCCTCACGCCAACAAGGAGGAACTAGTACTTCATACATTAGATTCCAAACGGGCCCTATCCTTCTAATTACAGTGGACTCAGGCCCATCGAAAAGCTCCTCAGCTCTTCGTGTCTTATGACCCCTGCAGACTGGAGTTTCCTGTGACTAAATGAACTCGGGTGGCAGACTGTATTGCCCTTGCCTATGAGCGAGCTGGCCTCTCTCTTGAGCACCAGATCACAGCGCATTGCATGAGGACAATGGCCACGTTGGTGGCCAACCTCCACTCAAGGCCAGTGACAGAAATCTTTAAGGCCACTACATGGTCTTCAATTCATACATTCGCAGCTCACTACTGCCTGGAGAGTGAGTCCCACAGGGACAGTGCCTTTGGCTAGGCAGTACTCCGTAATATTCTCGGGGTGTAGGCAACGCCTGCCCTCCGACTCTTCTGTGTTCAGGCTACCAGAGTGATAGTGTCGCTGGACGCTAGGGTCTTGCAGAGTCTCTCAGTGGGGGCTCGCCTTCTGCAACTCATGGCTACCCAGTTGGTCGCTGTTGGTGCTGTCGTGGTTCAGTCCTCGGCTTCCAGGAGCTAGGGAGTTCCATATGTGAGGACCTACTTCCTGCTTGTTCCTGGAGAAAGCGGTTACTCACCTGTTAAAGGTGTTCTCCAGGGACAACAGGAATCAGTCCTCACAACCCTTCCTCCTCCATTGGGAGTTGCCTCCCTACCTTGTTATAGTTTTAACTGCCGTCCTAGCTATGTCATCTGACTGAACAAGATGGCACCCTTGGATGGAAAGCATGTCCCAAAGGCTTTCTTTGAAAGCTGGGGAAATGCTCCGCACGGGCTCTGTCAGTGCCGATGTCACCAATAAGTGAGGACTGTTTCCTGCTGTCCCTGGAGAATACCTGTTACAGGTGAGTAACTATGCTTTCTGTGCAATAACTGTATAGGGGTATTCTGGGAATGCTCCCTGCAGTTTTATACTTAACATGCTTTAATTTTAGTATTTAATGTATAGTAAGTACAAAACTTTGCAACACTTTAGTAAATAGTTCCTAGAGTGATTTTATGACTATGTTGTTAGCTTTTTAAAGCATAAATCTTTCAACCTTCATTATATATTGCTCTTTATTTTCATGAGTATCAATTTATTGCTGAAATTATGATGTCAGTAAATATAGTAGTTGACGTAAAGTCTGCTCACTTAGGCTTCCTCATTATTCCCGTGTATACTGTTCAAGCTAAGGAGAGATGCGAGCTCTCGGGTTTATAAACTTGACCATCTGGAGGATCCTTATCTAAGTTAGTTTTATTTTCCTTATTTGGTTCTTTACAGTTCTGGTCAGATGACCATAAATTCCCAAACTTAAAACAGCACCCAGGTGAGCTCCCTATGTTTCACCCCACCTGCTCAACAGAACTTTAACCAATATCTCTACCTCCTTTTTTCCATTAGTCTTCATTTTTGTCTCAACCATTTGTAAATTCTCTGTTTTTGTTTCCATCTCTTCTATTCATAAATTATTTCAGAAATTTACCACTCTAATTACATTATCTTGTAAAATTTTTCATACCCTTATATATTTTTCAGATTTTTCAAAAAATGCACTTAATAATTCTTTAAAATAGGAGCTTGTTTCACTGATCTGCACAACATGCTTTACCAGTTAACAGGAAAGAACAATTATATAGTCAAAAAATCTTCACTGTATAAACCTTAGCATCCTTTGTTTGTAACAAATCTAAAATGGCTCCGGTTCCAAAAAAAATACATTAACAAAGTCTATATTGAGTTAGATAGAGACCACCTATGTCCAATCACAGTAGGTAGAGCTGATTCAAATACTTAGATGGAGAATTAAGCTGTTCCTGTTGTATGAAGTCTTTGAAGCAGAAGTCTAAATATGCAAAAACACCAAAAGAACTCCAAGATAAAGTTATTCAAGGGTACAAATAGGAGGAAGGCTGAGTGGCTGGTGGACATGAGGATCGCCTGGTAACATGCCTGCCTGGTGCGAAGGTAGCAGACCTCACGCACCACCTAGATAAGGTCTTAGATAGTGCTGGGGAGGAGTCTGCTGTCTTGGTACATGTCGGTACCAATGACATAGGAAAATGTGGTAGGGAGGTTCTGGAGGCTAAATTTAGGCTTTTAGGTAGGAAGTTGAAATCCAGAACTTCCAGGGTAGCGTTCTCCGAAATGCTTCCCGTTCCACGCACAGGACCCAAAAGGCAGGCAGAGCTCCGGAGTCTTAATGCGTGGATGAGACAATGGTGCAAGGATGAGGGTTTTGGATTTGTTAAGAACTGGGGAACATTCTGGGGAAAGGAGGGGCTCTTCCGAATTGATGGGCTTCACCTTAACCTACTACTACTGAGCATTTGTAAAGCGCTACCAGTCGCACGCAGCGCTGCACAGACATGTAAGAGAGAGAACCAGGAAGGAACCAGGCTGCTGGCATTAACTTTTAAAAAGGAGATAGAGCAGCTTTTAAACTAGATAATAGGGGAAAGCCGACAGTCGCCCCAGAGCATATGGTTTGGAAGAATGTATCTTTGAAGGATACTACCAAAAGCAGAGAAGTTCCAAAATAGAGTAAAGTAGCCCAAATGCCCTTGAGTATGGAGCAGACAGAGCTTAAAGATTCCAAATTACCCATGCCACCCAATAGCGAGATTAATATGAATAAAATAAATCTCTAAAAGGCTTATATGCAAATGCTAGAAGTCTAAAAAATAAGATGGGAGAGTTAGAATATATAGCACTAAATGAGAGGTTAGATATGATTGGAATCTCAGACATATGGTGGAAAGAGGACAACCAATGGGACACTGTGATACCTGGGTACAAACTATAACATAATGATAGAGCTGATCAAATTGGTGGAGGGATTGCGCTCTATGTTAGAGAGGGCATTGAGTCAGAAAGGATTAAAGTTGTGCAGGAAACAAAATTTGCTGTAGAATCTCTATGGATTGAAATTCCATGTAAAAAGGGGAAGGCGATGGCAGTGGGGGTGTACTATCGACTGCCTGGCCAGAATGAACAAATGGATGATGAAATGCTCAAATAAATTAAGGAAGCTAACAAAAGTTACAGCACAGTAATAATAATGGGTGATTTCAATTACCCCGGTATCGACTGGGTCAGTGTCACGGCAAGACATGCTAGGGAGATAAAGTTCCTAAATGAAATAAATGACTGTTACTTGGAGCAGCTGGTTCATGAACCAACCAGAGGGGAAGCCATATTGGATCTAGTGCTCAGTGGAACACCAGATCTGGTGCAAGAGATAAGGGTGTTGGGGCCACTTGACAATAGTGATCATAGCATGACGCGTTTGATTTAATTAGTGGAGGAGGGATAGTAAGGAAATCCACAGTACTACCTTTTAACTTTCGAAAGGGAGACTATGATAAAATGAGGAAAATGGTTAAGAAAAAACTAAAAGGAGCAGTTGCAAAGGATATAGACATCAAGCCTTGGGTGTTGTTGAAAAATACTGTCTTGGAAGCCCAGACCAGCTGTATTCCACGCTTTAAGAAAAATGGAAGGAAGTCCAAAAAACTGCCAGCATGGTTTAAAGGTGAGGTCTGAGATGCTGCTGCCAAAAAAGCATCTTTCAGGAAATGGAAAATAGAGCCAAATGACGAAAACTGGAAACAGCACAAGCACTGGCAAGTTAAATGCAAGGTATTGATAAGGCAGGCAAAGAGAGAATTTGAGAAGAAGCTTGCTGCGGAAGCAAAAACGCGTAATAAAGACTTTTTCAAGTACATTCGTAGCAAAAAACCTGTGAGAGAGTCAGTTGGACCATTAGATGATAGAGGGGTAAAAGGGGCACTAAGAGGGGACAAGGCTATAGCGGAGATATTGAATGACTTCTTTGCTTCGGTCTTTACTGATGAAGATGTAGGGATGTTACCCATGACTGAAGTGGTATTTAAAGGTGCGGAAGAATTGAAAGAAATATCGATACATCAGGAAGATGTATTACAACTATTTGATAAACTGAAGTGTAGCAAATACATACAAGGGTGTTGAAAGAACTGTAATATGAGATTGCAGACCTGCTATTAGTAATCTGTGAACTATCATTAAAATCATCTGTAATACCTGAAGATTGGAAGATAGCCAACATAACACCAATTTTTAAAAAGGGTTCCAGTGGTGATCCGGGAAACTACAGACCGGTGAGCCTGACGTCAGTACCGGGAAAAATGGTAGAAACCATCATAAAGAACAAAATTGCTGAACATGTAGATAGTCATGGCTTAATGGGAGACAACCAACATGGCTTTAGCCAGGGAAGATCTTGTCTTACTAATCTGTTGTTTTTTTGAAGGTGTGAATAAACAGGTAGACAAAGGTGAGTCGGTTGATATAGTGTATTTGGACTTCCAGAAAGCCTTTGACAAGGTCCCTTATCAGAGACTTTTGGCAAAACTAAAGAGTCATGGGATAGAAGGAAGTGTACTATTATGGATCACGAACTGGTTAAAAGATAGAAAGCAGAGGGTAGGGCTAAATGGCCAATTTTCCCAATGGAGAAAGGTGAATAGTGGTGTACCTCAGGGATCTGTGCTGGGTCCGCTGCTTTTTGACATATTCATAAATGACTTGGAAAAGGGAATAATGAGTGAGTTTATCAAATTTGCAGATGACACAAAACTATTTAAAGTTGTTAAAACCCATGAGGATTGTGGAAAATTGGAAGAAGATCTTGATAAATTGGAAGACTGGGCATCAAAATGGCAGATGAAATTTAATGTGGACAAGTGCAAAGTTATGCACCTAGGGAAGAATAACCCAAACTATGGTTACACGATGCAAGGTTCCACATTAGGAACCACTACCCAGGAAAAAGATTTAGGCGTCATTGTGGACAACATGTTAAAACCCTTCGCCCAGTGTGCAGTGGCAGCCAAGAGAGCAAATAGAATGCTAGGTATCATAAGAAAAGGTATGGAAAATAAAACAAAGGATATTATAATGCCTCTGTATCATTCCATGGTGCGACCGCACCTTGAATATTGTGTGCAATCCTGGTCACCGTATCTATATAGCGTTATTAGAAAAGGTTCAGAGAAGAGCCACCAAAATGGTAAAGGGGATGGAAGGATACTCCTATGAAGAAAGGCTAAAAAAGGTTAGGGTTCTTTAACCTGAAAAAGAGACAGCTGAGGGGAGATATGATAGAAGTCTATAAATTAATGAACGGCGTGGAACAGGTAAACGTAGATCGATTGTTTACTTTATCAGAATATAGAAAGACTAGGGGGCATTCAATGAAGCTACAGGGGTAAACCTTTTAAGACAAATAAGAGAAAATAGTTTTTCACTCAACGTGTAATCAAACTCTGGAATTTGTTACCGGAGGATGTAGTAAAGGCTGTTAGTGTAGCTGGGTTTAAAAAAGGTTTAGACAAGTTCCTGGAGGAAAAGTCCATAAACCATTATTAAAAAGGGACCCATGATATCAATGCTTGACCCAATACAAGCATTGTGGAACCTGTGTCTGTTGGGGAAACTGCTAGGTACATATGACCTAGATTGGTCACTGTTGGAAACAGGATACTGGGCTTGTTGGACCTTGGTCTGACCCAGTATGGCATATCTTATCTTATTTATTTATTTATTTATGTAGACAGTTTTGTATACCACCTTATCCTTCAATCAAAGTGGTCACAACACAATTGGGGGATACATTTAACACAAGGGGATATGAGACACATTTTGTTTTGCTGTTAAGTGCCGTCGAGTCGGAGTCGACTCATGGCGACCCTCTGGATAGCTATCCTAAATTGTGTTCGGTCTTCAGTCAGGCGGCTTATTGTTGACAGACTGGTACCCATAGCTGCTGTTATTGTATCGATCCATCTCATTGCTGGCCTTCCTCTTTTGCGTTGACCTTCTATCTTGCCAAGCTTGATGTCTTTCTCTAATGATCTTTCTCTTCGCATGATGTGTCCAAAGTATGAAAGTCGAAGTCTTGTCAACTGAGCTTCTAAAGAAAGCTTAGGTTTGATCTTCTCTAGTACCGACTGGTTTGTTCTTCGGGCTGTCCATGGTATACACAGTATTCGCCGCCAGCACCATAATTCAAAGGTATCAAATGAAGATGAGACACATACGCTAATACTTACATGGAACATGGAGGGTTAAGTGGCTTGCCCTAGCCCACAAGGAGCACCTGTGGGACTAGAAACCCCAGTCCTTCTGGCCCAAGGTTGCTGTCCTCTAGTGGGATTTGAACCCCCGACCTTCCGGCCTGAGGTACCTTGCCCCAACCATTAGGCCACTCCTCCCTCATATCTTATGTTCTTAAGACTGTAAGAAAATTTCAATGTTTTGAATAACCTTTTCAGGTTTGTCATTATTTTATTTATTTTATTTAACAATCATTTATATACCGCATCTTCCAGAGATCAGTTGCGGTTTACAATAAACAACAATCAACAAAGCAAGAGCTTGGTTTTACATGGAACATTTTGTAACAGTAAACAATGTATCAGCTAACAGCATATGTTAATACAAAACAAGACAAAACAAAAACAAAACAAAGCAAAAAACATTATAAACTATATACAATTACAAGTTAGTGGGCACTTTAGAATTGAATCGCGGTAC
Source organism: Ichthyophis bannanicus (assembly GCA_033557465.1). Taxonomy (NCBI): domain Eukaryota; kingdom Metazoa; phylum Chordata; class Amphibia; order Gymnophiona; family Ichthyophiidae; genus Ichthyophis; species Ichthyophis bannanicus. Next base: position 548,616,027 of record CM066033.1, read on the forward strand.
ATTTTCAGCTCGGTATATTATCTGTTTAAGTTGTTGGAATTAATTTGACTCGGTCAGGTATCTCTTTAGCCTTTATGTGAGTTGATCGGGGGATTATCTAAGTTGCTGTAGTGCATGGAAAATAAATAGGTTTTCAGTTTTTTACGGAATTCCATAATCTCGGTTAAAGTTCGTTAGTCCTCTGGGAGGGAATTCCAAATGGTTGGGGCTGCATGTGAAAAGGCTCTGTTAGTTAATTTATTTGCTTTTATGAAATCATTAGAAGTCCTTAGTTTATTTGATTGTCCTTTTCTGTGAGTAGCTTTTTGTGATTCTTTGCTAATTAGTTTACTTAGTGTGATTGGAGCCATGTCATTTAAAGCTTTGAATGAAGTTATTGTTGTTTTATATATTATCCTGCTTTGTATTAGTAACCAGTGCAGGGATGCTAGTGTTGGTGTTATGTGTTGGAATGAGTGTACTTTCATTATGATCCTAGCTGCTGCGTTTTGTGCTAGTTGGATTCTTTTAATGTTTTGTTTCGTTGTACCTAATAGAATTAAGTTGGCAAAATCGAAGTGAGGGGTTATAGTAGCCTGGATTATATTAATGAAGTCTTGTAAGTGTACTAGAGGGTGTAGTTGTTTAAGGATTTTGCGTTTGAAATACATTTTCTTTATGGTATTTCTGATGTGGGTATTCATTGTAAGATGTGTGTCTAGAATAACACCTAAGTATCTTATTTCATTTTTTATTTTAATTTCATGGTTTTGTATTGTTATGTGGGTTGGGGGAATATATGATTGGTTTTTTGTTACAATTAGTACTTCAGTTTTTGGATGATTTATGTGGAGGTTTTGTGCTTTTAGCCAAGTTGTGATTTCATTGAAGCAGTCTGATAGTAGTTGTATCGGTAAATTAGGGATCGTGAATGGGATGTACAAGGGGGTACCCAAAAAAAACAGGAATAAACATTGCCGTGGGCGGAGCTTGTGTAGTACGCACTTCTGCCGCTAGGCGTGTATAGTGCAACTCATTGTCAGTTCAGTGCCGCCTGTGTTGTCGACCTGGCTTGTTCTGTTCATCTGCAGTGATTGTTTTTGCTAGCGCTGTTTTGTTCTTGTTTATTTTTTTATGATGACAAGTTTAAGTGAACAACCTGCAGCTATGAAATTTTGTTTTGTACTCGGTAAAAATGCTGCTGAAACTGTTTTAATGTTGAAAACAGCTTATCAAGATGACGCTATGGGAAAAAGTCAAGTGTACCAGTGGTTTGCTCTGTTTAAAAATGGCGACATGTCGATTGATGACAAACCTCGTTCTGGGCGTCCATCAACTGCCCGAATCAACGAAAATATTGAAAAAATTAGAGAGCTTGTGCTCACAGACCGTCGACAGACAATTGATCAACTGTCAGAGATTAGTGGGTTATCTTGGAGCTCGGTTCAGCGAATTTTAACGGAAGATTTGGGAATGAAAAGGGTTGCTGCCAAGTTTGTTCCTCGGGTTCTGACTGACAATCAAAAGGAACATCGAGTTGAAACATGTCGTGTTTTGAAACAGCTTGAAACTGATCCAGATTTTCTGTCAAAGGTCATTACAGGTGATGAGTCATCATGGTGCTATGGTTACGACCCAGAAACAAAGCAACAGTCAAGCCAATGGAAGACGTCATCGTCACCCCATCCAAAAAAATGTCGTCAAGTCAAATCAAACATCAAAACAATGCTGATTTGCTTTTTTGATGCCAAGGGGGTAGTTCATTCAGAGTTTGTTCCCCCAGGTCAGACCGTCAATCAAACCTTTTATTTGGAAGTTTTAAGAAGATTGTGCAACAGTGTTAGTCAAAAAAGACCCGATTTGTGGCAGACAGGAGACTGGTTCTTCCACCACGACAACGCACCTGCACACACAGCCATCTCTGTTAGACAGTTTTTGGCTAAAAATGGCATGGTTCCGCTGCCCCACGCACCTTACTCGCCTGACCTGGCTCCGTGCGACTTTTTCTTATTTCCACACATGAAAAGGGGCATGAAAGGACACCGATTTGACAACATTGAAGAAGTCAAGAAAAAAAAGAGGGAGGAGCTGTCAGCCGTTTCTAAAGATGACTACAAAAAATGTTTTGAACAGTGGAAGCACCGGTGGGACAAATGTATCAGTTGTAATGGAGAGTATTTTGAAGGGGATAAGTTTGTTTTGTAAAGAATTTGAAATAAATAGCTTTTAAAAAATAATTCCTGGTTTTTTTGGGTACCCCCTCGTACATCATAATATCGTCTGCATATAGATGATAGTGTACTCCAAATTTTTTAAAAATATTGCAGACCGGTTTTATGTATATATTAAATAGGAGGGCTGATAACGCAGAGCCTTGTGGGAGTCCAATTTCTTGTTTATATATAGTGGATGTTTGATTGCCTATTCTTACATTTTGCGTTCTGTTATTTAAATATGAGGTGAACCATTTGTGTACCGTGGAATTTATGCCTATTTGTCTCAGGTTGTTAAGCATTATAGTGTGATGTACACTATCAAATGCTGCTGATATATCGATAAATAGGAGGATAAATGCTTGTTTATGATTGTCAATCCCTCTCAGAAGCACGTCAGTTAAAACTGTTAAGAGTGTTTCCACTCCATGGCGAGGCCTAAATCCATATTGGTGCTCATCAAGTGGGTAGGATGAGTCTAAATATTCCTGTGTCTGAATTTGTACAACTTTTTCAATTATTTTAGCCAAAAAAGGGATGCTTGATATGGGTCTATACGATTTTGGTGATGTTTTGTCGAGTGTACCGTTTTTGAGAATTGGGCGGATTTGTGCATGTTTGAGTGTAGGTGGGAGGTAACCTTGAAGTAACGAGAGGTTGACTAAGGGGAGAATGTATGATAGTAGTATTGGAAGTGTGTTTTTTATCCAAGTTACTGGGCATGGATCAAGGAAGGAGGTTGTGGTGTTGAGATTAGAGATGATATTCTTCAGCGAATCTTTAGTTATAGGGTGAAAGTCTGACCATTCATCTAAACAATAATGAGCTATATTGATAGTGTCTGGAGTCGTTAGTGGTTGTTTTGATTTGTTTTGATAGTGATTGGCTAAGGTTTGTACCGATATGTCGATAATTTCATTGCTGGATGTTTGTGGGTTATTAGTTAGATTTCTAACAATGGAGAATAGCTCTCGTGGTCTGTTATAAGATTTTGATAGGATTGCTGCATAGTAAGTTTTCTTTGTACTATCTAAGGTATCCTTGTATTTTGTGAGAAGGTTATTATATATTTCCTTGTGGATGATTGATTTGGTTTTGCACCATTTGAGTTCTATTTTTCTTAGTTCTCTTTTCATTTGTTTTAACGTGTTGTTGAACCAAGGTGTTCTGTTTGTTTTTGGGTAAGCGGGTTTTTTGTTGCGTTGATTAATTTTGGCTGCATTGTTGATTGTGTCATGCCAGTTTTTGGCAGCTTCATCTAAATCCGTTGGGGATGATGAGAGGTGGGGGATTGTTTTATCCAGGAATTCAGTTTCATTAAATTTTTTAAATTTTGTGGTCAGATCACTTCTAGTGTAATTTTTGGTACTATTGGTGTAGAATGTGAGATTTGTTTTGATGATGTAATGATCAGACCAAGGTATTTGTGTACATTCTACGGAATCTGGGTTGAATAGCTTAAAGAGTGTATTTGGGAGAAGAATAAGGTCAAGTGTACCTCCTTTGATATGTGTTGTTGTGTTGATTATTTGATGAAAGTCCATGTCTGAAATGGATTCTAGAAAGAGGTTGGATTCCGATGTTGGAAGGGAGTGAAGGTTGAAATCGCCTAGCATGATTATGGGATTTTGTTCCGTGGATGAGCTAAGGAATTCAATTAGTGAATCTAGACTATCTGCTTTTTGGTCAGGGGGTCTATATATTAAGCAGATTCTAAGAATGCCGATTTTTATAATGAGGGTGTCAATGTTGTTGGCGATATTAGATTATATTGTTCTGGCATTTAATATCTTTCTCGTCATTATAAGTACTCCTCCTCCTTTTTTGTTGGTTCTATGTGTATAGGTTATATCATAGTCATCACTATTAAGTTGGTTTAGGTAGACTGTATCTGTTTCAGATAGCCAAGTCTCAGTAACACATAGAATATCAGGTTTTAAGTCAGTTATTAAGTCATTGAATATGGGAAATTTATTTTTCATCGAACGTGCATTTATAAGGATGCAAGATAGTGATGTAGTGTTATTGGTGCTATTTTCCTTGGCTATTTGTTGTAAATTAGTTTGTCTTATTTGTATAAGTCGATGGTAGTTTATTTTTGCATGGTGGTATGGGTTTGTGTGTCCAATATGGTAGTTATTTAATCAGCTGTGGACTTGGACAATCTATCCAAGGTGGAGTTGTCAGCATCCAACTCATTGGCCTTTTCCTGCCAATCTTTACCAAACAGGTTCTCAACAGTACAAGGAATATTTTCCAGTTTATCTTGTACCCAGAGCTCCAGATCAGATGTCTGGAGCCAAGCAATTCTACGTGCACCTGTGGCAATGGCAGAGGTTCTGCTTATGCACTCAAAACAGTCAAAAGCTGCACGGTTCACAAATTTAGAAACATCCTGGGCATGTTTGACCAATGTGAGAAAATCCTGTCTTCTATCCTCCGGAAGAAGAGGACTCAAAGCCTTTAAATCACCTGTGACTTCCTTCAGGAACATTCCCATATATAGACTATAGGAACTAATCCTGGCAGAAAGCAAGGAAGCTTGGAAGACACGACGACCAAAAGCATCCAAAGTTCTGCACTCACGTCCTGGAGGATTAGAGGCATGCCTCTTTGCACTCTTGACCCTTCTCATAGCTGATTCCACTACAATAGAGTGGTGAGGAAGCTGAGCTTTCTGGAAACCAGGACAAGGAGGGACTCGATACCGAGTATACAGTCTACGAGAATGAGGAGAGGTGGTAAGAGGTGTCTCCCACATTCTTAACATGAGATCATGCAAGATCTCATGGATGGGCAAGGTAGCTGCCTCCTTAGGAGTTTTAGGATATTGTAAAATTTCCAACTCCTTTGCTCTGGGCTCTGTTTCAGGTGCCACAGTAATGGACAGACCTCGAGCCACCTCCCTGATGAAATCCTGAAAGGAAATGTCCTCTGGAGGAGACATCCTACGTTTAGGGGAGGAAGGCTCCTCTGGGAGAAGTATTCCCGCATCGACAGAACTGTCAGAATCCTCAGATTCCTCTGAGGACTCGAAGTACCTTCTGTCAGGATGCTCTGGAAGAGCCTGATACCCGTACTGACCGAAGTCGGTACCGGGAGTAATTGGTACCGGAGTATCGGTACCGGAAGTCATCGGATGACTGGGTGCCGGCAATGCAGACACCGATGTCGATGCTATCGGTACCGATACCGGTGCCGGAGTCAGTGCCGGTACCGGTTGAAAAGTCTGATGCGGTTCCGAGGGCATCGATGCCGCAAGGAGAGCAGCCAGACTGCGCTCAATAGCCAGGACTCTCTGGTCTATCGATACTGCCGATGCCTGGATGTTGGTACCAGAGAAGACTGCCGGTACCCCAGAGCATGGCACCAGTAGTTCTGCCAAGGTCGAGGCCTCAAGAACATCCTGGAGCCCCGATAATGCTTTGGAAGCCAAAGCCTCCCGCCGCGGCAGTTTTGCCGGTGCAGAATCCTCAAGGGCAACGCCAGAGGCATCTCGATGCTTAGAAGGAGATCTACCCTTTGAGGACCGGCTAGACTTCTGTTTAGTTACCTGAGATCCACGGGAGGAAGACGAAGCCCTGGAAGACATCGATGCCAGCGAAGCTGCATCAGAGGGAAACAGGGTACTGAACTTGGCGGCTTGGTTCTGTCGACCTCTCTTGGACATCATGGCACAGGCCATACACTCCGATATGGAATGGTCAGGACCTAAACATTTCAGACACCACTTTTGGGTGTCTGTGACGGAGATGGTACCGCCACACTTGGTGCACTTTTTAAAGCCCGAGGAGGGTTTTTCCTTTATGGAAAAAATCTTGGGCCTAAGGCCCAAAACGGTGCGTGCACCTGGAAAAAATGGAAAGTAATAAGAATTCTTTTTTCTTTTTTAAGAAAAGAAAGAAAGAAATAAAGAAAAAATGGCGGTACTGGTAAAGCGTCGAGGAAGGCAGACACGACCACACAAAGAAGGAAAATTTTCTGCGGTGACAGGAATACGACCTGCTGGCTCAGCGGAAAACGAAGAACTGGAGAGAAGCAGTTGGGAAAGGCGGGAAGGCAGCACGCAGGCGCTGTGGGATGCTCCCAAAAGCTTTCTAATTGGACGCTGGAGAGCGTTCCCGCGCAGGCTCCGTCGGTACCGACGATACCCATATGTGATGACTACATTCCTGCTTGTTCCTGGAGATAACATTTTTCCACATGTGTACAGTGTCATTTAAGCATTTCTTTATTCATTCAGTTTCTTGATAGACCGCTTTCTTTGGCAGTGGCTTCCTCCTTGCGTACCTCCCATACAGTTAATGTTCGTGAAGTAAATATTAAATTGTTGAACCCATTAACATACCTATGTCCACTTTATAATAACAGCAGAGCATTGGACACTCTCCATCATAAAAGAGGGGTACAAGCTTCATTTTTTGAGCATGCCCCCTCCCACAATGATAAGGCAGTTCAATTCTCTGACCTCTCTCATCAACCTGTTAGGTCAGGAGGTCACTATGCTTCTTGCCCAAGGGACAATAGAAGAAGTACCCATCCATCAGCAGGGTACAGGGTTTTACTCCCCCTATTTCCTTATCCCAAAGAAAACAGGGGGATACAGACCTATCTTGGACCTCAGAGAATTGAACAAATTCCTTGTTAAAGAGAAATTCAAGATTTCTCTCGGAACTCTGCTGCCATACCTTCAGAGTCAAGATTGGCTTTGTTCTCTAGATCTCAAGGATGCGTACACCCATGTTCTCATCCATCCAACTCACAGAAGGTTCCTTCGGTTCCTTTTTCAAGGAAAGCACTACCAATACAGGGTGCTTCCTTTTGGCCTGGCCTCAGCACCAAGGGTGTTCACGAAATGCATGGCTGTGCTAGCAGCATTTCTCCGCACTCTAGGGATATTTGTCTTCCCCTACTTAGACGACTGCCTCATTCTGGCCCCAACAGAGTCAGAGGCCAGGACTTCTTTATCCTGCACAATGCGTATCTTTCAGTATTTGTGTCTGGTAATAAACATCCCAAAATCCAGTCTAACTCCCACTCAGTCTCGAGAGTTCATAGGAGGCTTTGCTGGATACCAGAAAGGCAAGGGCCTGTCTTCCCCAGGCCCGTTGCCTTCGCATGGTGCAGTTAGCTTCTCAAGCAGTGCTAAAGCCTCCTCTCACTGCCCGAGAAATGCTACAACTACTAGGCCACATGGCATCTACTGTGCATGTGGTTCCCTATGCTCGCCTCCATATGAGGGCAGCCCAGTGGACTTTATCCGCTCAATGGACCCAGGCATCAGGATGCCTGTCAGACAAAATAGCAAACACAAGTCGCCTTATTTTGTCCCTCCAGTGGTGGATGTTCACTCAAAACCTGTTGCTGGGGTCCCCTTTATAAACAACCCTTACCCCAGACAACTCTCACAACAGATGCTTCTTCGATGGGTTGGGGAGCTCATCTGCAAGACCTCTCCACCCAAGGCACCTGGTCTCCACAGGAGACTCATCTACATATCAATCTCTTGGTGCTCAGAGCAATTTTCCTTGCTCTTCGAGTGTTCCACAATCTGCTCAGCTACAAGACAGTCCTCATTCATACGGACAATCAAGTAGCCATGTTCTACGTGAACAAGCAGGGGGGAACAGGCTCTCTGTCACTTTGCAATGAAGCTTTGCGACTATGGGCCCTCGCCAGAGAGCATCAGATTCATCTCCTGGCAGTGTATCTTCCAGGCATACAAAACTCTTGGGCAGACAGACTCAGTCAAGTTCTGCTTCCACACGAGTGGTCTCTGCATGCAGACCAGGTGGCCAAGATTTTTCAAATTTGGAGAACCCCGGACATAGACCTCTTTGCAAGTCTGTGGAATGCCAAACTTCCCCGGTTCTGTTCCAGAATTCCGGCTCAGGGGCTCAGGCCAGGGATGCTTTCCTCCTTTACTGGGGTCAAGACTTTCTGTATGCCTTTCCACCCATTCCGCTAATTCCCAAAACCCTGTTCAAGCTTCAGAGAGACAGAGGCCGTATGATTCTCATAGCTCCACATTGGCCACGCCAAGTGTGGTACCCTCTGCTTCTATATCTCTCTCAAGCTCCCTCCCTGGAGTTAGGGTCTGCTCCAGATCTCCTATCTCAGGAGGACGGAATGTTATGGCATCCCAAACCCCAGTCTTTCCATCTGAGGGCTTGGTTGCTGAAGGCCTAGATCTCCATGATCTTAACCTCCCTCAGCAAATAAAGGATATCCTTTATGCTTCCAGGAAGCCTTCCACAAGACGCTCTTACGCTTTCAAGTGGAAAGGTTTACCATATGGTGTTCGCAGAAGGGTCTTAACCCCATTGCTATACCTCTGGAATCATTACTGGAGTATCTCCTTCATTTATCCAATGCAGGACTTAAGTCTAACTCAGTGAGGGTCCATTTGAGTGCTATTGCAGCTTTCTTCAAGCCCCTAAATGGACAACCTATTTCCTCCCATCCGCTTATAGCAATATTTATGAGAGGCCTTCTGCTAACTAAGCCTCCCATTAAGCCACCTCCTGTGGCATGGGACTTAAATTTAGTTCTTGGTCAGCTCATTAAGCCACCTATCGAACCCTTAGCTACTACCTCCTTGAAATTCCTTTCTTGGAAAGTTATCTTTCTCATTGCAATCACATCAGCACGTCGCATCAGTGAGTTGCAAGCACTAGTGGCTGATCCTCCTTATACAAGGTTCCATCATGACATGGTAGTCCTTAGGACTCATCCACACATTATGCCAAAGGTGGTCTCGCCTTTTCATCTAAACCAAGCGGTCTACCTACCTGTATTCTTTCCAAGGCCTCATGCATCAAATGCAGAAAGGAACCTTCATACTTTGGACTGTAAAAGAGCTTTAGCTTTTTACTTACAAAGAACACAGCAACATAGAAAGTCCTCTCAAATCTTTGTTGCTTTTTATCCTTCTCATTTGGGACTTCCAGTCTCCAAGAGAACACTATCTAACTGGATTGCTCAGTGTATTTCCTTTGCCTATCAGAGTAAGAATCTTCCTCTGGAGGGCCATGTCACAGCTCACATTGTGAGAGCCATGGCAGCTTCAATGGCTCATCTGCACTCTGTGTCTATCGACGACATCTGTCGAGCAGCCACCTGGGCCTTGGTTCATACCTTCACAGCCCATTACTGCTTGGACAAGGACTCCCGCTGGGATGCCTTGTTTGGTCAGGCTGTTCTCCAACACCTGTTCCATACCTAATCAACTCCTACCCACCATCCCTGGTAGGATGCCAGAGATCCATGGGGGGATGTGGAGCCCTGGTTCAGGGACACACAACTTCTGGGGTCTCTCCCTGGCATCTAAAGCTAGGGAGTCCCCATATGTGATGACTACATTCCTGCTTGTTCCTGGAGATAGCATAGTTACTCACCTGTAACAGGTGATCTCCGGGAACAGCAGGAATTTAGTCCTCACAACCCACCCACCTCCCCTAGGGATTGTATCTCTCTATCTATCTATCTCTTTCCCTCTCTCGCTCTTTGTCTCAGCTTTAAAACTCAACTGGAGAGAGGCAGTTGGGAAAGGCAGGAAGGCAGCACGTATGCGCTGTGGGATGCTCCCAAAAGCTTTCTAATTGGATGCTGGGGAGCGTTCCCGCGCACGCTCCGTCGGTACCGACGATACCCATATGTGAGTACTAAATTCCTGCTGTTCCCGGAGATCACCTGTTACAGGTGAGTAACTATGCTGTATGGTCTTAGGAGAACAGATTGGAACTTTCGATCTTAATGCTAAGTGATATAAGTATATGTGATTATAAAACAAACACAGCATATTACCCTGGTAACACTAACCAACAGTAAAGCCTACTGTGGGGATGCTTTGCAGCAGCAGGGGTAAAGAGTGTTGTGAAAGATGGATGGTGCAAGGTACATGCAGATTCTGTTCCGGTCTGCCATAGACCCAGGACTTCAGAAGGACAGTGTTGCCAAGCACAAAGCAAAAACAATAGTGGTTTGGCAAGCAGAACGTGAACACCCTCAAGTGCCCAGTTAACCCAAACATGGCATCAATAGAAAATCTGTAGATGGACTTTAAGACCGCAGTTCATAGGTCAACCCCGAACCAACTTGAAAGAGCTTGAGCTTTTAGGACCAGAAGAATGGGCAAAAACAACACCAAACTTCTGAACAAAGTTCATTGACACATGGAAGTACATTTCAAATGGGACGTCAAAGCCAGAATGTCTGAAAAGAAAGTCATGTGCAAGTTCAGGCACAATTCCAAGAATGTGGACGTGCTCAATATTCACATGTATCAAATATCTATAGATGTCCCCAGTGGGGCATTTTAGAACCAAGACATCTAATAGCATGATGGTTAAAGTAGTGGCTTCTGGGTAGCCAGGGTTCAAATCCCAGTGTGGAACTTTGTAATCTAGAGCTAGTCACTTAATTCTCCATCTTTTCTACACACTCTCTGGATGTTTTAAGGTGAAAACAAACACTTTTCTGATGCTTCTTCATACCTGGAGCAGAAATAAATATGCACGTGCCTGCAGATGTCTCCACTGCTTTTGAGATCGAATAGGGATGTGTAAGTCCATTGCCCCTCTCCAGATACGCCTCTGCCACACCCCCATGTCTATTTGAACGTCCCCGTACTGGAGATGTCTGTGAACAGCATTTGTGGAATGGTTACGGAGACATGTCTGTGATTTTGACGTCTTCATTTATGTCTGCAGATGTCCAAACCACGACTGAACCTTTTAGAATGACCCCCTTAGCCTAAGGGACTCATTGGCTATTGTTGCTGCAGAAGAGACTTCCACCGAATATTATGTTAAGGTGGTGTGAAAAGTTACACAGACAAGATTTTTCGGTTTGTTATTCTTAATTGAATTTTGAGTATTACTTTACGTGTTCTTTCAGATTGAAAGTATAGAGTTTGCTGTGTAGATCAGTGAAATAAATCACTACTTTATACCATTTTGAATATTTTAGACAGCAGATTGTGAAGACTTACAAGATGCTATCTTTCCTGACATTTCCTTTAAGTCTTATTCCCTCCAGCTTCTTCTTGTGAGTCCTTGGATTTCATTTTATATAAGAAATTGCATATTCCTGTAATTTATTGAAACCGTCTAAATTTGAATGTTTCTGTCATCCTTTTTTCACTCCCTTCCTTTACCAAGTACGTTTAGAGTAGCTTAGGTTTCTGTGTAGGGTATTTCTAAACAGATTGCATCCTCTGAATGCTTTTACAAAGGAAAATAGCCTTCAGAACTGAACATAGTGCTGAGCATAGTCTCAATAGTGACTAGTAAAGGCAATGCTATCTACCTTTTCCTGTTAATACTACCTATATTTATGCAACTACTCATAGAAACATAGAAACATGACTGCAGAAAAAGACCACATTGCATATCTCGTCAGTCTTTCCATATCAACTACTACAGTCCCCTTTTTTCCTTTAGAGATCTTCTGTGTTTGTCCCATGCTTTCTTGAATTCAGATACTGTCCTCGTCTCTACTACTTCCACTGAGAGACTATTCGATGCTTCTGCCACTCTTTCCATAAAGAAATATTTCCGCATATTGCTCCTGAGTCTATCCCCTTTCACCCTCAATCTATGTCCCCTCATAGCAGAGCTTGCTTTCAATCAAAATAGGCTCTCCTCTAGCGCATTTATGCCACGGAGGTATTTAAACGTCTTAGATCTCCTCTATCCCACCTTTCCTCTAACGTAATCTTGACCCCATATGCTTTATAACGGAGACCACTAACCATTTTAGTAGCCACCTTCTGCTCTGACTCCATCCTGTTTATATCCTTTTGAAGGTGTGGCCTCCAGAATTACACACAATATTCTAAACGAGGTCACACCAGAGACTTATACAGAGGCACTATCACCTCCTTTTTTCTGCTGGCCATTTCTCTCCCTATGCACCCAAACATCTTTCTGGCATGCGCTGTCGCCTTTTCTACCTGTTTAGCCACTTTAAGATCATCAGAAAAAAACACACCCAGGTCCCGTTCTTCTATTGTGGGCAGAACAATTTCACCCCCTACATTGTACTGTTCCCTTGAACGTTTGCAGCCCAAATGTATGACCCTGTATTTTTTAGTATTAAATCTCAGCTGCTAAATTCTTGAGCAAGCTTACTGTAGCTAGATCCCTCCTCATGCTATCTACTCCTTCCTGGGTGTCTACTCTATTCAAATTTTGGTATCATGTGCAAACAGGTAAACCTTACCCAACAGCTCTTCTGCAGTATCACTAACAAAGATGTTAAAAAGAATCAGACCAAGGACAGATCCCTGCGGCACCCCATTGGTAACATCCTTCTCCTCAAAGTGAGCTCTATTTACCTGTACTCTTCGTTGCCTCCCACTCAGCCAATCCAGTCATTCACTTTAGGGTCCATCCCTAGGGTGCTCAATTTGTTTATAAGTTGCATGTCAAAGACTTTACTGAAATCTAAGTACACCACATCTAGGGCTCTCCCTTTCTCCAACTCCCTAGTCACCCAGTCAAAGAAATCAATTAGATTCATCTGACAAGACCTGCCTCTGGTAAACCCATGCTGCCTCGGATCCTTCAATTCATTAGACTCCAGAACCTCAGTATTCTCTCTTTTAGCAGCATTTCAATAATTTATTCACCACAGAGGTTAGATTAATCAGCCTGTAGTTTTCAACCTCATCCTTACTTTTGCTTTTGTATAAAGGGACCACATGCGCCTTTCTCCATTCCTTTGGAACCACTCCTGACTCTAAAGAGGTATTTAAAAGGTCAGTCAGTAGAGCCACTAGAACGTCCCCAAGTTCCTTCAATATTGTCAGATATATCCCATCCGTCTCCATCACTTTGTCTACTTTTAGTTTAGCTAGTTCTTCACGAACACAGTCTTCTGAAAATCATTCAAGATCCCCTTCACGTCTCTTCCTATTTGTGGGCATTTTCTGAGGTCCTGCTCCAGGTACACAGAACAAAAGTATTTGTTAAACAATTCCGCTTTATCCTCATCAGCTTGTACATATTCATCCCCTTCACCCTTGAGTCTGACAATACCACTTTTGCCCTTCCTCCTCACAGTAACATATCTGAAAAATATCTTATTCCCCCATTTTATTGCATTGGCTATTTCTTCTTCTTTTTGTATCTTTGCTTTCCTGACTGCTTTCCTAGCTTCTCTAGGTTTTTCCAAATATTGATGCTTGTCTTCCTTTTTCTGTAATCTCTTCTGTTTTATGAAGGTCACCACCTTTTCAGCTACTTCTTTTGAGAACCATAGTGGCCGCCTTTTCCTATTACATTTATTAACCTTTCTAACAAAATGGTTTGTTGCCCTTAAAATATCCCCTTTCAGTTTTGCCCATTGTTTTTCTACATCCTTCAGCTGTTCCCATCCTGCCAATGACTCCTTGAGGTATTGTCCCATCTCGGCAAAGTTAGTTTTCCTAAAGTTTAAGGCCCTCGCTTTTGAATGGATTTATCAGCCCTAGTCCTAATACTGAACCCACCATCTGGTGATCATTGGATGCGAGATGATCTCCCACTATGACATGAGAAACACTTTCCCTATTGTATTCTATCAGCTTTCTTAGTTGCTTTATTTCACTGAGTCGTTATATTCAGTAATCTGAAATAATTGTCCTCCAGATTTCTTTCCTGTTTAACAATTCCCATTTCATGTCCTCCTAATTGATAAGTGGCTATTGGATATTTGCATCCCAGATGCAAGGTTTTATACTTTTCTGCTGGAAAGCAGTGTCTTTATTGTAATTTTATTTATAAAGCAGATTAGCAGTAGAACCAGTAGCAGACTATTTTGGGATTATAGCATCCCACTCAGTTTATTTTGTTCAATTGCTTTCATATCTTTTTCTTTTAATGTACAGTGGAAAAATTTGAATATGGTTTCAAAATAAACCATAACACACTCTTATATCTCAACAAGTAGGTGTGACCTACACGGAGCGGTGGGTACACGCCCAAACAAAGGCATGAGGAGGAGTGACCTGCATGGAGCAGTAGATGCACCTACTCTTACCACCTCGCTGGGCAGATTAGATGGACCATCAGGTCCTTATCTGCCGTCATTTAATATGTTATTATGCAGTTATAATTTAAGGCAAGATTAATTCATGCACCATAGGAATTTCCCTGTCTCCAGAGAGCTTAAAGTCTGTTTGCAACTGAAGCAATGGAGGGTTAAATGATTTTCCTAAGGTCACAAGGAATGTCAATGGGATTTGAACACTAGCTTACCTGGTAGCCTTGTGGTTAGAACAGTGGCCCGGAGACCAAGAAACCAAAGTTTGATTTCCACTGGCAGTCCTTGTGGCCTTGGGCCAAGTCACTTTACCCTCCATTGCCTCGGAAGAAAGGTCTAGCAGTCTGCGTCTGGTCACGCCTTGCTAAGAAAACCCAGGGGAGCTGCTGGGTCGCCAGGAATCAGCAATGACTTGATGGCACACATTGCATTTTACGGTGCATTTACCTTGTTCTCCTCACCACTGTTCTAGCCTCTAAGTAGTTACTCTACTTCCACTCCTGAAACAAAAATACATATAACATCTAGTTTCAAAGGTGAAGCAGTTGCTTTTATGCTGTGCATTTAAATCAAAATGATCTTTACGCATGAAACCATTTTGATTTTCGTGTATAGCGTGTAACGGCAGAACTTTTATCAATAGCCCTCAAAGCAGTGCATGCTTGAAACTGTTTTTTAGACTTTCATTGTGGTTCTTTATCTGGACTGCTCCAATCTCTAGACATCTACCAACTGCCCTAGACATAGCAGAAGAGGTGGAGGTGTTTTCATCTTTGCGGATAAACGCCTCAGTGCAAAGCTTAGATACTGCTTCCTATACGTCTGACTTCACAGACAGCCTGGTGGTTGAAAACAAGCAATTGTCCATATGTCTTGCATACCGAGCTCCAAACACAGACACAGTGGACTTCTCAACACTGCTTGATCTATCATGTACATACACTGCCAAAGTTAAGCCCTTTATAATGCTGGATGACTTCATCCTCAACTCTCCACCATCACAAGTCAGCTCATTCCTTGAGGCCATGGACGCAATGGAACTGTCATAAATCATAAATGTACCCACTCACAACAGAGGTAACACATTGGGCCTACTGTTCGTACCTGACAAGATCCAATCAAGTGCATCCCATGCTCAGACCACCATGCAATCACTTTCACTCTTCTACTCAACTATAATCATGCAAAACACATGCAAACATCACACAGATTCAAGGAGTTCAACAAACAAGACCTAGTGGATCACATCACCCCACAACTCGATTCAAAGCTAACTGACCTTACTTCTGTCGTTGAAGGATGGAACAACACAATAGCACCATATATGATAGCCCCACAGAGGAGAAAACCCATCCGAAGCAACTCGGCACCTTGGTACTCCAAAAAAATTTAAATAGTCAAATACAAATTAAGATGGCTTGAACACTGCTGGAGAAAGTCAACTGACCCAACACACAAAAACAAATACAGAAGAAGGCAGGAAAAATACAACAACCTAATTAAAAAACATAAAAAAGAATATCACCCTAACCGGATACTCAAGTCACTAAACAAGCCCAGAGAATTGTTTGAAATAGTAAAATCATTCATACATGTCCCACCAGTCCAACAACAGACTGAGTTTCACCCAGAAGATTAAACTATATACCTCCAAGACAAGTGTACGCCCAAGAGTAACTCGGTGACAAAGATTCACCCACCCATGAACTTACCACGGAATACTCAGCCCTGGACCACATTCACACCAGTCTCGGAAGAACATCTAGACAAATACGCTCAATGCTACAACCTCCCCACTTAACCCATGTCTAGTCTCGTGGATAAAGATGGCAAGAATTAGCACCTGCCCTACTCTTAATTCTAAACCTCTCTCTTATTCAGGTGTACATGTCAACCAACCTAAACACAGCACCTATCCTTAAAAACCCCTCGCTGATACCAGTTCACCCATCTCCTACAGACCAATCTCCAGCATTCCCTTCCCAGCAAAAATTGAAAGAGCAATTACAGCTCCAGGACTTCATAAACTCCTCTGCCCCCTAGACACGCGACAACATGGCTTCAGATCTGACCACTGCATGGAAACCTTACTCACTTCACTAATTAACACCCTGCTAAATGAGCTTGAACAGGTCAAATGACTCCACCTTTGAGTCAATAAACCACGCAAAATTACTAGACAGACTGGTGTCAATAGGTGTACATGGAACCTCACTGGCCTGGTTCCAGTCCTATCTAACTGATCGCCAACAGCAAATTAAAATATCGAACACAATCTCCAAGCCAATTCAGCAGCAACAAGGCATACCTCAAGAAACTGCCCTCTCAGCCTTACTCTTTAATCTATACATGCAATCAAGCTGCTAAATCATAAGGAAACATAATATACACTACCACATACTGTATATGCTGATGACCTGATTGTTTACGCCCCTTCCAAACTAACAGTCCAGATCACACAGCAATACAATCATGCTTCACAGCAGTAACAGATAGGTTGTGATCTTCCAACCAATCAATCAGCTACAACAAGACAGAAATACTTGTCATTTCCAGAGACACATCCTACTCCTCTCCAAGACAGATAATGATCAGTGAAATACTTCTTCCAGTAAGAACCAATTATTCTAGACCACAAACTGGCCTTCCGACCACATATCAAAAGAATCACAACAGACGCATACCATAAGATAAGGATCTTACACAAACTTTACCTATTGCTAGATCTGAATCACAGTCCCTAATCACCCATACATGGATTACTGTAACTCATTCTTCCAAGGCCTCCCAAACCGAGCACTCAGGCCTCTGCACACTGCTCAGAGTACGGCAGCACGGCTCATCACAAAAACCTTGTAACACGATCACATTACACCAGTGCTCAAAAGCCTACACTGGCTCTCAGTAAAAGCAGTAATAAAACACAAAGCAATCATGACCACATTAAAAACGATAAACAACCTTACTGCAACCTGCCTACAACCTCTCATCCAGAAGAACTTGGACTACGAAGATAACAACACCTAAACCTTCTCACTGTCCTAGCTCAGAAGACAAAAATCTCCCAAACAATATGCCAAAGAGCATTCTTATTCTAAAGCCCAACATTATGGATCATGCTTCCAACTACCCTAATATCCATCCAAGACCTAGGTGACTTCCAGAAAAAATTAAAAACTCACCTCTTTGAAGACTCCTTCGGATCTGTCACATAGACTCCCCAACACAATCCTCCCACACCTTGTGTATAGCATTCCACTATGAATAAGTTATATCCCATTCCCCTACTATGATCTGACCACTCCCTCCCAACCTATATACCAATGTAAACATGTTTCTTTTTAATCATAAGCTTGTTACCAATGTAAATCGTTCCATGTCAAACTTATGTTCGGTCCATTTATGTTATAGTTAGTTCAATGTAAACCACTTTGATACCATGAAAAGCGGTACAGAAGAAATCTTAATAAATAAATAAATCTATGTATATATATATATAATATATAGGGCAAGCAGCAGTTTGTTGATTGGACGTGGGTACAGGGGACATGGAAGAATCACTGATTTTGGCCCATCTAGGAGGAAAAAAGGAGCAGAGTATGGAGAAAGAGAGGAAGAAAGAGAGATGGTGAAGGTGCTGCAAAGGGGAGAAAGAGGGAGATGAGAGAGAGATGAGAAGGTTGTGGGGGAGACTGGAGGAGGAAGAAAGGACAGTTCTAGGTTTGAGAGGCAGGGAGGGAGGAAGGAAATAAGGAAAAGAATGAGACGACTGCACCAGGAAAGAGGAGGGGTGGAGCCAGAAGCATGAAAGGCAAGGAGGGAGGAGTGGCTCTGTGGTTGGGACAGGTTACCTCAGGCTGGAGGGCCAGAGGTTCAATTTCCACGTAGGGACAAGTAACCTCAGGCTGGAGGGACTGGGGTCTCTAGTCCCATGGCCACTCCTTGTGGCCTTGGACAAGCCACTTAACCCTCCATTGCCTCAGATACACTTAGATTGTGAGCCCTTCAGGGACGAGGGAATAAAAAGTGCCTGTTAGCATATATCTGTAAATTGCTTTGACCTGGTGAAAAGCAGTATATAAGCACAGCTAAATAAATAAATAAATAAGCATTGTGCACTCAGTAGAGAAGGAATTCACTCACCATGTATTCCTACTACTGCTAGACCTGTCCACCTAGCCCCAAAAAATTAAAGATGGGGAAGAGGGTGAAGGAAATACATGGTGTTTTCTTTTTGTCCTTGGCAGGTAAATCTTGGAGGAAGATTTACCTGCCAAGGACAACCCTTACCCGATCATTAGTTTTCAGTACAAAATACCCTCTTCTTTACTCTCTGTATGTTGTGTGGGTCATCTATCAGAGGAGAATGTTTTTAAAATTAATCCCAAATCATTAACCTTTTCCTGGAACTTGAACTTCTTTTTATCCTATAACTTCTCCTGGGCCTTGCCAGTGAACTGCTTAATAAAGCTCAGGGACATGTTACTGTAATACAAGGGAAGGAAAGCAAGGTTACTTACCTGTAACAGGGTTTTTTGTGGACAGCAGGATAAGTTAGCCATGCATAATAGGGGTCATCCAGTGGTATCGGGAACAGGGTAGCTTTTCCATGGCTCAGAGGAACCCCCCCCCCCTTTTTTTTTTTTTTAAAGAAGGTCCCTCTGAGAATGTGTCAACCCCCACTGTTCCAAGGACATTCCCTTCCTGCCCATTCCCTAGCATTTAATTCGAGAGAGATGGGATTTGGGTTGGCATGGTTGACATCCTGCTGACCACAGAAAACTCCCTTTACAGGAAAGGTTTGTTGCCCTTAAAATATCCCCTTTCAGTTTTGCCTATTGCTTTTCTACATCCCCCAGCTGCTCCCATCCTGCTAACAAGGTATTTCCCCGTCTTGTCAAAGTTAGTTTTCCTAAAGTCTTAAGACCCTCACTTTTGAATGGACTTTATCAGCTCTAGTCCTATTACTGAACCACACCATCTGGTGATCACTGAATGCAAGATGATTACACTGTATAACATCAGAAGCATGTTGTTATGGGAGATCATCTCGCATCCTTATTGGTAAGCACCAGGTTCAATATGGCCCCTTCACGTGTGTGTTCTGTTACCAGTTGCCCGAATAGTTCTCCCTGTAGAGAATCCAGGATCTCCTTACTTCTAGATGACACCACAGCAGGGTTGTGCCATTCAACATCCAGCATATTGAAATCGCCTATCAGTAATACTTATCCTTACATGGCATTACTGTGTATGTCTTCTGTTAAATCTCTGTCCATTTCTCCCTGTGAAGGAGATCTGTATATCACACCAATGCAAATGGATTTCCCATTCCCTCTTTCTAGTTTAACCCACAGTGCCTCCCTGCTCCCTTTTAAGCCTTGTAATTCTGTAACGTTAATACTAATTTTTACATACAGTGCTACTCCATCTCCCCTTTTTCCTATCCTGCCCTTCCAGAATCAAATATAGCCCAGTATAATTACATCACAGTCATGCTTGTCCATGAAGCATGTCTCTAACTGCCACTAAATCCAAGTCAGCCTCTTGCATGGGCTTTCAAGTTGCATTATGTGTCATAGTTATTTCAGTGAGATTTATTGAGACCTTAACATCAGTCCTGTATGTGTACACTTTGAGGGGGTTTTTAAGATCTGAGGTCCTTTATGTAAGTGCGTCCTTGAAAAGATTATTTTTCAACTGGAAGCATGCTCATTTTGTTTACGATTGGTTAGTTTGTTTACTGGCTTAAAGGAATGAGCATGTTGTCAGTGTGCCACAAGAGCTCTTACTGTGCAGACCTTATCTCCAGAAGCATTTGCCTCTGCGCATAAGTGGCATGTTTTATCAAACACAGTCCTTGAGATCATAAGCACTGCATTAGAATGCTGCACTAAGCTTCAGCACCCAACATTCTAACATATGTGCTAAAAAAATGTTTTATTGCCAATGCAGTAAACTAATGGCATGCAAATTGCCACTGCATTAAAAGTGTGTGCTGTCAAAAAACACAGCGTACACTGCCACAGTAATATGCAGCTGTTTGCATAAAATGTTTCCCTTCCTGTAAATGTCTGAGCAGAGACTGACTTACATGCTGACAGGAAGGAAGATGTTAAAAACAAATAAATCTGCCAGACTCTTATGCCCCACATCCCCAACCCCCACCCTGCAAAATCTTCTTGGTAGTCTGTTGGGTCATCAATCATCCCTTCCCCTGAACCATCCTACAAACATGCCTGGTGGCTCAGTGGGCCCCAGACCCCCCTCCCCTGGGACTGTCTGGTCCCCTGCACCCTGGGTCAGTGCACTCCTAGCCTGGGCATCCCTGGATCAGGAAGACTGTTGACCAGAGAACCTCCAGTAGTGTCCTTGGTTCTCAGCCCCTCATCCATCTCTAAAAGTTAGAGGTGGGAGTAATGTCCACCAGGATGCATAAACCAGTTTGGTAGACTGAATCCTATGGTGCATCAGAATGCAGTGCTAAGGGTCAGACACCACCATTTTGAAAGATCGTGGCTCCGGAGACAGGAGCGATTGGGGCATTGTTTTTGCCTCCTAATTTTTAGAGGTGGATTCAGGAATTCGGGAGGGCTGTAGATCTTGTTTGTTGGAAAGGGAGGTACACTTGGGTCACCAGGAACACACTTTAGGGGTGGCAGGATCTGGGCACCCACTTCCGCCACCAGGATCTTGAAATGCAGTGGTGAGCTTTTGCTCCCATACTGCATCTTTTTTTTTTTTTGTTAACATCAGAAGCAATTTTTTACTTGGTGACATGCATGCATTTTGCATGCCTACTGCGCTACCCTTTAGCACAGTGGTTCTATGCTGATTTTCCAGTGCTAAAATGTTCTTATTGCATCAGTAATAAGATCAGTGCAGGAAAATCTCGAGTAAACCGCTTCATTAAAGGTTAGCGCAGCTTGGTGCATTGGTGCCTCAGTCACTATGCTGTTATCATGGAGGGAAGAGGGGAACTTCAGTGGTTCCCCACCATCTTTCAATTCTGCACTTTGCAGGTATCATATGATTTTTGCTGATCTTTCTTCATAAACAAAATGCTATGCAATCTTTTAAGTCACTTTGAATATCTGTCGTATACATACTATAACCAATCCTGAGGTGTATAATGTTTACTGCAGATGTATGTTTTCCTTTAACTCATTCATGTAAAATGTCCTTAGCTTAAAACTGCTAAATTAATTTAGGTGCAATGCATTACCCATCCTGTTCTAGAGGGATGCTACACGTCCTTAGCAAATATTGTGCTTTTCTTTCTATTAAGCAAACACCTTGTAAATTGTTTATAGGAATTAGGCGCCCATATATGTATATTTTATATATATATTTTTTTTCTAGAGAACCTTTCATGATCTTGTCAGGAGGTTTGTCATATGATACCATAGGACGACGACCATGTTTAACTGTAATGCATGGGAAAAGCACCGCTGTGTTAGAAATGGACTATTCAATTGTTGATTTTCTAACCCTCTGTGAAACACCATATCCTAACGGTGAGTTGTTGAAAGTACATGTTTGTTTTTTCTCTGCTCAGTTTCACCATTGACCCTTGAGCAAAAGGGCAATAACTTTTACTTAATCTGCTTTCGAAAATTGCCCTATTGCAGAAATGCTGTGATTATATTTAAATTATATCAATAAGCATAGCCAAAATATATAGCCCAATATTCAACTGTGGTGGGGAACATAACACTACCAAGTCCAATCCAAATAAATAAAGTACATAAATAAATAAATAAAGTAATTAGCCATAATATCGGAAAAAATACAATGCAACAAAAAGAAAGAGAACCCAAGCAGAAGTTATTGGGTGATATTTTGGGACCCTAGCTATTTCCACTGCCTTATCAGGCAGGAAAGGTCCCCCTCCTCCCCCTCTTCACTCCCAACTTTCCTCCCCTACTTCTGCTTCCCTCTCTTCCTTTCCTGTGATCTCTGAAGAGGAAACTGCCCACCTTCTTTCTTCCTCCACACTCACCACCTGCTCCTCTGATCCTATCCCCACCCGCTTCCTAAGCCCCATCTCCTCCACTGTTGTCCCTTCCATCTCTCATATTCTCAACCTTTCGCTCTCCACTGCAACTGTCCCTGCAGCCTTCAAGCATGCTTTGGTCACACCTCTCCTCAAGAAACCCTCACTTGATCCCACCTGTCCTTCTAATTATCGACCCATCTCCCTCCTTCCTTTCATTTCTAAACTACTTGAACGTGCTGTTCACCACCGCTGCCTTGACTTCCTCTCCTCTCATGCCCTCCTGGATCCTTTACAGTCTGGCTTTTGTCCTTTACACTCTACTGAAACGGCTCTTGCCAAAGACTCCAGTGACTTGTTCCTGGCAAAATCCAAGGGCCTTTACTCTGTCCTCATCCTTCTTGACCTCTCTGCTGCTTTTGACACTGTTGACCACAACCTTCTCCTCGATACCCTGTCCTCACTTGGTTTTAAGGGCTCTGTACTATCCTGGTTCTCCTCCTATCTCTCCCATCGCTCTTTCAGTGTGTGTTCTGGTGGCTCCTCTGCTATCTCACTCCCAGTTGGTGTACCCCAAGGATCTGTCTTGGGTCCGCTCCTTTTTCTCTCTCTATACCCAGTCCCTTGGTGCACTTATCTCTTCCCATGGTTTTCAGTACCATCTTTATGCTGATGACTCCCAGATCTACCTCTCTACTCCTGAAATCTCTCCTGCTATCCAGACCCGGATCTCTGCCTGCCTTTCTGACATTGAGGCCTGGATATCTCACCGCCACTTGAAATTGAACGTGGCCAAGACTGAACTTCTTATCTTTCCCCCTAAAACCTCCCCTCCTCTTACTCCTTTCTCAGTCTCTGTGGATAACTCTGTACTCCTTCCTGTTTCCTCGGCTCGCAATCTTGGGGTTGTCTTTGACTCTTCTCTATCCTTCTCCACACACATTCGTCTGATAGCTAAGACCTGCTGTTTCTTTCTCTATAACATCAGCAAAATCCATCCTTTCTGAGCACACTACTAAGACGCTTATCCACTCCTTAATCACCTCCCGTCTTGACTATTGTAACCTACTCCTTTCTGGTCTCCCTTTGAATCATCTCTCTCCCCTTCAATCTGTTCAGCACTCTGCTGCACGGCTAATCTTCCGCCAGCCTCGTTATGCCCACATTACTCCTCTTCTCAAGTCACTTCACTGACTCCCTATCTGTTTCCGCATCCAGTTCAAACTTCTCCTACTGACCTATAAATGCATTCACTCTGCGACTCCTCACTACCTTTCTTCTCTTATCTCTCCTTACAACCCCCCTCGGGAACTCCGCTCTTCTGGCAAACTCCTTCTATTTGTGCCCTTCTCTTCTATTGCTAACTCCAGACTTCGCTCCTTTCACCTTGCTGCACCTTATGCCTGGAACAAACTACCTGTGTCTGTACGCCAGGAACCTTCTCTGACGCTCTTCAAATCCAGGCTGAAAATTCATCTCTTCGCTGCTGCTTTTGGATCTTAACTCACCTGATCTCCTTTTCGTTTCCTTTCCTCCCTGTTTTATCCCTCTCTACACCTTCTGTGTTGTCTGTCTTGACTAGATTGTAAGCTCTATGAGCAGGGACTGTCTCTTACATGTCTGTGCAGCGCTGCGTACGACTTGTAGCACTATACAAATGCTCAGAAGTAGTAGTAGTAGAAAGGTCAGTTACATTCTAGCTTGAGTACTATGGCATGTTTATTTACATTTGTTTCTGTTGCCCACAAAGGAAGCCGCC
Organism: Ichthyophis bannanicus; assembly: GCA_033557465.1. Taxonomy (NCBI): domain Eukaryota; kingdom Metazoa; phylum Chordata; class Amphibia; order Gymnophiona; family Ichthyophiidae; genus Ichthyophis; species Ichthyophis bannanicus. Next base: position 548,640,001 of record CM066033.1, read on the forward strand.
TTATGAGAAACACCACATTTGCAATATCACTGCCGTGTGTCTTACATTGTTTTTAACAACATTTTTTAGAAATAACAGAAACATAGAAACATAACGACAGAAAAAGACCACATGGCCTATCTAGTCTGTCCCTTCCATATCAACCACTACAACAATCCCCTTTTTTCTTGTAGAGATCCTCTGTGTTTATCCTATGCTTCTTTGAATTCAGATACTGTCCTCATCTCTACCACCTCCACTGGGAGACTATTCCACAGGTCCACCACTCGTTCCATAAAGAAATATTTCCGCATATCACTCCTGAATCTATCCCCTTTCACCCTCATCCCATGTCCCCTCGTAGCAGAACTTTCTTTCAATCGAAAGAGGCTCTCCCCCTTTACATTTATACCACGGAGGTATTTAAATGTCTCAATCATATCACCTCTATCCCGCCTTTCCTCTAAGGTGTACATATTAAGATCCTTAAGTCTGTCCTCATATGCTTTATAATGAAGACTACTCACCATTTCAGTAGCCACCCTCTGTACTGACTCCATCCTATTTATATCCTTTTGAAGGTGCGGTCTCCAGAATTGCACACAATACTCCAAATGAGGTCGAACCAAAGACTTATATAGAAGCACTATCACCTCCTTTTTTCTGCTGGTCATTCCTCTCCCTATGTACCCAAGCATCCTTCTAGCTTTTGCTGTCACCTTTTCTACCTGTTTAGTTACTTTAAGATCATCAGACACAACCACATCTAGGTCCTGCTCTTCTTTAGTGGACAAAAGTACTTCACCTCCTATACTATATTGCTCCCTTGAATTGCTGCAGCCCAAATGCATGACCTTGCATTTTTTAACATTAATACCTGCTGCCAAATTCTAGACCATTCTTCAAGCTTAGCTAGATCCCTCCTCATGTTATCTACACCTTCCTGGGTGTCTACTCTATTGCAAATTTTGGTATCATCCGCAAAGAGGCAAACCTTACCCGACAGCCCTTCCGCTATATCACTAACAAAGATGTTAAGAATCGGACCAAGGACAGATCCCTGGGGCACACCACTGGTAACTTCCTTCTCCTCAGAGTGAGCTCCATTTACCTGTACCCTGTGTCTCCTCCCACTTAACCAATTTCTAACCCAAGCAGTAACTTTAGGGTCCATCCCTAGGGTGCTCAGTTTGTTTACAAGTCGCCTGTGAGGAACGGTGTCAAAGGCTTTACTGAAATCTAAATACACCACATCTAGGGCTCTCCCTCGGTCCAACTCCCTGGTCATCCAGTCAAAGAAATCAATCAGATTTGTCTGACAAGACCTGTCTCTGGTGAATCCATGCTCCTCGGATCCTGTAATCCGCTGGACTCCAGAAACCTCACTATTTTCTCTTTAAGCAGCTTTTCCAATAATTTACTCACCACCGAAGTTAAAGTAACCGCCCTGTAGTTTTCAAACACATCCTTACTTCCGATTTTGTGTAAAGGCACCACACAAGCCTCTCTCCAGTTCTTTGACACCACTCCCGACTCCAACGAGAAACAAAACACTTGTTAAACTTTGCTGGAGAGAATGTTGACTTTTTCCTATTTCTTTTGCTAGATGAGTTATCAAAAGTTGTTAATCCTACTGATCACAAAAAACAAAATAAATTCAGGTCAAGCAAAACCTACAAAAACACAAGACACAAACTTGGTAATGGGCAGCTGAATAAATAAAATAAGGGTACTTATAAAGGGGACACTGTGTTGGGCATCTGTAATGTGTACTTGATATCCACAGAGATCTTTGAATTATGGGCATCATATCCATTTTTGAGAATTTATATTTATGTAGGCAAATGACAATTTTTAAAATCATAGAAAAACTGGAGATATATTCAAAAGGGTTTTTTAGCTAAATCGCAGCAATCCAGATATTCAGTGGCCCAATTCCTGCACACCACAGAAAAGATGCCTAGTTAAAACCGGGGCCATCTTGGCAGCTATCCAGTTAGTGATGATATTCAGCTGCTAACCGGATAATAAGTTTCAATGTAATGTTCAAGTTTTGTTCTATGTAAACCGCTTTGATTTTTCTGAAAGGCAGTATATAAAACCGTTCAATAAATAAATAAATAAAATAAATAAATAGCTAGACTGATTTGTGCTATCTAGTTAGGGGCTGACTATTGCAGGTTCAAAATGCATATCCAAACCTCATGCAGAAAAATCTGAAACAGAAAACTTAGGTTATATTCCACAAAAGATATTCCTATCAGGATATAGCCTTATAAAAGAAGGCAGATAGGACTCCAGAGTGACTAGTTCTACATTCAGCAAAAGCTGAAATGGTCTCTGTCAGGTATCCATCTTCAATGCTGCAGTTCCTAAACCAAAGTCTTCTCAACGTGCTACAGAAAAACAGGAAGTCTAAATTGCCTAGTTAATTTCAAGGATACAGTGACCAACAGAAACACAGAATCCACCAAGTTTGAAGGTACAATGAAGATCCTGCATCACTAACATGATTACCTAATCCAGCATTATTGGGAGACCTTCCTCAGAGGAGAGGCATGTCCAATACCTTAACATTATAGACACGGCTGTGTTGGGTCTTAAATTACAAACATACTCCTGGATGGAGTTAAAAATGCTAAACAGATGCTCTGCACAGCACATGGACACAAAAAGACCGTGAAACAACAAATAGTACATGGAATAGACTGTTCGTAAATTCAAGAAAGCATGGGGCAAAAACAGGATCTCTAAGGAAAAAAAGGACTGTAAAGTTTAGTAGTTGGTATGGAAGGGCAGACTGGATAGGATGTATGGTCTTTATTTGCCATCATTTTTCTAGGTTTCTAAACAGTTCTTCCTCAAATATATTTGTCAAAAAAAAATCCAACAGTTCACCAGTTATGTAGATATTCCACGCTATCTCAGATTTAGCTTTATTGGCAGGTACTCAAAGAAGGTGTATTTATTGTTCTGTGGTGCTTTCTGTTCTATGTATTGGGCAGAGCTATTTTGAACTTGCACTTTCATGTGTTTGGCTTACAAATTATTGCTGTGTGTTTAATATTAAAAATATTTTCACTTAACTACATACATTAAAATTTGCAAAAAGAGATGTGGGAATGAATGATTTAGAGTCGCATGGCTATAACAGACATGTTAGAGATGCCCTACAGCGTCTCTTTAAGTGTCTCCTCTTACAAAAAAAGCAAAGAGAATGTAAATCTTACTAAGCTGTGAGCTGACAAACATAAATATTAGAAGCTCGTTTTATGCTTTAAGCAGACACCTCCAAAATGTGAGCACATTTGGAAAGCAGAATTAATTTTTGTGATCCAGCCAAAAATGTAGCCAAGTCTTGGCTGGATATCTTGGCAGGGGAATAGGTATGAAAGAGGATTATTAGCTAACAATGGTCTGTTTTGGCGATAACAAACAATTATAACATTTGTGTTTTTCTTCAGTGTAGTTATTGTAGTGATTGATAAAATAAAGAGTAAAAATGGATTTAAGAAGGCCCTAGCAAATTTATTCAGTAGGCATCTCATAGCCAAGGCACATGTTACATTACCACACACATTTTATCGCTCATTGAGCTTTTAATTTAATAGCTAGCATGAAATAATGGTGACAGCGCTCTAGTGCCTGTGAGCTTGGCTGTCCATAAAGTTAAAAAGGAAAAGTATAAGAAATGTTACATTGTTTTATGAATAGGTAAAGTGTTCTTTCCTTTGTCTTTTGAACTTTCAGATTTTCAGGAGCCATATGCTGTGGCTGTCCTCCTAGAAAAAGATTTAGTAGTTATAGACCTTGCACAAAATGGGTAAGTATCTTTATTTTTGGTAAACCTTTCAGGGTGTTTAGTGGTTAAATTTAGGGGCATGTTTACAAAACCCGGTGCCAGTTACGTGAGTACATCTTTCCCCCTGCAGTTACCGTATTTCAAAATGACAATTGGCCATGGGAGCAACTAACGCCACCCATTGAGGGGTGCGCTACAAGTGTAGTGCAGTGTTGTTGGCACAGGGCCCCACACTACTCTCCCGCGCGGTGCCAAAACCACATGCTATAATCCCACACTACTCTTTAGTAAAATAAAATGCCCCTTAGTCATTTCAGTATGCTGTTTTTAGTGAGTCCAGTTCTGTCAGTTTAAAAGAATATTTAATGGTAAACAGAAGCATGCTGTTAGTGGAGGCCTTATATCTATAGGAGGCCTGAAGGTATGTAAGAGATGGAAATCATTCTTGCAGACATCTGTAATAAACAATAATAATTTTATCACAATAACAGACACTTCAGTGAAACCAAAGTTTATTTTATTTATTTATTTATTATTCAATCTTGCAATTTGTTATTCGTGACCACACTTTGCCATATGAACAGTTCCATATTTATTACATTCATTTCTTCTACAAATTCCTCCCCTATTCTATTGATGTAAGTATTTCTAATTTCCTACCTATTAGTGATTGTTATTTAGGTCATGTGGATCTCCACCTCCATTTACTTCTCTTAATCCCTGCCCCTTTTCCCCCTCTCCCCCTTTTTTTACCTTATTCCTTTTATGGTTATGTTACCGGTCTTATGGTTTCTCAGAGATCCCCCCCCCCCCCAATGCCCATGGCCTGTTTTTCCCTGTTTTTCATAATTCCTTTCTTTCTCTGTATCTAGCATTTTTGTATCAGCATGTTTTAGTGTTCTTGTCCTTGAGTTTCTAAGTTTTATGTGCAATAGCCTGGAAGCTAAGGGGAGGGATGTATGGGGGAAACCTCAGTTTTGCAAGGCCAGGAAAAATATCTTTATTTTGTACAGCATAAGAAAATGGAATATGTGAACCAATGTGTTAGTGCAAGCAAATAACATCTTATAGATTTCTAATTCTAGTCTATGTTCTGCATATATTTTGCAAAAACAACACATTTAAAAACCTTTAAAACATTTCTAACACATCCATGTTTGAAACAGGGTTACATTTTAACCCTGTTTAAATTGTTTTTTTAACACAAGTATGGTAGCAGCGACAAGCTTTTTTTTTTTTTTTTTTTTCTAAATGCAAAACAAGAAATATAAACAAGTATATGAGATACATAACATATCAATTCAAAAGAGATTTCCCCACATAAAAAGAATCACATCAAGGAGAGAAAACCGCTTAAGGAAAATCAAACAATTCTAACAATCCGAAGGATAAGAAATAAGGGGTATAATAACCCCACATTAGGGAGCCAAAAACATTTATCAATTCCTCCACCTAAGAACCACCCACCTCTTTTCTATCCAAAAAGGATTTTAAGGTAGTTACATCAGTATATACATAAGTTTGTCCCCCAAGAGTAACCACACAACGGCAGGGAAATTTGAGGAAAAAAGTCGCCCCCAAGGCTACAACCTGCGGTTTCAACAACAAGAACTGCTTGCGCCGAACTTGAGTGAAACGACAGACATCTGGGAATACCTGGATAGCATAACCACAAAAGAGAGCGAGCCTATGCTAAAGTACGCTCTCAAAACCCACAGTTTGGCAGTTTCAGAAACAAACTGAACTACCAAAATATTACGCTTAGAAATAATATCAAGGGAATCTTCCAGGAAAGCCATTAGGTTCTGATCCACTGAAGAAGCTGAAGGGACAGCAGTCCCGACAGCTCGGGGAGTAGAAGAAGAACCCAAAGGCAGGTAATACATATGAGCTGTTTGAAAATCCCCCTCCAAATGTAATATCTCAGAGAAATATTTCCCCAATAAAATTTCAGGAGATAATAAATGCGTAACAGGAAAATTTAAAAAACGTAAGTTGCATGCTCTGGCCCGATTCTCAAGAGCTTCCAGCCGAAAGGAAACAGTTGAAAAATCTCTCATTAAAGCAACATCTGAATCTCGGCAGGATTGGAACTGGGAATCAGAACGAGCAGCAAACTTAGCAAAAGAGCCTAATTGATTATCCATAAACAGTAATTTACCAACCACATCTTGGGAAAACTTACAAAGGGAAGATACTGTAGAGGTTAAACGTACATCAATTTTTTGAATTGCAGACCATATGTCAATAAGAGACACTTCCCCCGCGGGGGAAGCGATAGCCCCAGATTCTGAAACGGGTGGAAAAACAGGATGCGGAACCGGGGGTGGCTTCTCAGGAGAACACTCCAACAAAGTGGATGAAAAAGCTGGTAGTGGAAGTGGAGGAGGAGACCGGAGGCCAGGGCTCAATGAAGCCCCCTCCGGTGAATGATCACCAGGCAGCAGGGAAGTCACATGTTTATCCATAGGGCCCACCACTTTTCCACCCGGAGTGCCGTTCCCAGACTTATTACCAACCTTAGCCTTCCGTTTGCCCATGGTGACACAGACTTCACTTGGCTCACTCACGACACACACAAACACCGAAGGGGCGCCAAAGGGGCGTGTCCTGCCCCTTGAGCCACGCCCCTTAGGCCACGCCACGCAGGCCGCAACACGCGGCCGTGTATAGTACCTAAGGGCTTTGTAGAGCAGGACAGGGTCCTCCGGGCCAGGGCACGTCCTTCTCCCGCCTGCACGCTGGTCAGACAAGCCTCCTCCAGGTCCTGCTGCACTGAACCGTGCCGATGTAAAACGCACGGCAGCTCCCTTAGCAGCGGTGTTCTCTCAGCTGATCTCTCCTGCACCTGAGGGCTTTGTAGAGCAGGACAGGGTCCTCCGGGCCAGGGCACGTCCTTCTCCCACCTGCACGCTGGTCAGACAAGTCTCCTCCAGGTCCTGCTGCACTGAACCATGCCGATGTAAAACGCACGGCAGCTCCCTTAGCAGCGGTGTTCTCTCCAGCAGCGACAAGCTTTGTAGGTATTGCATTGGCCTGATATTTTCTTGTTTATACAGCTAATATTTATTCAGGCTAACCAAAGCACATACATTTTTGTGCTGGAAGTGAATAAATATAATTATTCCATATGTGTAATAAAGAGCAGGTAATTCTGTTTTGGTTAAACAAAACTCCAAATAATCAAGGGCATATTTGCAAATCGAATGCCATAAATCCAGATTTCTGGATAATAAGACACTAAGTGATTGGAACTGAAGTATAATTGGAAAACAGCAATGAATGCTGAATGGAAGTGTGTTTGCCAACAGAAACATATCCATTAATAAAAACTGCAACTTGGAATATTAGTGCCATCCAGTCATTGCCCAGATTCAACAGCATTAACCACTGAATCTTGCCACTAATGCAAAGGTTTGAAATAGAAAACCATATCCAGCCGCTTACCCACACCTGATTTTACTTTTCATGCCACCCATTCCTTTCACTCTGTTGGACTGTAAAGAATAACACAAAGGCTACTTATGTATTTCTGCACATGACTGCAGCTTCAAGTCCAATTTTAGAGTTAACTGTCACTGGGGCTCATCTGGCCTTTCTGTTGTTAGATAGTGTATATATATTTCATTGCCATTGCCCTTGATTGGGAGCTACCCTGCTGGCCTGTTGGTGTGGCCTGACCTTCCCCTAACTGGGTCTATAGTGTTATCTTAGGTCACCAATGGGTAAGAAGGCACCATTTGGCCACTAAAGCATGAGTAGTCTATCCTGGCCTGGCTCCCCTCCCATTTAGAATCTTTTTCACACATTTATAAAAAGGCCCATTCTCACCATCCGAGCAAGTCATGGCCAGACCTGCTTTCCCCACAACTACATAGATTTTGTTTTTACTCACTTCAGGTCCACATGGAAGGATCCACTACTGCTTTAGGAGCATTGAAGCAGGCAGACTCTGCTCTTCATTTTCATAAGTGAACGTGATAAAAACATTAGTGGAGAAGTAGCCTAGTGGTTAGAGCAGGGGCTTGGTGACCAAGAATTTGATTCCCAATTGCACTTCTTATGGCCTTGGGCAAGTCAATTACATAGAAACATAGAAACATGATGACAGAAAAAGACCACATGGCCTATCTAGTCTGTCCTTCCATATCAACAACTACAACAGTCCACTTTTTACCTTTAGAGATCCTCTGTGTTGGTCCCATGCTTTTTTGAATTCAGTTACTGTCCTCATCTCTACCACCTCCACTGGATCCACTACTCTTTCCATAAAGAAATATTTCCTCATATCACTCCTGAATCTATCTCCCCTCACCCTCATCCCATGACCCCTCGTGGCAGAACTTGCTTTCAATTGAAAGAGGCTCTCTCCCTGAACATTTATGCCACGGAGGTATTTAAATATCTCAATCATATCACCTCTATCCCGCCTTTCCTCTAAGGTGTACATATTAAGATCATTAAGTCTGTCCTCATATGCTTTATAATGAAGCCCACTAATCATTTTAGTAGCCACCCTCTGCACCGACTCCATCCTGTTCACATCCTTTTGAAGGTGCGGTCTCCAGAATTGCACACTATACTCCAAATGAGGTCGCACCAAAGACTTATACAGAGGCATTATCACCTCCTTTTTTCTGCTAGCCATTCCTCTCCGTATGCACCCAAGCATCCTTCTAGCTTTTGCCGTCGCCTTTTCTACCTGTTTAGCTACTTTAAGATCATCAGACACAACCACGCCTAGGTCCCGCTCTTCTTTAGTGGACAAAAGTACTTCACCTCCTATACTGTATTGCTCCCTTGGATTGCTGCAGCCCAAATGCATGACCTTACATTTTTTAACATTAAATCCCAGCTGCCAAATTCTAGACCATTCTTCAAGCTTAGCTAGATCCCTCCTCATGTTATCTACGCCTTCCTGGGTGTCTACTCTATTGCAGATTTTGGTATCATCCGCAAAGAGGCAAACATTACCCGACAGCCCTTCCGCTATATCACAACAAAGATGTTAAAAAGAATCGGACCAAGGACAGATCCCTGGGGCACACCACTGGTAACATCCTTCTCCTCAGAGTGAGCTCCATTTACTTGTACTCTTTGTCGCCTCCCACCCAACCAATTTCTAACCCAAGCAGTAACTTTAGGGTCCATCCCTAGGGTGCTCAGTTTGTTTATAAGTCGCCTGTGAGGAACAGTGTCAAAGGCTTTACTGAAATCTAAATACACCACATCTAGAGCTCTCCCTCGGTCCAACTCTCTGGTCACCCAGTCAAAGAAATCAATCAGATTTGTCTGACAAGACCTGCCTCTGGTGAATCCATGCTGCCTCGGATCCAGTAATCCACTGGACTCCAGAAACCTCACTATTTTCTCTTTCAGCAGCGTTTCCAATAATTTACTCACCACCGAAGTTAAACTAACCGGCTGTAGTTTTCAGCCACATCCTTACTTCCGCTTTTGTGTAAAGGCACCACATGAGCCTCTCTCCAGTCCTTTGGCACCACTCCCGAGTCCAACGAGGCATTGAAAAGGTCAGTCAGTGGAGTTGCTAGAACGTCCCCAAGTTCCCTCAGTATTCTAGGGTGTATCCCATCCGGTCCCATCGCTTTGTCTACTTTAAGTTGAGCTAGTTTCTCACGAACACAGTCTTCTGAAAATTGTTCAAGATGTCCCTCGCTTCTGTTCCCATTTGTGGGTGTTTTCTGAGGTCCTGCTCCTGGTTCTTCATCTGTGAACACAGAACAAAAATATTTGTTAAGTAATTCCGCTTTATCCTTATCAGCTTCTACATATTCCCCCCCTGCACCCTTGAGTCTGACAATACCACGTTTGCCCTTCCTCTTCTCACTAATATATCTGAAAAATGTCTTATCCCCCCCATTTTATTGCATTGGCTATTTCCTCCTCCTTTTGAATCTTTGCCTTCTTGACTACTTTGCTAGCTTCTCTAAGTTTTTCCAAATACAGATGCCTGTCTTCCTCTCTCTGTGATCTCTTGTATTTCATGAAGCCCTCCCTCTTTTTCTTCACTTTTTCAGCTACTTATTTTGAAAACCATAGCGGTCTCCTTTTCCTTTTGCCTTTATTTACCATTTTAACAAAAAGGTTGGTTGCCCTTAAAATACCCCCTTTCAGTTTTGCCCACTGTTTTTCTACATACCCCAGCTGTTCTCATCCCACTAACGACTCCCTGAGGTATTGGCCCATCTTCGCAAAGTTAGTCTTCCTAAAGTCTAAGATCCTCACCTTGGAATGGATTCTAACAGCCCTAGTCCTAATACTGAACCACATCATCTGGTGATCACTGGATGCAAAATGATCTCCCACTACAACATCAGAAACACTTTCACCATTGGTAAGCACCAAGTCCAGTATGGCCCCTTCACATGTGGGGTCTGTTACCAATTGCCTGTAGAGAATCCAGGATCTCCTTACTTCTAGATGATATTGCAGCAGGAATGTGCCAATCAACATCTGGCATATTGAAATCTCCTATCAGTAGCACTTCCCCTTTCCTAGCAATGCTGTGTATGTCTTCAATTATCTCTCTGTCCACCTCTTCCTCTTGTGAGGGAGGTCTGTATATCACACCAATGCAAATAGATTTCTCTTTCCCTCTTTCTAGTTTAACCCACAATGCCTCCTCTCTCCCTTTTAAGCTCTGTAATTCCAAAGCTTTAATAGTAATTAACCCTCCATTGTCTCGGAAGAAAGGCCTGGTAATCTACTTCCAGTTACACTGCCAAGAAAACCCAGGAGCTGCTGGGTCGCTAGGAGTCGGCATTGACTCAAAGGCACACATTGCATTTCTCTCAGGAGAGATCTTGTCAAAGGCTTTCTGAAAAGTCAATACGCTATATCAACTGGCTCACCTTATTTTAAGTCTTGAAGGACTACCAAAAGGGTCTGCTACTGCTGCAAATAAATCTGCATTTGTAAGTATTTACCTGATGGGAAATTCTCTAAATCTTGAGGAAAAGGGAATTCTTTGGGTTAAAGCTGATAAATGTGTGTATTTTAGAATTCAATGTTTTTGTTAAGTCAGGGCTTACTACCACAGAGAGCTTTTCATTTAAATCAAATCAGAGTATAGCTTAGCATTGAAGGTAGAATAAGGTATATATTCTTTGAGTAGAAAGAAAGAAATTGTTACTAGAGACCGTTACAAAGAGGTCTTCCAGTTAGGAGGCAAGAGACCTGTGAAATTGTTTTAAATAGGTGTTAAAGTCAACCAATTGGGAAGATTCAAAGAAAATCTAGCTTGCGTACGAAGCTTAACTAAGCATTTACAAGGAAATTTAAGGAAAAATAACCTCCCCCCCCCCAACTGAACCACCGCCGGTCTCAGGAGAAGAAATTCCCTCCATCTCTTCTCGGTTTTCCTGGATAAATACCAGGAAAATACGAATGAGTAGACTCTTAAAAGGTACAGAGCGCTTTTTAAAATACAACTTAAGTAACTGGATAGCCCTTATCTTGCCGCTTGACTGCTGTCTGCATCTTAGGGTTTTTTTTAATTTTATATTAAAGTATAATTCCAAGCATTAACACTTCTAACAGAAATTGGTTAGTTGTAGCACTAACCAGCTGACCTGTATATTCAGTGGCGGTGGCCGGATATGGTCCCGGCATTGAATATCCAGGTTTAAAGTTCAGCCGCGGCAGCTAGCTTCTTTATTAGTGCTAGCCATCACAGCTGAATAACACCTCTTAATTCCTATGGCTGCAGCAGCACTTAATGCATGTTAATGGATTTACCACACATTAACCCTTAGTAAATATGTCCCTTATAGGATTTTGTTTTTCCAAAAAAACTTATTTGTGGTATTGTATTTAAGTATGTGATGTCTGTCATTTATGGCTACTTCTTACTGTTACTAGGAGTGGCCTAGTGTTTGGGACAAGTTACCTCAGGCTGGAAGGCCGGAGGTTTGATTCCTGCTCAGGGACAGCAACCTCAGGCCAGAGGGACTGTGGTCTCTAGTCCTATTGCCACTTAACTGAAGCCCTTCAAGGAGGAAGGAATATATACAGTACCTGCTTGTAAACCGCCTAGAATGCATTTGCAGATGGGCGATATATACATGCCTGAATAGAATAGAATAGAAGTGACAGAGCAAATAGGAACTTTGAAAGACTCCCTCTATCAAACCAAGGACTGTGTGAATCACCCAGGAAATTGTTAAGAAAAGCACAGGTCAGAGCACTGTTATAGCAAGCCAGCTTTTACTAAGTGTTTCTTTGCCTCCCCCCCAACCCCTCCCCCAGCATAATCTTAGATTTATAGGCTCTTAAACCTATTAAAGGGAAAGAGATGGTCAAATTTACTTTCAGGTTTAGCTGGTTATCCTCATGAATGGATTAAGTAAGGCCCTGAAATTAATTAATCTTGTGGTGAACAAAGTCCCTTAAACTTAATATAGTTGTAATGGTACAAGTATCCCTAGCAACTTTAAGTAAGTAAACAACTTGCATATCTAAACAAATCCTTAAAACTAAGATGTAGACAGCAGTCCAGCAGTGAGATGGGAGTTATCCAGTCTCTTACAATGAGTGTCACATGTACGATTTTCTCCCAGTTGGTGAGTGGTCTTACAACTGCACTGGGTGCACAGAGCTCTCAGGGAACAAGTCCAATCTCTGGAAGCTAGGATAGCAGACTTGGAGGAGCTAAGGAAGGCACAGAGGTATATACACAACACCTACAGGGATGTAGTACTGAAGTCCCATCTCCAGTCTGGCAGCCACTCTGTTGCCATGGATGAGAGAGGTCACGTGAAAGGAGAGCATCACCTTAGTGTGGCAGGAAGTGATCCTGTAGGCAGGACCTGTCCTCCAGGTGATGTAAGACCTTCTCACACAGAGGTGGTTTCTCCAGGGCCATGTGCCCATGAGGGAAGGGTTAGGATGGCTGTTATAGTTGGCGATTTGATCATTAGTCATGTAGATGGATGGGTAGCTGGTGGATATGAGGATCACCTGTTAACACACCTGCCTGGTGTGAAGGTAGCAGATCTTATGTGCCACCTAGACACCCAGATAGTGCTGGGGAGGAGTCTGCTGTCTTCTGCATGTTGGTACCAATGACTTATTAAAATGTGGAAGGGAGGTTCTGGAGGCCAAATTTACAGGCTCATGCAGAAAGCTGGTGCTGAAGTCGCACGCTATCAACTCTGTGCGCCTTTTTGCAGTGCACCAATAGCGCACCACTTCAGTGCCGACATGCAGAAAGGGGCACATATGCAAATTAGCCACGCATTAAACTGTGGCACAAATGGCAGCATTAAACTGGGAGAGCAAGCCATACGCATGTGCTCAGAAGTCAGCACAAGTTTGGTATGCTCTCCCAAATAAACAGCATCACCTCATGGCTAATTTGCCTATACACCTCAACAATATTTTGATGGCATCAGGAGCTTTCCCAGGATGTACCATGCGGAGCCAGGCGCCACCTTTTTTCAAGATGGGAGCATGTGGGCAGCGCCTCCTGTTCCTTTGTAAAGGTACAGGGTCAGGGGGTTCGGAGTCGCTAGGCCACTAGGGTTATTTTGGTTGGGCGAGTAGTGGGATCAGGGCTGCTGTGCCAACAAGGTTATTTTTATTTGGGAGGGTGGGGGGATCGTGGCTGCTGGGGCACCAGGGATTTGTTTTCTGTTTTTAGGAGCATTGAAGCAGGCAAACTCTGTTCTTCATTTTCATAAGTGAACTTGATAAAAACATTAGTGGAGGAGTAGCCTAGTGGTTAGAGCAGGGGCTTGGTGACCAGACCAAGGATAGATTCCCACTAGCACTTCTTGTGGCCTTGGGCAAGTCAATTAACCCTCCATTGCCTTGGGAAAAAAGCCTGGCAATCTACTTCCAGTTACACTGCCAAGAAAACCCAGGGACAAGATATCTGGTATCCAGGAAAGCCCCCAATGCCATTAAACTTCTGTCGGGGACTCATGCTAGATGTTTAAGCCACCTCAAGACCAGGCATAGAGATATTGGCACTAAGGCTGGTTACGAAATCCTCTACGCATTTCTCTGCATTGGGCACAGACAATATTAACATGCCATTTTAATGCATGGAGCTCATTTGCTAATTTAAATGCGCTAGCTTTTCCTTTGCTGTTTGCACACGTCTGTCTCTTTTTCTGCATTTGGCTGTGGCAGTAATTGTGCCTAAAAGCTGTGTTACCTGCGCATAAATGCTGCACTAGTTTTCTGCATCGGCACATTAGGCTTTTAGGTAGGAAGTTGAAATCTAAAACTTCGAAGGTGGCATTCTGTGAAATGCTTCCTGTTCCATGCACAGGACTCAAAAGGCAGGCAGAGCTCCGGAGTCTCAATGTGTGGATGAGACGATGGTACAAAGAAGAAGGTTTGGTATTTGTTAGAAACTGGGCGACATTCTGGGGAAGGGAGGGACTTTTCTGAAAGGATGGGCTCCACCTTAACCAGGGTGGATCTAGGCTGTTGGCATTAACCCTTAAAAAGGAGATAGAGCAGCTTTTAAACTAGATAATAGAGGAAAGCCAACAGTCAGCCAAGAGCACATGATTTGGAAGGATATAACCTCGAAGAATACTAGCAAAAGATAGTTAGGGCATCCCAATAGGGAGGTTCCAATAAAGATAAAAGTAACCCAGATGCCTTCAAGTACAGAGCAGACAGAGCTGAAAGAGTCCAAATTACCTTTGTAAACTGATAACCAGATTTTTAATATGAATAAAATACAAATGCCTGTACGCAAATGATAGAAATATGCAATAAAATTCTAAAACGCCTGTATGCAAATGATAGAAATCTAAAAAATAAGATGGGAGAGCTAGAATATATACCACTAAATGGTTAGATATAATTGGCATCTCAGAGACCAGGTGGAAAGAGGACAACAATGGGATACCATAATACTTGGGTACAAACTACATCGCAATGATAGGGTAGATCAAATTGGTGGAGGCATTGTGCTCTATATTAGAAGGACGTTGAGTCATACAGGATAAAAATTTTGTTGGAAGCAAAATATACTCTAAAATTTCTGTGGCTAAAAATTCCATGTAAAAAGGGAAAGGCGATGGCAGTGGGGCTCTACTACCGTCCGCCTGGCCAGAATGAACAGATGGATGATGAAATGCTAAAAGAAATTAGGGAAAGTAACAAAAGTTACAACTCAGTAATAATGGGTGATGTCAATTACCCTGGTATTGACTGCATCAGTGTCACAGCAGGACATGCTAGGGAGATAAAGTTTCTACATGAAATAAATGACTTCTTCTTGGAGCAGCTCATTCATGAACTGACCAGAGGGAGAGCAATTTTGGACCTAGTCCTTAGTGGAACATAGGATCTAGTCCAAGAGATAACAGTATTAGGGCCACTTAAGTAATAGTGATCATAGCATGATCGCATTTGTTTTAATAAATGGAGGAAGGACAGCAAGAAAATCGACAGTACTACCTTTTAACTTTCAAAAGGGAGAACATGATAAAAGGAGGAAAATAGTTAAGAAAAAACTAAAAGGAGCAGCTGCAGAGGTTTAACATGTTTACATCAAGCATGATGGGTGTCGTTTAAAAGTACTATCTTGGAAGCCCAGACCACATGTATTCCATGCTTTAAGAAAGGCCAGAAGGAAGGCCAAAAAACTGCCAGCATGGTTTTAAGGTGAGGTCAGAGAGGCTGTTGTAGCCAAAAAAGGACATGTGAAAAAGGAGCCAAATGACGAAAACGGGAAACAACATAAGCACTGGCAAGTTAAATGCAGTGTACTATTGTGGATCAGGAAGTGGTTAAAAGACAGAAAGCAAAGAGTAGGGTTAAATGTCCAAGATTCTTAATGGAGAAAAGTGAATAGTGGAGTACCCCAGGGATCTGTGCTGGACCTGCTGCTTTTTTAACATATTTATAATGACCTGGAAATGGGAATAACAAGTGAAGTGATCACATTTGCAGGTGACACAAAATTATTAAAAGTTGTTAAAACACAAGAGGATTGTGAAAAATTGCAAGAGGACCTTGATAAATTGGAAGACTGGATGTCCATATGGCAGATGAAATTTAATGTGGACAAGTACAAAGTTATGAACCTAAGAAAGAACAACCCAAACTATGGTTACATGATGCAAGGTATCACATTAGGAACCACCACACAGGAAAAGGATTTAGGCGTCATCGTGGATAATACATTGAAATCCTCTGCTTAGTGTGCAGCAGCAACCAAGAAAGCAAATAGAATGCTGGAGATCATAAGGAAAGGAATGGCGAAGAAAACATAGGATATTATAATGCCTCTGTATCATTCCATGTTGCAACCACACCTTGAATATTGTGTGCAGTTCTTGTCACCATATCTTGAAAAGGATATAGCAGAATTAGAAAAGGTACAGAGAAGAGCCACCAAAATGGTAAAGGGGATGGAAGGATACCCCTTTGAGGAAAGGTTTAAAAGGTTAGCTCTCTTCAACTTGGAAATGACACGGCTGAAGGGGATAT
The DNA here is from genome assembly GCA_033557465.1 of Ichthyophis bannanicus. Taxonomy (NCBI): domain Eukaryota; kingdom Metazoa; phylum Chordata; class Amphibia; order Gymnophiona; family Ichthyophiidae; genus Ichthyophis; species Ichthyophis bannanicus. The sequence continues at coordinate 548,656,259 of CM066033.1, forward strand.
GATAGAGGGCTATAAAATAATGAATGGAGTAGAACAGGTAAATGTAGATAGGTTGTTTACTTCACCAAAATGTAGAAAGACTAGGGGACACACAATGAAGCCACAGTTTAACCCATATAAGACTAATAAGAGAAAATATTTTTTCACTCTGTGCATAATCAAACTCTGGAATTTGTTACCGGAGGATGTAGTAAAAGCTGTTAGTGTAGCTGGGTTTAGAAAAGGTTTGTGAGGACGTGATGTCACCGACATCGATGGCAGTGAAAAGACACCGCTCTGGGCCAAACCTACTAAATTCTATAGTTAGCCCCTCGCAAGAAATAAAATACGGTGGTAACCATAGGGGAGAGGTTCCGGAGCATGAGGAGAGTGAGAAGTTTGAACCGGGAGCAGCCGATGCGGCCAAGGGAGAGTGTGAAGTGATCGGACTGCGGAGGTGGCTGAAGCGGCGCGATTGAGCGCGAGCAGAGGCGGAGTGAGCTAGGGAGGAAAAGACCGCAACTGAAGGAGAGGTGGAGAACGAGTGGGCGGCAGTAGGAGAGACAACAGTGGTTTTGCCGGACGGAGAGCAGTTGCGGCAGCGGTGAGTGGATGGCAGAGGATAGGAGAGCGGATGAATAAAGGCAAAGGAAGCAAAGAGAGAGGAAGAAGACATGGCGCTCACAGACCGCGTGGTGGGCGAGATGGTGGCATGAGCTGGTAAGGAGCATGGTGGTAATCGCAGCAGAGAACAAAAGTATGGTGAAGAAGGACAAGAGGAGAGTAGGAGCAGAGGTGATGATAATCAACGCAAGGGCAAACAGAAGTGCACGGGATGTATAATAAGAACAGAAGTGAGAAGATGGAACCATAGCAGTCTGTGCGGATCAAAGTGCGGAAGGAAGGAGGAGAGGATGGAGCATCTAATTAGGAGGCTGGAGAGTCTGGAAGTGATAGCAAGCTTTAAAGAGGTGGTGGGAGAAGTGAAGTATTGCGGAGCGCCCAATACTGAGAGGCAGAAGAAGACAGACAGGCGAGACGCAAAGAGTTAAGATGACCATGAGAAGGAAAACTATGGATTTGAGGGAGTATGCTTACCAGGGTGCGGGGGTAGGCACCAGTGAGAAGGTGGCTTTGGATGATACAAATAAAAGCTGTGAAGCTACTGAGGGGACTGCGCAACATCAAACAGGGATGCATGGAAAGGAATTATTGCAAGAAATTACTAGAGCAGAGTTGAAGGAGTGGTTCGTAGAAATAAAGAAGGAAGTGCAAGCAGTGAAAATAGAGCTTGGTGAACTTATCGGGAACGTGAAAGATGATATAGCGGAATTGACGCACACGACAGGGGATCATGAGAATCGGGTGCAAAGTTTGGAGCAGTGGCATGAGGAGCAGCACCAGGAATATCAGGCAAGCCAAAAATGGCAGACGGACATGCAATATAAATTGGAGGACCTGGAAAATAGATCACGCAGAAATAACTTGAGAATTCAGGGGGTCCCCAGAGGAAAGAGAATGCCAAGACAGTGCAAAAGTGGCGATTTCAATATGTACTGAAGTACTCAGAAAAGGAGAGGAGGAGGTACAGCCTGAGGAGATTAAGTTAGATAGAGCGCACAGAGCTCTGGGAGTAGCAAGATTGAATAGACCTAGAGATATCATCATATGCTTTACTGCAGGCATGTCCAACAGGTAGATCGCAATCTACCTGTAGATCGCGGAGGGGTCAGAGGTAGATCGCCAGCCCCACTTGGCTACATCTCTCCAGCAGCTCACCCCGTCGCTAGGAGAGAGCTCGTGCCGGCAGGTCGTCTGTCGAGGACTTGCCGCCGCTGCTGATCCTTTGCCTGTCTTTTTTCCCTGCCTGGGGGAATCTTGCCTGCGGGTGTATTGGGGGAGCTTGTTGTTTTTGTCCCAATAGTTTGTGGGTACCCCAGGGGGCCACCACACGCGCACCGTGACGAAACGCCACAGGCCTGGCGTCATACCTGGTCTTCTGCCTCTCAGAATCATCCATTCCTGCCCCCGCCCCAACACCCCTTAGAAGTGTGTTATATACCTGGCAATATCCATTCGCCCGGGCTTTACCTGAATACACTTACCGTTTTAGTTGTGTCGTGTGCTTTATAGTTGGTCGCTTTATAGTTGGTCGCTTTATAGTTCGCTTTCATTAAACGTTTTCGGGCAGACACAACAAAGTGTCAAGAATTTGGTGATTTTGGCGGGCTTTTCCAATTTTGTTCTAATTTGCCTGACTTGCCTTCGAATTGGTTCAAATCACTGTGACTTTTGCTTGCCTCTACAATTTAATTTTGCATAGCCTTTGCGTTGATTCTACACTGCAATTTTATTTCGCCTTGCCTTTGCGTTGATTCTACACTGTGTGCAGAATTTATTAAATTGCGTGTGATGGTATTTGAACTTGTTTGGCGGTATTTGATTTTATCTGGTTTGCTGGACAGGTGTTTGAGTTTTTTTGATAATTGTTTGGTGGTATTTGATTATTGGTGCCAGTATGATGAATTCTTATTTTTACTTTTAGAACTGCATGTGTGGTTTTGGCATCTCCAGTCCTTGTATTGCACATCATCCAGAGGTCTTCAGTTCCTGTTGATGTTTAATACTTTGGGACAGTGACAGTTTTGGACCAGATTCAGCCACTGTTTTTACTAACTTAGCAGATTTGGCCTTCTTACATCCAGCCACCCCAGTATAACGAAGGTGAGTGTTCCAAAGAAGAGCAAAACCTACCACTTTCATGATGAATGGGAAATGGACTACTTCATCATGGTGAAAGACAAGTGGTGTTGTCTAATTTGTAACGCCCCAGTATCCTTGCCCAAAAAGGGTAATCTGGAACGTCGTCATAAGGCTCTGCATAACAATAAGCTTGATGCTGATTTTCCACCCAAAAGTGAAATTCGTAAACTGAAGCTCAAAGAACTTAAATCGAAATTGGCTATTCAGCAACAGTTGATGGCGAAGCCAAGGTCACATTCGGTCAATGCAACCATAGCATCCTTCAAGGTCAGCAACCTGATCGCAAAGAAATGCAAACCATTCACTGAAGGGGGATTTGTAAAAGATTGTTTTCTTGAAGCAGCTGACAATCTTTTTGAAGGATTTAAAAATAAGAAAAAGATCATAGCTGCTATTCAAGATGTACAATTGTCAAGAAACACTGTCGTGCGGCGAATAGAAAAGATGTGTGGAGAGACAACTGAACAATTGTTGGAGATGTTTCAAATTGTGTTGCTTTCTCACTCCAACTGGATGAATCTACAGACATAAAAGACATAGCCCAGTTACTAGTCTTTATCCAGCTGGTTTTTGAAGACTTCAGTGTTAAAGAAGAACTACTTGGAATGATTTCTTTAAAAGGGAGAACTACCGGTCAGGAAATATTCAGATCTTTCCATTCTTTTGTGACAAAGTGTAATCTTCCATTGCATAGACTTGTTTCCATCACTACTGATGGAGCAAGAGCAATGACAGGTGAGGTTAACGTTTTCATAGCCCTCTGTAGACAGCATGACGACTTCCCAGATTTCCTTTCTTACCACTGCATCATTCACCAGCAAGTTTTGGCAAGCAAGAGACTCAATACAAAGACTGTCATGGACATCACTTTCAAAATTGTAAATTCAATTCGTGGAAGATCACTTCAAAGACGGCTTTTCAATCTTACTCTTGATGAAGGGGCAGCGGAAATCATTTTGCACAAAGATGTAAGGTGGCTAAGTAGGCACAAATTTCTGCAAAGATTTCATGATTTGCTGAATGAAATAAGTTTTTTGAAGGAGATGACCAAGCAGAGTTGGAAGATGAGGAGTGGTTATGTGATCTGGAATTTCTCGCTGACTTTACAGGCAAACTAAGTGATATGAACCTTGAACTACAAGATAAAAACAAATGCATTGGTGAGATGATGAGTATAGTTTCATCCTACAAGAGCAAATTTGAGCTAATGATACTGACCTTGCAAACAACACTTTTGATCATTTTCCTAATACGCAGGCCCATCTAGGACAGTATCCAAATTTTGTTTTTCAGAACGAGAAGTATGTGACAGAAATCTGTTCTGTTATCCAGGAATTTGAAAATAGATTCTGTGACTTCCAAAAAATTGGAACAGTTGTGGAGCACTTGTCATACCCATTCAAAGTAGATGTGGATATTAAAGAAACTGCAGCTGCTATCAGTAAAAATTACTCATTGAACAAGCCATCTCTTGAAAACAAAATATTAACCCTTAAAAATGACATTTTTCTCAAGACCCGTGCTGAGCAAGAATCGTTTTGGAAGCTAGTGCCTAGAGACAAATTTCCCAACTTGAGAAGATGCAGTGAAGCTGTACACTCCTGTTTCGGTTCAACTTATTTGTGTGAATCTGCGTTTTCCCATCAGAAAATGACAGAGTACACAACATTCCAACATGACAGACGAACATCTCCAGGATTCCCTGAGACTGGCCCTCACGCAATATTCACCCAACTTCAAAAAGCTGCTGGATGAAATGCAGGCTCAGACGTCTCACTAATGAGCAAGAGCGAAATATTAAAGATTGTGCAAGATCAGCCTGGATCAATACTCGACCTGAATTTAACACAGATTACTCAGTAAAAGTTAAATAAAGTTATTAAGACAGTTAAAGAAAGTTATTACTCAATAAAACTTTAAGAAAAAATGTACTTTCCATTTCCCCCCCCCGCAGTTCTTACTGGATCTTCGTCTCTCTGTTTTGTTTTTGCTTAATTTGCTTAACAGCTGATCACATCCAAGTAAATGACAGAAGATTCATTAAAAATGGGGGGGGGGGAATCCTCCAACTTTATTGGGTTAAAATTTTTAATTTGAGACTAATTTGAAACTTAATTTTCATGGTGGTAGATCACTGGCACTTTTGGCCAGAAAAAGTAGATCACAACCTGTTCGAAGTTGGACATGCCTGCTTTACTGGATGTATCCTGAAGGAAATGATTGCAGCAAAAATAAAAAGACCGGGGACACTAACTTGGCAAGGATATCCATTAACCATTTATTTGGCCGTATCCCTTGGAACTTTACAGAGATGGAGAGGGATGCAGCCGGTCACTCAAATTCTGCGCAATAGAAACATTAAATACAGGTGGCTGCATCCGTTTGGACTGGCCTTCACAATACACGGGAAACCTGGAGAGTACAGACGCTTGCGGAAGCAACAGCGGTGTTAAAGGATGAAGGGATCAGGCCTGCACAAGGGCCTGGTAGATCAGATATGGAGGGAAACGGAGCAGAGTTCACAAAGAGCAGCAAGATGCGAAAAAGGGGAGGAATAAGGAGAATAAAGACCATGCAAAGTGATGAAGGACTGAAAAATTGGACAGTTGGTGAAAGGTGTGGAGGGAGGGAAAACAAAAGAGGAGAGAGAGAGGTTGAATGGTGGTTGGGGGAATGTGTTAATAAAATGTAATTAGCTTGTAAAATGTTATATGAGAAGGAAGGGGAATTGGTGGCAGTTGGAGTTGGTGGAGATTGTTTCTTAGGGGTAAGGGAGGAAGGAGGGATGGGAGGCAGGGGGAGGTTAGGCTGGGGAAGGAAGGAGGGGAGGCGGAGGGAGTAGGATGGGGGAGGAGCAAGTGAGGGAGGTAAGGGACGCACTACTCCATATCATCCTGGGAAAGGAGGGAGGACAGGAGGGGGATGGAGGGAGGGAAGAGGGGGGAGGGGGAGAGGAGGGGGAGGATAGGGGGAGGAGGTGACGAGCGCACAGAGAAGGGCGAGAAAGGGAGGTAAGGGGAAAAGAGGAGTGGGGGTGCAGCAGATGAAGGTAGGTGCGAGGGGAGGTCAGGGAAAATAGGAAAGGGGCTACACTCTAAAGAACTGGTAGTTACTACTGTTAATGTAAAAGGATTGAGAACGTGGCAGAAAAGTAGGCTTTTAGAAAGGGAAGGACGGAGAATGAATGCAGATATTGTATGTGTACAGGAGACATACTTGGTCACCTTGAAAAAGTACCCAAAGGTGGTGTTGGCGGGGCAGAGGGCAACGCCACGAAAAGGATGGGTTGGAATTTTGGTGGGGGAAACAGACGACTGGTAATAGGTGAAAGGAGAGGGAAAGATAGGAGATGGGTTGGAGTGAAATTGAGAGTCGGGGAGGGAGAGGTGTGGGTGATAAGCGTCTATGGACCGAATGAAGGGCAAAGGGCAGTATTTGACACCGTAACTAACAAATTGGAAGAACTGGGGGGTACCCCGATAGTAATGGGGGGAGATTTTAATTTGACGTGGAATCCCCGGTTATATAACAGTGGAGGGCAGAGGAATGGGGGGGGGGGGGAATAAAGATAGACAAAGCCTGAGGAGGATGCAGGAGCAACTGGGATTGTTAGATCTGTGGAGGTCACGGCATCCAGGGGAGCGTAAGTATACCTCTTATTCCCAGGTGCATGGCACATACAGTAGATTGGACATGATATGGGGTGGTGGACTATGGGCCTCGAGAGTAACAGATGTGCAGCAGGGGGAAATTACATGAACAGATCATGCTCCAGTAATGGTGGTCTTTGTTTTGGGCATAGAGGAGGTGGGGATAAAGTTTTGGAAGTTGAATGACTCCATGTTGGAGGAGGAGGACCATGTGGGGGCAGTGAGGGAAGCTATAAGAGAATATTTAGAATATAATGAAACGGGGGAGGTGCAGCTCAGGACAGTATGGGAGGGGTTAAAAGCGGTGATTAGAAGGAAACTCATTAGTATGGCGGCAAGACGGGAGCGGAAAAAAGTGGAGGATGAATTGTTGGGGCAGATACAGCAGCTGGAGAGCCAGCATCAGAAGAATAAGGAGAAGGGGGTTATGGCTCAATTGATAAAGGCTAGGGTGGAGATCAGTAGGTTGCGAGCTAAGGAGATAGCGCATAAGTTGGATATGCTAAAGCAAAGATTTTTTGAAGGAGGGAACAAAGCAGGAAAGTTCTTGGCCAGTAGACTGCGGGCCCAGAGGCAAGCAGCGTTCATTGAAGGAATAAGGGATAATAAGGGGAAGATGGTGCACAGCATGAAAGAAATCAGCCAGATCTTTCGAGAGTATTATAGTAAACTATATCAAAGTGAGTTGCAAAAAGGACCAGAGGAGATAAAGAGGTATCTGCAGGAGAAGGGACTGCCGATGATTTCCCCAGAGGATAGAGAGAGAATAGGGGAGGATATTATGGAAGGGGAAGTAAGAGAGGCTATAAGGGCCTTGAAATTGGGGAAAACACCGGGATTGGATGGGTTCACGGCGCAATTCTATAAGAAGATGGGGGAGCAGGTAGTCCCGTATTGACTAGGGTCTTTAATAAGGTGTTAGAAGGGGAAGAGATACCACGGACCATGGCAGAGGCCGGTATCACTGTGATACCGAAGCCGGCATCACTGTGATACCGAAGCCGGCAAAGATAAGGGGGTCTGTGGTTCATATAGACCTCTATCTTTGATTAATTTGGATGCAAAGATATTAACTAAGATACTAGCTAACCAGATACAAGAGATTTTGCCTAAGGTAATTCATAGAGATCAACCGGGGTTTATCAAGGAGAGGCCAAGGGAGTGATAGCATCAGGAAGGTGATGAATGTGGCGTGGCATCTACAGGGTGTCGGGGTACCGGCAGTCCTTGTTAGGGTAGATGCCGAAAAGGCATTTGACAGGGTTGAATGGAGGTATATGTTTCAAGTGTTAGAACAGATGGGATTTGGGGACAAGTATATAGCCTGGGTTAAAGCTTTGTATGCGCATCCGTGCGCACGGATTAGGATAAATGGAGGATATTCTGAACAGTTTACATTGGGGAGGGGTACACGGCAAGGATGCCCATTGTCGCTGCTGTTATTTGCATTGGCAATTGAGCCATTGGCTGAAGCAGTTAGGAGGGAGGTAGATGTTAAAGGAGTGGTAGTGGGAGGAAGGGAGGAGAAAATAGCGTTATTTGTGGACGATGTAATTTTCACATTAGGGCAGCCATTGACAACTTTACCAGTATTGATGAAAATTATAAAGGAATTTAGTAGCGTTGCTGGGTACAAAATAAATGACAGTAAGACAGAGATCCTGGGGTTTAATTTAAATGGAGGGTTAGAGGAACGATTGAGGGGGCACTTTAAATTTAAATGGGTACACCAGCAGTTTCGGTACTTGGGGAACCAATTAGGTAACCCCATCGAGAAAGTTACACAGTGGAATTATCCCATAATAGGGGAAAATATTCAGAAAGACTTATCAAAGTGGCGGCTGCTTAGATTGTCCTGGATGGGGAAGATAGCGGTGTAAAGATGAATATATTACCAAGATTGTTGTTTTTGTTTTCGTCTTGGCCTGCCCGGTGAACACAAGGGAGATAGGGAAATGGCATAATTTGATTCTGCAATTTATTTGGGAAGGGAAAAGACCAAAGCTGGCCAGAGGGACTATGTATCAAGTGAGATCGGAAGGGGGGATGGGGATACCCTGCTTGATAAGGTATTATGAAGCTGTACAATTGAGGGCACTTTTGGAGTGGAGAGAGGGGGTGGATGCTTTGAGTTGGGTACAAATAGAATCCGGGGGAGAGGAAGGTAAAGAGGGGTGGATATGAGATCCGGGAGGGTGGCGAGACACGAAAGAACAGGGTAATCCATTTCGAGACCTCATGTTCCAGGTGTGGAAGAAATGGAGGGGGCATCTTATGGAGGGGAAAGTGTTCTCGAGATATACCTTTATTCCGGGGGGTTGGAGACCTAGAGGTGGGTGGGTCGGATCAGGTGTTTAAGGGCTGGAGAGGTAAAGGGTTAGTGAGGTGGGGGCAATTATTAAGGAAAGGGGGAGGAGTTAAAATGTTTGCGGAACTACAGCAAGAATATCAGTTGGAGAGAAAAGATCATTATGCTTATGTGCAATTGTGGTATTTTTTACACAAAAAAGAGGTGAAATTAAACTTTGAACAAAGACCCACTCCATTTGAAGAGATGATGGGGAAGCACTGATCCCAGAAGAGGGTAATATCGCAAATCTATAAACTGTTTCTCCAGAAGGAGAAGGGGAGGTGGTAGCAGAGATGGGAGGAAGATATACCGGGACATTGGGATGAGGAGCAGTGGGCGGCAATCTTACGATAGGAACCCCAGTGTTGGAAAATAGTTTGAAGTTGCGTTACAGGATGTACTGGACACCAGTGAGGTTAGGAGCTCTATTCCCAGAGAGTTTGAGTGATTGCTGGAAGAAATGTGGGGAAAAGGGGGGTTTGATACATATGGTATGGCAGTGTCCAAAGGTACAGGACTATTGGAGAAAAGTGGGAGGGCTCTATGGGGAAATCACTGGGGTACAGCTAATGCTGACACCAGAGCTGGTAGTATCCTAATCCTTGAAGGGGCTTGTTCGGGAGAGAGGGACTTGGAAACCTTTGTGGAGTATGGAGTGATAGCAGCACGTATGTGTCTCTTTAAATGGTGGAAGAATGATGGAGTGCCTCCAATTAGGGAGGTAGTGAGTAAGTTGGAACAGATCTGGGGATGCTGTATGATAGAGGCGTGTAAAAAGCATCAAGTGGAGAAATAAAAGGTGTGGTGGTGGTATGAAAGGTGGTGGCGGAGGGGGGTGGAGCAAGTATGGGAAGGGGAGGGAGGAGAGGTTGGGGTGAGGGATAAGAGGGAGTGGGAGTTGGGAGAAATGCTTGGGGGGAGGGGTGGGAAGGGGGAGAGAACATTAGGGGTGGAGGGGCAAGTGGGGAGCAGAGAGGGGGAAGGGGGAGGGGAGAGGGCTATGCAATATGCTGGAGACAGAATGAGGGTATGAGAGGCGAGATGTTAAAAAGGGGAAGCATAGGGGGTCTATGGTAAATCTAAGGGGCGTATGTCCAATAACTAATAAGGGGAAGATGGTTTTGGTTAAAGTTCGAGTTCAAGTAAAATGTTGCATGATGGAGGGTGGAGAGGAGGTGCACGGGGATGGAGGAGGTCTGTGAGATGGGAACTTATTGGGGAGAATACATATGTTACTGTATCAGTTAAAACAAAAAGTATATATGATGCATGGACATGTATATATGCCAAAAGGATATTGTTAGCAAGTAGTGCACTGTAGGGAAAGTTCAGATGTTGTACAATGTTGACAAGGATTTGCATACGGTTGTAAGTTTATTTGAAAAACGAATAAAAGTAAATTGCAAAAAAAAAAAAGGTTTGGACAGTTTCCTGCAGGAGAGGACCCGGGAAATCCACTGCTTACCCTGGGACAACCATTGTGGAACCTATGTACCTTTTTGGGACTCTGCCAGGTACTAGATTGGCCACTATAGGAAACAGGATACTGTGCTTGATGGACCTTGGTCTGACCTAGTATGGCATTTCTTATGTTCTTATTAAGAAAGCTTTATTGTGAAATTCAAGACAAAGCATAAATAGAGTTCTGCCAGTTCTTCTTTTCAGATTCCAGAGCACAAGAGTATCTGTGCTTTAGCCCCTCCCTTCGAGGCAGCATGTAGGGAGGAGGAGGGGGAGATAGAGTGAGGAATCTGAAGCACAGCATCGAACAGTCCCCTAATGCAGCATTGTTCTTCTGTTGTTCCTGCCTCCTATTCCTGCCCCGACCACTGTCTCCCCATGATTCACAGTATTGCTTCCATTTTGTTTACAGATTAAGCCCTGGGCACATTAGTAGAGATGGAATGAAAAGTGGCTGAGTCCTTTTAGCCTGAATCTGCCTCAATTTGAGTTCCCATCCAACCATAGATCAGTCTGTTTTCCTTTCCGCATCCTGCCATGTTGGTTCAGCCTCTCTTAATCGTGTGTGAGGTATGCTAGGTTGGAGTTAGGAGCCAAGCTGCTATCTTGTTCCTGGACTGAAGTTACCCAGGCCATGCTGTCAACAGCTATGTTTTATCTTGACCACAGAGATGTAGCTCTCAAGGAATTTTAATGCTCTGAATATTTTTTTTCTAATAATATGTTTTAATGTCAATAAAGCATTTGACAAGAGATTTCACCAATTAATTGCCCTGCCTTTTTTTTTTTCAAATCTTTATTTATACACCAGCAATAAACAGTAACAGGCAACAAGTAATCCCCAAGTGGGGGGGAACTCTGATCCCCACATCGGAGACAAAAGAAACTTACAGGTGCATTTTATTGGTGAAAGAGAAACATCAATATCCCCCCCCCTCCTCCCCCCTCCCCCTACCCTCTCCCTAAACATAGTCATCACCTGACATTGCACTCAGCAAGGTATAGACAACTAGGCTTACCAAACAAGAAACAACCTCCAAATCATCGCCTGGGGTCTACAGCAGTTTCAGGCGGTGCCCATTGTAAAACTTCATTACGGCTACGAGGGCTCAGATTCTGAATGTATGGATCCCAAAGTATCTGAAATGTGGGCCATCTGCGAGGATCCCCCCGAGCGCTCCTACACTCTGCTAGCATCATTTGGTGGAAACTATTCCGCCATTCCCAAAAGGTAGGCGGGCATCGCTCCCGCCATCTATGGAGGATAGGCCCTTTAGCGACTAAGCAGGCCTTTCGCACCAGCAACCTCTCCCATTTGCCTTTGGGGCGCGTGAGGTAACAAATAAAACATCCCAACCCACCCGCTGTCCCAACAAATTCTGTATATATGCGGATATTCTCGCCCAGTAGGGGCAGACCAACCGACAACTCCACCACATATGCAGTAGGGACGCCCTTGGGTCAGAACACCTCGGGCAGCTGCCATCTGTCATCATATGACTGCGAAAGGCCCGCCACGGCGAGAAGTGTACCCGAGTCAAAGATTTAAAGTGTATCTCTCTCCAACGCACTCCCTCTGCAAGAATAGCCATCCGTCGAAGGCCCTTAAGAACCGTACCCGGGACAATCGCTCGCCCCATCTCCGCAGCCCATGCTTCCTCCACATTCCGGTAATCCGGGGGAGCTGTATACCTATTCAACCGAGCCCGCAGCAACCTTATTGACAATACAGTGTCCTCTCCCAGGTCAAAAAATTCTAAGATCTGAGCCGAGCGGTCTGCATGAAGTTCCGCAGCAGGCAAGGAAGACACATAATGAGATAGCTGCAGATATGAAAAAGTATGATTCGGGTCTAACTCATATTCCACCCTAAGCGAGGAGAAGGTCTTACAGTGGCCAGAGGCCTCCACTACATGCCCGACATTACGAATTCCTTTTGCTGACCAGGCTCGCAAAATCGCCGTATCAGTTCCCGGGGCAAAGCTCACATTGCCTTGGAGTGGCAGCCAACACGAAGCTTGCCAACTCCTCTTCCAATACTTATTTAACTGCCTCCAAGTTCGCCGCACAGAGCCCAGAAGTACACTCTCGGTAATATGAGGAGGAAAGAAACGGTTCCCCTGATGCAAAAGGGCTAATAAGGAATACGGAGCAACACAAGCCTCATTCAAGGTCCTAGGGGTAAAGACCTCCGTACCACCCAACCAATCCCCCAGGTGCCGAGCCTGGCAGGCCAGGGCATATGCCCCCAAATCCGGAAGCCCCAACCCCCCCTGTCTCTACCCTCCCATCAATCTCCGATAAGGGATACGTGCCCTCGCCTTCTTCCATAAAAAGACCTTAATCGTCCCTTCAATCCGAAGAAGATCACGACGCAAGACCCAAACCGGGAGGGTTTGTAACCAATAAAGTATCTGAGGAAGAACTACCATCTTAACCGCCGCTATTCTCCCTGATAAGGACAGCGGGAGAGGACCCCACACCTGCACCTGGGCGCGTAATTTCGTCAACACCCGGTTCAAATTGGCTCTGTAAAGCTGTGCCGGCTTAGACGTCAAAATAATTCCCAAATACACAAAATCTTCCTCGGCCCATCTGAGGGGGAAAGCACCCCGCCACACAGTTCGCAAGTGACCCGAGACATCCAAGGCCTCCGATTTGTCTTTATTTATACAAAAGCCCGCAAACTGCCCAAAAACCTTAAATTCCTGCAACAACGCCGGCAAGGAGTCTTGGGGGGAAGACAGATGCACCAGAAGATCATCCGCGAAAGCGGAGATTTTAAACACCTGTCGACCCATACTTATTCCCCGTATCTCCCGAGCCCGTTCCACCGTTCGAATAAGAGGGTCCAATGACAAGACAAAAAGAAGAGGGGAAAGGGGGCATCCCTGCCTGGTCCCTCGACGAAGAGGAAACGCCTCAGAGAGCAGCCCATTACATGAAATCGCCGCCGTCGGATCTGCATATAAGCACCGCACCATTTTACAAAAAAATTCACCGAGTCCGTAACACGGGAGCAGAAAGTGTAGATATTGCCAACTGACTCTATCAAAAGCTTTTTCGGCGTCAAAGCTTAAGAGAGACTCCTGACCGCTCCGTTGCACCCTTTCCAATGACGCCACGATTTTCCTTAAGTTATGCACTGCGTACCTACCCTTTACAAAGCCTACCTGAGACTCATGGACCAACTGGCCCAAGACTGCTGCCAAACGCTCCGCCAAAATCTTCGCCAGTAATTTAAGGTCAAAATTGAGGAGCGAGATAGGGCGATAGGAAGCTGCTCGAAGCGGGTCTTTCCCAGGCTTCGGAATAAGAATAATATGAGCCTGGTTATTGCCCCAACGAAAAAAGCCCTGTTCGGCTCTCCTAATATGCACCGCCAGGAGGGTCGGAGATACCAGATCGCTCAAAATCTTGTAGAATTCCGCGCCCATCCCATCCGGCCCAGGAGATTTATAACAGCTCGCCCTCGAGATAACCGTCTGAACCTCTTGCACCGTGAGCGGTTGGTCCAGCTGCTCTCTCTGCACCGCCGTCAGGTGAGGGATATCCAGGTCAGCAAAATAATCCTTCATCTGCATTGGGGAGTCCGCCTCCGCCGTATAAAGGTTCTGAAAAAAAGACCTGAACACCTTAGCAATCTGCGGGCTCTTCCGATGGAGCTCACCTCGGTCATCCCTCAACGCTGGCATCAACCGGGACCCCCGGGGCCCACGTAGGCACCGGGCCAACAATTTCCCTGGTTTATCCCCCTGGCAATAAAGCTTATGGCGGTAATATACGAGAGATTTTTTCGCCCGCTGATGCAAAACCTCGTTCAGTGCTGTCTGAGTCTCCCACAACTGTCTCTTAAGACCTGCAGTTGGGTTATGTGCATAGCGCCGTCTCAATTTTATAACGTCTTTTTCAAGACGAATAATACGCTCAGACTGCAATCTGCGCTTTCTAGCCTGAAAGCCGATAATATCACCACGCAAGACCACCTTAGCAGTCTCCCAGACTAATTCCGGATCGTCCTGATGGTTCACATGATCCAATTCAAACTCTCGCCAACGCCTGCGCAGGAAGGAGCGGAACTGAGTGTCTGTATAAAGTTCTATAGGAAAACGCCAGACGCGCGTTGTAGGGATCGCCTCCCCCCACTGCAGCTCCAGCCAGATTAATGCATGATCCGAGATCTCCCCCGGTCCAATCTGCGCATCACGCACCACGGCAAACAACCCTCCCGTAACCAACAAGTAATCAATTCGCACGGACGAGCCATGAGCTCGAGATTGGTGTGTAAAATCTTTCTCGGAGGGATGCAACAACCTCCATGGGTCCACCAGACCCAGTCTAGCGCGCAGGCGAAGCAACGCCTGCGTGGACTGCTGTCTGTCCCGAGAGCCCCAGCCCCTAGAAGTATCCATCTCCACATCCATCACTCCATTAAAGTCACCACCCAAGATTACCGGGGCTTCCGGCAAAAGCTCAATTTTGGAGGCCAATCGGGTATACAGATCAAGATCGAGAACATTAGGAGTATATACGTTCCCAAGGATCACTGGCTTCCCTTCTAGCACACCCTGCAGAAGCAAAAATCTCCCAGAAGAATCAATCACTTCTCTTTCTATGTCAAAGCGTATACATTTATGGATCAAAATAGCAACTCCACCCTTCTTCCCTTTAGCCGGTGACCCGCACACCCGTCCTACCCACTCCCTACCAAGTTTACAATGCTCTTCGGCTGTCTGGTGGGTCTCTTGGAGCATAGCTATATCAACTTTCTGCCTGGCCAAAGCCTGCAACACCTTAGACCTCTTAATTGGGCATCCCAAGCCACAAACATTCCAGGATATGACTCTCAGGGTGGCATAGCCAAGAAAGGGCACTTTAACAACATAAAAACCCGTATTCCTAGGAGAGCCCCCCCAGCCTGGAGCCCCCCCAGTCTCTCTCCCGAGTGGCATAGCCCAGTATCAAGAACCTCAATGTAGGTATGACTATATCCCCCCTGCCCCCCCCTCCCCCCCCCCACATCCCCAATCCCCGCACCCTCTGCCGCTAAATGGTTCATCAACAACCACCTAGCCTCTACGAGGTAGACTAACTGCTCTCGCTGGTCACCTCAATGCGCCCAGTCTCCTTCAACCCCAGCCATCCAATTCACCCTCAACCATAAAGTCCACTCTAAACCCACGTGCAGAATAAGGAGGGAGGAGGAGATAAGAGAGAAGAATAAAAAGGAAAGACCACGCACCTCTCCCGCGCAGTTCAGGCAGCATGACTGTCCCAGGCAATAACCAACCAGGGACAGGGAGGAAGGAGAACCCCCTCCATAGGGCCTCCGAACACTTGAAGGGAGCACCTCATGGAACCCCCAGCCCCTCTCCTCCCTAACCGACCCGGGGGGGGACCGGCCCGAATCAGCCAGACGCACCACCCAGGTCAAGTCCTCCACCCCCCCCCCACCCAAAGTCTCATCCATCCGATGAGAAGCCTCACCTAGCAAATCTAAAGGGGGGAGGGACACGGTGCGTGAGCACGCATTCCCGCCCATCCGCCTCCCGCTGCCCCGCTATTCCCCCGGCGTATCGCAGCCCATTTCCCTCACTCCATCCCTCCCCCTTCACCCTCCCTCTGGTCCCGCCCTCAAGGTCCGCCGTAGAGTGTCGGAAACAACCCCCTCCCCCGCTATTAAACCCGCACTGCTCCCCACCCAACATGGCTCTCCGATCCCCCCCTCCCAGCAAATTCAATCGCCACCCCCTCCCCCCTCAGAAAGCACCCCGAAGGAGAAATCATAATAACATTATGAACACTTTAGTTATAACCAGACTGATCAGAGCTAACAATCCTGAAACTGTGATTTAACTATGGTTTAATCGTGGTGTAGAACAGTAACCGCAAGGCCCCTACTCAGGAAGCCAACAACAACAGTCACACAAAAAGAAGAAAAGAAAAACCAAAGCACACAGATACCAAATAGTTCTGGTAGCATCAGTCCAAGAAGGCATGGTCCCAGCAGCATGCGCCGGTCTAACTCCGGTACCGCCTTCAAACCAGGTAGAGCCCGGCATTACACCGTACTTTGGGACTGTCCACCAGCTTCTGCGGGCCTCTCTGACTTCCCGGCCATGCCCAGCAGCAACCGATCACAACCATCTCAGCAAAGGCAATCTTATCAGTCACGGGTTCGCAGGCTCTCACTTTTGAACAGGGAAATCCACAACCTGCATTCAGCGTCCCCATGTCAGCACAGCCGTTCAGGCTCAGTTCTCCCCAAGAATGTACCCGCACGTCGAATCCAGGTACAAACCACCTTCAGGGGCTGGTAGCAGAAAGTCTCTCGCTTTTCACAATAGTGTCCACATAGGAGGCTGCTTCCTCTGCCGAGTCGAAGACCCGACGAGCCCCAGCATGAAAAACATGCAGCCGAGCAGGGTATTGCACTGAAAATTTAACTTTTGCCACGATCAGTTTTTGGCAAAGGGGAGCGTAGGCTCTGCGTCTCTGGCTAAGAGCAACCGAGTAATCCTGAGCAATCCGGAGTGTTAGGTTCTCGTGAGTTAAGTCTCCCCGTTGTCGGGCGGCTCGGAGGATCGCCTCCTTTTGCGGGTAATGCAGGAACTTTACTAGTACGACCCTAGGTCTGTGTTCCCGCGGCTGTTTGCTTCCCACCCGATGGATGCGTTCAATCATCAGGTTGTCTCCTGCCGTTATGCCCTCAAAAAGCTGGGGGAGCAGAGTCTCCACGTACTGTTTCAGGTCTTTATCAACGATCGATTCCGGGATACCCATCAAGCGCAGATTGTTGCGTCTGGATCGATTCTCCAGATCATCAATCTTCGATGACTGCGCTTGCAGTTGGGTCCGCAGCGTCGTCAACTCCTGGGTAACCGTCTCGAGGGAGTCCTCTGCCCTCCCGATGCGCTCCTCGGCCTCCTGAAGTCGGTGCCCCAATGCTCCCACTGAGCTCTGTAATGTATCCATCTTCTCATGCAGAGCTGCAAATTGGGTTGAAAGCGCCTCTGCTACCGCTGAGGACACCTCCTCCAAAAAGGCCGGTGAGGACGGTGAATGCGGCATCGTGTTCGCATCGGCCATCTTGGCCGCAGAGGCCGTTCTCTCCTTCTCCCGCCGGGCAGTCTTCGTGGCCGCAGCCATAGCAGCCGGCAGCTTTCCGCCCGAAATCCGGTCCCCAACAATCTAAGGTATAGGGCTAGAGTGTTTAACCCCAAGTCTCGTTCGTGTATGTGCTCTATTATGCCGGTTTGGGGTGAAGGAGCCCGGAGCACAAGCAGAGCACGTCTGCTGTCCTCACCGCATCACGTGACCTCCCTTTGCCCTGCCTTTTAAAACACTCTTGTGTTTGAGTCTGGATATCTGACTGTCAACTCAAGCACAATCACTCGAGTAATTTTAATGGCAATGAGATTTCTATTTCTAAACTAGAGGCACCTGAAAAGTTCTTCCTATCGATAAAGTATTTAGATTCCTTGACACCAGTGGTTATGTTACTTGGGTGATGTACTGAAACAAGCCCATTTCTTCCATATCAAGGAGTTAAAATTTCTAGTGTGCATCCTTGTTTTAAAGCAACAGTAGGGCAGCAGTAGTCTATTTCTTTCGTGTATGTGATTTTTCTATGTGATTTTTCTTTGAGCAGATGGTTTGCTTCTACCCGTTTAGCCTTCAGCTCAATCAGAACCAGGGCTGGGATCTGGCTACAGAAGCTTTCTTGCACACCTATCTGGAAATATTTTCTTCTCTTTCACATCCCTTCACAATTTCCTTTAGGCCAGTTAATCAGTTATTGCTGTAGAAGTCTCTGCTTAGGGTCCATATATTGGAATCCTGCAGTTGTGGGCCCTGAATCAAGCCATTATTGAACAGTGAGTATTAGGGGTATGTTTACTAAACCGTCTTAACGTGCGCCCGGCGATAGTGTGCAGGATGCCATAAAAGGAGTGGGCGTTTCGGTCTTAACGTAGCAAAACGGGATTATCACGCAATAACGCGTGCTGCGCACATTATCGGGCGAAACGCCGCTAAGCACGTTAACGCGCGATAATCTTAAGTAGGCGCGCAGGCATGCAAACGTAGAAGCAGAGGTGTAGCACAATGGTTAATACACTGACTGATGGTACAGGGGTCATGAGTTCAATCCCCCAGTGTGCCTAATGCATAAGGTTGGCTGAGGCATCACCCTTTATGTTTAAGTAGTGATTTTTGAGGCATTTTACTTTTATTTTAATTAGTGCTGCCAGCAAACACACCCTCACGGTGGCGTAACCTAAGGTGCCGCATAAGGCACCCCATAACGCACTCCATAGGGCACATTATAAAGTGCACTGTCCGCCAAGGCACCCTATAATGTCCCCTATAGGACACCTTATAAGGTACCTTATTAACCTTATGGGGCACCTTAAGGTTACAGTACTCTGAGGGTGTTTTTGCTGGCAGCACTAATGTACATTAAAAATAGACAATGCCTCAGACAGCCCTATCAAATAACCCCACCATGGGTTTGAACCCATGACCTCTGGCTTCACAGGCAGTGAAGTAACCAGTGGGCTACAGCTGCTAACAAACCCCTGGCTGGCTGCAGAAGGACTGCACGTCACCACACAAACTGTCTGCTGTGGTGACCAGGATAGGGTTAACCCACCCGTACCCATTATGCACTGCACATGCAAATCAGCAGTCGACAGATGGGCACAAGATGGGGTATGCACCCCCACAGCACCTCGGCCTGGTAGGGGGAACTGACCGTGTGTGGTACTGGCACAGAGTAGCCACAGACCGTCACATTGTGCGGGTACTGTGCTCACCCTGAGGGTGAGGTGGGGCGCCCAGCACCAGGTCCACAGCACCTTTCATGGCTAAAATATGCCATGCTGCAGGTCCCCATCAGTGCTACTGTGTGTGATAGGTAGTTCCTGCAGAAACACCTAAGATACATCTGTGTCCTTCTGTATTTCTCAGTCATGTCTAGCCCTTATGGGCTATGATGCACCCAGAATAGTGCATATCCTGTGTTGGTGCCATGGTTACATGATGTAGGTGAAGGGGGGGGGGGTGTTTGGACCCATAGGCGGATTATGTACCACCACACAACCCACCCTCTGGGGCTCAGGGTGGGAAACAGGATCGCCCACCAATAGATCCACATTCTACCTCCCTGCAATGGTAGCAATAGAGGGGACCATCAACCCCAGTCCTGCTGGGGAACAGACACCCTACAGGGCAGGCAATGCAGAGCTGTACACATCCATAAAGCAATAGCAGACAGGCAGTAGGCCTGGAAATGCTCAGCTGCCTCCCACCACTATCTGACATTCTCCAGCAGCAAGCCTCCAGCCGCTGCACCCTGCAAGGTGTTCCAGCAAGACACATACTAGCTGCAGACAGTCTGCTAGCTAGTCCATAGTGCATGGTCCTGGTGGAGATGCGTGTACCCAGAATTGGGATGTCAGCATACACACCAAGCAGATATGTCAGTGATTGGGCCCCAAACGGGACCCATAAATATCACATGAGGGAAATACTATATAGCACTATGGGGGAACCTAGCCATGCCATGGTCACTGCTCAGTTAGGGTGAGAGTGACCTCCCAGCAGGACATGCTGTGGCCATGCTGTTTGTGCAGGTGGTGGCTGGGCACTACAATGTCCGAGCCATTGCCCTATACCCTGTGCAGATGCAGCCAGGCCAGACCACCCTATCCAGGCTATTCCCACAGTACCTTGCTCCTCATTATGCACATTGGCAGGCCAATACTGGCAACAGTGCTAGCAGTGTGGGCTGTGGAGGGTGTTGGCAGCCACCACACTGGATAGACAGACATACACTCCACACACCTATGCCAGCATTGTGCAACTATAGAGGTGTTTGGCAGCCCTGGCCACCACACAAGTCCTGGGCACAGTGCAGGCATGGCTATGGTACGCAATACTGTTGGGGTCACTCTGTCAGACACCAGACCTGAGGCACACTCCACAGACATCAGAAAGGTTGCTATGATGCAGCTCAATCAGCCAATTGTGCTTAACGTAGGAATTGCTATCTGCCAGTTATCATAGCAACCTTTTGATAGCTGTGTACAGTTTTCCCATGTTTAGGGTGGTATTGCTAAGGTATGCAAGTGCTAGTATGGGGAGATGCACGCAGGGCCCAACATCCTGCCTCTCCAGGAGGCTTGGGATAGTGGAGCCTGTGGGTGCGGATGTGTCTGCCCCTGTTGGCCGCTGCTGTAGGGCAGAGGTTCCCAACTCCAGTCCTGGAGGGCCAAACACTGTTCAGGTTTTCATGCTGTCCCTAATGAATATGCATGAGATACATCTGCATACCATGGGAGCGGTGCATAGCAATGCAGCACAGCCACATTTATTAGAGGCAGCATGGAACCTGAATGGTGTTTGGCCCTCCAGGATTGCATTTGGGAGACTGTGCTTTAGGTAATGCGCATGTTTATGGCGTCTGTGCTCTGTAGGGTAAAATGTAGGTGTTTTGGGCATGTCTACGTCATCTGCACTAAAGGTTCTGTCTGTATTGGCACATTTTAGTAGTGGGTAAAATATGGGGGCTGGGTTGGCAGGAACCACAGCTGGGACTTGAACCTGTGACCTTCCGCTCCTGATCACACTGGCTGTGTGCACTGCACCACCGTGTTGCCACAGAGACAGTGCATTCCCTGGGGATACCATGATTGTTCATCAGACATGGCCTGTCTGTTGCAGTGCATGGCACCCACCTACCCAGGGCTAGGCCACGGTCTGCTCTGGGCAGCTGCCACTGCCCCCTCCACCACCAGTACCCCTCTGCCACCCTGCTGACATGCCCTTCTGCTGGTGGTGCTGGTGGAGCGCAGTCTCAGGCCATCCAGTGTGCGGGTAGGCGGCTGCCTATGGTGCGGGTTCTGGGGTAGGGGTGCCTGCATAGATGTCCACGTTTCCCCCCAGCCTGCCAATGTTCTGTGCCCTTGGGGGTACCTGCTGGGTACTATCCCCTGTGACACTGTGGGAAGCACACTCGTGCCCATGCTGGGCCCTCATCAGTTGCTGTCTGGCTGCTCTACTGTTTCAGCATTCCTATGGGCCACCTAGGCATCACCCTAGTCCGCACTGTGGCCCAGCTGCAGTACAGCATGTGCCGTCTGCAGCCCTCTGTGTCCCCTTTCCCAGCATCTGTCCAGTTGCCCATTGCGACATGCCCTGCTGTTGTGAAACATGTGCACTCCATAGGAAACCTGTCCAATGGAGAGGGAAACCCTGATCAGCACTATTTCACTCTGGGATCATTCACCTTGTATGGGGACGGAGCATAGACCCTTCCAAAATTCATATCTTTTTTTTTTTTTAGCTTTCTTGGGAGTGTTTTTTGATGTTTTCCATTAATATCACTATTGCCCAGCTTGGTTGTTTTTTTATATTTTGTTGGGGTCATTTTCAATGTTTATTTGCACTTTTGTTCCGTGCACATGTATCACACTTATCACTTTTTTGTAGGTTTCCCTGGTTTTGCTGTACATTGCTGACAGAAATGGTTTCTCTTCCCTTTAAATCAGCTCTAACGCCAGGGTTTCACTGGCGTTAGTTTTCAGCCTCAGATTTCACAGCGTTAATGTGCGGGGAGCCTCTCCCCTACCACTCTCCACCCATTGACCCCTTCTCTCCGCCCCTGGGGAGCCTTCCTCCGCCCTCTGGGAGCCTTTCCCCGCCTTCAGTGCTCGTTTGCGCCGTTGTGCGCGTTATCGAGCGATAAGGTACCTGTGCACCTGATAAAGCGCCATTATCGCGTGATAAGGTACCTTATCGCGCGATAACGTCACAGAGCACACATTAAGACGGTTTAGTAAACATACCCCTTAGTCTACTCCCCATTCCCAGGGACTCCTCTGTAACATCTAGAACCCATGTCTGTAACCAAGTCAGAAATCAAACTTAGGGTATCAGGAACTATCAGTGATTGCAAGAACAGGTTAGCTCACAGGGGCTTTGGCAGAAGCTTCCCAGAATTCTGGTTTTAGACTGTCCTTTAGCCCTATTAATGGGTCAAGTGTTTCTCCTGCTCCATCAATAGGGATGTTACCAAGCAGTCTTTTTCTTGGCTGCTGCAGAGTTAGTATATACTGTATTAAAATGGCACCAACCATCAAGCCTTTTATGGCTCTTGTGAAAGTTCCTGGTATCTTCCCTTCACGTCACTAGTTCTAAATGTGCTGGTTGCTGACGCTGACCCCTTGATTTTTTGTGGTGTTTTAATTACCATCCAGAATTCAGCCCTTATCTAATTACATAGTATGTATGGTTTATTTTTTATTAGGGGGTATATCTGGATAGTCTCTTGATAGGAGTCTGCATAAGAGTAATATTATTTATTGAATTAATTAAATATATAATAGTGTAACTAATAAAATAAAGAGAAGCTTTAAAACTCTCACATTGATTTAATGTATTAAAAATTTAATTCAAGTCCGCAGTGTCTGTTTTGTTCAATACAATTTTTGAGCTGGATCATCAAGCCAAGATGCAATGATCCTGATTTGGTGTTTCCAAAAATCACAGCTCAGTGGAAGTTAACTAGATGACCTCCTCTTCACGTATCCCACCTGGTGAGCTAGGCAGATCTGAACTTGTCTGAATTCAAAACTTGAGTTTTTTTCAAATTTTAAAAAATCATTAAAGAGCTCAAATGAAGCAGAATCGCTACACATGAAACAAATTGTAATAATTTGATTTTGAGCTGGGATAAAGACATCTCAAAAACCTGTGGAAAAGATAGATTCATAGCCATCCTCCTCAAAATGGATTTTTAGTCAGGGCACAGCCAACTTATGGTTTCCTATAAGAAATACAGTAGAGCTACGTTTATCTGAAGAATTATTAAGCAGAAATTCAATTGCTAGACCATGATCTATTTGTAAAATCATCAATTATTCAGGATTGGAGTGCTATGCTGATGTCATAAGTCGGTACCTCCGCCTCATTCTCATTTATTTATAGCTGACTTAGCCACAGCTCTTCAACAACAGATCTCCTCTTTATGATGTTTCTGATAGTGGAGAGCCTGACAGAAAAGAGACCAAAGGACCTGAATTTACTTCAAGTTGTTGCACAGAAGCTCAAAATCCTTGCGCCTTCCCTCTTCCCAGCATTTCAAACATTTGTGGCAGTAGTGAGCAGAGCAGATGAGGAAGCAAATGACCCTTAAGCTCTGAGGGTGGAAAATCAGACATCAGTCCAGAAGTGTAAAGGAAGAGGTATGTGCCAGCCATTCAGCAGAAGGTCGAGCTGCTTTATGAACACAATCATGATCTAAGAGTACAGAGAGATCAGATTGTGAGGTTTTGTGCTAAGAGAGTCTGTAATGAGCGTGAATAAATGCAAAATATAATGACGACCTCAGAATTTGGATCTGGGCTGCATACTGTATGAAGGGCTCTAAATTATGAACACCCTCCCTCCCTACACTCAGAAGGAGCACAAATACCAACATCAAACACCTCTTCTGTAAATGCTCAATAATTGTTTTATAAAGTTTTGGGGACTATCCAAAAGGAGCAACTGCACCTCTTATATTACAGTGCTGACCTCTGCTCCATGACTGAATCATCAGCACCACATTTTTTTCATGATTGCATGTGTGAATGAGTGGAAACAGCAGCACAGTTCTGTGAAAGAAAATAAAAGTTAAATGCAATCTCTATAAAGATCTTTGGTGTACAGTTACATGATGATGCCACAGTTTATCAAACTTTATTGTGCACACAAGCGGCACTAATATAGAAGCACTATTAATCCATTTAAACAATGTTGTAGCATTCGATGTTGTCACTGAGACCATGTGGCTTGATTGCATTAAGCTCAGAACCCAAAATTCTTCTCTAAATGTTAGACATGCCCACTAATCTCTCTCTCTTCCCCCATGCTCCACTCCCCCACCCCCACCCCATGGGTGAATACTAGATCCAGCATCAACCCTTTCCTGGTAACTTCCATCACCAAATATTTGAGAAAAGCCTGTTGGAAGGCATCCTTGATCTTTCTGCTTTTTCTAGATTTGCAGAGAGGATACTCCAATCTGCATCCAGTAGATGAAAATCACCCAGTATCATCATTTTTCCCTTCATTACCACCTTTGCAATATCATTGATCAAGTCTCTATCCATTTCTTCTGTTTGAGCTAGAAGTTTATAGACCTTACCAGTTTGGATGGTAGTGCCTTTTCCTTTTCCAAAACGATCCAGAATGCTGCTGCTTTTTCCCATGTCCCCTACATTTCAGCGGTTTTAATGTTGTTTTGGCATAAAGAGCTGCTAGTCCTCCTTTCGTGCCCTGTCTGTCCCTCCTAAATAGATTATAGCCATGAACAGTGATATCCCATTCATAAGATTCATTGAACCGTGTTTCCCGAACAGCCGGCCACAATGTCCAAGTCCAATTCCACCATCAGGGTTTCCAGATCACAAACTTTGTTGACTAGACTATGAGTTTACAAGGACCATAAATAGGCCGCGCTAATAGATGGTTAAGGGGAACCTCACTGGCAAATTCTAATACATAATAAAGCTGCTTGAATCTTACATTCAGCTGTATTGGAAGAACTGCTTTGAATCCTTAAATACTGACCAATGGATAAAGCTTTCTGTACCCACTTGATGACGGCTTGTATATAACAACAATCTGCTGTTCTCAACAGGTTTCTGAAATAAAGTGATGAATAATTGATTGTCCTAACAATATTATATGTGCAAATATAGCTCAAATTCAGGCCCAAATTATAAAAGTAAAACCTATTGCACAAGCAGGCCATAAGAAATAAGAGAGACCCCATTTGGGAATTTTTAATGAGCTTCCTGTACCTGTGGTAAGATAATCATATATGCAAAATGCAAATGATGCCACAAAGAAATGCAATGCCTGGTAACTGCATTATGAGAGTTGCTGCTCCTTGAAGAAAGTGAAGGGAGCATGTTTGCGCAAGCTGGATGCTCAAATTAGTAAATAGTTTGATGTCATACTTTTTTTTCTTCAGGACTACCTGTCCTTGGCCAGAGATTTTGCTTGGGCTTTTGATGGTACAAAATGCTGAGTTCTAAGTTGTGAGCAACCATCCTAGAAAAAGATTTTGGAATCCTCATGAACAGTACATTGAAATTTTTAGTCTAATGAGCAGTGGCTACTTAAAAGCAAATAGGGATTATTTGAAAAGGAATGGAGAAAAATGTATAATACCATTATAGGTCCCAGATACAAGCACAATTTGAATAATGCATTCATTTCTGGTCGCCCCATCTCAAAAAGGATACAGCAGAAGTAGAAGAGGTTCAGAGAAGGGCAACCTCTCTGCTTGGAGAACTTAGGAATTTATGAAATCATGAGTAGAGTGGAATAGTTAAATAGGGAACAACTGTTTAACCTTTGAAACAACACAAAAATAAGAGGATGCTCAATGAAACTGATGAACAGCGGATTGAAAGCATATCGTAATAAGTTGTTTTGGGGGTGGGGGGGGGGTTCCAAGCAGAGCATAATTGAGCTCTCAAATATGTTGCTGAGGTCAAGGCCTCTAATATAGGTGGCCTCAAAAGAGTTTTAGACAAGCTCCTGGAGAAAATGCCATAAAAAATTATTGGCCAGGTAAATTCAGAAATGAATTATGAGAAATAGATCTACTTTTTGGAATTTGCTTGCTAGTTGTGACCCAGAATGGCCGCTGTTGGAGATAGGATGCTGAGCTCAATGGACCCCTTGGTCTGACTCATTTAGCTTTTCTTATGTTCTTTTTACTTCAGACCTCATTTTCAAACAAAAATACAGTAGCTACATTAGGATACTATCATTTTAATGTAGTTAAAGCCAACAGAGATAAATCCTTTTACATTTTATCAGTGCAGAATCTCCCTGACTAGTGATTCAAATCATCATTTAAATGGATGTGATTTAAAACTAAGTCACCCTGCCTTCTGACCAGTGGTTGAAACTCTGATTTAAATAAAATCCATCCTGATAAAAAGCTGTTTTTTCTTGAATGACAATTCAAAGTGACTTAAATGGAAACTATCATATACACTGGTTGCCTTGACTTGATAGGTTTAAGTCTCCACAGAATTCCTGACCTCATAACTGATAGCAAAGAGCTGTTTGCAAATCATGAGGCTATAAAGAAGCATGTGTAAAATTTTGCTTTACTATTGCTTAAGAACAAACCAAATTGCAAAACACATACAACACAGACAAAACAGTTGAAGAAATGTTTAGAGTGGAACACTGCATGTGGGATTGAAGAAAGGCAAGGAAAGTCCCACACAGTTTTGAACTACTGGTCATTGGTAAAAGTGCCTATCCATGAGCTACTAAGAATGTTAATTTTATGGTCCAAGAAATCACACACAAGAAATCACTAGTGACTTTTTGACTAACCATTTTTTGCCTGAGGCCAAGAAGCTTTCCTAGCAAGTTGAGCTACATAAAAAGTTAAGATTGTGTTGATGTAGAGCTCTCCTGTTCTGCTGTCTGGATGCTAAACGACTGGGGCCATATGAAGTGTGTTTTCCAGCATCTTGCCATCCAACTGTACTTGCCTTATTTTGATGAGGAATCAAGGCATCATCTTGAACAGGAAATGACAATATTGCAGAGAATTCATGAAGATGTTGTGAGCTTTGAAGGACCCAATAGCTATGAAAACTGCAGAAAATACTTTCATCATCAAGAATGCTATTTGGTACATCACCAGTGCCTGGGATACTGTCATGACTCAAAGTCTAAAAAATGCATAGTACAATTTGTGGGATTCTGTTACATTATTTAAAGAGGAAGAAGATGGCCTTGCTTTGAAACATTAAAATCTTCAGGAGAGAAAAATAGATAAACTAATGTAAAAATGCTCAGTGGATAAGCAACATAATTTCAGACCTCAGTAATGCTGAAATGGAGTTTCTCAATTTCTCATCAGCTCTGAAATGATATATTTTGCTTTGAATTCTATGGAAGCAGATCATATCAAATAGGGGTGACCTGCACAGAGCGGTGGGTACACCCCTAAACAAAGGCATGGGGAGGGGTGACCTGCACGGAGCGGCAGATGCACCTACTCTTGCCGGGCAGACTAGATGGACCATGATTGTCTTTATCTGCCATCATAAACTGTTACTATAACAACAAGAATGAGGACAAGCAACCAGATTTGCAGAAGATCACAGTGGTTGAGTCTGTATCCACTATGAGACTCATAATGAATGATCTATATCCACCATGAGCTTACTGAGAAACATCAGCAGAAATCATGCAGATATACAAATTCTACAGGAATGCTTATAAAAAGGAAGCGGAAGCCTAATTATATCAACCATATGACACTAATTGAGCTACCCAAGGCATCAAATAATTGTATATAGCACTCTAGGTTTAGATTCAAGTTTATTAATTAGATATACTGCCTTTAAAAAGCAAACCCAACAAGGCAATTTACAGTAAAAGGAGTAACATGATATGTTAATATTGAAACATTTTACAGTTGTTGGAGAAGAGGAAGTGTAAAACACAATACAGCATCAAACATGTAACATTGGCTCTCCCTCCTCTTGCGTATATTCCATATACCAATTTTGAAGATTTATCTGTCATATTCCCTGATGTAACAATTTCTTCTATCCTAGATAATTCCTAAAACAGTCGAACACTCTAATCATTGATGCATTGTGTGCTGGGTGACTCCTTGTTAATGGTTTGATGCTCAGTAAACAATTGCACTTTGTAGGATTGTTTCTATTTTTCTTTTTTCAAAATGACAGAAAAGCAATTATGGACTGCAATTCCTCTTTCAACTTTGTTCTTACCTGCCATTACAAAATATATGGTCAATAACTTAATCATAATTTTATCTAAATTAGATTATTGTAATTCTTTATATTGTTGCCTTGCAAAATACTAACTTGGCAGATAAAAATTAGTACAGAATACCGCCACTAAAATTACGACAAATGCAGGTAGATGGGACCATGCCTCGCTCAATACTGTTGACATGATATTGGTTACCTATTGAAAAGAGGGTCCAGTTTAAATTACTATACTTGACTTTTAAATCGTTATATGGCTTAGGACCTGTTTACTTGTTTAAATTATTTAAAAAGTATATATCTTCAAGGCCTTCCCATTCTTCCCATTTGAGTTATCTTGGACTTACCGAACTTCCCCATCTTGAGTGTACCCAACAATCTGTTTGCATACTAGGGTCCTAAACGGTGGAATGTAGTACCAGTGACTATTCATAGTGAATTAAATTATTTGAATTTAAGGAAGAAATTGAAAACATGACTATTTAATATTTCAAATTAAATACATTGCTATCATAAATTCTTAATGGAAAAATTATTTGAGATTGGGGACTGTAGTTATTTATATCATTTTATTATGTGCTATGTTAGTATGTTTTTCCATGGACAAGCAGGATAGTGAGTCTTCATATATGGGTGACATCACTGACAAAGACTGGTGCGGGAGCAGCTTTTGGAAGAACTTCACCTTACATGTGTGTCTGTTCCTGCCTTCTGCTGTTGCACAAGACTGCCTCAGTCTTTCATTTTTTACAGAGCCAAGGTTGCATCTACAAAAGATTTATATACCCACCTATTATTGGGTGTCTTACCAAGTTGTCCTAAATATTTTGTGTGTGTGATTTTGCTATGGTTGTCTTTTTCAGTGATATATCCCAGAAAAATCTTCCCAGGAGGTTTGAGGTGCAGCAGATGTGACAAGACCATATTTTTTACATATGCCCATAACTGATGCCTGCAGTGTCTGGGGCCCTAACCATGACGCCTCTCATTGTAATCTGTGTCAAAGGGAAAAGCTTAAGAGTCGTGGAAAGCAGTGCAAATGAATTTTTGGGCAAGAAATCCATTCATTAACTTTGGCATCAGAAGTATCAGTTTCCATGCCCCTAGCAGCTGCACAGACATTGATATTGAGAGGACATCGATTGCCCTCAACATAGAGCATTGGTAGAGCCCATTGGAAACAAACACCTTTCAGTTCCCACCAGAAGACAAAAGAATGGAGGCCAAAAATGTCAAAGCTCATTAGAGCAAGATGATATGACATTGAGGCATCAAGAAATATATAATTGTCGAAGTCTCTGACTTGAGGACTGTTCATTCTTCTCAGTATCAGAGTAGACATGACAGACTCCAAGGGGCAAGACCAGTCTTCTGATATCCCTGGAATGGCTGAGGATATGGCCACTCCTACTGCACTCCTAATACCTTTGTTGATGACAGCCTTCAAGGAGCATCTTATGAAGAAAATAGAGGAATGGATGGAAGACTCCTTTGCTTAGTGAGATGCATCAGCTTTGACTACATCAAAATCGGTGCAATGGGAGATGCAGCTGATTGTCTGGGGAAGAAGGATCTGCACAGAGGCATCGAAGGGCCTCAGAGTCTGTTACTGCCCAGTTAGTGTCAGTCTCCAGTGCAACAGGGGAGGGGGGAGTTTCATCAAGACAACAACACAGTCATTTGAGGTTAATTCCCCAAGATAAGTAGAGGTTGAGCCTGCGATGCTATGAGCCAGGGGTATGTTCTAATGAGTGTTCTGGATCTCTCCCTACCTCATGAGAGATGAAATATCACCTCTGGAGAAACTCACCTCCACAAATTTGTGTTTTATGGTTTCTGTTTATTATGTATGTCTGCTGTGATCCACCTAGATTATTGTATAATGCGGAATACAAATATGGTAAATAAATAATAGTTGTTATATGGGAAATGGCTACATCTGTTCCATTTATGTTAGAGATAGAGGAGGAGCACAGGGCAGAAGCATTGGAAATCCCTTCAATTTCTCGACCCACCCAAGGAAGCTCAGTGCCCATTCACAGAATCCTGTATCAAATCCAGAAAGCGCTCATATTCAAAAGCTACAGCTACCTCACCATTCCATGGGAGCTGAATTATTTTTTTTATTATTATTTTATTGTTTTTCACTTTGTGATTTTATTTGAAAATGGAATGCAAATAAGCAAATCAAAGAATAAATAAAATAAAACTAAACTAACCATTTTTATTGTCCAAAATGGCCTGGGTCCCACCCTTCTGAATAAACTGTGCTCTACTGTATTTTTTTCTTGATGAGAGTTTGGAGGTGAAAAATACTTATCTACAACATTTCTTTTACAGAAATACATTGTTAGAAAAGAAGGAATTAGCATTTGCCATAGAAGTGTTGAAACAAGCATATCAAACTTTTTTGTAAACTTGGTTTTTGCAGAATAAATTATTTTGAAAAAGGCAAATGAAATGATGAATATGTGATATATAGCTGGCAGCTTAACATTTCCAGTAGTCTGCATGGTTTAGTTTGGAATATTGGTTCAGTTCAAAGCCGCTAGCACTGCATGTAGGAAAAAAGGCAAGGATTAGATGCTCACAAATCTAATTGTTTGTAGGGAAAACAGAATGATGAAAGCTTTAAGACCTTTTGAGGTCCTTCCCTGACACTGCATGAGAAAAAAAATCTTCAAAGTTCCAAAAGTTAGCATCTTTAAATTCTATGGCATGCTGATCTCTGCGTAATTCATTGGTTTTCTATTAACTAATTTTCACAAAAAAAAGGTATTCTGTGAAAGTACTATTTCAATGAAGATATACATACTCAGCAGCTTTCACAGCTGGGATTTTACTAAATTTGTTGGAAACCACATGCATTACACACATTCTGTGAAAATGCCAGAGGCACTAGGAAAGCGCAGAGCTTGGCTGACATACACGTAGTGTGACATGGATGATGTGTGATATTATTGTGACACTTGAATTATAGCATGGCCACTGAAATGAGTTGTCATAAACATAATGAAAATATAATTGGGCAAATCATTCACTTTTGAGGCAGGGATTAATGGGACCAAACCCGGCTTGAATGCAGTAATACTAAAATAGTATAGCTATTTCTGCTGAACAGGTAGAACAATCTCTCTGCTTGCAAAATGTACCAGGCTAAGACATCATATATAAAAATAGCTTTAAGACTTCATTTAAAAATTATGGGCTTGATATTCAGCAGCAGCGGTGGCTAGTGCAGTTATAGCAGCTAGCCATCACCACTGAACCCTAGGCTCGTATATTCAATGTCAGGACTATATCCGGCCACTGGCATTGAATATCCAGGTCGGCCAGATATTCAGGAAGCTAACTGTGCAACGGAGATACTCAACAGACACAGTGGATCACTTTACAGCCACAAGATTAAATAAAAATAAACTGAACCATCTAATTTCGCAACAAATAGGGGTGTCCTACATGGAGGGATGGGGGGAGGAGCGGTGGGTTCATCCCTAAACAAACAAAGAAACAAAGATATGGGGAGGGGTGAAGACATGGGGAGGGGTGCACCTGCTCCTGGTGAGTGCACCACTAAGCAAAGACATGGGAGAGGTGCACCTACTCCCTAAAAGACATGGGAAGGGGTGCACCTGCTCCTGGTGGGTGCACCACTAAGCAGACATGAGTAGGGGTGCATCTGCTCCCTAAAAGACATGGAAAGAGGTGCACCTACTCCTGCCATATTGCTGGGCAGACTAGATGGACCATACTGGTCTTTATCTGCCGTCATTTACTATGTTACTATGTAACTGTGACCTTTACTGGCCAGCCTTTACTGCACCTGACTTTTGCCACCGAGGGATAACCGGCAGTGACTGAATATCACTGCATCTCCAGGAACAAGCAGGAATAAGTCCTCACATATGGGTACGTCGGTACCGACGGAGCCTGAGCGGGAAAGCTCCCCAGCTTCCCAGAAGGAAAGCTTTTGGGGCCTCCCACTGCACATGCGCGCTGCCTTCCCGCCTTCCTGACCAACTCTCCTCAGTTCTTCTTTTTCCGCGGAGCCAGCAGGTCGTGTTCCTGTCACCGCTGAAGAAGTTGTTATTTTAATTTATTTCTTTGGCCGCGTGTCTGCCTTCCCCGATTGCAGACCGGTACCGCCGGTCTTTTTTCCTTTATTTCTTAAAAAAAAAAAAAAATAAATCTTCTTTTTTCCCTCACTTGGTGTGTTAGTTCTGTGAGGCCTTTAGGCCTTCACTAATTCTCCCTCATGGAGAAACAAGCCTCTGGGTTTAAAAAATGCACCAAGTGCAGCGGTACTATTTCAGTCACAGACACCCATGAATGGTGTCTTAAATGTTTGGGGCCTGACCATTCCATTCCGGATTGCCCATCCTGTTCTTTGATGTCTAAACGTGGCTTACAGAACCGGGCAGCCAAGTTTCACATGCTGTTTTCTACAGATACTCCAGCATCGACATCTTCCAGGTCTTCCTCTCCTGATGGATCTCAGGTAACCAAACATTCCTCTGGCAGGTCCTCAAAGGGCAAATCTCCCTCTAAGTATCGAGATACCCCTGGGCTTGACCCTGAGGACCCTGCCCCAGCCAAACAACCCCGGCGGGAAGCTCCGGCTTCCAAAGCTCCTCCTATGGGGTTACAGGTTGACATCGATGGCACGGCCTCGACCGATCACCTGTTAGACTGTTCTGGGGTACCGGCTCAATCATCCGGTACCGACATCCAGACAGTCGTGGCGTCCATGGATCATACAGTTCAATCCATGCAGCAGGCCATTTTGGCTTTTATTAAGGCTGCGACGCCCTCGGTACCGCACCCTGCGGTACCGACTCCGGTTCCGGTACCACAACCGATACCGGTACCCAGGCCATCCACATCGACCAGGATTCCGGTTCCCGGTTCCGGGGTTTTTCCCGATACCGATCCGGTTCCGGGTACCCCCGATGTCGATACCGGTCGATACGCTTATCGATCCCTGGAAGCAAACAAACGATACTTTGAGTCTTCTGATGATTCTGATTCATCAGATGACTCTGCTGAAGTATCCCTTACTCTACCTGAGGAGCCCTCTTCTCCAAAGAGGAGAATGTCTCCTCCAGAGGATTTATCCTTTCAAGACTTCATCATTGAAGTAGCTAAAGGTCTTTCTATTTCTGTATCCTCTGAAAAAGAACCTAGAGCAAAAAAGTTAGACATTTTAGGATACTCTAAGGTTCCCAAAGAGGCAGTCACCTTGCCCATCCATGAAATTCTTCAAGAACACATGATGGACTTATGGGAGACTCCTCTCACCCTATCTCCACATTCTCGTCATCTGGACACCATGTATCGTGTCCCCCCTTCTCCTGGGTTTCAAAAAACTCAGCTCCCGCACCACTCCATCGTGGTGCAGTCAGCTATGAAAAGGATCAAGAGTACTAAAAGACACTCTTCTCCCCCAGGAAGAGAATGTAGGACTCTGGATGCTTTTGTAAGAAAAATCTTCCAAGCAAGTATGCTTATTGGCAGAATCAACTCATACAGCCTCTATATGGGCATGTTTCTGAAGGAAATTGCATTAAAAATACGCCATTTTCTCCCCTTTATCCCAGAGGATAGAAAGGAGGAGTTCCTTCTTTTGCTGAAGCATACCCAAGATATTTCAAAGTTCTCCAATAGAGCAGCCTTTGACTCCATTGAGGGTGCTAGCAGAGCCTCAGGTATTGCCATAGCGGCTCGCAGAATTGCTTGGCTCCAGGCCTCTAACCTAGAACCCTGGGTCCAGGATGGGTTGGGAAATTTGCCCTGTACAGGTGAGAATCTGTTTGGTAAAGAGTGGCAAATCAAAGCCACTCAAATGGATGCAGAAAATGCTGCTTTAGATAGACTTTCTAAGTCTACCTCTACCCCTGTCAAGAAGAAATCTTTCAAAAAGCGTTTCTTCAAGAAGGCCAGATTTGCCACAAATACTGGCCAACAATCTTCTGCAGCTCGCTTTGCTCCTAAGCGTCAGCAGCCTAAACAGTCCAGGGCAAAACCTGCAGGGGCTGCTACAGCCCAACAGTCCCAACCCCCTCAGGGATTTTGACTTAAAACTAGAGAACTTAACCTTTCTGGCTCTAAAACATCCAGAACCCCTCACCATTCCAGGAAGGTTAACTCATTTTGCTCCCAGATGAGAGCAAATCACATCAGAGCAATGGACCCTCTCTATCATCAGAGAGGGCTACAAACTACATTTCTCCAACCTTCCTCCCCATACCATGGTGAGAAGTTTCAATTCTCCCCCATCTCTCCTAGACCTGTTGGGTCAGGAGGTGACCACTCTTCTCGCCCAAAAGGCAATAGAAGAGGTTCCTCTTCCTCAACAGGGGTCAGGTTTTTACTCCCCTTATTTTCTCATTCCCAAGAAAACAGGGGGGTACAGACCCATTCTGGATCTCAGAGAATTGAACAAATTTCTATACAAGGAGAAATTCAAGATGCTTTCTCTAGGTACTCTCCTTCCATACCTACAGAGTCAGGATTGGCTTTGTTCTCTAGATCTCAAGGATGCGTACACACATATACTCATCCATCCATCCCACAGAAAATTCCTACGGTTTCTGTTCCAGGGAAAACATTTCCAATACAGAGTACTTCCCTTCGGTCTAGCCTCTGCTCCAAGGGTATTTACCAAATGCATGGCAATAGTAGCTACATTTCTACGCGCCCTGGGAATTTTTGTCTTCCCATACCTGGACGACTGGCTCATCCGAGCTCCGTCTCAGTCCGAGGCTCAGACTTCCCTGGATCGCAGCAGGCGAATTCTACAGTATCTGGGACTTGTGATCAATCTGCCAAAGTCCCAACTCACCCCTACTCAATCCCTAGAATTTATAGGGGCCTGGTTGGATACCACCACTGCAAGGGCCTGTCTACCTCAGGCCCGTTGCCAACGTCTAGTGCACTTAGCCTCTCAGACTCAGTCCAGAAGACACTTGACTGCCAGAGAGATGCTACAACTATTAGGCCACATGGCCTCCACAGTGCATGTGGTGCCTTATGCTCGCCTACATATGAGAGCAGCTCAATGGACTTTATCCACCCAGTGGACTCAAGCATCAGGAGCTCTCTCAGACCAAATAGCAAACTCCAATCGTCTCTTTTGGTCCCTCCAATGGTAGATATCCACTCAAAATCTGTTGTTGTGGGCCCCCTTTCAACCATTGTTGCCCCAAGCAACCCTCACAACAGATGCCTCCCAAACAGGTTGGGGGGCTCATCTCCAAGATCTCTCCACTCAGGGCACTTGGTCTCCACAGGAGACCACCCTTCATATCAACCACTTGGAACTTCGAGCAATCTTTCTAGCTCTCAAAGTTTTTCATACCCTCCTCAGCAACATGACAGTCCTTATTCAAACGGACAATCAAGTAGCCATGTTTTACATAAACAAACAAGGAGGGACTGGCTCTCTGTCGCTTTGCAACGAAGCTCTAAGATTATGGGCCTTCGCCAGAGAGCATCAAATCCATCTCCTGGCAGTATATCTTCCAGGAATCCAAAACTCTTGGGCAGACAGACTCAGTCGAGTTCTGCTTCCACACGACTGGTCCCTGCACTTGGATCAGGTACTCAGAATCTTCCAGAAATGGGGAACCCCGGACTTAGACCTCTTTGCAAGTCCGTGGAATGCCAAACTTCCCCGGTTCTGTTCCAGAATTCCATGTCAGGGAGTTCAGACCAAGGATGCCTTCCTCCTGCATTGGGGTCAGTGTTTCCTGTATGCCTT
This sequence comes from Ichthyophis bannanicus, assembly GCA_033557465.1. Taxonomy (NCBI): domain Eukaryota; kingdom Metazoa; phylum Chordata; class Amphibia; order Gymnophiona; family Ichthyophiidae; genus Ichthyophis; species Ichthyophis bannanicus. The sequence goes on from CM066033.1 coordinate 548,692,049, forward strand.
TCCACCCATTCCTTTGATTCCCAAGACTCTGTTCAAACTTCAAAGGGATCAAGGGTCCATGATCCTCATAGCTCCACGCTGGCCACGCCAAGTGTGGTACCCTCTACTTCTGCATCTCTCCCAAGCCCCCTCCCTGGACTTGGGAGCGGCTCCAGACCTTCTTTCTCAGGAGGAGGGGACTTTGTGGCACCCAAACCCCAAGTCCCTTCACCTCAGAGCTTGGTTACTGAAGGCCTAGACCTTCAACACTTCAATCTTTCGCAGCAAGTGAAGGATATCCTACATGCCTCTAGGAAACCTTCCACTAGGCGTTCTTACGCTTTTAAATGGAAAAGATTTTCCATTTGGTGTGCTCAAAAGGGTCTTAACCCTCTGGCACTCCCATTGAATTCTCTTTTGGAATATCTCCTGAATCTCTCCAATGCAGGACTCAAAACGAATTCAGTAAGAGTCCATTTGAGTGCTATTGCGGCATCACTTAAGCCCATCAATGGACAACCTGTTTCCTCTCATCCTCTTATTGCAAGATTCATGAGAGGCCTAACTTTAATTAAACCTCCCATTCGACCTCCTCCGGTGGCATGGGACTTAAGCTTGGTTCTTGGTCAGCTTATGAAGCCACCATTTGAACCCTTAGCCACTACCTCCTTGAAATTTCTTTCCTGGAAGGTTATTTTCCTCATTGCAGTCACTTCAGCTTGCCGCATCAGTGAACTGCAGGCCTTAGTGGCTAATCCACCTTATACAAGGTTCCATCATGATAAGGTAGTCCTTAGGACAAATCCTCACTTTATGCCTAAAGTGGTCTCACCTTTTCATCTTAATCAAGAGGTATATTTACCTGTCTTTTTTCCAGCTCCTCATGCATCCAGTGCAGAGAGGAACCTTCATACTCTAGACCAGCGATGGCGAACCTATGGCACGCGTGCCAGCTGTGGCACGCGAAGGCCTTGCAGCTGGCACGCGTGAAGGTCCGCAAAAAAAAAAGAAAAAGCGGGCTCTGGCTGCTGCCGCGGACCGCAGCATGCAGTGTCCGCGGGGGGGCCCCCGCCGCCCGCTTACCCCCTCTGCCAGGGCTTTCATATTGGCGCGGGTCTCCGCGTCTCCCTCGCTTCTCTGTTAAGCCCGTAGGGGTTAATGGGAAATTTCCCATCAGCCCCTTTAGACGCGAGGGACTGATGGGAAATTTCCCATTAGCCCCTGCGGGCTTAACAAGAGACGCGAGGGAGACGCTGTCTACCTCGCGAATCTGAAAGCCCTTGCAGAGGGGCGTAGCGGGCGGAGGGGCCCCGCGGGACACTGCATGCTGCCGCGTCCGCGGCAGCAGCCAGAGCCCGCTTTTTTCTGTTTTTAAATTGCGGGGGGGGGGGGGTTAGGAATGCTAATGGGCTAGGGGGGGGGGTTAGGACTGCTAATGGGCTGGGGGGGGGTTTGGACTGCTAATGGGCTGGGGGGGGGTTAGGACTGCTAATGGGCTAGGAGGGGGGGGGGTTAGGGACTGCTAATGGGCTAGGAGGGGGGTTAGGACTGCTAATGGGGCTAGGGGGGGGGGTTAGGACTGCTAATGGGCTGTGGGCTGATGGGGGCTGTCTGGAAATGGGGTGATGGGGGGTTAGGACTGCTAATGGGCAGGGGGGGGGTTAGGACTGCTAATGGGCTGGGGGGGTTTGGGCTGCTAATGTGCTTGGGGGGGTTGGGACTGCTAATTGGCTAGGAGGGGGGGGGTGAGGACTGCTAATGGGCTGTGGGCTGATGGGGGCTGTCTGGAAATGGGGTGATGGGGGGTTAGGACTGGTAATGGGCTATGGGGGGGGGGGTTAGGACTGCTAATGGGCTAGAGAGGGGGGGGGGGTTAGGACTGCTAATGGGCTAGGGGGGGGTTAGGACTGCTAATGGGCTTGGGGGGGTTAGGACTGCTAATGGGCTGGGGGGGGGTTCGGACTGCTAAATGGGCTAGGAGGGGGGGGGGGTTAGGACTGCTAATGGGCTAGGAGGGGGGGTTAGGACTGCTAATGGGCTGGGGGGGTTAGGACTGCTAATGGGCTAGGAGGGGGGGTTAGGACTGCTAATGGGCTAGGAGGGGGGGTTAGGACTGCTAATGGGCTAGGAGGGGGGGGGTTTAGGACTGCTAATGGGCTAGGGGGGGGGGGTTAGGACTGCTAATGGGCTAGGAGGGGGGTTAGGACTGCTAATGGGCTAGGGGGGGGTTAGGACTGCTAATGGGCTGTGGGCTGATGGGGGGCTGTCTGGAAATGGGGTGATGGGGGTTAGGACTGGTACTGGGCTAGGCGGGGGGGGGTTAGGACTGCTAATGGGCTAGAGAGGGGGGGGTTAGGACTGCTAATGGGCTAGGGGGGGGGTTAGGACTGCTAATGGGGCTGATGGGGAGGGGTGAGGACTTGAGGTGGTCTGTTGGGTGGGGTTAGGACTGGAAATGGGCTGATGGGGGTTAACACTGGAGGTGGTCTGATGGGGTTAGGACTGGTAATGGGCTATGGGGGGGCTGGGACAAGCAAGGGGCTGATGGGAGGGGTTTAGGACTTGAGGTGGGCTGATGGGGTTAGGACTGGTAATGGACTGTGGGCTGATGGGGGGGTTAGGACTGGCAATGGGCTATGGGGGGCTGACTGGAAGTGGGGGGTTAGGACTGGTAATGGGTTATAGGGGGGGGTTAAACTGAAATGGGGTGATGGGGGGTTAGGACTGGAAGTGGGTTGATGAGGGGGGGATAGGACTGGTATTGGGTTGGGGGGCTGCCTAGGACTGGAAAATGGGCTGATGCAGGGACTAGAAGGGAATGGATGCTGGGTGAGGCTGGAACTAGAGGGAGCTGGTGTTGGGGGAGGATTAGAATGGGATGGGGCTGGGAGAGTAAAATGGAGAGGGGAAAAATATTTTGTGTGGGAGGGATAAAAAATCTACAATTTGCCGGGTATTGGGAGAGTAAGTGGGGATTGAGGATGGAGGGGTAAATTTTGAGTAGATGAAATAGGAATGAGGAAAGAGCCAAAGGAGAAAGATTAGTATGTTAAAGCAGATGTAGAGAGAGAATGGAAAAAAAAAACAATAAGACAGAAGAAAGGACAAATGGACAGCAGATGGAGAGTTAGCAGAAGACACGAAGAAACCAGAAGAAAGTGGCTGGAACAATTGCAACTGAAAAAAAATGCACAAAAGGTATAAAAATATATCTTTATTTTTAATTTATTAATTGGAATATGTCAGCTCTGGGAAAATTGCATCATTAATTTTTGCGCTTAGTTTAGTACCAAGAGGAAATTAATATATATAGTTTTATTTCTACAGTGTTGTTGTATATTCCAAGTTTGGCTTTTGGGGTTCCCAGTTTAATTATTGTCTTCCTGTTTTCTAAATTGTGATTCCTTGTTTGTGTGATGGTCTGTTCTGCATGTGTAACTGAGCTGAGGTATTCTGTTTATATATAATTCCTATTGACATTGCCACTTGTTTCTTTCCCCAGTAGGTCATGTATTGTTGTTCTCTGAGATGTATTGGTTTAATATTTGCAGTGTTGCCTTTTGATAGGTAGAGTATATGGTGCTTTGTGAGTCCTGGTAGTGCTGTTAGGATACGGGGGTTTGCTATGGGTTCTAAATGGGCAGCGTTTGTAGTAGTTCCTAATGTGCCTGGCGGTTGGTACTGGATTATAGTAATGTAGAACCTTTTAGTCGTTCTTTTATCCATATACTCATTAAGAGGCATGTTTACTAAAAGTTAGTGTATGGTAACATTATGCAAATATTTATGCAAATGAAGCACCTTATGCAAATGGGGCCTTTAATTGACGTGCTGGCACTTTGAGGAAATTCTTTGGTTTTGTGCGGCAGTTTTGGGCACTCGGGCTCAAAAAGGTAGCCATCACTGCTCTAGACTGTAAAAGAGCTCTTGCCTTTTACCTCCACAGGACACAGCAACAACGAAAGTCTTCTCAGCTTTTTGTTGCTTTTGATCCTTCTCATTTAGGACTTCCAGTCTCCAAAAGAACACTCTCCAATTGGATTGCTCAGTGTATCTCTTTTGCTTACCAGAGTAAGAACCTTTCTCTGGAGGGTCATGTCACCGCTCACAACGTGAGGGCCATGGCCACCTCTATGGCTCATTTAAACTCTGTGTCCATTGACTAGATCTGTCGAGCAGCCACCTGGGCCTCGGTTCATACCTTTACAGCCCATTACTGTTTGGACAAGGACTCCCACCGGGATGCCTTGTTTGGTCAGGCTGTCCTCAGACACCTGTTCCATTTTTGAACAACTCCAGCCCACCTTCCCTGAATGGATGCCTGAGATCCATAAGAAGATGAAGAACCTTTCAGGGTCTCATACCCTTCAGGGGATCTCCCGGGCATCTTAGGTAGGGAGTCCCCATATGTGAGGACTTATTCCTGCTTGTTCCTGGAGATAGCACAGTTACTTACCTGTAACAGGTGATCTCTGGGAACAGCAGGAATTAGTCCTCACAACCCGCCCACCTCCCCTAGGAGTTGTATCTCTCTCTCTCTTCCTTTCCTCTCTCTATTGTCTCAGCTATAAACTCGAACTGAGGAGAGTTGGTCAGGAAGGCGGGAAGGCAGCGCGCATGCGCAGTGGGAGGCCCCAAAAGCTTTCTTCTGGGAAGCTGGGGAGCTTTCCCGCTCAGGCTCCGTCGGTACGGACGTACCCATATGTGAGGACTAATTCCTGCTGTTCCCAGAGATCACCTGTTACAGGTAAGTAACTGTGCTTGCTTGCTTATCTCCGAGTGCTGCTTCCGCTCTGCCCCTGGAATCCCCTGTTGCTAACCAGTTAGCATTGGGGCGTGCAGAGGTGGTACTCATGGATATTCAGCAGCACTAACCATGTTAATGCCGCTGAATATCCTGTTCACCACGATTAACGTGGTTAGCAGGTTTGCTAACCGCATTAATTGCTTCCAAAATCAGACCCTAAAATTATTTGATGTATGCATAGGGTTTTACAAACATTCAAGTTGCATGAATTTATTATTTTTTTGGTCATCTATTGAAACTAATCATTTTTATTTGACTTAAGATGCATTTTTTTCCCTTACAATATAGGTATCCTATATTTGAGAACCCTTATCCCCTGAGTATACACGAATCTCCTGTGACGTGTTGTGAGTATTTTGCTGATTGCCCTGTGGACCTTATTCCTGCACTTTATTCTGTTGGGGCTAGACAGAAACATCAAGGTTACAGTAAAAAGGTATATTCTGCCTACAGTTATATTCTTATTCCATTGAGTTACATTAAACATCATGGGTTTTTTTCATGTGTTGATTGTTGATGGTTTCTTGTAGGAATGGCCCATCAATGGAGGTAACTGGGGACTGGGGACTCAGAGCTACCCAGAGATGATAATTACCGGGTGAGTGATTAGATGCATGTTTGATTAAACAAAACCTTGAATATCATGAAAATGGCAGGATTGAAGTTCAAGTGGAAAGGGCTGGAAGAAGCTCCGAGAAAACGCTGAGCATTGAATGGTAGACTCTTGACAGAAACTTCCTTGTTTTCTTCATAAACAAGAAATGGTGTTGCATGTCCACTAAGTGAGAGTGGAGGAGTGGCCTAATAGTTAGAGACCAGGGTTTGATTCCCACTGGCACTCCCTGTGGTCTTGGGCAAGTCACTTTATCCTCCATTGCCTTTGGAAGAAAAGCCTGGCAATCTACTTCTGATCACAGTGCCAAGAAAACTCAGGAGCTGCTGAGTCATGTGGAGTCAGCATTGACTCAAAAGGCACACATTGCATTGCATTTTGTTCAATATACTTCATAGAGACATGTTTACTAACCACGCTACCAAGGTAGCATTGGAGTTAGCACATGGCTTCAGCGCTACACTTAAAACCTTGCGTCTACCTTGACAGTGCATATTGAGACGGGGACTGGGCAGGACATGGGCATTGCCTGTGCTTTGCTTCAATAAGTTGTGTTAGTTGCACTCATGGCTCAGTCTCCACCATATCACATGGCTTTCTCTGGAAACAAGCAGGAAGTCAGCCCTCACATATGGGTGACATCGGCACCGACAGAGCCCTCGCAGAAGCATCCCCTCAGCTTTCAAAGAAAGCCTTTGAGAGATGCTACCACGCATGTGTGGTCCTCTTTCCGCCCAAGGGTGCCACTTTGCTCAGTCTCCTTTTTTCTGCAGAGCCCTTCAGACATCCATCTGGCTTGTCCCCAGAAAAAGTTGACTTTTTTGCCCGAGTTTCATACTATCCTCCAGTATTGCACTGGTACTCTTCCCGCCACCCGAGTTTGGGTTTCTTTTGTAGTTTTTCATTTTTGGCGTCTTCAGGCAGCCCAGCAGGTCTTCGACCTTGCGGGGGTACTTTTTTTCCCCCTTTGCTACCACTGGTTTCAAGAAGTGTGATGGGTGCACAAAAATTGTGTCTTTGACCAACACACATGACTGCTGCCTTTGCTGCCTCGGGCCTGACCAAGACCCTGCAGCATGTGGTCTCTGCAAAAAGATATCCAGCAAGGCCCTCAAGAGCCACCAGCAGCAGCACAATAAGTTTTTCCCCGAGTCCCCGGTACTTCCGAAGGCCAGGGCCTTGTCTGAAGCCTCGACATCTTGGGCAGGCCCCTCCGACCCTGAGCTTCACCATGATTCTTCAGCGAGGGGCTCTCCCTTGAGGGAACCCAGGAAGAAGAAGAAAACCTCAAAGGTGGCATCCCTGGACGGATCTGATGGGCTGGATGTACCCCGGGCTAGGTCCCACGGTCCAAGACGCTCGTCCGAGGGATCTGAGAGGGAGCGGCCTGCAAAAGTCCTCCGAAAGGACTTGACCTCTGACCAGCCTCAGTCTCCAGACACCATCCTTATCAAGGACTCCCTTTCAGGGGAACTGGTATCTGGCTTGAGCTCCTCCTGGTGTCTGGCTTGAGCGCCAATGGCTGCGGAACCTTCTGGCCTGAGGTCCAGAATGGCGGCCCTGGAGCGCAGTTTGTCTGCCTTCATGGGCCAGCAGCAGGCGCTATTGTCCAGTATGACCAGTTCATCCGCCCCGACAACCGGGCCCTCGATGTCGAAGACGTCACCGGAGGCCGAGCCCATCCTGGAGGTCCTTCAGCCTCGAGTTGATCCTCAGCTGAGGTCTCGATCTGGTTCCCACTCGACGGGACCACAATCATCCCCAGCCAGTGCACTCGGCACCGGCCACGAGGCCTCGAAAGGTGCCCTTCCTTCGAGTCCTCGACGGACTACTCTGAGTGGGAGACGGAGGATGAGGAATCGGCCGATACCTGTCGCCTCTGCAACATCCCCTTGGACTCTCCTGCCTCGAAGCCCAGGCATCAGTCTCCGCCAGAAGATATGGGGTTCCTTGATTTCGTCAAGGATATGTCTAAGGCCCTGGAGTTCCCGATGGAATCGGAGGAGGACCCTTGGGCAGATGAGTTAGAAATCCTCCAGTACGAGGCCCCTCAGAGGGAATCGCTCATTGTGACCATCCTTCCCATTCTGAAACAGCTGATGCTCCATATGTGGGAAACACTGGCATCAGTGCCAGTGGTGAGCAAACAGCTCGACTCAATGTATCGAGTCCGCCGGAGCCCGGGCTTCCAAAAGTCACAGCTGCTGCACAACTCCATGGTGGTGGAGTTGGCCAGCTGTAAAGTCAGAAGACTCACTCCTTGGTGCCCCACGGCAGGGAAGCATGCACCTTGTATGCCCTCAGCAGAAAGTGTTACCAGGGCTCGATGCTCATCAGCCGCATTCAGGGCATGTACCTGAGAGACCTGATGGGCATGTACCTGAGAGAGCTGGCAAAGGAACTTGCTGGATTCTCAGATGGTCTGTCTGAACCCCCTCAGCGGTTCAAGAACCTGGCTAAGGCTGTCCATGAGTGCTCCAAATTCATGTATTGGGTAGCCTATGACCGATTCAAGTCGGCGGCTTGAGTAGCGGCATCGGTGCCCAATGCCAGGCTTGGCTACAGTCGTTCAACCTCGAGCAATGGGTTCAGGACAAATCAGTCGATGTCCCATGGCAAGGAAAGAATCTCTTTGTCAAACCCATGACTGACGAGGCTGCCGAGCTGGAGACTGAGTTCATAATGAGGACCAGGCTCTCTTAAAATACCACTGCCCCTCCCCGACGGAAGGTCTCAGGTAAAAAGCCCTTCTAGCCGAGGAAAGGGGCTGCTTACAGAAACTACCCACCTTTCCGGACCTCCCCAGCTCCCCAACACGGTCAGCAGGCCAAGGGACATGGGCATGGCCCTCATAAGCAGAAGGCCACAAAACCCCAGGACCCGGTCCAGCCAGGGGGGAGTTTTTGACTCCTTTGGCATAGCCTCTCTACCCCATGGAGGTCTGCAGCCCACAGGGTGACGTCTGACCCACTACGCCCAAAGGTCATCCAGTCATCACCACCAATTCCTGGGCACTTTGAATGGTCAAGGAGGACTCAGACACCTCCCCCTTATTTTCCAGGAGAGCCCTTCAGGTCTCCCCTTCATCGGGACCTTCTTCTGAAGGAGCTGGCAGGTCTTCTCAAGGACAAAGTGGAGAAGTGGCCTAGTGGTTGGGGCAAGGTACTTCAGGCCGGAAGGTCGGGGGTTCAAATCCCACTAGAGGACAGCAACCTTGGGCCGGAAGGACTGGGGTTTCTAGTCCCACAGGTGCTCCTTGTGGTCTTGGGCAAGCCACTTAACCCTCCATAGCCCATGTTCCCTGTAAAATAGTTATCTCCAAGTTATAATGCCCTGTTCAATGTAATTTCAGTTTGTTCAATGTAAACCGCACTGATGCAGAATAGCGTGGTATATAAGAGAATGTACATAAATAAATAAATAAATAAATAAAGTGGTGGAACTGGTGCCCCACCATCTCAAGGGCAAAGGGTTCTACTCCAGGTACTTCCTCGTGCCAAAAAGGACAGGAGGCCTAAGGCCCATCCTCGACCTGTGCAACCTTTTTATTTTTATTTACATTTCTTATATACCATCTTTCATGATATCAAGGTGGTTTACATTGAACAAACTGAAATTACATTGAACAGGGCATTATAACTTGGAGATAACTATTTTACAGGGAACATGGTGCGGGAGAAGTTCAAGATGCTCTCGCTTGGAACATTGCTGCCTTACTTCCAGCAGGGAGTTTGGCTGGATCTGAAGGATGCCTATACTCATATCCTCATTCACCCCAACCACAGGAAGTACCTGTGGTTCATGGTGAGGGACAGACACTATCAATACAGGGTGCTGCCTTTCGGCTTGGCCTCCGCCTCAAGGATCTTCACAAAGTGCCTGGCAGTCATGGCCACCTATCTTCGCCTCCAGGGGGTATTTGTCTTCCCCTACCTGGACGACTGGCTCATAAAGGGAGGCACGGCCTCAGAGGTGCAGAAAGCATGCATCATCCAGGTCCTACAGTACTTGGGCTTTGTGAGAAACTACCCCAAGTCTCATCTCCTTCCAACACAATGTCTGGAGTTCATCAGGGCAAGGCTGGACACCCTCCAGTCAAAGGCCTTCCTGCTCAGGGACCGGGCCAACTGCCTCAGGACCCTGGTACAGGACATACAGCACTGTCCCTCTGTGCCCGCTCAGCTCCTCTTGTACCTCCTCAGACACATGGCCTCCATGGTCCACGTCACCCCAGATGCCCACCTCCACATGAGGGCCGTGCAGTGGTTCTCCACGACCAGTGGACTTAGGCCACGGGGCACCTCCGGGATAAAGTCTCCGTGACCCGCCAGTAGGCAGATTCTCTGACCTGGTGGCAAACCCCCAAATATCTCAAGGCGAGAATGCCTTTTTAGGCCCCGAGCCCTTAAGGGTCCTCACCACGGACGCCTCCCTGCTCGCTGGGGAGCCCACTGCGAGAAACTCCTTACCCAGGGCAGCTAGTCGCCGAATGAGGACACCCAGCAGATCAGCCTCCTGGAACTGTAGGCAATACACTTGGTGCTGGTCCAGATGGACAACCAGGTGGCGATGTTCTATGTGAACAAACAGGAGGGCACGGGTCTCATACCCTCTGCGAGGAGGCTGTGCTCCTCTGCAGTCCAACAGGGTATCCTCCTGTGGGCAGTATACCTACCAGGCCAGAACAACCTACTGGGCGACAGATTGATCAGGGTCCTCCAACCTCATGAGTGGCAACTGGACCCCAATGTGGCCGACTGGCTCTTCCGGATCTGGGGGGAACCCATGGTGGACCTTTTCGCTAGTCTGGACAGCTTCCAGTTGCCCTGCTTCTGTTCCCAGCAGGCCCCCCCCCCCCCTCCAGGTTGGCGGTGGACGCATTCTTCATCTTGTGTTCAGAGGGTCTCATGTATGCCTTCCCTCCCACGCTGCTGATTGCCAAAACTTTGTTAAGGACCCTCCACAACAAGGCCTCGCTCATCCTGATAGTCCCTCGGTGGCCCTGGCAACTGTTGTTCCCGCTACTCCTCAGACTGTTGGTGGAGACCCCCATCCCATTGGGGAACACTCCAGGACTCCTGTCTCAGGAAGGGGGCTCTCTTCTGCATCCCAACTTGGGGCCCCTGTTACTGACAGCATGGCCGCTGAAAGGGTGACCCTAGCTCTTTTCAACCTCTTGGGTGAGGTAGAGGAGATCCTGCTGGCCTCTCGTAAGGCTTCTACTAAGAAAGCTTATGCTCTCAAGTGGCGCAGGTGGTGCTGAGCACGAGACTGACCCGTTGTCCTGCTCGGTGAAACTGGTGTTACAGTACCTTCTCCATCTTTCACAATCCAGGCTCAAATCTAACTCGTTAGGGTACACCTCAGCACACTGACGGCGCACCACCACCCGTTGGATGGCAAATCCCTCTCAGCCCAGCCGTTGGTAACCTGCTTTCTAAGGGGTCTGCTCTTATCGAAGCCCCCGGTCTGCCCTCCAGCAACTGAGTGGGATCTTAATGTAGTATTGAGGCAGCTCTGGCTACTTGCCACCTGTGACACCTCTCATGGAAGGTGGTGTTCCTGGTCGCGCCTTATAGCAGGTTCTACATAAACAAGGTGTTATCATCCTTTCATCTCAACCAGGAAGTGGTACTCCCCACCTTCTTTCCGAGACCTCACTCCAATAGGGGTGAGCAGTCCCTCACACTCTGGACTGTAAGAGGACTTTGTTCTTCTATCTCCAATGCACTTAGGGCCACCGTAAAGCTGCTCAGCTTTTCATCTTCTACGACCCCAGTAGACTGGGAGTGGTGGTGAGCAAACATACGCTGTCCACCTGGGTGGCGGACTGTATCACCCTCGCCTTTGAGCAGACGGGGCTCCCATTGGAAGGACGAGTCACCGCACACTGTGTCTGGGCCATGGCAGCCTTGTGGCAAACTTGTGCTCTCTCCCAATTTTGGATATCTGCCGGGCCGCCACCTGGTCTTCAGTCCATACCTTCGCAGCCCATTACTGCCTGGAAAAAAGTGCCAACGGGACAGTGCCTTCAGCTAGGCTGTGCTCCATAATCTTTTCGGGGTTTAGGTAACTCCTACTCTCTGACCCATTTATGTTCAGGCTACCGGAGTGCTGTTTTTCATCGGACACAGGAGTCCTACTGTTGTCTGCAGACATGGACTCAATGCTTCTGCTCGCGGCTCCCCTTGAGGGAGACCATATCTTTTTGCTATGGACTTTCGGTAGCCTGTAGCTAGGGAGTCCCATATGTGAGGACTGACTTCCTGCTTATTCACGGAGAAAACGTAGTTACTCACCTGTAACAGATGTTCTCTGGGGACAGCAAAAATCAGTCCTCTCAACCCTCCCTCCTCCCCTTGGAGTTGCTCCTGTACCATCTTTTATCTTTGCCATCTTTTAGCTATGTCATCTGACTGAGCAAGATGGCACCCTTGGGCGGGAAGGGGACCACACATGCCATGGTTCTTTGAAAGCTGGGAGGATGCTTCTGCGAGGGCTCTGTCGGTGCCGACGTCATCCATATATGAGGACTGATTCCTGCTGTCGCCCGGAGAACACCTGTTACAGGTGAGTAACTATGCTTTCCTGCACTAATTGCAGAGGGTCCAGTGTGCATGCCCCCCCCTGCAATTACATAGAAGCCTCATGCTGGTAACAGCCCAAGTGTATGTTGCTGGCATGAGACGTAGTAAACATGCCCCAAAGTTTAGCAGAGCACTCACATAGGCTAAAGTAAAGGCTTGTAACCAGATATGAAGCATATGTATTGTAATATCAATACTAACAGCTCACATAAGAAAAACTGTTTGTTAATGTGATTTTAAATGTGCCCCCCGCCCCCCCAAAAAAAATTAAGGCTGAGTGTACACTATCTCACCTACAATGTTCAAACGCCATAACTAAGTGCAAAATAAATCTTTTACCAAATTTTCAAAGAGAAAGTAAATATATATACTTTCCTTTCTTGAAAATTTTTCACAAGTACAAATGTACCTGCTTTTTATGTAGGTGGAATTTTAATGGAAATATCACACACAACAATTTTGAAAATACAATATGAATGTATTATTTCCATCAGTGGACTTGGACATCTCCGGAAATGCCATCTCATAGTCTGGCTAAAAAAAGTATGCACTATGGAAGAATGTTCATAATTCATAGAGCTTTTTGGTAAAAACTTAGAATACTGGATCAACTAGTGGAGATAATACCTTCATAAATGTTACTGTTATCAATTCCCCAGTCTTAACAAATCCAGCTGCAACAACATGTACTGACAAAATTTAATTTTTTTGTCGGACCTTTTCTCAAAAAGCAGATAGCAAATTGACGGCACATAAATTCTAAAACTGGATTGAGGGAAGTCAGTTTTCAGAAATTATATTGCCATAGTAAATTGCTTTAAAAATTACCCTCATGGGGAGCAGTTGTTTAAGGTTTTTCCCCCTGCAGAGCCCTTTTTACAGCTACAATTACTACTTCATATTTCTATAGCACTACTCTCTGTAAGTTCCTGCTTCATAGAACTTAGTCTGTTCAAGATAGACAAAGACGACAAATAAGAGATTATGGAGTTTCATTTATTATGGGAAATGATTAAAACACTGGTATAAATAGGAGAAGAAGAAGTTCCTTATCGTTCCTACAGTTTAGTCCTCCACCTCTGGGTAGTGCACTACCTCCTGCAGCTTGGAGACTGGCATGTCAAAATCGCGACATCATTGGACATAGCCTGCTGGTCTCTCCCATCAGCCCCCAGTGTGTCCAGTCTCTATGCAGCAGGAGGACGTAGTGAGCCTAGGTGCTGGGCTCACTTGAGGAACAGATAAGGAGCAGTTAGGCTTTCTAAATTTCGCATTATCCAGGTTTAATTTCAGTTGGAAAGATTAATTGCTTTAATTACTTATTCTAATTCATTTGTTTAATTCAATTTCAATTTCATTTAATTTTATTCAATTTAATTTAATGTATTATAATTTCATATAATTTAACTTGAGTTATTTTAGTTTGACCTGCCCCTTTAAAATAAAATAAACCATCTCCCGCCTAGCCTTTTCTGCCTGTGGCCTCGATCTGTCACTCTCCGTTTCGGATCTCTCCCCCTGGACTGTATGGGGGAGAGCTCTGCGGCCCGTACCCGCACATGAAATCTATGCGGCAGGAGGAGGTGCACGACGGCAGCTTGCTCTCATGGCGGAATCCTCTGCTTGCAGTCCCTGAGCCAGAAGAGCAGTTTTCACCGTGGCTACCGCTCGCGGCAGCACTGAGTGGCAGCGTGGTTTGAGAGACGGTGGTATCCGTGGTTCAGGAGCAGGCTCCTTTAATTTTGGCACGGCAGGCAAGCGGGGTGATTGCAGTTCTCTCAGCAGCGGGAGTTTTGGCGGGCTGACTTGCATCGGCACCATTTTCCCTGCTCAGTTTGAGCCGTGTGGTGGGAGGTCTAGCGGCCCCCGCGTGTGAGAGAAAACGTCAGGCCCTAAAGTTCAAACTTTGGTTTAAGTTCTTTTGGTAGTTTTAAGGTCCTGGTCCTTGGTTTTATTTTTGGGGGTTCCCTTCAATTTTTAGTGGGGGATTATTTGAGGAATTTAGTTTTATAGTTCTCATTATTGTTAAAAAAAAGAAAGAGGAGGAACATGTTTTTGTTAATCTGTTTTTTCTTTTGTGGTAAGATGTTGGGGCATACCTCATGTCGTCATGCCTACAGTGTGTGGTGTGCGGTTCACGTAGAGGCAGGGTCGCTGACACCAGCATCTGTCGAGGCTGTGCTGCTGTTTCTACCAGTGTGGAGCAGCCGATGGAGAATACTGTGACTCTAGATGGCCTAGAGCCACCAGCTGTGACCGGAGAAGAACCAGTGGTAGTCATTACGCCAGGGGTCTCTCATGAGGACCTGCCGGGTCCCTCAAGCGAGTTACCTACAGCAGGCTCAGGACCGCAGCTGGGGGATTTCTGTCTGGATTTTGTGTTGATTATGCATCAGGCATTCTGTTTGAGACATCAAGGGAAGTTGCCGGAGCCATTACCTAAGGCGGCTACTATGCAGAAACTCCAGTCAAGAGAGCCTGGTTGCAGTTCACCGAAACCCCCAAAGCGAGCAAGGATGCTTGAACTTTCTCCCTCAGATTTGGAGTGGAACGAGGCAGATGTGGCCAAAATGGACATCGAAGCCGGTGTGGACAAATTTGAGGAAGGAGAAATCCCGGAACGGGAGGATCAGGCGAAAATCATTTGTGTATTCCGGAAGGATGACTTGACGGCACTTATTACGGAGTCCCTTCAGACGCTAAATCTCGCTACGGCACAGCCGATGGAAGAAGAAGAGGTGGAAGATCCTATCATTCAAGCAGTGAGACAGGCTCAGGTAGTGTTTCCCGTTCACCGGGTGGTAGATCGGATGATCCAGGACGAGTGGGATCAGCCAGAAGCAGGACTAAGAGGGGTCAGGACCATGAACAGACTTTATCCCTTAGTGGATAAAGACAAGAAGAAGTTTCATTCCCCGCGAATAGATGCGGCAGTTGCAGCAGTCACCAAAAAGACCACTATCCCGGTTGAAGGTAGCGTGGACTTAAAAGATGCACAGGATAGGAAAGTAGATGGTTTATTGAAACAATCATTTGAGTCTAACGCGTTGTCTTTGCAGGCTTCCATTTGTGGGGCTTGGGTGGTGAGAGCATGTCTCAGATGGTCTCAACACTTGCATCAGTTTCCACAACTAGAGCAGGAAAGTATCAAGGAGCTGGATCGTCTAGAGTCTGGTTCAGCGTATTTTGCAGATGTGCACTACGATTTGATCATAGGACTAGCAAATAGTATGGCTTCGTTGGTTGCCGCTCGGAGATCATTGTGGTTGAAGAATTGGGCGGCAGACAGCTCGTCTAAGTCGCGTCTCAGTAAGCTTCCTTTTAAAGGAAAGTTGTTGTTTGGAGAAGATCTTGACAAGTTGGTCAAGGATTTAGGAGAGTCCAAAGGCGGAAGGCTACCGGAGGACAAACCCAAACAAGCAAAGTCATTGCCGGCCTTTCGAGGACAGTTTCGGGATTTCAGGAGATTCCGTACCTCTCGCTTAAGGGGCTTTCAAAGAGGAAGGTTTGCTTCTCTGGCCCAGGGGTTTCGTGGGTTCCGTGGAGCAAATAGAGGTTTCACAGCGGCTTCCGCAGTGACAATTCGTAAACCACAATGAAAAGAAGCGGGTCCCAACAGGAAGTCAACTGATAGGGGGACGGCTTCGGGAATTCCTTCCTGCCTGGACTCAAATAACGTCCGACCAGTGGATGTTGGAGATCATTCGCGAAGGCTATGCACTGGAATTAGCAAGACCGGTGCTGGACTTGTTTGTGATGTCTCCCTGCAAAGGTCCACGGAAAACATTGGCGATTTGTTGCACATTAGATCGTCTGTTGCAGTTAAGAGCTGTCGCGCCGGTCCCACTATCGGATTAAGGCGTGGGTCGCTACTCCATTTATTTCATGGTGCCAAAAAAGGAAGGCTCTGTCTGTCCTGTTATGGATCTAAAAGGGGTGAATCGCTGTCTTCGAGTACCGCATTTCAGGATGGAAACGTTGAGGTCGGTCATTGTAGCGGTGCGCCAAGGAGAGTTCTTGACTTCCCTCGATCTCACAGAAGCATATTTACACATCCCTATCAGAGAAATGCATCAAACGTTTCTGCAGTTCGCTCTGCCTTGGGGACATTATCAGTTTCAAGCATTGCCAT
Source organism: Ichthyophis bannanicus (assembly GCA_033557465.1). Classification (NCBI taxonomy): domain Eukaryota; kingdom Metazoa; phylum Chordata; class Amphibia; order Gymnophiona; family Ichthyophiidae; genus Ichthyophis; species Ichthyophis bannanicus. The sequence continues at coordinate 548,708,167 of CM066033.1, forward strand.
TCGGCTTGGCGACGGCCCCACGAAACTTCACCAAGATCATGGTGGTGGTAGCGGCGGTATTACAAAGGGAAGGGGTTTTGGTTCACCCTTATCAACGATTGGCTGATTCGGGCAAAGTCCAAGGCTGAAAGCTTTCGAGTTACAGACAAGGTGGTGAAGTTCCTACAGAGTCTCGGCTGGGTGGTCAATGCGACCAAGAGCCATTTGGTTCCGTCCCAGGACCTCGAATATCTAGGGGTACAGTTCGACACTCAGAAAGGAGCGGTGTTTCTGCCGAAGCGTCGAGTACAGGTGCTTCAACAATTGGTTTGCAAGTTCAGGTCCACTCCAGCGCCCTCGGCGTGGAGTTACCTTTGCGTGCTGGGAACAATGGCAGCGACCTTGGAAGTGGTTCCATGGGCCAGATTTCATATGTGGCCATTACAGAGAGCGCTACTTCACCGTTGGTCGCATCAGTCCGACTCGCTGAACAAACGGCTCCATTGTCCGCTCCGGGTCTGGCAGTCTCTTCGGTGGTGGTTGCTTCCAGAATCTCTGAAGGTGGGAATGCCTCTCAAACAGCCGGAGTGGCTTCCCTTGCTGACGGATGCAAGTCTGGCGGGCTGGGGAGCTCATTGCGGAGACCTTGTCACGCAGGGCACGTGGACGGTAAAAGAGAATAAATGATCCATCAATCGGCTAGAGCTCAGAGCGGTCTACCTAGCGTTGCAAACGTTCGAAACTGCAGTTCGAGTGCTGTCCAACAACTCCGTGACGGTGGCCTGAATCAGTCGACAGGGCGGTACAGGAAGTGTGGCCATGGAAGAGGAAGCAGAGGCGCTGTTTGTGTGGGTAGATCATCTTCTACCAGCGATCTCGGCGGCACACATTGCAGGGAAGGACAATGTGACAGCAAATTTTCTCAGCAGAGTCCGGGTGGATGCCGGAGAATGGGAGTTGCATCTGGAAGTGTTCACACAGATAGTTCGGAGATGGGGACCCCAAGAAATAAATGTTTCCACAAGTGCGATTCTCAATGAAACTAAACTAGGCAATTCTTCTTTTACTGGGTCTCAGACTCGTAGGTAGCGGTTTGTGATAAAAATCACTAATTGCTCCATATTTGCATCAACGACCCATTTTCCATTTGTTTTCAAACTTTTTCTTAATAACTTTTTCTTAATAACTTTTCTATCTTTTTCAAAATTCCAGTGAGATATTGTAAGATAATGTGATAATCAAGCTTATCTTTTCATTGATGTCCCAACGCCAGACAAGGCGCCACTGCGTTTCACAATTTGTTTGTTTCTTCAGGGGTTATATGGACCAGCTTATAATATCAGCAATCTCTGGAAAAACGAAAACATCTTGTTTAAAATCATCAATTGAAATAGACTTAAGAAAGATTATATATCATTCCTTGGTTAGTTCAAAAAACCTCTGAGTGCAGCTTACCAACTGTTTCACCGGTAAGCAAACCTCACCCTGGATACCAAAACAACGCGCATGCGTATGAACAATTAAAGAGCCCTTTAAACTTTTAGCTTAATTAGGGTCAAGTGGGCTGAGAGCTTCTTCAGAAGGTTTTAATTACGTACACAAAGCCCAATCAATTTGTGCATTCAAGCCTTTAGGAGTTACTGTTTGCAGAGTATATATCCATCGTTGTTCACGAAGAATTAACGTTTGATCTAGAGTTTTGCCCCCAGCTCCTTTGTATACTCTGTCTATACAGAAACAACGTAAATCAGCAAAAGTATGATGGTAAAAAAGGCAATGCTCCACAATTGGTGCTGTTAAAGACTTACATTTCAGCCTACTTTTATGTTCTGCTAATCGGACCCTAAAAGGGCGCATTGTCTTCCCAATATAGAGCAGTTGACATGGACAACGTATGGCATACACTACTTGTGTGGAACTGCAACTCGTTGCGTGGCGTAAATGATACCGTTTATCATGATATTGAAACGAAGTTATTTCTTCATTAGATTCACATAAGGAACAGTCACCACATCGTGAGTGGCCCTTTGATTTACTGGAATCGAAACTCATTGGTGAATTAAGGATCGTGGGACATAGCATTTCTTTCAAGTTCCTATTACGAGTCCATACGCATCGAATTTGTTTCTCTTGCAATGCTGGGATACTCTGAATAACATTCATATGTTTTTGAAGGATTGCCTTAATCCCTCTACTATGTGACGAAAATTGAGTAACAAGGTTAACTGTGGATTCAGTTTTTTTAGCCGAATTAGAAGACCTTGGGGTTAACAGCAGCTCTCAGTGATTAAATAAAGCTCTTTTATACGCAGAGTCTATAATATGTGTCGGATAGCCTCTTTGTAGAAATTTTTCTTTTAAACCCTTTGCATGCACTTTAAATTGGTGAACATCTGTGCAGTTCCTCCGATAACGGAGGAATTGGGAAAACGGCAAGCTGTCCTTTAGTCGTCGAGGATGTAAACTCTCATAGTGGAGCAGAGCATTACGATCAGTTGGCTTGCAAAACACATTAGTAATCCATCCGGTAATCCCCTTCTGGATCTCCACATCTAAATAAGTAATCTGTGTTTGGCTGTAAGAGCTAGTAAATTGTATAGTGGCTTCCCTGTTGTTCAACCACCCGACAAACAGATTGAGTGTTTCTAGTGAACCAGTCCAGATGACAAAGATGTCATCTATATATCTACACCATAATCGCACATGAGAATAGAGATCTGATTGTCCCAACCAGTGTGCAATCAGATCTCTATTCTCATGTGCGATTATGGTGTAGATATATAGATATCGTGAACAACGATGGATATATACTCTGCAAACAGTAACTCCTAAAGGCTTGAATGCACAAATTGATTGGGCTTTGTGTACGTAATTAAAACCTTCTGAAGAAGCTCTCAGCCCACTTGACCCTAATTAAGCTAAAAGTTTAAAGGGCTCTTTAATTGTTCATACGCATGCGCGTTGTTTTGGTATCCAGGGTGAGGTTTGCTTACCGGTGAAACAGTTGGTAAGCTGCACTCAGCGGTTTTTTGAACTAACCAAGGAATGATATATAATCTTTCTTAAGTCTATTTCAATTGATGATTTTAAACAAGATGTTTTCGTTTTTCCAGAGATTGCTGATATTATAAGCTGGTCCATATAACCCCTGAAGAAACAAACAAATTGTGAAACGCAGTGGCGCCTTGTCTGGCGTTGGGACATCAATGAAAAGATAAGCTTGATTATCACATTATCTTACAATATCTCACTGGAATTTTGAAAAAGATAGAAAAGTTATAGAAAAGTTATTAAGAAAAGGTTATTAAGAAAAAGTTTGAAAACAAATGGAAAATGGGTCGTTGATGCAAATATGGAGCAATTAGTGATTTTTATCACAAACCGCTACCTACGAGTCTGAGACCCAGTAAAAGAAGAATTGCCTAGTTTAGTTTCATTGAGAATCGCACTTGTGGAAACATTTATTTCTTGGAGTAACTAGATATTTAAAGGCTCAACAGTTGAATTACTCTGAAGTTTTTTGACCTATTCAGCTTGTGTACCACGGAGATGGGGACCGCCATTATGGATCTCATGGCGACCTTTCAGTCAGCAAAGACGGGTCGCTTCTTCAGCAAATGGCGAGAAAGGATGTCGGAAGGGATCGACGCCCTGATACAACGTTGGCCGTCGTCAGGTCTCCTCTGTCTTTCCTCTGTGGGCGCTCATAGGTCGAGTGGTGCATCGAAGCTCATCAGGGGAAGGTGGTGTTGGTGACTCTGGACTTGCCGAGACGCCCGTGGTACGCCGATCTCATTCAGTTGCTCAACGGTGTTTACTTCGAGTAAGGAAGAAGTCCACGTCTCTGACATATGTGCGCATATGGCGTATTTTTGAGGACTGATGCTCACGGAGGCAAGTACGCGCAGCCAAATTATTCATTCCACTAGTGTTAAGTTTCCTACAAGACGCGTTTGATAAGGGTCTGGCAGCCAGTTCCTTGAGAGTTCAGTTGGCAGCCCTGTCATGCTGTAGAGGCAAAGTCCATGGGGTGGCTCTTGGGTCGCATGCATATGTGTTGCGTTTCCTGAAAGCAGCATCCAGGCTGCGGCCTTCGCGTTGTGGCAAGGAGGCCTATCCGGAGTCCGGGGGAGGACCAAGAGACAGGGAATTCACCCTAGTAAAGGGCCCACTTTCCTCAAGTCAGGGTAGGAAAGCCACCACCACCTCCAGGAATCAGAAAACCTCCACGTTGCCCACGTTGCATGCGCCCCCTAGTAGAATGAGGGAGAGAGGATATAGGGTCCAGAACCCCTATGGCAGTGAATTCTCCAAGCACTCAGGTAGCCAAAGTCAGGCTGATTACCGTCACCTGGGAAGGGAGGCGTTGGAGCTAGAGCCCTGGAAATATAAACCTATGCCAGACTATGAGGAAAGGGGAAGAGAAGCAGGAAGCCAGGCTGACACAAACAGAGGCACAGATACAAGCAAGGGAAGCTTGACTAGTGCTGAGCAGAGCAGAGGAACTGAGCTTCCAGGAGAAGAAAGTGCTAATTGGCATATAGCACGTCTGCAAGCGAGATTGGGGCCAGAAACAAGAGGGACTCCAGGATCCCCCAGGAGGCTGTTAGCTGAGCACGCTGAGCAAGACGGGGACGCAGAATCCATGCAGCTGGGAGAGCCCGAGGTGGAGCTGAATGAGGAGGACACTCCCATGGATTGTTCCTTTTGCCAGGCTTTAAACATGGGAACGTATAGAAAAAGAAAGCTATCTTGAAAGAAAGACTTCAAGGAAAGAAGGTACTCATAGTCAACAAGCAGGGTGGCTGTGATTCCCGCATGTTTGCAAAGGGGAAGTTTACGGGGACTAAGGAGCAAGCCGTAAACTCTGATATAAGCTTGTTAACCACCTGCTGCCTGAATTATGACCCTGGGGTAAGCTAAAGTAGCTATTAGAACAACGCTGTCTTTTGCCCCTGGGTTCTACCTTTTTGCTTGGAAGGTAGCCAAGAAAGCTTTGAAACTGAATAGAAGCTAAACTATCACAGACATTAAATTTGATTTGTTTTTGTGCTTTAGCCAGCAAGGCTAAAAAAGGAATTCTATATCCTTGCTGTTAAAAGACTGTATATCCTGAACTATAGAGAACCTTTGAACAGCCATTCTTGTGTTTGGGTTTGTTTTTTGGACAGTGCTATACCTTAAAGAATTCTGTATGTGGTATGTTCGAACCATTGTGTACAAAATAAATTTCTGTCATTTGCCTTACCTCATTGAGCCTGACTACAACTTTCTGCCTGACACCCATACAGCTTAACAAAACAAAACTACATTTTCCAGAGGACACTGCAGGGAAATAATTTGTTAAGGTGGACAGCAGGAAGTTCATTTTAACCATGCCCCTGTAAGCTAGAGGCGGGTGGTGAGGCTGTGACAGTGGCGTAGTTGGCAGTATTTCCCATCATCCAGGATTTCCGGTCATTCAGGATTTTTACCATCTAGGATATACACTTACCAGACTTATAGCACAGAAGGTTGGCAGAAAAGACAATTTTTTTTTTGTTGTTTCTCGAGAATCAACACATGAGCAAGGGATCTCCGGAGATGGATCCAAAAGAGCTGGTACAATGGATGGCCACTCAATTTCAACGACAGCAGATGTTGGTCCAGCTAGCACAAGAGAGTGCGGCGGCGGCTATGAAGGAGCAGCAAAAGCCTGTCATGGACTTAGTGGAAGCCCTTATTACGTCCCAGAGGCAAGGAAGTGGAGGAACACTAACCCCAGAGGGATCAGCGATGCCGCAAATTGACAATCCGGCAGGCCCACACACCAGCGGGGTGTTTAATTTTGGAAAACTTTCACCCGATGATAACATAGACGACTTCTTGGAGTCACTTGAGAGGGTGGCTCAACCAGTGGGCGGTGCGATTGGCAACCAGTGGGCGGTGCGATTGGCGCCAGTGGGCGGTGCGATTGGCGCCAGTGGGCGGTGCGATTGGCAACCTCCTTAACAGGAGACGCACTAGCCACATATAGGGCTATGCCTGCGTCAAGGGCCATGGACTATAAGGCAGTAAAAAATGCAATTAGAGACCGTTTAGGGTTAACGAAAATGTTGTATCACCGTATGTTTAGAGCCATGGCTTTAAAGGCCGGAGAAACACCTAAGGCCTTAGGCCAGAGAATTCGAGGTTTAGCTTTAAAGTGGCTAGCCCCGGAAGGGAAAACTATGGACACGGTGGTGGATATGGTGATATTGGAGCAATTTATGGCTGCAGTACCAAAAAGGGTACAATCTTTTCTGATTCAGCAAAACTGCCAGAGCACAGGTGAGGCAACCCTTTTGATGGAGCGCTACATGGAAGCTGAATTGGCGTTCCTTCCAAAAGTAGGGGCAGAGGCCAGTTTTGATTTATCAGAAAGGAAACGGGGAAATAATGCCAAGTGTCCAAAAACTTGTGTGTCTGCTCAGTAAGAGTCCATTTGAGTGCTATTGCAGCGTCCCTCAAGCCTCTTAATGGACAACCTATTTCCTCTCACCCTCTTATAGCAAGATTCATGAGAGGCCTTCTTTTAACTAAACCTCCCATTAGACCACTTCCAGTGGCATGGGATTTAAACCTGGTTCTTGGCCAGCTTATGAAGCCACCCTTTGAACCTTTAGCCACCACCTCCTTGAAATTTCTTTCTTGGAAAGTTGTTTTTCTCATTGCAGTCACCTCAGCACGCCGCATCAGTGAGTTGCAAGCTTTGGTGGCTAATCCACCTTATACAAGGTTCCATCATGATAAGGTCGTCCTCAGGACCAATCCACACTTTATGCCTAAAGTGGTCTCGCCTTTTCATCTGAACCAGGAGGTATATTTACCTGTCTTTTTTCCAGGAGCTCATGCATCAAATGCAGAGAGGAATCTTCATACCTTGGATTGTAAGAGAGCTCTCGCTTTCTACTTACAAAGAACACAGTAACATAGAAAGTCTTCTCAACTCTTTGTTGCTTTTGATCCTTCTCATTTAGGACTTCCAGTCTCTAAGAGAACACTGTCCAACTGGATTGCTCAGTGTATTTCTTTCGCCTACCAGAGTAGGAACATTTCTCTGGAGGGCCATGTCACAGCTCACAATGTGAGAGCCATGGCAGCCTCAATGGCTCATCTAAACTCTGTGTCCATCGACCAAATCTGTCGAGCGGCCACCTGGGCCTCGGTTCATACCTTCACAGCCCATTACTGTTTGGACAAGGACTCCCGCCGGGATGCCTCGTTTGGTCAGGCTGTCCTCAAACACCTGTTCCATTCCTAATCAGCTCCTACCCACCTACCCTGGTCGGATGCCAGAGATCCATGGGGGGAGGTGGAGCCCTCTGCAAGGGCACACAACCATGGGGTCTCTCCCTGGCATCTGTGAAGACTCATTCCTGCTTGTTCCTGGAGATAGCACAGTTACTTACCTGTAACAGGTGATCTCTGGGAACAGCAGGAATAAGTCTTCACAACCCACCCACCTCCCCTAGGAGTTGTATCTCTCTATCTATCTTTCCTTTCCTCTCTCTCTCTCTTTGTCTCAGCTTTAAAACTCGAACTGGAGAGAGGCGGTTGGGAAAGGCGGGAAGGCAGCGCGCAGGCGCTGTGGGATGCTCCCAAATGCTTTCTTACTGGACGCTGGGGAGCGTTCCCGCGCAGATCCGTTGGTACCGACGATACCCATATGTGAAGACTTATTCCTGCTGTTCCCAGAGATCACCTGTTACAGGTAAATAACTGTGTTTTAGTGTAGCTGGGTTTAAAAAAGGTTTGGTCGGGGAGATCACGTGGGCAATGAGCCAGTGAGGACGTGTTTGGATCGGCTCTGGGAACCCTGCAAGTAAATTCAATGTAAAACAAGAATTGGGCACCGAAATCCTTTTTGAAAGCAGTGGGATACCTCCGGACATTGCTCTCCCCCAGTGGAGAAACGAGCGGATAAGGCGGATGTCTGCAAAGCCGGCGAGAAGGGAGAAGGCGAGTAAGATGGCGGAGGGAGCACCGGCGAGCCCACAACCTCAAGACTGAGAATATGGAAACTTTGATCATGGAGGTTTCAGCAGCTGTAGTAAGGGCGCTCGAGGTTCGGTTCTACTCACTCTCCGAGCAACTTACCCAGGTTGGGAAGGCAGTAACGGAGTTTGCAGGCTGCATGAATCAAGCGGAACAACGAGTTTCAGACCTTGAGGACACCCAGTACTCTCAGGAGGCCAAGATAAAACGGCTGGAAGACTTAATAACTCAACAGCAGGATAAGCTTGATGATCTGGAAAACAGAGGAAGATGGAAGAACTTAAGGTTTGTGGGTATTGACGAGACAGTGACAGACAAGGAATTGAGAAGTTTTTTAGAGGCCTGGATAACAACAAGATTGTCCCAGATCACCAGCTTGGTCCCATTAAGATAGAAAGTGTGCACCATCTTAGGACTCTCCAAGGGCCTAATCAGCAAGCTAGAGTGGTCATAGCACGGTTCCACAACTTCAGACAAAAAGAAGCAACATTTAGAGCGGCACGGGCTCAGAGGCCCGAGATTGAGGAGGGCAACCGTACAAGAAAATTGCTGGTGTTTCAGGATTACTCTCTCAAAGTGAGTCAAAGGAGGTGAGCATTTTCAGTGGTGTGCGGACAGCTGGCGCAACAGGGCATTCGGTTCTCTTTGCTGTACCCGGCAAGACCGAGAGTTGAGTTTCAAGGCCAAACCAAGCATCTAGAAACACCGGAAGAAGCGGCTGCTTTCTTAGAAACTTTAAGAACCTGATCGGATGTTGGACATAGAGGACCTAGGGAATAATGCCCTGAACCAAAATCTTGGCTAGATATAGAAGTGGATTTATGGAAATATGGAATATGTATTGCAGTTGACTTTATCGCAATGGTACAGCACTACAAAGAGTTTTTTATTGTCTGTCGGCTGTTAGATAGTTGTGCTTACGTGCTTAAAGGCAAGACAGATGGACACATGGCCTTGTGACTAAATGGAACCATGCTAGCATGTAATCTTCGTCTGTGCGAGGCGGATAATGGAGGAGGTTGCGGAAGAAGCAGATGTGGAGGAAAGCATGTGACCTGGATGGAAAGTATCATGTTGAGAGGCTCCGCAGTTGGAACTCTATGTAGCTGTGAATGTTGTTGATCAGCACGTAATGCATAATCATTCTGATATGGTTCACTAGTAGTGCACCATGGCGATGATGCTAGGCTTTGTCAGGGAGATAAGCCTTGCCTTGGGGGGAAGTGTTTAGGTGTTTATATGCCTATATGGATATGTGGACATGTATATATGCTATCTGCTGTGCTGTATACTGCATAGATACTAACTGCAGTACTGTATCTTTTAAGGGTATATGTTCTGTGCTGCACAGTGGAGGGGGGAGAGAGGAGGAGTGAAGGTTTCGATATTCTCATGGCAGGCTGTGCACTGGGACCTTGATATATCTCAAGTGTTGTGACAAGGAAGCCTGTTTTGAGCCTATGAGTATAGAAAAGGCCAATGACTTTAACTTAGAGAAAGGAGAAATCCCTGCAGGGCATGGATTTCAGGCCCCTCATAGAGAAAGAAACCTGAGGGAGAGAAAGTTCAAGCAGCCACACCCTAATTCCTATGATGTAACTGCAGGCTTGAGAGGTGATTACAAGCACCTGGGAGGAGTGGAGGAAGGGCTGGAGCCCTGGAGAGGGAAATATAAACCCCTGCTAAAGCAGAGGAACTAGGAGGAAAGGAGAAGCTCAGGAGGATTCTCAAAGGAAAGGAGAAACTCAGAGGAAGGAAGAAGCTCTGGGGAGGCAGAGGTCTCAGGAGGTTCGGAAGACTCAGAGGATTCAGGGGAATCAGGAGTGGAACCAGGAGCACCTGCAGATCTCCATGAGAGAACCCAGAGAGGAATGCAGAGAGCTGTTCCAGAGAGGCTGGAAGGAGACAAGGAACCGTAGAGAGCACAACCAGGGAGAACTGCCCAGTGCTTCAGGTACTGACTGTCTTTATCGGGGAGAGTTGAGCTCAGGAGAGACATTAGAACCCCCAGGGAGGCTGTATTCTGAGCACAGTGTCCAGAGCTCAGAACAGGACACTGCCCTAACACCACCAGAGGATATGCAGATTGAGTTGGCAGGAGAGGAATTGCAAGATCCAGATAGCCCCATGGACTGTACCCTGTGTCAAGCTGCAAGCATGGAATCATTATGCTAAAGGCTAGCATTGAATGAGAAAGTCTCCTAGAAGCAGGTAACTGGAATTGAGCCAGGAATTGGGTTTGAAGAAAACTCCACGTGTTTGCATTTCTCAGGCAAAGTGCTGAGTCACGCTGAAGAGAAGGCTTGGGAATGTTTGTTACTTGTTTTCTTATTTTGAGTTTAAAACCTATCCTGAAAGAAAGGAGGGAAAGAAGAAGTTGTTCCAGAGGAACGGAGTTATTCTTTTGCTATTAAGTGCTTCACAAACACAAGGTTAAAAAGAAGTATTTTTACCTTGCTGAGCAGAGCTGTTTCTCTAAGACTGAGCAACGTTGTTAACCAGCTGCATGTGTTTAAAAGACTGTGAAGCAGTTATACTGATCTAAAATGCTCTGTTACAAACAATCCTGAATGGACAAAATTCCTGTGTAGAGTTTACTTGAACCTTTACTTTAAAATAAATTCTGTCATTTGCCTTAACATCGGACCATGACTACACTTCTTCTTAAGAGCCAAACTACATGTCCCAGAATCCACCTGAGGAAAAGCTAGTTTATTTGAGCTTACCAAGAGAAGTTCTCCGTTACCTCGCCCCCGCTAAGCCAGAGGCCAGGGGCAAGGGCGTGATAGTGTCTAGATGTATCTTGAGGTTTCGCTGCTGTCTTGCCTTGTCGCCTTGTTGTCTCCTCTGTTCTCTTCCCTCCCCTTTATAAAATGTGAACTATAAAGTAGAAAGTATAAACTATAAAGTGTACTTTATAGTTTATACTTTCTACTTTATAGTTCATATTTTATATCTTTCTGATCCTGTACACTTTATACTGTAAGCTTTATGTTTTATATTTTATGGGTTGTTGTTTTTCTTCTTATATTTCCACTTATTTCTTTAGACATTTATTTATTTTATCTCAACCTCATTGTTTATCTGTTTATTTATTTTAACTATTCTGTTAAATTTATTTTAGAATTTTGCTCTATTTTATGTTAGCATTCTACTCCATTTATGCTACTGTTTTGCTGTTTGTTATTTGGTCCTCTTCCTGGCTCCCCTTCTCTGTGTGTTTCTGCGCTCTTCGTTGGGTTTTTGTCATCTTTAAAGTGAATAATATCTGATGGAACAAAATGATTTGAATTGAGATGATGGGAGAGCACTCGGGGAGGTAGGGGGAACGTAGCAGGAGAAGGAAGAGTCGTTTCATCAATATTATATTACTAATTAAGGAGGGGGAGGGAATGGATTGGTCTTAGGAGAGGGAGGGTGGACAAGAGGGGAAGGAGGCGTAGTAACAATATCCGAAGAGAGGAATGGGTAGAGGGAATAATGGGAATGTTATAGGTGGGAGGAGGTTCGGAAGACATGAAGGTAGGAGGGAAAGAGAGGGGGTTTGAAGGAGAGAAGAAGACATGCTTGGGAAGACAGAGGAGCCCAGATAGGTCTCCAGGGTCCCCTGCCCGCTTACCTATGTAATCTCAAGCAGAGAGAGACCACAGGGTCGCTGTAGGTAGATGAATGAGGGGGAGGGACAAAGAGAGGGGAAAAGGGATGGGGGACAGGGGAGGAGGGGTAGATGCTGTACAAAGGAAAGGCAAGTAGAGGTACTAGTAAACATGTTGCGAAGGGTGGTGGACTCTAGGCTGGGGGGACACCACTGAGAAGAAGGAATGTGGAATATTAGCTAGAATAAGACTACAGGAGTCTATTTTGGGGAGTTAAAAGTAATAACATGGAATGTCTGTGGTATCGGATCGCCGGTGAAGAGATATAAGCTCCTAAAAAGATTAAAGGAATGTCATGCGGACATAGCTCTACTGCAGGAGACACATCAATCCGCAGAAGAGCATGCAAAGCTAGGTAAAGGCTGGGTAGGGGAGGTATACAGGGCACCGGCAAGAGGAAGGAAGGGAGGGGTAGTGATATTGATTGGGGAAGAGCTGAATCTCACAGTGACTCATAGTATAGTGGATCCGGAGGGAAGATATTTATTTATCCACGGGGAAATTTCGAGACAGAAGCTGATAATAGGCTCTCTATAATGGAACAAACACTTATGAAGCATCTTTCTTTCAGAGACTGGTCCAATGTATTGCAAAAGGGGGAGGGAGCAGTGTAGTGATTGGAGGAATTTCAACTGTACTTTGGATAATGCGATGGACCGCTCTGGGAGAGGGGGGTTGCAGGGTGAGAGATCGGGGAAGCGACTGCAAGGAATATGTGAGGGATATGATCTCTTAGGTGTGTGGCGGGTCCTCCATCCCACCGAGCAGAATTGTACTAACCTGTCACATGCTCACGGCACTTGGTCCAGATTGGATTACTTTCTTGTCTCTTCAAAGCTTTTTCACAAAGTCAGTAGAATTGATATAGGGCCTTTAGTAATTTCGGACCATGCGATGGTTGTACTTGCATTGGACGTCGGGAGGCCGGAACTGAGACCTTCCTGGCAGTTTCCTTTAGAAGTAAAGGGAGACGAGCAGTTCCCGACTTTCCTTAGAGCTCGGTGGGAGGAATATGCCCAATTTAATGGCCAACATGTTAATAACCCAGCCTTGTTTTGGGAGGCAGGGAAGGCGGTCCTTCGCGGGGACATAATTGCGTATGTGCAGCAGCTCATGTGCAGGAGGATAAATAGTCAAATTATACAGCTCGAGAAGGCCCTGCGACGGGTTAAAGGTCGGTATGTGGAGAAGGCCTCTTTGGCCAATAAAAGAGAGGTGCTAAACATACAGCAGGAGCTGAATTCGGTACTGCATACCAGAGCGCAGAAATCAATGTTTTTCTACCATTACCGTCTATATCGCTTTGGTAATAAGGCTGGTAGACTTCTGTCTTCTCTTATCAAGACTCAGACAGGGTCACAAAGTGTGGGAGCGTTAAGGGATGAAGCCGACAATTTGCAGAATACACAGGAAGGGGTTGAGTGAGTTTTTATGGAATTTTATCAGACATTGTATCGGGCGGATGAGGTCCAGGAAGGGCCTATGTGATGGCGAAGACAGCCAAGTCCCTATGGAAGTGGAAAAAGTACAGGCAATTTCCCCTAGGCAGAGGGAAAAGGAAAAAAATGCTCAGTTTAAAAGTGCAGCTAAGGTTGAAAAAAAGAACCTGTCAAAAGTTGTTGACCAAAAGCCACGCCCCAGCTCCATAGCAACTGAGGGTGGTGATGCAGCACAGCTGGGGGCGGGGTGGAAAGATACCGGCCAGTCACATGGTTATAAGCCCCAGAGAACAGAGAGAGAGAGACTCACAGGATCAGAAAGATTCTCAAGCTTCCCGGGAGAGGAAGGGAGATTAACAAGGATCCAAAGAGAGGCAAGGAGATTGCCAGGCCACGAGAGGAAGAGAGCTGACTCTGTTTCAGAGGAGGAGTCTGCAAGGGAGCCATACTCAGGACACGAGGTTCACGTTCCTAGGAGGAAGAGAGACGAGAAGGCTGCTTTAACCCAGAGACAGCATGGCCAGGGAAAGAGCAAGGAACCCCTGCTAAAACTCCCAAAAGGTAATGCTGATAAAGCTATTAGCCAGAGGTCTCAGGAAGAGTTCCCAGACTGCCAGCTCCCAGAGTTTAACCAGAAGCAAGGTTACAGAAAGCCTCTCAGCAAGGAAGGGTTAAATGTTTTGAAACTGGTTCAGCGTATGCTGAGAGACCAGGAGGTAATTAACAGGGAGAAGAATTCTGTGTACCGAGGGAAAGCACAGCTGCTTGTTGACGACGTCACAGAACACTCTTGCTCAGACTGCGAATCTATGGATATCGGGGAAAACATTCTTTTAAGTGAGCTGGAGGAGCCAATGGAATGTGAGATATCCCAGATAGTAAAATAATAGTGTGAGAATATATGTGTTGAAGAAAAACTCCATTTTTGTGCTATGCCTAATGTGTTACAGAGCTCATAAGTTTTAATTAGTAAGCTTGCTGCCATGAATGAGACTTGATCAGGAGTGCTGCTAGAAGTCTCAGAATCACTGATTAAAACCAGTAAAAGCTCTGAAACAAAAGGAGAAAAGTTTAACTGCTGAACTTATTTGCATTGAAGATTTCAATGAACATTTTTGGTTGGAAGCACTGTGAAGAGAAGCTTTATAAGTGAATGGAAAGTTTTGTTTGCTGAAGTAAGCAATTCGTTTTTTTTCTTACCTGAGTTTCCTGGGAATAAGTGTGCCCGTGTTATACCAAGCTTCATTTTGAAGTTCCCGCTACTAAGGGAGGCTAATAAAAATATTCCTGCGTTTGCTTTCAAATCTCAGCTCAAGCCTTTGCTTTACAACTACACATGCTCTGAACACTACAACTCCCAGAAGCCTTTGCTTTGGAAGTTACTTGAAAGTAACATTCACTCCCCCTTCACCTCGTCAGGCAGCCGCCTAGGCGGGGGAAGGGCGCGACACCTAGTGGGGGAATTTCTTCAGAAATTGAAATTACCGGGATTAACTCCAGAACAGGTAGCAGAGTGGAACACTCCAATCAAGCCGAGAGAAGTTCAACAGGTAATTAAAGGTCTGCACAATGGTAAGGCTTCAGGACCAAACAGAATGCGAGGAGAATTTTACAAGTTGTTGCAGGAGAAGGTGGCAATCCCATTATCTGAGTACTACAATGATTTGGTCGAGCGAGATCATTTCCCATATGACCTTAATAAGGCATTTATTATGGTTATTGTTAAGCCGGGTAGGGACCCGACCCTGGTGGCTTCTTATCGCCCCATTTCGTTATTGAATGTCGACATCAAAATAATGGCCAAGATTATGGTGGAACGCTTGACCAAATTCCTCCCAAACTTAGTACAAGATTCTCAAGTGGGATTTGTTAAAGGGAGGGCTGTGGCAAAGAATCTTAGACATATTCTGGCGTCTATGTTTCTCAGTGAGAAGAGGGGATTAACATCGTTGCTGATCAGCTTTGACGCTGAAAAGGCATTTGACCGAGTTGGTTGTACTTTTATGTTTCAGGTTCTGGGGAAGATTGGTCTTGAGAGATATTTCCTGGATCTCATTCGTTTATTATATGCTGACCCCTGTGGTGCCATCTTGGTTCATGGTAACTATACTAAAACCTTCCCACTATGGCGGGGAACACGGCAGGGATGTCCGCTCTCGCTTTTGCTGTTCGTATTGACATTGGAGCCCCTGTTGTACCTGATTCGCACTCAAAGAAATAGTAGGGGTTAAGGTTGGGAAGGAAGAGGAATTCAGGGTAGCAGCATTTGCAGATGACATATTGGTGCATTTGACAGACCCTGTGCAGGGGCTTTCTCATCTCCTGAAACTGTTTGAGGAGTATGGTTCTTATTCAGGATTAAAGCTCAATTTAGATAAATCAGAGGCTCTCCCCTTGGGGCAAGATCTTTCCAGAACCTGGCCAGGATCTTTTCCGTTGAAATGGGTGAATAAAAAATTTAAGTATTTAGGGGTTCAATTAACGGCTAATTTCTCTGATTTATATGAGGCTAATATTGGTTTATTATTGGAGCAATCGAGTCAGAAAGTGCAGAGGTGGAGGGATTTACCTTTATCGCTAGGTGGTAGAATAGCGCTGTACAAAATGGTTTTGTTTCTGAAGTGGCTCTATATCTTACAAACCCTATCGTTAGTGGTGAAAAGTGGGGCTATGAGAAAATTAGAAAGGCACCTGAATGTTCTCCTTTGGAGGGCTAAACGACCTAGAATCAGACTGAAAGCACTGCAGAACTCATGGGACAGAGGGGGTATGGGCGTGCCAAATTTGACTAGATATAATATGGCATGTCTATTGAGACATGTACGGGACTGGTTGTGGGATACGTTCGATTACACGCCTCTTGAATATGAATGGAGATTAGCAGCTCCCTATCATCTATGATATATTTTGCACGCGACCCCAGCACAGTGCCCACCAGAGGTGAGGACCAATATACTTTTGTTGCCAGTGAGACAGGCTTGGCAATATATCACTAAACTTATTGGTCATTCATCGTCGGTATCATCGTACTTACCGATTCGGGGTAATGGGAACTTTAGGCCTGGGATTGACATAGCTAGATTTGAAGAATGGGAGAAGAGAGGGATAATTAACATAGAACACTGTCTTTCGCAGGAAGGAGGGGTCACTCCTTTTGATACGTTGAGGCAACAATATGAATTACGAGAGACAGATATGTTCTTCTACTTACAAGTGCGTAGCTACATCTCAGCACTCCCATTGGGAGAATTGCAGGATAGCTTTTGTTCCAAGATAGAAGAAGTATTAATGGGGGGAGAGACAAGGATAAAGATATCGACTATACAAAGAGCCATAGTGGGATTGCTGCCAGAAGTGGCTGTGCCGAAGCTAGCGGAGCAGTGGGGACAAGACATGAATTTGAATATTGGAGGGTAGGAACTGTTAAGGGCGATGGAGGATGTTGTATCCCCTCTCCAATCAGGTGACTTTGAGGGATATGTTGTACAAGTTGTTGCGAAGGGCGTTCTTTGCCCCTAAGAGGGCTTGGAGAGTGGGAGTAGCCAAGTCGGATGCGTGCCCTAGATGCAAAGCGGTGGCAGCGACATTAGGTCATATGTTTTGGCACTGCAAGGTAGTGCAGAATTTTTGGAAGAAGGTGGAAGGGTTTATCCAAAATCTATATCAGGAGATAGGGAGTTGGTCCCCTGAGTTTGTGGTCTTAGATATATGGACTGAGAACCAGGAGCCTGCTTGGGTTAATTGACCCAGGATTCAGTTAGCATTGCTGTTAGCCTGTAAAGAGATTCTCAGGGCATGGCTGTCCCCGAGGGGGGCAGGATATTGGCGATGGAGAGAGGCTCTATATGATGCTCTCTTGCTGGAACAGGAGCGGGCTAGAACTGCTCGGCGATGGGATTATGTTTTAGAAGAATGGGGCCCCTTTCTTGATAACTTGTTGCCTGGAGCACGCAGCAGAGTACTTAATCAATGTGGTTAGGTAACTTGGAAGGAAAGGAGCAGCAGGAGTGAGAAGCACCTACAGGGTGGGGAGGGAGAGGGATGGGGATGGGGAAAGGGAGGCAGGGGATCATAGAGGGTAGGGGGAAAACTCAATTAGGAGGACATGAATAATTAACAAAATACTATTGTCCCCATATAAAGTTAAGGTACACCTCGCAATAGATTCAACACGATAGAGGGCACACATTTAGGGGGTTTGTGGTTGTTATACGACTTGAGGCTAGTGTGTTGGGCTGTATTGTGTTTGGAAACATGTAATGTCTTAGAGTGTATGTATTGCTAATATCATTGGTTATATGGAGTAAGATTGTAATGACTATAAGCGAATTGTAGAATAAAAACCAAGGGGGGAGGAATGGGGGGTGGAGGGGGAGGGGGGAGGGGGAATAAATTAAAAATGTAAATAATGTCAAGGTTGATGCTCTCGGAGGGTGTAAGAGTCACCATCCACTGAGGGTATGTGGATTGTTTGTACCTAATGTTGAATAATAAACAGAAATTTCCTAAAAAAAGGTTTGGTCAAGTTCCTGGAGGAAAAGTCCATAAACCATTATAAAAGAGGATCCAAGAAATCCACTGCTTACCCTGGGACAAGCATTGTGGAACCTGGGTATGCTTTTGGAAATCTGCTAGGTACGTGTGACCTCGATTGGCCTCTGTTGGAAACAGGATACCGGACTTGATGGACATTGATCTGACCCAGCATGGCATTTCTTATGTTCTTATTAGTGGAATCTTTACTAGTGAGGAATTTGACATTTTTTTAGTATATTTCCCACCAGGGAGAGAAGAGGCTCAATGCATGAAAGATTTTTAGCATGGTTGTTTGATATCTCAGTGAATAAAAGTGTAATGGTTATTGGTGATTTTTAATTATCATATTTTTGCTCTCAAGAATTTGCCACATTTCATAGGTTAGTAGATCGAAAATTATTAATTTACTTCCTAACACATATTAAAGAGCTTATTTTAGATTTAATGTTTTTAGGATTAAGAATATTTTGTCCTCAGTGAGAGTTTGGTCAGACCACTTTCTATTTGGAGGGGTTTGATGTGATAATCCGAAGAATCAAGAGGTGGTTTTGATACCATTGGCAGCATCCTCCAAGATGGACAAGTCTCAGCTGAGGTGCCAGACTAAGGCAAATCACCTATCTGGGCAGCAGCAGAATGGGATGGTGGTGCTAGCGGAGGGTCATAATTCTGTGATAACGGCAACAATTCTAGAATTACTTGCACAGAAGAAAGGCCTGGCAATCTACTTCCATATCTTGCCACAAAAACCCAGTGGATAGTTACAACAAAACAAATTCCACTATAGTGCTGGAAGATGAGACCACCATGTTGGAAGGCACTCAACTGGCTACCGGGGAGGAGCTGAAGATTCAGAGTAAAGCCAGCATTTCTGATGTGGTTGGATCAAAGTCCTCAGGACGTCTGACTGCTGTTGTATCTGCGCATGGAATGAGAGTCAGAAGCAGCAAAGATGTCTTACATATTGGGTCGTGGAACATATGAAGCAGAACCAAGGGAAGTTGGAGATGGTCAAGAATGAAATGGAATGTGCACAACTCGAACTGTTTGGTGTCAATGAACTGAAATGAAATGCACTGGCATTGGGCACTATGCTTCTGATGAGTACATGGTTTACTATGCTGGAAATGAAAGACAAAGAAGAAATGGTGTTGCATTTATAATCAAAAAGAAACTTGCAAGAACTGTAATGAAATACAATGCCCATCTACACAGCTATAATTCAGGTATATGCCCCAACAACAGCTGCACAAGAGGAAGAAATTGATGAGTTCTATGAACAAGTGCAAGCTCAAACTGACAGAACATACAAACAGGATATCCTAATAGTCATAGGTGACTGGAATGCAAATGTTGCGAACAAAGAAGGTAAAGTGGTTGGAAAATATGGATTTGGCAATACAAATGAAGCTGGAGAAAGACTGAAAGAATTCTGCAAGACCAACAATCTAGTCACCTCAAACGCCTTCTTCCAGCAACACAAGCGCAGACTGTACACATGGACTTCACCCAATGGATTGTACAAAAATCAAATTGACTACATTTATGGAAGTCAATGATGGAAAAGCTCTATAACATCAACAGAGACAAAACCTGGGGCTGACTGTGGTACAGATCACCAACTACTGGTATGCAAACTCAAGCTAAAGTTGAAAAAGATCAAGCCACTCATGAATGTAGCACAATATGACTGTGAGAATGTACCACTGGAATTTAAAGATCACCTGCAAAATTGATTAGCAGCTTTAGATAGAAATAGCAGAGCTCCAGAAGAGTTATAGGATGGCATCAAGAAATTTGTGTAGGAAGAAAGTGAGAAGTTTCTACAAAAGGTGAAAAAACGGGGCGGAGCCTGATGTCCAGCGGGTTAGACGCTTTGCGCTGAAGCTCCCGAGGGGCCTACTCAGAATCCTGACTTAATACCTACATTAACTTGATATTTTGCTCCGAACTTACCGGGGTGCCTCGGGGGAGATGGCGGCCCATAAACCAGTGCGTTTAGACTTCGGATCTTCATCTTCTTCACACGGAAAACGTTCCAAGACAGAGCTGCCTTCCCCACAAAAGATGGTGCCATTTCGGGATAACCCCGAAATGCAACAGGAGATCTTGGAGGAAATACGTGGTGTGAAGGAACTGGTGCAGTCTAACGGAGAAGCGCTCCGAGCCATGAGAGAAGATTTTGGTGTGCTTCAGGATCGTTTTGAAGGTCTTTCATTACGGCAGGACAATATGGCGGGGGTCCTCGACTCGCACGTGGTGCGCTTGGTGAAACTGGATGAGGCTGAGCGTCAGATACAGAATCTACAAAAAGAGTTAGAGGATAGCAATAATCGAGCCCGTCGCAACAATGTCAGGCTCATTGGTGTACCGGAGGGCGCGGAAGCAGGAGATATGAGAGAATTCCTGGTCAAAACTCTTCCCTCCTTGCTGAAGATTACTTTTCACAGAGATCTGGAAATTGACCGAGCACACCGTGTTCCTACCAGCATGGCGCTCAATCGGACGACCCCCCGGCCCATCATTTTTCGTCTACTGAGATATCAGCAAGTTGAGCAAATTCTAAATGCTGCCCGGGCGAATCGTCATTTGGAGTTTGAAAATCATAAAGTCTCCTTCTTCCCTGACCTGGCTAAGCCCACAGCTGACCGTCGGAAGAGACTCCTTGCTTTTCGACCTCGACTTCACCAGTTACAGGCTCGCTTCGGCATCTTATATCCAGCGAAGCTTAGAGTGACTCTCCATAACCAAACTCGTACCTTCGAAGATCCTGATCTGCTAGCAACATTTCTAGCTTCTAAAGAAGCAGACCAGATGCGCTAACCCAATAGCTTGGATGGAATCCGCTGGAACTGTCCGCCATTTTGAATGGCCCGATGCGGTGATTGCTGCCTGAAACGGAGACTGCCTGGACTTTCTTTCTCTTTATATATACCTTATTGGTCTCCTTTCTTTCCACGATGAGATCCTTGGTTAGTTTCGGAGCCTTCGGAGCCTGTATAGCACTGTAGGATTTATGTATCAATTCAGGCCTTCTCTGGGGTTTCTCCCCGCAGACATCAGGCCGCCAGTGATTTCTGGGGTTTTGCTTCTTCTCTAGGCACTCCGGTGCTTATTTTGTTATAAGGGGCGCTTCATGGTTTTCCTTAGTTTAATCCCTCTCATGTTGTTTCTGCAGTCATTTACTGGTACTATGAGCGACATTGTGTACCTCTGTGCGCTATTATGTTTCTTTTTCAGATTGTTTAACTATTTGGCATTGCTTTATGTACGTTATCATTACTGATTGTAAAAGGCATCAATAGTCCATTCCAAGGAGGGACAATCCCTAGCTCTCTTAATCATGATTATTCTGAGTTAGTGTATTCTCAGGAGGCCCATTTACTGGGCATAGCTATTTTCTCTCTCCTTTATTACGAAATACTGGAAATTGGCTCCCATCTGAACCTCAATGATTGGTGGAATTATGTCCATTTTACTGTAATTATGAGCAACTACTTCGTCTGTCAATCTCTTCCACTCAAGCCCTTCATTGCTTGTATAAAAGGAAGGTGTTCCATGATTATGTACTAAATGCTAACTGCTCTCATTTGGCTGTTTACTCTGTATACATTTCTGCCACAGGATCAGCCTGTATCATCAATACCATTTCTGCTTGTATGCTGTACAATAACTGTTGTGTGTGAGCGCTTATGTGATGACTCTTATTAGTTTAGAGAAGAAGCATAGGGGTGGGGGGTACTTGGGGTTGTTTTCTTATTGTATGTGTGTATTTGTATCTTTTGGTGTGTTGTTACTTTTGTTTGTTGTAAAATGAAAATAAACGTCTTAAAAAAAAAAAAAAGGTGAAAAAACAAATATGGCCAAAATGGATGACTAAAGAAACTCTGAAAATTGCCTAGAAACGCAGAGAAGCTAAAGCCAGAGGAGAAAGAGAGGCAATCACAGAACTCAATAGAGATTTCCACCATGTGCAGCAAGACAAGACAAGGAGAAGTACTATGACGCATGCAAGGAAATAGAATAAGAAACTATTAGAGGAAGAACAGGATCGGCTTTCCTAAAGCTTCGAAAGTTAAAGAAAATATTCCAGCCTCAAATTGGAATGCTACAAGATGCTCAAGGATCCATATAGAAAGAATATACAGAGTCATTATACCATAAATGTCAAGGGGACCAACACCTCTTTGAACCTGTACGTTATAATCAGGAACCATTGGTTATCAAAGAAGAAGTTGAAAGAGCATTGAAAGTCTTATCCGAGAACAAAGCATCGGGAATTGATGGCATTTCCATTGAAGTATTACAGCAGTCTGATGCGGCTGTTACCATATTTACAAAGCTCTGCAGGAAATTTGGAAGACAAACTTCATGGTCAACTGACTGGAAAAGATCTGTGTTTATACCAATACTGAAGAAAGGTGATCTGACTGACTGTGGAAATTGTCACACAATTGCTCTGATCCCACATGCCAGCAAGATTATACTCAAGATCATTCAGCAGAGACTACAACCATACCTGTAACGAAAACTACCTGAAGTGCAAGCAGGGTTCAGGAAAGGGCGAGGAACGAAAGACATCATCATGGGTGTGAGATGGATCCTTGAAAAGACAAAAGAATACCAAAAGGATATCTATATGTGTTTTATTGACTACAGCAAGGCTTTTGACTGTGTAAACCATGAGAAACTCTGAGCCACATTAAGAAGCATGGGTATACCAAAACATCTGATAGTTCTCTTGCTCAATTTTACATTAATCAAGAAGCACCAGTGCAAACGGAACAAGGAGAAACAGAATGGTTTCAAATCAACAGAGGTGTAAGACAAGGCTGCATGCTTTCCCCCTACCTCTTTAATTTATATGCAGAACAAACCAGAGAAGCAGGACTGTATGAAGACAACAGAGATGTGAAGTTTAGTAGGAGTCATTAACAACCTTTGCTATGCTGATGATACCACAATACTGGCTGAAAGTGAACCCGATCTCAAACATTTGCTTCTTAAGATCAAGGAACATAGTCTTAAAATGGGCCTGCACCTTAACATAAAGAAGACAAAGATTCTGACAACTGGCATAATAGGTAGGTTCATCATTGATGGAGAAGAAATTGTAATAGTTGACAACTTTAACCTTCTTGTTCAACAATTAATAAAGAAGCGACAAGCAGTCAAGAAATCTGACAATGCATTGCTTTTGGCAGAATGGTTCGAAGGACCTAGACAAGATTCTCAAGAGCAGAGATGTCTCTCTCTTTTCAAAGATTTGACTTGTCCAAGCATGATATTTTCAATAATGTCATATGGATGCGAATGTTAGACAGTGAAAAAGTTAGACAGGAAGAAAATCGATCCATTTGAATTATGGTGCTGGCGATGAATACTGTGTTATACAATGGACTGCCCGGAGAACAAACCAGTTAGAAGCTCAAATGATAAAACTTCAACTTTCATGCTTTGGACACATCATGCGAAGAGAGAGATCATTAGAGAAAGACTTCATGCTTGGCAAGGTAGAAGGTCAACACCAAAGAGGAAGCCATCAATGAGATGGATCAATACAATAACGGCAACTATGGGTGCCAGTCCATCAACAATGAGTCGCCTGACTGAAGACCGAACACAATTTAGGATGACTATCCAGAGTGTCGCCATGAGTCGACACCAACTCAGCAGCACTTAACAACAGCAGAGAGGTGAATGTGCAGAAATTTTAGGATCAGGTGGAAGAGGTATTGGCTGTTGAGGAAAATTTAAGTCTAGAAGAAAATCTTTCTAAATGGAAGGATGCATTGTCTAGTACTTTAGCTAGTCTTTTGCCAAAATAAATGAAACAAAAAGAAGAAAAGATGAAATTTTATTTCCGTTTTCAAAGGGGGCCGAACAGCTGCAATTTGAAAGTATGTTGATTAGAGTGAAAATGGCATAAATTGAAGTCTGAGGAGGTCATAAAGTTATGGAAAGAAAGGTTTAGGATTTATAGACAGTTTTTGTATAGATGGAAGAGAGATCATTTTACTAACAGAATCCTTAATTCTAAGGATTCAGCTAGGGAACTGTTTATGATTGTTAAGGAATTGATTGAGGTGAAAAATAAAGATAATGTTAAATGAAAATTGAGTAGTTAAATTCTTACACAGTTCTTTATGGATAAAATTTATATTATCCAAAAATAATTTGTTTGCTTACAGGGTTTGCAAGAAAGGAAAATTAGTATGGTTTTGTTTCTAATGATCATCAATTGAGAAAATTAGTAAGTCATTTTTAATAGAATACAGTCTGGACGATCCTTGTCGAGCTCATTTTTTGCATTCTTTATTGGAGAAAAATTTTCAGTATTTGAAGTCTCTTAGCTCAGCCTTTACAAGAAGGGCATTTTTCCTTCAGCTTTAAAACGGGCTTTATTTCATCCAAATCTAAAGAAATCTCTGGCAGTGGATGATGTGAATAATTGACATGTATTGAATCTGCCTTGTGTGGCAAAAATTGGTTCAATTGTGACTTCTCAAATACAGGACTATTTGGAAGAGATAGGAGGGTTGGATGAAAGCCCATGGAATTTCAGACTGCTTTTAGTAGAGAGACTGTAGTAGTATTAGTTGATTAACTTGCAAAGATTGAAAGGAAAAGGAAGGTTGTGTTTTTTTTTAGTCCTGTTAGATTTCTCATCTGCAGTTAATGCGATTTTTCATAATTTGTTACCAAAAAGACTGCAATTGATGGGCATTGTTGATTATGCCTTAAATTTGTTTGTCCTTTTTGACTAGTAGGTCATTCAGGATGGAATTTAATGAATAGAGGTCTAAAGATTGATTGTCAGACATGTGTACCTCAAGGGGAGCCATTATTGCTGTTCTTTTTAATATTTATTTTAGCCTTTTAGCTGCATGTATTAGGAAGTTAGATTTTTCACTTTATATATGAGCAGATTATGTAAAATTATTTATTCCTATGAAGAATTATTTAAAAGAGTTATTGGATCAATTAACAGAGAAACATGATGGCAGATGAAGACCATATAACTTATCCAGTCTGTCCTTCCATACCAACTACTACAGTCCTTTTTTCCCGTTAGAGATCTTCTGGGTTTCTCCTATGCTTTCTTGAATTCAGATACTGTCCTCATCTCTACTACTTGCACTGGGAAGACTCTTCCATGCATCTGCCACTTTTTCTGTAAAGAAATATTTCTGCATATTACTCCTGAGTCTATCCCCTTTCACCTTCATTTTATGCCCCCTTGTTGCAGAGCTCTCTTTCAATTGAAAAATGCTCTCCCCCTGTGCATTTATGCTATGGAGGTATTTAAATGTCTCTCCCGTTTTTCCTCCGAAGTATACATACTGAGATCTTTGCCTGTCCCCATATGCCTTGCAACGAAGCCCACTGTTCCTTTTGGTAGCCATCCTCTGCACTGACTTCATCCTGTTTATATCCTTTTGATGGTCTCCAGAATTGCACACAGTATTCCAAATGAAATCTCGCCAAAGATTTAAAGAAAGGCATTATCGCCACCTCCTTTCTACTGGCCATTCCTTTCCCTAGGCACCCAAATATCCTTCTGGCTTTCACATCCCCTTTTCTACCTGTTTAGCCACCATAAGCAGAGACATTCATACCTAAGTCCCACTCTTCTTTCATGGACAGAAGTACTTCACCCCCTACACCGTACTGCTCCCTTGGATTTTGCAGCCCAAATGCATGATCCTGCATTTTTTAACATTAAATCTCAGCTGCTAAATTCTTGACCATTCTTCAAGCTTTGCTAGATCCCTCCTCATGTTATCAACTACTTCCTGGGTGTCTACTGTATTGCAGATTTTGGTATTGTCTGCAAAGAGGCAAACTCTACCCAGCAGAAGTTCTGTATTATCATTAACAAAAATGTTAAAAAGAATCCGATCAAGGACAGATCCTTGCAGCTCACCACAGGGTTTGCAAATTCTGAAGAAATGGTTAAACAATAGTAATATTAATGTGAATTTGAATCTGTCTAAATCTGAAATTTTATGGGTTTGGAATAAACCTATTCCAGAAAATGTTAAATTCCATACAGATGGTATATGTTTCATATGAAGTATGCAGCTTGGGAATTATTACTGACTCACAATTAAAATTTGAATCATATGTGCAAGGTGTACAGAAGAAAGCTTGGTATAAGTTAAAGTTAAACAGACAGTTGAGGTTAGTATAAAGAGCTCAAAATTTTCAGACTGTGGTCCAGATGATGGTGTCAAGTCATCCAGATTACTATAATGCGTTATATGTGGAAAAGATGAAGAAATTGGTATGCAAATTACAACGTATTCAAAATGTAGCAGCAAAAATAATTATTTATAGTGGGTATATGGAAAGAGCAACCCCTTAGCTATATGATCTTCATTGATTACCAGTAGACGATTGGGTTCAATTTAAGATATTCTCCAGGACCAAGCAGGAAGTCAGTCCTCACTTATGGGTGACGTCGGCGCCGACGGAGCCCTCGCGGAGCAATTTTCCCCAGCTTTCAAAGAAAGCCTTTGGGAATTGCAGCGCGCATGCGCGGTCGTCTTCCCGCCCGAGGGTGCCATCTTAGCCAGTCTTCTTTTTTCCGCGGAGCCCTACAGACGTCCCCGTCTTGTCCCCGCGAAAAAGTTGATTTTCTTCTTTATTTTATCCTTTTTTCTTTCGGTTCGACGCCGATCGTTTTCCCGCCCGGACTCGCGACGCCGGTCTCGAGTCCTCTTACTTTTTTCGGTTTTTCTGACTTAGTCAGCTTTCGTTTTTCGGTTTTTTCCTGGCAGCCCGGTCCTTTGACCTCGCAGGGGCCCTTTTTCCCCCGATGGCTGCCAGTGGGTTTAAGCGGTGTGGTCGGTGTGACCGAAATATGTCACTAACCGACACACACGACTTTTGCCTCCGCTGCCTGGGCCCGGATCATGAGGAACTGATCTGTGGGCCCTGCAGCAAACTGTCCTCAAAGGCGTTGAGAAGTCGGCAGCATCAGCGTGAGAGAATCTTCGCTGACCCCAGCCGTACCCGGACCTCGTCGGAGGCCTCCGCGTCGAAAGGCTTCAGCTCGGACCGTCGCCGGAGCTCCTCCGACCGGGGTTCTGCCTCCGGGGACCATTGTCGGAAGGAAAAACCCGCGAGGGCGGCGTCGGTGGACGCTCCTGGTTCCGCGAGGGCCAGGTCGCATAGCCCCGACAGCCGCCCCGGGTCCTTGGAGAAGGAACACATCCCGAAGCGACCTCGCCTGGAGTCGGAGATGCCTGCCCGGGTAAGTCCTGTGGTCCTTCTGGACTCGCCTCCGCGATAGCCGACGTCGGGCCTGACGCCGTCGGGGCCCGAGTCGGGGGCTGCTGGGTCACCTGAGCTCGGACTCAGGTTGACGGCCTTGGAGAGCAGACTGTCTGCCTTCATGGACCAGCAGAGGGCACTGCTCGCTGGCTTCGCTGGCGCCGCTGCCCCGACCGCCGGGACGTCGACGTCTAAGTCGACCCCGGAGACCGAGCCGATCCTCGAGTCGATGAGAACTCGAGTCGATCCTCGGTCGAGGTCACCCTCGGCCTCCCGTTCGGGACCGAGGTCGCCGACGCCGACTCCCTCGGCGTCGGGGCGGCTGGCGCCGCACCCTGCCCGGGCCGACCCCACCGAGTCCTCGTCGGAGTCGGTCTGGGAGTCTGAGGAGGAAGAGTCACCTGATTCTTTCCGGACTCGGTGTGTCCCATCGGACTCACCGGAGTCCGAGCCTCGGAAGCAGTCCCCCCCGGAGGATGCCCGGTTCTCGGACTTCGTTAGGGATATGGCCAAGGCTTTGGCCTTCCCTGCGGATCCCGAAGAGGAGCCTCGAGCCGAAGAGCTCGACGCCCTCCAGTATGACTCTCCCGCGAGGGAGCACTTTACTGTGCCGGTTCCTCCTATGCTGGAACGACTACTCTTCCGCATGTGGGAGAGTCCGGCCTCCTCGCCGGTCCTGAGCAAGCGGGTCGATTCTATCTATCGGGTCCGCAAGAGCCCTGGCTTTCAAAAGGCACAGCTGCCACACCATTCCATGGTAGTGGAATCGGCCATGCATCGTCTTAAGAGCCAGAAGATGCACTCCTCGGTGCCTCCTGGAAGGGAGGCCCGTAACCTGGATGGCCTTGGCAAGAAGTGCTTCCAGGGCTCTATGCTCGCTTGTCGTGTCCAGACTTACCAGCTATACATGGGCATGTATCTCCGGGATCTGGCTAAAGAGCTAGCCGGATTCTCCGCTGGTCTCTCCGAGGAGCCCTTGCGGAGGTTCCTAGCCTTGTCCACGGGCATTCGGGAATGCTCAAAGTTCATGTCCCGAGCAGCCTATGATGGCTTTGAAGCATCGGCTCGTGTGGCCGCAGCCGGCATCGGTGCCCGCCGACAGGCTTGGCTTCAGTCGTCAGACCTTGAGCCCTGGGTACAGGACAAGTTGGTCGATGTCCCCTGCCGAGGCGAAAACCTCTTTGGCAAGCCCATGGCGGAAAAGGCTGCACAAATTGAGACTGAGGCTCTCACCAGGACCAGGCTTTCTAGGAAGACCTCCGCCCCTTCCCAGAAAAAGAAGGGCTCGGGGAAAAAGTCCTTTTACCCGAGAAAGGCGGCTGCCTACAAACAATACCCCCATTATCAGGCCCCTGCAGCTCCCCAACAGGGCCAGCAGGCCAAGGGACGGGGTAACGGGTCCCGTAGGCAGCAAGCCCCCAAGCCTGCACCACCAGCCCCTGCTCAGCAGGGTGGGGGCTTTTGACTCGCTCAGCATAGCCTCTCCCCCCCCGCTGGTTCCTCCCAGCACCGGAGGCCGGCTGGTTCACTTCGCCCACAGGTGGTCCAGCATCACCGCAGATGCCTGGGTGCTTCAGGTCGTGCGAGAAGGCTACCTTCTCCACTTCCATCAGGTGCCTCCCTCCTATTTCCTGGGAGAACCTCCGCGCCCCCCTCTGCACAGGGAGTTGCTCCTTCAGGAGTTAGCAGGTCTTCTGCAGGAACAGGCGGTGGAACCGGTGCCACACCACCTGAGAGGTCAAGGCTTTTATTCAAGGTATTTTCTGATACCAAAGAGAACAGGGGGCCTCAGACCCATCCTGGACTTGCGCAACCTCAACAAGTTCCTTGTGCGGGAGAAGTTCAAAATGCTTACCCTTGGAATCCTTCTGCCCTACCTCCAGCAGGGAGATTGGCTATGCTCCTTGGATCTAAAGGATGCCTACACGCACATCCTCATCCACCCAAGCCACCGCCAATACCTAAGGTTTGTGGTGGCGGGAAATCATTACCAGTACAGAGTTCTGCCCTTTGGCCTGTCCTCCGCACCACGAGTCTTCACAAAATGTCTCGCGGTCGTGGCGGCCCATCTCCGGCTTCACGGCCTCTATGTCTTTCCATACCTCGACGACTGGCTCATCAGAGCAGCGTCCGCTCAGGAGGTCACCAACGCCACGTGCCGCACGGTGACTCTGCTGCAGCACTTGGGCTTTGTTATAAACTTCGCAAAGTCCACTTTGCTCCCCTCACAGGATCTCGAGTTCATCGGCGCACGGCTGCACACTCCGCAGGCGAGAGCGTACCTACCGCTCGACAGGGCTCAACGGCTCATGGACCTAGCCGACCGCTTTCGCAGCCAGCCCCTGGTCTCCGCCAGGCGCTTCCTGAGACTGCTCGGCCATATGGCTTCCACCGTCCATGTGACCCCCAATGCCCGCCTGAATATGCGGTCTGCTCAATGGTGTCTCCGCCAGCAGTGGCGACAAGCCACGGGCGGCCTAGCAGACCTAGTGCGCGTTTCCGAGCCGCTGGTCTCGTCTCTCCGGTGGTGGCTCCGGCAGCCGAACCTGATATTCGGAATGCCTTTCCAGTCACCTCAGCCGACCCGGGTGCTGACCACCGATGCATCCCTCCTGGGCTGGGGAGCACATTGCCAAGAGGCACGTACTCAGGGCCTCTGGACCACATGGGAGTCGGCTCAGCAGATCAACTTCCTGGAGCTCAGGGCGATCCGCCTAGCTCTCAAGGCCTTCTCCCACCTGACTTCCCAACAGTCCGTCCTTGTCCAGACGGACAATCAAGTTGCCATGTTCTACGTGAACAAGCAGGGGGGCACGGGCTCCTTCCTCCTCTGCCGGGAGGCACAGAAGCTCTGCTCTTGGGCCGTCCGTCACGGCATTCTCCTCAAGGCAGTTTATCTCCCGAGCCAAGAAAATTGCCTTGCAGACAAACTCAGCAGGGTCCTCCAGCCGCACGAGTGGCGTCTGGATCCCTTGGTAGTTCAGAAGCTCTTCCTCAAGTGGGGTCTCCCCACGGTGGATCTCTTTGCCAGTCCTCACAACCGGCAGCTTCCTCGCTTCTGCTCTCGTCAGCCACACCCCCTTCGGGTTGCGGCGGACGCCTTTCTGATCTCGTGGTCGGGGAGCCTTCTGTACGCTTTCCCTCCCATCCCGCTGGTCTCTCGGACTCTTTTCAAGGTTCTCCGAGACAAAGCCTTCATGATCCTGGTGGCCCCTCGCTGGCCCAGGCAGCCGTGGTTTCCGCTCCTGCTGCAACTGGCGGTGGAGGATCCAATCCCTCTGGGGGTACAACCGGATCTCCTCACTCAGGATCAGGGGTCCCTCCTGCACCCCAACCTCAGGTCTCTCAACCTCATGGCCTGGCTGCTGAGAGGGTAGTCCTTGCTCCCCTTCTCCTGCCGGCGGAGGTGGAGGAGGTCGTCTTGGCTTCGCGACGGCCTTCTACCCGCAAATGCTACGCCCTTAAATGGCGTCGCTTTGCAGTCTGGTGTACCCAACAGTCTCAGGATCCCTTCTCCTGCCCGGTGTCGGTGATCTTGCAGTACTTGCTGCACCTCTCTAATCTGGGACTTAAGTCCAACTCCGTCAAAGTTCACCTCAGTGCTCTTTCTGCACATCATGTGCCGGTGGACGGCAGACCTCTCTCCAATGACCCTCTCGTAGCGAGGTTTCTCCGAGGTCTCCTTCTCCTTAAACCACCTCTGCGCCCGCCAGCGCCTGACTGGGACCTGAATGTGGTTTTGCAGCGGATCACCTGTCCGCCTTTTGAACCTATGGCTACCTGTTCTCTCCGTTTTCTGTCTTGGAAAACTCTGTTCTTGATAGCCCTCACTTCCGCTAGACGCGTAAGTGAATTGCAGGCCCTCGTGTCTGATCCCCCTTACACTAGGTTCTACAAGAATAGGGTGGTCCTACGGACTCATCCGAAATTTCTGCCTAAAGTGGTCTCCCCTTTTCACATCAATCAGGAGGTGGTACTTCCAACCTTTTTTCCCAGACCACACTCCAGCCGAGCTGAGACGGTCCTCCATACCCTGGACTGTAGAAGGGCCCTGAACTTCTACCTTGACCGTACGCGGGAGCACCGTAAAGCTGCTCAGCTTTTTGTGTCTTTTGACCCCAATAAATTGGGGCTCCCGGTCTCCAAGCGTACTCTGTCCATCTGGGTGGCGGACTGTATCTCTTGGGCTTATGGGGCAGCCGGACTCTCCTTAGAAAGTAGAGTCACGGCTCATTGCGTTCGGGCAAAGGCCACGTCAGTGGCTTACCTCCGCTCTGTTCCGCTGGCAGACATCTGCCGGGCCGCTACTTGGTCTTCGAGCCAGACTTTTGCGGTCCATTACTGTCTCGAGAGGGAGTCCCGTAGGGACAGTGCTTTCGGACAGGCAGTCCTCCGTAATCTCTTTGAGGTCTAAGCAACTCCTACCCTCCATCCCGGATGTGGGCTACCGGTGGGTGATAATTCAGCGAAGATTCTATCCTTCTGTGCTGCTGAGCTAGAGGGAGCTCATTTTTGTGCTTAGGGTCTCCGGTAGCCTTGAGCTTGGGAGTCCCATAAGTGAGGACTGACTTCCTGCTTGGTCCTGGAGAAAGCGTAGTTACTCACCTGTAACAGGTGTTCTCCAGGAGCAGCAGGAATCAGTCCTCACTACCCTCCCTCCTCCCCTTGGAGTTGCAATCGTCTGCTTATGTTCTTTTTGCAAATTTTTATGCTGTCTTTTTAGCTATGTCATCTGACTGGCTAAGATGGCACCCTCGGGCGGGAAGACGACCGCGCATGCGCGCTGCAATTCCCAAAGGCTTTCTTTGAAAGCTGGGGAAAATTGCTCCGCGAGGGCTCCGTCGGCGCCGACGTCACCCATAAGTGAGGACTGATTCCTGCTGCTCCTGGAGAACACCTGTTACAGGTGAGTAACTACGCTTTATGTCTTGTTTTCAAAGCCATTCCATAGTATTGGACCTATGTATTTCTCAAATAAGTTGTATAAAGCTTCTTCTGTAGGTCTTTGAGAAATTCTCTCATTGTTCTTTGATGTTACCATCTGCTGCTTCTTTTTCTAAAATCAAAATTGGGGATAGATATTTTTCAGAGGCTGTCCTAAGATCATGGAACAGTTTACCAATAGAGATTAGGCACCTTGCAAACTAATTTTGATTTCATAAATCACTGAAGACTTGTTTGCGAAGTATTTTAAAAATGTGTAGAATAATTATTGATGATATGTGTTTTATGCGTATCTTTGATGTTCTTGTACTCCATTTTGTATGTCTTATAATTGTAAAAGCGGATTATAAATGATGCTATTAAATTAATTAAATTATTTATTTGTTTACATTCTCTTATATACCGCGCTATTCTGCATCAGTGTGGTTTACATTGAACAAACTGAAATTACATTGAACAGGGCATTATAACTTGGAGATAACTATTTTACAGGGAACATGGGCTATGGAGGGTTAAGTGGCTTGCCCAAGACCACAAGGAGCACCTGTGGGACTAGAAACCCCAGTCCTTCCGGCCCAAGGTTGCTGTCCTCTAGTGGGATTTGAACCCCTGACCTTCCGGCCTGAAGTACCTCGCCCCAACCACTAGGCCACTCCTCTCCTCTCCACTCCTGTCCTCCACTCTACTCCTCCACTCCTAAAATAAGTACAACTATTATTCCATATAATTGCAGAGTGTCTATGGAGGTAAGTGTGTCTACATGTTGTGGACATTGCTATTATGGAAATACCTACACTTATGAATTTGCAACTACACCATTTTTCATGTATCCGGCATGCAGCATCATACTAAGTGGACTTGTAGGGATTGTAAAGATATTTAGAATTTTTCTAGTACATGGTTTCTTTCTTTAGCTGCTTAGATACCTTGGCATCATTTCCTCCCTCCCTACTTCTCATTAAGTATAGCTGTTTATTCTCTCAAAATGCTTCAATGGCTTTGATTTATTTTGTTTTCTTAATTCTACAGGCATGCAGATGGATCAATCAAATTTTGGGATGCCTCTGCAAGTAAGTCCTTGGAAATTTAATATTATAGTTACAAGTTGGAAGATAATGTTTTGTAACGTGAAGGCTAATTTTAGATAGTACATGAAGAACAGAATTGAGATATACATAATTCTGGTGGTATTTTAGAAAAGGTTCTACAAGACTTGGAGCATTTTCTAAAATAATACAGAAGTGCATGTGCATTCCCTGATAAGTGGAGCTGGAAGAACCATGTGGGAAAAATCAATGTATGCAACTCAGCAACTTACACGTTTAAGTTGGTATATCACAAGACATCATGCCCATGTGAAGGAGACGTGGCTTTCATGCTCTGGTTTTCAAAAGAATCTTAGCCTTCTTGGAGCAGAGTAAAAAGACATTGGAAGCCCACCCAGCTGCATTTTTCATAATCTCTGCCTTCCTGTTCTGTCTGTTCTCTGCTAAGCCGTCGTGTTTGAATTATTGGAGTTCCTTCTGTTCATCATTGCTCTTATATTGTAAACTGCATAGATTTGACTAGAGAGGCAATATAGTAAGCCACAAATACACATAGCATAAGCATATATGTGTGTGTTTGCCATTTTTCAAACCTACATATACAAATGCCACCAGTTAAGTAGAGAGGATGCTTTATTTATTGAATTCAGTTTCAATAAATGACAGATTAAGGAGGGATAGCTACCTTAATCCCTCCTGAAAAGGGCTGGCCAAAAGAGCA
This sequence comes from Ichthyophis bannanicus, assembly GCA_033557465.1. Lineage (NCBI taxonomy): Eukaryota > Metazoa > Chordata > Amphibia > Gymnophiona > Ichthyophiidae > Ichthyophis > Ichthyophis bannanicus. Next base: position 548,741,783 of record CM066033.1, read on the forward strand.
CTTTTTAGAAACCTATATATGCCAAGGAGCAGTTGTAAATCCCAACATGGACAGTTTTGGACCAGGGCTGGTGTAGCACAGTAAGTGCAGTAAGTACGGGAGGAGAGAAGCCAAACGCTGTCATGAGCACTGTTCTATGTTGCGTCAGACCTATCTGTACATGAGGAGGACAGTGTCATTCTATAGTTGCAGAGGGATGCCAGAAACCCTGGCTCCATTCGTGTTTTGCCCATGCATGTGCATTCTCTATATGAAATGAGGCATATATGTGTAGGCCACAACCTAATCACACACCTAACATATGCCCCCTTGCAATTTATACATTATGTATGGTATTTTAAAAGTGCTATTCGAGATGTAGACGTCTGAAAACGGGTATGCAGATGTCCAAATCACAGAGAGCCATTCAGCAGCCAGGTCTGTGGACATCCCTAGCACGAGGACATCTAGGTCTGAATGGGGGGCATGGCGGAAGCGTGGTCAGGGCATTCCTAAGAATCTGGATCTTCCAGATCTCTGAAACTTCCTGGATGTCCCAAATCATATCTAAAGTTAGACCTGCTTCAGTCACAAACAGGCATCTGAGACATGCTCATTTTGTTAGGCAAAGACTGGAAGATGTCAAGAAGGAGCTATTCTACTACCCCTTGTATTTTATTATATGTCAACGAACACTGATGGAGAATGGAAGCTCATGTTTTCACTTTCACATGTTTACAAAAAAAGCCAAAAATCAGAAACAATCCTTATCAGAAGTTAGTGAGTTCCAAAGTTCGGGTGCCATCACAGAAGAAATCCTAGCACACGTATTACTTTTCCTTATTTCTGTTACAGCAAGCACAACAGATTAATTGAGAAGGTGTATCCATATGGAATGAACAGACTGATAAGGCCATAATAACAAGGCAATTTAATGATATCCCATGAAGATTTAAATGTCATTATCAACAACTCATACTTAATCTAATAAATCATTGGCAGCCAATACGATTCCATTAGCGCATATGAATATGTCTAGATTTCCCTAATATAATCCTAGCAGCAGCATTCTGTAGGAGTTACATTGCCTTTAAAACATCAGAAAAAATAATATTACACTGATCAAAACTAGAGAAGACTATCACCTGAAACATAATGCTGTGGCTTGCTGAAATGGTATGGGAATCACCCTTTGTCCAAAAAGGCTGCGATGATATAAGAATTGCATCTTATAAAACACCGTCTGAATCACCTTTTGTTTATAGTAACATAACATAGTATATGATGGCAGATAAAGACCAGTATGGTCCATCTAGTCTGCCCAGAAAGGCAGCAAGAGTAGGTGCGCCTGCCACTCTGTGCAGGTCACCCCTTCCCATGCCTTTGTTTAGGGGTGTACCCACTGCTCCATGTAGGTCACCCCTAGTTACTGAGATATAAAAGATAGTTATGTTTGTTTTGATTTTATCCTGTTGCTATAAAGGGATCCACTGTCTGTCCCATGCCATTTTGAATTCTGTCACTGTATTTGCCCCCACCACTTCCATCTGGAGGGCATTCCAAGCATCCACCACCCCTTCAGTGAAAAAGTATTTCCTTATGTTCCCTTTCAGTTTTACCCCCATGCAGCTTCATGTTATGTCCTCTAGTTTTACAACTTCCCCGTCTTTGGAAGAGGTTTGTTTGTTCATTAATAATCTTCAAGTATTTAAAGGTCTGAATCAGATTTCTCCTGTCCCTCCTCTCTTCCAGACTATACATATTTAGGTCTTCAAGTCTCTTCTCAAGTCTTCTGACACAGGCTCCAAATCATTTTGTTCGTCTTCCTCTGAACTGTTTCCAACCTTTTTATGTCTTTTACGAGATATGGTCTCCAAAACTAAACACAATATTCCAAGTGAGGCCACACCAGTGACTTCTACAGTGGCATTAGTACCTCTTCCTTTCTGCTGGTAATGCCTCTCTGTATGCAACCTTGCATCCTTCTGGCTTTTGCCTCCGCCTTGAAGAGCCAACTGTGAATCCAGAATAACCCCCAGATATTTAACGTTTGTAGCAAAAGACCTGTGAGAGTCCGCTGGACAATTAGATGATAGAGACATAAAAGAGATGACAAGGACCTAGTGAAGAGACTGAATGAATTCTTTGTTTCGGACTTTACTGAAGAAGATATAGGGAAGTTACCTGTGCCCATCAGTGGTATTTAAAGGTGATGTATTGGGGGAATTGAAACAAATCTCAATAAACTGAGAAGATGCAATATAACTATTTGATAAACTAAAGAGTAGTAAGTCACCTAGACCAGATGGTATACATCCCAGAGTGCTGAAAGAACTGAAATATGAGATTGCAGTCCTACTACTAGTAATCTGTGAACTATCGTTAACATCATCAGTAGTACCTGAAGATTGGAGAGTTGCCAACAAAACGCCAATTTTTAAAAAGGGTTCCAGTGGTCATCTGGTAAACTACAGACTGGTAAACTTGACATCACTACTGGGCAAAATGGTAGAAATGATTATAAAGAATAAAATCACTGAACATGTGGATAGTTATGGTTTAATGGGAGAAAGCCAACATGCATTTGGCCAAGAAAAGTCCTGTCTCACTAATCTGTTATATATTTTTGAAGCTGTGAATAAACAGGTAGATAAAGGTCAGCTGGTTGATTATAGTGTATCTGGATTTTCAGAAAGCCTTTGTCAAGGTCCCTCATGAGAGACTCTTGGGGAAATTAAAAAGTCATGGGATGGGAGGCAGTGTACTATTGTGGATTAAGAACTGGTTAAAAGATAACACAGAGTAAGGCTAAATGGCCAGTTTTTCTCAGTAGAGAAACATAGAAAAATAATGACAGAAAAAGACCACATGGCCTATCTAGTCTATCCTCTCATATCAACAACTACAACAGTTCCCTTTTTTCCTTTAGAGATCTTCTGTTTTTCCCATGCTTTTTTGAATTCAGATACTGTCCTCATTTCTACCACCTCCACTGGGAGACTATTCCATGGATCCACCACTCTTTCCATAAAGAAATATTTCCGCATATCACTCCTGAATTTATCCCCTTTCACCCTCATCCCATGTCCACTCATAGCAGAACTTGCTTTGTAAATGGGGGTGCTTGTTGTGAAAGTTCCACAATCTTGGCAAAGACAGGAATTTACTTGACTTGCAAAGGATTGTGGGTGTTGTAGTTCAATCACACAAAACCAGCCGTTTAACCAGAATAAAGAATTGTAGTTGCTCGAGTGTAAAGCAGAAAACAGATTTTATTTATGGGGAGTTATTCCCTCACACAGATATGCTTGGTAACATCAACAGGATAATTTCTTCAGGAATTGTATTCAGGAAACAAAACAAATAAGGCAACTGAATTACTTATGCAACAACTTAGTAAAGACCTTGATGGAACAGAAAAGGTCTTTCTTCTAGCCCCTGTTAATAAACTTTCTTAGCAGTGCTGGAATGAAAAATAAACCAAAAAGGAAAATTCTCTTTATCAAAAAAACAACTTTCTTCCTTTCACATAGTGAAGACGTTTTCTGTCCAAAGTCCCACGTGCACTTGTGCCTTGCTCTAATCACAGGTGCTTAACCAGCTGCAAACCATTGCTTGTCCACTCTCCACGTGGCTCTAACTTTCCCCAAAGCTTTCTCTCAAAGAAACTTTTCTGGGAAGTTAAAAAAAAACATTACAGTTCCTTTTGGTGTTTGATTCTTAACTGAGGATTACTTTAGAACAGCAGCCTAGAAAGAGAGCAATCCATGCATTCCACTTTCTCATTTGATATTTCCCCTTGCTCTTGAAATATCATAGGATCACTTTCATACACTGGCTCAGAGGAATTCTCTAACTGATCTCTACCAGGATAGAAACTGTTTCCCTGCTGTCTTCCTTGTGCAAAGCTAGGGAACAAATCAGAGTTCATACCTGAGATCACGTTGTCATTAGGTTTCCTCTCTGGGTATTTTGGCCAGTAGGTAGCAAAGCTTCTGTGCCCAGCTCTCCAGTCAGAATCTCTGGACTTTAGGTCTCTTTTCCCATACCTCCTTAAATAGGTATTAGAGCTCCTTCTTTCTGTAGATGCAGCCGTCTCCTTTACAAGAGCTGTCCGAGGGTTCATGGCTGTATATCTCCAAGCCTCTGGTTTCTTCCAGTCCAATGAAGAATGCTTGCCCCAGGAATCTCTCCCAGCATACGTACTGCCTTGGGCTCCTTTCTTAGACCTCCTGGACATCTTGCTGTTCTTCCTTCTGTTCACGCTCCATATGTCCTTCTCTTGCCGTCCTTGCCACCATTGTTGTCCTTGCTCTCCTTGCTGTTGCTCTTGCTATTGCCATTGCTGTCTCTCTGAAGAATTTCTTCTTCCTTTAAAGTGCCTAGATGGACACTCCACCCTAGCACAGTCCAGGTGTTCTGAATCAAACCCTGCCCTAGGAGATGGGTGATTAGGGATTACATCATTGCTTCTCTGATTAGGCACACGTTTCCCTATTTCAGCTCTCCTAGAGGCTTTCTGTAAACCAGTGCATTCTGGTAGTCTTTTAGGTAAACACTCTGTTTTAGTGCTTTTACCAGCCAGCACAGGTTGCTTATTCAGAGCCAATTCACCTCTTGTATTATTTCTTCCTGAACTATGATAAGCTTCCTTATCACATACCCCCCTGCTTAAGTTATTATGGACTGGTGCAAATTGTGAAACCTTCTTCCTACAGTCCGTAATACCTACGAGAGTATTATCTTTTGGACGCTCACCTACTTCTTGGCTTGTTTCAGGGACATCATTATTTACAGGTCTCTCCTTCCAAGATTTAAGTACATTAATGTGGTAGGTCTGTCTCAGACCTCCTGTGTTTTCTACCACATAAGATACTGGGCTCACCTGTCTAACAACTTTCCATGGCCCTTTCCACTGTACTTCAAATTTTGGTGCTGTACCTGCTACTTGAACCAAAACCTTTTCACCAATGTTTAATTGGCGGCTTTTGGCTTTCCTGTCATACCACCCTTTTTGGCGCACTTGACTGTCTTGCAGGTTTTTCTCAGCAACCTGCGAGGTCCTTTTTAAACGTGCTCTCAAGTCACGTAAAAACTGTGGCACCTCCTGATTCTCTGGTTCAGGATCTGTCCATTGTTCCCTCAAAATATCTAACAAACCACGTGGTGCTCTACCATACATCAATTCATATGGAGTTACACCTAGGGAAACCTGAATTCGTTCCCTGCAGGCATATAAGGCAAAGGGCAATAACATATCCCATTCCTTTACATCTCCTGCTAACCCCCTTCTCAACATTTGTTTGAGAGTTTGGTTGAATCTCTCCACCAAACCGTTTGACTGAGGATGGTAGGCCGAGGTTTTTACATGATGAATGCCAAAGGCTTCCCAGACCTGGGCCAAATATTTGGATACAGAATTGGACCCCCGGTCAGTCAACACCTCTCTTGGGAATCCTACTTCACAAAACAATTTGACTAGCTCCAAAGCTATCGTTTTAGCAGAAACATTCCTTAATGGTATGGCCCAGGGAAACCTTGTTGCCTGATCTACCATAACCAGGATGAATTGGAAACCTCGGGGTGTTTTGACTAATGGGCCTACTATATCCATAGCAATGCGACCTATTGGGTCTGTTATAATTGGTGTGGGAATCAAAGGCACCACCAGTGGGTGAGACGCTGTAACACGCTGGCACGCTGGACATGCAGCACAAAACTGGGCAGTTTCCTTGAAAATACCTGGCCAGTAAAAACGTATAAGTATTTGATCCAGCGTTCCTTGCATCCCTTTATGACCTTCCACTGGATGATCATGTGCTAGTCTAAGAACTAGTCCTTTAAAAGTTATGGGTACCACTAATTGTTTATGTATGGTCCCATTTCTGGGGTTCTGACTCTCTCTATATAATATTTCATTATCTAGTATGAATCTGGGCAAATTCTCCCTGACCTCCTGAGCATATTTAAAAGCTCGGGTGAGAGCTTGATCAGCTCGCTGTTCCTGTGGAAAGTTGGGAAACTTTGCCATTAATTCAGCTGGCACCCAGGGTAAACTTTGACCAGCCTCCATCTCAGCCCTACCCTGTGCTCTACAAAGTCTCTCCACGACGCTTTTGTGCTTTCCATTTTCTTACTTTCCCAGATGGTGGAGTTATTAAATCATCATGAGAGGGTAAGTCTCCTAACAACTCTGCCTGCTCCCCCTCCTCCCGGCTCTCTACCTTAGCCTGTGAATGGGTGGATACAAGGCCCCTCTTCTTCCCTAGTTCCTTCACTAGCCCTTGCTTAAATTTTGGCCAGTCTCTTCCTAGAACCAAATCATATGGAAGCCTAGGTACCACTGCTAAAAGAATTTCCTCTTGTACCCCCAAGCCCTTAACCATTAGCCTGTACGTGGGATATGATGTTGCAGCACCATGAATGCATCTAATGTAAACCTTGCTTTCAGGGGTTCTAGGCTCAAATCCTTCTTGGGCCTCTATCCGCTTCCAAAGCCTCTTTGATAGCATACTCTGGTCTGCCCCAGAGTCTAACAGAGCATTCGTGGTAATTCCCTGCACATCAACCACCAAAAGGAACCCTTCTTTAGGTTGCTTTAAATCAACACCTATCAAGCTAGTGTAAATCTGGCATTCCTTTCCCAAATGTCCCCATTTTCCACATTTGTAACATTTCTTCTTACTCCACTTTATAATCTGGGTAGGTACAGTACAATTATTCTCTGAAACAACATTTTTAACCATTTTCTTTTCTGATACAGCACAGCTTGCCTCAGCACCAACCTTCAGAGGGCCACCCATTCTATGGCAATCCTGCGTGGCTTCCAAGAACCGCTCTGCTAACATGGTTGCCTCTCCCAGGTTCTGGCAATTTTGCTGTATAAGGAAAGTGTGCAAGTCTTTAGGCACAGCAGACATGAATTGTTCAAGCATAATAATGTCCAATAACATTTCCATGGTCTTTCCCTCAGGCTCCAACCATTTTATAGCCAATCCTCTGATTCTCTGACTCAGAGCCCTGGGTGTTTCACCCACTCTTAATGCAGTAGCTCTAAACATTTGCCTATACTCTGAAACAGACAACCCTAGGCGATCTCTTATAGCAGATTTTACATCTCTATAATTTAAAGCTTGAGCTGCTGGCATTGCCCTATAAGCGGCAAGCGCCTCCCCAGTTAATGAGGTTGCCAGCCTTACTGCCCACTGGGTGAGTCTGCAGGGTCATCATTCAAGCATTGCCCCAGCTTAGTCTGATCATTTTTAAGTTCTGCTGCAAAGTGGAAAACCATTCTTTTATGTCTCCTTGCCATTTTTGAGCTTGCTCACAGAGTCATCTGCTGGCACTCCACTCTCGCTTCCCCATCTTGCCGCTCATGGTTACAGCTGCTAGCTTGCCTCCGGTTGCTGTCTTCATAAGGGTTTTTTCACCTACCATCGGTTACTGATCTGCTCCCCTAAACCTGCAGCTAACTCCAGCACTGCTCTCTTTGGGATTTAATGCACTTTATTGGAGGGGTTTATTTTCTGCCTGCGGAGCCTCTTTTGAAGAGGAATCCAGTTTTGAATAGAAGTAATTCAGAATAATAGCGATTCATCTGATAGCTCCAACTTTTAGTTATTTATTTGATTGTTTTTTACATTATGCATTTCATATTATATATTTTTTAACATATATTTATATGTTTTTTTTATACATCTGTTCGTCATTGTATACTACATTTCATTTTTAACCATTTTTTCATCACTTTTTTATGTATAATCTCCTATTTATGTATTTATGTGTTCTATATACAATTTGTTATTAACAGATTGTACTGTTATTTTTAGATGCGTACCCCCCGATGAAGGCTTTCAGCCAAACCGCATAGGGGATTTTCTTAAATAAAAGTTAGCACCTGTGACCTCATCTGCCTTCGCCTTGAGTATAATATTATATAACACCAGCGACTCCATTGAAAATGAATGACAGAGAAAAATACCAAGAAAAGTAAATACTGCAATGACTTTTTAGGGTATGGTTTCACCTCCATATTTTCAGCAGGGATTGAGAAACCATAATGCGTTATTTGTAACGAAATTCTATCAGCGGAATTCATGAAGCCAAGCAAACTGAAACGGCATTTTGACAGTAAGCATCCACCTTTCTAGGCAAGGATATTCAGTATTTTAAGAACAAAGCTGATGGAATCAAGAAAAGCAGACTTGATATTGGCGGAAAGTTCCACCAGCAAAACCTAGCCGCTGTTGAAGCTTCATATATGGTGGCTCTCAGAATCGCCAAAGCCAAGAAAGCTCACACCATTGCTGAGGAATGGCTGTTACCAGCAACAAAAGATATTGTTCGAGTCATGCTTGGAGATGAATTTGTACCAAAATTGAGTCCAATTTCCTTGTCTAACGACACCGTCAGTAGACGAATAAAAGATATGTCTGCTGATATCCTTGACCAAGTAATCCAGGAGATGAAATCCGCTCCACTTGGACTATTTAGCATCCAGCTTGATGAATCCACAGATATTTCAAACTATTCTCAGTTACTCATTTACGTGAGATATATTAATGATGGCGAGTTTAAAGATGAGTTCCTTTTTTGCAAGCCGCTTGAAACGACAACTGCTCGTCATGTGTTTGAAATATTTTGTTCATTCCTGCAAAAACATGATATCCCTATCGACAAGGTTTGTGGTGTTTGCACAGACGGAGCTCCAGCTATGCTAGGATGTCGGTCAGGATTTCAACATTTGGTGTTCAATGAATCACCGAAAGCCATCGGAACTCACTGTATGATTCATAAACAAGTTTTAGCAACGAAGACGCTGCCACAAGAGCTGAAAGAAGTTATGATAAATGTAGTAAGCGCCGTAAATTTTGTAAAAGTGAGTGCTTTAAACAGTCGACTGTTTATGAAACTTTGTAATGATTTGGATGCATCCAATAATGTTCTTTTACTACACACTGAGGTGAGATGGTTATCAAAAGGAAAGGTTTTAAAGCGTGTCTTTGATCTTCGCGATGAACTAAAAACTTTTTTAAGCAAAAAGCAAAACCACAATTTGAAGCACTTTTCAGTGACAAAAAGTAGCTGCTGAAGATTGCTTACTTGGTTGACATATTTGCAACATTGAACAAATTAAATTTATCACTGCAAGGACCAAACACAACGTGCCTAGATTTGTCCGAAAAGATCCAGGCGTTTCAAATGAAACTTCGGCTTTGGCAGAAAAAGTTAGCTGAAAATAGAATGTACATGTTACTCAACTTATCCACTTTCTTTGAAGAAAACGAGATTAAACTTGACACGAGAAATGGAATTATAATTTCTGTCAAACGGCACTTAGAAATGCTGGAAGAAGAAATTTCAGCGTATTTTCCAATTTTACCTGGCACACCATTTGCACTTGCCAGAAATCCATTCACAGTTAAAGTTGAGGATGTTCCTGAGATTGCACAAGAAGAGTTCATTGAACTCATTACCAGCAATGCAGCGAAAAATGATTTTTCTTCAATGGTAGTAATTAAATTCTGGATCAAGTATTTTCAATTGTATCCTGGACTGTCTGAGATTGTGTTGCGTCTACTTCTTCAGTTTCCAACAACATATCTGTGTGAAACCGGATTCTCAAGCTTGTGCTTATCAAGAGTAAATACCGAAATAGACTTGCTGCAGAAGATGATCTTCGTTGTGCTCTCGCAAAGACTGAGCGGAGAATTTCACATCTAGCGAGAAGGAAGCAAGCACAACCTTTGCACTGATAGCATAGGCCTACTTTTTAGGTTTGACAACGCTAACATTTTTGCCCTTCGTCAGTGTTTTTGAATAAAGCATTCTAAAACCGTTGATTACAAAATCATAATAATTTCGAAATCAAATATTGTTACTTGTTATTGTGATTAATTATTGTGGTTTAAATAAGTACATTTTATAAATAAAAACATTATGCAAAGGCCTATAATATATTAATAATTCAACAAATGATTACAGCGACAATGTGTTAACGGTAAAGGAAGAGAGACGCATTCGATTTTATCATTGGGGGTCATCACAAGTTGACCAATGGTAAAAGGGGTCACGGTACAAAAAAGGTTGAGAACCACTGCTTTATAATGAAGACCACTAAGCATTTTAGTAGCCACCCTCTATACTGACTCCATCCTGTTTATATCCTTTTGAAGGTGCGGTCTCCAGAATTGCACACAATACTTCAAATGAGATCACACCAAAGACTTATACAGAGGCACTATCACCTCCTTTTTTCTGCTAGCCATTCCTCTCCCTATGCACCCAAGCATCTTTCTAGCTTTTGCTGTTGCCTTTTCTACCTGTTTAGCTGCTTTAAGATCATCAGACACAACCACGCCTAGGTCCGGCTCTTCTTTAGTGGACAAAACTACTTCACCCACTATACTATATTGCTCCCTTGGATTGCTGCAGCCCAAATGCATGACCTTGCATTTTTTAACATTAAATCCCAGCTGCCAAATTCTAGACCATTCTTCAAGATTAGCTAGATCCTTTCTCATATTATCGACACCTTCCTGGGTGTCTACTGTATTGCAGATTTTGGTATCATCCACAGAGGCAAACCTTACCCGACGGCCCTTCTACTATATCACTAACAAAGATGTTAAAAAGAATCGGACCGAGGACAGATCCCTGGGGCACATCACTGGTAACTTCCTTCTCCTCAGAGTGAGCTCCATTTACCTGTACCCTTTGTCGCCTCCCACTCAACCAATTTTTAACCCAAGCAGTAACTTTAGGGTCCATACCTAGGGTGTTCAGTTTGTTTATAAGTCGCCTGTGAGGAATGGTGTCAAAGACTTTACTGAAATCTAAATACATCACATCTAGGGCTCTCCCTCGGTCCAACTCTCTAGCACCCAGTCAAAGAAATCAATCAGATTTGTCTGACAAGACCTGCCTCTGGTGAATCCATGCTGTCTCGGATCCTGTAATCTGCTGGACTCAAGAAACCTCACTATTTTCTCTTTCAGCAGCATTTACAATAATTTACTCACCGCCGAAGTTAAACTAACCAGCCTGTAGTTTTCAACCACATCTTTACTTCCGCTTTTGTGTAAAGAGACCACATGAGCCTCTCTCTAGTCCTTTGGCACCACTCCCGACTACAACGAGGCATTGAAAAGGTCAGTCAGTGGAGCTGCTAGAACGTCCCCAAGTTCCCTCAGTATTCTAGGGTATATCTCATCCGGTCCCATCACTTTGTCTACTTTAAGTTTAGCTAGTTTCTCACGAACACAGTCTTCTGAAAATTCTTCAAGATGCCTCTTGTGTCTCTTCCTGTTTGTTGGTGATTTCTGAGGTCCTGTTCCTGGTTCTTCATCTGTGAACGCAGAACAGAAATATTTGTTAAGCAATTCTGCTTTATCTTCATCAGCTTCTACATATACCTTCCCTTCACCCTTGAGTCTCACAATACCACTTTTGCCCTTCCTCTTCTCACTAACATATCTGAAAAATGTCTTATCCCCCATTTTATTGCATTGGCTGTTTCCTCCTCTTTTTGAATCTTTGCTTTCCTGACTAGTTTGATAGCTCATCTAAGTTTTTCCAAATATAGATGCCTGTCTTCCTCTCTCTGTGATCTCTTGTATTTCACGAAGGCCTCCCTCTTCTTCACCTTTTCAGCTACTTCTTTCAAAAACCATAGGGGTCTCCTTTTCCTTTTACCTTTTATTTACCATTTTAACAAAAAGGTTGATTGCTCTTAAAATATCCCCTTTCAGTTTTGTCCACTGTTTTTCTACATCCCCCAGCTGTTCCCATCCCGCTAAAGACTCCCTGAGGTATTGGCCCATCTTGGCAAAGTTAGTTTTCCTAAAGTCTAAGACCCTCACTTTTGAATGGATTCTATCAGCCCAAGTCCTAATACTGAACCACACCATCTGGTGATCACTGGATGCAAAATGATCTCCCACTATAACATCAGAAACACTTTCACCATTGGTAAGCACCAAATCCTGTATGGTCCCTTCACGTGTGGGGTCTATTGCCAATTGCCTGAATAGTTCTCCCTGTAGAGAATCCAGGATCTCCTTACTTCTAGATGATACTGCAGCAGGAATGTGCCAATCAACATCTGGCATATTGAAATCCCCTATCAGTAGCACTTCCCCTTTCCTAGCAATGCTGCGTATGTCTTCAATTAACTCTCCATCCACCTCTTCCTCTTGTGAGGGAGGTCTATATATCACGCCAATGCAAATAGATTTCTCTTTCCCTCTTTCTAGTTTAACCCCTTTTAAGCTCTGTAATTCCAAAGCTTTAATATTATTTTTTACATATAGTGCCACTCCTCTCCTTCTTCCTACCCTGTCCTTTCTGATAAAGTATAGCCAGGTATAGTTACATCCCAGTCATGGTTTTCTGTGAACCATGTTTCTGTAACTGCCACTAAATCCGTCAGCCACTCCCATTAAAGCTTCAACATCTGGGATCTTATTTCCCACGCTACGGGCATTTATACACACCGCTTTCCATATGTTGCCCCTGTTACCCATTTCCATAACGGTATTTAATGTTTCACTTATCTGCGGGCTTTTACTTACCTGGGGGCTTTCTTCACCCATCCCCAACGAATCTAGTTTAAAGCCCTCTTCAGTAGATTAGCCAGTCTGCTACTTAAGATACGTCAACCTTTCTTGGACAGATGGACACCATCTCTGCTCTGCAACTCTTGGACCAGCATCCCATGGTCCAGGAAACCAAAACGCTCTCGATGACACCATCCACGCAGCCATGCATTCATCTCCAGGATGCAAGCTTCTCTGCCTTGGCCTTTACCCTCAGCAGGGAGGATTGAAGAGAACACGTCCTGTGCACACCTATCTGCTTCACCCTCTGTCCCAGAGCCATGAAGTCACTTTTGATATGCTCAGAGGAATATCTGGCAGTATCATTTGTGCCAACATAGATTAGCAACATCGGGTAATATTCAGTGGGTTTGATGAGTCTCGGCAAACTCTCCGTAACATCTTGGATTTTGGTACCTGGCAGACAGCATACCTCTCTGGACATCAAGTATGGTCAGCAGATGGATGCCTCAGTACCCCTCAGAAGAGAGTCACCAACCACCACTACCCTTTGCTTCCTTGTGGTCACTGATTCTACAAATTTGGGGTACTTGAACTCTGGTTCTTCCCTTTCCAGGGATGCTTTCACCTCCTCCACTTCCAGGGCTGCATAATGGTTTTTCAATTCAAGGGCTAGAGAAGTTGGATTGGTGATTCTGCAGGCCCTGGTGACTTGTGTCCAACCCTCGGCATTCTGTAGGCACCCATCTTCTCCTCTGCTGGAGAGCTTGGATGTTGCAAGAAGCATCTCATCAATGTACTTCTCACTGTCTTGAATGCTCCTCAGCCTCGCTACCTTCTGTCTGAGTTCCTCCACTTGTTTCCTGAGAGCTTCAGCATGCAGGCACCCTGCACATGAAACGGGTCCTTCAACTGGCATTGGGACCTCTGTCTGGACAGAGGCAGAAGCTGTAATGGGGGCAACAGCTTTAGTGATACAATTTTTCCCAACCGTTGTTCAGTTTGTGTAGCTTATGTATCTGTTAAAACAAAAGAGAGAGATCTACCAAAGTACCAGCTCGTTTCCCAGCTGTCCTTTCAGAAAAAAAGCAGTTAAATTTCTTTAAGTATGTTCAAAATGTGCTGTTCCAAGTCCCTGTGTGTAGTTAATTGGGGAGGTGCCCTATAAAGCAAGACTGCTCACTAGGGGTGTGTGGGAGTTGGGGGTAGGGAGGGAACTACCTCCTGATTAGGTGTCGGTAGCTTCAAAGAGCTGAAAAAGATACCAAAGTAGAGTTTTAAACCTACCCCACTAAAGAAAATATTTCTCCTTTTAAACTAAAGCACCAAAACGAGTATAACTTTGTTTTAAAAATGTACCAAACCCCTTTTAAGAGCTCCCAGGCAGAGAGCTAGTAATTTAAAAAGCCACAAACTCTTACATTTGCTTGACATGTATAGCCCCTATTTCCTTATTTCTTATTATTTGTGGTCTAAGACTTTTTTTTTTAATTTAAAAAAAGGTTCCACAGGATAACTAGTAAATTACAGACCAGTGAGCCTGACACCAGTGCTGGGCAAAATGGTAGAAACCATTATAAAGAACAAAATTACTGAACATATAGGTAGTCATGGCTTAATTGGAGAAAAACATGAATTTAGCCAAGGGAAGTCTTGCTTCACCAGTTGCTACTTTTTCTTGGAGATATGAATAAACGTCTAAATAAAGATGAGCTGGTTGATGTGTACCTGGATTTTCTGAAAACTTTTGACAAAGTCCCTAATGACAGCATCCAGAGGAAATAAAAAAAGTCATGAGACTGAAGTCGGTGTCCTAGTATGGATTGGAAGCTGATTAAAAGATAGGTCAAAATGATAAATGTTTTCAGTGGAGAAAACCATAGTATATCATGACAGATAAAAAACAGTATAGTCCATCTAGTCTGCCCAGTAAGGTGGCTAGAGTGGCGGTAAAAATGAATAGCAGAGTGCCACAGTGCTTTTTAACATATTTATAAATAACCTGAAAATGGGAACAAGTGATATGATAAAATTTGCAGATAACACAAAAGTTTTCCAAGCTGTTAAATTGTTCATTTGAGTGCTATTGCAGCTTCTTTCAAGCCTCTAAATGGGCAACCTATTTCCTCTCATCCTCTCATAGAGAGATTTATGAGAGGCCTTCTTTTAACTAAGCCTCCCATTAAGCCACCACCGGTGGCATGGGACCTAAGTTTGGTTCTTGGGCAACTTATGAAACCGCCTTTTGAACTATTAGCCACTACCTCCTTGAAATTCCTTTCCTGGAAGGTCATCTTTCTTATTGCAATCACATCAGCACGTCGCATCAGTGAAATGCAAGCGTTGGTGGCTGATCCTTCTTATACAAGGTTCCATCATGATAAGGTAGTCCTTAGGACTCATCCACACTTTATGCCAAAGGTGGTATCACCTTTTCATTTAAACCAAGCGGTTTACCTTCCTGTATTTTTCCCAAGGCCTCACGCCTCAAATGCAGAAAGGAATCTTCATACTTTGGACTGTAAAAGGGCTTTGGCCTTTTACTTGCAAAGGACACAGCAACATAGAAAGTCCTCTCAACCCTTTGTTGCTTTTGATCCTGGTCATTGGGACTTCCAGTCTCCAAAATATCACTATCCAGCTGGATTGCACAGTGTATTTCTTTTGCCTATGAGAGTAAGAACCTTCCTCTTGAAGGCCATGTCACAGCTCACAATGTGAGAGCCATGGCAACCTCTATGGCTCATCTTCACTCTGTGTCTATCAGTGACATCTGTCGAGCAGCTACTTGGACCTCGGTTCATACCTTCACAGCCCATTATTGCTTAGACAAGGACTTCTGCCGGGATGCCTTGTTTGGTCAGGCTGTTCTTCAACATCTGTTCCATACTTAATCAACTCCTACCCGTCATCCCTGATAGGATGCCAGAGATCCATGGGGGGAAGTGGAGCCCTTTCTCAAGGGCACACAACTTCTGGGGTTTCTCCCTGGCATCTGCAGCTAGGGAGTCCCCATATGTGAAGACTACATTCCTGCTGGTTCCTGGAGATAGCATAGTTACTCACCTGTAACAGGTGATCTCCGGGAACAGCAGGAATTTAGTCTTCACAACCCACCTACCTCCCCCAGGAGTTGTATCTCTCTGTCTCTCTCTTTCCCTCTCTCTTTGTCTCAGCTTTAAACTCAACTGGAGAGGGACAGTTGGGGAAGGCAGCACGCAGGCGCTGTGGGATGCTCCCAAAAGCTTTCCTATTGGACGCTGGGGAGCATTCCCGCGCAGGCTCCGTCGGTACCGACGATACCCATATGTGAAGACTAAATTCCTGCTGTTCCCGGAGAGTAACAGGTGAGTAACTATGCTTTCCTGGTTGGTGGTTCCTAATGTGGAACCTTGCATTGTGCAACCATAGTTTGGATTGTTCTTTCCTAGATGCAGAACTTTACACTTATCCACATTAAATTTCAACTGCCATTTGAATGTCCGGTCTTTCAATTTATCACGGTCCTCTTGCCATTTTTCACAATCCTCTTGGGTTTTAACAGCTTTGAATAATTTTGTGTCATCTGTAAATTTGATCACCTTACTCATTCACATTTACAGGTCATTTATAAATATGTTAAAAAGCAGCGGACCCAGCACAAATTCCTGGGGTATTCACCTTTCTCCACTGAGAAAATTGGCCATTCAGCCGTACCCTCTGCTTTCTATCTTTTAACCAGTTCCTGATCCAGAATAGTACACTGCCTCCTATCCCATGACTTTTTCACTACACCGATAGTCTCTCATGAAGGGACCTTCTCAAAGGCTTTCTGAAAAGCCAGATACACTATATCAACTGGCTCACCTTTGTCTACCTGTTCAATAATTTTTTCTTTATTATGGTTTCTACCATTTTGCCTGGCACTGATGTCAAGCTCACCTAATTTAAAATATTAAATTAGAAAATATTATGATGACATACAGTTGGAATATTTCCAGTTATTTCTCAAGATATTGTACACAACATACCTAAAATGCAAAGGTGCCAATAATGTTGACCACAGCTGTATATTTGTGTTCAGCTGCAAGCTGTCTTATCATAATCACCAAAACATTTTCAGGAAGCAAAACTTTTGAATTAGTTTGTTGTCCAATGTAATGAATGATAATGAGAAAATGCAAGAGGACTTTTAAGAAGCTGTTGCAAGAGGACTTTAAGAAACTGGGAGACTGGGTATCCAAATGACAGATTAATTTTAACATTGACAAATAGAAGTTATGAAGAAATGGAAAATCAACCCAAACATGCTGCAAGGCTCCACATTAGGAATCAATAAATAGGAAAAGGATCTAGGCATCATTGTGGATAATACTTTGAAATCCTCTGCTGAGTGCCTAGTGGCAGTCATGAAAGCTAATAGAATGCTAGGAATTATAAGGGTAAGGAATGAAGAATAAAGCAAATGCTATCATAATGCCTCTATCGGTCCATAGTGCGACCGTATCTTGAGTACTGTGTGACATTCTCCAGGACCAAGCAGGAAGTCAGTCCTCACATATGGGTGACGTCGGCGCCGACGGAGCCCCCGTGCAGAGCATTTCCCCAGCTTTCAAAGAAAGCCTTTGGGAATGCAGCGCACCTGCGCGGTCCCCTTCCCGCCCAGGGGTGCCATCTTGCTCAGTCTTTCTTTTTCCACGGAGCCCAACGGACGTAGTTCGTATCACCCGGGAAAAGTAGATTTTATTTCTGTGATTTTTCGCGTTTCTTTATTCGGTTCGACACCAGTTCCCCGTCATGCCTGGGCTCGGTACACCGGTATCGAGTCCGGAACTTCTTTTTCGTTTTTTGTCCTTTGTGACTAGGGTTCACGCTTTTTCTGTATTTTCACTGGCAGCCTGGTCTTTTGACCTTGCAGGGGCCCTTTTTCCCCCGATGGCTGCCAGCGGGTTCAAAAAATGTGATCGGTGCAAGAAACTTATGCCTCTCACCGACACACATGACTGCTGCCTCCGATGCCTATGGCCTGACCATGACCCGCTGGTCTGTGGCCTGTGCGGCAAAATGTCATTGAAAGCACTTCGGAGCCATCAGCATCAACGTGAAAGAAGTTTTTCAGAGTCCGCGTCTGGCCGGGCCCGGACTTCATCAGAGGCCTCGACATCTCGGGAGTCTGACCCCGAGCGCCAGCGTGGTTCCTCTGAGAGGGGGTCTCTCACCCGGGAGCACAAAAGGAAGAAGAAGCTCATGAGGGCGGCATCAGTGGAGGCCCCTGGGTCCTCGAGGGCCAAATCGCGTAGCCCTGACCACCGCCCCAGGCTCTCGGAGTCAGAGAGGCTGTCCAAACTACCTCTCATGGAGCCGGAGTCCCCGAGTCATGTAAGTTCTGTTGTCCTCGTGGACTCTCCTCCGGGAGATCCAACGTAGGGACCAACGCCGTCGGGGCCAGAGTCGGGGGCTACTGAGTCTCCTGAGCTCGGACTCAAGCTGACGGCCTTGGAGAGCAGCTTGGCTGCCTTCATGGAACAGCAGTGGGTACTGATCGCCGGTCTGATCGGTGAATCTTCCCCGACCACCGGGACCTCGACGTCTAAGTCGACCCCGGAGGCCGAGCTGATCCTTGAGTCCATCAAGTCTCAAGTCGATCCTCGGCCAAGGTCCCCCTCGACCTCCCGTGCGGGGCCGAGGTTGTCGACGCCGGTGCCCTTGGCGTAGGGGCGGGTGGCACCGAGGCCCGCACGGCCGGAGCAGCTCGACTCCTCCTCGGAGGAGTCAGCGTGGGAGATGGAGGACGAGGAGTTTCCTGACACATTCCGGACCCGGTGCGTCCCTTCGGACTCCCCGGAGTCCGAGCCTCGGAGAAGGTCCCCCCCTTCCCCCCGGAGGATACCCGGTTCTCAGACTTCATGAGGGACATGGCCAAGGCTTTGGCATTCCCTGCAGACGCCAAGGAGCTCGATGCCCTCCAGTATGATTTTTCTCCGAAGGAAGCCTTTACTGTAACGGTTCCTCCGATGCTGGAATGGCTGCTCTTCCATATGTGGGAGGCACCGGTCTCGGCGCCGGTTCTTAGCAAACGGGTTGATTCGATTTATCGAGTCCATAAGAGCCCTGGGTTCCCAAAGGCACAGCTATCGCACAATTCCATGGTTGTGGAATTGGCCATGCACCGCCTGAAGAGTCAGAAGATGCACTCCTTGGTGCCCCCGGCCGGGGGGTCCGGAACCTCGATGCTCTCGGTAGAAAGTGCTTCCAGAGCTCTATGCTATCTTGCCATGTCCAGACGTACCAGCTGTACATAGGCATGTACTTACGGGACCTGGCAAAGGATATTACCGGGTTCTCAGCTGGCCTCTCCAAGGAACCCTTGCAGAGATTCAAAGCCTTGTCTACAGGGATCCGAGAGTTCTTGAAGTTTATCTCTCGAGCAGCCTATGATGGCTTCGAGGCTTCGGCCCGGGTAGCTGCAGCTGGCATTGGTGCACGCCGTCAGGCCTGGCTACAGTCATAGAACCTGGAGTCATGGGTGCAGGAGAAGTTGGTCGATGTCCCGTGCCGAGGTGACAACCTATTCAGTAAGCCCATGACTGAAAAGGCTGCAGAAATCGAGACTGAGACTCTCACCAGGACAAGGCTGTCCAGAAAGACTTCTGCCCCTTCTCAAAAAAAGAAGGGCTTGGGAAAGAAGCCCTTTTTCCTGAGAAAGGGTGCTGCCTACAAAACCTAACCTCAGTATGAGGCCTCTTCAGCTCCCCAACAGGGCCAGCAGGCCAAAGGGCAGGGGCATGGGCCCCGTAGGCAGAAGACCCCCAAGCCGCCAGCTCTGCCTCCTGCAAAGCAGGGAGCGGGGTTTTGACTTCCACAGCATAGCCTCTCCTCTGCCGGTGGCTCCACTCAGCACCGGAGGTCGGCTGGCCCTGTATGCCTACAGGTGGCCAGCCATCACAGGGGATACCTGGGTACTGAGCATAGTCCAAAAGGGCTACATGCTCCACTTCAACCAGCTACCCCCCTCCTATCCAGGAGAGCCTCCAAGACTCCCTCTACACAGGAACCTCCTCCTTCAGGAGTTGGCAAGTCTTCTAAAGGAACAGGCGGTCGAACCGGTACCTCACCACCTGAAAGGGCAAGGCTTCTACTCCAGGTACTTCCTGGTACCAAAAAGGACAGGAGGCCTCCGGCCTATCCTAGACTTGTGAAACCTAAACAAGTTCCTGGAGAGGGAAAAGTTCAAGATGCTTACCCTTGGGATACTGCTGCCTTACCTCCAGCAGGGAGACTGGCTGTGCTCCTTAGACCTAAAGGATGCTTATACTCGCATCCTCATCCATCCAGACCACAGACTATATCTCAGATTTGTGGTGGGAGGAAACCACTTTCAGTACAGGGTGCTTCCCTTTGGCCTAACCTCTGCCCCCAGGGTTTTCACCAAATGCCTGGCGGTGGTGGCGGCTTATCTCAGGAATAAGGGAATTTTTGTCTTCCCATTCCTGGACGACTGGCTCATCAGGGGCCAGTCTCTCCAGGAGGCCCGACAAGCCACTCTTCGCACTGTCTCTCTTCTTCAGCATCTGGGCGTTGTCATAAACTACGCAAAGTCTGTATTACTGTATTATCTGTATTACTGAAACAGGGCTGTCACCTACAGACACTATACTACTAAACCAACTAACCACATATCAATATGACATATTCAATTGCCAACGGAATATAAAAAGAGGAGGGGGTGTACTGATTCTCACCAAAAATGACCTAAAATTCACCCTAACAAACCTAAATAATATAGATGGAATGGACATCGTTAACATAGAAAATAAAACCATGGCTCTCACCCTCATCTACAGACCCCCTTCATCCGATCAGAAAAACCTCACCCCTATCCTAGAACTCACATGCACAGCGTCACAAAGCAAACCACTTATACTCCTTGGTGACTTGAACCTTCCATCACTGAACCATTCACAATCAGATAACTTCATAGATGCTATGTCACAAATGGGGTTCACACAGATAATACACGCTCCTACACACAAAAAAGGTAACATACTTGACGTAATTTTCCTCCCAGCCACACTCCCACAGTCACTTACTACATACCACCCCGAGTATAACCGAAGTACCCTGGTCAGACCACCATCTAATCACAATCCAGCTACTGGCACAAGTCCCAAAAAACAATGGGAGCACAACTCCACATACATCACGCTTCGTACGCTTTGACAAAGACACATTCCTCGACAAAGTACTACCCAAACTAGACGCTCACCAGACATCAACTCAACCATAACACATTGGAATCTAACTATTCAAAAAGCAGCTGTCCACACAAAAGTCTTACACAAACAAACAAAAAAGACAGAAAAATGGTTCACGAAAGAGCTGACAAAACTAAAAAAAACAACTGAGGAGACAAGAAAAGAGATGGAGAAAACTAAAATCTGATGAAAACAAATCCCAATACATGCTCCTACTCATAGAATACAAAAACGCAATTAACAAATCAAAAAGAGACTACCACTCTAAAGTAATAAACTCATCCATCAACCGCCCTAGGGAGTTATTCGCGATAGTAAAAACATTAACCAAAACTAATAACACCGAACCTAAACAACAAGCAATAAATATACAAACACTAGCAAAACATTTTGCAGAAAAACTAAAAAACAAGACCACTACCCCAACTCCTTTATTATCAAACACGAAAACCACACATGAATGGACAAGTTTCCAGTTGGTGAACAACAGCAACTTCTCAAAATCATAACAATGATAAACACCACCACCTCCCCACTCGATCCATGCCCTGTATCATGGATTAAGTGTGTGAAAGATGAACTGGCGGTAAATCTACAACACATAGTTAACCAATCCCTTTCACAGGGCATCATGCCTGATGCCCTAAAACTCACAACACTCCGACCAATAATAAAGAATAATAAGCTCGACTCAAAAGACCCGAACTCATACAGACCTATAGCCAGCATTCCATTCATAGCCAAAATAATAGAGAAAACAATTCAAATTCAGTTACAAGAACACATTGATGAACACACACCACTTGACTCACACCAATTTGGTTTCCGCCCATTCCACGGAGTAGAAACCCTCCTAATCACCCTTATGGACTTCCTCATCAAGGGCACAGATGACAAACACCAAGGCTTCTTACTCCTATTTATAGATATCTCTGCCGCCTTCGATAACATTAATCACCTGACACTGATCAACAGATTAGAAAACCTAGGAATAGGCGGGATTGTCCTTAACTGGTTCAAATCCTACATCTCACATAGATTAATACGCGTCCAAACTGACCAGCAAGCATCAGAAACATTCCCCCAAGGACAGGGAATACCCCAAGGATCAGCCCTTTCAACCCTCCTAGTTTTCACCTTGCAATCTACAGAGAAGCTATCCTAACAAATATGAAACAATACCATACCGACACCCTCAAAAGATCACTAAACAAACCACGTGACCTTTTCGAACTAGTTAAATCATTCTCTAAGGAACCATCCCCATGTCAACCTGAAGAGATCCACCCACAAGAGTTTGCCAACCATTTACAATCCAAGCTACTTCAAACTGATAAAGTTAATATGTTCATAGCACAAGACACCGCCAGTCCAACTTCCCTTTCTAAGTTCTCCACACCATCCAAGAAACTTGTTGAAGATACTATCGCAGCCCTCAACACCACGACTGCACAAACCGACCCCTGCCCCGCTTATTGGATTAAAAATTTACGAACAGAACTCAGCCCACTTATCACAAAAATGATGAACTTATCTTTCACAAATGGATCCTTCCCTGCAGCACTCAAGCAAACATCCATCAGACCTCTGTTAAAGAACCCTAAACTGGACCCAAGCAAAGTTGAATCCTACAGACCCATAGCCAGTATACCTCTCCTAGCCAAAATAATCGAAAAGGAAGCACAAAGGCAACTACAAGACCATATAGATTTAGCCTCCCCACTAGACCATCGCCAACATGGCTTCAGGGAATACCATGGCGTCGAAACCCTACTTACCTCTCTCTTCAATAAAAATTGTCACAGGTATCGACAACATCCACCAAGGTTTCGCTCTCATCTTCATAGACATTGCGGCAGCCTTTGACTCTGTACACCATGGTCTGCTAGTAGAACGACTAAAAAAAAAGGGCATAAATGGCACCCGCCCTCGATTGGTGCAGATCATACCTTGAAGGCAGATGGCAGCATGTAAAATCAGGATCAAGATCTTCCGAACCCTTCCATCAACGACAAGGCGTCCCCCAAGGGTCTTCCCTTTCATCTCTCTTATTTAATATTTACATGCAACCTATTTTCAACATTATCGGATCATTCAAGGTCGATTGTCTAATTTATGCTGATGACATCCTCCTCTTCATGCCATTTTCCACACAACAAATGGACCTTTCGCCACTGATCGACTGCTTCAACGCAGTCTCCGAATGGCTTCTGTCACAAAACCTCAGGATCCAACACAAAAAGTCTGAGGTGCTATTCATCACCAGAGACCAGAATTTTCTGCCCTCCACCTCATATAAAGGTCAAAGAAGCGGAGCTCCAAACCAAATCAGCAATTCGGTACTTAGGGGTCACCCTCGATCAACGACTAGATATGAAAACCCATATATCCAACATAGTCAGAGCCATATATTTCAAAATCCGGTCACTCAGACACCTGCAATCCCTTCTAAGCCCGGAAGACTTCCGAACAATATACCAAGCCCTGATCTTGCCACACTTTGACTTTGCCAACGCCATTCTCCAAGGTCTCCCTCAATCAACGCTCAATCCGTTGCAACTTGCCATGAATGCCGCAGCCAGAGTCTTAGTAGGAGCAGCAAGATGCGACCATATAACGCCTATCCTAATACAACTTCATTGGCTCCCCATACAAGGAAGGCTTGCATTCAAATCTTTGTTACTCACTTTCAAATCCATCCATGGCATTACCTCCCCCTCATTAACCGACATCATTCAACCCATTCCTCCCAACAGAATAAGGAGAACCTCATCAACGAATGCGCTAGTAGTACCAAAGGCTTCAACAAAGTACACAACCGCAACATCTAGCAGGGCATTCAGTATCTATGCCCCAAAATGTTGGAACGCATTACCACCAGGCATCCGTGCGATTACTGACTTAACACAATTCAGAAAGGCTCTCAAATTCCATTTATTTACTCAGTACTACCAGATTAACCCAACCCCTACATAATTGCCTCTCCCTTACCTCCTCAAGTTAACATATCAACCCTATCGCACACATGTACACACATGTACACCCTAAATTCTCAGACTCGATCTCCTTGTACATATGTATTTAGTTCAGTTTGCATTCCCTGTGTTATCCAAGTTGCAACTCCTGTTCTCTGTAAAGCATAAACATGTTATCCAAGTTGTTACTCCTGTTCTATGTGAAGCCAAGCAGTTTGTTATGGTCATTTTGTTGTATGTAAACCGCGCTGACAATAGTGCGGTATATAAGAAATTGTAATAAATAAATAAAATAAAATAAATAAACTTGTACCTGCAACCGATAACAAACATATTTAAAAAACACAGGATTAACCATTTTATATATGCCGATGACATCATGCTAGCTATCCCCATAACCATTAAAAACCCTACATATGACTCGCTATCCAAATGCATGGCTGAAACCTCCTCCTGGATGGAAAACTAACCACCTCAGCATAAATCTCAAAAAAAACTGAGGCAATGTTTGTAACAAGATCATCTATGACTGAGAACACTTACCCGGAAACAATCACAATCAACAAAACCTCCATACCTGTCAAAAAACAGGTAAAATACTTAGGAGTAATAATAGACCACGCTCTCACCATGCTACCACACATAAAACAAACAGTCAAAACCATTTTCTACAAACTCAAAACTATTCAGCACCTAAGGCCACTCCTCGAAACACAAGACTTTAGATCCGTAGTAAGTACACTGATCACCCCTCACTTCGACTATTGCAATAGTCTCCTAATAGGCCTCCCTCAAAAAAGCACATACCTTCTACAAAGAGCACAAAACATCTGTGCAAAAGTAATTGCTAAAGCTCGCCTAACAGACCACGTAACCCCAATACTGCTGGAACTCCACTGGCTCCCTATAAACAGCCGAATCAAATATAAAATTATCCTAACAACCTATAAACTCATAAACGACATAACCCCCTCACACTTATCCACATTACTACAATCTACAACATCGACAAGGACCCTCAGACAAAACACAGCCCACTCCCTCATCATACCAAAAGCCATCCGTAAAACTAAGAATACCACTAGCTCCAGAGCATTCTCATTCACTGCTCCTACACTCTGGAACGACCTCCCTAACATAAGAACATAAGAACATAAGATATGTCATACTGGGTCAGACCAAGGTCCATCAAGCCCAGTATTCTGTTTCCAACAGTGGCCAATCTAGGTCATACGTACCTAGCAGTTTCCCCAAGGGACACAGGTTCCACAATGCTTGTATTGGTTCAAGCATTGATATCCTGGGTCCCTTCTTAATAATGGTTTATGGACCTTTCCTCCAGGAACTTGTCCAAACCTTTTTTAAACCCAGCTACACTAACAGCCTTTACTACATCCTCCGGTAACAAATTCCAGAGTTTGAGTACACGTTGAGTGAAAAAATATTTTCTTTTATTAGTCTTAAATAGTTTACCCTGTAGCTTCATTGCATGTCCCCTAGTCTTTCTATATTCTGATAAGGTAAACAATCGATCTACGTTTACCCGTTCCACTCCGTTCATTAATTTATAGACTTCTATCATATCTCCCCTCAGCCGTCTCTTTTCCAGGTTAAAGAGCCCCAACCTTTTTAGCCTTTCTTCATAGGAGTAGCCTTCCATCCCCTTTACCATTTTGGTGGCTCTTCTCTGAACCTTTTCTAAAATTGCTATATCCTTTTTAAGATATGGCGACCAGAATTGCACACAATATTCAAGGTGCGGTCTCACCATGGAACGATATAGAGGCATTATAATATCTTTTGTTTTATTTTCCATTCCTTTCCTTATCATACCTAGCATTCTATTTGCTCTCTTGGCCGCCGCTGCACACTGGGCCGAGGGTTTTAACATGGTATCCACAAGGACGCCTAAATCTTTTTCTTGGGTGGTGGTTCCTAATGTGGAACCTTGCATCGTGTAACCATAGTTTGGGTTGTTCTTCCCTAGGTGCATAACCTTGCACTTCTCCACATTAAATTTCATCTGCCATTTTGATGCCCAGTCTTCCAATTTATCAAGATCCTCTTGCAATTTTCCACAATCCTCCTGGGTTTTAACAACTTTAAATAGTTTTGTGTCATCAGCAAATTTGATAACCTCACTCGTTATTCCACTTTCCAGGTCATTTATGAATATGTCAAAAAGCAGCGGACCCAGCACAGATCCCTGGGGTACACCACTATTCACCTTTCTCCATTGGGAAAATTGGCCATTTAGCCCTACCCTCTGCTTTCTATCTTTTAACCAGTTCCTGATCCACAGTAGTACACTGCCTCCTATCCCATGACTCTTTAGTTTTGCCAAAAGTCTCTCATGAGGGACCTTGTCAAAGGCTTTCTGAAAGTCCAGATACACAATATCAACCGACTCACCTTTGTCCACCTGTTTATTCACTCCTTCAAAAAAACATAACAGATTAGTAAGACAAGATCTTCCTTGTCTAAAGCCATGTTGGCTGTCTCCCATTAGGTCATGACTATCTATATGCTGAGTAATTTTATTCTTTATGATGGTTTCTACCATTTTTCCCGGTACTGATGTCAGGCTCACCGGTCTGTAGTTTCCCGGATCACCCCTCGAACCCTTTTTAAAAATTGGTGTTACATTGGCGATCCTCCAATCCTCAGGTATTAGAGATGATTTTAATGATAGTTCACAGATTACTGATAGCAGGTCTGCAATCTCAAATTTCAGTTCTTTCAACACCCTTGGATGTATACCATCCGGCCCAGGTGATTTGCTACTCTTCAGTTTATCTAATAGTTGTAGGACATCTTCCCGATGTATCGATATTTCCTTCAATTCTTCCACACCTTTAAATACCACTTCAGTCGTGGGTAACATCCCTACATCTTCCTCAGTAAAGACCGAAGCAAAGAATTCATTCAGTCTCTCCGCTATCGCCTTGTCGCCTCTTAGTGCTCCTTTAACCCCTTTATCATCTAATGGACCAACTGACTCTCTCACGGGTTTTTTGCTACGAATGTACTTGAAAAGGTCTTTATTTCGCGTTTTTGCTTCCGCAGCAAGCTTCTTCTCAAATTCTCTCTTTGCCTGCCTTATCAATGCCTTGCATTTGACTTGCCAGTGCTTGTGCTGTTTCCAGGTTTCATCATTTGGCTCTTTTTTCCATTTCTTGAAAGATGCTTTTTTGGCAACAACAGCCTCTCTGACCTCAGCTTTAAACCATGCTGGCAATTTTTTGGACTTCCTTCCACTTTTCTTAAAGCGTGGAATACAGCTGGTCTGGGCTTCCAAGATAGTATTTTTCAACAACACCCAAGCTTGATGTACGTCTTTAACCTTTGCAACTGCTCCTTTTAGTTTTTTCTTAACTGTTTTCCTCATTCTATCATAGTCTCCCTTTCGAAAGTTAAAGGGTAGTACTGTGGATTTCCTTACTATCCCTCCTCCAATAATTAAATCAAAGGCGATCATGCTATGATCACTATTGCCAAGTGGCCCCAACACCCTTATCTCTTGCACTACATCTGGTGTTCCACTAAGGACTAGGTCTAATATTGCTTCCCCTCTGGTCGGTTCATGAACCAGCTGCTCCAAGAAGCAGTCATTTATTTCATCTAGGAACTTTATCTCCCTAGCATGTCCTGTTGTGACACTGACCCAGTCGATGCCGGGGTAATTGAAATCACCCATTATTATTACTGCACTGTAACTTTTGCTAGCTTCCTTGATTTCTTTGAGCATTTCATCATCCATTTGTTCATTCTGGCCAGGCGGACGATAGTACACCCCCACTGCCATCGCCTTCCCCTTTTTACATGGAATTTCAATCCATAGAGATTCTACAGCAAATTTTGTTTTTTGCAAAACTTTAATCCTTTCTGACTCAATGCCCTCTCTAACATAGAGCGCAACCCCTCCACCAATTTGATCAGCTCTATCATTTCGATATAGTTTGTACCCAGGTATCACAGTGTCCCACTGGTTGTCCTCCTTCCACCATGTCTCTGATATTCCAATCATATCTAACCTCTCGTTTAGTGCTATATATTCTAACTCTCCCATCTTGTTTTGTAGACTTCTAGCATTTGCATACAAGCATTTTAGAGACTGTATTTTATTCATATTAATTTGGCTATTGGTAGACATGGGTAATTTGGGATCTTTAAGTTCTGTCTGCTCCATACTCGAGGGCATTTGGGCTACTTTACTCTTTTTTGGAACCTCTCTGCTTTTTGTAGTATCCTTCAAGGATACATTCTTCCGAACCATGCGCTCTTGGGCGACTGTCGGCTTTCCCCTATTATCTAGTTTAAAAGCTGCTCTATCTCCTTTTTAAAGGTTAATGCCAGCAGCCTGGTTCCATCCCGGTTAAGGTGAAGCCCATCCCTTCGGAAGAGCCCCTCCTTTCCCCAGAATGTTCCCCAGTTCCTAACAAATCCGAACCCCTCATCTCTGCACCATTGTCTCATCCACGCATTGAGAGTCCGGAGCTCTGCCTGCCTATTGGGTCCTGCGCGTGGAACGGGAAGCATTTCGGAGAACGCTACCCTGGAAGTTCTGGATTTCAACTTCCTACCTAAAAGCCTAAATTTAGCTTCCAGAACCTCCCTACCACATTTTCCTATGTCATTGGTACCAACATGTACCAAGACAGCAGACTCCTCCCCAGCACTATCTAAGACCTTATCTAGGTGGCGTGTGAGGTCCGCTACCTTCGCACCAGGCAGGCATGTTACCAGGCGATCCTCACGTCCACCAGCCACCCAGCTATCTACATGCCTAATGATCGAATCACCAACTATAACTGCTGTCCTAACCCTTCCCGCATGGGCACTTGGCCCTGGAGAAACCTCCTCGGTGCAAGAGGGGTTTACATCACCTGGAGGACAGGTCCTAGTTACAGGATCACTTCCTGCCACACCAGGGTGATGCTCTCCTGTCACGTGACCTCTCTCCTCCATGGCAACAGGGATGCTGCCAGACTGGAGGTGGGACTTCAGGACTATATCCCTGTAGGTCTCGTCTATGTACCTCTCTGTCTGTCTTATGTTTTCCAAGTCTGCTACTCTAGCCTCTAGAGAACGGACTTGTTCCCTGAGAGCAGAGAGCTCCTTGCACCTAGTGCACACGTAAGACCTCTCACCAGCTGGGAGAAAATCATACATGTGACACTCAATGCAAAAGACTGGAAAGCCCACATCCCGCTGCTGGACTGCTGTCTGCATCTTAGTTTTAAGTTTGTGTTTAGATCTTTAAGTTCTATATGTACTAAAGGGTGCAATGGATATTTATACCACTAAAACTGTACCTAAGAAGTTTTAATATACCTTGTTCACCTGAAGCTTAATTAATCTCAGGTCCTTGGTGTATGACTGATTTGGGTAATGAGCTTCACCTGAGAGCACCTCCTGTCTTTTAAGTTGTGCAAGTACCTATAAAGCTGTGAAATTCCCAGGGGAGGGTGGGTGTGGGGAGGGAGGGAGGGATATAACACTTATTAAAAAAGGGCTGCTACACAGTACCTTGTCCTGTGCTGCTGAGGAAAACTATATTCTGATTTGATTTAAATTATAGCTCTTTGCTGCTACTAGGCTCTAACCTATTATGAAATTTAAACTACAAGCTCTCTGCTGGATTCTAAATTTAACCAGAAAGCTCTCTTCTGTGTTTTAATTTGAAACTAAAAGTACTTTGCTGATGCTAGGCCCTGAGTGACTATGAAATTTAAACTACAGCTGTCTACTGGGTATGAAAGGTAACCAGAAAGTTCTCTTCTGTGTTTTTAAATTGAATCTTAAACTGTTGCTACTAGGCCCTGACTGATTTAACAAAAAAAATAGTGGGTTCACAGATTAATTAGCTTTAAAAGAAAAACAATTCCTTTCAGAAAAATTCCCAGAAGTATATACTCACAATTTCAGATTTCTCTCCAGAAGTAACAGCCCCCCTTTCCAGTCCGTCAAGACAGGGTCACAGAGCTCTGGTTGAGCTATTTATGCTTGTGCTGATGATGTAAGCAGTGACCTACTTCCTGGGTAATTAACAGTCCTTGCTTGGATAGAAGGAGTCTTTCAAAATGGCCTTTTGAACTGCCAGCTGGTGTTAACACCTATTGAAAAAGCTTCACAGGTTGCTTGCCCACTAGGTAGAAGGCCTCTTTGTAAAGGTCTCTAGAAGACTTTATATGCTGCTCAAGGAGAATTGACCTTGTTTTGCCTCTTGTGCTAAGCTATATTCTGATTTGATTTAAATTATAGCTCTTTGCTGCTACTAGGCTCTAACCTATTATGAAATTTAAACTACAAGCTCTCTGCTGGATTCTAAATTTAACCAGAAAGCTCTCTTCTGTGTTTTAATTTGAAACTAAAAGTACTTTGCTGATGCTAGGCCCTGAGTGACTATGAAATTTAAACTACAGCTGTCTACTGGGTATGAAAGGTAACCAGAAAGTTCTCTTCTGTGTTTTTAAATTGAATCTTAAACTGTTGCTACTAGGCCCTGACTGATTTAACAAAAAAAATAGTGGGTTCACAGATTAATTAGCTTTAAAAGAAAAACAATTCCTTTCAGAAAAATTCCCAGAAGTATATACTCACAATTTCAGATTTCTCTCCAGAAGTAACAGCCCCCCTTTCCAGTCCGCACCATAAGAGACCTCATCCAATTCAGAAAAGAATTAAAGACCTACCTGTTCACTGAACACTTCGAAATCCCCTACTCCCCCAAAGCCAGCTCTACAACAAACGTGGTCACACATGCACAAACTCCCTTAATCCCAACAATGTAACCACAAGCCTGTCCCCCCCCCCACACACGCCCCAAAGACGACAAAAAAGGAACTAAATTCCAGCACCTACACCAATATCTGCCCCATACACCACACACCACACACACCACACGCTGTAAATATACTTTTGTATAAAGTTTGATATGTTTGCTTTAATACCTACAAAGTTCTTGATTTAATACCTACAAGATGTTTTTGCTTTATTACCTACAAAGTTTATTTTTACTGTTCAATGTAAATAGTTGATTTCTATTGTTCTATGTAAAATGTATACAAATTGTGTACAAGACTGTTAATCTGTTATATGTAAACCGCCCTTGATCTCTGGAAGGGGCGGTATAAAATAAATAAATAAAGTCCACTTTGCTCTCCTCTCAGAACCTAGACTTTATAGGGGCAAGATTAGACACCCTTCAGGCAAGAGCTTACTTGCCCGAAGACAGGGCCCACAGACTGATGGACTTGGCCGAACACTTCCAAAGCAATTTTCATGTTTCCGCCAGGCACTACCTGCGGCTCCTGGGCCACATGGCATCCACTGTACGTGTGACTCCGAATACCCGTCTGCACATGCGGGCTGCGCAATGGTGCCTCAGAGATCAGTGGACGCAGGCCACAGGCGACCTCCGAAGGCAGAGTAAAGGTGTCCAAACCACATTTGGACTCCCTACAGTGGTGGCTACATCTCCCAAACCTTCTCAGGGGGGTACCTTTTCAGGCTCCAGCACACACAAGGGTGCTGACGATGGATGCTTCCTTAAAGGGCTGGGGTGCACATTGCCAGGGCACGTGCACTCAAGGCCTGTGGTCTTCTCGAGAGGCCACACAGCAAATCAATCTTTTGGAGCTGTGAGCAATCCGCTTAGCTCATAGTAACATAGTAAATGACGGCAGATAAAGACCAGCATGGTCCATCTAGTCTGCCCAGCACGATGGCAAGCGTAGGTGCACCTGCCGCTCCGTGCAAGCCACCCCTCCCCATCCCTGTTTAGGGATGAACCAATCATTCCATGCAGGACACCCCTATGTGATGAGAAATTAGATGGTTCAGTTTACTTTGATTTTATCCTGTTGCTGTAAACATTTTCTCATGCCCTTTCTCACCAATCTGGCCTAGTTCAGACGGACAGTCGGGTTGCAATGTTCTATGTGAACAAACAAGGGGGCAGAGGGTCCAAACTCCTGTGCTAGGAGGCTCTGGCCCTTTGCTCCGTTGTGGTCAGACAAGAAAACTTCTTAGCAGACAAGCTAAGCAGGATTATCCAGCCTCACGAATGGCAGTTGAATCCACTGGTGCTCCAGCAGATCTTCCTCCACTGGGGACTTCCATCCATCGATCTCTTTGCCAGTCCACTGAACCATCAGCTGCCCAGGTTCTGCTCCAGACAGCCCCATCCCCTGAGGATGGCATCAGATGCTTTTCTGATCTCTTGGTCTACGGGCCTCCTGTATGCGTTTCCTCCCACGCCCCTGGTGGCCCGAACTCTGTTCAAGATCCTCCGGGACAAGGCCTCGGTGATTCTGGTAGCCCCCAGATGGCCGAGGCAGCCGTGGTTTCCACTTCTGCTGCAGTTGGGGGTGGAAACTCCGTTCCCTCTGGGGTTGCAACATGATCTCCTGTCTCAAGAGCAGGGTTCCCTTCTGCACCCCAATCTCAGGTGCCTCAATTTGATGGCCTGGCTGCTGAAAGGTTAGTTCTAGCTCCCTTACTCCTACCTAAGGAGGTTGAGGAGGTGGTCTTTGCCTCTAGGAGACAGTTCACCAGAAAATCCTATGCTCTCAAGTGGTGTAGGTTTACAGTATGCTATGCTCAGCGCAATGAAGACCCTTTCTCTTGCCTTGTGCCAGTAGTACTTGTCAGACGGATGCCTGGGTGAGAATGTTCACAGTCTTGGCAAAGGCATATATCAATATGATTTGCAAGGGATTGTGGGAAATGCAGTCCATTCACACCAGACACAGCCGCTCACAATAATTAGTTGTGCTTGAGTGTAAAGCCAATAAGATATTTATTTATGGGGTTATTTCTCCCAACACAGATATGCTTGGTAGCACATAAAACAGGATACTTGCTTTCAGTGTTAATCTTAGAAAAACAAAATCAGGAAAACAACAGCTGAACTTGTCAGGCAATCAAAGCAAAAGAATAAAGACCTGGTTGGTAACAAACTGGTCTTTTCTGTAGGCTCTAGCTAATATTTTCTTAGCAGTGCATCAAACAACAAGCAAAACCCACAAAGAAGGGAAAAACTGTTCTTTTCAGGTTAACACATAGACTCAGAAGTGATTCCCTCAGAGCTCACAAGCAATTAGGTAAGGCTCAATTGCTAGCAGTTACCCAGCTGAAACCCCTTAGCTGGCTTGCTTTCTACTGCGTGGCTCAAAATCCTACTCAGGAGCTTTTCTGAGTAGATTAAAGAACAAGTTTGTATTTCTTTGTGATGGTTGTTGTACTTTGTAACAGAAAATTACCAAAGGAGTTTAGACAGAGAGCAATCCATGTATTCACAGCCTGTATCTACCACCTCTCCCCCTT
Organism: Ichthyophis bannanicus; assembly: GCA_033557465.1. Taxonomy (NCBI): domain Eukaryota; kingdom Metazoa; phylum Chordata; class Amphibia; order Gymnophiona; family Ichthyophiidae; genus Ichthyophis; species Ichthyophis bannanicus. The sequence continues at coordinate 548,774,858 of CM066033.1, forward strand.
CTTCAACAATCATGGGTTCAATATCATGGATTGGCACAGAGGAATTTCTCAGTGTAGCACTCTCAGGAGAATACTTGTTTCCCTGCTGCCTTTCAAGGGTATAGCTAGGGCATAGATCAGTGTTCATACCTGAGCTTCCATTGCTGTTAGAGTTCCTCTCTAAATAGCCTGGCCAGTATGTAGTCCAGTTCTTATGTCCAGCCTTCCAATCCAGATCCCTGGACACTGGGTCTCTCTTCACATACCTTCTGGCACGGGTCTTAGGGTCCCTTCCAAGTGCAGCCGTCTCCCTCACAGGTACCGTCTGGAGATTCCTAGCTCTGCAGCACCATTCCTCTGGCTTTTCCCAGTCCAATGGTGTATGCTGGCCTTTTGAATGTCTCCCAGTATACGTACTGCTCTGGACTCCTTTAGACCTCCCAAATGCTTTTCTCTTCTTTCTTCCAAAGGGTTTCTTGCCCTCTCTGTCCGTCCACTCTGGCTTCTGCTTCTGATGATCCTCCAGATGATGAAGCTGTCCAAGATGAGGATATCCAAGCTGATTCTGAGGATGAGGATCTCCCAGATGAAACTGAGGATATCCAAGCTGATCAAGATGATTCTGAGGATGATTCTCTGTAGAATAAACTCTACCTTTATTCTGCTTAGATGAGTGCTCCACCCTAGCACAGCGCAGCTGTGCTGAATCAGGCCCTGCCCTTTGAGATGAGTGCTTGGGGATTACCTCAAAGCCCTCCTGATTGAACACACGTTTCCCCACTTCAGCTCCTCTAATGGCTGTTGGAAACCTGGTGCATTCTGGGACTGGTGGTCTTTTATGGGAAAATTCTGTTTTCTTATTTCTACCAGAACTGACAGGTTGCTTGTTCAGAGTCACTTCACCTTTACTATAGCTCCTTCCTGAGCTATGATAAGCTTCCTTATCACATACTACAGTATCTACTTCACCTTTCAGACCTAGGCCTTAAGTCTAACTCTGTACTGGTCCACCTCAGTGTTTTGTCAGCGCACCACTCACCGGTGGAAGGAAAGTCTAAGTCGGTTCACCCCTTGGTGTTTCGATTTCTCAGAGGTTTGCTTCTTCTCAAGCCTCCGGTTCGTCCACCGGCGACTGAGTGGGATTGGAAAGTGGTCTTGCAGCAACTTACTCGCCCACTGTTTGAGCCGATAGCTACTTGCCATTTGCGCTTCCTCTCTTGGAAAGCGCTCTTCCTGGTGGCTCTTACTTCGGCCAGATGTGTAAGTGAACTACAAGCTCTGGTTTCTGATAGACCGTACACGCGGTTCTATAGGAACAGGGTGGTCCTCCGGACCCATCCCAAGTTCCTTCCAAAAGTGGTCTCCTCTTTCCACCTCAATCAGGAGGTGGTTCTTCCGACCTTTTTTCCCAGGCCGCATGCCAGCCGGGCTAAAACAGTCTTGCATACCCTGGACTGTAAGAGGGCGTTGTCTTTTTACATAGAACATACGCGGGGGCATCGAAGGGCTACTCAGCTCTTCATCTACTTTGACCATAATTAGATGGGGTTACCTGACTCCAAGCATACATTGTCCACTTGGGTAGCAGATTGTATCGCCTGGGCATATAAGGCAGCCGACCTTCCCTTGCACGGTCGAGTCACGGCCCACCGTGTCAGGGCGAAAGCTGCGTCAGTAGCTCATCTCCGCTCTGTTCCGTTGGCAGACATCTGCCGGGCCGCAACTTGGTCTTCAAGCCAGATTTTTGCAGCCCATTATTGCCTGGAGAGAGAGTCCCAGAGGGACAGTGCTTTTGGACAGGCGGTACTCCGTAATCTCTTTGAGGTCTAGGCAACTCCTACCCTCCGGCCCTTGTGTTGGGCTACCATATGGTGGCATTCTCAGAGGATATTCTTATCACGGATGATGAGGCTCTTGAGCGGAAGCCATTTTTTCAGCTTTGGGTTCCCGGTAGCCTAGAGCTGGGGAGTCCCATATGTGAGGACTGACTTCCTGCTTGGTCCTAGAGAAAGAGTAGTTATTCACCTGTAACAGGTGTTCTCCAGGAGCAGCAGGAATCAGTCGTCACGACCCTCCCTCCTCCCCTGGAGTTGCAGTTTTATCCTTCATTTTGATTTTTGCTGTCTTTTAGCTATGTCATCTGACTGAGCAAGATGGCACCCTTGGGCGGGAAGGGGACCGCGCATGCGTGCTGCATTCCCAAAGGCTTTCCTTGAAAGCTGGGGAAATGCTCCACACGGAGGTCCGTTGGCGCCGACGTAACCCATATGTGAGGACTGATTCCTGCTGCTCCTGGAGAACACCTGTTACAGGTCAGTAACTACTCTTTCTGGTTGCTGTTATCTAAAAAAAGATATACAGTAGCAGAATTAGGAAAAGTAGATTGAAGGGCTACCAAATAATACAGTGAATGGAAGGATACCCCCTTTCAGAAAGCTTAAAATGTTAAGACTCTTCCTCTTGCAGAAGAGATGGCTGATGGGAGATATGATAGAGGTCTATAAAATAATGAGTGGAGTGGAATAAGTAAACGTGAAACGGTTGTTTGCTCCTTCAAAAAGTACAAAGACTAGGGGATATGTAGTGAAGCACTGGAGAAAATATTTTTATCCTCAATGCATAATTGAGCTCTGCAATTCATTGCCAGAGGATTAGTAAAAGCTGTTCGTGTACTTGGGCTTAGAAAAGGCTTGGACAAACTCCTGGAAGAAAAGTCCATAAACTATTATTAAATTGGGCTGGGGGTCATCCACTGCTTATCTCTAGGATAAGCAGCATGAAAACTGTCTACCATTTGGGAACCTAAACAGGTATTTGTGACTTGGATTTGGCCACTCTTGGAAAGAGGATACGTGGTTTGATAGACCTTTGGTCTTATCCATTAAGGCAGATCTTATGTTCTTTTCTGGGCATGCCCTGGTGGGTCGAATGCTGCTGGGAGTCAGGACCAGGTAATATCTTCTGTAGTAGTAGAAAAATGAGCACCAGGCCTCTGAGCTGCCTCAAGGCTCAAGACCCTGCGATATTCCCACACTCTCCTTCAGCACGGCCTTCCTCTATTTAATGCAGGAAGTTCATGCCGAAGAGGGGGGTAGAGAGAAGAGAGATACAGCAGGGCTTTAAGCCTCACAGAGGCTCAAAGACCACGGGCTAATTTTTTTACACTTTTCTGCAGTCAGGGCCACATTGCACTGTGCCGATTTTTCTGGGAGACTGGTGTGTATATACACACTCACGTGTGTGTATATACAGGGTGGCCCAAAAAAAAGTGAGAACATCTCGTAAATTAAAAGCTTAAATAGGGGGAAGTAAGGAGGAGTACTGAGCCTGTGTGTTTGCCGTCGGAGGAGGAGTGCTGCAGTCCCGCCTCTCCTGAGCCGCTTCAAAATCGCTGGCCCACCCTGGAGACGCCGGGAAGTAAGGAGTGCTGAGCCCATGTGCTTGCCGTCGGAGGAGGAGTGCTGCAGCTCCTGCCCCTCCTGGGCTGCTTCAAAATCGCCGGCCTACCGCAGAACGTGACCAGTGGTCGTGCACCAGTGATCGCGTGTCTGAAGGTGCGTGACTAAAGGGTCTTGTCACGCCCCTTCGGAGCAACGAGGAATATCTTGGGGACTCCATGGGAAAGCGAAGGAAGAAGGTATTTCCAGCCTTGGGCACCAAGACCATCAAGCTTGTGAGTCTTATGGATCATCATGTACAGAGTGTCCAGGTTGAGCAGGAGGAGCAGAACTTGACCCTGGGGTCCTTGAGTACTATCTCTGTTGCTTCTCCTAGTGCGCTGGGGGTCCACCCTACCCGGTCAGGAAGTCATGTCTCAGAGGGTTTCACCTCCTGGAGTGGATAAACCAGTTGGAGAGCCCTCGCTGGGTGACTCGGAACTTCCTTCTTTGTTGCCTGATGTGGATAAATGTGACAGGTCTTCTCTTCCGTTAGTGCTGGACTTTTCTGCTCCGGCTTCGATTGTTACTTCTCCTGTGGAAGTTTCTTTGAGGGACGTGTGGGAAGTGGTAGCACGCATGGAATTATCATTGTGTGCTTCTCTTTCCCAGGCTCACAATTTTCTAAGGAAGTTCAGAAGTTAGGTGCTCATGATGAGTCTTTTGTTAAATGTAATACTGCTTTGAATAAATTGGAGGGTCAGGTTTCCGTGGTTCAAGCTGTGGTATCTTCCTCTATTTGGGATAATGTTACAATACATCATCAAATAGAATCCCTGGAAAATTCGACTCGTGCAAAAAATTTAAGGTTTTTGAACTTTCCACGTGCTCATTATCTATCTCCAACTATACTGTTATATAAGTACTTCAAGGAGGTTCTATTAATTGAGGATGTTAATGCTATAAAATTTTCATCTGTTTATTATGTTCCTATATTATCTGCCACGGAAGCCTCTTCTCCTATTGCCAGGGATGCAGATAATGTTTCTTTGGATGTTTCTGCCTTTTTGGAGTTTTCTACTGAAGAGATTAATCAGCATGCTACCTTAATTGTTTCCTTTGTATTTTAATGGATAAGAATTTAATTTTGCGGTTATATTTCTCTAAAAAGAATCAGGTGTTTTGTGGTAACATGATTCCGATTTTTCCAGATATTTGTAGACTTACAAAAAGGCAGAGGAAAGCGTTTCTTTTGTTAAAGCCTCCCGCCCTGGCAATAGGTGCTTCTTTCTTTTTAAAGTATCCGTGTAAGTGCATTTTGATTTATGAGCAGACCTAGTATGTATTTATGGAATCTGATCAGTTGGAAGATTTCCTGTCCAGTAAAGAAAGTGATTAGGATGTTTCTTCTTCCTTACCATGTAATTTAAGGCTATATTGTATATTTTCATGAGCTTAGCCGGTATTTGTACTGTTTTGTTATTATTAAGTGTTTAAAGATTATTAGTTATTGTTTCTCCTTTTTGCTTTCTCCTTGATGTGGACTTGATTGTAATTCCTGTTTATATCTTAATAAAGATCTTTAATACTTTAAAAAAAAAAAAGCTTAAGTAGTTTACTTATTTACCTTTATTAGCTATATAACGTCTTTATTTTGACAATTTCCAGTCGCCATCTTTGTTTTTTTAATTTGTCAATCGTTTACATCTGTCTTTTTGAATTTTTAAATAACTTATATGCTACGAGATGTTCTCACTTTTTTCGGGCCACCCTGTATACACGTGTGTGTATATATTTCTCCAGGACCAAGCAGGAAGTCAGTCCTCGCATATGGGTGATGTCGGCGCCGACTGAGCCCTCATGCGGAACATTTCCCCAGCTTTCAAAGAAAGCCTTTGGGAATGCAGCACGCATGCGTGGTCCCCTTCCCGCCCAAGGGTGCCATCTTGCTCAGTCTTTCTTTTTCCACGGAGCCCAACGGACGTAGTTCATGTCACCCGGGAAAAAAATTGATTTTTTTTCTGCGATTTTCGCGTTTCTTTATCTGGTTCGACGCCGGTTCCCCATCCCGCCTCGGCTCGGTACACCGGTATCGAGCCCGGAATTTCTTTTCCGTTTTTTGTCCTTTGTGACTAGCGTTTGCGCTTTTTCTGTTATTTTTACTGGCAGCCCTGTCTTTTGACCTTGCAGGGGCCCTTTTTCCCCCGATGGCTGCCAGCGGGTTCAAAAAATGTGATCGGTGTAAGAAACTTATGTCTCTCACCAACACACATGACTGCTGCCTCGGGCCCGTCCATGACCCGCTGGTCTGTGGCCCGTGCAGCAAGATGTCATCGAAGGTGCTTCGGAGCCGTCAGCATCAACGTGTGAGAATTTTTTCGGAGTCCGCGTCCGGCTGGGCCCGGACTTCATCAGAGGCCTCGACATCTCAGGAGTCTGACCCCGAGCGCTGTCGTGGGTTCTCTGAAAGGGGATCTCCGACCCGGGAGCACAAAAGGAAGAAGAAGCTCGTGAGGGTGGCGTCAGTGGAGGCACCTGGATCCTCGAGGGCCAGGTCGCGCAGCCTTGATTGCCGTCCCGGGCTCTCGGAGTCGGAGTGGCCGACCAAACTACCTCGCCTGGAGCCAGAGTCCCCGATCAGGTAACTTCTGTTGTCCTCGTAGATTCTCCGGGAGAACTGATGTCGGGCCCGACGCCATCGGGGCCTGAGTCAGGGGCTGCGGAGTCTCCTGAGCTCGGTCTCAGATTGACGGCCCTGGAGATCAGCCTGGTTACCTTCATGGAACAGCAGCGGGTACTGATCGCCGGTCTGACCGGTGCATCTGTCATGACCATCGGGACCTCGACGTCTAAGTCGACCACAGAGGCCAAGCCGATCCTCGAGTCCATCAAGTCTCAAGTCGATCCTCAGCCAAGGTCTCCCTCGTGTGGGGCCGAGGTCATCAACGCCGGTGCCCTCGGCGTTGGGGCGGGTGGCATTGAGGCCCACACGGCCGGAGCCGCTCAACTCCTCGGATGAGTCGGCGTGGGAGACAGAGGATGAGGAGTCTCCCGACACCTTCCAGACCTGATGCGTCCCGTCGGACTCCCCAGAGTCCGAGCCTCGGAGAAGGTCCCCCTGGAGGATACCCGGTTCTCTGACTTTGTCAGGGACATGGCCAAGGCTTTGGCATTTCTGGCGGAGGCCGAGGAGGAGCCTCGTGCCGAAGAGCTCAATGCCCTCCAGTATGACTTTCCTCCGAAGGAAGTTTTACTGTTATGGTTCCTCCGATGCTGGAACGGTAGCTCTTCCAGGTCGATTCCATTTATCGAGTCCGTAAGAGCCCTTGGTTCCAAAAGGCGCAGCTACCGCACAACTCCATGGTTGTGGAATCGGCCATACACAGGCTGTAAAGTCAAAAGATTCACTCCTCAGTGCCTCCCGGCCGGGAGGCCCAGAACCTGGATGCCCTCGGTAGAAAGTGCTTCCAGGGCTCTATGCTATCTTGCCGTGTCCAGACTTGCCAGCTGTACATGGGCATCTACCTACGGGACCTGGCAAAGGATATTGCCAGGTTCTCGGCTGGCCTCTCCGAGCATCCCTTGCAGATATTCAAAGCCTTGTCTACAGGGATCCGAGAGTGCTCGAAGTTTATCTCTCAAGCAGCCTATGATGGCTTCAAGACTTCGGCCCGGGTAGCCGCAGCCAGCATTGGTGCACGCCGTCAGGCCTGGCTACAGTCGTCGGACTTGGAGTCATGGGTGCAGGACAAGTTGGTTGATGTCCCATGCTGAGGTGACAACCTGTTCGGCAAGCCCATGACTGAAAAGGCTGCAGAAATCGAGACTGAGACTCTCACCAGGACAAGGCTGTCCAGAAAGACTTCTGCCTCTTCTCACAAAAAGAAGGGCTTGGGAAAGAAGCCCTTTTTCGCCGAGGAAGAGTGCTGCCTACAAAACCTACTCTCAGTATCAGGCCTCTCCAGCTCCCCAACAGGGCCAGCAGGCCAAAGTGCAGGGGCATGGGCCCCGTAGGCAGAAAACCCTCAAGCCGCCAGCTGCGGCTCCTGAACAGCAGGAATGGGGTTTTTGACTCCCACAGCATAGCCTCTCCTCCGCTGGTAGCTCCACTCAGCACAGGAGGTCGGCTGACCCTGTATGCCTACAGGTGGCCAGCCATCACAGGGGATACCTGGGTACTGAGCATAGTCCAGAAGGGCTATATGCTCCATTTCCACCAGCTACCCCTTCCTACTATCCAGGGGAGCCTCCAAGACTCCCTCTACACAGGGACCTCCTCCTTCAGGAGTTGACAAGTCTTCTAAAGGAACAGGCGGTAGAACCGGTACCATGCCAACTGGAAGAGCAAGGCTTCTACTCCAGGTACTTCCTGGTACCAAAGAGGACAGGAGGCCTCAGACCTAATCTAGACTTGCGAAATCTGAACAAGTTTCTGGAGAGGGAAAAGTTCAAAAATGCTTACCCTTGGAATACTGCTGCCCTACCTCCAGCAGGGAGACTGGCTATGCTCCTTAGATCTAAAGGATGATTACACTCACATCCTCATCCATCCAGACCACAGACAATATCTCAGATTTGTGGTGGGGGGAAACCACTTTCAGTACAGAGTGCTTCCCTTTGGCCTGACCTCTGCCCCCAGGGTTTTTACCAAATGCCTGGCAGTGGTGGTGGCTTTTCTCAGAAATCAGGGGATATTTGTCTTCCCGTACCTGGCTAATCAGGGGCCAGTCACTCCAGGAGGCCAGACAGGCCAGTCTTCGCACTGTCTCTCTTCTTCAGCATCTGGGCTTTGTCATAAACTACGCAAAGTCCACTTTGCTCCCCTCTCAGAACCTGGAGTTTATAGGGGCCAGGTTGGACACCCTTCAGGCAAGGGCTTACTTGCCCGAGGACAGGGCCCACAGACATATGTACTTGACCTACCAGTTCCAAAGCAATTCTCTTGTTTCTGCCAGGAAATACCTGCGGCTCCTGGGCCACATGGCATCCACTGTACATGTGACCCCGAATGCCCGTCTGCACATGCGGACGGCCCAATGGTGCCTCAGAGAGCAGTGGATACAAGCCACTGGCGATCTCCGAGACAGAGTAAAGGTGTCCAGACGACTTCTGAACTCCTTACAGTGGTGGCTACAGCTGCCAAACCTTCTCAGGGGTGTACCTTTTCAGCCTCCAGCACACACAAGGGTACTGACGACAGATGCTTCCTTAAGAGGCTGCGGTGCACATTGCCAGGGCTCATGCACTCAAGGCCTGTGGTCCCCTCAGGAGGCCACACAGCAGATCAACCTTTTAGAGCTGTGAGCAATCTGCTTAGCTCTGCAAACCTTCTGCCATGCTCTCTCTCAGCAATCTGTCCTAGTTCAGACAGACAGTCAGGTGGCAATGTTCTATGTGAACAAACAAGGGGGCACAGGGTCCAGGCTCCTATGTCAGGAGGCACTGGCCCTTTGCTCCTTTGCAGTCAAACAAGGCATGGTTTCTGATAGACCGTACACGTGGTTCTATAGGAACAGGGTGGTCCTCTGGACCCATCCCAAGTTCCTTCCAAAAGTGGTCTCTTTCCACCTCAGTCAGGAGGTGGTTCTTCTGACCTTTTTTCCCAGGCCGCATACCAGCCGGGCTGAAACAGTCTTGCATACCCTGGACTGTAAAAGGGTGTTTTCCTTTTACATAGAACGTACGCGGGAGCATCGAAGGGCTACTCAGCTCTTCGTCTCGTTTGACCCTCATAGGATGGGGTTACCTGTCTCCAAGCGTACGTTGTCCACTTGGGTGGCATATTGCATCGCCTGGGAGTACAGGGCAGCCGACCTCCCCTTGCAGGGTTGGGTCACGGCCCACCATGTCAGGGTGAAAGCCACGTCAGTAGCTCATCTCCGCGCTGTTCCGTTGGCAGACATCTGCCAGGCTGCAACTTGGTCTTCAAGCCAGACCTTTGCAGCCCATTACTGCCTGGAGAGAGAGTCCCAGCGGGACAGTGTTTTCGGCCAGGCGGTACTCCGTAATCTCTTTGAGGTTTAGGAGCAGCAGGGATCAGTCCTCATGACCCTCCCTCCTCCCCTTGGAGTTGCAGTTATATACTTCATTTTGTTTTTTGCTGTCTTTTAGCTATGTCATCCGACTGAGCAAGATGGCACCCTTGTGCGGGAAGGGGACCGCGCATGCGTGCTGCATTTCCAAAGGCTTTCTTTGAAAGCTGGGGAAATGCTCCGCACGAGGGCTCCGTCGGCGCCGACATCACCCATATGTGAGGACTGATTCCTGCTGCTCCTGGAGAACACCTGTTACATAGAAACATAGAAACATGATGACAGAAAAAGACCACAAGGCCCATCTAGTCTGTCCTTCCATAACAACAACTACAACAGTCCACTTTTTACCTTTAGAGATCCTCTGTGTTGGTCCCATGCTATTTTGAATTCAGTTACTGTCCTCATCTCTACCACCTCCACTGGGAGACTATTCCACGGATCCACTACTCTTTCCGTAAAGAAATATTTCCGCATATCACTCCTGAATCTATCTCCCTGCGAGGTGAGTAACTACGCTATATACACGTGTGTGTGTGTGTAAATATATATACACACGTATGTGTGTGTGTATATATAAATATATATATATATACGATATACGCGCGTGTGTGTGTTTGTGTTTAGATAGATAGATATACACGTGTGTGTGTGTCACATAATTAACCTAATCGCATCTTGATGATGCAGTTTGCTTGGATTGCTCTTCTGCTCCTATTTAGATCCATAAACTCCCTTCTATCTTGCTCTTGGTTAGGTTTCACATGTCATTTCCTGGAAGTGCTATTTCTGCTCTTCTACTGTAGCTGATTTTTGCTTGCCTGTTGGTTTTGATCCTGTTGTTTGCCTTAATCTGAGCCTGCTTACTGACTGCACTGTCTTCCATATCTGTTCTTTTCCTTTTTCATTGAGATTGCCCTGGGCAATGTTCCCTCAAAGCTGCGCTAGCGCACAGATTTTGGGCTTGTAGCGCACAAACCTTTGGCTCAGCACAGGAGCAGGCACTGCAGCGAAATTTGTTGAAACAAAAGCTTAAAATCAATCCAAAAGACGACGAAATGTCAACATTTGTTGATTGTTAAAATAAAAATAAATAAAAATGAAAGCTTTCAAGCTGCGTTTAAACGTGTCGCTATAACAATGCAAAGCTCTTCAAGAAGAAGTCTGCGAAAACCCGCCCCGTTAATTATTTAACTGCCATTTTGATTCTTTTCGTCCTTTTTATTAGTGCGTAGAGTTGTTAAATTTTTATTATTTAACATCTATCAAAATGTCGAAGCAAAAAAATGAAAATCATCTTTTCGGGAAATTGAAGAAAAATAAAAGTAACAATTTCAGTCTTGATTGGTTGACGGAGTTTTCTGTTGAAACTGCTATGCCGGACGTGACTGGATGTAAGAGTGTACAGCTGAATGACATTTTTGAATATCGTGAAGCAGAGGACGTGGTAGTCTGCAGAATATGTCTAAAAGCAGAAGTTCAAGGAGACTGGAGCACCGGAAAGAATTGGGGTGAGTGGAAAATTGATTATCTTAAGCGTCACGTTACTCACAGATGTCATTTGGATGCAGTAACAAAACTCAAGAATCTGAAGCATGGATCTCTAATTCATTTTTTACGAGAAACACCTGAAGATAGGAATAAAAGACTTAAACAGGCAAATCGAGATAGGGCAAGCCCAGAAGAGGGCTTATAATAATAATACCGCACTGATGCAGAATAGCGCGGTATATAAGAGAATATAAATAAATAAAATAAATAAAGATTTTAATTGGCAATGTGCTACTCGCAATTAAATTGAATATGTCCATGTTGGCTGTGCGGGAGATTCACGACTATATTGAAAATTTTGTTAAAATTCCAGCTAGCTGGAGAAGCAAAAATTATGCCTTCAAATTCACCGAATGCATAAATGGTGGTGGTAAAAATTAAATTTTAACTGAAATCAGGGAATCTCCTTTCCATACTCTCATAATAGATGAAAGCACCAACATCACTACCTCAAAGACGCTTATTATGTACATCAAATTTAGAAGGATTGGCGACTATATTAATAAAAGGTTTTGCTGGAATGGTAAAATTGAATGCCTGCAATAGCACTGCAATAGTTGATTCAGTAAGGAAGTTTTATGATGAAAATTGCTTGGATATGAATCGCATTGTTATGTTTACATCAGATGGTGCTTCTGTTATGCTCGGAAAGAACAATGGAGTTGCTGCAATTCTCCGTGAATCAATTCCTCATATGCTGGAACAGCATTGTGTAGTTCACAGAGAAGATTTAGCAATAGACGATGCTTGGAAAAAAATTCCATTCATTAAGGATGTTGAAACTCTATTACGCACTGTTTATAACCTCATCAGTAGTCAAGTATACGGCAAGGCAAACTGGAGGAAATTGCTAATGCAACAGACAGTGACGTTGTTTCATTTAGGCCATTGAATGAAGTAAGATGGCTCTCTTGACATTTCGCTCTAAGGTCACTGGTTAAAAATTATGACGTTTTAATTGAATATCGTCAGGCACAAGCAGACGAAGATAATGATCCAGTACACAAATATTGCCTTGGGAGATTAAGAAAACCTGAATACAAAGTAGCAATATTTATTCTTTGTGATGTTCTCGGTGATTTAGCAGAACTTTGCAGAAGTCTTCAGAAGAGCTCTTTGACCACCATGGAAGCATATCAGTTCACCAAAGCCAAAATGCAGAGAATTAGATCTCAGTATCTTGGAGAAAATGTCTACTTGAGTGAAAATGTACAAGACTTAATTCATCTTACAGCTGTACAATAAATATCGATGCCATTCTCAAATTTATTCGACAAACTTGCGATCACATGGATAAAAGATTTCCGGAGAATAAATTACAGAATTGGCGTATATTTGATATAGATTGCATATCAAATCCTTCAAATCTTGATGAATTTTCATTTTGGAGATTAGATCTGTCCAGATTTGCTAAGTGTTACTTGAATTTATTCAAGAAAGATGAACAGTCTTATGAAAAGGAACTTCATAAAAAGTATGTAGACCTCAAATTTATCATTGCAGAGAAGGTAGAAGTCAGAGCCATAAAAACTTTTCAAGACGTACTAACATTTACACGACAACAGGAACAATTCAATGCACTTAATCTTTTCAAGCTCCGAGTGCTGATTGCGAGAGAGGTTTCAGCCTAATGAACGCCATTAAAACAAAGAGTAGAAATCGGCTGGAAAAAAATCACCTGGAGAATTTGATGAGAATTAAACTTTACATGTCTACTGAAAACATTAATATTGACAATGTTTATGAATTATGGAAAACAGATAAAGGAAGAAGAGAGAAAATAAATTAGAATATTCTCTATATCTAAATGTAACTTGAATTTGTTTTGGTTATCATACTATTATTAAAGTATAGCTTTAATTGAACTATTGTGTCATTTCTGATTACAATTATTTAATTACAGTTTATTTAATTTCATTAAAATTTTTGCATTTAAATAATGTAATAACAGCACGCACATGTGTAGGTTGTAAAATTTTGCACACAAAAAAATTGATTCTGTAAAACTCTGCTCACGTGTTTTTGATTTTTCACACGAACCAGCAATCCTTAGAGGGAACATTGGCCCTGGGGAGTCTGATCATGTTGGCACAGCACTCTTAAGCATCTCCTGTTCTCTCTTACTATGTGGTGATCAGAGTGTATTCATGCTTTAAATCTGAAAGGGAAGTAGGATTTTTAAGTGAATATCCACGACTTAGGGTCAGGGCCCCTGGTGTTGCTCATTGGCCTTGACCAGTTGTTATAATACTGTATATATTTCCATATCATCCTGCTAGACCAGTCCAGACAAATGGGTTGTGTTCCCCTACCAGCAGATTGGTGGAGACAAAGAACCAATTAAAAGTCCAGGTTTCAATGACATCAATTCCATGCCTATTTTCGCCTCAGCCACCCGAGGCTTTTCCAATATTTCTTTGTCTCCAGCAGATGGTAGATGGATTTTCTCCTCTCCCAAAGAAAATCTGAAGAGAGGAAAAGATTGATAAAACGCTCATGACAGACCACTTTGAGGGTGACTGAAACACTTGAGCATGATGTGAGAGGCTCCACTAGACTGCGGTCTTTTAGGTAGCCATAGGAAGAGGGAAGATTGGTTCAGCTCCACGCTCTTACCCTGGATAAGAGCCTGTTGAGCAGCCAGAAAATTGGAATGATGGAAGAATTCAGCAGCCTCACACAACCTCCTCTGTCCCCCCTGCTCTCTCCCAAAGATTGTAGAAGGCTCTCAGAGGAATCTGCCAAACCAGAGAAAGTGTTTCAGATAGAGCAGATTTGAGCCTGGCACAAATCCTCTGCCTGGGACTCTCAGGGTGTGAGTACCAAGGCTTGACCTCATCATTGACCTTGTTTGGGGGGCTCCTGATTACAATGTATGTTCCAAGTTTAAACTCCTGTTACAATGTAAGCACAGAACAGACTTCTGACTGTGCACCCTTGTTGTATGTAAACCGCACTGATAACAAATAGCGCGGTATATAAAAGTTATAAAATAAATAAATAAATAAATAAATCTGTGTAGGACATAATTCAGGACTACGAGTGACTGTTGGCACCGTGTGGGGGTTTCCCACAGGTTTCTGCACTTGCTAGTAGAGTTTTTAATATTGTGCACCTGGTGGTCATGCATTCTGCCCGAATGGTTCCAATTCGCATTCCTACCCTAGCGCCTGTAATGCACATTGCAATAAAAGTACAGTTAATACGTTCCTTTCAAGCCACCGTGGCCTTAGTGCCCACTGTTGTAATACTTGCCTTAACTCTCTGTCTTCTTTCAGGAAACGTTTGGCCTGTGGCAAGCGAGGCGCCTCTGGCTTCTGGACTCTGCTTTTCTTGTATGGCTGCTTCTGAGTCATACCTGGATGGCCTACTCCCCTTTTTCATCCAGGGGATGCTATTAGTCTGACCTTGCCTGTCTCAGGGCAGGAGGCACTATGGGTATGGATATTCAGCCAGCCGGAGACTCCAGTGACCATGCTGTTCCTCCCCCTGTCCTCTAGGGGATGAACAGCAGCTATTACCCCTAGTGTGGGGGGGTCATTTCCTCGAGGATAACCTTCAGAGTCCGGATTGTCCTCCCAAGGATTCTTTTCCTTTTACAGCAGTCCTGGTCATTCTGGCATGACATTCAGACCCTGCGGCCTCTGGTTTCCCCCGAGCGCAGTCACGTGAGGGGCAAGCTGAGAGTGGAAACCCTGTTCGATTGATGGCTAAGCGTCCCCAGCAAAGGGTGCTCCCTGGAGATGGGGATCAGCTGGGATCTGTCTGAGATTTGGATTGTGATTTGGATGGAGACGCTTGATGGGATCAGACTTGTGAAGAGGCTGATGTTATTCATCTGTTCTGAGAGTAGGAATTGGAGACATTGATCCCAGGGTCTTACCCACTTGAGTTTGGCGGATGCTCCAGACACAGAGCAGGAACCGAAGAGGCATCCACACCTGCAAGGAGTGTAGAAATCCACTGCTGTCTCCCATTCCCGGAGGTGCTTAAGGGCATTTTCCAGTCAGTGTGGGATTCCCCCAACTCCCTGCCTAAGGGGCTAAGGGAGTTGGGGGAAGAAGATGCATGCTCTCCTGGAGAGTAGTGCATTGTGTGGTGTGATATTTCCAAGATGGATGCGCAGGACACAGCGGTTACCAGATGGACCCATCTTCATGTGGAAAGTGGATTGGCCTTGAAAGATACTCTGGACTGAAAGGTGGATTTCTGTTGAAGAACCAGTTTGCTGAGGCAGCCCCAGTGGATTCAGTTTCTTCCACTGGATGATTTACCCTCTTTTGGAGTTTGCTACGGCCTTCCTTTCTGATGTCTTGTATGACCTGGTATGTCTAGCGGCCAGGGATTGTGCCCTGTTGGCTTGGCATTGACATGGGGCAGCGTACTCCTCTTCCAAAGCCCAGTTGCCCATCTGGCTTTAGGAGGACGCTTTTGTTGGTTCTGATTAGGAGACGCATGTAACGGACCTGGGTGCGACAAAATCTTCTGCATAACAGGACCGAGGGGTCTATGTAGCGAGCAGGAGCTTCTTTTCTGTCAGCTGCCAACTGCTCCTTTTGGGAGTGCTGGTTAGACTCCTGAGGTTCTCGGGAATTCTATCGCTGCCAGCTTGGAGACCCTTCCCCTTATAGATTTTGGGCTCATTCTCAATTCATTTGTGGAATGCATGGGCCCAGGGACTGTCCCCTCCAGAGGAGGCCCTTCCCAGGCTATGCAATGAAGGCTTGGGGGCCCATTTCCCGGTTCCTCTGTTTGGAGGCAAGCTTCGCCTTTTCTTTCAGGAATGGGTCTGGGTTATCAAGGATAGCTGGGTGCTAGATATTGCACCTTTTAGTTTGGCTATGTCCTGGAATGCTTCCGGATGCTTTTGTCATCTCCCCTTGTGGGTCTGCAGTCAAAGTGCCGCTGTATGGACCACCTTGGACAAGTTGCTGCACCTAAAGGCAGTGGTGCCCATCCCCCAAGATTAGCGGGACAAGGTCAGATACTCCATCTATTTCAAGGTGCCCAAAAAGGATGATTCCTTCCGTCCTATTCTGGACTTCAAGGGGGTCAATGAGCACTTGCGTATCCTGTGCTTCCGGATGAAAACTTTGCGCTTTCGGATGAAAACGTTGCGCTTTGTGATTCAAGCAGTGCGCTGAGAGGAATTCTTGACTTCTCTGGATCTGGCTGAGGCGTATTTTCATATTACGATCCATGCAGATCAATAAAACTATCTGTGTTTGCCATGCTTGGCACTCACTATCAGTTCGTCACCTTCCCTTTCGGACTATCCACTGCCCCAAGGACGTTCTCCAAGGTCATGGTGGTGGCAGCAGATGCACCAAGGGATCTGTGTCCGTCATATCTGGATGACTGGCTCCTCCGGGCCATTTCCCTTTCAGAAGCATTTTGGATGGCGTCCTTTATCTTTATCT
Organism: Ichthyophis bannanicus; assembly: GCA_033557465.1. NCBI lineage: Eukaryota > Metazoa > Chordata > Amphibia > Gymnophiona > Ichthyophiidae > Ichthyophis > Ichthyophis bannanicus. The sequence continues at coordinate 548,791,217 of CM066033.1, forward strand.
TTATTAAAACATTTGATCAACCGCTACTGCCGAAGCATAGAGCGGTGTACAATAAAAAAGGTTTATACTGCAAATCATAGAAAGGAACGCCATAAAATGAAAGGAAAGTAAAAGCCAAGCACATAAAGATAAAATACATAGTCAATTAGATAAATCTAACATAACCCGCTAAAATTAAAATGGGCAACAACACCAACGAACATACAACAGACACACAGACACACAACAACAACGGGGGGACGACTTTAATCAGGGAGGGGGACTGGGAGGAAGGTCGAAAGCCTGAGTGAACAGATGTGTTTTGAGTAGTGACTTGAAATGAGGGTAGGAGGATTCATGGAGAAAAAACAAAGCAACCGCCGACCAGCATCTCTACCTAACAAAGCAAAAACAATACAATGAACACATCAACCAATCAAAGAGGGAATTCCACACAAACATGATAAATACTTCTATCAACAAACCCAGAGAGCTCTTCGAAATAGTAAAGATCCTCACAAAAGAACAAACAACAGAAGGCGAAGTACAAGTTGACCCACAGGATTTCGCCGATCACATCAAAGACAAATTTCACTCCACAGAGCGAACTACAACCAGTGGGACCAACAGGTCGGACGTACACCCCAAAACATGGGGCACATTCTACTCACCCTCAACTGAACAGATATCTCACATCATCTCTACAATCAATACAAGCACTGCCCCTACAGACCCGTGCCCAGTGTCATGGCTCAAAGCCACCAAATCCTGCTTCATCCCCACCATACATAAAATAATACACAACTCACTCACTCAAGGACTCATGCCAAAGCAACTAAAGCTTGCTTCAGTAAGACCAATCATGAAGAAAACAAATCTCGACAAAAAAGATCCAGCAGCATTTCGACCAATCTCCAGCATACCCTTCCTTGCAAAAATAATCGAAAAAAACGGTCCAACTACAACTTCAGGAACACATCGACAAACAGGAAACACTCGATGACAACCAACACGGATTTCGTCCCAACCATGGAGTCGAAACGCTACTGATCTACCTCTTCGACAGCATCCTAAGAATAATCGATAACACCAAGAATGGAATCATAATGATCTTCATCGACATCTCCTCAGCCTTCGACACAGTGGACCACAACACCCTCCTGGAAAGACTAAAGAACACTGGTATACACGGTATCACATTGAAGTGGTTCCACTCGTACCTAACCGAAAGACAGCTACAGGTCAAGTCGGGACACAACACCTCTCGACCCATAAACGTCCGACAGGGAGTACCTCAAGGATCCGCACTCTCGGCACTCCTATTTAACATCTACATACAACCAATTTGCAACATCATGAAAAAGAACAACATTCAATACACAATATATGCAGACGACATAATGATATACACCCCGATATCAATCAACAACCCGGACTTCTCTAAGATAACAGACTGCCTCACCCAAATGGAGAATTGGTGTCAAAACAACAACCTAGCAATAAACTACAACAAGACCGAAGCCCTAATCATCACCCGAAACCAAAGCTTCATACACCCACCAAATTTAAAGATACAAAGCACCACTATACCAATAAGATCAGAAGTGAGATACCTCGGAGTTACTCTGGACAATAAACTCAATCTCAATCCACACATAGACAAAACAATCCAAAAAGCCTACTACAAGATGCGAATCATCAGGAGACTAAAGCCGCTCCTTGCCCCGGAACACTTCCGTACCGTCTGTCAAACACTGATAACCCCACTACTGGACTTCTGCAATCCGATATACCTTGGCCTACTGAAACAAGCCCTCAAACCTCTACAACTAGCACAAAACACTGCTGCACGAATCATATCAGGAACTGCAAGACAGGAGCACATCACACCCACCTTAAAGGACTTACACTGGCTTCCAATCGGTGCACGCATCAAATACAAAACTATCATAAACATATTCAAGATAAAACACCATACATCAGCCAACAGCCTACACACCCTCATACAATCAGACACCAGTACGCGTCCCAGAAGAAAACAAACCCACAACAGAGTCAGCACCCCAAGTGAATACAAACACACGCAAGGACACAACAGACAGAGCACTCTCAATGGCTGCTCCAACAATATGGAACAAACTCCCGGACGACTTGAGGGCCACTACAAACCTAAAAGACTTCAGAAAACAGCTGAAAACCATACTGTTCATAGAACACTATGGACACATCACATAACTTCAGAGAATGAACAACAGCACATGATCCCGCCTAACCAATGTATGCATGGAACTTGTTTTTGCACCACTGTATATAGCCCACTCTGTAAATAGCTCACACCAATCTAGCACACAACACAACACACACTCAATTTCCCCCCACTGCATGTATAACACACTCACTTGACCTGATTGTTTGCTGTGATACCACCTTGATTATTAAGATAAGGCGGTTTAGAAATACTGTTAAATAAAATAAATAAATAAAATAATCTGAGGGAAGGTGGTAAAGAATTCCAGAGGAAAGGACCAAGAAAGAAAAAAGCGGAATGACGAGTCTGCTCTGACCGGGCTTGTGACGGAGAGGGGAGTGATAAACGGTTGGCGTGAAGTGACCGAAGTTGACGGTAAGGAGTGTGAAGAAAGACCAGATCCGCAAGATATAAAGGTTGGCCAGTATAAAGAGCACGGTGAAGCAGAATCAGAAACTTATATTGATAGTGAAAACGAAGTGGGAGCCAGTGCAAACGGAAAAGGAGGGGAGTGACATGGTCAGACGACCGGGAAAAGGTGATAAGGCGAGCTGCGGTGTTTTGAAGAAATTGTAATCGTTTAAGCTGATATTTAGGAAGGTTAGCTAGAAAAACATTGCAATAATCAAGCCTACTAACCACCAGAGCCAGAACCAAAGTGACCAGGGAATCAGGGGAAAAAAGGGAACGAGTAGCCCGAATCTGCCGAAGGGTCACAAAAGATCGCCGAGTAAGAGAAGCAATGTGCTCATGAAAGGAGAGTGTAGAATCGAGAGTAACCCCCAGGTAACGGAAAGAAGAGACGAGCGGAATAGGAACTGAATCAATCATAGGAGAGACCGTGGGACAGGAACCGCTAAGAGATACCCACATGGCCGTAGATTTTGAAGGGTTTAAGTGAAGAAAGTTCTGCGAAAGCCAAGAAGCAACGTGAGACAGACAGGCATTAAGTGGGGTAATATCCAGAGTAAGGGGAGAAACATGACATAGTAGAATAATGTCGTCTGCGTAGATATATGGAGACACCGAAAATTGTTGAATAGCCAGGGGCAATGGAGCAAGAAAAACATTGAATAATAGGGGTGATGGAACCGAACCTTGCAGAACACCACAGAAAAGAGGGAGAGCAGAAGAAGAGTGCTTACCCGCGTATACAGTGAATGAGCGGGCAGTAAGAAAAGAACGGAACCATTGGAGAACAGAACCCCGCAACCTGATGTCAAAAAGACGTGAAAGAAGTGTCCGGTGGTCAATCAGATCAAAGGCCGCAGAAAGGTCCAGAGAAACAAGGAGAGTAAGATCACCACGATCGTGAGCAACGTGAATTTCATTAAGCAGTGCCAAAAGAACAGTTTCAGTACTGTGCCCATGCCGGAAACCTGCCTGACGGGGGTGAAGAATATGTGTAGCTTCAACATGTGAGTTTAATTGCTCAAAAACACAGCGCTCTAGGAGTTTCGCCAGAAACGGAAGATTGGAAACTGGCCTCCAATTAGACAAAATAGAGGGATCTAGGGTGGACTGCTTCAGAAGGGGACAGACGGCAGCAGATTTCCACAAAGACGGGAAAGAGCCAGAAGACAGACTAGAATTGATAATTGTAGTAAGAATTGGAATAAGTTGCAAAGAGGGTTCAGACAACCAGAGAGACGGGATAGAGTCCAGCATACAAGTTGTTTTACGAGATTTCAGTAGCAACTGTAGAACCTCTTCGGACGTGACCAACTGAAAAGAAGTCCAGGTGTGGGCAAGGGCCTGGTTAGGCGAAGAAAGGGGGGGGATGGTAAAGGATCCTTTTTGAAAAGCCTTGTTTGGGTGATCAATTGGAGAAAGAGCCAGCTGTTCTCAGTCCATGGAGTTGCTGGGCGCACGTTTTGACACGCAAGTGGGCAGTTTTTCCTGCCAGAGGAGAAAGTCAAAAGACACTTGAATTGCCTGATGCTGTTCCATGCACAGCAGGCTCCCAGAGTTTGTGATTATATTATATGGTGACCATAGAGGGTGGTGCCTTGGACATGTGCTCACATACAGACTCTCCAGTGGTCCTTGATGACTCTGGTCCCCGAGTTCTCAGGAGTTCAAGTGCAGACTCCTACTCCTGATGATCATGAAGACCAGCCTGTGGTGGTGGCAGCAGCCCTGTCATCTGAGAAAGGCTGTGCTGCTGGATGATTTCTCCTGAATCCTGCTGATGATGGATGCCAGTCTCCCAGGCTGAGGAGCCCAGTGCCAAGCCTGTATGGCCCAAAGCCATTGGAACCGCAGGAAAGCGGTAAGGTCCATCAACCACCTTTAGGCGAAGACCACTGGGTCGGCTCTAAGACGTTTCCAGCCCCTAACCAAGGGCCAGGTGGTTCAAGTGTTTTCAGACAACGCCATGGCAGTGGCTTATGTCAAGCAGCAAGGTGGCACGAGGAGTGACAGAGTAGCTCTGGATATGGCTGTCCTGTTTGTCAGGGCTAGAACCACCACCTAGCCTTGTCGGTTCAGCACATTGCCAGGGTGGATAATGTGGAAGCGGACTTCCTCAGCCATCACTTTCTGGATCCTGGAGAGTGGGAGTTGTCGGGAGGCATTTCAGTTGATTCTACGCTGCTAGGGTTGCCCTGAGATGGATTTGATGGCAACTGCTCCATTGTCAAAGTTTGCTGCTTCTTCAGTTGCCACACACAGGCTGGGTCCGAGGGCATCAATGCTCTTGACCCAGCCTTGGTCAAGTCAGCACCTGCTCTACATGTTTCCTCCATGGCACCTAGTAGAGCGTGAGACTTGGCGTAGAGCAGGATTGTTCTGGTGACTCCTGATTGGCCAAGGAGAGCGTGGTTCGGAGACCTGATGTGTCTCCTGCAGGTGCCTCTGTTTTGGTTGCCTCTGTCTCAGGGCATGTTGCATCAGGGGTTGATCATCCTGGAGGACCTCATTCCCTTCTTGCTTACGGCTTGGCTCTTGAAAGGAGGCGGCTAGTGCATAAGGGCTACTAGCCAGCGGTGGTTTACTCTCTGTTCAGAGCCTGTAGGAGGTCTGCCAAGCTAGCATATATGCGGATCTGATGCCTTTTTGAGTGATGGTGTGGTGCTCGACAGTTGGCTTCTGAGATGGCCAAGGTGTCATCTCGGCCTTCTGCAGAATGGACTGGAGAAGGGCCTTTCCCTTAGCTCCCTGAAAGTTCAGGTGGCAGCTCTGGCCTGTTTCTGAGTGCTGGTGGCTGGTAAGTCTAGCCTTGCACCAGGATGTCTTATGCTTTCTTCAAGGAGTTTGGCAATTTCGTCATCCCCTCCGGTCTGTGATCCCTTCCTGGGATCTGTGTCTGGTGCTCAGAGCCCTGTTGGTAGCCCCTTCTGAGTAGTTGAGTCAGGCCATTTGTAAGGATTTGATGCTCAAGACATTCTTATTGGTTGCGATTTGTCCAGCAAGGCAGATTTCCGAGCTGCAGGGTCTGTCTTGCTAGATCCTTATCTGTCCTTTTCAAAAGAGGCCGTTTTCATGCGGCCTGTGCCTTCCTTCTTGCCTAAGGTGCTTTCTCTCTTTCATGTGAACCAGGTGGTCTACTTGCTCTCCTCCTCTAAGGAACAGTGCTGAGGGAAGGATAAAGATTTTCATCTTTTGGATGTCTGGAGGGTAATTCTCCGGTACTTGGAGGTCAAAAATTCCTTTCTTTACTTCGACCATCTTTTTGTGCGGTTTGCTGGCCTGCACAAGGGTGATGTGGAGGCCAAGTCGACTTTGAGACGCTAGATTATGGAGGCCATTGCCTCAGCATATCTGTAGCAGAACCGGCCAGTTTTGGAGAATTTGCACGCCCATTCTACCTAAGCACAAGTGTCTTTGTGGGCGAAGCAGAGCTTAGTAGCCCCTGCAGACATTTGTCAGGCGGCAATGTGGGCATCACTTTCCACTTTGTTCAAGCATTACCGCTTGGATGTCCACGTGAGGGCAGACATGGCCTTGGCTCAAGAGTTTTGCAAGCTGCTATGTCTTCTTCCCGCCCAGTGGAGTTGTAGCTTTGTTATAGCTTACTTGTCTGGAGTGGTCTAGCAGGACGATATGGAAGGTGACATTCTATTTACCAGTTGATGTCTTTTCCTTTGAGTCTTGCTAGACCAGTTTAGAGCCCGTCCCTGGAACTGTATTGCTCTGTTCTGTTGTGGTACCCTTGGCTCTGCTATGATTTTTATACTTGACTCTGCAAGTTCATCGTCTACATATACAGTCTTATGTTTATGCTTTCCTGTACATAGTTCTCTACTGTTGATCACTCATTGTTGCCCACAGTTGAGATTGTGTGAGGCTTGCTATTTTTCTCCCATATGTTTTGGGATGAATACTGAAGAGACCTCTGGTGGCCGAGGCGAATAGTGATGTCATTGAATCCTGGGCTTTTCTTTGGTTCTTTTTCTCCACCAATCTGCTGGTAGGGGAACACAACCCATTTGTCTGGACTGGTTTAGCAGGACTCAAGGAAAGGGCATTTATAACTGGTAAGTAAAATGTCACTATAAATATATACAGTATATACACACACAAGTACATACAATATTGAGCCTTTCAAAAATAACAGAAAGGAAGGTATTTTTTATGCTCATTTTCCTTTGTTGTTGAAATATTACATACTCTATATGACTTTACGCTACAAGGCTTCACTATTTAGATATACAAAAAAGTGAAAAAATTCTGTATGCTGTTCTGTGGGATAGAAAGAACATAGGACATATTTCCATAAGCTCCTCCTACCTGCACAGCTGTTGCCTGACATCACTACTGTTTGTAGCATTTAAAAGCAATTGGGCTCCAGAGGCTTATGTTGCTACGAGTATGCAGTCAGTACTAATTCACAACTATACCTTTTCATTGTTACCGAAGCTCTTTTTCTTCCATTGTGACCTTTCACAGTATTCGCTTAATTTTCATTGTAAGCCGTCTCCTTCTACTAAATATCTATCCAATGACCGCAAGAGAGTTATCTTCTTCTCAGATAATTCATTCAATCACTTTCCACTTTGTTCAAGCATTACCGCTTGGATGTCCACGTGAGGGCAGACATGGCCTTGGCTCAAGAGTTTTGCAAGCTGCTATGTCTTCTTCCTGCCCAGTGGAGTTGTAGCTTTGTTATAGCTTACTTGTCTGGAGTGGTCTAGCAGGATGATATGGAAGGTGACATTCTAGTTACCAGTTGATGTCTTTTCCTTTGAGTCTTGCTATTCATGTTTGGCAAATTAGAATGAGATGGCAAAATGCATATCATTCAGGAAACTTAAAGACTCGCAGACTACTTAATATAAATGCAAACGCTTACTGTCAACTTGATGCAAACATAAATCTACATGACACATCATTAAAATTCATTTTAATTAATGCAAGATCAATAAGAAACAAAATTCAGACAATTTTGGACTACTTACAGGAGCACAGGATTGATATAATGTGCATTACTGAGACTTGGTTAAATATTACAGACAATATCACCTTAAACCAAATTGCTTCCTTACCATATACCTTACACAACTGTCCTAGATCAACATATTGAGGTGGTGGAGTGCTTATTATTGCACGAGATACATTGAAATGTAATACTGTCAACATTTAGCTGCAAGGTTTGCAATATTATAACTATCAGTAATCTTTCAATTTGTTTAGCACACAGGGCCCCAAACACAAATGATGATGAGCTCTCAATAATTCTAGAGTCAGTATGTGCTCAAACTAATGCCCAGAAACCTCTTATATTTTTAGGTGCTATAAACCTCCCTTCACTTTCGAACAAAGTAGCCAATGCATTTCTACTGTCTATGCATGATCTAAATTTTACGCAAATTAAGAAGCCAGCCCACACAAAAAGATCTACATTTGACCTTATCTTTGTAAGCATCTCAATTTTCAATCAAAATCATGTAACCAGTACTACATTGACAGCTGTTCCTTGGTCGGACCATTATAGGATTAACTTTGATGTGTTAGTCACCAGAACAAGCAAATTAGCAGATCCCTCTCCAACTTTTATTAGAAGATTTAAGCAATCCGATAAAGATGCCTTTCGATAAAGATGCCTTCCTCGACTTGATAAGAACCTAACAAACCTTGATGCATCTATTAGAAGCTAGACAGAAGTAATAAAAAATGCTGCTGTAGGTCCATATAAGAAAACCCCCAAGAAGAGACCTATTATTGTTCCATCATATTCCAAGAAGTTAATATTCAAAAGAGAGCCCTACAGAAGTTGGAGCACAGATGGCGTAAGTCTATGAGTCAAGAGTATCTCACAAGATATAATGATATGCAAAAGAAATATCAAGATCTTATAAATAATTGCAAGAGGGGATACTATACAAACCTCATAATGGATGCTCTCAATAAACCAAGGGAGCTTTTCAATATTACATATACCTTAGTTAAAGAGGCAATATCTGACTCAGTGCCCATTCTGTTAAGGCCTTTTCTTCTAACATCTTAGAAGCAAAGTCGAATTAGATCTTAAGATGCAGCATAAGTCTTGAAGATTTTCTGTCATCACATAATAGCAGAAATCTGTGGAACACCTTTCATGTTCCTTGTGCAGACCAACTTGATAAGATAATAGTCAATTTAAATGCTTCTACATCTCTACTGGATCCTTGCCCAGTATGCTGGATCAAACAGGCAAGAAAACAACTTGTTCCAGTATTACTTAATATTACATATTGTATCTGTCTCTTACTCAAGGTACCTTCTCTGCAGCTCTTAAGCATCCATAAGACCAGTATTGAAGAGCAACAACCTAGAAAAGTCGGACCCTAAATCATATTGTCCAATATCAAGTTTGCCTTTCTTATCAAAGATAATTGAGAAGGTAGTTCAGATTTAGTTACAAGATCACATTGATATACATGCTCCACTAGATCTTCATCAACATGATTTTAGACCAAATTACAATGTTGTGACACTATTTACATCTCTTCTTGACAGCCTCTTATCTGGTATGGACAATACTGGAGTAGGCTATATCTTAATCTTTATTGACATTAAAGCTTCCTTTGACTAGTAAACCATTATATGTTAATTAAAAGTCTCAGTGACATTGGAATTTCTGGTATGGTTCTGAAATAGTTTATTTCTTATCTAACTAATAGAAAGCAGATGGTCATATGTGGAAATGTTCAATCGAATCCGTTTGTTCTACACCAAGGTGTTCCTCAAGGTTCAGTGCTGTCTGCACTACTTTTTAACATTTATCTACAGCTGCTCTGCTCTGTGATAAGCAAGCATAATATCAACTATGAGATTTACGCAGATACTATGATCTTTACCCCTTTTAACACTGATCAGCTGGATCACTCTCGGATTGCAAATTGCCTAAGGGCAATAGCCTGCCTTAATAAGCTAAGCCTTGCAATCAATTTCACAAAGTCTGAAGTCACAAGAAGCACCTCTTTCATGCCACCTAAGAGTATGCATATTCTCGATTATGATCTAGTTAAGCAGCATGTAAAGTATCTTGGTATAATTCTTGACCAAAATCTCAACTTCCAAGAGCACATTAAGAGAATCACTAAAAAGGCTTACTATGAGATATGAACAATCCAGAAATTAAAACCTTTACTAAATGAATGTGGCTTCAGGATGATCTGAATAAATTGAGGATAAATTGAGAATGATCAAACCGTTGAGCCCACTGCAGTCAAACAATCACTTCAGAACTGTGCTACAAGCCATGATATTTATGCATATTAATTATTGCAATAGCTTACTCCAGGGTCTTCCAAAACAAACAATACACAGTCTTCAGATTGCTCAACATATGGCTGCCCGCATAACTCGCAAAACAAGCATATCCGAACATATTACTCCAATCTTATACAGCCTCCACTGGTTGCCAATACACAGCAGGATTAAATATAAATTATTAATGATCATCTTTAAATTGATCAGAAATATACCTAACCAAAGTAATCAAAATAACCCCAAGTGATTGCCAAAGAAGAACCTGCACTCAAAATACCCTAATTATACCCCCAGAATATCACAAAACAAACCGTGTTACTAATAACAGAACCTATTCATACATTGCGCCCTCTTTGTGGAACATGTTACCTGATAAACTAAGAGTCACCACAGATTTATCAGCATTCCGAAAGGACATAAAAATACACATCTTTCTAGAACATTTTGGCACTTTGAAAGAGCATGAAACCATCTACCCAACATAGCAGCTCCTTGAAAAGAAATAACAAACACTATACACCACAATTTTATGCACCGTAATTCATCATATGATTCACCTCTTCACTTCTACCTTGTATATAAGTTGATAAACATAACCCTGCTATGTATTTAGGTACCTATGTATATAAACAAATAATTCGCTAGATATGTATAGGCATATGTATACATGTGCATACATACATATGTATATGTGTATATAGGCCGCAGGGGATAGCTCAGAGTGAAACTTAAAATAATAAATAAGTAGTAAAGAAGAAAAGAAGATGCATAAAAATCAACATCGTGCTACAGAGATTATTTAAAAAGGGGGGAGGGAGATGGGGATGTGGGCATAACTCTTCAAGCACTGCGGTACAAACCTTATCAATACAAGACATGCAGGATTTTTGTAATAAAACATTGAGCCAAAAAACATAATATATTATGTTGTTCATTTCTGTTTGTTTAAACCTGCAATGGCCATTCACTATGTAAAGTTTGTCTTTCATTTTATTTAGTTATTTATCTATCACTTCTGTTCCTGTCAATTTTTGTGGTTCAATATGTTTTATTACAAAATCCTGCATGTCTTGTATTGATAAGGTTTGTACCGCAGTGTTCTTAAACCGAGATTATCAAATGACACTTGGAGAGATACACCCACATCCCCACCCCCTCTCCCTTTTCTCCCTCCCCTTGACCTCCCACCTTCCCCTCCCCCTTCCCTCCTTCCCCACTCTCCCCTCCTTTCCTCCCTTCCCCCCCTTTTTAAATAATCTCTGTAGCACGATGTTGATTTTTATGCATCTTCTTTTCTTTTTTACTACTTATTTATTATTTTGTTTCACTTTGAGTTACCCCCTGTGGACTGTATGCAGCATCCATGTTTTTAAACATAGTGTCACCTCGTATGTGTATATAGGTACATAGGGTGATTAATATAGGTGCATACCTTCCACCGGTTAGTATTTTATATAATGTTATTGTTAATATGCTCAATGTAATCAATACTGTTATGATGTTCACTGTAATTAGTTCTTATGTTATAATGTAATGTTGATGTTACTCTGAAAACCACTTTGATTACACAAAAAGGCAGTATAAAAAAACCCTTAAATAAATAAATCTGTCAATCTTTGATAACATCTACTCTGGATTATTGCAATTTAATCTTCCAAGGTCTCCCAATGAAATCGACATATCCACTACAATTTGTTCAGAACATAGCTGCACGTATGATTATGGGAGCCTCCAAGATGAATCACATAATACCGATTCTATTTCAGTTACACTAGCTTCCAGTTCATATGCACTGCAAGTTTAAATCGATTTTGATCATTTTCCAAATTATACATATTTTTCCAGCAACCCTTCAACCTTTGATTTCGATGAGCCCTAATGATAGACAGAGAAAATCTTTGTATGAGAATTTAATATCTATACCTAAATGATGTACAACTGCAAAGCAAACAACTTGTAACTGTGCCTTATCTTTGTACTCCTCATCTCTTTGAAACTCTTTGTCAGGGGAATTAAGATCCACATCTGATATCAAGGATTTTAGGAAAGCTCTGAAGACTCAGCTCTTCCGGGAGCATTTTGTATCTGATACGTTAGCCTAGTCTCCAATTGTTTATTTATCCTCTTATTTTATGCATTTGAAAAGCTCCAAGTTAACATTCCCTGTTTAATGTATCTATTTTGTGTTGATGTAAACCTCATTGAATTTAAGAAATATGGTATAGAAAACCTGTTTAGTAAATATTTATTTTTTTGACCACATTAGGCTTTTATAGCTAACATGGCATTAGCTGCAAAAGCCGTGTGGTACCTATTGGGGGCATGCATAGCATTCCCCCAGCAAATACCACACTGAAAAAGCAGAGAGCACAGTTGAACAGCAGCCTGGATGCAGCTAACACCACCCGCAGAGGTGGAATTAGTTGCACCCATGCTGTCTGCAAGTCTGAAGGTTGTCACACATGATGGCCTTGCAGTGTAGACATGTCCACTCTCCACTCTCACTCCGCCCATGCTTGCAGCTAACTCGCGTTCTGCAGATAGCTCAGAAAATTACCATGCTATCTGCATTTGCCCTGCGTTAGCTGTTAGTGCTTGCAAGGCGTGCTGTGTTATCTGCATTATTAACAGCTAACACAGTTTAGTAAACATGCCCTATAGTGTGCAAAACCTTAAAAACTCTCTAAAGGGGATAATTTTATGATGGCATGCCTGTTTTTACATGTGAAAGTAGGTGCCTAAAAGAGCTATTTGTCATTTATTTATGTAAATGGCCTTTTATAAAATCGCACCTAGGGTAAAAGTATGAGCATACTTGCACTGTGGCTTGCAAAAGGCAGACTTTGGGTGGAACATAGGCGGTGTGAGCAAGTACGCACATAATTATAAAATTCCTTAATTTACGTATACTTGCAAAGAGTAGGCACAGTCATTTCCCCGGCTTAGGGCTGGAGTAAGTGATCACACCTTAACATATGCACTTTCTTTCCCCTTAAGCTAGTATTTTATAGAGTCAAGTAAGTGTTGATTTATAAAACTAACCTAAAATAGGCATGTAGAAATGTATGTTGATTGGGCATCAGTTTATAAAATTACCCTTATAATCGCCACAATATTAATTTTCAGGACTACCAAATTGATTAAAACTGGAGAAAAAGATCTCACTTTGATATTATCTTGGACTCCACCTGCCACAAAATTCCATCATAGGTCCTAAAAATTTCCTTACTTGCCTTATGACTTATGACATCTGCCTCATTTTTTCTTACTCAACAGCTCCTTTGCAGTAAAATGAGTTTACCTGATAGTACTTATTGTTTGGCAAGAGAATAAAAAATGACATTTAATATGAGCACATATGTGTGCGATCTCTCATACTGATCCCTAATAGCAATACTATCTTAAATCAAAAATAAAATAAGAAACATGACGGCAGAAAAAGACCACATAGATTTATCTAGTCTTGCCTTCTATTCAAATACTAAAGTTCCTTCTTTTCCTTTAGAGATCTGTGTTTGTCCCATGTTTGTTTGAATTCAGATACTGTCCTTGTCTCTACTTCCTCCACTGGGAGACTATTCCATGCATCTACCACTCTTTCCATAAAGAAATATTTCCGCATATTACTCCCGAGTCTATCCCCTTTCACCCTCATCCTGTGTCCCCTCATAGCAGAACTTGCTTTCAGTCATAAGAGGTTCTCCTCTTGTGCAAATAAACATTGTAGATAGCTGTATATGCAAGTACCTAATGCCAGCATAGCTGCTCCCATTGCTACCGGGGACTTAATTTATTTAAGAAAGATATGGGGTCAGTTCATATTTTTGTTGCCGAGAACAATTTGAAGGCCAGCCAGGGAATAACAATGTTTGCAATTCATTCCCAAAGCAAGGCTTATTCAGGCACAAAATAGGAGCAAATGAGCTTATAAGAAATCCTATTGGCCCTTCACCAAGATATATATAATACATTAACTTCTTCATTCCTGTATACATTCCTCATTGTCCTGTACCAGATATGAAAAATTGGCTTGTGTGATGCTTGCAACACTTATTCCCCCTGCTCCCTAGGAATTAATGAGGAAAACTGCAAAACTTACTGTTATAAAAACTGCTTATAGCAATCATTAAACAACTAGCTAGAGAGTTCAAAGTGTTTTGCAGTAAGTTAACTTCTATATTGTTAACACCTCAAATAAATGAAGGTGCAGAAAGGTAGACATAGAGACATCACTGTGATACATCATGGGGTTTATTTTATAATGCTTTTTTGGCATGTAAAGCTTGTTTTAAAGTGGAAAAGGGCTTTCATAAAATTGCACAAACACATGCATAAAAAATAGGCACATCTAGATGTCCCTCGGGGTATAATTTGGATGTAGCAGAGGCTGAGTTGTGATGTTAGCATGTATTTTATAAAATGCGCAAGTGCATGCACCTGTCTGAGAACAGATGTAAATTTGTGCATGGACAATTGTGTGCTCTTGGGGCTGGGTTATGTTGCCTTGATAAAATAGGCAACTTTTTGGACTTCTCATATAGACATCCTGATATACAATTAGCCCCTGTAAATTTAGCAAAGTATACTTACAGGGGTTAATTGTATGGTTGCATCAGAATAAGGTACAGTTAGCCAAAACAATGAAGAAATCATGGGTTACAGCATGCTTGGGTGATTTCTTATGCATGACTGTCTTTTGAAAGGTGCAATTTCCAACAGTATATTAATAGCTAGGTGGCAGACTTGAGAATTAGGACATCTTACCCCTTATGTCCATATTTTGAAAACTAGCAGATTAGGAACTAGTCCGATATTAGCTTGAAGAGTGTTCCAAAGGTTTGGGACTGAGCCTGAGAAAGCACTATGTCTAGTAGTTTAGAGGCATGGTCCCCTTACATGTACGCATGACTGGACCAGTGCAAGGTTTGTTGATAAAAGTGATCTTTTCATATTTATTTTCAGTCAGCATCAGTTGAATTGCAGTACTCTGTATGTGTTGCAGGCACCAGTTGGGTTTCCTTGGAATCCCAAGGTAGAGCAAGTTTGGAAACCCAGGCAGGAAATCATGCAAGCCTACTCCAACAAATGATATTTGAGGGATTGGTAGTTTTGGCTGGACATACAGGATTTTTTGATATTTTTTGACAGGTGGTAAGAAATTATCATGTCAACCCTTTTTGAGGTTTTAAATGTTAGAGTTTGGTTGTGAACACATTAACTGCTGTGAGATGTTTTGCAGAATTACATGGAGTTCTGATTTAATAGTCATTCAGGGCCTAGCATCAGCAAAGTACTTTTAGTTTAAATTTAAAACACAGAAGAGAGCTTTTCTGGTTAAATTAAAACCCAGCAGAGAGCTTGTAGTTTAAATTTCATAATAAGTTAGAGCCTAGCAGCAGCAAAGAGCTATAATTTAAATCAAATAAGAATATAGCTTACCTCAGCAGCACAGGACAGGGTACTGTGTAGCAGCCCTCTTTTGATAAGTGTTATTTCCCTCCCTCCCTCCCCACACCCACCCACCCCTGGGATAATCGTAGCTTTATAGGTACTTACACATTTTAAAAGACAGGAGGTGCTCTCAGGTGAAGCTCGTTACCCAAATCAGTCATATACTAAGTACCTGAGATTAATTCAGCTTCAGGTGAACAAGGTATATTAAACGTATTAGGTACAGTTTTATTTGTATAAATATCCATAGCAACCCTTAGTAAGTAAAGAACTTAAAGATATAAACAAAAACTTAAAACTAAAATGCAGACAGCAGTCCAGCAGCGAGATGGTGGCTTTCCAGTCTTTTGTATTGAGTGTCACATGTATGATTTTCTCCCAGTTGGTGAGAGGTCCTACGTGTGCACTAGGTGCAAGGAGCTCTTTGCTCTCAGGGAACGAGTCCGTTCTCTAGAGGCTAGAGTAGCAGACTTGGAAAACATAAGACAGACAATGAGGTACATAGACGAGACCTACAGGGATATAGTCCTGAAGTCCCACCTCCAGTCTGGCAGCATCCCTGTTGCCATGGATGAGAGAGGTCACATGACAGGAGAGCATCACCCTGGTGTGTCAGGAAGTGATCCTGTAACTAGGACCTGTCCTCCAGGTGATGTAAAACCCTCTCGCACCGAGGAGGTTTCTCCAGGGCCATGTGCCCATGAGGGAAGGGTTAGGACAGCCGTTATAGTTGGTGATTCGATTATTAGGCATGTAGATAGCTGGGTGACTGGTGGACGTGAGGATCGCCTGGTAACATGCCTGCCTGGTGCGAAGGTAGCGGACCTCACGCGACACCTAGATAAGGTCTTAGATAGTGCTGGGGAGGAGTCTGCTGTCTTGGTACACGTCGGTACCAATGACATAGGAAAATGTGGTAGGGGGGTTCTGGAGGCTAAATTTAGGCTTTTAGGTAGGAAGTTGAAATCCAGAACTTCCAGGGTAGCGTTCTCCGAAATGCTTCCCATTCCACGTGCAGGACCCAAAAGGCAGGCAGAGCTCCGGAGTCTCAATGCGTGGATGAGACAATGGTGCAGAGATGAGGGTTTTGGATTTGTTAGGAACTGGGGAACATTCTGGGGAAAGGAGGGGCTCTTCCGAAGGGATGGGCTTCACCTTAACAGGGATGGAACCAGGCTGCTGGCATTAACCTTTAAAAAGGAGATAGAGCAGCTTTTAAACTAGATAATAGGGGAAAGCCGACAGTCGCCCAAGAGTGGATGGTTCGGAAGAATGTATCCTTGAAGGATACTACCAAAAGCAGAGAGATTCCAAAAAAGAGTAAAGTAGCCCAAATGCCCTCGAGTATGGAGCAGACAGAGCTTAAAGATCCCAAATTACCCATGTCAACCAATAGCCAAATTAATATGAATAAAATACAGTCTCTAAAATGCTTGTATGCAAATGCTAGAAGTCTAAAAAATAAGATGGGAGAGTTAGAATATATAGCACTAAATGAGAGGTTAGATATGATTGGAATATCAGAGACATGGTGGAAGGAGGACAACCAGTGGGGCACTGTGATACCTGGGTACAAACTATAT
This sequence comes from Ichthyophis bannanicus, assembly GCA_033557465.1. NCBI lineage: Eukaryota > Metazoa > Chordata > Amphibia > Gymnophiona > Ichthyophiidae > Ichthyophis > Ichthyophis bannanicus. The sequence goes on from CM066033.1 coordinate 548,808,173, forward strand.
CGTAATGATAGAGCTGATCAAATTGGTGGAGGGGTTGTGCTCTATGTTAGAGAGGACATTGAGTCAGAAAGGATTAAAGTTTTGCAGGAAACAAAATTTGCTGTAGAATCTCTATGGATTGAAATCCCATGTAAAAAGGGGAAGGCGATGGCAGTGGGGGTGTACTATCGACCGCCTGGCCAGAATGAACAAATGGATGATGAAATGCTCAAAGAAATCAAGGAAGCTAACAAAAGTTACAGCGCAGTAATAATAATGGGTGATTTCAATAACCCTGGTATCGACTGGGTCAGTGTCACGGCAGGACATGCTAGGGAGATAAAGTTCCTAGATGACATAAATGACTGCTTCTTGGAGCAGCTGGTTCATGAACCAACCAGAGGGGAAGCCATACTAGTCCTAGTCCTTAGTGGAACACCAGATCTAGTGCAAGAGATAAGGGTGTTAGGGCCACTTGGCAATAGTGATCATAGCATGATCGCCTTTGATTTAATTAGTGGAGGAGGGATAGTACGGAAATCCACAGTACTACCTTTTAACTTTCGAAAGGGAGACTATGATAAAATGAGGAAAATAGTTAAGAAAAAACTAAAAGGAGCAGTTGCAAAGGTTAAAGACTTACATCAAGCTTGGGTGGTGTTGAAAAATACTATCTTGGAAGCCCAGACCAGCTGTATTCCACGCTTTAAGAAAAGTGGAAGGAAGTCCAAAAAACTGCCAGCATGGTTTAAAGGTGAGGTCAGAGAGGCTGTTGTTGCCAAAAAAGCATCTTTCAGGAAATGGAAAAAAGAGCCAAACAACGAAACCTGGAAACAGCACAAGCACTGGCAAGTCAAATGCAAGGCATTGATAAAGCAGGCAAAGGGAGAATTTGAGAAGAAGCTTGCTGCGGAAGCAAAAACGCGAAATAAAGATTTTTTTCAAGTACATTCGTAGCAAAAACCCTGTGAGAGAGTCAGTTGGTCCATTAGATGATAGAGGAGTTAAAGGGGCACTAAGAGGCGACAAGGCGATAGTGGAGAGACTGAATGAATTCTTTGCTTCGGTCTTTACTGAGGAAGATGTACGGATGTTACCCATGACTGAAGTGGTATTTAAAGGTGCGGAAGAAATGAAGGAAATATCGATACATCGGGAAGATGTATTACAACTATTAGATAAACTGAAGAGTAGCAAATCACCTTGGCCGGATGGTATACATCCAAGGGTGTTGAAAGAACTGAAATATGAGATTGCAGACCTGCTATTAGTAATCTGTGAACTATCATTAAAATCATCTGTAATACCTGAAGATTGGAGGATCGCCAATGTAACACCAATTTTTAAAAAGGGTTCCAGGGGTGATCCGGGAAACTACAGACTGGTGAGCCTCACGTCAGTACCGGGAAAAATGGTAGAAACCATCATAAAGAATACAATTACTCAGCATGTAGATAGTCATGGCCTAATGGGAGACAGCCAACCTGGCTTTAGACAAGGAAGATCTTGTCTTACTAATCTGTTATGTTTTTTTTTAAATTGTGAATAAACAGGTGGACAAAGGTGAGTCGGTTGATATAGTGTATCTGGACTTTCAGAAAGCCTTTGACAAGGTCCCTCATCAGAGACTTTTGGCAAAACTAAAGAGTCATGGGATAGGAGGCAGTGTACTACTGTGGATCAAGAACTGGTTAAAAGATAGAAAGCAGAGGGTTGGGCTAAATGGCCAATTTTCCCAATGGAGAAAGGTGAATAGTGGTGTGTACCCCAGGGATATGTGCTGGGTCCACTGCTTTTTGACATATTCATAAATGACCTGGAAAGTGGAATAACGAGTGAGGTTATCAAATTTGCAGATGACACAAAACTATTTAAGGTTGTTAAAACCCAAGATAAATTAGAAGACTGGGTATCAAAATGGCAGATGAAATTTAATGTGGATAAGTGCAAAGTTATGCACCTAGGGAAGAAAAACCCAAACTATGGTTATACAATGCAAGGTTCCACATTAGGAACCACCACCCAGGAAAAAGATTTAGGCGTCATTGTGGATAACATGTTAAAACCCTCTGCCCAGTGTGCAGCGGCGGCCAAGAGAGCAAATAGAATGCTAGGTATCATAAGGAAAGGAATGGAAAATAAAAGAAAAGATATTTTAATGGCTCTATATTGTTCCATGGTGAGACCGCACCTTGAATATTGTGTGCAATTCTGGTCGCCGTATCTTAAAAAGGATATAGCGTTATTAGAAAGGGTTCAGAGAAGAGCCACCAAAATGGTAAAGGGGATGGAAGGATACTCCTATGAAGAAAGGCTAAAAAGGTTAGGACTCTTTAACCTGGAAAAGAGACTGCTGAGGGGTGATATAAGTCTATAAATTAATGAACGGAGTGGAACGGGTAAACGTAGATCGACTGTTTACGTTATCAGAATATAGAAAGACTAGGGGACATGCAATGAAGCTACAGGGTAAGCTATTTAAGACTAATAAAAGAAAATATTTTTTCACTCAACGTGTAATCAAACTCTGGAATTTGTTACCGGAGGATGTAGTAAAGGCTGTTAGTGTAGCTGGGTTTAAAAAAGGTTAGTTCAGTTGATAGGGCTCTTGCTAAGATAAATTCTTAGGTTCCTTCTCTTGTTACTGCTCATGCAGCTGGGGTTAAGGATTCTTTGGTACTATACTCTCGAGTGGAGGCTCTAGAGAATTTGTCACATTCCTGTAATCTTAGATTTTTGAATTTTCCACATACTTCCTTGTTAGCACCTAGAATACTTCTGGAGAAGTATTTTAAGGAAGTATAAGATATACAGGAACCTGTTGTGGTTTTGCAAACTTATTATATTCTTTCTAGTACTAAAAAAGTTAATCCCACTGAAGGTGCCTTAGACGTAATTGTGCCTGCTATTGCAAATTTAACTGCTTTTCTGGAAGACTCCACGGATAATATTTCCTCTCGTTCTAATCTACTGGTTACGTTTGCCTCGGTCGAAGTTAAGCAGCGTATTTTACATGCTTTTTTTTAAAGTGAAGTCTACCATATTTTGTGGTCGGGCTATAAACATATTCCCTGATGTTTCTCGCGAGACTCAGCTTCGACGGAGGCAATTCCTATTATTGAAACCCAAGGTTTTAGCACTTGGAGCTACGTTCTTTTTATGTTTTCCATGTAAGTGTGTTGTTAATTTTGAGGGTGCTACATATATCTTTATGGATGTAACTCAGTTAGAGAAATTTGTTTTAGATCATTTAGGCGCAACTGATGGAGATAATACTGGTAGATAGATAGTTATATTCTCCGAAATTGTTGGCCTTTTAGGCCTTGTTTTCTGATTTATTGTGTTTTCTTTTCCACTCTCTGACCGTATTCCGTGATGTGGACTTTATCATTGTTATTTTGCTTTGTTAAATTTTTCTTTCTGTGCATTGTACATTGCATTGTGATTTACCTTTATTAATTTGGTGTAATTTTCATCAAAAATCAATAAAAAAAAAAAAGGTTTGGACAAGTTCCTGGAGGAAAGGTCCATAAACCATTATTAAGAAGGGACCCAGGATATCAGTGCTTGACCCAGTACTAGCATTGCGAACCTGTGTCTTGGGGAAACTGCTAGGTACGTATGACCTAGATTGTCCACTGTTGGAAACAGGATACTGGGCTTGATGGACCTTGGTCTGACCCAGTATGGCTTATCTTATGTTCATATGTTCCTGTAAAAGTTTTAAAGGGATATTATTTTACTTCAAATTTTGGTTGACACTTCTGTATGTACATTTACAAAGTGTTAAATTCAAAGAGAGCCTGCTTATTCACCCCTGTGCTGTACATAGTTCATAAACTACAGTAGATTTCCCATATATTGAAATCCCTTCTGGGGAATATATACTATATTTGATTTACAAAACTTCTTTTTGTTCTCCATTCTCCTCTTGGTTTGACCTTAGTAAATGTTATCTAGATTCATTAGGGTTATTTTTCTTTATTGTAAATGCTTCTAAATTTCATAGTAAAAATGTTTTTGACCAAGCTGGGAGTATGCCCAGTGGATTTCAAGAAAATGTCAACAAGCATGTTGCCCAGTAAACGAGATGACAGCTGTTAGCACCATTGATGAAATAATAAGCATTGAAAGTATAATAGTATTAAGTGTGTGTTGATTTTTATTGTTTTGAAAACTGATTTTCTTCTGTATTTTTATTACTAGTAACGCTGCAAGTACTATACAAGCTCAAAACGGCAAAAGTGTTTGAAAAGTATAAAAATAAAGATGACAAACAGAGCACAGATATTGTGGATGAAGATCCGTATGCCATACAGATGATCTCCTGGTGCCCGGAAAGTAGAATATTGTGTGTGGCAGGAGTCTCAGCCCATGTCATTATCTACAAATTCAGCAAACAGGAAATGATGACTGAAATCGTTCCGGTAATACTCTTTCACTGTTTGTTCTTGCTCACTTCGTTTTAGGAGGGCAAAGGCTTTTTTATTACTATTTGAGAACTTCCTTTCATTTTCACTTTACGCTTTTCATGCCCAACCAGCAGTCTATGACCTTCCTTGTTGCACGTCTTAAAATGCCTAAAGTGATACTGTATTTTATGGAAAATTAAATCTTTGGATTTCAGATGCATGATTTTCTTAATGACCCCCTGCTTTTATATTACTGGTTAAAAATAAATGTGTAGAGGCTGTTTCTTCCCTGAAATGCCTTTGGATAGTGATAAGCCTGTTAGGTGATGAAGTCAGGGTCAGCTCAACCATTAGGCAAGACTAGGCAGTCACCTTGGGTGATTGCTCCTGAGTAGCAGCAGTCAAACCTAAACAATAGATCCTAACAGCTACACAAACTCAGAGCCATCAGCATATTCTTTTACCTCCAGGGATAGTGGACACACACATAGATATAAAGCATAATTTAATATTTGAAAGTATGTCATTCAAGTATACAGGTTTTTTTCAGGATTGTTGTAGGAGAGGTGGTGTTGGGATGATCATAATTGTTGAGTTTAATTATCAAAATCTCTGGGATGGGGGGGAGGCATAAGACTGAAGGTTCGCTTAGGGCTCCCAATAACCTTGCAGCAGCCTTTGATGAAATCATTTTCTGTAATAATCACCCTGAGCTTTGCATTCCATCTTAGTTGTGATTGTCATCTGAGGATCATCTTGACTTCCATGGAGGGCGCATTATACTTTTGTTCTCTTGAGTATGAGAATTGTCCAGACAAGTGAACTGGTTGCTCAGATTCAAGCAAAACCTGATAACTAGCTATAATTTATATTCCGCATCCTCTTCCCATGTGCTGCTCTTCTTATTCCTTCAGTAGACCCTATTTTGCATTGCAGATTTTTTGTGTTTCATATTCCTTCAGTTTTAATTCCTTAATTCTTATTTAAAAAACACAAATAAACAAATGTGCAAGAGGCATATTCAGCTTTCTTCATGATGACTAAAACCCAATGTATAAGTTGTTTTCTTCCCATGCGGTCAAAATCCAGTCACCAATTGGCCAGTGGAAACCATAAAAACTGATCTGGCCTGATGGCTTAGTGCAGGCCTTGACAAATCCTGAGCACCAAGTCTTCTTGGTGTCTAGGAATTGCACTCTGGTGCCCAGAATTTTTCTGCTCCAAATATGGATGGTGTTACTAATGCCACAGAATAACTATCCATCTCTGGTTGGGACCTGCACCATGCTGCTCTCAGTGTTTGAACCATGTGCAGCATGAGCTCTTGCCCTGGTCTCATGGCCTCATAGGCATCATGCAGCTCAGACCTATCAGAATTCCCAGTGCAGGTCCAAACCAGAAAAGAATAACCTTTGGAGGCATCAACTTTCGGGGAAGGATGGTGGCTTAACCTGAGTGGATTGGTGGGGTAGCAAATTAGGATGATTGGAGCAGGACCTGGGATAAGGGGGGGTCAACCAGGGTAACAGTTTGGGGTGTCAGCTGGGGAAGCATCAGGGCAATGAAGTTCTGTCTGCGTGGTGAAAAGGCCTGTGGAGTTGCGAGCTTGCAGCCCCATGCTGCATTTGCTGGAGTGAGCTGCACATACTGCAGAGTAGAGACAAGCAAAGTGCTGCTTCCAGCCTGTTGCTGTGCTGCCTGATACCCAGATTATTACCAATGAGGACTTGGAGAAAGGAGGCAAGGAATCAAATGGAAGGCTGCCAGAGGAGCTGCTGCCATGGCCTGCACCCACCCACTGTGTGAAGAAAAATGGAGAGAAAGTGGAGCAGGAAAAGAGCCTGCTCTGATCACTTGCCATCTCTCCTGCCATCCCCTGCCCACCCTTCTGCCTGCTTACTGGCTCATGCGATGTTCTGGTTTCATTTGTCTCTTTAAGTTCAAGCAACTGGCTACCGGAAAAGAGGAGAAGTTAAGATGCTGGATGGTGGGGAGGGAGATGGGCAAGATGCTGTTGGATACAAGAACGGGAGGAGGGGACTGCTGAATGCAGGAAAACAGGAGGTGGAATTGCTGGATCCAGAAAATGGAGGAGGGGGAGCTGCTGGATGCAGGGAGAAGGGAGGGTCTAAGATGCTGGATGCAAAGGAGGAGATGAAAGTGGATGGAGGGCAGGGTGGGTGATGGTGTATGTTAAGTGCCATTGAGTCGATGTTAGCGCATGACAACCCCGTGGATAGGTTGTCTTAAACTGTGTTTGGTTTTCAGTCAGACGGCTAGTCACTTATAGAGTAGCACACATATCTGCTGTTTTTGTATTGATCCATCACATTGCTTGGCTTCTTCTTTTACACTGATCTTCAGTCTTTGCCAGGCATGATGTCTTTCTCTAATGATATTTCTCTTCACATGATGAGCTCAAAATATTAAAGTCAAAGTCTTGTAATGTGTGCCTCTAAGGAAAGCTTAGGCTTGATCTTCTCTAATACTAATTGATTTTGTTCTTCAGACAATCCATGGTATACACAGTATTCTTCGCCAGCACCATAATTTGAAGGTATTAATTTAGTTCCTTTCTTCTTTTGTCACTCTTCAGTTTTCACATTCATATGGCATTATTGAAAATACCATTGCTTGGAAAAATTGAATCTTTGTACACAGAGAGATATTTCCACACTTGAAAATTTTGTCTAGATCTTTCATAGCCATTCTGCCAGGAGCACTGTTTCATTGGATTGCTTGGTTGCTTGTCATTTCATTATTTTTTATTGATTCAGACAATTGAAAATTGTCCACTATTTCTAGTTCATCTCAATCTAGGATCAGATTTTTGATTTTGTTAGTTGATAGGATCTTTGTCCTCTCTTACAATTAAGATGCAGGCACATTTTAGGACTATGTTCCTTGATATCAATAAGCTGATGTTTCAGATCATCTTCACTTTCAGCTAGTAACATGGTATCATCAGCAAAGAGAAGGTTCTTGATGAGTCTTCCACCAATCGTCACACCTCAATTGTGTTTATACAGTTATGCTTTTCTGATGATTTGTTATACGTAAATCAAACAGGTATGGGGAAAGTATGCAGATTTGCCATATACCTTTGACAATTTTAAACCATTCTGTTTCTCCTTATTCCGTTCAAATTGTTGCTTCTTGATAGTATGAAGGACGTGCATGAGAACAATTAGTGTTCTGGTATGCCCATTCTTCTTGATGTGTCCCAGTGTTTTTCATATTTTACACAATGAAAGGCATTGCTATATTGTCAATAAAACACATGTAGATGTCCTTCTGGTATTTTGTCTTTTCAAAGACCCATCTCACCTTTGCAATATCATCTCTCGTTCTTCGCTCTTTCCTGAACCTTGCTTACACCAAATACTTGTTCCAGGTATTGTTGTAGTCTCCAATAGTATTTTGCTGACATGTGGGATCACAGCAGTTGTGTGATGATTTCCACCATTAGTCAAATCAATTTTCTTCGGTATTGGTATGAACACACAGATCTTTCCCAGTCTGTCAGCCAGAGTAATGTCTTCCAAATTTCTTGGGAGAGCCATGTGACTATTGTAACAGCTGCATCTGATTGCTGTAATACTTTAGTGGGAATGCTGTCAATGTCTGGTGCTTTGTTCTTTGCTAATGCTTTCAAAGTTCTTCAATTTCTTCTTTCATCACCAACGGTTCCTGATTGTAAAGTACAGGTGGAAATAATCCATTTGATATTTATTGTATAATGATTTTGTATATTCTTTCTACCATTTCTTGATCTTCTCAGTAGCATTCAACATGGATTCTTGAGCAGCTTTTAGCATTCCAATTCAAGGCTGGAATTTTTTCTTTAACCCTCATAGCTTTAGGAAAGCTGATCTTTTTCTAATTGTTTCTGATTCTAATTCCTTGGATGTACCATTGTAACACTATATATCAATATGAAGTAAAACTAATATCATCTGTTCTGTTATTCGGCTATATTATGTCTGCTTTAGATGAATCTTCCTAAATCATTTTTCTTTGTATCCTAATATATTCTTTCTCTTTTTCTTCAATTTTCTGTATCATTTATAATAGGCACACCCACTGTTTAAACTATCTCACCTAAGCTCAAGAGGCAGTAGCTAAATAAACAGTAAAATTACTTCAGGAATTATTAATATGCCCTGCAACATTATTGTTATCTTATGTCCTTGTTCTGTTATTGTGGAATGCTATCTCTAAATTCCTTTGCCTTAAGAACTTAAGATACGCCATACTGGGTCAGACCAAGGTCCATCAAGCCCAGTATCCTGTTTCCAGTAGTGGCCAATCTAGGTCATAAGTACCTAGCAGTCTCCCCAAAAGACACAGGTTCCTCAATGCTTGTATTGGGTCAAGCAGTGATATCCCTGGTCCCTTATAATAATGGTTTATGGAGCATTCCTCCAAGAACTTGTCCAAACCTTTTTTAAACCCAGCTACACTAACCGCTTTTACTACATCCTCCGATAACAAATTCCAGAGTTTGATTACACGTTGAGTGAAAAAATATTTTCTCTTATTAGTCTTAAATAGGTTACCCTGTAGCTTCATTGCATGTCCCCTAGTCTTTTTATATTCTGATGACGTAAACAATAGATCTACGTTTACCCGTTCCACTCCATTCATTAATTTATAGACCTCTGTTTTATCTCCCCTCAACCGTCTCTCTTCCAGGTTGAAGAGCCCTAACCTTTTTAGCCTCTCTTCATAGGAGTATCCTTCCATCCCCTTTACCATTTTGGTGGCTGTTCTCTGTACCTTTTCTAATAAGCTATATAATTTTTAAGATACGGCGACCAGAATTGCACACAATATTCAAGGTGTGGTCGCACCATGGAACGATACAGAAGCATTATAATATCCTTTATTGTATTTTCCATTCCTTTCCTTATGATACCTAGCATTCTATTTGCTCTCTTTGCTGCCGCTGCACACCAGGCGGAGGGTTTTAACATTTTATCCACGATGACGCCGAAATCTTTTTCCTGGGTATTGCTTCCCAATGTGGAACCTTGCATCGTGTAACCATAGTTTGGGTTGTTCTTTCCTAGGTGCATAACTTTGCACTTCTCCACATTAAATTTCATCTGCCATTTGGTTGCCCAGTCTTCCAATTTATCAAGATCATCTTGCAATTTTTCACAATCCTCTTGGGTTTTAAAAACTTTAAATAGTTTTGTCTCATCTGCAAATTTGATAACCTCACTCGTTATTCCCTTTAACAGGTCATTTATGAATACGTCAAAAAGCACCGGACCCAGCATAGATCCCCCGGTACTCCACTATTCACCTTTTTCCACTGGGAAAACTGGCCATTTAGCCCTACCCACTGCTTTCTATCTTTTAACCAGTTCCTGATCCACAATAGTACACTGCCTCCTATTCCATGACTTTTTAGTTTTGCCAAAAGTCTCTGATGAGGGACCTTGTCAAAGGCTTTCTGAAAGTACAGATACACTATATAAACAGACCCACTTTGTCTACCTGTTTAATCACACCTTCAAAAAAACATAACAGATTAGTAAGACAAGATCTTCCTTGTCTAAAGCCATGTTGGGTGTCTCCCATTAAGCCATGTCTATCTACATGATGAGTAATTTTGTTCTTTATGATGGTTTCTACCATTTTTCCCGGTACTGACGTGAGGCTCACCGGTCTGTAGTTTCCCGGATCAACCCTGGAACCCTTTTTAAAAATTGGCTTACATTAATGATCCTCCAATCTTCAGGTATTACAGATGATGTTAATGATAGTTCACAGATTACTAATAGCAGGTCTGCAATCTCACATTTCAGTTCTTTCAACACCCTTGGATGTATACCATCCGGTCCAGGTGATTTGCTACTCTTCAGTTTATCAAATAGCTGTAATACATCTTCCAGGTGTATCAATGTTTCTTTCAATTCTTCTGCAGTATCACCTTTAATTACCACTTCAGTCATGGGTAACATCCCTACATCTTCAGTAAAGACCGAAGCAAAGAATTCATTCAGTCTCTCCACTATAGCCTTGTCCCCTCTTACTGCCCCTTTTACCCCTCTATCATCTAATGGTCCAACTGACTCTCTCACAGGTTTTTTTTGCTATGAATGTACTTGAAAAAGTCTTTATTACGCGTTTTTGCTTTCACAGCAATTTTCTTCTCAAATTCTCTCTTTGCCTGCCTTATCAATGCCTTGCATTTAACTTGCCAGTGCTTGTGCTGTTTCCAGTTTCATCATTTGGCTCTTTTTTCCAATTTCCTGAAATTTCCTTTTTTGGCAACAGCAGCCTCTCTGACCTCACCTTTAAACCATGCTGGCAGTTTTTGGACTTCCTTCCACTTTTCTTAAAGCGTGGAATACAACTGGTCTGGGCTCCCAAGATAGTATTTTTAAACAACACCCAAGCTTGATGTAAGTCCTTGACCTTTGCAACTGCTCCTTTTAGTTTTTTCTTAACTATTTTCCTCATTTTATCATAGTCTCCCTTTCGAAAGTTAAAAGGTAATAATGTGGATTTTCTCACCATCCCTCCTCCATTAATTAAATCAAACGCGATCATGCTATGATCACTATTGCGAAGTGGCCCCAACACCCTTATCTCTTGCACCAGATCTGGTGTTCCACTAAGGACTAAGTCCTAAATGGCTTCCCCTCTGGTCAGTTCATGAACCAGCTGCTCCAAGAAACAATCATCTAGAAACTTTATCTCCCTAGCATGTCCTGCCGTGACACTGACCCAATCAATACCGGGGTAGTTGAAATCACGCATTATTATTACTGTTCTGTAACTTTTGTTAGCTTCCCTGATTTCTTAGAGCATTTTATCATCCATTTGTTCGTTGCCTTGAAAGCTCCCAGAAAAAATTTAATGCCAGCTTGAGTGCCTATTAATTTGCAGTCAAATAATAAACTTCATTTGTAGATGCTATACATAGAAACATAGAAATATGATGACAGAAAAAGACCACATGGCCTATCTAGTCTGTCCTTCCATATCAAGAACTACAACAGTCCCCTTTTTTCCTTTAGAGATTCTCTCCCATGCTTTTTTTGAATTCAGATACTGTCCTGTTCTCTACCACCTCCACTGGGAGACTATACAATGGATCCACCACTCTTTCCGTAAAGAAATATTTCCGCATATCCCTCCTGAATCTATCCCCCTTCAGCCTCATCCCATGTCCCCTCATAGCAGAACTTGCTTTCAATTGAAAGAGGCTCTCCTCCTGTACATTTATGCCACGGAGGTATTTAAGCATCTCAATCATATCACGCCTATCCCCCGCCTTTCCTCTGAGGTGTACATATTAAGATCCTCATATGCTTTATAATGAAGACCACTAACCATTTTAGTAGCCACCCTCTGTACCGACTCCATCCTGTTTATATCCTTTTGAAGGTGCGGTCTCCAGAACTGCACACTATACTCCAAATGAGGTTGCAGCAAAGACTTATACAGAGGCACTATCACCTCCTTTTTTCTGCTAGCCATTCCTCTCCGTATGCACCCAAGCATCCTTCTAGCTTTTGCCGTCGCCTTTTCTACCTGTTTAGCTACTTTAAGATCATCAGACACAACCACACCTAGGTCCCGCTCTTCTTTAGTGGACAAAAGTACCTCACCCCCTATACTATATTGCTCCCTTGGATTGCTGCAGCCCAAATGCATGACCTTACATTTTTTTAACATTGAATCTCAGCTGCCAAATTCTAGACCATTCTTCAAGCTTAACTAGATTCCTCCTCATGTTATCTACACCTTCCTGGGTGTCTACTCTAGTGCAGATTTTGGTATCATCCGCAAGGAGACAAGCCTTACCCGACAGCCCTTCCGCTATATCACTAACAAAGATGTTAAAAAGAATCGGACCAAGGACAGATCCGTGGGGCACACCACTGGTGACATCCTTCTCCTCAGAGTGAACTCCATTTACCTGTACTCTTTGTTGCCTCCCACCCAACCACTGTTCCCTCTAAGCTGTGCGCGTGTGCACGCGCACACACCTCGCCGAGCGAGCGCACATACTTTACAACAGAGCGCACAAAAATTACAGCTCTGATTCTGATAGAAAACAACACAGACGTCTTAAAATTTAAACGTTATGATTGTAATTACTAGAAATTTCCCGCTTCATTTAGTAATCGCCTATTTTCATTTAATTTGATTAAAATCAATGTGGTGTACATACTGTATTCTGACGTGTAGTCAAATTTTAAAGTATATAACTCCGAATGTCGTTATGTGGCGCACAAAAGTTTAACCTTCCTTCAAAAGCTGCACACAGCTGATATTTTATGCGCACACAGCCTACAGAAAATTAGAGGGAACATTGCACCCAACCAATTTCTAACCCAAGCAGTAACTTTAGGGTCCATCCCTAGGGTGTTTTTTGTTTATAAGTCGCCTGTGAGGAACAGTATCAAAGGCTTTACTGAAATCTAAATACACCACATCTAGGGCTCTCCCTCGGTCCAACTCCCTGGTCACCCAGTCAAAGAAATCAATCAGATTTGTCTGACAAGACCTGCCTCTGGTGAATCCATGCTGCCTTGGATCCTGTAATCCGCTGGACTCCAGAAATCCCACAGTTTTCTCTTTCAGCAGTGTTTCCAATAATTTACCCACCACCGAAGTTAAACTAACCGGCCTGTAGTTTTCAACCACATCCTTACTTCCGCTTTTGTGTAAAGGCACCACATGAGCCTCTCTCCAATCCTTTGGCACCACTCCCGACTCCAACGAGGCATTGAAAAGGTCAGTCAGTGGAGCTGCTAGAACGTCCCCAAGTTCCCTCAGTATTCTAGGGTGTATCCCATCCGGTCCCATCACTTTGTCTACTTTAAGTTGAGCTAGTTTCTCACGAACACAGTCTTCTGAAAATTGTTCAAGATGTCCCTCGCTTCTATTCCTGTTTGTGGGTGTTTACTGAGGTCCTGCTCCTGGTTCTTCATCTGTGAACACAGAACAGAAATATTTGTTAAGCAATTCCGCTTTATCCTCATCAGCGTCTACATATTCCTCCCCTTCACCCTTGAGTCTGACAATACCACTTTTGCCCTTCCTCTTCTCACTAACATATCTGAAAAATGTCTAATCCCCACATTTTATTGCATTGGCTATTTCCTCCTCTTTTTGAATCTTTGCTTTCTTGACTACTTTGCTAGCTTCTCTAAGTTTTTCCAAATGTAGATGCCTGCCTTCCTCTCTCTCTGATCTCTTGTATTTCATGAAGGCCTCCCTCTTTTTCTTCACCTTTTCAGCTACTTCTTTCGAAAGCCATAGTGGTCTCATTTTCCTTTTTTCCATTTTAACAACATAAACATCAACACCCATGGGGAGAAAAAAGATCTCAGAACCTACAAGCATCCAGGTCCAGGTCTGTAACAGAAACCTTAGGCCAAGCTCAGGAACATCAGCGTCCTAAAAAAAAAAAAAAAGAAAACTTACACTGATATCACGCTTCTCTACATTGATACTATTGTCAAAAACCTTTATCAGTTGTTTTCTGATCCAATAGTATCAATGTAAAGAAGCTTGATGGGTGGGAATTTTTTTAGGATCGCTGATGTTCCTGAGCTTGGCCTAAGGCTTTATTACAGACCTGGATGCTCATTTGTTCTGAGATCCTTTTTCTCCCCTTGGGTGTTGATGTTTATGTATAGCATCTACCAATGTTTTTCTTTAGGATGAAGTTTATTATTTGGACATATCTCCTTTCTTCATTCTGACATTTGGACATACATATTTTGGTATTTATTTGCAGTGGCATTTGAATTAGGTTATTGCAGTGAACATGGGGCCCAGCAGAAGAAACTAAGAAGATTTATTTTTTGTTTTGTTGTATTTTGTATTTTTTTTCTTTTATGCATTCTTTTCTTTTTAAATTATGGCAGTGTAAACCGCTCGGTATAGTAAATGATTAATAACCATAAATATACGTAATTCAAAACATAAGGGAACTTAAAAAGGGGCCTGTTTACTAAAGTGTACTAAGCATTTAGCGCCTGAGCACAGTAAGTCCTATCATGCAGGCATGACAACACACACTAATTTGTGTGTTTTTGCACGCATTATGGAGCCAGATTATGGGTAGAAAATGGATGTAGACTGCACACTGAGTTAGTGCACAGTACTTTCTCCAGGACCAAGCAGGAAGTCAGTCCTCACTTATGGGTGACGTCGGCGCCGACGGAGCCCTCGCGGAGCAATTTTCCCCAGCTTTCAAAGAAAGCCTTTGGGAATTGCAGCGCGCATGCGCGGTCGTCTTCCCGCCTGAGGGTGCCATCTTAGCCAGTCTTCTTTTTTCCGCGGAGCCCTACAGACGTCCCCGTCTTGTCCCCGCGAAAAAGTTGATTTTCTTCTTTATTTTATCCTTTTTTCTGTCGGTTCGACGCCGATCGTTTTCCCGCCCGGACTCGCGACGCCGGTCTCGAGTCCTCTTACTTTTTTCGGTTTTTCTGACTTAGTCAGCTTTCGTTTTTCGGTTTCCCTGGCAGCCCGGTCCTTTGACCTCGCAGGGGCCCTTTTCCCCCGATGGCTGCCAGTGGGTTTAAGCGGTGTGGTCGGTGTGACCGAAATATGTCACTAACCGACACACACGACTTTTGCCTCCGCTGCCTGGGCCCGGATCATGAAGAACTGATCTGTGGGCCCTGCAGCAAACTGTCCTCAAAGGCGTTGAGAAGTCGGCGGCATCAGCGTGAGAGAATCTTCGCTGACCCCAGCCGTACCCGGACCTCGTCGGAGGCCTCCGCGTCGAAAGGCTCCAGCTCGGACCGTCGCCGGAGCTCCTCCGACCGGGGTTCTCCCTCCGGGGACCATCGTCGGAAGGAAAAACCCGCGAGGGCGGCGTCGGTGGACGCTCCTGGTTCCGCAAGGGCCAGGTCGCATAGCCCCGACAGCCGCCCCGGGTCCTTGGAGAAGGAACACATCCCGAAGCGACCTCGCCTGGAGTCGGAGATGCCTGCCCGGGTAAGTCCTGTGGTCCTTCTGGACTCGCCTCCGCGACAGCCGACGTCGGGCCCGACGCCGTCGGGGCCCGAGTCGGGGGCTGCTGGGTCACCTGAGCTCGGACTCAGGTTGACGGCCTTGGAGAGCAGACTGTCTGCCTTCATGGACCAGCAGAGGGCACTGCTCGCTGGCTTCGCTGGCGCCGCTGCCCCGACCGCCGGGACGTCGACGTCCAAGTCGACCCCGGAGACCGAACCGATCCTCGAGTCGATGAGAACTCGAGTCGATCCTCGGTCGAGGTCACCCTCGGCCTCCCGTTCGGGACCGAGGTCGCCGACGCCGACTCCCTCGGCGTCGGGGCGGCTGGCGCCGCACCCTGCCCGGGCCGACCCCACCGAGTCCTCGTCGGAGTCGGTCTGGGAGTCTGAGGAGGAAGAGTCACCTGATTCTTTCCAGACTCGGTGTGTCCCATCGGACTCACCGGAGTCAGAGCCTCGGAAGCAGTCCCCCCCGGAGGATGCCCGGTTCTCGGACTTCGTTAGGGATATGGCCAAGGCTTTGGCCTTCCCTGCGGATCCCGAGGAGGAGCCTCGAGCCGAAGAGCTCGACGCCCTCCAGTATGACTCTCCCGCGAGGGAACACTTTACTGTGCCGGTTCCTCCTATGCTGGAACGACTACTCTTCCGCATGTGGGAGAGTCCGGCCTCCTCGCCGGTCCTGAGCAAGCGGGTCGATTCTATCTTTCGGGTCCGCAAGAGCCCTGGCTTTCAAAAGGCACAGCTGCCACACCATTCCATGGTAGTGGAATCGGCCATGCATCGTCTTAAGAGCCAGAAGATGCACTCCTCGGTGCCTCCTGGAAGGGAGGCCCGTAACCTGGATGGCCTTGGCAAGAAGTGCTTCCAGGGCTCTATGCTCGCATGTCGTGTCCAGACTTACCAGCTATACATGGGCATGTATCTCCGGGATCTGGCTAAAGAGCTAGCCGGATTCTCCGCTGGTCTCTCCGAGGAGCCCTTGCGGAGGTTCCTAGCCTTGTCCACGGGCATTCGGGAATGCTCAAAGTTCATGTCCCGAGCAGCCTATGATGGCTTTGAAGCCTCAGCTCGAGTGGCCGCAGCCGGCATCGGTGCCCGCCGACAGGCTTGGCTTCAGTCGTCAGACCTTGAGCCCTGGGTACAGGACAAGTTGGTCGATGTCCCCTGCCGAGGCGAAAACCTCTTTGGCAAGCCCATGGCGGAAAAGGCTGCACAAATTGAGACTGAGACTCTCACCAGGACCAGGCTTTCTAGGAAGACCTCCGCCCCTTCCCAGAAAAAGAAGGGCTCGGGGAAAAAGTCCTTTTACCCGAGGAAGGCGGCTGCCTACAAACAATACCCCCATTATCAGGCCCCTGCAGCTCCCCAACAGGGCCAGCAGGCCAAGGGACGGGGTAACGGGTCCCGTAGGCAGCAAGCCCCCAAGCCTGCACCACCAGCCCCTGCTCAGCAGGGTGGGGGCTTTTGACTCGCTCAGCATAGCCTCTCCCCCCCCGCTGGTTCCTCCCAGCACCGGAGGCCGGCTGGTTCACTTCGCCCACAGGTGGTCCAGCATCACCGCAGATGCCTGGGTGCTTCAGGTCGTGCGAGAAGGCTACCTTCTCCATTTCCATCAGGTCCCTCCCTCCTATTTTCCGGGAGAACCTCCGCGCCCCCCTCTGCACAGGGAGTTGCTCCTTCAGGAGTTAGCAGGTCTTCTGCAGGAACAGGCGGTGGAACCGGTGCCACACCACCTGAGAGGTCAAGGCTTTTATTCAAGGTATTTTCTGATACCAAAGAGAACAGGGGGCCTCAGACCCATCCTGGACTTGCGCAACCTCAACAAGTTCCTTGTGCGGGAGAAGTTCAAAATGCTTACCCTTGGAATCCTTCTGCCCTACCTCCAGCAGGGAGATTGGCTATGCTCCTTGGATCTAAAGGATGCCTACACGCACATCCTCATCCACCCAAGCCACCGCCAATACCTAAGGTTTGTGGTGGCAGGAAATCATTACCAGTACAGAGTACTGCCCTTTGGCCTGTCCTCCGCACCGCGAGTCTTCACAAAATGTCTCGCGGTCGTGGCGGCCCATCTCCGGCTTCACGGCCTCTATGTCTTTCCGTACCTCGACGACTGGCTCATCAGAGCAGCGTCCGCTCAGGAGGTCACCAACGCCACGTGCCGCACGGTGACTCTGCTGCAGCACTTGGGCTTTGTTATAAACTTCGCAAAGTCCACTTTGCTCCCCTCACAGGATCTCGAGTTCATCGGCGCAAGGCTGCACACTCCGCAGGCGAGAGCGTACCTACCGCTCGACAGGGCTCAACGGCTCATGGACCTAGCCGACCGCTTTCGCAGCCAGCCCCTGGTCTCCGCCAGGCGCTTCCTGAGACTGCTCGGCCATATGGCTTCCACCGTCCATGTGACCCCCAATGCCCGCCTGAATATGCGGTCTGCTCAATGGTGTCTCCGCCAGCAGTGGCGACAAGCCACGGGCGGCCTAGCAGACCTAGTGCGCGTTTCCGAGCCGCTGGTCTCGTCTCTCCGGTGGTGGCTCCGGCAGCCGAACCTGATATTCGGAATGCCTTTCCAGTCACCCCAGCCGACCCGGGTGCTGACCACCGATGCATCCCTCCTGGGCTGGGGAGCACATTGCCAAGAGGCACGTACTCAGGGCCTCTGGACCACGTGGGAGTCGGCTCAGCAGATCAACTTCCTGGAGCTCAGGGCGATCCGCCTAGCTCTCAAGGCCTTCTCCCACCTGACTTCCCAACAGTCCGTCCTTGTCCAGACGGACAATCAAGTTGCCATGTTCTACGTGAACAAGCAGGGGGGCACGGGCTCCTTCCTCCTCTGCCGGGAGGCACAGAAGCTCTGCTCTTGGGCCGTCAGTCACGGCATTCTCCTCAAGGCAGTTTATCTCCCGGGCCGAGAAAATTGCCTTGCAGACAAACTCAGCAGGGTCCTCCAGCCGCACGAGTGGCGTCTGGATCCCTTGGTAGTTCAGAAGCTCTTCCTCAAGTGGGGTCTCCCCACGGTGGATCTCTTTGCCAGTCCTCACAACCGGCAGCTTCCTCGCTTCTGCTCTCGTCAGCCACACCCCCTTCGGGTTGCGGCGGACGCCTTTCTGATCTCGTGGTCGGGAAGCCTTCTGTACGCTTTCCCTCCCATCCCGCTAGTCTCTCGGACTCTTTTCAAGGTTCTCCGAGACAAAGCCTTCATGATCCTGGTGGCCCCTCGCTGGCCCAGGCAGCCGTGGTTTCCGCTCCTGCTGCAACTGGCGGTGGAGGATCCAATCCCTCTGGGGGTACAACCGGATCTCCTCACTCAGGATCAGGGGTCCCTCCTGCACCCCAACCTCAGGTCTCTCAACCTCATGGCCTGGCTGCTGAGAGGGTAGTCCTTGCTCCCCTTCTCCTGCCGGCGGAGGTGGAGGAGGTCGTCTTGGCTTCGCGACGGCCTTCTACCCGCAAATGCTACGCCCTTAAATGGCGTCGCTTTGCAGTCTGGTGTACCCAACAGTCTCAGGATCCCTTCTCCTGCCCGGTGTCGGTGATCTTGCAGTACTTGCTGCACCTCTCTAATCTGGGACTTAAGTCCAACTCCGTCAAAGTTCACCTCAGTGCGCTTTCAGCACATCATGTGCCGGTGGACGGCAGACCTCTCTCCAATGACCCTCTCGTAGCGAGGTTTCTCCGAGGTCTCCTTCTACTTAAACCACCTCTGCGCCCGCCAGCGCCTGACTGGGACCTGAATGTGGTTTTGCAGCGGATCACCTGTCCGCCTTTTGAACCTATGGCTACCTGTTCTCTCCGTTTTCTGTCTTGGAAAACTCTGTTCTTGATAGCCCTCACTTCCGCTAGACGCGTAAGTGAATTGCAGGCCCTCGTGTCTGATCCCCCTTACACTAGGTTCTACAAGAATAGGGTGGTCCTACGGACTCATCCGAAATTTCTGCCTAAAGTGGTCTCCCCTTTTCACATCAATCAGGAGGTGGTACTTCCAACCTTCTTTCCCAGACCACACTCCAGCCGAGCTGAGACGGTCCTCCATACCCTGGACTGTAGAAGGGCTCTGAACTTCTACCTTGACCGTACGCGGGAGCACCGTAAAGCTGCTCAGCTTTTTGTGTCTTTTGACCCCAATAGATTGGGGCTCCCGGTCTCCAAGCGTACTCTGTCCATCTGGGTGGCGGACTGTATCTCTTGGGCTTATGGGGCAGCCGGACTCTCCTTAGAAAGTAGAGTCACGGCTCATTGCGTTCGGGCAAAGGCCACGTCAGTGGCTTACCTCCGCTCTGTTCCGCTGGCAGACATCTGCCGGGCCGCTACTTGGTCTTCGAGCCAGACTTTTGCGGTCCATTACTGTCTCGAGAGGGAGTCCCGTAGGGACAGTGCTTTCGGACAGGCAGTCCTCCGTAATCTCTTTGAGGTCTGAGCAACTCCTACCCTCCATCCCGGATGTGGGCTACCGGTGGGTGATAATTCAGCGAAGATTCTATCCTTCTGTGCTGCTGAGCTAGAGGGAGCTCATTTTTGTGCTTAGGGTCTCCGGTAGCCTTGAGCTTGGGAGTCCCATAAGTGAGGACTGACTTCCTGCTTGGTCCTGGAGAAAGCGTAGTTACTCACCTGTAACAGGTGTTCTCCAGGAGCAGCAGGAATCAGTCCTCACTACCCTCCCTCCTCCCCTTGGAGTTGCAATCGTCTGCTTATGTTCTTTTTTGCAAATTTTTATGCTGTCTTTTTTAGCTATGTCATCTGACTGGCTAAGATGGCACCCTCGGGCGGGAAGACGACCGCGCATGCGCGCTGCAATTCCCAAAGGCTTTCTTTGAAAGCTGGGGAAAATTGCTCCGCGAGGGCTCTGTCGGCGCCGACGTCACCCATAAGTGAGGACTGATTCCTGCTGCTCCTGGAGAACACCTGTTACAGGTGAGTAACTACGCTTTATTGCTCACTAACTGTCATGGCTGCCAATTGCATCGGGGCACTTAGCACCTCATCGGCAAGAGGCATTACGTGAACTCATGCTATTAGTAAGCATTTATTATGATGACCTGCTGTGTAAAAATAAATCCCTATCCCCCCTCCCTGGCGAGGCACCTAGTACCCCAATGAATATGCTCAAAACACCCCTGGCCCCCTCCTTTAGGGACCTGACACCCACATCAGCATATCCACAACCCTTCCCTGAACCCACCCAGCTGAGGTGCACCCAACACCCCCATAAGTATGCCCATAGCCCCCAACCCTTACCCACACTTCCCTGATGAGACACCCAACACCTCAGTCATAGTTCAGACCCCCTCACATAGCCCTCCCAGATAATGTTTCCAACCCCCCCTCCCCACACCATCTAATCCCCACAGCATTTCCCACGGGTATCCCTGATGGGTTAGTTGTTGAGCAGAAGTGATTCCTAAGACGCGTCTGGCCCATGCCTGTCCAGGTACACCCAGACGTGGGGGGGAGAAATTTCTCCAAATGTGCTAGTTTTGTGCATTCCTAAACCATTGTATGTGGCGTATGAGCTGAATCTCTCAAATTTATTGTTAACGTTCATCATAATATTGCATTGTGCCAGAAAGAGCATCCTTCATGAGTTCTTAAGATATAACATGTATAGGCAACTTGTCAAGGTGGGCAGGGAGGGGGTATCTGCAGTAGAGTCAAAATGTCAGGTGTCTCAGAGGGAGTAGAGATCGGGGTGAGTTGTGGGCGTTCTGATCAGGATGTCGTGTGCTTCATCAAGAAGGATTGGCTTTTTTTTTAATGCAGGACCATTCTAAAAACATTAGCAGATAATACCAGTGCACTTACCATGCTACAGTTCTGGTCATTGTCCTTGGCATTTTAGGTATTTGTCTACCATATCTTGAGAAGTAATTAGAAATATTCCAACTGTATGTCATTATAATATTTTAGAAACATGACGACAGAAAAAGACCACATGGCCTATCTAGTCTGCCCTTTCATATCAACTACTACTTTTCCCTTTAGAGATCCTCTGTGTTTGTTCCATGCTTTTTTGAATTCAGATACTGTCGTCATCTCTACCACCTCCACTGGGAGACTATTCCATGCATCTATCACTCTTTCCATAAAGAAATATTTCCACATATTACTCCTGAGTCTATCCCCTTTCACCTTCATCCTATGCCACCTCGTAACAGAGCTTGCTGTCAATTTAAAGAGGCTCTCCTCCTATGCATTTATGCCACAGATGTATTTAAACGTCTCAATCATATCTCTTCTATCCCACCTTTCCTCTAAAGAATACATATTAAGATCCTTAAGTCTGTCCTCATATGCATTATAATAAAGACCACTAACCATTTTAGTAGCCCACCCTCTTACTGACTCCAACCTGTTTATATCCCTTTGAAGGTACGGTCTCCAGAATTGCACACAATACGCCAAATGAGGTTATACAAAGGCGCTATCACTTCCTTTTTTTCTGGTGGCCGTTCCTCTCCCTATGCACCCAAGCATCCTTCTAGCTTTCAAAGTTGCCTTTTCTACTTGTTTAGCTACTTTAAGATCATCAGACACAATCATGCCCAGGTCCCGCTCTTCTTTTGTGGACAGATGTACTTTACCCCCTACACTGTACTGCTCTCTTAGATTGTTGCAGCCCAAATGCATGACCCTGCATTGCTTAGCATTAAATCTCAGCTGCCAAATTCTAGACCATTCCTCAAGCTTAGCTAGTTCCTTTCTCATGTCATTTACTCCTTCCTGAGTGTCTACTCTATTGCCGATTTTGCTATCCACAAAATGGAGGGAGGAGAGGCCAGGGGTTCAAATCCCACTAGAGGACAGCAACCTTGGGCTGGAAGGCCTGGGGTTTCTAGTCCTACAGGTGCTCCTTGTAGCGTTGGGCAAGCCACTTAACCCTCCGTTGGCTAAAGTACAAAAATGTAGATTGTGAGTCCTTTGGGGACAAAGGAAATATATATACAGCACTTGAATGTGCACCACTTTGATTCATAGAAAAGCGGTATATAAGTCTAGCTAAATTTAATAAATAAACCTTACCCGACAGCTGTTCCACAATATCACTAACAAAGATGTTTAAAAGAATCAGACCAAAGACAGATCCCTGCGGCACGCCACTGGTAGCCACCGCCGCCTCCTCAGAGTGAGCTCCATTTACCTGTACCCTTTGTCGCCTCCCACTCAACCAATTTCTAACCCAAGCAGTAACTTTAGGGTCCATCCCTAAGGTGCTCAGTTGGTTTGTAAGTCACCTGTGTGGAATGGTGTCAAAGGCTTTACTGAAATCTAAATACACCACATCTAGGGCTTTCCCTCAGTCCAACACCCTGGTCACCCAGTCAAAGAAATCAATCCGATTTGTCTGATAAGACCTGCCTCTGGTGAATCTATGCTGCCTCGGATCCGGTAATCCGTTGGACATCAGAAACCTCACTGTTTTCTCTTTTAGTAGCGTTTCCAATAATTTACTCACCACCGAGGTTATACTAACCAGCCTGTAGTTTTCAACCACATTCTTTCTTCCGTTTTTGTGTAAAGGAACCATATGTGCCTCTCTTTAGTCCTCTGGCACCTATCCCAACTCCAAAGAGGCATTGAAAAGGTCAGTCAGTGGAACTACTAAAATGTCCCAAGTTCCTTCAATATTCTTGGTTGTATCCCACCTGGTCCCATCGCTTTGTTGACTTGTAGTTTAGATAGTTCCTCACAAACACAGTCTTCTGAAAATCATTCGAGATGCCCTATGCTTCTGTTCCTGTTTGTGGGTGTTTTCTGAGGTCCTGCTCCCGGCACCTCATCTGTGAACACAGAACATAAATATTTGTTAAGCAATTCCCCTTTATCCTCATCAGCTTCTACATATTCCTCCCCTTCACCTTAAGTCTGACAATTCAACATTTGTCCTTCCTCATCTCACTAACATATCTGAAAAATGTCTTAGCCAATGCAATAAAATGGGGGAATACTTCTTCTTTTTATATCTTTGCTTTCTTGACTGCTTTGCCAGCCTCTAAGTTTTTCCAACTATATATGACTGTCTTAATCTCTCTGTGATCTCTTGTATTTCATGAAGGCCTCCTTCGTTTTCTTCACCTTTTCAACTACTTCTTTTGAGAATCATAGAGGCCTCCTTTTCCTTTTATGTTTATTTACCATTCTAACAAAAAGGCTGGTTGCCCTTAAAATATTCTCTTTCCGTTTTGCCCACTGTTTTTCTATATCCCCCAGTTGTTTCCATCCCGCTAATGACTCCTTGAGGTATTGGCCCATCTTGGCAAAGTTAGTTTTCCTAAAGTCTAAGATACCTTGCTCTTGAATGGATTTTACCATCCCTAGTACTAATACTGAATCACACCATCCTGGTGATCACTGGATGCAAGATGAGCTCCTATTGTAGCATCAGAAACACTTTCACCATTGTTAAGCACCAAGTCCAGTATGGCCCCTTCACATCTGGGTTCTGTTACCAGTTGCTGGAATAGAGTTTCCTGTAAAGAATCCAGGATCTCCTTACTTCTAGATGATGATGCTGCAGCAGGGATGCGCCAATCATCATTTGGCATACTGAAATCACCTATCCAGTAGCACTTCCCTTTTCCTGGCAATGCTGTGTATATCTTCTATTAAATCTCCGTCCACCACTTCTCCTGTGAGGGAGGTCTGTATATCATGCCAGTGCAAATAGATTTCTCTTTCTAGGTTAACCCACAGTGCCTCCTCTCTCCCTTCTAAGCCCTGTAATTCTATTGCTTTAATATTATTTTTACATATAGTGCCAGTCCTCCTCCCCTTCTTCCTACCCTGTCCTTTCTGAATAAAGTATAGCCTGGTATAATTACATCCCAGTCATGGTTGTCCATGAAACATGTCTCTGTAACTGCCACTAAATCCAAGTCAGCCTCTCCCATTAAAGCCTCAACATCTTGGATCTTATTTCCCTTGCTAGAGGCATTTATACACACCCCTTTCCAGATGTTACCCCTTTTACTCATTTCTGTAAAGATATTTAATGTTTCACTTGGCGGATTTCACTTACGTGGGGGCTTTCTTCACCCATTCTCAACGAATCTAGTTTAAAGCCCTCTTCAGTAGGTTAGCCAGTCTGCTACTGAAGACGCATTGACCCTTCTTGGACAGATGAGCGACATCTCTGTTCTGCAGCACCTGGTACATCATACCATGGTCGTAAAAAACAAAACGCTCTTGATTGCACCATCCACGCAGCCATGCATTCATCTCCAGGATGCAAGCTTATCTGTCTCGGCCTTTACCCTCAAGAGGGAGGATTGAAGAGAACACCTCTTGCTCACCTATCTGCTTCACCCTCTGTCCCAGAGCCATGAAGTCACTTTTAATACGCTCAAAGGGATATCAGGCAGTATCATCTGTGCCGACTTGGATGAGCAACATTGGGTAATAGTCAGGCTTGATGAGTCTCTGCAAACTCTCTGTAACACCTCAGATTTTGGCACCTGGCAGACAGCACACCTCTCTGGACATCAAGTCTGGTCTGCAGATGGATGTCTCAGTACCCCTCAAAAGAAAGTCACCAACCACCACTACCCTTTGCTTCCTCGTGATGACTGATTGTGCAACTTTGGGAGTCTCAAGCTCTGATTCTTCCCTTTCCTGGTATGCTTTCCCCTCCACTTCCAGGGCTGCATAATGGTTCTTCATTTCAAGGGCTGGAGGAATTGGATTGGTGATTCTGCAGGCCCTGTTGACTTGTATCCAATCTTCATAATTCTCTAGGCTCCCAGCCTCACCTCATAAGAACATAAGAAATGCCATACTGGGTCAGACCAAGGTCCATCAAGCCCAGTATCCTGTTTCCAACAGTGGCCAATCTAGGTCATACGTACCTAGCAGTTTCCCCAAAAGACACAGGTTCCGCAATGCTTGTACTGGGTCAAGCATTGATATCCTGGGTCCCTTCTTAATAATGGTTTATGGACCTTTCCTCCAGGAACTTGTCCAAACCTTTTTTAAACCCAGCTATACTAACAGCCTTTACTACATCCTCTGTTGGAGAGCTTGGATATTTCAAGAAGCATCTCATCAATGTACTTCTCACTATCTTGAATGCTCCTCAACCTCGCCACCTCTTCTCTGAGCTGTTCCACTTGTTTCCTGAGAGCTTCAGCATGCAGGCATCCTGCCCATGGAACCGATCCTTCAACTAGCATTGGGATCTCAATCTGGACAGAGGCAGAAGCTGTAGTGGGTGCAACAACTTTGGCAATACAATTTTTCTCAGCCATTGTTCAATTGGCAGAGCTTTGGTACATGTTGAAGTAAAAGAGAGAGACCTACCAAAGTACGAGCATGTTTCTCAGCAGTCCTTACAGAGAAAATGCAGTTAATCTCTTTTAAGTGTGGTTCTAAGTCCCTGTGTAGCTAATCGGAGAGTTGGCCTATAAAGCAAGAATGCTAACATAGGGTGGGTGAGGGCTAGGATGGAAAGGGAGGGAACTAACATCTATGAGGTGTCAGTGGCTTCAAAGAGCTGGGAAAGAGAGACTAAAAGCAGAGTTTTAAACCTACATCACACAAAAAAACATTTTCCCCTTTTGAGTTAAAGCATCTTAAAAGAATGTAACTGTTTCTAAAATGTTCAAATATGTTTTCTATAAATGTCTTATATGTTCAAAGGTATACAACCAAAAAAAAGATGTCTGTGCAACTTAGACATAGTAATTTCTGAGATAAAAAATATGACCAGGTGCTTCACTAATATTTGGTTGCACAACCCGTGGCAGTGATGACAGCTTCCAAACGTTTCTTGTAGCCATCTATAAGTTTCGTACATCCATCTGCTGGTAGTTTCTTCCACTCTTCAAATGCGATTTGTTCCAGCTCATGAATGTTTCCAGGATTCCTTTTACCAGATTTCAGCTCTTTCCATAGGTTCGCCATTGGATTGAGATCAGGACTCATTGCTGGCCAGTTTGAGAGTCCATTTTTTCCTTTTTAACTATTCTTTTGTAGTTTTGGATGTGTGTTTTGGTCATTGTCCTGCTGGAAGAGCCATGACCTTCGACCTAGACCTAGCTTTCTGACACTAGGTAGAACATTTCACTCCAAAATACCTTGATAGTCCTCTGACTTAATGATTTCTTTAATGCGTTCCAGGCCTCCAGTTTCTGAGGCAGCAAAACAGCCCCACAATATTTTGGAACCTCCACTATATTTAACTGTAGGAACCTCCACCATATTTAACTGTTTTTTTTCCTTGGAAGTTTCATTTCTTTGCCTGTAAATGTATCGCTGGTCTGCATTGCCAAAGAGCTCGTTTCCTTTAATCTGTCCACAGACCATATTCCCAGAAGGATTGTGGTTTCCCAAGGTGGGTTTGGGCAAAAAGCAGGTGTACCTTTTTAGAGTCTCTTTCAACAGTGGGGTCCTCCTTGGCCTTCTTCCATGAAGTCCTTCTTTGTTTAGTGTGCGGCATGTCATGCAGGTTGAATCCACTACTCCAGATTGCAGCAAGTCAGCCTTAAACTCTTTGGACGTTGTACATGGTGTTTTACTAACAGTTCTCTCTAATCTTCGAAGACTTATTGGATTAATTTTCCTCTTCCCACCATGTCCTGGGAGGTTCTTTACAGTTCCATGAGCAAAACACTTCTTTATAACATTGCAAATTGTAGACACAGGAATTCCAAGGTGTTTGGAGATGGCCTTGTATTCCTTTGAAGTTTGATGTTTGGTGATAATTGCTTTTCTGACTGTCTCAGGCAGCTCTCTTGTCTTCACCATTGTGAAAATGGACCAGGGAGTGAACGTGGCCATTTTAAACATTACAGCCATCTTTCATTGGTTGATTCAAGTCATGTGAGTACTGACAATTAATCACAGGTGTGTCTGATTTTACTGCAACGGGTACAAGGTCATCTCCAAAGACCCTAGGATTCCTGTGTCTACAGTTTTCAATGTTGTTAAGAAGTTTTCTGCTCATGGAGCTATCAAGAACCTCACTCTGAGGAGAAGGAAGTTACCAGTGGTGTGCCCCAAGGATCTGTCCTTGGTCCGATTTTTTTAAACATCTTTGTTAGTGATATAGCGGAAGGGCTGTCGGGTAAGGTTTGCCTCTTTGCAGATGATACCAAAATCTGCAATAGAGTAGACACCCAGGAAGATGTAGATAACATGAGGAGGGATCTAGCTCAGCTTGAAGAATGGTCTCGAATTTGGCAGCTGGGATTTAATGTTAAAAAATGTAAGGTCATGCATTTGGGCTGCAGCAATCCAAGGGAGCAATATAGTATAGGGGGTGAAGTACTTTTGTCCACTAAAGAAGAGCGGGACCTAGGTGTGGTTATGTCTGATGATCTTAAAGTAGCTAAACAGGTAGAAAAGGTGACAGCAAAAGCTAGAAGAATGCTTGGGTGCATACAGAGAGGAGTGGCTATCAGAAAAAAGGAGGTGATAGTGGCTCTGTATAAGTCTTTGGTGCGACCTCATTTGGAATATAGTGTGCAATTCTGGAGACTGCATCTTCAAAAGGATATAAACAGAATGGAGTCAGTACAGAGGGTGGCTACTAAAATGGTTATTGGTCTTCATTACAAAGCATATGAGGACAGACTTAAGGATCTTAATATGTATACTGTAGGGGAAAGGCGGGATAGAGGTGATATGATTGAGACGTTTAAATACCTCTGTGGCATAAATGCACAGGGGGAGAGCCTCTTTTGATTAAAAGCAAGTTCTGCTACGAGAGGACATGGGACGAGGGTGAAAGGGGATAGATTCAGGAGTGATATGCAGAAATATTTCTTTACAGAAAGAGTCGTAGATCCGTGGAATAGTCTCCCAGTGGAGGTGGTAGAGATGAGGACAGTATCTGAATTCAAAAAAGCATGGGACAAACACAGAGGATCTCTAAAGGAAAAAAGGGGACTGTTGTAGTTGTCGATATGGAAGGAGACTAGATAGGCCATGTGGTCTTTTTCTGTCGTCATTTTTCTATGTTTCTATGTAACCTCCCTGGATAAATGCTCTGTGGACAGATGACTACCAGATTATTCCATTAGGAAGTTAGAGGTAGTCCAGAATTCAGCAGTACAGGTTATTTTTTGTCTTAGCCATAGAGATTTAGCTGCAGGGCTATTAGCACAATTGCATCGGCCTGGGGCCTAAGTATTTAAAGGATTTATTGCATTGGTATGTGCCTGTTCGGGCTCTGCACTCTGCAAAAATGCAATGTGTGCCTTTGAGTCAGTCCTGACTCCTGGCGACCCAGAAGCTCCTGGGTTTTCTTGGCAGTGTCACCAGAAGTAGATTGCCAGGCCTTTCTTCCGAGGCAATGGAGGGTTAAGTGACTTGCCCAAGACCACAAGGAGTGCTAGTGGGAATTGAACCCTGGTTTCTTGGTTACCAAGCCAGTGTTCTAACCACTAGGCTACTCCTCCACTCTCTGCACTCTGCAGAAGCCCAGATATTGCAAGTTCCTGAGTTTAGTCAGACCCAATAACAACGATGACGCAAGCGTTTATTTTCTGTTGCTGCTCCAGGATTTTGGAATTCTCTACCTCTGGCATTACATTCTGAGTTAAATCTTTTGACCTTTTGTAAAGGTTTAAAAAGTTTTCTCTTTCCTTAGTTTGTGTCTCCTTAGGGGGGGATAAGGATGCAGTGGCTGTGAGGCAGCTAGATGGGATATGAGGGTTGGATGGGATGATTTTTTAATTATTTTAAATTGTACTTGATTGTTGCTGTTTTTAATTGGTGTTTGTACATCGCCTAGAATGCTTTGCTCTTGGCGGTCTATAAATGCTTGTAAGTAAATAAGACAGATGAAATCAAACTTGAGCTCTTTGGCAATTGAGATCAACGATACGTTTACAGGCAAAGAAATGAAGCTTTTAAGGAAAAAAACACCCTTCTACAGTTTAATATGGTGGACTTTCCATAATATTGTGGGGCTGTTTGCTGCCTCAGGAACTGGAGGCCTGGAACGTATTAAAGGAATCATGAAGTCAGGGAACCTCCAAGGTATTTTGGAGCGAAATGTGTTGCCTAGTGTCAGAAAGCTAGGTCTGGGTCAAAGGTCATAGATCCTCCAGCAGGACAACGACCCAAAACATACATCCAAAAGTACAAAAGTATAGGAAAAAATGGACTGTTTTAAACTGGCTAGCATGAGCCATGATCTCAGTCCATTTGAGAACCTTTGGAAGGGCTGTAATCTGCCACTGGAAAAAGGAAGCCCTGAAACATTCATGAGCTGAATCAAGTCACATTTGAAAAGTGGGAGAAACTACCAGCAGACAGATGTATGAAAATTATAGATGGCTACAAGAAACATTTGGAGGCTGCCATCACTGCCAAGGGTTGTGCAACCAAATAATAGTGAAGGGTGCCATTAATCCTGCCCAGATCATATTTTGTGTTTTTCTCATTTAAGTCGCACAAACATCTTTTTTTTTGTTATATACCTTTGAGCATACTATTAAAATATTATGATGACATAAAGTTGGAATATTTCCAATTATTTCTCAAGATATTGTACACAAAATACCTAAAATGCAAGGGTGCCAATAATGTTGACCTCAATTGTACACACACACACACCTTTGCAAAATTTAAGTCAGCTGCCCTGTCTTGTATGAAGCTTGTTGCTAATACCTCAAAGAAAGTAATTAATTTGGATTGGATAGATGGATGCTGCTGTTCTCCCCTCCAGATGCTTGAAGTACGGTTGCTGTATGAAATAAGTGACGTAGAATCTCCAGATGTTGAGCAAGTGCCAATGCTGACAACTCCTAGTGGCGGTTCTAATTCTCAACCTATGATTCCACAATCTCATCCTTCTACTAGCAGCAGTTCTTCTGATGGACTCCGTGACAATGTACCATGTTTAAAGTAAGTGCACATATTTTATAGACATAAGAAAATATGATATGCCATATTGGGTCAGACCAAAGTCCATCAAGCCCAGTATCCTGTTTCCAACAGTGGCCAATCTAGGTCATAAGTACCTAGCAGTTTCCCCAAAAGACACAGGTTCCACAATGCTTGTATTGGGTCAAGCATTGATATCCTGGATCCCTTTTAATAATGGTTTATGGACCTTTCCTCCAGGAACTTGTTCAAACCTTTTTTAAACCCAGCTACACTAACAGCTTTTACTAAATCCTCCGGTAACAAATTCCAGAGTTTGATTACACGCTGAGTGAAAAAATATTTTCTCTTATTAGTTTTAAATAGTTTACCCTGTAGCTTCATTGCATGACCCTAGTCTTTCTATAATCTGATGACTTAAGCAATCGATCTACATTTACCCGTTCCACTCCATTCATTAATTTATAGACCTCTGTCATATCTCCCCTCAGCCGTCTCTTTTCCTGGTTGAAGAGCCCTATCCTTTTCAGCCTTTCTTCATAGGGTTATCCTTCCATCTCCTTTACCAATTTAGTGGCTCTTCTCTGAACCTTTTCTAATAACGCTATATCCTTTTTAAGATACGGTGGCCAGAACTGCACACAATATTCAAGGTTCAGTCGCACCATGGAACGATACAGAGGAATTATAATATACTTTGTTTTATTTTCCATTCCTTTCCTTATGATACCTAGCATTCTATTTGCTCTCTTGGCCACCGCTGCACACTGGGTGGAGGGCTTTAGCATGTTATCTATGCTGCATGGCTCATTCATGGGAATGAAAAATGCAGGTTTTTGCCTGCTCATTTTTTAACAAATTTGTAGAGGAAATCAAAATATACTATTCTGTAATCTGCTGATGTTTTCAATAAGCAGATAAAATCTTTTTTTGAAAAGTATTTGCTGATATTAATATTTATCATTTGAATGTTTGGTCTTTAATCTCAGGATATTTAGCCCTTATGACACTAAGGGGCCCTTTTAATAAAGGTTTTAATGCACGTTAATGAAATTAATGTGTGTTAAGTGCCCATAGCTGGGCGCAATGGCATTTAATGCATATTAACTTCATTGACGCACGTTAAGCTTTTTTAAAAGGGTCCCTAAGCTGTAATTTTGTAGTTAAAGCAGTTTGCATTTTGTAATTATGTCTCCTGATTCTGCATTTTTATAACTACATATATTTGAAGTTTGCAGGGTGTGTATTGTTCCAAGAAATGTATATAGACAAGTGCAACTAAAGGAAGTCAATGGTGAGAGAGCATGCCTCTCTTGGCAAGACATATCAATGTCTAAATAAAAGCAAGAGCCACAAACCCAATGCACTTCTCGTTTAAAAATTAAGCTAGTATAAATAATTGTTTAAAGGACCTCAATCAGAATAGGCTGTGGATCATACTTGTCAACGCTATTCCTTAAAATTCAATTTTTGGACTTCCAGTGACGTCATCGGTGCAAATGGCAGAGTAAAAAGCAAGCTCCGCTATTAAGGCCTGCCAAAGCGGGGGAGAGCACCCCAAAAAGCCTAAAGCCAAAGGCGAAATGAGGGGACACTAGTGGAGGAAGCCCCAGAGAAGCATTGTAGCCGGAGCGTGCCGCAGCACTCACCTGATGTGCTATCAAGTGGCGTGAGAGGCCAGATTGGGAAGGCGCTTGCTGGACCGCGAGGGGAATAAGTGAGGAGAGCAGAGAGGAAACGACAAGAGAGCCAGCGAGTGGTCGGAGCGACAATAATTGAATAGCTGCTCGACCGGAACAAGATAAGAGGCGGAGAAACCGGCGAGTTGGGGGTGAGCAGCCGCAATGGGTCCCGAGCGAGGCCTGATCAGTGAGACACGTGGTAGCTGGAAGCTGCGCTTGGGGGAGCAGAAAAGTGAGCGGGAAGGACAGGCCTTGTAAGGAGTGCAGCGTGCGGTGCATAAGGGACCCGGTTGAGGAGCAGCTGAAGCAAAAAAATCGGAGGTGATTCCAGAGAGGCACAAAGAGAGAGGAGGAGAAGGTGAACCCGCACTGGAGGAAGAGGTTTACATCCTCGGGCGCAAGACAAGTAAGGAGGAGTGGAGTACTGTAAATTATAGTGGTGTCAAACAAGATAAGAGATACCAAGGCTGTATGAAATAGCAGGGGCACATCCAGAGGTCTAAACATAATAAATTAAAACAAAACAAATATAATATACAGTGGCTGCCAAACTCAAGGGAAAGGAATGCCCCACAAGTGAGAGTAGCAAGCAGCCCAGATGGAGCCCTGAACTGGGGGGGGGGGGGGGAAGAGAGCAGCAGAGTCTCTTCAAAGCGATCACTGTCTGCCCAATGGAGTAAAGGGCACAAATGGATAAATCAAAAAGAGAGGCGGCAGCGAAGTAAAAACTGGCGGAAATTAGATCACCCTACGCGTCATTAAGAGGAGGAAAGGAGGGTGAGAAGGAAAGTAAAATGGCTGCTGAGAAAATGCCTGAGCAGGAGAAAGAGATGGAGGGAGAGGAGAGTCCGGGAATGGCCGACAAGATCAAGCAGTGGCTTACAGAACTGAAAGAGGAAATAAAGATGGAAATCAGTGGAGTAAAGAATGAGTTAAAAGAGACTCTGCAAACAATCAGACAAGATATTATGGATCTGGGAGATCAGGTGGAAGAAACTTAGAACAACAAGGGGCCGCAATGGAAGGCATGAATAAAGGATGGGAGGAACTAAAGCAGGCCCAAGAGGAGCTGAAGGTGAAAGCAGAGGACTTGGAGGATCGGTCCAGAAGATGCAATATCAGAGTGAGAGGTATCCCTGAGGATCCTAAATATAAGAACTGTGAAGAAGTCATTCTAAAAGTCTCTGCCGCCCTTGAGGAGGAGGGTGCAGGGAAGTCTCTACCAATAGAGCGGGCCCATAGAGAATTGGGGCCCATAAGAGACAATCGACCGCGAGATATCGTGGTCTGTCTGAGCTCTTTTAAAATGAAAGAATGACTTTTGGGAGCAACAAGGAAACTGCGGCACTTCTAGTGGGAAGAACACAAGTTGGAACACTTTCTGGACCTATCTCAGGGAACGCTACAACGCAGAAGAGCAATGAAGGAGGTCACGGCCTACTTAAGAAGGGCAGATATGAGATACAAATGGTTGTATCCTTTTGGCTTATTGATTACAGTGCAAGGGCGGTCGCGGAGAGTGAAGACCAGCGAGGAAGCTTGGAGAGAGCTTAGAAACTTGGGATTAACTAATCTCCCGGAGGACGCAGGAGCTTCCGCCACAACACCTGACAACAGCACAACTACTTCGAGGGCGGTTAGCATGCGGTGGCCCAGAGCATCAGATGGAGGCAGGAGATTGGCGAGACGAGCCAAAGACAGCCAATGAGGAAAGGAGGTGGAAAAAGAAACAGGCTGAAGCAGAGGACAATACAAAGATTTGAGACAGAAGATACCCTATGTGGGAAGGGTTGTAAGTTGTTGATAAATGCTTTAGGTAAACTTTTTGTTTAAAAAGGGAGTAGCATGGAAGGGGGGGGGAGGACGATGACGGGGGTGGATGGACTTACTGCGAGGTTTTACAGAAAATTCAGTGAACTTTTAATTGCTCCAGTAATGCGGTGGTTCAACTTGCCACTGGAAAGGGGGGGTGTGGTGTTAGCAGCTACTATGTGATGGGCTGGGATCACAATAATACATAAAGAAGGTAAGGACCAACAAGAATGCTCCTCATATAGATCAATTTCATTGCTAAATTTAGATGCTAAACTATTGGCTAAAATACTGGAAACACGTTTAAATAGGGTGATCAGGAAATTGATTCACCAAGACCAAGTGGGCTTTATCCCGGGGAGGCAGGTGGCAGACAATTAGAAAGATTTTAAACATTATTTGGTCGGTGGGGCAAAGTAAAAAGGAGGCACTGTTAATATATTTAGACGCGGGAAAGGC
Source organism: Ichthyophis bannanicus (assembly GCA_033557465.1). Taxonomy (NCBI): domain Eukaryota; kingdom Metazoa; phylum Chordata; class Amphibia; order Gymnophiona; family Ichthyophiidae; genus Ichthyophis; species Ichthyophis bannanicus. The sequence continues at coordinate 548,842,334 of CM066033.1, forward strand.
ATTCGAACAAGTGTCTTGGCCATTCCTCTTTCAGGTAATGGACAGAATGGGGTTGGGAGAAGAGTTCATGGGCTGGGTAAAAGCATTGTATCGCAACCCGAAAGCCTGTGTTCGGGTGAATGGAGCATACTCAACATTTTTTGAGCAAGGGAGAGGGACGAGGCAGGGCTGCCCACTGTCACCCTTTCTATTCGCGTTGTCAGAGGAGCCGTTTGCAGAGAGAGTGAGAGAAAGGGAGGATTTGAAGGGTATAATGGTGGGAAAGACAGAGTACAGAATATTTTTGTTTGCGGACGATATCATACTGAGCATGACTAGACCGAGATGCTCGATACCAATATTAATGTGGGAATTAGAAGAATATGGGAGGTTGTCGGGATTCACTATAAATTGGGCAAAATCTGAAATTTGGAACTTGTCATTACAAGAGGATGAGCAGATGCGCTTAAAGAAGCAATACCCATTTAGATGGGCCAAGGGGGCGATTAGGTATCTCGGGATTCAAATAAGCAGTAGGCTGGAGGTATTGTATGACCTAAACTACAAAAAGTTATTTGGGCAAGTAGAAAGTTTGCTGGCTGGGTGGGGGCGGGGTTATCTTTCATGGTTTGGACATATAGCAACTGTAAAGATGATGCTACTGCCTCGTTTTCTGTTTCTGTTTCAAACCTTGCCGATATTAATACCACATCAAAAGTTAAAGCACCTACAAAGAAGCATTAATAGATTTATTTGGCAAAATAGGAACCTTAGGGTAACTATGTCCACCCTACAGATAGCCAGGGGAGAGGGGGGCTTGGGGTCCTAAATTTTAACAAATATTATATGGAGGCACAACTGAAAACGATCTATGGGTTCAGATGGAGGAAGATTCGGTAAGGGGAGTTGGATTGGAAAAGTTGGTATGGAGGGGAAGTTCAGCTTTAGCAAGTAGTGCCATGAACCCCTTCGTAGGACATAGTTTGAATATTTGGAAACAAAACAGGAAGGCATTGATACACGATAAGGGATATATACAAGGGATGACATTGGAGGCATGTTTTGAGAGGGGACAGGCGCCAGGGGTGAGTATCTTGCGAAGATGGGGACAACAGGGACTTACATATCTCTCCCAGATAGTGGTGAAGGAGGGAATAAGGGAATTTGAGGGTATTAAAGATCTCTATGGACTATCTAGTAACGATTATTATAGTTATATCCAGGTCAGTCACTTTGTGCGGCAGCAGAAAGTATGGCGGGACCTATGGAGCAACAGGGGGTGGTTCGAGGCCCTCTGTTCTGGCCAATTAGGTCAAAAAAGAGCCTTGTCCAAGATCTATAAAGGGCAATGGAGGGTGGAGAGGGTAAATTAGATTTTATAAAGAAATGGGAAGCAGACCTAGAAGTACAATGGACGGAAGAGAGGTGGGAGAAGATAATACAGACAATAGCAGGAATATCTATCACCACTCAAATAAAAGAAAATGCATATAAAGTACTATATCTGTGGTATTGGACACCGATACGTCAAAAAAGAGCGGGCCGGAGGTTTAATGATTGGTGTTGGAGGGGTTGCCAGGAGAGAGGGGATATGCTGCATATGTGGTGGAAGTGTGGACAGATTCAGGGATTTTGGGACAAGGTATTATTGATAACACATGAAATGACAGGATACAGACTGCAAAAACTGCCAGAGGTCTGTCTTTTACATCTTTTGGAGGAAGATATAGCAGAACGGGAGAAGGGGATACTGAATCACTGTATAGTGGCTGCAAAAAGCGAGATAGCACAACATTGGAAAGGGAGGGGGGAAACCTCAGAGTGCAGGTTTTATAAGAAGGATGGCTGACCTGTGTTTGATGCATCGATTGACAGGGTTGCGACATGGGAAAGGGGATAAATGTGGGGAACAATGGAAGGGTGTTTGGCAATGGTTGGAAAAATGGAAAGCGGATGAGAAGGTGTGAGGACCATTGCAAAGCTGTTATGAGCACAGTGGCGCTGCTATTGAGCCAAATGGCAAAGGCATATATCAATAAAAGAAAAATATGGGAAAATGATTTTGTGATAATAAATACGAATAAAAGCGGGTGGTCACTGCGAGGGGAGGGGAAGGGTTGAAGGCTAAGCAATAGGCAACATTGTAATAGATACCAAGAGACGATAGCCAGTTTGATGATGGATTGTTATTTAAATATAAATGTACAATATGAGGCTAAGAAGAAGTTTGTATTATATATGGAATAACGTTAATAAAAAGTTTCAAATGAGGGGGGAGAAAACAGTGCTAGTGAGATAAAGGGTGAAAGATTATATATATTTGATTTGCATACGTGAGTTCTGATGTGCTATAGAAGCACGAAGATCAGTAGGGGGACGTGAGATGGGAGGGAAGGGGAGGGGGAGGGGGAAGGTAAGGTAGAAGGTTAGGCAGTATTGTCTGTACTAGCTGGTAGGGGAGCTAATAGGTTAAGATTGTAAGAAGGCTGTGGAAAATGTACAATGATGTGTTCAAAAAGATGTATGTATTACCTATTGAAATTCTTACTAAAAAGTTAAATGGGAAAAATTCAATTATTGGTCTCATAAAGTGTTAAACGTGTTAGTAAATCTATTTTGAACAATTTTTCAAATTTTTTAAAAAACAAATGTATACGTCACAAAACCATATAGGACTTATTTGTTTGCTGTATAATGCTCCTTCTGTCCAACTCTAGTTTCATCAGCTTCCCTCAATTGTGTCAGGCATATACATGATACCTGGAGCTTGCCAGCAATCCTTTCTTGTAATAAGTTGTCATCTTGCTGTGGCCATGTTAAGTATGCATGTGTGTGTGTGTTTATATATATTTATATGGTTGTGATGGTTGTGGGAACACATTGTAATTGAACTTGATGGCATAATTACCAGTGTTACCAAGCAACGTCCAAATAGGTTTAAATATAGACATCTGCTCAGGCTCTTCATTCAGACCCACCGGACATAGACTGTAATTCAAAAATACAGCGTTGTTTCTTGCCGGCTAATGACAGCATTCTATCGCCATTGAACTTCTCTGGTATACAATTTATAATAAATCAAAACATATCCTGCCACTTATGTGCTGCAGTTATCCAATGATGAGCTAGAGGTGCTGTCTGCATCTGAGTATTGAGACATGATCTGTGTTCAATCAAGCATGTTTTGACTTTACTACTAATGCATCCCAGATAGATCTTCTGGCAGGGGCACATTATTACATATATTGCCCACTTTTGTTTGACATGAAGTGGCATGCTTTAATTTATAAACCTTTCTAAATTACTCATAGTCATGGTAAACAAACAGAAATTACAGGACCCACAAGGAGAAAATGCCCACATTCAATTGATCTTGAAATACATTCATTTAATAATTCTGAGTGAACAACAATATCTTTTGAATTTTTTGCAAGTTCCCATTTTGAACTCAGAAAGTAAAGTTAGCACGTGCTGATATTTTGCACTTCTTCAATAAAGCAATTGAATATCTATTGTGTTTAGTGGTCAAATAAAAGCAGAAGCAGGGAGTTAGGAAGCCTTTAGCAGTGGGTCACAGACATAACATGTGCTGGTTCTAGCATAAAGAACTCGGTCATAGGAAAGATGCAGAATGCTAAGACAGCTTGAGGAAAGGTCCTAACAAATACAGAAAAGTCAGGAAAACATGTAAAAAAACCACAAAGTTCTTTCCTAAGCTTTAGAAAGTATATCTCTTCTTTTTGTAGTAACAAATATCCATGACAGAGATAGAAAATAAGACTTTAATATTCAGATGCTGTATTTTGCTACATTCATTTCAAGAAACTTTAAAAAGTGGTAAAACTAGAACCCATAACTATTTAGAAAGAAGTTACATTATGAAAAATATGCTATATTTGTTGCACAGTTATCTCATTAATATTGCCCAGATAAATGTGGCATGCATGCCTGTGGAAGCAATACATACATCCATTCCCTTGTTAAACGTCTTCATCCTTGTGCATTTTTTATATTCTGCTATCTAAAAAATACAATTCCAAATGCATCAAAGTAGAAGTTTGTTTTGCTGATCTACACGACAGAGACTACAATTTCAAAATGAAAGAACAAATATAGAAATATTCAAAAGCGAGAAACCAAAAAAGTCTAGATTGCACCCTTTGGCATAGCAAACACAAGTTGGTTCCTCTTGCAAAAATTGCCTTAGCGGGGCTCATAATAAGTTAGTTAGAACCCATTTGTGTCAAATCGCAATAGTTGAATTGATTCAAATACTCCTGGATAACGAATCCTTGAGTTCTCTGTAAACCACTTTGATTCATGAAAAGCGGTAAATAAGCACTAATAAATAAATAAATTTGGCGTGTATGAAGTGAATTTGAAGCAAAGATCTAAATATGCCGAGCACAGAGCTGCTGGAGGACCTTGGGAAAGCTATAAAACAGTATTTATTGTGTTTGAATATCTCTTGGGATGCTATTAGATACATCATTTACAGTAGAAACAGATTATTGTAATGCTCTTTATAATGGACTGCCACTTTTATCATGCAGTCATTTGCAACTAGTTTAGAATACAGCAGTGCGATTGCTTATGGGGGCAAGATGTTATGACTTAACACCAGCTGCCAGTAGAATACTGATTATATTCAAAATTTTGGGAGTCTACTGTCTGGCCTTGCCCATAGGGGGAAATCCATATCAAATCTGGATCTGCCCTTCATTGCTGTATTTTTTTTTAATATTGCTGAAACAATCTGTCAGTAGTGACACAGAACCCTGCCGCTGTTGTGGCGGCTTTTTATTGTTCCATTCTCTGAACTATGATGTGCAACTGAAAATCAAATATACTTCTCAGCCTTTTAGAAGAAGGGGCAAGGGGTATATGTATTCATGTACTCCTTCACTGAGTGATTGTTATGTCGGTACAATAAAATGCATCACAATGTGTAATTTTTAAAAATGAGGAAACTGAACTAATATGAAATGTTTTTTCATAGAGTTAGAAGCACTTCGCTGAAACAGTCTTCAGGGTACCAGGTTGAACTGGTTATTCAGCTGGTATGGGTCAGTGGTGAACCTCCACAGCAAATAACAAGTCTAGCAGTCAACTCTTTATATGGGCTGTAAGTATTAGTTATCCTGTACTGTTTTCAAGCTGCCACATGTTCACTTTTGGGGTTTTTTTAGAGGGAGTTTGGGTTTTTTCCATTTTGACCCTGTTGAACTTATATGCAGATTTAGTTCTATCAGTCACATATTAGAACCTCCACCAAATTTAATTCTGCAAAGACTTTTTATTTTGAATCTGCATATGCTGGGCTTATCCGAATTACTATCTTTCTCGTTCCACTATCGCTGGCAGTCACCAATTAAGGGTTCTTTTTATTTGTCCTATCTTCTGTCTTTACTATTCTTTTATTTGCAAAAGATTTTAGTTCCTTTCCTTTTCTTGTTTTTAGTTATTGTAAATTGCCTTGATGCTTTTTAGTTAGAGGTCATACAGCAAATGCTGAATTAACTGTAAATACCATGAAGCATGAGGGAGACAGAAGAGCAGATTAGATGCATATCTACTTATGGCTTAAAATTTCTTGCCCATGTTTAAAAGTATCTGCTGCTGATGTCATCTGAATGCAGCAGACCAGAGGTTCACACCTATTGGTATTAAACTGCAGTCATCTTGTTACTTGCCAAAAGTGAATGAAAATATCATTATGTTTTACTGTGACTGATGATCACTTTGTCAGCCAGAAGAAAATATATAATGTTTGTTAATAAGTTTCTCTCCTGTATTAAGAAAAACCTTTTACACAGGAATTGTAAACTCCCTAGTTGAATAATCTGTACTGCTTATGGGAAAGTACGGTATCCTAAAAGTTTCATGCTGCAGTGCAGGCGACAAAAAAAGGCAAAAACTGAAGATTTGTATGGAAATCCGCATGCATTGTCTGGGCACTCTAGGAGTAACTCAACTGCTTTTTAGCGCATTTCAATGGGGCCGCGGCTCCGATAACGATCGCGAATCGCTACCGCGGCTTTGTAAACAAGTCCCCTAGTGCACTTTTTAAACCCAGAAGCGGGCTTCTCCATGAGGAGAAAATGTTCAGGCCCAAGGCCCAAACCGCAAATGCACAGTTGAAGAAAGAAAAGATTTTTTGTTTGTTTTTTTTTATATAAGAAAGAAAAGAAAAGACCGGCAGTACTGGTCTGACGTCGAAGAAGGCAGACACGACACAGAAAAATAAAGAAAAAAAATAAAGAATTCTTCTGCGGTGACAGGAACACGACCTGCTGGCTCCGCGGAAAAGAAGAAATGGAGAGAAGCGGTTGGGAAAGGCGGGAAGGCAGCGCGCAGACGCTGTGGGATGCTCCCAAAAGCTTTCTTACTGGACGCTGGGGAGCGTTCCCGCGCAGGCTCCGTCGGTACCGACGATACCCATATGTGAAGACTTATTCCTGCTGTTCCCAGAGATCACCTGTTACAGGTAAGTAACTGTGCTTTCCTGACATTGCCTTTCAATTTACCCCCTTGCAGCTTCATGTTATGCCCTCTAGTTTTACAGTTTCCCCATCTTTAGAAGAGGTGTGTTTGTTCATTATTTCTCTTTAAGTATTTAAAGGTCTGAATCATATCTCCCCTATCCCTCCTCTCCTCCAGAATGTACATATTTAGGTCTTCAAGTCTCTTCTCGTAGGGCTTCTGACGCAGGCTCCAAATCATTTTGGTCACCTTCCTCTGAACAGTTTCCAGTTTTTTTTTATCCTTTATAAGATATAGTCTCCAAAACTGAACACAGTATTCCAAGTGAGGCCTCACCAGTGACTTGTACAGTGGCATTAGTACCTCTTCCTTTCTGCTGGTAATTCCTCTTTGTATGCAACCCAACATCCTCCTGGCCTTTGCCACCGCCTTATCGCACTGTTTTGCCACCTTGAGATCCGCAGAAATAATCACACCAAGGTCCTTTTCCTGGTCCGTGCACACCAATCTCTCTCCCCCTATCGCATACATGTCACCTGGATTTCTGCTTCCCAAGTGCATGACACTGCACTTCTTCGCATTAAAGCTTAACTGCCAAGCATTAAACCATTCTTCCAGCTTTTGTAGATCTTTCCTCATGTTATCCACGCCCTCAGAGGAGTCTACTCTATTGCAAATTTTCGTGTCATCTGCAAAAAGACTGACTTTTCCATGCAGTCCTTCAGCAATATCACTCACAAATACATTGAACAGTGCCGGACCCAGGACCAAACCCTGGGCAACCCCGCTAATCACCCTCCTTTCATCCGAGTGAGCTCCATTTACCATCACCTTCTGTCGCCTGTCAGTCAACCAATTTCTGATCCAGTTCACCATCTTGGGACCCATCCCCAAACTACTGAGTTTATTGATAAGCCTCCTATGAGGAACAGTATGAAAGGCTTTGCTGAAATCCAGGTAGATGACATCCATCGCATGCCCCTGATCTAGTTCTCTGGTCACCCAGTCAAAGAACTCAATCAGATTTGTTTGGCAAGATCGTCCTTTGGTAAAACCATGTTGCCTCGGATCATGCAACCTGTTGGTTTTGAGAAAGTCCACTATTCGCTCTTTCAGAAGCGCCTCCATTACTTTTCTCTCCACCTAGGTAAGGCTCACGGGCCTGTAGTTTGACACTTCTTCCCTGTCACCACTTTTGTGAAGAGGTACTACATCCGCCCTTCTCCAGTCCTGAGGAACTACTCCTATTTCCAAGGATCTGTTGAAAACATCCATTAACGGCCATGCAAGAACCTCTCTGAGCTCTTTCAGTATCCTGGGATGTATCCCATCCGGTCCCATGGCTTTGTCCACTTTCAGTTTAGCAAGTTGTTCTAACACTTCATCTTCTGTGAATGGTGTGGTATGTACTTCATTCCCATTTTTATATTTGGGAGTCACAGATGGTCCTTCTCCAGGATTTTCTTTAGTAAATCAGAGCAGAAGTATTTGTTTAGCAATTTTGCTTTTCCAATGTCACTTTCCACAAATCCGTTCCCAGCACTTCTGAGTCCTGCAACTCCATCTCTGATTTTCCTCCTCTCCCGAATATACCTGAAGAAAGTTTTGTCGCCACACGTCACATCTTTAGCCATCTTTTCCTCTGCCTTTGATTTTGCTGTCCTTATTTTTCTTTTTGTCTCTTTTAGTTTGCTCCTGTATTCCTTACTGTGTTCCTTTGTTTGCAAGCTTTTGAATTTTGTGAAAGCTGTGTTTTTTGCCTTTATTTGAGCAGCCACTTCTTTGGAGAACCAAATAGGTTTCCTTCTCCTGTTGTTTTTATTTACTTTTCTTACATATTTATCTGTTGCCCCTTTTATTGCCACCTTTAATTTAGCCCATTGCAATTCCACTTCCCTTATCCCCTCCCACCCTGCCAACTCCTCCTGCAGGTACCTGGCCATTCTACTGAAGTCAGTGTTTTTGAAGTTTAGGACTTTGAGCTTGCTATGATTGGACTGCCCCTTGGCTTTTATTTTAAACCACACCGTGTGATGATCGCTGTTGCTCACAGGGGCACCCACCCAGACATTCGACACACTCTCACCGTTGGTGAGCACTAAATCCAAAATTGAGCTTTCCCTGGTTGGTTCCATCACCATTTGTTTAAGTGACGCATCTTGGAAAGCATCCACAATTGTTTTGCTTCTTGCCAGATTCACAGAAGGAGTACTCCAATCCACATTGGATAGATTAAAGTCACCCAATATGATCACTTCCCCCTTTGTGGCTATCTTGGCAGTATCTATAATCAATTCATTATCTATTTTTTCGATTTGAGTCTGAGGTCTGTAGACTACAGCAATATGGATGACAGTGCCATCTCCTCTTTCCAGCACACTAGACATAATTTACTGGGGTACTTTTTTACACAAGGCGCCAGACAGAGAAGAAGCAATGCACAAAATTTCTTCACCATCCCCACAGCAAATGTGAAGAGCAACCAGAGTGCCTTGGATCGAGCCTTCTCACTATATGCCACAAGTATATGGAACGTGCTCCCTCAGAGCTTACGAACCCTCCACGATCTATTAAACTACTGCAAAAAAGTGAAAGCTCACTTGTTTGTCAAGCACTTTGGTAGAGAGGACTACTTCTCTCCTACCATTAAGTGCATAGAACTGTACCAACCAATTAGGTATTCTTAGCACATTATATGATTTATTCAGTACATTCCCAAGTTTTACCCCATCCCTTCCCACTCATCCACATTGATTCTCCAGCAATATGCATATTATTCCTTACTTTCATTTGTTGCTATTTGTTCATATGTAGCTTCAGTGTTCTTGTTAATATGTAAACTAAACTGCCTTGATATTCTGATAAAGTGATATATAAAAGTAGTTAAATAACAATAAAAACATGCCTTAAAAAGATGAAAATGAGGGAAAGATGCTAGGTAGCCATTTGCTGTTATGTGTGGGAAGGATAGTCTCTTAATTCAGCACAGCAAAGTGTTTTAGGGACAAGAGAAACTCGTCATGATAGTGCCAGTAACAATATTTATAAAAAAAAGAAAAACAAAAGATGACCACATTCATAGTGCTGTCATAGTAAGAGAGACGTTTTATTTTTGGTTGACCACTTTGGGAAATTATAAAAATATTGTCTTAGACATGAATAACACAGGTACACTAAAAAAAAAAAATTTTTAAACTGCCTCTAATGTTTCGATTGATTTTTACGTTTTTTGGTGCGCTGAATCCAAATCTGGTAACCAATTTGCTCCATCACGTACAGATTTTTTGCTACATTGGGTTAGCAGTTTGAGGTGAACGTTTCAGATTGAGTGCGATCGAGATAAAAGTTTCTTGGATGAATTCTTTATACTAATTGTTTAGTAGTTATTCAAATAAGAATAAAGAAAATTGTAACAAGGCAGCACATAAGAATAGAGTAATGTCAACAAAACACACTGTGATGGTAGCAAAATTGTCTGCACTTAAAACAGCCACATACATGTGCACAAATCATCTCCACAAATCATCCACTTATGCTCATCATAACGAATCTTCTGAAGAATCAGGGCCAAATTCTCGTATTTTTCTTGGAGAATAACAGAGTGAGCAATAAGAACTGAAGCGAATGTGTTGCCATTATGAAGAAGAACACCTTTTATGCTGTTTTTTGACGAATCAATGAACAGCCGCCATTCAGCAGGATCATACTTGAGTTTAAACTTTTCCATCACTCCGTATATATCGTTGCAAAATACCAAATCTTCCTCTTTGCTGAAATACTTCAAAAATTGTGTCTCGCGGTTGCGGTACCAATAAAAAGTTGTTCCTGGTGACAATAGATTTTTCTGTTTAAGCCGAGAACCTAGCAGTTGGGCAGCATCTTTTGGGAGTCCTAAATCCCGGACTAAATCATTCAATTCAGCTTGAGAGAAAGTTCAGGTTTCGGATCTGGTTCAGTTTCAAACTCGGAAGTACTGGACTCATCGGGAAAAGCCATCTGATGAGTCTCATCATGATCAGAACCGTCCACACAAATATGATGCAAAGATTTTGGTGGTTCAGGCACAGGTACTTCGTTGCTATGAGGCATAGGCCTAATTGCTGAGGGAAGGTTGGGGTAACTTATTACGTTCTTATTTTTTAAGTTGTATCCCTTCACAATGCAAGAGCAAAAATAGCAGTCACTGCTGTGGTCTCTTTGTTCACGCCACATCATAGGTATTCCGAAACAATGCTTGTTTTTTACCTTTCATCCATAAGCGTAGATCTTCCTCACATGTCTTGCACACTTTGTGAGGAGCCCACGGTTTGTCTTGATCGCCTAACTTCAAACCGAAATAGGCGAAATATACTTTTTTAATAAATGCAGAAATGTTCCTCTGCCGCTTTTTCACGGTATATTCCCCACAAATAAAACAAAAACTGTCCGGAGAGTTGACGCAACCTCTGGCTCTGTGAGCCATCACAAATACACAGCACTGCAAACTACAACTGTAGTGAACCACTTCGGAATAAAGCTGGATTACGACTGAGCAAACAAAAGGTAATAATGAACTTGCAAGAAACTGAAATTTGACAGGAACGTTCATGTTGCAACCACCATGTTTGAGCGAGCGAACGAGGCGAGGCGAACAGGAAAGAACATGCGCCAGCGCGAGTACTGGATTTAGCCCCCCCCGCCTCCCAATTGTCCTGTTAATGTATAAAATGAATACAAAACACTCTAAAATATCATGAGGGAGTGTTTCTAGTTAGTTAACCATTACAACCTCTATTTTGGGCCAAGAAAATAAACTGCAGTCGGCTAAAAAGAAATTATGTGAACATTCCTTATATGGGTAAGAAATCTAATTTTGCAAGAAAACGTGACGTGATGGAACATTTTGGCTATTTTTCCTGGATTCAGCACCCCAAAATCTATAGGAATCAGTTGCAAAACTGGAGGCAGTTTTTTGGTAGTGTACCTGTGTAATGGATGATAGATGTCAGAAGGAATTTGAAGTGTTGCAAGGCAAACATGGGGTCAGTTTTCAAAAGAATTCTTGCTTCCTAAATGTTTAGATGCCAAAATGTAGGTACATTTTTTAGCTGAATATTCACCTAAAGTTAGGTCCCTAAGATGTGAGATCCTGAAATTAGATCTGCAGCCATTGCCAATTGCTTTACATTTATTCCCTGCCCTAACTTCAGTCGTATTGCCACTTCCCTTTTAGACACCTAAATTTAAGAGCCTAGTGAAACTAATTTAGTTATGTGACTACCACAGGAATAAATAAAGGTGGCAGATAATTTTACAGTAAAGAGGGAAAATGGATAACACAGGTACACTAAAAAAATTTTTTTTTAAACTGCCTCTAATGTTTCGATTGATTTTTATGTTTTTTGGTGCGCTGAATCCAAATCTGGTAACCAATTTGCTCCATCACGTACAGATTTTTTGCTACATTGGGTTAGCAGTTTGAGGTGAACGTTTCAGATTGAGTGCGATCGAGATAAAAGTTTCTTGGATGAATTCTTTATACTAATTGTTTAGTAGTTATTCAAATAAGAATAAAGAAAATTGTAACAAGGCAGCACATAAGAATAGAGTAATGTCAACAAAACACACTGTGATGGTAGCAAAATTGTCTGCACTTAAAACAGCCACATACATGTGCACAAACATTGAGCATATAAGAGCGAGGTTAGACACAAAGCAAAGCAAAGAAATGTGCAAAAAATGTTGTACAGGTATGTATGTAAGAATAGAAAACGCAAACCGCACCATTGCAATACATGAAGACAAACACCCGATGGTGTGAAAATAAAATTCTAATAAATGAGATCTGACACTGTGGTAATAACTAGCACATTTTTATTTCAAAGTTTAGTAAAAACACAATATTTGTCAACACAGTTTAGATTTTAAAGTCATTCTTGGGTCAATCAATCTCCTGGTAGGCCCGTTTCTTCTTCCCCCGAATGCTTCTCTTGGTGCGCTGCTTGGCGTATTTTTCATCTGGGGTTTCCCGCAGCAGCAACCAGCAGAAATCAGCCATCATAGTGGTGTTCCATCTTCCTTGGTACCTTCTCTCTGCGTCCTTGATGTCCTGGTGAAACCTTTCACCTTGTTCTTCACTGTACGCCCCCAGGTTTTCGGGAAAGTAGTTCACATGGGAGTGCAAGAAATGGACTTTCAGGCTCATGTTACAGCCTTGTTCTTTGAAGGCATTGAGCATCCTGGCAACAATATCCTTATAGTTCTCATCCCGCCTGTTCCCCAAGAATTTGAGAACAACATCCTTGAAGGAATCCCAGGCTTCTTTTTCCTTCTCAGACATCGTTTCAGCGAATGCTCCATCTGAAATGAGTTTCCTTATATCAGGGCCAACAAACACTCCTTCCTTTAGCTTTGCTTCAGAAAGTCGGGGGAACTTTGAGCAAAGGTACCGAAAGCACTCACCATCTTTTGGAAGGGACTTGATGAATTGCTTAATGAGACCCAACTTAATGTGGAGAGGTGGTAATAGAATTTTATCACGAGGTACCAAGCTCTCATGAAGAACATTTTTCTCACCGGGACTCAAATACTCCCGAATTGGCCAGTCTTTTTTCCCCCAGTGTAGGTCGCGGGCCCGGCTATCCCACAAGCAAAGGAAGCAGGGATATTTGGTGAAACCGGATTGCTGCCCTAATAGCATGGATAGAATTTTAAAGTCTCCACAAATCATCCACTTATGCTCATCATAACGAATCTTCTGAAGAATCAGGGCCAAATTCTCGTATTTTTCTTGGAGAATAACAGAGTGAGCAATAGGAACTGAAGCGAATGTGTTGCCATTATGAAGAAGAACACCTTTTATGCTGTCTTTTGACGAATCAATGAACAGCCGCCATTCAGCAGGATCATACTTGAGTTTAAACTTTTCCATCACTCCGTATATATCGTTGCAAAATACCAAATCTTCTTCTTTGCTGAAATACTTCAAAAATTGTGTCTCGCGGTTGCGGTACCAATAAAAAGTTGTTCCTGGTGACAATAGATGTTTCTGTTTAAGCCGAGAACCTAGCAGTTGGGCAGCATCTTTTGGGAGTCCTAAATCCCAGACTAAATCATTCAATTCAGCTTGAGAGAAAAGTTCAGGTTTCGGATCTGGTTCAGTTTCAAACTCGGAAGTACTGGACTCATCAGGAAAAGCCATCTGATGAGTCTCATCATGATCAGAACCGTCCACACAAATATGATCCAAAGATTTTGGTGGTTCAGGCACAGGTACTTCGTTGCTATGAGGCATAGGCCTAATTGCTGAGGGAAGGTTGGGGTAACTTATTACATTCTTATTTTTTAAGTTGTATCCCTTCACAATGCAAGAGCAAAAATAGCAGTCACTGCTGTGGTCTCTTTGTTCACGCCACATCATAGGTATTCCGAAACGAAATGCTTGTTTTTTACCTTTCATCCATAAGCGTAGATCTTCCTCACATGTCTTGCACACTTTGTGAGGAGCCCACGGTTTGTCTTGATCGCCTAACTTCAAACCGAAATAGGCGAAATATACTTTTTTAATAAATGCAGAAATGTTCCTCTGCCGCTTTTTCACGGTATATTCCCCACAAATAAAACAAAAACTGTCCGGAGAGTTGACGCAACCTCTGGCTCTGTGAGCCATCACAAATACACAGCACTGCAAACTACAACTGTAGTGAACCACTTCGGAATAAAGCTGGATTACGACTGAGCAAACAAAAGGTAATAATGAACTTGCAAGAAACTGAAATTTGACAGGAACGTTCATGTCGCAACCACCGTGTTTGAGCGAGCGAACGAGGCGAGGCGAACAGGAAAGAAGATGCGCCAGCGCGAGTACTGGATTTAGCCCCCCGCCTCCCAATTGTCCTGTTAATGTATAAAATGAATACAAAACACTCTAAAATATCATGAGGGAGTGTTTCTAGTTAGTTAACCATTACAACCTCTATTTTGGGCCAAGAAAATAAACTGCAGTCGGCTAAAAAGAAATTATGTGAACATTCCTTATATGGGTAAGAAATCTAATCTTGCAAGAAAACGTGACGTGATGGAACATTTTGGCTATTTTTCCTGGATTCAGCACCCCAAAATCTATAGGAATCAGTTGCAAAACTGGAGGCAGTTTTTTGGTAGTGTAACTGTGTAATCATTTCTCCAGGAACAAGCACAAAGTCAGTCCTCACATATGGATGACGTCTGCATCGACGGAGCACACGTGGAGCATTTCCCTAGCTTTCAAAGAAAGCCTTTGGGAATGCCACCACACATGTGTGGTCCCCTTCCCGCCAAGGGTGCCATCTTAGGTGCCATAGCTATGCCCTCTCCAAGAAGATGGCAACAAAACAATAGCAACTCCAAGGGGAGGAGGGGGGGTTGTGAGGACTGATTCCTGCTGTCCCTGGAGAACACCTGTTATAGATGAGTAGCTATGCTTTCTCCAGGAACAAGCAGGAAGTCAGTCCTCTCATATGGGACTCCCCAGCTACAGGCTACCAAGGACCTGTAGGAAAAAGCAAGGCAGCGCCGTGAGCAGTCACCAGTGTCTTTGAAAGATAGGGAAATGCTCCTCGTGGGCTCTGTCGGGGCCCGTGTCACCCATATGTGAGGACTGATTCCTGCTATCCCTGGAAGATACCTGTTACAGGTGAGTAACTACGCTTACTGGAATAAGGGCGGTAAGTGCTACAAGAGAATTTTTAGTTTTGAGTTGTTGTCGTAGTCTGTAGTAGCAGTGGCTTTTTTATGTTGTCATCTAAGTGATATCATTTTTTTTCTATTTCTACCTATCTACAGAGTAGTTTTTGGAAATTGTAATGGAATTGCAATGGTTGATTACCTTCAAAAAACAGTACTGTTAAACCTTGGCACTGTTGAATTGTATGGGTCCAATGATCCCTATCAGAGACAGCCACGGTCGCCTCGAAAAACACGGCAACCTTCAGGAGGTAAGACTAATACAAGAAAGGTCAAAATTCAGCTGTAATTCATTATTCACAATCTAATTTGTTAAATATATAATGGATGAAAATGTATTAATTAATGGTGGTAATAATCAGTATAGATGAATGACGTGTTAGTCATTCCTTCACAGTTTAACTGTCAGAAAGCTGTGAAGGCACAGTTTTAGAAGGTCCATCCAGGTGGCGGCAGGGACGTGTAAATCAAAGCGCGTGGGATGCAATGTTGATTTTAGAAAAGGCGCCATGCATGTACATGGGCCTTTTGAAGTCACCACTTCCCCATCTACAAATATGCATGGGTCCTGGGCCAAAGGGTTTGTACATGTGCACAACAGAAAATGAAGCGATGCACACATGTAGAATCCCCATAGAGAACAGAGCCGTGGAGACATTTCAAGCACAACACAACATATAGATATACATGTCATGTTGACAATCTGTATATGCAAATCTCATATGTGGGTATATGTGTCCCATCCCCCTCCCCCCACCCCCCCCACCAGTACAGAATGTCTACCTGTGCATGTGCTCTGTGCACAGAGAATATCAGGATGACCACCAGACAATCACATTTTTCAAGGGCTGAGACCCTAGTGCTGCACCACTATGTGTTGGAGGAAGAGGAGAGCTGCTCTACCCCTCACAACAGTGCAGATCTCCTCATATTGTAGAAAGAAGGGTCAGTAAAAGGAGAGAATCTTCATAGCCTTAGCAAGGTGACACATCTAAGGACACAGTTCCCAGAGGACATATCTCTGCTAGCAGATAGCTAGTTTGCATGCAGAGAAGTAGGTGAGCAGGGCTGTGTGAAAAGGTCGCCAAGGCAATAGAGTGCCCCTGGGCAGCATTCTCTGAGGGTCCTGATGGAGCAGCACCAGTCAGAGCAATCAAAGAAGTCAGTGTGGCCACAGATAGCACTTTCTATATTAGCTTTACCATGGACAGAACCATCTCTGCATTTTCTTTGTTTTAGTACTTACCTACTTATACCATGTCTCAGAGGCTTCAATTTCTATCACCTATACCCTTTCCTGTAGAATTACACCCGATACAGTACTTACTCTCTCATTCTCTGATACCCTATTTACAAATGATTTTAACACTCTTAGTAACCGATCAAGTTTACACTTGGAACCAGGTTCTCAGTACAACACTTAATTCCAAAACTCCACTTCTGCCCAAACAGCTCCCACCGAGAAATAGATAGCCCTGGTCCCACTCAGGTCTTCATCTTCATCTTCATCAAACGCAACTGAGAAGAGCTGAAAGACAATGGTATAAACTTTGTAACACAGAATCTCTTGCCATCTTCAATGAGTGTCACTGCTTTATTCGTAGCCAGTTTACAGCTGCCACGAAAGAATATTTCACCAAAATCATTACATCTTCTACTAATCACCCTGAAGAGCTATTTTCTGTTTTCAGATTACTATGTCCTTCTGTTCCCATCAGCACAGAAGAAACTCCTATCTCTAACGAATTAGCTTTGTATTGTATTAAAATGGTTTCTGATATACAAATTAAACTTTCACCTGTGTCTGCTTCTGGAACAAAATCACCCGAGGCAATAGTTTGTCTTTCTCATCTTACTTTCCATGGACACGCTATCACATACTTGGCGTTATTTCAATCCCATTTCATTATTGTCCTTTTCTAAACTAATATTATTATTATTTATTTACATTCTCTTATATACCGCGCTATTCTGCATCAGTGCGGTTTACATTGAACAAACTGAAATTACATTGAACAGGGCATTATAACTTGGAGATAACTATTTTACAGGGAACATGGGCTATGGAGGTTTAAGTGGCTTGCCCAAGACCACAAGGAGCACCTGTGGGACTAGAAACCCCAGTCCTTCCGGCCCAAGGTTGCTGTCCTCTAGTGGGATTTGAACCTTCCGGCCTGAGGTACCTTGCCCCAACCACTAAGCCACTTCTCCCTATCTTCTTAAAAGAAAACTATTTGCCCACTTGAACCTCTCCCATTCTCATGTCTCAATATTGATTCTCTTTGCTTGCTTTCCCATTGCTTTATCTATGATCAAAGTGGTGTACATGTAAGCAAACATGATACATGGCAGTTATACATCACATAGTCGGGTGGGGTGGGGTGGGGAGTCATGCGGGAGATTCTTGGTAGTAACTTATTTACAAAGAGGCGTATATACAATATTTACATGACAGTGTACAATATTACAGAGAGTATGCTTATATAGAGGCAACTGCAGTTGCTAGTGAATTTAGCCTTGGGATAAAAATTTACATTTTCTAAATTTATGTAAAACCCATTATTTAGCTCCTGATATTTCGATTAAGAAATATTTTGAAGAAATTTTGATGTTGCCAAACACTGATGTTTTTGTCTTTTGCAATTGTTACTTTATAACTATTCGAAATGTGGGTGGTGTTTCCACTGGGGAGGCCCAGGTATTGGGTGAGTCTGTTAATTCTTTGGGCTTACCTAATTAGAATCCGCTTCAGGTGATATCCCTATCCCAGCCATCTGGTAGTAAATTTCCTTTATGAGCTCGATAAGATATCTGTACTTAGGCTGTATTTTCAAAGCAGAGAGGAACATGTTTCTGTGGTCAGAATATTATGATCTTTCTTGATGTTCCATGGGGCTACAAAGGTTTATTAATAGTTAAAGTCTTGCATGTTGTCCGTGGGTGGCACTTTCTTTATGCATTTCCCGGCTAAATGTTTTGTGGTATACCAGGGAAACCTATATGTGTTTTTTGATGCTTTACAATTTGAAAATAGTCTTAAGGATAAGTTTATGTCAGATGGCTGATTACGCCGGATGGAATCTCTGGGAAGATTTTGCCTTGTCTTAGCTATTTCTATCTAAATCCACCTTTATTAATGTGAGAATGGATTTTTCCTAGTAACTGCTTAGTTTATTTACTCATTTAGTCTGAGGGTCTATCTGGGTTCATTGTATATTTTTTAAATTTCATATGGTTTGAAAATTATGTGTTAATTTCAAACCAGCCTATTTTCATATTATTGTTCGGCTCTTTTAAACATTATTGAACTTGCTTTATGCTGGGTTTCCTGATCAGGTGTTAAAACCCAGCAGCCCCATTGATTGTAGGGTTTGCATGAACCTATTATATTACTCCAGTTTTACTTGATTTTCATTGGCTCCCTATTAAATTCCGAGCATAATTTGTTTGTATTTTGTTTTGTGCATGTCTTAATATGTAAGCCACTTATAGTGAACATGATAAGCATGTTATAAATCAATGAAATGAGATGAAAATAAAATCTATTGAGAACAATAAAGCTATAGTCCTAATATGTAAAGCATATAGTATAAGTAACATAAGGAAGCTGACCAAACAAAACAGAGTACAAAGTACCTGCAGCAAGAAAGTAGTGACAAAACAGAGCTGGAACCAAAGACTGGCCGATTTTCAGGTATTGATAACCCTTCTTTTATTGACCCCAATGCGCTTCGGCCACCGGCCTCCTTCAGGGGGGGATATGGGAAACAAAGACCTTTAAAATCCTGACTGGTGTATAAGACAAATTTGTCACTTAAAATCTTGACTGCATAGGGCAGTTTGTCACACTATGTGTTATGTAACAGACTTCATCGGCAGGACGACGAAGTCTGTTACATAGCACATAGCGTGACAAATTGCCCTATGCAGTCAGGATTTTAAGTGACAAATTTGTCTTATGCACCAGTCAGGATTTTAAAGGTCTTTGTTTCCCATATCCCCCTGAAGAAGGCCGGTGGCCAAAACGTGTTGGGGTCAATAATAGAAGGGTCATCAATACCTGAAAATCATCCAGTCTTTGGTACCAGCTCTGTTTTGTCACTGCATAGGGAAGCTGGCCTGGAGGAATTCTTCCTTTGCATATCTTAATATGGAGGGCCTCCGAGCATAACAGTTATTTATTTAGTTTATATCGAGCTCAAACCCTTCCAGTAGTAGTTCCAAGTGAGTTACATTCAGGTACAATAGGTGTTTCCCTATCTCTGACGGGCTTTATTATCTGTTTGTACCTGAGACAGTAACACAGACAAAAATAATAGTTCCTTATCGTTCCTACAGTTTAGTCTTCCACCTCTGGGTAGTGAACCTCCTCCTGCAGCTTGGAGACTGGGCATGTCAAAATCGTGACATCACTGGATATAGCCTGCTGGTCTCTCCCATCAGCCCCCAGTGTGTCCAGTCTCCATGCAGCAGGAGGACGTAGTGAGCCTAGGTGCTGGGCTCACTAGAGGAACAGATAAGGAACATTTTAGTCAGGGTGGTAGGTTTGTTCCTAAATTTTTCTTTAGTTTTATTTCCTTGGTTGTTAATTTAATCTAATTTGATCTAATTTCATTAATTTGGTTATTCGTGTATGGCCCTTTAAAAAAAAAAAAAAAAGACAGACCTCCTGCCTGACTGCCTTTTCATTTTCTTGCTTTTGGGGCAGTAACTGGGGATCTCTCCTCCTTGATTACACGGGGGTGAGCTCCACAGGCAGTGTCGGCACTCGGTTGGGTTGTGTGCTGAGGCAGAGGGTTGCAGCAGACACAGCACGTTGCCTCTCGTTGCCAGGATAGTGATTCTCACCATGGCGGTGGCCGCAGCACTGCTGGAAGACATCGCGGCTGATGCGACCGCCTTATGCAAGCTCTGGGAGCGATTCAGAGGTTTCCGGCACCGCGGGTAAGCATCCTTCATCTTCTAAGAAGGGTTTCTACCTTCATTTTAGACCGGCGGTTTTGGCACCATTTTCAGCGTGACAAGCAGCGGTGCCATTTTAGGCCTCTAGCTGAGCCGCATGGCGGGAGTTGCTGCAGCTGACGGCTTTCGGACCAGAGGGCCATACTGCGGGCAAAGAGCTCCCTTATTTGTTGTCCTTTCATTGTTCTTTTTCCTTTCTTTTCGTTTTTTTACCCTTTCATTTTTGTTTGGGGGAGGTTTTTCATCTCGGTCCCTTCCGGGGGAGGGGACTTGGCTGGTGCTCTAGTGATCTTGTACTTCGGGGGGCATTTTCTTGCATTTTCCCTTTAAAAGAAAAAAAGACAATACAATAAAAGAGATTTCAGGACAAGGGAGTAGATTGCCTTCCATCCACGTTGCCTGGGGCACGGCAGTGGTTGTGGGCATAACTGATGTCAACGCGTCTGCAGTGTGTGGTCTGTGGTACACGCAGAGGCACGGTCGCTGACACCAGGGTCTGTTAGGGCTGTGTTGTAGTGTCCACCACTGTGGAGCAGCAGATGGAGCAGACGGGGATTGTGGAGGCCCTGAGCCCGAAGGCTGCATCCGGCACTGAGGCCATAGTGGTTGCACAATCAGGGTCTTCTCCGGAAGGTCTCGCAGGTCCTTCAGGTGTGGGGCTTGCTGTAGGTTCCGAGTCCCAGTTGGGGGATTTCTGTCCGGATTTTGTATTGCTAATTGTGATAAGGAAGCTTATCATAGCTCAGGTAGGAGCTATAGAAAAGATGATGTGACTCTGAACAAGCAACCTGTCAGTTCTGGTAGGAGTGAGAAAACAGAGTTTTCACATAAAAGACTACCAGTCCCAGAATGCACCAGGTTTCCAGCAGCCATGAGAGGGGCTGAAGTGAGGAAATGTGTGTGCAATCAAGAGAGCTATGAGGTAATCCCTAAGCACTCATCTCAAAGGGCAGGGCCTGATTCAACACAGCTGCGCTGTGTTAGGGAGCAGCACACATTAGAACAGGATAAGAATAGAGCTTATTCTTCAGATAAGAGCTACAGAGGGAGGAAGAGATACAGAGACAGCAACGGCTACAAGCACCAGTATCACCTGGAGAAACAGAAGCCAAGCCAAGCAGATAGAGAGAGAAGGAAACTCTCTGGAAGGAAGAGAAGAAAGGCCATTGGAAGGTCTGGGAGATTCCAAGGCAGTACTCATACTGGGAGGTATTCCAAAAGCCAGCAGAGTCCATTGGACTGGATTCAGCCAGAGGAATGGAGTGGCAGAGATAGGAATCACCAGTGGCTACCTGGAAGAGAGAAGACTGCATGTGGAAGGGACTTTCAGACCAAGGCCAGAAGGTATGTGAGAGAAGATCCAGCGTCCAGGGATCAAGATTGGAAGGCTGGACATCAGAATTGGATTACATATTGGCCAGGCTATACAGAGAGAAATAATGATAGCAGGAGAGGCTCAGGTATGAACACTGATCCAGACCCTATCTATAATAGAGAATGGCAGCAAGGGAATAAGCATTCTCATGATAGTGCCTTAATGAAAGACTCATCTGTGCCAATGTATGATATTGACCCTATGATTGTTGATGCAGGGGGAAATACAGCAGATGAAACTATTTACATGGACTGTTCTTTATCTAAATGCTATTGCTAGTTTTCTCTGAGCAAACACATCAGCCATCACAAAGAAACCTAACTTTGTTCTTTATTTCCACTGCAAACAGCTCTTAAAGCAGGATTTGGGCTCACACAGTAGCAGCCAGCCAGCTAAAGGCTTTCAGCTGGTCCATTGATAGTAATTAGGGCTGCACCTGATTGTGTGGGTGAGCAAGGGAGAATCACTGCTGAGATCTGCGTGGAAAATAAGCAGAAGTTAACCTAACCAGCAAAGTTTATTCTTTACTTTGTGCCTTTGTATTTGGTAATTATTTGCTAAGAAAACATTAGCTAATTGCCTGACAAGCTGAAGGTTGTTTTCTGGTTTACTTTGTGACTTTTTGTTATCCATTTTAAACACTGCAAGCAAGTAACCTCATTTATAGTGCTATCAAGCATACATGTGCTGGGTGAATTAAACCCCATCAATAAAAGAAGTATTTTATTGATCTTACCACTTGGTTTCACAACTCAAATTATTGTCATCAGCTGTGTTTGGGAGTGAATGAACTACAATACCCACAATACCTTGCAAGAATCATATGAATATATGCATCGTCAAGATTGTGTAAGTTCTCACCATAGGCAGCCGTCTGACATAATGCACCAGGCGTTCTGTTTGAGGCGTCAGGGGAAGTTGCCTGACCCATTGCAGCTGGCGGCTCCTATGCAGCCACTTCGCTCAGGAGACCTGGGGGGGCATTTCTCCGAGGACCCTCAAGAGAGCTCGACCTGGTGAGCATTCCCCTACAGATCTGGAATGGCACGAGATGGACGAGACCGAGTTGGATCTGGAAGCCGGTATGGAGGACCTGGAAGAAGGAGAGATTCCTGAACCTGAGGATCGGGCGAAGATCATTCGGGTGTTCCGGAGGGAGGAGCTGACGGCTCTGATTACGGAATCCCTTCAGACTCTGAATCTCGCCACAGCGCAACCAATGGATGTATAAGAAGTGGAAGATCCTGTTATTCAGGCAGTGAGGCAGACACAAGTGGTGTTCCCCGTACACTGCGTGGTGGATCACATGATCCAGGAGGAGTGGGATCAACCCGAGGCTGGACTGCGGGGGGTCCGTACCATGAATAGACTCTATCCCTTAGTGGATAAGGACAAGGAGAGATTCCGTTCCCCTCGGATTGATGCAGCGGTCTTGGCGGTCACAAAGAAGACCACTATTCCGGTGGAAGGTAGCGCAGCCGTAAAGGATGCACAGGACAGGAAAGTGGATGGTTTGTTGAAACAGTCATTTGAGGCTAACGCTTTATCCTTACAGGCCTCCGTTTGTGGGGCGTGGGTGGCGAGAGCTTGTCTCAGGTGGTCTCAACACGTACGCCAGTCTCCGCATCTAGATCCAGAAGGCCTAAGGGAGATTGATCGCCTAGAGTCTGGTTCGGCGTATTTGGCAGATGTGCATTACGACCTGATCAGGGCGCTAGAAAATAGTATGGCTTCGTTGGTCGCCGCCCAGAGATCCTTGTGGTTGATAAATTGGGCAGCCGATGGGTCGTCTAAGTCACGACTTAGTAAGCTTCCTTTTAAGGGAAGGTTGTTGTTTGGAGAAGATCTTGACAAGTTGGTGAAGGATTTGGGTGAGTCAAAGGGTGGTAGACTCACGGAGGATAAACCTAAACTAGGAAAATCTTTACTGAACTTCCGGGGTCAGTTTAGAGATTTCAGAAGATTTCGGACCTCCAGGTCGGGTGGTTTTCAAAGAGGAAGATTTGCCTCCAGAGCCCAGGGGTTTCGGGGAGTAAGTCGAGGTTTCGCAGCAGCTTCTACAGCAACCACCAGGAAACCACAATGAAAGAAAGCAGCTCCAGGTGGAAAATCAACTGATAGGGGGGCGTCTTTGGGCATTTCTTTCTGCCTGGACCCAAATCACGTCCGACCAGTGAGTGTTGGAGATCATTCGCGAGGGTTACGCGCTGGAGCTGGCAAGACCAGTGCGGGACTCATTTGTGATGTCTCCATGCAGGGGACAACAGAAAACACTAGCGATTTCGTCAGACGTTAGACCGCCTTTTACAATTGGGAGCAGTCATGCCGGTCCCTGTAGCGGATTACGGCGTGGGTCGATACTCCATTTATTTCGTGGTGCCAAAGAAAGACTGGTCGCTCTGACCTATTCTGGACTTAAAAGGGGTGAATCGATGTCTGCGAGTACCGCATTTCAGAATGGAAACACTGCGGTCGGTCATCGTCGTGGTGCGCCAAGGAGAGTTCTTAACCTCCCTCGATCTCACCGAAGCATATCTACACATCCCATTCAGAGAATTTCATCAGAAGTTTCTGCGTTTCATGTTTCCCTGGGGACATTATCAATTCCAGGCCTTGCCCTTCAGTTTAGCGATGGCGCCGCGCACCTTCAGCAAGATTATGGTGGTGGTGGCGGCGGCTTTACGGAAAGAAGGGGGTCCTAGTTAACCCCTATCTCGACAATTGGCTAATTCGAGTGAAGTCAGAGACCGAGAGCGTTCGGGTTACAGGCAAGGTGGTGAAGTTTCTCCAGAGCCTTGGTTGGGCAGTCAGTGCTTCCAAAAGCCACCTTGTTCCATCCCAGGATCTCGAATATCTGGGAGTCCGGTTCGACACAAAGAGCGGAGCGGTATTTCTGCCGCATCATCGAGTCCAAGTACTGCAACGCTTGGTTCGCAAGTTCAGGTCCGCGTCGGCGCCTTCGGCAAGGGATTACCTTCATTTGCTGGGAACCATGGTGGTGACGTTGGAGGTGGTGCCGTGGGCCAGGTTTCACATGCGGCCGTTACAGAGAGCGCTGCTTCGCCGGTGATCACATCAATCCGACTTGTTGAGCAAACAACTCCCTTGTCCCCTCTCGGTCCGGCAGTCCCTTCGGTGGTGGCTACTTCCTGGAACTCTGACGGCGGGGATGCCTCTGGAACAGCCGGAGTGGCTTCCCTTGCTAACCAACGCAAGCCTTGCGGGATGGGGAGCACACGGCGGAGCTCGTTTTGCGCAGGGCATCTGGTCAATACAGGAGAGCAGGTGGTCGATCAACCGGCTAGAACTCAGAGCGGTCAGTCTAGCGTTGCAAGTGTTCGAGGCTACTGTGACGGGTCGAGCAGTGCGAGTGCTGTCTGACAATTCCGCGGTGGTGGCCTACATCAGTCGACAGGGCGGCACAGGAAGTGTGGCCATGAAGGAAGAGGCGGACTCTCTTTTCTCTTGGATAGAAACGCGACTGTTGGCAATATCGGCGGCTCACATTGCAGGGAAGGACAGATTTTCTCAGCAGAGTCCGAGTGGATGCCTGCGAATGGGAGTTGCATCCAGACATGTTCGCGCGGATAGTTCACAGATGGGGACGGCCCATAATGGACCTCATGGCAACCTTTCAGCAGCGAAAACGAGTCGCTTCTTCAGCAGGCGCCGCGAAAGGATGTCGGAAGGAATTGACGCACTGATGCAACATTGGCCGTCGTCAGGACTCCTCTATGTTTTTCCCCCGTTGGCGCTCATAGGTCGAGAGGTTCAGCGGATCGAAGCTCATCGGGGAAAGGTGTTGCTGGTGGTCCCGGATTGGCCAAGACGCCCGTGGTACGCCGATCTCATTCGGTTGCTCGACGGGGATCCCTGGAGGATACCAGTGTCAGAAAATCTGTTGCGGATGCCTCAGGTGGATCGATTTTCGCTTACGGTATGGCCATTGAAAGGGCAAAGTTGAGGAAGAAAGGTTACTCGGCAGCAGTCATTGCTACTTTACTTCGAGCAAGGAAAAGGTCCACGTCTCTGGCATATTTTGCGCATCTGGCGTATTTTTGAGGACTGGTGCTTGCATAGGCAAGTCCGTGCGTCTACGGTATACGTTTCCTTGGTGTTAAGTTTTCTGCAAGATGGGTTTGATAAGGGCCTGGCAGCCAATTCCTTGAGAGTTCAATTAGCAGCACTGTCATGCTATAGAGACAAAGTCCAGGGAGTGGCTCTTGGGTCACATGCAGATTTTTTGCGTTTCCTCAAGGCAGTATCCAGGCTGCGACCGTCTCGTAGAATCACGGTTCCACCGTGGGATCTCAACTTGGTTTTAGGGTCATTAGTTAACACTAGAAGCCCCAAAAGGAATTTTACCTAGAAACCCCAAAGTGCGTCAATTGATGCATTATCACGTTGACTGCGTTTAGCATGAAATGCAGATGTGAATTAATGTGAAGTTACTTATTTGTTAAATACGTGCAGTATGTGATGTCATTATAGCAGGCTACAGGCAACAGTAACAGTGGTCAGAAAAGCAATAGCTTTAGATATAAATGACAGAGCTCCTGAAGAGTTATGGGGCGACATCAAGAAGGTTGTGTTGGAAGAAAGTGAGAAGTTTCTACAAAAGGTGAAAAAACAAAACCAGCCATAATGGATGATTGAAGAAACTCTGAAAATTGCCCAGAAACGCAAAGAAGCTAAAGACAGAGGAGAGAGAGAGGCAATCACAGAACTCAATAGAAACTTCCAACGTACAAGAAGACAAGACAAGGAGAAGTACTCCAATGACACATGCAAGCAAGGAAATAGAATCAGAAACTATTAGAGGAAGAACAAGATCGGGTTTCCAGAGAGTTAAATAAAAAATTCCATCCTCAAATTGGAATGCTACAAGATGCTCAAGGATCCATGTTGAATGCTAAGAAGATAAAGAAAAGGTGGAAAGAATATACAGAATCATTATACCATAAGGATCAAGTGGACCAACAGCCGTTTCAACCTGTACCTTAAGATCAGGAGCCATTGGTAATGAAAAGAAGTTGAAGCAGCATTGAAAGCCTTATCAAAGAACAAAGCACCAGGTATTGATGGCATTCCCACTGAAGTATTACAACAAGCGGATGCAGCTGTTGCCATACTTAAAAAGCTCTGCCAGGTAATTTGGAAGACAACATCATGGCCAACTGACTGGAAAAGATCTGTGTTTATATTAATACTGAAGAAAGGTGATCCAACAGACTAGAAATTATTGCACAATTGCTCTGATCCCACATGCCAGCAAGATTCTGCTCAAGATCATTCAGCAGAGACTACAACCATACCTGGAATGAGAACTGCCTGAAGTGCAAGCAGGGTTCTGGAAACATCAAGGAACGAGAGACATCATTGAGGATGTGAAATGGATCCTTGAAAAGACAAAAGACTACCAAAAGGATCTCTATATGTGTTGTGTTGACTACAGCAAGGCTTTTGACTGTGTAAACCTTGAGGAACTCTGGGCCACATTAAGAAGTATGAGTAAACCAGAATACCTGATAGTTCTCTTGCACAACCTTAACATTGATCAAGAAGCAACAGTTCAAACAGAACAAGGAGAAACAGAATGGTTTAAAATCAGCAAAGGTGGACAAGGCTGCATACTTTTAGTTTATATGCAGAACAAATCATCACAGAAGCTGGACTGTATGAAGACAACAGAGGTGTGAAGATTGGTTGAAGACTCATCAACAACCTTCGCTGTGCTACTGATACCCCATTACTGGCTGAAAGTGAAAGCAATCTGAAAAATTTGCTTCTCAAGATCAATTAACATAGTCTTAAAATGGGCCTGCACCTTAATATAAAGAAGACAAAGATCCTGCCAACTGGCAAAATCAATAAGTTCATCATTGATGGAGAAAACATTGAAATAGTTGACAATTTTATTTTTATTTTATTTAATTTATTTATTTGCAAAACTTTTATATACCGCCAATTCCCAGGATCAGTGGCGGTTTACATCAAACAATGTTAAAGTAGATGGAACAATGTGCGACTATATAACAGATACATGGAACTGTAAACAACTATATACAAGTAGCATAACAGATTTAGAACTATTTACAAGTTAATACATAGTTTTTACATATATACATGTTTAAAGAATCGTCTTAAGTTCAGTAATCGAAGTTGTAGTGAGTCAATTTGAATGGGTGTATTCATGCCGAGTTATGGCGGTTGGGAGGCCATACCCAAGTCACAAACTGTGTTGGAGTAGTGTTGAGTGAACAGATATGTTTTTAGGTCCTTTCGGAATTTTTGTAGATCTTTTATCTCTATTAATTGATCTGGGGGATTGTTCCATAAGGTTGGTGCTACAAATGAGAAGGCGCTGTTGCTTGTTGTATGTTTTGTCTTCCTCATTAGGTCAGGCACTATGATGGTATTAAGGTTCCTTCTTCGTCTTATTCTGTTTTCAGGAGGGCTATGAATAAGTGTGGATAGGTATGATGGGGCAATCTTATTAATTAATTTAAAGGTGGTCAACAGTATTTTATATTGAATCCTGCTGGAGATAGGTAGCAAATGTAGAGAGAATAGAATCGGGGTAATGTGGTCAGTTAGCTTGGCTTTGAAAATTATTCTTGCGGTAACATTTTGGGCCATTTGAAGAATTTTTAGATTCTTCTTTGTTATGCCTTGTAGTATGCCATTACAAAAGTCAAAGTGTGGGGTTATTAAGGCTTGTGTGATAGTTCTAAAATCATCATTTTCTAAAAGAGGCCTCAGTTGTTGAATGGAACGAAGCTTGTAATAAATTGTTTTAGTTATTTTCTTAATGTGAGTTGTGAAACTAAGGGGTATGTTTACTAAACCCTCTTAACGTGCGCGCCGCGGTAGTCTGCAGGATGCCATAAAAGGAGTGGGCGGTCCGGTCAAAAATTAGCAAAATGGGATTAGCGTGCGCTGCGCTGCGTGCTCTTGTGCGCCGCGCACATTAGCGCCGAGGAACGCGCGCAGGAAGCATAAGCAGGCGCGCTGATGTGCAAACAGAGGAACAGGGCTGCAGTACAATGGTAAAGACACTGACAGATGGTGCAGGGGACATGGGTTCAATCCCCCACTGTGCCCAATGAAGAAGGCTGGCTGAGGCACTACCATTTATGTGTAATATTGCATTATGAGGCTTTTTAATTTTATTTTAATTACTGCTGCTAGCAAACGCACTCTCAAAGCACTGTAACATAAGGTGGTGCATAAGGCACCCCATAAGGTACCCCAGAAGGCACATTTTAAAGTGCATGTCCGCCACGGCACCCTACAATGTTGCTGAAAGGGTGGCCTATAGGGCGCCATATAGGGTGCCCTATGAGGCACAGCAAGGTCATAGCACTGTTTTTGATGGCAGCACCGTGCATTTAAACGCATGGAAATCTTAAGTAGGTGCGCTGAAATGCAAGGAGGAACAGCAGTGTAGCACAATGGTTAAGGCACTGACTGATGATACAGGGGTCATGAGGTCGATCCCCAGTGTGCCCAATACGTAAGGCTGGCTGAGGCATCAGCTTTGACATGTAAGTATTGTTTCCTGAGGCATTTTATTTGTATTTTAATTATTGCTGCCAGCAAACACACCCTCACGTGCCGTAACCTAAGGTGCCGCATAAGGCACCCTATAAGGCACTCCATAGGGCACATTATAAAGTGCACTGTCCGCCATGGCACCCTATAATGTCCCCTATAGGGCACCCTATAAGGCGCTCCATAGGACACCTTATAAGGCACCTTATACGGACTGGCACCCTATCAGTCGCTCCATAGCATACTATATAGTGCACCTTATATGGACGGTAACCATAAGGTGCCCTATAGGCCGCCCTATAAAACGCCCTCTGAGGCACCTTATGGGTACAGTACGCTGAGGGTGTTGTTGCTGGCAGCACTAATGTACTTTAAAAATAGATAATGCTTTGGACAGCCCTATCAAATAACCCCACTGTGGGTTTGAACCCATGACCTCTGGCTCCACTGGTAGTGAAGTAACCAGTGGGCTACAGCTCTATAGCTGCTAGCAAACCCCTGGCTGGCTGCAGAAGGACTGCAAGTCACCACACAAACAGTCTGCTGTGGTCACCAGGATAGGGTTAACCCACCCATAACCATGATGCACTGCACATGCAAATCAGCAGTCTACAGATGATCACAAGATGGGGTATGCACCCTCACAGCACCTCGGCCTGGTAGGGGGAACTGACCGTGTGTGGTACTGGCACAGAGTAGCTACACTCCGTCACATTGTGCAGGTACTGCACTCACCCTGAGGGTGAGGTGGGGCGCCCAGCACCAGGTCCACAGCAGAGATAGGCCATGCTGCAGGTCCCCAGCAGTGCTAATGTGTGAGATAGGTAGTTTCTGCAGACACACCTTGGATATATCTGTATGTCTCAGTCAGGTGTAGCCCCTATGGACCCCTAGGAGGATTATGTACCACCACCCTCCTCCTCCTCCTCCAGGGCTGAGGGTGGTAAACAGGGTCTCCCACCAAAAGATCCACATTCTACCTCCCTGCAATGGTGGCAGTAGAGGGGACCATCAACCCCAGTCCTGCTGGGGAACAGGCACCCTACAGGGCAGTCAATGCAGCTCTGTACACATCCATAACGCAATAGCAGACAGACATTAGGCCTGGATATGCTAAGCTGCACCCCACCACTATCTGATATTCTCCTGCAGCAAGCCTTCAGCCGCTGCACCCTGCAAGGCACTCCATCAGGACACATACCAGCTGCAGACAGTCTGCTAGCTAGTCCATAGTGCATGTTCCTGGTGGAAATGCGTGCACCCAGAACTGGGATGTCAGCATACACACCAAGCAGATAAGTCAGTGACTGGGCCCCAAAAGGAAACCCATAAATATCACATGAGAGAAATACTATATAGCACTATGGGGGTGCCTAGCCATGCTGTGGTCACTACACAGTCAGGGTGAGAGTGATCTCCCAGCAGGACATGCTGTGGCAACCCTGTCTGTGCAGGTGGTGGCCGGGCACTACAATGTCCCAGCCAGTGCCCTATGCCCTGTGCAGATGCATCCTGGCCAGGCCACCCTGTCCGGGCTATACCCATGGTACCTTGCTCCTCATTAGGCACATTGGCAGGCCAATACTGGCAACAGTGCTGGCAGTGTGGGCTGTGGAGGGTGTTTGCAGCCACCACACACTGGATAGACAGACACACACTCCCACACCTATGCCAGCATTGTGTTACTCTAGAGGAGTTTAGTAGCCCTGGCCACCACACCAGTCCTGGGCACAGTGCAGGCATGGATATGGTACCCAATACTGTTGGGGGTCACTCCCCAGGGTGATAAACACTGTCAGAGACCAGACCTGAAGCACACGCCACAGACAGCAGAAAGGTTGCTATGATGGAGCTCAATCAGCAAACTGTGCGTAACGTAGGAATTGGTATCTGCCAGTAATCATAGCAAACGTTTGATAGCTGTGTACCATATTCCCAGGTGTAGGGTGGCACTGCTAAGGTATGCAAGGGCTAGTATTGGGAGATGCACGCAGGGCCCAATGTCCTGCCTCTCCAGGAGGCATTGGCTAATGGAGCCTGTGGGTGTGGGTGTGTCTGCCCCTGTTGGCTGCTGCTTTACGACAGAGGTTCCCAACTCCAGTCCTGGTGTGCCAAACACTGTTCGGGTTTTCATGCTGTCCCTCATGAATATGCATGAGATACATCTGCATACCATGGGGGTGGTGCATAGATATGCAGCACAGGCATCTTTATTAGAGGCAGCATGGAACCTGAATGGTGTTTGGCCCTCCAGGACTGAATTTGGGGGACTCTGCTCTAGGTAATGCGCATGTTACTGGTGTCTGTGCTCGGTGGGGTAAAATATAGGCGTTTGAACCATGCGTATGTTCTCTGCAATAAAGGTTTGTCCTTACTATCACGGTTTGGTAGCAGGTAAAATATGGGGACTGGATTGGCAGTCGCCCCAACTGGGACTTGAACTTGTGACCTTCTGCTCCTGAACACACTGGCTGTGTTCACTGCACCACACTGTGCTCACAGAGACAGTGCAGTCCCTGGAGATACCATGGTTGTTTGTCAGACAGAGCCTGTCTGTTGCAGTGCATGGCAACCACCTACACAGGGCTATACCATGGTCGGTTCTGGGCAGCTGCCACTGCCCCCCTCCACCACCAGTACCCCTCTGCCATCATGCTGACATGGCTTCTGCTGGTGGTGTGCAGTCTCAAGCCATCCAGTGTGCAGGTAGGCGGCTGCCTATGGTGCGTGTTCTGGGGTAGGGGTGCCTGCATAGGCGTCCACGCTTCCCCCCAACACCGCCTACTAATGTTCTGTGCCCTTGGGGGTACCTGCTGGGTACTCTCCCCTGTGACACTGTGATAAACACTCTCGTGCCCATGTTGGGCCCTCATCAGTTGCTGTCTGGCTGCTGTTCAGTTTCAGCATTCCTAAGTGCCATTTAGGCATCTGCCTAGTCCGCACTGTGCCCTAGCTGCACCACAGCATGTGCCGCCTGCAGCCCTCTGTATCCCCTTTCCCAGCATCTGTCCAGTTGCCCATTCCGACATGCCCGCCCTGCTGTTGTGGAACATGTGCATGCCATAGGTAACCTGTCCAATGGAGAGGGAAACCCTGATCAGTGCTATTTCACTGTGGGATCATTCACATTGTATGGGGACGGAGCGTAGACCCTTCCAAAATTCATATTTATTTTTTGGGGCTTTCTTGGGAGTGTTTTTTGATGTTTCCCATTACTATCACTATTGCCTAGCTTGATTATAATTTTTTTTATTTTGTTGGGGTCCTTTTCAATGTTTATTTGTACTTTTGTTCTGTGCACATGTATCACACTTATCACTTTTTTGTAGGTTTCCCTGGTTTTGCTGTACATTGCTGACAGAAATGGTTTCTCTTCCCTTTAAATTGGCTCTAACGCGAGGTTTTCACTCGTGTTATTTTTAGCCTCAAATTTCACCTCGCTAGTGTGCGGGGAGCCTCTCCCCTCCCACTCTCCACCCATTGACCCCTTCTCTCCGCCCCTGGGGAGCCTTCCTCCGCCCTCCGGGAGCCTTTCCATGCCTTCAGCGCTCGTTTGCACTGCTGCGCATGTGAGCGCGCACTAAAGCGCATTTTTGCCCCGTAAAGCGTCATTAGCGCGCGCTCATGCGCGCCGTGCACGTTAAGAAGGTTTAGTAAACATACCCCTTAGAGTCTTGTCAAGGGTGACTCCTAGGTATTTAATCTCTTCTTTAACTGGAAGAGTAAAGTTCAGAAGTTTGATGTCAGTTGGTGATGTAAAATTTGTGTTTCTTGTTGTAAATAGAACTTCAGTTTTTTTGAAGTTAATGGTCAAATTGTTTGATCAAAGCCATTTTTCAGCTTCTATAAGGCAGGTTGTTAATTTATCGTAGTTGGGATCAGGTATGTTGATTGAGGAGAACAACATAATGTCGTCCGCATATATGTGGTAGTTTATCTTATATTTTTGGAAATATGGTGCATATTGGCTGTAGATAAAGGTTAAATAGAAGGGCAGATAGTGTGGAGCCTTAACCTACTTGGATCAATAATCAATAAAGAAACAACAAGCAATCAAGAAATCAGATGAGCATTGCTCTTGGCAGAATGGTTATGAAGGACCTAGACAAGATTATCAAGAGCAGAGATGTCTCTCGCCATACAAAGATTCGACTTTTCCAGGCCATGATATTTTCATTAATATCATATGGATGTGAAAGATGGACAGTGAAAAAGATGAACAGGAAGAAAATCATTGCCTTTGAATTATGTTGCTGGCGAAGAATACTGTGTATACCATGGACTGCCTGAAGAACAAACCTATCAGACCTCACTCCACTGACTAACTGCTTTGACACCATATCAGAATGGCTCCTATCACAAAACCTGAGAATACAACACAAAAAGACGGAAGTCCTTTTCGTCTCGAGGAACACCAACTTCACCCCTCCTAGTTGTATTAACGTAAAGGATGCCCAACTCCAAGTGAAACCTGCAATACGTTACCTTGGAGTAACGCTAGACCAAAACCTTGACATGAAGAACCACATAGCCAATACAGTCAAGGCAATATACTTTAAAATCAGATCCCTCAGACACCTACGCACACTACTTGAACCGGAAGACTTCCGGACCATTTATCAAGCTCTTATACTTCCCCACTTTGACTTCTCAAACTCCATACTACAAGGACTCCCCCGGTCCACTCTGAACCCCCTGCAGCTGGCCATGAACAGTGCAGCGCGGGTACTCCTCGGAGCATCCAGGAGAGACCACGTGACACCCCTGCTAAAACAGCTACACTGGCTCCCCATCCAAGCAAGGATCAGTTTCAAGACCTTGCTGCTAACGTTCAAAGCGGCTATGGGACTCACCTCTTCCTCCCTCTCCAACCTCATACAACCACTTGCACCAAACAGGCCGCGAAGAACAGCAGAATTGAACATGCTAGTTATCCCAAATGAAACCACAAGATGCACCAGATCAACAGCTAACAGAGCCTTCCGACTCTGCGCCCCAAATCTATGGAACACCCTACCAGCACAAATCAGAGCAATACCCAATTTGAGTCAGTTCAGAAAGGCACTAAAACATTTCCTCTTCCTCAAATATCTCAATGACAGCTCCGATCATAACCACCAGGTGAATAGCAGGAGTGGTCAAATGGATAGACCCTCGCAACAGGCCAACTTTACATTGTAGATAACAAGCAGTTCCATGTACTGTTGTAACACCTTTGTATATAGTTAACCATGATATCCCTTAATAGACAAACCACCATTGTATTTAGTGTCCCCTATTTCGCCAAGTTATACTTCCTGTTAAATGTAATGACCAGACATATGTAAACTGTCGGATGTTTTCTGTTTAATGTAAACCGCGCTGATGTCTAATAGTGCGGTATATAAGAATTGTTAATAAATAAATAAATAAAATCAGTACTTAGAGGAGATCAAACCTAAGCTTTCTTTAGAAGTTCAGATGACAAGACTTTGACCACATCATGCAAAGAGAGAGATTGTTAGAGAAAGACATCATGCTTGGCAAGGTAGAAGTACAATGCAAAAGAGGAAGACCAGCAATGAGATGGATCGATACAATAACAGCAGCTATGGGTGCCACTCTATCAACAATGAGCTGCCTGACTGAAGACTGAACCCAGTTTAGGACAGCTATCCAGAGGGTTGCCGTGAATTGACACTGGCTCAACGGCACTAAACAACAACAAATAGTAAATGGGATGTTACCTCTGAGTGGTTACCTTCTTTAGCATTCAGGTTAAATCCGTGTCCTGAAGAGTTGATGAGAGTGCTCATTGGATTAAGCACTATACAAAACAGAAGTGATGACAAGGAATCTCCCTGCAATACTCCTCGCTGGATCTTAATGTTAAGAATGATATACTGACTATCTTAAAACTTCAAAAATAGGGCGGTTTTCCACATTGTCATGGTGAACTAAATGTACTCTATTAAATAAGGATTTACATATTTTATACATCTCAAGGCAATTTATTATCCAAGAGTGTGGGATGCTGTCAAAAACATTTGTATAATCAATCCATGATATGCTGAGATTTCTGCTTTTCTTACTACTGGCCAAGATGGCCTTATTTAGCTTTAACTGGTCTTTGCTTCTCTCTTGTTGCCCTTTTGCTCTATTGCCATGATGTTTTTGGATTCAATATGATCGTACATTCTGTCTGCATTTATTACAGTGAACAGCTTATAGATGGTAGGTAGACAAGTTTTATTTTTTTATTTATTGGGGCTTTTTATTCCACTTTATCATTTAGTCAAAATGGTTTACATTGTAACTTAAACTTGGTAATGTACATTAAAGAGGGACATTGATAACTTGGATTCTTCTGAGGCAATGGAGGGTTAAGTGCTAGTGGGAATCAAACCATTAGGCTACTTCTCCACCCCTAACTCCACAAGTTATTGGTCTGTATTTTTGGGAATGTTACTTCGGTCTGCCTTGGAAGGAGAAATGTAGATTTTTGCAGTTTGCCAGATCTTGGTGGAGTGATGTTAACTGTTTGAGTCAAAAGTTGGTCACTCCATCTGGCCCAGGGCTCTTCCAGTTTGGGGCTCATTTTAATCTACTTTCCAGCTTTTTTGTTGTTACTACAGGCCATTCCATAGGTTTGATGTTTCTAAATGTTCCTTTATGCAGTTTAACCATTCTGCTTCTGGATTGTGCTCTATGGGGTCCTCGTATAGGCGTTTCCAGAAGATTTCTGTTTCAGCTTTGGTTGGTGGTGTTTTTACCATATTAATGATCTTTCCCAATTCACTGTAGAACTGTTTTGGGTTCTCTCTAAATAGTTTATTTTGATATCTTTCTTTTCTGCTTTCTTCATATCTTTGCCGTTTTTGCATTTAATGCTGCTGCTTTCAATTTATCGTTGGAACATAAATTTCAGGTCGTCTTCTGTTCATGCAGCATGCTTCAGCTTGATGTCTTAGATCTTCCTCAATATCTTTGATGATCTTAATCATTTTAGATACCTGTCTATCAGGGATACCTCCGCCCGGAAGCCTTAGTTGATTCAAGATATGATCATTCACATAATTTTTTACTTTGAAATATGATATTAAAGATCATAAATTTACATCTGTTGCTTTTTGCAGTTTTTCTTGTGGCAGTTTTCCTCTTTCTTCCCGTTTTTGGCGGATTCTCTTGTATTACCCTTTTGATATAAATATTGGGTTGTAGCAGTACATTATCTTCTCAATCTGCAGAAGTCCACTTAACTGTAGTTAATCCTCTTAACATTTTCATTAATTTCTGGGGTTTATCACCTGCCACAGTGGGTCCATGAACACTCTCACCGTGTCCTTTATCCATGCCAGGGATGTTACCTGCATCTGCAGTGTCTGCACTATCGCTACCGCCATCGTTAGCCCTAGTGCAGAGGCTACAGGCGGGCACCTTTTTATCTTGGGCAACATGTAGCAAGTAAGTATTTGTCTTTTTCTTTCCTACTATATTTCAATTGTAATATCGCCTGTCTGGGATTTAGTATATGCAGTATTTTGTACAAAAGGGTCACTATATGAAAGGTACCCAGCAAGACTTGGAGAGAGAACTATATTCTCTCCCCCTAAGAGATGCACAGTTAGTGAATGTTATGCTGCTCTTTGCCCCCTTTTATCTGCCGTCAAGAAAGGAGAATGATGAGGAAGGAAAACTCATGGACTCGGTGGTTCAGTAGATAGTCCATACCTGTCTGCCTTTCTACAGTTGGTCCAGTGGATGCTATTGTAATTAGGGCAATTTTAGTGGTGATTTTGTGCTCCAAGTTGGTAAATCTACTTTTTAAAATTATTTAAGATTGAAGGATGTTCTCTTTTGCGGAGAGAAGATAGCATTGTTCCCTGATGTGGCTAAGGAGGTATTTAAATACAGAGGAAGGCTTTCCTCCATCTGAAGTCACAAGTGACAGCAATAGGGGAAACTTTCTGTTTTTTAGGTTCCGCTGTAAATATATCATTCCTGATCGTCCCTCCAGTCTAATCCCGAAACCTCTGGTTGTGATCCTCCTCCAGCAGCTTGGAGAAATAGAAATGTCACTCTTGTGATGTCACTGGTATATAAGCACAGGAACCGCCTCCTAACTCCAGTTATCTCAGTCTCCAAGCAGCTGGAGGATTGGTGAGCCCGGGGTTCGGGGCTCACTAGAGGAACAATTAAGGAGAGTTTAGGCTTAGAGTTAGAGTGAGGGTAGTTTCAGGGGTGGGTTAATCTTTTCTTTAAAAAAAAAAAAAAAAGCTTCGGTTTTTCCCTTGATCGGGTGTTTTGGGTGCTCAGGTGCTCTTTCCCTCCTGTTTGTCTTGGATCCTCTCCTCCCCTACCCCCCTGAGGGTAGCATAGTGTCTTTATGTTTGGCTGAAGGAAACTTTGGGAGAGGACAGGATCCGGTT
This sequence comes from Ichthyophis bannanicus, assembly GCA_033557465.1. Lineage (NCBI taxonomy): Eukaryota > Metazoa > Chordata > Amphibia > Gymnophiona > Ichthyophiidae > Ichthyophis > Ichthyophis bannanicus. The sequence goes on from CM066033.1 coordinate 548,879,798, forward strand.
ACCGATCCTACCAAATTGGATGAGGAACCGGCAGAGCTCAGTGCATGCAGAAGGCTTTGCCTGCCAGTGCCATTGAGCCGACGGCTGGAAGTTCAGCTGCTCTCTGCAACATTTGGCACCAGCTTTCTGAACCGATAGCGGCAGCTCCCGTTGAACGGTAGAGCGCGAGGGGAGAAGGCACCAGACACAGATTCGATGGCTGACAGGGTAAGAGGGGTGTTTTAGGCAGGAACAGAAGCAGGGAAAGACCGGAGAGGCGCAGCTTTCAGCAGTGCAGGCCAGACCGCGTGTCAGTTGCGCGGGAATCGCCGTTTTCATTTTGCTGGCTATAAAGTGTTGTAAATCAGCCAGGGAGCCTTGTTTTTTCAGCCTTTCCTCAGAATTTGACTGGGGGGGGGGGCTTTTCTGAAGGTACCACATTTTGAAAAAAAAATCAATCAACAGGGGTGTGCTTGTCTCTGTTTAGGGACACAAGCAAGCACACTGCTGGGCTCCAGGAGTGATCGGGGTAGGGACACGTCCAATCAGACAGGATGCCTTCTAGGCCGCACTGTTTGGTTTGCGGTGCTAGACAGGGCTCCGTGTCAGAGGCCAGTGTGTGTAAGGGCTGCAGTCAGGAGTCTGCGGCTATGGAGCAAGCCCCAGATGCGGTAGCAGGGGCTCAGGAGGGGACATCTAGGGCCCTTCTAGAGCCAGTTTTCCCCACTTTGCCATTTATGGAGCCCATGCCAAGTACGTCTTCGGCTCCGGATCTCCCGACTTCGCAGCCGCCTTTACCTGGGGGTCTGGTGGCAATCTTTTCACCAGATTTCGTGGCTCTGCTCCAGCAGGCCTTGGGCAGCTCTCAGAGTAGGCCTACAGCCAGTTCCATAGAAGCGGAGCTGGGAGAGAAGAGGCCGAGGACGCCTTTGACGGCGGGAGTTACATGAATAAGTGCGAAAAGGTCCAGGGGAGATAGAGATCGGTCAGAGCAGTCGGTTATATCGGAGGACCTATGCTCTGAGGAGCTGGATCCCGACCTGGACTTCGACAACGATCTGGAGGAAGGCGAGATTACAGAGCAGGAGGATCAAGCGAGGGTGGTTTGCGTGTTTCGTAGAGAGGAGCTACCGGCGCTCATTGCTGAGACTCTCAAGACTCTTGATATGCCGTCTGGGGGGCCTGTGGAGGATTCTGCTCTGGAAGACCCGTTGTTGCAGGCCTTTCAAAAGACTCTGAGGGCTTTCCCGGTAAACAGAGTGGTTAGGGAGATGATTTAGGAAGAATGGGACATGCCAGAGTCTGTGCTTAAAGGGGCTAGAGTTATGGCGCGTCTTTACCCTCTGATAGACCAGGATCGGGAGTTGTTTAAGTCTCCGAGAGTAGATGCAGCCGGTTCGGCGGTTACCAAGAAGACTACAATTCCAGTAGAGGGAAGTGCGGCCCTCAAAGATGCCCAAGACCGTAAGCTAGAGACCTTGTTGAAGCAAGTCTTTGAAGTGAATGCGCTCTCTTTACAGGCTTCTATTTGTGGAGCCTGGGTGGCGAGGGCCTGCCTACACTGGGCGCAGCGGATTCAGGGGGAGCACTCGGAGGAGATGACCGGGGAGGTATCCAGACTGGAATCCGGAGCAGCATATCTGGCCGATATTCATTATGACCTTATCCAGGGGTTATCGAAGAGTATGGCTTCGGTAATCGCCGGGAGGCGGTGTCTTTGGCTGCGCAATTGGGCAGCAGATGGCTCTTCCAAAGCGAGATTAAGTAAGCTTCCCTTCAGGGGAAAGCTACTGTTTGGAGAGGATTTAGGTAAACTGGTAAAGGATTTAGGGGAGTCCAAGGGCAGTAGGTTGCCAGAGAACAAGCAGAAACAGGGGCACTCCACTCCCATGCCTAGGGGTCAGCAACGGGAGTTTTGGCATTTCCGTTCCCCGAGGTTTGGCCAAAGTCAGCGGGGACGTTTTCCTGGTAGAAGCCAGGGGTTTTGAGGATTTCGAGGAGCGGGCAGGGGATTTGCAGCTTCCTCCGCTTCCTCAAATCTCAGAAAATCACAAAGAAGTCAGGGGGACCCAGATGGGGCTGGTTCCCGTAGGGGGTCGGTTACAGGAGTTTTACCCTGCCTGGGTCCAAATCACTTCAGATCAGTGGGTGTTAGAGGTCATTCGAGAAGGTTATGCGTTGGAGTTTCAGCGGCCGGTGACCGATTCTTTCGTTCAGTCTCCGTGCAAGGCAAGCGCAAGGCTGTGCAGGAGACGGTGCAAAGACTGCTCTCCCTCAAAGCGATAGTACCGGTTCCTCCCGACAAGTTAGGATGCGGTCGATACTCATTTACTTCATTGTGCCAAAGAAGGAAGGGACTTATCGACCTATTTTAGATCTCAAAAGAGTAAATTGCTGTCTCCGGGTCTCTCATTTTTGGATGGAGACCCTGAGGTCGGTCATCGTGGCAGTAAGAAAGGGGGAATTTCTTACGCCCCTAGACCTGTTGTTCACGATTTCAATTTCTTCTCCTTCAACGATGAACCTGTTGATTATGCCAGTTGTCATGAGCTTTGTCTTCTTTACATTAAGGTATAGGCCCATTTTGAGACTATGTTCTTTGATTGTAAGAAGCACAACATTCTTCATAAGGGGGGAAAGTGGACCTCAGCACGTATGGAACGCTTCAGAAGAAATGTACATAGTTTGACATGTGGTCATTAAGAGTTCAGTTAGTGCTATATTTTTGGTGGGTACGGTTCACTACTTAATTGTTGCTCCGGTGAGTCTGCTTTGTCAATAGGTTACTGGAGTGAGGAGGCGGTTCCTGTGCTTATATACCAGTGACATCACAAGAGTGACATTTCTCAGTCTCCAAGCTGCTGGAGGAGGATCATAACCCCAGAGGTTTCGGGACTAGACTGGAGTTCCTCCAGGAACTACAATTAGCAGGTAAGTCTAATTTAACCTTAAATATCAATGGAACATCTACTTTTTTGTGTGGATCCATTGCCCTTGTAGTCTTTTCTTGTTAATACAAGTTCTTTGTGTATTATTTTGGGTTATTTTGTTACAAAGATGATGTGAAGGGATTCATTGATTTAATTATAGTGATAGTGTACAAGTGAGAATGCTGTTTTTGTTTAAATTCATTTAGAATTTTTCTTCAGTATTAGCCTCCTTTAACTATATGAAGGAGACAATATGTGAGTTTGTAGATTGTTCGCTGATATGGATATTGATGGGATTGTCGCAGCTTTCTCTTTCTTGGTGGTTTATAACTCTTCTTGATATTGATGTAAAGAGCCTGTATTTTGAAATTGCATAAATAAAGAATCCAAAGCCTGCCACCTTATCCAAGTTGATACCTAATGCACACCAGGAATTTTAAATCTTGCGCATTCATAATATGAAGACATTTGTGTGAATAGGCGTAATTGCTTTTCTTGCTCCTTCTCAAAGCTCAGGAAATCTATCATCTTTCAGTAGCATTGAACTGGGACACTTTAGGACTGTAATTCTATGCATTACCTACTTGAATGTACTTTCTACTTCTGGGAAGTTCTTAGGAGAATGTAAATATAAAGAGGAAATAGGGTAAAAAATGCAAAATCTAATTAAAGCGTCCACAGTGGAGGTTGGGGAAGGGGAAAGGGAGGATGAAAATCTGTGGCCTAGAAATAATTTTTGTAATTTTTCCATGTGTGAAAGGGAATTTACAGAGAAGATTTTCTTATTGAGAGCTAATAGGCTTGTACTATAGAAGTCAGCTGCCCTTAATTTGGAAGGAGTTTTGCTTTTTGTCCTTTTTGTTGTGGTTCTTTTCTTGCTGTCCTGCAAATTCAGAATGTATAGTTCAATATATTTCAGTGGGATTTAAACTTGTCCCTTAAAATACCATTGTGAAATTTACCACTCCTAACTTCTGCTGTCACATATCCTACTTATTTATAATGATACACAGCATAGTGTAATAACTGTATTTGTTCAACAGAGTTTGTGCAAATAGCATACCGATATAGTCCGTAATCATAGCATCTTTCTGACATCTAGCTTTCCTGAAGAGCATGGAACACATACTACACTTGTTTCTATAGAAACAAAGGTTAATACATAAAAACAAACTGTAATAGAATAGAAAGTGATATCTCTTTATTAGACTAATTTAATACATTTCTTGACTTGCTTTTGGGAACTAAAGCCCTCTTCCTCAATTCAGGACAGTATGAGCAAAAGATGCAGTGCTAGTATATATAAGCAATCATAAAAGCAGTCTAATGATAGTCTGACATGTGCTACTCAGTAGCACGGGGTTTAGCGTGTGGTGCACTGCACTAAAAAATTCCATACTACCTGGATTGCGTGTGGTAGGGATAGGGACTGGGCGGGCCAGGGGCAGAACAGATACATTAATGGCATGTCACAGCTGGCACAGGTGTTAGTAGCTCGCACTAGCCATGTTTGCTGTCTTTAGAGCAGGTGCACTTAATGCCACCCACATGCCGGGTTGCACTGTGCTCTAACATGGGCCAGCACTAACTGCAAGGGGACAGACGCACATACACATCACCCTGAAGTAGCATAGGCCTCCACTCTGGTAACATGGCTTTTGGAAACATACTCCATAATGCATTAGAAAGTCAAGAGCTTTACTGCCTTTGTTGCTTGTACTGTCCTGACCTGAGGAAGGGGTTTTAGCTTTAAAAAGCTAGTCAAAAATATATTTCATTAGTCCAGTAAAAGTATCACTTAATATTCTTTTTTTAACTTTATTAACCTTTATTTTTGTACATTAAATTGGCTTGACATGGCAACCAGACTACTTTATCAACAATTGTTTCTGTCATTGTCCAGTGACAGATGGGTAGCTATGCATGGACATACAGGGACAAAAGGGTCAAAGCAGGGAGTAGACCATAGGTTGATAGTAGCAGCCCAAGACTTCTTTTTAGTGCATAGAACTATAAGTAAGAACTGAATTAAATCTCCTTTATTTAAAAGTGTAGCCTAAAATTCAATGGCCACCTTTAGACCTCCATACATATTTTTTTAATTGAGTTTTAAATCAATACTTAGAAAGAAAAAACATGACCATAAAGTATACACAAGGAAATGCAAATAAAAAAAACAACAAATCAATAAATTGTCAACTTAGCTCACATCCATGGGAGACAGCAATAAAGAAAACGACTCATACCTAACTCAGAAAACTAGCATATTATTTATTTTATTTTTGATAGCCATTATTTATTTATTTAGTAGGTTTTTTATACCACTTTCTCTTACAATCAAAGCGGTTTACAGTATAACAAACAGTATTTACATTAAACAATGGGAGAGGGGGCATGCATGAGCTTGGATCAACTATTTACAGAGTGAGCTATTTACATTATATTACAACCAGATTAATTAGTTGGATTGGGTAGAAGGCTAGGGATAGGTTAAGTGGTGGGGTAGGAGGAAATTGCTATCTAGGGTAAGGGCTTGTATTCGTTCTGTCATGTAATGTCTTCAAAATGTTCCACGTAGAGAGTTGTTTTCAACCTTTTCCGGAAGTCCTTGGAGTCGGAGGTGGCTCTTAGATCGTCTGGGAGTGCATTCCATAGCGCAGGGCCTGCTAGGGGTAGAGCTCTTCCGGGTGTAGATTGTTTGGATTTAGCGTATACGCTGGGGGTGATGATCGTATCAGTGGTGGTGCGTCTTCTGGGTCTTGAGCAGTTGTTTATATTAATGAGGTTCTTCAATACGTCTGCCGAGAGGGATTGCTTGATTTTGAAAATGTTTAGCGCAGATTTATATTTGATACGGGTGCTGATAGGGAGCCAGTGAAGGTGGTTCAAGAGGGGGTGATGTGGTCATATTTAGATGAGCCAGTTATAATACGGGCAGCGATATTCTGTACCATCTGTAGGGGGTGGAGAGCGTGTTTGGGTAGGCCTAGTTATATGGGGTTGCAGTAGTCTAAGATGGGCGTGATTATAGCCTGGAGCATGGAGCAGAAGTGTTCCGGGCTGATTAGTGGGGTCAGCTGTCTGATGATACTCAATTTGTAGTAGGCACTCTTGATTGTCTTGTTGAAATGGGATTGTAGGTTTAATTCGCAGTCCAAGGTGACTCCGAGGTACTTCACTTCTGTTTTATTTATTTATTTAACATTTCTTATATACCGCCTTTCATGATATCAAGACGGTTTACATTGAACAAACTGAAATTACATTGAACAGGGCATTATAACTTAGAGATGACTATGGATATGTTGTGGTTTTTGAGCTGGATTAAGTCTGGTGGGGTGAATCCTGTGTGACCAGGAGGGCTTCAGTTTTAGTGTAATTGATGTTTAGGTTATTTTCGGTTAGCCAATTTATCATTTCTTCTAAGCAGTCTTATCAATTTCGTGTAGTCTGGGTTGTCAAGGTTGATTGGAGAGTAGATCATTATGTCGTCAACATATATGGTGTAGTGGACCTTGTTCTTTTTCATGATTGTGCAGATGGGCTGTATATATAGGTTAAATAAAAGGGCAGACGGAGGATCCTTGAGGTATGCCCTGCTTTGACCGGAATGGGGTAGAGGTGCTTGTTCCACATTTCATTTGTATTTGTCGGTTGTTGAGGTAGGAAGAAAACCATTTTATGGTGGTGTTGTGTAGACCAATGGCTTTTAGTCTGTCTAATAGGATGGAGTGGGAGATCGTGTCAAAAGCTGAGGAGATATAGATGAATATTAGGAGAAAGCCTGTTTTGATATTGTCGATACCTCTGATCAAGTTGTCAAATAAGTATATGAGTAGTGTTTCGACACTATGGTAAGGTTGAAAGCCGTGTTGGTGGGGATCCAGTGGAGCATGAGAGTCAATGTGGTCCTGTAGTTGATATTGTACAATTTTCTCGATGACCTTTGTGAGGAAGGGGAGGCTTGAGATGGGGCGATATGCTGCGGTCTTTCCTTGAGGTTGTGTTTTTGGGAATTGGTCGGAATGTAGCAAGCTTGAGGGCACTTGGCATGTAACCTTGGGATAAGGATTGATTTACAATGTTGTGAACGAGTTGGCTTAGTTCTCCTTTGGCTGATTTAATCCATGTTACCGGGCATGGATCCGATGGAGCGGTGCTGGTGTTTAGCTCTGAGATGATTTGTGTTATCTGATCAGTAGATGGGATGCTGAATTTGCCCAGATCTGCTTGTTTTGTGTTGGGTTGGTAGTGTTGGCTGTACAATCCAGGGAAGAGGTATATTTGGACTGGAGGAAGTCAGCAAATGTTTGTGGGTGTATGATTTCATCTTCTTTGTGGTTGGGTTCTTTAGTGAGAGTTCTTACAATCTCAAATAATTCTCTAGGTTTGTTGGCAGATTTGAGTATAAGGTTGGTGGTGTATTCCTTTTTGTGTTGATAAATTAGATTGTTGTATTCTTTTTGTTTCATGTGATAGAGCTGCAGGGTACTCTTAGTTTTGTTTTTCTCCATTGTCTTTCAATTTTTCGTAGGGCTCTCTTTACATTTCTTATTTCTCCTGTATACCATGGGGCCGTTCTGGGCCTTGTTTTTGCAGGCTTGTAGTATGGAGAGTTTGGCACTTTTACTGCTGCGGTGATGGTTGTGTTCCAGTTGTCGATTAGTTTGTCCAGGTCACTGATGTCTTGGTTAAAGTTTGGGAGGACGTCATGTAGGAAGTGGTCCTTATTGTAGCTCTTAAATCGTCTACCGGGGTTGGGCTGTTCCACTTGTTGGGTTGTGTTTGGGATCTGTATGTATAGCAGTATCTTGTAATGATCGGACCAAGGTACTGGGGTTATCTTTGGGGTTGAGACATTGTTGCAGTCGTGGAGTCTATTAGGTACGAAGATGAGGTCTGGAGAGGAGCCAAGCCGGTGTGTGGGTGCTGTAATAAGTTGGGTGTATTTTAGTGAGTCCATGGCATTATGTTTCCCAGCAACTTAAGTACAGCTACAGTATCTCTTCAAAGTACAGCTGGCTCTCTTTTTAAAGGTTAGCGAACAAAATATCACTAGATGATACCTTTCTAACAATACATTTCTTGATTAGCTTTCAGGAGCTAATACTCCATTAAATCTGAAAAACAGAATGAGCTAAAGATAACTGAAAGAAATAGAAATCAATCATAAAACACATTAGAATGATATTGTGAAGGGAAGGGGAAAAATGGGGAAGAGTTGCAATTTTGGGGCAGATTAAAAGTGCTAGGCAGCTTTGCATATGCTGATTTCAAAGAACTCCTTTTATCATCTAAATCACATACAAATCCAAGATACACTGCAGAGATGGGAATATGGGTTCTTTTGCATAGCAATTTAGGACATTCCAGCTTTTGAAGGCAGCTAACTAAGCACACACAGGCAGGATTGTACCGACCCATAAATGCGCTCGGTGCGTAGATTTCAGGCCCAGATCTACCTCTCTGCGCCTCAGATCTCTCTGGCAATCCAGACCCAGATCTCTGCCTACCTTTCTGACATTGCTGCTTGAATGTCTCACCACCATTGGAAATTGAATATGGCCAAGACTGAGCTTCTTATTTTTCCCTCTAAAACCTCCTCTCCTCTTCCTCCTTTCTCAGTGTCTGTAGGTTACTCTCTACTCCTCCTTGTTTCCTCGGTTTGCAACCTTAGGGTTGTCTTCGACTCCTCTCTCTCCTTCTCCACACACATCCATCTGATAGCTAATACCTGCCGTTTCTTTCTCTATAACATCAACAAAATCCGCCCATTCCTTTCTGAACACACTAAGACACTTATCCACTCCTTAATCACCTCCCATCTTGACTATTGCAACCTACTCCTTGCTGGTCTCCCTTTGAATCATCTCTCTCCCCTTCAATCTGTTCAACCCTCTGCTGCGCGGTTAATCTTCCGCCCTCTACTCAAATCACTTCATTGGCTCCCATCTGTTTCCGCATCCATTTCAAACTTCTCCTGCTGACCTATAAGTGCATTCACTCTGCAGCTTCTCACTATCTTTCTTTTCTTATCTCTGCCCTCGGGAACTCTGCTCTTCTAGCAAATTGCTTCTATCTGTGCCCTTTTCTTCTATTGCTAACTCCAGACTTTGCTCCTTTCACCTTGCTGCACCTTACGCCTGGAACAAACTATCTGTGTCTGTACACCAGGCACCTTCTCTGACCCTTTTCAAATCCAGGCTGAAAACTCACCTCTTCGCTGCTGCTTTTGGATCTTGATTCACCTGATCTCCTTGTTTCTTTACTAGTCCCCCTTGTTTTATCTCTGTCTGCGCCTTCTATGTTTATTTTATTTTATTTTATTTATTTAACAGTTTTTTTTATACTGCCTTATCTTAAAATCAAGGCGGTTTACATTGTAACTTCAATTTTACAGAGAACTTGCGATAATTACAGCTAACAATTTAAACATAACTGTACAACTTCATAGCATGCAAAGGGAGGGGGTACTTGGAGTGCTAAAACATGAATTATGTACAGGGTAAATTCATCATGTTTAGTGTGCATGAGATTTGAGTAATGCTGTGGGGGTTAGGTGAGCTGTCTTGACTAGATTGTAAGCTCTGATGAGCAGGGATTGTCTCTTACATGTCTGTGCAGCACTGCGTAAGTCTTGTAGCACTATAGAAATGCTCAGTAGTAGTAGTAGTAGTAAACTTGCAAACCTGGTGCTACCCCCCAGTGACAACAAATTTTTGTCATTTTCCTCATCATCCCATGCCCAGCATAGCTCTTCTGCCCTTATCCCCCCTATTTCCAGTATCTCCCCATCATCTCCTCATGTCCAGCCAACTCCCCTCCCTCCTGCCTGCCCCCACCCACTGTGCTGTCTATCCTGACTGCCCTTGCCCAACTGACGCTTTTCCTGTTCTTTTGGCAGCAGCAGACCTCCAATTTAAAAAAAAAAGGCTGTTTTTTCTGACTCTGTACTTGCATGGCTGATCTGATCCCTCCCTCTTCTGATGCGAGCATATATCAGAAGAGGGAGGGATCAGACCAGCCATGGCAAGTACAGAGTTGGAAAGACCCGTGGTTTTGTTTTTTTAAATTGGAGGTCCATTGCTGCAATGGGAACAGGAAAAGCGGTGGCAGGGCAAGGGCAAGGGCAGGCAGTCAGTGGGGAACCGAGGTCGGCGGTCAGCAACCCTAAATGCGCCCCTATTATTTTTGCATCCAGTGTGGCTGCACCACTTGCACAGTCCTAGGTATGGCGCTGCACAAGGAGCTTGATTGGCCTCTCTGTATTTTATTCTATTTTATTTTACCTTTTGGCCTGTACAAAAATAGTTTAAAAAGTTCATACTATCTGGCATAATTTAAATTACTATGCAGTGTCTTTTTTGTTTGTATCTCTGACTAAGATCTATTCTCCAGTGTTTGGGTAAAACCTTCATTTTTAAGCACTGTGAAATTCTGAAATAATCAGTCATTGATGTCTCCTTCCCCCCTCAATCATCACTTCCTTTAAATGAACATGCTTAGGGCCCCTTTTACTGAAGCCCACTAAGGATTTGCAAATAACACACCAAACACATGCACGTTATTTGCAGAGCCCCTATGCATTAGCTGTTGGGGATTTGACCAGTATGTTGCCAGCAGCTGACGGGCAACTAAAGCATGCACTTTGTTACAGCATGTTCACATAGCGGCTCCCATAGAGGATTCAGGTGCATCCATGTTAAAAACCGCATTGCTGCAGAGGACACAGTAGTAGCCCAGGCTCTTACGGTAATGCACTTTTCACACCTGTGCTCCGCCCATTCCTCACCCCATTCTGCAGTCGCCAATTACAGGCATTTTAGCGTGTAGCTGTGGACGTGCTTGTGTTCCAAATGTTCATTAAAACACCTATTAAACAGCTAATGAGCTCCAGTAAAAGGGGCCTTTAATCTTCTGAAGGTCTGCGCTGTTCTACAAGCTCCTATTTCCTTCAGATTTTGTCAGCATGACTTCTGTGCTTTCACATATTATGTATGTATGATATGTATGCACTAGTTCAGTTCCACCTGTCAGCACTGTCTGATGAAGATAATGAAAAGCCCATTAGTGTGTAAATGTTTTCAGGTTGTATAAGCAAAGCATTAGGTATTTTTTTCCCTTCTAAATCTGCATTTTCCAGCTACTTGTATGTCTACAGAATGCTCCGTGCATTGCTGACATTATAATTTCTGTTCACGGGAAAATATTTTTTTGTCTAAAAATATATTAGGTGAGAGATTCCTAGGCAGGCTTGCAAACCATGTGAATGCCACTGAGCTGGATATTCAGCAGCACTAACACGGTTAGTGCCACTGAATATCCCCGGGTGCCGCCATTACATGCACCGATGCTAAGCGGTTAGCATCTGGTTATTCAGGGATTGGGCGGAGGCAGTACCCATTGCTAACTGGGCAGTGGCAAAATTGAGTCGGTGCCTGGTTAGTAATACGTGGCAAACGCCAGGCGCAGGAAACCCTGGCCTAACCTTCGCCGCATATCGTTAACTGAGCAGTGGCTCAATATCACCGTTGCCTGATTAGTGAGAGGTAAATCTAGCTAACCTGGATATTCAGTGCTAGGCCGGATATGATGCCGGCATTGAATATCCAGAATTAGATTTCCATGCCAGCAGCTAGCCATGTTAGTAGCACTAGCCGCAGGCATCAACTATCACCCGACTATCGTCTTTTCTCATTGCATTACAAAGGTAGGCTGACTTGTGGCATCATGGCAAGTGCTACCTTTTTTAGTTTGCATTCTGAGTTTGTGAAAAAAAATTCTGCACCTCTTTTATAAGCAAGTCATCTCATGCCAGTGAAACAGTTTTAGGTATCTTAAATTGATTTAGTAATTTCACTGTTCATTGATTCTCATGTAATTTAAGATTAATTTCAAATAAGATAAATGTGAATAGTGGCTTATTTAAGAAAACTGGATTTTTTGAGAATAAATCAAGGGAATGTGACATAACAAGTACTACAGGCCTGCAGATGTTTTTATCTGACAAGACCAATGAAAACTGGTGTACACTAAAAGCCTGATTACATAGAAACATGACGACAGACCATATGGCTTATCTAGTCTGTCCTACCTTACCAACCACTACTGCAGTCCCCTTTTTTCCTTTAGAGATCCCCTGTGTTTGTCCCATGCTTCTTTGAATTCAGATACTGTCCTCATCTCTACCAACTCCACTGGGAGACTATTCCACGGATCCACCACTCTTTCCGTAAATAAATATTTCCGCATATCACTCCTGAATCTATCCCCTTTCACCCTCATCCCATGTCCCCTAATAGCAGAGCTTGCTTTCAATCGAAAGAGTCTGTCCTCCTGTGCACGGAGGTATTTAAACATCTGAGTCATATCACCTCTATCCCGCCTTCCCTCTAAGGTGTACATATTAAGATCCTTAAGTCTGTCCTCATATGCTTTATAATGAAGACCACTAACCATTTTAGTAGCCACCCTCTGTACTGACTCCAGCCTGTTTATATCCCTTTGAAGGTGCCGTCTCCAGAATTGCACACAATACTCCAAATGAGGTCACACCAAAGACTTATACAGAGGCACTATCACCTCCTTTCTTCTGCTGGCCATTCCTCTCCCAATGCACCCAAGCATCCTTCTAGCTTTTGTTGTCGTCTTTTCTACCTGTTTAGCTCCTTAAAGATCATCAGACACAATCACACCTAGGTCCTTCTCTTCTTAAGTGGACAAAAGTGCTTCACTCCCTATACTGTACTGCTCTCTTGGATTGCTGCAGATCAAATGCATGACCTTGAGTTTTTTAACGTTAAATCTCAGCTGCCAAATTCTAGACCATTCTTCAAGCTTAGCTAGATCCCTCCTCACGTTATTTACACCTTTCTGGGTGTCTACTCTATTGCGGATTTTGGTATCATCCACAAAGAGGCAAACCTTACCAGATAGCCCTTCCGCTATATCACTAACAAAGATGTTAAAAAGAATCGGACCAAGGACAGATCCCTGGGGCACACCACCGGTAACCTCCTTCTCTTCAGAGGGAGCTTCATTTACCTGTATTCTTTGTCGCCTCCCACTCAACCAGTTTCTAACCCAAGCAAGAACTTTAGGGTCCATCCCTAGGGTGATCAGTTTGTTTATAAGTTGTCTGTACAGAATGGTGTCAAAGGCTTTACTGAAATCTAAATACACATTATCTAGGGCTCTCCCTCGATCCAACTCCCTGGTCACCCAGTGAAAGAAATCAATCAGATTTGTCTGACAAGACCTGCCTCTGGTGAATCCATGCTGCCTCGGATCCTGTAATCCGCTGGACTCCAGAAACCTCACTATTGTCTCTTTCAGCATCGCTTCCAATAACTTACTCGCCACCAAAGTTAAACTAATCGGCCTGTAGTTTTCAACCGCATTCTTACTTTTGCTTTTGTGTAAAGGGACCACCTGTGCCTCTCTCCAGTCCTTTGGCACCACTCCCGACTCCAATGAGGCATTGAAATGGTTAGTTAGTGGAGTTGCTAGAACGTCCCCAAGTTCCCTCAGTATTCTAGGGTGTATCTCATCCGGTCCCATTGCTTTGTCTCCTTTAAGTTTAACTAGTTTCTCACGAACACAGTCTTCTGAAAATTGTTCAAGATGCCCCTTGCTCCTGTTTCTGTTTGTGGGTGTTTAATGAGCTCCTGCTCCTGGTTCTTCATCTGTGAACACAGAACAGAAATATTTGTTAAGCAATTCCACTTTATGCTCATCAGCTTCTACATATTCCTCCCTTTCACCCTTGAGTCTGACAATACCACTTTTGCCCTTCTTCTTCTCACTAACATATCTGAAAAATGTCTTATCCCCCCCATTTTATTATATTGCCTATTTCCTCCTCTTTTTGAATCTTTGCTTTCCTGACTACTTTGCTAGCTTCTCTAAGTTTTTTTCAAAAATGATACCTGTCTTCCTCTCTCTGTGATCTCTTGTATTTCATGAAGGCCTCCCTTTTTTTCTTCACCTTTTCAGCTACTTCTTTCGAAAGCCATAGCGGTCTCCTTTTCCTTTTACCTTTATTTACCATTTTAACAAAAAGGTTGGTTGCCCTTAAAATAGCCTCCTTCAGTTTTGCCCACTGTTTTTCTACATCCCTCAGCTGTTCCCATCCCGCTAAGGACTCCCTGAGGTATTGGCCCATCTTGGCAAAGTTAGTTCTCCTAAAGTCTAAGACCCTCGCTTTTGAATGGATTTTAACAACCCTAGTCCTAATACTGAACCACACTATCTGGTGATCACTGGATGCAAAATAATCTCCCTCTATAACATCAGAAACACTTTCACCATTGGTAAGCACTAAATCCAGTGTGGCCCCTTCACATGTGGGTTCTGTTACCTGAATAGTTCTCACTGTAGAGAATCCAGGATCTCCTTCTAGATGATACTGCAGCAGAAATGTGCCAATCGACATCTGGCATATTGAAATCCCCTATCAATAGCACTTCCCCTTTCCTAGCCATGCTGCATATGTCTTCAATTAACTCTCCGCCCACCTCTTCCTCCTGTGAGGGAGGTCTGTATATCACACCAATGCAAATAGATTTCTTTTTCCCTCCTTCTAGTTTAACCCACAGTGCCTCCTCTCTCCCATTTAAGCTCTGTATTTCCAAAGCTTTAATACAGGGTGAGCCAGTCAAACCTGCATTTTTGAAATGACTGTAAAAAATAAACGGATGGATATGTCAAAATTTTATTGTTACTATCTTAATGTACATTAAAAAGCATTTAAGAAACAACATTCACTGTTTAAAAATAACGCCAGTAAGATGGTGTCCTTCCCTCCCGATTGAGACATTCTTGTAGGCGATTTCTGAAACTGCCCATCACATCATGGAGCATACCGCTGAGGAATTCTCTCGATTTCCAACCGGATTCTCCTCTTGAGTTCCCCAAGCGTTGGAGGTCGTTGTTCAAAAGACTTTACTCTTCAGGTACCCCCACAAGAAAAAATCGCACACTGTGAGGTCGGGCGAATCGGGGAGGCCAAGAAATTGCTCCATTTTGGGATATCACCCCGATTTGGAAAAACATTGTTGAGAACATTCATGCTCACATGGCTGTATGACTTGTGGCACCGTCTTGCTGGAATAAGGTTTTCATTGTTCATATCCATGTTGACGAAGCTGAGGAATGAAGAATGAATGCAACATTTCCGAATAGCGTTGTGCATTCACAGTAACTGCTTGCTCCCTGTCATTTTCAAAAAACATAACGGGCCTATGATTCCCAATGAGGACATTGCGCACCAAACTGTTACCTTGCTTGAATGGAGTGGTTTTTGATGGAGTTGTTGAGGGTTTTCATCACTCCAATATCGGAAATTTTGTTTTATTCACAAAACCGGAGAGATGGAAATGTGCCTCATCGCTCATCCACAGGTTGTGAACAAGGTCCCCTCGTTTTCATCAAACATGTCCAACAACGTTTGACAAAAATGCCGTCGAGCTGCAAAATCCGTTTTCATTCATACCTGAACAACCTGAATTTTGTACGGGTGATGGTGTAAATCTAACTTCAAGATTCTTCGGACGCTCGTGTTTGCCATGCCAAGCGCAGCACTCTGTCAACGCGCCGATCTCCGAGGGTTCTTTCCACAGCAACTCTCACGCTGTCAATATTCGCGGGAGTTCGCACTGATCTTCGCACTGCCACCCCTTCTGCTTCTCGTTTCACCAATTGCTTCAAAGATTGTCACCCACAATTTGATTGAATTAACAGACGGCACTGGCTTATTTCGATTAATTTGAAAATTCGTCCGGAAACGACGCTGAGCGGCTGCATACTACCACTTTGGTAAACGCTTTCACAGCGAATGAACGTTGTTGTTTAGACCACTGCTCCATGGCGACTGAAATGCTTAGTTGTGGGGGACACAATGGTAACCTTGCTAACTCGCTCCGCCCACTTTCACGGCTCTCCCGCCCTTTTCAAAAATGCAGGTTTGACTGGCTCACCCTTTATTATTTTTTACATATAATGCCACTCCTCCTCCCCTTCTTCCTACCCTGTCCTTTCTAAATAAAATATTGCCTGGTATAGTTACATCCCAGTCAAGGTTTTCTGTGAATCATGTTTCTGTAATTGCAACTAAATCCAAGTCAGCCTCTCCAATTAAAGCTTCAACATCTGGGATCTTATTTCCCATGCTATGGGCATTTATACACACCGCTTTCCATATGTTGCCTCTTTTACCCATTTCCATAAAGATATTTAATGTTTCACTTACCTGGGAGCTTTCTTCACCCATCCCCAACGAATCTAGTTTATCAACATCACTCGGGGCAGGTAACATCTCTGTCATCCCAGTCTATATCTTTGCTTTTCCTTCCTCACCCTTAGAGACATATTTACTAAGTGGTGTTACCTGTTAATGTGGCAGATAGCGCATGCTATCTGGGCACATTAACAGATAACGCAGGGAAACGGCAGATAATGATGTGATTTTTTTTTTTTCATGATCTGCAGAACCCACACTAAATGCCAGAGTGGGTGAGATATGGATGGAGAGTGGGTATGTCTGCAATGCACGGTTACCACAGGTATATTCAGTGTGTGGTGACCAGCAAAATTGCAAACAGCAGGGGTGCTCATAACCCCACCATAATGCTGCCTGCACATGCGCTACTATTTCAGTGCGTCAACTGCTGGGGAATTACTGTGCACACCCCCAACAGATAATGCACGGATTTCGCAGCTAACGCCACATTTTTGCCACTTTATCTGCAAAAGTCTAATGTGCTTTAGTAAAAGGACCTCTTAGTGTACCTGGGTTTAAAAATGTTTGGCCAAGTTCCTGGATGAAAACCACCATCATTTATTTATTAGTATTTAGTTCACACCTTTCCAGTGGTAGATCAAGGCAAGTTACATTCAGGTACTCTAGGCATTTCCCTGTCCCTAGAGGGCTTACAGTATAAGGTTGTACCTGAGTCAGTGGAGGGTTAAGTTTCTTGCCCAAGACCACAAGAAGTGCCCATGGGATTTGAACTCTTGTCTTTCTGATCCCAAGTTGTTGCCCTAACCACTAGGCTACTCCTCCACTTCTCCATTCTTATTAACGAGGTAGAATTGGAGAAAGCCATTGTTTATTCTTATGGGTAAGCAGCCTGGAATCTGTCTACTTTTTGGTATCCTAATAGGTAGTTGTGACCTGAATTGTCCACTGTTGGAAACAGACCCAAAGCCTATCAAGTGCAGTATCCTGATTCAGTGTAGCAGTTCTTACATTCTTAATCCAATTGATATGCCATGTCTGCCATCAGTGTCACAGATAGATAAATGCTCTTTTCCATAAAACCTGCTAAAAACAGGAAAAGAGATGGGTGGGAGGACAGCTAGAGAAACTCGCCCCACAAGTAATTGCCCCCTTGCAGTGTATTTCTAGATAATTAAATCATTTTAAGCAGCTGCTAATCAGAAAACATAGCAGCACTACTTTCCACAGCTTTGTATCCCCCAGACGAGTCTGCTTGGGAGACCGAAGACGAGGAGTCTCCTGACACCTTCAAGACTCGGTGTGTCCCTTCGGACTCACCAGAGTCTGAACCCCGGAGTAGGTCCCCTCCGGAGGATACTAGGTTCTCGGAGTTTGTTCGCGATATGGCCGCTGCCCTGGCTATCCCGGCTGACCCCGAGGAGAAGCCTTGAGCCGAAGAGCTCGATGCTCTGCAGTATGACTCTCCTCCGAAGGAGGCCTTTACTGTCCCGGTTCCTCCGATGCTGGAACGGCTCCTCTTCCGGATGTGGGAGGCACCGGCCTTGGCGCCGGTATTGAGCAAGCGAGTCAATTCCATCTATCGGCTCCGAAAGAGCCCTGGCTTCCAGAAAGCACAGCTACCACACCATTCCATGGTTGTGGAATCGGCCATGCATCGTCTGAAGAGTCAGAAGATGCACTCCGCGGTGCCTCCTGGAAGGGAGGCCCGAAGCCTTGATGGCGTCGGTAGAAAGTGCTTTCAGGGCTCGATGCTTGCTTGCCGTGTCCAGACTTACCAGCTGTACATGGGCATGTATTTACGAGACCTGGCCAAGGAGCTGGCCGGATTCTCTGCTGGTCTCTCCAGGGAACCCTTGCAGAGTTTTAAGTCCTTGTCTTCGAGGATCCAGGAATGCTCGAAGTTCATGTCCCGCGCCGCCTACGATGGCTTCGAGGCTTCGGCCCGAGTAGCGGCGGCCGGCATCGCGGCTCGACGCCAGGCCTGGCTGCAGTCATCGGACCTCGAGCCATGGGTTCAGGACAAGTTGGTCAATGTCCCTTGCCGAGGTGAAAAACGTTTTGGCAAGCCTGTGGCCAAGAAGGCCGCTCAGCTCGAGACAGAGCACCTCACGAGGACAAGGCTGTCGAGGAAGACCTCTGCCCCTTCTCATAAGAAGAAGGGCTCGGGTAAAAAGTCCTTTTACCCAAGGAAGGGCACTGCCTACAAACAGTACCCACAATATCAGGCTGCCCCAGCTGCCCCCCAGGGTCAGCAAGCCAAGGGCCAGGGTAATGGGCCACATAGGCAGTGGACCCCCAAGCCTGCAGCCCCTGCTCCCACTCAGCATGGTGGGGGTTTTTGACTCCTTGAGTATAGTCAAACCTCCCTTGCAGACCCAACCCTGCACAGGAGGCCGCCTCGCCTTGTTCGCCCACAAGTGGCCCTTGATAACCCAAGACAGTTGGGTGCTGGACATAGTCCATCGAGGCTATGCCCTACATTTTCACCAACTGCCTCCGCCACACTTCCCAGGGGAACCTTTCCGGCCTCCCCTGCATACAGCCCTTCTCCTCCAGGAGCTACAAGGTCTGTTTTATTTATTTATTTATATTCTCTTATATACCGCGCTATTCTGCATCAGTGCGGTTTACATTGAACAAACTGAAATTACATTGAACAGGGCATTATAACTTGGAGATAACTATTTTACAGGGAACATGGGCTATGGAGGGTTAAGTGGCTTGCCCAAGACCACAAGGAGCACCTGTGGGACTAGAAACCCCAGTCCTTCCAGCCCAAGGTTGCTGTCTTCTAGTGGGATTTGAACCCCCGACCTTCCGGCCTGAAGTACCTTGCCCCAACCACTAGGCTACTCCTCCACTCCTGTTGCTGGACAAGGCAGTGGAGCCTGTGCCTCCCCACTTCCAAGGTCACGGGTTTTACTCCAGGTATTTCCTGGTGCCAAAAAGAACCGGTGGTCTTCGACCCATTTTGGATCTCAGAAACCTGAACAAGTTTCTCGTGAAAGAGAAGTTCAAGATGCTTACTCTTGGAACACTTCTGCCCTACCTCCAGCAGGGAGATTGGCTTTGCTCTTTAGATCTAAAGGATGCTTACACTCACATCCTTATTCATCCAGACCACAGAAAGTACCTCAGGTTCATTGTGGGAGGAAACCATTATCAGTACAGAGTACTACCTTTTGGACTGACCTCCGCTCCCAGGGTGTTTACCAAGTTCCTGGCAGTGGTGGCAGCCTACCTGAGAAATCAGGGCATCTTTGTGTTTCCTTACCTAGACGACTGGCTCATCAGAGGCCAGACTTCCCTAGAAGTTCAACAGGCCACCAACAGGACCATAGAACTGGTCCAACAGGTGGGCTTTGTCATCAACTTCGCAAAGTCCACTTTGCTCCCCTCCCAGAACTTGGAGTTCATAGGAGCAAGGTTGGATTCTCAGCTGGCAAGAGCATTCTTACCAGTGGACCGAGCACAAAGGCTCATGGCCCTCGCCAGCAAGTTTCTGCACAGGTTCCTGGTCTCCGCCAGACTCTGTCTCAGGCTTCTGGGCCACATGGCGTCGACAGTACAGGTAACCCCCATTTCCAGGCTCCATATGAGGCCTGCCCACTGGTGCCTTCGGACTCAGTGGTCTCAAGCCTCAGGCAGTCTCAGAGACAGGATCAGAGTATCCCACCATTTCCTGGCCTCCCTCAACTGGTGGTTACACCCCCCCAATCTGCTGGTGGGGGTGCCCTTTCAGATCCCACCTCATACAGTGGTACTGACCACCGATGCCTCTCTGCAGGGTTGGGGAGCACACTGCTTAGACAAGTGCACCCAGGGCCTGTGGTCTCATTGGGAGGCGTCCCAGCAGATGAATCTGCTGGAACTCAGAGCTATCCGCTTGGCCCTCAGGGCCTTTACTGCTTCCCTGGCACATCAGTCTGTCTTGATCCAGACAGACAACCAGGTAGCCATGTTGTATGTCAACAAACAGGGCGGAACTGGTTCCCAGCCCCTTTGCCAGGAGGCCCAGGACCTCTGTTCCTTTGCCCTGAAGCACAACATGCTCCTCAAAGCAGTCTATCTTCCAGGCCAGGAGAATACCCTGGCCGACAGATTGAGCAGGATTCTGCAGCCACACGAGTGGCAGCTACATCCTTTAGTGGTTCAAAAGATTTTCTTGACATGGGGACTTCCCTCCATGGATCTGTTTGCTAGTCCATTGAACAACCAGCTTCCAAGGTTCTGCTCCAGGCAACTGCATCCCCTGAGGGTAGCAGCAGATGCTTTTCTGATTCCCTGGAACCAGGGCCTACTCTATGCGTTTCCTCCCACCCCTCTGGTGGCCCGAACTCTGTTCAAGATTCTCCGAGACAGGGCCTCAGTCCTCCTGGTAGCTCCCAGGTGGCCAAGGCAACCTTGGTTCCCCCTCCTGCTTCAACTGGCAGTAGATCTGCCTCTGCCTCTGGGATTGCAACCCAACCTTCTCTCTCGGAATCAGGGCTCCTTGCTGCATCCCAATCTCAAAGCTCTCAATCTGATGGCATGGAGGCTGCAAGGGTAGTGTTGGCTCCCTGGGACCTGCTTCCCGAGGTTGAGGAGGTTCTCCTAGCCTCCAGGAAACAATCCACTAGGAAGACCTATGCTCTCAAGTGGAAAAAGTTCTCTGTGTGGTGTCAGCTACGTGCTGAGGATCCTTTCTCCTGTACTGTGTCAGTAGTGCTTTAGTACCTGCTGCACTTGTCCAATCAGGGTCTCAAGTCCAACTCTGTTCGGGTCCACCTCTCTGCTTTAGCAGCTCACCACTCCCTGGTTGAGGGCCATTCCTTGTCTGTGCACCCTTTGGTGTCTAGATTTCTCAGAGGCTTGCTTCTGCTCAAGCCTCCCATACGTCCTCCTGCTCCTGAGTGGGAGCTTAATGTGGTCTTGCAGCAGCTGACTCACCCACCTTTTGAGCCTATGGCTACTTGCCCTCTACGCTTCCTTTCCTGGAAGACTCTCTTTCTGATGGCCCTTACTTCGGCTAGGAGAGTGAGTGAGCTTCAGGCCTTGGTCTGTGATCGACCTTACACCAGGTTCTATAAAAACAGGGTGGTCCTCAGGACTCACCCTAAGTTCCTTCCTAAGGTTGTCTCCACTTTCCACCTAAACCAGGAGTTGGTTCTTCCTACTTTTATCCGTAGGCCTCATGCAAGTCAGGCTGAAACAGTTCTCCATACCTTGGACTGTAGGAGGGCCTTATCCTTCTACCTTGAACGTACGCAAGGTCACAGGAAGGCTTCTCAGCTCTTCCTTTCTTTTGACCCCAGTAACTTGGGGAAGCCTGTGTCCAAGTGTACCTTGTCCATCTGGGTGGCTGACTGTATCACCTGGGCTTACAAGGCAGCTGACCTTCCTTTGCAGGGTAGGGTCACGGCCCACCGTGTGAGGTCAATGGCTGCATCAGTGGCTCACCTCCGCTCTGTTCCATTGCAAGACATCTGCAGGGCTGCTACTTGGTCTTCAAGCCAGACTTTTGCAGCCCACTACTGTCTGGAGAGGGAGTCCCGTAGGGACAGTGCTTTTGGCCAAGCAGTACTCCGGAATCTCTTTGAGGTCTAGGCAACTCCTGCCCTCTGGTTGGGCAACCTGTGGAGGCTGTGTTCTTGCAAAGCCTTTTACTGTGTTGCTGAGACTAGAGGGAGTTCTCTTGTTCAGCCTGTGTTCCTGGTAGCCCAGAGCTGGGGAGTCACCCATAAGTGAGGACTGACTTCCTGCTTGGTCCTGGAGAAAGAGTAGTTACTCACCTGTAACAGGTGTTCTCCAGGAACAGCAGGAATCAGTCCTCACTACCCTCCCTCCCCTTGGAGTTGCAGTTGTACATAGTTTCATTTTTTTACATTTTTGTGTGCTGTTCTTTGCTATGTCATTTGACTGAGGTAAGATGGCACCTTTAGGCGGGAAGGGAACCACGCATGCATGCCAGCATTCCCAAAGGCTTTCATGGAAAGCTGGGGAAATGCTCCGCTGGGGCTTCATCGGCGTCGATGACACCCATAAGTGAGGACTGATTCCTGCTGCTCCTGGAGAACACCTGTTACAGGTGAGTAACTACTCTTTCCATAAACACTTTCACTACTTCGACTGATGTCTCTCTTTTACATGGTACATGCTGGCCTCTCCACTTACACAGAATATACCTTGAGTCTTGGCTACATAAAATGTACTTAGTTCTTACATTTGCTTGTTAATACTTACCTGCCTCTATGTTACATAGATTTGCTGTTTATGCCTGTTCTATGTAAAGTTGCAAAGTTGCTTGTTTTGATGTTTTATGCCTGTTCTATGTAAAGTTGTTTGTTCATGTTTCCTGTAAATCGCTCTGATACTAAATATTGCAGTATATAAAAGCTAATAAATAAATAAATACTATTTCTATCTATTGTGAATATGGGCATACCAGTACTAGCAAATATCTTTTCCCTTGACTTGGTTTCTGCATAGCTGAAATCAATATGCCAATGCATAAATGGACCTTGTGGCTTGGGTATTGAGCCCACACATTCCAACCTCAAACCACTCTTAAGGAGGATGTTTTGCATGTCGTTTTATCTTCAAGAAAGGATTCAACCAGATGCTCTTATGCCTTCAAATGGTGCAGGTTCTCCATCTGGTGTTTTCGTCAAACACTGGATCCTTTCACATGTTTCTTCCCAGACTTACTTCAGTACCTACTACATTTGTCTACTTCTGGTCTCAAGACAAGTTCAGTGAGAGTACATCAAACCGCTATTGTGGCCTCCCACCATACTCTAGACCATAGGTTTTCAACCCAGTCCTCGGGGAACCCTAGGCCAATCAGGTTTTCAGGATTCCCACAATGAATATGCAAAAGATAGATTTGTATACAATGAAGGC
The DNA here is from genome assembly GCA_033557465.1 of Ichthyophis bannanicus. NCBI lineage: Eukaryota > Metazoa > Chordata > Amphibia > Gymnophiona > Ichthyophiidae > Ichthyophis > Ichthyophis bannanicus. The sequence goes on from CM066033.1 coordinate 548,902,829, forward strand.
AGAACATGCAAATCTGTCTCATGCATATTCATTCTGGGAATCCTGAAAACCTGACTGGCCTAGGGTTCCCCGAAGACTGGGTTGAAAACCCCTGCTCTAGACAGCTGTCCTGTCTCGGCACACCCCTTAGTGGCCAGATTTATGTGGGTTCTTCTCCTGACCAAGCCACCTTTCCATCCACCTCCCACCCTGTGGGATCTCAATGTTGTCCTGACACAATTCATGCGCAATTCTTTCGAACCTATGGTCTCAGTTCCATTGAAGTTCCTCACTTGGAAGCTTCTCTTCCTCATAGCTGTTACCTCAGTTCTCAGAGTCAGTGAACTCCAAGCTTTGGTAACCTATGAGCCTTATACCACTTTTCATCACGCCAAAGTGGTCCTTCGCACACATCCTAAGTTCTTGCCAAAGGTCATCACCTCCTTTCACTTGAATCAATCGGTCTCGCTACTGATCTTCTTTCCAAGACCCCACTCATCTCCGGCTGAAGCACAACTTCATACTCTCGACTGCAAGAGAGCGCTGGCAGATTGCATATCCTTTGCTTATGAACAAGCTGGCCTATCCCTAACACACTATGTTACAGCTCATTATGTCAGAGCCATGGCAGTTACGGTAGCTAACCTTCTCTCAGTTCCTTTCTCAGATATCTGCCAAGTGGCAACATGGTTGTCTTTGCATACTTTTACAGCACACTATTTCCTAGATAAAGACTCCAGAGCTGATGCTTAATTTGGACAAGCAGTTTTGCATAATCTCTTTCAAATTTAGACAACTTGGCCACCGCCCATCCAATTATCCCACAAGGAGTGCTCTGAACGAGCTCAGTCTGTTGGATTCCGGCTGCAACCTCTGGCTGTGCTGGATTTCTTCCCTCGCTCGGTTGTCTGAGGTTAGGGAGTCACATACGTGAGATTGACTTCCTGTTTGTTTCTAGAGATTGCGTAGTTGCTCACCTGTAACAGGTGATCTACGGGAACAGCAGGAATCAGTCTTTACAACCCGTCCACATTCCCATCAAGTTGTCCCGATTCATTCCTTTCTGGTATATAGATTTTTATTCTCTGCTATACACCTGACTGAGGAGACCAGGAAGGGAAGACGGGAAGACAGCCACGCATGCATGGAGGAGTGCTTCCAAAAGCATTCCTATTAAATGCTGGGGAGTGTTCCCACGCCAAGCTCCATCTGTGCCGATGTCACCCATATGCGAAGATTGATTTCTGCTGTTCCAAGAGAGCACCTGTTATAGGTGAGCAACTATGCTTTCCTGATGGTGCATCCATCTGCCTGTCCATCCTTATGCATGTGTGTATGTCAAAGAATGCACAGTTGTGCACACCACACAACAGTCTGATCCAGAGAACAAGCAGCAGCTGGAATCATGGCCATTGCTGTCAAACTGCTGGCTGCTATACCGTTTCTCTACCAGTCAAAATGGTGAACAAAAAACAGAGGGGAAGTATACATCGAGCAGGGTGTAGGGAGATTGGATCATATCAAATGTCAGTGGAGCAGGGGATGTTAGGTGAGAGATCGGTCAGGTAGTTCTTCCTCACCTGAGGGGGCGCGAGTCGGGTGGAGGCAAGGGGCTGTCTACTGGGCATTTGCCTAGGGGGGAGGGGTGGAAGGAATGTAATGGGTTTGATGGGGGTATCCGTGTGGTGGTTGGATTTGTTGATCTGTGCCGTTGTGTTCCTTGAAAAGGTATGTCTTTAGGTGGTTCTTAAAGTTTTAAGGTTTGAGGTGATCGAATGTTCTGAAGTGTTGGGGGCAATGCATTCCAAATTGTGGGGGTATAGAGCATGAAGGCCCTCCGCAAGCATATTGGGTGCTCTTGCAGATTTGTGAAGGCAGGTCCAGCAGGTTTAAGTGCTCTGTCGTCGTGGCCTATTGGTGTGGGGGGTGCTGATGAGTTCTTGAAGTTGTTCTGATGTAGCATTCTGGCGGGCTTTGTGCTTGACTCTTGAAGCGATTGGCAGCCAATGGAGTGATTTTATTATGGGTGTGACATGGCTGCGTCTGGAGAGTCCGAAGATAGTATGTGTGGCGGTGTTCTGGGCTAGCTGCTAGGGGAGGATGGTGGATTTGGGGAGGCTCTAGTATATGGAGTTAGAATAGTCCAGGATTGGAGTGATGAAGGCCTGGCATTCTAAACAGAAATGTTCAGTGGGAAGGAAAGGGTATAGGTTTTGTAGCGTTTTTAATTTGAAGTAAACTGTCCTGGTGATCCAGATGTGAGGCTAGAAGGTCAGTTTCTGATACAGCATGACACCGAGGTATTTGATTTGAGTCTTAACTTGGAGATCTATGTTGCCAAGTTTGATGAAGTGGGGGGCAGGAAGGTAAGATCCTTTGTGACATGGAGGATTTCAGTTTTGCTGAAGTTGACTGCCAGGTTGTAGAGCTGTAGCCAGTTGACTATTTCTCTGAAGCAGGCTGTAAGTTCTGAGTAGTCAGGAGCAGCTGTGGAGAATGGAGTATAGATCATTATATCGTCGGTGTTGATTTAGCAGTGGACATTGAACTTCTGGAGAGTTGAACATAGGGGACCATAGGTAGTTGAAGAGTAGGGATGAGAGTGCAGATCCTTGGGGTACTCCTAGGGGTAGGATGAAAGGCGCTGAGGTGCGGTGCCCCATTTTAATCTGCTAGGATAGGTACGAGTGGATCCGTTTGAGAGGCTGGCCTTGAACACCACTGATGTGGAGTTGGTTGAGCAGCATTTGGTGGGATACCGTGTCAAACGTGGTTGAGATGTCCAGAAATAGCAGCATGAAGCCACTGGATGTTCTTCCTGTTCCAATGATGAGGGATGATAGGAGGGAGGTCAGTAGGGTTTCAGTACTATGTTCTCTGCAAAACCCATGCTGGTGTTTGTCCAGGGGTGCGTGTTGGTCGATGTGTTCCTGCAGTTGGATCTGGACTGCCTTTTCTATGATTTTTGCAAGAAAGAGTACACTAGTGGGTCTCTAAGATGTGGGTACGGTTGGGTCCAGGTGGGGTTTCTTTAGGAGAGGTCTGACTGCTGCTAGTTTTAGTGGGGGAGAGGAGAGGATGGATTGTGACAGGGAGATCTGAAGAATAGAGCAGAGCATTGGAAGGAAGTGTGTGCTCGTAGACTTCAACCATGCGACCGGGCATGGGTCCAGAGAGGAGGTGGTTGTGTTGATGTGCGATATAATGGAGTCTAGTTCTTTGGGTTGTACATCTCTGAAAGTGGTCCAGGATTATGTGGTTCTGGGCTAACTCCCTGATGGTGGAATGCAAGGCGCAGTGGGTGTGGATGGGCAGAAAATCCACCATGTCTTGGGGGTTCAATGGGCTCTCATGTTGTGGTCGAGTAGTGTCCTCAGTGATGGATTTCACGAGGTCAAAGAGCTCTCTGGGCTTGTTAAGGACCTGTAGAAGCATGTTGCAGTAGTATTTGCATTTGATGGCGCTGGTGCAGTACTCCCTGAGATGGTCCTGGAGTTTGGGGGGGGTCTTAGATTTCCTCCAGTGGTGCTCAATCTGTCGTAATGTGCACTTCTGTTCTCGCAGTTCTGTGGAATACCATGGGGCATGGTGCCGTGGTTTTGGGGGTTGCAGTTGGGGGGGCAGAGTTCCATTGGTTGATCAGTGTGTCTAGGTTGGCATTGGGTGGGATGGCCGCGATCGCTGGCAGTGTTTTTTTTTTAGGAAGAGGTGCTCATCGAAGGTGATGAATTTTCGGGTTGAGGGAGCCGTTTCTCTCCCTGGAAGGAAGGAAGCTATCACTGTGCCAGTGCACCTCATCCTTGAGAGGCTCCTTTTTCGGATGTGGGAAACGTCTCTCATAATGTCCACTGTGAGTCATCATCTCGATTCCCTCTACAGGGTGAGAAAGAGTCCTAGCTTTGAGAAGCCACAGCTCCCCCATGGTGGTGGAGTCAGCTATGAGCCGCATCAAAAGCTCCAAGATGCCCTACTTGGTTCCACCAGGCCGGGAGGTGTGCACCATGGATGGCTTTGGTAGAAAATGCTACCAAGGCTCGATGCTGGTGGCCCGAGGTGTACATGGGGATTGCACTTCAGGGATCTGGCTGGGGATCTCGCTGGTTTCTCCACAGAGCTGTCCGGAGAGCAGTTCCAACGGTACCGAGCCCTCTGCAAAAACCAAAGACTGCTCCAAATTCATGACTGAGCAGCTTATGATGGTTTTGAGTCAGTGGCTGCGGTGGGCATAGGCACCCATCGCCTTGCGTGGCTGCAGTCCTCAGACCTGGAGCAGTGAGTCTAGGACAAACTGGCGGATGTCCCCTGCAGAGGTGAAAACCTTTTTTGGGCAGCCAATGGAGGAGAAGGCTGGTGAGTTGGAGAGAGAGCGGCTCACTATGACTCAGCTCTCCAGAAAGACCGTGGATCCTTCCCAGTGAAAATCCTCAGGAAAGAAGTTCTACTTCCCTAAAAAGAAGTTGTTCTACAATATCTATAACCCGTGCCAGTCCTACCAGAAGTCGCAGCACAGCCAACAGCAAAAAGGTCAGGGACAGCATCCACCATACCGTCCTAAGACCCCAAAGCCCCAACCAGTGCCGCAACTGCAGCAGAGGGGAGGGTTTTGACTCTTTCTTCAGGGACATGGCCCTTCTTCCCCTCCCAGAGACTATTCCCTCCCAGGTTGGGGGAGAACTTGATCCACTTTGCCAACAGGGGCTAAAAGTAACAACCGATTCCTGGGTTCTCAGGATCATCCAGGACAGCTACCTACTGCACTTAGATCAGCTTCCTCCTCCATTCTCCTTAGGGGAGTACCCTCTTGACTACTGCCATTGCCTATTGCTACAACAGGAGGTCCACTCCCTCCTAGCAACCAGGTGGTGGAATTAGTTCCTCTGTCGCCAACAGGATCAGATTTCTACTCCTGCTACTTCCTGGTTCCCATGAAGACAGGAGGGTTCCGGCCCATTCTGGATTTCCGAAACCTCAACTGGTTTCTAGTGAGGGAAAAGTTCAAGATGGTGTCTCTAGAAACATTATTACCCTATATCCAACCTCGATTGGCAATGTTTCCTGGATCTCAAGGATGCATACACTCACATCCTCAGTCACCCCCTCCACAGGCAATATCTTCGCTTCATGCTCAGCGGACATCACTACTAGTACAGAGTACTGCCCTTTGGCCTTGCCTCCACCCCCAGTGTTTTTACCAAGTGCATGGCAGTATTGGCGGCTTTCCTTTGCATCTAGGGGATCTTTGTCTTTCCTTATCAGGACAGCTAGTTGATCACGGCCAGAACACCAGCAGAGGTCCACCACTTGGCCCAGCTGATCATCCAGGTACTGGAGATCTTTGACTTCGTGATCAACTACCCCAAATCTCATCTACAGCCTCCCCAACAGCTAGAGTTCATTGGGGTGCTACCCGATACCACTCAGGCTCAGGATTATCTGCTGGAGGACAGTGCCCAACACTTAGTAGCCCTGTTGCACGAGATTCAGCAATCCTCCTGTATCACAGCTTATCAGATGCTGCAACTCCTGGGCCATATGGCATCCACTGTCCATGTTACCTCACTGGCCTGGCTCCAGATGCATCAGGCGCAGTGGATGCTCTGCACTCAGTGACGGTGGATGCTCTGCACGCCTCTTTCCCTTCCTATCTAATGTGGAAGGGGGTCAGCATGTTGCACCCATTTGTGTATAACACTCTGTTTAGGTGATTGTATAAGAAGCTACAATTAATCTCCAGGAACAAGCAGAAATGTAGTCTTCACATATAGGTGATGTCAGCACCGACAGAGCCCGCACGGGAACGCTCCCCAGCGTACAATAGGAGAGCTTTTGGGAGCACTCCACTGTGCCTGCGCAACTGCCTTCCTGCTCTTCCAACTCTCTCTCCTCAGCCATCAGGACAAAAATTCTGTCACCAAAGAGAAAAGTCTTTTCAAAGCACACATCTGCCTTTCCGCTTTCACTGGGTTCATGGATACAATTCCAGGACCATTTTCTTATTATCTTTTCTTTTTATTTTCCACTTTTAGTTCATTTTCTTTTTTCCTCATGGGCATTGCGCCCTCTCAGGCTGGAATCCTGTTCCCTCTGCTAGCTCAGGATCAAAAGGGGTCTTAAGAACTGGGCCAACAAATATGGAGAACTATTTCCCTTGGACTTTGTATCCTTGGCCTCGATGTCATTGAGGACATTGCCATCCTCCCATGCCTCTCAGGTATCTAAGAAATCTAAACATGGAACAGGCTCGAAAAAGGAATCGCTCAAGAAACCAAGATCCCTGACAAAAGTGTCCTGAGAATCGTGGGAGAAGTCCCAAGAATCCAAGAAGAAGTCAAGGGAATCCAGGGGGAGGTCTCACTCTGAACACCGGGACTCTCCAAGGGCCTCCTCCGACTCCGGCCATCTGGCCAAGCATCCCTAGTGGGAGGATTTGTCCTCCAAAGCCCCTATGGGGAATCGGGAGGCTCCCAAGATATGGACCTCAGGAGAGCCTCCGGTGCCATGCTCTGGTACAGTGGCAGCAAGCCCCATTTTATCTTTGGATCAGACATTGGCAGTCTCTTTGGACTAGTGCATGCTGTCCATCGAGAGGACTTTGGCAGCACTCCTGGCAGCATCGGTACCATCGACACTAATAGTTACAGGGCTGCATGCATTGGTATTGACATCAGCATTCGCTTGGCACCAGTGACTGATGCCCCTGGCCCCTGTACTCCAGCCCCGACACTGTGGCTAGAACCAGGCTCTGTACCAGCATCGATGACACCAAGCGCAGGCAAGGAGCACACGCCTCTGCCGGAACATCAGCATGATTCCGAGGCGAAGGATTGGTACCAGCACTGTCGCTCGCATGAACATCGACACTGCCAATACTTCCCATACTCAAATTCTGATTCAGATCACCGCTCCTTTGACTCCACCAAGTTTCGGGACATTGTCTCGGAACCTTCACCTCTGAGTACCCGAAGAAAATCACCGCCAGAAGACATAGCATTCCAGGAGTTCATCTGGGACATGGCAGCGGGCTTATCCATCACAGCTGCAGCCGAACCAGAACCGAGGGCAGAAGACCTGAAGATCCTCCAGTACACCACGGCTCCAAAAGATGCTTCGATTCTACCGGTGCATTGAATACTTCATAACCTGATGCTCCAAATGTGGGAAACACCCCTCATGGTGTCACCTAATAGTAGAAGATTGGACACCATGTAATGTGTTCAGGAATGCCCTGGCTTCCAGAAGCCACAACTACTGCACCATTCCATGGTGGTGGAATCAGCAATGCGCAGGATAAAGAGTGGTAAGAACCACTCCTCGATACCCCCGGGTCGGGAATAGAAAATCCTTGATGCCTTTGCGCGCCGGACATCCCAGTTCCTTAAAGAAATCAATAGAGACTGGGAAGGATTCCTCTCTCTTATCCCCGAGGAAAAGAGACCTGCCTTTCAGACACTTTTGAAACACAGTCAAAATGTGTCCAAGTTTGTCAGCATGGCTGCATTTGATGCATTTGAATCCATTAGCAGGGCCTCTGCAGTAGCCATAGGGATCTGCAGGTTGGCATGGCTTCAGGCATCAGACCTGGGACAGTGGGTCCAGGATAAATTGGGCAATATCCCATGTACAGGAGAAAATCTGTTTGGGAAAAATTGAAGGGAAAAAGCTGGAGAACTAGAGATGGATGACACCACTCTAAAGAGGCTTTCCAGAAAGACTGCTGATCTATCAAAGAAAACGTTAGCAGCCGAAAAGCCTTTCTATCCTAAGAAAATAAGATTTTATCCTCCTACTCTCAGCCTGCTGCATACCAGCAACAGAAGCAGCAAGGCCCAAGACAAGAAGCCCAAGGCCGCCAAGCAACAACCACTCACACAGGCGCCATCGGTGCCTAGCTTTTGATTCATTTCTGGAGAACATTGCCACCTTGCCCCGCAGACTCCCAGTACTCCCCACATAGCAGGCTGGCTATGCCACTATGCACACCAATGGCATCTCATCACTACAGAACAGTGAACCCTGCAAATCATTCAATGGGTTATCATTTAAACTTCCAACATCTTCCCCCTCCTCATTTCAGGGGAAATTACCCTGTGGAGTGGAGGAGTGGCCTAGTGGTTGGGGCAAAGTACTTCAGGCCGGAAGGTCAGGGGTTCAAATCCCACTAGAGGACAGCAACCTTGGGCCAGAAGGACTGGGGTTTCTAGTCCCACAGGTGCTCCTTGTGGTCTTGGGCAAGCCACTTAACCCTCCATAGCCCATGTTCCCTGTAAAATAGTTATCTCCAAGTTATAATGCCCTGTTCAATGTAATTTCAGTTTGTTCAATGTAAACCGCACTGATGCAGAATAGCATGGTATATAAGAGAATGTAATAAATAAAATAAAAATAAAAAAATACTCAACCTCCCCCCAGGGCACTACAGGAAGAGGTGACTGCACTGCTTTCCCAGGTAACCATAGAGAAAGTTCTGAAAGAGCAATGTCTTGAAGGCTTCTAATCTCCTTACTTCCTACTTCCAAAGAAGTCAGATAAAGGCCCATACTCAACCTCAGGGACTTGAACAAATTTCTAGTAAAAGAGAAGTTCAAGATGATCTCACTAGGAACTCTCCTACCCTACCTGCAGGAACAAGATTGGCTTTGTTCTCTAGATCTGAAAGAGGCCTATACTCACATTCTCATACATCCAGAGTACAGGCAATACCTCTGTTTCATATTTCAGGGGACCCACTGGCCTTACGTCTGCATCCAGGGTTTTCACAAAGTATATGACCTTACTAGCCGCATACCTTCGCAGCATGGGAACCTTTGTCTACCCCTTCTTAGACGATTGGCTGATCAAGGCAGACTCTCCAGGAGAACTCTGCAGTTCATGTGACCTAACCCTCGCAGTATTACAACACCTGGGATTCGTCATAAATTTCCCATCTTCTCCCAACTCAGAGGTTAGAATTCATAGAGGCGATGCTGAACACCCAGCAGTCCCCAGGGCCTTCCTTCCAGAAGACCACATGACCCGCCTTGTGGACCTAGCCACCCACATGTGTCAACAGCCGAGTTCCACATCTCAAGATTTCCTGCATCTCTTGAGTCACATGGCATCCACGGTTCACATAGTACCATATGCACACTACATATGCACCTCACACAGTGGACTTTAACTTCCCAGTGGACACAGGCCACGGGGGACTTACAGGATCTGATCCAAATAAAAAACCCTCTAGTCCAGTCCCTGATCTGGTGGTGCACTCCAGAAAATCTTAATATAGGGTCACCTTTTCAGATGTCTCCACCTCAACATACTCTCACCACGATGCATTCAAGCTCGGGTGGGGAGCCCATCTCGATTCTATCTCCACTCAAGGACTCTGAATTGTACAAGTATCAGCTCTGCAGATCAACCTCTTAGAGCATCAGTCAATCATAAATGCCCTTCACATCTTTCAACACCACCTCAGGGGCAGCCAAGTCCTGATCCGGAGAGACAACCAACTGGCCATGTTCTATGTGAACAAACAGGGAGGAACAGGTTCACGCCCCCTCTGCGAGGAAGTCATTTTCCTGTGATCCTTTGCAGTCTCTCAGTAGATCCACCTCCGATCGGTCTATATCCTTGGTGAACTCAATCACCTAGCAGACCAGCTGAGTTGGATGCTCCACCCACACGAGTGGACCCTCAACCCACGCACTGTGGCAAGGATCATCCAAAAATGGAGAACCCCGATCATTGATCTTTTCACCACTCCCCAAAACAGGCAGCTCCCATTGTTCTGCCCCAGAGTAACCTCCAGACTCAGCCAGGCACCCGATGTCTTCCTCCTTCATTGGGGTCAGGTACCGCAGTATGACTTCCGTCCCACCCCCCACCCCCCCAATCCCCAAAATCCTCTTCAAACTCCTGAGGGACAGAGACATGATGATATTCATAGCTCCTTTCTGGCCTTGTCAGCCCTGGTTTCACCTAGTGCTTTCACTAGCACAGGCTCAGCCAATACGATTGGGATGTGAAACAGGCCTTCTGTCCCAGGGCAATGGAACAGTCCTGAATCTGCGCTCTCTCCGTCTGGCAGCATGGCTGCTGAAGGGCTGATGCTGCAGCATCTCAACCTTCCATAAGGAGTGAAAAATATCCTCCTGACGTCAAGGAAACCATCCACAAGACGTTCCTATGCCTTCAAATGGCACAGATTTGGTTCCCTATAGCTAGTCACCTCAAGTACAAAGCCCTCCTAATGACATTTAAAATCCTCCACCACCTCTCTGCAACCTCCCTGGAAGAACTCATACAATGGACACCTGACAATAGAGTTAGGAGACAAGCATGGTGAACACTCTCACCATCCCTGCCTTGGTTAGAAAAAGCTCCCAATCTACCAGGCATAGAGCCTTCACCCTATTTGCCCCTCTGCTCTGGAACTCTTTCCCTGCACCAATCCGTCCACCTTCAGAAAGGCAACAAAGACATGTACTTTGAACATGTATCATAGCCCACTCTGGTCCAGTCTCCTCACCATTGCCCAGGCCCACCATATTCCTCCTATCATCTTGTAAATAGTTGCCCAGGTTCTACCCACGTTATCACCCTTGTTTTAGTTTATAGACCAATGTTCACCTGGTTACTAAAGGCTACTGTTTGTTGTTCTGCCTGTTAAGTTTTGTTCACTTGTTCAATGTAAACCCGTTCTATGTAATGAGTTGTTCTGCTGTAAACCGCGCTGATTTAAAATAGTGCGGTATATAAAACCAAATAAATAAATAAATTTGCTTCATGGTCTCGGAAAAAGTCCTCAATGTGTTCACCATACCTATAGCTTTGCTTCTGCAATATCTATTTCACCTGTCCTCCTCAGGACTCAAAACTAATTCAGTGAGAGTTCACCTCAATGTAACTGCAGATTTTCACAGCCGGTCAACCTATCTCCTCACATCCACTGATTGTACGATTCATGAGAGGTCTCCTACTCTCTAAACTAGCCCTCAAACCTTTTCCGGTGGCTTGGGACCTTAATGTGGTCTTACAAGAAAATTGTTGGTCTTTTCGGAGTAATACAACTAATGTAGAAATTTAAGTAAATCACTCCACTTTTAACTTCTGGCTATAATCAGGGTTCTGGTAGTATTTCTCTATCTCCCGAATGTAGTCTCAGATCAAAGCAGCGCTCATGAACACTTTATGTAGTGAAACAGTAACTGCGCTTGATGACATCAATGACTACCGGGTCTACTGGCTTTTTTACGATTTTCTCTTCCTATTTTTTATTGATTACTTTATTTTCTTTAAATATCTTTCCTCTTGCCAATACACCAGTGCTCAAACCTCTATTACTTGATGTGTGTAATTTAAAAGTCTGTAGAGAACAGTGGAACAAACTTAACTTTCTCTGTACGCTTGTTCAACTCGGCTCCCTTAATCTTAACAATCCTCCATACGCCTCACACATTCGACGTCCTCGCGTTTCACTCATCAATGGAGTTCCTTCTGGAGAATCTGAATGCAAGTAAAAAGCCTAGATTGGAAATGCTCTCTAGTTTTAAACTTATACTCATGGTTAAAAAATACCTATTTTCCTTTTGTGCAAGCTAATATTAGTACTCACTATTGGTTGCTGGCCACGTCTCTTGCACAAAAGGAAAATAGGTATTGCACAAGCTTGCACAATAGGAAAATAGGTATTTTTTAACCATGAGTATAAGTTTAAAACTAGAGAGCATTTCCAATCTAGGCTTTTTACTTGCATTCAGATTCTCCAGAAGGAACTCCATTGATGAGTGAAACGCGAGGACGTCGAATGTGTGAGGCGTATGGAGGATTGTTAAGATTAAGGGAGCCGAGTTGAACAAGCGTACAGAGAAAGTTAAGTTTGTTCCACTGTTCTCTACAGACTTTTAAATTACACACATCAAGTAATAGAGGTTTGAGCACTGGTGTATTGGCAAGAGGAAAGATATTTAAAGAAAATAAAGTAATCAATAAAAAATAGGAAGAGAAAATCTTAAAAAAGCAGGTAGACCCGGTAGTCATTGATGTCATCAAGCGCAGTTACTGTTTCACTACATAAAGTGTTCATGAGCGCTGCTTTGATCTGAGACTACATTCGGGTGATAGAGAAATACTACCAGAACCCTGATTATAGCCAGAAAGTAAAAAGTGGAGTGATTTACTTAAATTTCTACTTAATGTGGTCTTGGCACAACTTCTTAAATCACCGTTTGAACCTGTAGCCACTACTTACCTCCGGTTTTTGACTTGGAAGGTCATCTTCCACATTGCTCTGACCTCAGCCAGGCACATCAACTTGCCTGAACTTTAGGCTTTGGTGGCGCATCCACCATACACTAGATTTCATCATGACAAGGTCGTCCTTCGCATGCATCCCCACTTTCTACCAAAAGTGGTATCGCCTTTCCATATCAATCATTCAGTAATCCTTCCAGTCTTCTTTCCAAGATCACACTCTTCCCCCGCAGAAGCAACACTGCACACCCTTGACTATAAGCTGGCCCTGGCCTTCTCTCTTCAGAGAACCCAGGATTTCTGTAAAACCTCACAATTGTTCGTTTCAATTGTTCCTGCATCGAAACACACGCTTTCCAGATGAATAGCAGATTGTATATCCTTTGCTTATGACTGAGCAGGCCTGACCCTCACAGGGCACTGTTCACAATGTCCGAGGCATGGCAACCTCCATAGCCAACCTACGCTCAGTAGCCATTGATGAAATCTGTCGGGCAGCAACCTGGTCCTCCATCCATACCTTTACCGTCCACTAGTGCTTGGACATGGACTCCTGCTGGGATGCTGCCTTTGGTCAGGCAGTCCTCCAACATCTATTGACACACAGCCACAGCTCCTGTCCCCCGCCCAGACTTCTTGTTACCAGATCACCATGGCGGGAATGTCAATGAATCTGTGAACCCTGTCTGAATTCTCCATTCTGGCCTGGTTTCTAAGTTTCCTGTGATCTGGGAGCTAGGGAGCCCCGTATAGCATAGTTACTCACCTGTGTAACAGGTGATCTCCGGGAACAGCTGGAATTTAGTCTTCACAACCCACCCTCCTCCACTTGGAGTTGTAGGGTTGTTTTCACTCTTTTTCTCAACTACAAACTCAACTGAGGAGAGGGAGTTGGAAGAAAAGGAAGGCAGCTGCACAGTGGAGTGCTCCGAAAAGCTCTCCTATTGGACACTGGGGAGCATTCCCACACATGCTTTATCGGTGCTGACATCACCCATATATGAAGACTAAATTCCTGCTGTTCCTGGAGATCACCTTTTACAGGTGAGTAACTATGCTATACCAAAATCCAAGGGATAGAAGTTGACTGTGAATGTGTCTAAATATTGGGGGAAGGGAGTGCATATATATTTAGTTATTTGACTCAAATCAGCTGCTACCTCCATAGTCTGAGGATATGTTACCATAATGTGTGCCTATCTTTTCTCAGTAAAATGTAGCATATTTGATCCATTGTTTAACTGCAAAATACCACTTTCGTAAATTTCAGTAAACTTAGTACTAAATATAAAAGTATAAGAAGTAACGCTTTGAAATAGTTAATACATTTTGTTCATGAGCAGCAAGGGAAATGGAACCAAGATCCTAGCACAATGTTTGACATTTCTTTTCTGGAAAAGATCTTGGATTCCCTCAAATGAAGAAAAAGAGAAAAGTCCAGAGAGGTCTTTATATTGTCTGGCTGTGATCAAACAAGGTTTACATAGAGGAATGTTGAAACTTTGCACATTTCTTTTTATATTGCATCTTATGTTGGGTGCTTGTCATGTTTCTTCTGTCTTTTTCTGTGCTATGTCATTTTTGGATGTATAGACTTTTAAATGTACTTTCTCTTATCCAGCAGGTCTTTGTGATATCAGTGAAAGTAATACAGCTTCAGAAGATCGCTGCAAGTCACCTACTTCAGGTAACTGCAGGATTTCATACAAGGAAAAGGTTGCATACTTACCATTGTCCATTGAGCTGTTTTAGGGAACAGCTCCATAAAGAGCTAGTGTGGTGATTTTGGGGAGGATTTTAGTGCATATTAGAAGTTCTTAACAAAATCAAAGGCCTGCATTTTAATTTGTCTGAAGATGTAAAAATAGTATCCTGAGTGGATATGAATCATGAAGGGCCAGGTACAGATGTTTTAATGTGTGTACCTCAGTGAATAGAATGAATACCGTAGTAAGTTTGTAATAATGCTATGTGCCCATACTCCCCCAGGCTTTCATAATATGTCCTTATTTAATAAGCTCATGGGAGTGCATGTTCTCTTCAGCAGTAAAACAAGGAAGTATCACTTCTGCCCCAGTTCATTTTGTGCTTTCTTATTCATTTGGAAAATTCTCTTGAGCTCAGAAGTAAATAATAGTGTTATGAAATTGATTTTGCCAAGGGATGCCAATAGAGATCATTTCTTAGTTTTGTTTTTTGCAAAACTAATGGAAGTAAAAATACAAATGAACTTTTTCTATGTGATTATATATCACTTCTTAGCAGTGTTGTAGCAACAGCTGTGATCCTGCTTATGTTGCACAAATTCACAGCTTCTGCATTACAGTTACTAAAATGTTTTATGACATAATTCAGGCTTTTCCAGCTGATTAGAACATTGTAGACCAGGGCCGACTAGTTGTGCTATGTGTTCCTTATTTGTTGTCAGGTGTAATTTATTTATTTATTTATTTTATTTACTTCTCTTATATACCGCGCTATTAAAATCAGTGCGGTTTACAATTGAACAAAAAACATACTGCAATGTCACATGACAATTGAGTTTTTACATTGAACATGGACGAGATAACCTGGAGGTAACAGGGGTAACTAATTACAGAGTAATGTTGTTGCATTAACATGTTTAGTGTCTACTGGATTAATAAAGAAAAGCTGAAAGTGTTTTATAAGTGGCAACTGAAGAACAACTGTGGTGCAAGTTTGTATCTTATCCGCCCCCCCCTCCCCCGGTCCCTACAGATTTATTTACACTTGTCTGCCCCCAGTGCCGCAATAGTAGGAGCAGCAACAGTCCGGAGACCCAGGTAGCAGTTGCCTGCCCCAGCAGCTGCTCCACCACACATTCTGTTTTCTCTCTGTTGCTGCCTGGGGCAGGGGGGAATTAGTGGGAGGACTTAAAACAGGGCATTACCGGTGTGATGGAAAAAAGGAGGATGGAGGAGACTGATAGGGCAAGAAACAAAGAAACACAAGTCATTTGCAGGGAAGGAAGAATGAGGCCACTGCAGTTGGCAGGGATAGAATGAGGAGAAAGAGGAGTGGGGCTGTTCTAAGCGGAGGGTGAAGGAAAGAGGAAGAGGGGAATTCCTCAGTTTTATGTGGCTGGTACATTTTGCATTTTGGCAGCAATCCCTCTAAAAACTGCTCTCCAGCATAGGAAATGTTGGAAAGAATTAGGCAGGAAAAGTTGATATCTATTTTCCCAAGCAAATCTTAGACTTTTCAGATTAGTTGCAGACACGGGCGGCCCAAGGGAGGTGCGGGGCCATGTGCGGAGATTAATTGTGGGGCCTCATTTGAATAAATATTTGCTTAATGTTAACATGCATTTTTAGTAAACTTGCTTCTTAATGAGTGTCTGGATAAAAAAGACTAACAGATTTCTACGTTACTATATTCCAGTGCCAACCGCCAGGCCCCTTAGGAAGTACTATAAACACTGCCCATTTAGAACTCATAGCAAATCCACCATATCATAACAGCACTACCAGGACTCACAAAGCAACATACCCTACCTATCAAAAGGCAACACTGCAAATATTAAATCAGTACATCTCAGAGAATACCAATGCATCTCCTACTGGGGAAAGAGAACAAGTGACACGCTCAAATAGAAACTACATGAACAGAATACCTTAGCTTGTTAAAAAAGGAAAACATAGACCATCACCAAAGAACAAGGGATCACAAATTAGAAATAGGAAGACAAGAATTAAACTGGGAACCCCAAAAGCCAAACTTGGGATGTACAATAACACTGGAGAAATAAAACTATAAATTAATTTCCTCTTGTACTAAACAAAACACAAAAGACGTTAACGATGCACATTTCCCAGAGCTGATATATTCCAATTAATATATTCAAAATAAAAAAGTATTTTTCTACCTTTTGTTGCTTGTGCATTTTCTTTTTCAGTTGCAATTGCTCCACTCACTTTCTTCTGGTTTCTTTGTGTCTTCTGCGAACTATCCATTTGTCCTTTCTTCTCTTTTAGATATTTTTCAAATTTTTTCTCTATATCTGCTTTAACATACTGATCTTTCCACTTTTGCTCTTTCCTCCATTTCTTTCCTTATTCCTTTATCATCCACTCAAATTTCATCCTTCCATTCTCAATCTCCACTTACTCTTCCAATACCCGGCCCATCGTAGACTTTTCTTACCTCCCACTCAAAATATCTTTTCCCCTCTCCATTCTCTTTCCCCATCCCTTTCTAGTCCTCCCCCAAAATCAGCTCCCTTATAGTTCTAGACCCACCCAGCATCTGCCCCCTTCTAGTCCCAGTCTCCCAAACTTCCACATCAGCCCATTTCCAGTTCTAGCCCCCCATAGGCTGTTTTCCAGTTCCATTCCAGCCCCCCATCAGCCCATTTCCAGCCCTATTCCAACTCCCATCAGCCCACTTTCAGTCCTATACCAGCCCCCATCAGCCCACTCCCAGTCCTATTCCAGCCCATCACCCATTTGCAGTCCACGTTCCCCCCATCAGCCCATTTCTAGTCCTATTCCAGCTCCTCATCAGCCCATTTCCAGTCCTAGCCCCCCATATGCTCTTTTCCAGTTCCATTCCAGTCCCCCATCAACCCATTTCCACTCTAAGCTCCCACATCAGCCAAATTCCAATCCTAGCCCCCTCGTCAGCCCACTTTGTCCTATTCCAACCCCCCTCAGTCCATTTCCAGTCCTTATCAGCCCAATTCCAGTCCAGGTTCCCCCCCCCCACCCGCCACCACAGCCCATTTCGTCCGTTCCCCCCCCCCCCACCATCATAGCCCAATTGCAGTCTGTTTCCCCCCATCACAGCCCATTTCCAGTCCATTCCCCCCCTCCCCCATCACAGCCCAATTGCAGTCCCCCCCACCACAGCCCATTTCCAGTCCCCCCACCACAGCTCATTTCCAGTCCGTTCCCCCCACCATCACAGCCCATTTTCAGTCGGTCCCCCCCCCCCCGCCATCACAGCCCATTTCCAGTTCGTTCCCCCCCTACCATCACAGCCCATTTCCAGTCGGTCCCCCCCCACCCCGCTATCACAGCCCATCCAGTCGTAGCTGCCCCCCCCTCCCTCCAAAGAGCCCTGCACCGTCTAAGGGGCTGCAGAGGGAGCCGGGGAAGCCCGTGCGAGGCCCAGGCTCCCTCTGCACAGCCCGCCAGGGTGAAGAGCCATTACCTTCACGCTGGCGGGTGTTTCAATGAAGCTGCGAATGCCGGGAAAGGTTAAAGGCAATGCCCTTTAACCTCTCCCAGCATTTGCGGCTTTATTGAAACAGTCACCAGCGTGAAGGAAAAGGCTCTTCACGCTGGCGGACTGTGCAGAGGGAGCCGGGGCCTCGCATGGGCTTCCCCGGCTCACTCTGCAGCCGTCCATTGAGCGAGAATGTGGTTCGCGCGGGGACCTTTGCGAACAACATTTTCGCTCAATGGACGGGCCAGCCCTGGGTGCAGATAGTATATGCTATTATAGTGCATTCATGAAACCTAAAATTAGAACTCTGGCATTTTGCACATAGCATTGAGCAGTACTGCATATGATGTCAGATTAATCAAAGGGTTGTACCAAAGTAATTATTGATATTCTCAAAAGAAACAAAGTGCTGAGGGTGAAATTTAGGCTAGAAGCATGATAGATTTTTCTTTCTCAAATCCTTATTGCTTCAACACAATTTAATCTTTCAACCCCACAATACATTACATTGCTCTGATTACCTCTTCAAAAATGCATAATATTGAAAGAACATGAGTCATCAAGAACAGACTAATTGTAAATAGTTTTCTGGTATTCGAATCATGTTGTATATCTCTTATTTGTTAGTTATATGTCATCACTACCTTGTTCAATGTAATTCAGTTGTTTTAAGAACATAAGATATACCATACTGGGTCAGACCAAGGTCCATCAAGCCCAGTATCCTGTTTTCAACAGTGGCCAATCTAGGCCATACATACCTAGCAGTTTCCCCAAAAGACACAAGTTCCACAATGCTTGTACTGGGTCAAACATTAATATCCTGGGTCCCTTCTTAATAATGGTTTATGGACCTTTCCTCCAGGAACTTGTCCAAACCTTTTTTAAACCCAGCTACACTAACAGACTTTACTACATCCTCCGGTAACAAATTCCAGAGTTTGATTACACGTTGAGTGAAAAAATATTTTATTTTATTAGTCTTAAATAGTTTACCCTGTAGCTTCATTGCATGTCCCCTACTCTTTCTATATTCTGATAACGTAAACAATCGATCTACGTTTACCCATTCCACTGCTATGATTCTTGATATGGCAGTATAAAAAATCACATAAATGAATAGTAGGCAAATTGAGCCTGTGGTTTTGTACAGAGAAGAGGTTGAGAGAAGGCTGTTTTTTGTGGTAATTATCTGGTTCTTGCTTAAGGCAAGAGTCCCATACTTGTTCCTTGCTGCAAGGTTCAAGATGGTTCAAACTCTTTAGAAGGCTGTGTGTATAAAACATGGGAAGAGGCTGTGCTTATTAGAAGTCTCCGAACGACATAAGATCTGGTCAAAAAGGTTATACCAGCAGAGTAAGCTGATGTTCGTATTTGGGGTTGAGAAGTTTTATGTCTATAGTTGGCACAGATTTTTTTCTTGTTCATGTGGATTGCCAGTTGAAAGAACAGTTAAGCAATCAGAAGAAGGTTGAGCTCCAGGGATACTTGGTCCATTTTCAGCCTAAAAGTAAATTATATTATTATTACACATAAGCCTACCACCTGGAATTGCCAACAGCTCCCAAAATTTCCTGTGACCTGTTTCTCCTTTGGAAACAGCAATATTGTGAGAAATCCTAGACGTGACTTGGAAATTCTCAGCTATTACCAATTCAGCATAAACAAGCCGGCAGAAGAGTGTATATTGCAGACTGGCATTGTCCAAGAGCAGTTTGGCAAATTAGCAGAACTGGCAAGAATAGGAGAGGAATACAGATCGCATTTTAACTAGATTTTTGCCTTTCATATACTGACTGTATTGTTTTTTATGTATAGGTATTAATGTGTGTTGCACAAATAAATTGTAAAAATGAGAAAATGACACTGTTCCATATTTAAAAGGTTTGTTCAGTTACTATAGGGAGTTAGCCAGGCAAACCTCAAGTTTTTTTCAAAAATTTTCCCTCCCCTCAATCTGCTCACTATCAGATGTTTGTCCATTCAGATCAATATCTTGGCACAATTTTCCTGATTTAAAAAGCAGTGGCAACAGGGGTGGGGATAAGGGAGTTCCTGGGGCACTGTTTAACTAAAAATACTGTTGTGAGGGGGGGGGGCGAGAGTATTTGCAAGGGCATTTTGTGCTTGCTGAAGAAGTACTGTAGGAGTTTTAGAATCCCTGCTCTTCTAAACTGACATGAGACCAGATCATGGCTGGTTTTGTTATTCCCCATGTCACCTGGTTAACAGAACTTCCTCACAGAAATTGTTTTACAGAATAGCAGGGGCGGCCCAAGGGGGGTGCGCGGCCATGTGCGGAGACTGGGTGTGGGGCCTCATTTGCATAAGGGCCTCATTTGCATAAATATTTGCATAATGTTACCATACACTAACTTTTAGTAAACATGCCTCTTAATGAGTATGGATAAAGAAAGACTAAAAGATTTCTACATTACTATAATCCAGTGCCAACCATCAGCCACATTAGGAACTACTACAAACACTGCCCATTTAGAACCCATAGAAAACCCACCGTATCATAACAGCACTACCAGGACTCACAAAGCACCATACTCTACCTATCAAAAGGCAACACTGCAAATATTAAACCAATACATTTCAGATAATAACAATACATGACCTACTGGGGAAAGAGAACAAGTGGCAATGTCAAATAGGAATTACATAAACAGAATACCTCAGCTCAGTTACACATGCAGAACATAGACCATCACCAAACAAGGAATCACAATTTAGAAACACGAAGACAATAATTAAACTGGGAACCCCAAAAGCCAAACTTGGAATGTACAACAACACTGTAGAAATAAAACTATAAATTAATTTCCTCTTGTATTAAACAAAGCGCAGATGTTAATGATGCACATTTCCCAGAGCTGACATATTCCAGTTAATAAATTCAAAATAAAGAGATATTTTTCTACCTTTTGTGCATTTTTTTTTCAGTTGCAATTGCTCCAGCCACTTTCTTCTGGTTTCTTCGTGTCTTCTGCTAACTCTCCATTGTCTGTTGTCCATCTTTCCTTTCTTCTCTCTCCTAGTTTTTTTTTCCATTCTCTCTCTACATCTGTTTTAACATACTAATCTTTCTCCTTTTGCTCTTTCCTCATTCCTATTTCATCCTCTCAATTTTTACCCCTCCATCCTCAATCCCCACTTACTCTCCCAATACCCGGCCAGTTGTAGATTTGTCTTCCCTCCCACAGAAAAAAATTTTCCCCTCTCCATTTCACTCTCCCAGCTCCATCCCATTCTAATTCTCCCCCAACATCAGCTCCCTTCTAGTTCCAGCCCCACCCAGCATCCGCTCCCTTCTAGTCCCCGCATCAGCCCATTTCCAGTCCTAGCCCCCCATCAGCCCATTTCCAATCCTATCTTAGCCACAGCATCAGCCCATTTCCTGTCCTAGCTCCCCCATCCATTTCAAGTCCTATCCGAGTTCCTCCATCAGCTCATTTCTAATCCCAGCCCCCCATCAGCCCATTTCTAGTCCTTTCCTAGCCCCATCAGCCGATGTCAAATCCTAGCTCCCCTCCACTCAGCCCATTTCCTATCCAAGCCCCCCATGAGCCTACTTCCAGTTCTAGCCCCTCCATGAGTCCATTTCAATCCAAGCCCCCACCACAGCCTTTTTCCAATCTTAGCACCCCCAACAGCCCATTTCCAGTCCTATCCTAGCCCCTCCATCAGCCCATTTCCTGTCCTAGCCACCCCCCCCCACTCAGCCCATTTCCAGTGCTAGCTCCCTCCCCTCACAGCCCATTTCCATTCCAAGCCCCCCTCCCCATCAGCTATTTGCAATTCAAGCCCCCCCTTCCACTCAGCCCATTTCCAGTCCTAGCAACCCCCCCAGCCCTAGCAAACCCCAGCCCAAAAGGACTTCCAATCTCTAGGAGAGAAACTCAAGCCCATTGTTAACACTGTTGCATTCTCAGAAGTTCTACCTGTTCTTTGTAAGGGGACAAAAAGGCTGCATCGCATTAACAGCTTTAATACATGGCTCCAGACCTGGTGCAGACAAGAAGGATTCAGATTTATTGGCAACTGGGGCAACAGATGGACCAACAAGAGACTATACTGTGCTGATGGACTACATCTCTCTGTCGCAGGAAAAAGAAACCTAAGTGAAAAATTCAGGCAGTATGTGGATATGCATGCCACCCCCTGCAAAAGCAGAATAACATCAGAAACAGCCACACTTTTAAATCACACATCAAAAACAAGTGGGAAGAAGTGGGCAGAACAAAATCAATGCAAAATACACACAAGCCAGGTAAATGCTGGAAAGCAATGAGCACAAATGCTCGAAGCTTAGCCAATAAAATTCCGGACCTGGAAGCCCTAATGGTGGAAATGGATTTGGGCATCGTGGTCATTTCAGAAACATGGTTTACTGAATCGCATGATTGGGATATAGCCATAACTGGCTATAATCTATTCAGAAGAGACAGAGAAAATGGAAAAGGAGGAGGAGTAGCCTTGTATGTCAAAAACAATATTAAAGCTACTGAAATGCAGGGGACATGGGGAAAAGAAGAAGCGCTCTGGATTGCGTTGGAAAGAGGAGATGGCACTGTCATCCATATTGCTGTAGTCTACAGATCTCCGACTCAAATTGAAGAGAGAGATAACAAATTGATTATAGATATTGCCAAGATAGCAACAAAGGGGGAAGCAATCATATTGGGTGACTTTAATCTACCTGATATGGATTGGATTACTCCTTCTTTACATCTGGAAAGAAGCAAAAAAAATTGTGGATGGGAGAGCGTTTGGAAGGTGTGTGGAGGTGTGCTGGGCTTTGAGATCGTGCCCAGAGTGAGCCGGGACTGATCCTGTGAAGCCGACGCTGCCGTTCCTGAGAACATTGGGCAGGCACGCCCGGGACAGCCTGCTCCTGGTGTGGCCTTTCAGGAGTTAAAGGGCTTCCACCTGGGTTCCCCTGTTGGAGAGCGTTTGGAAGGTGTGTGGAGGTGTGCTGGGCTTTGAGATCGTGCCCAGAGTGAGCTGGGACTGATCCTGTGAAGCCGACGCTGCCGTTCCTGAGAACATCGGGCAGGCATGCCTGGGACAGCCTGCTCCTGGTCGGGCCTTTATTTTTTCCTCTATATCTTTCCTCTCTTCAGTTCTCCGTGACCGTGGAGCGTGACCGCGGGGCGTGTTCTGAAGGGGCGTGTCTAAAGGGGCAGGTTCTGCCCCTTAGACGCCCCTTCGATGCCGCTGCGGCGCCTGTATTTCGGCGATTACAGACTATGGTGTTGAGGTCTCATGCGTTCACAGTGTGTCTTTGCTGTAGTATTTTGCTTGTGTTTTGTAAGTAAATAGCGTGGTTTGTCTATATTATAATATGGGGAAATGGAAGGCAAAGGCTTGTGTTAAGTCTCAGAGTACTGGAACCGGAAGTTCTAAACCGGTCGGTCCTCTAGACAGGCATGTAGTTCCTCTCCCACTGGCGCAGTCCTCTCCCGACGGTGTTTCTTTGAGTCCCGACGGGAGATCTCCTCCTTGCCCTGGTTCAGAGTTGTCAGTTGTCTCTGGGGTTCCTCTTGAGGCCATGGGGGATTTGAGAAGTGTTATTAAATTACCTACTCCGGTTCTTGGGACAGCTTCAGGAGACTCTTCTGAGCTACCGGACCTGCCCTCCGAGGCAGAAGTGACCTTGAGGGACGTTTGGGGGGCTTTAAAATGCATTGATTTAAAAGTATCTTCAAAATTGGATTCCCTATGTACCTTTACCCAAGAGGCTGCAGATTCTTTGCAACAATTGGATAAATGGGTTACTTTATTGGATATGGACGTTTCTAAACTAGATTCTCAGGTTCTTCCTCTCCAGTCAGTTAATGTTTTAGGCATTAAGGACTCTTTATGTTTACACTCTAAAGTTGAAGCTCTTGAGAACTCTATGCGTAGGTGTAATCTAAGGTTTTTAAATTTTCCTCAATCTTCGTTGCTTTCAGCAAATATTCTTCTGGATAAATATCTTAAGGAGGTTCTGGCAATATCTGACCCTATTGAAGTTTCTCAAATATACTATATTCCTTCAACTTCCAAAAAGGTTAATTCCGCTGATGATGAACTAGATGAGAGATTTCCCACTATCGCTAATCTCACGGCCTTTATTGAGGAATCCTTAGATATTATTACCTTGAGGTCTACTTTGATAGTTACTTTTCCATCCATTTTGATTAAGCAACGTATCCTTAAAGCTTATTTTAAGGTTAAGGCGCTTAAGTTTTGTGGACAGGTTGTGTTTGTGTTTCCAGATGTGTCACGGGCTACTCAATTGTGCCGGAGGCAATTTTTAGCTTTAAAGCCTCAAGTGTTAGCTATGGGTGCTACTTTTTTCTTGAGATTTCTGTGCACGTGTGCTCTCAATTTCGATGATGCTTCCTATGTTTTTGTAGACGTCATTTCTGCATGATAGACAGGGCTCGGTAGGAGATGGTACCATTTGATGATATTTCACCTCTTCAGGTGTGGGTCTTAGGACCCAGATTACTGTGTTATGTTATATATTTCTTTGCTTTTTTATTCCAATCGCACTCTCATGATGTGGGCTATATCATGTAAACTTGTTTGCTTTTGTTTATGTATTTCCTTGGGGTTTTTTATTTCTGGATTGACTTGAATTTATATTTGATCAATGTAATTTGATTAAAAACTCAATAAAAAAAAATTGTGGATGCACTCCAAGATGCATTACTTAGACAAATGGTGATGGAACCAACCAGGGAACGCTCAACACTGGATGTAGTGCTCACCAACGGTGATAGCATGTCGAATGTCTGCGTGAGTGCCTCTGTGAGCAACAGCGACCATCACACGGTGTGGTTTGAGATAAAAGCCATGGTACAGGTCAATCATAGAAAGCTCAAAGCCCTAAACTTCAAAAACACTGACTTCAATAAAATGGCCGAGTACATAAAGGAGGAGATGACGGGGTGGAAGGAGACAAGGGAAGTGGAATTGCAATGGGCTAAACTAAAGGCGGCAATAAAAGGGGCAACAGATAAATATGTAAGAAAAGTAAATAAAAACAAGAGGAGAAGAAAACCTATTTGGTTTTCCAAAGAGGTGGCTGCTCAAATAAAGGCAAAAAACACAGCTTTTGCAAAATTCAAAAGCTTGCAAACAGAAGAACACAGAAATGAATACAGGATCAAGCTCAAAGAGTCTAAAAGAGAAATAAGGATAGCAAAATCAAAGGCAGAGGAAAAGATGGCTAAAGATGTTAAGGGTGGCGACAAAACTTTCTTCAGGTACATTCGGGAAAGGAAGAAGATCAGAGTTGGAATTGCAGGACTCAGAAGTACTGGGAAAGGACTCGTGGAAAGTGACACTGAAAAAGCGAAATTGCTAAAAAAATATTTCTGCTCTGTTTTTACTAAAGAAGATCCTGGAGATGGACCAGCTGTGACTCCCAAATATAAAAATGGGAATGAAGTAGATACCATGCCATTCACAGAAGATGAGGTGTTAGAACAACTTGCTAAACTGAAAGTGGACAAAGCCATGGGACCGGATGGGATACATCCCAGGATACTGAAAGAGCTCAGAGAGGTTCTTGCAGGACCGTTAAAGGATGTCTTCAACAGATCCTTGGAAACAGGCAAGGTTCCTCAGGACTGGAGAATGGCTGATGATATACCTCTACACAAAAGTAGTGACAGGGAAGAAGTGTCAAACTATAAGCCTGTGAGCCTTACCTCGGTGGCGAGAAAAGTAATGGAGGCGCTCCTGAAACCAACAGGTTGCAAGATCCGAGGCAACATGGGTTTACCGAAGGACGATCTTGCCAAACAAATCTGATTGAGTTCTTTGACTAGGCGACCAAGGAACTAGATCAGGGGCATGCAATGGAAGTCATCTACCTGGATTTGAGCAAAGCCTTTGATACTGTTCCTCATAGGAGTCTTGTCAGTAAACTCAGTAGCTTGGGGAAGGGTCCCAAGATGGTAAACTGGATTAGAAATTGGTTAACTGACAGACAACAGAAGGTGATGGTACATGGAGCTCACTCGGATGAGAGGAAGGTGATTAGCGGGGTACCCCAGGTTTCGGTCCTGGGCCCGGCACTGTTCAATATATTTGTGAGTGATATTGCTGAAGGACTGAATGGAAAGGTCTGTCTTTTTGCAGATGACACAAAAATTTGCAACAGAGTGGACTCCCCCGAGGGAGTGGTTAACATGAGGAGAGATCTACAAAAGCTGGAAGACTGGTCTAATGCTTGGCAACTACGATTTAATGCGAAAAAGTGCAGCATCATGCACTTGGGTAGCAGAAATCCAAGGGAAATGTACACGATAGGGGGCGAGAATGCACGGTTCAGGAGAAAACCTTGGTGTGATTATCTCTGATGATCTCAAGGTGGCAAAACAGTGCGACAAGGCGGTGGCAAAAGCCAGGAGCATGTTGGGCTGCATACAAAGAGGGATTACCAGCAGAAAGGAAGAGGTACTTATGCCACTGTACAAGTCACTGGTGAGGCCTCACTTGGAATACTGTGTTCAGTTTTGGAGACCATATCTTGCAAAAGATGTAAAAAGACTGGAAACTGTTCAGAGAAAGGCGACCAAAATGATTTGGAGCCTGCGTCAGAAGCCTTATGAGAAGAGACGTGAAGACCTAAATATGTACACTTTGGAGGAGAGGAGGGACAGGGGAGATATGATTCAGACCTTTAAATACTTAAAGAGAAATGATGAACAAACAAACCTCTTCCAAAGACGGGGAAGCTGTAAAACTAGAGGGCATAACATGAAGCTGCAAGGTGGTAAATTGAAAGGCAATGTCAGGAAATATTTCTTCACTGAAAGGGTGGTGGATGCTTGGAATGCCCTCCCGATGGAAGTGGTGGGCGCAAACACGGTGACAGAAATCAAAACGGCATGGGACAAACACAGTGGATCCCTTTACAGCAACAGAATAAAAACAAAATAAACGGTACCATCTAACTTCTGAACCATCTAACGTCTCAACAAATAGGGGTGCCCTACATGGAGTGGTGGGTTCACCCCTAAACAAAGACATGGGGAGGGGTGGCCTGCACAGAGTGACAGGTGCACCTACTCTTGCCATCTTGCTGGGCAGACTAGATGGACCATGCTGGTCTTTATCTGCCGTCACTTACTATGTTACTATGTTACCAGTCCTAGCCCTCCCCATAGCCCATTACCAGTCCTAGCCCCCCCATCAGCACATTTCCAGTCCTAGCCCCCCCATAGCCCATTACCAGTCCTTTCCCTCCCATCAGCCCATTACCAGTTCTAGCCCCCCCATCAGCCCATTACCAGTTCTAGCCCCCCCATCAGCCTCTTTACAGTCCTAGCCACCCCGTAGCCCATTACCAGTCCTAGCCCCCCATCAGCCCACTTCCAGTCGTAGCCCCGCCCAGGTAGATTTAAGAAAAAACAAACTTGCTGCTGCTGCTGCCGTGGCAGCGGCAGAATCGAGCGTCCCGCGGGGCCCCCCTGCCCGGCAGAGTCCTCCATGCAGTCTCAGCTCCCTCAGCACGGGCTTTTCAGAGCCGTGAAGGGAGAGTTTCCCTTTCTCGTGGTTCTGTTTAAGCCCGTGGGGCTGATGGGAAACAGGAAATCCTGTTTCCCATCAGTGCCAGCTGCTTAACAGAGCCGCGAGGGAGAAGCTCTCTCCCTTCGCGACTCTGAAAGCCGGCACTTAGGGAGCTGAGGCTGCATGGAGGACTCTGCCGGGCAGGGGGGGCCCTGCGGGACGCTCGATTCTGCCGCTGCCATGGCGGCAGCAGCAGCAAGTTGTTGTTTTTTTTTTTGTTAATTTTACTGGCAGATGCAGAATGTTGTTTGCGCGGGGCCCCCTGAAACGTGGGGCCCTGTGCAAACAGCATTCTTGCACAATGGACGGGCCGGCCCTGCAGAATAGGCTGCTGGAGAAATTGACCTAGATCCAGGGGTTCTCAAACCAGTCCTCAGGATTCACCTAGTCAGTCAGATTTTCAGGATAACCACAATGAATATCCAAGCTTTGCCTCCAATTGTATTTAAATCTCTCTCATGCATATTCATTGTGGTTCTCCTGAAAACCTGATTGGTGAGGTGTGCCCCGAGGATTGGGTAGAGAACCCATGACGTAGACTGAATTTTGTTTTTTTCTAAGTAAGTCTCCTATATTAATGTTGTTACATCAGATTTCTGTCTTTGAATTAATTGAAGCTATATGAAGATTAAGGATAAGAATTAATACTCCCTTGTTTCTAAAGGTGTTTTTATGCCTATGTATCTTAGCAATTCTCCAGGGAAAACGTTCAATTAAATGCTCAGTATTCATTACCATTATCTTTGTGTACGATCACTCTTTCTACTGCATTAAGCTTTGTCTGCCCGTTTCGAATTTTGCTTCTCAAGCATCCTTCCGAACAAGTTATAACAGTGTGTGCTGTCTCTAGTTTAGTTAAATGTTTATGCATATAAATATATGGAAAGATAGAAATAGAAATCTGTAATCAGCACACAGCAGGTATATGTTGAACTATTTTGATGCACACCCAGATGTCTGCAATAACTGGGAGTGCATACACATTATTTAATGTATATTCAGGAGTGCATCTTTGCAGTTATAAAATGGTTGTGATGTGACCTGCTTTTAAAAAAAATCAAATAGGAAATGTATTATGTGCAGTGGCTATATAAAGTCTGCCAGGTTTACTGTCCAAAGTTTTCACTTTTTGTTGCCCTCTAGCTTGGACGTAAAATGCATTAAAATGGTGCTTGTTTCATATCCATACCCTATAATAGCCAAGTGCAAAATAGATTCCAGAAATCCTTAGAAAATAAAGTAGAAAAAATATGGAAAGACTTGCTTTGATAAGTGTCCATGCCCCTTGTGCTTCTATAGCAATAATTTGAACTCTGGTATAACCAATTGCCTTCAAAAGCATAATGTATTTCAAAGCAAAGAACCAACCATGAGCTGCAAGAAGCTGGCAAAAGAACTCAAGGGCAAAGTTATGAAATGACACAGATAAAGGGATGAGTAGGAGCTTCTGGGTCGCCAGGAGTCAGCACTGACTCAAAGGCACACATTGCATTGCATGAAAGAACTGCAAAGCCCATAAATATCAGTTGGAACACAATCAATATGATTATAAAGAAGTGGAAGGTATGTGGCATCATGAAGACTTGGCCTAGATTACTTTTATCCATGCCCCTTTCTTCTACTGTGAACTCCAGTATCCATTCATCTGCCTTGAATAGACTACCCAAGTTGCAGGGCCAGCCTGTCTACTAGACGTTGCTAGGCAACTGCCTTGGACGGCAGAACTCTGTGTGTAGCAGGCCATGTGATGAGCCCCTCCCCCATTCTGAGCCATGCCACGCTGCCGCTGATTCTGGCAGCACGGGAGGACAGCTAGGCTCGGCAGCAGGCCATTGCTTTGGCACACATGGCCTGCCACTTCTGAACCTCCGAAGTTATGTCGGAGGGGGTTCAGAAATGGCAGGCCATGTGTGCCGAAGCACATGGCCTGCCGCTGAGCCTAGCCCCTCCTTGACTTCGCCACCAGTATCGGTGGTAACATGTAGGGGGCAGCACAGCTCGGAGGAGGGCGGCATGGCGGGGGCTTCTGACTAGGGCAGCAGAAACCCTTGGGCCGGGCCTGCCGAGTTGGTACATCAGGCTCCATTTCTGGTCCAATTCAAACCCAGGCTGTAAACTCATCCCTTTGAAGCTGCTTTCGGATTCTGACCTCTTTATTCTCCTGCCCACATCCATATGCCTTTTAATAATTTCCATTGTGAATTACCCTAGTTCCCTATAAGCCCGATTCTGTTCCGGACATAGATCCCCTCTGTGTGTCCGGTCTGAACTGGATGCACAGAGGGGAACACGATTCTGATCCCGCGGGGCACATCTAGCCCTGTGGGATCAGAATCGCGAACAAGCATGTATGTGCAGACCAGGACTGCGGTTCAGTCCCGGCTTGCACGTACATTAGTAGCCCACCTAACTCAGTCAGGGTTTTTAAATGGAGCTGCGGTGCCAAGGTGTCATGTTGCCCTGGCACCACGGCTCCATTTAAAAGCCGCAATGCTGGCCGCCCAGTTAAAGTGTTTATTCCCTGCAGCTCGAACCCCATCCGGCCTCCTAAGGCCAGGGGCGGGTTGCGGGGAATAAACCCTTGCCCCCTCTGCCCCATCCGTGCCCCACCCTCGGAGGCTGAAATAACTTCCCCAGACATTTTGACAGCCCCGGATGTACAGAGCCAACATTAGAATTGGCCCTATACGTCCAGGGGCAGCAACTGCCCACTGCCCGCCCATTCTCCGTCCCCAGGCAGCCCATTCCCTGCCCCCAACTAACTTCCTGCACAATTGGCGGGGAAGTTATTTGGGCGCAGGAGACAGGGTCGGCCCAAGGGGGGTGCGGGGCCATGTGCGGAGACTTGGTGCGGGGCCTCATTTGCATAAGTGGCCTTATTTGCATAACTTTTTGCATAATGTT
Source organism: Ichthyophis bannanicus (assembly GCA_033557465.1). Lineage (NCBI taxonomy): Eukaryota > Metazoa > Chordata > Amphibia > Gymnophiona > Ichthyophiidae > Ichthyophis > Ichthyophis bannanicus. Next base: position 548,932,706 of record CM066033.1, read on the forward strand.
ACCATACACTAACATTTAGTAAACATGTCTCTTAATGAGTGTATGGATAAAGAAAGACTAAAAGATTTCTACATTACTATAATCCAGTGCCAACGGCCAGGCACATTAGGAACTACTACAAACGCTGCCCATTTAGAACCCATAGCAAACCCGCCGTATCCTGACAGCATTACCAGGACTCACAAAGCACCATACCCTACCTATCAAAAGGCAACACTGCAAATATTAAACCAATACATTTCAGAGAATACTGGGGAAAGAGAACAAGTGGCAATGTCAAATAGGAATTACATAAACAGAATACCTCAGCTCAGTTACACATGCAGAACATAGACCATCACCAAACAAGGAATCACAATTTAGAAACAGGAAGGCAATAATTAAACTGGGAACCCCAAAAGCCAAACTTGGAATGTACAACAACACTGTAGAAATAAAACTATAAATTAATTTCCTCTTGTACCAAACAAAGCGCAGACGTTAATGATGCATATTTCCCAGAGCTTTAATATTCCAGTTAATAAATTCAAAATAAAGAGATATCTTTCTACCTTTTGTGCATTTTCTTTCAGTTGCAATTGCTCCAGCCACTTTCTTCTGGTTTCTTCATGTTTTCTGCTAACTCTCCATCGTCTGCTGTCCATTTGTCCTTTCTTCTCTCTTCTAGGTTTTTTTCCATTCTCTCTCTCTACATCTGCTTTAACATACTAATCTTTCTCCTTTTGCTCTTTCCTCATTCCTATTTCATCCACACAAATTTTACCCCTCCATCCTCAATCCCCCACTTACTCTCCCAATAACCGGCCAATTGTAGATTTTTCATCCCTCCCACACAAAATATTTTTCCCCTCTCCATTTTACTCTCCCAGCCTCATCCCATTCTAATCCTCCCCCAACATCAGCTCCCTTCTAGTTCCAGTCTCACCCAGCATCCATTCCCTTCTAGTCCCTGCATCAGCCCATTTCCAGTCCTAGCTCCCCCATCCATTTCCAGTCCGAGTCCCTTCATCAGCTCATTTCCAATCCTAGCCCCCCCATCAGCCCATTTCTAGTCATTTCCTTGCCCCACCATCAGCCCGTGTCAAATCCTAGCTCCCCTCCACTCAGCCCAATTCCAGTCCAAACCCCCCCCCCCATGAGCCTACTTCCAGTTCTAGCCCTTCCATGAGTCCATTTCAATTCAAGCCCCCACCACAGCCCATTTCCAATCTTAGCTCCCCCCAACAGCCCATTTCCAGTCCTATCCTAGCTGCTCCATCAGCCCATTTTCAGTCCTAGCTCCCTTCCCTCACAGCCCATTTCCATTCCAAGCCCCCTCCCCATCAGCTATTTGCAGTTCAAGCCTCCCCTTCCACTCAGCCCATTTCCAGTCCTAGCAACCCCCAACCCATTACCAGTCCTAGCCCCCCATCAACCCACTTCCAGTCCTAACCCATCACCCCATTTTCAGTTTAAGCCCCCCCTATAACCCATTACCAGTCCTAACCTCCCATCAGCCCACTTCCAGTCCTAACCCCATCAGCCCATTTCCAGTCAGCCCCCCATAGCCCATTGCCAGTCCTAACCCCCCCATCAGCCCACAGCCCATTACCAGTCCTAACCACATCAGCCCACCTCAAGTCCTAACCCCTCCCCATCAGCCCATTTCCTATCCTAGCCCCCCCATAGCCCATTATCAGTCCTAACCCCCCCCATAGCCCATTACCATTCCTAACCCCCCATTACCCCATTTCCAGACAGCCCCCATCAGCCCACAGCCCATTACCAGTCAACCCCCCCCCCAACATCCCACAGCCCACCTCAAGTCAAGTCCTAACCCCCTCCATAGCTCATTACCAGTCCTAACCCCCCCCCCCCCCCCACCGGCTAATGTAAAATTAAAAAAAAAAAAAAAAAAAAGCTGGCTGCTGCCGCCATGGCAGCAGCAGAATGGAGTGTCCCGCGGGGCCCCCTCTGCCCGGCTGAGCTCTCCCGGCCCGGCTGAGCCCCTCTGCGCCGGCTTTCAGATACGCGAAGGGAGAGTGTCTCCCTCGCATCTCTGTTAAGCCCGCAGGGGCAGTTGGGTACTTTGCCATCAGCCCCTGCGGGCTTAACAGAGACGCGAGGGAGACACTCTCCCTTCGCGTATCTGAAAGCCAGCGCAAGAACTTGACCTCTCTGTTTTTTTATAAAATATTTTTAGTATATTTTTATACATTTCTTTATAAATTGTTTTGTGCATTTGGCAAGCGGTCTCAGATGCCTTTTTTTCCATCCAAAAGCATCCCAACAATTATTTTTACACAGGGTCCCACTCCTGTTTGATCCTCAAGTTCCATATTATTGGTGTATTAATGTATTTTTTCATATGGTATATATACTGCTTTTACTGTTCACACACATCATCTTTGAGCAAGCACTCCGCTTTGTAATTTGATGCTAGCCACGCCCCCTTTTTTGGCGCGAGTTTCAGCATCTTTATAGACTCAGTTTCAAATGCAGTTCCGTTTACTATTTTTCGGAGACAGTGCTGGCAGTACACTCACTCTGATGGTAAGTACTGAGTACCCATGTTTTGCCTGACTCTTCTGCGTACAGTTCATCAACTACATTTCTCCTTATAATCCACACTGACGTTTAAAAGACACTTGCGATTTGCTACGTCCTTGCAACGCAATTTAAGTAATCTTTATCTGTTTTCACGTGCCGCGATGTTTTGCATAGACATGTTAAGGATTCTACTTTTAAAACTGTTCGGTTACTAAATTTGCAGTTCTGCGCTGGGTTCTAGCACAACAAACCCTCTTAATGCCATAAGATATTGTGTCTCAATCTCACCCGTATGAGCCACCGACCTTGGTATGCTGACGTGTATTGGGTATTCCCTTCGTTTTTAAAGAGCCTGCTATATATAATTTTATATATATTTTTTTCTATATTTTTTATAAATGTTGCAATTTAATACACCGATTTCTCTTCCATATATATGTTTTTTATATATTACAGTGAGGATTTTTTAATTCAGCATAGTTTTATATCACGTTTTAATGAATCGTTTTTCTTTATTAGTTACATTGACTTCCTTTTACTACCGCTGCAATTTAGACATACGAGACTGTGACCGTGACCATTTTATCACACATTGTGTGTGGGGCTGTGAGTATGGTTTTTCCCTCATTACCACCAACATTTGTTCTGAGACTATTTATTAGCGCTATTAAGGAATATGCCTTCTAAGTCTCAGGTTCACTTCCTTGCTTATGCGCCCCACAACATACACATTTTCTCCCACTTGATCGAGACTTCAGTAGTGAGACATGACCTTTATCCTCTATATCAAGAATGTTTCTCTCAGTTAGCCTCACTATCATATTCTTCAAGACCATTTGAAGATATTTTTCACTCATTTTTTCAAGTCAATATATTCATGTTTGGACATTTGAAAGTTACAGGCCACAGCCGGTTTGTCCATCTTAACCTCATTAAGCCAAAGGTTGCTGATCATGTGCGCACTGAGTGAGTATGTTTCAAAATTCTCCTCTCATTTACAAATTCCCTCATTTCACGTACAGTTTTTTTATATGGTTTGAACCCTAGGGTTTCAATTTTTGGTTTATCCACTTCTGCCCTGCTATGTTTTTAAACATTGCTTTCTATGTAACCGCATTATAATTATTGTGTTATTTATACTATGTATGTTTTATTTATTGGTTCTTTTACACTATTCATGTTTTTATCAACATGTTTTAATGACCATATTTATTTATAATATGACTATACTATAATGCCATCATGTTTGGTTATTATCTAATTTCCATATATGTTTATTATTTATTATTTTATACTCTTTGTATTATTTCTTATTTTATCATATTTGTGTATTTTGAACATCTTAACTATGAACAAGCCATTATTATTGTCATGATTATTACAATTTTTTATCTCATATACACATTTTATATTTTTTATCAATTTTGTCTCTAACATGCCCGGTTTCAGCTTTAATTTATGAGTTGTTCATTATTTATTTATTTATTATTTTATTAATTTTTATTATATAATTTTATTATTTACTGTTATTATTGGTTTTAATATAATGTGCTTATCTTTGTAAGCTACATAACCCCATGAGGAAGGCAATCCTGCCGAAATGCGTTGGGTATTTCAATAAAAGCGCTTGTGTCACCTACACTCTTGCTCCGTGTGTTTCCTACTGTATTTGCCCCTACCACTTCCATCGGGAAGGCATTCCAAGCATCAACCACCCTTTCAGTGAAATAGTTTTCCTGACATTGCCTTTCAGTTTACCCCCTTGCAGTTTCACATTATGCCTCTAGTTTTACAGCTTCCCCATCTTTGAAAAATATTTGTTTGTTCATTAATACTCCTTAAGTATTTAAAGGTCTGTATCATATCTCCCCTGTCCCTTCTCTCCTCTAGAATATACATGTTTAGGTCTTGGAATCTCTTTTCATATGTCTTCTGGCGCAGGCTCCAAATCATTTTGGTCACCTTCCTCAATACCATTTACAGTCTTTTTATATCCTTTGTGAGATATGGTCTCCAAAACTGAACACAATACTCCAAGGGAGGCCTCACCAGCGACTTATGCAGTAACATTAGTATCTCCTCCTTTCTGCTGGTAATTCCTCTGGCTTTGGCCACCGCCTTGTCACACTGTTTTGCCATTTTGAGATCCTCAGAAACAATCACTCCGAGGTCCTTCTCCTGTTCTGTGCATGCCAACCTATTGACCCCTATCTCATACAATTCCCTTGGATTTCTGCATCCTAAGTGCATGACACTGCACTTCACATTAAATAATGAATTTCTTAATTAACATTTAGACTTTGCTGAATTATCCAGAGGTGGATTTTTTGTCTGTGTGTATTTTGATAACCCTTCTTATATACAGAGCATTTGTGAGACACTCATTGTATCTTGAGTGTCAAGCAAAACCACTAGATATCTAGGAAGTATTTCAGACATCATAAGGCATAAATCCGAGAGTTCCTGACAACTGTTTCAGGACACCAACAGGCCTTTCTAGATGAGTGCCATTGACTTTTGATATAAATTGCAGTGATGTGTTTTTTCCTCTGGGTATAATTTTAAATTCAAATATACCATTGGCATGCTTAAAGACTCAGCTCTCCAGCAAGTTGAAAATGTTTTCAGTGTAAACAGTTTATGTAGTGGAACAATTTCCAAAAATGCTTGCTCAAATCTGAGGTGAGATGGGGGTTCAAGTGGCACTATAGAAATACAAAACAAAGTGTAGACTCAATGCAAAATCCCTACACTAGAGCCCAGCGCTATAGCTTTAGCGCAAGGTACCTAATGCAAGCTTAGCACAGATGTTTTGCTCTGTGATGCTATATGCAGACAGCATGCAAATGAGCTGTGTACAAAACGTCTACACTAAACAAGGAGAGCAAGCCGGGCAGGCACATGAGCCCAGGGGTCTACATTAGCAGCACCTATATCCTATGCACAAAAAAAACAGGTTGGCACTTGTTCACATATGCTAGAATGCTATCTGGTGCATAAATAGCAATATTATTGTGTTGAACTTCTGTTCAAAATAATATTGCTGTTTTTGAACCGACTAGCATGCCCCCACCTGCGCATATCTGGTTCCAGCACAATGCTGTTTTCTTTCAGCACACACTCCAGCAAAATCAGAAAAATGTTGCAGGTATTGTACGCTCAAAAAACAGGTATAAATTCATCACCAGAACTGACGACAGACCTATGAGCTAACCCTTAACCATCTCCTTAGACCTCACATTAAAATCCCAGGCTTGAGATCAACTTTCTTGTCTTCTGACCGCTTCTCTGCATCTGTGCTGCATAGCTAATTGCTTAAATAGAATTTAGCGCTGTGTGCTGCCATTAGTACAGGCATTTGCTCATTGATTACACACATTAGCGCAGAAAATTCTGTGCAAGCACTATGCTATAGCCTGCACTAATGGCAGTGCACTTTGCTGAATCGAGGTCTATGTATAGTGCACTAGATAGAAAACCTGTACCTGATTACTGACTAGCACAAATAAAACACATGAGTCAAACTAGAAAAAGAGCAGTGCACATGTAAGCACTTCAGATCCTGATGATAACAGGGAGGGAGGGAGAGAAACGAAAGACCACATTTGGTTAGCTATTTGAATAGTGCACTATACATCTAGTAGCATTATAGAAACAGATCATGGAAATTATAAGACGTTTTATTTCACATCAGTAGCTCAAGTTAATTATATGATATTATATAGCAACATAGAAACTCTCAGCCTAAAGGAATTATTTAGTCTACTGTATCTGCACATTTATATCTGTATGTTATGTACTGTATTATTCAAAGAAGGGGAAGCTGAAAAACTAGACGTCATAAAATGAAGCTGCAAGGAGGTAAACTTAAAAGCAATGTCAGGAAATGCTTTTCACTGAAAGGGTGGTGGATGCTCTCCCGACGGAGGTGGTGGCGGCAAATACAGTGACGTAATTCAAAAGGGCATGGGACAAACACAGGGATCCCTTTATACCAAACCGATGAAATCAAAACAAATTTAATTATCTTTTATACGGTTGATCCAGTCCACTGCCGCAAGACTAATCTTTCATGCTCACTGTTATAATCAAGCTCCCCTGATTTTCCTTGCTCTTCACTGACTCCCTGATCTTTTCTGTATCCACTTCAAACTTCTTATCTTGGTCCACTGTGCCGTGCCTGTTTGCCTCTTGCTCTCTGAACTTGGCCACCCTTATTTCTGCAAGCTTTTCCCCATTCCCCCATTCCTTAACTTTTTCCCATGGAGAAATGTCTGCTCTCTTTCCTTTTGCCTCTTGGCTTCCCTCCCTATATATGGATTGTAATTTCTCCTCTTTTTTCTTTTCTTGCTGTACTGTTACCTCTTTGTTTTTGTTTTTTTATTGTTTGTAAACCGTTGTGATAGCTTTGACTCTCGAGGTATAACAAGTGCTCTAAATAAACAAATAAATAGAAGGGAATGATCTGCATGGAGCAGCAAGTACAACCACTCGGCTACCTTACTGGGCAGACTAGATGAACCATACTGGTAATTATCTGCTATACATTATGGGGTATGTCTACCAAACTGCATTAGTTTTGGCTGCTAATGCGTTCTCTGCAGGGGGCGTTCCCAGAGGAGGTACTGCAGATACCACGGAGGTTTGGATTTCCCACAGAGAGCCTGTGTTACCTGCCTTGAGCGATACCGTGGGTCTCCAGTAAATTCATGAGGAGGAATGGTAACAATCGGATGCCGCGATAGCTACCATGCCCCCCCCCCAACTACTGTGACTGGGCTTCCCCCCTCCCCCACAATATTGTCGGTCCCATGATGCTGTGATCCGACAATATTAAAAAGTTAATGTCTGGGCCCCCCCTTAAGCACCGAACCCCCTGGACAGCTCCCGATCCCCATTGGGAGATGCCCAGGGGGATCAGTGCAACCCCCAATGTATAAAATATCCAGGTTAGCCTATCAGCTAAGCCCCCTCCCTCACCCCCTGATGCAGTTTTAAAAGGGTGGGGGGCCCCTGCAGCCCCCCACCTTCCCTTACAATAAGGTAAATCCTGGCTAGCCAGTCATCAAGAGGGGCCCCCAAGCTCCCCCCCCAATACTAACCTTTAAATCAATAATAGTGTAGGGTAAGAACAGGGCAGAGGCCATCCTATACACTCCTGCCCTATCCAGCAGCCAAATCTAAATGGCTGCCGTCATGAGGTGCTGCCCTCTATTCTCTCACTAGGGGACAGCACCACGAAATCACGGCCATCTTTGATTGGGACCATGAAAAGGGCAGGAGCGCGCTCTCCTGTCCTTATAAGCCCAATCAGAGATGGCTGCGATCTTGCAGTGCTGCACCTATTAGTGCAGAGGTGAGTCGGGGGGTCCACGGGCCCTCACTTGCTGGCTGGCTTGTCGGAATTTACCTTTCTGTAAGAGAATGTAGAGGGGGAGGGTGTAAGACTGCAGGGCCCCCAACCTTTTAAATCTGCATCGCAGTGGTGAGAAAGGGAGCTTAGCCAACTGGCTAGCTTGGATATTTTATAAATCAGGGGTTGCACCGATCCCCCCTGGGTAGCTCCTGATGGGGAGCAAGAGCTATCCGGGGGGATCGGTGCTTAAGCGGGGCACAGACCTTAGGTTTTGTATATTGACTCTGCGGCATCGACAATATTGTCAGGGGGAAAGGCCTGATGGCAGCATGGGGAGGCCTGATTGCGTTATTGGGCCTCCCAGCAGATAACGCCACCTCTTGAGATGGCATTATCTGCCGCCACGATTGGGCCCGATTTCGGCAGCCATCGTGCAAAATCTGTTTCGCACAGTGGCTGACAAACACGGCCACCCCACTCCCCACCCATATCCCACCCCTAGGGAGCTATGCCATGAGAAAATCAGACACCGCGAGAAATTGCCTGTGATATCTGATTTTTTTTGCAAGGTGTTTATCCTGCGTTTGCCCCCACGGTAGGAGCTAACGCTCTTTAGTAAACACACCCTATGTTAATATGTCCTAGTTCATGTTTGGTCTTTACCCTCTCTCTCTGTCACTAAGTTTCTTTGTGTCTGGCCCATAAGTGCTTGACCTTTGCCTTTCTTGAGAGTGTTTTCCAGCTGTGTGCCTCCATCTCAGTAAAAAAGTGTTTTCTCACATTCCATTTGATTTTCGTTCTGGTTTTTTTTCCCCATTAGACATGTAAAGAGAGAGGAAACTTAGAATTCTAAGCAAATTGCTCACTGCTTCATTGTATTATGCAGAGATTTATATAAATTGAAATTATATTTATCTCAAGGGAAGTTTCTCTTTTTGGCTGGATAAATGCAGACCAAACCAGTCAGATGAGTTTCTCAGCAAAGAAATAAAAGCTCACGTAAAGGAAGATGAAATCAGTAGAGCCATTCTTATTATAAATAAAGGCAAAGCACAGGTTCTGATTTCCTTTTATCAGTGGAATTATATAAATGTTTAGGGGTACAATTTGCCTAGTATTGCGTGAGCGTTGTTTTTTTTTTAAATATTTTTATTTGTTTTTTTCTTGAATAACAATACTTCTCCAGGACCAAGCAGGAAGTCAGTCCTCACATATGGGTGACGTCGGCGCCGACGGAGCCCTCGCGGAGCAATTTTCCCCAGCTTTCAAAGAAAGCCTTTGGGAATTGCAGCGCGCATGCGCGGTCCCCTTCCCGCCCAAGGGTGCCATCTTAGCCAGTCTTCTTTTTTCCGCGGAGCCCTACAGACGTGCCCGTCTTGTCCCCGCTAAAAAGTTGATTTTTTCGTGATTTATCTCTTTTTTCTCGGTCGGTTCGACGCCGGTCCTTTTCCTGCCCGGACTCGCGACGCCGTTGCGAGTCCTTCTGTTATTTTTCGGTTTTTCTGATTTTTTGTCAGTTTCGTTTTCGGTTTTTCACTGGCAGCCCGGTCCTTTGACCTTGCAGGGGCCCTTTTTCCCCCGATGGCTGCCAGTGGTTTCAAGCGGTGTGTTCAGTGTGACAGAAATATGTCACTCACTGACACACATGATAATTGCCTCCGCTGCCTCGGCCCGGATCACGAGGAACTGATCTGTGGGGCCTGCAGCAAGATGTCCTCCAAAGCGTTAAGGAGTTGGCGGCATCAGCGGGAACGAATCTTCGCTGATCCCGCCCGTACCCGGACCTCGTCGGAGGCCTCGGCGTCCAGAGGTTCCAGCTCTGACCGTCGCCGGAGTTCCTCCGACAGGGGTTCTCCCTCCGGGGACCGTCATCGGAAGGTGAAACCCGCGAGGGCGGCGTCGGTGGACGCTCCTGGTTCCGCGAGGGCCAGGTCGCATAGCCCCGATAGCCATCCCGGGTCTTTGGAGAAGGAGCATCTGCCGAAGCGACCTCGTCTGGAGTCGGAGTTGCCTGCTCGGGTAAGTCCTGTAGTCCTCCTGGACTCGCCTCCGAGGGGTCTGACGTCGGGCCCGACGCCGTCGGGGCCCGAGTCGGGGCTGCTGGGTCACCTGAGGTCGGACTCAGGTTGACGGCCTTGGAGAGCAGACTCTCTGCCTTCATGGACCAGCAGCGGGCACTGATCGCTAGCCTCGCTGGCGCCTCTGCCCCGACCGCCGGGACGTCGACGTCTAAGTCGACCCCGGAGACCGAGCCGATCCTCGAGTCCATGCGGGCTCGAGTCGATCCTCGGTCGAGGTCACCCTCGGCCTCCCGTTTGGGACCGAGGTCGTCGACGCCGACTCCCTCGGCGTCAGGGCGGCCGACGCTTCCGCCCGCCCGGACCGACCCCACCGATTCCTCCTCGGAGTCGGCCTGGGAGTCTGAAGAGGAAGAGTCACCTGATTCATTTCGGACTCGGTGTGTCCCCTCGGACTCGCCTGACTCCGAACCTCGGAAACAGTCCCCTCCGGAGGACGCCCGGTTCTCGGACTTCGTCAGGGATATGGCCAAGGCTTTGGCCTTCCCGGCGGATCCCGAGGAGGAGCCCCGAGCCGAAGAGCTCGATGCCCTTCAGTACGACTCTCCCGCCAGGGAGCACTTTACTGTACCGGTTCCTCCCATGCTGGAACGACTACTCTTCCGCATGTGGGAGAGTCCGGCATCGTCGCCGGTATTAAGCAAGCGGGTCGATTCCATTTATCGAGTCCGCAAGAGCCCTGGCTTCCAAAAAGCACAGCTACCGCACCATTCCATGGTGGTGGAATCGGCCATGCATAGGCTTAAGAGCCAGAAGATGCACTCCTCGGTGCCTCCTGTCAGGGAGGCCCGCAACCTGGATGGCCTAGGTAAGAAGTGTTTCCAGGGCTCTATGCTTGCTTGTCGGGTCCAGACCTACCAGCTCTACATGGGCATGTATCTCAGAGACCTGGCTAAAGAGATAGCCGGATTCTCCACTGGGCTGTCCGAGGAACCTTTGCGGAGGTTCCTAGCCTTGACAACTGGTATTCGGGAATGCTCCAAATTCATGTCTCGAGCAGCCTATGATGGCTTTGAAGCATCGGCACAGGTGGCCGCAGCCGGCATCGGTGCCCGCTGACAGGCTTGGCTTCAGTCGTCTGACCTTGAACCCTGGGTGCAGGACAAGTTGGTCGATGTCCCCTGCCGAGGTGAGAACCTCTTTGGCAAGCCCATGGCTGAAAAGGCTGCACAAATTGAGACGGAGACTCTCACCAGAACTAGGCTTTCTAGGAAGACCTCCGCCCCTTCCCAGAAGAAGAAGGGCTCGGGAAAGAAGTCCTTTTACCCGAGAAAGGCGGCTGCCTATAGACACTACCCTCAATATCAGGCCTCCGCAGCTCCCCAACAGGGTCAGCAGGTCAAGGGACGGGGTAACGGGTCCCGTAGGCAGCAAACCCCCAAGCCTGCACCACCGGCCCCTGCTCAGCAGGGTGGAGGTTTTTGACTTCATCAGCATAGCCTCTCCCCCTCAGCAGGTTCCTCCAAGCACAGGAGGACGGCTGGTTCACTTTGCCCACAGGTGGTCCAACGTCACCTCAGATGCCTGGGTGCTTCAGGTGGTGAGAGAAGGCTATCTTCTCCACTTCCACCAGGTCCCTCCCTCCTATTTCCCGGGAGAACCTCCACGACTCCCTCTGCACAGGGACTTACTCCTTCAGGAGTTAGCAAGTCTTCTTCAGGAACAGGCTGTGGAACCGGTGCCCCACCACCTGAGGGGTCAAGGCTTCTATTCCAGGTATTTCCTAATACCAAAAAGAACAGGAGGCCTCAGACCCATCCTGGACTTGCGCAACCTCAACAAGTTCCTCGTCAGGGAGAAGTTCAAGATGCTTACCCTTGGAATCCTTCTGCCCTACCTCCAGCAGGGAGATTGGCTATGCTCCTTGGATCTAAAGGATGCCTACACGCACATCCTCATCCACCCAAGCCACCGCCAATACCTAAGGTTTGTGGTGGCAGGAAATCATTACCAGTACAGAGTACTGCCCTTTGGCCTATCCTCCGCACCACGAGTCTTCACAAAATGTCTCGCGGTGGTGGCGGCTTATCTCCGGCTTCACGGCCTCTATGTCTTTCCGTACCTAGACGACTGGCTCATCAGAGCATCGTCCTCTCCAGAAGTCACAAAAGCCACACACCGCACTGTGACTCTTCTGCAGTACTTGGGCTTTGTCATAAACTTCGCAAAGTCCACTTTGCTCCCCTCGCAAGATCTCGAGTTCATCGGCGCAAGATTGCACACTCTTCAGGCACGAGCTTTCCTGCCTCTCGACAGGGCTCAACGGCTCATGGACCTAGCCGGCCGCTTTCGCAGCCAGTCCCTGGTCTCCGCCAGGCGCTTCCTGAGACTACTACTCGGCCATATGGCTTCCACCGTCCACGTGACCCCCAATGCCCGCCTGAATATGCGGCCTGCTCAGTGGTGCCTTCGCAAGCAGTGGCAACAGGCCACGGGCGGCCTAGCCGACTTAGTGCGCATCTCCGACCCGCTGACCTCTTCTCTACAGTGGTGGCTTCGTCGGCCGAACCTGGTGCTCGGAATGCCTTTTCAGTCTCCTCCGCCGGCTCAAGTGCTGACGACCGATGCTTCTCTCCTGGGATGGGGAGCGCATTGCCAAGGGGCATGTACTCAAGGTCTCTGGACCACGTGGGAGTCTGCACAGCAGATCAACTTCCTGGAGCTCAGAGCAATCCGTCTGGTTCTCAAGGCTTTCTCCCACCTGACTTCTCACCAGTCCGTCCTTGTCCAGACGGACAATCAAGTTGCCATGTTCTACGTGAACAAACAGGGAGGCACGGGCTCCTTCCTTCTCTGTCGAGAAGCACAGAGGCTCTGCTCTTGGGCCGTCAGCCACGGCATTCTTCTCAAGGCCGTTTATCTCCCGGGCCAAGAAAATTGCCTGGCGGACAAACTCAGCAGAATCCTCCAGCCGCACGAGTGGCGCCTGGATCCCTTGGTGGTTCAGAAACTTTTTCTGAAGTGGGGCCTCCCCACGATGGATCTCTTTGCCAGTCCTCTCAACCGGCAACTTCCTCGCTTCTGCTCTCGGCAGCCGCATCCCCTTCGAGTAGCGGCGGATGCTTTTCTGCTCTCATGGTCGAAAAGCCTTCTGTATGCTTTTCCTCCCATACCGCTAGTCTCCCGAACTCTTTTCAAGGTTCTCCGAGACAAAGCTTCCATGATCCTGATAGCTCCTCGCTGGCCCAGACAGCCGTGGTTTCCACTCCTGCTGCAATTAGCGGTGGAGGATCCGTTCCCTCTGGGGTTTCAACCAGATCTCCTAACACAGGATCAGGGGTCCCTGCTACACCCCAACCTCAGATCTCTACATCTGATGGCCTGGCTGCTGAAAGGGTAGTCCTTGCTCCCCTTCTATTGCCGGCAGAGGTGGAAGAGGTCGTCCTAGCTTCCCGGCGACCTTCTACCCGCAAATGCTACGCCCTTAAATGGCGTCGCTTTTCCGCTTGGTGTGCCCAGCAGTCTCAGGATCCCTTCTCCTGCTCGGTGTCGGTGATCTTGCAGTACTTGCTCTACCTCTTTAATCTGGGACTTAAGTCCAACTCCGTCAAAGTTCACCTCAGTGCTCTCTCAGCACATCATGTGCCGGTGGACGGCAGACCTCTTTCCGGCGACCCTCTCGTGGCGAGGTTTCTCCGAGGTCTCCTTCTACTTAAACCACCTCTGCGCCCGCCAGCACCTGACTGGGATCTGAATGTGGTTTTACAGCGGATCACCTGTCCTCCTTTTGAACCTATGGCTACCTGTTCTCTACGTTTTCTTTCTTGGAAAACCTTATTCCTGATAGCCCTCACTTCCGCTAGACGCGTAAGTGAATTGCAGGCCCTCGTGTCTGATCCCCCTTACACTCGGTTCTACAAAAATAGGGTAGTCCTACGGACTCACCCAAAATTTCTTCCAAAAGTGGTCTCAGGAGGTGGTACTTCCGACCTTCTTTCCCAGGCCACACTCCAGCCGAGCTGAAATGGTCCTGCATACCCTGGACTGTAGAAGGGCATTGAACTTCTACCTTGACCGTACGCGGGAGCACCATAAAGCTGCTCAGCTTTTTATATCTTTTGACCCCCATAAATTGGGGCTCCCGGTCTCCAAGCGTACTCTGTCCATCTGGGTTGCTGACTGTATTGCTTGGGCTTATGGGGCAGCCGGACTCTCCTTAGAAAGTCGAGTCACGGCTCATTGTGTTCGGGCGAAGGCTACGTCAGTGGCTTACCTCCGCTCTGTTCCATTGGCAGACATCTGCTGGGCCGCTACTTGGTCTTCGAGTCAGACTTTTGCGGTCCATTACTGCCTCGAGAGGGAGTCCCGCAGGGACAGTGCTTTCGGACAGGCAGTCCTCCGAAATCTCTTCGAGGTTTGAGCAACTCCTACCCTCCATCCCGGATGGGGGCTACCGGTGGGTAATAATTCAGCGAAGATTCCTTCCTTCTGTACTGCTGAGCTAGAGGGAGCTCATTTTGTGCTTAGGGTCTCCGGTAGCCTTAAGCTTGGGAGTCCCATATGTGAGGACTGACTTCCTGCTTGGTCCTGGAGAAAGCGTAGTTACTCACCTGTAACAGGTGTTCTCCAGGAGCAGCAGGAATCAGTCCTCACAACCCTCCCTCCCTCCCCTTGGAGTTGCAATCATCTGCTTTAGTTTTTTTGCAAATTGTTATGCTGTCTTTTAGCTATGTCATCTGACTGGCTAAGATGGCACCCTTGGGCGGGAAGGGGACCGCGCATGCGCGCTGCAATTCCCAAAGGCTTTCTTTGAAAGCTGGGGAAAATTGCTCCACGAGGGCTCCGTCGGCGCCGACGTCACCCATATGTGAGGACTGATTCCTGCTGCTCCTGGAGAACACCTGTTACAGGTGAGTAACTACGCTATATTATTAAGGAAACATTATCACAATAAACATATCCAATAATATCCAAGGAAATAATAACTCATCAAAACCCACATCAAGAGAGAGCGATTTCAAATTAGACCCAATACAACAAAACAGGAAAACAGGAGCAAAAGCTCCACAATGGGGAACACTTATCATACCACCCTAACCCTCAGCAACTTCCTTTTCAGTCAAAAATGACTGCAATTGAGTAACATCAGTGTAAACAAAAGTTTGTCCCTCAAAAGTAAGTATAGAACGACGGGGAAATTTTAAGAAAAAAGAGGCCCCCAATGCCACTACTCGATCTTTCAAAGCCAGAAAATGCTTACGCCTAATCTGGGTAGCCCTGCCTACATCCGGAAAACTTGAATTTTTTGGCCACAAAATGAGATTTCCCGGTGTTTGAAATAAGCCCGCAGGACAAGTGACTTAGTGGACTCAGAACCAAAAGGTCACCACAAGGGTACTACGTTTGGAAATGACATCCGCAGAGTCTTCAAGAAAAGCAGTAAGATCCTGTCCAACCGAGAAATCAGATAAAGAAGATAGATCCTTATCCTTGTCAGAAGGAGAGAATCTGGGAGAAAGGTAATACATATGGATAATGTCTGAATTCCCATCTAATTTTAACACTTCAGTAAAATATTTCTTTAGCAATATATCAAAAGATAGCAAATGTGTGACAGGGAAATTCAATAAACGTTAAGTTCTTAGCCCAAGACTGATTCTCAAGAACCTCCCGCCAATAGGAAAAGGCTAAGGAATCTCGCATTAGAGCTATATCATTATCAGAACATGACTGGAGCTGAGAATCAGTGCGGGCCAAGACCTTAGCAAAGGAACTTAATTGCTTATCCATGAATTGCATTTTACCAACTACATCATGAGTAAACTGAGAGAGGGAAGATACAGTAGAAGATAATCGCATATCAATATTATGAATAGCAGACCAAATATCCATAAGAGTTACTTCCCCAACTTGAGGGGTAGAGGCCAAACCATCAGATGTAACCGGAGAGACAGGTTTAGGGATTAGAGGGCAAACTTCAGGAGACAACTCCAACAAGGTAGAAGAAAAAGGAGGCTGAGGAAACGGCGGTGGTGACCGAGAATGAGAGCTCAATGAAGCCCCTTCCAGTGACGATACAGCAGGCAACAGGGAAGTCAAATGTTTGTCCATGGGGCCACCACCTTACCTCCTTGCTCTTTGGCTCCAGATTTCACAGTCAACTTCACTTTTCGTTTACCCATGGAAGACAAACACAGACCTCTCAGCTCCTCAGCTGCACCAAAGGGGCGTATCCTGCCCCTTGTGACACGCCCCTTAGGACATACCATGCAGGCCGCATACGGGGGCTGCCGGGTTATGTAGAGGCAGAGGGAGGGGTACTCTACACTGGAACCATCCTCCGTGTGCCTGCCCGATCTCAGCAGGACCTCTGGACACCTGTTGCACTGCTCCCACAGCTTCCAAAAACAGCCGCGTCTGCTTCCCCGATTAGAAACACTTTCCACACTCCTTCTGAAACAGTCAGGTTATGTAGAGGCAGAGGGAGGGGTCCTCCACACCGGAACCATCCTCCATGTGCCTGCCCGATCTCAGCAGGACCTCTGGACACCTGTTGCATTGCTCCCGCAGCTTCCAAAAACAGCCACGTCTGCTCCCCCGATTAGAAACACTCTCCCATTGCGTGAGGTTTTTAATAATAATAATGCAACTGAGAAATAAATGACTAGATTATTTCTATAATGCTACAATGTTGATAAATCAATGAGGAGACAAAGCTGCTTTATTGTGCAGACGTTAGCAATCAATCTCTTTAGCTAAAATTGATTATAAGATATTTACAAATGTCTTAAGCCTCCAGATTGAGAATTATGTTCCAGTACATCATGATTAATTGGGTATATTAAAGGACATTATGTGAGCTAGTGGATTAATATTCTTTGTATTAGGATATCTGCAATTAGACATACCATTCTGCCATTAGTTGGTGAAAAAAGCCTTTGATAAGATGGAATAGAACGCTTTTTGGGGGGGGGAGTGGGGTTAAACAACAATAATTCGGTATGGGAAATATTTCTGAAAGAGCTTAGTGACTTTATATATGTCACTCTCAGCTTTTGTGATCATTCAAACTTTTTCCCTCTATTTTGGGCCATGCGCCAGTGCGGTTGAAATTGCTTTTACTTTTTAGCATTGATGGTAGAGGCATTTGCAGTTCACATTGGATCAATTTCTGTTGCATTTGTGTTTTCGCTTTCCAAAGACTGAAAGTTTATTTGTCAAAACTGGGGCTGGCCTTATGAGTCTGTGGTAGTATTGCACATTGCCTTTCAGGATGTCTGGTATGATTGTTGAGCTCACTTTCTTCTC
Organism: Ichthyophis bannanicus; assembly: GCA_033557465.1. Classification (NCBI taxonomy): domain Eukaryota; kingdom Metazoa; phylum Chordata; class Amphibia; order Gymnophiona; family Ichthyophiidae; genus Ichthyophis; species Ichthyophis bannanicus. The sequence continues at coordinate 548,949,917 of CM066033.1, forward strand.
CTTATGTGGTCCAGAGCACCAAATGCTATGAAGGACAACATTTACAGCTCTGGGGAGAGAAATCAGGTCATTAAGAACATAAGATATTCCATACTGAGTCAGACCAAGGTCCATCGAGCCCAGTATCCTGTTTCCAACAGTAGCCAATCTAGGTCACAAGTACCTAGCAGTTTCCCCAAAGGACTCAGGTTCTACAATGCTTGTATTGGAGCAAGCAGTGGATTTCCCGGGTCCCCTTTAATAATGGTTTATGGACCTTTCCTCCAGAAACTTGTCCAAACCTTTTCTAAACCTAGCTACACTAGCAGCTTTTACTTCATCTTCCAGTAACGAATTCCAGAGTAAATTGTACATCTGTGGCATGTAGTTACCAGAATCAAGCTACATATGTCAAAGATATTCATAGCCCGTTGCCTCTTGCTAAGCCTGTCATTAAGTAGCTGGTGGATCATTGGCAATATGAATTTTATGTAGGTTGCAGTACAGAATCTTTGATGGATACTCTCCTAGATATTTTATATTGTGGATTGGATTCTAAAAATGCCACTCTTTAATGATTTTCATTGATATTACTGCTGCATTTGATGCAATTAGTCATCAGATATTGTTAAAGCTGTTGAACAATGTGTAGGACTTGATGAGCTAGTTATACAGTGGTTCAAGTGATATTTAAAAGATTGTAGGCAGCATGTCCATACTAAAGGTGATTCTGTGTGGTATACAGTTGACAGAGGAGTACCACAAGATTCTACATACTCTTTGTCTCTTTTTAATATTTATTTATCTTCTTTATGTCATTTGTTGAGAGGCCTGAATATCTCCAATATAATTTATGCTAATGATATAATTTTGATTGCCCCATTCATTACTTTGGAAGGGTTACAGGCAACAAGTCTTGTACAAAATTCTTCTACAGTATCAAGCTGGTTTGCATCAAGAGAACTGGCCCTTAACCTTTAGAAAACAGAGCGATGGTTGTTAGCAAAAATATTGATTATTCTCCTCCAAACATGTTGTTCCCTAATGGAATTAACCATTAGCGTAACCAAGCATATTCAGTATTTGTGGCTAATTTTAGATGTGAATGTTATTTATTTTCTGCAAACAAATAAGATTGTGGTTTCATTATTTACAAATGTCTTATAGTAAGATGATTGCACCTGTTCTTAAATCTGATAGCTTTAGAGTAGTGGTACAGTCTGTAAATACTTAGGTGCTTGTTTACAAAGCCGCGTTAGTGGTTTCCGATCGTTATCGGGGCCGCGGCTCTGATAACGATCAGAAACCGCTACCGCGGCTTTGTAAACAAGCCCCTTAGAGTATTGCAACATCATATATATTGAATTGCCAGAGATGCCAGTTAAGCCCCTCCAATTAGCACAGAATGCTATGGCAAGAATAATAGGTGGACTTAAACAATATGATCACATTATACCTATGCTGATAAGACTTTACTAGCTATCAGTTAGATATTGTATTATGTTTAAATGCTTCTATGATTTTTAAAATTATCCATAAAATTTGCAGTTATGATTGTGATAATACATTGTCAGTATATGAATCGTGTTGAGCATTATGTTCATCACAACAAGATTTTCTTTGAACTACTTCTACTTTACCTGTAGCCCATAAGGTACAGACGTGCATGCGTTCTCATGTGCCCATGCATTCTCAGTGTATAGTCCTAGATGCTGGAATTTATTACCATAGTCTTATGTTCTGAGCATCATATTTTTTAAGATTCTGGAAAGAGGTTAAGTCTTATTTATTTTGGAAGTCTTTTAATTTGTTCGATTAATTGTATTTGTATATTTTAACCTTTGCAATGTAATTTTATTTACTTCAGCTACACTTATGTTTTAATTGTACTTTTATGATTAATATTTGTATGTACTGTACAGGTATGTGATGTTGTAAATTGCTCAAGAGTACAAATGTGAGCATATACAAATTCAATAAATTCAATCATAAAGTATATGGAGACAGAATTGACCAATCTAAATATGTATGCTTTGGAAGAAAAGTGGGGCGGGGAGAAATGTTAAAGATCAATAAATACCTCCAAGGTACAAATGCACGAGAGGTGGGCATCTTTCAACAGAAAGGAATCTTTGGCACAAGGGGCCATAGGAAGAACATGAAAGGAGATAGACTAATCCAAGGAAATATTTTTTTACAGAAAGGATGCATGGAACAACTTCCCAGTGAAGGTGGTGGAGATGAGGACACTATGGTTGAGATTATATTTTATTTTATATACCGCAACATTGCATAGCAGTCTATGTGGTGTACAATAATTAAAATTAAAGAATAGAAAGGAACTCCATAGTATAGTATAGGAGAGATGGGAACAGCATAGAAAAGATAGGCAAACGGAATAAGACATAAAGATAAATACACACAATTCACTTAGACTATAGGGTTGTCCTTACCATGCCCAAAGGGTGTCATCGTACCACAGTAGCTACTCAGGTAAGTAAAAGCAGTCCTATCCAAATTCAGGAAAGCATGGGATAAGCACATATTTCTGAGAGAGAGGAAGAGATTGTAGAATTCAGCCGTTGGTATGGATGGACTGATTGGACAGGATGTATGGTCTTTATCTGCTGTCATTTTCTTTGTTTCTGTGTAAGCAGTATGGCCAGAAAGTTCATCTCCAGGAACAAGCAGGAATGTAGTCTTCACGTATGGGTATCGTCGGTACCGACGAAGCCTGCGCGTGAACACTCCCCAGCGTCCAATAGGAAAGCTTTTGGGAGCATCCCACAGCGCCTGCGTGCTGCCTTCCCGACTTTCCAACTCTCCCTCTTCAGTTCTTTGTTTTCTGAGGAGCCGACAGGTCGCATACCCTGTCACCGCAGAAAATGTATTCTTATTCTTTTGTTTTTTGTGGTCGTGTCTGCCTTCACTCGATGCCTACCGGTACCGCCGGTTCTCTTTTTAAAAAAAAAAAAAAACAACTACTAACTTTCTAAAAGATTTTTCCTCAGGGGCCTCTCCCCTCTCGGCGCTAGGCGCACTTTTCTTCAAACATGGAGAAACCAGCTAGTGGTTTCAAAAAATGTTCTAACTGTGGCGGTACCATATCCGTCACCAACACCCACGAATGCTGTCTTAACCCATTTTGGACCAGCGTATGTTTTACATACATAAGGTTTCCATACTTACTATTCAATTGTTTACTAATTAATGGTTATAAATTTAGTGGAACTATGTTTAGCTATTATCGTTATGTCAAAAAGCGTTATATATAGATTTTTTATCTGAGATCTAGTTAGTTTAATAGGTATTCGAAGTTTGCTGATTTTGACGGTACTGGCGGCTCAACATAAAAAGATCACAAAAAATAGTAAGTAGCTTATAATGCTGTAATAGCTACTATTTTGCAAATAAAAGTATTTGTATACTTTAGAAAATAGATTTAGATAACTAAGTTACTTAGTGTCAGAGTTATTGGTGTGTATATCGGCCTTGTATGTTTTTCATACACTGGGCTAATATGTTGTTGAAACTAATTGCTGTCAAGCATTCTGTTCTAGGTGTTTCAATGGTGCAATATCGACGCACTGCATCAGAAGTGTTTTAACGTGTATCATATTCCGCCGTCATAATGGACTGTTGACAAACTATATTATATCATAATAAAGTGTTTTAAATGAAAACTGCAGTTTCAATAGTATCATACAGTATGTTTATGTCAATGAATATTGGAACTGAATCCTATCTTTTCTGAAGACGGACAATATTGGACCAGTGTATGAAAAACATACACTATGTGAAATTTCTATTTTCTGCAAAGTTTTAATATTTTTTATTATTGCCGGTATTTCATAGTTGTTTGAGTGTAACAAATCTAATAAATCATCCAGAACAGAGAAAAAAAATATGCAAGCTGTCCAAAACGAGTTAAGTGTTTAGGTCCTGACCATTCTCCATTGGAGTGTCTCTCCTGCAGAAAGATGACCAAGAGGGGCCTGCAGAACAGAGCTGCAAAACTCGGTACCCTTTTTGCCGCGGATATGATGTCAGTCGCATCGATGTCTTCCAGGGCTTCATCTTCCTCCCATGGATCTCAGGTAACTAAACCTAAGTCTTTTAAGACTGGCCGGTCCTCAAAGGGTAGATCTCCTTCCAAGCATTGAGATGCCACTGGTGTTGCCTTCGAGGAAAGTTCACTGGCAAAACAGCCCTGGCGGGAGGCTTCGGTCTCCAAAGCATTGACGCGGCTCCAGAATGTTCCAGAGGCTTCCACCTCTGCAGATCTACTGGTGACATGTTCTGGGGTTGTGGCCGTTTCCACCGGTAACCGACACCCAAGTATCGGCAGGCGCAATGGATCAAAGAATCCTCACTATTGAACACAGTCTAGCGGCTCTCTTAGCAGCTTCAGTACCGCTAAGACCGCTACAGATGGTTACACAGGTATCGGTACCGACATCGGTGCCGGTACTGACTGCACCTGCCTCGGCCGGTATACTTCCTCCCATGCCGAGCCTTGAGTCTATTTCAGGTATCGAAAGATCGGTACCGAGACACCTCGATACTGACTTTGAGCGATACCGGTACCATGCGTTGCAGGAACATCCGGCACAGAGATACTTCGAATCCTCCAATTCCGATGACTCTGATGATTCTGCCGGTACTAGAGCAATCCTTCCAGAGGATCCCTCTCCTTCTCCTCATTGCAGAATGTCTCCTCCAGAGGACATGTCCTTCCAGGATTTCATACATGATGTAGCTCGAGGTCTTGCAATCACGGTGACTCCAGAGAAGGAACCCAGAGCAGAAGAATTAGAAATTCTTCAATATCCTAAGGCTCCTAAAGAGGCAGCAACTCTGCCCATTCATAGGATCTTGCATGACCTTATGTTAAGAATGTGGGAAACCCCTTTAACGGTGTCTCCACACTCCCGACGTCCCGATACCATGCACCGAGTTCCAAGCTGTCCTGGTTTTCAAAAGACTCAATTACCACACCATTCAATGGTAGTGGAATCGGCAATGCGTAGGATTAAGAGTGCTAAATCGCATTCTTCCATTCCTCCAGGCTGTGAATCGAGGACGCTCGATGCCTTTGCACATCGATGCTTCCAATCCTCCATGTTGTCAGCCAGGATCAGCTCTTACATGCTCTATATGGGAATGTTCCTCAAGGAGGTTACAGGAGACTTGGAGCTCATGAGCCCTCTTCTTCCTGAGGACAAAAGAGGGGAATTTCTTATTCTGGTCAAACATGCCCAGGATGTCTCTAGGTTCGTGAACCGTGCAACCTTTGATTGCTTTGAATGTATTAGCAGAACTTCTGCTATTTCAATCGGGGTACATCGTATTGCCTGGCTTCAGGCATCAGACTTAGAACAATGGGCGCAAGATACACTGGGAAACATCCCTTGCACAGGAGAAAATCTCTTTGGCAAGGATTGGCAAGACAAGGCAAATCAGATTGAATCTGAAAATACTACCTTGAACAGACTATCAAAGTCTATAGCAAACCCAGCAAAGAAAAAGTCAGTCAAGAAGCCCTTTTTCAACAAGAAAAAGAGGTTTTCCCATCTTACGCCCATCATGCTTACTGTCCAGTTCATGTTCCTCAAAAGGGGCAGCAACAGAACAGACAGCAAAGGAAGCCACAAGTTCCAAGAACTCAACCGGCTCAACAAGCTCGGCCTCCTCAGGGGCTTTGACTCTTTCCTAGAGAACTTAGTCTTCCTGCTTCTGAAAGGCCCAGAACACCTTACCATTCCAGGCAGGCTATGCCATTTTGCCAAAAGATGGCAACAAATTACATCAGAAAATTGGACTCTGTCCATTGTACGACAGGGATACAGGCTTCATTTTCACAGCATGCCCCCTCCTACAATGATAAGACCGTTCAATTGTCAGGTCCCGTCCACCAATCTCTTCGGTCAGGAAGTCGCATCACTTCTTGCTGAAGGAGCAATAGAAGAGGTACCCACATCCCAACAGGGAACAGGATTCTGCTCCCCCTACTTTCTCATCCCAAAGAAAACAGGGGGACACAGGCCCATTCTGGACCTCAGAGAATTAAACAAATATCTCTTCCGAGAAAAATTCAAAATGATCTCCCTCAGAACACCCCTGCCATACCTTCAGAGTCAGAACCAATGTTCCCTCTAATTTTCTGTAGGCTGTGCGCGCATAAAATATCAGCTGTGCAGCTTTTGAAGGAAGGTTAAATTTTTGTGCGCCACATAACGACACTCAGAGTTATATACTTTAAAATTTGACTACACGTCAGAATACAGTATGTACACCACATTGATTGCACTAGAAAATATTGTAGAACTTGTGAAAACCATAAATACACAACAGCTTTTCAATTTTAAGAACGTCTATGTTGTTTTCTATCAGAATCAGAACCGTAATTTTTGTGCGCTCTGTTGTAAAGTATGTGCACTCACTCGGTGAGGTGTGTGCACGCGCACAGCTTAGAGGGAACAGTGGTCAGGACTGGCTATGTTCTCTAGATCTAAAGGATGCATATACGCCTATCCTCATCCATACAGATCGCAGGAAATTCCTTTAGTTCATTTTCCAGGGAAGACACTTCCAATACAGTGTTTTTCCCTGCGGTCTGGCTTCTGCCCCAAGGATCTTCACGAAATGCATGGCAGTAATAGCAGCATTTCTAAGAACTCTGGGAATATTTGTCTTCACTTGCTTAGATGACTGGCTTATTTGAGCATCAACAGCTCTAGAAGCCAGCTTAGCTCTTTCTCGCATGATGCGAATTCTGCGCTATTTGGGATTGGTCATAAACCTCCCAAAATCTCAGCTCACCCCTTCTCAATCTCTAGAATTCATAGGGGCTCGTCTAGACACAAGACAGTCAAAGGCTTTCCTGCCACAGCCGCGCTGTCTTCATATAATACAACTGGCATCCCAAGCAGCTATGAAACTTTCTGACTGCTCGGGAGATGCTTCTGGGGCATATGGCATCCACTGTCCATGTGGTTCCCTATGCTTGCCTTCATATGCGAGCAGCCCAGTGGACCCTATCCTCTCAGTGGACACAGGCCTTGGGTCACCTATCGAACAAAATCAGAAACTCTCCACGTCTCATTTCGTCCCTCCAATGGTGGCGATCACTGGAAAACCTTCTAATAGTATCTCCTTTCCAGCAGCCTCTATGCCAAGCCACCCTAACAACAGATGCGTCCAAGTTGGGTTTGGGGGCTCACTTGCATGAGCTCTCCACTCAGGGTCTCTGGACCCCACAGGAGGCTTGTCTTCACATAAACCTCCTAGAACTCAGAGCCATTTTCTATGCTCTTCAAGTATTCCAGGCCCAGCTCAGCTACAAGACAGTCCTGGTTCAAACCGACAATCAAGTAGCCATGTTCTACGCAAACAATCAGGGCGGAACAGGCTCTCTGTCGTTATGCAATGAAGCTTTGCGACTGTGGGCCCTCGCCAGAGAGCTCCAAATCCACCTCCTAGTGGTATATCTTCCGGGCATTCAAAACCTTTGGGCAGACAAACTCAGTCGAATACTGCTGCCGCACGAATGGTCTCTTCACTCAGATCAGATTGCTCGAGTGTTTCGAATCTGGGGAACCCCAGATATAGACCTCTTTGCAAGTCCACAGAATGACAAACTTCCCCCGTTCTGTTCCAGAATTCCGGCTCAAAACTGTCAGGCAAGAAATGCTTTCCTCCTCCACTAGGGGCAGGACTTCGTCTATGCCTTCCCACCCATTTCCCTCATTCTCAAAACACTGTTCAAGCTTCAGAGAGACAGAGGACGTATGATACTCATAGCTCCAGGTTGACCACGGCAACTTGTTGTATCCTCTGCTTCTACGTCTCTTTCAAGCCACGCCACTGAAGTTGGGATATGCTCCAGATCTTCTTTCCTAGGAGAACGGAATGTTATTGCACCCAAATCCCCAGTCCCTGCATCTCAGGGCCTGGTTGCTGAAAGCCTAGAGCTTCCAGATATCAACCTTTCTCAACAGGTAAAGGATATCCTGGTGGCCTCCAGAAAATCCTCCACAAGATGATCATACGCCTTCAAGTGGAAAAGGTTCTCTGTATGGTGTTCTCAAAGGGGGTTCACCCCCTTTCGGTGCGTCTGGAATCGCTACTGGAGTATCTCCTCCATTTATCAAATTCTGGTCTTAAAACCAGTTCAGTAAGGGTCCATCTTAGTGCCATCGCAGCTTCTTGCAAGCCTTAGGATGGACAACCTATTTCCTCTCATCTACTTGTAGCAAGATTTATGAGAGGTTTACTCTTAACAAAACCTCCCATTAAGCCACCGCCAGTGGCATGCGATCTAAACCTTGTTCTCGGGCAGCTCATGAAACCGCCCTTTGAGCCTTTAGCCACTACAGCTCTAAAGTTTCTCTCCTGGAAGGTCATCTTCCTAGTTGCTCTCACTTCTGCGAGACGCATCAGTGAGTTACAGGCTTTAGTGGCAGATCCTCCTTACACAAGATTTCACCATGATAAGGTAGTTCTTAGGACTCATCACTACTTTATGGTTTCGCCTTTTCATTTAAACCAAGTTGTTTACCTTCCTGTATTCTTTCCTAGGCCTCATGCCTCTAATGCAGAAAGGAACCTTCATACTTTAGATTGTAAAAGAGCCCTGGCTTTTTACCTTCAAAGAACTAAGCAACACAGAAATTCTTCTCAGCTTTTTGTTGCTTTTGATTCTAGTCATTTGGGATTTCCAGTTTCCAAAATAACTCTCTCTAGGTGGATTGCAAATTGCATATCCTTTGCATATGACAGTAAGGGACTTTCTTTCGAAGGCCATGTCACAGCTCACGGTGTGAGAGCCATTGCAGCCTCTATGGCTAATCTTCATTCTGTGTCCATTGATGACATCTGTAGAGCAGCCACTTGGGCTTCGGTACACACCTTCACAGTCCATTACTGTTTAAACAAGGATTCCCATAGGGATGCCTCGTTTGGCCAGGCTGTTCTCCAGTATCTCTTTCAGACTTAGTACAACTGCTACCCGCCGTCCTGGGTTTGGATGCCAGAGATCCATGGGAGGAAGCATGACCCATCTCTCCATGGGTTTGCAGCTTCCTGGGGTCATCTCCCTGGCATCTTTCAGCTGGGGAGTCCCCATATGTGAAGACTACATTCCTGCTTGTTCCTGGAGATAGCGTAGTTACTCACTTGTAACAGGTGATCTCCGGGAACAGCAGGAATAAGTCTTCACAACCCACCCACCTCCCCAGGAGTTGTCTCTCTCTCTCTCTTTTTTCTCTCCTTCTCTCCTTTTGTCTCAGCTTTAAACTCAACTGAAGAGGGAGAGTTGGAAAGGCGGGAAGGCAGCATGCAGGCGCTGTGGGATGCTCCCAAAGATTTTCCTATTGGACGCTGGGGAGCGTTCCCGCGCAGGCGCCATCAGTACTGATGATACCCATATGTGAAGACTTATTCCTGCTGTTACAGGTGAGTAACTACGCTATATGTTCCTAACAGGAAATAAACATGAAGTCTAGTTCATCACCACACCTGACCCAAGGATCTTGGTTTACCTCTGGTCTTCCTTTAAAATGGTGTTATGATCCTTTACCCATATTTTTAATAAAGGATGCCTAATTAGGTTCGTCTGTGCCTTTGTGCATGGTGATCAACTCTAGCCGGGGTTGTGGAACACACTATAGTATATCCCTGTATTCTAAAGCATTATATGGTCCTCACAGATCCTGCAAGCTATTGGCCAATTTCCAATTTAGTTTTTGTTGCCAAGGTATAGAAAAAGTAGTTTTAATCAGCTTACCCAGTTTGTTGAATAGGTGGATGCTCTGAGCCTCATCAGTCTAGTGTTTGGGTTGGCTTTAGTGCAGAGACAGCCTTATCAGCATTGTTCAGCAATATCTTGGGCATATTGGATAGAGGTAGATTCATACTACTACTGCTACTACTAATCATTTGTATAGTGCTACAAGGTTACGCAGCACTGTGCAGACACATGTAAAAGATGGTCCCTGCTCATCAGAGCTTACAAACTAGTCGACAGACAACACAACAGCTGGGGACAAGGATATGTCTAGGGGAATGGTAAGGAAACACATAGTTGGAGAGCAGGAGACTAAGCAGATCAGGATCCAAAAGCATCCTCAAAGAGGAAAGTTTTCAGCCTGGATTTGAAAAAGGTCGGAGATGAAGCCTGACATACAGACTTGGGTAGTTTGTTCCAGGCATAAGGAGCAGCAGGGTGGAAGGATCAAAGTCTGGAATTGGCAGTAGAAGAGAAGGGCACAGATAGAAGCGATCTGCCAGAAGAGCGGAGTTCCCGAGGAGAAGTGTAAAGAGAGATAAGAGAGGAAAGACAGTGAGGAGCAGCAGAATGAGTGCACTTATAGGTCAGTAGGAGAAGTTTAAACTGGATACAGAAACGGATAGGAAGCCAATGAAGTGACTTGAGAAGAGGGGTTATATGAGTATATCGAGGCTAGTGGAAGATTAAGCAGGTGACCACAATGCCTCACCATATAGCAGCTATGCCATTTGTAAATAATCACTTTATTCTCTTGTTCAATTGTAACAATATAATTGTATACCAGTTATCTGTACATAGTTAACAACTGTTTCATACAAAACGTTACTACTTGTTTCATGTAAATTTCTACCAGTTAACTGTACATAGTTCTAACTGTTCCATGTAAATGTTACTACTTGTTCATTGTAAACCGTTGTGCCTTGCAGAAAAACGGCATATAAAACCAGTTAAATAAATAAATAAATAGTCATGCAGCTGAGTTTTGAATAGATTGAAGGGGAGAGAGATGATTGAGAGGGAGAACAGTAAGCAGGAAGTTGCAATAGTCTAGATATGAGGTGACTAAAGAGTAGATAAGTGTCTTAGTAGTGTGTTCAGAAAGGAAGGGGCAAATTTTGCTGATGTTATAGAGAAAGAAATGACATGTTTTAGCTCTCATTTGGATGTGCGTGGAGAAGGGGAGAGAGGAGTCAAAGATGACCTCAATGTTGCGAGCCAAGGAAATAGGAGTAGAGCGTTGTCCACAGAGATCGAGAAAGGGGGAAGGTGGGTTTAGGGGGAAAGATAGGAAGCTCTGTTTTGGCCATGTTCAATTTCAATCGGCAGTGAGACATCCAGGCAGCAGTGATCCAGGCCTAAATTGCTGGAGAGATTTCAGGTGTAGAGGGGTAGATCTGTGTGTCTTCATCATAAAAATGGTATTGAAAACCATAGGAGGAGATGAGTGCACCAAGGGACTGGGTATAGACACTGAAAAGGTGTGGACCCAAGACATCCCCTTGGGGTACACCAACTGCGAGCAGGATAGCAATAGAGGAGGATCCACCAGAACAAACACTAAAAGTATGGTTGGAGAGATGAGACAAGAATCAGGATAGCACAGAGTCCTTTAAACCAAGCGAGGACAAAGTATCGAGGAGAAGATGGTCAGGAGTGTCAAAAGCAGCAGAAATGTTAAGAAGGATGAGAATTGAGTAAAGGCCCTTGGATTTGGCCAGGAACAGGTCACTGGGGACTTTGGTAAGAGCTGTTTCAGTAGAATGTAAAGCACGAAAGCCAGATTGCAATGGATCCAGAAGGGCTTGAGAGGAAAGAAAGTCAAGGCAATGGCGGTGAACCAGTTATTGCTCCTGCTTTGCTGGGACAACCAGCTCCTTTGGTAGATTCCATCAAGCTGTTGGGTGGTAATTAAAAGTTGCTTTTTTTCTTGCAACACACACATGCCATTCAATTAGGGCCAACCCGTCCACTAGGCAAGTTAGTTGGCCGCCTAGAGCAGCAGACCTCAAAGGGCATTACTTGCCGGCGCCCACAGCAGGCCATGTGTTTTGGCACACACAGCCTGCCACTTCTGACCCCCACTCCCCTGAAAGGAAGTTGCGTCGGAGGGGGATGAATAGTAGCAGGCCATGTGTGCCGAAGCACATGACATGCCGCAGGCACAAAGCTGCTGCTTTCAAACTCCCGATGAGCTGAGCCATGCAGCCCCCTCCCTACCCCCGAAGATGGAATCCACTTTTAAACTGCTGCTGCCACCGCCGAGCCAAGCCGCTCCTGAAGATGGCAGCAGTGGGGAGGGGTGGCTCAGCAGCACAGCCAGGAGGGAGTGGGAGGACAGCACAGCTGGGGCTTCTGCCTGGGGCAGCAGAAACCCTTGGGCAGCCCTGCATTCAATCTTGTATTAATAGGCAACCTTTGAGAGCCTCGGTATACTCACTTGTTATTTGCAGACTAGGCTATGGTAATACTTTATCTCCAGGAACAAGCAGGAATGTAGTCATCACATATGGGTATTGTCGGTACCGACGGAGCCTGCGCGGGAACGCTCCCCAGCGTCCAATTAGGAAGCTTTTGGGAGCATCCCACAGCGCCTGCGTGCTGCCTTCCCGCCTTTCCCAACTGCCTCTCTCCAGTTCTTCGTTTTCCGCAGAGCCAGCAGGTTGTGTTCCTGTCACCGCAGAAAATGTTTCTTCTTTTTGTGGTCGCGTCTGCCTTCCTCGACGCTTTACCGGTACCGCCATTTTTTCTTTCTTTTATTCTTTTCTTTAAAAAAAAAAAAATTCTTAGTACTTTTTCCTTTTCTTTTCAGGTGCACGCACCATTTTGGGCCTTAGGCCCAGGATTTTTTCCATAATGGAGAAACCCTCCTCGGGTTTTAAAAAGTGCACCAAGTGTGGCGGTACCATCTCTGTCACCGACACCCATGAGTGGTGTCCGAAATGTTTAGGTCCTGACCATTCCATCTTGGAATGTATGGCCTGTGCCATGATGTCCAAGAGAGGTCGACAGAACCGAGCCGCCAAGCTCAGTACCCTGTTTCCCTCTGATGCAGCTTCGGTGGCATCGACGTCTTCCAGGTCTTCGTCTTCCTCTGTGGATCTCAGATAACTAAACATAAGTCTAGCCGGTCCTCAAAGGGTAGATCTCCTTCTAAGCATCAAGATGCCTCTGGCGTTGTCCTTGAGGATTCTGCACCGGCAAAATTGCCCCAGCGGGAGGCTTCGGCTTCCAAAGCATTATCGGGGCTCCAGGATGTTCTCGAGGCCTCGACCTCGGCAGAACTACTGGTGCCATGCTCTGCGTTACCAGCGATCTTCTCCGCTACCGACATCCAGGCATCGGCAGCGTCGATAGCCCAGAGAGTCCTGGCTATTGAGCGCAGTCTGGCGGCTCTCCTTGCTACATCGACGCCCTCGGAACCGTGACAGACAATCCAATCGGTACCGGTACCGGTACCGATAGCATCGACATCGGTGTCTGCATTGCCGGCATCCAGTCATCCGATGCCTTCCGGTACCGATTACTCCCGGTACCGACTTCAGTCAGTACGGGTATCGGGCTCTTCAAGAGCATCCGGACAGACGGTACTTCGAGTCCTCAGAAGAATCTGAGGATTCTGACAGTTCTGTCGATGCAGGAATACTTCTCCCAGAGGAGCCTAAGCGTAGGATGTCTCCTCCAGAGGATATTTCCTTTCAGGATTTTATCAGGGAGTTGGCTCGGGGTCTGTCCATTACTGTTGCCCCTGAAACAGAGCCCAGAGCAAAGGAGTTGGAAATTTTACAATATCCCAAAACTCCTAAGGAGGCAGCTACCTTGCCAATTCATGAGATTTTGCATGATCTCATGTTAAGAATGTGGGAGACACCTCTTACCACCTCTCCTCATTCTCATAGACTGGATTCTCTGTATCGAGTCCCTCCTTGTCCTGGTTTCCAAAAAACTCAGCTTCCTCACCACTCTATTGTAGTGGAATCAGCTATGAGAAGGATCAAGAGTGCAAAGAGGCATGCCTCTAATCCTCCAGGACGTGAGTGCAGAACTCTGGATGCTTTTGGACGTCGTGTCTTCCAAGCTTCCATGCTTTCTGCCAGGATCAGTTCCTATAGTCTATACATGGGAATGTTCCTAAAGGAGGTCACAGGTGATTTAGAGGCTTTGAGTCCTATTCTTCCTGAGGATAGAAGACAGGATTTTCTCACATTGGTCAAACATGCCCAAGATGTTTCTAAATTTGTCAATCATTCAGCTTTTGACTGCTTTGAGTGCATAAGCAGAACCTCTGCCATAGCCATAGGCGCACGTAGAATTGCTTGGCTCCAGGCATCTGATCTGGAGCTCTGGGTACAAGACAAATTGGGAAATATCCCTTGTACTGGTGAGAACCTGTTTGGTAGAGATTGGCAGGAAAAAGCCAATGAGTTGGATGCTGACAACTCCACCTTGGATAGATTCTAGCAGGATCAGCTGTGGACTTGGATAAAGAAATCTTTCAAGAAACCATTCTTTTCTAAAAAGAAAAGATATTATCCTGCTTATGCTCAGCAGGGACGTTCTGCAGGTCAGCTTGTCAGGAAAGGTCAGCAACCACCCAAACAGAAGAAAGCAAAGACTGCTAAGCCTCAGTCGTCCCAGCAGACTCAGCCTCCACAAGGCCTTTGACTTTCAGCTAGAGAACTTAGCCTTCCTGGCTCTCGTGGGATCAGAGCCTTCCACCATTCCAGGAAGGTTATGTCACTTTGCCACCAGATGGGGGCAAATAACAGCAGAGCATTGGACACTCTCCATCATAAAGGAGGGGTACAAGCTTCATTTTTCGAGCATGCCCCCTCCCACAATAATAAGGCAGTTCAATTCTCCGACCTCTCTCATCAACCTGTTAGGTCAGGAGGTCACTATGCTTCTTGCCCAAGGGGCAATAGAAGAAGTACCCATCCATCAGCAAGGTACAGGGTTTTACTCCCCCTATTTCCTTATCCCAAAGAAAACAGGGGGATACAGACCTATCTTGGACCTCAGAGAATTGAACAAATTCCTTGTCAAGGAGAAATTCAAGATGATTTCTCTCGGAACTCTGCTGCCATACCTTCAGAGTCAGGATTGGCTTTGTTCTCTAGATCTCAAGGATGCATACACCCATGTTCTCATCCATCCAACTCACAGAAGGTTCCTTCGGTTCCTTTTTCAAGGAAAGCACTACCAATACAGGGTGCTTCCTTTTGGCCTGGCCTCAGCTCCAAGGGTGTTCATGAAATGCATGGCTGTAGTAGCAGCATTTCTCCGCACTCTAGGGATATTCGTCTTCCCCTACTTAGACGACTGGCTCATTCGAGCACCAACAGAGTCAGAGGCCAGGACTTCTCTATCCTGCACAATGCGTATCCTTCAGTATTTGGGTCTGGTAATAAACATCCCAAAATCCAGTCTAACTCCCACTCAGTCTTTAGAGTTCATAGGGGCTTTGCTGGACACCAGAAAGGCAAGGGCCTATCTCCCCCAGGCCTGTTGCCTTCGCATTGTGCAGTTAGCTTCTCAAGCAGTGCTAAAGCCTCATCTCACTGCCCGAGAAATGCTACAACTACTAGGCCACATGGCATCTACTGTGCATGTGGTTCCCTATGCTCGCCTTCATATGAGGGCAGCCCAGTGGACTTTATCCACTCAATGGACCCAGGCATCAGGATGCCTGTCAGACAAAATAGCAAACACAAGTCGCCTGATTTTGTCCCTCCAATGGTGGACGTCCACTCAAAACCTGTTGCTGGGGTCCCCTTTTCAACAACCCTTACCCCAAACAACTCTCACAACAGATGCTTCTCCGATGGGTTGGGGAGCTCATCTGCAAGACCTCTCCACCCAAGGCACTTGGTCTCCACAGGAGACTCATCTACATATCAATCTCTTGGAGCTCAGAGCAATCTTCCTTGCTCTTCGAGTGTTCCACACCCTGCTCAGCTACAAGACAGTCCTCATTCATACGGACAATCAAGTAGCCATGTTCTACATGAACAAGCAGGGGGGAACAGGCTCTCTGTCGCTTTGCAACGAAGCTTTGCGACTATGCGCACTTGCCAGAGAGCATCAGATTCATCTCCTGGCAGTGTATCTTCCAGGCATACAAAACTCTTGGGCAGACAGAATCAGTCGAGTTCTGCTTCCACATGAGTGGTCTCTGCATGCAGACCAGGTGGCCAAGATTTTTCAAATTTGGGGAATCCCAGACATAGACCTCTTTTCAAGTCCGTGGAATGCCAAACTTCCCCGGTTCTGTTCCAGAATTCCGGCTCAGGGGGCTCAGGCCAGGGATGCTTTCCTCCTTTACTGGGGTCAAGGCTTCCTGTATGCCTTTCCACCCATTCCCCTAATTCCCAAAACCCTGTTCAAGCTTCAGAGAGACAGAGGCCATATGATTCTCATAGCTCCGCATTGGCCAAGGCAAGTGTGGTACCCTCTGCTTCTACATCTCTCTCAAGCTCCTTCCCTGGAATTAGGGTCTGCTCCATATCTCCTATCCCAGGAGGACGGAATGTTATGGCATCCCAATCCCCAGTCTCTGCGTCTCAGGGCTTGGTTGCTGAAGGCCTAAAGCTCCATGATCTTAATCTCCCTCAGCAAGTGAAAGATATTCTTTTTGCTTCCAGGAAACCTTCCACGAGACGCTCTTATGCTTTCAAGTGGAAAAGGTTTACCATATGGTGTTCGCAGAAGGGTCTTAACCCCCTTGCGATACCTCTGGAATCATTGCTGGAGTATCTCCTTCATTTGTCCAATGCAGGTCTTAAGACTAACTCGGTAAGAGTCCATTTGAGTGCTATTGCAGCTTCCTTTAAGCCTCTAAATGGACAGCCTATCTCCTCTCATCCTCTTATAGCAAGATTTATGAGAGGCCTTCTTCTAACTAAGCCTACCATTAGGCCACCACCGGTGGCATGGGACTTAAACCTGGTTCTTGGGCAGCTCATGAAGCCACCTTTTGAACCCTTAGCTACTACCTCCTTGAAATTCCTTTCTTGGAAGGTTATCTTTCTCATTGCAATCACGTCAGCACGTCGCATTAGTGAGTTGCAAGCGCTAGTAGCTGATCCACCTTTTACAAGGTTCCATCATGACAAGGTAGTCCTTAGGACTCATCCACACTTTATGCCAAAGGTGGTCTCGCCTTTTCATTTAAACCAAGCGGTCTACCTACCTGTGTTTTTTCCAAGGCCTCATGCATCAAATGCAGAGAGGAATCTTCATACCTTGGACTGTAAAAGAGCTTTGGCTTTTTACTTACAAAGAACACAGCAACATAGAAAGTTCTCTCAACTCTTTGTTGCTTTTGATCCTTCTCATTTGGGACTGCCAGTCTCCAAGAGAACACTATCCAACTGGATTGCTCAGTGTATATCCTTTGCCTAGCAGAGTAAGAATCTTCCTCTGGAGGGCCATGTCACAGCTCACAATGTGAGAGCCATGGCAGCTTCAATGGCTCATCTGCACTCTGTGTCTATCGACGACATCTGTCGAGCAGCCACCTGGGCCTCGGTTCATACCTTCACAGCCCATTATTGCTTGGACAAGAACTCCCGCCGGGATGCCTTGTTTGATCAATTCTCCAACACCTGTTCCATACCTAATCAACTCCTACCCACCATCCCTGGTAGGATGCCAGAGATCCATGGGGGAAGTGGAGCCCTTCTCAGGGGCACACAGCTTCTGGGGTCTTTCCCTGGCATCTAAAGCTAGGGAGTCCCCATATGTGATGACTACATTCCTGCTTGTTCCTGGAGATAGCATAGTTACTCACTTCTAACAGGTGATCTCCGGGAACAGCAGGAATTTAGTCCTCACAACCCACCCACCTCCCCTAGGAGTTGTATCTCTCTATCTATCTCTTTCCCTTTCCCTCTCTCTCTCTTTGTCTCAGCTTTAAAACTCAACTGGAGAGAGGCAGTTGGGAAAGGCGGGAAGGCAGCATGCAGGCGCTGTGGGATGCTCCCAAAAGCTTCCTAATTGGACGCTGGGGAGCGTTCCCGCGCAGGCTCCATCGGTACCCACGATACCCCATATATGAGGACTAAATTCCTGCTGTTCCCGGAGATCACCTGTTACAGGTGAGTAACTATGCTTTCCCCAGGAACAAACAGGAAGTCGGTCCTCACATATGGGTGACGACTGTGCCAATGGAGCTCGCACAGAAGCATCTCCCCAGCTGTCAAAGAAAGCCTTTGGGAGATGCACTATGTATTCCATCTTGCCCCAGTCTCCTTTTTTCTGCAGAGCCCTCTGAACGTCTGTCCAATTTCCCCTGGAAAAAGTGTGGGGGGGTGGGGGTTTAAACTGTTTTATCCGGTCTGGATACTGGTTCCTTTCCTGCCCCTGAGCCCAGTTCGCCTTGGCATCACTTCTCGGATTTATTCCCTTGTTTTTGTTTTTTTCTTCGAGGTATCCGTCGAGCGGCATTTGTACCCCTTTTTCTGCCGCAGGCCTCGGACACATGCTGGATAGCAGTCCCCCCTTTTCCTTGATGGCCTCCAGAAGCTTCAAGAAGTGTAATCGGTGCGGTAAGATGATGTCCCTCACCAATCCACATGACTGCTGCCTCTGGTACCTTGGCCCAGAATACGATGACTCGGACTGTGAACTTTGCAGTACCATGACTCCAAAGACCATTAAAAGCCATCAGCTGCAGCAGGAGATGTTTTTTCACAAGTCCGCGCTGGAGTCTCTGGCGACACTGTGCTCCAGGGCCCCCTCTGGCACCTCGGTGCCCCGTGAAGCCCGGTCTGCCTCGGAGTACCGCAGCCACAGTTCCTTCTAGAGCAAATCTCCGGAGGTGGAATACAAGAAGTCAAAGTCCTCAAAGAACACTTAGGAGAGCAGGTCTGGGAAGACAGAAAATCCCACACCAGGCCCCGCAGTCCTCAGGGTGAGTCCAAAGGATCAGAGCGGGAGCGACCTCACAAACTTCCCTGGAAGGAGTTTTCGGCATTCCCCGACTGGCCTCGGACACCAGAGACCATCCTTGTCAAGGACTCCCCCTCGACGAAACAGACGCGGATCCAAAGTCCTCGGTGTCCGCATCAAAGGCTGCAGAGCCAGCTGGTATGGAGACCAGGATGGCTGCCTTGGAGCACAGTATCTCTGCTCTCATGACCCAGCAGCGGGCATTCATGTCTGATTCATCCACTCCAATGACGGGACCCTTGACATCGAAGACCTCTCTGGACATTGAGCTGATCCTCGAGTGCCACCGGCCTCGAGAGAGCCATCAGCGTTGGACGAGGTCCCGTTCCTCGGGTCACCAGTCCTCTCCGGAAAGCGCATGTGGCTCAGACTGCAGGTCCTCTGGAGGTCTCAGACCCTTGGACTCGGGCCTTGACTGCAGTGACCCCGAAGCCTCGAAATCGACGTCAGACTTCAAGTCCAATTGTGAGACCAAGGACGAGGAGTCCCCAGACATTCGGGGACACCAAGACATGCTGTCGGACCTGTCTCCCCCTGCGTCCCGATGCCATTCCCCACCCGAGGATGTCGCCTTCCTCAACTTTGTGCGGGACATGGCTAAGGTGCTCGCCATCGAGACTGAGGCTGAGGACCCTCGCACTGAAGAACTAGAGATCCTCCAGTATGAGGCCCCTCTGAAGGAGGCCCTCATGGTGCCTATTCTCCAATCCTCGAGCGCCTCTTTCTCTGTATGTGGGAGACACTGACATCAGTGCCCATTGTAAGCAGGAGACTTGACTCCATGTACTGAGTTCACCGAGGCCCCGGGTTCCAGAAGACTCAACTTCCCCATAACCCAATGGTCATTGAGTCTGCCATGTGTAGGCTCAAGAGCCAGAAAGACCCATTCCTCAATGCCCCCCAGTAGGGAGGACCAGATCCTCGATACCATCAGCTGGAAGGCCTTCCAGGGCTCATTACTCATGGCATGTACCTTTAAGAGCTGGCGAGGGAGCTCACTGGGTTCTCGGCAGGCCTCGATGGAGAACCCCTCCAGAGGTTCAAGTCTCTGGCCTCTGTGGTCAAGGAGTGCTTGAAGTTTTTATCCCGAGCAGCTTACGATGACTTTGAGTTCTCAGACAGAGTGGCCGCCATGGGCATCAGGATCTGACACCAGGCATGGCTGCAGTCATCTGACCTCGAACCATGGCTTAAGGAAAACGTATCAATGGTATCAGAGAGAATCTCTTCGGGAAACCCATGGCAGACAAAGCTGCAGAGATAGACTGATTTCCTGACGATGATCATGTTCTCTAAAAAGACATTGGACCAGCCCTGAACATAAGAACATAAGATATGCCATACTGGGTCAGACCAAGGTCCATCAAGCCCAGTATTCTGTTTCCAACAGTGGCCAATCTAGGTCATATGTACCTAGCAGTTTCCCCAAGAGACACAAGTTCCACAATGCTTGTACTGGGTCAAGCATTGATATCTTCGGTCACTTCTTAATAATGGTTTATGGACCTTTCCTCCAGGAACTTGTCCAAACCTTTTTTTAAACCCAGCTACACTAACAGCCTTTACTACATCCTCCGGTAACAAATTCCAGAGTTTGAATACACGTTGAGTGAAAAAATATTTTCTTTTATTAGTCTTAAATAGTTTACCCTGTAGCTTCATTGCATGTCCCCTAGTCTTTCTATATTCTGATAACGTAAACAATCGATCTACGTTTACCCGTTCCACTCCGTTCATTAATTTATAGACTTCTATCATATCTACCCTCAGCCGTCTCTTTTCCAGGTTAAAGAGCCCTAACCTTTTTAGCCTTTCCTCATAGGAGTATCCTTCCATCCCCTTTACCATTTTGGTGGCTCTTCTCTGAACCTTTTCTAAAATCGCTATATCCTTTTTAAGATACGGCGACCAGAATTGCACACAATATTCAAGGTGCGGTCTCACCATGGAACGATATAGAGGCATTATAATATCTTTTGTTTTATTTTCCATTCCTTTCCTTATCATACCTAGCATTCTATTTGCTCTCTTGGCTGCCGCTGCACACTGGGCCGAGGGTTTTAAACATGGTATCCACAATGACGCCTAAATCTTTTTCCTGGGTGGTGGTTCCTAATGTGGAACCTTGCATCGTGTAACCATAGTTTGGGTTGTTCTTCCCTAGATGCATAACCTTGCACTTGTCCACATTAAATTTCATCTGCCATTTTGATGCCCAGTCTTCCAATTTAACAAGATCCTCTTGCAATTTTTCACAATCCTCTTGGGTTTTAACAACTTTAAATAGTTTTGTGTCATCTGCAAATTTGATCACCTCACTCGTTATTCCACTTTCCAGGTCATTTATGAATATGTCAAAAAGCAGCGGACCCAGCACAGATCCGTGGGGTACACCACTATTCACCTTTCTCCATTGGGAAAATTGGCCATTTAGCCCTACCCTCTGCTTTCTATCTTTTAACCAGTTCCTGATCCACAATAGTACACTGCCTCCTATCCCATGACTTTTTAGTTTTGCCAAAAGTCTCTGATGAGGGACCTTGTCAAAGGCTTTCTGAAAGTCCAGATACACAATATCAACCGACTCACCTTTGTCCTCCTGTTTATTCACTCCTTCAAAAAAACATAACAGATTAGTAAGACAAGATCTTCCTTGTCTAAAGCCATGTTGGCTGTCTCCCATTAGGTCGTGACTATCTACATGCTGAGTAATTTTATTCTTTATGATGGTTTCTACCATTTTTCCCGGTACTGACGTCAGGCTCCCCGGTCTGTAGTTTCCCGGATCACCCCTGGAACCCTTTTTAAAAATTGGTGTTACATTGGCGATCCTCCAATCTTCAGGTATTAGAGATGATTTTAATGATAGTTCACAGATTACTAATAGCAGGTCTGCAATCTCATATTTCAGTTCTTTCAACACCCTTGGATGTATACCATCCGGCCCAGGTGATTTGCTACTCTTCAGTTTATCTAATAGTTGTAAGACATCTTCCCGATGTATCGATATTTCCTTCAATTCTTCCGCACCTTTAAATACCACTTCAGTCATGGGTAACATCCCTACATCTTCCTCAGTAAAGACTGAAGCAAAGAATTCATTCAGTCTCTCCGCTATCGCCTTGTCGCCTCTTAGTGCTCCTTTAACCCCTTTATCATCTAATGGACCAACTGACTCTCTCACAGGTTTTTTGCTACGAATGTACTTGAAAAGGTCTTTATTTCGTGTTTTTGCTTCCGCAGCAAGCTTCTTCTCAAATTCTCTCTTTGCCTGCCTTATCAATGCCTTGCATTTGACTTGCCAGTGCTTGTGCTGTTTCCAGGTTTTGTCATTTGGCTCTTTTTTCCATTTCCTGAAAGATGCTTTTTTGGCAACAACAGCCTCTCTGACCTCACCTTTAAACCATGCTGGCAGTTTTTTGGACTTCCTTCCACTTTTCTTAAAGCGTGGAATACAGCTGGTCTGGGCTTCCAAGATAGTATTTTTCAACAACATCCAAGCTTGATGTACGTCTTTAACCTTTGCAACTGCTCCTTTTAGTTTTTTCTTAACTGTTTTCCTCATTTTATCATAGTCTCCCTTTCGAAAGTTAAAGGGTAGTACTGTGGATTTCCTTACTATCCCTCCTCCACTAATTAAATCAAAGGCAATCATGCTATGATCACTATTTCCAAGTGGCCCCAACACCCTTATCTCTTGCACTAGATCTGGTGTTCCACTAAGGACTAGGTCTAATATGGCTTCCCCTCTGGTCGGTTCATGAACCAGCTGCTCCAAGAAGCAGTCATTTATTTCATCTAGGAACTTTATCTCCCTAGCATGTCCTGCTGTGACACTGACCCAGTCGATGCCGGGGTAATTGAAATCACCCATTATTATTACTGCACTGTAACTTTTGTTAGCTTCCTTGATTTCTTTGAGCATTTCATCATCCATTTGTTCATTCTGGCCACTTGGTCTTCAAGCCAGACTTTTGCGGCCCATTACTGCCTGGAGAGGGAGTCCCGTAGGGACAGTGCTTTTGGCCAGGCAGTACTCCGGAATCTCTTTGAGGTTTAGGCAACTCCTGCCCTCCTGCCCTCTGTTGGGCTACCGGTGGAGGTTGTGTCCTTGAAAAGCCTTTCTTTGCTGCTGAGACTAGAGGGAGTTCTCTTGTTCAGCCTGGGTTCCTCGGTAGCCCAGAGCTAGGGAGTCATCCATATGTGAGGACTGACTTCCTGCTTGGTCCTGGAGAAAGAGTAGTTACTCACCTGTAACAGGTGTTCTCCAGGAGCAGCAGGAATCAGTCCTCACAACCCTCCCTCCTCCCCTTGGAGTTGCAGTTGTACATAGTTTATTTTTCATTTTTGTGTGCTGTTCTTAGCTATGTCATTTGACTGAGGTAAGATGGCACCTTTAGGCGGGAAGAGAACCACGCATGCGTGCCTGCATTCCCAAAGGCTTTCATAGAAAGTTGGGGAAATGCTCCGCTGGGGCTTCATCGGCGCCGATGACACCCATATGTGAGGACTGATTCCTGCTGCTCCTGGAGAACACCTGTTACAGGTGAGTAACTACTCTTTCTTGGTCTGGTGCACCAAGAGGCAGGGGAACCCATTTTCCTTCTCGTTACAGACGATACTCCAGTACCTTCTCCACCTGTCACATGTGGGACTAAAGACCAACTTAGTCAGAGTGCACATGGGTGCTATCGCAGCACACCACCATTCTGTTGAGGGAAGACCCCTCTCGGCTCAGCCCTTTGTATCTCGATTCTTGCAGGGCCTTATGCTATCCAAAACCCTGTCCACCCACTGACAGCGGCATGGGATCTCAACGTGGTGCTCTCGCAGCTCACTAAGCCACTGTTTGAGCCTCTGGATACCTGCCACTTGCAGTACCTCTCCTGGAAAGTTGTCTTCTCGTGGCACTCACATCACGTTATATCCCGTTTTGACCCGGTGAAAAGCGGGATATAAATACAGCTAAATAAATAAATAAATCAGCTTGTGGGGTCAGCGAGCTCCAGGCTCTGATGGCAGAGCTTCCTTACACAAGCTTCTACACAGCCCAAGTTTCTGCCAAAAGTGGTGTTCCCCCTTCCATCTTAATCAGGAGGTGGTGCTATCCACCTTCTTTCTGTGGCCTCACGCTGGCAAGACGGAGACCATCCTCTGTACTTTGTGTTGTAAAAAGGCCCTGTCCTTCTATCTGCAACGGACCCAAGGCCACTACAAGGCGACTCGGCGTTTCGTCTCCTATGACCCCAGTCAACAGGGGCTCCCCTTGACTCTGTCCACTTGGGTGGCGGACTGCATTGCCCTCACCTATGAGCAGGCTGAGATCCCACTAGACCCGGCGCACCGCATCAAGGCCATGGCTACTTCCGTGCCAAATCTGTGTTCTGTACCTGTGATGGAAATTTGCCAGGCCGCCACCTGGTCTTTGGTCCATACCTTCACAGCTCACTACTGCCTGGAGAGGGAGTCCTGATAGGACAGCGTCTTCAGCCAGGCTGTACTCCGTAATCTCTTCATGGTGTAGGCAACTCCTGCCATCTGACCCTTCTGTATTCAGGCTACCAGAGTGCTGGTGCCCCACTGGACACTTGGGTCTTGCAAGTGTCTCTCAGTGGGACTGAACTGCTGCAGTTCATGACTCACCCTTTGCAGGTCACTGTGGTTTTTACAGGTTTTCCGTAGCCTGTAGTTGGGGAGTCCCATATGTGAGGACTGACTTCCTGCTTGTTCCCAGAGAAAATGTAGTTACTAACCTGTAGCAGCAGTTCTCCAGGGACAGTAGGAATCAATCTTCCCCTTGGAGTTGCTTCTTTACCATATTTTCAGTTTTGCCGTCTTAGCTATGTCATTAGACTTGGGTGGGAAGGGGACCATGCGTGCGTGGTGCATCTCCCTAAGGCTTTCTTTGAAAGCGAGGGAGATGCTTCTGCGCGGTCTCCGTCGGCGCCTACATCACCCATATATGAGGACTGATTCCTGCTGTCTCTCGAGAACACTTGTTACAGGTGAGTATGCTTTTCTCCGATTTGAATGTTAGGATGCAAAAGTGTTTACAGAAAAACACTAGAGTAAAACTTCTCTACTATGTTTCAAAGTATGAACATGTTAATCCACTTTTCTGGTTTCCAGTGGTATATAGGGCTCATTTTGAAATTCTTTCATTAGCTCATAAGGTCTTCTATACAAAATTACCTGGCTATATGGCAAATCACTGACTATCTTCCTGGCCAATGAGATCATGTACAAAACAATTTTCTCTTCATTCCTCCTGTCTATTGTTCTCAACTGGAGGCTGCACACTGGATGGCTTTTTTTTTCTCTTTTTTTTTTGCCCTAGTGCTCTGGAACTCCTGGCCAAGAACCTTCAATGTAAACCTTGTATCAAAAATTCAAAAATGGTCTTATGGCTTATTATTTTATTAAAGCATCTGATGAGTAGCTGAACAATATAGCTGTCAGCAATAAACTAGCCCTGTCTCTCCCTCACTTCTGAATTTTTATTGTTATATTTAATTGTGCTTTCCTTTTTTCTGTCTGGATTTATTGTGGATTTGTGTACCGCGTGTTTAGTATTTGTTTTTTTTATATGTTTGTCTTGCTGCTTTCAAGGTATTTTATGTACTGGTTTTATTTTATTATGGTTTGTGTAAACCATTTTAATATGTTAAGTATTGAAAGTGATATATCAAATATGTTAAAACACGTGTTCACCAACTGATATTTCCTCACCTAAGTCTGGTTTCTGTCCCACAGTGGTTAACTGGGATATAGCAGTTCATTCTTTCCTTCTCAATTCTCGCTCAGCTCTCTTTCTGAATGGCACATCATTGTCTCTGTTATAATCTGAAGTTCTTACTAAGAACATGAAAAATGCCATACTGGGTCAGACCAAGGTCCATCAAGCCCAGTATCCCGTTTACAACAGTAGCCAATTCAGGTCACAAGTACCTGGTAGATTCCCAAAAAGGTACTTAGGTTCCACAATGTTTGTCCCGGGGTAAGAAGTGGATTTCCCAGGTCCTCCTTAATAATAGTTTATGAACCTTTCCTCCGAGAACTTGTCCAAATCTTTTTTAAACTCAACTATACAAACAGCTTTTATTACATCCTCCAGTAATGAATTCCAGAGTTTTATTACAAGTTGAGTGAAAAAATATTTTCTTTTATTACTCTTAAATGGGTTACATTGTAGCTTTATTGTGTGTTCCCTAGTCTTTCTTCTTTTTGGAGGAGTAAACAACCTATCTACATTTACCCGTTCTACTCCATTCATTAATTTATAGACCTCAATCATATCTCCCTTCAGCTGTCTCTTTTTCAAGTTGAAGAGCCCTAACCTTTTAAGTATTTCCTCATAGGGGTATCCTTCCATCCTCTTATTGTTTTGGTGACTCTTCTTTGTACTTTTTCTAATTCTGCTATATCATTTTTAAGATATGGCAAACAGAATTGCACACAGTATTCAAGGTGTGCGCAGGCATATAGAGGCATTATAATTTATTTGGTTTATTTTCCATTCCTTTCCTTATGATTTCTAGTGTTCTCTTTGCTTTCTTGGCCACCACTGCACACTGGACAGAGCGTTTCAACATATTATCCATGATGATACCTAAATTCATTTCCTGGGTGATGGTTCATAATGTGGTACCTTGCACCGTGTAATCATAGTTTAGGTTGTTTTCCCCTAAGTGCATAACTTTGCAGTTGTCCACATTAAATTTCATCTGCCATTTGGGCGTCCAGTATTCCAATTTATCAAGGTCCTCTTGCAATTTTTCACAATCCTCTTGTGTTTAACAACTTTGAATAATTTTGTATCATCTGCAAATTTGATCACCTCACTCATTCCCTTTTCCAGGTCATTTATGAAGATGTTTAAAAAAAAAAAAAAAACCAGCGGGCCCAGCACAGATCCCTGAGGAACTCCACTATTCACCGTTCTCCATTCAGAAAATTGGCCTTTTAGTCCTCTCTGCTTTCTATCTTTTAACCATTCCTGATCCACAATAGTACACTGCTTCCTATCCCATGACTTTTTAATTTCGCCAAGAGCTTCTCATGATGGACCTTGTCAGAGGCTTTCTGAAAATCCATATATACTATATCGACTGGCTTATTTTTGTCCACCTGTTTATTCAAATCTTCAAAAATATGTAACAGACTAGTAAGACAAGACTTTCCTTGGCTACATCCATGTTGGCTTTCTCCCATTAAACCATGACTATTAGTATGATCAATAATTTTGTTCTTTATAATAGTTTCTACCGTTTTGCCTGGAACTAACATCAGGCTCACCGGTCTATAGTTTACTGGATCACCCTTAGAACCCTTTTCAAAAATTGGCATTCATTGGCCATTGTCCAATCTTCAGGCACTACAGATGATTTTAATGATAGTTCACAGATTACTAAGATAAATTCCGCAATCTCATATTTCAATTCTTTCAACACCCTTGGATGTATATCATCCATTCCAGGTGATTTGTTATTATTCAGTTTATCAGATAGTTGTAATATATCTTCCCGGTTTATCAATATTTCTTTCAATTCTTCTAATACATAACCTTTAAATAGCATTTCAGGCATGGGTAACTTCTACCTCTTCTTCACTAAAGACTGAAGCACAGAATTCATCCAGTCTCTCCACTATGGCTTGTTTTTACCCTTCTATCATCTAATGGTCCAACTGAATCTCTCACAAGTTTTTTGCTACAAATATACTTGAAAAACTTTTTATTATGCATTTTTGCTTCCACAGCAAGCTTTTTTTCAAATTCTTTTTGCTTGCCTTATCAATACCTTGCATCTAACTTGTCAGTGCTTATGTTGTTTCCCCATTTTCGTCATTTGGCTCCTTTTTCCATTTCCTAAAAGTTGCATTTTTTGGTGACAACAGCCTCTCAGACTTCACCTTTAAACCATACTGGCAGTTTTTTTGCCTTCGTTCCACTTTTCTTAAAGTGTGGAATGCATCTGGCCCTGGCTTCTAAGATAGTATTTTTAAACAACACCCATGTTTGATGTTAATCTTTAACCTTTGCAGCTGCTCCTTTTAGTTTTCTCGTAACTACTTTCCTCATTTTATCATAATTTCCCTTTTGAAAGTTAAAAGGTAGTACTGTGGATGTCCTTGTTGTCCTTCCTCCATTTATTAAATCAAACGCGATCATGCTATGATCACTATTGCCAAGTGGCCTCAACACCTTTATCTCGTGCACCAGATCCTGTGTTCCACTAAGGACTAGGTCCAAAATAGCTTCCCCTCTTGTCGGTTCATGAACCAGCTGCTCCAAGAAGCAGTCATTTCATCTAGAAACCTTTATCTCCCTAGCATGTGCTGCTGTGACACTGACACTGTTGATACCCTGATAATTGAAATCACCCATTACTGTATTGTAACTTTTGTTAGCTTCCCTGATATCTTTTAGCATTTCATCATCCATCTGTTCATTCTTGCTAGGTGATTGGTAGTACACCCCCACTGCCATTGCCGTCCCCTTTTTACATGCGGTCTAAAAATTAATAATTGGAGTAGAATGGGTAAGCATACTTAGGTTGTTTACTCCATCAGAAAGTAGAAAGACTAGGGGACATGCAATGAAACTACAATGTAATCTATTTAAGAGTAATAAGAGAAAATATCTTTTCACTCAACGCCGAATCAAACTCTGGAATTCGTTACCGGAGGATGTAGTAAAATCTGTTAGTGTAGCTGGGTTTAAAAAAGGTTTGGACAAATTCCTAGAAAATAGGTCCATAACCCATTATTAAAGAGGACCCAGGGAATCTATTGATTACCCCATGACAAGTATCATGGCACCTATGTACCTTTTTGGGAACCTGCCAGGTACTTGTGACCTGGATTGGTCACTACTGAAAACAGGATACTGGGCTTGATGGACCTTGCTCTGACCCAATATGGCATTTTTTATGTTCTTACATGGAATTTCTATCCCTAGAGATTCTACGGTGTATTTTGTTTTCTGCAAAACTTTAATCCTGTGTGACTCAATGCCTTCTTTAACATAGAGCGCGACCCCATCCTCCAATTTGATCTTCCCTATCATTGCGATATAATTTGTACCCAGGTATCACAGTGTCCCATTGGTGGTTGTCCTTCTACCAGGTCTCTGAGATGCCAGTTATATCTAACCTTTCATTTAGTGCTATATATTCTAACTCTCCTATCTTATTTTTTATACTTCTAGCATTTGCATAGAGGTAAAGATTGAATTATAAAGAGCAGTTTTACCCTAAACATGGTACATCCTAATGGTCTCAATCATCAAATTGATTGGCATACTCTGTTATAATAATACTTAGCACCTTATGTGTAGCATTCTCCATTTTGCTTCCTATCCCTTGGGAGGAGTTCTAAAAGATAAAAAAGAATGCCGCAGTCATTTTTATACAAGCCATGGAGGTTCTCAAGTAAAGTCATCTTTGAAATTTTGGAATTACTCTTCAGCAGTCTTGCGTTTGAAGCCCTTTGTTACCTGATCATTGGTTTGGGACTTATAATAGATGAGTATATTTCAAATATCAATACCCTGATGCAGAATGTGTTATGACGATTAAAAATGTGATTGTCGCAATATGTTTCTCATATTGATAATCT
Organism: Ichthyophis bannanicus; assembly: GCA_033557465.1. Lineage (NCBI taxonomy): Eukaryota > Metazoa > Chordata > Amphibia > Gymnophiona > Ichthyophiidae > Ichthyophis > Ichthyophis bannanicus. The sequence continues at coordinate 548,979,252 of CM066033.1, forward strand.
TTTAACTTTTTGCATGATCCCATTTATAAAAGAATAAAAAAGACTTAATAAAAAAGCAGCTTGTCAATAGCCTCTTTGGATAACATAGTTCAACAAAAATTATTGTAGATAAAAACTTTGAGTAAGGGATTGTGGAATCTCTGGTGGAAGTTTTTGATCCTGTATTCCTTTTTATTGGAAAGATTGAGTTCCACCTTGTGAGCAATGCTTATCTATCCTGGGCTCATAGGTGTAGCTTTGGGCTCTGCCTTGGTTTCTTGTGATGGGTTTCAAGATTGACTCTGCATTGAGAAGGGGCATTCTCAATTTGTGCACTTGTATACTGGGTTTAGGTCCTACCCTTATAGAAATATCATGAGCTATTTCTCCCCTCCTTTGAGAAGCTTAGAGTCTGTATATAATGTTCCCCTGAGTGTTAGACATAGTTCTACATTTGCTTTCATATTCAGTTCTTTGTATAGCTAATTAGGTCCCTGAAGAGTCTGGTTTTGAGTTAACATGTCTGGGCTTGTCTCCTTCACTTCATGCACATCTAGGAGCATTAACTGAGCTTGGAATCCTGCCCACCATACACTACTCTGTCCCTTAGGCCTGATCAATTCCTGTATCTGGGCCATTTTCCCATTACAAAGTTACTGCTTCTAAGGTACTTACGGAGGTCACAACAGGCACAGGGCATAGGCAGGAAAACGCCCAAGAATCATAAGCTCCATTAAGGTAGATAAAGGTATAGGTCTCAAATTTGCAAGTAGCAAAATCTAGAGCAGAATTAGGAGCGGAGCAAGGCTGCAGTCCTGGAACTGAAGTTAGCTAGGGTTGCCAATCGGACGGTTTTCAGCCGGCCTGGCCAGGTCCCAACAGAGATCTAAGATCGTCCCTTGAAAAGCCATTTTTTTTTTGCTCTGACCGAGAGACTGCGAGCAGCCAGAGCAGAAAACCAGCTTTTCATCTGGGGTCCTTGTCTCCCCCCCCCCAGCACAGCCTCCACCTTCCCCCCGTGTCAGTCCCTTCCTGCCATCTCCTTCACTTTGCAGCCACAGCTCCTGCTTCTTACAGAGCAGCGGCTGCAATAACACTGAGCATTGAGTCAGAAAGGATTAAAGTTTTGCAGGAAACAAAATTTGCTGTAGAATCTCTATGGATTGAAATTCCATGTAAAAAGGGGAAGGCGATGGCAGTGGGGGTGTACTATCGATCGCCTGGCCAGAATGAACTAATGGATAATGAAATGCTCAAAGAAATCAAGGAAGCTAACAAAAGTTACAGCGCAGTAATAATGGTGATTTCAATTACCCCGGTATCGACTGGGTCAGTGTCACGGCAGGACATGCTAGGGAGATAAAGTTCCTAGATGAAATAAATGACTGCTTCATGGAGCAGCTGGTTCATGAACCGACCAGAGGGGAAGCCACATTAGACCTAGTCCTTGTGGAACACCAGATCTAGTGCAAGAGATAAGTGTGTTGGGGCCACTTGGCAATAGCTAAGTTCTGATTCCTTGGTATTGTTGATAAGGCATCATTACGCAAGAAATAAATAACATATTGGTCCAGACCAAAGGGCCATCAAGCCCAGCATCTTGTCTTTAACAATGGCCAATTCAGGTCACATGTACATGGCAGGATACCAAAGAATAAATCTAATTCTTGGGCAATACCCAGCGATAATTAGTGGCTTTCTCAAGCCTACCTGACTAATGGTTTATAGACTTTTCCTCCTTGAACGTATTGAAACCTACTTTAAAACCAGCTGTGCTGCATGCTTTCACCACATTCTCCTGCAACAAATTCTACAGTTTAACTCTGTAAAACAAAATTCTCTGATTTGGTTTTAAAAGTGCTACCTATTAACTTTGCTGAGCGCCCACTTAGTTCAGGTTCCATTTTAAAGGATAAATAAACCATTCGTTATTTAGCTTCCATCTTTTTATTAACAAATGAGCATAATAGGTGAAATTTTAAAAGCCCTATTTATGCTTTGGATTTCTGAAAACGGGTATAGAGACGTCCAAAACACAGAGACATCTCCAAAAGCATTTTAGAAGCTGGCTCTAAGGGAATCCCCAGCGTGAGGATGTCCAACTCTGAACAAAGGTGTGGCTGGGATGTTTCCAGGACCATGGAGGCGTAGTTCCCATGAGCCAGGACGTTTCCACCTGATTACAGAAATGTCATGGACATCCAGCATCACGTCTAACTTTAAACCAGCTCTGAGGCACACATAGTGATGAACAAGCATCTGGAAAGTGCTTGTTTAGACTGAAAAATATCCAGAGTGTGTAGAGAAGAAAGCACACTATCATCCCCAGTACTCAGCACAAGTTGAACTATAACAGCAGCAGGATATGAACCCTGGTTGCCCTATTCCTAACCTATTACTATAACCATTATGCTATCCTAGACGTCCAAGTTCTAGCTTACGGTTCTGAAGATATTTAAGTAGATGCCTTGCAGATGTCCCTGTTGGGCACATCCAGTTTGTGAAATCACATTGGCATCCAGACGTGCCTGAATTTTTTAAAGACATTTAGACATCCCAGACTGTACTTGGACGGATCTTCTAAAAGTCCCCTCAATAAGTACAATGAGTATTCATGAGGTTCCGTACAAACACTCCACCCTAAGAAAAAACATAAACAAGTTTTCCTTTTTCTCCCGCTCTTTCCCCTCAAATGTGGTTAATGATAAATTTAATCATTAAATTTGATGGCAAACTCCTTGCCCTTGCCCATTCCTTATTTATCCATTCCACTCTACTCATGATAATAGACCTCTAAGCCTTTCCTCGAGGAGCTGGTCCATCCACTTCATCATTTTTGTCGTCTTTCTCCAAATTATCCCTGTATTACTGTATTATTTTCAGGCTAGGGTTGCTACCTATACACAAAGTGCAGTCATACCATGAATCTATTCACAGGCATTGTGATGCCCACTGTTCTATTTTTATTTTCAATTCCTTTCCTAATAGTTTCTAACATTCAGTTTGCTTTTTTGACTATCAGCACACACTGAACAAAGAGACTCTTAATAGCAAGGGGTTCCCAAACTAAGGCTTGTAAGCCTGATGTAGCCCTTAAAGGAAGTTTTTCTTGCTTATATATTTCATGTCCCCAGGTCAGATCCAACCTCCAGAACAAGTTTTTTGTGTGTGTGTGTGTACTTCCTTTTGCTGAGTCACTCCATCCTGCCTTTTTCTGTCCCTTCCATCGTCCTGTGTCAAGCACAAATGTTGAGCGAGCATTTTGAAAGTGGAAAATTGAGAGTGGAAGAAAGGAGCGTGCATCCATGTCCAGAAAATCACTGCAAATGTATACAGTGCTTTAATACAACCAGTTTGAAATTTAAAGGGTTGTGTGAATGCGAATGTCCTAAATTTTAATTTGTTAAGGTGTACTTTTTGTGTAGAAAAGCTTTATTTATATGAAAGCTTATGCTATTTATGTGGAAAAATGATATTTGCATTTAAATTTCCATTAAAGGTATGCAAGATATTTGGAAAACATTGGATTTTGGGTCACAGAATGGAAAACACCTAAAAATCCCCCCAAAATATTTTCCCATGATACGAAAACACTGATAAACTCCTATTTTTTTGTTCGTAAGAGAGCACGTAATTAGTTCACAAATAAATGCCTACAATCCACAATGATAAATAGTAAAACCTTTGTCATCATCTACACTAGTTCCAACACAAGAGTTGGACTTAAAAGTAGAATGTTCCATTCTAGATTTTCCTGGGATTTATGGGTAGAAATCATTATATGTTGAGATTGATAATCTTAATTTGTAAGGAGAAAGGTACATTTGTTTGGTGTATTGCCAACATAGTTTTCTCCGTGATCACTTTGAACATACACGTTTTATTCTCTACTCATATAGGTCTTGCTTCTCCAATCATGTCTGATGATGACCAAAAAATGAATAAATTTATAGAGAAGGGTACAGTATTTTTTAAACTTTTTTTATAGAGAATAGTTTGATGTATTTTCATTAAAGTTTGACATTTTTATATTAAAATGTTATTTTCAGTGATGTCAAGAAGCAGAAACTTTTCCAAGACGGTAGTCACTGATCTAGGTATGAAAGAGTAAATTCAGTTTTTCCCCTAATCCAGTGCCTTGCTCTATACAACACTAACTCATCGGCAACAAAAATGAGAAACTGCATACTACTACATGTTTCTTCTCTGGTGCTTGCTGACAATCCCTGGGGCTGCTTCTGTTCTGAGGGTTATTGACACAATGATCAACAAAAATCAAGGAAAATGGGACTTTATTTCTCTAATTTACACAATGTGCTCAATTAATGATTTGAATTATATTTTACATGGAACTCACAGGGTTCATGTTATACAAACTACAAAATAAATAGCTAGATATTTTTTGCACGTGCTTTATCACTTTTGGTCGGTTTCCCTATCTCTCTCGTTTCACCCTCAGTTCTATTCCCGCATGCATAATGCATCAAATTATTTTTAAATGTTAAAAAAAAAATTTGAATGTCTATACAAGTCAATGAATTCCATACCTTCTCAACAACTGCTAGTTTAAAATTGTTTAGGGGCATGTTTACTAAGGGTTAACACGTGTTAATGAAAGTTCATGCCCTTTTATTTCTGTGAGCCTTGGCAGCACTTAGGAACATGTTTGCTAAAATACTGGTTCCTACTACACCCATACTTCATTTTTTAGCGTGGGTTACACTGGATCCACGCTAAAAAATGAAGGTGTGCTCGGAATGTCCCCATGTAACTAGCATAGATTTTGCATCACCCTGTACTATGCTGTTTGACTCAGTCAATATGGGTGAGTTTAACGCCACACAAAACAATTTGCCGAGAGCAGGAAAGGATAACCACAATATTGAAAAAACTGCTCCTAATAGTAACTACAAATATTACAAAATCACAACCAATACCAAAAAACCATTACCAGGCATAAATGACCTCAGATGGCACCAACCCCACACTTAGTGAAAAATCACCATAGGGTGTTGATAGACGCTCACATCACCGGTCATAGCCTCCCTAAACCTCCTCAACAAAATATACCAAAACCCTTAATAATATCCAATACAACCACAATTTTCACTCTGGGAAAAATCTTTAAAGACTTATACACATATAACCAATAATCTATATCTCAAACATACACACAACACATTCAATCAATGATGAATGGGACTGTATTGATTGAATGCGTTGTGTGTATGTTTGAGATATAGATTATTGGTTATATGTGTATAAGTCTTTAAAGATTTTTCCCAGAGTGAAAATTGTGGTTGTATTGGATATTATTAAGGGTTTTGATATATTTTGTTGAGGAGGTTTAGGGAGGCTATGACCGGTGATGTGAGCGTCTATCAACACCCTATGATGATTTTTCACTAAGTGTGGGGTTGTGCCATCTGAGGTCATTTATGCCTGGTAATGTTTTTTTGGTATTGGTTGTGATTTTGTAATATTTGTATTTACTATTAGGAGCAGTTTTTTCAATATTGAGTTTAACGCCACCCATTGAAGTGGTGGTAAGTGCACCCACACTGAGTGTAATGTTACCAGTGAGCACGCAACACAGACGCACACACTCTGCCCCAACCAGTGCTATTGGGGAAGTATGGTATTTTTATCACAAACAAATTTTTGGCACAGAGTAACATTTACCACTGTGCACTTTGTACATGCTGAACCCTGCGCTGCTCGGTAGCACGAATTAGTAAACATGCCCCTTAATGCGCTTAAACTTTAGTTAATGTGCACTAACCTTTACTAAACAAGCTCTTTAGCAAAGCAAATATTTAATTGCCTGTACATTTGACTGTAGTCCTACCTAAGAATTGTAAAAATTATGGGTTGAATCCTGTTAGGATCTTAACAATAAATATGGTGGAAGGGGACAGAACCCTTGGTCAGTATTGGCAGAGGAATCAATGGCATGTCCTACTACCCCCCCCCCCCCTGCAAAGGAAAGGTAATTTACCTTATGGAAATGCAAGCCTTTATTTAAATACATATATTTCTTTGTACCACATTGTGAATTCAATTCTGTATTTGTTGAGCAGTAATTTTTAAGTAAAGCTTTGTCACATTTTGATTATAGTATGGAACATCAAATCCATCTTTTGTTGTTGTATGTAAGATTTTGGTAAATGCTACCCTTTCTGTAGAAATAGAATGCTGTGCTTATGCTGTATATATTGTTAGTGAATGATAGCCTCAGATACAGTAGTTCTAGAAACCTTTAAGTTGTTTTAAAGGCTTGCAGGCTTCTTGCATGAATTTATTAGCACATTCTTCCATACATCCTGAATTGGATCTACATATAATAATTGTTTGTTAGATTATCATTTCCATTTTTAAAAAAATGTTTTAAAATGCTTTATTTAAAAAGTGATTAAAAAATTGAGAGCATGGAGGAGGGGTTCTGTTAAATTTATGTAGGTAATCAGACCTAGAACTCCATACATGCACTTAAAAGTGAGTTGACAATCCTAAAGGCTAACACCAAGTGAAGAAACAAATGAATAATAAAGACCCTTATTCTCTAAAATCTAGTAAGGTTTTGTAGTTACCATGGGTTAACGGACAAATTTAATGCACAATAACTGTAAAGCGTCCATGATAACTGCTGGAAGCACTTCCAGCATTTTACCTTTCAGTTTACGCAACGTTCTTTACCATGCATTAACTGAGCGGCAGATAACACGATGCATTTAGCTGCACCTCTTGAAATGGTTGTGGTTATATTTTATTTGATATACTGCAACATTGCATTGCAGTCTATGCGGTGTACAATAATTAAAAAGAAAAGAAGTGACAGGAACTCCATAGTGTAGGCAGGACAGTAAAGAAGAGATAGGAACAGTATAGACAAATGAAATAAGACATAAAGATAAATACACACAATTCCCTTAGTCTATAGGGATGTCCTTACCATGCCCAAAGGGTGACATCGTACCACGATAGCTACTCAGGTAAGTTAAAAACAGTCCTAAAAAGGAAGGTTTTCAGAGATTTTTTTTTAATTCTATGAGGACGTGGCCTGGCAAGCCATTCCATGGAACAAGCGAAGAAATCTTGCTGGGACATATAGGGAGAAAATAGCAGACAAATAATCCGGAACTGTCTCATGAATGATTTTGTGGGTCAGGGTAAGAAGCTTGAAAATGATCTGAGAATTTATAGGTAGCCAATGATATTTGACAAATAGTGGTGTAATATGATTGAATTTGCGTGCATGAGCTAATATGCAAAGAGCCGTATTTTGGATGGTCTGGAGATGATGTAGATGCACCTGTGGAAGGCCTAAATAAACAATATTGTAATAGTCAAGTCTCTGTATCACAGTGTGTAAAAGCACAGTTATCTGGGCCGGGTGATCCAAAGTAGGTTATGATCCACCAGATCAAAGGCCACAGATAAGTCCAGTAAAACTGTGAGAGTATAATTCCCCTGATCAAGTGACCTATAAATATCATTAAGGACTGCTGCCAGGACTTTTTCCATACTGTGACATGGGCGACACCCTGATTGACGAGGATAGACAAAATTAATTTGGTCCACATGATCTGCAAGCCGACAGAAGATGATTTTCTCGACTATCTTCAACGTGATGGCTAAGTTTGAGATAGGGCATTAATTTTGAGGATCAGACCATCTCCATGCTGATCCTTTATTAAAGGATGGAGTATAGCTTTTTTCCAGGCCTCAGGTACCACTCCTGAAGATAGACTTTGGTTGACCAGTGAAAACAAGATCGAGAGGAGTCCGAAACTGGGCACATTTAGCCATGTTGATGGAATTGGGTCTAAGGAGGAAGTGGTTTTATGAATGGTCTGCGATACCCTCTCTAATTGGGTGAGGGACACAGGGTAAAATGTGACCAGAAGTGCAGTGGTGGAGAAAAAGTACCTCCGGCTTCAGTCAGTGGAGAGAAAGGCAGAGGTGAGGATAGCATAGCTTTGAGTGACTGAACTTTATTTATTTATTTATTTATTTACATTCTCTTATATACCGCGCTATTCTGCATCAGTGCGGTTTACATTGAACAAACTGAAATTACATTGAACAGGGCATTATAACTTGGAAATAACTATTTTACAGGGAACATGGGCTATGGAGGGTTAAGTGGCTTGCCCAAGACCACAAGGAGCACCTGTGGGACTAGAAACCCCAGTCGTTCCGGCCCAAGGTTGCTGTCCTCTAGTGGGATTTGAACCCCCGAACCTCCGGCCTTAAGTACCTTGCCCCAACCACTAGGCCACTCCTCCACTCCACTTTGGTCAAAAAGTAGTCCCCTAGTGTTTCTGGGGTAGGCACAGACCAGGGCAGATGCCATTGAAGATGGCATTGCATAGAAAGTTGAGAGACAACTAAAAAAATAGCTTTTATTGTAGATGGAAAATTGATGATGAGCATGGAAAAGTAATCTCGCTTTGCCTCAAATATTTTATGATAGAAAAGCTGGCAGGCCTTAAACCTCTGTAGGGTTTGAGTTGATTTAGTCTTCCTCCAAGATCTTTCTGCAGCTCGGGTTTGTCATTTGAGCAACTGGAGACCTGCATGATACCATTTGTGTGATACTTTGGGAGCACGAGTCTTCGTCTGCAGGGGTGCTAGCTTATTTAATTCTGTGGAGAGTGTGGTGTGCCACATATAAGCCTGCTCAGCTACAGGCAGATCAGAGAAATTTGCAGGAAATAAGGTGTCAGCAGCCGGAAAAGCTGCAAGAGTAGCCAGGTTGATGGGTCTATAGGAAAAGTCACAGGAGAGATGTTCGAACTAGCGGATAGGGACGGTTTCAAGTAAATCAAATCAAAGAGCATTAAGGTATGATTGGACCAGGGCACAGGGATTGTATTAAGATTAGCGTCCAAAGAGCGTGCATTCGAAAGAGTGAGTAATAAGATCAAGCGTATGCCCCACAGAGTGGGTTGGAAGATGAATATGCTGTAGGATATCATGGCCAGAAAGAAATGTATGACATTAACTATTCCACATTATCTGCTACATTAACAGTAAACTTGCAGTAGTGATCTCCACATTAATTGTAAAGTACATTTGCTTCCCATTCCACGCCCTTTTCCATGTTAGGTGGTTAATGTGGAAAGTACCATGCATTAACTTAATTAAGGAGCTGCATTAATTTTTACCGCAGGCCCATGCTGTCGGCACATAGTAATTCTTATATTAATCAGCTTTGTAAATAGGGCATTTAATAAAAGCCTGTCCCTAACTACAAAGCAAATGACTTGCCCAGAATACGTATATTTGAAAACCTTTTAAAAAGGCTTGCCCCTGGGGAGGAAGTGACGTCACCCGGGAAGATGGCAGCATAATCTTTGTGCTCCCGTTGGGACGCTACTTTACGAGGTGAAAAGTGCTTGATTTACCCCATCCTTCTTCACAGAACTAGTGCGGGAGGAGACCGTGTCTGGGAGTGATGTCGGTGAGGAAGAAATTGGCGAAATTCAAGTCTTCCTATGCGGAGGGAGCGGAGAAAAAGGCCCGCGAGCCGCCAGACCTCGTGGCATCAGGCGAGGACTCAGACGAGGAGCCGGACAGGCCAGAGGAGAGTTGCACTCGCGGAGATATGTGGGGATGGATGAGATCCTTGCGAAAGGAAATCATTGCTACCCGAGGAGAGCTCCAGGAATCCCTGTCTGGCATTAAGGCTGATATTCGAGATTTGGGCCACAGAGTGGAGGCGCTAGAAGAGCAGGCCGATCATCTGGCTGAGCGGGACACGGATGTAGAGGCGTCTATGAAGGGCTTGCAGGAAGAACAACTCAGCCTTAAAGATAAGTTAGACGACCTCGAGAACCGTTCCCGGCGAAATAATGTGCGCCTGAGAGGAGTCCCAGAGACGGAGGCCTATATGGATGCGGTGGCGGTGACTCAAACAGTTTGTCAATACCTACTGAGGGGGGAGGATGGAGAGGCTGCCGCACCAGAGATTTCGGTGGAAAGAGCGCATCGGGCGCTGGGCCCGGTACGCAACGGGAAGCCGCGTGATATTGTGGCTTGCTTGACATCGTTCGCTGTGAAGGAAAAGATTATGCGGACGGCTGCGGCCCGCCGGAGCTTCCTGTGGGAAGGCCAGTCCGTGGAACTGTACCACGACTTATCAGCGGGCACTCTACAACGTCGCCGTGACATGCGACCGGTTGCCCAATATCTCCGAACTGAGAACATGAAATACAGATGGCTCTTCCCCTTTGCGATGTTGCTCGACATCAATGGCAGGAGCTTTCGAAGATAAGCAGAGTGGAGCTCTGCGTGAGGGGAGGGGGGAGGGGGAGAGGGAGGGGTGGGGGGGGAGGCTTTGCATCAACATGTAGGGGGTAGCCTAGTGGTCTGTTTGAGGTTATGACTGGTGTTCGAGTGGGGAGTCTGAATGTTAGGGGATTGAACTCCCCTCAGAAAAGGAAGCTGCTTTGGAAAGAGGCCCGGGCGTGTCAGTGGCAGGTGGTGTTTGTGCAGGAGACCCATTTGCGTGCGTGTGACGAGCGATTGATGGGGGGAGGTTCCTTTCAGGGGTTTTTTGCAGCGGAGGAGGGAGGACGGAAGAGAGCTGGAGTTGGTATCTTGATTAGGAATGATGTCCCCTTCACTATTGGGAGGGTGTTTCAAAAAGATGATGGGAGGGCAGTGGGGGTAGCGGGGGAGTTGGGGGGAGAAGTAGTGACTTTTCTCTCAGTGTATGGGCCCAATGTGGCGCAAGGCTTATTTTGGGAAGAACTGGGGGTGTGGATGGCGGGGAAGGTTCAGGGTCGGCTTTTGGTGGGGGGGGACTGTAATATTGCCCTTGATGGGAGGAAGGGGAAGGGAGATGGTGGGAACCTAGGCTTGAGGCGGTTTCAGGAGTGGATGCAGGCCCATGGGGTGGAGGATTTATGGAGGTTAGCCCATCCTTCCGCCAAGGATTTTATTTATTACTCAGCGGTACATGCGTCATATAGCAGAATTGATTACCTCCTGGGGAATGATTACTGGAGAGAAGCATTAGCCGAGATCTCTATTGGGGTGGCAACCTGGTCGGACCATGCTCCGGTAAGGGCTGTGTTTGGTCCTCCCGGGGAGCCTGAGCGCAGACGATTTTGGAGGTTAAATGATTACCTTATACAGGGGGAGGCGGTGAAGCTACGGCTTCGGGAGGTAATTAAGGATTACATGGCAAATAATGATAAGGGGGAAGTGTCCACAGGGACACTTTGGGATGGGTTAAAGGCGGTAGTAAGGGGTCACCTGATCCAGTTGGGAGCACAGCGGAAGAAAGCTCGGGCAGCTGAGGAGTGCCGCCTTAGGGAGCGGCTGGAGAGTTTGGAGAGGGTTCACAAGCAGAGAGAGAGGGGGTGTGAGACTGCGGGGACAGATCGAGGAGCTCCGCAGGCAATTAAATAGCCTTCAGGTGGAGCAGATCTCCCGCCAACTTGACTGGGCCAGGCAGCGCTACTACGAGTTTGACAACAAAGCGGGGCGTCTCTTAGCAGCTAGGCTCGCTTCTCAGAGGCAGCGGAGGGCTATTATAAAAATTAAAGGGCCGCACGATAGCTTGCTTTTTAAAAATAGTGCCATACGGGAGAGGTTTCGGTCCTATTACGAGGCATTATACACCGCGGACTCCCCAGGGGATGGGGAGGAGATCCGGCAATATTTGTGGAATGAGGGGAAGGGCAGTGCACGGTTGGAGAATTCTCTGGGGGAAGGGTTGGAGGGGGAAGTTACTCTTGATGAAGTGCAGGGGGCTATCAAGGCCTTGGTAGCGGGCAAGGCCCTGGGTGTTGATGGATTCTCGGGGCTCTTTTACAAAGCATTTGTGGAGGAGTTGGGTCCCACGATGGTAAGAGTGTTTAATGCAGTTTTGCGGGGGGAGGATCTCCCGACATCAATGCGTCAGGCGGCTATAGTTGTTGTTCCTAAGCCCGGGAAAGATCCGGCTGTTTGCGTGTCGTACTGCCCAATTTCACTCTTGAATATTGATGTAAAGATTTTGGCCAAGGTGTTGGCATTGCGACTGGGGACGTGCATGCCGGGGCTTATACATCCGGACCAATCGGGGTTTATTTCGGGTCGGCAACCGGCGGATGGGGTGCGGCGAGTTCTCCAATTGGGTTGGTTGGCTAGGCAGGAACATCAGAAAGCCATGTTTCTTTCAATTGATGCCGAAAAGGCCTTTGATAGAGTGAATATTGATTTTCTCATGTCAGTTTTGGAGTATATTGGATTGGGTTCTAACTTTCGGGCGTGGATTAGGGCGTTGTATAAGGCTCCAGAGGCGACCATTTGTCTCAATGGGGGTTATTCTGACTTTTTTCGTTTGGGTCGGGGGACCCGGCAGGGCTGCCCCTTGTCCCCGCTTCTTTTTGCATTGGTCATGGAGCCTCTGGCGGCTCGGATCCGTTCGTTGGAGGATATTCACGGGATAGTGGTGGGAGATTCGCAGCATAAGATGGCCTTGTTTGCTGATGATTTGATGTTTTCGCTGACTCAGCCACTGGTCTCCTTACCGTGCCTCATGCGGGAGTTAGGGGCCTATGGGAAACTCTCGGGCTTTAAGGTCAACTAGGACAAGACTGAGGCTATGTCTTTGACACTCTCCTTCCAAATGGTGCCGAACTTGAGGGCCTCGTTCCCGTTCCGATGGGCGAGCACTTCACTTAGATACCTGGGGGTACAGATCACGGCACACCCGCTTTGGTTGTATGGTGCAAACTACCCACCCTTGTTTGGGCAGTTGCAAAAGGATATGGGGCGTTGGAAAGGGGTGGAGTTATCCTGGTTGGGCAGGATTGCGGTGCTGAAAATGAACTTGCTGCCTCGCCTCTTATATGCCTTCCAGACGCTCCCAGTGGGGGTGGGAAGTAGGGATCTTAGGATGTTGCAAAGTCAGATCTTTGCTTTTGTTTGGGGAAATAGCCGGCCGTGGGTGAGTCGGCGGGTGTTATATGCTACTCGCGAGGGGGGTGGGCTGGGTGTACCTGATGTGGGTAGATATTATGCAGCAGCCCAGTTGCGGCAGGTCTTTGAATGGCGGGATACGGGAGCGCCATATAAGCGCTTTCGGGAAGTAGAGCAATATTGGGCAGGGACGATCCCTTTACGATATTTGCCATGGATTTGGGATAGGTTGCCCGAGGGGAGATGGAGGGATAATCCTTATATATGGCATTTGCTCATGCAATGGCGGAAGGCCAGGAGGAAGCTCTGCCCTGGGGCCAATTTTTCGTTGATGGGGCCGTTGAGGGGGACGGAGGGATTTCTCCCGGGGAGGGAGGGGGTTTTTAAAAGGTGGGGAGAGGTTGGGGTTAGATTCCTTTGATAAGTTTATTGACAGGGGAGAATTTATCCCCTTCCCAGATCTTCGAGTGAAATACCAGTTGAAGGGGGGAGATGTCTACGCCCATATGCAGGTCAAACACTTTTTAGCTACTAAGTTAACGCCGGAACTCCGAGAGGGGGAACAAGATGTTCGGGAAGGGCTGTAGCGATGTTGGGAAAGTTCAAGAGGTTTAATAACCCAATTGTACAGGGGCTTAGGGGGGGGGAATTGGGTGAAGTTTAAGCACCATCTTGACTGGGAACGGGACCTGGGCCGGGTGTTGGATGAGCAGGAATGGCAGCGTGTGCATTTGAATATTGGCCGGCAGGCATTGTCGGTGGCAATCCGGGAGACATCCTATAAATTGCTTTATAGATGGTATTATACACCGTCGAGGCTGCATAGGATGTTTCCGGGAGTGACTGACAGGTGCGGGAGGGGATGTGGTGAGGAGGGGTCCTTTATTCATGTGTGGTGGGAGTGTCCCCGGGTTAGAGTGTATTGGGCGACTGTGCAGGAGCATCTCCAGAGTATCTTTGGGAGGAGGGTGGAGGTAGATATGGGCCTTGGGTTACTTGGGATATGGCCTGCACAGAGTGCGCGGGCAGCGGAACGTCCCATACGGGCATGTATCCAGGCCGCCCGGAGCGAGATCGCTCGAGCCTGGAAGCAGGCAGACCTCCCGAGTCTGGCATTATGGCGGACCTGACTGAGGAGGATAGTTTTGATGGAGCAGCTAACAGCGCTCCGACGCCAGCAATATGGGAAATTTACAGGACTTTGGTTACCCCTATTAAACGTTTTTGAGGATGGCTAGGCCACCGGGTGGGTGGGGGGGGGTTGCCACATTGTTGGTTAAAGTTGATGTTTTGGGGGATTATGTAGTTTTGTGGCTTTACTGTGTATACTGTATACTTTTTGTGAGTGGCTGTGGGGGAGGGGGAGGGGAAATAACAAAAATGGGTGTTTTTTGAAGGCAGGATGTCTTTTATAGCAATCGAAGTTTGTATTGTACGCTGCTTAATGTTTCACTGTTTTGGATGTTGTGATATGTAGTTGGATGTGTGCCAATAAAGATTTAAATTTAAAAAAAAAAAAGGCTTGTCCTGAATAGAAAGAAAACAGAGCCCTGGCCTAGACCCCATAAAGCTGGAATTTTTTGGCTTGTTTTATCAGACTAATGGTGCTGCTGAGGCTGTGATCCTTACCTGTGCAAGCCCCCATAGATCATGCTACGCTTTTGTTTATTAAATCGGAAGGAAGGCAGTTCACAAAGGAAATATTGCCTTATTAAGAAGCAAGTAACAAGCATATCAGCAAATGAGAGCAAAACTGTCTTAACAATATATGTCCCCCTTGAGCCTCTTTGTGGTCCTCTGTGGCCTTATGGTTGCAGGCGTGACTCTTTTCTTCCTTCCTTCTGCAGGCTGCAGCTAGTGTCCATTACAGGGAGGCTACTTACTGAACAGCTGATTGCTGCTTTAACCTCCCCTCCTTGAACATGCTTGCTCCTTCCTGAGATGTGCTTCTGCCAACAACCACTGTGGGCCTCAAAGGCGAAGGGCTGGCTTCCAGTGACCACTAACTGTACTCCCATACTCCAGGTTCCATTCATCTTTTGCTGATAACACCTGGATGGGCGTTTCCGTTGCAGTTCTTTGTGAGAGCAAGGGGAAACAAGGGAGATGACAGCATCACGAGGAAAATAATTTTCCAGGGTTTTTTAGTTATAACTGAAAAATATAATCAATAATGTTTTTTTTATTGCAACCAAAAATCAGAAGCACTAGACATTATACATTAAAATAACATACATGTAACAATGCAGACATATTTGTTGGCTTGTTGTAGATGCTTGAAGCGATATTCTGCACCTGTGCTCATTGCTGTTCATCCATCACAGGATTTTAGTGAGAAGCCCATTCTGCTGATACATTGTCACAATTATTACATTTAAGTGAGAGAATGCAGGCTGATGACTTCAAGCACAACAAAACAAGACATAATAATTATTAAGTGTAAGTGTGGCAAGCTGTCCAGAATTGGCATTACAGTGGTCCTCCTTCTGGCATTGTCAGAATGGTCCTTCTTCCCATCAGTACCCCAGCTGTTTGAAATACTATATTTTCGGTTAATCTTTCAGAGGAGACCAGCCAACATGCCTTCGCTACTTGTGTTTGACACCATTTTTTAGGTTCTGTCTCTGGACCTGTCTGTCTTGTGTAATACCCAGGGTGATACTTCCTTATATGCACTACAGATAGGATAGTCTGCAAAAACCATTCGGAAGGTCCTGTTGTTCATACTTAAGAGGGTAAATCCAACTTTACTAGTAGCCTTGACCGTATTATTTGGCAAGATTTTTCACAGCTCAGTAAGTACATTGACTAAAGAAATATTTTCTCACATTTGTTTTCAGTCTATCACCAGTTAGTATCATTGCATATCCCGTATTCTTAGAATTCTTTAGATAGAGCCCATGTTTTTGTAAATATCCCTTTTCAATTCTCCAGGCTGAAAAGCCCTAACTTATTGAACCTTTCTTCACAAGAGTGATATTTCTTGCCCATTTATATTTTTGTTACCCTTTTTTCTCGCTGTTCTAGTTCTGTTTTTGGAGTTGAAGTAACTAGTCTTGTGCCGGTTAATTGAAATGTGGTTGTGTCATTGATTTTTTATATAGATACATTATAAAATTCACAGCATAATTTTCAGTTCCTGTGCGGATATCCAGTTTAGTCCTCCACAATCGGGTACTGCCCCTCTCACTGCAGCCTGTAGACTGGACCAATCAAATCTTCTGTAGTACATATCCAGCAGGAGCTCCCAGAAGCCCCCCAGTGTGTCCAGTCTCGTTGCAGTGTGTAGACGTAAAAGTGTGTCCTCTGGGCACACTTAGTGACCTTTGCAGGAGCAACACTAGTTAGTTGTTTTTAGGGTTTGTTTTGGGGCATTTCTCTACTATTTTTGTTTTTGGTAGCTAGCTGTGCCTTTAAAAAAGAAAGACAAAAGAAGCCTGTCTCCCTGGAGCTGTGCCACAGGAGACTAGGAGAAAGTCAGACCTGCTGGCTGCTGTTGCCTGCCTAGCACATTTTATCAGCCCTGGGTGAGCTTCCCCTAGACAGGACGGGGAATTGCCATACCTATAAGGCAGTGCCTGGTACTGGGAGATTGTGGCTGAATCTTCTGTTCCTGAGCTGGTAGGAGTTTGCATTTCATTTTTTTCTTTCTTGTGTGCAATGCTCTGTCTGGGATGCCAGCGTTTCTGTAGGCTCTCCTGAGCCCATTTGGCAGTTTTTATTCAAACTGCTCGTGTGCCCTGTGTTAGAGGGTCGTTTTATTTGTTTTCCATATTATTTGGTGGTTTTTATATTTTCGCGCCGTTTTTTACCGCGGGTGAAAAAGTGCGGCGGCCATTTTGGATTTTAAAAGTGCTTTTCCAGGCATTTTTGATCGCTGTGCACAGGTTCCCCTAGCGTTTTTGGGGTTCCTCTTTCTGGCGATTTTGCTCAGGGCACCCCAGGGATCCTGGGATATATTTTGTTTCTTGTAAAAAAAAAAAAAAAAAAAAAAAGTTAAGTTACTTTTAAATCGGGGCTGATTTGCATAGGATTGCCCAGGTGGTGTGGGCTTTCCTGTGGCTGTCTTATTCTATTCCCCTGGGCAGAGGTGGCCTTGGAATGGCTTCCAAGCCCCAGTGTGTGATTTGTGGGTCCCGCAGGACGGCAGGGACTGACTCTGGCATCTGCAGGGGCTGTGCTGCAGTGCCCTCTGAGTTAGAGCAATCTGTGAATGTTCAGGAACAGGCTACCCCTGGGGATGCTTCTACTTCCGGGGACAGCGTTCTTTCTCCAAGCATCCCTCAGTCTGGCTCGGTTCCTCCGGCCAGCGGTTCAGTGGCTGCGCTCCAGCAGGCGTCTGTTGCTGCCTCAACTATGGACTTCTCCCCTGATTTTGTACTCCTCATGCATCAGGCATTTCGCCTGAGCAGGTCCGGACAGTTGCCGGCTGTCTGGCCCCCCTCCCTCCCCTCGGGGTCCTTGGGGGCGGCTCAGTGTCCCTCATCGCCCGGGGGCAAGCGGCTTCGGTTGGGGGGACAAGAGCAGGACGCCCTGGGTCTCCTGGATTCCGAGGCAGAGGGCGATCCTGAGACTGAAGCGGAGGATTTGGAGGATGGGGAGATCCCTGGGCCGGAAGATCAGGCTCGGGTCATTCGAGTGTTCCGTAGGGACGAGCTGGTTCCTCTGGTCACGGAGTCCCTTCAGGCGCTAAACCTTTCGGCGGTGCGGCCCCTGGAGGAGGAGGGTCTTGAGGATCCTCTGATTCAAGCAGTCAGGGATGCCCAGGTGGTTTTTTCCCGTCCACCGCGTGGTGGATCAGATGATCCAGGCGGAGTGGGAGCACCCGGAATCCGGTTTGAAGGGGATTCGGACCATGAATCGGCTTTATCCTCTTGCTGACAAGGACAGGGACTTGTTCAGGTCCCCCCGGGTGGATGCTGCGGTCTCCGCAGTGACCAAGAAAACCACCATCCCGGTTGAGGGGGCGGCGGCCCTCAAGGACGGGCAGGATAAGAAGGTTGATAACTTGCTCAAGCAAACCTTCGATACGGATGCCGTGTCATTGCAGGCCTCTATCTGTGGGGCTTGGGTGGCTCGGTCGTGTCTGCGGTGGTCACAGCAACTGCGCTCGAGCCCCGGACTAGACCAGCAGGGTCTGGTGGAGGTGACCCGGCTGGAGTCCGGCTCGGCTTACCTGGCGGATCTGTTTTATGATTTGATCCGCGCGTTGGCTAACAGTATGGCATCCGCGGTAGCAGCGCGCCGGTCCCTCTGGTTGCGCAGCTGGGCGGCGGACAGTTCTTCTAAGGCCCGCCTCAGTAAGCTGCCGTTTAAGGGCAGATTATTATTTGGGGAGGCTCTCGAGAAATTGGTAAAGGATCTCGGTGAGTCCAAAGGGGGCCGGCTTCCGGAGGATAAACCAAGGTCCAACCGGTCCACCTCGTCGGCGCGGGGATCCTTCGGGATCAGCGCAGGTTTCGGCCCTCCCGCCAGTGGTCCTCGCAGCGGGGCCGGTTTGGAGCCCGTAGCCAAGGATTTCGGGCTTTCAGGGGAGCCGGCAGAGGCTTCTCCGCAGCCGGCTCTTCTTCGGGTTCTTCCTTTGGACGCAAGCCACAATGACGCCAGGCAGGCTCTGGAGGGAGGACCGCTTGTCGGCGGTCGCTTGCGCGACTTTCTTTCCTCTTGGGCCCAAATAACGTCGGATCGCTGGGTGCTACAAATTATAGAGGAGGGTTACGCTCTGGAATTTGCGTTCCCACTTCCAGATTCCTTTGTTCTGTCTCCCAGCAGGGGCGAGCAAAAGACGAGGGACATCCGCGTGACCCTGGCTCGATTGTTAGCGCTGGGAGCGGTGGTTCCAGTGCCTCCCTTGGAAAGAGGCGCTGGTCGCTACTCCATCTATTTTGTGGTACCCAAAAAGGGCGACTCTCTGCGTCCGATTTTGGATCTCAAAGGCGTGAATCGCACGCTCAGAGTGCCGCATTTCCGCATGGAAACCCTGCGGTCAGTCATTGTAGCGGTGCGAAAGGGGGAGTTTTTGACGTCCCTCGATCTTACCGAGGCCTATCTGCACATTCCGATACACCCAGCCCATCAGCGGTTTCTCCGCTTCGCGTTCCCGTGGGGCCACTTTCAGTTCCGGGCCATGCCGTTCGGCTTGGCTACGGCCCCGCGCACTTTCACAAAGGTGATGGTGGTGGTTGCGGCGGCCTTGCGCAAGGAGGGCATTTTGGTCCATCCTTACCTGGACGACTGGTTGATGCGAGCAAAATCCGGTCGAGAGTGCCTGCGGGTCACGAGCAGGGTGGTAGCTCTGCTGCGATCCCTCGGCTGGGTGGTGAACGAAAGAAAGAGTTGTCTGCGGCCCTCGCAGGACCTGGAGTATCTGGGGGTGCGCTTCGACACTGCTCGGGGGCTGGTGGGCCTTCCCGAGCGCCGCGTCCTGACGTTGCGGGCTCTTGTCCGACTATTTCGGGGGATGCCCGCTCCGTCGGCGTGGTGGTACCTACGGCTTCTCGGAACGATGGCGGCGACCTTAGAGGTGGTTCCGTGGGCGCGGTTCCACATGCGCCCGCTACAGAGGGCGCTCCTTCGTCGCTGGTCCAACCAGTGCGATTCCTTGCACAAGAGACTGCCCTGCCCGAAGGCAGTGCGGCGGTCGCTTCGGTGGTGGCTCTCCTCCGAGAACCTGACGCGGGGGATTCCCTTGGAGCCTCCTCTGTGGGTCCCCCTCACTACGGATGCGAGCCTAGTCGGCTGGGGAGCACACTGCGAGACCCGCTTCACGCAGGGGGTGTGGTCCTCGCAGGAAGCGTCTTGGTCGATCAACCGCCTCGAGCTTCGGGCGGTCCGACTAGCCCTGATGGCCCTGGAACCTCTGCTCCTGGGCCGGGCGGTCCGAGTCTGGTCGGACAATGCGACCACGGTGGCGTACATCAATCGCCAAGGGGGCACAGGGAGTGTGGCCCTGGAAACAGAAGCGACGGCCTTGTTCAGCTGGGTGCAGACTCGGCTGCCGGCGATCTCGGCGGCGCACATTGCAGGCGCCGACAATGTCCAGGCCGACTTTCTCAGCAGAGTGCGGATGGACCCCGGAGAGTGGGAGTTAAATCCTCAGGTATATGCGCAGATAGTTCGGCGGTGGGGTCCGCCCATCATGGATCTCATGGCGACCTTCCAGTCAGCCAAGACAAGTCGCTTCTTCAGCAGACGGCGGGAGCGGATGTCCGAAGGACTCGACGCTCTCATTCAGCCGTGGCCGACGTCCGGGATGCTGTACGTTTTCCCCCCGTGGGCCCTGATCGGTCGGGTCGTCCAGCGCATCGAGGGCCATCAGGGCCGGGTGCTGCTGGTGGCTCCGGATTGGCCCCGGAGGCCCTGGTATGCCGACCTCGTTCGGCTTCGAGACGGCGTGCCGTGGCGCCCTCCGGCGCTACCGGATCTTCTTCTTCAGGGCCCCTTGCGGATGCCCCAGGTGGCTCGGTTCTCGCTTACGGTTTGGCCATTGTGAGGGCTCGGCTGAAAAAGAAGGGTTATTCGCCCGCGGTGATTTCCACCTTACTGCGGGCAAGAAAGTCGTCCACTTCTCTTACTTATGTTCGAATTTGGAGAATTTTTGAGGACTGGTGCTCCCGGCGTGGAGTTCGGGCGGCGACGGTCTCGGTGCCCGTCGTGCTCAGCTTTCTGCAGGATGGCTTCGAGAAGGGTCTCGCGGCCAGTTCCCTGAAGGTCCAGTTGGCCGCGCTCTCTTGCTATAGAGGCAAGGTCTTGGGCCGCCTTCTTGGCGCTCATGCGGATGTGCGGCGTTTCTTGACCGCCGTGTTTCATTTGCGGCCTTCCCGCAGAGCGGTGATTCCTCCGTGGGATTTGAATTTAGTTCTGCGGGCCCTGGCTCGGGAACCCTTTGAGCCCTTGCGGAGGGCATCCTTGAAGGATCTCACGTTGAAGACGGTTTTTCTGGTAGCCATTTGCTCGGCACGGCGCATCTCGGATCTACAGGCCTTGTCATGCCGAGAACCTTTCTTGTCTTTTTCTGCGGAGCGGGTTGTGCTCCGTCCGGTTCCCTCCTTCCTGCCAAAGGTGGTGTCTCCTTTTCACCTGAATCAGGCAGTATTTCTACCAGTGATTTCGGCGGCCTCGGTCGAGTCGGTGGACAAGGGGCTTCACCGGCTTGATGTGGGCCGCACGCTGCGTCGGTATTTACAGTCTACCGAGTCATTTCGGAAGACTGATCGGCTTTTTGTGCTCTTTGGGGGTGCACGGAAAGGGGAGGCGGCGGCTAAGGCCTCCATTGCTCGATGGCTTAAAGAAGCGATCGCCTCCGCGTATCTGTTGCAGCGGCGGCCGGTTCCGGAGGGGCTCCGGGCTCATTCTACTAGGGCTCAGGCGGCCTCTTGGGCGGAGCATGGTCTGGTTCCACCAGCGGAGATCTGTAGGGCGGCCACTTGGTCGTCTCTGCATGCTTTCAGCAGGCACTATCGCTTGGATGTGTCAGCGGCTCGGGATTCCTGTTTTGGTTCGGCGGTTTTGCGCGCCGGCCTACAAGGTCCCGCCCGGTCTTAACTGCTCTGTTACATCCCGATTGTGGAGGACTAAACTGGATATCCGCACAGGAAATGGAAATTACACTAACCTGGTAATTGTAGTTCCTGTAGGATCCAGTTTAGTCCTCCTTCCCTCCCGAATATCTGCATGATCTTGCGGCGCGCTATCCCGAGCGGGAGATTCTAAGATAGCTTTGCGTCCCGTTCGGACCTTAGCGGCAGTCGTGCTTATAGCTATGGCTCTTCCCTTTCTTTTGGGGTTCCGTAAGCTCCTTAGTACCTGGGGGGA
This sequence comes from Ichthyophis bannanicus, assembly GCA_033557465.1. NCBI lineage: Eukaryota > Metazoa > Chordata > Amphibia > Gymnophiona > Ichthyophiidae > Ichthyophis > Ichthyophis bannanicus. The sequence continues at coordinate 549,000,963 of CM066033.1, forward strand.
GCTCTGTGTCAATTTAGGGGCGTCGATTCCAGCGCCGTGCAGTGTTCTGACTTCCTCGTTTGGGGAGGGAGTTGGTTATTCCAGGGGGGGAAGTACAAGGTTTAATGTTAATCTGCTAATAATCTGATGTGTTGCTTCGTTCAGTATGCTTTGTTACTAGTACACTGGGGGGCTTCTGGGAGCTCCTGCTGGATATGTACTACAGAAGATTTGATTGGTCCAGTCTACAGGCTGCAGTGAGAGGGGCAGTACCCGATTGTGGAGGACTAAACTGGATCCTACAGGAACTACAATTACCAGGTTAGTGTAATTTCCATTTCTTTTCCAAATAATGTCCAATATTCTTTGTTTTTCATTAATCTGCTTCTGCATATTGGGCTAAGAATTTCCATGTCTCTTCATAGTGACTCCATGTTCCTTTTCCCAAGTGGTAACTGCTAATGTGGATCCCTGGACTGTATACATATGATTAGGAATTTTTCCTGTGCATATCACTTTACACTCGCACTACATCAAATTTCATTCGTTGTTTAGATCCCCAGTTCCCCAGCCTTGTGAGTCTCTCCTACAATTCCTCATAGTTTACCTATGTTTTAACTACTTTGAATAACATAGGAACTTAGTAGATGATAGCAGAAAAAAACAAGTTGGCCCACTAAGGCTACATCCCAGCTATTAACCATAGAATCTGGATTTCTTGCAGAATGTTGCTTATTATCTAGATGAGTTCTTTTTGGCTCATTTCACTTAAGCAAATAGCACTTTTTGAATACACTGAATAGCGCTGGACCCATAACAAGTTATTAGAATGCTCCTCTATTCCCAGCTATTACCCATAGAATCTGGATTTCTTGCAGGATGTTGCTTATTATCTAGATGAGTTCTTTTTGGCTCATTTCGCTTAAGCAAATAGCACTTTTTGAATACACTGAATAGCGCTGGATCCATAACAAGTTATTAGAATACTCCTCTATTCATCTCCTTTGGGAAAACAGACCATTTTGTCATCCTTTTTTCATTTCCTATCCTTTAACCAGTTACAATATGACATTGACTCCTATCCCATGACTTCTTAATTTCCTGAAGGGTTCCTTATGATGAACTTTCAAATATCTTCTGGAATTCAAAATAAACTATATATGTCAACATGCCCTTACATTGTTTTACATTTTCAAAGAATTCTAAAAAATTAGTAAGGCCTGATTTCCCTTGGCTATAATCCATGCTTGCTTTTTCCCGTTAAGTCGTGTTTATCTATATCCTACATATTTCTATTTTTAGCAATATTTTCCACCAGCATGAACTTTTGTAGTTTCCTGTATCACAGTGGAGCTGCTCTCCAATTCTCAGGTACAGTGGCAAGTTTATATGGTAAATTACAGATTACAAGTAACTGTTTAATATTTGAGTTCCTTCAGAATTCTGAGATGAAAGTCATATAGTTTTGGAGACTTGCTGCTAAGTTAATCAGTTTGCTGTAGTAGGTCTTCCTGATTGACAGTGATTTCCTTCAGTTCCTCTGAAATGTTACTATCAGAAACTGGTTCCAGCGTTGGTATCCCTTCAGCATCTAACAGTGAAGATTGAAACAAAGAAGTGAAACAGTTTTTCTACTTTGGCCATATCTTCCCTGTGGGGGAGAGCAATTTTCAAAGTTCTGTTTCAATATGGCAAAAAACATGAGCTTTGTTCCACAGTGCACTTTCATTGCACCTTAAGAAGACATTTTGGGTGAGGAAAGAAAGTATAAATGTAGAGTACATTTTCAGCTCTTCATGTGTACTTTCCCTGGAGAATGCCAGCGTCACAAAAACCAGGTGCAAATACCCAAATTTCAAACTGAAGGTATATGTGTAATTTTGCTTTGAAAACGGCAAAGTTTGCAGATTAAAAGTACTCGTAAACTTCCTCCCAATGTGGACTCTTCATAAATGTCTCTGTTAATGGTCCAACTGAGTCATTTGCAAGCCTTTTGATTTGGATGTATTCAAAAAGGTTTTTGTGATGTTGGCTAGTTTTCTTTCAAATTCCCTCTTGGCCTGTCTTATGAACAATTTTCATGCAATTTTTTCATTCCTGTTTTCTTCGCTAGGACCTGCTTTCTATTTTTGAAGATCGCTTTTTTGGTTTTAATTGCTTCTTTTACATTTACATTTAGCTATCCTGGCAGTTGTGCAATCTTTCAGTCTTTTTAACTTCTGCAGCACATGTTATATATGAAATGGTATTTTTAACTAATGATCACGTCTCATGTAGGCTTCTAACACTTATAACTGTTCCTACCATCACTGCTCTATTTCCTTAGTATCTCATTAGAAGCTAGGTGCTAAAGCCCCCTGTAGCCATTCCATAGGTAGTAGTAGTAGTGTGATTGCTTCTTCTCCCCTTGATACTCATCAGAGGGCTTCTGCTTTTGCTGAAGGCCTACCTCTGGCATGTCCTCTTCATTTAACCACTTTTTATCCCCCATCTGTGTCTATACATTCTCTGGGTCTTTTGTTCATACTCTCACCCATTTTAGAGAGAGGGCAGTTTTCCAAGTTCTTGCAGTGTTTGCATGCCTGTTTATCCAAAAGCATGCAAGCTTATTTTCAAAGAAAAACCCTCAAGAGTTTCCGCTTTGAATACTGGACCTGTAAAATCCATGGAAACAAAAGTATCCACAAGTAAGTGCAAGTAAGACTCATGAGACCTGAAGTTTTAAAATCAAATCTCCCAAATACTTTAACTTAAATAACCTTCCCCCACTCTAGGGAATGCCTTTTTCAATTTTAGTAAAGTTGGGCTCTTTTATGTGAGTAAATACATGTCTGTATACATGCAGAGCCCAATCCGGCAAGGGGCACATCTGGGTTGTCAGGACGGGCCCATTGTGACCCGATTCTGCACCGCCGGGAGCATGATGGCCCTGCGAGTGCAGGATAGGGAATGTGGAGACCGTCCGGTATATCCCTGCATCGCCACTCAGACATCCTCCCCATTGCTCAGTCTGCCCACTGCCTCAAACCCCCCGTTTCCCTGACCCCAGTGGAGGCAGCTGGGACCCAGATCAGGCAGCGGGGACTCTCACTGCACTCTGCCGTTGCTGCTGGGAGGCTGGCTGGCTGATCCGGGAGGGGGGGTGGCAGCCAGTGCTTATTCCACCTCCAAGGTGGAAAAAGCTGGCCACCCCCTGGCAATCCCCAGACGTACAGGGCGGTCGTCATAATCTTGCCTTGTACATCCGGAGGTTGGCTCCGCCTACTCACTGCCCCCATCCCCTGCAGCACTCATAGCGGCTCTGTACGTACAGTAAGGCCGGGAGGCAGAATCGGTTGAGGGTGGGTAGTGGGGTTGGACCTCCCATTGGGACATCCAGCCCTGCTATTTGCCTTACAGAATCGGGGCCAAAATGTTTTGAACATTGATTCCTATGATCTCTAGGAACAAGCAGGAATAAGTCATCACATATGGGTACGTCGGTACCGACGGAGCCTGCGCGGGAAAGCTCCCCAGCTTTTCAAATGAAAAGCTTTTGGGGCCTCCCACTGCACATGCGCGCTGCCTTCCCGCCTTCCTGACCAGCTCTCCTCAGTTCTTCTTTTTCCGCGGAGCCAGCAGGTCGTGTTCCTGTCACCGCTGAAGAATTTGTTACTTTTGTTTGTTTCTTTAGACCGCGTACCTGCCTTCCCCATACCGAAACCGGTATCGCCGGTCTTTCTTTCTTTCTATGTCAAAAAAAAAAAAAAAAAGACTTTTTTATTTTTCTTCAGCACAGCTTGGTACCCGGTGTTAGGCCTTAAGGCCTACACAATTTCTCCTCATGGAGAAGCCAGTCCCTGGTTTCAAAAAATGTACCAAATGCAGTGCTGTCATTTCTGTCACAGACACCCATGAATGGTGTCTCAAATGTTTGGGACCTGAGCACTCCATACCGGACTGCCCATCCTGCACCCAGATGTCTAAACGCGGTTTGCAGAACCGGGCTAACAAGCTTCATGTGCTGTTTCCTTCAGAAGCATCACAGTCATCCAGGTCTTCCTCTCCGGATGGATCTCAGGTAACCAAAACTTCTGTGGGCAAATCCTCTAAAAGCAAATCTCTTTCTAAAGATCGAGAGGCTCTCAGTTCTGAGTTCGAGGATTCTGCCCAGGCCAAAAAACCCCGGCGGGAGGTTCCGGCCTCCAGAGCAATCATGGTTGCAATCACAGGTTGACATCGATGGCACGGCCTCGACAGATCACCTGTTGGACTGCTCTGGGGTACCGGCCCATACCGGTACCGACATCCAGGCAGTAGTGGCGTCTATGGGCAGTACTGTCCAGACCATGCAGCGGGCCGTACTGGCATTCATTAAGGCTGCGACGCCCTCGGTACCGATTTCATCGGTACCGACCCCGGTTCCGGTATCTACACCGGAACCGAGACCATCGACTTCTAAACGTCGATCGGTTTCGCATGCCGGATTCCGGCTTTCGCCCCGGTACCGATCCCATGCCCGATATGCCCGATGTCGATACCGATCGGTATGCGTATCGTACATTGGAAGCACAGAAAGAGTACTCAGATTCTTCTGATGAATTTAATTCCTCTGATGACTCTGCTGAGCTTACTCTTCCTGAGGAGCCCTCTTCTCCCAAGAGGAGGATGTCTCCTCCAGAGGATTTATCCTTTCAGGATTTCATTGTTGATGTAGCTAAAGCACTTTCTATTACTACATCTTCTGAAAGAGAACCCAGATCAAAAAAATTGGACATTTTAGGATACTCAAAAGCTCCTAAAGAGGCAGTCACTCTGCCTGTCCATGAAATCCTTCAAGAACACTTGATGGATTTGTGGGAGACTCCTTTAACAGTCTCCCCATTCCCGCAGGTTGGACACCATGTATCGGGTCCCTCCTTCGCCTGGGTTCCAGAAAACTCAGCTGCCTCACCACTCCATTGTGGTGAAGTCTGCTATGAAGAAAATAAAGAGTCCTAAGAGGCATTCTTCTACCCCTCCAGGGCGAGAATGTAAGAACCTAGACTCTTTTGGAAGAAAGATGTTCCAGGCTAGTATGCTTATAGCCAGGATCAGCTCTTATAGCCTTTATATGGGCATGTATCTTGGGCAACTTGCCCTAAAAATACAGAATTTTGCCCCCTTTATCCCTGATGATCAAAGGGCGAACTTATTTTCTATGGTGACACAACTTTCAGAGGTCTCCAAGTCCTCCAACAGGGCAGCCTTTGATTCCTTCGAGGTTGCAGGCAGAGCTTCGGGAATTGCTATTGCAGCCCGACGTCTCGCTTGGCTCCAGGCTTCTAACCTAGAACCCTGGGTTGTAGAAGGCCTCAGGAATCTGCCCTGTACCGGTGAGAACTTATTTGGGGAAGACTGGCAGATTAAAGCTGCTCAAATGGATGCAGAAAATGCCACTCTAGATAGACTTTCCAAGTCTACTTCTACCCCTACCAAAAAGAAGCCTTTTAAAAGGCCTTACTATAAAAAGACCAGATTTCCCACAAATACTGGCCAGCAATCTGCTCAGCCTCGCCTTGCGGCTAAGCGTCAACAATCTAAGCAGGTAAAGTCAAAGCCTGCAGTGTCTGCTACATCCCAGCAGGCTCAACCCCCTCAGGGGTTTTGACTTCCCTCTAGAGAACTTGCCGTTTCTGGCTCTAGCACAGCCAGAGCCCCTCACCATTCCTGGAAGGCTAGCTCACTTTGCTCCCAGATGGGAGCAAATAACATCAGAGCAATGGACCCTCTCTATTATCCGAGAAGGCTACAAACTTCATTTCTCCAGCCTTCCTCCCCATACCATGGTGAGGCAATTCAGTTCTCCCCCATCTCTTCTGACCCTGTTGGGTCAGGAAGTCTCTTCTCTTCTTGCCTAAGGGGCAATAGAGGAGGTTCCTCCTCCACAACAGGGGTTAGGTTTCTACTCCCCTTACTTTCTCATAACAAAGAAGACAGGGGGCTTCAGACCTATCCTAGATCTGAGAGAATTGAACAGGTTTCTATTCAAGGAGAAATTCAAAATTCTCTCTCTGGGCCTTCTCCTTCCATACCTTCAGAGTCAAGATTGGCTTTGTTCTCTAGATCTCAATGATGCGTACACTCATATACTCATCCATCCATCCCACAGAAAGTATCTAAGATTTCTGTTCCAGGGAAAACATTTCCAGTACAGAGTACTACCCTTCGGTCTGGCCTCTGCTCCAAGAGTATTCACAAAATGCATGGCAGTCGTTGCCGCATTTCTCAGAGGCATGGGAATCTTTGTCTTCCCATATCTGGACGACTGGCTCATCCGAGCTCCATCTCAATCAGAAGCCCAGATTTCTCTGGACCGCACAAGGCGTATTCTTCAATATCTGGGACTTGTGGTAAACATTCCCAAGTCCCAACTCATCCCTACTCAGTCCCTGGAATTCATAGGGGCCCAATTGGACTCCACCACTGCAAGGGCCTACCTCCCTCTGGTCCGAGGCCAAAGGCTAATAAGCTTGGCCTCCCAGGCTCAGTCCAGAAGTCACTTGTCAGCCAAAGAAATGCTGCAACTTCTCGGCCACATGGCCTCCACGGTTCATGTGGTACCTTATGCTCGTCTCCATATGAGAGCAGCTCAATGGACATTGGCCACCCAGTGGTCTCAAGCATCGGGACTGCTGTCAGACCAGGTACTCACCTCAAAACGTCTGTTTTGGTCTCTCCAGTGGTGGACATCCTCCAAAAATCTGTTGTTGGGGACCCCCTTCCAACCTTCGTTGCCCCAAGCAACCCTCACAACAGATGCCTCCCAAACAGGGTGGGGAGCTCATCTTCAACATCTCTCCACTCAGGGAATCTGGTCTCCCCAAGAGACCACCCTTCATATCAATCTTCTGGAACTGCGAGCAATCTTCCTTGCCCTCACAGTCTTCCATACCCTCCTTGCCAACCTGACTGTCCTAGTTCAGACAGACAATCAGGTGGCCATGTTTTATATCAACAAACAAGGAGGGACGGGCTCTCTGTCGCTTTGCAACGAAGCTCTCAGATTATGGGCCTTCGCCAGAGAGCACCAAATTCATCTTCTGGCAGTATATCTTCCAGGAGTTCAAAACTCTCGGGCAGACAGACTCAGTCGAGTTCTGCTCCCACACGAATGGTCCCTACATATGGACCAAATACGCAGAATCTTTCAGGAATGGGGGACCCCGGACATAGACCTCTTTGCAAGTCCGTGGAATGCCAAACTTCCCCGGTTCTGTTCCAGGACTCCGTGTCAGGGAGCTCAGGCCAACGATGCCTTTCTCCTGCATTGGGGTCAGGAATTCCTGTACGCTTTTACACCCATTCCTTTGATTCCCAAGACTCTGTTCAAACTTCAGAGGGATCACGGATCCATGATCCTCATTGCTCCACGCTGGCCACGCCAAGTGTGGTTCCCTCTCCTTCTACAGCTCTCCCAGGGCTCCTCCCTGGACCTGGGAGCTGCACCAGACCTTCTGTCTCAGGAGCAGGGGACTTTGTGGCATCCAAACCCCAAGTCCCTACATCTCCGAGCTTGGTTACTGAAGGCTTAAGCCTTCAAGAGTTTAATCTTTCTCAACCAGTGAAAGATATCCTTTATGCCTCTAGGAAACCCTCTACCAGGCGTTCCTATGCTTTCAAATGGAAACGTTTTTCCATTTGGTGTGCTCAACAGGGTCTTGACCCTCTGGCACTTCCTTTGAATTCTCTACTAGACTATCTCCTGCATCTTTCCAATGCAGGCCTCAAGACGAATTCAGTACGAGTCCATTTAAGTGCTATTACAGCATCCTTAAAACCTATAAATGGACAATCTGTTTCCTCTCATCCTCTTATTGCAAGATTCATGAGAGGCCTGACCCTTACTAAGCCTCCCATCCGGCCTCCTCCGGTAGCATGGGACTTGAATTTAGTTCTGGGTCAACTTATGAAGCCACCCTTTGAACCATTGGTATCTACCTCCCTGAAATTTCTTTCTTGGAAGGTCCTTTTCCTTATTGCAGTCACTTCGGCTCGCCGCATCAGTGAACTGCAAGCTTTGGTGGCAAATCCACCTTATACCAGATTTCATCATGATAAGGTGGTCCTTAGGACGAATCCCCACTTTATGCCTAAAGTGGTCTCGCCTTTTCATCTTAATCAAGAGGTATATCTACCTGTCTTTTTTTCCGGCTCCTCATGCATCCAGTGCAGAGAGGAACCTTCATACTCTTGACTGTAAAAGAGCTCTCGCCTTTTACCTCAATAGAACTCAGCCACATCGAAAGTCTTCTCAGCTTTTCGTGGCTTTTGATCCTTCTCATTTGGGACTTCCAGTCACCAAACGCACACTTTCCAACTGGATTGCTCAGTGTATTTCCTTTGCTTACCAGAGTAAGAACATTTCTCTGGAAGGCCATGTCACAGCTCACAATGTGAGAGCCATGGCCACTTCTATGGCTCATCTCCACTCTGTATCCATAGATCAGATCTGTCGAGCAGCCACTTGGGCCTCGGTGCATACCTTCACAGCCCATTACTGCTTGGACAAGGACTCCCGCCGGGATGCCTTGTTTGGTCAGGCTGTCCTCAAACACCTGTTCCATACTTAAACAACTCCTGCCCACCTTCCCAGAATGGATGCCTGAGATCCATCCGAAGATGGTTACCCTTGGAGGGGGATCTCCCAGGCATCTCAGCTAGGGAGTCCCCATATGTGATGACTTATTCCTGCTTGTTCCTAGAGATAGCACAGTTACTTACCTGTAACAGGTGATCTCTGGGAACAGCAGGAATTAGTCATCACAACCCACCCACCTCCCCTAGGAGTTGTCTCTCTATTCCTCTATCTTCCTGTCCTCTCTCTCTATTGTCTCAGCTTTAAACTCGAACTGAGGAGAGCTGGTCAGGAAGGCAGGAAGGCAGCGCGCATGTGCAGTGGGAGGCCCCAAAAGCTTTTCATTTGAAAAGCTGGGGAGCTTTCCCGCGCAGGCTCCGTCGGTACCGACGTACCCATATGTGATGACTAATTCCTGCTGTTCCCAGAGATCACCTGTTACAGGTAAGTAACTGTGCTTTATCCTTCCTTATTGTCTGGTGTGCTGAATCCTAGTAAGCTTTTCCCTCCTGCATATATTGGATAATTTATGAGTAGAATCCAATTCCTTCTAAGCTGAATGTAACCCATGCAAGTTAAAATAATCTCCTCTCTTTTAAGGAGGAAATTAAGTTTTCAACTTTCAATCCATACTCAAGATTCTACAGGAAACACACAGTTGAATATACCAGCTTCCAAGAAAATGAGTAGAATGGGTGCTTGATACCTAGTAGTTTGCCAAGTTGGGTTACATTTTACTTCACAAATCTCCTCCAGGTTTACATTTTGGGGTGACAGTAGATACTTTTCTTAAAATGAAGAAACATTTCTAACTCATCCTGCTAGACCAGTCCGTAAAAGTGGGTTTTGTCCCTCTGCCTGCAGATGTTGGAGATAGAGATAGTACAAAAGCCTTCAGAGACATTGCCCTGGTATATGTAGCTATACCCCTAGGGGTAGCCTTCAGTATTCTCATGACAAAGCAGAGGAACCACTCCCACAATGCGTGATTAAAAATCACTTATGCAACTTATAGTATGATATGCCAAAACCACAAACTAGTGAACTATGTATAGGGAGTGCAACGAAGCACTCTATAGGAAGAGGATGGTAATACCATTTTAAGCACTAGTTCCTCTGAAAGACATGGATTTTCTGAAATGGTTCTAGGATGGCGGCTTGCAAGCGAGTCGTGGACTGGTCTAGCCAGATTCCAGGAAAGGAAATTAACGATAAGTGAAATTTCTCCTTCCAACTCATCCTGCTAGACCAGTCTGTACAAGTGGGAAGTACCCAAGCTACTCAACCACCAGGTGGGAAGATACAGCCACTGTAACCATGTGAGCTCCAAAACTGGCTCAGTCACAGGCCTAGAGAACAAGGCGATAATGGCGGGCAAAAGTAGTCAGAGAAGGCCAAGTAGCTGCCCGACAAATGTCGAGGGGGGGCGATCTAAGAGCACTCCACCCAAGATGTCGCTTGAGCCTGCATAGAATGGGCCAGGAGGCACTGGACGCCCATGCAAAATATATGCAGACTCAATAGCACAGCCTATTCATTCTACCTATTTACACCAACTGCTAAGCTTTACATAGTAAATGAAATGACATAGTAACATAGTAAATGACGGCAGATAAAGACCAGCATGGTCCATCCAGTCTGCCCAGCAATACGGCAAGAGTAGGTGCACCTGACGCTCTGTGCAGGTCACCCTTCCCCATGTCTTTCTTTAGGGGTGGACCCACCACTCCATGTAGGACACCCCTATTTGTTGAGAAGTTAGATGGTTCAGTTTATTTTGTTTTTATCCTGTTGCTGTAAAGGGATCCGCTGTGCTTGTCCCATGCTGTTTTGAATTCCATCACCGTGTTTGCCCTCACCACTTCCATCGGGAGAGCATTCCAAGCATCCACCACCCTTTCAGTGAAAAAATATTTCCTGACATTGCCTTTCAATTTTCCACCTTGCAGCTTCATGTTATGCCCTCTAGTTTTGCAGCATCCCCGTCTTTGGAAGAGGTTTGTTTGTTCATCGTTCCTCTTTAAGTATTTTAAGGTCTGAATCATATCTCCCCTATCCCTCCTCTCCTCCAAAGTGTACATATTTAGGTCTTGAAGTCTCTTCTCATAAGGTTTCTTACGCAGGCTCCAAATCATTTTGGTCGCCTTCCTCTGAACACTTTCCAGTCTTTTTAAATCTTTTGCAAGATATGGTCTCCAAAACTGAACACATTATTCCAGGTGAGGCCTCACCAGCGACCTCTACAGTGGCATAAGAACCTCTTCCTTTCTGCTGGTAATCCCTCTTTGTATGCAGGCCAACATCCTCCTGGCTTTTGCCACCGCCTTGTCGCACTGTTTTGCCACCTTGAGATCATCAGAGATAATCACACCAAGGTCTTTTTCCTGAACCATGCACACCAACCTCTCGCCCCCTATTGCGTACATTTCTCTTGGATTTCTGCCCTTTCTCTCCCTCAGAGAGCCTCTGTACTCGTCTCACTCTTTCTTGAATTCAAACACACTCCTCATTTCTACAACCTCACAGGGAGGCTGTGCCACAAATCACCATCCTTTCTATGAAGAAATATACCCTTAAATTCCTCCTAGAGTCTACTCACTTTCACCCTCATCCTCTGAATCCTCATTCTGTGGCTTTTTGTCAATTGAAGGAGGCCTGCCTCATGTGTATTTATACTATGGAGATATTTAAATGCCTGTATCATATCACCCCTCTCTCGATTTTCTTCTAAAGTATCTTTAAGTCTGTTCCCATATACCTTATGATAAAAATCACTGACCACCAGTGATTCCAATAGTTCTCTGGACTGATTCCATCCTGTTTATATCCTTTTGTAAGGTGATTTCTCCAGAATTATATACAGTACTCCAAATGAGGTGTAATCTGAGACTTATATAGGAAACACTGTCACCTCCTTTTTCTTGCTAGTCATTTCTTTCCCTTTACCAAGCATTCTTCTGATTTTTGCAGTCGCCTTTTCTACCTGTTTGGCCACCTAAAGATCATCAGATATGATCAGCCCCAGATCCTTTTCTTCTTTGTAGATAGGTTTTACAGTCCAAATGCCTGACTCTGCATTTTTAACATTAAATCTTTAGCTGCCACATTCTAGACCATTCCTCAAGTTTTGCTAGATCCCTCCTCATGTTACATACACCTTCCAGAGTGCCCACCCTGTTTCAGATTTTGGAACAAGCCACAAAGAGACATTTCCTAATGGTCATTTGTCCATGTCACCTACAAAAGTCTTGAAGGGAACAGGATTAAGCTGGATGGCCAAAACAAATGTTTAAAATACTAATCTAGAGATAATAGTTGCTGAGCTAACATCAAGAAATCTTTCCTCGACAAAAAAAAAGGATTTAGATCCTTTAACATTCAAAGATGAAAAAGAGCAAGACTTCACAACTGCCAAAATGGAGAAATTTCACGTACCGTTAAAATTTTTACTGGAATCCTGCTAGACCAGTCTGTACAAGTGGGTTATGTCCCCCTGCCAGCAGATGTTGGAGACAGAAAAAGTACTAAAGGCTTCAGAGAGGGAGGAGTAGCCTAGTGGTTGGGGCAAGGTACTTCAGGCCGGAAGGTCGGGGGTTCAAATCCCACTAGAGGACAGCAACCTTGGGCCGGAAGGACTGGGGTTTCTAGTCCCACAGATGCTCCTTGTGGTTTTCGCAAGCCACTTAACCCTCCATTGCCCATGTTCCCTGTAAGTATTAGTGTATGTGTCTCATATCCCCGCGTGTTAAATGTATCCCCCAATTGTGTTGTGACCGCTTTGATTGAAGGATAAGGCGGTATACAAAACTGTCTAAATAAATAAATGCCCTGGTACATGTAGCTGTACCCCTAGGGGTCGTCTACAGTATTTTCTCTCTCTCCAGCAGATGTGGATGCGTTTTTTCCTGGCTCCTGACAGTCACCAGGAGGGTTCCTTGTCAGCAGTTTTTTATAGCCGTTGTTTCCATGGGGGGGGATATATCTGAAGGCCCAGGAGGCAAGTTCCCATTCGCTGGGGTCGAGCGAGTGACGACTGAAAAAAATCTGCTTGGATGTTTTTCATGCCTGTAGTGTGCTGGGCAGACAAGGCTTGCAAGTTGACCTCCGCCCATGGAAAGAGAAGAGTCATCTCCCAGGCAACTCCACCACATTTGATGCCCCCTTGATGGTTGAGATAAACAACCATTGTGGAATTGTCGCAAAAGACTCAAACCGCCTGTCCTTGGAGCAGAGGCAGGAACTGAAGTAAAGCCAGTTGAACTGCTCACACCTCAAGTTAAATGATGGTCCATCTCGTTTCCTGAAGGCTCCATGTGCCTTGGGCCATCCGGTTGTGGCAGTGAGCTCCCCAGCCAGAGAAGTGGCATCGGTCATGAGAAGGACCCAGTGTGGGGTGTCCAACGGCATCCCTGATAGGAAGTGTGTTGGGCAAAGCCACCATTGAAGATCACGGTGAACTGGGCAAGGAAGCAGGAGGCAGATGTCATAATTTTGAGACACGGGAGACCAGCGGGCCAGGAGAGAATGCTGTAGCAGACGCATGTGGGCCTGTTCCCATAGCACAAGTTGATGGTGGCCTCCATGGCCCCCAGCACCTGGACGAAGTCCCAGATCTGCATCAGGAAGAGCCGGAGTTGGTCTGAGAACTTCTGAAAGTGGTCTGGAGTGAGGAAAACCGGGATACGGAAACTTCGCCCCCCACATTTTGCTCCCGGAAATTTCGCCCCCGAAATTTCACATTGTGCAGTTAGGGTGTCAGAGCCTCATTCGGTTCGTTTCACAACAAAACCCTCTTTTAAACTGTGATGCCGTGTTACTTACCAGGGTTCTTTTGTAACACACTGTAAGCTTGCATTGGGCAACATTGTAACACACTGTAAGCTTGCATTGGGCTACATTTTTATTGATATGTACACATTTTACAGTCCATGCACCTATATGTTTTGCACAGTAGTTTCAAAACATGCATATTAAGAAAGCTCAAAGGTTAAATTTTTAAGTCTGTCATAAATTTGTTCATTAAAACGGCGTTACACTGTGCAGAGATCGTCAGACGTGTACACACTCAGCTGATTTTCTGAACCTTCCTCATTAATGACCAAAAATTACTTGTTTCCTTAATTTCAATGCCACATAGCACATAAGCATTCCTGCATTTGTGCTGTACTATATAACACAACTTCAACATTTTTTAGGGCCAATACCAGAACAATCATGAATTTGCACGATGGGTACGAATGATCCCTGCCTTGGCATTTGTCCCTCCTGAAAACGTGGTTGATGCCTTCGAAGAATTAACAGAGAGCCCTGATTTTCCTGCTGAGGCGATGCCTATTGCCAATTATTTTGAAGATACGTACATCGGAAGAAGGCAGTGTCGTGGTCGTCAAATGCCTCCATTTCCTACACATTTCTGGAACGTATACCAAAGAACTCTGGACGGTCGGCACAGAACAAACAATGATATCGGAGGGTGGCATCGTAGCTTCCAAGAAACCTGTGGCATGCTCTACCCCAATATATACCGTTTTATCCAGTGCTTGAAAAGGCAGCAAGGTTTGTATGACTACGAAATTGCTCAACTGGTTGCAGGAAACCAAAACAATGCGACAAACAAAAAATATCTGTCAATTTCTGTTAGAGTTTGACGTATTCAAGATTTTGACAACAGGAACTTGATTGTTTACTTACGAGGCATTTTGTATAATTTTGAATTTTAAACAGTAATTTTCTTTCAGTGGTGGATCCAGTATTTGCGCAACGTACAAACATAATAAAGTTTGTGCAAAAATTGAAAAACATGAAAAATTAGCCAACGTCCTTCAGTTAGCGTCTTCGCAAATGAAGGTTGTTCCAAAATATGAGCTATGGCAATATTGTGAAACAGCTTGTCTACTTCAGGGGCGAAATTTCCCGGGTCGAAATGTGTGGGGACGAATTTTCCCGGGGGTGAGATGTGCAGGGGCGAAATGTGGGGGGCGAGGTTTCCTCGGGGGCGAAATGTGGGGGGCGAAGTTTCCTATAACCGGAAAACCTTTCCCTGCTGTGTATCGAACTGAGCCCCTAGAAACGCAAGAGTTTCTCTTGGAATGATTGACTTCTCAGCCAAGCTTTTTGAGGATGCTGACCATGCGGGAGACAGATTCCAGACCCTCCTTGCGCGTTACTGGTGGTAATGGCCATCAGTAACGGTGAAGCGGAGGAAATGCCACTAATCCTCGCAGGTGGGAATATGAAAGTATACTGAGGCAAGGAAGTCTCTTGTATGCACTGCTTAGATGATCGAGTGGAGAGTTTCCATCCAAAAACGTGCGACACGAAGAGAGCAATTGACACCCTTGAGAGTGAGAATAGGTCGAAAGGAACCATCCTTTTTCGTGACAACAAAATAGACGGAGTAGTGACCTGTGCCCCTTTCTGACTCAGGAACAGGGACAATGGCCTGGAGCTGTAAAAGGCGCTGAAGAGTGATCTGTACTTTCACATTCCCATCCACGAGGATCAGCAGCGTTTCCTCCACTTATCCGTGACTGGTGGCCATTCCCAGTTCTGTGACCTGTCTTTTGGCCTTGCTACCGTACCTCCCACCTTCTCCAAGATTATGTTAATGGTTGCTGCCGCCCTCCGAAAACAGGGGATTCGGGTACATCCATATCTGAACGACTGGCTCATTCGGGCAGAGACGTGCAAGGAGGTTCTGGAATCTGTCTCTCTCGTGGTCAGCATCCTCGAAAAGCTCTGCTGGATGGTTAATCATGCCAAGAGTGTCCTGTGTAACTTTATTTTCTTTGTTTCTGTGTAAACAGGTGCTTAGAGTACTACACATTCAGAATAGTATTGCCTGGCTGGTAGGAGACCATATTTCATCAACTTTGTGGGTACTGCACTGATTATTATCAATTGCTGATCACATTCAATGTAAAACTGTCTCTGGTTTACCACAGACAACGGGAGATAGCTTCATCCTATTCGTTGGAAGTTATTTCTACTTCTTTTTCAAATAGGAGATTGAAATCAACTGCTTCTTGCTCTTTTTGCCTGGCTTGAAAGTGGTAAACCTACAGTCCCCTTATCTGGGAGGCAGAGGATTTAGTAAATTTTAAGAGATTAGTGAATTAGCTTTTTGACAGAAGGGGGCATGTTGTGGATTTTATTTCTTTTTCTTTTTTTAAAGAGATGGAGAGTTTTGTGGTATTCTTGTCAAGATTTTTTTTCTTGTGTGCGTATTAGGTTATTTTACATTTGATTATTATGTTTGAGTTTTTTTACTTTGAATTATATGAATTTATTGTGTATTAATGTTTTATGACATTGACTGGTTAATGCATTTAAATATTATTTCTGTCACAAAATTGTGTTTGTAAATTAGTTGTTACATTGTGGGAAAATGTCCTCTCTTCTGTGTGCTTTACATTAGCTAATGTATAGAGTTCCAATACAGATCAATAGATCTTTTTATGTAGCACAGAGATTGCAACAGGTGCCAAATATGGCAGTACACATTGTTTGGGGAATTAAAATGGATAAACATATTAAATTAATGCTTAAACATTTACACTGGTGGAGGTCGCATAATGATGAGGAGCTGAGTGGACACCTCATGTTAGCCTCCCTAAATTGAACAAAAATCACATTCGGATACCCTTCTTATAGCTGCTTTTAAGAAATTTGGATGCCATAGCAGTGAATGAACAAGAAACCCTATCTGACGACATCCTGACAAAGCTATGTCAAGTAAGCCATAGAGAACAGTAAAAGATAAAAGTCAGCAGCTGGGACAGTAAGATAGCAGCTGAAGGCCCAGGCCTTGTCTTTTACTATGGAGGAAGAGGCAGTGGAGGAGTTAATGCAGAATCTCATTGTAATTGAAGACAAGCTGTTCATGATTCATCCTTCTGTAAAGGAAATTAAAGAGGGTCTGGAGCTACAGGCTTTCCACATACTGTACAATGAGCAGAAGAATGCATAGCTTGGCAGAAGGATTGCATAGAGTACATGGAACCATGTATGTGAACTCTGGGAATACACAACAAAACCAGAGACGAAGGAATAGCCTCCGGTTCATAGATCTCCTGGAATCTATCAAGGGCCAAAAGCTGAGGTGCCTTTTGGAAACATGGCTTCCAGCTGCATTAGAACTTCCAGTAGAGGTACCTGGGTTAATAGTGGAGCGGGCATACCATGACTGGTGATAGTCCGCATTCTTAACCTGGCAGATAAGAAGCAGATCTTGACATAAAAATGAGAATTATTCTGTGAAGGGTCAAGTGTGCTAGTCTTTCAAGATTATGCTATACAAGTGGCAGCCTGCAGGAGAGTTTTGACTCCATACTATAGTGCACTGTATCAGAGGAGTATAAGAATCATGCTGTGGTTCTCAAGGGCATAAATTTAGGAGATCTCATAGTACTGAGTGAGTTTTTGAAAAGACTGCTGCTAACAGAAAAACTAGAAGAGGTCTGACGGGACTCTTGGTAGAACCACTAGCTAGAACACTAGAGGATTCGCTGGTGCAGTGGTAGAACTGTTATCTCTAATTTGGACAGTTAAAACGGGAATGAGAGGGTGAGTTTCACTAACGGTACTTCTCTAGGAATAATTGAATGGACAGTTTTAGCAAGAGACTAGATCCAGGGGAAAATGAAAAGCATATAATGAACAAGGGCAATTATAGCCAGTGCAAATACTCTGCTGTGAAAATGTGGAGCACTTTATATTTGTACACGGTGCTCAGCAAAAGCGGGTGGAAAGGGAGATGAAATAATAGAAAATAACTAAAAGCTACTTGTATGTGCTTTTAGTTAATGTGATACTAGTATTTTTTAACATATTCATAAATGACCTGGAAATGGGAATAACGAGTGGGGTGATCAAATTTGCAGATGACACTTAATTATTCAAAGATGTTAAAACACAAGAAGTTTGTGAAAAATTGCAAGAGGACCTTAATAAATTGGAAGACTGGATGTTCACATGGCAAATGAGATTTAATGTGGACAAGTGCAAAGTTATGCACCTAGGAAAGAAAAACCCAAATTATGGTTACACAATGCAAGGTTCCACATTGGGAGCCACCACCCAGGAAAAAGATTTAGGTGTCTTTGTGGATAATACATTGAAACCCTCCACCTAATGTGCAGTGGTGGCCAAGAAAACAAATAGAATACTAGGAATCATAAGGAAAGGAATGGAGAATAAAACTAAGGATATTATAATGCCTCTGTATCATTCCATGGTACAACCACACCTTGAATATTGTGTGCAGTTCTGGTCGCCATATCTTAAAAAGGATTTAGCAGAATTAGAAAAGGTACAGAGAAGAGCCACCAAAATGATAAAGGGGATGGAAGCAGACCCCTATGAGGAAAGTCTTAAAAGGTTAGGGCTCTTCAACTTGGAGAAGAGACAGCTGAGGGGGGATATGATAGTGGTCTATAAATTAATGAATGGAGTGAAACAGGTAAACGTAGATCAGTTGTTTACTCCATCAAAAAGCAGAAAGACTAGAGGACACGCAATGTAGCTACAATGTAACCCATTTAAGAGTAATACGAGAAAATATTTTTTTTTACTCAACGCATAGTCAAACTCTGGAATTCATTACTGTAGAATGTAGTAAAAGCTGTTAGTGTAGCTGGGTTTAAAAAAGGTTTGGACAAGTTCCTTGAGGAAAGGTCCATAAACCATTATTAAAGGGAACCCAGGAAATCCACTACTTACCCCGAGACGAACATTGTGGAACCTGTGTGCCTTTTTAAGAACCTGCCAGGTACTTGTGACCTGGATTGGCCACTGGACCTTGGTCTTACCCAGTATGTTATTTCTTATGTTATGCTCTTATGTACTTGTGAAGGGATATCGATTTCACCAACAGAGGACTCATCTGGGGGTAGCTTAAAGAATACTGGGTTATAAGGTTGAGAGAGGGTGGGAGGAGAAGGGAGTAAATGAGTTGGATGAGAGGACGTGTGAATGTTAGGGTATGAATTTGGGTGGCTTGAGTGGGTGTGATAGAAAAATTGCAGTGGTATTGGAAAGCAAAGAATGAGGAATGAGGCTAATTTCCCATGGGGAGAGGTTCTAGTTGACAACCCCACTAGGGTTGGAATTGCAGCTATTCAGATATAGAATATTTGCCATTTAATGATTAAACTGAAGGTATTGGCTCTGAAAGTCAATTGGGTCCACTTCCCTGTTTTTCTGTTTCTGTATACACAGAGGATCTCTAAGGGAAAAATGGGATTGCAAAGCTTAGTAGATAGTATGGAAGGGCAGAGTGATATGCTGTATGGCCTTTATCTGTCATCATTTTACTATGTTTCTATGTTAAACATACAAAAATACTTAGCTTCCTGGTAAAGGAAGGGGTTGATATAGCTATGTTAGAGTAAACACACATGAGTGAGTTTGAACATGAAAAACTCAAACGAGACTGAGTAGGAGACCTGGTATTTTCAGTGAATAATAGACAGTTGGGAATAGTGCTGTTAATTCATAAAAGAGTGCCTTTTGAACTATATAAACAAATATAAGACCCAGATAGAAGATATGTAATCATGCTGGGGGAGTTGTGTGAGCAGAAGGTGGTGTTATGTAATGTACTGGATATACCCATTACATATGTATTGGACCCCGTGAATGACATTTTTCTCCTTTTTCTTCTCTTCCTCATGTGCTTGTGACTTTTTGCTATCTGAGATATTGGTGTTCCATTCTACTTTCCCATTTGTTTTTATTGTAAACTCCCTTGCCAATTAGATTTAAATGTGGTATATCAAGTTTTTAAATAAACATAAGCACACTGTATATGCATCAAATGTGTTTAACCATACATTTTTCACTGTGCTATTGACCAAATTACTGGCACATAATGATTACTAAATGCTAATAGGGAGTGATTTTTGCTTAACCATAAATCCACGGGTGGATTGCAAGCTCCCCAAACCCACGTTAACAGATGGAAAAAGAAAAGGCATTAATTTTCTGATAAATTGTATTTATTTACTGAAAATTTCTATACCGCATTTTCCAATATTTCAATTGCGGTTTACAGGGAACATGAATTTGAATTGTACAAGAATGATACATATTCATTTACATTAAACAGTTAACTATGTACATTTGTCAGAAAACAGATAATCTAATTAACTGTATACATTTGTATGAGGAACAATAGATAGGTAACTATATACAAATTGCGTCTGTGGAGAATAGGGATGTTTTGGTGGCTTAGATTACTTTGGAGGACATCTGGTAGGTGAATGTTTGGTTAGGTCGATAGTTGAGGTGTCTTGGTTCTGTTCTGTGTGGGAGCTTCATATGTATTTCCAAAGTGTAGAGTAAACAGGTGGGTTTTGAGGTGCTTACGGAATGTGGTGAGGTCGTCTATGGATCTTATGTTGTTAGGGAGGTTGTTCCAGAGGATAGGGGAGAAGTGGGAGAAGGCTCTATTGTTAGTTGATTTCTTGGATTTCTTGAAGTTGGTTGGGGTAGTTAATTTGTTTTTGTTATGTTCTCTTTGGTTTCGGGGGTTGGTTTCTTTGGTGAGTAATGTATTGAGGTGAGATGGGGCAATATCTTTGATTAGCTTGAAGGTGGTGGTTAGTATTTTGTACTGTATGCGGCTTTGAATCGGTAGCCGGTGGAGGTTCTATAGGATAGGTGTAATGTGTTCAGTTATGTTGACATGTGCAGTTACCCTTGCTGCAATGTTTTGTGCAAGCTGGAGTTGTTTTATAGATTGTTTGGGGAGACCTTGGAGAGTGATATTGCAGAAGTCAAAGTGGGGTGTGAACAATGGCGTTGACAATGGTCTTAAAATCATGGGGGTAGAGGAATGGGCGGATCTGTTTAAGTATTCTGAGCTTGATATGCTGGCTATGTGGAAGACATTGCACCCAACTGAGCTGGATTTTGCTTTCTTCTTTAATGCACATGGAGTATATGCACACTTAGGTTATTTGCTTATATCTGAAGCTCTCTTCCCTAAACTTTTAAGCACTAATATAGGA
This sequence comes from Ichthyophis bannanicus, assembly GCA_033557465.1. NCBI lineage: Eukaryota > Metazoa > Chordata > Amphibia > Gymnophiona > Ichthyophiidae > Ichthyophis > Ichthyophis bannanicus. The sequence continues at coordinate 549,021,549 of CM066033.1, forward strand.
GTGCAAGGCTCTCTCAGATAATACTCCAGTGAATATAGCGTGATGCCTAATAGAGAAGTAGAAAGATTGTATATGCAAAATGCCACCACACTTCTAAGAGGATCAGGCTTTTCACACATTTATGCAAAACTTTGCAGGAATACCAGCAAATAAATAATAATGGAGAAGTGGGAATGATGACATATTGGGAGATGGCAAATGCTATTCTGAAGGGACGTTTTTTGCATATACGACTGAGAAAAAGAGATTTGTAGCATCTGTGGCACATACATGTCTCTCCTTACCCCCATCATCCTTTGCTTGTTCTCCTCCATTAAGGAAAACAGCTAGAGGACCTACTAAATCAAAGGACAGAGCAGAGTACAGAAATCAAAGTTTAACAAAACTCCAGGACTTGATGGATTAGGCCCAAGGTTTGTAAGATCCTAATAGATCTGATAGGAGAATGCAAGCAGAGGATGTATAATGAAATACTGTGTTGTTGAAACCCAGTAGCAATAAAAAACAGCTGGGCTCATACTGACCTTTATCTTTGTTGAGCAGCCAAACATTGAATTAATAATTTGATGGGAGCGAATACAAACCAAGGAACCAATAGCAGTACGAAATAGCTTGCAAAGTTACTGTGCTCCTGTTCTATAAGATTGATGTCACTTTGCCTCGCTCTTATTTGGTGCTTTCACTCACAGCGTCTTTTGCATGCATTGGTGATTTATTTATTTAACAGGTTTTATATACCGTTTTATCATTTCAATCAAAGCGGTTTACATTGAACCTTAAACTTGGCAAGATACATTAAACAGGGACATTGATAACTTGGATTTTTCTGAGGCAATGGAGGGTTAAGTGACTTGCCCAAGGCCACAAGTAGTGCTAATGGGAATCGAACCCTGGTCTCTGGGTTCCCAAGCCAGTGTTCTTAACCATTAGGCTACTCTTTATGGTAAGATACACTGGTGGCTTCATGAAATTGACTTAGATTTCTCATTATTCCCTTGCTCTCCATTAAGTAACTCTATAATGTGTGCGAATTTGCTCAAGTCCCTTTCAGGGCTCTCTCCCTCTCTGCCCTGTTTTCCTCTAGCGTCCTCCCGTGACTTCTGCTACAAATGGTTCTCCAAATAAGGATTGGCAAGTGCTACCTTTGATGTCTTGTACTGGTTTCATGAGTCAATTGTTTACATTCGTTTGTTTGTAGGTTTTTATTATATATGTATGTCCCTCTAGGTCAGAGGTTCCCAACTCCAGTCCTGGAGGGCCAAACACCATTCAGGTTTTCAGGCTGTCCCTAATGAATATGCATGAGATACATTTGAATACAATGGGGGCCGTGCATGCAAATGCATCTCATGCATATTTATTAGGGATAGCCTGAAACCTGAATGGTGTTTGGCCCTCCAGGACTGGAGTTGGGAACCTCTGCTCTAGGTTTTATAACCTTTTCAATAACAGTTGATAAGTTTGTGCTTCTGCTTTAGCTTCTCATTTTTCGCATTTATTTATTTTAGTTATTTATTTATTTAGCTGCATTTATATCCCGCTTTTCACCGGGTCAAAGCGGTTGGGGGATACATTTAACACAAGGGGATATGAGAGACATACACTAATACTTACAGGGAACATGGGCAATGGAGGGTTAAGTGGCTTGCTCAAGACCACAAGGAGCACCTGTGGGACTAGAAACCCCAGTCCTTCCGTCCCAAGGTTGCTGTCCTCTAGTGGGATTTGAACCACCAACCTTCCGGCCTGTAGTACCTTGCCCCAACCACTAGGCCACTCCTCCCTCCATTATCCCACTATCAATTTTGAAGTGCCATTCACTGGTGTATATAGAACAGGTTAAGTGGGATTTACCCGGACCTTGCACTCTCACGCTTTATTTAATTGTCATTTTTATATAGAGGTTTATCTATATTTTTATTATTTAGGTGTTTAGCGATACATTTTTAACTTAAGTTTTATGCTTTCTGTTGGCATTTGTTTTATCACTGTATTATCCGTTCTATTGGTGTAATTGGTTATGTTTTAGGTATTATTTATTCATTTTTATTGTTTTTAATGTTTCATCAGAGGTTATTGTACCCCTGAAAAAGGCCCCCGGCTGAAACACGTATCAGGCTGCACCTCTCTGTTCAATAATAAAGGTTTCCTTCCACAGTGCTGCAGGAAGGTGGTTTTTTTCTCTGCTTTATCTTTGTTGAAGCAGGATATCTGGATTTTCAGAAAGCCTTTGACAACATCCCTCATGAAAGACTCTTGAAGAAATTAAAATGTCATGAGATAGGAAGCAGCGTCCTATTATTTTATTGGGAACTAGTTAAAAGATAGAAAACAGATGACCAGACCCTCGACATCGAGGTCTTCCCCAGAAGTCGAACCGATCCTCTAGCGCCACCAGCCTCGAGAGACACATTGACAGAGAACGAGATCCTGATCCCATTCCTCAAGGTACCAGTTCTCCCCAGCCAGTGCTGAGACTGCAGATCCTCCGGCGGCAGCAGCAGGTCTCAGGGACTGGGCTTCGACCATGAGAACTGCGGGGCCTTGGACTCTTCCTTGGACTTCGAGTGTGAATGGGAGACCAAGGACAATGACACCAAGACGTGCCCTCAGACTCGTCTCCCCTGGTGTCCTGGCGCCATTCCCCACCGAGGATGTCGCCTTCCTGGACTTTGTCTGGGACAAGGCTGAGGCACTCACTGTTGAGACTGAAGTGAAGGAGGACCCCCGCACAGAGGAACTGGAGATTATCCAGTACGAGGCTCCTCCGAAGGAGGCCCTCACGCTTCCTGTCCCTCCAATCCTCGAGTACCTCCTTTTTCCATATGTAGGAAACACCAGCTTCGGTGTCCATAATAAGCAGATGGCTCAAATCCATGTTGTGCCATCTGCGCCGAGTCCGCCGAAGCCCTGTGTTCTAGAAAACCCAACTCCCACATAACTCAGTGATCATTGAGTCCACCATGTGCAGACTCAAAAGACCCATTCCTCAGTGCTCCCGGTAGAGAGGCCCGGACCCTCGACGCCCTCAGCTGAAAGGCTCGATGCTTGTGTGCTGAGTCCAATCCTATCAATTGTACATTGGTAGCTCGCTGGTTTCTTGGCAGGCCTCAACAGGAAATCTCCAGTGGTTCAGGTCACTGCCCTCGATGGTCAAGGGGTGCTCAAAGTTCTTATCTCGAGCAGCATACGATGGCTTCAAGTCCTCAGCCAGAGTAGCTACTGCGGGCATCAGGACCTGATGCCAGGACTGGGTGCAGTCGTCTGACCTCGAACAATGGGTTCAGGACAAACTCAACGATATCCCCTGTATTGGAGAGAATCTCTTTGGGAAACCCGAGGCAAACAAAGCAGCTGGAATAGAGAATGAGTTCCTGACAAGGACCAGACTTTCTAAAAAAGACCTCAGTGCACCCCGTAAGAAGGGCCTAGGGAAGAAGCCCTTCTTCCTGAGGAAAAAGGGGGTTTTTGACAATTTCTCACAGTTCCACTCCTTCCCTACTTCGAGCAAGGGGAACACAGGAAGCGAGAGCTGTAGGTTGGTGAAGACTGCTTTATTAGAAAACGCCCCTACGCGTTTCGGCAAACACCTTCCTCAGGGGACATACAGCTAACATAAAATACATAAGACATGTTAAAGCATCAATCATAAATGGTTAAAACATAAAAAAGAAAATGTAAAGTAAAATTATGATAAAAATAAAAATAAAATTCAGAGTAATGTACATACATATTAAAAACAACCTTCAAAGTGACTTATAAAAGTTGTAGGGCCGAGACAAAAAAAGTGAATACACTGGAGACAAATGATACCAACTATATAAAAAAACATGAAGGAAGAATAAATAATGTGAATGTAACAACAAATACAATGCAGAAATTAACTAATACAATAGCCATGTATATTTTAAAAAAACATATATTAAGATGTTAAAAAATAGTGAGAGAGAGTACGATAATAAATTAATATACATAAAGTGTAATGAATACAAGATCCATTGACTAAAAAAATAAATAGAAAATAATATGTATAAATTACAGACACCTATCAGAACTGCACCAGAAAGGGTGTCTCTTTAAGACAATTGTGTCAAGTTTCTATGCACTAGCTAAAAAGCAATATAAAAGAATTTTTTAAGATATAGCATAAAAAGGGGGAAGGAACTGATGTCTATGCATTAAAAGGAATACAAAACATACTCAAATTGTAGAAAAACTCCTAAATACAACAACTGATAAAAATTATATTAAGAAATGTTAAAAAGAATAAATAAATAATGAATCATAGTTAATAAAAACTGGTAAAAAAAGAAATACACAAGATCAACAAACATAACATAAACACTCACCATGATAAAATCTATTAGACAATCTCTTTAAAACTTTTTGTACGAGACTGCTGTACACAACTGAGGAGAACCTCATAAGGAAAAAATTGGGAGGACTATAAGCAATTATACTGTGGTTTTCACAAATTAATATTGAAGGACGTATAGAACCTTAAAATAGAGGCATGAACCACCACCAATTTAATCAGGACCGATTTCTTGTGTCCATGTAACCACAACAAAAAGTAAATTAGCAGGGTGAGCAAATGATTTAATAAGAGGGAATGTATGGGCATGTAATACAAAAGCAGAGAGTATGTGCGGCCATCCAAGACAATTGCTGTGCATGTTACTGCAATGAATCCAAAGAAGGTTCACAAAGGAAAAAAACATAGTGTGGTGCAGCCGGGACGAGTAAATGTATTGAAAGTCAACATTGTATTTGAGAAACCAGCGAAAAAACGGCAAATACCCAAGGAGATTGAAGTACTAATGAAAAACAGTTATTCAGCCACATTTGTAAAGCTAAAAAATGGTTGGAATTGAAAAGGCTAAGTACCGGCCGTGGAAGCCTAAAAAAGCAACGATTTACATACTACTCCTGATAGACGTACTCAATGGTTTACTTTCTTTTTGTCCAAGGTCATTCATTATATTTTGACTTCTGCATTCATTTTACTGTGCACCATTTGTTTTGACTAGTACCACCATTTCGACCTATGTGCATTACTTGCCGTTTTTTCGCTGGTTTCTCAACTACATTGTTGACTTTCAATACAATTACTCGTCCCGGCTGCACCACACTATGTTTTTTTTCCTTTGTGAACCTTCTTTGGATTCATTGCAGTAACATGCACAGCAATTGTCTTGGATGGCCGCACATACTCTCTGCTTTTGTATTACATGCCCATACATTCCCTCTTATTAAATCATTTGCTCACCCTGCTAATTTACTTTTTGTTGTGGTTACATGGACACAAGAAATCGGTCCTGATTAAATTGGTGGTGGTTCATGCCTCTATTTTAAGGTTCTATACGTTCTTCAATATTAATTTGTGAAAACCACAGTATAATTGCTTATAGTCCTCCCAATTTTTTCCTTATGAGGTTCTCCTCAGTTGTGTACAGCAGTCTCGTACAAAATTTTTTAAAGAGATTGTCTAATAGATTTTATCATGGTGAGTGTTTATGTTATGTTTGTTGATCTTGTGTATTTCTTTTTTTTACCAGTTTTTATTAACTATGATTCATTATTTATTTATTCTTTTTAACATTTCTTAATATAATTTTTATCAGTTGTTGTATTTAGGAGTTTTTCTACAATTTGAGTATGTTTTGTATTCCTTTTAATGCATAGACATCAGTTCCTTCCCCCTTTTTATGCTATATCTTAAAAAATTCTTTTATATTGCTTTTTAGCTAGTGCATAGAAACTTGACACAATTGTCTTAAAGAGACACCCTTTCTGGTGCAGTTCTGGTAGGTGTCTGTAATTTATACATATTATTTTCTATTTATTTTTTTAGTCAATGGATCTTGTATTCATTACACTTTATGTATATTAATTTATTATCGTGCTCTCTCTCACTATTTTTTAACATCTTAATATATGTTTTTTTTAAATATACATGGCTATTGTATTAGTTTCTGCATTGTATTTGTTGTTACATTCACATTATTTATTCTTCCTTCATGTTTTTTTATATAGTTGGTATCATTTGTCTCCAGTGTATTCACTTTTTTTGTCTCGGCCCTACAACTTTTATAAGTCACTTTGAAGGTTGTTTTTAATATGTATGTACATTACTCTGAATTTTATTTTTATTTTTATCATAATTTTACTTTACATTTTCTTTTTTATGTTTTAACCATTTATGATTGATGCTTTAACATGTCTTATGTATTTTATGTTAGCTGTATGTCCCCTGAGGAAGGCGTTTTCCGAAACGCGTAGGGCCGTTTTCTAATAAAGCAGTCTTCACCAACCTACAGCTCTCGCTTCCTGTGTTCCCCTTCTGGTCTGCGAGAGGAGTGCTCCTCTCTTTCTCCTACTTTGAGCAAGGCCAGCAGCACAAGGGGTAAGGGCAAGGCCCCCAAAGCAGAAGACCCCCAAGACCCAGGTGCCAGCACTGGCCCAGCCTGGAGGGAGTTTATGACTCCTTGGGCATGACTTTCCTCCCCACAGGAGGTCCCTTACAGCACACAGGGTGGCATCTGGCTCTGTTTGCCCACAAGTGGTCCTCCATCTCCACCGACTCTTGGGTGTACAGCAAGTTATCGGGGAGAGTTACCTCCTCCACCTGCAACAGATTCCACCCTCTTACTTTCCAGAACCTGTCAGTTCTCTCCTTCACCAGACTCTGCTCCTCACAGAGCTCGCAGGCCTCTTCAAGGACAAGGCAGTAGAACCAGTGCCCAAACACCTCTGGGACAAAGGCTTCTATTCCAGGTACTTCCTCGTTCCCAAATGAATGTGAGGCCTCAGGCCCATCCAAGACCTGCAGGACCTGAACAGATTCCTGATGAGATAGACGTTCAAAATGCTCTCCTTTGGAACTCTGCTGTCCATACCTCCAGCAGGGAGACTGGCTATGCTCCTTAGACCTGAAGGATGCTTATATACACATCCTGATCTATCCCAGCCACCGAAAATACCTCCGGTTTATGGTGGGAGGAGGTCACTACCAATACAGGGTGCTACCATTTGGACTGGTTTTCATCACCAAGGGTCTTCACTAAGTGCCTAGCGGTGGTTGCAGCTCACCTTAGTCTCCAAGGGGCCTTCGTTTTTTCCTAACTGGACAACTGGCTTATAAGGGGAGGCACAGCTGCAGAGGTGCACCATCCACAACCTGCAGCACCTGGGGTTTGTTATCAACTACCCTAAGTACCACCGCACTCCGGCTTAGTGCATGGAGGTCTTAGGGGTTCAACTAGACACCCTCCAGACCAAGGCCTTCCTCCCTCTGGAGAGGTCAGAATGGCCTCAGGGCACTAGCCGCGGAGGTACAGCACTGCCGGTCGCTGCCTGCCTGCCTGCTGGGCCACATGACCTCCATGGTCCACGTGACCCTGTATGCCCACCTGCACATGAGAGCGGCTCAGTGGTGCCTGCACTCTCAATAGACACAAGCCATGGGCAGGCTATGACCCACCACCTGGCAGACTCCCTCAACTGGTGGCAGCTTCCCCGCCACCTTCAGACCAGGATGCCCTTCCAGGCACCCACCCGCCAGAGGGTCCTAACTACAGACACCTCCCTGCTGGGTTGGGGAGCTCATTGTGAGGACCTCCACACACGAGGCAGTTGGTTCTAGGCAGAATGCTAGTTGCAAATCAACCTTCTGAAGCTCCAGACGATATTCCTGGCCCTCCAAGCCTTCCACCACCAGCTGCAATGCCAGTCGGTGCTAGTTCAGCTCCTATGATGTATCCCCCAAGCTTCCCCAGTCTTACCCCAACTTTCTCCGCTGACTCAGAACTCTTGGAGTCACTTATCCTACTGCAACCATGCCTCTGCAACTTTAAGGCTTCAGCCTTACTTTCCCATGCTATTGCAACACTGGAACAGGCCCCGACCCCAGTCACTGCTCCTGCCTGCACCAACGCAATTAACCTCTCTTAACTCTCGGACCCCAGACTTCAGCCAGTCACCCAACCTCCCATCCAGCCATGGCCCATGGCCCCAGCATGAACTCAAGAGACCCCCACTGTGACTCACTCTTGCCAGCCATGCTACTCCCAGCCTTTATCACTGCACAAATGGCTGTCCACAGCCTTTCCCTGCAGCTGCCACTCTGATCACGACCGTGGAGCCTTCTAATTATTTATTACTTTAAATACGACCATGTCTCATTATCTCCAGGAACATGCAGGAATGTAGTCTTCACATATGGGTATCGTCAGTACCAACGGAGCCCGCGCTGGAACGCTCACCAGCGTCCAGTAGGAAAGCTTTTGGGAGCATCCCACAGTGCATGCGTGCTGCCTTCCCACCTCTGTACTTCTCTCACTTCAGTTCTTCATTTTCCACGGAGCCGACAGGTCATGGTACCCTGTCACCGCAGAAAATTTACCTTTATTTCTTGTTTTTTGTGGTCTCGTCTGCCTTCATTTGACACCTACCAGTACCGCCAGTTCTCTTCTTTCTTTAAAAAAAAAAAAAAAAACCTTGTATTTCTTCAGGGATCTTTCCCTGCTTCTGTTGCTAGGCACCATTTTGGGCACTAGGCCCATTTTTCTTCAAGCATGGAGAAACCAGCTAGTGGTTTCAAAAAATGTTCAAAATGTGGCAGTACCATTTCCGTCACCGACACCCATGATTGGTGTCTAAAATGTTTGGGTGCTGAATATTGTCCAACGGAGTGTCTCTCCTGCACAAAGATGACCAAAAGGGGCCTGCAGAATAGAGCTGCAAAACTCGGTACCCTTTTTGCCACCGACACAATGTCAGTTGAATCGACGTCTTCCAGGGCTTCATCTTCCTCCCATGGATCTCAGGTAACTAAATTTAAGTTTTCTAAGACTAGCCGGTCCTCGAAGGGTAAATCTCCTTCAAAGTATCGAGATGCCACTGGCATTTCCCTCGAGGATACTTCACCGGCAAAACAGCCCCGGTGGGAGTCTTCGGGCTCCAAAGCATTAACGGGGCTCCAGGATGTTCCAGAGGCCTCCACCTCTGTGGAACTACTGGTGCCATGTTCTGGGGTCATAGCCGCTTCCACCGGTACCGGCACCCAGGCATCAGCAGGAGCGATGGATCACAGAATCCTCGCTATCGAACGCAGTCTATCGGCCCTCTTAGCGGCTTCGGTACCACTAAGACCGCAACAGACAGTTCAACAAGTATCGGTACCGACATCACCTGCTTTGACAGGACTGCTTCCCCCCATGCCGATCTCCAGTATCGGGGATCAGGAACCGAGACATTTTGGTACCGACTTCGAGCAGTACCGATACCATGCGTTACAGGAGCACCCGGTGCTTGAGTCTTCTGATTCCGATGACTCTGTCGATTCCACCGGTATCAGAGCGAATCTGTTAGAAGATTCAGTTCCTTCTCCTCAACGCCGAATGTCTCCTCCAGAGGATATGTCGTTCCAGGATTTCATACGTGATTTAGCAAAGGGTCTTGCAATCACTGTGATGCCAGAAAAGGAACCTAGGGCAGAAGAATTAAGAATTCTACAATACCCTATGGCTCCCAAGGAAGCAGCTATGCTTCCCATTCACAAGATCTTACATGATCTAATGTTGAGAATGTGGGAAACTCCTTTAACAATATCTTCACATTCTCGACACCTTGACACTATGTACCGAGTGCCAAGTTGCCTGGTTTTCAAAAAACTCAGTTACCACACCATTCAATGGTAGTGGAATCGGCCATGCGACGGATCAAGAGTGCTAAAACACATTCTTCTAATCCTCCAGGCCGTGAATCCAGGACTCTCGATGCCTTTGTCCGTTGATGCTTTCAATCCTCCATGCTAGGAGTCAGGATCAGTACCTACATTCTTTATATGGGAATGTTCCTGGAAGAAGTCACAAAAGACTTAGAGCTCCTTAGTCCTTGTGTTTCGGAGGAAAAAAGAGCAGACTACCTTATTCTTGTCAAGCATGCCCAGAATATCTCAAAATTCATGAACCGTGCTACCTTTGATTACTTTGAATGTATTAGCAGAACCTCTGCTCTATCCATAGAAGCACATCGTATTGCTTGGCTTCAAGCATCAGACTTAGAACAGTGGGTGCAAGAAAAGCTGGGAAACATTCCTTGCACAGGAGAAAATCTCTTAGGCAAGGACTAGCAGGACAAAGCTAATCAGCTTGAATATGACAATACTACTTTAAACCGATTGTCAAAATCTACAGCCAACCCAACAAAGAAGAAAATATTCAAAAAACCCTTTCTCAGTAAGAAAAAGAAGCCTTACCAATCTTACACCCATCAATCTCACTGTCCGCTCCATGTTCCCCAGAAGGAGCAACAACAGAACAGACAGCAAAGAAAGCCACAAGCTCAAAAAGCTCAACTGGCTCAACAGACCCAGCCCCCTCAGGGTCTTTGACTTCTATCTAGCGAACTTAGTCATTCTGCTCCTAAATGGTCCAGAACCCTTGACCATTCCAGGAAGACTATGCTATTTTGCCAAAAGATGGCAACAAATAACATCAGAAAATTGGACTCTGTCCATTGTACAACTGGGGTACAAGCTTCATTTTCTCAACTTGCCCCTACCTACAATAGTAAAACAGTTCAATTCTCAGGGCCCTGCCACCGACCTCTTGTGACAGGAGGTCACATCACTTCTAGCTCAAGGAGCAGTCGAAGAAGTACCCATTCCCCAACAGGAGACAGGGTTTTACTCCCCTACTTTCTTATTACAAAGAAGACAGGGGGACACAGACCTATATTACACCTCAGAGAATTAAATAAATATTTGTTCCAAGAAAAGTTCAAAATAATCTCCCTCGGAACACTTTTACCATACCTCCAAAGTCAGGACTGGCTATGTTTTCTAGATCTAAGAGATGCGTACACGCATATTCTCATCCACTTAAATCACTGGAAGTTCCTTCGATTCCTGGTCCAAGGAAGACACTTCCAGTACAGAGTTCTTCCCTTCGGACTAGCCTCTGCTCCAAGAGTCTTCACAAAATGCATGGCAGTGGTAGCAGCATTTATGAGGACTCTGGGAATATTCGTCTTCCCTTACTTAGACGATTGGCTCATTCAAGCATCGACAGCTCCAGAGGCCAGCTTCGCTCTCTCTCGAGCAATGGGAATTCTTCAATACTTGGGACTGGTCATAAACCTCCCAAAATCTCATCTCACCCCCTCTCAATCCCTAGAATTCATAGGGGCTCGTCTAGACACACAGCAGTCAAGGGCTTTCCTGCCCCAGCCACGCTGTCTATGTATAATACAACTGGTATCTCAAGCATCTATGAAAGTATTCTTTACTGCTCTGGAGATGCTTCAACTGCTGGGACACATAGCATCCACTGTCCATGTGGCTCCTTATGCTCGCCTCCACATGCAGGCAGCCCAGTGGACCCTTTCCTCTCAGTGGTCACAAGCCTCGGGTCGACTAACAGACAAAATAAGAACTACCACACATCTGATTTCGTCCCTGCAATGGTGGCAATCCCTGGAAAACCTCCTTGTAGGCTCTCCTTTCCAGCAGCCTCTGTGCCAAACCACCACTCTGACGACAGATGCGTCCAAGATGGGTTGGGGGGCCCACTTGCACGATCTCTCCACTCAGGGTCTTTGGACCTCACAGGAGGTTTCCCTTCACATAAACCTCCTAGAGCTGAGGGCCATTTTCAATGCTATACAAGTCTTTCAGGGCCACCTCAGCAACAAAACAGTTCTGGTCCAAACCGACAATCAGGTAGCTATGTTTATTTATTTATTTATTTTATTTATTTAGATTTTCTTTTATACCGCGCTATTCAACATCAGTGCGGTTTACATGAAACATACACGTTGCATATAATGAACTGTGCTTACAAAAAGCAGGATATAAAACTAGGATAACTTGGGGTAACTATTTACACCAGATTTTCATAGAATTAGTATCACATTAGCTATGCTCATGAGTGTCTTATAGGGTCAGATTTGGTTGTGCGAACCAGACTTGACTGTGGGTGGAACTACTGGGTTCTGTTTGAACTGGGTTCTGTGTGAACAAGCAGAACCCAGTTCTGTTTGAACTGGGTTCTGTGTAAACAAGCAAGGCGGAACAGGCTCTCTGTCGCTATGCAACGAAGCTTTGTGACTATGGGCCCTCGCCAGAGAGTTACAAATTTACCTGTTTGCAGTATACCTTCCGGGTATTCAAAACTTGTGGGCAGACAAACTCAGTCGAATACTTCTGCCACACGAGTGGTCCTTCCACTCATACCAGCTTGCTCGAGTGTTTCGAATCTGGGGAACACCAGATATAGACCTCTTTGCAAGTCCACAGAATGCCAAACTTCCCTGATTCTGTTCCAGAATTCTGGCTCAAAACTGTCATGCAAGAGATGCTTTCCTACTCCACTGGGGACAGGACTTCCTCTATGCCTTCCCACCCATTCCCCTCATTCCCAAGACGTTATTTAAACTTCAGAGAGACAGAGGTCATATGATACTCATAGCTCCACGTTGGCCACGGCAAACGTGGTATCCTCTTCTTCTGCGTCTCTCTCAAACCACTTCTCTGGAGTTGGGAAATGCTCCAGATCTCCTGTCGCAGGAGGACGGATCTTTACTACATCCCAATCCCTAGTCCCTACATCTCAGGGCCTGGTTACTGAAAGCCTAGAATTTCAGGATATTAACCTTTCTCAACAAGTAATAGATATCCTCCTGGCTTCCAGAAAACCTTCCACAAGATGTTCCTGCGCTTTTAAGTGGAAAAGGTTCTCTATCTGGTGTTCACTAAAGGGACTTAACCCCCTTTTAGTACCTGTAGAGTTGCTACTAGAGTGTCTTCTATAATTATCAACTTCTGGTCTGAAGACCAATTCAGTTAGGGTCCATCTTAGTGCTATTGCTGCTTTTCATAAACCTTTTCGATGGACAACCTATTTCCTCTCATCCACTTATATCAAGATTTATGAGAAGCCTACTTTTAACAAAACCTCCCATTAAACCACCACCGGTGGTATGGGATCTAAATCTTGTTCTTGGTCAGCTTATGAAACCGCCCTTGGAACCTTTAGCCATTTCAGACCTAAAGTTTCTTTCCTGGAAAGTTATTTTCCTAATTGCCATCACTTCTACAAGACGCATTAGTGAACTACGGTTGTTAGTAGCTGACCCTCCTTATACAAAGTTTCACTATGATAAAGTAGTCCTCAGGACTCATCCTCACTTTCTGCCAAAGGTGGTTTCGCCTTTTCATTTAAACCAGTCTGCTTATCTTCCTATATTCTTCCCTAGGCCTCATGCCTCCAGTGCGGAAAGGAATCTTCACACATTGGATTGTAAAAGAGCCTTGGCTTTTTATCTCCAAAGAACTAAGCCACATAGAAAATCTTCTCAGCTTTTTGTGGCTTTTGACTCTAGTCATTTGGGACTTCCAGTTTCTAAAAGAACTCTGTCAAATTGGATTGCAGATTGCATATCTTATACATATCAGAGTAAGGGACTTTCTCTCGAAGGCCATTTCACGGCTCACAATGTGAGAGCAATGGCAGCCTCAACGGCTAACCTTCGTTCTGTCTCTATTGATGATATCTGCAAAGCAGCCACTTGGACTTCGGTACATACCTTTACAGCCCACTATTGCTTAGACAAGGACTCCCGTCGGGATGCCTCGTTTGGCCAGGCTGTTCTACAACATCTCTTCCATACTTAATACAATTCCTACCCACCATCCACAGTTTGGATGCCTAATGTCCATGTTCCTGGAGATAGCGTAGTTACTCACCTGTAACAGGTGATCTCCGGGAACAGCAGGAATTTAGTCTTCACAACCCACCCACCTCTCGTAGGAGTTGTCTCTATCTCTCTCTTTCTCTACTTCTCTCCTTTGGTCTCAGCTATAAACGCAACTGAAGTGAGAGAGGTACAGAGACGGGAAGGCAGCACGCATGCGCTGTGGGATGCTCTCAATAGCTTTTGTTATGTCCTACATCTCTTTTCTTGCAAAGAATAATAGGGAAGAGATCTTCAAAACTTTCAATAGTATATTTGTCTCATGTGAGAGTATCCGGTGTCCGTGTCTCACATACCACCATTTCTTTAACTTATTGTTTGTTTCCACAACTTTCAATAACCCTCAGCAGATAATATCTCACTGAACCCAAAGCTCTATGAACCCTGTCAGATTTAATCAGCAAAGTTCTCATCACCAGCCAAGACGGTTTCTTTTAGGAATTTCTCACAACTGCCATGTAGTCCCTGTTTTCTGGCTGCTTCAGGATACTGCAGAAGCAAAGGGTTTGGCACTAGGTCCTGTTTCCAGTATCTACCACCTCATCAGCCATCTCAGACCTGGCTGGTTCCAGCTCTGGCTTTTCCAGAATCGTCACTTACTGAGTGTGCTTTTCCAGGAGGTTCTCCTTGTCCTCCACTCTCAAGCCCAGCTCCTGGACCTCTCCCTTCTGGTCAGCCTTCCGCTCCGTGATCATCTTCTGAACCGTGAGTATACATTCTATCTCCAGGAACAAGCAGGAATAAGTCCTCACATATGGGTACGTCGGTACCGACGGAGCCTGCGCGGGAAAGCTCCCCAGCTTCCTAGAATGGAAGCTTTTGGGACCTCCCACTGCACATGCGCACTGCCTTCCCGCCTTCCTGAACAGCTCTCCTCAGTTTCTCTTTTTCCGCAGAGCCAGCAGGTCGTGTATCCTGTCACCGCTGAAGAAATTGTAGTTTTTTGTTTTGTTTCTTTAGACCGCGTACCTGCCTTCCCATACCGATACCGGTATCGCCGGTCTTCCTTTTTTCTTTCTTGAAAAATTATTTTCTTTTCTTTTATTTTTTTTCAGCACTTGGTCACTTCAGTTAGGCCTTCAGGCCTACTTGAATTCTCCACATGGAGAAGCCAGCCCCTGGATTTAAGAAGTGTACCAAGTGTACTGCTGTAATATCAGTCACAGACACCCATGAATGGTGTCTTAAATGTTTGGGGCCTGACCACTCCATTCCGGACTGCCCTTCCTGCTCCCAAATGTCTAAGCGTGGGCTGCAGAACCGGGCCAACAAATTCCATGTGCTGTTTGCTTCAGAGAATCCAACATCACAGTCATCCAGGTCATCATCTCCGGATGGATCTCAGGTAACCAAACCTTCTGTGGGCAAGTCCTCAAAGGGCAAATCTCCTTCAAAGCATCGAGAGGCTCTTAGTTTTGAGGACCCTGCCCCAGCCAAACAGCCCCGGCGGGAAGCCCTACCTTCCAAAACGCCAATACAGGGGCTACAGGTTGACATCGATGGCACGGCCTCGACAGATCACCTGTTGGACTGCTCTGGGGTACCGGCCCATACCGGTACCGACATCCAGGCAGCCGTGGCGTCTATGGGCAATACTGTCCAATCCATGCAGCAGGCCGTCATGGCTTTCATTAAAGCTGCAACGCCATCGGTACTGCTTCCAGCGGTTCCGGGCCCGGTTCCGGTATCGTCCGCCATGCCGGAACCCAGGCCTTCCTCTTCTAAACGCAAATCGGTACCGTATGGGCTTTCGCTCCATACCGCTTCCATACCCGGTACGCCCGATGTCGATACCGATCGGTATGCGTATCGTGCGTTGGAGGAAACTAGAGAATACACCGATTCCTCTGAGGATTTTGGCTCCTCTGATGAGTCTGCAGAGCTCTCCCTTGACCTTCCTGAGGAACCTTCTTCTCCAAAAAGGAGAATGTCTCCTCCAGAGGATTTGTCCTTTCAGGACTTTATTTTAGAAATGGCTAAAGGCCTTTCTATCACTACCTCCTCTGAAAAGGAACCAAGGTCAAAAAGATTGGATATTTTAGGATACTCTAAGTCTCCTAAAGAAGCAGTTACCCTGCCTATCCATGAAATCCTTCAGGAACAATTGATGGATTTCTGGGAGAACCCTTTAACTCTGTCTCCTTATTCCCGTAGGTTGGACACCATGTATCGGGTCCCTCCTTCTCCTGGTTTTCAGAAAACTCAATTGCCTCACCACTCTATTGTGGTAAAATCTGCAATGAAAAAGATCAAGAGTACTAAAAGGCACTCTTCTACACCTCCAGGAAGGGAATGTAAGACACTGGACTCTTTTGGTAGGAAAATCTTCCAGGCTAGTATGCTTATAGCCAGGATTAATTCCTACAGCCTCTATATGGGCATGTTCCTAGGGGAACTTGCCAAGAAAGTACGGCATTTTGCCCCCTTTATCCCTGAGGATAAACAGGAGGACTTCCTTTCTATCGTTAAACAACTTTCAGATGTTTCTAAGTTCTCCAACAGAGCTGCCTTTGATTCCTTCGAGGGAGCCAGCAGAGCTTCTGGCATTGCTATTGCAGCCAGACGTCTAGCTTGGCTCCAGGCTTCTGATCTGGAACCCTGGGTTCTAGATGGCTTACGGAATCTGCCCTGTACAGGTGAGAACTTATTCGGTGCAGAGTGGCAAGTTAAGGCCACTCAAATGGACGCTGAAAATGCCACCTTAGAGAGACTTTCTAAGTCCACTTCTACTCCCACTAAGAAGAAGTCTTTCAAGAGGCCTTATTATAAGAAGGCCAGATATGCTTCCAATACTGGCCAGCAATCTTCTCAACCTCGTTTTGCGGCTAAACGTCAGCAAACGAAACAAGCAAGAGCAAAGCCTGCAGCAGCTACTGCAGCTCAACAGGCTCCACCCCCTCAGGGGTTTTGACTTGCCCCTAGAGAACTTGCCATTCCTGGTTCTGGACCAACCAGAACCTCTCACCATACCTGGAAGGTTAGCTCACTTTGCTCCCAGATGGGAACAGATCACAACAGAGCAATGGACCCTCTCTATCATCCGAGAGGGTTACAAACTTCATTTCTCCAGCCTTCCTCCTCATCACATGGTGAGACCCTTCAATTCTCCATCTCCTCTCCTAGCCCTGTTAGATCAGGAGATCTCTTCTCTGCTTGCCCAAGGGGCCATAGAAGAGGTTCCTCTTCATCAACAAGGGTCAGGTTTCTACTCCCCCTATTTTCTCATTCCAAAGAAGACAGGGGGATTCAGACCAATCCTAGATCTGAGAGAATTGAACAAATTTCTGTACAAGGAGAAATTCAAAATGCTCTCTTTGGGCATTCTCCTTCCATACCTTCAGAGTCAGGACTGGCTTTGTTCTCTAGACCTGCAGGATGCGTATACACATCTACTCATCCATCCATCCCACAGAAAATATCTTCGCTTTCTGTTCAGGGGAAGTCATTACCAATACAGAGTACTTCCCTTCGGTCTCGCCTCTGCCCCAAGAGTCTTTACCAAATGCATGGCAGTCGTAGCCGCATTTCTCAGAAGCATGGGAATTTTCGTATTCCCATATCTGGACGACTGGCTCATTCGAGCTCCAACTCAGTCGCAGGCCCAGATTTCCCTAGACCGCACAAGGAGCCTTCTGCAGTATCTGGGACTGGTGGTAAACCTTCCCAAGTCTCAACTCAGCCCTACTCAGTCTCTAGAATTCATAGGGGCCCAGTTGGACACCACCACTGCAAGAGCCTACCTTCCACTGGTTCGGGGTCAGCGTCTGCTGAGCTTGGCCTCCCAAGCCCAGTCCAGTACTCACTTGACAGCCAGGGAAATGCTACGCCTCCTGGGCCATATGGCCTCCACAGTACATGTGGTGCCCTACGCTCGTCTTCATATGAGAGCAGCTCAATGGACCCTGGCCACCCAGTGGACTCAGGCGTCGGGAGCACTCTCAGACCAAATACAAACCTCAAACCGTCTGTCTTGGTCCCTCCATTGGTGGATATCCACCAAGAATCTGTTGTTGGGGGCTCCCTTTCAGCCCTTGCTACCCCAAGCAACCCTCACAACAGATGCCTCCCAATTGGGGTGGGGAGCCCATCTGCTAACTCTCTCCACTCAGGGCACTTGGTCTCCACAGGAGGCCACCCTTCATATCAACCTCCTGGAACTGCGAGCAATTTACCTTGCCCTCAAGGTCTTCCATACCCTCCTTGCCAACCTGACTGTCCTGGTTCAGACAGACAATCAGGTGGCCATGTTTTACATAAACAAACAAGGAGGGACGGGCTCTCTGTCGCTTTGCAACGAAGCTCTCAGATTATGGGCCTTCGCCAGAGAGCACCAAATTCATCTGCTAGCAGTGTATCTTCCAGGAGTTCAAAACTCTCGAGCAGACAGGCTCAGTCGAGTTCTGCTGCCACACGAGTGGTCCCTACACGTGGACCAGATAACCAGAATCTTTCAGGAATGGGGGACCCCGGACATAGACCTCTTTGCAAGTCCGTGGAATGCCAAACTTCCCCGGTTCTGTTCCAGGACTCCGTGTCAGGAAGCTCAGGCCACGGACGCCTTTCTCCTCCATTGGGGTCAGGCGTTCCTATATGCCTTTCCACCCATTCCGCTGATTCCCAAGACTCTGTTCAAACTCCAGAGAGATCACGGCTCTATGATCCTCATAGCTCCACGCTGGCCACGCCAAGTGTGGTTCCCTCTGCTTCTACAGCTCTCCCAGGGATCCTCCCTGGACTTAGGAGCTGCACCAGACCTTCTGTCTCAGGAGGACGGGACTTTGTGGCACCCAAACCCCAAATCCCTACATCTCCGAGCTTGGTTACTGAAGGCTTAAGTCTTCAAGACTTTAATCTTTCTCAACCTGTGAAAGATATCCTTCATGCCTCTAGGAAACCTTCCACGAGGCGGTCTTATGCTTTCAAATGGAAACGTTTTTCCATTTGGTGTGCTCAGCAGGGCCTTGACCCTCTGGCACTTCCTTTGAATTCCCTCTTAGACTATCTCCTGCATCTTTCCAATGCAGGCCTTAAGACAAATTCTGTAAGAGTCCATTTAAGTGCTATTTCAGCATCCCTGAAACCTGTAAATGGACAACCTATCTCCTCTCATCCTCTTGTTGCAAGATTCATGAGAGGCCTGACTCTCACTAAACCTCCCATCAGACCCCCCCCCGGTCGCATGGGATTTGAATCTAGTGCTTGGTCAGCTTATGAAGCCACCTTTTGAGCCGTTATTTTCTACCTCCTTGAAATTTCTTTCCTGGAAGGTACTATTCCTAATTGCAGTCACTTCCGCTCGTCGCATCAGCGAACTGCAGGCTCTAGTGGCTAATCCACCTTATACAAGATTTCATCATGACAAGGTGGTCCTTAGGACGAATCCCCACTTTATGCCTAAAGTGGTCTCGCCTTTTCATCTTAATCAAGAGGTATATCTACCTGTATTTTTTCCGGCTCCTCATGCCTCCAGTGCAGAGAGGAACCTTCATACTCTGGATTGTAAAAGAGCTCTAGCCTTTTACCTTAATAGGACTCAGCCACATCGAAAGTCTTCTCAACTTTTCGTGGCTTTTGATCCTTCACATTTGGGACTTCCAGTCTCCAAGCGTACACTTTCCAATTGGATTGCTCAGTGTATTTCCTTTGCTTACCAGAGTAAAAACATTTCTCTGGAAGGCCATGTCACAGCTCACAATGTGAGAGCCATGGCAACTTCTATGGCTCATCTGCACTCTGTTTCCATTGATCAGATCTGTCGAGCCGCTACCTGGGCCTCGGTTCATACCTTCACAGCCCATTACTGTTTGGACAAGGACTCCCGCCGGGATGCCTTGTTTGGCCAGGCTGTCCTCAAACACCTGTTCCATTCTTAGACAACTCCTGCCCACCTTCCCAGGATGGATGCCTGAGATCCATACGAAGATGGCGAACCTTGACAGGGGATCCCACGCATCTAAGCTAGGGAGTCCCCATATGTGAGGACTTATTCCTGCTTGTTCCTGGAGATAGCACAGTTACTTACCTGTAACAGGTGATCTCTGGGAACAGCAGGAATTAGTCCTCACAACCCACCCACCTCCCCTAGGAGTTGTATCTTTTATCTATCTATCTTCCTGTCCTCTCTATTGACTCAGCTATAAACTCGAAACTGAGGAGAGCTGTTCAGGAAGGCGGGAAGGCAGTGCGCATGTGCAGTGGGAGGTCCCAAAAGCTTCCATTCTAGGAAGCTGGGGAGCTTTCCCGCGCAGGCTCCGTCGGTACCGACGTACCCATATGTGAGGACTAATTCCTGCTGTTCCCAGAGATCACCTGTTACAGGTAAGTAACTGTGCTTTTAGCTTTGGAACCATGCCTATAGTTTGCAAGAGGGCAGATCCATCCATGTTGCCCCTCTTGCTCCATTCTCCTAACACACCATATTCATATTCTAGCCCTGCAAACATGTAGTACCCACTTGTCATACTATGTGGGTCTCTGTCCTCAACTCTGTCCTATCTTATAAATGGCGTTCTTTTCTTATTTCCCTAAATGATGTAGTATTGTAAACCGCTCTAATGCCTTTGGGTCTGAGCGGTATATCAAATTCAATAAACATAAACATAAGTAAAGCCCTCCAGATGAGGGTGTTTCTTCTTCAAGGACATGCTGTCTACTACGTCAGATCATGGATGCCACTAACTGCATGGGAGAGGATTCCCTACTCCAGTGAGTCACTCGATATCAGGCGGGTCGGCAGAGCACTGATCCTGAGCGGTCTTTAGAGTTGTTGATGTCACTTCTTTCAACATACTTTTATAAGTAGGACAAGTTCAGAGAACTATGGAAAGTATTACAGAATGATCTGGGCAATTTTATGGGCTTCAAATAAACTGTAGCAAAGCTGTACAGTAGTTCTACCATTAAATATAGGAAGAGAAAAGCAATGGCATAAAGAGTTTGCTATTGGTTGGACGAAAAGACCAATGAAGTATCTAGGCATATTAAGTGTTAATAGTCACACTAGAGGTATTTTTATAAAGATCACCAGGTTTTGTGCTAATGCTAATGCACACAAATTGTGCCTGTTTTATAAATAAAAGCAGGCAGCTGCTTTTCTTTATAAAATAGTGGCATGAGTGATAAGATATGTGCATCAAACCTAGGCACAAGCACTGACAGCCCTAGATTTGGTGTAAATGCATGTGCCTAGATATGTAAAGAATGTGTGTGAGCTGTAGCATTTTATAACTTTGTGCTCTGCCCAAGCTCCATCCCTGGTCCTGATACTTGAACATACAGAATAACAACCGTCTAATATATTTACAAAAATCATTGAAAACATGATTTACGTGCATGGGTAGCGTGTAACTTTACACGGCTCCTTATGAAATGACTTCCTCTATGTATAAAATGTAGTGGATAACAAAGGCTATTAAGAAATGATGTCTAAAGTGGCATGATCCATCTTTATATCTTATGGGAAGAATCACTTTTTAGTAAAAAGTATAATCCTCTCAAAAATGCTCTATCCACTGCAAATCTTGCTTATATGGGTCAAAAGAAGAAATGAACCTCAGGAAAGGGGAAGTGCTACTGATAGGAGATTTCAGTATGCCAGATGTTGATTGGCACATTCCTGCTGCAGTATCATCTAGAAGTAAGGAGATCCTGGATTCTCTACAGGGAGAACTATTCAGGCAATTGGTAACAGACCCCACACGTGAAGGGGCCATACTGGACTTGGTGCTTACCAATGGTGAAAGTGTTTCTGATGTTGTAGTGGGAGATCATTTTGCATCCAGTGATCACCAGATGGTGTGGTTCAGTATTAGGACTAGGGCTGTTAGAATCCATTCCAAGGTGAGGATCTTAGACTTTAGGAAGACTAACTTTGCGAAGATGGGCCAATACCTCAGGGAGTCGTTAGTGGGATGGGAACAGCTGGGGGATGTAGAAAAACAGTGGGCAAAACTGAAAGGGGGTATTTTAAGGGCAACCAACCTTTTTGTTAAAATGGTAAATAAAGGCAAAAGGAACAGGAGACCGCTATGGTTTTCGAAGGAAGTAGCTGAAAAAGTGAAGAAAAAGAGGGAAGCCTTCATGAAATACAAGAGATCACAGAGAGAGGAAGACAGGCATCTGTATTTGGAAAAACTTAGAGAAGCTAGCAAAGTAGTCAAGAAGGCAAAGATTCAAAAGGAGGAGGAAATAGCCAATGCAATAAAATGGGGGGATAAGACATTTTTCAGATATATTAGTGAGAAGAGGAAGGGCAAAAGTGGTATTGTCAGACTCAAGGGTGCAGGGGGGGAATATGTAGAAGCTGATAAGGATAAAGCGGAATTGCTTAACAAATATTTTTGTTCTGTGTTCACAGATGAAGAACCAGGAGCAGGACCTCAGAAAACACCCACAAATAAGAACAGAAGCGAGGGACATCTTGAACAATTTTCAGAAGACTGTGTTCGGGAGAAACTAGCTCAACTTAAAGTAGACAAAGCGATGGGACCGGATGGGATACACCCTAGAATACTGAGGGAACTTGGGGACGTTCTAGCAACTCCACTGACTGACCTTTTCAATGCCTCGGAGTCGGGAGTGGTGCCAAAGGACTGGAGAGAGGCTCATGTGGTGCCTTTACACAAAAGCGGAAGTAAGGATGTGGTTGAAAACTACAGGCCGGTTAGTTTAACTTCGGTGGTGAGTAAATTATTGGAAACGCTGCTGAAAGAGAAAATAGTGAGGTTTCTGGAGTCCAGCGGATTAAAGGATCCGAGGCAGCATGGATTCACCAGAGGCAGGTCTTGTCAGACAAATCTGATTGATTTCTTTGACTGGGTGACCAGGGAGTTGGACCGAGGGAGAGCTCTAGATGTGGTGTATTTAGATTTCAGTAAAGCCTTTGACACTGTTCCTCACAGGCGACTTATAAACAAACTGAGCACCCTAGGGATGGACCCTAAAGTTACTGCTTGGGTTAGAAATTGGTTGGGTGGGAGGCGACAAAGAGTACAAGTAAATGGAGCTCACTCTGAGGAGAAGGATGTTACCAGTGGTGTGCCCCAGGGATCTGTCCTTGGTCCGATTCTTTTTAACATCTTTGTTGTGATATAGCGGAAGGGCTGTCGGGTAAGGTTTGCCTCTTTGCAGATGATACCAAAATCTGCAATAGAGTAGACACCCAGGAAGGTGTAGATAACATGAGGAGGGATCTAGCTAAGCTTGAAGAATGGTCTAGAATTTGGCAGCTGGGATTTAATGTTAAAAAATGTAAGGTCATGCATTTGGGCTGCAGCAAACCAAGGGAGCAATACAGTATAGGAGGTGAAGTACTTTTGTCCACTAAAGAAGAGCGGGACCTAGGCGTGGTTGTGTCTGATGATCTTAAAGTAGCTAAACAGGTAGAAAAGGCAACGGCAAAAGCTAGAAGGATGCTTGGGTGCATATAGAGAGGAATGGCTAGCAGAAAAAGGGAGGTGATAATGCCTCTGTATAAGTCTTTGGTGCGACCTCATTTGGAGTATGGTGTGCAGTTCTGGAGACCGCACCTTCAAAAGGATGTGAACAGGATGGAGTCGGTGCAGAGGGTTGCTACTAAAATGATTGATGGGCTTCATTATAAAGCATATGAGGACAGACTTAAGGATCTTAATATGTACACCTTAGAGGAAAGGCGGGATAGAGGTGATATGATTGAGATGTTTAAATACCTCCATGGCATAAATGTTCAGGGATAGAGCCTCTTTCAATTGAAAGCAAGTTCTGCTTCGAGGGGACATGGGATGAGGGTGAAGGGAGATAGATTCAGGAGTGATATGCGGAAATATTTCTTTACAGAAAGAGTAGTGGATCCATGGAATAGTCTTCCAGTGGAGGTGGTAGAGATGAGGACAGTAACTGAATTCAAAAAAGCATGGGACCAACACAGAGGATCTCTAAAGGTCAAAAGTGGACTGTTGTAGTTGTTATGGAAGGACAGACTAGATAGGCCATGTGGTCTTTTTCTGTCGTCATGTTTCTATGTTTCTATAAAGCGGTAATTAGGAAGTTCATTTGAACATCAAGAACCCATAGAATTAGATATACAGATCTAATTAGAGACGAGCATAATGGCAGTCCTGATGCAATGGATCCATAAAAGGTATATGGATAGCTGCAATTTGCCAGAGGGCTTATTGAAAGAGTGGTGTTCATCAATTTCCTTTCTTACAGCCTTGTATGATGGAAGGTCACCAGAGCCAGGAGGCTGCAGAAAATATATTTATGCTCTCATTCCTGCTGGCATTAAAATGGTGGCACACCATTTGGAAGAAAGTGCATTGTGTTTCGCCATTTCTCACAATCATAGGCAATCCATATTTTCCATCAGGTCTTATAAATCAGTATTCCAGAGCTGGCAAGAGCAAAGATGTAGGAATTCAGAGAGGCTATTAAAATCAGGAGCAGGGGTCAGGGGTGTTCCCTTTGACCAAATGAAAGAAAATAGTACGTCCAAAATGCGCACTTGATGGCATACTTAAAAAGTCAACACTATTTTTGGAGGACTGAAGAGGAAAGATGTGGACAGGTGGGGGGGGGGGGTATAGTGAATTAGATCAGCATTTCATGAAAATGGCTCCAACTTTTAATAAATCGTCTCTTTGGTATAAACTGGAAAATGAAGAGCTGGGAGCAGAGTTTTTGGATACCCCGGCAAATACTCCAAAGAAGTGGGAAAAGATTGTGATGGAGAAACACCGTCCGAGCTGTTCTTTGAAATATATGCACAAACTAAGATAGTGGACTTGAAGGTCTTTCAATTCCAGATAGTGCACAGAGCATATGTGGGTAATTTTAGAAGTCTATTCGTGCCTTGGACATCTGAAAATGGGCATAGAGACATCCAAAGCATAAAGATGTTCTCGGAGCCATTTTAGAAGCTGAGTCTATGGGCATCCCCAGTATGAAGATATCCAAGTTGGAATGGGGGTGTTGCCAAGGCGTTCCAAGAACTTGGACATTCTCACCCAATTTCAGAAATATCCTGGACATACCAAGTCATGTCAAAGGTTATACCTGCTCCAGGAACGAATAGGTATCTGAAAAGTGTTCTTTTTGTCTGGCAACCATGTGAAGGGTGTGGAGAAGGAAGTATACTCCTATCCCCTTTATTTTACAGTTTGACAACAAACACTGATGGAGAAATAGGGCTCCTGTTTCTGTTATGCATTGGCATTGGGCATACCCGTATGCAACCTTGCTTGAGATGGATGCCACCACCCAATGGTTTGGTGGCGCAGGCATCCATGTCAGGGGCATCTGTGTTTCTAAATTGGGCCAAAGCATAGAGCCTCTGGCGTTTTTCTGCATGTTTTTATTTATTTATTTTTATTTATTTAGCAATCATTTATAACCCGCATCTTCCAGAGTTCAGTTGCGGTTCACAATAAAACAATCCAACAAAGCAAAAGCTTAGTTTTACATCGAACTAGTTTTACATTGAACTTAGTTTTACATGGAACATTTTGTAACAATAAAGAATAATAGTTAACAGCATGAACTAATGCATAACAGCACAAGGCTAGCTTGTAAACTATGTACAATAACTATATACAAATACAAGTTGTGGGTACTTTAGGGTTGAATCATAGTGTTTTAGGATAATGTGTTATCTGTTAAATTATTAGAAATAGTATTACACAGTCAGGATTTTTAGCCTTTATCTGGATTCTTTAGCCTTTATCTGAGTGTATCAAGGGGTTATCTGTGTTGCCATAGTGCATGGAGAATAGATAGGTTTTTAGTTTTTTACGGAGTTCCATAATTTCGGTTATAGTTCGTAGGTCCTCCGGGAGGGAGTTCCAAATAGATGGGGCTGCATGAGAAAAAGCTCTGTTGTTAGTTAATTTATTTGCTTTTATGAAATCATTAGGAGTGTTTAGTTTATTTGAGTATCCTTTTCTGTGCGTAGCTTTTTGGGATTCCATGCTGATTAGTTTGCTTAGTGGTATTGGAGCCATGTTATTTAAAGCTTTATATGTTGTTATTGTGGTTTTATATATTATCCTGCTTTGAATTGGCAACCAGTGTAGGGAAGCTAATAATGGTGTTATGTGCTGGAATGAGTGTGCTTTCATTATAATTCTAGCTGCTGCGTTTTGTGCTAATTGGATTCTTTTTATGTTTTGTTTCGTTATTCCTAATAGAATTAGGTTGGCAAAATCAAAGTGTGGGGTTATTGTGGCCTGGATTATATTAATGAAGTCTGGTTGGTGTACTAAAGGGCGTAATTGTTTAAGGATTTTGAGTTTAAAATATATTTTCTTAATGGTGTTTCTGATGTGAGTATTCATCGTCAGATGTGTATCCAAGATAACACCTAGGTATCTTATTTCATTTTTTATTTTAATGTCATGATTTTGTAATGTTATGTGGGTTGGGGGGGTATATGATTGGTTTTTTGTTACAATTAGGACTTCTGTTTTTGAATGATTAATGTGGAGGTTTTGAGCTTTTAGCCATGTTGTGATTTCATTGAAACAATCCGATAGTAGTTTTATTGGCAAATTAGGGATTGTGAATGGGATGTACATCATAATATCATCTGCATATAGATGATAGTATACTCCGAATTTTTTAAAGATATCACAGACTGGTTTTATATAAATATTAAACAGGAGGGCTGATAGTGTGGAGCCTTGTGGGAGTCCAATTTCCTGTTTATATATGGTTGATGTTTGGTTACCAATTCTTACATTTTGTGTTCGATTATTTAAGTAAGAGGTAAACCATTTGTGTACAGTGGCATTTATTCCTATTTGTTTCAGGTTATTAAGCATTATAGTGTGGTGAACACTATCAAATGCTGCGGAAATATCAATAAATAAGAGTATAAATGCTTGTTTATGATTATCAATTCCTTTAAGTAGTACATCGGTTAAGACTGTTAAGAGAGTTTCAACTCCATGTTGAGGCCTAAATCCATATTGGTGCTCATCAAGTGGGTAGGATGAATCTAGGTATTCCTGTGTTTGGATTTGTACCACTTTTTCTATTATTTTAGCCAAAAAAGGGATACTTGAGATGGGTCTGTATGATTTTGGTGATGTTTTGTCAAGCGTGTTGTTTTTGAGGATTGGACGGATTTGTGCATGTTTGAGCATAGATGGGAGGTATCCTTGAAGTAATGAGAGGTTGACTATAGGGAGGATATATGATAGTAGTATTGGGAGTGTACTTTTTATCCATGTTACTGGGCATGGGTCCAAAAAGGAAGTTGTTGTGTTTAGGTTAGAAATGATGTTCTTTAGTGCGTCTTTTGATATAGTGTGAAATTTGGACCATTCATCTGAGCAGTGATGGACTGTATCTATATTGTTTAGAGTCATTATAGGTTGCATAGATTTGTTTTGATAGTGGTTGGCTAAGATTTGTACTGAAATATCAGTGATTTCAGTGTTAGATGTTTGAGGATTATTAGTAAGATTTCTAACAATGGAGAATAGTTCTCGTGGTCTGTTATAAGATTTTGATAATATTGCTGCGAAATAAGATTTTTTTGTGTTATCTAAAGTCTCTTTGTATTTCGTGAGGTAGTTGTTATATATTTCCTTGTTGATGAATGATTTGGTTTTGCGCCATTTATGTTCTAGTTTTCTTAGTTCTTTTTTCATTTGTTTTAGCGTGTTGTTGAACCATGGTGTTCTGTTTGTTTTTAAATTAGAGGGCTTTATGATTCGTTGATCTATTTTGGCTGCATTGTTGATTGTGTCATGCCAGTTCTTGACAGCTTCGTCTAGATTCGTTGGGGATGGTGAGAGGTAGGGTATTGTTGTATCCAAGAATTCAGTTTCATTAAATTTTTTGAATTTTGTAGTTGGATCACTTCGTGTGTTTTTAGTGTTATTGGTATGGAATGTAAGATTTGTTTTGATAATGTAATGATCAGACCAGGGTATTTGTGTGCATTCTAAGGAGTTTGTGTTGAATGATTTGTAGAGTGTGTTTGGGAGGAGAATAAGGTCAAGAGTGCCTCCTTTTATATGTGTTGTTGTATTGACTATTTGATGAAAGTCCATGTCTGATATGGATTCTAGGAACAAGTTGGCTTCTGATGCTGGGAGTGAGGGGAGATTGAAGTCGCCAAGCATGATTATGGGATTATGTTCTGTAGATGAGCCTAGGAATTCAATTAGAGAATCTAGGCTATCTGTTTTTTGATCAGGGGGTCTATATATTAGGCAAATTCTAAAGATGTTGGTTTTTATAATTAATGTGTCAATATTGTTGGTTATGGTAGTTGGTATTGTTCTTGCATTTAATCCCTTTTTTGTCATTATTAGTACTCCTCCTCCTTTTTTGTTGGTTCTATGTGTATAGTTTATATCATAGTCAACGCTATTAAGTTGATTTAAGTAGACTGTATCCGTTTCAGTTAGCCATGTTTCCGTTACGCATAATATATCAGGTTTTGAGTCGGTTATTAAATCATTGAATATGGGGAGTTTGTTTTTCATTGAGCGAGCATTTATAAGGATACAAGTTAGAGAAGTAGTATTGTTGGTGCTAATTTCATTTTTTATTTGTGGTAAATTAGTTTGTTTTATTTGTATAAGTCTGTGGTAATTTATTTTGCATGGTGGTTTGTGTTGGGATGTCCAATGTGGCTGTAATTTCTAATTGTTGTTTGAATTATAGGGATTGCCATGTGATTTTTAGGTGTTAAGCTTAGTGTTAGGTCAATTAAGATTGTTAATAAAATACAGCTGTATGTTATTTTTAGTATCTTAGTGTTTGAGCGTGACATGTTCAATAATGGAGGGTGTTTGTTGTGGGTTATGTTGTTAGCAGTTGGTTTGTGTCTAAGAGTAGCAATAACAGTTCTCCAGGACCAAGCAGGAAGTCAGTCCTCACTTATGGGTGACGTCGGCGCCGACGGAGCCCTCGCGGAGCAATTTTCCCCAGCTTTCAAAGAAAGCCTTTGGGAATTGCAGCGCGCATGCGCGGTCGTCTTCCCGCCCGAAGGTGCCATCTTAGCCAGTCTTCTTTTTCCGCGGAGCCCTGCAGACGTCCCCGTCTTGTCCCCGCGAAAAAGTTGATTTTCCTCTTTCTTTTATACTTTTTTCTTTCGGTTCGACGCCGATCGTTTTCCCGCCCGGACTCGCGACGCCGGTCTCGAGTCCTCTAGCGTTTTTTCGGTTTTTCTGACTTAGTCAGCTTTCATTTTCGTTTTCCCTGGCAGCCCGGTCCTTTGACCTCGCAGGGGCCCTTTTTCCCCCGATGGCTGCCAGTGGCTTTAAGCGGTGTGGTCGGTGTGACCGAAATATGTCACTAACCGACACACACGACTTTTGCCTCCGCTGCTTGGGCCCGGATCATGAGGAACTGATCTGTGGGCCCTGCAGCAAACTGTCCTCGAAGGCGTTGAGAAGTCGGCGGCATCAGCGCGAGAGAATCTTCGCTGACCCCAGCCGTACCCGGACCTCGTCGGAGGCCTCCGTGTCAAAAGGCTCCAGCTCGGACCGTCGCCGGAGCTCCTCCGACCGGGGTTCTCCCTCCGGGGACCATCGTCGGAAGGAAAAACCCGCGAGGGCGGCGTCGGTGGACGCTCCTGGCTCCGCGAGGGCCAGGTCGCATAGCCCCGACAGCCGCCCCGGGTCCTTGGAGAAGGAACATCTCCCGAAGCGACCTCGCCTGGAGTCGGAGATGCCTGCCCGGGTAAGTCCTGTAGTCCTTCTGGACTCGCCTCCGCGACAGCCGACGTCGGGCCCGACGCCGTCGGGGCCCGAGTCGGGGGCTGCTGGGTCACCTGAGCTCGGACTCAGGTTGACGGCCTTGGAGAGCAGACTGTCTGCCTTCATGGACCAGCAGCGGGCACTGCTCGCTGGCCTCGCTGGCGCCGCTGCCCCGACCGCCGGGACGTCGACGTCCAAGTCGACCCCGGAGACCGAGCCGATCCTCGAGTCAATGAGAACTCGAGTCGATCCTCGGTCGAGGTCACCCTCGGCCTCCCGTTCGGGACCGAGGTCGCCGACGCCGACTCCCTCGACGTCGGGGCGGCTGGCGCCGCACCCTGCCCGGGCCGACCCCACCGAGTCCTCGTCGGAGTCGGTCTGGGAGTCTGAGGAGGAAGAGTCACCTGATTCTTTCCGGACTCGGTGTGTCCCATCGGACTCACCGGGGTCCGAGCCTCGGAAGCAGTCCCCCCCGGAGGATGCCCGGTTCTCGGACTTCGTTAGGGATATGGCCAAGGCTTTGGCCTTCCCTGCGGATCCCGAGGAGGAGCCTCGAGCCGAAGAGCTCGACGCCCTCCAGTATGACTCTCCCGCGAGGGAGCACTTTACTGTGCCGGTTCCTCCTATGCTGGAACGACTACTCTTCCGCATGTGGGAGAGTCCGGCCTCCTCGCCGGTCCTGAGCAAGCGGGTCGATTCTATCTATCGGGTCCGCAAGAGCCCTGGCTTTCAGAAGGCACAGCTGCCACACCATTCCATGGTAGTGGAATCGGCCATGCATCGTCTTAAGAGCCAGAAGATGCACTCCTCGGTGCCTCCTGGAAGGGAGGCCCGTAACCTGGATGGCCTTGGCAAGAAGTGCTTCCAGGGCTCTATGCTCGCATGTCGTGTCCAGACTTACCAGCTCTACATGGGCATGTATCTCCGGGATCTGGCTAAAGAGCTAGCCGGATTTTCCGCTGGTCTCTCCGAGGAGCCCTTGCGGAGGTTCCTAGCCTTGTCCACGGGCATTCGGGAATGCTCAAAGTTCATGTCCCGAGCAGCCTATGATGGCTTTGAGGCCTCGGCTAGAGTGGCCGCAGCCGGCATCGGTGCCCGCCGACAGGCTTGGCTTCAGTCGTCGGACCTTGAGCCCTGGGTACAGGACAAGTTGGTCGATGTCCCCTGCCGAGGCGAAAACCTCTTTGGCAAGCCCATGGCGGGAAAGGCTGCACAAATTGAGACTGAGACTCTCACCAGGACCAGGCTTTCTAGGAAGACCTCCGCCCCTTCCCAGAAAAAGAAGGGCTCGGGAAAAAAGTCCTTTTACCCGAGGAAGGCGGCTGCCTACAAACAGTACCCCCATTATCAGGCCCCTGCAGCTCCCCAACAGGGCCAGCAGGCCAAGGGACGGGGTAACGGGTCCCGTAGGCAGCAAGCCCCCAAGCCTGCACCACCAGCGCCTGCTCAGCAGGGAGGGGGTTTTTGACTCGCTCTGCATAGCCTCTCCCCCCCCGCTGGTCCCTCCCAGCACCGGAGGCCGGCTGGTTCACTTCGCCCACAGGTGGTCCAGCATCACCGCAGATGCCTGGGTGCTTCAGGTCGTGCGAGAGGGCTACCTTCTCAACTTCCATCAGGTCCCTCCCTCCTATTTTCCGGGAGAACCTTCGCGCCCCCCTCTGCACAGGGAGTTGCTCCTTCAGGAGTTAGCAAGTCTTCTGCAGGAACAGGCGGTGGAACCGGTGCCCCACCACCTGAGAGGTCAAGGTTTTTATTCAAGGTATTTTCTGATACCAAAGAGAACAGGGGGCCTCAGACCCATCCTGGACTTGCGCAACCTCAACAAGTTCCTGATGCGGGAGAAGTTCAAAATGCTTACCCTTGGAATCCTTCTGCCCTACCTCCAGCAGGGAGATTGGCTATGCTCCTTGGATCTAAAGGATGCCTACACGCACATCCTCATCCACCCAAGCCACCGCCAATACCTAAGGTTTGTGGTGGCAGGAAATCATTACCAGTACAGGGTACTGCCCTTTGGCCTGTCCTCCGCACCGCGAGTCTTCACAAAATGTCTCGCGGTCGTGGCGGCCCATCTCCGGCTTCACGGCCTCTATGTCTTTCCGTACCTCGACGACTGGCTCATCAGAGCAGCGTCCGCTCAGGAGGTCACCAACGCCACGTGCCGCACGGTGACTCTGCTGCAGCACTTGGGCTTTGTCATAAACTTCGCAAAGTCCACTTTGCTCCCCTCACAGGATCTCGAGTTCATCGGCGCAAGGCTGCACACTCCTCGGGCACGAGCGTACCTACCGCTCGACAGGGCTCAACGGCTCATGGACCTAGCCGACCGCTTTCGCAGCCAGCCCCTGGTCTCCGCCAGGCGCTTCCTGAGACTGCTTGGCCATATGGCTTCCACCGTCCATGTGACCCCCAATGCCCGCCTGAACATGCGGTCTGCTCAATGGTGTCTCCGCCAGCAGTGGCGACAAGCCACAGGCGGCCTGGCAGACCTAGTGCGCGTCTCCGAGCCGCTGCTCTCGTCTCTCCGGTGGTGGCTCCGGCAGCCGAACCTGATATTCGGAATGCCTTTCCAGTCACCTCAGCCGACCCGGGTGCTGACCACCGATGCATCCCTCCTGGGCTGGGGAGCACATTGCCAAGAGGCACGTACTCAGGGCCTCTGGACCACGTGGGAGTCTGCTCAGCAGATCAACTTCCTGGAGCTCAGGGCGATCCGCCTCGCTCTCAAGGCCTTCTCCCACCTGACTTCCCAACAGTCCGTCCTTGTCCAGACGGACAATCAAGTTGCCATGTTCTACGTGAACAAGCAGGGGGGCACGGGCTCCTTCCTCCTCTGCCGGGAGGCACAGAAGCTCTGCTCTTGGGCCGTCAGTCACGGCATTCTCCTCAGGGCAGTTTATCTCCCGGGCCAAGAAAATTGCCTTGCAGACAAACTCAGCAGGGTCCTCCAGCCGCACGAGTGGCGTCTGGATCCCTTGGTAGTTCAGAAGCTCTTCCTCAAGTGGGGTCTCCCCACGGTGGATCTCTTTGCCAGTCCTCACAACCGGCAGCTTCCTCGCTTCTGCTCTCGTCAGCCACACCCCCTTCGGGTTGCGGCGGACGCCTTTCTGATCTCGTGGTCGGGGAGCCTTCTGTACGCTTTCCCTCCCATCCCGCTGGTCTCTCGGACTCTTTTCAAGGTTCTCCGAGACAAAGCCTTCATGATCCTGGTGGCCCCTCGCTGGCCCAGGCAGCCGTGGTTTCCTCTCCTGCTGCAACTGGCGGTGGAGGGCCCAATCCCTCTGGGGATACAACCGGATCTCCTCACTCAGGATCAGGGGTCCCTTCTGCACCCCAACCTCAGGTCTCTCAACCTTATGGCCTGGCTGCTGAGAGGGTAGTCCTTGCTCCCCTTCTCCTGCCGGCGGAGGTGGAGGAGGTCGTCTTAGCTTCGCGACGGCCTTCTACCCGCAAATGCTACGCCCTTAAATGGCGTCGCTTTGCAGTCTGGTGTACCCAACAGTCTCAGGATCCCTTCTCCTGCCCGGTGTCGGTGATCTTGCAGTACTTGCTGCACCTCTCTAATCTGGGACTTAAGTCCAACTCCGTCAAAGTTCACCTCAGTGCTCTTTCAGCACATCATGTGCCAGTGGACGGCAGACCTCTCTCCAATGACCCTCTCGTAGCGAGGTTTCTCCGAGGTCTCCTTCTACTTAAACCACCTCTGCGCCCGCCAGCGCCTGACTGGGACCTGAATGTGGTTTTGCAGCGGATCACCTGTCCGCCTTTTGAACCTATGGCTACCTGTTCTCTACGTTTTCTGTCTTGGAAAACACTGTTCTTGATAGCCCTCACTTCCGCTAGGCGCGTAAGTGAATTGCAGGCCCTCGTGTCTGATCCCCCCTACACTCGATTCTACAAGAATAGGGTAGTCCTACGGACTCACCCAAAGTTTTTGCCTAAAGTGGTCTCCCCTTTTCACATGAATCAGGAGGTGGTACTTCCAACCTTCTTTCCCAGACCACACTCCAGCCGAGCTGAGACGGTCCTCCATACCCTGGACTGTAGAAGGGCATTGAACTTCTACCTTGACCGTACGCGGGAGCACCGTAAAGCTGCTCAGCTTTTTGTGTCTTTTGACCCCAATAAATTGGGGCTCCCGGTCTCCAAGCGTACTCTGTCCATCTGGGTGGCGGACTGTATCTCTTGGGCTTATGGGGCAGCCGGACTCGCCTTAGAAAGTCGAGTCACGGCTCATTGCGTTCGGGCAAAGGCCAC
Organism: Ichthyophis bannanicus; assembly: GCA_033557465.1. Classification (NCBI taxonomy): domain Eukaryota; kingdom Metazoa; phylum Chordata; class Amphibia; order Gymnophiona; family Ichthyophiidae; genus Ichthyophis; species Ichthyophis bannanicus. The sequence goes on from CM066033.1 coordinate 549,055,256, forward strand.
GTCAGTGGCTTACCTCCGCTCTGTTCCGCTGGCAGACATCTGCCGGGCCGCTACTTGGTCTTCGAGCCAGACTTTTGCGGTCCATTACTGTCTCGAGAGGGAGTCCCGTAGGGACAGTGCTTTCGGACAGGCAGTCCTCCGTAATCTCTTTGAGGTCTGAGCAACTCCTACCCTCCATCCCGGATGTGGGCTACCGGTGGGTGATAATTCAGCGAAGATTCTATCCTTCTGTGCTGCTGAGCTAGAGGGAGCTCATTTTTGTGCTTAGGGTCTCCGGTAGCCTTGAGCTTGGGAGTCCCATAAGTGAGGACTGACTTCCTGCTTGGTCCTGGAGAAAGCGTAGTTACTCACCTGTAACAGGTGTTCTCCAGGAGCAGCAGGAATCAGTCCTCACTACCCTCCCTCCTCCCCTTGGAGTTGCAATCGTCTGCTTATGTTCTTTTTGCAAATTTTTATGCTGTCTTTTTTAGCTATGTCATCTGACTGGCTAAGATGGCACCTTCGGGCGGGAAGACGACCGCGCATGCGCGCTGCAATTCCCAAAGGCTTTCTTTGAAAGCTGGGGAAAATTGCTCCGCGAGGGCTCCGTCGGCGCCGACGTCACCCATAAGTGAGGACTGATTCCTGCTGCTCCTGGAGAACACCTGTTACAGGTGAGTAACTACGCTTTATCTATTACTGGCAACAGTTGTATCTTATACAAAGTGGAGAGTTTGTCGCAACAGTAATGAGACAGACAGAGGTTAAAGATTTACTTGCAACAGTATAAATCAAGTAGTGGTTATAGAATGATTTACTTGGCAGCAGTATAAAAACAGGCTGTAGTTATAGGTTAGATGGTTGTTAACAATGACTTACTTGCAACAGTAGAGATCTCTCTGTGGTTATAATTGAAATACTTTCAATGGTAAATATATGACAGTGGCATTTGCATTGATAAAGGTTGTCAATAATGGATTGAGTTGTTGGAAGTATCCAGTGTGTTTGTGCTAGCCACAGTACACTGATAAACAGATTAAATAGAATTGCTAGTGCAAAACACTTCTCTTTCTGGCAACAAAAACGCCATCCTCACGGCTTGGGATCACCTTTTACAAATGGCTAAAAGATGGCACCTGATTTTTAAAGAAGGAGTGAACCAATCAGAGGAGAAACACCCCACTGATAGAGGTATCCCCTCTGCTATTGGTTAAAAGTTTAAAGAACGGAGACTGACGTCACCAGCACTTCAAAGGATCGTAGTCCACTCAATTTCACGGTTTAACCCATAAAGTTGAACAGATTTTAATGTAAATATCCACCGCTGCTCCAGACGTTGTAAACGCAACTCTCGATCACCCCCCCCCCCCCCGTGGATCATGGGGGACGTGATCAATAACAGTCCATTCAAACATATCAAAGGAGGGAGGAGTAGCCTAGTGGTTGGGGCAAGGTACTTCAGGCCGGAAGGTCGGGGGTTCAAATCCCACTAGAGGACAGCAACCTTGGGCTGGAAGGACTGGGGTTTCTAGTCCCACGGATGCTCCTTGTGGTCTTGGGCAAGCCACTTAACCCTCCATTGCCCATGTTCCCTGTAAGTATTAGTGTATGTGTCTCATATCCCCGCGTGTTAAATGTATCCCCCAATTGTGTTGTGACCGCTTTGATTGAAGGATAAGGCGGTATACAAAACTGTCTAAATAAATAAATAAATAAATAAAGCTGTGTAGTGTGGAAATACAATGCTCCACAATCGGGGCTGATAGTACCCGATTTCGAATCCGTGAAGCATGTTCTGCCAAGCGATGTTTCATAGTCCGTATTGTACGCCCCACATACGAAAACTGACAGGGACAAATCAAAAAATATACTACATAAGATGTAGAACAGGTAGTCTTCCAACGACGAATAAATTCCTTATGAGTAGCGGGATGTCGCCAATGTTCTCCCGAAAGGGTCTTTTCGCAATACGTACAGTTATTGCAGGGATAGTGTCCTCCATCATAACCCGATGGTATCGGTCTATCCAAGGGTAGTGCAGTCCGTACCAATTTATTACTTAAGTTGGAACCTCGTGAGAACGCCACCCGTAAGGGCTTGTCACCTAGGATGCCTCATTTCCTTGCACCAGCCCTGCTCATTAGTGAAAAGGCTTTTTATTAATTAAGTTTAGAAAGCACATCGTGTTTAAAATTATTTTTAATGTTATTTTATTACATATACAAATTAGTGTAAAATATTAATTGAAAGTGTGTGTTCTGATTGTGATAGTCGTAGTAGGATGAGGGCAAAATAAGGAAGCATATTTGTGCAGACCTTGCCTATGTGCAACCTCAAGTGAACTACCACACACTTGAAGCAATCAAATAAGAATTTCCAAACTTTAGCATAGTTACTGATAACTACAAAATACACTGAATACTGAGGCTAGTACAAAAGGATTGCTTCTATTGTTTGACTTTACCATGCTGGAGTACAAATCTGATGCTGAGGAAATGATTTTAGGTTGCGTCTTCTTGAGTGCTAGCATAGGCTCTACACATTCACAAATTCAAAATATGTGAGTTTGTTTTATGTTCTAAGGTTGTGCTTTAAATAGTGTTAGTCTTCTAAATTAGCAGCCTTTCAATGGATAGCAGCAGACTTCTAGTTTAATTAGGAAATGAGCAATAGCAGTAAGAGTCAAACTGAGGAAAGCTCAAAGTGTTTTCACTTTGAAGAGGTCCAAGACAAACATTGATGGAGCCTGAAGACAAAATATTCACAGGTACCAAGAGACATGTTTAGAGATTGAATTTAATCAACTGAATGGAATTTTAGAAAACAGAGCATTGTCACTGTGGTAAAATGCTAGTGGTGTGCATTTGTTAGTGTACGTTTGGTTCATTAGTGTGTCTTAAAAAATGTAGTGTGTGTTAAATTTAATGATTAGTGCAAGATTAACCGTGCACTAATTATGCTGTGTTGTTACTTCATGGCTGAGCCATTAAAAACCCCATGCTCAATGGAGTGGTGACTGGGCAGGTTAGTGGCAGAATGTGGACGTTGATGGCACATCATGTTTAGCATGAGCATCATTGCCACCATAACCACGAGCTTTGCCATTAGCACAAGTGCACTTCCAACCTCATCAATGAGTGTGCTTGCAATTTAACACATTGAGGTGCTTCTCCCAGCAGTAAGTGCAGGAGGGCATGCTAGGCAAACCGCCAACAGTGTGGGTCTACTTTACCTCCCGTGCTAACTTTTGGGGCTTAATGTGTGAAAACAGCACATTTTATAAACATACCCCTAAGTGATTCAGCGCACCTTGATTCATCAGGTAGCAGGGTCGGTGCTTCCATTAGGTGAACTAGGTGGTTGCCTAGAGTGCCTATTGCAGCTGTTGCCCTTCTCTGGCACGTGCAACGGTGGCAATAGTTCAGAAAACATTTCAAACCAGAAGTGTTCATCTGAGGGGGCAGAAGAGGCTGAGGTTCGAGAGCGGAAACTTCAAGGCAGCATCAGTGACTTTAAAGTAAGTGCTGCCTTGCGGTTTCTGAACTATTGACACGAGAGGGATAGCGTCAATAGGGACAGGGGGCCCACAGGTGGGGCAACAGGATGAAGGGGCCTACCTAGGGCGCCTCTAATTTTTGCATTAGCCCTCTCAGGTAGTACACATTAAATCAAATTCCATGTTGTCCTGCTAGACCAGTTCCCCTACCAGCAGATTGGTGGAGATAAAGAACCAATGAAATGCCCAGGTTTCAATGACGTCACTCCCATATCTTTATCTGACTCAGCCACCAGAGGTCTCTTCAGTATTTCTTTGTCTCCAGCATATGGTGGATGGATGATCACTCAATTGAGAGGAAAGATTGATTTAAATGCTGTGACTGTCCCTTGAGTGCGACGTGGGAGGCTCCACTAGACTGCGATCTTTTCGGTAGCCATAGGAGAAGGGAAAATTGGTTCAACTCCATGCTCTTATTCTGTTAAGGGTCTGTTGAGCAGCCAGAAAATTGGAAGGATCTGATAGAGTGCAGCAGCCTCACACAACCTTAACGCCCCCTCCCTCCTCCTCTATCCCACCTGCTCTCTTCTGAAGATTGCAGAAGGCTCTCAGAAGAATCTGCCTGCCAGCCACCTTAAACACAATGTCTGCAAAGCAGAGAAACAGTTTCAGGGGAGTAGAGCTGAGCCCAGCACGGATTTCTGCTTGGAGCTCTCGGGGGGGGGGGGGGGGGTGAGTACCAAGGCTTGACCTTGTTATTGTCCTTGTTGTTCCATCCATCTGGGGGGCAATTTGGGATGGACTGCTGGTGACCGTTGATGCAGTGTGGGAGTTTCCTGCCATTTTCTGCACACATTAGTAGCATCTTTTACTATTTTGTGTCTGGTGGTCGCGTGGTTTCTTCATGCGTTCAACCTGAGCAGCCCCAACATGCATTCCTACCTAAGTGCCTTTAGCACATACTATTACGATACTTGCCTTAATTCTCTTTCATCTTCCAGGAAACACTATTTGGCCTGTGGCAAGGGAGGCGCTTCATCTCCATTTTCTGGACTCTGCTCTTCTTGCATTGCAACTTCTGAGTTGTCCCTGGAGAGTTTGCACTCCTTCTCCCAGCCAGAGGATGCAGTTAATCCAGCCTTGCCTGCTTTATGGCAGGTGGCGGCATATGGTGCCGTGGGTAAGGATGTCCAGCCAGCCGGGGTTTCAGGTAACTGTACTGTGGCAGCCCTCCATCCTCCAGGGGCTTGGCGGTGACTATGTTCCCTGGTGTAGGGGGGTCATTACCATGAAGAGAGCTTCTGGAGTCCAGATTATCTTCCCTGGAATTATTTTTGCTTTTTGCAACCGGCCTGGTCTTTGTCATGGAAATTCAGACCCTGTATCCTCTAGGATTCCCCGAGCGCAATCTCATGAGGGGCAGGCTGAGAGTGGAAGCCCTGTTTGATTGCCTCTGACTAAAGGTCCCTGGCAGAGGATGCCCCCTGGAGATGGGGATCACATGGAATCTGTACGAGATTTGGACTATGACTTGGATTCAAATGGTTCAGTTCTGGCCTCTGATGTGGATGAAGTACTACTCTTGCCTTTAGAGGATTGTGAAGAGGCCAGTGTTAACCGCCTGTTCTGGAAGGAGAAACTGGTGGTTTTGATTGCCTGGGTCTCATTCGTCTTGAGTTTGGCAGATTTTCTAGTTACGAAGCAGGAGCCAAAAGTGAATCTGCTCCTACAAGGGGTGCAGAAATCCATTACTGTCCTTCCGTTCCCAGAGGTGAACAAGGACATGATCCGGTCAGGATTGGACTCTCCCAACTCCCCACCTAAGGGTGTATAAAGATGTATCTCCAGGAACAAGCAGGAATGAGTCTTCACATACGGGTATCGTCGGTACCGACGGAGCCTGCGCGGGAACGCTCCCCAGCGTCCAAAAGGTTTCATGCATACTTGCCATCCTGCTTCTCTGGCCGCTGGTTTGGTCACATAAATGGATATCGACGGTCAACCTTAGGCGCAGAGCCTGCGTTCCAGGTACAGCACCTACCCATTTATGCTGCGATGGGTGCCTGCCGCTGTGCTCAGTTTGTGCTACATTGTCATTGCCTGCCCGTTTTGGAGGCGCATGACTCACGATTCAAGCACTTTTCCTGAACGGGTAACTTTCTGGGAATATGGCAGGCCTCGGCACCTTGTTGAAAATTGGGCCCCATATTCTTTGGGTCCCCTCTCCCTGTTGTTTGTTCAGGATCTAATTTTAACATTTTTTAATGGGAAACCTCGGGGAAAGATGTAGGCATCTTGCAGATCTGAGAAGGTTAGCCTGAAGGAAACATAATTAACTGTATCTGTTTGATTTGTCTTTGAATAAGTACAGAGAAGAAATTTTACTAAACTAGTAAACACCCACAAACACTTGAAGCAGCCCAAACACTTGCTCCCTATTCCCTGCCCAGTGGCACAGGTGAGTTGGGACATCAGTGCTGTTGGGTGGAGCTGGAGGAATGTTCGCCAGGGTGACCTCAGGTTACAAGAGGCTCTGTTGAATTGTCATAGTAGCACCATTATTTATCTAGATTAATAACACAGGTACACTAAAAAAAATTTTTTTTAAACTGCCTCTAATGTTTCGATTGATTTTTACGTTTTTTGGTGCACTGAATCCAAATCTGGTAACCAATTTGCTCCATCACGTACAGATTTTTTGCTACATTGGGTTAGCAGTTTGAGGTGAACGTTTCAGATTGAGTGCGATCGAGATAAAAGTTTCTTGGATGAATTCTTTATACTAATTGTTTAGTAGTTATTCAAATAAGAATAAAGAAAATTGTAGCAAGGCAGCACATAAGAATAGAGTAATGTCAACAAAACACACTGTGATGGTAGCAAAATTGTCTGCACTTAAAACAGCCACATACATGTGCACATACATTGAGCATATAAGAGCGAGGTTAGACACAAAGCAAAGCAAAGCAAAGAAATGTGCAAAAAATGTTGTACAGGTATGTATGTAAGAATAGAAAACGCAAACCGCACCATTGCAATACATGAAGACAAACACCCGATGGTGTGAAAATAAAATTCTAATAAATGAGATCCGACACTGTGGTAATAACTAGCAAATTTTTATTTCAAAGTTTAGTAAAAACACGATATTTGTCAACACAGTTTAGATTTTAAAGTCATTCTTGGGTCAATCAATCTCCTGGTGGGCCCGTTTCTTCTTCCCCCGAATGCTTCTCTTGGTGCGCTGCTTGGCGTATTTTTCATCTGGGGTTTCCCGCAGCAGCAACCAGCAGAAATCAGCCATCATAGTGGTGTTCCATCTTCCTTGGTACCTTCTCTCTGCGTCCTTGATGTCCTGGTGAAACCTTTCACCTTGTTCTTCACTGTACGCCCCCAAGCTTTCGGGAAAGTAGTTCACATGGGAGTGCAAGAAATGGACTTTCAGGCTCATGTTACAGCCTTGTTCTTTGAAGGCATTGAGCATCCTGGCAACAATATCCTTATAGTTCTCATCCCGCCTGTTCCCCATTAATTTGAGAACAACATCATTGAAGGAATCCCAGGCTTCTTTTTCCTTCTCAGACATCGTTTCAGCGAATGCTCCATCTGAAATGAGTTTCCTTATATCAGGGCCAACAAACACTCCTTCCTTTAGCTTTGCTTCAGAAAGTCGGGGGAACTTTGAGCAAAGGTACCGAAAGCACTCACCATCTTTTGGAAGGGACTTGATGAATTGCTTAATGAGACCCAACTTAATGTGGAGAGGTGGTAATAGAATTTTATCACGAGGTACCAAGCTCTCATGAAGAACATTTTTCTCACCGGGTCTCAAATACTCCCGAATTGGCCAGTCTTTTTTCCCCAGTGTAGGTCGCGGGCCCGGCTATCCCACAAGCAAAGGAAGCAGGGATATTTGGTGAAACCGGATTGCTGCCCTAATAGCATGGATAGAATTTTAAAGTCTCCACAAATCATCCACTTATGCTCATCATAACGAATCTTCTGAAGAATCAGGGCCAAATTCTCGTATTTTTCTTGGAGAATAACAGAGTGAGCAATATGAACTGAAGCGAATGTGTTGCCATTATGAAGAAGAACACCTTTTATGCTGTCTTTTGACGAATCAATGAACAGCTGCCATTCAGCAGGATCATACATGAGTTTAAACTTTTCCATCACTCCGTATATATCGTTGCAAAATACCAAATCTTCCTCTTTGCTGAAATACTTCAAAAATTGTGTCTCGCGGTTGCGGTACCAATAAAAAGTTGTTCCTGGTGACAATAGATTTTTCTGTTTAAGCCGAGAACCTAGCAGTTGGGCAGCATCTTTTGGGAGTCCTAAATCCCGGACTAAATCATTCAATTCAGCTTGAGAGAAAAGTTCAGGTTTCGGATCTGGTTCAGTTTCAAACTCGGAAGTACTGGACTCATCGGGGAAAAGCCATCTGATGAGTCTCATCATGATCAGAACCGTCCACACAAATATGATCCAAAGATTTTGGTGGTTCAGGCACAGGTACTTCGTTGCTATGAGGCATAGGCCTAATTGCTGAGGGAAGGTTGGGGTAACTTATTACGTTCTTATTTTTTAAGTTGTATCCCTTCACAATGCAAGAGCAAAAATAGCAGTCACTGCTGTGGTCTCTTTGTTCACGCCACATCATAGGTATTCCGAAACGAAATGCTTGTTATTTACCTTTCATCCATAAGCGTAGATCTTCCTCACATGTCTTGCACACTTTGTGAGGAGCCCACGGTTTGTCTTGATCGCCTAACTTCAAACCGAAATAGGCGAAATATACTTTTTTAATAAATGCAGAAATGTTCCTCTGCCGCTTTTTCACGGTATATTCCCCACAAATAAAACAAAAACTGTCCGGAGAGTTGATGCAACCTCTGGCTCTGTGAGCCATCACAAATACACAGCACTGCAAACTACAACTGTAGTGAACCACTTCGGAATAAAGCTGGATTACGACTGAGCAAACAAAAGGTAATAATGAACTTGCAAGAAACTGAAATTTGACAGGAACGTTCATGTCGCAACCACCGTGTTTGAGCGAGCGAACGAGGCGAACAGGAAAGAACATGCGCCAGCGCGAGTACTGGATTTAGCCCCCCGCCTCCCAATTGTCCTGTTAATGTATAAAATGAATACAAAACACTCTAAAATATCATGAGGGAGTGTTTCTAGTTAGTTAACCATTACAACCTCTATTTTGGGCCAAGAAAATAAACTGCAGTCGGCTAAAAAGAAATTATGTGAACATTCCTTATATGGGTAAGAAATCTAATTTTGCAAGAAAACGTGACGTGATGGAGCATTTTGGCTATTTTTCCTGGATTCAGCACCCCAAAATCTATAGGAATCAGTTGCAAAACTGGAGGCAGTTTTTTGGTAGTGTACCTGTGTAATTGAATGAATGCAAGAGAAGCTTTCAAAAACTTTAATCATACTTCATGAATGAAATAAATAGTAGCAGCCTTCTTAAGAATTTCAGTTCTAGTAGTATTGCTCCTTTAAATATGATTTAAAAGAATATCAAAACAGAGCAACCCATACCAGGAAATAACAGGAAAAATAAAACAATATCAAAAACTTGCCCACATTTTATAAAGAACAATGCTGAGAATGTTTGTGAACCTCCTAGGATGGGCCTGTATTTAGCACAATTTAGGGTCTAATTAGGTTTGTGTATAATTAGGGCTTCTGTTCCTAGATGTTTATAAATTGTAAATATAGGTGTTTATTATACAACTAATTAGGGTTGGGGTTTTTTGAGGGCATAAAAAATCAGTGTTTATTACAGATACTATTGCTAGGTAACTTTTCAGGTGGAATCAAGCATGTCGCTAAGGAGTCGTTAACACAACAAAGACCCGGTAAAAAGCAGGATATAAATGCAGCTAAATAAAGACACAAAAAATGAGTATAGGATACAAGAGAAGCCAGGAGAGAGTTGAGAAAGTACTGACGACAGGAAATCTCCCTGAAATATTCTTCGCTGGATCTTGATGATAGGAATGATGTACTGACAATCTTCATACTCCAAAAATACGGTGATTTACCACATTGCTATGGTGAACTTAATGCATCCTATCAAACCAGGATTTATCTTATACATCTCAAGAGAATTTATTATCCAAGTGTATGGGACGCTGTCATAAACGTCTTATAATCAATCCATGCTATACTGAGATTTCTGCCTTTCTTAGCACTGGCCACAATGGTCGTACTAAACATTAAGTGGTCTTTATTTCCATATGCTCCCCTTGTATTGCCCTTTTGCTCTATTGCCATGATGTTATTGGATTTAATATGATCATATATTCTGTCTACATCAATTGCAGTGAACAGCTTTAAAGACTGTAGATAGACAGATATTGGTCTGTTATTTTTGGGAATGTTACTTGGGTCCTCCTTTGGAAGGAGAAATGTTCTTTCTGTTATAAGCCATTGCAGTGTTGATTTTGGCTGCTTGTTCAATTTTTTTTGCAGTTTGCCAGGTCTTGGTGGAGTGATGTTAACTGTTTGAGCCAAAAGTTGGCCACTCCATCTGGGCCAGGGCTCTTCCAGTTTGATGCTCGTTTTAACCTGCTTTTCAGCTTTTTTGATGTTACAGGCCATTCCAAAGATTTGATATTTGATCTTTGTAAATGTTCCTATATGCAGGGTAACCATTCTGCTTTTGATTATGCTCTATGGGGTCCTCGTATAGGCTTCTCCAGAATATTTCTGTTTCAGCTTTGGTTGATGGTGTTTTTACCATCTTAATGCTCTTTACCAATTCCCTGTAGAACTGTTTGGGTTTCTTTCTAAATAGTTTGTTTATTTATTTATTTATTGGTAAGCTTTTCTATACTGCCCCTTCCAGAGATCAGGGGCGGTTTACAGGGAACAGAAACATAATAGTGATATTGAACATATGAAACATAATAACTATTTACAAAAACCTATGGCTTTTTGAAAAATAGCTTTTTGAAAAATAAAATTATTTACAGCAAACATATACGAGTATACAGCTTTGTAAATTAAAATTTGAATTTCAAGTACATTGTGTCACTTAAATGGTATGGACTACGGAAAAGGCTAGGCAGAAGGCAGCGGGAATTGAGTTTGTGTATGAAGTGTATTAAGTCGGGTCAACTTGTGCTTGAGTTTATTTTTATATCTTTCTTTTCTGTTTTCTTCATATCTTCACAGTTTTTGCACTTGTGCTGCTACTTTCAACTTATTGCCTATTTTCAACTTATCGCCTTTGTGAGGCATTTGATACTTGTGTTTATGCATTTTTTATGCATGTGCAGAGGCAAGAAAAATATGGATAGTTTTTGTCATTTTCATGAATTTTTCCCAATTTTTGAGTGTTTTTTTGTTTCACACATTCATTTTAATAGGGAATTTTTAGCTTTCAGAAAGCTTTTGACAAGGTCCCTCATCAGAGACATTTGGCAAAGCTAAAAAGTCATGGGATAGAAGGCAGTGTACTATTGTGGATCAGGAACTGCTTAAAAGATAGAAAGCGGAGAGTAGGGCTAAATGGCCAATTTTCCCAATGGAAAAAGGTGAATAGTGGAGTACCCCAGGGATCTGTGCTGGGTCCGCTGATTTTTGACATATTCTTAAATGACCGAGTGAGGTTATCAAATTTGCAGATGGCACAAAACTATTTAAAGTTGTTAAAACCAAGAGGATTGTGGAAAATTGGAAGAGGATCTTGATAAATTGGAAGACTGGGCTTCCAAATGGCAGATGAAATTTAATGTGGACAAGTGCAACGTTATGCACCTAGGAAAGAAAAACCCAAACTATGGTTACACGATGCAAGGTTCCACATTAGGAACCACCACTCAGGAAAAAGATTTAGGCGTCATCGTGGATGACATGTTAAAACCCTCGGCCCAGTGTGCAGCGGCAGCCAAGAGCAAATAGAATGCTAGGTATCATAAGGAAAGGAATGGAAAATAAAACAAAGGATATTATAATGCCTCTGTATCGTTCCATGGTGCAACTGCACCTTGAATATTGTGTGCAATTCTGGTCGCCGTATCTTAAAAAGGATATAGCGTTATTAGAAAAGGTACAGAGAAGAGCCACCAAAATGGTTAAAGGGATGGAAGGATACTCCTATGAAGAGAGACTAAATAGGTTAGGGCTCTTCAACCTGGAAAAGAGATGGCTGAAGGGAGATATAATAGAGGTCTATAAATTAATGAATGGAGTGGAACGGATAAACGTAGATCAATTGTTTGTCATCAGAATTTAAAAAGACTAGGGGACATGCAATGAAGCTACAGGGTAACCTATTTAAGATTAATAAGAGAAAATATTTTTTCACTCAACGTGTAATCAAACTCTGGAATTTTTTTACCAGAGGATATAGTAAAAACTGTTAAGTGTAGCCAGATTTAAAAAAGGTTTGGATGAGTTCCTGGAGGAAAGGTCCATAAACCATTATTAAAAGGGACCCAGGATATCACTGCTTGACCCAATACAACCACTGAGGAACCTGTGTCTTTTGGGGAGACTGTTAGGTACTTATGACCTAGATTGGCCACTGTTGGAAACAGGATACTGGGCTTGGTGCACCTTGGTCTGACACAGTATGGCATATGTTATGTTCTTAGCAATGATTTTCAGCATTAGGTACCTAAAGTAGGTTCATACATTTAGGCAGAGGAATGGCATTTAGGAGCATAAATTTAAGCTCCAAAATTAGGATGAATTTTCAGCTAAAACTTTAGGCACCTAAATTCTATTTTAAATAGGGCATAAATTTAAGTGCCTAAATTTAGGAGCTCAGCTTTTTTTGATTACTGGGCCCTAAATTTTTTCAGGTGCCTTAACTGCCAATGCACATCCCTAGTATTTTTAGAGTCCTAGGATTTGGTGGGTCTCTCCCTTTTGAGGAGGTTCTGTTTGGGTTCATATTTGGAAGTTGGCATATGGATTTCCTTTCACATGCATATGGACTTATTTTAAACATTGATAATTTATGCAGAATGATGCTTTAGAGATCTCTGAATCAGTTAGCTGGATTTGTAACTAATCTACATAAATGCAATCTCCAGGAACAAGCAGGAATGAGTCTTCATATATGGGTATCGTCGGTACCGACGGAGCCTGCGCGGGAACGCTCCCCAGCGTCCAGTAAAAAAGCTTTTGGGAGCATCCCACAGCGCCTGCGCGCTGCCTTCCCGCCTTTCCCAACTGCCTCTCTCCAGTTCTTCTTTTCCGCGGAGCCAGCAGGTCGTGTTCCTGTCACCGCAGAAGAATTCTTCATTTTTTTCTTTATTTTTCTGTGTTGCGTCTGCCTTCTTCGACGTCAGACCGGTACCGCCGGTCTTTTCTTTTCTTTCTTATATTAAAAAAAAAACAACTTTTCTTTCTTCAACTGTGCATTTGCGGTTTCGGCCTTAGGCCTGAACATTTTCTCCTCATGGAGAAGCCCGCATCTGGGTTTAAAAAGTGCACTAAGTGTGGCGGTACTATTTCTGTCACCGACACCCATGATTGGTGTCTAAAATGTTTGGGTCCTGACCATTCCATCACGGATTGTGTGTCCTGTACCATGATGTCTAAAAGAGGTCGGCAGAACTGAGCAGCCAAGCTCAGTACCCTGTTTCCCTCTGATGCAGCCTCGGTGGCATCGACGTCTTCCAGGGCTTCTTCTTCCTCCCATGGATCTCAGGTAACCAAACATAAATCTAGCCGGTCCTCGAAGGGCAAATCTCCCTCTAAGCATCGAGATGCCTCCGGGCTTGTCCTCGAGGAATCTGCACCGGCAAAATTACCCCGGCGGGAAGTTCCGGCTTCCAAAGCATTATCTATGGGGTCACAGGTTGACATCGATGGCTCGGCCTCGACCGATCACCTGTTGCCATGTTCTGGGGTACCGGTAGCCACCGGTACCGACATCCAGACTATGGTGGCGTCGATGGATCAGAAGATTCTGTCCATGCAGCGCACCCTAATGGCATTTATACAGGCTTCGACGCCTTCGGTACCGCAACAATTCCCATTGCCGGTACCGACTCCGGCACCGGTATCGTTTCCGGTGCCGGTGCCGAATGCATCGGCTTCGGTGTCGACTGTAACGGTACCCTGTCCTATGATGCCCATCGGTACCGAACCGGTACCGCTTACTCCCGATGTTGATCCCACTCGGTATGCATATCGGGCTTTACAGCAGCATCCAGACAGGCGATACTTCAATTCCTCCAAAGACTCTGATGAGTCGGAGGCTTCTGTCGAGGCACCGGTACTTCTTCCTCAGGAGTCTGATTCTCCAAAATGAAGAATATCTCCTCCAGAGGACTTGTCTTTTCAAGACTTCATCAGGGAAGTGGCTAGGGGCCTCTCCATTACAGTGGCCCCTGAGACAGAGCCTAGAGCCAAGCAATTAGATATTTTGCAATATCCTAAGGCTCCTAAGGAAGCAGCCACCTTACCTATTCATGAGATTCTCTATGATCTCATGTTGAGCATGTGGGAGACTCCTCTTACTGTCTCTCCTCATTCTCGTAGGTTAGACACCATGTACCGTGTCCCTCCTTGTCCTGGCTTTCATAAGTCTCAGCTTCCTCACCACTCCATTGTGGTAGAGTCTGCCATGAGGAAAATAAGGAGTGCAAAGAGACACTCCTCTAATCCTCCAGGACGTGAATGCAGAACCCTTGATGCTTTTGGCAGAAGGGTTTTCCAGGCTAATATGCTTGCTGCCAGAATCAACTCCTATAGTCTCTATATGGGGACGTTTCTAAAGGAAGTCACAGATCATCTGCACACTTTAGCCCCTTTTATTGCAGAAGATAAAAGGCAGGAATTCCTCACTTGGCTTAAACATGCCCGAGATGTTTCCAAATTTTCCAACTGTGCAGCCTTTGACTCTTTTGAGTGTGTAAGCAGAGCCTCAGCTATTGCCATAGGTGCACGCAGAATTGCTTGGTTACAAGCATCTGATTTGGAACTCTGGGTCCAAGATGAACTGGGAAATCTTCCTTGTACAGGTGAAAACCTTTTTGGCAGGGATTGGAAAGCAAAAGCCACTCAGATGGATGCTGAGAACTCTGCTTTGGATCGACTTTCAAAGTCTACCTCTGCTCCTGCTAAGAAAAGATTGTTCAAAAATACACCTTTTTCTAAAAAGGGAAGATACTATCCTACTTATGGTCAGCAAGCCGCTGCTGCAGGTCGTTTTGCTGCCAAGCGTCAGCAACCACCTAAACAGGCCAAGTCAAAGGCTGCCAGGCCTCCCACAGCCCAGCAGCCTCAGCCTCCTCAGGGCCTTTGACTTGCAACTAGAGAACTTAGCCTTTCTGGCTCTGGAAGAACCAGAGCCCCTCACCATTCCAGGAAGGTTAGCTTACTTTGCTCCCAGATGGGAGCAAATCACAGCAGAGCAATGGACCCTCTCCATTATAAAGGAAGGGTACAAGCTTCATTTCTTAAACCTTTCTCCCCACACCATGGTGAAACAGTCCAATTCTCCAACATCTCTCCTCAACCTTCTGGGTCAGGAGATTGCTACCCTTCTTGCCCAAGGGGCAATAGAAGAAGTACCCCTTCTTCAACAGGGCTCAGGGTTCTACTCCCCTTATTTTCTTATTCCAAAGAAAACAGGGGGCTACAGACACATTTTGGATCTCAGAGAATTGAACAAGTTTCTGTTCAAAGAGAAATTCAAGATGATTTCTCTCGGTACTCTGCTGCCATACCTTCAGAGTCAGGATTGGCTTTGTTCTCTAGATCTCAAGGATGCGTACACCCATGTCCTCATCCATCCAACACACAGAAGGTTCCTTCGGTTCCTTTTTCAAGGAAAGCACTACCAATACAGGGTGCTTCCTTTCGATCTGGCCTCTGCACCAAGGGTGTTCATAAAATGCATGGCAGTAGTAGCTGCATTTCTGCGCACTCTAGGAATATTTGTTTTCCCATATCTGGACGACTGGCTCATTCGAGCTCCATCCCAGTCAGAGGCCCAGATTTGTCTAACCTGCACAATGCGTATCCTTCAGTATTTGGGACTGGTAATAAACATCCCAAAATCCCATCTCACCCCTACTCAGTACCTGGAGTTTATAGGGGCCTTGCTGGATACCACAACTGCAAGGGCCTATCTTCCTCAGGCTCGTTGCCTACGCTTGGTGCAGTTAGCCTCCCAGATACAGTTAAAGTCCCATTTAACTGCTCGAGAGATGTTAAAACTATTAGGCCACATGGCATCCACCGTGCATGTGGTCCCATATGCTCGCCTCCACATGAGGGCAGCTCAATGGACTCAGGCATCAGGTTGCCTGTCAGACAAAATAGCAAACTCCAGTCGCCTATTTTGGTCTCTCCAGTGGTGGAAGTCGCCTCCAAATCTGTTGCTGGGGTCCCCTTTTCAGCAGTCGCTACCCCAAGCAACTCTGACAACAGATGCTTCTCCAATGGGTTGGGGAGCTCATTTGCAGGATCTCTTCACCCAGGGCATCTGGTCTCCACAGGAGACTTCTCTGCATATCAATCTCTTGGAACTCAGAGCAATTTTCTTAGCTCTCAGAGTGTTCCATTCCCTGCTCAGCTACAGGACAGTCCTCATCCACACGGACAACCAAGTAGCCATGTTTTATGTAAACAAGCAGGGAGGGACTGGCTCTCAGTCACTTTGCAACGAAGCTTTGTGACTGTGGGCCTTCGCCAGAGAGCATCACATCCATCTTCTGGCAGTATACCTTCCAGGTATTCAAAACTCTTGGGCGGACAGACTCAGTCGAGTTCTGCTCCCACACGAGTGGTCCTTCCACATGGACCAGGTAGCCAGGATTTTTCGAATTTGGGGAAACCCGGACATAGACCTCTTTGCAAGTTCGTGGAATGCCAAACTTCCCCGGTTCTGTTCCAGAATTCCGTGTCAGGGAGTTCAGACCAAGGATGCCTTCCTCCTTCACTGGGGTCAAGACTTCCTTTATGCCTTTCCACCAATTCCCCTAATTCCCAAAACACTATTCAAGCTTCAGAGAGATCGAGGGACCATGATCCTCATAGCTCCACATTGGCCACGCCAAGTGTGGTACCCTCTACTTCTGCATCTCTCTCAAGCTCCTTCCCTGGACTTGGGCTCTGCTCCAGACCTTCTGTCCCAGGAGGGGGGAACATTGTGGCACCCAAACCCCCAGTCGCTCCATCTCAGGGCTTGGTTGCTGAGGGCCTAGACCTTCAAGATTTTCATCTCTCTCAGCAAGTCAGAGATGTTATTCATGCCTCTAGAAAGCCTTCTACTAGGCGTTCCTATGCTTTCAAATGGCAAAGATTTACCATTTGGTGTTCAGAGAAGGGTCTAAACCCTCTTGCAATACCTCTGAATTCTCTACTGGAGTATCTCCTGCATCTATCCCATGCAGGCCTAAAAACAAATTCAGTAAGAGTCCATATGAGTGCTATTGCAGCGTCCCTCAAGCCTCTTAATGGACAACCTGTTTCCTCTCACCCTCTTATAGCAAGATTCATGAGAGGCCTTCTTTTAACTAAACCTCCCATTAGACCACCTCCAGTGGCATGGGACTTAAACCTGGTTCTTGGCCAGCTTATGAAGCCACCCTTTGAACCTTTAGCCACCACCTCCTTGAAATTTCTTTCTTGGAAAGTGGTTTTTCTCATTGCAGTCACTTCAGCACGCCGCATCAGTGAGTTGCAAGCTTTGGTGGCTAATCCACCTTATACAAGGTTCCATCATGATAAGGTAGTCCTCAGGACCAATCCACACTTTATGCCTAAAGTGGTCTCGCCTTTTCATCTGAACCAGGAGGTATATTTACCTGTTTTTTTTCCAGGACCTCATGCATCAAATGCAGAGAGGAATCTTCATACCTTGGATTGTAAGAGAGCTCTTGCTTTCTACTTACAAAGAACACAGCAACATAGAAAGTCTTCTCAACTCTTTGTTGCTTTTGATCCTTCTCATTTAGGACTTCCAGTCTCTAAGAGAACACTGTCCAACTGGATTGCTCAGTGTATTTCTTTCGCCTATCAGAGTAGGAACATTTCTCTGGAGGGCCATGTCACAGCTCACAATGTGAGAGCCATGGCAGCCTCATTGGCTCATCTAAACTCTGTGTCCATCGACCAAATCTGTCGAGTGGCCACCTGGGCCTCGGTTCATACCTTCACAGCCCATTACTGTTTGGACAGGGACTCCCGCCGGGATGCCTCGTTTGGTCAGGCTGTCCTCAAACACCTGTTCCATTCCTAATCAACTCCTACCCACCTACTCTGGTCGGATGCCAGAGATCCATGGGGGGAAGTGGAGCCCTTTGCAAGGGCACACAACCATGGGGTCTCTCCCTGGCATCTGCAGCTAGGGAGTCCCCATATGTGAAGACTCATTCCTGCTTGTTCCTGGAGATAGCACAGTTACTTACCTGTAACAGGTGATCTCTGGGAACAGCAGGAATAAGTCTTCACAACCCACCCACCTCCCCTAGGAGTTGTATCTCTCTATCTATCTTTCCTTTCCTCTCTCTCTCTTTGTCTCAGCTTTAAAACTCGAACTGGAGAGAGGCGGTTGGGAAAGGCGGGAAGGCAGCGCGCAGGCGCTGTGGGATGCTCCCAAAAGCTTTCTTACTGGACGCTGGGGAGCGTTCCCGCGCAGGCTCCGTCGGTACAGACGATACCCATATGTGAAGACTTATTCCTGCTGTTCCCAGAGATCACCTGTTACAGGTAAGTAACTGTGCTTTAGCACAACTCATAAAGCATTATTGCTTTTCAGAATACATGTCCTAACCCCCCAGTTTGCCAACCAGATTCATTTTATTTGCATTTAGCTCACGCCTTTCCAGTAGTTAATTCAAGGCAAGTTGCATTCAGGTTCCCCTGGACTATGTGTTCCAGTCACTATGGCACAAAAAACAACAATTTTGAAAAAATATTCTTTACTGCTCTAGATTTGTTTGGCAGTAATCATGAAGTCTCTTGCATTTTTTGATCGTAGCCTACATTGATATCTTCCCCTGTGCTGCTTTTTGGGGAAGCAGGCTGGGGTTAGCACTAAGGAAATGTATCTTCCAGTTGAATTGGAGCCTGACTCAGCTCAAAGCTGAGCTATTTATAGCTGCCTTGCGCGTTTGCCCATCCTTTGTCATCTCTTTCCTTCCATCTACTTCAGCCATCACAGGAACTGTTCTCCAGCTGATAGACGTGGACTACAGTTATTTTCAGAATCCAGCTCCAATGTAGGGTTGAGTTTGAGGGATTGAAATGTCCCAGGTCTGTGTTATGTACTGCTATGGACCATAGGACAATCCAGGTATGACAGTGTTATTAAGAAAAATGACCAATTGTGACTTGGAGATGATAAAACAGTGCTGTGTAATTCAAGAAGTTTATTCAGAATAAGAAACTGCGAACTCTGTTTCCTGTTGTCTTTTTTTGTAAACCCATTCCTATAACGATTTTCATTGTATATAACGATATACTGCAATTAATTTTTTTAGCCTTATTGTGGACATGGGATTTTATTTTTAGAAAGTGACTTTTAGACACAAAAGAGATGCTGTAACAAATTTCATTTGTACTTCTATTCACCTAACTGTAAGAGACAGCATCAGTCATTCTCATGTAGCCGGCACTCATTTCCCACGCAGGAGGAAAACACATATCAGGAAAGTGAATTTGTTCAAATAGGTCAGTTAAATGTTTTCTGGCATGCATCTCCTGTCTTTGTGAAAGATGAATAGCAATCAAACAAACACATGGTGGCCCCCTTTTCCTTTTAGAAGCTGCTATCAATTTGCAGACTTAGCTGCTTGGTGATCTAGTCCGGAAATGACTGAGTAGATGATTCTGTACTGTTGAAATTCTAAAGCATGTTGTGATACTATTTGGAGAAAGTCACTATATACAAATAAGCCATTCATCATCTGAATCTATTCTCATTTCCTGTTTATCAAAGACCGTTTGAGACCAAGACATCTAAATTGTACTTTATTTTTTGGAGACTGAGCAAAATATACCAAACAAGGATAGACATATCCTTGATTATAGATGAAGGGTTTCTGTTCTGGCAGAACAAAAAGGAATGTAAAGAGTCTTTCTACTCTGGAATCTAATCATGGACAATCTTCTCTACCACAAGGTGGCAATGTTCCTTTGAAAAATGTTTTGCTTTGTTTTGTTGCTCTGATATATATAATTATATTTTCGTATAGCTGGGGTTGATCCCAAGTGAACCACTTTTATAGGCATTCTGTAATACTGCTAATGATAGCTGTGGGCTTTCCAAATACTATTTATTATAATGTTAGTTGAATATTAATCTTTTGGTCTTCTTGCTTGGAAGTCTTTAATTTTCTCAGAGACATTTCCTTGGTGGCTGTTAAGCAGGTAAACAGTAACCAAGGTAGACGGACCCGGTGTTCCAGGCCCCTTGATATCCAACGCCTCCCCCCACCCTCCTTTTGCCCTCCCCCCACCCTCCACAAACCACACAACACCAACTGTTCATGGGGAAAATAACTGGTCGCAGCTTTATTAACCATTATAACAATTTAACAAGACATTGGAATAATAAACCCTTTACAATCCAATCAGCGGAGCAATGCCTCACCAGCCATGCAATTAGCAAGGTGACCTTGTCTCCGCTACCACCGAAGTCCTGCCAACGGCAAACTTCCTACCCCCTTTCCCCGACCGCCATATAATTAGAAAAAGGCGGCCAGGGGTTGTCCAGATCGGGGGCACCCCACCCCCACCCCAAGTATAACCTAAGGCTCCGGACCCTAGAAACGTCTGGGATCCCGCCACCGGCACAGGGACATCACCGTCCCTGCGCCGCTCCCCACCAACACGCTGCGACCAGTGAGCATCCTGTCTAAAAAACATATTCCAAAGCCTCTTGCCAGTCGTTCAGGAGCAAATCCCCACCAACCGGGGATAAGTGCACTCCATCACGCCTGCATAACCCGCTCTACCAATTTCTACACAAGAATACACTAGTTGATGCCGCCCCCTCCTCGCAGACCCAACTGCCAATCTGACGATTACTTATCGTCAGTCCCCATGACCAACGCCGTTGGCACCAGCAAGCAGGTCTTGGAATAATGTCTGACCACATTAATACCACACCCTGAAACCATCTCAAACAACTGCCAAATCCCTCTACGCAGCTCTTATCAGCTGCTTGCATATCCAAAAGACCAGGTCGGTGCCCCCCAAGTGTACAAGTATACTTGCAGGCGTTTTCCTCATTCTCTCATGGTGTCATAGCAAAGGCATCGACTGCATCCGTGCTCGCCCAGCCATAAAACAGACACCATCGCAGGATTGATACCCCGATTAGGGCCCACCAGCCCTGTCTCTGCTTGCAGTCCAGCCCCATAAACGAAGGAGTGACCCATCAGCCAACATTCCTCCCGAATCAATCCCCCGTCTGAAATAGAAATTACCAGTTAGAATCCACTACCATGCCAACCCCTTCTCCCTCCAAGCCGCACATAGCCCCGAAATGCCCAAGAAAGCCATCTACCAATGCTTTGATTATCCCTTGGGCAATCCCGCCACCATCACGCTGGTTGCTGCACCAATGCGGAAGGAGTGTGGCGTAAAATGATGCGGGTCCTCGCCTACGTGTCGCAGCACCATCCGTAGCACTGCAGAAACTTGAAAGTGCGTCCACACCCGCGCGCATCCTTATGTATGAATAGCCCTCCCTCAGGTGCAGGATGCCCCCCCCAGTACCATCTCACGGCCGCCATCGGGCATGTCACCAAGCCCACACTCTCCCTCAAGACCACCCACAATCCTCTCCCTTGCTGGTCCGTCTTCTATATTGCTAATAAGACTCTTATCTGCCCCCCTCCACCGCACATGCTGGCGCTGCCTATGGCCTTCAAACCCCCATCTACTGGGGTTCACAACCAATTCTCCTATTCAGAAAGCACCGAAAAAAGGCAAGGCAAAAACTGCCCTGAACAGGGTGGCTTTCTACTGTGACGCTGCCACACTTGGTAAATGCAGCACCGAGTCTGACCAGCAAGTCATGTGTTATTGGCCACCTGGAGTCCTGAGGAGTCGGCCTTGCCCGCTCCCATCCTAAACGCAGCCGACGGACTAGGAATCCCCCTGTGGACGAGCCTCCACCCATGGCTCTCACAAAAAAGTTAAATCCCACCAAGCGGGTACGTACTGACGATCTGGAGAACCCATTGTTCTTGGCCTCGAGTCTGTATTGGCACATCAAGTGATCGGACACCACACCCAGCTGCCCTCCTAATCCACCAAATATTCGACCACCTTGTCACACCCTCTCTGTTATGCTGACCATGTCCCTGCCGACATCAAACTCCACAGTAATGTTCTGCATGTCCCTTGGCCAATGATCCCAAATTTCTCTGGGACCCCAAATCCTTCCACGTCCTCTTTTGGAGCCCACCGTCCGCAATCGCTCCCACATGAAACGGGAAAGAGCATCAGCCATCTCGTTAGTACAACCTGTGATGTGCCGGGCCTTTACCGTCACATTCAACTGCCAACTTGCTAATACCACTTCCTTCGATTAGCGCCGCCACCCGCAAACATCTTGGAGTGTACTGGTTGATCACACTGCCGACTGCCGCATTTTTGCACCATCACACCGCCCCACGGTTGCAAAGCCCATCCGGCCCCAACTCCAATATTGCAAAAATAGGAACCAACTCCAGAATGGTTATGTTGCTGTTATATTAGCTCCTTGCCATGACTGCGGCCATCTATCCATACACCACGTACCACCAAAATGCACTCCTAACCCTATCCCACCTGCCACATCCGTGTATAGGTGCAAGTCCTCACTTGATACCTCTGCCTCGTCACACCCGAGGTCCCCTAAAGTCCCGTAAAATTCTGCTCCAGATCCGCAAATCCGCCCTCATCCTTCAGAGATGCGGTTTTCGCACCAGATGTTGAAGATGCCAACTACCGCAGAAACACCTTGCCCATCAGTATGACACTGCATACGAAATTCAGAGAGCCTATTAATGCCTGCAACTCTCATCATGTTAACTTAGATGACCAACGCGTTAGCCACT
The DNA here is from genome assembly GCA_033557465.1 of Ichthyophis bannanicus. Classification (NCBI taxonomy): domain Eukaryota; kingdom Metazoa; phylum Chordata; class Amphibia; order Gymnophiona; family Ichthyophiidae; genus Ichthyophis; species Ichthyophis bannanicus. The sequence continues at coordinate 549,077,783 of CM066033.1, forward strand.
AACCCGCAATCTGGATACCTTTGCAAGAGGCAAGCAAGCCACCATCTCCACCGAGTCTAACTGCACTCCCATAAGGTGATCTTTGTCGCCGGGCCATCTGTCTTCCCCGCCGCCTATGGCACACCCCATTCTTGCGATAGCTCGACAAAACCTGCTAATAGCTCCCGACCGTCTGCTGGCTGAGCCGCTCCACGAACAAAAAGTCGTCCAAGTAGTGAACTACCGTCGCACAGCCAACTCCCCCGTACCAGCCCCCACTGCAGGAAAGTGCTGAACTTCTCAATATAGGCACAAGAGTTTGAGCAGCCCAGATGCATGCATTTGTCCAAATAAAATCCGTCATCCAAACGGAAACCAAGCAAATGAAGCGCAAACAGGTACCTCGGCAACCAACGAAATGCAGATTCAATATCCACTTTGGCCATTCGTGCCCCGTGACCCGCGGTTCTAACCAAATCCACTGCCCGATCAAACGAAGCATACCGAACCGTACACAACTCCCGTGGGATATGTTCCTTTACTGATGCTCCCTGAGGAAAAGACAAATTATGGATTGGCCTGAACTTCCCCTGCTCTTTTTAGGTACAGTTCCCAACAGTGAGCCCGCAAAGACCGGAAAAGGCAGCTCCCACAATTCTGCCCAAATTCAGCTCTACCGTCAGCTTTTCCTTAACTATGGTTGCAAAACGCCACACCGAAGGCGAATTCCACGCTCTCGACGCCAATACATCACCCTGAACTGGAATAACGAACCCTAACCGTAAACCCTACTGTAGAACCTTTATCACCCCGCTTTGGGTACAGTCGCATCCAGTACCATAATGCTTCCAATGTATTGGAGTCGCTGCACAGTCACCTACTACTTTACTACTTGGGGGCTGATCCAGGGGAACCGGAGGCCCTTTTTTAATGCATTTTGTAGCCAAGTGTCTTCAGCTACAGACTGAGCATACATGCCTAAATTTGCGGTCGGGAAACAGGCAGGAGGACTTATTGAACCTCCAGCAGACATCCCCGCCACCGCTTGCCCCTGCTTTCTACTGCAACATGACCCCCCCCCCCCCGCCCACCAGGAACGTCCGACACCAACATTGACCACCGCCCCACCCCTCCCCCTGCTACTGCCCCCGAACCTACCCTGGCGGACATTTGCGTCAGCCAGAGATTAATATCCTGCGTGCCCCAGGACAGTAAATCGTTCTCCTCACTACATTGCGCTAGACTTATTTGATTCAGCCCAACTTGTCGTCCTTTTTCTTTTTCTTACTCTCCCCAGACCGCTTCCTGCCTTCTAACAAACGAAATATATCTATCTATCGCCATTTCCTAGGCTTACGGCACAGCGTCCTCAGAACTCCCTCCCATAACTCTGAAATGGCACTACATTATGAGCTCCGCCCTGGCCTCCCTCACCACCCTTCTGCTTACCCCCCCCCCCCCCCGCCGCTCCACTTCAGACCCGGATGACGAAGAGTCCGAGGAGGCGGAGGATGACGACGCTGAGCTATGATGCCGCCAACAGGACTGCCTCCTTTTCTTGCGCGATTTTCCCCCTTTTCCGTCACGCGATTAACAATGCTCCAACACCTCTCCCTGATCCGCCTGCAACTCACCTGTTCTCAGCATATTCAGTGCCGCCACCGCACCAGCCTCTGCCTGACGAACATCCGCGCTGTGCAGAAGGGGCTCGTCCTGCCTTGCGGTGATCACCTCATCTGCGACACCCTGCCTTGATACCGGTCCTCCATCCACATTCACCGCTATTCCGTGGGCTCTCTGTCCAAGCCCCGCCGCATGCTGATTCCTGGCCTGCAACTGTGGAGACAAAAGGGAAAAAAACAGAGGGGGGGGGACCGCTGGAGCCCACGCAGGTGGCCAAGCCCCCCAAGCCACTCCACTCTGGACAGACCTTGCCCCCCTCCAAGCCCATGTTCTCAGGCTGCTGGACCCCTTAATGGCCTTGCACTGGTGCCCAGCCTAAAGGGGAGGATGTACCTTGCCCTCCCAAACTGAGTGTCCCTTGCCCCGCCGCACTACTACCCTCCCCCCTAAGTCCTCTCCCCAACCCGGATGCATAACTCCCAACCGCCTTCCTTCTGACAGCAGCCTTCCCCACCCTTCGGGCAATTATCATCTTCCTCTATCACCCCAGGACCGCTTGATCGCCTCACACCACGCGGGGACCCGGACCCAAACCCACCTCTATGGGGGCACTCTGGTACGCGAGCCTGAGCCTACTCCCCCCGCCACCTACCTCCACTCATCGTTCGTACTGCTAGAGACCCCCCTTGCCTTCGTTCGGGCCTCTTCTCTCTTGTGGGGCCTCTACCCATGGTCTCCTAACACTTGTATCCATCTCCGCCTCCCCCCCATTCTTTTCCCCCCCACTACTGTCCCCGCCCCCTTAACTCCCCCCCTGCAGGTGTGGCGCCGTCCACTGCCCTGCTCCCACTGTCAGGCCCACCGAGCCCACCTAACCAACCTCTACACGGCATCCCCTATACCCTTGTATTATTTAATGACGCACTATTATTTATTTATTTTTGGTAGCCCAGTATTGCCCCAAGAATTCCCAGCCCCTCTATGTTATCTCTATCTTTTTTTTTTTTTTTTGTAGCGAAAGCATTTTCGTACCTAAAACATTTTTTTTATACCTAAAGCATTTGCAGCATTATAAAACAACCCACCACCGCAAAACAATTCCTCTAGCCCCTTCAGACAAGTTTCTAGCAACCCAGCACTTGCCTTGCCCCCAAGCGACCTCCCCTACCTTTGCGTCCTCCTCCACGCCATGCCAATGCCAGAAAGGCCAGGCCTGCTCAACTCCTGCGTGTCGGGGCTGCATGACTTGCCCCACAGGCCTGCACCTCTTGCCTCTGTGTCGTGCTCTCGGCTCCGGACTCGCCCCCTGCTGCCTCCGATCTGCTCCGCGCTCTCTGCGCTGCCGCTCTCCCTTCAAGCTGGCACCCGGAGCCTCCGCCGACGCAACTGCAGTAGCGATGTCCATCAGCCTGAATCCTCCCCCCACGCCAGCCAGGCATTCCTCCCATTGGCTCCCCCACGGTCACGTTCGCGAGGGAGCCAATGAATTCAAACTTCCTTCCTCTCACTTGGTGCCCTTAGCTGCGGCCACGCGCAGGATCCCCGCACCGGGCCGCGCACCCGGTTACGGGCAGCCGCCGGGACCCTGCCTGCAGCCTTGCATATATTGCCAACAATTTGCAAATATAAGTCTTTTAACAAAGCATCATCTGTCCATCAGAATTGTAACATTCTTATAAGAAGGAAATTGGAAAAAATATCTAAAAATAACTAGAAGAACTGTGTTTTATGTTTAAATCTTTTTTTATTCATTTTAAACAGCATACATATTAAAACATTGTAAGTAGCTTACATCTTGAAACATTATAAGTAGCATATATATTGAAACATTGTAAGCAGTATACATTTTGAAACATTGTAAATAGCATACATATTGAAACAATATTCTATCCCACTATTTATTTATTTATTTAACATCTTTTATATACCGCGCTATTTGTTGTCAGTGCGGTTTACATATAACAAAGGTTGCACATTCGGAGGACAATTGTGTGCTTACATTAAAACAGGAAACTTAAACTTGGAACAACAGGGTAGAACTGTAACTATGTACAAAACATATTAGATTCTTTAGTATTCACAAGGAGGGCTAAGGCAAGACCGCAAAGAACTACAGGGTGTATTTATTACTTCCCCCCCCCCCCCTTTGTCCACTACCACCTTCCCCCCCATTCCTCACCTCCACCCTCCCCTCCAACATATTTGAAGGGGGATATTCAATGGCATTTATGTGGTTTGCAGACCTGAAAATATGTAAATGCCGCTCATTGGGATATTCGGCGGCACTAGCCCAGTTAGTGCCACTGAATATCCCCAATTTGTGTGGCTAAATGCCCTAATGCTAAGTGCTTAGTGTCAGGGCGTAATAGGGACGATGACTCAGGTTAACTAGGCAATGTGGATATTGAACCTCTTCCCAGTTAACCTTAACTGACTAAAGTTAAGATAGCTGAATGGCTGTCCTAACTTTAACAGGTTTTGCAATCCGGGCAGTGGCTGAATATTGATGCTGGGCAGACTGCAAAAGCGCAATCTTGGCATCCCAAATATTCAATGCCGGGGCACAGATATAGCTCCAGCATTTAATAACATGACAAAGTTAAAGTGGGTACGGTCATCTGCTTTAAGTGTCCTGGCTGCCACTGCTGAAAATCCCCCCTTAGTTCCTTTTGTTGTTTGAAAAGATTAATGAAGTAACAGCAAAATGTTGTTCTTATGGATCACCTCTTAGGAACAAATTCAATCCAAGGCAGGTTACAATAAAAAAAAATAAATTCATAATGTTAGATCATGATAAGTGTATGGAGTTAAAATCTAAAACGACATTATTTTACAACAGTAGTGTTTTTCTCTCTGTTGACTTGCCCTTGTTCAGTTTAGAAAAACTTAGGAGTCTGTTTCTATGTTTCTATAAGGGTAAAAAGGAGACTATTGTAGTTGATATGGAAGGGCAGACTAGATAGACCATGTGATCTTTTTATGCCATCATGTTTTTTATGTTTACCAAACCACAGTAAGCTTTTGCAGCTAAGTGGTGTTTTAGTGCAAATAGCATGTTTTTTGCTGCAAAAGCCCTACTATCTCAGTCCAATATCTCCCTTGCCCTTCCTCTCCCTGCCTGCCACCATGTCTAGCATCTGCCCTTCACCTGCCTAAACCTTCCCCATAGTCCAAAATATCCCCTTCACTTCCCCCTGGGAATCTAGAATCTCTTCTTCCCCATATCTCCCTTTCCCTTGCCTAACCCAAAGGTGTCCAGCATCTCCTTTTATCCTCCCCAGGTAGCCAGAAGCTCCCTTTCTCCTTTCTCTCCCACCCTCCAGCATATCACTCTGTTTCAATCCCCCTTGTAGCCATTGCCGTAGTCTTACCTCCCTCTAGCACTGCTCGGGGCCATGAGCACAAGCCCTTGCCTAAGTATTGCCATGACCAATCCCCTTCCAATACAGACTGCGTCACGTCGAGACCAATATTAAAGTATTACTTTCATGCCACAAGGAAGCTGCACAGCTGCCTTTGGTGGATGCCTGGTCCATCCACCCAGTGGCACAACTGAGCATGGTAATTTCTTTTTTTCTCCTTTTTCTTCTGGATTAGTCAGAACCAGTGCTGAATTCTGGTGCTATGAGTCTTACACATGCAATTAATTAGGGATTTTTAACTTGTAATAGACACCCTCTTTCCCTCACTCTCCCACATATACACCAGGCTTCCTTCCAGAACCCTGTATCATGAGCTGTAAATCCAGCTACTAAGTGCCAGCCTTAATGATGATCATAACTTCCTCCTCTTCCTCCTCTCAGAGGCTGTCAACATCGCCTCCACAGTACTCCCTGTGCCAGCTGAGATGGTTGCAGAAGTCCTTATTTATTTATTTATTTATTTATTTAACAGTTATTTATATACCGCTCTTTCCCTAGTATCAAGTGCGGTTTACATGGAACAGTAAGTTAATTGGTATATATAGGTAGCAACTCGGGGACTCTCCATATGGAAATGCACAGGACTGTTCCTCAGCCACCAGGCTAGCCCTGGCGTAGGTTCTAATGGTAAATCAGAAGCTTTGAAAGAATTACAGGCTCTTCTGGAATTTTTAATTATTTGCTTTAAGTCTTCCAGTAAAACTCATGATTCAAGGTCAAACTGGGTGGGGGGAGAAGTTCAAAAAATGTCTTGCAAAAAACAGCACATCCCTATATCTTTGTCACCTTTCTGAAATTTCCTGTAATGTTGAGGGCTCTGAAGTTCCATCATATAAACTAAGGTTGCTGTTTAGCATAGACTACCCAGGTCTCTGATTTCTCAGTGCCTCAGAAGTATGGTTTCTTATTTCAGGAATATTTACATCGCTTGTAATCTTCCTAATAAAACGTTGAGGTTCTTTTTTTTTTAATTTTTTTATATTGGGTAGGCTTATTGAAAGTCTTGCTCCTTAAGCATGGAGTCCTAACAGCATTGGTTAGAGCTGAGCTTATCACTGGCGGCTGCTAAGCCATGGATAACCATCTATAGTTCTCATGAACCATAAGTAGTCTTGGATTCTAGGATAACAAACATGCAAGTTGACTATATTCTTACATGAAGTGGACTCCTCCTAAATATCTATTTAAAATATTCATTGTGGATGTCCTGAAAATCAGACCATTGCAGTTATCTATACCTTGCTAGATTAACTTCTTCACTGAACACTGCTGCTCTAATACTGGACCTCTCAATCATGATAAATTGATAGTGATTTCACAGTTTCCTGTCTTGACAGAGTGTGGTTATTTTGATCAGGTAAGAGAAATTATATAGACTTTGAAATAGAATATGTCAGATGCTTGGGAGAATGATTTCAGATTACAGTTTATCATCGATCATTAGTGAAGTCTGGTGTTGCCTGAACTGGGACATGGACTATAATCACAAGTAAAATCTGCTTTGTCGTTTAGCTTCTGGAAAGTTGGATTTTATTTTTCAAACAGGAGATTTCGTCCTCCTGCATTAACCAAAGCCGCCATATTTCCATTTCTCCAATGTAGTTGTGTAGCAGGATGTTAATCCCCCCCATATTGTACAGGTTCACAGTCTCAGCCAAGAAGACACCATCTTCAGGTCGTGGTTTGGACCTTAGGGCCCAAAAACAGTGACTGGCAGAAGTTGATAGCATCATTGTCCAAGAAGGGTTTCCTGACTTTTCCTGTGAATGGCACGGTCTGTGGCACAAGGCTGTTAAGTCACACAAAACTGTGCAGCACAGTCTGCTTAAGGAAAGTCTCAGTGCTATTACATATCTTATTTTTAAGAGTATATTTTATTTTTCAGCAAAGATGTCAAGAAAATTAAGTTTACCTACTGAACTAAAGCCTGATTTAGGTAAGTTGAAAGAAAATTGTAATTATGCCTTTTTTTTACTTGTTATACACAAACCCTGATGGACTATGAAACTGCTAAATAGGTAATGCACCTTTTTGGTTAGTTTTAATGTTAAAGTCTGATTAGACAGGCTTGATAGGCAATTTCAAAACACAGGAAAACCTGATGCTCTGACTCATCCATCTGCCTATATATATGCAGGGGGGCTGAACCATAAACATACATATACACACACACATATATGCATATAGCTGTAATGATGCTAGATCTATGCTACCATCCTACAACTTTTCTGGATCAAAGAAAACTGCAGTAAAGCCCATTTATTAATGTGTTGTTCCTGACCAGAGCTTAAAGTTGGAATATTCATTCATCCTTAATCCTAATTTTAAATGTTTGAACAGACTAGTACTGATTTTGATGTCCAAAAATATTAAGGAATTATGGGCCTGATTCACTAAGGATTTTTTTTCATATTCAGTGTCTGTGGGAATGGAGCTAGCTTTATTTGGATTTCTGTGCTGTCTTTCAAAAAAATATATATATACAAGGCAGAATAACAACCATAAAACATAAAATACACTGTCCCAAAAAGGTTAAACCATAAAATGATAAGCATAACAACAAAAACATAATCGTTCCATAAAAAATACATAAACATTAAATATTAATAAGTCTTAAAAAATAGAACCATTAAAAATAATTGACTGCTGAAGAGATGGGCAAACTTTCTTTTATACAGGGCTACAGAAAGGGAGCATACTTGTGCTAGAGGCTAGAGTCTCCTTAGTGCTTCACTCAAGTAGTGGCAGTCCCCCTTGCAGAGAAGTGATCTCTGCTAGCCAAGTAAAGAAACAGGCAGTTATTTTTTTTAACATTTGAAAGTGTCATTTTTTTATATTGTACTTCCAGGATATATAATGTAGAGCCTTTACAGTACTTAACAAATTGGAAAGTTCATGCTGTAAGCATTGCATAAAGGCATGTGTGGCTGAGGAAGTGAGGAGGCTTGGGTGTGGAAGAGAGTGTATGTGAATGAATGAATTGACGGAAAGGTTATGAGGTGCGTGAGTGATGAAGTGTATATACTTTTGTTTGTGCAGAGGGTGTAATGAGGATCTGGTGGAGATATGAGGGTGGAAATGGGGATTGTTTTGGGTATATTGGGGAGATGAGGATGGACTGTAAAGGTGTTGGTGGTCTCTCCCTCCTTGCCCTACCAGTTTTCATTTTCCTGCTCCCTTTCACTCACTCTGGCTTCCTTCCCCCCACATTCCTATCACCTTCTGGCTGGAGGCTCTCATATTTTCTAGTAGTGGAGTCTGGGCTTCTCACTTGACACTTCTGCTGTAGTTTGGGTCCACTCCGCCTCCGCCATCTCTTCCAGTGCAGATCCCTTACAGGGCCAGTTGAAAGAGATGTGGTACCCTGAGCCAACTTTTCGTTTTGCACCCCCATCTTGGTGGCTAGTTTTATGGTATGAACCACACAAATATCAGGGTTCATACCATGAGAATAGCCCTATTTGGTAAAGAGTGATAATTAAATGTGCCCCATATTTAGGGCAATCACTGTATAATCAACATATAAAATATATTCTATTCAAATTCTGGTGTCCCATCAATGAAAGCAATACAAACTCCCTCCTCTGTCAGACACTGTGTAAGGTAACAAACTTTGCAAATAGACACACAGATTACCATAGCATACTTAGCAGTAGGTCCATGAACTCAAACTTTAGCAACCCTACCTATGAAAAGTCAGCACTGCAAATATTCTAGAACACCAGCATACCTCCAGTTGAGAACAAGATTCCTAAACACAACCTACGTAGTAACAGACTCTTTCACTGAGCATACAGATGGAAAACAGAGACCATCACCTAGTATAGAATAAGGGACAGCACATTAGAAACAGACACTGAAATGGAAAGAACCTAGACCCCGTAAACAGAGGAACGCTAAAGAAAGAAACAAATGTATTTCCTCCTCTACAGAACATAATACAAGAAATGCACATTGTCAAATTTGATTCTAAAAATCAAATGTATATTTTTTGTACCTTTGTTGTCTGATCATTCTATTTTTTCAGTTCGATTGGTCCTGTTCTTTCTTTACCTCTTCCTCTTGTTGGTTTTCTCACAAGTTCTTTTCCAGGGTCTCATTTCCATTTTCTTTTTCTTCATGTTCCCTGTCTCCTCTTCCTTCCCTACTGCTGTCTCTGATATTGATCCTTCTAGTTCATACTTTTTCTCCAATTCTCTCAACTGCCTTTTTTATGTATCTACCTATAGCTAGATTTCATTCCTCCTCCTCCCTAGGGTCTCTGTCTTTTCTCCTTTCACCTACTTAACAGTTTTCCATTTCCTACTCTTACTTCCTAGTTCTCTCATTCCCTTCCTCTCTCATTCCTTCTGCAGCTTCCTGTTTTTTTTCCTTTCACTCACATCCTCATTTCCACCCTCTGAACTCATCCCCTCCTGCCTCATTTAACTTCCTCAGCCTCTCATCCCTTTAGAAGCCCTTCTACACCTCCATTCTCTTTCTTATGTCTTTCTCCTACCTAGACTTCCATTCCTCTTTTTAACTCCTCCATTTCCACACACTAATCCCCTTCAAAGATGTATCTCCATCTTTTATCTCTCATGCTCCCTGTTCCTCACTATCCCTTTCAACTGCCTCTCAACCCCTTCAGAACACTCCAAAGTCCTTCAAACCCCAACTTTCTACACTCGTTCTCATAGCCCAACTCATACCCCTCACTCAGTCAACTAGTCCCTGTTGTCCTCTTTATTCCTGCTCAATTTCTTAGTCTCCAATATCCTCTCACCTAATCTCAGTCTCCATTCTTTCACCCTGACAAATCCCTGAATCCTCACTCACGATTCCATCCAAGCCCTGAGTTTAATTTAGTTTAGTTTTTAGTTTGCTGAAATCTAGGTAGATCACATCCATTACATGCCCTTGATCTAGTTCTCTGGTCACCCAGTCAAAGAACTCAATCAAATTTGTTTGGCATGATCGTCCTTTGGTAAAACCATATTGCCACAGATCATGCAACCCATTGTTTTATAGAAAGTCCATTATTCGTTCTTTTAGTAGTGCTTCTATTACTTTTCCCATCACCAAGGTAAGGCTTGCCGGCCTATAGTTTGTTACCTCTTCCCTATTACCACTTTTGTGAAGAGGTATTGTATTGGCCCTGCTCCAATCCTGTGGATCCTCCCCTGTCTCTGGGGATCTACTAAAAGCATCCTTTAAGGGCCTTGCCAGAACCTCTCTGAGCTCTTTCAATATTCTGGGATGTATCCCATTTGGTCCTATGGCCTTGTCCACTTAACATTTTGCAAGTTGTTCAAAACCATCACTTTCTGTGAATGGTGTGGTATCTACTCCATTCCTATTTGTATATTTGTCAGTCATATGTGGTCCTTCTCCAGGATTTTCTTTTGTGAATACAGAACAGAAGTATTTGTTTAGCATTTTTGCTTTTTCGATAACACTTTACATAAATCTGTCCTCCACACTTTTGAGCCCTGCAATTCCACTTCTGGTCTTCCGATTATATCTGAGAAACGTTTTGTTGTCTCCAGAGCCCTGAAAAGCAGAAAGAGATGAAATAACTAATTGCTAGCAAAGACCTTATTTTTATATGCTGATATAAACAATCAGGTTTTCAATATAATTCTAAACTTCATATGAAGTAGTGTGATTCCTGTATTAGTCTACACGAATACATGACCATAAAGTTTAAAAAAACATTTTGTTTTAAACGGTGATATGTCTTCAGTGGACTAATTTAATACGCTTCAAGGCCAATTTTGTATTGGTCACCTAGACCAGAAAAGGGACATCCAAGTTAGGATGTTCCCAGTTTGCAATGTATTTTGCAAAAAAAAAACCTGAATGAGATGTCTTTTGTAAAATATGTATAGGGCTGTGGGAAAAATCCATGTAGTTGTCAGCACATACAGAGGGAACAACAATATTACATAAAGCATTTCTGAGCTTTTTAAGCATAAATGCCAGTGCTTACACTTGTAAACAGCAGTAACCGAGGGAGCGCGGACTGGAGCTCCTCCGAACAGTTACCACCAATCCTTCCTTTTCCTTCACTCCCTTCCCCCCCCCCCAACCTTTTACCCCTCTCCCTTTATGGGAAGACAAAATCAGACACCACTCGCTAAATTGGTCTACCAACTGGTCGCAGCTTTATTGAACATTAACACTTGAAACATCAACTTGATTCAAATACCAAATTATAACAGCAGAATAATGCATCATCAGCCATATTACTAGCAAGGCGATGGCGCCTCCGCTTTTGTATTCTTCTCGCCCCCCCTTAGCCCCCGACTTCGCCATGCCATTAGCAAAAGCCCAGCCAGGGAGTTGTCCGGGTCGGGGGTACCCAACCCCCGGCCCAAGCTTATCCTCAGCGTCCGGACCTCGGAAACCTCCGGGATCCCGCCGACCCCCCCCCCCTCCAACTGCGACACCCCTACCTCTCTCCCCACCCTGATCACAACACAAGGGTGGGTGGGTGGGACACCGGCACTCGGCTCCGCACCCGCTCTGTACCGGCCACTGCAGCCTACTCAAAGGTCCCGCCTCTCCCTTCTTACCCCCTCATTGGCTCCCTCCCCGCAGGGAGCCAATGAGTTTAAATGTCGCACCACCCGCACCTTCCCCCCCCCACACACACCTCCTGGCCGCCTCGCGTCGCTCTTGCCGCGCCACCCGGTTACAGGCGGCCGGCGTGGACTCGGCCCCGCGGCCTTCACTAACCGAGGGAGCGCGGACTGGAGCTCCTCCAAACAGTTACCACCAATCCTTCCTTTTCCTTCACTCCCTTCCCCCCCCCCCAACCTTTTATCCCTCTCCCTTTATGGGAAGACAAAATCAGACACCACTCGCTAAACTGGTCTACCAACTGGTCGCAGCTTTATTGAACATTAACACTTTTATTTATTTATTTATTTAACTGCATTTATATCCCGCTTTTCACCGGGTCAAAGCGGTGGAACACGTAACATAGGACGGGGTAATTTTTTGGGTGGGGCCATCACCAAGGTCAACAATTAATGATTTGGGTAGACATAGACATAATTTACTCCTGTTGAATCTAAGTATTAGGTCCTGGTGATAGAAAGATGTTCACGGAATAGGATTGTCTTCAGCTGTTTCCTAAATGATGTGATGTTAGCGTTGTTCTTGATGTGATTTGGTAGAGAGTTCCAGAGGGATGGAGCATAAAGTTCGAATGCTCTGTTGCAGGTCCGTTGTGTGGATTTGGTTCTTTTGTGGGGGACAACGATAGAGTTATTGGAGGAATGTCTGGTTGATCTGTTGTGGGATGGTCGAGGCAGTAAGGGGTGTAATGAGGTGTTCTGTGTGTGGTGGATTGTTTTGTGGATGAGTAAGATAGCTTTGTACTTGATTCTTGCTTGCACTGGAAGGAGGTGAAGGTCTCTTAGGATTGGGGTGATGTGGTCCCGTTTTTTTTGCATTTTGAATAATCCTTGCTGTAGTGTTCAAGGCTGTACGGAGGGAGTTGGTGTGTGAGGCAGGAAGTCCATGATAGATTATGTTGCAGAAGTCCAGGTGAGGGAGTGTCACTGCTTGCATTACTGTCCTGAAGTCGTGATGTTCTAGGAGGGGCCGGAGGCGTTGAATAGTTTTGGCTTTGTGGAATATCATCCCGGCGGTTTTGTTGATTTGTTGTTTTAGGGTGAGAGCTTGGTCAATGATGACGCCTAGATATCTTATTTGAGGCTGGATTTGTATTTGTGTGGTACCCATGTTGAGGTGGGTAGGTGGTTTGAAGTCCGGTTCTTTTGTTACTATTAGGGCTTCGGTTTTCTTTATGTTGATGGATAGATTGTTCTCCTGTAGCCAGTTGGCCACGTCGTTGAAGCAGGCTGATAGCTGTTCGTTTTTTGGGTTGGTGGTTGTAATTGGTGCATAGAGCATTATGTCGTCCGCGTAGATGTGGAAGTTGATGTGGGTGCGTATGATTGAGCATAGTGGACGGAGATAGATGTTGAACAACATGGCAGATAGGCGTGCAGCTGTGCGGCCGGTTGGGGAGAATCTGGGACTGGATCCCGCGGTGGTGACCGTCACATGGCTGGGCGAGCGTGGTCTTCGTTGGACGCAGTTGCTCCCTTTGCTTCGGCACCATGCGCGCCTGCGAAGTGCACCTGGCTTGATATTACTGCATTTGGGGGGCAATGACTTGTCAGCATGGACCTGCAAGCAGCTGATCAGAGCGGTCCAAAGAGACTTGGGGGAAGTGTTGCGCTTATTCCCGGGGGTCATAGTCATGTGGTCCGACATTATTCCACGGCCGATTTGGTGGATAGGGTGGATCCTTGGGGTACTCCTTGTAGTTGTTGATAGGGGGACGAAGTTGCAGAGAGGGTGCGGATCCGTTGAAACATCAACTTGATTCAAATACCAAATTATAACAGCAGAATAATGCATCACCAGCCATATTACTAGCAAGGCGATGGCGCCTCCGCTTTTGTATTCTTCTCGTCCCCCCTTAGCCCCCGACTTCGCCATGCCATTAGCAAAAGCCCAGCCAGGGAGTTGTCCGGGTCGGGGGTACCCAACCCCCGGCCCAAGCTTATCCTCAGCGTCCGGACCCCAGAAACCTCCAGGATCCCGCCACCGGCGCAGAAACATCCCCACGTTACTGCGCCGCCCCCCTAGACCCAAGCTGCGACCAGCGGGCATCTCTCATGGCTACCCACTCCACTGCTTCCTGCCAGTCGTTCAATAATAGATCTAAACCCACGGGGGATAAATGTACCCCGTCCCTTCCATACAACCCTGAGCAGCTGACCTCGACCCATGAATGCAGAATCTGATACCCGCCATGCTCGCACACCCAACGGCCGATTTGTCGGTTTATCTTAGCCAGGCCACGCGACCACCGCCGCTGGTCTCGACAAATCGGCCGTGGAATAATGTCGGACCACATGACTATGACCCCCGGGAATAAGCGCAACACTTCCCCCAAGTCTCTTTGGACCACTCTGATCAGCTGCTTGCAGGTCCATGCTGACAAGTCATTGCCCCCCAAATGCAGTAATATCAAGCCAGGTGCACTTCGCAGGCGCGCATGGTGCCGAAGCAAAGGGAGCAACTGCGTCCAACGAAGACCACGCTCGCCCAGCCATGTGACGGTCACCACCGCGGGATCCAGTCCCAGATTCTCCCCAACCGGCCGCACAGCTGCACGCCGACTCGCCCAATACGTGAACGAGTGGCCGACCAGCCAACAGTTATGTGGAATCCGCCTTTGGTCTGCAATAGAAAAAACAGAATTAGACGCCTGCTGCACCTGACCTCCACCCCTTTTACAAACGGACATAACCCAAAAACACCTTAGACCGCCATCTCCCAATGCGCTGCACATCCAGACCGGACAAACCGGCTGCCGCGGCACTCGTTGCTGCTCCTATGCGGAAGGAATGAGCCGCAAAGCACAACCGCTCCTCCCCAATCTGATGCAGCACCATCCGCAAAACGGCCATCACCTGAAATCTTGTCACTCGTTTAGCATCAGCGTGTAGGAACAGCTCGCCCCCAACCACCGGTCGGCATACCAGGTAGGTCCGCAACGCCGCTGCGGGGCAAGTTGGCCCTCCTGAAATCTCCCGCAACACCACCCAAAGCCCTCGCCCCAGCTGATCTGTCTTAGACCTAGCCAATAAGACTCGCAGGCTCGTGCCCTCCAGCTGGACGTGCTGGAATAAGAGACCCCCGGAACCCCCAGCTCCCACCAACTCCCCCACCCGGAAGGCCCCAAAAAACGCTAGGCAGAATATAGCCTTAAACAATACCGCTTCGTAACCGGATGATGCCACCTCCGGGAGCCCCGCACACATCCGCATCAGCAAATCATGCGTGATTGGCCGCCTACGGTCGCACCGTCTCGGCTCCACTCTCTCCCAACCTTGCATCATCTTCCGGGTTAGGAAAGTTCCCCCCACTGGGGACCGACCCACTGCCTTCGCGAAAAACATGAAACCCGCCAAATGCGACCGCCCCGCAGTCTTGGATAAACCTCTCAGCTTTGCCTCTACTACGTACTGTGCCGGCATCCAATCCGACACCGATTCCAGTCGCCACCCTTGCTCTGCACAAAATTCCTCAATCTTGCCACATCCCCGCTGATAAGCCATCCAGGTGGCATGCGCCACTGAGCTCTGCAACAAATTCAACATTCCTGTAGGCCAATGTGCCACAATCTCTCTGGAACCGGCCATCCCGATGCGTCTGCTCCTGGCGCCAGCTTCCGAAACCGATCCCACTGCAAACGAGAGAGAGCGTCAGCCGCCTCATTGGTGCATCCTGGAATGTGCCTAGCTCTGATCAATACATTCAAACGTAAACAGGACAACACCACCTCCCGCATGAGCTCAGCTACCTGACTGCACCTTGGCATTTAATGGTTGATGACACTCACTATCGATGCATTATCACACCACCACAACACCCTCCTGTTAGACAAGCGCTCGGGCCACAAAGCCAAGGCCACCAAAACGTGAAATAACTCTAGAAACGCCACATTTTTTACTAAACCCGCCTCATGCCACACTTGCGGCCATTTCTCGGCACACCAGGCGCCAGCAAAATAAATGCCCAGACCAATGCCTCCCGCTGCGTCTGTGTACAATTGCAAGTCATCTGAGGACCGCTCTTCCTCCATCATGACCGCAGTGTCATTAAATTCCTTCAAGAATATGTCCCATATCCTTAAATCTGCCCTCACCATCCCCGACATCCTGAAGCGATGATGCGGTTTTCTTAAACCCACCGTGGCTCTCGCCAAATGCCGCATGAACACCCTGCCCATCGGGATGACCCGACACGCAAAATTCAAAGCACCCAGCAGTGACTGCGCCTCCTTCAAGGTCAACTCCACAGAGCACACAACACCCAGTGGGACCACCAGGACAGACGCATACACCAAAACCTGGGGCACCTTCTACTCACCCTCAACAGAGCAGATATCCCACATCATCTCTACAATCAACACAAGCACTGCTCCTACAGACCCATGTCCAGTGTCATGGGTAAAAGCCACCAAATCAAACTTCATCCACACCATACATAAAATAGTACACAGCTCACTCACTCAAGGACTCATGCCAAAGCAACTAAAGCTTGCCTCAGTAAGACCAATCACAAAGAAAACAACTCTCGACAAAAAAGATCCAGCAGCATACCGACCAATCTCCAGCATACCCTTCCTGGCAAAAATCATCGAAAAAACGGTTCAACTACAACTCCAGGAACACATCGACAAATATGAAACACTCGACGACAACCAACACGGCTTTCGTCCCAACCACGGAGTCGAAACGCTACTGATCTACCTCTTCGACAGCATCCTAAGAATAATTGACAACACCAGGAATGGAATCATAATGATCTTCATCGACATCTCCTCATCCTTCGACACAGTGGACCACAACACGCTCCTGGAAAGACTAAAAAACACTGGTATTCACGGTATCACATTGGAATGGTTCCACTCATACCTAACCGAAAGACAGCTACAGGTCAAGGTGGGACACAACACCTCCCGACCCATAAATGTCCGTCAAGGAGTACCTCAAGGATCCGCACTCTCAGCACTCCTATTTAACATCTACATCCAACCAATCTGCAACATCATGAAAGAGAACAACATTCAATACACAATATATGCAGACAACATCATGATATACACCCCGATATCAATCGACAACCCGGACTTCTCTAAGATAACAGACTGCATTACCCAAATGACGAGTTGATGTCAAAACAACAACCTCGCAATAAACTACAACAAGACCGAAGCTTTAATCATCACTCGGAACCAAAGCTTCATACACCCGCCAAATATCAAGATACAAGACACTACTATACCAATAAGATCAGAAGTGAGATACCTCGGAGTTACTCTGGACAATAAACTAAACCTCAAGCCACACATCAACAAAACAATCCAAAAAGTCTACTACAGGATGCGAATCATCAGGAGACTGAAACCACTCCTCGCCCTAGAACACTTTCGTACCGTCTGTCAAGCACTGATAACCCCACTACTGGACTTCTGCAATCCGATATACCTCGGACTCCCGAAACAAGCCCTCAAACCACTCCAGCTAGCACAAAACACTGCAGCACGAATAATATCCGGTACTGCAAGACAGGAGCACATCACACCTACCTTAAAGGACTTACACTGGCTCCCAATCGGTGCACGCATCAGATACAAAACTATCATAAACCTATTCAAAATAAATCAGCACACATCAGCCAACAGCCTGCACACCCTCATACAACCAGACACCAGCACACGTCCTAGAAGAAAACAAACACACAACCGAGTCAGCACCCCAAGTGAATTCAAACACACACGCAAGGACACAACAGACAGAGCACTCTCCATGGCTGCTCCAACAATATGGAACAAACTACCGGACGAGTTGAGGGCAACTACAGACCTCAAAGACTTTAGAAAACAGCTAAAAACCATGCTGTTCATAGAACACTATGGACACATCACATAGCCTCAGAGAATGTATAACAGCACATGATACCGCCTAAACACTGTATGTATAGAAAATGTTTTTTGCATCACTGTATATAGCCCATATTGTACAAAGCTCAAACCACTCTAGCACACAATACAACACACTTTGTACATAGCTCAAACCAATCTAGCACACAATACAACACACACTCAACTAAATATCACCCTCACTGCATGTTTAACACTCTCACTTTACCCGATTGTTTGCTATGATACCACCTTGATTAATAAGATAAGGCGGTTTAGAAATACTGTTAAATAAATAAATGACCACCTTCTCGCGCGGCAGCCGAACCACCATCTCCATTAAGTCCAGCTCCACCCCAAAAAAGGTCAAGCGCCTCGTTGGCCCTTCCGATTTCTCGTCTGCCAGTGGCACGCCCAGCTCTACCGCCAAGCCCCGAAACCCCGTCACTAGGTTCTGGCAATCCTCAGACTGCGCGGTTCCCACAAACAAAAAATCATCCAAATAATGGACCACATTCGAACAACCAACCTGTTTTACCAGCGCCCAGTGCAAAAATGTACTAAATTTCTCAAAGTACGCGCAGGACACCGAACAACCCATAGGCATGCATTTGTCAAAATAAAAGCTATCCTCAAACCGAAAACCCAACAACGGAAAACTATCCGGGTGGACGGGTAGTAGCCTAAAAGCCGACTCAATGTCCAACTTCGCCATCCAGGCCCCCTTACCTGCACGCCGAACCAAGTCCCACAGCCCAGTCGAAGGACGCATAACGCACCACACACTTATCCTGCGGAATCAGATCCTTAACCGACCCGCCCTCAGGAAACGACAGGTTATGAATGAGTCAAAACTTCCCCACTTCATTTGTAGGGATAATCCCTAGCGGGGACACCACTAAATTTGGGAAAGGCCTCTCTGAGAAAGGTCCGGCTACTCGACCCAGCTCCAATTCCACTAACAATTTCTCCCGTACAATGTTCGCCAATCGCCGCACAGACGGCGCATTGCATGAAACCCTGCCTACCACCGCGCCCACGATCGGAATAACAAAGCCCTCACGAAACCCTTTCCCCAAAATTACCCTGTCCCCCCCGCTTCGGATAGCCTAACAACCTAGCCTGCAACTCCTTAACCTTAATCGGGGTAGGGGCTAGACTGCCTATCTCTGCCTTACTTCGGCCGGGGCCCGCCGGGTGGGGCGGGGACTGTCTTGCCACACTTGGCTGCCGAATGCCCTCCTCCACAACTGGAGCATGCGTGCCGAAATTTACAATCTGGAAAGGGGCACGATGCCTTGTTAAATCTCCAACACGCATCCCCAGTCCCTGTTCCCCCCACTCTCTGCTGCAAACTGGCTCCTGCAGCCTGAAAGGAACGACCCGTGCCCCCTTGGCTCGCCCCTCCCCCTTTCCCGCCACCCAGACCCCCTACCCCTCCTTTAGCTGACATTTGCGTTAGCCAAAGGTTAATGTCTTGTGCGCCCCACGACAAGAATCGGTTCTCCTCCATCTTATCTCGGAATCGCTCGTCGTAGTTCAACCACGACCAGCCTTCATGCGTTTGCGCTGCCTCCAGAATCGTGTCCGCATAAGCCAGCAACATCCCGTAATGCTCCGGTTGATAATGTCCCCAGACACTCGCTAAACGCAGAAAAGCTCGTGTCCAATTCAACACGTTGCGGGACACCTTCCTCACCCTACCGGCCTTCTCATCTTCTTTCCTCTTCCTCCTACTATCCCCAGAACGCCTCCTTCCCTCCAATAACCGGAAGATGTCTATATACCGACGTTTTCGTATCTTACTACGCAATTTCTTCGGCACTCCCTCCCACAAGATCCCAAATTACCCATGTCTACCAATAGCCAAATTAATATGAATAAAATACAGTCTCTAAAATGCTTGTATGCAAATGCTAGAAGTCTACAAAACAAGATGGGAGAGTTAGAATATATAGCACTAAACGAGAGGTTAGATATGATTGGAATATCAGAGACATGGTGGAAGGAGGACAACCAGTGGGACACTGTGATACCTGGGTACAAACTATATCGAAATGATAGAGCTGATCAAATTGGTGGAGGGGTTGCGCTCTATGTTAGAGAGGGCATTGAGTCAGAAAGGATTAAAGTTTTGCAAGAAACAAAATTTGCTGTAGAATCTCTATGGATTGAAATTCCATGTAAAAAGGGGAAGGCGATGGCAGTGGGGGTGTACTATCGTCCGCCTGGCCAGAATGAACAAATGGATGATGAAATGCTCAAAGAAATCAAGGAAGCTAGCAAAAGTTACAGTGCAGTAATAATAATGGGTGATTTCAATTACCCCGGCATCGACTGGGTCAGTGTCACAACAGGACATGCTAGGGAGATAAAGTTCCTAGATGAAATAAATGACTGCTTCTTGGAGCAGCTGGTTCATGAACCGACCAGAGGGGAAGCAATATTAGACCTAGTCCTTAGTGGAACACCAGATGTAGTGCAAGAGATAAGGGTGTTGGGGCCACTTGGCAATAGTGATCATAGCATGATCGCCTTTGATTTAATTAGTGGAGGAGGGATAGTAAGGAAATCCACAGTACTACCCTTTAACTTTCGCAAGGGAGACTATGATAGAATGAGGAAAACAGTTAAGAAAAAACTAAAAGGAGCAGTTGCAAAGGTTAAAGACGTACATCAAGCTTGGGTGTTGTTGAAAAATACTATCTTGGAAGCCCAGACCAGCTGTATTCCACGCTTTAAGAAAAGTGGAAGGAAGTCCAAAAAATTGCCAGCATGGTTTAAAGCTGAGGTCAGAGAGGCTGTTGTTGCCAAAAAAGCATCTTTCAAGAAATGGAAAAAAGAGCCAAATGATGAAACCTGGAAACAGCACAAGCACTGGCAAGTCAAATGCAAGGCATTGATAAGGCAGGCAAAGAGAGAATTTGAGAAGAAGCTTGCTGCGGAAGCAAAAACGCGAAATAAAGACCTTTTCAAGTACATTCGTAGCAAAAAACCCGTGAGAGAGTCAGTTGGTCCATTAGATGATAAAGGGGTTAAAGGAGCACTAAGAGGCGACAAGGCGATAGCGGAGAGACTGAATGAATTCTTTGCTTCGGTCTTTACTGAGGAAGATGTAGGGATGTTACCCACGACTGAAGTGGTATTTAAAGGTGTGGAAGAATTGAAGGGAATATCGATACATCGGGAAGATGTCCTACAACTATTAGATAAACTGAAGAGTAGCAAATCACCTGGGCCGGATGGTATACATCCAAGGGTGTTGAAAGAACTGAAATTTGAGATTGCAGACCTGCTATCAGTAATCTGTGAACTATCATTAAAATCATCTCTAATACCTGAGGATTGGAGGATCGCCAATGTAACACCAATTTTTAAAAAGGGTTCGAGGGGTGATCCGGGAAACTACAGACCGGTGAGCCTGACATCAGTACCGGGAAAAATGGTAGAAACCATCATAAAGAATAAAATTACTCAGCATATAGATAGTCATGACCTAATGGGAGACAGCCAACATGGCTTTAGACAAGGAAGATCTTGTCTTACTAATCTGTTATGTTTTTTTGAAGGAGTGAATAAACAGGTGGACAAAGGTGAGTCGGTTGATATTGTGTATCTGGACTTTCAGAAAGCCTTTGACAAGGTCCCTCATGAGAGACTTTTGGCAAAACTAAAGAGTCATGGGATAGGAGGCAGTGTACTACTGTGGATCAGGAACTGGTTAAAAGATAGAAAGCAGAGGGTAGGGCTAAATGGCCAATTTTCCCAATGGAGAAAGGTGAATAGTGGTGTACCCCAGGGATCTGTGCTGGGTCCGCTGCTTTTTGACATATTCATAAATGACCTGGAAAGTGGAATAACGAGTGAGGTTATCAAATTTGCTGATGACACAAAACTATTTAAAGTTGTTAAAACCCAGGAGGATTGTGGAAAATTGCAAGAGGATCTTGATAAATTGGAAGACTGGGCATCAAAATGGCAGATGAAATTTAATGTGGAGAAGTGCAAGGTTATGCACCTAGGGAAAAACAACCCAAACTATGGTTACACGATGCAAGGTTCCACATTAGGAACCACCACCCAAGAAAAAGATTTAGGCGTCCTTGTGGATACCATGTTAAAACCCTCGGCCCAGTGTGCAGCGGCGGCCAAGAGAGCAAATAGAATGCTAGGTATGATAAGGAAAGGAATGGAAAATAAAACAAAAGATATTATAATGCCTCTATATCGTTCCATGGTGAGACCGCACCTTGAATATTGTGTGCAATTCTGGTCGCCATATCTTAAAAAGGATATAGCAATTTTAGAAAAGGTTCAGAGAAGAGCCACCAAAATGGTAAAGGGGATGGAAGGCTACTCCTATGAAGAAAGGCTAAAAAGGTTGGGGCTCTTTAACCTGGAAAAGAGACGGCTGAGGGGAGATATGATAGAAGTGTATAAATTAATGAACGGAGTGGAACGGGTAAACGTAGATCGATTGTTTACCTTATCAGAATATAGAAAGACTAGGGGACATGCAATGAAGCTACAGGGTAAACTATTTAAGACTAATAAAAGAAAATATTTTTTCACTCAACGTGTAATCAAACTCTGGAATTTGTTACCGGAGGATGTAGTAAAGGCTGTTAGTGTAGCTGGGTTTAAAAAAGGTTTGGACAAGTTCCTGGAGGAAAGGTCCATAAACCATTATTAAGAAGGGACCCAGGATATCAATGCTTGAACCAATACAAGCATTGTGGAACCTGTGTCCCTTGGGGAAACTGCTAGGTACGTATGACCTAGATTGGCCACTGTTGGAAACAGAATACTGGGCTTGATGGACCTTGGTCTGACCCAGTATGGCATATCTTATGTTCTTATGTAATTCCACATAAGCTGCTAAGTAAGGGGCTCCCGGCTGCCGGCCGGGCCCCTCGACACCACCCCTGGCCGACAATTCCACGTCTCCCTCGCTCGAAGTGGAGGAGGACGACTAGCTGGACGATGATGACGAGGTATCCGACCCATGCCGCCCTGTCCTGCCACGCTTCCGCTTCCAACGGCCCTTTCCTTTCTTGCCCGATGACGCCCCTTTCTGCCCCTTTCTGCGGGGGAGCCCGACCCCGATCAGCAGCCGACTCACCTTCATCACCGACCATTGGACCCTCCGCCGCTGTTCCCGCTGCCACCATGCCGCTGTCTGCTGTGGGCCGCTGCTGCTCATCTGCCCTCTCAGCTCCCCCCGCTGGCTGGCCAATGGCTTGCCTCTCTCCGCTGAAGCCATCTCCTCCGGTCAGCACAGTATATTGACTTATCCCAGGCATCTGTGGAGACAAAAAGGGAAAAACCGGGGGAGGGGCACCACAGGCCACGCGGACTGCCACGCCCCAAGCCACTCAGCCCCCGAGGAGCCCTGACCACCCCTAGCCCAATGCTCCCAAGCCCCTGCACTCCCTGCGGGCCATGCAGCCCGTTGCTCCCTCCATCCAGCAAAAGGCGTGTGAGAACCCAGCCCCTCTACAGTGTCCAAGGCCTGCCCCATGCGGCCCCTATCAGCACTCCCGCTTAAACCTTGTGGTAACCCGTCCCCCCCATGCAACTCCCCCCCCATCCAGCCCTACTTCTGTACCCCTAAAGCCTCCTCTCCCCACGCCTCTCATCTCCCCCCTGAGATTTGCCCTACTGCGTGACCCACAGTGAGGCCCCCCTCTCCTCTCCCCCCTTGAGGTTGCTGGACTACCCCTCCCAGCCCCTGAAGTGGAACGCGCTCCCCTGGCCCTTCCGCGATCTCTTCCGGGCCTGCTACCTCTCCCCCGCTCCTCCAGACCCCCCCCCCTTCTAAACTGCTCACAGCAGTCCTAGACCCAGAACCCAAAGCCCCTCTTCCTGGCAGCGCAGTCTGCTGCCTTGAGTCCACCCCCTTCTCCCCCGCCCCCCACTCACCCGTCTGCCGCGAGCTGGCATAGCCCCCCAGCCCCTTCCTGCACTATAAGCTGGTCGGTAAAGTAATCAGGCACCGTCCCCCACTTGCCTGCCTGTCCGGATCTGCAGCCGTCCTGCCCTCGCTCGCTGCCGTCGACCACGTGGAAGGACTCCAGCCTGGCTCCTACCCGTCTGCCTTCCGCGAATCCGAAGCCTTTTTTTTTTTGGACCCCGCTCACCGCCGCTGAACACGTGCCACCTACCGGTCCGACGCGCTGCTTCCGAGCGAGCCGCCCGCTGCGCTCGCTCACCGCTCCGCACTCCAACAGAAATTGAATCGCCGCTGTGAAACTCTCCCGGCAGGCGCCCGACACACCGGCACTCGGCTCCGCACCTGCTCTGTCCCGGCCACTGCAGCCTACTCAAAGGTCCCGCCTCTCCCTTCTTACCCCCTCATTGGCTCCCTCCCCGGGCTCCTGCCGTGCAGGGAGCTAATGAGTTTAAATGTCGCACCACTCGCACCTTCCCCCCCCCACACACCACTTGGCCGCCTCGCGTCGCTCTTGCCGTGTCGCCCGGTTACAGGCGGCTGGCGTGGACGCAGCCCCGCGGCCTTCACATCTTGCTACCTACACATGCAGGTGCCAGATTTACAGAACTGCTCTTCCAAGGGCAGTCAAATTTTTTCCTAAGTTAATTTTGGACACAAGAGGTAAGCACAATTTTCCCTCAATTATGCCACCAAACCCCTGAACCAAATGAACAGTTAGATGATTGTTTTAGAGTCTTAGAGTAGGAATAAATGCCGTCTGAGAAATTGCTTGATGTACCAACATGTACATCCAGATAGGAAATTCACATATAATTTTAAGGTCCTGTGTGTTCCAATGACATACATGAAGAGGTTGCTGCTCTTCTAAAATTGCTGCTTATACATTAGTGCCAGTTTACACATTTAAATGGTGCTTTTTGCACATGTAAGCCTTCTAAAATTGTCTCCTTGACTAGTTTTCGGGAATTGCCACTTCTTTATTCAGATTAGAATAGAATGAGCAAAAGATAACACAATGTGTTTTAAGATTGCTTATATATTCTGGTAATGCTGTCTTTAGCTCATTCTGTTCTGACTTGAATAAAGGAGTGCTAGCCTGCAAAAGCTAAACAAGAATCATATTGTTAGCATAATAAAATGGTATCAACTTGTATTTTTTTTGTTTTGTTTGTGAGTACTTAATTCCATAAATTTTAGATGAAGGTTTTTCAGTAAGATTGATGATGATTGATAACATTCAGCTGCATTTTGTATTAACTGAAGTCTTCAATTTTAAGGATAAGCCCACATCCCAAGAATTTTAGTAATACAATTTAGATCTTATAAGAATACAAATTGCTAGCACCATATTATGTTCAGTTAAGAAGGAAAGGAGAGGCCTCACCAAACAAGATTAGGCAAATTAAATTCTTAAGAAGGATGTAATTTGTGCATCTGTACTCAAAATAGCATCAACGATGAAACCCAAAAAATCTGTACTTGTATAGTAATTATACCCCATTCAATACCAGCAGGAAGTATATTCTCAAGAGGATGGTTTTTACAGAGAACCCTTTCATCTTGGAAAGATTTAATTTGTTGCAACCATATCACAATTTTATTCAAACCTATTCCCAATTTTGACCAAGAGGAATGTGCAGTATAATTGTATATCATAGGCATAGGTATTAAACTAAAACGTAATTCTTAAATTAAGGGGCATGTTTACTAATTCTTGTGGTTTATAATAGCATCTTTCACCTGTCCTTTCAACCATGCTAGCTGTTTGACCTTATTTTCGCCTTTCTTAAAGCTTGGGGATACATCTGGTCTGGGCTTCCAAAACTGTATTTTTAAACAACATCCATGCCTGATGTAAATTCTTGACCTTTGCAGCTACTCCTTTTTTAACCATTTCCTTTATTTTATTATAGTCTCCTTTTTGAAAGTTAAATATTGACACCATAGTTTTCCATTGTGTACGCATTCCAGTGATGAAGTCAAATTTGATTACATTATGATCACTAGTGCCAAATGGTCCCAACACAGCTCTTTTACCAAAACCTGTGTTCCACAAAGGACAAAGTCTAAAATAGCTACTTCTCTAGACAGTTCCCAAACCAGCTGCTCCATGAAGCATGCATTTATTTCATCTAGAAACCTTACCCCAATTATTGATTGGATAAACATCACATCAAGAACATGTTAAGGAGGAATTAAAATCAACCAGTGTTAGCTTTCCTAATTTATGATAAGATAAGAATGTAAGATTTGCCATACTGGGTCAGACCAAGGTCCATCAAGCCCGATATTCTGTTTCCAACAGTGGCCAATCTAGGTCACAAGTACCTAGCAGTTTCCACAAAAGACACAGGTTCCACAATGCATGTATTGGGTCAAGCAGTGGATATTCTGGTTCCCCTTTAATAATGGTTTATGGACCTTTCCTCCAGGAACTTGTCCAAACCTTTTTTAAACCCGTCTACACTAACAGCTTTTACTACATCCTCCGGTAGCAAATTCCAGAGTTTGATTACACATTGAGTGAAAAAATATTTCTCTTATTAGTCTTAAATAGGTCACCCTGTGTACCTTCATTGCATGCCCCCTAGTCTTTCTGTATTTTTATGGCGTAAACATTTGGTCTACGTTTACCCATTCCACTCCATTCATTAATTTATAGATCTCTATCATATCTCCCCTCAGCCATCTCTTTTCCAGGTTGTAAAGCCCTAACCTTTTTAGCCTCTCTTCATAGGGGTATCCTTCCATCCCCTTTACCATTTTGGTGGCTCTTCTCTGTACCTTTTCTAATAGCGCAGTATCCTTTTTAAAATACGGTGACCAGAATTGCACACAATATTCAAGGTGTGGTTGCACCATGGAACGATACAGAGGCATTATAATATCCTTTGTTTTATTCTCCATTCCTTTCCTTATGATACCTAGCATTCTATTTGCTCTCTTGGCCACTGCTGCACACGGGGCAGAGAGTTTTAACATGTTATCCACGATGACACCTAAATCCTTTTCCTGGGTGGTGGTTCCTGATGTGTGGAATATTACATTGTGCAACCATAGTTTGGGTTTTTCTTTCCTAGGTGCATAACTTTGCACTCGTTCACATTAAATTTCATCTGCCATTTGGATGCCCAGTTTTCCAATTTATTAAGATCCTCTTGCAATTTTCCACAATCCTCATGGGTTTTAACATCTTTGAATAGTTTTGTGTCATCTGAAAATTTGATTACCTCACCCGTTATTCCCATCTCCAGGTCATTTTTTAATATGTTAAAAAGCAGCAGACCCAGCACATATCCCTGGGGTACTTCACTATTCACCCTTCTCCATTGGAAAAATTGGCCATTTAACCCTACCCTCTGCTTTCTATCTTTTAACCAGTTCCTGATCCACAATAGTAAGCTGCCTCCTATCCCATGACTTTTTAATTTTGCCAAAGGTCTCTCTTGAGGAACTTTGTCAAAGGCTTTCTGAAAGTCCAGATACACTATATCAACCGATTCAGCTTTGTCTACCTCTTTATTCACATCTTCAAAAAAACATAACAGATTAGTAAGAGAAGACATTCTTGGCTAAAGCCATGTTGACTGTCTCCCATTAAGCCATGACTATCTACATGTTCAGTAATTTTGTTTTTTTATGATGGTTTCTTCCATTTTCCCGGTACTGACATCAGGCTCACC
Organism: Ichthyophis bannanicus; assembly: GCA_033557465.1. Classification (NCBI taxonomy): domain Eukaryota; kingdom Metazoa; phylum Chordata; class Amphibia; order Gymnophiona; family Ichthyophiidae; genus Ichthyophis; species Ichthyophis bannanicus. The sequence goes on from CM066033.1 coordinate 549,104,939, forward strand.
AGTCTGTAGTTTCCCAGATCACCCCTGGAACCCTTTTTAAAAATTGGCGTTACATTGGCCATCCTCCAATCTTCAGGTATTAGATGATTTTAATGATAGCTCACAGATTACTAATTAGTAGGTCTGCAATCTCATCTTTCAGTTCTTTCAACACCCTTGAATGTATACCATCCAGTCCAGGTCATTTGCTACTCTTCAGTTTATCAAATAATTGTAATACATCTTCCCAGTGTATCGATATTTCTTTTAATTCTTCTGCAGCATGACCTTTAAATACCATTTCAGTCATGGGTAACATCCCTACATCTTCATCAGTAAAGACTGAAGCAAATAATTCATTCAGTCTCTCCGCTATGGCCTTGTCCCCTCTTAGTGCCCCTTTTACCCCTCTATCATCTAATGGTCCAACTGACTCTCTCACAAGTTTTTTGCTACGAATTTACTTGAAAAACTATTTATTACGCGTTTTTGCTTCCACAGCAAGCTTATTCTCAAATTGTCTCTTTGCCTGCCTTATCAGTGCCTTGCATCTAACTTGCCAGTGCTTGTGTTGTTTCCAGTTTTCGTCATTTGGCTCCTTTTTCCATTTCCTGAAAGATGCTTTTTTGGCAACAGCCTCTCTGACCTCACCTTTAAACCATGCTGGCAGTTTTTTGGACTTCCTTCCACTTTAAGAAAAGTGTGGAATACAACTGTCTGGGATTCCAAGATAGTGTTTTTAAACACGCAAGCTTGATGTAAATCTTTAACTGTTGCAACTGCTCCTTTTAGTTTTTTCTTAAATATTTTCTTCATTTTATTATAGACTCCCTTTGGAAAGTTAAAAAGTAGTACTGTGGATTTCCTTACCCTCCCTCCATTTATTAAATCAAACGCGATCATGCCAAGTGGCCCTAATACCTTTATCTCTTACAGCAGACCTTGTGTTCCACTAAGGACTAGGTGAAAAATGGCTTCCCGTCTGGTCGGTTCATGAACCAGCTGCTCTAAAAAGCAGTCATTTATTTCATCTAGAAACTTTATCTCCCTAGCATGTCCTGCCGTTGATACCGGGGTAATTGAAATCACCCATTATTATTATTGTGGTTTATCTTTTGTTAGCTTCCCTGATTTCTTTGAGCATTTCATCACCTGTCTGCTCATTCTGTTCAGGCTAACAGTAGTATACCGTTATCACTATTTTCTTCCCTTTTACAGATGGAATTTCTGTCCATAATGATTCAACGCTGCATTTTATTTCCTACAGAAATTGTATTCTATTTGACTCACCACCATCTCCACCAATATGATCCATCCTGTCATTGTGGTATAATTTGTACCCTGGTATGAGTGTACCATTAGTTATCCTCCTTCCACCAGTCTCCAAGATGCCTTTTATATCTTTCTTTTCATTTAATGCTATATATTCTAACTCTCCCATCTTATTTTTAGGCTTCTAGAATTTGTATGGAGACATTTCAAGATATGTTTGAATGTACAACCTTTAGATCTGTGTCACCAATATTCAGATTCTGTAATCAATTTAATTTTAGACCATTGCCAATTCCCCAAGCACCTGTAAGAGTCCATACAGTTATGTAGATAGTTATAATGTGAATGTAAACACTGTTAACTGTTATTGTAAATAGTTCAGAAAGTTCCATGTATACAGAGTTATGTTCCCTTTAAACTGCTTTGAGAATTTGAAAGGCAGTATATAAAAAATCGTAAATTAATAAATAAATATTCTTTTATAGTGTATTGTGTCAAAAATAGCTGTTAGGTTTAAGAGGAACATAAGTGCATCCTCTCATCTAAATCTCAGTGTAGATGTTTCAAACCAGCAGAGCTCATACTAACATCTGATTGTAATGGTTGAAGAAGGTTGTAGTTTCTTGCAATTATAAGGCTTCAGAGCATTTAAAGATTTTTTTCAAATAACAGAGGATTAGCTACTGACCTAAATATTTCTAGGATTTTTGGAGTAAGTGTAGGTATTGTTTTTAATAATAAGACAGGCTGTTGCTTCCTATAATAGCTCAGGCATTCTTCTTTCCTTTTAATGATTTATGTAATATTAATCTTAATCTTAATGATTCCAGAACACCTAGTTTCATTTTCAACAAAATCTGTTTCATTTCTATACTGCTTTCCTTGAACATAGTTCAACCCAAAGCAGTTTACAAAACACAAATAATACAGTAAATCGCAAATACATAATAAAATACATCTGTAAAAAATGTCAATATATATAAAATGCAATAATATATTAAGACTCCTTTTTGCTAGCACTTAGCATGCAATAACAGTGTTATTTTAACAGGTCCTATGTAATTTGGTGGAGTGGAGGAGTAGCCTAGTGGTTAGAACACTGGCTTGGTAACCAAGCAACCAGGGTTCGATTCCCACTAGCACTCCTTGTGCCCTTGGGCAAGTCACTTAATCCTCCATTGCCTCAGAAGAAAGGCCTGGCAATCTACTTCCAGTGACACTTCCAAGAAAACCCAGGAGCTTCTGGGTCGCCAGGAGTAAGGACTGACTCGAAGGCACACATTGCATTTTTGCATGTAATTTTGTTGGGCATAGTCTTTCTTACCATCTCCAGTTAACCACTACATGTAAAGGTTTCAAAACTAATTTGAAAGCATATCTGTTTAACCATTTCTTTGAGCTACCCTCCTGAGTGTGGGAGGTTAGTGAACAGTGCAGTATCACTATATCTGATTATTATTTTCGCCTCTTTTGAGCTTATCTTTGCTGTTTTGAATGGAGTTGTTTTTCTATTACTTCAATGTGTTTTATTTGATGTTTTAAATTTGTAAACCACTCTGTTAGCCTGGAAAAGCGGTTTATCACATTTTAATAAATCATAATAGCACATCTTAGCGTTAACACACTTTAGTGACTAGCCCCCTACATGTTCCTCAGAGGGCAAAGGGAAGTGTAATAACCCTTTCACGATGGAACTTGTTTACTAAAGCATAGTAGTTTAACATGTGTTCAGCTCAAAAAATTAGCATGGGGGTGGTACCAGGTCCACACTAACTAATGGGGGCATGCATGGCATGTCCCAATGCAGTTAACTTGGGTCCAGTGTCACTCCGCACTAATCCATTTGCCTCTGAGGTGGTGGTAAGCTCACTCACGCAAACAACGACATTGATACTGAGCATATACTGAAGCCTGCGTTAACCACAATGCACAGTCAGTGACCATACTCCCCCCAACCCATCCAGTCTCCACCCTCAAGCCATGGTTAACATGGGATGTTTAGCACAGATGCATTTTTAGCATATGCTGATGTTCACTGCATGCACTATAGGAATAACATGGATACTGCTGCAGATAGCACGCACTAACGTTTAGTAAACATAGCCCTTACGTTAATTTCTCTACTTCGTGCAGCCATTTCTGCCAGGTTTTCTCTTGAAGATACCCTAGATGTTTCATTTTCCATGACCCCCTTGTAAGCCTGGCACAGACTTTGTAGGACTTACATTTTACCAGAGCAATATGATCTACCTGCAAGTTCACAATTCTAAACCTTTACTAGAGAAACAGTGGAGTTAACCAACAGTTCTGAAGTGAGATTGCCTAGGCCCTCTAATAAGTTGGTAAGATTTAATTCTTTGCCTCAAACCTCATAAATACTATTTTACCTTTATAGCAAAATACAGGACAGCTGAGGTTGCAAGCCTTCTATAAAGATCGGACCAGGAGTGGATTGAATCAATTTACCTTAGTGAATCAGGTCCTATGTCAAACTGAAATGAAATAATCTGTAATAACAGCTGTCTGATGTTCGAATAAAGCAAGCATTTATAAAAAAAAATGTACCTGGTAATGAAAAAAATATTCAGGATGTTAATTAAATTTTAAAACATTCCAGTATAATCATTTTTCCTTCAAGAAATATATGAGAATTTCATTTGAAACATTCTTGTGGTGGTATTCACATATTTATTAAGTCTGGAAGCAGATTTTCTTTGTCATTCCGTGTAGTTTTAACATTGTGCAGTAAGCATAATTTTTCAGCATTTGCCCAATTAAGTGAAAACTATGTAAATATAACTACACATGTTACAATAATCATATTTTACTCAGATAAAGGGAATGGAGAGCACTCATCACATAAGACACACAGGAAAAGTGCTTTCAAATCAAAAGGCAAAAGGCCAGAATTCGAGAGATCACATTCAACCCCCAATATGAGTGAGTTGAATAGAAGAGGGTCAGCCTCTCTGTCTCTTGGTAGTGGATCCCTTCAGAATTTCAAAAGCCAACTCGAGGACCCTGTTCACTAACCTCTGTTTTGTGGCTATGGAAAAAAAGTGAATATGGTCCTTAGACACGGATAATGTGCTTATTCTTGATTCTTTAATCATGTTGATTTTTATTTCAGTATGCTCTTCCTTAAAAGATGCTTGTTGCTAAAACAAAACTTAATTGTATCTGTAGATCCTGGTTTCATTTTTCCATTTAGATTAACAATTTTTTTTGTTATAATCTTTTCAAAGATTTCCTACTGTGTTATTAAAAATTGATTTGAGAAAACAGGTATCTTTACATTTGGAAGAAAGTGCTGTGATGTGTAGTGGAGTTTATCTAGTTAAATTTATCTAATGCAGAAATTGTTTGCAGTATATTACACCAGCGTATTTTTCACTGGACATACTAGACGTGTAATGTACCTCTAGTTTGCCTTCACCCATTTACCTCTGACAAACAAGAGTAAATGACTGTTATCTAGTCAGATGGCACAGCAGAATCATCTTTGTGCAACCTCCCTTGGAATAATTCTTGCACCCCTTTCATGATTCATAGACTAGTTCTGATGAAATAAGATTCTACTACTGTTATAGAAAATGTATATGGGCTTATTATTAAACTTACATGGGTCTAGTTTATTTCACCTAATCTAAGGCCTCCTAGTAATATTTAATAGAGCAATACAAAAAGGTAGTGAAGAATGTGTTGCCTTTATGTGAATAGTTTATTCTCCAGGAACAAGCAGGAAGTCAGTCCTCACATATGGGTGATGTCGGCGCCGACGGAGCCCTCGTGCGGAGCAATTTCCCCAGCCTTTAAAGAAAGCCTTTGGGAATGCCTCACGCATGCGCGGTCCCCTTCCCGCCCAAGGGTGTCATCTTGCTCAGTCTTCTTTTTTCCACGGAGCCCGACAGACGTCGTCCCATTTTCCACGGAAAAAGTTGATTGTTTTTTTGACAATTTCTACCATTTTTGATACCGGTTTGATGCCGGTTCCCCTTCCCACCTCGGCTCGGTACACCAGTATCGAGTCTGACTAACTTTTTCGTTTTTGTCCTTAGTGACTAGCGTTCGCGCTCTTTTTCTTTTAACTGGCAGTCTGGTCTTTCGACCTCGCAGGGGCCCTTTTTCCCCCGATGGCTGCCAGCGGGTTTAAAAAGTGTGATCGATGCAAAAAACGTATGTCCCTCACCAACACCCATTACTGCTGCCTCGGACCGGACCATGATCCGGTGGTCTGCGGTCATGTGGCAAGATGTCCTCCAAGGCATTGAGGAGGAGCAGGCAGCACCAGCGCAAGACTATTTTCTCCGAGTCTGGATCCGTCCGGGCCAGGACCTTGTCAGAAGCCTTGACATCTCGGAACTCTGAACCAGAACACCGTTGGGGGTCTTCTGAGCGGGGGTCTCCCACCCAGGAGCACCGTAAGAAGAAGAAACCCGCGAGGGCTGCGTCTATGGAAGGCTCCGATCGACCGGGGCCCTCAGGATCCAGGTCGCGGAGTGCCAAACGCCGCCCCGGGTTCGCCGAGTCGGAGAGGCCTGCCAAAATACCTCGTACGGAGCGGGAGGCGTTGGACAAGGTAATGCCTGTTGTCCTCGTGGACTGTCTTCCGGGAGAACCTGCGTTGGGAACCGAGCTGGGGGCTGCGGAGCCTTCTGAGCTGGGTCTCAGGTTGGCGGCCTTGGAGAGCAGCGTGTCTGCCTTCATGAACCAGTAGCAGGCGCTGATAGCCGGTCTCACCCACACATCCACCCCAACCACCGGGACCTCAACGTCTAAGTCGACCCCGGAGGCAGAGCCGATCCTCGAGTGCATGCGGGCTCGAGTCGATCCTCGGCCAAGGTCTCTCTCGACCTCCCGTTTGGGACCGAGGTCGTCGTCACCGGGGCCATTGGCGTCGGGACGGACGCACTCAAAGCCCTCGAGGCAGGAGCCCATTGAGTCCTCCTTGGAGGACTCGGCTTGGGAGACGGAGGAGGAAGACTCGCCAGATACCCACCAAACCCGGTACGTCCCATCAGACTCCCCGGGTTCGGAACCTCAGAGACGGTCGCCCCCGGAGGACACCAGGGTCTCGGACTTTGTTAGAGATATGGCCAAAGCTTTGACTTTCCCTGCAGATGCTGAGGAGGAGCCGAAGAGCTCAACGCCCTCCAGTATGACTCTCCTCCGAAGGAGGCCCTTACTGTACCGGTGCCTCCAATGTTGGAACGGTTGATGCTCCGCATGTGGGAGTCCCCGGCCTCAGCACCGGTCTTCAGCAAACGGGTCAATTCCATTTATCGAGTCCGTCAGAACTCCGGGTTCCAAAAGGTGCAGCTGCCACACAACTCCATGGTTGTGGAATCGGCCATGCAAAGGCTCAAGAGTCAAAAGACGCACTCCTCGGTGCCTCCCGGCCGGGAGGCCTGGAACCTGGATGCCCTTGGCAGAAAGTGCTTCCAGGGCTCGATGCTGTCATGCCGTGTCCAGACATACCAGCTGTACATGGGCATGTACTTAAGAGACCTGGCAAAGGAGATTGCGGGGTTCTCTGCTGGCCTCTCCGAGGAACCCTTGCAGCGCTTCAAGACCCTGTCCACCGGGATCAGAGAGTGCTCGAAGTTTATGTCTCGCGCAGCCTACGACGGCTTCGAGGCTTCGGCCCGGGTAGCTGCAGCTGGCATTGGTGCAAGGCGCCAGGCTTGGCTCATGTCGTCTGACCTCGAGTCATGGGTACAGGACAAGTTGGTCAATGTCCCCTGCCGAGGCGATAACCTCTTTGGCAAACCCATTACTGAAAAGGCTGCTGAACTCGAGTCCGAGTACTTGACCCGGACAAGGCATCTGCTCCTTCTCACAGGAAGACGGCCTCGTGGAAAAAGCCCTTTTACCCGAGGAAGGGACAGGCTTACAGAAACTACCCCACTTACCAGGCCTCCCCAGCTCCCCAGCAGGGCCAGCATGCCAGGGGACGGGGGAATGGCCCTCGTAAGCCTCAAACCCTCAAGCTTCCAGCTCCGGCTCCTGCCCAGCAGGGAGGATTTTTTTGACTCCCACTGATTAGCTCCTCTCCCACCAGTGGTTTGGCCCTGCACAGGATGTCGGCTGTCCCTGTATGCCCACAGGTGGCCAGCCATTACATCCGATACTTGGGTTCTAAGGATAGTCCAAGGCGGCTAGCTTCTCCATTTCAGCAAAGTACCTCCTATTTCCCAGGAGAGCATCTCAGACCCCTCTTGCACAGGAACCTCCTCTTGCAGGAGTTGGCTGGTCTTCTCAAGGATCAGGCGGTGGAACCAGTGCCCCACCACCTGCAGTGGAAAGGCTTGTACTCCAGGTATTTCCTGATACCGAAAAGATAAGGAGGCCTTCGCCCCATCCTGGACCTGCGAAATCTCAACAAGTTCTTGGTGAGGGAAAAGTTCAAGATGCTTTCACTTGGGATACTTCTGCCTTACTTCTAGCAGGGAGACTGGCTATGCTCCTTGGACCTAAAGGATGCTTACACACACATCCTCATACATCCAGACCACAGACAATACCTTGGGTTTGTGGTCGGAGGAAACCACTTCCAATACAAAGTGCTTCCCTTTGGTCTAGCTTCCGCTCCAAGGGTTTTCACCAAGTGCCTAGCTGTGGTAGCGGCCTTCCTCAGGAACCAGGGGATCTTTGTGTTCCCTTACTTAGACGACTGGCTCATAAGGGGCCAGTTAGCCCAGGAGGCGCACCACGCCACAGCTTGCACAATCGCTCTGCTTCAGCATCTGGGGTTCGTCATCAATCACACAAAGTCCTCTTTGCTCCCCACCCAAAACTTGGAATTCATAGGGGCAAGGCTAGACACCCTGCAGGCCAGGGCCTACTTACCACTGGACAGGGCAGACCGCCTGCTCTCTCAGGTGGGCATGGTGAGTCACATAGCCCAGGTGTCAGCACGGAGGTTCTTACGCCTGCTTGGCCACATGGCCTCCACGGTTCATGTTACTCCTTTCGCACGCATGCACATGCGGACAGCTCAGTGGGCCCTGCGGGACCAGTGGTCACAGGCCACAGGGCGCCTGTCCAACAGCGTGGCAGTATTCAAACCCCTGGTGCAGTCCCTGCAGTGGTGGTCGCAATCAGGGAACCTCCTGCAGGGGGTACCGTTCCAGCTTCCCGTGCATACCAGGGTGCTGACCACGGATGCCTCCTTGATGTGCTGGGGAGTCCATTGTCAGGGCTCTTGCACTCAAGGGCAGTGGTCTCCTCAGGAGGCCACACTCCAGATCAATTTGTTGGAACCGGGCCATTCGCTTAGCTCTAAAAGCCTTTGCTCCTGTCCTCTCCAACCAGTCTGTCCGAGTACAGATGGACAACCAGGTGGCTATGTTCTTTGTTCGCGGATCCTTTGCCAGGAGTCTCTGGACCTCTGTTCCTTCGCAGTGCAACACAACATATCTCTCCATGCAGTTTACCTACCGAGCCAGGAGAACTGCCTGACAGACAGACTGAGCAGAGTTCTTCAACCCCACGAATGGCAGCTGAACAGGGAGGTTGCCCAGAAGATTTTCAACCACTGGGGCCTCCCATCCATGGATCTTTTTGCCAGTCCACAGAATCGTCAGTTGCCCCGGTTTTGCTCCAGACAGCCGCACCCCTCAGGGAGCCTCCTGTATGCTTTTCCACCTACGCCTTTAGTAGCACGGACTCTCTTCAAGATTCACAGGGACAAGGCCTGGGTGATCCTGGTAGTGCCCAGATGGCCCAGACAGCCTTGGTTCCCACTTCTGCTTCAAATGGCGGTGGAAACCCCTCTCCCCTTGGGGGTACAGCCTGACCTCCTCACCCAGGAGCAGGGTTCCCTCGTGCACCCCAATCCCAGATCCCTCAGTTTGATGGCCTGGCTGCTGAGAGGGTAGGCCTTGCACCTCTTCTCTTACCCGAAGGGGTAGAAGAAGTGGTGTTAGCATCCAGGAGGCCATCCACCAGAAAATCCTATGCTTGTAAATGGCGCAGATTCCAAGTGTGGTGTCACCAACATACTGTGGAACCCTTCTCATCTCAGGTTTCCAGGGTGTTACAGTACCTGCTTCATCTCTCTGAGCTGGGCCTCAAGTCTAACTCAGTCAGGGTCCACCTGAGTGCCTTGTCGGCTAACCATGCACCGATAGACGGTCAGCCTCTCTCGGCTCACCCCTTGGTAGCCAATTTTCTCAGGGGCCTGCTCCTGCTGAAACCTCCAATCCGTCCTCCGGCGACGGAGTGGGATCTCAACGTGGTCTTGCAGCAACTTACTCACCCTCCTTTCGAGCCGATGTCAACTTGCCATCTGCGCTTCCTCTCCTGGAAGGTGCTCTTCCTCGTAGCGCTCATATCGGATAGGCGTGTGAGTGAGCTACAGGCTCTAGTGTCAGATAGGCCATACACACGGTTTTACCAGAACAGGGTAGTGCTCCGCATGCACCCCAAGTTCCTCCCAAAGGTGGTTTCCTCGTTTCACCTCAACCAAAAGGTGGTTCTTCCCACCTTCTTTCCCAGGCCACATACCAATAAGGCAAAAGCAGTTCTGCATACCCTGGACTGTAAGAGGGCGCTCGCCTTCTACCTGGAGCGTACGCTGGGACATCGGAGGGCTTCTCAGCTCTTCGTCTTGTATGACCCTAGTAAACTGGGTTACCGGTCTCCAAGCGCATGTTATCCACCTGTGTGGCAGACTGCATTGCCTGGGTGTACAGGGCAGCTGACCTTCAGCTGCAGGGTCGTATCACAGCCCACTGTGTCAGGGCTAAGGCCGCATAAGTAGCTAATCACCGCTCTGTTCCGTTGGCAGACATCTGCCTGGCCGCAACTTGGTCTTCAAGCCAGACCTTTGCAGCCCATTACTGCCTGGAGAGGAAGTCCCGATGGGACAGCATTTTCGGTCAGGCGGTACTCTGGAATCTTTTTGAGATTTAGGCAACTCCGACCCTCCGGTGTGAGGCTACCGTGGGGGATGCATTCTCGGAGAAAGTTCTCTCACTGCTGTTGCGGCTTGCCTAGAAGGAGCCTTTTTCAGCTATAGGTTCTCGGTAGCCTTTTTCAGCTATAGGTTCTCGGTAGCCTGTAGCTAGCGAGTCCTATATGTGAGGACTGACTTCCTGCTTGTTTCTGGAGAAAGCGTAGTTACTCACCTGTAACAGGTGTTCTCCAGGGACAGCAGGAATCAGTCCTCACAACCCTCCCTCCTCCCCTGGAGTTGCAGTCCTATTATTGCTTTTTAATTTTTTTTTTTGCCGTCTTTTTAGCTATGTCATCTGACTGAGCAAGATGGCACCCTTGGGCGGGAAGGGGACTGCGCATCCGCGAGGCATTCCCAAAGGCTTTCTTTGAAAGCTGGGGAAATTGCTCCGCACGAGGACTTTGTCGGCTCCGACGTCACCCATATGTGAGGACTGATTCCTGCTGTCCCTGGAGAACACCTGTTACAGGTGAGTAGCTACGCTTTCTTTTTGGTGGTGTAATTTAATATTTGGCCCTGTGTACTAACCTGCAAAAATGTTCCCAGGTTAGTACCGATTTCCACAAAATTTAGCTAAGAAGTACAAACGAGCTCTTGGCATTCACAGCTGTGGGAACATTGAGAATTTTCTTTTTATTAAAAAAAGGGCTTCTTCATATTGCGGCACAGTCTAATTAATGGAGCCCACAAGCCCAATTTGCAGGTCACCTGGACCTCCTTCCCTTGGGAGATCCCAGCTCTCTGGTGGCTCTGTGAACTTGATATGGGGCTAAAAGCTTTAAATCTTCTTCTCCCCAAAGCTCTTCCTCGAAATAATGTTGAGGGTCAGCCTGCTCTAAGTCCTCAATACTTTGGCTCACCCTAAGATGTTTGGCAGTTTATAAGGACAGAAAGGGTTTCCACTGACTTCTGCCTCATAGGTTGCTGGCTTCAAAATGATGCTGGGTGACCCCTAAGGGTAGTCTTGTGGTACTAACATAGGGATCAGACTGTCATATAAGGGTGTGCATAAAAGTGCACCTCCAACAAATAGTAGCACGAAATGCTTGAACTTCAGCATTTTTCTACCTTTCAGGCATTTTGTGATTTTTTGTGCACATGCACTTAAGCAAGGTTACCTTGCACGTTAGTACATAGGGCCCATAATTGCAATGTACATTCATTTGAAATGATATGAGAATTATCATTTTCATTTTCTATGTCATTTTTAACTCAAAATGACAGAACCTGCCCTCCCAAAAAGATGTCTTTTTTATTCTATATCATCAATCATGTGCCCTATTGCTCCATAGGGAGCATTATTTGAGCAGTAGAGAACATTATTGATCACTTTGCTGACGAAATGATAAAAAAAAATTAAAAACTTGCATAAAATGAAAAAAAATCATAAATGAAACAGGAAGCTAAAGAAAATCATTTTTTTTGCCTGCACATATTTATAGTGCTTTTCATGTTGCTTTTAGATGAATTTGCTTTAGTCTATTGCTCTCTATTTTGATTGTTTTATCTATGAGGCTAACATTTGAGTGTTTTTTCCTTGTCATCTCTCAACCCTTTTTAGTCTGATATTGATCAAAGTGTAGATAATCTAATCTTTGAACTATAAAGAATAGAACATTTTTGTGGCTTGTGCAGTATTTCAAAAGTGCAAATATCAAGCAATAGAGCTCACTCTTCAAAAATTCCTTTCTTTTTTCATTTGTTAGTGTTTCCCTGAAGTTCTTACATATTTGTCCCACTGCAGCTTGGCTAAAGTACATACATGAGCTGTCGAGTAACACATTTAATAAATATAAATCTCCAGAAGCTGCCATATATGGAAGGTTCTCATAAATTATCTCTCGCAAATGTATGAACCAGTCAATTCAACATTTGTGACTTCATTGCCAAGGCCCATTGGATGCACTTGTATCTGTGAGATGCATTGTGGCAGTCTTGCTTTTAGATTGCATATGAATTGTTGGATAGCAGTTTAATAAATTCAAACATAATTTTTTACTAATATTACCAGTTTCTTAGAGGAATGGTAACTTGCCAAAAAAATAGAATAAGACTTGCAAATACAGCCAAATAATTCCAGAAGACCAGAAAGTCATTCAAATAGACTATTTTATTTTGCTTAGTACAATGACAATACCAATCAGATTCTAACATATATTTATACAGAAATTTGGATACTTGCAGGATCTCAGAGGGACTATGTAAACAGAAAACAAGAATCTGCTAATTAACTTGCAAATAATATAGTAGAACCTGCTGGTAATTTGTTAAACTGTTGCTTGTAAATTCTGGCAGTTTTTTGGACTTCCTTCCACTTTTCTTAAAGCTTGGAATACAGCTGGTCTGGGCTTCCAAGATAGTATTTTGTTTCCTGCAAAACTTTAATCCTTTGTGACTCAATGCCCTCTCTAACATAGAGTTCAACCCCTCCACCAATTTGATCTGCTCTGTCATTACGATACAGCTTGTACCCAGGTATCACAGTGTCCCTCTGGTTGTTCTCCTTCCACCATGTCTCAGAGATACCAATCATTTCTAACCTCTCATTTAGTGCTATATAATTCTAACTCTCCCATCTCATTTTTTAGACTTCTAGCATTTGCTTACAAGAATTTTAGAGACTGTATTTTATTCATATTAATCTGGTTATCGGTAGGCAGGGATTAATTTGTAATCTTTAAGCTCTGTCTGCTCTGAATTTAAGGACATTTGGGTTACTTTTATCCATATTGGAACCTCCCTGTCAATATGCTCTAACTTCAGTCTTTTGCTAGTATCCTTCAGGGATACATTGTTCTGAACCATGTGCTGTTGGGCGACTGTTGGCATTCCCCTATTATCTAGTTTAAAAGCTGCTCTATCTCCTTTTCAAAGGTTATTGCCCACAGCCTGGTTCCATCCCGGTTCGGAAAAACCCCTCCTTTCCCCAGAATGTTGTCCAGTTCCTAACAAATCCAAAACCATCTTCCTTGCACTATTTCTCATCTACGCATTGAGACTCCGGAGCTCTGCCTGCCTTTTGGGTCCTGCGGGTGGAACGGGAAGCATTTCATAGAATGCTACCCTGGAAGTTCTGGATTTCAACTTCCTACCTAAAAGCCTAAATTTGGCCTCCAGAAACTCCCTACCACACTTTCCTATGTCATTGGTACAGACATATACCAAGACAGTAGACTCTTTCCCCAGAACTATCTAAGACCTTGTCTCAGTGGTGCGTGAGGTTCACTACTTTTGTACCAGGCAGGTATGTTACCAGGTGATTCTCACGTCCACTAGCCACCCAGGTATCTACATGCCTAATGATTGAATCACCAACTATAATAGCTGTCCTAACTCTTCCCTCGTGGGCACATGGCCCTGAAGAAACTTCCTCTGTGTGAGAGGGTTTTACAGCACCTGGAAGACAGGTCTTAGCTACAGGATCACTTCCTGCCATACCAGGGTGATGCTGTCCTGTCACGTGACCTCTCTCCTCCATGGCAATAGGGATGCTACCAAACTGGAGGTGGGACTTCAGTACTACATCCCTGTAGGTCTTATCTATATACCTCTCTGTCTTTCTTATGTCCTCCAAGTCTACTACTCTAGCCTCCAGAGATTGGACTCATTTCCTGAGAGCAAAGAGCAACTTGCACCTAGTACACACGTAAGACCCCTCACCAACTGGGAGAAAATCATGCATTTGACACTCAAAGCAAAAGACTGGAAAGCCCCCATCTCGCTGCTAGACTGCTGTCTGCATCTTAGTTTTAAGGTAGTGTTTAGGTATTTAAGTTGTTTACTTACTTAGGTTTGCTGGGGATACTTATACTAAGAAAACTATACCTAATATTCTTAATTGACTTTGTTCACCTCAAGATTAATTAATCTCAGGTCCTTAATGTATGCCTGATGAGGATAAACAGCTGCACCTGAGAGTGACTATGGGCACCTTCCCTTATACTTGTGCTTCTAAGATAAAGGCTTATCAATTTCCTGGGTAATTCACACAGTCCTTGGTTTGATAGAAAGGGCCTTTTAAATTGCCCCTTTGATCTATCACTTGCCTTTAATGCCTATTTAAGACAACATCAAAGATCTTTTGCCTCCTAATTGGAAGGGATCTTTGTAAAGGTTTCTAGAAACAAGTTTATTTTTCTGTCTATTCAGAGACTATTCTACTTATATGCTAAGCTATATTCTGATTTGATTTAAGTAAAAAAGCTCTCTGGAAATATTTATTTCAGTAACTATTTACTCTATTTAGTTGGGAATTATTTAGTTTTATAGATTGAGTATTGGATCTCCTTTGGGGGTCAGCATTTATAGACATTTCATTAGAAAAACAGCTGCTAATTGGGGAGATTCTAACGTTCCTCTTCAATAAGTCTTCTCTTTGCCCTTTATTTCAGTCAGAGATGCTTGAATTTGAAGTTCGAGGCAAGTTACATCAAGATGCATTAGGTATTTCCCTGTCCGTCAGAGGGCTTACAGTCTAAGTTTGTACCTGTGGCAATGGAGCATTCAGTAACTTGCCAACATCACAGATAGGCTTTAAGGTAAAACGGTGAGGTCGTGATGGGAAGAACTAAAATAGGCAGATTATAGATGGGCTTATTTGAGGAAGAGGACATTCAAATTAAGTTAAGCTAAAAGGAATGATTCCTAAAAGGATTCTTTGTTAGAAAATAGGCAGAAGGTTGGGTGGAACTAGTCGTCGTTGTGCTACTTGGAGTATTGAACAATAGCATTTTGACACATATTAAATAATGAATGATAAAAACCTAAATAGGCCATCTAGTCTGCCCAGTAGAGATTCATTCATTTTCATTAGATGCCCACAAAAATATCCTTTATGCAGCATGACATCAGCTCATCCAGTTCTTTTACTTATCCTCTGAACCCTTTTCTTACCACTGTCCTCCACATCAGTTCTAAGTGTGTCCAAAATCTTCCAAAGTGGAAGCCCTATCAGTTTTAGCTTTATTTCCCACGGAATCAATGCCGAAGCCAATCCCTTAGACCCCTGTCCATTCTCATTACTAATTTTATAATAGTATCCATAGCCACCAAGGTTAGTGCTGCTTTCTCCATGCAGGACATTCCAACTTTCTTGGAAGCCAGATGCAGTTTAACCCTGGAATTACTGAGATTTTTTGCACACACTGAATACCGTTGGGGTCATAAATGACCCCACGACAAATTTTAATTGTTAACCATGAAAATTTTAAACTAAACAGACAAAATATTATTCCGAATTAATTATTTATTATATGAAGGTTAAATATTTTGAAATTTAATGCTCTTATCATAAAATTACATGAAGAAGAGTTGCCATGAAAGCAGTTTTTGCATGCACTTGATGAACACAGTAAAGTACTGCAGTTATTTGTATGAGACACAGACAATTTCTGAATGTTCTTAGCAAACATTGCGCTTGCAGGAGGTGCAAACTATGTTGCTTTTCTTGTCTTTTTCTCTGGAACAGCAGTGGCACCTTGCCCTTTTCTTTGGGATCCCGACATTCCAAACAGCATAAGTGGCGGCTTCAATTTATTTATTTATTTAGCTGTATTTATATCCCGCTTTTCACCGGGTCAAAGTGGTCAATTGGGGGAATACATTTAACACGAGGGGATATGAGACACATACGCTAATACTTACAGGGAACATGGGCAATCGAGGGTTAAGTGGCTTGCCCAAGACCACAAGGAGTGCCTATAGGACTAGAAATCCCAGTCCCTCCGGCCTGAGATTACTGTCCTCAGGTGGGACTTGAACCCCCGGCCCTCTGGCCTGAAGTACCTTGTCCTAACCACTAGATCACTCCTCCCTTCAATGCTGGAAGACGTCTCGCTGCAATTACTCTGAAGCAGCTGCTTTCCTAATTCCAAGAGGAATAGACGATGTCTGTGCTTTGACTTAGACTGCCATTCTGGATTTAGTGACATCCAAACAATGAAGGCGTTCAAAGTACTGATGTCCAACATGTTCTAGAAGATTGTCACTGGCCAACGTCTTGTCATTCATTTTGTGGTATACGTGTGCAACATTTGATCTGCTGTATCTACTCCACCTTTACTAGAATTATAGTCCAAGATCATGCGTGTTTTTTTGTCTGGACATGTGTTATCTACTTCTTCTTGATCATGCAAACTGCTCAGAAGAACAATCACTTTTCCTTTCTTCGGGCAATAGGAAACCAGAGTGGCATCATCGTGAAAGGCAAACAGTGAAGTGAATACCTCTCGGCCCTTTGCTGTTACAAATTCTGGAGGTAATTCTTTTCTGTTCTTTCAAATTGTCCCCAAAAGTGTCATTGGTTTTTCTAGCAATTTCCGTGACACGGATAAACTGCAGAAGAAATTGTCAACAGTAACATTTCTGCCAGATCGCGTCAATCCTTCAGTGAGTTGCAGCACAACCCTTTCACCCTGATTCTGTTCCCTGTTTTGTCTGAGTTCCCTTCCTGTATATACTTGAAGACGCAGAACGTATGATGTTGCACTGTCACACAACATCCATAGCTTTATGCCATATTTCCCAGGTTTTCTGGGAATATATTATCTGAACGGAACACGGCCATGAAATGTAAGCAGTTGCTCATCCACGGTAACATTTTCACCAGGAAGAAAGGCATCACTTAGAGTTGCTTCCCAGGTATCAAAAACATGTCTGATTGGAGAAAGCTTATCCACGCCTCGTTGTTCACACCTGTTAGTTGCATCATCAAATCTGAGAGCACAAGAAATTTGCTGAAAACGATTACGGGCCATATTTTTGCTGAAAACAGAACGACCATCTTCAAGGTTCCACAACTGAACTATGGATTCATTTCATGACTTGTACATGCCTGAGAGGATCAGAAGTCCAAGAAAACGTTGAAATTCTCCGTCTGTCAAATCTTTCCAGGTTTCATCATAAATGTGTCTTCCTTGTTTGATCGTCCACATCATGATTTCATTCAATAAGTTCTTCCTCATGAACGAGTGGAATGCTGTGAGAGGGCCATCAACATTTCGTACAGTATACCTTGTAGGACCTTGTTGTACGGGCATGACATTAGCTTTGGCGTATCTTCCAGCAGCTTGCTTTATAGGTTTCCTGTTCCATGATGTGGCAGCCTTAGATACATAGGCTTCAATGGCAGCATTTGTACTTATAGTTGATGACCTCTTAGCTCCTCTACGACCACAACTAAGATTCCTCACAGATGATACTGACACTGAGGACTCCTGCCTTCTTCCCCATCCAGCACAGTCTCGACCTTTGCCTCGACCTGTAACTTGATTTTTTGCTGCAGGCAATGTTACCGGCTCAGCATCAGTCTCACATTCACTTGGCGACCAACTGCTGTCGCTATCTGAATCATGACTGTCATCATCAGATTTATCGCACGAACTTGGCTGATATGCTTCTTCGCTTGCTGAATATGCTGCATCATCAGACGACTCAGAGCCGTCACTGTCAGCATCTCAATGCAATATTTATCTTACTTGGGCAGCTGAATACTTTCGTTTTGACATCATAAACAATAACCTAAAATAAATAAAGATAAAGTTGAATAAAACGCAAAGCAGTTTTACTATAGGTGTACAATAGTCGTGATGAATGAGCTGAAAGCCTTTAGATTTCATTGGAAATAATGAGAGAATGTATGCTATCAATTACAGAAAATGTGTAATTTTCATAAAATAAGAGTACAAAAAATAAATGATACATAATTAATGATAAATACCTTTGTCAGATCAAAAAATTCACAAAACGGCAAATTGTATCACGATCCAAACCGGACATAAGCAACTGGGGTCAATAATGACCCCATTGGTACTCTGTGCTGCAATTCATCACTAGCATCACCTAGCGGATGAAAATTATTCCTCTCATGGTGCAATATAAAGATAATATTGACATGTGAAAAGTCATAAAAAGATTGCATTCTTGAACAACTAGTTTCCAAGATACGCGCTGTGAAACTTGCAATGGGGTCATTTTTTAACCCATCGGTACTCCCAGGGTTAAGATTGTAACCACCTATCTGTTTAGGTTTCCTAAGACCCCAAAATATTCTTGGAAGCACAGAGCAACCTCTTGCTGTTATCATAAGCTGAACTGGTACTCAGTATTTCTTTACCATCCTCTTATCTCCAGAGAGCCTCTATTTTTTTCTAAATTCCATTACCATTGTTGTCGCTACCTCCTCTCCCAGAAGGGCGTTCCAAGTATCCATTACCCTCTTCATGAAAAGTTACTTCCTGATATTGTTCCTGAGTCTCCCCAAATGGAGCTTCATATTATCACACTGTTATAATACTTCCTTTCCACTGGAAAAGATGTTTCCCGTGCATTAATACCTTTCATGTTCTCCCCCATCTGTCATAGAGCATAAATATTAAGGTCCTTAAGTGTCATCTAAGGAGGTTTGTAGATGCTAAATGGAATTTGAAGACAAAGGTTTCCAAGACAGAAAAGAGCTCATATTATAATCTACATACTATACATCTACTAAGACCTTTCTAATCACAAAATGTTGGGAAGATTTCATTCA
Organism: Ichthyophis bannanicus; assembly: GCA_033557465.1. Classification (NCBI taxonomy): domain Eukaryota; kingdom Metazoa; phylum Chordata; class Amphibia; order Gymnophiona; family Ichthyophiidae; genus Ichthyophis; species Ichthyophis bannanicus. Next base: position 549,123,676 of record CM066033.1, read on the forward strand.
TGCCATAGTGATATCTCACTTGGATTATTACAATGTGCTATAGCTTGATCTGTCCAAATAATTGCAGTACTTTTCAACAAGTTCTGAATAGAGCAACTTGAGCATTAACAGCCAGTTCTAATATTGTTATTGTTAATAGCTTTTGGATAATATTACCGGATATACAGATCACAGTAGACACACATATAATAAGCGGCCTCTGATTTCTGGCACTTAGAATCTATTAAAACAGACAGACAAGAATCATAAACAAGATATATGGGACTTTTGCATTAAAACAGTGGGACCAATTGTACAGGGGCCTAAAGAGAGTCCCTCTGGGGGAGCAGCTTTTAAGTATGGGTAGAACGCTGACTGCAGTTCCAGGATAGTGAGTGGAGTCCAGTTGAGGACAGACTTAGATCAAGTCATTTTCGAAGACTCTATTGGCTTCCTGTTAGTTTCAAAGTCAGTTTTAAAGTCTTGTGCCTTGTATGTAAGTTTCTGTAATGCCTTGGGTCTGGTTTATATTCAGGAAGGACTGGACCATTACTCACAAAATTTCCCTTAATGGTCTCACAGGAGCTTTCTCTTGGAACAACCACCTTCAACAATGTCGGTCTAGAAATTGGGGATTTTTTGTGTTCTACTGCAATCGTTGAATAGTATGTCTGTATGTTTCTGCTCTCAAGTTCATTACATGACACTTCACCATACAGAGAAAACATGCTTTCTCTAAATGGGTTAGTTTTGCGCATACCATGACAGTCCAGAAACTCACTCCTAAGCCAGAGAATGTGGAGTATGCTCTGTCTCTCAAATTTACTGCTAGCGCTCACCGTAGTACTTGCATTGTGCCAAAGAGAGCTTCCTTTTTGTGTTCATAAGACATGACATGTATGGGTAATTTGTCAAGATGTGACTGGAAATTCTTCTTTATTGGTCCTGTTGCTCCCAAGGTGTGATGGGAGATATTTCTGTATCTTTCTGACACATTTTTGCGGTCTGTGACTGCATTTCTTGGTACTTCAGAATCGTCTCCCTCTCCACGCGATTCACAGAATAATCACTTGGAACAGACACCTCTATTATCAAGACCGTTCTGGTGTTTTTCTCATGTACCACTGTCTGGTTTCCTCGCATCCAATTTCTAATTCGTCGGTATGGGAATCTCCCAAGTCATCATAACTTCTTCATTCTTTGTAATTCTGTTAGGATCAGGATCCCAGTGTTTTTCTGGTACAGTGATGCTGTAGTGCTTGCAAAGTTTGCAATGGATGACATTTTCTGGCATCAGAACTTCACAGCTAGCTAGAAAGTGAGTAACCATTTCCAGCTCTTTCTTACAGAATCTGCATGTCTGTTTTACCTGTTTTTTTCTATGCTCGCTGTGAACCATATCATCCATGATCCACTGTCCCAGACTGCAACTATTAATCTGCCATCCCTAGGTTTCATTTTGCCTCTCCTTAATCACTATGGGGGATGTTTACTAAAAACCGGAAATGTGCGCGCCGCAAAATAGCGCACGGAAACGCGGCACTGAAACGCTAATAAACGCCCCGCACACGTGCGTGTCACCCCCGCAAAGGTGCGCGGCACACTAACGGGCCCCGTACAAGTGCTGGCCCGCAAATGTCCGATAGAGGCGTGGAACGGCTAAAGGAGGGCGGAGGAAGGCTCCTGAGGGGCGGAGGGACGGGGTCAATGGGTGGAGAGTGGGAGGGGAGAGGCTCCCCGCACAGTATCTGGCCCGAATTTGCATGTAAAAACTACCGCGAGTGAAACACTCGCGGTAGACAGCATTTAAAGGGAAGAGAAACCATTTACGTCAGCAATGTACAGGAAAACCGGGGAAACCAGCAAAACGTGAGCAGTGTGATACATGTGCACAGCACAAAAGTGCAAATAAAAATAGAAAATGACCACAACAGAACTATTAAAAATAGTAATTCAGCTGGGGAACAGTTATAGTGATGGGCAAATACAGAAAACACACCCAGCAAAGCTCCAGAAAAAAGAAATTAATTTTGGAAGGGTTTACGGAGCGGAGACTCTTCCAAAAAACATTTCCTTTTGTGGAGCTTTCCTGGGAGTGTTTGCTATGGTTGCCCATTAATATCACTGTTGCCCAGCATGGTGATATTTTGTCCCCCATTTCCCGTGGTCATTTCCGGGGTTTATGTGCACGTTTGTCACCAGACAGGGTGCATATGCCCACAGTAAATTTGCGTAGAGCAGGGTTTGTGACTCCATCCTGCCAGGCTTACTACCTCCACGGGCTGCACTGTCTATGTGGCCATAGTGTGGTGCAGCGGACAGTCAGTACCTCTAGGACCAGAGGGTCAGAGGTTCAAAGCCCAGCTGGGGCACTTGCCAGCCCAGTCCCTATATTTTACCCACCACTAAACACAGATAGCGCAGACACCCCTGTATTGCAGGGGACATAAGCATGGGGAAAACACCCATATTTTACCCAACAACGCACACACACCACAACAATGGGCATTACCCACAGCCAAGTACCCCAAATGCAGTCCCGTACTGCCACATTCCAGTCAGGTCACCTGCTTTTTATGGGAGAAGCTCATGCCAGCATGTTGGCGGACGAGTACATGTGGTGCAGGGGGCAGTGGCTGCTAGCGACAGAAGACAGAGGCCTAGCCATGTGCAGGCTGGCACAGTCCACAGCAACAGACAGGCCCTGCCGGATCCACAGTCATGGACTATCCAGGGAATTCAGCCAATCTGTGGCTACACGGTGGTGCAGTGCACACAGACAGTGCATGCAAGAACAGAAGGTCACAGGTTCAAAGACCAGCTGGGGCTACCGGCAATCCTGCCCACATATATTCCCCCCAAATAAACAGTGACAGTAAGGACACACCTTTCGTGACAAGGACATATGCAATGGTAATACGTCTATCTTTTACCCCACTGAGCACAGACACCATGAACAGGGGCAGAACCTACAGCAGAATCCCCCAAATGCAGTCCTGGTGGGCCACACACCAGTCAGGTTCCATGCTGCCACTCATACAAATGCCTGTGCTGTATATCTATGCACCACCCCCACGGCATGTAGATGTAGCTCATGCATATTCATGAGGGACAGCAGGAAGACCCGAACAGTGTGATGCAAAACTGGACTGGAGTGGGGAAGCGCTGCCATAAAGCAGCAGCCAACAGGGGCAGACACACCCACACCCACAGGCCTCATTGGCCAATGTCTCCTGTAGAGGCAGAACATTGGACCCTGCGTGCATCTCCCAATACCAGCACCTGCATACCTTAGCAATGTCACCCTACACCTGAGGTACACAGCTCTGAAACGTTTGCTAAGAGTACAGGCTGATAGATATCCCTACGTTACGCACATACTGCTAGTTGACCCCATCCGAACAATCTGTTTGGTGTCTGCGGTGCGTGCTCCAGGCCTGGCCTCTGACGGTGTTCACCACCCTGGGGAGTGACCCCCTGCAGTACTGCGTACCATATCCATGCCTGTGCCGTGCCCAGGACCGGTGTGGTGGCCAAGGCTAATCACCCCCTCAATAGTAGCACAATGCTGGCATAGGTGTGGGAGTGTGTGTCTGTCTATACAGTGTGTGTTGGCTGCAAACACCTTCCCCAACCCACACTGCCAGCACTACTGCCAGTATTGGCCTGCCAATGTGCATAATGAGCAGCAAGGTACCATGGGTATAGGTCAGACATGGTGGGCTGGCCAGGATGCATCTGCACAGGGCATAGGGCACTGGCTGTGACATTGTAGTGCCAGGCCACCACCTACACAGACAGGGTGACCTCTGTATGTGCTGCTGGGGGAGCACTCTCACCCTGAGTGTGCAGTGATGACAGCATGGCTAGGCACCCCCATAGTGCTGTATTGTGTTTCTCTCTTGTGGGTTATGGGTTTCCTGTTGGGGCCTCCTCACAGAACTCTCTGCTTGTGTGTGCTGCCACCCCAGTTTTGGGTGCATGCATTTCCATCAGGGCTAACCAGCAGACTGTTCACAGCTGGTATGTGTCTTGATGGAGTGCCTTGCAGGGTGCAGCGGCTGATGGCTTGCTGCAGGTGAATATCAGATAGTGCTGGGGTGCATCTTTGGATATCCAGGCCTAAAGTCTGTCTGATATTGTGTTATGGATGTGTGTGGAGCTGCTTGGACTGCCCTGTAGGGTGTCTGTTCCCCAGCAGGACTGGGGTTTGATGGTCCACTCTACTGCCATTGGTGCAGGGGGGGGGGGGGTAGGATGGGGATCTGTTGGCCACCCTCAGGGGGGGAGGGGGGGTACTTTGACCACCTAGGGGTCCATGGGGGTTTCCACTAACTGAGACAGACAGAGATATCCAACATGTTTCTGCAGCACCTTCCTATCTCACAGGTTAGTACTGTTTTGGAGCTCTGTCATGGCCTCATCCAGCCATGGCTGGTGTTGTGGACCTGGTCCTGGGCGCCACATCACACCCTCAGGGTGAGCACAGTACCCGCACAATGTGACTGTGTGTAGCTACTCTTTGCTGGTAGTCCACCCGCTCAGGACCCCCTACCAGGCCGAGGTGCTGTGTGGGTGCACACGGACAATTCCCCCTACCAGGCCGGGTAGCTGTTGGGGTGCATTCCCCATCTTGTGTGCATCTGTGGACAGCTGATTTGCATGTGCAGTGCATCATGGGTACGGGTGGCCTAACCCTATCCTGTCTACAACAGCAGACTGTCTGTGGGGTGACGTGCAGGCTCTCTGCAGCCAGCCAGGGGCTTGCTGTCAGCTATAGAGCTGTAGCCCAATGGTTACGTCACTCCCTGTACAGCCAGAGGTCATGGGTTCAAACCCACAGTGGGGCCCTTTGATAGGGCTGTCCACAGCTTTATTTTTATTTACTGTACATATGTCTATGCCAGCAAAACCACACACAGCTTTACTATACCCATTAGGTGCCTCTGAGGGTGCTTTATAGGGCGCCCTATAGGCCACCTTATGGTTGCCATCCATATAGGGTGCACTATACATTATCCTGTGTCACAACATACATGGTGCCCTATAGGGGACATTCTAGGGTGCCTTGGCGGACAGTGCACTGTAACATGTGCCTTACGGGCATCCGTATGTTAACACACTGTGAGAGCGGGTTTACTAGTGGTGGGAAATAAAATATAAATGGAAGGCCTCCTACAGCACTCCTCACCATGATACATACTGCCCCAGCCAGCCTTGTTCACTGGGCACTGTGAGGGGTTGAACCCCTGGCCCCTGCACCATTGGTCAGTGTCTTAACCATTGTGCTGTGGCTCTGTTCCTGTGTTTGTGCATCCGCGCGCAGCCTTGTAGCCATCAGCGCGCCATCTTGTGGCGCACTAAATTAACAGCGCGCCGCCTTATGCCGCACAACATGGAAATGCCCCTAAAATAATGCCTCAGCCAGCTGTCTTCAATGGGCACTGTGGGGAATTGAACCCATGATCCCTGCACGAGTGGTCAGTGTCTTAACCATTGTGCTATGGCTCCGTTCCTGTTATTTGCACATCAGCGCGCCACTTATCCCTCCCACTATTGGACTGCCCCCTCACACATCAGCGCGCCGCCTTCTGCCCACCGGCTCGCCGCCTTCTGTTGCCCACATTTATCAGCGCACCACCTTCTGCCGCCCAAACTTAACAATGCGCCGCCATCTGCCGCCCACACTGAACAGTGCGCCGCCTCATGCCATAATAAAAATAACAGTGCGCCGCCTTCTGCCACCCAAAATTAATATGCCTCCTAAACCACTTTTGCCCATAAATGTTGATGCCTCAGCTGGTCTTTTTTGTTGAGCGCAATGGGGGTTTGAACCCCTGGCCCCTGCACCATTGGTCGGTGTCTTCACTGTTGTACTACAGCTCTGTTGTTTGGTTTTGCAGCAGCGTCCTGCTTAGCCTTCCCACGCGCTAATGTGGGCCCCACACATTAGCGCGACGCACACACATACGGTCCGGTTTTTTGCTTTTTTCTGCCTGGCCCGCCCACTCCTTATATGGCACCAGCACACTAACGGGAACCCGCACAGCAACGGTGTTTAGTAAACATGCCCCTATGTGTCCTTGGCTCCTGGAGTAAAGCTTTGTATTTTCCACTGTAATTATGAATTTACCACTTCTTTTCCTTGTTTGCTGATCTTATTCTTTAAAGAGTTTTTTCTCTTGTTTTGCAAATTCTGTTTGCTTTCTTCTGTGTATGTACTGGTGGGTTCTCATCCATTCCTTATGTTCGTCAGAATGCCTGTCCTTTAATTATGGATACAGACTCTGGCCGTTTACATTCATACTGCAACACTTTTCGTGCATTCAGATCTATTGATGCTGTTAAGTAGGCCAATGACAGTTTCTCTATATGTATAATCAATTTCTATGAGGACAATTCCTCCTTCAGCTCTAAGGATGTAGGGCTCGATATTCAGGTGGGCAGGCTATGTGCCCCTATGGTGTCTGGCACTGCCTGCCGACCCTTAACCACAGATGTTCAATGCCTGTGTCATATGCAGCCCCAGCATTGAATATCCGGGGATCGCTGCAGACACTGGAAGCTGCAGCAGCTAACTAGGCAGCAGTGATATTGCATGCTGCCCAGTTCACTCCAGTGCCTTAAAGATAGGCGAGGGGTTTTCTTGCCTGCCGTTAAGGCACAGATCGCTAACCGGGCAGCATGCAATATTGCTGCTGCCCAGTTATCGCTTTGTCAACGCCTCCGCTCCTCTCCAGAATGCCCTCAACATGCCCCGATGCTAACTATATAGCATCAGGGCACATAGGGGAGTTAGAAGAGAATATTCAATGGCACTAACTGTGTAAGTGCTGCTGAATATCCCTATTTAAGGCATTTACACAGTTTACTGGGCTGTAAACTGTGTAAATGCCTTTTGAAAATTGGGCCCATACAGTTTTGTCAGACACTGAATTTTATAAACTACCTCATAGGCATGGAGGAGTTTTCTTGTTCATACATCTAGTTTCTCAAGATATTTCAGAGGCCAGTCGATAATTCCAGCTATGCAAGAGTTATGGGGATTGCATGCTGATTGATGGCTTGTATCGTATTCTTTGATGTTAGTCCCTTTTCAGAATCAGCTTCAGTCTTCTCTAATACTGTCTGCTGGTCTTTTCTCTGAATACTTTTTGCCGAATTGTTGCTCCTTCCTCTACTCTTAGGTATTTATATGTACCTTCATGTTCAAGTTCCTTTATGTTGCAGTCATCAGTTAGATGTTTTCAGTTGTCCTCAATTTTCCTCCATGGAAGGTTGCCTTAGCACATTTGTCCAGACCAAGATACTTGCTCTGAGGTCTCTCTCCCAGTCAGTGCACACCAGCTCATCATCGCCTATGACATACCGCTTCCGCAGATTTAGATACCCTAAGTACATGACCCTGCATTTTCTGACATTGAATATTAACCACCAATCATTTGACCAGTCCTCTTGCTTTCTTAGATCCATTCTCATTCTTTCAGATCAGATAAACACCTGCAACTCTGTTTGTTTTTATTTTGTGCCATACCTGGTATTTAGTGGTGCCTTTGTGATCACATCAGATGGTGTCTCAAAATTATCGGTTAGTAGTTTGTTTTATTAATAGAATTTTGGTCTCGTTCCATGAAATAGTATGTTACCAGGGTATAAACCGCTTAAAAGATATCCATGCCCATCATGTACCTTGTAAAGTCTCCAATGTCAGTGATGAAGATACTCTGTTAAACATTAATTAGAACTTTTCCCTTGTGCATGTTTTCTTTTAAGTTCTTTAAAATTATTCTCTGAGGAATGGAGGAGTATCTAATGGTTAGAGCAGTGGCCTGGTGACCAGGCTTTGATTCCCACGCACACTTCTTGTAGCCTTGGGCAAATCACTTTATATCCATTGCCTTGCAAGGAAGGCCTGGCAATCTACTTCTACTCACACCTTCCCAAGAAAATCTGTGAAGCATAGGAAAGAGCCACATTCAATACAGTGCCTCAGATTATGCATGTGAATGGCATGTATGCATGCATGTGCTATCGGCTACACCTGCCCTAGAGCAGACATAAGTGTCACAACTATATGTTGTGCTTTACTTTATAGAATAGGCCCCAAATATGTGTTGACTGCGTGGGAGATTATAGAATGACCCTCATAATGCCGAAATTAGCAAAGAGGCATGTTGTGAGCATGATTTAAGCATGGCTTGAGTGGGTCAAAAATCTATTCATGCTCCTTGCCACATATAGGTTTTTCAAAAGTGCTGGCACCGACAATTTAAATAAAAAGTGCTGCCCTCCCCCTGCAGTACCAATCCACCTTGGACAGCTCCCGATCTCCATCAGGAGCTGCCCAGGTTGGATAAGTGCACCTTCCAGGCAAGTGAACATTCAGGGAAAGGGCTGTCCCTCCCCACCCTCCTGATCCTTTAAAATTTCCTGGTTAACCATTCGGTAGCTCCCCTCACTCCTCCGTTTTAAAAATAATATCCCTACTAGCCAGCTGGCAAAGGGCGATCTCTGTGCCCCCCCCCCCCATCCCCTGAACTCTCACAAAGGCCTACTTCAGCTTATCCTGGTGGTCTAGTGGGTCTGGTAGTGATCACAGGGTGTAACCCTCTAGTTTCACGCTAAGGGACAGCACCACAAGATCATGGACATCTTCGTTGGGTCCATTGAGGACAGCAGGAGCACAATGGACATAACAAAGATGGGTGGCAGAAGGTTTCTTATTTTGGGAGTAGCCCAAGCTCCACCTCCACAGGCAGAGACCCTTTCTGTTCTGCATGCAGGAGATCAGATCCTTGTGGGCAGAACAGGAAGGGTCTTTGCTGCAATTGCGGCTTCTCTTCTTCTGCCTGCGGAGGATGGAATCCCTGTGGGCAGTCTGCTGCCTGCCGCCTGCCACCACGATTTTTGGTGCAGCCAGGGCCCATGTAGCCCATCCCTTTCCAAAGCATATGCCGTGAATTACAGTGCTGCCTTCTAGCATGAGGCTAGAGGCAGCATCCCATGATCACAGCCATTTTGAAATGGGTGGATGACAGAGCAAAAGCAGAGAGGACCACTTCTGCCCCATACACCCACTAGACCATCAAGATAAGATAAGGTAGGCCTTTGGGAAGGTTCAGGGGTTGGGGGGGGGGGGGGGGGGGGCTGGGCCTTTCCCTTTGCCAACCGGTTAGCCAGAATATTCTTTTTAAAAGGGAGGGGAGTGAGGGGGCTACCCACTGACTAGGTCCTGGTTAGCCAGGACAATTTATAATAAGAAGGGCCCTTTCCCAACTGGATTTCCTGGATGTTTGTTTGCCCATGGGGGTGCATGGGCCCCCCCCCCCCCCCCCCCCCCCCCCCCTCCGGGCAGCTCTCAATGTGGATCGTGAACCATCCAGGAGGGATTGGTGCAGCAGGGATGCCAGAACCTTTTTTTTCCATATTGTCGGGTGAGGCCCATTAATGCACTTGAAAGGGGCATGATAGCAATTCAGGCACAGAGCTACTGATAGCTCAGTGCACCCGATCATTACCATCCCTGCCCTTGGATTTACCATGGCACTTTTCCCGCAAAGCCTGCCGAAGCAGGTAACATTGGGTCTCTGTGAGAAATCTGGAATCTCCTCGATATCTGCAGAGCCTAACCCAGGAATGCTCCCTACAGATAATGCGGGGGTTTTCCTTTACCACGTGGTTTTGGCAGCTAGTGCACTGCGATAGCTGCCAAACCCTATTGTGGTTTAGTAGACATGCCCCACAGTGAAACACTGCAGAAAGTGATTTATTTTCCAACTTTATTGACTAAGACAAGGGTAAGCTGTTTATTTTGAGGCCTTTAAAATTGTAACTCCCTATCAGTTACTATTTATGGAGTTCATATTTGATACTTTAATATGAATGAGTAACTTTAATTGTATACATACGGTCTTCAGTAGCTATGCTTATGTTATTCGTGGACATCTTCCTCTATACATGTAAAAGCCTAGTAGTAATTATATTAATCACATTTATGAGGACAGTTAAGCAGCTGACATTTTGATGCAAACTTTGTGGTAAGAATTAAGAAATACAAGCATTGGCAGTTAACTAACAAAGATATCTTATTAATGACCAGATTGAAACATCTCTTTGCAGTTTGCGGCGTGGAATTTGCACACATTGTTTTTGCTAAGGCATATGCACACTATGACTGGTTAAGGCTCCCTTAAGGGTGTGTGCTACTGTTCATATTTAAGGATTCCCATTTACAAAGGAGGTCTTTTATTAAAAGTTTTAATTATCAAATAAAAACTATAATTTAAAAAACCCACTTATACATTTTAAGATAACTTCTGCCCTTTCTATAATTTTTTCAGTCAAATAAATTATAGAAAGTTATCTTAAACTGTATAAGTGTTTTTTTATTATAGTTTATCTAATTATTGGACTGAGACTGAGATAGAGATATATGTACTTTTGTGATTTTTATATCATCACTTAGAAACATTTCTTAATATTGATGCATTATTTGTTTAAATTATGTAAAGATTTTTTTTTTTACCTTTGACGAAGGCATAAGCTGAGACATTCTCTAAATTTTGGGGAAAAGGGAATTCTTTGGGTTAAAACTGATAAAATCTGTGTATTTTAAAAGTTAGTGTTGTATTAAGTGAGTTAGGCATAGTACTACAAGCCTGCTTTAAATTAAAATCAATTAGGGCTTACTATAACAAGCCAGCTTTCAGTGAAATTACAGCCAGCCTTCAGTGAAATTAAAGTCAGGCAAGATTTAGTATTACAAGCCAGCTTTTACTTAAATTAAAGCCAGTTAGGGTATGCCTTAACAAAGAGAATAGAGTAGGGTACATATTCTTTGAGTATATTGAGAGAAATTGTTTTCTAGAGACCTTTTACAAAGAGGCTTTCTAGTTCGGAGGTAAGAGAACTGTGAAATTGTTTTAAATAGATGTTAAAGTCAAGTGACAGATCAAAGGGCTCCCTCTATCAAACCAAGGGCAATGTGAATCACCCAGGAAACTAAGAGATTGTCTTAGAAGCACAAAGATAAATTGGTCGAGCTCCCCTCATCCCAGGCATAATCCTTGATTTATAGCTGCCTAAACCAGTTAAGGGTGGGATCGGGTGATTTTATTCAATTTCAGGTGTAACTGATTATCTTCATCAGCAGGTTATTCGGCCTTAGGAGTAGATTAATTAAGTCGTTGCAGTTCACCTTGAGGTGAACACTAAAAGTCCTTTATACTTATTAGGTATAGTTGTATTGGTTCAAGTATCCCTATCCCCCTAGAAACTTTATATAAATTAACAACTTTAAATAAAAGACATCTTTAAATCTAAGATGCAGACAGCAGTCCAGCAGCGAGATGGGAGCTATCCAGTCTTTTGCACTGATTGTTACATGCATGATTTTCTCCCAGTTGGTGAGAGGTGTCAGGGAACAAATCTGATATCTGGAGGCTAAAGGAGCTGAACTGAGGCAAACATAGAGGAATATAGACAAAACCTAGAGGTATATAGGCAAGACCTACAGTGATGATGTAGAGAAGTCCCATCTCCAGTCTGGCAGCCTCTCTGCTGCCATGGAAGAGAGAGGTTGAATGAAAAGAGAGCATCCCCTCGGTGTGGCAGGAAGTGATTCTATAGCTAGGACCGGTCCCCTGGGTGATGTAATACCCTTTTGCACTGAGGATGTGTCTCTAGAGCCATGTGCCCATGAGGGAAGGGTTAGGACAGCCGTTATTGTTGGTGATTTGATCATTAGCCATGTAGATAGCTGGGTGGACGTGAGGATCACCTGGAAACATGTCTGCCTGGTGCAAAGGTAACAGACTCATATGCCAACTAGACAAGGTTTTAGGTAGTGGTAGGGAGGAGCCTGCTGTCTTGGTACATGCTGGTACCAGTAACAGGAAAATGTGGGAGGGAGGTTTTAGAAGCCAAATTTAGGCTTTTAGGTAGAAAGTTCAAATCCAGAACTTCCAGGGTAGCATTTCAGAAATGTTTCCCATTCAATGCGCAGGACTCAAGAAGCAAGCAGAGCTTCGGAGTTTCAGTGCATTGAAGAGACAATGGTGCCATATATGTTAAAGAGGGCATCAAGTCAAACAGGATAAAGATTTAGCAGGAAACAAAATACATTCTAGAATATTTATTGATATAAATTCCATGTAAAAAGGGGAAACGAATGGCGGGGAGAGGGTATTCTACCGCCCACCTGGACAGAATGAACAGACAGATGATGAAATGCTAACAGAAATTATGGAAGCTAGCAAAGTTTACAACACAGTAATAATGGGAGATTTCAGTTACCCCAGTATTGATGAGACAATGTCAAATTAGGACATGCTAGGGAGGTTAAGTTTCCAGATGAAGTAAATGACTACTTCATGAAGCAGCTGTTTCAGGAATCGACATGTGGGAATGCTATTTTAGACCTAGCCCTCAGTGGAACGCAAAATCTAGTGTGAGTGGTACCTTTTTGGTGCCGCTTGGAAATAGCGATCATAACATGATCACATTTCATTTAATAAATGGAGGGAAGATAGCATGGAAATTGACTGCACTAGCATTTAACTTTCAAAAAGATGATCATAATAAAAGGAGGAAAATGGTTAAGAAAAAATTAAAAGCAACTACAAAGGTTAAGAGTTTACTTCAGGCCTGGGCATTATTTAAAAATACTATATTGGAAGCTCAGAGCAGATGTATTCCATGCTTTAAAAAAAGGTGGAAGGAAGGCCAAACGACAGCCAGCATAGCTTATAAGTAAGATTAGAGAGGATGTTATAGCTAAGAGAGAATCAGAAAATGGAAAAAAGAGTCAAATGACAAAAAAAGGAAACAACACAAATAAGTAAAGATAAAATTTGAAAAGAAGCTTGCTGTGGAAGCAAAAGGGCATAATAAAAACTTTTTCAAGTATATTTGTAGCAAAACACCTATAATGGAGTCAGTTGTACCATTTGATGATGGAGGGGTAAAAGGTGCACTGAGAGAGAACAAGGCCATAACGGAGAAACTGAATCTTCAGTCTTTACTGAACTTACCCATGCCAGAAATGATATTTAAAGGTGATGTATTAGAGGAATTGAAACAAATCTCGATAAATCGGGTAAATGTAATACAGCTAATTGATAAACTAAAGAGCAGCAAATCATCTGGACCAGATGGCATACATCCCAGGGTGCTGAAAACTGAAATAAGAGCTTGTAGAACTACTATTAGCAATCTGTGATCTATCATTAAAATCATCTGTAGTACCTGAAGATTGGAGAGTGGCTAATGTAACGCCAATTTTTAAAAAGCGTTCCAGGGTGATCTGGGAAACTCCAGACCAGTGAGCCTGACATCAGTACCGGGCAAAATGGTAGTAATCATTATAAAGATAAAAATTACTGAACATGTAGATAGTCATGGTTTAATGGCAGAAAGCCAACATGGATTGAGCCAAGGAAAGTCTTATCTCACCAAACTCTTATGTTTGTTTGCGGGTGTGAATAAACAGGTAGATAAAGGAGAGCCAGTTGATATAATGCATTTCGCAAATAGAGGAATACAGAAAAGAATACAGGATCAACTAAAAGAGACAAAAAGAGAAATAAGGATAGCAAAATCAAAGGCAGAAGAAAAGATGGCTAAAGATGTGAAGTGTGGTGACAAAACGTTTTTCAGGTATATTCGGGAGAGGAGGAAAATCAGAGGTAGAATTGCAGGACTCAAAAGTGCTAGGAATGGATTTGTGGAAAGTGACATTGAAAAAGTGAAAATGCTAAACAAATACATCTGCTCTGTTTTTACTAGAGAAAATCCCGGAGAAGGACCACCTATGATGAACAAATATACAAATGGGAATGGTGTAGATACCACACCATTCACAGAAGATGATGTGTTAGAGCAGCTTGCAAAACTAAATGTGGCCAAGGCCATGGGACCGGATGGGATACATCCCAGGATACTGAAAAAGCTCAGAGGTTCTTGCAGGGCCATTAAAGGATGTTTTTAATAGATCCTTGGAGACAGGAAAAGTTCCATAGGACTGGAGAAGGGCTGATGTGGTACCTCTTCACAAAAGTGGCAGTAGGGAGAAAGTGACAAACTACAGGCTAGTAAGCCTTACCTCTGTGGCAGGAAAAGTAATGGAAGCGCTCCTGAAAGAGCAATTAGTGGTCTTCCTCGAAACCAACAAGTTGCATGATCCGAGACAACATGGTTTTACCAAAGGACGATCTTGCCAAACAAATCTGATTGAGCTCTTTGGCTGTGTGACCAGAGAACTAGATAAGGGGCATGCAAAGGATGTGATCTACCTAGATTTCAGCAAAGCCTTTGATACTGTTCCTCATAGGAGGCTTATCAATAAACTCAACAGCTTGGGGATAGGTCCCAAGGTGGTGAACTAGATCAGAAATTAGTTCACTGACAGACAACAGAAGATGACAGTAAATGGACCTCACTCAGATGAAAGGAAGGTGATTAGCGACGTGCTCCAGAGTTCGTTCCTGGGACCGTTACTGTTCAAAATATTTGTGAGTGATATTGCTGAAGAACTGAATGGAATGCAGATCACACGAAAATTTACAATAGAGTGGACTCCCCTGAGGGAGTGGATAACACGAGAAAAGATCTACAAAAGCTGGAAGAATGGTCTAATGCTTGGCAGTTACGATTTAATGTGAAGAAGTGCATGTCATGCACTTGGGAAGCAGAAATCCAAGGGAATTGTATGTGATAGGGGGTGAGAGGTTGGTGTGCACGGACCAGAAGAAAGACCTCAGAGTGATTGTTTCTGAGTATCTCAAGGTGGCGAAACTGTGTGACAAGGCAGTGGCAAAAGCCAGAAAGATGCTGGATTGCATACAGAGAGGAATTACCAGCAGAAAGAAAGAGGTACTAATGCCACTGTACAAGTCACTGGTGAGGCCTCACTTGGAATATTGTGTTCAGTTTTGGAGACCATATCTCGCAAAGGACATAAAAAGGCTGGAAATGGTTCAGAGGAAGGTGACCAAAATGATTTGGAGCCTGCATCAGAAGACTTATGAGAAGAGACTTGAAGACTTAAAATACGTACACTTTGGAGGAGAGGAGGGATAGGGGAGATATGATTCAGACCTTTAAATATTTAGAAAGTATTAATGAGCAAACAAACCTCTTCCAAAGATGGGGAAGCTGTAAAACCAGAGGCATAACATGAAGCTGCAAGGGAGTAAACTGAAAGGCAATGTCGGGAAATACTTTTTCACTGAAAGGGTGGTGGATGCATGGAATGCCTTCCGATGGAAGTGGTGGGGCAAATACAATTCAAAATGGCATGAGATAGACACACGGATCCCTTTATAGCAACAGGATAAAATCAAACTATAACTATCTCTTATATCTCAGCAAATAGGGGTGACCTACATGGAGCGGTGGGTACACCCCTAAACAAAGGCATGGGGAGGTGTGACCTGCACGGAGTGGCAGGTATATCTACTTTTTCCGCCTTGCTGGGCAGACTAGATGGACCATACTGGTCTTTATCTGCCGTCAAACATATACTATGTTACTATGACTTTTCAGAAAACCTTTGACATATCTCCCCTCAGCTGTGTCTTTTCCAAGTAGAAGAGCCTGAACCTTTTAAGCCTTTCCTCATAGGGGTATCCTTCCATCGATGCCCTTTACCATATCGGTGGCTCTTCTCTGTACCTTTTCTAATTCTACTTTATCCTTTTTAAGATACGACAACCAGAATTGCACACAGTATTCAAGGTGTGGTTGCACCATGGAACGATACAGAGGGATTGTAACATAACTGATTTTATTCTCCATTCTTTTGCTTATGATTCCTAGCATCCTGTTTGCTTTCTTGGCCACGACTGCGCCTAGGCAGAGGGTTTCAACATATTATCCATGATGATGCCTAAATCCTTTTCCTGGGTGGTGGTTCCAAATACGGAACTTTGCATTGTGTAACCGTAGTTGGGCTTTTCTTTCCTAGGTGCATAACTTTGCACTTGTCCACATTAAATTTCATCTGCCATTTGGATGTCCAATCTTCTAATTTATAAAGATCCTCTTGCAATTTTTCACAATCCTCTTATGTTTTAATCACTTTGCTAATTTTGTGTCATCTGCAAATTTGATCACCTCACTCGTTATTCCCATTTCCAGGTCATTTATAAATACATTAAAAAGCAGTGGGCCCAGCACAGATTTCTGGAGTACTCCACTATTCACCTTTCTCCGTTGAGAAAACTGGCTATTTAGCTGTAGCTCTCTGCTTTCTTTTAACCATTTCTTGATCCACAATAGTACACTGCCTCTTATACCATGACTTTTTCATTTCACCAAGAGTCTCTCATGAAGGACCTTGTCAAAGGCTCTCTGAAAATCCAGATACAATATATCAACTGACTCAAGTAACTAAATCGATTAAGTAGCATGCATACTACTCACCTCTCTTTATAATATATTACAGCTGTTTCCACTGTGTTCATTTTTTCAATTGTCTATCATTATGTTTGTTGTATTTAAGATACTTTTATCTATAGTGGCGTAATGTCAACATAGTCTTTGTTTCTCTTTACAGTGTCTTCTATCCTTCATGTCAACCATTAGGTTTTCATTTATTGTTTGATTTTCAGTTTTATTTTTGTGTGTGCTTTGTAGATGCTTCTGTAGTTATGATGCCTTCTGTCTGTCTGTTCGATACAGTAGTAGATTGGTTCTAAACTTTGTTTTGTTGTTTTATTATTGTAGCGTTTATTTTTGGAGATTATACCTCTGAATCAGACATCTTCCTGAAACATGGTCACATAGTTCACTTTTTATTTATTTATTTTATTTTATTTATTTAACAGTTGCTTATATACCGCTACCTTCCACAGATCAGGTGCGGTTTACAATGAACGAAAAATGAACAGAGTAACAGATCTGTTTTACATGAAACATTAGTTAACTAGGTACAAGTTTGCTAAATACATTAAACATGATTGAACTATGTATGGTAAATAATATGTTCTATAACAAACGAACTATTACATATTTCGAACTATTTACATATTTCAATTTACAGGATTTACAAATAGTTATTAAATCAACTTTAAATTATAGTTTAATTGAGGAAAAAATTTGAATTGGTATTCGCTGAGATATCTATTAGCCATTTCCTGTTAGTGGTAAGGTATTTTCTAGTGTGCCGAAATGGGAGATGAACAAATATGTTTTCAATTTCTTGCGGAGCTCCTTTGCATCATTTAATGCTCTTATTTCTTCAGGGAGGGAGTTCCATAGGGTGGGAGCTGCATGCGAAAACGCTTTTTTATTAGTTGTTTTTTTGGTAGCTGTGAAATCTTTTGGGATCCTGATTTTATTCGTGTGGCCTCTCCGTAGCGCTGTTTGAGATGTGTCTTTAGTGATAAGTTTTGTTAAAGAGACTGGGGCCATGTTATTTAATGTCTTAAATGTAGTGATAATCAATTTGTGCTTTATTCTGGATTGTATTGGGAGCCAGTGTAGGTTTGCGAGTATAGGTGTAATGTGTTCAAATGGTGGAACCTTCATTACAATTCTTGCTGCTGCATTTTGGGCAAGTTGGAGTCTCTTAATATTTTGTTTTGTTGTGCCTAGTAGAGTGAGATTGGCGAAATCAAAGTGTGGCGTAATGATAGCTTGAATAATGTTCAGAAAATTGTGTAGAAGTACAAGTGGACGTAATTGCTTTAAAATTTTGAGCTTAAAGTAGACTTTTTTAGTAATGTTTCCAATATGTGTGTCCATACTAAGGTGTGTGTCAAGGGTGACACCTAGGTATTTTACTTCGTTTTTTATAGTAATGTTGTGATTTTGGAGAGTGATGTGTGTTGGAGGTATGTATGATTGATTTTTAGTTACTATTAAAATATCCGTTTTAGAATGATTGATATGGAGATTGTGATCTTTTAGCCAGATTATTAATTCAGAGAAGCATTCTGTTAACAGTTGTAATGGGAGTGTTGGGATTGTGAATGGTATGTACATCATCATATCGTCTGCATATATGTGATAGAGGACTTTAAATTTTTTGAAAATGTCGCAGACTGGTTGAATATAGATATTAAATAGGAGGGCAGAGAGGGCGGAGCCTTGGGGGAGACCAATTTCCTGTTTGTATGTTTTAGAAGTTTGTGTGTTAGTTCGGACGGTTTGGGTTCGATCAGTTAGATATGAGGTGAACCAATTATGTACAGTTGAGTGGATTCCTATTTGTTTTAATCTGTTCAGCATTACAGCATGGTGTACACTGTCAAACGCTGCAGAGATGTCTAGAAAGAGGAGAATGAAGGCTTGTTTAGGGTTATCGATACCTCTTATTAAGGTATCAAGAAGTACTGTTTTGTTGTATTGTTTGTGGTTATGTCTTTGTGTCATTCATTATAAACATATGTATTTTTGTAGTTTGAGTTTATTACTTTCTTTCCCATTTTTAAACTTTTTATTGTGTTTACCATTACTATAATTTATAATCAGCATTTTCTCATAATTCCTCTGTTTTCCTGTTCTTCAAAGTCGCCTCCCTGATTACTTTCCTTCTTGATCAGTCATCCATTTTGGAGGAACAGTCTGATCTAGGCAGGGCTTTGATAGTGCCATACACCTTCCCCTTCTTAATAATCATCCTGACCTTGCTCATTGGGGTATTCAAGGACTTTGCAATTATACCCTTCCCCTGATATGTGCCTTTTCACAACTTTGCTTTGGGTATTTTTTTTTGCCATCTCTTTGGTGTTAACAGGGGAACTTTGATTTGAAATGCACTAGGCAGAAGGGGAAACGAACAGTAGCTGTTGACTCTATCCTGTCATGTGAATCAGTACCTTTCAACACACATTGTGTGCTTTTGAAGATGATTGATCATCCCAGAACCGGAAAGTATTTAGAATTGCTGCAGAAGTTCAACGGGGATAGACACTTTCAACCTAGCTATTCAATGCTTTTTTCTTCTTCATCTTCTAAGGATTTCTGGAATGTATGGTTTTTCAAGCCATACACTCTGGTAAGCCAGTTTCTGGTGGTGCTTTGGTAATCGTTCATGCTTTCTAGGACTCTTCGGTCCTCACAGCAACTTCTCTTGTTGCTCCCTGATCATGCTTGGCTGCAGTGTAGAAAAGGCTTTTGTCTATGTTGGTCTTCACTTCTGAAACTTTCTCAAAAGCCATTTGGTCTGAGGTGAACTATTTGAAATTTCAGAAAGTGATTAAAACTTGGTTATTTACTCGAGGTGTGATTACTGTATAGGGTTGGATCTACTAATTATTTTGGGAAAGAAGGGATGGGTAGGTAATTTCGGAGGTATGTCAGTAGATAATTGAAGAATAAGGTGGTTTGATTTGAATAGTAATTGGGTGGGTGGGGAGGCCTGCTGCTGTTAATGTTCTTATACATGTATTTCTCTGTATAATGCCTTGCATTTTAAGGAGGGGCATGTTTAATAAATGAATAAATGAAATGAATTTGCGTGGCGTAGGATGTGAGTATTCATGGAACAAACACAATTTTTGTTTATTTTATTTGTTTTGAGTTTTTAAATACTGCCTCACTGCCCAAAGCAGGCTCTAAGGCAACAAAAGTGAACTTTTTGGAATGGGGTAGACTTTCTATAATTACTGTATATAATCTAAAGGAGCTAGAAAGCGTTTTTTCAGCAGAAAGGCTATTTTGCTACAAGGGGCTAGACTGAGGAGCACATTATAAAATATTTCTTCACAAAAAGAATTGTAGATTAATGGAGCAACCACCTATGGGGGCCATGGAGGCAAAAACTATTGGAATTCAAAGAGATTTGTGATAAACAAAGAGAGGTGAAACTAAAACTAGGAAATAGAATGGCCTCTGTGTTAGGGAGCAGGCTAGATGAGCCTTACAGTTTTTTTTTCTGCTGCCTTGTTCTGTATTTATATCTTTGTGGTGTTTGTATGTACGGTTATTTATGTGACGTGGTTATATCATGTGCACTATTAGGATGTAGAAATAGTTCAGAAGACCAAAATTAAGAAAAATTAATTCTTAGAGGTAAAGTTATATTTGGATACAAAATAAGTACTCTTCTGAAACAGGTGTACAGTGGATACAGTTTTCTATTGAAATATAAATTTGTTGAAGTCTTATCAGCTTTACTAGGGTATGTGTGTTAATTACATTCTCTGGGAACAAGCAGAAAGTCCGTCCTCACATAAGGGTGATGTTGGCACCGACTGAGCCCACGCGAAGCACCTCCCCAGCTTTCAAAGAAAACCTTTGGGACATGCACCATGCATGCGGTCCCCTTACCACCCTTCCTTGCCTCAGTCTCCTTTTTTCCATGGAGCCCACTGGACGTCTGTCCTATTTCTCCAGAAAATGTCTCTTTTTGTATTAAAAAATTTCCTTTCCGGTATGCATATCGATTCCTCATCGCTTCTCATTTTAACTTGTTTTTCCTGATGTGTTCCCCAGAGGTGGAACACAAGAAGAGCTCAAAGCCCTCGAAGACTGCCACGGAGGATAGGTCAGGAAAGTGGATAAATCCCACACCAGGCCCTGCAGTCCCCGGTGTGAGTCCGAGAGATCTGAGCAGGAGCGGCCTCACAAGCTGCCCCTGAAGGTGTCATCAGCGTTGGGCGACTGGCCTCAAGTCGAGGACTGCCCCTCGACGGAATAGATGCCGGGCCCGAAGCCATTGGTGCCCATGTCAAAGGCTGCAGAGCCATCTGGCATGGAAATCAGAATGGCAGCTTTGGAGCACAGTATCACTGCCCTCCTAGCACAGCAGCGGGTGCTGATGTCCAGTTCATCCGCCCCGACAACTGGACCCTCAATCTCGAGGGCTTCCTCGGTTGTCGAGCCGATCCTCAAGCGCCACCTGCCTCAAGAGATCCATCGGCATCAGATGAGGTCCTGGTCCCATTCCTTGGGACACCCGTCCTCCCCGGCGAGTTTGCGTGGCTCGGACCACAGGTCCCCCGGGGATCACGGGCCTTCAGGCTCAGGGTCTGACCAAGAGAACCACAGAGCCTTGGATGATTCTTCTGACGTTGTCAGAGTGGGAGACCGAGAACAAGGAGTCCTTGGACACCCATCTCCACTGTTATCCCGGTGCCAACCCTTGCCCGACAGCATTGCCTTCCTCGACTTTGTGCAGGATGTGGCAAAGGCACTTGCGTTTGAGACCAAGGCGGAGTAGGACCTCTGCACGGAGGAACTTCAGATCCTCCAGTACAAGGCCTCTCCAAAGGAAACCCTCATGGTGCCCATCCCTCTGATCCTCATGCACCTCCTTCTCCATATCTTGGGAAACAACGGCATAGGTGCCCATTGTGAGCAGACAACTTGACACCATGTACCAAGTCTGCCAAAGCCCAGGGTTCTGAAAAACCCAGCTTCCTTACAATTCTATGGTTGTTGAATCAGCCATGCGATAACCCTTAGAGCCAAAAGGCTCATTCATCAGTGCCACCGGGTAGCGAGGCCGGACCTTGGATACCCTCAGCCGAATATGCCACCAGGGCTGTTTGCCTCTTTCTGCTGTGGGAAGAGCAGTGCCCTCACAGTGCTCTGCTAGAGAGGTGGATATTTAACTCCTGTGACGACTTTGCTGTGAGTTCTAGCTGTCTATTTATTTATTTGTTGTCTTTATTGGTGTGCTACTTCACCTCCCTGTTCCCTTTAGTTTTGCACTTCAGCTTTCTCAGCTGTATAACTTACCCTGCCTCTCTCAACTAACTGGCCTTTGTGTGGTAGCCAGGTTAACTGTTACTTTAAATTAGATATCTCTCCCTGCTCTGTCCCCAGAACGTGCTGCGTTTTAAACTTTTTTTCCTGCTCTAGCCTACCTGAGGGACTAACCCCCTCCCCTCCTGCTGAGGGTACCTTGTAACAGCCCTCTTTTAATAGGTCTTATTTCCCTCCTTCCCTACCCGACACCCACCCGCCCCTGGGGTAATTGTAGCTTTATAGGTACTTACATGTCTTAGAGGAAAGGGGCTGCTCTCAGGTGCAGCTCTTTATCTAAATCAGTCATACATTGAGGACCTGAGATTAATTAAGCTTCAGGTGAACAAGGTATATTAGAGGTATTAGATAACACTTTTATTAGTATAAGCATCTACACCAGCCCTTAGTAAGTACAGAATTTAAAGACCTAAACACAAGCTTTAAACTAAGATGCAGGCAACAGTCCAGCAGCGAGATGGGGGCTTTCCAGGTTTTTGCATTGAGTGTCACATGTATGATTTTCTCCCAGTTGGTGAGAGGTCTTACGTATGCACTAAGTGGAAGGAGCTCTTTGCTCTCAGGGAACAAGTCCGTTCTCTAGAGGCTAGAGTAGCAGACCTGTAAGACATAAGAAAGACAGAGAAGTACATGGATGAGACCTACAGGGATATAGTCCTGAAGTCCCATCTCCAGTCTGGTAGCATCCCTGTTGCCATGGAGGAGAGAGGTCACGTGACAGGAGAGCATCACCCTGATGTGGCAGGACGTGATCCTGTAACTAGGACTTGTCCTCCAGGTGATGTAAAACCCTCTCGCACTGAGGACGTTTCTCCAGGGCCTTGTGCCCATGAGGGAAGGGATAGGACAGCTGTTATAGTTGGTGATTCACTCATTAGGCATGTAGATAGCTGGGTGGCTGGTGGACGTGAGGATCGCCTGGTAACATGCCTGCCTGGTGCGAAGGTAGCGGACCTCACGCACCGCCTAGATAAGATCTTAGATAGTGCTGGGGAGGAGTCTGCTGTCTTGGTACATGTCGGTACTAATGACATAG
Organism: Ichthyophis bannanicus; assembly: GCA_033557465.1. Classification (NCBI taxonomy): domain Eukaryota; kingdom Metazoa; phylum Chordata; class Amphibia; order Gymnophiona; family Ichthyophiidae; genus Ichthyophis; species Ichthyophis bannanicus. The sequence goes on from CM066033.1 coordinate 549,146,405, forward strand.
GAAAATGTGGTAGGGAGGTTTTGGAGGCTAAATTTAAGCTTTTAGGTAGGAAGTTGAAATCCATAACTTCCAGGGTAGCGTTCTCCAAAATGCTTCCCGTTCCACGTTCAGGACCCAAAAGGCAGGCAGAGCTCCGGGGTCTCAATGCGTGGATGAGATGATGGTGCAAGGATGAGGGATTTGGATTTGTTAGGAACTGGGGAACATTCTAGAGAAAGGAGGGGCTCTTCCGAAGGGATGGGCTTCACCTTAACCAGGATGGAACCAGACTGCTGGCATTAACCTTTAAAAAGGAAATAGAGAAGCTTTTAAACTAGAAAATAGGGGAAAGCCGACAGTCGCCCAAGAGCGCATGGTTCGAAAGAAGGTATCCTTGAAGGATACTACCAAAAGCAGTGAGGTTCCAAAAAATAGTAAAGTAGCCCAAATGCCCTTGAATATGGTGCAGACAGAGCATAAAGATTCCAAATTACACATACCTACCAATAGCCAGATTAATATTAATAAAATACAGTCTCTTAAAATGCTTGTATGCAAATGCTAGAAGTCTAAACAATAAGATGGGAGAGTTAGAATATATAGCACTAAATGAGAGGTTAGATATGATTGCAATCTCAGAGACATGGTGGAAGGAGGATAACCAGTGGGACACTGTGATACCTGGATACAAACTATATCATAATGATAGAACTGATCAAATTGGTGGAGGGGGTTGCGCTCTATGTTAGAGAGGGCATTGAGTCAGAAAGGATTAAAGTTTTGCAGGAAACAAAATTTGCTGTAGAATCTCTATGGATTGAAATTCCATGTATGAAGGCCAGAATGAACAAATGGATGATAAAATGCTCAGAGAAATCAAGGAAGCTAACAAATGTCATAGCACAGTAATAATTATGGGTGATTTCAATTACCCTGGTATCAACTGGGTCAGTGTCGCGGCAGGACATGCTAGGGAGATAAAGTTTCTAGATGAAATAAATGACTGCTTCTTGGAGCAGCTGGTTCATGAACCGACCAGAGGGGAAGCCATACTGGACCTAGTCCTTAGTGGAACACCAGATCTGGTTCAAGAAATAAGGGTGTTGGGGCCACTTGGCAATAGTGATCATAGCACGATCGTGTTTGATTTAATTAGTGGAGGAGGGATAGTAAAGAAATCCACAGTACTAACTTTTAACTTTTGAAAGGGAGACTATGATAAAATGAGGAATATAGTTAAGAAAAAACTAAAAGGAGTGGTTGCAAAGGTTAAAGACTTACATCAAGCTTGGGTGTTGTTTAAAAATATTATCCTGGAAGCCCAGAACAGCTGTATTCCACGCATTAAGAAAAGTGGAAGAAAGTCCAAATAACTGCCAGCATGGTTTAAAGGTGAGGTCAGAGAGGCTGTTACTGCCAAAAAAGCATCTTTCAGGAAATGCAAAAAAGAGCCAAATGACGAAAACTGGAAACAGCACAAGCACTGGCAAGTTAAATGCAAAGCATTGATAAGGCAGGCAAAGCGAGAATTTGAGAAGGAACTTGCTACGGAAGCAAAAACATGAAATGAAGACTTTTTCAAGTACATTCATAGCAAAAGGCCTGTGAGAGAGTCAAGTGGACCGTTAGATGATAGAGGGGTAAAAGGGGCAGTAAGAGGAGACAAGGCTATAGCGGAGAGACTGAATGAATTCTTTGCTCGGTCTTTACTGAGGAAGATGTAGGGATGTTACCCAAGACTGAAGTGGTATTTAAAGGTGACACTGCAGAGGAATTGAGAGAAATATTGCTACACCGGGAAGATGTATTACAACTATTTGATAAACTGAATAGTAGCAAATCACCTGGACCGGATGGTATACATCCAAGAGTGTTGAAAGAACTGAAATATGAGATTGCAGACCTGCTATTAGTAATCTGTGAACTTTCATTAAAATCATCTGTAATACCTGAAGATTGGAGGATCGCCAGTGTAACGCCAATTTTTAAAAAGGATTCCAGGGGTGATCCGGGAAACTACAGACCAGTGAGCCTGACGTTAGTACCAGGGAAAATGGTAGAAACCATCATAAAGAACAAAAGTGCACAGCATGTATATAGTCATGGCCTAATGGGAGACAGCCAACATGGCTTTAGACAAGGAAGATCTTGTCTTACTAAATTGATATGTTTTTTTGAAGGTGTGAATAAACAGGTAGACAAAGGTGAGTCGGTTGATATAGTGTATCTGGACTTTCAGAAAGCCTTTGACAAGGTCCCTCATCAGAGACTTTTGGCAAAACTAAAAAATCATGGGATAGGAGGCAGTGTACTATTGTGGATCGGGAACTGGTTAAAAGATAGAAAGCAGAGGGTAGGGCTAAATGGCCAATTTTCCCAATGGAAAAAGGTGAATAGTGGAGTACCCCAGGGATCTTTACTGGCTCCGCTATTTTTTCACATATTCATAAATGACCTGGAAAAGGGAATAACTAGTGAGGTTATCAAATTTGCAGACGACACAAAATGGTTAAAACCCAAGAGGATTGTGGAAAACTGCAGGAGGATTTGGATAAATTGGAAGACTGGGCATCCAAATGGCAGATGAAATTTAATGTGGACAAGTGCAAAGTTATGCACCTAGGAAAGAACAACCCACACTATGGTTACACAATGCAAGGTTCCACATTGGGAAATACCACCCAGGAAAAAGATGTAGGAGTCATCGTAGATAACATGTTAAACCCTCCGGCCAGTGTGCAGCAGCGACCAAGAAAGCAAATAGAATGCTAGGTATCATAAGGAAAGGAATGGAAAATAAAACAAAGGATATTATAATGCCTCTGTATCGTTCCATGATACGACCGCACCTTGAATATTGTGTGCAATTCTGGTCGCCGTATCTTAAAAAGGATATAGCGTTATTAGAAAAGGTACAGAGAAGAGCCACCAAAATGGTAAAGGTGATGGAAGGCTACTCCTAAGAAGAGAGGCTACAAAGGTTAGGGCTCTTCAACCTGGAAAAGAGACGGCTGAGGGGAGATATGATAGAGGTCTTTAAATTAATGAATGGAGTGGAACGGGTAAACGTAGTTCGATTGTTTACGCTATCAGAATATAGAAAAACTAGGGGACATGTAATGAAGCTACAGGGTAAACTATTTAAGACAAATAAGAGACAATATTTTTTTACTCAACGTGTAATCAAACTCTGGAATTTGTTACCGGAAGATGTAGTAAAGGCTTTTAGTGTAGCTGGTTTTAAAAAAGGTTTGGACAAGTTCCTGGAGGAAAGGTCCATAAACCATTATTAAAAAGGGACCCAGGATATCAATGCTTGACCCAATACAAGCATTGTGGAACCTGTGTCTCTTGGGGATACTGCTGGGTACGTATGACCTAGACTGGCCACTATTGGAAACAGGATATTGGGCTTGATGGACCTTGGTCTGACCCAGTATGGCATATCTTATGTTCTTGGTCCAACTAAGAGCAACCAGTCACGTCAGAAACAATACACAGTAGAGGAACGTGATGTGTCCAAGGAAAGAACAAAACAATCATATAATATTGAAAAGAGGCGTTTTATTCACAAACCAAAAGTTGGTGCCCACCCGACACAGGCCGTGTTTCGTTTAACAAAACTTCATCAGGGGTATAGGGCAACTGGATGACAAGGGTTGATATTAAAGAAAAAGGATGTATGCAGGTAACTATAGGACTGGCTCTGGAAACTGTCCTCTTAGTATTTTATTGTTGATTTTTTTTCAAATATTTAAAATAGTCATTTCTTTCCACCCTGGAATCTAACTTTGTAATCTTTTCCGATGGACTGGCTTTCACTTTTAAATTAACTACAGCAGTTCTCAATCTTCCTTCTCTTGTTGCTGAAACATTTGAATTCATCTGTTTATCTGAAAGCCGAAAGCAGCTTTATTGAAGACCAAGAAATATCCACTTGATAGATGAGAATATCAGTCACCCTACAGGCTATTTTTCATCATAGCGTTTGCCAGGGCTTGATAGTTGTTTATCTTTAATGTATTTCCCCTCCTGTCAAGGATCTTTGAACTATCAAGCCCTGGCAAACGCTATGATGAAAAATAGCCTGTAGGGTGACTGATATTCTCCTCTATCAAGTGGATATTTCTTGGTCTTCAATAAAGCTGCTTTCGGCTTTCAGATCAACAGATGAATTCAAATGTTTCAGCAACAAGAGAAGGAAGATTGAGAACTGCTGTAGTTAATTTAAAAGTGAAAGCCAGTCCATCGGAAAAGATTACAAAGTTAGATTCCAGGGTGGAAAGAAATGACTATTTTAAATATTTGAAAAAAAATCAACAATAAAATACTAAGAGGACAGTTTCCAGAGCCAGTCCTATAGTTACCTGCATACATCCTTTTTCTTTAATATCAACCCTTGTCATCCAGTTGCCCTATACCCCTGATGAAGTTTTGTTAAACGAAACACGGCCTGTGTCGGGTGGGCACCAACTTTTGGTTTGTGAATAAAACGCCTCTTTTCAATATTATATGATTGTTTTGTTCTTTCCTTGGACACATCACGTTCCTCTACTGTATATCTTATGTTCTTGTACTGGTTTGCCGAATCCAGTCCTACCAGTTGTACATCAGCATGTACCTAAGGGAATTAACGAGGAAGCTCACCAGTTACTCTGCAGGCCTCGCTGGGGAACCATTTTATTTTATTTATTTATTTATTGTTATTTTTATACCGCTCCTTCCCAAGATCAGCGGCGGTGTACAAAGGAACAACATTTCTACATAGAACACAATTTAACATGGTTAGGTTGTAATAGTTGTAACTATGTACAAGATAGGATTGATACTTAACGATAATCAACTTACAAAACTATGTACAGTTACAGCAGTTCAAGTCACTGATCTCAGCAGTCAAGGAATGCTCAAAGTTCCTGTCTAGAACAGCATGCGATGGCTTCGAATCCTCAGCCAGAGTGACCGCCATAGGCATTGGGGCCCGACACCAGGAGTGGCTATAGTCATCTGACCTCGAGCAGTGGGTCCAGGACAAACTCATCGATGTCCCTTGCACCAGTGAGAACCTCTTTGGAAAACCCATGTCAGACAGGGCTGCTGAGATAGAGACTGAGTTCCTGACCAGGACCAGACTCTCAAAGAAGACCTCGGTGTACACTCGTAAAAAGACCCCGGGGAAGAAGCCTTTCTTCCCGAGGAAGAAGGGGGGTCTTTAGTAATACACCACAGTACCAGGCCGCCTCTGCCCCACAGCAGGGGCAACAGTCCAAGGGGAAAGGGCACAGCCCCCGCAAACCTAAGACGCCTAAGACCCAGACCCAACCTGGAGGGAGTTTTTTTGACTCCTTAGGTATGGCCTCCTCTTCCCCAGGAGGCCCTCAGCAGCCCATAGGGGGGCATCTGGCCTGGTTTCCCCATAAGTGGTCCTCCATCACTACCAACCTCTGGGTACTGCAGGTAGTCAAGGAGGACTACCTCCTCCACCTACAATAGATGCTACCCTCGTTCTTCCCAGGAGAACCTGTAAGACTTCTCCTTCACCAGACTCTGCTCCTCACCGAGCTCGCAGGCCTCCTCACTGACAAGGCGGTGGAGGCAGTGCCCCAACATCTCTGGGGCAAAGGCTTCTACTCCAGATATTTCCTTGTTCCCAAGTGAACAGGGGACCTCTGTCCGATCCTGGACTTACAGAACAAACAGATTTCTGGTGAGGGAGAAGTTCAAGATGCTCTCCCTTGGAACACTGCTGCCTTACCTCCAGGAGGAAGACTGGCTGTGCTCCTTAGACCTGTAGGATGCTTACATCCTGATCTACCCCAACCACCAACAATACCTCCAGTTCATGGTGGGAGGAGGTCACTAAAGGTACAGGGTGTTACTATTTGGGCTGGCGAGGCCAAGGTTTTTCACCAAGTGCCTAGCAGTGATCGCAGCCCACCTTTGTCTCCAAGGGGCCTTCATCTTTCCCTACCTGGAAGACTGGCTCATAAGGGGAGGTAGAGCTGCAGAGGTGCACCAGGCCACCAAACACACTATCCACATCCGGCAGCATCTGGGGTTCGTCATCAACTACCCGAAGTCCTACCTCTCTCTGGCACAGTGCCTGGAGTTCATAGGGGCTCAGCTGGACAACCTCCAGGCCAAGCCCGTCCTCCCTCTGGAGAGGATAGAGCACCTCAGGGCTCTAGCCACAGAAGAGCAACACCGCAGGTCTGTGCCCGCTCGCCTTCTCCTGCTGGGCCATATGGCCCCCACGGTCCATGTAACCCCGTACACCCGCCTGCATAAGAGAGTGGCTCAGTGGTGCCTCCGCTCCTAGTGGACATACTCCCTCTGCCTGGAGGCAGTAACCCTCTCATAGGCGAAACACAACAGGATGCTCCTGCGGGAGGTCTACCTCCTGGGCCCGAACAACACCCTGGCAGACAAGCTGAGCAGAGTCCTCCAGTTGCATGAGTTGGTGCCTGGACCCCAGAGTGGCCTCTCGGCTTTTCCAAATCTGGGACGTCCTCCTATTGGACTTTTCGCAAGCCCGGACAACATGCAGTTGCCCTGCTTCTGCTCCTGCCAGCCGCACTATCCCAGGTGGCGGCGGTTGCGTTCCTCATCCCATGTACATAAGGTCTCCTACATCTTCCCACCGACACCACTGGTTGCCAAGACCATCTTCAAGGTCCAGCGTGATGGGGCATCACTGATTCTGGTAGCCCCCCCCCCCCCGGTGGCCCAGGCAACCCTAGTTCCCACTGCTTCTCTGTTTGCGGCACTTCCGATTCCCCTGGGCTGTTCCCCAGGACTACTCTCACAGGAAGGGGCTCTCTCCTGCACCCCAATCCTGGGGTTCCTGTTGCTCACAGCTTAGCTGCTGAAAGGGTAGCGCTAGCTCCCTTCAAGCTCTCACATGATATAGAGGAGGTCCTTTTGGCCTCCCATAAAGCCTCCACGAGAAAGACGTATGCCTTCAAATGGCATTGATTTTTTATGTGGTGTGCCAAGAGGCAGGCGAATCCTTTCTCCTGCTTGGTACAGTTGATGTTTCAGTACCTACTCCATCTGTCACAGGTGGGACTGAAGTCTAATTCAGTCGGAGTGCACCTGAGCACTACTGCGGCACACCGCCATTCTGTCGAGGGCAAACTTCTCTCGGCTCAGCCTTTATCTCTCATTTCCTGTGGAACCTTATATTGTCCAAGCCCCCTGTCTGCCTATCAACGATGGAGTGGGATCTTAATGTAGTGCTCTCACAGCTCACTAAACCACCGTTTAAACCCCTGGCTACCTTCCACCTGCAATACCTCTCTTAGAAGGTGGTCTTCCTCATGGCACTCATGTCACTCTGATGGCAGAGCCGCCCTACATGGGTTTCTACAAGAACAGGGTGGTGCTCTGCACACACCCGATGTTTCTGCCAAAGGTGGTGTCCCCCTTCTAACTCAGTTAGGTGGTGGTGCTCCCCACCTTCTTCACAAGGCTTCATGCTGGCAAGGATTGTAAAAGGGCCCTGTCCTATCTGCAACCAACTCAGGGCTACCGTAAAGTGCCTTAGCTCTTTGTCTCCTATGACCCCAGTAGACTGGGGCTTCCAGTAACTAAGCGAACTCTGTCCACTTGGGTGGCAGACTGCATTGCCCTCGCCTAAAAGCAGGCTGGGATCTCACTAGACCACCGTGTCACAGCACACCATGTCAGAGCCATGGCTACCTCTGTAGCAAATCTGCATTCCGTACCTGTCACTGCAATCCACCAGACACCACCTGCTCTTCATACCTTTGCAGCTCACTACTTCCTAGAAAGGGAGTCCTGATGGGACAGTGCCTTCGGCCAGACTGAGCTCCATAATATGTTTGAGGTGTAGGCAACTCCTGCTCTTCAACCCTTCTGTGTTCAGGCTACCAGAGTGCTGGTTTTCCACCGGACACTTGGGTCTTGTGAGAGTCTCTCAGTTGGGACTCAACTGCTGTAGCTCACGGCTCACCTTCTCTAGTCGCCGTGGCATTTTGTACAGGCTCTCGGTAGCCTGTAGCGGCAGAATACCATACGTGAGGACTAACTTCCTGTTTGTTCCCAGAGAAAGCATAGTTACTCACCTGTAACAGGTGTTCTCCAGAGACAGCAGGAATCAGTCCTCACAACCTTCCCTCCTCCCCTTGGAGTTGCTTCTTTACCGTTTTTTGATTTTTGCCATCTTAGCTATGTCATTAGGCAAGATGGCACCCTTGGGCAGATAGGGTACCATGCATGTGTGGTGCATCTCCCAAAGGCTTTCTTTGAAAGCTGGGGAGGTGCTTCCACGCTGGCTCCGTCGGCACTGATGTCATCCATATGTGAGGACTGATTCCTGCTGTCCTCGGAGAACACCTGTTACAGGTGAGTAACTACGCTTTATACTATATTACCTGTCATTTTTTAGCACCCTTTCTCATCGTAACTTGCAACAGATACGACTACAGAATTTTTACAATGCACAGAAAGCAATTTAAAAGATATGAGACATCAAAGATGAGGTGAGGTCAGAGATTTGATAAGGCAACTTTGTAATCATGGTCATTAAGTTATGCAAAAAAATGAAAAAGAGGACGGAAATTATGAATGTCTGGCATAGGTTTGTTGAAACAGAAAGGCACAAAGAATGAGAAAAGCATATGTTGCAGGATAATAAAAGAACAGTTCACTTGTGAGAAATGAGGATGGACAAAATAATAAACTGACATTATGATGGGGAAGAGTCAAAACACAGCATGAGATGTTGAGTGCTGTTATCTGTTAGATGGTTATTTGTTAACTTACTCCTTTTTTGTTCCTGTTGAACTATGTCAACAAAAAAAGGAAACATAGAGCCTGAGCTTACTCTTCTAAGCTTCTGTACCTATGGCAATCTAGCCTGAGATTGATGGATACCTCAGCCAAGCTTCTGTGGAGGCAGTGTCTGGAACTCTTGTTGCAGCTTCCGATGGGGGAGTGTCTGCACTGCTGGTGAGGGAAGTATTGCTCAGTCCCTCTGATCACTCTGTGTCACTGACAATCAGCTATGCTATAGCCCATGCATGCAGAACCAGCTGGTAGTGTTGACACAGCATCCATCTTGCTTAAGGGAGGAGCAGGAGAGCTGATACAGATGGAGCAGCTGCTTCATCTGAGACAACCAGAGCAGATACTAGGGAGTCTCATTCGTATTATGAGGTTGGAGGCACTCTTGTGATGTTTACCAAGGAAGCATGATAGTTAGTGGAATCTCCTTCTTGTTAACAGGCCTCTCTAGTGACTCTGGATCAGTCTGTGGTGTGCTGGTGAAGTTGGATGGCTCTGTAACGAATGTTCCTTAGGCATTAATTTTGAGGTGTAATTTGTTGGTGTTTTGACTTGCAAGCAATAATCTTCCTCTAAGGAACATTGGGAAGATCAGAAGCCTTGGAAAAGGAGGCTAAAGAAATTAGAAGAGTGAGTAATACCTTAGTACATGATGGAGCACATGAAAACTTTGTGAGACACTTAAACCTTCGTATATTAAATTTCCCCAAAATGACCAGTATAACACTCTTGGACACTTTCCAGAAATACCTAATGCAAGTGCTGCATTATCCAGCAAAGGAAGTACCACCTGGGAAAAAAGCATAGGCATTCCCAGAAGGAAGAGGAGGGAGTACATGCCCAATTAATAGCTAGAGTCTGGTTGTAACTGCACTATTAGAAACAAAAGTGCTAGAAGTACAAGAATGGACTATTTTACTGACGTCACCTTTTTGCAAGATTTGAGTAGGCAAATATGTCTCTACTTCAGAAATTCACAAGTTCTGTTCCTGAGATGAATATGGATCTTTTCAAATGTGGCAAGAGTTAACAATAAAAAATGAAAGTTATTTCTTGCTTTGCATCAAGAGACCCATGCTCTCTGAGCGCCACTTCTTTCCTACAATATTCTTGCACGTGTATAATTAAATATGGTGATGTAAAATACCTTTTCTTTGCCCAGAGCAATTAGGATTTTTCTTGGATGCTAAAAGGCTTATTGTCACGTCCCATGTTGGCAGGAGGGGAAGGGGGAGCTCAAGGATGATGTTCATAGTTAGATCATAGAGGTAAGTTTGCTTATTACCATAGGTTTTATAGCATTATTGTATTTTAGCTTTTCCTTTGCTTTTTCCTCATCTGCATTCTCCTTTCCCCTTCAAGCTTGTGTTCTGTTGCCATGAGGAGTCTATAATGTATTGGCTTATCTATTTCGACATTTTTTTTCACGTGACTTGTTGGCTTTATTTCTTTATTGCAAGTTTTTATTTGCTTGGAAAATATTTGTGGAATTAATCATGAAAAAAACAAAATGGAGGAACAAAAACCATGTCTTGTCTTCTGTATCAAGTGTCTCCAATTCCAGTCCTGGAGGGCCACAAACCAATCTTCAGGATGTCCCTAGTGAATATGCATGAGATACATTTGAATGCAGTGCCCCCCATTGTATTCAAATTTATCTCATGCATATTCATTAAGGACATCCTGAAAACCTGACTGGTTTGCGGCCCTCTAGAACCAGAATTGGAGACCACTGTTCTATATCTTAGCAAGGCATTTAAACAATACACATTGTTTAATGAGAAGAAGTAAGAGTGCAGCAAGAAACTTGTTATAAGAAATTTATTTAATTAAATTTTCCACCCACTCATTGCCTCAACCCACACCTTCACAACCTCAACATGCGGTGCACTGTGCTGTCGGTTACTGCAGTCTTCAGTGCGCACTTAACTCATGCCAAAACCTACACTGACCGCGCAACGCACATTAATAAAAGGGCCGCTAAAAGGCTAATACTCAAAAAATGCTAAGCTACTAAATTTAAGTTCAGTGCATTCATTTGTTCCCTATTTTCAGCCTATGTTTTCAGCTGAAAATACTAAACTCCTAACTTTTTTGCCCATCCTAAATGCTCTCTTTATTGGACTCCTAAATTTTTGAGTTTAATGAAACTTGGAGCATAGATTAGGAACCAACCCTAGTCAATTTTCAATGAGGCTAGTTTAGGAGCATAACTCTCAAATTTAGGGATCTGATCCCTTCGAAGATTGACTCCTAAGAGCATCATTGATATTAAAGTAAATGCTTAAAATTATGTCATATACAGATGAGATGTTGCTGATATTAAAAATATAAAAATATTTATCCGGGAACAAGCAGGAAGTCAATCCTCACATATGGGTGACATTGGTGCCGATGGAGCCTTCGCAGAGGCATCTTCCCAGCTTTCAAAGCAAACCTTTGGGAGGTACCACCACGCATGCGTGGTACCCTTCCTGCCCAAGGGTACCATCTTGCTCAGACTCCCTTTTTCCATGGAGCCCTTCAGACGTTTGTCTGTTTCCCCCTGGAAAAAGTTGTTTTTCCTCGACCTGAGTTTTACACTCTCTCCAGTTGTGCACCAGTACTCTTCCCACCACCTGAACCCACTGCCTCAGCATTGTGTCTCAGGTCCCTTCATTTTTCTCTTCCTTCCTTTTGGTGCTTTCGCGCCCTGTTTCCCCAACTGGCAGCACCGCGGGTCTTCAACCTCGTTGGGGCACTTTTTTCCCCTCATGGCTTCCAGTGGTTTTAAGAAATGTGATTGGTGTGCCAAGATAATGTCCCTCACCGACATACATGATTGCTGCCTACACTGCCTAGGGCCGGACCACGACCCTATGGCTTGCAATCTGTGTAAAAATATGTCCACCGAGACTTCAAGAGCCGTCAGCAGCAGCACAACAAGTTCTTCCCAGAGTCTCCAGCTCCAAATACCAAGGCCCCCTCTGAAGCCGCGAAATCCCATGATGTCCCCGCAGACCCTAGTTGTTGCCGTGGCTCTTCAGAAAGGGGATCTCCCTTGTGGGAACATAAGAAGAAGAAACTGTTTAAGGCAGCATCTCTAGACGGCTCTGATGGGTCTAGTAAGCCCCCAGGTCCCGCAGTACTCGATGGCTGTCGGAGGGATCAGAGGTGGAGCTGCCTATCAAGATCGCCAAAAAGGAGTCGACCACAGATCGGTCTCGGTCACCAGAGCCTTTCCTCATTGAGGACTCCCCTTTGGGGGAACCGGCACCAGATCTGAGTTTCTCGGTGCCCGTGCTGATGGCTGCAGAGTCTTCTGGACTCGAATCCAGGATGGTGGCCCTGGAGCGCAGTCTGACTGCCTTCATGGACCAGCAGCAGGCGTTTGTTGTCTGGTACTACCGGTTCCTCCACCCAGACCACCGGGCCCTTGACATCAAGGATTACCCCATAGGCCGAGCCGATCTTCGAGGCCATATGGCCCCAAGTCGATCCTCGGCCTAGGTCTCGCTCCGGGTCCAGCTCTACGGGACCGAGGTCTTCCCCGGCTAGTGCTCATGGAACCAGCCACGGGGCCTCCATGGGATGCAGGCAGGGCTCCAGCCTCCATCCCTGTGAAGCGCCCTTCCCTCGAGTCTTCCTCCAACTACTCGGAGTGGGAGACCGAGGACAAGGAGTCCCAGATATCCGATGCCATCATGATGTCCCCTCGGACTTGCCACCCTCAGAATCCCGGTGTCTGTCCCTGCCCAAGGAAATGGCATTCTCCGACTTGTACAGGATAAGTCAAAAGCCCTTGCATTCCCAATGGAATCAGAGGAGGATTCTCGGACGGAGGAATTAGAAATCCTCCAGTACAAGGCCCTGCTGGGGGAATAGCCACAGTACCCATCCCACCCATCCTGGACTGGCTAATGCTCTATATGTGGGAGACACCGGTGTTGGTGCCGGTGGTGAGCAAGTGGCTCGACTCAATGTATCGCGTCTGCCAGAGCCCAGGCTTCCAGAAGTCACAGCTGCTGCACAACTCCATGGTGGTGGAGTCGGCCATGCATCTGCTTAAGTGCCAGAAGAAGCACTCCTCGGTGCCCCAGGTAGGGAGGCTTGCACCTTGGACGCTCTCAGCAGAAAGTGCTACCAAGGCTCAATACTTATTGCCCAGATCCAGGCCTACCAGCTGTATATGGGCATGTACCTGAGAGACATGGCGAATGAACTCTCCAGGTTCTTGGCTGGGCTCTCCGAGGAACCCCTGCTGCGGTTCAGGAACCTGTCCAAGGCCGTCCGTGAGTGCTCTGAATTCATGACTCCAGCAGCCTATGACTGCTTTGAGTTGGCAGAGGGCATTGGTGCTCAACGCCAGGCCTGGCTACAGTCTTCCGACCTCGATCAATGGGTTCAGGACAAATTGATCAATGTCCCATGCCAAGGGGAGAACCTCTTTGGCAAACCCATGATGGAAAAGGCTGCTGAGTTGGAGTCCGAGTTCACGACGAGGACCAGGCTCTCCAAGAAGACCACTGCCCTTCCCCAAGGAAAGGGGTTGCTTACAAAAGCTGCCCACATTTTCAGGCCTCCTCAGCTGCCCAGCAGGGTCAGCAGGCTAAGGGAGATGGGTAAGGCCCTCATAAGCAGAAGGCTCCCAAGCCCCAGGTCCTGGCTCCAGCCCAGCCAGGGGGAGCTTTTGACTCCTTGCACATAGCCTCTTTACCCCAAGGAGGGCAGCAGCCCACAGGAAGACGTCTAACCTTGAATGCCTACAGGTGGCCAACCATCACTACCAATTCCTGGGCCCTCCAGGTAGTCAAGGAAGGCTACCTTCTCCACCTGTCTCAGACACCTCCTCCTTTCTTCCCGGGCGAGCCCCCCAGGTCTCCCCTTCACCAGGACCTCCTGTTGAAGGAACTCGCAGGCCTTCTCAAGGACAAAGCGGTAGAACCAGTACCCCATCATCTTGGGGCAAGGGGTTCTACTCCAGTTATTTCCTCATGCCAAAAAGAACTGGAGGCCTATGGCCCATCCTGGACCTGCACAACCTGAACAAGTTCCTGGTGAGGGAGAAGTTCAAGATGCTCTCCCTTGGAACATTGCTGCCTTACCTCCAGCAGGGAGACTGGCTATGCTCCTTGGATCTGAAGGATTCATATGCCTGCATCTTCATTCTCCCCAGCCATCGGCAGTTCCTTCACTTCATGGTGGGGGATGCTCACTACCAGTACATGGTGCACCCTTCGACCTGGCCTCCACCCCCACAGTCTTCTCCAAATGCCTGGCAGTAGTAGCCGCCTTCCTCCATCTCCAGGGGGTATTTATCTTCCCCTACCTCGACGACTGGCTCATAAAAGGAAGCACAGCCACAGAGGTTCAGCAGGCCACAGCACGCATCATCCAGGTCCTACAACATCTGGGTCTGCCAGAGCCTGAGCTTCCAGAAGTCACAGCTGCCGCACAACTCCATGGTGGTGGAGTCTTGATAAACTACCCCAGATCCCACTCCTCCCAACACAATGTCTGGAATTCATAGGAGCAAGGCTGGACACTCTTCAGGCAAAGGCCTTCCTTCCCGTGGACCGGGTAGATCGTCTCAGAGCACTGGCCGGAAAGGTGCAACACCGTCCCTCAGTGTCAGCTCGGCTTCTACTGTGCCTACTTGGGCACATGGCCTCGACAGTCCATGTTACCCTGGATGCTCGCCTTGACGGTCCATGTTACCCCGGAAGCTCGCCTCGACGGTCCATGTTACCCCGGAAGCTCGCCTGCATATGAGGGCCGCTCAGTGGTGCCTTCAGGACTAGTGGGCACAGGCAACAGGCCATCTCCAAGATAAAGTCTCAGTGACCTGCCAGCTGGAAGAATCCCTGACTTGGTGACAAAATCCCCAACACCTACAGGCGGGGATGACCTTCCAAACCCCAAGCTCTCTAAGGGTCCGCATTACGGACGTCTCTCTGCTGGGATGGGGAGCCCACTGGGAAGAACTCTTTATCCAAGGCAGCTGGTCTCAAGCCGAGAGCAACAATCAGATCAACCTCCTGGAACTTCGGGCAATATATCTGGCCCTCTGAGCATTCTGTCACCGCCTAAGATACCAGCTGGTGCTGATCCAAAGAGACAATCATGTGGCAAGGTTCTTTGTGAACAAGCAGGGGGGGCATGGGGTCTTGTGCCCTGTGCCACGAAGCAATAATACTTTGCTCCTATGCAATTCAACAGGGAATACTCCTGTGAGCGGTATACCTACCAGACCAGGAGAATGCTCTGGCAGACAGACTGAGCAGGGTCCTGCAGCTGCACGAGTGGCACCTGGACTCCAAAGTAGCCAACCGGCTCTTTCATCTCTGGGGGATCCCAAGGGTCGACCTCTTTGCCAGTCTGGACAACTACCAGTTGCCTTGCTTCTGTTCCTGGCAGCCTCATCTGTCCTGGATAGCGGCAGATGCATTCCTCATCCTGTGGTCGGATGGCTTTATGTATGCCTTCCCACCCACACCGCTGATTGCCAAAACACTCTTCAAGGCTCTTTGTGACAAGGCGTCGCTGATTCTGGTGGCTCTACGGTGGTCCATGCAGCCATGGTTCCCTCTACTCCTCCAGTTGTCAGTGAAGACTCTGATACCCCTGGGGAATTCACTGGGGCTCTTGTCTCAGGAGGAGAGCTCTCTCCTGCACCCCAACCTGGAGTCCCTATCACTGATGGTGTGGCTGCTGAAAGGGTGACCTTAGCCTATTTCAATATCTCAGGAGACGTGGAAGAGATCCAGCTGGCCTCCCGTAAGATCAGGAGGGCTTACACATTCAAATGGCGAAGGTTCTCGATCTGGTGTGCAGAGCAGAGGGTGAACCCGTTCTCCTACCCGGTGCAGCTGATGCTGCAATACCTTTTTTATCTCTCACAATCCGGGCTTAAATCAAACTCCATGAGAGTGCGCCTCAATGCCCTGGCGGCGCATCACTATCCTGTTGAGGGCAAGTCCCTTTCGGTCCATCCACTGGTGACCCACTTCTTGAAAGGACTCCTGTTGCCCAAACCCTCCGTCCACCCTCCAGCGACGGAATGAGACCTTAATGTAGTTTTGGCGCAGCTCACTCGCCCACTATTTGAGCTCTAGCTACCTACCACCTGAGTTACCTCTCGTAGAAGGTTGTGTTCCTGGTAGCGCTCACACCACTCAAAGGTTCAGCAAGCTCCAAGCCCTGGTGGCAGAGGCACCATATATCAGATTCTATAAGAACAGGGTCGTGCTGCGTACAGACCCCAAGTTCCTTCCGAAGGTGGTATCTCCTTTCCATCTCAACCAGGAGGTGGTGTTACCCACCTTCTTCCCCAGGCCTCACTCCAGCAGTGCAGAGACCGTCCTTCACACCTTGGATTGTAAGAGGGCCCTGTCTTTCTACATTCAGCAGATCCAGGGTCACCAGAAAGCCGTGAGAATAGTGATGGCCTGAAACATGGCGCTATGTAGCGGTATGATTTCCTGATTTATTATAGGAGCAGTGAAGTGAATGGTGTGGCTTCCTCTTGCGTGCCAGATCGAAATGACTGAGAACAAAAAGGCCTACTTTGTATGCCCTACAGAATGGTAACAGTGATGATTGAAAGGCTTCAAATGAAAGTTAAGTTTGCCTTTTTCATCTTGTATTATATTTAGGGCTAATGACTTTCAGCGTTTGTGCCGCTATTTTTCCTGTTGCGATACAAGATATAGCGAGGCCGCGGGCAGGGTCCCGGCGGCCGGCAGTAGCCAGGCGCGCGGCCCGGTGCGGGGACCTGGCACGCGGCCGAGGCTGGGGGGCGCGTAGAGGAATAAGTTAAATTTATTGGCTCCCGGCGAATGCATTCACGCGGGAGCCAATGGGGGAGCGATCGGGCAGCGTGGCGGGGGAGGAGTCGAATGCCGGAAGCCTCCGCATGGGCATTTACGTTGGCGGAGGCCAGAGGGGTGCCGGCTTCCCGCCCGCCCATGGGGGTTTGAGGGGTGTTGCAGCTTTGGGGGGTGGCGGGATCCCGGAGGTGTCCGGGGTCCGGAGCCTCATGGTACACTTGGGCGGGGGTGGGGTCCCCTGACCCAGACAGACCCTGGCCCGACTTTTGCTAAGGCATGGCGAAGTCGGGGAAAGGGGTTAGGAGGCTTGCTGAGGCAAGTTATGGCCGTAGCGGTGGGAATGCACTTTGCTAAGGTATGGCTGGTGCGGCACTGCTCTGCTAAGAGTTTTGGTTAAGGTTTATGACGTTGATATATTGTTGAATGGTTAATGGTGAATAAAGCTGCAACCAGTTTTGTCCATAACATGGTGTGTGGTCTGTTTTGTGGGAATGGGGTCGAAAGGTGGGGGGAAGTGGTGTTAGGGGCCAGGAGCACCGGGTCCGAGGAGGTTGGGTTGTGCAATTCCCCTTGGATTTGAATATTTTAGATTGAATAGTTTTGAGCTGATTGTTTGACTCATGAAAAAGAATAAAAAGGAATGTTTGCTTCAAGAGGGTTTTTCTCTCGTGGCAAATGGTCCGACAAAAAATAACTTTGTAGATGTTTTCAGTTTACAAATTTTTCTTGTTAATATTCAAAGGTAATTGTTTCAAAGGGGTTTGTTTGGACATTTGATTATATTTCTGAAAGCACAAGCATAGTACAGCATGATTTATCATGGTCATTTGCTCCCTGGAACCAATCAAAAACACTGTTTATTCTAATTCTTCATTGGACCTTATAATACATAATAAAAGAAGAAAACACAGTTCATAATCATTAAAACAGACTCTGCCACTCCTCATCCATATTCCTATCCAAAGGTGAAACTGTAGGATTTTTAAAAACCCAATATTATTCTCTCTAGTTGAGATGTACTTCACGATCCCCCCACGTCTATTTAATTTTAACAGGTTCAGTTATATTCCAGTGTATATCTATAAAGCTGTGTCTCTCTTATATATACATGTGGAAATGGCATCCACATCTAATGACCATTTTAGAAAGGATTCAGTTTAAACCTGGATGCCCTTTAGTACTTGGAAGTTTCAAGGAAGAATGTTGGGCGTAATAAGGAGTGTCCAGGATGGGTTGAAAATCTACACATGTATTCCCCATTTCAGACAGGAAATACACATGTATGGCCATTATTATTGGGATTTACACGTGCTGTATGTCACATATAGGTTTTTAAAAGGCCACATTTTGGCTAGCCCTTTACAAGAGGGATTAAAGGGGTTATTTATGATGGAGTTCAAAATAGAATGGGACAGACACAGTGGATCCCTTTATAGCAACAGGATAACTATCTCTTATATCTCAACAAATAGAGGTGACCTGCATGGAGCGGTGGGTACACCCCTAAACAAGGGAGCGGTGATCTGCATGGAGCGGCAGGTGCACCTACTCTTGCCACCTTGCTGGGCAGACTAGATGGATCATACCGGTCTTTATCTGCCATCATATACTATGTTACTATGTTTATTGATATGATGAATTGCCTTTCATCAAAACACCAAGATAATGTAGTTTATTTCTCACTCCTGATTTGACATAAATGAAAATTGTGAGCTCTGCAGTTAATTGGCATTCTTTACACATGTAAGTTTGCATAATGGGCAAGTTACACGTGTAAGTGCCAGCATTTACTCATGAAAGTTCCAAAACACCAACCATCATAAGTGTCAACATTTACACGTGGGAGGTACCGAGTTATCACCACTGTAGGCTTGTATCAGCCCATAAATGTGCACTCCTGCTCCTCTATATTTGCTATTTTAGAAAAGCTTCCACATTTAGCGGAGCATGTTCCAAAATACCAACAGAATTGTAAGTGTCACCACCAGAACGTCTCAATTCCGGCCTCCATGTCTTTTCTAAAATAGGCCTTACAATATTCTACCATCAGGGCAGTCAGTCGTATGTAGCTCTTATGTTCAGTGAGATGTATTTAAAGAGTAGCTTCATGCTGCCCACATACATTAAAGGAACATGGCACACTATTAAGGAGCCTGTTTACTTAAGTGTGGTAAGAATTTGCCATTATTAAGCGGTAATTGCAAAGCCTTTGCATACATGTTGGGGGCATTCCCAGCATCTTCCCATACGGTTAGGTGTGTAGACTAGCTAACTGAAGAAACTAGAGAGGTGATCCATATCACTTTTGCTAACATCAAGTGGAAAGAACAATGGTTGGCTAAAATAATAATATATAGTGTGCATGAAGAATGAATGTAGGTATGAATGGTTGTTTTAGGTTTTTTCCTTTTATATATTTGTTTTTTAAAGAGAAGGGATCCCAGAACCAATCCGTAAGGTTTTTCACTGATCAGAGAATTGGTTGAGTGGGAGGCGACAAAGGGTACAGGTAAATAGAGCTCACTCTGAGGAGAAGGAGGTTACCAGTGGTGTGCCCCAGGGATCTGTCCTTGGTCCGATTTTTTTTAACATCTTTGTTAGTGATATAGCGGAAGGGCTGTCAGGTAAGATTTGCCTCTTTGTGGATGATACCAAAATCTGCAATAGAGGTGTAGATTTATTTATTTTATTGCTTTTATATACCACGCTCTTTAAAATCAGTGTGGTTTACAGACAACAGTTTTTGTGTATAACAGGCTCACTGTTGTGCACTTACAATAAAACGGGGTGATACAACTTGGGTTTCAACTGGGGGAACTATCTACAGTATTAACTTGAGTTGTCTGTGACTTACAATTACCTGCCAGGGTGTATGGTAGGTGAGGTTGAGTTACTGGGTTGAGAGTAGTGCAGGAGAAAGAGGTGGTGTTTAGATAACATGAGGAGGGATCTAGCTAAACTTGAAGAATGGTCTAGAATTTGGCAGCTGGGATTTAATGTTAAAAAATGTAAGGTCATGCATTTGGGCTGCAGCAATCCAAGGGAGCAATATAGTATAGGGGGTGAAGTACTTTTGTCCACTAAAGAAGAGCGGGACCTCGGTGTGGTTGTGTCTGATGATCTTAAAGTAGCTAAACAGGTAGAAAAGGCAACAGCAAAAGCTAGAAGGATGCTTTGGACAAAACTGCACCACTCCCCCATTCAGCCTTGGATGTCCTCGCTCTAGGGACATCCTTAGAACCACTTTCTAAAATGACTCGCGGGACATCTCTGCTTTTAGAACAGCCAAATTAAAATAAATAACTGCCATGGCGTTTTGGATCCTGCAACCACGAAGCGGAGGAGTGGCCTAGTGGTTAGAGCAAATGCCTAGTACCCAGAAGATCAGGGGTTCGATTCCCACTGGCACTCCTTGTAACCTTGGGCAAGTCACTTTACCCTCCATTGCCTCGGAAGAAAAGGCTGGCATTCTACTTCCGGTGATACATTGCCAAGAAAACCCAGAGGTAGCTGGGTCACTCTGAGTCAATACTGACTTGATGGCACTAAAAAAAAAACAAACAAACCACAAAGCACATGATACGTCACTCTTCTATCCCATAGTAATCCTTTTTTTAAGAAAAGGAGTGATATATGCCCATCTTCATTTCTCCAGAATGGTTCCAATCTTCAAAGCTTAAAGAGAACTGTCAGGAAAAAGCCAAACCTCTCTGAGCGCTCTTAATTTTATTAAATGTGTCCCATTTAACTCCATTATTTTGTCCACTTTCAATTTTGTTCATTCCAGGGGTACATATGATGATAGGGTAAATTATGTGACATCTACCTTAAATATTTCTGCCAACACTAGTGAGATTTAGAAAATAGTAGGTTTTAGAATAATGCAAAACCAAATATATTTAGGGCCTGATTCTATGCCACGAATAGCACACACGCTATTCGTGCCTTCTCTGCCCGTGTCTAACTTGCCTGCCAGTTGTGCAGGGAAGTTAGATGGGGGTAGAGTCTGGACAGGTGGTGGGCAGTCGCCGGCCCTGGATGTACAGGGGCGATTTCTAATATCTGCCCTTAATGTCCAGGGCCGGTGACATGTGCGGATGTGTGTTTTTGCACAGCTGGGGCGCAGAAGGGGCAGGGGGGGCTGGAAGACTTTCCCCACAGCCTGACCATGGCCTTAGGGGTTGATCTGCAGGGAATAAGCATTTTTTTCTCCAGTGGCCGGCTTCACGGCTCTTCAATGGAGCCGCGGTGCCATGGCAACATGACACCGTGGTGCCGCGGCTCCATTGAAGAGCCTTGACTGAGTTAGCCGGGTACAATCCTGGACTGTTCACGGTTCTGATCCCGTGGGGCTAGACGTGCCCCACAGGATCAGAATCGCGATTCCCCTCTGTACATCCGGTTGAGACCGGACGTACAGAGGGGATTGACGTCCGGGACAGAATAAGCCTGTTAGTGTCAGTGAGGTAGAGTGAGTGATTGAATGCATAAAGCCCATAGCTTCACTGCAGGTGTAATAATTGAATTCCTTCCTTAGCAAAGATAAGAATGGCACATTGCATTGCTCCCCTGAGAATGGGAGCACAGAGGAGATGTGCCAGTTGACATAGTGCTCCAGAGTGTCATGAAGAAGAATAGTTGAGAGAGAAATGAGAGCGACACATCTCCAAAAGAGCAAGAGTAATAAAGACATTCAGAACCCTCTATTTGGACATAAGGAAAAGAAGCACTTATATCTTTCACTTTAACTTGAGTAACGAGGAGAATTGGCGCAACAGAGGCCATCAGCTGATAGGATCATCAGGAAATTAAGTGTGATCTGTGAATTGTCAGGTAATAACCATCATCTTGACTTAACTGAGTGTTGGAGTCAAGCAGAAATTGCTGAGTACTTATAAGAGAGAGAAATAACTATCGGGAGACTGAAATTTGTCTGGGATTGAGACAGGCTTTGCCCATAGCAGTTAAGGAATTTACCCACCCATTAGCTTATTGAACATACCACAAATAGTTTTCCTTTGGAAAATTCTTCTACGGCTCAACATGCAATGTAAATTGAACGGTTTTGGGTACTGTTAACCTTTGTTGTTCGAAATTGTGTCAGAAGTGCAGGTTACCCATTCCTACAAGAAGGGCCTTGAAGTCTAAGATCCCTGTAAGTGCAGTAGGACCCAATATACGTCTCATGTATTACAGAGAACTTGTACTACATATGAAAATGAGTCAAATGAGAGGACATTTTGGATTTTATAAATTTTGAACAGTTAATGTCTACTATTAAAAGAAAAAACCTAAACAGGTGGTTTGAAAGACAGCAGAATCTAAAATGATATCTATAGTTGCCGGCAGATTAGATTTTTATTTATTAATTATTATTCAGCTCACGCCTTTCCAGTAGTAGTTCAAAGCGAGTCATAATCAGGTACTGTAAATATTTTCCTGTCCCCAGAGGGCTTCCAATTTACGTTTGTGCCTGAGGCAATGGAAGATTAAGTGGCTTGCCCAAGGTCACAAGGAGTGCTAGTGGTTTGAACCCTGATCTTGCTAATCCCAGGCTGCTGTCCTAACCACTAGGCTTCTACTCCACTCCTAGATGGGGAGAGGCATAGAATGGATTGACATTGAACCCTGAGGAGGGAGACAAAATGAAAATAAATGTGAAAAAAGGGCCTTCATTTTCAAGGGTTCAGTTTGAAGATGTTAGACCATTTAGGGCTAGATATACTAAAATACACTGCCTTGTTCATGCATGCTAATGCTCTTAACATGTGCTATTAGTAAATAGGCTCTATTGCATAAAAAGGGACCTGCGGTACATAATATGTTAGCAACTGCTAACATGGCAAAACAGTTTAGCTACTACTCGGTAACCACCCTAAGACAGAGCGACCTATGTGCAAAACATTTTTTCCATGGAAACAAACTGTGGAAAAAACCTTCAATACATTTGGTCTAGAAAATGCAATATCAGACAACCGATATGAGAATAATAAAAAGATATGGGCATTAGCAGCATAGCAATGCTAGGAAATGTTAAAAAATGTTGACTACTAGTGAAGGGTAATATTATAACAGGTTGCCTATGTTTATTGGGCAGGAAGGCACCTATTTTATAAAAACACATCTGTGTCTGTGTCTTTATAAAATGCTAGCACAAATCCTGCAGAAACTGTGCCTACATTGAAAGCATGGGCCTTTATGTCTCCTCAGGAGAACCCCTTAAATCCAAAAAAATGCACTTATTCGTGTTCATCAATGCAGAGACTGTTGAAGCATAACTTCAGACCAGGTAAAATGTAGATTAAAAAATGGCAAAGCATTTCTCCTTCAAATTGTGATCAGAGGCTACTAGCTTAATTTGCAAGGATAATACACAAAATGTTAACTGATTTCCACAAACCAAACTAATACAATTCTTTGTAATCCAGTGATGAAGTGCTGGTTGAATTAACTGCAAATATTGATTTTTTTTTTTTAAATTTTTGGATGAAAGGCGTTCAATCTATTTCACAATAATGCACAGTGAGACGGGATTTGTTAAGAATATAAGCGTTCTTCAGTGGGCTTGTCCGGGACAAGACCGCTGATGGAGTATTGCTATTCGTAACAATCCACTGCCCTCAAGTGTGTTACTGGTTTTATGAAATGGATTTCTGGAACTGTGAAAGGAGGAACACATTTATTTTTAAGCAACAGAGTTGTTTTTCTCTCTGTTTTTGAAGTTGAATAGCTCTCCCTTTGTTGAATCTTGCATTCTCAGCCATGACCTTGCGCTCAGTATCAGGCTAGCACAGAACTCTGGTACACCGATTACTCACCCTTTCCTATCCATTTCATAAAGGTTGCAAATGTTTCTGATTTTATATGGTACGCGATCTAAAATGAAAAGAAGTCTTTGTATCATGATTTGCCAGATCTAGGAGCACTGTGCACAGTTGTTTGATTGAAAATAGCAAGCACCTGTGCCATGGGCAGCCTCATTGAAAACTGCAGAACTACCTCTGGGTGCTTTCCATTTCTTTGAATTGACTCTATAGACGTCTTATCAACAAGCTGTTGATTTCCTATGTGTTTGGAAAGTAGTGTTCATATGTTTGGTATACAAGAGTTAAGGCATCAACAAATCAAACTCACAAAGTCTCATCCAGCCTTCTGGATGAAGCAGAATAAAAATCCACAGGCTGTCCTTGACAGTATCTAGTAAACAAAAGTTTACAAAATAGTGCGGCACTAATCTAACCAGTTCACAGAGTCTGGTCTGGAATGAGGTTATCTTCCATTTTAAAATATATTGCTCTGTATTCTGAATACATGAGAGCGGACATTTCAGAGGCAATTTTATAACCAGCTGCATAAGTGGATGTAGCCGGTGTACCTATAAAAAAGTGGCAATTTTAGAAAGGGAAAGCACACACATTTTCCCATATAGAATCGCTGTGTATAGATGCAGCCAGTGGCAGAAGACGCACGCATATATTTACAGCTGTAAATATACACACACATATCTGCCGAGTTATATATGTATAATTTTGCATTCTGTAATATATTCCCATAAAACCATAACGCCATACCCAAGGAATACCAACTTTTACTACTTGTGCATATTTTAACATGTTTATCTGGCACGGTATTTTATAAATGGCTTTCTTCAAATTTATCCTACCTATATTTAATGTTGACTTTGCTTTAGTGTTATTGTTAAAGGGATTTTCGTGAATAATAAATTAGGAATTTGAAAATGTGTTTGTTGCCAGCTGTTGACTTATGTCATGCATTTTTTAGCCCTTTTTTATTGAAACTTTACAAGTTTTAGAATCACTGATTTTTTACATGTATTTTGCTGTCAGCTGTGGTAAACCAGCAATGATATGCAAATGTTACCATAAAGATTTAGCAGCATTTCAACAGATACTCCAGTTCCATGTTTTCAATTTGCATATCTTTGCTACTGTATCATAGAGAAGATGGAAGTAAAATAAGAGATTAAGGGGGCTAGTTACTAAGCTGCAGTAAAATATCACATTTTACCACAGCAAGATAGTATCTCCCTCGGTAAATAAATAGCACAACTTGTGGTCAACCTTGCAAGCTGTGCTACTCTGCTCTCCGGGAGTATCAAGCTGCTAACTCTGGCCCACTGCTCCTAATGAGCTTTTTTAAAGGGGCCAGTGCATTTCAGTATCTACGTGGACTTCCCTCCCCCACCTAAGACACTCTGTTAATCTTTTCCCCTGCCCCCCCCCCCTCTCCTAAGAAAGCCCCCCATTGCTTTGAAGACTGTCAACCAGGCCTACCTCTGGAAATACCTGGTAGTCTAGGGTAATGGGGCTGGACCAATCCCCATCTGGTACTGAGTTCAAAATTATATCGATTACCACTAGGGGTTAATCTCATGGTACTACCATTAGGGTCAATGCCAAATAAGGGAGTGGGGCTTGCGGGAGGGATATCTTTAAGGGTGGAGAGTCATCAGCCTTCATGGGGCATGGGGGTCTTAACTGAAGGTCCTGGGGGAGAAACGTGTGGGTGTGGAAGGTCTTGACGGTGTCCAGGAGCATCAGGCAATATGCTAGGAACCCCTTGGGTAGGAAGAATAGCACTAGATTTGAGCTGGCATTATTTTTCTAGGAGTAATGCAGTTTGCCAAGATCAATGCAAGCTGTGTTATTAGATTTGCATAATAATGAGGTCTCTTGCATGCATTTTAATGATTTGCTTCTCATTATATGTTAATGAATATTGCCTCAAACTAACATGCGTTAGGTAAAATAATGCATGATTTTGCCATTTAATGCCTGTTAAAAGCAATATCGTGTTATTCCCTAAAGCCAGGAATAAAGGGGTATTTTCCTCTTTAACAAAACATATGCTTAATTGAATGTATTGTAAAACTATTATATATTTTAATTTTCAAATTCCTATACTATATTATTCAACTTTGATGGGGTCCCTATAACAAGAAAACAATAGCTAATAGAATATTGTAACACTAGGGCAAATGTGCACTTTTACTAATAAGAAAAAGATATACTTTGGCTTTTGTTTTTGTGGAATGCATTTTTATAGTTTTATATTATATTCCAGTTATTTCAGATTGCCAAAATCAAGATGATACATACAGTGTGATAACCTATTCTTTTTTTTCTAGTTTTTCAGAAAATGCAAGTGAAAGTGAATATTGAGACTATAAACTGTACTGTATTTACAAATGTAAACATTGCAAGTGTGATATATATATATTTTTTGTGTGCACACCTTCTTTTTCAATAGCAGCTTGAAATTTTGTTTTGGGCATCTTTTTAATTTAGTTGAAATACTTTTAGATGTCAAAGACAACTCCTTTAGCCGATCTCGGAGTTCAAGTGTAACCAGCATTGATAAAGAATCCCGGGAGGCAATTTCAGCTCTGCATTTCTGTGAGACTTTCACCCGGAAGACTGATGCCTCAACTTCCCCATGTCTATGGGTCGGGACTACAATGGGTACAGTACTAGTTGTTGTACTCAACCTTCCACCAGGAGGAGAACAAAGACTTCTTCAGCCAGTTATTGTATCCCCCAGTGGTATGTATATACAACAGATTTTCAGCTCACAGTGTTAATAGGGGTGGTATTCGAAAGTCCTCCACTTTTTTACTATTCATGATTTTTTATTATGTGCCTGGTTTTGTTTTAGTGTTGAAATAAGAGTATCCTCATCTTGTAACCTAATGTAGAATGCTATTCTGTGTAAGTTTGTACAATATGGGCATAAATAAGAACATTACAGTGGAAGTATATTCTTCTCCTATGTAATGTATTGTTAACTCTCTATGTTACTTTCAGTCTCCAGTTGCACCCTCTATCCTCATTACTTTTTCAGCCATTCTACAACCTATTGATATTTATCAGAGCAAACTTTGACTCCTGACCATTTTAAAAGGATAACACATTTTTCCATTAATACTGTGCACTGTTGAATGCAGGAAATTTGGAACATATTGAGGGTCTTAAATAGCTTAAAATGAGTCTTTATCTTGGCCATATGTTACATCAGTTCTATGTCACTCTTAATATATGGCTTTGAATTGATACTCGCACCATCCAATTTTGTATATGATGTCTAGATCAGTGTTTTTCAACCTTTTTTGTGCAAAGGCACACTTTTTTCATGAAAAAAATCACGAGGCACACCACCATTAGAAAATGTTAAAAAAAATTTACCTCTGTGCCTATATTGACTATATATAAAGTAATTCTCTTGAATAGGAATCAAACACTCACACCAACCCCCCTCCCCTGCTGGTTCACACCAACCCCCCTCCCCTGCTGGTTCACTCACACCACCCCCCCCCTCCACTGCTGGTTCACTCACCCACCCCCCTGTCACTTACTCACCCCTCCTGCTGGGTCACTCACTCACTTACCCCCCCCTCCCCTGCTGGTTCACTCACACCATCGCCCCCCCCCCCTTGCTGGTTCACTCACACCACCCCCCCTCCACTGCTGGTTCACTCACACTCCCCCCCCCCTTGCTGGTTCACTCACACTCCCCCCCCCCTTGCTGGTTCACTCACACACACACCCCCCCTCTGCCCAAGCCACTGCTTCTGCTTTGTACAGAGCAGCGGCTGCACTACACTTACATTGAAAAGTAAAGAGAAACTGTGTCAGGAGCCCTCCGGTCATCGCAGAGCCCGAGGAAGTGATGTCATGGGGGCGGGCTCCTCACAGGCTGTCTTTCCTTTTCAAATTAACTTTATTGCAGCTAAAGTTAATTTGAAAAGGAAAGACAGCCTGTGAGGAGCCCGCCCCCATGACATCACTTCCTCGGGCTCTGCATGATCGGAGGGCTCCTGACACAGTTTCTCTTTACTTTTCAATGTAAGTGTAGTGCAGCCGCTGCTCTGTACAAAGCAGAACCAGCGGCTGCACTGCTATAGGGAATCGCGTTCGCGCCGCGGACTTCGGCACAAAAGCCGTTTTTTTGCTCTGGCTGCTCCCGATCTTGAGGCCAGAGCAAAAAACCGGCTTTTCATTGGCCGGTTTTACAACTGTGCTGGCAGCCGGCCTGGCCATGGAAAAACCGGCCAGGCCAGCTGAAAACCGGCCGGTTGGCAACCCTAATTTGTGAGCCGAGGCCACATGTTACGGATGAAATTGGAATTTTTCCCACGGCACACCAGACAATATGTCACGGCACACTAGTGTGCCGCGGCACAGTGGTTGAAAAACGCTGGTCTAGATCAGAAAATGAATTTTTACGTCTGTGTGCGCCAAACTGCAGTAGTATTTTATAAAAGGCTCCACTGAATGTAGAATATTTTCTAAAATACATGAAATGAGACAGAAAAAATACATATATTTGGTGCAACACATATCAAAAGAAGCCTTTTTACAGAAGAGAACATATAAAAACTAAGCAACATCACTCTGGGCTTTGCATATGTTAATAGCACAGCTTGAATGTACAAGCGATGATTTTGCTACATATACATATAAATGGCATATTTTGCAAAACTGCATGTCCAAGGAGTATTCCTTCAAAACTCTAATTTTATTTATTAATTATATCATACTTTTATACCACCGATCCAAAGATGCAAAATATTTGGAGATTTAAGACAGTTCTCAACATCAGAAAAGTAAGCACGTTTTTACCCCCCCGACTGTCTTCCTAAGCCCAGGCCAAAACAAGAAGCTAGCCAACAGTTGTGCATGATTCGAAACAGATGTAAAAGCTGACAGAGAATTTCCAAGTTGTATGCATATAGACCTTGTAAAATATATCAAAACACGTATGCCTTCACATTCTGTTCAAACCACACCGAAAAAACGCTTTCTTCAAAACTGCATGCCACCCCTTCATGCACCTATGAACATCAACTTTTCTAAGATTGCTGTTACATGTGTATGCCGATTTGCATGTGTGGACTGTTTCACACTGTAAATAGCACCTAACCCTTCTATAGTCACCTCCACATACTGCAAGATTTATCAGCCAAAGCTAACTAGGAATAGCCATCATTGGTGAAAAGAATGGTGCAGGTTGAGAATATGGAAACTTAGGTCATTGCGTAACATTATCAGAACGATATTTAATTATCAGAATTTGAAAATGAAATACTCGTGCATCGATTCTTAGGGCTTGTTTAACTTTTGCTTTATAGGAACCATACTGAGACTAAAAGGGGCCATCCTGAGAATGGCATTCCTGGATACTGCAGGATGCTTAATTCCTCCACCATTCGAATCTTGGAGAGAACCTAATGTCGCCGAAGAGAAAGATGACAAAGAGAAATTGAAAAAGCGGCGGCCAGTTTCAGTCTCCCCTTCCTCCTCTCAGGAAATCAGTGAAAACCAATATGCCGTGATATGTTCCGAAAAGCAAGCAAAAGTGATCTCACTGCCATCCCAGAACTGCATTTATAAACACAACATAACAGAGACTTCATTTGTTCTGCGTGGGGATATAGTGGCGCTGAGTAATAGTATCTGCCTTGCATGTTTCTGTGCTAATGGACATATAATGACGTTTAGGTAAGATGAACTTTATTCACTTGTTTGATTTAAAAATGTAAATAAAGGGTAAATAACCTATCCATAAACCCACATATAAGCAAAGAAAGTAGTTTCTGTGTTAGAAGTATTGGAGTACCTGTGTATACAAATCTCTCTCATACATATTCATTGTGGCAATCCTGAAAACCCTGACTTGGTTGGTATACCTCCAAAACAGGGTTAGCAAATGCTGACAGAGTGCTGATCCAAAACCAAAGCCTCTGATCTGAACTGGATCCATTAAACAGTATGTTGAATCTCTCTGTCATAAGTTAGACATGAGTTAAAAGCTTGTGTTGCCTATAAGTCAGTCCTTTTCTATCATATCCCTGGGGAATCTCACCAGGAACAGTGTCACCTTTTTTAAGGCCGAGTCCAAAATTTGTATTTTCAAAACTGTCTTCTCACTTTTAATTTTTGGTGCCTAATCAGACCACTTCCACTTGTTACAGTACATTTGGTTAACAGCTCAACACATGAATTTACAATAATCTCAAGATCATTCACCTAAATTCTGAAAACGTATTTAGCTTAGTTTTGTTATTTGATATACCGCCTCTCAGGCTGGTTATGGTCCATCATGGTGGTTTACAGTATTTAAATAATAAAAATAATAAAAATCAGTACATTAGAATATAAAGCAGTAAAATCAGTACATAGGAATATACAGTCGTACAGAAGGGATACCAAAATGATATAGTATAAAAATAATGAAAACAGAAGGAAAATATTCTAGAAAACGTCAATTGAGAATTAGGGTGGAAAAGCTTGAGTGAAAAAATATACCATTAAAGTTTTTTTTGAAACGAGTATGTTGGATTCTCCCTTCAATTCTGAAGGCAACATATTCCACAAATAAGGACCAAGGACTAAATAAGGGCATATTTTATTGTAAAGTTGGTCTTTACCTCACTGGCATCAAAGAGACCTTTAAGAAATTCTGGGCCGCGGAGCCGGCGTGCACGCGGCCCCATGGTAACCGGGGGGGCGGCAAGGACGCGATCCCCCCGGGCCGCGGCATCGGCGGGATAATGGGGGGCGAGCCGGAGCTGTGCTGGGTGCCCTATTGGCTCCCGCGGGCTGCCGGGAGGCGGAGGGAGCCAATGGGGCGGAAGGGAGGCGGGACCAGCCTCCGAGCAAGCGCGGGGATGCGCCGTGGCTCCGGCCTTTTCCAGGTCGGAGCCAGACGCGTCGGGTGCAGCACGAGTGTGCTCCAAGTTACCGCGTGGCTGGGGGGCAGTGTGGGGGTCCGATTTGGGAGAAGGCCCGGTGGTTATCACGAGGGGGTGCCGGTGGGCCATCAAAAAAAAAAAAACGGGAGAGTGCAGCCTTCGGGGAATACAGTATTTATTGGATTGGCAGGCAAAGGGGGTGGGGGGGTCATAAAAGTGTACGGGGGAGGCAGGGAACTGGAGGCCGGATTTTAAAAAAACAGCCAGGCAGACCACTTGCTGTAGCAGGATTGGGAGCCATGCGGTCTTGGAAAGGGCGGGGGGGGGTATCCCTGGAAAAGGATTGAGAAGGGGCCAAGGGAGGGGGGCAGCTGGGGGGGCTCGTGGGCAGGATCTGACAAGGTCTGCCCCCAGGGGGGGAAAGGGGAGTAGTGTGAGGGGGGGTCAGGGGGGCGATTTTCTTGCAGTGGCCCGGGGTAGAGGCAGAGCGGGCAGCCGGGGAGCACGTGCTGGGGGGAGCGGGCGGCGCAGGGGTGGGCCTGCGCAGGCCCGGCCGGTGGGGGTGGGGGAGGGACAGGGAGGTACGACACTGAATGCTGACTGCCTGGGTCCAGAGGGGCGGGGGATTTGAGTGGGGGACCTGCTGGCCCTCTAGATAGGAGAGTGCCTGAAGTAGGGCTACCTCCGGTGGGGGGTGGTGTGCCTGTGTTGGGCGAGGCGCGGGCTGCTGAGGGTGCTGTGCCGGCGGGCCCTGGGAACCGGCCTGGAGTGTCGGGGTGCGCATACCCGCCTTCTTGGGAGCACTGGCAGGGTGGGGGCCAAGGTTCTTCGGGGGCAGAGTGGTTGGGGGCGTGGCAGCCCCATTGGGCGAGGGGGGCCCCCTTCGCCTTTTCCTGTGTTTTCCCCGCAGCGATTTGCCCAGATAGTGCGGGATAAGCTGGCGGAGGAGATTGGATTGGGACGGGTTGCGGGCCCCTTCGCGGAGAGGCCTTTTGCTGATCTAGTGATATCCCCATTGAGTGTGATCCCGAAAAAGGAGCAGGGGAAGTTCTGGTTGATCCATAACCTCTCCTTCCCCGCGGGGTCGTCAGTTAACGACCATATCCCGGACAACCTGTGCACAGTTCGGTATGCATCCTTGGATGCGGCGTTGGAGCTGGTGAGACGCTGCGGTCCGGGGTGTTTGATGGCGAAAGCGGATATCGAGTCAGCCTTCCGTTTGTTGCCGGTGCACCCGGCGTCTTTTCCTCTGTTGGGGTTTTGTTTCGAAGGGGACAGCTATTTCGATAAGTGCATGCCCATGGGGTGCGCGATATCCTGTGCATATTTTGAACGGTTCAGTAGTTTTTTACATTGGGCAGTGGTGACACAGGTGGGTTGCGCCAACGTGGTGCACTATTTAGATGATTTCCTGTTTGTGGGTGAGGCTCGGTCAGAGCGCTGCTCGGATTTGCTTGGTGGCTTTGAGCGGTTGGCTCGGGGGTGGGGTGTCCCTCTCGCGGCAGGGAAGACAGAGGGCCCCTCGACCGTCATTACCTTCTTAGGGGTGGAGCTCGACTCGGTGGTGATGGTAGCTCGCCTGCCTGCGGCTAAGATAGTGAAGCTCAGAGTCTTGGTTGCGAATGTGCTAGTCTCCAGCAAGCTAACATTACGGGAACTGCAGTCGCTGATTGGCTCGTTGAATTTCGCGTGCAGAGTTATTCCGATGGGGCAGGTATTTTTGAGGCGGCTACGGTAGGGGTCCGTATGCCTCATCATCGGATCAGGGTGTCGCAAAGCATTCGGGCAGACATGCGAGTGTGGGACAAGTTTCTGCGCGACTTCAATGGCACTACGGTTTTACGGGAGAGGGAGGTCTCTAATACGGCTCTGCAACTGTACACGGATGTGGCGGGGGGCGTGGGCCTCGGGGCTTACTTTGGGGGTTCATGGTGTGCTGCAGGGTGGCCCCTGGCTTGGCGGGAGTCGGGCCTGACCAAAAATATCACCTTTTTGGAATTGTTTCCGATCTTGGTGGTGTTGACCATCTGGCCGGACAGGCTTCGGAATCATCGGTTAGTCTGGTGGTGCGACAATGAGGCGGTCGTGTCTGTTGTAAACAATTATGCCCCGCGCTGCAAGCAAGTGGCGGATTTAATGCATCAGGTTGTGTTAGCTTGTTTGCGTTTGAATGTGGTGGTGAGGACCCGCCATATTCCAGGATGTACTAACAAAATTGCTGACGCTCTTTCCCGTTTTCAGTGGGAGCTGTTTCGGACCTTGGCGCCGGAAGCCGAAGAAGTGGGAGCATCGGTCCCGGCGCACTTATGGCGGATTGGCCTGGTGACATGAAGGAACTGCTGAGGAATTCTGTGTCGGCGGCGACGTGGGTGGCCTATCAGCGGGGTTGCAGCAGTGTGGTAACTTTCCTCGCGGAGCACGGATGGCGACAGGGTCCGGTCCCTGAGCCGCTCCTCGGTCAATACGTGGTAGCGGCTAAGGCGGCGGGTCTTTCGAGGGCAACGGTGAGGAGACAGCTGGCGGGGTTTTCCTTCTTTGCAGGAGCGGTCGGTTGGGGGACGGCTGGCAAGGGCTTTTTGACTCGTCGACTTTTGCAAGGGTGGGAGCGATCCCTTCCCACCCCGGCCGACGGGCGGCGGCCGATAACTTATGATTTGTTGAGCCGCTTGTTGGACGTTTTACCACAGGTGGTGTCCTCCCGGTACGAGGGTATGCTGTTTCGGGCTGTCTTTTCGGTGGCCGCCTTCGGTGCCTTTAGGGTGGGGGAGCTGGTGTCGGAGTCGGGTCGTAGGACCGGTGCGCGTGACCTGAAAGTCCACCACGTGCGGGTGGGGGAGGGTATGGTCCGAATCCACTTAGTGCGTTCCAAGACCGATCAGTTGGGGAGGGGTGCCTGGGTGGTGCTGCGTGCCGTACCGGGGGCGCTTTCCTGCCCAGTCCGGTTGCTGGGCGCCTACTTGCAGGTGCGGCCGGCCGGTGAGGGCAGTCTGTTCCTTCATGAGGACGCAAGGGTGCTCACGCGCTACCAGTTTACAGCGGTGCTACGGCTGTCGTTGCGACGGATTGGGGAAGATCCCTGTAGGTTTGCTCCACATTCCTTCCGGATCGGCGCAGCGACCAGCGCGGCAGCAGAGGGTCTTCCAGAGCAGGCGATACAACGTATAGGGCTGTGGAGATCGCAAGCGTTCCAGGGCTATGTGCGCTTGTAACGGGCTGTGGGAGGTGCTAACTCTGCTATTCTTTATTTTGCAGAAAGGGGCATGCATCGTGTCGCTGTTGGGTGATTGGCCATTCATTTGTTTACTGGGCTGGTCAGCAAGCAGCAACACGGCCATTGGGGCCACACCTTGGACTGGAAGCGTTGGGGGTGACCGTATCATGGCTGGGCGAGCGCGGACTCCGGTGGATCTAGCTTTTGCCTTTGCTGCGGCATCACGAGCGCATGAGAGGAGCGCCGGATATCCTGCTGATACATCTAGGCGGCAACGATCTGGTGTCCTGGACCTGCAAGCAGCTGATTCGCGCTGTTCACAAGGACCTGGGGGAGGTTTTCATAATGTTTCCGGGGGTTACTGTGATTTGGTCGGATATCCTTCCACGGCCGGCCTGTTGGGACCAGCGGCGGTGGTCCAGAGGGCTGACGAAAGTCAATCGCCAAATTGGCAGGTGGGTGGGGGAGCGGGGTGGGTGCCAGATCTTGCACCCGTGGGTGGATGTTGAGTGTTCTGGCCTGTTCCGGCCAGATGGCGTGCATCTCTCGCCGATTGGGATGGACCTGCTACTTAATGACTGGCAGGAGGCCGTGGAGGGTGTCCGGCAGGGGAGTTGGGCTGGTCGCAGCTTCAGGTTGGGGGGCGGCTCAGGTCCGTAGTGGCCTGAGCGGGATCCCAGAGGTTTCCGGGTTCCGGAGCCGGAGGCAAGCTTGTGGGTGGGGGTGGGGGACCCCCGCCCGGACAACCCCTCAGGTCTTTGCTAGTAATATGGCGAAGCCGGACGAGGGAAGGCTAGGCTGTTTAGCCGGGGCCTGGACTCAGTAGAAGCGGAAGCGACGTCACCTTGCTACTCACATGGCTGGTGAGGGCTCGCGCTTTGATAAAAAGGGGGGGGTAATGTTATTGTGTTGAATTGTTATTTGGTTATTGTTAATGGTTAATAAAGCTGCGACCAGTTTTAAGCCCAAAAATTGTGTGATGGTCTTTTATCGAAGGGTGTGTTGGGGGGGAGAGGCGACGCGTCCGCCTTACCCGGTTACTGCTCTTTACAGGGTTACGTTTAATACTGCTGACTGTAGAAGGAGAGTTTAGAGAAGAATGATGTGGTTATAACAGGTAGCCTAGATGGGAAGGCTAAGTAGGTATCTATTTTAAGGTTAGTTTATAAGGACACACATATGCCTATGTGTTTTTGTGAAATACCAACTCAAAAGCTGCCGAAATCACAGCTACAACGTGGCCGCGTACATTTACACCAGCTACGGAGAAGGTGTAAATGTATGCAGCAGAAGTATGGCCATAGGCGCACATTTTATGATGCATGTGCATACTTCATCCTACACCTGGGTTATAGCACATGCTTGTGCACATGGGATAATTTTATAAGAGGACTTTTATGCATGCAAAATAGAAGATCAGAGCTCAGCAAAATAATCACAGAAAATCTTTATTAAGTTGGACATGGCCATATTCCGGCCCAGCCTGCCTGCATCAGGGGCAAACCATTGGACTTTAAAGAAAGAATCAAATGCATATAGCCAAACTGCAGCGCCAACAAAATTCCAAACTGCTCAGCTTGAAGTTTTGTTAGCGCTGCAGTCTGGCTATATCGGTTTTACTTTTTCATTAAAGTCCATTGATATTTCCCTGATTACAGGCAGGTTGTGCCAAAACACAGCCATGTCGGACTTAATAAAGATTTTCTATGGCTATTCTGCTATTCTTCCTTTTTTATCATGGACCTTTTGGTAGGGGTTTGTCCCCCTTTTTTTTTCTTCTGTGAAAAATCCTTTACGAAATACCCCCTTCATTTTACTTGTCGTATTCTTTTATGCAGGCTGCATAGGTATTTAGATCACCCAAAATATGTAACTTTTTATGGCATGCTCATCAATTTTATTTCTGACTGATATGGTAATAAGGTGTTCAGTGCTGAGTAAAAGCTGCCATATGTCTGTTTCAAATCGCCATACTGATCTTCTAATGGCCAGCGAAAAACCCTGATAAATCAGCAAAATATAAAATAATCAGGCCAACAAAAATAACGCCAATTATAATAGCATTAAGGCCAGTGGTGTAAATTCCACCCAAGCAGCCCCTACAATGTGAGGCGCCTAGGCAAGAAGAGAGTCCACATGGCCTAGCAACCATGCACTGCCTAATTTTGTGGCTTCTATCACAAGAGTTTGACCAAGCAATTGGAGGTTCTCTCCAGCTGTTGCGAAAGAAAAGTTAACAGAAAGAAGCAGAGGGAGGTGGCATGGCATAATTAGTTTAAAGTGTCTTTTTACCATCATGGGGGGGCTTCTCAGCAAAACTTGCTTGGGGGCTCCTCATATGAACTTACGTCGCTGATTAAGGCACATGTATGACTGAACATTCTAGTGTTTCTTTGGCTCGCACTCATGTATGCCTCAGAACACATTAAAAATTTTCAGTGACCAAGTAAATCACCCCCTGTCTTATTTTAACACAATATTAATATAATATATTCAGCTGTGTAACATTTTATTGCCTTTCTTTTAAAGCATATAGCATTTGAAATAAGAAAGATGTGAACATTATCTGAAAAGTGGAATATAATAGAAACCTTATCTTTACTTTATCATTTGTTTGCAGCAAGTGAATTATGAATGCATATGTTACCGAATCATAAAATATAGGCTTATAAATAAAATTCTAATAGCAAAAATTGTCATGTAGAAAATTATGAAATTCAATGATGAATACTTGTGATATTTGGAACTAAAAAAGGAGACTGGGATTATTTATGACCTGAAAAAAATAGCTACTTATAATGTTCAGCTTTTTGTTGTTTGTTTTTCTCTGATTTCCAAATTCCATTACATTTAAACATGGATCAGTTCCTTTTAAATGAAATAGGTTTCATTTTTGCTGTATTAGTGAAGTCTTGCATTCAGGTTATCGTATTTGTATAACAGCTATACGAGGTATTATTATATCCTGCTTTGTGACTTCTAAGAATAGCAAGAAATTGAGACCAATAAGTAAGCTGTGGATTATTAGCCAAAACTCACTAGTGCAAAGGTAATCCTGCCTTCAGAAGATAGACCTCTAAAGGGGCATTTTCAAATGTAAATTTATCTTTGGTTTCAATTTGTATATTGACCAAAAAATCAGATAAAGCCATGGTTTTTACTCCCAGTCCTTCAGGGCTAGGTTTTCAGGATGTCTCTAATGAATATGCACAGACAGATTTGCATACAGTGGCAGTAGTGGGCATGCAAATCTCTCTCACAAAGACTGAGAGTCTGATGTACCCTATATAGTGAGGAGAGGCAAACAGCAGGAAACTCCATTTTAAAAGAAACAGAAAAAGCAACCCAGATACCTAGAGTTCTTCAGCCTGGACGCTGGGGAATGTATGTTTGTGTACCCTTGGCTGGAAAGGGTTCAGTAATTCCTTCCCTTAGGCCCCATCCCACCCAGTCTGGAGGCTTTGCCTTGAAGAAATACTTTTGGATGATCTGGTTCAGTAAAGATAAACATTTTACTTAGAATTTAATAATATACAGAAGCCTAAAGAGAAAAGAAATCCCTAATGAAATAGCCCAAGGACATAATAAAAGAAATTGTTTTCTTATTGCTTGATTTGCTGCAGTCAAATCTGGAAAGATGTTAATTTTATGACAGAGATAAGGAATTGCTGTTTCTAAATGAAGGACTTCATTATCTTGTCTCTGTCTGAAATTCAGATGTCTCAGAATAGAAACTCATGACCCCATCAACTTGCTGTCAGATGAAACTGCTGTAATTGGCTGTTGCATAAAATGCATTAACAGGTCCAATAAATTGTTCTTTTACTGTAGTAAACTCCAACTGATCTGGGGACAAACAAATATGGAGATTTTCCCATGTTGGGGGTAGGTCTAAAGTATTGTTAAAAGTATCTTGCAGTTCTCTGTTCCTCAGTTCATGGTACAAAGAGATGATTATTGATTTTGTTGCTGGGACCAGTGTTGAATGAATGATGCCAGTATTTTCTGTAGAGTTAACTTTGGAATAAAAATTCTGCAGTCATTTTAGGTTTTTAATTCATTGCAATTCCTGTTAATACCAAAGTAAGTATGTTTTAAGTACATGTATTCTCCATGTATTAACAATCAATAGAAGTTGGGTAATCAGGTTGTTAAAACATTGAATCGTAAGCCATTTGAACTTGGATGCTCACTAATATTTCCTTCATTACTGATTACGTGACACTTGACAGGTCGCTTTGGGGCCCTTTTACTAAAGTGAAGGTAAACATTTGCAGTTACTGCAGGGTAATTACCAAAATTATCACATGATAACTGCAAAGCCCCTGTGTTAACAGTTGAGAACATGCCCATGACCTGGCCATGCAGTTAATGCAGAGACAGTCCACTTACCATATGTTAAATGCATGACAGATCACAGAAATGCACTTAACGCCATCTACTGAGTTGCCTTATCTGCTATGGTAACAGCTAACACACAGTAACTAATGCAGTAATTTCAGTTTGGGTCACGCCTTTCTACTAGTTTATCAGTAAGTTACCGTGCATTAGCTGCAAGGCGCATTCCCCACCCATTCCATGCTATGCAATTAACATGAGCATTAGTGTATGTTAAGTGTCAAACCACATTAACTGTTAACGGCAGCTAACAGAATGCTAATTCACACTTTAATGGCTTAATGCACTTCAATAAAAGGACCCCTTTTTTCACTGTCTCCATCAAGCTTACCGTTATGCATTAACAATAATAATGTTCCTTATGCCCTTGTTTCTTGGAAGCATTTTTGCAATCCAAGTGCCTGAAATGCACTGCCAGGTGGCTGCATGCTTTGTTGAAATATGCTATAGAATTCTAAATGATCATTAAGTTCTCTAAAATGCTATGAAGCAGTAATATTATCTCTATTCTTGGTTCAAGAAACTAGCATTGAAAGGAAATATGAATTAATTTTACATGGACGGTATGGGATATAGAATGTGATTTGTGGCTAAGCAGTGTTTGCGGTATAAATGCAATAGTAGTAGTAGTACAGCTAAAAGAAAAATGAAGCACTTACACAGATGTCCTTCCCTTTCTTGGCATTTATGCATGATTGTTTATTTTCCCTTTCTTGGCATTTATGTGTGATTGTTTATTTTCTTCTCAAGTTTGCCAAGTTTAAGGCCACTGTTGGATGTAAATTACTTGCCACTTACCAACATGCGGATAGCCAGAACGTTCTGCTTCACAAACAATGGACAAGCGCTGTACTTAGTATCACCAACAGAAATCCAGAGAATCACCTATAGTCAAGAAACATGTGAAAATCTGCAGGTAAAAAAAAAAAAAAATTTGGTTATATTCCAGCTATGTTGTGTTGAAGCCATGAACTAGATTTTCATGGGTAATTTTGTAAAGTTTTTCCACATATAAAACCTGTTATGCACAGAGAAAAAAGATTTTATATAATTGAGTGACCGTGCACATATGTAAAAAGCACACCCATGAAAAGTATGACACTACTTTTACAGGATCTCTATGTAGATTTTCCTGAAAGTGAGGTTTGGGCGAAACAGAGATAGTCTTGCAGTGTATGCACATTTCCCCCCCCAAAAAAAACCCTTACACGCATAAGGTACACAAATGGTGTAAATTTGTGTTTCGGTAATAGTGGCCTATTACAGCTGGATCTGGGAGCCTGATTTTATAAAGACATATAGGCACCCAGGGCCGGCCCGTCTACTAGACAAGCTAGGCGGCAGGAGCCGGGTGGGTAGCAGCGGTGGCACACATGACCAGCTGCGCCGCCCCCTCCCACCAGCTGCTGCCAATTCCATCGTGGAGGGGGAGGTGGCAGAAGCGACAGGCCCTGTGTGCTGAAGAACATGGCCTGCCCACAGGCAAGAAAGAAGCAACAAAAAGCTGCCGCCTTTTGAACTACTGCTGCTGCCTCCCCCCCCCAAGACAGAATCGGTGGCAGCGATGATGGTGTGGCGATGTGGCTTGGTGGGAGCGGCACACCCAGCCCTGTAGGCGCCTATATTGTCTTTGGCTAAAATAGGTGTAGCCCGCCCCCTCGTCGTGCGTGCGCGTCCTCCTCCTCGCCCTTGCAGGCGACCTGATACCGCACGCCCTGATGTAGCTTCCTCTCGTGTAGTCGGTGGCTGTCGGGCGTCGGCACCAGACCTGCAAAGCGGGCCAAGGGGTGGAGGGGGGGGGTTGCAGTACACACCGGTACCTTCAAAAGGTACCGGGGGAAAAAAAGTTTACAATAGGTAAACTTAGATGTTAAGAATAAAATTTAAAAAATGAAGCTACAGCAAGGTATCTTAATATTTATTTCTCGCAGGTTCTAACACCCTACTGTACCTTCAGCTGAATTCATCTTTCTATTCAGTCAGATGAACATAAGAGAATAACCCTTCTTGCATTTCAGTATTTATTGTATTAACAGATAGTATTAATTAACATTAGCCACAATTCTTTACAACTCTTATAAAGTTTTCTCTAAATTTTCTAAACAATTGCGCAACTATTCTGACTATGCAGCATTCCAAAGTTTATTTCTCTCTCAACCTTCAATAGTTGTCTCCTGAATTCAGAACTTCTTGTAACTTTACTTTCCCTTATAACAACAGCATATTACAAAACTAACAAACAGGAAGTAGTTCTCTCTCTTTTCTTACTCTCTTTTTCTCCTTTGTTTATACTACAAAACTGTCCAGAGCTTCACTTAGCTTTTTCCTGACATTTGTGGATGATGTCTTTCATCCGGATGACTGTGAAGGTTGAAGAGTTGGGGCCCAGAATTCGCGCAGGAACACTGCTCCTCAGGAACCTTGGAAATCTGGTGACCTGTCTCCCTATCTTAAAGAAAATAACAGGAGGCAAAACCCTAACTTTCTACTTCTGTTTTCACAACATTCCAATGTATTATTGCTCTTCAAAATAAAATGATTTCCCTAACTAATAAAAATAAAATTAATCAAAGTCCCTAACTAAATTTCACCTGGCAGTACTTTAATCCCTATGCTGAAGTTCTTACCAAACTCTCTTTTGACATAACACACCTTGTATCTAATCTTACTCAGTCTTCAAAACTCAGAATGGCAGTTGTCTATAATCATTCCACAATGCTTAGCCTCTACACATTTCTGTTCCAATGCTGTACCAATACTGTACCAATACTGGTGAAACAACAAGTTCCTGAATTGTCCCTGACAAAGAAAACCTGTTCACCAATATTACTCTATCTTTAACAGAGCTTTTCTTTCAAACATTCACTATCACAAACAAAGCAGTTTTTAAATACATTCCAAGTTTCTGCCTTTAACTCTCTCTGTCACAGCAGGAAATTTCTTAGTGTGCTGATTGGCTTTATGACTTCAAATACTTCAAAATACAGATTACTAAAAACACAGTTCTGCTTAAGAAACCTCTAACAATTACACTCTGCCTGTTTCTAGCAGAGAACTCCCAAGAAAATCTTTGGTAAAAACCTCTGGTTTCACAACCAACAGAGTCTCCACCTACACTGTTCAAAACCTCTCCTCATCAGGACCATCTCCAGTTAGCCTGAAGTCTCTAAACCCAAACTCCAGTTTCACACTTCCAATACAATGTATCTCCACTAGATACTTTTACAAATGCATAACAGCACATCTTCAAACACAATTCAAACTGCTGTTTTCCTCACTCAGGATCACACACAAAAAAAAACAACTTCAGTCTGTACAAATTCCAGCACAAGACTTCTCTCTGTTCAAAGAAATAAATATACTTCTGTACACAAACAGACTTCTCCCTTTTTCAGAAAGCAAACCCTTTTTCTTTCTTGCAGTTCCTTTTCAGTTTCCCTGCCTTCCTCCTTCAGTTTCAAAAACAAAACAGTAAACAAAACAAAACACCTGATCACTGGAAGGCAGCGGTATATAAAAGATTGTTAAATAAAAATAAAATAAAATAAAAACTTTCTTACTGATGTTGTCAAGGAAACCAAGACTCTGCTGACATCATGCATCTGTTTCCTTAGATTCTCTAACCAATCAAAAACATGTTTACGAAATATGCAAATGAAGCAATAGAACCTAAACCAAATGCTGCAGGAGAAAATCAGTTTTACTTTTCAACTGCACATCTCATTAAAAAGAATGGCACAAACTCAACCAGGATGTTTCAGATAATAAAAACCTCTCCAGACAATCCAAAATCCACAACTCTTTAGAACTCAGCTAACTCACACATTCTAATACATTCAAATGTAAATGTACACACTCCTCGGGCACCGCACAGTCCCAACAAAAACTTAACCTCACAAGGTACTTAACCCCCTCTCAAACAAACTTAACCCCACAGGGGGGGGTTACATTGGCATGTCTTTTACTTTTCACACAGGCATCCTGTTATAAAAGCATGTCCTTGGTGACTTAAAGTACATTTAGAACACCTCAAAGCAGCAATACAATGAATTCCTAATTTTTAAATAATGCACTTGGATCAGCCTATCCTGAATTTGCAGGATTTGGTTTGCTTATGAGCAACATATCCAGGAGAAACTTCAGAAAGGTACACTAGTGCTTAAGGAAACAGTTCAGTGAAGTAAAATAAAGTTTTCATAGAGGAAAAGCCATTGAGACAACTTACAGAAGATGTTAGAAAATGTGTTTCCCTTAATATTTTGCAAGAGATGTTAATGTTTCCCCTCCCCTCTCCCCGGCCCCCACCCAAAAATCGTTCATAATTGGAATTTTGTTTTTAAGGTACTTTTTTGCTAATAATTTTTCTTTGCTTCCTGTCGTCTTTTTCAATACAAACCTCATCTATGTGTGTGTGTGTGTGTGTATAAATGCGTATACGTGTGGAGATATATGCACATCTTTCAGCGCTTGCTTTCATTTGTGCAGAGCCAGCTCAAGGGGTTATGGCGCTCTGAGCCATCCTTTGCTATTGCGCCCCATCTTGGGACCAGTCTTCCAGTATGAATCACGCAGATGCCGGGGCTCATATCATGAGAATGGCCGCATACTAGAAAGAAGCAGTATCGTAGCTTACATGCTATCCAGTTTTGGGACTTAAAGTATTCCACAAATTTAGATCCTATCTTTCCTCCCCTCCATAAATGAGCACTTTCTCGGCTTCTTTTGTTGCTGTCATGTTCTGCCTCCTTTTCTCTCTATGCATATGCAAACTCTGCACCTTCCTTCCCTCACTGCTCTAGTGAGTCCAGCAACCAACTCCAAGATAGCTCCAGTCGCAACCAACTGGAAGACATCAAGCAGTGCAGGGCATAGTTTTCAAACAAACAGGCTTTTACTAATTTCCTAAACTGTAAATATCAGGTCTCCATGTGAATCTCCAGGGGAGAGTAAATTCCATAAGAAAGGGCTCACATATCTAAAAGCTGGTTTCTTTGTACATTACAAACAAATCTCTCTTAATGAAGGAAGAGATAGCAAATCCTGCTCACTTGACCACAGTGGCCATAGTAACATAGTAAATGACAGCAGATAAAGACCAGTATGGTTCATCTAGTCTGCCCAGTGATGGCAGGAGTAGGTGCCACTCTGTGCAAGCTGCCCCTCAGGCCACCCCTCCCCATGTCTTTGTTTAGGGGTGAACCCACCGCTCCATGCAGGACACCCTTATTTGTTGAGAAGTTAGATGGTTCAGTTTATTTTGATTTTATTCTGTTGCTATAAATGGATCCATTGTGTCTGTCCCATGCCATTTTGAATTCTGTCACCGTATTTGCCCCCACCACCTCCATCGGGAGGGCATTCCAAGCATCCACCACCCTCTCAGTGAAAAAGTATTTCCTGATATTGCCTTTCAATTTTCCACCTTGCAGCTTCATGTTATTTATGCCCTCTCATTTTACAGCGTCCCCGTCTTTGGAAGAGGTTTGTTTGTTCATTATTTGTCCTTAAGTATTTAAAGATCTGAATCATATCTCCCCTATCCCTCCTCTCCTCCAAAGTGTACATATTTAGGTCTTCAAGTCTCTTCTCATAAGGCTTCTGACGCAGGCTCCAAATCATTTTGGTCGCCTTCCTCTAAACAGATTCCATTCTTTTTACATCCATTGCAAGATACGGTCTCCAAAACTGAACACAGTATTCCAAGTGAGGCCTCACCAGTAACTTATACAGCGGTATTAGAACCTGTTTCTTTCCATAGCCATAGTAGCTCATACTGTTTCAGCAAATTTGAAAAGTATGCCAGATACTCCAAACAAAGACTTTTGAAAACTAAGACAATAAACTTATACTAATCCTGCATTCAATTAGGAGCCAATGAAGCCTCTACAGGAAAGAAGTAACAGAATCAAACCAATGGGCTTTAAAATTAGTCGTCCCTACACTGTTTA
This sequence comes from Ichthyophis bannanicus, assembly GCA_033557465.1. Taxonomy (NCBI): domain Eukaryota; kingdom Metazoa; phylum Chordata; class Amphibia; order Gymnophiona; family Ichthyophiidae; genus Ichthyophis; species Ichthyophis bannanicus. Next base: position 549,190,265 of record CM066033.1, read on the forward strand.
TAAGTGTTTTAAGTTAACCTGAGTTATACCCTGATATAATGCATTACAGTAATCGAATTTAGAAATTACTAAGACTTGTATTATGTTCTGCAAATTATCAATAGTATTAAAAAAATCATAACTTATGGATCTGACATACAATAAGCCACTCTAAACTGTAAATGCCAATTGGTCATCAAGCATTATCCCCAAACTTAGAACTTCTGACTTTGGAGTAATCTGTAATCTTCCAGCCATTAATTGTATAGTCAAAGACTGAATACAGCAACTCACTCATTACACATTCATTTTAGAAGGATTCAGTTTAAGATAATGACTTGTCAACCATTGCTCTGCTGCCCCCAGGCACTCATTGACTGTCTCAGCGTGTTATATTTGGTTATCCCCTATCTGCTAGTAGCTCAATATCATCTCGACGAACACCGAGACGGGGGTTTTTTCAAGATGGCGGCAGCTGCCGTTCCTGTGTGAGAGCGTTTTTGTTCCCTACCTGAATGGGACGGAAGCGTAAAGGCAAGGGGGGGACTTTGCCTTCTCAATCCCCTTCTGCCTCAACGCCGATTGCCTCTGGTCCGATGGATTCTTTTGTTCGACGCTCTAGCCGGGCTGTGACAGAAACAGGGGAGGAATCCCGAGCTGTGATATCGCCGGAGTCTGGAGGCTCGGCGGTTATTTCGGGTCTATCTCTCTCCCCTGTGAGTCCTGCACCGAAGGTTTCGCGTGCCCTGTCCCTTCCGGAAGGGTTCCTGGAGCTTGGCTCCCACCCGAAGTTGGAGGCAGCCGGTGGCTCGAGTGGGCCAGGAAAAGAGGCATGGTTGTCCCGTGGGAATGTTACTCCTGCGGCGTTTTCATCGTTTATTCCAACGGTGCCTAGTAAGGGGGATTCTACAGGTTTATTGCCTGCGGAGGATCGAGAGCCTATGGCAGGAATGGCTGCTGGTGAGATGAAATCTGATCCGGGCTTACCGTTCTCTCTGCCGAGACCGGAGAATTTTACATTAGAATCGATTTGGCAGGCGATTCTTCTTCTTGGGGAGGCCCTGGTACCGCGGGTAACATCTTTGGAGCAGAAAGTGAATAATGACTCTTTGATTGTGGAGGGTTTGGATCAACGAGTGAATATTCTGCAACCAGAAGTGGCTGAGATGCATCAGAAGTTGGAGGGATTGGAAGTGCAGTCAGATGCTTTTCAGAAGAACTTTTCATCTATTCAAGCTAAGTTGGAACACTTGGATAATCTTGCAAGAATACATAACTTGCGGTTAATTAATTTTCCTAGAATTTCCTCTGTATCGCCTTGTGAAATGTTTAAACGATATTTGAATGAGGTGTTGGGGGTTTCAGCTGAATTATTTCCCCCCTTGGTGAGGGCTTATTATCTACCGAAAGGTAAAGTGTCCCCTGTGGTAGCTCAGGAGGGAACTGATTTGGCACAATGTAATATCTTAAATGTAACTGATTTATTGGAGAAATCTATGGATGAGACTCCTGTTCCCTCTACTTTGTTGGTAACTTTTGCATTGGTATCTGATAGAGAGTGTGTGTTGAGGCTTTTCTTTAAGAAGAGGAATTTACCCTTTAAAGGGTTAATGGTGAGAATATATCCGGATTTGGCTAGGGATACACAGAGGCGTAGGAGAGAGTTTCTCTTGTTACGCCCTGGTATCCTTCAGTTGGGGGGGACCTGTTTTCTTAAATTTCCATGTAAGTGTTTGGTAAAATTTAAAGGGGTTTCCTACATTTTTTATGATCCTTCCCAACTTACAGCCTTCATTAATGCTAGGTGGCTGGAATCCTCTGGCAACCCCTCACTAGTTCTCACATAATTATTATTGTCATGGTCGGTTAGCTTGCTAAAAATTTGGTTATATTGTTTGAATATAGAAATACCCCTTGTTTGTATAATATAGTGGGCTGGTGTGGAAGATATTTCTTTCTTTATCTCTCTTGTTTGAGGGTTGTTTCTTGAATGTCTATGAATTATGTTTAATTTCCGATTTATCTTCCTTTTTCTTCAAGGAATGCCGTTGTTGGCTTTCTTGTTTCTTTTTTTGTAAAACTTTGCATAAATAATAAATTTAAAAAAAAAAAATATCATCTCCATAAAATTGAATACTAACCCAAAACTTTCAATCACATCAACCAGAGGAGAAAGACTTTTAAATTTAAAAGCAGGAGCGCCTTCAGGCAGGGAAACAAATAAAGGCACCAGTAGACCTTCAGCTTCGATCGGCATCCGGGAAGGGAGAGGCAGGCAAGCCCCTCCCTACTCCCCACCACCAAGACCAATCCAGCCGAAGAGAAGAAAGACTTTTAAAAGCAGAAGTGCTTTTAGGTGCACCCGTGCCTCAGGGCCTTGCTAGAGGGCCCATCGGCATGGCCTTTAGGCAGGGACCATAGAGGAGACCCTTTCAACAGAAACATAGAAAAGCCAACTGCAGATGCCCACGAACAGCAATTGAAGGATACCTTCTTACAGAGTCTGGAGTCAATAGCCACAACCTCCCTGTATAATGTCTTTCTTATACAGGAACAACCCCAAATACCAAGGAAAACAACAACTACCGTCTTCTGCTGCACAAGGCAAGTTACACAAATGCTACTATAATAAGCTACACACAGGAGACCTCACATGATAATGTACCTGATTCCACCCTGAGCTTTGGAAGACAGCAATAAAAACCCTACTTAACTTCGTTCACTATTACTAAAGACATATCCAGATTAGGTCAGATTGCTAGACAAACATGCTAAAACATGCAGTTATACTACTTTTAACCTTCCTAATACTCCAATTCCTCACACAACAGGCAACAGTGTTTCACACCAAAACATACACACTCACACACCCGCCCTGCATACACAGTACCTCATCCCATGGCATACACAGTATCTCAACCCATGCCCCAACCAAATTAAACATTCAACACGAAAAACACGCGCACGTAAAACAGATGACACAATCAATATATACCCCACCTATACTGTGCAATACAACCACGCCAACCCCATGGTAGGTACTAACCTCACTTGCATGCTTATAAACGCAAGATCAGTCAGGAATAAAGTCAATACTATCATGGATTACATACACGCACAAAGACTAGATATACTCTGCATAACGGAGACCTGGCTCAATGATACTGATCAGGTGATTATAAACCAAATCACCCCACCTACGTACACCACCTTCAACTGTCCCAGAACAGGCAAAAGAGGTGGAGGAGTATTGATATTGCTCAGGAGCCAATACAAATTCAAAGCCACCCTAACAGATAGCACAGAGGAAACTAGCATACTATACATTTCCAACAAACACATGGCTATATGCCTAGCATATAGACTACCGAACACCAAATCCGATGATCTAACAAAGATACTCAAAACAGTATGCACACATGATACAACAATCAAGCCACTCATCATCCTAGGTGACTTCAACCTCAGAACAGCACCTGACAAGAATGCCAAAGCCTTCCTCAAAGCAATGGAAGCACTACGCTATCATCAACTCATCAAGGAACCCATTCACAGGCATGGAACAACTCCAGACCTCATATTCATTCCTAGATCTCTACAAACATCTAGCACAATCTCCCATCCCACAATTATGCCAACCCCATGGTCGGACCACCACTTAATAACCATCAAAATACAGATTGATCAACCAATGCATCTACAGGAAAATCCCGAAACCAAAAAGAAGATTTAAGTCCTTCAATAGAGAAACCTTTCTGAACGAAGTAATCCCAAACCTACAACAAGATACAGAAGACCTCAACAGGATTATCAAAAACTGGACAAACACTCTTAACTACTGCAGCAGCAGCGCCCTGCAGGAATCTAACACACCAAACCATCCGCCCCTTGGTACTCCAGCACGATCAGAGATACAAAAAGAAAATTGAGAAAAATAGAAAGAAGATGGAGAAAATATAAAGACTCAGTCATGAAACAACTATACTATGCCAAACAGAAGGATTACAACACACTTAACAACAGCAGCAAACAACAGCACCACACAAATATCATCATGCGATCAGTAAACAAGCCAAGAGAGCTTTTCAACATTGTGAAGACTCTCACAGAGATAACATGCATCAGGAGTACATTGAAGTTCACCCCCAAGACACGGAAAACCACTTAGCTAAAAAAGACAACAAACTTAACAAACACCCACTTGCAACAACCTTGAAATGTAACAACACGAAAGTGCATACAAACACATAACCAAGGGGAGAATTCACCATACCACGTACTAGACAAATAGAGCAAATAATCACCTCACTTACCACCACTTCTCCAAACGACCCATACCCTGTACAATAGACAAAATCCATACATACAAAAGTCCATACATACAAAAGATAATTAAATTATCCTTGCTATAAGGGCACATGCCAACATACCTTAAATAAGCATCTATAAGACCAATCCTGAAAAACACTGAACTCTGCAAGATGGACCCTGCAGCATACCGTGTGATCTCCAGCCTACCATTTTTTGCAAAGATCATAGAGAAAACCGTTCAGATACAGCTACAGGATCATATGGACCACAACGCGCTATTAGACCCGCAACAACATGACTTTAAACCACGTCTCAATGTGGAAACACTCCTAACATCGCTCTTCATTAACATCCTGAAAGGAACTGACAAGCCAAAGAACGGATTTCTCTTCATTTTCATAGATATCTCATCCGCTTTTGACTCAGTCTCGCACACCATCCTAATCCAATGCCTCCAGGAAACTGGCATCTGCAATACCACACTAAAATGGTTCACCTCATACTTAAAGGATAGGCTACAACAAATTAAATGTGGAGCAAACTACTCAGCACCATTCTCTATGCCGCAAGGCATCCCACAAGATTCGGCTCTCTCATCAATACTTTTCCATTTATACATGCACTCCATCTGTGATATTATCAAGAAACATAAAATCATGTTTCATCTGTACGCTGATGACCGTATGGTATACACTCTGATTGCCCTGGAAGCACTGAACCTCACAGCCATCACTGAATGCCTAGAGGATGTAGCCATATGACTCAACAGCAACAACCTTGCATTATACATCAGCAATAGCACCATCTTCAGTCCACCACAACAAAGCCAACTGTTGAACCAAACCATACCTGTAAAAGAAGAGGTACACTACCTAGGCATCATGCTAGACAAAAACATCAGCCTTCAATCACATAAACAAAACAGCAGCAAAAGCATACTGCAAATTACACCACATAAGAAGACTTAAACCACTCCTACACCAGGACCACTTCTGAACCATTTGCCAAGCAGTCATCACACCAATATTAGACTACGGCAACTCACTCTACCAAGGACTCCCAAAGCAAGTCACACACCCACTACAGATGGTTCAGGACACAACAGCACGAATCATCAGCGGAACCAGTAAAACAGATCACACTGCACACTTACACCAGCTACACTGGCTACCAATTCAAGCATGTTCAAGTTCAAAACAATACTATACATCTTTAAAATCATTCATCACTCTTCTGAGGACATGCTAAAATCCCTAATCACTAGAGAAGACAGCACCTGCCCCAAAAGGAGCAACAACAGATACATGATCAACGTTCCATCAGACTACTGGAATAGCAGACAATCAACCTCCAAAAGGGCACTATCACTAGCCGCGCCACATCTATAGAACGCTCTCCCAGAAGAAATCCATTCCACTGAATACATCAAGGACTTCTGCAAAAAGCTGAAAACCTTGCTGTTCACAGAACATTACGGACACATCACGTAGCACAACAACCACACTGGCCCCAAACCAAAGACTCCTTGTAACATATGAACAACTACAAAAAACTCTGCACAGTTGTAACAGAACCCATGTAAATATGCAAATATGTTAAACAACTTGTAAATAGTTACTACTATGTTAAATATCCTAATACAACTTAAATGTATCCTGTTCGAATTTAAAGTTTTATGTAAACAGATTTGATTCCAGGATAAGGCGGTATAAAAAAACAAGTTTAATTAATTAAATAAATAAATAAATAAACTAGTAGTTCCATATACAGGTTAAATAAGGGGCACAAAATCAACCCCCGGGGGACCCCTTCAACCTACCAAATATACTTTTGAATAGGTCTCTGCCCACTCCACAAAATATTCCCTTCCTTTCAAAAAGAGGAAAACCAATTTAAACTTTTCTTCGCAGACCCAAAGTATATAACTGTTGCAATAACTCATGATTCAATGAGTGTCGAACCCAGCAGACAAATCCAAAAGGGCTAACAAGGAATCCAGGGCCAGCCCAACCATTAGGCAAGACTAGGTGGTAATCTAGGGCAGCAAAGAGCAGCAGCAGTTAAAGAAAAACAATAGATCCTGATAGCCACACAAACTCAAAGAGCCATCCGCAAATTGTTATCTGCAGGAGTGGGTGCTAACATAAATAGAAAGCAAACTTAGTCATGCTGTGAGGGCTTGTGTGCATCAGTGATGCTGAGGGCTAAGCTATCGGTATCTTAACTACTGGCAGGGTCTCCCAAGATGGGCAGGTCTCAGCTGAGGTGCCAAACCAAAACAGACCACTCTTCTGGGCTTCAGCAGAATGGGACGGTGTTGGCAGAAGAGGATCACATTTCTGTGACAATGGCAACAACACTAAAATTAAACTGCACGGAAGAAAGACCTGGCAATCTACTTCCATATCTTGCCATGAAAACCCAATGGATAGTCACAACAAAAATTACATGATAGTGCTGGAAGATGAGACTCCCAGGTCAGAAGGCACTCAACTGGCTACCGGGGAGGAGCTGACGATTTCTCAGAGTAAAGCCAGCATTTATGATGTGGTTGGATCAAAGCCCTGGGCATCTGACTGCTGATGTAGCTGCACATGAAATCAAAGTCAGAAGCTGCAAAGATATATTTCATATTGGGACATGGACCGTACGAAGCATGAACCAAGAGAAGTTGGAGGTGGTCAAGTATGAAATGGAATGTGTACAACTCGATCTGTTGGATGTCAGCGAAACAAAATGGACTGGCATTGGGCACATTGCATCTGGTGATCACATGGTCTACTGTGCTCGAAATGAAAGACAAAGAAGAAATGGTGTTGCATTTATAAGTATGAAAAAACTTGAAAGAACTGTAATGAAATACAATGCAATCAGTGAACACTTAATTTCTATTCATCTACGAGGAATGCCCATCAACACAACTATAATTCAAGTATATGCCTGAACAACAATTGCAGAAGAGGATGAAGTTGATGAGTTCTATGAACAAGTTCAAGCTGAAATTGACAGAACATGCAAACAGGATATCCTGATGGTCTTGGGTGACTGGAAATCAAAAGTTGGCAATAAATAAGAAGGCAAAATGGTTGGAAAATATGGACTTGGCAACAGAAATAAAGCTGGAGAAAGACTGATAGAATTCTGCAAGACCAACGATTTATTCATCTCAAACGCCTTCTTCCAGCAACACAAGTGGCGACTGTACACATGGATTTCACCCAATCGATTGTACAAAAATCAAATTGACTACATTTGTAGAAGTCAACTATGGAAAATCTCTATAACATCAACAATGACAAAACCTGGAGCTGACTCTGGTACAGATCACCAAATACTAGTAGGCAAACTCAAGCTAAAGTTGAAAAAGAGCAAGCCACTCATTAATGTAGCAAAATATGACCTTGAGACTATTCCACTGGAATTAAAATACTGCCTGCAAAATCGATTTTCTGCTTTAGATACAAATGATAAAGCTCCAGAAGAGTTATGGGATGACATCAAGAAGGTTGTGTTGGAAGAAAGTGAGAAATCTCTACAAAAAGCGAAAAAGCAAAAACTGCCAAAATGGATGACCGAAAAAACTCTGAAAATTGCCCAGAAATGCAGAGAAGCTAAAGCCAGAGGAGAAAGAGAAGCAATTTCAGAACTCAACAGGGATTTCCAACATGCAGCAAGACAAGACAAGGAGAAGTACTACAATGATGCATGCAAGAAAATAGAAGCAGAAATTATTAGGAAGAATAAGAACGGCTTTCCTAAAGCTATGAGAGTTAAAGAAGAAATTCCAGCTTTGAATTGGAATGCTACAAGATGCTCAAGGATCCATGTTGAATGATGCTGAGAAGATCAAGAAAAGGTGGAAAGAATATAAATAATTTTTATATGATAAAGATCAAGTGGACCAACAGCCATTTCAACCTGTACCTTATGATCAGGAACCATTGGTGATGAAAGAAGAAGTCTAAGCAGCATTGAAAGCCTTATCAAAGAACAAAGCACCAGGAATTGATGGCATTCCCATTGAAATATATTAGCAATCTGATGCAGCTGTTACCATACTTACAAGGCTCTGCCAGGAAATATGGAAGACAACATCATAGCCAACTGACTGGAAAAGATCTGTGTTTATACCAATACTAAAGAAAGGTAATCCCACTGACTGGAAATTATCGCACAATCGCTTTGATCTCACATGCCAGCAAGATTATACTGAATATTATTCAGTAGAGACTACAACCATACCTGGAACGAGAACTGCCTGAAGTGCAAGCAGGAAAGGGGCGAGGAACGAGAGACCTCATCGCAGATGTGAGTAGGATCCTTGAAAAGACAAAAGAATACCAAAAGGATATCTACATGTGTTTTATTAACTACAGCAAGGCTTTTGACTGTGTAAACCATGAAAGACTCTGGGCCACATTAAGAAGAATGGGTATACCAGAATACCTGATTGTTCTCTTACACAACCTTTATGTTGAACAAGAAGCAACAGTTCGAATGGAACCAGGAGAAACAGAATGGTTTAAAATCAGCAAAGATGTATGACAAAGCTGCATACTTTCCCCTACCAGTATAATTTATATACAGAACAAATCCTTAGAGAAGTAGGTCTGTATGAAGACGACAAAGGTATGAAGATTGGTGGGAGACTCATCAACAACCTTAGCTATGCCGATGATACCACATTACTGGCTGAAAGTGAAGACTATCTGAAACATTTGCTTCTCAAGATCAAGGAACATTGTCTTAAAATGGGCCTGCACCTTAATGTAAAGGAGACAAAGATCCTGACAACTGGCAAAATCAATGTTCATCATTGATTGAGAAGAAAGTGAAATAGTGGACAACTTCAACTATTAATAAAGAAACAAAAAGCAGTCTAGAAATCAGACGATGCATTGCTCTTGGCAGAATGGCTATCAAGGACTTACAGAAGATTCTCAAGAGCAGAGATGTCTCTCTCCATACAAGGAGTCAACTCGTTCAAGCCATGGTATTTTCAATAACGTCATGTGGATGTGAAAGTCGGACGGTGAAAAAGATAGACAGGAAGAAAATTGATGCTTTTGAATTATGGTGCTGCGACAAATACTGTGTATACCATGGACTGCCTGAAGAACAAACCAGTCAGTATTAGAAGAGATAAAACCTAAGCTTTCTTTAGAAGCTCAAATGACAAGACTTTGACTTTAATACTTTGGACACATCATGTGAAGAGAGAGATCATTGGAGAAAGACGACATGCTTGGCAAGGTAAAAGGTCAACGTAAAAGAGGAAGGCCAGTAATGAGATGGATCAATACAATAACAGCAGCTATGGTGCCACTCTGTCAACAGTGAACCACCTAACTGAAGACTGAACACAGTTTAGGACAACTATCCAGAGTGTTGGCATGAGTCGACACCGACTCGACTGCACTTAACAACATTCATGCATTTTTACAAAATTGTTGTGGGATGGTATTTCTGTGATCATGATGGCTGAGTTTATCAGTGTAAGGCTGAAGGTTCACCCAGGGCACCCAATACTTTGCACTGGCCCTGAAGAAATCATTCTCTCTGTCTTCCCAACATATTATTGTATCTGTAAGGCTAACCATTGCCATTTCAGTTCCATAACACATTCTGAACCCAGATTGGAAATGATGCAATGCCCCTGTCTGATCAAAAAAATCCAATAGTTGACTGTCACACATTTTCAGTCACATTCCCAACCATGAGAAGTTTGAAAAAGGGTGATAATTACCCATCACCTCTAAATCTAGGTCGTCTCCCTTTGACAATGGGTGAACAACTGCTCTTTTTAGTTTTAGGATATTCAGCCTGCTGAAGAGATTGATTTCACCCCCAACAAGTCTTCCTCTACTGTTGTTGCTTGTTGTTAAATGCCGTTGAGTCGGTGTCAACTCATGGCGACCCTCTGGATAGTTGTCCTAAATTGCATTCGGTCTTCAGTCAGACGATTCAATGTTGACAGATTGGTACCCGTAACTGCTGTTATTGTATCGAATCATCTCATTGCTGGCCTTCCTCTTTTGCATTGACCTTCTATCTTGCCAAGCATTATGTCTTTCTCTAATGATCTCTCTCTTTGCATGATGTGTCCAAAGTATGAAAGTCGAAGTCTTGTCATCTGAGCTTCTAAAGAAAGCTTAGGTTTGATCTCCTCTAGTACTGACTGGTTTGTTCTTCAGGCAGTCCATGGTATACGCAGTATTCGCCGCCAGCACCATAATTCAAAGGTATCAATTTTCTTCCTATCTGTCTTTTTCACTGTCCAGCTTTCATATCCATATGATGTTAATGAAAATACCATGGCTTGAACAAGTCGAATCTTTGTATGGAGAGAGACATCTCTGCTCTTGAGAATCTTATCTAGGTCTTTCATAGCCATTCTGCCAAGAGCAATGCGTCGTCTGATTTCTTGACTGCTTGTTGCTTCTTTATTGATAGTTGATCCAAGTAGGTTAAAGTTGTTCACAATTTCAATTTCTTCTCCTTCAACGATGAACCTGTTGATTATGCCTGTTGTCATGATCTTTGTCTTCTTTACATTAAGGTGCAGGCCCATTTTGAGACTATGTTCTTTGATTGTGAGAAGCAAATGTTTCAGATCATCTTCACTTTCAGCCAGTAATGTGGTATCATCAGCATAGCGAAGGTTGTTGATGAGTCTTCCACCTATCTCCAAACCTCTGTTGTCTTCATACAATCCTGCTTCTCTGATGATTTGTTCTGCATATAAATTAAAGATGAGGGGGAAAGTATGCAGCCTTGTCTTACATCTTTGCTTGTTTTAAACCATTCTGTTTCTCCTTGTTCTGTTTGAACTGTTGCTTCTTGATCAATGTACAGATTGTGCAAGAGAACAATCAGGTGTTATGGTAGACCCATGCTTCTTACTGTGGCCCAGAGTTTCTCATGGTTTACACAGTCAAAAGCTTTGCTATAGTCGATAAAGCACAAATAGATATCCTTTTGGTATTCTTTAGTCATTTCAAGGATACGTCTCACATCCGAGATGATGTCTCTCGTTCCTCGCCCTTTCCTGAACCCTGCTTGCACTTCAGGTAGTTCTTGTTCCAGGTATGGCTGTAGTCTCTGTTGAATAATCTTCAGTAGAATCTTGCTGGCATTTGGGGTCAGAGCGATTGTGCGATAATTTCCACAGTCAGTTGGATCACCTTTCTTTAGTATTGGTATAAACACAGATCTTTTCCAGTCAGATGGCCATAATATAGTCTTCCATATTTCTTGGCAGAGCCTTGTAAGTAAGGTAATAGCTGCATCAGATTGCTGTAATACTTCTATGGGCATGCCATCAATGCCTGGTGCTTTGTTGTTTGATAAGGCTTTCAATGCTGCCTCAACTTCTTCTTTCATCACCAATGGTTCAGGATCATAAGGTACAGGTTGAAATGGCTGTTGGTCCATTTGATCTTTATCATATAAAAACTCTGTATATTCTTTCCACCTTTTCTTGATGATCTCAACATCATTCATCATAGAACCTTGAGCATCTTGTAACATTCCAATTCGAGGCTGGAATTTTTTCTTTAACTCTCGTAGCTTTAAGAAAGCCTATCTTGTTCTTCGTCTAATAGTTTCTGTTTCTCTTTCCTTGCATGTGTCATTGTAGTACTTTTCATTGTCCTGTCTTGCTGCATGTTGGAAATCTCTGTTGATTGATGCGATTGTCTTTCTTTCTCCTCTGGCTTTAGCTTCTCTGCGTTTCTGGGCAATTTTCAGAGTTTCTTTGGTCATCCATTTTGGCCGTTTTTGTTTTTTCACCTTTTGTAGAGACTTATCGTTTCTTCCAACACAACCTTCTTGATGTCATTCCATTACTGTTCTGGAGCTCTGTCATTTGTATTTTAAGCAGCAAATCGATTTTGCAGGCAGTCTTTAATCCCTGGGAGTACCGATGGGGTCAAAAGTGACCCCATTGCAAGTTTCACAACGCATATCTCGGAAACTAGTTGTTCAAGAATGCAATCTTTTTATGACATTTCACATGTCAATATTCTCTTTATATTGTGCCATGAGAGGAATAATTTTCATCCGCTAGGTGACACTAGTGATGAATTGCAGCACAGAGTACCAGTGGGGTCATTTTTGACCCCAGTTGCTTATGTCCGGTTTGGATCGTGATACAATTTGCAGTTTTGTGAATTTTTTGATCTGACAAAGGTATTTATCATTAATTATGTATCATTTATTTTTTGTACTCTTATTTTATGAAAATTACACATTTTCTGTAATTGATATCATACGTTCTCTCATTATTTCCAATGAAATCTAAAGGCTTTCAGCTCGTTCATCACGATTATTGTATACCTATAGTAAAACTGCTTTGCGTTTTATTCAACTTTATCTTTGTTTATTTATTTTAGGTTATTGTTTATGTTGTCAAAACGAAAGTATTTAGCTGCCCAAGTAAGAGAAATATTGCATCGAGATGCTGACAGTGACGGCTCTGAGTCGTCTGATGATGCAGCATATTCAGCAAGCGAAGAAGCATATCAGCCACGTTCAGGCAATAAATCTGATGATGACAGTCATGATTCAGATGGCGACAGCAGTTGGTCACCAAGTGAATGTGAGACTGATGTTGAGCCGGTAACATCGCCTGCAGCAAAGAGTCAAGTTACAGGTCGAGGCAAAGGTCGAGGCTGTGCTGGACGGGGAAGAAGGCAGGAGTCCTCGGTGTCAGTATCATCTGTGAGGAATCTTAGTTGTGGTCGTAGAGGAGCTAAGAGGTCATCAACTATAAGCACAAATGTTGCCATTGAAGCCTATGTATCTAAAGATGCCACATCATGGAACAGGAAACCTATAAAGCAAGCTGCTAGAAGATAAGCCAGAGCTAATGTCATGCCCGTACAACAAGGTCTTACAAGGTATGCTGTACAAAATGTTGATGGCCCTCTCATAGCATTCCACTTGTTCATGAGGAAGAACTTATTGAATGAAATCATGATGTGGACGAGCAAACAAGGAAGACACATTTATGACGACACCTGGAAAGATTTGACAGACGGAGAATTTCAACGTTTCTTGGACTTCTGATCCTCTCAGGCGTGTACAAGTCACAAAATGAATCCATAATTCAGTTGTGGAACCTTGAAGATGGTCGTTCTGTTTTTGGCAAAAATATGGCCCGTAACCATTCTCAGCAAATTTCTTGTGCTCTCAGATTTGAAGATGCAACCAAAAGACGTGAACAACGAGGCATGGATAAGCTTTCTCCAATCAGACATGTTTTTGATACCTGGGAAGCAACGCTAAGTGACGCCTTTGTTCCTGGTGAAAATGTTACCGTGGATGAGCAACTGCTTACATTTCATGGCCGTGTTCCGTTCAGACAATATATTCCCAGCAAACCTGGGAAATATGGCATAAAGCTATGGATGTTGTGTGACAGTGCAACATCATATGTTCTGCGTCTTCAAGTATATACAGGAAGGGAACTCGGACAAAACAGGGAACAGAATCAGAGTGAAAGGGTTGTGCTGCAACTCACTGAAGGATTGATGCGTTCTGGCAGAAATGTTACTGTTGACAATTTCTTCTGCAGTTTATCCCTGTCACGGAAATTGATAGAAAAACAAATGACACTTTTGGGGACAATTCGAAAGAACAGAAAAGAATTACCTCCAGAATTTGTAACAGCAAAGGGCCGAGAGGTATTCACTTCACTGTTTGCCTTTTGCGATGACGCCACTCTGGTTTCCTATTGCCCGAAGAAAGGAAAAGTGGTTGTTCTTCTGAGCAGTTTGCATGATCAAGAAGTAGATAACACATGTCCAGACAAAAAAACACGCATGATCTTGGACTATAATTCTAGTAAAGGTGGAGTAAATACGGCAGATCAAATGTTGCGCACGTATACCACAAAACGAATGACAAGATGCTGGCCAGTGACAATCTTCTAGAACATGTTGGGCATCAGTGCTTTGAACGCCTTCATTGTTTGGATGTCACTAAATCCAGAATGGTAGTCCAAGTCAAAGTACAGACATTGTCTATTCCTCTTGCAATTAGGAAAGCAGCTTCTTCAGAGTAATTGCAGCGAGACTTCTTTCAGCATTGAAGAAGCCACTGATGCTGTTTGCAATGTCGGGATCCCAAAGAAAAGGGGAAGGTGTCACTGCTGTTCCAGAGAAAAAGACAAGAAAAGCAACATAGTTTGCACCTCCTGCAAGCGAAATGTTTGCAAAGAACATTCAGAAATCATCTGTGTCTCATGCAAATGACTGTAGTACTTTACTGTATTCATCAAGTGCATGCAAAAGCTGCTTTCATGGCAACTCTTCTTCATGTAATTTTATGATAAAGCATTAAATTTCAAAACATTTAACCTTCATAAAATAAATAATTAATTCGGAATAATATTTTGTCTGTTTAGTTTAAATTTTTCATGGTTAACAATTGAAATTCGTCGTGGGGTCATTTATGACCCCAACGGTATTCAGTGTGTGCAAAAAATCTCGGTAATTCCAGGGTTAAATTTCAGTGGTATATTCTCAAGGTCATATTTTGCTGCATTCATAAGTGGTTTGCTCTTTTTCAACTTTAGCTTGAGTTTGCATTACTAGTAGTTGATGATCTGTACCTACAGTCAGCTCCAGGTTTTGTCTTTGTTGAAGTTATAGAGCTTTTCTATCATTGACTTCCACAGATGTAGTCAATTGGGTGAAGTCCATGTGTACAGTAGCCGCTTGTGTTGCTTGAAGAAGGTGTTTGAGATGAATAGATTGTTTGTTAGTCTTGCAGAATTCTATCAGTCTTTCTCCAGTTTCATTTCTGTTGCCAAGTCCATATTTTCCAACCACTTTGCCGCCTTCTTTGTTGCCAACGTTTGCATTCCAGTCACCCATGACTATCAGGATATCCTGTTTACATGTTCTGTCAATTTCAGCTTGAACTTGTTCATAGAACTCTTCAATTTCATCCTCTTCTGCAGCTGTTGTTGGAGCATATTATAGTTGTGTTGATAGGCATTCCTCGTAGACGAATAGAGATTAAGCGTTCACTGACTGCATTGTATTTCATTACAGTTTTTGCAAGTTTCTTATTTATTATAAATGCAACACCATTTCTTCTTTCTTTCATTTCCAGCATAGTAGACCATGTGATCATCTGATGCAAAGTGCCCAATGCCAGTCTATTTTAGTTCGCTGACACCCAACAGATCAAGTTGTACACGTTCCATTTCATTCTAGACCACCTCCAACTTCCCTTGGTTCATGCTTCGTACGTTCCATGTTCCAATGTGTAAGACATCTTTACAGCTTCTGACTCTCATTTCATGTGCAGCTACATCAGCAGTCAGACATCCTGAGGGCTTTGATCCAACCACATCATAAATGCTGGCTTTACTCAGAAAAGTCTTCAGCTCTTCCCCAGTAGCTAGTTGAGTGCCTTCCGATACTCATCTTCCAGCACTATAGTGCAATTTGTTTTGTTGCGACTATCCATTGAGTTTTCATGTCAAGATACAGAAGTAGATTGCCGGGCCTTTCCTCTGCGTAGTTTAAGTTTAGTGTTGTTGCCGTTGTCACAGAAATGTGATCCTCCGCCATCAACACTGTCCCATTCTGCTGCTGCCCAGATAGGTGGTATGTCTTGGTCTGGCACCTCAGCTGAGACCTGTCCACCTTGGGAGACCCTGTCAGTAGTTAAACTACCAATAGCTTAGCCCTCAGCATCACTGATGCACACAAACCCTCACAGCACGACAAGCTGCAAACCCCAAAAAGCTCACTAAACTTCTCAGACCAAGATCTAATTCAGTCTGCCGCAACACTTATCTCAACTCTATACACATATCCCTAAATTTCTCTAGGAAAAACCCCTTAGTACTCAACATCAGCCCTGACTCAATCCACTTCCTTTCCTCCACCAACTCAGCTTGCAACCCTTTCTCATTATCCTCCCTCACTGCCTCCTCGCATTATCTGATTCTCAAACCCTCCCCTTTCCATTTGATCCCCCCCCACCCCCCGTGGATTCATCATCCGGTTCACGAAAAAAACAACTTCTGGGAATGATTACCACTCTCTTTCAACTGATGATCCATATACTACTCCTTCACCTTCTTCACCATACAAAAAAAATTCTACTATACTCTCTGTTTCCACATCGTTACTTTTCCTCCACTTCCTTTTTGTTTGATAAAGTTGTGCTTTACAAGTCTAATTCCCAAAGGATACCATGGTTGCCCCTTAAGCTTCCCCACAACCCTTTCCACTTCTGGTGCAACAGCATCAGCAACCTTCTGAATAAGCAAATTCCAGTTCTGCATCATATCCTCCAAATTACGTTCCCCATCATCCACCCTAAACCTACAATATTGCCTGATCAACTGCTTCTTTTCTACTGCAGCCAAATGAGAAAAACCTTGTGCTCTCTAACATTAAAATAATAATCAGTTATATAAGATGTAGTTGAAGACAAATCGCATCCAAGATAAATATTTTTTTGTCGGGTATGCCAGCACATGAGGGGAGATGGACTTCACACCCCCCGCTGCAACAAACCCTTTTTAATATTAATTTGCTGCAGCAGAGGGTGTGAAGTCCATCTCCGCTCCTTTGCCGGCATACTCGACAAAAACAAATATTTATTTTGGATGCAATTTGTCTTCCTCTTCTCTACTGCAGCCAAATTCCATCTCTTACGCAATTTTGATTAATTCCTCTCATTACCCCAAACATTTCTTTATAACAAAAATGTATCATCTCATGGGCTGACCAGAACACTGAAAATATCTTTAAATCTTGAATTCTGTACTTCTGGAGCTGGATTATAAATATCAGATCCAATACATTTCCAATCCTAAGAGTAGATTGATGTATTAACTGAAACCTAAATCTTCTATAATGTGCTGAAACAAACCTCCCTTATTACTACGACCTCGATTCCCCCCCCGCCCTTCCCCGGTACCTTTACAAAGGAGCGGGAGCATTGCCCACGCATTTATTTTATTTGGAATGTTTTTCTATACCACCCCTTCCAGAGATCAGGGACGGTTTGAAACATTAACTATTTACAATATGCTCTCCAAAGTTTCTGCTCCTGCGCCACCATCTTGTAAATCGTGGTGCCTGTCCCCAAACAGTACCAGACTGTTAAGCTTATCCCACCTGGTGCATCCTAGGATGCACCACGCAGGGCTAGGCACTGCCATTTTTCAAGATGCAGTAGCAGAAGCACGTGGGCAATGCTCCTGCTCCTTTCTAAAGGTACCCGGAGGGAGGTGGGGATATCAGGGCCACTGGGCCACCAGGGATTTGCTTTCTGTCAGCGACAACAGCCCCCCAACAGTATTTTGATGGCATTAGGGGCTTCCCCTAATGCCTGGATCATCTGAGGGGAATTTTGACACTTCACCTCAGATGATCCAGGCATCGCCCCTGATGCCATCAAAATACTCTCAGGGGCACGCACAACACATTCAAACCACCTCAGACCCAGATGTAGAGATGTTGGCGCTTCGGCTGGTTATGTAATCCTCTATGCCTTTCTCTGCATTGGGCACAGATAATATTAGCATGCCATTTTAATATGCACAGCTCATTTGCCTATAATTTAAATACACTTGGCATTACTTTGTGTGCTTGCTTTTCCTTTGTGGTTTACGTGCACGTCAGCCTCTTTTCTGCATTTGGCCTGTCGGAACTTGTGCTTATAAGTTGCGTTATCTTTGCACAAAGGGTGCATTGGTCTTTCTGCATATGCCCTTAAGTTTCTACCTGAGGCAATGGAGGGTTTACGTATCATAAGCACACAAACCTGCATATAAATATATATATATTTACACACACACACACACACACAGCAGCCCCAGAGAGATTTTAGCTTAAATTTAAACCTCAGTCAGTAGCCCCAGAGAGCTTTAAATAAAATTAGCATATAAGGAAGAATAGGGTAAATATCCTTTGAGTAGAAAGAAAGACATTGTTTCTGGAGACCTTTACAAAGAAGCCTTCCAGTTAGGAGGCAACACGCCTGTGAAACTGTATTAAAGCCAAGTGACAGGTCAAAGGAGCAAGTTGAAAGACTCCCTCTATCAAATCAAAGGCTGTGTGAATCAGCCAGGAAATTGTTAAGAGATTAACTTAGAAGCCCAGGTCAGAGCACTGTGTAGCAAGCCAGCTTTTACTAGGTGTTCTTTTCCTCCCACCCCCACCAACCTCCACCCACGCCAAGCATAATTTAGCTTTATAGGCTCTTAAACCTATAAAAAGGGAAGAGGTGAGAGGAGATTCTGGAGGCCAAATTTAGGCTTTTAGGTAGGAAGTTGAAATCCAGAACTCCCAGGTTGGCATTCTCTGAAATGCTTCCTGTTCCACCGCAGGACCCAAAAGGCAGGCAGAGCGCTGGAGTCTCAAGGCATGGATGAGAAGATGGTGCAAAGAGAGGGTTTTGGATTCGTTAGGAACTGAGCAACATTCTGAGGAAGAGAAGGGCTTTTCCGAAGGGTTGGGCTCCACCTTAACTGGGATAGTACCAGGCTACTGGCATTAACCTTTAAAAAGGAGATAGAGCAACATTTAAACTAGATAATAGGGGAAAGCCGACAGTCACTCAAGAGCACATGGTTTGGAAGGATGTATCCTTGAAGGATACTAGCAAAAGTGGGAAGTTAGTGCATTCTAATAGAGAGGTTCCAATAAAGATAAAAGTAACCCAGATGCCTTTAAGTACAGAGCTGAAAGATTCCAAAATGCCCCTGTCAACTAAGAACCATATTAATATGAATAATATGCAACCTCTAAAATGCTTGTATGTAAATGCTAGAAGTCTAAAAAATAAGATTTTACTGGTAGAATACTGTATATTGTACTAAATGAAAGGTTAGATATGATTGGCATCTCAGAGACCTGGTGGAAGGACAATCAATAGGACACTGTGATACTTGAGTACAAACTTTATCGCAGTGATAGGGTAGATCAAATTGGTGGAGGGGTTGCGCTGTATGTTAGAGAGGGCATTGAGTCACACAGGATTAAAGTTTTGCATGAAACAAAATACACTGTAGAATCTCTATGGAAAGAAATCCCATGTAAAAAGGGGAAGGTGATGGCAGTGGGGGTGTATTACCGACCGCCTAGCCAGAATGAACAGATAGATGATGAAATCCTAAGAGAAATCAGGGAAGCTAACAAAAGTTACAACACAGTAATAATGGGTGATTGTATTTACCCTAGTATCAACATGCTAAGGAGATAAAGGGATATGTTTACTAAACAGCGGTAGAGGCTTCCGTGCAACATCGGAACCGCTGCCCCATTGAATTCTATAGGTCTGTGGCTCCGATATCACACGGAAGCCGCTACCACTCTTTAGTAAACATGCCCCAAAATTTCTAGATGAAATAAATGACTACTTCTTGGAGCAGCTGGTTCATGAACTGACAAGAGGGGAAGCTATTCTGTATCTAGTCCTTAGTGGAACACAGGATCTGGTACAAGAGATAAGGTTGTTGGGGCTACTTGGCAACAGTGATCATAGCTTGATCACATTTGATTTAATAAATGGAAGAAGGACGGCAAGGAAATCCACGGTACTTTTAACTTTCAAAATGGAGACTATAATAAAATGAGGAAAATTGTTAATTAAAAACTAAGAGGAACAGCTGCAAAGGTTAAAGATTTGCATCAAGCATGGGCATTGTTTAAAAATACTATCTATCAAGCTCAAACCAGATGTATTCCATGCTTTAAGAAAAGTGGAAGAAAGCCAAAAAACTGCCAATATGGTTTGAAGGTGAGGCCCGAGAGGCTGTTGCTGCCAAAAAAGCATCTTTCAGGAAATGGAAAAAGGAGCCAAATGACAAAAAATGGAAAACAACATAAGCACTGGAAAGTTAGATGCAAGGCATTGATAAGGCAGGCAAAGAGAGAATTTGAGAAGAAGCTTGCTGTGGAAGCAAAAACCCAGGGATAGCTCTATAATGAGGCCGAGTGAGGCGGTGGCCTCAGGCAGCAACGTTTCGGGGATGGCAAAAATTGCCCCTAAAAAGACCGCCTCACTCAGCCTTAAAAAAAAACAACAAAAAAACCCGATCGCCGTATCTGGAGCCACTGCCACCGTGGCAGCAGCAGAATGAAGTGCCCCATGGCCCTCTGCCTCCCTGGCAGAGTCCTCCTTCAGTGCCGGCTGAGCTTTTCAGAGCCGCGAAGGGAGAGTTTCCCTTTCTCGCGGCTCTGTTAGTTAAGCCCGCCAGCGCTGATGGGAAACAGGAAATGCCTGAATGAAAGGTAGAAAAAATAATTGTATTTAATTTTAATGATTGGACTTTGTGCTATCTTTATATTTTACACAATATTGGGGAACTGCATCTCTCATTTATCTGATGTTGCACTGCATGTGGACTCTGGCTTCTTGGGGTTTCAGTTTCATTTTTGCCTACATATTTTTATTTTTACTTTAGATTATGGTTATTTATTCTGTACTTGGTGAGGGTCGATGTTTTGAGTGTGTGACTGAGGTCAGGTGTTCTGTTAACATGTAGTTTGTATATAAAGATCTATACTGTACTGTATTAATTTGACTTGTTCAGCTTTTCAAATAGGTGTATGGATGTTCCAGGGCCCTGTAGTATTTACAGTGACGCTTTTTTTGGATGGACTCCTTATGTGAGTTTTGGAAGTTTGTGCTGGTATGGTATGGTAGGTTTGCTCTTCATTGTAGGGTTTTGTATTAGTTCACAATATGCCTGGTACTGGAGAATAGTGGTAGTTGTTGTTGTTAGTGAGATGATCAGAATCAGATTTTTTTTTTAAATATTTAGTTCTGTGGGTGAATGTTCTGGTTCTGCTCTGCACCCACTGTGGATGCAAACTATATGTTGAAAAAGGAAAAGCAAGAACCATAACACAGTTTATAATAACAAAATTAAAATGAGTTATAATTTAGTTTTATAAACTGTGCTGTTCTTGCTCTCTTTTAGTTCCTTGGTGTGCAAACAGGACTGTACCTAGCCCTGTGCAAGCGGTGCAGCCGCACAGGGCGTAAAGGCTTGGGGGCGCATTTCGGCTGTCTGCTGTTGCCCTGCTGCTGCTGGCAGGACAATAGCAGGCAGCCAAAATGCGCCCCCCCAAGCCTTTTCGTGGCACTTCAAGTAGGTCTGGTCCCTCCCTCCTCCGACGCGATGTCAGAGCAGGGAGGGACAGATCTGCTTAAAGTGCTGGCGCCTTTCAGATCAGGCGCATGCCCCCCTCCTCCTCCCCATACCTCTGTCCAGTGCTGCCTGCTATTTCCCTGCTGCCGGTGCCACCGTGAATAAAACAGAAGGCAGCAGCAGCAGGGAAAGAGCAGGCAGTGCTGGACGGAGGTATGGGGAGGAGGAGGGGGGCGCGCACCCAAGCAGCAAGTCGCACAGGGCGCGATTGCAGCTTGGTACGGCCCTGTGTGCAAACATCTTGCATTCCCTCCATATAATCTAATCGGCTTTTTGGTTTGGTTCAGTCCCTGATTGGAGTTCTGAAAAAGCCCCTCCCCCCTCTAAGGGGGGGAGGGCGCCATCTCATTCTTCGCCTCAGGCAGCAGATTGCCTTGAGCCGCCCCTGCAAAAACACATAATAAAAAACATTTTCAAGTACATTTCTAGCAAAAAACCTGTGAGAGAGACATTTGGACCATTGGATGATAGAGGGGTAAAGGAGCGCTAAGGGAGGACAAGGCCATAGCGGAGAGATTGAATGAATTATTTTCTTTGGTCTTTACTGAAGAAGATTTAGGGAAGTTACTCATGCCTGAAATGGTATTTAAAGGTGATATATCGGAAGAATTGAACGAAATTTCGATAAACCGGAAAGATGTATTGCAAGTATTTGATAAGGCGTAAGAGGCGTAAATCACCTGGTATACATCTGAAGGTGTTGAAAGAACTGAAATATGAGATTGCAGACCTACTATTAGTAATCTGTGAACTATCATTAAAATCATCTGTAGTACCTGAAGATTGGAGAAGATCAAGAAACTACAACTGATGAACTTGACATGAATACCAGGCAAAATGGTAAAAACCATTATAAAGAATAAAATTACTGAATATGTAGATAGTCATGGTTTAATGGGCGAAAGCCAACATGGATTTTGCCAATTAAAATCTTGTCCTACTAATCTGTTATATTTTTTTGAAGGTATGAATAAACAAGTAGACCAAGGTGAGCCAGTTGATATAGTGTTACCTGGATTTTCAGAAAGCCTTTGACAAGGTCCCTCATGAGAGACTCTTGGCTAACTTAAAAAGTCATGAGATTGGAGGCAGGGTAATCTCCAGGAACAAGCAGGAATGAGTCCTCACATATGGGTACGTCGGAACCGACGGAGCCTGCGCGGGAAAGCTCCCCAGCTTCCCAGAAAGGAAGCTTTTGGGGCCTCCCACAGCGCATGCGCGCTGCCTTCCCGCCTTCCTGACCAACTCTCTTCAGTTCTTCTTTTTCCGCGGAGCCAGCAGGTCGTGTTCCTTTCACCGCTGAAGAAATTGTTATTTTAATTTGTTTCTTTGACCGCGTGTCTGCCTTCCCCGATTCCGGACCGGTACCGCCGGTCTTTTTTCATTTATTTCTTAAAAAAAAATAAAATAAAATAATTACTTTTCCTCACTTGGTGTGTTTTTTCTGTGAGGCCTCTAGGCCTTCTCAGATTCTCCCTCATGGAGAAACCAGCCTCTGGTTTTAAAAAATGCACCAAGTGTACCAGTACTATTTCAGTCACAGATACCCATGAGTGGTGTCTTAAATGTTTGGGGCCTGACCATTCCATTCCGGATTGTCCATCCTGCTCTCTGATGTCCAAACGGGGCTTACAGAACAGAGCAGCCAAGTTTCATATGCTGTTTTCTACGGATACTCCAGCATCAACATCCTCCAGGTCTTCCTCTCCTGATGGATCTCAGGTAACCAAACATTCTTCAGGCAGGTCCTCAAAGGGCAAATCTCCCTCTAAGCAGCGAGAGGCCCTTGGGTTTGACCCTGAGGACCCTGCCCCAGCCAAACAACCCCGGCGGGAAGCTCCGGCTTCCAAAGCTCCTCCTATGGGGTTACAGGTAGACATCGATGGCATGGCCTCGACCGATCTCCTGTTAGACTGCTCTGGGGTACCGGCTAACACCGGTACCGACATCCAGGCAGTTGTGGCGTCTATGGGTACTACGGTACAATCCATGCAGCAGGCCATACTGGCTTTCATTAACGCTGCAACGCCCTCGGTACCGCGACAATCGGTTCCAACTCCGGTTCCGGTACCGCAACCGATACCGGTACCCAGAGCATCTACTTCCAGTAGTATGCCGGTTCCGGTCTCCGGTTCCGGAGATTTTCTCGATACCGCTCCGATTCCCGGTACGCCCGATGTCGATACTGGTCGGTACGCGTATCGATCTCTGGAAGCTAATAGGCGGTACTTTGAATCATCTGAAGATTCTGATACCTCAGATGATTCTGCTGATGTCTCTTTACTCTTCCTAAGGAGAGCCCTCTTCTCCAAAAAGGAGAATGTCTCCTCCAGAGGATTTGTCCTTTCAAGACTTCATTATTGAAGTAGCTAAAGGACTCTCCATATCTGTAACCTTTGAAAAGGAACCTAGAGCAAAAAAATTGGATATTTTAGGATACTCTAAGGTTCCCAAAGAGGCAGCCACCTTACCCATATATGAAATTCTTCAAGAACACATGATGGACTTGTGGGAGGCTCCTCTCACCCTATCTCCACATTCTCGACGTTTGGACACCATGTATCGGGTTCCTCCTTCTCCTGGTTTTCAAAAAACACAGCTCCCTCACCACTCTATTGTGGTGAAGTCTGCTATGAAAAAGATAAAGAGTACCAAAAGGCACTCTTCTACTCCTCCAGAAAGAGAATGTAGGACTCTGGATGCTTTTGGTAGAAAAATCTTCCAAGCTAGCATGCTTATTGCCAGAATCAATTCATACAGCCTCTATATGGGCATGTTTTTGAAAGAGATTGCACTGAAGATACATTTTCTCCCCTTTATCCCAGAGGATAAAAAGGAGGAGTTCCTTCTTTTGCTAAAGCAAACTCAAGATGTTTCAAAGTTCTCCAACAGAGCAGCCTTTGACTCTTTTGAGGGAGCTAGCAGAGCCTCCAGCATTGCCATAGCTGCTCGCAGACTTGCTTGGCTCCAGGCCTCTGATTTGGAACCCTGGGTACAAGAAGGCTTGGGCAATCTGCCCTGTACAGGTGAAAATCTGTTTGGCAAGGAGTGGCAAATCAAAGCCACTCAAATGGATGCAGAGAATGCTGCTTTAGATAGACTTTCTAAGTCTACCTCTACCCCTGCCAAGAAAAAACCTTTTAAGAAGCCTTTCTATAAAAAGACCAGATTTTCCACAAATACTGGCCAGCAATCTTCCCAAGTTCGCTTTGCTCCTAAGCATCAGCAATCTAAACAGGCCAGAACAAAGTCTACAGGGGCTGCTACAGTCCAGCAGTCCCAACCTCCTCAGAGTTTTTGACTTGATTCTAGAGAACTTAACCTTTCTGGCTCTGCAACAACCAGAGCCTCTCACCATTCCAGGAAGGTTAACTCACTTTGCTCCCAGATGGGAACAAATCACATCAGAACAGTGGACCCTCTCTATCATCAGAGAGGGCTACAAACTACATTTCTCCAGCCTTCCTCCCCATACCATGGTGAGACAATTCAATTCTCCCCCATCTCTCCTGTACCTGTTGGGCCAGGAGGTGACCACTCTTCTCGCCCAAGAGGCAATAGAAGAGATTCCTCTTCCTCAACAAGGGTCAGGTTTTTACTCCCCTTATTTTCTCATCCCCAAGAAAACTGGGGGGTACAGACCCATTCTGGATCTCAGAGAATTGAACAAATTTCTATACAAGGAGAAATTCAAGATGCTTTCTCTAGGCACTCTCCTTCCATACCTACAGAGTCAGGACTGGCTTTGTTCTCTAGATCTCAAGGATGCGTACACACATATACTCATCCATCCATCCCACAGAAAATTCCTACGGTTTCTGTTCCAGAGAAAACATTTCCAATACAGAGTACTTCCCTTCGGTCTAGCCTCTGCTCCAAGGGTATTTACCAAATGCATGGCAATAGTAGCTGCATTTCTACGCACTCTGGGAATCTTTGTCTTCCCATACCTGGACGACTGGCTCATCCGAGCTCCATCTCCGTCCGAGGCTCAAACTTACCTGGACCACACCAGACGCATACTGCAGTATCTGGGACTTGTCATCAATCTGCCAAAGTCTCAACTCACCCCTACTCAGTCCCTAGAATTCATAGGAGCCTGGCTAGATACCACCACTGCAAGGGCCTATCTTCCTCAGGCCCGTTGCCACCGTCTAGTGCAGTTGGCCTCTCAAATTCAGTCCAGAAGCCACTTGACTGCCAGGGAGATGCTACAACTGCTAGGCCACATGGCATCCACAGTTCATGTGGTGCCTTATGCTCGCCTACATATGAGAGCAGCTCAATGGACTTTGTCCACCCAGTGGACCCAAGCATCAGGAGCTCTCTCAGACCAAATAGCAACCTCAACACGTCTTTTTTGGTCTCTCCAATGGTGGATATCCACTCAAAATCTGTTGTTGGGGGCCCCCTTCCAACCTTTGTTACCCCAAGCAACTCTCACTACAGATGCCTCCCAAACAGGTTGGGGAGCTCATCTCCAAGACCTCTCCACTCAGGGCACTTGGTCTCCACAGGAGACCACCCTTCATATCAACCTTTTGGAGCTCCGAGCAATTTTCCTTGCTCTCAAGGTCTTTCATACCCTCCTCATCAACATGACAGTCCTTGTTCATACCGACAATCAAGTAGCCATGTTCTACATAAACAAACAAGGAGGGACTGGCTCTCTGTCACTTTGCAACGAAGCTCTAAAATTGTGGGCCTTCGCCAGAGAGCATCAAATCCATCTCCTGGCAGTATACCTCCCAGGAATCCAAAACTCTTGGGCAGACAGACTCAGTCGAGTTCTGCTTCCACACGAATGGTCCCTGCACATGGATCAGGTACTCAGAATCTTTCAGAAATGGGGAACCCCGGACATAGACCTGTTTGCAAGTCCGTGCAATGCCAAACTTCCCCGGTTCTGTTCCAGAATTCCGTGTCAGGGAGCTCAGGCCAAGGATGCCTTCCTCCTTCATTGGGGCCAGGCCTTCCTATATGCCTTTCCACCCATTCCTTTGATTCCCAAGACTCTATTCAAACTTCAGAGGGATCAAGGATCTATGATCCTCATAGCTCCACGCTGGCCACGCCAAGTGTGGTACCCTCTGCTTCTGCATCTCTCCCAGGCACCCTCCCTGGATCTGGGAGCTGCTCCAGACCTTCTGTCTCAAGAGGAGGGGACTTTGTGGCACCCAAACCCCAAGTCCCTTCACCTCAGAGCTTGGTTACTGAAGGCCTAGACCTTCAAGACTTCAATTTTTCTCAACAGGTGAAGGATATCCTCCATGCATTTGGAAACCTTCCACCAGGTGTTCTTATGCTTTTAAATGGAAAAGATTTTCCATTTGGTGTGCTGAAAAGGGTCTTAACCCTCTAGCACTACCTTTAAATTCTTTACTCGAATATCTCCTGCATCTTTCCAATGCAGGACTTAAAACCAATTCTGTAAGAGTCCATTTGAGTGCTATTGCAGCATCTCTTCAGCCTATCAATGGACAATCTGTTTCCTCTCATCCTCTTATTGCAAGATTCATGAGAGGTCTAACTTTAACTAAGCCTCCCATTCGGCCTCCTCTGGTGGAATGGGACTTAAACGTGGTTCTTGGTCAGCTTATGAAGCCACCCTTTGAACCCTTAGCCACTACCTCCTTGAAATTCCTTTCCTGGAAAGTCATTTTCCTTATTGCAATCACTTCTGCTCGCCGCATCAGTGAACTGCAGGCTTTAGTGGCTAATCCCACCTTATACAAGGTTCCATCATGATAAGGTAGTCCTTAGGACAAATCCTCACTTTATGCCTAAAGTGGTCTCACCTTTTCATCTTAATCAAGAGGTATATTTACCTGTCTTTTTTCCAGCTCCTCATGCATCCAATGCAGAGAGGAACCTTCATACTCTAGACTGTAAAAGAGCTCTTGCCTTTTACCTCCACAGGACACAGCAACATCGAAAGTCTTCTCAACTTTTTGTTGCTTTTGATCCTTCTCATTTAGGACTTCCAGTCTCAAAAAGAACACTGTCCAATTGGATTGCTCAGTGTATTTCTTTTGCTTACCAGAGTAAGAACCTTTCTCTGGAAGGCCATGTCACAGCTCACAATGTGAGAGCCATGGCCACATCTATGGCTCATCTTCATTCTGTATCCATCGATCAGGCCTGTCGAGCAGCCACCTAGGCCTCGGTTCATACCTTCACAGCCCATTACTGCTTGGACAAGGACTCCCGCCGGGATGCCTTGTTTGGTCAGGCTGTCCTCAGACACCTGTTCCATTCTTAAACAACTCCTGCCCACCTTCCCTGAATGGATGCCTGAGATCCATAGGAAGATGAGGAACCCTTGGAGGGGGATCTCCCCGGCATCTTAGCTAGGGAGTCCCCATATGTGAGGACTCATTCCTGCTTGTTCCTGGAGATAGCACAGTTACTTACTTGTAACAGGTGATCTCTGGGAACAGCAGGAATTAGTCCTCACAACCCACCCACCTCCCCTAGGAGTTGTATCTCTCTCTCTCTCTTTCCTTTCCTCTCTCTATTGTCTCAGCTTTAAACTCGAACTGAAGAGAGTTGGTCAGGAAGGCGGGAAGGCAGCGCGCATGCGCTGTGGGAGGCCCCAAAAGCTTCCTTTCTGGGAAGCTGGGGAGCTTTCCCGCGCAGGCTCCATCGGTTCCGACGTACCCATATGTGAGGACTAATTCCTGCTGTTCCCAGAGATCACCTGTTACAGGTAAGTAACTGTGCTTTGTTGTGTATCAGGAATTGGTTAAAAGATAGAAAGCAGAGAGTAGGGCTAAATGGCCAGTTTTCTCAGTGGAGAAAGGTGAATAGCGGAGTATCCCAGGGATCTGTGCTGTCTGCTGCTTTTTAACATATTCATAAATGATCTAGAAATAGGAATAATGAATCAGGCGATCAAAATTATACAAAGTTGTTAAAATGCAAGAGGATTGTGAAAATTAGCCTTGATAAATTGGAAAACTGAATGTTCAAATGGCAGATTAAATTTAATATGGACAAGTGCAAACTTGTGCTCATAGGATAGAACACCCAAACTACAGTTATACGATGCAAGGTACCACATTAGGAACGACCACCCAGGTGTTATCGTGGATAATATATTGAAACCCTCCGCCCAGTGTGCAGCGGCGGCAAAGAAAGCAAATAGAATGCTAGGAATCATGAAAGAAATGGAGAATAAAAGCAAGGATATTATAATGCCTTTGTATCGTTCCATGGTGCGACTTCACCTTGAATATTATGTGCATTTCTGGTCGCAATATCTTTAAAAAGATATAGCAGAATTAGAAAAGGTACAGAGAATAGCAACCAAAATGGTAAAGGGGATGGAAGGATACCCCTGTGAGGAAAGGTTTAATAGGTTAGGGCTTTTCAACTTTGAAAAGAGACAGCTGAGGGGGGAGATATGATAAAGGTTTATAAATTAATGAATGGAATGGAACGGGTAAATGTAAATTGTTTGTTTACGCCTTCAAAAAGTAGAAAGAGGGGACACGCAATGAAAACTACAACATAACTCATTTAAGACTAATAAGAGAAAATATTTTTTCACTCAACACATACTCAGACTCTGGAATTTGTTACCAGAGAATGTAGTAAAAGCTGTTAGTATAGCTGGGTTTAAAAAAGATTTGGACAGGTTCCTGGAGGAAGGATCCATAAACCATTATTAAAGAGGACCCGGGAAATCCACAGCTTGCCCTAGGACAACTATTGTTGAACCCGTGTGCCTTTTGGGAACCTGCCAAGGTACTTGTGACCTGGATTGGCCACTGTTCGAAACAGGATACTGGGCTTGACGGACCTTGGTCTGACCCAGTATGGCATTTCTTATGTACAAATTTATATCTGTGTGTGTGAATATAGATACATGCACACATAGATATAGGTGTCTTTTATATATACATCTGTAGTATGATGTAAAAGTGGGTTATCCAAAGGATGTTTCACCCTCCTCCATCCAATTAACATTAGAACCATTTCCCTGATTCTCTTTGTTAAAAACATTCTTCTTTTCTGATATTATAGTTCAGCCATTAATGTTTGATTATTCCAGAAGATAACTTTGATGGTGCTCTCATAAAACAGTATGGCCTTGATTCCATAAGGCAGATAGCAGGGCAGCTCATCCCACCGGGACGTGCTACCTTTCTATCCGCCTTGCCAATATTCTGCCTCTGTCCCCTGCTTCACGCACAGAACTGCTGTGCGTGTGCTGCAGGGGATGGAGGCGGAGAGTGGGCGGGACCGATCCCCGGACATATAGGGCCGATTCCATGATGGCCCTATACTTCTGGGGATTGCCGTGGGGACACCCTGCTTATTCCCTCAGAGATGGAATAAGAGCCGAGCACCCCTCCAAAACTTTCCGGCAGCCCCCCCCCCTACAGAGGACAGGAGTCCCCCCACCAGATCACCGGGGCACTGAGGGTGAGTCACAGCCGCCCGTTCCGGGCTCCAGCAGCCCCCATCGGGGTCGGGTGGCGGGGAATTGGGGATCCAAGGCTGCGGGCAGATTGAGCCGCTGGGAGGATGCCCCCGCGGCAGCAGGAGGGGCATGCCAGGCCATCCTCGGGCCCGATTCTGACAGCTGCGGGAATGTTTAGCTCCCGCATTTCAGAATCTGATCCAAATGGGCCCATCCTGCACGGGGACATCCGGACAGCCCAGATGTGCCCCTTCCAGAATCAGGCTCTATTTGTATTTGCTTTGCTCTGTTTATATTGAGTAGACTAAGGTAGTTTATTTCCTGAGTGGTGCATGTCTGTGGTCCATGCATGTGTGTGAATCTGAAATTAAATTTTATTTATTTATTTATTTTATTTAAATTATTTCTATACCGCACTCTTTAAAATCAGTGCGGTTTACAGGTAAACATCAGTTTGTACAATGCGGCAGAACATGCAATATACATTACAGAGAACAGGTATTATAACTTGGATTTCAATGGGGGTAACTATATACAACAGAGCTATTGTGCCACAGGTATGACACAGGAACGGTTGTGGAGTCATGACACGCTCTGAACTATATACATTTTAGTTAACTATTTACAGGTTTGTGCAGTAGTACTTCTGGATGTGGTTGTCAGCATGACGTGAGTGTGCTGGTAGTGTCATTGTGGTGGGTGGAGGGTATGCTGGGTTGTGATGTTTCGCTGGCCTGGGAGTAATGTAGGAGGAAAAGATGGTGCTTTAGTGCCTTCCTGAATTGGGCGAGGTCGGTAATAGCTCGGATGGAGGTTGGGCGGGCATTCCAGAGTGTAGGTGCGTAAAATACATATCCTCCATGACACATTCTGGAAATTTGGTGAGGATAGCATATCAAACAAAAAAGTTATTAGGGACTCATTCCTGCTTCCAACACACACTTCTCTCAATCTCATTTGTCTACTTTTCTTTCCAAAAATATAAATGGCACCATAATGATTTTGTGCATCTTAAACTTTGGAGTTCTCGTAACTTTTGAGATATTAGACGTACAGCTCACAAGCCTTAATATTTGCTGCTTTTTTCCAGTGCACTCACCTGCTACTTCCTGTTCCCAAGAATGTTCATCCCCTTCTTACTAGTGCATTTTCTTTCCAGCTGGCAGGAATAGAGTAAATCAACATACATTCCTCCTACTAGCTACAGTGTACCACTTTTACTGCAGCTGTTCAAAGCGTCACAGCTGTAGAGACAGCAAACGGCAGCCACTGAGAGGGAGGTATGATGCTCTGCTTTCCCCCTGCTGGCTGTGAGGGTGGTACGGACTAAACTGAGGATCAGGCGGAGGGTTACTGTAAAAGGGGGCAAGGATGAAGTGTATGTGTGAGTGCATCAGGCCACCTTTCTTCTTCACGTAACTCCGTTCTTTGCTTTTCTACTTGCCCCACAAACTGTTGCTGTCCAGCTCTCTACCCATTGGTTCCCTACAAATCCAAAACAATTTTGTGGTTCCACACAGCTCTTTGAGCTGCATGGCATCCATACTTGCACATGTTCTTTTTTTCTCATGTGAAAAATATTGGAGGAGCACTGTATGATTCAAACTCAGAATTACACAGATCCATAGAATCATCTGCAGTTCCAGGAGCCACTGGGTGGTGAGCTGGACAGCTGTGGTCAGTTAGTACGAAATGTTTTACAGGGAACCAGTGAGATCTTTTTAGTGGTAAAGAAATTAATTGGTGGTTGCATGTGAAATGAGTTTTTCTAACTTTCCAGCTGTATAATTTGTAAGTAAGCATTACCTAGCCAACATCTAAAACTCTGTATTCTCTTCAGAGATCTATATAAATTCACCTGTATAGAAATTCTGGACAGCTATGTGACACTCATCTTTTGGTAAATTCTGATATACTGTTCTGCTATAACAGTGTGAATACATGTGTGCTGTAGTTTAGCTGTTTGGAAAATTAACTGTTAGGTGTGTGCAGGCCAAAATATGTTTTGTTTAGTTTCCTGTGTGGTTTGGGGGATTTTTTCATTTCATTTTAGGGGAAATGTCAATCTCCAGGAACAAGCAGGAATAAGTCCTCACATATGGGTACGTCGGTACCGACGGAGCCTGCGCGGGAAAGCTCCCCAGCTTCCTAGAATGGAAGCTTTTGGGACCTCCCACTGCACATGCGCACTGCCTTCCCGCCTTCCTGAACAGCTCTCCTCAGTTTCTCTTTTTCCGCGGAGCCAGCAGGTCGTGTAGTCCTGTCACCGCTGAAGAAATTGTAGTTTTTTGTTTTGTTTCTTTAGACCGCGTACCTGCCTTCCCATACCGATACCGGTATCGCCGGTCTTCCTTTTTCTTTCTTAAAAAATTATTTTCTTTTCTTTTATTATTTTTTCAGCACTTGGTCACTTCAGTTAGGCCTTCAGGCCTACTTTAATTCTCCACATGGAGAAGCCAGCCCCTGGATTTAAGAAGTGTACCAAGTGTACTGCTATAATATCAGTCACAGACACCCATGAATGGTGTCTTAAATGTTTGGGGCCTGACCACTCCATTCCGGACTGCCCTTCCTGCTCCCAAATGTCTAAGCGTGGGCTGCAGAACCGGGCCAACAAATTCCATGTGCTGTTTGCTTCAGAGAATCCAACATCACAGTCATCCAGGTCATCATCTCCGGATGGATCTCAGGTAACCAAACCTTCTGTGGGCAAGTCCTCAAAGAGCAAATCTCCTTCAAAGCATCGAGAGGCTCTTAGTTTTGAGGACCCTGCCCCAGCCAAACAGCCCCGGCGGGAAGCCCTACCTTCCAAAACGCCAATACAGGGGCTACAGGTTGACATCGATGGCACGGCCTCGACAGATCACCTGTTGGACTGCTCTGGGGTACCGGCCCATACCGGTACCGACATCCAGGCAGCCGTGGCGTCTATGGGCAATACTGTCCAATCCATGCAGCAGGCCGTCATGGCTTTCATTAAAGCTGCAACGCCATCGGTACCGCTTCCAGCGGTTCCGGGCCCGGTTCCGGTATCGTCCGCCATGCCGGAACCCAGGCCTTCCTCTTCTAAACGCAAATCGGTACCGTACGGGCTTTCGCTCCATACCGCTTCCATACCCGGTACGCCCGATGTCGATACCGATCGGTATGCGTATCGTGCGTTGGAGGAAGCTAGAGAATACACCGATTCCTCTGAGGATTTTGGCTCCTCTGATGAGTCTGCAGAGCTCTCCCTTGACCTTCCTGAGGAACCTTCTTCTCCAAAAAGGAGAATGTCTCCTCCAGAGGATTTGTCCTTTCAGGACTTTATTTTAGAAATGGCTAAAGGCCTTTCTATCACTACCTCCTCTGAAAAGGAACCAAGGTCAAAAAGATTGGATATTTTAGGATACTCTAAGTCTCCTAAAGAAGCAGTTACCCTGCCTATCCATGAAATCCTTCAGGAACAATTGATGGATTTCTGGGAGAACCCTTTAACTCTGTCTCCTTATTCCCGTAGGTTGGACACCATGTATCGGGTCCCTCCTTCTCCTGGTTTTCAGAAAACTCAATTGCCTCACCACTCTATTGTGGTAAAATCTGCAATGAAAAAGATCAAGAGTACTAAAAGGCACTCTTCTACACCTCCAGGAAGGGAATGTAAGACACTGGACTCTTTTGGTAGGAAAATCTTCCAGGCTAGTATGCTTATAGCCAGGATTAATTCCTACAGCCTCTATATGGGCATGTTCCTAGGGGAACTTGCCAAGAAAGTACGGCATTTTGCCCCCTTTATCCCTGAGGATAAACAGGAGGACTTCCTTTCTATTGTTAAACAACTTTCAGATGTTTCTAAGTTCTCCAACAGAGCTGCCTTTGATTCCTTCGAGGGAGCCAGCAGAGCTTCTGGCATTGCTATTGCAGCCAGACGTCTAGCTTGGCTCCAGGCTTCTGATCTGGAACCCTGGGTTCTAGATGGCTTACGGAATCTGCCCTGTACAGGTGAGAACTTATTCGGTGCAGAGTGGCAAGTTAAGGCCACTCAAATGGACGCTGAAAATGCCACCTTAGAGAGACTTTCTAAGTCCACTTCTACTCCCACTAAGAAGAAGTCTTTCAAGAGGCCTTATTATAAGAAGGCCAGATATGCTTCCAATACTGGCCAGCAATCTTCTCAACCTCGTTTTGCGGCTAAACGTCAGCAAACGAAACAAGCAAGAGCAAAGCCTGCAGCAGCTACTGCAGCTCAACAGGCTCCACCCCCTCAGGGGTTTTGACTTGCCCCTAGAGAACTTGCCATTCCTGGTCCTGGACCAACCAGAACCTCTCACCATACCTGGAAGGTTAGCTCACTTTGCTCCCAGATGGGAACAGATCACAACAGAGCAATGGACCCTCTCTATCATCCGAGAGGGTTACAAACTTCATTTCTCCAGCCTTCCTCCTCATCACATGGTGAGACCCTTCAATTCTCCATCTCCTCTCCTAGCCCTGTTGGATCAGGAGATCTCTTCTCTGCTTGCCCAAGGGGCCATAGAAGAGGTTCCTCTTCATCAACAAGGGTCAGGTTTCTACTCCCCCTATTTTCTCATTCCAAAGAAGACAGGGGGATTCAGACCAATCCTAGATCTGAGAGAATTGAACAAATTTCTGTACAAGGAGAAATTCAAAATGCTCTCTTTGGGCATTCTCCTTCCATACCTTCAGAGTCAGGACTGGCTTTGTTCTCTAGACCTGCAGGATGCGTATACACATCTACTCATCCATCCATCCCACAGAAAATATCTTCGCTTTCTGTTCAGGGGAATTCATTACCAATACAGAGTACTTCCCTTCGGTCTCGCCTCTGCCCCAAGAGTCTTTACCAAATGCATGGCAGTCGTAGCCGCATTTCTCAGAAGCATGGGAATTTTCGTATTCCCATATCTGGCCGACTGGCTCATTCGAGCTCCAACTCAGTCGCAGGCCCAGATTTCCCTAGACCGCACAAGGAGCCTTCTGCAGTATCTGGGACTGGTGGTAAACCTTCCCAAGTCTCAACTCAGCCCTACTCAGTCTCTAGAATTCATAGGGGCCCAGTTGGACACCACCACTGCAAGAGCCTACCTTCCACTGGTTCGGGTCAGCGTCTGCTGAGCTTGGCCTCCCAAGCCCAGTCCAGTACTCACTTGACAGCCAGGGAAATGCTACGCCTCCTGGGCCATATGGCCTCCACAGTACATGTGGTGCCCAACGCTCGTCTTCATATGAGAGCAGCTCAATGGACCCTGGCCACCCAGTGGACTCAGGCGTCGGGAGCACTCTCAGACCAAATACAAACCTCAAACCGTCTGTCTTGGTCCCTCCATTGGTGGATATCCACCAAGAATCTGTTGTTGGGGGCTCCCTTTCAGCCCTTGCTACCCCAAGCAACCCTCACAACAGATGCCTCCCAATTGGGGTGGGGAGCCCATCTGCTAACTCTCTCCACTCAGGGCACTTGGTCTCCACAGGAGGCCACCCTTCATATCAACCTCCTGGAACTGCGAGCAATTTACCTTGCCCTCAAGGTCTTCCATACCCTCCTTGCCAACCTGACTGTCCTGGTTCAGACAGACAATCAGGTGGCCATGTTTTACATAAACAAACAAGGAGGGACGGGCTCTCTGTCGCTTTGCAACGAAGCTCTCAGATTATGGGCCTTCGCCAGAGAGCACCAAATTCATCTGCTAGCAGTGTATCTTCCAGGAGTTCAAAACTCTCGAGCAGACAGGCTCAGTCGAGTTCTGCTGCCACACGAGTGGTCCCTACACGTGGACCAGATAACCAGAATCTTTCAGGAATGGGGGACCCCGGACATAGACCTCTTTGCAAGTCCGTGGAATGCCAAACTTCCCCGGTTCTGTTCCAGGACTCCGTGTCAGGAAGCTCAGGCCACGGACGCCTTTCTCCTCCATTGGGGTCAGGCGTTCCTATATGCCTTTCCACCCATTCCGCTGATTCCCAAGACTCTGTTCAAACTCCAGAGAGATCACGGCTCTATGATCCTCATAGCTCCACGCTGGCCACGCCAAGTGTGGTTCCCTCTGCTTCTACAGCTCTCCCAGGGATCCTCCCTGGACTTAGGAGCTGCACCAGACCTTCTGTCTCAGGAGGACGGGACTTTGTGGCACCCAAACCCCAAATCCCTACATCTCCGAGCTTGGTTACTGAAGGCTTAAGTCTTCAAGACTTTAATCTTTCTCAACCTGTGAAAGATATCCTTCATGCCTCTAGGAAACCTTCCACGAGGCGGTCTTATGCTTTCAAATGGAAACGTTTTTCCATTTGGTGTGCTCAGCAGGGCCTTGACCCTCTGGCACTTCCTTTGAATTCCCTCTTAGACTATCTCCTGCATCTTTCCAATGCAGGCCTTAAGACGAATTCTGTAAGAGTCCATTTAAGTGCTATTTCAGCATCCCTGAAACCTGTAAATGGACAACCTATCTCCTCTCATCCTCTTGTTGCAAGATTCATGAGAGGCCTGACTCTCACTAAACCTCCCATCAGACCCCCCCCGGTCGCATGGGATTTGAATCTAGTGCTTGGTCAGCTTATGAAGCCACCTTTTGAGCCGTTATTTTCTACCTCCTTGAAATTTCTTTCCTGGAAGGTACTATTCCTAATTGCAGTCACTTCCGCTCGTCGCATCAGCGAACTGCAGGCTCTAGTGGCTAATCCACCTTATACAAGATTTCATCATGACAAGGTGGTCCTTAGGACGAATCCCCACTTTATGCCTAAAGTGGTCTCGCCTTTTCATCTTAATCAAGAGGTATATCTACCTGTATTTTTTCCGGCTCCTCATGCCTCCAGTGCAGAGAGGAACCTTCATACTCTGGATTGTAAAAGAGCTCTAGCCTTTTACCTTAATAGGACTCAGCCACATCAAAAGTCTTCTCAACTTTTCGTGGCTTTTGATCCTTCACATTTGGGACTTCCAATCTCCAAGCGTACACTTTCCAATTGGATTGCTCAGTGTATTTCCTTTGCTTACCAGAGTAAAAACATTTCTCTGGAAGGCCATGTCACAGCTCACAATGTGAGAGCCATGGCAACTTCTATGGCTCATCTGCACTCTGTTTCCATTGATCAGATCTGTCGAGCCGCTACCTGGGCCTCAGTTCATACCTTCACAGCCCATTACTGTTTGGACAAGGACTCCCGCCGGGATGCCTTGTTTGGCCAGGCTGTCCTCAAACACCTGTTCCATTCTTAGACAACTCCTGCCCACCTTCCCAGGATGGATGCCTGAGATCCATACGAAGATGGCGAACCTTGACAGGGGATCCCACGCATCTAAGCTAGGGAGTCCCCATATGTGAGGACTTATTCCTGCTTGTTCCTGGAGATAGCACAGTTACTTACCTGTAACAGGTGATCTCTGGGAACAGCAGGAATTAGTCCTCACAACCCACCCACCTCCCCTAGGAGTTGTATCTTTTATCTATCTATCTTCCTGTCCTCTCTCTATTGACTCAGCTATAAACTCGAAACTGAGGAGAGCTGTTCAGGAAGGCGGGAAGGCAGTGCGCATGTGCAGTGGGAGGTCCCAAAAGCTTCCATTCTAGGAAGCTGGGGAGCTTTCCCGCGCAGGCTCCGTCGGTACCGACGTACCCATATGTGAGGACTAATTCCTGCTGTTCCCAGAGATCACCTGTTACAGGTAAGTAACTGTGCTTTAATGGCACACACTATCACTCAATAGTGCGTGCTGTGGTCAAAGAGTACACACTATTGAGTGATAGTGCTTACTGTGCGCATGCATGAATAGTGAGTACTGTTGCTCAATAGTGTGCACTATTTTTCAATAGCACACCCTATTGAGAGAGAGTGCACACTTTTAACAGATGGGAAGTGACAAAATTTCAGGAGGTTCCATTTTCATTCCAAAATAACATGAAATGATACAGGAAATGTTTCAAATGACTGCATGTCCCTATTTACTGTTACCTTATTAATAAACTATCTTAGCCTACAAGTTTGATTTTCATGGGGTTGTTTCCCACTATGATGGAAATTTAATGCACTGTACTTTTATTACAAGGAAATGTTGGGTGAACTCTTCACACCAGTGGAAACACCGGAAGCTCCTAACAGGGGTTTCTTTAAAGGACTGTTTGGAGGAGGCGCACAATCTCTGGACAGGGAAGACCTTTGTAAGTTTTGTTGCTTTCATTCCTTCAGTACAAACCAAAAGCCATTCATGTAGAAGAAATGTGGGTCAAGTACATATTATTGAATGTCCTTCAATATCCTGTTGCCTAGACTCCAGAACCTGGTAACATGCCCAAGTCTGTTGTTCAAGATATCACAGAGGCAGTTATGTATTTTGGAGAAAATTACAGGGTAGAGGAGGAGGCAGGTACATTAAAAGGAAGGAATGGGGACATTGGGGGGCGCCAAGATGGCAGACGCGTGTTAACTGTGCTCCCAACGGCTCTCCTTTTGCTTTAAATTGAGATTTACCTGGTTTGCAGAATGCCTCGAAAGCGGAAAGCAAAGGATTGGGAGCCTTTGAGGAGCGCATCAGTGTTTTTGTACGGCCCGCTGGTGTAACTATGGAAGGCGGGAGCAGAAGGAGGCTCCTTGCGTCCTTTTGAGCCTGAGATTACTTTGAGCCCGGAGGTGAGATCTGCTCCAGTGAGGCCCTCTTTCTCCAATGCGGCCCTCTTTCTCCAATGCCAGTACATCGGTGGTCAAATCTGCATTCATGCTGGGGGGCTAGTTTGGAACGCCGACAGAAGGAGAGCATGCCGCGGCAGCCTATCGGGTAACTGCAGTTCTGCTCAACAGCTGGTGTTGGATTACTCAGGAATTGAAACCCACATTGCAGAAACCGGCAGTCATCACCTTGGAAACGTTATGGGGTGGCCTGCAGGCTTTGGAATCCTCATTTCTTTCCCAATTTGCCTCATTTCCGACTATGTTCTCTGGTTACATACAGGCTCTGATTCAACAAAAGCAGGAGGTGGCTACAGTGGTAACCAGTGTGTCTCAATTGGAGGTGAAAGTGGAAGATATTAATGCTGTGTCAGGTACTGTGGTTAAAGATTTATCTGGTATTCATTTGAAGCTTGAGTCACTGGAAAACTCAGTAAGGAAGAGGAACTTACTTTTGTTAAACTTTCCAAGGGTGTCTACTATCTCTCCGAAGGAGCTTTATCATTCATAACTTACTAGGGTTTTCTATTTGCCAGCTGCAAAGCGTAAAGATCCTGCCTCTTCTTCTTCAATTCAGAAATCATCTTTTTGACTCTCTAGACCTCTGTCTTTCTGGAGACCTCTGATCCTGAAGCTTTTCAGCGGTCAACACTCTTGTTGACTTTGGAGTTGGAGCCTGATCAAGACTGGTGGATGAGGTTATACAGTATTTTAAAGCTAGAGATGAGTTATTTATGGGAGCTCCTAATGTTCCCAGATGTCTCTAAGGCTACCCAGAAATGCAGACAGCCGTTTCTGCTGCTGCACCCTAAGGTTTTGCAATTAGGTGGTCTTTTCTTCCTGCGTTACCCATGTAAATGCTTGATAAAATACCAGGGAGTTAATTATACTTTTTTTAATCCTTCTCATTTGACCCAATTTGTAGCTGGTTAAAAGTGTTAGTACACCTTCGGAGCCTGGGAATCCTTGAAGTTACTCTGGGGAATCTGGATCTCATAGAATAGAATTTATCACACTAGTACGTGTTCTGTATTCCTTAGGTACAGGGCCGGCCCGTCCATTGAGCAAGAATGTTTTTTGTACAGGGCCCCGCGCAAAAAACATTCTTCATCATCCCAAGTTTAAAAAAAAAAAAAAACACAGCTGCTTCTGCCGTGGCAGCATCAAGAGTGCCGCCGCGGGGCCCCCCCTGCCCGGCAGAGCCTCCCTGCATCGTAAGCTAGCGTTGAATCCCCAAACGTGGGCTTCTTTCAGAGCCGCGAGAGTTTCCTTTCTCGCGGCTCTGTTAATCCCGCCGGGGATTTCCCATCAGCCCCGGCGGGATTAACAGAGCCACGAGAAAGGAAACTCTCACGGCTCTGAAAGAAGCCCGCGTTCGGGGATTCAACGCTAGCCTACGATACAGGGAGGCTCTGCCAGGCAGGGGGGGCCCCGAGGCGGCACTCTTGATGCTGCCGCGGCAGAAGCAGCTGTTTTTTTTTATTTTTTAATTTGGGATGATAGGGGGGAAGGGGGTTTAGGACTGGTAATGGG
This sequence comes from Ichthyophis bannanicus, assembly GCA_033557465.1. Lineage (NCBI taxonomy): Eukaryota > Metazoa > Chordata > Amphibia > Gymnophiona > Ichthyophiidae > Ichthyophis > Ichthyophis bannanicus. The sequence goes on from CM066033.1 coordinate 549,230,368, forward strand.
CTATGGGGGGGAGGCTAAGACTGGAAGTGGGTTGATAGGGGAGAGTTAGGACTAGTAATGGGCCATGGGGGGGGGGGGTGCTAAGACTGGACGTGGGCTGATGGGGGGGGGTTAGGACTGGTAATGGGCTATGGGGGGGACTGACTGGAAATGGGCTGATGGGGGGGTTAGGACTGGTAATTAGCTATGGGGGGGGCTAAGACTGTAAATGGGCTGATGGGGAGTTTTAGGACTGGTAATGGGGTATGGGGGGGGTTAAGACTGGAAGTGGGCTGATGGGGGAGGGTTAGGACTAGTAATGGGCCATGGGGGGGTGCTAAGACTGGAAGTGGGCTGATGGGGAGGTTTAGGACAGGTAAATGGCTATGGGGGGGCTAAGACTGGAAATGGGCTGATGGGGGTTAGGACTGGTAATGGGCTATGGGAGGGTTTAGGACTGGTAATGAGATTATGGGGGATTAGGAATGGTAATGGGCTATGGGGGGCTAAGACTGGAAATAGGCTGATGGGGGGGCTAGGACTGGAAATAGGGTGATGGGGCTTAGGACGTAATGGGCTGATGGGGAGGTTTAGGACTGGTAATGGGTTATGGGGGGCTAAGAATGGAAGTGGGCTGATGGGGGAGGGTTAGGACTAGTAATGGGCCATGGGGGGATGCTAAGACTGGAAGTGGGCTGATGGGGAGGTTTAGGACTGGTAATGGGTTATGGGGGGAGCTAAGACTGGAAATGGGCTGATAGGGGAGGGTTAGGACTAGTAATGGGCCATGGGGGGGTGCTAAGACTGGAAGTGGGCTGATGGGGGGGGTTAGGACTGGTAATGGGCTATGGGGGGGACTGACTGGAAATGGGTGATGGGGGGGTTAGGACTGGTAATGGGCTATGGGAGGGGTTAGGACTGGTAATGGGCTGATGGGGGATTAGGACTGGTAATGGGCTATGGGGGGCTAAGACTGGAAATAGGCTGATCGGGGGGCTAGGCCTGGAAATAGGGTGATGGGGGTTAGGACGTAATGGGCTAATGGGGGGGGTTAGGACTAGTAATGGGCTATGGGGGGGCTAGGACTGGAAATGGGCTGATGGGGGGTTAGGACTGGTAATGGGCTGGGGGGGCTAAGACTATTAATGGGCTGGGGGGGTTGATCGGACTGGAAATGGGCTGAGTGGAAGGAGGGCTTGAACTGCAAATAGCTGATGGGGACGGGGGCTTGGAATGGAAATGGGTTGTGAGGGGGAGGGAGCTAGGACTGGAAATGGGTGAGTGGGGGGGCGGCTAGGACAGGAAATGGGCTGATGGAGGGGCTAGAATAGGACTGGAAATTGGCTGTTGGGGGTGCTAAGATTGGAAATGGGCTGTGGTGGGGGTTTGGATTGAAATGGACTCATGAAGGGGCTAGAACTGGAAGTAGGCTCATGGGGGGCTTGGATTGGAAATGGGCTGAGTGGAGGGGAGCTAGGATTTGACATGGGCTGATGGGCTCATGGGGGGCTGGGATTGGAAATGAGCTGATGGAGGGACTCGGATGGGACTGGAAATAGATGGGGGAGCTAGGACTGGAAATAGACTGATGGTGGGTCTAGGATAGGACTGGAAATGGGCTTATGGGGGGCTAGGACTGGAAATGGGCTGATGCGGGACTAGAAGGGAGCGGATGCTGGGTGGGACTGGAACTAGAATGGAGCTGATGTTGGGGGAGGATTAGAATGGGATGGAGCTGGGAGAGTGAAATGGAGAGGGAAAAATATTTTGTGTGGGAGGGAAGACAAATCTACAATTGGCCGGATATTGGGAGAGTAAGTGGGGATTGAGAATGGAGGGGTAAAATTTGAGTAGATGAAATAGGAATGAGGAAAGAGCAAAAGGAGAAAGATTAGTATGTTAAAGCAGATGTAGAGAGAGAATGGAAAAAAACTAGAAGAGAGAAGAAAAGACAAATGGACAGCAGACGATGGAGAGTTAGCGGAAGACACAAAGAAACCAGAAGAAAGTGACTGGAGCAATTGCAGCTGAAAAAAAATGCACAAAAGGTAGAAAAATATCTCTTTATTTTGAATTTATTAATTGGAATATGTCAGCTCTGGGAAATGTGCATCATTAACGTCTGCGCTTTGTTTAGTACAAGAGCAAATTAATGTATAGTTTTATTTCTACAGTGTTGTACATTCCAAGTTTGGCTTTTGGGATTCCCAGTTTAATTATTGTCTTCCTGTTTCTAAATTGTGATTCCTTGTTTGGTGATGGTCTATGTTCTGCATGTGTAACTGAGCTGAGGTATTCTGTTTATGTAATTCCTATTTGACATTGCCACTTGTTCTCTTTCCCCAGTAGGTCATGTATTATTGTTCTCTGAAATGTATTGGTTTAATATTTGCAGCGTTTCCTTTTGATAGTTAGGGTATGGTGCTTTATGAGTCCTGGTAGTGCTGTTAGGATACGGCGGGTTTGCTATGGGTTCTAAATGGGCAGTGTTTGTAGTAGTTCCTAATGTGTCTGGCGGTTGGCACTGGATTATAGTAATGTAGAAGTCTTTTAGTCTTTCTTTATTCATACACTCATTAAGAGGCATGTTTACTAAAAGTTAGTGTATGGTAACATTATGCAAATATTTATGCAAATGAGGCCCCTTATGCAAATGAGGCCCCGCACCGAGTCTCCGCACATGGCCCCGCACCCCCCTTGGGCCGACCCTGCTTAGGTATTTTTTCTTTTGTTTGTGCTTTGCTTCCCTTTGAATTGTGGTGGGCTACTATATTTTCTTATATTTAATTTGGTTTGAATAGTATTGGCTGGGAGGAATGTCTCCTCCCCCCCTCCTTCTTTGATTGGTACGTATTCCATTTCTGTAACAAGTTGTTCTCTCACTTGGTTTGCAGCTTGTCGTGCTGTGAGGGCTTGCGTGCATCAGTGATGCTGAGAGCTAAACTATCGGTAATTTAACTACTGGCAGGGTCTCCCAAGATGGACAGGCCTCAGCTGAGGTGCCAGACCAAGACAAACCACCCATCTGGGCAGCAGCAGAATGGGACAGTGTTGATGGCGGAGGATCACATTTTTGTGACAACAGCAACACCACCAAACTTAAACTGCGCGGAAGAAAGGTCCGGCAATCTACTTCTGTATCTTGCCATGAAAACCCAATGGATAGTTACAACAAAACAAACTGTGCTATGGTGCTGGAAGATGAGACCCCCAGGTCGGAAGGCACTCCACTAGCTACTGAGGAAGAGCTGAAGACTTTTCAGAGTAAAGCCAGCATTTATGATGTGGTTGGATCAAAGCCCTCAGGAAGTCTGACTGCTGATGTAGCTGCGCATGAAATGAGAGTCAGAAGCTGTAAAGATGTCTTACACATTGGAACATGGAACGTACGAAGCATGAACCAAGGGAAGTTGGAGGTGGTCAAGAATGAAATGGAATGTGTACAACTTGATCTGTTGGGTGTCAGCGAACTGAAATGGACTGGCATCGGGCACTTTGCATCAGATGATCACATGGTCTACTATGCTGGAAATGAAAGACAAAGAAGAAATGGTGTTGCATTTATAATAAAGAAGAAACTTGCAAGAACTGTAATGAAATACAATGCAGTCAGCGAACGCTTAATCTCTATTTGTCTACGAGGATTGCCTATCAACACAACTATAATTCAAGTATATGCCCCAACAACATCTGCAGAAGAGAATGAAATTGAAGAGTTCTATGAACAAGTACAAGCTGAAATTGACAGAACATGCAAACAGGATATCTTTGATAGTCATGGGTGACTGGAACGCAAAGGTTGGCAACAAAGAAGAAGGCAAAGTAGTTGGAAAATATGGACTTGGCAACAGAAATGAAGCTGGAGAAAGACTGATAGAATTCTGCAAGACCAATGATCTATTCATCTCAAACACCTTCTTCCAGCAACACAAGCGGCGACTGTACACATGGACTTCACCCAATGGATTGTATAAAAATCAAATTGACTACATCTGTGGAAGTCAACAATGGAAAAGCTCTGTAACGTCAACAAAGACAAAACCTGGAGCTGACTGTGGTACAGATCATCAACTACTAGTATGCAAACTCAAGCTAAAGTTGAAAAAGAGCAAACCACTCATGAATGCAGCAAAATATGACCTTGAGAATATACCACTGGTATTTAAAGACTGCCTGCAAAATCGATTTGCTGCTTTAGATACAAATGACAGAGCTCCGGAAGAGTTATGGAATGACATCAAGAAGGTTGTGTTGGAAGAAAGCGACAAGTCTCTACAAAAGGTGAAAAAGCAAAAACGGCCAAAATGGATGACGGAAGAAACTCTGAAAATTGCCCAGAAACGCAGAGAAGCTAAAGCCAGAGGAGAAAGAAAGACAATCGCAGAACTCAACAGAGATTTCCAACGTGCAGCAAGACAGGACAAGGAAAAGTACTACAATGACACTTGCAAGGAAATAGAAGCAGAAACGATTAGAGGAAGAACAAGATAGGCTTTCCTAAAGCTACGAGAGTTAAAGAAAAAGTTCCAGCCTCGAATTGGAATGTTACAAGATGCTCAAGGTTCTATGTTGAATGATGCTGAGAAGATCAAGAAAAGGTGGAAGGAATATACAGAGTTTTTATATGATAAAGATCAAGTGGACCAACAGCCGTTTCAACCTGTACCTTATGATCGGGAACCATTGGTGATGAAAGAAGAAGTTGAAGCAGCATTGAAAGCCTTATCAAAGAACAAAGCACCAGGCCTTGATAGCATTCCCATAGAAGTATTGCAGCAATCTGATGCAGCTGTTACTGTACTCACAAGGCTCTGCCAAGAAATATGGAAGACAGCATCATGGCCAACTGACTGGAAAAGATCTGTGTTTATACCAATACTAAAGAAAGGTGATCCAACTGACTGGAAATTATCGCACAATCGCTCTGATCCCACATGCCAGCAAGATTTTACTGAAGATTATTCAAAAGAGACTACAACCATACCTGGAACAAGAACTACCTGAAGTGCAAGCAGGGTTCAGGAAAGGGCGAGGAACGAGAGACATCATTGCAGATGTGAGATGGATCCTTGAAAAGACTAAAGAATACCAAAAGGATATCTATTTGTGCTTTATCGACTATAGCAAGGCTTTTGACTGTGTAAACCATGAGAAACTCTGGACCACATTAAGAAGCATGGGTATACCAGAACACCTGATCGTTCTCTTGCGCAATCTGTACATTGATCAAGAAGCAACAGTTCGAACGGAACAAGGAGAAACAGAATGGTTTAAAATAAGCAAAGGTGTAAGACAAGGCTGCATAGTTTCCCCCTACCTGTTTAATTTATATGCAGAACAAATCATCAGAGAAGCAGGATTGTATGAAGACAACAGAGGTGTGAAGATTGGTGGAAGACTCATCAACAACCTTTGCTATGCTGATGATACCACATTACTGGCTGAAAGTGAAGATGATCTGAAACATTTGCTTCTCACAATCAAAGAACATAGTCTCAAAATGGGCCTGCACCTTAATATAAAGAAGACAAAGATCATGACAACTGGCATAATCAACAGGTTCATCGTTGAAGGAGAAGAAATTGAAATTGTGAACAACTTTAACCTACTTGGATCAACTATCAATAAAGAAGCAAAAAGCAGTCAAGAAATCAGACGACGCATTGCTCTTGGCAGAATGGCTATGAAAGACCTAGATAAGATTCTCAAGAGCAGAGATGTCTCTCTCCATATAAAGATTCGACTTGTTCAAGCCATGGTATTTTCAATAACATCATATGGATGTGAAAGCTGGACAGTGAAAAAGACAGATAGGAAGAAAATTGATGCCTTTGAATTATGGTGCTGGCGGCGAATACTGTGTATACCATGGACTGCCCGAAGAACAAACCAGTCGGTACTAGAGGAGATCAAACCTAAGCTTTCTTTAGAAGCTCAGATGACAAGACTTCGACTTTCATACTTTGGACACATCATGCGAAGAGAGAAATCATTAGAGAAAGACATTATGCTTGGCAAGATAGAATGTCAGCGCAAAAGAGGAAGGCCAGCAATGAGATGGATCGATACAATAACAGCAGCTACGTGTACCAGTCTGTCAACAATGAGCTGCCTGACTGAAGACCGAACACAATTTAGGATAGCTATCCAGAGGGTTGCCATGAGTCGATTCCGACTCGACGGCACTTAACAACAACAACAAGTTGTTTCTTGTGTAAAGTTTTAAAAATTTCATGAATAAAATATTTTTTAAAAAAAGGAAGGAGGGAAAAAATGAATGAACTTTACGGAGCACGGTATTCATATTGCAGAAAAAGATGCTCCTGAAAAATGTATCTTTGAAAGGGAGGTTAGGCGTGCTTATAGCTTATCTTCAATTTTATATAAGAATGAAGACATCCTCACCAGCACTGTGAAATAAGGAAGATATAATGAGCAAAAAACTTGGAATGATACCAAAAGCTGAACTATTTTATTATTATATTAATAGGATTTGTGACTTGCTCCACTACCAAAGTACTCAGAATGAAATACAGAGCACAAAATAATTAACTTGTATAAAAAGTGTAGATGTCAAAATTAAGTCAAGGGTAGGAAGAAATTTTACAATTTATTAAGACCATGCATCAATAGAAAAGAACAGAGTCTCAAGGTATTTGAGCATGCAAATAAATTGTACGTTATTAGGACAGTTGCAAGAAGGTGATAGTCAATAGAAGGTGATAGTCATAGCATCAGAAGAAAACGCAAAGATGAAAACACTGGGGTGGTATGGGGGAGTATCAGTAGAATGCATCAGTGGGGGGGACATAGGAAAAGAAGTATGAGTGATGGTATTGTACAAAAGAAAGAAATGGGGTCCTTTGAAACAAAGGTCTGAAATAATGCATAGTGGTCAGATTTACTTGGGTTTCTGTTGGCAATAATTCTGTAATCGAGCAAGCATAATGCATTGGAACATTGCTCATCTAGCCCAGAGTCCTGTCCCCCAACAGTGGCCATTCCAGTTCGCAAGTACCTGGTAGGATCCCAAGGAGGAGATGCATTTCTTATTGTTCATATCCAGAGACAAGTGATGCCTTTCTCCAAGCTTACATGCTTACTATTGGTTATGGATTTTTTTTCCAGGAAGTTCTTCCAGGAAACAATGGTAACTGCCATTACTATATCTTCCAGCAATAAACTGAAAAATACTTTTGTCTGTTTGTTTTAAATGTGCTATTAGTTTTATGTCATGTCCCCCCCATCTTCTACTATTGAAAAAGTAAACAACCATTCCATATTTACCCGTTCCACCCCGATTTTATACACTTCTTCAAGCTGAAGAGCCATAACTTGTTTAACCTTTTTTCATAGGGAAGCCATTCCATCACAGTTTTCATTTTGGAATCCCTTCTAGGTGCCTTTTCTAGTTCTGCTATTCTTTTCTGAGATAGGGCCATCAGAAGTGCACACTGTACTGAGGATGCAGTTGCACTATGGATAGATGCAAAATGCAATGTGTGCCTTCCAGTCAGTCCTGACTCCTGGCAACCCAGAAGCTCCTTGGTTTTCTTGGCAGTGTGACCGGAAGTAGATTGCCAGGCCTTTCTTCCGAGGCAATGGAGGGTTAAGTGACTTGCCCAAGGCCACAAGGAGTGCTAGTGGGAATTGAACCCTGGTTGCTTGGTTACCAAGCCAGTGTTCTAACCACTAGGCTACTCCTCCATGGATAGATAGAGGCATGATAACATACTCTGTTTTATTCTTCATCCTTGTCCAAATAATTCCCAGCATTCTATTTGCTTTTTGATCGCTGCTGCACACTGCTAAAGATTTCAATGTATTGTCCATAGCGACTCATAACATTTATGTTCTTTATTTACATTTATATACCATCATATCCACATTATGTAAACTGCTTTGAATGTAAGAAAAGTGGTATATAAAACTTGTTAAATAAATGCTTCTTAAGGTGTGTACAGCACCAATATCAATCAAAATTATGCTAATAAATTACCCAAAAACACTTTTAGCATATCTATTTACTAAAAACACATCTAAATAGATACACCTTCAAATTTTTTTTAAACTTCCTCAAATCTCATTTATCTTGCAACTTACTAGTAAAGCAGTTGCATAATTGTGGAGCATTTACAACAAATGCTCTCTCACAGTACCTAACCAGGCAAAAACCTCTAATTATAGGGATCTTTTGCAGATTATCACTGGGATTGCAAGGATCACCACGGAACATAATCCTGCAATTTATTCTGTAATTTTAAGCAGGAGCTATTAAAATACAAATCTTAAACTCCAACAGATTAACTTTATATTATGTGTGTGCTCAACACAGAAAAGTGCACGGCTGTTAGCGCAGGCATCTGCGCAGTGTTTCTGCAGAATTTTCTGTGCTAGCGTGGGCACAGATTGCAGGAAAGGATCTAACACAAACATAAAGAATGTACAAATGCTTGTACGAACAGCAGCGTCCCACACATGTAAATCCATTTTAAATGAATGGTAGTGAAGCAATTAACTTTGCAGTGCAAATGCGGAGAAGTGCGCAGAAAACCAGAAGACTAAGCTTGACTTGAGAGTTTAACACATAGTCTGAGGAGGTGTGAAGGGTTAGTTCATAGGTCTACAGCCAGTGCTAGTGAGGAATTTATGACTTTTTTCACCATATAGCACTCACAACCTTTTTCTGGCTTTACTGAAAAGTTTGTTGAAAATGGCAGGGAAAGTATGCTGGAACAACGTTACATGCACCGGTACATAAATAATTATTCTGAGAAGAGCTTCTTCTTAGAATAATATTGCTGTTTATGTACCAGATAGCAATCCAGCACAAGTATCGGACTTTTTTTTTTGTGTGTGTAGGATATAGGTACTGCTAATGCAGACCTCTGTGCGCATGTGCCTGGCTTGCTATCCTTGTTTAGTGCAGACATTTTAAAAACTGCTCATTTTCAAAACATCGGGGCTAAACTTGCTTAAGAAAACTTGCGCTAGAGCTTCAGTGCTGGATTCTAGCTTGGGTTTTCTGCATCAAGCTGTGTATTGGCATTCAGTGAAGATGCATAGAGCTGGTGAAATACGAACCTGAAGAACCATAACTAGTTAGGTCCTCAATTGCACACCCAGTGGTATCCCATACCAGTGGAATCCTCTATATCTCCTTCTGAGGTAGTCCTATTCAGTTGACATTACAGTAATCTAAACAGGGAAGAATTAATGCTCAGGTAACATAGTGGATGATGGCAGATAAAAACAAACATGGCTCATCCATTCTGTCCAGCAAGATGGTCAGGGTTGTACACACCTTATTTATTTATTTTATTTATTTCAGTTTTTTATATACCGCACTATTTATAATCAGCGCGGTTTACAGATGAACACAAAGACCAGAACAACAGGCTGTTCGGTATTACATATAACAGGAGTATAAACTTGGATAACATGGGAGAACTATATACATACCTTGTAGTGCAGGTTACTTCCCCCATGCCTTTGCTTTTCAGAGTAGCATCCACCATGCAGTGCAAGATAGATTTTAATCTATCTAGCTATACTTTGAAGCAAGAGGACATTAGGGCTTTAAGAAAAGGTCTTTGTACTGACGAAAAAACATGATCCTTTCACCACCCAGGTAGAATTGTTCAAATTCAAACAAGCAGGCTATCTAACTAAAAAATAGTGTGATTTTTTGACGGTACATTATCCTGTCACTCCACTCATTTATGTTCTCCCTAAAATACATAAGTCCCTAGATCATCCACCAGGACAGCCCATTATATTGGCCTTGGTTCTTTATTTAAGCCAGTTTCTAAATTTCTTTTTGTGTTTTTGAGGCCTTTTGTGCAACTTGCACCATCATATGTACATGACTCTTCACATGTTGCAATTATTAGAAAATTTACTGATCTTCATGATGATACCATACTTGTTACTTTAAACATTAACTCATTATATACTAACATTCCCCAGACTGCGGCTTTGAGTATCTTAGAAGATACGCTTATTGCAACGGATAGACCATGCAGACCTCTACTTGCTTTTTAATTCAATTAGCCACATTAGCAATGATGGAGAACTTTTTTTTGCTTTCATGAGATCTTTTATAAACAGATCAAGAGGGTTGCCATGGGCTCATCCATGGCACCAGATGTTGCCAATTTGTGTGTCTCACATGTTGAAAGAAAATACCTCACAAGACATCCCTTTCATAGTCACCTATGAATGTGGAAAAGATACATAAATATTATGTTTTTTATTTGGGAGGGCTCACAAGCTGAATTTTTGGACTTTATGGATTGGCTCAATTCACTGATGTTAATTTGCAATTTGAACATCGCTACAGTTTTGATCAAGTCTCTTATTTGGACATTTTAATTAAAAAGAGTGCTCACGGTTTCACCAACACATTATATAGGAAACCCACCGATAGAATTCTCTTTTACATTTTTCCAGTTTTCACAATAGGTCATTGAAATACAACTTACCAGTAAGCCAGATCCTAAGGATCAGAAGACTCTGCACCACAGATGCAGAATAGGAGCTTCATGCAGAAGATATGAGGCAACGTTTCCTATACCGAGGATATCCACAAGCATGTATTTACAAAGCCTATCACCGAGCGAAAACATCTGATTGCGCTGCACTACTCCAGGGACGCATTTGCCAGGATAATGATCAGACTGTTTGCGCTCTGATCTTTTCTGATTTTTCAAAAGACATCACACGTATTATTAAAAAAGAGTGGCATCTTTTAGCATCTATACCTTCTTTAAGACAGAAAATGTTAACAATAGCGTACAAGAGAAATCTGAATCTCACAAATATATTGGTACCCTCAGCTCTCTCTCGGCCCTGTACTGTCCCCAAAGCACATGGCCATTTTTGTTGTGGTCGTTGTGCTGTTTGTGAAAATTTGCTTGCCACGAGCAAGGTTTTTATCTACCCTGTTCATTCCTGGAAAGTGTTTTTAGAAGATTTTTCCAATTGTGAAACACAACAGATCATTTACCTTATTATGTGTCCATGTAAACTCTGTTACATTGTTAAAACCAAGCGTACCATTAAAACACGGAATACAGAACACAAAAAGTGTTTGAAGAGAGAGATTATGGACAAGCCCCTCATTGACCACTGGATAAAAGAAAATCATAAAGTTTCAGATTTGCGTTTTGTGGTTCTTAAAGTACTTTGCACGCACTGGAGAGGTGGTGACCTGGATAAACTTCTACGGTTGAAACAGAGATTTATTTTAAATTTGAGGACTTTACACTCTCTGGGGTTGAATCAAGATTATGACCCTTCTGGTTTCCTTTTAATATGTGTTCGTTCTTCTTCCCCTTCTTTAATACTTTACTTAATTTTGTTTTTTATTCAGATGTGATCTCTTCCCACCTCCCCCTTCTCCTCCTCTTTCCCTCCTCCTCCTCCGCTCTCCCCCTCCCCATTTCCTGTCCCCTCTCCCCCCTCCCCCCATTTCCTCGATTGTATGTAATTTTTTTAGGGGCTTTTTAGGAGTTTTCATATGAACAAATGAGTTTCTTATACAACCTTTAATGTTCTGATTATTTATCATGTTCCTCATTTGTTTGTTTTCTAGCGCCACATATAATGCGTTCTCATAAATTTTATGTGAGTTTTTTAGCCTCCCTTTTATGTATATATTAATCATCAGTCATATATGTCTTTTTTCTATATTTATCTCCTTTTTTAGTGTTTTAATGCTGTTTTTTTTACTATGGGCAGTCACACTTAGGGGTATGTTTACTAAACCATCTTAACGTAGCAGCGCCGATGTTATCGCGCGATAACATTGGCAGCAGTGTTAAGGCACACTAACGCTGTGAAAGCCAGGTCTGAAGGGTGGAGTAAGGCTCCCCAGAGGGCAGAGATAGGGGTCAAGGGGCAGAGAATGGGCGGGAGAGGCTCCATGCACACTAACACCGTGAAATGAAGGTCTGAAAATTAGCGCCAGTGAAAACCTCGCGCTAGAGGCACATTTGCAGGAGAGAGAAGCCATTTCAATCAGCAATGTACAGCAAAGGCAGGGAAACCCAGAAAAGCGATAGTAGTGATACATGTGCAGGAACCAAAAAGGCAAATAAACATATAAAATGACCAAAACCACATTTGAAATCCCAATAACCAAGCTGGCCAATAGTGTTATTAATGATAAACATAAAGCAACACTACTGACAAAGCGTAAAAAGGAAGATATCATGTTTGGAAGGGTCTGTGCTCTGTCCCCCTACAAAGTGAATGATCCCACATTGAAATAGCGGTGATCAGAGTTTTTGTCGCTTATATTGGGCAGGTTTGTTATGGCGTGCACATGTGCAGCAACAGCAGAGTGGGCACGTAGGAAAGGGCAACTGTACTGATGCTGTAAATGGGATACAGGGGGCTGCAGGCGGCACATGCTGTGGTCCAGCTGGGGCACAGTGCGGACTAGGCAGATGCCTAGGTGGCACATAGGAATGCCGAAACTGTAAAACAGCAAGACAGCAACTGACGCGAGGGTCCAACATGGGCACGAGTGTGTGTCCCACAGTGTCACAGGGGATATTACCCAGCAGGTACCCCCAAGGGCACATAACATTGGCAGGCGGTGCAGGGGGGAAGTGCTCATGTCCATGTAGGCACCACTACCTGAGAACCCACACCATATGCAGCTGCCTACCGGCACACTGGATGGCCTGGGACTGCGCACCACCGGCATAAGGGCATGTCAGCATGGTGGCGGAGGGGGCAGTGGCATCTGCCAACAGCAGACCACAGCCAAGCCCCGTTTAGGTGGGTGCCATGCAATGCAACAGACAAGGTCTGTCTGATGAACAGTCATGGTATCCCCAGGGAATGATCTGCCCCTGTGGCAACAGTTTGGTGCAGTACACACAGCTAGTGTGTTCAGGAGCAGAAGGTCACAAGTTCAAGTCCCAGCTGTGGCTCCTGCCAACCCTGTCCCCATATTTTACCCAGTACTAAACCGTGGTAATAAAGACAGAACCTTTATTGCAGATAAAATAAACATGCCTGAAACTCCTATATTTTACCCTACAGAGCACAGACACCATAAACTTGTGCAATCCCTAGAGCAAAGTTTCCCAACTGCAGTCCTGGAGGGCCAAATACCATTCAGGTTTCATGCTGTCCCTAATAAATATGCCTGTGCTGCATTTGTATGTGCTGCCCCCATTGTATGCAAATGTATCTCATGCATATTCATTAGGGACAGCATGAAAACCTGAACAGTGTTTGGCCCACCAGGACCGGAGTTGGGAAACAGCCCTACAGCAGAGGCCAACTCATAAATATTATCGCTCAAAAAATATATATAAATGCCCTTCAATGCTTAATTGACTTTTCTCTGAAACTTGTTCATGTAATAGACGGCTAGGTCTCAGACTTCCCGACACTTAAGGCTAACTGCTAATAACTTTGGTTAGCAGGGCCGTGCCACCTAGCATCAATGACCTGCCGATAATCAGCAAATGAACAAGGTATATAAAAAACCAATACGTGCTGGATATCACCAAAAATAAATAAAATTCTATCAAAAACTTCGTGTCTTGTAAGGGTGTATCTTTGCACGATCCGATGGGTGAAGACTTATCTTAAATAGTTAAAAAAGAAAATTTTCAATGCGTGTAAAATGTCACCAAAAAACGTATAGTTATCTTCTAAAACTAATTACCATGTACAGGTGAATCAACACGCATTTAATAAGTAGAAAACTTATCTTGAGTGATTAAAGGATTGCCCAGTAATTAAAGGATTGCCCGACGCTGTTCCGTATAGCGCTCCAACGCGTTTCTCCGTGATAGGATTCTTCAGGGGGTTTCCTTCATAAATATCACAACTCCAACATCCCCATGGGAATGAAATTAAACTTGAGAGAAAAGTTCCTATCTCCCATGGCACTCAGCAGATGTTGGTGGACTTAAAAAGATTCGAAATAATTCTCAATGCTGCTGCCCACGTTTCAATAATGATGTTACTTGCATCAAGGAAAAACGCCGCGCATGCAAGTAACATCATTATTGAAACGTGGGCAGCAGCATTGAGAATTATTTCGAATCTTTTTAAGTCCACCAACATCTGCTGAGTGCCATGGGAGATAGGAACTTTTCTCTCAAGTTTAATTTCATTCCCATGGGGATGTTGGAGTTGTGATATTTATGAAGGAAACCCCCTGAAGAATCCTATCACGGAGAAACGCGTTGGAGCGCTATACGGAACAGCGTCGGGCAATCCTTTAATTACTGGGCAATCCTTTAATCACTCAAGATAAGTTTTCTACTTATTAAATGCGTGTTGATTCACCTGTACATGGTAATTAGTTTTAGAAGATAACTATACGTTTTTTGGTGACATTTTACACGCATTGAAAATTTTCTTTTTTAACTATTTAAGATAAGTCTTCACCCATCGGATCGTGCAAAGATACACCCTTACAAGACACGAAGTTTTTGATAGAATTTTATTTATTTTTGGTGATATCCAGCACGTATTGGTTTTTTATATACCTTGTTCATTTGCTGATTATCGGCAGGTCATTGATGCTAGGTGGCACGGCCCTGCTAACCAAAGTTATTAGCAGTTAGCCTTAAGTGTCGGGAAGTCTGAGACCTAGCCGTCTATTACATGAACAAGTTTCAGAGAAAAGTCAATTAAGCATTGAAGGGCATTTATATATATTTTTTGAGCGATAATATTTATGAGTTGACATACGCTCTGTAAATCTACCCAAATACTACAGCAGAGGCCAACAGGGGTACAAACACCCACACCCACATACTCCACTATCCAACGCTGTTGGGCCCTGCGCGGAGCAGCATCTCCCAATACTGGCACCTGCATACCTTAGCAATGCCGTCCTAAACTTGGGAACACCTTCCACATATATCAAAAGATTGCTATGATTAATGTCAGATAACAAATCCTAAGTTAAACACGATTTGTTGATAGAGATTCATCATAGCAACCTTTCTGATATCTGTGGAGTGTGTTTCAGTTATTGATTCTGACAGTGTTTACCGCCCCGGGGAGTGACCCCAACAGTTTTGCGTACCATAGCAATGCCCACACAGTGCCCAGGACTGGTGTGGCGGTCAGGGCTGCCACAAACCTCTATATTTGCACAATGCTGGCATAGGTGTGGGAGTGTGTGTCTGTCTATCCAGTGTGTTGTGGCTGCCTACACTTTACTGAGCCTACACTGCTTGCACTGTTTCCAGTGTTAGCCTGCCAATGTGCATAATGAGGAGAAAGGTACTGTGGGTATGGCCCGGACAGGGTGGCCTGGGCAGGATGCATCTGCACAGGGTATAGGGCAACGGCTGGGACATTGTAGTGCCCGACCACCACCTGCATGGACAGGGTGGCCACAGCATGTCATGCTGGGAGGTCACTCTCACCCTGACTGAGCAGTGACCACGGCATGGCTAGGTTCCCCCATAGTGCTATGGAGCATTTCTCTTAAGTGATATTTATGGGTTCTCTTTTCTGGGGCCCAATCACTGACATACCTGCTTGGTGTGTGTGCTCACATCCCATTTTTGGGTATACACAGTTCCTCCAGGAACATGCACTATGGACTAGCTAGCAGACTGCAGTTAGCATGTGTATGGCTGTGCAGCAGGTGGAGACTGACTGTGCCCTCTGCTAGTGAATGTCAGATAGTGGTGGGGGGGGCAGCTGAGCTTCTCCAGCGTTCTTCCTGTCTGCCATTGCCTTATGTGATGTGTACAGATCTTCATCAACTGCCCTGTAGGGTGCCTGTTCCCCAGCAGGACTGGGGTTGATGTCCTCTCTACTGCCACCATTGCAGAGATGTACAATGTGGATCTGTTGGTGGTTGATCCTGTCCCCCCACCCTGAGCCACAGAGGGTGGGTTGGGTGGTGCTACATAATCTGCTTTTGGGTCCAAACACCCCCCTTCACCTATAACATGTGACCATGGCACCCACACAGGATATGCACTATTCTGGGTGCATCATAGTCCACAAGGGCTAGACATGACTGGGAAATACAGATGGACACAGGTGTATCCTAGGTGTGTCTGCAAGGACTACCTATCACACACTGGCACTGACGGGGACCTGCAGCATAGCCTATCTCAGCCAAGCCAGGTGCTGTGGACCTGGTGCTGGGTGCCCCACCTCACCCTCAGGGTGAGCACAGGACCCGCACAATGTCACGGTCTGTAGCTACTCTGTGCCAGTAACACACACGGTCAGTTCCCCCTACCAGGCCTAGGTGCTGTGGGGGTGCATATCCCATTATGTGATCAGCTGTAGACTGCTGAGCTGCATGTGCAGTGCTTCATGGGTACGGGTGGGTTTACCCTATCCTGGTAATCACAGCAGACAGTTTGTGTGGTGACCTGCAGTCTTTCTGTAGCTAGCCAGCAGTGTGGTAGTAGCTATAGAGATGTAGCCTACTGGTTATTTCAATGACTGTGGAGGCAGAGGTCATGGGTTCGATCCTGCAGTGGTGTAATCTAAAAAGGCTGTCTGAGGCATTTTCTTTTAATTTAAATCAGTGCTGCCAGCAGAAACACCCTCACAGTGCTGTAGCCTAAGGTGTCTCATAGGCACCCTGTAAGGCGCTCTATAAAGCGCCCTATACAGTGCCCTATAGGGCACATTTGCCTTGGCAGACAGGGCACTTTATAATGTGACCTATGGGGCGCATTATGAGGCACCTTAGGTTACGGCACTTTGAGGGTGTTTTTGCTGGCAGCACTGATTTAAATTAAAAGAAAATGCCTCAGACAGCCTTTTTAGATTACACCACTGCAGGATCGAACCCATGACCTCTGCCTCCACAGTCATTGCAGTAACCAGTGGGCTACATCGTTATAGCTTCTAACACTGCGCTGGCATGTACTTAGGGTTAATGCGCGTTAATGCGCCACGGCGCCCATATTCTTGCTACCTTAGGACTGGAACGCCCACTCCTTATATGGCATTCTTCACATTATCACTGCAACTAGCGCCGGTAATATTAGGACAATTTAGTAAACATACCCCTTAGTTTTATTTTTATTCTTATTTTTGTACAAGTCCTTTCCCTGCTGGTTCCCCTAATTGCTTTGTAGTATTGGTTAGTTTAATGTGGCTTTTTACATACCCATTTTTTTAATGGTGCTATCCTACAGACATCTTTCTATAGGCATTGTCAGTGACATGATCGTTTATAAACTAGTCCTGGCCGGGATCATAGAATTCACATTGGATGTTCTTAATCGCACTTTTTTTAGGTTTATCTATTCACTCATGTATGTATGTATTTATTTATGTATTATTCATTAGGATGTTTTATGCTTTCCTTATTGGGAATTTTTAGGTTTATCATTTTATTTTACAGGTTTTTATTTGCACATAGTACAATGGACATTTTTTTCCTCCTTTTATACAACTTTTTATAGTCTTTTTTATGATATTTTAACAATACAGCAAGAAAAGAAAATCTTGCAATCTTGCAAGTAAATGAGAGTAATACAAAAATGGAAAAAGGAAAAACATTGGATACAAAAAAGTACACTCTCAAGTAGTCCACATAAAAGAAAGGGGGGGGGGACAGAGCCCGAGGCCCAACACCCTAGCCCATAAGTTTAAGACATTGAATCATATAGAGAATAACCCCAGTGGTCGCGAGGTACCCCAGACTACACCAAATACACAGAGACTATACATTATTCTGGAACATCCTTTAAAGATAACCTAGCACTAATAAAAGTAGCGAGGTCAACAGGATTTGTGAAGAAATATCTAATTGATCTATATATAACCAAACATCTACACGGGAAACGTAAAAAGAAGGATCCCCCAATTTGCAATACTCCCGGTTTCTGCAGAAGAAACTGTTTCAGTCTCTTCTGGGTTTCCCTAGTGAGATCTGGAAATATCGAAATAGTTAGACCGTAAAAGGTCTCCAAACGCTTCTTGAAAAACAACTTCAGAAGCCATTCTTTGTCCGAGACTAAAGCACATTGGACAAGGAGAGTTGAAGGTACACAAGTTTCACTGTCCACATCCTCAAGTAAAGCAGAGACATTCAGGATCTCAAAATTAACATTGGACACTTCACTTGGAACCTCAGAATCTTTCTTCCCAGATGGGAGATAGTATACTTTAGTCAAAGGCGGAATCAAATCCTCAGGGACCTTCAGAATTTCCAAAAGGTATCTCTTGAACATATCCAGCGCAGTTGTACCTTGAATTTGTGGAAAGTTTAATACCCGAAGATTAGTAGCCCTGGAGGCATTTTCTAACACCTCCAGTTTAAATCGAAGAGTCCCATTGTCCTTTATCAAAGCAGAAGATGTTACAGACAAAGCATCTAATTTGGTTCCATGATCATTTACAGACACTTTCAGCTGCTCAGAAACAGAAACAACAGTCTCGATCTTAGCGGCATTCTCCCGAATCTGCACTGCATTTTCTTGGATACGCAGCGATAAAGCAGAAGACTGGGACTGAATGACCTCGGAGAGACTTGCTATAGCTTCCCAAATGGACTCCAGCGTGAAGATCTTTGGTCTAATCAAAGAGAAAGAAGCAGATGACGAAGGAGTAGAAGCAAACACAGGAGGAAACCTTCCTTCCAGCAGCGATGGATCCAGAACTTGCACCTTTGAAGGTACACTTACAACCTCCCTGGGACCAACAGGAGCCAACAAGATCGAGCCGCAAGTCGCCTTCCCTCGCACAACATTGTAAGCCCCCTCCTCAGGATGCAACGGCGTCGAAGCAGCCGAGGCTGGGCTTGGAGCAGTGGGGCGTTCAGGCGGCGTCCTCTGCGCAGGAGAGAGAGATGTCTCTACGTCCGATGGCGACATCGAGGGCTTCTCTCCCAATGCTACCAAGCCGGCTCTAACCTCCCGTCTCTGGTCCGGGGTAAGTGATGCAAAGCGATCCATAGGACCACCAGAAGGGAGCGAAGGCTCAGAGGGAATGGCCCTCAGCTTCCCTTTGCATTTAGGCATCTGATCAAAGAAAACGCTCAGCGGCCATCTTGGGAAAGGACCCCCCCCGCTGCAAGTTTTTATAGTCTGAATCTGGCCCACGTGAGTTCTATGTAGTTATATATGTATTATTTTATCACTTTTAGCAATGCACATGGTTTTTAATTTGTATTTTAGGGGCCCCATTCATATTTGTTTGTACCTCCCACTTTTTAAGCATTTATTCTTCTAGTATCTATATACAAACATTCAATGGACGTTATACCCTCCCATTTAGGGCTAGGTGCACTATGGTTTAATTTCTTTAATAATTAGTCAAATATACACTCAGAATGAGCATGCAAATGAACATGCGCCTACAGACACCTACAGATGATCTTTTGGAGTGTTTTTTGGTTTTTTATCATCTTTAATTATGGGTTGGTACCGCTCCATAATTCTGGCATGTTAACGTTACAAGATTCGACTTGTTCAAGCCATGGTATTTTCAATAACATCATATGGCTGTGAAAGCTGGACAGTGAAAAAGACAGACAGGAAGAAAATTGATGCCTTTGAATTATGGTGCTGGCAGCGAATACTGTGTATACCATGGACTGCCCGAAGAACAAACCAGTCGGTACTAGAGGAGATCAAACCTAAGTGTTCTTTAGAAGCTCAGATGACAAGACTTCAGCTTTCATACTTTGGACACATCATGCGAAGAGAGAGATCATTAGAGAAATATATCATGCTTGGCAAGATAGAAGGTCAACGCAAAAGAGGAAGGCCAGCAATGAGATGGATTGATACAATAACAGCAGCTACGGGTACCAGTCTGTCAACAATGAAGACCAAACACAATTTAGGATAGCTATCCAAAGGGTCGCCATGAGTCAACTCCGACTCGACGGCACTTAACAACAACGTTACAAGATTGATTTCATGTCCGTCATACCCTCCCAGGTAGGGTTACGTGCACTATGTTTTTTTTCTTATGAAAAAGGTTAAACGTGTTAAAAAGTGTACACTGCAATGAACATGCACCCAGGGATATTCATACTTTCTTCCCGGGCTGAATTCATCTTTGATCAGGATTTACAAGCCCCTTTGTCACGCTAGCATGCTCCCCTTAAAAGACCGAACTCATGTTATTATTCACATATCCATTGTTTCAATTGTTTACATATTTTTATTAGCAGTTATGACTGGTTCCATATATGATAGCTCAAAAAAGGGGTTTTTACGTATTGAAAACATCCTTCATGCCCATAGGAACAGTTAATATGTTCATAGATTGCTTTAGCGGTATGATATCGAAGGGTTCTTGTCACTTTTATAGTGGGTTAGGCCATCTTTATGTTTAAACATTGTTATATAATCGGTTTAGAAACTGATAGTTTAGGTTGACTACCTTTCAACAGAATAACTTAAAATATTTCATTACGAGTGATCCATTACGCTTTCGCAAGGATGCACTCTGACCTTTACTTTTTGGCGCAAAACTTTTCACTGTTTAAAAGGAAAGCCACTCCATCATGGAGTCTTTTCAACGTGAAGCGTTATGAGGCTACATGCGTGGTTGTAAGGCAAATTACTCTATTTGGTTGTTGCCTTACCAAACGTGTGGTTAAATCCTTTCTGAGCCATAATATTGTAAGCTTATATGTACGCTGGTTTTAGTTTACAGGAATGCTACTGACAGAAGCCTTTAGATTCTAGCGCTTCTTATGTGATGTTAGGAATTGGATATTCTTGTCCATTAGACTGTCATCCATCCTTCTCACATGTGCACTTTATGCATATTTGGGTAAAACGTAGTGACAATGTGCCTGGAAACTATGATTATTTAGCTCCCTTTGTGTGGTGTTAGTAGAAGGGTAGTCTCTGCCCCTTAAATATTGCCTTTCTTATCACTCAGTGGCATTTTCACATTTGTGCCATTAGTCTCCACAGATGAATGTCGTCTTCTTCCTCATTACTTTGTTGCATTATTGGTTTCATGTATTCATTTTTTTAACCGATACCATTGATATGTTAGATGTGGACGTTACACTCAGCTCTGTTGTTTTTTATTATTGAGTATTTTTACGTGATTTTATTCATTTTAAGTGTTTTATGAATTTATTTATTGTACATTTTGTTTTCCTTTGAGGCGTGCACCCCCTGAAGAAGGCCTCCACGGCCGAAATGTATTGGGGGTCCTTAATAAAGACTTTGACTGCTATCTACCACACCACACTGCTTCTTGGAGCAGCTGGTTCATGAACCGACCAGAGGGGAAGCCATATTAGACCTAATCCTTAGTGGAACACCAGATCTAGTGCAAGAGATAAGGTTGTTGGGGCCACTTGGCAATAGTGATCATAGCATGATCGCCTTTGATTTAATTAGTGGAGGAGGGATAGTAAGGAAATCCACAGTACTACCTTTTAACTTTCGAAAGGGAGACTATGATAAAATGAGGAAAACAGTTAAGAAAAAACTAAAAGGAGCAGTTGCAAAGGTTAAAGACGTACATCAGGCTTGGCTGTTGTTGAAAAATAATAACTTGGAAGCCCAGACCAGCTGTATTCCACGCTTTAAGAAAAGTGGAAGGAAGTCCAAAAAACTGCCAGCATGGTTTAAAGGTGAGGTCAGAGAGGCTGTTGTTGCCAAAAAAGCATCTTTCAGGAAATGGAAAAAAGAGCCAAACGACGAAACCTGGAAGCAGCACAAGCACTGGAAAGTCAAATGCAAGGCATTGATAAGGCAGGCAAAGGGAGAATTTGAGAAGAAGCTTGCTGCGGAAGCAAAAACGCGAAGTAAAGACCTTTTCAAGTACATTCGTAGCAAAAAACCTGTGAGAGAGTCAGTTGGTCCATTAGATGATAAAGGGGTTAAAGGAGCACTAAGAGGCGACAAGGCGATAGCGGAGAGACTGAATGAATTCTTTGCTCCAGTCTTTACTGAGGAAGATGTAGGGATGTTACCCATGACTGAAGTGGTATTTAAAGGTGCGGAAGAATTGAAGGAAATATCGATACATCGGGAACATGTATTACAACTCTTAGATAAACTGAAGAGTAGCAAATCACCTGGGCCGGATGGTATACATCCAAGGGTGTTGAAAGAACTGAAATACGAGATTGCAGACCTGCTATTTGTAATCTGTGAACTATCATTAAAATCATCTCTAATACCTAAAGATTGGCGGATCGCCAATGTAACACCAATTTTTAAAAAAGGTTCCAGGGGTGATCCGGGAAACTACAGACCGGTGACCCTGACATCAGTACCGGGAAAAATGTTAGAAACCATCATAAAGAATAAAATTACTCAGCATGTAGATAGTCATGACCTAATGGGAGACAGCCAGCATGGCTTTAGACAAGGAAGATCTTGTCTTACTAATCTGTTATGTTTTTTTGAAAGAGTGAATAATCAGGTGGACAAAGGTGAGTCGGTTGATATTGTGTATCTGGACTTTCAGAAAGCCTTTGACAAGGTCCCTCATGAGAGACTTTTGGCAAAACTAAAGAGTCATGGGATAGGAGGCAGTGTACTATTGTGGATCAGGAACTGGTTAAAAGATAGAAAGCAGAGGGTAGGGCTAAATGGCCAATTTTCCCAATGGAGAAAGGTGAATAGTGGTGTACCCCAGGGATCTGTGCTGGGTCCGCTGCTTTTTGACATAATCATAAATGACCTGGAAAGTGGAATAACGAGTGAGGTTATCAGATTTGCAGATGACACAAAACTATTTAAAGTTGTTAAAACCCAAGAGGATTGTGGAAAATTGCAAGAGGATCTTGATAAATTGGAAGACTGGGCATCAAAATGGCAGATGAAATTTAATCTGGACAAGTGCAAGGTTATGCACCTAGGGAAGAACAACCCAAACTATGGTTACACAATGCAAAGTTCCACATTAGGAACCACCACCCAGGAAAAAGATTTAGGCGTCATTGTGGATACCATGTTAAAACCCTCGGCCCAGTGTGCAGCAGCAGCCAAGAGAGCAAATAGAATGCTAGGTATGATAAGGAAAGGAATGGAAAATAAAACAAAAGATATTATAATGCCTCTATATCATTCCATGGTGAGACCGCACCTTGAATATTGTGTGCAATTCTGGTCGCCGTATCTTAAAAAGGATATAGCGATTTTAGAAAAGGTTCAGAGAAGAGCCACCAAAATGGTAAAGGGGATGGAAGGATACTCCTATGAAGAAAGGCTAAAAAGGTTAGGGCTCTTTAACCTGGAAAAGAGACGGCTGAGGGGAGATATGATAGAAGTCTATAAATTAATGAACGGAGTGGAATGGGTAAACGTAGATCGATTGTTTACCTTATCAGAATATAAAAAGACTAGGGGACATGCAATGAAGCTACAGGGTAAACTATTTAAGACTAATAAAAGAAAATATTTTTTCACTCAACGTGTAATCAAACTCTGGAATTTGTTACCAGAGGATGTAGTAAAGGCTGTTAATGTAGCTGGGTTTAAAAAAGGTTTGGACAAGTTCCTGGAGGAAAGGTCCATAAACCATTATTAAGAAGGGACCCAGGATATCAAAGCTTGAACCAATACAAGCATTGTGGAACCTGTGTCCCTTGGGGAAACTGCTAGGTACATATGACCTAGATTGGCCACTGTTGGAAACAGAATACTGGGCTTGATGGACCTTGGTCTGACCCAGTATGGCATATCTTATGTTCTTATGTTCTTAAGCTCCTACTGTGTTTCTACTCCCTTGTGGGTGTTATTTGCTCTTTGTTATACACCTAACACCGGCCTACCTTTTGCTCGCTATCCATGACCTGCATCAGGAAAATAGGCTAATGAGGGATATATCAGTGCTCTACCATTGCATTTTTTCTTGTGACTAAACCGCTCTACAGTGTCTTGGAAAAGAGCACCAAAGCTCCACAGCCATTTTGAAGAATACTCAACCAATCAACATGCTACTAAAGGAACCCACTAGAAACTGCAAATATAAAAGATTTTATGATGTGGAAAACTGGAAGCTATAGGGGTGTCATACCATCCGATCTGAGATGTCCAGCTCACAACTTAAGAAATTAGAGGGAAGGGTGGAGCAAGATGGCTCACATCTAGCACAGCTCATGAGCAGCGGTTTGCAGATAACTTTCTTTTTCCTATAGCTGTTTACCTCATTTGCTTATGGCAAATCCAAAGGAAAGGTGTGGACCAACTTTCTAAGTTTTCCAGCCTTCAAGTGAGTAGTTAGATGGACAAGATACAGAGAAAAGTGACCAAAATGGTAAAGGGGATGGAAGGATATTCCTATGAGGAAAGACTTAAAATTTGGAAAAGAGACGGCTGAGGGGAGATATGATAGAGGTCTATAAAATAATGAAAGGAGTGGAACAGGTAAACATAGATTGGTTGGTTACTCCTTCAAAAGTAGGACTAGGGGACATGCAATGAAGCTAATAGAGTGTAGCACATTTAAGACTAATCAGAGAAAAACGTTTTTTTACTCAGCATGTAATCAAACTCTAGAATTCTTTACTGGAGGATGTAGTAAAAGCTGTTAGTGTAGCTGGGTTCAAAACAGATTTGATGAGTTCCTGAAGGAAAAGTTCATTAACCATTATTAAAGAGGACTGGGGAAATCCACTGCTTGCCCCTTGGACAAGCAGCATGGAATGTGTATACCTTTGGGAACCTGGCAGGTACTTGAGACCTGGAATGGTCTCTGATGGAAACAGGATATTGGGCTTGATGCACCCTTGGTCTTTCCCAGTATGACATATCTTATGTTCTTACGACAAGCACCTGGTCTGCCTTACGCAGCCAGAAGGGAATAGTGTCTTGATGGACTCAGCAATGGGAGATGATGTGCCACCACCAAGACTTGAGCTTGAAACATTCTTAAGTCCCATTTCCCAAGTTCCACCCCCAAACCCCCCCCCCCCCCCCATTTCTCAAGTTCCCTTTAGCCTGGGGGAATGTCATTCAATAGCTGCCTTTGCTGGGAAGGTCCCACCACCATCCACAGGGACTGAGGGTGATGCCAGTCCTGGAACAACATGGCAGGAGACAGCAGAGCTGAAAGGACTTAGAGTTTTTGCTCCTCTGGGAAATATTCTTGCTTGCTGATGCCCCAAGAGGAATGGTTGATGAGGTTTGATGGCTCTATGGCTCTGGTAAGCCTCCTATCCAGGGAGAGTCTAATTTGCTTGTGAATTTTCTTTAACCTTTTGTATATTTGCCAAGCCGAGTGTTTTCAACTTGAAGGTCATCTGGGAAAGTTTGGTAAAAGCATCATTGCAGATAGCTTTACTTTCTACCCAACTAAAGTCTCATTCAGTGGCAGTGAAGGCTCAGCAAGAAGAGATTAATAAGGTAACTGAAAAGCTCCAGTTGCTTTCTCAAAAAGTGGATGAAGATCATAATGTTGTCCTTTTTGGTGAAGGGTAACTTACTGTTACAAAATAAAGTCTAAACTTTGGAAAATATAGTTAAAAGAAAGAATTTGCATTTGATAAATTTTCCAAGATCAAGATAAGGATAGGTATAAAAAAGTAATATTGAATTTTTGAAGATTTCTGAAGAAGCTTGCCCTTGGATGTCAAAGGTATTTTATTTGCCTATACCTAAAGTGGCTAAAACGGATCCAAAGTAGCCTGAGTCTTCAGGGTTAACTACCTACCTGGAAACATCTGGAGAGAAGGAATATACCTCTGCTATCTTGCTAGTGGCTTTAGACCTAGATTTGGATAGAGACTTTATCTCATGTCTTTATTTTCCCCACAGAGACCTTTTAAGGTTGCTCGGTTAGAATGATCCCAAATGTTCTAACAGTATCAGGGGAGTCGAGCTGAGCCCGGCATTGATCCTCTGCCTGAGGCGTTTAGGAAGTGGGTACCAAGACTTGACCTTGTCATTGTCCTTGTTGGGGGTTCCCGATTCCGTCTGTGTGGGATGCAATTCGGGGTGAATTGCTGACAGCTGTTGGCACATTGTGGGGGTTTCCCGCTATTTTCTACACGCGTTTTCTCCTATTGTGCGCCTGGCAGTTGCGCGGTCTGTGCATGCATGCCACCCAAGCAGCTCCAACGTGCATTCCTACCCTAGTAGCTGTAATATGCATTACAGTAAAAACGCAGTTAATGTGTGCCTGTGGGCTTAGCGTGCACTGTTGTGATACTTGCCTTAACTCTGTCTTCTACCAGGAATCCTTGTTTGGCCTGTGGCGAGCAAGGTGCCTTATCTCTGGCTTTTGGATCCTGCTGTTCTAGCATGGCAGCTCCTGTCCCTAGAGGGATTGCTCTCCCTCTGTACACTGGGAGATGTGGTTAGTTCAGCCTTGTCTGCTTAAGGGTAAGAGGTGGTGGATGGCTGTGTGGGTAAGGATAACCAATCGGCCAGAGGTTCCAGCGACAGTGCTGTGCGCTGCTCCCCATCTTCTAGGGGATTGACAGCGACTGGGTCCCCTGGTGTAGGGGGATCATTTCTGCAAGGAGAGCTTCCGGAGTCCAAATTGTCCTCCCCAGAATTCTTTTCCTTTTTACAAAAGACCTGTTCATTCTGGCATGGTAATTCAGGCCCTGCGGCCTCTGGGTTCTGCTGAGCGCAGTGTCATGAGGGGCAGGCTGAGAGTGGAAGCCCTGTTCGATTGCTTATGGCTAAACATCTCTGGAAAAGGGTGGCCCCTGGAGATGGTGATGAGCTGAGATCTGTCCAAGTTCTGAACTGTGGCTTGAATTCAGATGTCTGATATGGATGAAGAATTACTCTTTCCTTCAGAGGATTGTGAGGAAGCCGATGTTATCCACCTGTTTCAGAAGGAGAAACTGGAGGTGTTGATTCCCAGGGTCTCATCCACCTTAAGCTTGGTGGTTGCTCCAGGCATGGAGCAGTAACTGAGGATGCATCCACTCCTGCAAGGTGTGCAGAAATCCACTTCTGTCTTCTCGTTCCCAGAGGTACTCAAGGGCCTGTTCCCTCCCCCCCCCACTCCCCGCTTTAGGGGCTAAAGAGGATGCAGACTCTACTGGAGAAGGATGCGTTGTGTGGTTTGTTTCCAAGGTTGATATGCAGGTCTTGTGGAAAGTGGATCAGCCTTAAAGGATATTCTGGACCGAAAGGTGGATTTGTGTTTCTATTCTTCAGTTGGCCCTACCTTATTAAACTACACACACCTCATCTAGAAACATTGTTTTACGGGGAGAAAAGGATCTCAGTACCTGTGGGCCACTTGATCCTGGCTTATATATCTTGGCCACGGATCGGCTTTTACTCATATAAGCAATATACTATTATAACAAAACTAGTATATTGCTTATATGAATAAAAAGGCTGAAACAATTTGTTATCTCATATACTTATACTCTTCTGTTTTTACTCATATAAGCAGTATACTAGTTTTGTTATAATAGTATATTGCTTATATGAGTAAAAACACAAGAGGATAAGTATATGAGATAACTTAAATTATTCCAGAATATTGTGGAGTTTTTTGGATCATTGATGTTATGGAGCTGATCCGTGGCCAAGATATATAAGCCAGGATCAAGTGGCCCACAGGTACTGAGATCCTTTTTCTTCCTGTAAAACAATGTTTCTATATGAGGTTTGTGTATTTTAATAAGGTAGGATGAAGTGTATTTGGATATAGTCAGAATTCTCTTCATTCTGATAGTACTGGACTAATAAGGCATGGATTCTTCAGTTGGCGGCATGTGCAGGCCTGACATCTCGTGCCCTGCTCCAGTGGATTCAGTCTCTTCCACCGAGTGTTTCTATGGCCTTCCTTTCTGATGCCATTTACGGCCTTGTACATCTAGTGGCCAGGGATTGTGCTCTGTCGACTGTGATACGGTGTTAGCTTGGCTTGGACACAGGGCAGCAGACTCATTTTCTAAAACCCACTTGCCCATCTGGTGTTAGAGGGATGCTTTTGTTGGGCCTGATTTAGAGAAGCTGGTGAAGGACCTGTGTGAGACAAAATCTTACTGCCTTCTAGAGGATAGGTCCAAGGAGCTTGTGAAGTGGGCAGGAGCCCCTTTTCCATCAGTCTCCATCCGCTCTTCGTGGGCGCGCCAGTCAAACTCCTGGGGGTCTCAGGACTCCCGTCACTACCAGCTTGGAAAGCCTTTCTTCCCCTCTGCTTATGGACTTCAGGCTCATTCTCAGTCCTTTTGTGGAGCACTTGGGCCCAGGGACCTGGTCCCATCCAGAGGAGGACCCTCCTGGGCTGCGCAATGAAGGTTTGAGGCCCATTCCCTGGTTCCTCCGGTTGGGGGCAGGCTTTGCCGCCTCTTCAGGAATAGGCCTGGGTTACCAAAGATCTCTGGGTGCTAGTTCTTATTCAGTACAACTATGGCCTGGAATGCAAAGAGCCTATGCCAGCAACTTACATCTTCTCCCATTATGGGTCAGCAAACAACAGGATCACTGTGCGGATCACCTTGGACAAGTTGCCTCTCTTGAAGGCAGTAGTACCCATTCCCTCAGACAATCAGGGTAGGGGCAGGTATTCCATCTGTTTCATAGTAGCTGACACAATAGCAACATTCTGGTCCATTCTGGACTTCAAGTGTGTCAACAAGCGTTTGTGCATCATGCGTTTCTGGATGGAAACTTTGTGATCCAGGATTCAAGCAGTCTGCAGAGGGGGTTTCCAGCATTTCTAGTTTTAGCCGAGGTGTATTTTCATATCCCGATCCAGGGGATCAGCAAGTATCTGTGTTTTGCCATGCTTGGCTCTCACCTTCAGTTTGCTACCCTTCCATTTTGATGCTCTACTGCCCAAAGGATGTTCTCCAAGGTTACGGTGATGGTATTTGCGGCGCAACAGTGCCAAGGGATTTGTATACAGCCATATCTGGGCTACTGGCTCATCCGAGCCCATTCTCCTTCAGAAGCGTCTCGGGTAGCTCCTCGAGTGGTATCCTTTCTGATGAGCCTTGGCTGGTTATCATTTGGGAAAGAGCCAGTTGTTGCATTCACGGTCCCTGGAGTTCCTGAGAGCACATTTTTGATACTCAAGTGTGTGGAGTCTTTCTGCCAGTGGAGAAAGTCAAGGCTGTTGGATTGCCTAGCACTATTCTGTTCACAGCAGGCTCCCAGAGTCCAGGTTGATCTTCATCAGCAATTTGAGCTCAGGCTCCCAGTGGTGGCAGCAGTCCTGTCTTCTGAAGAAGGGCATGCTGCTGGATAATTGCTCATTGATCCATCTGGTAACAAATGCCAGTCTCTCGGGCTGGGAGGTCCATTGCTAAGGCTGAACACCCCAGGACCATTAGAACTGCGGGGAGGCGGTGTGGTCCATCAACTGCCCTGAAGCGAGAGCCATCAGATTGGCTGTTCTGCATCTCTGACCCCCAGTCAAGGACCGGGGGCAGTTCATGTGTTCTCGGACAATGCCATGGTGGTGGCTTATGTTGATGGGCAAGGCAGCACACGGAGTGCCAGGGTAGCCCTGTAGATGGCTCTCCTGTTTGCCTGGGCAGTGAAGAGCCTCCTAGTTTGTCGGCTCTGCACATTGCTGGGGTGGATACTGTGGAAAAGGATTTTCTCAGCAAGTACTCTCTGGTCCGAGGAGAGTGGGAGTTGTCAGGATGTGTTTTCAGTTGTTTCTGCACCACTGAGGTTGCCCCAAGAGGGATCTGATGGTGACTCGCTTCAATGCCTAAGTGTGCAGCTTCTTCCGTCTCTGCATGGAGATGGCGTCCAAAGGCCTTGGCGCTCTGTCTCATCCTTGACCAGGTCAGCACCTACTGTAGGGGTTTTCTCCATGGCTTCTGATAGAGTATGTGATTCAGAGTATGGAGTACCATCCGAGAAGGATTAATCTCCAGGAACAAGCAGGAATGAATCTTCACATATGGGTATCGTCGGTACTGACGGAGCCTGCGTGGGAACGCTCCCCAGCGTCCAAAAGGAAAGCTTTTGGGAGCATCCCACAGCGCCTGCGCGCTGCCTTCCCGCCTTTCCCAACTGTCTCTCTCCAGTTCTTCTTTTCCGCGGAGCCAGCAGGTCGTGTTCCTGTCACCGCTGAAGAATTTCTTTATTTTATTTTATTTCTTTGGTCGCGCGTCTGCCTTCTCGACGCTAGACCGGTACCGCCGGTCTTTTCTTTCTTTATTCTAAAAAAAAAAAAAACCTACTGTTTTTCTCACTTTTCTTTGGCCTTAGGCCTAGGAAATTTTTCCTCATGGAAAAGCCCGCCTCTGGGTTTAAAAAATGCACGAAGTGCAGCGGCACTATTTCTGTCACCGACACCCATGAATGGTGTCTAAAATGTTTAGGTCCTGACCACTCCATTACAGATTGTGAGTCCTGTTCCATGATGTCTAAAAGAGGTCTACAGAATCGAGCAGCCAAGCTCAGTACCCTGTTTCCCTCTGATGCAGCTTCGGTTGCATCGACGTCTTCCAGGGCTGCTTCTTCCTCACATGGATCTCAGGTAACCAAACTTAAGTCCAGCCAGTCCTCGAAGGGTAGATCTCCCTCTAAGTATCGAGATGCCTCCGGGCTTGCCCTCGAGGAATCTGCACCGGCAAAATTACCCCAGCAGGAGGCTCTGGCTTCCAAAGCTTTATCTATGGGGTCACAGGTTGACATCGATGGCTCGGCCTCGACCGATCACCTGTTGCCATGTTCTGGGGTACCGGTGGTTCCCACTGGTACCGACATCCAGACATTGGTTGCGTCGATGGATCAGAATATCCTGACCATGCAGCGTGCCATCACGGCATTCATACAAGCTGCGACGCCTTCGGTACCGCAACAAACTCCGTTGCCGGTACCGACTCCGGCACCGGTACCGATATCGGTTCCGGTGCCGGTACCGATTGCATCGACATCCGCTTCCGTGTCGACTGCAGCGGTACACTGTTCTGTGATGCCCATCGGTATCGAATCGGTACCGATCACTCCCGATGTCGATACCACCCGGTACACGTATCGGGCTCTGCAGGAGCATCCAGACAGGCGATACTTCGATTCCTCTGAAGACTCTGATGAATCAGAGGTCTCTGTCGAAGCATCGGTGATCCATCCTCAGGAGCCCTCTTCTCCAAAAAGGAGAATGTCTCCTCCAGAAGACTTGTCTTTCCAAGACTTCATTAGGGAAGTGGCCAGGGGCCTTTCCATCTCTGTGGCCCCTGAGACAGAGCCTAGAGCCAAAAAATTAGATATTTTACAATATCCTAAGGCTCCTAAAGAGGCAGCCACTTTACCAATACATGAGATTCTTTATGATCACATGTTGGGCATATGGGAGTCCCCTCTCACCACTTCCCCTCATTCTCGCAGGTTGGACACCATGTATCGTGTTCCTCCTTGTCCTGGCTTCCATAAGACTCAGCTTCCTCACCATTCCATTGTGGTGGAGTCTGCTATGAAGAAGATAAAGAGTACAAAAAGGCACTCTTCTGCTCCTCCAGGAAGAGAATGCAGAACTTTAGATGCCTTTGGCAGGAGAATTTTCCAGGCCAGTATGCTTGTTGCCAGAATCAACTCCTATAGTCTCTATATGGGGATGTTTCTAAAAGAAGTTACAGATCACCTGCAAACTTTATCTCCTTTTATTTCAGAAGATAAAAGAGAAGAGTTCCTCACCTGGCTCAAACATGCCCAGGATATTTCCAAGTTTTCCAACCGTGCAGCCTTTGACTCTTTTGAAGGTGCCAGCAGAGCCTCGGCTATTGCCATAGGTGCACGCAGAGTTGCTTGGTTACAAGCTTCTGATTTGGAACCCTGGGTTCAAGTTGGACTAGGAAACCTTCCTTGTACAGGTGAAAACCTTTTTGGCAAAGATTGGCAAGCAAAGGCCACCCAGATGGATGCTGAAAATTCTGCTTTAGATAGACTTTCAAAGTCTACTTCTGCTCCTTTTAAGAAAAGGTTGTTCAAAAAGGGGTTTTTTCACAAAAAATGGAAATATTATTCTGCTTATGGTCAGCAGTCATCTTCTGCAGGTCGTTTTGCTACAAAGAGACAGCAACAACCGAAACAGGCCAAGCCTAAGGCTGCTAGGACTGCTACGGCCCAACAGCCTCAGCCTCCTCAGGGCCTTTGACTTACACCTAGAGAACTTAGCCTTTCTGGCTCTAGAACATCCAGAGCCTCTCACCATTCCAGGAAGGTTAGCTCACTTTGCTCCCAGATGGGAACAAATCACAGCAGAGCAATGGACCCTCTCCATCATAAGGGAAGGGTACAAACTACATTTCTTAAACCTTCCCCCTCACACCATGGTGAGACAGTTCAATTCTCCAACATCTCTCCTCGACCTTCTAGGTCAGGAGATTGCTACCCTTCTTGCCCAAGGGGCAATAGAAGAAGTACCCCTTCTTCAACAGGGTTCAGGGTTCTACTCCCCCTACTTTCTCATCCAAAAGAAAACAGGGGGCTACAGACCCATATTAGATCTCAGAGAATTGAACAAGTTTCTATGCAAGGAGAAGTTCAATGTGACTTCTCTCGGTACTCTCCTTCCATACCTCCAGAGTCAGGACTGGCTTTGTTCTCTAGATCTCAAGGATGTGTACACCCATGTTCTCATCCATCCAACACACAGAAGGTTCCTTCGGTTCCTTTTCCAAGGAAAGCACTATCAATACAGAGTGCTTCCCTTCGGTCTGGCCTCTGCTCCAAGGGTGTTCACAAAATGCATGGCAGTAGTAGCTGCATTTCTACGCACTCTAGGAATATTTGTATTCCCATATCTGGACGACTGGCTCATCCGAGCTCCATCCCAGTCAGAGGCCCAGACTTCCCTGGCCTGCACAAGGCATATTCTTCAGTATCTGGGACTTGTAATAAACATCCCAAAATCCCATCTCACCCCTACTCAATCTCTAGAGTTCATAGGGGCCTTACTGGATACCACCACTGCAAGGGCCTATCTTCCCCAGGCCCGTTGCCTACACTTGGTGCAGTTAGCCTCCCAGATTCAGTTAAAGTCCCATTTAACTGCGCGAGAGATGTTACAACTGTTAGGCCACATGGCATCAACCGTGCATGTGGTCCCTTATGCTCGCCTTCACATGAGGGGAGCTCAATGGACTTTGTCCACCCAATGGACCCAGGCATCAGGGTGCCTGTCAGACAAAATAGCAACCTCCAGTCGCCTTTTTTGCTCTCTCCAGTGGTGGAGGTCCACCAAAAATCTGTTGCTGGGGTCCCCCTTTCAACAGGTGTTACCCCAAGCAACCCTTACAACAGATGCCTCCCCAAAGGGTTGGGGGGCTCATCTACAAGATCTCTCCAACCAAGGCATCTGGTCTTCACAGGAGACATCTCTACATATCAACCTCTTAGAGCTCAGAGCAATTTTTCTAGCTCTCAGAGTCTTCCACACCCTGCTCAGCTACACGACAGTCCTCATCCACACGGACAACCAAGTAGCCATGTTCTACGTGAACAAGCAGGGGGGACTGGCTGTCTGTTGCTTTGCAACGAAGCTCCGAGATTGTGGGCCTTCGCCAGAGAGCATCAAATTCATCTCATGGCAGTGTATCTTCCAGGGGTTCAAAACTCTTGGGCAAACAGACTCAGTCGAGTTCTGCTTCCACACGAATGGTCCCTCCATGGGGACCAGATAGCCAGGATCTTTCAAATTTGGGGGACCCCAGACATAGACCTGTTTGCAAGTCCGTGGAATGCCAAACTTCCCCGGTTCTGTTCCAGGATTCCATGTCAGGGAGTTCAGGCCAGGGATGCCTTCCTCCTTCATTGGGGGCAAGACTTCCTCTATGCCTTCCCACCCATTCCCCTAATTCCCAAGACACTGTTCAAGCTTCAGAGAGACAGGGGGTCTATGATCCTCATAGCACCACGTTGGCCACGCCAAGTGTGGTACCCTCTACTTTTGCATCTCTCTCAAGCTCCCTCCCTGGACTTGGGATCTGCTCCAGACCTCCTGTCCCAGGAGCAGGGAACGTTGTGGCACCCAAATCCC
The DNA here is from genome assembly GCA_033557465.1 of Ichthyophis bannanicus. Taxonomy (NCBI): domain Eukaryota; kingdom Metazoa; phylum Chordata; class Amphibia; order Gymnophiona; family Ichthyophiidae; genus Ichthyophis; species Ichthyophis bannanicus. The sequence continues at coordinate 549,264,217 of CM066033.1, forward strand.
AGGTCTCTTCATCTCAGGGCCTGGTTGCTGAAGGCCTAGACCTTCAGGATTTGCATCTTTCTCAGCAAGTGAAGGATATCCTTACTTCCAGAAAGCCTTCCACCAGACGTTCCTATGCTTTTAAATGGAAGAGGTTTACCATTTGGTGTGCAGAGAAGGGTCTTAACCCTCTGGCAATACCTCTGAATTCTTTACTGGAGTATTTGCTGCATTTATCCCATGCAGGCCTTAAAACGAATTCAGTAAGAGTCCATTTGAGTGCTATTGCAGCATCCCTTAAGCCTCTCAATGGACAGCCTATTTCCTCTCATCCTCTTATAGCAAGATTCATGAGAGGCCTTCTTTTGACTAAACCTCCCATTAGACCACCTGCAGTGGCATGGGACTTGAATCTGGTTCTTGGCCAGCTTATGAAGCCACCCTTTGAACCCTTAGCCACTACCTCCTTGAAATTTCTTTCCTGGAAGGTTATTTTTCTCATTGCAGTCACATCAGCTCGCCGCATCAGTGAGCTGCAAGCCTTGGTGGCTAATCCTCCTTATACAAGGTTCCATCATGACAAGGTAGTCCTCAGGACCAATCCACACTTTATGCCTAAAGTGGTTTCACCTTTTCATCTGAATCAGGAGGTATATTTACCTGTCTTTTTTCCAGGACCTCATGCATCAAGTGCAGAGAGGAATCTCCATACCCTGGATTGTAAGAGAGCGCTTGCTTTTTACTTACAAAGGACACAGCAACATAGACAGTCTTCTCAACTCTTTGTTGCTTTTGATCCCTCTCATTTAGGACTTCCAGTCTCTAAGAGAACTCTGTCCAAGTGGATTGCACAGTGTATTTCTTTCGCCTACCAGAGTAAGAACCTTTCTCTAGAGGGCCATGTCACAGCTCACAATATGAGGGCCATGGCAGCCTCTATGGCTCATCTAAACTCTGTGTCCATCGACCAAATCTGTCGAGCGGCCACCTGGGCCTCGGTTCATACCTTTACAGCCCATTACTGCTTGGACAAGGACTCCCGCCGGGATGCCTTGTTTGGTCAGGCTGTTCTCAAACACCTGTTCCATACTTAAACAACTCCTACCCCCCATCCCTGGTTGGATGCCCGAGATCCATGGAGGGAGGTAGAGCCCTTCTCAGGGACTCACAACCTTGGGGATCTCCCTGGCATCTCTAGCTGGGGAGTCCCCATATGTGAAGACTCATTCCTGCTTGTTCCTGGAGATAGCACAGTTACTTACCTGTAACAGGTGATCTCTGGGAACAGCAGGAATAAGTCTTCACAACCCACCCACCTCCCCTAGGAGTTGTATCTCTCTATCTATCTTTCCTTTCCTCTCTCTCTCTCTTTGTCTCAGCTTAAAACTCGAACTGGAGAGAGGCAGTTGGGAAAGACGGGAAGGCAGCGCGCAGGCGCTGTGGGATGCTCCCAGAAGCTTTCCTTTTGGACGCTGGGGAGCGTTCCCGTGCAGGCTCCGTCGGTACCGACGATACCCATATGTGAAGACTTATTCCTGCTGTTCCCAGAGATCACCTGTTACAGGTAAGTAACTGTGCTTTCTGGCGGTGCCAGATTGGCTGAGGAGAGCATGATGGACAGATCTGATGCAGCTCCCATGAGCGCCACCACTTGTCTCCGTCTTTGAGCTAATTATGTCAGGGTGACTTGCCCTGGAGAGCCCGGCTCCCTTCTCACTTATGGAGACGGTTAGTGCGTACAGGCTACTCTCTGGCTATGTTGTTCAGAGCCCGGAGGAGGTCGGATCTGATGCCTTGAGTGCTGGTGTGGCGCATAAGGACTGGCTCCTGAAGTGGCCAAGATGCCATCTCTGTGGCCTTTTCTGCAGGATGGTTTGGAGAAGGGCATTTTTTCTCTTAGCTCCCTGAAGGTTCAATTGACAGCTTTGACCTATTTCAAAGGGCTGTTTGGCTGGTAAGTCTCTAGCCTTATACCTGGATGTTTCGCATCTTCTTTATGAGGGTTTGGCATCTGCATCCTCCCTATAGTCCGTAGTCCCTTCTTGGTGCTCCGGGCCCTCCTTTGAGCCTTTCAAGTATGCTACTCTGCAGGACTTGATGCTCAAGACAGTCTTCTTGGTTGCGATTGTTCTGAAAGGTGGTTTCCCAAGCTGCAGGCTGACTTATCTATCTTTTTCTGTGGAGGTCATTTCTATTCAGCGTGTCTTCCTTCTTCCCTGAAGTGGTTTCTCCCCTGAAGTGGTTTCTCCCTTCATGTGAACCAGCCAGTTTGCCTGCCTCCCTCCTCTAAGGAGGAGTGTCAGGGAAATACTAGGATCTTCGCCTTGTGGATGTCCAAAGGGTGCTTCTCTGATTCTTGGAGGTTAAGAATTCTTTCTGTAAGTCCGACCACCTTTTTGTGCTGTTTGCTGGCCTGCACAAGGCGATGCAGCAGCTCAGTCTGCATTGGGGTGCTAGGTTAAGGAGTTCATTGCCTCTGCAGATCTGTTGTGGAACCGGCCAGTTCTGGAGGGTTTGCACGCCCATTCTACCCGAGCGCAAGCATCCTCGTGGGCAAAGTGAAACTTCGTAGCAACATGGGCATTGCCTCCACTTTTATCAAGAATTTCTGCTTGGATGTCCATGCTCGGGCAGACATGGCCTTTGGCTCTAAGGTTTTGCAAGCTGCTGTGTCTTCTTCCTACCCAGTGGAGGCCTAGCTTTGGTATGTCCCACTTGTCTAGACTGATCTAGCAGGACGATAAGGAAGGTGACATTTTACTTATCAGATAATGTCTTTTCCTTGAGTCCTGCTAGACTAGTCCAGGACCCACTCCTGGAACTGTGTTTGCTCTCTTCTGAGGCGATACCCGTTGGTCCACTATGATTCCTATATTTGGCTCTGCAGGTTCATCTTCTATGAACAGCCTTCTCTTTATGCTTTCCTGTGCATAGTTCTCTACTGTTCGATTACTCATTGTTGCCCACATTGAGGCTCTATGAGACCTGCCATTTCTCCCATATGCTTTGGGATGGATACTGAAGAAACCACTGGTGGCTGAGGCATATAGATGCATGGGAGTGATATCATTGAAACCTGGGCTTTTCATTGGATTTTCTCTCCACCAATCTGCTGGTGGGGGAACACAACTCGCTTGTCTGGACTGGTCTAACAGGACTCATGGAAAAGACATTATCTAGTAAGAAAATGTCACCTTTGATTATACATTTTGGCCGGACACAATGTTTGTAATAAAGCCTTCTTTATAATTTATCCTGAATATAACTAGTCAGAATAATGTTGATATAACTTTTAGCAGAGCTGATATCGCCTGACAAAGAACACTAGAAAAAGCGTCAAATGATTCAAAAACACAAATCTAGAGTTTATCCATATATTAGGTAACAATTGTTTTTGGGCTGTATGTCATCATATTCATCGTTTTCTTGTGTATCATGGCTAAAGTATCAGGATTGCAATAAGGGATTTGTAAATGTAAAAAAGGATGGTGTATTCTGAACAGTTTAAGGTGGTGTACAGCTCTCTGAAAGGAGATACTTTAAAAGTTGATGCTCATGGTCAGCAAAAATAGAAACATTAAGCATCTGATAAGATAAGACAGTAAGGGGCATGTTTACTAAGCCCCATGCCCAGTAACACGGGTTTGGGACACACATTAGTGCAGGACACCGCACTAGATGCAGGATGTGGGAACAGCTCTCCCCTCTGAATTTAGTATGGCTCGCCATTTTAAAAACACTGTGGGGAGAAACAACCGCCACCCATTTGCTGGTGATAGTTTCTCCTCAGCAAGCGTTGGCACCTTGGACTTTCAAGGCCTGCACTAGTGGCACTGCAGCAGGAATGCCCCCACCCGCCCAGGTGCCGCCCATATGTGCACTATCTAGGCAATGCAGGTTTTTTTGGTGCAGACACTGTGCTACTTTTTAGCACGATTCTGATAACACAAGCTTATCCCATGCACTTAGGGAGCAGCCTTTGTAAACATGCCCCTAAAATAATTTTTATGACCTAAGTGTGAACTAATGGAGCGAAGGTTTCTGCCCTATGTATAACTGAGAATCATCAACAAAAATTGATTTCATGGCCATGAAAGCTTTATATCTTGAAGTTGTTTATTTTTCTTCCAAATAAAATTATTTTCTTTGATATCCTTTCCTCTAACTTTATCAGTTGGAGAATCAGCATCTGGTAAGCCACCTAGGAGCCTTGCCCAGCATATCCCAGGACCTGGTGGCATCGAAGGGGTTAAAGGTGCAGCATCTGGTGTAGTTGGAGAACTTGCACGTGCTAGGCTGGCACTTGATGAAAGAGGGCAAAAATTAGGAGAACTGGAAGACAAAACGGCCGCTATGCTAGCTAGTGCTGACGCTTTCTCAAAACATGCTCATGAGGTAAGACCTTTCAAAACAAAACTGCATCAGTCACACACATTTTCTTACAGTACAGTACATCACTGTAGTTAATTTCATATGACAGAGCATAATTTTAAAAGTTTGTGAATGCAGAATATATTTTATTAAAGTGCTTCTAAATCTTTTATTGTTCTTTCTATCATGGCGTTATATATATTCTACGATCAAATGGCATGTTTTCATTTTAGAATAAACTGATACAGTTTAGTTTTCTTGTTTACACAGAAACATAGTAACATGAGGGCAGAAAAAGACCATATGGCAAATCCAGTTTGCCCTTTCATATCCCCTTTTTACCTGTTGAGATCTTCTGTGTTTGTCCCATGCTTTCTTGAATTCAGATACTGTCCTCATCTCTACTACCTCCACTGAGAGGTACCACTCTTTCCGTAAAGAAATATTTGCGCATATTACGCCTGTGTCTATCCCCTTTCATCCTCATCCTATGTCCCCTTGTTGCAGAGCTTGCTTTCAGTCGAAAGAAGCTCTTCTGTGCATTTATGCCACAGAGATATTTAAATGTCTCTATTATCTCTCCTCTATCCCGCCTTTCCTCTAACTTATACATATTAAGATCTTTAAGTCTGTCCCCATATGCTTTATAACAAAAATCACTAACCATTTTAGTAGCCACCCTCTGCACCAACTCCAACTTCTTTATATCCTTTTGAAGATGTGGTCTCCAGACTTGCACACAATACTCCAAATGAGGTCGCACCAGAGACTTATACAGAGGCACTATCACCTCCTTATTTCTGCTGGCCATTCCTCTCCCTGTGCACCCAAGCATCCTTCTGTCCTTCGCCGTCACGTTTTCTACCAGTTTAACCACTTTAAGATCATCAGAAACAATCACGGAGAGGTCCCACTCTTCTTTCGTGGACAGAAGTACTCCGCTGCCTACACTGTACCGCTCCCTTGGCTTTGCAGCCCAAATGCATGACCCTGCATTTTTTACCATTAAATCTCAGCAGCCAAATTCTTGGCCATTTTTCAAGCTTAGCTAGATCCCTCCGCATGTTATCTACTCCTTCCTGGGTGTCTACACTATTGCAGATTTTGGTATCATACACAAAGAGACAAACCTAACCCGATGGCCCTTTCACAATATTACTAACAAAGATGTTAAAAAGAATGTTAAAGCTAGATGAACTCTGGTGAGAACTCGTTATGTCATTAGACACTGTTAATCTTACCCCAACCTTCAGATTTGGATTTTAAATTTCCATACTCACTTTTCCAAATCCAAGTTCAAAGTCCGTTAAAACTTCAGGTGCAGTCGGTAGGCCCCTGCCCAAGAGGACTCTCAATCATGTACTAATGTGCTTTAACACAAGTTATGTACTTAGGGCTCAATATTCAAAAGCAATTACATGGTTTACAGACCCGTAAACCATGTAACTGCTTATAAGCGGGCTATTCAGCAGCACTAACACTTAGTGCTGCTGAATATTCCCAGATACCACCGCTGTACGCCCCAGTGCCAAACAGTTATCCCTGGTTAACCCAGGGGTAACCAGTCAATGACGATATTCAGCTGCTGACCGGTTATCCCTCAGCGGCGAAGTTAGGCGCAGCAAAAGCTGTCCGCACTTTTGCTGCCAAAGCTAATTGGGCAGTGACTGTGCGGCAGACCCAGATATTCAATGCCAGTGGGTCTCGGCATTGAATATCTGGGCTAACTCTTCAGCGGTGACAGCTAGGCACTGTACTTGCACTAGGCACTGTACTTGCACTAGCTGCTGCCACTGAATATTGGACTCTTCGTATTTTTTTTTTTATTTAGCTCATACTGTTTAGGCAGTAGCCCAAGGCGAATTACATTCAGGATGGCTAGGTATTTCCCTATCTCCAGACTGCTTACAGTTTAAATTTGTACCTGAGGCAATAGGAGGGGTTACATGATTGCCCAAAGCCACAAAGAGCATTAGTGCATTTTGAACCCTGGCTTTCCTAGTTCTTGGCCTGCTGCTGTAACCCATAGGACCCATAGAGATTGAAGGAGCTTCCATTAAATACTATGCATTAAATTACATTGATATGTATTAACATATTAAGACAGGTTATTCAATGAGGCTCTATGTTTGTATCTGAGGCAATGGAGCCTGACCTGATGTGGCCAAAGTCACAAGAAGTATCCGAGAAGTGGGATTGGAACCCTGGTTGATTGGTTGATGCCTTGCAATGTTCACTATGCATGAACAGCTTTTGACACACAGCAAAACAATGCCACTTGAGAGATGACTGGAAAATGTACTGAATACCTCCTTCATTCCAACAGGGTAAATTAACCATTAGGCCAGACTAGGCAGTTGTCTGGGCAGATGTTTTTGAGCAGCAGTCAAAGCAAACATTAGATCCTGACAGCCACACAAACTCAGAGCCATCAGCACATTCTTTTACCTGCAGGGAGAGTGGGCGCACACAAATATGCAAAGCAAAGTTTAATATTCAAAAATACAGGGCCTGATATTCAAAGGCATTTACACGGTTTACATGCCGCTCAGAGGGATGGTTAGTGCTGCTGAATATCCCTGATTAACTCCGCTACACGCCCCGATGCTAAAGGTATAGCATCAGGGCATGTCATGGGCGTTCTAGGAAGGAGCGGAGGTGGCACCAGTCACTGACCAGGCAGCGGCAATACTGCACCACTTCTTGGTTAGCACCCATGGGTAAAAGGTATAGGCCAGCTTTTGCTGCACATCTTTATGCGTCGGAGCTCACCGGGCAGCAGCTAAATATCGCTGCTGCCCTGTTAGCTTCTTTGAGCTTGTGGTCTGTGCAGCAACCCTGGATATTCAATGCCGGGGATGCATATGACCCCAGCATTGAATATTCAGGGTTAAAGGTCGGCGGTGACAGCTATGTGCCATAGCAGCACACAGTATCCAATTATGCATGTTTACAGGATTGTAGTGGGAGGGGTGGCATTGAGGTGATCATGATTGTCAGGTGTAATTATCAAAATCTCATGGGGAGAGGGAACATATGTTTGAAGGTACATTTATGGCACCCAATACCTTTGCACCAGTCCTGAATATCACTGCCATCTAACAGATGATAGCATTTTATCGAAAGGCGCCAGGCTGCAATGGAAAAAATATTGCCAGCACATGTGCTGGGGGCCAGCCCTAGGAAGGAAGTAGGGTGATGGGTGATTTTGAAATTCCCTCCAGCAGGAAGATGGCAGTCCCCTTCCAGGTCTGCATAGGGCATGGCAGATGATCCCTGGGTGGGATACTTAAAACAGAAAGGGTGTCAAAGGGACCAGGCACAAAGAAGATTAGGTCCCACCTACCCTCCCTGAATGGAGGGGTCGGCTAAGGTTGTCACAGTGGCAGCGACCTCACCGGCAAAAGAAAGGGGGAAGTGAAGGTTTTGGGGCTCAGTTGCCAAAAAGTGGGGCATCTGTGCTCAAAGCAGAAGGGGATCCAGCTGCCATATTAGGCAGTGAAATAAAAAAGTGAACCAAATACAAGGAATGTGTGTCCCCAAAACTCCTAGGTTTTTTTGTTTTTTTGTCGGACAAACTTCCTCTCGCCGAAGCTACCATCCGCGAAGCTACGGCAAATGAGAAAAAATGTCCATTTTAATCAAAATGCAGTCAAGGGTATAGACCGGTAAATTCACCCGGACAAAAACCCCAATATCACTTATCTGCAAATTTTGGCGAGGATGCTGAGATTGTTGATGTATGCACTTTTTAAAATTTTTTTTTTTTTTTTGTCAGACAAACTTCCTCTCACCGAAGCTACCATCCGTGAAGCTACGGCAAAGGAGAAAAAATGTCCATTTTAATCAAAATGCAATCAAGGGGATAGACCGGTAAACTCACCTGGACAAAAACCCCAATATCACTTACCTGCAAATTTTGGCAAGGACGCTGAGATTGTTGAGTATGCACAACACAGTCCTGCGTTTTGGGTATTTAAATTTCATACACCCTGCTTCAGGTAAACTTGCCATCACTCAACAAAAACGCCAAAAATGTTGAGTGATGGCAAGTTTACCTGAAGCAGGGTGTATGAAATTTAAATACACGAAACGCAGGACTGTGTCGTGCATACATCAACAATCTCAGCGTCCTCGCCAAAATTTGCAGATAAGTGACATTGGGGTTTTTTTCCGGGTGAGTTTACAGGTCTATCCCCTTGACTGCATTTTGATTAAAATGGACATTTTTTCTCCTTTGCCGTAGCTTCACGGATGGTAGCTTCGGCGAAAGGAAGTTTGTCCGACAAAAAAACAAAAAAAACCCTAGGAGTTTTGGGGACACACATTCCTTGTATTTGGTTCACTTTTTTATTTCATTGTATTTTGGAGCTTGGTGAACTGTTTTTTGGCTCGTGAGGTTAGTTTTTGATGTTGGCCATATTAGGCAGAGCATTTGGGCCCAGTGGTGTCTTTGGCCACATGTTGCAAAACCAAGGGACATTAAGGTGTCCAGCCTAGCACAGAGGGCATCTGGCATTGACAAAATAAGCAGGGTATCACTGGCAGCACAGAGTAGCATTAAGCACTAGGACTAAACCAACAGCCACCGACCAGGGAGCAGGTGGGAAGGCAAAGGTGGGGTCCAGATATATGCAAATTGGACTGGAGCAAGTGGACAGCCAGGGAATTCCCCGTCACCCAAGGTCAATCAAAACATTAAGCATTATCTGTTCTTATTTCCTGTTGTTGTAAAATGTTTTGAGCCTTGATATAAGTTTCTAATAAAAGCTGTGGCCATTTGTTCCCACACACAATGAGATGGTCTGTGGCACTAAGTATTGATTTAAAGGACAAGGCTGTGGGGAGGTAGGGGCTTATGTGGGAAATAAGGAAGGGGGCATGGATGGTAGGAGAAAGTGTTGGGGAGGAAGGCAGACAGCCAAGTAGCATCATGCTATATTTGTTTTTGTAAAAACCTTGAAGTCTTGATGACTTTTTAAGTTCAAAGCAGCATTCCTTTTGCTTCCAGCAAGTGTATAAAGTTCCCATAATGCATACTTTAGATAATGGTGTTCCATTTATACACTCTATATAAATCTCTAAATGTACTTTTTTTTAACTGACTTTATTTACAGCCATCTCAGGTGAAGATAATTAACTAATGATTATAGAAACTGAAATCCCCATATGAAGTATGTGTTGTGTGCCCTTGAGTCATTGCTGACTCCTGGCAACCCAGCTCTGGAATTTCTTGGCAAGGTGTGACTGGAAGACCAGGCCTTTCTTCCTTGCAGTAAGTCTACAGCACCTGGTATTCCAAAGTGGTCACCCATCCATGTACTAGCCAGGTCTGACCCTGCTTAGCTTCTGAGATCAGCTGAGATCAGGTTCATTCAGGGCAGTGAAGCCATAGTATAAGAAATATAATAACCCTATATTCTGATGTAAAATGTGCACCTCCTTTGCTTAGGACCAACTTAACTGTCAGCAGACTAGGTAGTCACCTAGCCTGGCAACTTCTAGGGGGAAAGAGCCCGTGTAGATCCACTGCCCAGCTTTCAAAGAAAGCCTTTGGGAGTTACACTGTGCATGTGTGGTCACTTTCTCCAGGACCAAGCAGGAAGTCAGTCCTCACATATGGGTGACGTCGGCGCCGACAGAGCCCCCGTGCGGAGCATTTCCCCAGCTTTCAAGGAAAGCCTTTGGGAATGCAGCGCGCATGCACGGTCCCCTTCCTGCCCAAAGGTGCCATCTTGCTCAGTCTTCTTTTTTCCGCGGAGCCCAACTGACGTGAGTTCGTGTCACCCGGTAAAAAAGTGATTTTCGACGTTTTTTTCGTGGTTTACCCTGTTCAACGCCGGTTCCCCTTCCCGCCTGGGCCAGGTACACCGGTATCGAGCCCGGAGTTAGTTTTTCGTTTTTTGTCCTTCGAGACTTGTATTCGCACTTTTTTTGTGTGTTTCACTGGCAGCCCGGCCTTTTGACCTCGCAGGGGCCCTTTTTCCCCCGATAGCTGCCAGCGGGTTCAAGAAGTGTGATCAGTACAAGAAACTTATTTCTCTCACTGACACATATGACTGCTGCCTCCAATGCCTCGGGCCCGACCATGACCCACTGGCCTGTGGCCCGTGCGGCAAGATGTCGTCGAAGGCGCTGAGGAGCCGTCAACAGCAGCGTGAAAGAATCTTTTCTGACTCTGCGTCCGGCTGGGCCCAGACTTCGTCAGAGGCCTCGACATCTCGGGAGTCCGATCCCGAGCACCGTCAAGGATCCTCTGAGAGGGGGTCTCCTTCTCGGGAACACAGAAGGAAGAAAAAGCTCGCGAGGGTGACGTCGGTGGACGCTCCTGGCCCCTCGAGGACCAGGTCACATAGCCCCGACCAACACCCTGGGCTCTTGGAGTCGGAGAGACCTTCAAAGTTACCTCATGTGGAGCCAGAGTCCCCGAGTCATGTGAGTGCAGTTGTCCTCGTGGACTCTCCCCCGGGGGAGCCGACGTCGGGCCCGACGCCGTCAGGGGCTGCTGAGTCTCCTGAGCTCGGACTCAGGTTGACGGCCTTGGAGAGCAGCTTGGCTGCCTTCATGGAACAGCCGCGGGTGCTGATCGCCTGTCTGACAGGTGTATCTGCCCCGACCACCGGGACCTCGACGTCCAAGTCGACCCCGGAGACCGAGCCGATCCTCGAGTTGATGAAGTCTCGAGTCAATCCTCGGTCAAGGTCCCCCTCGACCTCCCGTGCAGGGCCGAGGTCGTCGATGCCGATACCCTCAGCATTGGGGCGGGTGGCATCGAAGCCCACACGGCCGGAGCCGCTCAATTCCTCCTCGGAGGAGTCGGACTGGGAGACAGAGGATGAGGAGTCCCCGGACACCTTCCGGACCCGGTGCGTCCCTTCGGACTCACCGGAGTCTGAGCCTCGGAAAAGGTCCCCCCCCCCCCGGAGGATACCCGGTTCTCGGACTTCGTGAGGGACATGGCCAAAGCTTTGGCCTTCCCCACGGATGCCGAGGAGGAGCCTCGAACTGAAGAGCTCGATGCACTCCAGTATGACTCTCCGCCTAAGGAGGCCTTTACTGTACCGGTTCCTCCGATGCTGGAACAGCTGCTCTTCCACATGTGGGAGGCACCAGCCTCGGCGCCGGTTCTTAGCAAACCGGTTGATTCCATCTATCGAGTCCGTAAGAGCCCTAGGTTCCAGAAGGCACAGCTACCGCACCACTCCATGGTTGTGGAATTGGCCATGCATCATATGAAGTGTCAGAAGATGTACTCCTTGGTGCCCCCCGGCCGGGAAGCCCAGAACCTGGATGCCCTTGGTAGAAAGTGCTTCCAGGGCTCTATGCTGTCTTGCCGTGTCCAGACTTACCAGTTGTGCATGGGCATGTACCTCCGAGACCTGGCAAAGGAAATTGCCAGGTTCTCAGCTGGCCTCTCCGAGGAACCTTTGCAGAGGTTCCAAGCTTTGTCATCGGGGATTCGAGAGTGCTCAAAGTTTATCTCTCGAGCAGCCTATGATGGCTTCGAGGCTTCGGCCCGGGTAGCCATGGCCGGCATCGGTGCACGCTGTCAGGCCTGGCTACAGTCATCAGATCTGGAACCATGGGTACAGGACAAGTTGGTCGATGTCCCTTGCCGAGATGAGAACCTTTTTGGCAAACCCATGGCTGAGAAGGCTGCAGAAATCGAGACTGAGACTCTCACCAGGACAAGGCTATCCAGAAAGACTTCTGCCCCTTCTCAGAAAAAGAAGGGCTCGGGGAAGAAGCCCTTTTTCCCAAAGAAGGGTACTGCCTACAAATCCTACCCTCAATTCCATGCCTCTACAGCTCCCCAACACGGTCAGCAGGCCAAGGGGCAGGGACATGGGCCCCGTAGGCAGAAAACCCCCAAGCCGCCAGCTCCGGCTCCTGCACAGTAGGGAGCGGGATTTTGACTCCCACTGCATAGCCTCTCCTCCACAGCTGGCTCCACTCAGCACAGGAGGCCGGCTGACACTGTTCACCCACAGGTGGTCAGCCATAACAGGGGATACCTGGGTACTGAGCATAGTCCTAGAAGGGCTACTTGCTCCACTTCAACCAGTTACCCCCCTCCTGTTTTCCAGGGGAGCCTCCAAGATTTCCTCTTCACAGGAACCTCCTTCTTCAGGAGTTGGCAAGTCTTCTAAAGGAGCAGGCAGTGGAACCAGTGCCTCACCACCTGAAAGGGCAAGGCTTCTATTCCAGGTACTTTCTGGTTCCAAAAAGGACAGGAGGCCTCAGGCCTATCCTAGACTTGCGAAATCTCAACAAGTTCCTGGAGAGGGAAAAGTTCAAGATGCTTACCCTTGGGATACTGCAGCCCTACCTCCTGCAGGGAGATTGGCTATGCTCCTTAGACCTAAAGGATGCTTATACTGACATCCTCATTCATCTAGACCACAGACAATATCTCAGATTTGTAGTGGGAGGAAATCATTTTCAGTACAGGGTACTTCCCTTTGGCCTAACCTCCGCTCCCAGGGTTTTTACCAAGTGCCTGGCGGTGGTGGCAGCCTATCTCAGAAACCAGGGCATCTTTGTCTTCCCATACCTGGACGATTGGCTCATCAGGGGTCAGTCTCCACAGGAGACCAGACAAGCCACCCTTCGCACTGTATCTCTTCTCCAGCATCTAGGCTTTGTCATAAACTTCGCAAAGTCCACTTTGCTCCCCTCACAGAACATAGAGTTCATAGGGGAAAGACTAGATACCTTTCAGGCAAAGGCTTATTTGCCTGAGGGCAGGGCCCACAGGCTGATGGGCTTGGCCAAACAGTTCCAGAGCGGTTCTCTGGTCTCCGCCAGACACTTCCTGAGGCTCTTAGGCCACATGGCATCCACGGTCCATGTAACTCCGAATGCCCATCTGCACATGCGGCCTGCTCAGTGGTGCTTCAGAGCTCAGTGGGTGCAAGCCACAGGAGACCTAAGAGACAGAGTAAGGGTGTCCAAACTACTAGTGGACTCCCTGCGATGGTGGCTACATCTCCCCAACCTTGTCAGGGGAGTGCCTTTCCAAGTGCCGCCACACACACAGGTGCTGACAACCGATGCTTCCTTACAGGGTTGGGGGTCATATTGCCAGGGTGCATGCACTCAGGGCCTCTGGTCTCCTTGGGAGGCAACACAGCATATCAATCTGTTGGAGTTGCGAGCTATCCGCTTGGCTCTACAGACTTTCTCTCATGCTCTCTCTCAGCAGTCTGTCTTAGTTCAGACAGACAATCAAGTGGCAATGTTCTATGTGAACAAGCAGGGAGGCACAGGATCCAGGCTTCTGTGTCAGGAAGCACAAGCTCTTTGCTCCCTGGCATTCAAACAAGGCATGTTTCTCAAAGCAGTTTATCTACCTGGCCAGGAGAATTACCTAGCAGACAGGTTAAGCAGGATTCTACAGCCTCACGAATGGCACTTGGATCCACTAGTGGTCCAACAGATCTTTCTAAGATGGGGTCTTCCTCTTTGCAAGTCCACTGAACTGGCAGCTGCCCAGGTTCTGTTCCAGACAACCGCATCCTCTGAGAATAGCAGCAGATGCGTTTCTAATTTCTTGGTCTACGGGCCTACTGTATGTGTTTCCTCCCATGCCTCTAGTGGCCCTACCTTGTCCAAGGTTCTTCAGGACAAGGCCTCGGTGATTTTGGTAGCCCCCAGATGGCCGAGGCAACAGTGGTTCCCACTCCTTCTGCAGTTGGCGGTGGACAGTCCACTCCCTCTGGGGGTGCAACCCGATCTCCTGTCTCAGGGCCAGGGATCTCTCCTGCACCCCAACCTCAAATCCCTCAATCTGATGGCCTGGCTGCTGAAAGGATAGTTCTAGCCCCCTTCCTTCTACCTAAGGAAATGGAAGAGGTGGTGGCCTCTAGGAGGCAATCCACCCGGAAGTCTTATGCCCTCAAGTGGCGTAGGTTCTCCACCTGGTGTGCTCAGCGCCAGGAGGATCCTTTTTCGTGCCTGGTGCCGGTGGTGCTGCAGTATCTGCTTCACCTGTCGGACCTCGGCCTTAAATCCAACTCTGTTCGGGTCCACCTCAGTGCTCTATCGGCGCACCACTCACCGGTGGAGGGACAGTCTCTGTCGGGCAACCCCTTGGTGTCCCGCTTCCTCAGAGACTTGCTTTTGCTCAAGCCTCCGGTTCGTCCATCAGCCACTGAGTGGGATTTGAATGTGGTCTTGCAGCAACTTGCCCACCGTTTGAGCCAATGGCTACCTGTCATTTACGATTCCTTTCTTGGAAGGCGTTGTTCTTGGTAGCTCTTACCTCGGCCAGGCGTGTTGGTGAATTCCAAGCTCTGGTTTCTGATAGACTGTACACACAGTTCTGGTCTTACGGACTCATCCTAAGTTCCTTCCAAAAGTTGTCTCCTCCTTCCACCTCAATCAGGAGGTGGTTCTTCCAACATTCTTTCCCAGGCCGCACGCCAGCCGGGCTGAAACAGTCTTGCATACCCTGGACTGTAGAAGGGCGTTGTCCTTTTACATAGACCGTACGCAGGGGCATCGAAGGGCTGCTCAGCTCTTCGTATCTTTTGACCCTAATAAACTGGGGTTACCTGTCTCCAAGGGTACGTTGTCCATTTGGGTAGCAGATTGTATCGCCTGGGCGTACAGGGCAGCCGGCCTCTCCTTGCAGGGTCGCGTCACGGCCTACCGTGTCAGGGCGAAAGCCGCGTCAGTAGCTCATCTCCGCTCTGTTCCGTTGGCAGACATCTGCCGGGCCACTACTTGGTCTTCAAGCCAGACTTTTGCGGCCCATAGATGCCTTGAGAGGGAGTCCCGAAGGGACAGTGCTTTTGGACAGGTGGTACTCCATAATCTCTTTGAGGTTTAGGCAACTCCTACCCTCCGACCCTTGTGTTGGGCTACCGTACAGGGGCGTTCTCAGAGAAGATTCTTATCACGGATGCTGAGGCTCTAGAGGGAGCTAATTTTTTCATCTTTGGGTTCCCGGTAGCCTAGAGCTGGGGAGTCCCATATGTGAGGACTGACTTCCTGCTTGGTCCTGGAGAAAGAGCAGTTACTCACCTGTAACAGGTGTTCTCCAGGAGCAGCAGGAATCAGTCCTCACGACCCTCCCTCCTCCCCTGGGAGTTGCAGTCATATACTTCATTTTTGTTTTTTGCTGTCTTTTAGCTATGTCAACAGACTGAGCAAGATGGCACCCTTGGGTGGGAAGGGGACCACGCATGCACGCTGCATTCCCAAAGGCTTTCCTTGAAAGCTGGGGAAATGCTCCGCACGGGGGCTCCGTTGGCGCCGACATCACCCATATGTGAGGACTGATTCCTGCTGTTCCTGGAGAACACCTGTTACAGGTGAGTAACTACTCTTTCCTGCCCAAGGGTGCCATCTTACCTCAGTCGTCTTTTTTTCTACGGAGCCTTGTAGATGTGCTGTCTGTGCTACCCCCCCCCCCCTGGTTAAAGTTTCATTTTTTCCATGTTTTTTCTTCAATTTTACTTCGTGCTTTTTGCTGGGATCAGTTCCACTCACCTTCCTGCTGCCTGAGTCCACCGCCTCAGCATTGTGTTTTCTTCTCGGGTATACTTTTCTTTGTCTGTTCTGTTTTCGGCCTAACTGACTAAGACGTTCCAGTTTGATCTCATGGGGTTTGTCTTTCCCGCTATGGCCTCTTGTCAGCGGTTTCAAGCAATGTGGCAAATGCAACCACACTATGTCCCAAATGGACTGCCACAATACCTGCATCAAGTGCCTCGGGGGGACTATGGCATGTCTACCTGCCCACCATCTTATGTCAGGAAGACTTGCAAGGAGCATGAAAAGCGGCAGGGGGAGAAGTTTTTCAAGTCTACCTCAAGATCATTATTGACTTGGAATCCCTGCCCTCAACTCCGGCGTCCAACAACTCGTTGTCGTACACCCAGGCTCGGTCAGAGACCCGGGGTCACAGAGCCTCGAACCGGGGATCGTCCTATGAGAACCTTCCCCATGGGTCCAGGACATCATCAAAGCTGAAGGCGAGATCTGACCTTGGACTGGTAGGTAAGACCTCCAGCTCCAGGGCGAAGAGTCCTCAACCCGACAGCGATGATCAGGAGCAGCCATCCAAACAGCCCCGGCAGGAGGAGACTCCCATGGCATCTGGGAATTGGGTCAAGCCCCCCGACGCTATTACCATTGGTGATTCGCCAATGAGGGACTCTGCTCTGAGCTCGATGCCCTCTAGACCCGAGACAGCTGCTGCAGAGCCAGCTGGCATCGAGGCCAGGATGGTGGCCCTGGAACGTAACTTCATAGCGTTCCTTGAGGCGTAGCGTGGCCCGATGCTTGGAACCTCTGGGCTATCAGTGCCAACTACGGGGCCATCCTCAGCATGGATGTCCCTGGAGAATATTCAGCTTATCCTCAAGAGGTTGGCTCAATCGCTACCGACTCTGTCGGTATCCAACTCAAGACATGACTTGTCGTCGGGCACCTCAGCAGCATGGTACTGACACAGGCTTCATTGACGCTGAGTCGGTCCACAGAGTGCCCGGTGCTCAATGATTCCTCTAACTCCGGATTGGCTTAGGAGACTGATGAGGAGTTCCCCAACACCATCCTTCACTGGGACATTCCCTTCAACCCATCCCCACTGTACCATTGTTGGCAGTTTCCTCCGGAGGATCTTGCCTTCCTGGAGTTTGAGGGAGATGTCCCAGGTCTTTGCCTTTGTGGTGGTGCCCGAGGACAAGCCCCAGACTGAGGATCTCGAGATCCTCCAGTTTGAGGCTCTCCCAACAGAGGCAGTGATGGTGCCTACATCCTCCATCCTGGAACGCTGCTGTCCCTAATGTGGGAGACCCCGGTGATGGTGCTGATTGTGAACCATCGATTCTCAGTATCGACTTAGCTGGAGCCCAGGCTTCCAAAAACTCCATGGTGGTGGAGTCAGCCATGCATTGCATAAAGAGCCAGAAGATGCACTCCTCAGTGTCCCCTGGCAGGGAAGCCCGCACCATGGATGCTTTAGGCAGGAAGTGCTTCCAGGGCTCCATTCTCACAGCCCAGATCTAGGCATTCCAGCTGTATATAGGCATGTACCTGAAGGACTTCGCCAGGTTCTCAGCTTGACTCTCGTAAGAACCTCTTGAGCACTTCAGGACCCTGGTTTCATTGATCAGGGGCAGCTCCAAGTTTCAAACTCAGGTTGCCTTTGACAGCTTCAAGTTGGTGACTCAGGTAGCTGCAGTGGGCATTAGTGCCTGACGCCTTGTCTGGCTACAGTCCTCTGATCTGGAGCAATGGGTTTAGGACAAGTTGGCTGACGTCCCTTGCTGGGAGAGAACCTCTTTGGCAAGCCCATGATGGAGAAGGCCAACGAGCAGAAGAAAGAATTCCTGACCAGGACTCGGCTGTCCAGGAAGACTGCTGACCTTTCCCGTCAGAAGGCTTCGGGGGAAAAGTCCTTCCACCCGAAGACCAAGGCTTATGGGAGTTACCCCAAATTTCCAGCCTATCAGGCTCCCCCTCAGGGGCAGCAGGCCAAGGCACAGGAGCATGGCCTCTGTAAGCCAAAAGCCTCCTAGCCTCAAACAGCACTACAATCGCAGGCTGGGGGGGGGGGCTGCTTTTGACTCCTTGGGCATAGCCTCCCTTCCCCAGGGCATAACTGGCCCAAGGTTCATAGGAGGACTGCTAGACCACTTTTCACACCTATGGCAGGACATCACCACAGATGCCTGGATACTGCAGGTGGTCAGGGAGGGGTGCCTCCTCCACTTCTTCCAGCTGCCTCCTCCACTTCTTCCAGCTGCCCTCCTCCCTTCCCAACAGAAATAGCAATGGACCCTTTGCAAAAGGGAGCTCCTGCAGAGGGAACTCGAGGCCCTGCTCGAGGGTCACATGGTAGAGCCCGTTCCCCAGCCTTTCCAAGTCCAGGGGCTCTATTCCTGCTACTTGTGCCCAAGAAAACAGGGGGCTTCAGGCCCATTCTGGATCTGCAGGACCTCAACCGCTTCCTGATCAAGGAAAAGTTCAAAATGGTATCCCTTGGAACCTTGCTTCCTTACCTCCTGCAGGGAGATTGTCTATGCTCCTTGGCTCTAAAAGATGCCTACACCCACACCCTGATACATCTAAGGCACCTGTCAGTACCTCTAGTTCATGGTCGAAGGCTGACACTACCAATACAGGGTGCTCCCCTTTGGACTGAGCTCAGCTCTTGGGTGTTCACCAAATGCCTGGTGGTCGTGGCCGCCTGTCTCCGTCTCCTGGGAGTCTTCATCTTCTTCTACCTGGACGACTGGCCCATCAGAGCCAGCTCGCCAGAGGAGGTGTGTAACACAGCTCAACGCACCATAGGGCTTCTCCAGCACCTAGGGTTTGTGTTCAACTTCCCAAAGTCTCATCTGTTGCCAACCCAGTGCTTCGAGTTTGACACCCTGCTGTACCCCATCCAGAGGCGGGCTTTCCTCCCGCAGGACCGACCACTACACCTCTTGGCCCTAGCAAAGTACAAGCAGGGCTGCTCAATGGTGACAGATAGGCAGATGCGCCGTCTTTTGGGGCACATGGCCTCCATTGTCCACATCACACCTTTTGCCCGCCTTTTCATGTGGCAGGCCCAGTGGATGCTTATCGCCCAGTGGACACAGGCTTCTGGCTGTCTGGAGGACAGGATCCAGGTCATGCCGGCCCTTGTGGCATCCCTTGCCTGGTGGCAGGACCCTCTCAAACTCAGAGCCAGCCTTCCTTTCTGGGCTCCCCCAGTGCAGTGCAGCGCAGCGCACCCTCATGACGGAGATTCCCAAATGCAGTCGCAAGATCCAGGGGAGAGTGTCTTACAGATCAACCCGCTGGAGCTTAGGGTGGTATACCTTGCTCTGCGGGTGTTCCAGGACCATCTGATGGGATAAGTGGTTCAAGTCCAGACGGACAACCAGGTGGCGATGTACTGCCTCATCAAGAAGAGAGGTGCAGGCTCGTACTGCCTCTGCTGGGAGGCTGTTCACCTCTAGAACTTTACAGCAAGGAAGAACATCTCCCTCAGGGCAGTTTACCTGCCGGGCCAGGACAACATACTGGCAGATCGCTTGAGCTGGTTCCTTCAGTCCCATGAGTGGCAGCTGAGCCTGGCAGTACTAGCAGAGGTCTTTTGACACTGAGGGATCCCAGATATAGACCTCTTTGCCAGTCCAGCGAAGGCACAACTGCTGCG
Organism: Ichthyophis bannanicus; assembly: GCA_033557465.1. Taxonomy (NCBI): domain Eukaryota; kingdom Metazoa; phylum Chordata; class Amphibia; order Gymnophiona; family Ichthyophiidae; genus Ichthyophis; species Ichthyophis bannanicus. The sequence goes on from CM066033.1 coordinate 549,283,730, forward strand.
CTTCTGTTCCCAGGTCTTCCTTCGCCCCTGGTCCAGGGACTTCCTGTATGCATTCCCGCCTATGCCCCTGGTCCCTCGGGCACTCCTCAAGATACAGGAGGAGGCGGCCTCAGTCATATTCATCGCTCCCAAGTAACCCAGGTAACCATGGCTGCTCCCCCTGCTCCTGCAGCTGTCCCAGAGGGACCCTCTGCTGCTGGTGAGCTCTCCAGACATGCTTTCACAGGAGAACGGGATGCTTCTTCATCCCAACCCTCCCGTTCCTCGCTCTGATGGCCTGGATGCTGAGAGGTTAGTCATAGCTCATCACCGCCTCTGGAAGGAGTTGGAAGATGTCCTGCTGGCCTTGTGTAGGGATTCCATGCATCGGGCGTATGCATTTAAATAGCTCAGGTCCTCACAGTGGTGCACGGATGGGAGTCTTAACCCCTTCTCCTGTGTGGTGCAAGACATCTTGTGATACCTCTTGCGTTTTTTCGGGGCTGGCCTCAAGTCCAACATGGTCAGAGTGCACCTCTGTGCCATTTCGGCTCACCACCATCTGGTGGATGGCCAGGCTGTCTCGGGGTACCTTCTGGTGGGCCATTTTATGAGAGGAGGACTCCTGTCCTGGCCCCCAATCTGTCCACTGCCAGTGTCGTGGGACCTTAATGGGGTGCTAGGGAAGCTCATGGTTATCCCCTTTGAGCCCTTGGCTACATGCCATCTCAAGTACCTGTCTTGGAAGGTCATTTTCCTAGTGGTGCTCACTTCTGCCAGGCGCGTGAGTGAACTGCAGGCACTGGTGGCCCATGAACCCTACACTAGATTTCACAGGAACAGGCTCATCCTTCGGACTCACCCCAAGTTCCTGCCAAAGGTGGTCTCTGCTTTCCACTTGAATCAGAGGTGGTGCTCCCCACCTTCTTTCCCAGGCCTCCCTCCTCCAGGGTGGAGGCCTAACTGCACATACTTGACTGAAAAAGGGCATTGTCCTTTTACATCCAGAAAATGCAGCCCCACCACTGCTTGGCGCAGCTCTTTGACTCCTTTGACCCCAGTCATCTTGGGGTTGCAGTCTCCAAGTGCACCCTCTCATGATGGATGGCTGACTGCATTTTCTTCACCTACCAGCAGGCTGAGCTTTCTCTGGGACATCATGTCACAGTGCACAGTGTGTGTGCCATAGTGGCCTCTATAGCCAATCTGTGCTAGGTGGCCTTATTGGACATCTGCCAGGCCGCCACTGTGTCCTCTGTGCACACCTTCATAGCGCACTACTACTTGGTAGAGAGCTCACGGCTTGATAGCGCCTTCGGCCAGGCAATACTTCATCTCTTCTTTGGGGAATAGTGCAGTTCCTTCCCTCCAGCTCTTTATGTTCAGGCTACCAGAGAGTGGATTACATCTTCAATGTTGCTGCTGCAGGCTGGACTTCCAGCCAACCAGCTCTCCCTGCTGTCCTTTACAGTCTGCTTTTTGGGTCGCCCGTGGCTTCTACAGGAGTTTTTGGTAGCTTGTAGCTTGGGAGTCCCATATGTGAGGACTAACTACCTGCTTGTTCCCAGAGAAAGCGTAGTTACTCACCTGTAACAGGTGTTCTCCAGGGACAGCAGGAATCAGTCCTCACAGCCCTCCCTCCTCCCCATGGATTTGTTTTCGTTTTTGTATATGCTTGATTAAGCTATGTCATCGTACTGAGGTAAGATGGCACCCTTGGAAGGTGATCGCGCATACACGATATAACTCCCAAAGGCTTTCTTTGAAAGCTGGGGAGTGGATCCACGCGGGCTCCGTCAGCTCCGATGTCACCCATATGTGAGGACTTATTCCTACTGTCCCCAGAGAACACCTGTTACAGGTGAGTAACTATGCTCTCTCAAAAAGCTCATTTACCTGATTAATTGACTTATGGAAATTGCCCTGATTGGAGGTACTTTCATAAAGTTATTCCCTTGCTGATGTGGGGACATACATTTTCCCTTATAAAATTCTGAGTGGCGTGCAAATTTGTGCCTAGATTATAAAATACTATAAGTTATGCGTGTATCTAAAAATTATGGGTGTGGACATTTGCAACAGCTTCAGGGATAGTGTATGTTCGTGACTGCAATGTAAGCATGACATCTGCCACTTAAGCTAGCATTTTATAAGGACAAATAGGCGCCTACTTGTCTTTATAAAATTGCCTTAATATAGGCACCTAAAAACATTTTTATAAAATTACCCTCATAATGTATAATGGAAACACAGTTAAATATTGAAAAGTTGCTATCCAGTTATTTATTTTGATAGGATCATTCTTGGAAGGATATGAGGTGCCCTAGGGGGACTTCATTCCCAGCCCACCCCCACTGCCGCCGCTTCCACTCCCACCCCCATGCAAACAGGACTTTTGCGTCAATGGGGGTGGAAGCAGGAACAGCAGTGCGGCACTGGAGTTTATAGTAGGCATTGTGTCACAGTTTAGAAGTCGTTGCCACTGCTGCAGGTCCCAGAAAGGGACGGCAGCTGTGGCAATGGGCTGCCCTCCTACCAGTGGCACTCTAGGTGACTACCTAGTTTGCCCAATGGTAGTGCCGGCCCTAGATATGCATGGAAAGCTTGGGGGGGGGGGCAGTGCTAGCTACTATTGCACTCCCTTGCAAGCTAAAGATTTATTACAAAACACATTCACGGCTGCAGTGTGCCTTCAGAAAACCTCCATCCTTCCTCCCCCCAGGACCCAGAGTTCTGATCCAGAACCCTGAGAGTTCCTAGGAATGATGCAATACAGCAGGACACGTCCTTTCAGATTGTAAAGAGAGCTGCTGCCAGCAGCCACACTAGTGCTGCTCAGGCATAGGAAATACTTTTTGCTTTTTTCTTTCCTTAAAGTGTTAATGTTGACAAGAGCTGATTGACATCCATGCTCATTTATGTTTCATAAAAAAGAGAGACTTTCAAATGAAATTAGTTACTTGTCTGTTATAAATTTGTGCTTTCCTTTGATTTTGTTTTTAGATGATGTTGAAGTACAAAGACAAGAAATGGTATCAGTTCTGATCACACAGGTTCCTGTTCATCTGTTTAAATTCATCTCGAAGAAAGACAAAACAGAATCATCCATTTATTTCTTCATTTATTTCTGTAAGACAGTCGAGGCTGTGGAGGGTTGGGGAGGGAATTTGTCATCAGATACTGTCAAATCCTAGCACAAATCATGCACTGGTTTACCTCAGTCATCGGGCTTTACCTGAGGCGTGCTGAATTGAAAAAAACAAAAAACCTCAAGTGTTTGTCTCTCGGTTGTGAGCTGGTTTGAAATTGGGAGAACTGAGCAAGGAACACAAGTTTGAGGACACGCGGACACACAACACATGGGGAGTATGAGCAGGGATAGTGCGATATCATTCCTGTATTGAAACTTCATATGCCAAAAGTTTTTTGTGCTGTTGTATCCAGCGCCGCTGTTTTGCCCTCCTGTGGGGGTGGAGGCAATAAATCAGGGGTGCAAGAGATGGATGAAATAAAATCCATGTCTGTCTTACTCGGCCATTAAGAGCTGGTCTATGCCTAGCCATCTGTGGAACTTTGTAAATCATTACCATCCGTGAAATTCCTGTACTATCATCTCGATGGAAAAAGAATTTGAAAGATCGAAGCCTCTGTGTTGAAAGAACTGATCAATGGTAAAGAAGGTGGACCCCAAAAAGTATTCTTTATTCACTCCATACTCTGTCAAGTGCAAAACAAGAGGATAAACTTAATTTTGCAATGGAAACAATTGCACAGTACGATTGAAGCACATTGCATGCTGGGATTTTGCACTGGCGGCGCAGATGTACAGTGTGAATCCTCATCCATTGTGGCAAGGAGACTGCTTTGATGTCTATCTTTGCTCTCATTCGCTCATTCAAAAATTATTTTCTTGGTTCCATATATTAAAATATGTTGAAATTAGCTCTTGGTTCCATTCATGCTGTGAATTTTATAAATGTTTATAAAATGTATCTGAAAGTAAATTGATTAAATATTTTCAATATGGTTTCAGTATTTTAAGCCAAATTTGCAACTGATTTAATGTCAATCCTTGGTTGTTTACTACCAGATAAGTTACTGTTGACTCAGGTTCAGAACTGCTTAAAATACTTGGATACTAAAATGGTGACTGGAAATAGTAAAACTTAAGAATGACCTGTGAGCATCTGTAGTCCTTTACCTTATATGGTATGGTATGTCCTATCTTCCCTATTAAGTTTAATAAGTTAGAAGTCGTAACAGTTTGAGCATTTAAGGTTACTCAGAAGAAAAAGGGTGATTTGCAATATGAGTGCCAAAAACTAGGGAAATACAACTGCAGGACAGATGAAGGTTTTCTAAGTCTCAGACTTTAAAAACTACTTTTTGCATATAAGAGGATCAGGATCAGTTATGCATAGTTACAATAGGCCATTCTGCTAGATGAATGGCTGCCGGATTTGTAACAGAGCATGGCAATAAATTAGTACAACATACATAGGTTAAATTTGAATACCTTAAATTGCTGCCTCAGAAATTTGTAGAGTAGCAAATCAGCTACACCCTACAAGTAAGTATCAGTTATATGCACACATTGTATATACATATCCATCAGTGGGGCAAATTTACTGCAATGAGTCATAAAGTACCCATTTCCGTGATTTATAAGGCTATCACTAACAGTAGTAAAATGTTTGTTGTATACCTTGACTTGAGAAACAGTTGACATGTAGACCCTTTGTTCATTTTATATCTAATTAAAGTTGATCACAGGGTAGAGAGTTCACAGGAAAGGTTGATTCCATTTAGATTTTTGCCATCAGCTGCTGCTGCTTGTTCTCAAGTGAGACGTAGAAGCTGTTGCCAAGTTTTTGATCAACTGCTTAACAAAGCAAAAAGTATCGGGGTCAGTTTTGCTTCCTCACCAAAAGGTGCAAGGAAAAGTACCCACTGATTTCACAGCTAGTTTTAAAAAGAAAAGTACTTACCAACCTCACACTTAGCTGTGTCTTTAGCATCAGTAGATATGGGTTGCAATGTTCCTGCCAATCTGCTTCAGAGTCCTCCATTCGCACTGCTGCCGGTAGGGGTGAGGTGCTATAATATCACATTTTTAGTTGTGAGGATTTTTGCAACTAAAAGTGCAATATTGCAGCGCTCCTTCCTACTGTCTGCAGTGCAGCCTGAGGACTCCCATGAAGCTTGAGAACAATAGTGGGAAGATAAACCCATATTTCCTGAGGTTAAATATACCTACCCAGGAAATTAGGTAGATATATATCTCCTGGAACAAGCAGGAATGTAATCTTCAAATATGGGTGACGTCTGTACCGACGGAACTCCCACAGGAACGCTCCCCAGCGTCCAATAGGAAAGCCTTTGGGAGCACTCCACTGCTCCTGCATGGCTGCCTTCCCAACTCCCTCTCTACCTATACAAGGTTGCACCATAACAAGGTTGTCCTTAGGACTCACCCGCATTTGATGGCAAAAGTGGGGTCTCCTTTTCATTTGAATCAGTCAGTTTACCTTCCTGTATTCTTTCCTAGAACGCATACATCTAGAGCAGAAGCAACCCTGCATACCTTTGTCTGCAAGCATGCGTTGGATTTTTATCTCTAGAGAACTTGAGATCACTGTAAAGCAGGGGTCACCAACCTGCGGCCTTCCGTGCGGCCCGCGAGACTCTCCCCCGGTGCGGCCCGCCAAGGCAAACTCACAGACTCCTTCATGTCAGCTCTCTCCCTTCTTCTGCAGCCGCGGTTCCCTGCCTCTTAGGTAAACAACTTCCTTTAGAGGCGGGACAATGCTGCACGGAGCCGCGATGATGTTACAAGCACAGCCGCGGTTCCCTAAGAGGCAGGGAACCGCGGCTGCAGAAGAAGGGAGGGAGCTGGCATGAAGTATAGGTACGAGCAGTTTTCTTTTGGGTTTTTTTTTTTTTCACGCGGGGGGGGGGGGTGCGGCCCGCGAGTCTGCCGGTAGTCGGCTGTGCGGCCCGCGGCCCTTTGGAGGTTGGTGACCCCTGCTGTAAAGCCTCGCAGTTGTTCATTTCCTTTGATCCTAGTCACCTGGGTCTCCCGGTATCTACACTCTTCAGATGGATAGTGGACTGCATTTCATTTGATTATGACAAAGCAAGACTCTCCCTGGAAGGGCATATCACTGTTCATAGTGTTCATGCCATGGCTACCTAAATGGCAAACCTACGCTCTGTAGCCATTGACAAAATTTGCAAGGCAGCAACTTGGTCTTCTGTCCATACTTTTGATGCCCATTATTGTCTGGACAAGGGCTCCCGCCTGCATGCCATGTTTGGTCAAGCTATTCTCCAGCACCTCTTTCAGACTTAGGGGCAACTCCTACCCTCCCTCCCAGACTGTGATGATACCAGACATCCATGAGGGATCCATGACCTCTTCAAGCCTACTCCGAGATGAACTTCCACCAGTTCTCAGGTCACTTCATCTGGGAGCTAGAGTCCCGTATGTGAAGACTACATTCCTGCTTGTTCCTGGAGATAGCGTAGTTACTCACCTGTAACAGGTGATCTCTGAGAACAGCAGGAATTTAGTCCTCACAACCTGCCCTCTTCCCTAAAAGTTGTAGGGTTTTCATCTCTTCCTCCTCCTTTTTCTCAGCTATAAACTCAACTCAAGAGAGGGAGTTGGGAAGGCAGCCACGCAGGTGCACTGGAGTGCTCCCAAAAGCTTTCCTATTGGACGCTGGGGAGGGCTCCCATGCAGGCTTCTTCGGTACTGATGTCACCCATATGTGAAGGCTAAATTCCTGCTGTTCCCAGAGATCACCTGTTAAGAGTGAGTAACTACGCTTTACCAGCTCAGAGAGGAAATTAGGTAGGTATATTTACCAGCTCAGAGAGGTTCAGTTTTTACCCCTGCAGATCTACTCTTCCTTAGCTACCTGGTTAGATTCCACTAGAAGTTGCCTTCATTATTATATTCCATAATACAGTAGACACCTGGATTATTGGTGCACTATATTGACATAATTCAATACAATGGATGCATTGTTGAAGGGAAACTATTATAAGTAGTATCAATCCATGATAAATAAGCAAGAGTAAGACGGTCAGTTCCATTCTGAGGGCTTTTTCTGACAGCATAAACTGCTTTAGCTTAAGTGGTTTAGAATGAGTATCATCAAATTCTCTGCAAAACGGAAAGCTTGTATTATTCTATATATTTGGATCTAGTTTAAGAGAAATAGTTTCATATTTTATTGAAATCAAAATTTCAAATTAATTTTCTTTATTGATGGTTTCAAAGATGAGGTACCTGCATTTTACAGTGCATCACCAATAACTAATTAATCAGTATAGTCTGCATCGAATGGAATAGGCTTACGATTCACTGGGAGGAAAGGCCTTACCCAGAGATCTCAACACTTTTGTCGCTTTAACCAAGCATGCTTCTTGTGTTGCTGGAAGGCTCTTCTTGTAAAAAGGATAAGTTGAGCAATTTGAAGAGAGATCAGGCCTGTATGCACTTTTTACTTTTCTCGCAATAGACATAGTCCAACTCATCAATCAGAACATACATTTGTGAATGCTCAGAGCATAAAATTCACTATCCATTTGAGCTACAAATGTATAAGAAATGTACCCCATTGCTAAAAAAAAATGCACTCACATTTGCATATCAGAATGGCCCTGGTCAACTGCAGTTTTGTCAATAGTTTTCTTTGGACCTTTTCATTGTATACGTCAATATCGTCAGTGCTTCCTATGAGAACAAAGATTACCTCTAGTTGTTTAATTTGCATCATACAGTGCAATATATCAAAGCCAATCATAAACTTAACTATGCCACTACCACAATTAGACAGTTCAGAAAACTTGGTAGTTACCCAAAAGGCAAGACTAATGTGCTCATATACTCTTGGGGATTGATGCAAGAAGGAAGTCTTCTAAACGACAGTCCTGAAAAACAAATAGTATATATTTTTTAATATACCCACACATACAGCCATATGTTAGTTTTACAATTTGAGTAAGCCATAGCATTAGAGATTTGTTTTAGTCCAGGAAAATAATAGTTACAGAATTTAATGTAATTAGAGCTGCCCTTTTACAGGAAGAAGAATACAAACATGAAACATTTTCTTGTCTATAAGAAATCTGAGAACAAGTAGCACAGTGGGGCCTGTTTATTAAAGCCCAGTAAGATTTTACAGTTTCCACAGGTTAACAGCCATAATTAATGCATGGTAATTATGAAGCCTTCATGTTTATTTTTATTTATTTATTTAACAGGTTTTTTTATACCGCTTTATCATTTTAGTCAAAGCAGTTTAAATTGTAACTTAAACTCTGTAATGTACATTAAAAAGGGACACTGATAACTTGGATTCTTCTGAGGCAATGGAGGCCACAAGGAGTGCTAGTAGGAATCAAACCCTGGTATCTTGGTTCCCAAGCCAGTGCTCTAACCATTAGGTGGCTACTCCACTCCAACTGCTGGGGATGGCCTAATGTTTTGCCATTCAGTTAACACAGAGAAAAATTATTTTATTATACATTAGCTGAATGGTAGATAATGCAGTGCAGTTGGCTACACCTACTCAGGTGAGGTTAACTGTTCCATGTTAACAGTTAACAAGTGTTACTTTATCACATGTTAACTGTAACTGGTATTCGCTGCCCATTTTCTGCATCCTTCTGCTTTAGCTGTAAATGAGAACTAATGTCCTTGTTAATTGCTGAGAGGCTGCGTTAATGGTTAGTGCATGTTAATTACTGTGTTAACAGTTAACGTAGTTTCTGAAGCCATTTCTGGAGTAATCCCTAGCCAATCTGATCAACGATAGTCACAATAAATATGCATAAGAGAGATTTGCATGCATAGCTCATGCATAGCCTGAAAATCAGACTTTCTTCAGGAACAAGCAGGAAGTCAGTCCTCACATATGGGTGACATCGGCACCAACGAAGCCCACGCGGAAGCATTTCCCCAGCTTTCAAAGATAGCCTTTGGGATATGCTACCATGCATGCGTGGTCCCCTTCCCACCCAAGGGTGCCATCTTGCTCAGTCCCTTTTTTCTGCAGAGCCCATCAGACATGAGTCCTATTTCCCTAGAAAAATTCCAGTTATTAAAAGTTAAGTTTTTCCTGGTTAGCAACTAATTCCTCTTCCCGCCTCGAGCCGGCCCCATCTCTGGCACCATTCTCGGCTCCTTTTTTCATCGAGATCTTCCTCGACCTGCATTCGTGCTTTTTTTCACCCGGGGGTCGTTGACCCCATCCAGGTGCTACCCACCATGTTTCCCTATGAATTCAAACAATGTGACAGCTGCAGTCAAAACATGTCAGTAACAAACACCCATGACTGCTGCCTGGGCCCGGACCATGACAGCACATCCTGCGACCTGTGCCAGGCCATGATGCCTAAAGCCAACAGAAAAAGATCAGAGTTGCTGGAGAAATTGTTCCCCGGGTGCGACTCAGCCCTGGCCTCCCCAATGCCAAGCTCGAAGCCCAGCACATCCTGCGAGGCCCAAGCATCCTTGGAGTCCCGTGGTGGCGGCACCTCTGAAAAGACCCCGGACCCAGAGAAAAAGAAGTCTTCAAAGTCTGCTGAGGTTGCATCGGAGAAACCCGGTAAAACTGCCCAGAGAGACTCGGGCGACTCAGAAAAGCACCCCACCAAGGTCCTCAAGAAGGATTCCTCGGCCAGCGGAGACCATGCGAGGTTCCTCGAGACTGTAGTCCTCATCGAGGACACACTTGCAAAAGAGCCGGCGCTGGGCCCAAGATCCTCTGTGCCTGCGCCGAATACTGTGGAGCCTTCTAGTCTGGAAATCATTATGGTGGTCTTGGAGTAGAACATCACTGCTATCCTTGCCCTGCAGCAGGCGATGATGGCCAGTTCACCCGCCTCATCCTGCCCCAATTACGGGACCCTTGACTGCAAGGGAGTCCCCGGTCGTTGAGCCGAGCTCAGAGCGTCACTGGCCTTGTGTAAGCCCTCGGTGTCGGTCGAGATCCCGGTCCAGTTCGTCAAGCATCCAGTCCTCGCCAGCCCAGTATCTCTGATTTGGACCCCAGGTCCTCGGCAGCTACTGACCCTTCAATGCCAGTCTCGAGGCAAGGAATCGCAGGGCCTCGGACTCGTCACCATTCGACTCTGAGTGGGAAATGGATGATGAGGCCTCTACGGACACCAAGCGGCACCAAAATATTCCGTCGAACCCGTTGCCCCCAGCGCCACTCTCCTCCGGAGGACGTGGCCTTCCATGACTTTGTCAGGGACGTGGCCACAGCCCTCTAGGTGCAAACCGAGGAGTTGGAGATTATTCAGTATGAGTCTCCACCCAAGGAAACCCTCACGGTGCCTGTGCAGCTGATCCTCGAGAGACTACTACTTCGGATGTGAGAAACACCAGCATCGGTGCTGGTGGTGAGCTGGTGCACCAATGCCATGTACTGCATTTGGAAGGGCCCACATTTTCACAAACCCCAACTCCCGCATAACTCTATGGTCATCGAGTTGACCATGCAGAAACTCAAAAGCCAGAAGACCTACTCCTCGATTTCCCCCCCCCCAGGAGGAAGGCTAAAACCCTTGACGCCCTCAGACGCAAGTGCTACCAAGGCTTGATGCTTGGGTGCCGATCCAGGCCTATGAGCTTTACATAGGCATGTACCTAAAGGCTCTGGCCCAAGAGCTGTTGGAGTTTGCGGCAGGCCTTGTCAGGGAACCACTCCAACGGTTCCAGGCCTTGACCTCGGGAATCAAGGACTGTTCCAAGTTCCTCTCCCGGGCAGCCTATGATAGCTTTGAGTCAGCGGCTTGGGCAGCCATGGCTGGCATTGGGACTCTGTGCCAAGCCTGGCTACGTTCCTCCGACCTCGAGCAATGGGTCCCCTGCATCAGGGAGAACCTGTTCGGCAAACCCATGGCCGACGTTGTGACCCGCCAGTGGCTCTCCAAGAAGACCTCAACCCACCCTCGCAAAAAAACACTGGGGAAGAGACCCCTTTTCCCACGAAAAAAGGGGTCTTTTGGGCAGGGTCACCAATATCAGCCCTTCTCAGGCCAGCAGCAGGTTTCACACCCCAAGAGGCAAGGGCACAGGGCTCAGACGACAAAAGTACCTAAGTCCCAGACCCCAGCTCCCACCTAGCCTGGGGGGAGCTTTTGATTCCTAGGGCAGGACCTGACACTCTTTGTCCACAGATGGGCTTCAATCACCTCGGACCAATGGGTACTGTAGGTGGTCAGGGAGGGATGCCTTCTCTGCCTGCAGCAGATTCCACCTAGGTTCTTTCCCAGAGAGCCAGTGCGACCCCTTCTTCACCAGACCCCGCTGCTCACAGAGCTCGCAGGTCTTCTCAGGGACAATGCAGTAGAGCCTGTATCCAAACACCCATGGGGCAAAGGCTTCTTTCTACTCGAGGTACTTCTTTGTCCCAAAGAGGATTGGGGGCCTCAGGCCCATCCTAGATCTGCGAAACCTAAACAAGTTTCTGGTGAGGGAGAAGTTCAAGATGCTCTTCTTTGGAACACTGCTGCCTTACCTCTGCCAGGGAGACTGGCTGTGCTCCTTGAACCTAAAGGATACCTACACACACATCTTAATCCACCCCTTCCATGGGCAGTACCTAAGGTTTGTGGTAGGAGGAGGGCACTACCAATACAGAGTGCTACCCTTCGGCCTGGTCTCCTCTCAAGGGTCTTCACAAAATGCCAAGCAGTGGTCGCTGCCTACTTACATCTGCAAGGGGCCTTTGTCTTCCCCTACCTAGATGACTGGCTCATCAGAGGTGACACAGTTGCAGAGGCCAGTCAGGCTGCAGGATGTGCGACCCTCCTGCTGCAGTACTTTGGATTCATCATCAACTACCTCAAATCCCACTTCTCTCCAGCCCAGAGCCTGGAGTTCATAGTTGCTCTGCTGGACACACTACAGGCCAAGGCCATTCTCCCCAGGGAGAGGGCAAAACAACTCAGACTGCGGCAGGAGTATAGCGCCACTGGTCAGTGGGCAGCTCAGTGGTGCCTCCGCTCACAGTGGACGCAAGCCACTGGCAGACTGTGGGACAAGATCAGGGTAACCTGCCAGCTGGTGGACTCCCTCCACTGGTGGCAAATTCTTCACCACCTCCTAGCAGGGATGACCTTCCAGGCACCCGCGCCCCAGAGGATCCTGACCACAGACGCCTCCCTCCTCGGTTGGGGGGGGTGCACTGTGGGGACAGCCACACACAAGGCAGCTGGTCCCATGTGGAATCTCTGCTACAGATCAATCTCCAGGAGCTCAGGGTGATCTTCCTGGCCCTATGAGTCTTTTGCCACCGCCTGCGACACCAGTCCATACTGATTCAGACGGACAACCAAATCGCCATGTTTTACGTCAACGAGTGAGAGGCACGGGGGTCGTATCTCCTTTGCCAGGAGGCAGTGACTCTCCTTTACAGTTCACAACAACATTCTCCTTCGGGAGGTTCACCTCCCTGGCCAGGACAACCTCCTGGTGGACAGTCTGAGCAGGGTCCTCCAATCACACGAGTGGCACCTGGACCCCAGAGTGGCCACTCGCCTCTTCCGCCTCTGGGGAAAACACCTGATGGACCTATTCGCCACCCCGGACAACACCCAGCTGCCCTGCTTCTGCTTGCAGCAACCACACCAAGAGAGAGTGGCAGTGGATGCCTTCCTGATTCCATGGACAGAAGGCCTCCTCTATGCTTTTCCACTGATCCCTTTGGTCGCCAATACCCTCTTCAAGGTCCAGTGCGAGGAGGCATCTCTAATACTAATCGCCCCCAGGTGGCCCAGACAACCCTGGTTCCCACTGCTATTGTCCCTGTTGGCAGCACTCCTGGTCCCACTGGGCCATGCCCTGGATCTCCTGAACCAGGAGGAGGGCTGTTCTCCTGCCAGGTGTGGTTAATGCTCCAATACCTACTGTATCTGTTGTACGCCAGGCTGAAGTCCAACTCGGTGAGAGTGCACCTCAGCGCAGTAGCCACACATCACCACCCTATTGAGGGAAAAATCCTATCGGGTCAGCCCCTGGTCTCTCAGTTACTCTGTGGCCTCCTGTTGTCTAAACCCCCTGTCTGTCCTCCGGTGGCAGAGTGGGACCTCATTGTGGTGCTTTTGCAGCTCACCAGACCACCATTCGAGCCTAAAGCCACATGCCACCTGCGGTAATCTTTCATGGAAGGTTGCCTTTCTGGTTGTCCCTCACATCTGCCCGAACAGTGAGCAAATTGCAGGCCCTGGTGGCGGAGCCACCATATACAAGATTCTACAAGAACAGGGTGGTGCTCCGCACTAACCCAAAATTCCTCCCAAAGGTGGTATCTCCTTTCCACCTCAACCAGGAGATGGTTCTTCCCACGGCCTCACGCCAATCAGAAGGAAATTATACCCCATACACTGGATTGCAAAAGGGCCCTGTCGTTCCACCTACAGTGGACTCAAGGCCATCACAAAGCTCCTCAGCTTTTCATTTCTTATGACCCCAGCAGACTGGGGCTTCCTGTGACTAAGTGAACTCTGTCCACTTGGGTGGCAGACTGTATTGCCTTCGCTTATGAGCAAGTTGGGATCTCCTTGGAATACTGGATCACACACATCATGTGAGAGCGATGGCCACATTGGTGGTAAACCAGCACTCTGTGCCAGTGATGGAGATCTGCAAGGCCGCCACATGGTCTTCAGTTCACATGTTCACAGCTCACTACTGCCTGGAGAGTGAGTCCCGTTGGGACAGTGTCTTCGGCCAGATGGTACTCCATAATCTTTTTGGGGTGTAGGCAACCTCTGCCCTCTGACCCTTCTATGTTCAGGCTACCGGAGCGATGGTGCTGCTGGACGCTAGGGTCTTGCAGGGTCTCTCATTTGGGAACTGAAATTCTGCAACTCACAGCTACCTGACTTGGCTGCCGTTGATGCTATCATGGTTCGGTCATTGGCAGCCTGGAGTTAGGGAGACCTATATGTAAGGACTGACTTCCTGCTTGTTCCTGGAGAAAGCATAGTTATTCACTTGTAACAGGTGTTCTCCAGGGACAACAGGAATCAGTCCTCACAATCCTCCCTCCCCCCCCCCCCCCTAGGTGTTGCCCTCCCTACCTTGTTTTAGTTTTTTCACTACCATCCTAGCTATGTCATCTGACTGAGAAAGATGGCACCCTTGGGCAGGAAGTGGACCACGTATGCATGGTAGCATATCCCAAAGGCTTTCTTTGAAAGCTGGGGAAATGCTTCCATGCGGGCTCCGTCGGCACTGACATCACCCATATGCTGTCCCTGGAGAACACCTGCTACAGGTGCGTAACTTTGCTGTCTCTGCCCTAGCTGCTAGGGGGTGTTCCAGGAACAGCTTGAAAAACACTGGACTAGGTGATTTTTGAGGACCAGTTGAGAACCATTGCTCTATGTAGACATGTTCAGTTTATTTATTTATTTCAAAAGATTTATATCCCGCAGAATCGCCAAGGCAGGTAACAAAATACATACACAATAAAACATCATATACAGTACAGCAAAAACATATGACTACATACTATAGAAATGACTAGTCACTCAAAAGCCCAGCAGGGGGAGCAATTTATAAACCATATAAGACCCAATGGGCCCCATTCTGAAACGTGGGTTGTAGGGCTGCACGTCCCGATGGGACGTGCAGTCCCGCAAGCCATTGTGGCCCGATTCTCCCACTGGCTCTCCCTGTACATCCTGTGCATCAGGATGGGGAGAGCCTGCAGTGGGGGGGGGGGGGGGGAGGCGGACCAGCCCGGCAGAACATACAGGGCCAATTCAGGTCACGGCTCTGTACGTCCTGCTGGGCTCGTGGGGACACACTGCTTACTCCATCTCAAAGGTGGAATAAGCTGCACAAATCCCATAATAGGGCCCGGGGATCCCCCGCCGGATACCAGGGGACCCTGCCGCCCGATCCAGGTCACAGCAGGCAAGTCTTGGGTTGGGTGGCAGGGAAAAGGGGAGCCGGGAATGCCAGAGTCGGGGGTGCCTGTGGGGAGGATGCCCCCACAGGTGGCAGGGCACGCCGGGCTGTCCTTGGGCCTGATTCTTTCCTGCGGTCCAGGATTGGGTCCAAATGGGCCCATCGTGCTTGAGGCCATCAAGACGGCCCGGACGTGCGCCTAACAGAATCGGGCTCAATGTCTGTGAAGACCAGAAATGAAAGACATTGTTCATCTTAATTTCTAAGTTTCACTATTATGGAATTAGAAGGTTTTGTTCTTCCTATAATCAATCTATTTTTTAAATTTTCGTATAAATCAAGACATTGCACACCTTAAAACAGGCAAATAATGAGTACAGTAAAATAACAAGCCAATGTTAGATAGATCATGGAGAAGGAAATTAAGATGTCCAGATGCGGAGCCTGTTATGAAATATATATATAAGGACATGCACATCGATGTCTCACTATGTCCAGTGGAAGCCGCGTTTTTAAACAGATCCACATGGGGGAAAAGTGTCCAGCTTTCCCCCAAAGGTACTTGGGAGCAGCTTTTTAAAATTGCTGCTCCCGATTATCCATGCACCTCCCAATCCCTTCCTGCCATCAGCACAAGTACCCCCTCCCCCATTCACTGATCACCCCCTCAGCATTCAATCCTCCTTCCAACACCCCCACTACGTTCATTCCCTCTCCCAACATCAGTTTCCCCAACCAACATCCCCTCAACATCAATTAACCCACTGGACAGTCCCAGACACCCTAATCAGTGCTCTCCCCCCCCCCCCCCCAAAAAGAAATCCATATCACCTCTAGCAAACCCACAGATCCCCTTCTGGAGTCAAGTGGGACTAGGAATGATCCCATGACCCATAGCAGTAATCTTGTACTAACGATAAAACTGTCTTGGGATATAGAGACATAAAAGACATATAGAGACATACAGTAGGTGCTCAAAAACTATCTGGGCCAATTTTCAAGGGGAGTTATGTATTGGCTGCTGGGTGGCCAATGTATAACTCCTTTATCCATATATTTTCAAACTTATATGGATAGTATCGGGCCATTTAAATTGCTAAACAGCTAGGTACCAACTGTATGTCTGTTGGCCATCTTAGAAGCAGAGTGGAGATGTCCCTAAATATTATTTGGATAATGGCAATATTGAGACATTTTCCAGAAAAGTTACTTTGTTTAGGCCTTCCTAAATTAAATGGATACTATTTATATGGTCACTTCACTATAAAGGTAATTTGAGTGCCTATTTTATAGACACAGATGCCTTTGTATCTTTATAAAATACTAACATAAATCCTGCAGACATGGCACCTAGATTGCAGATGCTGACATGTACCCCTGCTCAGGAACCAGGTGTAAAAGTTAACATATAAAGTATGCACATATTTTGTAAAATATGCCTATAAATTGTGAAGACTCCTCTGAGCCCACCTAGTCAAGTACCCTGCTAAGTGCACCATATGTACTTTTGCATGTGACATAATTTTATAAGAGGCCTCCTACGTGCAGAAGAGATGTTGAAGGGGGAGGAGTGGCCTAGCAGTTGGGACAAATTACCTCGGGCCAGAAGGCCAGGGCTTCAAATCCCACTGGAGGACAGCAACCTTAGGCCAGAGAGACTGGGGTTTCTGCTCCCACAGATGCTCCTTGTGGCCTTGGGCAAGTCACTTAACCCTCCATTGCCTCGGGTACAAAATGTAGATTGTGAGCCCTTTGGGGACAAGGGAAATATATACCGTAGCTGAATGTACACCACTTTGACCCCGTGGCAAACGGTATATAAGCATTGCTAAATAAATAAATAAAATGACCCCCTATATGCATATTCAGCACTGCTACCTATGAGTGCTTAGATGAATTTAAACAGCGACATTTAAATTAAGCTGGTGACTGCACCAGCTGAAAATTGACCCTGTAATGCCTGCTTTTACGCAACATACCTGTAGGTGTTCCCATGAGTGGAGAATAGGCAGGATCGGCGTTTTTGCATGTATTTTATAAAATGTGCATATATGTGCTGATCTGTACAACATGGTGACATCATCATCTTAAAAGCTGAACATATGTTAATTTCAGCCAATCATTATTCAAAGCAATGACATTCATTCAACCTCTGAATTGAAACCATTATGGGCAATCATTTTCAAACGAAAAATCCAAAATTGTTCTTTGTAATTAAATCACATTCCTTATTCCCATCACACCAGTCAAGTCAATATAATCAATTATGCGCCTTTTAAGATCATCCACAGTGTGGCCCATCTTCTTCCAATGATCAACCAAAGGAGATGATTCATTCAATGTCACTATCTGGCTTTTGTGCTCATTCTTAATATAGCAAAAACTTGTAAAGTGTAATAACTAAAATTTCAGAGTTGTCATCCTTATAATTTGAAGGCTAGTTTGCTTATTAGTCAATCTCTTCAAGTTAGGCAGATTTTCTAATCTTTAACTGACTTTAAAAACCAAGCAGAATATTTGAGTGATCATTTCATGGAAAGCCGATTGTTCTTAAAGCCTATTTAAGAGTTAGACTTGCTCAAGGAGAGCATTTATTAAACTGTGAACATGAGAGAAGGAAGAGAGATGATTTGTGTTACTTACCCCTTGTAGTGCTCTCACAGCGCTTGGCGAAAGTGATTTTTAAACATAGGCATGAGCTGGCTTTTCATGTTATTTTTAATGATCCCCTTTTAATGGCTTACTACATAGGAATAAGGATTGGAGAACTGACAATATTTAAATGGTTGCCAAATCCTCTTCTGATATCAAAGGTCACAAGGCTTGTGGACATTGTAATTGATGTAGTTCTACTATTGAGGAACTTAAATGGAAAAACCTGACGACTGGAAAAGTCATTCAGGCTCATTATGATACGAATTGTGAATCGACTTTTGTTATACATATATATAATAACCTGTTCTTGTTCTTTGTTTTATGTAGGCAGAACCAAACATAAATTACACTGTGGCTCAGTAAACATAAAAGCTGTATTATGGCATTAAATGAATCTTTTGACTGATCATTGGAAGAAGACTGGCCACACTGTGGATGATCTTAAATAGCTCGTAATATATTACATTGACTGACTGGCATGGTGAGAATAGAGCTCTCTGGTTAAATTATAAAAAACAATTTTAGATTTTTCATTTGAAAACTATAGCCCTTAATGGTTCAAATTTAGAGGTTGAGTGGATGATGATTGATTAAACTGATCATGTGTTCAGTTTTTAAGATGACGCTGACGCCATGTCTTTTATAGGAAGGCAATAAGGTGAATGCTGTTCATGAAGAGAGTTAGTAGCTTTAAATTGGAGGTGATATTAAATGAGCACTTCCCTGAAGCAGAAACATGATCATGTCGGATTAGGAGTGGATGGATTACTAATGGTCACTGCTGTATGGAGCATGTTATGGTGAAGAGAAATGAGAATGGATGTTTTTGAATAGATCATGCACTAATGGGACCCTTCTGAGGATGACATTTTGAAGATTTTTTCATAGAAGAGCTTTTCATATATGTTCACTTTACATATTTATCAAATTTTATATTATGGATTGATGATGAGCTATATCTGGCAGTGCTCTTTTGAAATTTGATGGTTCATAATCACACTTATTATTAATGGCTAACACAGAAACATGATGGCAGAAATAGACCATACGGCCTATCCAGTCTGCCCTTCCATACCAACTACTATAGTCCCTTTTTATTCCTTTAGAGATCTTCGGTGCTGGTCCCATGCTTTATTGAATTTAGATACTGTACTTGTCTCTACTACCTCCACTGGGAGACTATTCCATACGTCTACCACCGTTTCTGTAAAGAAATATTTCAGCATATTACTCCTGAGTCTATCTCCTTTCACCCTCATCCTGTGCCCCTTAGTTGCAGAGCTTGGGGTCCCTCCTCCTGTGCATTTATGCCATGAAGGTATTTAAACATTTCTATCATATCTCCTCTCTCCCACCTTTCCTCCAAAGTATTATGACGAAGTCCACAGACTATGTTGGTAGCCACCCTCTGCACTGACTCCATCCTATTTATATCTTTTTGAAGGTGTGATCTCCAGAATTGCACACAATACTCCAAATGAGGCCACACCAGAGACTTACACAGAGGCACTATCACCACCTCCTTCCTGCTGGCCATTCCTCCCTATGGACCCAAGCATCCTTCTGGCTTTCATCGTCACCTTTCCACCTATTTAGCCACCTTAAGACCATCAAAAACAATCATGCCCAGGTGACAGAAGTACTTCACTCCCTATAATGTACCGCTCCTTTGGAGTTTTGCAGACCAAATGCATGACCCTGCATTTTTTGTGTTAAATCTCAACTGCCAAATTCTTGACCATTCTTCAAACTTAAATAGATCCCTTCTCATGTTATCTACACCTTGCTGAGTGTCAACACTATTGCAGATTTTGGTATCATCTGCAAAGAGGCAGACCTTACCCGATAGCCCTTCCGCTATATCACTAACAAAGATGTTAAAAAGAATCGGACCAAGGACAGATCCCTTGGGCGCACCACCGATAACCTCCTTCTCCTCAGAGTGAGCTTCATTTATCTGTACCTTTTGTCGCCTCCCACTCAACCAATTTCTAACCCAAGCAGGAACTTTAGGGTCCATCCCTAGGGTGATCAGTTTGTTTATAAGTTGCCTGTGCGGAATGGCGTCAGAGGCTTTACTGAAATCTAAGAACACCACATCTAGAGCTCTCCCTCGGTCTAACTCTCTGCACAGTCAAATAAATTAATTAGATTTATCTGACAAGATCTGCTTCTTGTAAAGCCATGCTACCTCTGATCCTGCAATCCACTGGACTCCAGAAACCTCACTATCCTGTGTTTTAGCAGCATTTGTATTAGTTTATTCACCACAGAGGTCAGACTAACCGACCTGTAGTTTTCAACCTCATCCTTACTTCTGCTTTTGTGTAAAGGATCCACATGCACCTGTCCTCTAGCTCCACTCCAGACTGTAAAGAAGTAATGAAAAGGACAGACAGTGGAGCTTCTAGAACTTCCCCAAGTTCCTTCATTACTCTCAGATGTATCCCATCCAACCCCATTGCATTGTCTACTTTTAGTTTAGCTAGTTCCTCACAAACAGAGTCTTCTGAAAATCATTCAAGATCCCCTTTTCCTATTTGTGGGTGTTTTCTGTGGTCCTTTTCCTAGCCCTTCATCTCTGAACACGGAACAAAATCATTTGCTAAGCAATTCCGCTTTATCCTCATCAGTTTCTACATAGTTTTTTAATTGCATCCTATGAGTAGTAGGTATTGGGATTTTTTTAAAATCTTGACCTTTATTAAATAGGAACACTATTTGCACCTATGTGCCTCTCTTGCCTAATGTCATTTCATAACTGGTCACCCAAGTTGGAAGTCTGAGTAAGCGCCTGTTTTGGGGGTATTAAATAAAGACACATGGGCACTTGTGTGCCTTTATAGAATTGCCTCACAGAACCTGTCACAATCATGGTTAAATGCACCCACGTACGTTTACAGTTGCTGAGGAGCAGGTATACTGTAAATGTATGCATGTGTTTTATAAATGACCTTCAACCTTTACAGCTGTGCCCAAACTCCTCCCCCAAGCACATCTACACTTGGTTACATAAAAGTAGGCGCAAACATTCACTGCATCTGCAACTCATGGAGTAATTTTATAAGAGACCTTTTATGTGCATAAAGCATAGTTTCAGTATAGAGAAAAAGTTTATAAAATTACCGTACATGTGTCTAGCATTCCAGAAGCAGTGGAATCAGATGTAGTATTTATTTGATTTTTATTCATATTTAGCTCATGCCTTCCCAGCAGTAGTTTACGGTGAATAACAATCAGATACAGTAGGTATTTCCCTGTCCCAGAGGGCTTAAAAGGAGACACAGCGGGATTTGAACCTTGGTCTCTTTGGTCATGAAGTAACAACTGTAACCACTAGGCAACAACTCCACTCCATCTCAGTTAATTTTACTGGTCCTCTTCCCCTTTATTCTGCAAAAATGTGGCTAATTGTCTAGGGTTCCAGTATTCATACAGACGAACTTGATTACATGGGCATAATTATTTGTTGAGCATCAGTGAAGACAGCCTCCGGTTTAAAGACAACAATCTTTGCCTTTGCAATCTGGGCAACTCATGAGATATCAGAGTTTAGCCAACTCTTAACTCCAACTACCAACTGGACCGATGCACTACCTATGGCTTATAAAACTATTCTGGATATTCAGCGTCGCTATTTGGATTGCAAGCAGCGCTGAATATCTGGATAGAACGATCCTAATGCTATCCAGATAGCAAGCTGAATATCGCCACTCTACAGAAAACGTCCTCTATCCACACTCTATCCCAGCACCATCTGGATAGTGCCGAGATAGTCTGCAAGGATAGTCAGCAGCGCTCTCCTTATACTGCCATGTAATGTCCATGAATAGTGGTGCTGGGCACAGAATCATCCTGATATTAACTTGTGAATATCGGGCCCAGTATTCCTAATCTGTTCAATGAGAGCTGCCAAGCTGCCCTACCCAGTCCCTCTCAGGCTCCAACAACAAGAGACATCAGCAATATTCCTATAGATTGGAAGTCTCTAAAAGATGAAAAGAATTAATAGATGTGAAATCTACCTTTTGGGGTTCATGCTTTTCTATTATAACGAGCAAGTTCTGAGAAATCTAAAGTGGCTCTATCATATATTTCTTAAAAAATTTAACAGGTGACATCCCATCAACTTCAGGAAAATTCAAATTTCTCAGATTCTTGTCTTTCACCTATTTTCCTTCACTTCCTTCTTTGTTTTAATAGTGACATTGGAACACATTTTCAGAAGAATCTAACCAGCTAACCCAGGACCGAGGGAGAGCTCTAGATTTGGTGTATTTAGATTTTAGTAAAGCCTTTGACACTGTTCCTCACAGGCGACTTATAAACAAACTGAGCACCCTAGGGATGGACCCTAAAGTTACTGCTTGGGTTAGAAATTGGTTGGGTGGGAGGCGACAAAGAGTACAAGTAAATGGAGCTCACTCTGAGGAGAAGGATGTTACCAGTGGTGTGCCCCAGGGATCTGTCCTTGGTCCGATTCTTTTTAACATCTTTGTTAGTGATATAGTGGAAGGGCTGTCGGGTAAGGTTTGCCTCTTTGCGGATGATACCAAAATCTGCAATAGAATAGACACCCAGGAAGGTGTAGATAACATGAGGAGGGATCTAGCTAAGCTTGAAGAATGGTCTAGAATTTGGCAGCTGGGATTTAATGTTAAAAAATGTAAGGTCATGCATTTGGGCTGCAGCAATCCAAGGGAGAAATACAGTATAGGAGGTGAAGTACTTTTGTCCACTAAAGAAGAGCGGGACCTAGGCGTGGTTGTGTCTGATGATCTTAAAGTAGCTAAACAGGTAGAAAAGGCGATGGCAAAAGCTAGAAGGATGCTTGGGTGCATACGGAGAGGAATGGCTAGCAGAAAAAAGGAGGTGATAATCCCTCTGTATAAGTCTTTGGTGCGACCTCATTTGGAGTATGGTGTGCAATTCTGGAGACCGCACCTTCAAAAGGATGTGAACAGGATGGAGTCGGTGCAGAGGGTTGCTAATAAAATGATTAATGGGCTTCATTATAAAGCATATGAGGACAGACTTAAGGATCTTAATATGTACACCTTAGAGGAAAGGCGGGATAGAGGTGATATGATTGAGATGTTTAAATACCTCCGTGGCATAAATGTTCAGGGAGAGAGCCTCTTTCAATTGAAAGCAAGTTCTGCTACGAGGGGACATAGGATGAGGGTGAAGGGAGATAGATTCAGGAGTGATATGCGGAAATATTTCTTTACAGAAAGAGTAGTGGATCCATGGAATAGTCTCCCAGTGGAGGTGGTAGAGATGAGGACAGTAACTGAATTCAAAAAAGCATGGGACCAACACAGAGGATCTCTAAAGGTAAAAAGTGGACTGTTGTAGTTGTTGTTATGGAAGGACAGACTAGATAGGCCATGTGGTCTTTTTCTGTCATCATGTTTCTATGTTTCTATGAATTAGCCGACTAGATCTTTCAGGGTAAAAATTATAATCCCTGCAGAGTGACTAAATTTGTCCAGCTAGGTTTATTAGCTGGCCAAAATATGAGTGGTACCAGAGGCAAACTGGAACAGGTTTCCAGTTTTGGTGGCAAGTGCTGATTTTCAGTGAGTACGCATGTGATAGATTTGCTTATGCTGACTGTCCGATACATGCCTGTTTATCTCATGACTATCCATTGTGGATATTCTGAAAACAGAGTTGGTTGCGGGGTCCCCATGACAGGTTCGGGAAGCCCTTCTTTACAGGAAGTGCTGAGTGCAGTATTTGTCCATATCTTCTAATCACAGAACTATGGCTCAAAATGGAGATGCCCACCAGCCTTCCCAGTAGCAAGTTATTGAACATCACAAGCAAGTTGCAAGGGAAAAAAACAGGAGTATGTGCAGGCATAAAGAATACAGGGCCATGAAATGAAACATATTGACACATCCTTCCTGTTTCTTCCTTAATGTTCTTTTGTGTTCATTAAATTTTAAGAACACGGTATGGAAGCGAACATTGGTCGCATAAAAACTCTTGATGCATAAAGTTTAGTTTCTTCCATTCTGCACAACTCCATTTCTTTTAGCAACTAAATTTCTATGTGAAGTTCTCTGATATTATTTCAGGAAGGCATATTTTTTTGTTTGAAAAGTATGGCACGGTTTTCTGCTAAAATAGTATAATTTTTTTGTACACTATGCAGGCAGTGAAGACAGAGCAGCACACGCACTCAACCATCTTTATCCTCTTGGTTGCTGTTTGAGTCGTATGACAAAAAGAGGTTTTTGCGTGTGGGGAAAAGAAATCGGACTACTACAGAGCTATTATCCTTTTCCTATTTTTCTTCTTTGTCTCATAATTGAATGAAAGTGCAAAGAATTGCTGCCTACTTGCTTGTGTCATATGTAGTGTCCCTCAGGTGTACCTCATCTAATGAAATATTTCAAGCTGAAGGAAGAAAAAGGCGATGGGGGAGGGTTTGTAGAAATTCTGCCAAATTGTAAGTTCTTCATATTGTCATGTAAATACATGTGTATTGCAAATAAGTCTGAAAGTGTCCGCATCTAGAAAGACGTTTGAAGAACTTGTTTGTTTTGGAGTTCGTTATAAAGTTTTACACTGATCTAAGCAGTATTATTTATATAGTTTTATATATTTGCCTTGAGGTTCTTATCACATGACAAACTAATTTAGAAAGCTGTATCCAAAGCTATGCTCGGTCGCCATGATTGCATCTGTTACTTCTGTGCGTGTGCACGCGTTCAGTAAAGACCACAACTCTTAACTGGACCTGAAAACTGGGAAATTCTTTCCTGCTTATTGCTTTTTGCCTTGTTCAAAGCAATACAGGTATCATATCTTTTTCCGATTCCTTTAGTTTAATTTCTTTTTCCATGTATGTCTATATATTTCTGACCAGAGAAGTGAACACATCCCAGGACAGATTCCCAAAATGTTAAAATGGATGCAAATGTCAAAGTTCTCAGCATTTTGTGATGAATGCATAAATATCATATTTTGGGTTCTCGTATATACACATTGGCTAAGAACAAAGTTCTCCCACAATATAAGCATATTTTTAATGGTTATTTTAACTCTTGTAACACTTTCAGATGTGTTTCAGGACCATAGAGTAAAACTCTGCAGGTCAGTAGTCGATGGAATTATCTAGATAATGGCAGCTGGTTCTGGATAATTCTCTTAGGTGGAATTATCCATGGATTGTCGATGGCAGTATCCTGATAATGCCACTGAAAGATCCTTCCAGACTATCTCATGTTTCCCTAACTTTATCCAAATATCTGGATAGAGGAGTGAATAGCGCTTCTGTCCAGATAACTTGGGCACTGAGCGAACTTTGGGGCATGTTTACTAAAATGTCGTAGTTTACCAAGCATAATGCTACAAATCTTAGCACAGGAGTGGTGCTAATGAATGGGCAGGCTCAATGCCACCTCTATGCTAAACCATTGAGCGCAATTACCATGGGTGCAATTACCAGTGTCAGTAAGTGCGCCCGTACTAACTGCAAAATGATTAGTGTACATTTCTGACGCCCGTACTAACCGCACTTTACAGTGAACACCCACATCTTGCCTTACTTCCACCCAAGCCCACACCTTGCTTTAGCACGGGATTTTTACCACGGCTGCATCCCTAGCATGTGGTAATGGTTGCCACAGCACTCATAGCATGCAGTAAACCCCGCGCTAGCCATTATCACATTAGGCATCCGTTACAATCCAGATAGCAGCACTAAGTATTTGTATTTTATTTACACACTGCGTCCATCGTTTAAAAGAAACCGTCAGCCGTAGTGTTTAAATATTGATCTGCTGGTATTTATTCATATTGGCACAAGATAGTTTTAAAGTTTGTATGAAAATATATAAGTACATGTATTATTTTAAAATTTAAAATATCATGTTTTAAATGGAAGCACTTAAAAACATATTCCTAACAGATAATGGGGCTTGTTTACTAAAGAGTGTGCCCCAAGCCCACCTTTGAGACACAAAACTAACATGGAGACCTACGCTAGCTTAAGGGGGTGCGTGCATCCATCTCCTTGCCCTTAGCTGATTGCTAATGTGAAGCACTGCACTAACCAGCTTGTGGAAGCATGTAACATAACTCATCGAGGTGCTGGAAAGTGCACGCGCTCTAACAGCCACAGTTGAGGTTAGCACGCGCACAAAACATCCACACTAACCATGAAGTGCTGTCAACACTGAGTCTCTAACTGGTTAGTGTAAGATATTTAGCATGGGGTCCTACGCTGTTAACACAAAGTGCTTATTGCGCACTAAACCCCGCACTAACGGTTAGCATTGGTTAGTAAACATGCCCCTATGTTTCACACTTAACAATTAGAAATGTGTGGTTAGGGAGATACATCCTAAGTGCTTCGCTGGGAAATGCTTCAGGCAAGACCGCCAAGGAATAGATTATGTGCATAGGGGCTCGGGGTTTGTCATGGAATTCACAGATAGCACAAAATTGCACATTCACATTGCCATGAGGATGCCAGCTCTGAAAGGGATCACCACAGTCTTCTGCATGGCCGGTTGCTTCTGCTACAGTGGCACCTCCACAACCAGAAGGTGAAACTTGCCAGGTTTTTGTCCTGTTCAATTCCCAGTCCCGTCTGTATTTCCATCCAACCTTGGTGGCATGGGTAAGAGGATCCGATGCACCTGACAAAGGGTTAAGAGGGAGAAAAAGAATTCTTTATTGTTGCAGCTTGCTATTGGATGTTTGCCATAACTTTTATTTTTAAAATCCAAAAGATAAATATATATGAAACCTAGTTTTTAAGCTATTTTATTCAATCTTTTTTTAAAGAAATTTCCAAACATTTAAACAGAGTTTATGTATTTTTGTCAATGAAAGCTTTCCTCTTGTAGTTAATGAATTTGTGGCTTCTCTATCAGTTTTATATATAGCATCTGTTCAACATGACTCTGTTCAGCTTTCTGTTGCTCTATCTTTGGAAAACATGAATCCTATAACGGACATTACCCCTTCCCTTTTTTTATTCCTATGCTCACCAGAATTGAATGTTTGCTTTAGATTAACCTATGAGTTCAAGGCATTGGGTCTTTCCGGCTGAAAGCCTTTATAGCTTGATGATTTTTTTTACTTTATGAAAGTTCATGATTTTTATTTGCCACCATGCAAACATATTGTAAATGCTGTAGATAGGCTATGTGAATTGAAGAAAAAAGTGTCAATGGAAAAGCAAATATTGTGAGTTTTTAAAAAGTTCAATTGATTGCAATATTTTCTTTATATTAGATTTTTTAATGGTCATGTATAAAAAAAAAGATGGAAAACAAGACTGTAGATACACAATAGACTCCATATGGGTGTTTGTGAATATACAAAAGTCTATCATGTTATCGTAGTTTTATTGTTAAACCTGTGGACAAGTGTGTTTATAACCCCATTTGACACCTCCAAAAACAATAATGATGTCAAGCCATCTACTGCAACTTTCCAGTATGGTGGTGGTTGCTTTACCATAATCATGGTTTCAGATTTGAGTTTCAGACACTTCAGGCAAGCATAACTCTGTAGCTTATCATTAGAGATCAGCAAAGTAGAGGTTTAATTTTAACAAAATCTCCCAGATGTTAAAAACTTGTCTTTTAATATGGTTGTCTAATGCTGCTATGATGAGACAATTGCACACTGCCCATTTACTTTTCTCAGTTGATCAAACCAAAAGAGTTGGTGGTATGCCAACTCCCTGGGTTGGGGTTTGGGCTCTAGGATTTAGTGGTGTAGGTTTTACTGTTTTCATAATTTAAAATATGATTTTACATCCATGGAGTAGGTACACAAAAATGCACTTGTACAAAAAAATATGCAAATCCATTCTAAATTTAAAAAAAGATACAGAGAAATTAACTTCAATGCAGGGCCAGGTCGAGGGTATCTGACACCCTAGGTGAACCTTAAGCCATGTGACCCTATCCCAGAGATGCCCAGCAATCAATTCCTTTGCGACTTAACACTCTGCTCCCAGTCTGTTAAAATCCAGCCTTCATGCATTACGGATGCTTTTAGTACTCACTAATTCCTGCTGTGGCGATGGGGGGAGGGAGGTGGAAGGCAACCATGGTGATTGGGTTAGGCCGACCCTGCTTCAATATCATTTTAGGGAAAATATTAACTACCATGAGAATGGAAAGCATTGCAAGGCTAATTTCTAGCACTTTTTGATATAGTAGCAATGTTCCTCTCCTGGTGCTATGATGAACTTGGGTATTTATATGTTCTGTTACAGACAATTGGACTAAATATTGTTAGGAAGACAAGGTTAAAAAAATCATGATGGGTATATTTAGTCTGTGTTTGACAGTGGGTAACACATGGGCTCTAAGAATTCAGACCACTTTTCTTTACCTACTTTTGAACCATATGATTTAGATCAGTGGTTGCCAACGTAAGGTCTGCAGACCCCTGGAGGCCCATAGTGGGTAGAGTGAAACGTCTATAGAGGCAGCATAAGCAGTGGCTGTGGAGATGATAGTAGCAGTATCGGTAAATGTGCAGGAGGGGCAGAGAGGCTGGTAGGGAAGGGCTGAGAGTAAGAGGGAAAGACTAATGGAGACAAGAAGATGCTGGGAGATGAAGAGGGATAGTGGGAATAGGCTCAACTACACAGCTAATATTCAGCCAGTGTCATTACACTCAGTAACCCCTTTGTTGGCTCCCTATCTGTTTCCGCTTCCAGTTCAAACTTCTGTTGATGTACAAGTGCATCTTCCAGCTCCTCATTACCCCTCCTCGGGAACTCCATTCATCAGGCAAATCCCTTTTATCTGTGCCCTTCTCTGCCACGGCCAACTTCAGACTTCATTCGTTCCACCTTGCTGCACCATATGCCTGGAATAGTCTCCATGAGTTGGTGTGTCAGGTTCCATCTCTGCTCCTATTCAAATCCTATCCTGAACACCCTTAGTCTGCTGTTTACCACCCGTGTGTGTGTTACTCTAGTTCCCTGTTTGATGTGTTTGTCTGTCTTTCTGTCTTGGATAGATTGCAAGCTCTGTTGATCAGGGACTGTCACTTACATGTATGTTTACAGCACTGTGTATTCCTTGTAGCGCTATACCAGTGACTGGTAGTAGTAATGCTGAGAGAGCGAGGTAGGTCTGGGAAGAGTGGTGGAGAGGACCTTGGGGTTGGGGGTCCTTGAAACTTTTGAGAACTAATAAGAGTTCCACACACCCAAAAAGGTTGGGAATCTCTAATATAGATCATATCACTGATATTGAATATGCCATTGTAGCTGTCACTGGTGTGAACAAGTCTTCAGAAGCTGTCTTTTGCATTAAAACAAAAACACATTTAACACATCTAAAATAAAGGAGAACTTGAAATCCACTACAATGCTGGACGCATTCCCCCCATTGGCTGTTGACCTTTAGTATTAAGGAGGCTATATCTTTAGCGGTGTTAACTTCTATTTCTCTCTGGTGGGGAGGGAAGGGGGTGAAAATTAGAACATCCCTGTTTGATGTAAAGCTCGTTGCTGTAACTGTTCCATGTAAACCGCTTTGAATGGATGACAAAGCGGTATAGAAGACCTGTTAAATAAATTAATAAAATAAAACAACATAAAAAATGTTGGTTTCATTCAACATTAAATTTTTCCTTAAAACTAAAAATCGATGCACGCTGCTCATGCTAATCACAATGTAATACCACGGCTGCTTCTGGGCAAAATGCCAAAGTAGGCAAAATAAAGTGTATGCGCACCTCGAGAGCGCACAGTGATGCAGGCAGAAAAAGAACAACTGGATTGGCACAAGTCTGAATCTTAGCAGCAGCAATAGTCTTGATGGCTGGCGCTATGACTCTCAAGCTTTCAAACTTGTGCTGATTCTGTAATTTTGTATGTAGAGTTGTCCAAAGAATCATACACAACAGAAAACTGCCACCAGATTAAGGTGACCATCCCCTGCTGGACCAGCCTGAATATCTTTTCCGTAGCAAGAGAGAATTTTGCGTGCACTCCAGATTTTGAGCCATTTCCACAGCTCAGGAATTTTGCTGGAAAAGAGATCATAGTAAGACAGCAACTATTTTAATAGTAGGAATGATTTTAGAAGTAAAATATAAAAGGGCATTGCTTATTGAATTTCTAGGGGGCAGAGGGCAAGGAATAAAACCAGCAATACAGAAGTGAAGAAATCATCTGGGGGTGTTAATATCGCTTGTCCTCAAATCTTGTTTTGACTTTGCAGTGGGCTTTATGTGTTGTTTTACCGTTTTTATTTAGGACTAATCACTATTATAGTTAAACCTGCAAGTGAAAACATATTCTGCTTTCTGGTCATCATGTTTCATTGTGGAGAACCTGATGCACAGAATGGTCTGGTGATGAACATCTGTACATTTTCCACATGTTGGACAAAATGTCTACTGAAGGGTAGTGTATTCCTTCTGTTATGCTGTTTTGTTTATCATTGCAATTTATTTTTGAGGCCCACTTTCTAGAGTAATTACAAAGATGTGCATTTCAGTAGAATGGCAAATCCATCTGGTCTATATAGTTTCATATGAGTTGAAATTGTACTGTTACAAACACAAAAATGTTAGATCTCGTAGCGTTATTTTACATACATATACTTGAACTAAATTGTTATCAAAACAAAAGGATACAATTGGGTAATGGAATATTTTTGTAAATAAAATAAATACCTGTGCAGCTGGTATTTTAAAAGAAAATGTATTATACCTTAATGTTTCTGGAAAAAATGTTCATATATGTGTATATGAATGTCATTATGCTGAAGGGCTCTTATTGGGCAAAATAAACTTCTCAAATCTCTCTTGAAACAAAACAAAATCTTTTTTTCAGAATTACTGTTTTTGTTGACTGTGATTTCTATATTGTGCACATGATTGTGAATTGCCAAATATTTGCATGTCTTTTTCAGCAATGTGTTAGAATCACTTGCATACAACCATAATATTTGATCTGCAGGAAAACTATGAAGTAAACAAATTTAATTAACAAAATGCCAAATTGGTATTTACATTCTGTTTAACTCTAGTGAATTCAAGGAAGAAAGATTACAATTATTCCCAACATATAAAAACAGAAATAATAATTTATGATAAAATCATAGGACATCAGCTATAAATGACGTCACTTCAATATCCTCAATCATGAATCCTTCCCCCACCCCCATAGCCACAGTATTTTGCAGTACTTTTATTCTTGTAATCATCTTTTTTGTGAGACTCAGATAAATCAAATTGCAGTAATCAAAATGGGATAAAGTTAATGCTTGGATCACCAATCAAAGATCTTCCTGCATCAAATATGATCTAATTTGATAACCAGCCTCAGAAGGGAAACACCTTCCCAACAGTAGTGGTCACCTGTAATTCTATGGTTAACAATGGATCAAGAATGATCCCAAGACTTCTCACACTTGTTTCCCATGGAATCTTAATCTCCTATATTAAGGTAACTCTATTGGTAGAGATTTAGATAAAGGCCCCCCCCAACGTTTTCTCTGGATTAATTTTCAGAAAATTTACATTCATCCATCCCTTAACCTTCAAAAAACATCTATTCATAAATTCAAAAGAAGAAAATGTATCACCCCTAAACTGTTTAGAAGAGGGCCCAATGACCTCAAGAAGATATTAAATAAGATTGGCAGCAAGGTAAATCCCTGTGGGACCCTCCACTGCATTTGTCAGGCTAATGAAAAAACTTGATTCATCTTCACCCTATAACTTTCATTATCTAGAAATGTTGAAAATCACTTTTATCATCACCACTATGTAATAGCGGAGTGAAATGATCAGGGTCTGAGTCTCAAGAGAAACTCTTAGTACAACAACCAGCCACTGTCTAATGCAAATAAAGCAAACTTTTATTTCTTCTGAACAGAAAAGCAAAATAAGTTTTTTTTCAGCTGCAAATTAACTTCTACAAGCTGTATACAAGCCGTATTCTGGTTAGGCCTGTCCTCTGCTAGCCTTTCCTCCCCTTGTCTGGACCGCCTCCTCCTTGCTCTCTGGAGTTTAATTGCTCTCTCTGAGCCCTGCCCATCACTCCTGGTTGGGGTAGTCATTTTCTTAAGATGGATAGGCTTTTAAGGAGGGTTGGGGAGTTCTGATAAATACTCCTTTGCACACCATCCCCCTCAGCTCAACCTTCTCAGGTTAAATGCCTGCCTCTGCTGGGACCAACTCATAGGAAAGGAAATCAACATTTTTATATTCCTTGTCTACCCTATGCTCTATTCCGTACATGAAAGGCTTTGGGTTAAGGAACCAAAGCATAACTCTGGCCAGAGCCTCTTTCTCGATTATTGCAAAGGGTGTTCCTGGCCATATCTTTCTTCTGGGCCAGAGCTGTTCCCAGGCCTATTTTTGAGATGTCTGCAGGATGAAGGGCTGATTAAGTCAGGACTCCTCAGAGCTGATTCTGAGCACAGAGCCTTCATCAACCTAGGAAGTCTCTAGTGCTCTCTTCCGTATGAGATGGGTTAATGGCTCTGTTTTCTCTGCAAAATTTTGAATGAAATGACAATAAAAAGGAGACTATTGTAGATATGGAAGGTCAGACTACATAGGCCATGTGGTCTTTCCTGTTGTCATGTTTCTATGTTTCTAAATAGCCAAGGTGCTCTCTGAACATTCAAGCCCATTTTTTTGACTGGAGAATGGGCACTCACGCAATAACTTATATCTTCTATATCTGCATATTAACTTGCACCTTCCCTATGGAATAACCCGGGTATTGGTCATGTCCTCCCAGGATACATTTCTTCAGATTCATAGTTAGGCTTGTCTTCCGCAGGCTTGCAAAGATGGCTTGTAACTGTCTTGTGTAACCTAGCCTGTACTGTAAATTACAATGTTGTCCAGGTAAGTTGCTTCATAGCTGCTATGAAGATTGCAAGAAGAGGTCTACTGGATGTTGAAATGTAGCTGGAGCTCTGTGAAGTCTAAATGGCAGTAGAGAAAACTGGAACAGCCCTCAGGTCTAGAAAAGACAGTCTTCTCCTTGGCTGTAGGGGTAAATGGTATCTGCCAGTGCTCATTAAGAAAGTCCATTGCAGAGGTAAACTTGGCAGCCCACAATTTCTCTATAAGTTCATAAAACCTGGGCATTGGGTAAGCTTTAAGCCTTGAGACTTCTTTAACTTTGCTGAAATTCAAGCTGTAGCAGAGACTTCCATCTGGCTTCTGAATGAGTATGATCGCGCCAACTTGACATTTGCCAAGCAAGACACTACATGGCCAATTTTCTGCGTGACCAGCCCTTCAGGGGTTACAGCATGCAATAGGTCTAGAAAAAAAAACTCCAGAGAGAAGACTTTTATCCACTTATAAAGGACCAAAGAGTACTCTTAAAACTGCCACGATGGTATAATTATCTAGATAAGCAAATCACCAGTATTTATCTATATGATTGCACTATTGTGGCAGTTTTAACAGAACACATTGGCCCTTTATAAGTGGATACAAGTCTTCCCTCTGGAGCTATGGCAGTACATTAAGTACAGAGAAATATTGCCTGCTCTGACCCCTGAGAATACAATAGCAAAAACCTTGGTTCTGTGGTTGGGTTTTGATCTATCTGACCCCTGAGAAGGCATGGTAACGCCGAAACATGGCCATGTAAGGTCTTATTTGGCAAATGTCAGATTGTACTCCAATAAAAATAATTTTTTCCATCTCTTGGTCTCTTTTTTTACTCCTCTCTTTAGTCCACCATAAGGAGGTGGGGCAGAACAGAACCAAGAGGAAAATCCCATCCATAAAAAAAGGTTACGCACAGGGCTAGCCCAACCACTAGGCAAACTAGACAGTTGCGTAGGGTGACAGTTTTTTTTTGGGGGGGGGGGAGGACAAAGAGCAAGATACTCAAAGATAAACAATAGATTCTAACAGCCAGGAGGACTTAAGGCTTGCTTGCCTTGGACATCAACACCTTGAACCAGCTCTGGAGCCAGCCCTGGTTACACCGTAGCAGGCAGATGGCAATAATATAATTGGAAGCAAAAGCAAGAATTTAACAAATTATACCACAGGTTGACTCCCTGAAAGAGAAACCTCAGGAGGATTATCCACCATGAAAACAGTCAGTTGAGAGGGATTAAAAAACACATACTTTAACACTTTTATGTTTACAATACATTTACAGGGAAATTTTAGGAAAAATAAAGCACCAATCTGCAAATCTTGCAGTCTCCTCTGAGTGGACTTGCCAGCATCAGGAAAAGCCATAACAGATAAGATGTGAAACGATGCATTCCTATGCTTAAAATAAAGTTGAAAAATGTAATCCCTATCAACTTCAAGTGAGGAGTAGCTTAACGGTTAGCGCACTGGCTCGGTAACCAAGAAACCAGGGTTCAATTCCCACTAGCACTCCTTGTCGCCTTGGGCAAGTCACTTAACCCTCCATTGCCTCAGGAGAAAGGCCTGACAATCTACTTCTGGTCACACTGCCAAGAAAACCAAGGAGCTGCTGAGTCACCAGGAGTCGGCACTGACTCAAAGGCCCACACATCAGCTTCAAATACAAAATAAACAGTGGAAGCCACCACCAATTCCTTAGGTAATTCTCATAAAACTATTAAGTTCAAGCTATCTTCAGAAATCTGAGAATCCTCCATTCGATCTGCCTGAGAAGAACCCCTCATGGATACTGGTATATAATAAAGTTTGGTCAATTGCACTCATGCTTCTGGAGACAGTTCAAAACTTCAGTCAGATACTGAACCAGAGTCAACTGATTTTAGGAACGTTAATAAACCAAAGATT
Organism: Ichthyophis bannanicus; assembly: GCA_033557465.1. Lineage (NCBI taxonomy): Eukaryota > Metazoa > Chordata > Amphibia > Gymnophiona > Ichthyophiidae > Ichthyophis > Ichthyophis bannanicus. Next base: position 549,318,075 of record CM066033.1, read on the forward strand.
TTTCCTCCAGAGAATATTATCAACATTTTTCAAAGTCCTATGTATGGCAAGTTATCAGTCGTTAAAGCAGTTTCCTCATACTGAACTTTAAGCAGGGTCAGTCCCAGAGCTGGTTTAAGATACTGGTGCCATAAGCAGATCTAAAGCTTTACCCCTCCCCCACCCTGGCTATCAAAATCTATGGTTTAGCTTCAAATGCCCGGCTCTTTGCCATCCCCAAGAAGTTGCTGCTCTAGGCGGCTACCTAGTCTGAACATAAGAACATAAGATATGTCATACTGGGTCAGACCAAGGTCCATCAAGCCCAGTATCCTGTTTCCAACAGTGGCCAATCTAGGTCATACGTACCTAGCAGTTTCCCAGAAAGACACAGGTTCCGCAATGCTTGTACTGGGTCAAGCATTGATATCCTGGGTCCCTTCTTAATAATGGTTTATAGACCTTTCCTCCAGGAACTTGTCCAAACCTTTTTTAAACCCAGCTACACTAACAGCCTTTACTACATCCTCCAGTAACAAATTCCAGAGTTTGATTACATGTTGAGTGAAGAAATATTTTCTTTTATTAGTTTAAACAGTTTACCCTGTAGCTTCATTGCATGTACCCTAGTCTTTCTATATTCTGATAACACAAACAATCGATCTACGTTTACCCGTTCCACTCCGTTCATTAATTTATGGACTTTTATCATATCTCCCCTCAGCCCTCTCTTTTCCAGGTTAAAGAGCCCTAACCTTTTAAGCCTTTCTTCATAGGAGTATCCTTCCATCCCCTTTACCATTTTGGTGGCTCTTCTCTGAACCTTTTCTAATAACACTATATCCTTTTTAAGATACGGCGACCAGAATTGCACACAATATTCAAGGTGCGGTCTCACCATGGAACGATATAGAGGCATTATAATATATTTTATTTTATTATCCATTCCTTTCCTTATGATACCTAGCATTCTATTTGCTCTCTTGACTGCCGCTGCACACTGGGCCGAGGGTTTTAACATGCTATCCACAATGACGCCTAAATCTTTTTCCTCGGTGGTGGTTCCTAATGTGGAACCTTGCATCGTGTAACCATAGTTTGGGTTGTTCTTCCCTAGGTGCATAACCTTTGCACTTGTCCACATTAAATTTCATCTGCCATTTTGATGCCCAGTCTTCCAATTTATCAAGATCCTCTTGCAATTTTCCACAATCCTCTTGGGTTTTAACAACTTTAAATAGTTTTGTGTCATCTGCAAATATGATAACCTCACTCGTTATTCCACTTTCCAGGTCATTTATGAATATGTCAAAAAGCAGCGGACCCAGCACAGATCCCTGGGGTACACCACTATTTACTTTTCTCCATTGGGAAAATTGGCCATTTAGCCCAACCCTCTGCTTTCTATCTTTTAACCAGTTCTTGATCCAGAGTAGTACACTGCCTCCTATCCCATGACTCTTTAGTTTTGCCAAAAGTCTCTGATGAGGGACCTTGTCAAAGGCTTTCTGAAAGTCCAGATACACTATATCAACCGACTCACCTTTGTCCACCTGTTTTGTCACACTTTCAAAAAAACATAATAGATTAGTAAGACAAGATCTTCCTTGTCTAAAACCATGTTGGCTGTCTCCCATTAGGCCATGACTATCTACATGCTGAGTAATTTTATTCTTTATGATGGTTTCTACCATTTTTCCCGGTACTGACGTGAGGCTCACCGGTCTGTAGTTTTCCCGGATCACCCCTGGAACCCTTTTTAAAAATTGGCGTTACATTGGCGATTCTCCAATCTTCAGGTATTACAGATGATTTTAATGAAAATTCACAGATTACTAATAGCAGGTCTGCTATCTCATATTTCAGTTCTTTCAACACCCTTGGATGTATACCATCCGGCCCAGGTGATTTGCTACTCTTCAGTTTATCTAATAGTTGTAATACATCTTCCCGATGTATCGATATTTCCCTCAATTTTTCCGCACCTTTAAATACCACTTCAGTCATGGGTAACATCCCTACATCTTCCTCAGTAAAGACCGAAGCAAAGAATTCATTCAGTCCCTCCGCTATCGCTTTGTCGCCTCTTAGTGCCCCTTTAACTCCTCTATCATCTAATGGTCCAACTGACTCTCTCGCAGGTTTTTTGCTACGAATGTACTTGAAAAAAATCTTTATTTCGCGTTTTTGCTTCCGCAGCAAGCTTCTTCTCAAATTCTCCCTTTGCCTGCTTTATCAATGCCTTGCATTTGACTTGCCAGTGCTTGTGCTGTTTCCAGGTTTCGTCGTTTGGCTCTTTTTTTTCCATTTCCTGAAAGATGCTTTTTTGGCAACAACAGCCTCTGACCTCACCTTTAAACCATGCTGGCAGTTTTTTGGACTTCCTTCCACTTTTCTTAAAGCGTGGAATACAGCTGGTCTGGGCTTCCAAGATAGGATTTTTCAACAACACCCAAGCTTGATGTAAGTCTTTAACCTCTGCAACTGCTCCTTTTAGTTTTTTCTTAACTATTTTCCTCATTTTATCATAGTCTCCCTTTCGAAAGTTAAAAGGTAGTACTGTGGATTTCCTTACTATCCCTCCTCCACTAATTAAATCAAAGGTGATCATGCTATGATCACTATTGCCAAGTGGCCCCAACACCCTTATCTCTTGCACTAGATCTGGTGTTCCACTAAGGACTAGGTCTAATATGGCTTCCCCTCTGGTCGGTTTATGAACCAGCTGCTCCAAGAAGCAGTCATTATGTCATCTAGGAACTTTATCTCCCTAGCATGTCCTGCCGTGACACTGACCCAGTCGATACCGGGGTAATTGAAATCACCCATTATTATTACTGCGCTATAACGTTTGTTAGCTTCCTTGATTTCTTTGAGCATTTCATCATCCATTTGTTCAATCTGGCCAGGCGGTCGATAGTACACCCCCACTGCCATCGCCTTCCCCTTTTTACATGGAATTTCAATCCATAGAGAGTCTACAGCAAATTTTGTTTCCTGCAAAACTTTAATCCTTTCTGACTCAATGCCCTCTCTAACATAGAGCGCAACCCCTCCACCAATTTGATCAGCTCTATCATTACGATATAGTTTGTATCCAGGTATCACAGTGTCCAACTGGTTGTCCTCCTTCCACCATGTCTCTGATATCCCAATCATATCTAACCTCTCATTTAGTGCTATATATTCTAACTCTCCCATCTTATTTTTTAGACTTCTAGCATTTGCATACAAGCATTTTAGAGACTGTATTTTATTCATATTAGTTTGGCTGTTGGTAGACATGGGTAATTTGGGATCTTTAAGCTCTGTCTGCTCCATACTCGAGGGCATTTGGGCTACTTTACTCTTTTTTGGAACCTCTCTGCTTTTGGTAGTATCCTTCAAGGATACATTCTTCCGAACCATCTGCTCTTGGGCGACTGTCGGCTTTCCCCTATTATCTAGTTTAAAAGCTGCTCTATCTCCTTTTTAAAGGTTAATGCCAGCAGCCTGATTCCATCCCAGTTAAGGTGAAGCCCATCCCTTCAGAAGAGTCCCTCCTTTCCCCAGAATGTTCCCCAGTTCCTAACAAATCCAAAACCCTCATCTCTGCACCATTGTCTCATCCACGCATTGAGACTCCGGAGCTCTGCCTGCCTTTTGGGTCCTGCACGTGGAACGGGAAGCATTTCGGAGAACGCTATCCTGGAAGTTCTGGATTTCAACTTCCTACCTAAAAGCCTAAATTTAGCCTCCAGAACCTCCCTACCACATTTTCCTATGTCATTGGTACCAACATGTACCAAGACAGCAGACTCCTCCCCAGCACTATCTAAGACCTTATCTAGGTGGCGCGTGAGGTCCGTTACCTTCGCACCAGGCAGGCATGTTACCAGGCGATCCTCACATCCACTAGCCACCCAGCTATCTACATGCCTAATGATTGAATCACCAACTATAACGGCTGTCCTAACCCTTCCCTCATGGGCACATGGCCCTGGAGAAACTTCCTCGGTGTGAGAGGGTTTTACATCACCTGGAGGACAGGTTCTAGTTACAGGATCACTTCCTGCCACACCAGGGTGATGCTCTCTTGTCACGTGACCTCTCTCCTCCATGGCAATAGGGATGCTGCCAGACTGGAGGTGGGACTTCAGGACTATATCCCTGTAGGTCTCATCTATGTACCTCTCTGTCTTTCTTATGTTTTCCAAGTCTGCTACTCTAGCCTCTAGAGAACGGACTTGTTCCCTGAGACCAAAGAGCTCCTTGCACCTAGTGCACACGTAAGACCTCTCACCAACTGGGAGAAAATCATACATGCGACACTCAATGCAAAAGACTGGAAAGCCCCCATCTCGCTGCTGGACTGCTGTCTGCATCTTCAGTTTTAAGTTTTTGTTTAGATCTTTAAGTTCTTTACTTCCTAAGGATTGCTATGGATATTTATACTAATAAAACTGTACCTAATACGTTTAATATACCTTGTTCACCTGAAGCTTAATTAATCTCAGGTCCTTAGGGTATGACTGATTTGGGTAACGAGCTGCACCTGAGAGCACCCCCTGTCTTTTAAGATATGTAAGTACCTATAAAGCTACTATTATCCCAGGGGTGGGTGGGTGTGGGGAGGGAGGGAGGGAAATAACACTTATTAAAAGAGGGCTGCTACACAGTACCCTGTCCTGTGCTGCTGAGGTAAGCTATATTCTTATTTGATTTTAAATTTTAAATTATAGCTCTTTGCTGCTGCTAGGCTTTAACTTATTTTGAAATTTAAACTACAAGCTCTCTGCTGGGTTCTAAATTTAACCAGAAAGCTCTCTTCTGTGTTTTAAATTTAAACTAAAATTACTTTGCTGATGCTAGGCCCTGAGTGACTATTAAATTTAAACTACAAGCTCTCTGCTGGGTTCCAAATTAAACCAGAAAGCTCTCTTCTGTGTTTTAAATTTAAACTAAAAGTACTTTGCTGATGCTAGGCCCTGAGTGACTATTAATTTAAACTACAAGCTCTCTGCTGGGTATGATATGTAACCAGAAAGTTCTCTTCTGTGTTTTAAATTTAAACTTAAACTGCTGCTACTGGGCCCTGACTGATTTAACAAAAAATAGTGGGTTCACAGATTAATTAGCTTTAATACAAAGAATTCCTTACAGAAAATTCCCAAAAGTATAAACTCACAATTGCAGATCTCTCTCCAGACGTAACAGTCCCCTTTTGTAGTCCTGCAAGACTGAAGATCACAGAGCTCTGGTTGAGCTATTTATGCCAGTGCTGCTGAGGTAAACTGTGACTAACTTCCTGGATGATTAACAGTCCTTGCTTGGATAGAAGGAGTCTTTCAAAATGGCCTTTTGTCCTGCCACCTGGTGTTAACACCTATTGAAAAAGTTTCACAGGTCTCTTGCCCCCTAGGTAGAAGGCCTCTTTGTAAAGGTCTCTAGAAGACTTTATTTGCTCTTCAAAGAGTACTGACCCTTTTTTGCCTTTTATGCTAATCTATATTCTTATTTAAATTATAGCTCTTTGCTGCTGCTAGGCTCTAACTTATTATGAAATTTAAACTACAAGCTCTCTGCTGGGTTCTAAATTTAACCAGAAAGCTCTCTTCTGTGTTTTAAATTTAAACTAAAAGTACTTTGCAGATGCTAGGCCCTGACTGATTTAACACAAAATAGTGGGTTCACAGATTAATTAGCTTTAATACAAAGAATTCCTTACAGAAAATTCCCAGAAGTATATACTGACAATTGCAGATCTCTCTCCAGAAGTAACAGTCCCCTTTTGTAGTCCTGCAAGACTACAGTTTTCAGTCTGTGGTTGGGCCGGTCCTGGCTTTAAACAAACTGCATTCAACATCATTTAGCCTCTTTCGAATGATTGCAGTCTGAGAAGAATGCTTAGCAGTCACACCTTCCATGGTATGAAACTGAGATGTTAATTGAGAGAATACCCAAAAGTCCAACACAAAGCTATGGACATTTACCTAATAATGGTCCAGAACTTTAAATTTGTTGAAGCCTCACATCCCACAGCCCGTAATTTTGTGATCCAGATCCAATTACATGGATCCCCCACTCACCCCCTTGTAGACTTGGGGAGTATTAAAACATTGATTTGGAGGGAGATGGTAAAGAGAATCCAAATTAACTTGTAACCAGAAAGTATCTCTGGCTTCTGTTCATGGAGATCAGAGATACTACTGCTACTATTAATCATTTAGACAGCGCTACCAGTCGTACATGGTGGTGTTGTTTTTTTCTTTTTTCTTTTTAGTGCCGTCAAGACTGTCCTGACTCTGGCGACCCAGCTGCCTCTGGGTTTAATTGGCAATGTATCACTGGAAGTAGATTGGCAGGCCTTTTCCTCTGAGGCAATGGAGGATACCATCAACAGAGTTTTCAATTTACTGGGACTTTACATTACCTTGTAAACATTTTCACAGCCGCCTACTTTTTCCACATTCTGCTGTCTGCAAAATACAATACAAAATGCTTGAAAGCGGAAGTTTATTTCACTGATATACATCACATACTCTACACTTTGATCAGAAAAGAACAATTATAGAAATATTCAAAAAGTAATTAAGAACAAGAAACCAGGACTAGGTTTCATAAGTTCTCATACCCTTTGTGATAGCAAACCCATATCACCTCTATTTCTAAAAACTGTCTTAACCAGGTCCATAAGAAGTTAAATAAAGCCGAGCTGTGTCCAATCGCCCTAGCTGAGCTGATATACGTGCTCCTGGATGAAGACTCGAGCCCAAACATGGTGCTGCCAAAAAAATCTCCAAGATAAAGTTATTGAAAGGTACAGACTAGTGGAAAGGTTATGGGAAAATTTCAGTGTATATCATTATAACATGGAAAATGTTTGGCACCACCAAGACATTTGTGAAATGCAAACTCATTAAGTAGGCACCTACTTTTCTTTCTAACAATACTAGCATTAGTAGCAGAAGTCACGTCTATCATTTTTTACCTATGTTCATACTTGTGAATTCCGCCTAAGCTCCACCATGACTCTACCCCTGAGCATGTTGATGCAATGCACTTTTATGTTGATTGTTATTTTATAGCAGGACGTTTACATATGTATATGGCAACATAGGCATGAAAATAACTTAATAAAAATATCCCCCCCCCCGAAAGGGTAGAAATAACTACCTCTGCTCCTCCCTGTTTGTACACCTACTGGGACTTTAAACGCGCTTAGGGCACACCCACACCCGAGGGCCTTGCCCAGATGGCCCTTAGGCGGGGAAGAGGCGGTGAGTTTGGAGTTTAACATCTGGAAGCTGCGGCCATTAGGAGGATTCAAGTTGTTATTGGAGTAGTTTGTCTGGATGTTTCTCCTATTGATTATTTTCCTCTTGATGCCTATATGGAAGGCTAAAGGTAAGGGAGGTATTTCCTCCATACCTGCTGTGGTATTCGTGGGACAGCATATCTTGGACGATTTTACACAGGCGAAGAGTTTGGGCAACCTGCTGTCAGGACAGGGGAAAGCTCCGATTTGGGCAGCAATGTTTCGCTGAGCCCAGCTGGTTCATCCACTCCTCCTGCTCCTGGGCGTGCTGAGTGTGGTGCGTCTGGTGTTGCAACAGATGCCGGTACTCAGCATTCCTTGGCCTCTGCAGCGGCATCGGATTTGTCAGTGGCTAAAGGTAATGAGATCAGCAGTCTTCAGGAAGGGGTTTTATCCCCCTGCTCAAGAGAGGGTGGTAACCCAGGAAGTTCCTCCGCTTGTACAACCTAAGGAGGTGATCCTGGACTCCATTTGTGACGCGATGCAGTCGCTTTATCAGGTATGTGCTGGCGTGCTGCAGACTTCAGCTTCATACTCTCCTAGGTTGGAGGGTTTGAAGGCGAAGGCACACCGCTAGCAAGTGCAACTAGATGGACTCAAATCTAAAATTCAGCATTGACAAGAACAGCAAGGGCTCCTAGCTCAGGAAAGATTGGGTTTTCAACGTAAAATAGAAAACTTGGAAAATTAACAGAGAAGTTTAAATCTTCGTTTATTGAATTTTCCACAGGTTTCATTGTGTTCTCCTGGGGACCTGTTTGTCCTGTTCCTTAAAGAGTTGTTTAATTATCCTGAGTCTGGGATCCCTCCATTTCAAAAGATTTATTTATTTTATTTATTTAACTGCATTTATATACCGCTTTTCACCGGGTCAAAGCGGTGTAACATAAAAGGGGGGGGGGGACAGAAATCAGTGTAGGGGGGGGCCTTCACCAGGGGGCCAACATTGATGATTCAAACAGGTGGAGAAGTCTTAGGGAATAGACATGGGTCTCTTAGAGGGTAGATTGGGATTTCGGTTGCGGGGTTGTGAGATGTCAGTGGAGGTTGCTTGGATCTGGTCCAAGATATTCCAGGAAAAGGATGGTTTTTAGTTGTCTTCGGAACGCAGTTGGATCAGCGGTGTTTCTGATTTGGCTTGGTAGTGAGTTCCAGAGGGAGGGTGCATATAGTTCGAAGGCTCTGTTGCAGGTCCGTTGGTTATATTTTGTTCGCTGATAGGGGATGGTGAGGGTGTTGGTGGTGGTTTGTCGGGTCGTTCTGTTGTGGGTGGGCTGGGGTAGCAGGAAGCGGAGATGGGAGGTCTGTGGTTGATGGAGGGCTTTGTGTATAAGCAGGGCAGCTTTGTATTTGATCCTTGCTTGAAGTGGTAGTATGTGTATTTCTTTTAGTACTGGGGTGATGTGGTCGTGATTTATTTCCTCCCCTCAACATTTACCAAAGACGCTTTGCAGAAAGCCGACACTTCCCAGGTGGAGGTTTCTCCTGACTCCTTGGACTTGGAGAACCTGTCTGAGTTGTTAGAGCAGTCCACCGAGGTGGTTCAAGCTAGTGCTACATTGTTGGAATCTTTTATATTTCTTCAGGATAAGGAAGCGCTATTACGATTGTATTTCAAAAAATATGATGTTTCTTTTTTGGTGGGTAGGGTACAGATCTTCCCAGACGTGTCCAGATGGACACAGTCTAGGAGGAAGAAATTCCTGGAATTTCGTGCTGAGTCTTTGGCTTTGGGTGCGAGTTTTCAGTTGAGATTTCCTTGTAAGAGTGTACTTGGTTATCAGAATAAGATTTTTCATTTCTTCGAGCCTTCTAAGTTACGTTTTTTTTAGATGCTAAGTGTGAGGCTATCCTGTGGTATTCTATCTATGTGTGTGTGGTATTAATGAGGGCTTCATAGGGGTGCATCCTACTTATTTCTTTGTGGTATTTTCTTTCCTATTTTACCATTCTCCCACAGTGTTTTTGTATTTCTTGAATTCTCCTTTTCTTTCTTTTTCTAGAATTGTGGACTATCAGCATAAGATCAAGTTTTTTGCTTATGTATTTTTTTTTGTTTCTTGTTACTCTGGATACATGATGGAGTGTGATATTCTTTATCCAAGGTTTCTTGGTTTAACATAGAATTCAATTAAACAAAAATAAAAAATAAAATGAGATGGTAATAAGGGAGGAGTGGCCTAGTGGTTGGGGCAAGGTACCACAGGCCGGAAGGTCAGGGGTTCAAATCCCACTAGAGGATAGCAACCTTGGGCCGGAAGGACTGGGGTTTCTAGTCCCACAGGTGCTCCTTGTGGTCTTGGGCAAGCCACTTAACCCTCTATTGCCCATGTTCCCTATAAGTATTAGTGTATGTGTCTCATACCCCCTCATGTTAAATGTATCCCCCAACCGCTTTGACCCGGTGAAAAGCAGGATATAAATGCAGCTAAATAAATAAATAATAAGGTCTGCGCCCGATGCAGAGAAACACGTAGAGGATTACATAACCAGCAAGAGCGCCAATATTTTTATACCTGGTCTGAGGTGATTTAAGCATCTCGCACATGTAGGGAAAGACTGTATCAGGGTTATGTACTGGTGAACAGTTACCTTCAACGAAAACATTTTCTGCATGTACCTTTCAGCATATAAGCGAAAGTTCGGTGTTCAAGAACAAATGTCTTTTGCTTTTTATCTTTGTGTGTTTTCTCCATTTACTCTTGTGATTTCATAAAAAATATGTTTTTGGGTGAAACAGTGTGATTATTATGGGCTGAGCACCAAAAGAACCTGCGTCGTGTGTGCATAATGTGAGCATTTGACATTTACGCGCATGCACACATGGCCTCTTATAGCACGTCTGTTTGTGCATGCATTGGCTCTCCTCCTTTCAGCTTTACGCTGAAGCTCATTTGCATACACACCCTTTGCTGCATATGGCGCTGAAGTCTCGTGCTATTGGCGTGCTGTTAAAACACATACACAGCTAATAGCTTTCTGCATCGGCCTGTTGGATGTAACTCCTCCAGGAAGAGAGAAATAAGTACTGTACCTGAATGTAACTTTCTTGGACTTGCTACGGGAAAGGCAGCTAAATACTAATAAATAAACGGAAACGTTTTTAAGCTTTCATACGAAAATGCTAAATATTTAAACATATCAAAAACAAAAGCAAAAATATTATCTTTTCTTAAGAAGGTCCTAGAGTATATGGCTTTAAATGTATGATAACATCACCGCTCAGAGGTCTAATAGTGAAGACGCTCAGTAATGTTAATGGAGCTAGTTCATGCTAATTTAAATCCTTGTATTGAGAAGGAGACATTAAATCTTGCAACAGGGGATGAATCTCCCCATTTGGCTCCGCTGGATCCCTTCAAAAGATCCCAATTAACCATGGTCAGAAACAGGATGCTGGACTTGACAGGCCATTGGTCTGAACCAAAATGGCACCTCTTATACGCTTATGTTATTCCCCTTGCTGCTGTTCACATTAGTAAGTCTTGTTTGTTTAAGACATACCTAATTCATGGAGTTTTGGTGTCTTTGAGCTATTGTACATGATACAGTAGCTCTCTGCTAAGGGCACACTTTCATTTTTAGGTTAATATATAATTCATAAGCCTTGAGTTACGTGATTAAAATTTGGCATCTTTGGTCTATACAATGACACAAACTGTTCGTATCATTTATGACTGATGATACCGCTGTTTTCTGTTTGCTTTTATGTTAGTGGACACTGCATATGTCTTTGTTTTTCTTTTATGCACTTCTGCTACATTTTGCAGTGGCTCAGCAGTGGGCTGTGTTCCTTTGGGCCCACAATCTCTAATCCCCTTCTCTCTTGCTTGAGTGGTATGTAGGTGATTGGGATCATGTAGAACATGAGGTCTGATTATGAAATACAGGAAGTGGTAAGAATGTCAGCACCCCTACATCAACCACAATATTGTGTTCAATGGCCTCAGCCCCTTCTGTTGCATCTCTGTCTGGATCACCTATACTGTAAATAAAGGTAAATGGAGAACATTAGGATAAGGTTTATGAGAGAAACTAGATTGTAAAGGCTGGTAAGAAGTATTTAGCTTTGTCAAACTGATTGTGTTAACTTTCATAAATGTATGACTTCCCCTTGATTTGATTTGATTACATTTGATATTCTGTTTTTAGTAAACAAGTTATATCAAAGAAGATTACAGTTGGAAATGTAAGATATACAATAGTATATGAATAAACAATCAAAAAATGCTTGTAATATTTAACTTTACATGGAATAACTAAATTTTGACAATCGTCCATATCTTTAATTCCCACCTGTGGGACTCTAATTTAGGCATAGATTTATCGCCACATGCTCCATGCCATCACCTTTCTCCAAGGAACATTGCATCCTGCAAGATGCGATGCTCCTTGGAGAAAGGTGATGGCATGGAGCGCATACGGTTATAAATCTATGTCTAAATTAAAGCAATATATTAGGTATTAGTGGGAGTGGAAGAGTAGCCTAGTGATTGGAGCACTGGCTAGGTAGCCAAAAGACCAAGATTCAGTTCTCACTGGCACTCCTTGTGGCCTTGGGCAAGTCACTTAACTCTCCATTGCCTCAGAAGAAAAACCTCCATTGCCTCAGAAGAAGAACCATGAGGACAGGAATTGCAGTAGTTTTACAAGACCCACAGAGCAGAGTTGCTGCTGCCCAAGGAAGGAAAATGAGAAAAACATGGAATAGAAGTGTGTGAAGTGTAGGAGTGAGCGAAAGTTTCATAAAGAAGGAAGCAAAGGATAGTTGGTGACTCTCTTCTGAGGGGTACTGAGGCGTTAATCTGCCATCCAGACTTAATGTCCAGAGAGGTGTGCTGTCTGCCAGGTGCCAAAATCTGAGATGTTAAAGAGAGTTTGCCGAGACTCATCAAGCCTACTGACTATTCTCCAGGAAAAAGCAGAAACTCAGTCCTCACATATCGGTGATGCCAGTGCCAACGGAGCCCTCAAGCAGAGCAATTCCCCAGCTTTCAAAGAAAGCCTTTGGGATTGTATCATGCATGTGCAGTCCCCTTCCTGCCCAAGGATGCCATCTTGCTCAGTCTCCCTTTTTCCGCAGAGCCCAATGGACATAGTCCAACTTCCCTCGTGGAAAATGTGTGTCAAAACTACTGAAGATTCTCGTCTTCAGCCCGGTTCGACACCGGTTCTCCTTCCCGCCTCGGTTCAGTACACCGGTATCGAGTCTGGTCACTGTTTTTCGGTTTTTGCCCTTAGTGGCTAGTGTTTGCACTCTTTTTTTCTTTTTCACTGGCAGCCCAGTCGTTTGACCTCGCAGGGGCCCTTTTCCCCCCGATGGCTGCCAGCAGGTTTAAAAAGTGTGATCGGTGTAAAAGATTAATGTCTCTCACTGACACACACGACTGCTGTAACCACTGCCTCGGGCCCGGCCATGACCCGAAGGTCTGTGGCCCGTGTGGCAAGATGTCTTCCAAGGCACTTAGAAGTAGGCAGCAGCAGCGGGAAAGGATTTTCTCCGAGTCCGCATCCACCCGGGTCCGTACCTCTTCAGAAGCCTCGACGTCTCAGGAGCTATCTGACTCCGAACATCATTGGGGGTCTTCTGAGCTGGGGGTCTCCCTCACGGGAACACCGGAGGAAGAAGAAACCTGCGAGGGCGGCGGCGTTGGATGCCTCTGATCGGCCTGGATCCTCGCAGGCCAGGTCGCAGAGTCGTGACCGCCACCCCGGGTCCTCAGAGTCGGAGCGGCCTGCAAAGGTGCTTCGCACGGAGCCAGAGACACTGAGGAAGGTAACTGCTGTTGTCTTCGCTGACTCTCCTCCGGGAGAACTGGCGTCAGGACCCGACCCGGAGGCTGCGGAGCCTTCTGAGCTCGGTCTCAGGTTGGCGGCCCTGGAGCGCAGCATGTCTGCCTTCATGGAGCAGCAGCGGGCGCTGATGGCCACTCTCACCAGTCCATCCGACCCAACCACCGGAACCTCAACGTCCAAGTCGACCCCGGAGGCCGAGCCGATCCTCAAGACTCTTCGGACTCGGGTCGATCCTCGGCCGAAGTCTCCCTCGACCTCCTGTTCGGGACCGAGGTCATTGACGTTGGTGCCCGTGGTGTTGGGGCGGTCAAGACCGAAGCCCTCACAGCCAGAGCCCATCGATTCCTCCTCAGAGGATTCGGCATGGGAAATGGAAGATGAGGAGTCCACAGATACCCACCGGACCCAGTATGTCCCATCGGACTTGCTGGATTCTGAGCCTCGGAGAAGGTCCCCCCCAGAGGATACCTGGTTCTCGGACTTCTCAGGGACATAGCCAAAGCTTTGGCATTCCCGACGGACTCCGAGGGGGAGCCTCGAGCCGAGGAGCTCAAAGCCCTCAGTATCACTTTCCCCCCTCGGAAAGCCCTTACGGTACCGGTTCCTCCGATGTTGGAATGGCTGATGCTCCGCATGTGGGAGTCACTGGCCTCGATGCTGGTTCTCAGAAAGTGGGTCAATTCCATCTATCGAGTCCGCAAGAGCCCTGGGTTCCAGAAAGCACAGCTGCCGCACAACTGCATGGTTGTGGAATCGGCCATGCACAGGCTCAAGAGCCAAAAAACACACTCCTTGGTGCCTCCTGGCAGGGAAGCCTGGAACCTGGATGCCCTCAGCAGAAAGTGCTACCAGGGCTCAATGCTGTCATGCCGAGTCCAAACATACCAGCTGTACATGGGCATGTACTTCGGGACCTGGCAAAGGAGATTGCCAGGTTCTCAGCTGGCTTCTCCGAGGAGCCCTTGAAATGCTTCAAGAACTTGTTCACTGGGATTCGGGAGTGCTCAAAGTTTGTCTCGAGCAGCCTATGACGGCTTTGAGGCCTCGGCCCGAGTAGCCGCAGCCAGCATTAGTGCCCGCCGCCAGGCATGGCTAATGTCGTTGGACCTGGAGCCAGGACAAGTTGGTCAATGTCCCTTGCCAGGGTGACTGAGAAGGCTGCTGAAATCGAGTCCGAGTACTTGACCCAGACAAGACTATGCAAGAAGACTTCTGCCCCTTCTAAAAAGAAGGGCTCAGGTAAAAAGCCCTTTTTCCCGAGGAAGGGTGCTGCTTACCGCAACTACCCACTCAGCAGGCCTCCCCAGCTCGCCCACAGGGGCAGCAGGTCAAGGGACAAGGGCATGGCCCGCATAAGCAGAAGACCCCCCAAGCCTCCGGCTCCAACCCAGGCGGGAGGGGTTTTTTGACTGCCAAAGCATAGTCTCCCCTCCAACCAGGGGTGAGGGCCTGCACAGGAGAAAGGCTGAGTCTGTATGCCCACAGATGGCCAACAATCACCACAGATACCTGGGTCCTTCAAATAGTCCAAAGGGGCTATTTGCTCCACTTCAACCAGGTACCTCCCTCCTTCTTTCCAGGAGAGCCTATCAGACCCCCTCTACACAGAGACCTCCTCTTGCAGGAGTTGGCCGGTCTTCTAGAGGATCAGGCGGTGGAACCGGTGCCCCACCACCTGCAGGGACAAGGCTTCTACTCCAGGTAATTTCTGATACCAAAGAGAACAGGGGGCCTCAGACCCATCCTCAACCTGCGAAACTTAAACAAGTTCCTGGTGAGGGAAAAGTTCAAGATGCTTTCCCTTGGAATATTGCTGCCTTACCTCCACCAGGGAGATTGGCTATGCTCCTTAGACCTGAAGGACGCTTACACACACATCCTCATACATCCAGACCACAAACAATATCTCAGATTTGTAGTGGGAGGAAACCATTTTCAGTACAGAGTACTGCCATTTGGCTAGCCTCTGCTCCCAGAGTGTTTACCAAATGCCTGGCGGTAGTGGCGGCCTTCCTCAGGAACCAAGGGATTTTTGTCTTCCCTTACCTGGACGACTGGCTCATCAGGGCCCAGTCACCTCAGGAGGCCCAACAGGCCACAGCATTTAGGCTTTGTCATAAATCAGACAAAGTCCACTTTGCTCCCCACTCAAAACTTAGAGTTCATAAGAGCAAGACTAGACACCCTTTGGGCAACAGCTTACCTGCCAGAGGACAGGGCACAGAGGCTTCTGGCACTGGTGCACCAAGTCAGCCACAAGTCTCAGATCTCAGCAAGACACTTTTTACGCCCCCTGGGCCACATGGCCTCCACGGTACATGTGACCCCAAACGCCTGTCTCCACATGAGGACAGCTCAGTGGTGCCTCAGAGATCAGTGGACACAAGCCACTGGACGACTCTGAGACAGGATCAGAGTGTCCAAACGACTGATGAAGTCGTTGACGTGGTGGCTTCAGCCACCCAACCTGCTCGAGGGAGTGCCTTTTCAGCCTCCCTCGCACACAAGAGTGCTGATGACAGATGCCTCCTTGCTGGGCTGGGGAGCCCATTGCCAGGGATCATGGACTCAGGGGTTGTGGTCTCCTCAGGAGAGTACACACCAAATCAACCTCTTAGAGCTTCGGGTGATTCGCCTAGCTCTTCAAACCTTCTGTCATGTTCTCTCACATCAGTCTGTCTTGGTGCAGACCGACAATCAGGTAGCGATGTTCTACGTGAACAAACAGGGAGGTAAAGGGTCCTGTCTCCTATGTCAGGAGACACTCAAACTCTGGTCCTTTGCAATCAGGCAGGGTATGTCCCTCAAAGCAGTTTACCTGCCAGGTCAGGAGAACTTCCTAGCAGACAAGCTAAGCAGGATTCTTCAACCTCACGAGTGGCAACTGAATCCAGAAGTGGCCCAGCAGATATTACTGCTGGGGACATCCATCCATAGATCTCTTTGTAAGTCCGCAAAATCACCAGTTGCCCAGCTTTTTCTCCAGACAGCCACATCCTCAGAGGGTGGCTGCAGATGCTTTTCTGATCTCCTGGTCAGGGGGCCTCATGTATGCGTTTCCTCCCACACCTCTGGTGGCCCGGACTCTGTTCAAAATCCTTCGGGACAAGGCCTCTGTCGTTCTGGTAGCCCCTAGATGGCTGAGGCAGCCTTGGTTTCCTCTTCTCCTTCAGCAGGCAGTGGAAGCCCCACTCCCGCTGGGGACGCAGCCTGACCTCCTGTCCCAGGAGCAGGGCTTGCTCTTACATCCCAACCTCAGGTCCCTCAACTTGATGGCATGGCTGCTGAAACGGTAGTGCTGGCGCCTCTCCTCCTACCTAAGAATGTTGAAGAAGTGTTACTGGCCTCTAAGAGACAGTCCACTAGGAAAACCTATACCTTCAAGTGGCGCAGGTTTGAGCTGCGGTGTACCCAACACAATGAAAACCCTTTCGCTTGCCTTGTACCAGTGGTATTGCAGTACTTGCTTCACCTCTCAGAATTAGGTCTTAAGTCTAACTCTGTCAGGGTCCACCTGACTGCTTTGTCAGCACACCACTCTCCAGTAGAAGGACATCCTCTTTCGGCTCACCCCATGGTGTCCAGATCCCTTAGAGGTCTACTTTTACTAAAACCACCGGTTCATCCCCCGGCAACCGAGTGGGATTTGAATGTGGTCTTGGAGCAACTTACTCGCCCACAGCTGATGTCTACTTGCCATCTGCGCTTCCTTTCCTGGAAGGTGCTCTTCCTGGTGGCACTCACATCTGCTAGACGAGTGAGTGAGCTGCAAGCTCTTGTTTCGGATAGACCATACACAAGGTTTTATAGGAACAGAGGGGTCCTTCGCACCCACCCCAAGTTCCTTCTGAAAGTGGTCTCTTCATTCCACCTCAACCAAGAGGTGGTTGTTCCAACCTTCTTTCCCAGACCGCATGCCAGCCGGGCAGAGGCGGTCCTGCATACCCTCGATTGTAAGAGGGCATTTGCCTTCTACCTGGAGTGTACGCGGGGACATTGAAGGGCTACTCAGCTCTTCGTCTCTTATGACCCCCAGTAGGCTGGGGCTACCTTCTCCAAGCACACATTATCCACCTGGGTGGCAGACTGCATTGTCTGGGCGTACAGGGCGGCCAATCTCCCCTTGCAGGGTCGAATCACGGCCCACCATGTCAGGGCTAATGCCGCATCAGTGGCTCACTTCCGCTCTGTTCCACTGGCAAACATCTGACGAGTCGCCACCTGGTCTTTGGGCCAGACTTTTGCAGCCCATTACTGCTTGGATAGGCAGTCCCGACGGGACAGTGCTTTCGGCCAGGCGGTACTCCGTAACTTATTTGAGGTATAGGCAACTCCTACCCTCCGGCCTTTTGGTGTCAGGCTACCGGAGGTGTTGGGTTCTCTGCTGAATTCCTATCACAGTTGCTGCGGCTCTTCTAGAGGGAGCCATTTTTCAGCTATGGGTTCTCGGTAGCCTATAGCTAGGGAGTCCCATATGTGAGGACTGACCTCCTGCTTGTTTCTGGAGAAAACATAGTTACTCACCTGTAACAGGTGTTCTCCAGGGACAGTAGGAATCAGTCCTCACGACCCTCCCTCCTCCCCTGGAGTTACAGTCTTATCATTATTATATTTTGTTCATTTTGCCGTCTCTTTAGCTATGTCATTTGACTGAGCAAGATGGCACCCTTGGGCGGGAAGGGGACCATGCATGCATGATGCAATTCCAAAGGCTTTCTTTGAAAGCTGGGGAATTGTTCCACACGAGGGCTCTGTCGGTGCCGACGTCACCCATATGTGAGGACTGATTCCTGCTGTCCTTGGAGAACACCTGTTACAGGTGAGTAACTACGCTTTATCCGATGTTGCTCATCCATGCTGGCACTAATGATACTGCTAGATATCTCTCCCAGCATATCAAAAGTAACTTCATAGCTCTGGGACAGAGAGTGAAGAAGATAGGTGCACAGGTGGTGTTCTCTTCAATCCTCTTTGTTGAGGGGAAAGGCTGAGGCAGAAACGTTTGCATCCTGGAGATTAATTTGTAGCTACATGAAAGGTGTCATTGAGGGCATATTGGTTTCCTGGACCATGGGATGATTTTCCAAAGGCTGCAAAGCAGAGATGGTGTCCTCCTATTCATAAGGGTCAAAGTGTCTTCCGCCGCAATCTGGCTAACCTACTAAAGAGGGCTTTAAACTAGATTCTTTGAGGATGGGTGAAGAAAGCTCTCAGGTAAACACCTCTGTAGAAATGGGTAAAAGGGGCACCATCTGTAAAGTGGTGTGTATAAATGCCCATAGTATAGGAGATAAGATCCCAGATGTTGAGGCTTTAATGGAAGAGGCTGACTTGGATTTGGAGGCAGTTACAGAGACATAGTTCACGGACAACCATGACTGGGATGTAATTATACTGGGCTATATTTTATTCAGATAGGACAGGGGAGGAAAAGGGGGAGGAGGAGTGGCACTATACGTAAAAAATAATATTAAAGCTATAGAATTACAGGGCTTAAAAGGAAGCGAGGAAGCACTGTGGGTTAAATTAGAAAGAGAGGATGGTGTGATATACAAATCTCCTTCACAAAGATATGGATGGAAATTTAATAGAAGACATACGCAGTATTGCCATGATAGTTGATTTCGATATGCTGGATGTTGATTGGCACATGCCTGCTGTGGTGTCAAATGGAAGTAAAGTGATACTAGATTCTCAATAAGGAGAACTATTCTGGCAACTTGTAACAGAACTCACACGGGAAGGGCCAATACTGGACTTGGTGCTTACCAATGGGGAAAGTATTTCTGATGTTATAGTGAGAGATCGTCTCACATCCAGTGATCACCAGATGGTGTGGTTCAGTAATAGAACTAGGGCTGAAAAGGTCCCTTCAAAAGTGAGGGTCCTTTAGGAAAACTAACTTTGCTAAGATCGGACAATACCTCAAAGAGTCATTAGCAGGATGGGAACAGCTAGGGGATGTAAAAAAAAAAGCAATGTGAAAAACTGAATGAGGATATTTCAAGGACAACAAACCTTTTTGTTAGAAAGATAAATAAATGTAAAAGAAGTAGCTGAAAAGGAGAAGAAAAAGTGTGGCTTTCATAAAATACAAGAGATCACAGAGAGAGGAAGACAAGCATCAATATTTGGAAAAACTTAGAGAAGCTAGGAAAGTAGTCAAGAAAGCAAATATACAAAAAGAAGAAGAAAATGGGGGAAAATTTTTCAGATATGTTAGCAAGAGGATGAAGTGCAAAAGTGGTATTTTCAGACTCAAGGGGGAAGGGGAGGAATATGTAGAAGCTGATGAGGATAAAGTGGAATTGCTTAACAAATATTTTTGTTCTGTATTCATAGATGAATGGCCAGGAACAGGACCTCAGAAAACACCCACAAATAGGAACAGAAGTGAAGGGTATCTTGAACGATTTTTAGAAAACTATGTTCATGAGGAAGTAGCTAAACTAAAAGTAGACAAAGTGATGGGGCTGGATGAGATATATCTGAGAATATTTAAGGAACCTGACTGCACTAACTAACCTTTTCAATGCTTCTTTAGAGTCTGGAGTGGTCCCAGAGGATTGACGAAAGGCACATGTAGTCCCTTTACACAAAAGCGGAAGTAAGGATAAGGTTGAGAACTACAAGCCAGTTAGTCTGACCTCTGCAGTGAGTAAATTAATGGAAATGCTGCTAAAACAGAGAACAGTGAGGTTTCTGGAGTCCAATGGATTGCAGGATCTGGAGAAGCATGGGTTTGGGAGGCAGGTCTTATCAGACAAGTTTGATTGATTTCTTTGACTGGGTGACCAAAGAGTGGTATTGAGGGAGAGCCCTTGATGCGGTGTACTTGGATTTCAGTAAAGCCTTGGACACTGTTTCACACAGGGTGCACAGTACCCTAGGGATGGATCCTAAAGTAACTGACTGGGTTAGAAATTAGTTGAATGGGAGGCGGCAAAGTGTACAACTAAATGGAGCTCACTCTGAGGAGAATGATGTTACCAGTGGTGTGCCACAGGGATCTGTCCTTGGTCCAATTCTTTTTAACATCTTTGTTAGTGATATTGCAAAAGGGTTGTCAGGTAAGAGTTGCCTCTTTGTGGATGATACCAAAATCTACAATAGGAGTAGATAACATGAGAGAAGGATCTAGCTAGGCTTGAAGAATGGTTGAGAATTTGACATCTGAGATTTAATGCTTAAAAATGCAGGATCATGCATTTGAGCTGCAAAACTCCAAGGGAGCGGTACAATGTAGGAGGTGAAGTACTTCTGTCCACGAAAGAAGAGTGGGACCTGGGTGTGATTGTTTCTGACGATCTTAAGGTGGCTAGTCAGGTAGAAAAGGTGGCAGTGAAAACAAGAAGGATGCTTGGGTGCAAGGCAGAGGAATGGCCAATAGAAAAAAGGTGGTGATATTGCCGCTGTATAGGTCTCTGGTACGACCTCATTTGGAGTATTGTAAGCAAGTTCTGGAAACCAGACCTTCAAAGGGATATAAACAGGATGGAGTCATTGCAGGGGGTGGCTACTAAAATGGTCAGTGGTCTCCATTATAAACCATATGGGGACAGACTTAAAGATCTTAATATGTATACGTTAGAGGAAAGTCGGGATAGAGAAGATATGTTAGAGATGTTTAAATATCTCTATGGCATAAATGCACAGGAAGAGAGCCTCTTTCAACTGAAAGTAAGATCTGCAACGAGGCGACATAAGATAAGGTTGAAAGGGGATAGACTCTGGAGTAATATGCAGAAATATTTCTTTACAGAAAGAGTGGTAGATGCATAGCATAGTCTTCCAGTGGAGATAGTAGAGATGAGGACAGCATCTGAATTCAAGAAAGCATGGGACAAACACAGAAGATCTCTCAAGGAAAAAAAGGGACTATAATAGTTGATATGAAGGGCAGAGTAGATAGGCCATGTGATCTTTTTCTGCTGTCATGTTTCTATGTTTCTAAAAGCAGCTAAGAAATGGAAGAGGGAGTATAAGTTAAAATCTGGGATGGGGAGGAGAGAGGGCCAGGGCATGAAGAACTGGGAGGAAACGATGAAGATCTGAGACCTGGGGAGAGAGGGAAGTTGGGGTGAAAGGGAAAATAGGAATGAGAGTTGTCATACGCACCCCAGCCCTCCGCCTAGGAGTCAGAGGGTTGGGGTTGCCATGATGTCCTTTATGCAGAAAAGGACTATAGCTTTACTCCCGCTATGCCTTATGGGAGTGGTAGTTTTTAGTCCTCTGATAAAAGGATACCCGTGAGTCGAGTGTTAGGCAAAAGTTGACAAGAAATTTATTCCCCTTCCCAAACGGACTTAGTGCAGAACAAAACAGTACTCTTTACAGGAGCTTTTGCTTGAAGGTTATTTACACAAACAAAATAGCTGTATTTTCATACTCTTGGCTTCCAAAACGTGTAAGGCATTTTTCCATATAACAAAGTAGTAAAACAAAACAGCTTCTTCTTTTTCCTTAAAGAAAAACACTTCCTTTTCTTTGCTTTCCCTCAGCTCATTCACACAATCTTTAGCGAAGGGATTTTATGTCGTCTGCCAGGCAGAGTGTACAATCCATTGGAATTGCTTCTGAGTCAGCAGAAGTAAATTCCCATTGCATATCCTCAACCTCAGAGCTTACTGAGTTTTGTTTTAAGCTGTTACTGCTAGGCTTGGAATGACCTCTCTCTAAGAACTGGGGCGCTTCCCCTGGGTACCGTTCTAGAGGGTGAGGTCTTGTAAGGCTTGTGGCTGTGGAGATTCTTCCCTGGCTCTCCCCTAGCTCTCTCCAGCTGCTAGGAAATGCTTTATAACTTCTGCATTCAAATCCAGACTAGAGCACTGCCCTAGCTCTCTAGTAGAAGCTGAGCTTCTTGACTTCCCTGGTTTAGTGTTAGGCTCCCACCTGTATAGACCTCGAAGCCTTTCCTCCGGCAGTGAGATCTGAAGGGTCCCCAGCTCTCTCCGTCTAGGCAGGTTCCTAGTAACCGGCTGTGCCTTCTCTCCTTCTGCTCGGCTGGACTCACTTCCTGAACTGCAACCAGGTTCTTCACAGGGTCTCCAACCTTCTGAAGTCTCTGAGCTTCTCCACCTCTCTGAAGCTCTCCGTGTGCCAGTCTCTCCTTCCTGGCTACTGCTTCCTTCTCTGCCATGCCTTCCGCTTCTTTGCTCTCTACCAGGCCTTCTGCTTCCCTCCTTCTTTGCCTCCTTCTCCTCCCTTCCTGGAGCTACTGAGCAGTGTTTATATTTCTCCTCTCTGAAGCTTGGCTCGGCTTTTCTAAGCAGGTGAGAGTAATCAAACTCCAATCTTGCTGCTACCTCAGAGCTTGGGTGTGTCAGCTCAACTGCTCCCTCTCCCTGCTTGCTTCCCTTGTGCAGACTCTGAGCTGTGTGTGTTGGCTGACTGTCATTTTTAAAGGTAAAATCCACCTTTCTTTCTACTTCCATAGCCTGTGCTTCTGTATTACATATGCCCCCCTTAAGATATTACGGGCTGGCGAACCGTCACTTGCACAGCTCGTAATACGTGATAACGCATCAGCATTAAGATGTAACCTTCCTGGACTGTGTTGCACTGTAAAATTGAAGGCTTGCAACGCTAAGTGCCAACGAGTCAGTCGAGCGTTATGGTTCTTCATATGGCTCAACCACTTCAGGGGTGGGTGGTCCGTGATTAATAGAAACTTACGCCCAGTAAGGTAAAATCTGAGAGCCTCTACTGCCCACTTAATGGCCAAGCACTCTTTCTCTATTGTAGAGTAGTTCTGTTCAGCCTTGGACAGCTTTCGGCTGAGATACATAATGGGGTGCTCGGTACCCTCAAACTCTTGTGACAGGACTTCTCCTAATCCGGTCTCTGAAGCATCCGTTTGGACAACGAAGGGTCGCCCAAAGTCTACGCCGTGCAGCATCGGGGCCGTGCATAGCCTCCCCCTCAACTGTATGAATGTCTTCTCAGCCTCTGGGGTCCATTTTACGTTATTCGGAGCATTTTTCTTCAACATGTCTGTAAACATGGCGCTCTCCTCCGCAAAGCGAGGGATGAACTGGCGATAATAGCCTATGAGGCCCAAGAAACTCCTTAGCTGTTTCTTATTCGTTGGTCTAGGGAAATTCCTTACGCTGTCCACTTTACTCAGCAAGGGCCTGACCATACCTTTTCCCACCATATGGCCAAGGTACTTCACTTCCTCGGCTGCAAATAAACACTTTCCCGGGTTCAGCGTTAGCCCCGCCCGTCTCATTGCTCTTAGGACTGCTTCTACTCTGGGCAAATGTTGCGCCCAGATGGTGCTATGTATAATGATGTCGTCCATGTACGCTACTGCGTACTCCTGGTGGGGCCGCAAAACCTGGTCCACTAGCCTCTGGCACGTTGCCGCCGCTCCATGTAAGCCGAAAGGCATCCTACGAAACTGGTATAGACCTATCGGTGTACTAAAGGCAGTTTTTGGTCCTGATTCTCGGGTCAACGGTATCTGCCAGTAGCCTTTGGTCATATCCAGCGTGGTGAGATACTGCGCTTGCCCCAGCCGATCTAATAGCTCCTTGATGCGAGGCATGGGATAGGCATCGAACAGTGAAATAGTGTTCACTTGCCTGAAGTCAATGCAAAAGCATAGGGTCCCATCTGGTTTTGGTACAAGGACGATGAGGCTACACCAGGGACTTTTTGACTCTTCAGTAACACCCATGTTGAGCATCTCCCGTACCTGGGCTATCACTTCCTTCTTTCTGGCCTCGGGCAACCGGTAAGGCCGTTGCCTCACCACCTTCCCAGGTGGGGTTATAATCTTGTGAGCTACCAGATTGGTTTCTCCAGGTACTGGCGTCAGGACGTCGGCAAACTTCGCCAGCAACCTGGCTAACTCCTGCTTCTGCTGCAAGGACAATTCTGTACCTATTCTGGGCTCCGAGTTCTCTTTACAATCCGCAACTTGAGGTCCTAAATCGTCCTCCACTTTTTCTTCGGAGGTGGCAGTCAGGCCTTTCACTTCATTCCGGCCGGTGAACCCAAAGCTGCCAGCTCCACGAGTCGTAGGGGGCGACAGGGGCACCTCTTCCAAGGAGGGGAACCCGACTCTTTCGCAAATGAGTTGAGCCACCCTGTCCCCCACCTTCACTTTAAAATCCTCGACCCCAAAATTAAAAAGTAATACTTTGACTGCTCCCCTGTAGTCGGGGTCTATCACGCCTGCGCCCACATCTATAAAATACTTGGAGGCCAAGCCCGAACGTGGTGCTATTTGGCCATAACAGCCCATAGGCATTTATATTTGTAGGCCGGTGTCTATCAAGGCTTTCCCTTGTTTCGGGACCACTTCCTCTACTGCGCTGAATAAATCATACCCCCGCAGCGGCGGGTGAGGCTCTCTGTGGGCTCCGCGCCTTCTCAGACACCTTGCAGAATTTTAGGACAAACTTTTGTTTTACTGGTGGTTCAATTTTCAAATGCTCCTTTGAACTCTGACCCCTATTCTTAGGCTTCTCGAATAAGGGACGGGGCACCACTGTTACCATGGCCTTTACGCTTGGGCCATACCCCTGTTCTATTTCTCTTTTGGTCTTCTCGGAAAAGGCATTACTTAAATCTTCAAGCGTGGGAAACTCATCTAGTGCCTCATCTGCTGGTTCCTCTATCTCCCCTAGGGGTTCATCTTTCCCTTCTGGGGGTGCCTCCTCCTCCTCTGGGGGTTCAGCTTTTTCCTCTGAGGTTCCTGCCTGGGATCTATGGAGACCATACCTGTCTTCATGTGTAGGCCCTTCTCCATCCCTCTGCGAAACTGGGTCCAGTCCCTACCCAGTACAATATCGTGGGGCAGCTTAGGAACTACTGCCACTAGCACCTCTTGCCGTGTACCTAACCCTTTTACTGAAAGTTTGTACAGAGGATAAAAGGAAGACGCTCCGTGTATACAACGGATCTTAACTCTGCCTTCTGGTTGACTCGGTACTGACCCGCTGCGGGCGTCTATGGTCCGCCAGAGTTTTCTCGAAACCATACTTTGGTCTGCACCCGAGTCGAGCAAGGCACTGGCTAAAACACCCTGAACCTCCACATTCAGAAGAAAACTTTCTTGTGCATGTTTACCATTAGCAATTATCAGTGCTGTACGCATCATACAATCTTTTTTCATATGACCTGCTTTACCACACTTATAACATTTTCCTCGTTCCCATTTACTTTCTCTCTTTGGCAGACAATTAGTTAAATGTTTCACATTTGGTTTTAGCTCCTTTTCTGATTTTTCAAAGTTTGCCTCTCCCAACACGCTGAGAGCGCCCCCTTTTGGCTTACCCACCAACTCGGCCTCGAGATACCATTCCGTAAGGAGGGCAGCCTCTGCTGTTGTCTGGCAACTTTGCAAAATCAAAAAAGCACGTATTTCTTTAGGAACTGCTTCCATGTATTGTTCCAATACAATGGCATCTATTACAGATTCAAGGGTTTTTCCTTGAGGAGCGAGCCACTTCCAGGCTAAGCTCTGTACCCTTTGTACCAAAACCTTAGGTGTTTCACTTGGCTTTAGCTTAGTAGCTTCTAACATTCTTCTATAGACCATAGGTGTCAAACCCAACCTGTCTCGAATAGCTTTCTTGAGTTCCTCCTAACTCGTCGCGAGAGCAGCGGGCATGGCTTTATAGGCCGCTAAGGCCTCTCCTGATAGAGACGTCGCAAGCCTAACTGCCCATTGTTCTGGCGACCACTTCACATTAAGGGCAACTCTTTCGAACGCCTCGATAAAGTCGTCTATATCATCATTAACTGTAAGTTGTCCAAAGGCTAAAGTCTCACAGTGCTGTGGTCCTACCACATAGGTATGCGCGAGTCTTGCTTGTCCTTCCGCCTTCTGGCCGGCAAGCAAAGCCTGGACCAAGTCCACAATCGGTTTTTGCTGGGCCTGGAGTGTTGCAGCAGCCTGTTCCTGGGCGTGCTGAGACATCTCCTGTTGTTTTTCAAATTGGGAGGCCATCCAATGGAACATCTCCTGCGGATCCATCTCTCGTGCTTTCCTCTGCAGAGAAACAAGAGAAAGAAAAGGCCCACCAAGTGCGGCACTACCACTGTGTTTTCAGACTGTCTAGCTTAGGTGCTGGTTATGAGAGCTCTTTCTCACTGGAATCCCCTACACCCATGCCCAAATACCATTTACCTGAGCATAGTGTAGATTCAGGCCTTGAAAAGGGGTCTTTTCGCTGGTCTCCGGTCCCTCTGGCCGATACTGCCAGCGATCTCCCACTATGCTCCTCAGCACACAGCTTTGTAGCTTTGGTTGCTTCCGTTGAAAAAAACCCTTTGGTGTATCTCCTGGAGTTTTTCCACTTGTATCCTCTTATATATCTGTAAGTTCTGTATAAAAATCCGAAAAACTACGCCACTTGTCATATGCGCCCCAGCCCTCCGCCTAGGGGTGAGAGGGTTGGGGTTGCCATGATGTCCTTTATGCAGAAAATGACTATAGCTTTACTCCCGCTATGCCTTATGGGAGTGGTAGTTTTTAGTCCTCTGATAAAAGGATAGCCGTGAGTCGAGTGTTAGGCAAAAGTTGACAAGAAATTTATTCCCCTTCCCAAACGGACTTAGTGCAGAACAAAACAGTACTCTTTACAGGAGATTTTGCTTGAAGGTTATTTACACAAACAAAATAGCTGTATTTTCATACTCTTGGCTTCCAAAACGTGTAAGGCATTTTTCCATATAACAAAGTAGTAAAACAAAACAGCTTCTTCTTTTTCCTTAAAGAAAAGCACTTCCTTTTCTTTGCTTTCCCTCAGCTCATTCACACAATCTTTAGCAAAGGGATTTTATGTTGTTTGCCAGGCAGAGTGTACAATCCATCGGAATTGCTTCTGAGTCAGCAGAAGTAAATTCCCATTGCATATCCTCAACCTCAGAGCTTACTGAGTTTTGTTTTAAGCTGTTACTGCTAGGCTTGGAATGACCTCTCTCTAAGAACTGGGGCGCTTCCCCTGGGTACAGTTCTAGAGGGTGAGGTCTTGTAAGGCTTGTGGCTGTGGAGATTCTTCCCTGGCTCTCCCCTAGCTCTCTCCAGCTGCTAGGAAATACTTTATAACTTTATGCATTTAAATCCAGACTAGAGCACTGCCTTAGCTCTCTAGTAGAAGCTGAGCTTCTTGACTTCCCTGGTTTAGTGTTAGGCTCCCACCTGTATAGACCTCGAAGCCTTTCCTCCGGCAGTGAGATCTGAAGGGCCCCCAGCTCTCTCTGTCTAGGCAGGTTCCTAGTATCCGGCTGTGCCTTCTCTCCTTCTGCTCGGCTGGACTCACTTCCTGAACTGCAACCAGGTTCTTCACAGGGTCTTCAACCTTCTGAAGTCTCTGAGCTTCTCCACCTCTCTGAAGCTCTCCATGTGCAAATCTCTCCTTCCTGGCCACTGCTTCCTTCTCTGCCACGCCTTCCGCTTCTTTGCTCTCTGCCAGGCCTTCTGCTTCCCTCCTTCTTTGCCTCCTTCCCCTCCCTTCCTGGAGCTACTGAGCAGCATTTATATTTCTCCTCTTTGAAGCTTGGCTCGGCTTTTCTAAGCAGGTGAGAGTAATCAAACTCCAATCTTGCTGCTACCTCAGAGCTTGGGTGTGTCAGCTCAACTGCTCCCTCTCCCTGCTTGCTTCCCTTGTGCAGACTCTGAGCTGTGTGTGTTGGCTGACTGTCATTTTTAAAGGTAAAATCCACCTTTTTTTCTCCTTCCATAGGCTCTGCCTGTGCTTCTGTATTACAGAGTGTAGAAGGGGATGATGAAGGGAAAGTTTGGAAGCTCAGAGGTTTGTGGGACATGGTGGATAGTTGAGGAAAGGTGACAAGAATAATGGAAGTTTGTCAGAGGGGAAAGAATGTGAGGAGAAAAATTAGAAGGCTGAGAAGTAGGGGAAGAGTTAAAGGGGCATGAGTGAAAAGGGAATGAGGAGAAATTGATGGAGCATGTAGGAAAAGTGTGTGGGGGGGATAGTGGAGGTTGGGATGGCAGAGAGAAAAGGGAGTCATTAAATGACTGATGAAAATGAAAGGAGTAAATGATGAGAAATGATTGAGAAAACGTTATTAGGAAATAGAGTCAAAGGTGGATGGGGATCCAAGCTGGCAGTTTGTCATTATCTTTGCTTTGCAGCTCTGTTATTTGGCTTGTGGGAAAATTTCATTTTTCCCTTTTTTTTCTTATTTTCTTCTTAGATTTTGATGCTCAAATGTGAGGGCAAAATTTTGAGGCTTTCCCCTGTGAAGTCAACTGTGGAAGAAGCAAATTATTTGACAATTCAGGGTTGCTTGGTGCGCCTATCCATTTGGGGCGTTCACGCTGTCTGGAAGATGCTCAAGTGCGGGTAGCAAAGTTCAACTCAGCCCTATGAGTCCTTGCTTACCTCTGCTTGCACTGGTGACACCTGGCAGGAAAGATTCCTCCGAGGCTACTAGTGATCCGAGTGTTAGGATGAAGAAGGAGTTGATGAAAGAAAGTCCTGAGGAAGCCAAAAAATTAGACTATCAATCACAGGTATCAAGAACATAAGATATGCCATACTGGGAAGGACCAAAGGTTCATCAAGCCCAGTATCCTGATTACAACAGTGACAGGTCACAACTATCTGTCAGGTTTCCAAAAAGGAGACTGATTTCATGCTGCTCATTCACGTAAATGGTTTATGGACCTTTCTTCGAGGAACTTGTCCACACCTGTTTTAATCCTAGTTGCCCTAATGGCTTTTACTATATCCTCTGGCAATGAATTTCAGAAATTGATTACATACTGACTTTAAAAATATTTTCTCCAATTTTTCTTAAAAGTGCTACATTGCAGCTTCGTTGCATGTCCCCTAGCCTTTCTACTTTTTGAAGGACTAAACACCTGATCTATTTTTACTCCACTCCTTATTTAATAGACCTCTGTCATATCTCCCCTCAGCGGTCTGTTTTCCAAGCTGAAGAACCCTACATTTTTAAGCCCTTCCATCCCCTTCACCATTTTAGTCACTCTTCTTTGTACCTTCTCTAATGCTGCTAGTTGCACCATGGAGTGATACAGAGACATTATAATATCCTTGGTTTTATTTTGCATTCCTTTCCTTTTGATTCCTAGCATTCTATTGATTTCTTGGCCACTGCTGCACACTTTAGCAGAGGGTTTCAATTTATTATCCACAATGGCACCTAGATCCTTTTCCTGGCTGAGTGGTTAAAACATTGGACTTGAGATCCAGTAGACATGTGTTTTTATGGGTTCAAGCCTCATTCCTTGTAACCTTTAGAGTGGAGGAGTAGCCTAATGGTTAGAGCAGTGAGTTAAGAAACAGGGAAACCCAGTTCAAATCCCACTGCTCTCCTTTTGACCTTCGGCAAGTCACTTAACCCTCCATTGCCTTAAAAAGTATCCCACAGGTGCTGCAGCTGAATGCCCCGATGGTAGCTGGCTAGCACAGGGACATTCCAGGGTTGGGGCAGAGACAGCACCCAGTAATAACCTGGCTGAATATCATCGACCTGGATATTCAATACCAGTGGCTGGATATGGCCCCGCCATTGAATATCTGCGTCTTTAGTTCAGTGGCGATGACTAGTCACTTTAGCAGTGCTAGCTGCCGCTGCTGAATATTGGGCCCATAGATTGTAAGCGCTCTAGGGACAGGAAAGGTGGCATTTTACTTACCAGATAATATCCTTTTCTTGAGTCCTGCTAGACCAGTCCAGACTAGTGGGTCGTGTTCCCCTATCAGCAAATTGGTGGAGACAAAGAACTAATGAAAAGCCCAGGTTTCAATGACATCAATCTCATGCCTTTATCAGGCTCAGTCACCAGACATCCCTTCGGTAGAACTCAAAGCAAATAAGATATACCTCCAATGTGGACACCAATGAGCAAACTATGTACAGGAAAGTAGGAACAGAAGGCCATCAGTAGAAGATAAGCCTGTAGAGCCAAGTATAAAATCATGGCGGACCCAAGGGCATGGCAGCAGAAAGTAATTGAGCAATAGAGTTTCAGGAGCAGGCCCTGGATTGGTCTAGTAAGACTCAAGGAAAGGACATTACCTTCCATATTGTCCTGCTAGACCAGTCCAGACAAATGGGGTATACCAAAGCTACAACACCACTGGGTGGAAAGAAGAAATAGCAGCTCGCAAAACTCTCAAGCCAAAGGCTGTGTCCGCCCATGCGTGGACATCCAAGCAGTAATTTTTGACAAAAGCGGAAAGAGTTCCAAACAGCTCATCTGACATTAAAAAAATATTTTGTCTGCTCGATTGAGCTGAAGCCTTTCTTTCACGGGGTTTAATTGAGTTTTTCAGCATTTGGGGTTTTTTTTATTTTATTGCACACACAATATCGCCAGGCAATTCAACAGTCTTCTGACTTTCTTCTCTAGCAGGAAAACTCTGCCCGCTCAAGTGTCAAAGCATTCTCCCAGAAACTCCAAGGATGGGAAGGCAAAAGCTGGCTCCTTTCCTGTTTGATCACCCAGTCGAGGCTTTCCAAAAAGGACACCACTTGAGCTGTCACCAGAGATGCTTCTGACAGGGAATGGGCCCAGATGAGCCAGTCGTCCAGATAGGGATGGACAAGGATCCCTTGGTGTCCAACTAGAAAGCACAAACCCATGTGCTAATAACAGAACCAGTCAAGAACCGTGGGTAGCAAGGAAGGAATTTTATTAGAACACTCTCACTCTTTTAGCCAGGCCCGACACAGGCCGTGTTTCGTTTATGCCTTCATCAGGGGCTTTTGGCTGTGTGTTCTATATCTGGTACCTTGCCACACTGTATATACTCTTCCTAGCAGTAACTAAACTTAAACCATCAACTGCCAAGAATGCTTTTTAGATGTCTACAATTGCTTCCGAGATCCAACTTCTCTTTATAGCATAGGACAGCGATGGCGAACCTATGGCACGCGAAGGCCTTGCAGCTGGCACGCGGGAAGGTCCGCAATCAAGATATGCGGCATTAAAAAAAAAAAAAAAAAGCTGCCGCTGCCGGGGCCGCCGCGGCAGAATCGAGTGTGCCGCGGGGCCCCCCCGCCCAGCAGAGCCTGCCCTCCGTCCCCGGTATCACCTCTCTCAGCTGCCTCTAGTCAAACGCGCCTGCTTACAGAGCGCGCGTGGAGTTTCTTCCTCGCTGCTCTGTTATGCCCGCGGGGGCTGATGGGAAGTTCCCATCAGCCCCCGCGGGCTTAACAGAGCAGCGAGGGAGAAACTCTTCCCTCGCGCTCTGAAAGCCGGCGCGTGTGACTGGAGGCAGCTGAGAGAGGTGATACCGGGGACGGAGGGCAGGCTTTGCTGGGCGGGGGGGCCCCGCGGCACACTCGATTCTGCCGCGGCGGCCCCGGCAGCGACAGCTTTCTTTGTAAAAAAAAATTTCGCTGGGGGGGGGGTTAGGAGTGGTGATGGGGCTGGGGGGGGTTAGGAGTGGTAATGGGCTGGGGGGGTTAGGAGTGGTAATGGCTGTGGGCTGTTGGGGGGTTAGGACTGGTGATGGGCTGGGGGGGCTAGGACAAGAAATGGGCTGATGGGGGGTTAGGAGTGGTGATGGGCTGGGGGGGTTAGGAGTGGTAATGGGCTAGGGGGGGTTAGGAGTGGTAATGGCT
Organism: Ichthyophis bannanicus; assembly: GCA_033557465.1. Classification (NCBI taxonomy): domain Eukaryota; kingdom Metazoa; phylum Chordata; class Amphibia; order Gymnophiona; family Ichthyophiidae; genus Ichthyophis; species Ichthyophis bannanicus. The sequence goes on from CM066033.1 coordinate 549,349,723, forward strand.
GTGGGCTGTTGGGGGGTTAGGACTGGTGATGGGTTGGGGGGTTAGGAGTGGTAATGGCTGTGGGCTGTTGGGGGGGCTAGGACTGGTACTGGGCTATGGGGGGCTAGGACAGGAAATGGGCTGATGGGGGGTTAGGAGTGGTGATGGGCTGGGGGAGGTTAGGAGTGGTGATGGGCTATGGGGGGGCTATGGGCTATGGGGGAGCTAAGTCTATATGGGCTGATGGGATTAGGACTGGAAGTGGGTTGATGGGGCTTAGGACTGGTAATGGGCTATGGGGGGCTAGGACAGGAAATGGGCTGATGGGGAGGGGTTAGGACTTGAGGTGGGCTGTTGGGTGGGGTTAGGACTGGTAATGGGCTATGGGGGGCTAGGACAGGAAATGGGCTGATGGGGAGGGGTTAGGACTTGAGGTGGGCTGTTGGGTGGGGTTAGGACTGGTAATGGGCTATGGGGGGCTAGGACAGGAAATGGGCTGATGGGGAGGGGTTAGGACTTGAGGTGGGCTGTTGGGTGGGGTTAGGACTGGAAATGGGCTGATGGGGGGTTAACATTGGAGGTGGTCTGATGGGGTTAGGACTGGTAATGGGCTGTGGGGGGTTTAGGACTGATAATGGGCTATGGGGGGGCTGGGACAAGAAATGGGCTGATGGGGAGGGGTTAGGACTTGAGGTGGGCTGATGGGTTAGGACTGGTAATGGGCTGTGGGCTGATGGGGGGGTTAGGACTGGCAATGGGCTATGGGGGGGTTAAGACTGGTAATGGGCTGTTGGCTGATGGGGGGCTGTCTGGTAATGGGCTATGGAGGGTTAGGACTGATAATGGACTATGGGGGGGGGGGGGCTAGGACAGGAAATGGGCTGATGGGGAGGGGTTAGGACTTGAGGTGGGCTGATGGGGTTAGGACTGGTAATGGACTGTGGGCTGATGGGGGGGTTAGGACTGGCAATGGGCTATGGGGGGCTGACTGGAAATGGGTTGATGGGGTTAGGACTGAAAATGGGCTGATGGGGGGGTTAGGACTGGAAGTGGGTTGATGGGGGTTAGGACTGGTAATGGGTTATAGGGGGGGGGGCATAAAATTAAAAATGGGTGATGGGGGGTTAAGAATGGAAGTGGGTTTATGAGGGGGGGCTAGGACATGTATTGGGGTTGGGGGTTTCTAGGACTGGAATTGGGTTGGGGGGCTGCTAGGACTGGAAATGAGCTGATGCAGGGGACTAGAAGGGAATGGATGCTGGGTGAGGCTGGAACTAGAAGGGAGCTGGTGTTGGGGGAGGATTAGAATGGGATGGGGCTGGGAGAGTAAAATGGAGAGGGGAAAAATATTTTGTGTGGGAGGGATAAAAAATCTACAATTGGCCGGGTATTGGGAGAATAAGTGGGGATTGAGGATGGAGGGGTAAATTTTGAGTAGATGAAATAGGAATGAGGAAAGAGCAAAAGGAGAAAGATTAGTATGTTAAAGCAGATGTAGAGAGAGAATGGAAAAAAAAAAACCAAGAAGACAGAAGAAAGGACAAATGGACAGCAGATGGAGAGTTAGCAGAAGACACGAAGAAACCAGAAGAAAGTGGCTGGAACAATTGCAACTGAAAAAAAATGCACAAAAGGTAGAAAATATCTCTTTATTTTGAATTTATTAACTGGAATATGTCAGCTCTGGGAAATGTACATCATTAATTTTTGCGCTTTGTTTTAGTACAAGAGGAAATTAATTTATAGTTTTATTTCTACAGTGTTGTTGTATATTCCAAGTTTGGCTTTTGGGGTTCCCAGTTTAATTATTGTCTTCCTGTTTCTAAATTGTGATTCCTTGTTTGGTGATGGTCTGTTCTGCATGTGTAACTGAGCTGAGGTATTCTGTTTATTTAATTCCTATTTGACATTGCCACTTGTTCTTTCCCCAGTAGGTCATGTATTGTTGTTCTCTGAAATGTATTGGTTTAATATTTGCAGTGTTGCCTTTTGATAGTTAGGGTATGGTGCTTTGTGAGTCCTGGTAGTGCTGTTAGGATACGGCGGGTTTGCTATGGGTTCTAAATGGGCAGCGTTTGTAGTAGTTCCTAATGTGCCTGGCGGTTGGTACTGGATTATAGTAATGTAGAAACCTTTTAGTCTTTCTTTATCCATATACTCATTAAGAGGCATGTTTACTAAAAGTTAGTGTATGGTAACATTATGCAAATATTTATGCAAATGAGGCACCTTATGCAAATGAGGCTTTAATTGACGTGCTGGCACTTTGAGGAAATTCTTTGGTTTTGTGCGGCAGTTTGGGCACTCGGGCTCAAAAAGGTTAGCCATCACTGGCATAGGACATGCAAGTGCTCGTTGACTCCTTTGAGGTCCAGGATGGGCAGGAAAGAACTGCCCTCCTTTGACACCATGAAGTAAATGGAGTATCTGCCCTTGCCCTGCTTATCTGAGTGGATGGGCACCACCGCCTTCATGCAAAGCAACTTGTCCATGGTGCTCTGCACTGTGGCATCTTTGATTGCAGACTCACAGTGGGAGATGATGAAGGCATTGGGAATTGACTCCTTGCATTCCAGGACATAGCCAAATTGAATGGTGTCTAGCACCCAGCCATCCTGGGTAACTTGGGCCCATTCCTGAAAGAAAAGGCGAAGCCTGCTGCCCACAAGAGGTACCAGGAAATGGGACCCCAAACTTTCATTACGTGGCCCAGGAGAGTCCTCTTCTGGAGGGGGTCACGTCCATGGACCTATGCGCTCCATGAAAGGACTCAGAATGAGCCCAAGGTTCTGAAGAAATGTTTTCCAGGTCATTAATGACGATAGTCCCAAAATCCCCAGGAATCTGACCAGTGTGCCCTTGTTGGTCAGACGGAGGTTGATGCGAAAGGGGGCCCATGAAGCAGGCGAGTACTCCTGGCCCTGTCTTCCAGGAGGCGGTAAGATTTTTTCAAGCCTAGGTCCTTCACTGGTTTCTCCAAATCTGTTCCAAACAGGAGCTTCCCCTTAAAGGACAGTTGAACCAACCGAGCTTTGGAGGATGTGTCTGCTGCCCAATGATGAAGCCAAATCCAACACTGTGACACAGTAGTCAGGGTGTCATCCCTGACCGCCAAGCACACCAGGTCATACATGGCATCAGAAAGGAAGGCCATAGCCGATTCCAAGAGAGAAGTAGTATCATCACGTGAAAGAGACTGAATCCAATGGAACAGTGCTCAAGAAGTCAAGCTGGTGTATAGCCCCAGATGTAGAATAGCCACCTCCACAATAAACTGGCTCTTCAGCAAGGAATCAACCTTGCAGTCCAGAACATCCTTTAAGGCCGATCTGCCTTCTACGGGAATGGTGATCCATCTGGTAACCGCTGTGACCCATGCATCCACCTTGGGAATGGCAAACCACTCACTGCGCTCTTCCTCCGGGAGAGTGTAGATCTTCTTATAGACCCTTAACCCTTTAGGCAGGGAGTCTGGCGAGTCCCACTCAGACTGGCTCATATTTTTAATCACCTCCGGGAACAGGAAGACAATAGTGGATTTCCATACCCCTTGAAGAAGGGGGTGTACCTTTAGCTCTTGCTCAATGCCAGAAGCATCTGGCAAGTTCAAGGTGGATGAGACTCTGGAAATCAACTCCGCCAGTTCCTCTTTCCAGAACAGGCAGATCATGCCAGCCTCTTCATAGTCTTCTGAAGTCTCCACATCAGAAGCCCAAAACCGATTCATCTAGGTCCGAGGCATAATTAACATCTCGGACAACTCCTGAGTGTCCCTCATCTTCAGGGAGTGTCCCACGCTGGGGATGCTTAGCCAAAGGCAATCAAACAAGGCTTTTGCTTCTAGCCTGTCCAGTATGCGACTGCATCAGAGGGCACCCAGAGGCCACAGGGTCTGAATTTCCATGCCAGAAAGACCAGGTCTGTTGCAAAAAGAAAAAGAATTCAGGGGAGGACAATCTGAACTCCGGAAGTTCTCCTCTCAGAAAAGACTCCCGAACAAGCACATAGCTTCCACAGACCCCATAGAACAGTGGTTCTCAACCCAGTCCTCAGGTACCCCCAAGGCCAGTCAGTTTTTCAGGATATCCACAATGAATATGCATGAGATATATTTGCATGCAATGTTTCCATTTTATGCAGATCTATCTCATGCATATTCATTGTGGATACCCTGAAAACCTGATTGGTCTGGGGTACCCGAGGACTGGATTGGGAACCACTGCTCTAGAGGATGAAGAGCGGCTCACAGCATGGTAGCCAGAGCCCCCAGCCGGCTCAGCATCCTTACTCTTAGTGCCATCCTGCACCTCCTGCCCTTAAGCTGGTAAGAGCAGACTAACTGTATCCCCTGACTGAGAGGGGAAAGCATATCCTCCAGGAGCACTCAGAAGCTTCCATACAGGAAAGACAGAGTCCAGAATCCAAGGATGAGGCTTCTTGCTTCCCACAGGTCAAATAACGTTTCCTGGAAGAAGACATAGAGAGTTAGGATAAGTATCACCAGAGTGCATGTTAAGGCTGCGTCAGCCTGCAAGTGTGTGTTAACTGTGCTTTTAGAGAACATGCGATAAAGGCGCTAGGGAAGGAGTGCGCGTTGGAGCTTCTTGGGTGGAATGTATATTAGGACTGCGTAACACTTAGGCACACAATAGGCAAAAATGTTACTAATGCATGGAGAAAATTGCAGGAAAGCCCCACACAGTGTCACTAGCAGTCCATCCCGAATTGCATCCCTTGGTTCCCTCAGAGCTGGAACCAAGAGCCCCCAACAAGGACAATGACAAGGTCAAGCCTTGGTATTCATCCCCTGAGAGCCCCAGGCATAGGATCTGTGCCGGACTCGGCTCTATTCCCCTGAAACTGCTTCACTGACTGGCTTATTTTTCAGCCAGCACTCTGTGAAAGGTGGTTAGCAAGCAGATCCCACTGAGAGCCTTCTGCAATCTTTGGGAGAGAGCAGGGGGGAAGGAGGAGAAGAGAGGGGGCGCTGAGGTTTTGTGAAGCTGCTGTACTCTTCCAGATTCTTCCAAATCCTTCCAATTTGTGGCTGCTCAACAGGCCCTTATGATAAGGATGTGAAGCTGAACCAATTTTCCCTCCTGTGGCTACCAAAAAAACTGCAATCTAGTGAAGTCTCCCACATCACGCTCAAGTGAGAGAGTCACTCCTTTAGGGCTTGAGGTGGTCATTCACAAGCATTTAATCAATCTCTTTTCCTCTCAATCTTCAGATTTTCTACAGAGAAAATCCATCCACCATCTGCTGGAGACAAAGAAACAATAAAGGGACCTCTGGTGACTGAACTGGACAGAGGCATGGGAGAAACCCGGGCTTTGCACTGGTTCTTTGTCTCCACCAATCTGCTGGTAGTGGAACACAACTCACTTGTCTGGACTGGTCTAGCAGGATGATATGGAAATACCTATTGTACCTGAATGCAAGTCGTCTTGAATTCTGAGAAAACCATGAGCCAAATCCACTTCCATTTCCCTACAGGAAGATTCTCACACCAGAATTGAGAAAGGAATGCTAAAGGAAAGTAGTGATTTGTGGACTTCTGAATCCCCCAATGCTGAGAGTGATGCTGGAGTTTGCAGCCTAGTTGGAGGATCTGTTCCTAATCTCTTGGTGGTTACTTCTTTGATTCAACCAATAGAAATTACACTGGAAACAATATGATAAGGTAGAACCTCTCTTCATTAGGTTTGTCCATATTTTCCTTCTTAGGTGACACAGAATTTTGTTGGAATTCAAGTTTGAGTTTATGTCCAAAATGCAGTCTCAAAAGGTAGAACGTGCCCAGAAGTTCTCTTAGGTGCGGGCCACGCAGGTCCCCCTAAGTCACGTTAAAATCATCTTAAACAAGAAAACTGAGAACTTGGAGTACTTCACTAAGCAACTGAATTTGTGTGCACTAAATTTTCCACAGTTGATGTTGACCTCTAAGGATTTGTTTTATAAATATGTTAAGGAAGTTTTGATGTTTCCAGATAGAGCCTTGCCACCTCTTATTAGGATTTTTTAGCTTCCTGGTGATTTGAAGGGAGTAGATCAGCAAGCAGAGAGGAATGGGGGTGGTACCTTCTTGGAAAGTCTTAATTTGACAGGGATATTAGAAAATTTGAGTGAGGAAGTTGGGAAATACACAACTCTTCTGCTAACTCTTTCTTTTTCTCAGGACGAGAACTCTGTGATGCATCTGTACTTTCAGAACCAACATTTGAGTGTTAAAGAGGTCATATTTCCTGATGATCCCAAAAAGACCCAGAAGAGGAGGAGATGCTTCTTCACCAAGTATCAGGCAGTTGAGGATATGGGTGCTACATTTTCTGGATATTATCCATCTAAATGTGTTATTGGGTATGAGAACAAGATTTTTCATTTCTTTGTGCCCTCACAGTTGAGATTCTTCCTAGAGAACAGAGAGGAGCAACAATTCACATTCATTAATTTGAGTCAGGGCTTATGTCATCTATAGAAAGAATAAGCGAGTCTGCTCTTTTTTAAATAGATTTTTTACATTTCTTTCCATCTTCCTATGGGCAATATTTTCTAGAATCTCTTTACTCATGGTATAAGTGTCCATGTTAACGGAGATAATTATTTGTTATTGTTTATTTTCTTCTACTTAGATTATTTTACCATGATATGGACATGTTTCCTAATCAAGTGTACTTGATGTAATTTAATATGCAATAAAAATAAAATTAAAAAAGAGAATCAAAGGTAAGAGCAAAGGAGATGGGAGGAGGAGAAGGGAGAGGAGAAGATGAGATAGATGGGGGAAGTAAAAGATGAGAGATGCAGTGTAAAAGGAAGGAGAGAAAAAAAAAAGATAGTGATAAGGACAAAAAGAATTAAGGGAGGAGAAAACAAAATTAAGGATACGGCAGAAATGGAATACATGAATGGAGAGATGAAGAAAAAGATGAAAAAAAGCAAATTTGGAAAGACCAAAGATTACTGCTATTCAGTGCCATGGCCCCTACTTTTGGAGATGCTCCAGGTTGCCCGTGCTGTTTTCCCTCCTTTCTTTGAAGCATTTCTACTATAGCATGCCTGTATACAAAAGGATCTACTGGTTGGATACTCAGCATAAAATAGATGAGTTTACTTGTCCAAAACCAGACAGATTAGTACCTCCCAATGGCTTTGTGGAAGTGATTCTGAGGGGAGGAGGAGTCGTTAGTTCTGTACCCTAGAAATATAAGAGCATCTACCCCTGAAGGAAGGAAGTGAAGTGCTTTGTGCCTGGGACATATGAATCAGAGCACCATCTATATCTGTTCTTTGCAATGTGCTTAAGCCCTCCATATAGGGTGGCTTTGATGATGTACGACCTGAGTAGATTGTAGAACGAGAAATGGACCCAGTTAGGACTATTAGAGGGAAGTACAAAGGCCTCTATGAATATAACACTCTGGCATGCTACTAATGACCTCACGAAGCTTTTTTCCCCAAAAGTGCAATATTTGAAACAGGAAATTGATATCTTGTAGGTCAAGATAGGCACAACATCTAGTTAATAAGACTCAGTTGATAATATTAAGCAGCTTTAGACTTCTGTGGTCAAAGATAGTATCATTATGATAGTGGAATCTATTCAAAAATCTTTGCTCAAGAAATGTTAGATCTGTTAACTTTCCTTACTTGACAATGGTCTCAGGGATGGAGTTATTTAAAAAACTATTTATGCAATGTTAAACTACTGAGGATTCAATTGGAATGTGAAGGTCGGGGGCCTTCTTCAGGGGACAACAACCTGTAAAAATATAATTAATAAAATATAAATAATACAATCAAAGAGTTCAAATCATACATTAGTATGATTAAACATAATAAAAACTGTAAATCATAGACAAATATAGAAAACCTATGTTAAAAAAACAGAAGAAACTAAAACATACAATCTGTCATCTATACATAAATATAGTTGTAATAAAACATATTAAGAATGAAAGAGAACATAATTAATATCACAAAACTACATATACTGTAATAACATTGGACTGTGCCAAGGTGCATACCTAAATGAGACCATAGGAAAACAATTGAAAAATATATATATAAATGTATATGTATAAAGGAGAACATAAAGACGAGTATAAGGAAGTCTAAAACCCAAGGGACCACTCACCAGCTGCTACTCCCAACACTCAGCAATGCAAAGCCTAAGAGGATAATGTTATAATACAACCATAGGTAAAAACACAATAACAGAAAGTATGGTCATCGTTTACAATCATATGTGAGGAGGAAAACCACGATGTAGCAGAAGCCACAAAGGAAACCCCATGACTGGGCTGTGAGAACGGTTCATATGAGGGGCCAAAGAATGATATGAAATAGTGTGATCTAAAGAAACCATCAGGCAGTTTCAAGGTCATTTTATTAAACATTCATGTCAAAGGTACAGCGTAGTTACTCACCTGTAACAGGTGTTCTCCAGGGACAGCAGGAATCAGTCCTCACATATGGGTGACATCGTAACCAATGGAGTCAATGCAGAGCATTTCCCCAGCTTTCAAAGAAAGTCTTTGGGAATGCCACCATGCATGCATGGTCCACTTTCCGCCCAAAGGTGCCATCTTACTCAGTCAGGTGCCTTAGCAATAGCCCCTACAAGAAGATGGTAAAAATATACAGCAACTCCAAGGGGAGGAGAGAGGGTTGTGATGACTGATTCCTGCTGTCCCTGGAGAACATCTGTTACAGGTGAGTAACTACGCTTTCTACAGGAACAAGCAGGAAGTCAGTCCTCACATATGGGATTCCCTAGCTACAGGCTACCGAGGACCTGTAGGAAAAAGCACAGCATTGCCGTGAGCAGTTGCCAGTGAAAGCTGAAGGCAGCCCAAGGACCTCGGGTCTATGGATGGCCACACTCTTGGTAGCTGGAACAAGAAGGGTCAGAGTGCAGGAGTTGCTTAAACCCCGAAGGCAGCATCTCGACAGGACTCCCTCTCCAGGCAGTATAATGCACTGTGAAGTTCTGAGTGGAAGACCAGGTGGCTGTCTGGCAGATGTCTGTCAGTGGCACCGAGCGCAGACTAGCAACAGACGTTGCCATCACTCGGACATTGTGAGCCGTGATTCGGCATTCCAGGGGAAACCTGGCCTGCCCCTGGGCAAAGGCAATGCAGTCCGCCACCCAGATGGACAAGGTATGCTTGGTGACCACCAGCCCCATGCAGCTGGGGTCGAAGGAAATGAAGAGCTGCCCGGATCTGCAGTAGTCCTGAGTCCACTGCAGGTAGAAAGAGAGAGTCCTCTTACAATCCAGGGTATGGAGAATCACCAATGCCCAGTCAATGTGGGGTTTCAGGAAGAAAGTGGGCAGCACTATCTCTTGATTGAGATGAAAATCCGAGACAACCTTCGGAAGGAACTTGAAGTGAGTCTTCAGGACCACCCCGTTCCTATAGAACCTTGTGTACGGTGTCTTGGCCATCAGCGCCTGGAGTTCACTGACAATCTGGGTGGAGGTGAGGGCTATCAAGAAGGCCACCTTCCACGACAGGTGCCGCAGCAGGCAAGTAGTCATGGGATCAAAGGGCAGCTTGGTCAGCTGCGTGAGGACCACATTGAGGTCCCATTCCGCCGGAGGACAGCAGGTAGGGGCTTGGAAAGAAGCAGGCCTCACATAAAATGAAAGACAAGTGGTAGACCCGAAAGAGGCTTGCCCTTGATGGGGTAGTGGTTCGTTGAGATGGCACTCAGGTGAACCCTGACCGAGTTAAACTTCAGCCCAGACTGCGAGAGGTGGAGCATGAAAATGGGTCTGCTCAGAGCACCACACCAAGAGCTGATGCCACTTGAAGCTGTAAGCCCATCTGGTCAAGTTCTTTCGCAAGGCCAAAAGAATGTCCTCAATCTCCAGGGGGAGATGGTAGGAGATTAGAGCGACCTGCTCAGCCACCAAGCCATGAGGGACAGGGACCTCAGATTGGAGTGGAGAAGCAGACCCTTCTCCTGCATCAGCAGCTCTAGTGAGAACCCGAGCAGGACCGAGGCCTCCGTCGAGAGATGGAGCAGCAGGAAAACCAAAGCTGCGTGGGCCACCTCGGGGCTATGAGAATCATCGAGGCCCTGTCCCGCTGGACCTTGAAAAGGGTCCAGGCAATGAGGGGCATTAGGGGGAAGGCATGTAATAACCCCGTATCCCACGAGATGAGGAAGGCATCGGGAGCCACCCTGCCCAGGTGCGGGAGGGTACCGCAGAACCGAGGAAGTTGAGAGTTCGCCAGGCTAGCAAAAATGTCCAGGTCTGGAGTCCCCCAATGCTAGAAGGGGCACTGTGCCATTCGGGGACACAGGCGCCATTTGTGCGGCCTGAGGTGCGGCATTGTCCTGACCCGGGAGGTAAGTGGCCCGGACAGTCATGCTCTGGCTCACTGCAAAGGAGCACAGGGGTGTCGCCTGCAAACAGAGGCTATAGGAGCTGGTGCCCTCCAGTTTGTTCACATAGAACATTGTGACCTGGTTGTCTGTTTGGACCAGCACTGCTTGGTACTGCAAGCGGTCCCTGAAAACCCAGAGAGCAAGGCAAATTGCCTGGAGTTCCAGCAGGATGACCAGCTGCCAGGACTCCTCAAGGGACCAGGATCCCTGTGTGTGTTGTCCCTCATAGTGGGCTCCCGAACCCACCAGGGAGGCGTCCGTGGTCAAGACCACCTGATGTGCCGGGACTTGGAAGGGCATATCGCAAAGCAGGTTCCGAAACTCCTGCCACCAAGCCAGAGACTCCACCATGCTGGGAAGGACCGAAATGGGGTCTCGTAGGTGGCCGGCCGACTGCGCCCATTGCATCCAGAGGCACCACTGCTTCGCCCACATGTTAAGACGGGCGTTGGGCATGATGAGGACATGTGGCCGAGAAGGTGAAGCATCATCCAGGATGGGACAGCACCGTGGCACTGCACCTCGGATGCCAGGGACACGAGGAGGTCCACCTTGTCCTGAGGAAGAACAGCCATGGCCCGAAGAGTGTCCAAGCAAGCCCCAATGAACTCCAGGGACTGAACTGGAGTGAGGTGGGACTTTGGGTAATTGATCATGAACCCCAGATGCTCCAGGAGGCAAATGGTGTGGTCTGTGGCCTGCCTGGCTTTGGAGGCCGTGCCCCCTGTTACAAACCAGTCATCTAAATATGGATAGACGAAGGTGCCCTGCAACCACAGATGGGCCGCAGCCATGGCCAGGTATTTCGTGAAGACCCGCAGGGAGAACGCAAGGCCGAAGGGAAGCACCCTGTATTGGTAATGGTTTTCCTGAACCATGAAGTGAAGGTACTTTCTGTGTTTGGGATGGATGAGGATGTGAGTATAGGCATCTTTTAAGTCCAAGGAGCATAACCAATTGCTCTGCTGGAGGTAGGGCAGTAACGTTCCAAGGGAGAGCATCTTGAACTTCTCCTGCACCAGGAACTTGTTGAGGTTCCGCAGGTCGAGGATGGGCCAAAGGCCACCTGTCCGCTTCAGGACGAGGAAGTATCGGGAGTAAAACCCCCACTCTTAGAGATGCGATAGGACTTGTTCTACTGCGCCGTCCTCGAGGAGGCCTGTGAGCTTCTTACTCAGGAGGGCTGCTGCTGTGCTCCCCAAGAAAGTACGGAAGAGGGGTCTGGTCCAGATGGAGACAATAGCCCTCCTGAAAGACCTGGAAAGTCCAGGCATCGGTGGTGATGGACTCCCATCTGTCGGAGAAATGGACCAGATGCCCCCCAGTGGACAGTCCCCCTGCCAGAGGGGGAGAGGCTATGCTGATGGTGTCAAAACCCCGAGGCTAGTTGAGCCGAAGCCGGAGGTTGGGTCTTGGGGCCCTTCGGCTTACGAGGGCCATGGACAGTGGACTTGCCCTGGCCGCCTTGAACGGGGGACGATGCCGGCGGATAGGCTGGGTAGTCCCTGTATGGGAGCCCCTTTCACTGGAAGAAAGGCTTCTTGCTCTGCTGCTTCTTCCTGGGGAGGGAGGAAGTTTTCCGGGAGAGGCGAGTATGAGTCATGTACTCCGTCTCAATCTCCTCGGACTTGTCCTCCATGGGCTTGCCAAATAGCTGCTCCCTGAGGCAAGGGATGTCCAGCAGCTTCTCCTGGACCCACTGTTCCAGGTCTGAGGATTGGAGCCAAGCCTGCCGGTGGGTTCTAATGCCAGCTGCTGCCACCCGGGCAGAAGACTCAAAGCCGTTGTACGCTGCTCATGAGAGGTACTTTGAGCATTTCCTGATGGACATTGAGAGGGTCTGAAAAGGCCAGAGATGGACTCCGTCAAGGCCTGCCACAAAACCTCCAAGCTTCCTAGCGAGATCGTGGAGGAACATCCCAAAATATAATTGGTAAACCTGGATGCGGCATGACAACATGGAGCCTAGATAAGCCTTGCATTGAGGGTACGGAACTCTCTGCCCAGGGGAACTGACAAATGAGTCTTCATGCTATTTAGCTTCTGCATGGCTGATTTGACCACCATCAAGGTGCAGGAAAGCTGGGCTTTCCAAAACCCCGGGCTTCGCTGGATCTTATACATAGCGTCCAGGCACTTGCTCTCTATCAGGACAGAGGCCAGGGTCTCCAACATGTGGAGTAGGAGGCGGTTCAGAGTGGGAGGAACTGGCACCGAGAGAGCCTCCCTCAGAGGAGCTTCGTCTTGCAGAATATCGAGTTCCTCGGCGCGGGGCTTCTCCTCCGACTCAGTGGTGAGCGCTATGTCCTGGATGAACTTCAGGAAGGAGGTGTCCTTGGGAGGTGACTGCTGCCTCTGGGTCGGCAGGGAGGGGTCGGAGGGAAGGTCTCGGTGGGACCGAGTCTCCGGTAAGGTCTCTCTGTTGGATTCCCAGTCTGAGTAGTCCGTGGAGGTCGGGCGGCTCAAGACAGATCTCCGAGGCCAGAACTTGCCCAGAGCTGGAGGCACTTACCCGCAAAGATCTCACGGCCAAGGAATGGGACCGAGATCAAGACCTGCGCCAAGGATCCTCACGAGGCTTGTGGCTTTCGGGGATCACAACAGTGGCCCAGGGAGTCCTTGAGGTCAAGGTCCCTGCAGTCTCGAGGAGCATGCCAGAGGGGCTGGGCAGCAAGGAAGCAGAAACGCTGCATTCCAAGGCCAGCATTCAGGCTTCCCACTCGGGAGTGGGGCCCTGCAACACCAACATCAGGATGACTGAGTCGGGTATCGAAGAGGAGATGGGGTCCTCGCCAGGATGACCCTCGGGAGACCATTCATCTTCGCCGGAAGCCTCCATATCGGTTCGAGGTACCTTACTGTGTCGCTCGCTCTCCAACTCCAGAGATTGTCAAAGGGGGCTGAGAGACCGGGCACATGACCTCTCATGCTTGTCCATCATCCCCGACAGAGTCCTTGAGGCCTTCTTTTCTGCTTGTGTTCATGCGACCCCTGGTCAGAGTGCCACTGGTCCCAGGAAGGAGCCTTGAGAGACTCCGGAGCTTGCGGGGCCGAAGAGCGGGAGGCTACTGGGGATACCGGGGCTGCCTTATGGAAGAGATCATCCAGCTTCTGCTTACGACTCTGCATGGACTTGGAGGACATCTTCTTACAGAGTGAGTATAGCTCTGGATCATGGTCATCTCCTAGACACCTGAGACAACAGTCATGGGTGTCCGTTTTTGGAGCATCGATCACATTTCTTAAAACCAGAGATCATTGGGGCAAAAAGACCCTTGCGAGGTCGAAGATCCTCGACGCAGCCAGCAGTTAAAAAGGGCAGGAAGCGTGGTTAAAAAAAAAAAGAAAACCCCCGACACCAGGGCTGAAGCAGAGGCGCTCGGGAGGCAGGAAGAAGACCAGTGAAGACTGGTAGAGCAAAAAACGGTTGGAAACAGAGAAAACATTTTCCGGGGACAAGACGCATGTTGGAAGGACTCCGTGGAAAAAGGGAGACTGAGTAAGATGGCTCCTTGTGGTGGCATTCCCAAAGGCTTTCTTTAAAAACCTGTGAAATGCTCAGTACGGGCTCCGTCAGTGTAGACGTCACCCATATGTGAGGACTGACTTCCTGCTTGTTCCTGGAGAACTGAAATGTTTCAAAATCACTATAATCATGTGGAAGATCAGCTGTCCATGGACATCAGAAGTGGAAGGCATAAGTAACAAAGGTGCATAGTGAAAAATTCCATAACGGGAAAGAGTCCACCTAGGGAGTTATTTACCATATATGATCATACTTTAGTAATACATGTGGAGAAACAACATGCAATGGACACTTGTGAGGCAAACACATTCCAAAGTGATTAAATATAAGACATCTTACCACAAAGTATCCACTATGTGATTATTCAAGAGAATGCTGTCCAAGGCATCAAATTAAAAATGAGGCACAACTGATGTCAGGTTTTATGAGCAACCCCCATGTAGCTGTGCTGTTCGCAATAAAACTTTGTTACCCCCAATGTAGTCCAGTGATGATAACATTTACAATATGCCTTTCCTCATAAGTCCAGAGAAATGAATTGTGCCAAAAACAATATCGGAGCAAAATTACAGTTCCAAAAGATCAAATCTAGATGAATCGATGGTAAGAGACTTGCAGTATGCATAAAGGGAACATTTTTTATTTTATTTATTTGCACATATTTATATACCGCCCCTTCCAGAGATTAGGGGCGGTTTACATCATAAAGCCGCAAGCCAGGCTTCTCCCCCACTGTACTCCTGCCCTATCGGGGCAGTGGGAGTGCTCCTGCCCTATCCGGGCAGTGGGAGCGGGAGAAAGCCCGCCCAGAAATCCACCTCAAAAGCGGCGTCCCTACCGAGAGGGACCCGCTGTGCTGCCCGCAAGCCAGGCTTCTCCCCCACTGTACTCCTGCCCTATCGGGGCAGTAGGAGTGCTCCTGCCCTATCCGGGCAGTGGGAGCGGGAGAAAGCCCGCCCAGAAATCCACCTCAAAAGCGGCGTCCCTACCGAGAGGGACCCGCTGTGCTGCCCGCAAGCCAGGCTTCTCCCCCACTGTACTCCTGCCCTATCGGGGCAGTGGGAGTGCTCCTGCCCTATCCGGGCAGTGGGAGCGGGAGAAAGCCCGCCCAGAAATCCACCTCAAAAGCGGCGTCCCTACCGAGAGGGACCCGCTGTGCTGCCCGCAAGCCAGGCTTCTCCCCCACTGTACTCCTGCCCTATCGGGGCAGTGGGAGTGCTCCTGCCCTATCCGGGCAGTGGGAGCGGGAGAAAGCCCGCCCAGAAATCCACCTCAAAAGCGGCGTCCCTACCGAGAGGGACCCGCTGTGCTGCCCGCAAGCCAGGCTTCTCCCCCACTGTACTCCTGCCCTATCGGGGCAGTGGGAGTGCTCCTGCCCTATCCGGGCAGTGGGAGCGGGAGAAAGCCCGCCCAGAAATCCACCTCAAAAGCGGCGTCCCTACCGAGAGGGACCCGCTGTGCTGCCCGCAAGCCAGGCTTCTCCCCCACTGTACTCCTGCCCTATCGGGGCAGTGGGAGTGCTCCTGCCCTATCCGGGCAGTGGGAGAGCGGGAGGAGAAAGCCCGCCCAGAAATCCACCTCAAAAGCGGCGTCCCTACCGAGAGGGACCCGCTGTGCTGCCCGCAAGCCAGGCTTCTCCCCCACTGTACTCCTGCCCTATCGGGGCAGTGGGAGTGCTCCTGCCCTATCCGGGCAGTGGGAGCGGGAGAAAGCCCGCCCAGAAATCCACCTCAAAAGCGGCGTCCCTACCGAGAGGGACCCGCTGTGCTGCCCGCAAGCCAGGCTTCTCCCCCACTGTACTCCTGCCCTATCGGGGCAGTGGGAGTGCTCCTGCCCTATCCGGGTAGTGGGAGCGGGAGAAAGCCCGCCCAGAAATCCACCTCAAAAGCGGCGTCCCTACCGAGAGGGACCCGCTGTGCTGCCCGCAAGCCAGGCTTCTCCCCCACTGTACTCCTGCCCTATCGGGGCAGTGGGAGTGCTCCTGCCCTATCCGGGCAGTGGGAGCGGGAGAAAGCCCGCCCAGAAATCCACCTCAAAAGCGGCGTCCCTACCGAGAGGGACCCGCTGTGCTGCCCGCAAGCCAGGCTTCTCCCCCACTGTACTCCTGCCCTATCGGGGCAGTGGGAGTGCTCCTGCCCTATCCGGGCAGTGGGAGCGGGAGAAAGCCCGCCCAGAAATCCACCTCAAAAGCGGCGTCCCTACAGGGCGCGTCCGCGCCTGGCGGGCCCCGCCAGAGGGCCCTTTGGCGTGGCCCTTAGGCGGTGGCCACTGGCGGTGAAAAAAAGGAGTCCCTCACCACCAACACGCCGATAAAGCTGCGTCGCTTCCGCCAACCACGGGAACGGATCCCCCACATCGCTGAACACACCTGTGAAAGGCAGCCCCGGCTTGAGCTCCCCAGGACGGGTTTGAGCTCGCCAACTAATATCCCCACGCTCCTCGAGCTCTACAAGCTGGGTAGAGCACACCAACTCTCAACAGCAACACCAACAAAACCGACCAGGTGAGTCTCACAAACTCATTCAACAAGGACAGCGAACTGTATGAAATCTGTGCACACCTCATCTGACATCAGAAACTGCAAGCAAACATCACACAGAACACCACAGCATACCACCATGATCGCTACATGGTTCCTACCATTCAGCCTCCTCCTCACACATATCCTTTCACCAGACCCCCACCTCCACTACCTACACCATAACCCACAATGGCACCCACCCTCTAACTGGCATTACACAGTTCCACAATACAATCACCCCGCCACACACAGCACATCAACATCAAGAAGAAAAGACGCACACAAATCATACCCCCTCGCACAATTTTCAACGGAGTCACACAACACTACAGAGCAAATGGCCATAGAGCTCATAAACGCGAGGTCCATATGCAACAAGATACACACACTAGCAGACCACATAGAATATCACCAACCAGACATTCTCTGCATTACAGAAACCTGGCTCAATCCCACCGACTCAGTTCTCCTTAATCAATTGGTACCAGACATCTACACTGCTTACAATTGCCCACGCACCCACAAACGCGGAGGAGGGGTTCTTATAATAGCAAAGAAAACATGAAGTTCAAAACACACAGCTCCACCGACACACCACAAAGCAACACGCTCAGCATCATGAACAAACACATGGCACTCTGCCTAACCTACAGAGCACCCCGAGCCACTCCTGATGAACTGGCAGCAACGCTCGAAACAGCATGCGCCCTCACAGCAACTAACAAACCCACCATCCTGCTAGGTGACTTCAACCTCAAGTCCACCAACACCAAAGATGCAGATGCCTTCCTCCAAGCAATGACAGCCCTTCAATACACCCAAATCATCAACGCCCCCACACACAGACACGGCTCTACACCTGACCTCATATTCGCAACCAACTCCCTAACTTCAAGAGGACTAATCTCAACACCTTCCATCACCCCAGTCCCCTGGTCTGATCACCACACAATCAAGATCACACTGCAACTTCAAAAAGACAATCACAACGAACAAACCAACAATTCCCACATACGAAGGCGATTCAAGAAATTCGACAGAGACACCTTCCTACTGGACACGTTAAATCAACTGTCAACAGAAACAGACAACCTGGAGACTCAAATAATCAACTGGAACAACACACTATCCAACGCCGCCACAGCTACTGCTACCAGACCAAAGGAACACTGCAACAACAAGAGACATCACAAGCCCTGGTACTCCTCAACCATAAGACAAGAGAAAAGAGAACTCAGAAAGATCGAACGGAGATGGAGAAAATCCAAGACACCAGAAAACCAGCAGATATACCTAACAAACCAAAGACTATACACCGAACACATCAACCAATCCAAGAAAGAATACCATACAAACATGATAACACCTCCATAAACAAACCCAGAGAGCTCTTCGACATAGTGAAAATCCTCACAAAGGAACAGAAAACAGAAGAGGAAATACAAATAGACCCGCAAAAATTTGCTGATCACATCAAAGACAAATTTCACTCCACAGAACCAACTGCAACCAGCTCTGCTACCCAGCCTGATTCTCACCCCAAGACATGGGACACTTTCTACCCGCCCTCAACAGAACAGCTCTCCCACATCATCTCAGCAATCAGAACAAGCACCGCCCCCACGGACCCTTGCCCAGTGTCATGGATAAAGGCCACCAAATCAAGCCTCATCCACATCATACACGACATTGTCCTCAACTCACTCACCCAGGGTCTCCTGCCAGCTCAACTTAAACTGGCTACAGTACGCCCAATACCGAAGAAAACCACCCTCGACAAGAAAGACCCTGCAGCATACAGACCAATATCCAGCATACCTTTTCTGGCAAAAATTATAGAAAAAGCAGTGCAACAACAACTGCAGGAACATATTGACGACCACGCTCCTCTAGACGACAACCAGCACGGCTTCCGCCCCCAACGTGGAGTTGAAACACTGCTGATCTACCTCATAGACAACATCCTCAGAGTCATAGACAACAACACTAAAGGCATCCTAATGATCTTCGTCGACATCTCCTCCGCTTTCGACACGGTTGACCACCTAACCCTCCTGGAAAGACTAAAGGAAATTGGACTTCATGGTACCACGTTAAAATGGTTCCAATCCTACCTCACCGACAGGCAGCTACAAGTCAAGATAGGCCACAACACCTCTCAACCCATAAAAATCCGCCAAGGAGTACCTCAAGGATCCGCCCTCTCGGCACTCCTGTTCAACATATACATCCAACCGATATGCGACATCCTGAAAGCGAACAACATTCAATACACCATCTACGCAGACGATATCATGATATACACACCTATCTCTACCGACAACCCAGACTACAAGAGAATAACTGACTGCCTAACACAAATGACAAACTGGTGCATGAACAACAACCTCTCAATCAACTACAGCAAGACTGAGGCTCTAATAATCACTCGCAACCATGACTTCATCCACCCACCGGACATCAAAATAGCAGACACAACCATTCCAATGAAATCCGAAGTAAAATACCTTGGAGTAACCCTGGACAACGAACTAAATCTCAAGTCTCACGTTAACAAAACGGTCAAGAATGCATACCATAGAATGAGAATCATCAGACGGCTTAAACCCCTCCTCGACGCAGAACACTTCCGCACGGTATGCCAAGCACTCATCACCCCATTAATGGATTTCTGCAACCCCATCTACCTTGGCCTACCAAAGCAAACTCTCAAACCGCTCCAACTAGCCCAAAATACCGCAGCACGCATCATTTCTGGCTCAACAAGACATGAACACATTACCCCTGTTCTCAAAGACCTACACTGGCTCCCAATCAGCTCACGCATTAAATACAAAACAATAATAAACATATTCAAAATCAAACACCACATTTCAGCCAACAGCCTGCACACCCTCATTCATCCAGACACCAGCACCCGCCCGAGAAGACAAGGAACCTCCAACAGAGTCAACACACCGAGGGACTTCAGAAAAACACGAAAGGACACCACAGAGAGAGCCCTCTCCCTGGCAGCCCCAACCATTTGGAACTCCCTCCCAGACGAGCTGAGAGCGACAACGGACCTCAAGGACTTCCGCAAACAGCTGAAGACAGCTCTGTTCATAGAACATTATGGACACGTCACTTAATCAACAAGCTCTGATCAACAAAGACCCCCCCCCTGACGAGAGATTGTATATCGGCACAGGATTTATCTCATGACCTATCTGAACAGTACCTAGTATTATAGAACATGCTGTATCATAGCGCACCCTGTACATAGCCCCCCTAATCTAGAACACACCCCCCACACGCACACCACCCCCCCTGCATTCTCTGCATGAACCCCCCCCGCCCCTTACTCCCCCTATCACTGCATGAACCCCCTCCACATCTTCTGATTGTTTTGTTGTGACACCGCCTTGATTTTTATGATAAGACGGTCTAGAAATACTGTTAAATAAATAAATAAATAAATAACAGTTTGTGAACTTTATACAAAGAATTGAGTAGAGACACAGAGTGGTACTTAGAGATACAACTTCTAACTATTTAAAGAGCTATGTACAGGTGTCAGTCATAATAGTATGAACATCAAATGATTTTGAGGAATTAAATCAACAGGTTCAGATCAGAGGCTATTGGGAGGGAGAGGGGGAGGGGAGGGTGGACGGGGGGGAAGTGGCTGAGAGGGTGGAACACCTTATGTGTTGCTGGTCGTGGCATTGGTAAAATGTTCGATAAATAGGTGTGTTTTTAATTGTTTACGGAATGAGTTCAGGTCTCTGATCCCTCTTAGCGCTTCGGGGAGGGCGTTCCACTACAATGGTGCTATGTATGTATATGCCCTATTGCTGGTAGATTGTTTAGTGTTGCGGATTGTATGGGGCACTATTAGACTGTTTTGGTTGGGGGTTCTTCTGGGTCTGTTAGATGGTTGTGTTTGGATGAGTGTTGAGAGGTGTGAGGGTGCTAAGTTATGAACCAATTTGAATGTGGTCATTAAAATTTTATATCTTACTCTTGATGTGATTGGAAGCCAGTGGAGCTCAAAAAGAATAGGTGTAATGTGTTCAGAGAGTCTTGTTTTCATTGTGATTCTGGCTGTGACGTTTTGGGCCATTTAATGTTTTTTTGAGTATTCCTTGCAGGAGGCTATTATAGTAGTCAAAGTGAGGTGTTATTAGAGCTTGTACTACTGTTCTGAAGTCAGACAGCTCAATGAGGTTTCGCAGGGGTTCTATTATCCTTAACTTACAGAATATGGTTTTGTTTAGGAGTTTTAGGTGAGGTTCCATGGTAAGAGTTTTATCCAGTGTGACTCCAAGATATTTGACTTCATGTTTAACTGGGAATTGATTGTTATTTAAATGGATTGTTGATGGGGGGTTGAATTCTGTTTTTTTATATGAACATCACTTCTGTTTTTTTGAAATTGATATTCATATTTATTTATTTATTTACATTCTCTTATATACCGCGCTATTCTGCATCAGTGCGGTTTACATTGAACAACTGAAATTACATTGAACAGGGCATTATAACTTGGAGATAACTATTTTACAGGGAACATGGGCTATGGAGGGTTAAGTGGCTTGCCCAAGACCACAAGGAGCACCTGTGGGACTGGAAACCCCAGTCCTTCCGGCCCAAGGTTGCTGTCCTCTAGTGGGATTTGAACCCCCGACCTTCCGGCCTGAAGTACCTTGCCTCAACCACTAGACCACTCCTCCACTCCATGTAGCCATGTTTGAGTTTCTTTCAGGCATTCTTCTATTTTATCATAAGCTGACTTATTTATGTCCAATTGGGTGTACAACATAATGTTGTCAGCATATATGTGATACTCTATTTTATGTTTTTTGAATATTGAACAGATTGGTTTTATGTACAGGTTAAACAGGATGGCAGACAGTACAGATCTTTGGGGTATTCCCTGGGTTTGAGGGAATGTGGCTGACACATTGTTTTCAATTTGGACGTATTGTATGTGGTCAATTATGTATGAAGTGAACCATTTGAGAACCATGGAGTCAAGTCTTGCGATAAGGGTTTTGTGAGTCACATTGTCAAACGCCGCAGTTATATCCAAGAAAATGAGGATGAATGCTTTTTTGGCATTCTCCATTCTCTGAATGATTTTGTCAAACAGGACTAGAAGGAGTGTTTCAACTCCATGGAATGGGCGGAATCCATATTGTTGTTCATCTAGGGTGTCTGTTGTGTCTATGAAATCCTAGAGCTGGCGTTGAACAGCTTTCTTGATGGTTTTAGCTACAAAGGGGATGCTTGAAATTGGTCTATATGTAGCAGGATCTTCTTTGTTTAGGTTTTTATTTTTTAATATGGGACGGATTACTGATCTTTTGAGATCAGTCGGCATGATTCCCTGCTGGAGAGATTGGTTTACTATATGTGAAAGGTAGGGGGCAATTTCAGATTTTGTCGCTTTGATCCATGGAACTGGACATGAATCCAGAGGGGATGTAGTTGTGTTAATGTTTGTAATTATATCCAGGATTTGTCTCTTGTCAATGGTTTGAAATACATGCCAGCTGTTTGTATTAACTGGGTTATCAAGAGTTAACGGGAGAACTGGGGTACCTTTGTGGTTTAGCATGCTAGCATAGAAATCAGCTAGAATTTGTGGTTGGATTGAAGTTTTGAGAGATGTTTCTTGAGGGGGCTTAGTAATTGTTTTTACTAGTTCAAAAAGTTATCTTGGGCGATTGATGGCATTATTTAATATTGTTGAGTGGTAGTTCTTTTTTGTTGCATTTATAGAATCTTTGTAATCCTTACATTTGGTCATGTAAAGGGTTTTGTTATCTGTTGTCTTTTTGGATCTCCATTTACGTTCAATTTTTCTTAGGTCTTTTTTTATCCTTGCTAATTCTGGGGTGTACCATTTTTTCCGAGGGTTTGTGTGAGTGTTTTTGGCGTTTGGGTGTTGGGTTAGCAGAAGAGGCGATTCTTGTGTTCCATTCTGTAATGAGCTTGTCAAGGTTGGCTTGTGTTGTGCTGCTATGGGTGCTAATCAGCTTTATGAATGTGTCTTTATCAAATGGTTTAAACCTAGCTGTTTGTTGGGGGTTTGGTTGAGGTGTATGATCCCAGTGGCTTGATGGTAAATTAAATGAAAATTGGATCAGAAAGTGATCTGACCAGGGGACTTGTGTTATATTAGGGGGGGATGAGGTTGCATAGGCTGGTGTAGAACCTGGAAGGAACACCATGTCCAATATATTTCCCTTATTATGGATGGGATAATGTATTATTTGTTGGAAACCCATCTGATCCATTGCCTCTAAGAATGAGTTTGCATGTGTTAGTGAGAGAGATGATAGGTTGAAATTGCCTAATACGGTTTGAGGCTTTCTTATAGGGGATGTGCATACTGTTTCCAGGACAGATGACAAGCATTCGTGGTCAGCAGAGGGAGGTCTATATAATAAACAAATAGCTAAATTTCTATTTTCTATTTTGAGGATATCAATTCCTTCATATTTATTGCATGTACTGGGGGATACTTTTAGGGCTTCCTTGGCGATTATGATTACTCCTCCTCCTCGTTTCTTGTCTCTGGGGCAGTTAGAGGCAGTTCTAGTATTTTTACAGAGTAAGAAAAACAGCAAAGAACAAACAATGGGGATATCCTGCCTCATAGTCATAATCAAAAATTACTTTTATATTTTGCCGGTTGCCATGGTCAAAAGAATTAGCCTAATTGTATGCTTTAGAAACAGCAAGTGTCTGATATTCAAAACTTGAATAAGTTAGAATGGAGGTACGGCTGTCTAGCAAGACAACTGCTTGGTGCACATGCTGGGAGCGTACACTGTTCAAATTGATAAATCACCTCAAACTGGGTGCAAATCTTTAGATATGTTGCTATCAGAGGTGCTTCTCCGATAATCGCACAGTCTGAGCAGGACCTTAATGGATGGTGCAAACACTCTACCAATGGTACCCACATAGAAATGGCCGATTGACCTGAACCCAATTGTCATGATGTATAGGACCTACTAGCGAGAAACTCATAAAATGGACTACATTTAAAATTAATAGTGTCTCCATCATCCCAACCTAGTGTACCCTTCATATAGAGATGCAACTGGATCAAAAATGCTGTGGTAGGAGAGAAATTAAAAACCACTGTAAGAAACCTCAATATAGAACAGTAAGAGAGTAAATAAATAAACAATACATATATAAATAAGCAAAAGTAAAAACTGATAAGAACCCAATGAGGAGCAATAGCCATTAAAAAACAACATGTCCCAATATAAAAATATACAAATAGTTTGGAGTCTCGGCCATTTTATGAGTGGGCTTCCTGGGGACTGACTCAGCTGCACCAGGCGGTGGATGCCGAGGGCTGACTACAGCCATTTCCTGAGCTTCGAGAGGACTTTGGACTACCTGCCAAGCATTACTTTGCATTTTTGCACTTACAACATTATTTAGCCTCTTTGGGCCTGGAAAAGGGTGTGCTGGACAAACTTGAAGCCTATTTTGAATTTGAGGATAGAGATCGAGTCTCGGTGGCCCATTATTGTCATGCCTTGCGAGATCTCCCTGGGGAGCGACCCTGAGCGCACCTTGTTCAGAAGTGGAAAGCGGAGCTGGGATTTCTCTGACAGAATTTGTATGGGAATTGGCGGTAGCTTGCATACCTCGTATAGTGTTGGGAACGCGGTTATTAGAAATGCAATTTAAAATTCTAGAGCAAGGGTACTTCTCCCCACATAGGACATGGAAGGCAGGGTTTGCCGAAATGGGGAAATGCTCCTGGTGTGAAGTAGATCCTGCACACCTGGGACACATGTTTTGGGGTTGTGTCTGGGTTAAGCGATACTGTGATGAGGTCCAGAGATACCTGGGAGGTCTACTGGGGCAAAGTTTGGTGGTCATCCTCTTAGCCTCAAAGGGGTGGAGACCTGGTTATTTGTACGGAAAGGTTGCCTTCTGGCTTAACAGTGTATTCTTCGAAACTGGCGGGATCCTGTGCGGTCAGAGATCTGGGACTTGAGGATTGCCCTACATCAACTGGTCATATGGGAAGGGTTGGCTGCTAAATGGAGTACGAAGAGGCAGGAAATGTATCTCATGGTATAGGATCCTTATCTGTCCAGTCTAACTCCAAGGGCTCGTAATGATTTACTCACCTTGTGCCTGGGGGGATTAGGAGACTACAGGCCTTGGGGTATGTAATGGTTGGTGGTTCCTGGGGGGGGCAATGAGGGAAGGGAGGCAGGTGGAGCTGACATGATAGTAGCCAGGCTGTAAGAGCCACCCCCTTGGCTACTGTAGTGTGATATTTATAGCAAGGAATGGGGGGGGGGGAGATTTGGACAGTGGGGGGAGAGGGGGTAAACGTAAAAATTTAAATATCAATCAAAAATTTAGATTTCTCAGTTGACACAATCACTGGGTGTAGCGTGGAATTTTCTGCACTGTACACATTGTTTGTATCTACGAAGGTTAACTTAATAATTTAACAAGGGCAAATTCAGCCTTTCGTGAATCTTTTTTAAAGTCCTTTTGAAGGGAGGCAAGCTTCCAGTTTCCATGCTGAGGCAAGCATCACAGAGTTATACCCAAGGAGGGTAAAGACTCACAACAGAGTGGCTCTTATCACCCTCTCTCTCTACTGCCTCTCCTTTATTGTTCACCTTGATGATTGAGCCTCTTACTGCCAGGATCCGAGCAAATGGAGATGTAAAGAGGATAGAACTTGGTAGTAAGGTTTCAAGGCTGAGATCTTGGGGGGGGAGGGGGAGGCAGTTCAGCTGCTCTTTGTTCCCTAGATTCATGGGATGTGATTTTTGTAAGAAGTTAAAAGCTTTCTCTTAGAGTTAGATTTGATCAGTTTCATTATTTTGATCTTTTTTTTTTTAAGTGCCATTAAGTCAATGCTGACTCCTGGTGCCCCAGCAGCCCCTGGGTTTTCTTGGCAAGGTATGACTAGAAGTACATTGCTAAGCCTTTTCTTCCAAAGCAATGGAGTGACTTGCCCAAGGTCGCAAGAAGTGCCAATGGGAATTGAACGCCAATCTCCTGGGTGTTAGGCTGATGCTCTAACCACTAAGCTACTCCTCCATTCCACTCTATAGGGGGATTTTTGTTTTACACTGTTCGTTTTATGTGATTTTTGTTCTTTTTTTATTATTTCATATGTTGCTTTGTTCATCACAGAGCATGCAACAGATTGGCTGTGTATAGATGATGCTAAATAAATAAATAACTCTTTGCAGATGATATTGTGTTGACAGTTAAAAACCCCTTGCAATTCCTGCAAACACTGTTAGGGGAGTTTGAGACCTACTTCAGCTTCTCCAAATTTAAATCAGAACTGCTTAACAATGTCCACTCTTTTGAAGGATATGAGATCAGTGGCACGTGTGTTTCCATTTAATGAGTTATCATGGAGTTCAGATGGGCAAAGATCTTAAAACTATATATATAAGCTAAATCTCCACCTACTGTTCAAAACTCTAAACAGGGATATGTAGGGGAGCTGCAGTTGGCACATTCCTGGATGGGGCGTATTGCAATCATGAAGATGACACTACTACCAAAGTTTACTTTTTATTTCTAAATTTTGCGATCATTTCCAAGCATATCACTTGTTCAGAATATAGCTTGTTCAGTATCAATAAATCCAAAACCAGGAAAAGTCATTTAGAAGAAAAAACAAACTAAAGAACCTGTTATCTAAAGTACTCCATAGTTTAGGGGGACGGTGCAGTCCTAAAACCAAGGAAAACATGAGGACTTAAACAAATTCTCAAAGTCATAATAGAAATAGGAGAAGCAGCAAGCTGTTTGTACAGTAAACTGGAAGGAGGTGTCGACTAGGCTACTGAGACTCCTTCTAAGGGAGAACTTACATTATCCAAAGCAGGCGGAATTTTGCCACTTAAAAACCTTGACAAGTTGGGGGGGGGGTCAAAGAAACCGTACTTCATATTCCTATACTTCACAGTGTCTTTACATGGAAATTTTAGAAAGATAAAAGCCCCAAATCTGTAAATCCTGAGGACGTTTAAGGAGGAACTGTTTCCTTTTCTTTTTTGTATATCTTGCCATGTCAGGAAACACCAAATTTTCACATCATAAAACAGCTCCTCTCTGTGCTTAAAATAAAGCCTTAAAACTAGTCATGATCAGATTCAAATACGAGGTTCGCAATTAATGTAGCCCCCAACTGTAGATGTTTCCAAAAATGCAGTAAGATTTAACCCTTTTCAGGCCGAGCCCAAAACTCTCGGGATCCAAAATTCTGACTAAATATTCCTATCAAATGGTATATAATACATGACCATAGCAGAAGGAAAATCACTATTAGAACATATTGAATAAGACGGGTACAATTTTCCTGAAATATGCAAAAATTAACCCGGCTGCACAATGTGGAATAAAATTTTAAAGTAGGCCTTCAAAGGGTTAAACTATCAGGTGATATTTGAGATAAATCCATTTAGTCCTCTGGTGTCGGCTGCTTCTTGGGCAACAGAACACAAAAATATCTAGCAATAGAGTGGCAAAGAGTCAGAAGTAATTTTCAATATTTCAAGCAAATACTTCTTAATCATTTCCCTTGCAGATAGCAATTCAACCTTGCACAAATTAATAAAAAGAAGATTCTTCTATAGATATTATCAAGATTCTCCAAGTTTCTGTGCAACAGTAAATTATCCTTTATCAACACTGATACCTCAGAGATCAAATTCTGTGTATCCAAATCAAGTTTATCAAGCCGTTTCTTGTAGTCACTAATTTCAATACCGTGCCTTGAGACTGTACTTATTACTCCCAGGGAAAGTTACTAAATTTGCCCAGAAAGGATCGTATCGAGTCCCTCAATGGTGAGCCAAATTGAATCCAGATTGACTGCTGCCAGTTTAGATAAAGAAACCTTTGTCTGTGATACCACAGATTCACAAAACAAATTGGCCTCGGATCCCAATTCCTCAATGTTGCTTCTTTGTGCCAGCTCCATTCTCACTCTTTCACTGGAGTATGACCCATTTGGCCTCACAGCTGGGGGGGGGGGGGGGAACAAACCCTATGGCTGCGTTAAACACTCCTTAGGGCTCAGTGTAACATCCATAGCCAAAGAAGTCACCAACTCACTGTCAGCTTATGCTCCAGTGGCCAGGCTCCGGGAGATGCCTGTGCTGAAAGACCATATGGCATAAAGGTATCCATAGGACCTTGAATGAAGGAAGGGCCTGGACCCTGCCCCTTACCGTGGCCACAGATCTTACCCGTTCTCTTAACCAGAAGTTCAATCACTTGGAAGAAAAGACACAATGCAAATCAGGGAGCTACCATTCCACCATCTTGCTCCACCCCTCCCAAAATGTTTTTACTACAATTTATTCCAAAGGACAATGGGACTATTCCGGTGTGCATGATGGTACCCCTCATTGCAGCTGCCAGGTATGAGTTAGCAGAGCATTGGAGATCCCCCACAGATTCCATGGCCTGCAAAGATTTTGAACTATTTTTTTTCCTGAGTAAGTTCATGGCAATCCAACAATACAAGCTGTGACAATTCAAAACAGAATAGGCCCCCTTTGTATCCTGGATACAATGGGTGGAGAAACCTCTTCATGGTCTGGACAAATTGGAGTAGGGTTGATTGTTACAGTAGATGTTTTATGTTGGATGGTTTCTCTCTCCTCTGAGATTACCAGTATCTATATTTCTCTTTCTTTCCCTGCTTAATAATGACCAGCTGAATGTATATTAGGCTAACTCATATTTTCTGGCACTGCATAAGTGAGCAGAGGGGGAAGATGGGGATTTGGAGGGAATTTAAGGGTGTTGGATTGGGAGAGGGAAAGATAAGGAACTCAAGGGTACTATAATGTGTCATTTCTGATCCAAAATGTATTTGACTCAATATATATTCAATTTCTATTTATTAGGTTGTTAACTTTAAAAAAAAACCATTAATAAAAAAAGAAAAGGCCTTCAGCTTTTAAATGGAGCTACCTTAAAGAAACAGAAAGTGTAATTCCCAAAGGTGTGTGGGACAGAAAGCTGGAGAAGCAATCGGACGTGAAGGCAGTCGCACACCCAGGGGAAGTGAGGCTTTGGGGGGAGGAGTGTGAATTTTTGTGGGATGATATAAATTATTCTCTACAGCCATAGAAGCCCATTCAGGGACCCCAAGCAGAAATTAAGCTATGAAGTGAGCAGCTACCTGAAACTGCACGGGAATAGATGGAGACTGACCAAAACTCAGCAGGTCCTGATCAGTATGGAATGCTAGACACAGAAGAAACGGAATATATTGAAAAAGGTACACTTAACCTATGATCTTTCTCTCGTTCTCCCTGTGCGTTGGGAGAATGGTATATACATATTTGAGATACAATATGTTTGTGCTACTGAGGGTGGAGGCATAAGTAGACCACTTCCTTCTTTTTTTCTTCTTCCATGGTTGGAAAAAACATTAGAGTGAGAATAAGAATTTGTAAACTGAATAGACTTTTAGAAGGATTGTACTTAAGCTAGCCCAAGATTTTCAAAGACATTTATGAGGTTTTTTTGACTGGTGCTTCATAAATACTGAAGTTTGAGCCATCCCATGAACATTTTTTTTTAAGGCTAGTGTTACTGTCACTACAACTTCCTGAGAAATTGAGTTTTGTTTTTTGCTGCTGCTCCTGCTGTTGCCTCAAGCAGAGGTTCACTCAGCTAAATTTCCTGCAAGTTACAAACTAGTTTGGTTCGGAACTAAGCACCTCTCCAAGCTGAATTGAGATGATTAGATACTTTTGTTGACTGAATCTGTTTAAAGGGCCTTTATTACAGAGAGAAAGCAATCCCAATATGTGGTAAATAATCATTTGGATTTTTTTCTGGGAGACGCAAGTAGTGAGGTGTATTCATAATATTCTCTCCATCCCTCAGTCCATCTCATGAATTCAGCAAAGAAAACTTTGGCTGTATGAATATGTCAAGTGATGCTAAGACTGACCATTTTGACAGCAAAGGGCAAGGTGGCAGGGGGTAAGCACCCTTCTTCCTTCTGCTGAGGATGTACAGGGGCACAGGGGGACTTTGGGGATCCTGGTAGCCTTGTTATGTTGGGAAAAAATGAGGAGGGAGGTTTGGAGTGTGGACAGGCTTATTGGTGAGTTGAAAGGATCAGGATTGTTTTGTGCCATAAAGTGTTTGTGTGTGTGTGTGTTGGGGGGGGGGGGGGGTGGACCTGCATTTAGTTGGACTTGTCACAGGATTGGGAGATTGTGTTAGGGATACAGTCGGGGTGAAGGCCCATGTGGGCTTGTTATATTGAGAGATTGTAACTGGGAGAGTTTGGATCAGCTGTTGTGTTGTCTGTCTTGTCTGTGCAGTGCTGCATATGCCTTGTAGTGCTATACAAATGGTCAGTAGTAGTGCACCGGGGGGTGAGGGGAGGGGCTGTGTCTCAGCTGGCGTCTTATGTTTTTACTGGGGGAATTAGGATCTGGGTGGGTTTCTTATTGTGTGGGATGAGATTGGGGAGAAGGTCCCATCAAACTTATTGTTTTGGGAAGGTCTTAAGGCTTTTGCAGCAACTCTGCATCAGGGAGTCGTCTACCATCGTTCCTGGTGCATAGCCAGGGCTTTTCTTCAGGTGCTATGTGCCAGTACCAAGTACCACCATCTTTTCTGTCGCATGCTTTTGCTGCCCTACCGGGCCCCAGTTGAAGTATGACACAGACATAGCTCCACAAAGTACGGGGCACCAAGATTCTCTCATCAGTTTGGGTCACGGGCACCCTGCTTGCCTGCCTTCTGGTGCCAGTGAAGCTCTTGAGAAATACGGGCAGTAGCAAAGGCTATGGGATCTGTGAAAGGATGCAGCACTGCATACCCCTGCTGCTCTGCCTCCTTTCTCGGTCTGCACACTTCCAGCTTAAAAGGGATTGGCGGGCAGGGGCAGTGCTGGATCAATTTGCAGATCCCATGGCCCACACCGCTGCCTCTGCTTCTCAAACTCCACTGGAACCAGAAGGCAGGACAGCAGGGAGAAGTAGCCATGGCCAACATGGATGAGAGATCCTCATGCTTTTTGGAAGACAGCTCTGTGCCACACTGCTGCTGCTGCTGGAAGGGGGCCATCAGGAAAAGAAGAGGGAGAGACAAGGAAACAATGGAAGGAAAGGGTGAAGGAAAATGAATTAACGATGGAAAGGTCTGAAGGAGGAAGACAACAGTTATGAAGGAAAAAGGGGTGAAGTAAAGGAGGTGGGGAAAAGATAACAGATGAAAAGAAGTCATGGAGGAGATGCCACAGAGAGCTGGAAAACAAGGGAGAGAAGCAGAGAGGGATGATTGAAGAAGGAAGTAATGGAAGACGGATGAGGGAGGGACAGAGGAGAGAATGATGAGGGAAGAAAGAAGTTTGTATGGGTGGATTGCCGTAATCTGTGTATGTGTGAAAGATGGGGCGGGATGAGTGTGTTAGCAGGAGGAGAATGAGAGGTGTGAGTGAAGAAAGGGAGGGGGAAGGGACAGGTGTAGTAAAATCTATTGGGTAGGCCAAAAAGAAACAAAAATACAAATAAACAAGAAACAAACTGGACTGAGGAATGAGATCAATAATAGAAGAAAGGGGCAGCGAGGTTTGGAGAGAGGAAATAGCTGGGGGAACTCATTTGTGGCTGTGCAGTCTGGAGGTACCATTCCTGGGTGTGTTCTTTGCCAG
The DNA here is from genome assembly GCA_033557465.1 of Ichthyophis bannanicus. Taxonomy (NCBI): domain Eukaryota; kingdom Metazoa; phylum Chordata; class Amphibia; order Gymnophiona; family Ichthyophiidae; genus Ichthyophis; species Ichthyophis bannanicus. The sequence goes on from CM066033.1 coordinate 549,380,845, forward strand.
GATCGAGAGGAGGTTACTACAGGTCCCGCCTACCAGATCTGACATCATTGGAAGGCTGCATGGGACTCTTTAAAAACAGCATTGATGCAGTCCCCTCCAGGTTTGGAGAAAGGAACAAGCTGAGGGAACCCATTCGCGGCAGTTCAGCCTTGGAGGTACCATTCCTGTGTGTGTGTTATTTGCTGGGACCAGGAGGAGGTTGACGTGGGTCCCACCCATCAAATCTGATGTCATTGGAAGGCTGCATGGGACTTTTTAAAAACAGCATTGCCACTCTGTGGTCATAAGGGCCAATCCCTTTGGTGTCTCTTCAGGGTCATGCTGAGCTCTGACTCAGGGTATGGTTAGGAAGTATGCCTAAAGGATGGAAGAGGAAGGTAAAAAGTAAAAAGAGTGCCATTTCTTCTGCAACTAGCCCGATGGATAAACATTTGACAGTTGTGGTCTCTGGGACAGGCCCACCTGGCTCTTTCTCAGTGAATTTGACTATTTCTCCCCCCTCAGAAGCTTCCTTTGCGCGAACCCCACCTCCTTGTTCTGTGGAGAGGCAGCTACTTAATGGGCGAGCGTCTCCCCCTCAGATACTTCAGGAGGGAGGAACTGCTAGTACTCCTACATTAGAACCTACTCAGAGGGTGGATTTTTTTTTACCTTTGCCAATGTTTATTCCAGCGCTGGAGGAAGCTGCTCCTTCTGAGCTATCTACGTCATCTAAAGACATTACCTTAACTCATATTTGGAAGGTGGTTCTTCAACAAAAATTTACAGAAAGGAAAAATGAATCTGATTCATACTTTTTCTTCTGATATAGTGGCTAAACTCCAGGAGCAAGATAATAGGCTGGATACTCTTGAGCAAAAAGGTGGGAAATCAGATTCTCAGGCTGCAAGTATTTCTACAATTAAGGACATTTTGTATTTGCATGTTTAAACAGAATCCTTGGAAAATAATTTAAGGTAGAAGAACTTCACATTTATTCATTCTCCAAAGACTTCCTGTCTCCTAGCATTCTGCTTAATAAGTACTTCTTGAAATGTTTAAAGTTATCCAATGTGGATGCAATAATGATAGGCAATCTGTTTTATTTACTATCTCGGGCCCTGTCTGAAGTGGCTCCTGCTGAGTTGCCTGGAGGAGGTCATTTAAAGGTTTCTTTAGATCTGTCAAAATTTCTTGAGTCATCTTAGGATGTTATCATCACCGGGGTACTTTGGTGGTGATACTTCAATCCGAAATGGATAGAGTTTTGATTTTTAAGACTTATTTTGCTAATAAAGATTCTATCTTTTGTGATCAAAAAGTCACTTTTCCCCCGATGTTGCTAGAGCAGCTCGGGTCCAATGGAAAAGTTTTCTTCAATTCTCACATTTTGGAAATGGGGGCTACTTTTTTTTCTTCAGTTTCTATGTAAATGTTTAGGTTCCTACCAAGGGTCTAATTATGTTTTTTTCAGCTCCATTGCAACTGGAGAATTCTTTGCTTGGTAAAACTTGATATATTAACTATGTAGTTGCCGTTCCCTTGAATATGGATTTTTGAGTTGTTTTCTGTGTATTTCAGAGTTGGGAATGTTGCTGTTTATGAGTTGTTTGTTCTTTTGTGTTTTCCCCTATGCTGTATGGTAACTCTCTCCAGACTTCAGGATGTGGGCTAAATTTACTATTTAATTTCTATCGTCTGTAGTACATGTAGTATGTTTCATTATCTAACTTTCTTAACTGTGATTTAACAGTGCTAAAAAACTTGTAAAAATAAAATTAAAAAATGAAGAAGAAAATCAGCTGCAGGAAGGAAACATCTGAAAATAAATCTGAGAGAAGGTAGGAGACGAAAATAAATAAATCTGAGGGAAGAAGACGTAGCAAAATGGAGAATGAATAAAGAAGATTGTATACATGAAAATGTGAATAAAGAAAACATGAAAGCAACTGAGGTATGATCAGAAGAAACGAACAAGAAAGTGAAAAATGAAAATAAAAGATCAAGGAAAACAAAGGATTGAAAAAATTTTATTGAAAAATATTCTTTTACATTGGCCAATCAATGTGAAGACTGTTTGTCAGCTTTGGGAATGTAAATGTGTAGTATCTCTGATATCGCTGTATTTGGCATTGTATTTATTTTATTTATTTATTTATTTGCATTTCTTATATACCACGCTATTACAATCAGTGCGGTTTACATTTGAACAAAGTATACAACAATGTAACATGTTACACTGAGTTTACAATAAACAGGGGATACAAACTTGGATGAACAGGGGAGAAAAACTATGTACAGTGTTATGTAAGTAGAGGTTTAAACATCATATGAAGGGCATGGTTAGGATGAATTGCATTTTTGCTCTGATGGGGCGCTGCAGGCGAGTCTGACTTTCTGGAAGTCCCAGGTCAGGTTTTGCCTGCTTGTTTCTGTTTCTAATTTATGGTCCCTTATTCAGTATTTGATGAGGGTCCGTTCATGCTATGTTTGATTTGGGTGAGGTACTGGGGTTTTGCGTCTGTGAAGGGATCTTTAGCAATCCTGCTGGTTCTGTTTTCCAAAGAAGAGAGGGATGCAGGTGTTCTAGGAATGGGTGTAATCTTTGCAGTGCTTGGAATGCTTAGGGGCCCAAGTCCTTCTGACTGAGGCTTACCCCTGAAAGAATGCTGAGGCAGGACCCGGTACTGCTGGAAAGGAATCTGCACTTCTGATTATTTATCTGATGGGGAATTGCCTTAAAACCTGGGGGAAGGGGGGAGAGGAAGGGAGGTTGGGTTAAACTGAAGTTCTGTGTTTATGGAAAATTCTGTATCTATTTATATAGTCATGGGGTCATTCCAAGCCATGTTTAGCGGGGATGAATCCCCGCCAAACGCCAAAACCGTTTCCCCTGCCTAAAGCTCCCAACACATACATAGGAGATGTACAGGGAGCTCTAGACGGGGGCAGGAGGGGGCAATGGGCAGGGATGCAACTCCGGACATACAGGGCCAATCCTGAGGTCGGCCCTGTATGTCCGGGGTCGCCAACATGGAGGAGGACTTACTCTACCTCAGAGGTGGAATAAGTCCCCCTGGACATCGGGGGACAGTAGCGCAGGGCCAGGTCAGTGGGGTGAGGGGTGCAGGAGCTTCCCCGCAGATCAATCCTGCCTTTGGAAGGCTGCATCAGGAACTGCAGGGAATGAACCTTTTGGCAGCAGCCAGGGAACACAGCTCCTTAATGGAGCCGGGGCAGGCCTTTGCGGGGAAACTCTTGGACATACATCAGCACAGAATCGGGGGACGGCCTGTCCATCCAGGCATGGGCCGGCTGTCTAGATCCAATTCTGATCCCACAGGAATAAGAACATAAGATATGCCATACTGGGTCAGACCAAGTCCATCAAGCCCAGTATTCTGTTTCCAACAGTGGCCAATCTAGGTCATATGTACCTAGCAGTTTCCCCAAGAGACACAAGTTCCACAATGCTTGTACTGGGTCAAGCTCCCATGGGCTCAGAATCGGGGACTAGACCGGCCCGTCCAGATCCTGGATGTCCAGGCAGGCAGGACGTTCCCCCTTCAGAATCGGGCCCTCAGTAAAGAGATAGCTTAGCAATAAAAGTTTATTTTAGTGTTTATTTTCCCACCCTTCCTAGGCTCAGTCTTTGATTTATAGGCTGTTAAGCCAATTATGGAGGAAAAGTTTCCACCTCCAGGTTTAACTAGTCATCTTCATTAGCAAGTGATTAATCATTAGGAACAGACTAGTTCTAGGTCTTTGCAGTTCATCTTGAAGTAAGCATAAAATAAATATCATACAATATCCCTAATACGTTTAAGGGACTTCATATTAGTTAAAGTATCTCTTCTCCCTTAGAACTTTAAATAGCTAAACAAATCATCAAAATTAAGATGAAGACAACAGTCCAGCAGCAAGCTGGGAGCTATCCAGTCTTTTCCACATGTGTAATTATGTCCCAGTTGAGAGGTCATATGTGTTCACTCAGTGCAAAGAGACTAGAGTAACAGACTTGGATGAGCAGAGATAGACAGAGAGGTATATAGAGGAGACCTTCAGGGGCATAGTAAATAAGTTCCACCTCCAGTCTGGTAGCCTTTCTGCTACCATGGAGGAGAGAGGTCACCTGAAAGGAGAGCATCAATTTGGTGTGGCAGGAAGTGATCCTGTGGTCTAGGACCTGCCCTCCAAATAATGCAATATCCTCTTGCACCGAGCATGTGTCTCCAGAGGCACATGCCCAAGAAGGAAAGATTAGGACAGCTGCTGTAGTTGGCGATTCAATCATGAGGCATATAGATAGCTAGGTGGCTGGTGGATGTGAAGATTGCCTGGTAGCTTTCCTGCCTGGTGCAAAGGTGGTGGATAAGATTTTAGACAGATAGTGCTGGGGATGTCTTGGTACATGTGGATGCCAAAGACATAGGAAAATGTGGGAAGGAGGTTCTGGAAGCCAAATCTAGGCTTTGGGTAGAAAGTTGAAATCCTGAACTTCCAAAAATGCTTTCCATTCCACGCACAGGACCAAGAGGCAGGTAGAGTTCCGGAGTTCCAATGGGTGGAGGAGACCATGGTTCGGGGAACAGGGCTTTAGACTTGTTAGGAACTGGGAAACATTCTGGGGAAGGGGTGGGCTTTTCCAAAAGTATGGGCTCCACCTTAGTCAGGGTAGAACCAGGCTGCTGGCATAGAAACATAGAAATATGACGACAGAAAAAGACCACATGGCCTATCTAGTCTGCCCTTCCATAACAACTACAACAGTCCCCTTTTTCACCTTTAGAGATCCTCTGTGTTTGTCCCATGCTTTTTTGAATTCAGTTATTGTCCTCATCTCTACCACCTCCACTGGGAGACTATTCCACGGATCCACTACTCTTTCTGTAAAGAAATATTTCCGCATATCACTCCTGAATCTATCTCCCTTCACCCTCATCCCATGTCCCCTCGTAGCAGAACTTGCTTTCAATTGAAAGAGGCTCTCTCCCTGAACATTTAAGCCACGGAGGTATTTAAACATCTCAATCATATCACCTCTATCCCGCCTTTCCTCTAAGGTGTACATATTAAGATCCTTAAGTCTGTCCTCATATGCTTTATAATGAAGACCACTAATCATTTTAATAGCCACCCTCTGCACCGACTCCATCCTGTTTATATCCTTTTGAAGGTGCGGTCTCCAGAATTGCACACTATACGTCAAATGAGGTCGCACCAAAGACTTATACAGAGGCATTATCACCTCCTTTTTTCTGCTAGCCATTCCTCTCCATATGCACCCAAGCATCCGTCTAGCTTTTGCCATCGCCTTTTCTACCTGTTTAGCTACTTTAAGATCATCAGACACAACCACGCCTAGGTCCCGCTCTTCTTTAGTGGACAAAAGTACTTCACCCCCTATACTATATTGCTCCCTTGGATTGATGCAGCCCAAATGCATGACCTTACATTTTTTAACATTAAATCCCAGCTGCCAAATTCTAGACCATTCTTCAAGCTTAGCTAGATCCCTCCTCATGTTACCTACCCCTTCCTGGGTGTCTACTCTATTGCAGATTTTGGTATCATCCGCAAAGAGGCAAACCTTACCTGAAAGCCCTTCCGCTATATCACTAAAAGAGATTTTAAAAAGAATTGGACCAAGGACAGATCCCTGGGGCACACCACTGATAACATCCTTCTCCTCAGAGTGAGCTCCGTTTACTTGTACTCTTTGTCGCCTCCCACCCAACCAATTTCTAACTCAAGCAGTAACTTTAGGGTCCATCCCTAGGGTGCTCAGTTTGTTTATAAGTCGCCTGTGAGGAACAGTGTCAAAGGCTTTACTGAAATCTAAATACACCACATCTAGGGCTCTCCCTCGGTCCAACTCCCTGGTCACCCAGTCAAAGAAATCAATCAGATTTGTCTGACAAGACCTGCCTCTGGTGAATCCATGCTGCCTCGGATCCTGTAATCCGCTGGACTCCAGAAACCTCACTATTTTCTCTTTCAGCAGCATTTCCAATAATTTACTCACCACCGAAGTTAAACTAACCGGCCTGTAGTTTTCAACCACATCCTTACTTCCGCTTTTGTGTAAAGGCACCAGTATGCGACGCACATGAGCCTCTCTCCAGTCCTTTGGCACCATTCCCGACTCCAACGAGGCATTGAAAAGGTCAGTCAGTGGAGCTGCTAGAACGTCCCCAAGTTCCCTCAGTATTCTCGGGTGTATCCCATCCGTTTCCATCGCTGCTTTTTTTAAAATAAATTTTATTTGTAACAACTAAACAAAAGTAACAGCCATCAGCAAAGCAAACAACAAACTCCCGAGCAGGGTGCGCTCTTATCACTGCCACGGGGAACTAAAGTTATACAAACAGCATGGCATAAAGAAAACAGTTCCAAAAACAATACATTTTATATATTTTTACAAGCAGAAACCCCCCCAACCCTTCCTCCCTCCCGTTGCAGTCTACAGCCCACGCAGCACCAGCCCCCATACACCTCAGTGACCACCCCCTCAGCATCCCCCCACAAGGCAAGCGCTATATTGGCAGAACCCTCAGGGGCCCACATTAAGGACTTCATTCCTACAATATGGCCCAAGGCTCTGGATTTAAGGTTCCCATATCAACAGAAAGGTGGACCATCTCTTCACCTGACCTTTAGCTCTCCAACGTTCAGCCAGCATTAATTGATGAAAGCTATTGCGCCACTCCAGGAAAGAAGGCGGGGAGCTGTCCCGCCAGCGATGGAGTATCGGGCCCTTCCCCACCAAACAGGCCTTATGCACTAGCAACCGTTCGCCTGTCCCTCTCGGTAGGGCCGGGCTCAACTGGTCCAGTATGACCAGCGGGCCCGTCCAGGGGAACCGCTGCTCCAACAAGCCCTCTAAACAGCGATGGATACGTGCCCAGTAAGGACGGATACACCGACACGTCCACCACATATGGGTTAAGTCAGCCAGTGGCTCCGAACAGCGTGGGCAAGACCCATCTTGAGTAATATGGCTACGTAAAGCCCGTCGAGGTGAGAAATAAAAACGGGTTAACGCCTTATATTGCACCTCCCGCCAACGGGCTCCTTCCACCAGGGTAACTAAACGCTTCAAGGCCTCTAAAATAGATCCACCAGGAACCTCCCGTCCCAGTTCTCGTGCCCAGGCCCGCTCGACTCGAACATAATCCGGCATAACACCAAAGCACGCAAGCCTGGACTTCAACTGCGCTATCGATGTTGGGGCCTCACCCCCGATATCGAAAAAGGCAAGAATTTGCGCTGAGCGATCTGCCGCAAGTTCCGCCCGAGGCAAGGAGGCCACGTAATGAGCCACCTGTAAGTAGGCAAAATAGTGGCGAGAGGGGAGCTCATATTCCTCACACAACTCCAAAAAGGGTTTACACTTACCCACCAAGTCCACCACATGGCCTACAGTCCGCAAACCCTGCACACTCCAAGCTTGAAAGACCCGAGAGTCAGAACCGGGAGGGAAATGTATATTACCTCGCAAAGGCAACCAACTTGAAGTCTTCCAGTCACGTTTCCAATAGCCATTCAACTGTCGCCAAGTGCGACGGGCTGCGTGCAGCAGGACATGCTGTTGAAAGCTGCTAGGTAATTGAGCACTCTCTAGATGCAGAATCCCCAGCAAGGAAAAGGGGGCGACCACGGCCATCTCCAAAGCCCGAGGCGTATAGGTATCCGTCCCCCCCAACCAGTCGCCCACATAGCGCGCCTGACAAGCCAAAGCATACAACTAGATATCAGGCAGTCCAACACCCCCGCTACTCAACGATCCAATCATATGACTCATTGGTATTCGAGCTCTAATCCCTTTCCACAAGAACTTCTGAATTTCTCTTTCCAAACGACGCACATCACGGCGCAGTAGCCAAACAGGCAGGGTTTGCAACCAATAGAGGATCCGGGGCAGGACTACCATTTTTACTGCCGCCACCCTCCCCAAAAGCGACAGCGGCAGCGGAGTCCAGGCCCGCAGCTGAGAGCGCAACCCCGGATAGGATTCTTTCAAAATTCACGCGATATAATTCCCTAGTGTGACTGGTCAGGACAATCCCCAAATACACAAATTGTTGCTCCGCCCATCTCAAATGGAATTGCCCGCTCCACCCTCCCCGTACCCAGCCCCCCACATCTAAGGCTACCGATTTATCAGTATTTATACGAAGGCCTGCAAACTGACCATACTCCGCAAACTCCATCAGTAAGCGGGGCAGAGACTCTTGAGGGGCAAGCAAGTGCACCAACATATCGTCCGCGAAGGCAGATATCTTAAAACCTTGAGTGCCTATGGCCACCCCACGGATCGTCTGAGCGGCTTCAATGTGACGAATAAGGGGGTCCAAAGTTAGGACAAACAACAAAGGAGATAAAGGGCAGCCCTGCCTAGAACCTCTATACAAAGAAAACTGATCCGAAAGGATCCCAGTACAAAGAACCCGAGCCATCGGGTTCACGTAAAGACTCTGCACCATGCCACAGAAGGAGGAACCCAAGCCATACCGCGGTAACAAGTAGTGAAGGTACTGCCAATTGACCCTATCAAACGCTTTTTCGGCGTCGAAGCTCACCAACAGGGACGGCACTTGCTGCGCATGCACCCACTCTAGAGATGCCAGTATGCGACGCACATTACGAACCACATAGCGACCCCTAACAAAGCCCACCTGCGACTCGTGCACTAAATCACCCAAGATGACCGTTAACCATTCCGCCAGAACTTTCGCCTTGATCTTCATATCAAAGTTCAACAAAGAAATCGGTCGGTAAGAGGCCGCTTGCGTCAAGTCCTTCCCCGGTTTAGGAATCAACGTTATATATGCCTGGTTATCCCCCCAAGTCATAGCACCCCTCTCCGTACGCCTCTGGTATGTTGCCACTAACGTAGGGCCCACCCAGTCAGAAAGTAATTTATAAAATTCTGCCCTGTAGCCGTCAGGTCCAGGAGCCTTATAACAGCTAGCTGATGAAATCACCTGTTGCACCTCCTGAAGCGTTATGGGCTGTCCCAAGCAAGCACGCTGCTCTTCCGTCGCCTGGGGCAACTCCAAGCCACGCAAGTATGTTTCCATCATAGGAGTATCTATCTCCTCTGCTGCATAGAGTTTTTGGAAAAAAACCCTGAACACCGCACTAATCGCCTCTTTTTTATTCTGGAGGCAGCCTTGATCATCTCTAAGAGCGGCCACCAACTGCCCACTGCGTTGACCCCTCAAGCACCTACTTAACAATGTGCCCGGTTTGTCGCCGAAACAGTGTAACTTATATTTATAATACATAATAGATTTCTTAGCACGCTGATGCAGCAATTCGTTCAAGGCAACCTGAAGCTCCCAAAGTCTCTTCTTATTGGACATTGTAGGGGTGTGCCCACTGATCTTTCGCGCCCGAGTAACCTGCTTCTCTAACCTAATGATTTGCTCCGCCATCAATCGGCGCTTCCGCGCTACATAACCAATGATCTCCCCCTTAACACCACCTTAGCCGTCTCCCAGACCAATTCCGGGTCATCGCTATGAACCTGATGGTTCGCCTCAAATGCCTGCCAGCGCTGACACAAAAATTGCTGAAAATGAGTGTCTTTATAGAACTCAATTGGGAATCGCCATATATGTGCAACATTCATTGCTCCTCCCCATTGCAACTCCAACCAAATCATGGCATGGTCTGAAATTTCAAGAGGGCCTATCTGGGCATCCCCAGTACCTGCAAATAGACTCGCGGAAAGCAAAAGGTAATCAATGCGCGCACTTGTACCATGCGCCCGCGACGAGTGAGTAAAATCTTTTTCAAGGGGATGTAGCAATCTCCACGGATCTACTAGGCCCAACCGAGCCCGAAAACTCTGCAGAGTCCGGGCAAGGAGCTGCCGCTCACGAGTACTACCACCTCTTGAAGTATCCAATTCAACGTCCAAAACCCCGTTAAAATCCCCACCCATCATCAGGGGTACATCGGGTAATTGTTCAATTTTAGCCGCAAGCCGATTAAAGAAATCCGGATCTCGCGTGTTAGGAGCATACAGATCACCCAGGATTATCTCCCGATCTTCCAGTAGACCATGTAGTATTTATTTTATTTATTTATTTAGCAAGCATTTGTAGCCCGCTCCTTCCAGCGATCAGAAGCGGGTAGGATTACTATTGTGAAACTGCCGAATCAAGGCAGGTACAAATTTTGTTTACATACAGATTGTCAGAAAAGCACATCATACAGAGTTAACACTTCTTAGCTATGGGGGAGTTCATTTACATATATACATAAATACATATATACAGGATAATCTTCTTGGACTGTCGAATCAAGGCAGGTACAAATTTTGCTTACATACAGATTGTCAGAAAAGCACATCATACAGAGTTAACACTTCTTAGCTATGGGGGAGTTCATTTACAGATATACATAAATACATATAACAAAAATAACAAATAACAAAAGTAACAAAAATCTACCATGTGGGTCCACAATCTGCTGCATTAACATAAAACGCACCCGCTTGTGGACTAGGATGGCTATCCCACCCTTCTTTCCCAATGCGGGGGCCCTCCAGACCTGGCCCACCCAGTCTCTGCAGAGTTTAGCGTGCTCCTCCGCCGTCTGATGTGTCTCCTGGAGTAGCGCAATATCACAATGATGTCTAGCCAATGCTTTCAATATTTTATATCTCTTGATGGGGCTACCGAGTCCACAAACATTCCAAGAAAAGACTTTCAACATATCTCCTCCATCAGAGGTCTTTAGGGGGGATCAAATATCCACAAGAAGCACATACATACAGAGGCAACCCCCCCAGCCCAGGGCCGCCTCCTCCGTATTTCCCAGATGAAATGGCCGGACCTCCGCAAGGGCTGTAGACCGTGATAATATCCCTTCCCCTCCCCCCCTTCCCCAAACCCTCCTCCCCACCAATCCCCCCTCCACCCATCACTACCAACTCCACTTAGCCTAATCCTAGACTAACCCTCCCCTTGTGGTATTCAGGCCTACCCCTACCCATAAAGTCCCCTTGAACCAAACTGAAAAAAAGCTCTAAGCAAAATAAAATTCTCTCAGGCACTCTCTCCTAACACTCACTCCCCAGTCCATTCCCAGGTCAAAACCCCCACCCATAATAACTCCCCTGAAACTAAGCTAACGTACTTACCCATCCCCCCCAAGGCACTCAACCATTCGCCCCCAGACATCCAGTCCCTAATCCAGAAGAAAATGAAGGGAAGGGAGAAAACAAAAATTCCTCAGGGTCACTTCCCCAACGCCCCAGGATGAGTGAGCTAAGTGCTGAGTATTCTTCCTAAGCGGAAATGAGAAAAACCCAAGACACAGGGCTCCGCACATGGGACCACCACCCAAGAAAAATGCATGCTACGTTGTGAACAACGCCGCAAAGTCCCTCACCCCGCCTGCAGCAGCACCCAACCAGACACTCAACAGGCCCGGCATCATAAGAATAGACGGGGAGAACACAAAAAATAGTAAAAAGTAAATAGGAAAAAAAAAAAATAGGAAAAGGCCTCCCCGCTACTCCATGAGGCGCCCTCAAATTAAAGGTTGTGAGCAATTCCTATTGTCCCAGTCCAGAAAAAAGAAATATAGCAGAGACAAACAAAACCCCCCGCTTAACCTGAAAGTATAAATCCCATCAGTAAACGAACACACACCACGCATACCAGCAACACATACGCACCGGTATTTCCCAATGCTTCTCCTGTTACCACACAAACTAAGCATTGATGCAGCAAACAATATAACAGAAAAGTCCAAACTCGGGGGAGGCTTCGGGCCACTGTGGACCCCTCTTCGGGCCCCTCGGTAGTGCCAGGCTCTCCCACCTACGAAGCCGTATCTTCTTGCTTGAAGCTCCAACAGAGCCGGCCACCCGCCTCACAGAGCAGAGTCCGAGGCTGTATTGATGCGTTCCAAAAATGCCTGAGCATCTGCAGGTGTCAAAAACAGCTGAGTCCGGCCTTGATAGTCCACCCGCAACTTAGCCGGATAGAGCAGCGAGAAGCGAATTCCGTGATTCACAAGTTGGGCACAGGTGGCTGTAAAAGCCTTTCGTCGTTGGCTGACCAGCTGTGAATAGTCCTGGAAAATCAGGATTTGGTCCGAACCATCCACCGGTCTCCTGCGGGCTCGCGCAGCTCTTAAAACTTCCTCCTTCTGACTGAAGTCAAGAAAGCGGGCGATGACGGCGCGTGGCCGACGGTCTTGATCGCGCTTTGGGCCCAGCCGATGTACCCGTTCTAGTTTGATCGGACCAGTCACCTTGCCGGGCAGATTGTCTTCTATCCAGGTAAGCAAAAAGCCCCGTAGGGCGCTGTCTGCCACACTCTCCGCAATCCCCACAAAGCGCAGATTTTTGCGGTGCCCTCGGTTTTCTAAGTCGTCCATCTTGTCGGCCTGGTGTTTCACCGTGACTTCCAAGGCCTGTACACGCGCCGCCAGGGATTGCTGAGTGTCCTCTAAGTCAGAGATTCTGGTCTCCGCCTGCTCCATGCGGCCAGTAAACTCCTAGATGTTCTGGTTGACACTCTGTATCTGCTCAGTCAGCTCGCGGAAGTGCATATCCAGAGCCTGCACCACTGCCGCGCTGACCTCCGCCACCATCGAGGAGTTACTGTCCACGGCGGGGCTCCGAGGCATGCCATCCGCCATTTTCGTGTCGGGGGCTCGAGGCTTCTCTCATCTTGGCGTTTTGGCAGCCATCAAACTCCCCCAACTCTCAGATAGGACCTTTGGGCGGTGGCCTTATACCCCGTCTCTGAGACACAGTGGGAATATGGTAAAATTGATAAATTGCCGTTGCTTGGGGTAGAGGCCCGGAACTGACCACCACACGTCCGTTCAGCTCATTACCACACCGGACGTCCGTTCCCATCGCTTTATCTACATTAAGTTGAGATAGTTTCTCACGAACACAGTCTTTTGAAAATTGTTCAAGATGTCCTTTGCTTCTGTTCCTATTTGTGGGTGTTTTCTGAGACTTGCAGGGGTACCAGCCCTACAGGAACCATGGGCCCATTTAAGAATTTCAGATTGCACTTGCTTATACATACATGTTGCATCTTATGAACTCCAGAAGGACGCTCTGTTTAGCTTGATGCAGGATTACAGCGAGTGTTAGCAGTAAATTTGAGAGACTGAGATCATACTCCACATACCGTGACTTAGGAGTAAGGTTCATGACTCTCATGGTATGCACAATACTAACTCATTTGGAGAAGTTGCCCCATGTGAGTCAGGGATGGGAAAGAGAATCGGCAGCATCTTCATGGGTATCAGGGGTGAAAGGAAGGATCAGGATGCTGATGTTTAATGGAAGGGCTGCTGCTTGGGGTTTGAGCATTCCCCATATGGAGCAGTGGTAAATGAATCAGCAGGTAGCATTGATGCACTTACTAAACTATTTGCCGAGGCATTTACCGCATGACATGTGTCTAACTTACCATGTCCTACTGAAGACCAAGAGTTTCCCTTTGGAAATCAACTGGCTTGTGCACCTTTCAGGAACAAAATATGTTGTTCATGGATTTCACACCTTTTATGCATTGGAAATCATGCGTGGGGTTTTCAAACTAAAATCCCCCTGGGTACTTCCCGTCCCACAACCTAATTTTACCCCTTTTTCCCTGTGGGTAAAAGTTACATAAGAACATAAGAAATTCCATACTGGGTCAGACCAAAGTCCATCAAGCCCAGTATCCTGTTTCCAACAGTGGCCAATCCAGGTCACAAGTACCTGGCAGGTTTCCAAAAAGGAACACCGGTACCACAATGCTTGTCCCAGGCCAGGCAGTGGATTTCCCAGGTACTCTTTAATAATGATTTATGGACCTTTTCTCCAGGAACGTATCCAAACCTTTTTTAAAGCCAGCTACATTAACAGCTCCCACTGCATCCTCCAATAATGAATTCCAGAGTTTGACCACATATTGAGTGAAAAAATATTTTCTCTTATCAGTCTTAAATGGGTTACACTGTACCTTCATTGCATATCCCCTAATTTTTCTACTTTTTGATGGCATAAACAGCCAATCTAAGTTTATCTGTTCTACTTCATACATTAATTTATAGACCTCTATCATATCTTCCTTCAGCCGTCTCTTTTCCAAATCAAAGAGCCCTAACCTTTTTAGCCTTTCCTCATAAGGGCATCCTTCCATTGCATTTACCATTTTAGTGTCTCTTCTCTATACCTTTTCTAATTCTGCTATATCCTTTTTAAGATACGGAGAACAGAATTGCACACAATATTCAAGGTGTGGTCGCAGTATGGAACAATACAGAGGCATCATAATATCCTTGGTTTTGTTCTCCATTCCTTTCCTTATGATTCCTAGCATTCTATTTGCTTTCTTGGCCGCTGCTGCACACTGGGCAGAGGGTTTCCACGTATTATCCATGATGACACCTAAATCTTTTTCCTGAACGATGGTTCCTAATGTGGAACATGGCAACGTGTAACCATATTTTGGGTTGTTCTTTCCAGATGTATAACTTTGCACTTCTCTACATTAAATTTCATCTGCCATTTGGATGTCCAGTCTTCCAAGATATCCAGGTCCTCTTGCAATTTTTCATGGTCCTCTTATGTTTTTAACAACTTTGAATAATTTTGTGTCATCTGCAAATTTGATCACCTCAGTCGTTATTCCCATTTCCAGGTCATTTATAAATATGTTAAAAAGCAGCAGAGACCCAGCACAGATTCTTGGGGTACTCCACTATTCACCTTTCTCCGTTGAGAAAATTGGCCATTTAGCCCTACTCTCTGCTTTCTTTTAACCAGTTCGTGATCCATGGTAGTACAGTGCCTACCATCTCAGGACTTTTTAATTTCACCACGTCTCTCATGAGGAACGAGGAACCTTATCAAAGGCTTTCTGAACATCCAGATACACTATATCAACCAGCTCACGTTTATCTACCTGTTTATTCACACCTTCAAAAAATATAACAGATTAGTAAGACAATACTTCCCTTGGCTAAATCCATTTATTTATAAGGCTTTTTATACCGCTTTATCATTTCCGCCAAAGTGGTTTACATTGTAACTTAAACTTGGTAACGTACATTAAACAGGGACATTGGTCATTTGGATTTTTCTGAGGCAATGGAGGGTTAAGTGACTTGCCCAAGGCCACAAGGAGTGCTAGTGGGAATCGAACCCTGGTCTCTGGGTTTCTAAGTCAGTGCTCTAACCATTAGGCTACTCCTCCATTCCATGTTGGCTTTCTCCCATTAGAACCATAACTATCTACATGTTCAGTAATTGTATTCTTTATAATAGTTTCTATCATTTTTCCCGGTACTGACGTCAGGCTCACCTGTCTGTAGTTTCCCAGATCATCCTGGAACGCTTTTTAAAAATTGGTGTTACACTGGCCATTCTCCAATCTTCAAGTACAACAGATTATTTTAATGATAGTTCACAGATTACTAATAGTAGGTCTACAATCTCATATTTCAGTTCATTCAGCACCCTTTGATGTATACCATCCGATCCAGGTGGTTTGCAGTTTATCAAATAGTTGTAATACATCTTCCCGGTTTATCGATACATTACCTTTAAATAAGGTATGGGTAACCTCCCTACACCACC
Organism: Ichthyophis bannanicus; assembly: GCA_033557465.1. Lineage (NCBI taxonomy): Eukaryota > Metazoa > Chordata > Amphibia > Gymnophiona > Ichthyophiidae > Ichthyophis > Ichthyophis bannanicus. Next base: position 549,396,437 of record CM066033.1, read on the forward strand.
TTCAGTAAAGACCAAAGCAAAGAATTCAGTCTCTCCGCTATGGCCTTTTCCTCCCTTAGTGCTCCTTTTACCCCTCTATCATCTAATGGTCCAACAGACTCTCTCACAAGTCTTTATTATGCAGTTCTGCTTCCACAGCAAGCTTTTTTCCAAATTCTCTTTGTCTGCCTTATCAATGCCTTGCATCTGACTTGCCAGTGCTTATGTTGTTTCCCATTTTCATCATTTGGCTCCTTTTCTATTTCCTGAAAGATGTTTTTTTGGCCTCTTTGACCTCACCTTTAAACCATGCTGGCAGTTTTTTGGCCTTCCTTCCACTTTTTTAAAGCATGGAAAACATCTGGCCTAGGCTTCCGAGATAATATTTGTAAGCAACGCCCATGCTTTATGTAAATCTTTAACCTTTGCAGCTGCTCCTTTTAGTTTTTTTCTTAATTTTATTTTCCTCATTTTATCATAGTCTTGCTTTTGAAAGTAAAAGGTAGTTCTGTAGATTTCCTTGCCATTCTTCCATTTATTAAATCAAATGTGATCATTTTATGATCACTATTGCCAAATGGCCCTAACACCTTTATCTTTTGCACCAGATCCTGTGTTCCACTAAGAACTAGGTCAAAATAGTTTCCCCTCTTGTTAGTTCGTGAACCAGCTGTTCCAAGAAGCAGTCATTTATTTTATCTAGAAACGTTATCTCTCTAGCATGTCCTGTTCTTACACTGACCCAGTTGATACCAGGTAATTTAAATCTCTCATTAACTTTTGTTAGCTTCCGTGATTTCTCTGAGCATTTCATCATCCATCATCCAGGCAGTTGGTAGTAGACCCCCACTGCCATCGCCTTCCCCTTTTTACATGGAATTTCTATCCACAGGGATTGTACAGTATATTTTATTTCCTGCAAAACTTTATCCTGTGTGACTCAATGCCCTCTCTAACATAGAGCAAAACCCCTTCACCAATTTGATCTATCCTATTGTTGCGATATAATTTGTACTCAGGTATCTATGTCCCATTGGTTGTCCTTCTTCCACCAGATCTCTGAGATGCCAATTATATCTAACCTTTCATTTATTACTATATATTCTAATTCTCCTATCTTATTTTTTAGACTTCTAGCATTTGGATACAGGTTGTATTTTATTCACATTAATCTGGTTATCAGTTGATAGGGGTAATTTGGAATCTTTCAGCTCTGTCCGCTCTTTATTTAAAGGCATCTGGGTTACTTTTATCTTTATTGGAACCTCATGAAGCATTATGCATGCTTTTATCTGTAATTCCTGAAGAGGGGGCAGAGAAAGAAAAAATTTTAAAGGCCACTTTTATGTAGCTAAATCTTTTGAAAATTCTCATTCATAGCTTAATAATTTTAATGTTCTACAGAAATGCATCATGTAATTTTACCATGCAGCCACTAGATGGAACTTCAAACCATGTTTTTATTTTTCCCTGAACACTTTCAAAGACTACTTTCCTTGTTTCTAGACTGCAAAACATGAGATGACCTAAATGAAATTTGTTAATCTCCTCCATAAACCTCCGTAGATAGGGGAATTCAGAGAGTACAGTAAATCACTCTATTGCTGTAATGGTTGAGATCAAGGCCATTATGGATTTTCTATGAGTAACATTCCTCCAGTTGATAACAAAGGCACTTAAAGTATAACTTAAATGTTTGTTTATTTATGGCAAATTTAATATACTGCTAATGCAGAGAAAAATCTCAGCTGTTCACAAATAAAACATCCACATTCAAAAATCAAACACCCTGCCAAACCTTGCCCCAAAGAAAACCTTCATGGTGTTCTCCTAGGCTTCTGTGGCTAGTATCATGAACTTTGCAGTTTTCCGGGTCATGCTACGTCTTGATAAGTGAAACTGATATTTCAGCCATTCTATGACTTTCTTAAAGGTGAAGTGCTTATGCAGTGAATGTCTTTTCTTATATACAGTGTTTCTCAAAACTGGATTGGTGAGTTTGAAGCAAGAAACTTGAATTTTGGTGGGAATTTTCCCTCCAAAATCAAATTCAAATTTCTTGCCTTTTCTTCAAAGAAATTTCCTGTTTCAAACCCATCAATCTGGTTTGGAGAACGACCGTATATAAGAACAGATATTCACTGCATACAGGGGCGGCTCTACCATTAGGCAGTGAGCGGGCTGCCTCAGGCAGCAAAGTTTTGGGAGTGGCAAAAATGCCTCCAAAACACTCCAGTGGTGGCCGCTTCCCATCTGTCTGCTCTTGAAAAAAAAAGTTTTGTTTTTGCTTTTTTCAAGACCAGATGTCACCGCTGCCGCTTCTGCAGTAGTGGCAGCATCACCCTGCCTCAGACCCAATGAGAGGTGGCAGCAGCAGGCTACAAATTCTTAAAAAAAACAAGCACAAGCCTTCGTGAATTCAGCATGTGTGCTTGAAAGTCCGGCAGGTCCCACCTCCTTTTGACATATGCATTGTGTCAGAAGGGGGCGTGACAGGCAGGTCCCTCAAAGCACCTGGAGTCAGGAAGACCCCACACTTTTGTTGTGTATTTGCTGCCGCTGCTGCAAAGGATGGCTGAGAGAGGCAACAGTTGTGGCAGTAGGCTGGAGGAGGAGTGGATGACAGCATGGGGGAGAGGCAGATGCTAGACATTTCGGGAGCATGAAGGGACATAGGATGGGATTGGGGATAAATGCTGGCCATGAGGTGAGGGGGGGGGGGGCAGGTGGCAAAGAGCATATGCTCTCCTCACCTTGTGGCTAGCAAAAGGCAGATGGCTGCAACAAGTGGAGAGAGGCAAAAAGCAGATGCTGGCTACAGGATGGGTGTGGGGAAGGTGGAACACAGATGGTGGATACAGGATGGGCAGGGGCGGCCCAAGGGGGGTGCGGGGCCATGTGCGGAGACTCGGTGCATAAATATTTGCATAATGTTACCATACAATAACTTTTAGTAAACATACCTCTTAATGAGTGTATGGATAAAGAAAGACTAAAAGATTTCTACATTACTATAATCCAGTGCCAACCGCCAGGCACATTAGGAACTACTACAAACACTGCCCACTTAGAACCCATAGCAAACCCGCCCTATCGTAACAGCACTACCAGGACTCACAAAGCACCATACCCTACCTATCAAAAGGCAACACTGCAAATATTAAATCAATACATTTCAGAGAATAACAATACATGACCTACTGGGGAAAGAGAACAAGTGACACTGTCAAATAGGAATTACATAAACAGAATACCTCAACTCAGTTACACATGCAGAACATAGACCATTACCAAACAAGGAATCACAATTTAGAAACAGGAAGACAATAATTAAACTGGGAAACACAAAAGCCAAACTTGGAATGTACAACAACACTGTAGAAATAAAACTATAAATTAATTTCCTCTTGTACTAAACAAAGCGCAGACGTTAATGACGCACATTTCCCAGAGCTGACATATTCCAGTTAATAAATTCGAAATAAAGAGATATTTTTCTACCTTTTGTGCATTTTTTTTCAGTTGTAATTGCTCCAGCTACTTTCTTCTGGTTTCTTCGTGTCTTCTGCTAACTCTCCATCGTCTGCTGTCCATTTGTCCTTCTCTCTTCTACTTTTTTTCCATTCTCTCTCTACATCTGCTTTAACATATGAATGTTTCTCCTTTTGCTCTTTCCTCATTCATATTTCATCCACTCAAATTTTACCCCTTCATCCTCAATCCCCACTTACTCTCCCAATACCCAGCCAATTGTAGATTTTTCTTCCCTCCCACACAAAATATTTTTCCCATCTCCATTTCACTCTCCCAGCCCCATCCCATTCTAATCCTCCCCCAACATCAGCTCCCTTCTAGTTCCAGCCCCACCCAGCATCCACTCCCTGATAGTCCCCGCATCAGCCCATTTCCAGTCCTATCCTAGCCCCAAATGAGGCCCCGCACCCAGTCTCCGCACATGGCCGCACACCCCCCTTGGGCCGCCCCTGTGGGGGACTGATGCTGGACATGGGGTTAGGAGGGTAGAGGGCAAATGGTGATCATGGAATGGGGTAGTGAGCAGACACTGAACAAGGGGGGGCATGGGGGATGGAGAGAAATGCTGGGCATGGAGCACAGTTAGGGGAGTAAGGGCAGATGCTGGGCATGGGGGAGTGATGGGAAGAAAAGGTAGATGTTGGACATACGGGGTGGAGGAATGGTGGAGTGAGAAAGAGGATGAAGCGCTGGATGGTGGCAAGAGGGAGAGGGCGGAGGAGGAAAGAAGGGGACAGGTGCAAGGCTGGGGCAACCATCAGGCAAACTAGGCAGTCGCCTAGGGGGCAGTTTTGGGGTGGGGCAAAAAGCAGAACATTCAAAGCTAAACAATAAGGCATAAAGTATGACTAAGGTACCAACATATTGAAGGAACTCTAGAGCCAGCCCTGGACGGATAAAGGATGTGCAAGGAGGAAGAGAGAAAGAAGAGAATTAAAGACTGGGGAATGAGAGGATAGGGAATGAGAGGATAGGGAATGAGAGGATGGGGAATACGAGGATAGGGAATACGAGGATAGGGAATGAGAGGATGGGGAATGAGAGGATAGGGAATGAGAGGGTAGGGAATGAGAGGATGGGGAATGAGAGGGCTATGTTAAGGGTAGAAAACTGGTAGATGCAGTAACAAGAGGGGTTTTGAGGACTGGATGGTAAAAAGGACTAAAATCTGAGTTTATAGTAAGAGAAATAAATGGAAGAAAGATGAAAGGAAAAGTTAAATGCCCGAGATGCAAGGAAGTGAAAAAGTCAGGCGGGAAGTGGCAGATGGGTCAGAGACCTTAGAAAGCAAGTTAAGAGAAGACAGACAAAAGCAGAAACTAGAGACTGAGATCAACATGATTAGAGAATAACATGGCCAGTGAATTTGATTTCAAATGTAATGATTGTGATATGTCAGTCTTTGGAATGTACATGTTCCATCTTTATATTTTGCACAGTACATGTGCACATGCGTCTCTTTCTATTCCCTGGTGTTGTAATGCATGCAGGGGTGTAATCAAGAGTGTTCCCTGGTTTGCCAACTGGCTCCAGATGCACCCGACAAGCTTCATCCAGTCCTGGGTTTACCTCATTGCATGCAGGGATATGTAGTTCTGATTTCTCTATTGCACTCCATAAGAAAAGCCAGACTAAAAGTCCCTGCATGCAATGGGGTAAACCCAGGACAATTTCAATCCTGTTGGGCACATCTGGAGCCAGTTAGCAACCATGGGCCATGGCTCCTCCATTTTGGCATGGAGCCCACTGAATCAGTGGCAGCAAACAGTCTAATGAGAGGATAACTGGAGGCAATGTCAACATTCACACTGCTTAGTGTCCATCTGTATTAACACCAGTCCCCATCAAAAAATCAGTCCTGGATAAGTCACTGAAGCAAAGTCTGACTTCTTGGGGTTTCAGTTTAATTTTTGTCTTCATGTGTTTATTTTTAGTTTGTGGTAATTTACCTACTTGGTGAACATCTATCTGTGTTTTGAGTGTGTGACCAAGGACAAGTATGTTAGCATGGAGTTTCTGTGTTGAGATAGGTAATTATCCAGCTTGCTGGGTGTTCTGAATAGTATAGATGTTCCAGGGCCCACTGCAATATTTATAATGCTGCACTTTTCTGGGTAGGCTCCTTGTGTGAGTTTTGGAAGTTGATGCTGTTACAATATTGTATATTTTCTTTATAAAACAAATACAATGTGTGCCTTCGAGTTAGTCCTGACTCCTGGCGACCCAGAAGCTCCTGGGTTTTCTTGGCAGTGTGACCGGAAGTAGATTGCCAGGCCTTTCTTCTTTATAGGCCTTGAGTAATTTTTTTTAAGTTTGTATTACTTTACAATATGCCCAGTATGAATGAGGGTTTATATTGCTGTTACTGAGGTGACACCAGAATCAGAAATTATTTTTGGCATGTTGAGTTCTGATTGTAATGTCCTAGTTTGACTGTGTACCCCTTGTGGGGAGTGAACTTTCTTGGGATGCATAACATCTGTTCAAAAAGAAAAAGCAAGAACCACAGCACTGTTTAAAGCACCAAAATAAAATTATCCAGTATTCTGTTTCCAACAGCGGCCTATCCAGGTCGTAAGTACCTGTCAGGTTCTCTAAAAGGTACACAGATTCCATGCAGTTCATCTTGTGTTGTTAATGCAGACTTTATAGGCTTGTGGGATTTCTGAGACGGGTATTGTCCTGGTTTCATGTCTTATTTGACTGACTTATCAGCAGATCAGGCTAGACTGTCAGGTTTCTGATTGGTCACAGATAAAGCAGGGTGTTCTGCCGGGGCCAGCTTTGTCAACTCTTTTATTTAATTTGTATGTATCTTCTGTTTTGTCCTTTGATTCGTAATTATAGTGTTACTTATCAGGTTTATGTTGATGATTTTACGATATAAATGCTTTTTGCTATTTCTATGGATTTTCAGTCTTTGCTGCTTTTTGCCTGTATTCGGGATGTTGCTCATTGGTTTTCAGAATGTCTGCACTTCCATATCAATTACAATAGTCCCCTTTTTTCATTTAGAGATCCTCTGTGTTTGTCCTATGCTTTTTTGAATTCAGATACTATCCTCGTCTCTACCACCTCCACTGGGAGTCTATTCCATGCATCTATCACTCTTTCCGTGAAGAAATATTTCCACATATTACTCCTGAGTCTATCTCCTTTCACTCTCATCCTATGTCCCCTCATAGCAGAGCTTACCTTCAATTAAAAGAGACCCTCCAATGCATTTATGCCAAAAATTTATTTATTTATTTATTTAGACAGTTTTGTATACCGCCTTATCCTTCAATCAAAGCGGTCAAAAAGATATTTAAATGCCTCTATCATATTGCCCCATCCCACCTTTCCTCTAAAGTATAAATATTAAGGTCCTTACGTCTGTCCTCATATGCTTCATAATGAAGACCACAAATCATTTTAGTAGCCACCCTCTGCACCGACTCCAACCTGCTTATATCTTTTTGAAGGTGGAATCTCCAGAATTGCACACAATACTCCAAATGAGGTTACATAGAAGCATAGAAACATGATGGCAGAAAAAGACCACGTGGCCTATCTAGTCTGCCCTTCCATATAACCCACTAAAAGAATCCCCTTTTTTCCTTTAGAGAGCCTCTGTGTTTGTCCCATGCTTTTTTGAATTTAGATACTGTCCTCACCTCTACCACCTCCACTGGGAGACTATTCCACGCATCTACCACTCTTTCCGTAAAGAAATATTTCTGCATATTACTCCTGAGTATATCCCCTTTCACCCTCATCCTGTCCCCTCATAGCAGAGCTTGCTTTCAGTTGAAAGAGGCTTTCCTCCCGTGCATTTATGCCACAGAGGTATTTAAACTTCTCAATCATATCACCTCTGTCCCGCCTTTCCTCTAAAGTATACATATTAAGGTCCTTAAGTCTGTCTTTGTATGCTTTATAACGAAGACCATTAATCATTTTTGTAGCCACCCTTGCACTGATTCCAGCTTGTTTATATCCTTTGGAAGGTGCAGTCTCCAGAACTGCACTCAATACTCCAAGTAAGGTCGCACCAAAGACTTATACAGAGATACCATCAGCTCCTTTCTTCTGCTGGCCATTCCTCTCCCTGTGCACCCAAGCATCCTTCTAGCTTTCACAGTCACCTTTTCTACCTGTTTAAGCTACTTTAAGATCGTCAGACACAATCACGCCTAGGTCCCATTCTTCTTTCGTGGACAGAAGTAAGTCATCCCTTATACTGTACCGCTCCCTTGGATTGTTGCAGCCCAAATTCATGACCCTACATTTTTTAGCTTTAAATCTCAGCTGCCAAATTCTAGACCATTCTTCAAGTTTAGCTAGATCCCTCCTCATGTTATCTACACCTTCCTGGGTGTCTACTCTGTTGCAGATTTTGGTATCATCCTCAAACAAGCAAACCTTACCCTTCTGTAATATCACTAACAAAGATGTTCAAAAGAATTGGATCAAGGACAGATCCCTGTGGCACACCACTGGTAGCCTCCTCCTCAGAGTGAGATCCATTTACCTGTACCCTTTGTCACCTCCCACTCAACCAATTTCTAACCCAATCAGTAATTTTAGAGTCCATCCCTAGGGTGTTCAGTTAGTTTATAAGTCACCTGTGCGGAACGGTGTCAAAGGCTTTACTGAAATCTAAATTCACCATATCTAGGGCTCTCCCTTAGTCCAATTCCTTGGTTACCCAGTCAAAGAAATCAACCAGATTTGTCTGACAAGACCTGCCACTGGTGAATCCATGCTGGCTGGGATCCTGCAATCCATTGGAGTCCAGAAACCTCACGATTCTCTTTTAGTAGCCTTTCCAATAATTTACTAACCACAGAGGTTAGACTAACTGGCCTGTAGTTCTCAATGTCATTCCTATGTTCACTTTTGTGTAAAGGGACCACACGTGCCTTTCTCCAGTCCTCTGGCACCATTCCCGACTCCAAAGAGGCATTGAAAAGGTCAGACAGTGGAGCTGCTAGAACGTCCCCAAGTTCCCTCAGTATTCTAGGGTGTATCTCATCCAGACACACAGCTTTGTCTACTTTTAGTTTAGCTAGTTCCTCATGAACACAGTCTTCTGAAAATCATTGGAGATACCCCTCACTTCTGTTCCTATTTGTGGGTGTTTTCTGAGGTCCTGCTCCTGGCCCTTCATCTGTGAACACAGAACAGAAATATTTGTTAAACAATTCTGCTTTATCCTCATCAGTTTCTGCATATTACTTCCTTGCACCCTTGAGTCTGACAATACCATTTTGCCCTTCCTCCTCTCACTAACATAAAAATGTCTTATCCCTGCATTTTATTGCATTGGCTGAAGTGTTGTTTGTGACACATGATAAATCATTTGCTCTACCTCAGTCAGTCTTTCTAGATGACCATAGTGTGTCAGTGAGCAATGAAATTGTAGATTTAGGAATAACCCTGGATTGATCTTTAAGCATGCATTTGCATGTTAATAGCATCGTTCAGTGATCTTTTTTTCCAGATAAGGCTTTTAAGGCATTTTTGTCCTTTTTATCTGATTCTGATTTTTGTACAGTATTTCAGGTTTTTCTATTAATGACTTTAGATAATGTGAATGTTGTATCGATGAGTCTTCCTGTTTCAATGTGAAATGCTCTGCTGCTGGTGCAGGATGCAGCTGCGCAAGTTTTGTTAGCTAGAACCAGTTATGATCATATTACTCCTTGTTTACATGATTTTCATTGGTTGCCCATCCAACAGCGGATTCATTTTAAAGTGCTGTGTATGATTATGAAAATTCACTTGGGTTTATCAGCAGTATGCCTTACTAGACGATTAAATCAATGTCATTCTTCTAGATGACCTGTTTGCACTAATGTGCAAAATTCATTAGCTATACCATCTTTACATTTTGGTTGCCTACAAATAACCTGTGCCCATGCTTTTATATATTTTGCACCAAGATTATGGAATTGTTTGCCTGACAATTGTGGTTGCAATGTGATCTAATGAGTGTCCATAAATTGTTCAAGGCCCATTTTTTACAGCAGGATTTTAGTTATGCTGGAAATTGATTTGTTTTACTGTTCATCATTGTGATATTATTGTGTATGTTTTTGCCCGCCTTGGACTTTGTGATTAGATGGTATATAAATATTTTAAATAAATAAATAAATAAAAATCTTAAAAGTGATTAAATTTACTTTCAAAATTCTCAAGAGTTTTTCACAGCTGATCGGTTCACTGAGATTTTGCACAAATTTCATCTGAGCAGATTGGATATCACCTTGTGTGATACTAGGAACTACTTTTTATGCGTATTTTTCTAAACATGTAGAGCAAAAAAAGGAAAAAGACACAAGAGGTGGGTAAGACCTTTTCTTTGCACTAGCTTAATATACACAGGGGGGCAATTCTATAAAGTAGTGGTAAGAATATCCATCCATGCTTATCCATGTCGGCACAAATGATACTGCCAGGTATCCCTCTGAGCATACTGTATAAAAAGTGACTTAATAACTTTGGGACAGAGGGTAAAGCAGATAGGTGCACATGTGGTGTTCTCTTCAATCCTCTCTGTTGAGGGAAAAGACCGAGGCAGAGAAGCTCGCATCCTGGAGATGAATGCATGGCTGCGTGGATGGTGTCATCAAGAGCATTTTGGTTTCCCAGATGATGGGATGATTTTCTAAGGGCTGCAGAGCACAGATGACATCCATCTTTCAAAGAAAGGTCAAAATGTCTTCCGCAGCAGACAGGCTGACCTACTGAAGAGGGCTTTATACTAGATTCATTGGGGATGGATGCAGAAAGCCCTAGGTAAGTGAAAGCCCTCAGGTAAGTAAAATATCAAATACCTCTGTAGAAATGGGGTAAAAGCGGCAACATCTGGAAAGCGGTGTGCATAAATGCACATAGTATGGTAAATAAGATGCCAGATGTTGAGGCTTTAATAGAAGAGGCTGAGCTGGATTTAGTAGCAGTTACAGAGATCCTCTTTCTCAGGATCCCCCGACCCATAGTTTCTTGTTTCCGCTATCTGGGTGTTCTTTTCGATTCCGATCTCTCCTTCCAAGCCCACATTTCACATATCACCAAAACTTCCTTTTTCTTCCTTCGCCAAATTCGTGCAATTCGTCCTTTTCTCACACCACCTGCTCTCACTACTCTTCTACTATCACTTGTTATGTCCCATATCGATTTCTCTAACTCTGTTCTCATTGGCATTACAAAATCACAACTAGGCAGACTACAACGAATTCAGAATACTGCTGCCCATCTCATCACACACTCCTCCCATCGTGACCATGTAACACCTCTTCTTCTTCGCCTCCACTGGTTGCCCATCTCCTTTCGATCTCAGTTCAAATTACTAACTCTAGTTCATAGAGCCCTCCACACTAGCACCCCTCAATACCTGGCAGATCCTATCACATTTCACACCCCCAGACATAGCCCCCCCCCTGCTCATTCCATCTGAACCGCCTTCATGTCCCTTCTCCCTCTCTCGCCCACCTCCAGTCCACCCGCTCATCTGCGTTCTTTTTCATTGGCCCTGCACTCTGGAACTCACTGCCCACTTCCCTCAGGTTAGAACCCCATCACGTCACCTTCAAACAGAACCTAAAAACACACCTTTTCTCCCTAGCCTTTGACCTTCCCTCCCCTTTTGTTTGACCCACCTCCCCAACTATAATTGTTACTCTGCTCTCTGTCTTGTATGCCTATTTACTACCTCTGTCCTATTATTGATTGTAATTTCCTTTCACTTTCTGGCCTTGTGCCCACTTTTTAAGTTATTGTAAACTGTGAACCGCTCTGATTCTTAAAGTAGGGCGGTATATCAAATAAATAAACAAACATGGTTGATGGACAACCATGACTGGGATGTAATTATACCAGGCCATACTATATTCAGGAAGGATAGGGTAAGAAGAAGGGGAGGAGGAGTGGCACTATATGTAAAAAATAATATTAAGGTTATAGAATTACAGGGCTTAAAAGGGAGCGAGGAGGCAATGTGGGTTAAACAAGAAAGGGGGAACAGAAAATCAATTTGCATTGATGTGATATACAGATCCCCCCCCTCACCGGAAGAAGAAGTGGATGGGGATTTAATAGTAGACATACGCAATATTGCCATGAAAGGAGAAGTGCTACCGATAGGTGATTTCAATATGCTGGATGTTGATTGGCACATCCCTGCTGCGGAGTCATTTAGAAGTAAGGAGATCCTGGATTCTCTACAGGGAAAACTATTCCAGCAACTGGTAACAGATCCGACATGTGAAGGGACCATATTGGACTTGGTACTTACCAATGGGGAAAGTATTTCTGATGTTATAGTGGGAAATCATCTTGCATTGAGCGATCACCAGATGGTGTGGTTCAGTAGTAGGTCTGGGGTTGATAAAGTCCATTCAAAAGTGACGGCCTTAGACTTTAGGAAAACTAACTTTGCCAATATGGAACAATACCTCAATAAGTCGTTAGTGAAATGGGAGCAGCTGGGGGATGTAGAAAAGAAATGGCCAAAACTGAAAGGGGATATTTCAAGGGCAACAAACCTTTTTGTTAGAAAGGTAAATAAATGAAAATGGAAACGGAGGCTGCTATGATTCTCCAAAGAAGTAGCTGAAAAGGTGAAGAAAAAGAGGGTGGCCTTCATAAAATACAAGAGATCACAGAGATAGGAAGACAAGCTTCAGTATTTGGAAGAATTTAGAGAAGCTAGGAAAGTAGTCAGGAAAGCAAAGATGCAAAAAGAAGAAGAAAAAGCCAATGCAATAAAATGGGAGGGATAAGATATTTTTCAGATACAGTATGTTAGTGAGAGGAGGACATGCAAAAGTGGTATTGTCACACTCAAGAGGAAGGGGAGGAATATGTAGAAACTGATGAGGATAAAGTGGAATTGCTTAACAAGTATTTTTGTTCTGTGTTCACAGATGAAGAGCCAGGAGTAGGACCTCAGAAAATGCCTACAAATAGGAACAGAAGTGAAGGGGATCTCCAACAATTTTTAGAAGACTGTTCGTGAGAAACTAGCTAAATTAAAAGTAGACAAAATGATGGGGACAGATGGAATACATCCAAGAATATTGAAGGAATTTGGTGATGTTTTGGCACCCCCACTGACTGACCTTTCAATGTTTCTTTAGAGTTGGGAGTAGTCCCAGAGGACTGGAGAAAGGTACATATGGTCCCTTTACACAAAAGCGGAAGTAAGAATGAGGTTGAGAACTACAGGCCAGTTAGTTTGATCTCTGTAATGAGTAAATTAATGGAAACACTGCTAAAACAAATGATAGTGAGGTTTCCAGAGTCAAGTGGATTGCAGGATCTGAGGCAGCATGAGTTTACCAGAGGCAGGTCTTGTCAGACAAATCTGATAGATTTCTTCAACTAGGTGACCAGAGAGTTGGACCGAGGGAGAGCCCTAGATGTGGTGTACTTAGATTTCAGTAAGCCTGTGACACTGTTCCACACAGGTGACATATAAATAAATTGAACACCCTAGGATGGACCCTAAAGTGATTAACTAGATTAGAAATTGGTTGAGTGGGAGGTGACAAAATGTACAGGTAAATGGATCTCACTTTGAGGAGAAGGATGTTACCAGTGGTGTACCACAGATATCTGTCCTTGGTCCGATTCTTTTTAACATTTTTGTTAGTGATCTTATGGAATGGCTGTTGGGCAAGGTTTGACTCTTTGTGGATGATACCAAAATTTGTAATAGAGTAGATACCCAGGAAGGAGTAGAAAACATGAGGAGGGATCTAGTTAAGGAAGAATCGTCAAGAATTTAGCAGCCGAGATCTAATGTTAATAAATGCAGGGTCATGTATCAGGGCGGTTCTGTCCATAACAGAAGAGCGAGACCTAGGCATGATTGTTTCTGATGATCTTAAAGTGGCTAAACAAGTAGAAGAGGCGAATGTGAAAGCCAGAAGGATGCTTGGGTGCATAGGGAGAGGAATGGTCAGCAGAAAAAGGAGGTGATAGTGTCTCTGTATAAGTTTCTGCTGTGGAGTATTGTGTGCAATTCTGGAGACCACACCTTCAAAAGATATAAACAGGATGGAGTTGGTACAGAGGGTGGCTACTAAAATGGTCAGTGGTCTTCATTATAAACCATATGGGGACAGACTTAAAGATCTTAATTTGTATACATTAGAGGAAAGGAGGGCTAGAGAAGTTTAAATACCTCCGTGGCATAAATGCACAAGAGGAAAGCCTCTTTCACTGGAAAGTAAGCTCTGCAATGAGGGGACATAGGATGAGGGTGAAAGGGGATAGACTCAGGAATAATATGTGGAAATATTTATTTATGGAGTGGTACATGCGTGGAATAGTCTCCCAGTGGAGGTGGTAGAGATGAGGACAGTATCTGAATTCAAGGAAGCATGGGACAAACACAGAAGATCTCTAAAGGAAAAAAGGGACTACAGTAATTGATATGGAAGGGCAGGCTAGTAGGCCATGTAGTGTTTTTCTGTCGTCATGTTTCTATGTTTCTATTTACACATCAGTGGCTTCTATTCTATAAATGTGAATCTGTGCGTATTTGACTACAGAATACTAAGTGTAGATGGCCACGAATGCACAGAGCAGGTGTAAATGACCACACATATGTTATGTGCATGGGCCATATTCTATAAAGATTCAGGTAAATTTGTGCTCCGCCCCTGTGCATGACCACAGTGAAAGTAGGCGCCATCAGTCCATGGTACATACTTTCAGAATGGTGACCAACTCAGCTCCACACATACGTGGTCATTTATGTGCGTAAACCATTCCAATTCCACAATTTACACAAATTAACACACAAAAATCTAGCTGCACCTTGAAGATACTATGGGGGCCTTTTACTAAAGGCACATGTTGGACACGTGTTGATAGCCAGTGTTGCTGGATTTTGGCGCTAAATGTCCATAGTGCATTAGGAATGCCAGCGGTAGGGTTAGGGGCGGAGAGTGGTGCGGCAAGCGCCTGTACGATGGGCTAGTAGCACAGGTGCGCTCACCACCACCTCCATAAGTCATGTTGAATGCCCCTGCGTACATTGTGGTAACTGCCAGGCGCATGCTTTCTATGTCCTCGGCAGTTAACACTGTGGTGTTGCCCTAACACACCATGGATTTATGCATTATGGATGTGTTAAGAACATAAGAACATAAGATATGCCATACTGGGTCAGACCAAGGTCCATCAAGCCCAGTATTCTGTTTCCAACAGTAGCCAATCTAGGTCATATGTACCTAGCAGTTTCCCCCAAGGGACACAGGTTCCACAATGCTTGTATTGGTTCAAGCATTGATATCCTGGGTCCCTTCTTAATAATGGCTTATGGACCTTTCCTCCAGGAACTTGTCCAAACCTTTTTTAAACCCAGCTACACTAACAGCCTTTACTACATCCTCCGGTAACAAATTCCAGAGTTTGATTACACGTTGAGTGAAAAAATATTTTCTTTTATTAGTCTTAGTTTACCCTGTAGCTTCATTGCATGTCCCCTAGTCTTTCTATATTCTGATAAGGTAAACAATCGATCTACGTTTACCCGTTCCACTCAGCCCATTAATTTATAGACTTCTATCATATCTCCCCCTCAGCCGTCTCTTTTCCAGGTTAAAGAGCCCTAACCTTTTTAGCCTTTCTTCATAGGAGTATCCTTCCATCCCCTTTACCATTTTGGTGGCTCTTCTCTGAACCTTTTCTAATAACTCTATATCCTTTTTAAGATACGGCGACCAGAATTGCACACAATATTCAAGGTGCGGTCTCACCATGGAACGATATAGAGGCATTATAATATCCTTTGTTTTATTTTCCATTCCTTTCCTTATCATACCTAGCATTCTATTTGCTCTCTTGGCCGCCGCTGCACACTGGGCCGAGGGTTTTAACATGGTATCCACAATGACGCCTAAATCTTTTTCCTGGGTGGTGGTTCCTAATGTGGAACCTTGCATCGTGTAACCATAATTTGGGTTGTTCTTCCCTAGGTGCATAACCTTGCACTTGTCCACATTAAATTTCATCTGCCATTTTGATGCCCAGTCTTCCAATTTATCAAGATCCTCTTGCAATTTTCCACAATCCTCTTGGGTTTTAACAACTTTAAATAGTTTTGTGTCATCTGCAAATTTGATAACCTCACTCGTTATTCCACTTTCCAGGTCATTTATGAATATGTCAAAAGCAGCGGACCCAGCACAGATCCCTGGGGTACACCACTATTCACCTTTCTCCATTGGGAAAATTGGCCATTTAGCCCTACCCTCTGCTTTCTATCTTTTAACCAGTTCCTGATCCACAATAGTACACTGCCTCCTATCCCATGACTCTTTAGATTTGCCCAAAAGTCTCCCATGAGGGACCTTGTCAAAGGCTTTCTGAAAGTCCAGATACACAATATCAACCGACTCACCTTTGTCCACCTGATTATTCACTCCTTCAAAAAAACATAACAGATTAGTAAGACAAGATCTTCCTTGTATAAAGCCATGTTGGCTGTCTCTCATTAGTTCATGACTATCTACATGCTGAGTAATTTTATTCTTTATGATGGTTTCTATCATTTTTCCCGGTATTGACCTCAGGCTCACCGGTCTGTAGTTTCCCGGATCACCCCTGGAACCCTTTTTAAAAATTGGTGTTACATTGGCGATCCTCCAATCTTCAGGTATTAGAAATGATTTTAATGATAGTTCAGAGATTACTAATAGCAGGTCTGCAATCTCATATTTCAGTTCTTTCAATACCCTTGGATGTATACCATCCGGGCCCAGGTGATTTGCTACTCTTCAGCTTATCTAATAGTTGTAATACATCTTCTCGATGTATCGATATTTCCTTCAATTCTTCTGCACCTTTAAATACCACTTCAGTCATGGGTAGCATCCCTACATCTTCCTCAGTAAAGACTGAAGCAAAGAATTCGTTCAGTCTCTCCGCTATCGCCTTGTCGCCTCTTAGTGCTCCTTTAACCCCTTTATCATCTAATGGACCAACTGACTCTCTCACAGGTTTTTTGCTACGAATGTACTTGAAAAGGTCTTTACTTCGCGTTTTTGCTTCTGCAGCAAGCTTCTTCTCAAATTCTCCCTTTGCCTGCCTTATCAATGCCTTGCATTTGACTTGCCAGTGCTTGTGCTGTTTCCAGGTTTCGTCGTTTGGCTCTTTTTTTCCATTTCCTGAAAGATGCTTTTTTGGCAACAACAGCCTCTCTGACCTCAACTTTAAACCATGCTGGCAGTTTTTTGGACTTCTTTCCACTTTTCTTAAAGCGTGGAATACAGCTGGTCTGGGCTTCCAAGATAGTATTTTTCAACAACAGCCAAGCCTGATGTATGTCTTTAACCTTTGCAACTGCTCCTTTTAGTTTTTTTCTTGACTGTTTTCCTCATTTTATCATAGTCTCCCTTTCGAAAGTTAAAAGGTAGTACTGTGGATTTCCTTACTATCCCTCCTCCACTAATTAAATCAAAGGCGATCATGCTATGATCACTATTGCCAAGTGGCCCCAACAACCTTATCTCTTGCACTAGATCTGGTGTTCCACTAAGGATTAGGTCTAATATGGCTTCCCCTCTGGTCGGTTCATGAACCAGCTGCTCCAAGAAGCAGTCATTTATTTCATCTAGGAACTTTATCTCCCTAGCATGTCCTGACGTGACACTGACCCAGTCGATACCGGGGTAGTTGAAATCACCCATTATTATTACTGTGCTGTAACGTTTGTTAGCTTCCTTGACTTCTTTGAGCATTTCATCATCCATTTGGTCATTCTGGCCAGGCGCTCGATAGTACACCCCCACTGCCATTGCCTTCCCCCTTTTACATGGAATTTCAATCCATATAGATTCTACAGCAGATTTTGTTTCCTGCAAAACTTTAATCCTTTCTGACTCAATGCCCTCTCTAACATAGAGAGCAACCCCTCCACCAATTTGATCAGCTCTATCATTACGATATAGTTTGTACCCAGGTATCACAGTGTCCCACTGGTTGTCGTCCTTCCACCATGTCTCTGATATTCCAATCATATCTAACCTTTCATTTAGTGCTATATATTCTAACTCTCCCATCTTATTTTTTAGACTTCTAGCATTTGCATACAAGCATTTTAGAGAATGTATTTTATCCATATTAATTTGTCTGTTAGACATGCGTAATTTGGGATCTTTAAGCTCTGTCTGCTCCATACTTGAGGGCATTTGGGCTACTTTACTCTTTTGTGGAACCTCTCTGCTTTTGGTAGTATCCTTCAAAGATACATTCTTCCGAACCATCTGCTCTTGGGCGACTGTCGGCTTTCCCCTAATATCTAGTTTAAAAGCTGCTCTATCTCCTTTTTAAAGGTTAATGCCAGCAGCCTGGTTCCATCCCGGTTAAGGTGAAGCCCATCCCTTCGGAAGAGCCCCTCCTTTCCCCAGAATGTTCCCCAGTTCCTAACAAATCCAAACCCCTCATCTCTGCACCATTGACTCATCCACGCATTGAGACTCCGGAGCTCTGTCTGCCTTTTGGGTCCTGCGCGTGGAACAGGAAGCATTTCGGAGAATGCTACCCTGGAAGTTCTGGATTTCAACTTCCTACCTAAAAGCCTAAATTTAGCCTCCAGAACCTCCCTACCACATTTTCCTATGTCATTGGTACCAACATGTACCAAGACAGCAGACTCCTCCCCAGCACTATCTAAGACCTTATCTAGGTGGCGCGTGAGGTCTGCTACCTTCGCACCAGGCAGGCATGTTACCAGGCGATCCTCACGTCCATCAGCCACCCAGCTATCTACATGCCTAGTGATCGAATCACCAACTATAACGGCTGTCCTAACCCTTCCCTCATGGGCACATGGCCCTGGAGAAACTTCTTCGGTGCGAGAGGGTTTTACATCACTTGGAGGACAGGTCCTAGTTACAGGATCACTTCCTGCCACACCAGGGTGATGCTCTCCTGTCACGTGACCTCTCCCCTCCATGGCAACAGGGATGCTGCCAGACTGGAGGTGGGACTTCAGGACTATATCCCTGTAGGTCTCGTCTATGTACCTCTCTGTCTGTCTTATGCTTTCCAAGTCTGCTACTTTAGCCTCTAGAGAACGGACTCGTTCCCTGAGAGCAAAGAGCTCCTTGCACCTAGTGCACACGTAAGACCTCTCACCAACTGGGAGAAAATCATACATGTGACACTCAATGCAAAAGACTGGAAAGCCCCCATCCCGCTGCTGGACTGCTGTCTGCATCTTAGTTTTAAGTTTGTGTTTAGATCTAAGTTCTTTACTTACTAAGGGTTGCTATGGATATTTATACTAATAAAACTGAACCTAATACGTGTAATATACCTTGTTCACCTGAAGCTTAACTAATCTCAGGTCCTTAGTGTATGACTGATTTGGGTAATGAGCTTCACCTGAGAGCACCTCCTTCTTTTAAGATGTGTAAGTACCTATAAAGCTATGATTATCCCAGGGGAGGGAAATAACACTTATTAAAAGAGGGCTGCTACACAGTACCCTGTCTTGTGCTGCTGAGGTAAGCTATATTCTGATTTGATTTAAATTATAGCTCTTAGCTGCTGCTAGGCTCTAACTTCTTATGAAATTTAAAGTACAAGCTCTCTGCTGGGTTCTAAATTTAACCAGAAAGCTCTTTTCTGTGTTGTAAATTTAAGCTAAAAGAACCTTGCTGATGCTAGGCCCTGAGTGACTATTAAATGTAAACTACAAGCTCTCTGCTGGGTTCCAAATGTAACCAGAAAGCTCTCTTCTGTGTTTTAAATTTAAACTAAAAGTACTTTGCTGTTACTAGGCCCTGAGTGACTATTAAATTTAAAGTACAAGCTCTCTGCTGGGTATGAAATGTAACCAGAGAGTTCTCCTCTGTGTTTTAAATGTAAACTTAAACTGCTGCTACTAGGCCCTGACTGATTTAACAAAAATAGTGGATCACAGATTAATTAGCTTTAATACAAAGAATTCCTTTTAGAAAATTACCAGAAGTAAATACTCACAGTTGCAGATCTCCCTCCAGAAGCAACAGTCCCCCCTTACCAGTCTTTCAAGACTGTTTGGTGCAACACCACAACACCCACTAGTAAAAAGGGCCCCTATGCATTTTATTCACTGACCTGATGAAGGGAGGATAGCTCTTGAAAACGTGTCATAAATGCATTAAGGAAGTCTAATAAAAAATGTATCACCTCTCTTTTCCAGTATTATTAATACAGTTACTTGCAGGAAAGTCTGTCAACATTGACTACACAAACAATGGCATTGCTCCTATTTCTGTTTCCTCCATGAAAACAACAAATCACTCTGCCCCCTTGTGTCACAAACCTTGCTTCCAAATATCCCTATACCCCCCAGATTGCCTCCCCAACAGCCTCCATTTACCCTCCTTACCAAAGGGAAATGCAAGCTCTTTAGAAGCAGGAGAGGGGGGAGGCCAATTGCTCCTTCCCAACTGGCCATGAGCTTCGAGGTGCCAACAGAGCTGTAGTTCCCGCCGCCCCCTCCCTGTCAACTATTCTTCATATTCTGGTAGAAAAGCGGTATATAAGCCTAGTTAAATAAATAAATATTGAGGAAAACAGCAAGCGCTTAATGCAATTATCATGCACTTTCCCTCCAGTGCTTTTTAACACATTTATAAATGATCTGGAAATGGGAACAATGGGTGAAGTCATTAACTTTGTAGATGACACCAAATTCATTGACCTAGATGGTGCATATGCAGAGGCGTAGCGTGGGGGGTGCAGGGGGGGCCGGCCGCACCGGGTGCAACATGGGGGGGGGGCGCGCTCGCACTCGCAGCTCTCTGCAGTGCTGGCTGGTTTTCAGCCGGCCTGGCCGGTTTTTCCACGGCCAGGCCGGCTGCCGGCGCAGAGGCAAAACCGGCCCTTTAAAAGCCGGTTTTTTTGCTCTGGCCGCAAGATCGGGAGCGGCCAGAGCAAAAAACCGGCTTTTCTCCGCTTCAGAGGGAGCCGGGGAAGCCCGCGCGAGGCCCCGGCTCCCTCTGAACAGCCACCAGCGTGAAGAGCCTTTACCTTCACGCTGGCGGCTGTTCCTGTGAAGCCGCGAATGCTGGGAAAGGTTAAAGGTTGCCCTTTACCCTTTCCCAGCATTCGTGGCTTCACAGGAACAGCCGCCAGCGTGAAGGAAAAGGCTCTTCACGCTGGTGGCTGTTCAGAAGGAGCCGGGGCCTCGCGCGGGCTTCCCAGGCTCCCTCTGAAGCCTCAGACAGCCGCGATGCTGGTCGGGGGGGGGGGGGCAAGGACTGCATTGGCTGTGATGGGGGGGACCTGGACTGGAAAAGGGCTAAGGGGGGGGGGGACTTGGACTGGAAAAGGGCTAAGGGGGGGGACTTGGACTGGAAAAGGGATAGGGGGGGGGGACTTGGACTGGAAAAGGGCTAAGGGGGGGGGACTTGGACTGGAAATAGGCTGTGATGGGGGGGGGACCTGGACTGTAAAAGGGTTATGGGGGGGGGGACATGGACTGTAAAAGGGTTATGGGGGTGGAGGGGACCTGGACCGGAAAAGGGCTATGGGGGGGGGGGGACTTGGACTGGAAATAGGCTGTGATGGGGGGGGGGGACCTGGACTGTAAAAGGGTTATGGGGGGGGGACATGGACTGGAAATGGGTTGTGATGGGGGTGGAGGGGACCTGGACTGGAAAAGGGCTATGGGGGGGGGGGAACTTGGACTGGAAATGGGCTATGGTGGAGGAAGGGGGATCTTGGACTGGAAATAGGCTGTGATTAGGGGGGCTAGGACTGCAAATGGGCTGTGATGGTGCGGGGGGACTCAGACTGCAAATGGACTGTGATGGTGGGGGGGGGGCCTAGGACTGGAAATTGGCTGTGATGGGGGACTTAGACTGGAAATGGGCTGTGATTGGGGGGGAGGGCTAGGACTGGAAATGGCCTGTGATGTGAGGGCTAGCACTGGAAATGGGCTGATGAAGAGCTGGAATAGGACTGGAAATGGGCTGATGTGGGGCATGGGCGAATGGGACTAGAAGGGAGTGGATGCTGGGTGGGCCTAGAACTATAAGGGAATTGATTTGGGGGAGGACTAGAATGGATGGGGAATGAGAATGGAGAGGGGAAAAAATATTTTGTGTGGAAGAAAAGTCTATGATGGGCCGGTATTGGGAGAGTAAGAGGGGCTTGAGAATGGAAGTGTGAAATTTAAACGGATGATAAAGGAATAAGGAAAGAATTGGGGGAAAGAGCAAAAGGGAAACAATCAGTATGTTAAAGCAGAAATAGAGAGAGAATGGAAAACATCTAAAAGAGAAGAAAGGACAAATGGATAGCTCGCAGAAGACACGAAGAAACCAGAAGAAAGTGACTGGAGCAATTGCAACTGAAAAATAAAATGCCCAAACAGAAGGTAGAAAAATACTTTTTATTTTGAATTTATTAACTGGAATATGTCTGATCTGGGAAGTGTGTATTGCTAACATCTTTGCGTTTTTGTTTAGTGCAAGAGGAAATTGTTGTTGTTGTTAAGTGCCGTTGAGTCGGAGTCGACTCATGGCGACCCTCTGGATAGCTATCCTAAATTGTGTTCGGTCTTCAGTCAGGCGGCTCATTGTTGACAGACTGGTACCCGTAGCTGCTGTTATTGTAGCGATCCATCTCATTGCTGGCCTTCCTCTTTTGCGTTGACCTTCTATCTTGCCAAGCATGATGTCTTTCTCTAATGATCTCTCTCTTCGCATGATGTGTCCGAAGTATGAAAGTCGAAGTCTTGTCATCTGAGCTTCTAAAGAAAAGCTTAGGTTTGATCTCCTCTAGTACCGACTGGTTTGTTCTTCGGGCAGTCCATGGTATACACAGTATTCGCCGCCAGCACCATAATTCAAAGGCATCAATTTTCTTCCTGTCTGTCTTTTTCACTGTCCAGCTTTCACATCCATATGATGTTATTGAAAATACCATGGCCTTGAACAACAAGGTCGAATCTTTGTATGGAGAGAGACATCTCTGCTCTTGAGAATCTTATCTAGGTCTTTCATAGCCATTCTGCCAAGAGCAATGCGTCGTCTGATTTCTTGACTGCTTGTTGCTTCTTTATTGATAGTTGATCCAAGTAGGTTAAAGTTGTTCACGATTTCAATTTCTTCTCCTTCAACGATGAACCTGTTGATTATGCCAGTTGTCATGATCTTTGTCTTCTTTACATTAAGGTGCAGGTCCATTTTGAGACTATGTTCTTTGATTGTGAGAAGCAAATGTTTCAGATCATCTTCACTTTCAGCCAGTAATGTGGTATCATCAGCATAGCGAAGGTTGTTGATGAGTCTTCCACCAATCTTCACACCTCTGTGGTCTTCATACAGTCCTGCTTCTCTGATGATTTGTTCTGCATATAAATTAAACAGGTAGGGGGAAAGTATGCAGCCTTGTCTTACACCTTTGCTTATTTTAAACCATTCTGTTTCTCCTTGTTCCGTTCGAACTGTTGCTTCTTGATCAATGTACAGATTGCGCAAGAGAACGATCAGGTGTTCTGGTATACCCATGCTTCTTAACGTGGCCCAGAGTTTCTCATGGTTTACACAGTCAAAAGCCTTGCTATAGTCGATAAAGCACAAATAGATATCCTTTTGGTATTCTTTAGTCTTTTCAAGGATCCATCTCACATCCGCAATGATGTCTCTCGTTCCTCGTCCTTTCCTGAACCCTGCTTGCACTTCAGGTAGTTCTTGTTCTAGGTATGGCTGTAGTCTCTTTTGAATAATCTTCAGTAGAATCTTGCTGGCATGTGGGATCAGAGCGATTGTGCGATAATTTCCACAGTCAGTTGGATCACCTTTCTTTAGTATTGGTATAAACACAGGAAATTACTTTATAGTTTTATTTCTCCAGTGTTGTACATTTCATGTTTGGATTTTGGGGTTCCCAGTTTAATTATTATCTGACCAAGGAAGTTAGCCTACACGTATCCTCGGTAATTTTTGTGGGTGAGGCTGGGGGCAGGGCAGGGGTGGGACTAGGGGCGGAGAATGGGTGGAGCATGGCGAGCCACAGGTGTCGGGTTTTTCTCGGTGAAAAAGTTGGCAACCCTAATCCGATCCGAGCCGCCGGGTCGCCACCCACTGTGGAGGGGGGGGGTGCCAGGCGTGCGGTGCAGTGGGTGCGAAGAGAGAGCCTGCTGACTGCTGTGATCGGGTCCGGGTTAGGGGGCACAAATTACTTGCCTTGCCCCGGGTGCTGACAACTCACGCTACGCCACTGTGCATATGTGGATCCTTATAAAATTAGCCCTTAGGAGTCATGGTTCAGGTAAAGGATCTAAGCACCACTGTGAAAATCTTTTGTTCAGTGAGTGGCAGCAGTCATAAATGCAAACAGAATATTAGGACTTATTGGGAAAGAAATAGAGAATAAATGATTATCATAATGTGTCTGTATCGCTCCATAGTGCAACAGTACCTTGAGTTTTGTGTGCAATTCTGGTTAAGGCATCTCAAAAACGATGTAACGGCATTAGAAAAGGTACAGAGAAGGATGGCCAAAATGATAAATGGGAGGGAATAATTCTACTGAGGAAAGGCTAAAGAGGTTAGGGCTCTTCAGCTTGGAGAAGAGATGGCTGGGGGGAGATATGATAGAGCTCTACAAAATCCTGAGTGGAGTGGAACAGGTAAATGTGAATCAATGGTTTACAATTTCAAAAAGTACCAGAACTAGAGGACATGCCATAAAGTTATAAAGCAGTACATTTAAAACAAATAAGAGAAAATATATTTTCTCTCAAAGCTTTGGAACCAGTTGCCGGAGGATGTTTATGTGTTAATGTAACTGGGTTTAAAAAAGGTTGGGATATGCCAATTGTGATCTGGATTGGCCAGTATTGGAAACAGGATACTAGGTTTGATGGACCTTTGGTCTGACTGTATGGCAGTTCTTATGACATGGGCCACATTGATACCCCTTTCCTGTCCCCCCTCCTTCCCCTGCTCATTGGGTTACCTCAGGTTGTGCTTCATTTTTCTTTCTTTTTTTTTTTGTGCTAAGCAATTTTCAAATTATTCATGGTATTTACAAATAATGCAGGTTAATTGAGAAATAATGCATATTATTGGCTGATACTGTAGTTACTGCAATTTCACAGCTTAGTAAGTAGGCCCTTTTGTTCGTTACTGGTTTACTGAAATACGAGTGCTGTTTTGCACACTTAAAATACACCTCCTGGTATAAAACAGTGTTTTTCCCCTTAACCTGACGGAATACCGCCGCACACGCAAAAACCAAGCATTGGCAATTCAGAGGCTGCAAAACTAATATGCTGTTTTGTCATAAACTTCAGTGAAATGGCAAATGATTGATTAATTATAGAAATATTTTCTTGCAAAGCCACTGTTAATTGGCTATAGATTTTCTAAGCTCACGTAATGATTTCAGTCACTCACACACTTACATGTCTGACTGACTGAGTGACATTTAGCTCTGTTTATTCCCCTCCAAGGTTGCTTCTTAGCTTCCGCTCCATAAAACTGTCTTCTCTAAGATATTCATGTCTCCAATTCCTATTTCATGATAGTGATATAGTTTCCAGAAAAAAAAACACCTTCCCGGTTGATTTGTCATCTGTTTATTTCTTTGCATCAGACCTAATATCGAAGACTATTACAGGTACACCACTGATTTTCCGGTAACTGATGGGTCCAGCACCTCTTTTAATCCAGACAAAGGGATGGTGCAGTCGCACAGGGTGCATTTGCAGTTGCTGGTCTCAGCGGCCCCCTCCGCTGCTTGCCTTTGACCCCCACCGCCACTTTTCGTGTCCTCATGGCGGTGCCAGTAGCAGCAGCGGGGATGGACCTCCTCCAATTGAAAAAAAGACACGCGGGTCTTCCAACTCTGCTCTTGCAGGTTGGCCTGTCCCTTCCTCCTCTGACGTATGCTCAGAGGAGGGAGGGACCAGACCAGTCATTAAAACGCAGATCTTTGCAAGTCTGTGGTTGAATGGTTGGTCTGGTCCCTTCCTCCTCTGACATGAGCATACATCAGAGGAGGGAGGAACAGGCCAGCATGCAAGTGCGAAGTCAGAAAGACCCACGTAGGTTTTTTTTTCAATTGGAGGCGGTCCATCACCACCAAGATAACACAAAAAGCGACAGGGCAAGGGCAGGTAGCATGGGGAGAGCTGGCTGGACATGGAGGTGTGGTGTAAGATGGGGAGATGCTGGGCATGGGGTAAATAACAGACCTGTGATGTGGGGTGGGAGATGCGCATAGCACACTTATGGCTTGGTATGGCCCTGACCTCTGTTGGTCTGGCAAAACTGATAATCTAGCAAGCATTTGGAGCCAAGGGTGCCAGAAAATCGGTGGTGTACCTGCACTTAGTTAATCAGCTTTCCAGTATTACTTTTATTTATTTATTTATTTTATTTTATTTATTTATTTACATTCTCTTACATACCGCGCTATTCTGCATCAGTGCGGTTTACATTGAACTGAAATTACATTGAACAGGGCATAATAACTTGGAGATAACTATTTTACAGGGAACATGGACAATGGAGGGTTAAGTGGCTTGCCCAAGACCACAAGGAGCACCTGTGGGACTAGAAACCCCAGTCCTTCCGGCCCAAGGTTGCTGTCCTCTAGTGGGATTTGAACCCCCGACCTTCCAGCCTGAAGTACCTTGCCCCAACCACTAGGCCACTCCTCCACTCCAATTTTACTTAGCAATTGGATCTCTTACGGCAGAAGCTTGACGTTCTGTGCTAGAGAGGGTTCCTAGGGTATCTTGCAATTCTCGGGAAAGCAAAAGAAAACTAACCAACGAGAGTGCAGCTGGAGAGAACCTCTATAATCACAGTTCTATGCACAAGTTATTCTTGTAGACAACCCTTAGTTATAAAATGGTAAATTGTCAACTGTAATGATGACAGTTGAAAATTACATGTCATCTTTGTGGCCTTTTTAAACCTGTATCCACACCTCGCATTGCTTTGGTCTCACCTTCAATATTTCTATGACTGTAATAATGTTCTTCCCTTTCTGCAATGATGGAAAATCTGGCAAGCAAGAGTCAAATATCTTAGAGATTGCAGATGAACTAGTGGGTTTCAAGTGAACTGCAATCAGCCTCCATGCTATGCTTTTTTGATAATTCTATAGTAAAGGAATTTTCTTTCCCTGGGTTATTTATTTTGTGGGTTTTATATGGCACCATCCAACAACTAAGAACAGTGAAAACACACTAGCCAAAGGTAGAGTACAACTGACAATAATCCAACCAAACCTGAAAGGATTAGGCAGTGGTCTGGGGCAGCAGTTTTTGGCAACAGTAAAGAGCAGCTGCAGTAAAAGCAAAACAATAGATCCTGACAGCCACATACACTCAAAGGCCACTACTACATATACACACATACACACAAAGCAAGTGTAGTGCCCCCTAGTGGACATCCCTGGGTCCGGGGCTGACCTGGCAGGAGTCTCGCCTCAGGCACGTGGTGCCTCCACCTGGGGAAGAAGGGGTAGCCTAAACAGGCATCTACTTGCCCAATTAATGTAGGCTCTCTGTTATAAAATTACCCTTCACAAGCCCAGTTTTGCATAGGTTGTCTAGGTCTGAAAAGGGACGTCCAAATCAGGATGTTCTGTTTGCAGTGTATTTTATAAAAGGCTTGCTGAATGTGGAATCTTTTGTAAAATGCAGATAAGCCAAATGCGTATTTGTTGGCAGAAACTGCCATTTTATGAAAATGTTGTTGTTGTTAAGTGCTGTCGAGTCTGTGTCGACTCATGGCGACTCTCTGGATAGCTATCCTAAACTGTGTTTGGTCTTCAGTCAGGCGGCTCATTGTTAATAGAGTGGCACCCACAGCTGCTGCTATTGTACATAGTTTGAATAGTGTTATTCTAGTTAATGTTCAAAACATGTTCAATGTAACTAAACGTGTACATAGTTAACACAAGTTCCATGTAAAATATACAGAAGTATATTGATTTTTGTTCAATGTGAACCGCCCCTGATCTCTGGAAGGGGCGGTATATAAGAAACTGTTAAATAAATAAATAAATAAATAAAATTGTATTGATCCATCTCATTGCTGGCCTTCCTCTTTTGCGTTCACCTTCTACCTTACCAAGCATTATGTCTTTCTCTAATGATCTCTCTCTTCGTATGATGTGTCCAAAGTATGAAGGTGGAAGTCCTGTCATCTGAGCTTTTAATGAAAGCTTAGATTTGATCATCTCTAGTACTGACGGGTTTGTTCTTTAGACAGTCCATGGTATACACAGTATTCTTCACCAGCACCATACTTCAAAGGCATTGCTTTTCTTCTTGTATCTTTTTCACTGTCCAACTTTCGCATCCATATGACGTTATTGAAAATATCATGACTTGGACAAGTCGAATCTTTATATGGAGAGAGACATCTCTGCTCTTGAGAATCTTTTCTAGGTCCTTCATAGCCATTCTGCCAAGAGCAATATCTCATCAGATTTCTTGACTACTTGTCATTTCTTTATTGGTTATCAGGGTCGGCCCATCCTCTAGGCAAACTAGGAAGTCTCCTAGGGCAGCAACGTCTAGAGGGCAGCAAAAGCAAGCCATTGAAAGCTAAATAATAGATTTTGACAGCCAGAGGGGGTGTAAAGTTTGAGGTTCACCTAGGGTTCCAACACTTTGGACCAACTCTAGAGCCGGCCCTCTTAATTATACATGTTCAAAAATAGAGCGGCCTCACTTGGGCATCTTTATGTGTAAATGCCAGCACTTACATGTTTAGATGGAGAATATATGGAGCCTGCATGTGTAACTGCCAGCATTTGCATGTGTACGTAGCAGATTTTGCAAAGCTGCACACCCAAAGGGCGACAATTAAGGAGCCAAGCTCTAAAACTCTTTTTTTTTTTTTTTTTTTTTGCTGCTTGAGGTGCTTTAGAATTCCACAGAGGTAAGCAAAATCTCCCCTCAATCATGCTTCCAAACTCCAGGTCCAAACAAGCAGTTAGCAGATAGTTGTGTACTGCCACTGTAAAATGCACAGTATGCATGTACTTTTAAGATCCACTCAAACCATGCCCCCTTCAAATCTCTGCAGGTTTTTCTAAAATCGTTACTTGCAAGTGCATGGCCATCGACACATGTAAATTAGCTTTTTACACATGTAAATGGCACCTAGTCTCTCTGAAATGACCTCCCAAACTACTGAATAGGCCATTTGTATCTTTGTAAAAAATTATCTTCATGTTGTCTCTCCCAAGTTTTTTTTTTCATTTTGTTTATTAAAGTTTTGAGAATTAATTTGAGACTACTCAAAACCATCAAGCAAATAAAACATTATAAAGAAAATAAATAGAAAAGAAAAATTATACATATGCATATATATATATGTATATGTATTTATATATATATATATATATATATATTGATATGTATTTATTATATATATTTATAGATAGAGTGAAGAAAAAAAGTAAATATGGAAAAGAAAAAAAATCTCTCCCAACTCTTATCCCCATCTCAATAGAAAGGGAACTGCCAAAACCAAAGAATCCTAAAGATATCATCAATTTAACTACTAATTCTTATTCTTGTCTAAAATCTAGTTCTCTAAATGTGAAGGTCTAAAGAAGCAAAAATATGTCACTAAGGGGGTTATTCTGAGCCACGAATAGCAGAGATGGATGGCCCGATGGGCCGTCCATCCCTGCTATTCGTGGCTTCACCTGCCCCCAAATAACTTCCCTGCTGGTTGTGTGAGGAAGTTAGATAGGGGCGGGGAATGAGCAGCGTGAGGGCGGAAAGTGGGCAGTTGCCAGCCCTGGACATACAGAGACGATTCTAATGTCAGCCCTGTATGTCCTGGACGTTTGTTTTTTCTGCTGCTGGGACGCGGATGGGGCGGGGGGCAAGGTTTATTCTCCACAGCCCGACTCTGGCCTTAGGAAGCCAGATTGGGGGTTGAGCTGTGGGAAATAAACTCTTTTTCTTGGCGGCTGCATCGTGGCTTTTAAATGGAGCAGTCTGGTTGGGAGAATTCTCGAGACCTCCCCCATATGAAGACTCTCCCAGAAAGGTTGGTGTAGCACCAGAACCCATAGCTTCAAAGGACGTCATAGGTGGTAGAGCCAGAGTTCAATCATAAATTTAACCACTAATCCTTTTTTGATTTAAAATAAATTTCTCTAAACATGCAGGATCTAAAAAAGCTAAATTAACCCCTGCTATGTCAGTAAGCATTTTCAAGGGAACCTTCAAAAAAAGGTAACTCCTAGGTCAAAACCTGTGGTTGAGAGAGTTTGAGGACTATTGTTATCATTAGGCAGAGTCTGAGCTATTAAATGTCCATTGGGCCCTGAGTTACTGGTGTTGCGGCGCCCATAGGCTTCCTCCTACCCATAAGAAAACAAGTCCAAACTCAGCAACAGATTAAGAAGCCTTCAGTTTTCTCTTTTATCCTCAGTTGTTCCAAAGGGCTCCAAAGGGACATTGCCCTTTGAGCATACCCTGCAGCCATGTACAGCATACGGTACACTCTTAAGTGCTGGGGAACTTCTAATGATGTCAGAAGAAGGAAAAGCTGCCCACTCAGATCTTATTGGACACTCCCATCTGGATAAACATGTTTCTCTCCATTTCAATGGTATCTAGGGTGATCTCTGATCTCTCCCCTTTTCTCTTACAATTTGAACTAATCAACTGATATTTTCTTCTTTTTTTTTTTGCTAATTAACTATTTAATGGTACAGTCAAACCTCGGTTTTCATGATTAATCCGTTCAAAAAAGTCTGACTAAAACCGAAACGGACTAAAACCGAAGCAAGATTTCCCATAAGAAATAATGTAAATTCAATTAATCCGTTCCAGACACCCAAAAATATTGACAAAAAATACATTTTATAGAGAATAACTATATTTTTACATACAGAAAACAATGAGAAATACATATAAATGACTAATGAAATGGATAAATGAGCATGTAACATCACTTTTACCTTTATTGAAGACTTTTGTTGGCATATGGGACGCACTCCAGCCAGCTCCAGCTGCTCTCCCCTCCGGGGATCGAGCAATCACCACCAGCAGCGGAGGTGGGAACAGCCATCTTGGCCGGCTGCCCAATTGGGGCTCCAGCCTGCCTTGTAAAAGAGAAGCGCCAATAAATATGGAAGACAGTCAATCAGCAAGAAAATCAAAATAAAGAAAATCCCACTTCTGGCCACAAGATGGTGCTCCATTTCAACTGTACGAAAACCGAGACAACGTACGAAAACCGGAACAAAATCTTGATGAAAAAAGTAAACGAAAACCGAATCGTACGAAAACCAGGGCATACGAAAACCGAGGTTTGACTGTATTTGGAACCAGACACAGTAACAAAAAGTTTTGAAAAAAGTTGTGAGGGCTGATTCAAATGTTTATAATTTATGGGGGGCATATTCAGCTGCAGCAGTTAGGCTAAATAAAGTGCTTAGCTGTTGCTGCTTTCATTTACAGCGAATATTCAATGGCAGAACTTAACTGGTTTTCACAGTTAAATAAATCCGGTTAGTAGTGATATTCAGACACTAACCAGATAGCACAAAGCACTTAAATTTAGGACAGGTGAATGGCTGCCCAAACAAACAACTTAAACCAGCGTTTTTCAACCACTGTGCCACGGCACACTAGTGTGCCGTGAGATATTGTCTGGTGTGCCGTGGGAAAAATTCCAATTTCATCCATAACATGTGGCCTTGGCTCACAAACTAGGGTTGCCAACCGGCCGGTTTTCAGCCGGCCTGGCCGGTTTTTCCATGGCCAGGCCGGCTGCCGGCACAATTGTAAAACCGGCCATTGAAAAGCCGGTTTTTTGCTCTGGCCGCAAGATCGGGAGCGGCCAGAGCAAAAAACCGGCTTTTGTGCCGAAGTCCGCGGCGCGAACGCGATCGCGATTCCCTATAGCAGTGCAGCCGCTGGTTCTGCTTTGTACAGAGCAGCGGCTGCACTACACTTACATTGAAAAGTAAAGAGAAACTGTGTCAGGAGCCCTCCGATCATGCAGAGCCCGAGGAAGTGATGTCATGGGGGCGGGCTCCTCACAGGCTGTCTTTCCTTTTCAAATTAACTTTAGCTGCAATAAAGTTAATTTGAAAAGGAAAGACAGCCTGTGAGGAGCCCGCCCCCATGACATCACTTCCTCAGGCTCTGCGATGACCGGAGGGCTCCTGACACAGTTTCTCTTTACTTTTCAATGTAAGTGTAGTGCAGCCGCTGCTCTGTACAAAGCAGAAGCAGCGGCTTGGGCAGAGGGTGTGTGTGTGTGTGTGAGTGAACCAGCAAGGGGGGGGAGTGTGAGTGAACCAGCAAGGGGGGGGGGAGTGTGAGTGAACCAGCAGTGGAGGGGGGGGGGTGTGAGTGAACCAGCAAGGGGGGGGGCGATGGTGTGAGTGAACCAGCAGGGGAGGGGGGGTAAGTGAGTGAGTGACCCAGCAGGAGGGGTGAGTAAGTGACAGGGGGGGTGGGTGAGTGAACCAGCAGGGGAGGGGGGGGTGGTGTGAGTGAACCAGCAGGGGAGGGGGGTTGGTGTGAACCAGCAGGGGAGGGGGGTTGGTGTGAGTGTTTGATTCCTATTCAAGAGAATTACTTTATATATAGTCAATATAGGCACAGAGGTAAATTTATTTAACATTTTCTAATGGTGGTGTGCCTCGTGATTTTTTTCATGAAAAAAGTGTGCCTTTGCACAAAAAAGGTTGAAAAACACTGACTTAAACTATCCGGTTAACAGCTGAATATTGCCACTAACTGGATAGAGGCTGTTACCATCCCTGCTCTGCCCACAGACCATCTTGGGTTTTAACCAGCCATTTTTTCAGCAGTCTGTGAGGATATTCAATGACATTAATCCATTAGTACCACTGAATATTGTGGTAATGGTGTATTCGCCAGTTTGCAGGCACCCCAACATACCTACGCCTGCCCTGAGTTTGCCTTACAGCTCAGAGGATGACCCTCTCCTCCTTCCACCTCATCGCCAAACTGCAACACTTCATCCTGGCAGCCAGGCGATCGTCCACAAGAAAGTCATATGGCCTTGTGGAAACGCTTTAACTCATGCTGTGCCTCAATGAGATTGGACCCCTTTTCCTGCTTGATCCCATAGGTCCTCCAGTACCTCACCACCCTCATTGATGCAGGGCTCAAGACTGTGTCTCTGCACATACACCTATCAGCTATCATAGCTTTCCACAATTGTCACGACAATGCCTCCATCTCCACTAGTTCATGGTTCATGAAGGGCCTGGCCAACCTGAGACCCCCCCCCCCTATACAGCAACCAGTGCCACCCTGGGACCTCAACATTATCCTACACCAATTCACAAAGAGCCCTTTTGAGCCTATACCATCTGCACTGCGGAAATATGCCACCTGAAAAACTCTCTTCCTCACCACCATCACTTTGGCCAGACATGTCAGTAAGCTGCAGGTGCTGGTTGCCTATCCACCTTACACCCAGCTGAACCAGGACCGCACCACCCTCCAAGCATACCCCAAGGTCATTCCAAAGGTGGCCTCATCTTTCCACATGAACCAAACCATTGAGCTGCACACCTTCTACCCTGAGCCTCACTCCTCACCAGAAGAGCAGCAATTCCACACCCTGGACTGCATTCATGCTCTGCATACCTACATCCAGAGGATGGAGCAACAGTGACTAAAATCAGCTCTTCAACTGCTTTGACTCCAACAGACCGGGACACTCAGTCACAAAGAGGATACTGTCACAATGGATATTAGACTACATAACGTTCTGCTATACCCAGCCTCGCAACCCGCTTCTAGGCAAAATCCATGCCCACCAACTCCGAGCCATGGCCACCACTCTCGCAAACCTCAACTCCATGCAGGTAAGAGACATTTGCAAAGCTGTGACCTGGTCCTCCATAAACACCTTCCAGAGACACTACTACCTGGACCAATATGTGCTAGCAGACAGCTCCTTCTGTCAAGCAATTTTGACCATGGCCGCTTCACCATGGAAGACTCCATTGAGCCCAAGACTGGGCTACAGCACCATTGTTATCACTATCCCCATGTAGGGCTGTGTCCCTGTTAACCTTGCAACTACAATAAGATTGTTGCTGTTGACATGTTGTTTGTGTTGCTACCAGATGCAAAGTGACTCCTGTTTTAGCATTGTTTGCTGTTTTGAATTTTTGTTAATAATATTTCGCCAATCTATAGTGACCTGTTCTTTGTGTCTGTTGGTTTCAGTCATGAACTGTTTCATGCGCTAATAAAACCTTCCTTGTCAACATCCCTATTTGGTGGTCTCCTTTATCTTACCAGAGTGAACACATGGCCACCAGCCGTGGTTATAGAATTACCAGATGTAGCTGACTCATCTTGCTTGTCCATGGAGAAAGTGGTTACTTACCTATAATGGGAGTTCTCCATGGATAGCAGGATAAGTCAGCCACACAATCCCACCCTCCTTCCCTTGGACGAAGGCGACACACACACACACACACACACACTCATCGTCCTTGAACCAAGATCAAGCACCTGCCAACCTAGCCTTTGGGCCACTGCTAGGAATGAACTGGGCTAGGTAGGGTTACCTTAACCCTTATGATCATTAAACATTTTTAGAGTGCTACTCGCCGCATGCAGAACTGTACAAACACAGATGAAGACAGGCCCTGCTCATTAAAGCTTACAATGTAAGAGAGCACTTCCGTCTATGGCGCCATTGGAGGACGTTACCAGGTGTGGTTGACTTATCCTGCTGTCCATAGAGATCCCCCATTACAGGTAAGTAACCCCACTTTGCTTCTCCAACTCTGGGAATACCCCTATCCTATATTGATAAAAGTAAGTGATATTGATCCACATAGAGGGTGGGCAATTTTCAAGTCCATTTCATCAGGTAAACCATTGCTTTGTGTAGGGAAGGCTTCAAAAATTGCTCTCCCCATGTTTATAGTATGCTTTCGGTTATAGGCAGGTTGGTAACTCTGAGTTTCACCTTGACAATGAGATACCTAGAACAGTGAAAAACAAAGGTGAAAAAAATCCATTCCACAGACTTATTTCCAATATCCTTTACCTATAGCAGACTTCATGACATAAAGTAGCAGTGTGTTTATATTCAAATATCGATTTCCCACTTATGCTATAGCTGAAATAGTCCTCGTGTGCTCATTTGCCAGTTTAAACTGATTTCTTACTCTTTAGCATAAGCAATGATAGATTTTATGTTCAGTACTTTCATATAAAATCAATGTGCTATATTTTTAGCTATTGGATTACAGTTTCTAGTCCAGGACTGTATGATTTATTAGATGTTATCACAGTTCCCCTTTTTAGTAGACTTTTATGTTACCCATATTGTTTCAGGATTACTTCTCAGGAACCATAAAATGAAACAGTGAAATTTAATCCTCACAATCCATTCCAAAAGAGAAAAGAAAACTATTAATGAATGGTCAGAGTTTGCATCTACAAAAATATATCAATCCTTTTTCATAATCAATCCTGTTTCTAGCAAAAACAAAACAAAACATGATTTACTGTCTAACAAATTCAGACAGTACATGGGGGAAAATGTTCCCTCCATAGGTTAATGTTTCTCAAGTGATCACACTTGGCAGTCTGTACCAGCTTGGCAACTTCCCCACTGAATGTCACGCTGACAGCGACTGCTAAAGTGATTGATTGGCACTCCCCACTGCTGGACAGCTCAGAAAAATAGCCTTGCAAGGCCGTGTGGAAGTAAAAAAAAAAAAGATGTGATGCAGTGAGCCGGAGAGGTTGCTCACTCTCTAGCTCCGGGGCCCTGTTCCTCTTCCATTTGATTAAATGTTTACAATTTGATGCTATTTGGCCCCCTCACTAACACATCTTTTGCTAAACAGCCTATACTGCCAGCACTGGATCTTCTGGTTGCAGTTTTAGCGGCATGGCGGCAAAGGCACCACAGAAAGATAAATTGCTGGTACTGAATCCAAGATGGTTGATGGTCAACCTTTGAGCCCCCGCTCCACTGAGACATCCATCATGGTAGAAGAAGTTTCTCGGGCAGTAGTCCAGGAAGGTTGCTTAGGTGGATTGGCAACCCAAATGGAGGTTATCGCACACTCCGTGGCGGTTTACTGGCCGCCTTGGACAGATGGAGCTGCGAGTGGCAATGCTCGAGGAAAGCAAACGTGCTGCTCAGGAGCACCTGTGGGGCCTTGAAGATCAACTTAAGCAGCAGTTTGAGAAACTCAATGATTTAGAGAACCACAGATGGTGGAAAAATCTACACTTCGTTGGGCTAGCCAAGACTATGCAGGATAAAGAACTCTGTGGTTACCTGGAAACATGGATCTCACTGAACCTCCCGCTAGAACAGGGTGTTGGTTCCATCGCTATTAAGCAGGCACATTGCATTGGTCCCTGGAGGACTGGGGAGGAGAGGTCACAGACTCTATTAGCGCGTTTTCTCAATTTCCATCAGAAAGAGTGTGTCCGTGCAGCATGGGCTCAACACAGAAGTGACCAGAATGTGGACGGTCCTTTAATCTTCCAGGACTATTCTTCTGCTGGTGGGTTGGAGATGTGTATGGGGCTGCCACCATTAGCAAGCTAGGGGGGGTGTTGCTATCCTGGTAGCTAAAGGCTTGGTGTGTGAGGTGAGTTCCGTGGAGGTAGATCCAACGGCAGATATGTGTTAGTGCAGGGGTTGCTTTGTGGCCAGCAAGTGGTTATCGGCTCCATCTATGCACTCAATGTGTATGATACAGGATTTTATCAGCGTCTAGCACATGATGTGGCATGCTTCACAGGCCATCCATTGATCCTGGGAGGAGACTTTAATTGCGTATTGGATGCCGCGGTTGACAGATCCTCAGGAGTTGGGGTCCAGGATCGTTGTTGTATCCATCAGTTACAGGGCCTGTGTGATGGCTATGACCTAATGGATATTTGGCAGATCCTGCACCTTGTGGAACAGGACTATACTCACCTATCCCGTGCTCATGGCACGTGGTCTTGGATTAATTTTTTCCTCATCTCAGCAGGCCTTTTTGACCAGGTCACCGAGTCGACATTGGTCCTGTGGTGATTTCTGATCGTGTCATAATTCTCTTAGAGTTGTGCTGGGAAGCGCGGGATGGGGCCTCACATTGATGTTTTCCCTTGGAGGTCATGGGGAACCCCCAGTTTGCACCTTTTCTTCAGACCAAGCGGGCCAACTATGTGTTTCATAACCAGCAACATATGGACAACCCAGCCTTGTTTTGGGAAGCGGGCAAGATAATTGTCCACACAATTACTCAAAAAACTGACAGATGAGAAGACTGGTCAAAGAGAAGATGCACTCTTTACTTTTTTACTAATTTTACGTACCATCTCTCCTTGTAGTAATACAAACATTATAAAATACAGTAAAATACAATATCCGCATCATCACACTATCATGCCCTAAAAGCAGACACAAATAGCCATGCATTACATTGCTTTCAAAATTGCAGCATATCATGGAAATTCTCCTCTGGTAAATTTCTTCATAACTAGAAAGCAAGAGTCCACACAATAAGAGCCATCCACTTTCAGTATTAGTTTGAAACTCTTGTTTGTAGACGCTTTCTCGATTACTTGATTTTCATCAGGCAGCCTGGAGGGCCCGTATCTAAGGGCCACGTCAAAGGCCTCTTTGGCTTGGTCCTCAGAATGGCCTCTGGTGCCGGTAACCACAACCTCCTGTCCATCTATGTCTTACATACATGAACAAGGCTGGTTACTTTATTAGCCAATTGGGTAATACCAAACTCCACAACAGCTCTGCACAACTACTACGAACAGTCGGCAGCTTACCTACCGCCTAAATGAGCACAAGCAGCACCTGCAGAAGAAAAAAAGAGGGAACCCGTGTGGTCTAGAGGCTACTACTCCACCCGCCCCCTTGAAAGATGCAATTACTCCAATTTCTCACATTACCTGCTATAAAAGTCCTAAGATATAGGTTTTTTTTTTTTTTCTTTTCTTCAAAACTTTATTTTATTCATCGCATAAACACAACAGATACAAGAATACACAACACACCCAGTCCGGAAGGGGTGAACTCTTATCCCCATCCGGAGGCACAATTATGCAACGAATACAATATTTTGAATTTTACCCCCTCCCCTCCCCCCCTCTCCCGCCGCACCCCCGCCCTCCCCAGCCGCCTAGGCCCACTATCTAGTACCCCATTACCCATACTGTCCATCTTCTAATGGCCAATATGCAGTAGCTCATTCCGACACCGAGCTCCCAAGGTTCCAATATAGGTGCCCCATACCTGAAGAAAGGTGGTCCAGCGTTTGACACTGCCCCGGGCCTGCCACCGCTCCATCAGCATGAACTAGTGGAGAGAATTACGCCACTCCATGAATGTTGGAGATCGCTGCTCACGCCACATACGTAAGATAGGACCCTTCCCCACCAGGCAAGCCTTCCGCATAAACAGCCGGTCAAGGTTCCGAGTCGGGCAGGGGGGGTCCAGCCTGTCTAATACCACAAAGGCCCCTGTCCAACTCACCTGAGAGCCCAGCAAACCGCTGACATAGGCCCGTATCCTGGCCCAATAGGGCTGGATATGAGGGCACGTCCACCACATATGCAGCAGATTAGCCAGAGGTGCCGAACATCGGGGACACCGACCGTCCTCCGTCAGAGAGCTGCGAAAGGCGCGACGTGGCGAAAAATAGGCTCTAGTCAGGCACTTAAATTGGATCTCTCGCCATTTCGCCCCCACGGCCAACTCCGCAATCCGGCATAACGCTTCTCTGATAATTCCTGGGGCCACCTCCCTCCCCAATTCCACTCCCCATGCCGCTTCCACTCCACAATAGTCTGCAGGGTTATTGAGGTTGTCCAGGCGGGTCCTCAGGCCCGCAATCGTGAGTGGAGTGTCCTCTCCCAAAGCAAAAAACGCTAACAGCTGCTCTGAGCGCGTCGATGCTAATGCTTCCCGGGGCAGAGAGGAAATATAATGAGTGGCTTGCAGGAACGTAAATGTATGCTTGGACGTCAGGGCGTATTCCTGACTGAGGGCTTGAAAAGATTTAGGGCGACCCTGGGCTTCGACCAAATGCCCTACAAGGCGGAGACCCTTCCGCCACCAATCCCGAAACCCCCAGGATCCAGACCCAGGGGCAAAATGGATATTACCCTGTAGGGGAAGCCAGCAAGATACTGTCCAGGGCGTCCCCCAGCGGGTGTTCAGGTATCTCCAAGTCCTCTGTGCCGAGCTAAATAATACACTATGCGCCAGGTGGCGAGGAAGAAACTTGGATTGGGTATGTAGAACCCCCAAAAGCGAAAAGGGCGCGGCCAACGCCTCTTCGAAGGGGGTGGGGGTGTAGTATGCTGTCTGTCCAAGCCAATCGCTAATGTGGCGAGCCTGACAGGCCAACGCATAGGTACCCAGGTCAGGGAGGCCCATCCCCCCCTCTCTCCACTTCCCCTGCAGCCGATTTAGGGGGATACGAGCCCTCGCTCCCCGCCACAGAAATGTCCTGATTAACCTCTCCACCTGGCGCAGGTCCCGCCGGTAGAGCCATACCGGCAGTACCTGTAGCCAGTATAGGAACCTCGGGAGGGTCACCATTTTAACTGCGGCCACCCGTCCCGACAATGATAATGGCAGGGGTCCCCATGCCGCCAGTTGGGATCGTATTCGGTTCACCATCCAGTCCAAATTACTCCTGTAGAGGTCCTTTGGTTGCCTGGTGAGACGAATGCCCAAGTAGGTAAAGAAGGATTTCGCCCATTTTAATGGAAATCGGCCCGCCCAGCTTTGCTGCAAGGTCCCCGAAACATCCAACGCCTCCGACTTCTCCCCGTTTATCCGCAGGCCCGAAAACTGCCCGTAGGCTTGAAATTCCGTCAGCAGTTGGGCCAGGGACTCCTCCGGTGAAAGGAGATGCACCAGGATATCATCCGCAAACGCCGAGATAGTAAAGGATTGCCCTTCGATACGCACTCCCCGAATCCCCGGTAGGTCCTCCACCGCCCGAATCAGCGGGTCTAAAGATAAAACAAAGAGCAATGGCGAGAGAGGACATCCCTGCCGCGTACCCCGTTCCAGCGGGAAGTCTTCCGACAACACCCCATTACAAAGTACCCCTGCTAGAGGATCGGCATATAGACTATCTATCATCGCACAGAACGAGTCTCCAAGACCATACCAGGGTAGTAACATTTTCAGGTACCTCCAATCAACCCTGTCGAAAGCCTTCTCCGCGTCAAAACTTACTAGGAGCGAGGGCACATGCTGGTTATGTACCCACTCGAGAGATGCTAAAATTTTGCGCATATTTCGTACTATGAAGCGGCCCTTCACGAAGCCAACCTGGGAGTCATGAATTAAGATATCGAGGTAACCCGCCAAACGGTTCGCCAATACCTTGGCAAAAATCTTAGTATCAAAATTCAACAGAGAGATCGGACGGTAGGAAGAGGGGAGCTCCGGGTCTTTGCCCGGCTTAAGGATCAAGGTAATGTGGGCCTTATTAGAGCCCCACCGAAACCCCCCCTGTTCCACGCGCTTCGCATAAACCTCCACCAACGCCGGACTGACCTGGCCTTGTAAGAGTTTATAGAACTCGGCTCCTAGGCCGTCGGGTCCAGGCGCTTTGTAACAGTGGGCCTCCGTGATGACCGACCCCACTTCTTCTAGGGAAACAGGCCGGCCTAAGTTCCGGCTCTGTTCCACCGTTAGCGACGGGAGGTTTAACTTTCGGAGATAGTCGGAAATCGCCGAGGGCGAGGTGTCCTCTTTCATGTAAAGCTTCTGAAAAAAGTCCCGAAATATCCGGGCTATCTCCTTAGAGCCGCTCTGCAGTCGCCCCTGCTCATCTCTCAGAGCCGCCACCGTATTGGAGCCTCGCCGTCCCTGCAGGCATCCAGCCAGTAGTCGCCCGGGTCGATCCCCATGGCACTGAAGGCGGTGTCGATAATATAGCATTGATTTCTTGGCCCTCTGGTGGAGCAGTTCGTCCAGACTCACCCGAGCCTCCCACAGTTCCTTTGACAGGCCTGCCGATGGAGACTGCGCAAGACGACGTCGCAAGAGTGAGACCCGCCTCTCCAGCCGGAGAATACGGTCCACCAACATCCGGCGCCTGCGGGCCGCATACCCGATAATCTCCCCCCGCATCACGACTTTGGCCGTCTCCCAGACCAATTCAGGATCTTCCTGATGCACCCGATGGACCTCGGCGAATTCCTGCCAACGTTGTTCCAAGAACTTATGGAACTGTGCATCTTTATACAACTCCAAGGGGAAGTGCCAGAGTCGCGTTCGATCTACCTTTCCTCCCCAACTCAGATCTAGCCACACCGGGGCGTGGTCGGAGATTACATAAGGTCCAATCTGCGTCTCGTCCACCCTCACAAAGAGACTCTTAGATAGCAGTACATAGTCAATACGAGAGCTAGAGTCATGCGCTCGGGACTGATGAGTAAAGTCCTTTTCCGCAGGGTGGAGAACGCGCCAGGGGTCCACCAGGCCCAATCGGGTTTTGAAACGCTGCAGGACCCGAGTCACCGGTCCTCGTTCACGCGCCGCCCTTCCCCTTAGTGGTGTCCAAATCCACGTCCAAGACACCATTGAAATCACCCCCCATCACCAGGGGAATCTCAGGCATCTGCTCCACCTGAGCGGCCACGGTGGCATAAAAACGGGGATCAAAAGTATTTGGTCCATATATTGTCCCTAGAATGACCGGCTGTCCTTCCAAACGGCCTTGCAGAAGTAAATACCGTCCCGCCGCATCGCGAGTGGCTGCGTCTAAGACCCATCGGACCCGCTTATGGACCAGTATGGCCACCCCACCCTTCCTCCCCACCGCCGGTGCCCCCCAAACCTGCCCAACCCAGCCGCGACACAGCTTGTCATGTTCCTTGGCTGTCTGGTGGGTCTCCTGCAGGAATGCGATATCGCAGTCATGTCGGGCTAAGGCCTGCAAAATTTTATATCTCTTAATAGGATGGCCTAAGCCACACACATTCCATGTGATGATTTTCAGGGCAGATGGGCAGTGTCAAACATCACCTGACCGGTTGTGTCTGTTTTTCGGGGTGGGGCTCTCCCAGCCTGGAGCCCCCCCCCCCTCCATTCTCTGGGCACTAGGCCCATGCTGCAGCTGGCAGGGCGTGCGACTTGCCCCTTCCCCCCCCTCAACCCCCTGCTTCCCCCCTCCCCCCCTCCCCCCTCCCCTTCCCCTCGCCTCCCCCTCTCTTCCCTTCCCTTCCCTACCCTCCCCCATCTCCTCTCCCCCCCTATTCCATATTCTCCTACCCACGCTCAGTGCGCCCTCCTCCCATAGTGCTTGCGGTGATGCGCCCCATCGCCCCCCCCTTATGAATACATCTACCCCCCCAGTCCCCCCCCAAGGCTTGAGCAATCCCACCCCACTTTGTCCACAGCCCGAGCAGCCTGGAGCGACTCCCCGTCCCCCCCCAAAAACTCGCACAGAGATCCCCAACAGACCAACCCCCACAAGGCCAGAGATCCGTGGTGGGCCATATAACTACATTGACAGACAGTGGTGTTTATACATTAATCCCTCCAGCCCGCATATGGATGAAGGGGACCTCCCACCAGAGGCCAGGGGGTGGCGCCCAACAATATTGTCTAGGAATAGGGGGGGGGAACCCCCCGGACCCGCCCCCCCAGCCGCGGCCTGATCCGGCTTCTTACCCGGTGACGTTAGTCATCTCCAGGGCGGCATCTTCCCAGCCCCGAGAGATCGCCCCCACAGAAAGGGAGGCCAGTATCTCTCGGTCCACGGGGGCCCCGCCCACGCTAGGAAGCGCCATTCTCGCCGGCCCACCACGTGCCCCCCCCCCAGGCCCGCCCGCGGCTGTGGGGTCAAAGGGGGGCCGCTAAAGGCCTCCCCCGTCTCGCGGTCCTATCCCAGCTCCCCCACCCCCCCGCGGGGACAGCGCCCAGCGGACCTTTTAGACAACCCATGTAGGCCACCCCCCCCCTAGGCATCTTCGGTTCACAGCTGGGATAGACTTCACTTACTGTAGGAAAGTTAACAGACATCTGCAACATGCAATCCCCAATTAGGAACAAAATAACAACGGCAGGTTTTGCCCTAGTAACAATGTAACATTTACACTAAGAAAGTTATAGTGAAATACAAAGAAACACCTCAAGTTTTATCAGTGCTGCCAAGTTCTTGGGCCAGAGGTCCGGGGGTAAGAGCTTGCTATAACGTCCCTTGACA
Source organism: Ichthyophis bannanicus (assembly GCA_033557465.1). Lineage (NCBI taxonomy): Eukaryota > Metazoa > Chordata > Amphibia > Gymnophiona > Ichthyophiidae > Ichthyophis > Ichthyophis bannanicus. The sequence continues at coordinate 549,439,157 of CM066033.1, forward strand.
GGGGGATCCCCCCCAGGAGTCTCTCGAACAGCAAGAATAGTCCGTCTGCTCCCTTGTGCCGCTCATCCATTCCCTAGGTGGCTAAACTCCAGGTCGCACCCGATACTGCTGCAACGTCGAGGCCTCAGCGCACTTCACCCACCGCGGCCAGGCTCGCTACATAGGACGCTGCTGCCTCAGCAGTCTCAAAGATTTTACGCTGGCCTTCCTGGAAAACATGTAGGCGCGCCGGGTATTGCACCATAAACTTGATCTGGCGTTCAATAAGTTTTTGACAGATAGGCGCGTAGGCTCTGCGGCGCTGGCTCAGTTGCATCGAGTAGTCCTGTGCTACTCGGATTTTAAGGTTTTCCACCGCCAACCCTCCTTGTGCTCTGGCCGCTCGCAATATCTTCTCTTTTTGGGGAAAGTGGAGCAGCCGCACCAAGACCACACGGGGACGGGAGTCTCGGGCATTGCGATTCCCCACTCGATGGGCCCGCTCAATAAAGATCTTTTCCACCTCCTCGCCACTCTGTAAGAGGGGGGTAAACAGCTCCATCAGGTACCGTGGCAGGTCCGCGTCGGCCACCGATTCCGGCAGTCCCATCACCCGCAGGTTATTTCTTCGCGACCGGTTCTCAAGGTCATCTATTTTAATCTCCTGGGAATGGAGCTGGGACTGTAGTGATGCCACTGTTTGCTGTAGGGCCGCGGTAGTATCTTCAACCTGCCCCACGCGGTCTTCCGCCTCTTGTAGCCTCTTGCCATACGTCCCCAACATTTGCTGCATGGTATTTAATTGTTCCCGTAGAGCGGTGAATTGGGTCACCAGTGCCTCTGCTACCGCCGCCGATATGTCTTTCACCCGGACCGGGGATGTCGGGGAGCTCGGCGCAGGCCCGCCTTCCGCCATTTTCATGGAACCTGGTCCCCGGTCTCGCTCCTTCTTCCCCGTCCGGAGAGCCGAAGCCATCACCTCTCCCCTGTTCAACAACGCTCTAGGACGGGTGGTAGAGCAAGTACCCCTGTACTGACGAAGGGGGGTCTGGAGGGTCAAAAAGACGGTTCAAATGGCCGGTTTAAGCTGGGGGCGATCGGAGGGCGAGCAGTACCCGACCACTCGCTCTCACCGCATCACCGGAACCCTAAGATATAGTTTATTTGACATTGCCTGGGTCCTTTATTGCATCTCAGTCATTCTGGGCTGGTGACCCTTAATCCGACTGCACTGAGGCTGCTCACATGACTTCAATCGATCCATGTCTGATGTCTCTAATATATTAATATTTTATATTTTACACTTTATAGACTTATAGTCTGCTTGAGGTAAGGCTTGCCTGCCTACTGTTTTCACCCACTGTTGTTTATTTCCTCTGCTACTGTTTCCCTATCTGATCTGTGTCTTTTAAGATTTTTGTATCTTATTCTATTTTATTTATTCTACTTTTTCATTTATTTTACCTTTATTTCCTTACTGCCTATTATCCCTCTCCTTCTTCTAACTTGCTCTCTCTGCCATTTCTTATGGCTCCGCAACATTCTTTAATCCTTTTTCTGATCCTCCCCAACCACCTTCCCTCACTCCACCAACCTAATATCCTCCCTCTTTCTCACCCTCTCACTACCCTCCCTATTTCCTCCCCCATCTTATCCTCCACCCTTTCCTCAGCTCTTGAGCTTCACCTTCTCCTTCCTCTCTAAAACAACATCATCCCCATTTCCGACATGCTGTCTCCTCTCTCCCTCTCCCTCTCCCTCTTCTCCTTCTGTCCTCTGGTGACATTCAGTCCGATTTTCAATTAGGCAGGCTATGCGTCGCAGCAGTGCATAGCTTGCCCACTGATCCCCTTAACAGTGGAAGTGAAAATCCGGGTTAAGGGGGTCAGCAGTCGCTGAGGCTGAATGGGTAGCAGCGATTTTCAATGCCACCCGCTTAGCCTCTGTGCCTTAAAGATAGGAGAGGAAAAACCTTGCCTATTTTTAAGGTCCAGAGGGCTAAACGGGTAGCATTGAAAATCGCTGCTACCTGTTTAGCCCTTTCTTCCACCCTACTCCACCCCAGAACACCCCTAAAATGCCCCGATGCTACCTGCATAGCATCTGGGCACGTTAGGGACTTATCTGGGATTTTTGTAGGGCACTACCCATGTAGGTGCCCTTCGAAAATCCCGGATAAAACCTTTACACGGGTAACTAGGGAAGTTATACATGTAAAGGCCTTCGAAGGTTGGGTCCATTAATCACAACCCTGGTTACTTCTCTCTCACTCCCATATTAGTTCCTCTCTCCACCACCCTAATCTCATCCACATCCCTCTCCTTTCCCCCTCCTCATGTGCTTTATGGAATACTCATTCCATTTCTAATAAACTTCCCTCTACCCATGATCTCTTTATCTCTCGTGCTTTCCATCTTCTCACTTTTAGTGAAACCTCCCTGATGACACTGCTTTGGTTGTTGCCCTCTGCCACAGTGGCTATAAATTCTCCCACTCTCCTCATCCCAATGGCCGCGGCGGTGGTGTTGGGTTTCTACTTTCTCCTTCTTGCCAAATTCAATCCCTCCTTTTCCCTCAATCTCATTCCTTTCCCTCTTTTGAAGTCCATTCCATCTGTCTCTTTAATCCCCTACCTCTCAGGATTGCTGTCATTTATAGACCCCCTGACGAGTCCTCTTCTACCTTTTTCACTGATTTTGACTCTTGGCTCTCCTTATTCGTGGATTCTTCTTCCCCCTCCCTTATTTTTGGTTACTTTAATTTTCATATTGATAACCCCTCTCATCCCTATGAAAGTCATTCTGAACCGCGTTTAGTGGGGATGGATGTCTGGTGCGGACATCTATCCCCGCTAAACACCCAGGACTGTATTCCCTGCCCAAAGTTCCCCACGTGTACAAGGGAGATGTGTGGGGAGCTCTGGATGGGGGCAGGAGGGAGTGGGCTGTAGGAGGAGTGAGGATGGAGAGTGGGCAGGACCCTGACCCCAGACATACAGAGCCGATTCCAGTGTCAGCCCTGTATGCCCGGGGTCGGCAATCTAGATGGGGGACTTATTCCACCTCAGAGGTGGAATAAGTCTTCCTACCCAGCAGGACATGAATGCTCTGGGGCTGGAAAGTGAGGTAAGGGGGTGGAGGGGGTATCTCGCGGCCCGACCCTGGCAGGCCCAATCGGGGATAAGGCAGCGGGGAAAGGACATTTGCAGGCAGCGGGGATCGGGGCTTCTGCATGAAGTCACAGTGCCATGGCAACGGGACACCATAGCAATACTGCTCCATGGAGGAGCCTGGCTGGGCTAGCCGGGTAGATGCCTGTACATGCGGGGGCCCAGAATCAGGGCACAGCCAGCCCGTCCAGACTGGTTGCACCCGATTCTGATCCCGTGGGGACATCTAGCCCCTGTGGGATCAGAATCGGGTGCAACCCCTGGTCGGCCTGATTCTGAACACCCCGGATGACCTGAGGACGCCCAGCAAGGAAATAGACTCCATGCATCCAAGCTCCTTTCCCTTACCTCCTCTTTCAACCTCCAGCTTTGCTCCTCTGCCCCCACTCATCAGCTTGGTCACTGCCTTGACCTTGTTTTCTACTCTAATTGTTTACCTTCTAATTTCCATACCTCTGCTCTTCCCTTATCTGACTATCCTCTGTTAAAGTTTCACTCTTCATTACTCCCCCCCCCCCTTCAATCTTGCCCAATCTCCTCCTATCTTTTCAGGAAACTTTATGCTATCGATCCACTGACTCTATCCATTACTGTCTCATTTCTTCTCTCTTCCACTTTGTCCTTTAAGTCTGTTGATGAAGCCATAGCTTCCTATCATTACTGCTCGCTCCGCCCATTCCATGTCCTGTCAGGCACACGTCACCTCAGCCCTGGCTGTCTTCAACTACTCACTACCTGTGTTTCCGTGCCCACTCAGCTGAGTGCACTTGGCTCAAATCCTGCTCTTTCTGACTTTCTTCACTTCATATTCATGCTTTCTTCTTTGCAATTCGCCGTTGCACCCGCTAAGCAAAATTATTTTCTCCATCTAACCATCTTGCCTCTAACCCCCACCGTCTCTTTTCTATTCTCAATTCTCTTTTTAAGGCGCCTCTCCTCCAATCCCTCCTTCCCTCTCTGCCCAAATCCTAGCAGATTATTTCCATGACAAAGTGCATAAGATTACTCTTCAATTCCCCAGTAAATCTTCTTCATCCCCTCTTTCCCCTCTCCATTACCAACTTTTCCCCTCAAGTTCTATCACCCTTCCATCCTTTTCTAAAATCTGTATTGAGGAAACCTCTCTTCTTGTTTCTTCCTCTAAACTCACTATCTGTTCTGATCCTATCCCCACTCATCTCCTCAACTGCTCCTCCATCATCCCTTTCATCTCACATATTCTTAACCTTTCGCTTTCCACTGCAACCTTCAAGCATGCCTTAATCACTTCTCTCCTCAAAACTTTCACTTGACCCTACTTGTCCACCCATCTCCCTTCTCCTATTCATTTCCAAAATTCTTGAACATGCAGTTCTCCGCCGATGTCTCAAATTTCTCTTGTCTTAAGCATAAGAACATAAGAACATAAGATAACACATACTGGGTCAGACCAAGGTCCATCAAGCCCAGTATTCTGTTTCCAACAGTGGCCAATCTAGGTCATAGGTACCTAGCAGTTTCCCCAAGAGACACAAGTTCCACAATGCTTGTACTGGGTCAAGCATTGATATCTACGCTCACTTCTTAATAATGGTTTATGGACCTTTCCACCAGGAACTTGTCCAAACCTTTTTTAAACCCAGCTACACTAACAGCCTTTACTACATCCTCCAGTAACAAATTCCAGAGTTTGATTACACGTTGAGTGAAAAAATATTTTCTTTTATTAGTCTTAAATAGTTTACCCTGAAGCTTCATTGCATGTCCCCTAGTCTTTCTATATTCTGATAATGTAAACAATCGATCTACGTTTACCCGTTCCACTCCGTTCATTAATTTATAGACTTCTATCATATCTCCCCTCAGCCATCTCTTTTCCAGGTTAAAGAGCCCTAACCTTTTTAGCCTTTCCTCATAGGAGTATCCTTCCATCCCCTTTACCATTTTGGTGGCTCTTCTCTGAACCTTTTCTAAAATCGCTATATCCTTTTTAAGATACGGAGAACAGAATTGCACACAATATTCAAGGTGCGGTTTCACCATGGAACGATATAGAGGCATTATAATATCTTTTGTTTTATTTTCCATTCCTTTCCTTATCATACCTAGCATTCTATTTGCTTTCTTGGCTGCCGCTGCACACTGGGCCGAGGGTTTTAACATGGTATCCACAATGACGCCTAAATCTTTTTCCTGGGTGGTGGTTCCTAATGTGGAACCTTGCATCGTGTAACCATAGTTTGGGTTGTTCTTCCCTAGGTGCATAACCTTGCACTTGTCCACATTAAATTTCATCTGCCATTTTGATGCCCAGTCTTCCAATTTATCAAGATCCTCTTGCAATTTTTCACAATCCTCTTGGGTTTTAACAACTTTAAATAGTTGTGTGTCATCTGCAAATTTGATAACCTCACTCGTTATTCCACTTTCCAGGTCATTTATGAATATGTCAAAAAGCAGCGAACCCAGCACAGATCCCTGGGGTACACCACTATTCACCTTTCTCCATTGGGAAAATTGGCCATTTAGCCCTACCCTCTGCTTTCTATCTCTTAACCAGTTCCTGATCCACAATAGTACACTGCCTCCTATCCCATGACTCTTTAGTTTTGCCAAAAGTCTCTGATGAGGGACCTTGTCAAAGGCTTTCTGAAAGTCCAGATACACAATATCAACCGACTCACCTTTGTCCACCTGTTTATTCACTCCTTCAAAAAAACATAACAGATTAGTAAAACAAGATCTTCCTTGTCTAAAGCCATGTTGGCTGTCTCCCATTAGGTCGTGACTATCTACATGCTGAGTAATTTTATTCTTTATGATGGTTTCTACTGACATCAGGCTCACCGGTCTGTAGTTTCCCGGATCACCCCTGGAACCCTTTTTAAAAATTGGTGTTACATTGGCGATCCTCCAATCTTCAGGTATTAGAGATGATTTTAATGATAGTTCACAGATTACTAATATTAGCAGGTCTGCAATCTCATATTTCAGCTCTTTCAACACCCTTGGATGTATACCATCCGGCCCAGGTGATTTGCTACTCTTCAGTTTATCTAATAGTTGTAAGACATCTTCCCGATGTATCGATATTTCCTTCAATTCTTCCGCACCTTTAAATACCACTTCAGTCATGGGTAACATCCCTACATCTTCCTCAGTAAAGACTGAAGCAAAGAATTCATTCAGTTTCTCCGCTATCGCCTTGTCGCCTCTTAGTGCTCCTTTAACCCCTTTATCATCTAATGGACCAACTGACTCTCTCACAGGTTTTTTGCTACGAATGTACTTGAAAAGGTCTTTATTTCGTGTTTTTGCTTCCGCAGCAAGCTTCTTCTCAAATTCTCTCTTTGCCTGCCTTATCAATGCCTTGCATTTGACTTGCCAGTGCTTGTGCTGTTTCCAGGTTTCGTCATTTGGCTCTTTTTTCCATTTCCTGAAAGATGCTTTTTTGGCAACAACAGCCTCTCTGACCTCACCTTTAAACCATGCTGGCAGTTTTTTGGACTTCCTTCCACTTTTCTTAAAGCGTGGAATACAGCTGGTCTGGGCTTCCAAGATAGTATTTTTCAACAACATCCAAGCTTGATGTACGTCTTTAACCTTTGCAACTGCTCCTTTTAATTTTTTCTTAACTGTTTTCCTCATTTTATCATAGTCTCCCTTTCGAAAGTTAAAGGGTAGTACTGTGGATTTCCTTACTATCCCTCCTCCACTAATTAAATCAAAGGCGATCATGCTATGATCACTATTGCCAAGTGGCCCCAACACCCTTATCTCTTGCACTAGATCTGGTGTTCCACTAAGGACTAGGTCTAATATGGCTTCCCCTCTGGTCGGTTCATGAACCAGCTGCTCCAAGAAGCAGTCATTTATTTCATCTAGGAACTTTATCTCCCTAGCATGTCCTGCTGTGACACTGACCCAGTCGATGCCGGGGTAATTGAAATCACCCATTATTATTACTGCACTGTAACTTTTGCTAGCTTCCTTGATTTCTTTGAGCATTTCATCATCCATTTGTTCATTCTGGCCAGGCGGACGATAGTACACCCCCACTGCCATCGCCTTCCCCTTTTTACATGGAATTTCAATCCATAGAGATTCTACAGCAAATTTTGTTTCTTGCAAAACTTTAATCCTTTCTGACTCAATGCCCTCTCTAACACAGAGCGCAACCCCTCCACCAATTTGATCAGTTCTATCATTACGATATAGTTTGTACCCGGTATCACAGTGTCCCACTGGTTGTCCTCCTTCCACCATGTCTCTGATATTCCAATCATATCTAACCTCTCGTTTAGTGCTATATATTCTAACTCTCCCATCTTGTTTTTTCGACTTCTAGCATTTGCATACAAGCATTTTAGAGACTGTATTTTATTCATATTAATTTGGCTATTGGTAGACATGGGTAATTTGGGATCTTTAAGCTCTGTCTGCTCCATACTCGAGGGCATTTGGGCTACATTACTCTTTTTTGGAACCTCTTTGCTTTTTGTAGTATCCTCAAAGGATACATTCTTCCGAACCATGCGCTCTTGGGCGACTGTCGGCTTTCCCCTATTATCTAGTTTAAAAGCTGCTCTATCTCCTTTTTAAAGGTTAATGCCAGCAGCCTGGTTCCATCCCGGTTAAGGTGAAGCCCATCCCTTCGGAAGAGCCCCTCCTTTCCCCAGAATGTTCCCCAGTTCCTAACAAATCCAAACCCCTCATCTCTGCACCATTGTCTCATCCACGCATTGAGACTCCGGAGCTCTGCCTGCCTGCCTTTTGGGTCCTGCGCGTGGAACGGGAAGCATTTCGGAGAATGCTACCCTGGAAGTTCTGGATTTCAACTTCCTACCTAAAAGCCTAAATTTAGCTTCCAGAACCTCCCTACCACATTTTCCTATGTCATTGGTACCGACATGTACCAAGACAGCAGACTCCTCCCCCCAGCACTATCTAAGACCTTATCTAGGTGGCGCGTGAGGTCCGCTACCTTTGCACCAGGCAGGCATGTTACCAGGCGATCCTCACGTCCACCAGCCACCCAGCTATCTACATGCCTAATGATCGAATCACCAACTATAACTGCTGTCCTAACCCTTCCCTCAAGGGCATTTGGCCCTGGAGAAACCTCCTCGGTGTGAGAGGGGTTTACATCACCTGGAGGACAGGTCCTAGTTACAGGATCACTTCCTGCCACACCAGGGTGATGCTTTCCTGTCACGTGACCTCTCTCCTCCATGGCAACAGGGATGCTGCCAGACTGGAGGTGGGACTTCAGGACTATATCCCTGTAGGTCTCGTCTATGTACCTCTCTGTCTGTCTTATGCTTTCCAAGTCTGCTACTTTAGCCTCTAGAGAACGGACTCGTTCCCTGAGAGCAAAGAGCTCCTTGCACCTAGTGCACACGTAAGACCTCTCACCAGCTGGGAGAAAATCATACATGTGACACTCAATGCAAAAGACTGGAAAGCCCCCATCCCGCTGCTGGACTGCTGTCTGCATCTTAGTTTTAAGTTTGTGTTTAGATCTTTAAGTTCTTTACGTACTAAAGGGTGCTATGGATATTTATACCACTAAAACTGTACCTAATAAGTTTAATATACCTTGTACACCTGAAGCCTAATTAATCTCAGTTCCTTAGTGTATGACTGATTTGGGTAATGAGCTTCACCTGAGAGCACCTCCTGTCTTTTAAGTTGTGCAAGTACCTATAAAGCTGTGATTATCCCAGGGGAGGGTGGGTGTGGGGAGGGAGGGAGGGAGGGAGGGATATAACACTTATTAAAAGAGGGCTGCTACACAGTACCCTGTCCTGTGCTGCTGAGGTAAGCTATATTCTGATTTGATTTAAATTATAGTTCTTTGCTGCTGCTAGGCTCTAACCTATTATGAAATTTAAACTACAAGCTCTCTGCTGGATTCTAAATTTAACCAGAAAGCTCTCTTCTGTGTTTTAATTTGAAACTAAAAGTACTTTGCTGATGCTAGGCCCTGAGTGACTATGAAATTTAAACTACAAGCTCTCTGCTGGATTCTAAAGTTAACCAGAAAGCTCTCTTCTGTGTTTTAATTGAAACTAAAAGTACTTTGCTGATGCTAAGCCCTGAGTGACTATGAAATTTAAACTACAAGCTCTCTGCTGGATTCTAAATTTAACCAGAAAGCTCTCTTCTGTGTTTTAAATTGAAACTAAAAGTACTTTGCCAATGCTAGGCCCTGAGTGACTATGAAATTTAAACTACAGCTCTCTACTGGGTATGAAAGGTGACCAGAAAGTTCTCTTCTGTGTTTTAAATCGAATCTTAAACTGTTGCTACTAGGCCCTGACTGATTTAACAAAAAATAGTGGGTTCACAGATTAATTAGCTTTAAAAGAAAAAAATTCCTTTCAGTAAAATTCCCAGAAGTATATACTCACAATTTCAGATTTCTCTCCAGAAGTAACAGCCCCCCTTTCTAGTCCTTCAAGCCCTCCTTCAATCTGGTTTTCATCCATTTCATTCTACTGAAACAACTCTTGTCAAGGAGCCTGATTCCCATAGGGGCACATCTGGATGGCCCCAGGCAAGAGGGGCCCATTTGGGACCTGATTCTGGTCCATGGGAACAAAACGTTCCCACAGCAGTCAGAATCTGGCCTGGCATGCTCGTGGATGGCCCTGAGTGTCCCTGCCTGCAGGGACATCTTCCCCATAGGCTCCCTTGGCCGTCATGGCTCAGTTTCCCCTCCTGCCTACCGCCCAACCCACAGCAGGCCAGCTGGGGCCTGGATTGGGCTGCGAGGACCCCCCCCCCCCCCGGGCTCTGGTGGGGATCCTGGGCCCCATTGCTGGGTCGGTGCAGCTTATACCACTTTTGAGGTGGTATAAGCAGCACATCCCCATGGGCCCTGCAGAACATACAGGGCTGCCGGGCTGGCCCACCCCGATCTGCCCCCTCCTAGCTCTCCCCATCCTGATGCACAGGACGTACCGGGAGAGCTGGTGGGGGAATCAGGCCCTGACAGCTTGCGGGGTTACACGTCCTGCTACCCGCGTTTCTGAATGACCTCCAAAGTCTCCAGTGATCTGTTCCTTGCTAAGTCCAAAGGCCTTTACTCAGTTCTCATTCTTCTCAATCTTACTGCTGCTTTTGATAATGTTGACCATCTCCTCCTCCTTGATATTTTTATCCTCTCTTGGTTTTAGAGGCCCTGTATTGTCTTGGTTTTCTTCTTATCTCTCCAATCACTCTTTCAATGTTTGTTCTGGAGGTTCCTCCTCTACTGCCATCCCTCTCTCAGTTCGTATACCTCAAGGGTCTCTTCTGGGCCCTTATCTCTTCCCATGGCTTCCAGTATCATTTTTATGCTGATCACTCTCAAATCTATCTATCTATACCTGACGTCTCTTCTTCGCCCCAAACTTGTATTTCTACTTGCTTATCTGACATCGCTGCCTGGATGTCTCACCACCGCCTAAAATTGAATATGGCTAAAACTGAACTTCTTATTTTCCCCCTAAACCCTCCTCCCCATTCTTTCTTTCTCTATCACTGTTGACAACACTCTTCTTCTTCCTGTTTCCTCATCCGGCAAACTTGGGGTCATCTTTGACTCCTCCCTTTCCTTCTCCACATGCATTCAACATTTAGATAAAACCTATTGTTTCTTTCTCTACAACATTAACAAAATTCGTCCCTTCCTCTCTGAACATACTACTAAGGCTCTTGTCCACTCTTTGGTCACCTCCCTTCTTGACTATTGCAACCTCCTCCTTCCCTCAGTGTCATCTCTCTTCCTCTTCAATCTATCCAGAACTCTGCTGTGTGGCTAATCTTCCTCCAGCCCCAATACACTCATATAACCCCTCTTCTAAAATCACTTCATTGGCTCCCCTTCTGTTTCCATATCCAATTCAAACTTTTCCTTCTAACATATAAATGCATTCACTCTACTGCCCCTCATTACCTTTTCTCTCTTCTCTCTCCCCCTACACCCCAACTTGCGAACTTCGCTGCTCCTCTGGCTTTCTTCTCTCTATGCCCTTTTCTTCTTCTGCAAGCTCCAGACTTCGATCTTTTCATCTTGCTGCTCCTTATGCATGAAACAAACTTCCTCTAACTTCTCTTCTCTGCCCCTCTTCATATTCATGTTAAAGGCTTACCTCTTTGAGGCCACATTTGGATCCTAATCCCTCGTTCTTCTTCCCTATTTGAACCCCCCTTGTTTCTCTTGTATTATTCTATCTGTCTTGATTAGATTGTAAGCTCTACGAGCAGGGACTGTCCTCATATATTTGCACAGCACTGCGTATGCCTTGAAGCACTATATAAACGATTAATAGTAGTAGTATTATTACTAGTTAGATTTATTATCAGGACTGTAGTAAAGCATAGAAATTATGTTTGCCTTATGTGATTGAAGACTGTTTGTGTGAATAATGCATGACTGGTATGATGTCTATAATTTATTTTGTCTGGTTTATCTTGTACTCTGCTCAGAATATAAAAGAAGTGGATTAGACTTATTAAAAACAAATAAAATAAGAACCCAACTAAATATTCTTCCTGTTGGGATTGTTTCTTGTGATGACCAAGTTGTGAGGGGCAGCATGAAGGTGGAGGATGTGGTAACAGCAGTTAGTATAACCGGTTTCAAAAAAAGGTTTGGACAAGTTTCTAGAGGAAATGTTCATAAACCATTAAGGCAGATCTGGGAAAGGCAGCATGATATCTATCTACTTTTTGGGATCCTGCCAGGTACTTGTGACCTGGATTGGCCAGCACTGGAATCAGGATACTGGGCCTCATGAACCTCTGGTCTGACCCAATATGACAAATCTTATGTTCTCATGTAAGGGAAAAAGAAGAAATAAAAAAGTGTATAATTTCAGCAACAGATGCTGAAGAAACCCATTTTTTTCTATATGAAATCCAAGACATATCAGGAAATGTATGGACAAATTCACACCTAGAGTGAAGGGATACCAAAGGGACCAAGTATTTTATGCTCTAATGGATGGTAATCCAAGATAGAAAATCCCACAATCAGTGACAAAATTAACTATATAAACAAAAAGGTCCCCGAATCGGTCCCAAAGATAATGCCCAATTCTTTTTGTCGGACAGCACTGAGGGAGGATAATATTTTTTATGTATCCACACCAGACTGGTGATGTCCATTTTATTCTCAATAAAGTTATAATGTAACATTATTTGTTTCAAATCAAAATCAAAAACAACACTTAACTTATCAAAAGCAGCAGTTCCAAAATGTTCAAAGCATGACGTGCACATTTCGGGATATCACAATCCCTGTATCAAGTTCTCCATAGATCATTCGTCACTATCAACTGCCATTAAATGCCGCTAACAACGGCAACCAATCATCAAATAGGACCATAAAATTTATCATTGGCTGATAACCCATGCCATTTAAAGAAAAACTACCAACCCAAAATGGAGAATCCCATAGCTATCGGGATGGTAAAGCTTAGAGGGGCATGCTTACTAATGTGCACCAACGGTTAGTGCGGGGTTTACTGCGTGCTAAGTGGGCTACATTAATTATTACTAGGTGCTAAAACAGACAGCATGATCAAGGTCCTTTGCTAGCCTCTTAGTATGCAATAGGATGAAATTTGGGTGGGTTAGGGATGGAGAGTGGGCATTAACTGAACATTGCGGTTAACACAGGGGTCATTAGCATGCGTTAATCAGTGTTTCAGTTAGCATGGATGCACTTACCTCAGTGAAGGCAGTAAGTGCACCGGTGTTAATTGCAGATGACAGTTTAGTGTATCTCACCGCAGTAACTTCATGGGGATATGACAGCTATGTCCCCATCAGTTAGCATGGATTTGACACACCTCCCATACTGATTTTTGGCAATTAATGTATGCTCCCTTAGCGCACTTTAGTACACATGTCCCAGAATGCACATTGTGTCACAGTTCTAGAACCAGGGATTGGCAGGTAGTTTTCAAATGCTTATGCTATTGAGAAACCAATGGGTTCAAAGACCATCTGCTAATTTGGGAGACTCTGAGGGTTATTTACTAAAATACAGAAACTTCAGCAAACAGGTCTTCATGTGCAAAAACATATGGATATGCCAAAATGCCAAGGTTTTCACGTGTTTTAGCATGCAAAGTGCTCTTGTATCATTTGCAATACTAAAATTCCACAGCTAGTCTGCTATGTAAAAAATTGTATCAAAATCATCCAAAAAACCTCAAGCAGTCCAATGACCCAATTTGAATCTCCACAATCTATAGTCATTGAATCTTCCAACCAGTCGCCACTCTGGTAAATATCTTTTTATATCCTCCTATTTTTGTTGGGCACAACCAACATGAGAGGCGGGAAATAATAACCACCTCCCCGTATTGGAAGAACCCTTTTATTCAAGAGAGCCGTAGCCCTCACAATAATGTAATAGTGTGAACCCACAGCTGAACCACTTATCATTTACTAAAGGCAATAAAACTTCAAACCGTGCTGGAACCAAGGCAATTGATGGCTGAACTGTCTCGCTGCGTTAATCCACCAGCAAACGTCACGACATGCATGTTTCGGACCAACTCCAGGCCCTGTATCAAGTGAATGCGTTTCTTCAAAGGCAACAAAAATAGGAGGATATAAAAAGATATTTACCAGAGTGGCGACTGGTTGGAAGATTCAATGACTACAGATTGTGGAAAAATTGTATCAAAACTATTGATTTGCTGCAATGCAAGATCATGCAAAGCAGCTGATTAGTTTTGAATACTGCAAAAGCTAACACTACAGAACATCTTTGGGGTGGGGTGGGGGGGGGGGGGGTCCACACAAAAGATGGCTACACCCTAGGCAACTTTCAAAGAGAAAAGTGAAATTAGACCTTACCTGCTAATTTTCTTTCCTGGAGACCCTCCAGTCCAGTCCAGAGAAGTGGGTTATGCTGCTCTACCAGCAGGTGGAGACTGAGAACACAGCTTGAAATGAGCTATAAGCAGCCTATGCTAGCCGAGCAAGCCAGTATGATGATCACAAAGCAGGGAAAAAAGGAGTACAACCCCTAATTCTCCAGCAATGTAACACTCCTTAAAGACAGCACAAAAAAAAAGGGGTTAGGCAGTGGCCGTTAGGCAAGAATCTAAAAGCTCTCCAACAGCAGTACCGTCATCGCGGATAGCGAAAACACTGCGGGCCCCCCCAGCCAGGATCTAGCTCCCTACCAGCAGAGCTACGACGGTACCACAAAGGCCGAGCTCCACACGAGGAGGTAAGCCCGCAAACACAGTCCGAAACCAAGAAGCAGCTGACATAGATAACGCACACCCCTAAATGCCCATTTGATAACCTATTACTGACATAGAAGAAACAAAGAACCCTCATAAACCGAGACATTGCTTTCAGGTCATTGAATGATATGATTGGATAAAACATAGACGCTACAGAGAGTAAATACCTGTGTTTAATAAGCCATCGTTACATTGTGTAAAGGCAATGAACAGAGTGTATAGCCTAGTATATAACCGATGTAAGCCATGAAACCACATGTAGGTAATCTTTTAACAGTATAAGTTTTAACCCTACATTGCGTAATCCTACTGCACTTTACTAAGCCACTGTCTGATATATTGATACTGTAAACCATCTACATATACTAGGCCACTGTCTGATATATTGATACTGTAAACCATCTGCATATACTAGGCCACTGTCTGATATATTGTTTCTGTAAACCATCTGCATATACTAGGCCACAGTCTGATATATTGACTCTGTAAACCATCTGCATATACTAGGCCACTGACTGATGTATCGATACCGTAAACCAACTGCATATTCTAGGCCACTGACTGATATATTGATACAAAGACAGCAATTAGGGGTCAACCCAATAACCAACCTTGCACTGCAGACCTCTGAGCAGCCGAGAAATGGAGCTCATAAACATTTTTCTAATATTATGTATATGCATATTTGTTCCAACGCACACATTCAACCCAAACTTGTACTACTTTCTGCCATACATCTGCAGTCCAGTCTACATTTACTACCCCCTCTCAATACCCTCACTGCCTCAACACACTCCATACCACCCTGCCCTTGACGAACCAGCACCCAAACCAATTCAGAGTCCTATCCTTATCACGGAATCATCGTAAATCTAAGCCACAGAGAACACATGGAAACAAGCCCATGGTGACTCAAAACAAACACATACAGGCATTCCAGCTGGCACATGGCGCATACAACATCACCCTCATCAACGCCAGATCTATAAGGAACAAAACACACATTATCCACAACATCATCACTGATGAACAGCCTGACATCCTCTGTATCACGGAAACATGGATCACTGACGGTGACTCCGCAATAATAAACCAAACAAGCCCGGATACAAAATATACAACTGCCCACGCGCCAACAAAAGGGGAAGAGGAGTTCTAATAGTGGCCAAGTCCAACTTACAACTAACGAGCACCTCCCTGAACTCAACTGTGGACATCGACATACTCAAAGTAGAAAACACAGCATTATCCATCTGTCTAATCTACAGATCCCCTTCGTCACACCACGAAACACTGGCTACAGCCCTAGAAAGCATCTCCACCACCCCAATCAAAAAATATCAAATCATCATGGGAGACTTAAATTTAGCATCAGTTCCACATTTTCAGGCGAACACCTTCCTAGAAGCCATGGTCCAACTTGGGTACCAGCAAATAATAAGTGACGCCACCCATGACAAGGGAAATACTCTAGACATGGTATTCATACCCACCAAACAGCAGCAAAACGAAGAAAAACCCGTAATAAAAATAACCCAAGTACCATGGTCAGACCACCACCAAATTGATCTCAAAATGCAACTGCCCTCCCTACCCAAAAACACGAAAGCTGGGAGAACAATACACCCTCAAAGGAGATTCAACAAATTTGACAAAAAAGATCTCATAAGCTCCATTACATCCCACATAGACTTGGAACGCACGGACCTCGATGATCTAATAAACAGGTGGAACTCAGGAATACAAGCTGCATCAAACCCAATATGGAAAGCCCCATCGAACGCATCTAAATCCAGAACAGAACCTTGGTACACTGAAACGCTGACCAGATTGAAGAGGGAACTCCGTAAACTGGAAAGAAAATGGAGGCAAACCAAAAACATCGAACACAAAACGGAATACCTGACTCTTCTCTCAAAGTACAAAACGAGGTCAACTTGGCAAAAAGAACGCATCACACTAACTTACTAAATAAGGCCATCAACAAGCCCAGAGAATTATTCGAACTGGTCAGATCACTAACCAAAGCGACTGAGGAGGACCACTACAACAACAAAATCAAGGCCCAAACCCTGGCAAATCACTATGCAAGCAAACTTACAGCTACAAAACCCACTCAATGCCTGGACGCAGCCCACCCAGCGCTACAACTCAACATGGCGACCAGCGCAAATCAAGTCCAAGGTTGGAGCAATTTTCACAAAATTGAAGACCAGCAAATTATAAACATAATCACGAACATCAACACCACAACCTCCCCACTGTATCCCTGCCCAGCCGCATGGGTCAAGGCAGCGAAGCAAGAAATTGCCCTACACGTCTCGCATATAGTAAACCTGTCACTCCAACAAGGAATCATGCCTACGCAACTTAAAAAATCCATCATAAGACCTATACTAAAAAACAAAACACTCAACAAGGACGACCCAGCTTCCTACCGCCCGATATCCAGCATATCTTTCCTAGCAAAGATCATTGAAAAGGCAGTCCTACAACTCTGTATTATAACAAAGAAAGTGTGCTACATATCATTTATTGACTCGTGGCTAAATGAGGTCTCAGAAACCTTAGGCTGCCACCGATTGCTTCAAGTCATACGGTGGACTAATGCCTAAACTCACATCAATGACCCCAGCGTTGATGTGAGTTTAGGCGTTAGTCCACCGTATGACTTGAAGCAATCGGTGGCAGCCTAAGGTTTCTGAGACCTCATTTAGCCACGAGTCAATAAATGATATGTAGCACACTTTCTTTGTTATAATACAGAGTTATTACAATACTATTTGAGTTTGCACTCTGGAAAAAGTGACCGTAATTGCATTTGTTAGTCCTACAACAACTACAAGACCACCTGGACGACAATGAAACCCTAGATGATCAGCAATACGGGTTCAGGCAACATCATGGGGTTGAAACCCTACTGATTGCACTACTAGACAACCTCCTCAAAGGCCTAGAAGACAAAAAGAAAATGTTTATACTCATATTTATTGACATCTCAGCAGCGTTCGATACAGTACACCATGAAAACCTCATGAACAGAATTAAATCAATAGGAATATCGGGAACCCCCCTAAAATGGTTCTCATCATATATAACAAACAGAATGCAACAGGTACAGTTCAATGACGAAAAAGCAGAGGCATTCCCACAAACCCAAGGCATACCTCAAGGCTCTGCTCTCTCCTCACTCCTTTTCAATGTATATATGCAACCAATTTGCGAAACCTTCCAAAAGCACAAAATCAACTACCACATCTATGCAGACGATATTATGCTGTACACACAACTTGACGCAAATAACTCAAATTACACCCAACTAGAAGAATGCCTAAGCGAGATGCAAACCTGGTTACAACAAAACAACATGGCGATCAACCATAAAAAAACAGAGGTGATGTACATCTCCAGAAAACCAAATTTCAACCCCCCTGCAACTATCACCCTGTGCAACAATACCTATCAAACAAAGAAAGAAATAAAATATCTGGGGGTAACATTCGATAGCGACCTAAAGATGGAAAAACACCTCCGCATAACAAACAGGGCCATCTTCCACAAACTAAGAGTCATACAACCACTACGGAGCATTATTGAGCCTCATGATTTCAGGTCCGTTGCACAAGCTCTCATCATGCCGCACTTCGACTACTGCAACGCCATTTTACAGGGCCTACCAAAGAAAACCCTAAACATAATGCAAATGGCGCAGAATGTGGCGGCTAGAATCATTATGAAGAAACGTTTTGCTGAACACATCACACCTGTGCTGATTGAGCTACACTGGCTCCCCATTACAGCTCGTATAAAATATAAAACACTAATAACCACATTCAAACTCATGCATAACATAGCGCCATCCTTCCTCTCCAAACTAATCTGCACACAACCACCCAACAGAAGCAGAAGAACCACCAACTTAAACACCCTCCGCGTACCGGAAGATATAAGATCTGTCAAAACCGGTACAAGTAACAGAGCATACTCATACACAGCACCGACACTGTGGAACCAACTGCCGCCTGAGCTACGAGCTAGCAAAGACCTGATGGACTTTCGGAAAAAACTCAAGACTCACCTATTCCAGACTCAGTACAACTTGATTTAGTCGACGTGGCCTAAGCTGTGCCACCCAGAGAGCCAAAGATGTATATATGTAAAACTGTACATATGTAAATAACCCCTCCCTCCTTACGAAAAGAAACCCAATTACCTAATTACTGTGTGTTGTGCTCACCCTATGAATCACCTTGTATATACCACAAATTTGTCTGTCCTGATTAGACAGTTTCCAATATGTAATCTAATTCCGCTACTGATCGCTGGAAGTAGCGGTATACAAATGTACGCTAAATAAATAAATAAAATCGCAAGATCTGTCAGGAAAACAACTCCCAAGGAGCTCAGGCCCTCCAAACCACCATATACATCAAGGGTGTGGTAGTGCTTCCTCCATGTCTTTAACACTCTCACAAATTTCCTCCTTTATATCTCTCCTCTCACACCTCCATTTTCTTTCTTTTTTTTTTGTAAATCAGGTAAATCCAAAACAAAGACCCAAACAAAGCGCACTGCCTGGAGGCCAAGCCAACCAGACAGATACCCAAAAATGAGATTGCATGCTGCTTCTTACTCGTCCGCCAAACTACAGCACAAAACACATGAGAGATGCCCACAGACACCATACCGCAGGTGGGATCTAGACTGGACTGGAGGGACTCCAGGAAAGAAAATGAGCAGATAAGATCTAATTTGACCTTCCAAAACGTCCCTCCAGTCCAGTCCAGACAAGTGGTACGTAGCAAAGCAGTAGTAATGACGGGAGGGAGCAGAGACCCCCATTTGCAGGACCCTGACCCCAAACTCTGCGTACTGTCGGGCCTGAACATCCAGGCGTTAGTGTCGCATAAATAAATGAAGGGGCGACAAACCGAACTCCACCCAGGACAAGGCCTGTACCCACATAGAATGTGTCTGCAAACCCAAAGGCACTGTATGCCCTTTCAACAGATACACCAATGCAATGGCCTCTCAGATCCACCTGGAAATGGAGGCCTTGGAAGCCACCTCAACTTTGCGAGGGCCATCATACAAAGAGCCGTTTGGACCTCTGAAAGGGCTGGATTACCTTGAGATACAGCTTCAGCACCCTATGGACATCCAGGTTATGAAGGAGATAACCACCCTCATAGTCATAAGTCTCCGAGCAGAAAGGCAGGGCCATCGCTTGATTGAGGTAGGAACTGGGCGCATGACCTTTTTCCTAAAGATAAGTAAGTAGGGCTCCCTGCACAACAAGACTCGGAGCTTGGAAATGCGGTGTGCAGAGCAGATGGCCACCAGAAAGACCACTTTAAGGTCAAAGCCTTCACTGTGGTGCCCGACAGAGGCTCAAAATGAGGCGCCCCCAGAGCAGCGAGCACCCTCCAGTTGGTAAGGGTGACAGAGATGCTTCAACCCACGCAAGAAACATATCACATCGATGTGGGCCACCAAGGATTGCCCCTGGATATGACCTCTGAAACATGCCAAGGCCGCCACCTGGACTCTCAAGGATCTCAGAGCCAGTCCCTTTGAGCCACTTCTGTAGAAAAGCCAGAATATCTGGGAGCAAAGCTCCCAGTGCAAATGCTGTGCTCTCCACACCAGTCCTCAAAGACATGCCAAACCTGCACCTAGGCCAATATGATTGACCTTCTGCAGGACTATAAATAACTTGGAGCGAGTAACCCTGCCGCCTCAACTGAGCCCTTTCAAGAGCCAAGCCATAAATAGAATTGATCCACACCAGCTCCTCACTGAGCAGATCCACTTCTGCCAGCAGGCGGAGTGGTTTCGCCACCAATAGCCACACCAGGTCCACGTACCAGGGACACCGAGGCCAGTCTGGGGCAATGAGCACTACCCTCCCCCGATGAGACTCTATCCTCTGAAGGACGCATCCTATCAGCGGCCAGAGGGGGAAATGCATACGGCAGGGCCATCTTTTCCAGGGCTGCACTAGGGCATTCAGCCCTTCAGACATGTGCTGTCTGCACCAGTTGAAGAAATGCTCAGCTTTGGCATTCACCTGAGTTGCCATCAATTCCATCACCAGTTGTCCCCAGTGAACCACTATTCACTGGAATGCCATCTGCAACAGTGACCAATTCCCGGGATACAGAGAGGTACGACTGAAGTAATCTGCTTGGACATTGTCCTTCCTGGCCACATGGGCTGCCAACAGCACCATCAGGTGGGCCTCTGCCGACATGGTGCCACCTTGCCAGTTTATGTAAGTCATCATCGTTGTGTTGTCCGGCAGCACTCTCACAGCCTTGTTGCAGATCAAGGGCAGAAATTCCAGCAATGCCAGATGTACCACTCATGTCTCCAGGGCTTTCCTCCACCATCTACCAACCTCTGGGCTACCTGGGCCAAGCAATGACTGCCCCATTCCATCAGGTTGGCATATGTGGTTACTACCACCCAATCTGGGGTTTCAAGGGACATGCCCACGGCAAGCTTTTCTGATGACAGCCACCAGCCCATGGTTTGCTGCACTGGCTTCTTGAGGGAAAGGTGGACTTCCACAGACTGCCACTGTGGAGACCACCAAGAGAGCAGGTCCCACTGCAGGGCTCTAATGTGCAGCCGTGCCCAGGGCACGAGCTCCAATGTAGCTGCCATTGAGCTCAGCAGCTGGAGGTAGCCCCATGCCCATGGACAGGGAACTGAGCTTGGAGCTTCACAATCATTCAGGAAGGAAGACATTCCCCCTGAGGATGTCGAACTGTGCTCCCGATACTCCAAGGACTGAGTCTGTTCCAGCATGCTCTTGGCCAGGTTGATAATCCAGCCCAGACTTCGGAGACAATAAATCTCACGCTCCGTCCTCAAGACTCTCCTTGTGCGAATTGACCTGGATTAGCCAATTGTCCAGGTACGGATGAATGAGGATTCCCTGCCAGTGCAAATCCGCCACTATCGCCACCATAATCTTGGTGAAAACCCAAGGCACAGTGATAAGATCGAAGGGCATGGCTTGAAACTGATAATGTCCCCTGGGCACCACGAACCGCATAAACCTCTGGTGGGCAGGCTAGATGGAGATACTGAAGTAGGCCTCGGTCAGTTTCAGGGAGGTCAAAAACTCTCCGTGTCACACAGTGACTATCATGGAACATAGGGTCTCCATTCAGAACCTAGGCACCTTGAGGGCCCTATTGACCTCTTTCAGATTCAGAATGGGATGTCAGGACACCTCCTTCTTGGGAACCACAAAGTGGATGGAATACCAGCCCGAGCCCCAGTCTGCACATGGAACCAAGATGATGGCCTCCAGGCTTAACAAGCGGTCAAGCGTCTCCATCGCTAGAGCCTTGGCGGGAGCATGGCAGGGGGTCCAACATGAAAGCTTCCGGAAGAGGCTTGGCAAACTCTAGGGCACACCCCTCTTGGATCACCTTGGAGGACCTAGGCGTCCGACGTAAGTTAGATCCAGGCAGAAGAAAACACAGCAGGTGGCCGCCCACGGGCGGAACTCCCACCAGGGGCTTCACACCTTCATTGGGGAGGTTTAGAGGCACCAGGGGTCCTGAGGGCCCCCTCCAAAGGAAGGACCCCACTACAGGAAGCAGGACCTCTGAAGGTTAAAGGCATGGGAGGATCAAAAATGATGTGAGTTGTGACCCCGACCCCTCAGCAGGGCCCCACACCCACTCTCTTGTGCTTGTCCTCTGGAAACATGGGCACCTTGGAGTCTCCCAGGTCCTCCCCGAAGAGCAACTTCTCCATGAAGGGAAGTCTGCTAAGCTGCATCTTTGAGGCTACATCTGACGACTAGTTAAGTGGCCAGAGCAGCCTTTATGCAGAAACCACTATCGCCATGTCCTTGGCAGAGGCCATAGCAAGTCATATAGCAGGTCTGCTAGGAAGGCCAACCCTGACACCAGCTAAGCTGCTGAAACCCTGTCAGCTGGGTCAGACCCATCTGCTGGGACCACCATAAGCAGGCCCAAGCCACATAGGCTGCACAGTTGATTCCTTGAAGAGCCAACACAAACACCTGAAATGCCTGCATGAGAAGGGCCTCCATTCTCCTATCCTGTGGGTCCTTTAGGGTCGCACCCCCTTCTACCAGATCATGGTCTTGTGTGTCACTGCTTTTACTAGCACATCCACCTGTGGCAAGCGCGACTTCTCTTTCTCCTCTGGGGGGTTTGGATAAAGCCGAGGCATGCTCCTGCCTACTCGCAAGCCTGCATTTGGGGAGTTCCACTCCTCCGCAATTATGGACTTCAAGGCCCTATGAATGGGAAAGGAGCGTTGGGGCCTACAGATGCCCTCCAGAAGCAGGTCCGCCGGCTCCGGTCCCGGCTCCTACGCAATATGCAGAACCACCCCGGACGCCAATCAGGTAGGGGAGCTCATCCTGATTGAAGATTCGCACAGCTGTGGGGTCCTCTCCCACCAAGAGCTTCTTCTCTGTCTCTTCCAAGGAATCTGCCGTACCCTCTAGAGGATCCAAGGAATATAAGGCCCCCAAGGAGCCTACATCTAGTTCCTCTTCTGATCTCTCCTGGCAGAGGGCACTTTGCCACCACCACGGGCCCTAAGCCCGTGTCTATCGGAGGCTTGATTGACCCCGAGACCTCCCACAGACTATGCTGCAGACCATGCTGGTGGAGCAACAAAACAAATTTGAGGGAGAAGGGGAAAGACCTTGGGCCTCCGGAATCCCCTCCCATTAAAGTTGGTGCTCCCAGAGAAAAAACAGCCATAGGCTGTGAAAAGGAGGGCTCCAGAGACTCCCGGGCAGCTGTGCATGTGGCACTCAAAATGGACCTGCTGCTATCCCCCGGAGCCCTAGACTGCTCACTGCCATCTGAAGCACTCCTCTCCGGCCACTCGGGACCACCCCTGAGGTCGTCAACAGCAGCGATGTTATCCCTCAGGCAGCTGTGGCACAGCGCAACTTCTGTGCTCTGTGGATACCACATATGATGCATCTGACGTGGTCCATAGGCCCTGAGGGTTTCTGAGCGAAGGCTGGACTTATCCGGTGCTTCCCCCATGATCACCGGTGCCTGTCTGAAATTTTTTATTAAAAAAAGGGAGAAAGAAAGCTATCAGGAAGCTGCTGCACTCCTGGTCTCCTCCCAATAGTTGGGGAGGACAGGAGGAGCTCGCTGGGGGGAGAAGGGGGAGGGTCCCAGTGTCACTGGGTTCTGCACCCCGGGCCTGAAACTGGCACGGCAAAAGAAATTAACAGCACAGGTTATGCTTTTCTTTCCACCTGCTGGACATCGAGAATACTGTGTTCTCAGTCTCCACCTGCTGGTAGAAGAGAATAAGAGGGAGGAATGGCTCAGTGGTTGGGACAGGTTACCTCAGGCCAGAAGGCCAGGGGTTCAATTCCCGCATGGAGACAAGCAACCTCAGGCCGGAGGGACAAGCCACTTAACCCTCCATTGCCTCAGGTACACTTAGATTGTGAGCCCTTCGGGGACAAGGGAATAAAAGAAGTACCTGCTAGTATACATGTAAACCGCACTGATTCTAAAGAGCGCGGTATAAAAAAGAAATAGATAAAATAAATAAATAAAATAAAATAACCCACTTGTCTGGATGTGACTTATAGGGATGTTTTGGAAATATGCTTATACCTTCCCTTTGAAAATTAGTGCAAAGTCCATGGGCAAAGGTACTCTGAGTTTCCAAAGAAGACTGTTTTGAAAGTTACCCCCATGACAGCTATTTTCAAAGTAATTTATCCAGGTAAAAAGAGTGTTAGCCACACAAATTAGCCATCTGGAAACTATCCTCCTTCAGTGATAGCAAAGTACAATGCTCCCTTCCACAACAAGTGGACCTTTCACCCTATTAAGAGGGTGAGGCATTTCCAAAGGTACGAGTATATCTTAGTAGTGGGAAGAAAACAGCATTTTCCATTTTATCCACGTTGTTTTCAATGAAAAAGAATATACCTGCAGAAAAGGCAGATACAAATGGCCACTGGTACTTTGTATCTGTGCCAAGTTGCAAAACAAGGTACATGCATGCTTTCAATTTGAAATTTAGGACACAGTCTACAGCTAAAAAATATCCACAGGCTTTGTCTCAAAATGCATAGTTGGCTTTAAAGGTTTTCCTCTTAGGGAGCAATTTCCAGTCTACCTAAATTAATCAAGATTAATGTGCCCAGATTGGCCTATCTGAAAAATATCCCCCTCTGGCTGGCTAACGAAACGCACAGTCGTTCACAGCACAAGCACTATTCACTGGATGGGAAAGGGGCATTTACGGGGATGTGTTTAGATAGGATGGGGGAGGAAAATAGCTCATGTGCATCACATTTCAAAAGTACACGTGGAAGTGGTATGGACTAGTGGTTAAAGCAACAAGCTGAAACCGAAGATTCAAATCCCCTTTTTCCAGCTGATATATCCTGTGATCTTAGGGGAGTCGCCATCTCCTGCAGCCTCAGGTACTGACCTAGACTGTAACGGGCCAATGCAGAAAGACTAGTGCGCCCTTTGTGTGCAGATAGCCCAACTTATACACACAAGTTCTGTCGTGCTGTATGCAGAAAAGAGCTTGATGCGTGTGTAGAGAGGGAGTAAAAAGTATGCCACACAGCAACGTCAAGCGTGTTTAAATTATATGTAAATGAACCGCAATAAGGTGTGCGCCAGATGCAGAGAAACATGTAATGAATTACATAATCAACAAGAGTGGCATTATCTCTACACCTGGTCTGAAGTGACTTAAACATTTCCCGCATGTAGGGAAAGACTGTTCCAGGGTATGTACAGGTGAACAGTTACCATTGACGTGAAAATTTCCTGCATGTATCTGTCAGCATATAAGTGAAAGTTCGGCATTCCAGAACAATATCTTTTGCTTCTTATCCCTGTGCTTTTCGGACTCACTCATATCATTCTCTATTTACTGTTAGGTCTCCTTTGTGATTTCATTAAAAAAATGTTTTTGGAGACAATAGTGTTGATTATTATGGGCTGAGTGCCAAAGGAACCTGCATGTCTTGCACGCATAACGTGAGCGATTGACATTTACGTGCATATGCACAAGGCCACTTTTAGCATGTCTGTTTGCACATGCGTTGGCGCCCTCCTTTCAACTTTATGCTAAGTTTTGCATACAGCTCATTTGCATACATGCCCTTTGCTGCATACTGGCGCTGAAGACTTGTGCTATTGGTGTGCTACGAAAACGTGTACACAGCTAATAGTGTGTGACTTCAGCGCCGGCATTCTGTGTCAGCCTGTAAGTTAAGAACATAAGATATGCCATACTGGGTCAGACCAAGGTCCATCAAGCCCAGTATTCTGTTTCCAACAGTGGCCAATGTAGGTCATATGTACCTAGCAGTTTCCCCAAGGGACACAGGTTCCACAATGCTTGTATTGGTTCAAGCATTGATATCCTGGGTTCCTTCTTAATAATGGTTTATGGACCTTTCCTCCAGGAACTTGTCCAAACCTTTTTAAACCCAGCTACATTAACAGCCTTTACTACATCCTCTGGTAACAAATTCCAGAGTTTGATTACACGTTGAGTGAAAAAATATTTTCTTTTATTAGTCTTAAATAGTTTACCCTGTAGCTTCATTGCATGTCCCCTAGTCTTTCTATATTCTGATAAGGTAAACAATCGATCTACGTTTACCCGTTCCACTCCGTTCATTAATTTATAGACTTCTATCATATCTCCCCTCAGCCGTCTCTTTTCCAGGTTAAAGAGCCCTAACCTTTTTAGCCTTTCTTCATAGGGGTATCCTTCCATCCCCTTTACCATTTTGGTGGCTCTTCTCTGAACCTTTTCTAAAATCGCTATATCCTTTTTAAGATACGGCGACCAGAATTGCACACAATATTCAAGGTGTGGTCTCACCATGGAACGATATAGAGGCATTATAATATCTTTTGTTTTATTTTCCATTCCTTTCCTTATTATACCTAGCATTCTATTTCCTCTCTTGGCCGCCGCTGCACACTGGGCCGAGGGTTTTAACATGGTATCCACAATGACGCCTAAATCTTTTTCCTGGGTGGTGGTTCCTAATGTGGAACCTTGCATCGTGTAACCATAGTTTGGGTTGTTCTTCCCTAGGTGCATAACCTTGCACTTGTCCACATTAAATTTCATCTGCCATTTTGATGCCCAGTCTTCCAATTTATCAAGATCCTCTTGCAATTTTCCACAATCCTCTTGGGTTTTAACAACTTTAAATAGTTTTGTGTCATCTGCAAATTTGATAACCTCACTCGTTATTCCACTTTCCAGGTCATTTATGAATATGTCAAAAAGCAGCGGACCCAGCACAGATCCCTGGGGTACACCACTATTCACCTTTCTCCATTGGGAAAATTGGCCATTTAGCCCTACCCTCTGCTTTCTATCTTTTAACCAGTTCCCGATCCACAATAGTACACTGCCTCCTATCCCATGACTCTTTAGTTTTGCCAAAAGTCTCTCATGAGGGACCTTGTCAAAGGCTTTCTGAAAGTCCAGATACACAATATCAACTGACTCACCTTTGTCCACCTGATTATTCACTCCTTCAAAAAAACATAACAGATTAGTAAGACAAGATCTTCCTTGTCTAAAGCCATGTTGGCTGTCTCCCATTAGGTCATGACTATCTACATGCTGAGTAATTTTATTCTTTATGATGGTTTCTACCATTTTTCCCGGTACTGATGTCAGGCTCACCGGTCTGTAGTTTCCCGGATCACCCCTGGAACCTTTTTTAAAAATTGGTGTTACATTGGCGATCCTCCAATCTTCAGGTATTAGAGATGATTTTAATGATAGTTCACAGATTACTAATAGCAGGTCTGCAATCTCATATTTCAGTTCTTTCAACTCCCTTGGATGTATACCATCCGGCCCAGGTGATTTGCTACTCTTCAGTTTATCTAATAGTTGTAGTACATCTTCCCGATGTATCGATATTTCCTTCAATTCTTCCGCACCTTTAAATACCACTTCAGTCATGGGTAACATCCCTACATCTTCCTCAGTAAAGACTGAAGCAAAGAATTCATTCAGTCTCTCCGCTATCGCCTTGTCGCCTCTTAGTGCTCCTTTAACCCCTTTATCATCTAATGGACCAACTGACTCTCTCACAGGTTTTTTGCTACGAATGTACTTGAAAAGGTCTTTACTTCGCGTTTTTGCTTCTACAGCAAGCTTCTTCTCAAATTCTCCCTTTGCCTGCCTTATCAATGCCTTGCATTTGACTTGCCAGTGCTTGTGCTGTTTCCAGGTTTCGTCGTTTGGCTCTTTTTTCCATTTCCTGAAAGATGCTTTTTTGGCAACAACAGCCTCTCTGACCTCACCTTTAAACCATGCTGGCAGTTTTTTGGACTTCCTTCCACTTTTCTTAAAGCGTGGAATACAGTTGGTCTGGGCTTCCAAGATATTATTTTTCAACAACAGCCAAGCCTGATGTACGTCTTTAACCTTTGCAACTGCTCCTTTTAGTTTTTTCTTAACTCTTTTCCTCATTTTATCATAGTCTCCCTTTCGAAAGTTAAAAGGTAGTACTGTGGATTTCCTTACTATCCCTCCTCCACTAATTAAATCAAAGGCGATCATGCTATGATCACTATTGCCAAGTGGCCCCAACAACCTTATCTCTTGCACTAGATCTGGTGTTCCACTAAGGATTAGGTCTAATATGGCTTCCCCTCTGGTCGGTTCATGAACCAGCTGCTCCAAGAAGCAGTCATTTATTTCATCTAGGAACTTTATCTCCCTAGCATGTCCTGCCGTGACACTGACCCAGTTGATACCGGGGTAGTTGAAATCACCCATTATTATTACTGTGCTGTAACCTTTGTTAGCTTCCTTGATTTTTTTGAGCATTTCATCATCCATTTGGTCATTCTGGCCAGGCGCTCGATAGTACACCCCCACTGCCATTGCCTTCCCCCTTTTACATGGAATTTCAATCCATATAGATTCTACAGCAGATTTTGTTTCCTGCAAAACTTTAATCCTTTCTGACTCAATGCCCTCTCTAACATAGAGAGCGCAACCCCTCCACCAATTTGATCAGCTCTATCATTACGATATAGTTTGTACCCAGGTATCACAGTGTCCCACTGGTTGTCCTCCTTCCATCATGTCTCTGATATTCCAATCATATCTAACCTTTCATTTAGTGCTATATAGTCTAACTCTCCCATCTTATTTTTTAGACTTCTAGCATTTGCATACAAGCATTTTAGAGAATGTATTTTATTCATATTAAATTTGGCTATTGTTAGACATGGGTAATTTAGGATCTTTAAGCTCTGTCTGCTCCATACTTGAGGGCATTTGGGCGACTTTACTCTTTTGTGGAACCTCTCTGCTTTTGGTAGTATCCTTCAAAGATACATCCTTCCGAACCATCCGCTCTTGGGCGACTGTCAGCTTTCCCCTAATATCTAATTTAAAAGCTGCTCTATCTCCTTTTTAAAGGTTAATGCCAGCAGCCTGGTTCCATCCCTTCGGAAGAGCCCCTCCTTTCCCCAGAATGTTCCCCAGTTCCTAACAAATCCAAAACCCTCATCTCTGCACCATTGTCTCATCCACGCATTGAGACTCCGGAGGTTCTTAGGGAAGGGATTTATAGTTGAATATCTCTTACTATTAGGCAGCATGGCATATATCCATATTATAAAAATATGTCTTATAAAGGGGATTTGGGGTTTAGCTTGCATCTTTTCCTGTGGTAACTCTAGGTTAGTTGCATTCAGGTACAGTAGGCATTTTTCTGTCCCTGGAGGACTTACAATCTAAGGGGCCCTTTTACTAAATTGTGCTAAGCAGTTAACAAGTGTTTTGCATGCAGTAATTACAATTATGGTCAACATTATTGGAATCCTTACAGTTCAACCTCTTAATGTCCAATATCTTCTAAAAACGTTTTTAAAAAAGTGGCCAGTGAAATAACTTTGGACTATCTATGCACACATATTCAACACATAAAAGAAACAAATAAAACAAGGCCAACTAAAAAAGGAAATAGTATAAAACTGGGACATTTCCAGGACATGATTATTTAGCCAAACAACAAGAACCCCAGTGTAACATACAAAACCACCACCATATTTAAGATAATGGCAAGAAAAACAGGGGGACAACAAGAAAACACACACTGCCCAAGACTATTGGGCAGGCCAACACCATTCACTGGGTTCAACCAAATATCTACATCCAAATTTTTCATCCAATTTTTCACAATGGACCATGTATTGCATTTACTTGAGCACGGAATTTAGGGGATTTTTTAGTTTCCACTGATTTTTCACAACAGGTTTCATCATCTTCTCCTCAAGGACATCATGGTCCTTGTGGCCATTGTGGAATGTGTGCGCTTTTGCTAGATGTAGATATCTGGTTGGATCCAGTGAATGGTGTTGCACATCGTCTGAAACACACCACGGACTGTTTAACGTTTGGGCTATATATATATGCCCTTGTCCAAGCATTTATGTAGGGAGAACTTGCCATCCAGTGCGTATCCGGCTGTCTGAACATAAATCTTGACTTAATATAGTCTTAACCGCACCTATGAACCAACATTGTGTTGACCGCCGCCATGAATGGTGTGATCTTCGTTGGTTGGTGATTGATGTTGTTGCCAACCTACAGATTGGTTAAGCAGATCGTCGTTTGGCTTGGTTGGAGCAGAAGTGGATTTTCCATCTCAAGGCAGTTCAACCCTCAGGTTTGAATGATTCAGTTGAGTGGATGTCAGCGATTTAAAACCTTTTCATCCCACATTCATTCATTCATTTTTGACGTCATTGGCTACGTAGTGTGATCACATACCATTTGATGCATCTGATTGGTTGTTTGCTTGTATGCCTTCTGGTTTCCTGTATATAGGTTTCCAAATGTTGAGACTCTTTCATTGCCTTTGGGGGAATTATTTGTTTATCTACATCGTGTCCTGAAGCAGCCTTTAATAATTTTGGCGAAACTCGATTCGACTGGACTCTGGACTATGTGCTTCCCGAGGAGACAGTGTGCGGGCCTGGGAGCTTGGTGTCCTTTTTGTTGGGCACTTCCTTTTCCAGCTAAGTTGTTTTTAAGTGCATTTAAAAATTATAATTTACATGGTGGCCTATGATTGATATTGTGGGGTGTGTAAAGATGTGAGGTTTGCCGCGTTATTCTCACAAGTGTAGACCCACTCCCCCCTTTACTGAGGCCTGCCCAATAGTCTCGGGTAGTGTGTGTTTTCTTATTGTCCCCCTGTTTTTCTTGCCATTATATTCAATATGGTGATGGTTTTGTATGTTACACTTGGGTTCTTGTTATTTGGCTAATTAGTTTATGTGTGAGAACCTGCACGGGCTTTTGCCTTTTGGTAGGACATGATTATTGGCACCCTTATAAACAATTCAACAGTTTGAAAAGAAGAACTACATTCCCATTGCAGTAAAATTAGACACACCTGTGATCAATTGTCATAAGAACATAAGATATGCCATACTGGGTCAGACCAAGGTCCATCAAGCCCAGTATTCTGTTTACAACAGTGGCCAATCTAGGTCACATGTACCTAGCAGTTTCCCCAAGAGACACAAGTTCCACAATGCTTGTAATGGGTCAAGCATTGATATCTTCGGTCACTTCTTAATAATGGTTTATGGACCTTTCCTCCAGGAACTTGTCCAAACCTTTTTTTAAACCCAGCTACACTAACAGCCTTTACTACATCCTCCGGTAACAAATTCCAGAGTTTGATTACACGTTGAGTGAAAAAATATTTTCTTTTATTAGTCTTAAATAGTTTACCCTGTAGCTTCATTGCATGTCCCCTAGTCTTTCTATATTCTGTTAAGGTAAACAATTGATCTACGTTTACCCGTTCCACTCCGTTCATTAATTTATAGACTTCAGTACTCACATGACCTGAATCAACCAATGAATGATGGCTCTAATGTTTAAAATGGCCACATTCACTCCCTATTCCATTTTTACAATGGTGAAGGCAAGAGAGCTTTCTGAGACCATCAGAAAAAACATTATCATCAAACTTCAAAGTGTACAAGACCATCCTCAAGGTCCTTGGGAATCCTGTGTCTGCAGTTTGCAATGTTAAGAGGTTTTCTGCTCATGGAACTGTCAAGGACCTCCCAGAACGGGGTGGGAAGAGGAAAATCAATCCAAGGTTAGTGCAAACTGTTGGAAAAACACTACATACAACATCCAAAGAGCTTAATGCTGACTTAGAGCAATCTGGAGTGGTGGTTTCAACCCACACCATATGTTGCACACTAAACAAAGACGGACTTCATGGGCGAAGGCCAAGGAGGACCCCACTGCTCAAAGAGAGACATAAAAGGCACATCTGATCTTTGCCCAAACACACCCTGAGAAACCACAATTCTCCTGGGAAAATGTTCTATAGACAGATGAAACCAAATTTGAGATGTTTGGCAATGCAGACCAGCGATACATTTACAGGTGAAGAAATGAAGCTTATAAGGAAAAAAATACCCTTCCTACAGTTAAATATTGTGGAGATTCAATAATGTTGTGGGGCTGTTTTTCTGCCTCAGGAACTGGAGGCCTGGAATGTATTAAAGGGATCATGATGTCAGAGGACTACTGAGGTATTTTGGAGTGAAACTTATTACTAGTGTCAGAAAGCTAGGTCTGGGTCAAAGGTCATGGGTCCTCCAGCATGGATCCTCCAAAACACATCCAAAACAACAAAAGAATGGTTAAAAAGAAACAAATTGACTGTTTTAAACTGGCAAGCAATGAGTTCTGATCTCAATTTAATCAAGAACCTTTGGAAAGAGCTTAAATCTGCCATTGGTAAAAGGAATCCTGGAAGCATTTGTGAGATGGAATAAATTGTAGTTGAAGAGTGGGAGAAACTACCAGCAGACAGATGTACGGAATTTGTAGATGGCTACAGGAAACGTTTGGAGGCTGTCATTACTGCCGGGGGTTGTGCGACCACATATTAGTGAAGGGGTGCCATTAATCCTGTCAAGGTCATATTTTTTTTTCTCAGAAATTACTATGTCTAAATTGCACAGACATCTTTTTTGTTGTTGTTGTATATCTTGGAACATACTATTAAAATATTATGATGACCTGCAGTTGGAATATTTCCAATTATTTCTCAAGATATTTTACACAACATACCTAAAATGCAAGGGTGTCAATACTGTTGACCAAAAGTGTATGTGCAAGGGCCCTTGGTAATTGTTACCGCATGCTGATTCACCTGCTAACTGCTAATCACGTGTTGGGGTGGTGATTGGGCAGTTAGGGTGGAGAGGGCATTGCATGGGGGAACATGTTGCAGGCTGTCAATGTTGCAATTATCATGGGTGCAACACACCCCACCTCGATAAGTGGCGTTAGGTGCACCCACAGTACTGTGCCAGGCATTAGGGTACATATCCAAGCACTAACTGCCAGAAACATGCTGGCCACACCCTCAAGAGTAACCACAGAGGTTTTGCACTTAATGCATGTTCGTTTTAATGAAAGAGCTCTAAGCTTGTTCCTGAGGCAATGGAAGGTTAAGTGACTTGCCCAGGATCACAAGGAGTGACAGTGGGATTTCAATCCTGGCTTCCCTGGTTCTCAGTCAGCTGCTCTAACCGTTAGTCACTCACACAAAACAGCAGACACAAAGTACAGGGCGCTTTCACTGCACATTTGCTAAGTTTCAAAGAGAATATACCAGGTAGTTCCTTTTTGAAAATTAGCATAATATATGAATGCTAAAAGCACTTGGGTACTTTACAACTGCAAGGACTATTTTAAAATTGCGCCTCCCCTCCCCCCAGTATTTGGCAAACCCACATTAGTACTCAAAGCTCCAAAAATCTTCTCTGCGCTTCAGCTGCAGGATCCCAAATTCTTAACTATTTAGGTGCAAGATTGGGGGCTACTTCCCTGCCGGCAGATCACTACTGAAAGCATGACAGCCATTAATCTGCACCAATCAAAGACCTGACATCCACAGAACAGCCATAAATTTCCCTGGAAAACAATTCAGCTTTTCCTTTAATTAAAAATCCGGGAAGTGGATCAGTTTCATTTCATAATTGCTTGAATAGCAAATATCATTCTGTCCACAGCAGATGGACTTCTGGTTTTTTTTTTTTTTTTTACGTAATGCACTTGTATGCCATATCTAAACAAAAAATGTAATACTTGCATTTCTTTTCAACTGTACAATTTATTTATGGCACAGGTTTTATGATATTGTGAAAACTTCCCACTGTTTTCATCTGTCTTTCCAGGATTTTTCTTTTATGGTTTAGGCACTTGATATACCGCCCTTTACTTACGCATCAGAGAGGTTTACATGTATGTATTTACTAACAGGTACTTTTAATTCCCTTGTCCCCAAAGGGCTCACAATCTAAGTGTACCTGAGGCAATGGAGGGTTAAGTGGCTTGCCCAAGGCTAAAAGGAGTGGCCATGGGACTGCACGTTTTGCTGCAAAGTAATTTAAAGACTGATTCAGCTTTTCGGTCTGACGACATCTCCAGATCTTCATAGCTGCCAACTTACTCAGTTCCAGCAGGGACATTCTGGGCCAGTGCTGGATTTATATTTATATATTCACTTCATGCCTTTCCAGTAGTAGTTCAAGATGAGTTACAATCAGCTACTTCCCTGCCCTTGAGGGGGAGGCTTAAAATCTAAGGGAACCTTTAACTAAAGTATGTTAAGCAGTTGAGCACAGTTACTGCATGCAAAAACGTGCATTAAGGGCCTGCAGTAACTATTAGTACAAGCTGATACGCACACTGACTGCCAGTCGAGCATTGAGATGGTGGATGGGTGGGTTAGAGGCAGAGAGTGATGTGAGCATGGGGGGGGGGGAGACATATTGTGCAGTGTCCATGCTGAGGTTAGTGTAGGTGCAATGAATGCCACCTCACTAGATGGCTAGGTGCATTTGCGGTAATTGTGCCATGCGTTAGAATGCATATCTGCGCAATAACTGCTTGGAATATGCCCCAATAGTTACCACAGAGCTTTGCACTTAACGCAAATTAGTTTTAGCGCTAAACACGCATGAAGTGCATAAAACTAACACACTTTATTAAAAGGGCCCCTAAGTTTGTAGCTATGCAATGAACGGTTAAGTGGCTTGCTCAAGGCCACAAGAAATGTAGGTGGGACTTGAATGCTGGCCTCTGGCTCTCAGGATGCTGTTATAACCACTAGGCTAACCCTGATGCATTACGAGACAGGCAACACAGATTTCAATGGGTAGAATCAGGGACTACAAATACCACAGTGCATTGGATATGTAAGTTGAAAAACCAGGATCAGGATTGCTTTTACCTTTGAGCAAATGGGGCAGCTGCTCCAGGCCCCTGCACCACAGGAGCCCTTGTCTTCCGTTGCTGCTATGAAGTTTGCCCAGGGCACCATAAATAGTTGAAGTGGCCCTAACCAGTATGGGTCTAAAATGTCCCTACTGGAACTGGGTAAGTTGGTAGCTATGGACTTTATAAACCAGAAAATACCAAGCTGGAAAATCTGCTTAGTCAGTTAGGCCTTTTCCAGCCAATAAAAACCTGATACACAACAACGGATACACAGCTGCATAATTAGCAAAGGATTCTGCATTAACCCGAAGCCCAACCAGAAGGACTTTAGAGGAAAAATATTTAAAAGAAATGAGGTGATCATAATTCCAACAATGAATGAACTTCCTTCTTCTAAATGCCTTTTTTGATACACATTTTGGATATTGCTTTCTACATGTCCCTTTCACTTTAAACCCTCTCTTTTTTTATATAAGGCTGGGTCGCCAATATTTTTAAGACCGAGTTAACAAGCATTCTTTTGTCGGGCTTAGTAAAAAATCCACGATACAGTAATCATGGCTCCTAGGAACCTCCTAAACCCATTTTAATTTTAAATAAATATCTATAGTCAGTTCAATGGCTCTGACAACGCTATGTTTTGGACGGTCAATAACATTTGTTCAGTCCTGCATCAGGGAGTTATACTGTATCTGTTTCGAAGAGCATTCAAGTTCTCAAACACTGGGCTTAAAAATCTTCAGAACCATGTATAATCCTTCTGCAGCAGCTGTAGAACATTCATCCATCATCATTAACATCACTCAAAACCGGCACTCATAGTCAAAAACCCAGCTAAATCAAAAGGGTGCAGCTCTCTTCGACATGCTGTCATCCCTCACAAACTCCTTGATGCAACGTTTGGCATCAGATATCTGAAAAGTCCATCTCTTAAGAATAAACCAATCAGGACTTGAATTCAAATTAATTTCATCCAGTCTCCGCGTTCATGCCATTAGGGCTTTTAATTAAACATCCAGCATTAATGAAGTCCACCTTTAATGACAAGCTACTCTGACGCTGTTGATATTAATAAAAGCTTGGAGCAGACACAAAAGGTTACAGGGATATATTCTTAGAACCAAACCCGCCTGCTATTCTGAAAAACCATAGGAATTATTTTAAAGGAAGCAGCTTTAGAGTGCCAGGAAATTGTTGGCATCCTTGAACATTACAAGGATAATTTTATAAATTGCAATCATGCTTACCTTGATAATTGTAATTCCAGGAGTCAAGTCAGGTAAGTCCGCACCAGTGCAATATGCCTTCCTGCCTGCAGGTGGAGAAACAGCAAAAACCTGCTTGAGCCCCCTATATATACCAGTACAATCCTGAAGCCAGCCAGTATGCCTTTTCTTATAAAGCAAACAAGCCAACATTAGTAACACACACCATTCAGTCTGATACATTATCCACATTCCTCCCCCTTATATGAATGTTTTATTAGTACTATGTTTGATATACATTATTATGTCACATTCTCGAGAAGCAGACAGAGATTGGCCTCTCCATCTGCCTGCCATACTGGAGAGGGATCATGGACTAGTTTGGCAGGACTCACGGGAAATGAAGTTATCAATTTCCTCTTTGTACTTGCCAGACCAGTCCACATTGGTGGGATATAGCACAGAGAACCTTTGGGGTGGGAGATAAGCATGGTAATGCCTTTTCAGAGTATTTTGCCAAGCACAATGTTCTGCAATGCCTGTGAACCCAGACAGCAAAGCCGGTGACAGGTGCTGCGATGAGTGAGTGAACACTACATGACTACCTGCTGGTAGGATGTTGTTCCAAACACCTAAACTGCCAATGTTTCTTTATGAGTGTATATTGCTTGGTGACTTTGAGAATGTGGAGGCAACTATCATAGTTGTCCTGGAGATAGGGATATATGATTCTCTCTCATCCTTTTGCTGCAGTGGAACATCTGGTTTGTCTGCTGAGGGGGAGCGGTACTACTTCCCAAAGAAGAGAATTTTCTTCTTTTGGCCCAGTGGACCTCTGCTGTGGTTCCTGCTTCTTTATAACAAGAGCAAATCTGATATTTGCCTGGAAACTATTGCTAGAAAAAATGATGGTGATCTCCAGGCTGTCTGTTTGAACATCCTTACAAGGTATGAAGTGGGTCCCCTAGATTCCAGGCCAAACAGGCCCTAGCCAACCAGCTACCATGAGGCCTCCCTACAAGGTTCTGCAGAGTCATAGGCTAGAAGCTTTAGTTCTATGCCACTGTGCACTAGAGGTGCCGAAGGTCGGATTCTCTTACAAACAGCTAAGGTATACTTCAGGTGCACTGCATGATAATTATCATGTGCTACCATTCATGGCAAGTTTTATTTTGGTAAGAGTGGCAGTGTTCACAGAAACAGAAAATGACAGTTGATATTGATATTTTTCACTGAAAGGGTGATGATGGATGCTTGGAATGCCCTCCTGATGGAAGTGGTGGGGGCAAATACAGTGACAGACACAGTGGATCTCTTTATAGCAACAAGATAAAATCAAAATAAGCATAACTATCTTTTATATCTGAACAAATAGGGGTGACCTACATGGAATGGTGGGTACACCCCTAAACAAAGGCATGGGGAGGGGTGACCTGCACGGAGCGGCAAGTGCACCTACTCTTGCTGCCTTGCTGGGCAGACTAGATGGACCATTCTGGTCTTCATCTGCCATCATATACCATGTTACTATGACTGCACTGCCTATCTAGCCAGCTCATCCATCTACAATCCCTTCCTCTCCCTCAGAGATCCTCTGTACTTGTCCCCTGCTTTCCTGAATTCAGATACAGTTCTTGTCTCCACCATCTCCACTGGGAGGGTGTCCCATACATCCACCACCTTTACTGTAGAGAAATATTTCCTCACACTACTCCTGAATCTATCCCCTTTCACCTTCATTCTATGACCCCATGTTCCAGAGCTTCCTTTCAATGGAAAGAGGGCCACCTCATGTGCATGAATGCCATGGAGGTTTTTACATGTCTCTTCTCTCCGCTTTTCCTCTCAAGTATACATATTGAACACCTAATAGTTCTCATGCATAAGTAGTGGACAAGAGAATGAAGAGCATTGGGATCCAAAAGCAGCCTCAAAGAGGTGGGTCTTCAGCCTGGACTTGAATAGGGCCAGAGAAGGAACCACTTTTGGGGACAGGAACCACATTCACCCATCTCCAGGCCTTCAGGATCACTCTCAACTCTACAGACGCTTTGGAAAGTCAGCCAGAAAAACTGTTAGTACTTTCCTAGGTTCTTTCAGTATCCTCAGATGAATCCCATCTAGCTCCATTGCTTTGTTCATTTTAAATTTGGCTAGTTCCTCACAAACACAATCTTTTCAAAATAGTTTGAAGTCTACCTTGCTCCCATTCCTATTTGGGTTTATTTTCCAAGGTCCCATTCCCAGCCCTTCTTCTGTAAACACAGAACACAAATATTTGTTAAGCAATTCTGTTTTATCCTCATCTACATATTTCTCCCCTTCACCCTTGAGTCTCACAATGCCACCTTGCGCTTCCTCCATCACTAACATATCTAAAAAATGAAAGTTTTGGCCCATGTTTTACTGCATTGGATATTTTTTCTTCCATTACCATCTTTGCTTTCCTGACCACTTTACCATCTTCCCATAGCTTCTTCAGATATTTGTCTTCCTCTTTCTGCAATCACTTATAGTTTATGAAGGGTTTTTTCTTTACCCTTTCAGCCACTTCTTCTGGAAGCCATAGCGGCCTCCTCTTCCTCTACTTGTATTTACTTTCCTAACAAAAAGGTTTGCCTTTAAAATATCTTCTTTCAGTTTTATCCACTGTTGTTTTACTTCCTCTAGATGTTCCCATCCAGCTTATAACTCTTTGAGATGGATGAGTGGAGATATGATAGAGGTCTATAAATTAATGAATGGAGTGGAACGGGTAAATGTAGATAGATTGCTTACACCATCAAAAAGCAGAAAGACTAGGGGACATGTAATGAAGCTACAGTGTAACCTATTTAAGACTAATAAGAGAAAATATTTTTTCACTCAACACGTAATCAAACTCTGGAATTCTTTACCAGAGGATGTAGTAAAAGCTGTTTATATAGATGGGTTTAAAAAAGGTTTGGACAAATTCCTGAAGGAAAGGTCTGTAAACTATTATTAAAGAGGACCCTGGAAATCCATTGCTTGCCCCAATATAAGCATTGTAGAACCTGTGTGTCTTTTTGGGACACTGCCAGGTACTTGTGACCTGAATTGGCCACTGTTGGAAACAGGATACTGGGCTTGGTGGACCTTGGTCTGTCTCAGTATGGCATTTCTTATGTTCTTATGCGATATTCCCTCATCTTTGTAAAGTTATTTTTCTGGAGGTCTAGGACCCTCATTTTTAAATGATCCATTTCCACCTGCATCCTAATATTGATGCTCACCATCCAGTGATCACCACACGCCAGATAATCACCCACTACAACATGAGAAGCACACTCCCCATTTGTAAGAACCAAGTCCAGTATTGCCTCCTCCCATGTGGGTTTCATTACCAGTTGTTATAACAGTTCTCCCTGTAGAGAATTCATGATCTCTTTACTTCTAGATGACAATGCAGTCAGGATATCCCAATCAACATCTGGCAAATTGAATTCTCCTCCCAATAGTACTTCTCATTTCATAGTAATACGTATTGTGAATGTCTTAAATTAAATCTCTATCTATTTTTTCTATACTGTAGGGTTGGTACCTGTTCAGAAGCTAATGTCTGAACCAATAGCATGGCTTCCTGTTACAAACTGGGGCCTGCTCTGAACCAAAGCCTGAACCATGGGGCCTGCTCTGAACCAGAGACTGAATTAAACAAGATGGATTCCTGTTTTGTTATAACTCAGCATTAGAACTTGCAAATCAAGCAATTCAGCCAGTTTATGATACTTCACAATAAAAGTGTTTTTCCCACTAACTACGTGCAGAAGAACATGGATGAGACCTTCATTGTGTTACCATTTGCAACAATGTATGAACCGGCACCTCAGCAACTTTAGCACAATGGACTTTTGTTTGCAGAAGGACCACCTATTAGCTGTTACTGGATTTGCTGAAGATGACATACAGGGCTAGAGTCCAGCCAATCACCGGGTCTTCAGGTCAAAGAATTATACAGCTATACACCGGAATGCAGAACTCAGAAGAGAGAGAAAGAAAGAAGTGGGCAGAAAGAACTCGAAGAGAACGCAGACAGACGCAGCCCAGTTGCCTTTTCTCTCTGGCTGGAAAGTCAGATAGTGTTCAAGGCCAAAGCCTCGAGATGGAGTGAATTTTTCCCACAGACCGGCAGCTCAGTGTGTGACCACGCAGTTCATTTCAGCTAACTTTGGACCTCTGCCATACCTTGACTTCGTTCCATTTCTGAGACCTAGACCACAGCCACATGTGTTTTGGCACGAGCTAAGGTACTGGTCTTTAATTTCTCCCAGAGGTTGGGGCTAGCCTAGACAGATAGATAATTTACTGTACATCAGAGTGCATGTGAATCAGTGAATGGTTTCTAAAACAGAGATTAGGTCTCTTGGTAATTGTAACATAGAGCTGAATAACATACTACCTCAGAAAGCTAATTTATTATAATATTTCCACTTTTTTTGCTATCAGAAATAAAGTTTTAATTTTCATACAAACAGGGCTGGTTCTTGTTTTATCACGTAGTTTGTTTGCCAGATGGTCCTATGGAATCCTGGAAAAAGGAGGGTAGCAGTTCTTTCCTAGACAGACCAAGTATTTATACATGTGTATTTATCTGCTACTGATAATATCTCCTACAATACCAATGTAAATAGATTTTCTATTCCCTTGTTCCAAACTAATTCACAGTACCTCTTTCTTGAACATAAGAACATAAGATATGCCATACTGGGTCAGAACCAAGGTCCATCAAGCCCAGTATTCTGTTTCCAACAGTGGCCAATCTAGGTCATATGTACCTAGCAGTTTCCCCAAGAGACAAGTTCCACAATGCTTGTACTGGGTCAAGCATTGATATCTTCGGTCACTTCTTAATAATGGTTTATGGACCTTTCCTCCAGGAACTTGTCCAAACCTTTCTTAAACCCAGCTACACTAACAGCCTTTACTACATCCTCCGGTAACAAATTCCAGAGTTTGATTACACGTTGAGTGAAAAAATATTTTCTTTTATTAGTCTTAAATAGTTTACCCTGTAGCTTTATTGCATGTCCCCTAGTCTTTCTATATTCTGATAACGTAAACAATCGATCTACGTTTACCCGTTCCACTCCGTTCATTAATTTATAGACTTCTATCATATCTCCCCTCAGCCGTCTCTTTTCCAGGTTAAAGAGCCCTAACCTTTTTAGCCTTTCCTCATAGGAGTATCCTTCCATCCCCTTTACCATTTTGGTGGCTCTTCTCTGAACCTTTTCTAAAATCGCTATATCCTTTTTAAGATACGACGACCAGAATTGCACACAATATTCAAGGTGCGGTCTCACCATGGAACGATATAGAGGCATTATAATATCTTTTGTTTTATTTTCCATTCCTTTCCTTATCATACCTAGCATTCTATTTGCTCTCTTGGCTGCCGCTGCACACTGGGCCGAGGGTTTTAACATGGTATCCACACTGACGCCTAAATCTTTTTCCTGGGTGGTGGTTCCTAATGTGGAACCTTGCATCGTGTAACCATAGTTTGGGTTGTTCTTCCCTAGGTGCATCACCTTGCACTTGTCCACATTAAATTTCATCTGCCATTTTGATGCCCAGTCTTCCAATTTATCAAGATCCTCTTGCAATTTTTCACAATCCTCTTGGGTTTTAACAACTTTAAATAGTTTTGTGTGATCTGCAAATTTGATAACCTCACTCGTTATTCCACTTTCCAGGTCATTTATGAATATGTCAAAAAGCAGCGGACTCAGCACAGATCCCTGGGGTACACCACTATTCACCTTTCTCCATTGGGAAAATTGGCCATTTAGCCCTACCCTCTGCTTTCTATCTTTTAACCAGTTCCTGATCCACAATAGTACACTTCCTCCTATCCCATGACTCTTTAGTTTTGCCAAAAGTCTCTCATGAGGGACCTTGTCAAAGGCTTTCTGAAAGTCCAGATACACAATATCAACCGACTCACCTTTGTCCACCTGTTTATTCACTCCTTCAAAAAAACTTAACAGATTAGTAAGACAAGATCTTCCTTGTCTAAAGCCATGTTGGCTGTCTCCCATTAGGTCGTGACTATCTACATGCTGAGTAATTTTATTCTTTATGATGGTTTCTACCATTTTTCCCGGTACTGACGTCAGGCTCACCGGTCTGTAGTTTCCCGGATCACCCCTGGAACCCTTTTTAAAAATTGGTGTTACATTGGCGATCCTCCAATCTTCAGGTATTAGAGATGATTTTAATGATAGTTCACAGATTACTAATAGCAGGTCTGCAATCTCATATTTCAATTCTTTCAACACCCTTGGATGTATACCATCCGGCCCAGGTGATTTGCTACTCTTCAGTTTATCTAATAGTTGTAAGACATCTTCCCGATGTATCGATATTTCCTTCAATTCTTCCGCACCTTTAAATACCACTTCAGTCATGGGTAACATCCCTACATCTTCCTCAGTAAAGACTGAAGCAAAGAATTCATTCAGTCTCTCCGCTATCGCCTTGTCGCCTCTTAGTGCTCCTTTAACCCCTTTATCATCTAATGGACCAACTGACTCTCTCACAGGTTTTTTGCTACGAATGTACTTGAAAAGGTCCTTATTTCGTGTTTTTGCTTCCGCAGCAAGCTTCTTCTCAAATTCTCTCTTTGCCTGCCTTATCAATGCCTTGCATTTGACTTGCCAGTGCTTGTGCTGTTTCCAGGTTTCGTCATTTGGCTCTTTTTTCCATTTCCTGAAAGATGCTTTTTTGGCAACAACAGCCTCTCTGACCTCACCTTTAAACCATGCTGGCAGTTTTTTGGACTTCCTTCCACTTTTCTTAAAGCGTGGAATATAGCTGGTCTGGGCTTCCAAGATAGTATTTTTCAACAACATCCAAGCTTGATGTACGTCTTTAACCTTTGCAACTGCTCCTTTTAGTTTATTCTTAACTGTTTTCCTCATTTTATCATAGTCCCCCTTTCGAAAGTTAAAGGGTAGTACTGTGGATTTCCTTACTATCCCTCCTCCACTAATTAAATCAAAGGCGATCATGCTATGATCACTATTGCCAAGTGGCCCCAACACCCTTATCTCTTGCACTAGATCTGGTGTTCCACTAAGGATTAGGTCTAATATGGCTTCCCCTCTGGTCGGTTCTGTGGTTTTAATATTTTTATTTTACATATAGAGCCACTTCCCTCCCTTTCTTCCTACCCTGTCTTTCCTGAATACATTAAAACCTGGTATAACAATGTTCCAATCATTCTCTTCTGTGTACCATGTCTCTGTGATTGCCACTATATCCAACTGCAATGTGCTGCCCATATATGGAGTCATGGCCACTGGGTGTAGGGCTTCTTCCAGTGCCTCAACCAACCTCAGCACACAACAGCATTCAAGCAATATAGCCTCCAGCAGACTCCAATTTATTAAGCATTGAATGCCCCCTTAATCTTGCGACTGCCTCACTAGTTGGATTTTCTCACTAAGCAAGGACCAGATCTAATGGTCTATAGTGCCAAGTTATGCAGGAAACACTTAGCCTTGAGGCACCTATGGGAGTTAGACACTGTCCTCAGTCATTCACATAATGCTTTAAACCACATCATTTTCAGGAGTGCTGTTGCCAAAATTCATTGCTGTTCCCAAACCTTGAAACTAGTGCGTGATATTACCATGTATTGATATGCCTGGTCTATACCCTGGACTGTGAAGAATGCCAATCTACCCTCGTGTTTCTCAGCATAACTAGGCACTTGACTGCCTCTCAGGCTATCAGCACATGGATTTTCTGTGGTGGTCTCAATCTTAACTAGCTCCAGTCAGGACAAGCAATTGGCTGCTTACACTGTGCCAAATGATGATCTATTTCAAAAACAGCCAGAGGGGAAGGGCAGCAGTCTAAACCAGTTCTCCCTCCTGACATTTATTTATTTAACTATTTTCATAGACTGCTTTAGCTCATGGCTAGGGGTGCTCAATACTGGAGCTAAATAGACACGGAAAAGTATTTCTTCCTGTACTGAACAATCACACTGAGGTCCACAAATTATTTCACACCAAATACCAAATGGCAATAGAGCTAATCTTACAGTATAAGTCCTTTTTGCAGAAAAGGTTGTGGTCAACATTATTGGCACTCTTGCACTTTAGGCATGCTGTGTACAATATCTTGAGAAATAATTGGAAATAGTCGAACTGTACAGCATGTCATATTTGTTCAAAGGGAGTAGAGGAGTAGCCTAATGGTTCAGAACACTGGCTTGGGAACCCAGAGACCAGGGTTCAGTTCCCACTAGCACTCCTTGTGGCCTTCGGCAAGTCACTTAACCCTCCATTGCCTCAGAAAAATCCAAGTTATCAATGTCCCTGTTTAATGTACATTACCAAGTTTAAGTTTCAGTGTAAACCGCTTTGATTGAAATGATAAAGCGGTATATAAAACCTGTTAAATACGACAAAAAAATGTCTATGCAACTTACACATAGTAATTTCTGTGAAAAAAATATGAATTATGACCTTGA
This sequence comes from Ichthyophis bannanicus, assembly GCA_033557465.1. Classification (NCBI taxonomy): domain Eukaryota; kingdom Metazoa; phylum Chordata; class Amphibia; order Gymnophiona; family Ichthyophiidae; genus Ichthyophis; species Ichthyophis bannanicus. The sequence continues at coordinate 549,483,578 of CM066033.1, forward strand.
CAGGATTAACGGCACCTTCACTAATATTTAGTTGCAGAACCCTTGGCATTGATGGCAACCACCAAACGTTTCTTATAGCCATCTATAGCTTTTGTACATCTGTCTGCTGGTAGTTTCTCCCACTCTTCAACTGCTATTTATTCCAGCTCATAAATGTTTCCAGGATTCCTTTTACCAATGGCAGATTTCAGCTCTTTCCAAAGGTTCTTGATTGGACTGAGATCAGGACTCATTGTTGGCCAGTTTAAAACAGTCCATTTGTTCCTTTTTAACCATTCTTTTGTACTTTTGGGTGTATGTTTTCAGTCATTGTCCTGCTGGAGGACCCATGACCTTTGACTCAGACCTAGCTTTCTGACACTAGGTAACACATTTTGCTCCAAAATATCTTGGTAGTCCTCTACTTCATGATTCCTTTAATATGTTCCAGGCCTCTGGTTCCTGAGGCAGCAAAACAGCCCCACAAAATAATGGAACCTCCACCATATTTAACTGTAAGAAGGGTGTGGTTTTTTTCCTTTAAAAGCTTAATTTCTTTGTCTGTAAATGTATCGCTGGTCTGCACTGCCAAAGAGCTCAAGATTGGTTTTATTTGTCCACAGAACATTTTTCCAGGACTGGGGTTTCTCAAGGTAGGTTTGGGTAAAGATAAGGTGTGCCTTTTTATGACTGTCTTTGAGCAGTGGGGTCTCCTTGGCCTTCGCCCGTGAAGTCCTTCTTTGCTTAGTGTGCGGTATATGTCCACATTATTGAACACAGAAGAGATCTGGAGCGACATGCATTTATGCGGTCAGTTCCGTTGTTTTAGGCCTATTTAGGTCTTCTTTAAATTGATTACAAAGGAGGACCCACTACAAGAGGGGAGTTCCACTCATGGTGGGTAATCCGACAAAAAATATTTTTTCAAAATTGTTGGTTTCTTTGGTTTGTTTATGAAGAAGCTTTTATTTGTGTGATATGGAGTCATCTTAATACCAGAATAATTATTTCCTGGCAATGTCCCAGTTTTTATACTATTTCCTATTTCTTTTTTTAATTGATTCATGTGTCAAATATGTGTGCATGTATAGTCCAAAGCCATTTCACTGATCACTTTTTTTAGGAGATATTGGACATTAAGGGGTTGAACTGCAAGGGTGGCAATAATGTTGACCACAACTATAAAGCACTGATTTACTTGCATATAAGCCTCTTATAAAATGAAATCATGCCTAAAAGTGCCTGCGGGGTTTTCCATTTCTCCTCGTCTTCTTCCAGTCCTCCCCTACATCTATCTCTGTCAATGATCTTTCTCTTTCCTTCATATATTCATTTTCTTCCTCTCTATAAATTAAAGTGTCACCGCTCCTTCTCGCTCCCAGTCCTCAGTTTCCCTCTTTTAACCTGTCACCCACCTACCCGCTTTCCATCTGCTTCTTTTAACTCCTTCCTAGCTCATCTCCCTACTTACCATCTCCCTAGCCCCCTTCTCCCATCGTCAGACCTTTTTGCCCACTCCACCGTCTAAAAGCATCAGCCCCATTCTCCCACCCCCAGCACCATCCTTCTTTTCCTCTCTCTTTCTCCTCTATGTGGTCCAGCACCAACCTATTCTCTTTCCTCCCCCCAAACTCATTGAACTCCGTGGTCCAGCATTTCTCCTTTTGCTTTCTTCTCCCCCATGGTCCGGCAACTCTGCATTTTCTTCACTCTCGCTCTCTCACCCTATAGGCCAAAATCTTTCATTTTTTCTTCCCTCCCCCACCATAGTCCAGCATCTCCCCATTCTCTTCCCTCCCACCACTCCATTCTCCTCCCTGGTCCAGCATCTACCCTCTCTCTTCCCTCACGCCACTCCACTCCACGGTCCAGCATCTACCCCCTCTCTTCCCTCACGCCACTCCACTCCACGGTCCAGCATCTACCCCCTCTCTTCCCTCATGCCACTCCACGGTCCAGCATCTAGCCTCTCTAGCCCCACTTCACTCTCTGGTCCAGCACGTACCCTCTCTCTTCCCTCTCTAGCCCCAAACCACTCCATTCCACTCCCTTGACCAGCATCTACCCTCTCGCTTGCCTCTCTAGCCTCACACCATTCCACTCCCTTGACCAGCATCTACCCTCTCGCTTGCCTCTCTAGCCTCACACCATTCCACTCCCTGGTCCAGCATCAACCCTCTCTCGCCTCCCACTACTCCATTCCCTGATACAGCATCTACCCTCTCTCTTCCTTCTGTAGCTCACCAAACTGAACTCCATAATCAAACATCTTCCTGTTCTTTGCTCACTACTCTTATAGTTCAGTATCTCCCTGTTTTCTTTCCTTTCCCTCACACTCTGGTCCAGCCAAAGCCAGTCCAACCATTAGGCAAACTAGGTGGCCGCTTAGGGTGGCAGCTTCTAGAGGGCAAAAAAGAGCAGGGCATTCAAAGCTGAACAATAGATTTTGACAAATAGGGGAGGGGGGGGGCATACGTCTTAAAGTTTGCCTAGGGTGCTAACATCTTGAACCAACTCTGGGGCTGGTACTGGGTCCAACATCTGCACCTCCCTCTTTCCCCTCTGCGTGGCCATGCATCTACTCCTCCCTACCATGGTCCTCTCTCTTTTCTCCCCTGCCCCTCGTCAGACATTGACTTTTCCTTAGGTCCTCATCCCTCCCCATGCTCCCTCTGATCCAGCATTTTCCTTCCAACCTCCCTCCTGCAGCAGCACCTTCATCCGGCCAGGCTACCAGCAGCCGAGGCAGAAGCACTGAAACGGCAGAAATAGAAAGGGAGCGCCACTGGGACTATGCTTGCATACTTTGCAAGGCTCTGCTGTTCCACCCTCTGCTAATGCAATACTCCCTGTTGCCGTGGGGCAGGACATAGCCAGGCCTTGGAGAGCACAGCATCGCAAAGCCTCTACAACCTTCCTTTTATTTTGCTGCTTCAGTCTCGGCTGCTTTCACTGCCACTGCCTGACCAGCTGAAGGGACTGTAGCAGGTGGGAGGGACAGTGTGGTTCACCCCTTTCTAATGCCTGTGGGTCTCTGGTACCTCCCCTGCTCTGCCTACAGTGTGGTGTCCTCAGAGGGCTAAGGGTGCCTGCAGCATAGCCATGTGGCCTGGAACTGTGCTGCCCCCTCTTCCTGCTGGGCCTTTTTCTGTGGGGAAGGTGGCACCCTTGTGACTCCCGGGAACCTGTCTGGAGTGTTTAACAGCGTAGGGGGGACTGCTGCATAGCTGGGTGACTTATAACCTTGCTGCCCCCTAATTCTGTCGGTTTCAATGCCTCTTGGGTTCCTCAGGGTTTGCAACCGCACTAGCAGTTACAGTTGCCTTCTCTCTATTTTCTTCTTGCAATGGCCACTGCTTGCAGAAAGGGTGCTCCAGACCCTGAGCCCTCCCCCCCCCCCAGCCTCAATTGACTCCTCAGAGATCCCAAGGGGGAAGCAGCCCACCACTGTCTGAGACCCAGTTAGGGCCCTGGGTTCCTTGGTCTGCAGAACTGGCATCAAAGTCAGCCGCCCTATTCAGACCCTCTTCAGCCTCACTGCAACAGACACATCTCCCCCATGCTGTCGACAAAGCAATACTGGCTGGTTTCCGGACTGCATCATCATATATAGGGGCCCAAGCAGGTTTTGCTTTATCTCCACCTCGGCAGGAAGGCAGATTCTTTATATGGTGCTACTAGGCATACACAACACTGCACAGACACATGTAAAAAGACGGCCTCTGCTTGTCAGAGCTTACAATCTAATTAAGACAGATAATACAATAGCTGAGCACAAGGATATAACTTGGGAAAGGTAAGGAGACATTTAGGAGAATAAGGGATCAGGATCCAAAAGCGGCCTGAAAGAGGTGAGTTTTTAGCATGGTTTTGAAAAGGGGCAGAGATGAGGCCTGACGTACAGACTGGTGTGGGCTGGTCTAGCAAGGCCAAAGACGAACAGGGCATCCAGTATTACACAGGCAAATAGGTGTCTACCTACACATTATTTTATTAACACAAATAAGCACCTATTCCTTTTTACAACTAGTGTAAGTCCAGTAGCGATAGCACCTATGTTGCAGGCATGAACATTACCCCTAAACAAGAGCAGGTGTAAATATCCGCATGTAAAATCTTGATTAGTGAATTTTATATTTGATGTGCGTACTGTGAGATTCTGTCCACACGCCACACAAACTCTGCCCCTATAGTATGTGTCTTCACACCATCATGGGTACATGCTGTCCCATCTCATTTTATAAGCACTATTATACAAATGTATGTTGACATATTCTTGCGAAAATGACTTTGTAAAATTGCCTTCAAAATGTTAATAAGCTGAAGGAGGCTCTCCCGGATCCAAGATGGCGATGGAGTAGGACGCCGAGTGTGTTGGTTCTGGTCCGGTATCTGAATGATCTCTTCTGATGGGGAGGAAAAGGAAACAGCTTGCTCAGAAGCCCTCGGGGTCATCTTCCTTGGCTGGTCAGCTTGTTCAGATGTCGATTACCGGATTTTGTGCCCCCACTGGCAGTATGGCTTCGAGGGATCTGCCGTTGGTGCAGGCGGATCTCAGCGTGGAAGGGGTCCTTCTGAGCCCTGTTCAGGCGTCCCCAGCTCAACCTGGAGGCACTCTCACGGTGTTGCAGTCGAGTGAGGTTTCACCGTCGCGTGAAGCTGCTGGGTCTGCTGAGGGCTCCCGTGGGACGGATTTGTCAGCAGTCGGAGTCGCAGAGGGTCGAGCAGGAGTGTCTCCCTCCGGCGGTTCCTCGGGGGTAGAGTTTGGTGGAAGTAGCTCCCCCCGTATTGTGGTGTCTCGGTTGCCTGGGAGGGTGGTTAAACCGGCGCCAGTAACATTGGATAGCTTATGGGAAGCTATCTCTACCCTCCAGCAGTCCTTCTTGCCCTTTGTGGGTTCTGTATCTCAGGATTTGTCTGAAGTTAAAGCGCAGTGCTCCTCTCTGGAAACAGAGGCGACTATTCATGCTACAAAAATACTACAGGTGGAATCCAAGGTGGAGGAGTTGCAAGCCCTTGGTGTGGTGAATTCAAGGGATCGGTTGATCCAGGCGAGGAAAATTGAATTTCTTGATAATCAGCTGAGGAGGAACAATTTAAGATTCCTGAATTTTCCGAGGTCACCCTTGCTCGCACCGTTGGACCTGGTCCGTAAGTACTTTCTGGAAGTCCTACAGATGCCCGAGGCTTCGCTACCCCCCCTGGCAAGGGCCCAATATGTGTCTATTTCCTCAGTGGACCCGCTTGGTCAGCAGGGTAATGCTGCAGGACCAGCGTCTCCTACATTGAACTTGACTGAATTTCTTGAAAGCTCGCTGGAGGTGGTGACAAGCCGGGCTACTCTTGTGGTTAATTTTGCCTTTGAATCAGATAGGAATGCTGTGCTGAAATTGTATTTCCTAAAAATGTCTCAATCTCAATTTATGGGCGCAAAAATACATATTTTTCCTGATCTTTCTCGGGACACCCAGAAAAGGAGGCGAGACTTTCTGGCTTTACGCCAGAGAGCCCTCTCTCTGGGAGCTCAATTTAAACTAAGATATCCGTGTAAGTGTGTGATTTTGTATCGTGCTAAACAATATTTGTTTTATGAGGCCCTGCAATTGTTGCAATTTATACAAAGTAGGGAGGGAGGGATAGAGGGGAGTCCCATATCGGCTGCCATACAATGATATCAATGCTCCTGTGATTATCTGTTTTGTAACTTAGGGGCTTGTTTACAAAGCCGCGGTAGTGGTTCGCGATCGCGATCGCAACCGCGGCCCCATTGAAATCAATGGGGCCGCGGCTCCGATTACGATCGCAAACCGCTACCGCGGCTTTGTAAACAAGCCCCTTAGTTTCTAAGTATGATTTTCTTTTTTCTTGGATCTTATAGTGGTTTTATGGTGGTCTAGAATTATTGTTTTGTATTTCCTTGGGTGGAATTTTCATAGAGATATTTTTTATCTCTTTACGATATGTGTATTTCGCTTCAGATTATATTCTGGAATTGTTTGTAATAATTTCAAAAATTTAAATTAAAAAAAAAAAAATGTTAATAAGCTTGGTTTCCTTTTTGCCAAACAGGGATATCCTAACACCAAAATGTTTTTAAACCTGATGGAACAGTGTACCACTAGAATTCAGGAAATGTGTTAAATGCAATACTCTAGGTTGGACACTGCCGATACTAAATGTGGTATAATCATAATTATAAGGGAATCAAAACTGCAGCTATCAGCAAATCTGCAGAGTTTTCCGGCAGTATAATTTTGATAAGAGACGAACATTTATGACTTGATGCCAGAAATGTTGCACTATTCAAACTATAACAAATGTCCTTTGAAACGCTTAATTTATAAGAATTACTTGTACTTTGTTATGTTTTAGTGTTGTGTGATGCACGGAGACCCTCTGGGAGATGAGCGGGACATAACTAAGAATAGAAACGTTTAAAATCAAAACAGTTGAAGGACTAGAAAAAGGGACTGTTACTTCTGGAGAGAGATCTGCAACTGTGAGTATATACTTCTGGTAATTTTCTAAAAGGAATTCTTTGTATTAAAGCTAATTAATCTGTGAACCCACTATTTTTTGTTAAATCAGTCAGGGCCTAGTAGCAGCAGTTTAAGTTTAAATTTAAAACACAAAGGAGAACTTTCTGGTTACATTTCATACCCAGCAGAGAGCTTGTAGTTTAAATTTAATAGTCACTCAGGGCCTAGTAACAGCAAAGTACTTTTAGTTTAAATTTAAAACACAGAAGAGAGCTTTCTGGTTAAATTTAGAACCCAGCAGAGAGCTTGTAGTTTAAATTTCATAAGAAGTTAGAGCCTAGCAGCAGCTAAGACCTATAATTTAAATCAAATCAGAATATAGCTTACCTCAGCAGCACAAGACAGGGTACTGTGTAGTAGCCCTCTTTTAATAAGTGTTATTTTTGACATATTCATAAATGACCTGGAAAGTGGAATAACGAGTGAGGTTATCAAATTTGCAGATGACACAAAACTATTTAAAGTTGTTAAAACCCAAGAGGATTGTGGAAAATTGCAAGAGGATCTTGATAAATTGGAAGACTGGGCATCAAAATGGCAGATGAAATTTAATGTGGACAAGTGCAAGGTTATGCACCTAGGGAAGAACAACCCAAACTATGGTTACACGATGCAAGGTTCCACATTAGGAACCACCCCCTAGGAAAAAGATTTAGGCGTCATTGTGGATACCATGTTAAAACCCTCGGCCCAGTATGTAGCGGCGGCCAAGAAAGCAAATAGAATGCTAGGTATGATAAGGAAAGGAATGGAAAATAAAACAAAAGATATTATAATGCCTCTATATCGTTCCATGGTGAGACCGCACCTTGAATATTGTGTGCAATTCTGGTCGCCGTATCTTAAAAAGGATATAGCGATTTTAGAAAAGGTTCAGAGAAGAGGCACCAAAATGGTAAAGGGGATGGAAGGATACTCCTATGAAGAAAGGCTAAAAAGGTTAGGGCTCTTAAGAACATAAGATATGCCATACTGGGTCAGACCGAGGTCCATCAAGCCCAGTATCCTGTTTCTAACAGTGGCCAATCTAGGTCATACGTACCTAGCAATATCCCCAAAAGACACAGGTTCCAAAATGCTTGTACTGGGTCAAGCATTGATATCCTGGGTCCCTTTTTAATAGTGGTTTATGGACCTTTCCTCCAGGAACTTGTCCAAACCTTTTTTAAACCCAGCTATACTAACAGCCCTTACTACATCCTCCGGTAACAGATTCCAGAGTTTGATTACACGTTGAGTGAAAAAATATTTTCTCTCATTTGTCTTAAATAGTTTACCCTGTAGCTTCATTACATGTCCCCTAGTCTTTCTATATTCTGATAGCGTAAACAATTGATCCACGTTTATCCGTTCCACTCCATTCATTAATTTATAGACCTCTATCATATCTCCCCTCAGCTGTCTCTTTTCCAGGTTAAAGAGCCCTAACCTTTTTAGCCTCTCTTCATAGGAGTAGCCTTCCATCCCCTTCACCAATTTGGTGGCTCTTCTCTGTACTTTTTCTAATAACGCTATGTCCTTTTTAAGATACGGTGACCAGAATTGCACACAATATTCAAGGTGCGGTCGTACCATGGAGCGATACAGAGGCATTATAATATCCTTTGTTTTATTCTCCAACCCTTTCCTTATGATACCTAGCATTCTATTTGCTTTCTTGGCCGCCGCTGCACACTGGGCGGAGGGTTTTAACATGTTATCCACGATGACTCCTAAATCTTTTTCCTGGGTGGTGGTTTCTAATGTGGAGCCTTGCATCGTGCAACTATAGTGTGGGTTGTTCTTTCCTAGGTGCATAACTTTGCACTTGTCCATATTAAATTTCATCTGCCATTTGGATGCCCAGTCTTCCAATTTATCCAGATCCTCCTGCAGTTTTCCACAATCCTCTTGGGTTTTAACAACTTTAAACAGTTTTGTGTCATCTGCAAATTTGATAACCTCACTAGTTATTCCCTTTTCCAGGTCATTTATGAATATGTCAAAAAGTAGCGGACCCAGTACAGATCCCTGGGGTACTCCACTATTCACCTTTTTCCATTGGAATATTGGCCATTTAGCCCTACCCTCTGCTTTCTATCTTTTAACCAGTTCCCGATCCACAATAGTACACTGCCTCCTATCCCATGACTTTTTAGCTTTGCCAAAAGTCTCTGATGGGGGACCTTGTCAAAAGCTTTCTGAAAGTCCAGATACACTATATCAACCGACTCACCTTTGTCTACCTGTTTATGCACACCTTCAAAAAAACATATCAGATTAGTAAGACAAGATCTTCCTTGTCTAAAGCCATGTTGGCTGTCTCCCATTAGGCCATGACTATCTACATGCTGTGTAATTTTGTTCTTTATGATGGTTTCTACCATTTTCCCTGGTACTGACGTCAGGCTCACCGGTCTGTAATTTCCCGGGTCACCCCTGGAACCCTTTTTAAAAATTGGTGTTACGTTGGCGACCCTCCAATCTTCAGGTATTACAGATGATTTTAATGAAAGTTCACAGATTACCAATAGCAGGTCTGCAATCTCATATTTCAGTTCTTTTAACACTCTGGGATGTATACCATCCGGTCCAGGTGATTTGCTACTATTCAGTTTATCAAATAGTTGTAATATATCTTCCCGGTGTAGCGATATTTCTCTCAATTCTTCTGCAGTATCACCTTTAAATACCACTTCAGTCTTGGGTAACATCCCTACATCTTCCTCAGTAAAGACCGAAGCAAAGAATTCATTCAGTCTCTCTGCTATAGCCTTGTCTCCTCTTACTGCCCCTTTTACCCCTCTATCATCTAATGGTCCAATTGACTCTCTCACAGGCCTTTTGCTACGAATGTACTTGAAAAAGTCTTTATTTCGTGTTTTTGCTTCCATAGCAAGTTTCTTCTCAAATTCCCGCTTTGCCTGCCTTATCAATGCTTTGCATTTAACTTGCCAGTGCTTGTGCTGTTTCCAGTTTTCATCATTTGGCTCTTTTTCCATTTCCTGAAGGTTGCTTTTTTGGCAGCAACAGCCTCTCTGACCTCACCTTTAAACCATGCTGGCAGTTTTTTGGACTTTCTTCCACTTTTCTTAATGCGTGGAATACAGCTGGTCTGGGCTTCGAGGATAGTATTTTTAAATAACACCCAAGCTTGCTGTAAGTCTTTAACCTTTGGAACCGCTCCTTTTAGTTTTTTCCTAACTATATTCCTCATTCTATCATAGTCTCCCTTTTGAAAGTTAAAAGGTAGTACTGTGGATTCCTTTACTATCTGTCCTCCACTAATTAAATCAAACATGATCATACTATGATCAGTATTGCCAAGTGGTCCCAACACCCTTAATTCTTGCACCAGATCTGGCGTTCCACTAAGGACTAGGTCCAGTATGGCTTCCCCTCTGGTCGGTTCATGAACCAGCTGCTCCAAGAAGCAGTCATTTATTTCATCTAGAAACTTTATCTCTTTAGCTTGTCCTGCTGTGACACTGACCCAGTCAATACCGGGGTAATTGAAATCACCCATTATTACTACTCTGTTGTGACTTTTGTTAGCTTCCTTGATTTCTTTGAGCATTTCATCATCCATTTGTTCATTCTGGCCAGGCGGTCGATAGTATACTCCCACTGCTGTCACCTTCCCCTTCATAAATGGAATTTCAATCCATAGAGATTCTACAGCAAATTTTGTTCCCTGCAAAACTTTAATCCTTTCTGACTCAATGCCCTCTCTAACATAGAGCGCAACCCCTCCACCAATTTGATCAGCTCTATCATTACGATATAGTTTGTATCCAGGTATCACAGTGTCCCACTGGTTATCCTCCTTCCACCATGTCTCTGAGAGTGCAATCATATCTAACCTCTCATTTAATGCTATATATTCTAATTCTCCCATCTTATTGTTTAGACTTCTAGCATTGGCATACAAGCATTTTAGAGACTGTATTTTATTAATATTAATCTGGCTATTGGTAGGCATGGGTAATTTGGAATCTTTATGCTCTGTCTGCTCCTTACTCAAGGGCATTTGGGCTACTATACTCCCTTTTGGAAGCTCACTGCTTTTGGTAGTATCCTTCAAGGATACCTTCGTCCGAACCATGCGCTCCTGGGTGACTGTCGGCTTTCCCCTATTTTCTAGTTTAAAAGCTTCTCTATCTCTTTTTTAAAGGTTAATGCCAGCAGTCTGGTCCCATCCTGATTAAGGCACTGTTCCCTCTAAGCTGTGCGCGTGTGCACGCGCACACACCTCGCCGAGTGAGCGCACATCACCAAGAAGGAATGGAGATTCCTTAATGAATCCTCTCCAACAATTCCGAGGTTCTATCTAGTCCCAAAGATACACAAGGATGCTAAGAATCCTCCGGGGAGACCTATCGTTTCCACAAAGGGATCGATACTGGAGCCTCTTTCAGTCTATATAGACTCTTTTTTAAGACCTTTGATGTCCACTATTCCGTCCTACCTTAAAGATACCTCTCATTTTTTACAAATTTTGGAAGAACATTCAGAACGGGGGTCTGATGACCACATTCTTCTAGCAACTCTTGATGTGGCTGCCCTATATACAAATATTCCCCAGCAGGCGGCCCATAAAGTTATAGTCTCATCTTTGCACTCACAAAACATTTTATCAGCAGCTACGTTAGATTTCATCTCTAAACTGGCCGCTCTCACCATTTTTCATAACTATTTTGAGTTCAAGGGACAAATATACCAGCAGGTGTCCGGGGTAGCCATGGGGGCCACATGTTGCCCCCTCGGTAGCAAATTTATTTATGCAAGACTTTGAACGCCAATGGCTAACAACCTCCCCATATCGACATCACCTAATTTTATGGAAGAGATTTATCGATGATATTTTCTTATTGTGGGATGGCCCCATTCAAGAATTCCACCAATTTGTTGTCTGGTTGAACCGTCTAGATCCCAATATACAATTCACTGCTGAATGTCATATCCAATCCATTGTATTCCTCGACGTGGTGATTCAAAAGAGTCCTAATGGATGGCTCACAACAGTCCATAAAAAATCGACTGATAGAAACACCATTCTACATTACCGAAGTCACCACCCGAAACAATTACGGGATAGTCTCCCCCTTTCATAATTTATTAGATACCGGAGGAATTGTTCCACCGTTACTGCATATAAACTACAGTCAAAAGTTCTGATAAAAGATTTTAGTGATCGGGGATATCCACCATCTATAATCAAGACGGCCTATAAAAGGGCCCTCTACTGCAATAGGGCGTTGTTACTACAGTCAAAATCACGAAACTCTATGGAGGATGATGATATCATTAATTTTATTACTAAATTTTCTCCACTTAGTGGGGCCATTAAGCGAATACTTAAAAAACATCAAAACGTGCTTCGCACAATCCCTGGACTGAGCAATAAATCCATCAGATGTGTATGGACACGGCACACTAACTTAAAAGAAAAAAAACGTAGTCCAGCTCGATTGAAGCCCCTCCAGGCGGGACCTCAACTGGAGGTAACAGGTCATAAGCCTTGCGGCAATTGCACGATATGCGCAGTGGCTGAGGAATTAACTAGTTTTGATTATGATGGTAAAACGTATTGTTTAAAACACTCTACCACGTGTGTTACTGACCATGTTGTGTATGCCATCAGATGTCCATGCAATCTTTTGTACATCGGCAAGACAGAACGGCAATTGAAGATTAGGATTAGTGAACATCGAAGTAAATTAAAGTGCAAGGTGTTAGAAGCCCCAATTGTAGCACACTGTATTGCTCATCGCCACAGTTTTGAGGAATTACGATGTTTCGCGATAGAGAAAATATCAACTGGAAGGAATGGCAAGTCTAGAGCCCAAACATTGTTAATGCAGGAACAAAGGTGGATTTTCCGACTAGCGACCACAGGTGCAACTGGTCTGAATAGTTCCATTGAATGGCGAGCTTGCATCTGACGTTTTGAGGATTCCCTTCTGCATTGCTTCCTATTGGTTGAGAAGACATCACTTGACCGAGTGTTCCCAGGTGTCATCACGAGTTAAATACTCGAGAAACCAGCAGCCCGCATGCGCGGCGTCTTTTTGCACAGCGAAAACTTCCAGTTTCAAACATTTGGAGCGCTTTGTGCGATATTATCTCGCTGCATTCTGAGAGGTGTCTGATTTGGATCCTATGATAAATTGTCTTGGACTGCAATAGTGAGTATGGTGCTTATAGCGATGTAATCCTGTTTTTGCTGTATTTGTAGGCTATGCTGTTAAAGTGCAGTTCCCCCTGAGGAAGATCTCGAAACGCATTTAGCGGTACCCACTTGGTGGCGTCGGGGAGTTATCTAGCAACAGCATCCAGATAAGCATTGCCTAAATTATTCAGCAATATACTCTATAAGTTTGGTTAATTATCAAAGAAATATTCTAATGAAAGATTGAAAAGAAAAGACAAAAAAAATATACCTTATCCGTTTAATTGAGCAGTAAGTGTTACAGGTCGTTGATGCGAGAAACCTACGCTACTGCTTTATCATCATTATTTTTCACAAGTTGATAAGAGGTGGGAACAGTCTAAACTTTCCTTAGCGTTTTCCTTGATAGCTTTTTGGGTTTTTTTTGTACGTTTAGTTTAAACAGCCCTTTGTAAATTGACCTTGTTAATAGTGCTTCAGATGATGTCCAGCAACAGGAACTCGAGTTGCCCTACAGCACGATTGTGTCCTTTAAAAGGGAATGCCATAAAACTGGAGTGTACCAGCCTTCATTCCGAGCCACAGCGACGCGGAAAAAGATGAGTAAGTAAGTAATTGCAATAATTTCTCTAGAACTTGAAGTCACATTTATTTGCTGCGTTTACAAATGCAACCAGCCCGTTTAGAAACCGCCTCGCACTGCTGAAAGGCGCTGGCATCGGGAGCCTGGAAGCGAGTACAGCCGCCAGTCAGCAGGGGGCGCTCCTAGCTCGGCCTACACACGCACTGCTCTGGCTGGGAAAGCGGGCGGCGGTAAGGCGGATATTTGAACAGCAGAGACGAGACGGCAGACGAAAAGAGTCGCAACGTGCACTGCACAGAAAGGGCAAAAGCCCAGTTGTTGCCATGAAAACTGCCCTTGTGTAACTGAGGAGGGAAAGAGGCAAAGGGTTACCCTGAACTTCATAAAAGAGACGGGTAGAGTTACTAAGCTTATAGTAATAAACACGTTGTAGCAGCTTGTGGCCCTGGAGGGCACCGAGAGCTTGGGGACACGTCGCCTGCTCAGTCCCCCCACCCCCGCCTCTATCTTTCCATCGGGCTTAATTACACCGCTAATATTCGGAATGGCGGCTACTGCTGCAGGGGGAGCCCCGAGACTGTGCACGCTTCACTTCAGTGACAGGAGCAGCTTTAAAGCAACAGGAAATGCCCCGAGTCCCCAAGCAACAAAAAGGAGTTAACGCGCGTTTGTTTCCCCTTCTGCCCCCGATCGATTACACCGCGCGGGGCATCAGGGCCACTCCCCCTACCTCCCAAGGGCGGCTGCCTGCTGGTGGTAATTCTGTTCCGCTTTCCACGAGCAGACAGAAGGACCTTAACATCTCGGCAACGCATTTTTGTGAAGGAGCGAGCATCGCAGTCCTTACTAACTAATACAAGCCAAATCTTGGCGGGGCGGGGCCGCAGAATCTCCCAAAGCCACCCGAAAGAGGGGGAGAGCGATCCTAATAGATCAGAGGTTAGCCCGCCATCAGGTGATCCTCCGGAGAGACTGTCAGAACAAGCTGCAAACCAGACCTCGCTGCTTTCGCGGTTATAAATTACCCAGCGGCGGCTGCAGACAATCAACAGTCAATGCATCGCATTCCCAGACCTTAGAAGTTGTTGCAAATTTTATAGCAGTTGGAAAAGAGTTGTCTTGCTGGTCTTGGAGAAAAGTCATGTTGTAGATCGCAAGAAAAAAAAACCCGAGCTGCTTTTTTTCCAGCGAGGTGTGGAAGAGAAACTGGAATTAAACGCCTGAGAGGCAGTGGGAGAGCTGACAAGCTGCTGAGCGTCTGAGTGTATTGACTGCTTGACGGGGAGCGAGGAGTTATCTGAGACATGACGGAGGAAGCTGGGAAAGTATCTCGGAGGAAGTGGGGGAACAAGACGGCAGGATTCTTCTGGCGTTTGGGGATCTAAAAAAACAAATACAAAGCACGTTCAGCACGGAGAAAAGGTAGCGAGAAACCAAAGTCAGGTCACATAAAAATGACAGTAAACTGCACTGTGCTGGGTTCCCGCTTTCTTCTGTAACGAGATAGATAGTAGGGTGATATTAAGCAGGGCTTCAGTGAAACTGAAGAAAACTACCATCGAGCTACTGCATCACTTCTGAAACGAAGGAACTAGTTGTTTTTTTTTTTGCGGACGGTAAGATTTTTGGAAAGCTTCTTTATATTTAAAAAAAAATCAGGTATCATACCTCTGCTGAGTATCGGTTTCTTCTGTCAACACTTGGATTACCTATGGGGAGGAGAGAGAACTGTTCAGCTTCCGACTCGCTTTAGGAATTTAATTTGTTTTTTGGGTGTGGAATTTTCCCCTGATCGTGGCTTTGGATGGTGATATATTATATGGGATCTATCCATATTTTTGTCTGTATTATCCTTTAGGGGAGGGGGAGCCTCCCTCATTTTATGTTCTCAACAATGTGCACCAATATAGTTTACGAGTGGCTGAAAGCTTTGCAGCTCTTGCAGTACGCGGAATCCTTCGTGGATAATGGCTACGACGACCTGGAAGTTTGCAAGCAAATCGGGGATCCGGATTTAGACGCGATTGGTGTGCGGATCCCCCAGCACCGGCGCAAGATCCACGCGGCCGTGCGCAGGCTGAAGGAAGAGGAGGAGACCGCCAGCGGGCTGTATTTTACCCTGGAACCGCAGGGGTCGCCCTCCCTGGAGACTTACCCCCAGCACCTGGCGGATCACTACCAGGCTAAGGCTTGGTGGGAGGTCCCCAAGGACCAACAGGGTTTCCACAGTGGGCCGAAAGACCGCTCCGCGGACAAGGATCGGGTGGCCTATCCCAAATTGAAACTCAAGATAATGATCCGGGATAAACTGGTCAGAGACGGAATCAACCTTGGCAAGCCCCCCTACTCCAATAAGGTAAGAAGCGCTTTTAAGTTAACCTCCTTCGGCTTTGTACGTGTTCAGCATCAAGCACACAGAAAATGCTTTTGTGAAGGGAAAAGTGGTAGGAGTTGTTGGTGGCTCTGGAAAGTGCAGTTAAGTCTGTGAACTTGCTGGATAGTTAACTTTGTGCTACTATTTCGACATGCAAAGCGATGGGAACTTGGGGAATCGTCTTCTCTTTACCCAGTGATGTACTAAAAATGTGAGCTTTTGACAGTTCTGTTCTTTCAGAAAACACTTGATCAAACGGCTTTCGCTATCCAGCAGAACCTTGATTTTAAAGTGCAGGGAGGGAAGCAACCGTCCTTGCCGGGAGGTAGATGGGCGTTGAGCTCGGAAATGCCATTCGGCTGTTGTGCCTAGCGTGCGCGTTGCTCGGACCCGCGCTGCAGCAGATTGACTGAGGCTTGCGCTGGGCTGGCCGTCGCCGCATCTTTGTGCGGAGCTGGGCGCGTGGCTGGCTGTGAATTTCGTCCGGCTGCTTCCTTGCTTTGAGTGCCGGGCGTGCGACGTCACATCCCCTCCCCTTTTTCTCCCTGTCAGTCAATGAGCACTCCCTGTTAATTGCATCCCCCTCCTTATTAGCATCCTCTTGCCAGAAGACGGCCAGAATGTGTCAAGGAAGCAGCAGTGACAGGACTTCTGCCAGAGAACCTTAGTGATCTCGGTAGTGAGCACAGAAGCATGGAGGGAGGAAGGTTGGGGGAGATGGTTTTGGTGAAGGCAGCAGTGTACCTTTTGGAAACATGAGCAGACTGGTGGTTAAAAATGGCCTAATTTCCTTCCTTCTCCCTCAGGAAGGGCTCCGTTGTTTCGTCTTTCTGGTTTTGTAGTGTGTGGTTTTTGGGGTTTTTTTTTTAATGATTTTACTTTTTCCTGGTCAGCCTGTTAAGGTCCTGCCATGTTTGTCACCTCATATCTAGTGTATCTTTGAACCCTACTGCCCCTCTCCTGGTTTATGCAGTTTAAGACCAATATGATTTCCCAATCCATAGCCCATCACAAGAGGTGCTGCTTCAAATTCAGCTGTGATGTTTCAGCTGAACTATGCAATTTTTTTCTTTAAAAATATTTTTCTACTAATTCTGGGAAATATGTAAATAGGGGGAATGCTTGACTCGAGGACTGCGTATACCTTATTGAAATGTGACCAAAAACAAAGCAAATCGTAGGCTTGCCTATTTTATATTTTTAATGTATTGGGATATGGGCAATAGGATGCATTTCACCTGCTTTAGCTTTTGTTAATGTGTGACGTCCTTTTATGCGGTCAGTGTTCTGGTAGATGCAGCTTTAGCTGGGTTTACTGCTACATTGAAACTAATTATCTAAAACACATTTGTATGTTGTTGGTATGGCGGGCAGAGTTCAGTGGGCACTTTGCTTCTGAAACTCTTTCGAGTTGCAGAGCATTTTCAATTTAAAAATCCATGCTACACATACATAAAGATGCTGAGTGAGAAGTCTCTCTCTGAAATGTTGAAGGGTAGTAGTTCCCTCCAACTTCAGCATTGAATCTTCTGATGTCTTTGTGCTTATGCTGTGAACATCTCCAGACCGTATGGTACACATGCCAGTCGATGACATGTGCCTGCCTCCACTCCTGGAAAACTGGATAAGACAATACGGTTTAAAATATTTAGTTGATCACAATGCATTTTCCTCCACCCCCTTGCAGGTTTGCTGATTATATTTAGTCCCTTCTTATAAAATAATATTTTTAAGCTATATATATATATATATATATATATATATATATATATATATATATATATATATATATATATAATTTCTTTTTTGCTTTTTGGTAGTTCCATAGTATGCATGGAGGCTCAGGACTTGGCCTTAGGGTTGTGTATCTTCAGTGAAGGCAGCTGGGTAAATAGCTGAAGAGAGAGAGAAACCCTGCTACCTCCCCCTCCCCCTCCCTCGCCCAAGCCATGAGGAGAAAGGGTGATGGCAGTTAAGATATATAGTTTAGGCCCATTCTTGCTGAAAATGTGTAATATCTGCAAATTTTTAATAGGAGCAGGTGCACCAGCCTTGCTTTCAATTTCTCTTCTTTATTTATGTTTAACTGAGCTTAACAATGAGGAATGACATACAATTACCAAGAAATGCAGACATATTGGAAAGAATATATCTGAAATCTTGGTCTGACATTACAGGGGGAACATGCTAAAAAAACCCCGTATCTCCCAAACTAATATATTATCCTTGGGTCCTTTCCTGTGTTCAGCAAGGACATGGAATCTTTCCAGGATGATACATGTCACTGAATATTTCCTCCCATAGTGCCTTTCTATTCATCCAGAACTTCAATTGTTAGCCCTTTTCTTCTTCAGATTTCAAGTACAACATAATCCATACTTAGAAGAAAGTCAGGATTATTCACCACGGGCAGAAAAGATGAAACTTCAGGATCTTTACCACTTGCATACACATTTTCATGTCAAGACCACTGGCTTAACCGGGGGTGCGGAGCCATTTTTCTCATTGCACTTTTACATGCTTGATGTATTATCCTAAAGGGGCCTGTAATATTAATACCCGAAACGCAGAATTTGCAAGACTCTGAGAACCAATCCCACAAAAAGCATAATAGAGAAGCCACATTACAAAATCTAAGGTCTGGCAAATGTGATTCCCAAACTCTGTGCTTCTTGGTAATTTAAGGTACCTGATTCCTGCATTCCAGAGGAATGTCCCCAGAGTGCTTCGATGTCCCTGCTGTTTAACTAACTAGCCTGGCACCATCTGTGACTTCTTTAAGACCTTGGGAGGTAATGCCATTTTGAAAAATCATGCATCTGCCAATCAGAGAAAGTGGTAAATCTTGCCCAAGTTTTTCATCGGAATCTCGAGTGGCTCAATTGTGGACGGCATGTTAAATTCTCTACAGTTGCGAGATATTCTTGGTTATATGGTGACCTAAATATTTTAAACAGTCTGAAACCCACTTGAATGGAAATGTTTCCTGGTCAATTTTTTTAAGGTTCTTAGCAAAGGAAGTGCTTATGACTAGTCAAAATTATTTTTAAACCTTTTTTCAAAAACCCTATGTAGATTGAATGCCTTTTCCAAATATTTGAGAAACCAGAAGTAATGTAATTTAATTTGAAGAGTTTTTTTATATTCCAATATTTCAACCAATAGTAATATAAAGTGGATTGCAGCACTTACCCTGTACAATACATTTGAGCTGTGTCAAATATAATTTAAAAAATACAAATCATTTTTAAAGCAATTCAAAGATAACAATGCAAATAATACAATCAAAACAAAAACATTATGTAAGGTGTCTTTGGATATGGATTCACAATGATGCCCTTTTATAGCTGTCAGCTTCTGCATGTTCTTGGGCATCCACAAGGTTGGTGTAATTTGTTATACCCTGAATGCCTTCACAAAACTGAGCAGCAATGATCCTATAGCTATTTACTTTCTGGTTTATCTCATCCGGTGTTTTCCTGCCCTCTTCTCTCCATGGAGCACTGGAAGCATTTATACATTAAGGAGAATAAAAAAGGGCTAAGTTGATATCAAATATAATGAGGTAATTCTAACTTGAATAACCAAGGTTATTGGGGTTTTTATTTTAAAGAAATGATAGCTTCATTTTATTTTCATCGGGGACCCCCATGCTAGATCAGTGGTTCTCAAACCTGTCCTGGGTAAGCCATAGTTGGTCTTGTTTTCAGAGTACCCACAGTGAAGATGCATACGAGAGAGTTGTATATATTGCCTCCGCTGCATGCAGATCTATCACCAGAAAATCTGACTGACGGGTGCACCCTCTGGAGAGGTCTGAGAACCACCGTGCATTCTGCATATAGTTCTCCTAAAGGCTAACTCTACTGTAAGGCATTGCTTTCTTTTTAAAGGTGATTGTATGGGCGTTGAAATCAAGTTCTTAAGGGATGCCATTCTGTTTGGTTTTCAGGATTACCACAATAGATTTTCATGAGGTTTATTTTGCATTTGGTGGCTTGAGTCTATGGCTAACTTGTATATTCTGTTCATGCCGACACCCAGCCCTCCCGGACAATAGACTGGTCTGGAGTTTGACATCCCTTGTTGTCTATGGATTGATTTTTATTAAACAGGTAATAAAATGAAGCCCCTTCCTTTTGTGTTAAAATTTTGCCTAGGCATGTAACCATGGCGCACTGTACCTTTTTTACGCGAATGTTTGCATAGCTTCTAAATCTGCTAAATAAATCCAAAAATGAGTAGCTTAAACATCCAGTCATGGTGATTTACACAGCAGTTAGTTTGCTTGATCTTGACTATGTTTGAACTTCAAATTCACACCATTTGTTCAGGGAGGATTTAAGAACATTGTACAAAGAATGGTTGCTCATCTTCACTGTTCTTTCTGTTAAATGTTGCTTTTCTGAGCAAATAAAGGCTTATTTCTGAGTTTGCTTCTTTGGTGACAGTCTTGATTGACGTTTGAACATAGCTTGGTGAGAATGTCTGTCTGTGGTCATTTTGACAATTTTCCATGTTATGTTCTATCATCAGTGAAAATGCTTTGTTAGTTTAGTTACTTATCTATTTATATTTTTTAATCACACCACCAAAATTGTACCCAGTGTGGCATACAACAGAATAAAAAGTACAGGAACAATACAAATACAATAGCAAGCTCTACAACAGAGGTGAAGATGGGAGCCTATAAAATGACAAAAGTTGGACATGAGTCAGCAGGGTCTGCAGAATCACCAATCCAACTCCTCCAGTCCTTGAATTGAAGAACAATTATGCATCCCTGGAAGTGGAGGAGAAAAGGGAAGAACTAGAGCTCGAGCACCCCAAAGTTGCTGAATCAGTGACCACAAGGAAGCAAGGATAGTGGTGGTTGGTGACTCTCTTGTGAGGGGTACTGAGGCATCCATTTGCTGACCAGACTTGATGTCCAGCGAGGTCTGCAATCTGCCAGGTACCAAAATCCAAGATGTTGCGGAGATTTTGACGAGACTCATCAAGCCTACTGACTATTACCCGATATTGCACATCCATGTCTGCACAAATGATACTGCCAGGTATCCCTCTGAGCGTATCAAAAGTGATTTCATGGCTCTGGGACAGAGGGTGAAGCAGATAGGTGTGCAGGTGGTGTTCTCTTCTATCCTCCCTGTTGAGGGTAAAGGCTGAGGCAGGGAAGCTTGCATCCTGGAGATAAATGCATGGCTGCATGGATGGTGTCATCAGGAGGGTTTGGGTTTCCTGGACCATGGGATGATGAGCCAAGGCCTTCAGAGCAGAGAGAGCATCCATCTGTCCAAGAAGTCTTCAGTAGCAGACTGCCTAACCTACTGAAGAGGGCTTTAAACTAGATTCATTGGGGATGTGTGAAGAAAGCCCCCAAGTAAGTGAAACATTGCATGCCTCTATAGAAATAGGTAAAAGGGGCAACATCTGGAAAGTGATGTGTATAAATGCCCGTAGCATGGCAAATAAGAGCCCAGATGTTGAGGCTTTAATGGAAGAGGCTGACTTGGATTTAGTGGTGGATACGGAGAAATGGTTCACAGACAATCATGACTGGGATGTAATATTTCAGGTTATACTTTATAAAGGAAGTATAGGGTAGGAAGAAGGGGAGGAGAAGTGGCACTGTATATAAAAAAAATAATATTAAAGCTATAGGTCTTAACAGGGAGAGAGGAGGCACTGTGGGTTAAACTAGAAAGAGGGCAAGAGAAATCCATTTCCATTGGTGTGATTATACAGACCCCCCTCACAGGGAGAAGATGTGGATGGAGATATATTAGTAGACATATGCAGCATTGCCAGGAAAGGGAAAGTGCTACTGACAGATGATTTCAATATGCCAGATGTTGATTGCACATTCGTGCTGCAGTGTAATCTAGAAGCAAGGAGATCCTAGATTCTTTACAGGAAGAACTTTTCAGGCAACTGGTAACAGAACCTACACTTGAAGAGGCCATACTGGACTTGGTGCTTAGCAATGGTGAAAGTGTTTCTGATATAGTGGGAGATCATCTCACATCCAGTGATCAGCAGATGTTGTGGTTCAGTATTAGGACTAGGGATGATAAAATCCATTCAAAGGCGAGGGCCTTAGATTTTAGGAAAACTAACTTTAACAGATTGGCCAATACCTCAAGGAGTCTACAGCTGGGGGATGTAGAAAATGGTGGGCAAAACTGAAAGAGGATATTTTAAGGGCAACCAGCCTTTTTATTAGAAAGATAAATAAAGGTTCTCAAAAAAAGTAGCTGAAAAGGTGAAGAAAAAGGGGGAGGCCTTCATAAAATACGGTATAAGAGATCACAGAGAGAGGAAGACGGGCATCTATATTTGGAAAAACTTAGAGAAGCTAGCAAAGTAGTCAGGAAGGCAGAGATACAAAAAGAAGAAATAGCCAATGCAATAAAATGGGGGGATGAGACATTTTTCAGATATGTTAGTGAGAGGAGGAAGGCAAAAGTGGTATTGTCAGACTCTAGGTTGAAGGGGATGAATATGTAGAAGCTGATCAGGATAAAGCGGAATCGCTTAACAAATATTTCTGTTCTGTGTTTACAGATGAAGGGCCAGGAGCAGGACCTCAGAAAACACCCACAAATAGGAACAGAAGTGACGGGGATCTCAAATGATTTTCAGAAGACTGTGTTCATAAGGAACTAGCTAAACCAAAAGTAGATAAAGCGAAGGAACCGGATGGGATATATCCAAGAATACTGAAGGAACTTGGGAACATTCTAGCATCTCCACTGACTGACCTTTTCAATGCCTCTTTAGAGTCGGGAGTGGTGCCAGAGGACTGGAGAGAGGCACATGTGGACCCTTTAAACAAAAGTGGAAGTAAGGATGTGGTTGAAAACTACAGGCCAGTTAGTCTAACCTCTGTGTTAAGTAAATTATTGGAAATGCTGCTGAAAGAGAAAATAGTGAGGTTTCTGGAGTCCAGTGGATTACAGGATTGGAGGCAGCATGGACTCACCAGAGGCAGGTCTTGTCAGACAAATCTGATCAGGGAGTTGGATGTGGTGTACCTGGATTTTAATAAAGTCTCTGACACCATTCCGCACAGCCAACTTATAAACAAACTGGGCACCCTAGGGATGTACCCTAAAGTTACCGATTGGGTTAGGAATTGGTTGAGTGGGAGGCAACAAAGGGTACAGATAAATGGAGCTCACTTTGAGAAGAAGGAAGTTAGCAGTGGTGTGCCCCAGGGATCTGTCCTTGGTCCAATTCTTTTTAATATTTTTGTTAGTGATATTGTGGAAGGGCTGTCTAGTAAGGTTTGTCTCTTTGCAGATGATCTGCACTAGAGTAGACACCCAGGAAGGAGTAGATAACATAAGGAGGGATCTAGCTAAGCTTGAAGAATTGTCAAATTTGGCAGTGAGATTTAATGCTAAAAAATGCAGGGTCATGTATTTGGGCTGCAAAAATCCAAAGGAGCGGTGCATTTTAGAGGCTGAAGTACGTCTGGCCGTAAAAGAATAGCGAGACCTGGGCGTGACTGTGTTTGACAATCTTAAAGTAGCTAAACAGGTAGAGAAGGTGATGGTAAAAGCTAGAATGATTTTTGGGTGCATAGGGAAAGTAATGGCCAGCAGAAGAAAGGAGGTGATAGTGCCTCTGTATAAGTCTTTGGTGTGACCTCATTTGAGTATTGTGTGCAATTCTGAAGACCACATGTTCAAAAGGATATAAAGAGGTTGGAGTCTGTGCAGAGGGTGGCTACTAAAATGGTTAATGGTCTTTGTTATAAAGCATATGAGGACAGACTTAAGGATCTTAATATGCATACTGTAGAGGAAAGGCGGGATAGATATATGATTGAGACATTTAAATATTTAAATGGCATAAATGCACAGGGGGAGAGCCTCTTTCGATTGGAAGCAAGCTGTACTACGAGGGAACATAAGATGAGAGTAAAAAGGGACAGACTCGGGAGTAATATGTGGAAATATTTCTTTACGGAAAGGGTGGTAGATGTGTGGCTGTAGCTGAATTCAACAAAGCATTGGACAGAGTATCTGTAAAGGAAAAAAAGGGGACTATGGTAGTAGTTGATATGTAAGGACAGACTAGAAAGGCCATGTGATCTTTTTCTGCCGTCATGCTTCATTCCCCATAAATGCTGACTAATTTATCAGTCATATACTGGAATTGACGCATGCTGCATAGTATGGTCTGGGCCCACCATTTTGAGGGGATTTCTGTGTAGCAGACTTAGGTTTGTAATTTGCACAGGCAGCAGAATTTGAAAAGGATCTACAGGAACAAGTATAAGCCATTTAGAGTAATTAGAAGCTGTAATGAAATCTCCCTAAGTTGCGAGCTGTCACTTGGTCCTTATGCAAGATAAGCTGCATGATTAATTTCCATGGACAGTGGCCCACAGATATTGCGCCTTAACTGTTTTTATGTTGAAAAAAATACTGTATTTACTTCTCTCCTAATGCTTATGAGTAATTTAATTCTAAATATTGTACAGCTAGATTCATTCAGGTACCTGTAAGATCAGGAATACATAGTGGGCCTTTTGTTTTTCCTTTGTGTTTCCTTACCATTCCCCCTAGATGTATCCCTCTCTACGCCTATTGGGTTGTCTGTCTTGACTAGATTGTAAGCTCTGAAGAGCAGGGACTGTCTTTTGCAGGTCTGTGCAGCGCTGTGTACGTCTTGTAACGCTATACAAATGCTCAGCAGTAGTAGTAGTGGGTACTGAAAATCCGAGGCCCTGACATTCACCAGGACTGCTGTTTCGATAGTGGTGCTGTTTGGACAGTGCCAGGTGGACCACGGGTGTTACTTTGCATTGTCTGGATAGTGGCGATTATTCCATGCATTATCTGGATAACTCTCTAGGACAGCGCTGACCGATGCTCATTGGTCTGTTCGAGTATTGCACGCTGCTTGTCATCTGAACAGTGGT
Source organism: Ichthyophis bannanicus (assembly GCA_033557465.1). Taxonomy (NCBI): domain Eukaryota; kingdom Metazoa; phylum Chordata; class Amphibia; order Gymnophiona; family Ichthyophiidae; genus Ichthyophis; species Ichthyophis bannanicus. The sequence continues at coordinate 549,508,139 of CM066033.1, forward strand.
GCTGAACGTCCGGAGTATCTGTAAATACCATGGCTGAGTTTTTAAAAAATGTCAGCCCCAATGTTTAAATATTGACCTGTGGGCAGCGCTGGTCTAAGGGTATCCGACTTTCTAGATGAACCTCAACCATGTGAGCCCCCCTTCCCCCCCCCCCAAGTCCAGCATCTCCCCCTCCCCTAATGTGGCATTTCTGTTTCCCTCCCAGGCGTCCAGTACCAGCACCTCTCCATCCTGTCCCCCAGTGTCAGCTTAATTCCTTCCCTTCTCTTCCTCCCGATATCCGGAATCCTTTTGCCAGGCCCAGGCTTCAAGAAATGACACTGGGCATGGTACCAGGCCTTGCAGGACCTGCGTGTGTGAAGCTGTGGCCCGGTGGGAGGGGAGGTAAGGCGGCAGTGGTGACGGCAGCAGGGGGAAGAGGTGGCCACTGTAAGGTGCTGCTCTCTCTCTTTTTTTTTTTTTCGCTGCCACCCTCGGCAGATGTCTAGCCCTCCTGGTAGTAGGAGTATGAATAATGTTGTGGGGGTTTTTTTCCCCTGTGGTAGTTCTCTTATGGCGAGAGTGTGAGGTTGATAACGTGGGAATTTGAAAATCTCAAACACTATATACACAGAGTCCTGGTTGAGCTGCTGCCCCACTCCCTGAATAGTGCAGCCTTGCTCTTTGCGCAGTGGTTGTAAATAATTGCTGGGTTAGCACACTGTGAAATTCCACTTTCATTTAAAGTGCTTAGAAAAAGGTCAAAGAAAAGAAGCAGGGAATACCCACTTGGGTGAAACAGAAAGTTTCCCTGGGATAATATACTTGAAAAATTAAAGAATTCCTGTTACCCAGTCCTGATAGTGTCATATTTTGGGCCGGCCTGATAGTGGAGTGACAGTGTTATGCACTGCCATATGAGGGCCTGAGATCTTGGGCAAGTCACTTAACCCTCCCTTGCCTCAAGTATACGTAGAATGAATGCCCTCCAGAGGCAGGAAAATACATTCAGGTGTACAGTAGAACTCGCCTTGAGCGACTCCTGAAAGAAAGCACGAGCTAAATCCAAAATCCTTTTTCTAAATTCAGATTCCTTCCCTGGTCAGATTTTAAATTCTGAGTTGAAAAGGGGCAGGTGGAAACTGTTGTGCCAGAAGTACAAAAAAGATTGCTGTGTACCCAACAAGACCTAGAAAGCCCTCTTAACTTGTGAGCTAAGGGGCATGTGATAACACCACGAACATGTTATCTCCTACAGCATCCATTTTATTTCTTTGGGCATGTGACAGATAATGCACAATAATGAAGTTTCTCTTCATTGTAATGATGATGGCCATGATTTATTTTCTGCAGGGAATTATATTTGCAATCCGTGGACCCCAGGAAGAATTGTGTGAGAGAGTAAAGTTCTGCTAAGTATTTTTGCTGCATATTTACATGGAGCTCAAAACAATTCTTATTTCTGCAATTTATTTGTTGAGCTGATCTGAATCGAAAGCAACGATATGCACTTGAGATTTTTTTTTAGTTCATTTTACTGAATTACTACTTACATCCGCAAAATTCGCTCCACAATAATCAAGTGTTCCTGTGACTGCTTGTGTCCAAAAGTAGATTTTGTGGTTTTAAAAAATTAAATTCAGTAAAATGGACTAAAAAATGGCCAAAGCAGATATTGGTGCTTTGAGCTCAGATCAGCCTAAAGAATACATTGCAGAAACACACAAGAACTGTTTTGGGCTTGATGTAAATATGGAGTGATGAATGGTCGACCCTTTATATTAGGTTTCTTTCTTGAGGAAATTGTTTTTGCTAGTCATACTTCCTCTCTGTCATGGGGAGCAGAAAGTTCAGATGTGTGCACCCACACTTGCTACTTGATGGCCCTCAACAACAACAACAACAACATCATCTTATATACCTTTTCAACTGTCTGTTGATCGCAGGTCATGTGTGCACTTTGGACAGAGTCTTGGTGAGTTTCCATTCAGATTTTTTTTTTATGAGGCAGCATGAGAGTAACACTACAGCCTTGTGAGTCTGCACATACTAGCAGTTCTTGGAGGAATCATCATGGTAATCGGCTTCTTGGTTAAGAGAAGCTAGCATGAGGTTTTGTGTTCGGCCTTGTGAATTGTACCAAATGCAATACATAATTTGCAGAACCAAAACTAACTGCCACATCTGGATTCTTTTTATAGCTTTTAAACCAACTGAAATTCAAAATATTGCATAGGAAGCTTTTGTGGCACCTAAGGAGAGGTGAGATGATTTATTTTAGTTGTATACCACCCAGTACTTTACAGAGGGGGTGTGCATTTTTAATGAACGATATAAATAAACAAGCCAGTGTCTAGACAGGTAATGGATGAATTACTCTGTCCTTCTATCCTCTCAATAATCTGTGTGGCTTAACATATTCATTCCATGTCGTTGAGAACACACTGAACTAGTCCTGGTTTTGAACTCTTTGTAGATATGACTTTTCTTAGAAAGGTAAGACTATAAGTCCCATACATAGAGAGGACTGGTGCTTTCTGTTTTGACGCCCTCTTCAAGCCAGTCTGTTCTGGCCTCTCCAGTGGATGGTGGTGGCGTCAGAAGTCTTGGAGCATGGTCCCAGTGAGGCAGTGTGTACTCATGGGCTCCCCGGTAATCCTGCTTCCTGCGTGGATTTCCTCGTTTGTACAAGAGGATCTTTGAACAACACTGGCATGACTGCCTTGGGAGGAGAAGCTGCTGTCTAAACAGCTTCTCTGACCAATATAACCAAGCATGGTGGCTGAAAATGAACAAGGGCTCAAATCCACTTCCTCAGTCCTGGCATCACCAAAGGCAGAAGAAGGTGAGCCCAGAACATTCATTGTTTTCAAGCTTATCTCGAATATCATGATTCAAACATAAAATATGAGATTTTGTATATAAATCATAAGTCGCTAATTTTTATCAAACATTACCAATACAAAAAATGTATCTTTTCCAAAAACAAAGTGGGGAAACCCTCGGAGTTTGGCTCATGGAATTCTTTCCAACCCCTCTTTATGTATATGTGTGTGTGTGTGTGTTTGTCATTATTGTTGTCTTTTTTTTGTGTCTCTGCCCTAGAGGGTGAAGGTATTGGACAGTTTGAATGGTGTGGTACCCAAACATTCTTTTGGTTTGGAAAGAGTAATACAATGAAACAAGTATCGTAATATAGCAAACTATTAGATGTCTCTGTCAATAGATTTCAAAGGATAGATGTTACAGTTTAATCACAGGATGCCACTGTCCCATGGTAGCAGATGTTGCCATGCTGCTTCACCAGTTTGCAGTACACACAGCAACTGGGAACAAACATGGCTCAGCATACATAGCAGTAGAATTTACAACAAAGAAAAATAAAAACACATCTGAATCACAACAAGGCAGACCAACAGGGATAGAGGTGAGGGGAATTGGGATACATGATGGGGGGGGAGGGGGGAAACAGGACTGGTGCCCTAGGTGAACCTTCAGCCTCACACCACCACCTTCACCTTCCAAGATTTTAATAAACTCAACAATCATGATCATCTCAATACCACACTCCTACAGCAGTCCTGTAAAAATGCATAACTGAATGTCCATACTATTAAATACTAAACTTTGCTTTGTATGTGTGCGTCTGCTCTACCTACAGTTAAAATAATGTACTAATGGCTCTTTGAGTTTGAGTGGCTGCTTCAATTACTGCTGTTGCTCTTTGCTGCCCTTTAGAAGCTGCCACTGTAGGCCACCACCTGATGGTTGAGCCAACCCTATGGAGAAAGCATGCAGAGCATGCCGCACGGGATTATTTCCAGTCACTCTGTATACATGTTTATGTGTGTGTGTTTATCTGCGACTGGGAGAATAGAAAAAAGGGAAGGTGGCATAATGAAAGGAGTGATTCTCTAACTGCTATAATGTATCAAAGTTTCTATGCTACAGAAGCTGGAGTTACTTCTCTGTGGTCTTTATAGGAACACAAGCTATGCCATACTGGATCAAATAAAGGATCTATCGAGCCCAGTATCCTGCTTCTAACAGCAGCAAATCCAGGTCACAAGTACCTGCCAGATTCCCAAAAAGAACAGAGTCCATGCTGCTTGTCCCAGGAGTAAGCAGTGGATTTCCCCGGTCCTCTTTAATAATGGCTTATGGACTTTTCCTCCAGGAACTTGTCCAAAACCCTTTTAAACCCAGCTACACTAACAGCTTCTACTACATTCTCTGGTGACGAATTCCAAAGTTTGATTATGTATTGAGTGAAAAAATATTTTCTCCAATTAGTCTTAAATGTGCTGCATTCTAACTTCATTGCATGTCCCGTAGTCTTTCTACTTTTTTGAAGGAATAAACAACCAGTCTACATTTACTTGTTCCACTCCATTCATTATTTTATAGAGTTCTATCGTATCTCCCCTCTGCTGTCTCTTTTCAAAGATGATGACCCTTAACCTTTTAAGCCTTTCCTCATAGGGTTATCTTTCCATCCCCTTTACCATTTTGGTGGCTCTTTGTACCTTTTTCAATTCTGCTGTATCCTCTTTAAGATACGGTGACCAGAACTGCACACAATATTCAAGGTGTGGTCACCCCATGGAATGATGCAGAGGCATTATAATAGCCTTGGTTTTATTCTCCATTCCTCTCCTTATGATTCCTAGCATTCTAGATGCTCTCTTGGCCGCAGCTTTCTCCTCGACTCTTCCATCTTCTTTGCTATTTCTGTGACTTACTTTCTTTTTTGCTGTTCTCCATCTGCTCTTTTTGTCTCTCCTCGCCCACCTTTACTCCTCTTTGCTCCTCACAGGGGCATATTTAAGATGTTGGCATCCATAGGCAAGACCAGAGAGTAGTGGGGAGAGAAGCATTCTCATAACCACAATCACCCCTAGCCTTCATTACTTAGTCGCTGACACTCCTGTAGCTTTTTGTAGCTCAGTCTCTGAATCATGTGGTGCTCGTGCTCTTGTTTGTTGGCCCCTGTTCTGAGAAAGCACTGGGAATATAGGTACTGCACAGCTCAAACTTTGAAAGTCACACAAAGCTGCAGATCCACGGCAGAAGGCGTACTTCGAATAAGAAAAAGGGCCACAATTCAGTTACTCGCATGCCACAACTCTGAGATTGGTTTGTGACATGAAGTTGAAAACTCACTCTTCAAGAGAGTCTTGAGAGAGAGAGAGAGAGTTGTTCGGTCTTCTTTGTAGTGTTTTGCAGCAAGGCGCATGAACACCAAGGGGTTACTATGTGCACTGTAGTACTTGTAGACCTGAGGATTGGATTTGTCGACTATCACTATCATCTTTTGGAGATTTAAATAGGTGAAAGTGAGTCAGTAGCTTTCTATTCCAAATTCTGTTTACACATTTTGATCTTTGGCTTATGTTGGTATGCTAGAAGGGATCTGGAAACCTCATATTGGATTTTTTTTGTAAAGGAGAAGGATTTTATACTAACTAATCTGTGAATGTATCCAGTATCCAGCCACTGAACAACAGAGGAGCATGTGGCAGTTGCGTGTCTGGTAGCTATCTGGAGGAGTTCAAGGGAGCCCAAAACACAAGCAGGAGAGAGAGAAGCCAGAGCAGCGTCAGAGCACTGGAAATCAGGCGCCAGGGTTTGTCTAAGAAGTGAAGAGAACCCCGAAGCCAATCATCGAGCGAATTCACATATTGATGTAGTTTCTCTTCTGCAGAAAGGCATCACCCATACCGGATTCTGCTGTATTCCCAAACTCCGATCTGGAAGTACATACTGTACCTGAATGTAATGCCTTTTGATTTTCTCCTGGAAGGGCGTGAGCTAAATACCACTAATAAAGAAAGTAAGTGTGGTGGTGCTTGAAGATGAGACCCCCAGGTCGGAAGGCACTCAACTAGCTACTGGGGAAGAGCTGAAGACGTTTCAGAGTAAAGCCAGCATTTATGATGTGATTGGATCAAAGCCCTCGGGACATCTGACTGCTGATGTAGCTGCGCATGAAATGAGAGTCAGAAGCTGCAAAGATGTCTTACACATTGGAACATGGAACGTACGAAGCATGAACCAAGGGAAGTTGGAGGTGGTCAAGAATGAAATGGAATGTGTACAACTTCATCTGTTGGGTGTCAGCGAACTGAAATGGACTGGCATCGGGCACTTTGCATCAGATGATCACATGGTCTATTATGCTGGAAATGAAAGACAAAGAAGAAATGGTGTTGCATTTATAATAAAGAAGAAACTTGCAAGGACTGTAATGAAATACAATGCAGTCGGCGAACGCTTAATCTCTATTCGTCTACGAGGAATGCCTATCAACACAACTATAATTCAAGTATATTCCCCAACAGCAGCTGCAGAAGAGATTGAAATTGAAGAGTTCTATGAACAAGTACAAGCTGAAATTGACAGAACATGCAAACAGGATATCCTGATGGTCATGGGTGACTGGAATGCAAACGTTGGCAACAAAGAAGAAGACAAAGTAGTTGGAAAATATGGACTTGGCAACAGAAATGAAGCTGGAGAAAAACTGATAGAATTCTGCAAGACCAATGATCTATTCATCTCAAACATCTTCTTCCAGCAACACAAGCAGCGACTGTACACATGGACTTCACCCAATGGATTGTATAAAAATCAAATTGACTACATCTGTGGAAGTCAATGATGGAAAAGCTCTATAACATCAACAAAGACAAAACCAGGAGCTGACTTGGTATACGTCATCAACTACTAGTATGCAAACTTAAGCTAAAGTTGAAAAAGAGCAACCACTCATGAATGCAGCAAAATATGACCTTGAGAATATATCACTGGAATTTAAACATAGAAACATAGAAATATGATGACAGAAAAAGACCACCTGGCCTATCTAGTCTGTCCTTCCATATCAACAACTACAACAGTCCCCTTTTTACCTTTAGAGATCCTCTGTGTTTGTCCCATGCTTTTTTGAATTCAGTTACTGTCCTCATCTCTACCACCTCCACTGGGAGACTATTCCACGGATCCACTACTCTTTCCATCAAGAAATATTTCCGCATATCACTCCTGAATCTATCCCCATTCACCCTCATCCCATGTCCCCTCGTAGCATAACTTGCTTTCAATTGAAAGAGGCTCTCTCCCTGAACATTTATGCCACGTAGGTATTTAAACATCTCAATCATATCACCTCTATCCCGCCTTTCCTCTAAGGTGTACATATTAAGATCCTTCAGTCTGTCCTCATATGCTTTATAATGAAGACCACTAATCATTTAGTAGCCACCCTCTGCACCGACTCCATCCTGTTCACATCCTTTTGAAGGTGCGGTCTCCAGAATTGCACACTATACTCCAAATGAGGTCGCACCAAAGACTTATACAGAGGCATTATCACCTCCTTTTTTCTGCTAGCCGTTCCTCTCCATATGCACCCAAGCATCCTTTTAGCTTTTCCCATTGCCTTTTCTACCTATTTAGCTACTTTAAGATCATCAGACACAACCACGCCTAGGTCCCGTTCTTCTTTAGTGGACAAAAGTACTTCACCCCCTATACTATATTGCTCCCTTGCAGCCCAAATGCATGACCTTACATTTTTTAACATTAAATCCCAGCTGCCAAATTTTAGACCATTCTTCAAGCTTAGCTAGATCCCTCCGCATGTTATCTACACCTTCCTGGGTGTCTACTCTATTGAAGATTTTGGTATCATCTGCAAAGAGGCAAACCTTACTCGACAGCCCTTCCGCTATATCACTAACAAAGATGTTAAAAAGAATCGGACCAAGGACAGATCCCTGGGGCACACCACTGGTAACATCCTTCTCCTCAGTGAGCTCCATTTACTTGTACTCTTTGTCGCCTCCCACCCAACCAATTTCTAACCCAAGCAGTAACTTTAGGGTCCATCCCTAGGGTGCTCAGTTTGTTTATAAGTCGCCTGTGAGGAACAGTGTCAAAGGCTTTACTGAAATCTAAATACACCACATCTAGGGCTCTCCCTCGGTCCAACTCCCTGGTCACCCAGTCAAAGAAATTAATCAGATTTGTCTGACAAGACCTGCCTCTGGTGAATCCATGCTGCCTCGGATCCTGTAATCCGCTGGACTCCAGAAACCTCACTAATTTACTCACCACCGAAGTTAAACTAACCGGCCTGTAGCTTTCAACCACATCCTTACTTCCGCTTTTGTGTAAAGGCACCACATGAGCCTCTCTCCAGTCCTTTGGCACCACTCCTGACTCCAATGAGGCATTGAAAAGGTCAGTCAGTGGAGCTGCTAGAACGTCCCCAAGTTCCCTCTGTATTCTAGGGTGTATGCCATCCGGTCACATCGCTTTGTCTACTTTAAGTTGAACTAGTTTCTCACGAACACAGTCTTCTGAAAATTGTTCAAGATGTCCCTCGCTTCTGTTCCTATTTGTGGGTGTTTTCTGAGGTCCTGCTCCTGGTTCTTCATCTGTGAACACAGAACAAAAATATTTGTTAAGCAATTCCGCTTTATCCTTATCGGCTTCTACATATTCCTCCCCTGCAACCTTGAGTCTGACAATACCACTTTTGCCCTTCCTCTTCTCACTAATATATCTGAAAAATGTCTTATCCCCCCATTTTATTGCATTGGCTATTTCCTCCTCCTTTTGAATCTTTGCCTTCTTGACTACTTTGCTAGCTTCTCTAAGTTTTTCCAAATACAGATGCCTGTCTTCCTCTCTCTGTGATCGCTTGTATTTCATGAAGGCCTCCCTCTTTTTCTTCACTTTTTCAGCTACTTCTTTCGAAAACCATAACGTTCTCCTTTTCCTTTTACCTTTTTATTTACCATTTTAACAAAAAGGTTGGTTGCCCTTAAAATATCCCCTTTCAGTTTTGCCCACTGTTTTTCTACATCCCTCAGCTGTTCCCATCCCACTAATGACTCCCTGAGGTATTGGCCCATATTCGCAAAGTTAGTCTTCCTAAAGTCTAAGATCCTCACCTTTGAATGGATTTTAACAGTCCTAGTCCTAATACTGAACCGCACCATCTGGTGATCACTGGATGCAAAATGATCTCCCACTACAACATCAGAAACACTTTCACCATTGGTAAGCACCAAGTCCAGTATAGCCCCTTCACGTGTGGGGTCTGTTACCAACTGCCTGAATAGTTCTCCCTGTAGATAATCCAGGATCTCCTTACTTCTAGATGATACTGCAGCAGGAATGTGCCAATCAACATCTGGCATATTGAAATCTCCTATCAGTAGAACTTCCCCTTTCCTAGCAATGCTGCGTATGTCTTCAATTAACTCTCTGTCCACCTCATCCTCTTGTAAGGGAGGTCTGTATATCACACCAATGCAAATAGATTTCTCTTTCCCTCTTTCTAGTTTAACCCACAATGCTTCCTCTCTCCCTTTTAAGCTCTGTAATTCCAAAACTTTAATAGTAGTTTTTACATATAGTGCCACTCCTCCTCCCCTTCTTCCTACCCTGTCCTTTCTGAATAAAGTATAGCCAGGTATAGTTACATCCCAATCATGGTTTTCTGTGACTGCCACTAAATCCAAGTCAGTCACTCCCACCAAAGCTTCAACATCAGGGATCTTATTTCCCATGCTACGGGCATTTATACACACTGCTTTCCATATGTTACCCCTGTTACCCATTTCTATTAAGGTATTTAATGTATCACCTATCTGGGGGCTTTCATCTATCTGGGGGCTTTCTTCACCCATCCCCAATGAATCTAGTTTAAAGCCCTCTTCAGTAGATTAGCCAGTCTACTACCAAAGACGTGTTGATCTTTCTTGGACAGATGGATGCCATCTTTGCTCTGCAACCCTTGGAACAGCATCCCATGGTCTAGGAAACCAAAGACTGCCTGCAAAATCAATTTGCTGCTTTAGATACAAATGACAGAGCTCCAGAAGAGTTATGGAATGACATCAAGAAGGTTGTGTTGGAAGAAAGCAAGAAGCCTCTATAAAAGGTGAAAAAGAAAAAATGGCCAAAATGGATGACGGAAGAAACTCTGAAAATTGCCCAGAAACGCAGAGGAGAAAGAAAGACAGACAATCACAGAACTCAACCGAGATTTCCAACGTGCAGCAAGACAGGACAAGGAAAAGTACTACAATGAAGCATGCAAGGAAATAGAAGCAGAAACTATTAGAGGAAGAACAAGATTGGCTTTCCTAAAGCTACGAGAGTTAAAGAAAACGTTCCAGCCTTGAATTGGAATGTTACAAGATGCTAAAGGTTCTATGTTGAATGATGCTGAGAAGATCAAGAAAAAGATGGAAGGAATATACAGAGTTTTTATATGATAAAGATCAAGTGGACCAACAGCCGTTTCAACCTGTACCTTATGATTGGGAACTATTGGTGATGAAAGAAGACGTTGAAGCAGCATTGAAAGCCTTATCAAAGAACAAAGCACCAGGCATTGATAGCATTCCCATAGAACTATTACAGCAATCTGATGCAGCTGTTGCCATACTTACAAGGCTCTGCCAAGAAATATGGAAGACAACATCATGGCCAACTGATTGGAAAAGATCTGTGTTTATACCAATAATAAAGAAAGGTGATCCAACTGACTGTGGAAATTTATTGCACAATCGCTCTGATCCTACATGCCAGCAAGATTCTACTGAAGATTATTCAAAAGAGACTACAACCATACCTGGAACAAGAACTACCTGAAGTGCAAGCAGGGTTCAGGAAAGGGCGAGAAACGAGAGACGACACTGCGGATGTGAGATGGATCCTTGAAAAGACTAAAGAATACCAAAAGGATATCTATTTGTGCTTTATCGACTATAGCAAAGCTTTTGACTGTGTAAATTATGAGAAACTCTGGGCCACATTAAGAAGCATGGGTATACCAGAACACCTGATCGTACTCTTGCACACTCTGTACATTGATCAACAGTTTGAACGGAACAAGGAGAAACAGAATGGTTCAAAATAAGCAAAGGTGTAAGACAAGGCTGCATACTTTTCCCCTACCTGTTTAATTTATATGCAGAACAAATCATCAGAGGCAGGATTATATGACGACAACAGAGGTGTGAAGATTGGAAGACTCATCAACAGCCTTCGCTATGCTGATGATACCACATTACTGGCTGAAAGTGAAGATGATCTGAAACATTTGCTTCTCACAATCAAAGAACATAGTCTCAAAATGGGCCTGCACCTTAATGTAGAGAAGACAAAGATCATGACAACTGGCATAATCAACAGGTTCATCGTTGAAGGAGAAGAAATTGAAATTGTGAACAACTTTAACCTACTTGGATCAACTATCAATAAAGAAGCAACAAGCAGTCAAGAAATCAGGCGACGCATTGCTCTTGGCAGAATGGCTATGAAAGACCTAGATAAGATTCTCAAGAGCAGAGATATCTCTCTTTATACAAAGATTCGACTTGTTCAAGCCATGGTATTTTCAAAGCGGTATATAAATATAGCTAAATAAATAAATAAATAAATAAAATGTATGTGAAAGCTGGACACTGAAAAAGATAGACAGGAAGAAAATTGAGTTATTTATTTATTTTATTTTATACACATTTATATACCGCATCTTCCAAAGTTCAGTTGCGGTTTACAGTGAACAATAGTTAACAAAGCAAGTTTGTTTTACAGGGAACGTCATATTATAACAGAACATATTTACAAGGAACATCATATTATATATAGAATATACAGTCTAAACAATGTGAGATAATACAGAACAGAATAAACTATATACAATTTTATATATATATATATATATATATATATATATATCTATATATATATATATCTATATATATATATTTATATGTGTATATATATATATATATCTATATATATATATATATATATATATATATACATATACATATACATGGAAGTAAAAGGACATAAGCTGTGAGGTCATCATGAGTGTGTGTTATCTGTGTGGGTTGAAGGGTTTTTGCTTGATGCAGACAGAAACCTGTTTAACCTTTGTCTAAAGCAGGTGTTGAGTTATCTATGTTATAGTGTTTGGTGAACAGATACGTTTTTAATTTTTTATGGAGTTCCATGATCTCCGTTAGTGTTCGTAGCTCCTCTGGGAGGGAATTCCAGATCGTTGATGGTGCTGGCGGCGAATATTGTGTATACCATGGACTGCCCAAAGAACAAACCAGTCGGTACTAGAGGAGATCAAACCTAAGCTTTCTTTAGAAGCTCAGATGACAAGACTTTTGACTTTCATGCTTTTGACACATCATGCGAAGAGAGAGATCATTAGAGAAAGACATCATGCTTGGCAAGATAGGTCAACGCAAAAGAGGAAGGCCAGCATTGAGATGGATCAATGCAATAACAGCAGCTATGGGTACCAATCTGTCAACAATGAGCTGCCTGACTGAAGACTGAACACAATTTAGGATAGCTATCCAGAGGGTCGCCATGAGTCGACTCCTACTCGACGGCACTTAACAACAAACAACAAGCGTGTTGGTAATTGCTGTAACCATTAAAGTATAAATATCCATCTCCCAGGAATTGTGTACTGTATCAGATTTTATTTGAGCTAATTTTAACTTTTGTTGGCATACCGATTGCTGCGTGGAAAGTGATTGATTATTTATGACTGAGGCTCCCTGTTCCCAGGGCCATGAAGCTCTACTTTCTCTTCCCGTATTTGAATGGACCTTGAGAGCTGCTCTGAGTTGCATTTCAGCAGCAACATGACCCCATCCTTACAATGAGAACCCAAGAGGGGACAAAAGTTAAGAGACTGTAAGGGGCCTACTGGGCCGCAAGCGCCACTATCTCACCTTACACGGAGGAAGTACACAGGGACCAATTTCTCAGCAATACTCACAAAATCTTTATTACACAGGATTTCCTTTTCTCAGCATAAATTCTTCATACACAAATTCTACTTACAGGTACAAGGTAGCTACTGTATAGGGATAGACAGACAGAATATAAAGGTTAATGGGGCAGTTCAGCACACTGTCACCTCCATGGCAAGGCTCAATAAACTCCCCAGTTTCTCCTTTTTCCCAGTCTGTTTTTTATACAATTTTTCTGAAGGGCTGGCAGAATAAGAAAGGTTGCAGCTGGGTTTTTTTGTGATAGTTTTTGCTGCACAGAATTTGACACAATTTCACTTTTCCCAAGGTTCAAGTTGGCATAAAAACATTGTCACCTTCCCAAGGCCAGTGGCTGATCAGATCTTACTCCCTGGGCCCTCATGTCTTTTTCTTGTTTCATTTTGTGTTATCTGGTTTTCTTAGCAAAGCACACTAGATGAGCAACATTTTGTTTCACTCTCAGGATTTTCTCATGCTCAGTTCATTCCCCTGATTCTTTTGTTGGCCTAACAATGGTCAGGGATCTCAGGCAGGCCTGTGGCCTTTATCTATGCCTGCTTCACAGGTCCAGCTACAGAAGCACTGTCCTGCCTGCCCCAGCTCGGGTCCGATTCCCAACAAGACTCTTGTATGGTCTTTGAAAATATGTTTTTCTCTTTTCCCTTTTGCCTTAATTCCCTTTTCATGACCCTCTCACTGCTATCCTCCTCTTAACAGTTAACCGAGATCCCCTTGTGGCTGAGGGTTGGAAGGGAAGGCTGCTTCATAGGTAAGCTTTTCATTTCTTCATTCATTCATCCAATTATTGATTTAGATTTAGCTGACATCTTTTCAGTGGTAGTTCAGGGCAAGTTATATTCAGGTACATCTGGTATTTCCCTGTCCCTGGAGGGTTTACAAGATGAAGTTGTATTTGAGGTAGTTGAGGATTGAGTGACTTACCCAAGATCACAAGGAGTGGCTGTTGGATTTGAACCTTTGGCCTCCCTGCTTGTGTTCACCTGCCAATTATAGATCATTTGAAGACAATATAGCTTTCTCTTCCGCACATGCCCTGTAGAATGTTCCCAGACTTGGTCGTCTTTCTTCTCAGTTTAGTTCTGTATCACTGTGTTGTTGCCAGGATATAAGATTTTTTTGTGAGCTCACATAAAGAACTTTTATACATTTTCTGGCAAGCCGCCTTACAACAGTAACAAGTTTGCTGGAAGCACTAACAGCCACATTGATGTAGGATTAAATACAGACAGTGAAAATTAAAGAGATATGTAGGGAGTGCTTTAATTCTCCACAAATTTAACGTGTCCACTTTAACAGGACATGAAGCTTTCCGTTTGTGCATTTTTATTCTTAAATCCTAAGGTTGTAGGTATGAGGAGTGTGAGCTTTTCCATTCTTTGCGTTTTACCAGGGAGGACCAATCCTAGACTGGAGTGAGAGAAATCTAGTTGGCTTACCTGTCGTCTTCTTCAAAGTAGGAGTAGCTTTCACTCAGACTCTTTCATTCCATAGGACCTGATGCCAAGAAGGCACTATGCCATTGGGAAAGGAGGATAAGCTCTGATGCTCTAGTGAAGGGCGGTATTTCAAAAATGGGATAAACATAAATATATGGTACTCATCCTAAAGAGAAGGATGTAGTAACGTAGTATATGACGGCAGATAAAGACCAGTGTGGTCCATCTAGTCTGCCCAGCAAGGCAGCAAGAGTAGGTGCACCTGCCGCTCCGTGCAGGTCACCCCTCCCCATGCCTTTGTTTAGGGGTGTACCCACCGCTCTGTGTAGGTCACCCCTATTTGTTCAGATATAAGAGGCTTATTTTGATTTTGTCCTGTTGCTATAAAGGGATCCACTTTGTCTGTCCCATGCCATTTTGAATTCTGTCACTGTATTTGCTCCCACCACTTCCATCGGGAGAGCTTCCAAGCATCCACCACCCTTTCAGTGAAAAAGTGTTTCCTGACATTGCCTTTCAGTTTACCCCTGCAACTTCATGTTATGCCCTAGTTTTACTGCTTCCCCATCTTTGGAAGAGGTTTGATTGTTCATTAATACTCTTTAAGTATTTAAAGGTCTGAATCATATCTCCCCTGTCCCTCCTCTCCTCCAGAGTGCACATATTTAGGACTTCAGGTCTCTTCTCATAAGTCTTATGACGCAGGCTCCAAATCATTCTGGTTGCCTTCCTCGGAACCGTTTCCAGTCAGGAGACAGTTTTACAAAGCAAACGATGCAGCCATTGCAATTAAGATACGGAAGTGTATCTTAAGAGGTTTTGGAAACCCTAGAGCAGTGGTTCCCAGCCCAGTCCTCGGATACCCCCAGACCAGTCAGATTTTCAGGGAATCCACAATGAATATGCACAAGATAGATCTGCATACACTGCTTCCATTGTATGCAGATCTATCTCGTGAATATTCATTGTGGATATCCTGAAAACCTGACTGGCCTAGGGGGAACCCGAGGGCTCGGTTGGGAACTACTGCTCTAGAGCTCACCCATGATGAGATCCTGCAGTAAAGAAGCAAGGGGATCATGGGTGTATGACCTGGGCATGTGCAAATGCAAGATATGGTCATTTCTAAGAAAGTACTGTATATTGTTTGGTCAGTTTGTTGCAGTTTAAGAACTGTTATCTCAGTAAAGATTTAAGTTGAAACACAGGTCAGGGTGTGGAAACTGTTTTAGTCCAGGGGCATTCAGTCCTAGTGGACCAAAATCCAGCCTAGTTTTCAGGTTGCCCCAGTGAATATTCATGAGATATATTTGCATACAATAGGGGCATCACATGCAAATATACTATATCTCATGAATATTCATTGGGGGCATCCTGAAACCAGACTGGCCTAGGGGGAACCTAGGGGGATCGTGGCCCTCCAGAACTGGAGTTTGGACACGCCTATTCTAGTCAAAGCCAAGAAACCTCTGTTCTAGAAATGCATCTCCACCTCTCCCCCTCACCCACCCACTACCTGTTTGGCAATGAGAACACAGGGAGGGGGGACTAGAGCTATAAATAGACTAAGGGGAGGAAAGCATAACTGGGTTATGAACTGGGTCAATGCTTCTCGACCCTCTCCATCTAGCCAGTCAGGTTGCAGGATACCCACAATGAATATGCATGAGAGATTTGTATAGAGTGGAGTGCAAAGATCTATGCAAATTTTATTTCATGCATGTGGTAATGCTGCAAACATGACTGGCTAGAAGTGCCTCCAGGAGAGGGTTGATAAGTGCTGAACTAGGTAATGGGTTAGTAATACAGCATACCACACTGCTCCTCATCCCGGTCCTTGTGCGCTCCCTAGCCAGTCACCTTTTCAGGATATCCACAAGGGAATATACATGAGAGCAATGTGCACGCAATGGAGTGTGCCTCATGAGTATTCCGAAAACCTGATTGGCTAGAGGATACAGCAGGACAGGCTTGAGAAGCACCGACGTAACATACTGAGGAACATTATCACCGTGAGCGCTTTAAATGAGATGGTGTTTGTTGTAACTCATCCACGTTTTAATCTCTTTGCTGGTCTCAATAGCAGAGTCAAATGTAAGGCTGCATACGTTTGTTTCCTGCAGTACTAGCAGTCCATCAGCACTAGCACAGCTGATCTATAGATCTGTATCTCTGTTCAGCAGCTTGCTAACCTCTGCCCCAGCCCTGCAGATTCATCCAGGAATGTTTAAGCTGACCGGGATGAAACCAATGGATCCCTTTTCATCGGAGGTGGCAAGCACGTTTCTTTTTTTAAATGCAGATTGTAGCCATAACAAAAAAAGACACATTCAGCACTGCTGAATTATACATAAAGGGTCATTTTATAAGGAGCTGGGTTAAGATCACCTATTTTCAAGAACTTAGGGGCGTACTTCAGCCAGGCACTATTCTGTAAGCATGTACATCAGGCCAATCGCGCGTAATTTCACTGTGAGTGTGCACATGATCAGAGCACAAATTTATATGCGTAAATTATGAAATACTATAATGTACGTGGGTCCTTTGGAAATCTAGGTGTGAGATTTACACCGACCCTAAGTGTAAGTCAATTGTCCGTGTCTAGATTTAACACGTGTTTTCGGATACTTAACCCCCTCTCCCCTATTTTATAAAGAAAAGTAGGTGTCTGCTTTTCTTTATAAAATAAGCTTAAGATGGGTAACCAAAATGTGCCTAAAGCTAGGTACCTGGTTATAAAATTACCTTCATAATGCAGCTGCTGCTGCTGGCTATGGGGGTCATTCTGGGCCACGTTTAGAGGGTCTGGATGTCCAATCCGGATGTCCAGACCCACTAAACGCTGGGGTGCTGATGCAGTAGACAGAGCTCCCTGCATGTACAGGCAGGATGTGTGGGGAGCTCTGTTCGTGGATGGCCGGAGGTGGAGTGAGGGTGGGCAGTGGGTGGGAACCTGACCCCAGACGTACAGGGCCGATTCTGAGGTCGACCCTATATGTCTGGAGTCTGCCATTTGCACAGGGGACTTATTCCACCTGGACACAGGAAGACTGAAGACCCGTGCCCGCAAAGCGAGGTGAGGGGGTGCAAGGGATACCCTGCAGCCTGACCCTGGCTACGGCTTGCCCAATCGGGGGGTCGGGCTGCAGGGAAAGCATATTTTTAGGGTCTGCTGACACCTCAACTCCATGCAAAAGCCTGGCTAGGCTAACTGGGTAAGTGTCGGGACATCCAGGGTGCCTGACTCTGAGCACGTCCTGGACCTCCCAGCCTTATGCCACGATTCTGCTCCCGCAGGGCTGTCTAGCCCGTCAGGAGCAGAATCTGATGCGTCCCCCGGCTGTCTGGATGTCCGGACAGCCCAGGGACGCACATCACTGCATTGGCCTCCACATGTTTAGCAGTGATATTCAGCAGCTATATTAGCTAAGCAGTTTAAGGACTGCTTTTTATTGCAAGCCTAAATTAAACCACTTAGCAATTAGAGAGAGCAACTGAATAGGCTGCTAGTTCTTCTGCCCTAGCTGCACCCGGGCTCTATCCGCATAATGCTGCAGCCGTTAGAGGAGTTTCTGACAATCCCTATTCGGATCCACTTACAGGGGTCTTGTACATTTAGTGGCGGCTGGTAAAGGTAAGTCCGTTTTGAATATTGACAGAAGTGTTTTGTTTTTTAAGCTGTGGACTTGTGCATGCAGGCCAATGGAGGGAAGGCAAATGGTTGCAAATAACATATTAATCCTACTCCTCCTCTTCCCCTTACCTTATACTGCAAGGGGTTGGTCTTGGAAGAGATGTCTCTTCATCCCTCGGCATCAAAAAACAACCTGCCTGAGCATTCTGTTCTTGGTAGGGGAAAGAGGCATGTAAGAGGGTAAAATTGGGATACCACGAAAGCTCTTTGAATTGCTGTAAACCTCTAAGAAATCAAGGGATAAAGTACCCACATCAATGTATCTACATATAAAAGTTAATGGAAGTTATCTGTGTAGACTCTGAAAGGTCTCAGTTGACTGGGGCATAGTTACCTCTTCTGGAGAAGTCTTTCCGCAGGTCATATGAGGATCTTCCCGGCATTAATAATGTCACTTCCAGAGTGAGATTGATTAACTCAAACAAGCAGAAATCACTCCACTATCATTCAAACTTTCACATAGGTTTATACAGTCTTTCTGTCTTTCAGTAAAAGGAGAAAAAGGACCTCAGGGTCTTATGAGGTAAAAGAGCATAGACATAGCGTAGGCACAAGGCAAAACCTACACGTCAGTCTTAGCTCATCCTCAACACATCATCGGCCCTGAAAAAACTCCTTTACTCATAACTTAGCCCCATTTTATTACACTTTTTTTTCTTTATATTTTCTTTTTAAATTTCTTATTTACTTATATTATTTCTTATTTCCTTCTTCTCCTCCGCTCACCCTTAGAGCATGCCAAGCTACTCACACACAGAAACATCCTGCGAGAGCTAGTTTGTACAACACTTAAACCGCATGCTTATTCTTTATTTAGCTTTAATCTATTTTGCGAGATGCCTCATTCATAGTGCATAGTCCGCAGTTCCCCGACGCCACTTGGGGTACCAACCAAGCGTTTCACTGCTCACTTCCTCAGGGGGATATATACTAATTTTTACGTGCTGTAAGAGAGAGCAGAGGATTAGGCACATTCTAAACCTCTATGTGAAAAACATGTCAGACATACTAACCCAAAAGAGGCCCCGATTTGTTCAACATTGCATTGAGAAAGGGCATACATTTTCAGTTTTGAGATGTTTTTGTATAGATCAAGTTATAACTGGAAGTAGAAGTCAGGATATTGACCAGTCCTTATTATTAATTGAACAATGTTGGATTTTTCATTTGGATATAGTGAATCTCAAGGGGCTTAATGCCCAGATTGATTGGAGTGTGTGTTTCTGATGGGTGGGAGTGGAAGTTATTGCATCAGATCTGCTCTGATAGATTAGTTTTGGTGGAATTAATGATTTTGGGTACACTGAATGAATTTTGCATGCTAAGTAAAGTGGGAGGAATTTGCAGTTTATGGTTGGATCATGGATTGTTAAGATTGCGGTTGACGAGGAGGTTTTAGTGTTGATATTGCCCAGGGTGGATCCGTGTTAATGGGATGAGGTGGTGAATTCTGAATGACTATGTGCATGAGGAGGACTGGTTTATAGTGATCTATGATAGGTGTGTGTTTTTAAGAATGGGGCTCAGGAAAGGATATAGTTATCTGTTGTACTACTGAGCATGCTGGTTAAGTAATGAAAGAGAACTGTAAAGGTTTGTGTTTTAGGGAAGAAGAGACCAGGTTTGACATATGAGATTTCACAGTTAGGTGACCCATGAATATATGAAGCTGAACAAACTTATTTTGTGAATGAGTTCAAACACCGGTGGTTAATAAACTAAAATAAAGGGGTTAGTATGTCTGACATGTTTTTCACATAGAGGTTTAGAATGTGCCTAATCCTCTGCTCTCTCCTACAGCATGTAAAAATTAGTATATATCCCCCTGAGGAAGTGAGCAGTCAACTGCTTGGTTGGTACCACAAGTGGCGTCGGAACTGCGGACTATGCACTATGAATGAGGCATCTCGCAAAATAGATTAAAGCTAAATAAATAACAAGCATGCGGTTTAAATGTTGTGGAAACTAGCTCTCGCAGGATGTTTCTGTGTGTGAGTAGCTTGGCATGCTCTAAGGGAGAGCAGAGGAGAAGAAGGAAATAAGAAATAATATAAGTAAATAAGAAATTTAAAAAGAAGAAATATAAAGAAAAAGTGTAATAAATGTGGCTAAGTTATGAGTAAAGGAGTTTTTTCAGGGCCGATGTGTTGAGAGTGAGCTAAGGCTGGTGTGTATGTTTTGCCTTGTGCCTACGCTATGCCTATGCTCTTTAACCTTAAAAGGCTCTGAGGTCCTTTTTCTCCTTTTACTGAAAGACAGAAAGACTGTATAAGCCTATGTGAAAGTTTGAATGATAGTGTGGTGATTTCTGCTTATATGAGGATCTTCAGACAGAAATGCAGATTTTGTTTTCTCCAGCATCCCTTTTATTATTCAACACGCTTTAGGAACTAATTGAATCTGTGCATATGATCTGTCATGCACCAAATAAATGCACCGGAATGCAGTAAAGCTGCTGGGAAGACTATGAAAATCTGTTGTTAAGTGCCGTCGAATCGGTGTTGACTCTTGACGACCCTCTGGATGTTGTCCTAAACTGTGTTCAGTCTTCAGTCAGGTGACTCATTTTTGAGAGATTGGCACAGCTGCTGTTATTGTATTGATCATCTCATTGCTGGCCTTCCTCTTTTGCGTTGACCTTCTAATCTTGCCAAGCATGATGTCTTTCTCTAAAGATCTATCTTGTCGCATGATGGTTCCAAAGTACTGACTGGTTGGTTTTTTTGGATAGTCCATGGTATACACAGTATTCATCGTCAACACCATAATTCAAAGGCATCAATTATCTTCCTATCCGTCTTTTTCACTGTCCAACGTTCGCATCCATATGACATTATTGAAAATACCATGAGTTGAACAAGTCAAATCTTTGTATGGAGAGAGAGAGAGAGAGACTGCTCTTGAGAATCTTACCCAGGTCCTTCATAGCCATTCTGCCAAGAGCAATGTGTCGTCTCATTTCTTGACTGCTTGTTTCTTTATTGATAGTTGATCCAATTATGTTAAAGTTGTCCACTTTTTCAATTTCTTCTCCATCAACGATGATTTTGTCAGTTGTCAGGATCTTTACATTAAGGTGCAGGCCCATTGATCTTGAGAAGCAAATGTTTCATATCGTCTTCACTTTCAGCCAGTAATGTGGTGGTATTAGCATAGCGAAGGTGGTTGAGTCTTCCACCAATATTCACAACATGGTTGTCTTCATACAGTCCTGCTTCTCTGATGATTTGTTCTGCATATAAATTAAATAAGTAGGGAGAAAGTATGCAGCCTTGTTGTACACTTTTTTGCTGATTTTAAACCATTCTGTTTCTCGTTCCATTTGAACTGTTGCTTCTTGATCAATGTAAAGGTTGTGCAAGAGAACGATCAGGTGTTCTGGTATACCCATCCTTCTTAATGTGGCCCAGAGTTTCTCAGTTTACACAGTCAAAAGCCTTCCTGTAGTTGATAAAACACATATAGATATTCTTTTGGTATTCTTTAACCTTTTCAAGGATCCATCTAACATCCACAATGTTGTCTCTCGTTCCTTGCCCTTTCCTGAATCCTGCTTGAACTTCAGGCAATTTTTGTTCCAGGTATTGTTGTAGGCTCTGCTGAATTATCTTTAGTAGAATCTTGCTGTCATGTGGGATCAGAGTGATTGTGCAATAATTACCACAGCCAGTTGGATTACCTTTCTATAGGAATTGTATAAACACAGATCTTTTCCAGTCAGTTGGCCATGATGATGTCTTCCAAATTTCCTGGCAGAGCTGCATCAGATTGCTGTAATACTTCAGTGGGAATGCCATCAATGCCCAGTGCTTTGTTATTTGATAAGGCTTTGAATGCTGCTTTGACTTTTTCTTTCATCACTAATGGTTCCTGATCATAAGGTACAGGTTGAAACGGCTGTTGGTCCACTTGATTTTTATGGTATAACAATTCTGTATATTCTTTCCACCTTTTCTTGATCTTCTCAGCATCATTCAACATGGATCCTTGAGCTTCTTGTAACATTCCAATTCGAGGCTGGAATTTTTTCTTTAAATCTCGTAGCTTTAGGAAAGCCGATCTTGTTCTTCCTCTAATAGTTTCTGCTTCTATTTCTATTGCATGCGTCATTGTAGTACTTGTCTTGTCTTGCTGCATGTTGGAAATCTCTGAGTTCTGCGATTCTCTTTCTCTTCTGTAACCAAAATTAAACCCAAATCAGGGCATCAAAACAACACAGAATGTAAAAAGGATCCCCGGTATCTCACAGCAGGTGCAAAAATCACTGTTGGGGAGCACATTATTTGGTGAAGTGATTTTTGCATCTGCTTTGATATACTGGGGATCCTTTTTACATTCTCTTTCTCCTCTGGCTTTAGCTTCTTTGCGTTTCTGGGCAATTTTCAGACTTTCTTCAGTTGTTCATTTTGGCTGTTTTTGCTTTTTCACCTTTTGTAGAGACTTCTCACTTTTCTTCTAACACAACTGTATTGATGTCATCCCTTAACTCTTCATTTGTATCTAAAGCAGCAAATCGATTTTGCAGGCAGTCTTTAAATTCCGGTGGTATATTCGCAAGGTCATATTTTGATACATTCAAGAATGCTTTACTCTTTTTCAACTTTAACTTGAGTTTACATACTAGTAGTTGGTGATCTGTACCAGTCAGTTTCAGGTTTTGTCATTGTTGATGTCATAGAACCTTTCCACCATTGACTTCCACAGATGTAGTCAATTTGATTTTTGTACAATCCATTGGTTGAAGTCCATGTATACAGTCGCCGCTTGTGTTGCAGGAACAAAATGTTTGAGATGAATAGATCATTGGTCTTGCAGTCTTTCTTCAACTTCATTTCTGTTGCCATGTCCATATTTTCAAACCACTCTGCCTTATTTGTTGCTAACGTTTGCATTCCAGTCACCCATGACTATCAGGATATCCTGTTTGCATGTTCTGTCAATTTCAGCTTGTACTTGTTGATAGAATCATCAGCTTCATCCTTTTCTGAAGCTTTTTGTTGGGGCATATACTTGAATTATAATTGTGTTGATGGGCATTCCTCACAGATGAATAGAAATTAAGTGTTCACTGATTGCATTATATTTCATTACAGTTCTTGCAAGTTTATTCTTAATTATAAATGCAACACCATTTCTTCTTTGTCTTTCATTTCCACCATAGTAGACCATGTAATCATCAGATGCAAAGTGCCCGATGTCAGTCCATTTCAGTTTGCTGACACTCAACAGATCAAGGTTTACATGTTCCATTTCATTCCTGACCAGACATCTCCAACTTCCCGTGGTTTATGCTTCATATGTTCCATGTCCCAATATGTAAGACATCTTTGCAGCTTCTGACTCTCATTTCATGCACAGCTGCATCAGCAGTCAGACATCCCGAGGCCTTTGATCCAACCTCATCAGAAATGCTGGCTTTACTCTGAAAAGTCTTCAGCTCCTCCCCAGTAGCCTATTGAGTGCCTTCCTACCTGGGGGTCTCATCTTCCAGCACTATACTGTAGTGCTGTTTGTTTTGTTGTGTCTATCCATTTAGATTTCGTGGCAAGATACGGAAGTAGATTGGCAGGCTTTTCTTCCACGCAGGTAATTCTAGTGTTGTCGTTGTCCTAGAAATATGATCCTCCCCCGCCAACATCATCCCATTCTGCTGCTGCCCAGATGGGTAGTTTGTTTTGGTCTGGAATCTCAGCCAAGACCTGTCCATCTTGGGAGACCCTGCTAGTAGTTAAGCTACTGATAGCTCAACTCTCAGCATCACTGATGCACACAAACCCTCACAGCATGACAAGCAATCTAGTTACTCGGATATTAAGAGGAAAGGATGGCAGATCACATAATCAGAGTGGAGGAGTAGCTTAGTGGTTAGAGCAGTCATCTAGTAACCAGAGAGACAAGGGTTCATATCCCACTGGCACTCCTTGTGGCCTTGGGTAAGTCACTTAATCCTCCATTGCCTCAGGTACAAACTTAACAGGGCATGTTAAAAGCATGGTCACACTGATATTCAGTGGAACTAACCACAGACTGCCAAAAAACAACCTCGTTAAAACCAGGGAGGTCTGTGGGCACAGCAGGGGCC
Source organism: Ichthyophis bannanicus (assembly GCA_033557465.1). Taxonomy (NCBI): domain Eukaryota; kingdom Metazoa; phylum Chordata; class Amphibia; order Gymnophiona; family Ichthyophiidae; genus Ichthyophis; species Ichthyophis bannanicus. The sequence continues at coordinate 549,532,178 of CM066033.1, forward strand.
GTGACAGTGATATTCAGCCACTAACCAGATAACTTAAAGCAGTTTAAGCGAGGGCAGGTGAAGGGCTTTAACCACTTTGTGCCATCCTGTTAGTGGCATCAGCGGCTGGGCAGCCTGGATGTTCAGTGGTGGAAACCAGTTTTAATTAAATTGGTGGCAGCTAGGCATTTTAATTTGCCTAGCTGCCGCAGCTGAATATGCCCTCCTTCCATTTTAAGTTCTCTAAAGACATGGAAATACCGACTATAGTCAGTAACTTCCCTTGAACAACTACTGGAAAAAAGTGAGCTAAATACTAAATTAAAAAACAAACAAAAATGAACTGGATCAGACTGCAGTTGTCAGTTGCTTCCGATTTTATTGCTGACCTGGGAAAATGTGAGATTTTGAAGTCGTCCTGTGTGGATATAAAATTCTTTATCTGTGGTTTAGAACACTGTTATATGTTCTTTCTGTCTCTGCCTATTTGCTTTTTGTCATCCACCACTTTTCGGTCATCATGTTGTATCACTTATCAGATGCATAGAAACATAATGTGATTTTATATTGGAAGCTGTGAGGTGCAATGGAGAATGCAGCGGTTTCTTTAGTCACTGAGTACCAGTGGCTGTATTTGCTAGCTACCAGCTGTAGTTAAGCCGATGGAAATATTTTGACATATGCCAATGGTCTAATTGGGTGTCTATTGGAATTAGAAGTACACAGTTACAGTCTAGTGAAGGCAGTGTATGTGCTAAATGATAATATTTGACAGGCTGGGGTTCGTGCCCTGCCTTGAGTGAGCAATTATCTTAGTCGGAGCATTTGCACTAAAGAAATTTTCTGTTTAGCTGTCATAATGATGACAGCTGCTGTGTGGCGGGATAGCCATCAGAATCCTGCTCACTCAAAACAAGCGTTAGCTTGATTTTTATGACTCTTAGACTTTTTTTTTAATCCGTTTTTAGGAACTAAAAGAGTATTTGTTTCTGGTTTTGACTGTGACCCAATATCGCATGGGGACTAGCTGGAATACGGAAGACAGGAAAACTAGAGCACAGGAGCTGTAGGAGAGAGAAAAAGCAGGGCTGTTGGGGGACACAGGCCCTGTAGCCTAGGAGGAGGAACCAGCCCAGGCAAGCTAAAAAGCAGGGTGAGAAGGGCTCCCGGTGCCTGTTGGATGAGAGAGAACAGTAGTTATTGATAGCCAAGTTAGGGAATTGAGGCAGGAAAGAGTGGAGAGGGAGAGATGCATTCCCTCCCACGTGTCACGCCCAAATACGCCCCCCCCCTGCAGTGCACATGCAAAAAGTGCTCTTGCGTTTGACATGAACTTCTGGAGTTCTTGTGTAATGGTGTTTGCTCGGGGACCTGTTATTAAAGTTATAGTTCACCACATATGAGAATACCATGTACGGTTACTGAGCTTTTGTTCGTGGATTATTTTTATTTTTACCAGAGCTGATGATTTTTTTTCTAGTATCCAAGTCTTTTTGAATTTGTTTTTATTGGTATGTGTGTGGGGGGCTGAATCTAGTTTCTGATCATATGCAGAAGGTCATCTCGGCATCTATCTTAAAATATGAGGACCATTTTCCCCCAATTAAATTCACACATTGAAAAGAAACCTCGCTCTTTCTGAGGGTCCAGGGGGTATGTGGGCACATTCCTTCAGTCCACGTTTGATCTTGTCGGACGTGTAATAAGCTATTAGCATATTCTCTTTAAAGTGCTATTGCCTGAAGAGAGGGAGAGGAGATAGACTCCTTATTTTTCCTTTGATGGGCTCTGGTTTATAGATCTCTTTAGTGATAAAAGCCTGGTAGTAGCAATAGTATTATTGAGTGGTGTTTGGAAAACAGTTACATTTAGATAAAAGCCACAAAAAACTACCTTGAATAGCTGTGGATTTATAATACCAAATGACACACAGGGCTCTCCAGAGGAGGCACGTCTTGCACCGTAGCGTTAGGGTTTTGATACTGCGACTTGTCTATTGTCAAAAGCCCTATGAAAGGCCAAGTAGCTGAAAGAGGACCCTCATTCCCTTATGTCTCTTGGTAAAGTAATGCAGTGGATTCATTAGCTGAAGGCCATGCTGCTGCTTACTGGACCAGCCTCGATTGTTGCCTATAATCAGAGCTGCTGGTCTCTTGCTGTTCCACTCATGCTGCTAATTTGTCACTTTCCATGGAATTGTTGTGGGAGACTGGGGGGGCTGAGCAGAGTTGAGGAGGTAGAAGCTGCTTTATGGCTTCTCTCACTTTCTTTTATTATTCTTCTTCTTAAACATTTATAGAGCGCTACTCGGCTACTTCTCTGTCCTCGACTGTTTTTTTTTTGGTTTTTTTTTCTTCCCTTCTGTCCAGCCTTGATCCTCATCAGAAAGGGACAACTAGTAGCTGGTTGGACTGCTGTCCTCTTCTGGCGTCTGGGCGTGGCTACTGTATTGAACCATGGCACTAATAATAAAACTTATCATTTTTATAGCACTACTGGACTTTCAGTGCAGAACAGTATTTTGGTATAATATGCCCCTGCCCCATAGAGCTTATGATCTAAATGGGTATCTGAGGCAGTGGGAGATAAAGTGACTTTCCCAAGATCATAAAGAAGAAAGATTTAGCCCCAGCTTCCCTGATTCTCGGTGTGTTGCTCTAACCGCCAGGCCGCTTACTATGCAGGTCGAAGTAGCAGTTGAAGCCAGCGGAGGAACGAGAATGTGGTCTGATGTGCTGCTGCTGGTTACTTTATTTTATTCTGCAATTGGAATCACCTAGGGGTGGTAGAAATGAAGAAGGGGCATGTGACAAAGGAAATATAAAGGTTAAGATTGACTCGGTCCTCAAAAGTGGTCTACACAGAACCAAAGATGTGGTGTTAAAGAAGGCACTCTGTGACTGAATGCAGATCTCTACTCTTGCAGGGAAATGCAAATACTTTTCTAAACTGTAGCCATCTGCATCTGCTGATCAGGATGGTTTATGTTTCAGTGAAAACTGCAGAGGTTTTGTAGCTAACTCATGAGCCAAATTACAAGCAAAAAGCAGCAATTGGGAATAGACGGAGAGTGACCTTGTAGCCCAGTTGCTTAGACCTGCCATCTCTTCACATGTCCTGGGAATATGCCCTGCAAGTGAAAGCTAACCCATATAAAGGTATATTCCTTATCGGTCCTCCAGTTTAGTCCTCCACCTCTGGGTTGTGCACCTCCTCCTGCAGCTTGGAGACTGGGCATGTCACAAAAACGTGACATCACTAGATATACTCTGCTGGCCTCTCCCAACATCCCCAGTGTGTCCATTCTCCATGCAGCAGGAGGATAGTGTGAGCCTAGGTGCTGGGCTCACTAGAGAACAGATAAGGAGCAGTTAGAGTAGGGATTTTACCTGATTGGGGTTAATTTGGTTTACTTTGCTTCTACCTTTGCATTTTGTTTAAATTAGGTACTGTGGCTTTAAAAAAAAAAAAATTATAAAGGGAGAGTGGAGCTGCTAGTTTGTGCCGGATCCTGCTGCTCCTGTCACATTTTGTGCTATTTCCTCCCTCCCGCTGAAGCAGATCTCTCCCCCTTGAGCTGTACGGGGGAGAGCACTGCAGTACCGAAGGGCCGCGTTCGTCTTCGGCAGCTTCGCACCCTTCTTCTTGACAGCCGAACTTCTCTCTCTTGCACGCGTGTTGTTTTGTGCAGCGGAGTAGGGGAGAGGTTCCGGTGGGCTGCTTCTCGTTTCTTCAGGCACAGTTGATCCTGTAGGACCGTGAGTACAGGCATTAGCCTACTCTGTTTGTCGGAAAGACGGTCACTGGCGGGCCAGGAGAGGCCTGGCGATTTTGGCGCCCTTTTTTCCGTGCAGTCAGAGGTGGCGGCCATTTTGGCTACATGTTGCCCGTGTGCAGGCAAGCAATGAGAGCCGCGGCAGTTTGGGAGGCAGGTTTGGGTTTAGTTTCCGCCTGCCCTTCCCTTTCCTTTACTGTTACTGCCCTGCTCTTGTTTTTTGTTTTCTTTACCATTCATTTAATGTTAACGCACCCCCTGGTTAGGTGCTAGGGTGGCTGCGGGGGTGTACGTTAGGAGCCCTTGGTTGTACACTCTTGATTAAAAAAAAAAAAAAAGAAAAAAAAGAAAACAGAATAAGGAAAAGGAAACAAGGAGCCATTTATAGGGTTATCTATCTATCTATCTGTATAGCCAAAATTAAAAAAAAAAGGATATAATAGCAAGTAGAAATAAGAGAGAGCAGGAAGACCACAGGATAGTGGCAGCGATGGCTTTGCGGCCGCAGTGTGGTGCGCGGTACCTGTAGGGGGTCTATCGCCGACTCTGGGATTTGCCGCGGCTGCATGCAGGTCTCTACCAGCGTGGAGCAGCAAATTGAAGTTAAGGGAGCTCAGGACATTCAGGGGCTCTTGGCGGGGTCGGACACTGCGGTGCAGCTGCCCACTTCGCCAGAGGTCAGTCACGAGTCGTCGGGGGCGCTGCCGTCGGCGGACACGCTGCCCGGGGATTTTTGCCCTGACTTCGTCTTGCTCATGCATCAGGCTTTTTGCCTTAAGTGACAGGGGAAAGTGCCGGAGCCTCTGTCTTTGGCTGAGACGCCGCAGCGACCAAGCCCGGTCGAAGCGAGTACTGGTTTCGCGAGACCTCTGAAGCGGGCGAGGACTCGGGTGCCTTCCTTTTCTGAACTGGAGGGGCAGGAGTCGGAAGAGCACAAGGTTGACATGGAAGGTGCAGATGAGGAGTTAGAGGAAGGAGAGATTCTTGAACTGGAGGTTCCTTATCGAAACTCCAGTCCAGTCCCTTTACTTCTGGGCTGCGCAACCCTTCCAGCAGCTTGGAGGCTGAGCCCATCATCGTTCTGATGATGGTGTGGTATAAATACCACTGGCACCACCCACAGGCACCAGTATTCTCAGCCTCCAAGCAGCTGGAGGGTTCCTGTAAGCCAGAGAGCTTACGGGAGACTCAGAGTATATTTAATTTACTTTTTTATTTCTTTCTCTTATTTTCATTGATTTTCTTAAGTTGTATTGATTTAGTTAGGAGTTCTTCAACTCCTTGGCTATTAGAGCCGCTGTGTCTTTAAGCCATAGCTCCTTTCCCCCCCCCCCCCCTCCTCCTTCCAACTTAATTTCGTTGCCGTTTGTAAGGAGAGAGTTTACCTGAGCAGTGAGGAGGATTAAAGAGCTCTCCTCTTGCTTCTGCCTCGCGCTGAAGCCCTTTAGGTGGCTGTGCGCTAGAGGCAGCACCGCGTTTTCCCCGACGGCTCTTCTGCCTCGCGCTGAAGCCCTTTAGGTGGCTGTGCGCTAGAGGCAGCACCGGAAGGCAGAAGGAAGTGTCCCCAGTTCCGGTGGTGAGCCCGGCGGCAGGAGCACAGCCGCCGGCGGCGGCAGACTCAGACTCCACGTGGCTGCGGCCTACCACGTGGAGACCAGCGGAGGATAGCTGGTTCTCCCGTGCAGAACGGCACGTGGAGGAGTAGAGCTTCTAAACTGCAAGTACTAAGAAACGTTTACATGCGGGTTTACTTTGTTTCTATTTAAAAAAGAAAAAAGAAATAGATTTATCTGTGCCGTCCTCTAGCGGTTGGGGGAGGGGAGAGCTCGTGGTATTTTTTATTACAGGCCCCTAATGTTAATTTCGAAGTTCATTTAAATTTATATTTAATTTATTTGATTTATTTAGAAGTTCTGTTTTTTGAATTCTGCCTTTGGCTGATCTATAAGTTATTTTCAATAAGGGGATATGACAGGCAAACCATGGTGTCCGTCCTGCGGTACTCGTAGGGGTACGGCCTCGGAAGCCGGAGTCTGCAGGGGCTGCGCTGCAGAGGCAGCTTCCGTGGAGCAAGAAATCCACTTGACCATGGCTCAGGCTTCCCAAGGGTCCGGAGACCCTCTGGAGGGGGGAGGGGAATCTTTTCCTCCTCCTTCAAACTTAGTTTTGCCGAGCCTTTCCCAGTCCCTTCCCCCCGCTTCTACTGGGGTATCAGAGGACTGGGAACACTTTTTTCTCCAGAATTTGTCCTCCTGTTACACAAGGCCTATTGTATGCGCCAACTAGGCTCGGCAGACTCGGTGGTAGCCAAAGAAAACGTGCTTGCCGATCTGGGTAGGACTAGGACCCATGACTCCGGGGTCCCGCCTAAGCGTGCAAGGCTAATGAGCAAGGAGCCTCTCACTTCCTTGTCTCAAGTCACCCCTGAAGAGGAGGGCTCGGCAAAGAAGTAGGAGAAGAGGAGGAGGAGCTCGAAGAGGGAGAGATTCCGGAGGAGGAACAGTCTCGCATAGTTCGAGTTTTTCATCGTGAGGAGCTCTCGGCGTTGATAGATGAGTCATTGAAGGTGCTCAATATGTCCTTGGAGTCTCCTGCGGAGGAGGAAGCGTTGGAGGATCCGTTGATTCAAGCCGTCAGAAAGTCGCAGAAGGTATTTCCGGTCCACAGGGTGGTGCGTCAGATGATCCAGGAGGAATGGAACCAACCGGAAGCACGTTTGAGGGGAGTCCGGGCCATGGCTCGACTGTACCCATTGCCTGAACCAGACAAGGACCTGCTGAGGTCACCAAAGGTGGACGCGGCAGTATCGACAGTGACAAAGAAGACTACTATCCCGGTCGAGGGCAGCGCGGCTCTGAGGGATAGTCAGGATAGAAGATTAGACACGCTGCTGAAGCAAGCCTTTGATGTTAGTGCTCTCGCTTTACAGGCCTCAGTATCAGGAGCGTGGGTGGCTAGAGCCTGTCTGAGGTGGTCCCAACAGCTTCAACTGGTAGACGGTCTCTCAGTCGATGCGCAGGTGATGTCGGCTAGGTTAGAATTCGGATCTGCCTACCTGGCAGATAGTCAGTACGACCTCATTAGAAGTCTGGCTAAGAATATGGCTTCTGTGGTAGCAGCCAGGCGGTATTTGTGGTTAAGTAATTGGGCAGCGGATGCCTCTTCAAAGGCACGCCTGAGTCGTCTCCCCTTCAAGGGGAAACTGTTTGGGGAAGACCTGGATAAGTTGGTAAAGGACCTAGGCGAGTCTAAGGGGGACAGGCTCCCAGAAGACAGGCCCAAACAAGGCCGCTTGCTTGCTCCGACTCGGAATCAACCAAGGGATTTCCGGAGATTCCGACCGGCCAGATCAAACTCCTTTCCTAAGGGCCGCTTCCCCTCTAGGGGTCAAGGCTTCAGGGGGTTTTGTGGGGCAATCAGAGGTTTTGGGACCTCTTCCTCCACCTCGGGCCTCAGAAAGCCACAATGAGACAACGTGGGTCCAGGGGGAAGGCCTGCCAGTGGGGGGTCGTTTAAGGCAGTTCCTTCCCGCCTGGTCCCGGGTCACATACGATCAGTGGGTCTTGGAAGTGATCCGAGAGGGCTACGCTCTCGAATTCGCAAAACAAGTATTGCCAGCCTTTATTCAGTCTCCCTGCAGCCCACCAGAAAAGAGGGCGGCAATAGAGGATACGCTTTCAAGGCTTATAGCGCTAGGAGCGGTGGTTCCCGTTCTGAGAGACCAATACGCGTCTGGTCGATACTCAATCTATTTCGTGGTACCAAAGAAAGAAGGATCCTTTCGTCCAATCCTAGACCTAAAACAAATCAATCGCTGTCTCAGAGTACCTCACTTCCGAATGGAAACCCTGAAGTCAGTCATTGCGGCAGTAAGGCAGGGAGAGTTCCTGACATCCTTAGACTTGATGGAAGCATACTTGCATATCCCGGTCCGAAGGTCTCATCCGCAGTTCCTGAGATTTGCGGTACCGAGAGGTCACTTTCAGTTCCAGGCCCTACCCTTTGGCCTAGCAACAGCCCCCAGGATGTTCACCAAAGTGATGGTGATGGTGGTGGTGGCCGCGGCTCTTCGCAAGGAGGGAATTCTGGTACATCCTTACATGGACGATTGGCTGATTTGGGCGAAGTCAGAAGAGGAGAGTCGTTCGGCTACAGTCAGAGTGGTGGAATTCCTGGAGGAGTTGGGGTGGGTCGTCAATCGGGCAAAGAGCAGACTGATTCCCACGGAGGAGATGGAGTACCTCGGAGCAAGATTCGACACCAGGAGGGGAAGGGTTTTCCTGTCGAAGCAAAGATTGAGGGACCTGAGAAGCCTGGTCTCTCTGTTCATGGTAAGGCGAAGCCCCACCGCCTGGCATTACCTTCACCTGCTGGGCACCATGGCGGCGGCGATAGAAGTAGTGCCGTGGGCCAAGGCACATATGCGACCTCTCCAACGGGCCTTGTTACGGCGTTGGTCCCATCAGCATCACCCCTTGTCCATGCAACTGCCCTGTCCGCCTCAGGTCAGGAGGACTCTGCTGTGCTGGCGATGCCCAAGGAACCTAGGATGCGGGATGCCCCTCGAACCTCCCCAGTGGATTCAGTTGATGACGGATGCAAGTTTAGCAGGCTGGGGTGCTCATTGCGAGGGCCAGTTCGCACAGGTTTGCTGGACCCTAAGGGAGTCGCTGTGGTCCATCAACAGACTGGAGCTGCGGGCAGTAGCGTTTGCACTCAGAGCTCTTGAGCCCTTGGTTCGGCAAAGGGCAGTCTGCGTCCTTTCCGACAATGTCACCACGGTGGCCTATATCAACTGCCAGGGGGGGAACAAGCAGTCCCTCCCTGGAGAAGGAAGCGGACAGCCAATTGCAGTGGGCGGAAGCCCAATTGTTAGCCCTATCAGCGCAGCACGTGGCCGGTTCAGAAAATGTGACGGCCGATTACCTCAGCCGGTTCAAGATAGACCACGGAGAGTGGGAGCTAGCGCAGGAGGTGTTCGACCAAGTGATAGCTCTTTGGGGGACACCAATCATGGACCTCATGGCACGATACGAGACGACCAAGGCAAGCCGGTTTTTCAGTCGCAGGAAGGAAAGGATGTCCGAGGGCTTGGACGCCCTGGTCCAGAGGTGGCCTTCAGAGGGTCTTCTGTTTGTGTTTCTGCCCTGGGCTCTCATAGGGAGGGTCCTGCGGCGAGTGGAAGCCCACCAGGGATTGGTAATTCTCATAGCCCCGGATTGGCCTCGTCGCCCGTGGTATGCAGATCTGGTGAGGCTAGCGGCCGATCGTCTTTGGCGGCTCCCAGACAGAAGGGATGTGTTACGGCAGTGTCCAGTTCGGATACCTCACGTGCATCGATTCTTGCTTACGGCCTGGCTATTGAAAGGGTGCGGCTCCGGAAGCGAGGTTACTCGGGTTCGGTAATTTCGACATTGTTGAATGCGCGAAAACGCTCGACCTGCCTTTCCTATGTCAGGGTTTGGTGCATTTTTGAAGTATGGTGCGCGGAACATCGGAAGAAGCCTCTGGCAGCCTCTGTCTCGGAGGTTCTGGAGTTTCTTCAAGCAGGGTTCGAGAAAGGTCTGTCGCCTAGCTCGTTGCGAGTTCAGTTAGCAGCTATTTCTTGCTATAGGGGTAAAGTCCGGGGAAAATCACTAGGAGACCACGCTGATGTAAGCAGGTTCCTGAGGGCAGTCAAGAGGTTACGGCCTCAGCAAAGATCTGTTATCCCTCCTTGGGACCTCATCCTGGTATTGAATGCCTTAACCAGGAAGCCTTTTGAACCAGGAAGGAGCTCCTCCCTAAAGGACTTGACCCTAAAGACGGTGTTTCCGGTAGCTATCTGTTCGGCTAGGCGTGTCTCCGAGCTTCAAGCACTGTCTTCTCGGCCTCCCTTTCTTTCGTTCTTTAAGGATAAGGTGGTCTTGCGGACAGTCCCTTCCTTCCTACCCAAGGTCTTCTCTCCTTTTCATGTGAACCAAACAGTTTCGCTCCCGTCCTTCGCTGGAGAAGGCCAAGAAGGGGACGGGGAGAAGCTGCGTCTCCTGGACGTGCGTAGAGTTCTGAAGCGTTACCTCTCTCGCACAGTGTCCTTTCGAAAGTCCGAGCATCTATTCGTTCAATTTGGAGGGCCGCACAAGGGAGAGGCAGCGGCCAAGGCTTCCATCTCTAGGTGGATCAGGGAGGCAATTGCATTCGCCTATATCCTCCAAAGGGAAGCAGGTCCCAGTAGGTCTTCGCGCTCATTCAACTCGGGCGCAGGCGACTTCCTGGGCGGAGCTTAGCTTGGTTCTGCCCCTGGACATTTGTAGAGCGGCTACTTGGTCCTCACTGCATACCTTTTCCAAGCACTACAGGCTGGATGTCCAGAGGAGAGCGGATGCCAGGTTTGGGGATGCAGTACTTCGGTCCGGGATGGCGAACCCCGCCCAGGTTTGAACTGCTCTTTTACATCCCAGAAGTAAAGGGACTGGACTGGAGTTTCGATAAGGAAGAAGTAATTAGTCCTTACCTGCTAATTAGTGTTCCTGAAGGAACTCCAGTCCAGTCCCTGATCCCGTCCAGGTTCGTTTTTTAGGTAGGCAGAAAGAACAACGGACCGAAGTCAGAGGGCGAAGCGGAAGCGGGGGATCCCAGTCTAGGGTCCCGGGAACGCGGCGGCCCACTAAGGGGCCGGTGGGGAATGGGTAAAGGCTAGGTCAGCCTTAGGTAAGCCTTCTCCTTCCTTCCCCTTCCTTCCCCTCCCGTCCCACCAATATTTCCTAAAAAAAAAAAATAATAATAATTTTTGAAGGTATAGTTTATTTGGTTTATTGCATGTTACAGTTATAGGTGCTTAATCGGGTTTCCGATAGGTTTGCTTTTTCAATAGATTACTGGTACCTGTGGGTGGTGCCAGTGGTATTTATACCACACCATCATCAGAACGATGATGGCCTCAGCCTCCAAGCTGCTGGAAGGGTTGCGCAACCCAGAAGTAAAGGGACTGGACTGGAGTTCCTTCAGGAACACTAATTAGCAGGTAAGGACTAATTACTTCATCACGCAAAGATTATCCGTGTGTTCCGGAGAGAGGAGCTGACTGCGCTGATCACGGAGTCTATGCAGACACTCAAACTCACTATGGAGTCGCCTGCGGAGGACAACAATGGGGAAGACTCCATTATCCAGGCAGTGAGGCAAACGCAGGTGGTGTTTCCCGTTCACAAGGTAGTGGATAGGAGGATTCAGGATGAATGGGATCAACTGGAAGCTAGTTTAAGAGGAATTCGCATCATGAATAGACTCTATCCCCTAGCTGATGAGGACAAGGAGAGATTTCGGTCACCAAGAATTGATGCAGCGGTGTCAGTGGTGACCAAAAAGACCACTATTCCTGTCGAAGGCAGCTCTGGATGCGCAGGATAGAAAGTTGGATAGTTTGTTGAAGCAAGCTTTTGAGGCCAACGCAGTGTCCTTGCAGGCTTCCATTTGTGGAGCGTGGGTGGCAAGAGCCTGTCTTCGGTGGTCTCAGCGGTTACGCCACTCGGTTCAGCTGGAGCAGGAGGGCCTGAATGAGCTGGGTCGCATGGAGTCCGGAACGGCTTATTTATCAGATGTTCATTATGACCTGATCAGGGCTCTGGCTAATAATATGGCGTCTCTTGTGGCCGCCCGCAGATCCCTGTGGTTGCGGAATTGGGCGGCGGACGGGTCGTCCAAAGCACGTCTCGGTAAGCTTCCTTTCAAAGGCAAGTTGCTCTTCGGAGAGGATCTTGATAGGTTGGTTAAGGACTTAGGAGAGTCTAAGGGCGGTCAACTGCCGGAGGATAATCCGAAGCAGGGGAAGGCTGCTTCAAACTTTCGGGGGGCCTTTCGGGATTTTTGAAGGTTTTGGACTTCTCGCTTGGGAGGATCCCAAAGGGGACGTTTCGCTCCTCGAGCCCAGGGGTTTCAGGGCTTCCACGGAGCGGGTAGAGGATTTGCAGGAGAGTCCTCAGCGTCCAGTCGAAAGCCTCAATGAAGTGAGGGGGGCCTCGGCAGGAAGTTTACCAATAGGCGGGCGACTTCAGAACTTTCTTCCTGCCTGGGCCCAAATAACGTCCGACTGGTGGGTGTTGGAGATCATCCGGGATGGGTATGCGCTGGAGTTCGCAAAGCCCGTTGCAGCAGAAAACTCAAGTGGTCCGTTGCACGCTGGATCAGCTGCTACACTTAGGGGCGATCGGTCCGGTTCCCAGGGCAGATTACGGCAGGGGACGATACTCAATTTATTTCGTCGTGCCAAAGAAGGATGGATCTCTTCGCCCAATCTTGGACCTCAAAGGGGTGAACCGCTGCCTTCGGGTGCCACATTTCAGGATGGAGATGCTGCGGTCCGTAATTGTGGCAGTGCGCCAAGGAGAATTCCTGACATCCCTCTATCTTACGGAGGCGTATTTACACATCCCGATAAGGGAGGGTCATCAGAAGTTCCTGCGCTTCGCTTTGCCTTGGGGACACCATCAATTCCAGGCGTTGCCCTTGAGGCTGGCAACGGCTCCGCGGATATTCACCAAGATCATGGTGGTGGTAGCGGCGGCTTTGCGAAAGGAAGGGATTCTGGTTCATCCCTACCTAGACGACTGGTTAATTCAAGCAAAGTCCAGGGACAAGAGCATACAAGTTACGGACAAGGTGGTGAAGTTCTCGGAGAGGCTAGGCTGGGTAGTCAATGCGCGCAAGAGTCATCTGATTCCCTCCCAGAGCCTCGAGTACCTCGGGGTGCAGTTTGACACACACAAGGGAGCAGTGTTTTTGCTGGAGCACCGAATCCAAGTGTTGCAGCAAGTGAGTCGCCAGTTCAGGTCCGATCCAGCCCCGTCGGCCTGGGGTTACCTTCGGGTGTTAGGTATGATGGCGGCAACATTGGAAGCGGTGCCCTGGGCCAGAGCGCATATGCGGCAGTTGCAGCGGTCGTTACTTCACTGTTGGTCACATCAGTCCGACCCACTGAGCAGATGGCTGCCCTGTCCCCCCCAAGGTCAGGCGGGGGTTGGAGTGGTGGTTGGTTCCGGAGTCCTTGAAGGCCGGGATGCTGCTGGAACAGCCGGATTGACTACCTCTGATAACGGATGCAAGCCTTGTGGGTTGGGGAGCACATTGCAGGGAGCTTTTCGCACAGGGGCAATGGTCGGTGCAGGAGAGTGCCTGGTCAATCAACAGGCTGGAGCTTCAGGCAGTGCGTTTGGCGCTGCAAGCGTTCGAGGTGCTGGTGCGGGGTCAGGCAGTAAGAATCCTATCAGACAACTTCGCAACAGTGGCCTACATCAATTGACAAGGGGGCACAAGAAGCACAGCCCTGGAAGAGGAGGCTGCGGCACTTTTTTTGCTTGGGTCGAACCTTGCCTGCAAGCGATTTTCGGCGGCGCACATTGCGGAGAAGGACAATGTGACGGCGGACTTTCTCAGCAGAGTACAAGTGGATGCTGGAGAGTGGGAACTGAACCCAGAGGTGTTTGCACAGGTGGTGACCAGGTGGGGCCCACCGGTCATGGATCTAATGGTGACCTTTCACTCAGCAAAGGCCAGTCGGTTCTTCAGCAGGCGGCGAGAAAGGATGTTGGAAAGGATCGACGCGCTTCTGCAGCCTTGGCCGGTGTCGGGTCTTCTCTGTCTTTCCTCCTTGGGTGCTTATCGGGCGAGTGGTGCAGTGCATCAAGGCACACCCGGGGAGGGTGTTGCTAGTGGCTCCAGACTGGCCGCGGTGGCCTTGGTACGCCGATCTCATTCGTCTTCTCAACAGGACGCTGTGGTGCCTGCCGGCGTCAGACAACCTGTTGCTGCAAAGGCCCCTGTGGATCGGTTCTCGCTTACGGTCTGGCCATTGAGAGGGCACGTTTAAGGTGGAAAGGTTATTCAGGAGCAGTTATTGCAACCTTGCTTAAGGCGCGGAAGTCGTCTACGTCTCTGACATATGTTCGCATATGGTGCATATTTGAGGATTGGTGTTCGAGGAGACAGATTTGCGCGGCGTCCGCATCCATGCCAGTGGTGGTAAGTTTTCTACAGGACGGTTTTGAGAAGGGGTTAGCGGCCAGTTCCTTGAGAGTGCAGCTAGCTGCGCTGGCTTGCTATCGCGGCAAGGTGCAAGGAACAGCGCTTGGGGCGCATAGTGACATGTTGCGTTTTCTCAAGGCTGTTACCAAGCTACGTCCCTTTCGTAGAACTGTGGTTCCTCTGTGGGATCTCAACTTGGTGTTAGCAGCTCTGGCTAGGGAGCCCTTTGAGCCTTTACAGCAGGCATCCGTGAAAGACTTGACTCTGAAGACGGTGTTTTTGGGGGCCATTTGCTCAGCGAGGCGAATTTCGGAGTTACAGGCTTTGTCGTTACAGGCTTTGTCTTGTTGGGAGCCATTTCTGTCTTTCTCTAGGGAGAGGGTGGTTCTTCGGCCGGTACCTTCCTTTTTGCCCAAGGTAGTTTCGCCGTTTCATTTGAATCGAACAGTTTCTCTCCCGGTACTCGGTTCGGTAGGGGGTAACGTTTCCGACTGGGGTTTGCGCCGTTTGGAATTAAAGCGGGTGTTACGGCACTATTTGAAGGTTTCAGAGGGTTTCCGTAAATCCGACCGTCTGTTCATCCTGTTCGGGGGTTCCCGTAAAGGGGAAGCAGCGGTGAAGGCCCCCATTTCTCGCCGGATAAGAGAAGCGATTGCTTCGGCATATTTGTTATCAGGGCAGCAGGTGCCGGTTGGATTACGAGTGCATTCTACCAGGGCACAAGCGGCGTCTTGGGCGGAGCACAGTTTGGTTTCCCCTGGGGACATTTGTAGAGCGGCTGCGTGGTCCTCTCTTCACACTTTCAGTAAGCACTACCACCTGGATGTCTTGGCAGCCAATGATGCTGTTTTTGGAGTGGCGGTATTGCGAGCCGGCTGGAAGGGTCCCTCCCAATAAGTACTGCTCTGTTACATCCCAGAGGTGGAGGACTAAACTGGAGGACCGATAAGGAAATGGAAATTACACTTACCTGTTAATTGTTCTTCCTTGAGGGACGACAGTTTAGTCCTCATTCCCACCCGGGATATTAGGCTAAGCAGTGGAGGTCAGCCGGGAGAAGAGTGACATTACCGGTTAGTGCCTGTTTTCTTGTCTGTCCTTCTGGCGGAGGCGAGCAATCTTATCTTCCAAGACAAGAAATTCCTATTGTATATAGTTATGGTTATGTTTTCACTTACAATGTTTTTGCTACTTATTTGTTGCTCCTTTAAGTGTGCTTTGTCAATAGTTCACTGGGGATGTTGGGAGAGGCCAGCAGAGTATATCCAGTGATGTCACATTTTTGTGACATGCTCAGTCTCCAAGCTGCAGGAGGAGGTGCACAACCCAGAGGTGGAGGACTAAACTGTCGTCCCTCAAGGAAGAACAATTATCAGGTAAGTGTAATTTCCATTTTAGTAAGTAGGAACTGGGTTTCCATATTATGGGACCTTCAGGATGTTTCTGCTCATACACTCTGTTGAATTTCACATCTCTGGATAATGAAACTGGAGCTTCGGGATGTGTTGTGAAAGGTGAAGCAATAGCCAAGTCTGACTCTGTTTTCCAAAAGCTCTTGTTGGGAGATGGCACCACATTTCCTCAGTGGAGCCAGGCAGGCCACATCTTACCAACCTACCTTATCTCAGCCAATTTAAAAGGGTGGTACACCAAAAAGTATGCAAACTGGTAAATTCTCTATCTGTATGTTTGAGGATCATGAACCAGGTTGAGGCTCGGAGATCAGTGGCTAAGGAAAGCAGTAGCCAACTGACTCCAAGAAGATCTGACCTACGAGGACCTGTTTTCCCCAAGATGCTTAGAGAAAATATGTGATGTCAGGAATATTTGAACGTATCATGTGGCACATATGACTCTGCCAGATACGAGATTTGCCTTTGTAAAAATAATACTTCCAGCATTTATCCAAGTATGTTAACTTTATCCTGGACAATATGAATAGAGCTTGGCAATGGTACAGCTGGAGAGATGGACTGCCTGTTTGTTTTTCTCAGGGGAAATATTTCCAGGTGGATTAGTTTTGCACATATTATAATATTCAGTGTGCGTTTGCGTTTATTGTCAGTTCACTTGATGAAAATGCTCAACTTCCTATGAGTTAATATAGTAACATACTGTAGTAATTGATGGCAGGTAAAGACAGCAGTTGCTCAATAAGGTGCCGGAATTGTAGAGTTGTGTGTGCCGCTCCAGGAAGTCTCCCCTCTCCATTTAGAAGTTATTTACGTTTGTTTGTTTTGATTCCATCCTCTTGCTTTGTAGTGATCCTCTGTGTCTGTCCTATGCCTGTTTGAATGGCATCACTGTTTTTGCTCCCACCACCTCTTTTGGGAGGGCATTCCAGACGTCCACCACCCTTTCTGTGAAAGTATTTCCTGATGTTCTTAAATTTACCTCCTTGCAGCTTCATTTCATCTCCTCCTCCTCCTCCTAATCATTTGTATAGCGCTACAAGATGGACGCAGCACTGTCCATATAGCTGTAAGACACAATCCCTGCTCATCAGAGCTTACAATCTAATCAAGATGGAAAAAACACCACAAAACTGGGGACTAGAGTATGGCAAGATACGCTTAAGTAGTGGACAAGAGAATGAGGAGCATCAGGATCCAAAAGCAACCTCAAAGAGATGGGTCTTCAGCCTGGTCTTGAATAGAGCCAGAGAAGGAGCCGGACGCACCAATTCAGGTAGTTTGTTCTAGGCATATGGAGCAGCAAAATGGAATGAACGATGTCTGGAATTGGCAGTGGCAGAGAAGAGCACAGATAAAAGGGATCTGCAGGAGGAGCGGAGTTTCTGAAGAGGCGTGTAGAGTGAGATAAGAGAGGAAAGGTAGTGAGGAGCTGCAGAATGAATGTCCTTGCAGGTAAGTTGGTGAAGTTTGAACTGGATGTGGAAATGAATAGGGAGCCAGTGAAATGACTTGAGAAGAGGGGTTACCGAGCATAATGACAGTGGTGGAAGATAAGTTATGCGGCTGAGTTTGAACAGATTGAAGGGGAGAAGGATGATTCAGAGGGAGACCAGTGAGGAGCGGGTTACAATAGTCAAGATGGGAGGTGACTAGTGAGTGGATGAGGGTCTCAGTAGTGTGCGTAGAAAGGTAAGGATGAATTTTGCCAATGTTATAGAGAAAGAAGCGACAGGTTTTAGCTATCTGTTGGATGTGTGTAGAGAGATAGTAGAGTCAAAGAAGACCTCAAGGTCCTGAGCTGAGGAAACAGGGAGGCATGTAGTGTCTCTAGAGAAGGGAGGAAGGGGGGAGATGGGTTTAGTGGGAAAGATAAGAAGCTCAGTTTTGGCCACGTTCAATTTCAGATGGCGGTAAGACATCCAGGCAGAAATGTTGGATAAACAAGCAGAGATCTGGGCCTGGATTCCTGGAGAGTTTTCAAGCACAGAAAGGTTGTTCTGAAAGTAGTCATCATAAAGATGATACTGAAAACCATGGGAGGAAATAAGTGCACCAAGGGATTGAGTGTAGAGAGAGAAAAGAAGTCCCAAGGTGGAGCCCTGAGGTACCCAACTGAAAGCAGGATTGGCAGTAGAGGAGGATCCACCAGAACATACACTAAGTGCGATAGAGATAAGAAGAAAACTAGGACAGAACAGACCCCCTAAACCCAAGCGAGGAAAGCATATCATGGTAACATAGTAGCATAGTAAATGACGGCAGATAAAGACCAGTATGGTCCATCTAGTCTGTGCAGGCCACCCCTCCCCCCATGTCTTTATTTAGGGGTGAACCCACCACTCCGTGTAGGACACCCCTGTTTGTTGAGAAATTAGATAGTTACGTTTATTTTGATTTTATCCTGTTGCTGGAGAGGGATCCATGTGTCTTTCCCATACCATTTTGAATTCTGTCACTGTATTTGTCCCCACCACTTCCATCGGGAGGACATTCCAAGCATCCACCACCCTTTCAGTGAAAAAGTATTTCCTGACATCGCCTTTCAGTTTACCCCCTTGCAGCTTCGTGTTATGCCCTCTAGTTTTACAGCTTCCCCGTCTTTGGAAGAGGTTTGTTTGTTCATTATTTCTCTTTAAGTATTTAAGTAACGAGAAGAAGGTTGTGATCAACAGTGTCAAAGGCAGTAGAAAGGTCAGGAAGGATGAGATTCGAGTAGAGACCTTTGGATTAGGCAAGGAATAAGTTGCTGGAGGCTTTGGCAAGATCTGTTACTATGTAATGTAGAGAACAAAAGTCAGATTGCAGTGGATCCAGAAGGGTTTGAGAGGAAAAAGTCAAGACAGCGGCGGTGAACCACTCATTCAAGTAGTTTTGAAGCAAAGGGGAGGAGAGAGAGAGGCCAATAACTGGAAGGACAGGTAGTATCTAGTGAAGGCTTTTTGAGGAGAAGTGTAACCACAGCATATTTGAAGGCCATAGGAACAGTTGTAGTGGAAAGTGATAGGTTAAGGATATGATAAATGGAATAGATGGAGCTTATTAGACTGCTGGGAATAGGATCAGAGGAGCAGGTAGTCAGTTTGGAGGAGGAGAGAAGATTTTACAATTGCCTCCTCAGTGATTTTAGAAAAAGAAGAAAGGGTGAGGGAAGGATTTGGGATTGAAGAGGGGGGAAAATTAGGTGGTGGTGACCTTGTGAAGAATTCAAGGCTAATCTTCTGGAGTTTATCATTGAACTAGTCAGCCAAGGTCTGGGCAGAAAGTGAAGAAAGGATTGGGGGAGGAGGGACCTTGAGGAGAGAGAGTTGAGTGTAGCAAAGTGATGGCGAGGGTCAGAGGACATGGAACTCTTGCTTGGCAAGTGGTATGGCTGACTTGAAAGAGGCTAGCATGAATCTGAAATGTAGATAGTAAGTTTACGTGATTTAAGCCAAAGGCGCTCATCTAAGTGGGCACAGGAATGTAGGTAGCAGGTTGTTTAGGACAGCCAGGGTTGAGGTACGGTACGCCTCACAGGGCATGGAATAGGAGGAGCAAGTACATTCAGAGTAGAGGAGATAGGATACTGCCCCATCAATGGACTCAGATGACATAGTGGAGGAAAAAGGTGATAAAATAGCAGTGGAGAAAGCTGAAGGGTTGATAGTGTGAAGATTCCTAACCATGTTGGTGGAGATTGGGTGAGACCAAGATGGGGGCTGGTTAAGGATAAAGGTTAGCAGGTGGTGGCCAGATAAGGGTAGAACTGAGGTGGACAAGTTTGAGGATGAGCATTTGGAGGAGAAGATGAGGTCAAGGCAATGGCCATGCTTGTGAGTAGGAGTGGTAGAGCACAACTGGAGGTTGAATGAGAAAGTTAGGGAAAGGAGCTTTAAGGCATAAGAGTCAGAAGGGTCATCAACATGAATGTTAAAATCCCCAAGAATAAGGGAAGAGGAAAATGCATCCAGAAAGGAGGAGAGCCAGGAGTCAAAATTAGCGAGAAAAGTAGGGGGGGGGGGGCTGTTTTGCTGTCTTAAAAACTGGAGGCCTGGAATGTATTAAAGGAATCATGAAGTCAGAGGACTATCAAGGTATTTTGGAGTGAAATGTGCCACCTACTGTCGGAAAGTAAGGTCCCAGTCTAAGGTTATGGTCCTCCAACAGGATTATGACCCAAAACATACATGCAAAAGTACAAAAGAATGGTTAAAAAGGAACAAATGGACTGTTTTAAACTGGCCAGCAATGAGTCTTGATCTCATTCCAATCGAGAACCTTTGGAAAGAGCTGAAATCTGCCATTGGTAAAAAGAATTCTGGAAACATTCATGAGCTGAAACAAATCACAGTTGAAGAGTGGGAGAAACTACCAGCAGATGAATGTATGAAACTTACAGATTGCTACAAGAAACATTTGGAAACTGTCATCACTGCCAAGGGTTGTGCAACTAAATATTAATGAAGGGTGTCATTAATCCTGTCCAGGTCATATTTTGTTTTTTTTTCTCAGAAATTACTACATCTGTGTTGCACAGACCTCTTTTTATTTGTTGTCATTTTCTGAATGATACCTTTTTGGTTTTCACAGCCTGTTCTACTTTTAACATTAAGCTATGCTGTCCATCGTTTTGGCCTTCTTTTGACCTTTTTTAACGTAGGGTTCAAAATGGTCTTTTTAAATAATATCTACATCTCATGCAAACCTTTGACCCTGGCAACCACTCCTTTTTAGGGTTTTCTTTCCTAATATCCTTATTTTATCATAGTTTCCATTTTGAAAATTAAATGCTACAGCTGTAGTTATCTTTTAATATTAGCCTTCCATTGATGACAAATTTGATCTCATTGTGATCACTGTTTCCTTGCGGCCCCGCCGCCATTATCCCTTGCAGCTGATCCTGCATATCAGTAAGGACTAGAGCTAAAGTCCTCTCCCCTCTGTTCAGTTCCATGAAGCAATAATTTATGGCAGCTACAAACTTTACTTCCCTGGCATGTGTGTTGTACGTATTGCAGTGAGAATTTTGAGATTGAAAGTGAAAAGCTAAGTTTAAAAGCATTTAAGGTTTTGTGGCTGACCAGAGTGAAATTGTTGTGAAGGGTTCTTTTGTCTTTTTCTTGGGTATTTATGAAGTGAGGTGTTGTCTGCAAAATTGAAAAGGGTGCTTCACTAAAAGGGAAGAAGGTGATTTCACAAAGGTGATGCTAAGTAATGGTTGACAATGCCATTAAAGCTGGACATTATGCCTTTGGAAAGATAGATGTTTCAAAGGCTGGGAATCTGAGTTTTGCTGTTTCTGCTCAGAGTTTGGCTGTAAAGCTGATTTCTCTCTCTTTAGGAGAGAGGTGTCCTTGCTGAGCTTATTAGAAGTTAAAAATCCTGTTAAATTTCGGCTGTCTAAAAGCAGAGAAGCTTGCAGTCTGGGCAGCTGCTTGTGAATATGCCTATTGTGTGCTAAAGTGTCCTTTCTTGGCCTAGAACAGTTTCAGCTGGAAAAGGGAAATGCTTATGTGTCTTAAGGAGGTGCTGTTTTCTGAAGGGAATTGTTAGCTTCAAAACATTTCTGCGTAAATGTTTGGCTTCTTAGGTAGAAGAATCCAGTTCTGACTAAGCTCAGAATAAACCTTAATTTTTGTGACTGCCTCTGAATTAGTCATGATTTTGGAAACTAAAGAGGGCTGTGGTATGGCAACATATGCACCCATAACGCACAAATCCATGTTAAGTTAGGGCAACACCACAGCGTTGTACTGCCAGGAGCATGGAAAGCAGGTTCCCGGCAGTTACCATGGTGCCTGCAGCCCTACCTTAGCACAATAGAGCAGGTGCACAGCGCCACCTATGGAGGTAATGGTGAATGCACCCATGCTAATACCCTGCTGTGCAAGTAGTGTGGATGCGCTGCCTGCTTGGTGCTTGCCCCACCCACTCTCTGCCATAACCCTCCCTCTTGCAAACCTAATGCACCATGGGCAGTTAGCCTCGCTGGATTTTGGTGCTGTCACAACCCCGTGCTGTCAACATGTGTCCAACATGCACCTTAGTGTGCGCCAAACCTGCACTGATAGCTAGTGCCCTTTAGTAAATGACCCCTAAAGTGTTTGAGTGTGTGTGTGACCAACTTGGGAGAAATGTTTATTTGGGATATACTAATTTATTTTTTGTTTTATGTAATTAGGACATAAGAAATTATTTTATTTCAGATTTTCAGAGCTAACCTACCTGCATCAACATGAGTCAGTTTTACAAAGAAAATGTGTGACTCCTGAACAGAGCTAGTGTTGTGTGTGTTTTTTTTTTTTTTTATTGATGTCTTAAAATTAGGCAGTAGGTTTTGAGACTGTGGACCTGTGCTTGCTCGATGAGGACATGAGAGATTCCTGAAAAGAACCATGCCAGAGGGAGAAACTGCTATCGGGGTCCCAATACAAGACAGACTGCAGTCAGCAAGGGGAGTACTACTACCAACAGTCTTGTATTTGAGGTGCACTTGAGCTTAGACATTTGAGCTCAAATATCAGTATTTTATTAGGGTTAGGTTTGTGTCTCTCTTTCTGGGAGACCTGCTGTTTGGAGTGCTATAGAATCTCTATGGATTGAAATTCCATGTAAAAAAGGGAAGGGGAGGCGATGGCAGTGGGGGTGTAGTATCGATTTCCTGGCCAGAATGAACAAATCGACGATTAAATGCTCAAAGAAATAAGGGAAGCTAGCAAAAGTTACAACACAGTAATAATAATGGGTGATTTCAATTACCCCGGTATCGACTGGGTCAGTGTCAGGCAGGACATGCTAGGGAGATAAAGTTTCTAGATGAAATAAATAACTGCTTCTTGGAGCAGCTGGTTCATGAACTGACTAGAGGGAAAGCCATTTTGGACCTACTACTACTGAGCATTTGTATAGCACTACAAGTCATATGCAGTACTGCACAGACATGTAAGAGACAGTCCCTGCTCATCAGAGCTTACAATCTAGCCAAGACAGACAACACAGAATGTGCAGAGAGAGATAAAAATAGGGGGGAGTGGTAAAGAAACAAAGAGATCAGGTGAGTCAAGAACCAAAAGCAGCAGCAAAGAGGTGAGTTTTCAGCCTGGATTTGAAAAGGGTCAGAGAAGGTGCCTGGCATACAGACACAGATATCAAACAGCAGAAGAAGAAGGAATCCGCACAGGCAAATCAAAATGGAAGCGGAAACCAAGAAACAGGACCTTCAATAAACTGTGCTTGCATAATCATACCTGCGTGTAGGCCTGTTTCTTGGTTTCCGCTTCCATTTTGATACAGACACAGATAGTCAAGTTCCAGACGTAAGGTGCAGCAAGATGAAAGGAGCGAAGTCTGGAGTTAGCAATAGAAGAGAAGGGCACAGATGGAAGAAGAGTCCTTGGTGGAACACAAGATCTGGTGCAAGAGATAAGGGTGTTGGGGCCACTTGGCAATAGTGATAGTAGCATGATCGCGTTCAATTTAATAAATGAAGGAAGGACGGCAACGAAATCCACAGTACTACCGTTTAACTTTCAAAAGGGAAAGTATGATAAAATGAGGAAAATAGTTAAGAAAGAAACTAAAAGAAGCAGTTGCAAAGGTTAAAGATTTACATCAAGCTTGGGTGTTTAACAATACTATCTTGGAAGCCCAGAAAAGCAGTATTCCATGCTTTAAGAAAAGTGGAAGGAAGTCCAAAAAACTGCCAGCATGGTTTAAAGGTGAGGTCAGAGAGGCTATTGCCAAAAAAGCATCTTTCATGAAATGGAAAAAGGAGCCAAATGATGAAAACTGGAAACAACACAAGAACTGGCAAGTTCTTTGCAAGGCATTGATATGGCAGGCAAAGAGAGAATTTGAGAAGAAGCTTGCTGTGGAATCAAAAATGCATAATAAAGACTTTTTCAAGTACATTCGTAGCAAAAAGCCTGTGAGAGTCAGTTGGACCATTAGATGATAGAGGGGTAAAAGGGGCACTAAGAGGGGACAAGGCCATAGCGGAGAGACTGAATGAATTCTTTTCTTTGGTCTTTACTGAGGAAGATGTAGGAATGTTATCCATGACTGAAATGGTATTTAAAGGAGATGCTGCGGAAGAATTGAAAGAAATATTGATACACCGGAAAGATGTATTACAACTATTTAATAAACTGAAGAGTAGCAAATCACCTGGACCAGATGATATACATCCAAGAGTGTTGAAAGAACTGAAATATGAAATTGCAGACCTACTATTAGTAATCTGTGAACTATCATTAAAATCATCGGTAATACATTGGCTATCCTCCAATCTTCAGGTAACGCCAATTTTTAAAAAGGGTTCCGGGGTGAAACAGGAAACTACAGACCGGTGAGCCTGACATCAGTACCGGGAAAAATGGAAGAAACCATCATAAAGAACAAAATTACCGAACATATATGTAGTCATGGCTTAATGTGAGACGGCCAACATGGCTTTAGCCAAGAAAGTTCTTGTCTTACTAATCTGTTATGTTTTTTGGAAGTTTTGAATAAACAGGTAGATAACGGTGAGTCAGTTGATACAGTGTATCTGGAGTTTCAGAAAGCCTTTGACAAGGTCCTTCATGAGAGACTTTTGGTAAAATTAAAAAGTCATGGGAAAGGAGGCAGTGTGCTATTGTGGATCAGGAACTGGTTAAAGATAGAAAGCAGAGGGTAGGACTAAATGGCCAATTTTCCCAATGGAGAAAGGTGAATAGTGGAGTACCCCAGGGATCTGTACTGGGTCCGCTGCTTTTTAACATATTCATACATTACTGGGAGATGGGAATAACGAGTCAGGTTATCAAATTTGCAGGTGAAACAAAACTATTCATTGTTGTTAAAACCCATGAGGATTGTGGAAAATTGCAAGAGGATCTTGATAAATTGGAAGACTGGGCATCCAAATAGCAGATGAAATTTAAAGTGGACAAGTGCAAAGTGATGCACCTAGGAACGAAAAACCCAAACTATGGTTACATGATGCAAGGTTCCACATTAGGAACCACCACCTAGGAAAAAGATGTAGGCGTCATCGTAGATAATATATTAAAACCCTCCACTCAGTGTGCAGAGGCGGCCAAGAGAGCAAATAGAATGCTAGGTATCATAAGGAAAGAAATGGAAAATAAAACAGGATATTATAATGCCTCTGCATTGTTCCATGGTGCGACCGCACCTTGAATATTGTGTGCAATTCTGGTCGCCGTATCTTAAAAAGGATATAGCGTTATTAGAAAAGGTACAGAGAAGAGCCACCAAAATGGTAAAGGGGATGGAAGGATACCCCTATGAAGAGAGGCTAAAAAGGTTAGGGCTCTTCGACCTGGAAAAGAGACGGCTGAGGGGGAGATATGATAGAGGTCTATAAATTAATGAATGTAGTGGAACTGGTAAATGTAGTTCGATTGTTTACATCATCAGAATATAAAAAGACTAGGGGACATGTAATGAAACTACAGGGTAATCTGTTTAAGACTAATAAGAGAAAATATTTTTTCATTCAATGTGTAATCAAACTCTGGAATTTGTTACCGGAGGATGTAGTAAAAGCTGTTAGTGTAGCTGGGTTTAAAAAAGGTTTGGACAAGCTCCTGGAGGAAAGGTCCATAAACCATTATTTAAAGCCGGGGTCTCAAACACGCGGCCCGCGGGCCGCATGCGGCCCGCAACCGAACTTTGTGCGGCCCGCGACGGAGGAAAAAAAAAAAACACAAACCCTGTCTTCTGCTGCTGCTGCCGCCGTGGTAGCAGCACAATCAGCTGTTCGCGGTCCCTTCTCCTCAGCCCGGAAGAGCCCGAGTCTGCTCCTTTAGCGGCGGGCTTTTCAAGATGCAAAGAGAATATTTCCCTCTCGCGCGGCTTGTCAAGCCGCGCGAGAGGAAAATACTCTCTTCGCGGCTTGAAAAGCTCACCGCTAAAGGAGCAGACTCGGGGCTCTTCCGGGCATAGGAGAAGGGACCGCGAACAGCTGATTGTGCTGCTACCACGGCGGCGGCGGCAGCAGCAGCAGCAGACAGGGTTTTGTTGTTAGTTTATTTACTTGGCCTGATTGGGGGGGGGGGGTTAGGACTGGAAATGGGCAGATGGGGTTAGGACTGGAGGTGGTCTGATTGGGGGAGGGCTAAGACTAAAAATGGGGTTATGGGGGGGGGCTAAGAATGAAAATGGGGTGATGGGAGGGTTAGGACTGGAAGTGGGCTGTTGGGGGGATTAGGAATGGTAATGGGCTATGGGGGGGCGAGAACTGTAAATGGTCAGATGGGTTAGGACTGGAGGTGGTCTGATTGGGGGGGGCTAAGACTAAAAATGGGGTGATGGGGGGGCTAAGAATGAAAATGGGGTGATGGGAGGGTTAGGACTGGAAGTGGGCTGTTGGGGGGCTTAGGAATGGTAATGGGCTATGGGGGGGCTAGAACTGGAAATGGACAGAGGGGGTTGCTAGGACTGGTAATGTGATTAGTAGAAGCGATGTCTTGAAATGCAAATAACTGATGGGGACGGGGTTTTGGAATGGAAATGGGCTGAGTGGAAGGGGCTTGGAATGGAAATGGGCTGATGGGGAGGGGGGCTGGAATGGAAATGGGCTGATGGGGAGGGGGCTTAGAAAGGAAATGGGCTGTGAGGGGAGGGAGCTAGGACTGGAAATGGGCTTAGTTGGGGGGAGCAAGGACAGGAAATGGGCTGATGGTGGGGCTAGAATAGGACTGGAATGGGCTGATGATGCGGGGACTAGAAGGGAGCAGATGCTGGGTGGGGCTGAAACTACAAGGGAGCTGATGTTGGGGGAGGATTAGAATGGGATAGGGCTGGGAGAGTAAAATGGAGAGGGGAAAAAAATATTTTGTGTGGAGGGAAGAAAAATCTACAATTGGCCAGGTACTGGGTGAGTAAGTGTGGATTGAGAATGGAGGGGTAAAATTTGAGTGGATGAAATAGGAATGAGGAAAGAGCAAAAGGAAAAAGATTAGTATGTTAAAGCAGATGCAGAGAGAGAAAGGAAAAAAAAACTAGAAGAGAGAAGAAAGTACAAATGGACAGCAGACCATGGAGAGTTAGCAGAAGACACCAAGAAACCAGAAGAAAGTGGCTGGCACAATTGCAACTGAAAAAAAAAATGCACAAAAGGTAGAAAAATATCTCTTTATTTTGAATTAACTGGAATATGTCAGCTCTGGGAAATGTGCATCATTAACGTCTGTGCTTTATTTAATACAAGAGGAAATTAATTTATAGTTTTATTTCTACAGTGTTGTTGTACATTCCAAGTTTGGCTTTTGGGGTTCCCAGTTTAATTATTGTCTTCCTGTTTCTAAATTTTGATTCCTTGTTTGGTGATGGTGTATGTTCTGCATGTGTAACTGAGCTGAGGTATTCTGTTTATGTAATTCCTATTTGACATTGCCACTTGTTCTCTTTCCCCAGTAGGTCATGTATTGTTATTCTCTGAAAATGTATTGGTTTAATATTTGCAGTGTTGCCTTTTGATAGTTAGGGTATGGTGCTTTGTGAGTCCTGGTAGTGCTGTTACGATACGGTGGGTTTGCTATGGGTTCTAAATGGGCAGTGTTTGTAGTAGTTCCTAATGTGCCTGGCGGTTGGCACTGGATTATAGTAATGTAGAAATCTTTTAGTCTTTCTTTATCCATACGCTCATTAAGAGGCATGTTTACTAAAAGTTAGTTTATGGTAACATTATGCAAATATTTATGCAAATGAGGTCCCTTATGCAAATTAGGCCTGCGTCTTGTGCGGCCCCCGGGTTACTTTACAAGTCCTCATTTGGCCCTCAAAGCAATTTGAGTTTGAGACCCCTGATTTAAAGGGACCCGGGATATCACTGCTCGACTCAATACAAGCATTGAAGAACCTGTGTCTTTTGGCAGACTGCTAGGTACCTATGACCTAGATTGGCCACTGTTGGAAACAGGATACTGGGCTTGATGGACCTTGGTCTGACCCAGTATGGCATATCTTATGTTCTTATTGTAGTAGACCTGGAATGTTGGAATAAATTACCCATTTGTTTGAGATCAGAAACAAATCTGAACTTTAGAAAAGGTATAAACCTTTCTCTTTCCTGTAGACAATTGACCTAATTGAAGGGTCGAGATATTCATAGACCTTTTGGTCATCTTTTGATAAAGGTGGTATTCTGTCCTTTTTTTTTTTAATATTTAGCTCCCACTTTTCCAGTAGCAGTTCAAAGCAAGTTATATTCAGGTACAGTCATTATTTCCCTGTTCCCAGCAGGCTTACAATCTAAGTTTGTACCTGAGGCAATGGCTGCCCGAGACCACAAGAGGTGGGATTTGAACCATGGTCCAGGCTACTTTTTTCTTACTGTAGTTTTTTTTTATTTTAATTGTAAACCATTTGAATGATGTAAATCACTAAGATGGTAAATAAATGTTTTTACATTTAACCCAGCAAGTATTCTGCTCCTCATCACACTTGGAATTTCTGTCCCTAAAGATTCCACATTGTCTTTTGTTTCTTGCAGAACTTTTTTATCCTGTTGGACTCAATGCCATCTTTAATATATAGTGCCACTTCTCTACCAGAGTAATCCATCCTGTCATTTCAATAGAATTTGTACCCTGGTATCATCATGTCCCATTGATTTATTTTCCTTCCACCAGGTTTTTGGGATTTCTATGCCTAACTCTTCCTTTACTGCCATATGTTCTAAGTCTCCCATCTTATTTATTCTGGTATTTGCAGATGGACAATATAAGGCAAGTTTTTGTTTGTTTGTTTGGGTTTACAACCTGCGAAGCAGTTGATGAGGATATTTTGAAGTCCTTTATCTCTCTTGGGCATGTTTAATAAAACGTGCTAACCAATAATGTGGGATTTAGTGCATGGTAAGCATACTGTGTTAACAGCATAGGGTCGCACACTAAAACCCTAGGTTAACTGGTTAGTGCGCAATTGGGTGGTGACTGTGCAGGTTAGGATGGAACATGAGTGTTGATGGTGCAGTGTAGGCATTTTGAGTGAATGTTAGCCATGGTTGCTGTTGTTATTATGGGTGTACTTAACACCACATCAGTGGGTGGCGTTAAGTGCACCCACATTCCGGTTAACACGGTGCCATGTTGTTGCAAAGTGCTAAGGGCAGGGGGATGGATGCACACTCCCCCTGAGGTTAGCAGGGGCCTCTGCACAAGATTTGCAGCCCAGTCACATTCTAACTTAGCACATTTTAGTAAACATGCCCCTCTGGTCTTTATGTAAATTCTCCTGCACAGCTTCAGCATTTATCAGCTTGATTGAGTTCTTTGATTGGGTGACCGTAGAACTAGATCAAGGGCATGTGATGGGTGTGACTTACCTAGATTTCTGCAAAGCCTTTGATACTATTCGTCATAGGAGGCTTATCAATAAACTGAGTAGCTTGGGTATGGCTTCCAAAGTGGTGAACTGGATCTGAAATTAGTTGACTGACAGTCGACAGGAGGTAGTGGTAAGTGGAATTCATGCAGAAGATGAGTAGTGAAGTGCCTCACGGATCAGTTCCGGGACCAATACTGTTCGCTGTCTTTGTGAATGATATTGCTGAATGGAAAAGTTTGCCCTTTTGCAGATGACATGAAAATTTGCAACAGAGTGGATGATTCTGAGGGAGTGGACAACATGAGGAAAGATCTACAAAAAACTGGAAGAATGGTCTAATGCTTGGCAGTTAAGATTTAATGCAAAGTGCAGAATTATGCACTTGGGATGCAGAAATCCAAAGGAATTGTATGTGATGGGGGTGAGAGGTTGGTTTGCACAGACCAGGCAAGGGACCTCGGAGTGATAGTGTCTGAGGATTTCAAGGTGGCAAAACAATGTGACAAGGCATTAGCCAATGCCAGAAGGATGCTGGGTTAGATATAGAGAGGAATGACCAGCAGAAAAAGGGAGGTATTAATGCCCCTGTACAAATCATCGGTGAGGCCTCATTTGGAGTATTATGCTCAGTACTGGAGACCATATCTTTATCTTTATCAGGTGTTTGATATACCGCCCTAGTGGCCAATGTATCAGAGCAGTTTACAATATAATAAAAACAAAATGCACAAGAGAATGAAAGGAACACCAGATTCATAACAGGACAGCAAAGGATATGAAGAACAGAAGGAAAGAGCAGGAAGTATAGAGGATGCCTCAGGATTGGGAAGGAAGGGACAGGTTAGGGGTATTTTGCTGAGAATTGCGATGAGGGATATAAAAAACAATATGGAAGAGATGTGTTTTCAACAATGTTTTGAATCTGATAAAGGAAGTTTCGGAACGGAGAACAGGGGACAGGGAGTTCCATAGGGTGGGGCCCAAATAGAAGATGGCTGATTTCTGGATTTGTTCCAGGCGTGCCTGGGTGACTGCAGGGAGGACTAAACGTTTGATGTGTATGGCTCTGAAAAGACTGAGGAGTATGGAATTGGAGCAAATTAGATAGGTACTGTTGGGTTCTGGTGTAAAGAATTTTGTGAACAATGGTAAGAATTGTATAGTCAGTCTGGAATTTGAGTGGAAGCCAGTGCAGGTGGATTAGAAGAGGAGTGACGTGATCACGCCGGGAAGAGTGAGAGGATGCGTGCAGCAGTGTTCTGTACAAGCTAGAGACGATGGAGCTGGTAATGGGGAAGACCTGCAAGTGCAACATTACAGTAGTCAAACCTAGATATGACCAGTGAGGATAAGAGTCGTGAGGGAGGGCACCGTGAGTAAAGGGTGGACAGCATGGGCCTGATGGAGAAAGAAGGAACGTTGCACCAAAGATGACACATGGTCATGGAAAGTGAGGGAAGAATCAAGCAGGACCCCCAAGTATTGGAGCGTACGGACAAAAGGGACAGGGGTAAAAGCGATCTGGGGCACAAGTAAAGGACATGGCGTGTGGAAGCTAAGCCAAATGGCAGCAGATTTGGACAGATTAAGGTGGAGACGGTTCATGGATAACCATGTGTGAATACTGTCTAAACAGGAGTTTGTGGGGGAAAGATCAGGGAACTGGGAGCTGCAGAAAGGTCCAGTGAGATGGCGAGAGAAATGTCACCCTGATCGTGTGCCATGTAAGTTTCGTTAAGTAGTGCAAGAAGGATAGTTTTCATGCTGTGTCCTGTGATTGTCAGGGGTGGAGGGCGTGGGTGGCATCCAGGTGGGATGATAACTGTGCAAAGACGAGTTTCTCTAATAATTTCAAAAGGAATGGCAAATTTGACACGGGGTGCCAGTTAGCAAGTATGGTGTGATCTAAGCTGAGTGTCTTCAATATGGTCCGAATAATGACATGCTTCCATAAGGAAGGGAAAGTACCAGAAGAAAGGCTACAGTTAAACATGATTAATACAGATGAGAGTAAGGCAAGGGATGGTTCCATAAGCCACTGAGAAGAGATAGGGTCAGTAGAACAGGTAGTCTTGTGAAATGTGGCAATGACTTTTGAGAGCTCAGACAAGTGATTGGCCTGAATGCGGTTCAGGAGTGAGATAAAGAAGACACAGGTCTGGGAGAGGAGAGGGAGAGAGGAGTTGGGGATGAAACGACTGTGAGTGAAGAGCGAAGTGTTACAATCTTGTCCTGAAAAAAATGGGCCAGGTGATCTGGGCTAGGGGGAGGGACAGGGATGGGTAGAAGGGGTGTGAGTAGATGAAAGGGAGTGAAGTATTGAAAACAGTTGCTTAGAGGAGTTGGCTGCAGAGGACAAGTTCCTGGAGGAAAGGTTCATAAACCATTATTAAGAAGGGACCCAGGATATCAATGCTTGACCCAATACAAGCATTGTGGAACCTGTGTCTTTTGGGGAAACTGCTAGGTACGTATGACCTAGATTGGCCACTGTTGGAAACAGAATACTGGGCTTGATGGACCTTGGTCTGACCCAGTATGGCATATCTTATGATCTTATGTTCTTATGTAATCTGGTCAGAATAGAAGGCATTCTCGGCATTGTGTAGGTGCGTTCTATAATGATGATAGTGACAATGAAAACTACGTAAGGTATCAATGGAGGGCTGTCTGCACCAAAGCCGCTCGGCTTTATGAAGATGCTTCCGCAGGAGCGAGAGACCAAGGCTGAACCATGGGTGATGCCAAAGGCATTGTCTAGAAGGAGCTGGACACAAAGGTGCCAGCTGGTCAAGCTGGTCTGTGATCGACACATGCCAAGTCTGGACTTGATCATCAAGAGCCAGTGTGGGAAAAATCTGTAGGCAGCAGAGTATCAGCCGAGGGGAACTGTGCTAGGGTGGCAGGGGTGAGCCACTGTCTCATCTGGGGATGCTCAGGAGCAGGGTAGGGACCTAATGAGCAGGTGGTAAAGGGAATAGTGAAGAGCACACTATAGTGATTAGTCCATGGTAGCGCAATGGTAGAGATATTGCTGGGGACAATGGGAGAGGCAGATGGAGTAAGGAGAATTTCTAGGGTGTGCCCTGCTGAATGAGTAGGAAGGGAAACGTGCTGGGTGAGAGAGAGAGATCAGAGAGGAGCATAAGGAAGGTCCCATCCTTAGTCCTAGCAGGGGAGTCAGTGTGAACATTAAAATCTCCAAGAATCATTAGATGGGAGTGGGTCATTTGTAGTTCCGAGATGGTCAGCAGAAGGGAATCCCAGAGGTCAGAACAGATGGTCAGCAGAAAGTATATGGGAGGGGTGGAGGCAAGGTGGAGTAGCAGGGATTCTGGATAATGGAGTGTTGCAGACAAGACCTCCTGGAAGGGAAGAGAAAAACGATGTAAAACTGCCAGGCTCCCCCTCCCCCCCCCCCCGTTCTGGCTGGAACGCGAAACTGACAGGGCAGAGAAACCAGGAGGCAAGCAGCGGTTCAAGAGGGGATCCTCCCCATGCGAAGCCACATTTCAGAAAGGAATAATGCATTGAGGGAGTTCTGGAGGAGTACATCATGTATAAGTAACGTTTTAGAGTGTAGTGAGTGACAATTAAGCAGTTCCATGCTCGGACTCATAGTGAGCAAGGCAGAAGCAGTACAGGGTCGACTCGGAGGGGGACATGTGGGATAGCAATAAGTGAGATTAGATGATACTCTGGCTGGAGAACCAGGGAGGATGGTTGATGACGGCTGAGGGCGCCAGCCCCAGTGAACGGGGATAGCAGACATAGTGTCCCCATGTTCTTATAAAAGGTTTGGACAAGTTCCTGGAGGAAAGGTCCATAAACCATTATTAAGAAGGGACCCAGGATATCAGTGCTTGACCCAGTACAAGCATTGTGGAACCTGTGTCTTTTGGGGAAACTGCTAGGTATATATGACCTAGATTGGCCACTGTTGGAAACAGGATACTGGGCTTGAGGGACCTTGGTCTGACCCAGTATGGCATATCTTATGTTCTTATGTGTATGTACAAACAGAAGCAGGTCCACAAAAGAAAAACTAGTGAGAAGGATGCAGTCCAAGTGCACTTAGTAGTACCAGAACAGTAGTGAGGACTGAGGGAGGGAGGTGCAATGTTTATCCGTGAGACAGGTAACTTCTATTATGCTTCTCGCCCTCGGACTCGCCCCTAGGAGCTCGCCCAAGGATATAAAAAGACTTGAAACAGTTCAGAGGAAGGCGACTAAAATTATTTGGAGCCTGCGCCAGAAGACATATGAGAAGAGACTTGAAGACCTAAATATGTATATCTTAGAGGAGAGGAGGGGCAGGAGAGATAGGATACAGAATTTTAAATATTTAAAGGGTATTAATGAACAAACAAACCTTTTTCAAGAAGGGGAAGCTGTAGAACTAGAGGCTAGAAAATGAAACTGCAAGGATGTAAACTTAAAAGCAACGTCAGGAAATACTTTTTCACTGAAAGGGTGGTGGATTCTTGAAATGTCCTCCTGATGGAGGTGGTAGGGGCAAAACCAGTGACAGAATTCAAAATGGCATGGGACAGACACATTGGATCCCTATATAGCAAGAGGATGGAATAAAAATAGACTTAAATATCTTTTATACGTCAACAAATAGAGGGGCTGGCTTGCATGGAGCAGCAGATACAACCCTAAACAAAGGCATTGGGGGGGGGGGGGGAAACTGCATGGAGCGGTGGTACAACCACTCTATCCACCTTATGGGGCAGACTAGATGCACCATACTGACCATAATCTGCCATCACCAACAATGTTGCTCTGTTAAACTCTCTGTCAGGATATTCTATGATAGTAACTTCTGCATTTGGCCAGTATCTCTTGAAGATATGATGGGTTTTCTCCCAGATTCTAGTTTAAAAGCTGCTGTACTTACTCTTTTAAGGGTAATGCCTGCTTAAGGTGCAGTCCCTCTTTTCAGAATAGACTCTTCTTCCCTAGAATATTGCCCATTAAACCTTCTCTTACAGGATTTTTCTGATAAAGCCAAAGGACCATTTTAAGACCACCCTTGACAGGAGGCCCTGAGGCAATATATTTGGCCATTCACCAATCTGACTGTACCTTGCGGGCTTTTCTAAGGCGAGCTGTCTAAATTGGGAAAGTAGTCTAGAGAATTTAACCAGTGATTATAACAGATCGGCCAGCAAATGTTCTTCTTTTGAAACTGAAATTTCTGCCCATCTGCTTATTTTTCACTATGAAACATTTAGAAACTCCTTCCATTCCCTAACATGAATAGGGCCTTTGTTCATACCCTCTTGTTTTCCGCTCACTGATAATATTGTCTTACAAACTGTTGCTTCTTGCTCACTGCCTGACATGAGGACATGGCCTCTTTTGAAACAGAGGAAACTCTCTGCTGTGCAGTCTTGGTACATGAGTAGCAAAGATCTGGCAAGATTTTTTTATTTCCTTTTTTAATTAGGTAGAACCAGGGTCGGCCCAAGGGTTTCTGCCACCCTAGGCGGAAACCACAGCCGCACCACCCCTGCCCCCTCCCGCTGCCGCCGATTATGTCTCATGAGGGAGAGGCAGGCAGCGGCAGTATTTCAAAAAAGCAGTAGCCTTTTGCCGCCACTTTCTTGCCCACAGCAGGCCATGTCCTTCAGCAAACATGGCCTGCCCCTTCTGATCTCCTTCCTTGGGGGGGGGGGGGCAGAAGCACAGCTGGTCAGACTAGATGGACCATACTGATCTTTATCTGCCATCATATACTATGTTACTATGTGTACTGCTGCCACCGGCCGCATCGCTTACCTAGTGAACGGGCTGGTCCTGGGTGTAACTGAGGTTTCCAGATTTTTGCAGGTAAATCTATGGCACTTGTGGGGGGAGGGAGAGCACCTTAGTTCTAGGTTTGAGCAAGAAGGCATGAAGGAGAGGAGTCATTACCTTGCTCCCCCTCTCCATCCATCCCATGACAGCAACAATATCACTTTCAAGCCGATAATCGATAGAGACATAGAAACAATGATGCATTTTCACCTGTACTGTGCTAAATATAAAGATAATGGATATAAATTCTTGAAAATATATTTTTTCCACCCTCTCTGTCCCTATTGCTAGAATCGGGGAAAGAAAGCTGCCAAACAGGTAGGAGTTGGGGACACAACTCTAAAATTTGGGACAATGCCCAAAAGTCAGGGACATTCGGTAACTTTAGGTGGAACTCAGGTGAAGTTGTTGTTGTTGTTGTTGTTAAGTGCCGTCAAGTCGATGTTGACTCATGACAACCCTCTGGATAGCTGTCCTAAACAGTGTTTGGTCTTCAGTCAAGCTGCTCATTGTTGATAGAGTAGCATCCATAGTTGCTGTTATTGTATCAATCATCTAATTGCTGGCCTTCCACTTTTGTGTTGACCTTCAACCTTGCCAAACATGATGCTTTTCTCTAATGATTTCTCTCTTTGCATGATGTGTCCAAAGTATGAAAGTCAAAGTGTTGTCTTCTGAACTTCTAAAGAAAGCTTTGGTTTGACCTCATCTAGTATTGACTGGGTTGTTCTTTGAGCAGTCCGTGGTATACATAGCACCATAATTCAAAGACATTGATTTTTCTTCCTGTC
The DNA here is from genome assembly GCA_033557465.1 of Ichthyophis bannanicus. NCBI lineage: Eukaryota > Metazoa > Chordata > Amphibia > Gymnophiona > Ichthyophiidae > Ichthyophis > Ichthyophis bannanicus. The sequence continues at coordinate 549,567,259 of CM066033.1, forward strand.
TGTCTTTTTCATTGTCCAACTTTCACATCCATAAGGTGTTGTTGAAAATACCATGGCTTGGGCAAGTCGAATCTTTGTATGGAGACAGACATCTCTGTCCTTGAGAATCTTGTCTAGGTCCTTCATAGTCATTCTGCCAAGGGCAATGTGTCGTCAGATTTCTTGACTGCTTGTCATTTCTTTATTAATTATTGATCCACGCAGGTTAAAGTTGTCCACTATTTCAATTTCTTCTCCATCAACAATAAACATTGATTTTGCCAGCTGTCAGGATCTTTGTCTCCTTTACGTTAAGGTACAGGTCCATTTTAAGATTGTTTCTTGATCTTGAGAAGCAAATGTTTTAGATCGTCTTCACTTTCAGTCAGTATTGTGGTGTCATCAGCATAGTGAAGGTTGTCCACTGTTGCTATGGAATTACATTTTGCAGTGAGCTCAGAGTGCTGATATTTAAGGCCCTTAGACCAGCTTTTCAGTACATGGAACAGAAATAACACTATTCTGAATGTCGTTTCTTCTCATGGCATTTGAAACAAGATGGAATAAAACACCAGTGCCTGCTGCCCCACGCAGCTGATGAAGCCTGAGGATACCCCTCAGCCATGCTGCTCCACCCAGTTGCCTTTGCGTGCACTCTTGCTGCCCCCTCAAATTCTAGTTTACCCCCTGACTGTCTACTGATCTCACTGTATCAGATACCCCTGTGGCGGACCGTTATCTGTGCTGCTCCAGAGGCTACAGATGTGGAGCTGGGAAGGGCTCCTTATCTTTTTTTCTGGATTCTGAGGGGGCAAAATCTTCAAGGTTTCAGTGTTTAGGGAACTCATACTTGTAGTGTCTTGCACTTGAATCCAAGGCAGCTCCTCAACTCCAAAAGGCAGCTGTTTCATTCCGAAAGATATAATTTAAAAATTTACTTTATTGGGTGAATTGATCAGTTAAATCAGTTCATCTGTTTGTTCAGACAGGAAACAAGGGAAAAAACCCAAGAAGGGCAAAAAAATAGACACTGGCAGGTTGATATTCAGAGGCGCTTATCCATATAGGGATAGAGGGAGGAGTGGCTCAGTGGTTGGGAAAGGTTACTTCAGGCCAGAAGGCCGGGGGTTCAATTCCCACATGGGGACAAGGAACTTCAGGCCGGAGGGACTGGGGTCTATAGTCCCATGGCAACTCCTTGTGGCCTTGGGCAAGCCACTTTAACCCTCCTTTGCCTCAGGTACACTTAGATATAATAGAAGTCTATAAATTAATGAACGGAGTGGAATGGATAAACGTAGATCGATTACACTAAAAAAATTTTTTTTTAAACTGCCTCTAATGTTTCGATTGATTTTTACGTTTTTTGGTGCGCTGAATCCAAATCTGGTAACCAATTTGCTCCATCACGTACAGATGTTTTGCTACATTGGGTTAGCAGTTTGAGGTGAACGTTTCAGATTGAGTGCGATCGAGATAAAAGTTTCTTGGATGAATTCTTTATACTAATTGTTTAGTAGTTATTCAAATAAGAATAAAGAAAATTGTAACAAGGCAGCACATAAGAATAGAGTAATGTCAACAAAACACACTGTGATGGTAGCAAAATTGTCTGCACTTAAAACAGCCACATACATGTGCACAAACATTGAGCATATAAGAGCGAGGTTAGACACAAAGCAAAGCAAAGAAATGTGCAAAAAATGTTGTACAGGTATGTATGTAAGAATAGAAAACGCAAACCGCACCATTGCAATACATGAAGACAAACACCCGATGGTGTGAAAATAAAATTCTAATAAATGAGATCCGACACTGTGGTAATAACTAGCAAATTTTTATTTCAAAGTTTAGTAAAAACACGATATTTGTCAACACAGTTTAGATTTTAAAGTCATTCTTGGGTCAATCAATCTCCTGGTGGGCCCGTTTCTTCTTCTTCCCCCGAATGCTTCTCTTGGTGCGCTGCTTGGCGTATTTTTCATCTGGGGTTTCACGCAGCAGCAACCAGCAGAAATCAGCCATCATAGTGGTGTTCCATCTTTCTTGGTACCTTCTCTCTGCGTCCTTGATGTCCTGGTGAAACCTTTCTCCTTGTTCTTCACTGTACGCCCCCAAGTTTTCGGGAAAGTAGTTCACATGGGAGTGCAAGAAATGGACTTTCAGGCTCATGTTACAGCCTTGTTCTTTGAAGGCATTGAGCATCCTGGCAACAATATCCTTATAGTTCTCATCCCGCCTGTTCCCCAAGAATTTGAGAACAACATCCTTGAAGGAATCCCAGGCTTCTTTTTCCTTCTCAGACATCGTTTCAGCGAATGCTCCATCTGAAATGAGTTTCCTTATATCAGGGCCAACAAACACTCCTTCCTTTAGCTTTGCTTCAGAAAGTCGGGGGAACTTTGAGCAAAGGTACCGAAAGCACTCACCATCTTTTGGAAGGGACTTGATGAATTGCTTAATGAGACCCAACTTAATGTGGAGAGGTGGTAATAGAATTTTATCACGAGGTACCAAGCTCTCATGAAGAACATTTTTCTCACCGGGTATCAAATACTCCCGAATTGGCCAGTCTTTTTTCCCCCAGTGTAGGTCGCGGGCCCGGCTATCCCACAAGCAAAGGAAGCAGGGATATTTGGTGAAACCGGATTGCTGCCCTAATAGCATGGATAGAATTTTAAAGTCTCCACAAATCATCCACTTATGCTCATCATAACGAATCTTCTGAAGAATCAGGGCCAAATTCTCGTATTTTTCTTGGAGAATAACAGAGTGAGCAATAGGAACTGAAGCGAATGTGTTGCCATTATGAAGAAGAACACCTTTTATGCTGTCTTTTGACGAATCAATGAACAGCCGCCATTCAGCAGGATCATACTTGAGTTTAAACTTTTCCATCACTCCGTATATATCGTTGCAAAATACCAAATCTTCCTCTTTGCTGAAATACTTCAAAAATTGTGTCTTGCGGTTGCGGTACCAATAAAAAGTTGTTCCTGTTGACAATAGATTTTTCTGTTTAAGCCGAGAACCTAGCAGTTGGGCAGCATCTTTTGGGAGTCCTAAATCCCGGACTAAATCATTCAATTCAGCTTGAGAGAAAAGTTCAGGTTTCGGATCTGGTTCAGTTTCAAACTCGGAAGTACTGGACTCATCGGGAAAAGCCATCTGATGAGTCTCATCATGATCAGAACCGTCCACACAAATATGATCCAAAGATTTTGGTAGTTCAGGCACAGGTACTTCGTTGCTATGAGGCATAGGCCTAATTGCTGAGGGAAGGTTGGGGTAACTTATTACGTTCTTATTTTTTAAGTTGTATCCCTTCACAATGCAAGAGCAAAAATAGCAGTCACTGCTGTGGTCTCTTTGTTCACGCCACATCATAGGTATTCCGAAACAAAATGCTTGTTTTTTACCTTTCATCCATAAGCGTAGATCTTCCTCACATGTCTTGCACACTTTGTGAGGAGCCCACGGTTTGTCTTGATCGCCTAACTTCAAACCGAAATAGGCGAAATATACTTTTTTAATAAATGCAGAAATGTTCCTCTGCCGCTTTTTCACGGTATATTCCCCACAAATAAAACAAAAACTGTCCGGAGAGTTGACGCAACCTCTGGCTCTGTGAGCCATCACAAATACACAGCACTGCAAACTGCAACTGTAGTGAACCACTTCGGAATAAAGCTGGATTACGACTGAGCAAACAAAAGGTAATAATGAACTTGCAAGAAACTGAAATTTGACAGGAACGTTCATGTCGCAACCACCGTGTTTGAGCGAGCGAACGAGGCGAGGCGAACAGGAAAGAACATGCGCCAGCGCGAGTACTGGATTTAGCCCCCCGCCTCCCAATTGTCCTGTTAATGTATAAAATGAATACAAAACACTCTAAAATATCATGAGGGAGTGTTTCTAGTTAGTTAACCATTACAACCTCTATTTTGGGCCAAGAAAATAAACTGCAGTCGGCTAAAAAGAAATTATGTGAACATTCCTTATATGGGTAAGAAATCTAAATTTGCAAGAAAACGTGACGTGATGGAACATTTTGGCTATTTTTCCTGGATTCAGCACCCCAATATCTATAGGAATCAGTTGCAAAACTGGAGGCAGTTTTTTGGTAGTGTACCTGTGTTGTTTATGTTATCAGAATATAGAAAGACTAGGAGACATGCAATGAAGCTACAGCGTAAACTATTTAATTTAAGACTAATAAAATAAAATATTTTTTCACTCAACATGTAATCAAACTCTGGAATTTGTTACCGGAGGATGTAGTAAAGGCTGTTAGTGTAGCTGGGTTTAAAAAAGGTTTGGACAAGTTCCTGTAGGAAAGGTCCATAAACCATTATTAAGAAGGGACCCAGGATATCAATGCTTGACCCAGTACAAGCATTGTGGAACCTGTGTCTTTTGGGGAAACTGTTGGGTGCATATGACCTAGATTGGCCACTGTTGGAAACAGGATACTGGGCTTGATGGACCTTTGGTCTCACCGAGTGTGGCATATCTTATGTTCTTAGATTGTGAGCCCTTAAGGGGCAAGGGAATAAAAAGTACCTGTTAGTATACATGTAAACCACACTGATTCTAAAGAGTGCTGTATAAAAAAAAATAAATTAAAATAAAATAAATAAATATAGAAAAACCTGTTATATGGATAAGGACTGCTGACTGGGATATTCAGTAGCCCTAGCCAGATAGTGGCGATTAATATCCTAAATGACCACCTCCACACTATCCGGATAGTGCAGGGAAAGTCTGTGGGCGAAGTGGCAAATTATATCGCTGCTATCTGGATAGTGGTGGTTCTTGCTGCTCTATGTGGACATTCAGCACCCGCCACTATCCCTACACTGATGCAGAATATCTGGAACAATTTTAGGCAGAGTGACTGGGGTTTAAAAAATCCCCATTGAATGTGTGTATTTATTCACTTTATACCACTAATAAAACCAATGAATATTTAAGCAGTTTGCAATGCCTACGCCTTGTAGCGCTATACAAATGACAAGTAGCAATTTCAGATCTACTCACTCACACCCCCAACAATAGATCTAGGAGATCATTAGCCGCCAATACGCTAATTATTCTGAGGGAAACCATAAAATGTGCACGATCAACTAATAATAGAGCATTCGTGTTCTACGCCCCCAGATGCTGGAACAACCTACCCCCCAGCATCAGATCGATCAGTGACCTCAGGCAATTCAGAAAAGCCCTCAAGCACCATTTGTTCCTGATGCACTTCTCACAACCAAACAATGTCTCACCTCCTCCCTCCTCATAACCCAATCCCTTAATATGAATTACAAAATAAGTAATTTACATAACATGTAATACAGACCAGACAGTATTTGTAATCAAGCAGTTGTACTGCTTCAGAGGTACATTATTGTAAATAGAATACCAACATACATCCTTCTCTGCTTAAAATGTACATAGTTTCCCCAGTTCAATCCCAGGTTACTTTCCTTGTTATATGTAAACTCAGGTCAGATCTGATCATGTCATAGAGTCAAATTGTTAACTGTAAACCGCACTGATAATAAAGAGCGTGGTACAGAAGAGCTGTTAAATAAATAAATAAAATAAATAGTAGTGGCAGTAGTGATGCAAATCGGGGAACCACAAAGCACAGACAAACTCAACTAGAAAAGAACATCGAGGACAATACAAAATTACAGTAAGAGGCGCAGAAGACAGGGAGGGTTTCTTTCTTGAATTCTTCCTTTCTGTTCTCCTCTGCAGATCCAAACTCCTCTGCTGCCATTAAGCAAACTTGGCAGTCGCCTAGAGTGACAAACTTTGGGATCTGTAGCAGCAGCGGCAATGACGATGAAACGGCAAAGAAACGCTTTCCAGAGCCTGAACCACTGAAAGGCTAGCCAGTCCTGTCCTCTCCGACATAGAGCACAGCAGCAGCATGTACTGGGTTCAGGCTCTGGAAAGCGTTTCTGTGCTGTTCTGTTGCCCCTGCTGCAGGTCACAGAGGTCTGGCAGCAGTGGTGGTAAGAGTGGGGGCAAGGGCAGAAAGAGGAGGGGCGCCAGAATGAGGGTTTGCCTAGAGCACCTCAAATCCGTGCATTGGCCCTGGCCCTGTGCAGACTCTACTCCTTGAGATTCTCTTCCTCTCAGTCTTCTTGAAAATTCTTTAGTTGGTCCTCTTGGCACCTCGTTCTTTTCCGTCTGGCATATGAAATAACACGATCAACACTTACAATTGGTGGGTTCTCTTGACGAAGGGGAATGTCCGATTTGACAGTTTCCTCTGAGATATTTTCTAGGTGCCAAGGCTTCCATGACACAAAAATCTTGCTGTTTTCTCCCCCAGAGTCTTCACAGGTCGTAGGCCTGCCACTGGCCTGCAAGTCTTCTCTAGCAGCTTTTCTCTAGCTCGCTGTAGCCTCTGTGACATTTTGTCATTTCTCTTTAGGCAAAATTGATAGTTAGGCTGATCTTAAAATAAATCCACTGTAGCAATTTCGGCTCCCTTTAATAATAGGCCAAGTTCAAAACTTTTTGGTGCTAACCCAGTTTCAGGAGTTCATGATCGTATGCATTGTGGTAGGAATTCAACGAGTGGGTGCTCGTCCTATTCCACACTGAAGTGAGGCAACTGGCTTGTTTAGAGCTCCTATCAGGATGGTAGCTGCTTTTTCTGCAGACTGTGGATACTTGTAAAAAATCTCTTTCTCGTCAGGGAATGGTGACCTGTAGTCCAATCATTGGTAGTGTCTTGGCTAGAATATTATGATGCGACTGTGCTTTCTTGATTTGGCAGAATCCTGCGGAGAAAGTTGTTTTGTAGCTTGTTCAGAACTCTGCTGCCCAGATTCTTATGGGATGCAAATATCATGTTTGTTTTTGTTTTAAATTTTCAGGGGGAGGCTTTACAGTATCCACAGAATATGAAGAAGTCCCCCACTTTCAAAAGCAACCCCCCCCCTACCTATACAGAAGCCACCTGAACAAAGAAGACTTCTGTCACGGTCTATACCCTGGTACTTACCTGGGGAAACCTCTGCTATCTAATGGGTCTGGGAGAGATATCACCCCCCTCTGTTCCTGCCCCCAGAGCTGCCAGACTTCAAAATGGTGGCTTTAACAGTTAACAGTAGCATATGGTGAAATCCACACAAAGTGTTTTGCATACTTTTATTAAAAGGGCCCCGAAGGGTGTTTGTTGTTGTTTTTTTCATAAAAAATTGAAGACTCTGGGCCTGATATTCAGATGCCATGGCAGTTAGCCGCAGCACTTAAAACTGGCAGGATATCAGTGACAGTATCTGGATAATGGCCGCTCAATATTCCGACTGAGTGGAATATTCCAGATAGCAATTTAGGCCTAAGCTGCACAGATAGCATCAGTTTTCAGCTGGCACATATGCAGATAGCAGCCATACCATCCCTGCGTTAACCAGATAGTGTCTGATGAGATCATTATCCGGATAGTGCCACTGACTATCTCATTCAGCACCTATATCCGGATAAACGTCTGTTGGCTATCTGAATAAGGGTTTTGAATATCTGCTCATTTACTTTTTCCAAGAATCTTGTTTATATTATCTGTGCCATTTTATAGGGAATTTTTGGTTCAGCTTCATCTTATTATTGGACAATGTACGCCCCTACATAAAGATAAGTGGAATTTTACAAATGAAGTCCGAGTGCAATCTGGAACGTCCATGCCAGAACGACTGTAAAAGAAGCGGGCATGATCAAACTCGGGGACCATTTTACAAATGCAGACATGCCTGAAATGGACACCAGCAGGAGCATCTACACAGATGTCTCCAGACCACTGATGTCTAGGAATAGCCTAATGGTTGGAGTAGTGGGCTAGGACCAGGGATGGCTGGGTTCAAATCCCACTGTTGCTATCATTGTGATTGTGCATAGTATTGGGGATGGTGTCGTGCCATCTTCTCTAAACCCTCTGGATGTTTTATGGCCAAAACAAGCACTTTCCCAATGTCTGTTCGGGCTTGGAGCACGTATAACCTTAGATGCGACCCTAGATGTTCAGATTATTTCTGAGATCAGTCGGCGGCATCCAGATTCATAAGAACGCCTCCACCTCACTCCCTTTCAGGCTTGGACATCAACAGACTCTCCTCCTAAAATGTCTTTGGAGATGTCTCCATGCTTTGGATGTCTCTATATCTGTTTTCAGATCTCCAAAGCATGAATAGGACTTCTAAAATAACCCCCAGTCTATCACTAAAAGAGATTAGAGTGCTGGGCGAAGAGATTCAGCCTTCCTTTAATCTGATGACACTACATCTCGGATCAAAGAATTCCGAGGCCCCCGTGTGCAAATTTTAAGTAAAATGTGACAGGCCAGAGAGAGAGAGAGAAGGGAGACTTTCTTTCTTACTTACTTAAAATATATTACTTGGTGAATTGCATCCCACCAAACTTCAGACATCAGCTAGACACAAACTAAGTCTTTATAGGCACGAAGATGGCTGTAGAGAAGCAGACTCCCGAGTACTGCCTGTGAGAAACTCTATTAAATTGTAAATTTTTATTGTAATGTCGTAAGCACATGTTCATGAAGCCGTGATAACTAAACTGGAGGTTATAGATAGATTTCTGGAAGACTGCTGGCAACCAGTACTGAACCAGAGGTGGCTGGCACGGATACTTTGACACTGGCTGTGCAAATCGAGCATTACCACCAGACAGAGTGAATGATATTTGAGGGTGGCATGCCATCCTTCACTCGGTACATTTAAATATAAACAGAAGAGTGGTGAAACAAAGGGCTACATGTGATTCTCTTGAATGAACATGGTTATAATTAATACACAATGGCTGTTTGAGATTTACTGCTGCCATCTATTCAAGAAAAAAAATAATTTTACAGCTTTCCAATGTGTGGCTCTTGAGCATTAAATCAGTGACCATAGCTAATAAGTGGTATAATAACTACGATAGTCACAGACAGCAATTCTGTAAATCATCATCATTTTTAATGCAAAAGCAACAGCAAACTCTGTAATTACTGGGTGCCTTTTGAATCACTCTTGTAATTACTGCATGAGATCGATTTAAAAATCCAAAACGCTGAACTGCATAAAGACTAAAACTAAAATTACGATGCATTAAAAGCTGTAATTGAGATCTATAAATTTCTTGTCATCCGCTTTTACCAGAAGATTCCGCTCCATGCTATTAACTTAAACTAACATGTATTTTAACATAGCACGGCCACAGAACTTTGGTGCTTGAGGGTTTGGGTTTTTTGGTGGCTGTTTAGGAGTGGAGAAATACAGAAAGGTTAACTGCAGGCACTAGGATAAGTGGTGGGGGGGGGGGGCTAACTTGGCTATGGAGTGTTTTACATATGCAGTCTTTCATAGGATAAGAGGTAATAAAAATTTTGTTTTGCTTACCAATTTCTCTCCCTTGCATTTCAAATATTTGTTTCCCTCACTTTTACTTTTTCTACTAATGACAAAACAGTCTACAGCTTGTGAATTTTTTGTTGCAGATTACCCCATTATATCCTGTGGAATCTAAAGCTATAGAATTTGTGCAAAACTAATTTTAGTTTGGGTTCAGTTTTGTTAAAAAGCCACTAAGGGGGTTATTCCAGAAGCCGAATAGACCGTTTATATCTGCACGGGAGACATTTACGTAGCAAAAACATCTACGAAAGTGTTCCTGGTGCATGGTGCCCGCAGATGTTTATCTTGCTTGCACGGGGATGTCTGCACATGCCCGTGAGGGAGCAGAACAGGGGCATGGCCTGCCCCGGAGACATGTGCACTGTGTTTCAGAAAGCCCCCTGTGCATGGTTCTGTTTTTTGTCACAGATATGCCCATTATTCCTATCGTGTGTTTGTGTGTGTGTGTACAGAAAGGTTAGAGGATTGCACGGGAGGAGCTGGTGTTGGGTTCTGCAAAGTGTGGAGGAAATGACTGCCTGCACATATAATGAAGAGTGGACCAAAGGAAACTAAACTTCAATTTAAAGGAAAAAATCACAACTTATTTAGAAAGATCAGCGATTCAGACTTAACCTGGCCTTGACTTTGACCTTAACTTTTAATCCACTAAGTATCCAATGCCATAGTCGCAGAAACCGAAAGTCAAGTGCTCTTTTTTACAAAATTACATTGATAAGTCATATTGATACTTTGTTTCCCTTTTAAGTGTTTTGTGTATGGGAAGCTTTCTATGCCCAACCTTTGGCATCACGAGCATTGATGAAGTAATGGGAACAGTGGGTGGATATATAAATCACCAGTAAGATCGCCCTTTGAACTTGGTGATGTCAAGGCCAGGTTAACTTTGAATCCCTGATTTTTTTTTTTCTTTAAATTGAACCAAAGAAAACTAAAGTTCAATCTTCATTATATGAGCTGTGAGATTTTTGGTCCTGTTTTATGAGTGTAGTGATATTTTTGCAGTGACCATGCTGCATGAGGCAGATAGGGTAACCTCCTTGCTGCCCTCTTCCTTTCTCTATCAGAGGGGATACCCAGGCTGAGAAGCCAGTACATGGACCTTACTGATGAACTCACTGTCACCAGGTTCCGCTTTGATACAACAGCCATACATCAGCTGTGCCAGGAGCTGGAGCCTCACCTTAGTGCAATAACACACAGGGGACAGGTCCTGCCTGTGCATCTAAAGGTGACAACAGCACTCGCCTTCTTAGCAACAGGTACCTTTCAATATATGCTGGCAGCCACTGCAGGTCTGAGACAAGCGGCAGTGTTCAAGTGCATCACCCAGTTTCTGAGTGCTTTCCTGATGCGTGCCTCGGATTATATTGCATTCCCTCATGCAGAGCAGCAGAGGCAACAGACAATGCTTCAATGTCATGATGTGGCAGGGTTCCTTTCTGTGCTAGGGTTGATTGTACGCATGTGGCCCTGAGGCGCCCCTTGATAGAGGGAGGCCACATTCCGCAACCAAAAAGCACTTCACTCTCTCAATATGCAGGTAGTGTGGAGTGGAGGAGTAGCCTAGTGGTTAGAACACTGGCTTGGTAACCAAGCAACCAGGCTTCAATTCCCACTAGTACTCCTTGTGTCCTTGGGCAAGTCACTTAACCCTCCACTGCCTTGGAAGAAAGGCCTGGCAATCTACTTCCGGTGACACTGCCAAGAAAACCCAGGAGCTTCTGGGTCGCCAGGAGTCAGGACTGACTCGAAGGCACACATTGCATTTTTTGTGCAATGCACTGGGAGAAATTACTGATGTTGTTGCAAGGTTCGCAGGATTATGCCAATCCAGGATCTACGCAAGGTTTGAGAGTGGTGAAATCTCTGGCAGCTGACTATTAGGTAAGCTGACACAGAGATCCCCCCCCCCTTGCCCATGTAGGTGTGATCAGGGGAGCATTGCCACAAAGCAGACTGTGAAAAGGCAGACAGGGTTGCCCACAGATAGCAGATGTGTACAGACTGAAATAAGCCAAGGCAGAGAGGGGACATTGTATGGGACAGGTGCAGCCACATGTAGGGAGCTGCTGTGAGAAATGCCAATACGCAGTTCCTGGGCAACTGCCTCTACTTGCGCTTCAGGTCCTCATGTCTCTGTTCTTGTGATATATGGAATTGATCTTGTGGCAGATGATTTTTTTTAGGCATCCATTCGTGTGCCCTCATTGCCAGGATCTCCTGTACCATGAGGTTTAGTTCCCCCTCAGTGAAATTGCACTTTCTTGTGGGAACCTTTGGAGCCAGATCCCAGTGAGAACTGGAGAGGCGTGGCCGTCAGACATCCATGTGTATATCGCGGAGACGTGGAAGTTTTCAGAATACAGTGAGTGCGTGGACGTCCCCACAAATGGACGTGTCCATGTCGCCACTTGTACATGCCCGATATGTTGGATGCGATGCAGTGAAAATGTCTCCATCCTGATCACAGAAACACATGTATGTCTATGCCCACGAATGCAAATACGATTGGAATCGTACCCAATCTGCATGTGACCGTGGGAGATATGCGGCCTATGTGGAATTTGCCTCAACATGAGAAATGCAATCGCATTTAGGGGCCTGTTTACTAAAGTGTGGTAAGTTGTTTTGTTTTGTTTTGCATTTACTGCATGTTAATGTAAAATTTAACATGTGCAAAGCCTGTGTGGTAACTATTCTCAACCTTGTGACCCTCTCCAGTCTGTAGCAGCATCCTCATACCTTTTGATTCCCCCTTCTTAGCCTCCAAGGCAGTACCAGCATCCTCCAGCCTACAGTCCCCCCTCCAGTGAGAACCACCATCCCCATACCCTCTGATTCCCTTCTCAAGTAGTACCAACATCACCCCCCCCCCCCAAGAGACAACCACAGAGGGGAGCATGCCAGGGAGAGATTCAGAGAAGAATCTGGTCAACCTGACAGAAGGGCACCAGCTACTTGACCACTCCTCCCTCTGATCACAAGAATCCCAATGGCTGTACCGCACAGCACCCTGCTGCTTCAGAACCCAGGCAGAAGCTCTGCGCTCAAATCAAAACAGCTGGCAAAGCATTTGAAGCTCAGACTTTTCTTCAGCCTCAAGACTCCGAATGTCTACAGTTGTCTTTGGCAATGGCAACAAAGACTTTTGTCTTTTGAAACTTATTTTTTGGAAATAAATTTTCTTCTGAAAAAAGGATTTCTTCCTCATCGTCTCTCCAGGCCAGTCCAGGTACCAATAGGTTGTCAGCTCCCTCCAGCAGCTGAGGACTGAACTTGACAGAGTCTTGTTAATGTAGTATATAGGCTCCACCTACTGCATCAGATTCCAGTCTTTTAGCCCTCAGCAGCTGGGAAGGAACTCCTCTTAGGTGGACTTCCAGGACAGACAATAAGACAGTTTAAAAAAAAAAAAAGAAGGGGAAAAGACAATAATGAATGAATAAAGAAATGACAAGAAGGGAGAAAAGACATAAGAAGGTGTATAGGGCTGGTTTGTTCTAGCAGGGCAGTGATTCCAGTGAGAGGAGACAGAGAGGCTGGGAACACTTCCCTCTGGGGAACGGTGAAGTAAGAAGGGCAGCAGAGGCAGGGCCTGCCTCTGTTTCGGTTTCTCTGCTCAGGATCTGCTCACGAGTGAAGCTATGGGGGCTCTGACTATCCCTAGCTGGCAAAGTTGTCCTTGAGGTAAGGAAACTTGTCGGGCCCGAGACCTTTGTTATTCCTTCATGGCATGGGGAAGAAAGGACTGCGGGGAACTGTTCCTCACAATCAGAGCAGTCAGCGGGGCTCTTCCGCGTGCCGCGGCCTTCTCCCATGCAGCATGGGTGCGGGTAAGGCGCGTGTGCATTCTGCTGCCTGCTATAGTGTGTGCACAGTGTGGGAGCCGTCATGGTTTAGCCTTCACAGGTCTTTGATGCATGTGTAGTAGGCAGGGTAGCAGGCTGGAACAGGGCTTTTCAGCCACAGCCATGCAGGAGGCAAAAGCAGCTTTGGAGGGGGAAGTAGCAAGGCTGTTGGTTCCAGCAGGTATGGCGGGAACCGCAGCAACTTTGCAGGTAGTAGCCGTTTCCCCCACACAGCAGAAAAAGCAGAGAAAAGGTAAGGCTAAGGCCAAAAAGCACGTAATGGATGGTTTAACACCTCAGCTACTGATGCCAGGGCTACAGGAGGGGCTTGAATCAATATTTTCACCGTAATTTATTCTGTCTCTGCATAAAGTATATTGTCTAAAAAGAAAACAATCGGAACATTTCAATTCTCTTGGTAAAGTACCATTCCCCTCAGTGGAAGAGGCTGAGCTGGCAGGGGATCCTGGAGAGAGACCTTCACAAAGGGGGCATGACAACATGGAGTGGTTGGGTCATGAATCCCCAAGGGCACCATTGGCAGAGGAGTTTGGAGAAGGCTTCTCTGACCTCGGGACTGACCCATGGACCCTGGAGTTAGAGGAAGGTGAAATTGCCCCAGGGGAGTATCCCAATATTTTCCGGGTATTTCACAGGGAAGAGCTGGGGGCCCTCATCACTCATTCCCTGTCGGCATTAAACATTGCACAGGCAGCAACCCCAGAAGAACCTCTGGAAGACCCCCCTGCTTCAGGGTTTTAAGGGAGCACAGGTGTGCTTTCCGGTCTGCAGAGTGATCAAGAAGATGATTAAATTGGAATGGGAGTATCTGGAGGTGATCTTGCGGGGCAGCTGCTCCAAGGGGCGTCCCTATCTGATTCCTCAGGAGGAAAGAGACCTATTGCAGATGCTGAAGATGGATGCCTTTGTCTCGGTGGTGACCAAGAAGACTACCAACCCTGTGGAAGGGGGGTGAGACCCTGAAGGATCTGCAGGATAGGAAACAAGTTGATTCTGAAGCAGGAATTTGATGAGTACCCTGGCCTTGCAGGCATCCGTTTGCAGAGTCTATGTTGCCAGGGCCTCAATCTGTTGGCTCCAAGGAGAGGCTTTGGCCGACTTGAAAGGGCGATCGACCAAGGAAGGAGCTAAACTGGAATCAGCTGTTGCTTATATGGCCGGCGCCTTTTACGATTTGATGCAGATAATCTCTTAAGACTATGGCTTCAGTAATTGAGGCAAGATGGTTCCTATGGCTTAGGAACTGGGCGGTAGACGCTTCTTCAAAGTTCAGACTCTGCAAGCTTCCCCATAAGGGCAAACTTCTCTTTGGGAAGGCATTGGACAAAATCGTGAAAGACTTGGGTGACTCCAAAGGAGGGCATCTGCTGGAGGATTGTCCAAAGGGACAAAAACTGGGCAGTCAGCAGAGAGGACAAGCAAGAGATTTCCGAAGGTTCCGAGCACCACGGTTTGTGCCCTACCAGAGAGGTCGCTATGGGGCCAGAGGGCAGCCCTTTTGGGGGGGCCTGAGGTTTTGGATGGGGTGGTTATGCTATCCAGCAAACCTCGTGCAAGAAGCCTCAATGAAGCCAAGTAGGCCTAGCTGGAGGTAGCGATTGGAGGTTGGCTATAACAGTTCTACTCCATCTGGATTGCTGTGACAACTGACCAGTGGGTCTTGTAGATCATCCGTGAAGGTTATGTACTGGAATTTTCGAGCCCTCTGCCCAAAGCATTTGACGCCAGGGAAGAGGGAAGCAGTTTCAGCCACTCTTCGGTGCTTACTACAGCTGCAGGCAGTAATACCAGTGCCCCGAGACCAGTATGGTCTGGCCAATACTCCATTTACATCATGGTACCCAAAAAGGAGGGGTCCTTCTGACCCATCCTCTATCTCAAGCATGTGAACCAGAGCTTGAGTATCACATTTTTGAATGGAGACATTGCGCTCGGTAATATTAGCAGTGAGGCAGGGCAAGTTCCTGTTGGCGCTTGACCTCACGGAGGCCTATCTGCATATTCCCATCGGGCTGGATCACCAGAGATTCCTACGTTTCGAATGCCTATGGGTCTATGGGACATTTCTAGTTCAGGGCGCTGCCTTTTGGCCTGGCTACTGCACCACACACCTTTATAAAGGTCATGGTGATAGTGACAGTGGCGTTGGAGACAGGAAGGGGTCTTGGTGCATCCCTGCCTGGACGATTGGCTCATTCGGGCAAAGTCCGAGGCAGAAGCATACGTCACTATGAAGTGAGTGCTGGAGTTTCTACAAAAGCTAAGCTGGGTGGTCAACCATGCCAAGAGCTAGCTTTGCCCAGGGCAATGCTTAGTGTATCTTGGGGCCTTGTTTGACATGGCAGCCAAGACTGTTAAGCTATCTGATGTCAGGGTGCGAAAGATCTTGGGGCAGGTCCGACGCTTCCTGCCACCGAAGGCACCAACGGCATGGCGCCATATGCAATTGCTCAGCTCAGTGGTGGCAGCCATAGACATGGTGCCGTGGGCCAGGGCCCACATACATCCACTACAGCAGGCGCTCCTCTCACGGTGATCGACGCAGAGACACCCTTTGTCTCAGAAATTGGTGTGCCCAGAGGACATCAGAGTGAGTTTGCAGTTGTGGCTGGAGCCCGCTCATCTCAAGGCAGGCAGGCCGTTGGAACAGCCACAATGGATTGTAGTGACCACGGATGCCAGCCTCTTTGACTGGGGAGCACACTTTCTGTCACAGGTGACACAGAGATGCTGGTCCCCAGAGGAAGCTTCTTGGTTGATCAACAGGCTCGAAATGAGGGCAGTTCTGTTGGCGCTGCAGGGTTTCAGGCATCTGCTAGTGGGGAAGGCAATTCGGGTCTTCTGACAATGCAACGATGGTAGTCTACATCATCAGGCAGGGGGGCACAGGCAATGCTACCTTGGTCAATGAGAGTCAGAGGCTCCTGCAATGGGCAGAGGAGCATCTGGTAGCCCTGTTGGCGGCTCATGTTGTGGGGAAGGACAATGTACAAGTGGACTACCTCAGTCGACACACACTGGACCCTGGAGAGTGGGAACTAAATGCGGCGGGGGGGAGGAGCCGATCATGGACCTCATGGCTACTCTGACCAATACCAAGGCCGCACGTTTCTTTAGCAGGTGCAGGGAGCACATGTCTGAGGGACTCAACGTCCTGACCCAAGCTTGGCCGCAGAAGGGCTCTTATATTTATTAACTCCATGGGCACTAATCTGTCTTGTGCAACGGATAGAGGCGCACGATGGGCGAATGATTCTCATAGCCCCAGATTGGCCCTGGAGGCTATGGTATGCCGATCTCACCCACCTCCTCATCGATCGGCCATGGAGGTTGCCCGACAGAATCAATCTTGGGGCAGGGACCAATGCTAATGCCACAGGTGGGTCGATTCTTGCTTACAGCTTGGCTCTTGAAAGGGCGCAGTTGCGCCACCAGGGCTACTCAGCAAAGGTCATTTCCACCATGCTGAAGGCAAGAAAGCATTTGTCAATACTGGCCTATGTCCGTATATGGCATATATTTGAGAATTGGTGCACGTCCAAGTACGTAAGACCCTTTACCTGTGCGCTTCCAGACACTTTGTTGTTCCTCCAGGGTGGTCTGGAGAAGGGTCTGGCCCTCAGTTCCTTAAAGGTGCAGGTAGTTGCGTTAGCCTGCTATTGGGAGCACATGCAGGGTCGTTAGCTGGCAGTGCAGTCGGACGTGGTCCAATTCCTGCGAGCCGTGAAGATCGTATGACCACCCTTCCAGCCTGTGGTCCCACCTTGGGATCTGAATTTGGTTCTGGAGGCGCTGGTGGAGCCACCATTTGAGCCCATTGCAAGGGTATGTGTATGGGACCTCACCTGGAAAACCGTTTTCTTGGTGGTGCTCTGTTCCGCGCAACGGATTTCCAATCTACAGGCACTCTCGTGTAAAGAGCCTTTTCTGCAGTTTACCAGAGAGAAAGTGATGCTGAGGCCGGTACCATCATTTCTGCCGAAGGTGGTGTCGCGTTTTCACTTGAATCAAACTATTTCTCTTCCAACCTTTCTGGATCTGGGGGGCTCGGAGGAGGATTTGCAACTTCATTGGCTTGATCTTCATAAAGTTCTCTGGAAATACGTCAAGCGGACGGAGTCCTTTCGTAAGATGGACCGGTTGTTTGTCCTTTTTGATGGCCCTCGCAAGGGGGAAGCATCTTCAAGTTTTGATTGCCTGTTGGTTGAATCAGGCCATCAGTGCAGCATACGCAGTGCGAGGGAAGGTTCCGCCCATAGGGCTGCGAGGATATTCGACACGTGGCCAGGCAATATCCTGAGCAGAACATGGTCTAGTTCCTCCAGTAGACATCTGCAGAGCAGCATCTTGGTCGTCACTTCATATCTTTTCAAGATATTATCGATTGGATGTGCATGCCATACAGGGCGCAGGGGTTAGGGCTTCGGTGCTTCAGGCTGGACTCTCGGGTCTTCTTCCCCTCCCCCCCAGGATTAGGTACTGCTCTGGTATGTCCCATTGGTATCTGGACTGGCCTGGAGAGACGATGAGGAAGGAGAAATTAGACCTTGCCTCCAGTTATCTTTCCTTGAGTTCTCTCCAGGCCAGTCCAGGGTTGCCCAATTGGATTGGTTCGCTGGTTTCTGGTTGTGCATGGCTACTGTGTGAGGGTGTGTCCGACTGGTGGAGAAGTAGCTGGTTGGCATTGCAGTACACAGACATATTCTGGTAGGCGGAGAAAAGGGTGTGTTTCTGATTCTGTGACTGGCTGAGCCAGTTGGCCCTGCTCTCCTGAATCCCATCACGGGGGATAATGTACAAAGAGTCCATGGTGCACATGAAGTATTTAATGGACCAAGGGGGGTAAGTTCTCTCCAGTCCTTTTCTGTCTCCTTTTGGCTGGAAGGCAGCTTGCAGGGGGGGATTTTGTTTCAGTTACTAAAGGGTTTTTTGCATTAGAGTTGAATGGTAGTTAGCTGCTTTGTCAAGAGGAGACTGGAGTCTGGTTCGGTAGATGGAGCTTATATACTGCATCAGCAAGACTTTATCAAGTTCGGTCCTCAGCTGCTGGAGGGGGCTGACAACCCATTGGTACCTGGACTGGTCTGGAGAGAACTCAAGGAAAGACAATTAACAGGTAAGGTCTAATTTCTCCTTTTTCTCTCTGTCATTCTCCGCATGTACACTGTCTTTCTGGTGTCCTATGAAAGTTTTATTTGTATATATTTTTTTGGAAGGGGGATGGTAGAATGCTTGAGGGTGGCACTAACTATTCACTTGTCTAGGGTAATCCACCTCCATGGATGAAGGTTCTCTGCTTTGTGACTAGTCAGGGAGAGAGCCCCCACAAAAAGAACTGCCATGGAAAGATGTTTAAATGCTGGTAGTGCTCCGTGACTAGTCTAACTTTTTCACGATTATTGTTAATCATTTCAATACCTTGGAATCTGTTTCCGCACCAGTATGAAAACGCTATGTCTGCTGCATTGTGATATGTGGAGCAATGCTTGCAGAATCTCTGTGACATCATTGCTTTGGCTGAGAAGACTAATATGCGCTATGCAATGATGCCAAAAGTGAGTACTAGTTTGATTTTGTTGTGGGAAAGGGAAATGTGGTCAAATATATTCATTCCCAAGATTCTTGGAGTGTAGTTACATACAGGGTTATCTTTTGTCCGTGCCCTTCATTCTTCAGGCTCTCTTTCCAGCTAGCTGAGCCCTTTCGAGAACATGCCCAGTTTAGTGTGGTCACGCTGATTGCCTTCCCCTTGCCAAATAAGGTGCTCCCTTCAATAAGTTAACACAAGTATTGAATAGCTTCTAGTTTTGAGGGCTGGAAAACCTCAGTAACCTCGCTAATCTCATTTGCTTGTACTGCTTCTTAATTTGCAGGTTTTAGTGGCAAGATACGAAAGTGGGTTTCCTGGTCTGTCTTCTATGCAGGTAGTGCAATGTTGTTGGAAGTTGTCGTAGAAATGTGATTCTCCGCCACCAACACAGTCCCTTGTTGCTGCTGTATGGATGAGTGGTTTGTCTTTATTCTGGCATCTCAGCCGAGATGTGCTAGTAGCTGTCAGCACTGCTGATGCACACAAGCCCTCGTGACATGACAAGGCATTTGGACAAGTTCCTGGAGGGAATGGTCCATAAAAAAATTATTAGCCAGATAGACTTGGGAGATTCTTCAAATGAGCTATGAGAGAGAGAGATCAACCTTTTGGGATTTGCTGGGTATTTGTGACCCAGACTGGCCACTACTGGGCTGAGTAGACCTCGGTCTCACCTTTCATAGTTTTTCTTCTGCTCCACAGCATACGGGTTTGCTCAGTCAGTGTTCAGGCATCGGCACTGGAACTGGCAGGCAGGAGGGATACCGCCAGCCTTTCCTCTGTACAGATGTCTCTCCTGGTTCTGAGATTGACTGGCTCTTCTGGCCTCTTCACTGGGCTGTTTCTGCTCCAGCACAAGCTTTCGTTTTTAGGTGCAGGGAGCTCTTCATTAGAGGCCAAACCATCCTCCTGTAGAGCTTTAGGAGCTGTTATTCTTACGTGTCAAGAAAGCTTAACTGCCCTTAACTACACAATAAACAACAATTTACAGTTAACAAGTCAATACTAACAGCTCGATGCAGAAACCCTGCACTACAGCCCTTGCACAGAGTTTCTTAACACAGGTTTGTACGGCAATGCTGTTAGTAAACTGTATGGCAAAAGTCAGCGCTAAACAAGGGGAGCAAGCCAGACCAATGCGCATGGGGGGTCTACACTGTCGCCGCATGTTGCATTGCTGAAAAAAAAAAGGCCATCTGAGGTGAGGTTTGACTTATTCCAGATGACCAGACTCCCTGTTTGCATTCTCCCTCTCCTGAACTGCAATCTCCTCCTCCCCCCAAACCTGCCAAATCTTCTCTGGTGGCCCAGTAGCCCCTACCCCCACAAGCCAATGAAGCATTGGGGAGCAGGAGTGATGCTCACACTCTTCCACCTCCCCCCATTGCCATCTTGAAAAATGGCAGTAGCTAGTCCTCTGCGGTGCATCCTGGGATGAACTGGGCAGGATCGGTCTTCCCCAAATTGCCTTATATGACAGAATGACCCTTCTCTAGGGTGCATCCTGGGACAGCTGACCTTGTGATGTGCATCCCAGGATACACTCAGAGGAGCGGGGGGGGGGGGGCGGAATTCTTACCTTATATGGCAGGCCGACCCTCTATCTGGTGCATTCCAGGATGCCCCGTGTGAGGCCAAGTGCTACCATTTTTCTAGATGGCAGCAGGGGGATGAGAGCATGTGCGTATCATTCCTTCCTCCCCCCAATTGATAATGTATCGGAGGGGGGGGGGTGTCCCAGTGTTTCTGGGAGTTCAGGAGGGCGGGTATGGCCCACTAGGCCACCAGGGAAGACTTGGGGAATGGTTGTGATCGGGTCCTGGTCTTCTGAGGCAAAGTGTCAAACTTCACCTTGCATGATTTCTTTGTTCCTTGCTGCATCTTTACACCTGCCTGAAGCTGGCATAAAAATCCAGTGCTAAGAAGAGTAAAAACCGTGCTAAGTTTCAGTGCAGTTTTTGACATCAGGAGTAATTAAAAAGTAGCATGCTTACTGTGCTATGCTTTAGCACTGTGGTTCTCAACCCAGTCCTCTGGAACCCCCAGGCCAGTCAGGTTTTCAGGATATCCGCAGTGAATATGCATGAGAGAGATCTGAATGCACTGCTTTTGCTGTATGCAGATCTATATCATGCATATTCATTGTGGATATCCTGAAAACCTGACTGGCCTGGGGGTTCCCCGATGTCTGGGTTGAGAACCACTGCTTTGGCATCATATTTTTTCCTTGTGACTTACCCATGATAGCTTGCTTTCTGCATCAGAGGGCAAGACTAGTGTAGGAAAATCTTTTAGCAAAATGCTGCACTGAGACCTGTAGCGGTGACGATGTCATTCAAACAGCATTGCCGCGTTTACCCAAAGTCTCCAACGCTGCATTGCTGTTCTTGCTCGCTTTGACCACCCGCGTCCACCCTCTCCGACGCAGACTTCCCGTTTTGCCTGGGGGTGAAAGCGTTCCCAGGCAAGCAGGAAGTCTGCGTCAGAGGGGGCGGAAGCACTTGACATATTCTCTCTGCCAGTTTCTTGATGATTTTTCTGTGGAGAAAGAAATACAGACCAGCATGTTCTGCATTATTTCAGATTTTTCTGAGGCTTTTTGAGTTGGTATCAGCAGTTCAATATTTTTATTTTTTTTTCTAAATAGGAACTATGACAGAAGGCAGTCTTGCTAACAAATGCAAACTATGGGCATCTTGATGCCATCAAAATAGGGATGATATTTTTTTTTACCAGTGTGTTTTTTTTCTTTTGCACAATGTATATGAGCCTTTCACTTGGAGATGAGGATGGGGTAAAGCACCTAAATGTAAGGTATCTTCTGTGAGTTGCTAGGTGTGACCTTCAGGCCACTTTATTTTCTTTGTATGTATTCATTCTGAATGGTTCTAGTAGTTAAAATGATGCTGTTTTAGCAGATCCATCACTCTGACAGCTAGAATGACTTATGTGCACTACAACGTTAGCATGTACTAACACCTAGAAAGGCAAATTTCAATAGTACCCGGAGATCGGAATTGAGATGCTGAGGTCAGAACACAAACCATTACAGCAGTGTTTTAGAAAAGGCCCTGCCGAACATGAAGCCTTCTCTAAAGTACATATGAGGACGTGCCGGAAAGCAAATGTAGAGTCGGAGGAATTATTTTAGAAATCTACACTTTCAAAAAATACATGTGAATTGGTATTTTGCAGACTTGTATGTATAAGTGCTGCCAGTTAACTAGAAAGACCGCTAACTTTAATTTATTTCAGTTTGGAGGGGAAAATAGACAAGGAGGTATTGAGGAGGATACCCCCTTCATATCTTCTGTAAAAGGCTGGCCCAAAGGAGCACTTTCAAAGAAACCTGTATGTGCTAGCGAGAAGCTGTAAATCACCTCAACATAGACAATTTTGGTCATACATGTGCATCCCCGATATGAAATGGGGAAAATGTTTGTACATCTTTGACTCTCCCAGGCCATATTCTAACCACACCTCGACACACCCCCTTGCAAGTCTGTATATTATGGGCAGCGAAGTGTAATTCTAGTCCTTTCTAAAATGAACATTTCCACCTGTAAATGCTAAATATTCCATGTAAAAATTGTGAATAAGGCTTTTAAAATATTCCTCTTAATGTGTATTATTAGTCATTAGATCTTACAACATAAAATGGGACCTGCAATAAAAGTAACTTACTTTAATAGTGGTAGTGTGGGCTATTGCGGGAGTGCACGTTAGTAATTTTAGCTGTGTATCCTGTTTTCAGTCTTAGTATTTGATCTCTTCGTTCTTTAACTTAAGGAGTTTGAGGAATGGCTATTGCAGAGTTTGTTTTTAGTTTTTTTGATATATCACCTTTGAAGACAAACAGCATCAAAGTGCATTCGTTTTTTGGATTTTATGCAAGCACTTTTTGCATGTATCGAAGAACAAATGGGTGATTTTCAGAGTGCGACTATTAATTTCTGTTTGACTAGAAGAGCAACTGCATTGTTGGACATTTAAGAGTGATGGGCTGCTTTGAGCACAGTTCACAGAATCCTGAGCTCACGTCTGCAAGAAGGATGTGACTGCATATGCTGGGTTTATTTTTATTGGTCTTGCAGTAGTGATCTCCCTGTGGGACGTTAGATTACTTTCTGAAATCACCACATCCTAGCTTTTCTATTCTGTTCACAAGATTGAACCCACGCAGCCGGGGCTGTCGAGGAATCTTGTTCTGTTGATATACTGCAGTTCTGAGGCGTATATAGCAACAACCAGTAGCAATAAAGTTATTGCAAACAAAAACTGAGTCCAAAAAGTATTTATGTTTATGACTAAAACGCCCACTCAAAAAAAAAAAAAAAGGAAAAAGACAAATAGTTGTTCTGAACTGAAGATGAAATGAACATTCTCATCTGCTAGTCATTAACGATTTTATGAGGAGAGTTTTTATAACTGGGTCCCTATATTTAGGCACCCAGAACACACCTATTTGAAGTCCTTTTTGTAAGGAAAATAAGGCACCTACTTTTCTTTATAAAATAGGGGTTTAAGAGGCTGAAAAAGTACATTAAATTAGTTGCAGTCGCTTAAACTAGCCCTATGGCTGGTGTAAATGCCGTGCCTAGGGACACGTTTATGCAATGACATGGTAAAAACATCTAGTGCAGGAATTTTACTGCGCTGGCTAATTGCTTAGCATGTGATGGGGCGGGGATTGTGCAGGTTAGGGCTGCACAGTGCAGTTAGCATGGGGAGAATTACCAAGTGCTAATTGTCAATGTAGCAGTTTGTGCGAGTGCATTTGACGCCACCCCAGTGGATGGCATTAAGTGTACCCATGTCAATTACTCCGCAGCAGGTAACGTTTCTCTGTGGTAACTGCAGTGCACATGCTGACCATTCCTCCAACAGTGCACAGCGTTTGCACTTATTGAACGTTAACGTTTGCTCTTAGCACTTGGTAAGTGCAGTAACTTACCACACATCGGTAAAAAT
Source organism: Ichthyophis bannanicus (assembly GCA_033557465.1). Taxonomy (NCBI): domain Eukaryota; kingdom Metazoa; phylum Chordata; class Amphibia; order Gymnophiona; family Ichthyophiidae; genus Ichthyophis; species Ichthyophis bannanicus. The sequence continues at coordinate 549,591,093 of CM066033.1, forward strand.
GCACCCTGGTGTTTTCAGGAACACGCATACATTTTGTAATTTCCGTCGATAACTCTGTACCCCCCCCATAGTGTGTCTAACATGGCCACGGTGAACGTACACACGATTGGCCTGAATGTGCACCCACTTTGGTAGAAAAGTGATATATGAGCCTAGTTAAATAAATAAATAAAATAAATGCATACTTTCAGAATAATGATCGCCTGAAGTATACATAGAAGTGCCCCTTTACGCTCATAAATCACTAAAGTACCGTGATTGACATGTGGAATTTGCACCCAACTTTCTGCAGCGCCTCATAAAATGATCCTCTATGTGTTATATATATTTTGGGTTGTGCTGTGAGCGAGTTGCATCATTTAGTCCATGAAGAAATGATCTTGGTAGTGAGTGGTGACCGTTGCACCACCGTCTCGTAAAATCAGCCTAATTATTGGCTTCTGAGTGTCGTGGCTTTTAAAGGGAAGATATTTACATAGGGGAGAGATGAATTAAAGACAGATTTTTATTTTTACCTCTGTTACGATTATAGCTATAAAAGAGAACCTTTTGTATCAGGGGCAGCTGTTTTTACAGAGTTCCGATACAGCAATGGGAGCAATGTTTGCCTCTACTGTTGCAGGCTTTTTATGGCCAAACTAATATTAACAAAAATAATTTAACAGATATTGGGATATTTTGAAGATCCGTCCTTGTTTTGAAGCGAAGACCATGAGACTTGCATATACCAGACATCAAATTTAAGGGAAATCATTGCATGAATCTGAGTAGAGAAGGTGGTGTTCAATATACTTTATTGGGAAGTATTCTGGTGCAGGAACATTATTATGCCTGTGGGTATTGTAGTTCTTGCGGTATGATGTTACAGTTGAAAGATGGTTGTCTGTATAAATTAAGACATTTCACTGACTGTTCTCAGATTTTGTGATCTATGTGGCATTATATGCCTGGTAGAAGATCTGTGTGAGAGAATGAAAAGCTGAAAATGTTTTATACCTGTTAGTATATACATACATGTAAACCGCTCTGATGTACAAGTAAAGGGTGGTATATCAAGTGCCTAAGCCATAACCATAACCATATGTTTGTGCTATAGACAGGGAGCAAAGAGGAATTAGTGCGTTTTCTCTCAGTGGTTGAATACTTGTCCTGAGAAGATTCCGTTCTCTTGGAGTTTTGATATAGATGCTGCTCATTTTCTAGATCTTTTAGTGACACAATGTGCTGAGAGTTTCAGAACCTAATGTACACGGAGCCGGCAGATCATAACTCCTTGCTCTATTATGATAGTATGCATCCTCCTACTATGAAAGATAACTTGCCATACTCACAATTTCTGAGATTCTAAAGAATTTATTCAGCAATCCTCAGAGGATGATTAGTAGGTGCTATAAGTGAGCACTGTATTTTGCTCCAGGCTTTTACAGTGGAATACTTCCTGTAAGCAAGATGACGTGATTACTGGTGGTTTTATATATATTCTTCAGAAATTCATTCATTCAGCTAGCTGTATTTATATACCGCTTTTCACCGGGTCAATCTCCACTTGACCTGGAGAAAGTTGTTCTTGTCCGGGCCAGCTCAACCATTAGGCAAAACTAGGCAGATCCCTAGGACAGCAGTATCTGAAGAGCAGCAAAGATCAGCAACAGTCAAAGCAAAACAATAGATCCCGACAGTCGGAAAAGCTCAAAAAGCCATCAGCACATTCTTGTACCTGCAGAGTAGACATTCCTACAAAGAAAGACTTTAATATTTGGAAGTATGATGTTTAATTATGCATTTTACAGGATTGTTGTGGAAGAGGTGGTAATGGTATGTTCATGAATACTGAGTTTAATTGTCAAAACTGGGTGGGGAAGTGGAAGGCTTATGAGCCTTCTAGGGCAGCAAACGTACTCGCACTGGCCCTGGTACCTGTAGGTCCTCCTGGAGGTCGGGGACCAAAGGTATGCTTACAAGTGCTTATCAAGCCCAATACTATAGGAAAAAAAATAAATTTGGGGTTAGAAAACAGTCCTCCATCCATGGGGATATGGGGGACATTCAAAGTGAAAGTGATTTTTTTTTCTTTTCAAATTTTTACCCTTAACTGAAACTAATGAGGTCGTTATTCAAAAGCGCTGATGCCATCTCCGCCACCACCAACCACATAAGAGTGTTGTTTTTTTTGTTAAATCCAGGTCACTTGAATGGATAATTCTGGAAATATAAATTGTTAGACTGCCAAAATTTCCTATTCAAAAAAGGGATGAGGTTGGGTGGAACTTAACCTTCCCACTTATACATCTAAGTAATGATAGTCGACTGCTGAATATAAGCGGCTTGCATAAATAGTGGATATAACTTGAAATAGCTAATGTAGATGTTTTCAAGTTATATGTGGACAGATAGTGTCGCTGAATATATGTATGATTTGAAATTAAGGAGCATGTTTGCTAAGATGTTATGTGCTGATGGCTGTATTTTTTTTTTATTTATAGATTTTTAGTCAATTACAATAACCAAATAAACACAGGTCAAAAATGCAATGGGTGCCTTCGAGTCAGTCCTGACTCCTGGCGACCCAGAAGCTCCTGGGTTTTCTTGGCAGTGTCACCGGAAGTAGATTGCCAGGCCTTTCTTCCGAGGCAGTGGAGGGTTAAGTGACTTGCCCAAGGCCCCAAGGAGTGCTAGTGGGACTCGAACCCTGGTTGCTTGGTTACCAAGCCAGTGTTCTAACCACTAGGCTACTCCTCCACTCCATGTCAATCCCATAATAAATTAACAAACAAATGAAAACATTGATCTCCAGGAACAAGCAGGAATGAGTCTTCACATATGGGTACGTCGGTACCGACGGAGCCTGTGCGGGAACGCTCCCCAGCGTCCAATCAGAAAGCTTTTGGGAGCATCCCACAGCGCCTGCGTGCTGCCTTCCCGCCTTTCCAACTGTCTCTCCTCAGTTGTTCTTTTTCCGCGGAGCCAGCAGGTCGTGTTCCTGTCACCGCAGAAGAATTTCCTTATTTTTTCTTAATTTCTTTTCTGTCGCGTCTGCCTTCCTCGACGCTATACCGGTACCGCCGGTTCTTATTCTTTTCTCTTTAAAAAACAAAACAAAACCTTTTTTCCATTTATTTTTCTTCAGGTGTACTTCAGTTTTGGGCCTTAGGCCCAAAACCCTTTTCCTTAAATATGGAAAAGCCTGCCTCAGGATTTAAGAAGTGCACAAAATGTGGCGGTACTATCTCCGTCACCAATACCCATGACTGGTGTCTAAAGTATTTAGGCCCTGACCATTTCATTAAAGATTGTGTGTCCTGTTCCATGATGTCTAAGAGAGGTCGACAGAACCGAGCTGCCAAGCTCAGTACCCTGTTTCCCTCTGATGCAGCTTCGGTGGCATCGCCGTCTTCCAGGGCTGCTTCTTCCTCACATGGATCTCAGGTAACTAAATATAAATCCAGCCGGTCCTCGAAGGGCAAATCTCCTTCTAAGCATCGAGATGCCCCTGGCCTTGCCCTTGAGGATTCTGCACCGGCAAAATTACCCCGGCGGGAGGCTTCGGCCTCTAAAGCATCGTCATCGGGGTTACAGGATGATCTAGATGGCGTGGCCTCAACAGATCTCCTGGTGCCATGATCTGGGGTACCGGTGGCTTCCACCGGTACCGACTTCCAGGCATTGGCGGCGTCGATGGAACAGAGGATTCTGTCCATCGAACGCAGTCTGGCGGCTTTCCTTGTGGCATCGACGCCCGTGGTACCGCAACAGACTACTCTGCCGATACCGGCTCCGGTATCGCCATCGGCACCGATTCTGGTACCGGTGGCATCGACATCGGTGTCTGCTATGCCGGTACTCTGCCCTCTGCAGCCCTCCGGTACCGATACCCCGGTACCGGTGATTCCTGATACCGATCCTAGTCGGTACGGGTATCGGGCTTTGCAAGAGCATCCCGACAGATGATACTTCGATTCCTCTGAGGATTCTGAAGAGTCTGTTGATGCAGCGATGCTTCTTCCACAGGAGGAGTCCTCTCCTAAACGAAGGATGTCTCCTCCAGAGGACTTGTCTTTTCAAGACTTTATCAGAGAGGTGGTTCGGGGCCTCTCTATTACAGTAGCCCAGAGTCAGAGCCTAGAGCTAAGGAGTTAGATATTCTACAATATCCTAAAACTCCTAAGGAGGCAGCTACCTTGCCTATTCATGAGATTCTGTATGATCTCATGTTAAGGATGTGGGAAGCACCTCTAATCACCTCTCCTCATTCTCGCAGGTTGGACACCATGTATCGTGTCCCTCCTTGTCCTGGTTTCCATAAAACTCAGCTTCCTCACCACTCTATTGTGGTTGAGTCTGCAATGAGAAAGATTAGAAGTGCCAACAGACATGCCTCTAATCCTCCAGGACGTGAATGTAGAACCCTGGATGCTTTTGGTAGAAGAGTCTTCCAAGCTTCCATGCTTGCTGCGAGAATTAATTCTTATAGTCTCTACATGGGCATGTTCTTAAAAGAAGTCACTGACCATTTACAGACTTTAAGTCCTTTTATGTCTGACAGTAAAAGGCAAGAATTTCTCACTGGGCTCAAACATGCCCAGGATATCTCCAAATTCTCCAACCGTGCAGCTTTCGACTCCTTTGAATGCGTAAGCACAGCCTCAGCTATAGCTATAGGTGCACGTAGGATTGCTTGGCTTCAAGCATCTGATTTGGAGACCTGGGTCCAAGATGAATTGGGAAATATCCCTTGTACAGGTGAGAATCTGTTTGGTAAAGATTGGCAAGCAAAAGCCAATCAAATGGATGCTGAAAATTCTGCTTTGGATAGACTATCCAAATCTACTGCTGCTCCTGCTAAGAAAAGGTTGTTCAAGAAAACACCTTTTTCTAAAAAGGGAAGATCCTATTCTGCTTATAGTCAGAGAGCATATTCTGCAGCTCAGTTCCCTTCCAAACGTCAGCAATCCTCCAAACAGACCAAGGCAAAGGCTGTGAGGCCTGCTCCAGCCCAGCAATCTCAGCTCCCTCAGGGCCTTTGACTCTCTGCTAGAGAACTTAGCCTTCCTGGCTCTAGAAGGACCAGAGCCCTCCACCATTCCAGGAAGGTTATGTCACTTCGCTCCCAGATGGGAGCAAATCACAGCAGAGCATTGGACACTCTCCATCATAAGAGAGGGATACTAACTTCATTTTTCAAGCTTGCCCCCTCTCACAAGAGTGCACCAGTTCAATTCTCCAACCTCCCTCTTCAGCCTGTTGGAGCAGGAGGTTGCCACTCTTTTCGCCCAAGGGGCAATAGAGGAAGTGCCTCTTCAACAACAGGGCACAGGGTTCTACTCCCCCTATTTTCTTATCCCAAAGAAAACAGGGGGCTTCAGACCCATTTTAGATCTCAGAGAGTTGAACAGATTCCTAGTCAAAGAGAAATTCAAAATTGTTTCTCTAGGAACTCTGCTGCCATACCTTCAGAGTCAGGATTGGCTTTGTTCTCTAGATCTCAAGGATGCATACACTCATGTTCTCATCCATCCAACCCACAGAAGGTTCCTTCGGTTCCTTTTCCAGGAGAAGCACTGTCAATACAGAGTGCTCCCCTGTGGCCTGGCCTCTGCACCAAGGGTGTTCACGAAATGCAGGGCAATGGTTGCCGCTTTTCTGCGCACCCTGGGAATATTTGTCTTCCCTTACCTGGACGACTGGCTCATTCGAGCTCCCACTCAGTCAGAGGCCAAGACTGCTCTAACCTGCACAATGCGTATCCTTCAATATTTAGGGCTGGTAATAAACATCCCAAAATCCAATTTGATCCCTATTCAGTCCCTGGAGTTTATAGGAGCGTTGCTGGATACCACAAGGGCAAGGGCCTATCTTTCTCAGGCCCGTTGCCTTCGCTTGATGCAGTTAGCTTCTCAAGCAGAGTTAAAACCCCTACTAACTGCTCGAGAAATGTTGCAGTTGCTAGGCCACATGGCATCCACCGTACATGTGGTACCATATGCTCACCTTCACATGAGAGCAGCTCAGTGGACTTTATCCACCCAATGGACCCAGGCATTAGGCTGCCTGTCAGACAAAATAGCAAACACAAGTCGCCTCATTTTGTCCCTCCAGTGGTGGAGGTCCCCTCAAAACCTGTTGCTGGGGTCCCCCTTTCAACAGCCTCTACCCCAGGCAACTCTTACAACAGATGCTTCTCCAATGGGCTGGGGAGCTCATCTTCAGGACCTCTCCACCCAGGGCATCTGGTCCCCACAGGAGACTTGTCTACATATCAATCTCTTGGAACTCAGAGCAATTTTCCTTGCTCTGCAAGTTTTCCACACCCTGCTCAGCCACAAGACAGTCCTTATCCACACGGACAATCAGGTAGCCATGTTCTATATTTATTTTATTTATTTAGTAAACATTTGTATACCGCTGCTTCCTACGATCAGCAGCGGTTTACTTTACAGAATCATAATGTATCGTACAATACAGTGATTTTTAAAATACACATTTTGATTGAGCAATGATTTACATAACACAGGAAATAGTGATTAGATACTTTGTACATTGAATTGGGGTTCACAAATCTAAAAATACATTTGATTGTAGGTGCGTGGGAGGGGCGTAATATATACATATATACAAGATTATATACCATATAAACATATATACTATAAACATATATACTATATAAACAAGCAGGGAGGAACTGGCTCTCTGTTGCTTTGCAACGAAGCTCTGTGACTGTGGGCCCTCGCCAGAGAGCATCACATTCATCTTCTGGCAGTCTATCTTCCAGGTGTTCAAAACTCTTGGGCAGACAGACTCAGTCGAGTTCTGCTTCCACACGAGTGGTCCCTACATATGGACCAGGTATCCAAGATTTTTCAAATTTGGGGAACCCCGGACATAGACCTCTTTGCAAGTCCGTGGAATGCCAAACTTCCCCGGTTCTGTTCCAGAACTCTGGCTCAGGGAGCTCAGGCAAGGGATGCTTTCCTCCTCCACTGGGGTCAAGACTTCCTTTATGCCTTTCCACCCATTCCCCTAATTCCCAAAACCCTGTTCAAGCTTCAGAGAGACAGAGGCCACATGATTCTCATAGCTCCACATTGGCCACGGCAAGTGTGGTACCCTCTGCTTCTATATCTCTCTCAAGCTCCCTCCCTGGAGTTAGGGTCTGCTCCAGACCTCCTCTCTCAGGAGGACGGAAAGTTGTGGCATCCCAATCCCCAGTCTCTGCATCTCAGGGCTTGGTTGCTGAAGGCCTAGATCTCCAGGATCTTCATCTTTCTCAACAGGTGAAAGATGTTCTTTATGCTTCCAGAAAACCTTCCACTAGACGTTCTTACGCCTTCAAGTGGAAAAGGTTTACCATCTGGTTTTCTGGAAAGGGTCTTAACCCCCGTGCCATACCTCTGGAATCGTTGCTGGAGTATCTCCTGCATCTGTCTAATGCAGGCCTTAAGACAAATTCAGTAAGAGTCCATCTGAGTGATATTGCAGCTTCCCTCAAGCCTCTAAATGGACAACCTGTTTCCTCTCATCCCCTTGTAGCAAGGTTCATGAGAGGCCTCCTTTTGACAAAGCCTCCCATTAGACCACCACCGGTGGCATGGGACTTGAGTTTGGTTCTTGGTCAGCTTATGCAGCCGCCTTTTGAACCTTTAGCTACTACCTCCTTGAAATACCTTTCTTGGAAGGTTATCTTTCTCATCGCAATCACATCAGCACGCCGCATCAGTGAATTGCAAGCACTAGTAGCTAATCCACCTTACACAAGGTTCCATCATGACAAGGTGGTCCTTAGGACTAATCCACACTTTATGCCAAAGGTGGTCTCGCCTTTTCACCTCAACCAAGAGGTCTACCTACCTGTTTTTTTTCCAGGACCTCATGCATCAAGTGCAGAGAGGAATCTTCATACCCTGGACTGTAAAAGAGCTCTAGCTTTTTATTTACAGAGGACACAGCAACATAGAAAGTCCTCTCAACTCTTTGTTGCTTTTGATTTTTCTCATTTGGGACAGCCAGTCTCCAAGAGAACTCTTTCGAACTGGATTGCCCAATGTATTTCTTTCACCTATCAGAGCAAGAACATTTCTCTGGAGGGCCATGTCACAGCTCACAATGTGAGAGCCATGGCAGCCTCAATGGCTCATCTGACCTCTGTGTCTATCAACGATATCTGTCGAGCAGCCACTTGGGCCTCGGTTCATACCTTCACAGCCCATTACTGCTTGGACAAGGACTCCCGCAGGTATGCCTTGTTTGGTCAGGCTGTTCTCAAACACCTGTTCCATACTTAACTCCTACCCACCATCCCTCATGGGATGCCAGAGATCCAGGTGGGGAAGTGCAGCCCTGTCCCAGGGACACACAACTTATGGGCTCTCTCCCTGGCATCAAAAGCTAGGGAGTCCCCATATGTGAAGACTCATTCCTGCTTGTTCCTGGAGATAGCACAGTTTCTTACCTGTAACAGGTGATCTCTGGGGACAGCAGGAATAAGTCTTCACAACCCACCCACCTCCCCTAGGAGTTGTCTCTCTCTCTCTCTATCTCTCTTCCTTTCCCTCTCTCTCTCCCTCTTTGTCTCAGCTATAAAACTCAACTGAGGAGAGACAGTTGGAAAGGCGGGAAGGCAGCACGCAGGCGCTCTGGGATGCTCCCAAAAGCTTTCTGATTGGATGCTGGGGAGCGTTCCTGCGCAGGCTCCGTCGGTACCGACGTACCCATATGTGAAGACTTATTCCTGCTGTTCCCAGAGATCACCTGTTACAGGTAAGTAACTGTGCTTTACATCAAGTAAGGTAAATAAACTATGATAAAGTCCACATCATGGAATCAGACTGTTGAATATCAAAGGAAACAAACAAGGAAAAAAAGAATATAAACTATCCACAAATGGAGGTCATCCTATTACATCCCCTACTCAGCGTAAACCCAGTTTCCTGGACAAAAATTTCTTAAGATGAAGAACTTCAACAAAGGTATATGAAGCACCATCATAACTGATGATGCATTTACAAGGAAACCACAAAAAGAATGTAGCAACCAGCACCAGATCCCGGGGCTTAAGATTTAAAAATTGCCACCGACGCAACTGGGTGCTACGAGCAACATCTTGGAAAATATTGACCGGCTGGCCACAGAACTTAACTAATTTAACCTTAAAGAAGGCCCTAGGTATACGTTGCTTAATTTCAACAGAAGGAAAAGTAACCAGTAATGTGGTGCATACATTAATAATATCCTGGGAGTCCTCCAGGAAGGCCGTCAAATTAGCCATAGGTGAAGCAATTTCATCTAATTCCTCTTCAGCCTCATTAAGTTTCTTTACAGTCAAAGGAATATAATAAATCTGTAAAAGGTCAATAGGATCAGGAATGACCAAAACTGCTTTTAGAAATTTATCCAAAAGAATTCTATGTGATAGTAAAGGAGACTGAGGAAAATTCAAGAAACACAAATTAGAAGAACGTATGGAGTTCTCCAGAGACTCTAATTTAGAGTGAAGCACCAAAGAATCTTTAATGCCAACCACACTAGAGGCATGTAATGGAAACACCTGGGACTCCAACTTAGTAACGGCCATATCAACATGTGTAATTTTTTCATCCAGCTGTTGCAAAGAAGCAACTGCTTCCTGAGAAAAATTACACAAGGAATTTAAAGAGGAAGACATTTTAGTATTGATACACTTTAAAGCAGCCAAAACATCTTTTAAGGTAATTTCTGAATCTGAGGAGGGGGCAGGACGCTCAGAAGGGCAACTCGCCCCCAGTAACGGAACTGAAATCGGTATATTAATTGGCTTTAACTTTCTTACCGACTCGGAGGACTCCACAGGTAGATCAAATGAAATACCAGGTATAGGGCGCATAGGAGGGGATCTCCCACTGGAGCTCAATGACACCTCTTCTGGAGAAGATTGTGCAATCGGGAGGGGGGCAAAATGTTTATCCAGAGGCCCCACCAATTTGATAACACCGGCAGCGGCCTCCGGAACTTTACCCCAGTCTTGGCCTTCCGCTTCCCCATTTAGCCCAAAGAAGAAACAAAACCAACAGCGAGAAGTAAATAAACTTCAACTAAGAAAAACTTTTAAAAGAGTTAAGGAGAAGCCTAAGCCCAAAGAAACCCAAAAGAAACCGCAGAGTCGCCGCAGTGTTGCCAAAAGGGCGATGCCAGCCCCTTTGGACCATACTCCGCAGACACGCTCCGTGTCAAAGAGGAGGCTGCAAATTATATCCTAGGAAAAAAGACCCTAGCGGTCTGAGCTGTCCCGGCTGTGCCTGCCCGATGTAATGGGGAGGGAAACAGCAACTTCAAACACCTCCGCCGCAGCGGCAGTCTCCAGGCAGGTGAACAGCTCCACACACCACCTCCAAACAACAGCTGATCCATGCTGATGGCTGTATTAATGCACTGAAAATGCATATAGCACAATGATTTTCTGTGCTGTCTGCATTTTGTGTGGTATCTGTGTGAGTGGGCGGGATATGGGTGGAAAGTGGGCATGTCTGCAATGTATGATTATTATGGGTGTACTCGGCATGCAATAACCATTGGAGTTGTTATGATGCTGCCATGTTGCAGTGTTTGGTGTGGTATTTGCTGGGGAAATGCTGTGCATGCCATAATAGATGCCACGTGGATTTTGCATCTAAAGCTGCACTATTTGCACTAAAGTGCTGCGATTAGCTTATCGTGGTTTAGTATGCAGATCCCTAGGTTAGACGTTTCAAATTGTATATTGACCATATGGTTTAATATTGACTTCACTATGCTTCACCCTCTCTCTCAGAACCACAAAACCATTTTTAGAGGATGCTGTGTCTTTTGGGGAAACTACTAGGTACATATGACCTAGATTGGCCACTGTTAGAAACAGGATACTGGGCTTGATGGACCTTGGTTCTGACCCAGTATGACATCTCTTATGTTCTTATGTTCTCTTTTGGCTTTAAATAGCATTTTTAACAATACAATTTAGCCACACTGGCAAAAATAAAACATGTCAGAAATAAATATAATCTGCCTTGTGATCATAAAATCAAGTGCAGAGACCAATCAGGCTCTGCCTTATTTGATTGACAGAGACCTCCAGTGGTCTTAGGATCTGATGTGACCAAGAAAACCCAAGGGCTGGGTCACCAGGAATAAGCATCGACTTGAAGACATTGCTCTTTTGACATAACGTTGCTCTTTTGACATAACGTTGAAAGAGTTTCCCAGGAGTCAAAATTGACCTTACATAAATACCCAGCCCAAAGGCAGCCATCATACCACCAATGTGTCTCTAGCTGGCTAAACTCTAGCACCATAAAGAGCAGTGGGTTCGAAGGTGACAAACGTTGCTTAAGCCTCTGCACCCTTAGCATTACTATCCTGGTAATAAGGCCAGCATATCCTTACTCAAAAGGAGAGGAAGTAACACTGGGAAAAGGAGAATCATGATATACTGAAGGAGCACCAGAGAGACACTGAGCTGGAAAAAAGATTTGCAGGAAGTTGTTACGTGGCTGTGAAGTAATAGATTAAGACTGAATTCTAATAAGACTGAAATAGCATAGTGTGATACAGGCGGTTGAATGCTGATTGTGAAGCAAAATTAAGAAGCAGTGCATTTAGAACTAAGGCATATATTTGAGTTTTGGGTGTTCAAGTAGGTGATCATTTGAGCATGGATGGGTAAGTGGAGTACCCCAGGGATGTGAGCTGCTTTTTAACATGTTCATAAATGTCCTGGAAATGGGAATAACGATTGAGGTGATGAAATTTGCAGATGACACAAAATTATTCAAAGTTGTTAGAACAGAAGAGGATAATGAAAAAATTGCAAGAGGATCGTGATAAGTTGGGAGATTGGGTGTCCAAATGGCAAATGAAATTTAATGGGGACAAGTGCAAAGTTATGCACTTAAGGAAGAACAACCCACACTGCAGTTACATGATGCAAGGTTCTACATTAGGAACTACCACCCCTGAAAAGTATGTACATGCCGTCATGGACAATATGTTGAAACTTTCTTCCAAGTGTGCAGTGGTAGCCATGAAAGCAAATAGAATGCTAGGAATCATAGGGAAAGGAATGGAGAATAAAACCAAGGATGATATAGTGCCTCTGTAGTGTTCCATGGTGTGACTGCACCTTGAATATTCTGTGCAATTCTGGTTGCCATATCTCAGAAAGGATATGGCAGAATTAGAAAAGGTAAAGAGAAGAGCCACCAAAATGGTAAAGGGGGATGGAAGGATACCCCTACGAGGAAAGGCTTAAAAGGTTAGGGCTCTTCAACTAGAAAAAAATATGGTTGAGTAGAGATATGATTGAGGTTTATAAAATGATGAGTGGAGTGGAATGGGTAACCATAGATCAGTTGTTTACTCCTTCAAAAAATAGAAAGACAAGGGGATATGTAATGGAGCCACAGGGTAGCACATTTAAGACTAATCGTAGAAAATATTTTTTCACTCAACGTATAACCAAACTCTGGAATTCATTACTGGTGGATGTAGTAAAAGCTGTTAGTGGAGCTGGATTTAAAAAGAGGTTTGGACAAGTTCCTGGAGGAAACGTCCATAAACCATTATTAAAGAGGACCAGGGAAAAACATTACTTACCCCTGGGATAAGCATCATGGAATCTGTGTACGTTTTTGGGAACCCAATAGGTGCTTGTGACCTGGATTGGCAGCTGTTTAGAAACGGGATCCTGGGCTTGATGGACCCTTGGTCTAAGCCAGTATGGCATATCATATATTCTTATGTTTTGTAAGTATCTAGAGTTGTGTGTAGTGCATTCTCATTGTTATAGCAAATCTGCAAATTGCATCCTTTTGTTACCATGCTTTGGTAACATCATACATATGCAATGTGTATCAGGGTTTACCAGAATTCCCAGTAAGACTTCAGCTGGTGCTTAACACAGCTGCTAAGATGATCATTGCGAAACACATGATCATGTGATACCTCTTTTAAAGGAGTTACATTGGCTGCCGATAATTCAGAGTCATATATTTAGGGACTTCCAGTCTGGCTGGCAAGGTGAACTTATGTGGTTGAGTATTGCTCTTTCGCCTCCCCACAAGCTCTGCTGATCAAACCCGGTTTCTACACCAGGCATACAGAGAAATGTGTGAAAGATGCCGAAAGCAGTTAAACTTAAAAATACAAAAATGCTTTGTGAGCTGTATGGAGTGACATTTAAGGCAGCACAGACAGTGCAGGCGTCAGGAGAAACAACCGCCTGGGCACCGATGGCAAATGATTTGGAGGAAAGCTAGCCTGAGTTAGACACCGGACTCTCCCTAGTCCTGGAGTTTTGCACTGATAAAGAGATAATCGACTCTGTCATTATGAAAATTGATTAAAAATTTGGTGCGCTGGGAGTTTGGATGGATGAAGTCAAGACCAAAATAGGAGTGGTAGAAGATGCTCAACACCATGGAAATGGAGAGCTGACACGCTAGCAAAAACAGGCGGCCTGCATGGGAGAGAAATCAGAGCAGCACAAGAAAAGGGATTGAAGATCCAATCTGAGAATTTTTGGGATACTGAGGGGGTAGAAGGATTGTACCCACTGGCATTTTTGTGTAACAGCTCCTGCAAGAATATTTCCCCGGCTATCCAGTTCCAGGAAATGACAAGTTAGAATGAGAACATCGTGAATTTCATACCCATCTGGACAGAGAAGCGCGACCCAGCACCTTTATAGTCAAGGTGCTTTGGTTTCAAGACAGAGAATTCATCATCTAAGAGGCCTGTAAAATGGGGCACATCCACTACAAGGGCTGTCGGGTGTTGTATTTCTGGATTTGGCTGCAGAGACTGTGAAACGCTGCTGAGAACCTTTGCAGTACAGGGCGCCACGACTAGCACAACAAGGCATCAAAGTGGCCCTGTAGTACCCAGGAAAGCTCACCACTGTGGTAAACAGGGTCCTGAGGTTTTCCTAACACCAGGGGTGGTCAAGAAATGGTTGGCAGGGCACACGGCGCACTCCTGCTAGGGCAACTCACATGAGAACAATGGATCATCAGAGAGGCCTGCAGAACAGTGAGAATCGTCCAGACAGGGACAGGAACACTCTAACGCACAAGCCGAGGGAGCGATCTCAGTGGATCACGCAGTTTCAGCAGCAAAGGCACATGGACATGGTGCTAAGGGGCTAGAAGGAATCTGCTAGCAGGAGATTCTAGAGACAGTTAAGGTGAGCACAATGAGGGACTGGAATATTATTTGCACTTTGCTTTTTCAACTTTTCTGATTTGTTCCGATGAGGGATAACACAGCAGAGACCTAAGATGAATGCATGATGAAGGGGACATGAAGGACAGATTGAATTGAAATTGAGTGCCCATGGAAGGGTGAGGTGGGCGGGGGGGGGGGGGGGGAGAGAATGCCATGCATAAGGCAATCCCGTTGTGAGGGGAGGGAGGCCAGGATGGGTAGTGGAAGGATTGTGAACCTGTGGTTGTGGTTGTGGGGGGGGGGGAGGAGGACAATGGGGAGGTTGAACGCGAGTCTGGCGAAGTCAAAAAGATATAAAAGGAGAGAATGGTGGTCAAGAAGCCTGGTTATGGTGGGGGGGGGGTAGAATTGAGGCGATTGGGAAGATGAACTGCTGCGCTAGGTCGGAATGGGGAAGAGGGGGAAAGAGTGAATGGATCTGGGGTATGGCGGGGAGGGAAGTAAGGGCAAATAGCAAGGGTTAATAGTGATAGGATGGGATACAAAGTAACCACACTTAATGTATGGGGAATACATGGTCCAATAAAGCAGAAAAGAGTACTGGCAACGCCTGTGAAGGCAGACGTAGACATACTGTTACATAAAACACATCTAACCGAGCCTGAACACGTGAAGCTTAAGGCCAGGGGGTATGAACAAGTTTTCTGGTAAGCATTTAATTAAAAAAAAAAAAGAGGGTAGCTATATTAGCTCATAAGAGGGGTGCCTTTTGTACTTTACAGCTCTGCAGGGACACACAGGGAAGGTGATATGGGTCATGGGATCGATGGAGAATGCAGAAATATTGATTCAGAATTTTTATGTCCCTAACAGCCCAAAGGCACTTCTTTTGCAGACTGGCTACTGGAATTTGAAAAGGTGGCAAAGGAAGATTGGATTGGGGGAGGGGGTTTGAATGGTGTGATGTGGGCATTAGACCAGACAAACTATAATCTGAAGGCTCATGGGTGGGAGGGGGAAGGAGATGCGCGAACTGATGCAGTCATGGGATCTGATGGATCTCTGGCTCCAAAAGAATGGTACCAGTAGGGATACACCTGTTACTCTTCCAGAGCAGACACATATTCCCATATAGATTACATATTTATGCAAAGAACACAAGAGGAGAGTTTTGGGGAAACCACAATTGTGGTGGCAGATCATGGGATGGTAGAAACAAGATGGGTCCCATGTAACCAGGATGGTGGGACTGGATGCCACTGGTGGGGAGTGAATGTACAGATTTTGCAAAAAGAGGAAGTGCTCCAGAGGGTGAAAATGGAGTGGCGGTAATATATAGATGCAAATGATAACGGCAAGGTGGCAGACAAGTCGGTGTGGGATGCAGGGAAGGCCTTCCTTAAGGGAATTTTACTACAAATAGTGTCACAGAAAAGGACAGTGGTTGTGGCTCAAGAGACATATGCTGGGGCCCCCTTCGATCTTTGAGAAGATAGCAGGTACTGGAAGACTGGGGGGGGGGGGGGAGGGATGGAAGGGTCGTATTTAGGGGGTAGAGCAATGAGAAATCCTTTCAGATTGAGAAGGTTTTATCCCCTCAATGCTGGCCAGCCGGTCATGGCTTCGTGATTTTCATCCATTCTACACATCTGCCTTTAAAAGCTTTTCGGGGTTGGTGGAGAAGAGGGGGTTGGGATGCTTTGCTGCATGGAAAGGTCGGGAGGGTGTATGATGATGAGGGATCTAGAGGCTAAACTCTGAGAACAAGTCCCATTTTTTTCCATACTTTCAGGTTTGCAATTTTATACTGACGGGACCACAAAAAAGCCAAACAAAGAAACCTGACTGACTTAGAAGTAGCGCTGTTCAAGAGAACGGCGAGTACTAGTTTATTGTCCCAGGTCTATAAAGGCTGCAAGAAGGCAGTGGCGGAAAATGCCCCCTTTCATGTCCAAGAGTGGCATAATTTGAGTAGGCAACAATTGGAGGAGAGGGACTGGAAAGAAATACACGAAGGCATCAGTAAATGGTCATTGATGACCTTGTGACAGACATAACTCCAGATAATACATAGGACTTACATCACCCCACAATAACTTGGCAAGACCAGATGAAAAGGGGATGAGAAGTGTGGCAGGGATGTGAAGGGGTGGGGACATTCTATCACATGTGGTGGGAGTGCTCGATATTCCAGAAATATTGGGCTGCAGTTCTTCAGGACATGGGAGAGGTTCTGGGGGAGTCAGTTCTACAGGACCCCATGATAGTTCTACTAGGTCTTGAGGGGTTGGGGGTCAAGGGGCTTCAGAAATACAAGCAATGGCTTCACCATAAAATGCTGCTGGCTGCTTGGGTCGCATTGCCCTTGAGATGGAAATGCCCCAAGGCCCATCCAGGGCAGACTGGAGAGTGAAAATGAGAGAAGCTTATCGTTTTGATAAAATTATGTATACTTTGTCGGGAAAGGAGTGGAAATGGAGGAAACTATGGGCCCCTTATATAGCGTCAATACCAGGAGCAGAGAGGGAAGCAATAGAGAAGAAGAAAGGGGATGAAAAAAGAGGAATGTATGAGATGGTATAAGAAGAGCCGAATGTGAGGATGGCTTGGTTCTTGGTAGAAGAAGGGTAGTCACTCTGATGGACACAGCATGTAAGCAGCTTGAGGGGGAAGGGCTGATGGATGGGAAATGTTGGGGAATGTTGTTGTCAAAGTTGACTTGGTTACAAAAAGGTCTATATAAGGAAAAGTTGAGAACTTAACAAAGTAGTTGGAATGGGTTTAGAGCTTCCAAGCCTTAGTGAGAGGAAAAGGCTCAGCGAATCCAAATAGGAGATTTTGAAGAACATCTAAGAGAAGGTTGGAGTGGATCGACCTGTGCAGATTTGCGAAATTATACATTGGACAATATTGTCACATGTGGGAAGCATAAGGGGAAATATGATGCGACAGTTGGAGGGTGATAAGGGACATGAAGGTTATTGTTTTGTTTATGCTATTTTACTTGACTAATAAAAAACTGTTTTCAAAGCAGAGTTATATATTTTAAGGTTCTATGCTTGGTCTTTTAGTGTGTGGTGATGGGTTAACCATTGTGTCTGGCAAACTTGCTTCAATCTTGTGGGATGGGCAGGGTTTTTGCATTCGTCCCAGAAAGGACTTTGAGGTTCCTCGCTTTAAACACTATGCAGCATGGATGCTTCCAGTGTTTTGTGCCAGATTTGTGGAATCAGTTGCCAGATTGGTCTTGTCAGCATTTACACTGTCTGTGCTTCAGGAAACTTGTAAAAGCATGGCTGCTCAAGGAAGCTTTCCTTGGGGACATGGAGGTTGGGTCTGGTTAGAGTAGGTCAATTCTGGGTAGTTGGGGAGTACTGAGGGGTCTATGTATCCTGTACTGTTGGTCTAGTTACATTTTGTTTTTCCATTGTAAACCTCTCCGGGGTCTTATCTGACTGAGATTGGGATATCAGTAATCTGTGAATGAGCGCATGAATGAAAACAAGGATGCAGCGGATGCCCTCTAGAACAAAAGACATAGAGGCCAGGAGCTCCCAAGTAATTCTAGAAGAAGCTAGAACAGTAGAGGAGTTTTTACAATTCTGAGAGAGCCACCGTGGAAGGAAAGAGAGAAAGAGAGACTGCAACTGTCCTGTTGCTCTGCCTCACATTATTTTGTTATTGTTCGTGATCCCTCAATATTTTCCAATAGATCCTTGGTAGACTGAATAATTTCAGTGATAGTGAGGATCGGAATGAGAGGATCTAAGGTGCCAACAGCCTCTCACTTTTACTGGTCCCGACCTAAGGACCCTAAATTTCCAGCGAGTTAAGCCTGCAAGGACATTATTAGCTGAAATTATGCCTCTGGTCTGCCAAATAGCCGCTGTGAAGGACTGCTAGATTGGCAGGGCACACACAAGTCCCAAATTATCTGCTAGCCCACCAGAGATGACTTTCAACTGTGAGGTTAAACATGATTGGTACAATTTCACCTAAAGCTATTTGTTAAATCTCTTTAATAAATTAAAAGTTTGCTGTCATATCACTCTTGGCACTGCACTGTACTGTACTAAAGAACTTGCCAACGCACAGCACCTGATTCAGCTTCCTGGTCTGTACCTATGATCTATTTGTTCTGTTCCCCTGCAGGAGTTTTTATTTGGCTTTCCAGTTTCTATACTCTAGCTGGGACTCTAGTTCCACGAGCATTTATTTATAGAACCCCAGCAGCAGCATGCAGTGTTTTAAAAAAGGAGCAAAATCCATATTTCTTGTCCTTTCAGACAGGACAATGGTAACCTGTTTTCTCTTTTACACATGCTATTTGAGATACCATTGTCAAAAGTGATGCGCAAAAGTGGTGCAAAGTCATATTTATTTTCTGTTGTTTTGGCTTTTGACTATATATCTGTAATGTTGGGTATTCTTATTTGGGCCAATATTCAGCCACCATGGTTGGTGGGTTTTTTTTAATGGTGGGCAAAAAAAAAAAAAGAATCAAATGCTGGTATCCAGATAACGACCAGTGTTGAATATCCGGACAATGTGGTGATTGTTGCCATTGTTTGGATAGTGGTGATATTCAGATAGTTATCTGGATAAAGTTAGAACAACCTCTTGTCTGTCATAGCTTTATATGGCTAGTTATTCAGACTGAATGATCACTGCTGTCTGGATAATTCACGCTCCACCCATGGACTGACCCAGCACGATCCAGACAGAGCCAAATGGTCTGTGCCTCTGAATATTTAACCCATTATTTATTAGTGGGTTATAAATGTGTTTAAATAAATAGAAAATGAACAGAAAAAAACAAAAATGAAAACAAAATCAATTTTACAAAACAATATAAACTAATACAGAACAAAACAATTTTTTTGTGCAAGGACTCTTAGAGCCAGCTAGTGACAAGCTGATGTTTTGGAATGATGACGACGTTCTTTCTCCTACATCCTGTTAAAACTGTCTGTACAGCATCCCCAGTCCGAGATCACCTAGGAAAAAGGAGCCTAACTGGGGAATTGAGCCTCGACTTCCATAGCCCATAGAGCCTGGACCTATGATTTATACAGTATACACCTGTTCCATAGCTATTGGGCTGTTTTCTACCTTTCCTTTTGTACCGATCTGTTTTTTGTCTCTCTGCCTCTTTTCTTCTGTGGATTTATCTTAGTCTGTTGCATAAATCTGTTTTTGTATTTCTTTTTAATTACCTAGATGTAATATTAAGGAGGATGTTTATTTTCACATGAGGAACCTTCACTCTTACAGTGTTTGTTTTTGCCTCAGAGAGAGACTGGGGTGTTTTTGCTTTGTTATTTAAGAATCACAAAGGTAGGGGTAAAGGAGGAGGATTTAACTAGAGTGAAGATCACTGGTCTAAAATCAGAGTTTTTTGTTTCTTTTTAATGAAGATAGTTGCTTCATTTGTCTTCCTCAGCTCAAGCAATATATTCCTTGACCCATTCCCCTATCTACTTTAGAGCTTTCTTATAAAATGCCATGTGGTTTTGTAAATATTGTAATATAGGGTTTTCTTTATTCTAACGTAAAATCTTATTTTTTTTAATAAGGTGATTCATTCTATTTCAATTCCAAATCTCTCTTTACATATCATGAGCAGAATTTTCACAAATGTATAGATCTTGATGTCTATGCACCTGTTTTTAATAAAAAGTTGTTGCAGATTATTGAAACCATGTATAACATTGATTTTGTATCGGCAGCCAACCTCTACCAAGCTTTTTTGCATTTTCTGTAGGTGAAACTTCCCAGAACAATTGAATTGTAAAGTTACATAGTAAATGACGGCAGATAAAGACCAGTATGGTCCATCTAGTCTGCCCAGTAAGATGGCAGGAGTAGGTGCGCCTGCCACTCTGTGCAGGCCACCCCTCCTCATGTCTTTGTTTAGGGGTGAACCTGCTGCTCCATGTAGGACACCCCTATTTGTTGAGAAATTAGATGGTCCAGTTTATTTTGATTTTATCCTGTTGCTGTAAAGGGATCCACTGTGTCTGTCCCATGCCATTTTGAATTCCGTCACTGTTTGCCCCCACCACTTCCATCGGGAGGGCATTCCAAGCATCCACCACCCTTTCAGTGAAAAAGTATTTCATGACATTGCCTCTCAATTTACCACCTTGCAGCTTCATGTTATGCCCTCTAGTTTTACAGCTTCCCCGTCTTTGGAAGAGGTTTGTTTGTTCATTATTTCTCTTTAAGTATTTAAAGGTCTGAATCATCTCTTCCCTATTCCTCCCCTCCTCCAAAGTGTACATATTTAGGTCTTCAAGTCTCTTCTCATAAGGCTTCTGACGCAGGCTCCAAATCATTTTGGTCGCCTTCCTCTGAACAGTTTCCAGTCTTTTTACATCCTTTGTGAGATATGGTCTCCAAAACTGAACACAGTATTCCAAGTGAGGCCTCACCAGTGACTTATACAGTGGCATTATTACCTCCTTCCTTTCTGCTGGTAATTCCTCTTTGTATGCAGCCCAACAGCCTCCTGGCTTTTGCCACTGCCTTGTTGCACTGTTTTGCCACCTTGAGATCTACAGAAATAATCACACCAAGGTCTTTCTCCTGATCCGTGCACACCAACCTCTCGCCCCCTATCGCATACATTTCCCCTTGATTTCTGCTTCCCAAGTGCATGACACTGCACTTCTTTGCATTAAATCTTAATTGCCAAGCATTAGACCATTCTTCCAGCTTTTGTAGATCTTTCCTCATGTTAAGCCCTGCCTTGGGGGAGTCCACTCTGTTGCAAATTTTCGTGTCATCTGCAAAAAGACAGACCTTTCCATTCAGTCCTTCAGCAGTATCACTCACAAATACATTGAACAGTGCCGGGCCCAGGACCGAACCCTGGGGCACCCCGCTAATCACCTTCCTTTCATCCAAGTGAGCTTCATTTACCATCACCTTCTGTCATCTGTCAGTCAACCAATTTCTGATGCAGTTTACCACCTTGGGACCCATCCCTAGACTACTGAGTTTATTGATAAGCTTCCTATGAGGGACAGTATCAAAGGCTTTGCTGAAATCCAAGTAGATGACATCCATCGCATGCCCCTGATCTAGTTCTCTGGTCACCCAGTCAAAGAACTCAATCAGATTTGTTTGGCAAGATCGTCCTTTGGTAAAACCATGTTGCCTCGGATCTTGCAACCTGTTGGTTTTGAGAAAGTCCACTATTCGCTCTTTCAGGAATGGCTTCATTACTTTTCCCGCCACCGAGGTAAGGCTGACGGGTCTGTAGTTTGACACTTCTTCCCTGTCACCACTTTTGTGTATAGGTACGACATCAGCCATTCTCCAGTTCTGAGGAACTTCTCCTGTTTCCAAGGATCTGTTGAAAACATCCTTTAACGGCTCTGCAAGAACCTCTCTGAGCTCTATCAGTATCCTGGGATGTATCCCATCTGGTGCCATGGCCTTGTCCACTTTCAGTTTTGCAAGTTGTTCTAACACATCATCTTCTGTGAATGGTGCGGTATCTACTTCATTCCCATTTTTATATTTGGGAGTCACAGGTAGTCCTTCTCCAGGATTTTCTTTAGTAAAAACAGAGCAGAAGTATTGGTTTAGCAATTTCACTTTTTCAATGTCACTTTCCACGAGTCAGTTGTTTTAGAAAAACTTTAGGCCCCACGAGTTGCATCCAGACCTGTAAGAGGAATCTGTTGTCTACCCATGTCTTCTCACACCTTGCATTTCTTATGAGGAAATCCTTACTTCCTCCCACTAGGTTTAAAAACACGGTAATCTAACACTTTAAGTGTGTTAAAGTGTGCTAAGTAGTTGACACACATTTTTGTGTGTGGTAACCCCCTGCTCGGGCCCATGGTACCTGTTACTGTGGAGGATGATAGTTACTGCACAGTGACTCACACATTAGATGCAGGATGAGGTTAGAGATGGGAGAGTAGGTGTAGTGAGCACATTGCAGTTCTTGTAGAGAAACACATTGTGTTCTGTCAATGCTGCCATTAGCGTGAGTACACCTAGCGCCATCTCAATAAGTGGAGGTATGTGCACCGCGGTAATAGTCTCAAGCACAGGCGGGACAGTGCTTATGTAGCTAGGCCTTTGAGGCAGGCCTAGATACAGGCCACAGGCCTTTCTGGACCCTTGACCAAGGTTAGGCCAACAGAAGAATTGGGAAAAGAATGAATTGCTGACAATAGCATGAGAAAAAACTGAGAGTGAAATGAAATGTTACTAATCCAGTGTGCTTTGCTAAGAAAACCAGATAACACAAAATGAAACAAGAAAGAGACATGAAGGGGAACCAGGAAGTAAGATCTGACTAGGCCTTGGGAAGGTGACATGCTTTTATGCTACTTGAACCTTGGAAAAGTGAAATTATGCCTAAATCCTGTGCAGAAAAAGTATCAAGAGAACCCCAGCTGCAAAGAGAGAACTAACCATTGTTATTCTGCCAACCTTTCAGAAGAAAATGTATAAAAAACACTGGGACAAAGGAGAAAGTGGGGAGTTTATTCAGCCCTGCCATGGAGGTGACAGTGTGCTGAATTGCCCCATTACCCTTTCTCTTCTGTCTGTCTACCCCTATACAGTAGCTACCTTGTACCTGTAAATAGAATTTGTGTATGAAGAATTTATGCTGAGAGAAGGATCCTGTACAATAAAGATTTTGTGAGTATTGCTGAGAAATTGGTCTCTGTGTACTTCCTCCGTGTAGGGTGAGATAGTGGCCCCTGTGGCCCGGTAGGCCTCTACAGGAGGTATGTGCACCTGCGGTAATAGTCTCAAGCGTTGGGGTACTCATCTGCACATTAACTGTCGGAAACATGCTGGTCATGCCCCCAGCAGTTACCAGAGTCTTTTGCACTTAATGTATGTTAATTTTTGCGCTAAACACGAATTATGTGCAAAAACCTATTACACTTCAGTAAAAAGGCTCCTAAGGTTCAGTTTGCGTAGGTCGTAGAAGGAGGAATTGAAACATTTAGCTCTGGCATTTATAGTTCTGTTGGTATTTTAAAAAGGCTCAGATGAACACATAGCCTTTTGTAAAATACAAAGGAGGGTGCTGGCATATACATGGGAAGCAGCAATTTTGAAAGTCTGTATGTAGAAACAAATAGCCAACTTCTATATATAAGTGCTGGGAGATTAAGCCTTGTTTGAAATGAGTATTTTTAAAAACTTCCTTGCATACCTCTGAGCTGGAGCAGAACCCAATGGGGAAATTTGTTTAAATATATGTGCATTCCCATTGTAGGATGGGAAATAAAATAAATATATGTATCGTTTTGTATACCGCTTTATCTATGCAATCAAGACGGTTTACAGGGAACAGGTTTAAATACTGCTCTGGGCAGTTTACAGCAAACAATTTGTAAATTTACAAGAAACATTTAACTGGAACTATTTACAGTTTCAAGAAATGTTTTAACTAGAACTATATAGAACATTGAGTGGCATTATGACATTGTTACATCAAGTGCCAGCAGACATACAATGATGTACCGGAGTTATGTGCATATGTGCGGTGATGGTTGTTAAGGATTTGCGGAACTTTCTATCTGGATATGACTGCATATGGGGGGGGGGTATGCCTTCAGTGAGGTGTTTGATCTTGTGTATATAAATTTTTGGCTCACTTAAAACATTCCCAAAACATGCCCCCTGGATTGCTATAGTCCCAGCCATCTAAACGTGTAAATAGCGGCTTTCTGAATTCACCATTTACACGTGCATGGCATCTACACCTGTAAATGATGCTATTTGCATGTAGAGGTGCTTTTGAAATGACAATCTCTATATTGGAAGTAATCCTAAGAAATAAAATTTTTCCCCATTACTCTTTCAGCCTCACTGCCTCACTTATTTCAGATATAGTTCTACAATTAAGAAAATCACAAAGGCCCTGTATTGTGGTGGATAACGTTGATGGTTTGAACTAATGGAAGAAAGTGCATAGTGAGAGGAATGGCCAGCAAGAAGGAGGTGATAGTGCCTCTGTTTAAATATTTGATGAGACCCCCATTGGGAGTATTGTGTGTAATTCTGGAGACCACACCTTCAAAGGAATATAAACAGGATGGAGTCAGTGCAGAGAGTGGCTACCAAAATGGTCTGTGGGCTTTGTCGTAAGGCATATGGGGACAGACTTAAAGATTTCAGAGGGGCAATATGAGAGAGACGTTTAAATACTTCAGTGGCATAAATACACAGGAGGAGAGCATCCTTCAATTGTAAGAGTTCTGCAACAAGGACGCATAGGATGAAGGTGAAAGGGGATAGACTCAGGAGTAATATGTGGAAATATTTCTTTCTCCATGAACAGAAAATAAGTCCTCACGTATGGGTGGCATCACCGATGAAGCCCCGCACAGGAACACTCTACAGCTTCCAAAGGAAGCCTTTGGGAGGCACACCACACATGTGCGCCTGCCTTCCTGCCTGCCACGGCACCATCTTCTCCAGTAGTCTTTTTTTCTGCGGAGCCCCTAGGATGGGTTCCTGCATTCCAGAAAAAAGTTTTTCTTCTTGGCCCCCATGGGCCATTTTTTTTCTAGCTTTTCTTACTACCTGTTATCGGCTCAGTCAGTCTCTACCAACTTAAGTTCTTTTTTTTTTTCTTTTGTTTTCTGGCTTTTGACAGTTTTTGGTTCCCTTGGGGCTGTTTTCCACCCACGGCGCTATTGAATTTAATTTGGCTGTGGCAGTATTTTTCAAAATGTCTAAGCTAGCTGGCTTCAAAAAATGCAACAAGTGTGGCAAAACCATCTTGGTCTCCAACCACCACACCTGGTGCTTACAATGCCTTGGATCCGATCATCAGTCCGCGGCCTGTAATCTATGCCTGCAGATGATGCGACGGGGACTGAAGGTTCAGGAAAAACAAGAGGGAAAAGGAGACCCTCTTCGGCTCATCGGATTCAGCATCCTCAGTTCCAATCATGTCGTCCACACCTTCCAAGATTACTGTGGAGGCGTCTAAGGGGAGGGAGCTCCATGCCTAGTTGGAGCCAGGGGGCCCGAGCAGCAAGAAGAGTCTCTTTGACGAGATTCCATTAACATTGAAGGGTGAGCACCAGGAGAAAGTCCGGGTGCATTGTCATCGCAGCCCTTCTCAACACGATGAGGCGAGTGAGGGTCAGGAACAGCTGGCCAAGCTTCCCTGGTGGGAGGAATCACCCCCAGAGCAGAGGAGTCGACCCCCATTGCCCAGGAGAGCAGCCGGATGTCTCCTGATCTACCAGTCATCGTGGATTCCCCGCCTGAGGCGTCAGTATTGGTGTCCGCTGCTGCAGCATCAGCCCCCTCGCAGATGGTGGTTCTGGAGGAACGCCTTCGAGCCCTTGAAGCTCACTTGGTGGTGGTTCTAGCCTTGTCAAATGCAGGCTTTGCGGCGCCAATGACATTGTCACCACACTCTGTACAGCACTTTCTGGAGACCCATGTCCTGCCCACTGAAGCAGGTGCATCGGGTGGGAGGTCAGAATCAATGGCTTTCTCCCTTTACAGTGTGGTGGAATCCCATGCCCAGGGTCATTGATGCCCGCCCACAGGGCATCATGGGGGCCACTGGCATCTGCCCTCTTCCCCGTCATGGAGCTGGCGGGGATGGAGATCCAATATTACTTTGAAATCCTCTTGGAATTCGAATTGGAATGGGAGACTGAGGATGAATTGATGGCATTGGTCCTCCGGTCCCCTGACTGCCCATCTGACCCCTGACCTCCCCCCCGAGTGGCGTGTCACTTCTGGAGGATATGTCCTTCCATGACTTCATCAGGGACATGGCCAAGGCCATTCCCTTCTCTCTGGAATCGGAGGAGGAACTGAGGGCGGAGGAGCTGGAGCTCTTCCAGTACCCTTCTGCCCCCAGGGAAGTGGTGACCATGCCCATGCACCATGTCCTACAGTGGTTGCTTTTGCAGCTGTGGGAACACCCACCCCCCCTCATGGTCCCCATCATCAGCTGAAGGCTCGTTTCCTTGTACGGGTCCAGAATGTCCCAGGCTTCGAAAAGCCTCAATTACCACACAACTCCATCCGTGGTTGAGTTGGCCATGAAGTGGGTTAAAAGCACCAAGACTCATTCTTTGGTGCCCCTGGGCTGTGAGGCTTGAACCCTGGACTCCTTCGGGAGAAAATGCTATCAGAGTTCCATGCTGATTGCCAGGGTGCTGGCCTACCAGACCTATATGAGCATATTCCTCAAAGACATCATGCTGGACCTAACGGAATTTGCTGCCCACGTCCCCAAGGACTGTCACGAGGCCTTTTGGACCTTGGTGGCTCATGGCAAGGATTGCTCTAAATTCATGGTGCATAGCACCTATGATGCTTTCGAGTCTGCTGGCAGAGTAGTGGCGGTTAACTTTGCTGCCCACTGGATGGTGTGGCTGCAGTCCTCCAACCTGGAACAGTGCGTCCAGGACAAAATAGCTGATATTCCTTGCCAGAGCGAAGAGAACCTCTTTGGGAAGCCAGTGGAGGAAAAGGCAGAGGAGCTTATTAAAGAGAGCATGTGACCACCTCTAGGCTCTCCAGGAAGACTGCAGATCCTGCGTGGAAGAAACACCTGGGCAAGAAGGTCATCTACTCACACCCGTGCTGGTATTTCCCAGCCCAGCCGCAGGCCCAGGCCCCCTGCCAGCAGTGGAGAGAGAAACCACTGAAGGCTCAGCTCACCCTGCGGCTCAAGCCAGGGGTGGGTTCCTCAGGAGCATAGTCCAGCTGTCTGCTGTCTGCCAGGGTACCCCCTCAGGTGGGGGGGGGGCAGCTCATCCACTTCGCCCACAGGTGGTTCCTCATCACTTTGGACACCTGGGTGTTGCAGATCGTCCAAAGCGGATATTGGCAGCACTTCACCCAGCTGCTGCCTCCATATGCCTCGCACTGGAGCCTGTTGCAGGAAGACGTCTCTGCTCTGTTATCTGACTTAGCCGTTGAGCTGGTTATGCCGGCTCAGGTCAGACAGGGCTTCTATTCCAGAAACCACCTGGTTCCTAAGAAGACTGGAGGGTTCAGGTCCATCCTGGACCTGTGAAACCTAAACCCGTTCCTGGTGTGCGAGAAGTTCAAAATAATCTTGCTGGGGATGCTGCTCCTGTATCTTCTACAGGACAATTGGCTATGCTGCTTGGATCTAAAGGATGTGTGTACACACCCCCCAATCCACCTGAATCACGGACAGTACCTATGGTTTGTGCTGGGAGGCCAGTATTATTAATATAGAATACTTCCCTTCGGGTTGGCCTTAGCTTCAGCTCCATGGGTCTTTTCCTGAAGTGCCGGCGGTCATGGCTGCCTACCTCCAGACCATGGGGGTCTTCGTCTTCCCATACCTGGATGACTGGCTCATCAAGGGTCCCAATCAGGACAGGGTCTGATAGTCTTCCAAGCTCACTATTCAGGTGCTCGAGCACCTCAGCTTTGTAATCAATTACCCACTCCCATCTCCAGCCCACTCAACAGTGGAATTCATCGGGGCCCTCCTCAATACCACTCGGGCATGGGCCTTTCTACCGGAAGACCGCATGCGACGGCTGGTAGCAGTGGTGGGCGATGTGTGGCACCAGCGCCACACAATGGCCTGAGTTATGCTGAAGGTCTTTAACCACATGATAATCACAGTGCATGTTACTCTCTTCATGTGGCAGGCCTAATGGACCTTAAGCATGCAATGGAAGCAGGCGACAGGCCATCTCTGGGACAGGGTCATGGTCACCATGCCCCTGGTGTGTTCCCTCAACTGATGACTCAAGCCGGTGAATGTGCTGCAGGGTCTCAAGTTCCAGATAGCATTCCCCTGCAAAATGCTCATGATGGACGCATCCAAGCTCAGCTGGGGAGCCTACCTGGATGGCCTGCAGACACACGGCCTATGGTCCGAGCAGGAGAGCCTGCTCCAGGTCAACTTTCTCAAGCTTCAGGTGATAGCCAATGCCCTCTGCACCTTCCGAGCGCACCTGGCCAATCAGGTGGTCCTGATCCAAACAAACAACCAGGTGGCAATGTTCTACATGAACAAGCAAGGGTTACGCACTCATACCTCCTCTGCAGGGAGGCTGTTCAGTTGTGGAAGTTCACTCTGCTCCTGGGCATGACTTATCTGCCCGGCAAACTCAACGTCCTAGCGGACTAGCTCAGCCGGGTACTTCAGCCACACAAGTGGACCCTCAAAAGGGTGGTGGTGAACTGGATCTTTTAGGAGTGGTGGATCTCTCCCATCGCTGCTTCGGTGGCTCCTCCTCTTCTTCAACCCCACTACCTGTAGGTGTTCCTCAGGGTTCCTTCTTAGGTCCGCTCCTCTTTTCTCTCTGTACCCAATCCCTTGGTGCCCTTATCTCTTCCCATGGCTTTCACTATCATCTCTATGCCGACAACTCTCAAATCTATCTTTCTGCACCTGTTATCTCTCCTGAAATACAGTCTAAGATCTCACTCTGCCTCTCTGACATTGCTACCTGGATGTCCCACCGCCGCTTAAAACTGAACATGGCCAAAACTGAACTCCTTATCTTTCCCCTGTATGCCTCTCCTCCTCTTTCCCCTTTCTCTCTCTCTGTGGATAACTCTGTAATCCTCCCTGTCTCTTCAGCACGTAACCTTGGTGTTATTTTTGATTCCTCTCTTTCTTTCTCTCCACATATCCAGCTCATTGCTAAAACATGCCGTTTCTTTCTATACAGTATCTGCAAAATTCACCCTTTCCTCTCTGTTGATACCACTAAGATGATTGTCCACTCCTTAATCACCTCCTGGCTTGATTATTGTAACCTTCTCCTTGCCAGCCTCCCTGCGAGCCACCTCTTTCCTCTTCAGTCACTTCAACACTCCGCTGCTCGACTTATTTTCCGCCAGTCTCGCTTTTCCCACATCACTCCTCTCCTCATCTCGCTTCATTGGCTTCCCATCTGTCTCCGTATCCAATTTAAACTTCTCCTCCTAACCTATAAATGTATTCACTCTTCTGCTCCCCATTACCTTTCGTCTCTTATCTCTCCTTACACCCCCTCTCGGTTACTTCGCTCTTCTAATAGTCTTCGTTTATCTGTGCCCTTTACTCATACTGCCAATTCCAGACTTTGCTCCTTCCAACTGGCATCACCCTTTGCTTGGAATAGTCTTCCTATCTCTGTGCGCCAGGCGTCCTCCCTGCCCATTTTCAAGTCCAGACTCAAATCCCACCTCTTCACTACTGCTTTTCGTTCCTGTCTTGCCCTATCTTGATCTCTCCATCAACTTTTGTTTACTTTGTCCTGTAAATTTTGTTATTTGTATTTTGTAACTTTATTTTGTATTCTGTCTTATTAGATTGTGAGCTCCGATGAGCAGGGACTGTCTCTTGTATGTTTGTACAGCGCTTTGTATGTTGCGGCGCTATATAAGTGTTTAATAATAATAATAATAATAATAGTAATAATAATGATAATAATGGCACACAATGCCCAGGTGGCCTAGTTCTGCTCTTGGAGGCCAGCCAGCAACCGCCTGGCTTCGGATGCCTTCCTCTTCCACTGGGAAGAGGGCTTGCTGTATACCTACCCCCCCAGATACCACTAGTGGCAAAAACCCTCCTGAAGCTCCAGGCCAACAAGGACTCCTTGATCCTCATCTCTCCTTATTAGCCTTGGCAGCCGTGGCTCTCACTACTGCTGCAGCTCTCGCAGAAAGAGCCTCTCCATCTGAGCTTTGCCCTGGACCTCATCTCACAGGAGGGCAAAACCTTGCTGCACCCCAACATTCGCTCGGTGGCCCTCATGGCGTAGATGCTGAGTGGGTAGTCCTCTCAGAACTCAGTCTTACCGAAGGTGTTACCAACATCCTTCTGGCATCCTGCAAGGACTCAACATACAAGGCCTTCATGCTAAAGTGGTGGAGCTTTGCTGTCTGGTACACAGGTAGGACGCTGAGCCCCTTCCCTTGTGCCATGGACCAGCTGATGGGGTACCTCCTGCGCCTCTTTGACTCAGGCCTGAAGTCAAATTCGGTGTGAGTTCACTTCAGCACAATAGGGGCGTACCATCATGGCTCCAAGGGGAATCACATTTTGGCCCAGCTTCAAACGGGGTCTGTTCCTCTCGAAGCCCCCACTCAAGTCCCCTGTGGTGGCTTGGAATCTCAATTTCGTACTCATTCAGCTGATGCGGGCCCCATTTGAGCCACTGATCTCGTATCCCCTGAAATTCCTGACCTGGAAGGTCCTCTTTGTGGTGGCGGTGATGTTGGCCTGGCGCATCAGTGAGCTCTGGACTTGGTAGCTCACTCACTATACACCAGGTTTCATCAGAACAGGGTGGTTCTCCACATGCATTCCTGCTTTCTCCCGAAGGTGGTTTCTGCATTTCACCTCAACCAGTCTATAGCCTTAGTGACTTTCTTCCTACGGCCTCATGCTACCTGGGAAGTGGTGGCATTGCATACCTTGGACTGAAACGAGCTCTAGCCTTTTACCTGGAGTGCACGAAGGCGCACCATCAGTCCACCCAGCTATTCACTTCTTTTAACCTCAATAGGCTGGTTGTTACTGTCGTGAAGCACATTCTATCCCTTTGGCTAGCAGACTACATTGCTTACGCCATGAGGGTCATGTCATGCCCACAATGTCCGTGTGATGCATGCCAACCTCCGCTCTGTTTCCACAGAGGAAATCTGAAAGGCTACTACTTGGTCTTCAATCCATACCTTCACAGCCCATTATTGTCTAGGTGGGAATTCCTGACAGAACAGCAATTTTGGCCAGGCCATGCTCTGGCATCTCTTTGGATCTTATTTATTTTTATTTATTTATTAGTGCTTATTTACCGCCTTTCGTGAATCAAAACTGGTAACAGTTACATTTAATTGACATAATTAACAAGATAAACAGGTTAATACATAAAACAACTTAGCGTGAGTTATAGTTAACTTGGAGTGAGTGGGGGTTAGGAAATACAACTCAGGAGTGTTGTTGGTTTACTTTTGTAATTGTTTATAAGAGAGCGGCAATCTCTATGGAGGGATATAGTTCATAATAATCGTAATGTAGGGGGATTTGAATAATGTTGATTGAATAAGTTGTAAGCATTGACTGTTCTGTGGAGTTTATTTAAATAAGGTCTTAGAGTCAACTCCTGCCCACAGGCCCTTCTGTCCGTCCAGGCTACCTTCAAAAACTCCTCAGGTTGATGTTGGCTGAGGATGCTGAATCGGGTGAGTCGTGCAGGGGACTGCTTTACTGCTGTTCCAGTTTCTCCAATTGGTTGCCCCTCTTGGGCTGTTGATCTCCTCTGGTTCCGGTAGCCTGTAGATTGGGAGTCCCATATGTAAGGACTTATTTCCTGCTTGTTTACAGAGAAAGTGTGTAATTATTCACCTGTAGCAAGTCTTCTCTGTGAACAGCAGGAATAAGTCCTCACAACCTGACCACCTCCCCAGGGGGTTGCCTTTTCTGGCTTCTGCTATGTTATTAGACTGGAGAAGATAGTGCCGCAGCAGTTGGGAAGGCCGGCGCGCATGCGCGTTGTGCCTCCCAAAAGCTTCCTTTGGAAGCTTGGGAGCATTCCTGTGTGGGGCTCCCTCAGTGATGTAACCCATATGTGAGGACTTATTCCTGCTGTTCATGGAGAACACCTGCTACAAGTGAGTAACTATGCTTTACGGAAAAATTGGTAGATGTGTGGAATAGTCTCACAGTGGAGGTAGTAGAGACGAGGACAGTATCTGAATTCAAGGAAGTCTTTGTCCCATGCTATCTCTAAAGGAATAAAAAAGGACTGCAGTAGTTGCTATGGAAGGGAAGACTGGATATACCGCCTGGTCTTTATCTCCTGTGATGTTTCTATGTTTCACATTTCAGGCATTTTATGAGGTAGCAGACTAGTTCATGAAGTGGAATAGTCCTCTGGAATGCTCTGACTAGATAGGGATTTTGCAGGTGTTAAAATGGGAATGACTGAATAACCTAAATATCTATCATATTCATTATCCCATCATCTTTAGTGTCATGTAATTTGTGATACTGCGATGACCTGCTTTTATCAAGATATTGGACAGAACAGTTTATTCCTAAAGAGGCAACTGGCAGAAAGTAAATCCCCAGTTTTGCAATGTTTTATTTTTTGTCTTGATTAGATAGATTTTTATTTATTTATTTAGTTTAAAAGCTTTTTAGATTGTCATATGCTTCAGCATTCAAGGTGGTTTACAACAGAAACATAAGATGCAAAAACTGTACGTTTTAATGAGCAGGACTGTGTCTTACATCTATATGTTCAGCGCTGCGTACACCTTGTAGCGTGTAGTAGTAGTGGATATACACTGCTCATTGTGACTATAATTCTGTGTGTGTCCAGAGATAAAAAACCAAACTATATATATTTTTCTATAGCAGTTTGTAGCTGCTACAAGGAGAAATAGTTTTATAATCAATTTATCACTGGTTTGAACTAATGGAAGAAACTGCATGCATATGACATCATCTCTGACTTCTTCTTTTTCCAGAGTCTATGGCAGCAGGTAACTTGCCTATTTGTTTGCATCAAGATAGTTTTTAATCTTCTAATGCTTATAAAATGTTGCTTTTGCATTACTTGGTGAGGGATGCAGGGGGCAGTGATTTCCAGTTGACTCTACCACCCTCCCTCGGGGCAGACTGACCCATCCTTGAACCCCACCGTGGTACTTGCTGGTTTCGGAAACAGAATGCTTTGAGCTGTGCAGGGTCAGAAAATATGAACCCACCTAAATCAGGCTAGAGAGTTTGTCATGTAAAATTCTAACTTGATTCTTTTCCATCTTCGGATCAGTTCTGTCTGTCCAGGGAGAACCAGGCAGCAGCTGCTAGGTTCTAAATTATTAGCAAAGTTGACAGCTAGAGTTGCTAATGTGTGCTAGCTTATTAACACCCACTAATATCAATAACAGCTGTCATTTTACTGCAGTGGGACCTAGTTACTAACAACGCATATTAATTGTGTCAGTGTGCGCTATTATGGGAACACATTAGTGAATCCACAAGCTGAGTTTCATCATTAAAACCTGAAATGAAAGATCTTATGTACAGTAAAGCTATCTGTGAGGATGTATATGATAAGTACTGGAATCTACTATGTTAATATTGTGGGAAACTGATAAAACATACATAGAGTAATTTTAAGTGCTGTTGAGTTGATGTTGACTCATGGTGGCACAAGGAGAACTCTTTTGATGTCTCTTCATGCCCTGGAGCAGGTATTAGACATAGACATTACTGCTGCAGGTTAGAGAGTGCTCGCTGTTTATGAAATCGAGTGTAGACATGTATCTTTACAGAACACCCTTCAACATGCCTCTGCCACACTCCCGTGTGATGTAGAAGTTCTTGCGCTGGGGAAGTCTCCGTGATTTGCATGTTTACATGCCCATTTTTGAACATCCAACTCACGGACTGGGCTTCTAAAATGGCCGCCTTTAGAAAAATTATTGGAGAGATTTTGAAACACAACTGCATAAATAATGAAACTGAACCAATGATTATATTGAAGGCTCAAGTACAAGCTATTCTGTTTAATTAATTCCCTCTATGATGGTCCATTATTTACTTTGTTTTAATTGGGAATATTGTTAACTGATTTTTTTGGGGTTTGTATTGATCACATTTCTCTCACTAAATGGAAGATCCTTTTTTGATAGTTTTTTGTTCATTATCAGATTTGTTTGTGGCCCATTGAAATAAAAATGTCCTGAAAGAGTATAATATGCATATTTACTACTACTCTGACTACTAATCATTTGCATAGTGCTACAAGGCAGTGTTCATAATGCTCTCTTTTGTGCCTAGACTGAATTCTTGGTAATGTATGGTGATTTTATGGCCCTAAAGAGCAGCCATTGGAAAAGTCAAGATTCTTGGTGCGTGCCAGTGAAGTGATTGGATAACACCTTTTGTAGGATCCTAATGTTATTTGTAATGGCTGAATTAGAAAGTTGAGTTGTAGAATTCAAAACATAAGAACATAAGATATGCCATACTGGGTCAGACCAAGGTCCATCAAGCCCAGTATTCTGTTTCCAACAGTGGCCAATCTAGGTCATATGTACCTAGCAGTTTCCCCAAGAGACACAAAACATGACAAGCCAAAGAAATGTTTGCAAAGTCTTAGCTCAAATGTAGATGAAGAGCAGACCTAGATTATGTATTTGTGTCTGTATTGCTGTTACATTTTATCTCCAGGAACAAGCAGGAATGTAGTCTTCACATATGGGTATCGTCGGTACCGATGGAGCCTGCGCGGGAACGCTCCCCAGCGTCCAATAGGAACGCTTTTGGGAGCATCCCTCAGCACATGCGCTGCCTTCCCGCCTTTCCAACTGTCCTCCTTCAGTTCTTCATTTTCCGCGGAGCCGACAGGACCCATACCCTGTCACCGCAGAAAATTCCGTCTTTAAAATTGTTTTCTTGTGGTCGTGTTTGCCTTCGCATGACGCCTACCGGTACCGCCGGTTCTTTTCTTTTCTCTTCAGAAACTTTTCTTTTTCGGTGCTAGGCGCCATTTTGGGCATTAGGCCTCATATTCCTGAAACATGGAAAAACCAACTAGTGGTTTTAAAAAAATGTACTAAGTGTGACGGTAGCATTTCTGTCACTGACACCCATGATTGGTGTCTTAAATGTTTAGGGCCTGAATATTCTCCATCTGAATGTCTCTCCTGTATGGGGATGACTAAGAGAGGAAGACAGAACCGGGCTGCAAAGCTCGGTACTCTCTTTTCTTCGGATGCCAGATTCATTGCATCGACATCTTCAAGAGCCTCCTCTTCCTCCCATGGATCTCAGGTAACTAAACAAAAAAGCCGATCCTCAAAGGGTAGCTCTCCTGCTAAGCATCGAGAGGCCATTGGCATTGCCCTTGAGGGAACCACACCGGCAAAGCAGCCCCGGCGGGAGGCTTCGGCTTCGGCTTCCAAAGCATCAACGGGGCTCCAGGATGTTCTTGAGGCCTCGACCTCGCAAAAACTACTGGTGCCATGCTCGGGGATCCCGGCCGTTTTCACCGGTACCGACACCCAGGCATCGGCAGCGTCGATAGACCAGAGGTTCCTCGCTATCGAACGCAGCACTGCAGCTCTTCTCACAGCTGCGGTACCGTTGATACCTATGGTTCAACGGGCACTGGTACCGACATCGATACTGATGCCGGTACCTACACCAGTACAGACACCGGTACCGGTACTGACGGTACCGGCCCCAGTGGGAGTTCTTCCCATGCCATCTTTGGCTGGAATCGACAGATCGGTACCAGATCAACTCGGTACCGACTTCGATCGATACTGGGACCGTGCTTTGCATGAGCATCGTGGTCAGGAATACTTCGAATCCTCCGATTTCAAAGACTCTGACAATTCTGCTGGTACCAGAGGGTTTCTCCCGGAAGATCTCTCTTCTCCCCAACGCAGAATGTCACCTCCAGAGGACATGTCTTTTCAGGATTTTATTCGTGATGTGGCTAAAGGCCTTTCAATCACAGTAGCTCCTGAACAGGAAGCCAGAGCAAAGGAATTGGAAATTCTCCAGTATCCTAAAGCTCCAAAGGAGGTAGCCACTCTGCCCATCCATGAAATTCTGCATAACTTGATGCTCAGAATGTGGGAGACACCTCTGACTACATCTCCTCATTCTAGGAGGCTTGATACTATGTATCGAGTTCCGCCATGTCCTGGATTTCAAAAGACTCAACTGCCACACCATTCAATGGTGGTGGAGTCAGCCATGCATAGGATGAAAAGTGCAAAGAGGCAAGCATCCAATCCCCCAGGTCGTGAATGCAGGACTCTGGACGCTCTTGGGCGCCAAATCTTTCAGGCTTCCATGCTTTCAGCTAGGATCAGTTCATATATACTATATATGGGCATGTTCCTCAAAGAAGTTACAGGAGACTTGGAGCTTATGAGCCCACTTCTCCCAGATGAAAAGAGACAAGACTTTCTTGCTCTAGTTAAGCATGCTCAAGATGTCTCCAAGTTTGTGAATCGTGCAGCCTTTGACTGCTCTGAATGCATCAGCAGAACCTCTGCTATTGCCATTGGGGCACGACGGATTGCCTGGCTTCAGGCATCAGACTTGGAGACTTGTGTACAGGACAAGTTAGGCAACATTCCTTGCACGGGAGAGAATCTCTTTGGCAAGAACTGGCAGGAAAAGGCTAACAAGTTAGATGCTGACAATACCACTCTAGATAGATTGTCAAAATCTACAGCCACTCCAGCCAAAAAGAAGCCTTATAAAAAACCCTCTTTCAGCAAAAAGAGGAAATTTTATCCTTCCTATACCCATCAGAGTCAAACTCGGGGTCAGGTTGCCCAAAAGGGACAAACTAGATAGCAAAAGAAGCCAAAAGGCCCGAGAGCCCAACCAGCTCCTTAGGTTCAGCCCCCTCGAGGGCTTTGACTCCTTCCTAGAGAGCTTAGCCTTTCTGCCTCTGAGGGGTCCCCAACCCCCCAATATCCCAGGCAGGTTATGCCACTTTGCCAACAGATGGCATCAGATAACAGCAGAAGATTGGACTCTGTCCATTATAGGAGAGGGGGGTACAAGCTCCATTTTCACAGCATGCCCCCTCCTACAATTCTAAGGCAATTCAATTCTCAAACCTCCGCAGACAATCTGCTAGATCACAAGGTCTCAACACTTCTTGCCCAAGGGGCAATAGAAGAGGTACCCATTCTTCAACGGGGTGTAGGGTTTTACCCCCCCTATTTTCTTATTCCAAAGAAAACAGGAGGACACAGACCCATTCTAGACCTCAGAGAATTGAACAAATACCTGTTCCGAGAGAAGAACAAAATGATTTCTCTTGGAACTCTTCTGCCATACCTTCAAAGCCAAGATTGGCTTTGCTCTCTAGACTTAAAGGATGCATACACTCGCATTCTGATCCATCCAAATCACAGGAAATTCTTACGATTCCTTTTCAAGGGAAAACATTTCCAGTACAGGGTTCTTCCCTTTGGTCTGGTTTCAGCTCCAAGGGTATTCTAAAAATGCATGGCAGTAGTAGCTGCATTTCTACGAACCCTGGGGATATTCGTCTTCCCTTACTTAGACGACTGGCTCATTCGAGCCCCTACAGTTGCGGAGGCCAGCACTGCACTGTCTTGCACAGTGCGAATCCTCCAATACTTGGGGTTGGTAATAAACTTCCCAAAATCCCAACTTGTTCCTTCCCAATGCCTGGAATTCATAGGGGCCTGTCTAGATACCAGACAGGCAAAGGCTTTCCTTCCACAGGCCCGGTGTCTTCGCATACTGCAACTAGCTTCTCAAGCAGCAGGGAAATCCTCCCTAACTGCTCAAGAGCTACTACAGTTGCTGAGACATATGGCATCCGCAGTTCATGTAGTCCTATATGCTTGCCTCCACATGCAAGCAGCTCAGTGGACCCTATCCACACAGTGGACACAGGCCACAGGACATTTGTCAGACAAAATAGTAAACTCTCAACGACTAATTTTGTCCAATGGTGGCAATCACTAGAAAATCTGATAGTGAGGTCTCCTTTCCATCAACCCCTTTTTCAGGCCATCCTATCAACAGATGCATCACAGGTGGGTTGGGGAGCACACCTGAATCATCTCTACCCAGGGCACCTGGACTCCACAGGAGGCTGGTCTACACATAAACCTCCTAGAATTAAGAGCAATCTATTTAGCTCTTCGAGTATTCCACGCCCAGCTCAGCTACAAGACGGTCCTAGTTCAGACGGTCAATCAAGTAGCCATGTTCTATGTGAATAAGCAGGGTGGGACAGGCTCTCTGTCGTTATGCAACAAAGCTTTACGACTGTGGGCCCTTGCCAGAGAGTATCAAATTTTACCTTCTAGTGGTATATCTTCCAGGTATTCAAAACCTTTGGGCAGACAAACTCAGTCGAGTACTGCTGCCTCACGAGTGGTCTCTCCACCTAGACCAGGTGCTAAAGATATTTCATCTCTGGGGCACTCTAGACATAGACCTCTTTGCAAGTCCATTGAATGCCAAACTTCCCCGGTTCTGTTCCAGGATTCCGGCTCACAATTGTCAGGCAAGGGATGCCTTCCTCCTTCACTGGGATCAGGACTTCCTTTATGCCTTCCCACCCATTCCCTTCATCCCCAAAACACTCTTCAAGCTTCAGGGAGACAGGGGTCGTATGATTCTCATAGCGCCACGATGGCCACGCCAAGCGTGGGATCCCCTGCTTCTACATCTCTCTCAAGCTAAACCTCTGGAGTTAGGGCATGCTCCAGATCTCCTTTCCCAAGAGGATAGGATGCTATGGCACCCGAGTCCCCAGTCCCTGCATCTCACGGCCTGGTTGCTGAAGGCTTAGACCTCCAGGATTTCAACCTGTCCCAACAGGTAAAGGATATCCTTCAGGCTTCTAGAAAACTTTCCACAAGAAGATCTTATGCCTTCAAGTGGAAACGTTTTACTATATGGTGCTCCAAGAAGGGGTTAAACCCCCTTGTCATACCTTTTGAATCGATACTAGAGTATCTCCTTCACTTATCGAATTCTGGTCTAAAGACCAATTCGGTAAGAGTCCATCATAGTGCAATTGCAGCTTCTTATAAGCCTCTGAATGGACGACCAATTTCTTCTCATCCACTCATATCCAGATTTATGAGAGGTCTTCTGTTAACCAAATCTCCCATTAAGCCACCACCGGTGGCATGGGATCTAAATCTAGTTCTCGGGCAGCTCATGAAGCCGCCTTTTGAGCCTTTAGCCACTACAACCCTTAGGTTTTTGACCTGGAAGGTCATCTTCCTAATTGCAATCACTTCTGCACGTCGCATTAGTGAACTGCAAGCTTTAGTGTCTGATCCTCCTTATACTAGGTTTCATCATGATAAGGTTGTTCTCAGAACTCATCCACACTTTGTGCCAAAGATGGTTTCACCTTTTCATTTGAATCAATCAATTTATCTTCCTGTATTTTTTCCGAGGCCTCAAGCCTCTAATGCAGAAAGAAACCTTCATACTTTGGATTGTAAAAGAGCCTTAGCCTTTTACCTACAGAGAACACAGCAACATAGAAAGTCCTCGCAACTTTTTATAGCTTTTGACTCTAGTCATTTGGGACGTTCAGTCTCCAAAAGAACTTTATCTAAATGGATTGCCCATTGCATATCCTTTGCTTATGAGAGTAAGGGTCGTCCTCTTCAGGGCCATGTCACAGCTCATAACTTGAGAGCCATGGCAGCTTCCATGGCTAATCTCCACTCCGTGTCTATCAATGACATTTGTCGAGCAGCCACCTGGGCTTCGGTACACACCTCCACAGCCCACTACTGCCTGGATAAAGCCTCCCATCGGGTTGCCTTCTTTGGCCAAGCTGTTCTTCAAAATCTCTTTCAGACCTAATTCAACTCCTGCCCACCAACCCTGGTGGAATGCCAGAGATCCATGGGAGGAAGGATGCCTACCTTTCTAGGGGGGGCACCTTCCTGGGGCTTTCTCCCTGGCATCTTCAGCTAGGGAGTCCCCATATGTGAAGACTACATTCCCGCTTGTTCCTGGAGATAACGTAGTTACTCACCTGTAACAGGTGGTCTCCAGGAACAGCAGGCATTTAGTCTTCACAACCCACCCAACTCCCCTAGGAGTTGTCTCTCTGTCTCTTTGTCTCTTTCCTCTCTACCTCTATCCTTTCACTCAGCTACAAACTTAACTGAAGAGGGACAGTTGGAAAAGCGGGAAGGCAGCGCGCATGTGCTGTGGGATGCTCCCAAAAGCGTTCTATTGGATGCTGGGGAGTGTTCCCGCGCAGGCTCCGTCGGTACCGACGATACCCATATGTGAAGACTAAATTCCTGCTGTTCCCGGAGATCACCTGTTACAGGTGAGTAACTACGCTTAATTTAAAAGGCAAAATGTGATTGTTCAAGTCATATTTGCAAGTCATTCTTTTTAGTTTTCCAGGAAAGCAGTGTTGATTTGTTCAAACTTGTGTAGCTAATAAAACTATATTAATCTGCTAAAGTACTTTATGTTGAAGTTTGTGAAGTTTTTAGATTTTAGTTCCTTTGTCATATTTAATGCAACTAGCATATTTTTTTTTCTCATTTGTACTCTAATGTGAATTCCACAGCAGTTGCTGCCCCACAAAGTCATTTCAGTAATATTTGTTCTTTTCAAATACTTTTTCATAAGGAACTGTCTTGAGTATCAAGAGATGCTTCTTCCCATCATATGTTAGGTCGAACATGACTCTATTTGTCCATAGATATCTTGCACATGCTGGAGTGATTTACTTTAGTAAGAAGTAATTGCAGTCCCTGATGCAGAGAAAATTTCATCTAAGCTTTCTCCTGGTGGGGGAAGGGTCTAGAGAATCTACCTGTGTTTCCCAGCTGAGGATTGGGAACCTCCATATACTGAAGAGGAGAGAGATTCAAAGCTTTCCCTAACAGGGGAGAGGTCTGCAGATGTTAATGCTTGTCTCCTTGAAGATCAAGGCCTGATTAGGTCTTGAGCTGATTCAGAGAGGAAGGATGGAGGAAAAGTGAAGTTTCTCCTGTAGAAAGCAGAGAAAAGGTAGGTGATCCTGTGATTCCATAAGGAAGGCGTCCTGAGACTGGGATGAAAAGAGCTAGAAAATAAACATAAAAACTTATAATACGAGGTGTCTCAGAAATAAAATTCCACCAGACCAATTTAGGGCTAAGCCATACTTTATTATCCCTAAGACTAATATATACAAGAGAAAAGGTAGATAGAAGCAAATATACAGGCAGTAACAAAACAGAAATGCTACTCTACAACCATCAGCATCACTGCTCTCAAGCCCAAGCCCAGCAAAGAGACAGGAGAGGTCAGGGGCAGGGTCCTAGGCACCCTGTCTGGTCCGTAGATGAACTTCATCTTACTGGAGAGTTCCTGTCTCTCTTATAGCATCGAACAAACAGCTTAGTCATATGTGCCGACATGCCTCCAAGGGGTATGTTTACTAAGCAGCGGCAGCCGCTACCGCTGCTTAGTAAACATACCCCCAAGTGTTGTTCCCTTAGTTTCTCATGTACTCGGTTCATCTGTTCCTTTCCCATGGTGTTGACAATAAAGTTGAGCAAAAACAGTTCTTCCATGATACTGAGCAAAATTCCTTTTCTGTATCAGGAGGTCATTATCTGACTTTGGAAGCTGCCAAACATCCTTCTCACCGACTTTATTCCCTTCACTGGGTCAGACCAAAGGTCCATCAAGCCCATTATCCTGTTTCAATCAGGTCCACTCCAAATCACAAGTACCTGACAGGATCCCAAAACGTAGATTCAATGTTGCATAACCCCAGGGATATGTAGTGGATTTCCCATTATTAATGGTTTAAGAACATTTCCTCCAGGAACTTCTCCAAATCGTTTTTAAATCCAGCTACACTAACTACTTCTACATTATCTCTGTTGGAAATGAATTCCAGAGCACAATTATGTGTTGAGTGAAAAAATTACATTGATTTGTTTTGAATGTGCTAATTAGTAACTTCATGGTGTGTCTCCTTTTTGAAGGAGTAAACAATCAGTTCATGTTTACCCATTCAACTCCACTCAGAATTTTATAGACCTCTATCATATCTCCCTTCGGCCGTCTCTTCTCCAAGCTGAAGAGCCCTAACCTCATTAGCCTTTTCTCACAGTGGAGTCGTTCCACTCCCTGTATCATTTTAATCACCAGTCTCTGTAGCTTTTCTAATTCCATCATATCTTTTATGAGATGCAATGACCAAAATTGCACACAAGGAGTGGTTGCACCATAGAGAGATAGAGGTATTATAATAGTCTCTGTTTTAGTCTCTATTACTTTTGTAATAATTCCTAACAATGTGGCTTCTTTTTGAGCTCTACTGCACACTACTAAGTAGAGGATTTCAACATATTGTCCATGATGATGCCTAGAGTCCTTTTTGTAGGCGGTGACTCCTAGTGTGGTACCTTGCATTGTGTAGCTATAGATTGGCTTGCTCTGCCCTATTTGCCTCACTTTGCACTTGCCCATATTAAATTCCATCTGTTTGTATGTTCAGTCTCCCAGTCTCAGGTCCTCCAAGAATTTTTCACAATCTGCTCTGAGATAGTATCTGCAAATGTGATCTCCTCACTTGTTCCCCTTTCCAGATCATTTTTAAATGTTAGAAAGCTAGTTTCAAAGTCGGGATAGATCCATTTTCAAGAAAGCTAAATTCTTTCAAAGCTAGAGAGGAGAGACACCTCTAAGGAGAAATGAAATAGAAAGTAAGGAGTTATATAGCAGTATTTAAGGTCTTTATGACATTCGAGAGTCATGGTGAAAGTTATACCAGCCTGTGGATGAATCTGCAACCAGTTAAATGAACACAGTTCAGGGATAATTTTTATAAGCTCACGCATAGGTAGGTACGTGCGTGCATCACTCATAAAATACCTGCATACCAACACGTTGTACGCTAGGCACATCTCTCCTGCCCTAGAGAGGTGTAGTTGGCACATAGGGATCCGTGTGTCATAGTAGTCTATAATGCACATGTGTCTCTTGAGGCTACGTCTATATTCTGCCCATGCTGCACCCCCATACATGCCCCATGTCGAGATTGGCACGTATAGCACTTTCGCCTCATGCTTATAATTTGGCACCCAAACAAAGTGCACATTAAAGTGCCCATGCACACACGCAGTTGTTGGAAAATCCATACTTGCACACGTAGGAGCCATGGATCTTACTGTGGGTCCCTTATGGAATTGCCCCCTTCATATGCACAAGTTGTACCATTTGTGAAGTTTATTTGTATTATTATTTTGCCCTATTTCTATAGAAGCAGATAATAGAATCTGGATGGTTGTATAGCAAAGAAAATATTTATATCTATTTCTAGAGTGAAGAGATAATGAGTTTTTGGAGGAGGAGACTGCTTGAGTAGGAAGTGTATAAGAAATAGGAGAGATTTACTCTTTTCTCCTGTGAAACGAAGCTCATATCGTAGTTTTTTGAGAGATTCAAATTGCAGGGTTAAATTAGTTTGAAATTGTGAACATTAGCAATTTTTCAGAACCAAACCATGCAATCTGTTTGAATCTATGAACCCGTTTTAAATGGGGAAGAAAACCAATGGAAATACTGGCCTAAAGCAGATGATTAGTGTATGATATATTGGTTTGAATAAAGTCTTTAAAATGACATCCACGTTGATTTAACATGTAGTCAGGAACCTCAGGATGCTCTTGGACTCATTTTAATTTGATCCTGCAAGTTCAGGCGACCTTTTAAATACCACTTCTGTCATCTGTGGCAACAGTGAAAAAACTCTCCATACATCAAGAAGACAAGTTCGACCACAGCAGTCTTCATAGGGATTTTGAGAGTGGAAGGCAACCTGGGTGTGCGCCTGCCCAGGTGCTCTTTGATAAAGCTAAGGAGACACCGACTTGTCTTTCTAAAATACTAGCCCATGTGGCAGAGGACGTGCCGGGAATGTAGGCGTGATCACTTAAACCTAAAGAGCAGGTGTGAATACTTGTGTTTAGATTAGGGTATTTTATTTATCTGCTTGTGTGCGAACTCTGCCCGCGTTTCCTCCAGATTGTGCCCCTAGCTATGCCTACCAGCAAAGTATGCACCTTTTATGCCAGTCGGCATTTTGTGAAAAGTCAATGATGTGACCACAGAGCAGGAACAACATTATAAAATTACCTCCAATGAGTGTAAATTTACTTCGGGTTTTGATGTAAAAAAAGAAAAAGGCAGTTCATGATTTGAAATCTTCCTGCTATAGTGAAATGTACACTTCCTTATCTTGCTAGACTAGTCCAGATGAGTGGATTATGCCGCCTTACCAGCAGGTGGAGGCAGAGTTGAAGAACTTTCAGTGATGTCATCAGGCGATCTAGCCACTGTTGTAACACTGAGAGAAGCCAATATTGTCTGCCTCCAACAGGTGGAAAGGTGTGTGTGAACTGGCGCAGCATTTTAATAAGCCCAGTTCTCTTTGCAAGACCACGGTGCAGAGACCTTGGATTGAGCCTGGAGAGTTCTTTGGAGCTTTAAGCAAAGGCATGCCTTTGATTCTTTAGCTGTAGCTGCCCAGGATCCAGCGATTGTTTCCCACAGGCTGCTAGCATCTGTTGAGCTGTGGATGAGCAGCTGGACCCTTTTCCCTCCTGCTGTCTCCTTGGTATCCTTGGATCCCTATGAGTCAAATTTGATCCTTTTTTCTTATAATTTTTGCATTTTTTAACCCATTGTTTTATATTGGCTTGGCTGTCTTGCTGCATAAAAAAGCTTCAGAATATTGTGTGCAATGCTGGAAGCCATATCTTAAAAAGGATATAGCAGAATTAGAAAAAGCCACTGAAATGATAAAGTGGATGGAATGATATCCCTATGAGGAAAGGCTTAAAAGCTTAGGGCTCTTCAGCTTG
This sequence comes from Ichthyophis bannanicus, assembly GCA_033557465.1. Classification (NCBI taxonomy): domain Eukaryota; kingdom Metazoa; phylum Chordata; class Amphibia; order Gymnophiona; family Ichthyophiidae; genus Ichthyophis; species Ichthyophis bannanicus. The sequence continues at coordinate 549,635,646 of CM066033.1, forward strand.
GAAAAAAAGACAGCTAAGGGGAGATAGGCCTATAAAATAATGAATGGACTGGAACACGTAAATGTAGATCCATTGTTTCTACTGTTTGAAGAAGTAAGGACTAGGGGACATGCAATGAAGTTACAATATAGTATATTTGAGACATGTTGGTGGTCCATCTTTTCCAATGGTAGGATATCCCAGCATTGATTCAGGATACCATGTCAGTATTGGGGTTCAAAGAGCCTGCTCCTGGTCTGCTGTTAAGGGAAACCTCATTTTGAAGGGTGTCGGGTACCTTTTGGGGGGTTTTCTTGCTGCTGGAGGTGCTAGAGAAACTCCTGGTCTGCCAGTGGGAATGCCAGAATTAGTGCTCAAGGGGCCAAAAGCCCTGGCCTATTTGTATCCGCTGCCTCAGGGCAAGCTGGATCAGCTTTTTCGGCTGCCACAAATGGATGCCCTAGTTTTGGTGGTGATGAAGCATGCCACTATTCCAATGAAAGGCAGTGCAGAGCTGAGAGGTGCTCACAATAGGATGGTGGAGATTCTCTCTTGAAGAATACTTTATCAGCTTTGACCATGGAATACCAGACAGCCCTATGTACCGGTTTCATTGCCTGGGCACTTTTGCTATCAGTGCAACAGTTGCCAGATAGACCAGAGGTGGCATTCCTAGAGATGTAGCTTGCATTTCTGGCAGATGCCTTATATGATTTAATCAGGAAAACCTCCAAATCTTTGCAGGTAGCAGTTGTGGTCGCACATTGACTTTGACTGCACAACTGGTTGGCGAAAGTGGCCTTCAATTCACAACTCAGCAAACTCCCCTTTTGTGGTGGGGTCTGCTGTTTTGGTGAGGATTTGGAGAAACTGGTAAAGAACCTGAGCGAAGCCCATCCACAGAGGCTGCAATAGGAATAACTGAAGGATGCTTGCTCAGCAATACTGAGGAATTCTTGGGAGAGGCCTGGAATGACCTATGTCAACAAACAGCGAGGGACCCGGAGTGCCTGGGTGATGCTCAAGGTAGCTGCTTTGTGCAGCTGGGTGGAGGAGCACCTGGAGGGCTCTGTCAGTGGTGTATATAGCAGGTGTACATAACATTCAGGGTGACCTTCTCAGTTAGAGCACAGTGGATCCCAGAGAGTGGGAGCTGAGTCCCTGCACATTCCAACTGATAGTGAGGAGATAAGGTCTCCCAGTATTGAATCTCTTGGCCACATGCAACAATGCGAAAGTGAGCAGCTTCTTCAGTCACCACAGAAAATCGCAAGTGGTGGCTTGGATGCCGTGCTTCAAGTGTGGCCCCAAAAGGGGGTGCTCGCCATCTTCCCCCCATGCCTCGGGTGAACCATCTCCTCTGCAGGATTCGAACGCATCCAGACTAATGATTCTGGTTGCCTTGGAATGGCCACACAGGCCATAGCACACGGACCTGATGGCTCTGCTGGCGGGTCCTCTGTGCTGGCTTCTGCAGAAGGGCTGCCTCCTTCATCAAGGACCCTGGTAATGGGCAACCCCACTCTCCCCACTCCCTCCTCACACTTGAAATGCAGCTACTAAAACGCAGTCGTCGATAGAAATGTAGAAACATGATGGCAGAAAAAGACCATATGGCCTATCTAGTCTGCTTTTCCATATCAACTATTATAGTCCCTTTTTTTTCCGATTTTGCTCAGTGCCCATAGGACCTTCACCTCCTTAGCCTATGCCAGGGTATGGAGGTGTTTTGAGAGCTGATATATATTTTTCTTGGTTCCTGGTGGCAGGAAAAGCATATGTCACGGCTTGGGCCAGGACTTGACCCTGAACTCCTTCAAGGTTCAGGGGGTGGCCATGATGTGTTACCAGGGATGGGTACAGGATGTTAGTCTTTGTTAGTCCATCCTGATTTTGCTCAATTCCTTAGGACAGCGAAGCACATTTGACCTTGGAACGGCTAATCATCCTTCAGTGGAGCCTCTCATTGGAGTTGAAGCCACTGAAAGGTTTGTCTTTCAAACCCATTCACAAGGCCACTCTTAAAGATTTGACTCTTAAGGCAGTGTTCAGATGGGGTCTCTGAGCTGCAGGATTTGTCCTGTTGGGAACCTTTTTCTACTGATTTCCATGACTTCTGTCACCTTGAGGACCATTCCATTTTTCCTTACGAAGGTGATTTTTCCCTTTTCACCTAAATCACGAAGCAGTTTTGCTCTCCTTTGTGCATGGTGACCTCTCTGTGTCTCCTCTGTGAGAAGAGTTTTGCTCAGCTATCTAAGGCCTTTTGGCAGTCGGACCATCTATTTGTGCTTTTTAGTGGCCCTTGGAAGCATCAAGCAGTGACTAAATTCTTTATTTTCTTCAGGATCAGAGGCCACTGCTTCAGCGTGCCTGCTGGCTGGGAAGCAGGTGTCCAGAGGGAGTCAAAGCTCACTTGACTAGGTTGCAGACCTCCTCTTGGGCTGAGTGTGCCTGAGTATCTCCAAAAGACATCTGTAAAGTGGCTCCAGTTGCCTGCCCTGTTGAGGCTTTCCTAACAAGGGCTCTACAGATCAATCAACAGTAAGGATTTGAGGGTTTATTTTATTATATTAAATTGCTAGCTCTCTGACTGGGAGCTCTTAAAAGGGTTTTTGTATATTTTTAAAGCAAGGTTACTTTCTTTTTGTTGCTTTAGTCGAACTTTCCTTGAGCACAGTAGGTTGCTGAACTCTAGTAACCTCCTCAGTTTTGGGAACTGCTAACACCTAATCAGGTGTTAGTTCCCTCCCTACCCACCCCGAATCCCACCCACCCCTAGTGAGCAGTCTTGCCTTATAGGGCACCTCCCCATTTAACAAATCACAGAGAATTGGACCAGCACATTTTGAATATAACTAAAGAGATTTAACTGCTTTTTCTCTGAAAGGACAGCTGGGAAACCGGCTGGTACTTGGTAGATCTCTCTCTTTTGCTTTAACAGATACCTAAGCCCCACAAACAGAACAATGGCTGGGAAAAATTGTATCGCTAAAGCTGTTGCCCCTGTTACAGCTTCTGCCTCGGTCCAGACAGAGGTCCTAATGCCAGTTGAAGGACCGGTTCCATGTGCAGGGTGCCTGCATGCTGAAGCTCTGAGGAAACAAGTGGAGGAACTCAGAGAGGAGGTGGCGAGGCTGAGGAGCATTCAAGACAGTGAGAAGTACATTGATGAGATGCTTTTTGCAGCAACCAAGCTCTCCAGCACAGGAGAAGATGGGGTGCCAAAAGAATGTCGATGGTTGGACACAAGTCACCAGGGCCTGCAAAATCACCAATCCAACTTCTCCAACCCTTGAATTGAAGAACCATTATGCAGCCCTGGAAGTGGAGGAGGTGAAAACATCCCTGGAAAGGGAAGAACCAGAGCTCAAGTACCCCAAAGTTGCAGAATCAGTGACCAGAAGGAAACGAAGGGTAGTGGTGGTTGGAGACTCTCTTCTGAGGGGTACTGAGGCATCCATCTGCCAACCAGACTTGATGTCCAGAGAGGTATGCTGTCTGCCTGGTGCCAAAATCCAAGATGTTACGGAGAGTTTGCTGAGACTCATCAAGCCCACTGACTATTACCCAATGTTGCTAATCCATGTTGAAACAAATGATACTGCCAGGTATACGTCGGAACGTATCAAAAGTGACTTCATGGCTCTGGGACAGAGGTTGAAGCAGTTAGGTGCACAGGTGGTGTTCTCTTCAATCCTCCCTATTGAGGGTAAAGGCCAAGGCAGAGAAGCTTGCATCCTGGAGATGAATGCATGGCTGCGTGGATGGTGTCATCGAGAGCGTTTTGGTTTCCTAGACCATGGGATGCTGTTCCAAGGGTTGCAGAGCAGAGATGGCATCCATCAGTCCAAGAGAGGTCAACGCGTCTTCGGTAGTAGACTGGCTAATCTGTTGAAGAGGGCTTTAAACTAGATTCGTTGGGAATGGGTGAAGAAAGCCTCCAGGAAAGTGAAAGCCCCCAGGTAGGTGATACATTAAATACCTTTATGGAAATGGGCAACAGGTGTAACATATGGAAAGCAGTGTGTATAAATGCCCGTAGTATGGGAAATAAGATCCCTGATGTTGAAGCTGTGGTGGGAGTGGCTGACTTGGATTTAGTGGCAGTTACAGAAACATGGTTCACAGAAAACCATGATTTGGATGTAACTATACCTGGCTATACTTTATTCAGAAAGGACAGGGTAGGAAGAAGGGGAGGAGGAGTGGCACTATATGTAAAAACTACTATTTAAAGCTTTGGAATTACAGAGCCTAAAAGGGAGAGAGGAGGCATTGTGGGTTAAACTAGAAAGAGGGAAAGAGAAATCTATTTACATTGGTGTGATATACAGACCTCCCTCACAAGAGGAAGAGGTGGACAGAGAGTTAATTGAAGACATACGCAGCATTGCTAGGAAAGGGGAAGTGCTACTGATAGGAGATTTCAATATGCCAGATGCACATTCCTGCTGCAGTATCACCTAGAAGTAAGGAGATCCTGGATTCTCTACAGGGAGAACTATTCAGGCAATTGGTAACAGACCCCACACGTGAAGGGGCCATACTGGACTTGGTGCTTACCAATGGTGAAAGTGTTTCTGATGTTGTAGTGGGAGATCATTTTGCATCCAGTGATCACCAGATGGTGTGGTTCAGTATTAGGACTAGGGCTGTTAGAATTCATTCAAAGGTGAGAATCTTAGACATTAGGAAGACTAACTGCGAAGATGGGCCAATACCTCAGGGAGTTGTTAGTGGGATGGGAACATCTGGGGGATGTAGAAACAGTGGGCAAAACTGAAAGGGGATATTTTAAGGGCAACCAACCTTTTCGTTAAAACGGTAAATAAAGGTAAAAGGAAAAGGAGACCGCTATGGTTTTCGAAAGAAGTAGCTGAAAAAGTTAAGAAAAAGAGGGCGGCCTTAATGAAATACAAGAGATCACAAAGAGAGGAAGACAGGCATCTGTATGTGGAAAAAACTTAGAGAAGCTAGCAAAGTAGTCAAGAAGGCAAAGATTCAAAAGGAGGAGGAAATAGCCAATGCAATAAAATGGGGGGATAAGACATTTTTCAGATATATAAACTCTCCTAACGTCATTAACCAATACACTTATCAATGGCATAGACAGCATCAAGAAAGGCTTTGTGCTAATCTTTCTTGATATAGCGGCAGCGTTCGACTCCATAGACCACGCACAGCTCCTTGGGCGGCTTCACGAGAAGGGAATCCATGACCGAGCATGGGACTGGTGCAAATCCTACCTCGAAGGAAGATGGCAACAAGTCCGTATCGACAACACCACATCCGAACCCTTCCAGCAGAAGCAGGGCGTACCCCAAGGTTCCTCCCTGTCTGCTCTGCTCTTTAATATCTATATGCAGCCAATCTGTGACATTACACGATCTTTCGGCATATCCTGCCTTATGTATGCAGATGACGTGCTGCTATTTACATCTATAGCTGTTTCCTGCCCGGACTATACAGTGATAACTAACTGCTTCAACGCAATAACGGACTGGCTACTCAATCAGAACCTCCGTATAAATTAAAAAAAAAACAGAAGTTCTAATAATTACAAGAAACAAATCCTTCTCACTTCCTCCAACACTAAACGTCAGAGACGCAGAACTTCCAGTCAAAACCAATATACGCTACCTAGGAGTGATACTCGATCAGCAATTAGACTTCAAGGAGCACATAAAACATATTGTAAAAGCTATCTACTTCAAGATCAAAACCCTACGACACTTGAGGCCTATGATGGATCCCGATGACTTCCGCACCATCTTCCAAGCGCTAGTCACACCTCATTTCGATTATGCTAGCATCATACTGCATGGCCTCCCAAAGATTACACTCAACCCGCTACAGTTAGCTATGAACGCAGCAGCTCGCGTCCTTTGCGGAGTCCCAAGGAATGACCACATCTCCCCCATTTTAAAAGAACTCCACTGGCTTCCAATAAGCTGCAGAATATTATACAAGGCCCTCCTCATAACCTTCAAGGCCTTTAACAAAATGTCACCTTCATCAATGTCTGACCTAATCACACACAACGGAAACAATAGATCTAGGAGATCGCTAACTGCAGACATGCTGATTATACCAAGTAATTCTATAAAGCTTAACCAGACAACCATCAATAGGGCATTTAGGAACTTCGCCCCCAGGTGTTGGAACAAACGTCCTCCCAGCATTAGAGCGATCAGGGACCTTAGGCAGTTTAGAAAATCCATTAAAAACCACCTGTTTTTTATGCATTTTAAACATCTAGATATCCCACCCCCATCGCCCTCCCTACCCTCACATTTCCTAACCTCTGATAGCTAATTACACAAAACCACTGCAAGTTGTGTACCAACATGTATATTGCTAGAAATGTATATAGTTTTTCCCAGTTACCTCCATGTTAAAATCCCTGTTATATGTAAACGAAAGTCATATTCAAATGACCAAGTGTTATATTGTTTTAATGTAAACCGCACTGATGACAAAGAGCGCGGTATATAAGAAATGTTAAATAAATAAAGAAATATTAGTGAGAAGAGGAAGGGCAAAAGTGGTATTGTCAGACTGAAGGGTGCAGGGGAGGAATATGTAGAAGCTGATAAGGATAAAGCAGAATTGCTTAACAAATATATTTGTTCTGTGTTTACAGATGAAGAACCAGGAGCAGGACTTCAGAAAGCACCCACAAATAGGAACAGAAGCGAGGGACATCTTGAACAATTTTCAAAAGACTGTGTTCGTGAGAAACTAGCTCAACTTAAAGTTGACAAAGCCATGGGACCGGATGGGATACACCCTAGAATACAGAGGGAACTTGGGGAAGTTCTAGCAGCTCCACTGACTGACCTTTTCAATGCTTCGTTGGAGTCAGGAGTGGTGCCAAAGGACTGGAAAGAGGCTCATGTGGTGCCTTTACACAAAAGCGGAAGTAAGGATGTGGTTGAAAACTACAGGCCGGTTAGTTTAACTTTGGTGAGTAAATTATTGGAAACGCTGCTGAAAGAGAAAATAGTGGGGTTTCTGGAGTCCAGCGGATTACAGGATCTGAGGCAGCATGGATTCACCAGAGGCAGGTCTTGTCAGACAAATCTGATTGATTTCTTTGACTGGGTGACCAGAGAGTTGGACCGAGGGAGAGCCGTAGATGTGGTGTATTTAGATTTCAGTAAAGCCTTTGACACTTCCTCACAGGCGACTTATAAACAAACTGAGCACCCTAGGGATGGACCCTAAAGTTACTGCTTGGGTTAGAAATTGGTTGGGTGGGAGGCGACAAAGAGTACAAGTAAACGGAGCTCACTCTGAGGAGAAGGATGTTACCAGTGGTGTGCCCCAGGGATCTGTCCTTGGTCCGATTCTTTTTAACATCTTTGTTAGTGATATAGCAGAAGGGCTGTCTGGTAAGGTTTGCCTCTTTGCGGATGATACCAAAATCTGCAATAGAGTAGACACCCAGGAAGGTGTAGATAACATGAGGAGGGATCTAGCTAAGCTTGAAGAATGGTCTAAAATTTGGCAGCTGGGATTTAATGTTAAAAAATGTAAGGTCATGCATTTGGGCTGCAGCAATCCAAGGGAGCAATATAGTATAGGGGGTGAAGTACTTTTGTCCACTAAAGAAGAGCGGGACCTAGGCGTCATTGTGTCTGATGATCTTAAAGTAGCTAAACAGGTAGAAAAGGTGACGGCAAAAGCTAAAAGGATGCTTGGGTGCATACGGAGAGGAATGGCTAGCAGAAAAAAGGAGGTGATAATGCCTCTGTATAAGTCTTTGGTGCGACCTCATTTGGAGTATGGTGTGCAATTCTGGAGACCGCACCTTCAAAAGGATGTGAACAGGATGGAGTCGGTGCAGAGGGTGGCTACTAAAATGATTAGTGGTCTTCATTATAAAGCATATGAGGACAGACTGAAGGATCTTAATATGTACACCTTAGAGGAAAGGCGAGATAGAGGTGATATGATTGAGATGTTTAAATACCTCCGTGGCATAAATGTTCAGGGAGAGAGCCTCTTTCAATTGAAAGCAAGTTCTGCTACGAGGGGACATGGGATGAGGGTGAAGGGAGATAGATTCAGGAGTGATATGCGGATATATTTCTTTACGGAAAGAGTGGTGGATCCGTGGAATAGTCTCCCAGTGGAGGTGGTAGAGATGAGGACAGTAACTGAATTAAAAAAAGCATGGGACAAACACAGAGGATCTCTAAAGGTAAAAAGGGGACTGTTGTAGTTGTTGATATGGAAGGACAGACTAGATAGGCCATGTGGTCTTTTTCTGTCATCATATTTCTGTTTCTATGTTACCTGGCCCTTCTTGAGTGCCTTCGTGAAGTAGTACTGGTTGCATGTAGGAGCACATGCCGAGAGTACCTTTTAGCCAAGGCTGTTCTGATCAGTGTCTCGTCTTCCTCTCACCTGGTGTCCTGTCTGTTTGGGTGCATGCCATTCATGTGGACTGATCTAGCAGGATACGGAAAGAGAAATTTTAATCATATCTGATAATTTCCCTTACTTGGATCCCGCTACACCAGTCTAGGACACTCTCTGGAAGACTTTGTTGTGGGTTGGGGAGTTCTATTGTCTTTTCAATTCTTAGATGTTGCACGGCCTGACCAGCTGTAAGATATGGTAAGACCGATGTTCCCTCTAAGCTGCGCTGGGTGCGCCGTCAACATTCCTGCTGGCGGGGGTGGGGGGGCGGGGGCGCAGTGCGATCGATCTCTCTGCCCCTCCCACCACCGGCGGGAATGCCGGCGGAGGACCCGGCGCAGATGAAATGGAACATTGCGAGGGTGCTGCGGCTTGTGTTGGACCCTGTGTCTAACACACGCTGCAGCACCCTCGCATTGTTCTCTTTCATCTGTGCGGAGTCCTCTGCCGGCATTCCCGCTGGTGGGGGGAGGGGCAGAGCGATCGATCGCACTGCACCCCCCTCCCCCCCCCCGCCAGCAGGAATGTTGGTGGTGGACTCAGCGCAGCTTAGAGGGAACATTGGGTGAGACAGCCAAATCTGAGTTCCATTTGGTTTTCAATTGTTTTTTATAATCATTTTGGAGTTTATCTCCAAGTTTTTTTAGTTTTTACCTACTGCTTGTGCCCATTACTGGCTTCTGTCAGCATTGCATCAGTGGTTATACTGTTGCTTCAATCTGCCTCTACCTGCTGGTAAGGGAACATAACCCATCCGTCTGGACTGTGGTCTAGCAGGCTTCAAGGAAAAGGAAATTATCAGGTATGATTAAAATTTCTCCATGTACTTTTCTCTGTGTAGACTATGCTGGATTTTCTAAACAAAAGTACAAGCCTTCTTTCATGGTGAAAATTACCCCACTCATTTACAACTTAAAATGTAAGCAAATGTAAGCCTGTAAGTGCAAACAGCTCCACAAACCAGCCTCATGAATGCCTTCTGAAACTGTGGGCAAACTTAAGTGCATACAGGCTGCACATGCATGATTTTACCTGCACATAGGGTGGGCCGTTCTGTAAAAACCCATTTCTGTGGGTAAAGCATGGCGTTATGCAAAGCCATTTCGTTGGATATTTTCCTCTATATTGGAAGCATGTGTAGATTTCTATATTTTTTTATTTAGAAAATATGGGATGATGGTGTTTTATAGCCAGATGTGATTAAAATAAAAGCAGTCCATTTTGTGTTAATGTTTGCCAGGGGAGTTTGAAAGACATGCAACTTTTTTGAATATTAATGAACCTTATTGCACTAAATTAGTTGTCTTCATTTTCCTTCACTGGCTAATGAAGTTGCTTCTACTTTAATTAGAATCACATGAGGCATTTCAACAACTTTGCACTTTGGATGTTAAAGAGATAATTTTGGTCTTTTTTTCTTCTCCTTAATGTATCATTTGGCTTATTTCACGAAGGTGATAAAGAACGATAATTAAGGAGATGAAAAGCGAAGTTAAATGATTAGCATGGTAATCCAGTGATTTGATTGAGGGCGGTAATCATTTGGGAGCAAACCAGCTGCTAACCTAAGAGGTAATGAGGGCTGACATGCTCAAAGAAACCTGTAGTTCAGGTATTTTAACAATTTTGACTCTTTAGGAATGGATTAACTGGATCCATTTTATCATAGAGAGAGCTTTAAAGCAACAGTATTACTTTAAAATATCCATTTGCATTGTGTGTTGCTCACTTGATTCCTTTCTAGGTGTGTTTCGTTTCAGGCAATACCACCTATCGTTGAGGATTCAGTTGTCCATGCATAAACAGATGCACACTAAAAGGAGCACATGCAGTTGCCAGAAGGGGAAGTACCAGCAAGGATTCCCGGTCCACTGGTACAAGAAAGGTAGCTGACTGTGGCAGTTCAGGAGGGGACTTGCTGGCACTGATAACCCCTATAAGCGGCTTCCCAATCCCATCCATGACCTCATCCTCCCTCCCGACTCTGAGTCAAACTGGCAGGCTTCATGGCTATTTAACCTACCTGCAACAGCGTAAGTTCTAATGAGGGGCTCTGTATTGTCAGGCTAGCCGCTGCCCTCTCCCCCACCATCACCACAGTGGCAAACTTACTTTCAAATCTTAGCCACACTGCCTCCCACTCCTCTTTTCTCTTCAAGGTTCACGTTTCAGCTGCGGTTTGCGAGACATTGGCACGGCAATGGAAGCTGAAGGCTGTTGAGCCTGAAAACTTGAATTCTGAAGCGAAAAAAAGGAGTGGGAGGCAGTGCGGCAAAGATTTAAAAGCAAGTTTGCTGTTGCACCTTCACTGCTGCCGTGTGATTGCTTGGGCAGAATTTAAGCTACTGCCTATCTGCAAGTTTGGCTCACGCTCTGAGCTAAAATGTGCACTAGCCCTAGGGTACAGCATGTTTCTACTACCCCCCCCCCCGGTCCATGTTTTTTTTTTCTTTTACCCCTGATGCAGGTGGCAGCCACCCCTAACTTCTTCCCTTCTTGTTTCCATTCCTTTAGACCGTTAAATCCCCTTTCCTTATCGTTCCTCCAGTTTAGTCCTCCACCTCTGGGTAGTGCATCTCCTCCTGCAGCTTTGAGACTGGGCATGTCAGTCTTGATATCACTGGATATAGCCTGCTGCTATCTCCCATCAGCCCCAGTGTGTCCAGTCTCCATGCAGCAGGAAGACGTAGTGAGCCTAGGTGCTGGGCTCACTAGAGGAATAGATAAGGGGCAGTTTAGTCAGGGGCTAGAAATAAGGTTTTTAAATTTTCATTTCTAATTGGCTAATTTTCAATTAACTATCAATTAAATTTCAGAATTTTTATTTGGTTCCTTTAATTTAGCTCACTTTAATTTAAGTTTATTGTGAGGGAGGAGTGGTCTAGTGGTTAGGACAAGGTACTTCAGGCCGGAGGGCCGGGGGTTCAAGTCCCACCTGGGGACAGCAATCTCAGGCCGGAGGGACTGGGATTTCTAGTCCTGTAGGCACTCCTTGTGGTCTTGGGCAAGCCACTTAACCCTCCATTGCCCATGTTCCCTGTAAGTATTAGTGTATGTGTCTCATATCCCCTCGTGTTAAATGTATCCCCCAGTTGACCGCTTTGACCCGGTGAAAAGCGGGATATAAATACAGCTAAATAAAAATAAATAAATAAATTTACTAGGTGATATTCCTTAAAAAAAAAAAAAAAAAAAAGACAGGCTAAACTCTGTTCTCCCTTCCTACCGCGCCGAGCCAGATCAGTTTCCAGGATCTCTGCCCCTAGACGGCACGGGGGGAGAGCTCCTTGGAGGACTCTCTGTGCTCATGCGCTTCAAAGGAGCGTCTGATCGCCAGCTTAAGGAAGACCCTTTATTTCGGCATGGTTGCCCTCGCCGCGGACGTTGCTCGCTGCAGCGCTGAGCGATGTCGCGGCTGGAGGGGCTGTGCTGTTTTCACGGTAAGGTCAGTTTGCTTCTTTGTTCGGCGCAGTGCAGGGGAGCAGAAGTGTGCTTAGGCACTGAAGCTTTAGTTTTTGGGCGCGAAAAGCTTCTGACACGATGCGCGGCCATTTTGTGCACGCATTGTCCACTGAGTGTCGGCTTAGCATGGCGGTTCGCATTGCGGAGCGCGCCAGGACACAGTCTTGAGCCAAGTGCCTTAATTTACTTTAATTTTAGTTTGTTTGATTTACTTTAATTTAGTTACTTCATGTGTGTTTCTTAATTTCATTTCGGGGGTCTCCGTTTCAGTATAACGGGGATTCTCCAGGACCAAGCAGGAAGTCAGTCCTCACATATGGGTGACATCGACGTCGATGGAGCCCCCATGCGGAGCATTTCCCCAGCTTTCCAAGAAAGCCTTTGGGAATACACCCACGCATGCGCGGTCCCCTTCCCGCCCAAAGGTGCCATCTTGCTCAGTCTTTCTTTTTCCGTGGAGCCCAACGGAGTCTGTCCTTGTCACCCGGAAAAGTTGGATTTTTTCTGCGATTCTCACACCTCTTTTTGTCCGGTTCGACACCGGTTCCCCATCCCGCCCGGGTTCGGTACGCCGGTATCGACCCGATCTCTATTTTTCGTTTTTTTGCCCTTGTGGCATGCGTTCGCGCTCATTTTTCTTTTCCCTGGAGGGCCGGTCCTTTGACCTCGTGGGGGCCCTTTTTTCCCCAATGGCCTCTAGTGGTTTTAAGAAGTGTGATCGTTGTAAGAAACTCATGTCTCTTACCAACACACACGACAGTTGCCTGCGTTGCCTCGGGCCTGACCATGATCCCAAGGTCTGTGTCCCATGTGGCAAAATGTCCACCAAGGCACTCAGGAGCTGGCAGCATCAGAAGGAGAGGATTTTCTCGGACTCGGCTTCCGGACGGGCCCGGACCTCATCAGAGGCCTCGATGTCTCGGGAGTCGGACCCCGAGCTTCGTCGGTGTTCCTCTGAAAGGGAGTCCCCCAGTTGGGAGCATAAGAGGAAGATAAAGCTCGTGAGGGCGGCGTCGGAGGAAGCTTCTGGTTCCTCGAAGGCCAGATCTCGGACCCCTGACCGCCGCCCCGGGCCCTTGGAGCTGGAGAAGCCAACTAAGATATCCCGTGTAGAGCCGGAGTCTGTCGAGCACATAAGTCCTGTTGTCCTCGAGGACTCTCCTCTTAGGGAGCCGACGTCGGGCCCGGAGCCGCCGGGGCCCGAGTCGGTGGCTGCTGAGTCTCCTGAGCTTGGACTCAGGTGACAGCCTTGGAGTGCAGATTGTCTGCCTTCATGGATCAGCAGCGGGTGCTGATGGCCAGCCTGACTGGTGCATCTGCCCCGACCACCGGGATGTCAAAGTCTAAGTCGACCCCGGAGACAGAGCCGGTTCTCGAAGCCATGAAGGCCCAATTCCGGTCTCGGTCACGGTCCCCCTCGACCTCCCGTTCGGGACCGAGGGTGTCGACGCCGATGGCCCGGCGTTGGGGCGGGTGTTGCTGGAACCCGCGCGGTTCGAGCCCCTCGACTCTTCTTTGGATGAGTCTGCATGGGAGACGGAGGACGAGGAGTCCCCCGATACTTTTCGGACTCGATGTGTCTCTTTGGACTAGCCGCAGTCCGAACCACGGAGTAGGTCCCCTCCGGATGATACCCGCTTCTCGATCGAGTCCGGAAGAGCCCTGGTTTTCAGAAGGCACAGCTGCCGCACCATTCTATGGTTGTGGAATCGGCCATGCATCGTCTGAAGAGCCAGAAGATGCACTCCGCGGTGCCCCCCAGCAGGGAGGCCCGGAGCCTAGATGCCATCGGTAGAAAGTGCTTCCAGGGCTCGATGCTTGCTTGCCATGTCCAAGCCTACCAGCTGTACATGGGCATGTACTTGCGGGACCTGGTTAAAGAGGTAGCCGGGTTCTCGGCTGGTCTCTCCGGGGAACCTTTGCAGAGGTTCCAATCCTTGTCCTCGGGTACGGGAATGTTCTAAATTCATCTCCCAGGCGGCCTATGATGGCTTCGAGGCTTCGGCCCGTGTAGCGGCGGCCGGCATCGCTGCTCGACACCAGGCATGGCTACAGTCATCGGACCTCGAGCCATGGGTACAGGACAAGTTGGTCGATGTCCCATGCCGGGGTGAAAACCTCTTCGGCAAGCCCATGGCCGAAAAGGCCGCTGAGCTCGAGACTGAGACTCTGACGAGGACAAGATTGTCCAGGAAAACTTCTGCCCCTTCTCATAAGAAGAAGGGCTCGGGGAAAAAGACCTTTTACCCGAGGAAGGCATCTACCTACAAATCTTTCCCTCATTATCAGGCCTCCCCAGCTCCCCAGCAGGGTCAGCAGGCCAAGGGGCAGGGACATGGGCCCCGTAGGCAGAAAGCCCCCAAGCCTCCAGCTCCTGCTCCTACTCAGCAGGGAGGGGGCTTTTGACTCCCTCTGCATAGCCTCTCCACCCCTGCTGGCCCATCTCAGCACGGGGGGTCACTTGGTCCTGTTTGCCCACCAGTGGCCACCCATCACAAGGGATGCTTGGGTACTGAGCATAGTCCAAAAGGGCTATCTGCTACATTTCCTCCAAGGCCTCCTCTGCATCAGGAACTCCTTCTCCAGGAATTGCTAGGTCTGCTTCAAGACAGGGCGGTAGAGCCTGTACCTCCACACTTGTGCGGACAGGGCTTCTACTCCCGGTACTTTCTTGTGCCAAAGTGGATTGGAGGTCTCCGGCCATTCTGGATCTGAGAAATCTCAACAAGTTCTTGGAAAACGAGAAGTTCAAGATGCTCACTCTTGGAACACTGCTGCCCTACCTCCAGCTGGGAGATTGGCTATGCTCCTTAGATCTAAAGGATTCGTACACTCACATCCTCATTCATCCCGACCACAGAAAGTACCTCAGGTTCGTGGTGTCAGGAAGCCATTTTCAGTACAGGGTACTGCCCTTTGGCCTAACCTCCGCCCCACGAGTTTTCACAAAGTGCCTAGCTGTGGTAGCAGCCTACTTGAGAAACCAGGGTATATTTGTCTTCCCCTACCTGGTCGACTGGCTCATCAGGGGTCAGACTTTCCAGGAGGCCAGGCAAGCCACCCTACGTACTGTCTCTCTCCTTCAGCAACTAGGCTTTGTCATAAACTTCGCAAAGTCCACTTTGCTCCCCTCCCAGAACCTGGAGTTCATAGGGGCAAGGTTGGACTCCCTGCAAGCGAAGGCTTACTTGCCAGAGAACAGGGCGGAAAGGCTGATGAGCTTGGCCAGCCGGTTCATAAGCAACCCACTGGTTTCCGCCAGGCTTTGCTACTGCTCATAGGCCATATGGCATCGACAGTGCATGTGACCCCCAATGCTCGCCTGAATATGCGGCCTGCACAGTGGTGTCTCAGAACTCAGTGGAGGCAGGCCACAGAAAACCTCAGAGACAAAGTAAGGGTATCCAAACCCTTCCTGAACTCCCTGCAGTGGTGGCTACACTCCCCCAACCTGCTGCAGGGGATTCCTTTTCAGGTACCTGTTCCCACAGTGATACTCACAACCGATGCCTCTTTGCAGCCCTGGGGTGCACATTGCCTGGACAAGTGCACACAGGGCCTGTGGTCCCCATGGGAGGCCACTCAGCAGATCAACCTGCTAGAACTCAGGGCGATACGTTTAGCCCTCAAGGCCTTCGCCCATACCCTGGCCCACCAGGCTGTCTTGGTGCAGACAGACAACCAAGTGGCCATGTTTTATGTCAACAAGCGGGGGGGGGGGGGCACAGGGTCAAGGCTCCTGTGTCGAGAGACACAGGCCCTCTGCTCCTTTGCACTTCAACACAATATGCTGCTCAGGGCTGTCTATCTTCCTGGCCAGGAAAACTTTCTGGCAGACAGATTGAGCAGGGTCCTACAACCTTATGAGTGGCAACTGCACCCTTTAGTGGTCCAGACCATTTTTCTGAGATGGGGACTTCCGTCTATCGACCTCTTTGCCAGTCCCCTGAACCAGCAGCTGCCCCAGTTCTGCTCCAGGCAACCGCATCCCAAAAGATTGGCGGCGGATGCCTTCCTGATCTCATGGTCCCAGGGCCTACTGTATGCGTTCCCTCCCACGCCCCTGGTGGCGCGAGCCTTGTTCAAGATTCTAAGGGACAGGGCCTCGGTCATCCTGGTGGCCCCCAGATGGCCAAGGCAACCCTGGTTCCCCCTCCTATTACAGCTGGCGGTGGACACCCCTCTTCCTCTGGGGTTTCAACCCGATCTTTTCTCAGGATCAGGGGTCCCTTCTGCACCCAAATCTCAAAGCTCTCAATTTGATGGCCTGGGAGGCTGCAAGGGTAGTGCTGGCTCCCTGGGGCTTGCCTCAGGAAATCGAGGAGGTTGTCTTAGCTTCAAGGAAGCAATCCACACGAAAGACCTATGCCCTGAAATGGAGGCAGTTCTCCCTGTGGTGTGATCAGCGCCAGGAAAACCCCTTCTCCTGTCCTGTGCCAGTGGTGCTTCAGTACCTGCTGCACTTGTCTAATCAGGGTCTTAAGTCCAATTCGGTTAGGGTACACCTCGCTGCTCTAGCAGCCCACCACTCAATGGTGGAGGGGCACTCTTTGTTGGTTCACCTCCTGGTGGCCAGGTTCCTCAGAGACTTGCTTTTGCTAAAGCCTCCTGTCCGTCCACCTCCCCCTGAGTGGGAGTTGAATGTGGTTTTGCAACAGCTTACTCGCCCACCCTTTGAGCCGATGGCTACGTGCCCTTTTCGCTTCCTTTCTTGGAAGACTCTCTTCCTAGTGGCACTGACTTCAGCCAGGCGAGTGAGTGAACTTCAGGCCCTGGTCTGTGACAGACCATACACCCGTTTTTATAAGAACAGAGTGGTCCTTAGGACTCATCCTAAATTCCTACCGAAAATGGTCTCCTCCTTCCCCCTCAACCAGGAGGTGGTTCTTCCAACATCTATTTTATTTATTTATTTATTTATTTATCTAATTCTTCTATACCGCCCCTTCCAGAGATCAGGGGCGGTTTACATGGAACAAAGTAAACAAATTTGTACACTAATGTATACATTACATGGAACATAGTTTTTTAACTTTATACAGATAATATTTAGTAACTTTATACAGATAATATTTAGTAACTTTATAACTTTCTAACTTTATACAGATAACTGTGCATTAATTGTTGTAACTATTTACATTTTGTATATAATTCTTCCCTAGGCTCCATGCAAGCAAGGCTGAAGAAGTCCTCCACACCCTGGACTCTAGAAGGGACTTGTCTTTCTACCTAGAGCGTACTAAGGGTCGTACAAGGGCTACTCAGCTCTTCGTCTCCTTTGACCCAAACAACTTGGGGGTTCCTGTCTCCAAGCGTACCTTGTCCATATGGGTGGCGGACTGTATCACCTGGGCTTACAGGGCGGCAGACCTTCCCTTGCGGGGTCGAGTTACAGCCCACCGTGTCCGGGCCATGGCTGCATCAGTAGCTCATCTCCGCTCTGTACCGTTGGCAGACATCTGTCGGGCTGCAACTTGGTCCTCAAGCCAGACTTTTGCAGCCCATTACTGCCTGGAGAGGGAGTCTCGTAGGGACAGTGCTTTTGGTCAGGCAGTACTCCGGAATCTCTTTGAGGTTTAGGCAACTCCTACCCTCCTGCCCTCTTGTTGGGCTACCGAGGGGTTCTGGTCTCAGTGAAATTCTTTCCTTCATGCTACGGCTTCACAGAGGGAGTTTCTTTTTCAGCCTGGGTTCCTGGTAGCCCAGAGCTAGGGAGTCACCCATATGTGAGGAGTGACTTCCTGCTTGGTCCTGGAGAAAGAGTAGTTACTCACCTGTAACAGGTGTTCTCCAGGAGCAGCAGGAATCAGTCCTTACAACCCTCCCTCCTCCCCTGGGAGTTGAAGTTGTACATAGTTTATTTTGTTTTTTGTGCTGTATTTTAGCTATGTCATCTGACTGAGCAAGATGGCACCTTTGGGCGGGTAGGGGACCGCGCATGTGTGGGTGTATTCCCAAAGGCTTTCTTGGAAAGCTGGGGAAATGCTCCGCTTGGGGGCTCCATCGACGTCGATGTCACCCATATGTGAGGACTGATTCCTGCTGCTCCTGGAGAACACCTGTTACAGGTGAGTAACTACTCGTTTCCTGTGAGAATACGTCTTGTGCTTCAGTTTGCATTTTCCCTGGAAAAAAAAAAATAATGGGGTCAGCAGCGTCATTGGCAGTGTTCCCTGCATGTGTCAGTGCCGCAGGGAAGCCGCACCTGGCGGCAGCACTTTTAGTTCTGTTGGGCCCTTCTGGAAGGGGGCCTGTATTTCTTTATTTTTTTATTTATTTAGGTTCATTATGTAAGGGCCTTTCAATGACTAAATTGGAAGACCTTAGTCTATAGGGTTTGTCTTAGTGGCAGAGCACTTGCAGATATTAGTGACCAGGAGCCGCGGCTGTTAGGCGCGGCAGTGGAGATGACCAGTGCCGTTTCCCACGCGTGGGCCATGGCACGGATAGGCCGCACTTTATGACAGTGTTTTTATGTATTTTCTTTTAGCCACTTAGGGCAGACTGCTTATTTTCCTTACTTCAAACTTTCCTGCTAAGTCTACAGGCTAAGTTTGAAGTGTGTAAAGAGGTTAGTGTCCGTGTCTTTCGGCTCCACATGGGCAGCAGACAAGTTTAGAACCAATTTGGTTTATCTAAGAGCTGGCCTGCAAACTATCTAATTTCGGCCATTCAGTGGGAACTGAGGTCAATTTTGATTTTCAACTTCTAAACGCTATAAGCCAGAATCGTGCCTACTTCTTTAGGGGTAGAGGACTGGGAAGACTCAGCAAATTGGGTCCCTATTAGCTTGGCTCGAACCAGGTCAATGGCCTTGAATAAGTTGCCTTCCACATAAATTCTTGCATTGATTCACGCAGTCTATAAGTAGGATAGTAATTTATTCCGTGTGCAGACACATATTTTGGCTTTCCTTGCATAGACTAGGCATATTTTGCCGATGCCTGATCATTCACAAGGGGGAGATTTGGGGATATGTAGAGGAAGCTAGCAGATCAGATATGGAAGGGTGGTGGAATATAGGATTAAAAAAAAAAAGCCCAAAAAACCCCCACTCTTGATGATTGCCGGCCTTCTTTTCAGATGTTCTGCATATAGCTGTTCTATGATGTCTGCTAAGCTGCCAAGCAATCTCTTCCCCAAGCAGGAATGCAGGACCTTTAATGCCAAATTTCAGATCTTAAAAAAAAAAAGCAACAAAAAAAAGTGATGGGGCTTAGTGTGGCGCTAGAAGATTCAAGTGAGAGACAGTCAGGAGGAAGAGGCTTCTGTCCTACCTTCGGCTCAGTTGCTGGCAGCAAATGATGGGACAGAGGACCCACAACCAATTTAGACATTGACGCGGCCATGACTGTCTTCTCCTCCAACAGCTTGACATTTCTCTGGCCACGTCCTTTCAGCATCTCCTACTACAAAACTCAGGATAAACCCCGAGTGGGTACCAAGGGGGCGTGCACTCCTACAGGCATATGACTGCACCACAAATGGCTGTCACGACCGTTGCTACGATTTAAAGTAAAAAAAAAACAACAACAAAAAAACAGCCAGTGCAAGAAGGCCCTTTCGGCAGTAGCTGTCTGTGCATCAGAGCAGCGCCGTGGATCGCAGGGCAGCTGAGCGCAGCGGTGGAGGTCTCCGTGAGGGGGACAGCATCATTCCCTGGGGTTACTTGCAAGCGGCGTCGAGTAGGGGCGAATGTTGCGGCACTTTTAGTGTTGGGGCCGTGGAGTTTTTCCAGCCAGGGCTTGGCCAGGTCTGACGCTGCTTGGCTGTTCAACGCATACACAGTGCAGATCCTGGGGGAACCGAGTCTCCAGCGTTCTTTTTGTACCTTCGGGTTTTAGTTCAATTTAAATTAATGGCAAACTGGGTGCTCGTTGTTGTTTTCTTGTCTGGCTCAGTATCTCTGCCCTAGCAGTAGCGCTGGATAATGGTAGCCCGGGAGCAATTTCCTTTGTTGGAGAAATGTCTAGGTTTTGCCATTAATCCATGGTGAAGGCCCAGAGAAACTGATTTCTGGGTTCCCTTATGTTTTGCTGGGGCAATAATTTGTTACCGAGGGGGGGGGGGGAAGGAATAGTCATTCGTTAATTGGGTTTCCATTTGGGTTCTTCCTGGATTCCCTTGATTGCAATCTGTTGCTCCGAGGTATCTGGTACCTTCGCTTCAAATTTCTATGGACAATTTGAACTGCAATACCGAGGTGTCAAATTGTTAATCTACAAGTAAAATCCCTGCAGTCTTTCTATTTTGTATAGGTGGTATGTTGTCCATCAAAGTTTTAGCTAAGATTTATTTTCCCTTCTTCCTGGTTCTTGCGAAATAGCCTTTGTGCTATCAGACCCCAATGTGCTAGACATCTCCACCATCAGGCTTATGCATTGTGCCTGGCTACTCCATTACAAATATGCTTAAGACCAGCTTTCTAAGGCAAATGTTTCTCTTCTCAGCCGGACTGGTGGCAGAGCGTATTAATCAAAGCATTGGATGCTTGTTGGTTAAAAAAAAAAATAATAATAATAATAATATTTCTTTACTTCTGAATGAGGACATTGGTTTAACTGGAGTGCTGTGCACTGAGACGCAGAAGTCTGGGATTGGCTTGCTGGACCAATGTCTCCTCCTCTGTCAGGGGTTTCTGCAGAGGTACACTTCGCAACTCCTGGAAAGAAGGAATCTCGCTCAACATTCAACAGCAAGGTCTAGAGGCCAGACATTGGTGGGATTTTCTATCACAGTTTAGAAAAACCCTTAAACATCACTTATTCTGCCTTCACTTCGACCACCCTAACCTAATACAACCACTTCCTGCAACTCAACTCAACTGAACTCACTCACACAGCCTCTGACATTCCAACAACATAACCCTTGACAAGGTGCGAAACATACCCACCCTCAGGCACACTCACAATGATCTTAAATTACATGGTCTCTTGCATTACGATTCCAACTTGCAATATAAACTGTAAATAGTTTACAACAACCACTGTTGATTTGTATATACTTACCCTTGTTACAGTCCCAAGTTACCAATCCTCTTACAATGTAAGCAAAAGATCTTTTGTTCTGATGCAAAATTTGTTATTTGTAAACTGCACTGATACAAAAAAGCGTGGTATATAAGAACTGTAAATAAATAAATAAATAAAATAAATCTGTAGGGAGCTGTAGCTGGTGGCTTCAGGGTGATTAGTGCCATTGTAATAGCTAGGAAGAAGATACAGATCAGGTGAGACTCCAAGCTAATTGCAAATGAAGTCTTACAAGGTCATCATCCGATGAAGACCAGTTCCGGTTGCGATGGATGCTCCAGGAATTGAAGGGAAATGGCAGGTCCATGGCACAACACCTCTTTCGGGTATAGCTGTACCACTGCACATACGAGCTTCTCATCTGTCTATGTTCCGTGAATAACAGGTCAACGGAAAACCCTGGCGGTTCGCGTTACGTTAGATCGCCCTTTACAAATGGGAGCAGTCGTTCTGGTGGCAGTTGCAGACTACGGCGTGGGTCCATACTCCGTTTATCTCGTGGTGCGAAAGAAATACGGAGTCTTGCGCCCTATATTAGATCAAGAGGGGGTCAAGCGGTGTCTTCGGATACCGCATTTCAGGATGGAAACGTTGCGGTCGGTCATTGTGGCGGTGCGACAGGGAGAGGCCTTGACTTCCCTCGACCTCATGGAGACGTATTTGTATATTCTCATCAGAGCGGCTCATCAAAAGTTTTGAGGTTCGCTCTGCCTTGGGGACACTATTAATTCCAGGCATTCCCTTTGGTCTGGCGACAGCACCTCAAACTTTCACCAAGATTATGGTGGTGGCAGCAGCGGCGGCATTACGCAAGGAAGGGATTCTCGTTCTTACATGTCTCGACGATTGCTTAATTCGAGCCAAGTCTGAGGCCGAGGGCGTTCATGTTACGGGCACAGTGGTGAAGGTTTGCAAAGTCTCGGCTGGGTGGTCAACCTGACCAAAAGCCGCGTGGTATCCTCCCAGGAGCTAGAGTATCTGGGGGGCTGGTTCAATACGCAGGGAGGACAGGTGTTTCTACCGGACTGGCAAGTTCAAGTAATTTGGCGATTGCTGCGCAAGTTCAAGACCATTCCGGTTCTCTCAGCATGGAGGTATCTGCGCGTGCTGGGAACAATGGTGGCGGCCCTGGAAGCGGTGTCTTGGGGCCAGATTACTTATGCGGCCTTTGCAGAGAGCGTGGCCTTGTCGGTGGTCACATCAGTCCGATTTGTTAAACAAATGGCTCCCGTGTTACCTCAAGGTCAGGCAGTCTCTTTGGTGGGGTCGGCGTCCAAGCTCACTGTAAGCCTCTAATGTCTCTGAAGCAGCCGGAGTGGCTTCCATTATTGTTGGACGCAGTTCTTATTGGTTTCGGACTTTAATGGTATCAGAACAATTTTTCGTGCTGTTTGGTGGCCCTCGTAAAGGGGAAGCGGCGGCCAAAGCATCTTTTTCCAGAGGGGTCCGGGAAACTGTGGCGTCAGCATATATGTTGCAAGGCCGTCGGGCACCAGAAAGTTTGCAGGCTCATTCTGCTAGAGCGCAAGCAACGTCTTTGGCGGTACATGACTTGGTCTCATCAGTGGAAATTTGCAGAATGGCTACTTGGTCTTCTTTTCATGCGTTCTGTTGGTGCTGCCGCTTGGACGTTATGATAGCAAATGAGGCCTGCTTCGGGTTGGCAGTGGTGCGATTCAGGTGAAAAGGTCCCTTCCAATGGTTACTGCTCTGATACATCCCAGAGGTGAAGGACTAAACTGGAGGAACGATAAGGAAATGGAAATTACACTTATCTGATAATTGTTGTTCCTTTAGTGACTCCAGTTTAGTCCTCATTCCCACCCGGGGGGTGATCAGTTATGTGGTTCTTTTCAGATGGGGAGGAGCTTCCGTCTCGTGGAATGGAGTAATCCTTTCAGTCTCTGGATCACAGTGAGTATTGGTCGGTGACCTGTTTTACTTTCTCTTCTCTGATTCGGCTTAAGGGCTGGAACAGGGAGAGTAAAAGCCTAAAAGCAACGTGAATGTGAAGAAAAAAAAAGAAAGAAAGAGAAAGTCCTCCTTGTTGAGGGATTGGTAGTTTAGTTCATTTATTGTGGTTGTGTCAGTTATGGCTACTTATTTGTTGCTCCTTTTGAGTCTGCTTTGTTAATAGTACACTGGGGCTGATGGGAGATACCAGCAGGCTATATCCAGTGATGTCACGACTTTGACATGCCCAGTCTCCAAGCTGCAGGAGGAGGTGCACTACCCAGAGGTGGAGGACTAAACTGGAGTCATTAAAGGAACAACAATCATAGTCGGCTCTATAATGAGGCCAAGTGAGGCGGTGGCCTCAGGTGGCAGCTTTTTGGGGGCGGCAAAATTGCCCCCAAAAAGACTGCTGTCACCGCCTCACTCGGCCTTCAAAATAAAAAAAAAAGGAAAAAAAGTCCGGTGCAAGAAGTTGTTTGAACTTCACTTACATCAGTGGGATCCCCTGCATGTGTTTTTTTTTTTATGAGGATCAGTGACTTACTATCATGATTTGCTTAGCACCTTCAACCTTTGGGAGTACAAATAGGAGCAACTTTGCATTCATTCTGTGGCTCCTCGCTACCTTTCCTCTCATCTCACTCTGCACTCCTCCTTGGGAACTTTGCTCCTCTGGCAGATCCCTTTCATCTTCATCCTTCTTTGCCACTGCCAACTCAAGACTTCATTTATTCCACCTTTCTGCCCTATGTGCCTGAAACAAACTATGTGAGTCAGTGCGTCAGGCTCCTTCTCTGGACCTATTCAAATCCAGAATAAAAACCCACCTCTTTGGGTCTGCTTTTGGATCCTGATGCTCCTCTCTCTCTTATTCACCACTTAAGTGTATCTTACCATACTCTAGTCTCCAGTTTTGTGATGTTTTTTCATCTTAATTAGATTGTAAGCTCTGATGAGAAGGGACTTTGTCTTACACCTTTATGTACAGCGCTGGGTACGCCTTGTAGTGCTAGACAAATGCTTAGTAGTAGTAGAAAAACTTTAACTACTTAAATTGTGCTCTGAGGCAAAACAGAATAAGCTCAGTTTGTTAATGAACAACCCTGTATCCTAAAAGCGGTTGGGTCGATACTCAAAGGGAATTATCCACAGCAGCTGTTATCTGGATAATTTCCTTAGGTGGCACTATCCATGGATTTTCAGTGGCACTATATAAATAGTAAAAAGGGTAAGCTTTCAAAGGGTCGCCTAGGTTGAGGGGGAAAGATGACGACACACAGGTGCTTGTATGTCTTTATAAAATGCTGACAGAAATCTGGCAGACATCGTGGCTAGACTGAAGCCGCGGACCTTTACACCAGTGCTGGAGCTGGTATAGATGTTCACGTGTACAATGTGTGCGGCCACACGTGTTTTATGAAGAGAACATGCACTGTGTGCCTCTGCCCATGCTAGCACTACTTCTTATCATTTGTATAACACCGTACATATTCACATGGGAGAGGGTGCCTGCTTAGTAGAGCTTACAATCTATGCAAGTCAGAAATACACAGAGAAGGGGACTGGAGATGGCCTTGACATACATGGGAGAGTGAAGGGTCAGGATCCAAAGAGGTGGCTTTTTAGCCTGGCTCTGAATAGGACCAGAGATGGAGCATGGTGCACTGCTAGAACCAGCCCGTGTGCACGTTGCGGAAAAGTATGCACTTTCTGGTCATCACGCGTACTTTTATGCCCAAAGCCCCAGGGGTAATTTTATGAAAACAAGGATTTAAGTGAGGGAAAAGTTGATAACATTACCCCCATGTAGGGCACAAAGACTATTTCTGTGCATAAAGCACCGTTTGATCTACAGAAATGCTTTTGAACATTACTCTATATAGCAGTGCGCCTAGGCTGTCAAAGCATAGAAATGTTATAGCTGTTTTGCCTAATTTATAAAGGTATATAAGCTGTGCATTTAAAGGAAAAGTTTTGTGTGTGTGCTTTTTCATCTATCAAATGATGAAATATAAAATTTTGAAATATTTACATTTTTAGGAGACCTCAAAACCTCTCATAACCATCATCACTGGCATTAATCTTCTCTTGGGGAACCATCTGTCTCCTTATCATGAATTCCATGGAGAATACTCTCCCAATACAAATTAAAACATGATGAAAAAAAAGGTACTTAAATGACAAAATTCAAAGCGCTGCACATCAAGATCCTAGATTGATGATTGGATGAAAAATGCCAGCGTCAGAGATCCAAGATAAAGCCACTTTGAAGATTTTTAGCAGCACTTAGACCTCTAAAGCTGTCTCCTAAAAGTTCTTTTTTAAAGATTTTAAAATGTTATATTTCCACATTTGATAGATGAAAGACGTCTTTGAATGGTGCTGTTCTAGTGTTCTGGTTTGGATGGTTTAGATACTTTTATATGAGCACTATATTTTGTATAGTTATTTCATAAGAGCAACACATGTGCCTATATGCCTTTATAAATTGCACCAAGGAAAGCAGACAAACACATTTACACCTATTACGGAGGCGAGTGCAATTATATGCATGTTTGTAGCAGAAAAAATAGCCAATTACTTATCATCATGCTCAACCAGTCCAGATGAGTGAATTATGCTCCCCAGCCAGCAGGTGGAGGCAGACCAGAGCAACATTCAGTGATGTCATCACTAGTATATACTCTGGTGCAGCACTGCAAGAAGCCAGTATTGTTTGCCTCCAGCAGGTGACAAGATGTGTGGACTAGTGCAACAGGCCTGGCTCTCCTAGCCCAGATCAAGGTCTCGTGGCCTATGAGATAAGACTCTTGGCCCTTTGTTTGCTTGGAGCTTGGGTACACCCATTGTCTCCTCAAGCTGGCAGTTTCCCTGTGCTCTTTCTCATAGATTCCAGCACTGATGGGTCGGAGAGCAGACAGGAGGACTCCACAGAACCCCTGAGGGGGTTGATAAGTCTGGGCCCAGGCCCCCCTTCTCTCTCGCTGTTCTCTTTCTGCAAGCTTTGCTTCCTTTCTTTGCATTTTTCTTATATTTTAAAAAAAATTATTTATGCAATTTTCATAAACAAAACAAGAACAACTCTTGCTCAGAAAAGCGAATAAATCTGAAAACATTCAATACCACGTACGTCAGAAGGCAACAAAATAAAAGACCCTTACCCACAAGCCCTCAAACAATGAAGGGGAAGGTCAGAAATCAAAGGAAATTTGTACAAACAAATAAAACAAAAAGAGAGACAGATTCTAAGGGGGTATGTTTGTTTACTAAACAGCAGTAGCGGTTTCTGTGCGATATCGGAGCATCAGCCCATTATTGCATGGAAGCCACTACCATTGTTTAGTAAACATACCCCTATAATTCATATCAGCACAGGAGCCCTACTCTACCACAGGGCCACTGTTAGGGGTGTCCAAGGAAGTGGTCTGAGCAGCAAACAGTCTAGAAGAAATCAAGGAAGATAGTTGCTGCGGGTCAAAAAAGCGAAAGTTGGACCCAGACAACTTCACCAAGCATTTACAAGGAAAGTACTGGCTTGGGAACCAAGAGACCAGGGTTCGATTCCCACTAGCACTCCTTGTGACCTTGGGCAAGTCACTTAACCCTCCATTGCCTCAGAAAAATCTAAGTTATCAATGTCTCTGTTGAATATACGAGTGCATTACCAAGTTTGTTACAATGTAAACCACTTTGATGGAAGTGATAAAGTGGTATAAAAGACCTGTTAAATAAATAAAATAAAAACATAAAAAGAATAATCCACCCAACTTAAGAATCCCCAAATTGCTTCCTTCTTTTCTGTGTATCCCTAGAAATGTCAGAGAAAATCCTTATTTGGGAATCCTTGAACAACTTATTTGAAGAATGAAAAAACTTTTTCAGGATCCAATCACAGGAATTTTCAGAACAGAAACTATACGTTTCTTAAACAATTCCAAGGCCGAAATGGAGGGAACCTTGGAAAAATGAAGAGCCCTCAAGTTTCTACATCGGGAGGAATTCTCAAGAAACTCAAGCTTTCTATGAATAACCTCAGAGTTCTTAAGCATGAGGACAGTCTCTTGATACTGATCCAAATGGACCAAGAAAGCCCCCTATTATATTAAAGTTAGCCAAGGAAGTCTTCTGCATCTGTCTTCTGCTCAAACTGGATAAACTGCATAGAGATAGTCTGAAGCTCAGAGGAAATAGATTGTTCCAATTTAAACAGTGCATCCCACAAACTCTCCAGAGTAAACACTTGAGGTCTCACCAAAACCATCGAGGAACCCCTTAGGAGGATTTCTCAATACCAAATCTGGGTGCTGCAGATCCAAAGGAGGCACAGAAGGGGTTACAGACCGCTGTAAACTAGTATCTCCAGGAACAAGCAGGAATGAGTCTTCACATATGGGTATCGTCGGTACCGACGGAGCCTGCGCGGGAACGCTCCCCAGCATCCAGAAAGAAAGCTTTTGGGAGCATCCCACAGCGCCTGCGCGCTGCCTTCCCGCCTTTCCTAACCGCCTCTCTCCAGTTCTTTTCCGCGGAGCCAGCAGGTCGTGTTCCTGTCACCGCTGAAGAAGTTCTTTATTTTTCTTTATTTCTTTGGTCGCGCGTCTGCCTTCTTCGACGTCGGACCGGTAAAAAAACAAAACAAACTACCATCTCCCACTTCTGTGCAACTTTTCCTTTTGGGCCTTAGGCCTAGCAAAATTTTCCTCATGGAAAAGCCCGCTTCCAGGTTTAAAAAGTGCACGAAGTGCAGCGGTACTCTTTCTATCACCGACACCCATGACTGCAAGGACTGCTACGGCCCAACAGCCTCAGCCTCCTCAGGGCCTTTGACTTACAACTAGAGAACTTAGCCTTTCTGGCTCTAGAAGAACCAGAGCCTCTCACCATTCCAGGAAGGTTAGCTCACTTTGCTCCCAGATGGGAACAAATCACAGCAGAGCAATGGACCCTCTCCATCATAAGGGAGGGGTACAAGCTTCATTTCTTAAACCTTCCTCCTCACACCATGGTGAGACAGTTCAATTCTCCAACATCTCTCCTCGACCTTCTGGGCCAGGAGATTGCTACCCTTCTTACCCAAAGGGCAATAGAAGAAGTACCCCTTCGTCAACAGGGTTCAGGGTTCTACTCCCCCTATTTTCTTATCCCAAAGAAAACAGGGGGCTACAGACCCATATTAGATCTCAGAGAATTGAACAAGTTTCTATGCAAGGAGAAATTCAAGGTGATTTCTCTCAGTGCTCTCCTTCCATACCTTCAGAGTCAGGATTGGCTTTGTTCTCTAGATCTCAAGGATGCGTACACCCATGTCCTCATCCATCCAACACACAGAAGGTTCCTTCGGTTCCTTTATTTGGGAAAGCACTACCAATACAGAGTGCTTCCTTTCGGTCTGGCCTCTGCTCCAAGAGTGTTCACAAAATGCATGGCAGTGGTAGCTGCATTTCTACGCACTCTAGGAATATTTGTATTCCCATATCTGGACGACTGGCTCATCCGAGCTCCATCCCAGACAGAGGCCCAGGCTTCCCTAGCCTGTACAAGGCGTGTTCTTCAGTATCTGGGACTGGTAATAAACATCCCAAAATCACATCTCACCCCTACTCAGTCATTAGAGTTCATAGGGGCCTTGCTGGATACCACAACTGCAAGGGCCTATCTTCCCCAAGCCCGTTGCCTCCGATTGGTGCAGTTAGCCTCACAAGTTCAGTTAAAGTCCCATTTAACTGCTCGAGAGATGTTACAACTGTTAGGCCACATGGCATCCACCGTGCATGTGGTTCCTTACGCTCGCCTTCACATGCGAGCAGCTCAGTGGACTCTGTCCACCCAATGGACCCAGGCATCAGGGTGCCTGTCAGACAAAATAGCAACCTCCAGTCGCCTCTTTTGGTCTCTCCAGTGGTGGAAGTCCACTCAGAATCTGTTGCTGGGGTCCCCCTTTCAACAGTTGCTACCCCAAGCAACCCTTACAACAGATGCCTCTCCAAGGGGTTGGGGAGCTCATCTACAAGATCTCTCCACGCAGGGCATCTGGTCTCCACAGGAGACATCTCTACATATCAACCTCTTGGAGCTCAGAGCAATTTTTCTAGCTCTCGGAGTCTTCCACACCCTGCTCAGCTACAAGACAGTCCTCATCCACACGGACAACCAAGTAGCCATGTTCTACGTGAACAAGCAGAGCAGGACTGGCTCTCTGTCGCTTTGCAACGAAACTTTGAGATTGTGGGCCTTTGCCAGAGATCATCAAATTCATCTCATGGCAGTGTATCTTCCAGGGGTTCAAAACTCTTGGGCAGACAGACTCAGTCGAGTTCTACTTCCACACGAATGGTCCCTCCATGGGGACAAGATAGCTAGGATCTTTCGAATTTGGGGAACCCCGGACATAGACCTGTTTGTAAGTCCGTGGAATGCCATACTTCCCCGGTTCTGTTCCAGGATTCCGTGTCAGGGAGTTCAGGCCAGGGATGCCTTCCTCCTCCATTGGGGGCAAGACTTCCTCTATGCCTTTCCACCCATTCCCCTAATTTCCAAGACACTGTTCAAGCTTCAGAGAGACAAGGGGTCTATGATCCTCATAGCTCCACGTTGGCCATGCCAAGTGTGGTACCCTCTACTTCTTCATCTCTCTCAAGCTCCCTCCCTGGACTTGGGATCTGCTCCAGACCTCCTGTCCCAGGAGGAGGGAACGTTGTGGCACCCAAATCGCCAGTCTCTTCATCTCAGGGCCTGGTTGCTGAAAGCCTAGACCTTCAAGATTTGCATCTTTCTCAGCAAGTGAAGGATATCCTTCATGCTTCCAGAAAGCCTTCCACTAGACGTTCCTATGCTTTTAAATGGAAAAGGTTTACCATTTGGTGTGCAGAGAAGGGTCTTAACCCTCTTGCAATACCTCTGAATTCTTTACTAGAGTATTTACTGCATTTATCCCATGCAGGCCTTAAAACGAATTCAGTAAGAGTCCATTTGAGTGCTATTGCAGCATCCCTTAAGCCTCTCAATGGACATCCTATTTCCTCTCATTCTCTTATTGCAAGATTCATGAGAAGCCTTCTTTTAACTAAACCTCCCATTAGACCACCTCCAGTGGCATGGGATTTGAATTTGGTTCTTGGCTAGCTCATGAAGCCACCCTTTGAACCCTTAGCCACTACCTCCTTGAAATTCCTTTCCTGGAAGGTTATTTTTCTCATTGCAGTCACCTCAGCTCGCCGTATCAGTGAGCTGCAAGCCTTGGTGGCTAATCCTCCTTATACAAGGTTCCATCATGACAAGGTAGTCCTCAGGACTAATCCACACTTTATGCCTAAAGTGGTCTCACCTTTTCATCTGAACCAGGAGGTGTATTTACCTGTCTTTTTTCCAGGACCTCATGCATCAAGTGCAGAGAGGAATCTTCATACCCTGGATTGTAAGAGAGCACTTGCTTTTTACTTACAAAGGACACAGCAACATAGAAAGTCCTCTCAACTATTTGTTGCTTTTGATCCCTCTCATTTAGGACTTCCAGTCTCTAAGAGAACTCTGTTCAGTTGGATTGCTCAGTGTATTTCCTTCGCCTACCAGAGTAAGAACCTTTCTTTGGAGGGCCATGTCACAGCTCACAATGTGAGGGCCATGGCAGCCTCTATGGCTCATCTAAACTCTGTGTCCCTCGACCAAATCTGTCGAGCGGCCACCTGGGCCTCGGTTCATACCTTTTACAGCCCATTACTGCTTGGACAAGGACTCCCGCCGGGATGCCTTGTTTGTTCAGGCTGTTCTCAAACACCTGTTCCATACCTAATCAACTCCTGTCCCTGGTTGGATGCCCGAGATCCATGGGGGGAGGTAGAGCCCTTCTCAGGAACTCACAACCTTGGAGATCTCCCTGGCATCTCTAACTGGGGAGTCCCCAAATGTGAAGATTCATTCCTGCTTGTTCCTGGAGATAGCACAGTTACTTACCTGTAACAGGTGATCTCTGGGAACAGCAGGAATAAGTCTTCACAACCCACCCACCTCCCCTAGGAGTTGTATCTCTCTAGCTATCTTTCCTTTCCTCTCTCTCTCTCTTTGTCTCAGCTTAAAACTCGAACTGGAGAGAGGCGGTTAGGAAAGGCGGGAAGGCAGCGCGCAGGTGCTGTGGGATGCGCGCAGGCTCCGTCGGTACCGACGATACCCATATGTGAAGACTTATTCCTGCTGTTCCCAGAGATCACCTGTTAACAGGTAGGTAACTGTGCTAGACTGCTTCTCTGAGGCCCCCTCCTCACTGGAGTCATCGGCAGCTAACCCTGCCGCTCTGTTTCCCTTTCCGGGGCAAGGCTGCTGCAGCTTCAGAGGAGAGAAGCCGCATAACTCTTCCTGTGACAACTTTCTAGCAGCAGTTTGAAAGATCTTCTGTGCAGGCTGCTCCAGGGGAGGGGTGGAGGGGACTTACGGCACTCTGGGCTGGGTGAAACATCGGGCCCAAGGGTATGCTTGGGCCTCCTCCTGCCCCCGCTTCACCTAGCATGCCTCCCGGAGCTCTTACTCCCATGACAGGCTGCACCTACTACTACTGAGCATTTATATAGCGCTACAAGTCATACGCAGCGCTGCACAGACATGTAGTAGACAGTCCCTGCTCATCAGAGCTTACAATCTAGTCAAGACAAACACAGAAGGTGTAGGCAGGGACAAAGCAAGGGAAAGAAAAAGGAGATCAGGTGAGTCAAGATCCAAAAGCAGCAGCGAAGAGGTGAGTTTTCAGCCTGGATTTGAAGAGGGTTAGAAAGGGTGCTTGGCGTACAGACACAGGTAGTTTGTTCCAGGCGTAAAGTGCAGCAAGGTGAAAGGAGCAAAGTCTGGAGTTAGCAGTAGAAGAGAAGGGCACAGATAGAAGCAGTTTGCTAGAAGAGCGGAGTTCCCGAGGGGGGTTGTAAGGAGAGAGAAGAGAAGAAAGGTAGAGAGGAGTCGCAGAGTGAATGCATTTATAGGTCAGCAGGAGAAGTTTGAACTGGATGCGGAAATGGATAGGGAGCCAATGAAGTGACTTGAGAAGAGGAGTAATATGGGCATGATGAGGCTGGTGGAAGATTAGCCATGCAGCAGAGTATTGAACAGATTGAAGGGGAGAGAGATGATTCAAAGGGAGACCAGCAAGGAGTAGGTTACAGTAGTCAAGACGGGAGGTGATTAAGGAGTGGATAAGCGTTTTAGTAGTGTGTTCAGAAAGGAAAGGGCGGATTTTGCAGATGTTATAGAGAAAGAAACGGCAGGTCTTAGCTATCAGATGGATATGTGAGGAGAAAGAGAGAGGAGTCAAAGACAACCCCCAGATTGCGAGCTGAGGAAACAGGAAGGAGTACAGAGTTAACCACAGAGACTGAGAAAGGAGGAAGAGGAGGGGAGGTTTTGGGGGAAAGATAAGAAGTTCAGTCTTGGCCATGTTCAATTTCAAGCGGCGTTGAGACATCTAGGCAGCAATGTCGGAAAGGCAGGCAGAGATCCGGGTCTGGATTGCCGGAGAGAGTTCAGGCGTAGAGAGGTAGATCTGGGAGTCATCAGCATACAGATGGTACTGAAAGCCATGGGATGAGATAAGCGCACCAAGGGACTGGGTGTAGAGAGAGAAAAGGAGCGGACCCAAGACAGATCCTTGGGGTATGCCAACTGGGAAAGGGGTAGCGGAGGAGGAGGAGCCACCAGAACACACACTGAAAGAGCGATGGGAGAGATAGGAGGAGAATCTAAATGTTCATGGGCCCAGCAGCCACCGACTCTGCCCCTACCGGCTTAGCCTTCCACTTACAGCCAGAATGCGGCATAGAGGAAATAAGAACAGCAGAAAGCAAACGGCAGAGCGCTCCATGGAGGCAGGTCAGGAAGCGTCCATTGCCACCATTTTCCCCGCATCTCCCTTTTCTCTTTTTTATATTTTTAATGGATTCTCTGTTGGTTACTGTTAAATAAATCAGCTTTTAAAAAAACCCCACTCTACTACAGGTGGGCTTTCCCGGGCCTCTGCTCTTCTGGGTTTCTCCTCCAGTCAGGACAGTTACTAGGATTCCCTTATCGATCAGAGGTTCCTTTTTCATCGCAGTTTTTCTTTTCCCTCTGTATTTTTTTGTTTTGCCATTTCAGTAGTGAGCTGCATGGCCTGCAGCCCCTGGTGGTTTATTTCCTTAGCTGGAGTTTTTTGCTCCAAGAGCATTGGGAAAACCTGGGGCACATTTTTTCATCATTTTTGGAGCCCCCATGGGGGCCTTGGGCCTGATGCCTGATGCTGATTTTGCTGCCTCTGTCATGTCCTCTGGGGCCCTCTAGCTTTTTTGTTTTAGTTGGCTTTGAGGAGCAGCTCCTGAAACAGCTCACAAGTTATTTTCAGTCTTTAGTAGCTGTGTGGGAGTCCCCTTGCATGGGCCTTACTTAAGCCCTAAACTCCCCTACAGAGGATGCAGGATCTCCAGATCCCCCCCCCCTTTGGCAGCTGGGGGTTCAGTCTTGCTTTACCATTTATCTTTTTCTCCTAGAACCAGGCCTGGTCCCCTCTGGGGGATCCTTAGGAAGAGGAGACAGTTTTCCTGTCTTAAAAGGGTAACAGTAACATAGTAAATGACGGCAGATAAAGACCAGTATGGTCCATCTAGTCTGCCCAGCAATATGACAGGAGTAGGTGCACCCCTTCCCATGTCTTTTAGGGAGTAGGTGCACCCCTACGCATGTCTTTGCTTAGTAGTGCACCCACCAGGAGCAGGTGCACCCCTCCCCATATCTTTGTTTCTTTGTTTGTTTAGGGATGAACACACCGCTCCTCCCCCCATCGCTCCATGTAGGACACCCCTATTTGTTGAGAAATTAGATGGTTCAGTTTATTTTGATTTAATCTTGTTGCTGTAAAGTGATCCACAGTGTCTGTCCCAGGCCACTTTGAATTCCGTCACTGTTTGTCCCCACCACCTCCATTGGGAGGGCATTCCAAGCATCCATCACCCTTTCAGTAAAAAAGTATTTCCTGACATTGCCTTTCAATTTACCACCTTGCAGCTTCATGTTATGCCCTCTAGTTTTACAGCTTCCCCGTCTCTGGAAGAGGTTTGTTTGTTCATTATTTCTCTTTAAGTATTTAAAGGTCTGAATCATATCTCCCCTATCCCTCCTCTCCTCCAAAGTGTACATATTTAGGTCTTCAAGTCTCTCCTCATAAGGCTTCTGACGCAAATCATTTTGATCGCCTTCCTCTGAACAGCTTCCATTCTTTTCACATCCTTTGCAAGATACGGTCGCCAAAACTGAACACAGTATTCCAAGTGAGGTCTCACCAGAGACTTGTACAGTGGTACTTGTACCCCTTCCTTTCTGCTGGTAATTCCTCTTCGAATGCAGCTCAACATCCTCCTGGCTTTTGCCACTGCCTTGTCGCACTGTTTTGCCACCTTGAGATCTACAGAAATAATCACACTGAGGTCTTTCTCCTGCTCCGTGCACAGCAACCTCTCGCCCCCTATCGTGTACATTTCCCTTGGATTTCTGCTACCCAAGTGCATGACACTGCACTTCTTCGCATTAAATCTTAATTGCCAAGCATCAGACCATTCCTCCAGCTTTTGCAGATCCCTCCTCATGTTAAGCACTCCCTCAGGGGAGTCCACTCTGTTACAAATTTTCGTGTCATCTGCAAAAAGACAGACCTTTCCATTCAGTCCTTCAGCAATATCACTCACAAATACATTGAACAGTGCCGGGCCTAGGACCGAACCCTGAGGCACCCCGCTAATCACCTTCCTTTCATCTGAGTGAGCTCCATTTATCATCACCTTCTGTCTGTCAGTTAACCAATTTCTGATCCAGTTTACCACCTTGGGACCCATCCCCAAACTACTGAGTTTGATAAGCCTCCTATGAGGGACAGTATCAAAGGCTTTGCTGAAATCCAGGTAGAATAACATCCATCGCATGTCCTTGATCCAGTTCTCTGGTCACCCAGTCAAAGAACTCAATGAGATTTGTCTGGTAAGATCGTGAGTACACAGGGAAGAGAAGTTTCCGTTGGTGAAGGAAGAGGCTTTGTCGGGGTTGGTCTGTCATACATAGAGGATGTCTTTGCCACTGTTCAGAATGTCTGGGTTCATCTGCACTTTATGGAGTCTCTTCCAGCTGCAGTTCCACAAGTGGACCATAATCTAGAGGGTTGGAGATGTCCCTCCATTTTCCTTCCCTATGAGTCCTTGTGAAATCTCGTGTTAAGAACATAAGAACATAAGACATGCCATACTGGGTCAGACCAAGGTCCATCAAGCCCAGTATCCTGTTTCCAACAGTGGCCAATCTAGGTCATACGTACCTAGCAGTTTCCCCAAAAGACACAGGTTCCGCAATGCTTGTACTGGGTCAAGCATTGATATCCTGGGTCCCTTCTTAATAATGGTTTATGGACCTTTCCTCCAGGAACTTGTCCAAACCTTTTTTAAACCCAGCTACACTAACAGCCTTTACTACATCCTCCGGTAACAAATTCCAGAGTTTGATTACACGTTTGAGGGGCACTGGGGCTGAGGGGTACTTTTTGGTCTTGGCTCAGCTGTATCCTCTAACCCTAGGTGGTAACATAGCACATGACCACTTTGGTGGTACAGAGCAGATGATCTTTAATGCGACGATGGACACTCTCTCTCTTCAGGAACCCCACTTGGCTTTGGCCTAGGGCGCTTTGACAGTACCTTGCTTGGGCTTGGTGGCCCTAGCTAATTAGTTGAGTAGCCCAAAGGTATCAAGGTTGATATCTGGGTGTTGCTTGTTGAGGATGCCCTTTACAGCATGAGCAGAATCTGCTTTGTTTGTAGCGATGGCTGTGGTGACCCAGTGGTAGCTCTAGCTCGGGTTTTGGTTTGCAGGGGCCATAGGTGGCTCCCTTCAGAGGACCTACAGAACCTGATTGAAGCTCTTGATGAAGCTTGCCCTTAGAGGCTCCCAGAAGATATGCCTAAGCAGTCTATCTTTATGTAGAACTCTGTGGAGAGTGTGACAATGGCTTAAGGCTTGGAGAAGTTCTGGCATCCTCTTCTTCCTATGGGCCCTTTGGGGGATTTCAGCACTCTCAGGACTCAGTTGGAGCCTCCATGGGGGCTCAGAAACCAAGATGCAAGCATCCAAAAAAAAAAAGAAGTGAGATATTTGGGCGTTACGCTAGATCATCATCTTAATTTCACCAAGCATGTGAGCAACCTAACAAAAGCCTTCCATGCCAAGCTAAAAATGCTTCAACATCTAAGACCTCTGTTCTCCACAAATTATTTCAGAACAGCAGTCCAGGCTATAATCTTCCCACACTTCGATTTTTGTAATGCCATTTTAATGGGCCTCCCTAAGCAAAGCATCCGCTGCATTCAACTAGCTCAAAATACAGTGGCTAGAGTAATATCACAAGCCTCTATAAAAGAGCACATTAACCCGATTTTAAAGCAGCTACATTGGCTACCAATTGAGAGTAGAATAAAATTCAAAGCACTCCACACTATATTCAGATCCCTCCAATCAGAACTTGCCATCTGCCTGAAAGATTTTATTTGAATCACGCCGGAAAACAGATCACGTAGAAGTAACAATAGAAACTCTCTTGAGATGCACGCTGACTTCAGAAACCACAACGTAACTACGTCCAAGAGAACCTTCTCCCTTTACGCCCCGCTATTATGGAACTCGCTTCCTTCATTCATAAGAGACACTAAGGATCCTGAATCCTTCCGTAAACTGCTAAAAACATTCCTGTTCAAGGAACACTTTGGTGAACCAGTCACCTAGTTAAAATTCTCCATGTAAAGCTAAAGTCCTCTCACCTTTCAAAATGCCTTCAAATTAATTGCAGCTAATTTATATACATACTTAGTTCTTTGTACATAGTTGTTACTTAAATCAGCTGTTGCTGATTTAAGCTAATTCTTCCCTTATCCCCTATCACTCCCTGTTAAGATGTTACATGTAATCTCCAGGAACAAGCAGGAAATGTAGTCATCACATATGGGTATCGTTGGTACCGACGGAGCCTGCGCGAGTACGCTCCCCAGCGTCCAATCAGAAAGCTTTTGGGAGCATCCCACAGCACCTGCGTGCTGCCTTACCGCCTTTCCCAACTGCCTCTGCCTAGTTCTTCTTTTTCCACGGAGCCAGCAGGTCGTGTTCCTGTCACTGCAGAAGAATTTCCTTTTTTCTTTCTTTTTGTGGTCGCGTCTGCCGCCTTAGACGCTCTACTGGTACCGCTGGTCTTCTTTTCTTATTTCTGTAAAAAAAAAAAAATCTTCTTTTTTCATCTTCTTCAGGTGCATGCGCCTTTTTGGGCCTTAGGCCCAAGAATTTTTCCTTAACATGGAAAAACCTGCCTCAGGGTTTAAAAAGTGCACCAAGTGTGGCAGTACCATCTCCGTCACCGACACCCATGAATGGTGTCTAAAATGTTTAGGTCCTGACCACTCCATCACGGATTGTGTGTCCTGTGCCATGATGTCTAAAAGAGGTCGGCAGAACCGAGCTGCCAAGCTCAGTACCCTGTTTCCCTCTGATGCAGCTTCGGTGGCATCGACATCTTCCAGGCTTCTTCTTCCTCCCATGGATCTCGGGTAACTAAACATAAATCCAGCAGGTCCTCAAAGGGTAGATCTCCTTCTAAGCATCGAGATGCCTCTGGCATTGCCCTTGAGGATTCTGCACCGGCAAAATTACCCCGGCGGGAGGCTTCGGCTTCCAAAGCATTATCGGGGTTCCAGGATGTCCTCTATGGCTCGGCCTCGACAGATCTCCTGGTGCCATGCTCTGGGGTACCGGCGGTCTCCTCCGGTACCGACATCCAGGCATTGGCAGCGTTGATAGACCAGAGAGTTCTGGCTATAGAACGCAGTCTGGCAGCTTTCCTTGCGGCATCGATGCCCTTGGTACCGCGACAGACAAATCCACCGGTACCGGATCTGGCACCGGCATTGGTATCGGTACCGGTACCGATAGCATCGGCATCGGTGTCTGCTCTGCCGGTACCCTGTCCTCCGATGCCCTCCAGTACCGGTTATTCCCGGTACCGACCTTAGTCGGTACGGGTATCGGGCTCTGCAAGAGCATCCGGACAGACGATACTTGGAGTCCTCAGAAGAATCTGAGGATTCTGAAAGTTCTGTCGATGCACCGATGCTTCTCCCAGAGGAGTCCTCCTCCCCTAAACACAGGATGTCTCCTCCAGAGGATATGTCCTTCCAAGACTTCATCAGGGAGGTGGCTCGGGGCCTGTCCATTACTGTGGCCCCTGAAACAGAGCCAAGGGCTAAGGAGTTGGAAATTTTACAATATCCCAAAACTCCTAAGGAGGCAGCTACCTTACCCATTCATGAGATTTTGTATGATCTCATGTTGAGGATGTGGGAAACACCTCTTACCACCTCTCCTCATTCTCGTAGATTGAATACTGTGTATCGAGTCCCTCCTTGTCCTGGATTCCATAAGACTCAGCTTCCTCACCACTCTTTTGTGGTGGAGTCAGCCATGAGAAGGATCAGAAGTGCAAAAAGGCATGCCTCTAATCTTCCAGGACGCGAGTGCAGAACCCTGGATGCTTTTGGATGTAGAGTCTTCCAAGCTTCCATGCTTTCTGCCAGGATCAGTTCCTATAGTCTCTACATGGGAATGTTCCTAAAGGAGGTCACAGACAATTTACAAACTTTAAGTCCTTTCATTTCTGAGGATAAAAGACAGGACTTTCTCACTTGGGTCAAACATGCCCAAGATGTTTCTAAATTTTCCAACCGTGCAGCCTTTGACTGCTTTGAGTGTATAAGCAGAACCTCGGCTATTGCCATAGGTGCACGTAGAATTGCTTGGCTCCAGGCATCTGATCTAGAGCTCTGGGTACAAGACAAATTGGGAAATATCCCTTGTACTGGTGAGAACCTGTTTGGTAAAGATTGGCAGGAAAAGGCCAATGAAATGGATGCTGAAAATTCCACCTTGGATAGATTATCCAAGTCCACTGCTGATCCTGTTAGAAAGAAATTGTTCAAGAAACCATCTTTTTCTAAAAAGAGAAGATTTTATTCTGCTTATGTTCAGCAGGCATCTTCTGCAGGTCAGCTTCCAAGGAAATGTCAGCAACCACCCAAACAGAAGAAAGCAAAGGCTGCTGGGCTTCAACCGGTCCAGCAGCCTCAGCCCCCTCAGGGCCTTTGACCTTCAGCTAGAGAACTTAGCCTTTCTGGTTCTGGAGGGACCAGAACCTTCCACCATTCCAGGAAGGTTATGTCATTTTGACCCCAGATGGAGGCAAATAACAGCAGAGCATTGGACACTCTCCATCATAAAGGAGTGGTACAAACTTCATTTTTCAAGCATGCTCCCTTACTCAATAGTGAAGCATTTCAATTCTCCGACCTCTCTCATCATCCTGTTAGGTCAGGAGGTGGCTATCCTTCTTGCCCAAGGGGCAATAGAAGAAGTACCTCTTCATCAACAGGGCAAAGGGTTCTATTCCCCTTATTTTCTTATTCCAAAGAAAACAGGGGGGTACAGGCCTATTTTAGATCTCAGAGAATTGAACAAATTCCTTGTCAAGGAGAAATTCAAGATGATTTCTCTTGGAACTCTGCTGCCATACCTTCAAAGTCAGGATTGGCTTTGTTCTCTAGATCTCAAGGATGCGTACACCCATGTCCTCATCCATCCAACCCACAGAAGGTTCCTTCGGTTCCTTTTTCAAGGAAAGCACTACCAATACAAGATGCTTCCTTTTGGTCTGGCCTCGGCACCAAGGGTGTTCACGAAATGCATGGCTGTTGTAGCAGCTTTTCTCCGTACTCTAGGGATATTCGTCTTCCCTTACTTAGACGACTGGCTCATTCGAGCCCCAACAGAGTCAGAGGCCAGGACTTCTCTATCCTGCACAATGCGTATCCTTCAGTATTTAGGGCTGGTAATAAACATCCCAAAATCCACTCTAACTCCCACTCAGTCTTTAGCGTTCATAGGAGCTTTCCTGAATACCACAAAGGCAAGGGCCTATCTTCCCCAGGCCCGTTGCCTTCGCTTGGTGCAGTTAGCTTCTCAAGCAGTGCTAAAGCCTCATCTAACTGCTCGAGAAATGTTACAACTACTAGGCCACATGACATCTACCGTGCATGTTGTTCCCTATGCTCACCTCCACATGAGGGCAGCTCAGTGGACTTTATCCACCCAATGGACTCAGGCATCAGGGTGCCTGTCAGACAAAATAGCAAACACAAGTCGCCTCATTTTGTCCCTCCAGTGGTGGAAGTCCACTCAAAACCTGTTGCTGGGGTCTCCTTTTCAACAATCCTTACCCCAAGCAACTCTCACAACAGATGCTTCTCCAATGGGTTGGGGAGCTCATCTGCAAGACCTCTCCACCCAAGGCACCTGGTCTCCACAGGAGAGTTGTCTACATATCAGTCTCTTGGAGCTCAGAGCAATCTTCCTTGCTCTGTGAGTGTTCCACTCCCTGCTCAGCTACAAGACAGTCCTCATTCATACGGACAATCAAGTAGCCATGTTCTATGTGAACAAGCAGGGGGGAACAGGCTCTCTGTCGCTTTGCAACCATGGGCCCTCGCCAGAGAGCATCAGATTCATCTTCTGGCAGCGTATCTTCCAGGCATTCAAAACTCTTGGGCAGACAGACTCAGTAGAGTTCTGCTTCCACATGAGTGGTCTCTGCATGCAGACCAGGTGACCAGGATTTCTCAACTTTGGGGAACCCTGGACATAGACCTCTTTGCAAGTCCGTGGAAAGCCAAACTTCCCTGGTTCTGTTCCAGAACTCCGGCTCAGGGGGCTCAGGTCAGGGATGCTTTCCTCCTTTACTGGGGTCAAGACTTCCTGTATGACTTTCCACCCATTCCCCTAATTCCCAAAACCCTGTTCAAGCTTCAGAGAGATAGAGGCCATATGATTCTCATAGCTCCACATTGGCCATGGCAAGTGTGGTACCCTCTGCTTCTACATCTCTCTCAAGCTCCCTCCCTGGAGTTAGGGTCTGCTCCAGAACTCCTATCTCAGGAGGACGGAATGTTATGGCATCCCAATCCCCAGTCTCTGCATCTCAGGGCTTGGTTGCTGAAGGCCTAGATCTCCAAGATCTTAATCTTTCTCAGCAGGTGAAAGATGTTCTTTGTGCTTCCAGAAAACCTTCCACGAGATGCTCTTATGCTTTCAAGTGGAAAAGGTTTACCATTTGGTGTTCAGAAAAGGGTCTTAACCCTCTTGCGATACCTCTGGAATCTTTGCTGGAGTATCTCCTTCATTTATCTAATGCAGGCCTTAAGACAAATTCAGTAAGAGTCCATTTGAGTGCTATTGCAGCTTCTCTTAAGCCTCTAAATGGACAGCCTATTTCCTCTCATCCTCTTATAGCAAGATTCATGAGAGGCCTTCTTCTAACTAAGCCTCCCATTAGGCCACCACCGGAGGCATGGGACTTGAACCTGGTTCTCGGGCAGCTCATGAAGCCACCTTTAGAATCTTTAGCTACTACCTCCTTGAAATTCCTTTCTTGGAAGGTTATCTTTCTCATTGCAATCACATCAGCACGTCGCATCAGTGAGTTGCAAGCGCTAGTAGCTAATCCACCTTATACAAGGTTCCATCATGACAAGGTAGTCCTTAGGACTCATCCACACTTTATGCCTAAGGTGGTCTCGCCTTTTCATCTGAACCAAGTGATCTACCTACCTGTGTTTTTTCCAGGACCTCAAGCATCAAATGCAGAGAGGAATCTTCATACCTTGGACTGTAAAAGAGCTCTAGCTTTTTACTTACAAAGAACACAGCAACATAGAAAGTCCTCTCAACTCTTTGTTGCTTTTGATCCTTCTCATTTGGGACTTCCAAGAGAACACTGTCTAACTGGATTGCTCAGTGTATTTCCTTCGCCTATCAGAGTAAGAACCTTTCTCTGGAGGGCCATGTCACAGCTCACAACATGAGAGCCATGGCAGCCTCAATGGCTCATCTGCACTCTGTGTCTATCAACGACATCTGTCGAGCAGCCACTTGGGCCTCGGTTCATACCTTCACAGCCCATTACTGCTTAGACAAGGACTCCCGCCAGGATGCCTTGTTTGGTCAGGCTGTTCTCAAACACCTGTTCCATACCTAATCAACTCCTACCCACCATCCCTGGTAGGATGCCAGAGATCCATGGGGGGAAGTGGAGCCCTCTTCAGGGACACACAACTTCTGGGGTCTCTCCCTGGCACCTAAAGCTAGGGAGTCCCCATATGTGATGACTAGATTCCTGCTTGTTCCTGGAGATAGCATAGTTACTCACCTGTAACAGGTGATCTCCGGGTACAGCAGGAATTTAGTCCTCACAACCCACCCACCTCCCCTAGGAGTTGTATCTCTCTATCTATCTCTTTCCTTTCCCTCTCTCTCTCTTTGTCTCAGCTTTAAACTCAACTGGAGAGAGGCAGTTGGGAAAGGCGGGAAGGCAGCACGCAAGCGCTGTGGGATGCTCCCAAAAGCTTTCTGATTGGACGCTGGGGAGCATTCCCGTGCAGGCTCCGTCGGTACCGACGATACCCATATGTGAGGACTAAATTCCTGCTGTTCCCGGAGATCACCTGTTACAGGTGAGTACCTATGCTTTTTCTTTTTAATGTAATGTTCAATCCTTTGAGTTCTCTTTAAACTGCTTTGATTCTCGAAAAGTGGTAAATAAGCATGCATAAATAAATAAATACATGTATATCCCTTCCGAAGGGTTAGTGGATACTTTGGGCTGGTTTGCTGGAAATGGGCTCATACCAGCCTTTGGATTCTAAAGGTCCTCAAATAAGGGCTCTAGAAGACTGTCTTTGTGGAGTTTCCTTGTTGTTCCTTGCCCCCTTGAGGAAATTCTGCTATTGCAGACTATTGTGCTTGTAGCTCCCCACACATCATGGTTGAGAGCAGTACTCCTCTTCCGTCAAGCTATTAAAGAAAAAAAGAAACTTGCCCTCGTGGCCCTTTTTTCACTTCTAGGTGGTCATTGCCAGGCTGTAGAGCTCCAGTTCTCCGGATGTATCTTCAGTGATTTCTTTACTTCCATGTACCGCATTGCCCTTTTCAGTTGCATACCCTGCTCATGCCTTTGCCATGCCTCATTGCACTTTTTGAGAGTCAGGGCAGTTGTGGCAGCCTCCTGTGTAGGCAAGGAATTTGGGTTTTCTGTTCCTTATCAACTGGTGAAATTGTCCACTTCTTGGAACTATCTCCAGTGGGTGTGTCCCAAGAGACCTGATATGTGGAGGCGAAGGCATGAGTGATTGACCACCCAAGGGCAGTCTAGTTCCCTCCCAGAGTTTAGAGTGTCTACATGTCTATTCAGCTCATGCTTGGGCAGTGTTCTTTGCCTGAAATGTTTGGTCAAGCTTGATTTGTTACTCTGGAGTCCTTGCTTTCAGGCAGCTCTCAGGGCGTGTGTCTGCCTGCAGCAGCTGGGTTTGATGCCTTTGGGCCAGGGTGTACATATGCTCGCTGTAGGATTACCTTTGGACTCATGAGTCCCCTACTCCCAGTTAGTAGCTTAGCTTTTATCTCTTCCCTAAGAGATCAAGGAGCAATTGGCTGTTTGGCTGCTAACTTTGGGTTGCCTCTGGAAGTATAATACCCAAGGTGAAGTCATTGCAAATGCCAGTTTGCTGGGTTAGCACATTGTCTGGGTCAGCTTGTACAGGGGCACTGGTCCCCTCAGATGCCTCCTGTTTGGTCAACAGGCTAAATGCCAGGGCAAGTAGCCTGGCTCTAGTGACGTTTTAGGCCCTCCTGGATGGCTAAGTGGTCAGTCAGGGCCTCAGCAGTTGCATATGTCACTGAGCAAGGTGGCTCTTGCACACTTTAGTGCCATAGTGGTGACAGAGTCCATTTGACTGGTCTAATCTAGTGGCTTTGTCAGTGGCACACATAGTGAGAATTAGCGGTGTATAGATCTGTTCAAGTCTGGTCATAGTGGTCCCTGGCAAGTGGGAGTTAAGCCCTAGGGCGGTTGGTCTCATCTTTTAGAAGTGGAACCTGCTGGTGTTCAGCCTACTGCCCATAAAGGGGAATGCTGATGTAAAGAGCCTGTGTTGTTATAGGACGTTCCCATGGATAGCAAGTTTAGATGTCTTTCTGTCATGACTCCCAGTAGAGCTTCTGTATATCTCTTTTCCTTGCAGGTTTTGGTCTCTCCTGAGCTTGGTCACTCTAGTAGTGCCAAACTGGAAGTGAAGACCCATGGTATGTGAGCCTATTAACAGAGTTTTCCCTGTTGCTGCCAGGAGTGAGGACTTTTATGGGATGGTCCACTAGACAGGGTTTTTTTTGTTTTTCTTGTGTGGTCCTGAAGAGGCATAAGCTGTTTTAAAAAGGATGCCCTGGAGCAGTAGTGCCTTCTTAGGCCTAGAAGGCCTTTTCTTCCTGGGCCTATGCCAGGGTCTTGATGGTCTTTGAGGGGTAATGTTCCTC
Source organism: Ichthyophis bannanicus (assembly GCA_033557465.1). Taxonomy (NCBI): domain Eukaryota; kingdom Metazoa; phylum Chordata; class Amphibia; order Gymnophiona; family Ichthyophiidae; genus Ichthyophis; species Ichthyophis bannanicus. Next base: position 549,679,946 of record CM066033.1, read on the forward strand.
TCTGGTCCTGGATGTATGGAAGGTGAACATAGTTGCCATTTGATCCTTCTGTTGGTCCGGACTGAACCAGAATCTATTTCAGTATGGCCTTGTGGTTTAGTTGGTGGCCCTTGCGAGCTATTGGGGGTGAGTTCTGGGCATGTCATTGGTGATGCGCCCAATGTATCTCACCTTTTCTGGAGGGGAAAGCAGTCCCGTCTTCCCTGCATCCCTTTGAGCCCATTCGTAAGGGCTCCCTCAAGGGGTGGACTTTAAGGTGGCTTTTCTGGTGGCTCTTGAATTCGCTTGACAGTAGTCTGAGCTGCAGTCCTAGGCTTGTAAGGGGTCTTTCTCGGCCACCTCGGTATCATCTTTCTCTTTATGGATTGTCAGTCTCCCGAGGTTCTGGTCCTCTTTTCATCTTATCCAGACTATCATTCTGCCCTCCTCCTTAGAGAAGGATTTTAAGGAAGACCACCTCGCTGTGTCTAGTGGACATGCCATTCACATCATCTTTTTGTCCTCCTTGGAGGTCAAGTACTCTATTGTCCACTGGATTGTGGCCATTGTTTTTTTTTTATTTTTTATTTACATTCTCTTATATACCATGCTATTCTGCATCAGTGCGGTTTACATTGAACAAACTGAAATTACATTGAACAGGGCATTATAACTTGGAGATAACTATTTTACAGGGAACATGGGCTATGGAGGGTTAAGTGGCTTGCCCAAGACCACAAGGAGCACCTGTGGGACTAGAAACCCCAGTCCTTCCGGCCCACGGTTGCTGTCCTCTAGTGGGATTTGAACCCCTGACCTTCCGGCCTGAAGTACCTTGCCCCAACCACTAGGCCACTCCTCCACTCCAAGTGGAGGAGTGGCCTACTGGTTAGTGTACATTCTAGTGGTTAGTGCACATTCTAGATGGTAAATGTGTGCAGGACGACGTCAGTCTGCCCTGGTGTCTCCAGAGGACACCTATAAGACGGGCTACTTGGTCTTCGTTGAGCACCTTTGTGAAGCACTACAGGGGCGCTTGTGGGAGTTGGTATTGATTATGCCTTTGGCAGGGTAGTTCTGTCAAGGTGTCTTCGTCACACCCTGGGTCCTGACTGCTTGGGTACATCCCATTCATCTGGACTGGTCTAGCAGAATGATAAAGAAAAATAAATTTTTCATACCTGTTAATTTTCTTTCCTTGAATCCTGCTAGATCAATCCAGGACTCACCCTGGGAAGACTTCTACAGGTTTAGGAGCCCTGCTTCCTTTTTAGCTGCATGGTCAAGATCCATGCCCGATGCAGAATCAAATATCTTTATTTCACATTTGATATACCGCCCAGGCCATGGCATCAGGGTGGTTTACAATACTAATAACAATGCTGCAGAGCTAAGAAATAGAAAAGAACGCCATAAATGAATAGGATAGAGAAGGATAGTCAAGACATCAGCTAGAGAGCAGCAGCAGAAAAGCAAAATAAAAAGGGAGCTAGTGAGGATGGGTAAATGGAATTTAAAGGCTTGGTGAAAGAGGTGGGTTTTTAGCTGTGCTTTGAATTTCTGGTAGGAAGGCTCAAGGCGGAGTGTGGATGGCAGGGAATTCCAGAGTGAAGAAGGTTGCGTGGCAAGTAAGTTCAAGGTGAGCTTGGGATGGTGAAGGTAGAAGTAATCAATTGGCGTGGACGGATCGGAGCTGGCGGTAGGGGTAAGAAAGCCGTAACATTGTACAAAGTTACTATTTAATACTTCTTTTGAGTTTTCTGAGTTTTTTTAGTCTTGCCTTCTGATTGGGAAGTTTCAGGACAAGAAGCAAAGAACTGTGTTAGAACTGAACTGTTCTGTCAAAAGTGTCATCCGCTCCAGTTCACAAAGATGCTCAGAGATGAGTGGAGGTAGCCTAGCGATTAGAGCAATGGGCTAGAACCAAGGAAGCCAGGGTTCAAATTCCACTGCTCCTGCTTGTGATCTTGGGCAAGTCACTTGACCCTCCATTGCCTCTGGTACAAACTTAGATTGTAAACCTTCCAGGGACAGGGAAATAACTTCTGTACCTGAATGTGCATTGTTTTGAACTTCTACTGGAAAGGCGTGAGCTAAGTAAGGGAGCTTCCCTCAGTGCTGCACCAGTATATATACTAGTGATGTCATCACTGAAGTTGCTCTGATCTCCTCGCCTGTTGGCTGGGGAGCTGAGCTCACTCTCTGTACTGGCGTAGCAAGATTCAAGGAAAGAAAATGAGCAAGTATGGGACATTTCTTTTGTTGCTGTAAGGAAAGGCATGTGTGGTGTTCCTCCAAAAATTGCTGAAAATAGCTTATATTGATAAATAAAACATGGCAACATTTCTGATCTAGATGACAAGCAAAAAGAGGCAAACTAATATTTTGAATACTATAGATAGGTAAGTTTGATACTTTAGCTTCCTAGAATTAAGGAAATAGCAAGAATAATGAATTAGCAGGTCTGGGGGCCTACATTCCTGAAGTAAATTTACTTGTAGTTGGATAAATAGGAACACATGCTGAATTCTGATTGCAAATTCAATATTCAGACACTTGGCAGTAACTCTTAGAATGAACCATGCCATATGCATTTCCGTCAGAATTGTATCACTGCAGCACAGCTAGAGTGCTAAATACCACGGCTGCCACTGGGGCTGCTCAATACGGCTTGCCAAATAGTATTTAATTGTAGATGGCACTTTGCACATTAAGCAATACTCTGCCATATTAGGTTTGTCATTTTATGTATTATGCTGCTTTACCTTGAGGCTGTATTTATATAAGGCTTTTATTTATTTATTGAGCAGGTTTTTTTATACCACTTTATCATTTCAGTCAAAGCGGTTTACATTGTAACTTAAACAGTCACATTGATAACTTGGGTTTCTCTGAGGCAACGGAGGGTTAAGTGACTTGCCCAAGGTCACAAGGAGTACTCGTAGGAATCAAACCCTGGTCTCTTGGTTCCCAAGCCAGTGTTCTAACCATTAGGTTACTCCTCCACTCACAGGCTTGTGGAAGGGCCTGTCAAAAATGAAGAACAAAATAGGCATGTATATTTTTATTTATTTATTTTATTTACATTTCTTATATACCGCACTATTTGCGATCAGCGCGGTTTACATAGAACAAACAGTATCCGACAATAAACAAGAGTCTGGTCATTACAAAGAACAGGAGCAATTAACTTGGATAACAGGGGAAACTATCTACATGCTATATGCATACATTCACTGTCACAAGATCTTCCTCCATCCCCGAGAATCAACTGTGTGCCAGGCTCACATTTAGTACGCAGTTACTTTCCACAGTGGGTTAAAGCACATGCACCTTTATACAGCATATGTAGAAGTTCCTATAGAGGAGTTGGGTTATATTCTGAAATGCAGCAAATGTGTGTACTGATGTTTCTTTAATATTTTCTTTGCTATTCATTGTCTCTGTATCTGTGTTTCTCTTTACTCTGTAGTTTGTTATGATTATTTCTCATCCTGTCACCCTCTGTACACATTCATTGTTCATACTGCTCTCTTTGTGGAAAGAGTTGACAATAAAGCATTGTAGTGGCTATTGGCTAGTTCACCATTTGGCAGCAGTGATATATTTGTTTCACTCATGGCTTGTCCAGCTGTAATTCCGAGTAGACAATAACTTGGTGTTCTGTGTTATGATAAGTACTATTAGAGACTTACAAAGGTAACAAATAGCAACCGTTTCTTCGTAACCTCTGTGAACTGTCTTGTCCTATGTACTGTATAGTCCAGAGCCATTTCACTGGCCACTTTTTTAGGAGATATTGGACATTAAGGGGTTGTACTGCAAGGGTACCAATAATGTTGACCAGAACTGTATAATCTTGTGTTTCCCAACCATTCCTGGAGACAAAGCTATCCAGTTTATTTTCATGATAGCCACAATGAATATGTATGAGAAAAATGTGCATATGATGGAGACCAACTGTATGCCAATTTACCTTTTGCATTTTTATTAGGCATTTCCTGAAATCAGATGAGATGGGTATGTTTCCAGGACTGGGTTAGTAACCACTGTTTTCTAGTCTTTGAATTCATATGAACATAAGTATCCTGTTTTCAACAGTGGCCAATCTAGATAACAAGTGCTTGGAATATATGAAAAGTGGCCAGTTCCATGCTACTTTTCTCCAGGGATGAGCAATGCTTTTCTCTTGGATTACTTCATAATGGTTTATGGATTTTTCCTCCAGGAATTTCTCAAAACCTTCTTTAAATTCAGCTACACTAACAGCTTTTACTACATTTGGCAACAAATTCTAGAGCTTAATTATGCATTAAGCGAAGGACTACCAAAAGGGACAGCTACTGCTGGAAAGAAATTTGCACTTGTAAGTATTTACTTCTGGGAAATTCTCTAAATCTTTGGGGAAAATGAGAAATTAGGCCTTACCTGCTAATTGTCTTTCCTTGAGTTCTCTCCGGGCCAGTCCAGGAACTCTCGGGTAGTCTCCAATCCCCTTCAGCAGCTGAGGACTGATCACTGAAAACTTTCTCCTGACAGGCTACCTAGCCCCCCCCCTGGAGTGAGAGGCTCAGTCTACTTTTGTCAAAGCAGCTTAACCTACCGTAACTGAAACTCAATGACACAAACAACAAACCACTGCAAACTCACCAACAGCATCTGTAACTAACGTAACCAGGACTCTACTGACGGATAGTTACCCTTGTTCTCCATCTCCCTTTATGGACTTTGTTCCGTCTCTTTTTCTTTTTTTTTTTCTCGAAGGGAGGAATTTATGGTCCCTACCAGGATCCCAGAATCCACCCCATCAGAAGATGCACAGAACCCTGGAAATAAGCAAATTCAAGCACCAAATTCCTACAAATTATCACAAGCACCTGGAACCACTCGACCTACTCTGAACTTCTTAGTCAATCTGCGAGCTGTACTGGGTGGGACCTGGACTGGCCCGGAGAGAACTCAAGGAAAGACAATTAGCAGGTAAGGCCTAATTTCTCCTTCCTTTACGTTTCTCCGGGCCAGTCCAGGAACTCTCGGGAAGTACCAAAGCAGTTCCTATCCTTGGGAGGGACCGGCGAGCCCCGCCATCAGGACTGACGCTCCGACCCTCGCGTCATTTCTAGCCTGAAGATCCAAACGATAATGCTTTGTGAAGGTGTGGAGCGTCGACCATGTCGTCGCTCGACAGATGTCCTCTGGAGGGACAAAAGCAAACTCTGCCCAGGACGCCGCTTGCCCCCTAGTAGAATGCGCTCTGAGCCCCACGGGAAGAGTTTTCCCCCCTGGCTTCATACGCCGCCACCACAGCTTGCTTTACCCAGCGAGCAATAGAAGCCTTGGCTGCTGTTTTGCCTCTACGGACACCCCCAAACAAAATAAACAATCTGTCTGATCTACGAAATGGAGCAGTCTTTCTCAAGTACCGCCGTAGAACTCTCCCCATGTCTAACTACCGTAGGACGCGATCCTGCGCCCCTATTACCCTATCCGAAAAAGTAGGGAGAGAAATCGGCTGATTCAAGTGAAAACTGGAAACCACCTTCGGCAGATAGAGTGGGACCGGCCTCAGCCACACCCTCTCTGCCGAAAACTGCAAATACGGCTCCCGACACGAAAGAGCTTGAAGATCCGAGATCCGCCTAGCAGAACATAAGGCTACTAGACAGGCCGTTTTCCATGAAAGCTCCTTTAAACTGTTCGTTACTGCGGACCGCAATGGCGGCTGCGTCCACGCCTCCAGTACCAAGTTCAAATCCCAAGCGGGAACCACTGGCCGCAACGGGGGCCGTATGTTCTTCGCCGCTCGCAAGAAATGGAGAACATCCGGATGAGAGGTCAATGAAACTCCGTGCACTCGACCTCTATAGCAAGCCAAAGCCGCCAGATGCACCCTGAGAGTGCTGAGCGCTAGGCCCTTTTCCAGCCCTCTTTGCAAAAAGGCCAAGATGTCTGGTAAGGAGTCCGCGAAAGGCCTGCATTCCCTGTTCTTGCACCAACTTTCAAAAATTCGCCAGACATGAATATACGCTACTGCAGTCGACGTCCTTTTGGACCGCAACAGAGTGTTGATCACTGACAACGAGTACCCACGCCGTCGCAACCTTTCCCTCTCAAGAGCCAAGCCGTAAGCAAGAACCGATCCACTTGCGGCATGAGAATGGGACCTTGCGCTAGCAGATTGACTCGAACCAGAAGCCGCCATGGTCGATCCACCAGAAGACGTACGAGATCCGCATACCACGGCCGTCGGGGCCAATCGGGGGCAATGAGAATTACTGTCCCCGCGTGACTCGCAATCCTCTGGACCACCCCGACCTATCATCGGCCAAGGCGGGAACACATATAGCAGGCTGCGCGCTGGCCAGGGCTGCACTAGGCCGTCTAGGCCCTCCGACATGTGTTCCCTGCCCCTGCTGTAAAACCGAGATGCCTTTGCATTGTGGAAGGTCGCCATCAGATCCAGAACTGGTTGTCCCCATTTGAGCATGATGTCGTGAAACACGGCCGCATTCAGTTCCCATTCTCCAGGGTCGAGAAAATGATGACTGAGGAAATCCGCCTGCAGGTTGTCCTTTCCTGCTACATGCGCCTCTGATAACGCCAGCAAATGGGTCTCCGCCCACTGAAGCAGCAATTGGCTCTCCTCCAGCATCGTTACGCTCCTCATGCCCCCTTGCCTGTTGATATAGGACACCGTAACTAAATTGTCTGTCTGAAAATACGTGAACCGCTTTCCGCCGCACGAGATCCGCGAACTCCTGCAGAGCGAAGCGCACAGCCCGGAGCTCCAAGCGATTTATCGACCAAGCGCTCTCCTCTGCTGACCAAACTCCTTGCGCCACCCGGGAGAGGCAATGCGCTCCCCAGCCCAAGGGGCTGGCATCCGTGGTGACCAACAACCACTCCGATTCTCGCAAGGGCACTCCTGCAAGAAGATGCTGCGGGTCCAACCACCACATCAAACTGTCGTGGACATTTCCCGGGCATACCAACCGCTGGGTTAGAGAATGCTCCTGAGGTGACCATCTGGTCAATAACGCTTGCTGAAGAGGACGCATATGTGCTCGTGCCCACGGTACTAAGTCCAAGGCCGCCGCCATGGAACCGAGAAGCTGCAAGTACCTCCAAGCCGTCGGCATCTGCAAGCATAAAAATAGCGTGACCTGCCTCAAAATCTTTTGCACTCTGTCCTCGGGTAAGAACACGGACCCTATCTCTGTGTCGAACAATGCCCTGAGATAAGAAAGGCGCTGCATGGGCTTCAGCTTGCTTTTGGCCTGGTTGATGACCCAGCCGAGACTTTCCAGAAAATCCACCACCCTCCTGGAGGCGGACTCCGGTTCTGCTATCGAGGGCGCACGAATCCACCAATCATCCAGATAGGGATGCACTTGAATGCGTTCCATTTGCAATGCCGCAGCCACCACCACCATCACCTTCGTAAAGGTGCGAGGCGCTGTCGCCAGCCCGAAGGGCATCGCCCTGAATTGGAAATGACCCATGGGCACCACGAAACGTAAAAACTTCTGATGGTCTTCCGTGATGGGAATGTGCAGATAAGTCTCCGTCAAGTCTATCGACGAAAGCCACTCTCCCGGCTGAACAGACCGTATCACCGACCTGAGCGTTTCCATTCGAAAATGCGGCACGCGCAAACACCGGTTGACATGCTTGAGATCTAAAATTGGATGAAAAGACCCTTCCTTTTTGGGAACTATGAAATAAATCGAGTACCGACCTACTCCGTACTGGTCGGGGGGTACCGGTACCACCGCTTGGAGCTGCAATAACCGCTGCAGCGTGGCCGAGATTGCAGCTGCCTTCGCTTGGGACCCACATGGGGATCTCACGAAGGCCTCCGCCAGCGGTTGGGAGAACTCCAGGGCGTACCCTTCGCAAATGATTTCCAGCACCCACTGGTCTGAAGTTACAGCGGCCCAAACGGAGACCAACTCCTTTAAACGACCTCCCACCGGTATCTCCGTCTGGACCTGCGTCCCTTCATTGAGACTTCTTGTTAGGGTTCTGCTGGGCACTAAAGTATCCCCTGCCGAACCCTCGTGCTCCTCGAAAGGGCTGACCTCTGGAGAGAAACCTACCTCTCTGATACAGAGCAAAACGAGAGCCCCGGAATCTGCTCCTGTTTTGTCCCCTGGGCAGCGGACCCTGCTTTGCGGGCTTAGGTCGGTTCTCTGGCAGACGACCTCCTTTAGAATCTCCCAGATCTTTAACTATCTTCTCTAGCGCCTCTCCAAAGAGAAGCTTACCCTTATACGGCAGCTTACTCAGCCGAGTCTTAGAAGAAGAATCCGCTGCCCAGTTTCGAAGCCAGAGAAACCGCCTAGCGGCAATCACAGACGCCATAGACTTAGCCGCTATCCGCACTAAATCATAAAAGGCGTCCGCTAGATATGCTGCAGCAGATTCTAACTTCGGCTCTTCGGGAGACGAACCATCTTCCTTGGCTGGCCCCAGACCCCCTTGGAGCCACCGGATAGAAGCTCGTGAAACATACGCTCCACAAATGGAGGCTTGCAGAGACAATGCACTCGAATCAAACGCCTGCTTAAGCAGCGCCTCTAACTTCCGGTCCTGTAGATCCTTAAGGGCAGTACCCCTTTCCACCGGAATAGTTGTCGTCTTTGTCACCGCAGCGACCAAGGCATTCACCTTAGGCATGCGGAATAACTCCTCCTCCTCCTGCGGTAGCGGGTACAGCCCACCCATAGCGCGGCCCCCTCTTAAGGTGGCCTCTGGACATTCCCACTCAGACTCAATCATTTGCTTTATTACCCTATGAATGGGAAAACAGCGCTGCTCCGCTTTAAAACCTTGAAGCAAGGGGTCTTCCAGAGGCTCTGCGTAACCACTGGCAGAGCGAGATTTAAGGCCGCTAACGACTGAGAAATCAATGCTCCCAGCTCCTCCTTACGAAACACCCTAAACACATTAGGGTCTTCTCCAGGTAGCAGTTCTCCTTCTTCAAAGTCTCCTGCCCAGGTGTCTATACCTGCCTCTGAGAGGATCTCACCCTCCTCAGCCACAGAAGGCAGATCTAACTGCAATCCGCAGGTCCTCTGGCTGGACTCAGCACCTTTCCCTGTTGAGAGGGTCCCTCTCCAGGGTCTTTTAAGCTCCTATCCTCCAGCTGAGCCCCCAGAGTGGGGGAAACCTCCTGGGTTAATCCCTGACCAACCTTTAAACCAGGGGTCACCAACCTGCGGCCCGCGAGGTCCCTCCGTGCGGCCCGCGAGACTCTACCCCGGTGCGGCCCGCCAAGGCAAACTCACCAACTCCTTCTTCTGCAGCCGCGGCTCCCTGCCTCTTAGGGAACCGCGGCTGTGCTTGTAAAATCATCGCGGAGCCCTTCCTGTCTTGACGGGCTCCGTGCAGCATTGTCCCGCCTCCAAAGGAAGTGGTAAACAACTTCCTTTAGAGGCGGGACAATGCTGCACGGAGCCCGTCAAGACAGGAAGGGCTCCGCGATGATTTTACAAGCACAGCCGCGGTTCCCTAAGAGGCAGGGAGCCGCGGCTGCAGAAGAAGGGAGGGAGCTGACATGGAAAACTAAAAGTACAGGTATGAGCAGGTTTTTTTTTCGTGCGCGCGGGGGGGGGAGGGGGTGCGGCCCGCGAGTCTGCCGGTAGTCGGCTGTGCGGCCCGCGGCCCCCTGGAGGTTGGTGACCCCTGCTTTAAACAATATGCTTTGTGTAAGGCTAAGATAAAATCCGCCGAAAAAACTGACTGCAAGCCCTCAGGGAATCCCCCAGCCTGTTCTTGCACTAGACCCCTCTTGGCACGCACCTTCTTTTTTCCCGCCTTGCTATGAGGCTCCGCAGAAACGGTCGGACCATCCAAACTGGCCGCCGTTCCTGCGCTAAAATCTGATTTCTGAGGCGCCACTGCTATCTCTACCGCCGCCGAAGTGGACTCCATTAAGCCCCCAAACAGCCGTTCCCCACTAGAGCTGCCCCTCACACATGAGCGACAGAAGCCTGAACCGGAAAGCCCCCGGCGATTACCACAGTGCAGACACGGAGCCGCCGGTAACATGCGCTCACACCACCAGCCCCTCACTGAAATCAAGCTGCACACACCAAACAAGCCCCGAGGCCAAACCGAATCGAGGCACACACACTGAAGTCACTCACGACTTACCTCAGAGAAGCTGGCTGCCACTGTGTGCTCTCCTTGCTACCACTGCTAGCGGGGAAGAGAGAGATAGAATACACGCCGGAGAGAGAGGGGTGGATTTTGGGGCTCCCAGTGTCTCCCTCACCTCCGCGGAGAAACAGAACTGCTAGCAAGACGCTTAGCGGGCAGGCTCTGCCCTATTTGCCGGTGAGGGAAGTCTGCAGTCGTTTCTTATCTGTGCACTGTAAAGCTTAATTACTTTTAAGCAGCCAAAAACCGCGGTATCATTACCCCGCTAGGGCAAATACCCGGCCAAAGCTTCTCTTGTCTGAAACAAAACGAAAGCTCACATTCCTCTGTCACTCCAGGGAGCCTGTCTACCACGTCCTGTTCAGCTGCTGAGGACTGAAAGACTGAGCCTCTCACTCCAGGGGGGGGCTAGGTAGCCTGTCAGGAGAAAGTTTTCAGTGATCAGTCCTCAGCTGCTGAAGGGGATTGGAGACTACCCGAGAGTTCCTGGACTGGCCCGGAGAAATGTAAAGGAAGGGAATTCTTTGGGTTGAAGTTGATTAATCTGTATAATTTAAAATTCAGTTTTTGTTTCAGGGCCTTGTTTTAGCAGAGATCTTTTAGTTTAAATGTAATACTCAGTCAGGGCCTAGAATCAGTAAAGAGCTTTTAGTTTAAATTTAAAACTCAGCCAGGACCTAGTATCAGCAGAGAGCTTTTAATTTAAATCAACTCGGAGTATAGCTTAGCATAGAAGGAAGAATAGGGTAAATTATTCTCTGAGAATAAATAAATAAATTGTTACTAGACACTTTTACAAAGAGTCCTTCCAGTTAGGAGGCAGGAGATCTGTGAATTTGTTTTAAATAGATGTTAGTGATAGATCAAAGGGTCAATTTGAAAGACTATCTCTTTCAAACCAAGGGCTGTGTGAATCACCCAGGAAATTGTTGACAGATTACCTTACAAGCACAGGTCTGGAATTTGGGTAGCAAGCTAGCCTTTACTAAGTGTTTATACCTGGGGTGAGTGAGAGGGCATTATAGAAACATAGAAACATAGAAATATGACGACAGAAAAAGACCACATGGCCTATCTAGTCTGTCCTTCCATAACAACTACAACAGTCCACTTTTTGCCTTTAGAGATCCTCTGTTGGTCCCATGCTTTCTTGAATTCAGTTACTGTCCTCATCTCTACCACCTCCACTGGGAGACTATTCCACGGATCCACTACTCTTTCCGTAAAGAAATATTTCCGCATATCACTCCTGAATCTATCTCCCCTTCACCCTCATCCATGTCCCCTCGTAGCAGAACTTGCTTTCAATTGAAAAGAGGCTCCCTGAAACATTTATGCCACGGAGGTATTTTAAACATCTCAATCATATCACCTCTATCCCGCCTTTCCTCTAAGGTGTACATATTAAGATCCTTAAGTCGGTCCTCATATGCTTATAATGAAGCCCATTAAATCATTTTGGTAGCAACCCTCTGCACGACTCCATCCTGTTCACCATCCTTTTGAAGGTGCGGTCTCCAGAATTGCACACCATACTCAAATGAGGTCGCACCAAAGACTTATACAGAGGCATTATCACCTCCTTTTTCTGCTAGCCATTCCTCTCCGTATGCACCCAAGCATCCTTCTAGCTTTTGCTGTCGCCTTTTCACCTGTTTAGCTACTTTAAGATCATCAGACACAAACACGCCTAGGTCCCGCTCTTCTTTAGTGGACAAATGTACTTCACCTCCTATACTGTATTGCTCCCTTGGATTGCTGCAGCCCAAATGCATGACATTACATTTTTTTAACATTAAATCCCAGCTGCCAAATTCTAGACCATTCTTCAAGCTTAGATATATCCCTCCTCATGATATCTACCCCTTCCTGGTGTCCTACTCTAATTGCAGATTTTGGTATCATCCGCAAAGAGGCAAACCTTACCCGACAGCCCTTCCGCTATATCACTAACAAAGATGTTAAAAAGAATCGGACCAAGGACAGATCCCTGGGGCATACCACTGGTAACATCCTTCTCCTCAGAGTGAGCTCCATTTACTTGTACTCTTTGTCGCCTCCCACCCAACCAATTTCTAACCAAGCAGGAACTTTAGGGTCCATCCCTAGGGTGCTCAGTTTGTTTATAAGTCGCCTGTGAGGAACAGTGTCCAAAGGCTTTACGGAAATCTAAATACACCACATCTAGAGCTCTCCCTCGGTCCACTCCCTGGTCACCCAGTCAAAAAAATCAATCAGATTTGTCTGACAAGACCTGCCTCTGGTGAATCCATGCTGCCTCGGATCCTGTAATCCGCTTGACTCCAGAAACATCACTATTTTCTCTTTCAGCAGCGTTTCCAATAATTTAACTCACCACCGAAGTTAAACTAACCGCCTGTAGTTTGTTCAACCACATCCTTACTTCCGCTGTTTGTGTAAAGGCACCACATGAGCCTCTCTCCAGTCCTTTGGCACCCCTCCTGACTCCAACGAGGCATTGAAAAGGTCAGTCAGTGGAGCTGCTAGAACGTCCCAAGTTCCCTCAGTATTCTAGGGGTAATCCCATCCGGTCCCCATCGCTTTGGTCTACTTTAAGGTGAGCTAGTTTTTCACGAACACAGTCTTCTGAAAATAGTTCAAGATGTCCCTCGCTTCTGTTCTTATTTGTGGGTGTTTTCTGAGGTCCTGCTCCTGGTTCTTCATCTGTGAACACAGAACAAAAATATTTGTTTAAGCAATTCCGCTTTATCCTTATCAGCTTCTACATATTCCCCCCCTGCACCCTTGAGTCTGACAATACCAACTTTTGCTCTTCCTCTTCTCACTAATATATCTGAAAAATGTCTTATCCCCCCCATTTTATTGCATTGGCTATTTCCTCCTCCTTTTGAATCTTTGCTTCTTGACTACTTTGCTAGCTTCTCTAAGTTTTTCCAAAATACAGATGCCTGTCTTCTGCTCTCTGTGATCTCTTGTATTTCATGAAGGCCTCCCTCTTTTTCTTCACTTTTTCAGCTACTTCCTTCGAAAACCATAGCGGTCTCCTGTTCCTTTTGCCTTTATTTACCGTTTTAACAAAAAGGTTGGTTGCCCTTAAAATACCCCCCTTTCAGTTTTGCCCACTGTTTTTCTACATCCCCCAGCGTTCCCATCCCACTAACGACTCCCTGAGGTATTGGCCCATCTTCGCAAAGTTGTCTTCCTAAAGTCTAAGATCCTCACCTTGGAATGGATTCTAACAGCCCCTAGTCCTAATACTGAACCACACCATCTGGTGATCACTGGATGCAAAATGATCTCCCACTACTACATCAGAATCACTTTCACCATTGGTAAGCACCAAGTCCAGTATGGCCCCTTCACGTGTGGGGTCTGTTACCAATTGCCTGAATAGTTCTCCCTGTAGAGAATCCAGGATCTCCTTACTTCTAGATGATACTGCAGCAGGAATGTGCCAATCAACATCTGGCATATTGAAATCTCCTATCAGTAGCACTTCCCCTTTCCTAGCATGCTGCGTATGTCTTCAATTAACTCTCTGTCCAACCTCTTCCTCTTGTGAGGGAGGTCTGTATATCACTCCAATGCAATAGATTTCTCTTTCCCTCTTTCTAGTTTAACCACAATGCCTCCTCTCTCCCTTTTAAGCTCTGTAATTCCAAAGCTTTAATAGTAGTTTTTACCTATAGTGGCCACTCCTCCTCTTCTTCCTACCCTGTCCTTCCTAAATAAAAGTATAGCCAGGTATAGTTACATCCCAGTCCATTGTTTTCTGTGAACCATGTTTCTGTAACTGCCACTAAATCCAAGTCAGCCACTCCCACCAAAGCTTCAACCTCAGGGATCTTATTTCCCATGCTACGGGCATTAATACACACTGCTTTCCATATGTTAACCCTGTTACCCATTTCCATAAAGGTATTTATTGTATCACCTACCTGGGGGCTTTCTTCACCCATCCCCAAGGAATCTAGTTTTAAGCCCTCTTCAGTAGATTCGCCCGTCTACTACCAAAGATGCGTGACCTCTCTTGGGACAGATGGATGCCATCTCTGCTTTGCAACCCTTGGAAAAAGCATCCCATGGTCTAGGAAACCAAAACGCTCTCGATGACACCATCCACGCAGCCATGCATTTGTCTCCAGGATGCGAGCCTCTCTGCCTTGGCCTTACCCCTCAACAGGGAGGATTGAAGAGAACACCCACCTGTGCACCTAACTGCTTCACCCTCTGTCCCAGAGCCATGAAGTCACTTTTGATACGTTCCAAGGGATACCCGGCAGTATCATTTGATCGAACATGGATTAGCAACATTGGGGAATAGTCAGTGGGCTTGATGAGTCTCGACAAACACTCCGTAACATCTTGGATTTTGGCATCAGGAAGACAACTCTCTGGACATCAAGTCTGGTCGGCAGATGGACGCCTCAGTACCCCTCAGAAGAGAGTCTCCAACCACCACCACCCTTCGTTTCCTTCTGGTGACTGATTCAACCTTGGGCCGGAAGGACTGGGGTTTCTAGTTCCACAGGTGCTCCTTGTGGTCTTGGGCAAGCCACTTAACCCTCCATAGCCCATGTTCCCTGTAAAATAGTTATCTCCAAGTTATAATGCCCTGTTCAATGTAATTTCAGTTTGTTCAATGTAAACCGCACTGATGCAGAATAGCGCGGTATATAAGAGAATGTAAATAAATAAATAAATAAATAAAATATTCCTGGTGAGGATACCCAGCTGAACCCCCTGAAAGTGAATTTGACCACCTCTCCCTATCTTAGCTTTATAGGCTCTTAGACCTATTAAAGGGGGAGAGGTGGTCAAATTCACTTTCAGGGGGTTCAGCTGGGTATCCTCACCAGGAATATTTTATTTATTTATTTATTTATTTATTTACATTCTCTTATATACCGCGCTATTCTGCATCAGTGCGGTTTACATTGAACAAACTGAAATTACATTGAACAGGGCATTATAACTTGGAGATAACTATTTTACAGGGAACATGGGCTATGGAGGGTTAAGTGGCTTGCCCAAGACCACAAGGAGCACCTGTGGAACTAGAAACCCCAGTCCTTCTGGCCCAAGGTTGATTAATTAAGGTAGATTAATTAAGGCCCTGATAGTCATTAATCTTGAGGTGAACAAAGTCCCTTAAACTTATTTGGAATCATTGTATCAGTACAAATATCTTTAGTAGCTTTAAAAAGCTTAAATAGCTAAACAAAACATTAAAACTAAGATGTCGACAACAGACCAGCAGTGAGATGAGGGCTATCCAGTCTTTTGCATTGATTGTCACATGTATAATTTTCTCCCAGTTGGTGAGGGGTCTTATGTGTGCACTAGGTGCAAGGAGCTCTTTGCCCTCAGGGATCAAGTCCAGTCTCGAGGCTATAGTAGCAGACTTGGAGGACATAAGGAAGACAGAGGTACACAGGTGATACCTACAGGGATGTAGTACTAAAGTCCCACTCCAGTCTGGCAGTCTCTCAGTTGCCATGGAAGAGAGACTGGAGTGAAAGGAAAGCATCACCTTGATGTGGCAAGAAGTGATCCTGTAGCTAGGACTTGTCCACCGGGAGATGTAAAATGCTTTCAAACTGAGGAGGTTTCTCCAAGGCCATGTGCCCATGAGGGAAGACTTAGGACGGCCATTATAGTTGGTGATTCGATCATTAGGCATATAGATAGCTGGGTGACTGGTGGATGTGAGGATCACCTGGTAACATGCCTGCCTTGTGCAAAGGTAGTGGACCTCACGTGCCACCTAGTCAAGGTTTTAGATAGTATTGGGGAGGAGTCTGCTGTCTTGGTACATGTTGATACAAATGACATAAGAAAGTGTGCTAGGCAGGCTCTGGAGGCCAAAGTTAGTTTCTTAGGTAGGAAGTGGAAGTCCAGAACTTCCCATTCCATGCGCATGACCTAAAAGGCAGGCAGAGCTCTGGAGTCTCAATGTGTGGATGAGACGATGGTGCAAAGAGGATTTTGGATTTGTTAGGAACTGGGCAACATTCTGGAGAAGGGAGAAACTCTTCTAAAAGGATGAGCTCCACCCTAACAGGGATGGAACCAGACTGCTGGCATTAACCTTTAAAAAGGAGATGGAGCCGCTTTTAAACTAGGTAATAGAGGAAAGCAGACAGTTGCCCAAGAGCACATGGTTTGGAAGGATGTATCCCTGAAGGATACTAGCAAAAGAGCGAAGTTAAGATATCCCAACAGAGTGGTTCCAATAAAGATAAAAATAACCTAGATGCTTTTAAGTACAGAGCAGACAGAGCTGAAAGATTTCAAATTACCCCTACCAATTGATAACTAGATTAATATGAATAAAATATAAACTCTGAAATACCTATATGCAAATACTAGAAGTCTAAAAATTAAGATGGGAGAGCTAGAATATATACCACTTAATGAAAGGTTAGATATGATTGGCATCTCAGAAACTAGATGGAAGGAGGACAACCAATGGGACACTATGATACCGGGGTACAAACTATATTGCAATGATAGAGTAGATCAAATTGGTGGAGGGGTTGCACTCTGTTAGAGAGGGCATTGAGTCATATAGGATTAAAATTTTGCAGGAAACAAAATACACTATAGAATCTCTCTGGATGAGGAAATGCTGAAAGAAATCAGGGAAGCTAGAAAAAGTTACAGCATAGTAATAATGGGTGATTTCAATTACCTTGGTAGGACATGCTAGGGAGATAAAGTATCTAGATGAAATAAATGACTGTTTGTTTCTTGGAGCAGCTGGTTCATGAACCGACAAGAGAGAAAGCTATTTTGGACCTAGTTCTTAGTGGAACACAGGATTTGGTGCAAGAGATAAGGGTTTTGGGGCCACTTGGCAATAATGATCATAGCATGGATCACATTTGATTTAATAAAAGGAAGAAAGATGTTAAGTAAATCCACAGTACTATCTTTTAACTTTCAAAAGGGAGACTATGATAAAATGAGGAAAATAGTTAAGAAAAAACTAAAAGAAGCAGCTGCAAAGGTTAAAGATTTACGTCAAGCATGGGCGTTGTTTAAAAGTACTATCTTAGAAGCTCAGAACAGATGTATTCCATACTTTAAGAAAAGTGGAAGGAAGGCCAGAAAACTGCCAGCATGGTTTAAATGTGAGGTGAGAGAGGCTGTTGCCAAAAAAACATCTTTCAGGAAATGGAAAAAGGAGCCAGATTACGAAAACGGCAAACAACATAAGCATTGGCAAGTTAGATGCAAGATATTGATAAGGCAGGCAAAGAGAGAATTTGAAAAAAAGCTTTCTGTGGAAACAAAACACATAATAAAAACGTTTTCAAGTACATTCGTATCAAAAAACCCCTGTGAGTCAGTTGGACCATTGCATGATGGAGGGGTTAAAGGGGCGCTAAGTGAGGACAAGGCCATAGCGGAGAGATCGAAACAAAGAATTTATTCAGTCTTTACTGAAGAAGATATAGAGAAGTTACCTATGCCTGAAATGGTATTTAAAGATGTTGTCTAGGAAGAATTGAAAGAAATATCAATAAACCAGGATAAAGTATTACAACTATTTGATAAGCTGAAGAGTAGCAAATCACCTGGACCGAATGATACACATATGAGGGTGCTGAAAGAACTAAAATATGAGATTGCAGATCTACAATGAGTAATCTGTGAACTATCATTCAAATCACCTGTAGTACTGGAAGATTGGAGAAATGCCAATGTAATGCCAATTTTTAAAAAAGGTTCCGGGGTGATCCGGTAAACTATAGACTGATGAGCCTGACGTTGGTACCGGGGAAAATGGCAGAAAGCATTATAAAGAATAAAGTTACTGAACAGGTAGATAGTTAAGGTTTAATGGGAGAAAGCCAACATGGATTTAGCCAAGGAAAGTCTTGTTTTACTAATCTCTTGTATTTTTTTGAAGGTGGGAATAAACAGGTGGACAAAGGTGAGACAGTCAGTATAGTGTATCTGGATTTTCAGAAAGCCTTTGACAAGGTCCCTCGAGAGAGACTCTTGGCAAAATTAAAAAGTCATGGGATTGGAGGCAAACAAAGGAAATTATAATACCTCTGCATCGCTCCTTGTATGCAATTATGGTCACTATATCTAAAGGATATAGCAAAATTAGAGAAACTACAGAGAACAGCAACCAAAATGATAAAGGGAGTGAAAGGATACCCCTATGAGTAAAGGCTTAAAAGGTTAGAGCTCTTTAGCTTAGAAAGCAGACGACTGAGGGCGAAGAGGTCTATAAAGGAATGAGTGGAGTGAAACAAAAAAATGTGAATCAGTGCTTTGCCTCTTCTAAAAGTCCCAAGACTAGGGGATATACAATGAGGCTACAAAGTGGCACATTTAAGACTAACTAGACAAAATAATGTGCAATCAAGCTCTGAAACTCATTGCCAGAGGATGTAATTAAAGCTTATAGTGTAGCTGGGCTTAAAGGTTTGGACAAGCTCCTGGAGGAAGGTCCATAAACCGTTATTTCTATATATAACAGGAGTAATTTTATAATGGTTACGTAGGTACAAAGTCCAAAAAAAAGTGCCTATTGTATAAAGGTAATCCCACAACACAAAAACCTATATATTAGGAAGGGTAGAAAATCCAAAAATAGTTCATCTATACATCTTGGGCTTGATATGTCTGCTAAAGTTGATTTGAGGTCCTCTGAATCCTATTGAATGTATTGGAAAGGTTTTTTGGACTATTCCTGTATTTTATAAAGGCAACTTAGGTGTCTTTGTGCCTTTATAAAATAGAGATCCAGAAACAGCCCCAAAGGTGTGTCAATTCATATTCACAAATTCATCCCTCCACATACATTACAACTTTACCTCTGTCTTGCCCAAACTATGCCCCTGGAATGTCTACACATGACCCACATAAAAATGCTCCTACTCTTTTGGTGAACGTTATTTTTGCACATGCTATACAGGGATGGCATTCTTTTCCTTTTCTTCTGCAGCATGAATGTTTTATTGTAAACCGCCCTAATGCCATGGCCTGGGCGGCATATCAAGTGTAAAATAAAGATAAAGATAGGTAAAACATACTTGGCATGTGGAAAGTCCTTTGTGAAATTGCCCCCAGTAAGCTTCAGCATACCCATAATAATTTTAGGGGATAGTTTTCTCCACATTCCACAGGGAGTGATAGATGACAGGCAGGAAAAACGTGAAACACATCTTTCAGAGTGGACTAATGCCAACAGCTGTGCACCTTGCACACACAGTTAAATCACCAGCATACCTTTCCATATCATGCTTATCTGTACCTTTCTCCACCATCAGTCATGACTCCATGCCTTTCTCTTGCTGTATAGGACCTTTACAATAGACTTCTTGAGTTGATGCCTCACGTTTCCTCTGACCTTATTTAAATCCAGTCTAAAACCCCACCTTTTCATATATGCTGACTTATCATTGGGGACTATACAGAGACGGAGAGCCCTGGCTCCAATCACCAAAATGCTTAGAAAGGAGGAGGTGGGATATCGATGGCTGTATCCCTTTGGTTTGGCATTTACCAAGGGGGAGAAGACATGGAGAGTACAAACTGCTGCTTATAAGACTGCTTATTTAATCCTAACCCCCGACTCGCCCACTTATAGCCTTAGTAGTTTTAACCAAAGCTTCTTATATCCTGTATTTTTTGTTTGACAAATAAAAATAAAACTCAAAATAAGGCGATACCTTTTTATTAGAGTAAATTTAAATGGGTCGACGGTTTAAACTGTGGAGACTTATAACATGGCCATGCTCACTTTGGAGGGTCAGAGGCCAATTGGTGATGTCAGCTGGTAAGGGCAGGCAAGCAGAGAGGGAATAATGGTGAGAGTTACATCACCCTTCTAGATCTGAAGGTATACGGAGGGGGTCCAAGAGGGGAAGTGTGTCAGAAGTTGCAGCTGAGGGCATTGTGAAGCATAGC
Organism: Ichthyophis bannanicus; assembly: GCA_033557465.1. NCBI lineage: Eukaryota > Metazoa > Chordata > Amphibia > Gymnophiona > Ichthyophiidae > Ichthyophis > Ichthyophis bannanicus. The sequence continues at coordinate 549,700,004 of CM066033.1, forward strand.
CTTCCTCCTGGAATTGCCTGAAATGAAGAGGAATTGGATTGAGTGGCGTACCAAAAGATTCAGAGCAGTGCCTCAAACTTGAGGGTCAGGGGGACTACATAGCCTGGTGTCTATGTAGGTAGAGGGTGGTGGCAGCTTTCCATAGTATTCATCACAGACCTCGCTTCAGCTCGGTTGGTACAGACTAGTCATAAGAATATGATATACCATACTGGATTAAACCAAAGGTCCACTGAGCCCAGTATCCAATTTCCAGGAGTGGCCAGTTCAGGTCACAAGTACCTGTTAGGTTCCAAAAGGTAGACAGATTCCAGGGGTAAGCAGCGGATTTCCACAGCCCACTTTAATGCATTATAAAACATCCAAATAAGAAATCAAAGGAACTTCTATTAATCTATATAAACCAACTGTGATGTTTGTATGTTTGCCATCTTATTATGCCAATAAATTCTGCTGCCTTGTGGCCACTGTTGGTATTGCAGCCTTTCATATTTTTGGTCAGACAAAAAGGTATTTTTATAATAGGTCTTTTCCAATTGTTTTATAAAAAAAATATATAGAACTTTATATAGTGTAAACAAATGCAAACATTCTCTATCAAAAACCTCTCTGGAGGTGGTAACCATTTGGGAAGATTGCTATGCTGTTGAAATATGATGCTACTCAAAATGCTTCATTTAAAAAAACCTATTAGGTAGGTACAGGATCATTAGAAAAGCTTTTCTGCATTTGTACCACTGAATACCCAAAAGATCTTCTTTCAAAAAATGAAAAAAGGATCCAAATGAAAAAAAGAGAAACAGGAAACATCATATGCACTGGCAAATTATCAATGCTTTGCATCTAAGACAGATAAAGAAAGAATTTTAAAAGAAGCTTGCTATAGAAGCAAAATCTCCTAATAAAAACTTATATCCAGGTACACTCAAAACAAGTCTGTGAGGGAGTCCGTTGGACCAGTGAGATGAAAGGGACACTAAGGGAGGACAAGGCCACAGCAGAGAGACTAAATGAATTCTTTGCTTTGGTCTTTACTGAAGAAGAAATAGGGACGATATCCATGCCAGTAATAAAACTTAAATCTAATCAGTCAGAGGAACCAAAATAAATATCATTGAACCCAGAAGATGCAATAGGGCAAATCTGACAAACTAAAAAACAAATGGCAATTCACCAGGACCAGGTAGCATAAATCCCAGGGTGCTGAAAGAACGTAAAAATAAAATTGCAAATATACTATTAGTAATTTGCAAACTATGATTAAAATCGTACAGTACCTGAAGATTGTTGAGTGGCCAATGTAATCAGGACCTGCCCATCCACTAGGTGAACAAGGAGGTCGCCTAGGGTTGCAGGCCCTGGTGGGGCGGCATCACTACCCCCCCTCACTACCCCCCCGCCAGGAAGTGGCAGCTGATTTGCTGCTTCAGTGCCATGACGGACTTTAAAACACCCATGCACATAGTTTCGGCCTGCTGCTCCTGTTCCCTCCAAGAAAGTTACATCGGAAGGTGGGGAGGAGTGGCAGGCCATGAGGGTGCATGCGTACAGCCACTTAAAGGCCCAGCGCAGCACTGAAGCAGCAGTTCAGCCACTGCCACTACAGCCCAAGGGGTTGAGGCGGCATGATGGTCTGGACGGCCAGCAGTGCAGTCTTGGGGGGGGGGCAGCGCAGAGGGTCTGCCTAGGGTACCCATAAACCCTTGGGCTGCCTCTGAACATAATGCCGATGTTTTAAAAGGGTTCCCGTGGTTACCAGGAAACTACGACCGGTGAATCTGATATCTGTGCCAGGGAAAATGGTAGAAACTATTATAACGAAGAAAATTACACAACAAATAGTCATCTAATGAGACAAAGCCAACATGGATTTAGCAAAGGAAAGATTGCCTCACCAATCTGCTACATTTCTTTTTTTTTTTTAGATATGAATGAACAGATAGATAAAGGTGAGCCGGTAGACATAATGTATCTGGATTTTGAAAAAGCCTTTGACACGGTCCCTCGTGAAAGGCTCTTGAAGAAAGTAAAACATCATGGGATAAGAGGCAGTGTACTATTGTAGATAGGGAACGGATTAAAAGAAAACTGGGAGGAAGTGACGTCACCGGCTAAGATGGCTGCGTGAGTGGTGAGCTCCGGACCCATCCCAGATAAAAACGGAGTTTATAGCCTGAAACGGAAAAGTAGAGACGGGGGAAAAGAAGAAGTGGAAAGTGTAGAGGTCATGGAGCATGGCGACTAGAAAGAAAATGGCGGACTTGCGAAACTATGCATTCGGGGCTCCGAGTGCGGCAGCGGGGGAAGCTAAGATGGTGGTTAGTGAGCACACGCGGCGAGAGCAGGCTGAGTCGAGTGTGAAAGGGACTGTGCTGCAAGAAGGAGAGGTCGTGGAAAGCACGGCTAAGATGGCCACGAGAGAGGAACTACGGGAGTGGTTTGAAGAATTGAAGTCAGAAGTGCAATCAGCGAAAAAGGCTTTGGGAGAGCTTATGAGTAGCCTAAAAGAGGAGGTGGAGTAGGTTACCCACAGGATGGGGGATCATGAGAATCGGCTGGAAACCCTGGAGCTACAGTAAGAGGAGTGGGAAGCCAGGGGCAGAGGTAAAGAGGTATGGAGAGAGTAAATCGCCTTAAAGTTGGAGGACCTGGAAAACCGCTCCAGGAGGAATAATTTGCGGATTAAGGGGGTCCCAGAACAGATGAAATTTCGGGACTGTGCAAAGGTGGCAGAGGCTGTGTGCTTGGAGGCTCTGTGAAAGGGTGGAGAGGAGGATGTTGTTGAGGGAATACAGCTGGATAGGGCGCATCGGGCCCTGGGACCAATTCGGAATAATAGACCCTGAGATATAATAATCTGCCTGAAGGATTACAAAGTAAAGGAGAGAATAGCAGCAAAGATGAGAGGACTGAGTACCTTTAAGTGGCAGGGCTACTCTATGGCCATATATGCTGACTTATCATTGGGGACTCTACAGAGACGGAGAGCCCTGGCTCCAATCACCAAAATGCTTAGAAAGGAGGAGGTGAGATATCGATGGCTGTATCCCTTTGGTTTGGCATTTACCAAGGGGGAGAAGACACGGAGAGTACAAACACCAGAGGCAGCATGGGCAGCACTGAAAGCAGCAGGCATGGAGGTGCAGGCTGAGGAGGCACGTGCAGAGTGGACCCAAAGGGAACAGGAAGGAGAGCTGAGGAAGCAGCAGGGGCGACAGCCAAGGGAGCGATGCGTGGGGACAGGGGGAGACCACAGAATATCGCAGCGCAGATGAGTCAAGCAGTGATGGAAAGTAAAGGGGCAGGAGGTCCCAGACCAGACCTGAGTGTGATTTGCTGTAAATGGACAAAGGGAATACAGCTTAAAAAGTTGGTTAAGTGGGGTGGGGGATGAAGAGATAATGTTAAATGGTTGTGAGGTTGTGTTAAGTTATTTTTTGTGGGAGAGGCTAATGGAAGGCAATGGGGGTCTGTACAACAGACAAGCTTTGTTCAGAGGGGTTGGGGGAAGGGGGGAAGGGTAGAGGGGATGAGGGTTGAGTACTGGGAGAGGAGGAAGGGTATGGGACGGATGGGAGGGAGGGGGAGGACAGAGGTATGGGGAGGATGGGGGAGGGATCCGGGGGTGGTGGGTGGTGCATGACTCCGAGATAGCCTCGGTTTGTGACGAGGCAGGGGAAGGGGTGAGGGGGAGGGGGAGGATGAAGAGAGGGGGGAGGAGGGAGAGGAACGAGGGGAGAGGTAGAGACAGCAGTTTATAGTGGGTACTGTGAATGTTAAAGAGCTACAAACCTGGCATAAGCGACGTAAGTTGGAAAGGGAAGGTACGAGGTTAAAAGCAGATATCCTGTGTATACAGGAGACCCACTTGAAGGTGGGACAAGAGGGGTTGATATGTTCAAAGAAATATCGCAGGGCGCTGTTGGCAGGACAAAGGGACCACCCAAGGAAAGGGGGGGGGGGTAGGTATTGATAAGTGCTGAGTATAAAGAGGCGCTAGTGGAGGAACGTAGGGATAAAAAAGGAAGATGGGTGGGAGTACGGATGAAGATTGAGGAGGAGGTGTGGATTATAAGTATATATGCCCCTAATATGCAAAGAGAAGAATTCTATGAAAAGCTGTTGTCTGAGCTTGAGGGGTGGGGAGGCACTCCTATTATACTGGGGGGGGACTTTAACCTCATGGTCAATCTGAGGTTGGACAATAATGGGGGAGGAGGGCAGAAAGAAAGGAGGAGCCTTTTGAGGCTGAAGGAACGCTTGGGGCTTGTGGAGATGTCAGCACCAAGGGGAAAAGAGATACACTTTTTATTCTCTAGTCCATGGCTCATACAGCAATTTAGATATGCTTTAGGTGAGTGGGAACTGGGTGTCTAGGACTAAATAGGTGGAAATAGGAAGTATAACATGGACAGATCTTGCCCCAGTACATATTGTCTTTGAAGTGGGGGAGAAAGGAGTTAAATTTCGGCGTTTAAATGAGGCACTTTTGGAGGAGAGGAAATATGTGATTATATGGAGCATAATTTAAATGGGGAGGTATCATTGGGGACAGTTTGGGATGGATTGAAGGAGGTGGTGAGGGGGCACCTGATAAGTACAGCTGCGCAGGAGAAGAGGAAAAAAAAGGAAGTAGAGGAGGAGTTAGTGCAGAGGATTGGAGGAGGCATTACCATGTAGAGTCACTAACTAAGGCATGTCTCAAACAACTCCAGGCTACGATTATGAGGCTTATCTGGGCTGGGAAGGTACCAAGAGTGGGGAGAACTACAATGTACCGGGCAAGAGAGGATGGGGGGTTGGGAGTTCCGAACTTGGCGAATATGAGGCAGCACAGTTACGAGCCTTGTTTGTATGGCGGGAGAGGGGCAAGACGCCGCAATGTGTGCATATGGAGAAAGAGCTAGGGGAAAATTTAGAGGCAACAGTGTGGAACGGTTTAGGGAAAGGGTTGGGGAGTACGGTGAGGAATCCTCAGAAGGAGTTAACGTTGCAGACTTGGGGGAAGTGGAGGAAATACCTGATGCAGGGGAAACGTCTGTCTCGGGAGACCCATATGCAGAGAATGGGGGACTTTGCATCTGGGAAGATGGGCGGGGTATTTAAAGAGTGGGCAGCTAGAGGACTGGTAAGGGTGGGTCAGATGTTTGATAGGAAAGGGAGGATCAGATCCTATATGGAACTCAAATATACCTATGGGGTAAAAGACACTGATCAATGTGCTTATTTGCAACTATGGTATTTCTTGCAGCAAGAAGGGGTAAAGAAGGAGTTACAAAGTCGCCCAACGGAGTTTGAGGACTTAATGGAAAAGAAGGAAACTGTAAAGGGGCTGGTTTCAAAGCTCTACAGGATTCTAAATGCAAAACTAGTGCAATGCTCGGTGGCAGGAACAGTGGGAAAAGGAAATAGGAGGCTCATTGGAGGAAAGTAGGTGGTGGGGAATTTATGAAGGGGAAAGAAGATTAGCATGGGGGATGGCCCTGGTGGAGAATTGCCTGAAATTCAGATTAAGGATGGTGTGGACACCTGTCAAGATACAGGCTATATATAAGGATAGGGAGGCAGATTGTTGGAGGGGCTGTGGGGGAAGGGGGGACCTGCTACATTTGATCTGGGAATGTTCAATAATTCAGAATTTGTGGGGTGAGCGGGTGAGGTTCTATAGAGAGGTAACACATATACAGATACGGATCACTGTAGCAAGAATAGTCCTAACTGAGGGAGAGGAGGGGGAGAATACAATGTTAACCACCTTCCTAAACCACTGTGTGGTGGCTGGTCGACTGGCAATACTGCAAAGGTGGAAAGACAGAGAGGCGCCCTCTATGCAGGAGGTTATTGGGAGATTGGAGTTCCTATGGCATATGAGCTTGGTGGGTGCATATAGACACAATAAAAGAACAAGACATTTGGAGGTATGGCAAACATATGAAGAATAGCAGGAGAGGGGATGGAGAGAATGTATGGAGGAATAGTGGAATTCAGAAGATGGGAGGAGGGAGTACGGGGGTAGGGGAGAGGGGGGTGCATCGGGGGGGGATAAGGTACAAATGTATTAAGTACTGGGATACAAGGGGTATAAGGAAAATAGAACTAGAGGTGAAGCTGTTTTCAGTGAGCTTACTTTGTTACAGTGCCGGGGCAAAGTTAAAGATTTGGAAGGAGGAAAGTGGGGAGGGGGAAGAGAACAGCGAGGTACTCGAGATGAAGTGTTGCTCTCCCCGTAGTTTTAAGTTTTAAGTTAATATTTTAAGAATGGGGTATAATGCTGGAGGGAGAGGGAAAGCTTTGTGTTGATATGTTCTGGAATGGTAAAGAATGGGTTATGAAGAACTCTTATGATGCAGAGACATCCACGTAAAAGGGTGGTTGGGCGGAGTGGAATATTATTGTTTAAATATGTTGGAATAGGTTATAGTAGGATCTGTAAATGTAGTACAATATAACATATTAAGATATGGAAATTGTGTAGTAGGAGAAAATAACAGTGTTGTGGATTGTATGTTATGATAAAAGTTAATAAATTTTTTTTAAAATATTAAAAAAAACCCAAAACTGAGTAGGGATAACTGTCCAATTTTCTCAGTGGAGAAAAGTAAATAGTGGAGTAGCTCTGGGATCTGTTAGGAGCCCACTACTTTTTAACATATTTATTAATGACCTGGAATTGGAAACGAGTGAGGTAATGAAATTTGCGGAAGATACAGTGTTCAAAGTTGTTAAATCACAAGAGGATTGTGAAAAATTGCAAGAGGGCCTTAAGATATGGCAACCAGAATTGCACACAATACTCAAGGTGCGGTCGCACCATGAAACGATACAGAGGCATTATTATAATCTTGGTTTTATTTTCTGTTCCTTTCCTTATGATTCCTGGCATTCTTTTGCTTTCTTGGCTGCCACTGCACACTGGACGGAAGATTTCAACATATACACGATGATACCTAAATCTTTTTCCTGGGTGGTGGTTTTGAAGTGATACCTTGCATCATTTAACCATAGTTTGGGTTGTTCTTTCCTAGGTGCATAACTTTGCACTTGTCCACATGAAATTATATCTGCCATTTGAACACCCAGTCTTCCAATTTATCAAGGTCCTCTTGCAATTTTTCACAATCCTTTTACATTTTAAAAACTTTTAATAATTTTGTGTCATCTGCAAATCTCATCACCCCACTCATTATTCCTGTTTCCAGGTCATTTATGAATATTTTAAAAAGCAGCAGGCCCAGCACAGATCCCTGGGGTACTCCACGATTCATCTTTCTCCACTGAGAAAACTGGCCATTTAACCCTACTCTCTGCTTTCTATCTTTTAACCAGTTCCTTATCCACAATACAGGAGCAGTTTTTCAACATATTATCCACAATGGTACCTACAGTAGATCCTTTTCCTGGGTGGTGATTCTTAGTGTAGAGCCTTGTATCATGTAGCTATAATTTGGGTTGTTCTTGTCTAACAGGCCAATGCAGAAAGCCGGTGCTAGACCCGTGCTGGATCGATTGTTTAATGTTCTTGACAACGTATACATTTTAACGTGCGATGCAGGAAGGTTACAATTTGCAAATTCACACAGCAGTAAACCTGCCCATGCAAATGAGCAATTGCAGCATTAAACAGGGAGAGCAAGCCCCAACACATGTGCACAAACGTCTGCGCTAGTTTGGCTTGCTCTCCACAAGCACCGGTGGCTAATTTGCACTTTTTCCCTCAGTCATCCCTCTGCTTCCTGGCTATTTAAAAACAGTAGTGTTATCTGCACACAGCAACTTCTTATGACAGACTGATGAACGGCACCATACAGAACACCAGAAAATTGGTTTTGCTTTGGCTTTATCTTTTTTTTTTTTTTTTGGCACAGCCCAACACTGTTTTGATGGCATTGGGGGCTTTGCCTGATGCCTGATCATCTGGGGAGAAGGTGATCTAGGGATCAGGGAAAGCACCCAGTGCCATCAAAATACTGTTGGGGGCAGCGTTAGAGGTTTACTTCTACTCAGACCCTGCAGTTAAAATTTTGTCACTATGGCTGGTTGTGAAATCATCTACACCCGTCTCTGCATCAGGCGTAGCAATGATTTGCATATCAGCCCAGCAGATTTTAATAACGAGTACTCATTTAAATATGCTTGGCATTAATTGGTCGCTAGTTTTTCCGCCAGCATTTAAGTCTATTTCCTGCATGGGAAGGATCGTAAAATTCCATTTAAACATGCTTAAATATGGCATTATGAGCCCCTAAAGTCCGTGCTAGCTTTCTGCATCGGCGTATAATGTGCACTTTAAATTGCATCTGCTATTTTCATGCCCAGTCTCTCAATTTCTCAAGGTCCTCTTGCAATTTTTCACAATCCTCTTGTGATATGCAATTTTGCATCATCTGCAAATTTGTATCTCCAGGAACAAGCAGGAATGAGTCTTCACATATGGGTACGTCGGTACCGACGGAGCCTGCACGGGAATGCTGCCCAGCTTCCAATCAGAAAGCTTTTGGCAGCATCCCTCGCGCCTGCGCGCTGACTTCCCGCCTTCTCCAGAGCCTCTCTTCAGTTTTCGTTTTTCCGCGGAGCCGGCACGATGTCCTTCCTGTCACCGCAGAAACTTTTCTTTTTACTTACTTAATTTCTTTAGTTTTTTGTTTTCTTGTGGTCGCGGCTTTATTTCCCGCCGCCACAGGTACCGCCGGTGGATTTTTGCCTAAATTCTGAGAAACATTTTCTTCAGTTTTTTCTGCCTTAACTTGTTAGGCCTACCAGGCCTCCTGGAGCCTTCTTTTTCTAGGAAGTGCATTCGATGTGGAAACACTTGTTTCCTTTTAGACTCCAATAACTGGTGTCTCAACTGTGTGGGTCCTGACCCTTTTTCCCCTGACATGTCAGGAGATATTTTTGTGAGGAAACCTTCAATTTTTAAAGTTTCCCTCGATGCCGTTTTTTCCTCGGCAGTGAGGGTACCCGGTTTCTCCATTTCACAGGATCAGGTAACATAGAAACATAGAAACATAGAAACATGATGACAGAAAAAGACCACATGGCCTATCTAGTCTGTCCTTCCATAACAACAACTACAACAGTCCACTTTTTACCTTTAGAGATCCTCTGTGTTGGTCCCATGCTTTTTTGAATTCAGTTACTGTCCTCATCTCTACCACCTCCACTGGGAGACTATTCCACGGATCCACTACTCTTTCCGTAAAGAAATATTTCTGCATATCACTCCTGAATCTATCTCCCTTCACCCTCATCCCATGTCCCCTCGTAGCAGAACTTGCTTTCAATTGAAAGAGGCTCTCTCCCTGAACATTTATGCCACGGAGGTATTTAAACATCTCAATCATATCACCTCTATCCCGCCTTTCCTCTAAGGTGTACATATTAAGATCCTTAAGTCTGTCCTCATATGCTTTATAACGAAGCCCATTAATCATTTTAGTAGCAACCCTCTGCACCAACTCCATCCTGTTCACATCCTTTTGAAGGTGCGGTCTCCAGAATTGCACACCATACTCCAAATGAGGTCGCACCAAAGACTTATACAGAGGCATTATCACCTCCTTTTTTCTGCTAGCCATTCCTCTCCTTATGCACCCAAGCATCCTTCTAGCTTTTGCTGTTGCCTTTTCTACCTGTTTAGCTACTTTAAGATCATCAGACACAACCACGCCTAGGTCCCGCTCTTCTTTAGTGGACAAAAGTACTTCACCTCCTATACTGTATTGCTCCCTTGGATTGCTGCAGCCCAAATGCATGACCTTACATTTTTTAACATTAAATCCCAGCTGCCAAATTCTAGACCATTCTTCAAGCTTAGCTAGATCCCTCCTCATGTTATCTACCCCTTCCTGGGTGTCTACTTTATTGCAGATTTTGGTATCATCCTCAAAGAGGCAAACCTTACCCGACAGCCCTTCCGCTATATCACTAACAAAGATGTTAAAAAGAATCGGACTAGTCTGTTAAGACTTGTCAATGCTTGAGTGGTATGTCCCATGCCCAGCATGGTGACGGCTCCGGCCTTACCCTCAAGAATCCATTGGCATTACCCCTGCGGGAGTCTTTGGGCTCCAAAGCGTTAAAGGGGTTTCAGGTTGTTTCTGGGGCTCACCCCTCACAGAACATACCTGAGCCATGCTCGGGGTGGTATCCGCTTCGAGCGGTACCGATCCCCCGGCATCGGCACCGTTGTCGAGTGTTCCACTCTTCACCAGGGATCGTCATCTGGCGTCCTTGGTACCTTCGGGGCTGATCGATACGCTTCAGATTGACTTCCCTCGATCCCCACCGTGTTCGGTGGTGGTATCCACTTCGAGCGGTACCGATACCCCGGCATTGGCACCGGTGTCGAGCGTTCCACTCGCCACCAGGGATCGTCCTCAAGCGTCCTTGGTACCTTCGGGGCCGATCGATACGCTACACATGGACATTTCTATATCCCAGCCATGCTCGGAGATGGTACCGCCGTCGAGCGGTTCCGATGCCCTGACTACGACATCGGGATGCAGTAACCTGTTTCTCGCAGGTGGGTATCCTCGGGACCTTCGGGACCGATCGATGTAACCCAGACTGCTTTATCGGTATCGGCATCGCCGATACTGCCACCGACGTCGGTACCCTCGAGACATGCATTGATAGACTCGCTTCCTTCGATGCCGAGTCTTGAATCGATTTCTAGTCTCGAGGACTGGGTACCGATGCGTCCTGGAACCGACTCCGCTCGCTTCCAGATAAGCAGTTCTGCAGATCCTAGCCATAATTCTAAACTCATGATCTCGGTACCACTGCAGCAGTCCCCGATGACAACTTTGACCGCTGGTCCTGTATCATCATCGATGCTGATGCCTCCGTTGGAACCGATACCTGGCATTGCTGTTGCAGTACCTACTGCCTCTGAGTTAACACGTCAGTATCCCGGTCCATCTACTATGTCTCTTGCTTCACACCATGGTACGTCCTCTGGTGCTCAGCCTCTTTCTTTGGCCTTACCAGGGATGGTTCCCATAGGGGATCAGTCTTTTCAGACTTTTCTCCGAGACATGGCAACCTTTCTTAATATCTCTATCCCTGGTTGTGCTGATACTCATAGCCCACCGGCACAAATGGAAAATATCATGCTTCCTTTATATCCTGCTCTGCAGGATCTCCTTCTGAGGGTTTGGAAATCACCCTTACGGCTTCCTCTAGCTTCCACAGCTACTGAGGTTCGGTACCGAGTGCCTCCCTCTCCAGGATTTCAGAAGCCGCAACTTCCTCATCGTTCCCTGGTAGTAGAATCAGCACTGAGGAAGGCTAAGAGCAAGAAGAAGCATTCTTCTTATCCGCCAGGTCGTTCTTCAAGAACACTCGATGCTTTTGGTCGTCAAGCCTTCCAAACATCTATGCTGGCCTCCAGAATTCTTTCATATATTTTCCACATGAGTCTAACACTCCAGGAGGTCACAGAGAAATTGTCTCTCTTGACCCCTTTTTTGCCAGAGCCGAAGGCTACTGATTATTCCTTGCTCATCAATCATAGCCGGAATATATCCTGCTTTCTGTCTCGTGCTTCTATAGACTCTTTTGAGTCTGTTAGCAGATCCTCTGCTATTGCCATTGCAGCACGTCGCAGAGCCTGGCTCGAAGCTTCAGACTTGAATAGACGGGCACAAACTATACTGGCTCATTCTCCTTGTACAGGAGATGGTCTTTTTGGTAAGGAGGCTTTACGTCAGGTTGCTCAATGCTCCACTGACTCTCCTTCCACTACAGACCATTCTAAGCCATCCCATTCTTCGAGGGGTAGGAAATGTCCTACCAAACCTTCTTTCCCTAAGAAAAGAAAGTTTCATTCCTCTCCTGCCCATCATTCAGAGGTACCTAAACAAGGGACACCTCAGCCTAGTCTGAAGTCCTCCAGCTCTGGCCACTCTCAGCATTCCCAACAACCATAGGGACTGAGAATTATAGTCTGCAGTTCACTTCTACCTATTAGAAGTTGCTTCACTGTGCTTTTCTTTCTCAGTGTACTAAGATGTCGGAACCTTCTTGTTCAGGGACTACGCACTTCTCCTCCTTTACTCTCTAGAGGAGCAGTTACTACTATCCCCTGATAGTTCTGTCCCACTTTGAACATTTTTTTTCCTTCAAGTTACACTTACCCTGAGGGTACGTCACCCTCCACTTACTTGCCTACCCTCTCTACAGGACTTCTTCCTGGTTGAGGGGTACCATACTGAGAAGCTTCTTAGCACGCTTATTCCTCAGAAAGAGACAGGAGATGCCTCCTCTCCTTCCTTGTCTCTTATTCTTAAATAGGCACAGTACAATCTCTCTGCTGGTTTCTATCACCAGCTGTGCCTGCAGGAGTTACAATGATCGTGTTACTGGTACTTTCTAGTTCCAGTCCCTTGTTCCAAGGTTTATCTAGCCTCAGTAGTGATTCCAGGCTGCTCCTCAGCTATCTTGGATCCTCCTACTTTCTGGCTTTTTCACAATCTTCCTCCATCTCCTCTCTTAGGATATGGCAATATCACTGACTTCAGTCAGTTCATCTCCTCTTTCTCCTGCACAATGCTCTCTGCACTCTCAGAGAAGCTTTGTACTATGAGGGCCTTATTTTAGAGCATTGACCTTATCTCTGAAGCTATCAGTAGGGAAAAGCTTAATTCTCTACACATATCCCAAGTGGGTTCACCCTCTTGTGGAGCAGAGAATCTTTTCTTTTATATTCCCCATATACAACTATGGGGCTGGGTGGTAGATATGTATCTTCAATCTTCATCTGGTATGTAGCATCTCCATATATGTCTACATACCTATCTCATTACCCTGGTGGTGCAATTCCATGCCCCACCAATGTATATATATTTCCGTATATCATATATATATATATATTTTGATACATTTCTCCACCCATATCCTAATATACACATATGGACATATGTATATATCTATACATATATTCCATCCACATATATATATATCTGTATATATATGTGTCTGTTGGAGGGCTTCTCAAGGGTTGATATGTCTTACACACTATAACCCTTACTGTCTATACTAAATGTTTTACCTTCTAGAGGGTTTAGACAGTCTATCGCCCTACTTGCATACCATATTATGATGCAGGAACTGTTAGGCACCAATAACTACTCTGGTGCTAACATCTTCCATTTTTTCTTTAAGTCCTTGAAGCATCAAGCTTCAATATTTTTTCCTATCTCTCGCCAGCTAGGAAAAATAGTGTACATCTTTATCTTGAGTACACAACTGTTCTCCTTGGGAATAGGGTTTTTTTCCACTCCCCTTCTTCCCGCCAGGACTGGGCTAGTTCTCTGCCTCCGTCAGTCTTCTTCCTTTAGCCTTCATTGTTAATGACTTTATGCCTAAAGGAGTTTTCAGCTTTTTCCCATAAAGCTTTCCATTGAAGACCTGACGTCTAATCCTACCCAGTTGACACCTGGTTCGTCTGCTACCTCCAGGTCTGGACCTTCATCCTCACTGCTGTGAGGTCACTTTGAAGATTCCGCCACTGCTTATCCAGTAGACTCCATCATGCTCTCGACTTCCTATGATTCAGTAGGTCAGCTGCATATTTTAAGTGTACATTAAATGTGTTTAATGTTACTTATCATATATACCAAGGACTTCTCCCCTATAGTCCTTGGCTATGCTGTTTCTTTCCTCACAGCTCCTTTATTGTCAACTCCTGACCTCCATCCCACGAAGGATGCCGGGAATTCCTGGAAACAAAATGCATCCCTGGCCGAGGCCTCTGCATTTTTATGGGATCTCCCCCTGGCATCCCTAGCTAGGGAGTCCCCATATGTGAAGACTCATTCCTGCTTGTTCCTGGAGATAGCACAGTTACTTACCTGTAACAGGTGATCTCTGGGAACAGCAGGAATTAGTCTTCACAACCCTCCCACCTCCCCTGGGAGTTGCATCTCTTTATCTTCTTCCTTTCTCTCCTCGCCTTTGTCTCAGCTTTGAAACTCAACTGAAGAGAGGCTCTGGAGAAGGCGGGAAGTCAGCGCGCAGGCGCGAGGGATGCTGCCAAAAGCTTTCTGATTGGAAGCTGGGCAGCATTCCCGTGCAGGCTCTGTCGGTACCGACGTACCCATATGTGAAGACTAATTCCTGCTGTTCCCAGAGATCACCTGTTACAGGTAAGTAACTGTGCTTTACCTCGCTCGCTGTTCCCATTTCCAGGTCATTTGTGAATGTTAAGTCAGCAGACCCAGCACAGATCTCTGGGGTATTCCACTATTCACCTTTCTCCATTGAGAAATTTGGCCATTTACCCCTACTCTGTGTTTTCTATCTTTTAACCAGTTCCCAATCCATAGTAGTACACTGCCTCCTATCCTATGACTTTTTAATTTTCTCAAGAGTCTTTCATGAGGGACCTTGTCAAAGGCTTCCTGCAAATCGAAATACAATCTATCTGTTTATTTAATAGATTAGTGAGACAAGACTTTCCTTGGCTAAATCCATGTTGGCTTTGTCGCATTAAACCATGATTATCTACATGTTCAGTAATTTTGTTCTTTATAATTGTTTTAACCATTTTGCCTGGCACTGATCTCAATCTCACCAGTATATAGTTTCCTGGATCATGCTACTCTCCTATCTTAAGAACATAAGATATGCCATACTGGGTCAGACCAAGGTCCATCAAGCCCATTATCCTGTTTCCAACAGTGGCCAATCTAGGTCACAAGTTCCTAGCAGATTCCCCAAAAGGCACAGGTTCCTCAATGGGAAAATTGGCCATTTAGCCTTACTCTCTGCTTTCTATCTTTAAACAGTTCCTGAGCCACAATAGTACACTGCCTCCTATCCCATGACTTTTTAATTTTGCCAAGAGCCTCTCATGAGGGACCTTGTCAAAGGCTTTCTGAAAATCCAGATACACGATATCAATTGACTCACCTTTGTCTACCTGTTTATTCACACCTTCAAAAAAACATAAGTCAAGACCTTCCTTGGCTAAAGCCATGTTGGTTGTCTCCCATTAAGCCATGACTTTCTACATGTTCAATAATTTTGTTTTTTATAATGGTTTCTACCATTTTTCCTGTACTGATGTTAGGCTCACCAGTCTGATTTTCCGGATCATCCCTGGAACTCTTTTTAAAAATTGGTGTTACCTAAAGATTGGAGAATGACTAATGTACTATAGATTATTTTAATGATAGTTTACATATTACTAACAGTAGGTCTGCAGTCTCATATTTCAGTTCTTTCAGCACCCTTGATGTGTATCATCTGGTCAAGGTGATTTGCTGCTCTTTAGTTTATCAAATAGTTGTAATACACCTTCCCAGTTTATCAAAATCTGTTTCAATTCTTCTGATACATCACCTTTAAATACCATTTCAGGCATGGGTAATTTCTCTACATCATCTTCAGTAAAGACTGAAGCAAAGAATTCTGATGCAAAGGTCTGTGGATGTTCCCAGCGTGGGGACATCCAAATCTGAACAGTAGCTTGGTGGAGGGCTGGCTGGGCATTCCCAGGAACTTGGACATTCCCGCTTGATTTCAGAAACATCATGGATGCCTAAAGTCACATCTTAAGTTTAGACCTGCTCCAGGTACAAACAGCCATTTGAAAAGGGCTTGTTTTGGCTGGATAACATACAGAGCGTAAAGGTGAAAACATGCCATCATCCCCAGAACTCAGCACATTTCCCTGTTCTTAACCCGCTACACTAACCATTAGGCTATTCCTAGACATCTAGATACTGAAATAGTGTTCTGGGGATGTCTATGTAGACGCCCCCACTGACATCCGCATCTGGCTCGTCTACTTTCTTTTCAAATATTCTGGCTTAGATGTTCCAGATTGCACTTGGACATTCCTTCTTTCAGATTCCTGTTCGTGGCTGCAGCAGGTCTAAACCTAGATGTGACTCCGGACCTTCGAGATGTTTTTGAGATCAGGTGAAGTCATACAGGTTGCTGGGAACACACCAGCCATTCCTCCACCCTGCCCCTATTCAGGCTTTGGCGTCCTTATGCTGGGAACATCCACAGACCTGACTTCTAAAATGGCTCTGGAGACATCTCTGTGCTTTGGATGTGTCTATACCCGTTTTCGGATTTCGAAAGCATAAATAGGGTTTCCGAAATGACCCCCGTAAGTGCTGCTGAATATAGAAGTAATAGATTAAAGGTTTCAAATGTATTCTACAGACACCCTGCTGAAATGTGACCTCTTTATGCAGTTATTATCCAGATGCATCCTTATGCCTTTAACGGTCTTGAAATCTAGCAGTCTGTTTAGCTGCCTAGATAAGGTCAAATTCGTATGTTTACGTTTTTTCTTAAGAAATCTGTAGTGAACGACTCCACTCCCACGAACTTCTATTTCCCTTCCAAAAAGTGCCTGGTTTACGATACTAAAACAGAAACAGCAGAGGCCTCTAGTGAATTGTTAATTAGATGCATGGAAATCAAATCATTCTAAAAATTCCATCCTCTTTCCTAGCTTTGACAGGGATTGCTAATTCAATTGAAAGTTGTTTAATTTGTCTTATACACACATGTAGCATATAGTAAGGTCATCTGTTTCTGCTCTAGCTAACTATCCCAGACTGCCTGAGATGTTTTCCAGCAGTTTAGAGACTGCAGACTATATTGCCAGAAAGATGTTCCTTGGGGTCCCGCCTTCCTCAGTGACATGCTTTGAAAGAAAATGTGGGCTGTATTTTGTTCTCTTACATTACTTAGCATGAGAGATGTATTTAATGGAAAGTGACTTGTCAAAAGAAACCCTGAGAAATTGGGGGAGAGGGTAGTGGCGTTCCAAGGCAGAACGGTTTTGGCCTACCCCGGGTGCCAGCCGGGAGAGGTGTGCACCCTTGCCGGGCCACCAGAGGCAGAGCAAGCTTACCATAAAGCTGGCTTGCTGCGCTGTCTTCATTGGCCCAGTCTCTCTTCTCTCTTTATTTATTTAACAGCTTTTATATACCGCACTCTTCATCATCAGCGTTTACATTTTAACAATTCGTACTTAAGCATGAACATATGTTAAGTTTACAGATAACAGGGAATAAACATGGATAACTGGGGTTAAATAAATAACAAGAATTCAAACTATTTACAGCAAATTATCATGTTTATAGTTCTAAAGCTTGGGGATCTAAGAGGGTTTGAAATGGGGGTTTACTTGACTAACCATGATCATTGGTTCGTGTTGGGAGGGAATGGCTTGGAGAGTTCATACTCTGAGAGAAGTGTTGTAGGAAGAGGTGTGTTTTTAGAGCTTTTCTAAATTGTGAGAGGTCCTTTTGTGATCTGATGTTGGGTGGCAACATGTTCCAACATCTAGGTGCGAAGGATGAGAATGCTCTTGTGGTAGTTGTCTGGTTGAGTTTTGCTAGGTATTTTGGGATCGATAGTGTGTTTTCTGTTGCAGAACGTTGGGATCTAGAGCTTTGTGGGTGATGCAGGAGGTCAGATAATGATGATGATGAGATTTGGTGAACTGCCTTGAAGGTAATGAGGAGGGCTTTGTATAAAATCCTATATGATATCGGGAGCCAGTGAAGTTCGAATAGGATGGGAGTGATATGATGACTCCTTGGGGCTCCGTGTAGAACTCTGGCAGCCGTATTCATGGCCAATTGTAGTGGATTAAGCGTACTCTTGGGTAGGCCCTGTAACACAATATTTGCGTAGTCGAAGTGTGGGGTGACCAACGCTTGGAAGGTTGTTCGGAAGTCGTGTGGTTCAAGCATTGGTCTGAGGTGTCGTAGAGTCCTGATCTTGTGATAGATGGCTTTAACTGTATTTTTTATGTTCTTTGAACTCAAGTCGCTGGTCGAGTGTAACGCCTAGGTAACGTATTGTTGATTTGAGTGGTAAATCGGCATCTCTTGTTCTTAGAGTTGGTGGGGGAGAGAAGTCTTTGTTCCTTGTTACAATCAAAACTTCCGTTTTTTTAAAGTTAATTCAGAGGTTTTGTAAGAGCAGCCAGTCTGAGATTGCATTGAAGTAGGTAGTTAGTGTGGTATAGTCAGGTTTCAATACGTTGACTGGTGTGAATAGTAGCACATCATCTGCATAGATGAGGCAAGATATTCCAAATGACCGGGCGATGTTACAGATGGGCTGCATATAGATGTTAAATAGCAGGGCCGAGAGGGAGGAACCCTGTGGTACACCTTGCTTCTGTTGGAAAGGCATAGACGTATTGTTACCAGTCTGGACCTGCTGCCAGCGGTCTTCCAGGTAAGATTTGCACCACTTCCATGCCATTCCTTGAATCCCTTTTTCATGTAGTCGGTTAAGTAGCTTAACATGGTCAACAGAATCGAAGGCTGCTGCAATGTCTAGGAAGATCATTGCAACTCCATTTCTGATGTTGTCTGTTGTATTAATAAGCGTGTTCATTAGAGAAGTTAGAAGGGTTTCGACTCCGTGGGATTCTCTGAAGCCATGCTGATTCGGGTCGAGTGGATCTTCGGAGTCAATGTGTTGTTGAATTTGCCTTAGAGTGACTTTTTCTAGTATCTTGGCTAGTAAAGGGATACTTGAGATTGGGCGGTAGGAGTCTTCTTTTTTTGGATCGAGTTTATTGTTTTTCAGTAGTGGACGAATGGAGGTCTGTTTGAGGGCTGTTGGGAATATCCCTGTGCTAAGTGACTGGTCAGCTATGGCTCTCTTGGCTGAAGCCTCGTCAGTCATGAGACTTTGGCCTGGGAGAGAAGAGCTGCTGGGCCCACAGAGGCAGCGTGGCAAGCCAGCTTTATGATAAGTTTGTCATGCTGCCTCCGTGGACCTGGGGAGGGTGTGTGAATCATGATACTGCAGGGCGCCAGCCACGGGTGCCGAGGGGACTAGGAATGCCACTGGGAAGAGGGTGTTTCTCTTTCAGCTTCTTAATATGTTCTCTATTGGGTGTTTTGGGAGGCCCTTTAAAATGTAATCAGCTGTGGAAGAAAGGTCCAGCTCTGCTTCTCATTTTAATGTTGGTGTCCAACACAGAGCAAAGAGCCACGTCAGAAGAGGCACACAGTCAGAGAATGTGGTGAGGAACAACCAAGGAATGAAATAAGTAAAAAATCTTTATTTGATTTGCCAATAAAACCCGACACAGGCTGTGTTTCGTTTAAAAACTTCCTCAGGGGTAAAAGGCAAACTCACCGATGGAATGAAATCCTGTACTTAAGGGCTGAAGATTCAAGACACTTCACAAATCCTTGCACCAACTGCAATGAAAGAAACTCAAACCAATTCAGCAACCACTGTACCAACGGACTAGCAGAAACATGAACAGAAAATGAAAGTGGTCTGCTAGTCCGTTGGTACCGTGGTTGCTGGATTGGTTTGAATTACTTTCATTGCGGTTGGTGCAAGGATTTGTGAAGTATCTTGAATCTCCAGCCCTTAAGTACAGGATTTCATTCCATCGGTGAGTTTGCCTTTTACCTCTGAGGAAGTTTTTAAACGAAACACAGCCTGTGTTGGGTTTTATTTTCAAATCAAATAAAGTTTTTTACTTATTTCATTCCTTGGTCGTTCCTCACCACCTTCTCTGACTGTGTGTTCTCATTTTAATGTTTACATTCCTTATATTAGCAGTTCTGTTTTGTTGAGAGATTATTTGAAAGTTCATCATCCTAAAGTGAGATTATTGATTTTCTTCCTGTTTGCTGTCCTCCTTACGTTGATTTAGAATCCGTCATGTACATGAATTCTAAATTAGGCTGGGGTAGAAGGAAATCTTTGACAAGGGAAGGAGGAAAGATATATTTCAGACACAGGCCTAGAAAGTGTCTATCATTAAAAACAAAAATTCAAATGATACAACATAGCACAAACATTTGGACAAGTTTCTCGGCAAAATGCAATGCATTTTATATGTAATGAGCTTGAGCTGCAATGTAAGAGGGGAGTATGCACAACTGTAGTTTTGGAGCATGAAGAGGCCGATTTACCAAGCCATGTTAGCTGTTTAAAGTAGGATTTAGCATGAGAGATGTACTTAATGTACTTTAGGAGAACTTGGGCCTTAAAATGACTACCAAACACTGTTCTGATGTCACACAAGCCTGTAACCAACCCTTAACAGTCTTTCAGTCTGAAAAATGTCATTAATCGCAGGTACAAGGCCTTGGGATGAATCCAACAGTTATAGAAAGTTCATCAAAATTATTCAGTAGTTCAGGGTTTCCTTCTACTCTTGGTATACCAAGTGTCTTCAGTGCTAATAATATACAAACGTACTTCAAATAACTTTTGTAACCCCAGACTCACTGCCTTCAGGGAATATTCACATCTCCACATATCCTTTGGTAGTGTCTGCACAGCCTTGTGTTGTTCGCAACATGTGGTTGTACTCATGTTAAACAGCTAATGTGGAAGGGGGCGTAGAATGAGCAGGGACTGCGCCTTACAGTCTACATGGACAGTCCACAGTCAAACTCTGGAATGCGTTACCGGAGGATGTAGTAAAAGCTGTTAGTGTAGCTGGGTTAAAAAAGGTTTGGAGAAGTTCCTTGAGGAAAGGTCCATAAACCTTTATTAAAGGTGACCCTGGAAATCCACTGCTTGCCCCAATACAAGCATTGTGGAACCTGTGTTACTTTTCGGGAACCTGCCAGGTACATGTAACCTGGATTGGCCACTGCTGGAAACAGGATACTGGACTTGATGAACCTTGGCTTGACCCAGTATGGCATATCTTATGTTCTTATGTTTAGTTACTGGGCGAAACTGTCAATGCAGCAGAATGGGCCCCCCTCAAGAGCCGCCACTAGCTGCGTCACACATATTAGCTGCCGTACAGTTAACGCATTGTACAACCTTTTCTATCCATTAATAGAGCAGCAAAATGCTACAAACTCCTCCAGCAGCTAATGCAGAGGTTTTGTGCTTACTGAACATTCATTTTGGCAATTGCTATGCGATAACTGCAAATCCTTAGCACATCTTATTAAATAGGCCTCTTTGAGGTGGATATTCAAAGCACTTTAGCCCGTTGGCAGGCCTGCTATTGGGCTAAAAAGTGCTGATCCTGATATTCAGTGGCACTATCCAGATAGCACCACAGATCATGTAAAAAAAAACAAAAACCCGTTAAAACTGGAGTGGTCTATGGGCAGATTGGGGGAGGTTCCGGTCGCTGTCCAGTCAGTGGCGATAGTTAGCCGCTAATTGGATAGTTAAATTGGTAGGTCATCTCAGTTAGGTTAAAAGACCTGTTAAATAAATAAAAAAAATCTCAATGACTGTCCTAACTTTAACTGGCTTTGGCTATCCGATGAGTGGCTGACTATTTGCTGTTAACTGGATAGTTACTTGGCTGTCCAGTGAACCCAGATATTCACCACCAAATGCTAGATAGGTTCCGGCATGGAATATCTAGGTTGATTTAAAGCTGCGGCAGCTAGACGCTTTACAGTACCTACTGTAGCTGCTGCCGCTGAATATTGCCCCTATGGGTTTTTTTTGCCTGAAATATGGCTGAAATTATTTGATTATTTTATAAAGGGTTAAAATTTGATCTTGAAAAGAGGACCAGTAATCTGAACTATAAACCTCCTGTTAGACTACTAGTAAAACTGTCCTTAGAAAGTTTGTATCAGTTTTTCTGAAAAGACTGAGAAACTACTTCTGTTTAAATGCTGCAGTGCTTCTGGAATGTGAAATAGTGTGTAATTCAGTAAAATATTTATTGACACTCCAGTTATCTTTTTACCTTTTCTGTAGCCTGTACCACATTCCTATTTCCTGTTGCTGTTTGCCTGGCTCCTGTGCTGCTGGCTTTGGGACAGGTAGTTCTTGCAAATGATGCTTCACAACGTGCGCCTAGTGTATTAAATAATGTTCAATAAAAGAGATATTGGCTAGACTTTGCCAGGTGAGAATGGAAAATTGTTCCCTTTGCTGAATGACGATGTGATCTCCAGGATTCAATAATGCCTTCAGCCTTTGGCTTTGAACTTTGATTCCTTGCCAGTCAAGCAGTTAGCCCTCAGGGCATCTCCCCTGTCTGGACCCATTTGCTGTGTGTATGGGAATTTTAATTCTCACATCTCAAGTGAAGATAGGGCTTTCCATGTTGCCTATTTCATATTTGAAAAGCAAGTTTCTAGAAAGATGTTAAATTAAATCCCAAGCCCACTGTTTTTGGATGATTAGTTTGTAGGTTTCCTGGTGCCTGCACCGTTTATATCATAGATCACTGTGCTGCTAGCTGGCTCTCTAATATTGATAGTGCTTGGTTGGTGTTTTGTATCGCTGCTTTCCAATTCCAGAGCTTTAAATAGAGGATGATTTAATGGTTGCTTTTAACGCAAGCAGTCGGAACCATTCATCTGGTTCGTCCCAAGTTATCATGGAAAACCCACACAAGTCGGTTAACTCAGTAATTGTGTGTCAAAGAGCTGCAGCTTTATTAACAGCAACAACTACAGTGAAAATGAGGAGAGGTGATACTATCTAGTCACCTGAGCCGATGTGCAGTGACTGTTCACATGCAATGCCATTTTGCCAGAGCACAGTCGATCATCACCTAAGGGGACTTTCCAGGGTGCCCCACCTTGTTTCCAGCTAAGGAAATCCTTGGTCAGGATTTGCTATATTCCTATAGTTCAGCTCGGGTAACTGCCACAGGCACAGGGATACCTGGCTTTTCGTGGGTCCTCCTCTTACAGATCCCTGCCCCCATGCTCTGTGGGTCGGGGGGGGGGGCTACAAGATTATGAGCTGGCCTAGAGGATGGCTTCTAATGTTTTTTGTATATCATTGAGAAAAAGGTTGAGCCTAATGTCTGATAGATGGATGTGGTCCTTCCTGAAATTGCGCACATTTCCTCAAATTCTAGCTATCATGATGGATTTGCCATCTTCTGGCACATAACATGCTCTGGTTGACCTGTCTGTTGATGTACTTGAGTTCTCTGTTCCAAAGTCGTGCATCGGCCCACTTGAGGTGCAGTATTAGGTCAGACCAGAGGAGGAGGATTTTGGGCAGACAGCTGGTTCTCCAGGAAAGGTCATCCTTAATGGCATCAATTAGTTTTCTGGTTATAGTTTCAAGGTTGTCCCTTCCAAGGTAGATGATTATGGCGTTGGAACAGCATGTATTTGTAGTCATTTTTCGAGCATGGAGTGGAATTGCGCCCACCTCATCCCAGAATTGCCTAGGCAGTTGAGATGCACGCCACAGTTAGGCAATCCCAAATGAAGTCCCAGGGGCTGCACGGATGTCCTCTCAGTTGTCCAGCAGATGAAAGAATGTCCAATTATCCAGACTATATGTGCTCTGCAAAAGACAGAGCAGAATAGAGTTAGTAAGAAAGGCAGGCCTAAGCTGTAGAGTTGATGAAAATGAAGGGTGTTAATTTGCTTGCAGCCTCTCCTGTGGGTGGATGTATAAGGTATATGGCCAAAACTGCCATCCATCCCAATGCCTTGATTGTCTGAACAGGCAGTTCCACCTTTGCTGCTGCAGTCACTGACCCAATAAGGAATGAATGGGTGCCAAAAAGGTTAGCTTGTAGTCTGACCGCAGTGACTGCTTTCTTGAATACAGCTGTGGTCTGGAAGCACGATAATGGGATGCTATCAGGTTGGACCAAGAACTGTTGATATTGGGTTGGTCACGTCACTAAGTATTTATAGACATTGGTTACGGGGCAGGTACAGAGTTGTGGTACTGCCTTTGAGCATAGTAAATTGTCCTTTTGCCTTTGGATCATTTTTCGCAGACCCTCTGATATATGTAATCCAGATGTTACCCTAGCAGTCTGCTTATTAGAACTTCAAGAGACTACACACTCAGCTAAGGCTTTCAAACTTTATCATTGCCTGTCTTTTGATAAACTTTACCTGTTGCATATAGGTTTTTAGGGATCTTCAGCCTGCGTACGTTCCTTGCATAGCCTTTAAATCAGATATCCGAGTGTGCCCTCAGTTCATAGAAGGCCTACTGGCCAGGGACACTGAAGTTCCTGCCCACCCTACCCCTCACTCCATCCACCCCTGGGTTGCATTACCTATATAGTCATCATATAAATTGACTTCTGTCCTTTAATTAGCTGTTACACCCACTTTTTCTTCTTTTCTCCTTCTAGGACAGCTGAGTCAGAATGTTGTGTATTCAATGCAATAACTGTGGTGCTTTCATTCCAAGAAGAATCATTTGGATCCTAAGAGCTTGCCCTATATGCCTCAAGGTAGCTGCTATGCATAAAGAATTGACTCTACTAAGGGAAGAATTAGCTGCAATTAAACACACTTTCTCTAGGTAACAAACTGAACAAAATCCACCACTGCTTCCACAAAGAATCAACAGCCTAGGAACAAATGGATCACAGTGGACTCTGGTAGGTTGCGACCTGTAATGCAGAGACACACCCTATACATCAAGTGATATCCCTGCATAATGTCTTCTCTACCTTGGATAATGAGATTAACCAATTGATGGAAACTGAAGTGCCCTTAAATGATAGACGTAATGCCAAATCTACTGATAATGTACCAAATAGGAAGAAAAAAATCACAAAACAGAAAACTACTACTCCATCGAGATTCCATTATCAGATGCACCAACTTGGGAACACAGCTCAAAGGAGAATGGTCAAATACCTCCCAGGCTCTTCAACCAGCAGGAATACAAACCAAATTGTTGGTATAGTTAGTGCTGAAAGTGAGCACTCCAAAACTGATATTCCTTATCGTTCCTCCAGTTCAGTCCTCTACCTCTGGGTTGTGAACCTCCTCCTACAGTTTGGAGACTGGGCATGTCAAAATCGTGACATCACTGGATGTAGTCTGCTGGCATCACCATCAGCCCCAGTGTTTCCAGTCTCCATGCAGCAGGAGGACGTAGTGAGCCTAGGTCTGGGCTCACTTGAGGAACAGATAAGAAGTTGTTAGAGTAGCTAGACTGGGATTTCTAGTCCTACAGGCACTCCTTGTGGTCTTGGGCAAGCCACTTAACCCTCCATTGCCCATGTTCCCTGTAAGTATTATTTATTTATTTAGCAAGCATTTGTAGCCCGCTCCTTCCAGCGATCAGAAGCGGGTAGGATTACTATTGTGAAACTGCCGAATCAAGGCAGGTACAAATTTTGTTTACATACAGATTGTCAGAAAAGCACATCATACAGAGTTAACACTTCTTAGCTATGGGGGAGTTCATTTACATATATACATAAATACATATATACAGGATAATCTTCTTGGACACAGTGGTCAGGGGCTGCTCCATCTGTGGGTTTAGTTCAGGTTGAAATGTGATTGGAAAATGTGCGTTTTGAGTTTCTTTCTGAAGTCTAGAAGGTCATTGCTAGCTCGTAGTTCTGGTGGGAGTTGGTTCCACAGTGTTGGCGCCACATATGAGAAAGCCCTGTGGCTGGTGTTAGTTTTGGCAGATCTTATATCTGTTGGAGTGTGAAGGATGTTGGAATTGTGGGTTCTTCTGTTTCGGGTAGGAGGTTGCAATCTTACTAGGTTGTTGAGGAAGGAAGGTGCTAAGTTGTGGATGAGTTTGAAGGTGGTTGTTAGTATTTTGTATTTTGTGCGAGCTGTTATGGGTAGCCAGTGTAATTGAATTAGCACTGGTGTGATGTGGTCACTTAGATTTTTCTTCATTATGACCCTGGCAGCTACATTTTGTGCCATTTGTAATATGTTTAGGGTTTTTTTAGGTAAACCTTGTAGGATGGCGTTGCAGTAGTCAAAATGTGGCATGATGAGTGCTTGGGCCACTGTTCTGAAGTCTTGGGGATCAATAATATTCCGAATGGGTTGGAGCACTCTAAGCTTGTGGAAAACTGCTCTGTTGGTCTTTCGGAGGTGTTTTTCCATCTTTAGGTCACAGTCAAATGTGACTCCTAAATACTTTATTTCTTTTTTTGTTTGGTAAGTGTTGTTACATAGTGTTATTGATGTGGGAGGGTCAAAATTCGGTTCTTTGGAGATATACATTACTTCGGTTTTTTTGTGATTAATTGACATGCTACTTTGTTGTAACCAGTCTTGCATCTCTCCGATACATGTCTCCAGTGGGTTGTAGTCTGGGTTTTTAGTGTCTAGTTGTGTGTATAGCATGATATCATCGGCATAGATGTGGTAATTAATTTCGTGCCGTGAGAAAATTTTGCATAGTGGCTGCATATATATTTTAAACAGAAGTGCTGAGAGAGCAGAGCCTTGGGGGATTCCCTGTGTTTGTGAGAAAGATTCTGCTTTTTCTCCGTTGAATTGAACCTGTTGTGTTCGATTTGAGATGTAGGATGAGAACCATTTTAGTGGGGTTCCTGTTATTCCTATTGATTTTATCCTATTTATGAGGGTCCCATGATTAACTGTATCAAAGGCAGCTGAGATGTCAATGAATACAAGAATGTACATTTTCTTTTTGTTTTCAAGGCCCTTTAGGAGGTTGTTAAGTAGAACTAGTAACAGGGTTTCAACTCCATGATGTTGCCTGAAGCCATATTGCTGGTCATCAAGAGGAGCACTGTCAGTCAGATGGTCTTGGAGTTGTAGAAGGACCGTTTTTTCTATGATCTTTGCCAGGAATGAGATACTTGATATGGGACGGTAGGAGGCTGGGTCTTCTCCGTTGAGTGTAGTGTTTTTTAGGATTGGTCTAATGACTGATTTCTTTAGTTCTGAGGGCATGATTCCTTGTTGTAGGGATAGGTTAACTATGTGTGCTATGTGAGGTGCTATGTCTTGTTTCACTGCCTTGATCCAGGATGCAGGACAGGGATCTAGTGGGGAGGTGGTACTTTTCAGGCTTGTGACAATGGCTGTGATTTGCTGGGTTCCTATTTTGTGGAAGTGCTCCCATAACTGGTTTTGCGTTGTGTTGTTCTCACTTCTGATTTGTGGTGTTGGTGGGGGGGGGTGGAGGACCAGGGGCCGTCAGTTTGGACGCGTAGTGGTTTGCCAGTGTTTGGACCTTGATGGATTTGTTGAGGTTGGCATTTTGGTCGGTTTTGGTTAGTGATTTGACTAGTTCAAATAACTCTCGTGGGCGATTGATTGCCTTGTTTAGGATGTTGGTGTGATGTAATTTTTTTGCATTGTTCACGTCGTCTTTGTATTTTGCGAGATGGGCCATGTATTTAGTTTTGAGATCGGAGGATTTGGTTTGTCTCCATTTTCTCTCTATTTTACGGAGCTCCCTTTTTGATTTTATTAGAGTTCCTGTGTACCAGGGTTCCGAGTTGATCTTATGTGGGTTTGATGTGTGTTTCAAAGTTGGGTTAGATGTATTTTGGATGTGTGTGTTCCATCTGTTAGTTAGTTCGTCTAGGTCTGTGGAATCTAGGTTTAAGTGGGATGCAATGGTGCTTATGAGGTGTTCCTCGTTGAGTTTGCTGAATTTCCTAATGGGGTTGGTCATTCTCATCTCCTTTGAGTTTTTGGGTTGGCACTGTAGTTTAAGTTTACAGTTGATTTGGTGGTGGTCTGACCATGGTACTTGAGTTATGTTTATTATAGGTGGTTCATTGCTTTGTTGTGGATTTCTGGGTATGAAAATCATATCTAGGATGTTTCCTCTATCGTGTGTGGGGTTGCTTATTATTTGTTGGAAACCCAATTGGTCGATGGCTTCATAGAAGGAGTCCGTGTGGGACGGAGGAATTGATGCTAGGTTCAAATCTCCGAGGATGATCTGGAATTTTTTGCTTTGTGTGGATGTGATGGTTTCTAGTGCTGTGGCTAGTGTTTCGTGCTGTGGTGAGGGAGGTCGATAGATTAGGCAGATGGATAATGCCATGCTCTCGACTTTAAGTAGGTCAAGATCGGGATTTGTGACCGTAGATGTGTGGTTGTGAGTTGAAGGCTGGTTTTGGCTGCTATAAGGACTCCGCCTCCTCTTCTGTTGATGCGTGGGCAGTTGTATAGTTGGTATCCGGGCTTCTGTATTTGATTCATTGTTGCAGAGTCTGAGTCAGTGAGCCATGTTTCTGTTATGCATAGGATATCTGGTTGTTCGTCAGTTAGAATGTTGTGGATAATATGCGTTTTATTCCTTATTGACCTAGCATTAATAAGGATAATGTTACATGTGTGATGTTCTTGGTGTGTGGTTCGTGTGAGTTGTATTTGAGATCCAATAGTGTTCTTTGCTTTGGTTTTAGGGTGTTTTTGAGATTTGTTCCCTTTGATGTGGGTGTGTCGTTGGGGTAATTTACTTGGTATTTGTGTGGTGGTGATAGGATTTAAGTTGTATTGATGCAGGATGGGTAATGGAGGGGGAGGGTGGAGAAGGTAGATTGGTGTATATAGTAGAGGAATGCAGTATTGTGAGTGTGGGATGGTTCTATATGAAGATGTTAGTATACACATGCACAAAATCAGGAAGGTGTGAGCAGGCTCCATTTTATGTCTGCCAGAAATATTTGGATTTTGGATTCGAGTGGCGCAGTGTGGGGTGAAGTCAAGGCAGCTGGCCTAGAGATGTGTTAGTGTAGGCCGACAAGATAGTTGTTGGGTACCAACAGTCTAGCAGGGATAGATGGGTTGGGGTACAGCGTTTCTTATTACTTTAACAAAATAGGGATACAGTCCTAACGTTCCTTATCACTCAGTATAAACAGATACAGTATTGTGCGATACAGTCCTATCGTTACCTATCACTCAGTATAAACAGATACAGTATTGTGCGATACAGTCCTATCGTTACCTATCACTCAGTATAAACAGATACAGTATTGTGCGATACAGTCTTAAGGTTATTGCAAGAAGGTTATTGGGTTACTGCATTGAAATGTAACAACTTGCTGGTTAGAGATACTTGGTTTCATTTAGCTCTAAATAAACAGTAGTAGCCTTTAGAGTTGGTAGGGGTTTACAATGTAACAGCTGGCTTGAGGAGAACAGGGCTTGTGACAGTGGGGAATTTACACATTATATATACAGAGGTATGTTGGCTCCTACTTGGGGGGGTGGGGTTAGGCCAGGGTTGCACAGTGGTCTTTTGCATCAGGAGGTAGATAAGTCCAGTAATTGATTACCTGGGTGATATCGTTGTAGTTGAAAGCTCTTGATGTCGAATTTTGGTCCAGCTATGGGAATCTCGTGGAGCGTGGTGGTCGGGACCGGCGAGCTCAGACCCGGCCTGGGGAGCTCAAGCCGTCAGTCATTTGATTGCTGCACTTTCGTTTTCTGTCCGTTATCGGAGTTTTGGTCATGTGAGTCAGGCTTCTTGATACTTGCAGCCTTGTTGCAGTTCAGTGGATGATGTTTCAACTGCGCCTAATCTCCACCGCCTAAGGGCCACCGCCAAAGGGCCCTCTGGCGAGGCCCTCAGGCGCGGGCCCGCAAGGCGCGGGCGTGCCCTGTAGGGACGCCGCTTTTATGCGGTTCTGCCTGCGTGCGTGTGAGCCTCCCACTGCCCGGATTGGGCAGGAGTGTGTGGGGGAAAGGCTCCCACTGCCCGGATAGGGCAGGAGCTTCACCAGGGCGGTTGGAGGGCTAGCGATGCTCAGCAGCTCCCACGAAGTAGGGACGCCGCTTTTATGCGGTTCTGCCTGCGTGCGTGTGAGCCTCCCACTGCCCGGATTGGGCAGGAGTGTGTGGGGGAAAGGCTCCCACTGCCCGGATAGGGCAGGAGCTTCACCAGGGCGGTTGGAGGGCTAGCGATGCTCAGCAGCTCCCACGAAGTAGGGACGCCGCTTTTATGCGGTTCTGCCTGCGTGCGTGTGAGCCTCCCACTGCCCGGATTGGGCAGGAGTGTGTGGAGGGAGGGCTCCCACTGCCCGGATTGGGCAGGAGTGTGTGGAGGGAAGGCTCCCACTGCCCGGATTGGGCAGGAGTGTGTGGAGGGAAGGCTCCCACTGCCCGGATTGGGCAGGAGTGTGTGGAGGGAGGGCTCCCACTTCCCGGATTGGGCAGGAGTGTGTGGAGGGAGGGCTCCCACTGCCCGGATTGGGCAGGAGTGTGTGGAGGGAAGGCTCCCACTGCCCGGATTGGGCAGGAGTGTGTGGAGGGAGGGCTCCCACTGCCCGGATTGGGCAGGAGTGTGTGGAGGGAGGGCTCCCACTGCCCGGATTGGGCAGGAGTGTGTGGAGGGAGGGCTCCCACTGCCCGGATAGGGCAGGAGTGTGTGGAGGGAAAGGCTCCCACTGCCCGGATAGGGCAGGGGAGTGTGGGGGACGGGCTCCCACTTCCTGGATAGGGCAGGAGCTTCACCAAGGCGGTTGGAGGGCTAGCGATGCTCAGCAGCTCCCACGAAGTAGGGACGCCGCTTTTATGCGGTTCTGCCTGCGTGCGTGTGAGCCTCCCACTGCCCGGATTGGGCAGGAGTGTGTGGAGGGAGGGCTCCCACTGCCCGGATTGGGCAGGAGTGTGTGGAGGGAAGGCTCCCACTGCCCGGATTGGGCAGGAGTGTGTGGAGGGAGGGCTCCCACTGCCCGGATTGGGCAGGAGTGTGTGGAGGGAGGGCTCCCACTGCCCGGATTGGGCAGGAGTGTGTGGAGGGAAGGCTCCCACTGCCCGGATTGGGCAGGAGTGTGTGGAGGGAGGGCTCCCACTGCCCGGATTGGGCAGGAGTGTGTGGAGGGAGGGCTCCCACTGCCCGGATTGGGCAGGAGTGTGTGGAGGGAGGGCTCCCACTGCCCGGATAGGGCAGGAGTGTGTGGAGGGAAAGGCTCCCACTGCCCGGATAGGGCAGGGGTGTGTGGGGGAAAGGCTCCCACTGCCTGGATAGGGCAGGAGCTTCACCAAGGCGGTTGGAGGGCTAGCGATGCTCAGCAGCTCCCACGAAGTAGGGACGCCGCTTTTATGCGGTTCTGCCTGCGTGCGTGTGAGCCTCCCACTGCCCGGATTGGGCAGGAGTGTGTGGAGGGAGGGCTCCCACTGCCCGGATTGGGCAGGAGTGTGTGGAGGGAAGGCTCCCACTGCCCGGATTGGGCAGGAGTGTGTGGAGGGAAGGCTCCCACTGCCCGGATTGGGCAGGAGTGTGTGGAGGGAGGGCTCCCACTGCCCGGATTGGGCAGGAGTGTGTGGAGGGAGGGCTCCCACTGCCCGGATTGGGCAGGAGTGTGTGGAGGGAAGGCTCCCACTGCCCGGATTGGGCAGGAGTGTGTGGAGTGAGGGCTCCCACTGCCCGGATTGGGCAGGAGTGTGTGGAGGGAGGGCTCCCACTGCCCGGATTGGGCAGGAGTGTGTGGAGGGAAGGGCTCCCACTGCCCGGATTGGGCAGGAGTGTGTGGAGGGAGGGCTCCCACTGCCCGGATTGGGCAGGAGTGTGTGGAGGGAGGGCTCCCACTGCCCGGATTGGGCAGGAGTGTGTGGAGGGAGGGCTCCCACTGCCCGGATTGGGCAGGAGTGTGTGGAGGGAGGGCTCCCACTGCCCGGATAGGGCAGGAGTGTGTGGCGGGAGGGCTCCCACTGCCCGGATAGGGCAGGAGTGTGTGGAGGGAAAGGCTCCCACTGCCTGGATAGGGCAGGGGTGTGTGGGGGAAAGGCTCCCACTGCCTGGATAGGGCAGGAGCTTCACCAAGGCGGTTGGAGGGCTAGCGATGCTCAGCAGCTCCCACGAAGTAGGGACGCCGCTTTTATGCGGTTCTGCCTGCGTGCGTGTGAGCCTCCCACTGCCCGGATTGGGCAGGAGTGTGTGGAGGGAGGGCTCCCACTGCCCGGATGGGCAGGCGTGTGTGTGGAGGGAGGGCTCCCACTGCCCGGATAGGGCAGGAGTGTGTGGAGGGAAAGGCTCCCACTGCCCGGATAGGGCAGGGGTGTGTGGGGGAAAGGCTCCCACTGCCTGGATAGGGCAGGAGCTTCACCAAGGCGGTTGGAGGGCTAGCGATGCTCAGCAGCTCCCACGAAGTAGGGACGCCGCTTTTATGCGGTTCTGCCTGCGTGCGTGTGAGCCTCCCACTGCCCGGATTGGGCAGGAGTGTGTGGAGGGAGGGCTCCCACTGCCCGGATTGGGCAGGAGTGTGTGGAGGGAAGGCTCCCACTGCCCGGATTGGGCAGGAGTGTGTGGAGGGAAGGCTCCCACTGCCCGGATTGGGCAGGAGTGTGTGGAGGGAGGGCTCCCACTGCCCGGATTGGGCAGGAGTGTGTGGAGGGAAGGCTCCCACTGCCCGGATTGGGCAGGAGTGTGTGGAGGGAAGGCTCCCACTGCCCGGATTGGGCAGGAGTGTGTGGAGGGAGGCTCCCACTGCCCCGAGTTGGCAGGAGGTGGGGGAGGGCGGTCTCCCACTGCCCGGATTGGGCAGGAGTGTGTGGAGGGAGGGCTCCCACTGCCCGGATTGGGCAGGAGTGTGTGGAGGGAGGGCTCCCACTGCCCGGATTGGGCAGGAGTGTGTGGAGGGAGGGCTCCCACTGCCCGGATAGGGCAGGAGTGTGTGGCGGGAGGGCTCCCACTGCCCGGATAGGGCAGGAGTGTGTGGAGGGAAAGGCTCCCACTGCCTGGATAGGGCAGGGGTGTGTGGGGGAAAGGCTCCCACTGCCTGGATAGGGCAGGAGCTTCACCAAGGCGGTTGGAGGGCTAGCGATGCTCAGCAGCTCCCACGAAGTAGGGACGCCGCTTTTATGCGGTTCTGCCTGCGTGCGTGTGAGCCTCCCACTGCCCGGATTGGGCAGGAGTGTGTGGAGGGAGGGCTCCCACTGCCCGGATTGGTCAGGATGGGGTGGAGGGAAGGCTCCCACTGCCCGGATTGGGCAGGAGTGTGTGGAGGGAAGGCTCCCACTGCCCGGATTGGGCAGGAGTGTGTGGAGGGAGGGCTCCCACTGCCCGGATTGGGCAGGAGTGTGTGGAGGGAGGGCTCCCACTGCCCGGATTGGGCAGGAGTGTGTGGAGGGAGGGCTCCCACTGCCCGGATTGGGCAGGAGTGTGTGGAGGGAAGGCTCCCACTGCCCGGATTGGGCAGGAGTGTGTGGAGGGAGGGCTCCCACTGCCCGGATTGGGCAGGAGTGTGTGGAGGGAGGGCTCCCACTGCCCGGATTGGGCAGGAGTGTGTGGAGGGAGGGCTCCCACTGCCCGGATTGGGCAGGAGTGTGTGGAGGGAGGGCTATGTGTCTCATATCCCCTCGTGTTAAATGTATCCCCCAATTGACCGCTTTGACCCGGTGAAAAGCGGGATATAAATACAGCTAAATAAATAAATAAATAGACTAGATATAGTTTTCACTGATTCATTTCTTATTGTTATTAAATTGGGGCAGCTATATCTTTTTAAAAAAAGAAAAAAATGATAGCTTACTGTCTTGACCGGTCCCAGTCTGCCTCCCCCTTTAAATTTCTGTCCGCGGACAACGTCACTGCCAGATCTCTCCTCCTTGATTGTACGGAGGAGAGCTCTGTAGCAGACACTCGCACATGGTCTCTGCTGTCAGCCCCGGACAAACAGGAGTGCTGCAGGAGTGAGCGGAGAACAGATGATCACGCCGGTGGCTTCCCGTTCACTGCTCTGAGGAGCGGAGCCGCATATTACCATGGCAATTTGCGATCGTCGCTTCGGCACAGGGTAAGTGCGGCGAATTGTAAAATACAGATAGGGGGACCGGTTCACACAGCGGAGGGCTGTTTCAAAGCCGGTATAAGTTTTGTCGGCTTGCTCGTTTGGCGCCATCTCACTCTTTGCTGTGCCGGCGGCCATTTTAGGGGCCGCGTGTTGCAGCGTGCTCTGCACACGCCTCTCACAGATCGCAGGTTTTTTTTTAGAGGGCCTGGCTTGTATTTGTCTGCGGTTTATTTCAGTTTGGTTTCTTCGGTTAGATAAGCTGTGTTTGGAGTTAGGTGTTCTAAATTTTCAGTATATTTGTTTCTTGCGTTTAGGGTGTTACAGCAGGAGGTTTTTTTCTTGTTCAGAGGCTTCCTGAGGGTAGGCTCCTTCTCCATCTCATTTAAAAAAAAAAAAAAAAAAAAGGAGAGACAGACAGAATACAGGGAAAGCTAGTTAAGTCCCTGGGCGGCTTACTAGCTGGATTTGGATTTGGGTTTGGGACTGTCTGGTTGATGGCAGCTCGCCCCCAGTGCATAGTCTGCGGTACCCGCAGAGGTACAGTAGCTGACTCCAACATCTGTCGGGGCTGCGTGTCAGTGTCCACCAATCTGGAGCAGCAGATGGAGGTCAAGGTGGCCCAGGAGTCCCAGGAGGAGGTTACTGGGGCAGAAGGAGAAGCGATGTGCACAGCATTGCAGGGGCCTTCTCTGGAGGCTGCAGCGGGGTCATCAGGCGTGCAGCCGGCCTCGGGATCGGAGGCACAGCTCAGAGATTTCTGTCCAGATTTTGTTTTGCTTATGCATCAGGCGTTTTGTTTGTGACGACAAGGAAAGCTACCGGAGTCCTTGTCGTTGTCTGGTCATTGCAGCAGACCGCAATAGCTGAAGCGGTTGGCTCCCTGACACCTCCTAAGAGATTAAGGATGCGGGAGACGGTGTCTACCAATTATGAGTGCGAGGAAACGGAGGAAGCTGATCTAGAGCTTGAGGCAGAAGTTGAGGCCTTGGAAGAAGGAGAAATACAAGAGCCTGAAGATCAGGCGAAAATCATTTGAGTGTTCCGTAGGGACGAATTAACAGCTCTCATCATGGAATTCTTCAGATGCTGAATCTTGCTACTGCTCAGGGGCTGGGAGAAGAGGTAGAAGACCCTGTCGTTCAAGCAGTGCGACAGGCGCAGATGTTGTTTCCCGTTCACCAGATGGTTGACAGGATGATCCAGGATGAGTGGAATCAGCTGGAAGCGGGACTTAGAGGCATTCGGACTATGAATAGACTCTATCCCTTAGCGGAGAAGGATAAAGAGAAGTTTCTTTCTCTAAGAGTAGGTGCGGCAGTGTCAGCGGTTACGAAGAAGACCACTATTCCGGTGGAAGGTAGCGCGGCCTTAAAAGATGCGCAGGACAGGAAAGTGGATGGATTGCTGAAGCAATCCTTTGAGGCTAACGCTTTGTCCCTGCAGGCTTCCATTTGTGGAGCTTGGGTGGCGAGAGCTTGCCTAAGATGGTCTCATCGCTTGCGGCAGTTTACGCGCCTGGAGCAGGAGGAGTTAGAGCTTAATCGGCTAGAGTCGGGGTTGGCATATTTAGCGGATGTGCACTATGACTTGATTCGGGCGCTAGCGAATAGTATGGCTTCATTAGTGGCGGCCCGGAGATCTTTATGGTTGAGGAATTGGGCGGCCGATGGGTCATCTAAGTCCCAGCTCAGTAAGCTCCCGTTTAAAGGGAAATTGTTGTTTGGGGAAGACCTGGACAAGTTGGTAAAGGATCTCGGAGAATCCAAAGGCAGGAGGCTCCCGGAGGATAGACCGAAACAAGGGAAGTCAGGACAGACGTTTCACGGGCAGTTTAGAGATTTTAGGAGATTTCGTACTTCTCGTTTGGGGGGTTTCTAAAGGGGAAGATTTGCGTCTAGTGCCCAGGGATTTCGTGGGTTTCGTGGAGCAAGTAGAGGTTTCGCAGCGACTTCCGCAGGGTCAACTTGTAAAACACAATGAAAGGAGGTGGGTCCTGGTAGGGAGTCAACCGATAGGCGGGCAACTTCGGGATTACCTTCCTGCCTAGACCCAAATAACGTCCGACCAGTGGGTGCTAGAGATAATTTGCGAAGGTTACGTGCTGGAATCGCAAAGCCAGTGCGGGACTCGTTCGTAATGTCTCCATGCAGGGGCTTCAAAAAGCCCGGGCTTTACGCTGTACCGTGGATCGGCTTTTACAATTAGGAGCAGTCATGCCGGTGCCGCTTGCAGACTATGGTATGGGTCGATACTCCATTTATTTCGTAGTCGCGAAGAAAGACGGGGCTCTTCGTCCTATATTAGACCTGAAAGGGGTAAAACGGGGTCTGCGGGCCCTCGATCTCACAGAAGCGTATTTACACATTCCAATCAGGGCGGCGCATCAAAAGGTTCTGCGGTTCGCTCTTCCTTGGGGACACTATCAATTTCAGGCATTGCCCTTCGGACTAGCAACGGTGCTGCGGACTTTCACCAAGATAATGGTGGTGGCGGCGGCATTATGAAAAGAGGGAATTTTGGTTCATCCGTATCTTGACGATTGGTTAATTCGTGCAAAGTCCAAGGCCGAGAGTGTTCAGGTGACAGAGTGGTGAAGTTTTTGCAGAGTTTAGGCTGGGTGATCAATCCAATAAAAGTCGCTTGACACCTTCGTAGGATCTTGAGTATTTGGGGATACGGTTCAATACTCAGAACGGAGCGGTGTTTCTGCCCGATTGTCGGGCCCAAGCATTTCGGCAGCTGGTGTGCAGCTTCATGGCGGCTGTGGCTCCTTCAGTGTGGGCTTATCTTCGCCTACTGGGAACGATGGCGGCGACTCTGGAAGTGGTGCCTTGGGCCAGATTTCATATGCGACCATTACAACGAGCGTTGCTACTCGGGTGGTCTCATCAGTCCGATTCGCTGAGCAAGCGACTTCCCTGCCCTTTCAAGGTCAGGCAATCTCTCCGGTGGTGGCTACGCCCAGAGTCCTTGAAATTAGGAATGTCTCTGGAGCAGCCGGAGTGGCTCCCATTGTTGACAGATGCGAGTCTCGCGGGTTGGGGAGCATATTGCAGAGATCAGTTCACCCAGGGCACTTGGTCAGGTTTGGAGAGCAAGTGGTCGATCAACAGGTTGGAGCTGAGAGCGGTGTTTCTCGCGCTTCAAAGGTTCGAGGCTATGGTAACGGGTTGAGCAGTGCGCGTGCTGTCGGACAACTCGGCGGCAGTAGCCTACATCAATCGACAAGGCGGTATAGGAAGTGCAGCCATGGAAGAGGAAGCAGAGGCTCTATTTTCGTGGGTAGAGATACGGCTTCCGGCAATATCGGCGACACACATTGCGGGGAAGGACAATGTGATGGCGGATTACCTCAGCAGAGTCTGGGTGGATGCCAGAGAAT
Organism: Ichthyophis bannanicus; assembly: GCA_033557465.1. Classification (NCBI taxonomy): domain Eukaryota; kingdom Metazoa; phylum Chordata; class Amphibia; order Gymnophiona; family Ichthyophiidae; genus Ichthyophis; species Ichthyophis bannanicus. The sequence goes on from CM066033.1 coordinate 549,736,819, forward strand.
GGGAGCTGCATCCGGATGTCTTCGTGCAAATAGTTCTCAGATGGGGCCCGCCAATCATGGACCTCATGGCATCCTTTCAGTCAGCAAAGACCAGTCGTTTCTTCAGCAGATGGTGGGAAAGGATGTCGGAGGGCATAGACGCTCTGATGCTTCAGTGGCCGTCGACGGGTCTCCTGTACGTCTTCCCTCTGTGAGCGCTCATAGGGCGAGTAGTTCAGTGCATCGAGGCTCACCAGGGAAGAGTGCTGCTGGTGGCACCGGATTGGCCAAGATGCCCGTGGTACGCCGATCTCGTTCGCCTTCTCGACGGGCTTCCTTGGAGGTTACCGGCGTCAGAAGATCTGTTGCTGCAAGGTCGGCTTTGAATGCCTCAGGTGGATCGATTCTCGCTTACGGTTTGACCATTGAAAGGGCGAGGCTGAAGAAAGGTTATTCTGGGTTGGTCATTTCCACATTGTTGAGAGCAAGGACGCAGTCTACGTCTCTGGCATATGTCCGCATTTGGTGTATTTTCGAGGACTAGTGTTCACGGAGGAATGTTCGAGCGGCTACGGTATCGGTATCTTTGGTCTTGATTTTCTTACAAGATGGATGTGATAAGGGATTAGCGGCCAGTTCCTTAAGAGTCCAGTTAGCAGCCATTTCGTGATATAGGGGCAAAGTGCAGGGGATTGTGCTAGGGGCCCATGCTGACATTTTGCGTTTTCTTAAAGCAGTATCCAGGCTACGGCCTTTGCGAAGAATTTTGGTACCGCCGTGGGATCTCAATTTGGTTTTAGGGGCGTTAACTAAGGAACCATTTGAGCCATTACACCAAGCGTCGGTTAAAGATTTGACTTTGAAGACCGTGTTTTTGGTAGCCATTTGCTTGGCGCGCAGAATTTCGGAGTTACAGGCATTGTCGTGTTGGGGACTGTTCTTGTCCTTTTCTAGGGAGAAGATGGTCTTGCGTCCGGTGCTGTCTTTTTTGCCAAACGTGGTGTCTCCTTTTCACCTAAATCAAATGGTTTCTTTCCCAGTGATCGGGTCACTGGCGGGGAATGCGTCGGATCGCAGTTTAAGCCGTTTGGATATCAAACGGGTTTTACGGCATTATTTGAAGGTTTCAGAAGCCTTTCGTAAATCGGACCGTCTTTTTGTGTTGTTCGGGGGTTCCCGCAAAGGGGAAGCGGCAGCTAAGGCGTCCATCTCTAGATGGATTCATGAGGCGATTGCTTCAGCATATCTGTTGCAGGGTCGTGCAGTCCCCTCGGGTCTTCGTGCACATTCGACCAGGGCACAAGCGACTTCCTGGGTGGAACATAGTTTAGTTTCGCCTGGGGAAATATGTAGAGTGGCTACCTGGTCATCTCTGCATACTTTTCAGTAAACGCTACGGATGTTTCGGCAATGAATGATGCCTGCTTCGGGTCAGCGGTGTTGCATGCCTGCTGGAAAGGTCCCGCCCAATGAATACTGCTCTGTTAAATCCCAGAGGTAGAGGACTGAACTGGAGGAACGATAAGGAAATGATAATTACACTTACCTGGTAATTGTAGTTCCTTGAGTGATGACAATTCAGTCCTCATTCCCGCCCGGGGTAGTATTGGTAGCAGTGGAGCTCTGCTTGGGAGAGTAGTACGTTACAGGTGAGTGTCACTACTAAGAGTTGAATTTATGGCACTGAGCTGTTTCTATTTCTTCGGTCTATTCTTTTTTCCCTTTTTTTTTCTCCCTAACTCGATAAGGGGCGGAGAGGGAAGGTGCAAGGCGGTTCCTCCTTTATCAGGGGAATGATGAGATTACAGAGTTGATAGTTATACGTTCAATTTCAGGGTAAAGTTAAAAAAAAAAACCAACAACAAAAAAAACCCATTTTTGTTGTTGGATAAATGATAGCTACTTATTTGTTGCTCCTTTGAGTGTGCTTTGTCAATAGTTCACTGGGGCTGATGGGAGATGCCAGCAGACTACATCCAGTGATGTCACGATTTTGACATGCCCAGTCTCCAAGCTGCAGGAGGAGGTTCACAACCCAGAGGTAGAGGACTGAACTGTCGTCACTCAAGGAACTACAATTACCAGGTAATTATCATTTGTCATCCACTTGGGTACAAATGACCTGGCTAGAAACAGTACCTCTGCAGTTCAAAAGGACTTCCAGACTCTGGGAGAGAAACTCAAGCCCATTGCTAACACTATAACATTCTCAGAAGTTCTACCTGTTCATGGTAAGGGGGCAGAAAGGCTGCATCACATAAATAACTTTAATACATGGCTCCAAACCTGGTGCAAACAAGAAGGATTTAGATATATAGGCGACTGGGGAAACATATGGATCAACAAGAGACTATACTGTACTGATGGACTACATCTCTCCACTGCAGAGAAAAGGATCCTAAATGAAAAATTCAGGCATTATGGGGACAGGCATTTAAACTAGGGAAAGGAGGTGATGGATGGAGAAGGACAAGTTCAGTATGTCACTCCCAGCAAAAGAAAAACAAAATTGGAAAAAGCCACACTTTTGAACAATACATCAATGGCAAGCGGGAAGGGGTGTGCAGAACAAAACCCATGCAAAAGGCAGGCAAACCATTCAACAAATGCTGGAAAGCAATGAGTACAAATGCATGAAGCCTAGCCAACAAAGTTCCTGATCTGGAAGCCCTAATGGTGGAAATGGACTTGGACATTGTGGCCATTACAAAAACATGGTTTAACGAGTCACATGAATGGGATATAGCCATAGCTGGCTATAATCTATTTAGAAGAGAGAGAGAGGGTAGAAAAGGAGGAGGAGTAGCCCTCTATGTCAAAAACAATATTAAAGCTGCTGAAATGCAAGGGACATGGGGAAAAGAAGAAGCGTTCTGGATTGTGTTGGAAAGAGGAGATGGCACTGTCATCCATACTGGTGTGATCTACAGGCCTCCAACTCAAACCAAAGAAATGGATAGCGAATTGATTGTTGATATTGCAAAGATAGCCATGAAGGGGGAAGTGATCATATTGGATGACTTTAATCTACCTGATGTGGATTGGAGTGTTCCTTCTGCATATCTAGAAAGAAGTAAAAAAAATTGTGGATGCCCTCGAAGATGTGTTACTTAAACAAATGGTGATGGAACCGACCAGGGAGAGCTCCGTGCTGGATTTAGTGCTCACCAATGGTGATAGCTTGTTGAATATCCAGGTGGGTGCCCATGTTAGAAGCAGCGATCATCACATGGTGTGGTTTGAGATAAAAGTCAAGGTGGAATCCAATCACAGCAAACTCAAAGAGACTTCAAAAACGCTGACTTCAGTAAAATGGCCAAGTACCTGAAGGAGGAGTTGGTTGGGTGGGAGGGATTAAGGGAAGTGGAATTGCAATGGGCTAAACTAAAGGAGGCAATAAAAGGTGCAACAGATATATGCGTAAAGAAAGTAAATAAAAACAAGAGAAAAAGGAAACCTATTTGGTTCTCCAAAGACGTGGCTGCACAAATACAGGCAAAAAACAGTGTTCACAAAATTCAGAAGCTCGCAAACAGCGGAACACAGAAAAGAATACAAGATCAAACTAAAAGAGACAAAAAGAGAAATAAGGATAGCAAAATCAAAGGCAGAAGAAAAGATTGCTAAAGATGTGAAGTGTGGCGACAAGACTTTTTTTCAGGTATGTGAGATTGAATGAGGTTTTCAGTAGACAGCCAATGCCTACATAAAGGTTTGATGATGACATGATTGGGTTGGACCAATAAAATGTGAGGAGGAGAAGGGTCTGCATTACGCAATATGCATGAGGAAGGGCCAGGAGATTCGGAGGCCTGAAACGCAACGTTGTGTAGCAGTTTGTATGGCATTGAATTGGAGCAGACATTAACACACAAGTTGGAAAGCTGGAAAGTGTTTTCCGGATTTCGATATTGTCGGTGGACATGCAAAATACCCGCTAATGAGTATGGCTTGAAGGCCTATTGGAAGGAAGGGTGCTGCTGCCGAAGTCCTATAAACCTTTGGAACACTCGGGTTCAGCTAAGTAATTCTGGGGGAAATTGTGGTATTATCTCTCAAGCTTCGTGAAGACTCCGCACTCCTGAAGCTTCGTGAAGACTCCGCACTCCTGAAGCTTCGTGAAGACTCCGCACTCCTGAAGCTTCGTGAAGACTCCGCACTCCTGAAGCAACAAGGGCTGACTTTGCTTAGAGGGACCATGCTGGAATTTCCCTTTCCTCTACACCCCATGGAGGGCTGGTAACCAAATTGCTAGGCGCTAACATAGAGACATAGAGCTCACACATAGGCATCCTTGGGCACCCCCTTTCTGTGTTTCTGCTGCTTGAGGTGCGGTACAGTTGCATAGATTTATGCAAGCCCTTTTCTGCTTGGAAAATAGTCTTTACATGTGAAAAAAACTTTATAAAATGGGTGCCTTTACTGGACTTTTCACAGCCTTGTATGTGGGCTGAATAACTATTGCATAAAAATGGTTGAATGATCATTAAGTTTGGATCCAGCAAACATTAAATAAGCATCCAAGAAAGACATGTGACTTCTTTTTTTTATGTAACTGCAAACTTTCTATATTCACTTCATAGTACTGTTTTTAAAACTATGAAGACATAGGAAGCTGGATAATATGAGGTCAGCCATTGCCTGGTTTGTGAACTGTTGACTGGGAAATAATTTATTTTGTACTGGTATTTAGGGAACAGCTCATTTCCTCGATTGGCCATGTGGTTTGCTGGCATCAGCCTGAGTTGCTGTACAAATTGGGGTGACAGCCTTATGGTTCTAGTCTGATACTGCCTGTATTTAACTGTCCTTATTATCTTGAGAGCCAAATGTTGACAGAGATGAAGCTGACCAATTAAGGTTAATATTTCCTTGGAGGGAGTGGGGGATGGGAGACTATGTTTTGACCTGAATTAATAATCATTATATGTATAGTTACATGCCATTTAACATACAGTATTCTTAAAATCACTGTTTTCAAGAAATGTCTTTCTAAACTAGTGATTTTTTCTTTTGTGAAATTACCGTTTAGAATTTGTGGACCATTTACTGATGATTAGTGATGCAGTCTGCCACAGGGCTGGTTTTATTCCTGTGGGAAGTGCATTCTGATGGCGTTAGCACCCACAGACTGTTTCTAAATTACATCCTTTATTCTGTGCCTTCAAAACATAGGGGCCCTTTTACTAAAGTGCGGTAAGTAGTTACTGCGGGAATTAGCGCATGGTAAAAAGTACCACACAGCAACAGTAGCAGTTAATGCATGGCCTCCGCGCTTATTGCGTCTAATGCACCTATTCTACCCTCATGCTCATACTGCCCCACAGGGTGAGAAATGTGGCCAATCCACACTTAGCAGTGACCGCCCACTGCCCTCTCACCCCCGATGTCACAGCACAAGTCTGATCCTCCTTCCCACACCCTCATCAGCAATCTATTTCATGAATATAAATTGTGGATATTCTGAAAAGCTGACAGCTAGGGGCTCTGAAGACATGTTTGGGAAACTGTTGTACAGTGCTTTTTTTTCCCAGGAAAACTGTTCTGTTTTAGAAAGCTGGTTATTGTAAAAAGAACTGTTGCTATTAAACTGAAAAAAAAAGCCAAGAGATATGTAACAGTGATTTCTGTTTTGGTGAAGATCAAAATATATTGGCCTTGGCTTCAGCTGAGTTAGATGTCAACACATTCAAATGTTCTCTTCCACAAAAAGCATAAATATTGTTAACTGCTTTGCCTTTTAAACTACACCATGTACAACTTAAGTCTGAAATTGAAAATTGCTAGTGTGGCGGTATAGCCTAGTGCAGTGATGGCTAACCTTTTTGAGCCCGAGTGCCCAAACTGCCGCACAAAACCAAAGAATTTCCTCAAAGTGCCAGCACGTCAATTAAACCTTAACAACAAGATTTTAGTATCTAAAAACTCTTTATAAAGTTGCCTGAACTATGTAACATCATTGTAAAGGTTGGAATCTTTGTATTGTCAGAGAATCAATTTGATTCTCTCTCTACATCTGCTTTAACATAATAATCTTTCTCCTTTTGCTCTTTCCTCATTCCTATTTCATCCACTCAAATTTTACCCCTCCATCCTCAATCCCCACTTAGTCTCCCAATACCCGGCCAATTGTACATTTTTCTTCCCTCCCACACAAAATATTTTTCCCCTCTCCATTTCATTCTCCCAGCCCCATCCCCTTCTAATCTCCCCAACATCAGCTCCCTTTTTAGTTCCAGCCCCACCCAGTATCCGCTCCCTTCTAGTCCCCTCATCAGTCCATTTCCAGTCCTAGCTCCCCCATCCATTTCCAGTCCTATCCGAGTCCCTTCATCAGCTCATTTCCAATACCAGCCTCCCATCAGCCCATTTCTAGTCCTTTCCTAGCCCCACCATCAGCCCATGTTAAATCCTAGCTCCCCTCCACTCAGCCCATTTCTAATCCAAGCCCCCCATGAGCCTACTTCCAGTTCTAGCCCCTCCATGAGTCCATTTCAATCCAAGCCCCCACCACAGCCCATTTCCAATCTTAGCTCCCCCAACACCCAATTCTCAGTTCTATCCTAGCCCATCCATCAGCCCAGTTCCTGTCCTAGCTCCCTCCCCTAAGAACCCATTCCAAGCCCCCCTCCCCATTAGCCATTTGCAGTTCAAGCCCCCCACTTCCCCTCAGCCCATTTCCATTCCAAGCCCCGTCCCCATCAGCTATTTGCAGTTCAAGCCCCCCACTTCCCCTCAGCCCATTTCCATTCCAAGCCCCATCCCCAACAGCTATTTGCAGTTCAAGCCCCCTTCCACTCAGCCCATTTCCAGTCCTAGCAACCCCCCCAACCCATTACCAGTCCTAGCCCCCCATAGCCCACTCCCAGTCCTAATCCCACCAGCCCATTTCCAGTCCTAATCCCCCATCACCCAATTTTCAGTTTAAGCCCCCCCATAGCCCATTACCAGTCCTAACCTCCCCATCAGCCCACTCCCAGTCCTAATCCCCCAGCACTCAATTTTTAGTTTAAGCCCTCCCATAGCCCAGTACCAGTCCTAACCCCCCATCGACCCACTTCCAGTCCTAATCCCACCAGCCCATTTCCAGTCCTAATCCCCCCTCACCCAATTTTTAGTTTAAGCCCCCCCAGCGCCCATCACCACTCCTAACCCCCCCAGCACCCATCACCACTCCTAACCCCCCCAGCGCCCATCACCACTCCTAACCCCCCCAGCCCAGCGCCCATCACCACTCCTAACCCCCCCAGCCAGCCCAGTGCCCATTACCACTCCTAACCCCCCCAGCCAGCCCAGTGTCCATCACCACTCCTAACCCCCCAGCCCAGTGCCCATCACCACTCCTAAACCCCCCCAGCCCAGCCCATCACTACTCATAACACCCCCCCAGCCCAGCCCATCACTACTCCTAACCCCCCCCAGCCCAGCCCAGCCCATCACCACTCCTAACCCCCCCAGCCCAGCCCATCACCACTCCTAACCCCAGCCCAGCCCATCACCACTCCTAACCCCCCCCAGCCCAGCCCAGCCCAGCCCATCACCACTCCTTAACCCCCCCAGCCCAGCCCAGTCCAGCCCAGCCCAGCCCATCACCACTCCTAACCCCCCCCTCCAGCCCATCACCACTCCTAACCCCCCCAGCCCAGCCCATCACCACTCCTAACCCCCCCCCAGCCCAGCCCAGCCCAGCCCAGGAAAATTAAAAAAAAAAGAAAACCTGTCTGTTGCTGCTGTCGGGGCCGCGGCGGCAGAATCGAGCGTGCCGCGGGGCCCCCCTGTATCCGGCAGAGCCTGCCCTCCCCGTAGCAGCTCTCTCTTTGGAGCTGCAGTCAGACGCGCCGGCTTGCAGACCGCGAGGGAAGAGTTTCTCCCTCGCTGCTCTGTTAAGTCCGCGGGGGCTGATGGGAAGTTCCCATCAGCCCCCGCGGGCTTAACAGAGTCGCGAAAGGGAAACTCTTCCCTTCGCGCTCTGCAAGCCGGCGTGTCTGATTGCAGCTCCAAAGAGAGAGCTGCTACGGGGAGGGCAGGCTCTGCCGGGTACAGGGTGGCCCCGCGGCACGCTCGATTTTGCCGCGGCGGCCCCGACAGCGGCAGCAGACAGTTTTTTTTTTTTTTCAATTTTACTTAATTGCGGACCTTCCCGCGTGCCAGCTGCAAGGCCTTCGCGTGCCACAGCTGGCACGCGTGCCATAGGTTCGCCATCGCTGGCCTAGTGGCTAGGGCAGCATCCTGGGACCAGAAAGACTGGGTTCAAATCCCAATGTGGCCTTGGGCAAGTCAATTGACCCTCCATTGCTTCAGGTACAAACTTATGGGCCTATGCAGAAAGACTAACATGCCTTTTGCGCACAGATTACGCATCTCATATGCACAAGTTCCCACACGCCAAATGCAGAAGAGATTGATGCGCATATAGTAACGCCAAGCATATTTAAATTATATGCAAATGAGCTGCACATATTAAAATGGCATGCTAGTATTGTCTGCGCCCAATGCACAGAAATGCGTAGAGGATTACATAACCAGCTGAAGCGCCAATATCTCTACTTCTGGTCTGAGGTGGCTTAAATGTCTTGCGCATGCCTCAACAGTATTTTGATAGCATCGATGGCTCTCCCCAATGCATGGATCATCTAAAGTGTTAACTTCCCCTCAGATGATCCAGGCATCAGGGAAAGCCCCCGATGCCATAAAAATACTATCAGGGTGCCGGTGACACAGATGCCCCCACATAAACCCAATCCCTGGTGGCCCAGCTGCCCCAATCCCATCCACCCAATAAAAAACCCCCCTGGTGACACAGCAGCCCCGATCTCCCCACCCACCCAATAAAAAAAAAAGGCCAATGGCCCCCGAACCCCCACCCCCCCTCCTGGCATCTTAAAGCTGGAACAAGAGCATTGCCCACACGCTCTTGCCCCTCTGCCATCATCTTGAAAAATGGCAGTGCAGACGGCCATATTACGCATTTTCTGTCGCGGGGTTGCTGACAGGGGCACCAGCTCCTGACAGTATTTTGAGGACATTGGGGGCATTCCCAATGCCTGGATCATCTGTGCCAAACCTCCTCTCAGATGACCCTGTTTCTGTGGGAAAGCATGCCAAACTTGCGCCGACTTCTGTGCCGCCTGTGCTTGGCTTGCTCTCCCAGTTTAATACCGACATTTATGCTGAAGTTTTACATGTGGGTAGTTTGCATATGTGCCCCTTTCTGCATGCTATAGGTGTGCTACATCGATGCGTACATAGTGCGCTACTTCAGTTCCGGCTTCCTATATCGGCCTCTTAGATTGTAAGCCCTTTGGGGACAGGAAAATAACTACTGTACCTGAATGTAACTCACCTTAAATGTCTACTGCAAAGGCATCAGCTAAATACTAATAAATAATAAACTCCTTTTCTCCATTTATCATGTGGATTTACTGTTTTCAAGTTTTAGCACTTGAAATTTAACGACTTTTAATTTGCCCAGCTAAAGAATCAGCTTTACTGAAATACCCAAAGATTAATTGGCTTAGCAGTATTTTCATAGAGGCCTGTGCAGTATGATGCACTGAGCTTAGCGCACCTTATTGCTATTATCTCAGGGCACATTTTGGGGCAGACTGAAATTACTCCTAATGAACTTTGAACATGCTTTACTTGCTAATATGTGGAAATGACCTGCATGTGGAATTACTTACATTGCAGGAATGTGTTTAAAATTAGCCTCTTTATTTCATCTTTGGCACCAGATCTTTACTCTAGCCCCGGAAATGAAATTTTAATTCCCGTTTGCTTAAGTCAGAAATAAAGGAAGATTTAAAACAAGTGGAGAAAGCATGCAGAGCATGGCTTATATAATTCTTCCCAGTCCTCTGTGTGTGTGTGTGTGTGTGTGTGTGTGTGTGTGAATGCTTGGATGTATGTGTCTCTGCATATGTAGACATGTTAGTATGTGTGTGGGGGAGTGTATTTACATCTGTTTTTTGACATGCCTATGATAGGGACAGAAGATGAGAGAGGAGGGCTGTTTGACAGGTGCAATTCTGTAATCACTATGTTACTATGAATCGGTGTTTGTACAGTGCAGCTGTCATGTTTCTATCTAGTCTGCCTTCAATATCAACTACAAAAGTCCCCTTTTTTCTTTAAGAATTTAGATACTGTCCTTGTTTCTACTACCTCCATTGGGAGACTATTACACGTATCTGTCACTCTTTCCGTAAAAGAATATTTCTATATATTACTCCTGAATCTATCCCCTTTCACCCTCATCCTATGTCCCCCTCATAGCAGAGCTTGTTTTCAATCGAAAGAGGCTCTCCTGCTGTGCATTTATGCCACGGAAGTATTTAAATATCTCAATCATATCACCTCTATCCCACCTACCCTCTGAGGTGTACATATTAACATCCTTAAGTCTGTCCTTGTATGCTTTATAATGAAGACCACTAAACATTTTAGTAGCCACCCTCTGTACGGACTCCAGCCTGTTTCTGTCCTTTTGAAGGTGAGGTCTCCAGAATTGCACACTATACTCCAAATGAGGTCGCACCAAAGATTTATACAGAGGCACTATCACCTCCTTTCTTCTGCTGGCCATTCCTCTCCCTATGTGCCCAAGCATCTTCCTAGCTTTTGCTGTCGCCTTTTCTACCTGTTTAGCTACTTTAAGATCATCAGACACAATCACGCCTAAGTACCGCACTTCTTTAGTGGACAAAACTACTTCACCCCCTATACTATATTGCTCCCTTGGATTGCTGCAGCCCAAATGCATGACCTTGCATTTTTTAACATTAAATCTCAGCTGCCAAATTCTAGACCATTCTTCAAGCTTTAGCTAGATCCTACCTCATGTTATCTATACCTTCCTGAGTGTCTACTCTATTTCAGATTTTGGTATCATCTGCAAAGAGGCAAACCTTACCCGACAGCCCTTCTGCTATATCACTAACAAAGATGTTAAAAAGAATCGGACCTGGGGCACACCACTGGTATCCTCCTTCCTATGTCGACTATACCAGGACATGTCTGAGGGGAAGGGGCCCACATTGATATTTTACTGAGGCACAAATCATAGTCTCTCCCAAACTGGGGAGAGACCCCATCCTAGTACAAAATTACAGACCCATATCTTTAATAAACGCTGATAATAAACTCTTGGCTAAGGAAATGACCTGGAAAGTGGAAATGACCTGGAAAGTGGAATAACGAGTGAGGTTATCAAATTTGCAGATGACACAAAACTATTTAAAGTTGTTAAAACCCAAGAGGATTGTGAAAAATTGCAAGAGGATCTTGATAAATTGGAAGACTGGGCATCAAAATGGCAGATGAAATTTAATGTGGACAAGTGCAAGGTTATGCACCTAGGGAAGAACAACCCAAACTATGGTTACACGATGCAAGGTTCCACATTAGGAACCACCACCCAGGAAAAAGATTTAGGCGTCATTGTGGATACCAGCCCAGTGTGCAGCAGCGGCCAAGAGAGCAAATAGAATGCTAGGTATGATAAGGAGAGGAATGGAAAATAAAACAAAAGAGATTATAATGCCTCTATATCGTTCCATGGTGAGACCGCACCTTGAATATTGTGTGCAATTCTGGTCGCCGTATCTTAAAAAGGATATAGCGGGACTTCCGGTTTGGGCAATGAGCTGATCGGACGACTCACGATCAGCTCCGGGTAATCGCCCCACATTACTGCTACAAATCTGCTCTAAAAACTCCTCGATCCCACCTGCATTAACTCTCCCCTGTTGGGGCCTTGATCCTCCGCCGCTGAACCGGCTCGCGGCTGTCCTTGCACGGCTGGGGGGGGGTTCTTCAACGAAGCTGAGAGGGTGCAGAGGCCCATCGCACACTTCCCCCACCGCCACTGTTGACTTCCCCCTCGATGGGACACGGTGCCTGAGGACATAAGGAAATCTGCGGCGGCTCCTACCCGACGGAGGGGATCGTTGGCTGGCCCTCAAGTAAGTCGGGGGCACGATCGGGCGGTGCTGCCATTGTCGGGATCCGTGCTGCCTGCACGTGGTGGTGTGACCCCGGCGGGAGGGGAAGAGCGGCCTCCTCACACGAATTCAGCGGGCAGCTTCCTTTAACGAGAAGCGGGAAGCGGTGCACCCGAATATCTTCCTGCTATTGCTAGCAGCGTTGCAGTCACGGAGGGCTGAACCCTCAGAAACAAGGAGATCGGCGTCTGTTTGGTCTGGCTGGGACTGCGGAGGAGGGTCAGCGGTACAACTTCTCACCCGCGGCTGCGGCTGGCTCTATAGAGGGGTGCTGCTTTTCCAGTGGAGCCGGGTCCTGCGACTCCCTTTGTTCGTTGGGGGGAGAACAGCCACTGGTGACAGTGGGAGAGACCGGACACCCTTCCCATCGAGGCAACAGCGCTTTCCACAATTGTTGAAGGGCCTTGGAAGAAGGGGGGAGCTGCGGCCTTCCTGCCTGACAACAGCGGACACTGAGGTACAAAAAGAGGGGAAGAGAAGAAGAAAAAAATAAAAAAGAAAAAAAGAAAAAGAAAAGAGGGAAAAAAGAAAAGGAGCGCCAAGCTGTGGTTGGATATCTCTCTGATTGCCCCATCTATCAAGTTGCTTTCGGGGTGTAGCCCCGCGGCTGTTCCTGCCTGGCCTGTGCAGATAAACCCCTACACAGTGGCTTCAAACCCCCGCAGTGGGGATTTTCAACTGCACAATTTTACTTCTACTATCCCACTAGAATAGTGCCGGGAGTGGGACGTGGTATACATAACACTGCTAACCTGATGGCATCTAAAGCACCTAGAAAAGAGAGACCCCGAATTACGGAGGGGAAAATGGCGGACGGCTCACCACCCAGCCCGAAACCAGGTAGCCCGCCAGATTTAGTGGCCGAGGTCAGCGCCGCAGTGGTGCAGGCGCTCAGCACACGTTTCCAGGACCTGGTGGAGCAGATTCAAACGCTTGGACAACGTTTCACGGCAGTGGAGGAGAGGATGGAGCAAGTGGAGACAAGGGTGTCTGATGTGGAAGACACGCAACAATCAGTAGTGGCCAAAGTGGCCGCCCTAGAGACTTTGGTGAAACAACAAGGGGACAAACTCGATGAACTGGAGAACCGAGGTCGGCGGGAAAAACTTGCGTTTTGTCGGCATTCCTGAAAGTGTCGCTGACAGTGTCCTACTTGAATATCTACAAACTTGGATTGGGAACCTCCTGCCAAACCTGAGAGACGAATCTGTCAAAATAGAGCGGGTACATCGGCTGGGCCAAAGAAGAGAGCAGGCCCGGAATCCACGTGCAGTAATCGCCCTCTTTCTCGATTACAGACAGAAAGAGGAGGTGCTGAGAGCGGCAAGGAGCCGACAGAGACATCAACAAGGCACCGAGCCGATCCTAGTATTCCAGGACTATTCGGTGATCGTAAGCCAGCAACGCAGGGCTTTTTCGGGAATTTGTACCCAGTTGTATAACCGCGGCATTCGTTTCTCACTTCTGTACCTGGCTCGACTGCGGATCGACCATCAAGGCCACACTCGCACACTAGCGACCCTGGAAGAGGCGACTACTTTTCTGGACTCCCTGCCTGCTCAATTGGCCTCTTAATCGCTAACTGACCTATTGGAAGTGGGGTGCACCTCCCCGTGTGCAGTATGGTGACCTGGAGCCCCCAGGGGCCGAGCACTTCCTGACAGACTTTCAGCAGTATCTACTGTCATAGGAGAACTCTTGGTTTTGCCTTCCTGTGGAGTATTAGGCTGAGATACAACGTCTCATGGAATTGGTAACATCTATAATGCCAAGGGGGACATTGTATCCTTGTTATTATGTTACATTTGTTATTTTGTTTTAATTGTTGCTGCTCTGCTGGTTCCCTGACTATCTCCCTCCTTGCCTTGTTTCTGCCCCTGTATTCCTGCTTGACTCTCTCCCTTCCCTCCCTCTCTTTATCCTATTACAGGTGGGGCTCGGACGCAGAGCAGGGGGGGTAGGCGGCGATTAATTTGGGGGAATGCAGGGGTTATTGTATTTGACAAGGGAGGAGGACAGAGGAGATGGGAGGTAATTTGGGTGGTTGTGGGAGAGAGATAATTCAAGAATAGCCGAGTGGCGGGCGATAGCGCCCACTGGGGGAGACACACTGTAGCGGTTTGTAACGGAGACTTTGTGCCTTCCTTTTTTCTTTTCTTCTCTTTAAGTTAATTGCTAGGGAGGGGGGAATGTTGGAGGGGTGAGCCCGTCTGCCGTAGGAAGTAGATCCGGCTATGGCTGGACGGGAGAGTTTGGAGAAGAGGGGTGATGGGGGGGAGGGGAGGGGAGGGATAGGAGGGAAAAGGAGGAGGGAGGGGCAGGGGGAGGGGAGGGGGTACACTCCATTGAATTTAAATGGCTGGGATAATTGCCTCCTAGTAGACAGGGGGGGTACCAGGCTGGGGGTGTCCCTCTGGAGTATTCAGTAATGATCTTGGGGTGGCATCTTGGCACTGCCCTGGCGCTTTGAAAATAATCACTTGGAATGTCTGTGGGCTGGGAAACCCTATTAAGAGGCATAAGGTATTGCAAGCACTGGCTCGACATAAATGTGACATTGCTTTTCTCCAAGAAACCCACCAGACGGCTGTCGAGCATAGCAAACTCTGCCGGAGCTGGGTGGGCCAAGTGTGGGGATCCCCCGCCCAGGGGCATAAGGGAGGTGTAGCGATTCTAATCCATAAACGCATACGTTTCGTGGAGGAGACGGTCCTGGCTGATAATATTGGTCGATCCCTGTTGCTCTATGGTCAATTAGATGGAAAACCGGTGATCCTGGGAAATCTTTATGGGCCAAACTTGGCTGACCCGGGTTTTTATAATGGTCTGGCATCAAGAGTGGAACAGCTTCCAGAGTGCCCGGTGATCTTGGGTGGGGACTTTAATGGAGTCCTGGATGTGGATCTGGATACTTCTAGGAGAGGAGGTGGCCGGGAGAGGGTAGCGCCCTCCCAGCTACTGTTGCGGTTCTGCCGGAGACTAGGTATAATTGATCCTTGGCGGGTACTGCACCCCTCCGAAAGAGACTATACCCATCAATCTCGAGCACATGGTACTAGCGCCCGAATCGATTACGTAATGATCTCGGGGACTTTGTTTACACACACTGAGGATGCACAGATTGGTCCCTCCGAAATCTCAGACCACGCAATGGTGTGGCTGGATTTACATTGGGGGCGAGACATGAATCAGTCACGCTTGTGGAGATTTCCTCTAGAGCTTTATTCGGCATGAGCTATTTCGCCATTTTATACGCCAGAGATGGGCGGAATTTCTTGGCCACCACCGGGTCCATACTGACGACCCCGAATTAGTCTGGGAAACGGCAAAGGTGGTTCTTCGAGGGAACATCATAGGGTACGCCGCGAGAAGACGCCGGCTGATGGCAGAACGTATTGTACTACTTGAACGTCGAGTCACCACACTACGGCGGAGATGTGCTCACACGCCAACAATGCCCAATAAAAAGTTGTTCTGGGAAACCCAGACTGAGCTTAATGAGCTACTACATCAGCGAGCAAAGAAATCGGTTCTGTATTATCGGTTTCGTTTGCACTGCTATGGTGACAAACCTGGCAAGTTGCTGGCGCGCTGTCTGTGGGCCCGACGGGGCCCTGCCCACATAGCGGCACTGAATGCAGGCCCGGGACGGGTGCATAAGGGAAACAAGAAAATCGCAGAGATTTTTCGTACTTTTTTTCAAAACTTATACAGAACCACGGCTGGTTCCCCTGAGGGGCTGCAGGACTATCTTGAGGTCTTGGAGTTGCCTCAACTTACGTCGGCCCAGCGGGATGCTCTAGATCTCCCTATTACTATACAGGAAATACAATCCGCAATATCTGCGGCCCAGTGTTATAAAACGCCGGGGCCCGATGGATTCGGGGCCGAGATTTATAAGATCCTAGGGGACGGGGTGAGTCCTCTGCTACGAGAGGTCTTTGTCACCAGAACGGAGCAAGGGGCATTCCGCTGGGGGCGCAACCACGCATATATCACCCTGATCCCGAAGCCGGGTAAAGACCCGCTGCAGGCAGCTTCATATCGACCTATCTCCCTATTGAACTTTGATCTTAAACTTTTGGCGAAAGTTCTAGCTGACCGCCTAGCAGGGGTATTGGATTACTTAATTCATGATGCACAAGTGGGCTTTGTGAAAGGCCGCCACGCTGTACGAACCTTCGGAAGATTCTGGCCTCTTTGGAGTGGGTGCATGCCCACAATACTCCGTCGCTATTGATAAGCTTCGATGCGGAGAAGGCCTTTGATAGGGTGGACTGGCACTATCTTTGGAGGCTGCTACCGCGCTACGGCATGGGGGAGGGTTTTTGTAAAATGGTGCAAAGTTTGTACGTTTCACCGACAGCAGGCATATTGTGCAATGGCCTCCTCTCCGATGACCTCACGTTGGGAAGGGGTACAAGGCAGGGCTGTCCTCTTTCGCCCTTGCTCTTTGTGCTCTCCTTGGACCCGCTGATTCGTACCATCGTAAATTCGGGGAGAATACAGGGAGTGCGGCTACGGTCGCAAACTTTCCTTATATCGGCTTTTGCTGACGACTTGTTAGTCCATTTGACGACACCGGCCACATCCCTACAACCGCTATTAGACGAATTCCGGCGGTTCGGAGCATTTGCCGGCTTGCGTATTAATAAAGAGAAGTCTGAAGTAGTGGATGTTCTGGGGCAGGTCCGCAGTTCCTGGAGGGGACCCTTCCCTTTACGGTGGGCAGATAAAGAATTCATCTATTTGGGCATAACATTGACTGGAAATCCCCAGGAGTTATACCGGCGTAACCTAGACCGGATACTGCGGCATTTGGCAGTGCAGCTAAGTGCATGGGGACCTCTCCCGCTGTCTCTGGCAGGGAGGATAGCAGCAGTACAGATGATAGTTTTACCCAGAATCTTGTATTGGCTGCAGACCCTGCCAGTCTGGTTGCTTCGACGTGACCTGAATAGAATAGAGGCTTTGATTAAGCGCTTTCTTTGGCGGGGGGCAGCGAGCACGGGTCCCGTGGCATCGACTGCTTGGGAAATGGCGAGAGGGAGGTATGGGCCTACCAGACTTGAAGACCTACGCATTGGCCTGTCAAGCTAGACACCTGGGAGATTGGCTGGGGGGGACAGAAATATACACGCCTAGGTCCTTAGAGGAGTGTCTGGTGGCTCCTGCGACTCTCCTGGGGACTTTGCACGGCACTCATAAAGTCCTCACAGATTCTAGTCGGCAGAGTCCATTGGTGGACTCTGTCAGACGCACATGGCAACAACTTAACAAATATTGGCAGGAACCGTGGAAGGTGTCTTGTTGGTTACCACTGCAGGGCAATGCCCAATTTACTCCAGGGTCCGAGACTGCGGTATTTCGGGACTGGTGGACACGTGGCATCCGGATGGTAGGGCACGTAGTAGACCAAGCGGGAAGCTGTAAATCATTTCGAACGCTCAGTCGGGAGTATGAGCTCCCCGACACGCATTGTTTTGCCTATATACAAATCTCCCACTATGTGGCCGCACTGCCGCGCAATGCGCTGCAGGCAGAGCGCTCAGCCTGTATTTTAGAGTTTTTCCAGCTGGGAGAGGAGCGCAAGCCGTCAATCTCCGGTTTGAAACGTAGTTTGGAGCCTTACCGCCCCCTCCCTGATTATAGTGGAGTTGAAAGAGCTTGGGCGACTGAATTGGGAGAAGACGTACAGCCTGGGATCGGTACTGATGGCTTTGCAACGGATCAGACGATTGGTACAAGGAATGCGCTGGCGTGAGATCCAATTTAAATGCGTGACTAGGGCCCATTTCTCGCCGAGGCGAGCACTGCGTAGTTGTCTGGACACGGATGGCTCCTGCCCGCGCTGTTCGGAACCCTCGGCAACTCTCCTACATATGTGGTGGGGCTGTCGGGGAATACGGACGTATTGGGCACGGATATGCAGCTTCCTCTGCACACTGCTTCAGCGAAGGATTCGTTGGACAGGCCTCTTTGTAACACTTGACCAGTTGCCGACCCCTGGACCAGTGAAAGCTGGTGAGAGTTTGCTTGTGCGGAAGGCCTGTCTGGTGGGTAAAGGGCCGATTCTCAGATTATGGAGGAAAGGCCAACTGCCCACTTTTAGTGAATGGCGGAATAGCTTTCATCAATTAATGTTGACGGAGCGTTGGTTGGCGCGGGGCAGTGCCAAGCGTTGGACAGTTTTTCTGTCAATCTGGGAGCCATTTATTCAGCAGTTGGGGCCCCACAGCCGTAACGCAACTCCCCAAGGGGGGAGTTGATTATATATGGATTTGAGGAATGGGTAGGAGGGAGCTGCCTTATAGTCCCAGACGATAATTGGTGTACAAAGCTGGTAATGGAGTGAGGGTGGGTTGGTGGGTGAGGGGAGAGGGGTGGGAGAAGGGGGGTGGGGATATAATGTAAAATGACCACCTATTGTATTATCTTTCTGTTGGCTACCGGGGGGGAGAAGAATAAACCCTCCCCGTGGTGCCGTTTGTTGATGTGTTGTTTGGATTGTATGGTGGACTTAAATAAAGTTAAAAAAAAAAAAAAAAAGGATATAGCGATTTTAGAAAAGGTACAGAGAAGAGCCACCAAAATGGTAAAGGGGATGGAAGGATACTCCTATGAAGAAAGGCTAAAAAGGTTAGGGCTCTTTAACCTGGAAAAGAGACGGCTGAGGGGAGATATGATAGATGTCTATAAATTAATGAACGGAGTGGAACGGGTAAACGTAGATCGATTGTTTACCTTATCAGAATATAGAAAGACTAGGGGACATGCAATGAAGCTACAGGGTAAACTATTTAAGACTAATAAAAGAAAATATTTTTTCACTCAACGTGTAATCAAACTCTGGAATTTGTTACCGGAGGATGTAGTAAAGGCTGTTAGTGTAGCTGGGTTTAAAAAAGGTTTGGACAAGTTCCTGGAGGAAAGGTCCATAAACCATTATTAAGAAGTGACTGAAGATATCAATGCTTGACCCAGTACAAGCATTGTGGAACTTGTGTCTCTTGGGGAAACTGCTAGGTACATATGACCTAGATTGGCCACTGTTGGAAACAGAATACTGGGCTTGATGGACCTTGGTCTGACCCAGTATGGCATATCTTATGTTCTTATGTTCTTATGTTCTGGCCCATCTGTTACAGAAGGTACTTGGCACTTTAATACACCATGAGCAGTGTGCGTTTATGGCAGGTGCTACATTGGGGATAATGGGAGATCGGCGTCCAGCTGGAGGGCAGACCCAGTAGTGGTCTTCTCGCCGGATGCCAAAGAGGCTTTCAATTGCATTGAATGGTCCTACCTGTTTCAGGTCCTCGCTTGGATGGGATGCGGCGCAAACGTCTGCAGATGGGTTGAGGATTTGTATGCGTCTCCTATCTACCATATTGCCGTCAATGGAACATTCTCCTCACCTTTCCCTGTTACTAGGGGTACTCATCAGGGCTGTCCCCTGTCCCCCTTCCTATTTAATTTAGACATGGAACCCTTGCTCCTCGCTGTTCATCAGATGCCCACATACAGGGTTTCACTCATAATGGAGTGGAGGAGTGGCCTAGTGGTTGGGGCAAGGTACTTCAGGCCGGAAGGTCAGGGGTTCAAATCCCACTAGAGGACAGCAACCTTGGGCCGGAAGGACTGGGGTTTCTAGTCCCACAGGTGTGCTCCTTGTGGTCTTGGGCAAGCTACTTAACCCTCCATAGCCCATGTTCCCTGTAAAATAGTTATTTCCAAGTTATAATGCCCTGTTCAATGTAATTTCAGTTTGTTCAATGTAAACCGCACTGATGCAGAATAGGGCGGTATGTAAGAGAATGTAAATAAATAAAATAAATAAAAATGCTTGTACCTGCAAGTTGACAGCTTATACGGATGATTTGATCCTTTTCCTTCAGTCTCCCTCCTCCTCCATTCTGGCCCTCTTCAAAACAATCAATACCTTTGCCCAGTTCTTGGTATATAAGATTGTTGTTAAGTGCCGTCGAGTCGGAGTCGACTCATGGCTACCCTCTGGATAGCTATCCTAAATTGTGTTCGGTCTTCAGTCAGGCGGCTCATTGTTGACAGACTGGTACCCGTAGCTGCTGTTATTGTAGCGATCCATCTCATTGCTGGCCTTCCTCTTTTGCGTTGACCTTCTATCTTGCCAAGCATGATGTCTTTCTCTAATGATCTCTCTCTTCGCATGATGTGTCCGAAGTATGAAAGTCGAAGTCTTGTCATCTGAGCTTCTAAAGAAGCTTAGGTTTGATCTCTTCGAGGACCGACTGGTTTGTTCTTCGGGCAGTCCATGGTATACACAGTATTCGCCGCCAGCACCATAATTCAAAGGCATCAATTTTCTTCCTGTCTGTCTTTTTCACTGTCCAGCTTTCACATCCATATGATGTTGTTGAAAATACCATGGCTTGAACAAGTCGAATCTTTGTATGATTAATCAGGAGAAATTGGAAGTTATACCTCTGAATTTCTTCACTTCCCAATCTGTGGTGGTAGTGTGGTATTTCTTCATACTGTATGGGATCCATTTATCTTGGAGCAATCTACCACTGGGACTTAAAACAGATGCAACTTCTTAACATGGAAAAGATTGTATCCCTTATTGTATCCTGGTTGCCCCCGACACTAATGTGGTGGGGTAGGCTGGAAGCTATTTGTATGGTTCTATCTCCTCAAATTAATTTTATCCTCAGTGCTATGCCCAGTCTGTGTCCTAGACCGTTTACCAGTGTGTGGAGAGACTTCTCCTGAAATATCTCTGGAGAGGTTGCAAGCTAAGTATAGCCATTCAGACTCTACACACATTTAAGGCTAATGGGGGGGGGGGTGTTGGGCTGCTGGATTTTTGCTTATACCACCTAGCTTACATGGGTTGATATGGCATGTTTTGGTTTGAGACACAAGTGGATCGCCAAGATCTGCATTCCTGGCTCACGTTGGAACTGGCCTCTCCCTTTCCCCTTCAAGACCTAGTGGGAATGACACTAGCCGTGAGCCTATCCTCTTTTGCTCCTATCCAAGCCACCCACCATGCATGTGAAGAAATTGATAAGAGTCTTAAGGTACCCTGGGATAACTCCTCTTGGCCCCCTCTATGGTGTAACCTCCAGCTCTGTATTGGGCGCGAGTTGATCTTTTGGCTGTTTTGGATTGCCAGCGGTATTAGATTGGTAGGTCAGGTTATGGATGGGGACAGGTTACTCATTTTCTCAGAGTTGCAAGCCAAATATCTCACCTTTCTGACACCTAAATGTTTAAATGGCGGCAACTAAAACGCTGCCTTCAACACTCTAAATACAAAGGGATCGCTAATAGCCTGGTTCCTGAACTGCTTGATTTCACCACACAGGCCCTAGCTCGGATCACCTGGTGTATCTCTTTATAAATATTTACGTGAGAGCTTCTGTCTGCCCAGGTTGGGCCTAATGGAGGTTTGGTCTTATGATGTGAGTCCAGGATTGTCAGCAGCCAATCTGCCTTCCCATCTGGCCAGTCTGGTGCAATCTTTGCATTTTTTGATGCACCAGGCTAATTGGACACCGTTAAAGAAATGGTGGGCCAGTTTGTCGGTGGACCAGCGCTGCTGGCACTTCAAGATGGAAACTGCACTTTACGACATATGATTTACAATGGTGGCCTTATTTTACCTTCATGGAGAGCTGTCTGGAAGAGATTGCAGAAACGTTTTCCTTTTCTCCAACCCACTATTGATAGACTACATTATATACAGATCCCCAATGTATTGAATATTTTTTGGGGTGAGGCAGTTGCAGTGGGTTAGTTTGTGGGCTAGAGCAATTGCAGTGTGGTAGTTTGTGGGAAGAGGTAGTTTGTGGGGTGATAGGAGATGTGGTGCAACATTGGCGAGGTTGTTTTTAGAGATGGAGCAGTTTGTGGGGTGGTGGTGGAGTTGCACAGCATAGATTTTGGAGATTGGGCAGTTTGTGAGGTGGTAAACAGTTGTCAGGGGTATTTGTGGGGGTGGCATAAGCAACGGAAAGGGGTGCACCACAGGGGCCATGGCCTCACCAGTATTTTGCCCAACACAGCATCAGGAATAGAGAGGTTGGGGTAGTTCCAGGGGATAATTTTTGAGAATAGGGCATTGCAGAGTGGTATTAAAGGGAGTGGGGTCAGTTTTCAGGGTGTTGGGGCAGATCCTGGGGGTAGTAGGCGAGGTGATGGGAGAGTTGCAGGATTAGTTTTCAGAGTGGTGGTGCAGTTATGGGGGGCATATTTTAGGGATAGGGCAATTTGTGGGGTGACATGGCATTTGCTTCAAGTGCACTTTCTATGGGTACAGGCAGTGTGTAGGTTGGTGAGGCAGTTTTAGGGGATAGTGTGTGGTGTGGGACAACTGTGGGGCAGTAGTTTTTGTGACTGGAGCAGTTTTCAGGATGGTGGGACAGATTTGGGGTAGTTGCGAGAGGTTTGGGGTAATTTACAGGGTTGTGAGGCATCTGTGGGGGTATTTTTAGAGGTGGGGCACTTTGTGTACCATTGAGAGGTAGTGTTTTTTAGGGTTATGGGCAGTGTGGGTTACGGGAGCCGTTGTGTGGGGTACATTTTGAGGGTTGGGTAATTGCAGGGTATTTAAAGGTGGGAGCAGTTTGTGTGGTGGTACAGGAGTTGCAAGAGGTAGGATTTGAGGGTGAGGCAGTTTGTGAGTTGGTAGGACAGTGGTAAGAGGATATATTTGGGGAAAAATGGTAGAAACCATCATAAAGAACAAAATTACTCAACATGTAGATAGTCGTGGATTAATGGGAGATAGCCAACATGGCTTTAGACAAGGAAGATCTTGTCTTACGAATCTGTTATGTTTTTTGAAGGTGTGAATAAACAGGTATTTATTTATTTAGACAGTTTTGTATACCGCCTTATCCTTCAATCAAAGCGGTCACAACACAATTGGGGGATACGAGACACATACACTAATACTTACAGGGAACATGGGCAATGGAGGGTTAAGTGGCTTGCCCAAGACCACAAGGAGCAACTGTGGGACTAGAAACCCCAGTCCTTCCGGCCCAAGGTGAGTCAGTTGATATAGTGTATCTGGACTTTCAGAAAGCCTTTGACAAGGTCCCTCATCAGAGAATATTGGCAAAACTAAAGAGTCATGGGATAGGAGGCAGTGTACTATTGTGTATCAGGAGCTGGTTAAAAGATAGAAAGCAGAGGGTAGGGCTAAATGGCCAATTTTCCTAATGAAAAAAGGTGAATAGTGGAGTACCTCAGGGATCTGTGCTGGGTCCACTGCTTTTTGACATATTCATAAATGACCTGGAAAAGGGAAATACGAGTGAGGTTATCAAATTTGCAGATGACACAAAACTATTTAAAGTTGTTAAAGCCCAAGAGGATTGTGGAAAATTGCAAGAGGATCTTGATAAATTGGAAGACTGGGCATCCAAATGGCAGATGAAATTTAATGTGGACAAGTGCAAAGTTATGCACCTAGGAAAGAATAACCCAAACTATGGTTACACAATGCAAGGTTCCACATTGGGAACCACCACCCAGGAAAAAGATTTAGGCATCATCATGGATAACATGTTAAAACCCTCCGCCCAGTGTGCAGCAGCGGCCAAAAGAGCAAATAGAATGCTAGGTCTCATAAGGAAAGGAATAGAAAATAAAACAAAGGATATTATAATGCCTCTGTATTGTTCCATGGTGTGACCGAGCCTTGAATATTGCATGCAATTCTGGTCGCCATATCTTAAAAAGGATATAGCGTTATTAGAAAGGGTACAGAGAAGAGCCACCAAAATGCTAAAGGGGATAACTGCAAGCTAAATGTTCTGCCCTGTAATGGGACTTTCCACATTAAGGTATCTAATGTGGCAGTTAGCATGTTGGAAGTTTATTATGACAATGGGCTTGTGAGGCTGTGAAAGAGGGGTTGTTCAATTAGTAATGTGTTAGACGTCAGTTAGGTGATTGGGGGGGTGCGGAATGAGAAAGATCTGTGGGAGTGGAGGGGGTTCTTCTAGTGCTTCAGTTGCAAGGGATTATCCATAGTGTTCTTCGCAAAGGTGTGTCTTGAGATGCTTTTTGAAAAGGTTGTGGGATTGATTGCTCTGTAGAGTAGGAGGTAGGTGGTTCCAAAGCGGCATAGAATTCAAGGGCTCTTGTACATGCATGTTGTGAGCACTTGCGTTCCTGAGTTGGGGGAAGAAGGTTAAGCGTGCTCTGTCTGTGTAACCTGTTGGGGTTTGAGCATTTGATGACCATTGGAGATGCTCAGATGAGGTGTTGAGTGCTTTATGGATGATAGTGAGGACTTTGTACTTGATCCTTGATGCAACGGGGAGCCAGTGGAGGGATTTCTGAATGGGAGTGATATGGGTGTGTCTAGAGACTCTGGCTATGGTCTGTGCTACTGTGTTAACATGCTGCCTTAACTGTTAATGCGGTGCCACATTAAAAGCTGTTTTAAACATCTAAGGGTCAGTATCCAAACACAGGAGGTGGCATTTTTTAAAAATGCTGACTGCCGCATTTAAATAATTCATGGGTATTCCGTGCCACTATATGGATTGTAGCCAGTGCTGAATGTCCATGCAGTGTGGCCACAGTGGCACTTTCTGAATAGTAGTAATATTCAGCTCACTATCTGGATAACATTTTTGCCCTCCTGAAGTTACCTAGATAGTAGACTGAAGATTGCTGCTCTCTGGATAAGTCGTTGCCTCGCCTGTACATCGGATAGTGCTGCTGAATATCAGTGGGCAGTAGCAGCTAAGGCCTTTATCCAGATAGTGGCTTCCGCTATCTGGATCAGGGCCTTTGAATATTGGTCCACTAATATGATTTAGTAAATATGCTCCATAAGTGGCTTATTGCATTAATAGTAAAGTTTTGGTATTTGTTAGTACAGCCATAAGGAAAATATGTGTCCACGTTTAGCACTCCATGTTTACTGTCATTGTGATTGAATGCTGCACAGTTCTCCTTAACCAACTAAGGACGCATGGTTATAACCTATTTAGCTGTCCCTGAGACAAAAAGAGAGGAGGAGGAGTAATGATAATTGTAAAAGCTACCTTAAACTTATCCACCATCACCTGTAATACACACACAGGATTAGATATACTCAAAATTGAGAACAGAAGGCTAACAGTTTGCCTCATTTATAGACCCCCCTCATCCGGCCATGATATATTAGCAATGGTGTTAGAAACAGTATGTACAACACCAATAAGAAAACCCCTAATTATATTGGGTGACATCAACTTAGCTTCTCTCCAGACCACATATACAAACTCATTCCGTGAAGCAATGGGTCAGATGGTATACCAACAAATACACAGCCCCACACACAACAAGGGAAATATACTTAACATGGTATTCCTCCCTAAGCTGACATCTGTCCACACAGATACTATCCCCCCCCCACCACCAACATTACTCAGGTCCCGTGGTCAGATCACTTTCTGATCCAATTTACATTTAACATGTCATTACACCTCGCTACTCAAGAATCTCCATTGAACACCCAACGAACAATCAGATTCAAAACCTTTGATAAAGATGCACTATTAAGGGCAATTAACACCCATGTCAATACAGCACAGACTGACCTCGACAAACTCATAAATCAATGGAATGCAGGAATAGAAGCAGTCGCGAAACCAACACCCAAACGACAAACCCACACACACAAACAAACATTCCGGGGGATGGTACACCTCAGACCTAACCAGAAAAAAAAAAAGATCTCACAAAATCAGAACAGAAATGGAGATCCAGAAAGACTGCAGAAAATAAAGCATGTTACTTGTCAATGCTCACAATTTACAAAGAGGCAACAAACACAGCAAAAAAGAATTTTCATTCCAAAATACTAAATAATGCCATAAATCACCCAAGGGGACTTTTCGAGCTTGTAAAATCGATTACCAAGCCCCCGCAAGATAGTAATTTAAAAACTCCAATCCAGCCACAGACCCTAGTCAACTTCTTTGCCAGTAAATTAAATCCCAAAGACAGACCTTGCACACTCCAGATACCATCAACCGTGGCTACATCAAAAACCTGGCAAACATTTTACTCCATTGATTCAAGACAAATCTTGGACATAATCTCAAACTTAAACACAACATCTCCCCTAGATCCTTGTCCAGTCTCTTGGATCAAGGCACTGAAAACAGAAATGGCCCGTCATACTAAATATAGTAAATCAATCCCTCCAACAAGGAACTATGCCGAGCAACCTCAAAAAATCCATAATCCGACCCATATTAAAAAAACAAAACCCTAAACAAAGATGACCCTTCTGCTTATAGACCAATATCAAGCATACCTTTTGTAGCCAAAACCATCGGGAAAGCAGTTCAATGTCAGCTCCAAGACTTCATAGGTTCAACAGATGCCCTAGATGATCAACAATATTGATTTTGCCCTTTTCATGGAGTTGAAACACTCCTCCTAGTTCTGTCTGACAAATTAATACAGGGTCTGGAGAACACCAAATAAGTGTTCGTCCTAATATTCCTAGATATAACATCAGTGTTTGATAATGTAAAGCACGTGACCCTCATATCAAGACTCAAGTTCATAGGAATAAAAGGAACTACCCTTAATTGGTTTGCATTCTACATAACTAACCGTGTACAGCAGGTCCAATTTGAACAAAAAATGTCAAATACATTTCCCCAAACCCAGGGAATACCCCAAGGGTCAACATTATCAGCCCTTCTGTTTAATTTATACATAAAACCAATCTGCGCAATATTAAAAAAAACACAAAATTAATTTTCACATATATGCAGACGACATTATGTTGTACACCCATCTAGACATATGTAACTCGATATACGATTCACTAGCAGCCTGCCTCGAAGAAACCCAAGCCTGGCTTCATGAAAACAATATGAGCATCAGTCTCAAGAAAACTGATGTAATGTTCATCTCAAAAAACCCTGAATTGAACCCCCTACAACTACCCTCCTGAATAACAATCTTTTCAAAGTCAAAACAGGAAATAAAATATCTAGGGGTCACCCTCGATAAAACACTTGGCATGGAGCCCCACCTAAAGATATTAAAAAGAACCATATTCTATAAGCTAAGAATTTTACAACCACTACGAAACCTCATTGAACTGTTGGATTTCAGAACTGTAGTGCAAGCGCTGATAACTCCGCACTTGGACTACTGCAATGGCCTCCTACAAGGAATAATAAAAAAAAACCACTTAACATACTTCAATTGGCTCAAAATGTTTGTGAGAATCATAATGAAATCACGGCTCTCAGACCATATTACACCCATCCTAATTGGGCTCCATTGGCTCCCAATTTCAGCTAGAGTTTGATACAAGATAATAATGACGATGTTCAAATTAATACATAACATAGCCCCCTCGCACCTTTCCACACTCATCAAAGTACAACCCCCGAATAGAAGCAGAAGAACTCCGAACTAAAACATACTAAAAGCGCCACACATTATATGAACTACCAAACAATCTACGAGCAACAGGGTATATACATACGAAGCTCCCCTATAGTGGAATAACATTAAGAGGAAACAAGGACCTTCAATCATTTCACAAAGAGCTAAAAACGCACCTATTTAGAGAACATTACACCAACATTTAGTGCATTATATCTCGTTATTCCACCTCCCCCTCCTCCTCTTCTTCCCCTTCCTTAATGCCCTCCCCCGCCCCCCCTACATTCTCCTCTCTGAACCTAATCTAATAGTGAATTGATGTAATTCATTCTCTGTTACCAGTAAGAACTACACCAATCCCACTATCCTGTAAACTTTCTCTGTAAATAGTTAAGTGGTCTATCCCAGTACCACTTCATGTAAATAGTTTGAGGCTACACCTCAATTACCTTGTTCTATGTATAAAGTTCTAAAACATAGTTCCATGTAATTGTTCTAGTTTATCGTTATGAGGTAAACCGCCCCTGATCTCTGGAAGGGGCGGTATAAAAATTATATGCAAATAAATAAATACATTTTTGGGGGAAATGTGTGGATAAATCATATTCAAAATAAGTTTACAAAATGTATTATATTGGTTTCATAGAGTAATTTTATAATTTGTCGTCTCATTTGGTAGTTCAAGGCAACAGCAACAGGATAAATTGGCAGACTAGATGGACCAGACTGGCCTTTATCTGCCGTCATTTACTATGATACTATGAAGGCCTATTTCCTACAGGTACATAGGCCCCAATATGCCTTAAAAATTTGCCCCACAAAAACTGCAGAAATTGGAACTAGAATGATGCTGCATATATTTGCACCAGTTCGGGGGAGTGATGTAACTGTATGCATGTAACTTTATAGAATACACACACAGCTTCTATATGTGCACATTCTATCTTTAAGATTTAGTAAGGAATGCTGTGAGTTAGACCCTTGTCCTGCATCTCTTCCTAAGCGACTACCTTTTAGTGGGTAGAAATAGCTTACATTGTTTGTTAATTTGGCTTTAGAACAAGGCTGCTTTATTGAAGAATTGGGTCAGATCATTCTTAGCCTGATCCAAAAATCATCAAAGGTGGATAAAACCTTATGTTTTATTTTTTATTTTATTTTATTTTTTATTTACATTCTCTTATATACCGCGCTATTCTGCATCAGTGCGGTTTACATTGAACAAACTAAAATTACATTGAACAGGGCATTATAACTTGGAGATAACTATTTTACAGGGAACATGGGCTATGGAGGGTTAAGTGGCTTGCCCAAGACCACAAAGGAGCACCCGTGGGACTAGAAACCCCAGTCCTTCCGGCACAAGGTTGCTGTCCTCTAGTGGGATTTGAACCCCTGACCTTCTGACCTGAAGTATCTTGCCCCAACCACTAGGCCACTCTTCCACTCCAAGTTAACGCCTAGTGGCTAGCATTTCTTTTCTTGCTAAACTCCTGGAAGCTGTGATATCATCCCAACTCAGGAATTCTTTGATTCATTTGATATACTGGACCAGATGCGATTGGGTTTTAGAAGTTGTTTTTTTAGCATTGAGACCTTATTATAGGCTTTGATAAACAATTTGAGGAATATCTTGGACGAGGGTAATAATACAATTTTACTTCAGTTAGGTTTATCAGCAGCATTTGAAACAACTCTTCGTAATTTGCTGTTGCATAGATTGGATGAGATCGGAGATTCGGGAAAAGTACAGAAATGGTTGAGCTCCTTTTTGATGTCTAGATCATATAAAGTAAAAAGGGGTGGCGAGTATTTATCTTTATCATCCATATGTTGTGGTGGTCCATACAGTTCCCCTCTCCTCATTCTTATTCAATGTATTCCTTGCACCATTGGGGAAAATCTTGAGACATTTTAATTTAGCTTATTTTATCTATGGAGATGATGTCCAAATAATTATCCCAGTTCAATCAACAATAGCTTATGCTTATGATGTGACTGAGGATTATTTAGATAGAGTGAGAAGCTGGATGTTGAATCATCATTTAAAATTGAATGTTGACAAAACGATGCTTTTGGGTCAGTATAGATGGAACTTTGGGGCCTACTTCAGGCTCTGCTATTAATGGAATTTGGCTGAAATTGCAACAGTCAGTCCAGAGGTTGGGATTGGACTGTGCTTTAACTTTTGACCCTCAAAATGGTAAGAGAGTTTACAATTCTTTCTTGTACTTTCATATGATCTGTCATATAAGAAAATATCTATCACAAGAACATCTAAAGAATTTGGTACAACCTACTGTTCTTATCCATTTAGATTATTGCAATTCCCTTTACATAGGTTTAACACAAAGTGTGCGCCTTTGCCTACAAACCACATCGTACACAGCAGCTAAATTAATAGCAAAGACAACCCACTATGATAGGGTTACACCAATTCTGATTTTCCCTCGTTGGCTGCCAACACGTGCCAGAAAGTATTTTAAACATGTTTTGTGTTTAAATGTTTACATGGTTTAGCTCTGATTTATTTGTCATCACTTGTCTCTTTAGCAGAGAGTCACTATGAGATAAGATGTTACCCCAAAACAAGTTAGTCTTACCCAATCTGTCGCAGTTCAAGAAATCATTTACCATAAAAAAAAATAAAAAAATTTGGAAAGCACGCTCCTAGCTTGTGGAAATCCCTGTCACTGGATTTAAGATCTGAATTACATTATTTAAGGTTTCACAAAAAATTTAAAAACTTGGCTATTTAACAAATATTTCTGTCTGATTTGATTATAAGGTAGTGTTTTCCCCCTTAATTAGGTACTGGCTGTTATTTTTAATGTTAATTATTAATGAAGTCATTATTTTCTAATATAATGTCAAATATTAATTGAAGTTGCTGTATTGCTATGTCCCTCTTTGCAACCCACCTTAAGCCAAGTCTGGTTAAGTGGAATAAAAATGTCAAACTAAAATTAAACTAAATTAAAGGCTGCACATAATTCATATCTCCATCCATGTTCTGCCCAAAATCCACTTCCAAACATGTCGACACCAGAGCTGCGTGAAAGTACGTGCGTTCTTGTCACTGTGCACACTTGTACGTGAGGAGGGGGATCATTTTATAAGTAGTTTTTTTACACACACATACTGGCATATCGCTATGAAAAATCCTCTATAAAATGCCCCCTATAATGTCACATGCTCTGAGAAGACAAGCAGAACTTATACAGAATTTCAAGTTTCATCATGAAAGCAATCTAACACCCCACTAAGTATGTCGATTAGCCTACCCTCTTAGACCAGGAGTCCCCAGACTTTTCAAGGGAAGCGTCGCAAAGAACATAACAAATTACTAATGGGTCTCCCTCTGTGTTTGTTGCCATTCTGTACAACCATTGTTTTTTTTTTTTTCAGCTTTGGAAAATGGAAACTCTGTTAGCCTTGCTGTGTCTTTGCCGTTATAATGCATGAAAAAAATAATTAAAACTTTGTGGGCCAGAGGATATGGCAGACCAGAAACATGAGCTTTGTAGGACACACCTGGCCCACAGGGTGTAGATCGAGTTTTCAGTGGCATCCATCAGGAGGGCTGATTTTAGACAAACTTTGTAAGAATATAACTTTATATATAATTTTGTTTTTAAGTAGAACGTTGTGCATCGAAATAAAACAAGACTGCAAACTCTTTGTGGAGCATTTCAACATAACCAGCAATGTATGTTAGCTACTGCAAAGTGCTGTTTTAATTGCATGCAGGCAAGTAAATTGAGGTGCATAGTTTAATTTGAACTGTCCATATAATATGTTGGGATAATTAAACGCTGAAGGCTGCAACAGATTTGGGAATGCTATGCAAGCAGAAATGCTGCTCAGTGAGAAATGTTTGCACAATGTAATACAACTATTAGATGATAGGAAACATATTACTGCATGGCAGAATATTAAATCTATATTTAATGCATACAAAGCATTTATATTTCTAGATGTCTGATGACTTTATCTTTATCTTTCTTTATTTAGCAGATTTGATATACTGCCTATTACAACAGTATTAAGGCGGTGTACAATGAAAACTATCTTGGCTGTGGAAAAGAAGAATAGAAAGGAATGCCATTTGATGGATAGGAAAGTGGACAGAGAGAAAGGGACAGCAACAGGTAGTGAAAAGCGAGCTACAGAAAACATGATAGACGAGACGAGACGTAGCAGATGGACCAACATAACGAACAATAGACAGGGTGACAAAGACAGGTAACGAAGCAGATTACAACTAACATAGCAAGCGGACAAGCTACGCAACAGGTACATAACAGGCAACATAGGGGAACATCAAAGCGAGGAGACAACAGGGGAGGCCGACTCAGGGGGCCATGGGAGCGACCCGGGTGGGTGCAGAGATGTTATAGCCCTTTAATGAGTTGCGAATGGGTAAGTGTGCTTGACTGGGTGGTGGTGAATGGGGGGAGAGGGAGGTCAAAGGCCTGGCAAAAAAGATAAGTTTTAAGCATAGCCTTGAAATGAGGGAAGGATAGCTTGGTACGGATGACATGTGGGAGGGAGTTCCATAAGGCTGGGCTAGCGAAGAAGAAAGCGGCGTGACGGGTGGATTCGAGGTGAGCCTGAGTTGGGGAAGGGAGGAAAAGGCGATTGCCGTGGGCGGAACGTAACAGGCGGGGGGTAGGTTGAAGAAAAATAAGGTCGGCTAGGTACTGGTGGGTATTAGTATAAAGAACTTTGTGAGTGATAATAAGAAGCTTGTAGACATAGCGGGCTTTGACGGGAAGCCAGTGAAGGGAGAGCAGGCAGGGGGTGACATGATCGTGAGGGGAGGAAAAGGTGAGAAGACGGGCAGCTGTATTTTGAATTAACTGCAATCTACGAAGTTGGTACTGAGGGATGCCGGCGAGTAGGGAGTTACAATAATCAAGGCGGCTGATCACCAAGGAAAGAACCAATGTGGTAAGAGATGCAGAGGGAAGAAGAGAGCGGATGACCCGAATTTTCCGAAGTTGAAAGAGGGAGCTACGTACCACCCCAGAGATGTGTTGGTGGAAAGACAGCGAAGAGTCCAGGGTCATACCAAGATAGCGGAGGGTAGGTGCCAAGGGAATGGGTGAGTTTGACATCAGTGGTGCCAGGGTGGGAGAAGAAGCACCGAAAGTGAACCAGATGGCCGCTGACTTAGAGGGGTTGACAATGAGGTAGTTGTCATGGAACCACTTGGCAACGGAAGCTAGGCAATTGTTTAAAGGGGAAAGATCGGGAGCAAGTGATGACGTATGATGAACCAAGAGGATGTCGTCGGCAAAAAAGTAGGCGGATAGACCAGTTTGTTGTATAAGTAAGGCAAGTGGTGCGAGGAAAACATTGAAGAGGAGCGGGGCCAGGATAGACCCCTGCGGGACTCCACAGTGGAGAGGAAGGGGGTAGAAGAAGAGGGACCCGAGTGTACTGTGAAAGAACGGGAGGAGAGAAAAGAATGAAACCATTGATAAACCATACCCTGGACCCCGAGTTCCGACAGCCGTGAAAGAAGGGTGCGATGATCAATGACATCGAAGGCTGCGGTGAGATCAAGTGAGACAGCAATTGAGATTTCCTTTGTCGTGAGACCGATGTAATTCATTGAGGAGTGCCACAAGGATGGTTTCTGTGCTGTGACCGGCTCTAAAACCGGATTGTCGGGGGTGCAGGGAGATAGTCGAATCAGGAGTGGCCTAGTGGTTAGGACAAGGTACTTCAGGCCGGAGGGCCGGGGTTCAAGTCCCACCTGGGGACAGCAATCTCAGGCCGGAGTGACTGAGATTTCTAGTCCTATAGGCACTCCTTGTGGTCTTGGGCAAGCCACTTAACCCTCCATTGCCCATGTTCCCTGTAAGTATTAGCGTATGTGTGTCATATCTCCTCGTGTTAAATGTATCTCCCAATTGACCGCTTTGACCCGGTGAAAAGCGGGATATAAATACAGCTAAATAAATAAGATGTGCAGTGAGTTGATGGAAAACAAACTTCTCAAGGATTTGTTTGTCAGAGAGATAATGGCTTCAGTCTTTTTTGAGCCCTTCTTTTGTTTCCTGAAAAAACATAGCACAAGCCATGACAGCACAAGAGCACAAGATCTACCGGCACTGCCATGTCCATAATGCTTATCATTTTGCTGAACTGTACTAGATGAGTGGGTTATGCTCCCCAGCCAGCAGGTGAAGGCAGACCCAGGACAACTTTCAGCGATGTCATTACTTGGTATATCTACCAGTGTAGCACTGATTAGCCAGTATTTGTCTGCCTCCAGCAGATGGCAAGGTGTTTGGAGTGGTGCAGCAGTGCAGATAGGCCCATCTCCCCTGACTCAGAAGGCCTGTAGGCCCAATGTGTGCTTGGGTACATCTTTGTTTCCTTGAGCCAACAGCTGGCCTGTATCCAGCGCTCTCACCCTCAGATTTGAGCACGGGGGTGGGGGGCCAGTGAGTGGATGGAGCTCTTGAAGGGGATGGCAAGTCTGGGCACAAGTCCTCCTTCCCTCCTGCTGTCCTCTATCTTATTGCTCTTAATTTTGTTTCCTTTTTCTTTTCCTATTACTAATTTTTCAATGGGCTCTTTGCTGCTTGCAATAAAGCAGCTTCAAAGTTAAAAAAATAAATAAATAAATAAAATAAATCCTTTGAGAAGGTAGGCCTTTCCAGGCTTGTATGGGCTGCTGGGGCAGCTCTTCTCAGGTTTTCCCCCACCAGTCTGTTAGCTACATGGATTCTTTTTTCAGGGATTCCATTTTCACCGCAGTTTTTCTCTTTTTGGTAGCTTTGTTTTTTTCACGGTCTTTGATTCCTCTGCTGCTGCAGTGCTGGGCTGCTTAGACCGATGTAACCGCATTCCTTGGCGGTCTAAACTTGTGGCTGCAGTTTTTGGCCCTGAGTGCTGAGGATGCCCCAGGGCACATTTTTTAGACATAATCTCGATCCCCCATGGGGGAGGGCCTGGGGCTCAATGCTGTGTTTGCTGCCTCTGCCACAGATGGGCACTGTGGCCATTTTTGATGACTGCATGGTTTCTGCTGAGAAGGAATATGGTGCAGTGGCTACAACCTCAAGCCTGAAGGGTCCTTTGGGGGGCCCCTAGGGCCCTTTATCATCTGATTTTTGCAGCAGCTCCTGAAACAGCTTACAGGCTGCTTTCAAATTTTAGCAGCTGTGTTGTGGCCTCTTTGTGGGGTCCTGTGATCCTGACCTCCCTGTATGGGACTTGGTCCCTCTGGTGCCTCTTTCACTGACAGCAGGAAGTTTAGAGCTCCGTTTGACTTTTTTCAATAGTCCATTCCTTTGGGAGCCCTGTCTTGTCCCCAATGTGATTTGGTTGGAATGAAAATGAGGATTCTCTTTTTCAAGCAGGTGGGTCAGCAGAGGAGGTGGAACTTCCTTTGGTGGTCCACCTTCTTCACAGGGGGTATCTTCTGCCCTTATTCAGGAAGCTATGTCAGTCTTATGCATATCGGAGCCCACCTCTGTGGAGTTGTCACAAAGGGGCCCTATTCTGGAGAGTTTGCAGCATCCTTCTGGCCTCTCCCTGCCCCCCCCCCCCCGACTATACTCCCTGACTATACTCTGTGCCAGGGCAAGATTGAACATCTTTTGGGATCCCTTGGGTGGATGCTCTGGTCATGGCTGTGACAAAGGGCATTTCCATCCTGGTAGAAGGGAGCGCCATGCTAAAGGAGTCTCATGATAGCAGAGTGGAAGCCCTCCTCGGAATGCCTTTACAGCTTCAGCTTTGCACACTCAAGTAGAGGTATGTGCAGACCAAGTGACACAAGCTGTCTTATGCTGGATCCAGCACTTGTTAGACAGTCTGGAGGTTGTGAGATTGGAATCTAGAGCCTCTTATGTAGCAGATGTGCAGTATGCCTTGATCAGAATTTCCTCTAAGTCCAAGAAAATGGTAGTAGTGGCTGGACAGTAGCTATGGCTGTGAAATTGGTTGGCTGATGCTTCCAAGTTGCAGCAGTGCAAGCACCCCTTTGAGGGCAGATTTCTCGTTGAGAATGGCCTTGAGACTTGGAGATGCTCACCCTCAGAAGCCCTGAAAGATAGGCCCAGAAGTCCCAAGAATGCTTCATGTAGGGCTCTGCTTGGAGCATGAGGATGGTCTCTGGTAAGAATTCAGGCATAGCCTATTCTTCTTATGACTCTAAACCCAAGAAGGGTCAGCCCTTTCAGGGTTCCCAGCATTCTCAAGACTCAGCAACAGCTCTCTCTGCAACCAGTAAGCCCCTGCAGTGACATCTTCCAAGGCAGATCCTGTCCGTGGCGGCTCCAGCTGAACCTCACTTTAGACCAATGAGTCCTTGAGATTCTAAGTCAGGGGTATGCACTGGGGTTTTCAGATCCTCTTTGGGATGTCTTTGTGGAGTTACCCTGTGGCTCCCTGCTCAACTGGGTGGCGATTGAGGGGACTCTGCAATGCCTCTTGTAGGATCCATAATGAGAGATGAAATGCAGAAGAAAATGGTATGCAGTTTCATACAACGTGTCAGCTTCCCAAGGCCACAGGAGCAGTTCTGCGGATGAGAGAGGGCTAGAAAGCTGATTCATTGAACGTAAACAAGGCTGAAAACAGTGGGTCTTCAGTGTCCATACACACAAACCTTTGGCAAGCTGCAACTAATGAGGCCTAGGTAGCAAGTCAGAGGCCTCTGTAGAGATATCAATGTCCTTTGGCTCAGGAGATAATAGGCAGGCTGTAGGCATTATCCTAAAAGTCCTGCAGGGAACCTTTTTGGACATTTCAATGGCATCTGTCTCTCTGCAGACTATACTATCCTTTCTGTCATAGGTGATGTCTTCTTTTCACTTTAATTGGGTGGTCATCCTGCCTTCATTCACAGAGGACCCCCCTTGGGTGAGATCCCTTGCTGCATCTGCTGGATGTGAGAAGGATGTTACTGGAATGCCTTGAGAGTACTAATTCCTTTTATCAGTCACAATATCCCTTTGTTTTTTTTAGTAGTCCAAAACAAGGGTAGGCTACGTCCAAGTCCTCAGTTGCCTGCTGGATTAAGGAAGCTATTAACTGACCCTACCTTCTGTGTGGGAAAATGCATGCCAGAGTCGTTGGAGCTCACTCCTCTAGGGCATAAGCCTCCTTTTGGGTGGAGTCTTCTTTGGTGTCCCCAAAGGATATGTTAAGATGTCTGCTTGGTCATTTCTGAGCACCTTTGTGAAGCACTACAGGTTGCATATGGAAGCTGGGGCACATGGCACCTTTGGCAGGGCAGTTCTGTCCTGAGCATCGTCTTCCTCCCACCCTGGGTCCTGACTGCTTGAGTGCATCCCACTTGTTTCGACTGGTCTAGCAGGATAATAAAGAAGGAGAAATTTACATACTTGATGATTTTATTTCCTTGAATCTTGCTAGACCAGTCCAGGAATCCCTGCCCCTGAAGACTATACCTATAGGTTTGGAAACCCTGCTTCCTCTTGATCATGTTGTCAGTATCTGTGTCATCAGTATCTGTGTCTGACGCAGAGTCAGTTATGGTAAGAGAGCTAAATATTTTGTTCAGTTATTGTTGTTGGTTAATACTTTGAGTTTTGAGTCTTAATATCCGCATTGGGTGTACTAGTGATGAAATCACTGAAAGTTGCTCTGGTTTGCCTCCATCTGCTGGCTGGAAAGAATAACCCACTTGTCAGGATTGGTCTATCAGAATTCAAGGAAAGAAAATGATCAGATTATGTAAATTTTTCCCTCCATTTCTGGAATATCCACCTGCAAGGTAAGATAGTAATTCAGGCCATTCACTCTTTCAGTAGATTCCACCATATAGTGTACTCAAATGCAAGAATGAAGGGATTCTGGATCTAGTAAAAACACTTTAATTATTCATAAAAACGTACTGGGGCAGCCTCCGTCAGTCTCTATTAAAATGTGATGGACATTTTTGTTGGTGACCTTCAGGGGAGCTTCTTATGCTGTAGTAAGTAAAATAATTTTATCCGATATTCAAACAGGCAGGTATTTAACCTTGACAGTCAGCCATAGTGCTTAAATATATTCCAGATGTTCAGTGGCAGTATCCGGATAGTGGCTGCCACTGAATATCTGGATTGTGTGGCCACTGTCCAGATAAGGGCCGACTTTATCTGGATAGTGGCAATTTTCAGCCATCACTTATCTAGATAGCAATTTAGGCCTACTTTTTAGGCAGCCTCAGCTATCCGGATAATTGCCAGCTAAAAATTGCAGCTATCTGGATAAGGTTGGTACTTATCCGGATAGTGGACACACCATCCTAGCTCCGTCCACCTACTCTCTCCCCCTCTGCCCCCACACTTGCCAGGACAGACTGTGGAAATTTTCAGTGGTGCTATCTGGATTGTGCTGCTGAATCTTGCTCTCGGCGCTCTTATCTGGATAGATCCCTATGGGCTTTGAATGTCAGCTATATATATATATATATCTTTTATTTATTTTTTAAGTTGCAGAATTCTTCCATTGCTGTATCTGGAAGTATTCTATTCTGAATGAATCTTATAAAAGTTTGTTACCTTTCAGCTTTTAGGCCTGTGGCTCCATTACGGAATAGTAAGTTCATTTCTTGGTGCTCCAAGACTGGCATTCTGGTGGTGTTTTTATAAAGCCCATATAGTTATGCAGTTGCCTGTGCACTAATTGCTAGTCTGAGATCACTAGCTCATTTTATGTAGGCCATTAAGGGTGGTAGCTTTATAAACCATTTGCATGCATAAAAGAGAGGTATTTGCGCAGAAATGGCATCTTTTAGAATTGCTCAGACTATGTGTATATAAATGTGCCTACAGTTCTTATGTGCATAACTTTACTCCAACTGAGTGGAGACATTCCCTGGGATGGGGTTGGGGGAGAAGTTAGCGTTATACGCACACTTCATTAAATACTTGCATATGCATTTAAAGTAAGCCAGTTTGCAGTTCATAAATAGCAGGGGTAAATGTGTGCTTGTGCTTCCCATGGAGAGATTTGCAAACACATGTAACTTAAGCACACACCCATTGCACAAGTTTGTTGGCTTTTTCTTAAATTATCCTCCCTATGACTTTCTGATGTGAATTGTCTTCTAATGGCTACCGATATGGGCAGTACATAAACTGGTGACCCACAGCAGATGTGGCATGCAGTGAGTTTTTTCTTCCTTTGCCAATTCACTAAGTCATTCTGTTTCCTGAATAAAGTGATGGCTTCAAACTTTCCATCTGATGAGTGGCATGCTGCTAAAAGCCCTAGATTGGGTAATTGTCACCATGAATGCCAGCCTTAAGCACTAGGAGACTCAATATATATAGCAGATGGTTCAGGGTCACTGATCCCTCAGGAGGCTTCCTGGACAATCAACTGGTTGGAGGCTAGTGATCTGACTGGCCCTAGTGAGGTTTCAGGCCTTGCTAGAGGGCAAAGCGGTTTGGGTATTTTTGGACAATGCCATGGCGGTGGCGTATATCACCAAGTAAGGAGGGACCTGAAACTCTGGGGTGGCCATCGAGGTGGCTGTCCTTTGCAGATGGGTGGAGGAACACCCAGTTGCTCTGTTGGTGATCCACATAGTGAGTGGCCACAGTGTTCAGGCTGACTTTCTGAGTTGGAACACAGTGGATCCTGGAAAATGGGAATTGAGCCCCTGCTTTCAGCCTTATGGTGTGAAGGTGGGGCCTTCTGGTGTTCAATCTGATGGCCACGTGGGATAATGCCAGAGGAGCAACTTTGTCTAACCATTTCATAATTTCATTCAAACATTCATCAAGATTTTGAAGGGAAGTTGTTCTATCACCTTCCAGCGGGACTATCATTGAAAAAGAGTGGACAAATGAGTACCAAGTGCTCTTTGGGAGTGTAGCAGATTGAGTTTTCTTGCAGTTTATTTCATTTCTATTTGTTCATTTACCAGTAGTCACTGATCAGCCTAGTGCTATCTATATAAGCTGTTGCTGAATATTGCGATTTGATAAAGCGGAATTGCTTAACAAATATTTTTGTTCTGTGTTCACAGATGAAGATCCAGGAGCAGGACCTCAGAAAACACCCACAAAGAGGAACAGAAGTGAGGGACATCTTGAACAATTTTCAGAAGACTGTGTTCGTGAGAAACTAGCTCAACTTAAAGTAGACAAAGCGATGGGACCGGATGGGATACACCCTAGAATACTGAGGGAACTTGGGGACGTTCTAGCAGCTCCACTGACTGACCTTTTCAATGCCTCATTGGAGTCGGGAGTGGTGCCAAAGGACTGGAGAGAGGCTCATGTGGTGCCTTTAC
This sequence comes from Ichthyophis bannanicus, assembly GCA_033557465.1. NCBI lineage: Eukaryota > Metazoa > Chordata > Amphibia > Gymnophiona > Ichthyophiidae > Ichthyophis > Ichthyophis bannanicus. The sequence goes on from CM066033.1 coordinate 549,776,485, forward strand.
ACAAAAACGGAAGTAAGGATGTGGTTGAAAACTACAGGCCGGTTAGTTTAACTTCGGTGGTGAGTAAATTATTGGAAACGCTGCTGAAAGAGAAAATAGTGAGGTTTCTGGAGTCCAGCGGATTACAGGATCCGAGGCAGCATGGATTCACCAGAGGCAGGTCTTGTCAGACAAATCTGATTGATTTCTTTGACTGGGTGACCAGGGAGTTGGACCGAGGGAGAGCTCTAGATGTTGTGTATTTAGATTTCAGTAAAACCTTTGACACTGTTCCTCACAGGCGACTTATAAACAAACTGAGCACCCTAGGGATGGACCCTAAAGTTACTGCTTGGGTTAGAAATTGGTTGGGTGGGAGGCGACAAAGAGTACAAGTAAATGGAGCTCACTCTGAGGAGAAGGATGTTATCAGTGGTGTGCCCCAGGGATCTGTCCTTGGTCCGATTCTTTTTAACATCTTTGTTAGTGATATAGCGGAAGGGCTGTCGGGTAAGGTTTGCCTCTTTGCAGATGATACCAAAATCTGCAGTAGAGTAGACACCCAGGAAGGTGTAGATAACATGAGGAGGGATCTAGCTAAGCTAGAAGAATGGTCTAGAATTTGGCAGCTGGGATTTAATGTTAAAAAATGTAAGGTCATGCATTTGGGCTGCAGCAATCCAAGGGAGCAATAAAGTATAGGAGGTGAAGTACTTTTGTCCACTAAAGAAGAGCGGGACCTAGGTGTGGTTGTGTCTGATGATCTTAAAGTAGCTAAACAGGTAGAAAAGGCGACGGCAAAAGCTAGAAGGATGCTTGGGTGCATACGGAGAGGAATGGCTAGCAGAAAAAAGGAGGTGATAATGCCTCTGTATAAGTCTTTGGTGCGACCTCATTTGGAGTATAGTGTGCAATTCTGGAGACCGCACCTTCAAAAGGATGTGAACAGGATGGAGTCGGTGCAGAGGGTGGCTACTAAAATGATTAGTGGGCTTCATTATAAAGCATATGAGGACAGACCTAAGGATCTTAATATGTACACCTTAGAGGAAAGGCGGGATAGAGGTGATATGATTGAGATGTTTAAATACCTCCGTGGCATAAATGTTCAGGGAGAGAGCCTCTTTCAATTGAAAGCAAGTTCTGCTGCGAGGGGACATGGGATGAGGGTGAAGGGAGATAGATTCAGGAGTGATATGCCGAAATATTTCTTTATGGAAAGAGTAGTGGATCCGTGGAATAGTCTCCCAGTAGAGGTGGTAGAGATGAGGACAGTAACTGAATTCAAAAAAGCATGGGACCAACACAGAGGATCTCTAAAGGTAAAAAGTGGACTATTGTAGTTGTTGATATGGAAGGACAGACTAGATAGGCCATGTGGTCTTTTTCTGTCATCACGTTTCTATGTTTCTATTGCAACCATTGAAGTCCATCACCATTTTTGTCTCCTGGAGGAGGTGCTGGAACTGACAATGATGGCTGAATTCAAAAAGAGGTGGGATAAACATAGATGATCCCTTTCTAGCAAGAGGATAGAAACAGCACTGGGATAATCAGCACAGAGTGGTGATTCAATTCAAAACATCGGTAGAATGACCATATGGCCATTTCCAAGAAGACCAGCTTAACCCACTCATAATGGCAGTTAGAACCTTAACTACCTTACTGGGCAGACTAAATGGTCCATTTCAGTTTTTATCCGCCATCATCTGCTTTATTATATCTTACTTTTAGGGGTATGTATTTCTGAGTGCACATCCGATTTGTTTGGGCACTTAAAGATTTAAAGTACATGCAGAGAGCTTATATGCATGCATACCTACAAATTAATATGCACACAATTGATTTGCATGCTTAAAGTTCTAGTGTGCATTCAGTGAATGAATATCTGAAACATATTCAAAGTGACCAAAAGTCCATGCACACCTCTAGTTGCTATGTATATATTCTGTATTTGAGTTACATTAACAAATTCTCCATTGACATACATGGAATCCTAATGGTGGAGACCTATAAAGACTGGTAGGAAAGACTGGAAGATGAGAAGTAGAGAACACAGAGTTGAATGACTTTAGACTTCAAGGGAATGTTGTTCTGTTATACTCCCTGATGATTAGTAACCTATGGCATTGACTGTTGTATGTTTTAAGCATTCCTTGGAAAGAAACTGATGGTAAGGCAATTTGCTGTATTGTGTATCAAGGGCAGAGTCTAAAAATATGCAGGAGAAGACTCTGCTTTATAAGCTGGGAAGGGTAAAGTTCAGGAAAATTTACTTATACTAAGAATTTGTTTTTCTTGAAAGTAGGGTTGCCGCTTTTTAAATTTTTTTTTTTTTCTAACCATATGCTGAGGCTATGGAGGAGATCTTCAAGCACATTTGCAGCAAAACAATGGACAGAAAGTGACTTTATAAAATAATTGGAGAGACCAAGTGAACACCTATTTGGAGCCCCACCAATCCCATAGAAATAAAGATTAAAACACGTCGAAGTTCATTAACAGCAGGTGTAAATGTATGTGTGTGCAATACATGTGACCATCTGCATTTTATCAAGAATGTGTGTAAATCATAACTCTGCCCATGCTTCATCCAGACTCCACCCTCTTCAAGGGTACATTTGTTTTTGTCATTGTGCGTACTTGTACATGCGAAGTGGTTTTATTAGTAGTATTCTGCGTGAATATACCAGCATTGGCACGCAAAAAAACCTTTATAAAATTAGCCCTTGAGTGTCCAAATGCAGAACAGTTTGCTACCTTAGTTAAAAATGGCCTTGGTTTTGCCATGGGGGTTATTTACTAATGGTTATTGCACATACTATCTGCCTCAGGGACCATGGGAATAAAAGAAAATCCCATACTAGAAATACAAATCCCTGTGTCAGTATTTGCTCACTTCTTTTTGAAAGGACTTGGATTATTTCTCTAATCTTACTGGATTTAGCTGGTATTGCCTAATTTTGTACAGTACTCATATACTTGAGCTGTATAGCAATGATACACCGTTTTCAGTTACCATTAATCGTTGCATGTTTTCAAGCAATGTCTGCCTTGTTGAAGGATCATGGTTTAACAATTCATTCTATATCATCCTGCTAGACCAGTCAAGACAAGCGGGTTGTGTTCCCCCTACCAGCAGATTAGTGGAGACAAAGAACCAATAAAAAGCTCAGGTTTCAATGACATTGCTCCTATGCCTCTATGCGCTTCAGCCATCAGAGGTCCCTTCAGTATTTTTGTCTCCAGCAGATGGTGGATGGATTTTTTCCTCTATGAAGAAAAAAATCTGAAGATTGAGAAGAAAAAGATTTAAATGCTTGTGAACAACCACCTATGAAGAAAGGCTAAAAAGGTTAGGGCTTTTTAACCTGGAAAAGAGACGGCTGAGGGGATATGTGATAGAAGTCTATAAATTAATGAATATAGTGGAACGGGTAAACGTAGATCGATTGTTTATGTTATCAGAATATAGAAAGACTAGGGGACATGCAATGAAGCTACAGGGTAAACTATTTAAGACTAATAAAAGAAAATATTTTTTCACTCAACGTGTAATCAAACTCTGGAATTTGTTACCGGAGGATGTAGTAAAGGCTAGGCTGTTAGTGTAGCTGGGTTTAAAAAAGGTTTGGACAAGTTCCTGGAGGAAAGGTCCATAAACCATTATTAAGAAGGGACCCAGGATATCAATGCTTGACCCAGTACAAGCATTGTGGAACCTGTGTCTTTTGAGAAACTGCTAGGTACGTATGACCTAGATTGGCCACTGTTGGAAACAGGATACTGGGCTTGATGGACCTTGGTCTGACCCAGTATGGCATTTCTTATGTTCACCTTGAGGGTGACTCTCTCACTTGAGTGTGACATGGGAGGCTCCACTAGACTGTGATCTTTTCAGTAGTCTTAGGAGGAGGGAAAATTGGTTCAGCTCCATGCTCTTACCCTGGATACCCTGTAGCCAGAAAATTGGATGGATGGAAGAATTCAGCAGCGTCGCACAACCTCAGCGCCCCCTGCTCTCTCCTGAAGATTGCAGAAGGCTCTCGGAGGAATCTGCCTGCCAGCCACCTTTAAATGTGGTGCTGCCAATAGACTGCTGGTGACCATTGGCGCGGTGTGGGGGTTTCCTGCTGTTTTCTGCATGCCTTAGTAGTGTTTTTATCTATTGTACGCCTGGTCCTGCAAGCTTTCCACCCATGCGACTCCAATGCATGCTCCTTCCCTAGCACCTGTAATGTGCATTGCAATAAAAACGCAGTTAATGCGTGCTTTTGGGCTGCTGCAGCCTTAGCACACACTGTTGCAATACTTGCCTTAATTCTGTCTTCTTCTAGGAAATGTTCTTTGAGCTGTGACAAACGAGATTCCTCATCTCTAGATTCTGGACTCTGCTGTTCTTGCATGGCAGCTTCTGAGTTAACCATGGAGGGCCTGCTTCCTCTCTCCCAGGCAGGAAATGCAGTTAGCCCAGCCTTACCTGCCTTAGGAGGTGACGGATGGCACTATGGATAAGAATATCCAGCCGGCCAGAGGATCCGGTGCTGTGAGATGTCATTGTCCTCTAGAGGGGTGTGGCAGCTGTGCCCCCTGGTGTTGGGGGAGGTCATTTCTGAGAGGAGAGCTTCCGGACTCAGGATTGTCCTCCCCGGAACTCCTTTCCTTTTTATGTCAGGCCTGGTCCTTCTGGCATGGAAATTCAGCCCTTGCAGCCTCTGGGTGCCACTGGGCACAGTCTCATGCAGGGCAGGCTGAGAGTGGAAGCCCTGTTCGATTACCCCTGGAGATTGGGAACAACTGGGAGCTGTCCGAAATTTTGCCAATAACTCTGGTTCAGATGGCTTGGTACTGGGTTCTGATGTGGAAGAAGAAGTACTCTTGCCTTCATAAGATTGTAAAGAGACTGGAGTGATCTTCCTGTTCCAGAAAGAGAAGCCAGCAGCATTGATGGTCAGGGTCTCATCTGTCTTCAACTTCACGGATGCTTCCAGCATGGAGTAGGAGCCGAAGGTACACCCACTCCTTCAAGGGGTGCTGAAATCCACTATTGTCTTCCCATTCCAAGATGTGATCAAAGATATGATCTGGTCAGAGTGAGATTCTACCAACTAACCGCCTAAGGGGCTAAGGGTGTGGAAGAAGATCTAAGCTCTCTGAGAGAAGGAGTGTGTATTAAGTTGTTTGGCATTCCCAAGGTGGATGGACAGACTATCATTCCCATGGAAGGCGGATCGGCCTCAAAGGATTTTCTGTATTGCAAGGTGGATTCATTGTTGCGGAGTCAGTTTGCTGTGGCAGCTGCTCTTCTGCAGCTGGTGGTATGTAGCAGCCTGACATCTCAAGCTCTGCTCCAGTGGATTCAGTCTATTCCACCAGGTGACACCTACCCCTCTTTTGGAGTCTGCTGTGGTCTTCCTTTCTGATGCTATGTATGACATTTGGCAGCTAGGGATGGTGCCCTGACGGCAGTGTCATGGCATTGGTTTAGACTTCAGCAGCAGACTTATCTTCCAAAACCCGGTTGGCTCATCTGGCATTTAAGGGGAAGCTTCTGTTTGGAGTCAAATTAGAGAAGCTGGTGAAGGACCTGGGCAAGACAAAATCTTACCGCCTTCCTGAAAACAAGTATAAGAGGCCTGTGAAGCGGGTTGGTGCCCATTTTTCGTCAGCCTCTGCCTACCACTGACGGCACGCTGGCCAAACTCTCGGGGGTCTCAGAACTCTTGACATTACCGACCTGGAAAATCTTTCTTCCCCTCTGCTTCCGGACTTTGGGCTCATTCTCTGTCTTTTCATGGAGCGCTTGGGCCCAGGGACTCTGTCCCTTCAGGGCTGTGCAATGAAGGTTTGGGGCCTCATTCCCTGGTTCCCCCAGTTGGAGGCAGGCTTCGCCTTTTCTTTCAGGAATGGGCTCGGATTACCAAGGATCACTGGGTAGTAGACACCATTCAGTTCGGCTGTGTCCTGGAGTGCAAAGAGCCCATTCCAGATGCATTTGTCATCTACCCTTGTGGGTCTGCAATCAAAAGTACCTCTGTATGGGCCACTTTGAATAAGGTTCTGGACCTCAAAGGGGTCAACAAGCACTTGTGTATCCTGCACATCTGGATGGAAACCTTGCACTCTGTGATTCAAGCAGTGTGCCAAGGGGAGTTCATAGCTTCATAGACTGATCTAGGCAGATCAACAGAAGTATCTACGTTTTGCTGTGCTTGGTTCTCACTTTCAGTTCACCACCCTTCCTTTCGGGTTGTCTTTCACCACGAGGATGTTCCCCAAGGTCATGGTGGTAGCCATTGAAGTACTGCGGCCACCAAGGGATCTGTCTCCATCCATGTCTGGACGGTTGGCTCATCCAGGCCTGTTCCCTTTTAAAGGCACCTTGGGTGGCGTCCTGAGTGGTGTCCATTTTGAGGTGCCTCGGCTGGGTGATCAATTGGGGAAAGAGCCAATTGTTGCCTTACCAGTCCCTGAAGTTTCTGGGAGCATGTTTTGGCACTTGAGTGGGCAGAATATTCCTGCTGGAGGAGAAAGTCAAAAGATTGTTGGATTGCCAGGCGCTGGTCTGTTGCAGCAAGCTCCCAGAGCCTGGCATTATGTTCGGTTCCTTGGATTGATGGCAGTGACTCTAGCAGTCCCTGCTGACTTGGTGGTCTCTGAGTTCTCAGGTATTTGAGCACAGGCTCCCGCTCCCATTGATGGAGAGGTCCAGCCTGCGGTGGTGGCAGCAACCCGGTCATCTGAGGGAAGGGCGTGCCGCTCGACGATTACTCCTGGATCCTCCTGATGAAGAATGGCAGTCTCTTGGGCTGTGGAGCTCATTGCTAAGACCATATGGCCTAGGGCCATAGGATCCACAGGAAGCAGTGTGGTCCATCAACCACTTTGGGGCAAGGGCCATCAGGTTGGCTCTTATGTGTTTCTGGCTTCTGGTTGAGGGCTAGGCACTTTGAGTGTTTCCAGACAATGCCATGATGGTGGCTTCTTAGGAGTGCCAGGATAGCTCTGGAGATGGCTCTCGTGTTTGCCTGGGTGGAGAAGAAACTCCTAGCCTTGTCAGCTCAGCACAATGCCAGGGTGGACAGTGTGGAAGCAGACTTCCTCAGCCAGCACTTTCTGGTTCCTGGATAGTGTGAGTTGAGTCAGGAGGTGTTTGAGTTGATTCTGCACTGCTTGGGCTGCCCCAAAATGGATCTAATGGCAGCACACTCCAATGCCAAAGTTTTCCACTTCTATAGTTGCCACAAGGAGATGGGGTCCGAGGGTGTTGTCGCTCTGACCCAGCCTTGGCCAAGTCAGCACCTGCTGTACATGTTTCTTCTGTGGCCCCTGGTGGTGCTTGTGCTTCAGCAGAAAGAACACCACCCGGGCAGGATTGTTCTGGTGGCGCCGGAATGACCCAAGAGGGTGTGGTTCAGAGACCTGATGCAGCTCCTGCAGGCACCTCCTCTTCGGTTGCATCCATCTCAGGGCCTATTGCGGAAGGGACCAATAGTCCAGAAGGACCCAGCTTCCTTCTCGCTTACAGCTTGGCTCTTGAAAGGAGATGGCTAGTGCATAAGGGTTGCTCTCCAGCGGTGGTCCCTACTCTACCAAGCTGGCATACATGCGGGTCTGGTGCCTTTTTAGCAATGGTACGGCGCATGACAGTTTGCTTCTGAGGCGGCCAAGGTGCCAACTCTGATGGCCTGGAGAAGGGCTTTTCCCTTAGCTCCCTGAAAGTTCACATGGTAGCTTTGTCCTCTGTCCGAGGTCCGGTGGCTAGTAAGTCTCTGGACTTGCAACCGGACGTCTCATGTTTTATCCAGGGGGTTCAGCATCTGCATCCTTTCCTTTGGTCTGTGATCCCTGCCTGGGATCTGTGTCTGGTGCTCAGGGCCCTGATGGCAGCGCCCTTTGAGCCATTGAAGTGCACTACTTTAAAGGATTTGATGCTCAAGACGGTCTTCTTGGTTGCTGTTTGTTCCGCAAGGCGGATTTTCGAGCTGCAGGCGTTGTCTTGTCGAGATCCTTATCTGACTTTTTCAAAGGAGGCAGTTTTCATTTGGCCTGTGCTTTCCTTCTTGCCTAAGGTGCTTTTTCCCTTTCATGTGAACCAGGTGGTTTGCCTGCCCTCCTTGAAGGAGCAGTGTCGGGGGAAAGATAAAGGTCTGTGACTTGTGGATGTATGGAGGGTGCTTTTCTGGTATTTGAAGGTTATGAATTCTTTTTGTAAGTCCGACCATCTTTTCATGCTGTTTCTGGAGCATGCAAGGGTGATGCGGTGGCCAAGTCGACTTTGGGGCACTGGATTAAGAGGCCATTGCCTCAGCATATCTGTTGTGGAACCGGCTGGTTTTGTGTACTCATTCTACCCAAGCACAAGCATCCTCTTGGGTAGAGCTGAGCTCAGTAGCCCCTGCAGACATTTATTGGGCAGTAACTTGGGCACCACTTTCCATTTCTCTCCAGCATTACTGCTTGGATGTCCATGTGTGGGCGGACACAGCCTTTGGCTCAAGGGTTCTATGAGCTGTTGTGTCTTCTTGCCGCCCAGTAGAGTTGTGGATTTGCTACATCCCACTTGTCTGGACTGGTCTAGCAGGACGATATAGAAAGTGACATTTTATTTACCAAATATCCTTAAAGAAAGGACATTATTTGGTAAGTAAAATGTCACTCGAGTGCAGCTAGACCAGTCTAGGGCCCGCCCCTAAACTTGTATTTGCTTTGTTCTTCTGTTGCAATACATAGTTAACCTATCCCTACAACAAGGAATCATGCCCTCAGAACTAAAGAAATCAGTCATTAGACCGATCCTAAAAAACACTACACTCAACGGAGAAGACCCAGCCTCCTACTGTCCCATATCAAGTATCTCATTCCTGGCAAAGATCATAGAAAAAACGGTCCTTCTACAACTCCAAGACCATCTGACTGACAGTGCTCCTCTTGATGACCAGCAATATGGCTTCAGGCAACATCATGGAGTTGAAACCCTGTTACTAGTCCTACTTAACAACCTCCTAAAGGGCCTTGAAAACAAAAAGAAAATGTACATTCTTGTATTCATTGACATCTCAGCTGCCTTTGATACAGTAAATCATGGGACCCTCATAAATAGGATAAAATCAATAGGAATAACAGGAACCCCACTAAAATGGTTCTCATCCTACATCTCAAATCGAACACAAAAGGTTCAATTCAACGGAGAAAAAGCAGAATCTTTCTCACAAAAAAAGTGAATCCACCAAGGATCTGCTCTCTCAGCACTTCTGTTTAACATATATATGTATCCACTATGCAAAAATTTTCTCACGGCACGAAATTAATTACCACATCTATGCCGATGATATCATGCTATACACACAACTAGACACTAAAAACCCAGACTACAACCCACTGGAGACATGTATCGGAGAGATGCAAGACTGGTTACAACAAAGTAGTATGTCAATTAATCACAAAAAAACCGAAGTAATGTATATCTCCAAAGAACCGAATTTTGACCCTCCCACATCAATAACACTATGTAACAACACTTACCAAACAAAAAAAGAAATAAAGTATCTAGGAGTCACATTTGACTGTGACCTAAAGATGGAAAAACACCTCCGAAAGACCAACAGAGCAGTTTTCCACAAGCTTAGAGTGCTCCAACCCATTCGGAATATTATTGATCCCCAAGACTTCAGAACAGTGGCCCAAGCACTCATCATGCCACATTTTGACTACTGCAACGCCATCCTACAAGGTTTACCTAAAAAACCCCTAAACATATTACAAATGGCACAAATGTAGCTGCCAGGGTCATAATGAAGAAAAATCTAAGTGACCACATCACACCAGTACTAATTCAATTACACTGGCTACCCATAACAGCTCGCACAAAATACAAAATACTAACAACCACCTTCAAACTCATCCACAACTTAGCACCTTCCTTCCTCAACAACCTAGTAAGATTGCAACCTCCTACCCGAAACAGAAGAACCCACAATTCCAACATCCTTCACACTCCAACAGATATAAGATCTGCCAAAGCTAACACCAGCCACAGGGCTTTCTCATATGCGGCGCCAACACTGTGGAACCAACTCCCACCAGAACTACGAGCTAGCAATGACCTTCTAGACTTCAGAAAGAAACTCAAAACGCACATTTTCCAATCACATTTCAACCTGAACTAAACCCACAGATGGAGCAGCCCCTGACCACTGTGTCCAAGAAGATTATCCTGTATATATGTATTTATGTATATATGTAAATGAACTCCCCCATAGCTAAGAAGTGTTAACTCTGTATGATGTGCTTTTCTGACAATCTGTATGTAAACAAAATTTGTACCTGCCTTGATTCGGCAGTTTCACAATAGTAATCCTACCCGCTTCTGATCGCTGGAAGGAGCGGGCTACAAATGCTTGCTAAATAAATAAATAAATAAATACCCTTGGGTCTGTTATGATTTTTTATACTTGGCTCTGCAGTTTCATCTTCTACTGACAATCTTCTGTTTATGCTTTCCTGCACATAGTTCTCTACTGTTGATTACTCATTGTTGCTCGCAATTGAGATTGTGTGATGCTTGGCCTATTTCTCCCATATGCTTTGGGATAAATACAGAAGGGACCTTTGGTGGCTGAGGTGAAGAGAGGCATAGGAGTGATGGTATTGAAACCTGGGTTTTCATTGGTTCTTTATCTCCACCAGGGGAACACAACTCACTTGTCTGGACTGATCTAGCAGGACTCGAGGAAAGAACATTAACTGGTAAGTAAAATGTCACCTTTTAAGAAACTACCATTCGCATTACCAGTGATGCAGACTGACATTGAGCTCCCTATGAAAACAGAATTCAGGAATCCGGGAGTAGTATTGGATGAACATTTGACACTGAAGCAGCATATTAAGAAAGTCATACAATCCGCTTTTTATAAAATGCATTAATTTTGCAGATTAAAGCCATTCTTGTAGCCAGATGATTTTAGGACAGTTTTACAAGCATCTATCATCTCATGTATTCATTATGTTAATATTATATTTAATGGACTCCACAATCCAAAATTATGCTTTGAATATTTTGTTAGAATTATCATGTTTTGATCACCAAAAAAAAAAGAAGTTTGGCAGAACGTCAGTGGGTTACTGATCATATTAAACATAAAACATTGATGTTGATATTTAATACAGGTCATGGAATGACAGCAAGTGCTGTCTCGTCAGTGATAACATCCTATGGTGTTTATGTTTACTAAACTTTGGTAATGGTTAGTGCAGGGTTTAGCTCGCATCCTGTGTGCTGCAGTAATCCTTATGCATGCCAAATTTGTGGTCTAGCTGAGAATCTTTGTTAATCGCTTAGTGTGGGTCGGGTCGGGGCAGAGACTGAGCGGGTTGGGGCAGAGCATCTGCATTGCAGTTAGTGCAGGTGTCTTTAATGCATACTAACTAGCAGTGTTGCACAGTACAGGTGCACTTACCACCATTTCAATAGGTGGTTTTAAGCGCAGCCATAGTAATGGTGGCAAATCACTTAGAGCGGGGGTGGTGTGAAATCTGTGCTAACTTCATAGGGACCTGTTGGGCATGCCTCCATTTGTTGGCATGGGTCTGGTGCTGAAAGCCCTGCGTACTGCCACATTTTAGTAAACATGTCTTTGTGCATCTGATAGACTAGTACCACTTTGTTTGTGAAAATCATTTGTTGTGCCTGATATAAAAGCTATTAGAAGATCCAAATCAGATGCCAGGACTTGTTCATTGTCAGCTCCCCACCCTTTGGAACACCTTCCTGCTTGAAATGAGGGAGACTTTATATTTTATTGCCTTCCAAAAGAATCCGAAAGCATTTTTATATTTGTAAGCTTTTAATTAATGGTTGTGTGATGTCTGTTTTATACAGTTTTGTTTTAGTTAGATGACAAAAAGTCTGTTTACCATTACTCACTAAGTATGGATTATATGGGATAGAAATGTTCTAATTAAATAAATAAAATAAAAAACTGAAAGATGTACACAAGGAGAAGACTGTTAAAGATGCCAGCACTTTCCGTAAGCCTACCTATGCCTTGGCTATAATATATGCTAACTCGTGTAGTGGAGAAAGGACAACTTTTTATTTATTCTGTTAAGCTCTGAGTACATCTGCTGAAATCTTCCAAGCCTATTAACTAGAGCATGTAATTTGAAGAATTTCTTCCTTTTTTGCCTTAAATGAATTGCCTGTAAAGGTTTTCTAAGGTTATTTTTATCTGAATTATGCAGTGATTAGCAAGGGTTCTAGGCTGAGACAAAATATGGTGATAACTTTGCTCCAAAAATTCTTGGAAGCCTTCCACTATGAATATTCTTGTTGGGGTGGGGGTTGAATTTATTGTGGATTCGTGAATAGATACCTAATCCCCTGGCAAATATGAAGTTTCCTGTTGATTTGGTACAGCTCTGTTGAATAGCCCTGTTTCTAAGATACAATACTCAAGCGTGATGAGCTAAATTAAATAGGTACGAGGTGTGTTCAAAAAGTATCAAGACTTGTTCTGTAGCAACAATACGTCGCACCACAATGCCGTTAAGCAAGCAGTGACTTAGTTATGTGCTCTGCATGTGCAGTGTAGCATGGCTGCAGCACACCTCTACTTTTTTAAATCTCGTGATGTTTGGTACTGTGTAAAAGCAGTTCGTCAGATTTACGATGAATAAAAAAAATTGAACAGCGAATTCTGCCAGAAACTTGGAGAACAAAATCCCAGAGGACAAGAAATGAGTACAAGGAAAATTCACAAACCTCAAATTTTTTGAATGAAGAGCATTCTCACAATATTCACTCTGACGATGCAAAGCAAGAGAATTTTGTACTGAGGAGGCAAGGGCAGACTAGAGCAATGAGGTCTGAGATTCAAGTTTAGAACATTGATTATCACATAAAGAAAAATTTAACCTCATGCTCGTCAAGAGCAGCCACCACCTCCTCAGAGAAAGTAGAAATACGAGAAAGAGAAGACTGCAAAGATAATTTTGTCCGTTTCACCACTTCCCATATATCTAAGTGAAATATCTTGCGGAGGTTCAGGTTTCTCAGAAACGTCTTAAGAAACGAACTGGTTTTAGGTAACACAAATTTAGAGTCAGAAAGAGATTCCAAACGTAGGAAAGAATCCGGCAGGGGAATAAGTCCCAATGTTCCCCCACTCTGCTTATATAGAGCAGGGAGAGCGTTAACAGAACTACTACTCAGGTTGGGAGGAGTAAAACCCAACGAGGATGAGGAGGAGGAAGAGACAATACTTACAGCTGGAGACTCCTTCCCGATGGCGGAAGCTGCAGGAACTTTCTCCATAACTCCAAAATGAGTATCAAGAGGACCAACAACCTTAACAGCTTTCACCATCGGGGGAGCAAAAGCTTTCTTTTTTTGTTTCCCCATCCCGAGAGCAAGCAACTTCCTTACTCCTCCTCCTGCCCCTTTGGACATGCCCCTTCGGAGCACGCACCTACGGCCACGCGCCTGCATCCCATGGTGGGGCTGGATGAAATAGCCCTTACAGCCACACGTCACAGGCTAGTGCAAAGCAGCTGAGACCAGGGTCCAAATCAAGAGGGAAATGCAACAAACGGGAACAGAGCATGCCTACATTTAACGATTTTGATTTTCATTCGTAATCTTGCAACATTGTATAACTATTTACAGAGACCTTGATATTTAATTAGAGCAGTAACCTGTTATTGGTGTATCTGTTGGGTTGCGGTTTTGTTGTTAGGGTGTGTATTATCTATGGTGTTGAAATATTCTGTGAATAGGCAGGTTTTTAGATATTTTCTGAAGTCCGCGATATCTAGAAATTAATCTAAGGTGAGACGGGAGGGAGTTCCAAAGCGATGGGGTATAGTATTCGAACACTCTGTGGAGCAATATTTGGAAGGTGCACGTCTGTATAACCATCGTTGAGAGGGAATTCTGGTGCTGCTTCCTCCTTGATCTGTTGTTAGGAACCCTTTTGACTGTTTCTTTTAGACATTCGGCAGACTGATTGTGTAGTATCTTAAATGTCATCATTATGGCCTTGAATTTTATTTGTGATTGCATGAGGGAGCCAGTGGAGGGCTTCTAAGACAGGGGTAATATGTTCATGTTTTTTTGCTCCTGTGATTAATCGGGCTGCCGATGAAGACAAAGTTGAAGCAGTGCATGCCACAATGCACTCAAATAGTCGATTGACTACCAGAGAGCTTACCAAGGACATGGATATCCGTTTTCGGTCAGTATAGTCCATTCTTACTGTCGATTTGGGTATGAGACGTGTGTCTGCAAAATTCATGCTGAAACTCCTGCCCCTTGATCAAAAAGAAGATCAACTGTCTCCAACCAGGGAGTTGTTGAAATGCATTGAAAATAACTCAGATTTCATCAAAAAGATTATTACTGGTGATGAATCATGAATTTATGGTTAAGACCTGGAAACTAAGGCTCAGTCCTTACAATGGAAGACTTCAAACTCTCTCAGACTCAAGAAAGCCTGTCAGGTGAGAAGCAATGTCAAGGTCGTGCTTACAGTTTTCTTTGATTACCAGGGCATTGTTCATCATGAGTATGCTCCAAAAGGCCAAACCATCAATAAGGAGTACTACGTCTAAGTTCTGACTCATTTGAGAGATGCAGTTTGTCGAAAGAGGCCAGAGTTGCACAGGAGTGGTGAATGGTTGCTTCATCACAATAACGCCCCAGCTCATGCATCACATCTTGTCCAGCAGTTCTTGGCCAAACACCAAATCGAGCAAGTCAGTCAGCCTCTGTGCTCACCTGACCTCGCATCCCTGTAACTTTTTTTCTTGTTTCCAGAACTGAAATTACTACTGAAAGGAAGGGGATGTGCGACTTGGAGACCATTAAGCAAAATTTGACACAGCAGCTTCACTGCATAACAAACGTGGCATTTCAAAATTGTTTCCAGCAATGGCAGGAACGCTGGAGGAAGTGTGCTTTATTGGAAGGGGACTACTTTGGGGTAGAGTGAGTGCAATAACAGTCAGTGTTATACTTCTTGTGTTATTGTACAAGTCTCGATGCTTTTTGATCACACCTCATAATTCTTTTTGAAGGATGATTTGCTTTTGTTGGATTTGAATGGTTGTTTTTTTGGTCCTGATAATTCAAGCTTCATTTTTATTGTCAAGTGATTCTTTCTGATACATCATTTGGAATTTTCTGCAGGTTACGCTAATTGTACACATTTTTGACAAAGACTAAAAGTTGTTTGGGCAGCCAAATCTCACTTTACTTTTTCTTCATTCCCCATACCACCAAATGGTACAGCAAGAAATATACACACGACGATCCTATCTTGTCCATCTTGGCAATGCCTTTCCTTCCCCTTCTACACTGGTTAAGGCTATGTCTGTTTGACTCTATGGGAAGATGCTGGAAAATGCCCCCAACAGTTACCCCACAGGAATTCCCGGGGGGAGTGGGGGAGGTGTGATTCTTAATTCAGTATATGCTCTTCACACCGGTTGAATTTGAATACGGCGTGGCACTGGCTTAATAAAGTAGATGTCCTTAACCAGTAGTGTGTGATCAAGACCCTACTCTATTATGGCATTTGCCACAATATGCAGCGATTCATGCCTGCCATTAATATTTATCATTATGATTGTTACAAATCAACATTTGTGCTTAGGCTGAAATATGGATATTAGAACAATGAGTTTTAGTGCTATTTAGTGATGACTTAGCTGTTAAAACCCAACAGAATTAATTATTTGCGTATGTCCATTGTGAATTAAAAGTAGTTCTTTTTCATCTAATTGCTATTGACTTTGTTAGCTTGTAAAATAAGAGTGATTGTGGCTGTACTATCTGTCAGTTGGCTGATTGTTTACTTCTGCAGATGTGAACTACAGTTTTATGTTTCCCAGTGAACTTCATAATTTGACAAGAAAAACCTTTGGGGAAAAATTGAACTGAGGAAAATTGCCTTGTTAATCTAGTTTAAAATCCAAGCATTAAAGCTGAATTGCTTACTGCTTCTGGGCTGTTAAACAGAGGCTTGAATGCAGTAGACACCCAGTTAAAATCCCACTCGCTGCCATACAAACTGCGCTGCAGGGGTGTATAGCTGTTTCCAAGATTAATTTGGCCAGTCTGGCTTCCTAGGCATGTATTGAAGACCATTATGCTTTGTGGCAGTCCAGCGAGTGACTGGCACTGACTGTACTCCTTTGTGGTATCTTTTTGCTATCGTAGGAACGACGATCTCAAAGGAGAAGTGAATGCAATGAAATAAACTGCAGGGAGGGGGATGGGAGATTAACAAATACAATAGATAGATAAAATTAGCTTATTATTTATTTTTATTTTATTTATTTACAGTTTCTTATATACCGCACTATTCGGCATCAGCACGGTTTACATGGAACAGAAAAGCTCAATACAGTTAACACGTATGAGTTTACAGATAACACATATTACAATTGGCTTTGTCCTTACTATAAATAGCAGAATTCCCCACCCTCTTCCATTGAGGATATTGTTTTTGTTTTGACCCGACTTGCCTGCCCTTTACTATGTCTGAAGGGAGGGGGGAAGTTTGATGGGGGGATGGGATCCAAAGCTAAGGTGCCTGTGCTCACAATTGCAGATATCTAGAACCCAACCATTGCAGCTGCTTGGGGAGTCCCTTAAGCAATGATTCCCCTCTTCTCAAGTCATGCCACCTCTCTTCTCAAGTCACTTCATTGGCTCCCTATCCGTAGCCTAGTGGTTAGAGTACTGGCTTGGGAACCAAGAGACCAGGGTTTGATTCCCACTAGCACTCCTTGTGGCCTTGGGCAAGTCGCTTAACCCTCCATTGCCTCAGAAAAATTCAAGTTATCAATGTCCCTGTTTAATGTACGTTTACCAAGTTTAAGTTACAATGTAAACTGCTTTGATTGAAACGATAAAGCGGTATAAAAAAAACTGTTAAATAAATAAATAAATGTCTACTACTGACCTATAAGTGCCTTCATTCAGCTGCTCCTCACTACCTTTCCTCTCTTATCTCTCTGTACACTCCTTCACGGGATCTCTGATCTTCTGGCAGATCCGTTCTGTCTGTGCCCTTCTCTTCCACTGCCAACTCCAGACTTCGATCTTTCTACCTTGCTGCTTCTTATGCCTGGAGCAAACTACCCGAGTCAGAGTGTCAGGCTCCATCTGTGGCCCTGTTCAAATCCAGGCTATAAACTCATTTCTTTCAGTCTGCTTTTGGATCCTGATCCCCCTAGTCTCCTATTCACCTCCTTTGTGTTTCCTTACCATTCTCCTAGCTATATCCTTGTCCCCAGTTGTTATGTTGTCAGTCCCTACTCATCGGAGCTTAAGACGATCTTACATGTTTCTGTACAGTACTATGTACGCCTTGTAGAGCTTTTCAAATATAAGTAGTAATAGTAGTAGTAGTAAACTCCCATGCTTGCTGTTTTATTAACCACACTCTTGGAGGTGTTTTTCTTGCAGCTTTACTCAAAGTTGCATGTACATCTCTTCACTTATGCATACCTGCGTTCCCTTCCATCTTCTTCATGGCCTTTCCAACATGTGTACTTCTTTCCAGTCGCTTTACCTCTCCTGCTCTTTTTCTACTTTTTAATTAAGATCTGCTGTTCTCTTAGCTATGAGACTCTGTCATACAGCAGGGTATCAATTCTCCATCACCACCTTTTCCAGACAATTCCTTGCTCCCTGTGCCTGGACACTCTGCCCTGCTGTCCCTCCTCCATAGCATAGCCTCTGTTTCTAATACAGCCTAAAACCACAACTCTCTGGGGCCACTGTTAAAACTCAAACCTAGTCATTCCTGCACATGACTTCCTTGCTTCACCCGCAGACTGCTCCCTCAGGTGGGCTTTCATTAGGCCTCGGTCTTTGCAGTTAGCCACACTTTTTAATTAAAACCTTCTATTTGTGATGTTTGTCTTATTGTCTCGAAACTTCAAAAGGCAAGGACTGTGTGTTATATGCATCTAGAGGAGATCAAACCTAAGCTTTCTTTAGAAGCTCAGATGGCAAGACTTCGACTTTTATACTTTGGACATATCATGCGAAGAGAGAGATCATTAGAGGAAGACATCATGCTTGGCAAGATAGAAGGTCAACGCAAAAGAGGAAGGAAAGCAATGAGATGGATCGAGACAATAACAGCAGCTACAGGTACCAGTCTGTCAACAATGAGTCACCTGACTGAAGATCGAACACAATTTAGGATAGCTATCCAGAGGGTCGCCATGAGTCAACGGCACTTTTTTTTTTTTTTTAGTGCCATCAAGTCAGTGTTGACTCATAGCGACCCAGCTACCTCTGGGTTTTCTTGGCAATGTATCACCAGAAGTAGATTGCCAGCCTTTTCTTCCAAGGCAATGGAGGGTAAAGTGACTTGCCCAAGGTCACAAGGAGTGCCAGTGGGAATCGAACCCTTGATCTTCTGGGTACTAGGCAGTTGCTCTAACCACTAGGCTACTCCTCCACCTCAATGGCACTTAACAACAACAAAAAGCACTCTCTACTCCTGATGGTGCCAAAAATGATGATGATGATGATACTATTAGAACACTCTAAAAGTCATCAATAGGCGTCACTGTTCTAGACTGCCGTAGTTCCTTTTACCTGAAGACAGACAATCTGCAGCGTACCCCATCAGGTGAAATATTTTATGGACTCCATTGATTCAATATAATTTTAAATAGAACAATGCATCATGAAATTTGATATTACAGTTGTGGAGCAGGCAAAGACAACTACATGTTTTTGTTATGTCAGATGCGTAAAAATCAACATTGCAGAAACATGAGGGTGCTTTAATGTTTGCCCCATACTACTGTAAATTGGTCATAGTAATTGCACAGTTTCTACCTGTCTTGTAACCTGTACAATCATTTAAAATTATTTTTCAATCCATTTTCTATCCTCCCCAGGATGATTGCATGGTTGGTGCAGGTCTCCTTACCATACCATCCAAATCTCTAGCACTTTGCTGTACTCTTAAAGCACATTTGCACTTACAGCTACAGTTTCCATCTTTTCAGGGCTGCCTGAGCTTACTCTACTCAGTTCTAGGGCTAAGCCATCCCCAAATAAATAATATTTGATCATAAAATGTAGAATCCTTTGAGGGTTATAGGCAGTATATCAAGTCTAATCATAGTAATCTGTTACAATTTTATGGATTGTTTAAACAGATCAGAAAATGGAAAAACCATCAATAAAATGATGTTACCTGCTTCTTTGAACAGTTTGGGAGTCATTTACTAGCGGTTAACCTGTGCTAACACTGTTAACGTCTGTTTTTTCTTACAGGGACCAATATTAAATATGGGCCTTGTGGAAAATAATGTGCCGTAGCACACAGTTAGTAAAATACCCCCTTTATTAGATAGGAGTTGTAAAGTATCTCCTGTCTTTGTGCCAAGCATTCAAGTTCCTTGCTTTTCTGAACCCAGCAGTTTCCTCCTGCCCCCTTGAGCTTACAGTGGAAGCAGCTTCTATTGGACTGTAACACCAGGGGGCATATTCACTGCGCTCATAGAAAGGAAAGGACTGTGTGCATTTTTTTTTAAATAACTGCTTGTTAAAACCTTTAGTAAACCTGCCCCTAAGAGCCTTCATTCACAACTACCCACGAGTTTTCCTTTATTTGACACCCCCTCCAAATTCACGTAGTCCACTCATTGCTGGGACGGGAATGGGGAGGATGCAAGAAACCCTGCTGTTGTGGTCTCTTCTGTTTAATCCTTGCCATTGTAGGATATCTGGACCTTTGCTTTCCCTCCCCCAGGGGGCTGTAAATGCCACCTCTGCAGCTTTCCAGTCTTGTTCAACTTGACGAAACTGACCTGATTCGCAATTTATGTGTGGAAACACAACCACTTACATGTGTAAATTGCATCCATGGGTAAATGGCCATTTGAGAAAAGGCCGATTTTACATGTGGGTGGCCATACTAGCTTGAAATTGCTTGGGAACATGGCGAGGGCATGGCCTGGGCAGTACAAAAATATACCCAGACATTCCCCATTTCAAATAGGAAATGCGCGGCTCCCCTACAGATTACACTGCTCCCTGGCATGAAAAGGTATTTAAAAAGTGCTTCTTTTAGTCATCCCTTTTGAGGAGAGATTAAGGGGGATATTGTCCTTAATCTCCGAATGCTTATTTCCCCCTCCAAATTAAAAGGTCATTAGCAACATCGAGGGCTGGTTCTACCATTAGGTGAACTAGGTAGTCACCTAGAGCACCAGTGGTCGGAGGTGGCCCATTGCCATGGCTACCACTCCTCTCCAGGACCGGCAGTGCAGCACTTAGCATAACCTGCGGCGCTGCATCATTGTTCCTTCTTTCCGCCTCTAATGCAGACTTCCTGTTTGCATGGGGGTGGAAACAACTGGTCCAGCCACTCCCACCACCCTACAAACAGAGAGTCTCCGTCAGGCACAGAAGAAGGAAGAGCGCTCAGTCCCTGAGCTTCTGGTAAGCACTGTGTCACTGTTTTAAAGAAATTGCCGTCACTGCCGGTCCCGGAAAGGGGTGGCAGTGGCAGCAGGGGGACAGGGTGGGAGCAGGGGGGGGCAGGAATGAGGTTCACATAAGGCGACTCATAGCCTTACACCAACTCTGACAACATTGTCACTTCTATGTTTGCAGAATAATTCAGATGCACATGCGAGTGCTGACATTTACACATGTAAGTTGCCGAATTTGCTCTGTAGATTTTTCTCATATGTACATTTGTGAAACTGCTCCTCCCACTGCACGTAGATCTAATTCCCTGTGTCTTCCTGCTCTTCCTTCTGTGTGTTTTAGAAACGCCTCCACTGTTAGCAGAGCTGTTGCTAAAATGCTGTCGGAATAGAGTACATTCTGACCTCCACGTCTCAATTCCAGTCTCCACATCCTATCTAAAGTATGCTGTAGCTTGTTTATGCATTTGCTCCGTGCATGAATTTCTTGAGTAAAACCATATGTATCTACTTGTATTTCTATTCTGTTAGGGTTCAGCTTTTGTTTTCATATGGAAGGTCTCTGGGAGAGCTCAATAATGATCTTGTTGTAGGTCAGTCATGTCTTTCATTCATGATTATGAAAGGTGGTGGAGATTATAGTAATTGAGATCCATCTATTCTTTCAAAGGACACTGTTTGCATTGAATACAGGGCCAGTGAAAGGGTAATGGGCACTGAGCAAACCTTCAGCCTTGTGCCCCCCTGAGATTTTAATCATTAAACGCAACAATCATGAACATCAAAACACCACCACTCTCATAGCAATCTTGTAAAAATGTTTAATTGGACATCATACTTTTAAAATATTTATTTTATTTTATGTTATTTATTTAACAGGTTTTTTATACCGCTTTATCATTTCAGTCAAAGCAGTTTACATTGTAACTTAACCTTGGTAATGTACAATATTAAACCTTTCTTTGTGTGTATGTGTGCCTCTTTCCCCCGCTGATGGCTCTTTGAGTTTGTGTGGCCGTAACGAGCTGTTGTTTTGCTTTGACTACTGCTGCTTTTTGCTTAGAGACTCCTAAGCCCCAGGCAACCTCCTAGTCTTGCCTAATGGCTGATCTGGGCCTGATTGCTTACCGAATGTTGCATGCAGGGTTGAGAGGAAGGACACGTACATCATTGAACATTTCTCCATAGACTTCTCTTGCAGCATCTCTATGGTTTCATTGGAATGAAATGGGCTTCCTTGGAAGCAGAACATCTTTCCTTTTAAGTGCATTTTGCGTATGTGCTAATGCCTTTTGGGGAGGCTCCAGCAATTTATTTGGCTGTCCAAATGCATAGGTTTGTGCTTGCACAAAAAAAACCTATGCATTCTGGTAAAGGCAGAAAATGTGTCTGCAGTAGGTGCCAATGAGGGCCCAACTCCTGTTTGCACAATAACCAAACAGAGTCTTGATGTTGGCAAAGAGCTGGACTGTTTATCAATGGGGACACAACCCCCCATCAGAATAAAAAAGTAGAAGCTCCTGCATTGTGTGCCAACAGGGACCCAGCCCCCATTAGCACAAGAAGAAACTAGAACTGTAATAGCTCCAGTCGCGTCCCAGTACTAGCCGCCTCAGTGTAGTGGCTGTCCGTGCCATTCTGTCTGGGCCTTTTATAGCTTGGTTTGTACGGTGCCCCCACTCACAGGTTGTGCACTATGGCCTCCTCTAGTGCTACCAGCTCTATGGGCCCTGCTGTATTTTTCTTCCCCTCTGATTGGCGTATCCATAGTAACCATGAAGTCATGAACTGTGACACTCTCCTGCAGACAGCACTGCCAGTATTCTTGTGGCCATCAACCGCCGCTGAAATTCTCGGAATCAGTCAGTATGAGATCTTCCTCCAACACCCAGTGGCACAACCCTTCTGAGCAACCAACGTCCCCAGCGGATGCCACTAAAGACTATTTTGCTTATTCAGAGGGAAGGGAAGGAAGAGCAAAAGAAGGGAGGTGGAGGATTTGAAAGAGGGAACGGGGAAAGGGAAAAGTGGCTGTAAGAGTGGAAGGGGGAGAGGCAGAGGGGATGGAGGAGACAGCACGATCCCTCCCTCACATCCCCACACACACTCCTCCCTACTTTCCTTCTCCTGCAACACACTCCAACTATCCCCATCCCCCCATAAAAACACATCCATCCACATATCTCCACCTCTCCTGCATCCATATACATATACCCCAACTCCCACCTACCCATCTATCCATCCACCTATCCCTCAGACACAGAAATGCCTCCCTACCTATCCATACCTAGACCTCTTCCACACACACACACATCCATCCAGCTATCCCTCATACAGACAAAACCACTCCCAATCACTTCACCCCCCACAGATACCCAGACACCTATCCCTGCAGACTTGCAAACCGTGTAAATGTCACTAAGCAAGGTATTCAGCGGCCCTAACATGATTAATGCCATTGAATATCCATGGATCTCACCACTTGGCGCCTCGATGCTAACTGATTAGCATCGGGGTGTTTTGTGGACAGCACCCAGGGATAACCAGTCAGCGGTGATCTATTCACCCGCTGCCTGGTTATCCCTCAGCAGGAAAGTTAGGCACAGAAAAGACTGTCCTAACTTTCACCACCAAAGCTAATATCGCTACTACCCAGTTAGCTTCCTGTTTTACCAGCCGACCTGGCTATTCAATGCCAGTGGCCGAATATAGTTCCAGCATTGAATATCTGTGTTTAGAGTTCAGCGGTGCCAGACAGCCACTGTAATCGCACTAGCTGCTGACTAGCTGACCCTAAATGCCTAAATGGTCACATTTAACGATTAAAGGGCTCCTTGCTAAGGCTTTGCACTGGAGTGTAAGCATAGCCCAGTGGTTAGAGCAGCTGCCTGGTAACCAAAGAGACCAGAGTTTGAATCCCACTGACACTCCTTGTGGCCTTGGGCACTTAATCCTCCATGGCCTCAGCCACAAACTTAGATTGTAATCCCTCTGATTGTAACTGGCCTTAACCTAGTACTGGAATGGTGGGTGCTAAATAAATAATAATAACATGAAAAACAAATGTAATGTGCAAAGCCTCCACGTTAATGCTGGAACACTCACGTGCACTCCCATAGAGGTGTGATCAGGTGAACTCACATTAAGAGCCACTCTGCTGCTGATTTTGCAGCAATTATTCTGGCGCTAGTGGTACCGTGCCCTCCGTGCCCATTCCTCACCCTGTTCTGTGATGGCCAATTACTGTGCATTTTAATGTGTGCACAATAGTGATTCTGGCTGCCAGTTGCCGTTTGTAAAGATGCATGTTAACCAGTTGCCGGGCTTTAGTTAAAGGAGCCCTAAAACCTCTGTTCCTTTTTTTAAATAAGTAACTAGGTTTGAAAAGTAAACTTGCAATAAAGAAAAATAAATTTGTAGCACTTGCAAATAGCTATGCTTGCATGTCATTATAACTGATTTAGACTTTGTTCGCATGCATTCTTATATTCTTTCTACTTATAAAAATTGTGCACAAAGAACAGTTACGTGCATAGCTGAACTATCTACACACACGCAGATTGATATCTCTGTCTGTGTATGTATCTCTATAAACCTCCTAGAGGGTGAGAGGAAAATTATATTCTGTGCTTTTCATGACATGCTCAGTACTTGTCCATCAGTCTTCCCCTATGGTTTAACAGATAAATAGAGCATAATGTTCTGTCTCACTGTGACCATACTAGCGATGCATTCACTGTTTCACCGTATATATTGCATAAACAGTTGTAAGCCTGTAAGTAGTGGCAAAGTGTTCATGTTTTCCTGGTAATCCTGATTCAGGGCTGAATTTCCCATCAGGTTGGGAGATACAGTTCTCTATAAAGCAGTGGTTCCCAAACTCTGGATCACATTAGTTGGAGGGGTCACAGAAACAGGGTTCCCCCTCCCCAACTGCTTCTAGTAGTGGTAGTCAGCATAGGTCCTGAAAGCCAATGAATATTCACAGGCCCCCACTCCATCCTGAGGAGGCTTCCTGTTAGACTGGAAACCAATTTAGAGTACTGGGGTCCTGTGCTGACTGCTGCTGCCTTTCTGCTTTGGATGAGTTGGGGGAGGAAGAAAGAGATGAGAGAGAGGGGAAGAGGAGCGGAGACCTGTTATTTCATTTTCATTATCTGGGGTCACGTGAATTTTCACTTGTTAAAATGGAGTCATATTGGATAAAAGTTTGAGAAGCACTGCTAGAGGTTTCTCAGGCAAACTGTAGTTTGCTTAGTAAGTGCTCTGGAGCAGTGATGTACAAGCTTAGAGATAAAAAGAAAAAGTTTGCAAACAGGTTCAGTGAACCTAGAAGACGTTGGGCCCTATATTCGAAAGGCATTTACACGGTTTACTGGGCTGTAAATCGTGTAAGTAGCTTAGATGGGGATATTCAACGGCACTTACACGATTAGTGCCGTTGAATATCCTCTTCTAAGTCCCCTACACGCCTCGATGTTATCCGGTTAGCATCGGGACGTTTTGGGGGTGTTCTGGGGCAGAGCTTACGTGGAGACTGTCGCCAACCAGGAAGCAGCGATATTGCATGCTGCCAGGTTAGTGATCTGGGCCTTAAAGATAGGCAAGGAAAATGCTTGCCTATCTTTAAAGTGCAGGAGCTAATCGGGCAGCATCTAATATCGCTGCAGCTTGGTTAGCTCTGGCAGCTTCCTGTCTCTGCGGGATCACCGGATATTCAATGCCGTTGCCGTGGCATTGAATATTCAGAGTAGAGGTCGGCGGGGAAGGCTATACGTCGACTAGGTACTTAGCTCTTCCAAAATCCAGATGACTCAAAATCGGGCCCATTGAGTTTCAGCTCTCTCCACATGAAATCTGATGCAGTCCCCTTAAAAAATCTAATTTGTATTTGAATCCAAGTTTATTTCGCTATTGAAGGGGCTTGAAGTGGGCAGATTGTATTTCTGTTTCTCAAGTTGTTGAATGTTGTACAAATCTGTCACTTTTGGTTGGATTTTCTTCACATTAGATCTGGAAACTCTGAGCTTTCCCAGAGAATTCAGGAAAATATGAAAATGAACTAGAAGGATATATATGCTTTGTTCGCATTTAATCTGGAGTTTTCAGTACATTTGTCCATGAGACAGGGTTGTTAATATTAGCTGTGATGAGTGATCAGTTGCAGTTAATGATTCTAAGAAAAGTGAATTAATTGCCGAGTATGAAGAGCAGCCAGGAGGAGACACAGGCCACTGGGAAGAAGAGAAACACTTGGTGGCATGACTGGGCTGGAATAGGTAAGAGCCAGATCGGATTGCAACCAAAGAGAAGCAGATGCGTTGAGGTGAGAGAGAAGAGAGATTGCCATTGTGGGAAAGAAGAAAGAAGAAGAGACCAGGGTATGCAGGGGAGAAGCTGAGACACAAATGTGTTGATCTGAGAAGTAAAATATAGCAGGAGACCAAAGTATTCAGTAGAAACAGGAAAAAATAATAGCAGTCACTTATGAACTTGAAAACAGGCTGCATAATGCTAGGGAAGCAAATTATCGAAGTGCCTAGGAAACAAATTGAACAATGTTGATATGCAAAGCAGCAAACTGTCAAAATAGATGCATAATGCAGAAAAGTCAATAAAAATCTCCCAAGGAGTTTTCCCCTGTCTCTTGCGTCTTTGGTGGGTGATTGTTAGGTTAGCAGGTAACTGATGTATTAGTTAACCGAGTATTTCCTGTCCTGCAGCTTGGTATGAGTCTTGAATAGTATTTGTTATACGATCTTGTCCCCTGGTTTTAATGTGGTATTTTTAACTCAACCACCTCACTGTATATTTCGAATGAGAGGAGCTATAGCAAATACATTTAACATTATAGAATAGCAACTGCGTAAAGTGCACACGTAAAGGCTAATTAACGTGAGTGAATCACTCAACATCCGTCATTTAGATGCATTGACGGTCTGCTGAACTACACTTCCGAATCTGTCCCTTTTCAGGGTAAGAAGAGTTATTGCTGCTATAATCATGCTATGATCTGGTTTTTACCTCCAGATGTCATTAGCTCCTTAACCTCGTTATTCTACACGAACAACCAGGCTTGTTGTATTGAAAGACATTCAAAATCAATGAATGAATGGCACAATCTGAAAAAAAAGGCATTTCATGCAGTTAAATTGAAATTTCAGTTCCAAGCAAAAAAAGGCCAAAAGCTCTGCAAGTCAGCTTACTTGCAGAATTTTAATAGTGTCCTTTGCCCAAGGATTTATTTTCTTACAACTTCTGAAAAGGAATATATTTCACAATGTGTGAAGGTCAAACAATTCTATGAAAAGTGGTTAGAAACTTTTGCTTCATTGTTTAGTCCTGTAGTTATTTTTTGAAGAGAACATGCTACAACTATTAAAGTGATTTGCTGTAAATTCATCCCTGCCAGGATTCCTTACTGACCAGATGGAGGTAGGGTATAAGCTTTTGTTAATATTTAGATAGTCTTACTCAAGCTCACCATGATTTAAAAGTACGTCAAAAACAAGCTTTTTATGTTTTGAGTACTATAGATAACAAATGGGGAAAACATACTCATGGAATTATTTCCAGCCGCTCTATATGTGAGCGTCTCTGTGTCTCACCTAGATGGGTTCAAAGGGGCAAGTGGAATTGAGCGATATCCAAACATTCTGTTCATTTGGAATGAATAATAAAATAAAAACAAACGTGATAATAAATCAGACGATTAGATGTCAGTGTTACAGATTTTTACAGTTAAACCACTGGGTGCCACTGCCCTATCGCAAACCATAGTTACTCACCTGTAACAGGTGATCTCTGGGAACAGCAGGAATTTAGTCTTCACATATGGGTATCGTTGGTACCGATGGAGCCTGCGCGGGAACGCTCCCCAATGTCCAATTAAAAAGCTTTTGGGAGCATCCCACAGCGCCTGTGTGCTGCCTTCCCGCCTTTCCCAAATGCCTCTCTCCAGTTGAGTTTAAAGCTGAGACAAAGAGAGAAAGAGAGAGAGAGAGGGAAAGAGAGAGAGAGAGATAACTCCTAGGGGAGGTGGGTGGGTTGTGAAGACTAAATTCCTGCTGTTCCCAGAGATCACCTGTTACAGGTGAGTAACTATGCTATCTCCAGGAACAAGCAGGAATGTAGTCTTCACATATGGGGACTCCCTAGCTTTAGATGCCAGGGAGAGAACCCCAGAAGTTGTGTCCCTGTGAAAGGGCTCCACTTCCCCCCATGGATCTCCGGCATCCTACCAGGGATGGTGGGTAGGAGTTGATTAGGTATGGAACAGGTGCTGGAGAACAGCCTGACCAAACAAGGCATCCTGGCGGGAGTCCTTGTCCAAGCAGTAATGGGCTGTGAAGGTATGAACCGAGGCCCAAGTGGCTGCTCGACAGATGTCGTTGATAGACACAGAGTGCAGATGAGCCATTGAAGCTGTCATGGCTCTCACATTGTGAGCTGTGACATGGCCCTCCAGAGGAAGATTCTTACTCTGATAGGCAAAGGAAATACACTGTGCAATCCAGTTGGACAGTGTTCTCTTGGAGACTGGAAGTCCCAAATGAGAAGGACCAAAAGCAACAAAGAGTTGAGAGGACTTTCTATGTTGCTGTGTTCTTTGGACTGTAAAAGAGCTTTAGCTTTTGACTTACAAAGTATGAAGATTCCTTTCTGCATTTGATGCATGAGACCTTGGAAAAACCACAGGCAGATAGACCGCTTGGTTCAGATGAAAAGGACTACCTTGTCATGATGGAACCTTGTATAAGGAGGATCAACCACTAGTGCCTGCAACTCACTGATGCGACGTGCTGATGTGATTGCAATGAGAAAGATAACTTTCAGGAAAGGAATTTCAATGAGGTAGTAGCTAAGGGTTCGAAAGGTGGCTTCATGAGCTGGCCAAGAACCAGGTTTAAGTCCCTTGCCACCGGTGGTGGCCTAATGGGAGGCTTAGTTAGAAGAAGGCCTCTCATAAATCTTGCTATAAGAGGATGGGAGGAAATAGGTTGTCCATTTAAAGGCTTGAAGGAAGCTGCAATAGCACTCAAAAGGACTCTTACTGAGTTAGTCTTAAGTCCTGCATTGGATAAATGAAGGAGATACTCCAGTAATGATTCCAGAGTTATTGCAAGGGGGCTAAGACCCTTCTGTGAGCACCATATGGTAAACCTTTTCCACTTGAAAGCATAAGAGCGTCTTGTGGAAGGTTTCTGGAAGCATAAAGGATATCCTTTACTTGCTGAGAAAGGTTAAGATCATGAAGATCTAGGCCTTCAGCAACCAAGCCCTGAGATGCAGAGACTGGGGATTGGGATGCCATAACATTCCGTCCTCCTGAGACAGGAGATCTGGAGCAGACCCTAACCCCAGAGAGGGAGCTTGAGAGAGATGTAGAAGCAGAGGGTACCACACTTGCCGTGGCCAGTGTGGAGCTATGAGAATCATACGGCCTCTATCTCTCTGAAGCTTGAACAGGGTTTTGGGAATTAGGGGAATGGGTGGAAAGGCATAAAGGAAGACCTGACCCCAAAGAAGGAGGAAAGCATCCCTGGCCTGAGAGCCGGAATTCTGGAACAGAACCTGGGAAGTTTGGCATTCAACGGACTTGCAAAGAGGTCTATGTCCGGGGTTCCCCAAATTTGAAAAATCTTGGTCACCTGGTCTGCATGTAGAGACCATTCGTGTGGAAGCAGAACTCGACTGAGTCTGTCTGCCCAAGAGTTTTGGATACCTGGAATATACACTGCCAGGAGATGAATCTGATGCTCTCTGGCGAGGGTCCATAGTCGCAAAGCTTCGTTGCAAAGCGACAGAGCCTGTTCCTCCCTGCTTGTTCACGTAGAACATGGCTATTTGATTGTCCATATGGATGAGGACTGTCTTGTAGCTGAGCAGGGTGTGGAACACTCAAAGAGCAAGGAAGATTGCTCTGAGCTCTAAGAGATTGATGTGTAGATGAGTCTTCTGTGGAGTCCAAGTGCCTTGGGTGGAGAGGTCTTGCAGATGAACTCCCCAACCCAGTGGTGAAGCATCTGGCGTAAAGATTGTTGAAATGGGGACCCCACCAACAGGTTTTGAGTGGACTGCCACCATTGGAGGGACAAAATAAGGCGATTTGTGTTTGCTATTTTGTCTGACAGGCACCCTGATGCCTGGGTCCATTGAGTGCATAAAGTCCACTGGGCTGCTCTCATATGGAGGCGAGCATAAGGAACCACATGCACGGTAGATGCCATGTGGCCTAGTAGTTGTAACATTTCTTGAGCAGTGAGAAAAGACTTTAGCACTGCTTGAGAAGCTAACTGCACCATGCGAAGGCAACGGGTCTGGGGAAGATAAGCCCTTGCTTTTCTGGTATCCAGCAAAGCTCCTATGAACTCTAGAGACTGAGTGGGAGTTAGGCTGGGTTTTGGGATGTTTATGACCAGACCCAAATACTGAAGGATACGCATTGTGCAAGATAGAAAAATCCTGGCCTCTGACTCTGATGGGGCTCGAATGAGCCAGTCGTCTAAGTAGGGGAAGACGAATATTCCTAGAGTGCGAAGAAATGCTGCTACCACAGCCATGCATTTCATAAACACCTTTGGTGCTGAGGCCAGGCCAAAAGGAAGCACCCTGTATTGGTAGCGCTTTCCTTGAAAAAGGAACCGAAGGAACTTTCTGTGAGTTGGATGGATGAGAACATGAGTGTACGCATCCTTGAGATCTAGAGAACAAAGCCAATCCTGACTCTAAAGGTATGGCAGCAGTGTTCCCAGAGAAATCATCTTGAATTTCTCTTTGAAAAGGAATTTGTTCAATTCTCTGAGGTCTAAAATAGGTCTGTGTCCCCCTGTTTTCTTTGGGATAAGGAAATAGAGGGAGTAAAACCCTGTACCCTGTTGAGGAATGGGTACCTCTTCTATTGCCCCTTGGGCAAGAAGCATAGTGACCTCTTGATCTAACAGGTTGATGAGAGAGGTCTGAGAATTGAACTGTCTTACCATTGTGGGAGGGGGCATGCAGAGAAAGTGAAGCTTGTAGCCCTCTTTTATAATGGAGAGAGTCCAATGTTCTGCTGTTATCTGCCCCCATCTGGGGGCAAAGTGACACAACCTTCCTGGAATGGTGGAAGGTTCTGGTCCGTTGAGGGCCAGGAAGGCTAAGTTCTCTAGACGGAAGTCAAAGGCCTTGTGGAGGCTGAGACTGCTGAGACGGTTGAGGCTTAGCAGTCTTTGCTTTCCTTTTTTTAGGTGGTTGCTGACTCTTTTGGGCAGGTTGACCTGCAGAACGTCCCTGCTGAGAATAAGAGGGATAAAACCTCTTCTTTTTGGAGAAGAATGGTTTCTTGAAAGATTTCTTCCTTGCAGGATCAGCTGTGGCCTTGGATAATCTATCCAAAGTGGAGTTGTCAGCAACCAACTCATTGGCTTTCTCTTGCCTATTTTTGCCGAATAGATTCTCACCTGTACAAGGAATATTGCCCAGTTTGTCCTGCACCCAGAGCTCCAAATCGGATGCCTGGAGCCAGGCAATTCTACGTGCACCTATGGCAATGGCAGAGGTTCTGCTTATGCACTCAAAACAGTCAAAAGCTGCACGCTTGACAAACTTAGAGACATCCTGGGCATGTTTAACCAGTGTGAGAAAATCCTGCCTCTTGTGATCAGGAAAAAGAGGGCTCAATATTTCTAAAATTCCTGTGACTTCCTTAAGGAGCATTCCCATATTTAAAATATAGGAACTGATCCTAGCAGAAAGCATGGAAGCCTGGAAAGTACGACGTCCAAAGGCATCCAAAGTTCTACACTCACGTCCTGGAGGATTAGAGGCATGCCTCTTTGCACTTCTGATCCTTCTCATAGCTGATTCCAGTACAATAGAGTGGTGAGGAAGCTGAGTCTTCTGGAAGCCAGGACACGGAGGTACTCGATACATGGTATCCAGTCTACGAGAGTGAGGAGAGGTGGTAAGAGGTGTTTCCCAGATTCTTAACATGAGATCATGTAAGATCTCATGGATAGGCAAAGTAGCTGCCTCCTTAGGAGCCTTGGGATATTGTAGAATCTCCAACTCCTTTGCCCTGGGCTCTGCTTCAGGAGCCACAGTAATGGAAAGACCTCGAGCCACCTCCCTGATAAAATCCTGAAAGGAGATATCTTCTGGAGGAGACATCCTACGTTTAGGAGAGGAAAGCTCCTCCGGGAGAAGTACTCCGGTACTGACGGAGCTGTCAGAATCCTCAGACTCCTCCGAGGATTCAAAGTACCTTCGTCCGGATGCTCTTGTAGAGCACAATACCCATACCAACCGAAGTCGGTGCCAGGGGGAATCGGTACCGGTGTATCGGTACCGGAAGGCATAGCATGATTGTGTGCCGGCAATGCAGACACCGATGCCGATGCTGTCGGTATCGATACCGGTGCTGGAGTCAGTGCCAGTACCGGTTGAACTGTCTGATGCGGTTCTGAGGGTGTCGATGCCGCAAGGAGAGCCGCCAGACTGTGTTCAATAGCCAGGAACCTCTGGTCTATCGACGCTGCCGATGCCTGGGTATCTGTACCGGAGAAAGCAGCCGGTACCCCAGAGCCTGGCACCAGTAGTTCTGCCGAGGTT
Organism: Ichthyophis bannanicus; assembly: GCA_033557465.1. NCBI lineage: Eukaryota > Metazoa > Chordata > Amphibia > Gymnophiona > Ichthyophiidae > Ichthyophis > Ichthyophis bannanicus. Next base: position 549,808,525 of record CM066033.1, read on the forward strand.
GAGGCCTCGAGAACATCCTGGAGCCCCGATAGTGCTTTGGAAGCTGAAGCCTCCCGCTGGGGCAATTTTGCCGGTACAGAACCCTCAAGGGCAACGCCAGAGGCATCTCAATGCTTCAAATGAGATCTACCCTTTGAGGACCGGCCAGACTTATGTTTAGTTACCTGAGATCCTTGATGAAGACGAAGCCCTGGAAGACGTCGATGCCACAGAGGCTGCATCGGAGGGAAAAAGGGTGCTGAGCTTAGCAGCTTGGTTTTGTCGACCCCTCTTGGACATCATGGCACAGGCCATACACTCCAAAATGGAGTGGTCCGGACCTAAACCTTTAAGACACCACTCATGTGTGTTGGTGACGGAGATGGTACCGCCACACTTGGTGCACTTCTTAAAACCCGAAGCGGGTTTTTCCATAGTAAAGGCAATTTTGGGCCTAAGGCCCAAAATGGCGCGTGCACCTGAAGAAGAAAGGTTTGGAAAAAAAAAAATATATATATTTTTTAAAGAACAAAAGAAAGAACCGGCGGTACCGGTATAGTGTCGAGGGAAGGCAGACGCGACCACAAAAAAGGAGAATAGGAAAAATTTTCTGCGGTGACAGGAACGACAACCTGCTGGCTCCGCGGAAAACGAAGAACTGGAGAGAGGCAGTTGGGAAAGGCGGGAAGGCAGCACACAGGCGCTGTGGGATGCTCCCAAAAGCTTTTTAATTGGATGCTGGGGAGCGTTCCCGCGCAGGCTCCTTCTGTACCGACGATACCCATATGTGAAGACTACATTCCTGCTTGTTCTTGGAGTTTACTTATTACAGTGCTTTTAATATAACAACGTAAGAAATGCCATACTGGGTCAGACCAAAGTTCATCGAGCCCAGTATCCTGTTTCCAACAGTGGCCAATCCAGGTTCCCAAAAAGGTACATAGGCTCCACAGTGCCTGTCCCAGGGTAAACAGTGGATTTCCCTAGTCCTATTTACTAATGCTTTATGGACCTTTCCTCTAGGAACTTGTCTAAACCTTTTTTAAACCCAGCTACATTAACAGCTTTTACTACATCTTCCAGTAATGAATTCCAGAGTTTGTTTACGTGTTCATTGAAAAAATATTTTCTTTTATTAGTCTTAAATGGGTTACATTATAGCTTCATTGCGTGTCCCCTAGTCTGTCTTCTTTTTGATGTAGTTAACATCCAATCTACATTTACCTGTTCCACTCCATTCATTAATTTATAGACCTCTTATCATATCTCTCCTCAGCTGTCTCTTTTCCAAGTTGAAGAGCCCTAACCTTTCAAGCCTTTCCTCATAGGGGTGTCCTTCCACCGCCTTAACCATTTTATTGGCTCTTCTCTTTACCTTTTCTGAATTTGCTATATCCTATTTAAGATATGCGGCCACAATTGCACACAGTATACAAGATACGGTCACACCATTGAATGATATAGAGGCATTATTAATATCCTTGGTTTTATTCTTCATTCCTTTCCTTATGATGCCTAGCATTCTATTTGCTTGCTTGGCCGTCGCCTCACACTAAACATATTATCCACAATGACACCTAAATCCTTTTCATGGGTGGTGGTTCCTAATGTGGAACCTTTCATTGTGTAACTGTAGTTTGGGTTGTTCTTTCCTAGGTACATAACTTTGCACTTGTCCATATTAAATTTCATCTGCCATTTGTACGTCCAGTCTTCCAATTTATCAAGGTCCTCTTGCAATTTTTCACAATCCTGTTGTGTTTTAACAACTTTGAATAATTTTGTATCATCTGCAAATTCGATCACCTCCCTCGTTATTTCCATGTCCAGGTCGTTTATGAATTGTTAAAAAGCAGCAGACCCAGCATAGATCCCTAGTATACTCCATCCACTATTAACCTTTCTCCATTGAGAAAATTGGCTAGTTAGCCCTACTCTTTGCTTTCCATCTTTTAAGCAGTTCCTGATCCACAATAGTACACTGCCTTGTATCCCATGGCTTTTTAATTTAGCCAAAAGTCTCCCATGAGGGACCTTGTCAAAGGCTTTCTGAAAATCTAGATATGCTATATGAACTGCCTCATCTTTGTCTACCTGTTTATTCACACCATCCAAAAAATATAACAGATTAGTAAGACAAGATCTTCCTTGGCTAAAGCCACTTTGGCGTTCTCTCATTAAACCATGACTATCTACATGTTCAGTATTTTTATTCTTCTCGGATGTATACCATCCAATCCAGATGATTTGCTGTTCTTTAGTTTATCAATTAGTTTTAATACATTTTCCCAGTTTATAGAAATTTGTTTCAGTTCTTATGATGCATCATCTTTAAGTACCATTTCAGGCATGGGTAACTTTTCTACATCTTCTTCAGTAAAGACTGAAGTAAAAAATTAATTCAGTCACTTCGCTATAGCAGTACACATAGCAAGCAGCAGCAAACTACGAGGCTCAGTCATTAAGTGCCTCTGAACATAGCAATTAAGAAAGCTATACAGTTAAAACAAGGAAAATAAAATGGGCATTTGAATCACTGAGGGTACATAAGAACATAAAGACCATACTGGGTCAGATCAAGGTCCATCAAGCCCATTATCCTGTTTCCAACAGTGGCCAATCCAGATCACACGTACTTACCAGGTTCCCAAAAAGGTACGTAGGTTCCACACTGCCTGTCCTGGGGTAAATGGTGGATTGCCTTGGTCCTCTTTCATAGTGGTTTATGGACTTTTCCTCCAGGAACTTGTCCAAACCAACAATTTGAAAAGAAGCTTGCTGTGGAAGTAAAAATGCATAATAAAACCCTTTTCAATATTCGTAGCAAAAAACCTGCAAGAGAATCAGTTGGACCATTTGATGATAGAGGGGTAAAAAGGGCACTAAGAGAGGACAAGGCCATACCAGAGAGACTGAATGAATTCTTTGCTTGGGTCTTTACTGAAGAAGATGTAGGGAAGTTACCCATGGCTGAAATGGTATTTAAAGATGATGCATTAGAAGAATTGAAAGAAATATCTTTAAACTGGGAAGATGTTCTACAACTATTTGATAAACTAAAAAATAGGAAATCTCCTGGATCAAATGGTATACATCCAAGAGTGTTGAAAGAACTGAAATATGAGACTGTACACCTACTATTAGTAATCTGTCATTAAAATCATCTGTGATATGTGAAGACTGGGGAATGGCCAATGTAACGCCAATTTTTAAAAAGGGTTCTAGGGGTGATCTGGGAAAAATGGTAGAAACCATTATAAAGAACAAAATTACATAACATGTAGATAGTCGTGGTTTAATGGGAGAAAGCCAACGTGGCTTTAGCCAAGGAAAATCTTGTCTTACTAATCTGTTATATTTTTTGATGGTGTGAATAAACAGGTAGACAAAGGTGAGCCAGTTGATACAGTGTATCTAGATTTTCAGAAAGCCTTTGACAAGGTCCCTCATGAGTGTCTCTTGACGAAATTAAAAAGTCATGGGAAAGGAGGCAGGGTACTATTGTGGATCTGGAACTGGTTAAAAGATAGAAAATAGAGGGTAGGTCTAAATGGCCAATTTTCCCAATGGAGAAAAGTGAATAGTGGAGTACCCTAGGGATCTGTGCTGGGTTTGCTGCCTTTTAATATATTTGTGGTAGTGGAGGAGTAGCCTAGTGGTTAGAACACTGGCTTAGTAACCAAGCAACTAGGGTTCAGTTCCCACTAGCACTCCTTGTGGCCTTGGGCAAGTCACTTAACCCTCCATTGCCTCGGAAGAAAGGCCTGGAAATCTACTTCCGGTGTCACTGTCAAGAAAACCCAGGAGCTTCTGGTTCGCCAGGAGCCAGGACTGACTCGAAAGCACACATTGCATTGCAATATATTTGTAAATGACCCAGAAATGGGAATAATGAGTGTGGTAATCAAATTTTTTAAATTTATTAAAACCCAGGAGTATTATGAAAAATTGTAAGAGGACCTTGATAAATTGGAAGATTGAATGTTCAAATGGCAGTAAAATTTAATGTGGACAGGTGAAAAGTTTTGCACCTAGGAAAGAACAACCCAAACTATGGTCACATGATGCAAGGTTCCACATTAGGAACCACCACGCAGGAAAAAGATTTAGGCATCATCGTGGATGACATGTTGAAACCCTCCGCCTAGTGTCCAGCGGTGGCCAAGAAGGCAACTAAAATGCTAGGATCATAAGGAAAGAAATGGAAAATAAGACAAAGGATATTATAATGTCTCTGTATCATTCCATGGTGCCACCGCACCTTGAATATTGTGTGCAATTCTGGTCGCCATATCTTAAAAAGAATATTGTGGAATTAGAAAAAGTAGAGTGAAGAGACACCAAAATGGTAAAGAGGATGGAAGGATACCCCTATGAGGAGAGGCTTAAAAGGTTAGGGCTCTTCAACCTGGAAAAGAGACGGCTGAGGGAAAATATGATAGAAGTCTATAAATTAATAAATGGAGTGGAACAGGCAAACGTGGATCGCTTGTTTATGCCACTGAAATGTAGAAAGACTACGGGGACATGCAATGAAGGAGGAGTTGCCTAGTGGTTAGGACACACTACCTCCTGTTGGAGGGCTGGGGTTCAATTCCCACCTAGGGACAGCAATCTCAGGCTGGAGGGACTGGAGTTTCTAGTCTTATAAGCACTCCTTGTGTGGCTTTATGTAAGCCACTTAACCCTCCGTTGCCTCAGGTACACATAGACTGTGAGCCCTTTGGGGACAAGGGAATGGATCCAGTACCTATTTGTAGTGATTACATGATATAAACCGCTTTGATTGAAGGATAAGGTGGTATAGAAAACTGGTTAAATAAATGAAGCTACAGTGTAATTCATTTAAGACTTGTAAGAGCAAATATTTTTTCCCTCAACTCGTAATCAAACTCTGTAATTCATTATTGGAGGATGTAGTAAAAGCTGTTAGTGTAGCTGGGTTTAAAAAAGATTTGGACAAGTTCCTGGAGGAAAGGTCCATAAATCATTACTAAAGAGGACCCAGGAGATCCACTGCTTGCCCCAGGACGAGTATTGTGGAATTTGTGTCCTTTGGGGAAACTGCTAGGTACTTGTGATCTGGATTGGCCACTGTTAGAAATAGAATACTGGGCTTGATGGACCTTGGTCTGACCCAGTATGGCATTTCTTATGTTCTTGTGTTGTTTTTTATACCCAACTACACTAACAGCTTTTACTACATCCTCTGGTAACGCATTAGGAGGTTGCAGCTCATAGCGGCAGAAGCCGGCGTTAGCTGCTTTGGTTCATGGTAGGTGCAGGGGCGTTCCCCGAATTTCCTCTGCAGATACCATGGAGAAAATGCTGGGATCATGGGAGACCAGTGCATGCCCCTATCGCTACCCACTGAGGAAGAGATAACTGCATCCAAGAAGCTTGCGCACTTTGGTGATTACCACGTGCTGGTAATTTCCCTTTGCAGGCATGCCCACTTTCTGCCTTAATCCCGCCTAAAACTACTGGGTGGCTTGCAGATATTGTGGAAAATTGCTGCAATGTCTGTATTTTTCCCACGTTAGCTGCTACTGCCGCATGATAATTCTGTGTTAGAAGCTAATGCCCTTTAGTAAACATACCCCTAAGAGGCAGCCCATCAGAGGATAGAGGTGTAATCATATAAAGAATGTGTGTGTGTGTAATATCAGTGACCAGCCGAGTGAGAACAGGGGTGAGGCAGTTTAAAAGGAGCAAGTCCTTGACTTCTAGATTTCAGCCTATCACTGTTCTATGCTACAAAAGCTGCAACTACTTCAGCCATAGGAATGGATATTTTACTCTTTTTTGTTTGTTTTTTTTAGCTGCTTCCTTATGTTTCTCTGGTTTATATGATAGTATTGGGTTATGATGATTGTCCTGTTCATCCCTATCTCCTTAATTGTTTCTATGGTCCTTATACTGGATGGTTAATGTCTTTGTCTAGTCTTATCTTTGTTAGAGTTATAAGTTGTTTAGATAGACTGGTTGTTTTGTTTGATTTTATGTTATTGTGTTATGTATTTTTGTTTGCATTAGCCATGGGTTTTGTAAACTCAGGACCAGCCCCCAGCCCATCCACTAGGCAGATAAAATGTTTACCTAGGACTGTAGGATGGCACTGGAACTACCTGAACTACAATAAAAGCAGTGTGGTGGTGCCCTGTGAGCACCCAGTTGTGTGCTCATGGCCTGCTGCCCCCCCCTCCCTCCAAAAGAAAGTTTGTGTCAGCAGGTCATGAGTGCTTGAAGGCTTGCCACCGTCATATTGCTATTTTCTTTTGTGCAGGCCTGGCTGGAGCCAAGGACAGATGTATTTGTAGGCAGTGATGGTGACAGGGGAAAGGAAAGGGGTGGAAGATGATGGGACACCTCGGTAGGGGGGGGGGGAGGGTAGAGGCTGGACACCTGGGGGAAGGGAGGATTCCAGATACCTCAAGGAAGGTGAAGGGAAAATGCTAGACAACTCTGGGAGGGAGGGGAGGGAAGGGAAGCACAGCTACCGAACAGCTAGGTGGGGATAAAAGAAGGCAAGGGAAGATGCTGAATACCTAGGGAGACAAAAAGGGGAGATGCAGGACCGCGGGGATGGGGAAAGGAGGAAGGGCCTTGAGCTGTTCTGGGAGGCATGTGGCTGAAGGGTTGCCGAGGGCCGCAGCTACCCTGGGGGCTGGCCTTGAATAAATCGCAATGAGAAGGCTCCTTGTAGAACTGTATATCAAATGAACATAAATTTAAAAATGCATTGGTCCATATGTAAGGTATTTTATTTCTCTAGAGCCCCCAGTCCAATGCCAGATTTGGTCCTAGTCCATTAAATTTTGCCCCCAGACAGATGATAGATATTCCAGGCTAATTACGTATAATTTCTTTCCAGCATTCCTCAAACTGGAAAGAATAAAAGGCACCTAGCAGCAGTAGGGCGCACAGGATGCTGTCCTGCAGCTGAGTCATCGCCGTCGGAAAGGGGTGGGCCAAATAGGTCCTGGCCCCCTCAAAAACTGTGGTGCAGCAGGCTGCTTATGGGAATCTCATCCCCTGCAGTCAGAAGAAGAAATTCATGGCAAAGACCTTTCCTGTCTGCTCATGGGAGACTGGATTCCCATGGGCAGAATAGGAAGGATCTCTGCCTGCAGGGTGGAGCTTGGGCCAGAGTTAGGGTGGAGCTTGGGGGCGGTGCTTGTGCCCCCCCCCCCTTTCCACTTCCCTGAGCTGAGTCTGATCTTCCCATGCAGTGGGGAAGAGCGTGGCAGTCTTCTCATGGTCCCTAATGCTGTCAGCAAGAGACTTTATTTAGTTAAACAAAAATGTTTAACATTCTTGCCTTTAATGGGAACTCTTGAGAAAACTGTAACATAGGCGAAGAACGGGTATTGCGGCTATTAACAATTCCAAAATGAGCAAAACGGAGAAGCAAATTGTGCCCTAGGAAATATGTGCCAAAGCTGCATTTCACTCAAATTGTAGAAGACTCTATAGAGGTATAACATTTTAGTAGTCACTTTGGTACAGGGGGAAAACAGGTTTCTTTGCAAGATGCGTTTCCTTTCATTGGAATACCGTGAGTCATTCAGGAATGATCACGTACGTAATCATTCAAGACCACACCAGTCCTTGCTCCAGATGCTTTCTTTGGACATTAACAATTGCCTTGGTTTGCATTCCTGTGTGACTGCAAATGATTTCTCAGCAGTATTAATGTAAGTCATTTTACCATTTGTTGAACACTGGATTCCAGCAGAATCGTTGTAGAGCTAATTTATTTTCTGTAAATCCTGGGAGCCCTTGTTTATTTTAAGTGTGTTTTCTTTCTGGGTGGGCCTTTGTCTGCATACACTGTGGGCTCAGAATGATGACTAGTGGCTAAAGAACTGAGTTGGAAATAGTGCATTTTTCCTAGCAAAAAAGGTGCTGGTAATCGTATGCAGGGCTTTTTCATTAATGCATGAAGTCCATGGGTCAATTTTAGCAAGCAGTGAAAAGGGTGCTGGTACTCTGTACCACCATGTACCCCTCAAAAACAGCCCTGGAAATAGGACAGCTCAGATTGGAATCTCGCATCTGCCATGAATTTGCAGACCTATTAAGCAAAGTCCTTAACCTGTCTGTCCAGTACCATAAAGCCCTGGAGCAGTTTGTTCACATAGAGCCCTATTTACTATGCTGTCTAACATGGGAATTACTGTATACTACTACTATTGCTGATCATTTGTATAGCGTTACAAGGCATACGCAGCGCTGTACAGACATATATACAGTAATAGATGGTCCCTGCTCTTCAGAGCTTACAATCTAATCAAGACAGCACAACAGCTGAGGTTAAGGGTACATCTAGGGGAATGGTAAGGAAACACACTGGAGACTAAGCGGATCAGGATCTGCTAATTCCTGTGTTTAACCACTAACATGGAAAATGTCATTTTGGGGCAGGAAAATGGGTGGGGACTGCGCCTTAGAGTCAACGTGGAGGTCATTACTGTTTGTTAACACAGAGCAGTTAAGGGTGCTCGAGTAATGTAGCTTAGTGCACCTCACCTTATCTGCCATGCACTTAACACATAACAATGACTATTAGATTCCTGCAGCAGTCCTTCCAGAAATGTTGGGTGCACCCCCAACAGTTAGTGTGGAGGTCTTGCAGTTATTTAGTGTATGTCAATTTTGGCAGTTACTGCATGGTAACTGCAAAACCTTATCACATTTTATTATTTATTTATTTATTTATTTATTTAACAATTCTTATATACCGCACTATTTGCAATCAGCGCGGTTTACATGTAACAAAAAACATCCGACAAAATGCATATGTCTGGTAATTAGGGGCCTTAATATTTTATTGGGGGTTTATGATGGGTGCAGAAAAGTCTGAATTAACCAATGACTGCTGAACAGTCAACGTACCAAGGATATATTATTATTGTTGTGATTATTATTACTAAGTCTTTGTCGCTGTCATTTCTAAACTTTTAAGGGGATTCTGCTGAAATCCGGGTTGGTAATTTGATAATAAGAATGTAGCACAATTTTTACAGTCTACAGCTTTCTACCTAAATCTTAGGTATATCTTCAGGAGTTCTAGATGAGCAGCATATAAATAAAGGATAAACTTCTTGTTTCTGTTATTTTGCCTCTGGGTGTTCTCGTTTTGAATAACGAGCATGTTGACATGATCTAGCCTGGCTTTGAGAAATGCAGTATTCATAATGACAAGGAAAATCCAATATTAATGAACAGGGCTTGTTAGGATGGGATTACAGTCCTGTGTGTAAAATCAAAATTGCAGCTGGATGCCTATAAGGGGCATGTGCCATCGGAAAAAATCTTGTCAGAAAATAAACTTTATTAGTATATCTCCGGCGCTGTGGTGGCATTAGGAAATTGCCTTCTGAATGACAGACAGTGCACTTGCCAAGGGCTGCCAGTAGTGGCCCCATGGGAAACGGTGGAATCCTGCGCTACTTTCCCATAGCCACGGTTGGTCTGCACTCTGTAGTGCAGGAGTCTTCAGATCATTCACTGCATAGCACATTTCTAATCGACAAGAAGGCCAGACTGAATTTAAGCAGGGTGAAGAGGGACACCTTTAAGTTTACTAGTGAGGAGATATCTGGCCCTTTGGATGATTTGAAAGGGGGATGGGAGGAAGGCAAGGGACAGGGGTTTCAGGGGTGTGGAAGATTATATTTGAAGTTGGCAACCTTGTCATATCTGTGAGAACCAGGGCCAGTCCAACCATTAGGCAAACTGGGCAGCTGACTAGGGTGGTTGCTTCTTTTTTTGGGGGGGGGGGGGCGCAGCAGCAGCAGCAGCAGCAGCGAGCAGGGCATTCAAAGCTAAACGATAGATTCTGACAGCCAGGGAGAGGCATAAGACTTAAGATTTGCCTGGGGTGCCAACATCTTGAATCAGCTCTGGGGCAACCCCGCTCAGAACCCTGCTGCCTTTTCTTCTCCTTGCATCTGTGTCCTGAGATGTAAGGGTTATTCTGTGTGTGTGTGTGTGTGTGTGTGTGTGTCTGTGTCATTCTCCCTTCTCCCTTCCTCTCATTGCCTCCTTCTCATTCCCTCCCGTTCTTTCACTGTCGCTTGCACACCCATCGTATTACCCTCTTCCTTCCCTGTCATTCACTCTTTCTCCTTCCCCTCACTTTCCCTTCATCCTTTCCTATCCTATCCTATCCTTTCCTTTTGCCCTCTTCTCTCTGACCCCTGCACACTCATTCACACCTCTTCCTCTTCCCTTAGCTCCCCTTTCCTCTAATTCACTTCTTTCACTTCCCTTCACCTAGCCTCCCTTAGCATCTGCTTGATCTTCTATTGGTGTGGATTGTCCTCTCAATCACTGACTTTTTTCAGCATGGGGGTCTGGCCAGCTCTTCTCCTGTTGGTGGGGCTTGATCTCCCCATCTCTGGCATTCTTTATGGTACTGGTCTGGCTGGTTCTTCTGTCATTGTGGAGCCTAGCTCCTCCACCAGAGGCTTTCTTTACTACGTAGGCATGGCCAGCTCTTCTTCTACTGGCAAGGCCTGCGAAACCCCATCAACTATTCTGCCACCAGAAACACGCCTACTTTTACACAATTTGTGTGCAGGATTTTCTGGTGGGCGTAGTTTGGGTAAAACAGATTATGACTTATGTATAGAGGATGTGCTCTTATTTAGAACTTCTTCTGAAGACATGTAAATTTATGCATGAGAGTTAGTGTGCCACTGGAGGTCCCTGTAGGAATTTATTTTATAAAGGCATATGGACACCAAGATTGCCTTTATAAAACAAAAATAAAGGTACTTTTTGACATTTCACAGAGGCAACCTGTTATAAAATTACCCGTTAAGTGCCAGTGTGTAGGATGGCATAGACAGTGCTGATTGTAAAATAATTAAGGAACATGTTTACTAAGCGTTATCATGCAATACTACCTGTTAATGCACGTTAGGTGCTGCTGTAGCCCATTTTATTCCTGTGGCCACAGTGGCAGGAGCAGCTCAAGGCAATCTGCTCCCTGAGGCGAGGGATGAGATGGCGCACCCCTCCCCTCCGTGGGGTGGGGGGGAGTCTTTTTCAAAACTCCAGTCAGGGACTGAACCAAACCAAAAAAGCCGATTAGATAATGTGGAGGAAATGCAAGATGTTGTTATAAACTGCATTATGGTTCTCAATTTTCCTTTTTGAACATATATTTTCATTCACATAAACCCCCCTCAACAATCGTACGGAGCAGAACAGAATTTTTCTGTTTTATAAACAGGTAAAAGGTGTCGCTATGGGGTCCTCCATGGCCCCAGACATAGGGAATCTCTATGTTTCATTTTGAAGAGAGTTTTTTAGTATCTCATCCCTTTAAGTCCAACGTCGTCCTCTGGATGCGCTATATTGATGACATTTTGGTTCTTTGGAAAGGGTCCATTGATACTCTTTCCCAATTTCATTTATGGATTAATCAATTAGATGAGAACTTGCGTTTTCAAATGACCTATCATCCAGATCAGATCTCCTGTTTGGATTTACTACCTCATTCAGAAAACCGACAGACAGGAATACCTTATTGCATTACAAGAGTTTCCATAACCCATCACTTAAAAATAATTTACTGGTCAGTCAGTTTTTAAGAGCAAAAAGGATTTGCACTAGTAATCATGATTTTGAAATACAAGCTCAAGATATGAAAGCAAGATTCCTGGCAAGACAATACCCTTTTTGTCACCTCAATAAAGCGTATATCAGAGCTCGAGATACTCCCCGAGAAGAATTACTTAGGGTTAAGACACGGAATGATGATATGGGCATGGTCTGTCCTCTTATCTACTCCTCACAATCTAGAAGTATTATTAAGATTCTACAAAGGGAGTGGCACCTAGTCCAGACACTTCCAGCATTTTGAAATTTGAAACTCACTGTGGCACATAAACGCAACATCAATTTGCATAACCTTTTGGTTCCTTTTGCCTTTATTGAAAGAAAATTTCTGTCTAAATTTAAGGGGCAGTTTCAATGCGGTAAATGTTCAGTGTGTTTGAACTCTTTACCTGTACGCAATTCTTTTGTTCATCCTGTTACCAACCAGACATTTCATATTGATGATTTTGCTAACTGCGAGACAAAGAATGTTATCTATGTGATTCAATGTCCCTGTAAATTACTATACGTAGGAAAGACCACCTGCACTATAAGAACTAGGATAGTAGAGCATAAGAGCTGCATAGAACGTGAGTTAGTTGATAAACCCCTAGTTCAGCATTGGTTAGAAGCCCACCATAAAATCATGGACTTAAATTTTTTTGTCATCAAAAAGGTGAGGACCAACTGGAGAGGTGGAGACATTAATAAGACTATCATGAGACTGGAGCAGAGATTTATCTTTCAATTAGACACTATGGCTCCCACAGGACTAAACTTAGATAGGGATCTGTCAGTTTTTCTGTAATTTGCATTTACATTTGTGGACTCCATTGTCTGCCCTCCCCCTTAACCCCCGTGGTTATGCATTGGTTTTGCAGTTTGTCCTTTCCTTTGCGGGTTCTTTTTAACAGTGGTTTCAGTATGTTTAATGTCCCTAGTCATTCTACTGAGTAGATTTTGGAGTGCCTTTACGAGTTTACACGTTCTCCGTTTTTGCAACTCCTCTTTCATAAGAGGTTTTTCATTTGCTTCGCTGTGCGAGTTAGCCCCACCCCTTTTCAAGTTTTTGTTCTTAAGCGCCTGTGTTGGCGTTTTTCAGCTTTGCTGCTAGTCCGCATGTACAGACGGCAGCTTGTACAAGGTATTTTCTCTTTGTTTTCAATGGATCTGTGCACTTTTACGCCATTATTATCATACAATTTTATTGCTTTATTTTGGGGCGGCTGTCTCTTCACACGCTTTGTTGTTTCTTTGACTCAGAGTTTACTTTTACTGGAGCATGCGGTTTTGCTCCGGTTCAGCCACACTTCCATGTTTTGTCACCCCTATGTAAGGTTTTGTTGTATCCTCTGATGCACGATGGTTTCATAGGCATGTTCACACTTTGCAGCGTATGGTACACAACTTTCAAATTTTAAATTGTGTATAAAACTCTTTTGGATGATACACATTTTTACTGTGACGCTTGGTTTCTGCTCCTTCACCTGACTGATTTGTCGGCCCGTTTTTTTCAGTTTTTCCACATATGATGCCTATTAGACTTAGCAGGGTTTTATTTTATATTATTTATTTATTTATTTTTTAGGACAGTTCTTGTTTCACCCTGATTTTTTATTATATTATTAAGTCACATTTTTGATTACATTGTGAATCATTCATCTGTCCTGCATGATTCTATTTTCAATTTAAGTCCCTACCTTTTGCTCACTGACTCACTTCTGCAGCTATATAAGTAGTATTCCTGACTCACTCCTGCAGCAATGTAGTAACTATTGCACTGTTATAATGGTTTGTGTGACACATTTGTGGTCACCATGTTAGGTCCTGCCTCCTCCTCGCTTTGTTTCCACCTTGTTTTAGTTATTTATTTATTTATATTTATGCTGTATGTTATCTTAAACATGTACCTGTTTTTAACCTATTTATTTATGTTTTTTAGTGTGCAATGTTTACCTAGATTGTTTTATAACTACATGATGTAAGAGTTTTCTAACAACCTTCAACAGAGGTTAGTATTTATATGCATGTATTTATAAGGATTTATACATTCACACGTTTTATTTATGCATCAGGTCCTGAGCATATCAGTTTATTTTAATTTCATATGATTTTACATGACATTAGTATTCATTTATGTATTATTTTATGATAGTATTTTATTGTGTTTATCGTATTTATTTACTGATCTGCTGTCTGTTCTTTTATTGTGATTTTAAGTGTTTGTATATTTATGTTTTTAGTTTCTTTGCCTGGCTAGCCCCTGACGAAGGGTGACGAAACACGGCCTTGTCGGGCGGTCAAAGGCTCATTAATAAAGACTCTGTCTTTCCATTTTATCATGCCTTGGACTGGTTGTTTTCTGCTCTGCGTGATTTGTTGCTTCTGTAGTGTTGCAGAACAGAATTAGGACATTCACCCATAGAACTCAATATCTTAAAAAAAAATCAGATTCTGGTCATCTCACTAACAACAAACAACATTCTCCAGTACCAGGTATATTATGAACTAATATAAAACCCTACAACAAAGTCACTGAGGATCTATAGAGCAAATCTACCATACCATACCAGCACCAACTTTCAAAATTCACATAAGGAGCCCATCCAAAAAAAAGCATCATTGTAAATACTGCAAATGGGCCCTGGAACTTCAAGCACCTATTTGAAAAGCTGAACAATTCAGATTACTACTGTACAGATCCCTACATACAAACTCTATGCTTACAGAACACCTGGCCTTGCTCTCATATTCAGAACATAGACCCTCACCAAGTACAGAATAAGTGACCATAACCTAAAAATAAACATATGTAGATAAATCAAATAGCAGCCCCAAGAAGTCAGATTCTGGATACAATGCAACACCAGAGAAATAGAAAGGCATGCATTTCCCTGTACTTTATAAAATAGAAAGATAGCACCAAGTCCGATCATTAAATTGAAAATAAAATGTTTTTCTGTATTTGTTGTCTGACCATTTTCTTCTCTGATCATACTGGTCCCAATCTGAGGTTTCTGCTTTCCTTCACCTCCCAGTGCCCCCCCGTCTGTTTTCCCCCAGGGGCGGCATGAGAGTGATGCAGAGCCATGTGCGAAGATTCATTGCAGCATAATTTGCATAAATTTAGTATGCTTTATTTAGTAACATGTTACAATAAAACAAACATAATAGTAAAGATTAAATTTGATTAATGAAAGGACACTTGCACAATCCCCCCCAATCAAGCCATTACAAGTATCTTCACATCAGATTTATTTTGCTATGACCAGATTATTGATGAGGAGGGAAGATATAAAATGTGAAAAACTAATCCTGGTAGCCACAAATTCAAAGGCTGGATTTGTGCTGAACAAATCAAATTACTACAGTACAGATCCCTACGTACAAACACCATGTTAGCAGAACGCCTGGCCTCAATCACACACTCAGAACACAGACCCTCACCAAGTACGGAATAAGTGACCACAACCTAAAGTTAAAATAAAAATATGTAGACAAATACTAAAGTAAAACTCCAAGAAGCCAGACACCGCATGAGGAGCACCACCAGAGAAATAAGAGATGCAATTTCCCATATTGTGTAAAATATAAATATTGTGCAAAGTTCAATCACTAATTTGAAAATAAATTATTTTTTCTACCTTTGTTGACTGACCATTTTATTCTCTGATCATGCTGGTCCAGATTTGAGGCTTCTGCTTTCTTTTGTCTTCTCTTAGCTCTCTTTCTACAGTCTCTAGTTCACCTGCCATTTCTTGTCTCTCTTTTTGTATTCTTCACTTCCTTTCATCTTGTATATTTATGTTTTTCCTTTTGTTTATTTCTCTCTCTCTCTCTCTGTCTACCCAGATTTCACTACTCCTTACTATCCAGTTCTCAGTCTCCCTCTTTTTTAAACCTTCTACCTTCTGCTTTTCAAACTTCTCCCTAGTCCTTCCCTGGTCCATTATTCCCTAGTCTTTTGCTCTCTCTCTCTTCCTGCCCATGTCTAACATCTCTCACCACCCATCCAGTGTCGCTCTCTTTCCCTCCATCCAGTACCTCCGCTCTCTCTTTTCTTCCATGTCTGCCCTCTCCATTCTTATCCCCCTGCAATCAACACCTATCCCATCTCCATACCATCCCATCCCCTCCGCTCTCTGTTACTCCAATGTCCAGCATCTCTCCATTTCAATCCATTTATCCCATGTCCATCTTCTCCCTATTACCCCCATGTCCTGCATTTCCTTCTCCCCTTATTACCCCGTGTCCAGCGTCTCCCCTCTGTCCCCCCCTCCCCAAGTGCATCATCTTCCCATAGTCTCTCTATAACCCCCTGGCCAGCATCACCACTCTATCTCCCCTCCTTCCTTCTCCTTGTGTCCCTTTCCATGTCCAGTATCTCTGTTTCCCTAATCCCCCATCTCAATCTTATCCCCACTGCTTTTCTATTCCCCCCCTGCACCCAGCATCTTCCTTCTGACTCCCTGTGCCCATCCACGTCCCCCTCCCAATGCTTCCTCATATCTACTCCCCCCTTCATTGCCCCCCATGTCAACCTCTTGTTCATACAAGGGGCATAGCCTACACACAGAGCAGCACGTCCCACTGGTAGGGGCTGTTCAAACTGTGATCCCAGCCCAGAGAGGCAGGACACAATTGGCCTTGCATAGCCCCTGCCCGTAGGTCATGCTGCTTCTGCAGGCAGGCTCTGCTTCTCTGGGCCATGATCACTTCTTCCCACATCCTTCTGCCTGTGGGCAGGGGCTGCTCCCACAGGCATGACTACGGCCCAAAGAAATAGAGCCTGTCTGCAGGAGTAGAGGTCAGGAGGGCGCTGTCACTGGCCGCCCACCCACACTCCCCATTGAGGATGACCTGCTGAGTGCCAGCAGCCTAGTAGAGAGCCTGCTCACGAGACACAAGACTATGAGAAGCGACTGCGGCCTCTCACAGCCTTCTGCCCATGGGAGCAGTGTCCCCTATGGGCGCTTTTGCTTTCCAGATTTTTTTTTTTTTGAAAGTTGATAGCCCACTACGCATATAAGCAGCAGCGAGCTATCAACTTTGAAAAAACAAAAGCGCTGGCTCTTGCGACTCCAGTATGCTTATAAGACCCTGATGGGTCCTGCCCTCTCTGATGATGCTTTCAGCATCAGAGGGGAATGGAACCTACAGGGGCTTACCAGCACCAGAGTCTTCAAAAGAGTTTGTTTTTTTTTCCTGCCGCTGCTGCCACAGTGTCCTCAGATCTGGGGCAGTGACAGCGGTGGTGGCGGTGTTTGATTCTGCTGCTGCCATCAAACCATGCACGGTACAACTCCCAGGCGCCGTGGTGACACTGACACAGCACCTGGCAAACTACAGTAACAATCAAACCTTACAATTATTTTTTATATACATAGTATCCCCCCCCAACTTCGATAACCACTGACCGTCAACGACCTTTCTCCACCCCTTCCCCCTACCTTCCCCCCCTCACACCATCCAGTATCTCTCTCACTGGAGGCCATCCCCTCTTCCCCACCTCCTAAACCCACCCTGTACTTTAAAGAGTCAAAGTTCATTCTGCGCATGAGGCACCAGCCTGAGAATGTAGCCTTCCCACAAGGTCAGGAAGGCCTCCCTTTTCTGGGTGTTCCCCTAGGTGTTCTGAGAGCATCAGCTGCTGAAAGCAACTTTGCCACTCCCAGAACAGAGGTATTTCCCCCTCCTGCTAATGTATAAGAATAGGTTGTTTGCCCCCCACACACGCCCTCTGAATCAATAGCCTGTGGCCATCGCACTTTAGGGAGCAGGGCTGGCAGTTTGTCAAAGAGCACTAGGGCCTCTGTCCATTCCACCCTCTGATCAAGCAGGGAGCTGATATAAGCCTGAATTCATAACTTAATGTCAACGCTCCAGCTCATGCGGTCAATCTGGACCCCAGATTGAAGTTAAGTTTGTGCTGTTCTTTTGCTGCGGTCTTTCTGGTATTGGTGTTCTTGTGGGTGTCCGATACCTAGGGAGGTCGTTGATGCAAAGGGGAGGATGATATAATGACTATCTGAAAGTCATTTATATGTCAATCAAACAGCCCGACAAGTTCTGAGACCTCCCAGGTATTTTGTTAATGCAAAGAAATTGTTTGACAATTGAAGATCGTCCACTTTTTTCATAGAAGCATAGTTTGTTTTGCCAGAGTGTGTTTTTGTTTTTTGACAATTTATCACTCTGCTACTTTGACCGATTTTTGATGGTGTTACTGTTGGCAGCACTGCAAAGTCTCCATGGGCTGTTTCCCCCACTTCCATGCACAGAAGATTTTAGATAATACAGACATTGGTTAAAAGAAAATGATTTGGAACCTACTTTTTTGTTGAGATTTTTTATTAATTCCTGAGGAAATGTCAATGTATAATTTTTTTTTACGCTCTTCCTACTTAAGGGGTCATTGCTAATGCCATTATGCAATGGGTCCTGCAGCAAATAGCATGTCTTAAGAATGTTAGCACCTGCTGTTAGTAAATAGTCCCCTTTATTGCTTCTGCAGGGCTGGCACAATCACTAAGCAAACTAGGTGGTTGCCCAGGGCAGCAGCTTCGGGGGGGGGGGGGGACAGCAAAGAGCAGCTATAGACAGAGCCAAGCAGTGAGTCCTGACATCCCCACAGACTCACCAGAATCATCAGTTTATGTTTATTAAAACTTGTTCTAACACCATAAACATGGGCAGTTACCTCAGGAAGATTTGGCAGTATGCAAATAGTCCATTTACCCTTGCAAGTGGCTTTTTGAAATCTTCATGTAAATATTTTCAAACAATGTTTAATATTTTAAAGTGTGATGTGCAAATATGCATTTTTAGGCACATATCGCATCAGTGGTAACACCTCTTGGGGAGAGTTCATTTTGTTTTGTTTAGAGTTTCTGTCCATATGCATGTGATCGTTTGCATAAGCGCAAACAAACTGCTGCATGTGGCATAACAGAATCTCTGTTCTCTACTAAGTAGTAGCGTGAAAAGCCAGCAGGGGCCCCAGGGTTCCGTTGGCCTAAAGAGCTGAGCTGTGAGCCGGAAAGGCTGGCAGGAGTCCACAAATCCTGCCAGTCTGAAGAACGGCCTGGCCTAAAGAGTGAAGCTGCACATTGAACAGACTGGGAACCAGCGTGTGGCCTGTGTATAGGAGAGGAGAGAAGGGACAGGGCATGAATAGAAGGGGCAGGGGCAGGAGAAAGCAGAAAAGCATGAGGGAATGGGTGGGGTTAGAGAGGAGGGAAGGAGAAGAGAGTTGGAGCAATAGGGAGGTGGAGGTTAGAGGAGGGACTGAGACTTGCAAGTCAGGGATTCAAAGGCAGGGAAAGGACAGAGTATAAAGTTTTTTGGGAGGGTAGGGAGCGAGTGCACAGCAGGTGAAGGAAAGGAGAGAGAGTGCAGGAAGGAGCGCATTGAAGAGTAGGACTGGAAACCCCCCATCTAACACTTAAATCCACACACACATCCCATTACATACATATACAGGTACAGGTGCACATGCATCCCTATGACATGCACCTTCCAGCACCCTCCATGACACACACACACACACACACACACACACACACACACATCCCCCATGAAACACACATACCTTCCAACACACTCCATGACACACACACACACACGCACCTACCTTCCAGCAACCCTCCATCACACACACACACATGCACCTTCCAACACCCTCCATGACACATACACACACATGCACCTTCCAACACCTTCCATGACACACACACACACACACCTTCCAACACTCCCATCACACACACACACACCTTCCAACACCCCCATCACACACACCTTCCAACACCCCCATGACACACAGACACACACACCTTCCAACACCCCCATGACACACACACACAGACACACACACACACCTTCCAACACCCCCATCACACACACACGCACCTTCCAAAACCCCCATGACACTCACCCACACACACGCACCTTCCAACACCCTCCATGACACACACACACACACACACACACACACACGCACCTTCCAACACCCCCATGACACACACACACACGCACCTTCCAACACCCCCATGACACACACGCATGCACAGACACACACACACACACACACCTTCCAAACACCCCCATGACACACACACACACACACACACACACCTTCCAACACCCTCCATGACACACATACACGCATGCACCTGCCAACACCCCCATCACACACACACACTTGCCAATATCCCCCATGATGACACATACAGTGCACGCACACCTCCCGATACTCCCCAGGACACGCACATGTACAGACACGGATGCCCCCGCAAACCCAGATAACAAAGGCATAAATGCATGCCTCATTTTACAAAAGGGGGAAACATGCCATTGTAAGTGTACACTTTTTGACTTCTTATATGAGCTGGAGGGAATGGCATTGAGATGATTACATTTGAGTTTAATGAGCAGAATCTTGGAGCTGGGGTGCTAGGGGTCTAAAGCTAACTGTGATGGGGCGCAAAGCTGAGGTTTCGCCCTTTATTTATTTTATTTATTTTATTTATTTATATTCTCTTATATACCGCGCTATTCTGCATCAGTGCGGTTTACATTGAACAAACTGAAATTACATTGAACAGGGTATTGTAACTTGGAGATAACTAATTTACAGGGAACATGGGCAATGGAGGGTTAAGTGGCTTGCCCAAGACCACAAGGAGCACCTGTGGGACTAGAAACCCCAGTCCTTCCGGCCCAAGGTTGCTGTCCTCCTAGTGGGATTTGAACCCCCGACCTTCCGGCCTGAAGTACCTTGCCCCAACCACTAGGCTACTCCTCCACTCCTCCTTGCGCTGACCTTGCTGTTCTGCACCCAGGTACATGAGGGGTCACTGCTGTGCTGATCCTGATGCAAGTAAAATATTAATATACCACTGACAAAGGAAGGAGGTATTTGAAAACAACGGTCACACACACACATACAAGCATAAATAAGAGTAAATGAAACAGCGGAGCTAGGAGATGGGGACATGAATCATTTGAAATTTTGACTAAGTACTGTTGCTTTGAAATGGCAGTACCAGAAAGAAGCAATATGTGTGTGCTTGTCTGTAGCTGTCTCTCTGGTTTGTGTTAATCAGTAAACAAACAAGGTTTGTGTCATGCACATAAAAGTTTTTATTGTTCTAAACAACTGTTCAGCACAATAATTTTTTATTTTTTTCTTGCGTGACAGAAATTTTCCCTGCTTACTAATTCAGGCAATAAATTACTCAAAACAGAAAAAGATGGCCATGGAAATTTATATAGGAGCTAAAAGCGTGCATGACTGTTGCTCTTTGTCTCAACTTGCTGATGACTTAGAAATTTGTTTTGAGGCCTTTTGATGTACTGCGTCATTGCAGATCTACACAGTCATTCTAGTAGATGGGCACACTGTTATCTAGCCACATGCACCTATTCAAGTGGGCACATACTACATGCAAACCATGGTGTACATTCCCGTAGGCTATTGTGCAGGGCAGCCAGTCTATACGTGCAGCATAGCCTAGATCAGTGGTTCCTCAACTTGGGGTGAGGACTCCAAATAAGATCACATCATTAATGAATGAGGGTCACAGAAAGATGGCCATTTCCCCCTCCCTCTGGACGTTTACTGTGACATATGCAAAGTAGTGCCAATCACTAGTCAGCATATGGCCTGTGAGCCAGTGACATTCATAGGCCCTTGTCCCTCCTGGGTAAGCTTCCTGTTAGACTGGAAACCCCTGCCGAGTCCTGGGGTCTGTAAGCATACACTGCACACTGACACAAGGGACCCTGCGCTGACTGCTGCTGCTGCTGCCACTACTGTTGCTGCTGCTGCTGCTGCCGCTGCCTTCCTGCTTGAGGTGAAAGGAGGGAGGAGTATAAATAGTATAATTGTTCAGACTTGAATAAAACCTGCATTACCATGGAGGCCAAAAACAGAGAAGGAAAAACAATCGGTCCTTCAGCAACTGTTGGGTTGATTTCTGTGTTGGTCACCGTTGCTGTGTAAGCTTTCTAATATTGATTTTACATATGGCATTGGCAACGCTCCTGCAAAGCTGCGTGGGGGGAGTCCTTCTGCGCTGCTGCTGGTTGGGGAGGTGCTGCACTATCAAACGTTTAGTCACAAGGAAAAGATACTGCCTACTTCTTCTGACTAAAAGCGCGATACCGCAGCAACTCCTATTGGCAGCAGTGCGGAAGGAGGACTCCCACGCAGTTTCGCAGAAATGTTGGCCATTGGTGCAGAATTTCTTTTTGAAATTCCCCAAAAATAGTGATGTCACACGATCCAGATGTTTAGGTGACTGTAGGCAGCTGGCGCCCCTGCACAGGATTGCAAAGCTGTTGTACTCCATAATGCGATACTGTTAGCAACTGCGGGACGCTGCTGTAGTCGTGGACAGGTCTGCCACTGCACCTGGGCCTCTGATGATGAGTATGGTCTTCAGATAACCGGGAGACCCTTTTCTCTTTTTATTACAAGTTAAAGCTAAATTGTGTGACGTACATTGACAGATCTATCTTGTAATTTCCTCTAACCTTTTTACTGTTTTAATAATATTTGACCTTTTCCGTTTGGGCTGGTGAGCTCTGCAACCTGTGCTGTATAGCTTTTCTTGCTTTTCTACTGCCCTTTCCTTAATAGAGGCAGGTAGAACTGCAGTTTTTCAGAGACCCTCTCTGTGTTTAAAATCTCCTCAAAAATATATTAGAGTTTTGGAGATCACCTCCTTAATTATTTCACCTTAGAAGTGCACTTTTGCAAAATCCGATGCTTAGACATGTAGATAAAGTCTGCCACTTGCATGTATAAATGCTGGCATTTGCTGTACATGCACAAAACCCCGAGTGATTTTGCTTTTTTTTCTTTTGTAAAACGGCTGTCCCACTGTATGTACCCCCAAAAACACAAGTATTTTACAAAAGTCTCTGCATTCAGCAAGCCAATCAGGGCCCAACGCACCCGAGCTGCAAGGACTTTAAAGGCACCACCTCCCGGCGCACCCGCGCCTGGCGGGCCTGCACCGAAGGGCCATGCCAAAGGGCCCTTTGGCGGGAGCCCTGAAGTGGAACTAACGAACACCCACCCACCAACATCAACTACAACCAGAGACCCGCCATTGGACTCAGCCAGTGACCCACCACCGGACTCAGCAACCCTGCTGTAATCAGAATGTATGATGTGTAGCCTGGTAGATAACATATCTCTCAAGCTACAGGGTAACACATGCTATAGATAACAAATGCTGCATGACATGCCGTAGATAATATATAATGCATAGACCCCTGCAAAGAACAAATGCTGTAGATAACATGTGCTGCACAGACTGCTGTAAATAACATGTGCTATAGATAACTATACTGCATAGCTGTAGATATCATATGCTGCTCAGCTGTAACATATGCTGCATAGCTGTAGATAACATATGCTGCACAAACTGCTGCAAATAACATATGCTATAGATAAAAAGATAACATATGCTTTAAATTACGCAGCAGAGTACACATCACTACAGCACGCTAACAATTCCTCCGAACCTCCAACCACCATGGCCAGATATCATGCACTACTGATCCTCCTTCTCCTCCTCTGGATTACACAGCTCATAACGTGGGCTGACTCACTACAACAGATCCAACACCTGATCCCTATAGTGAACACCATGGGACATAGAAGACCTAACTATCCCCCGCACCACAACAAACCACCCTCTACAGCAAACCATCACAACCTGATTCATATAAACTGCCTGCCCCCACAAAAACCTAAGAGACATAAGTCTTCATCCCAGCCAAACCTGAGCAGCATGTTAATTAATGCCCGCTCCATCCAGACCAAATGGCTTGCCCTCAACGACTACATTAAACACCTGAATCTAGACCTACTTCTTGTCACTGAAACCTGGTTAACAGACACGGTGATCACCAATCAACTAAAACCTCCGGAGTATGGCCTCTTCAACTGCCCCAGAACTACCTGCCTTGGAGGCGGAGTTCTAATAAAAGCCAAAAGCAACCTTCACTTCCATTGTACTGTAGCACAAAGTTCCACCAATCTAGACATCATCCAGATCTCAAACAAAACCCTACAATTTATCTCCTCTACCGCCCACCCTCTGCAAGCACCGACGAGTTGGCCACAATCCTTGACCAAGCATGCAACAACAACATCCAGCAGAAACAATTCTAGATACTTGGGGACTTCAATCTTCCCTCCCTCCATGCTAAACACTCTACAGCATTCCTGGACGCGATGACCACAATGGGATACCACCAGTTCGTTCAAACCTCCACCCACACCAGAGGCAACATCCTGGACCTCATCTTTACCCCA
The DNA here is from genome assembly GCA_033557465.1 of Ichthyophis bannanicus. Lineage (NCBI taxonomy): Eukaryota > Metazoa > Chordata > Amphibia > Gymnophiona > Ichthyophiidae > Ichthyophis > Ichthyophis bannanicus. Next base: position 549,832,451 of record CM066033.1, read on the forward strand.
AAACATCACAACACCTCGGACGATCAGTACTCTCCTCAAGTACACCCAGTGCCATGGTCTGACCACAAGGCCATCCTCTTTCACATCCCAGACGATAACAGGGAACAGCAATCCGCTGCCCCAAGCGTACCTGTGCACCGCCATTTCAGCATTTTGACAAAGAAACCTTCCTCATTGACAAGCTGCACCTCCTCAACCCCGACACTAACAACCTGGACAATCTACTTGACAATTGGAACAACCACCTTTCCAAAGCTGTACTCCTCACACCATCCACAAAACCTGCCCACAAAAATCACACAGCAGTATGGTTCACCGCCGACCTGCGTGAATCACTAGTGCAACTCAGGAAGCTTGAACGCCGATGCCGACGCTCCAAACTAACCAGTGACAAAGTGGCCTACCTGAACAAGCTACAACAGCATCGGAAGATGATCAACGACAAAAGAAAGGAGCATCACACCAACACCCTCATGCGCTCTCTCAATAGACCTCGCAAGCTTTTCAACCTAGTTAAATCGCTCACAAAGGATCCATCTACAAAACAACCAATAAACACTCCAACTCCAGACGAATTTGCCACCTACTTCCAAAGCAAAAACACATTTTCAATAACCAACCCAGCGAAACTCGAACTGCCCATTACCCACCACAACCCCACCAGCTCTCCTTCACCGACCCTGGAATCCTTCTATCCATACCCTCCTGATCAAATAGAAAGAGTCATCACCGGGATTAACACCATGACCTCCCCAATGGACCTGTGTCCACCCTTCTGGATCAAACAATCAAAAACCTATCTCAGCCCAATCATAGCCAGAATCGCTAGCACGTCACTAGCTGAAGGCACCCTTCCGCCCCCTTTGAAAAACAGCAGCTATCAGACCTCTGATCAAGAATAACAAACTGGACCCATCAGATATCAAATCCTACAGACCCATCTCCAGCCTCCCCTTCCTAACCAAAATCATAGAAAAGATCATATACCAACAGACCCAGGACCACATCGACTCCCACGCACCGCTAGACCAGCAACAACATGGATTTCGACAGCAGCATGGTGTTGAAACCCTCCTCACAACCCTTCTTGAAAGACTCCATATAGGCCTCGACAAGAAAAAACAAGGCTTCATCCTCATATTCATGGACATCGCCTCAGCGTTTGACACTGTCAACCACAACCTTTTACTCACCCAACTCTATCAAAAAGGCGTGAGAAGCTTAGCCTTAGACTGGTTCAAATCCTACCTATCCGATCGACAACAAGAAGTCCGAATAGATGACCAGGCATCCAGATCCTTCCAACAGACGCAAGGGATCCCCCAAGGATCATCCCTCTCATCCCTATTCTTCAACATCTACATACAGCCAATCTGTAACATCATCCAATCATTCAACATTCTATACCACATCTACACAGATGACGTCTTACTATACACTCCGTTCATCACTGACAACCCAGACTACGTGTCCATAGTTGAGTGCTTCAACACAGTCTCAGACTGACTCATGACACGCAACCTGAAGGTCAACACCAATAAGACAGAGGTCTTATTCATATCAAAGGACCCCACATTTACACCACCGCCCTCCCTCAAAGTAAAAGATTTCGACCTTATAACCAAGCAAGAGGTCCACTATCTGGGGGTAACAATCGACCAACGCCTATCACGGGAGACCCACACTCAAAATATCACTAACTCTGGATACCATAAACTAAGAACCCTCCGACACCTATGTCCTCTCCTCGAAACCTCAGACTTCTGTTCAGTGGCCCAAGCTCTCATCCTTCCTCATCTAGACTCTTCCACCATCATCCTTCATGGTATGCCGAAGCACACCCTGCAGCCACTACAACTTGCCATGAACATAGCTGCCTGTACAATCTTAGCTGCATCCAGGTAGGACCACATTACTCCCTTCCTAATTCAGCTCCACTGGCTCCCCATAGCAAGTCGCCTGACCTACAAAGCAATGTTACTCACTTTCAAGGCCAGGAATGCAATGTCAGTGACCTCACTCTCAGAACTGATACAAAGAATGCCGGAGACCAGGTCCAGGAGAACATGCTCGATAAACTCCTTACAACCCCCTCAACAGTAAGGACCTGCACCCAATCAACCAAGAACCGAGCTTTCTCCCTATTTGCACCAACACAATGGAATGCCCTACCTGCAGCGATACGTGCGATCCCAGATCTCACAACTTTTAGGAAGGCTTTGAAGACTCATCTCTTCCAAGTTACATACGATCACCCACCCTAGATCAGTCATACAAATGAAACCTGCCGACGGCACACGACCGTAGGCATGTGCCATCAAATAAGACTGTAACCCCTTACCACCCTGTTCTACCCATGTCTGCCCTGTTCTACCCATGTCTGTACCTGCCAGGGTTGTCCTAATTTAGATTGTGAGCTCGTAAGAGCAGGGACTGTTTTGTTTGTTCATATGATACAATGTATAGAGTTAAGAATTGTACATAGTTTCCCCCAGTTACTTCCAAGTTGATCTCCCTGTTTATTGTAAATACAACTCAAAGTTCCTTGTGTTGTATAGTTGATGTTAAATGGAAACCGCTCTGATCTAAAATAGAGCGGTATAGAAGAACTGTTAAATAAATAAATAAATATGTAAACTGCACTGATTTTAAATAGCGCGATATACAAAACCAAATAAATAAATAAATAAAAAATAAATAAATATAACTGCAAATTGTATACATCCTAACTTTGACATCCCCTTTTCCAACCTAGTCTATCTATATGAATTTGGGCTTCAAGTGCTGGAGAATTGACGATTGAAAAAAGATTAAGCTCCTGTTAGTTATGGCTTTACTCTCTGCCGTAAACTTAAGATTAAACTATCTGCACCTTCAACTTAAATTCAACCATGCTCACAGGATCACCTTTAGAGCTTTTGCTCCCTTCAAACTCGAGCAAGATGGCTACATGGAGAGACAGTGAAGACTTCCTTTCTCAATCAACTCCAAAGAAAATGTCCACACCTATACTAGAGGTCACTAGCTAATGCGGAGGTTGGAGAATACACGGCAACATATCTGTTGAGGTGCAGTGGCATCATGATACATTCCTCTTTATGCCATGTCCTTGCATTCTCCATTTAATAGTTTCCCAGAGAGTCACTGCACAAGAAAACCGTTTCTTCCGTTTTCCCAATAGTGGCAGTTGCAAATTATTCTGTTACTATAACAGTGTGGAATGTGTTGTGTTTTTTTTTTCTTCATCATTTCATATTTTTCCAGGAACAGATACAGGAATGAATAAAGTGGACTTACCGTAAAATACTATAAGCAAATGTCTTATCCTTTCTTAAGATTCACTAATATTTAATAACTTTGATTAGAGCTTGTGCTGTAACTAAGTAGGCCTTTGGTATTACATTTTATACCATGTTTGACATAGTGTCAGCACAGAACAAGTCAAGATGATAAAAATAAATGTTGGATAGAAGCCATATAAGTAAATTGTTTAAAGGAATTTCTTGTCCTCAAGAGTTTGTGATCTTAAGGGTGAGGAAATGAACAGATGACACTTTAAAGTGGCTGCAGGAATTGTGAGAAGACTGACCTAATGTGAGATTCAGGAAGAATACGATTGGGAGTCAGAGAAAGTAAGATGGAAAGAGTTACATGAATATTACTGCAGTCGGGGGCAGCCCTGCTACTAGGCAGACTAGGTAGGTGTGGTGGCACTTTAATGTTGTTCTCAGCATGGCATGGGCCTTTGCCGTGCAGACCTGCGCTCAAGCACAACAATGTCCTATCCTCTCCAACTGCACCTCTGCGTCAGAGGAAGGTAGTACGTAGCCATGCTTGAGCACACACCTGTACTCGAGGCCACGCTGAGTGCTGCCTTTTGTTTGGCTGTGATTAGAGCCCTGGCAGAGGGAGCTTAGATCCTGGCACTTGACAACTAGGAAAAGAGATGAGAGAGGATATGCTGTACATAGAGGGGAGGAGAAGAGAAGGGAGCTTCTGGTCATCTGGGGTGGGGAAGAGGAGATGCTGGACACCTTGGGGTTAGGCAAGAGAGGAGGAGATGCTAGATAGGTGGTTGGAGTAGTGAGGGGAAGAGGAGATGCTGGACTTTGGGACTGGGGTAGGGGTGGGGGTTGGCAGGGAAAGGGCAGATGCTGGGCATAGGAGGGGGAAAGAAAGGAGAGAAACTGGATGCCTGCAGTGGGGTAAAGAAGGGAGGGACATATACTGGATAGGGGGTGGGGTAGGGAGGGGAAGAGAAGATGTTGAACATCTTGGAGGAAGGGAAGGGGAGCTGCTGGACTTTGGTGCTGGGGTGGGGGTGGGGATTGACAAGGGAAGGGCAGATGCTGGGCATGGTGGAGGGGAAGGAAAGGGAGAAATTGGATGCCTGCGGTGGGGTATAGAAGGAGGGGGAGATGCTGGACATGAGTACGGAAAGGAAGAGGAGGGATGATGTTGGACTGGGGATTAGGGCCTTGAGCTGCTGCAGGAGGGAGGGGGTGCACACTGAAGGTTTGCCTAGGCTCTTAGATACAATTGGACCAGCCCTGAAAGTAGTGCTTTCTACAGTGAGAAAATTTGCCAGCTCCTCAGTTGGGTCACCCAATTTTGATTGGCCTAAAGGGTTTAACATACCTCTGGGCAGAGACTTTTGTGATATGAAACCACTTCTGTATAAATTGAGAGGGCTTTATTTTGCAATTGACTTGAACTAGCCCTATGACATACAGTTGTGATCAACATTATTGGCACCCTTGCAGTTCAACCCCTTAATGTCCGATATCTCCTAAAAAAAAAGTGGCCAGTGAAATAACTTTGGACTATATATGCACACATATTTGACAAATAAAATAATCAAATAAAACAAGATTAATTTAAAAAGGAGATAGTAAGAAAAAGTATAAATATTGGGACATTCCCAGAACATGATTATTGGCACACTTATAAATAATTCAAATCAGTTTAAACAGAAGAACCACATTGCCATTACAGTAAAATTTGATGCACCTGTGCTGAATTGTCAGTACTCATGTGACTTGAATCAACCAATGAATGATGGCTCTAATATTTAAAATTGCCACATTCACTCCCTGTTTCATTTTCACAATGATGAGGACAAGAGAGCTGCCTGAGACGTCAGAAAAGCCATTATCACCAAACATCAAACTTCAAAGGGGTACAAGGCCATCTCCAAAGACCTTGGGATTTCTGTGTCTACAATTAAGACGTTTTCTGCTCTTGGAACTGTCAAGGACCTCCCAGGATGTGGTGGGAAGAAGAAAATAAATTTGAGAAGACTTCGAAGGTTAGTGCAAACTTTTGGAAAAACACCATCTACAACATCCAAAGAGCTCAAGGCTGACCTGGACCAATCTGGCGTGATGGTTTCAACCCGTACCATACACCACGCACTAAACAAAGAAGGACTTCATGGGCGAAGGCCAAGGAGGACCCCGCTACTCAAAGACAGACATAAAAAGGCACACCTGATCTCTGCCCAAACCTACCTTGAGAAACCACAATCCTTCTGGGAAAATGTTCTGTGGACAGATGAAACCAAATTTGAGCTCTTTGGCAATGCAGACCAGTGATACAAAGGTATTTTGGAGCAAAATGTGCTACTAGTGTCAGAAAACTAGATCTTGATTGAAGGTCATGGGTCCTCCAGCAGGACGATGATTAAAAACAGACATCCAAAAATACAAAAGAATGATTAAAAAGGAACAAATGAACTGTTTCAAACTGGCCAGAAATGAGTCCTGATCTCAATCCAATAGAGAAAGTTTAGAAAGAGCTGAAATCTGCCATTGGTAAAAGGAATCCTGTAAACATTCATGAGCCGGAATACATTGCAGACAAATGTACAAAACATATAGATGGCTACAAGAAACGTTTGGAGGCTGTCATCAGGGGTTGTGCAACCAAATATTAGTGAAGGGAGCCATTAATCCTGTCCAGTCCATATTTTTTTTCTCAGAAATTACTGCACAGACATCTTTTTTTTGTTGTTGTATATTTTTGAATATATTATAAAAATATTATGATGACATCCAGTTGGAAAATTTCCAATTATTTCCCAAGATATTGTGCACAACATACCTAAAATGCAAGGGTGTCAATAATGGTGACCACAACTGTATATACTGGAGCATTTGCACTGACTTGCATCTGCTAGTGTGCACTTTAGAATGGTGGCGACAATCTGATGAAGTGCCTCTTGACAAAGGCCAAAATTAATTCCTCAGCAAGGATGCTTTTATCTAGAATAAAGTAATATTTTGGATAATGGCAGGTAAAGGCCAGCTAGACTATCCAGTCTGCCTAGTTATCTCTGTCCACACTGATAAGGATATATCTCAGGACATCTTCCTCCTTTGTACTCCACCTTCTTGGGTACATGAGCATATGTGAAGACAATATGGCTCATTGACTTCATCTGTGAGATTGTTTGGACTGCTAGAAGATTGTCTTTTCAATAGGAAATAAAGTATATAAGACTTGATTTACTAGAGTGCACTACCACAGTAGCAGTGCTAATGCCCCTAATATGTGTTATTAATAAATGCTTTCCATTGCATAAAATGACCTGTGCTAAACTGCACATAATATTGAGTTAGTCCATAATCTGTGATTACACCCTGGAGATTTTAACTGCCAGACATAAACATTTATTATATTTTGTTTCACTTTTTATAAAATTCTATTTATGGTAATTGTAAATAAATTAATATTACAGGCAAGTGAAGTTATAATACAATTAAATACTTCTAAGAATACACCTTTACTCTTTCAAAGATATGGAAATATTTTACATTTCTGTTGACTTTCACTTGTAATTTATATAGCCAGTTGAGATGAGGAATTTTTTTCCTGTGACATTTTTCTTCCCAACTTGAATATACATAGTAACGTAGTATATGATGGCAGATAAAAACCAGTATAGTCAATCTAGTCTGCCCAGCAAGGCGGCAAGAGTAGGTGCATATGCCATTCGTGCAGGTCACCCCTCCCCATGCCTTTGTTTAGGGGTGTACCCAATGCTCTGTGTTGTTAGAGATAGTTATGTTTATTAAATTTTATCCTGTTGCTGTAAAGGGATCCACTGTGTGTGTCCCATGCCATTTTTGAATTCTGTTACTGTATTTGCCCTCACCACTTCCATCGGGAGGGCATTCCAAGCATCCACCACCATTTCAGTGAAAAAGTATTTCCTGACATTGCCTTTCAGTTTACCCCCTTGCAGCTTCATTTTATGCCCTCTAGTTTTACAGCTTCCCCGTCTTTGGAAGAGGTTTGTTTGTTCATTAATATCCTTTAAGTATTTAAAGGTCTGAATCACATCTCCCCTAGCTCTCCTCCCCTCCAGAGTATACATATTTAGGTCTTCAAGACTCTTGGGCAAAGGGTTCAAAACTGTAAGACAGCTGGAGAAACACCAGGTGAGCAATGGTTCGAGGTCCTTTAGCATGTTGGTGGGCACATTGATCATGAGGGGCTGGGGTTTACTTTTTTTGACTATTTATTTATTTATTTAACTGTGTTTATATACCGCTGATTTAAGAGTCTAAGTGGTTTACAGATAACAAATTGGCCAAGTTGGCTTATATGGAACATAAATAGATAGTGAGGTATATTGAACTAGCTTATTTGTAACAGTGAGAACTTAGCAGAAACATTAAACTATATACATTAAACATTAGCAGGCATTTAAGATAAATAAAGGCAAGTACATTTAATGGGTGTGAGTTTGCTGTTATGCGGGAAGGGGCAGGGGAAGGGCTAGGGGGAGGTGGGGTTGGGATGGGATGACTCTACTGGTGGTACAGTGGTTATGTGTTCTCACTGGTGAAATGTTCAAGGAACAAATGAGTTTTTAGATTTTTCTTGAAATCTGTGGTCATTCGTGGTGCGGAGATGGTCTGGTAATGCATTCCAGAATGCTGGAGCAAAGAGTGAGAAGGCTCTTTTGGATGTTGTGGAGTTGGTTTTCATGTTTAAAGATGGTATGTGGAGTGTGTTGATAGTGTTTGTTCTGTTGTATCTGTTAGGAGCTTTCTGTATTAATTTTTGTAGGTGGGTGGTAGATAGCCCATGGAATAGCGTGAAGATTGTATGGATGGCCTTGTGTTTGATTCTTTGAATGATGGGCAGCTAGTGGAGTTGTTTGAGTATTGGGGTTATATGTTCATCCCTTTGGGTGTTGTAGAGGATACTTGCAGCAGTATTCATGGCTAGTTGGAGTGGTTGAAGGATAGATTTAGGTAAGCCTTGCAGGATGATGATACAGTAGTCAATATGAGGGAATATGAGTGCCTGAAGTACTGTGCGAAAATTGTTTGGCTCCAGGAGAGGTCTTACATGTTGCACTGTCTTGAGTTTGTAGTAGATGGTTCTTGTGACGTTGGTTATATGAGGGGAAAGTGTGAGGTGTTAACCAAGGATGATTCCCAGGTAGCTTACTTGCAGTTTGACTTGGAGTTGGGTTCCAGCAACTGTTATGAGATTAGGTGGTGTAAAGTTGGTGTCCTTGAAGATGTATAAGACTTCAGTTTTCTTGAAATTTATATTCAGGTTGTGTTTTGTGAGCCATGTTGATGTGGAGGTGAAGCATTTCTTTACGTGGGTGATAGGTTGGTGGTGTTTATAGGAGCGTAAAACATGATATCATTTGCATATATGTGATAGAGTAAGTTGTGTAATTGTAGTATGGCGCAAATTGGTTGGAAGAAGATGTTGAATAGCAATGAGGATAAGGCCGAGCCTTTGGGAACTCCCTGCGGTTGTAAGTACGGCTTTGAGGTTTCATTGCCCAATTTTACTTGGAGATGGCGCTCTTTGAGGTATGAGACAAACCATTTAAGTATGGTGCCTTTCAGGCCAATTGCTTGCAAGCCTTGGATGAGCAGATTGTGTGGGACGGAGTCAAAGGCGGATTTGATGTCTAGGAATATGAGGATGAATCCTTTGTTTATTTTGTTGATGCCTTTTGCGAGGTTGTTGGTTAGAATGGCGAGTAAGGATTCTACTCCATGTTGAAGCCTAAAGCCATGTTGCTGGGGGTCAAGTGGGTAGTTTGTGTCCGCGTTTTCTTGTAGTTGTGAGAGTACTATTTTCTCTATTACTTTTGCCAGGAATGGCAGGCTGGCGATTAGTCAGTATGAGGTTGGTCAGTTGAGGCTTTTAGTGTTGAACAAATGGAAGCTAGTTTTAGGTCCATGGTCATGTATCCTTGTTGCAGTGATAATTGTGTGATTTTAAGTATTATAGATATTATTATTATTATAGTATTATTTTAAGTATTATCAGGAACCATTGGTGATGAAAGAAGAAGTCGAAGCAACATTGAAAGCCTTATCAAAGAAGAAAGCACTGGGCATTGATGGCACTCCCATTAAAGTATTACAGCAATTGGATGATGCTGTTACCATACTTACAAGGCTCTGCCAAGAAATTTGGAAGACAAATTCATGGCCAAATGACTGTAAAAGATCTATACCAATACTGAAGAAAGATGACCTGACTGACTGTGGAAATTATCGCACAATTGCTTTGATCCCACATGCCAGCAAGATTTTACTCAAGGTCATTCAGCAGAGACTACAACCGTACCTGGAACAAGAACTACCTGAAGTGTAAGCAGGGTTCAGGAAAGGGCGAGGAGCAAGAGACATTATCGCGGATCTGAGATGGGTCCTAGAAAAGACAAAAGAATACCAAAAGGATATCCATATGTGATTTATTGACTATAGCAAGGCTTTTGACTGTGTAAACTGATTAAAATCCCATCTTTGGAAAGAAACAAAAGAAATTACAATAAAAATACATTGATAGTCCCAACTAATTACCGCAAAACAAACCAATCCACAAGCAACAGATCATTCACTTATTTCTCACCCGTTCTCTGGAATGCCCTTCCAGACAAGCTAAGAGCCATCAATGACCTTAAAGACTTCTGAAAGGAATTAAAAACTCATCTATTAATAGTATATTTCAGTAAAAAGATAATAGTTACAAAACCCCCCCAACTTAACAGCTTACAAATTCCAAAATCAGTACCCACTAACCCACCATCAACTGCTAACACTGACTGATACTAATCTCATATACACACTTCTTATGTAAATATGTTCTCATGTACATACATCTTATGTAAATAAGTTATATATAAATATTGTTTCAGAGAATAATATTGAAGTTAATTTTATATTCACTAAAACTCAGTTCAATGTAACCACACTTTTTGTTGGCGCTCCCCCTTGTGGCCAGGCAGTTGCCTAGGTGTAAGGGGGTGCCCCGATCGTCCTTAATGAAACTGGCCTCTTCGCATGTAGTGTCTTACAGATTATAGCCAAGATTGATGGTCACAGGAAAATTTCTTTTATTTGGAAAATAAAGTTCTACATAACCAAATTGAATTCTTTGGTTAGGAATTCAGCTACTACAAACAAAACTCAGGATGCTTCTCCATTCACAAAAACATAAGCCTTGATACTCAGTCCAAGCCTTGGCTTTGTTTCTGCGGCTTAGTTTAAACACGTCTCCAAAATCATTCCTTTACAAGCAAAAATCTGTTCTCAGGTCTCCAGGATGCAGCACAGCCCCTAACTGTTTCTTTCACAGGTTTTAGCCGCACTTTAACTTCTTGGTCCACCAACATTTTAAAACTTATGACATATTCCTTTTTACAAAGATGCTTTCAGACTTTAGTTTTCACAGGCATCCATTAACTCTTGAAGCTTATTCAACCAGCTCTCATTAATCGCCTAATTAAAGTCATGAGCTTCAGCAGAGAATGTTCTCCATTTAAAATTTCTGGGTTTTCCCAATTACTTTAAAACCCTTCAGTTTCTTACTTCTGACTGGCACAGAAAGAACATTCTATTTCCATATCAGAATAATCTTCCTCTATATAACTGTTTCCTATTTCCATTTCCTCTTCACTGGCTTCCCTCAGTGACTTGCTATCCACAGCGTCGGCATGTGATGGCTTCAACTGCTGCAACACTGTTTTCAGCTGTTCCCATTGAGATCCCTCGCTACATGAGGTTATGAGGGAAGGGCATGAAAGAGCTTTCTTATTCAGAAGCTTTTTAAGAGCTTGTAATGGGCTCACCTTGCTAGCAGTATTGTGTCTCCTTTCAGACCCTGCCACAGATGTACACTTGCTCTCTGGTCCTCCCAGGAATATTCCTTTCTCCTGCTCCCCAACAGTACCTTGTTTAAAACAGGCTCTCCAAGGCTCCACGTTGGCTGCAGACTTCCTGTCAGCTGAACTACGTTCTAGGCTTGAGCTGTCTCTGTACTGTTTGCAAGAGCAATCCCTTTTTGTATGGCCAGTCCACCAGCTTCTAGAGAATATCTCCTCCTCAGAAGATTCCTCCCCCAAGCTTGCCTCTGCCCTTTTCTCCAGCTTTCTCTCAGACCTCCTCCTGGATCTCTCCTCTTTACCACGCTGCTTCTCCTCTCTGCTAGGCTGCTTTCTGCTACGCTGCTGATGATGATTGTGACTGAAACTTCCCTGCTTAAATGTTTGGGGCTGTCCTATAGCTCTAGACTCCGCCCCCAAACCACTCCCATTACCTCCCTCAGTTTCCATGGGGACTGGGTGTGTCTCTGGTTCTACACCTCTGTGCAGGGAGTTTTTAGCTTTGTTTAGAGTTTTAACCCCTGCTGTGCCTGCAGTTCTGTTGGGCTCAGGGAAAGAAAGACTCTTTTTTCCCCCTTTTCCTTCCACTCTAAACCTGCTTCGCCACCACATTTTCTAGTTCTATTCACAAGTTTAATGTAAAAGTTCTGTTATGTTCAATGTAAACTGCTCTTGATCTCTGGAAGGAGCGATATATAAAAACACACAAATGAATAAAATAAAATAATAAATAAAAATAAACCATGAGAAACTCTGGGCCACATTAAGAAGCATGAGTATACCAGAACACCTGATAGTTCCCTTGCACAACCTTTACATTGATCAAGAAGCAACAGTTCAAATGGAACTAGGAGAAACAGAATGGTTTAAAAATCAGCAAAGGTGTACTACAAGGCTGCATACCTACTGTACCTCTTTAATTTATATGCAGAACAAATCATCAAAGAAGCAGGACTGTATGAAGACAACTGAGGTGTGAAGATTGGTGGAAGACTCATCAGCAACCTTCGCTATGCTGATGATACCACATTACTGGCTGAAAGAGAAGACGATTTAAAACATTTGCTTCTCAAGATCAAGGAATATATCTTAAAATGGGTCTGCACCTTAACATTAAGAAGACAAAGATCCTGACAATTGGCAAAATCAATAAGTTCATCATTGATGGAGAAGAAATTAAAATAGTTGACAGCTTTAACTTACTTGGATAAAGAAAGGACTAGCAGTCAAGAAATCCGATGACATACTTCTCTTGGTAGAATTGCTATGAAGGACCTAGACAAGATTCTCAAGAACAGAAATCTCTCTCTCTGTACAAAGATTTGACTTGTCTAGGCCATGGTATTTTCAATAACGTCATATGGATGCGGAGGTTGGACAGTGAAAAAGTTAAACAGGAAGAAAATTGATGCCTTTGAATTATGGTGCTGGCGATGAATACTATGTATATCATGGACTGCCCGAAGAACAAACCACTCGGTACTAGAGATGATCAAACCTAAGTTTTCCTTAGAAGCTCAGAATACAAGACTTCGACTTTCATACTTTGGACACATCATGCGAAGAGAGAGATCATTGGAGAAAGACATCATGCTTGGCAAGGTAGAAGGTCACTGTAAAAGAGGAAGGCCAGCAATGAGATGGATCGATATAATAACAGCAGCTATGGATACCACTCTATCAACAATAAGCCGCTTGGCTGAAGACCAAAGAAGGTTTAGGTCAACTATCCAGAGGGTCTCCAGGAGTCGTCACTGACTCAACGGCACATAACAAGAAGTATTATAGGCAGTAGTTCTTTTTGCACAGCTGACTGGACATGGGTCAAGTGGGGATGTTGTAGTATTGATGTTTGTGATGATTTTTTCAGGTGTTCAGGGAGGATGGAAGAGAAGGTATCCCAAGTGATGTCATAGGTTTTGTGGTCGTGTGCTGGTTGAGTTGTTGTTATGTGGGTCTGGTTGCCTGGTGGATGTGACAATGTTTGGAAGTGATCTGCCATGGCTTGTGAGGTGAGACATGTAACCTGTTTTGGTGCAGGTTCTTTTATGAGGTTTTTAACCAAGTCAAATAGCTCTTGGGGACGGTTTAAAGATTTTTGAATCATATTGGTGTGGAACTCCTTGGCCGTGTTTGTGGCTGTTTGGTATTCTTGTAATTTGATAAGATAGTTGATGAGGTTGATAGTGGAGTTGTTGCGGCTCTATTCCTTTCCAGCGCTCTTAGGCAATGTTTCATGCTTTTGAGTTTTATGGAGTACCAAGCAGCTGAGTTTCTGTTACGTTTGTTAGCTGGGGAGTGCTGGTTTATTGCTATGCTGCTTATAGTTTTGTTCCAGTTGTTGAGTTAGTCTAAGTTTTCAGATGAGTCTTGAAGGTTTGATAGTATTTTTGTTAGGAATTGTTGTGTTTCTAGATGATGAACTCTGCAAACAGTAGATTGCTTGTTTGGCTCCTCTTGCAGGTGTGTTCTATGTGGGAAGATGAATGCCTTGTGGTCAAGGTGGGGGATGGGAGGTTGTAGTCTCTGAATAAGGATGGTGGAAGGAATATCTAGCATGTTATCCTTGTTGTGAGTAGGTTATTTGATGATTTCTGTTTGCCCAAGAGTGTCCATACCATCAAGAAAGGCTTTTGCTGTTTTAGGGGCAGTGGAAGTGAGGTTAAAATCACCTAGGATCAGTAAGTGGTTGGAGTTGGATTTGTGTTTGCAGGCTGATTCTAGGATGCATCCAGGTTGTCTGGGCTGGCGTTTGGAGATCTGTACACCAGGAGGAGGGTTGTGGCATTGTTGGTGATAGATAAGGTATCCAGGCTTCTGCTTGTGCTGTCATTGAGGAAGCGGAAGTTGAGGTGTTTCTTTGTTATGATGGTAATCCCTCCGCCTCTGCATTCGGTTCTTGTACAAATGAATAGATCATAGGAGGGTGATATGAGTTGGTTCAATAGGACATTGTCAGAATTTGAAAACCATGTTTCAGTGATGCATAGGATGTCCAGCTGGTTATGAGGAGGTCAGCGATTGTGTTTTGTTATGTGCTTAGCAGGTGTTAGTGAGGGAATATTTTAGGTGTGAGAGGGTAGTTAGGGATGTTGTATGCTTGTTGTAGCTGTAAGTGGGTGGGGTTTGATTCATATGAGGCTTTGGTATGTGCTGGGTCTGGGCTTGTATGTGCAGTGAGGTGTTGTGATAGTGGGGGTGGGGGATGGTCAGTGAGATGGTGTGTGTTAGGAGATGGGCCAGGTAGAGGAGTATGAGAAGGGTGGCTGTAGTGACCGTGGTGTATCTGTGTTGGGTGACTTGTTGGAGGTTAGTTTGGGCAGAATGTAAAGTAGGTGCGGTGGATCCTATGACGTGTGATACGACTGTATCTGGAGGGAGTATTAGTGGGTGTTTAGTAGTTATCTTTCAACAGCAGTTGAGACATGCAGTGAGGTTTGAGGAAATGTAGTGGTATTTCGCATGTAGGAAGAGTTACCGGTCCAACAAAGAGACGTGGATAGCAAGCAGAGGGACGTATAATAATCTTTATTGACCAAAACCAGCCATTGGCCCGACACAGGAAGAGTTACCGGTGTCAGCAGTCTTTTGCAGGACCTGCGGGAGGCTTTGGTTGCTGCGTTTTATGCTTCATCATTCAGTGGAGATTCCTGACAGTATGTGGGTCCAAGGATTGGTTTCGTTGATGGTCAGATGGTGCCTGGATGTTGTGCCACTGGGCCCATGCCCAAGGCTGCACCAAAGGACCCTCTGGTGAGGCCCTCAGGCATAGGCCTGCCCTCAGCGCGATCTTTTTAAAAAGAGTCCTCTTCTGGCTGATTGGCTCCAGCATATGGGAGCGGGGAGGTGCTTACTCGACCTGCTCTCTAGTGCTGATGCCGATCGAGGGGCTTGGATGTTGCTTCTACCTTCATTGCGGTATTTTTAAAAAGAGTCCTCTTTGGCCCGATTGACCTCGATGTGTGGGAGCAGGGAGGTGCTTACTCAACCTGCTCTCTAGCAGGGGGCCTGGGGAGGATGTTCTAATAAATAATATGTTCTAGTGTACTGTTGATCAAACTTCTTATGGTTTATTAGGTTTTTAATATACCACCTTTCTATATATAATCTAAGCGGTTTACATTATAATAAAATCAGATATAGGAAAGGAACTACAATGCCTAGACAGATAGGCCCGTAAAAAGATTTCATGGGCTGGGTATTTACATCCTTTTCGGGCATAGGTATTTTGTGGGAATTTATATTTTACAGAGACCCTTGTCTAGTTCTCAGAATGTTCAGAGTGAGCCTTTGTTGTCTGCAGTCCAAGAGAAATACCTGAAGCTCATGGTGCTGTGAACTGTCACTCATACTATTGAGTAGCTTTTTTGATCTTTCTACTGCCCTTTCCTGTAGTAGACAAAAGTGGAATTGCTCAGACAGCTAGAATATAAACCTTTACTTTGAGTTGTTAAAAATAGCTAAGAATTTTTCTTGTTTTTACTGGACTATGACTTTGAAGCTTTAATAACATAGGAACTTAAGATGTGCCATACTGGGTCTTATCAAATGTTCATCGATCCCCGTATCCTGTTTCAACTGTGGCCAATCAAGGTCACGAGAACCCCAAAAGGGGGTAAGCTGGGGAATTTTCCAGTCTACTTTAATAATGGTTATGGACTTTTCCTTCAGAAACTTGTCCAAACCTCTTTAAACCCAGCTACACCAACAGCTGTCACGAAATCTTCTGGCAATGAATTCCAGAGTTAGATTACACGTTAAGTGAAAAAATATTTTTTCAGATTTAGTAATAAATGTGCTACATTATGGCTTCATCGTGTGTGCCCTAGTCTTTCTACTTTTTGAAGGGGTAAACAACCCATCTCTGTTTACCCATTCCATTACACTCATTATTTTATAGACCTCTATCTCTCCTCAGCTATCTCTTGTCTAAGTTGAAGAGCCCTAACCTTTTAAGCCTGTCCACCTAAGAGTGTTCTTTCATCCCCTTTATCATTTGATTGCTGTTTTCTATACCTTTTTCTACTGCTACTGAACATTTGTATAGTGCTACAAGGTGTACACAGTGCTGCACAGAGACATGTAAAAGATAGTCCCTGCTCATTGGAGCTTACAATCTAGTTGAGACAGAAAACACAGTAGCTGTAGACACGGGATACAGCTAGGGGGATTGGTAAGGAAACACAAAGGAGATAAGGCTGATGAAAGATTAGCCGCGCAGCAGAGTGTTGAACAGATTGTAGGGGAGAGAGATGACTCAGAGGGACACCAGCAAGGAGCAGTTACAACAGTCTAGAAGGGAGGTGACTAAGGAGTGGATAAGTGTCTTAGTAGTGTGTTCAGAAAGGAATGGGTGAATTTTGTTGATGTTGTAGAGAAAGAAATGGCAGGTTTTAGCTAACAGTTGGATGTGTGTGGAGAAGGAGAGAGAGGAGTCAGACGACCCCAAGGTTGTGAGCTGAGGAGACAGGGAGGAGTAGAGAGTTGCCCCCAGAGATTGAGAAAGGAGGAATGGGAGAGGAGGGTTTTGGAGGAAAAATGAGAAGCTCAGTTTTGGCCATGTTCAATTTCAAGCGGCAATGAGACATCCAAGCAGCAATGTCAGAAAGGCAGGCAGAGATCTTGGCCTGGATTGCCGGAGAGATTTCAGGTGTAGGGAGGTAGATCTGGGAATCATCAGCGTAGAGATGGTACTGAAAGCCATGGTAAGAGATGAGTGCACCAAGGAACTGGGTATAGAGAGAGAAAAGGAGTGGACCCAAGACCGATTCTTGGGGTACACCAACTGAGAGCAGGATAGCAGTAGAGGAGGATCCACCAGAACAAATACTGAAAGAGAGATGGGAGAGTTAAGAAGAGAACCAGGATAGCACAGAACGCTTAAAACCAAGCAAGGACAAGGATCAAGGAGAAGGTTGTGGTCAACAGTGTCAAAAGCAGTAGAAAGGTCAAGAAGGATGAGGATCGAGTAAAGTCCCTTTGATTTTGCCAGGAACAGGTCGCTGGAGGCTTTGGCAAGAGCTGTTTCAGTTGAATGTAAAGGACAAAAGCCAGATTGTAGAGGGTCCAGAAGGGCTTGAGAGGAGAGAAAGCCAAGGCAACAGGGGTGAACCACACGTTCAAGTAATTTAGAAACCAAGGGGAAAAGAGAGGTGGGTCGATAGTGAGAAGGACAGGTAGGGTCTAGCGAGAGTTTCTTGAGGAGGCTGCAGGGAAAGTTTGTGGGGAGCGATAGGTTGAGAATATGAGAGATGGAAGGGACTACAGTGGAGGAGATGGAGCTAAGGAGATGGGTGGGGAATAGGATCAGAGGAACAGGTAGTAAGTTTGGATGTTATATCCTGTTTAAGATGTAATGACTAGATTTGCACACATTATTCAAGGTGTGGTCTCACCATGGAGTGTGATACAGAGGCATTATAATATCTTTGGTTTTATTCTCCATTCCTTTCCTTATGATTCCTAGCATTCTATTTGTTTTCATGCTATCGCTGCACACTGGGAAAAGGGTTTCAAAGTATTATCCACGTTGACACCTAGATTCCTAATTTTGAACCTTGCGTCATGTTACCGTAGTTTGGGTTGCACTTGTCCATATTAAATTTCATCTGCCATTTGGATGCCCTGTCTCCCAGTTTCTCAGGGTCCTCTTATAATTTTTCCCAATCCTCTTGTGTTTTGACCACTTTGAATAATTTTCTGTCATCTGCTTGATTTTTTTTAAAATTTATTTATTTATTTACATTCTCTCTTATATACCGCGCTATTCTGCATTAGTGCGGTTTACATTGAACAAACTCAAATTACATTGAACAGGACATTATAACTTGGAGAAAACTATTTTACAGGGAACATGGGCTATGGAGGGTTAAGTGGCTTGCCCAAGACCACAAGGAGCACCTGTGGGACTAGAAACCCCAGTCCTTCCGGCCCAAGGTTGCTGTCCTCTAGTGGGATTTGAACCCCCGACCTTCCGGCCTGAAGTACCTTGACCCAACCACTAGGCCACTCCTCCACTCCTTTTCACCTCTCATTGTTCCCATTTGCAGGTGAAATAGTTTGATTATCTTCATTTAACATGATGAAACAAGATCCTTTCTTCTTAATCTGGCTAAAAAATGGACTTTTAATTTCTTCACAAACTGGGATAATTTTATAAGGGGATGGGTACTTTAATTGTGTAAGGGTGTACCTATCTTAATATATTAATTTTAGTCATTTCTGTGTGTATGTTGGCACCTACATACAAAATGACCTCTGACAAAAATAGCACCCAGAATATACTTTGCCAGTGAGTGTGCACATGGGCGGAGTTTGGACAGAGTAAGAGCAGATTGCGCAAGTATATGCATAGATGATCAAATATTATAATTTATGTGCATACTTGGAAAATAGAGGCACTCCTTAATTTACAGCATGATCTGTGGCAGTAACGCTAGTAGTTTATAAAGGAAAGGAAAGTAGGCACCTCCTTAGAAAATTACCCTTCAGGTGACCACTGTAGTAATAAAAAGTAGTATTTGCTAGTGCATCCCATTCTATAGAGATCTGTCAACGCCTACATATTATCCACAGCCCTAGAATTTCACGGAGGGCAGATGGAGGGGGGAGGGGGATGCCACATTACACAGAAACAAAATTAGCTTGAACGAGTTCCACTGGTAACAAAGGATAATTATGTTACTGTTTAGAGCTACCCATAAACCGTGGTAGGCTGAATGGTGGATGAGAAGAGGATAGTTCCGGTTATCTTCTCTACTGAAAACTTCTGTTAAGTGACAAAAACAATCACCTGGGAGCAGGCAGTCAAATTATGGTACCTTCAGACCTACATTTACAACTCACTGCTTTCTTTTTTCCTTTTCTTAAGTAAACATTTTTTTAAATAATCCTTTTGTGAAGTGCAGCCCCCTTGGGGGTTCCTTTCAGAAACCTGATAATGAATGTAGGATGTGACTGACTGGCGTGTGATCTTGTTGATGCTTTCTGTTCTCTTGAGCCTGGTTGGAAATTCAGCTCTATGCAGCACAGATAGCCCCAAGACTCAAATTACTGTTTTGCTGATTGAGTGCTTGAGTAACTGTGAGCCTGCTGTGGGCAATTTGGCAGCAGGTTGTCATGGCTGCCTGTAGCCTAATAAACCATTGTGATCTTGATCCCCTATTTGCTAGTAATATTGACTCCTCCCTTTATTTATGACAAGGTTCTGTTAAATGCTTAATTTCCCCTTTTCTTCCATTTTTGGTACATGACAAACATTAGTTATCTTTCTCCTGTTGATCTTTATAGGTAGCATACACCAAACTCCTCACATATAACAGCCTCTGGATAGAAACAAAAATCTTTCATTAAACAATGAAAAATAAAAAAATGCTGGAGGAAAAAGGCTTCAGGGTTCTCTCACCAATGCAATGGTGGCAATTGTTGAAGCACAATAGAGCTCTGCATCAGCCAATTATGCCGTACCGCAGTCATCCCTTCTACAACATTGGTCATAAAACACATCCAGCAATATGGTAGTGAAATATATATGTTTCCAAACTAGACTACTGAAAAGGCTTAACTTTTGAATCACAATCACTCTTGCATGTTATATTAAACTGAAGAATTGTGCATGAACAGTTGAAGCAGCCCTTAAACCAACTTGCAACAGGATTGCTGTACTTAGCTGTGGGCACTTTGTAGACACATTACAGATGCACTTCAAACAACCATTGGTCCTACTCCGACGCCAGGCGTTTCGCCATTGCTTCAGGGAGCCAAACCCATATCTTATGGTGCCACACTGATAGAGCATGCGAATCTCCATAACAAGCCTAAAAACACAAACCAATTCAGTTAGCTATCCAGACGCCTAAAAATATCCTCAACATGTCAACCAACAAGCTGTCATCAGAAAATTCAATGGTTCTCAACAAATGCACTCAAGGGCACTCATAACACGACTGTGTTCCAGCCCGCACTTCTCCTTTGCAAATGGCTACCAAAAGGACACCACACATGTGCAGTAAATACCTATCAAGCCCCATCTTCACTTACTCAAGTCGCCCAATCAGAAAATCCTCATTCAAACATTGCTAAACCCAAGCCTACTCATTTACTATGAATGTCAAAAATTAAAGAACCCATCTATGTTTCCACAAAGAAAGACATACTCCATACTCAATCACACCACAACCATCCAATCTCTTTCAATGAATTAACAAACCTCATAGACAAACCCTCCTTACTACTTACCAATTTTTATAAAAAAATGTTTTATGTATAAAGATTTTTAATATATAAAGATGTCTATTGTCCCTCACAATACAAGACAGCCAACATATCTCCCATAACTATAGCATCTCTCAATTGCAAACAATTTTTGGCTTGTTATGAAGATTTGCATGCTCTAACAGTGTGGCACCATAAGATACGGGTTTGGCTCCCTGAAGCAGCAGTGGTGAAATGCCTGGCGTCGGAGTTGGACCAGTGGTTGTTTGAAATGCATCTGTAACGTGTCTGCAAAGTGTCCACAGCTAAGTACAGCAATCCTGTTGCAAGTTGGTTTAAGGGCTGCTTGAACTGTTCATGCACAATTCTTCGGTTTAATATAACATGAAAACAAATCCCAATACATGCTCCTACTCATAGAATACAAAAACGCAATTAACAAATCAAAAAGAGACTACCACTCTAAAGTAATAAACTCATCCATCAACCGCCCAAGGGAGTTATTCGCGATAGTAAAAACATTAACCAAAACTAATAACAGCGAACCTAAACAACAAGCAATTAACATACAAACACTAGCAAAACATTTTGCAGAAAAACTAAAAAACAAGACCACTACCCCAACTCCTTTATTATCAAACACGAAAACCACACATGAATGGACAAGTTTCCAGTTGGTAGAACAAAAACAACTTCTCAAAATCATAACAATGATAAACACCACACCTCCCCACTCGACCCATGCCCCGTTTCATGGATTAAGTGTGCGAAAGAGGAACTGGCGATAAATCTACAACACATAGTTAACCAATCCCTTTCACAGGGCATCATGCCTGATGCCCTAAAACTCACTACACTCCGACCAATAATAAAGAATAATAAGCTCGATTCAAAAGATCTGAACTCCTACAGACCCATAGCCAGCATTCCGTTCATAGCCAAAATTATAGAGAAAACAATTCAAATTCAGTTACAGGAACACATTGATGAATATAAACACCTTGACTCACACCAATTTGGTTTCCGCCCATTCCATGGAGTAGAAACCCTCCTAATCACTCTTATGGACTTCCTCATCAAGGGCACAGATGACAAACAACATGGCTACCTACTCCTATTTATAGATATCTCAGCCGCATTCGATAACATTAATCACCTGACACTGATCAACAGACTAGAAAACCTAGGAATAGGCGGGATTGTCCTTAACTGGTTCAAATCCTACATTTCACACCGATTAATACGCGTCCAAATTGACCAACAAGCATCAGAAACATTCCCCCAAGGACAGGGAATACCCCAAGGATCAGCCCTATCAGCCCTCCTATTTAACTTGTACCTGCAACCGATAACTAACATATTTAAAAAACACAAGATTAATCACTTTATATACGCCGATGACATCATGCTAGCTATCCCCATAACCATAAAAAACCCTACATATGACCCGCTATCCAAATGCATGGCTGAGACCTCCTCCTGGATGGAAACTAACCACCTTAGCATAAACTTCAAAAAAACCGAGGCAATGTTTGTGACAAGATCATCTATGACTGAGAACACCTACCCGGAAACAATCACTATCAACAAAACCTCCATACCTGTCAGAAAACAGGTAAAATACTTAGGAGTAATAATAGACCACACTCTCACCATGCTACCACACATAAAACAAACAGTAAAAACCATTTTCTATAAACTCAAAACAATTCAACACCTAAGGCCACTCCTAGAAACACCAGACTTTAGATCCGTAGTAGGTACACTGATCACCCCTCACTTCGACTATTGCAATAGTCTCCTAATAGGCCTCCCGCAAAAAAGCACATACCTTCTTCAAAGAGCACAAAACATCTGTGCAAAAGTGATTGCTAAAGCTCGCCTAACAGACCACGTAACCCCTATACTGCTAGACCTCCACTGGCTCCCTATTAACAGCCGAATTAAATATAAAATTATCCTAACAACCTATAAACTCATAAACGACATAACCCCCTCACACCTATCTACATTACTGCAATCTCCAACCTCGACAAGGACCCTCAGACAAAACGCAGCCCACTCTCTCATCATACCAAAAACCATCCGCAAAACTAAGAACACCACCAGCTCCAGAGCATTCTCATTCGCTGCTCCTACACTCTGGAACGACCTCCCCATTGAACTTCGTACCATAAGAGACCTCTTCCAATTCAGAAAAGAATTAAAGACCTACCTGTTCACTGAACACTTCGAAGTCCCCTACTACCCCAAAGCTAGCTCCACAACAAACGTGGTCACACATGCACAAACTCCCTTAATCCAAACAATGTAAACACAAGCCTGCCCCCCCTCCACACACACGCCCCAAGACGACATAAAAAGGAACTAAATTCCAACACCTACACCAATATCTGACCCACACAACACACACACCACGCACTGTAAATATACATTTGTAAAAAGTTAGATGTGTTTGTTTTAATACCTACAAAGTTTATATTACTGTTCAATGTAAATAGTTGAATTCTATTGTTCTATGTAAAATGTATACAAACTGTGTACAAGACTGTTAACCTGTTATATGTAAACCGCCCTTGATCTCTGGAAGGGGCGGTATAAAAGAAATAGTTAAATAAATAAAAATAAATAAAAAACATGCAAGAGTGATTGTGATTCAAAAGTTAAGCTTTTTCAGTAGTCTAGTTTGGAAATATGTATATTGCTGGAGGTGTTTTATGACCAATGATGTTGAGGGGATGACTGTGGTATGCCAAAGCTGGCTGATGCAGAGTTCTGTATTGCTTTAACAATTACCACCATTGCAATAGTGAGAGAACCCTGAGGTCTTTTTCTTACAGCATTTTTTCATTTTTTGATTAAGGACTGTTTCTATCCAGAGGAGTTTGGTGTATGCAATTAAGTTTTTTTGCGGACTATCTTTTGATACACTTGGAACCAAAGAAGCAAAATTGAATCTTTAGGATCTTTATAGATAAACTTGCTTTTCTGCAGAGGCTTATGGACCTCTGGCCCGATATTCAAAGGCATTTACAGACCTGTAAACCATGTAAATGCCCCTAAGCGGGATATTCAGTGGCACTAACATGATTAGTGTTGATGAATATCTGCAGCTGCCAACTCTACACACCTGATGCTAACTGCTTAGTATTAGGGCATTCAGGGGGGAGGGAATGGAGGCAGAGCTGATCACAAATTGGTCAGCAGTGATATTGAACTGCTGCCCGGTTTGTGATATCCAGTGAAGCCAGGCGCAGGAAACCCTGGCCTAACTTTCACGGCATATTGTTAACTGAGCAGCAGCTCAATAATGCCACTGCCCAGTTAGCAATCGGGTTGTGCAGTGATCCCAGATATTCAATGAATATCCAGGTTTAATATTCAGTGTTGGCGGCTAGCCACAGCAGTGCTAACCGCTAGTGCTGACTATCAGGCCCCTCATGTCCAGCTGCATTTAGTGTATTACAAACACATAAAACCAAGTTAGAACCACTTGCTAAATAATGGCTGGTTGCTTGACTAGTGCTATTGCATCTTAGCAAAACACAAAGGTGCCGCTGTGCTAAAAACTCAGTGATACCTGAGTAGCTCAGATTGGGTGTCCCATCGTAGATAGCTCGTGCATTTACTGCCACCTCAATGGGTGGCATTAAGTGCACCCACACTGATTGCACCATCGTGGGGATGGTGCGATAACTATACTGGCAACACGAGGACACGCCGAGCACACCTGTTTTAGAATGGGTTAAGCGCTGCCCTCATGCTTGCTTCTGGGACCATGCAAGTGCTAGCATGTGCCTCTTAGTAAACATGCCCCAAAATGTAATAATATAGAACATAACTTCTGGTTTTGGTTCATCTTTTGCTTCTTGCATTTTCTCATCTTCTGTGTATCCATCTCTAGGATTTCATGCTGAATCTCACATGGCTTTCTGGCCAGTATGAATATCTGACACTTCTAGTATACTGTTGATCAAACCTCTTATGTCTGTTTTCACTTTTTTAACCAGGGGTCTGGGAGACCCATCAGCCAAATTCCAGTGAGACAGGCTGGAATGTAGATAAATAGCTATTGTGATGTAAATACATTTGAAGTGTTATATCTGAGTCTGGGCTGCGATGGCTAACATAGTCTTGAGCATGAGTACCCTCTGCCTCATAGAGAGTCTTTGAGTTGTTTCCCTTAGGTAAGCGTTGGATCGCTGTAACACCCTTTGTTTCAAACCAGTCAGAAGTGTCGAAATTGTGCTTATTAGATGTGGTTCATTCTGGGCCTTGGGGAAAAAGGAAGGGGCTTTATCTTAGATTCAAAAGAGAAACATAGAAACATGATGACAGAAAAAGACCACATGGCTTATCTAGTCTGTCCTTACATATCAACAACTACAACAGTCCACTTTTTACCGTTAGACATTCTCTGTGTTGGTCCCATGCTTTTTTAAATTCAGTTACTGTCCTCATCTCTACCACCTCCACTGGGAGACTATTCCATGGATCCACTACTCTTTCCGTAAAGAAATATTTCCGCATATCACTCCTGAATCTATCTCCCTTCACCCTCATCCCATGTCCCCTCGTAGCAGAACTTGCTTTCAATTGAAAGAGGCTCTCTCCCTGAACATTTATGCCACGGAGGTATTTAAACATCTCAATCATATCACCTCTATCCCGCCTTTCCTCTATCCCGCCTTTCCTCTAAGGTGTACATATTAAGATCCTTCAGTCTGTCCTCATATGCTTTATAATGAAGCCCACTAATCATTTTAGTAGCCACCCTCTGCACCAACTCCATCCTGTTCACATCCTTTTGAAGGTGCAGTCTGCAGAATTGCACACTATACTCCAAATGAGGTCGCACCAAAGACTTATACAGAGGCATTATCACCTCCTTTTTTCTGCTAGTCATTCCTCTCCGTATGCACCCAAGCATCCTTCTAGCTTTTGCCGTCGCCTTTTCTACCTGTTTAGCTACTTTAAGATCATCAGACACAACCACGCCTAGGTCCTGCTCCTCTTTAGTGGACAAAAGTACTTCACCTCCTATACTGTATTGCTCCCTTGGATTGCTGCAGCCCAAATGCATGACCTTACATTTTTTAACATTAAATCCCAGCTGCCAAATTCTAGACCATTCTTCAAGCTTAGCTAGATCCCTCCTCATGTTATCTACACCTTCCTGGGTGTCTACTCTATTGCAGATTTTGGTATCATCCACAAAGAGGCAAACCTTACCCGACAGCCCTTCCGCTATATCACTAACAAAGATGTTAAAAAGAATCGGACCAAGGACAGATCCCTGGGGCAGACCACTGGTAACATCCTTCTCCTCAGAGTGAGCTCCATTTACTTGTACTCTTTGTCGCCTCCCACCCAACCAATTTCTAACCCAAGCAGTAACTTTAGGGTCCATCCCTAGGGTGCTCAGTTTGTTTATAAGTCGCCTGTGAGGAACAGTGTCAAAGGCTTTACTGAAATCTAAATACACCACATCTAGAGCTCTCCCTCGGTCCAACTCCCTGGTCACCCAGTCAAAGAAATCAATCAGATTTGTCTGACAAGACCTGCCTCTGGTGAATCCATGCTGCCTCGGATCCTGTAATCCGCTGGACTCCAGAAACCTCACTATTTTCTCTTTCAGCAGCGTTTCCAATAATTTACTCACCACCGAAGTTAAACTAACCGGCCTATAGTTTTCAACCACATCCTTACTTCCGCTTTTGTGTAAAGGCACCACATGAGCCTCTCTCCAGTCCTTTGGCACCACTCCCGACTCCAACGAGGCATTGAAAAGGTCAGTCGGTGGAGTTGCTAGAACGTTCCCAAGTTCCCTCAGTATTCTAGGGTCTATCCCATCTGGTCCCATCGCTTTGTCTACTTTAAGTTGAGCTAGTTTCTCACGAACACAGTCTTCTGTAAATTGTTCAAGATGTCCCTCACTTCTGTTCCTATTTGTGGGTGTTTTCTGAGGTCCTGCTCCTGGTTCTTCATCTGTGAACACAGAACAAAAATATTTGTTAAGTAATTCCGCTTTATCCTTATCAGCTTCTACATATTCCCCCCCCCTGCACCCTTGAGTCTGACAATACCACTTTTGCCCTTCCTCTTCTCACTAATATATCTAAAAAATTATTATTATTATTATTAGAGTCTCTTTTATACCGCGCTATTCAGCATCAGTGCGGTTTACAATGAACAATAAAATACACATTTCCGATGGTACTTTGTGTTTACAGTTGAGCAGGTAATGCAACTTGGATAACAGGGTAACTATTTACAATTTAAGACATAATTGGGAACTCTTTTGACTTCAGTCAAGGGGGTTCTGAGAGGCTTGTGAGGATGGTACAGCATCCACATTGGCTTCTGGGTAAAACTGGAGGAAGAGGTGAAGTTTTAAGGCCTTTCTGAACTGAAATAAGTCCTGGATTGATCGGATGCCGTGAGGGAGGCTGTTCCAGTACCTTGGTGCGCAGAAATTGTAGGCCCTGCCTACTGTTGCCTTGGTGCATTGTGTTATTAATTTTGGGACTACCAGGGTATTAAGTGTTACTGACCTTCTGTCCCTATTGAGAGGAGTTGTCTGGATTAGTTCAGTCAATGATGCCGACGAAAGCCCTTTAATAACCTTGAAGGTAAGTAGTAAGGTCTTGTAAGTGATTCTACCTTGTATCGGGAGCCAGTGGAGATGTTTTAGAATGGGTGTGACATGGTCTTTCCTAGAAGCGCCATGTAGAACTCTTGCTGCGGCATTCATTGCAAGTTGAAGTGGATTTAAGGTGGCTTGAGGGAGACCTTGCAGGATTGAATTTGCATAATCAAAATGCGGTATGATTAGTGCCTGATAGATGGTTCTGAAATCGTCAGGTGCAAGCAGCGATCTTAGATGTCTAAGGGATCGGATTTTATGGTATACCGCTCTTACAATGTTTCCTATGTGCGCCTTCATATCCAAGTGCTGGTCTAAGGTCACGCCAAGGTATCTGATAGTGGGCTTGGTCTGGAGATCTGCATCCTTCACTTTTATGAAAGACGGAGCAGTGAAGTTTTGATTCCTTGTAATAAATAAAACCTCCGTTTTCTTGTGTTGGATCCTAAGGTTTTGGGATTGCAGCCAGTTAGAAACTTCATTTATGCAGTTTGTTATAGGTGTGAGGTTGGGTTTCTCTGTTGCAAAAGGCATGTATAACAGCACGTCATCAGCGTAAATAAGGCAGTTAACACTGAAGGACCGGATCAGGTTGCAGATAGGCTGCATGTATATATTGAACATCAGGGCAGAGAGGGAGGACCCTTGTGGAACACCTTGCTTTTGGTGGAATGGATCAGATGATGTATCGCTGGATCGTACCTGCTGCCATCTATCAGAAAGGTAGGACATACACCACTCAAGTGCTTTATCGGTGATTCCCTTCTCCTTGAGTCGTTCAAGGAGGCACTCATGGCTAACGGAGTCAAACGCTGCTGCAATGTCTAGGAAGACAAGGACGAACCCTTGGCGGATGTTGTCAATGCCTGTTATTATGCTACTGAAGAGTGTGGTGAGAAGTGTTTCAACACCATGGGCTTCTCTAAAACCGTGCTGGCATGGGTCCAGTGGTGCGTTGGTATCAACATGATCTTGGATTTGTCTTTGAACTTCCTTTTCCATTATTTTTGCCAGAAACGGTATACTTGATATCGGTCTATATGATTCAGGCTTCTGAGGGTTGAGCTTGTTGTTTTTTAGTAAGGGTCTTATAGATGTGCGCTTGAGGATACTTGGGAAAGCTCCTGTAGTGAAAGATTGTTCCATGAGTCTAGATATGAAGGGACTGAAGTCGGTCCGAAGTTCTTTAATCCAGAACGCTGGGCATGGATCAGTTTGGGCGGTAGTCATGTTGATGCCAACAATGGTGTCCTCAATGCGTTGTTTGGATGGTATTGAGAAGATGGTGAGTGGTATTTGGTCGTATGGTTCAGGGATAGTGCTAGGTGATGAGTTGTTATTGATCTTGCAGAGTTTGGATTGCAGATAGTCGGCGAATGTTTGAGGGTGGATATCGCTTATTTGCTCTGAGGCAGGTTCCTTTGTCAAACGCTTGACGAGAGCAAACAGGTCGTGTGGTTTGTTCAGCGATCTTTTTAGTATGTCTGTGTGATAACGCCTCATGGTTTCTGTCACTGTCTTATCCCCCCATTTTATTGCATTGGCTATTTCCTCCTCCTTTTGAATCTTTTCCTTCTTGACTACTTTGCTAGCTTCTCTAAATTTTTCCAAATACAGATGCCTATCTTCCTCTCTCTGTGATCTCTTGTATTTCATGAAGGCCTCCCTCTTTTTCTTCACTTTTTCAGCTACTTCCTTCGAAACCCATAGCAGTCTCCTTTTCCTTTTGCCTTTATTTACCATTTTAACAAAAAGGTTGGTTGCCCTTAAAATATCCCCTTTCAGTTTTGCCCACTGTTTTTCTACATCCCCCAGCTGTTCCCATCCCACTAACGACTCCCTGAGGTATTGGCCCATATTGGCAAAGTTAGTCTTCCTAAAGTCTAAGATCCTCACCTTGGAATGGATTCTAACAGCCCTAGTCCTAATACTGAACCACACCATCTGGTGATCACTGGATGCAAAATGATCTCCCACTACAACATCAGAAACACTTTCACCATTGGTAAGCACCAAGTCCAGTATGGACCCTTCATGAGTGGGGTCTGTTACCAAGTGCCTGAATAGTTCTCCCTGTAGAGAATCCAGGATCTCCTTACTTTTAGATGATACTGCAGCAGGAATGTGCCAATCAACATCTGGCATATTGAAATCTCCTATCAGTAGCACTTCCCCTTTCCTAGCAATGCTGCGTATGTCTTCAATTAACTCTCTGTCCACCTCTTCCTCTTGTGAGGGAGGTCTGTATATCACATCAATGCAAATAGATTTCTCTTTCCCTCTTTCTAGTTTAACCCACAATGCCTCCTCTCTCCCTTTTAAGCTCTGTAATTCCAAAGCTTTAATAGTAGTTTTTACATATAGTGCCACTCCTCCTCCCCTTCTTCCTACCCTGTCCTTTCTGAATAAAGTATAGCCAGGTATAGTTACATCCCAATCATGGTTTTCTGTGAACCATGTTTCTGTAACTGCCACTAAATCCAAGTCAGCCACTCCCACCAAAGCTTCAACATCAGGGATCTTATTTCCCATGCTACGGGCATTTATACACACTGCTTTCCATATGTTACCCCTGTTACCCATTTCCATAAAGGTATTTAATGTATCACCTACCTGGGGGCTTTCACTTACCTGGGGGCTTTCTTCACCCATCCCCAACGAATCTAGTTTAAAGCCCTCTTCAGTAGATTAGCCAGTCTACTACCGAAGATGCGTTGACCTTTTTAGGACAGATGGATGCCATCTCTGCTCTGCAACCCTTGGAACAGCATCCCATCGTCTAGGAAACCAAAACGCTCTCGATGACACCATCCACGCAGCCATGCATTCATCTCCAGGATGCGAGCCTCTCTGCCTTGGCCTTTACCCTCAACAGGGAGGATTGTAGAGAACACCACCTGTGCACCTAACTGCTTCACCCTCTGTCCCAGAGCCATGAAGTCACTTTTGATACGTTCCGAGGTATACCTGGCAGTATCATTTGTTCCAACATGGATTAGCAACATTGGGTAATAGTCAGTGGGCTTGATGAGTCTCGGCAAACTCTCCGTAACATCTTGGATTTTGGCACCAGGCAGACAGTATACCTCTCTGGACATCAAGTCTGGTCGGCAGATGGACGCCTCAGTACCCCTCAGAAGAGAGTCTCCAACTACCACTATCCTTCGTTTCCTTCTGGTCACTGATTCTGCAACTTTGGGGCACTTGAACTCTGGTTCTTCCCTTTCCAGGGATGCTTTCACCTCCTCCACTTCCAGGGCTGCATAATGGTTCTTCAATTCAAGGGTTGGAGAAGTTGGATTGGTGATTTTGCAGGCCCTGGTGACTTGTGTCCAACCATTGACATTGTGTTGGCACCCATCTTCTCCTGTGCTGGAGAGCTTGGTTGCTGCAAGAAGCATCTCATCAATGTACTTCTCACTGTCTTGAATGCTCCTTAGCCTCACCACCTCCTCTCTGAGTTCCTCCACTTGTTTCCTCAGAGCTTCAGCGTGCAGGCACCCTGCACATGGAACTGGTCCTCCAACTGGCATTAGGACCTCTGTCTGGACCGAGGCAGAAGCTGTAACGGGGGCAACAGCTTTAGCAATACGATTTTTCCCAGCCATTGTTTTGTTCGTGGAGCTTAGGTGTGTTCGAGCTCTACTTTCTTTGCACAGAAGTGTGGGGTGGCAGAAATACCCGCCCATCATTTTGTGTGTTCGTGATTTCATGTGGCTTGGTGGGGGGCCTGTCTCGCTGGAATGTGGTTGATGTGTCTCCTAGACCCCCGTTAAAAGGATTTTAAATTGTCCTTCACCTGTTTTTTTATGTTGTGATGAAGCAATGTGATTTCCCTGCTAGTCCACGTAACTACACCAAAATAAAGGTTAGTAAATAAAAACAAAAATACAAAGTATTAGGTGATACCTCTTAATTGAACTGATTTAATTCTTTTCGCAGACTAACTTTGGGAACTAGAATTCCCTTCCTCAAGTTAGAAGAGAATGAGCAAAAAGATAACTTTTTATGATTTGCTGGTATTTTCTAGTAGTTCTTCCTTTATTCTGTTCTGACCTGAGTAATGGAGATAGAGCAGCTTTCAAGCTTTCAGTGATATGGTTCAGAGTGAGCTCTCTTCCAATGATACTGGCAATAGAGAGGTTGTGGTAAAGGTTTGAGATAGCCCACATATATTTATTTAAACAAGAAGAAGACAAATATGAATGATTCCAAATTAACTTTATCAGCTGCTAGACAAGTTATGAATACAAATGAGAATCATACCTTTTAATTTTCTGTGTGTGAATGCCAGAAATCTATAAAAGATTGGCGCGTTAAAAATGCATGGCTCTCTGTGAAGATATTTGTTTAATTTATTTTTAAACTTTAATGACCACTTCATGAAATAATCCCAAAGCAGCATCAAATTGAAACATAGAACATATGAAGAATGCAAGTTAAAACTATAAAGATATATGTATAAAATAATATAAATTTCAAAACCTCAGATGCATGTACAACATGCAACTACCTAATCAATTCAGACTCTCAAAACTCCCATTTCTGCTTGCTGAACAACTAACCAAGTTCACGTTCCCAAAAGCAAGGTCTTTAGGAGCTTCCAGAACTGTAAAATACAGGTTCCTCCTACCTTATTTCAAAAGGAATGCTCTAAAGAAACAGTCCAGCAAACATAAAAGCCTGTTTCTGAGTACAAACTAACTTCACATCTGCAGGATCTGACAGACAAAGAAACTCTTGCTGCAAGGTCTGCAGACATTTGGAAGGAACATCATAATGCAAGAGAGAGAATAAAAAAAGAATATAGCAGAATTAGAAAAGATACAGAGAAGAGTGACCAAACTGATAAAGAGCATGGAGGAATACTCTTACAAGGAAAGGCTTAAAAGGTTAGGGCTCTTCAGCTTGGAAAAGAGATGGCTGAGGGGAGACATGATAAAGGTCTATAAAATGAGTTGTGTGGAATGGGTAAATGTAGATCGGTTGTTTACTCCTTCAAAAAGAAAAACCAGGGGGACGCACAATGTAGCACATTTAAGACTAATCGGAGAAAATATGTTTTCCCTCAGTTCATAATCAAACTCTGGAATTCGTTATCAGAGGGTGTAGTAAAAGCTGTTAGTGTAGCTGAATTTATGAGGTTTGGACAGGTTCCTGGAAGAAAAATCCATAAAACATTATTAAAATGGACTGGGGAAATCCACTGCTTACACCTGAGATAAAAAACATGGAATCTCTCTACTTTTTGGGAACCTGACAAGTACTTGTGGCCCAGTATGGCATATCGTATATTCTTATGTTCTACTAGTATTGCCTAGGTGCTCAGTACCTTGAAAATAGTCAATGTACAGTGAAACCACTCTAGCAGATACTGGCAGCAAGTATGGATCTTTCAGAAAGGATATTGCATGAGTCCAAGGCCTTTTCCCTGCAAGCAGCCTAATAGACATCTCGGGGACTTGGCAGAAGAATAGCCAGTGGGACCCTATGATACCTGGGCGCAAGTTATAGCAAAGTGTCAGGGCAGATCAAATTAGTAGAGAGGTGGCACGTGACAATGTATGTTAAAGATGGAACAGAGTCAAACAGGACAAACATCTTTCAGAAAGCAAAATACACTGTGAAATTTCTTATGAGTAGAAACTGCATGAGTGAATGGGTGGAGTTTAGCAGTAGGGATATATATAAGATTGCCAACTAGTCAGTTTTCAGCTGCTTTGACTAGTTTATACATGGCCATGCTAGCTGCCATCAGAGGTTCAAAACTGGCACCTGAAAGCCTCTGTGTGTGTGTGAGAAAGAGAAACTGCTCCCTTAAACATATAGACTGATAACAGCGCAGCTCAAAAGCAACCAATCAACCGTAGATATTGCCAAACAGCTGAGTATCGCTATTATTTCAGTACAGACAAATGGTTGTATATGTTCAAAAAAAGGTGTTTATTACCAATGATTTTCTCTTAGGGTAAAGTTCTGAGGTCTTTTTCCTAAAAAAATATAGAGCACTCGCTAGTTTTCTGTTTTTTCTTTATTTTATTTTATTTTTTTACTTTATGTGGCATTCTTGCATGTGCGGCCAGGGAATGTGAAATGGTTAACTGGAATAAAAGTTTATAAATAATAAATAAATAAATAAATAAATAAGTAAATAGCATATTAGAAGGGATGTCTAGGACGAATCTGGGGAGGTCCAGAGCAGAACATCCAAAGATCCGGGGACATAGAAGCAGTAAAGGGAGGCACGCATAAGTGCCTTGTAAAATCACTCTATCTCCATCCTCAAAAATGAACATCCCAGTAACCAGTTGTGAAGATGGGCCCTGTGCAGATAGCAAGGCTGGGTACATGCACATTTTACAAATGTGGACATCTCCGTATTGTACGCCCTCCGAACCAAATACTTGGATTTCCTGGCCTGGATAGTTCAGAAGGGCAGTGTCTGTTATGTGACTAGCATGTCCCAACTGGCCATTTCAGGTACTCAGATGCACGGTGGCGGGGCCAGTCATGTTTGGAGTATGTGTATTTGCATGCAGGTTTCTTTGGGCAGGAAATAATAACTATGACAATCCAAGTGCATTTTGCTCTTCCCCCTGGAAGCATTGCAGCCGTGAAACGAGCACTTATTCATGGTCAGGAGCAGGTATAGGTACGGATACCTAAACAACCAGGGTCTGACATGCTTATGCCACTCTGAAATCGCAGCACGAAATGCATCTCCCTTTCTTCTCCCAGGCACGCCTCCACTGTGCCCCCGTGTTACATGGACATTCTCATGTCAGGGACATCCTGTAGGCAGCAAGGCCTCCCCCTTCAAACATATTGTCAGTGCTATGGTGTTGCGATCCACGACACAGACAATATGCCAAAGAAATGGGATGCCTCCTGACTGATTCCCCCCCCCCCCAGACAGCTCCTTATCCCCATAGGGAACAGTCTGGGGGGGGGATCAGTACAAGCCCCCCCCTCAAGCAAAGTACCATCCCGGCTACCTAATTGGGGAAACCCCTCTCCCCATCGCCCCGATTCATGACAATATCCTGGATAGTCAGTTGGTAGACTCCTCCCTACCCTCCCACCTCCCCGTCAGAAAAAAATATCCCAACTAGCCAGCTGTCAAAGACCTTCAACGCTCGCATAATTATACCCGTTCAAATCCTGGAAAGATGGGGCAGGAGCGATCCTCTCCACTCCTGCTGCCAGTCATTGGCTTTTACAAAATGACTGTGTTCATGGGGTGCTTCCCTCTAACCTCATGATGGGGGTGGGAGGGGGCAGCACCAAAAGATCATGGCCATATTTGTTAGTACTATTGAGGAGGGCACTCTATCTCCAGGAACAAGCAGGAATGAGTCTTCACATATGGGTATCGTCGGTACCGACGGAGCCTGCGCGGGAACGCTCCCCAGCGTCCAGTAAGAAAGCTTGCTGCCTTCCCGCTTTTCCCAACCGCCTCTCTCCAGTTCTTCTTTTCTGCGGAGCCAGCAGGTCGTGTTCCTGTCACCGCAAAAGAAGTTCTTTATTTTTTTCTTTATTTTTCTGTGTCGCGTCTGCCTTCTTCGACGTCAGACCGGTACCGCCGGTCTTTTCTTTCTTAAAAAAAAACAACAACTTTTCTTTCTTCAACTGTGCATTTTCAGTTTGGGCCTTCGGCCTGAACATTTTTCTCCTCATGGAGAAGCCCGCTTCCGGGTTCAAAAAGTGCACAAAATGTGGCGGTACTATTTCTGTCACCGACACCCATGATTGGTGTCTAAAATGTTTGGGTCCTGACCATTCCATCACGGATTGTGTGTCCTGTACCATGATGTCTAAAAGAGGTCGGCAGAACCGAGCAGCCAAGCTCAGTACCCTGTTTCCCTCTGATGCAGCCTCGGTGGCATCGACGTCTTCCAGGGCTGCTTCTTCCTCCCATGGATCTCAGGTAACCAAACATAAATCCAGCCGGTCCTCGAAGGGAAAATCTCCCTCTAAGCATCGAGATGCCTCCAGGCTTGTCCTCGAGGAATCCACACCGGCAAAATTACCCCGGCGGGAAGTTCCGGCTTCCAAAGCATTGTCTATGGGGTCACAGGTTGACATCGATGGCTTGGCCTCGACCGATCACCTGTTGCCGTGTTCTGGGGTACCGGCGGCCTCCACTGTTACCGACATCCAGACTCTGGTGGCGTCGATGGATCAGAAGATTCTGTCCATACAGCGCACCCTAACGGCATTTATGCAGGCTTCGACGCCTCCGGTACCGCAACAATCTCCGTTGCTGGTACCGACTCCGGCACCGGCATCGTTCCCAGTGCCGGTACCGATTGCATAGACATCGGCTTCTGTGTTGACTGCAGTGGTACCCTGTCCTATGATGCCCATCGGTACCGAACCGGTACCGCTTACTCCCGATGTCGATCCCACTCGGTACGCGTATCGGGCTTTACAGGAGCATCCGGACAGGTGATACTTCGATTCCTCCGAAGACTCTGATGAGTCGGAGGCTTCTGTCGAGGCACCGGTACGTCTTCCTCAGGAGTCTGCTTCTCCAAAACAAAGAATGTCTCCTCCAGAAGACTTGTCTTTTCAAGACTTCATTAGGGAAGTGGCTAGGGGCCTCTCCATTACAGTGGCCCCTGAGTCAGAGCCTAGAGCCAAGCAATTAGATATTTTGCAATATCCTAAGGCTCCTAAAGAAGCAGCTACCTTGCCTATTCATGAGATTCTCTAGGACATAGGTGTCAAACTCTGGCCCGCGGGCCAAATTTGGCCCGTAGTGTAATTATATTTGGCCCGCGAGGCTATACCAAATGACTACTAGAACTAGCCCGCCGGTATTATACAGCACATTCATTCATCGCTAATACTACAAATCCCATAATGCCTTGCTGTTGTTTTGGCGCGTCAATCAGGACAGGTCCCAGAAACGCCCTCTCCTGTGTGACAGAAGTCATAGCGATCTCAAGCTACAACTGTCACTGTGGAACCCCTTCCCAAAAATGGCAAAAAGAAAGACAGACAACAGGAACTTTCTGGACAGGTGGGAGACAGAATATTTGTTTACATATGTAAAAGACAGACCTGTTTGTCTGATTTGTGGAGTCAACGTGGCTATAACTAAGGAGTATAACATTCGACGACACTATGAAACAAAACACCATGACAAGTACAAGGACCTGGACATGACTCAAAGGAGCCAGAAAGTGGAGGAGATGAAAAGAAGTTTGGTTTCACAACAGAATATGTTCAAAAAAGCCACATCACAAAGTGAGGCTGCTGTAAAGGCTAGTTATATTGTGGCAGCAGAGATCGCAAAATCAGCCCGGCCCTTTAATGAGGGAGAGTTTGTGAAAAAGTGCATGTTGAAAGTTTGTGACATCGTGTGCCCAGAGAAAAAGCAAGCCTTTTCAAACGTGAGCCTGAGCAGAAACACAGTAGCTGATCGCACATGTGATCTTGCCACCAATCTGTATGACCAGCTTTTGGAAAAGGGGAAAAGATTTCGTTGCATTCTCCCTTGCTGTGGATGAGAGCAGCGACGCATCTGATACTGCTCAGCTGTCAGTCTTCATCCGTGGAGTGGACTCAAATATGTGTGTTACGGAGGAGCTATTGGGATTCAAATCAATGCATGGCACAACCACAGGAAAGGAAATTTTTGAGGAGGTTTCCAAATGCGTAACTGAAATAAAGCTGCCGAGGGATAAACTCGTGGGATTAACGACAGATGGTGCGCCAGCGATGTGCGGTAAAACAAGTGGACTGGTGGGCAGGGTCCGGGAGAAGATGCAGGAAGAGAACTGTGCAGGTGAACTAACTGTTTATCACTGCATCATACATCAGGAATCATTGTGTGGCAAAGCCCTAAAGATGGAACATGTTATGACCACAGTAACACAAGTAGTTAACTTTATAAGAGCCAAAGGTCTGAATCACCGCCAGTTTAAGTCTTTTCTGGAGGAGTGTGGTTCGGAATACGCAGACGTGCCGTATCACACAGAGGTGAGATGGTTAAGCCGAGGAAAAGTACTGAATAGATGTTTTGAGCTGCATGAGGAAATATGTCAGTTTCTGGAAAGCAAAGGGAAGGACACAGCAGAGCTTCGGGAGAAAACGTTTGTGTGAGCTGGCCTTTCTGTGTGACATCTCGAGCCATCTCGATGCGCTGAACCTGCAGCTTCAGGGGCGGGGGCGCATCATCACAGACATGTACGCTGCAGTGAGGGCTTTTAAAACTAAACTGTGCCTGTGGGAGAATCAGATGCTGCAAGGAAACCTTGGCCATTTTCCCTGCTGCCAAACCATGAAAACGCAGTTCTTTACCAACTTGTTCCCATGCGCACAGTTTGCTGAAAAACTCGGTGCTGAGTTTAGCCGGCGATTTGCCGACTTTGATGTCCAGAAATGTAGGTTTGAACTGCTCAGTAATCCCTTTGCAGTTAATGTGGAAAACGCACCAACCAACCTCCAAATGGAGCTAATTGAACTCCAGTGTAATGACACGCTGAAGTCAAAGTATGATGCTGTGGGCGCCGCCCAGTTTCCACAGTTCATCCCTGACACAATGCCTCAGCTCCGCACCCAAGCTGCTCAGATGCTCTCCATGTTCGGCAGCACTTATCTATGTGAGCAACTTTTCTCCTCGATGAAGATGACCAAAACATCTCACAGGAGACGTCTGACTGATGAACACCTTCGCTCGATACTGAGGATTTCCTCAGCTCAAAGCCTGAGCCCAGACATTGATGAACTATCATCCAAGAAGAGATGCCAGGTATCTGGCTTGGGCACATCAGATTAGATCAGTGTGCAGCAAACTGAGCAATAATTAACGTTTTCTTTATGCACTTTTTCTTGCTACTCCAAGACATGGGCTTGAATGGTTGATTAATTTTATTATTGTTTTATTTTAAAAATTATTATTTATTATTATTTAAATCTTATTTAATAAATGAATGTCATTGATGTTTTTTTTTTATTTGAAATTGGTTTTTGCATATCTGAACTATTAAGTTATAAATTGTATAGTAATAAGTGTTGCTTCATATTCAATGTTAAAGCAAATCTTGTTTGGGTCCATATTAAAAGGTTCATTTGTTCAATGCTGGCCCGCGACTTTGTTCAAGTTTTACATTTTGGCCCACTGTGTATTTGAGTTTGACACCCCTGCTCTAGGATCTCATGTTGAGCATGTGGGAGACTCCTCTTACTGTCTCTCCTCATTCTCGTAGGTTAGACACCATGTACCGTGTCCCTCCTTGTCCTGGCTTTCATAAGTCTCAGCTTCCTCACCACTCTATTATGGTAGAGTCTGCCATGAGGAAAATAAAGAGTGCAAAGAGACACTCATCTAATCCTCCAGGACGTGAATGCAGGACCCTTGATGCTTTTGGCCGAAGGGTTTTCCAAGCTAATATGCTTGCTGCCAGAATCAACTCCTATAGTCTCTATATGGGGATGTTTCTAAAAGAAGTCACAGGTCATCTGCAGACTTTTGCCCCTTTTATTTCAGAAGATAAAAGCCAGGAATTTCTCACTTGGCTTAAACATGCCCAAGATGTTTCCAAAATTTCCAACTGTGCAGC
Organism: Ichthyophis bannanicus; assembly: GCA_033557465.1. NCBI lineage: Eukaryota > Metazoa > Chordata > Amphibia > Gymnophiona > Ichthyophiidae > Ichthyophis > Ichthyophis bannanicus. The sequence continues at coordinate 549,871,029 of CM066033.1, forward strand.
CTTTGACTCTTTTGAGTGTGTAAGCAGAGCCTTGTCTATTGCCATAGGTGCACGCATAATTGCTTGGTTACAAGCCTCTGATTTGGAACTCTGGGTCCAAGATGAACTGGGAAATCTTCCTTGTACAGGTGAAAACCTTTTTGGCAGAGATTGGCAAGCAAAGGCCACTCAGATAGATGCTGAGAACTCTGCTTTGGATCGACTTTCAAAGTCTACCTCTGCTCCTGTTAAGAAAAGATTGTTCAAAAAGACACCTTTTTCTAAAAAGGGAAGATATTATCCTGCTTATGGTCAGCAGGCATCTTCTGCAGGTCGTTTTGCTGCAAAGCGTCAGCAACCACCTAAACAGGCCAAGTCAAAGGCTGCCGGGCCTCCCATGGCCCAGCAGCCTCAGCCTCCTCAGGGCCTTTGACTTGCAACTAGAGAACTTAGCCTTTCTAGCTCTGGAAAAACCAGAGCCCCTCACCATTCCAGGAAGGTTGGCTTACTTTGCTCCCAGATGGGAGCAAATCACAGCAGAACAATGGACCCTCTCCATTATAAGGGAAGGGTACAAGCTTCATTTCTTAAACCTTCCTCCCCACACCATGGTGAAACAGTTCAATTCTCCAACATCTCTCCTCAACTTTCTGGGTCAGGAGATTGCTACCCTTCTTGCCCAAGGGGCAATAAAAGAAGTACCTCTTCTTCAACAGGGCTCAGGGTTCTACTCCCCTTATTTTCTTATTCCAAAGAAAACAGGGGGCTACAGACCCATATTAGATCTCAGAGAATTGGAACAAGTTTCTATTCAAAGAGAAATTCAAGATGATTTCTCTCGGTGCTCTGCTGCCATACCTTCAGAGTCAGGACTGGCTTTGTTCTCTAGATCTCAAGGATGCGTACACCCATGTCCTCATCCATCCAACACACAGAAGGTTCCTTCGGTTCCTTTTTCAAGGAAATCACTACCAATACAGGGTGCTTCCTTTCGGTCTGGCCTCTGCACCAAGGGTATTCACGAAATGCATGGCAGTAGTAGCTGCATTTCTACGCACTCTAGGAATATTCGTTTTCCCATATCTGAACGACTGGCTCATTCGAGCTCCATCCCAGTCAGAGGCCCAGATTTGTCTAACCTGCACAATGCGTGTCCTTCAGTATTTGGGACTGGTAATAAATATCCCAAAATCCCATCTCACCCCTACTCAGTCTCTGGAGTTTATAGGGGCCTTGCTGGATACCACAACTGCAAGGGCCTATCTTCCTCAGGCCCATTGCCTACGCTTGGTGCAGTTAGCCTCCCAGGTACAGTTAAAGTCCCATTTAACTGCTCGAGAAATGTTACAACTATTAGGCCACATGGCATCCACCGTGCATGTGGTTCCATATGCTCGCCTTCACATGAGGGTAGGTCAATGGACTTTGTCCACCCAATGGACTCATTCATCAGGTTGCCTGTCAGACAAAATAGCAAACTCCAGTCGCCTATTTTGGTCTCTCCAGTGGTGGAAGTCCCCTACAAATCTGTTGCTGGGGTCCCCTTTTCAGCAGTCGCTACCCCAAGCAACTCTGACAACAGATGCTTCTCCAATGGGTTGGGGAGCTCATCTGCAGGATCTCTCCACCCAGGGCATCTGGTCTCCACAGGAGACTTCTCTGCATATCAATCTCTTGAAACTCAGAGCAATATTCTTAGCTCTCAGAGTGTTCCATTCCCTGCTCAGCTACAGGACAGTCCTCATCCATACGGACAACCAAGTAGCCATGTTCTATGTAAACAAGCAGGGCGGGACTGGCTCTCTGTCGCTTTGCAACGAAGCTTTGCGACTGTGGGCCTTCGCCAGAGAGCATCACATCTATCTTCTGGCAGTATATCTTCCAGGTGTTCAAAACTCTTGGGCGGACAGACTCAGTCGAGTTCTGCTTCCACACGAGTGGTCCCTCCACATGGACCAGGTAGCCAGGATTTTTCGAATTTGGGGAACCCCGGACATAGACCTCTTTGCAAGTCCGTGGAATGCGAAACTTCCCCGGTTCTGTTCCAGAATTCCGTGTCAGGGAGTTCAGGCCAAGGATGCCTTCCTCCTTCACTGGGATCAAGACTTCCTTTATGCCTTTCCACCAATTCCCCTAATTCCCAAAACACTATTCAAGCTTCAGAGAGATCGAGGGACCATGATCCTCATAGCACCACATTGGCCACGCCAAGTGTGGTACCCTCTACTTCTGCATTTCTCTCAAGCTCCTTCCCTGGACTTGGGCTGTGCACCAGACCTTCTGTCCCAGGAAGAGGGAACGTTGTGTTACCCAAACCCCCAGTCGCTCCATCTCAGGCTTGGTTGCTGAGGGCCTAGACCTTCAAGATTTTCATCTTTCTCAGCAATTCAGAGATGTTATTCATGCCTCTAGAAAGCCTTCTACTAGATGTTCTTATGCTTTCAAATGGAAAAGATTTACCATTTGGTGTTCAGAGAAGGGTCTAAACCCTCTTGCAATACCTCTGAATTCTCTACTAGAGTGGTTGGGGCAAGGTACTTCAGGCCGGAAAGTTGGGGGTTCAAATCCCACTAGAGGACAGCAACCATGGGCCAGAAGGACTGGGGTTTCTAGTCCCACAGGTGCTCCTTGTGGTCTTGGGCAAGCCACTTAACCCTCCATAGCCCATGTTCCCTGTAAAATAGTTATCTCCAAGTTATAATGCCCTGTTCAATGTAATTTCAGTTTGTTCAATGTAAACCGCACTGATGCAGAATAGCACGGTATATAAGAGAATGTAAATAAAATAAATAAAATAAATAAATAAAATCTCCTGCATCTATCCCATGTAGGTCTGAAAACAAATTCAGTAAGAGTCCATTTGAGTGCTATTGCAGCGTCCCTCAAGCCTCTCAATGGACAACCTATTTCCTCTCATCCTCTTATAGCAAGATTCATGAGAGGCCTTCTTTTAACTAAACCTCCCATTAGACCACCTCCAGTGGCATGGGACTTAAACCTGGTTCTTGGCGAGCTTATGAAGCCACCCTTTGAACCTTTAGCCACCACCTCCTTGTAATTTCTTTCTTGGAAAGTTGTTTTTCTCATTGCAGTCACCTCAGCACGCCGCATCAGTGAGTTGCAAGCTTTGGTGGCTAATCCACATTATACAAGGTTCCATCATGATAAGGTAGTCCTCAGGGCCAATCCACACTTTATGCCTAAAGTGGTCTCGCCTTTTCATCTGAACCAATAGGTATATTTACCTGTCTTTTTTCCAGGACCTCATGCATCAAGTGCAGAGAGGAATCTTCATACCTTGGATTGTAAGAGAGCTCTTGCTTTTTACTTACAAAGAACACAGCAACATAGGAAGTCTTCTCAACTCTTTGTTGCTTTTGATCCTTCTCATTTAGGACTTCCAGTCTCTAAGAGAACACTGTCCAACTGGATTGCTCAGTGTATTTCTTTCGCCTACCAGAGTAGGAACATTTCTCTGGAGGGCCATGTCACAGCTCACAATGTGAGAGCCATGGCAGCCTCAATGGCTCATCTAAACTCTGTGTCCATCGACCAAATCTGTCGAGCGGCCACCTGGGCCTCGGTTCATACCTTCACAGCCCATTTACTGTTTGGACAAGGACTCCCGCCGTGATGCCTCATTTGGTTAGGCTGTTCTCAAACACCTGTTCCATTCCTAATCAACTCCTACCCTGGTCGGATGCCAGAGATCCATGGGAGGAGGTAGAGTCCTTTTCAAGGACACACAACCTGGGGTTTCTCCCTGGCATCTATAGCTAGGGAGTCCCCATATGTGAAGACTCATTCCTGCTTGTTCCTGGAGATAGCACAGTTACTTACCTGTAACAGGTGATCTCTGGGAACAGCAGGAATAAGTCTTCACAACCCACCCACCTCCCCTAGGAGTTGTATCTCTCTATCTATCTTTCCTTTCCTCTCTCTCTCTTTGTCTCAGCTTTAACCCTACCATACCGAGTTACCGATATACCGGTAATTTCCGAAAATGCTATATACCGAGTTACCGCTAAACCGGTATTTTGCCGACCACGTGTTTTTGTGTTGTCAAGGAGCTAAAAATAGCCACCCAATCGCTGCTTAGCTTTCTTTGTTTTGGCGGAGTTTTTAGCGGTTTTGTAGACTACAGTAGCCATGAAGCGAGCTAGTGACGAACCGAGCACTTCGACAGGTAAAAGAGCGAGACCAAGGACTTTCACAGTGCAACAAGTGTTGGATATTGTGACAAATTCTGATTCAGATGAAGGCGAAATCGATCAGGAGTATGTTTCCGAATCTAGTGACGCTAGTGATGATGAATACATCGATGAAGGAGAGAGTGATGATGATTCTGATGATGCAAGTGGGCCTAGATCAAGATCGAGTGTGCAAAGTAGGGGGCTTGTCACTCAACCAGGTGATAGGGGGGATTCTGGTGTGGTTGATGAGGGATGGACTCGCAATTTTGTTGCCCCAGATCTGGATTTCGATGAGAATGGGAAAGGGCCAGTGAATATTCCAGGTCATATCACTGAAGAAAGCAATTGCATCGATTTTCTTTCGTTGTTTACCGAGGGTGACTTCTGGCAGAATTTGACAGAAAAGACTAATTTACGTGCCACTCAAATGCGTGCAGAAAGGCCCAAATACTACTACTGCAAGAATTTCAAGGATGTTTCTGTTGAGGAAATGAAAGCCTTTGTTGGGCTGAGGATCTACATGGAATATATCTGTCTGAAACCTAGCTATCGGGATTACTGGTCAAGTGATGGAAGTGACTCCATTGGATATACTCCGGGGTTCAGGAATGTCATGACACGAGACAGATTCTTGGCCATCTGGACTTTCCTGCATGTGGTTGATGAGGAGGATGCTGGCATTGACAAGAGAGACAGAATCTACAAGGTCAGGCCTGTTTTGGAGTATCTACTCCCCAAGTTTCGACAGTACTACCGGTCCAGACAACACCTGAGCCTGGATGAGGGAATGATTCCCACAAAAAATCGCCTGGCGATAAAACAGTACATAAAAGACAAGCCCACAAAATGGGGCATCAAATCATTTCTTCTTTGTGAAGCGGAGACAGGATACATTCTAAACGCAGAGGTCTACACTGGGGCAGCACCAATGTCAGTTCCAGAATTGGGTGCAGTCGGAAACACCGTAGTCCGTCTCTTGAAGTCGGCTGGGATGGAGGGCAGCTCACACATTCTGGTCATGGACCGCTTCTATAACTCTGTGACTCTGGCCAAATATGCTGTGAACCATCTACAAACTGGGGTTGTTGGAACTCTCATGCAGAACAGAAAGTTCTTTCCAAAGTCTCTCAAGGCAGTCAAGAAACTCCCACGAGGTGAAAGTCGCTACCTGTGTCAGGATAGCATCACATGCCTGGTATGGCAGGACAACAAACCCATCAGCTTCATCTCCAACTACCATGATCCTGCAAAGACTGGAACTGTCAACAGGAAGAAGAAGGATGGTACTCTCACTGAAGTGAGCATCCCACAGCTTGCCTTGGACTACAACAAGTACATGGGCGGTTGCAACAAGAACGACCAGATGACCCGCCTTCACCGATCACGACGCCACTACCGCTGGCCCCGACGCCTCTTTATCAAATTTTTCATGTGGGCTTGCTACAACTCCTATGTGCTGTACTTGTCTACACAAGAAGCTGCCAGAAAACCTCTGTACTTCACAAGATACATTCAAACACTGTGCCTGGAACTGGTAGGAAACTACTGTTCTACAGCCGTTCGCAGAGGACAACTAGAACCCTGTGCCAAACGCCTGACGCCAGGCAACCACTTCCCTGAAATTCCCCCTGGCACCTCATCTGACCACATCTGTGCTGTGTGCATGGAGAAACACCTGAGATACAAGAGACAGCACCCTGGAGTATCTTACAAGGACAACCCCCACAAGAAGGTGAAGACAAGGTTTTGGTGCACCCACTGCAGGAAGTACCTGTGCATCAAGGAGGGCTCCACCTGTTGGGCGGACTGGCACACAAAGGTTGAATACTGGCGGTAGATGAAATGTAGGCCTATTTTCTGCAACCCCTCCAAGTTTCATCTAAATCTAACCAAAAGTTTGCATTAAAATAACAATTAACTAACGCGTTTAAAATTTTTTCACTATTTTGCCCAGGAGGCCAGGCACAGGGGCACATTAGGCTCAGGAGCTCAGGTCTGGTAGGGTTAAAACTCGAACTGGAGGGAGGCGGTTGGGAAAGGCGGCGCGCAGGCACTGTGGGATGCTCCCAAAAGCTTTCTTACTGGACGCTGGGGAGCGTTCCCGCGCAGGCTCCATCGGTACTGACAATACCCATAGGTGAAGACATATTCCTGCTGTTCCCAGAGATCACCTGTTACAGGTAAGTAACTGTGCTTTCTAAGGCCTCCTTTTCTGTCTGTTCTTTTCCCTTGTATGAGATGACTCAACAAGTAACCTGTAGCCTGCCTAGAAATAGGAGGATCCTGAAATAACGATCTTTCAGCTTGGGCAAGTATGCTCCTTCATCTTTCTCTCTCAGCTACGAGGGATACTGAAGGTGATAGTGAGAGGGATTATTTCTCTCTCATAGGAAGGGTTTTGAGTAGAAGATTATAATGAGTTTTGTGCACGGTTGCCAGTCATTCTCATTTCTCCTTATAAATTTGTACCGAGTGAAGGCTCCTACTGTTTCATCCACACCATCATAGACACAACGCTGTCTGTTCACATCCATATCACATTAGCGTTCATTCACTGCAAAAATCCATTGTGATTTGCTGCCTAAATGGTTTCCATATGGGCAGTACGAAGGTTTATATTTTTTTGAAGTATTTTATTCACTGCAACCCAAACACATACTGTGTCGAGCCTTCTAGAGTTTACATGGATGGGAATTCTCTAGATTATGATTTAAGAAATATTTTCTGTCAGAATATTGCTTCATGGATGCCAGAATTGAGGCATCCCAGATCTTAAATATGAGGCTTTCGAAATGTCCTGGGCATCCAGTGCATGTAGATGTGTTATTGCTGATGCTTCTGGGAGTTGAGGGGGGTAGAAGGCTTTCAGGAATAAAAACGAGTGACATTGAGAAGCAGCATTAATAAACACAAGCAACTTACATTATGCTGTGCATTTACTCTTTGCCAAATGATTTCACACTAGTTTCAATTTGTAGACTGAAGAATCTTGGCCAGGGTCAGAATAGATTTCTAACTGACGTGAAACTGATTGCAGACACAGCATGCGCTGTGTTTCTTACACTATATTGAGAAGGAAGAAATTTTATATATTTAGAGATTTGTGAAGAGCCAATTTCAACCTTAGAACAATCTTGCCAAATGCAGTGCGCACATATTTTACCTCATTCAGTGTTTTTACACTTTGTTTTCTGTAAACCGTCTTGACTTGTAGAAACACGGTATAAAAAAAGACATTAAATCAATCAATCATGAGTCAGTCAGAGTCCGCTCACTCTGCTTGGTCTTCTGAAGGCCATATTTTAAAAATCTGTCTGCTCATAGTCTGAGGATTTCCTTTTGCTTGTAACCTTATTCAGGGAAGAAGGTCATGACCAGAATACAATTTCCCGTTTTGGTCCTTTGATAATACAGGCATTCTCTGCATATGCCTTCTGTCTGTAGCAGCACGAGGAAGCTACAGGGAGTTAGACTCCGGAAATATTTTAATATAATGGCTGATTGATGCTTGTAAGCCCTCCCAAGAAGGTGATGGAGGCAAAAAACAGTGCGTATGGTATAAACACAGAGGATCCCTTTGGGCTCTGTCGGGGTATTTTGGTGTTCCATATGTTGAGCCAGGGAATTTCCCAGGTTAGGGAGGATTCTGAGCCTGTGATATGAGTAGCTTCTGATTCATGATCTGATTCATGGGGTCTTTGGGAGAATACTGCCCATTCCCAGGATAGAGCCAGATTATAAAAAGGGGGTGGGGGATTAGGGATTCTTGGGGATTAGGAGAGAGAGAGCAGAGGAGGCAGTCAAGGGGATTGTGCTTTCAGATGCTCCGGAGGATTGAGTGTCTCTCTCCATTTAGCAGTTGGACTGAGTTAAGAGGAGATTTATCAGATCAAACATCTTGGAAGATGACTGTCCCTTTATCTCGGAGGTGTGGTAGTCTGGTCCTGGGATATTGTTCATCAGCAAGGTATTGAAGTGAATTTTGTATGTGATAAGGGATAAAAGGACTTTCTTCAGTTTTCCTGGGATTGAGGAAGAAAGGCTTCATGGGAGCAGAGGTAGAGGCCCCTTTCCTTTAGCCAGTGCTCAGGAACGGGGCTAGCTTCACCCTTAGGGAAACTAGGAGGCTGCCTAGGGCAGCAAATTCTTGGGAAATGGGGGACTCAGCAGTGGCAAAAAGCAACTGTAGTAAAATCAAAGCAGTAGATCATGACATTCACATAAACTCAACCATTAGCATATAGTTTTATTAGTGTTTATAAAACACTTTGATGCACATGCTAAAGGTGGTACAGTATATTTATTTATTTAGCCAATTTTTTATACCTATGTATCTACCAGTCACAGCGGTGTACAGGGAACAGTTAGAACAAGTAACGTTACATGGAACAAGGTAAGTAATGATTAATAAACTTAACAATAACTAATGGATGTAACCAGAAACAAGGTAAATTGTAAGTTAACCGGACTGAGGGGGATGGGTAGGCTGAGATGAGTTTAAACATAGTAAATGGGGCATGTAAAACAAGACTCTGGTCAATGGGTGAGCTGCGGGAGAACAGGGCAAAATGCTATAAGATATACAGTATATCAAGTTGCCAGTAAAGCATAAAGCAGTCTACAGGGTGGAGAACTGGCATATACTGTAGCCTGTTTGCCTAGCTAAAACATTTTACCCATTGCCCTCAGTGGGCTAATTTTCTGAAGCTTTTTCATGTGTTAAGTATGCATTATATGAGGTAAAAGCCTCTTTAAGACTGTGCAGCCAAATAATGAATGTACAGTCAAACCTCGGTTTTCATTTGCCCCGGTTTTCATACGCTTCGGTTTTCAACGTCTTTTTTGACTGAGATTTTGTCCCGGTTTTCATACATCGCTTCGGTTTTCAACGTCTTTTGACTGAGATTTTGTCCCGGTTCTCGTACATCGCCTCGGTTTTCGTAAAGTACAGTACTGTAAATACATACACCCTCGTGCTGCACACCATTCTGTATACACTGCCAGAACGCCTGCCTGGTCCCGGCAGCACTGCCCCCCAGACTCACCGATCGCCAGCGTGATGAGAAGCAAAAGCCAGCTGAGCACGTAAATGAAACACATCCTCGAGCCTAGTCAGAGTCAGAGAGGCAAGGATTGCGCAGAGAGGAAGGCCCCGATCTCGTCCACCGCCTGCCGGTTCTCTGGAGCGCCCCCTCAGGCTCGGAGGTAGCAGGGAAGAAAAGCTGTCAACGTAAGCAGGAGATGTTGCATGAATGTGGGAGGCAGTTCTTTCTCTTGCATGGTACGTCTGAAGCTATATCATTAAGATTTTCTGCCATTCTGAAGCATTGAGCAGATAATGTAAAGGCATTTTAATGGGCTGAATCCAATGTGATTCCGAAGAGAGCTGGGCACAGCAGCTTGTCAGGGGTGGCTAAGGCCAGATGTTAACATACTGTACTGTACAGTACTGAACTTAGCTTGCTTTCAGTGATGTTAAATGTTCATTTATCCATTTCATTAGTCATTTATATTTATTTCTCATTGTTTTCTGTATGTAAAAATATAGTTATTCTCTATAAAATGTATTTTTGTGAATATTTTTGGGTGTCTGGAACGGATTAATTGGATTTACATTATTTCTTATGGGAAATATTGCTTCAGTTTTCATACGTTTCGGTTTTAGTCAGACTTTTTCGAACGGATTAATCATGAAAACCGAGGTTTGACTGTATATGTTCAGACAAAAAGACGCATACTTGCACAATCACTATGTGGAGGTGTTCCCAAGACATAGTTTGGGTGGAGCTGGGGTACAGTTACAATGTACACATGTAAGTTATAAAATAAGAGGGTTCATGCATAAGAGTATGTGCATGATTTTATGCCCAATTCGGACCAGGCATAAATTTCCAAGAGAGAATTGTGTGTGTGTGTGTTTAATATTAAAAGTATGATATACGATCATATATTTTTAGAGGGATGGTGTTGCAATGGTCATGATTGTTGAGTTTAATAATCAAAATCTCCAGGGTGGCCCTAGGGTCATGTAAGAGAGTTGTTGTTGCATATGTTGAATTGTGCTCTACTTTGGAACTATAGGAATAATGGAGTAGAGGAGTAGCCTAATGGCTAAGAACACTGGCTTGGGAACCCAGAGACCAGGGTTCAATTCCCACCAGCACTCCTTGTGGCCTTGGGCAAGTCACTTAACCCTCCATTGCCTCAGAAGAATCCAAGTTATCAATGTCCCTGTTTAATGTAATCCAAATTTAAGTTTCAATGTAAACCGCTTTGATTAAAATGATAAAGTGGTATATAAAACCTGTTAAATAAATAAATAAATACTGAATAATTATCATCATGCTAATAATAATATAGGGTTGGCTGTGGCCTTAAAGAATCTGAAGATCTAGTTCCAAAATGAGTTTTGTGATTTTTGTGTGCTTTTGGATTTTTTTGCTGGGTGTATTTGTGGAACAAACATCCAAGGTGTTCTAAGAAGAGACAGAGATACGAGAGTGCAAAACAATTGTGGACGATCCAGGCTGATGCACTTTAGTGGGTGTCCTAGGCAAATCTTTTGCCTTACACCACCCCCAAGGTTTTGACAATTAAACTAAATAATCATGATCATTCCAACACCAGCCCTCCCACAACAGTCCTGTAAAAATTTATAATTGCACATAGTACAATAAACCTTGCCTTGTATGTATGTGCGTGCGTGCTCTTTCTGCAGGTAAAAAATGTGCCGATAGCTCTTGAAGGTTATGTGGCTGTCAGGATTATTGTTTTGCTTTTCTGCTGTAGAAGCTTGTGCCCTGGGCAACTGCCTGGTCTTGCCTTATAGTTGGTTTGGCCCTGGGAGGATTAACAAAGACATTTTCAAGAGAACAGCATAGAGCTGTGAAATATTGAATTTCTCTGCAATCATAGTGTTTCAACAATTGTTCTGGACCATGTATTGTGTTTGCTGTATTTTTGGTAATTTCAAAATAGCTGCCATTCATGTTGGCAGGATCTTATAAGGAAAAGTCAGAAAAAGGAAGCAGTTTGCACAGAAGGGATTTTTGCCCTTCAACTAGTGATGTCTGTGCTAATGTGGCTGAGGCCTTCTAATCATTGGAAAATAGTAACGTAGTAAATGACGACAGATAAAGACCAGACTGATCTATCCAGTCTGCCCAATTAAGGTATCTTTACTTTGTGTTATAACTGCCACTCTGTACAGGTTACCCCCGCTCTGTGTTTTTACTCTGAGTTCTAATTGCCCTGCATTCTTCTCTAGTGGGGACGCCACCCACTCTCTTGAATCCAATCTATTTTAAAGAAACCAAACCTTAAAGAAACCAAACCTTGATCCTACAGACCCTGTGTCATACCGACCCATCGCCAGCTTCCCCTTCCTGGCCAAAATCATTGAGAAAACGGTACAGTTCCAGCTTCAAGACCACATTGATGAAAACTGCTTACTTGATCCACAACAGCACAGTTTCTGCCCACTGCATGGAGTAGACACCCTGATGACCTGTCTCAGCATCACATTGACCCAAGGAATACAAGACCGCTCATGAGCCTACCTCCTGATATTTCTGGATATCTCTGCAGCATTCGATACAGTGGACTATAGCATGCTCCTACAGCGATTACAATCATATGGAATTCAAGATATCATTTTCAAATGGTTTCATTCCTACCTCAGTGATAGACGACAACAGATAATACTAGATATGAGCACATCCAAACCATACCAGCAAATGCAAGGAGTACCCCAAAGCTCCACACTATCTGCACCTCTCTTCAACTTATATCTTCAACCCTTCTGCTTGATCATTAAAAAGCATAACATCCACTTTCACTTATATGCCGACGGCATCATGCTATATTGTCCACTCCAAACAAAACAACCGACATACACACAAATTCAGGACAGCTTCACAGACGTCTCCCACTGGCTTACAGTAAATAACCCATCAATCAGCTACCAAAAGACTGAAGCTCTGTTCCTTACAATGGACTCCTCATTCACCCCTCCAACCACAATAACACTAAACAGCATTCAGATAAATGTTAAACCAGAGCTGAAATACCTTGAGATTACCCTCAACCAACAACTCTCCTTCAAAGCTGAAGTAACGAGGACAGCCAGAACAATCTATTTCAAAACGAAGACCCTGCAATGACTCAGTCTCCTCCTTGAACCAACAGACTTCCAGTCAGCACTTCAAGCCCTCACTCTCCCTCATGTAGACTATTGCAACAGTATCTACTAGGGCCTCCCACAAACTGCCCTCCTCCCCCTTCAAACTGCTCTACACACTGCTGCACGTACAAATCAAGGAGCTGCTAAACATGACAACATCAGCCCCATCCTAAAACAGCTCTGCTGGCTACCCCTCCCCGGCAGAATAAAATATAAATCCTTACTTCTTACACACAAAGCACTACACTCCCACTTGGTCACACACCTACAATCCCTCTTCCAGAAATTCACTATAAATAGACCATGAAGAGCTGCTACAATCAACAAATTACCATACCGCAATCCAAAACAAAATTCAACTAACAAATTTGCCACAGAGCTTTTGAACTCTATGCACCATCCCTTTGGAACTCTCTGCCAGACACAATAAGGAATATCACCAACCTTCTCTCCTTCCGCAAACACCTGAACACCCTCTTATTCTCTGAACACTTTGGACCCACCATCTAACACCCCCTCCGATATGACCCCAAGACAGAATCTGCACTTGTAAATAGATAAAGAATATACCACCCGCATATATAGCTTTCCTACTATAAATAGTTAAGTGATAGCAAATAGTTTGCTGTTATATATACTATGGTCCCGATTCTGTCCCTCACGTAGATCCCCTCTGTTCATCCAGTCTGAACTGGACGCACAGAGGGGATCGTGATTCTGATCCCATCGGCCACGTCTAGCCCCGTGGGATCAGAATCGTGAACAGTTCTGCACATGCAGGCCGGGACAGCGATTCTGTCTGGCCTGCATATGCAGGACTGCACCTGGCTAACTCATTCAGGACATTTAAATAGAGCCACGGTGCCATGGCGGCATGTTGCCATGGCACCGCGGCTCCATTTAAAAGCTGAGATGCCGGCCACTGACCAAAACTGCAAATTCCCCGCAGCCCGACCCCTGATCGGGCCTCTGAAGGCCCCTCCAGCCCCTTCCGTGCCCCGAATTAAAAAAAATAAAAAAAGGTCCAGTAGAGTTATTCCACCTCTGAGATGGAATAACTTCGCCAGCCCTGTACGTCCAGGGCTGGCGACCGCCCACTGCCCACCCACTCTCCGCTCCTGGGCCGCCCATTCCCCGCCCCCGACTAACTTCCCTGCACAACTGGTGGGGAAGTTAGCCGAGGAATGAAGCCAGCACGAATAGTGGTTCAGAATGACCCCCTATATAACCAAAGTGTTATTTGTTCCATGTAACTGTGCTACTTGCTATACAAGATGTTATTTGTTCACTGTAAACAGCTTTAACCCGGTGAAAAGTGGTATATAAGTCTAGCTAAATAATAAATTTAATATGAACATTTGTATTCCACTTTATTTCATAGTTCAAGATTCCATAGAAATGCAGTAAAACATGCAGCAAAAATCAATGTACCATCTATCAGACAGATGGATGACTGAGAAAATGAGTTGAAATAACCATGTTTTTAAGGCTTGATGGAATTTATTGTAAGAGGATAGACTATGCAATTCTACAGGTAGAGTTCCATCGCTAAAATAGTCTTATCCTTGATCAAAGACAGCAATTAGGAACATACATTGTAATAACAGAACTCAATAATATGGATTCAAACCATGAATAAAAGAAGTTTGAACTGAATTTGTGCCTGCACAGGAAGCCAGTGTAATGTAATCAAAAGAGATGTTGCCCTGTCCCACTTGGTTCCCCCCAAAATAAGTTTGGCTGCCACAATTTGCAGTGATTGCAACCTAAACAATTGCCTCTCCAGAAGGCCCAATAAGACTATATGATAATCTAGATAGGAGAGTACCTAGAAGACCCCATGACTCACCTCCTACAGACTTGGGTGTAACTTCTGTGAAGGCTGGAGAGAGCGTTGATCGTTTGGATTGGCTGGAATGCCAAAGGGTGAAGAATACCTGTCCAGTAATTATACATGTCACTCATTGCTGACATGTCTTCTGTTGAGTCAAAAACTCCTTCCTTGTCACAATATACCACAGCAGCAGGAGCCCTCTCAGATGTGTGAACCTCAGCAGGATTGACTGGTGCTACTCATGAAGAAGTCTTGGAGAACTCACTGAGACTAGTGCAGGACAGGAATTGCCAGTTCTATCAGGACGGAGCAACAGAGGGGGAAAACGATTGCACCGAAAAAGAATGGACCGATCCAGGTCAATGGAGTTCTGGGAAGGTCCAGACAAAGGCAGAAATTATACTTGACCCGTAGAATCCTTCCTTTTTCAATAAACTGTAACCGTGATAGAAAGATTTTTAGGATTTTCATATAATCCAAAGGACTGTTTACCTTTAGTCTTTGTCCTTAATTTCTTATAATCATGAGTACATGATATCAATCTAATATTTCAAGTATTTTTTCACAATATTTATTTATATTTATAAATTTATTGTAAGAAGGAAGCATACAACCAGTTATCGGCAACACAACCATAGAAAGTATACACAACTATAGTGTAGTACCGACTTTTCAACATCCTCCAGAGGTGTTAGTGCTGAAATGGGAATTTTTCCAATGCCTATTCGTGCCTGGAGCAGGTCTAAGTTTAGATATGGGCATAGACATCCCCAAGGGTTCAAAGATCGGTTGGGGATATCTGTTTGAAGTCCCCCCCCCCCCCCGACATGCCTCCATCACACCCCCTGCCTATTTTAGATATCCCTGCAGTGGAGCCATCTAAAATCCCATCTCCGAAATCACTCCTTTGACATCTCTGTCTTTGGACGTCCATGTACATGTTTGTGGATGTCCAAATCATGTCTAAGGGATTTAAAATGACCCTCTTAGGCATCTGTGTGTCTTCATATAATAGGATTAAATATGCACCTTGTTGCTCTCTAGATCTAGGTGCCTTGTTATAAAATTACTCTCCACTTAGTTTAGTTCCCACATCAGAATTACACAATGAAATTTTGTAATCCTTAAGGGGATTTAAAAAAAACAAAACTGAATCAGGCCTTTGGTGTTCAATAGTTTTGCCTATTATTAACTCCCATTGTGGTAAGAAGTTATTTAAATGTTTCATTAGAAGGATTTGCTGATAAGAAAACAATGTAATTTGTTTTGGAGTTAAAAATGCCATACTCTGTGGCATATGAACCTGCTATAAATTATTTCTTATGGTTGTGTCATAAAATGTTCTCTTTAATTAAGGATTCAGATCAGTGATTCATGTGAAAAAAGTGCTGTTTTCCGCATGCTCATTATTGAGAAAAGATGGAGTTTGCTGTACGAACAGACGCTATATTTCTAGCAAACTCTTTGAAATATGCATGACTGAGGCTTCATTGTTTTTGCTGCTTAAACTTTTAAGAGTTCAGGTTTTAGTTGTTGTTTCTCATATTTCTGTTTGTTAAAATATTAAGCAACTTCCATTGAGAGGTGCTGGTGTGCACATGGCACAAGATGAGAGCAGTCGGCGCTCCGGTGACATCACCCAGCCGCTTGGACGACTGAGCAGCAGCTCTGCCGTTCAGCCCCACAGAAAGTGTTTAAAACTTACTCCAAAGTGGCCCGAAGTGGAGCAGACATGAGCATTTCAACCAAAGGGTACCCGATGGCATCTACAAGGAAGAGAACCGCCGATTTAAAAGACTTCTTATCCGGGCTCCAGAACAGAGCAGAAAGAGGTGGACAACATGGCTGCGGTGGCGGGCGGAGATAATAGAGAAGAGGAAGCGGCAGGGACAGAGGGGTCCAGGCGAGATGTGGGTGCGATGGTGCAGATTACCAAAGATGAACTGTGCTCCTGGTTTGCAGAGTTAAAAATTGAAATGGCAGGCATCATGAAATAGAGGAAGTGCTGACTGAACTGTGGTCAGACTTCAAAGTGGCCCTCTGTTTCCTCTACTCTCCTCCCCCATCATTTAAGACCTGCAAAGTGCAGTAGGAGCAGTAAAAGACTCCCTGAAAGATCTGGAGGAAGCAAAGACACCGCTAGAGTTGAAAGTCGAGGACAGGTCCTGACAGAATAACCTGCGCATTAAAGGGGTCCCAGAAGAAGAGGAATACTAGGACTAAATAGTGATTCTCCAAGTAACTGAGGAGAGTGGAGCAGTGAAAGAGATAAAATTGGACCAGGTGCACAGGGCAATGGGCCCCAGAAGAAGTGAGCAGCCCAAAAGACATTATTATCTGTGTCCATGATTTTGGGACAAAAGAAAAGATATCGGCTAAGATGAGAGCGACTGGGAAGTTGCAATGGAAGGGACAGTAGGTGGCAGTGTATACGGACTTAACATTAGCCATACTGCAACGACGGAAAGCATGACAGGAAGGAGATACTGTATTATCGATGGGTCTACCCAGTGGGGCTGGCCACTAGCAGTGAGGTGACAAGGAGTGTGACTATGCTTCAATAGCTAGTCACTGCCATGCAGGAAGTGGGAATAACAGAGATTCCTCCTATCTGTGAACCACGGGTAGAGGGGACAAAGAAAAACACTGGCTGGCAAAAAGGAGAAATAAAGCAAACAAGGTCTGGGAAAGAAGTTGCAGGACACCTGAAAGTTTGAAAGAGTCTGTGGACTCTGATTAATAAAAAATCAAACAGAACGAGAGAATTGATATGGGGAGAAGCAGTAAGGTGGTATGATGAGAAGGGGGGGGAGTGGGGAGGGTTTGAAGGATAGGAAATGTGTAATGCTGCAGAATGAAAATAAGGGTTGCAATAGTATAAAGGGGCATAGAGGATCCGATGGTTGAGGGAGGGGGGTGAAGATGGGTTGAGGGAGATGGGATGGGGAATGAAGTCACTAAGGAACCCGAGGAGGAGTGAGGGGAGTTCTGGAGGTGGGAAATAGAATCTAGATCTCTGACTCAGAGGGGGAATATATGAAGAATTCACATTTCTGTCCAAGTCACAAAACACATTGGAAGGGATAAAAATAGTAGCTTTAAATGTTAAAGGGCTCAATACAGGTCAAAAACAGAGGACCTTGATAAAAGCTGATGTCCTGATGGTACAGGAAACACACTTGAAGAGATCCCCAGAAAAATGGCTCATCCAGGGTAAATATGATGGGCAGTATTGGCTGCCCACAAGGAACAACCCAAAAGAGCCAGGGTGGGAATAATGTTTGCCAAGGGGTCGATGATAAAAGAAAAGAGGTGGTACACGACCCTTATGGGTGATACATCCTTTGGTGAAGAGTGATAGAAGGCAGGCCATTAAATCTGTGCTGTGTGTATGCTCCCAATATAAAACGAGCATCCTTCATCCAACAATTATACTCCCGGATTGAAGACGAACTAGGAGACCCCATTATAATTGGTGGGGACTTTAACACCATACTCGACCCTAAATTAGACACCACGGGTAAGGGGGAAAGCTCCCCGGGAGGGGGAATACAGCTAAAAAAGTTAATGGACAAATTGGGCGTAGTAGACACATGGAGACAATTGCAAAGGGCCCAGAGAGACTATACATTTTATTCCCACCCGCATTATACTGTATATATAGTAGACTGGTTATGGTGTGGGTTGACGGGAAGCTGATGGAAGGAGTACAAAAGATAGAAATAGGACAAATAACCTGGTCTGACCATGCTCCGGTGGGAATAGAAGTACAACTGACCAATATTAAGGCAGGGTTAAAGTTCTGGAGATTGAACGAGTCCTTGCTAGAGGACCCGAAGAATATTGGGAAAGTACAGGCGGTAATTAGAGCATTTGCTTTTCAATAAAAAGGGTGAAATCACACTCTCTGGAGTTTGGGATGTTGTGTTAAGGGTGCACCTGATCTCCACGGCCTCCCAAAAGAAAAGATTAAAGGAGCAAAGGGAGGACCAGCTATTAAAACAGCTGGAATTTCTGGTGTCTCAACATAAAACTAAAGGAGGGAATCGATTGAGAAAACAGATTGAGACTATTAGGGGAGAAATGAACAGGGTTCGCGCAGAGGAATAGGCCTATCATTCAAATAAATTGCAACATTATTTCTTTATACAGAGTAACAAACCTGGAACATATCTAGCTTGTAAGTTGTGGGTAAGAGTAATGAGAAATCGGATACATAAAATACGGGATGAGCAAAGAGGATGGGTATATAAGACAGAGCAAATACAAAAGATTTTCTGTGAATTCTATAGGCAACTGTACCAGTCAGAACAAAAATCAGCAGAGGCAACTATAGAGCACTATTTGGCAGGGCTGGAACTCCCCTCATTAAATGAGGAAGAAGGCAAATGGATGGATAGGGAAATAGAATTTGTACAAGCCATTAACACACTCAAAGAAGGGAAGGCCCCAGGATTAGATGGGTTAATGGCCATATTTTATAGGAAATGTGCTGGGGAAATATTGCCATTGCTGACGGAGCTTTTCAATGAGGTGCTGGAGGGTGGGATACTTCCAAAGTCCATGGGAGGGGCTGGAATCACTGTAATCCCTAAACTGGGTAAAGACGTGGGGAAATGCGGATCATACAGACCTATTTCACTTATCAACATAGACGCCAAGTTGTTAGCAAAGATAATAGCTAATATATTGCAAAGGTTTCTCCCAAAGCCGGTTCAGGATAACCAGTCAGGCTTTATACAAGGAAGGCAAGCAAGTGACAATACTCGCAAAATACTCAACTTAGTATGGTATGCCCAGCAACAAGGTAAAGATTCATTGCTGATGGCAGTGGACGCTGAAAAATCATTTGACCGGGTGGAGTGGTCGTGTTTGCGGTATTAATGAAAATGGGAATAGGAGAGAACTTTAGGAGATGGTTGAAAGCACTATACACAAACCCCACTGCCCGAATACGAGTAAATGGAGCCTATTATGAAGAATTTCATTTAGAGAGGGGTACACGGCAGGGGTGCCCATTGTCTCCCCTGCTGTTTGCCCTGGTAATAGAACCCCTAGCAGAAATAATAAGACAGTGTAAGGGAGTTCGGGGCATAAGGATAGGCCCACAGGAATACAACATATCTCTCGCAGGCAACGTGATTTACACTTTGGAGGAGCCTCGTAGGTCCCTACCAAATTTGTTGCAGGAAATATAGGAGTATAGTTTAGTGTCAGGGTATAAGATGAACATGGAGAAAATGGAAATTTTGAAATTAAGTATGAACCCCAAATTGGAGCAAGAGTTAAGGAGGACATACCCATTCCAGTGGGAAAAAGACTATATTAAATATTTGGGGGTTCAGATTAGCAGTAGGTGGCAGGATCTGCAGAGACCTAATTTTGAACCAGTAATTTAAAAAGTAATGACAGATTTAATATGTTGGAACAAACCATGTTTCTCCTGGTTCGGGCACATCGCTATTGTAAAAATTAATGTACTTCCAAGAGTACTTTCTCTGTTTAGTGCCATTCCAGTGGAGATCTCCGACAGATTTATAGCCCTCCTACAGAAAATAACTTTTTCATTCATCTGGAGGTGCTGACTTCTGAGAGTGAAAAAGGTGGTAATAGTCTGAGGGAAAGCTGAAGGGGGTTTGGCGGTCTTAGACGTAATACGATACTATGGTACATAAGAACATAAGATATGCCATACTGGGTCAGACCGAGGTCCATCAAGCCCAGTATCCTGTTTCCAACAGTGGCCAATCTAGGTCATACGTACCTAGCAGTTTCCCCAAAAGACACAGGTTCCGCAATGCTTGTACTGGGTCAAGCATTGATATCCTGGGTCCTGGTAGCTCAGCTCTGAGCAATAATGGGGTGGTGGACAGGAGAGAAAGGACCCCAGTGGGTAAAATTGGGGCAAGCAGGGGTAGGAGTAAAAATGGATTGGGTGGGGGGGAGGTGAGTAAAGAAATTAAAAAGTGAAGAGGAAATTAGCTCATGTAATGATCAAAATAAAAGCTGAAGGAAAAGGGAAAATATTTGGAGAAAGTCTTAAAATGTTGGAAAATGTTTTAAAATATTTGTAAGTATTTTTGAAAAAGTATATGTAGATTATTATCGTTGTTGATACAAGAGGATAATAAATACTGGGATCTGTGCTGGGTCCGCTGCTTTTTGACATATTCATAAGTGACCTGGAAAAGGGAATAACGAGTGAGGTTATCAAATTTGCAGATGACACAAAACTATTTAAAATTGTTAAAACCCAAGAGGATTGTGGAAAATTGCAAGAGGATCTTGACAAATTGGAAGACTGGGCATCCAAATGGCAGATGAAATTTAATGTGGAAAAGTGCAAAGTTATGCACCTAGGAAAGAACAACCCAAACTATGGTTATACGATGCAAGGTTCCACATTGGGAACCACCACCGAGGAAAAAGATTTAGGTGTCATCGTGGATAACATATTAAAACCCTCTGCCCAGTGTGCAGTGGCAGCCAAGAGAGCAAATAGAATGCTAGGTATCATAAGGAAAGGAATGGAAAATAAAACAAAGGATATTATAATGCCTCTGTATCGTTCCATGGTGCTACCGCACCTTGAATATTGTGTGCAATTCTGGTCGCCGTATCTTAAAAAGGATATAGCGTTATTAGAAAAGGTACAGAGAAGAGCCACCAAAATGGTAAAGGGGATGGAAGGATACTCCTATGAGGAGAGACTACAAAGGTTAGGGCTCTTCAACCTGGAAAAGAGACGGCTGAGGGGAGATATGATAGAGGTCTATAAATTAATGAATGGAGTGGAATGGGTAAACGTAGATCGATTGATTACGTTATCAGAATATAGAAAGACTAGGGGACATGCAATGAAGCTACAGGGTAAACTATTTAAGACAAATAAGAGAAAATATTTTTTCACTCAAGATGTAATCAAACTCTGGAATTTGTTACCGGAGGATGTAGTAAAGGCTGTTAGTGTAGCTGGGTTTAAAAAAGGTTTGGACAAGTTCCTGGAGGAAATGTCCATAAACCATTATTAGAAAGGGATCCAGGATATCAGTGCTTGACCCAATACAAGCATTGTGGAACCTGTGTCTTTTGGGGAAACTGCTAGGTACGTATGACCTAGATTGGCCACTGTTGGAAACAGGATACTGGGCTTGATGGACCTCGGTCTGACCCAGTATGGCATATCTTATGTTCTTATGTTCTTTAATTTAGGGTATATATGTGTAAGAATACTAGATACTGCACAATGGTTGATCAATAAAAAAACTCTAATTACAAAAAAAAGAAAAGATGAGAGCAATCAGGAATCTGGCTACAGACAGTAAGAAGCTCATTTCAGTGTTTGTTCTGGTGGAGCTTCCTCTACTGCTGTCCCATTCTCAGTTGGTGTACCCCAAGCTCTGTCTTGGGCCCACTCCTTTTCTCTCTCTATACCCAGTCCCTCAGTGCACTCATCCCCTCCCATGTCTTTCAGTAACATTTTTATGCTGATGAGTCTCAGATCTATCTCGCTATACCTGATATCTCTCTGGCAATCCAGGCCCGGATCTCTGCCTGCCTATCTGACATCACTGCCTGGATGTCGCACCGCTGTTTGAAATTGAGCATGGCCAAAACTGAGCTGCTTATTTTTCCCCTAAACCCATCTCCCCCCTTCCTTCTTTCTCAATCATTGTAGATAACTCTTCTACTCCTTGTTTCCTCAGCCTGCTACCTTGGGGTTGTCTTTGACTCCTCCCTCGCCTTCTCCATACACATCCAACTGATAGCTAAAATCTGTTGTTTCTTTCTATATAACATCAGCAAAATTAACCCCCTTCCTTTCTGAGCACACTACTAACACACTTATTCACTCTTTAGTCACCTCCCATCTAGACTATTGCAACCTGAATCATCTCTCTTCCCTTTAATCTTTTCAAAACTCAGCTGCTTGGCTAATCTTCCATCAGCTCCAATATGTTCATATAATCCATCTTCTCAAGTCACTTCAGTGGCTCCACATCCGTTTCTGTTTCCGTATCCAAGTCAAACGTCTTCTACTGACTTATAAATGCACTTATTCTGTTGCTCCTCTCTCATCTCTCCCTACACCCCCCCCCCTTGTGAACTCCGTGCTTCTGGTGGATTGCTTCTGTCTGTGCCATTTTCTTCCACCGCCAACTCCAGACTTAGTCCTTTCATCTTGCAGCTCCTCATGCCTGGGACAAACTACCTGAGTCTGTACGGCAAGGCTTTATCCTTGACCCTTTTCAAATTCATGCTAAAGGCTCACCTCTTTGAGGCTGCTTTTGGATACTGATCCTCTTAGTCGCCTATGTGTCTCCTTACCTTCCCTAGTTGCATCCTTGTCCTCAGCTGTTGTATTGCCTGTCTTGACTAGATTGTAAGTTCTGAGGAGCAGGGACCATCTTTACATGTATCTATGCAGCGCTGTGTATGCCTTGTAATAGTAGTAGTTTATAAAGTCCTGTGTGCTTTACATGTGTTTTTCTATTCCACTTCACATCTGCTTATAAAATCAAATATATGCATACTTATAAAATGTGTGCATATATGGGCAAAAATGTATGTTAATGCAAGGTGTGATCACTTATACCCTAGGGCTCTTTAAAATGCCTGCACCTAGATTTGTAAAGAATGCACATAAATGAAAATATTTTATATTTTATGCAGAAACCTGCGTGCTTCGCCCACGCAGATGCTCACATTGAAAATACATGCCATCAGGCTTACACTTGTACTGCTAGGGGGTTATTCTATTAGTCCTGTGTGTGCTTTGGACATCTGAAATGGGCGTAGAAATGTCCAAATCATGGAGACGTCTCCAGAGCCATTTTAGAAGCCATTGCTGGGGATATCCCAAGCATGAGGACGTCCAGGTCTGAACAGGGATATGATGGAGGCAAGGCTGTAGGGTTCCCAAGAACCTGGACATCCCAGCCTGATCTCAGAAATGTCCTGGACGTCTGAAGTCATCTCTAAGGTTATACCTGCGTCGGGCATGATCAGGCATCTGAAAAATTATCGTTTTAACAGGCAAATGTGTGCGGGGGTGGAGAAGGAGCTACACTTATACCTCCTTTATTTTACAATATGGCAAAGAGTGCTGATGGGGAATAGGGGCTCATGTTTTAGTTTTGCTGCAGCACTGGGCATCCTCTTATCCTAGCTTGCATGAGATGGACATTCCCGCCCCCACTTTCCTAAGAGGTACATATATGTGGCCGCCAGCATGGATTTCACATCAGGGACGTCCATGATAATAAATTGGTGGGAGACATAGACGTCCCCTGCATTTTTCTGCATGTTCCGCTCTGGACATCCTGGATTTGACTAGGACGTACTTTTCTAAAATGCCGCTAAACGAATCACAACCAGCTAAAGGATGTGTAAATACCTATTAACATATGTAAATCACTAATATACCATGATTTACGCCCATGGATGTCACGTAACTTTACAAGCCTCCTTATAAAATGACCCCCTAAGTAATTAGGCTATTCAAAGTACTGTAGATGTATGCTCTGCTAGCTCTAGATAATAGAATTGAAAAAGGCATTAGTCAAGACTAGTGATCCGAAATTCATAAGCACCTGCTCTCCGCATATTGCTTCTGAAAATCATTACTGACCACCCCAGTACTATCTGTACAGTGCCGGGATGGTGCATGGACAGAGTGTCGGTGGTCCTGGAAATTATTCAAATAGCAGCAACATTCAGTGTGCTAGCCCAACAACTTTATCTGCGTAGTTGTCTGGAGAGCAGAGTGAATATTGCTGCTCTTGTGATATGCAGTACTGGCCACATTATACATATATATTAAGAACCAGCTGCTATCTGGATAGTAGTGTTAATATACAGACGTTATTTAAATTCTGTGCCTGGTCATTTGAAAAATATCAACCCATAGGGTTGAAATATTGACCCATTAGCAGCATAACCTGTTCAGTCTCTCATCAGCTATCGATGTGTCTCAGTGCTCCTCAGCCACTGCATTGCTTTTAACATCGGAAAGGTGATTTAATAGTGGAAGGGCCAGCTGTAGATGGTGAAAGGAACACATTTCATATTCCTTTTCCTGAGGGCAGAGGATGTAAAACTAAGCAAAACCCCAGTGCATAAACCATGAAATGATCATTGAAACTGGATGCTTGGACTGAAAACCGAAATGGAGGAGGGAGAGAATAGCAGATCTACATACTACCTTATTCTGCAACAGAAAGTTTCCCATGTGGAGGGCAAGTTTATAAGGGCATGCCTAGTTAAAGTCTGTTTATTTAGTTAATCATTTATTTATTGAATCACTTTATATCCCATCTGTATTGAGGCAATTTTCTAAAGACATGCAAGATGCCTGGCTAAATTTTTAAGTACAGTCAAACCTCGGTTTTCATTTGCCCCGGTTTTCATACGCTTCGGTTTTCAACGTCTTTTCTGACTGAGATTTTGTCCCGGTTTTCATGCATTGCTTCGGTTTTCAACGTCTTTTGACTGAGATTTTGTCCCGGTAGCAGGGAAGAAAAGCTGTCAACGTAAGCAGGAGATGTTGCATGAATGTGGGAGGCAGTTCTTTCTCTTGCAGGGTACGTCTGAAGCTATATCATTAAGATTTTCTGCCATTCTGAAGCATTGAGCAGATAATGTAAAGGTATTTTAATGGACTGAATTCAATGTGATTCCGAAGAGAGCTGGGCACAGCAGCTTGTCAGGGGTGGCTAAGGCCAGATGTTAACATACTGTACTGTATAGTACTGTACTTAGCTTGCTTTCAGTGATGTTAAATGTTCATTTATCCATTTCATTAGTCATTTATATTTATTTCTCATTGTTTTCTGTATGTAAAAATATAGTTATTCTCTATAAAATGTATTTTTTGTGAATATTTTTGGGTGTCTGGAACGGATTAATTGGATTTACATTATTTCTTATGGGAAATATTGCTTCAGTTTTCATACGTTTCGGTTTTAGTCAGACTTTTTCGAACGGATTAATCATGAAAACCGAGGTTTGACTGTATCTGTATCTATGTGTATGCTTGCATGGTCTGCATACATTCTGCCCAAACTCCACTCCTGTGCACATCTACTGAGAAAGTACATGCCATCATGCATCTTTACGCTGGTCGGAATCTTAAAAGAGGCCAGTTCTGCGCCTATGTGCGTACATACACATGGACAGGGCCTTATTAAATGATCTCCTAAAGCAGCAACAGGAGTTTCAGTATGCAAAATATCAATTGGTTGTTTGGTTTTATTCCCAGATTTTCCTTCTTAGTCTGATTATTTTAAATGTTTCCTTCCAGGTTTTTTGTAATAAAAATGTAGTATCAATTATGGCTATACTTTTATACTTTGTATTTCTTTCTTGCTTAATGCTTCTGTTGTTTTTCAGCATTACTCTTGCTTTCCTTGTTTAGGTTTAGTGCTTGTATGAGAATCTGATCAGGGATACTACAACAATGACCCGATTTTAATGGTGGCAGTGGCCAAGTAGGAGAGATTTTGTAACCTTGTCCAAGAACTTAAGTAGAGGTCAGAGCAGAAAGAGCAGATTTGCAGAAGGAGTACTTCAATCCACATCAGGTAGATTAAAGTCACCCAATATGATCACTTCCCCCTTCATGGCTATCTTTGCAATATCAATAATGAAGTCTCTATCCATTTCGTGGTTTGAGTGGAGGCTTGTAGACTACACCAGTATGGATGACAGTGCCATCTCCTCTTTCCAACACAATTCATAGCGCTTCTTCTTTTCCCCACGTCCCCTGCATTTCAGCAGCTTTAATATTGCTTTTGACATATAGGGCTGCTCCTCCTCCTTTTCTGCCTTCTCTGTCTCTCCTAAATAAATTATAGCCAGCTATAGCTATATCCCATTGATGTGACCCATTAAACCATGTTTCTGCAGTGGCCACAATGTCCAAGTCCATTTCCATCATTAATCATTAGAGCTTCCAGGTCAGGAACTTTATTGGCTAGGCTCCAAGTATTTGTGCTCATTGCTTTCCAGCATTTGTTGACTGACTTACCTGTATTTTGCATGGATTTTATTCTACACGACTCTTCCCAATTGCCATTGATGTGTGGTTTAGAAGTGTGGCTGTTTCCAATGTTATGTTTTTGCTGGGAGTGACGTCTTGAACTTGTCCTTCTCCTTCTTTCACCCCCTTTCCCTAGTTTAAATGCCTGTCCACATACTGTATGAATTTTTCACTTAGGATCCTTTTCCTTGCAACAGAGAGATATAGTCCATCAGCACAGTATAGTTTCTTGTTGATCCATCTGTTTCCCTAGTCGCCTATATATCTAAATCCTTCTTGTTTGCACAAGGTTTGGAGTCATGTATTAAAATTGTTTATGCGATGCAGCCTTTCAGCCCCCTTACCAAGAACAGGTAGAACTTCTGAGAATGCTACAGTGTTAACAATGGGTTAGAGTTTCTCTCCCAGAGTCTGGAAGTCCCTTTGAACTGTAGATGCACTGTTACTAGCCAGGTCACTTGTACCCAAGTGGATGATAACAGCAATTTTGGAGTGCTTACTTTCTGCATTAACTATGCCAACAATTTGGATCATATTCCTACTGGCTGAAGAGCCTGGGAGGCATTTAACCGTCTTCTCTTCTTTGAACTGTGTTCCCAAGGTGGTGCCTCTGATGATGGAATCTTCCAGCAGTAGTAGAAGTTTTCTGTTTTGTGATTTCTTTTCTTCATATTTGGTGCATTATCAGTAGATTGGGCATTGACTTTCTCATTTAAGGGCACTTCACTTTCCACGGATTGAGCACCCTCATTATCCAAGGCAGAGAAGGCATTATGCAGGGATATCTCTTGATGTAGAGGGTGTCTCTGTGTTACAGGTCGCAACCTACCAGAGCCCACTGTGATCCATTTGTTCCTGGGCTGTTTGATTCTTTATGGGAGCGATGGTGAATTTTGTTCAGTTTGTACCCTAGAAGAGGTGTGTTTAATTGCAGCTTATTCTTCCCTTAGTAGAGTCAATTCTTTATGCATAGCAGATACTGTAACTTGAGGCATATAGGACAAGCTCTTAGTCTCCAAATGAGTCTTCTTAGAATGAAAGCACCACAATTATTGCATTGAATACACAACATGCTGACTAAGACTGTTGCAAAGCGGTCCTAGAAGAAGGAGAAAAGGTGGGTGTAACACCTAATTAAAGGACAGATGTCAATGTATATGATAACTATATAGGCAATGCAACCCTGGGGTGGGTGCGTGGGAAGTTCTGTGTCCCTGGCCAGTAGATCTTATATGAACTGAGGGCACACTCAGATAAACTGATTTAAAGGCTATGCAAGGAATGTAGGCAATCTAAATTTTCCTAAACTTATAGCCAAAAATTAGACTGTTTGCCACTAGACTGTAGATTAAGGTGGCTGTGAACAGATAGAAATGGGATGGAGACAGAAAGATAGGAAGAGCAAGGTCTTTTTTTGTGTTTTTTTTTCTTTTTGATGTTTGTCCCACTCCCTTGGTGCAGTTACCCTAATACACCACAGTGCCCAAGTAGTCTTCTAAGAGAGTAAAATAGGTAGTAAATTGGCAAGGAAAATTTATATTAAAAAAATCGGCAATTGTAAATTCTGAAAGCTTAGCTTTGTGCAGAGTCTCTTGGAGCTGTGATGACCAGAACTGGATCAGGTAGCTTGCTCAGGCAGGACAGCTGATTGAATGTAAATGTAAATAAATATGTAAATTTTTGTTAATACTGCTTCAGCACAGTGCTTTCAAAGACTACAAAATCATCAGTGATGGGGCTTGCAGTCTTAATCTGGAGCTTTTAGGAAAAACAGTTCCTGAATGGAAATTATATGCCAGTCCTAATATTTTGGGGCTCAATATTCAAAGGGGTTTATCTGGTTAACAGTCCCTGCTAACAGGATAAACCTTGCAGAGTCCGATATTCAGCGGCATTAGCTGAGCAGTGTGGCTGAATATCCCCTCTAACTGCCGCAGCACAGTCTGGAGAATGCCAGGACAGTCCATGGGGGGTGGGGGGGAGGGGCCCCCCAAGGCTGATTCCAACACTTATCCGGTTAGTGGCAATTTTCAGTCCACTAAGCAGATGGATTTATTTATTTATTTATTATACCGTGCTCTTTAGAATCAGTGCGGTTTACATGTACACTAACAGGTACTTTTTATTCCCTTGTCCCTGAAGGGCTCACAATCTAAGTGTACCTGAGGCAATGGAGGGTTAAGTGGCTTGCCCAAGGCCACAAGGAGTGGCCATGGGACTAGAGACCCCAGTCCCTCCGGCCTGAGGTTGCTTGTCCCCATGCGGGAATTGAACCCCTGGCCCTCCGGCCTGAGGTAACCTGTCCCAACCACTGAGCCAGTGCCTACATAACTACATAAAAGGGCATGCTGACTTAATTAACGTATGTTAACCTGTAATAAATGCATATTAAGTGCCGTGGGCATTTAACGTGCATTAACTTCATTAGCGCATGTTAAAACTTTAGTAAACATGCCCCAAAGTTGGTCATGTCAACAGCTATCCAGACAGAGTCTGAATATCGCCATTGTCGCTGGATAGCCACCTCGGTCGCTATCTGGATCCCGGTGCAGAATATCCACTTTCACTTTTGCCCATGTTGGCTAGGTGCTTTGAAAATGCTGACTGCCATTGGCTGCATATCAGATCCTTGGAGCCTTCTCCCTCCCTCACTAATGTGCATTTGGGATTTATGTTGCTGGCTTCAGAAGGGAGATACAGGTCTGCACATACTACGGTGCAGTGGGGTATAATTTAGAGGCTAAGCATTTCAAAAATCTCCATCCAGGTACTCTGATTTGGCAGTCTGGTTATTGTCTTCAAGCTAAAGGTCCATAATTAGTTCTGCAGGAAGCTCAGGGCTAGATTTACTAGAATGCATTACCATGTTAGCACATGCTGAGACACATTAATATACATTATTTCCTGCTGGTCCCATTTTATGCAATGGAACTTATTTACAATTCCGCAAGCTATTGCAGTAGCCAGAGCCAGGATGTCGGAGGGGGCAGAAGAGAGAAACTGTGATGCAGCCCTGGAGAGGGTCATCGGCATCAGCAGTAAGCAGCAGTAGGTGACCCCTGGAGGGCTGGTGCTTTGGTTCACCTAATTTTGCCTGGTACCGATGTCAGGCTCACTGGTCTGTAGTTTTCCGGATCCCCTCTGGTACCTTTTTTAAAAATTGTTTTTACATTGGCCATTCTCCAGTCTTCAGGTACTACAGATAATTTTAAAGATAGTTCACAGATTACTAATAGTAGGACCACAGTCTCATCTTTCAGTTCTTTTAATGCCCTTGGATATATACCATCCAGTCCAGGTGATTTACTACTCTTCAATTTATGAAATATTTGGAATACATCTTCCCGGTTTATCAATATTTTTTTCAATTCTTCTGATATATCACCTTTGAATATCAATTCAGGCATAGGTAACTTCCCTATATCTTCTTCTGTAAAGACTGAAGCAAAGAATTCATTCAATCTTTCTGCTATGGCCTTGTGTTCCCTTAATGCCCCTTTTACCCCTCTATCATCCAATGGTCCAAATGACTCTCTCACATGTTTTTTGCTACGAATGTACTTGATAAAGTTTTTATTATATGTTTTTGCTTCCACAGCAAGCTTTTGTTCAAATTCTCTATTTGCTTGCTTTATCAGTGCCTTGCATCTAAATTGCCAGTGCTTATGTTGTTTCCCGTTTTTGTCATTTGACTCCTTTTTCCATTTCCTGAAGGATACTTTCCTATTTGTACCTCCAGGGCAGTCCAGCTATGCATGGGTTGTCACTAACCACCAGCAGCTGAGGACTGAGCATGACAGAATCCTGCTGTCCCAGTACAAGAGCTCCCCCTTCAGCTCCAGGATCCAGTCTCTCAGTCCTCCGCAGCTGAACGAGGTGCTCATGAATGGCGTGACTCTCCTGAGGTCCCTTCAGCATTTAGGACTAGTACAAAAAAAATAAATTTAACTATTTCAGTTGGCCTGGGGGCAACAGGCAGTCTAGTTCTTAGAAAAGTCTTTGTGAATTGATCTAGCTGTGTGGTGAGTAAGAGCTGATAGGGCTGCAGACAGACATAATGGGGTGGAACTACCTGGGAGCCCCAGGTCCTCTTCCTTCCCTTCAAGCCTAGGGTTTTACGCGCCTGCAAGTAGCAGTCTAAGGGAATTTTATTTTATCCAGCCCTGGAGCCTCTAATACCTGTAAGCAGCAGGAATGGGGGTTCTTCTCCCTCCCTCTCCTTTGCCTTCCCCTCCTTCCACTGCGAAGTGTAAAATAGAGGAGAAGTAAAATAAACACAGGGTGTCATTAAGGGAAAGAGGGCCGATTGGCTGCCTTTTCCTTCCCTTTGGGACTGGTTTCGGCGGTGGTCCATTCATGCCAGGTGTTGCTTCGTTCTGTTTGCTGTGCGAAGGGAGCTGTGTTTTATCGTGGCTGGGTCTATGTTGCTTTTGTTCGCGGTCAGGGCAGATCGCTGGGGCGAGCCGGCACAGGGACAATGATGGAGGCTGCTTCAGTATTGTCAGGGGCTCAGGCAGAGACCACAGTTCCTGTGATTTTGGCGGGAGCCACGGCCATTTTGTCTCCAACGGCTTCCCCTTCTCCCCAGAGTCTGAAGTGCAGGAAAAGCAAATCAAAGTCTTTGGGGGGCATGCCTACAGTGCCTCAGTTGGGGTGGGGGGGGGGCAAGCCTACAACGCCTCTGTCAGAGAGGGTAGCTTTTAGTGAGTTCCTAGAACAAGTTTTTTCCACAGACTATTTTGACTCTCCAGAAGGCTTACTGCCTTAAAAGACAGCAAGCTGTGTTTTCTCAGGTGAAGCCTTCTCCTCAGCGGCAGATACCAGAATTGCCAGCCCCTGGGACTCTACACGAGAGTGATGCCTTCAGTTTGACACCTCCATTGAAATAGCATAAAGGAGATTCTGGGGTCTGGCTGGCTGAAGACACTCCACAATCACAAGGCTCCAAGGAGCTGGGGGAAGGGCCCTCTCTGACAGGGGTCCTGAGTCTCAAAGAATGAGAGCTTCCCCCAGGGGATGACCCTAATGTTGTCTGAGTGTTCTGTCATGAGGAGCTGGCAGTCCCCATTGGTCACTTATTGGCAGCTCTGAACATGCTGCTGTCCTCCACTGTGGTGGAAGAGCCCCTTGAGGATCCCCTTCTGCAGTGGTTTAAGGGGGAACAGGTCTGTTAACGGTTCATTGAGTAATTTTCTCTTTAGGCCGAGCAGCCTTCACCTCTCGCCGCAGGACCAAAGTCTCACGATAACAGCTGCATTTCACAAAACTTTGGCCTGGGCCCAGTGACAGAAGATGAAGGCTGTGAGGCCTGAATAAAAGAGAAAATAGAAAGCTTTTAAAAATAGTTTATACTGGCATAAGCTGTTAACAGTCTTTCCTCATCCTAGGAAGATAATAATTCAATTGTATAATTCTTTAAGTCAATGCAAATAGACGTTCATCATTCAACAGAACTCCTCATACTTCAGTCCTTTCCACACAGTCTTTAAAGGAAACATCTGCACAGATTGGACTTTCTTAGATTGTTTAACCCTTCTGAAATATTCTCTTTGATAATGGCAGTTCCTCTCCGTTTATCACAATATATAGTGTATAATCAGTAAAGTCTTTGAAACATAAGAACATAAAGAATGCCATACTGGTCAGACCAAGGTCCATCAAGTCCCCAATATCCTGTTTCAAAGTGGCCAATCCAGGTCACAAGTACCTGGTTTCCAAAAAGATACTTCGGTCCCACAGTGCTTATCCTGGGATAAGCAGTGGATTTCCTGGGTCCTCTTTAATAATGGTTTATGGACCTTTCCTCCTGGAACTTATCCAAATGTTTTTTTTTAACCCAATTACACTAACAACTTTTACTACATCCTTCGGTAATGAATTGCAGAGTTTGATTACTTGTTGAGTAAAAAAATATTTTTTCTTACTGGTCTTAAATGGGCTACTTTGTAGCTTCATTGTGTGTCCCCTAATCTTTCTACTTTTTGAAGGAGTAAACAGCCGATCTACGTCTGCCCGTTCTCCTCCATTCATTAATTTATAGATCTCTCCAAGTTGAAGAGCCCTAACATTTTATACCTTCCTTGTAGGGCTATCTTTCCATCCCCCTTGCCATTTTGGTGACTCTTCTCTGTATCTTTTCTGATTGTGCTATATCCTTTTCAAGATATGGTGACCAGAATTGCACACAATATTCATGGTACAGAGGCATTATAATATCCTTGTTTTTTTCTCCATTCCTTTCCTTATTATTCCTAGCATTTTATTTGCTTTCTTAGCTGCTGCTGCACACTGATTGGAGTGTTTCAACTTATTATCCACAAAACTGTAATTTCCAGCATCCTTTATATTCCACATTACCTGTAATCTTGGTATAAGTTTGAACATCTCCCTCGGTAGCAACAACAGAAATGTATGCTATCATCAGGTTAAATGGGAATGAAGGAATGGAACATCCATTTGCATTGTTGTTGTATACAGACCTCATTCACAGGCAGAAGACGTATACAGAGATTTAATTGAAGGCAAACGTAGTATTGCAATGAAAGAAGAAGGTGCTGCTCATAGGTGACTTCAGTATGCCAGCTGTTGATTGGGACATTCCTGCTGTGGTGTCGTCTAGGAGATCCTGGATACTCTACAGGGAGAACTATTCCATCAACTGGTAATGGAAGCCACACATGAGGGGGCCATACTGGATTTGATGCTTACGTGTGGGGAATGTTTCTGATGTTACTGTATAGTGGGTGATCATCTCACATCCAATGATCATCGGATGGTGTGATTCGGAATTAGGAGAAGGGCTGTTATAATCCATTAAAATGTGAGGGTCCTGGACTTTCGAAAGATAACTTTGCCAAGGTGGGACAATACTTCATGGCATCGTTAGTGGAATGGGCACAGCTGGGAGATGTAGACAAGCAGTGGGCAAAACTGAAAGGGGATAGTTTGAGGGCAACAAACCTTTTTATTAGGAAAGTAAGTACATTTAAAAGGAAAAGGAGACCACTATGGTTCTCGAAAGAAGTAGCTGAAAAGGTGAAGAAAAAGAGGGAGGCCTTCATAAAATAGATCACAGAAAGAGGAAGGCGAGCTAAGAGAAGCTAGGAAAATAGTCAAGAAAGAGAAGATACAAATGGAAGAAAAAAATAGCCAATACTGTAAAATGGGAGGACAAAACATTTTTAAGATATGTTACGGAGAGGAGGAAGTGCAAAAGTGGTATTGTCAAATTGAACAGTGAAAGGGAGGAATATGTAGAAATTGATGAGGATAAAGCAGAATTGCTTAACAGATGCTTCTATTCTGTGTTCACAGATGAAGGTCTAGAAGCAGGGCTTCAGAAAACACCCACAAATAGGAAAAGAAATGAGTCAGATCTTTAGCATTTTTCAGTAGATTGTGTTCATGAGGAGCTAGGTAAACCAAAAGTAGATAACGCAATTGGTCCAGATGGGATACATCCCAAAGTATTGAAGGAACTTAGGGAAGGTCTAGTAGCGCCACTGTCTGACCTTTATAATGCTTCTTTAGAGTTGGGCATGCTCTCAGGACTGGAGAAGGGCGCGTGTGGTCCCTTTACACAAAAGCAAAAGTAAAGATGAGGTTGAGAACTACAGGCCAGTTAGTCTGAAGTCTTTCATGGTAAACTAATGGAAATGTTGCTAAAACTGAGGATGGTGAGGTTTCTGGAATACAATGGATTGCAGGATCAAAGGCAGCATGGTTTTACTAGAGCCAGATGTGGTTCGACAAATCTCATTAACTTCTTTGACTAGGTGGCTAGAGAGGTAGACTGAGGGAGAGCTCTAGATGTGGTGTACTTAGATTTCAGTAAAGCCTTTGACACTGTTCTACACAGATGATTTATAGAGTACCCTAGATTTGGACCGTAAAGTAACTGATTGGATTAGAAATTGGTTGAGAGGGAGGCAACAAAGGATACAGGTAAATGGAGCTCACTCTGAGAAGGATGCTACCAGCGGTGTGCTGCAGGAATCTGTCCTTGGTCTGATTTTTTTTTTCTTAACATTTTGGTAAGTGATATTATGGAAGGGCTATTGAGTAAAGTTTACCTGTTTGTGGGTAATATCAAAATCTGCAACAGAGTAGACACCCAGGAAGATGTAGATAACATGAGGAGGGATCAGTGGAAGTTTGCAGAATGATTGAGAATTTGGTAGCTGAAATTTAATATTAAAAAATGCAGGGTCATTCATTTAGGCTGCAAAAATCCAAGGAGCAGTACAGTATAGTGTTGACGTACTAATATCCACAAAAGAAGAGTGGGACCTAGGTGTGATTGTTTCTTATAATCTTAAGGTGGCTGTACAGGTCGATAAGGCAATGGCGAAAGCCAGAAGGATGCTTGGATGCATAGGGAGAGGAATAGCCAGCAGGAAGGAGGAGGTGATAGTGCCTCTGTATAAATCTTTGGTGTGACCTAATTCTGGGGACTACATCTTCAACAGGACATAAACAGGTGCAGAGAGTGGCTACCAAAATGGCCAGTGGGCTTCGTCATAAGGCATAAGGGCATTTTCACTGTATGCTCCCACAATTTGGAACTCCTGCCTGAAGCCATCAGAGCTACACAATCACCTAAAGATCTGAAAAAACTACTAAAACACACCTATTCAAGAAGCACTATGGACCTTATGACAATACCTCACTATAGCTTTATCATAATATCATGATCAGTCATCCAAATCAACCCTCCACAATTATCCCCCTCTGTAATATAAGTGATCCACCCCCATTCTTGATCCTCTGTTGAACTGTTACCCTTCCCTTGTTAACCCCATATTTATCTCCAAGTTACTTCTCCTTGTTTATTGTAAAACAAATCTATTGAGATTGTTATGTTATTCGATGTAAACCCGCCTTGGACAAAGGTGGTATAGAAAAACTGTTAAATAAATAAATAAAAATATGCGGACAGACTTAAAGATCTCAATATGTCTACTTTGGAAAAAAGACAGGAGAAGGGACATATGATAAAGACCTTTAAATAGCTCTGTGACATAAATGCACTGGAAGAGAGCCTCTTTCAATTGAAAGAAACCTTAGCAAGAGGGGGCTTAAGGTGAAGATGAAAGGAGATAGACCCAGAAGTAATTTGCGGAAATATTTCTTTATGAAAAGAGTGGTAGATGCATGGAATAGTCTCCCAATGGAGGTAGTAGAGAACAAAGATTGTTTCCGAATTCAAGAAAGCATGGGACAAAGATTATTTCTAAAGGAAAAATAAAGAGCTGTAGAGCTTAGTAGTTGGTATGGAAGGGCAGACTGGATAGGCTGTATGGTCGTTATCTGCCATCATGTTTTTGGGTTTCTGCTTCTATTCACCTGCATAGATGCAAACTGAGTTGATGTCTTTAAACAGAGAATCCTTCACTATTCCACACTGCTGTCTTCTTCCACTTTGCAGGAGTTGAAGCCTCCTCACCCCTTAGTCAGTTTCTTCAAGCCTCAAAACCCATAAACATTGTATAAAGAAGACACTCATAATTCTGCCTCTGATGCCGCCTCCTTTAATCAGCTTGTAGTTACAATGAGAGCTGGTGCAGCCAGCTTCTCTTAGCAAAAACTTGTTTTATACTTTCTCCGTCTGTGGGTTCATTACTCAGTGTCACACAGACTGCCTTGGACTCTTCATTTACTCCTTATCAACTGGATTCCACCAGAACTGTTTCTACTGGTACTTCCGATTCTGTAGACGCAATATTTGGAGCATATTGCTACTACAACTACTACTAATCATTTATATAGCGCTACGAGGCATACGCAGCACTGTACAAACATAGAAAGAGACAGTCCCTGCTCGTGAGAGCTTACAATCTAATTAAGACAGACAAGACAAAGGATAAGAATAAGGAGATAAGAGAGTAAGGAGACGAGGAAAAAGGGGGTCAGGATCCTTCTTGCTTCTCTGTTTGCACTTCCATCTCCATGGTTCGTCTAATACAATAGATGCACCTGCGCATGCTTGTTAGACTGCTGAGTGGAAACCCTTCCTTCCCTACTTTCAGGTCTCCCCCCCCCATCCCATAATTCTCTATGGAAGATGAAGTGACTTGCCCAAGGACACAAGTGGTATCAACAGGAGTTGAACCCTGATCTCCCTGGTCCTTAGCCTGCTGCTCTAACCATTAGGCAACACCTTCACTCCATGCATTGAGGTAGTCGGTGTTTTTCACATTCACGTTTCCAGCTTCCAGCCCCACGACTGCTGCTTCCCATCCTTTGCCTATCTCCATGTTGCCCTTTTCCTCCTTTCCCATCCTCTTCCCAGTTAGGAACTCCTCTCATTATCAGAATTCTAAAAAAATGCACTTTTCTTTGTGCCTGTTCTGTTACCCCTTTTACTTTTCCAGAGATGTCTTTTTTTTTCTTCCCTCATTGAGATTGTGACTTGTATTTGGTTGGGACTCTCTATGATTTGTTGGGTCATGAATATTTTTCGGTGCTCTTTGAAATGCAAACGCAAGCCTTGAATGAAACTTGTAAGACTTAGGAAGACTAAGGGCCCTTTTACAAAAGGACACAAAGGATTTGCAATTAACGCACGAAGCAAACACATGTTGATTGCAAAGCTTCCACATTAGCTGTTGGGCATGACCATTATGTTCCAGGCAGCTACTCAAACGGGTGTTCCACTAAGATGGACTCACTTGATGACTCCCATAGAGGAGTCATTAGGTGAGCCCATATTAAGAGTCAAGTTGCCGCAGATCATGTGTCAGTTGCCCTGGTGCTAGCAGTAATATGCTCACCATGCCATTCTCTGCCCATTCCCTTCTCCATCCTGCGATTGACGATTTAACATGCATTGTAGCGTGTAGTGGCAGACACGGTCGTGCAATAGTGTTCCCAACTGCCAGTTGCTGCGCTCTAAAACACATGATAACTGCCTTTAGTAAAAGGGGCCCTAAATTTATTGATAGATTTGTGTCCTTGAAATTTTAAAATATTCACAGCATTTTTTGCTGCAGACCACAGATTAGCAGCAAATACAGCTTGTTAAGTAATAAAATAATCATCAAAATGCCTAATAATTTAACTGGCAGAGGTGATACAGAAGAGTGGTTGGATTGGCACTCGTGTGGAATTTTGAGTACCAACACCACCATCTGAGATGATTTCTTTCCCTGAAACTTATTTATGAACCTCCAAGTTAATGCATAATACATATATGTAGTTATGAAGTCTCCTTAGTGTGGAGTTTGACAAAGGATTCAATATTTAACTACATATTAATTTCTAGAGGCTCTGAAAGTACAGTAAAAGCTTTTTAAATGGAAAATGATAAAAGAGCTGGAACATACATTATTAAAAATCCTCCCTGCATTAGCAGTGGAAAACATACTTAATTTGTTAAATAACAGAACACTGTAAGATAACCTAATTTATTTTTACAAGCCTATGAAATAGTTCAAGTGACTAATGAAGAAGTAAATCTTCTTAAAAGGGGAACATTGCCTATGTGGAACAAGGGAGTGGTTTCATCCATCATATACACTTCAGAGCTCTGTAAATGTCACAATTGAGAATGCAAAATATTATGTTAGGGCCAATGGGCATAAGCCCTTGGAACACCTTTATTTCTGTACAAAGCGGCATTGCTAAGTCATTTGCTAATAGCTCTCTTTGCCTACATGAGCTGTGCTCTTGTTTCTGGTGAGTTTTTCATAATGCATTCTCTGATATTTACGGTCATCGGACTGCAGATAGAATAATTTTCCATAAGCAACTTTGATTTTGGCAGTAGGCTTTGTTTCAGAAACTTCTTTTAAAAATATTTGTTTAGTGTAGGACTGGATTGTGGAAAGATAACTTCCAGTAGGCTTGTACATTGTTCCTGCAGTAACCTCAGAAGACATGCTACGGTGATCATAGTATTGTTGGGATGATTCACAATCACAATGTTTTCAAAATCAATATGGATTTTTAAAATCACAGTCTCCTAGAACAAAGCATTATAGGGTTCACAAGCAGTTAAAGGCCATGTTTACTAAAGCAGTTCTACAATTATGGCTGTATCACCACTTAGCATACACTAGCTCCTATTAGCGTGCATTAAACGTGGCCCTAAAGCAGCAACAAAACGGGGAGATACACAGAGCATGGCTCACAGAATTATTTCCATTCACTGTGTGTGTGTGTGTCTGTGTGCCCCCTAACTTGGAAGGGAGAGGAGAGGGGTGGTTTGAATGAAGTGATACTCCAACATTCTGTTGGTTTGGAAAGAATAAGAAAATAAAACCAAGTGTGATAATATAAGAAACAATTATATGCTACCGCCAAGATTTCAGAGGATGGGTTTTACACTTTCAGCACTGGGTGCTACTGTCCCAAGGCATCAGCAGTGCTGCTCCAACTCTAGGAGGCAGTATACATAACTAGTAACAAAATACACAATTCAGTCACTTTCTATAACGCTCCACAATAGCCATGGAAAAAACTATACAGTTTAATCACTAGGTTTCATCGTTGCATTTGTAACAAAGAAAATGAAACACACAGCTGAATCACTAAGAGCCAGGCGAGCATGGAGAGGGTGTGCCAGTAATTGAAGGGGTGGGTGTGTATGTCGGGAGAATGGTGGGGAGAGCATGCGCAGCATGCCTTGTGGAACTTATTCTGATACCTCTGTGTGTATGTGTGGTGGTGTTATTGCATTATCGAAAATCAAAGACAAAGGAAACAAAAACGGAGGTAGACAATGGCCACAAATTTACAAAATCCAAAATAGTAACTTTATTGGGTCCATCAATAAAGCTACTATTTTGAACTTTCTGTATTTATGGCTTTTGTCTGCCTCCATTTTCACTTTCTTTTATTGTCATCTTGGATGGCTTCATGGTCCTTGTGGAATGGGAGCAGGAATGGTGAGGCTGCAACCTGAAGGTCTTGCAGGGCCCCAGAGTCTCTTCTCAACCTGATTTGGGTGGCAGATCTTGAAACAGCTCCTGAGCAGTTTTCAGCTC
Organism: Ichthyophis bannanicus; assembly: GCA_033557465.1. Taxonomy (NCBI): domain Eukaryota; kingdom Metazoa; phylum Chordata; class Amphibia; order Gymnophiona; family Ichthyophiidae; genus Ichthyophis; species Ichthyophis bannanicus. The sequence goes on from CM066033.1 coordinate 549,910,243, forward strand.
TGGTAACTGTGTGATAACCCCCCCTCATTGGGTTGGGGGGGATCTGGGGCTGTGATCTCCCTTAAAGAGGGATCCAGGGCCCACTGGAGTCTCCTCCTTTTGTGGTAGGTGGTTAAATGTGTGTCTCAGTGATTTGTACCTGTCTGTTCCTCCATAAGTCTAGTCTTGTCCTCTGTGGGGGCTGTTTGGAAGCAGGAGGATTTCCTGTCTCAAACGGGTGAGTTAGTGGGGGAAGGGGAGCCTCTTTGGCAGAGGGAGTGGATCCATCAGTGATTCGTTTTCACAGGGACAATCTGTCCACCCTTATTAAAGATGCCATGTACCCTGCTCATTGAGCCCCATTCAGGAGGTTTCAGAAATGGACCCCATCCTGTGGGGGTTGCAGTATCCCTGTGGCTTCTTTCCCCTCCCTGAGCTGTTGTGGCAGCTCGTGTCCTCAGTGGAAGTTACTGGAGCTGGGGCTGAGGAGCTCTAAGATGCTAGTTATCTGCTATCCCAGGGGAAAATGAAACAGCTTTTCGGGATTCCTAAACTGGATGCTGTGGTCACAGTGGTGGCTAAGTACATCACCATTCTGATGGTGCTATACTAAAGGTGATGTTGTGATGTTTTTTGTTGTCGTGTATTTTGATATGTGTGTATGTTGTATCTCACCTAGTAAATATTTGATAGGCCAGAGATAAATATTTGATAGGCCAGAGATAAATGAAACAAAAGGTATATGTGTGGTGGTTGTTCAACATCTACCTGCAACCACTCTGCCTAGTCATACGTGCTCATTACATCAACTACCACATCTACGCAGATGACATAATGCTCTATGGACTGATCACAACCACCAACCCAACAAACAATCACCTATCAGACTGCTTCATAGAAGTCTCCAGCTGGCTACAAAGGAACAACCTATCCATCAACATAAAAAAAACAGAAGCCCTCATAGTAACCAAGGACCCAAACTTCACACCACCACCGAACCTCAACTTGGGAACCACACAAATACAAATGCAACCACATATAAAATACTTAGGAATCATCATAGACCAAGCGCTCACACTCAAGCAACAGATCAAAAAGGCTACTGGAATAATATTCCACAAGGCAAAAACAGTACAACGCCTCAGGCCTCTCATTGATCCACAGGACTTCAGGACAGTCATGCAAGCTATGGCACTCCCCCACCTGGACTACTGCAATATAATCTATCACGGACTACCCGCCACCCACACCAACCCACTATGAACTGCCTTAAATACCACAGCAAGAATTATCCAGAAAGCAAAAAAACAAGATCACATCACCTCAGTCCTGAGAGAACTGTACATACTCCCTCTTGAAGCAAGAATCAAATACAAATCAGCCCTACTTATCCACAAAGCCCTCTATCAAACACAGACTTCCCAGCTCCGCACTCTACTGCCCCAACCCACCCACAACAGAACAACCAGACAAACCACCAGCAACACCCTCACCATCCCCCACGAACGAACCAAATACAATCAACGGACCTGCAACAGAGCCTTCGAATTATACGCACCATCTCTCTGGAACTCCCTACCAAGTCGAATCAGAAACAACAGAGATCCTTCAACATTCAGAAAACAACTAAAAACCATCCTATTCCAGGAATACCTCGGACCAGAAACAAACATCCATCACTGACTACCCCTCCAGACCCTCTAACATACCCACAGATCTACCTACTAAGAGACTGATGTCCATTGTTTAAGTCCTTAATGTCAGTTCAGATCATTAATGTTGGCCTCCCCAGTGACAGCCCCTCCACCCTAAGAATTGATTACTGCCCCCCCCCCTTTTTTTTAATGTTGGGCTGCTTTGACCCGGTGAAAAGCGGGATATAAATACAGTTAAATAAAATAAATAAATATAAAATAAATATGGAAGCCCTCTTCAAGTACCTTTGCAGCTTTGGCCTTGAGCATTCGTGCAGCAATTTGTGCGGGTATAGTGGCCTGTACGCTTTTATGCTTGATCTAAGAGTTGCCAGTCAACGTGGAGATGGTGAGTTTGGAGTCTGAAGCGTCATTTGTAGCTGATGCTCTGTACGACTTGATCAGGATCTCCTCTAAATCTATGGCTGCCACTCTGGTTCTGGCTCAGAAATTGGTCTGCTGAGGTTGTGTCTAAGCCGAATTTGACACACACTAATAAATGAGACTGTAAAATTAATGTTTCAACAAATGTTCTTTATTATAATACATTTTCTTCAGTCATGATTATTTGGCATTCAGTCCATCTCATGATAGACTCTTGGTGGAATTAAAAAGTAATGGGATAGGAGGCAGTGTATTATTGAGGATCAGTTATTGGTGAAAGGATAGAAAGCAGAGCAGGGCTAAATGGCCATTTTTTTTCAATGGAGAAAGGTTAATAGTAGAAGATCCTAGGAATCTGTGCTGGGCCCACTGCTTTTTAAAATCTTTATAAATGACCTGGAAATGGGAATAATGAGTGAGGTGATCAAAGTTTTTGGATGACACAAAATTATTCAGTTGTTAAAACCCAAGAGGATTGTGAAAAATTGCAAGAAAATCTCGATAAATTGGAAGACTGGATGTCCAGATGGCAGATGAAGTTTAATGCGGACAAGTGAAAAGTTATGTGCCTAGGAAAGAAGAATTCAAACTAGGATTACACAATGCAAGGTTCGATATTAGGAATCGCCACCCAGGAAAAGGATTTAGGCGTCGTCATGGATAATATGTTGAAACCCTCCACCCAGTGTGTAGTGGCAGCCAGGAATGAAAATAGAATGCTAGGAATCATAAGGAAACGAATGGAGAATAAAAACAAGAATATTATAATGCCTCTATATTGTTCCATTGTGTGACCACACCCTGAATAGTGTGTGCATTTCTGGTTGCCATATTTTAAAAAGGATGTCGCTGATTAGAAAAGGTACAAAGAAGAGCGACAAAAATTGTAAAGAGGATGGAAGGATACCCCTGTGAAGAAAGACTTAAAAGGTTGGGACTTTTCAATTTGGAAAAGAAATGACTGAGGGGAGATATGATAGAGGTCTATAAATTAACGACTGGAGTAGAACAGGTAAACATAGATTGGTAATTTATGCCATCAAAAAGTAGAAAGACTAGGGGAGATGCAATGAAGCTACAATATAATCCATTTAAGAGTAATAAGAAAAATATTTTTTTCACTCAACGGGTAATCAAACTCTGGAGTTCATTACCAGAGGATGTAGTAAAGCGGTTCATGTAGCTGTGTTTAAAAATGTTTTGATCAAGCTCCTGGTGGAAAGGTCCATCAACCATTATTAAACGGGACCTGCAAAATCTACTGTTTACCCCAAGACAAGCATTGTGGAAACTGTGTACCTTTTTGAGAACCTGCCAGGTACTTGTGACCTGGATTGGGCACTGTTGGAAAGAAGATACTGGGCTTGATGGAGCTTGGCCTGACCCAGTATGGCATTTCTTATGTTCTTAATGTCATATTCACAGGTCATCATGTTTCTCTTTTTATTGTAGCAGATTCTTCTGAATACTGTTCAGGAACCCTCCTGTGTTTTTCACGGCTCCTTATGTCTGACTTCCAGTGTACTGTACCTGCCCTGACTGCCATCAAAACAGTCTTTTCTTTATCTCCTGGACGTATGTGGTTGACACATATACCTTTTCTCTCCAGATATATGAAGCAGCTTGTTGGCACCACGTGACGCTGACTGCCTAAACCAGTATATGTCGTCATCTCCCTGTAGTTTCACAGCAGAGAGCCATGTAGGTCCCATGTCCCTTATGGACAACCCAATATCAAACTCTCTTGAATCCACAGATGGTACTTTCTCAGTCTCTGAGAATTCATAGAGTAAGGATTGTCTTCCTCTGCTTGGGAAACTCACTTTTTCTAGTCCTGGACCTTAAGGGCCCAATATTTGAAAGGCATTTACACGGTTTACAGCCCTGTAAGCTGTATAAATGCTTCTCAGCGGGATATTCAATGGCACTATCATGGTTACTGCTGCTGAACATCCCCAATCTTCTCCCCTACACGCCCCAATCCTTATGCCTTAGAAGAGGCAGATGAACTCTTTGGGTCTACAGCTGCTCCCTGCTTTTATTGTTGCCTTTTTGGGACCTTGCTGCTTTTTCTTCTCGAAACAATAAGGGGGGGGGGGGGGTTCTATATAGGCTTGCAAGCACATTCCATTAAAGCACACACTGAAGGGGGAGCGAGTGCTCTTACAAATGGAACTTACCAAACTCCTTATTACAAAAATATTTATTTAGTGGGGAATTTATAAGGACCACTATAGTGGCAACGTCAAATATCAGAGGAAAGGTGTAGCACAACAGAACATTTAGACCGCTATCTAAACCTATGTAGAGGGTGCCGTTCGCTTACTGAATTAAAATGCTGATGAACTGATAATGCTCTGGCGATTTATTTATACATCTGAAGGCATTTTAGGCAGGACCTGGAGACTGAACCTGAGACTTGAAGGTCAAGGCGTGGTTGGTTTAGAAAGATCTCTGCTAAATACACAGAAGGAAGTGCAAGCATTCCCAGGGATTTACTGTACATCCACATGCGGTGCAAGCATACATGTGGGAAAATGGCAGAAGAAATTTAAGTGCTATCAGTTCATAAGGTGCATGTGTAAATGTTGATGCTTACACGTGTATCTGAACTAGTTTTGCAAACCTAGACGTGTAGATGCTGCTAATTATCTACTGAGGACTCTATCTTCGCCTTGTTTCAGTTTGGAGGGGGAAATAAACATTGGAGGATCCCCCTTAATCCCTCTCGTAATGGGATGGCGGAAAGGAGGACTTCTTAAGCACCTGTACATGCCAGGCAGCAGGTGTAAATCCAGATGCGGACAATTTTAAGTTTATGCATGCATGTCCTGTATTAAATGAATAGCCAAGAGGGAGGCCTTCATGAAATACAAGAGATCACAGAGAGAGGAAGACAGGCATCTATATTTGGAAAAACTTAGAAAAGCTAGCAAAGTAGTCAGGAACGCAAAGATTCAAAAAGAGGAGGAAATAGCCAATGCAATAAAATGGAGGGATAAGACATTTTTCAGATATGTTAGTGAGAATGGGAAGGGCAAAAGTGATATTGTCAGACTCAAGGGTGAAGGGGAGGAATATGTAGGAGCTGATGAGGATAAAGCGGAATTGCTTAACAAATATTTCTGTTTTGTGTTCACAGATGAAGAACCAGGAGCAGGACCTCAGAAAACACCCACAAACAGGAACAGAAGCGAGGGACATCTTGAACAATTTTCAGAACACTGTGTTCGTGAGAAACTTGCTCAACTTAAAGTAGACAAAGTGATGGGACCGGATGGGATACACCCTAGAATACTGAGGGAACTTGGGGATGTTCTAGCAGCTCCATTGACTGACCTTTTCAATGCCTCGTTGGAGTCGGGAGTGGTGCCAAAGGACTGGAGAGAGGCTCATGTGGTGCCTTTACACAAAAGCGGAAGTAAGGATGTGGTTGAAAACTACAGGCCGGTTAGTTTAACTTCAGTGGTGAGTAAATTATTGGAAACGCTGCTGAAAGAGAAAATAGTGAGGTTTTTGGAGTCCAGCAGATTACAGGATCCGAGGCAGCATGGATTCACCAGAGGCAGGTCTTGTCAGACAAATCTGATTGATTTCTTTGACTGGGTGACCAGGGAGATGGACCGAGGGAGAGCCCTAGATGTGGTGTATTTAGATTTCAGTAAAGCCTTTGACACTGTTCCTCACAGGTGACTTATAAACAAACTGAGCACCCTAGGGATGGACCCTAAAGTTACTGCTTGGGTTAGAAATTGGTTGGGTGGGAGGTGACAAAGAGTACAGGTAAATGGGGCTCACTCTGAGGAGAAGGATGTTACCAGTGGTGTGCCCCAGAGATCTGTCCTTGGTCCAATTCTTTTTAGCATCTTTGTTAGTGATGCAGTGGAAGGGGTGTCGGGTAAGGTTTGCCTTTTTGCGGATGATACCAAAATCTGCAATAGAGTAGATACCCAGGAAGGTGTAGATAACATGAGGAGGGATCTAGCTAAGCTTGATGAATGGTCTAGAATCTGGCAGCTGGGATTTAATGTTAACAAATGTAAGGTCATGCATTTGGGCTGCAGCAATCCAAGGGAGCAATATAGTATAGGGGGTGAAGTACTTTTGTCCACTAAAGAGGAGCAGGACCTGGGCGTGGTTGTGTCTGATGATCTTAAAGTAGCTAAACAGGTAGAAAAGGCGATGGCAAACGCTAGAAGGATGTTTGGGTGCATACGGAGAGGAATGGCTAGCAGAAAAAAGGAGGTGATAGTGTCTCTGTATAAGTCTTTGGTGCAACCTCATTTGGAGTATAGTGTGCAATTCTGGAGACCGCACCTTCAAAAGGATGTGAACAGGATGGAGTCGATGCAGAGGGTGGCTACTAAAAAGGTTAGTGGTCTTCATTATAAAGCATATGAGGACAGACTGAAGGATCTTAATATGTACACCTTAGAGGAAAGGCGGGATAGAGATGATATGATTGAGATGTTTAAATACCTCCATGGAATAAATGTTCAGAGGGAGAGTCTCTTTCAATTGAAAGCAAGTTCTGCTACGAGGGGACATGGGATGAGGGTGAAGGGGATAGATTCAGGAGTCATATGCGGAAATATTTCTTTACAGAAAGAGTGGTGGATCTGTGGAATAGTCTCCCAGTGGAATAGTCTCCCAGTAGAGATGAGGACAGTAACTGAATTAAAAAAAGCATGGGACAAACACAGAGGATCTCTAAAGGAAACAAGGGGACTGTTGTAGTTGTTGATATGGAAGGACAGACTAGATAGGCCATGTGGTATTTTTCTGTCGTCATGTTTCTATGTTTCTGTGTAGACATTTGTCCTGCCCAGGCCACGCCCCTGACAACCCCTTCATAATCTTAATATGGTATAATGAGGCTTTTCTCAAATGACCATTTACGCGTATATCTAATTTGCATGTGTAAGTGGTCATAGTTACACACATAAATTGTGACTAAGGCATGTAAACTAACCCCCAAAATGTATTGTGTCGCCATTCCCACTGAAGGCTATGATGGTAGTTTGCAAGGTTTCAAAAAAAAAGAATAATCACACACATTCATCCATACACTGGGGGAAGGGTAGAAAATCTTTAAAAAAAGAATTTGGAAAGCGTTCCTGAAACCCTCCCTCTCAATGCTGTTCCCTCACTTTAAATGAAACTTATTTACACACAAATATAACCTGTATTATGTTTTCCTCTCCCACTCTGCATTGTATAATTAACCCCATCTGAAACCACATCCCATGAATTGTTAAATTTATTATTGTTTTGATCCATTGTTTTCTTTCCCGCAGGACCATTCTTGTTTTTTGCTTCTTTCTAGGTGTTAAATATACAAGAGTTGGGAATGTCAACTGAAGTGTGAATGTTTCAAAACAAGAGAGGCCCCTGGGAGAGCTGCTTGTTTGGGAAACGTAATGTGGTTGATGGTTTTTTTTTTAAAAATATTTTCCACATGGCAGCACAGGATTTACGCGTTGCTTTAAAAGTGAAAGTACTTCTTAAGTGGGATTTTAGCAAGAAAATGGTAATGGGTGGGTGACAGGAACTGTCAGGGCTGGCTCCTGTTAAAATCAGTCTCCAGAGAACTAGGGGGAAGGTGGTTGGGGGAGGGAGTAGGAGAAGACTGTTTAATATTTCATGCTCAGAGGTTTTTTGTTTTTTTTTAAATTTAGCTTGTATTTTTTGCGTTCTTTATGCACCTTTTACCCATTTACAGAAGGCGACAAGGATTGTACAGAAAAGGAAAAAAAGGTGTCTACAGAACTAATATTTATTGAATAATAACTTAAGGGAAAGTGTTTCCTACCATTAACTGGGTCATGCTTATTTTAACTACTGCATACAAAGTACGTAGCGACTGTGTCCTTAGTAATGGGATGTTGATGGCTATACAGAGGTTAGTGTCCTTTTGTCCTAGCCTTTAAAAATATTGCCTTGTATTAGTTTTCTGCTTGGTGAGCTAATAGTCAAGGGTAGACTGCCATTTCCAGGAAATAAATCATGCATGGTGCTTAGTGGATAATTTTCGTAGTGGCAATTAAACGTTTTCTGGAGGAAAGATGATGATGACAGCTGCTATAATTCGGAGCTCATGTTTGCTTTGGCTTCTTTTTGATGTTGTTATCCTGTTATATGCTGGGGCCGATGTAACAGACCCCATAGTAAAAATCCCCGTTAGAAAGTTAGCTTGGATGTTTTAGCACCCACATTAGGAAATTAGCTTACTACTGTCGCTACTTAACTCCCGTCTTAACTGTTGTAACCTGCTCCTCACTAGTCTCCCCATCTTTCTCCTCTTCAATTTGTTCAAAACTCAGCTGCACGGTTTATCTTCCGCCAGTGCCACTATGCTCATGTCACCCTTCTTCTGAAGTAACTTCACTGGCTCCCTATCCGTTTCCGCATCCAGTTCTAACTTCTACTTGTCTACCAGTGCATTCATTCTGAGGCTCCTAGCTACCTTTCCTCTCTTATCTCACTCTACACCCCTCCTCAGGAACTTCGCTCCTCTAGCAGATCCCTTTTATCTGTGCCCTTCTCTGCCACTCCCAACTCCAGACTTCATTCATTCCATCTAGCTGCTCCATATGCTTGGAACAAACTATCTGAGTTGGTGCGTCAGGCTCCTTCTCTGGCCCTCTTCATATCCAGGCTAAAACCCCACCTCTTTGAGGCTGCTGATGTTCCTCATTCTCTTGTCCACTACTTATGTGTATCTCATCATACTCTAGTCCCCGGTTTTGCTATGTGTTTTGTTTTGATTAGATTGTAAGCTCTGATGAGCAGGGACTGTGTCTTATATCTATATGTACCAAGCTGCGTACATGCCTTGTAATGCTATAAAAATGATTTGTTGTAGTGTATGCAGTAAACTAATGATATGAAATCGGCATTAAACAGCATGCTAATTCCTGATGGTGTGGACTTTTACTGTGGTTGGTGGCTTCATTGCTGTTTTGTGTGCAACTGACCACACTCTTCCTTAGCACAGTAGTTTTACTGCAGGTTTGTCTGTGCTAAAACTCTTAGTAGATGAGGAAGTAATATTAGCATGGGGAAGCCCAGGCTTCTTATGTGAGAATGGAAGCTCTCTTGTCCTGGGGGGATTCCTGGAACTCCCAGACTTCTTTATTGTACATAGCAGTGGCAGGGCTGGTCCTTCAGCAGTTTCATAGTGGTCGGGCAATTTGGCATTTTGGATCCTTATATGGGCCCAAGTCTTGGCATGCTGCCTTGGTAACATTCCCATTTCTCCTCCACATGCCATTTCCTGTCTGGCAAGTCTGGCAGAGTAGATGGTGGATGGCATACGCACATGCTCACAGCATGTGGTGGATGGGGGTAGCTCAGGAGCTGCACAGTCGGAGAAAGAGGATGATAAGGAGGAAAAGCAAAAAAACGATGCAGCCAAGCCTGGGGACTCTTGATGTATGAGTGAGTGGTGAGACTTCTGGCAAACAGTAACAATCCTTGTTTTCTTGCATTTTGCTGAGATGACCTGAAGGGACAACACTTGTTTGTTGGGCTCCTGGTTTCCAGTGACCGCTAGGAGCATGATGCAGAGCAACGGCAGTCCTTCCATAAGAAAGGTGGTGACGTAAACTCTTCTTGATTTGGATGTAGGATGGAAGTGAAATCCATGGTTATCGGATTAGAATAGTTGATAAACTTGTGGAGCCCAATATTCAAAGGATTTATGCTCCTAACTTTGAGAGTAATGCTTCCGTCCCCATGCAAAAGGAAGTTGGCATCAGCCATTGGAGGGGCAGAATCGCAAACAGCCCCTCGGTGCCAGAGGTCTAAGTAAGCACTGTGGGGCTGTTTGACCCTGTTGCTGCCACTTCAGGTCCCGGAGAGGGGTGGCAGTGGCAGCAGTGAGGGCCGGTGCGGGGGCAGGAGTGGGGGGCATAAGGGATGATGTTCAGCTAGGGCGTCTCATATCCTGCCACCGGCTCTGGATATTACCCTTTATAAAGTGACTGTAGAATTTTGTGTAGGGACAGAGTGATTAATTTTCCATTATTCCTTGTACTGTTAAGAGGGCTCTATGAAGCTCAGCTGTTTTCTTCAGATCTCTCATTTTTTTCTTCTTTCATCACTAACCTCATATGCCTGCCTCAGGCAGGAGGGGAAGTCAGCTCTGAAATCTACTTTCCATGTTGCTCCCTTTCATAGCAGTGCAGGAGCAGTCTTCATCTCTGAGGCTGAGCGCATCACTTTTGCAGTGAAATCATCCCCTGAACTGTGCGACTCATCTGTTTTTATGTTTTTTTGGGATTCATTTTGTGCTTGCACCTACGATTGAGGTTATGGCCATCTGAATGCATATGTTTCCTTGCGCGTTTGTTACTGGGTCAGCAATTTCCCTCATGGGGTGGCAAAACTAGCAGTGAAACGCTGGCAGACGTTTCTACTGCTCCTGCCCTATCAGTAGAGGAGGAAGACCCTGTTGCAATAGAGCTAATGAAGTGAAAGACCCTTTGCAAGTCAGGCCGCACAGACCCCAACGGCAGCATGAGAAGGGGCAGTTTGGCAGCCTAGGACCTGGCTTCAGCTGCTGATCTCTGCAGCTTGACTATCTTAGAGATCAGGCCTTACTGGCACAGATGATAAAGTGGTACTTCTGGAAGAGGTGAGCATGTTGAGGAGGGAGGGCAGAAGGAAAAGGGGAGAGGTGAGGGAGTGAAAGACACCACAAAAGACACTGGGAGGAAGGCGAACCAGAGATCATCAGAAAGTGGACAGTGCAGGGGGGAAAGAGTGGACCTCACTTACACCTCCTGTTATGCACACATGCACCTGCCGTGTATGCATTAGCAATACAAATTCAAAAAATCGGTCTTCTCGGAGTATTTTTTGCACAAAATATTTAAGGATTACTCCATATAAACATTAAATCAATGGCTTGTAAAACTAGAGATGAAACATTTTGATGAAAAACTATAGAACATTTCAAATATTTTATTTTATTTCTCCCACTGTTGTGTCTCAGACTGAATAGCGCTCAGAACCGATAGTATGTTCTATATACAAACAGAACAACAGCGCTTGGTTGCATCAATGACTCAGTGGGAGACTCTTTTTTCTTTTTCTATATTAATTTGAATCCATCTTTCTTCCATCTCCCAAAAGTACTATTATATTATACAAGTATTCGTTTTATCCTCTTTGAAATACATAAATCGCTTATCTCAGTTATATCCTCTACGCCTCCCTCGGCACCGTCCAAGCGTTTCACTCCTTGCTGGAGTTTCTTCAGGAGGGTCTCAAAGTATAAGATATATTAATAGTACTTACTATCCCTTCTAAAAGCATTTCCACATTGATTAGAATAAAATGTTCTAAAACAATTGAAAATCACGTCGTTGATTTATGAAGAATAAAGAAATTACATTGTATCCCATCAACTCACTTGAAGATAATGCTGCCCATGCTCAGTAGTATCTCTTTCGTAGTTTCCAAAAAACTATGAAACTTCTGTTTGTATATAGAACATACTATCGGTTCTGAGCGCTATTCAGTCTGAGACACAACAGTGGGAGAAATAAAATAAAATATTTGAAATGTTCTATAGTTTTTCATCAAAATGTTTCATCTCTAGTTTTACAAGCCATTGATTTAATGTTTATATGGAGTAATCCTTAAATATTTTGTGTACGCATTAGCACCAATATACATCCCACCCACCCACTTATAGGCATCCTCCAACCATTTTCAATGGCTGGAGGTAATACACAGCGCTAAATAACTATTAACATTAAATAACAATCTTGCTTCCTTTTCTGAAATCAAATATAAGATGGGAGAGTTAGAAAGCAATTTTCAGGAAATGGAAAAAAGAGCCAAATGACGAAAACTGGAAACAGCACAAGCACTGGCAAGTTAAATGCAAGGCATTGATAAGGCAGGCAAAGAGAGAATTTGAGAAAAAACTTGCTGTGGAAGCAAAAGTGCATAATAAAGACATTTTCAAGTACGTTCGTAGCAAAAAACCTGTGAGAGAGTCAGTTGGACCATTAGATGATAGAGGGGTTAAAAGGGGCAGTAAGAAGGGACAAGGCTATAATGGAGAGAATGAATGAATTCTTTGCTTCCGTCTTTACTGAGGAAGAGGTATGGATGTTACCCATGACTGAAGTGATATTTAAAGGTGATACTGCGGAAGAATTGAAAGAAATATCTCTACACCGGGAAGATGTATTACAACTATTTGATAAACTGAAGAGTAGAAAATCACCTGGACTGGATGGTATACATCCAAGGGTGTTGAAAGAACTTTAATATGAGATTGCAGACCTGCTATTATTGTATCATTAAAATCATCTGTAATACCTGAAGATTGGAGGATCACTAATGTAATGCCAATTTTTAAAAAAAGAGTTCCAGGGGTGATCCGGGAAACTACAGACCGGTGAGACTGACGTCAGTACCAGGAAAAATGGTAGAAACCATCATAAAGAACAAAATTACTCAGCATGTAGATAGTCATGGCTTAATGGGAGACAGCCAACATGGCTTTAGACAAGGAAGATCTTGTCTTACTAATCTGTTATGTTTTTTTGAAGGTGTGAATAAACAGGTAGACAAAGGCGAGTCGGTTGATATAAGAACATAAGAATATAAGATATGCCATACTGGGTCAGACCAAGGTCCATCAAGCCCAGTATTCTGTTTCCAGCAGTGGCCAATCTAGGTCATATGTACCTAGCAGTTTCCCCAAGAGACACAAGTTCCACAATGCTTGTACTGGGTCAAGCATTGATATCTTCGGTCACTTCTTAATAATGGTTTATGGACCTTTCCTCCACTGTAGTGTATCTGGGCTTTCAGAAAGCCCTTGACAAGGTCCCTCATCAGAGACTTTTGGCAAAACTAAAAAGTCATGGGATAGGAGGTGATGTACTATTGTGGATCAGGAACTGGTTAAAAGATAGAAAGCAGAGGGTAGAGCTAAATGGCCAATTTTCCCAATGGAAAAAGGTGAATAGTGGCGTACCCCAGGGATCTGTGCTGGGTCCGCTGCTTTTTGATATATTCATAAATGACCCGGAAAAGGGAATAGAGTGAGGTTATCAAATTTGCAGATAAGACAAAGCTATTTAAAGTTGTTAAAACCCAAGAGACCCAACATCAGATCCATTTCTACAAGAACAGGGTGTGCCTCAAGGCTCTTCGCTTTCCGCATTAATGTTCAACATCTACATGCAACCTATCTGTGACCTAGTTCGTTCATTTAACGTTGCATGCCTAGCCTATGCAGATGACATTCTCCTATATATGCCATTTGCAATCAACCAACCCGACTTTACCCCACTGGTGAGCTGTTTCGAAGCAGTCGAAGAGTGGCTCCTCACACAGAACTTACGAATCAACCATAACAAAACTGACGTGCTGTTCATTACGAGGAACCAGGATTTCACACCCCCAGCCACATTAAAGATAAAGGACACAGAACTAACGGTTAAACCCACTATTCGATACCTAGGTATCACCCTGGACCAACGACTAGACATGAAAACACACATAAAAAAATACAACAAAATCAATGTACCACAAAATACGTACACTCCGGCATTTACGACCACTACTTGAACCCTCGGATTTCAGAACCATCTACCAAGCCTTGGTGATGCCACACCTCGATTTCTCAAACGCAATCCTATATGGACTCCCACAAGCAATGCTAAACCCTCTCCAACTGGCAATGAACACAGCCGCCAGAGTATTGGAAGGAATTTCGAGGACAGACCACATTACACCAATCCTGAAAAGACTCCACTGGTTACCGACCCATGCCAGAATCCAACATAAGTTCATAATCACAACCTTTAAAGCCTTGAACAATCAATCTCCTGCAGCCATCACCGAACTATTACGCACCTCACCCCCCAATAGAATCAGAAGATCCGCAGCAATAAACAGCCTAATTGTCCCAAAAGAAATAGCGAGATGCACAAAGGCAACATCTAAAAGAGCTTTCAGCATGTATGCTCCAAAAGCCTGGAACGCCCTCCCACCAGACCTAAGAGCTATTACCAACTTAACCCAATTCAGGAAAAAGCTCAAGCACCACCTATTCACAAGTTACTTTCCGATTTAGACTCCATAGGGATTTACACACTCCATGCACATAACCAGATATTTTTAACTATGTAAATAACTGTAAATAGTTACCCCTGTTCTTCCAAGTTCCAATTCCTGTTAAAATGTAAAATACACTACAGTTACCCTGTATGTACAAGTAGGTTCAATGTAAACCGCGCTGATGATAATAGTGCGGTATAAAAGAAATGTTAAATAAATAAATAAATAAATAAAATAAAATTGTGGAAAATTGCAAGAGGATCTTGATAAGTTGGAAGACTAGGCATCCAAATGGCAGATGAAATTTAACGTGGACAAGTGCAAAGTTATGCACCTAGGAAAGAACAACCCAAGCTACGGTAACACGATGCAAGATTCCACATTGGGAACCACTGCCCAGGAAAAAGATTTAGGCGTCATTGTGGATAACATGTTAAAACCCTCGGCCCAGTGTGCAGCGGTGGCCAAGAGAGCAAATAGAATGCTAGGTATCATAAGGAAAGGAATGGAAAATAAAACAAAGTATATTATAATGCCTCTGTATTGTTCCATGGTGCGACCGCACCTTGAATATTGTGTGCAATTCTGGTCACCGTATCTTAAAGAGGATATAGTGTTATTAGAAAAGGTACAAAGAAGAGCCACCAAAATGGTAAAGGGGATGGAAGAATACTCCTATGAAGAGAGGCTAAATAGGTTAGGGCTCTTCAACCTGCAAAAGAGACGACTGAGGGGAGATATGATAGAGGTCTATAATTTAATGAATGGAGTGGAAGGGGTATACGTAGATCAGTTCTTTACATCATCAGAATATAAAAAGACTAGGGGATATGCAATGAAGCTACAGGGTAACCTATTTAAGAGAAAATATTTTTTCACTCAACGTGTAATCAATCTCTGGAATTTGTTATCAGAGGATGTAGTAAGAGCTGTTAGTGTAGCTGGGTTTAAAAAAGGTTTGGGCAAGTTCCTGGAGGAAAGGTGCATAAATTGTTATCAGAAGGGACCCGGGATATCACTGCTTGACCCAGTACAAGCATTAAGGAATCTGTGTCTTTTAGGGAAACTGCTAGGTATTTATGACCTAGATTGGTCACTGTTGGAAACAGGATAATGGGTTTGATGGACCTTGGTCTGACCCAGTATGGCATATCTTATGTTCTTATGTTTCCTGGATGCATAATAAAGAATATAACAAAAAAGGGGACTCCAAGCAAGATCAAAAGAGAGTGTATTCAATGCAAACTAATGAAAGGATTGCCGTTTGCTAGTGTTACCAGATGAATCCAGGTCATGGAGGACAGACTAAAACAGTCTGGTTTACTTCCATTTTGTCAGTCTTGTGAGTGTTTTCTCTCAAATATTGACATAAGTGTTAAAGTTTAATGACAGATTTAAGTTTGTGGCAAAAATAATGTGAAAAAGCCTGTAAGTCAGCTTGCTTACACATATTGTCTCTGGGTTTGTGGAACAAATTGCTGCTCACTTTAAGAACCAAGCCAAATTACAACATATTCAAACTATCTCTAAAAACATGTCTCTATCCTTGTGTATTTGATTGATGTACCATGAACTTGCTTGGCCTTTGTTAATTTTCTCGGGTAGGACCTTTCCACCCTTATTGAGGATGCCATGACAGTTCTGTATATGATGTATCCCCCTCCGGTGGAGGTTTGATTGGTGGACCTTATCCTAGAGGGTTTGCAGCAACCCTCTGGCTTTTCTCCCCTCCTTGAGCCCTTTTGAAACCTTGTGTTCTCTCAGTGGGAGACACTGGAACTGGGACTGAGGGGGTACTAATATTCTACCTTAGTTGTATCTTTTACCCCAAGGGGAGATGGAAAATGTTTTTGAGATCCTAAGGTGGATGCCTTGGTCACGGCAATGACTAAGTTCTTGGCCATTCTGGTGGAAAATGGTACTGCACTGAAAGAGTGTAATTATAGGAAGGTGGAAGCCTTTCTCAAGAATACCTTCATGACTTTAGCCTGAGGTACTCAGATGGTGATATTTGAAGGCATGGTGACCTGAACGCTCTTATGAACAGCCTGGAAGTAGCAAGATTAGTGTATGGAGCTTTGTGGTGGCTGAAGTGGCACAAAGTTGAGTCCAGATAGAGGACCTGGAAAAGCTAGTGAATGACCTTGGAGAAGCTCATCTACAAAGGTTCCAGGGGTTCCTTCATGCAGTACTCACCAGAGATCATAGGGACAGTTTAGGACCAGAACCAATTTGGGCATGGCATATTCCTCCTATGGCTCTAAATAAAAAAAAAAAAAATCAGTCCTCTGGGGATCCCAATGAGCTAGCGCAGGAGTCTTCAAACCAGTCCTTGAGGGCCGCAATCCTGCCAGGTTTTTGGGATATCCCTAATGAATAAGAAGTTACACTGATAACCAATCATACCTGGCTATGCTTAAATCATGCAAGGATGCCATAAATAGCAGAAAAAAAGAGTATCACTCTAACCTTCTACTCAGTGCCCTCAATAGACCCAAGAGAGTTATTCTTCATTGTTAAATCTCTCACAAAAACACCCAATCCTGAGATGGACAACATCCCCATATTCACCACAAGACCTAGCCAACTGGGATACACCCTAGAATACTGAGGGAACTTGGGGACGTTCTAGCAACTCCACTGACTGACCTTTTCAATGCCTCGGAGTCAGGAGTGGTGCCGAAGGACTGGAGAGAGGCTCATGTGGTGCCTTTACACAAAAGCGGAAGTAAGGATGTGGTTGAAAACTACAGGCCGGTTAGTTTAACTTCGATGGTGAGTAAATTATTGGAAACGCTGCTGAAAGAAAAAATAGTGAGGTTTTTAGAGTCCAGCGGATTACAGGATCCGAGGCAGCATGGATTCACCAGAGGCAGGTCTTGTCAGACAAATGTGATTGATTTCTTTGACTGGATGACCAGGGAGTTGGACCGAGGGAAAGCTCTAGATGTGGTGTATTTAGATTTCAGTAAAGCCTTTGACACTATTCCTCACAGGCAACTTATAAACAAACTGAGCACCCTAGGGATGGACCCTAAAGTTACTGCTTGGGTTAGAAATTGGTTGGGTGGGAGGCGACAAAGAGTACAAGTAAATGGAGCTCACTCTGAGGAGAAGGATGTTACCAGTGGTGTGCCCCAGGGATCAGTCCTTGGTCCGATTCTTTTTAACATCTTTGTTAGTGATATAGCGGAAGGGCTGTCGGGTAAGGTTTGCCTCTTTGCGGATGATACCAAAATCTGCAATAAAGTAGACACCCAGGAAGGTGTAGATAACATGAGGGGGGATCTAGCTAAGCTTGAAGAATGGTCTAGAATTTGGCAGCTGGGATTTAATGTTAAAAAATGTAAGATCATGCATTTGGGCTGCAGCAATCGAAGAGAGCAATATAGTATAGGGGGTGACGTACTTTTGTCCACTGAAGAAGAGCGGGACCTAGGCGTGGTTGTGTCTGATGATCTTAAAGTAGCTAAACAGGTAGAAAAGGCGACAGCAAAAGCTAAAAGGATGCTTGGGTGCATACGGAGAGGAATGGCTAGCAGAAAAAAGGAGGTGATAATGCCTCTGTATAAGTCTTTGGTGCGACCTCATTTGGAGTGTAGTGTGCAATTCTGGAGACCGCACCTTCAAAAGGATGTGAACAGGATGGAGTCGGTGCAGAGGGTGGCTACTAAAATGATTAGTGGTCTTCATTATAAAGCATATGAGGACAGATTGAAGGATCTTTATATGTACACCTTAGAGGAAAGGCGGGATAGAGGTGATATGATTGAGATGCTTAAATACCTCCATGGCATAAATGTTCAGCGAGAGAGCCTCTTTCAATTGAAAACAAGTTCTGCTACGAGGGGACATGGGATGAGGGTGAAGGGAGATAGATTCAGGAGTGATATGCAGAAATATTTCTTTACGGAAAGAGTAGTGGATCTGTGGAATAGTCTCCCAGTGGCGATGGTAGAGATGAGGACAGTAACTGAATTCAAAAAAGCATGGGACAAACACAGAGGATCTCTAAAGGTAAAAGGGGACTGTTGTAGTTGTTGATATGGAAGGACAGACTAGATAGGCCATTTGGTCTTTTCTGTCATATTTCTATGTTTCTATGTTTCTAACTATTACATAGATAAGCTCACCCCACTGCATACTTGTCACTCACATTAATTCCAATACTCAAATCCTATTAAAATTATACACAACAATCATACCACCTGGACTTCTTTCTTCCATATTGACATTAAACAACTTAAAAATATAATTACAAACATAACCACTACCACCTCCCCATCAGATCCCTGTCCAGTCAGCTGGCTAAAAATCACTAAAGACACTTTTTGTCCTATCATCCTAGAGATAGTTAACCGATCTTTAGACACCGGACATATGCCTTCTGCACTAAAACATGCATGCATAAGACCAATTCTCAAACCTAATGCAATAGACAAAATCCCCCAAACTCATACCGACCTATTCCAGTCTGCCCTTTTTAGCAAAAGTCATTGAAAAAAACTGTACAAATGCAACTGCAAGACTTTATCGACTTAAACACCCTGCTTGATGAACAGCAACACGGCTTTAAGTGACACCACAGTGTCGAGACGCTCATGTTATCTCTCATGAACAATCTCCTCTGTGGTTTAAATGTTGTTGTTGTTAAGTACTGTTGAGTTGGAGTCAACTTATGGCGACCCTGTGGATAGCTATCCTAAATTGTGTTCGGTCTTCAGTCAGGCGGCTCATTGTTGACAGACTGGTACCTGTAGCTGCTGTTATTGTATCGATCTATCTCATTGCTGGCCTTCCTCTTTTGCGTTGACCTTCTATCTTGCCAAGCATGATGTCTTTCTCTAATGATCTCTCTCTTCGCATGATGTGTCCTAAGTATGAAAGTCGAAGTCTTGTCATCTGAGCTTCTAAAGAAAGCTTAGGTTTGATCTCCTCTAGTACCGACTGGTTTGTTCTTCTGGCAGTTCATGGTATACACAGTATTCGCCGCCAGCACCATAATTCAAAGGCATCAATTTTCTTCCTGGCTGTCTTTTTCACTGTCCAGCTTTCACATCCATAAGATGTTATTGAAAATACCATGGCTTGAACAAGTCGAATCTTTGTATGGAGAGAGACATCTCTGCTCTTGAGAATCTTATCTAGGTCTTTCATAGCCATTCTGCCAAGAGTAATGCGTCATTTGATTTCTTGACTGCTTGTTGCTTCTTTATTGATAGTTGATCCAAGACGGTTAAAGTTGTTCACAATTTCAATTTCTTCTCCTTCAACGATGAACCTGTTGATTATGCCAGTTGTCATGATCTTTGTCTTCTTTACATTAAGGTGCAGGCCCATTTTGAGACTATGTTCTTTGATCGTGAAAAGCAAATATTTCAGATCATCTTCACTTTCAGCCAGTAATGTAGTATCATCAGCATAGCGAAGGTTGTTGATGAGTCTTCCACCAATCTACTTACCTCTGTTGTCTTCATACAATCCTGCTTCTCTGATGATTTGTTCTGCATATAAATTAAACAGGTAGGGGGAAAGTATGCAGCCTTGTCTTACACCTTTGCTTATTTTAAACCATTCTGTTTCTCCTTGCTCCGTTCGAACTGTTGCTTCTTGATCAATGTACAGATTGCGCAAGAGAACGATCAGGTGTTCTGATATACCCATGCTTCTTAATGTGGCCCAGAGTTTCTCATGGTTTACACAGTCAGAAGCCTTGCTATAGTCGATAAAGCACAAATAGATATTCTTTTGGTATTCTTTAGTCTTTTCAAGGATACATCTCACATCCGCAATGATGTCTCTCGTTCCTCGCCCTTTCCTGAACCCTGCTTGCACTTCAGGTAGTTCTTGTTCCAGGTATGGTTGTAGTCTCTTTTGAATAATCTTCAGTAGAATCTTGCTGGCATGTGGGATCAGAGCGATTGTTCGATAATTTCCACAGTCAGTTGGATCACCTTTCTTTAGTATTGGTATAAACACAGATCTTTTCCAGTCAGTTGGCCATGATGTTGTCTTCCATATTTCTTGGCAGAGCCTTGTAAGTATGGTAACAGCTGCATCAGATTGCTGCAATACTTCTATAGGAATGCTATCAATGCCTGGTGCTTTGTTCTTTGATAAGGCTTTCAATGCTGCTTCAACTTCTTCTTTCATCACCAATGGTTCCCGATCATAAGGTACAGACTGAAACGGCTGTTGGTCCACTTGATCTTTATCATATAAAAACTCTGTATATTCCTTCCACCTTTTCTTGATCTTCTCAGCATCAGTCAACATAGAACCTTGAGCATCTTGTAACATTCCAATTCGAGGCTGGAACTTTTTCTTTAACTCTCGTAGCTTTAGGAAAGCCGATCTTGTTCTTCCTCTAATAGTTTCTGCTTCTATTTCCATGCAAGTGTCATTGTAGTACTTTTCTTTGTCCTATCTTGCTGCACGTTGGAAATCTCTGTTGAGTTCTGTTATTGTCTTTCTTTCTCCTCTGGCTTTAGCTTCTCTGCGTTTCTGGGCAATTTTCAGAGTTTCTTCCGTCATCCATTTTGGCCGTTTTTGCTTTTTTCACCTTTTGTAGAGACTTCTTGCTTTATTCCTACACAACCTTCCTGATGTTATTACATATCTATTCTGGAGCTATGTCATTTGTATCTAAAGCAGCAAATCGATTTTGCAGGCAGTCTTTAAATTCCAGTGGTATATTCTCAATGTCATATTTTGCTGCATTCATGAGTGGTTTGCTCTTTTTCAACTTTAGCTTGAGTTTGCATGCTAGTAGTTGATGATCTGTACCACAGTCAGCTCCAGGTTTTGTCTTTGTTGATGTTATAGAGCTTTTCCATCGTTGACTTCCACAGATGTAGTCAATTTGATTTTTATACAATCCATTGGGTGAAGTCCATGTGTACAGTCGCCGCTTATGTTGCTGGAAGAAGGTGTTTGAGATGAATAGATCATTGGTCTTGCAGAATTCTATCAGTCTTTCTCCAGCTTCATTTCTGTTGCCAAGTCCATATTTTCCAACTACTTTGCCTTCTTCTTTGTTGCCAACTTTTGCATTCCAGTCCCCCATGACTATCAGGATATCCTGTTTGCATGTTTTGTCAATTTCAGCTTGTACTTGTTCATAGAACTCTTCAATTTCATTCTCTTCTGCAGCTGTTGTTGGGGCATATACTTGAATTATAGTTGTGTTGATAGGCAATCCTTGTAGATGAATAGAGATTAAGCGTTTGCTGACTGCGTTGTATTTCATTACAGTCCTTGCAAGTTTCTTCTTTATTATAAATGCAACACCATTTCTTCTTTGTCTTTCATTTCCAGCATAGTAGACCATGTGATCATCTGATGCAAAGTGCCTGATGCCAGTCCATTTCAGTTCGCTGACACCCAACAGATCAAGTTGTACACGTTCCATTTCATTCTTGACCACCTCCAACTTCCCTTGGTTCATGCTTCGTACGTTCCATGTTCCAATGTGCAAGACATCTTTACAGCTTCTGACTCTCATTTCATGCGCAGCTACATCAGCAGTCAGACTTCCCGAGGGCTTTGATCCAACTACATCATAAATGCTGGCTTTACTCTGAAAAGTCTTCAGCTCTTCCCCAGTAGCTAGTTGAGTGCCTTCCGACCTGGGGGTCTCATCTTCCAGCACTATAGCACAATTTGTTTTGTTGTAACTATACATTGGGATTTCATGGCAAGATACAGAAGTAGATTGCCGGGCCTTTCTTCCGCACAGTTTAAGTTTGGTGGTGTTGCCGTTGTCACAAAAATGTGATCCTCCGCCGTCAACACTATCCCATTCTGCTGCTGCCCAGATGGGTGGTTTGTCTTGTTCTGGCACCTCAGCTGAGACCTGTCCATCTTGGGAGACCCTGCCAGTAGTTAAACTACCGATAGTTTAGCTCTCAACATCACTGATGCACGCAAGCCCCCACAGCACGACAAGCTGCAAACCAAGTGAGAGGTGGTTTAAATAACAATAAACAAGCTTGTGTTTCTTGATATATGCTTGTGTTTTTTGACATCGCTGTTACTTTTGATAGCATTAACCATAAAATACTAATTTCCAGACTGCAACAAATTGGTCTCCAAGGAATGATATTACAGTGATTTAAATCATACCTTGCAGATCGGACCCAACAAGTAAAGATAGGCACAAATTCTTCCTCAGTCTTCATACAGTCTCAAGGTGTCCCGCAAGGCTCCACACGCTCCACCTTAGTATTTAACCTTTACATGCAACCCTTATGTGACATCTTCAGAAAACACAAAGTATTCTATCATCTCTACACAGATGATATTATGTTTTACCACCCCATTGACACATTTAACACTTTCTGCTACCAAATACAGGCATGCCTCTCAGATATAACTGACTGGCTCCTTTCTAACAATTTAAAAATTAATTTAAAAAAACAGAAATGCTCTACATTACACGTAACCAGAACTTCAACCCCCCTGCCAAAATCCACATAAACAATACTGAGCTGGAAGTAAAACAGCAAGTCAGGACTTCCGGTGATGCGGTGAGCCCGTGCGGTCGCACGCCGCTCGAGCTCTGGGCCCCCTTGCTCCTCCGGCACCGCTGAATGTTTGACGGGGCTAATTTCGGGGCTCCCACGCACCCCCCGAGCTCCCTTGCCCAGATCGCAGCCCGGTGGGATGATCCGGCGCTCCCCTCTCACCTGCACCCGAAGATCTGAGGAGGAGGCCTGGATCCACGCGGCTCGCGCTGCAGGCGCCGCGCTGGGGTGAGTGCCACGTGGTGGGGTGAGTGGCCAGTCGGCGAGTAGGGACAGCCTGCAAGGGATTGCAGGGGGATCCCTGCGGCGACCGCGGCTCCGTGGCTGGTGCTCGTCCCCCCCTTCCTGCCTCCAGCTCGTCTCCAGCTTGTGCCTTGAGTGGTTGCCTGATGCGGGAGAGACCAGGGGAGGCTGAGATCCCCTACCGGGCCTGGCTGTGAGCTGCCCCTTGTTTTGCCTGCTTCCACCCGCAAAGGACCGAGAAGAATTGACTGGGGCCCTCCTCCCCCTCCATAGGAGACAGTGACCCGTGCCTCCTTTTGCCAGCTGGGAGCCTGCGACTTGTCTTTTGCGCTGGGGCATGCAGGACTGAGCCTTGCCCCCCCTGCCTCCGGCACCCTGGAGTTTCTGACCGGCGCCCTGCTTTCGCCATCGCAGAGCCTGCAACCTGTGCCCCGCACCCGGCCTCCAGTGCACCGGAGCCCGAGACTGAAGCTTATCCCCCCCTGCGTGTAGGGGCCCGGGACTGGCGTTTTTTCTTCGGCGTACTGCCCCACCTTTGGCACCTGCCTTTCATCTAGCGCCTCAGAGCCCTGCACCCCCACTTTATCTCCTGTGTACAGAGGCCTGAGCAGCCCAGGCGACACCTGAGGCTCGGATCTGGGACTGTGCTGCGAACCGAGGAGGTCGACGACTGAGACCCTCGTCGCCCGGCGTGTGGAGCGGGGACGGGAGAGAGACCCCCCCTCCACCTGAGTGGACCACAGCAGAGGCCTCGGCGATGGCGGCGAGGGGAGGCCGCCGGGTGGAGAAGGAGAAGACCCCCCTGCCGCCCAGGGGGGGGAGCAATCCTCACCGCTGAAGGGGGAGGCCAAGACTACAGCAGAGATGGTGGACGAAATTTCCATAGCCGTAGCGGGGGCGCTGTCTGCTCAGTTCGAGGACCTGCGGGGCCGTATGGACCTTGTCCAGACCTCAGTGGAGGCCTTGGGCGGCCGACTACAAGAGGCGGAGCACCGGATAGAGCAGTCAGAGGAGCACGTGCTGGAGCTGCAGCGGGAGATGGCTCGGGTGGTGAAAAAACTTCTTCAGGGGCAGGAAGCCAAACTCGATGACCTAGAAAATAGATCCCGCCGCAATAACCTGAGATTTCTTGGGATCCCAGATACCGTCGAGGATCGAGACCTACAATCCTACTTAGAAGATCTGGTGAAACAACTCCTGGCGAATGAACCGGAAGGTGCCTCAGTGCAAATAGAGAGGGCACACCGGGTTGGACCTAGGAGGACCAACGATGCCCGACCCAGGGTGACCATAGCACGGTTCCTGAGATTCCCACAGAAAGAAGCGGTCTTGCGTGCAGCGCGAAAGAAAGGGACCATTCAGAAGGACAATGCCCGGATACGTATTGTTCAAGATTACTCAGCAGCCCTGGGGCAGCGGCGACGAGATTATGGACCATTGTGCCAGACCCTGATAGACAATAATATTAAATTCATGGTGCAATATCCCGCCCGATTGGTCTTCACCCATGATGGGATCCATCGGACTTTTGACTCCGCGACAGCAGCAACGCCCTACGTGGAAGAGATACGGCGGAGGGCCGCAGTGGCAGCCGAGTCCTGAGGATCGGAGGGGAAGACTATTGCCTTGGTGAACAAGTTTCGAGCATCCTGCTTTGGACTGTAAAGTGATGGTGAGGGTAATTGGTGTGGGGGCGGAGGGTTGCCGGGTTTGTCTTGCCTGCCTTTAAGTAGAGATGTTGGTTGTTTTCTCTGGGTGTTGGGGGTGAGCGGGGGGGGGGGGGGGGGAGAGGCCCGGGGGGGGGTTTTGTATTTGGGGGGGCCGGGGGGGAGGGGGGGCCAGTAGCGGAATCGGGGTGCTGGAGGAGTGGGGGGGGTACCACACGAATCTAGGAATTCACGGAAGAGGAGAAGAGGATGGTAGTAGAAATAAGGAATCGAAGGGGGGCGGAGGGAGGGAGGGGGAGGGAAGGAGGGGGAGAGGGAGTAGTTAAGGGGGGGGAAAGGGGGGAAGGAGGGATAGGGGGTGGGGGGGGAGACGGAATGCTGTACTTTTGGGGACCAGTTGAGGTAGGGACGCCGAGGACTGTCTTGGAAGGGCTAGGGGGGAGGACCCCAGGCTGGGGGGGTGTCTTCCCTATATTTTGTATGGTATATAACAGACATTTCTGTGCCCAGTTTAATAATACATGACACTTAAGATAATCTCCTGGAATGTTTGTGGCCTGGGTAGTCCGATCAAACGGGCAAAAATTTTGCAGGCCCTGGCTAGGCAGGGAGCAGACATCGCTATGCTTCTGGAAACCCACCAGACTGCCGACGAACACCGTAAACTCTGCCGGGAATGGGTGGGGCAGGTCTGGGGGGCCCCAGCTCTTGGTAAGAAGGGAGGAGTAGTGCTTTTGATACACAAACGTGTAAGGATGGAGGTGGTGAAGGACCTCGTTGATCCGACGGGCAGATATGTACTGGTGCGGGGAGTCCTAGAGGGGAGGCCGGTAGTTCTTGGTAGCGTGTACTGTCCCAATGTACTTGATTTGTCCCTGTATGCGCGTATTGCCTCCGCACTTGAGACGTGGCCGGAGCTCCCCTTTATTTTGGGGGGGGACTTCAACGGGGTCATGGACGTCGATCTCGATACCTCTAAAGCGGGGGAGCAAAGAGAAAGAATGGCGACGGTTCGGGCAATGCGACGTTTCTGTTCCAGGCTGGGGTTAGTGGACCCCTGGCGATTACTACATCCGGTCGACCGGGACTACACACACCAATCCCGGGCCCATGGCACCAGTGCACGCATAGACTACTTGTTGTTATCCGCTGGGCTGTTTGCCAAGGTGGGGGACGCCCAGATAGGGCCTGTAGAGATATCTGACCATGCATTTGTGTGGATGGAAGTCTTCTGGAGTGGGAGTACTTCACGGGCCTTCCAATGGCGTTTTCCATTGGAATTATATAGAGACGCCCAATTTCGCTCATTTATTCAGCGGCGGTGGCAGGAATTCGAAGCCGACCATAGGGGTCATCAAGATGACCCAGAATTGCTCTGGGAAACAGCGAAGGTCGTACTGAGGGGAGATATAATTGGATTTCTTGCCAGAAAACGACGATTAAGGGCCGAACGTATTATGGCCTTAGAGAGCTTGGTGACGAAATTGCGACGCCGCTGGGCTCACACTCCTACTGCGGGGTTAAAAAAGCAGCTATGGGACTCTCAAATGGAATTAAACGAACTTTTACACCAGAGAGCAAAGAAGTCAGTATTGTATTATCGCTATCAATTGTACCGCTATGGGGACAAGCCGGGGAAGTTATTGGCTCGGTGCCTTCGCGGACCCCGGGGCTCTAAATTGGTGCCCGCTTTGCGAGATGATCTTGGGACCTTACACAGGGAAAGCCCGGCGATAGCGCGTGTCTTTTGCTCCTTCTTTCAGAATCTTTACGCTGCGGAGGCGACTTCTCCCACGCAGATGGCGGATTATGTGAGGGGACTGGACTTGCCTCGCCTCTCAATAGAGCAGAGAGCACAGTTAGATCAGCCAATTACGGTGGCTGAGCTGCAAGGGGCTATTTCCAAAGCCAGTTGCTACAAATCCCCAGGATCCGATGGACTAGGCGCCGAATTCTATAAAATTCTCAATGAACAGATCTCCCCAACGCTGGCTGCCGTACATAATCGGAGAGCGCAGCGGGGCTCTTTTCGGTGGGGGGCTAACCATGCTCATATTGTTCTTATCCCCAAACCGGCAAAAGACCCTCTTTCTGCAGCCTCGTATCGTCCGATTTCCTTGCTTAATTTCGACCTTAAATTAATGGCTAAGATCTTGGCGGACCGCTTGGCGGAGTTCTTGGGGCAGCTGGTCCATGAGTCCCAGGTCGGTTTTGTTAAGGGGCGATACGCGGTCCGTAACTTACGCAAGATCATCGCGTCTTTAGAATGGGTTCAGCATAGACATTTGACCTCTCTCTTGATTAGCTTTGACGCAGAAAAAGCCTTTGACAGGGTGGATTGGCAATACTTGCGATTCATTCTCCCTCAGTATGGTTTGGGGCTGTCGTTCTGTAACATGGTCGACAGTTTGTATGCCAATCCTACCGCAGCGATACTCTGTAATGGGGTCATATCAGAGCCTTTTTCGTTGCAGAGGGGGACCCGTCAGGGCTGCCCCCTCTCTCCTCTCCTTTTTGTTCTTTCTTTGGACCCTCTTTTACGCCGAGTGGCGGGTATGCGGACAATCCAGGGAGTAGGTATTGGGCCTCAGGTATTTAAGATTTCGGCCTTTGCCGATGACTTGTTGGTACACTTGCTTTCTCCCGGGGACTCCCTACCCCTTCTTTTACAGGAGTTCCGCGCCTTCGGGCAGTTTGCAGGGTTTAATATCAATAGGGATAAGTCTGAAGCCCTTGATGTCTCTGGACGACTTCGGGGCAGCTGGGTGGGCGAATTTTCCCTTCGATGGGCTGAGCACCAGTTCCTATACCTGGGGATTGTACTGTCCTGTCATTCAGATCACCTATATAGGATTAACTTGCGACGGATGTTGACTAAGGTGAGGACTCAGCTGCAGGCGTGGCTACCTCTCCCTCTCTCCCTTATGGGGAGAATTGCAGCGATCAAATTGGTCCTCCTGCCGCGGATCTTATATTGGCTACAGACCCTCCCTGTTTGGATCCTTCGTCGGGATATCCGGCGCTTTGAGGCGGAATTTCGGGGCTTTTTATGGAGGGGGTCGAGAGCTCGTATCTCTTATCGTAGACTAATGGGGAGGATCCGCGGGGGGGATGGGGACTCCCAGATCTTGGTGCTTATGTACTGGCCTGTCAAGCCCGCCATTTGGGGGACTGGCTCGGGGATAACGATTTTATACCCCTAGGGCATTTGAGGAGGCATACGTGGCACCCCATTCGTTACGGGCCCTTTTGCACCTGGAGGTAAGTAGGTGGCTTACGCATTTGGCGGACAGCGTGTTATTGGCCCCGGTTTATAAAACCTGGCGGAAATTGAATGCCTATTGGGGCCGTCGGTGGCAGGTGTCGAGCTGGTTACCTATTCGGGGCAATGCCAATTTTACCCCAGGCACTGAAACCGCGACGTTTCGTCTGTGGGGGGAGAGAGGAGTGCATACTCTGGGCCATGTGGTGGACCTGGCGGGCAAACCTAAGCCCTTTCCCATGCTATCCCGCGAATATGAATTGGGGCCCCTACATTTCTTTGCATATATGCAAGTGGCCCACTACGTGGCTTCCCTTCCAGGGTCGGAACTCTGTGGCGACCGCTCGGCCCAGATAATAGCATTTTTTGGGTTTGGCGAAGTCGAACGGCCGTCTATTCGGACCTTCCATCTTCGGTTGGAGCAGTTTCGACCACAGCCAGACTACAGCGGTGTGGAAAGAGCCTGGGGGGCGGAACTGGGTCGGGAGATTCCCTGTGGCACTATTCTGGTGGCCCTCCGGAGAGTGGCGAACCTGGCGGATGGTGCTCGCTGGCGGGAAATTCAAATTAAGTGTTTAACTAGGGTTCACTTCTCTCCGCGGCGAGCCCTTCGCTGCCATTTGGCTGTGGATGGTAGCTGTCCACGCTGTGCGGAGCCCCTGGCGACCTTGTATCATATGTGGTGGGGCTGCCGGCGCATACGCCCCTACTGGCATAGAATTGCCCTATTTATGGCCGACCTCCTTGGACAACCTGTTCACTGGGACGCGGCCTTGATCGTCTTGGATCTCCTGGGTCTCACCTCTCCAAAGGGGAAATGGAGTCGCTGGCTGGTGCGGAAGGCATGTCTGGTGGGTAAGGGCCCCATCCTACGTGGGTGGAGGGACAGCCACCCTCCCTCTTTTTGGGAGTGGCGGAACTCCTTCCATCAACTTATGCTCCTGGAGTGTCGGGCAGCGCGAGGTCATGTGAAGCGATGGTCTGCTTTCTGGTTACTGTGGGAGCCCTATATTCAAAAATTGAGTCCTCGGATACGTAATGTGACCCTGCAATTAGGCTGTTGATAGCCCTGTTCGTATGTGGAGACCTACTGAGGTTCGGTAATGTTATATATATGCTGGTCCGGGTGGGTACTGCTTTCGGGGGGGGAGGGGGGGGAAGGGTTTATTGGGGGGGGAGGTTGGGTGGGGGAGGGGGGAAGTAGGGGTACTATCCTAAAAACTATGTAACCATCTATGTATCTCGAGCCTTGGGGATCAGAGTCCACCCCAGGGAGCGATTGTCTTTTGTTCTGTATTTGATGTTTTGTTTGATGGTTCAAAATAAAATATTGAAAAAAAAACAAAAAAAAAAAAAACAGCAAGTCAGATACTTAGGAATTATCCTTGATCAATCCTTAGCTATGATCTCACACATAAAGTCCATCTCCAAGATTGTTTACTTTAAATTAAAAATGATTTAGCATCTCAGACTACTACTGGAAAGCCTTGATTTCCTCACAATTCTGCAAGCCCTTATAACTCCACACTTTGATTACTGTAATAGTATCCTTCAAGGTCTACCCAAAAAAACCACCCAGCAACTTCAAATGGCTCAAAACCTAGCGGCCCGCATAATTTTTCAATGCCCACCATAATGATCACATCACCCCTTTACTATATAACCTCCACTGGCTTCCTATTGCAACCAGAACCAAATACAAATATATTATGATAGTATTTAAGCTATACAACAAAATTGCTCCCTCCTATCAATCCTCCCTTCTACATCTACCTGATCACACTAGAGTTAGAAGAACCAGCTCTCAAAATATTCTAACCATACCCACACACATCCGTAGCAGCAATAAAGCTGCCAGCTCCAGGGCATTCACCTATGTCGCCCCTACTCTCTGGAATATCCTTCCTGACAATTTAAGAATGATTAAAGATCATCTAACATTTTGCAAAGAACTCAAAACTCACCTGTTCCTCCAATACTATGGCCTTACTACCTTGGATCAACAGTCACAAACAACTTAACTCAGTACCTACTCAACATATTCATCACAATCCATCATAATACTTCAAATCTCCTAAGAACTACTCAATTGCCAAAATGCACATTGTTCAGGCGACACTACTTATCTCACTATCACTTAATTGTAATTAAGTTACAAAGTTGATACAATGTTTAGTTACTTTGGTACTCAACATGTTATTTGTACATAAGTTCATGAATGTTATAGTGTAACGTGGTTGTCTTTCATTGTAAACCACCACTGATGTCGGTATACAAAAGCTTATAAATAAATAAATTCTTGTCCTTTGTGCTAACAAATGACAAAAAGAGGCCCCAAGAACCAAGCCAGACAGTATAGATCATTGTTTACCTCGGACTCTTGTCTCAGTGGCTTCCACTTCGTTGAGGGCATTGACTTCTTCTCATGGCTCTCAGACTTCTTCAAAGTCCAAACATAAGAGTAAGTCAAAGTCTCTGGCCATTTCTAAAACATCAGCATCAAAGACCGATCCCCAGGCCAGAGAGAAGTCCCAGCACACAAGCACTGTGACTCCCCTAGAGGTGATTCCGATGCAGACCAGCCAGCCAAACAGCCCCGGTGGGAGGATCTGTCCTGCAAAGCACAGGTGGGGCTCCAGGATGCTCTCGAGGCATCGATCTCCGGAGAGCTACTGGTTCTATGTTCTGGGACAGTGGCTCAAAGCCCTGTAGGTGACGCCATGCAGACATCAGACATCTCCCTAGACCAGTGCATGTTGGCTCTTAAGAGGAGTTCAACACTCCTGGAAGCCTTGGTACCGATAATATCAAGAGCTTCAGGAGTGCAAGTTTTGGCACCGAGCCTACAGCCATGCATATTGGGCACAATGCCTGCCCTCGAACCGGCATCGTCAGAACCCCTCAAGGTCGATACCTTCGTTGGAACCAGTCGATGCCCCCAGTATCCAACAGACTCAGACCGCCATGGCTCTCTGTTCCGATACTTCCAAGTATCGGTATCGACATTGACCTTTGACGTCCATGAAGCATCGAGGTCAAACCCAGGATCACCGGTACTTCAATTCTTACTGGACTCTGACTCAACTTCTTCAGAATCTGATGGAAGATCACTTGTTTTCCGAGAACTTCCAGACTTTCCTTCGGACCCTTCGCTGTCTCAGGAATGACGTCAGTCCCCACCAGAGGATATGTGCTTTCAGGACTTCATCCGTGACATGGCAGTGGGACTGAACACACTACTAAGACACTTATCCACTCCTTAATCACCTCTTGTCTTGACTAGTGTAACCTACACCTTGCTGGTCTCCCACTAAATCATATCTCTCCCCTTCAGTCTGTTCGACACATTGCTGCACGGCTAATCTTCTGCCAGCCTCGTCATGCTCATATTACTCCTCTTCTCAAGTCTTTTCATTGGCTTCCTATCCATTTCTGCATCCAGTTCAAACTTCTCCTGCTGACCTATAAGTGCATTCACTCTGCAGCTCCTAACTGCCTTTCCTCTCTTATCTCTCCCTACGCCCCTCCTTGTGAACTCTGCTGTTCTAGCAAATCACTTCTATCTGTGCCCTTCTCTTCTACTGCTAACTCCAGACTTCGCTCCTTTCACCTTGCTGCTCCTTATGCCTGGAACAAACTACCCGAATCTGTATGTCAGGTGCCTTCTCTGGCCCTTTTCAAATCTAGGCTAAAAACTCACTTCTTCGCTGCCGCTTTCGGATCTTGACTCACTTGATCTCCTTACCATTCCCCCTAGATGTATCCCATGTCTACGCCTATTGTGTTGTCTGTCTTGACTAGATTGTAAGCTCTGATGAGCAGGGACTGTCTCTTACATGTCTGTGCAGCGCTGCGTATGTCTTGTAGCACTATACAAATGCTCAGTAGTAGTAGTCTCAGAGAAAGAACTGAGGGCAGAGGAATTGGAGATGCTCTAGTGCCCTCTCACGCACAAAGCATCAATGTCCAAAGGCATCAAGTGTCCTCGAGTCACTCCCATGTGGATGGAGGAATGGTTCTTTGAGCTCTTTATTTGGTGCATCATCAATTCCACCACCATTAAGTGGTGGGGGAGCTGAGGCTTTTGGAAGCTTGGACATTCTGGTACTCGGTACATGGTATCGAGTCTCTTGCTGACAGGGGCAATAGTGAGCGAAGCCTTCCACATGCGGAACATAAGACCCTGTACATACGAGCATCCTGGTTTGCTGATGAGTAAGTCAAGGCAGGGGGCTGAGGAGCTGTGCAGAATCTTGTGAATAGTCTTAATGACCTTGTATTTTGTCCTTTGGATTATTGGTAGCCAGTGTAAGCTCTTGAGGGTGGGTGTAATGTGTTGATGCCTCGAGGTGCCTGTTAGGATTCTGGCAGCGGTGTTTTGAGCTTGCTGGAGTGGATAGAGTGCATGTTTTGGGAGGCCTTGGAACAATATGGTTCCATAGTCTAGATGTGGTGTTATGATAGATTGAAATACTGTTCTGTAGTCCTCGTGGTTAAATAGGGGTTGGAGGTGGTGGAGCGATTTCATTTAAGGTATGCATTATTGGCTGTCTTCTTGATATGAGGGTGCATGTTGAGGTCTCTCTCAAGGATCATCCTCAGATATTTGACTTCATCTTGTACTGTGAGTTAAGTATGTTGAAGCGTGAGCTTTTTTGGGGGAATGAGGGAAGAGTCTTGTGACCAGTAGTACTTCTAAGTTTCTTACGAGGGCCTCTTTCGATGCCTTTGACTCAACAGGCAAAGTGTCAACCGTCTGCATTATGGATCATAGATTGGCCTGGTTGCAGACATCAGACCTTGAGCAATGGGTCCAGGATAAACTGGCCAACATCCCATGTACTGGGGAGAACCTGTTTGACAAGAGTTGGAGGGAGAAAGCAGGGGAAATTGAAACAGATGATCTCACCCTGAAGTGTCTTTCCAGGATAACAGCTGACCCATCCAAAAGGAAGGCCCTTCCAAAGAAACCTTTCTTTCCTAAGAAGAAGAGATACCATCCTTCTTACCCGCCTTCTGCTGCCCATCAACCTCAGCAACCTCAATAGAGGCAACAGGGTTCTTGCCAACTCAAGAAGCCCAAAGTTCCTAAACCCTAACTAGCTGCACAGGCACAACCTGCACCTGGTTTTTGACTTCTTCCTAGAGAACATTGCCAATCTGGGCAGATTGGACTACTGCAATGTCGCATTGGCAGGCCTGCCTCAATATTAGTTGCAGCGATTACAACTGCTACAAAATACTGCGGCGCAATTATCACTCATGGCAAGCACTCAGATCACATCACTCCTCTAATTATCCATCTCCATTGGCTTCCCCTCTGTTATAGAATTCAATACAAGTTCTTGATCATGACATACAAGGCCCTTCATACCTCCACTCCCCAATATCTGACTGACCTCATACATTTACATACCTCTCATCACCAGCTCCGGTCCATTCACATCAATCGTTTACTTCTATCTTCACCATCACAAGCTCACTTAGAGCTCACTCGTCATGCTACCTTCTTTTTTTCTTGGCTCCGCACTCAGGAACTCCCTGCCATCTACACCCCACCTTGAAGCATCCTATGAAAAATTTAAAGCACAACTGAAAACTCACCTGTTTCATCAAGCCTTTAACATCCCACCTACCAGTCCACATTAGCTCCTTGATTATCTTAACTGTCTCGCTGCTGCTCTTTAGACTACTGTCCTTACTGTCTTTCTTCTGTCCTGTTGATTATGGTGTTTCTTTCCATTTTCTAGCTTTGCAGTATTATTATCATTGTAAACCACCCTGATGCCATTGCCTGGGCGGCATATCAAATGCAAAATAAAGATAAAGAATCTTCCCCTGGAGGGCTCCTGGCCCCTCCACATAACAGGCAGACTTTGTCACTATGCCCACAGGTGGCACCTCATAACATCAGAGCAGTGTACACTCCAGATTGTCCAAAGGGGTTATCAGCTTCACTTCAAAATCTTACCCCCATCAGCTTCAGAGGGGATTAGCCCACACAATCCCTTCAAAGCCGTAGAAAGAGTTCCTTCTCCTCAAGAAAGGATGGACTTCTACTCTCCATATCTTCTTATTCCAAAGAAAACAGGAGGATTCAGGCTCATCTGGGATCTCAGAGACCTAAACAAGTTCATGGTCCAAGAAAAATTCAAAATGATTCCCTTAGGAACTCTTCTACCATACCTCCAGAGACACGATTGGCTATGTTCTCTAGACTTAAAAGATGCGTACACGCATTTACTGATCCAATTCTCACACAGACAGTATCTGTGGTTCATGTTTCAGGGAAACCATTATCAATACCTGGTTCTCCCCTTCGGTCTGACTTCTGCTGCAAGGGCCTTCACAAAATGCATGGCAGTAGCTGTTGCCTACCTACGCACCTTGGGGGTATTCATCTTTCCTTACTTAGACAGTTGTCTGATCAGGGGAGAATCCCCTCATGAGATAAGACTCTCCCTTCATTGCACCATCACGGTGCTTCAACACCTGGGCTTTGTCATAAACTTTCCAAAATCTCACCTTGCTCCAACCCAACAACTGGAGTTCATCAGAGCACTTTTAGACACTTAACAGACCTGAGTTTCCTCCTATAGGATCACTGTGCCTGCCTCATCATTCTGTCAAAGGAGGTGCAAAAGCAAAGCCGAGTAACAGTTCAAGAGATGCTACGACTCTTAGGACATATGGCCTCCAGATTCCATATCGTCCTCTACACTCGCTTACACATATGACAAGTGCAATGGACTCTGTCTTCTCAGTGGATGCAAGCGAAGGGGCTTCTCAGAGACAAGATCCACATCACTCCTCAACTGATCAAGTCCCTTCAGTGGTGGTGTTTCCCAACAAATCTACTCTTTGGGTCACCTTTTCAGATGTCTCCACCTCAATGTACCCTTGGTACATTGCTTCCAAGCTGGGTTGGGGAGCACATCTGAATAACCTAACCACACAAGAACTGTGGATCTAATAGGAATCTGCCCTGCAGATCAACCTGCTAGAACTACGGGCACTGACAAATGCTCTTTGGGGTTTTCAACCCCAACTTTCAGGGTTTCCTGTTCTAGTCAGGACGGACAACCAAGTTGTCATGTTCTACGTGAACAAACAGGTGAAGAGGGTCCCATCCCTTCTGCAAGGAAGCGATTCATCTGTGGTCCTTTGCTCTCTCTCATCTGAGAGTGGTGTACCTCTCAGGTGAACTCAGTGTCCTAGTGGACAGCTAAGCCGTATCCTTAGTCCACACGAATGGACCTTGCATTGGGAGATGGCTGCTTGGATCTTCCAGATGTGGGGAGCCCCACTCATAGATCTTTTTGTCACTCTGCAAACACACAGCTTCCACTCTTCTGCTCTAGGGTTCCGTTGCTGCACTGATAGACCCCAGATGCCTTCCTTCTACATTGGGGACAGGGACTGCTCTATGCATTCCCACCCATCCTCTTGATACCCAAATGCTTTTCAAACTACAGGCCGACAAGGGCATGATGATTCTCATAGCCCTCTTTTGACCCCGTCAACCATGGTTTCCTCTGCATTGCGCAAACTCAACCTCTCAGCCTGGGATGTGCACCTGAACTCCTGTCTCAGGACCACGGAATGCTCCTCCATCCCAATCTTCACTCCCTACGCCTGACAGCATGGCTCCTGAAAGACTAGTGCTTGCTGACCTCGAACTGCCACAGGCGGTCAAAGATGTCCTTGCATCACATAAAGATTCCACCAGGCATTCTTATGCCTTCAAGTGGCATAGGTTTGCCCTCTGGTGCTCCCCAAAGGACATTGACCCCTTTTCTTGCCTGGTGGAATCCTTTCTACAATATCTCCTCAACTTATCTTTAACAGGTCTTAAAACCAACTCGGTGAGAGTTCACCTTAGTGCCATTGTGACCTCTCACAGACCAATGAATGGACAACCTATCTCCTCACACCTCTTAGTAGCGTGCTTCATGCAGGGTCTCCTGGTATCCAAGCCACACATTAAGCCGCCTCCAGTGGCCTGGGATTTGAATGTGGTTCTGGCGCAACTTCTAAAGCCACCTTTCAAACTTTTAGCCTCCACTTCACTGAAGTTTCTATCTTGGAAGGTCATCTTCTTTATTGCCCACACTTCAGCTCACCGCATAAGAAAGATGCAAGCTTTGTTCCACCATGACAAGGTGGTTCTCTGTACCCATCCACACTTCCTCCCGAAGGTGGTTTCTTCTTTCCATCTAAACCAGTTGGTAATCTTCCCGATTTTCTTCCTTAGACCACATGCTTCTCAGGCTGAAGCAGCGCTACACACCTTAGATTGCAAGCGAGCGCTGGCCTACTACTTCGATAGAACTAAAGATCATAGAAGATCCTCTCAGTTATTCATATCCTTTGATCCTAGTCACCTTGGTCTACTAGTGACGAAACGTATTCTGTCTAGATGGATAGCAGATTGCATTTCTTTTGCTTATGCAAAAGCAGGACTCTCTTTGGAGAGTCATGTCACTGCTCATAATGTGCAGGTTATGGTAACCTCCATAGCCAATCTCCATTTATTATCCTTTGAGGACATATGCCTGATCCTCCATTCATACTTTTGCTGGACACTACTGTCAGGACTGAGACTCCCGTTGGGATGCTGTCTTTGGCCAAGCAGTACTCCAGCACCTCGTTGGGACCTCAACTCCTACCCGCCGTCCCGGATATCTTCAAGATATCAGACTATCACAGGGGGAGTATTGCCTCCTGGAATTTAGTCCAATATACCGCAACTCTTCCAAACTCTTTGGGTACAAGTTTACCTCAAGGATCGTACTGCTTCCCCCCCCCCCCCCCACACCAGTCTGGTACCTGAGAGCTAGTGAGTCCCATATGTGAAGACTGCATGCATGCTTGTTCATGGAGATAGCGTAATTGCTTACCTGTAACAGGTGATCTCTGGGAATAGCAGGAATCAGTCTTCACAGCCTGCCCTCCTCCTCTAAGAGTTGTAGGTTCTTTTTATTTTATTCTTCTTCTTAGCTACAAACTCAGCTGAGGAGAGGAGTTGGAAAGGCAGGCACACAGGCATAGTGGAGTGTTCCCAAAGGCTTTATTATTGGATGCTGGGGAGCATTCCCGCGTGGGCTCTGTCAGTGATGTTCACCCATATGTGAAGACTGATTCCTGCTGTTCCCAGAGATCACCTGTTACAGGCGAGTAACTGTGCTTTCTTGACCTGGCAAGGAGAGGCAAACTACCTCAATGGATGAAAAAGAAAAAAGAGGCAAGTGGTAAAGAGAATTCCTGCAAATAAATGTCAAATCAGTCATTTCTTTGGAGATGGAACCCCATGCTGAGTTTTAAAAAAAGACATTTATGTAGCCCAGAGCTTGCCAGGCTCACAGCTATTTAATATTATGTTAAATGAAAGATAATAATAGGAGGAGTATGCTTTATTGATTAAAATGAAGACAGCTAAGTCCTCTCACTTCTAGAGGCATAATTGAATAAGTGTAAGAAAGCAAAGGACAGGCTGACCTTGGAAAAAATGGTGCATAAAGCATTCATTTATTCATTTCTTTTGCTGGTTAGTAGTTTGCATTTTTTATTCTATATTGTTGGCTTTCTTTATATTTCTTTTTTTCTGG
The DNA here is from genome assembly GCA_033557465.1 of Ichthyophis bannanicus. Lineage (NCBI taxonomy): Eukaryota > Metazoa > Chordata > Amphibia > Gymnophiona > Ichthyophiidae > Ichthyophis > Ichthyophis bannanicus. The sequence goes on from CM066033.1 coordinate 549,947,695, forward strand.
ATAACCTATTTTTAATCCATTTTTATCTATTTTGAATGAAACAGAAGCTAATTAGATTGAGTGAAAATTTATATTGTAAAGGAGCAACACTTTGGGGGAGGAAATGATGTCACCAGGCAAGACGGCCGCTTAGACACAGAGCTCCGTGAACGCGAGCAAAGCCTGCGGTGATAAAACACTCCGGAGGGAAAGGAGAATCCAGATTTTCAATTAAAGAGCCGGCGCACAGGCACGGAGCGGCGCCGCAATGAAAAAAGGAACGGCGGATCTCAAATCTTTTGCCTACAAGAACGCGGCAGGGAACGCTGTGGGGAAGTCGAAAATGGCGGCGGCATGTGCAACGACGGAAGGAGAGACGAGTGCTGAAAAGCACGTGGAGGTTCACCATTGCAGTGAATTAGAAGACCTCAGAGGGGAACTGAAAGGCTGGTTCTCCACCATTAGACAAGATTTGGCACATTTTAAATCGGAGGTGCAAACTTGGATGGAAGAGCTGAGAGTGGACATTAGAGAAGTTGGGCAGCGCCTAGAGGAAGTGGAAAATAAGTTGGAGGTGCAGGAAGGCACAGTGAGCAGTATCCAAGAAAAAATTGTTGCATTGGAGACAGAGCAAGAGGAGCTGTGGTCAAAAGTGGAGGACCTTTAAAATTGGTCCAGAAGGGCAAACATCCAGATAAGAGGGGTCCCTAAAAGTGCTGAAAGAGAAAACTGTGCAAAGTTAGTGGAAAAAATCAGCATACAGATACTACTAAAAGCAGGTATGGATGGAAAAGTGAACAGCTGGAAAATAGATAGATGCTTTCATGAATACACAACGAAAAATGTTGTAATGGAAGCAGCAAGAAAGCTATCTGAGATACAATGGGAGAATCAACACATTGAAGTATATGCAGATTTGTCGGCAATTATGATGAGAAAAAGAAGGGACCTTGCCATGATAACAAAACGCCTGAGAGATGAACAAATTAAATATAAATGGACTTTCCCTTTCGGACTCCAATTTAGTATTAAAGGGGTGACCTCACCTGTGAGGATGGCGGAAGAAGCAGCTGGTGTACTGCAGAAAGCAGGCTGGTCAGAAGTGCCAGTTGTGGAAAGTACATCGAGAACAGCAATGGTGAGGAGATCGACGGAGGAAGGTGGTTGGAGGCATGCACATCAAGGGGATAAATGACTGTGGAGGTAGAAGAGGAACACGCTCCAACCAGAGGAGAGAGGTTGAAAAAAGAGACTGTGCATGGAGACTCTAATTGAGAGAGAATAAGCTATGCTGGACTGGGGACGGAGTGGCAGTTAATAATGTGAGCTTTGAATATGTAAACTGAGCAGGATTAGGTGGAAGTAGATGTAAAGAAGATGCCGGGGCCTGATGAAGTCATGCCTCGGAATATGATTAGTGAGGGTGGATTGGAGGACAGAAGAGGGGTGGGGGGAGGGGGGAGATGGGGCGGGGAAGGGAAGGGTGGATTCCTAGCCATAAAACATAAAGGTACTAGAGAATTGATTTGGTGGACAAATGGATAAGATAAGAGTATTGACCATGAATGTACGTGGTCTGAATACACCAACTAAAAGACAGAGAATGTTAAAGGAAATAAGTCAAATTAAAGGAGAGATTATACTCCTATAGGAGACTCACCTGAGGAAAAGTGATGAATGGAGGGTGGCACATAAAAAGTACCTGGGGCAGTGGTATGCATCGAACCGGATTGAATTGAAGAAAGGGGAAGTAGGAATTTTGATACATGAGAAAATTCCATACTCTGTTTGTGGTATACAGCAGGATAAAGGAGGAAGATATATCTTGCTCAAGATAAAAATACAGTAACAATTGTATACATTGGTGAATATATATGGCCCAAACTCTGCACAGGGGGTATTTTATGAGGGTTTAACCCCAGTAGTAGAACAATTTGCAGAGGGTCATGTGATTATGGGGGGAGATTTTAATTTAACAATCAATGCCCAGCTGGATAATTCTAAGGGCACTAGAGACGGATATGACAAAAGTAGACAAATGTTAAAGCTAATGTGTAAAAATCTGGGGGTGATAGACACGTGGAGAGAATTGAAAGGTAGGGAAAAAGATTTCACATTTTACTCACCGATGCACAATCATTCTCGAGACCGGATATGATTTGGGTATCTAAGGTTATGATGAGGGGAGTGGAGCGATGTGTGATTGGAGAGAGAACGTGGACTGATCATGCGCCTGTATGGATTGAAATTACTTTAGGGAACAGAGAGAGAAAGAGCACTGGATGGATGTTGAATGAGTCATTATTAGAAAATCCAGAGGTAGTGGAGAAAATTAATAATTCCATAAGGGTATACCTGGAGCTCAATGATAGGGAGGACTGTAAAATTGGAACACTATGGGAGTGCTTGAAAGCAGTAGTGAGAGGAGATTTGATATCGATAGGCTCTTATATGAAAAAAATAAAGGAAGGACAGAAGGAAGTGTTACGCAGGAAGATTCGGGATTTAGAGGGCCTGCAAAAGCAAGGGATTTTGAAGGAAAAAAGCATACAGGAATTAAGGATAGCGAAAAGAGAGCTAGGTGAATTGGAGATGGTTGAGACCAAATTGGCACAGGATAAACTTATCAGCAGGTGTTCAAAATGGACAATAAACCTACCCGACTATTGGCTTATAAACTAAAACAACATCAGAATAGGAATTTTATAACAAAAATCCGGGATGCAAAAGGAAGAGAGGTAAGGAAAGTGGACCAAATTCAGGAAAGATTTGTGGAATTTTACAAACAATTATAATCAAAGGAGAGTAACAGCACACAAGAAGATATAGATAAATACCTTCAAGTAAACTTGCCTAAACTATCAAGGGAGGAATCAGACCAGCTTTCTAAACTTATAAGAGTGGAAGAAGTGGTGGAGGTGATGAAGTCCCTACCAGCACATAAAGCACCTGGGATGGATGGTTTCACAAACAACTTTTATAAGACATTCAATGAGGCACTGAGTGCTCCCCTAGTAAGGCTTTATAACTCATTTAAGGAAGGAGGGAAACAATGCGCACGGCGGGCATAACAATCCTGTCAAAAGAGGGGAAAGATCCAAACCTATGTGGATCGTACAGGCCGATTTCTTTACTGGGGACTGATTTCAAAATTTTTACTAAAATATTAGCAAATAGAATATTAAGGTATATGCCTAGGCTAGTACATGAAAATCAGGCAGGCTTTGTACCTGGCCGTCAGACTACAGATAACATAAGGAGAGTATTGAATGCATTATGGGAGGGGAGAAGAGGAGAAGAGCAGATGGTATTACTGACAATAGACGCTGAGAAAGCGTTTGATAAGAGTATCCTGGCCTTTTCTTCTTAAAGTTCTAGATCGTATGGGGATAGATGGTAGTTACCTATAGTGGGTAAAATCTATCTACAAAAAACCAATGGCTAAAATCCACATTAATGGAGAGTATACTCCGGCATTTGAATTATTTAGAGGGATGCGGCAGGGATGCCCACTCTCACCGATTTTGTTTGTTCTCTCCATGGAGCCCTTAGCCCAGAGGGTAAGAGAGTGTCCTGAGATATATGGGGTAAAAAGGAATGGAATAGAAAGCAAAATTTCACTTTTTGCAGATGGCTTGATTTTCATGCTGACAAGACTGGCAGTGTCGGTGGAAGTGGTATATAATATACTAAGGGAATTTGGAAAGTGTTCGTGTTTTAAGATAAATGCCACTAAGTCATAGATATTAAATATATCAGCAGAAGTAGGAACGCAAAAGCAGATAAAGGACAAGTTCCCTTTTAAATGGGCGAAACAAAGTATTAAGTATTTGGGAATAAATCTAGCTGCCCAAGATACGGACATGTTTGGATTAAACTTTATAAGCATGGAAAAAAAGATGAAGAGAGACTTAGAAGTATGGGACAGTAAGAAATTGTCATGGATGGGACGAATGGCTGTGTTTAAAATGATGATTTTACCCCAATGGATATATATATTTTAGGGCCTTGCCTTTATGGGTGTCTAAGAAATATATGGAAAGACTGCAGAAGACAGTTATGAAATTTATGGGAGGGGGGAAAACCCAATAGAGTGGCATGGGAAGACTCTTACAAAAAGGAAAGAGAGAGGAGGGATGGCCATCCCGGATCTAACTAGATATCTGGAGGCAGCACAACTGAGCACAATAATGGACTGGGGAATGGATGAAGTGGAAGAGTGGGTGCATATGGAAAACGAGGAATGGATGATAGGGAAGATAGGGGACTGGATGTGGCTTCCTAGGGCTGTACAACCAAGGGGGCGTGGTAGCAACCCGTATATACAACGGGCGCTGGATCTGTGGACTAAATGGAAACAGATATGGCTGGGTAGGAATGGGATCTCCAGGCTGATTCCTATTAGAGGAAATCCAGGATTTCCCTCTGCGATGGGGAAGAGTGAGTTTGAGAAGTGGGAGGGTAAGGGATTAGCAAGGATAGGACAGTTGTTAGGTGGGAAAAAAATAAAATATTTTGAGGTCTTAAAAAAACAATATGGGCCAGAGGAAAAAGATACATATAAATATAACCAGATATGTCATTATCTACGATATCAGATACTACCAGAGCTTAAGGGAGAAGTTACTGGAATTGAAAAGATATTCCTGACAGGACAAAGAAAAAGGGTATTGGCAATAATGTATAATATGATGACCAAAGAAACTGGGAAAGAAAGTTTCCAAAAGAGATGGGAGCTGGACTTAGGAGAATGTTGGGAGGATGCAGAGTGGGGGCGAATATTCCAAAATCGATATAAAGGCTTACTAGCTACTAATTTAATTGAAAATAGCTCTAAAATAATGTATAGGTGGCACCTGACTCCAGAGAGATTGCATAATATGAATAACCAAATAGATGATACATGTTGGAGACATCGTGGGGAGAAAGGCAGTTATATGCATATATGGTGGAATTGTGCAGAATTATATAAAATGTGGGAAATAGTATTTTTTATAATGAGTGATATCCTGGAGAAAGAAGTAAAGCCAAACCCAGCGATATCAATGCTGGGGAGGAAACCCGAGGTTTTGAAAATTAATGAGAGTATCTTTCTAAATTTGGGGTGCGTATCCTTAAGAGTTTTGATTGCAAAGAAATGGAAACAGAGCAAGGTACCAACCATAGGGGAATACAAAGCTGCCCTGGGTCATATTTATCTAATGTGTAAACTCACAGCGTTAAAAAATAACAGACCAGAACGATTTTTAAGTGTCTGGGGGAAGTACCTAAAGTGGGAAACATGTAGCTAGAACTATAGTTGAATTGGCAGGAATCAGATGGGTGGAGGGAGGGGAGGAGGGGGGGATTGGTGGGAAGGTGGGGGGTAGTTTTGTATAATGGGGGAAAAAAAGGGAAAAGGTTTTTTGTATGTAAATGTACAAGCAAAATAATTGGAGTAATGACCTATTGTTGTTAGACCCCTTGGGGACAAGGAATGTTCAATATTGGCTGAGTTTATAGGTCTTTGTATATGTATATAAAATATAAATAAAAAAAGTAGCAACACTTTGATTCCTTGCATACACTGCCTCCTTTGTCATGTACATTCATTGTTATTCTGAAAAACCTGACTTGTTAGGTATGTTCTAGGGACTGGGTTGAGAACCCTTGCTATATATGATACTTTTTTTTTTGACACAACCCGAAAAATCTCTTTATTAGTCCGGATTAGTAAGCCCCTTCCTATTCTTTCCCATAATGCTTGTATCTTTTTCCGCTCCCTTAACTGCAGATGTTTACCTTTACTTTCTATAATGTGGTTGTCTGTCCAGTGGCAGCTGGTCAAGCATAATGGCAGGACCAGCCTAAGAGTATCTGACACCCTAGGTGTCCCTTCAGCTGTGCACCCTGCCCTCTATTCCCACCCCTCTGCATGGCTCAAGGCCCTTCTCTCTCATGCCCAGCATCATCCTTTCCCTCCATGAGGTGTTCATTATCTCCCTTTTCCTCCCCCCAAGGAGTCCAGGATCTCCCCTTCGCGTTTCTCCAAAGATATACAGCATCTCACCCAGTGGCTGTTGCTTCTATTGCACCACCCAGGTCTGCGGTTCTACACTATAGTCAGCATGGCTAAGGCTACCATATCCCAACCCCTTTGAATTTCCTGTTTCAAAGGTGGCAGAACACAGTAGGCCCGAGGTGCATGAGTGTTTTGTTTGTGTCTGTGTTTGTGTTTGGAGTTTGTTCAGATATGTGTATGTGAATCTGGCTCTTTGTATTTGTGTCTCTTTTGTTGGTATATGTGTGTGTCTTTTTCATGTGTTTGTTTATATATCTTTGTGTTCTGTTTGAGAGTGTGTGTCAGAGTGTGATAGTTTTGTTTGTCTGTAATTAGGAGAGTAGAGAAGCGTGGAGAGGCAGTTTGAAAGGAGCAATTCCCTGTGTGCTGTATTTTAGTCTATCAACATTTTTATTCTGCAGACGTTTCCCTCATGGAAAAGTATTGGAGTGTTTTTTTGGGGCAGCTTATTTCTCTGGAACTCCAAAGTCCAATCTGGCCTATTTTCAAACTCAATGTGTCTTTTTGCTCCTTCCCCCCCCCCCCACGCGACATTTGATGATCCTCTATTAAATTTTCTGAGGAAACCGACATTTCCAACCCATACTATATCATTTCTTTTCGAAATCAGTTGAGATGGAAAAAGTATAAAAGTCTTCCTCACCTTTGGAAGATGTACTTAGATTGCTGCCAATCTAGCTGTCTACAAATATGACTACGTTGTTCCAAAATGCTGATTAGATACTTGTGCCCAGGACCTGTAGTGCACAGTTGGGATATCTACAGTTGTGTGAATTATTTTCTACCTTAATTTCTTCCTCTTTGCTCAGATAATTCATCGAGAAATGATTAGTCTCTATTGCAGCTTATTGTCTGTATTCAATAGTGTATATTTCATAGTAACAAGTTGTTTTTTCAAGTAATCATTTTTTTTGAAAATGCATTCAACTTGTACAGCACATACCACTTTTTATTCTTTCCAACCCCATGGATATTGGAAAGCAATTATCTATAAGGGGTCAAGAGTATTCATCTGTCTGACAGTAAACCTATCTCTATCCTTACCTCTAACCCTAATTCCAACCCTTACACTAACCCACAAATTTAACAGAACAGGATCAAATTTAAGAGGGGGGGCGGGGGGGGGGGAACGACAGTGAAAAGGCTCTCTGAGTTTGAAAATGGGCCATATTGGACCAGGGGTTCTAGAAAAATTAAGGTCCCCCCTCAAAATGTCCCAGTGCATTTATATGAGAGAAGCAATACCAGCTGCTGCAGCACAGAACCTTTGATATACGGAAACCTAACAATTACAGAATTGTTCAGAGTTGAATTTGCAACAGAAAAACTGTGGGTTAAACTAGAAGGAGGGAAAGGGAGATCCATTTGCATTGGTGTGATATACAGAACCTCTTCACAGGGAGAAGTGGACAGAGATTTAATAGAAGACATGCATAGTATTGCCATGAAAGGAGAAGTCCTATTGATGGGGGATTTCAATATGCCAGATATGGATTGGCACATCCCTGCAGCGGTGTCATCTACAATAAGGAGATCCTAGATTCTCTACAGGGACAACTACTCAGGCAACTGGAGGGGCTATACTGGACTTGGTGCTTACCAATGGGGAAAGTGTTTCTGATGTTATAGTGGGAGATCCTCTTGCATCCAGTGATCACCAGATGGTGGTGTTCAGTATTAGGACTAAGACTGATAAAATCCGTTCAAAAGCGAGGGTCTTAGATTTTAGGAAAACTAGCTTTGCCAAGATGGGACAATACCTCAAGGAGTCGTTAGTGGGATGGGAACAGCAGGGGTATGTAGAAAAACAGTGGGCAAAACTGAAAGGAGATATTTTAAGGGCAATCAAACTTTTTGTTAAAATGGCAAATAAAGTAAAAGTAGAAGGAGACCGCTATGTCTTTCAAAAGAGGTAGCTGAAAAGGTGAAGAAAAAGAGGGAGGCCTTCATGAAATACAAGAGATCACAGAAAGAGGAAAACAGGCATCTATATTTAGAAAAACTTAGAGAAGCTAGCAAAGTAGACAGGAAAGCAAAGTTTCAAAAAGAGGAGGAAATAGCCAATGCAATAAAATGGGGGGATAATACATTTTTCAGATATGTTAGTGAGAAGAGGAAGGGCAAAAGTGGTATTGTCAGACTCAAGGGTGAAGGGGAGGAATATGTAGAAGCTGATGAGGATAAAGTGGAATTGCTTAACAAATATTTCTGTTCTGTGCTCACAGATGAAGGAAGGATCAGGAGCAGGACCTCAAAAAGCCCCCACAAATAGGAACAAAAGTGACAGGGTTCTTAAATGATTTTCAGAAGACTGTGTTCATGAGTAACTAGATAAACTAAAAGTAGACAAAGCAATGGGACCAGATGGGATACATCAGAGAATGCTGAAGGAACTTGGGACTTTCTAGCGGCGCGATTGTCTGACCTTTTCAATGCTTCATTGGAGTCAAGCAGAAATAAGGATGAAGTTGAAAACTACAGACCGGTTAGTCTAATCTCTGTGATGAGTAAATTATTGTAAATGCTGCTAAAAGGGAGGATAGTGAAGTTTCTGAAGTCCAGTGGATTGCAGGATTGGAGGCAGCATGGGTTTACCAGAGGTAGGTCTTGTCGGACTAATCTGATTGAGTTCTTTGACTGGGTGACAAGGGAGTTGGATGAGGGAGAGCCCTAGATCTTTATCTTTATCTTTATTTTATCACGTGATATACCACCCAGGCACAGGCGTCAGGGCGGTGTACAATAAAAAGATGTAGTATATTTAGATTTTAGTAAAGCATTTGACACCATTCCACTGAGCACCTTAGGGATGGATCATAAAGTGACTCACTGGGTTAGAAATTGGTTGAGTGGAAGACAACAAAGGGTAGAGGTAAATGGAGTTCACTCTGAGGAGAAGGAGGTTATCAGTGGAGTGCCGCAGGGATCTGTCCTTCGTCCGATCCTTTTAAACATCTTTGTTAGTGATATTGTGGAACAGTTCTCGGATAAGGTTTGCCTTTTTGCAGATGATACCAAAATCTGCAATAGAGTAGACATCCAGAAAAGAGTAGATAACATGAGGAGGGATCCGATAAACTTTAAGAATGGTCAAGAATTTGGCAGCTGAGATTTAGTGCTAAAAAATACAGGGCCATTCATTTTGGCTGCAAAAATGCAAGGGAGTAATACAGTGTAGGGGGCTTCTGTTCACAAAAGAAGAGTGGGATCTGGGCATGATTATTTGTGATGATCTTAAGGTGGCTAGACAGGTAGAAAAGGCAACGGTGAAAGCCAGAAGGATGCTTGGATGCATAGGGAGAGGAATGGCCAGCAGAAAAAAGGAGGTGATAGTGCCTCTGTATGTCTCTGGTGCAACCTCATTTGGAGTATTGGGTGCAATTCTGGAGACCACACCTTCAAAAGGACATAAATAGGATGGAGTCTATGCAGAGGGTGGCTACTAAAATGTTTAGTGGTCTTCATTATAAAACATATGAGGACAGACTTAAAGATCTTAATGTTTACGTTAGAGGAAAGGAGGGATAGAGGAGATATGATAGAGACATTTAAATATCTCCATGGCATAAATATAGAAGAGGAGAGGCTCTGTCGATTGAAAGCAAGCTCTGGTATGAGGGGACATAGGATGAGGGTAAAAGGGGATAGACTCAGGATTTCTTTACGGAGAGTGATAGATGCGTGGAATAGTCTTCCAGTGGCGATAGTACTGACGAGTGAACACAAGAAGCAGGAGACGTTGGATGAACTGATGAGTCTTTAATGATAAAAGAAGGACCCCAACGCGTTTCGGCAATGCCTTCTTCAGGGGAATATCACTTAACAAACAACAAATACATAATAAATTAATGATAAGAACAATTAAAAACAAATGGCATGTTACTAAATAATTGCACTTGCTCTGGTTTTTTGGATTGCATCTGTGAGCAATGATATTCTAACATGTTACGTTATATGTCCACGTTCCACCAGTTCTTCACATTTTATTTAAGAACTTCTTATGCTCATATTATTGTATTTTAATTCTGGTGGGTCCACTCTCATTAAGGTTCGCCCTCGTTTATTTTGCAGCTGCAATATAACTCAATAACATATCTTGGCTCATTGAGCTTACCTTTGGTTGTTTCACATCACTGCACATTGTATTAGCTTTATGCCACATTAATGTATTTACATGGCGTTTTTATACAAATATCCATGTAGTAAATACTTGTGCCCATATATATTTTTTTCATTTGAATCTCACAGTTTTACATTTTAAATTACAGTAATATCACCCTCACATATAGATTTTAGTACTACCCTTGATATTATGTTTCTAAGGTACACCATGTCAGTCACCTCATCAGGGTTTGTACTCATATATTATTTTATTGATTGTGGTACATTTTTAGTTTCATTTTTCTTTTTCTCCTTTCAATATATTTCTGTACTTTGATTGAGTTATTAATACTAAGTTATTTACATTTTAGTTTTCTGGATCAAGTTGGAATTCCTCTTAGGTGATATTAAAGGTACTATTTGACTGTTTGTCCCCGGATGTCCAATTTTTTTATTAACATTCATATTTTGGGAGGAGATATTGCGGGTGGCCTTTGAGGGGATAGTGAAAGGCCCGGTATGGGTGTATTTGCAGGAAATGCAGTATAAATTTTTATGGCGGGCGTATACTAGTGATAAATGGGCCTCTCACGTGGGGTTGCAGCTCTCTGCTACTTGTCAGTGGTGTGGCTACGGCGTCGGGACTTTAACGCACAAATTTTGGGGGTGTCCGAGGGTGCGCGCTGTGTGGGTGCAAGTCTGTAATAAGTTGAGGGGGTGGCTGGGGGTGGGAGGTGTTCTGCAGAGAGAGGTTTGCTTGTTTCATAATTGGGAGTTAAGGTGTGAGAGGTTTTCTTTTGGGCATAGGGCACTGCTTGAGCGGGGTTTCCTGTTGGTTAAGAGGGCCTTGTTGTGTCAGTGGGTGGCTCCCTCCCCTCCTTGTCTGGCGCTCTGGGAGAACTTCATGTTTGACCTGATGTGTATGGAAAAGTTGACTGCACAGCAGAAAGGAGGTAAGAGTTGGGAGGTTTTTTTGGAATTATGGTCTCCCATGATTTCTCAGTTGTCCCCTAGAGAACGGAGTGGGGTGTTAAATGTTTAGAAGGTGTTACCTGTTTCAAAGGGTGGATTTTTTTTTTTTTTTGAGGAGCGCTATGCCACCATGTTCTGTTCTAGTCTTTTATCTGCTCTGAGTGCTGGAGCTTGCAACCTGCCTGTAGTCTGTGCAGGAGCGTGGTTCCAGGTCCTCCTGCTCTGTGTTGTGATACACGCTCTTTGTTGTAGTGATATCACTGTAACTCTCACCGGAGTACTTGCTGTTCCTAATGCCGGGTTTGTTGAATGCCTGTGTTTGCTGTCGGGGAGGGTGGGGGGGGGGGAATGTTCGTCTAATTAGTGTCAGGGGGGCTATCCTCCATGATTGTATTTTGGGAGGGGGACGTGGTTTGTTTTGCTTGCCCTTTTCTTGATGTTTGAATTTTGTGTGAAAAAAACAAAAATTTTCAATAAAAATGATTTGAAATAACATTCATATTTTGGTATATTGGTTTTCATTATTTGTTGTTTTTTACAATTTGTTATTTATATAATACTAGTCAAGTTATCAATATGTCCAATAGCTGATTTTTAATGATTCTTATATTTTTTTAATGATTTACATTTAATTGATTAATAGTTATATTGTTTATTTCATTATTATCTTGCAGTATGTATATGTTAATATTCTGTTGTTTTGGTCTCTCAGCCCTGCGTTTGTTTGTTCATGCATTTACTTATTTATTTATTTGATTTTATTCATTTATATTCTTAGAATGTCACACGTTTACTTGCAATTATTTAGTAACATGCCATTTGTTTTTAATTGTTTTTAATTGTTCTTATCATTAATTTATTATGTATTTGTTGTTTGTTAAGTGATATTCCCCTGAAGAAGGCGTTGCCGAAACGCGTTGGGGTCCTTTTATCATTAAAGACTCATCAGTTCATCCAACGTCTCCTGCTTCTTGTGTTCACCTGGACTTTCTGCAGTAGGCTCTGCTCCTCCCTGTGTACTGTACTGACGAGGACAGTATCTGAATTCATTAAAGCACGGGATGAATACGGAAGATCTCTAAAGGAAAAGAATATGCATCTATATCACTGAGAGCCAGCATTGAGGCGAAAGGGGCATAGCAGCGATGGGAGGGGGCGCTTTATCGAGAAAGCATGAAGGGTATGCTTCATGGAATTGTTTTCAAACCGTCTGTGCCTGTCTGTGTTTTGTTTGTGTTCATGTGCATATATGTGTATGTTAGTGTACACGTCTGCATCTACTTTGTTTCTGTTTGTGTGTATATTTGTTTGTGCATATATGTGTGTATCTGTGTTGGTTCTGTGAGTCTCTATGACTGGGAGAATACAGAAGATGAGGGAGGCAATTTCTAGAAACATAGAAATATAATGGCAGAAAAAGACCATATGGCCTATCTAGTCTGCCCCTCCATATCAAATACTAAAGTCCCTTTCATTTTCTTTGTTGTAAATTCTACTGTGAAACCTAGTGGCTGAACTGTGTAGCTTTCTTAATGATTGCTATATCCGGTGATACCTAGTGACTGAACCATGTATTTTGCTACTGCTTGCTTTGTGTACTGCCTCCTAGTGGTGGAGAACATGACCATGCCCTGGGAGTGTGGCACCCTGTGGGTAAAGTATAAAATCCATCCCTTACATCTTGACACTGACATGTAATGGTTTCTTATATTACCACATTTGGTTTCATTTTATTATTCGTTCCAAACCAGCCGAATGTTTTGGTACTGTTCCATTCCCTTCTTCAGGTCAGAGACACACCCATAAGCATGCACGCGCACACACACAGGGAGAGTGAAAGGGAATTGATTTGTAGCTCATACTTTTTCTCAGAGGTTCAAGGCGAGGTAGTTTCCTGTCCGCAGAGGGTTTACATTCTAAGTTTATACCTGAGGCAATGGAGGGTTAAGTGACTTGCCCAAGACTGTAGGGAATGTCAGTGGGATTTGAACTCTGGATTTTCTGGTTCTTAACCCCCCGCTCTGAACATTAAGAGAGCCACTGGAAACAGCTACAGTAATAGCTGAGGGTGTTGGCTTCCTCTCTGTACTGTGTGTGTGCTGAATCATTTCTCCCACTGGGGACATTAAGGACTTAGAGTTCTATTTATTTATTTGTTTATATGAATTTATATATGGCCTATTTATGACAACCTGACATTCAAAAAGAATTAAAATAAGTTACATAAAATCACAATAAAATAGAGAGGATCTTGAAATATGACACAAAACATAATTCGTACTGATTTCATCAGGAAAGAGGCTGAACATTTCCATTCTATTTTTTTATGTCTTCAGATCTTGAAAAAAAAGAGATATTTCAATTTTCCCCAAAGATTAAAATATTTAATTCTGCATGAATCTCATACGGCTGCTTGTTCCACAGCTCTGCTGCAGCAATAGAAAGAGCCAGAAGGAATGGCATGTTGTGAGAATATTGTGCTGAAAGCTCTCAGATGTGTTAAAATGGCAGCTGATGTATTATTTCATCAGCAAGGGGTGTCCCAGGAAATACTTTCTGATAATTTAAGATACATATGCATCATAAAGAAACAGAATTTGTTTACCTTGTTCGGTGCGTTTTGTATAGGCATAGTGCCTATTGTGAAAGGTTCAGCTGACTGGGAAAATTTGTCTGTCTATACACACGTGTATGCCTCCCCTAAACATAGATGCCCCTCCAGCCTCATCCTCAACCTCCCCTCCCCTCCCCTCCTGACTCCAAGCCAAACTGGTAGGTAGCACTGCTATTTAATATGCCTGCCAGTTTGACTTGGAGTCAAGGGAAAAAAATGGCCTAGTCCCTGGGCCCGCATTTGCCTTCTCCCCCCCCTTCCCCCCCTCCCCCCACACACACTGACACCAACACCATTGCTGCTTCTCCGGATCTGTGGCAGTGATGAAAAAAAACAAACAAGGGTGGGACCTCTGAGCATGTAGTGCATCCAGGCATTTGAAGGCTCTGCCGGTCTTGCCCCTCAAAAATGGGAAGGTTACCTTAGAGGAGGTGGGAGCAGCAAAGCCTTCAATGACATGGATGTACAGTGTACTTTGTGTTCCATACTTGTTTGCTGTTTTTCACTGCTGCCACAGGTCTGGAGAAGCAGCAGTGGTAGGGGTCTTAGCAAGGACGGTAGGGCGAAGACAGATGTGGGATCGAGGTGGGGGATGAAATGGGAGATATTAGATGAGGGAGAAAGATATGGCGGCAGCTGCTGCTTATGTCTTGGGGATGGACAGACGAAGGGGAGTATGGTGACAGAGGGGGCAGAGTAGGGATACAATGGTGATGTTGGACCTGGGGGGAGAGTTGGGGTCAAAGGGGAGATGCTAGATAATGGAGGGGGAGAGTAAAGAGACAAGGTGGATATGCTGGACCTAATGGGGGGGAGTAGAAGATAGTGAAGATACTGGATATGTGGGGAGTAGAGAGATAGAGGAAGAGGTGCTGGACATAGGATTAGGGAGGGGGAGTAGGAGACAGAGGGGAGGTGCTGGACATAGGATTAGGAAGACAAAGGGGAGATCCTGAACATGGAAGGTGGGGAGTATGGAGACTGAGGGGAGGTGCTGGACATGGGGGAGATGCTGAATGGAAAGGGCTGGAGAATGAGAGAGAGCAATGAAACTGGATTGAAGAGGGGAGACAAAGAGAGACGGAGGAAATGTGGATAGAAAGGGGGAGAGAGGGGACGAGTTGGTTAAAGTCTATAGAATAAGAGGAAGGGAAACGGGCGGGCTAGGGTAAGGGAAAGATAAAACTGGTTAGTAAGAAGGTATGAAAGCTGAGTGGATACAGAGGCAGAAAACTGTAAGAGCTGAAAGGAACAGATCAATGTCAGAGATGGATATAGAGGAGGACATGAAGAAGACAGTAGGAGAGAGAAAAATGACAAATGGACAGGAGACCTTGGGAAGAGAGTTAAGAGAAGACAAGAAAGCAGAATCCAAGACTAGGAGCAACTCAATAAGAAAATAAAATGGCCAGAACACAAAGGTAGAAAACAATTTTATTTTCAATTCAGTGATTGGCGTGTTAATTTTTGAAACTTACATCTGCTAGCTTTACATTCTATATGGTACATTTTGCATCACCTTTTTTATTTCTCTGGTATGACTTGATGACACTTATGCACTATCTGTCAATGCATTTACTATGACTTCGGTAAAAATTAAAAAGAAAAACAATTGACAAATAAGCATTCTGAACTCGCACTCCAACCGTGATTACCAAAGCCCCCTCCCATCACTATATTCTTAGCCCTCTGATCCCTTTCAGTATTTATTGGAGTTATCCCAGTTAGGTTAGTGGTAGGGCAAGAGAGAGCTATCTACGGACGCCGCCTGGGCTCAAAAATGGCAGCTCTGACCGCTAGTGGTAATCTCACAGTACTACTACTAGAGGTCAAGCTGCTCCCTCAACAAACCCCACCCACCTGAACAGATCCCCCCCCCACCATCAGATGCTCTCTCTCCCCCCCCCCCGATCTAGACCCTATCCTGATCAGATCCCCCAATCCAGAGCCCCTTGATCTAGACCCCCATATCCTTCATCTCATATTCCCCTTAGCACCTACTGGGGGGGGGGTGTCTTCCTGGTGTCCAGCAGAAGGGGGTGCAAGAGCAATCCCCAGTTGCTCCTGCACTATAGGCTGCCAGCTTCAAAATGATCCCTAATGGTAGTACCTACTAGATACCAGGGAGACACCCCCCCAGGTAGATGCTGGGGGAATGGGAGGTGGAACGGGTTGTCTGAAGGGAGGGGGGTTATTCACATAGAGGAGTTTGTTAGGGTGTCAGCGGTGGGTGGGATCATTGGTAGAATACTGGTCCCTTCAAAAGACAGTGGGCCAACTTAAGGCTTACTATTTTTGTTTTACTGCAGCCAGGAATGTGTGATATTTCTGGCTGCAGTAACACAAACTTATATTTACCGCTGGAGTTACTAACTTATGGTACTAAGTACCGTATGTTAATGACTCCCATAGTAAACATTGCTATGATAACATGCACTATTTTACTGCAACTTAGTAACTACCCCCTCTAAATCTAGCTGGGTCAATGTTACTGGGGACAAACAAGGGATTTTTGTCTTACTGGGGATTGTGGTGAGACTGTAGGGTTAAAATGCAACTGTTTTGCTGCCCTATCACATATGTTCATATGGCTCTGTTGTACAGTTTTAATTTTAAACCAGCATCAATCTGGATTTCCCACACACCAGTAGTATAGCATTCTTAGTTGTGATGCCCAGTAATACCTCTTTAAATTTGGGAGAGAGAGGTCACCTTCCATCTGAGCTGTAGTTAAATGTTTAAAGGCGACTCTAGGGAGCTTATTATGCCAAACATATGCTGAAATTTTGTTATTAAGCTCCTAAAAAACCCCCATTAGGTTTCTCACAGTGAAGCATAGGAAATAAAAATAACAGACATGGGGTAATGTTCATTTTTATTGTATTTATTTTGGTTAATAGGGAGGCTGTTACGTATTTCCAGTTTTTAAGATCCTTCTTGACTTGATCTTGAATTGTTGGGTAATGGGATTTGTAAAAGTCTTTTTTTTTTTTTTTTTTACATGATTACATTCAAGTTGACACAGGAAGTGACGACTACAAGCACCTTCAGAAAGAAAGAAAAAGAAAAACATCCCAAATACAAAAAGTAGCCAATAAAGTTCACATTAAGGGAGGTCACACAGCAGGAGAAGCCATCCCAAAAGAATCATCTTGAACCCAATTTACATCCCAGCAAGCTCGTAATACTTTACTCCACTTAACAAGGGGATTTATCCATCAAAAACTGTTCCCACTGGGAAACCTTCGCAAAGATATATCTATTGCCAGAAAAAGTAATAAGACATTTACAAGGGAATTTTATATAAAATGTTCCACCAGTCGCCAGAACCTTAGGTTTTAATTGTAGGAAATATTTCCGACGGAGCAGTCAAGGACTGACCACAAAAAGGGCATCCTTTTTTGAAAAATATAATCGCATTATCGAAACCTTATCCCTCTCGGAACAAAACATTACCAATAAAGTTGCCTGCTTCAGGACCATCTCCAAGGAGGTCTCCAAAAATTGTATTAAATCTACTTCATCTAAATTCACCAGTTAATCGGTGCCCTCCTCAGGATTACTAGTAACAACTGAACGAGGTAGATAATAAATCGAGGAAAGGCGAGATTCATCAAAAGAATTACAGAACAAAATCTCTTTAACATATTTTTTAAACAACTCTAGCGACAAGAGCAGAATAGTTGGGAAATTCAAAACCCTAAGGTTTCACGTGACTAGTTTTCCAAGATTTCTAGTTTATTATACAGCAACATTCACCATCTGAGCATTACCCACAGACCCCTCCAACCTCTGGATCCTATCTCCCATAGTTGCAGTGAAATAACCATGACCGTGCAAAACTGCAGCAGTATGCCAAGTGAAATCACACAGCTGGGAGAGAGGGACCAGAAGTACCCTTTCCACCCGATGTACTGCTGCCAGAACATCTTTCAAGGAAATGTCCGATACACCAATAGCAGAGCTAGTCGACATTAAAGTATTCGGCGGCAGAGACACTAGTGTCGGATAGGGCAACACAGCCCCACCCGACGATCCATAAGTCTGAGGAACTGTAGCAAGTGTGGGGGTGGAGGTGGAAAAAACTTTCCATCCCCACTGAGAGAGGCAGCTGGGAATAGCTCAGGAGAAGTCAGACTTGGCTGGTGGGGGGAGGGTAACAAGCCCCTGAACTTAAGAAGGCTTCAGTAGCATTTGCAACACAGAGATGACGATCCAAGCATAGCTCTGTCCCTTTCTTCTTTGCTTTCTGTTTATCGATGTCCGACTGTGAGGGAAGGCAGCAATATTTGGCACGCCTCTGGTGCTCCGAAGGTGCGTGACCTAATGGGCAAGGTCACGCTCCTTTGGGCATGCACCCGCTGCCGCATACTGCAGTGCATGCTGAAATTTAAATCCCCCAACACTGAGGAAGGAGTAACTCTGGTCCAATCAACTGCAGAGATGGAATCACCACAGCTCGAGCGCCTCCTGACGCGAGCAGCTGATCCTGCTGGTGCCTTCAGGACCTGTAAAAATCTTCTAATTGCCCAGGTCTAATTATTTCCAAATATTCAATGGATTCATGCTGCTGTTTAAATGGAAGGTAAGGCTGGATATGATTCTCTAATTCAGAGGGGCTGTTAATAGGAATGTATAGTTTTGTTCTCGTTTAATTTATAAATTGAAATAAGACTGAACTACTGTATTTATAGGTGTTGGTGAAGCTTGGTAACAAGAAGTAAAGGTTTGCTTAAAAATAGCAGTCACTTGCACATAGAGCTAATTTATATTTAGCATCTCCCTCTACAGTTCAAGCTGTATCTTTAAGACGTATGCTTTGAGCAAAAGGCTTCAAGGATAATGTGAAAGGGGAAATGGGACAGCACTTTGGAGCTTCAAAGATACACAAATATCCACTGAGTTTGCGTTTTAGGAGGGTGATGTTCCCACTCTAAAACAGGGATTTTACACAGCTGGGTTTCGTTGTCATTGGTACCGAGTGAGCCATATACCCCTGAGGAAGTGTATACGAAACACGGCCAGTGTCGGATCATTGGCACACTCATCCTCTAAAGAGAAATAAAGGTTGTTTGTCTCTACTGCCATGCTTCTAGACTGGTCTCTATTTTGCAGATGATTCACAATATTCAGGTGGTTAAAATGCAAACTGACTGTAAATTACAGAAAAAAATTTGATGCTGGGGAATTGGATATTTAAATGATAAATGAAATTTTATTGTGGATGAGTGCAAAGTGAGGCACACAAGGGGAAAAAAATTCCAGCTATAGATACACTATGCTGGTGTCCATGCTAAGAGGTACCAGACAAATGTTAGAGTCCCTGGAGACAGTCCTTTGGCCCCTGTGTTAGTCTGTCAAATACATCAGATGTGGGAGGTAATTCTTTTTAGAAGGGTTGGGTGCCTTTCCTGTATAAGTGATTTAACTGTCCCTGTTTGCAGCCCTGAGTCGCACACATTCTTCCCACCTCATGGCAGCCTAGAGAGCAAATAGAATGCTAGGTATCATAAGGAAAGGAATGGAAAATAAAACAAAAGATATTATAATGCCTCTATATTGTTCCATGGTGAGACCGCACCTTGAATATTGTGTGCAATTCTGGTCGCCGTATCTTAAAAAGGATATAGCGCTATTAGAAAAGGTTCAGAGAAGAGCCACCAAAATGGTAAAGGGGATGGAAGGATACTCCTATGAAGAAAGGCTAAAAAGGTTAGGGCTCTTTAACCTGGAAAAGAGAAGGCTGAGGGGAGATATGATAGAAGTCTATAAATTAATGAACGGAATGGAACGGGTAAATGTAGATCAATTGTTTACGTTATCAGAATATAGAAAGAGTAGGGGACATGCAATGAAGCTAAAAGGTAAACTATTTAAGACTAATAAAAGAGAATATTTTTTCACTCAACGTGTAATCAAACTCTGGAATTTGTTACCGGGGGATGTAGTAAAGGCTGTTAGTGTAGCTGGGTTTAAAAAAGGTTTGGACAAGTTCCTGGAGGAAAGGTCCATAAACCATTATTAAGAAGGAACCCAGGATATCAGTGCTTCAAGCATTGTGGAACCTGTGTCTTTTGGGGAAACTGCTAGGTACGTATGACCTAGATTGGCCACTGTTGGAAACAGGATACTGGGCTTGATAGACCTTGGTCTGACCCAGTATGGCATATCTTATGTTCTTACTGTTTGGTTTCCCTATTTAATAAAAATGATGCTATGTGCTTCCTATTAGGCCTTAGGCATGCCATTGGGGTATCATAAAGTATTATGATGACCCTGAAAAAAACTGGTCAAAAGTTTGTCTTTAACAGTGGAACGAGGTAAGGCTATTTTACCCTAAAGAAAGCCTTTTTGTGTTAAAGGCCAAAAAGACTGCAGGAGAATCGAGGCTTAAGGATGCACCACATTTAGGACTCTACACATTTTATACGAGGCATTCCTACCACTAGAAACTCTTGACTGAGTTGGAACAATCATATCCAACCTTTTTGGAAATATTTTTGTGTGGATCAGTATTTATCTGCTTTCCTGTGTGATAGTAGTACAGTCAAACCTCGGTTTTCGTATGCCCTAGTGTTCGTACGATTCAGTTTTCATTGGCTTTTTTCGTTGAGATTTTGTCCCAGTTTTCGTACATTTTTTCGGTTTTCGTACAGTTGAAAATGGAGCACCATCTTGTGGCCAGAAGTGGGATTTTCTTTATTTTGATTCTTTGCTGATTGACTGTCTTCCATATGCCAACAAGAGTCTTCAATAAAGGTAAAAGTGATGTTAAATGTTCATTTATCCATTTCATTAGTCATTTATATTTATTTCTCATTGTTTTCTGCATGTAAAAATATAGTTATTATCTATAAAATGTATTTTTTGTTAATATTTTTGGGTGTCTGGAACAGATTAATTGGATTTACATTATTTCTTATGGGAAATATTGCTTCAGTTTTCATACATTCGGTTTTAGTCAGACTTTTTCAAACGGATTAATCACAAAAACCGAGGTTTTACTGTACGTGCTTGTGCATTCATCTTCTGAATGAAACCAAATTCTAAAACATTTAAAAATCTGTTTACTAAAGGAGATATTTTAGGCTGAAATCTTTTTATTAAAATTACAATGGAAAGCTGTCAGACCACTTTTCCCCAGGCAGTGTACCAATGTCTTCTTTTAATTACAATTCTGAAATAAGGGCATCCAAAATCTGGATTATTCTAACATCCTGTATTTGGGATTACCATGTAAACTTGTGTCCTGATTGCAGGTTTTACACCATAGTGCTAAGGTTGTATTAGGGAGGAAGCAATCCATTCTTTGTAAACTTACACTGCTTTTCTGTACAGCTAAGGATCACCATTAAACTTTGGTGCTTTATTCATCAAATTTTGTATGGTTGCGGTCCCATCTATATGATGGAACTGTTGAGCTAAGGAGGCCCTGTTAGATCACTTGTTCGGCCGATGGTATCCTGTTAACCTGTCCTTCAAAAAATGATAGGCTTAAGAATGCTTCAGACAAGATATTTTAGGGGCCCCCTTGTACTAAGATGTGGTAAGTTTTGAGTAAAAATTAATGTGTGATAAGCGCAAAAGTCATGTGCTAACTGCCCTCAGCAGTTACTACACTGAAAATTCCCCTAACGCATGACAGTGGTATTCACAGTTAATGTGGTTAGACTTAAAGCCACCCATTGAGGTGACATTAAGTGCACCTGCACTAATTGCAACATTGACAAATAGCACCCGGTATGTACCCCCCACGCTAACAGCAATGTGCAGTCCACGCCCACTCTCCACCTCCCATCACCGCCCCATCATGCTCCTGCGTGGTTTGCTGCCGTGCAGTCTTTAACACTTTTCCGACCTGCCCAGTATGAGTTTTTTGTGTTCTGATTGTGTTGACATCACTTAATCTAAAGATGGGGTTAGTTTGGTAAGGTGATAGTGATGATAAAGTTTATTGGGACGATATTCAGTAGTGATGGTCAGCGTTTAAGCTGGCTGGCCACTGAAAATGAAACTGAATATTCAGCGCCGGGATCCAGTTGATCTCTGGCACTGAATATCTGGGGTCAGCAGTGGTTAATGTGGCAATCCTGACAGTGGTAATATTCCGCCACTGTTTGGTTAGCTGCTAGCCATCGACCTGTCCTAATGTTATGGGGATTCTTAGCTGGTTAACTGTGATGTTCAGTCAGGGCCGGCCCGTCCATTAAGCAAGAATGTTTTTTGCACAGGGCCCCGCGTTTCAGGGGGCCCCGCGCAAAGAACATTCTGCTTTTTTAAAAATTACATTAAAAAAAAAAAAAAGCTGGCTGCTGCCGCTGCCGCTGTGGCAGCAGCAGAATGGAGTGTCCCGCGGGGCCCCCTCTGCCCGGCTGAGCCCCTCTGCACCGGCTTTCAGATATGCGAAGGGAGAGTGTCTCCCTCGCGTCTCTGTTAAGCCCGCAGGGGCAGATGGGAAATGGGCAGATGGGAAATTTCCTATCAGCCCCTGCTTCCCATCACCCCTGCAGGCTTAACAGAGACGCGAGGGAGAAACTCTCCCTTCGCGTATCTGAAATCCGGCGCAGAGGGGCTCAGCCGGGCAGAGGGGGCCCCGCGGGACACTCCATTCTTCCGCTACCGCGGCAGAAGCAGCAGTGGCAGCGGCAGCAGCCAGCTTTTTTTTTTTAAATTTGCCATGAGCCAATGGGGGGGGGGGGTAGGACTGGTAATGGGCTATGGGGGGGCTAGGACAGGAAATGGGCTGTTGGGGAGGGGTTAGGATTTGAGGTGGGCTGATGAGGTTAGGACTGGTAATGGGCTGTGGGCTGTGGGGGGGGTTAGGACTGGTAATGGGCTATGGGGGGGGTTAAGACTGGTAATGGGCTGTGGGCTGATGGGGGCTGTCTGGAAATGGGGTGATGGGGGGTTAGGATTGGTAATGGGCTATGGGGGAGTTAGGACTGATCATGGGCTATGGGGAGGCTAGGACAGGACATGGGCTGATGGGGAGGTGTTAGGACTTGAGGTGGGCTGATGGGGTTAGGACTGGTAATGGGCTGTGGGCTGTTGGGGGGGTTAGGACTGGTAATGGGCTATGGGGGGTTAAGACTGGTAATGGGCTTGGGCTGATGGGGGCTGTCTGGAAATGGGATGTTGGGGGGTTAGGACTGATAATGGGCTATGGGGGGCTGACTGGAAATGGGCTGATGGGGTTAGGACTGGAAATGGGCTGATGGGGGTTAGGACTGGTAATGGGTTATGGGGGGGGCTTAAATTGAAAATGGGGTGATGGGGGGTTAGGACTGGAAGTGGGTTGATGGGGGGCTAGGACTGGTAAGGGGTTGGGGGGTTGCTAGGACTGGAAATGGGCTGTTGGGGGAGCTAAGATTGGAAATGGGCTGTGGTGGGGGCTTGAATTGAAATGGACTCATGGAGGGGCTAGAACTGGAAGTAGGCTCATGGGGGGGCTTGGACTGGAATTGGGCTGAGTGGAGGGGAGCTAGGATTTGACATGGACTGATGGTGGGGCTAGGAAATGACTAGAAATGGGCTGATGGGGGGCTAGGATTGGAAATGAGCTGATGAAGGGACTCGGACTGGATGGATGGGGGAGCTAGGACTGGAAATGGGCTGATGCAGGGACTAGAAGGGAATGGATGCTGGGTGAGACTGGAACTAGAAGGGAGCTGATGTTAGGGGAGGATTAGAATGGGATGGGGCTGGGAGAGTAAAATGGAGAGGGGAAAAATATTTTGTGTGGGAGGGATGAAAAATCTACAATTGGCCGGGTATTGGGAGAGTAAGTGGGGATTGAGGATGGAGGGGTAAAATTTGTGTGGATGAAATAGGAATGAGGAAAGAGCAAAAGGAGAAAGATTAGTATGTTAAAGCAGATGTAGAGAGAGAGAGAATGGAAAAAAAAACTAGAAGAGAGAAGAAAGGACAAATGGACAGCAGACGATGGAGAGTTAGCAGAAAACATGAAGAAACCAGAAGAAAGTGGCTGGAGCAATTGCAACTGAAAACAAATGCACGAAAGGTAGAAAGATATCTCTTTATTTTGAATTTATTAACTGGAATATGAAAGCTCTGGGAAATGTGCATCATTAACGTCTGCGCTTTGTTTGGTACAAGAGGAAATTAATTTATAGTTTTATTTCTACAGTGTTGTTGTACATTCCAAGTTTGGCTTTTGTGGTTCCCAGTTTAATTATTGCCTTCCTATTTCTAAATTGTGATTCCTTGTTTGGTGATGGTCTATGTTCTGCATGTGTAACTGAGCTGAGGTATTCTGTTTATGTAATTCCTATTTGACATTGCCACTTGTTCTCTTTCCCCAGTAGGTCATGTATTCTTGTTCTCTGAAATGTATTTGTTTAATATTTGCAGTGTTGCCTTTTGATAGGTATGGTATGGTGCTTTTTGAGTCCTGGTAGTGCTGTTAGGATACGGTGGGGTTTGCTATGGGTTCTAAATGGGCAGAGTTTGTAGTAGTTCCTAATGTGCCTGGCGGTTGGCACTGGATTATAGTAATGTAGAAATCTTTTAGTCTTTCTTTATCCATACACTCATTAAGAGACATGTTTACTAAAAGTTAGTGTATGGTAACATTATGCAAATATTTATGCAAATAAGGCCACTTATGCAAATGAGGCCCCGCACCGAGTCTCCGCACATGGCCCCGCACCCCCCTTGGGCCACCCCTGTGTTCAGTCCACCTGCCAGGATCGCCCTCACCCCGCCCAGACAGTTAGTGCTGCTCAGTCTCTCTTGCCAGGGTTTATCCAGTTAGCAGGTCCTGGTAACTAGATAAACCCCTTTGAGTAGTGGTCCATATTTTAAAAAGTCTTTGTATTTTGGCTGTGGGAGTCCAGGGAGACATGTCCTACTGCTCAGCATGTATCACATGACCACTGGATTTATTTTATTTTATTTATTAAAACCTTATATGCTTCCATTACAATAAAATCTTATGCAGAGCAGAGACTACCGGCTCAGTTTGTAAATCTCAAAGTATTGCTGTTCTTCCTAACATTTCATGATTAACCTACCAACCCATAAGATGTATTTGTGGGACTCGTTTGTCAAACTGAGCATTAAGTTTACTGTACTGATATATAATCCCTTTTTGGCTGAATTACGTATGTTATAGGAATATCTGTGCAGGACTGCACGATACACTGTAATTGTTTATTGCCGAAAATGATAGGATTGTGTTGAGGTTTGCTCCTTATTTATTTAGATTGTTCTCAGCATGCATGAAGGGACCCACAGTGTTCCTGAGGGATGACTGTGTAGGATTTTATGCATATCCGTCACTAATTTGTGGTTGAAAGGTAAGCAGACTTGATTATAGGCAGGGATACATTTTTATGAGAAAAAAATATATTCAGACAACCACAGTGACAAACTTCTATTAATATCAAGAGGAGATGCTGTACTCTGCTCTGTTAGTAGCTAATAAGAAGAAACACCCTTGAGATGGGATTGAATTGTTTTCCAAGGTACTATATACCATGCTACTATTTATTTTCTTTCCTGAAGTGCTTAACAATTAAAAAGATATACTATTGCAGACAGGAGTTTGGGGATTATGAATGTTAGATCCTGGATTTAAGGACATTAAAATAGATTGCTTGCAAGTAAATGAAGAGCATTCGTAAACAACTTTATCATCCGAAGGCCGACTATAGCAGTATAATTCTCTGTGTCTTTAGGAGCAACATTTTTTGAGATCTAGCCATAGCCATCATTTTGATGCTAATATTGGTTGAATCTTCAGACTGTCATTATTAAATCATGTTAGGTGTTGACAGGAGACTTTATTAGGACTGTTATAGCACAAAAATGCATTAGGCCAAGTGACAGCAGGTGATCAAGTTGTGAAGATACTGGTATAGACTTATATTAGCAGTTTCCTTTGCAGTATCTGATATTAGGAGAGATGGAACATGGGTCATGTGCTGACAATGATGCCAGCTTGCACGAAGGGCAAGAGGCTGAAAATGGCTGCCCACACTTCTTTGACCAGTTTAAAAATATGCATGCCACCTTCCTATCAGAACCAATGGGGAAAATGAATGTATAGCAGAAATATAGAAATGTAGGGTATTTGTTGAGACAGTAGTTCTATATCTGTATTGAAGAGGCTGTCTGCTAAGTTTGGGAAGGTTGACATTGTGTTAGTAAATGCAGAGTCCTACAAAGTTCTAATAAGCGGTGTCTGTATTTATGTTAAAATGGGGAAATTTTGATAGAGGGGAGAGGCAGAGCAAGATGGCGGTTGCATGATTCCTGAGTTCTGCTGGGCAGTGGTCAAGCGTAAAAGGAGATCAAGGGGTTTTCCAGCTGATGCTGGCTCCCCCCCACCTCACCTTTGACTAGACTTATGGATTCTTTTGTTGTCCATGGGCTGCTAGTGCAAGCTTCACTTGGGAGGGAGTCCCTGGAAGATTGAACAAGGAAAGAGCGTCCAATTCCTATGAGCCCCAAGGAAAGAAGGCAGCCTCTGTACCCAGCGCCGGTGGAAGAGTCATCATCCCTGGCATTGGCAGAGGAGTAGTCATCCTCACCATGTAGTGCTTATGTGCTTCTTTGCATGCTTTTTGACATGCCTGGAACAAACATGAAGGTACGTGCTGATCAAGCATGACTGCTCCCGGACACTGTAAGGCCGGCTGGCCACTTTCAAGTCCAGTTACTCTCTCATTGAAGCCTCAAGGAGCAAGATTTGGTAAATGTAGTTTCAATTAATCAAGCTCTGGGGAGTTCAATGGAAGCCATTTGGATTGCAATTGAAGGTCTTGATAGGACCTTTTCAGGACAACTGTTTCTTCTCTCCAGTCAAGTGAAAACACTGTCTACTTAATTTAGTTGATATGAGTTGCTGATCATGCTTGGTGTAAGAACAGATTGGATGCACCAGAACTGAAGGTAGAGAACTTGTTGGTGACATACAATATATCTGGAAAATATTTCAAAAAGAAAACATTTTTGATTTGTTAATTTTTCTAAAGTTCTCTAGATATTTTTTAGAGATGTTGAAGAAATACTTGAGATATTAAAACCCCCTTCGGAGGCATTGCCACTTATCTCTTTAGGCTTTTATGTGCCATCTTCGAGTACCGATTTTCAGGCTGCTGATCACTGAATTTAGGACAGATACCATCTGATTGTTTAGACTTGACTGCTTTCCTTGAATTGGCAGTGAAACCTGTGGTCCAGGTGACTATGATAGGGACTTTTTTGTTTGAGACAGATCATGATTTGGTCCTTAAGTTGTTTTTTAAGTATAGGGACGATCTCTTCAATTTTAAAATTTATTAACTTTCTGATGTAGCTAGAGCTATACAGTTAAGAAGAAAGCAATTCCTCATTAAGTCTCCTAAGGTCCTACAAACTGGTACAGTATTCTTTTTTAAGTTTCCTTGTAATTATAAGATATATAAATACTAAGGGCCTGATTCTGTCCCACGAATAGAAGGGATGGACATCCCAATGGGATGTCTATCCCCGCTATTCATGCCCTCCCCGCCAGCGTTTA
The DNA here is from genome assembly GCA_033557465.1 of Ichthyophis bannanicus. Taxonomy (NCBI): domain Eukaryota; kingdom Metazoa; phylum Chordata; class Amphibia; order Gymnophiona; family Ichthyophiidae; genus Ichthyophis; species Ichthyophis bannanicus. The sequence continues at coordinate 549,974,947 of CM066033.1, forward strand.
ACCCTCCCGCTGGTTGTACAGGGAGGTTAGATGGGGGTGGGGAAGGGGCGGAGTTAGGGAGGGCGGGCGGGTGGTATGTCGGCCCTGTACGTCCAGGGCCAGCCACTTGTGTGGGGAAGTTATTCCACCTCCGAGGTGGAATAACTTCTCTGAACGTTTTCTTTCGGTGAGCCCGGAGCGTGGATGGGGCAGGGGAGCCCAAGGACATTCCCCGCAGCCCGACCCTGGCCTTAGGAGGCCAGATCAGGGGTCGGGCTGCGGGGAATGCCTTTGTGAAGCTGGCAGCCAGGATCGCGGCTTTACAATGGAGCCGCAGTGCCATGGCAACCGGATGCCATGGTGCCCCAGCTCCATTGTAAAGTCCTGACTGAGTTAGTTGGGCTTTCCCTGTATGTGCAGGCCTGGCTGAATCACAGTTCCAGCCTTCATGAACAGAGCTGTTCGCGATTCTGGTCCTACGGTGCTAGACGTGCCCCGCGGGATCAGAATCGCAACTCCCTCTGGACGTACAGAGGGGCTGTACATCTGGGATGGAATGAGCCTGTGTGTATCTCTTGATCCAGCACAATTATCCTCCTTTTCTGATAAGATTAAGCAAGTTTTGGCAGTGGGTGAAATGAGTACCCAGGTATGTACATTACTCCTGAAAGTTAACTGGATGTGCCTTTCATTGATTGCACTGGCAGGGGATCCATTTAATCTCCTTGTTTCTTTTGAAATGTTCCTCTCCCTTCTATGTCCAAAGTACTTTCCACCTACTAATCAAGGATTAGTTTGCTTATGGTTTATTGTATGTATAATTTTGCTCGCATTTTCTTTCCCTTTTTGTACCTCTATTTCCTGTACAAGTGTTAACTTGGAAATATTTTTGAAATTTCTAAATAATAAAGTTTAAAAAATGGGATTTCCAGAGAAGAAGATTTCTCAATATGGTGATGTGTTTAAAATGATGCATCAGCCCATCTGAAAGGATGGAAGAAGTGTATAAATGGTAATTCCATGAGTCACAAGGAAGAAAGCTCAGAGGTAGGATATGATGCAAGACCTGGGGAGGCAGCCAGGGCCTGCTGCTTTCCAGACTCTAGGGAGCTGAGGGGCAACTGTGGGCTGTTCTTTCTGTTCCCACAGAGGAGGTGAGTTGGTCACTTCTCCTATCCGATGAAAGGGTGGAGGAGTTTCATGAAGGGACTCAGCAGTCCAAAATGGTCTGGAAGATGCATCTTCCAAATCATTAGGATCAAACGCTCTGTCTGGAGATGGGCATCAAGCAGTTATTTGCTAACTATTGCTGTGAAAAAAGAAGGATTCTAGAGTAGAGGCCTGAAAGTAAAGCCCCAGGGAGTCCTAGCATTCCTGCAGATCACAGACTGTTTCTTTCATACCGTGGACCTTTTGCAGTGTTTTTTGCTTAAGTGAAATTTAGTCTTTGGTTTGGAATACTCAATATATGACTACTTTTTGTAGAGAATTTGAGTTAAAGATCTGCTTATGGCCTCATAACTATATGTTGTTCCCCTGTCTTAGAATTTATTTATTTATTTATTTAATTTTCTTATATACCGCGCTATTTGTCATCAGTGCTGTTTACATTGAAACAATACAACAATTGGTCAGATATAACAGACCTATTACAAGTAACAGGAAAATCAGTAACAGGAATCAGTGCTCAAGACACTGCACAGTTTTCCCAGTACTCGGCAATCTCTGAACATGTTCTCTTAAGTTTTTGTAGTCCGTGCCCTCCAAAAAGCAGTTACATAAAAAACAAAATCTTACATCTTCACTGCACATGTGGCGGGTAATTTTATAACACATCACCTGTGGGTGGAGACCACAAAGGCACCTACTTAACTGACAAAGTTAATGTGCAGGAAATGTAGGTGGTGTGCCTAGCATCAACCCTGTGTTCACCGTGTTGGGCAGACACTTACCACAAGGAGTCGGGTCCCTGCGCTTGTAGGTAGCATGAGAGCACCTGTGCTACTTGCCTTGACAGGGAACACGGTCCTGGGTCCACAGAAAGAAATGTAGGTTTCAAGGTTGTGGCTGTGGTTGCAGTGCTAATACCCTGAAATGCCAATCCCAACACCCTCATGATTGCTGATCCCCAGCCATACACACACACACACACACGACAGCAATATGACCCCTCATGGTAACCCCCCTGATGCCCCCCAACAGCGTTCCCCACGTGACCCTATGCCAACCTCCCAAACCTCCCTTCCCAGCTGTGGCAACTGTCAAAATTGTATAAGTAACCCTTCATGGTAGTCTGTAGGAGTGGCTACAGTGTTATGGATAAGAGAAATCTGAGAATAGTCTGGTCAGTAGGCCTTGAAGTTGGAAGATATACTGGAGCAAACTGACAAACTAAAGAGTAATAAATCACCAGGACCAGATGGTGTACATCCAAATGTTCTGAAAAAAACTAAAATATAAAATAGCAGACCTATTACTAGTAATCTGTAATCTATTGTTAAAATTGCCTAAAGTACCTGAGGAGATGGTGATAAATGTAGTTGTACTACCAGCTCTTAGTGTAGCAACTTGCAGGCCATGTGCAAGGTAAAAAAAAAAAAGACAAGGGCTGCACGGTGATGCACTGCCATCTCAGTACCAAGCGCCCCTCCCTTCAAGCCCAGCACACAGCCATACGCACATCAGTAGCTCCACTTGAGCATAGCCTCCTTGCCTGATCAGCATCCCCACAAATAAAGCCTCCTGGCACAAGACCAAACAATCTCCCCCCAAAGCCATACCCCACCAACCAGAGAGGATACCATCTCTGGTAGGCTGCTCGGGGAAATTTACAGGGCCAGTCTCCCTGGTGTGTAGTGGATGGAGCAGGAGTGGTCCCCTTTTGCCCCTGCTCCAGTGCTGCCCAGGTTCAAAATGGCAGCTTTGAACTCTAGTCCGAGTGCCTGAAGAATCTGTACTAGAACAAAAAACATAAAATAATTGCAGAAAATTTGAAATTGAATCTGTACTTTATATAATTATCACGTGTCTTTCAACACTCAGATGTTTAGTTATTCAAAAATACACTTCATAAATCTTCTGACTGATATGAACGGATATACGGTCTCATTTAATGATATACTGTTTCTTTTTCGCTGACAGAGCTCACTCAAGGCTGCTAGATGATTCGGAGCCACAGCCACTTATGAAGGAGAGGTGTATTCCCAACTGGAGTACAGATAGTAATTAGATCTTACCTGCTAATTGCTGTTCCTGAAGGAACGACAGTCCAGTCCCTTCACTTCTGGGTTGCGCAACCCTTCCAGCAGCTTGGAGGCTGAGCCCACCTTTTTGGGGGATGGAGCGGTATAAATACCACTGGGACCACCCCCCCCACTCCAGTATTCGATTGAAAAAGCAGATCTAACCAACTTCTACTGGAAACCTATCCCTAAAACACTCAAACCTAAGTAACAGGTATATATATTGAAATTATTATGTCTTTTTTTTTTTTTCTTTTTTTTTAAAGGAAAACAAAGGAAAACCAAGGAGAAGGGGGCCTGGGAAGCCTGAGGAGATGTCTGCTTCTAACCGAGTCGGCTTCCTCCCGGAGTTCTTCCTGCCGTACTGAGCTACGGCCCCAACAATGCCTGGCCCCGAACCCGATGTCTGAAACGGTTGCCAGAACGGGTGGGATCAGGGACTGGACTGTCGTTCCTTCAGGAACAGCAATTAGCAGGTAAGATCTAATTACTATTTCCTTATCGTCACTCCAGTCCAGTCCCTTCACTTCTGGGAAGTACCAGAGCAGTTCACCCCTGGGAGGGTTCCGGCATACCGGCCTGAAGAACCGCTAGCCCGAACCGGGCGTCCGCTGCACTCTGCACGTCCAACCTATAGTGCTTGGAGAAGGTATGCAGCGATGACCAAGTCGCTGCCCTACAGATGTCCAGCGGAGGCACCAGGGAAAACTCCGCCCAAGAGGCCGCCTGAGCCCTAGTGGAGTGGGCCCGCAGTCCCACCGGAACCTGCTTCCCCTTCAGGATGTAAGCGGAGGCAATCGCCTCTCTGATCCACCTGGAGATGGAGGCCTTGGCCGCCGCCTCCCCCTTGTGCGGCCCTCCAAACTGGATGAATAGTCGGTCGGACTTTCGGAATGGCGCTGTACGAGAGAGGTAACGTTTCAAGATTCTCTGGATGTCTAGTAGACGCAGCCTGTCGTCTGTACCTACCTGCCCCTTAGACGCTAAGACTGGTAGGGTAACTGTCTGGTTTACATGAAAAGGAGATATAACCTTGGGTAAAAAGGACGGTACTGTACGCAGAACCACCTTGTCCTTGAGAAAGGCCAGGAAGGGGGGCTGGGACGAGAGCGCCTGCAATTCTGGCTGAGCAAATGGCGACCAGGAAGACTGTCTTTAGAGTTAAATCCTTCAAGGAGGCTCTCTTCACTGGCTCGAAGGGTTCCCCGGCCAAGGCACTTAGCACTAAGTTGAGATCCCAAGGGGGGATAACCGACCTCCGTTGCGGACGTAGCCGACTAACCGCTCGTAGGAACCTGGCCACGTCGGGGTGCGCCCCTAAGGGCCTGCCCCGGACCTTTCCTCTATAGCAAGAGATAGCTGCCAACTAAACCCGCAAGGAGCTATGCGCCAGACCCTTTTCGAAACCTGCTTGCAAGAAGTCCAGAATCTCCGGAACCGAGGCCGAAAGTGGTTTCCGACGATGCTCCGCGCACCAAGCTTCGAAGATGCGCCAAACTCTTACATAAGAAAGGCAGGTCGAGCGCTTTTTGGCCTTCAGAAGAGTCGAGATTACCGCTCCTGAGTAGCCTCTTTTTAGCAGCCGCGCCCTCTCAATAGCCAGGCCGTAAGCGAGAACCGATCCACCTAAGGCATCCTGACCGGTCCCTGCCTCAGCAGGTCCCTTTTGAGAGGGAGCCGCCAAGGACGGTCGGCGAGCAGCCTGACCAGATCGGCATACCATGGGCGACGAGGCCAATCCGGGGCTATGAGAATTACCAAGCCCTGGTGAGTCTCTACCCGTTGGAGAACTTTCCCGATCATAGCCCAAGGGGGGAATACATAGAGAAGACCCTCCGAAGGCCACTTTTGAGACAGGGCATCTAACCCTTCGGACATCCTTTCCTTCCTTCGGCTGAAGAATCTGTCCACCTTGGCTGTAGAGAACCGTGCCATGAGGTCCATGACTGGGCAGCCCCAAAGGGCTACTATCTGGTTGAAGGTCTCCTGTTCTAGCTCCCATTCCCCGTGGTCTATCTTGCACCTGCTGAGGAAGTCGGCCGTGACGTTGTCCTCTCCCGCCACATGCTGCGCTGACAGAGCTGGTAGGCGGGACTCCGCCCACTGGAAAAGAGAGTCCGCCTCCTTCTCTAAGGTGCGACTGCTGGTGCCTCCCTGGTGGTTGATGTAGGCCACCGCGGTGACATTGTCGGAGAGAACTCGGATAGCCTTTCCTTGCACTAATATCCTGAATGCCTTGAGAGCCAGAGTGACAGCCTGCAATTCCAGTCTGTTGATGGGCCACTGCGATTCCAACTGTGACCAGAGACCCTGGACGAACTGGTCCTCGCAGTGTGCTCCCCAGCCTGTCAGACTGGCATCCGTCGTCAACAACACCCACTGATGGGGATCGAGGGGCATTCCGCGGTCCAGGTTCTTCGGGCACCTCCACCATTGTAGGGACTGTTTGGTCCGAGGAGCGCAAGGTAATTGCATCGAGAGGGGCTGATGTTGGGGAGACCAACGACGCAATAGCGCCCTCTGCAACCGTCGCATGTGGGCCCTGGCCCATGGCACCACCTCTATTGATGCCGCCATAGTTCCCAGAACTTGGAGATAATGCCAGGCTGAGGGACTTCGTCTGGCCAGAAACTGAGTGATTAGAACTCTTAGACCCCTTGATCTTGACCGTGACAGGAACACCCTGCCCCTGAGGGTGTCGAATCTTGCTCCGAGGTACTCGAGATCCTGAGAGGGAGTCAACCTGCTCTTTGTCCGGTTGATGACCCACCCCAACTCCTCTAGGACCTGAATCACTCTGGCCATTGCCGCGTGGCTTTCCGGAGCCGACTTTGCGCGTATTAGCCAGTCGTCCAAGTAGGGGTGTACTAAGATGCCCTCCTTTCTTAGGAAGGCCGCCACTACGACCATTACCTTGGTGAACGTCCTGGGGGCCGTGGCTAGGCCAAAGGGCAGGGCCTGGAACTGAAAGTGGCCTCTTGGTACCGCGAATCTCAGGAATTGTTGATGGGACTTCCTGACTGGGATGTGCAAGTAGGCTTCCGTCAAGTCGAGGGAAGTGAGGAATTCGCCTCCTCTCACGGCCGCTATGACTGAACGTAGGGTCTCCATCCGAAAGTGAGGAACCCTGAGGCAGCGGTTGACTTGTTTTAGATCTAGGATTGGCCGAAAGGAATCCTCCCTTTTCGGGACCACAAAGTAAATCGAGTATCGACCGAATCCGCATTGGTCTGGGGGAACTGGAATTACCGCCCCTAATGCTATTAGACGGGCGAGGGTAGACTCGATCGCTGCCCTTTTTGCTGGAGCTCCACAGGGCGACTGAACGAAGGCTGGTGGGATTTGCTTTGCGAATTCTAGCGCGTAATCTTCTCTGATCACCTCTAGTACCCATTGATCGGACGTGACCCGGGTCCAGGCGGGGAGAAACAGCCTCAGGCGGCCGCCTACCGGGCGTTCTTCCCCCCGGACCCCCGACACCTCATTGTTGTTTCCTGGGGCCCGAGAAGGGGGAGGAAGAGGAGGAGGAGGAAGCTCCAAATCCCCTACCTGCCCCTCGAAAACTTCTGAAACCTTGACCCTTAGAGGGAAACCGGCCCCTGGAGAAGGGGTTTGATCTGGCTGAACGAAATCTCCGCGTCTCCCTAGGCTGAGAGCGCACAGGGGCTTGGGAGCGGCCTAGCCTCGGTCTATCTTCCGGGAGCCTACCTCCCTTGGACTCGCCCAGATCCTTGACCAGCTTCTCCAGATCCTCCCCAAATAAGAGTTTCCCTTTAAAAGGGAGCCGACTTAGTCGAACCTTCGAGGAGGCATCAGCTGCCCAATTACGTAGCCACAGATAACGCCTGGCCGCCACCACCGAGGCCATGTTTTTGGCTAGGCTTCTGATGAGGTCATACTGACTATCCGCCAAGTAGGCTGCGCCGGATTCCACTTTGGCTGAGTTTGCCTGGATCTCGGCCGAAGAGTCTTCTGACTGAAGCTGCTGAGCCCATCTTAGGCAGGCTCGAGCTACCCAGGCTCCTGACACGGAGGCCTGTAATGCAAGGGCGCTTACATCAAAGGCTTGTTTCAGGAGAGTATCCAGCTTCCTGTCCTGTGCGTCCTTTAAGGCCGAACTGCCCTCAACTGGGATAGTCGTCTTCTTAGTGACTGCAGATACCGCTGCGTCCACCCTGGGCGATTTTAGTAGTTCCTTATCTGACTCTGGGAGAGGGTATAGGCGAGACATGGTTCGGACCCCTCTTAGGCTGGATTCCGGTTGGTCCCATTCTTCCTGGATCATCTGGCGTACTACTCTGTGGACTGGAAAAACCTTCTGGGATTTCCTAATGGCCTGTATTAAGGGGTCCTCCAATGCCTCCTCCTGCGATGGTACATCTGAGGCCACATTGAGTACTTTTAAGGATTCATTAATTAGCGCCGGGAGCTCCTCTCTCCTAAAGACCCTAACTATCCGAGATTGATCTTCTTCCGGGATCTCTCCTTCTTCCAGCTCCTCCTCCTCCTCGTCCAAATCCATCGCCGAACCTTCCTCCTCCGGAGTCCCCTGGGAAAAGGACGGTAGGAGATCCTCCCCGTCCAGCCGCTGACGCTTAGGAGGGATGCTGGATTCAGGATTGATCGCCCCTAGGCTTCTGGATGAACTCTCCTCCCCTGGTGTGGTAACCCCATCTGCCCCCAGGCCCTGCTTGCGCAGGCAGTAGGCCTTATGGAGTAAAAGGATGAAGTCAGGGGAGAAGAATTCTCCGTCCCCTCCTGCACTCGAGGGAGGGGGTGGAGGAAGCAGAGGAGGCGTGGGAAGCTCCGAGGGGGTAGAGACCGAACCCTGGGACCCCCCTTCCCCTACTAGAGGGTCAGATGATCCCTGGGAAGGCTGCAATATCTCCTGTTCCACTGATGTAGCCACTGCGGTGCAGCTCCTGCAGATTCCTGTCTCTGCGGAGGTGCCCCTGCGTGTCCCACATGAAGGACAGCGTGGCTTGGAAGCCATGGTGAAAGATTGGGGCTTAACTTTGAAGGCCCTTGTCCCCAAAGCCCAATTTCCCTTAGGACACAATTCCTAACAATACCCCTAGGAGAGCTAAAGGGGGGATACCTTAAACAAGACCAATTGGGCTGCCAAAAATAAATGCGATTAAAATAAACGCTAAATAAAAATAGAACAGAACAGAAATCGAGCCTGAAACAAACGAAATTAATAAACTAATTCCCAAAATTAACTCGAAATTAGTGGCTAGCACTACTTTGTCCCCTAAGGGAGGTACTTGCAGTTTGCAGATTGCCGATCCTGGGCCCGATGCTGCGAATCCCACCCGAGGGCTCTACACGTGGTAGGCCTCACCACGTGGAGCCTGCTCGGGGAAAAAAGATATTCCGGCGTCTGCCAACACTCCCCCGCTGAGCCCGATGCTGAGCCCTTGCAGAATCACGAGTGCGATCGCCGTCTGATCGCACCGTGAGAAGACCGGGGTACCGTGTGGATCCTCTCCGCGGTCAGCCTGGCCAGGCCGGAATGGAAGGCTTCTCCCCGGTTGCCGTTGCAGCCTCTAGCGCTCAGCCACCTTCAGGGCTTCGGCGCGAGGCTGTTTCTCCCCACAACGTAAGAGCCCGAAGTGTAGGAAGCCGGGTAGAGCAGAGCACCTCCTCGCTGCTACAACCCGGGGCTTTGCTCTGCGAGCCACGTCGGGCGCCGGAGGGGGGGGGGGGGAGGGAGAAACAATTCTTAAAGGAGCAGAGCCCCTAAAATCGCAAGAGAAAAAAGGGAATTAAATTAAACACAAATTAAGCTAAAATTAATCTAAAAATTAAGGAAACTAAGCAAATTAAAGTAGGACTCCAGTAAGCCCCAGGCTTACGGAACCCTCCAGCTGCTTGGAGGCTGAGAATACTGGAGTGGGGGGGTGGTCCCAGTGGTATTTATACCGCTCCATCCCCCAAAAAGGTGGGCTCAGCCTCCAAGCTGCTGGAAGGGTTGCGCAACCCAGAAGTGAAGGGACTGGACTGGAGTGACGATAAGGAAAGCTTTTTATTGCCCTCTGGATCAAGATCCGATAGAGATAATACAAGTGGAGGTTTTCTCTGTTCTGGAGAATGCACTTGTCATTGATTTGATTTCAGAGAAGGAATGGAAGTTTTGTCAGCTCGATATCCAAGGGCTGCAGGTTTTTATGTAGTGCCTAAGGTGCATAAATCATTGACAAAACCTCCGTGCCACCCCCTAGTGGCAGGTATTAGTTCAATGTTGAAACTGGTATCTCAGTATTGTGATACATTTTTATAGCCACTGGTCAGCCAGGCAGACTCCTATGAATGGGATTCTAATAAGCTCATAATGGTTTTGTCGTCGATAAAATAATGTGACCCTCGATGCCGGATGATAACATTGGACATTACTTCTTTGTATACAAACATACCACAACAAGAGGCTATCATTACATCTTTGCAATATCTTTCAGGGATGGGTTTGTCTAAAAGAAGACTGGATTTTTTGGCTCAATTGCTGGAATTCGTACTTGGCAGAATTATTTTCAATTTCAGAATCAATTTTTCCATCAGATACATGGAGTGGCCATGGGAGCTACAGTGGCCCTTTGGTGGCATGTTTGGTTGTTTGGAATTTTGAGGAGACCCAGATACAACAGTCTGTTTTTTGGGAGCATATAGCACTATGGGTTTGGTTTATTGATGATATTTCTTTTGTATGGACAGCCTCAGAGTAACAATTGTACTATTTTTTAGATTGGATGAATACTGTCAATGCCTATCTGAAGTTTACTCCACATGTTTCAGCTGCTGTTATCCATTTTTTGTATATTGAGTTTAGGATGAACGTTAATAGATTTTCCACATCTATATACCAGAAGGACACAGATTGGAACAGCCTTTTGAATTTTGAAAGTTTCCTTCCCTGGCATTTACAGGAGTATATCCCAGTGGGACTGTTTTGGCGTCTTAGATACTTGTGTATGACGATGGAAGAATTCCAGAGACAATAGACTCTAATGAAACAAGGGTTTCTACAGAACCGCTATCTTATGAAGGCCATAAATCGGGCATTTAAAAGGGCAAACTATGTCCACCTGGAGCTGCTATTTGAGCCTAGGCACAATGAGGCTGAGAGTACTCCAGTATGTTACTCCCATATCTTGCCCAGGTTTTCTGTATTAAGTCGTTGATTTTGAGACACTAGGAGGTGTTACATGCACACCCGGTCTTTGAAGAGATCCCTCGTTTTGCATTTACTAGGATCCATAATCTAAGGAATTATTTTGTACATTCCAAGTCTTTGGAGAAGAAATGTGATGACAGATGCCCCACTGTGATGGGTCATGCCAAATGTGGAAAATGTGTGGTGTGTCCACACACAATGGAATGACATCAGTTCATTCATCCGCATTTGGGCTCCAAGTTTGAACTCAGGAAATCCACTACATGTACTAGCTCTGGAGTCATTTATGCACTCCTCTGTCCTTGTGAAAAAATATACATTGACCAGACCACCAGGATGTTCAAGACACGGATTTTTAAACATTTATCATCAATAAGAAGTAGAAAGGAGTCTGCACTTCTGATGACACATTATTACAACACATCATTCTATTGAACAGTTAAGATGTTTTGTTATTAAACAGTTAAGTGGGATGGTGGGTGGGGACTTTGCCAAATTGCTATTTCAATGGGAACAGCATTTCATATTTCTGTGGCAAACAGTTCATCCTCTGGAACTTAGTGGCCAAACTGAGTGGAATTGGTTTTATTAACGTCTCATTAAAAAAAACCACACACCTGTTTTTTGACTGGGTGTCTGGGTTGAGTTCCTTGCACATGAACATGCAGGCATGGTGTTCAGTGTGCTTTATTGGGGCTGCACAGTGGGAGCAGTTTTTTCTATAGATTATGTATTTTTAAGTAAAGTTTTTGTCATTTTTCTAGAAGAACTCCCTGATGAAGCTGTAGACAAGCAGCAAAACCATAGGCCGGTATCAGAGGTGTTGTTTGGATATGCTCTGGATCTATAACCTGTACCTACAAGGAGAGATCAGATAAATTGGACAATCCACAACTCTCCTTTATGTCTACACTTTTGAGGACTTTTAAAACAATTTTAAATGAGCCCAAAACATTTAATGTGCTGATAAAATGGAGCGATGATGAGAAAGCAAGTGGTTGTGTTGTGAGTCATCTAGCAGCCTTGTGTGAGCTCCGGCAGCAAAAAAGAAACCGTGTATCATTAAATGAGACTGTATATCGGTTCATATCAGTCATAAGATTTAGGAAGTGTATTTTTGAATTACTAAACATCTGAGTTTAATAAAATTGCGGTGTTGAAAGACATGTGATAATTATATAAAGCACAGATTCAATTTCAATTTTTCTGCAATTCTTTACTTTTTGTTTTGGATATTTTTGCGGTATTTGGATGGTTGGTCAGTGTTCTGAATCTGTACTAGGACCAGTCAGTGCTTTTTAACATGTTTATAAATGATATGGAAAAACGAGTAATGAATTAAGTGATTATGTTTTTATTTGTTTATTTAAAACAATGCATATACTGCCTATAAAATATTACTTGGGTATTGATAAAACAAACTATAATAAAATCATACGTACAAGCTACAGAACACAAGACAATAACAGAATGGCACAAATCTATGAAATGTGTCGTGCCTTAACCTGCTTACCAAACAATCGAGCATAATTTGTAAGCCTGAGACTTGAAGGTAGCATGTTCCATAAGCAAGGACCTATTTCAGAAAATGCATGTGAGCTTTGGCACACTGAAAGGACAGCCCATTTAACAAATCTTGTTGCCATACGTGCAGGAATTGTGCTGCATAGTAGGAACCAACAAAGACCTGGGATAAAGAAAGGATGTCCCTTGTAGAATTTTATGTACAGTACATAGTACCTTAAATTTTAACCAGGGAGGAGTGGCCTAGTGGTTGGGGCAAGTTACCTCAGGTCGGGGATTCAAATCCCACTAGAGGACAGCAACCTTGGGCCAGAAGGACTGGGGTTTCTAGTCCCACAGGTGCTCCTTGTGGTCTTGGGCAAGTCACTTAACCCTCCATTGCCCATGTTCCTTGTATTAGTATATGTGTCTCATATCCCCTCGTGTTAAATGTATCCCCCAATTGTGTTGTGACCACTTTGATTGAAGGATAAGGTGGTATACAAAACTGTCTAAATAAATAAATAAATAACATGTTCTTCAGAAGGTAACTAATGCAAAATCTTTAGCCAGAGAATTATATGATTGTATGTCCCACACTGTGTAAGAACGTGCGCTACGAGTTGGAGAGCAGTGATGAAGAGGAAGGATCAACAAAGACCACACTGCAATAATCTAGGCCCAGAATCACCAAAGCATGAAAGGTCTCAAAGCAGTCATTCATCAGAAAAGCTTTAAAAACTGTAACTGCAGGATTTTGAGAAAACACACCTTGGTCGTATTGATAATTAAAAATCAGTAGTGACTCTCTGTCTTAAAGAATCACAAAGTGAGTCAAATTTTATGTCATGAAAGAAGAAATATAAGATTTTCTATTGACCAGCAAGACCTCAGTTTTTGCAGCATTGATGGCCAAACCATTTTGGAAAAACCATCATACGAGTACCCTAAGACAGCCAGTCACAATTGTTTACAGTGGTCCCAAAGAAGTTCGAAAAAGTACGAAAGGCATGTGTGATACTAAACCTCAAGCATCCATAAAATGTTGCACAAGAAGAATAAATATTAAAAAGGAGTGAGGGCCTAGTAGAACTCACCATAAGAGCCTGAGATAGCAGATTGCCAAGATCAGTAAAAATCATCACAAAGGAAACATGTGGGTCAGTCGATTTACAGTGTATCAAACATTAAGGGCAAAAGTGTCTCACCTTGTTATCTTATTCCAAATCCATGCAGGTGCACATTTAAAATGTCATGTCGCTCTGCAATATCTTGTACCTGGTCCCTGGCAAAAATCTGAATCTGAGTGCTTAAATCACAAGTGAATTGTGCAGAGTTACATGAGGACCTGGCAGATTGGGGAAGACGGCATTTACATGACATATGGAAAGAGATGAATATGCTGGGTTCCAAGCAAGGGAAAGATTACTCAAGCTAAATTTAACACCTAAGGCTAGAAGTATGATAATTAAGATGAACAAGGATGTAGCCAGTATAAAGGGACCAGTTATTGACATCACCAGAATTAATTGAATACAATATTGTGCAGCTAAAATTATTACTGCAAGAATACTACCATTTACAGTACAAGGCCAGAAGAAAAAGAGAACAACAGTTCCTCCTTGGAAAAAGTGCATCGAAGGAAAAATACAATCACTGCGCACAGAGGTATCCCTGCTGGATGGGTATCTAAAAGGATTTAGATCATCAAAGATATTAAGGAAGATCCAAGATAGCAAGCTGAAGCATGCTGCATTAACAAAAGACGACCTGAAATTTATATGTCCAACAATAAAATGAAAATAGCGGCAGAAGCTCAAAAACTTCGAAGATATGAAGAAAACAGAAAAGAAAGATATCAGAATAAACCATTTAGAGAAAATCCAAAATAATTCTACAGGGAATTGGGGAAGAGTATTAATATGGCAAAAACACCCCCAACCAAAGCCGAAACCGAAACCTTCTGGAGAAAGCTATATGAGGACCCTATACAACACAATCACAAAACAGAATAGTTACCCAGCATACAGAAGCATTTAGAAAAAACAAACATCAAACCCATGGAATGGCTTGTAATAACAAAGGAAGAGCTGGAAAGCAGGTTAAAACAAGCTCCATAATTAGCAGCATCTACACGTCTAGGTTCCAAAATGGCAGAAATATATATGTATGTGTTGGCATGTATGCATGTACATTGTGCAATGCTGGCACTTTACATATTAATACATGTTAATTTCATGTGTATTAACCTATGAAATATTAATTTGGCATGCACTACGCCAGGAGTCAGGACTGACTCGAAGGCACACATTGCATTTGCACATTTTTTAAAGCACACCAACAAATTGAATGTGAGCTAATCCCTAGTTTAAACAAATTCCTGGTGGATATTTTCACAAATCCATTTTTAGCCGTGTAGACAAGGGAAAGCCACTGCTGATCTCTGGGTGTGAGCAACAAGGAATGTATGTACTACTTGGTATCCTGTTGGATGCTTGTGATGCGGATTGGCCACAGTCGAAGACAGAACACTGTGCTTGATGGATCTTCTGGCTGACTCATTATAGCACATCTTATGTTGTTACATAGGAAGTACACCAGGAGAATGTGGGATGGAATCCTTTCAAAGCTGTGATCCTTTTTAAGACCAGAAGTGCAAATCCCATTTCCTTTGAATCGGTAAGTGACCGTGTCTTTAGACCGAAGTTGTAGCAGGTCTTTTGCTGCCGGAGGGGCCTAGTTTCAGATGGCCCGGGTTAACTGTCAGCCCAGCTTAGTAGACAGACCCCCTAATTGTTTCTTTTGCACTTGAGATGGACAGAGACCTAATTATGAGGTTGTATTTTAGAAGATGAACCTCTTTATATTTTGGTCAGAAAGGTAATATTGTTTCTGATTTTTCAAAGTCTATATGTGTTACTAGGAAGATCTTTGTGGAACCTAAGCAATATGTTTCAGGGATTCACGCCTCTTATTTTATTAAATTTCCTCTAAGTGTATTATGGTGTCTCAGGGGAATCATGTGTTTTTTTTATAACTTTAAGCAATTAAAGGCATTTCTGGGGAATAAAATTTCTGTCTGATTGGTTATTGATTTTCTGTATGGTTTGGATCTGGTACCAACTGCAGAAGTATTGCCGGTGAATGAAGATTTATGAATGCGAGGAACGAATAGCCGTGTATTAATATCTTCCTCTTTACCTCCTTTGTTGTGTGAAACTGAAACTGCATCATAGTGAAGTTATTTCTTCTCTGATGAATTCTCTTGATTGCTAAATGCATCTTCAGTGGACCAAATGCACCTCACAATGTTTGGGGTTTTTTCTTCACTTTTCTGGACTCTGCACCTGCTATTTGCATTATAGTCTTCCAACAGGTATTAGAAACATTAGGGGAAAGTTTCTGTCCTGTTTATCTTAGCTGTATTTGAGCGTATATATCAGACTGTACTAGATTTGTATCCTTTTGGGTGTCTTTTCATTGGGGTTATTTTTGCCATTTCTTTCTTTTTATTTCTGACAAATTTGCAGTAACTCAGCCTAAGCCTCTAAAGATTTCTTATTATTGTCCCTTTTAAGCATGGTGGACTTTTCAAACTTCAACTATCTATCTACGCCTGCTTTGGTACGGTCAGCCCTATACTTTTTAATTTAAATGTGAATTTTATTACCAGCTATTTGAACCATTAAACATGAATCTGAATTAACATTTTGCACTCTGCTTCTTCAGGGAGTTATTAATATAAATTATAAAATGATAGAATCATTGTAACATAATTGACCACAAAATATTCTAATATGAATCGATATTTCAGCAGATGATGAAGGTTGCATTCCAACACTAAAGATATCTTTAAATACTTCATGCATTTTAGTAGATTCTATTAATTTGAAATTTTTTCACTAAGGAGATTATAATTATTTTAGAAGCTCTTCCCCGCTTTGGACATTTGAAAATGGGCATACAAGCATCCAAAGCATGGAGACATCCCCTGAACCATTTTAGAAACCATTTTCAAAGACATCCCTGATGCGAGGACATCCAAATCTGAAGCCCAGAGCAGATGTATTCCACATTTTAAGAAAACTGGAAGGAAGGCCAAATGACTGCCAGCATGGTTTAAAGGTGAGGTCAGAGTGGCTGTTACATCCAAGAAAAGTTTCTTTCAGAACATGGAAAAAGGAAATGATGGAAACAGGAAATAACAAAAGCACTGGATAGTTAGATGAAAGGCATTGATAAGGCAGACAAAGAGAGAATTTGAAAAGAAGCTTGCTATGAAAGCTAAAATTCATAATAAAAACATTTTTGAGTACATTCATAGCAAAAAAAACCTATGAAAGTCAGTTGGACCATTAGATGATAGAGGAGTGAACAGGGCACTTAATGGGCCAATACAGAAAACTAGCATGGCCTTTACATAAAGATAACTCAACTTTTAGGCACAATTACCGCCACAGCCAAAATGCAGAAAAGAGACAGAGGTGTGCGTAAACAGCAAAGAAAAAGCTAGCGCACACGTAATGCCAAGAGTATTTCAATTATATGCAAATGAGCCGTGCATATTAGAATGGCATGCTGATATTGTCTGCATCTAATGAAGAGAAACACTTAGAAGATTTTGTAACCAGCATTAGCACCAGTATCTCTACGCCTGGTCTTGAGGTGGCTTAAACATCTACCACGTGTCCCCGACAGTATTTTGATGGCATCGGGGGCTTTCCCCAATGCCTGGATAATCAGATGATCCAGGCATCGGTGAAAGCTCTCGATGCCATCAAAATACTGTTGGGGGCCAATGCTCCCGACACAATGCAAATCTCTGGTGCCCCAGCGGCTCAAACCGAAACCTACCCAATTAAAAATAACCCTGGTGGCCCAGGGCCCCGCTCTTCCACCCGCCCAATCTAAAATAACCCTGGTGGTCTAGCAGCACCAAACCCCCCGCCCGCCCACCCAACCAAAAATAACCCTGTTGGCCCAGCAGTCCCAAACCCTCCACCCCCTCCGGGTACCTTTAGAAAGGAGTGGGAACGCTGTCATCTTGCAAAATGGTGGCACCTGGGCCCACATGGGCAGCATTCCTGCTCCTTTGTAAATATACCAGGAGGGGGGTGGGGGATTCAGGACTGCTTGGCTTCCAGAGTTACTTTTGGTTGGGCAGGTGGGGGGATCAGGGCCACTGGGCCACCAGGGTTATTTTTGTTTGGTTGGGAGGGTGGGAGGGTGGGACACCAGGGATTTGCTTTCTGTCGGGGGCACCAGCCCCCTGACAGTATTTTGACAGCATTGGGGGCTTTCCCCAATGCCTAGAACATCTGAGGGGAAGTTTGCAGATAGGCCATGTGTGCCCCTGTTTCTCTTGGAGAGAATGCCAGACTTGCTCTGACTTCCATGCACACGTGTTTGGCTTCCTATCCCGTATATTTGCATATGCACCCCTATCGGTTTGCTGCAAAGAGGCGCACAGAGTTGATAGCGCACAACTTCAGCGCCGACTTTCTACGATATTATATTATAATTGGCCTGTAAGGAAGGACAAGGCCATAGTGGAGAGACTGAATTGTTTGCTTTGATCTTTACTAAAGAAGATGTAGGAAACTTAAACATGCTAGAAATTTTATTTATTTATTTACATTCTCTTATATACCGCGCTATTCTGCATCAGTGCAGTTTACATTGAACAAACTGAAATTACGTTGAACAAGGCATTATAACTTGGAGATAACTATTTTACAGGGAACATGGGCTATGGAGGGTTAAGTGGCTTGCTCAAGACCACAAGGAGCACCTGTGGGACTAGAAACCCCAGTCCTTCCAGCCCAAGGTTGCTGTCCTCTAGTGGGATTTGAACCCCCAACCTTCCGGCCTGAAGTACCTTGCCCCAACCACTAGGCCACTCCTCCACATGATATTTAAAGGTGATGTATCGAAATAGGGGGGTTGGAACGGGATGGGCCACCCCCCACCAAACTTTTGCCGACAGAGATTGGATCCCCATGGGCAGGGTGAAAGGCCACTGCGATCAAGGCAAAGACTTCTATCTGCCCACGGGAGATCCCTGTGGGCAGTTAAGAGTCTTTGCCACAATCACGGCAGCCTTTCCCTCCTGCCCACAGGGATCCGATCTCCAGTGGGTAGACAGGTGTCTGTGGTGATTGCAGCCATTCCTTTCTCTTCTGTCTGTGGGAAATAGGATCCCTGTGGGCAGAACAGGGAGAGGAAGGCTGTAGGGGCTAGGAGGTGGAGATAGAGCGGAGCTGGGATCAGGGTTAAGATGGAGCTTGGCCTTTCCAATCCAAGAGGCGTTCCATGGCCCCTCTATGAGAGGAAGTGAAACAAATCTAAATAAATCTAGACGCTGTATTACAGCAATTTGATAAAATAAAGTAGCAAATCACTTGGACTGGAAGATATATACCCTGATGTGCTGAAAGATCTCAGAAATGAGATTGCTGACCTACTATTAGTAATCTGGGTACTATCATTAAAATCATCTGTAGTACTTGAAGATTGGTGAGTCACCATCGTAACACCAGGTTTTTAAAAAGGTTCCAGGGGTGATCCAGGGCACTACACACCGGTGAACCTGATGTCAGTAGCAGGTAAAATGGTAGAAACCATAATAAACAACAAAATTACTGAACCTATAGACATTAATGGGAAAAAGCCAATGTAGATTTACCCAAGGAAAGTCTTGTCTCACTAATCTGCTATATTTTGTGAAGATATGAATCAACAGGTAGATAAAGATGAGCCGAATGATATAGTGTATCTAAATTTTCACAGAGCCTTTGACAAGGTCCCTCATAAGAGACTTTTGAGGAAATTAAAAAGTCATGGGATAGGAGACAGTGTACTGTTATGGATTGGGAACCGGTTAAAAGATAGAAAACAACGAGTAGTGCTAAATGGCCAATTTGCACAGAGGAGAAAGGTGAATATTGGAGTACCCCAGGGATCTGTGCTGAGCCCACTGCTTTTTAACATATTCATAAATGACCTGGAAATGGGAATAACGAGTGAGGTGATCAAATTTGCAGATGACACAAAATTATTCAGTGGTGTTAAAACACCCAAGAGTGTTTTGAAAAATTGCAAGAGGACCTTGAGGAATTGGGAGACTGGGTGTGTGAATGACAGATGACATTTAATGTGGGCAAGTGCAAGATTATGCACTTAGGGAAGAACCTAAACTACAATTGCATGATGCAAGCTTCCACATTAGGAGTCACCAACCTGGAAAAGGATCTAAGCATCATCATGGATAATACAGCGAAACCCTCCGCCCAGTGTGCAGCGGCGGCCAAGAAAGCAAATAGAATGCTATGAATCATAAGGAAAGGAATGGAGAATAAAACAATGATATTATAATGCCTTTGTATTGCTCCATGGTGCAACCGCACCTTGAATATTGTGTGCAAGTCTGATCGCCATACCTTAAAAAGAGTATAGCTGAAATAGAAAAGGGCCACCAAAATGATAAAGAGGGTGGATGTATACCCCTTTGAGAAAAGGCTAATGAGATTAGGGCTCTTCAGCATGGAAAAGAGATGGCTGAGATATGATAGAGGTCTAGAAAATAATGGATGGAGTGGAACAGGTAAACATAGATTGGTGTTTACCCCTTCGAAAGTAGAAAGACATGCAATAAAGCTATAATGATGTGATTTGAGAAGAGGGGTTATATGAGCATATTGGGTCTGGTGGAAGATTAGCTGTGCAGCAGAGTTTTGAAGGGGAGAAAGATCACTCAGAGGGAGACCAGCAAGAAGAAGGTTGCAATACTCGTTGCCATAGGATGTAGTAACATCTGTTAGTGTAGCTGGGTTTAAAAGAGGTTTGAACAAGTTCCTGGAGGAAAAGTTCATAATTATTAAAGTGGACTGAGGAAATCCACTGCGTAACTCTGGGATAATCAGTAAGGAAACTGTCTACTTTTTGGGAACCTGGCAGGTACTTGCAACTGGATTAGCAACTGTTGTAAATGGAACACTGGTCTTTATGGACCTTTGGTCTGACCCAATATGGTATATCTTATGTTCTTAACTGGAACATGATGTAGGTGTGTTCAGGGGCATTCTCAATATCTTCGACGCCCTCACCCAATCTCCTAAACGCCCTGCACATCCTGAAAGATCACTCAGAAAACTCCCATCCTGAACCATGTCAAAATTTATACCTGCTTCAGGCATGAATAGGCATCAGAAAAGTGCTTGCTTTGCCAACCAAACATCCAAACGGTGTGAAGAAGATATATTCATATCCCCTATCTTTACCATGTTGACAACAAATACTGACAGGGAATGAGGGTTATTGTTTACATCTTGCCATGCCGATGGATATCTCCGTATGCAAAATAGCATGAAATAGATGTCCCCTCTACAAAAACTTGAGATGTGGATGCTGGTGCAAGCGTCAATGTTGGGGACATCAATGTTTCTAAAATCAGGCCAAAACATAGACGACCCCAATGTTTTCCTGCACGTTTTGCCCTGGACGTCCCAGATTGCAGTTGGATGCCCTTTCTAAAATGACACTTCAAGGCAGCACAATGGGATGTGAGCATCTATTGGTTGTCTGAAGACCATCACGCTGAAGGTGTCTTTCTCTACCAACAGCATATATCAAATCATGAGAGATACTTGCTAACATGCGTTAAATAAATAATACACACTGTTTGCCAAAATACACATTTTAAATGGCAAATTCCAGCATTATTTGCCTGTAACATGTGGCTTTTTAGCATAACATAAATGTATTTTTATTTTATTTACTCAGGCTTATGTACTACAAGCAAAAAAAATGATGAGATGCAAAGCATTCACAGCAGTACATTATTATGCAAAATGAATCACACAGCTTGCATTTGACCTCAAGAGCTAGGTGATTCATGGAAAGATAATGGCAACTCACAGCTGGCATTATCTTTTCTTCCTGGGAATACCGTGCCACATGTTGGCTGAGACTCCCAGTGATCTCTTCAAGGGACTGGTCTGCCCCATAAGTTGCTCTTCAAACCCCCAACCTCCATGATTCCCTGCAGTCAATAACACTTATCCTCTCATTTCCCTCCAGCACCTACATGGGGTTTCCCTGGTGGCCAGAAATAGGAGCCAATCCCTGGGTGATTCTTCCCTTTCATCATCTGGGCTCAAAATGATACTGCTTGACCCCCTAGAGGGGGTCTTGCAGGCCTACTGCTAGGGGTCAGAATGCCAAATAAGAGTGTGCCAAGTAAGGGTCAGACTGCCAAATAATACTACTGCTAGGGATTTAGCAGCACCATTTTGAATCTGGGCACCAAGGGGGCAGGACCATCTGGGTTCACTACTGTCCCTCCACTGGCCACCAGAGAATCCCCAGTAAGTGCTGGAGGGGGATCAGAGAGTAGGGCGTTGGTTATTTGCTACTGAGGGGATGGAGGTTGTTTATTGTCTGCTGGGGATATCAGAGGATGGGGTGAGTGGTTATTAGCTGCCAGGAGGATTGGGGGTGGGAGGGTTTCTTCATGCACTGGCCCCTTTAAGTGGTAGTAGGCCTGATCTGAGGCCTCCTTTCTTTGCTTTGCTACAGCCTGAATGAGCGATGTTCCTGGTTGTAGCCATGCAAATTATATGTACCATACAAGTCACTAACCATTTGGTACGAGTTTCACCAGGCAGAAGCCGAAAGAAGAGAAAAGATGCCTTAGTCCTTTGCAAGCCAGAAGAAAAACAAGGAGGGAGGGACCTCAGCCTACATGTGCTGGAAAGTGAAAGAGATCCTGACCTGTATGGACCAGAAGGAAGAGGACTCAGTCCATGTGAGCTACAAGCAGATTTTTTTTCAGCTGCATCAGAGGGTAGTGGTTGGTAAGGCTGTGAATAGTAGGGCATGGTGGAAGAGAGTGAGAGAGAAAATTGGAGGAGAGGGAAGGAGAACTGGTGGTTCGGGCTTATGAAAGAGAGCATACTGAGGGTCAGACCTCAGGAGGAGGAGAGAGCTAGAGGGGATCAGAAAAGAGAACTGGGCAAAGAAGGCAGAACTTATGGGGAGAGTAAAAAAATATCTAGGAGGACTTGAGATAGGAGTGGGGGAGAAAAGGAGATGGGGGAAAGGAAGAGAGAATGGGGAGGGGGGTGTAGCAAGCCTGGAATGATGAAAGAACGCTAGAGATTGAACTTGGAGATGGACTTGAGAGAAATCTGGGAGTTCAGGTCTGGAAGCTTTTGGACATTATGATAAATTCTCATAGGGGAATTTCGTACAAAAATGTAAAAAGGAAATTCTGCATCATTGAATAATTTTTTCTGTATTGCATGTTAAAGACAGGTGACAGAAAAAAATGATTCTTTTATCAAACCACATGATTACTACTGTCAACATCTCAAATACAAGTGATTAAGATTATTACTGTTATAAATGCCTAACTTAAGGGGCCTGTTTAGTAAAGTGCAATAAGGTTTTGCACTTACTGCACCTTGACTGCAAAAGTTAAGGTGTAATAAGTGCAGAAACAGTGATCAATGCAGGGGGGAATATCCTGCATCTGCCCTGCATTTATGACACTTACTGCATGGGCTTATGTTGCGTGCCTCAGTAGGTAATGCGAGCGCATCCCGTTACTTGCTGAAGCACACAATGCAGCCCTCTCATAAAAGAATGGATATTTAAGAAAGCAGCGCCACCCCCTTCCAATCTCCTCCCCCTGTTCTGATCCCCCTCACCTGTTAAGCACCCTCCTCACACAGCATCCCTCCGTTACACCACCCCTCCCCAACAGCCAGACCCTCCGCCAGAAGGCCAGAACCCCTGATGTCCAGACCCCCCCCTCACTCCTCCAGAAGGCCACAGGCAGCAAAACCCCCCAGAAGAGCATTTTCCTCTGAAAACTACTCAGACCTTCCCACCTCCCTTCCCACCCCCCACTCCACAGGGACTTACCTTAGGGTTTCCATGGTATCTAATGGAGCAGAGCAGGAGCGGTGACCGTGACCCCTAGCGGAATTCTTATGATATTATCACTACGGGTCAATCTTCCATAATTTGTGAGGAAGCCTACATGATGGGGCTGCTTGTTGGGGGGGGGGGGGGTGGATTGGTGGATCCGGTGTGAGCTATTTGGGCAGAGAGAGTGCTGAATTGGTTGGGGGTAAATCAGATTAGGAAGAGGGGACTGGAAGGAAGTTCAGAATGGAGGGGGGAGATAATCAGGAGGGATATTGCTCCACTGCTACAGATTATTTTGTTTGACAGACATAGACAGCAGTCTCACTATCTGAAGCTAATGTTTGGTACTATCTCACATGCTAGTTGTCATCTGCCACCACACTGACTCTTCACCCCAAACTCACTCAAACCTGTGCTAGGCTTCTTTTCATGTGTTTTTACCATAGTAGTGATTTTCCTGTATGGTAACTATTAGTGTGGGCCCATGCTAAGTGCTTAACACACTTTAGTAAACATGCCCCTTAGTAACATAGGGGCATGTTTTCTAAAGCGTGCTGTCAGGGTAGCATGGGATTAGCGTGTATTTTTGGTACCATGCTAAAAGGTAGTGTAGGGCCCTGCACTAAAAAAAAAACCCATGCGACTGGGGCAGCGTATTTCTGGGTGAGGTGTGGGCGTTCCCATAGTGGTGCCACTAGCGCGGGCTGTGAAAGCCCATATTGCTGGCACTGGGCAAGGAACAACTACCACCAGCAAAATGGGTAGTGGTAGTTGATCTCTGCAGCGGTATCAACGTGGTGAGCTGCACTAAATTCAGGGTGACGGCTGCATCTAGCACAGTGCCTCACACTAGTAATGTAGTCCAAACCTGCCAAAAAGTCCTATCTCTAGTAGCTGCTAATTTGCATTCCTGATTCATTATTTATTTAAAATACATTTGTAGCCCTCTAATCCAGTGTCCTTGGTGGATAACAATACAACATAAATAACTGAGCAAATATACCTCACTATTTATTTATTTGAAAGAATTTCAATCTGCAATCACCAAGGAAGCACCAATCACGAGATGGGTTGTAAACTTTAACTGTGAGACCATGCAACCGATTTACACAGAAGGTTGCTTGATCCTATCTTGAACCAGAAAAAAATAATTGCTGCAGTATTTTGCAGTAAATTATAACCAAGTTGTTCTGAGAAAAAAGGACATATTTGCCACATTAAACAAAATTTAGTGAAAAATTTTCAAAGCACCAGACTGACTCGAATTTCCATTAGCTTGAGTCAAAAATTCCTAGATTTCAATGGAGGAACGAAGTTTGAGCGTGACTCCCTAGTCGTAGACTTTTCTTCGGGAATAGTCTTGCTAGCTTCTCCAATCCAAAGTGGCACGGTCCTCTGCAAGTTAATTTTAAGCTGGTAAAGGCACATCCATCCCTCTATTTGCTCTGTCCCTTGGCCTGGCCATGGCTCCTTGCACCTTCTCAAAGGTTATGTTGGTGGCAATGGCATTCCTGTATAAGCAAGGGATCTGGGTTCACCGATATCTGGATGACTGGATGATACAGTCAGACTCCTGGGGAGATATCAAGGGACAACATAGCCCTGGTAATTCATTGGTTAGAGAGGCTGGAGTTGGTGGTCAACTATCCTAAGAGCAGCCTGGTGCCTTCCCAGGATTTGAAGTATCTCAGGGTTTGGTTCAGCACTCTCCTGAGTCAACCCTCACCTAGGAGAGGTTGCTCAAGCTGTAGAGCTAAGTTGAGGGGGGCATTCTGTGCACTCTTAGCCCCCTAGATGTGGAACTACCTCCATCTACTAGAGTCCATATTGTCAACCCTTGGGCTGGAGCAAACATGCATCTCCTCCAGAGATGACATCTGTCTCACTGATCTCCCTATTCTTTTGTGTTCGATCAAAACCTTCCTCTCCCTCTGGAAATCAAAGAGTAGCTGGTGTAGTGGTTACAGACTTATCATCTGGGGACAGGATTCCCTTGGAGGTGCCCAAGTAAGTGATAATCACCACTAATGCCAGCCTGAAGGACTGGGAATCTCATTGTCTAGGCCAGTTTTCTCAATAAATCTGCTCCTTTTAGGAGGCCTTCTGATTAATCAATCAATTGGAAGCCAAAGCTATCTGCCTGGTGCTTCTGAAGTTCCACCTCTTCTGGAGATCAAAAGTGGTCCCTCTGTTTTTGACGAATGCTTTAGCTGTAACATGCATCAATAAGATGGGATTTTCAGGGCTGGAGTGGCTCTCGAGGTGGTGGAGCTGTGTCTTTGGTCAGAGAAGCATCTACTTGCCTTGTCCACAGTCCACATATCAGGTGTTGACAGCGTGCAGGCCAACTTCTTGAGTTGGTACTCTATGGATTCCAGCAAGAGGGAGTTAAGTCCTCAAGTATTCAACTTCATAATGCAGAGATGAGGCCTTCCAGTATTTGAATTGATGGCTACCATGAGAATGCCAAAGTGGAGAACTTGATCAGCCACAGGAAGGATCTGCAGGCAATGGGTTTGGATGCCCTGTTTTAGAAGTGGCTCCAAGAGGCACTTCTGTATGTCTTATCTTGTTGGCTTTGTGAGCAATCTTCTGCACGGAGTTTAGTCTCACTTGGGCTTGATGATTCAAGTGGCTCTGGACTGGCCATGCATGCCATGGTGCATGGATCTCTTGAACCTGCCAGCAAGGTCCGCTCTCTTGCTCCCACAGGAGAGGGACCACCTGTGGCAGGGGACCTCTGGTGATATAAAATCTCCTTCACTTCTTGCATACATGCTGGCTCTTGAGTGACATAGACTTTCCAGGAAGGGTTACTGTAGAGTGGTAGTGGAGACTTTGCTTAAAGCCCATAGGACCTTCACTTCTCTAGTCTATGTGAGAGTTTGGAGGGTTTTCAAGAAGTGGTGTTCTTCTTGGGTCCTAGAGGCCAGACATGGCCACTGTTTTGTCATTCTTACAGTCTCGTTTGGACCAGTGGTTGGTCCTGAACTCTCTCAAGGTTCAGGCTGTGGTCCTGATGTGCAAAAGGAGGCGTGTTCAAGGCATATCCTTGGCAGTGCATTCTTACATCTCCTGTTTCCTCAAAGGAGTAAAGCAGATCCATCCATCCACCAGTGCACCTGGTTGTTCCTCAGTGGAGTCTCTGATGTTGAAGGCACTGAAAAGGCCGTCCTTTGAGTATATTCGCAAGCATTGCTCAAGGATTAGACCCTTAATGTGTTTTTTTCTGGTGGCTAGTGCATCAGCCAGATGGATATCAGAGCTGCAGGCCTTATCCCACAGGGAATCTTTCTTGTTCATCTTGTTCTGTCTCCTTGTGGACTGCTCTGTCCTTTCTACCAAAAGGTGCTCTCTCTTCTTTGCATCTTAACCAAACTGTGATCCTGCCCTCGTTCTCAGAGGAGGATCTTCAGACGGACCCCATTCTGTGTCTGTTTTTACATGAGGAGAGCGTTGGTCAGATACTTGGAGGTTACTAATCCCTTCGGTTGATGGGACCATCTCTTTGTCCTTTTCAGCAGTCCGATGAAAGATCAAATCCAAGTCCCCTATAGCTGGCTGGATTAAGAAGGCTGAACCCATGGCCTATATTCTTTCTAGAAAGCACGTGCTGGAGGGGGTCAGAGCTCACTCCTCTAGGGCACAGACCTTCTTCTGAGTGGAGTTCACCTTGGTGTTTCCAGAGGCATCTGTAAGGCAGTTACCTGATCATTTTAGAGTAACTTTGTGAAGCACTACAGGTTGCAGGCAACAGCTGGAGCTTATGGTGCCTTTGGCAGGGTAGTTTTGTCCAGAGCATTGTCTTCCTTCCTTCCTTCCATCCTGGGTCCTGACTGCTTAGGTACATCCCGCTCATCTGGACTAATCTATCAGGATGATAAGTAAGGAGAGTTTTTCTTTCCTTGAATCCTGCTAGACTAGTCCAGGACCTGGCCTCGAAGTCTATTTCTAGAGATTTTGGGAGTCCTGCTGCTGCATGATTGCATGGTCCTGTTCAGGGCCTGGCAGCCAGTTAAGATCAGAAAGCCAAAAGCATATTCCTAATTGTTATGTAACCACCATAATTTGGAACACTAATGTTTAAACCTTTTCTGAGTTTTTCAGGCATGCTTATAGCTTGGGAAGGTGTCGTACTGGCTTCTCTCAGTGCAGCACCAGAGGATACCAGTGATGTTATCACTGAAAGTTGCTCAAGTCGACCTCCACCTGATGACTGGGGAGAATAACCCACTCATCTGGACTGGTCTAGTGGGATTCAAGGAAAGAAAATGATCAGGGATGTAAACTTTCTCCATTTATTAACAGCACATACTAATACCATTTAGTGCTTGTTATTTCCTGCAGGGTCCATTGCTTAAAAATGGGTCCTATGGCATATAGTGCATGTTAATGACATTAGTGAGCACTAGGGATAATGTTTACTGAAATGCTCTAATGATTAGTGCAGGATTCACCCTGCGCTAATTGCTCTGGGTTATTACCACATGGCAGTGTGGTAACAACGCAGTGCGAACTCTTCAGCATACAATGGGTCATGACTGGCTGGGTTAGAGGTAGTGTGTGGGTGTTGATAGCACACCATGGTTAACACTGGTGTCATTGATGTGTGCTAACCACAAATCTGGTCATTAGAGAAGGTGCACTTACTGACATCTTTAATAGATGGCGTTGAGTGTGCTTTTGGTTTAGCATGAAGTGCGTCTCCCCAGGATAACTGCAGGATGACATGTTAGGTACACCCCCAACAGTTTGCATGGGTATACTTCACCTCCCACATTATCTTTTGGGGCTTAACACATGCTACAATACTGTATTTTAGTAAACATGCCCCTAAGTATTAATAACTGACCCCAATGTGGTTTTTTATGGCCATGCACACATTTTGTATTTTGTCTTTATGTGTTATTACCATTGCATACATTGTATTGCCTTTTATTCTGTCTGAGCTGTGTACAAGGAATTTGAGACACCAGTCGTGGGTATCGGTAGCTGAGATAATACCGCCACACTTAGAACATTTCTTAAAATCACTAGCTGGTTTCTCCGTTGTGTCGGTAGACAAAATGGTAGGCTTAAGGCCTAAAATGGCGTCAATGCGCCGGAAGAAAAGCTATACCTTTTTTTTTTTACAGGAAATAAATAAGAAAAAAAGGAAAAGAACCAACAGAATGTAAAATAAAGAGAAGTATGTGTACGCCCCTCTCAGTTTTTTGTGTTCTTAGTGGAGAAAGGAGAAGAGGAGTGAAATGGGATCAGCTTAAAATTGCTAGACTCCCATTCTTTGCCACTATATACTTTTGAATTTTTATCTGAATTATCCTAAGGAAATGCCATCTTCAATCAAATCTGGTTGTCAAGAAAGTCAAAAAGTAAAGCTGATGTGACTGGGAGTGAAGAGTTGGGACCATTTGCTAGTCGCTGGATTTTCCAGGTCACGATAAAAATTGGCTTGAAGTTTTTTTCCAAATGTTTTCATCCTTATCAGATGATAGGTGTGATAGAAAATTCTTCAAAGAAATTCATACTCTAGACTCCCTAAAGTATAGTCTCCCTAAAAGAATATTTGACGCTAATCAGATTTCAGCCTAAGAACTTCTGGAGTCGGTGAGTTCAACTTCCAATTAGGTAATGTGATGCAATTATAGAATATGAATGAATTTGACTTTCATCAAACCTTAAACAGGTTTCTTTGCATAATAAGTATACTTGTCAGAGGGAATTCATCATAGTATATGCCCGTGGGATAGGGTTTTCTATCTCTGAGAGTCTGCATCGCCAGACTGGAAAGGAGAAAGACCATGACCTGCATTTTTAAACTCGTATAAGTGAGAAAACATTTGATACACATTTCTGGAATATTTGATCTTTTGAATGGTAGATGACTTCTTCCCAGTGACAAGATTGAGATTAAGGTTAGTTCAAGGATCAGTATTTATTAATACAATGTTGCAAATTTGGAATACTCTGTACTACTACTACTGTTCTCTAGAGAATTATCCAAACTATCTTTTTTGAATGCTTGCTTAAGTGACTGGAAGTGTGCAGGCCCACCTACAAAATGCTAATCCATTATTTCCTCCGCATCATGAATCAGAAGCTGATAGTTGGCCAATAGCTATTTGGGAGAGTATGGTATATGAGAAAATATGAGCTATTTGGGTATATGAGAAAATGGGTTAATGGGGTAGTTTTATACTTGTGCATACTTTGAACTTTCAGAGCAAAAATATGCATCTATTTCTACTTTGAAAATTACTCCCGAGAATTTATGCCTACATTTTATACCTGTTCTTTGGTGAACACAGATTTTCTTGGCTAATTTCTATGTATACATGTGAATTTTGATAAGTAGGCGGATAAACTCCAATCCCTTTCCAAGTGCATACGTCAGTCTAGGTAAAGCTACATATTTACAGGCTGTAAAAGCTTATGTTTAATCTCATAGTGGGCAGACAGTTTTATAGAAATCCATTTCTTTCTGCAAAGTAGTATTTTAAGCATAGAAACACTCTTGAAAATTGTCGTTCATGAGGCACATCCCTAAAAGTGCACGGCCGGACTGTCGGGATGCTCAGAACATGGACGGGCCCATCTTGTATCCAATTCTGAAACCGAGGGAGCTGTACATTCCCGTGGCTGAGGAATCGGGCACTTAGACAGCTCAACATGCACCTGATTCACAGCTGGGAGCTGTCCATGACTCTTCCCGTCCAACCCGCACAATACTGTGGGTGGTGTGCCGGTGCAGTGGCATCCCGTCGCCATGGCACCAGCACATTCAGCTGGAGGCACCCAATGGCTGGATGCAGAGTGTGCCCATTCCTCCGCCGTCAGACCCTCAGCGGGGAAGCGTTGGCAGGGATCGAGTGGCAGTGGCACTCCTGCAGCATCGCATGGTGGAAGGGGGGCTGCAAGCCACGATCTCCACGGTGCCCAGACCTTATTCCTTCTTTGGGGTGGAATAAGCTGGGTGTCCATTTCTGCGCCGGGGGATGTATAGAAGCCTGACCTGAGTGGCCTCTGTACATCCCGGTGCATGGCTCTGCCCCCGCTCTGCCTCCACCCCACCCCATCCTACCCCCTCCTGCTTACATCCAGCGCTCCCCACACAACTGCACTGCACGTGCAGGGAGTGCTGGGACTGGAATAGCGTTCTGGGACTGAGTACAGGTTGGACGTCCAACCCAGACATGCAACCCGCTATTCGTTGTCCAGAATGCCGGCCCATGTGTTTGCTTCTGGAGGAAGTGCCTGTGAAAGAAGAGCAGCTCTGAGAAGGGCATCCAAACTGTGGGATCTGCACGTAAAGCCATACCAGATGAGACTTAAGGCTCTAAATCAGTATACTTCAGAGGACAGACTGGACGGAGATCTGCAGTTCCTCTGTGCTTATCCCATGCTTTAAAATATTACTGTTTAGCCCATCACGCACCTCGGAGGGTGTTTCATTTTTTGATGAAGTTCTGCCATACTTTATAGAGTGTAGTAGGTACTGTACCAAAAATTGTTAGTTTGAGGATGAGAGAGGGCTCTCGCTAAGAGATACAGAGCCAGGATGTTCGACTGACAGGAGGTTCAGGTGTTGATTGAGAAAGGAAATGCTTTCCTGAACAAATGACTGAAAGAACAAAGCACAAAGATGAAAACTGGACGAATGTTTTTCAGGATTGCTGTGAGCTATTTTGGACATTCGAGACAAAAACTAATAAAATGTTGTAGTTGTTAAAAAGAAAACCGTTTTTGTTTTCAGACAAAAGGAAAGCATATGGGTAAGCTGATAAAGCTTATGGATGCCCATATGTAACAAAAAAGTAAATTTAAAAAAATGCCTGCCTAGTCTCTAGGGTTTAACTTTCAAAGGGTTTGCAGGAGTGATGCCAGGTGTTTTTATTTTCTGGAACAAAAAATGCAGAAATAAACAGCACATAAAAAAAGGTGCAATAGAGCCATGCTCATGCCTTAGGCAATACTGGTAAAGTGATTTGAGTATGGTACTAAACGTCTTGATGCTATGTTGCCTAATAATTTTTGTAATAATTTTTTGTGTGTCCATGGGAACAGGACGATTGAGTTGCTCATTGACTTGCCAAAAAATTAAAGGGTCAGATGCACAGAGGGATTTCTCCCATTTTTGTCTGTGGCGAAAAATGCTTAGGATATCTGACTTATTTCTTTTCACCACTGGGCCCCCGTGTACTAAGCATTTTTCCCTTAGTAGAAGCAAAATTAGAGAAAACCTCAGGCCTTGGTTGGCAGCCATCTTGGGTGAATCACACTCAAAAATCATAACTAAAGCTTTTCTAATATTTTGATGGATTGTACATGGAATATGAATTATCCATACTGCAGGTGAGTTGCTGCAGTTTTCTAGATACTGATGAAACAGTGTTGAGGCATGTTACAGGGGATTTATAGCCTTTATTTTTCAGAGATTTCAGAGCATCATGGTTCTTGAACACTGAATTTAGGGGATAAATATTCATGGAGGATTAATAGACATTTTCTGAGTACGGAGGTAAACTTCTCTTTATGCAATCAGTTGGGTCTCAGCTGTCACACATTTTTCTTTTAAAATATGTGCATTAGAAATAGGTCTTGATTGTAGTTTTCACTGTATTAGGTTTATAACAATTTTCACATGGCATTTTATTGACTGAACCCACAAATACCATTCAAAGTTTTTGTTCTCTAATTTACATACAAATGTTTGATATGTTGTGCTTAGCTTGTTAATTTCATGTTCTGTATGGTGATGTTCATCCTTTATGAATATTAGGGTTTTTTATGCCTGCTATTTGAAGTCAGATGTGTTAGTCTGAAGAATCAGATAAACATTTTTGTTAAACTGTCAGATAAAATGGAAATGGTAGCATTATCAGCCCAGCCGATGAGGAAGGAGATGTTTCATCAGAGACAAGCCAAGTAGGAATCTGCATTCGTTTTGAAATGAATGGTAAAATGTGTGAACAAGGCCAATTTCAATTTGGTTCCTTCAAATTGTGAATGGCTACATGATCTAAAAATCATCTTTTTGCATTCATTTTCAGATCTATTCTTTATATTTGGCCTGACCCAGAGGAGACACCTTGAGAGACAATAAAAAAGCAAGAGTCATTTCACCAATCATACTGAACCTTTTTTACAAGCAGCCATTCCTGGCTTACTACTTCCAAATCCCATGGATGATGATGTCAGCGGCAAACTGAATACAGAAAACAACATTTTCTTTTCATTTATTTTCTGAATTTCAGAGGAATAGAATGGCTTGTTAGCTGCCTGCTAGGAGAATTAAAAAAGAGGTAAAAATTGAAAAATATCAGCCAACCCTTTGGCTGATATTTTTCAATTTTTAGCTCTTTTTTAATTCAGGGTACAGGCACGGATGGAAAGCAGTGCTGTACAACAACTGGGAACCAGGATATGTTGAGGGGTATGGTATGGAAAACCAAGGAGGTGAACAGGAGATTAAGAGGATCAGGATCTGAAAGCAGTCTCAAAGAGGTAAGTTTTTAGCCTGGATTTGAACAGGGCCAGAGATGGAGCCTGATGTACCGACTTGGGTAGTTTGTTCTAGGCATAAGGAGCAGCAAGTTGGAAAGATTAAAATCTGAGTTGTCAGAGGAGAAGGGCACAGATAGAAGGGATCTACCAGAGCAGAGTTTTCGAGGAGGGGTGTAGGGAGAGATAAGACAGGAAAGGTAGTGAGGAGCTGCTGAACAAAGGCACTTGTAGGTCAGTAATAGAAGTTTGAATGGGATGCAGAAACTGATAGGGAGCCAACGAAGTGACTTGAGAAGAGGGTGAAGTGAGCACAGTGACACTGGTGGAAGATTAGATGTGCAGCTGAATTTTGAACAGATTGAAGAGGGAGAGATGATTCAGAGGCAGACCAGCGAGGAGGAGGTTGTGATAGTCTAGATGGGAGGTGACTAAAGAATGGATAAGGTTCTTGGACGGGACAAATTTTGCTGAAGTTGTAGAGAAAGAAATGACAGGTTTAAGCTATCTGTTGAATATGTGTGGAGAAGGAGAGGGAGGAGTCAAAGATGACTCCAAGGCTGCGAGCTGAGAAAACAGGGAGGAGTAGAATGTAATAGAGAAGGGAGTAAGGGGGAGTAGGTGTAGGGGGAATGATAAAAAGCTTGGTTTTGATGATGACTAGACAATGTATTGAGCTAATGGTAATAGCTCCTGTCTGGTGACTTTAATCTTCGTCAGTGGGGAGGTGGTACTGTTCAGGTTAAATATGATATTCTCAAGTTGCCTTGAGGTGATAGAGCCAAAGGTTGGCCAGGTCTTTGAGCTTGGGGCATCAGTAGAGTTGCTCATGTAGCTGGGAGGGACGATGGTTGTAGAGGCGCTTGCCTGTTTGGCTTGAAGATGCTGGGCCATTGCATTTGGTGAGATAGATGTGGTGGTTCTCATGGTGGTGGGAGCTTTGGTGAGCCGTTGAGCAATATCAAAAAGTTCCCTGGGTCTATTAAGGGAAGAGTTAAGTAACTTTGTGTGATGTTCTTTCTTCTTTAGCACAGTGAGGAAACAGTATTGTTTCAAGGCCCCGGAGTATGCATCTTGGGTGTCTGGGCTCTTATGGCATCTCCACTTGCATTTGAGACATCTGAGCTTGTTCTTTATCAGGTTGAGTTCTGGAGTGAATCGTGGTGTAAGGTGGGGGTCTTGCCTGGTGGGGTCTTCTCTTCTGGGGAGTGCTGTTAGGTTTGGTTGTTTGGGCCAATCTGCTCTGTGTTCATGTGCATTAGGGGTTGGATTGTGATTAAGAAGGATTCCTTGTTGAAAGTCCTAAATCTACGGGTGTGCATCAAGGGGGGTGGGGGTGTTTGCATGGTAAGTGTTGCTGCTAGAGGGGAAGAAGGTAAGGAGCGTGATCAGACCAAGGTACTGAGGAGCTTCGAGTCATTGGAGAGAAGTCCATGGTGAG
Organism: Ichthyophis bannanicus; assembly: GCA_033557465.1. Classification (NCBI taxonomy): domain Eukaryota; kingdom Metazoa; phylum Chordata; class Amphibia; order Gymnophiona; family Ichthyophiidae; genus Ichthyophis; species Ichthyophis bannanicus. Next base: position 550,008,716 of record CM066033.1, read on the forward strand.
GCCAGTTTGCTGGTATGAAAATGAGGTCCAGAGTTGCACCCTTACTGTGTGTTGATTCAGTTATTTGGTTGAGTTGTAGTGCTTCCATGGCTTGTAGGAAGGAAGATGCATGCTTGTTTGATAGTGTCGGCAGCTTGAGGTCTCCCAGCAGAATAAACCGTTTATTTCTCTGAGAACAAGCAGGAAGTCAGCCCTCATATATGGGTGACATCAGTGCCAATGGAGCCCGCACAGAAGCATCTCCCCTTTAGAAGATGCATCACGCATGTGTGGTTCACTTCCCACCCAAGGGTGCCATCTTGCCTCAGTCTCCTTGTTTCTATGGAGCCCTTCGGATGCTGTCCAATTTCCCCAGAAAAAGTCTGATTTTATTCTCAAGTTTCATCCAGTTTGCATACTGGTTCCTTCCTGCCCCCGAGCCAGCTTGCCTTGGCGTCGCTCCTCGGGTCTCTTTGTTTATTTTTTCCTTAGTTTTCCATCAAGGTTCCCTCGACTGGCATTTGTGCCCTTTTTCAGCCAAAGGCTTCAGACCCCCTTTTTCTGATGGCCTCTAGTAACTTCAAAAAGTGTGATCGGTGTGGCAAAATGATGTCACTCATTGACCCACACAACTGCTGCCTTCAATGCCTTGGTCCGGAACACAATGACTCTGACTACATGCTCTGCAGAATCATGACCCCAAAGGCCTTAAACAGCCACCATCAGCAGCAGGAGAAGTTCTTCCAGAAGTCTGACTCTGCCCCGGAGTCTCTGGTGACACCATGCTCCAGGGCCCCCTCCGATACCTCGGAGTCTCGCGAAGCCAGAGCCTCTTCGGAGTCCCGCAGACGCGTTTCCTCCGAGTGGAAGTCCCCAGACAGGAGCACAGGAAGAAAAAATCCTTGAAGACCGCCTCGGAGGATGGATCCAGGAAGAAGGTGAAATCCCACCCCAGATCCCACAGTCCAAGGCGTGAGTTCGGGAAGTTGGGGCAAGAGCGGTGCACCAAAATGCCTCGCAAGGAGTCGTTGGCTCCTGCTGACTGGCCTTGGGCCTCCGAGGCCATCCTCATTGAGGATTCCCCCTCAACAGTACCAATGCTGGGCGTGAGGTCCTCAGTGCTCGTGTTGAAGGCTGCAGAGCCAATTGGCATGGAGACCAGAATGGCAGCCCTAGAGAGCAGTATATCTGCCCTAGTGGCCATGCAGCAGGTGTTCATGTCTGGCTTGTTTGGTTCATCTGCCCTGACAATGGGACCCTCGACATCGAGAGCGTCCCTGGATGTCAAACCGGTCCTCGAGCATCATTGGCTTTGAGAGAGCCCCAGGCCCTGGTTGAGGACCGATCCCGTTCCTTGGGATACCAGTCCTCCCTACAGAGTGCCCATGGCTCAGACCAAAGGTCCTTCAGAGGTTATGCACCGCAGAGAGCAGTCCTCGACTGAGGAGATTGGCTCTGACGTTGCACATACTTGGACTTTGAGTCCAAACTGGAGACCAAGGACAAAGAGTCCCCGGACATGAGGCGCCACCATAATGTGCCCTCGGACCAGTCTTCCCCGGCAACCCGACGCTGTTCCCTGCCCGTGGCATTCCTCGAGTTCGTGAGGGATATGGCCAAGGCCCTCGCTATCAAGACCAAAGCCGAGGAGGTACTGCAAACTGAGGAATTGGAGATCCTCCAATATGAGGCACCCCCAAAGGAAACCCTTATGGTCCCGGTGTCCCCCGATCCTCGACTGCCTCCTCTTATGTATATGGGAAACCTAGGTGTCGGTACCAGTTGTTAGCAGGCGCCTCGACTTCATGTACAGCTTTCCCTTAACTCCATGGTTGTGGAGTCGGCCATGCATAGGCTCAAGAGCCAAAAAAAACATTCATCGGTGCCACCCAGCAGGGAGGCCTGAACCCTTGATGCCCTCGGCTGGAAAACCTTCCAGGGCTTGATGCTAATATGCCAAATCCAGTCCTATGAGCTCTACATCGGCATTTACCTGAAGGAACTGTCGAAGGAGCTTGAGGGATTCTCGGCAGACCTCAAGGATGAACCCCTGAAGAGGTTCAAGACTCTAACCTTGGCAGTAAAAGACTGCTCAAAGTTTCTATCTCAAGTAGCCTAATATGGCTTTGACACAAAAATATTATGGCCTTCAATTCGGAACGAGTGATATACAACGCGGACAGCATTTGTGGTAAGAGACTTATGGGGTTGGTTCCTTTACAATTTTGATAGATAGTTTTTAATTGGTTTAGGGATTGTGGTTAATGTTTTGGTTTTGTTTGTTTTTAGATTTGGAAAGGTCCCCTGAAGAAACCGTTTTGTGTGAAACGTCTCAGTGGTACCGGGGATGGACGTTGGGATTAATGAAAAATACAGCAATTTATAGTCACGGTCTTATCTGGTCGAGATGGTTCAATTTTTGCAAGTTTTTCTAAGTGTTTGAAAGTTTTGAAACTATTGAAATGACTGGATGTCTGTGTATTTTTGGTTCTGGAGGTCATTGATGTGATCAAGCACCCGACTGCAATTGGACGTGAGTCCTAGTAGCGGAGTGATGTTTTAACTGTGACCTCTAGATTTACCTCTGATCCTGATAAAGTTTATAGTGAACGAGTTGTTGTTTTAATATGGCTTTGAGTCATCGGCCAGGGTGGCCGCTGCTGGTATCAGGGCACGATACCAAGCATGGCTCCATTCATCCAACCTGGAGCAATGGGTATAGGACAAACTAATCGATGTCCCCTGCATAGGTGAAAACCTATTTGGGAAACCCATGGCGGATAAAGCAGAAAAGATAGAGTCCGAGTATGTCACGAGAACCAAACTCTCAAAGAAGGCCTCTGTGCAACCCCGGAAGAAAACGCTAGGGAAAAGGTCCTTCTTCCCGAGGAAGAAAGGGGGCTTGGGTAGCACTCTGCACTTCCAGGACTTCTCAACCCCTCAGCAGGGCCAGCAACAGAAGGGCCAGGGACATGGTCCCAGAAAACAAAAAGCCCCAAAGCCCCAGGCACTAGCTCAGGCCCAGCCTGGGGGAAGCTTTTTGTTTTTTTAATATTTTTATTTTTATAATCAAATTTATCAAACATACAACATACAACTCGAGTCAACTCCTCTCATGAGGAATCGTAAAAGCTATAAATTTTTATACAGATACCCTAAGCCCACTCTTCCTTCTCCCCCCACCCCTCCTCCCCTTCCCCAGCCTTCCTAGGATTCAGTGAGTCCGTATATAGTTCAATACGGGTCTCCATTGTTGATCAAAGGTTCCCCCTGTATTTCTGCGGAGCGCTGTCAGTCGTTCCATAAGTGTCACTTTGCAAAGTCTATGTATCCAGTCCTCCAATTCTGGGGGTCGTGTCTGCTTCCATTTCCAAGCAATCTCACAGTGAGCTGCTATAATGCATGCCCGTATCGGTCTACATTACCTTCGTTGCAGTTCTTCTGGCAAAACCCCCAGTAGTGTCCCCTACACGCCTCTGAAACAGCTCTTACTAAGGTCTCTAATGATTTGTTCCTGGCTAAGTCCAAAGGCTTCTACTCTGTCCTCATTCTTCTTGATCTATCTGCTGCCTTTGACACTGTTGACCATAACCTTCTGCTTATCACCCTGTCCTCATTTGGTTTCAAACACTCTGTACTATCTTGGTTCTCCTCCTATCTCTCCCATCGCTCTTTCAGTGTGTGCTTCGGTGGCTCCTCCTCTTCTTCAACCCCACTACCTGTAAGTATTCCTCAGGGTTCTGTCTTAGATCTGCTCCTCTTTTCTCTCTATACCCAATCCCTTGGTGCCCTTATCTATGCCCATGGCTTTCACTATCATCTCTATGCCGACGACTCTCAAATCTATCTTTCTGCACCTGTTGTCTCTCCTGAAACCCAGTCTAAGATCTCACTCTGCCTCTCTGACATTGCTACCTAGATGTCCCACTGCTGCTTAAAACTGAACATGGCCAAAACTGAACTCCTTATCTTTCCCCCGTATGCCTCTCCTCCTCTTTCCCCTTTCTCTCTCTCTGTGGATAACTCTGTAATCCTCCCTGTCTCTTCAGCACGTAACCTTGGTGTTATTTTTGATTCCTCTCTTTCTTTCTCTCCACATATCCAGCTCATTGCTAAAACATGCCGTTTCTTTCTATACAATATCTGCAAAATTCGCCCTTTCCTCTCTGTTGATACCACTAAGTTGATTGTCCTCTCCTTAATCACCTCCCATCTTGATTATTGTAACCTTCTTGCCAGCCTCCCTGCGAGCCACCTCTTTCCTCTTCAGTCAATTCAACACTCCGCTGCTCGACTTATTTTCCGCCAGTCTCGCTTTTCCCACATCACTCCTCTCCTCATCTCGCTTCATTGGCTTCCCATCCGTCTCCGTATCCAATTTAAACTTCTCCTCCTAACCTATAAATGTATTCACTCTTCTTCCCCCCAGTACCTTTCGTCTCTTATCTCTCCTTATATACCCCCTCTCGGTTACTTCGCTCTTCTAATAGTCTTCGTTTATCTGTGCCCTTTACTCGTACTGCCAATTCCAGACTTCACTCCTTCCAACTGGCAGCACCCTTTGCTTGGAATAGTCTTCCTATCTCTGTGCACCAGGCATCCTCCCTGCTCATTTTCAAGTCCAGACTCAAATCCCACCTCTTCACTACTGCTTTTCGTTCCTGTCTTGCCCTATTATGATCTCTCCATCAACTTTTGTTTACTTTGTCCTGTAAATTTTGTTATTTGTATTTTCTAACTTATTTTGTATTCTGTCTTATTAGATTGTGAGCTCTGATGAGCAGGGACTGTCTCTCTTGTATGTTTGTACAGCGCTTCATATGTTGCGGCGCTATATAAGTGTTTAATAATAATAATAATAATAATAATAATAATAGTAAGAAAGTAGAGTATATACCCATCACCACCTTAAAAATGGTTTGTATTTGCCCTCTAATTTGTTCCCAGTAGGTCTTGATTGCCGGGCATTCCCACCATATATGAAGGAAGGTGCCTCTTGCCCCCACAACATTGCCAACAATGATCAGAGGCCACCGGGAACATCTGTTGGAGCCTCACTGGGGTATAATACCATCTCATCAACAATTTATATGTATTCTCCTTGATTGTTACACATATTGCTGATTTTGCAGCTCCCAAGCATATGGACTGCCATTCACTCTCATCCCAATTAACCCCTAAGTCATTTTCCCACTTCTTCATATATCCAAATTTCTCCCCCTCCCCCCTTGGGACATGCAGGCTGGCATACAACGGATGAATCAGCCCTCTAGAGTGATGATGCCCCAGCCATACGGCTTCCGGGTCATTAAACCCATCCTCATTCCTCACTCTATATTTCTTTTGTTTTAAAAAATGAACCACCTGTATATAGGCAAAGTAATCCCTAGTTCCTACTCCTCCTTCAGCTTCTCAAAGGATTTTACTTCCCCAGTTTCCAATAACTTCTCAAAAGTATCCAAACCCTGTTTCGCCTAGTGCTTGAAGATGTCCTCCCTTCCCGGATAGAAATCCCAAGCGGCCTCTATTGGGGCTAACATAGGAACTGTGGAATTGGGATCCACTCTCTGCCACCCCCTCCTCCATTCTCCCCACAAGTGGTGAATATAGGGATTCTCCATCCTCTCCCCTCGCAATGTTCTCTTCTCCACCCACGGGAGATGATGGAGCCTATAACCCATTACCCGATGCTGTTCTGGAGACCAAAAATGCTTATCCTTCCCCTATTCCCGCCATTCCATTCCTTGCCACAAATTGAGCTGCTAAATAATAATCCACTATTTCCGGCATCCCTAATCCCCCCCTTGTACCTCGACGCATATAAAACTCTCCATGCTATTCGTGGTGGCCTATATCTTCACACAAACGAAAAAAATTTCCTTTGAAGGCGCTGAAGGACCAATTGCGGAACCCGAATCGGGAGGACCTAGAAAAAGTAGAGCAATCGAGGTAGGGTCAACATTTTAATAGCCACTATCCAGCCAAACCAAGACAGATCCTCTCTATTCCATCTCTCTAAATATCTTTTTATTTGCGCTATTAAGGTGGGGTAGTTAACCCCATACATTCTCTCAGGGCCCCTAGTAATTTGAACCCCTAGATATTTGACTGACCTTGTAGCCCATCTGAATGGGTAACTCCCTTGTAACTGTTTGGCCAAGATGTCTGGCAGATTAATACTCAGTGCCTCTGTTTTAGACCAATTAATTTTAAAACCTGATTGTTTTAGTTCCTGAAGAAATACCGGCAGAGCCAGCAATGGGCGAGTTGCGAACAGCAGTATATCAGCGAATAGAGCCATTTTATGTTCATCCTGTCCTATCTTCAATCCTGTTGCATTAGCATTGCTTCTTATCCTGTCTTCCAAAGGTTCCATGACAAAGGAAAATAAAAGGGGGTGAAAGGGGACACCCCTGCCTCATTCCCCTTCTCAAGGGAAAGAACTCTGAATAGCGGCCGTTAATTTTCACTTTAGCTTCTGGGCTCACATATAATGCCTTTATCCATGCCATCAACCCAGGCCCTATCCCAGTGTTTCTCAACACCACAAACAGGAAGCTCCATTCCACCCTATCAAACGCTTTCTCAGCATCAATGGCGAGAAGCAGCATATCCTGATTTTCTTTTTTTGCTGTCCATATCACCTGAAGTTCTCTTCTGATGTTATCACTCGTATGTTGGCCCTCTGGTCAACCCTGCACCAACCCTGGAAGGATCCCCCATAATCGATTCACCAGTATTTTTGCTAGAATCTTCCCATCAGTGTTCAAGAGGGGGATATAAGGCGATACGATCTGCAGATCGCTGGATCTCTACCTGGCTTAGCTAGAACAGAAATTGTCACCTGCCACATGGAAGATGGCAATGAGTTCCCCTCCAGAGCTCCATTAAACAGCCTCTGTAGCACAGGTGCCAGTGGATCAACCATCCGCTATTGTATAGATTCTGGTAGTATTGTACAAATTGCTCTTCTATTTCTTTGGTCTGAAACAGGAGCTGGTCCCCCGGACCTTTGATTTTCACTATAGTGGACTGCCTTTCTTGTTCTTTCAACTTCCTAGCCAGTAGCATACTCGCTCTTTTAAATTCATAGTAGTGTTGATTTACTCGCTGCAGTTGATGTTGCTCTATCTCCAACTGCAATGCAGCTAACTCCATGCGGGCTTGTTCTAGTTTAGCCCAAAGCGTCTTCCCACCCTCCTCCCTGTGTAGCTGTTCTTTCCTGAATGGTTTGTAACAATTGTTCCACCTTCTCCTGTCTATCCCTTTTCTTCCGCACTGCCCATTGAGGCAATTTCCCCCGAAGGACTGCCTTTAACTCATCTCATAAAATGCCTATAGAGATCTCTGCAGTGCCATTAAAATGTAGACACTCCTTAATGGTCTCTTCCAGGCTTTGTATCACTGCTTTATCACGCAACAAACTTTCATTAAGGTGCCAAAAGGTTCATCCTTCCCTGTCTATAACCCCCTCAAATTCCATCCATAATGGGCCGTGATCCATCCATGTAATAGGTTTGATCCTCACCTGGCCAACCGTTTGTAGCTAGTTCGAATCACCCAATAGATAATCTATGGAGCTATAGCTCCGATGTACCAATGAATAATATGTCTAGTCTCTCTCTTGAGGGTGGTTCTGGTGCCATAAATCATACAATCCATATTGTTTCATCACTTCCCAAATTTGCTGCCTCCCACTGCTCTTCCCAATGTCTCTACCCCAAGTCCTATCCTTCCCTAGGTCAAGAACCTTGTTAAAATCCCCCCCCCCCAACACTAATAGAGCCCCATGGATCTTATCCCCCATCCACGCTACCAGTTGTTCCCAAAAAGCAGCAGTGGGTTCACTGGATCCATATATGTTTAAAAAAGTAATTTGCTGGCCCTGCAGTTCCCCCCACACTAATAAAACTTGGCCTGCAAAGCCCTTCGCCACCCCTCCCAGTTGGATGGGAACATCGCCTCTAATCAGAGTCGCCACTCCTACCTTCCTCATTGAAAAAATACTGGCTGTATGCCCCATGCCATAACAAATGCTCGCCCCCACAGGGAGCAAGTGCATTTCTTGCAAGAAGGCCACCTGCCATTGCCAGCGCTGCACATCCCGAAACAGTGTTTTACGCTTTGTGGTGTATTGAGCCCCTGCATATTTAAAGTCCCGACCCTAAGAGCTACCATTTCCCCAGCCTCTCCTTCTACCGCCCCCAGAGCCTCTATCTCGAATCCTACTTCCTTCCTCCCTTCCCAGTCCCTCCCCCTCTCTTCCCCAAACCTCCCATAGCCCTGAAGAGCTCCTTTCTGCGCCTCCTGAACTTGAGGAATTGATTCACCTCCCGGGACTTCCTCCCACTGTAATCCCTAGCCTCCATTTATCACCTGCCCCTCCATCAACATCCAAGAAGACAATCAGGAGATGTGGCAGATTAAAAAGGGCCTTTATTAATCCACGGATCAAGCGTGCCTAACCCGACACTGGCCGTGTTTCGTGTTACACTTCCTCAGGGGTATACGGCTCACTAGAAATAAATACATATGTAAAATAGAAACACAACAAATAAATATAAAAACAATGTAACAATGTTAAAAAGTGTTAAAAAGGATAAATAAAACTCATAACACATTAAAACATATTAAATAAAACATAAATTAAACGAATACTTAATCAATTAAAACAAAACGTGATAACCAATGATAAAATCATCTGGGATAAATAAATACATAAGAACATAAATACATAAATAACATGCACTATCCGAATGACAATAATATTATATAAGTTGTGCCTGCAGTAAAAACAAACATTCAATAAGAAATAAAAAGAGCTAAAAGGAGAGAGAGGAGGACCAAAGGTAAAATGAATACCAAATAAATAGAAAATGTGAATAAAAAGTGAATAAAATCACTAAATGATTACATAACTAAACATATAAATAAATACTTGTAGAACAATCTAAACATGTGAACCATAGATAAGACCAAACCATAAATGTGATAAATGTAATAAAACACCATAGGAAAAAGAGTATGTAGGATAAATATCAAATAATGCAGTTTCATACCGCTGTGACTACCCGTACAAACGGGCGAACTCCTGATCTTGCCAAGACAACAGAAAATTCTCCAATTCACCTACAATATAATTGGAACTGTCTAATGAAATAAATGTGTATGATTATTAGTATTCACATGCTATATCTGAATGACCATAAATTAAAAGAGCTGAAAGGTGATGAGTCGCCCGAGTGTCTAAAAAACCATATCTTATAACAAGGGAAGACAAAATGCACAAGGGACCTGCTTTAAACTTTTTAACGCCGAGAACACAGTTGTATTACAAATGCTGATAATAATGAAAATTGAGTACTGTAGTGTATTTACATAACATAAAAATGTGACAGGAGCCATTTGTTCTCCCACTAGGTCCCAGTTGATATATAATTTGATCTTAACAAAATCAAACCTGTAAAATGTGCAGAGTGAACCCCGCATGCGAACGGGTTAAAGCGATCCACTCAGTGAGACGCCCGCATGATCTGGCTCCTCATCCGTCTCTGTATTGGCCTGTTCTCCCCTCTCCACCATCAGCTGCTGTTGCTTATTCATATAAGGGGACTGATAGCATTCTAGTTTCTTCTCGACGGACATGCTCGGGGGTTATAGAGTTTTATCCCACCTTTGCTTTTATCATCGGAGGTCCAGGTGCACTATTTCTCGCTAGGATTTCGCCGTCCCGATGGGAGCTCAGCGTTCAGGCAACCATCCTGGTCTGTGATGTCACTTCCTCCTGGGGGAAGCTTTTGACTGCCTGGGTGTGACCTCCAATCCCCCAGGAGGTCCTCTGCTGCCCACAGGGGGGCATCTAGCCCTGTTTGCCCACTGGTGGACAGCCGTCACCACTGATACCTGGGTGTTACAAGTGGTCAAAGAGGGTTACCTCCTCCACCTACATTGGTCACTATCTGTGTACTTCCCAGGAGAACCCACCAGGTCTCTCCTCCACCAAACCCTGCTCCTCAACGAGCTAGCAGGACTACTCTGGGATAGAGTAGTGGAGCCGGAGCCACAACCTCTCTTGGGCACCAGCTTCTACTCCAGGTATTTCTTCATCCCCAAGAGGACTGGGGGACTCAGGCCTGTCCTGGACCTGCGAGAGCTCATCAAGTTTCTGGTCAGGGAGAAATTCAAGATGCTCTCCCTTGGAACACTGCTGCCATTCCTCCAGCAGGGAGATTGACTCTGCTCCATAGACCTAAAGGATGCCTACACTCATATCCTTATTCACCCCAGCCACAGAAAATACCTTCAGTTCATTGTGGGGGGACAGCACTACCAATACAGGGTGCTGTCTTTGGTCTGACCTCGTCTCCAAGGGTCTTCACAAAGTGCCTCGTGGTGGTCACAGCCCACCTCAGACTTCCCTTATCTGAATGACTGACTTATAAAGGAGGACACAGCTGCAGATGCACAATGCAGCACAGAATGCACCATAAACGCCCTGCAGCTCTTGGGGTTTGTCATAATCTACCCCAAGTCCCATCTCACTCTGGCTCAGCACCTAGAGTTCATAGGGGTGCAGCTGAACACCCTTCAGGCAAAAGCTTTCCTCCCTCGGGAGAGGTCAGAATGCCTCAAGGAATTAGCCGCAGAGGTGCAATGGCGCAGGACACTAACCACCTGGCTCCTCCTATGCCTGCTGGGACATATGGCCTCTATGGTCCAAGTGACACCAAATTCCTGCCTGCACATGAGAGCAGCCCAGTGGTGCCTCCGCTGTCAGTGAATCCAAGCCACAGGCAGGCTCAAGGTCAGGGTGCAAGTGACCTGCCATTTAGCAGGCTCCCTCGGATGGTGGCAGAACTCATGCCACCTCCAGGCTGGGATGCCCTTTCAGGCACCCCCCCAGAAGGTCCCCACCTCGGATGCCTCTCTAATGGGCTGGAAGCGCATTGCGAGAGCCTCCAAACACAAGGCTGCTAGTCCCAGAGGGAATCCGAAATACAAATCAACTTGCTGGAAGTCAGGGCGATATTCCTGGCCCTCAAAGTCTTCTGCCACCAACTACAGCACCAGGCAGTGCTGATCCAGCCCAGCAATCAGGATGTGATGTTCTATGTAAACAAACAAGGGGGGACAGGGTCGTACCCCCTATACCAGGAGGTGGTAGCCCTCTGCTCCTATGTTATACCAAGAGGAATGTTCCTAAGGGTTGTCTACCTTCCGGACCAGAACAATGTCTTAGCAGACAAACTGAGCAGAATATTCCAGCTGCATGAGTGGTGCCTGGACCCAGCAGTAGCCTCATAGTAACATGGTATATGACGGCAGATAAAGACCAGTATGGTCCATCTAATCTGCCCAGCAAGGCGGCAAGAGTAGATGCACCTGCCACTCTGTGCAGGTCACCCCTCCCCATGCCTTTGTTTAAGGGTGTACCACCACTCCATGTAGGTCCCCCCTATTTGTTGAGATATGATAGTTATGTTTGTTTTGATTTTATCCTGTTGCTATAAAGGGAACCACTGTGTCTGTCCCATGCCATTTTGAATTCTGCCACTGTATTTGCCCCCACCACTTCCATCGGGAGGGCATTCCAAGCATCCACCACCCTTTAAGTGAAAAAGTATTTCCTGACATTGCCTTTCAGTTTACCCCCTTGCAGCTTTATGTTATGCCCTCTAGTTTTACAGTTTCCCTGTCTTTGGAGGCGGTTTGTTTGTTCATTAATACTCTTTAAGTATTTAAGTCTGAATCATATCTCCCCTGTCCCTCCTCTCCTTTAGAGTGTACATATTTAGGTCGTCAAGTCTCTTCTCATAAGTCTTCTGACACAGACTCCAAATCATCTTGGTTGCCTTCCTCTGAACCGTTTCCGGTCTTTTTTTATATCCTTTGTGAGATATGGTCTCCAAAACTGAACACAATATTCCAAGTTCCATTTACCATCAGCTTCTGTCATCTGTCAGTCAACCAATTTCTGATCCAGTTCACCATATTGGGACCCATCCCCAAGCTGTTGAGTTTATTGATAAGCCTCCTATGAGGAACAGTATCAAAGGCTTTGCTGAAATCTAGGTAGATCACATCCATCGCATGCCCTTGATCAAGTTCTCTGGTCACCTAGTCAAAGAACTCAATCAGATTTCTTTGACAAAATTGTCCTTTGGTAAAATCATATTGCCTCGGATCATGCAACCTGTTGGTTTTGAGAAAGTCCACTATTCGCTTTTTCAGGAGCACATCCATTACTTTTCCCACAACCGAGACAAGGCTTACTGGCCTGTAGTTTGTCACTTCTTCCCTATTCTATTTTTTTTTTTTTTTTATTTAACATTTCTTATATACCGCCTTTCATGATATCAAGGCGGTTTACATTGAACAAACTGAAATTACATTGAACAGGGCATTATAACTTGGAGATAACTATTTTACAGGGAACACTTGTGAAGGGGTACCATATCAGCCCTTCTCCAGTCCTGTGGAACTTCTCCTGTCTCCAAGGATCTATTAAAAACATCCTTTAACAGCCCTGCAAGAACCTCTCTGAACTCTTTCAGTATCCTGGGATGTATCCTATCCAGTCTCGTGGCTGTTCCGGCTCTCGGGTGTTCTGGTGATGGACCTGTTCGCCAGCCCGGACAGCGCACAGTTGCCCTGTTTCTGCTCCCACTGACTGCACCTGTCTTGAGTAGCAGCAGATGCATTCTTCATCCCGTGGACGGAAGGCCTCTTGTACGCCTTCCCTCTAATACCGCTGATTGCCAAGACCCTGTTCAAGGCTCAGTGCAACAGGGTATTGCTAGAGCTGTTAGCCCTTCGGTGGCCCAGACAGCCCTGGCTCCTACTGCTTCTCTCCTTATCAACGGTACCACCAATTCCCCTGGGCCGAGCCTCAGGGCTCTCTCCTGTACCCCAACCTGGGGTCCCTCTCGCTCACGGCTTGGCTGTTGAAAGGGTAACGTTAGCCCCCCTCTATCTCCCACAAGAAATGAAAGAGATTCTTCTGGCCTCTCGTAAGGCCGCCATGAGAAGGGCATACACCTTCATGTGGCACCGTTTCTCATTATGGTGCAGAAAAGTGGATGAACCCGTTCTCCTGCTCAGTGCATGTGTTACTCCAGTACCTGCTCTGCCTATCGCAAGTGGGGCTGAAGTCCAACTCAGTCAGAGTACACCTGAGCGCCATCGCAGCGCATCACCACTCCATCAAGGGGAAATCCCTCTCGGCTCAGCCCTGATGTCTTGATTCCTACAGGGAATCATGTTCTCCAAACCTTCCATCCGCCCTCCTGTGGTGGAGTGGGACCCTAATGTGGTGTTCTCTTAGCTCACCAAGTCTGTCTTTGGGCCTCTGGCCACTGCCACCTGCGGTACCTCTCCTGGAAGGTCGCCTTCTGATAGTGTTCACATCAGCACACAGGGTCAGTGAACTCCAGGCTCTGATGGCAGCGCCCCCTTACATGAGGTTCTACAAGAACAGGGTGGTGCTCTGCACACACCCAAGTTTCTGTCGAAGGTGGTGCCCCCATTCCATCTCAATCAGGAGATGGTGCTCTCCACCTTCTTTCCCAGGCCTCACGCCGATAGGACGGAGACCGTTCTCCATACTCTGGATTGCAAGAGCCCTGTCCTTCTACCTGCAACGGACTCAGAGCTACCGCAAAGCTCAACAGCTTTTCATATCCTATGACCCCAGCTATCTGGGTCTCCCAGTGGCTAAGCAAACCCTGTCCACTTGGGTGGCAGACTACATTACCCTTGCCTATAAGCAATCGGGGATCCCACTGGACCAGAGATTCATGGCACACCACTTCAGGGCCATAGCTGCTTCTGTGGTCAATCTGAGTTTCGTCCCCATGATGGAAATTTGCTGGGTCACTGCCTGGTCTTCGATCCAAACCTTCGCAGTTCACTACTGCCTGGAGAGGGAGTCCCAACGGGACAGTGCCTTCAGCCAGATCGTATTCCGTAATCTTTTTGGGGTGTTGGCAACTCTTGTCCTCCGACCCTTCTGTGTGAAGGCTACCGGAATGCTAGTTTTCACTGGACACTTGGGTCTTGCGAGAGTCCCTCTCGGGATTCAACTGCTGCTGATCACAATTCACCTTTTCAAGTCGCCATGGCATTTTCTACAGGTTTTGGTAACCTGTAGCTGGGGAGTTCCATATGTGAGGACTGACTTCCTGCTTGTTGCCGGAGAAAGCATAGTTATTCACCTGTAGCAGGTGTTCTCTGGGGACAGCAGGAATCAATCTTCACTGCCCTCCCTCCTCCCCTTGGAGTTGCTTCTTTACCGTCTTTTATTTCTGCCATCTTAAGCTATGTCATTTGACTGGGGCAAGATGGCACCCTAGGGCAGGATGTGGACTGCGCATGTGTGGTGCATCTCCCAAAGGCTTTCTTTAAAAGCTGGGGAGATGCTTCTGCACGGCTTGTCGGCGCCAACATCACCCAAATGATTCCTGTTGTCCCCAGAGAACAACTGTTACAGTTGAGTAGCTGTGCTTTTTTGTGATATTCTACGCATGCTTCTTCAAGTAGTAGAGAGAGATCACTGGTTCCTGAGTGGGGGTCTGTACACTAGGCAGATTGAGAGATAGGGGTTGGAGATAGATATGGTATCCATGTCTTGCGAGGATCTGTGGTGCATGATCTTGAATTGTAGTGCTTCCTTAGCTATGATGATTACTCCTCCTTTTTTGTTAAGTCTAGGTTGGTTGAAAAGCTGGTAGGTGGGTATAGACATTTGATTTAGGAAATTTGGTTTCCTCAAGCCATGTTTCTGTGATGCATATGGTATCAATTTGGTTGTTCTTTATGTGATCAAGCAGGATAGGGATTTTGTGACGTATAGATCTTGCATTGATGAGCATACATTTGAGAGGGGGGATGAGTGAAGAGTGAATCCTAAGGAGGTTGGAAGGGTTCCCGGTGCGTGGCTTGTTTAGGAGAGGTTGTAGTCTGCTATGCAGTTAGTAAATAATAGGGATTATTGCTGAAGATGTGAATGCTGAGCTATGGGTAATTGTGTGTGTGATGAGGAGTAGGATTAGAATGATTGAGAAGTGGAGAAGCATGTTGGTAGCGGCTTATGGATGCAAGTATGGGATATGGGGGCTGCTGAGAGAGCTGATGTAGGTAATCTCTAGATTTGCTGCCGGAAGAGGTGATTGGGCAGAAAGGTGGAGCTTACTGCCTCTCCATTGGGTCCTGCTGCCTGTTGCCTTCTTTCTCATGCTCCTGGTGGTTTGGCTGTGAACTTGAGTCTTCTAAGCTGTTTGGCAGTTAAGTTAGACAGGCTGAGAGATGCCGGGATATCTCTTTGGTGCCCAGTAGAAGCAAGGATTTGTCTATCCCTGAGTGAACAGTCCTTATTAGTGATGTAGCAGCGGTTTTGTGATGCGTTATCATCGTAACAATTTACCTGTTGCTGTCTTCGCCTAAGGGCCACGCCAAAGGGCAATCTGGCGAAGTCCTCAGGCGTGGGCCCGCCTTCCAGTGCTTGATTTTAAAGTCTGGGGTGGTGGACCTGATTGGCCTTCGGTGCAGGGAGCAGGAGGGGCTTACCTGCCTGCTCCCTGGTGCCGGATGCCGATCGGGTGGCTGGTGGGAGGCTGGTGTGTTCTTCGCGCATTCTGGCACTTAATTTTAATGTCTGGGGTGGTGGGCCTGATTGGCCTTCAGTGCAGGAAGCGGGAGGGGCTTACCTGTCTGCTCCCTGGTGCCAGACACTGATTGGGCAGCTGGTGGGAGGCTGACCCATATTATGTATCCCATCTCTTGCCAAGATAATTGAAAAGGTGGTCCGGCTACAAATGCAAGATTTCATAGAATCTCACTGCCCCCTTGATAAACACTAGCATGGTTTTAAACCCTTCTATAGTACCAAAACTCTACTGATATCCCTGCTTAACAACCTAATCAGAGGCACAGAGAAAACCACCCAAGGTTTCATCATGGTGTTCTTGGATATATCTGCAGCCTTTGACTCAGTTATACACTCCCAGCTCACTGCACGACTCTACGAAAATGGCCTAAGGAGTAAGACACTACTATGGTTACAGTCCTATCTCTCTGACCGCTCACAAGTTCGTGTAGGAACACAAACCTCAAAACGTTTCAAGCTCTTCCAAGGCCTGCCCCAGGGCTCTGCATTATCCTCGTTACTTTTTAATATCTTCATCCAACCCGTCTGCAAGATCATCCAAAGCCACAAAGTCCTTTACCATCTCTACGCAGATGATATCCTCATCTACACCCTTTTCATCACCAGCAACACTGACTATTCCACAATTAGCAGATGTCTAGAAGCATTCATGCAATGGCTCAGTCTGCATACTACTTATCAACCCCAACAAGACCAAAGTCCTACATGTCACCAGACACCCTACCTTCTCTCCCTCAGATACAGCAAGTAAGATAACCTGGGCATAACTCTTGATCAGAGCCTAAATTTCAGCACCCATATCAAGCAAGTCACCAGAACAGTATACCACCGCATCAAGATCCTAAGGAACCTCAAACCACTGCTAGATCACAAGGATTTCAGAAACATCTGCCAAGCACTTATCACTCCCATCTTTGACTATGCCAACATTATCTATCAAGGCCTCCCAAAATCCTCATTACAGCCACTGCAGCTGGCACAGAATGTAGCAGCCAGACTCATCAAGGGTACCTCTCGACACGATCAAGTAACACCCATTTTGAAACAGCTACATTGGCTTCCAGTCCACAACAGAGTGGAATATAAAGTGGCACAAACAACTTTCAGTGCGATTCTACAAATATCATCCCATAACCTTCAGTCTACGCTTGAGAAACCCCATGGCCTGAGAACTCACAGAAGCCCTCACAATACGCTCCTCACAGTGCCTCCATCAGTCACTCAAACCAACAGCTCTGCATCTAACAGCTTTCTGCTATTGCACATCCATCATCTGGAACGCACTGCCCCAGGACTTCCGCTCCCTCTCAAACATTGGAGACTTTCTCCAAAGGTTAAAGATGTTGTTGTTCCTGGAATACTTTGGCTCAAACACATAACCATCCTAACAGTCCTTGGACATATAAACACTGCAAGAAGCAGTTGCTTTGATACAATGTATCCTATATTATACTACATAGTTCACCATGTACATAGTCCACCATGTTCATAGTGTTCAAGATGTAAAATTACTGTATTGTTAATTCTATAAGCTCCAACAAATTGTTCCATGTAGTTTAAGTTCTCTGTTCCATGGAAACCGCCGTGACTAGTAGATACAGCGGTATAAAAGAGTTGTTAAATAAATAAATAAAACTGGGAGTGGGATAACAGTAGAAGAGGATCCACTAAAAGACCAAAATTTTCATTCTTGGCATAATGGAACTATAGAGCTGTAGGATGTCACTGGTATAGTATATAGTACAATGATTTCAGTTCTACACATTGTGCACAAGGCCGGCACTTCCATTAGACAAACTAGGCAGTTGCCTAGAGCAACAGTGTTCTAGGAGAAGCACATGGACCTCAGCAGGCCAGCAAGTAAGTCTCCGGCACCATGGTGGGAAGGAGAAGGGGGTGCTTAAGATCATGTCAGTTTCCTCTGTGGTGTGAGGTCAGTCTCTCAGATCATCTTGCGAGAGTGATGCCAAGCCGCAGAAGAATCTGACATGCTCGTTTGCGCCCTTTCTCATATATGCTCGCTGTGGAGAAACTGATACTGAACTGTGGCCGCTGGATAGATTTGCAGCAGTGGTGGTGGCAGGCACCAGAAGGAAGTTTCTTTTAGGGCATCTGATATCTTTGTACTGGCCTTGGATGTACAAATTGGATGCGTGTCTCTTGCCATTCTGATCTTATAAGGCCCTTTTGTAATAGATGCAAACACTGCATAGGCAGCCACAATTGATACCCCAGTTACCACTTCTAGTCTTATGTATGACGGTAAACACTAGCAGTTGCTAGGTAATTAAAAACAAGGACTGTAAGTATCTGTTGACAGAGGAATCAATGCAATAAAATGCTCTAGGCTTTCTGCATAGGTTAGCTCGCTTAGGCGCCCAATGTACAAAGGAGTTTTTTCCACAAATTATGCAAAAACCTTGAGTAGACATCAGCGTGTAGGACATTTAGAGCAGTTAACTGTTCTGCACAGAAGCAGAGACGTGCACTGAAGAATAGAAGGCCGAGGGCAATGCTGGGGCTTTAATGCATGTTCTGAGGAGGAATAAAGAGGTATCTCATTGTTCTTTGCTTAGTGCTAGACAGGAATTTATGCCTGTTTCTTCTTTTTACCTTGAGCATACAGGATCCATAACGTTTTCTGAAGTCCTTGAAGAGGCACTGAGAGGAAGGTGTGTTGGGACAAAGAAACACTAGACTGTTGGCAAAATTGGTATCTGAAAAAATTGTGTATTGACTTTTCAGAGTTGCATGCGCATATATTTGCCATGTGATGGAATGCTATTCTGCACATAAATAATATTATTGCAAAAACATTCCAGCACGGACACGGATGTATGCACCTGTAGCTCCAGATGCAATACAATTTTCTTGTGCACCACATATAGCTGCCACTAGTGCAGACCCATGTGCACACGCCTGGCATATCCTTCCATATTAGTGTATGCTTTTGTGCACAGTCCTTTTGCATTCTATTTGCTTACTGCATCAGGGAGCAATTTTTTCTTTGACTTGTGCATTAGGAAACCCTGTGCTGAGCTTTAGCACAAAGCCCTAACATGCTTTCTGCACCTACCCTAAAGAAGGTAAATTCACACATAAGAACATATTAGAGTTGTAGGGTAAAGTGGCAACAGGCATTTTCAGTGACCCTAGAATCTAGTATTACAATCTTAAATTCCAAAATCTGATTGATGTTGTATAATGAGAGTTTCTGATTTTAGGTTTTAACTGATAAAGATGCCCCCGATGCAAACAATTTAAATAGGTGTTTCTTGGATGAACACCGGAAAGATATCACTTCCCCGGGTATTTTTTTACCCCTCTCCTGACTTGTCTGGTATCTTCCACTCCGTTTTTGTGTCTTTTCTGCATTAAGTGACACAAGCATACATGTTTGATTGCGCCAGAAAAGGTGCCCAGCAATAGCACTTGTGGTGGAAAAATCGCTGTTAGACACTGATTTTTTTTATATTTTTGGTAACCTCAAAAAACACTACTATAACCACTACTCATTTATAGCGCTACAAGATATATGCAGCACTGCACAGGCACATGTAAAAGACCTAATTAGCTGGAAAATAAAAACACTTAGGAATAGAAGCCTTATGTGTAATGCACTAGGGATAAGTAAGATCCCCATGACATCATTGAAATTTTCCATTTCCCGATATATTTGCACTAAGATAGTAACCTAACATAGTAGATGACAGCAGAATATGTCTGCTCCCTCAGAGCTTTGCGTCATGACTCTTTGCTTCCTTTCCCTTTAAAAAGGTTTGCATTTTGTCCATTAATAGGTTTTAAGTATTTCCTCTCCTCTAGGGTATATATGTTTAACTTTCCTTGACTCATCCTGTAGAGTTACTGCTGCAGACACTGACATTTGGGTAGTCCTTTTCTGGGCTTGCCTCCACAGCTGCAGGCAGTCCTACAAGTGAAGTCTCACTAATGATCTGATCAGTGGCATAATCGCCTCCTATTTTCTATTGATATACCTCTCCCTGTGCACCTTGTCATCTCTCTGGTCAGTGCCTTGTTACATTATCTTGAAATCACTGAATGTAATCGTCCAAAGGGCTCTGTCCTGTTTTGTAGAACTTAATATGTCACCCTTGATTGTGTACCATTCCTTTGGATTTCTGTGTGCAAAATCCATAACTGTGTATTGTTTGTATTGAAATTTGCTGCCAAGAAGTCAGCCATTCTCTAGTCTTTCTTAAATTCCTTCTAACACAGTATGATGAATTACATTTAACAAGTAAAGAAAGCGTGCAAAGGCAAGGTTTAAAGAATGCTTTCCAACAGAGTTGTAGAGAATGTGGGTCTGTGGGAGAGGGTTTGTAGTAGGTGTTATGTTTTGGGGAATGAAGAACATGAGGTATGTGTGGGAGGTATGGGCCTATGGGGTGTGGGCTTTTGTGGTTGGTAATTAAGCAACCTCTACAAATCAGTATCATTTTTTATGATCAATTATTACTGTGACCTTATAGAGCATCTCAAATCATTGTCTGATGTTTGTACTAGGGTTGGACCTTAATTATACACACATACTATTTTTTTTAATATACGCTATTGGCATGCATGGTACTGGACCATTGCTACTACTAATGCATATCTGAATGCCCTAAATTAAAAAAGAGTAGCTCATTCGGTACTAACGCTGGATGCACTACCCAGTGTTAATGCCTATGAGCAGGGTTTCCTGAGCCTGTCCTGGTAACACTGCAGCCAGCAGGGTTTTCAGGATATCTACAATGAATATGCATGAGATAAATTTATATGTACTCTTTCTCCATTGTGTACATATTTCCCTTCTGCATGTTCAATGTGGATATCCTGAAAACCCAACTGGCTGTGGAATCATGAGAGTAGTTTTGGCAATCCCTTCCCAAGAGGCTTAATATGGCCTCCTCGGTTAGTGTAGTTAACCTTAGTACTAGACAAGGGCCTGTGCCTCTGTAGCTCTATTGGCGCTCTCCCAGAACAACTTTGTCACCAAGGTCATGTAAATGTTTACTGGCAGGAGGGGAGCCAGTTTCCTTCCTGCTAATTGTTGTTGTTAAGTGCCGTCGAGTCGGAGTCGACTCATGGCAACCCTCTGGATAGCTATCCTAAATTGTGTTTGGTCTTGAGCCAGGCAGCTCATTGTTGACAGACTGGTACCCGTAGCTGCTGTTATTGTATCGATCCATCTCATTGCTGGCCTTCCTCTTTTGCGCTGACCTTCTATCTTGCCAAGCATGATGTCTTTCTCTAATGATCTCTCTCTTTGCATGATGTGTCCAAAGTATGAAAGTCGAAGTCTTGTCATCTGAGCTTCTAAAGAAAGCTTAGGTTTGATCTCCTCTAGTACCGACTGGTTCGTTCTTCGGGCAGTCCATGGTATACACAGTATTCGCCGCCAGCACCATAATTCAAAGGCATCAATTTTCTTCCTGTCTATCTTTTTCACTGTCCAGCTTTCACATCCATATGATGTTATTGAAAATACCATGGCTTGAACAAGTCGAATCTTTGTATGGAGAGAGACATCTCTGCTCTTGAGAATCTTATCTAGGTCTTTCATAGCCATTCTGCCAAGAGCAATGCGTCGTCTGATTTCTTGACTGCTTGTTGCTTCTTTATTGATAGTTGATCCAAGTAGGTTAAAGTTGTTCACGATTTCAATTTCTTCTCCTTCAACGATGAACCTGTTGATTATGCCTTTTGTCATGATCTTTGTCTTCTTTACATTAAGGTGCAGGCCCATTTTGAGACTATGTTCTTTGATTGTGAGAAGCAAATGTTTCAGATCATCTTCACTTTTCAGCCAGTAATGTGGTATCATCAGCATAGCGAAGGTTGTTGATGAGTCTTCCACCAATCTTCACACCTCTGTTGTCTTCATACAATCCTGCTTCTCTGATGATTTGTTCTGCATATAAATTAAACAGGTAGAGGGAAAGTATGCAGCCTTGTCTTACACCTTTGCTTATTTTAAACCATTCTGTTTCTCCTTGTTCTGTTTGAACTGCTGCTTCTTGATCAATGTACAGATTGTGCAAGAGTACAATCAGGTGTTCTGGTATACCCATGCTTCTTAATGTGGCCCAGAGTTTCTCATGGTTTACACAGTCAAAATGCCTTGCTATAGTCGATAAAGCACAAATAGATATCCTTTTGGTATTTAGTCTTTTCAAGGATCCATCTCACATCCGCAATGATGTCTCTCGTTCCTCGCCCTTTCCTGAACCCTGCTTGCACTTCAGGTAGTTCTTGTTCCAGGTATGGTTGTAGTCTCTCTTGAATAATCATCAGTAGAATCTTGCTGGCATGTGGGATCAGAGCGATTGTGCGATAATTTCCACATTCAGTTGGATCACCTTTCTTTAGTATTGGTATAAACACAGATCTTTTCCAGTCAGTTGGCCATCATGATGTCTTCCATATTTCTTGGCAGAGCCTTGTAAGTACGGTAACAGCTGCATCAGATTGCTGTAATACTTCTATGGGAATGCTATCAATGCCTGGTGCTTTGTTCTTTGATAAGGCTTTCAATGCTGCTTTAACTTCTTCTTTCATCACCAATGGTTCCCGATCATAAGGTACAGGTTGAAACAGCTGTTGGTCCACTTGATCTTTATCATATAAAAACTCTGTATATTCCTTCCACCTTTTCTTGATCTTCTCAGCATCATTCAACATAGAACCTTGAGCATCCTGTAACATTCCAATTCGAGGCTGGAACTTTTTCTTTAACTCTTGTAGCTTTAGGAAAGCTGATCTTGTTCTTCCTCTAATAGTTTCTGCTTCTATTTCCTTGCATGCGTCGTTGTAGTACTTTTTCTTGTCCTGTCTTGCTGCACGTTGGAAATCTCTGTTGAGTTCTGTTATTGTCTTTCTCCTCTGGCTTTAGCTTCTCTGCGTTTATGGGCAATTTTCAGTTTCTTCCGTCATCCATTTTGGCCGTTTTTGCTTTTTCACCTTTTCTAGAGACTTCTCGCTTTCTTCCAACACAGCCTTCTTGATGTCATTCCATAACTCTTCTGGAGCTCTGTCATTTGTATCTAAAGCAGCAAATCAATTTTGCAGGCAGTCTTTAAATTGCAGTGGTATATTCTCAAGGTCATATTTTGCTGCATTCATGAGTGGTTTGCTCTTTTTCAACTTTAGCTTGAGTTTGCATACTAGTAGTTGATGATCTGTACCACAGTCAGCTCCAGGTTTTGTCTTTGTTGATGTTATAAATCTTTTCCATCGTTGACTTCCACAGATGTAGTCAATTTGATTTTTATACAATCCATTGGGTGAAGTCCATATGTACAGTCGCCGCTTGTGCTGCTGGAAGAAGGTGTTTGAGATGAATAGATCGTTGGTCTTGCAGAATTCTATCAGTCTTTCTCCAGCTTCATTTCTGTTGCCAAGTCCATATATTGCCAGGTCCTGCTAATTATGGCACCAAAATAAAAAATAGCAGTGCTGACATTGGCCTGCATGGCTACTTGGAAGGATAGTGGCAGGTGAGCCATGGAGGGTCTTGAGAAAGAATGTCCTTGTCAGCTTGAAGGAGGGAGTAGAGATGGCCCAGAAGCTAAGGTCAGCGTGGGGCTGAGAGGGTCAGATTTGCTTGGAGGCCCTTTTTAGGTTGGGGGAAAAAGGTAGGTGTTGGGAAGACAACCTTGGTTCATATTTGAATCTGAGAATTCCCCTTGCAAATTACCCCTTCCAATTTGAGCCAGTTTAGTGCAGGAAAATATGAATTGCTGAAGGCAGCAGTGTTTGCATGGCTGTGTGGATTTTAATGTGGCCATCATAATGTGCCACCTTCCAGGGGTGGCTCAAGGCAGTCTGCTGCCTGAGATGAAGAATGAGATGGCGCCCCCCCACCACCTTAGGGGGGGTGGGGATTTTTCAGAAATCCAATCAGAGACTGAACCAAATCAAAAAGCCGATTAGATTATATGGAGGAAATGCGAAATGTTTGCACACAGGGCCGTATCGAACTGCAGTCGCACCTTATGCGACTTGCAACTCGGGCGCATGCCCCCCTCTCCCCCCATACATCCATCCAGTGCTGCCTGCTCTTTCCCTGCTGCTGCCGCCCTCTGTTTTTTTCATGGCGGCGCCAGCAGCAGGAAAAGAGCAGGCAGCACTGGATGGAGGTATGGGGAAGAGGAGGGGGGGGAGGCATGCACCCAATCTGAAAGGCGCTGGCACTCTAAGCAGATCTGTCCCTCCCTGCTCTGACATCGTGTCGGAGGAGGAAGGGACCAGACCTGCTTAAAGTGCTGCGAAAAGGCTTTGGGCGCATTTTAACTGCCTGCTATTGTCCTGCCAGCGGTAGCCGGGCAACAGCAGAGAGCCGAAATGCGCCCCCCAAGCCTTTGCGCCCTGTGTGGCTGCACTCCCTGCACTCCAAGGAACTAAAAAACAGCAAGAATCAATAGCACAGTTTATAAAACTAAATTATAACCCATTTTTATTTTGTTATAAACTGCGTTATGGTTCTCCCTTTTTCTTTTTCAACATATATTTTGCATCCACAGTAGATGCCGAGCAGAACCAGGACATTCACCCACAGAACTCAATATTAAAAAAACAAAATCTGATTCTGATCATCTCACTAACAACAACAACCACTATTCTCCAATACCAGGCATATTGTGAACTAATAAAATAACCTTACAACAAAAAGCAAACCTACCATACCATACCATATTAGCACAAACTTCCAAAAGTCACATAAGGAGCCCATCCAAAAACAGCGTCACTGTAAATACTACAGTGGGCCCTGGAACATCCATACACCTATTTGAAAAGCTGAACAAGTCAAATTACTACAGTATAATATAGATCTTTATATACAAACTGCATATTAACAGAACACCTGACCTCAGTCACACACGCACAACATCGACCTTCACCAAGTACAGAATAAGTAACCACAATCTAAACTAAAAATAAAAATATGTAGACAGAATTTAAACTGAAAACCCAAGAAGCCAGAGTTCACATGCAGTGCAACATCAGATAAATAAGAGATGCAGTTCCCCAATACTGGTTAAAATATAAAAATAGCACAAAGTCCATTCACCAAAATTAAATAAAATTATTTTTTCTACCTTTGTTGTCTGACCATTTTATTCTCTGATCATGCTGGTAACGATCTGAGGCTTCTGCTTTCCTGTCTTCTCTTAGCTCTCTTTCTGTGGTCTATGGTCCATGGTCCATCTGCCATTTCTTATCTCTTCTTTTGTTTTCTTTACTTCCTTCCATCAGCCCATTTCCATTTTCAGTAACCTTCCCCAGTATCAGTCCCCTTTCCAGTCCTCCCCTCGCAGTACCTTCCAATGTCAACCACCTTGCATTCCCATGACTGCCACTTGTGTCCATTCTCTTCCAGTCCCCCTCCTTTCCCACTGTCCAGCCCCTTCTAGTCCAAATACCATCCCAGGTATCAGCTCAGGTTCACTCTCAGTGCCACCCCCCAGTCAGCTCCCTTCCAGCCATCCTACCCTCTGTCCATCTCTCTTCCAGTGCCATTCACATGTCAGCTCCTTTCCAGCCTCCTCCCTATTATCCAGCTACCTACCACTCCCAACCCAAGTGTCACCTCCCTTCCAGTCCCCCTCCGGTACATTCCAGGTGTCAGCTCCTTTCCAGCCCCTCCTTCCCTTCCTGCCCCATCCTTCCCCTGGCAGACCCTCTCAGTATCCGCTCCCTTCCAGTCCTATTCTACCACCCCCCCCCCGCATCAGCCCATTTGTAGCCCTAGCTCCTAGTTTTCTTCCAGGGCCAGCAGCACTCTCCTCCCCTCCCCTATTAGACATTTTCTGTCCCAGCCCATTTCTAGTCCTATCCCCTTTATTAGCCCACCCCAGTCCTAGCCCCCCAATCAGCCCATTACCAGTCGTAACCCTCCAATAAGTCCATTTTCAGTCCTAGCACCCCAATCAGCCCATTTCATGTCCTAGTCTCCCCCCATAGCCCATTACCAGTCCTAACCCCCCCATCAGTCCATTTCCAGTCCTAGCCCTCCCCCGACAGCCCATTACCAGTCCTAGCCCCCTCTGATCAGCCCAGTTCCAGTCCTAAGCCCCCATCAGCCCATTTCCATTTCTAACCCCCCCCATAGCCCATTATCAGTCCTAACCCCCCTCCTGATCAGTCCATTTCCAGTTCTAAACCCCCATCAGTCGATTTCCAGTCCTAACCCCCCATCAGCCCATTTTCAGTTCTAACCCCCCATAGCCCATTAACAGTCCTAGCCCCCCTCCCGATCATCCCATTTTCAGTACTAACCCCCCATCAGTCGATTTCCAGTCCTAACCCCCCCATCAGCCCATTTCCAATTCTACCACCCCATAGACCATTACCAGTCCTAGCCCCCTCCCGATCAGCCCATTTCCAGTTCTAACCCCCCATAGCCCATTACCATTCCTAACCCCCCCATCAGCCCATTTCCAGTTCTAAACCCCCCAATCAGTCTAGTTCCTGTCCTACCCCCCCATCAGCCCAGTTCCAGTCCTAGACCCCTCCCCTGCCAACCCAGGGAAATTGAAAAAAAAACCCAAAACTCCGGCGTAAGAAGCAGCTGCTGCTCTAGCGGCGGCGGCGGCAGAATGAGGATTCCCTGTTTCCCATCAGTGCCATGGGCTCAGCTTTAACAGAGCCGCGGTTAAGGGAAGCACTGTCCCTTCGCCGCGGTTCTGCAAAGTGGAGCCGGGGAAACCAGCAGGCTCTCCGGGGGGGGGGGGGCAGGTGGGTGGCCGTGGGGCTCCTCGTTCTGCCACTGCTGCCGGAGCAGCAACGGCAGCTGCTTCTTGCGCCGGAGTTTTATTTTTTTCTTTTATTTTGAAGGCTGAATGAGGCAGTGACGGCGGTCTTTTTAGGGGCAATTTTGCCGCCCCCAAAAAGCTGCCGCCTGAGGCCACCGCCTCACTTGGCCTCATTATAGAGCCGCCTATGCCACCTTCTGTATCTCATTAGTTTAGTACAACAAGTGTTAAAGCATGTGTAATACTGTCAGGAGTTAAATCCAACAGGAAAACGATGTTGCCATGCCGGTTAGTGCACAAGCCCCTTAATGTGACCTTCACTAATTTATTATTTTGTTATAGTGAGACTATTTGGAGTCTCTTTTATGAGATAACTTAGAAAATCCTGTGTCTATGGCTTGAAAAAAAGTATGAAAAATAGTATGTATTGTTATGTGAACTTGAGCAAAAATGCAGAGCATTTGTCTTTTTCCTTGCTTATTGTTAAACTACATGGTAGATAAATCTTTTATTTGCATACTAATCTAGGGCATGCTGAATACTGGTGAAGTACGTTGTCTGATTTTTAGAAAGTATAAATGATTCCGTCACATATAATTTATTAGGAAGATCACTTACAGCTTTGTCTCACAGTTGAAAAGCAACTGGGCTTGGGTTGTCTTTGTTCAACAGTTTAGCATTGCTGCAATGTAATTTGTCTATTCCTTATCCTGGTAGACCGGTCCTGGATTATGCTCCTTTGCCAGCAGGTGGAGGCAGGCTTGAACATTTTTCAGTAATGTCATCACTTGTTTTTTCCTCATTGCAGCACTGAAACCAGTATTTTGTCTGCCTTCAGCAATTGGCAAGGTAATTATCTGGTGCAACAATGCAGATAGGCCTGACTCTTCTGGCTCACACTATGGTGCAGTGGTCATTGTGGTTGAGTCTGATAGGCCCTATGTTGCTCGGAGCTGACAGAAACCCTATGTGCAATACTGTTACCCATGGTTTACTAGCACTTGGTGGGCCATCAAAATACAAAGTCATGTGGGTAGCACATCATCCTTATCCCTCTAATCCTGTTACTTTTTCTCAAGAAAGTTTTAGTCTCTGAAGCCTTTTCTGGATATAAACAACCTTAAAATAATTGTATATGCTGTCATCCTCACTCATCTGGATTACTGCAACTCTGTCTATCAAGGCTTCAGTTTCTCTTTTCAAAACCATCTCCAATCACCCCAAAACTCTGCCACTAGACTTTTGTCAAATACCAGGAGATATGATTGTATTACATTGTCCTTAAGTCTCCTTTGGCTTCCCGCGTGTCCTATTGAATCTAACTTGATACTTACGCCTCGTTAATTATAAAGTATTACATACTAATGCTCTGCTTTATTTGTCCAATCTAGTTATTTCCCATAGCTCCTCATGTCCTCTCCATTCAAATCAAAATGCAATGTGTGCCGTTGAGTCCATGCTGACATTTGGCGACCAGGCCCTTGGGTTTTCTTGGCAAGGTGTGACTGGAAGTAGATTGCCAGGCCTTTCTTCCATGTAGTGAGTTTACAAGATAGTCTCCCATCCAAGTACTAGCCAGGCCCAACCCTGCTTAGCTTTGGAGATCAGTCCAAAGCAGGTTCATTCAGGACAGCTGAAGAC
Source organism: Ichthyophis bannanicus (assembly GCA_033557465.1). Taxonomy (NCBI): domain Eukaryota; kingdom Metazoa; phylum Chordata; class Amphibia; order Gymnophiona; family Ichthyophiidae; genus Ichthyophis; species Ichthyophis bannanicus. Next base: position 550,036,760 of record CM066033.1, read on the forward strand.
TCTTGATTCAAATCATATCAATCAAATTGCTGTCTTCAAGGCATATACAATTGATTACTAGATACTACCTCAGATACTGCATTTTTATGTTACGGTCTTGTCATTTAGAATTCCCTCTCTCCAGATCTGAGAGGAGAAACAAACTACTCTCAGTTTAAATCAAACTTGAAGACCCATGTTTACACCTTGGCATATGGCGAAGATTGATTTCAGCTCTATATAATTTTCTTCTGACTTTTTCTTTTCTTTTATATTGTGTAAACAAAGTGTAGATGCTATTTTATGTTGTGTATTTATTGTAATTTTCTTTCCTTATTTTATTTTCTTTTTAAATATCTCTTATGTACACTTCTTTGAAGTATTCACATAAACTAAAATTAAAGTAAGAGTAGCAGGAGGACCCCACGGGGCCATCTGAGGGGAGTCTGTAAGTTGGGCCAGGCTGTCCTTCTCTCTTGCTGTCCTTGTCTACATGCTCTATATTTTTCAGTCTTTTTTTTTCACATTGATTTCAATGGGCAGTATTTGGCTCTCTACTGCGCTGCATATGCCTTGTAGCGCTATATAAATGATTAATAGCAGCTCCAAATTAAAATAAAAAAAATAATTAAGGCCTTTGTTCAGCAGCCTAGCCTCCCAGGCCTGCATGGATGTCTAGGGATTCGCTACTGGGGTTTCCACAGTCAGCCTGACAGGAGCTGGGATTCCCTTTTCGCTGCGACGCTGCTTCTTTTTTTTCAGCATGTTTTTTTCACTGTTTTTTTTAAATTTGCCAATGCAGTGTTCAGCGGATTTTTTAATGTGGTTTCTTATTTTTGCCTCCTTTATGACTGAAATGCATAAGGTGCTCTTCATTCATCATTTTGAGACCCCTGGGCCTAATGCAGTTTTTGCAGTCCCTGATGCTCCTTTTCTATCCCCCCCCCCCCTTTGCTGGTGAGCACCGTGGCCCATAAGCACTTCTGTCATGGCCCTTTCTTCACCCTTGTGCTCCCCTGTTCCTCATGGAGCCCAACATCCCCTTGATTGAAGGACGCAAGTAAAATTCCTATTGCTAGAAGGTAAGTCTGAGGAGGACAGGGATGGTGGTTCTCCTAGGGGAAGGCTAGGATCTCCATGATCTGTCTTTTTCACTGACAGGCCCTGTTGATTCCCTTTCAAGATGCTATGGTGGTTCCACATCATGCAGAAGCTGCTTTCTGGTGAGATTAACAGGTGGATCCCCCTAATACCTGGTGGCTGTCCAGTTTTTGGCAGCTTTCCTACTTTTTCTTGATCTTATGCAGCAGTGCGTAGGGTTTTAGGGAGGAAACCATGAACTAGGCCTTCAGGGCCCTAAGTCCTGGTTTGGCTGTTCCCTCAGTCCCAGGGCAAGTGGGTTCTGCCTTTCAGGACTGGGGTGTGGGAGTACTTTTAACTGCTGTGACCAGCGCACAACTATCTGGTAGAGGGAGTGCGATGCACAGGAGTCTGAGTTTTGAAAGGTGAAGGTCCTCCTTAAGAATGCCTTTGTAGTTAGCACCTTAGGCTCTCAATCAGCACTGTGCATGCCTGGAGACTAGCCTGTTGATGATGGATCCATCCCCTGCTGGTAGCCTCTGTGGCTTTAGCTTCTTGTTCCTAAGGTTGTAGGTTTGATTACTGGTACATCTGAAATCACTATGCTGAATTAGGCCAAATGGTCATCTAGCCCAGTTTCCTTTCTGGGAATTAGAAGATTTGCAGTGGACCGCGTAGGTGGCTGCTACTTGTTAAGGCTGGTTCAGAGTCTCTTCCAAGTCCATTGTAGTAATGGTATTGGCCAGTTGGCAGTGCTGGCACTACACTTAGAAGATGGTGGTTCCAAACTCCTGATGAGCAGATTCTCTTAAGTGCCTGCTAGACCAGTCCAGGCCCCACCCTGAAAGACTCTTTTCTGCAGGTGTGAGGGTCTGGCTGCTTGTTGATTGTCTGGCCCCCTTTTTTACAGGTGTGTGGGTCTGACTGCCTGTCGAGTGACTGGTTCCTGGAGTCCTCCTGTCTGTCTGCCTGCCACTCGGTTAGGTCCTCAGGTTGTGCAGTATTCAGCATCCAGCAATTAGCGTCCAGTGTCCAACTACAGAAGGCAGTTGAGGATCCTCTCTAAACAGTATAGCACCCTGGCTAGGAAGTCCTTATTTGAGGGCCCCTGTATATTTAGAGTGAGTTCTGGGTTTCCCAGAACCCTTTCATGTCCAACAAGGTCCTGACCCCTTCTAATCCCCATCCCAAGGGTTCTTGGGGGGAATCTTCCCTTTTGTCTGGGAGGAAACCCTAGGAAAATTTAAAGATATTTCTCTCTATGCAAATCGCATACAAATGTATCTTGATCCAGGATCCAAACCTCCCAGGCTATCTGGTCTCTGGTTCGCAAACACTTAGGGCTTTTATTTCTTTCTTTCTTTAACAGTTTTTCCATGCTGCTTACTCAGACATGCTATGGCTGTGGTCTGACCCTACCTGCCACCACTCACATAGCCATCCCTGGTCGACTATAACCACTCTCTAGCAGGTATTAAATGATTCTCCCTGATCAGAATGAAAGGTGGGCACCCCTTATACCCAGGTGGTTATCTTAAATTGAGGATCCTGAGAGTTCTTCCAAGGTGGGACATACACCATGTCACACTGCCATAAAAGGCCCAGTTAGTCCTGTGGTCTGACACCAATTTCATCGTGGTAAGAGAGCCGAATACTTACTTATGCTATTTGTGGCAAAGTTATTTGTGGTTAATAATGTTGTCTGAACTTTTCAGTCTTGTTTACTGCTTGGGAAGTTTCAAACTGGCTTCTCTCAGTGCTACATCAGTAGATATACCAAATGATGGCAACAATGAAAGTTGCATGTCTGCCTCCACCTGCTGGCAAGGGAGCATAATCCACTCATCTGGATTGGTCTAGCAGGATTCAAGGAAAGTAAATTATCAAGTATGTAAAATATATTGCCTTCTGCCATTCATCTCAATGATCTGCGTTTTTGCCATTCTCAGCCATAAAAACAGTGCTTAGTCAGGGCTTTTCAACAGAGCCACAGCGCCATAGCGTCCAGTTGCCATGGCACTGTGGCTCCATTGAAAAGCCACGATCCCTGGCCGCCGGCTCCCAAAGTGTTTTCCCCGCAGCCCGATCCCTGATCTAGCCTCCTAGGACCAGGTTTGGGCTGCGGGGAATGCTCTCTGCCCCCTGCTGCCCCTTCCCAGCCCCGGGCCTGCCGTTCCTCCCGCATCGGGGAACTTATTCGCTATGCTGATGATACCACATTACTGGCTTAGAGAATGCCACATTTGGCTGACGTTTATATCATGAATGGCTCTAAATTTGTGAGTGAAATGTTTTCATATAATGCAGAACTAGAGGTGAAATTATTTCAGGTCTCATGAAATAAAGTTTTGGGAAGGGACAAAGAATGTTCGCACATCTGGTTTTGACTTCCAGCATTCCCTGTTTTCTGTGGTGTTTTGCATAGTGTAGTAGGCCCATTATTATATGTTCTATTAAAATAAATTTGTCCAAAGTTAGATAAAGCCATTGTATACACTAAGAGCCTGATTCCATCCCCAATCTCCAGGTCCTCCATTGTATACACTAAGAGCCTGATTCCATCCCCAATCTCCAGGTCAGGATCAGAATTGCAAACAGGCCTGTACGTGTAGGCCGGGACCCTGATTCTGTCCGGCCTGCACATACAGGCCTTGCCCAATTAACTCAGTCAGGGCTTTTCAATAGAGCCACAGCGCCATGGCGTCCGGTTGCCATGGAACCGCGGCTCCATTGAAAAGCCACGATTCCCAGCTGCTGGCTCCCAAAGTGTTTTCCCTGCAGCCCGATCCCTGATCTAGCCTGCCAGGGCTGGGCTGCGGGGAATGCTCTCTGCCCCCTGCTGCCCCTTCTCAGCCCCGGGCCTGCCGTTCCTCCCGCATCAGGGAATTTATAAGCTATGCTGATGATACCACATTGCTGGCTGAAAGTGAAGATGATCTGAAACATTTGCTTCTCACGATCAAGGAACAATCTTAAAATGGGCCTGCACCTTAATGTAAAGAGGTTGTTTGTACAATATGTTTATTTGTAAATAGTCAGTATCACAGTTTCATACAAAAGTTGTTTGTAAATAGTTATAACTGATGTTCCATGTAAAAGTTGTTCAAGTTATCCAATTGTTCTCTGTAAACCGCCCTTGATCTCTGGAAGGGGCGGTATAGAAGAAAAGCATAAATAAAATAAATAAAGAAGACAAAGATCATGACAATTGGCAAAATCAGCAAGTTCATCATTGATGGAGAAGAAATTGAAATCATGGACAAGTTTAACCTACTTGGATCAACTATCAATAAAGAAACAATAAGCATTCAAGAAATCCGACCACGCATTGCTCTTGGCAGAATGGCTATGAAGGACCTAGACAAGATTCTCAAGAGCAGAGATGTCTCTCTCCATACAAAGATTTGACTTGTTCAAGCCATGGTATTTTCAATAATGTCATATGGATGCAAAAGTTGGACAGTGAAAAAGATAGGAAGAAAATTGATGCATTTGAACTATTTGTGCTGGCGACGAATATTGCAAATTCTGTGGACTGCCTAAAGAACAAACCAGTCAGTACTAGAGGAGATCAAACCTAAGCTTTCTTTAGAAGCTCAGATGACAAGACTTCGTTTTTCATACTTTGGACACATCATACGAAGAGAGAGATCATTAGAGAAGGACATCATGCTTGGCAAGATAGAAGGTCAATGCAAAAGAGGAAGGCCAGCAATGAGATGGATCAATACAATAACAGCAGCTATGGGTGTCACTCTATCAACAATGAGCCGCCTGACTGAAGACCGAACACAATTTAGGACAACTATCTAGAGGATCGCTATGAGTCGACACCGACTTGATGGCACTTAACAACAACAAATAAATAAATGGCCCCTCCCACTGCACGTGGATATGTATTGATAAGCAGTAGTATTTTAGAAACAATTCCACATTAAGCAGAGCAGTTCCTAAAATACCACCAGAATTGAGTACGTCTTAATCAGGATGTGTCAATTCCGACCTCCATATCTTTTCTAAAATATGCCTTCCTGCATATACATTTAAACTTTCACCTATATATTATGGGAAACCAATGTAGCTCTATTGAGACTGGCAAAATATGATTGCTCTTTTTTTTCCTCACTAATAACGTATAGCTGCATTTTGCACCATCTTATTTAATTACGGAGTTATTCCGTGGCACAAATAGCAGGGATGAACGCCCCTTTGGGACGTCCATCCCCGCTATTAATTCACCCTCCGACCTTCTCTAACTTTTCCGTCCGTTGTATGGGGAAGTTAGATGGGGGCGGGGAAGGGGTGGATTGAGCCTGGCATTAGGGCAAGCGGTCATCGGCCCCAGAGGTACAGGGCTGATTCCAATGTCGGCCCTGTACGTCCGGGGTCAACAGCTTGGACAGGGATCTTCACACCTTTGTTATCTTCATACAATCCTGCTTCTTTGATGATTTGTTCTGCATATAAATTAAACAGGAAGTGGGAAAGTATGCAGCCTTGTCGTACACCTTGCTGATTTTAAATCATTCTGTTTCTCCTTGTTCCGTTCGAACTGTTGCTTCTTGATCAATATAAAAATTGTGCAAGAGAACGATCGGATGTTATGGTATACCCATACTGCTTAATGTGGCCCAAAGTTTCTCATGGTTTACACAGTCGAAAGCCTTGCTGTAGTCAATAAAGCACAAATAGATATCCTTTTGGTATTCTTTAGTCTTCTCAAGAATCCATTTTACATCCACAATGATGTCTCTTGTTCCTCGCCCTTTTCTGAAGCCTGCTTGCACTTTAGATAGTTCTTGTTCCAAGTATGGTTGTAGTCTCTGTCTCTGTTGAATAATCTTCAGTAGAATCTTGTTGGCATGTGGGATTAGAGCGATTGTGCGATAATTTCCACAGTCAGTTGGATTACCTTTCTTTAGTATTGGTATAAACACAGATCTTTTCCAGTCAGTTGGCCATCATGATGTTGTCTTCCATATTTCTTGGCAGAGTCTTGTAAGTATGGTTACAGCTGCATCATATTGCTGTAATGCTTCTTTGGGAATGCCATCAATGCCTGGTGCTTTGTTCTTTGATAAGGCTTTCGGTGCTGCTTCACTTCTTCTTTCATCACCAAAGGTTTCGCATCATAAGGTACAGGTTGAAACGACTGTTAGTCCACCTGATCTTTATCATATAAAAACTCTGTATATTCCTTCCACCTTTTCTTGATCTTCTCAGCATCATTCAATATAGAACCTTGAGCATCTTGTAACATTCCAATTCGAGGCTGGAATTTTTTCTTTAACTCTCGTAGCTTTAGGAAATCTGATCTTGTTCTTCCTCTAATAGTTTCTGCTTCTATTTCCTTTCATGCGTCATTGTAGTACTTTTTCTTGTTTTATCTTGCTGCACGTTGGAAATCTCTGTTGAGTTCTGCGATTACCTCTCTTTCTCCTTTGGCTTTAGCTTCTCTGCATTTCTGGGCAATTTTCGAAGTTTCTTCCGTCATCCATTTTGGCCGTTTTTTCTTTTTCACCTTTTGTAGAGATTTCTCGCTTTCTTTCAACACAGCCTCCTTGATGTCATCCTATAAGTCTTCTGGAGCTCTGTCCTTTGTATCTAAAGCAGCAAATCGATTTTGCAGGCAGTCTTTAAATTCCCGTGGTATATTCTCAAAGTCATATTTTGCTACAATCATAAGTGGCTTGCTCTTTTTCAACTTTAGCTTTAGTTTGCATACTAATAGTTGGTGATATGTACTACAGTCAGCTCCAGGTTTTGTCTTTGTTGACTTCCACAGATGTAGTCCTTTGATTTTTGTACAATCCATTGGGTGAAGTCCATGTGTACAGTCGATGCTTGTGTTGCTGGAAGAAGGTGTTTGAGATTGTTTGAGATTGTTGGTCTTTCTCCAGCTTCATTTCTGTTGCCAAGTCCATATTTTCCAACCATTTTGCCTTCTTTGTTGCCAACTTTTACATTCCAGTCACCCATGACTATCAGGATATCCTGTTTGCATGTTCTGTCAATTTCAGCTTGTACTTGTCCATAGAATTTATCAATTTCATCCTTTTCTGCAGCTGTTGTTGGGGCATATACTTGGATTATAGTTGTGTTGATAGGCTTTCCTCGTAGACTAATAGAGATTAAGCGTTCACTGACTGCATTGTATTTCATTACAGTTCTTGCGAGTTTCTTCTTTATTATAAATGCAACACCATTTCTTCTTTGTCTTTCATTTCCAGCATAGTAGACCATGTGATCATCTGATGCAAAGTGCCCGATGCCAGTCCATTTCAGTTCGCTGACACCCAACAGATCAAGTTGAACACGTTCCATTTCATTCTTGACTACTTCCAACTTCCCTTGGATCATGCTTTGTACATTCCATGTCCCAATATGTAAGACATCTTTGCAGCTATGTAAGACATCTTTGCAGCTTCTGACTCTCATTTCATGCGCAGCTACATCAGCAGTCAGACGTCCCGAGGGCTTTCATCCAACCACATCATAAATGCTGGTTTTACTTTGAAAAGTCTTCAGATCCTCCCCAGTAGCTAGTTGAGTGCCTTCCAATCTGGGGGTCTCATCTTCCAGCACTATAGTGCAATTTGTTTTGTTGTGATTATCCATTGGGTTTTCATGGCAAGATACAGAAGTAGATTGCCAGGCCTTTCCTCCGCGCAGTTTAAGTTTAGTTTTGTTGCCATTGTCACAAAAATGTGATCCTCCGCCGCCAACATTGTTCCATTCTGCTGCTGCCCAGAAGGGTGGTTTGTCTTGGTCTGGCACCTCAGCTGAGACCTGTCCATCTTGGGAGTCCCTGCCAGTAGTTAGACTACCGATAGCTTAGCCCTCAGCATCACTGATGCACACAAGCCCTCACAGCATGACAAGCTGCAAACCAAGTGAGGGTTATTTATTTATTTATTTACAGGCGTTTAAATCACCTATCTGCCAAAAGGCAGCCAAAAGGGTATACGCAAAAATGTAGCATACATTACACAGCAAAAAGAAAAAAAATGACTGTAGGGAGAAATCTCCTCCCTCCCAAAACCATCACTCCACCTTAGCCCATAGAGAATTATCATATTTTCAAAGTCTTCTGGAAGGCCATAAGTAAGTCTGGGTTCTAAGCTCCAGAAGCAAAGCATTCCATTGCTCATTAGCTACCACCCTGATCACTTTCTTGTGACTAGATACCTTGTGAACCACCTCCAACTCAGACACTTCTAGTAGTCAAGCCTGCGATGACCTCAGAGGCCAAGGCAGGCTGTACTAATTAAGAAGGGCACGCAAATAGCCATGGCGGGAGTCGTGCAACACACGAAACACAATCACCAACAGTTTAAACATATCCCTCTGCCACACAGGTAACCAGTGCAATTGAGCCAATAAAGGCCTAGTGTGCACTCTCTCTGGTCTGTGCTAAGTTTTAGCGGAGTTTTTTTACATTGGGCACAATTAATTATGCAGCGATTTGCATTCCAGGTGTGCTGCAATTTAGCGTGGTTACTTTTTTGGCATTTTCTAGCGCTAGCTTGCTTTTTGCATTAGAGAGCAAGCCTAGCATGGGAAAAGCACCAGAAAAATGCCGCGCTAAACTTTTCTGCATCGGCCCACAAGTGGTCCTCTGAGTTAAAGCCACATAGTACAGGGAATCCAGCACTGGTCTTGGGGGTCTCTGGAGTTCCTTCACTGTGCAGTTCTAACTCCCAGAGAACTGTGAACTGGCCATGGGGGGAGGGGTGCCTGCCTGTCTGAGTGGAATTTAGCAGGCTACATAGAGTATGTATGTGAGAGATGGGGATGGTTTGGATGCTGGGGGATGTCTGATTGATTCCTGAGTGGTGTGGGTTAGCTTGTGGCAGGGGGATGTAGTTGGTTGCATGGGAAGGGAGTAGGGGCTTGGGGCGTGTCTGACTGATTTCTTATGTGGTGAGGGTTAGCTGGGTAGAATGTAGTTGGCTACATGGGGGGAGAGATGCAATTGTGGGAGGTAGGAAACCAAACAACAAGGAGTGAGGTGTAGCTAGGAAGTCCTTTATTAATCAATGCCGCCCCCAAAGAGCCTGAAATATGGAATGGGAAAAGAGCCTTAGGAAATCATGCTCTAAAGGAACTACGGTAGACCTTGGAGGGAATCTTCCCCTCTCTTTCCACCTCCCCTGCTCTTCAACGTAAGTGGAAATAGCAGGGTGAGGAGATCTCAGACTCCAGCTTCTAAATTTTTGGGCTGGCTCTTAAGTTCAAAGAAAATTTGTTGAGACCTGTTACAGTGCATTCAAAAGTAATTAAACCTTTACTAACGGCACATCGCCATCTTGATGACAATCAAATTTTACTAGAAAATGTGAAAGATGGGACTCCTGCAGGCTGACTGCGGGCACAGACCAATGCACATTTTCTTTCTTTTTTTTAATTTTCACCTCTGCTACTTTTTTCAAGCAACTGACCTCCCAGGAAAACCTCTCTGCACCTTCCGTCCTCTCTGTTCATTTCAATAGAGATGTGTGTTGGGGGGGGGGGGGGAGGTGGTGGTGGTCTCCAAGTACAGTCTTTCATCTCTGACAGCATACTCTGCCTACTGCACACAGCTGTCATGGTAATGACAAGTCTGGTACAGCGGGATAATTGGGTACTTGAGGAAGATTCATAAGGCAGCGTGCCACGGAGCACTGTGCTCTGCCCTGGGGCAGAGAACAATAAGTGAGAGTACCAGAGAGATGTTGAAGTCTCTTCCTGATAAATAAAGATCTTGTTATGAGAAAGGACTAGTATAAAGTGAATGGTGCTGGTGTGTGATGATGGTGTCTTGCAGATTTCAGGATTATTTGAGAGGCGTGTCCACGTGAACCACAGTTAGGACGCATGCATAAACATCACGCTGAGGTCAGGGAAATTAATTTTTCCCCTCTGGTACGTTTTCAAGTTTCTAGGGACATCTGCTGTGAAAGCAGCTCTGTTATCCTGACCTTCTTTATGAGAAAACAAGCAGAGCAGACTATTGCTGTTCTGTGTCGTTTGAACAAAGGACTTTTAATTTGCAGATGAGCAGTTGTGACAGTTCTGGCGGGTTTCCACAACATCTGTCGGGAAGCATTAGGTGAGGAAGTAATTTGGAGTTTAAAGTTAGAGCGGTGAACTCATGACTTCTATAGAGGAAGGAGGCTTCTGTTTTGCAGTTGTGTGCAATTACTACAGTATATGGTATTCACAATATTTTTTTTATACTGCTTTTCACCGGGTCAAAGCGGTGTACATGTAACAGGGGTTGCAAGATGATACATTGAACCAGCAACAAAACTTCTGTACAGTAACTTATATACATTTTACAGGGCTTACACTTTAGTACAGAGAAACAGAACTAATGTATAGCAGTGATCAATGCATTATGACACGCTACTAGGAATATAATATTCTTATTGCGATGACCTCTGTGGGATTCGTGGCTGGAGAGCCAATGGCTGTTGCTTAAAAGGTCTAGCAGACTCGTTCATTGCTGGTCTGGCCAGTGAGAGATGCAGGGAGACAGGCTGTGAGAATAAGAATCTACCTATGGTGGAATTAAAGTCACGTACTTGCAAGAAAAAACAATAATGTACATACAGAGTGATCTAAGGGAAGACCCTGGCTACCACAGAGAGGCCAAGGAAAGTCTTGTTTCACTAATCTGCTATATATTTTTTGAAGATGTGAATAAACAGGTACAGTAAATAAAGGTGAGCCAGGAACTGATAGTGTATCAGTTTTCAGAAAGCGTTTGACAGGGTCCCTCATGAAAGACTCTGGAGGAAATTAAAACTTCATGGGATAGGACTCAGTGTCCTATAATGAGTTGGGTACTGGTTAAAAGATAGAAAACGGAGAGTAGGACTAAATAGCCATTTTTTTCAATGGGGAAAGGTGAATAATGGAGTACCCCTGGGATCTGTCCTGAACCCACTGCTTTTGTTTTTAAATTTTATATTTATTGCATTTTATTTAACATCTTGTACCGACATCCTGTATCTATTATACATTTATAAATATGGAAGTAAACATCTGCTATTCAACAATACTATGTGTACAGAGCATTTTCTTCTTATCTTATTTGCAGGGATCTTTATCTAAACGTATTTAAATTGTAACAATTTTCCATTCTGTTAGCCCTTTTTAACAAATTTGTAACAGTCATTAATATATCTCAGCCATCCTTATGGCGTATGTATACTCCTTTATATTTTACTATTTATTAAAGCTCCCTGCTTTACCTATTTACTTCTTCTAACTTACACATTATCATATACTCTTCACTCGTCTTGTTAACTATTAACATTCTTACATGATGACAATTTAAATGAAAGATGAAAGTGGCCCTAATTTTACGACTGGTAACTCGACTATACTCGTATCTTTTTTTATCTGGATAGAAATATTTGAGTAAACTGAATGGGCAATTAGTTAACTGTAATCCGAGTTTTAGAGTTGTGCACACCAATAAATGCTCTAACTAGATCAAGATACATGCTCTCTCCTCTCCAGAGTCATTGGTGCTTTGCTGCAATGATTTCTCTAAAGCAGTTATTACAAGGCCTCGTTTTTTGGATGGATTATGGCCCAGCTTTAGATTTACACACAAACAAAAGCAGGCAAAGAGGAACCCTTGGAAGGAAAAGAACTTTATTGGAGAGGTCCGCCCTACGCGTGTTTCGGCCAATCAGGCCTTCTTCAGGGGACTGTGACCACTAAAAACATAAAAGAACACACATAAATTAACTGCTAATACAAATGACAAGACAATTCTTCCATGAATTAATTAAAATAAAACCTGTAAATACAAAAAACAGTTAATTTATGTGTGGTTTTCATGTTTTTTGTGGTCACAGTCCCCTGCAGAAGGCCTGATTGGCTGAAACATGCGTAGGGCAGACCTCTCCAATAAAGTTCTTTTCCTTCCAAGGGTTCCTCTTTGCCTGCTTTTGTTCGCGTGTCTGTTGACTGCAGGTGGGGTGTTTCCTGGTTCTTGTTTTGCGAGCTTTAGATTTAGCCAGATAGGGCCCAATATTCATTTGCAATGCTGTCACCGCTAAACTTTAACCCCAGATATTCAATCTGGGGCCATAGCCAGCCACCAGCTTTGAATATCTGTGATTGCCGCACATGGCACAGAAGTTAACTGTGCAGCGGCGATATTCACCAGTTGCCGTTGAACAGTTAACTTCTGTTGCCCGGTTAGCTCTGGAATGAAAGTTAGGACAGCTTTTGCTGTGCCTAACTTTTGCCGCTGAGGGATAACTGGATAGCGGCTGAATATCGCTGCTGCATGATTCTGTGGGTACCGTCCGTGGAATACCCCCAACACGTCCTGATGCTAAATGATTAGCATTAGGACATATAGCGGCATTACTCAGGGATATTCATCAGCACTAACATGCCGCTGAATATCCTGCCTAGGGGCATTTACACGATTTACTGCTCTGTAAGCCGTGTACATGTCTGAATATCGGGCCCATAGCTTTTTTTGCCTGGATACTGCTCTGAGCTCTTTCCTAGTTCCTTGGAAGTAGAACTGAAATTTGTACAGATTACCTTTGGATTGCAGTTCACCTGTACTCTGGCAATGAAGGGTTCAGCCTTTCCCTAGGGAACCTTTGAGTTGCAGTGCTGACAGCAAATGCTGGATGTTATCTTCTTATCTCTGATCTAGAGCTGTGTTGTAGCCAATGACACTGTGTTATTCACAACGTATGGTAAAAACGTTCTCTGCATTAACTGCATGGGAACGCCCCTAACAGTTAACCGAGCAGTTTTGCAGTTACCATGTGTTTATTTTGGCAAGTACTATGCAGTAACTGTTAGGGATGTGCAGTCTCTTGCGACTATTTGATTTGTTTGGGTGTCTAAAACAATGTGTGTCCAAAATTGATGGTACACACAAGTCTATGAATCTACAGGCATACAATCAATTTACACACATTTGTTTTTTTGTTTTGTTTTGTTTTAATTAAAATGAATGTGTGAAATAAAGTGAAAAAACATTCAAAAATTAGCTGGTCCACACTGGACAAGTGCTTTTGAAAAACATCTACCCACTAGTGAATATAAAATACAACATGAACCAGACATTTGACATTTAGACAGTTGCTGCAGTAGTATAAGTTCGTGATGGTGGGTTCTTTTTACTATATGGGGAGATATGGCAATTATTTAGTCTGTATTTTAAGGGAGAGCTATCTTTCTGCTTTTTCATACCATTAATTTACCTTATTTCCCATTGAAAACATAACATAACTTAAGAACTGAAGAAATGCCTTATTGGGTCAGACCAAGGTCCATCAAGCCCAGTATCCTGTTTCCAACAGTGACCAATCTAGGTCACAAGCACCTGGCAGGTTCCCAAAGAGGCACACAAGTTCCACAATGCTTGTCCCAGGGATAGCAATGGATTTTGAGTCCTCTTTAATAAAGGTTTATGGACCTTTCCTCTAGAAACTTGTCCAAAGCTTTTTTAAACCCAGCTAAACTAACAGCTTTTAATATATCCTCCAGTAACGAAGTCCAGAGTTTGTGCGTTGAGTAAAAAAATATTTTCTCTTATTAGTCTTAAATGGCTTGCATTGTAGCTTCATCGTGTGTTCTCTAGTCTTTCTACTTTTTGATGGTGTAAACAAACTATCTACGTTTACCCGTTCCACTCCATTCATTAATTTGTAGACTCTATCATATCCCCCCTCAGATGTCTCTTTTCTAAGTTGAATAGCCCCAACCTTTTAAGCCTTTCCTCATAAGGGTATCCTTCTATTCTCTTTACCATTTTTGTCTCTGATCTTTGTACCTTTTCTAATTCCACTATATCCTTTTTAAGATACGGTGACCAGAATTGCACACAATATTCAAGGTGTGGTCGCAGCATGGAACAATACAGAGACATTATAATATCCTCTGTTTTATTCTCTATTCCTTTCCTTATGATTCCTAGCACTCTATTAGCTTTTTTGGCCGCCACTGCACTCTGGACGAAGGGCTTCAATGTATTAACCACGATGATGCCTAAATCTTTTCCGAGGTGGTGGTTTCTAAGGTGGTGCCTTCCATCATGTAACCATAGTTTGGGTTGTTCTTTTCTAGGTGCATAACTGTGCACTTGTTCACATTAAATTTCATCTGCCATTTGGACATCCAATCTTCCAGTTTTTCAAGGTCCTCTTGCAATTTTCCACAAGTTTTAACAACTTTGAATAATTTTGTGTCATCTGCAAATTTGATCACCTCATTCATTATTCCTATTTCCAAGTCATGTATGAATAGGTTAAAAAGCAGTGGGCCCAGCACAGATCCCTGGGGTACCCCACTATTCATCTTTCTCCATTAAGAAAATTGGCCACTTAGCCGTACTCTCTGCCTTCTATCTTTTAACCAGTTCCTGATCCACAATACTGCACTGCCTCCAATTCCATGATTTTTTAATTTCTTCAGGAGTCTCTCACGAGGGACCTTGTCAAAGGCTTTCTGAAAATCCAATTACACTTTATCAACTGTCTCACCTTTGTCTACCTGTTTATTCAAACCTTCAAAAAAAAACTATAACAGATTAATATTCTAGTAACCCCACTAGAGGACAGCAACCTTCGGCCAGAAGGACTGGGGTTTCTAGTCCCACAGGTGCTCCTTGTGGTCTTGGGCAAGCCACTTAACCCTCCATAGCCCATGTTCCCTGTAAAATAGTTATCTCCAAGTTATAATGCCCCGTTCAATGTAATTTCAGTTTGTTCAATGTAAACCGCACTGATGCAGAATAGTGCGGTATATAAGAGAATGTAAATAAATAAATAAACCTCCTCAGCTTTGGGAACTGCTAACACCTAATCAGGAGTTACTGGGCCTGATTACCTGAGAGCAGCTGAGGCCTGCATAAAAGGCTCCAGTGCCCCGCCCTGTTGAGGCTTTCCTAACAGGGGCTCTACAGATCAACCAACAGTAAGGATTTGAGGGTTTATTTTATTAAATTGCTAGCTCTCTGACTGGGAGCTCTTAAAAGGGTTTTTGTATATTTTTAAAGCAAGGTTACTTTCTTTTTGGTGCTTTAGTGGAACTTTCCTTGAGCAGAGTAGGTTGTTGAACTCTAGTAACCTCCTCAGCTTTGGGAACTGCTAATACCTAATCAGGTGTTAGTTCCCTCCCTACCCACCCCGACTCCCACCCACCCCTAGTGAGCAGTCTTGCTTTATAGGGCACCTCCCCATTTAACAAAGCAGAGATAATTGGACCAGCACATTTTGAATATAATTAAAGAGATTTAACTGCTTTTTCTATGAAAGGACAGCTGAGAAACCGGCTGGTACTTGGTAGATCTCTCTCTTTTCTTTAACAGATACCTAAGCTCCACGAACAGAACAATGGCTGGGAAAAATCGTATCGCTAAATCTGTTGCTCCCATTACAGCTTCTGCTTCAGTCCAGACAAAGGTCCTAATGCTAGTTGAAGGACCGGTTCCATGTGCAGGATGCCTGCATGCTGAAGCTCTGAGGAAACAGTTGGAGGAACTAAGAGAGGAGGTGGCGAGGCTGAGGAGCATTCAGGACAGTGAGAAATACATTGATGAGATGCTTCTTGCAACAACCAAGCTCTCCAGCAGAGGAGAAGATGGGTGCCAACAGAATGACGAAGGTTGGACACAAGTCACCAGGGCCTGCAAAATCACCAATCCAACTTCTCCAGCCCTTGAATTGAAGAACCATTGTGCAGCCCTGGAAGTGGAGGAGGTGAAATCATCCCTGGAAAGGGAAGAACCAGAGCTCAAGTACCCCAAAGTTGCAGAATCAGTGACCAGAAGGAAACGAAGGGTAGTGGTGGTTGGAGACTCTCTTCTGAGGGGTTCTAAGGCGTCCATCTACCGACCAGACTTGATGTCCAGAGAGGTATGCTGTCTGCCTGGTGCCAAAATTTAAGATGTTACGGAGAGTTTGCCGAGACTCATCAAGCCAATTGACTATTACCCAATGTTGCTAATCCATGTTGGAACAAATGATACTGCCAGGTATACCTCGGAATATATCAAAAGTGACTTCATGGCTCTGGGACAGAGGGTGAAGCAGTTAGGTCCACAGGTGGTGTTCTCTTCAATCCTCCCTGTTGAGGGTAAAGGCCAAGGCAGAGAGGCTCGCATCCTGGAGATGAATGCATGGCTGCATGGATGGTGTCATCGAGAGCGTTTTGGTTTCCTAGACCATGTGATGCTGTTCCAAGGGTTGCAGAGCAGAGATGGCATCCATCTGTCCAAGAAAGGTCAACGCGTCTTCGGTAGTAGACTGGCTAATCTACTGAAGAGGGCTTTAAACTAGATTCGTTGGGGATGGGTGAAGAAAGCCCCCAGGTAGGTGAAAGCCCCCATGTAGGTGATACATTAAATAATTTATGGAAATGGGTAACAGGGGTAACATATGGAAAGCAGTGGGTATAAATGACCGTAGCATGGGAAATAAGATCCCTGATGTTGAAGCTTTAGTGGGAGTGGCTGACTTGGATTTAGTGGCAGTTACAGAAACATGGTTCACAGAAAACCATGATTGGGATGTAACTGTACCTGGCTATAATTTATTCAGAAAGGACAGGGTAGGAAGAAGGGGAGGAGGAGTGGCACTATATGTAAAAACTACTATTAAAGCTTTGGAATTACAGAGCTTAAAAGGGAGAGAGGAGGCATTGTGGGTTAAACTAGAAAGAGGGAAAGAGAAATCTATTTGCATTGGTGTGATATACAGACCTCCCTCACAAGAGGAAGAGGTGGACAGAGAGTTAATTGAAGACATGCGCAGCATTGCTAGGAAAGGGGAAGTGCTACTGATAGGAGATTTCAATATGCCAGATGTTGATTGGCACATTCCTGCTGCAGTATCATCTAGAAGTAAGGAGATCCTGGATTCTCTACGGGGATAACTATTCAGGCAATTGGTAACAGACCCCACACGTGAAGGGGCCATACTGGACTTGGTACTTAAGAATGGTGAAAGTGTTTCTGATGTTCTAGTGCGAGATCATTTTGCATCCAATGATCACCAGATGGTGTGGTTCAGTATTAGGACTAGGGCTGTTAGAATCCATTCAAAGGTGAGGATCTTAAACTTTAGGAAGACTAACTTTGCCAAGATGGGCGAATACCTCAGGGAGTCGTAAGTGGGATGGGAACATCTGGGGATACAGAATAACAGTGGGCAAAACTGAAAGGGGATATTTTAAGGGCAAACAACCTTTTTGTTAAAATGGTAAATAAAGGTAAAAGGAAAAGGAGACCGCTATGGTTTTCAAAAGAAGTAGCTGAAAAAGTGAAGAAAAAGAGGGAGGCCTTCATGAAATACAAGAGATCACACAGAGAGGAAGACAGACATCTGTATTTGGAAAAACTTAAAGAAGCTACCAAAGTAGTCAGGAAGGCAAAGATTCAAAAGGAGGAGGAAATAGCCAATGCAATAAAATGGGGGGGGGGGGGATAAGACATTTTTCAGATATATTAGTGAGTAGAGGAAGGGCAAAAGTGGTATTGTCAGACTCAAGGGTGCAGGGGAGGAATATGTAGAAGCTGATAAGGATAAAGCGGAATTGCTTAACAAATATTTATGTTCTGTGTTCACAGATGAAGGGCCAGGAGCAGGACCTCAGAAAACACCCACAAACAGGAACAGAAGCGAGGGACATCTTGAAAATTTTTCAGAAGACTGTATTTGTGAGAAACTAGCTCAGCTTAAAGTAGACAAAGCGATGGGACCAGATGGGATACACCCTAGAATACTGAGGGAACTTGGGGACATTCTAGCAGCTCCACTGACTGACCTTTTCAATGCCTCGTTGGAGTCGGGAGTGGTGCCAAAGGACTGGAGAGAGGCTCATGTGGTGCCTTTACACAAAAGCGGAAGTAAGGATGTGGTTGAAAACTACAGGCCAGTTAGTTTAACTTCGGTGGTGAGTAAATTATTGGAAACGCTGCTGAAAGAGAACATAGTGAGGTTTCTGGAGTCCAGTGAATTACAGGATCCGAGGCAGCATGGATTCACTAGAGGCAGGTCTTGTCAGACAAATCTGATTGATTTCTTTGACTGGGTGACCAGGGAGTTGGACCGAGGGAGAGCCCTAGATGTGGTGTATTTAGATTTCAGTAAAGCCTTTTACACTGTTCCTCACAGGTGACTTATAAACAAACTGAGCATCCTAGGGATGGACACTGAAGTTACTGCTTGGGTTAGAAATTGAGTGGGTGGGAGGCGACAAAGAGTACAAGTAAATGAAGCTCACTCTGAGGAGAAGGATGTTACCAGTGGTGTACCCCAGGGATCTGTCCTTGGTCCGATTCTTTTTAACATTTTTGTTAGTGATATAGCGGAAGGGCTGTCGGGTAAGGTTTGCCTCTTTGTGGATGATACCAAAATCTGCAATAGAGTAGACACCCAGGAAGGTGTAGATAACATGAGGAGGGATCTAGCTAAGCTTGAAGAATGGTCTAGAATTTGGCAGCTGGGATTTAATGTTAAAAAATGTAAGGTCATGCATTTGGGCTGCAGCAATCCAAGGGAGCAATATAGTATAGGGGCGAAGTATTTTGTCCACTAAAGAAGAGTGGGACCTAGGCGTGGTTGTGTCTGATGATCTTAAAGTAGCTAAACAGGTAGAAAAGGCGACGGCAAAAGCTAGAAGGATGCTTGGGTGCATACGGAGAGGAATGGCTAGCAGAAAAAAGGAGGTGATAGTGCCTCTGTATAAGTCTTTGGTGCGACCTCATTTGGAGTATAATGTGCAATTCTGGAGACCGCTCCTTCAAAAGGATGTGAACAGGATGGAGTCGGTGCAAAGGGTGGCTACTAAAATGATTAGTGGTCTTCATTATAAAGCATATGAGGACAGACTGAAGGATCTTAATATGTACACCTTAGAGGCACTGTTCCCTCTAAGCTGTGCGCGTCTGCGCGCGCACACACCTCGCCGAGCGAGCGCACATACTTTACAACAGAGCGCACAAAAATTACAGCTCTGATTCTGATAGAAAACAACACAGACGTCTTAAAATGTAAAAGTTATGATTGTAATTACTAGAAATTTCCCGCTTCATTTAGTAATCATCCATTTTCATTTAATTTGATTAAAATCAATGTGGTGTGCATACTGTATTCTGACGTGTAGTCAAATTTTAAAGTATATAACTCCGAGTGTCGTTATGTGGCGCACAAAAATTTAACCTTCTTTCAAAAGCTGCACACAGCTGATATTTTATGCGCACAGAGCCTACAGAAAATTAGAGGGAACATTGCTTAGAGGAAAGGCGAGATAGAGGTAATATGATTGAGATGTTTAAATACCTCTGTGGCATAAATGTTCAGGAAGAGAGCCTCTTTCAATTGAAAGCAAGTTCTGCTATGAGGGGACATGGGATGAGAGTTAAGGGAGATAGATTCAGGAGTGATAAGCAGAAATATTTCTTTACAGAAAGAGTAGTGGATCCGTGGAATAGTCTCCCAGTGGAGGTGGTAGAGATGAACTGAATTAAAAAAAAGCTTGGGACAAACACAGAGGATCTCTAAGGTAAAAAGGGGATTGTTGTAGTTGTTGATATGGAAGGACAGACTAGATAGGCCATGTGGTCTTTTTCTGTCATCATATTTCTATGTTTCTGTGTTTAATAAGACAAGACTTTCCTTGGCAATATCCATGTTGGCTTTCTCCCATTAAACCATGGCTATCTACATGTTCAGTAATGTTGTTCTTTATAATGGTTTCTACCATTTTGCTCCGTACTGATGTCAGGCTCACAGATTTTCCCGGATCATCCTGGAAAACGTTTTAAAAATTGGAGTTACATTGGCCACTCTCCAATCCTTAGGTGCTACAGATGATTTTAATGATAGTTCACAGATTATTAATAGTAGGACTGCAATCTGATATTTAAGTTCTTTCAACATACTTTGATGTATACTATCTGGTCCAGGTGATTTGTTATTCTTCAGTTTATCAAACAGTTCTAATGCTTCCTCCTGGTTTATCAGTATTGCTTTCAATTCTTCTGCTCATTACCTTTATATACCATTTTAGGCACAGGTAACTTCCCTGCATCTTCTCCAGTAAAGACAGAAGCAAAGAATTTATTCATTACTATCCTTTTTATCCTTCTGTCATCAAATAGTACAACTGACTCTCGCACAGGTTTTTTGCTTCCACGGCAAGCTCTTTTTCAAATTATCTCTTTGTCTACCTTATCAATGGTTTGCATCTAAATTGCCAATACTTATTTTTTTCTGGTGTTCGTCATTAGGCTCCTTTTTCCATTTCCTGAAGGATGTTTTTTAGGCAGCAGCCTCTCTGACCTCACCTTTAAACCATGCTGGCAGATTTTTGACTTGCTTCCACTTTTCTTAATGCATGGAATATGCCTGTTCTGGACTTTCAAGATAGTATTTTTAAACAACACCCGTGCTTCTAAATCTTTAACCTTTGCAGCTGCTCCTTTTAGTTTTTTTTTTTTTAACTATTTTCCTCATTTTATCAGTCTCCCTTCTGAAAGTTAAAAGGTAGTATTATGGATTTCCTTGCCATCCGTCTTCCATTTATTCAATCAAATGTGATCATGCTGTGATCACTATTGCCTAGTGACCCCAAAACCTTTATCTCTTGTTCCTGTGTTCCACTAAGGACCAGGCCCAAAATAGCTTCCTTTTCTGTCGGTTCATGAACCAACTGCTTCAAGAAGCAGTCATTTATTTCATCTAGAAACTTTCTCACTCTAGCATGTCCTGCTGTGACTCTGACCCGGTTGACACCAGACTAATTGAAATCACCCATTATTACTGTGTTTTAACTTTTGTTAGCTTCCCTGATTTCTTTTAGCATTTCATCATCCATCTGTTCATTCTGGCCAGGCGGTTGGTAGTACACCCCTACTGCCGTCGCCTTCCATTTTTAAATGGAACTTCTATCCATAGGGATTTGACAGTGTATTTTGTTTCCTGTAAAACTTTAATCGTATGTGACTCAATGCCCTCTCTAACATAGAGCACATCCCCTCCACCAATTTGATCTACTCTATCATATCAAACATGCACGATTACTTTTCTTTTCTTTAGTCTTTAATGTCTTGACTAATGAGAATGTTCTGTTCCTCTGAATGTTTGCATGCAAAGAGCATGATGGTCAAGAAGATGTTCTATGTTCAAGTCATACTGACCACTTCTGGTGTTAATGCTGTGCTGGGATTTGAATGTTAAATATCTGCATCACTCCTTATGCGAAGGACGAAGTCGCTATCTCCTATTACCTCAGGAGTCTGCTCCAATTGTAAGTTCTTTGGGAAAGGCATATATCAACCCTGAATTCTAAACATGCTACTAATCATTTTGAAGGAAATTAGGCCAAGTAGGCAAAAATAAATTATTATCAAATTATAGATGGCTCTGAATTCTATATAGTAAGAGATGCTCAATTCCACTGTGATCTTAAGGGGTTTCTCTGTTAAATAATTTTAAGTATCCAAGATAAATGCGCAGGAGGAAAGCCTCTTTTGATCAAAAGCAAGCTGTGCTATGAGGGGACACAGGATGAGGGTGAAAGGGGATAGACTCAGAAGCAATATGCAGAAATATTTCTTTCTGGAAAGAGTGGTAGATGCGTTGAATAGTCTCCCAATGGAGGTGGTAGAGATGAGGACAGTATCTGAATTCAAGAAAGCATGGGACAAAAACAGAGGATCTCTGAAGGGATCCTCTGTGTTTGTCCCATGGCAGACTAGATAGGCCATATGGTCTTTTTCTGCCATCTTGTTTCTATGTTTCTAGAGATCATTGCAACAAGAAGATAATGAAGAGATTTCTCACCATGGGGTATGTTTATGTGCAAACAACACACACATCTCTAGCAGGCCAATATTCAAAAGGGTTTATCCAATTAGCAGGACCTGCTAACCAGATAAACCCCCACTGAGAGGGATATTCCATGGCATTAACTTGGCTGGTGAGGTCCCTGCCACCATTTTCCGCTTTTTTAAGACCATCAAGATCTGAACTTCCAAAGATTTAAAAGCTATCCAACATTTTTCAGCTGTGTAGAAATCTTAGAACAGAGAAATTAATTTATGATTAGCAGTATCGGATCTGGACTTTACTGGTGAACTGTTATGCCTGAGGTGGTTTTCTCCTTCCCGCTAATTAGAACCATATGGTGTCAGCAGCAAACTTGCTAGGGAAAGAAAAGAAACAACCAGGACCGTTATTTCTGCAAGTAGTTTTCACAAAAGATTAATTTGTCTATAACTTAAAATGCACAGCAGCTTTCAGCAGTTTTAAATATAGCTGAAACTCATTCAGTGGAAATGTTTTGAAGGGGAGGGTATGGAAATGATCTGGTTTATTGCGAGTTTTCATAGCTGAGTGACTTTATTAACAAGACACTCATACCCAGGTCTCGTTCTCTGTTTCCCATTTAGACGGTATACAAATGAATTTGATACTACTCTTAATTAGGATCACACAGTTACATCTCCACATTAGGTCTGATCACTGCTTTGGGCTGATGGACTCGTTTAAGATCTAATTTGGTGTGCTTTTCAGAAGTTGATGCAGAAATAGAGGATGTTAAATGAGAAGGGGCTCTGGTTTATGGGCAGCAATTTCCAGAAAGGCTGTGTGATTTAGTATAAGAAAGTGTACAGTATTATGCAGTCGGAATAAAATTTGGGGAATGTAATGAGCTCTAGAAATCTAAGCATAATTGACTTCGATGAGGGATCAAAAGGAGCCTTTACTGAGGACACCAGTGGCAAGATTGCAGACTTAGTATCTTGGATGTTGGATACCGCGATGGTACTAGGTTGAAATGTGATAGAAACTATTATCATCATCATTTGTGGAGTACATGTTATATAGCGAATACCGCAAGTAAATTAGTTGTGAATGGATGATCCAATAATATGCTTCAAACTATTATGAATAGTAATATGGGGGAACAGTGGTGGCGAGTTTGCTTGCAGAAGCCGAAAAAAGGTTGTTTATGAATAACATGGTTAAGCATTTTAATTGCTTTTTCATTATATAGCAAAGAGAGCACCACCACTAATAGTGTCAGTGAGCACCTCCATAAAACACTGAAACCAGACATGATTATATTATCATCTATTAACCAATCTATCAATGGAAGCTCATATCTCATCGCATTTACTTACAAAACCTTTGCTTTTTGCTATTACCATCTCATATTTACCAGTAAGGCACTATATCCCACTTTACATTCAGCACTTAAACTTTATTATTTTTCCAATTTAGTGGTATTAATTTCAGGGCCACTGAACATAAACAGGTCAGTATTCAAATACCGCTGGCCATGGCATTTAAATTATCCAGATATATTCAGCACTGCTGACTGGATAGCGACTAGTGCAGAATAGACATGGAGAGCAGTGACTGCCATCGCTCTACAGATAGTTACCAATATGTAGCCATTATCCGTTTCATTTAAGGGGTTTAATTTAAGGCAATCTTTTTGCTGTCCTAAGCAAAGATGTGTTTGTGAAGAGATTCCTCCTCCTTCATGTATAATCGGGCCTTTTGCTTTTTGTAGATTTTAGTATGTAGATGAAGGCTTTGAAACATACACGTTTGAGGTGATGGAGCAGTTTTCAAACTCGATCATGAGGAAAAGCCAAAAGTCATCCATGAGTGGATGGTTTGGAATGATGTATCCTTGAAGGATGTTAACTAAACAGGGCAGTTAGGACATACCAATAGATTGCAGTAAAGGCAAAACTAGTCTGGGTCATGTTAAATGTATCTCCCAATTGTGTTGTGACCACTTTGCTTGAAGGATAAGGTGGTATACAAAACTGTCTAAATAAATAAAAAGAAATACTTCCTTAGCTTACTCCTGAGTCTATCATCTCCTTTCACCCTTATGCCCTCTTGTTCCAGAGCTTCCCTTCAATTGAAAGGATCCTGCTGCCTCCTCTGCTTTTATGCCATAGAGCTATTTAAATTTCTCTATCTTGCTTATCAGCCTGCTAGATCAGTCTGACGAGTGGATTATGATCCCTTGCCAGCAGGTGGAGGCAGACTCGAGCTTCTTTCAACGATGATGTCAGAAGGTATAACCACTGGTACAGTACTGAAAAAAGCCAGCAATTGTCTGCCTTCAGCAGGTGGTGGCATGGTGTGTGGGTTGGTGTAGCAGTGCAGATAGGCCTCACTCTCTTGGCCCACACTATGATGCAGTGGTCATTGAGATTGAGTCTTGAAGGGTCCAACAGTGCTTGGTACATGGGTACACCCTTGACTTCTTGAGCTGTCAGACAGCCTGTACGTAACGCAGTTTCTCATAGGTTACTAGTGCTCGGTGGACAAAAAAGGAGTAGGAGGACCCCATGGGGGCCGTAGGGGTGGCTGATAAGTTAGGCCTAGGCCCCGCTTTTTCCCTCTTGCTATCTCTTATCTGTGTGCAAGTATTACATTTTGCCCTTTGATTAACATTGGGCTCTATTTGGCTCTTTTGTCAGCTTTATGACTCCCAGATCTACCTCTCTATACCTGAAATCTCTCCAGCAATCCAGACCTGGATCTCTGCCTGCTTTTATGACATTGATGCTTGGATGTCTCACCGCTGCTTCAAATCGAGCATGGACAAAACTGAGCTTCTTATTTTTCCCTCTAAACCCTCCTCTCCCCTTCCTCCTTTCTCAGTCTCTGTAGATAACTCTCTACTCCTTCCTGTTTCCTCAGCTCGCAACCTTGGGGTCATTTTTGACTCCTCTCTCTCCTTTTCCACACATATCCAACTGATAGCTAAAACCTTCCGTTTCTTTCTCTATAACATCAAAAAAATCCGTCCATTCTTTTCTGAACACATTCCTAATACACTTACCCACTCTAATCACCTCCCATCTAGACTATTGTAACCTTCTGCTTCTGAATCATCTCTCCCCTTCAATCTGTTGAACTCTCTGCTGCACAGCTAATCTTCCGCAAGCCCTCGTCATGCTCATATTAACCCTCTTCTCAATTCACTTCATTGGCTCCCTATCCATTTCCTCATCCAGTTCAAACTTCTCCTGCTGTCCTATAAGTGCATTCACTCTGCAGCTTGTCACTACATTTCCCTCATCTCTCCCTACACCCCTCCTCAGGAATTCCGCTCTTCTGGCAAATTGCTTCTGTCTGCACCCTTTTCTTCAATTGTTAACTCCAGACTTTGCTCCTTTCGTCTTGCTGCTCTTTATGCCTGGAACATACGACCCAAGTCTGTACAACAGGCGCCTTCTCTAACCCTTTTCAAATCCAGACTGAAAACTCACCTCTTCATTGCTGCTTTCGGATCTTGACTCACTTGGTTTCCTTTGTGTTTCCTTACCATTCCCCCTAGATGTATCCCATATCTACAGCTACTGTGTTGTCTGTCTTGACTAGCTTGTAAGCTCTGATGAGCAGGGACCGTCTGTGTCTGTGCAGCTCTGCATACGTCTTGTAGCACTATACAAATGATACAAATGTAGTGGTGGGAAGCCCAGATCGGGTTTCCTCTGTCAGCCTTTTCAGGTGCTGGGACTCCCAGTTGAGATTCCCTTTTCGTGCGTGGTGTGACTTGTTCTTTTAGTGGTCTTTTCTTCACATCCTGCATTATTTTTTTAGCAGGCCTTTTTTGCGGTCTTTTTCTTTGTGGTTCAATTCCTTATAACCATGTGTCCTCACTGTACCTCACATGGTATGTGCAGGATCAGCCCCATGGTGGGTTCCTTTGACCACCACTGGATGGGAATGTAAGAGACCTGAATTTTTCAGCATCATCAGAATCCCCAAAGGGGTCCCAGGGAACCGTGCCAGTTCTGGGACCTCCTTTCTCTATACCTGCCCAGTCCATGAAAGGACATCACCAGTGCCTCGTGGAGGGCCAAGGAGGCCTCGGGCTTAGGCCAGTGGACTCTTTTGGGCCCCTTAAGGCCACAGGGAACCCTGTTTGTTGGAACTGAGGCTTTTTTTAGCTGCTTGACAACTCCCTTTGCAAGGCTCTGGGGCCCTGATCTTCCCTATGGGGAAATCCAAGTCCTTGGGTGGCTCTGCTATGGATGCTAGGGAGCTGAATGCCCCTGTCTCACCCATTTGCCTGGGCAATCCTCTGGGAGTCCTGCCTTATCCCCTATGGGGTTGGCTGGGATGCTGGTGAAGATTCTTCTGCATCTGAAGGTGAATTGGGGAGGGAGGGGAAATTTTCCCTTATGGAGGGAAAGGATCCCTGTATGACCTGCCTTTTTCACTGGGAGGGTCTCCCAGTGACGAATCAGGATGCTATGGCTGCCTTGAGAATTGAGGAGCCTACATCCACACCACCAAGTCAGGTGGACCCCATCCCAGAAGGTATCATTTGTCCTCCTCTTTTTTTCCCCTCTACCAGACCCAATGGATCAACTCTTGGTATGACAGTGGGAGAGTCTGGAGATGGGCTTCAGAGGACCGAAGGCTCTAGCTTGGCTATAT
Source organism: Ichthyophis bannanicus (assembly GCA_033557465.1). Taxonomy (NCBI): domain Eukaryota; kingdom Metazoa; phylum Chordata; class Amphibia; order Gymnophiona; family Ichthyophiidae; genus Ichthyophis; species Ichthyophis bannanicus. The sequence goes on from CM066033.1 coordinate 550,063,273, forward strand.
CCTCTGCCTCATGGCAAGCTGGATTTGCTCTTCAGGCTCCTTCAAGCTGATGCCCTTGCCACAGTAGTCATTAAATGCATGACTATCCCATTGGAAGGGAGTTCTTGACAGGAGGGTAGAGATTTTCCTAAAGAATTTCTTCACAGCCTTGGCCTTGGGTTCCCGAGTAGCCCTTTGGGTAGACGTAGTAGCCAGAGTGCTTTTGCACTGGGTTCACTAACTGTTGGACAGCCTTGAAGCTGTCAGACTAAATTTGAGAGCCGCAGTTGTAGCCAACGCTTTATACAACCTGAATAGAATTTCCTCCAAGTGCATAGTGGAAGTGATCGTGGCTAGGCAGTGGCTCTGGCTCTGCAGCTGGGCAGTGGATGAAGCCTCCAAGAACATGCTGCCTTTTGGAGAGGAGCTTGAAAAATTGGTGAAGAACCCTTGAGCAAGTCCCATTCTCAGAGACTGCCGGGATAATGCCAAGATGAGCAACTTCTTCAGTCATCAATGGGACCCACAAGCGCCAGGCTTGGATGCCCTTTTCGAAGTTTGGTCTTAGAAGAAGACTCTTTATCTTCCCTCTGTGGCCCTTGGTGAGCTGTTTCCTACGCAGGATTCTCATTCATCTAGACTTGGTAATTCTAGTAGCCTCAGATATTCTGGACAGATCATTGTATGTTAGCTGTTAGCGGGGTCCCCTCTCTGGCTGCCTCAGGAGAAGGGCCTTCTTCATCAAGGGCCCCTGATAATAGAGGATCCCATTCCCTTGAAAGGTATAAGCTGTCCAAAATAGGCTACCCTGGGCTCAACCTCCTTAGCTTGTTTGGAGGCATTTTGAGAGGTGATGTTCTACTCAGACCTCAATGCCTGGAAAAGTGGATCTAGATGCTGGTGGGGTCAGACCAGGGGTTGGCCATGAACTCTTAAAATTCAGGTAGTGGCCATAGCATGCTACTGGAGTGTGTTCAGGGTTTGCCTTTGCATTGTTGAAAGCCATAAACTATTGTTGCAGTGCCTGATGAAGATTCAGCTGTGGTATCAAATCCAATTGTTTGTTCTGATGGTTGAATGTTATTTTTGCTAATAGTTTTTCAGTCTTGCATACTGCTTGGGAAGAGTCTTACTGGTGTCTCTCAGTGCTGCACTAGTGGTTGTATCTTCTGAAAGATGCTCAATTCTGCCTCCACCTGCTGGCAAGGGAGCATAACCAACTTTTCTAGACTGGTCTAGCAGGATTCAAGGAAAGGAAATTATTTAGTGTGATTAAAATTTCTCTATATCTCACCTCTCCTGCTTTTCTGCCAAAATCTACATATTGAGATCTTCAAGTCTGTTCCAAATGCTTTATGATGAAGACCACTGACCATTTTAGTAGACACTTTCTGGACCGCTCTATCCTGTTTATATCTTTTTGAAGATGCAATCTCTAGAACTGTAAATGAGATCTTACTAGAGACTTAGAGGCATTCTACTGCTACAACTTATCATTTCTATAGTAGTACAAGGTGTACACAGTGCTGCACAGAGACATGTAGGAGACAATCCCTTCACATAAGAGCTTATAATCTAGTCAAAATAGACAACACAACTGCATTATCACATCCTTTTCCCTATTGTTCATTCCTCACCTAAGCATCCTTCTGGCATTTGCTATCACCTTTTCTACTTGTTTGGTCACCTTAATACCATTAGATATGATCACCCCGAGGGTCCCGCTCTTCTTTCATTCTGTTTACTCTTTGACTTAGGTGAAGTATGCGAGAAGCATGTTATATACATTCAGCTTGTGATGCGTTTTGAGATGGTATTGAGAGCTTTTGCAGTGGTTATACATGGACACAGACGGCTGTGAGAGATATAGAAAATATTCAAGCTCTGCTATGAAGGAACATAGGATGAGAGTGAAAGGTGATAGACTCAGGAGTAATATGCGGAAATATTTCTTTACTGAAAGAGTGGTAGATGCATGGAATAGTCTCCCAGTGGAGGTGGTAGAGATGAGCACAGTATCTGAATTCAAAAAAACATGGGACAAACACAGAGGATCTCTAAAGGAAAAAAGGGGACTTTTGTAGTTGTTGATATGGAAGGCCAGACTAGATAGGCCATGTGGTCTTTTTCTGCCGTCATGTTTCTATGGCATGCCTTATGGATGAGCCACTTCCTTTGGAGATAGTCAAAAAAACCTGTGAAAGTTCTCAAAAACCATACTCTATTGGTATCATCTCTGAGCCAGTTTACACACCAAGAGTAGCAGAATCTTTAAACAATGGGAGAAAAATCCCCAGCTAGTTACAAATGAAGGCTTATGGTGCTGGTTCTCAGCTCCTGTTATAATTGAGTTTGGATTCTGAGGGAACAGAAAGAAACTACTTCCCTCACCACCACCCCCTCCCCCCCCCAAAAAAAATAAAAATTGCATATCATGAAGAGGAAAAGGCATGGATAACCTTGAATTAATAAGTAGAATGTGTTGCCGTATGAAGGCACCATCAAACACTGACTTTTTCACCTATGCAGTATAAATGTGTGGAGGGAAGAGGTTATCGGAGACCAGTCAGTTCATGCCTGCCTGTATAATCTCCTTTGTACGCATGGCAGGCTTTAAAGTAATAGAAAATTGATTTTTGGTCTTTTATTAGAGTAGAGGGCACATTCTTTTATTGCACTTCCAGGTTCCATATAGCCAGGGTTGGCAGTAGCTGAGGTAGTATTTCCAGGTGAGGTGTGCTGAAGCACACTATATCTGTAAAAACAACATTATTGTGAACGATGACAGTAAATAGAATTTGCTAGTGGTAAATTAAAATTAGTGATTAAATTACATCTCTGGCCAATAAATTCACTGGGAGAACAATCCGCAGGAAGTGCCTGTGCAGCACAGCCCAGGGGCATAAATAAAGGTTATCTGATTGATGAGGAAGATAAATCAGGAGAGAAGCTAGTAGCTTGTTAATGTGTTTGTCTGAGATTTGTTTCCAACTAGTGCAAAAGATCCTTGCATCTTACAGCCTTGTCTGTACTAAACAGCCATGAGTACACAATAACTGCTTTTGCAAATGAGCTTTAAAAGCCACTGTCTTTCTCGTATGTCACGTGGGATGTTCCTAAACGCATGGATAGTTTTCAGACTCAAATGCTGAAATCCAGGCCAGTTATCGGTGTTTTTCCCTTTGTTACTGAACGAGATATTTTCTTTTTCCCCAGTACTGCCATTCTGACAGCCACCATAATCTGAGGCAAAAATGAGTGAAAAGTAACCCAACAAGTTGGTCCTAGTGTACCCACTAGCCAGTCTGGACGTAATGAAGGTAGTGTATGCAAATCGATCTAATGCATATTCATTGTGGGTATCCTAAAAACAAAACTGGCTAGGGGGAGCGCCAGGATCGGCTTGAGAAAGACTAGTCTAACAGAAGCTCAAAAGAAATGAATGGTACAAGTCCTTCCAATATACCACACTACAGACTGTGCCAGCATACATCATAGGGCCCCACAGTTACCCACATAGAAAAGACATTTAACATAAAGTGATCCTACTTATCCTCTTCCTGTAACAATGTATATATTATTCAGTAAAGAAAATGTAAACAAGTTTGTTACATTGTCATCTAAGCACCGCAACAATGATCTTATGATCAGGATACTCGAAGGACATTTTAAGGTAGTTAAATACAGGAGGACAATAAAAAGGGAAAATAGGATAATACCTTTTTATTGGACTAACTTAATACATTTGTCCAACAATCTGGTTTGTCGGCATACTACTACACCGACGATATCATCATTTTGCACCAAACTTCTCCTGTGGCACCTGTCTTTCCCCACTGAACTGTCTCTCATGCGTCTCTGAATGCCTCACCTCTAATTTTCTCCATCTTAATTCCCTAAAAACATCTGCCATCTGGTTCTCCCTTGGTGGTCCCTGCCCCTCCCTGGCCCCCTCTCTATCCGATTCCCCAGTCTTATTGGTCACCTCCCTCTGCTACCTCAGGTCACCTTGGACTCTGTCCTCTCTTTCCAAGAACATATCTCGTTGCTCATTTGCCATTCCTTTCTCTCCCTTAGGCAAATCAGGGCTATGCATCCCTTTTTAAATACCTCTTCCCTTATCACTCTCCTTCTCTCTTTAGTTATATCACGTCTCAATTACTGTAATTCCATCCTTTCAGGTCTTCCCCAGTTCCATTTCCTTCGCCTTCAACTAATCCAAAATACCACTGCCCAGATCATCTCTCATGCCACCTGCTACGATCATATCACCCCACTGCTTATTGACTTTCATTGACTTGCCATCAAACACCGTATTCAATTCAAGGTACTCACCATGGTACATAAAGTCATCTATATGCAGACTTCTTAGTCCCTATCTGACCTTCTTCATTTCCATACTCCCTCTCGCAGTCTGCGCTCGGTCCATATCAACTGCTTGCACCTCCCTTCCCCCTCCCGTGCTCACCTTGAATCTACCCGCCATTCCATTTTCTTCTTTCTGGGCTCCTCTCTGTGGAACTCACTCCCAACTGACCTTTGTCTAGAACCCTCTTTCCCCAAGTTTAAGTCCCTCCTTAAGACACATCTCTTCCACGCTGCTTTTGACCTCCCCCTCCCTGTCCCTTGACCCCTTCCTCTCTCGCTTATCCTCCCTGCCTCTTCATATTTTTCTTTGCTGAATGACTGACTCTCTTCCCTTTCCTATCAGATTTTGTAGTTCTTTTTCACTTTCTTTGGCATTTACCTCTCTCCTGGGTTTTAATTGTTGTAAACCACCCTGATGTTGCAAAAGTGTGGTATATTAAATGACAAAATAAAGATAAAGAATAAAAAGGTATCTCCCTATTTCCTTTTTATTTTCCTTCTCTATTTAACTACCATTATAGTGGAATTACACAGCTCCCACATTTTTTTTTGTCCAGGAAATTTTAAGAGAGTCCAGGAACATAAGACGACTTTGAGAGGGAAGAGAAATTTTCTAAAGAGGTGTGCAAAGCTACACGTGATCAACATGTCTAAATGATACATTTTCAGCAACGTACATGCATGGATGAGCCTTTACGCGGGTACTGTATCCAATCACTATTCTGTAAGTATGGGTGTCAGGCCAATGACGAGTACGTTCACTGTGAGCATGCACGGGAGCAGTGCTTGGGCAGAGTGCAAATTTACATATGTAAATTGCAAAATTCTATAATTTGCTTGTGTCCTTCTGAAGTCTAGGCACGGGCGTTTACACCAACCATAGGGCAGCGTGTATCCAACCACTCAGACCACTATTTTATAAAATTAAGTATGCGTCTACTTGATTTTATAAAATATAAAATTACACTCTTGAAGTTCAAATGATTACATACTGTGAAACTAACAAGAAGGGACTTAACAAAGATCTTAGCTTTCTAATGCATTATAAACCAGAAAATTCTACTGCCTATCAGCTTCTGATTGCCCAGCTCCCCCCCCCCCCCTCCGTCTTTTGCTTTCAAACTATTATTGGAATGTTTTTGAGATTCACTTATATTTTCTAGTATTGACCTGAGGAAAGATGTTTTAGGTCCCAAAAGCTAGTTAAAAAGAGTAATTTTATAAGGGGGTGCCTAGTTAAAGCACATTTTAACGCACCAAAATTAAATCTATTTTATGAGTAGTATTTAATATTTATTTATTATTAGTATTTAGCTCATGCCTTTCCAGGCGAAGATCAAGGCGAGTTACATTCAGACACAGTATGCATTTCCTTTCCTCTAAAGGGCTTACAATCTAGGTTTGTACCTGAGGCAGTGGAAAGTTAAGGGCTTGCCCAAGGCCACAAGGAATGCCAGTGGTCTTTTCGGCTCTAGGCTGCTGCCCTAACCACTAGTCTACTCCTCCACTCCAAGACAAGTAGGTGCCTGCAATTCAATGCATGCCGTTGAGTCAGCGCTGACCTCTGGGAACCAAGCAGCCCCTGGTTTCTCTTGGCAAGGTGTGACTGAAAGTAGATTGCCAGGTCTTTCTTCTGAGGTAATGGAAAGTAAAGTGGCTGGCCCAAGGCCACAAGGAGTGCTAATGCGATTTGAACCCTAGTCTTTTTCCTACTAGGCCACTGCTCTAACACTAAGCTGCTATTCCTACTTTTCTTTATAAATTACTAGTGTATGTGGCAGAGAATTGCCTTAAATTCAATTGCCCTCAACGATACAAGCCCTAGAGCTGAGGTAAAAGACCGTGCCTACATTTTGTGAGCATAAGAACATAAGATATGCCATACTGGGTCTGACCAAGGTCCATCAAGCCCAGTATTCTGTTTCCAACAGTGGCCAATCTAGGTCATATGTACCTAGCAGTTTCCCCAAGAGACACAAGTTCCACAATGCTTGTACTGGGTCAAGCATTGATATCTTCGGTCACTTCTTAATAATGGTTTATGGACCTTTCCTCCAGGAACTTGTCCAAACCTTTTTTAAACCCAGCTACACTAACAGCCTTTACTACATTCTCCGGTAACAAATTCCAGAGTTTGATTACACGTTGAGTGAAAAAATATTTTCTTTTATTAGTCTTAAATAGTTTACCCTGTAGCTTCATTGCATGTCCCCTAGTCTTTCTATATTCTGATAAGGTAAACAATCGATCTACGTTTACCCGTTCCACTCCGTTCATTAATTTATAGACTTCTATCATATCTCCCCTCAGCCGTCTCTTTTCCAGGTTAAAGAGCCCTAACCTTTTTAGCCTTTCTTCATAGGAGTATCCTTCCATCCCCTTTACCATTTTGGTGGCTCTTCTCTGTACCTTTTCTAAAATAGCTATATCCTTTTTAAGATACGGCGACCAGAATTGCACACAATATTCAAGGTGCGGTCTCACCATGGAACGATATAGAGGCATTATAATATCTTTTGTTTTATTTTCCATTCCTTTCCTTATCATACCTAGCATTCTATTTGCTCTCTTGGCCGCCGCTGCACACTGGGCCGAGGGTTTTAACATGGTATCCACAATGATGCCTAAATCTTTTTCCTGGGTGGTGGTTCCTAATGTGGAACCTTGCATCGTGTAACCATAGTTTGGGTTGTTCTTCCCTAGGTGCATAACCTTGCACTTGTCCACATTAAATTTCATCTGCCATTTTGATGCCGACATTTACGCAAATTCCTAACACTTAAAAATAGGTAATGTTTTATAAAATTACCCCAAAATACAGTGTTAGTCCAATTAAAAGCATATCTTTATATTTGTTTTTTAAATGTATTTATCATGGGATGTATCCCATCAGGTCCCATGGCCTTGTCCACTTTCAGTTTTTCAAGATGTTCAGACACATGATCTTCTGTAGATACCACACTATTCACAGAAGTTGATGTGTTTGAACAGCTTGAAAAACTGAAAGTGGATAAGGCCATTGGACCCAGATGGGATACATCCCAGAATACTGAAAGAGCTCAGAGAGGTTCTGACAGGGCTTTTAAAGGATATTTTCAATAGATCCTTGGAGATGGGAGAGGTTCTGCAGGACTGGAGAAGGACTGATGTGGTACCTCATCACAAAAGTGGTAATAGCAAAGAGGGGACAAACTATAGGCTGGTAAGCCTTACCTCGATGGTGGTAAAAGTAATGGAGGCACTCCTGAAGGAGAGAATAGTGAACTTTCTAGAAACCAATAGGCTGCATGATCTGAGGCAACATGGTTTTACCAAAGGAAGATCATGCCAAAATGTTTGATTGAGTTCTTTGACTAGGTGACCAGAGAACTAGATCAAGAGCATACAATGGATGGGATCTACCTAGATTTCAGCAAAGCCTTTGATACTGTTCCTCATAGAAGGCTTATCAATAAACTGAGCAGCCTGGGGATGGTTCCCAAGTTGCTGAACAGGATCAGAAATTGGTTGACTGTCAGACGACAGAAGGTGGTGGTAAATGGAACTCATTCGGAAGAAAGGAAGGTGAGTAGTGGTGTAGCCCAGGGATCGGTTCTGGGACCAGTACTGTTCAATATATTTGTGAGTGATATTGTTGAAGGACTGAAGGGAAGCTGACATGGAAATTTGAAACAGAGTGGACTCCTCTGAGGAGGTGGACAACATGAGGAAAGATCTACAAAAGCTGGAAGAGTGATCTAATGCTTGGCAATTAAGATTTAATGTGAAGACGCACAGAGTCATGCACTTGGGATGCAGAAATCCAAGAAAATTGTATGTGATAGGGGGCGAGAGGTTGGTGTGCATGGACCAGGAGAAGGACCTTGGAGTGATTGTTTTTGAGACTCTCAAGATAGCGAAACATTGTGACAAGGTGGTGGCCAAAGCTAGAAGGATGCTAGGTTGCATACAGAGAGTGAGCCAGTAGAAAGGAGGAGGTATTAATGCCCCTGTACAAGTCATTGGTGAGGCCTGACTTGAAGCATTGTATTTAGTATTGGAGACCATATCTCACACAGAATATGAAAAGACTTGAAACGGTTCAGAGGAAGGTGATCAAAATGATTTGGAGCCTGTGCCAGAAGACATATGAGAAGAGGCTTGAAAACCTAAATATGTATACCCTAGAGGAGAAGAGGAACAGGGGAGATATGATACAGACCTTTAAATACTTAAAGGGTATTAATGAACAAATAACTTTTTTCAAAGAAGGGGAAGCTATAAAACTAGAGGGCATAAAATGAAGCTGCAAGAAGATAAACTAAAAGCAACATCAGGAAATATTTTTTCACTGAAAGGGTAATGGATGCTTGGAATGCCCTCCCGATGGAGGTGGTGGGGGCAAATTCAGTGACGGAATTCAAAATGGTATGGGACAGACACAGTGGATCGATCCCTTTATAGCAAAAGGATAAAATCAAAATAAACAACAAATAGGTGACTTGCACGGAGTGGTGGGTACACCTACTCTATCCACCTTATTGGGCAGACTAGATGGACCATGGACTATGTAACTGTGTATTACCTGTAATTTCTTCCCTTTGTTTCCCTTTCAGATGCTTGTAATCCTCTTTCCATGCTAAAATGTGAATTTGTGCATCAGTTAAATTGTGTTACTCTCTCATTTATCCTATAATTTGTCTGCATGATATCTTTCATGCTTTGTTGTATCTATGCTTGATATTTTTATTATTTGTAACACTAGGAGGAAGCTTATTTGTGAAAAAGTGCCAGAATTCTTGGACTTAAAAATTCAGACCAAAAGGGACTTAGCCAAAATGTTTGATGGCATAAAAACCATAGAGAGTGTCATCTCTTTAAAAAGCAAAAATGGGTGCATCTTTTGGATGTCTGGTAACAAGCGCAAAAATGGGGTGAATTAGCACAGCTTTGACACCTGTGAGCAGTAGCGCCGGTCATCGGGGCTCGTTTCATAGTTGCTGTGTGACTGTATAAGAAGAATGTGCGAATGAATAATAGCCAGGTTCATGCTATTTCTCACAAGTTTCCAGCTTTGGTAATTCAACCCCTTTTTGTATGACTTTAAAATGAATGACAGTCTGTGGCCGTGCCATAGAGAGTTGTTTAATTAACTGCTTGTTTGAAATGGTGACATTCATGGGTTTCTGTGGCTTCCAATGAATATAAACAACCGTGGAAGTGTGTTTAATGATTGACACAGTTGACAGCTAACAGTTTGAAGAAGAAATCATGTAAAACCTTCAGGTTTGCAGCAAAGTAAACCTTGATAATTCAGAAATATTTTGGAACAAAGTGTTTTAGACTGATAGAATGAAAATGGAACTTTCTGGCCACAACCACCCGAGGTACAGTGCTGTGGGGAAAAATGGCTCAAGCATTTGAAGAAAAGACCAACTTGACAGTTAGTTACCGGGGTGGATCTTTTCTGCTTTGGGGCTATTGGCAGGCAGTGGCGCAGGAAATACTGTAAGGGTGGAAGGAAGAATGGAATTAACTAAATAGCCACATACCCTAGAAGCTAATCGTTCCCAGTCAGGGAAGAAATGGAAGCCAGAGGTTGGATTCTTCAGCAAGACAATGATCTAACATGAAGAAGGCGCAGGAACAGATCATTAAGGTTCTGGAATGATCATCAAAATCTCTAGGCATGAATATTGAAAATATGTGCGGAGAGCTTAAAACATGCAATGCAGGCAGGAATATTTCTGAGCTAGGAAAGTTCTGCAAGGAGACCAGGGACAATTCCAAAAGCAAGACTAGAAAGATGCTTATCTGGCTACAGGAAACTCTTGGAAACTATTATTTCTTTCAGTGGAGATTTTATTAAGAATGGACTGAAAGGCTGTCCAAAATATTTCACTGTTTTCTTATTTTGAATTAGTAAAAAAAACAACAACCTGCATATAAGTGATGATTAAACATTGCAGAAAGATGTCATGCTTTTCTTTATTTACAAAATGGACATATTTATGTCCCAAAATGTCATAGTTTATAAATGCCAACAACTTCAAAGAACATTCAAACAATCAGGCTGATGCAGAAAGCTAGCGTGGGCTTTACGAGCCCATAATGCCATATTTAAGCACATTTTATGATCCTTTAAAATGCAGGAAATAGATGCCCTCAGCAGTATTTTGATGGCATCAAGTGCTTTTCCCGATGCCATCAAAATACTGGCGGGGGCTATGCCCAACAAATAAGAATCCCCACGTCCCCATTCCCCCCCTCTGGTATTTTGATGGCTTTGGGAAAAGCCCCCGATGCCATCAAAACACTGTCGGGGCCAAGCCACGACAGAAAGTAATCACCTGGTGGTCTAGTGGCCCTTGAACTCCCCCACCCCAAAGTAAATGTGAAATCACCCCCAAGTAAAAAAAAAATGCAAATTAGCCACACTGTGCCTGGAGAGCAAGCCAAACTAGCGCAGACGACTTGTGCGCATTGTTTGGCTTGCTCTCCTAGTTTAACGCTGAGGTGGCTCATTTGCATGCGCACGGTTACCATGGCAGGCAATTGCATACTCTATCCTTTCTGCATCGCACGTTAAAATGTGTGTGTTGTCAGGAAAGGTAAAAAATCAATCCAGTGTGGGTCTAGTGCTGGCTTTCTGCATTGGCCTGAATATATGTGAAGCAGCCCTTCAACAACTGCATATGTAAAAAACAAAGAAGTGAATTTAAGTAAATAGAGTAAAATACATCAACGAGTAAGACAGGAGGTATCATATTATAGACAGTGTATTAGTCTCCCAAAATCTAGAGCCAATGTCATAAGTATAATCATATACCTCTGTCCAAGCAACGTTCAGACTACCGCTAGAGATCATAACTGCCATTTTGAAACCGAGCAACATTGGGGCAGAAGTGGAGGGGGATTGCTTCTGCCCTGTCCGCTAAACTACCAGGGCAACCCAGGTAAGTCTCGTGGAGTGGGAGGAAGGTAGAATTTATGGCATGCAAAAGCGGGTGCTTATCTGGGGGGGGGGGGGGTGAGATCAGGTCAGAGGATTTAATTGGGAGAGAAAAGATTGGGAAGGGGAATTGGATTGGAGGATCTGTCATTCGGGGAAAGTCCTATGGTTGGAGGATGGGGAGTTTTTGTTTTGCTATTTTCTTTGATGGGGTTAGAAAGTGTTGGTACTACCTGACTGCCAGTAGCATGGCTGCACTTAATGCCAACTCTTTAGGTGGCGTTAAGTGCACCTGTGCAATCAGGAGCCATGAGAGATGATGAGCAGTAACATACCCCACACTAAACTGCCGGCGCTTTCCATGCCTTATCCCCATTCATAAGTCACCCCATTCTGCCCCAACCTGTGCTAAGCAGTTTGTGTGTGCTTTTTTTTTTTTTAACCACATAGCTCTTTTTAGTAGCTGTTAATATGAGTCTTTTCTAATGGCTAACACGTGCTAAAATTCACGCTCACTGCTTAGTGTGCTTTTGTAAATATCCCCTTAATCGTAATCAGTATATAGTGCTTCTCAGCACTGCTCTTGTAGACAACTCATTACTACACGGAGTGATTAACATTTACCTGCTGCTGGAGAACGTATAGCTTCTTTTAAATATAAATCTGAATAAAACTACAGGCTGGTTAGTCTAACCTCTGTGGTGAGTAAAGTTTTGGAAACGCCGCTGAAAGAGAAAATAGTGAGGTTTCTGGAATCCAATGGATTACAGGATAGGCGGCAGCATGGATTCACCAGAGGCATGTCTTGTCAGATAAATCTGATTGATATTTTTGACTGGATGACCAAGGAGTTGGACTGAGGGAGAGTCCTAGATGTTGTGTACTTGGATTTCAGTAAAGCCTTTGACACCGTTCCACACAAGAGACTTATAAACAAACTGAGTACCCTAGAGATGGACCCTGAAGTTACTGATTGGGTTAGAAATTGGTTGAGTGGGAGACAACAAAGGGTACAGGTAAATGGAGCTTACTATGAGGAGAAGGAGGTTACCTGTTGTGTGCCACAGGGATCTGTCCTTGGTCCAATTCTTTTTAACATTTTTGCTAGTGATATTGCAAAAGGGCTGTAAGGTAAAGTTTGCCTCTTTGCAGATGATACCAAAATCTACAATAGAGTTGACTGCCAGGAAGGAGGAGATAACATAAGGAGGGATCTAGCTAAGCTTGAAGAAAGGTCGAGAATTTGGCAGCTGAGATTTAATAATAAAAAATGCAGGGTCGTGCATTTGGGTTGCAATAATCCAAGAAGTGGTGCAGTGTAGGGAGTTAAGTACTTCTGTCCACAAAAGAAGAACAGAACCTGGGCGTGATGGTGTCCAACGATCTTAAAGTAGCTAAACAGGTAGAAAAGGCGATGGCAGAAGCTAGAAGGATGCTTGGGTGCATAGGGAGACGAATGGCCAGCAGAAACAAGGAGATGATAGTGCCTTTGTATAAGTCTTTAGTGCGACCTCATTTGGAGTATTCTGTGCAGTTCTGGAGACCACACCTTCAAAAGGATATAAACAGGTTGGAGTTGGTGCAGAGGGTGGCTACTAAAATGGTTAGTAGACTTCATTATAAAGCATATGAGAATAAACTTAAGGATCTTAATATGCGTATGTTAGAGGAAAGATGGGATGGAAGAGATATGATTGAGACGTTTAAATACCTCCATGGCATAAATGCACAAGAGGAGAGTCTCTTTCGATTGAAAGCAAGTTCTGCTACGAGGGGACATAGGATGAGGGTGAAAGGGGAATAATATGTAGAAATATTTCTTTACTGAAAGAGTGGTAGATGCATGGAATAGTCTCCCTGTGGAGGTGGTAGAGATGAGGACAGTTTCTGAATTCCAAAAAGCATGGGACAAACACAGAATATCTCTAAAGGAAAAGAGGAGACTATTGTAGTTGTTAATTAATTAATTTATTTATTTACATTCTCTTATATACCGCGCTATTCTGCATCAGTGCGGTTTACATTGAACAAACTGAAATTACATTGAACAGGGCATTATAACTTGGAGATAACTATTTTACAGGGAACATGGGCTATGGAGGGTTAAGTGGCTTGCCCAAGACCACAAGGAGCACCTGTGGGACTAGAAACCCCAGTCCTTCTGGCCCAAGGTTGCTGTCCTCTAGTGGGATTTGAACCCCCGACCTTCCGGCCTGAAGTACCGTGCCCCAACCACTAGGCTACTCCTATGGAAGGGCAGACTAGATAGGCTATGTGGTCTTTTTCTGCCATCATGTTTCTATGTTTATAACTTCTCTAACAATAAACATCAAAGTTGTATTGATTTTCTCCAAAATTACAACAAATACACCTCTAGATTACAAACAGATCCCCAAACCCCACTTTCTCCCTTCCACCCTGAGCCACTTTAACCGACTTGAACTGGAAGAACATAATACAATGTAGTGAGCTATAGCAATTCCCCTCACATCTAGCAACAAAATCGAAAGAAAGGCCCGCCCCTCCCTATTCTCTCATCACATTGCAGTCACTCTGGGCACCTTCTAGACCTCAACCACCTCCACACACACTCCCACTGCTGCTGCACCTTCTCACCCCTCCCCCTCCTGTGAGCTGTTAAGATATGCATTGAATATAGACCAGCAAGACAGTAGGCAAAGCTGCCCATCCTTGGCAGCGCTACATCATTCCAGTGTGCTGCTATTTCGTAGTGTGCTACTACTATAAAATGTTGCAACACCCCTGAGTGATTACAAGGGACCTGGTCTAATTCCTTGTGTAACAGAGAAAGTATGCTGGGCTTCTGGACAGTGAGCTTTCTACAGTATCTTCCGTCTGGTGGATCACCTCCTCCCAGTACTTCTTCACCTTCGGAAACTCCAACCACATGTGGAAGAAAGTACCTCGGCCCCCACACTCCCGCCAGCACCCCCAGACCGAATAGTTCCTGCCTTGCATAATCTCGCCGGCATAAGATACCACTGGAACAATTGCTTGTTAACTATATATTTAAAAAAATTATATGGATAGTATTGGGCTAAAAATATGACTGAACGGCCTGATACTATCTGTATAATAAAGGAACGGGTATGGAGTTGAGTGGGGATAGGCTTTAAAATTATCCAGACAATGATTTTATTTGGCCACAAAGAGGGTAATTTTGTAAATCCCTGATCCCCACACAGGTAATGCATGTCACTACACGCGTGTATCCACCTTATTTTATAAAGTGATTCACATGCGTGCTTCACTTTATAAAATAGCAGCATATCAATGTGCTGTATCTAGGTATGTCAGTTACGCCTCCTTAGAGCCAGTGTAGATGGTGGCACCTAGATTGGCACAGGGACATGCATATATCATAGTATTCTATAATGTATGCGCGTCCTTCAAGGCTGTGCCTATTTTTCACCTATGTCATGCTCCCATGCATTCCCCCTACTGAAGAATGCTAGGGAAGGGGAAAAGGTGGTATGAGGAGCAGCAGGGCAATGATACTGAGGAATGGGGAGAAAGAGGCAAGAGGGCAGATACTGGGGACATGGAGATGAGGGAGAACAGAGATGCATCCTTAGATGGAGGCTCTTGGATTGGCTGGGAGAGTAGAAGATCAGGCTCTGACTGGCTGGGTATTGGGAATGTAAGTGAGGGCTCTAGACTTGGTTGGGACTGTCAGAACTCATGGATTTGGTGCAATGGAAGAGTGGTGACTTGGGAATTCAGTGGTGGAATATTGGATACTGAAATATTGAGCAGGGATTAGGAGGTAAACAAGGACTAGGTGATTGGGTGATGGTTCTGAGTATCTCCATGAGTAAGTGAAGATATATGGGGAAGGGGATGTTTTGGAAGAACTGGAGGATTTGAGAGGCAGTTGAAAGGGACTGTGGGCTATGGACAGGGTGAGAGACAAAGGATGGGGGACAGGTTTTTGAAGAAAGTGTGAGAGGGTGGGAATGGCAGCCTGAATAGAGGGTGGTTGTTAAGTGCCGTTGAGTCTATGTCAGCTCCTGGCAACTCTCTGAATAGTTGTACTATACTGTGTTCAGTCCTCAGTCAGGTGGCTCATTGTTGTCAGAGTGGCGCTCATAGCTGCTGTATCGATCCATCTTATTGCTGGCCTTCCTCTTTTGTGTTGATTTTCTTCCTTGCCAAGCATGATTTATTTATTTAACTTGACTTGTAGAAAAGCAGTATATAAGCCTAAGTGGTATACATTCAGGTACTGTGTATATATTTTTCCCTTGTCCCTGAAGGGCTCACAATCTATGTTCTTGTTCCTGAGGCAATGGAGGGTTAAATGGCTTTTTCTAGGCCACAAGGAGCACCTGTGGGATTAGAAACCCCAGTCCTCCGGCCTGAGGTAACTTGCCCCAACCAATAGGCTACTCTTCCCTCTTTCTCGAATGATCTCTCTCTTCTCATGATGTGTCCAAAATACGAAAGTCAGTCTTGTCATCTGAGCTTCTGAGGAAAGCTTAGATTTGATCTGCTCTTGTACTGACTTAGATTTGCGGTATATAAAATTAGTTAAATAAATAAATGCACAGTATCCGTCGCCAGCGCCATAATTTAAAGGCATCAGTTTTCTTCCTGTCTATCTTTTTCACCGTCCAACTTTTGCATCCATATGACATTATTGAAAATACCATGGCTTGAGCAAGTCAAATATTTGTATGGAGAGAAATATCTCTGCTCTTGAGAATCTTGTTAGGTCCTTCATAGCCATTCTACCAAGAGCAATGCGTCATCTGATTTCTTTACTGCTTGTTGTTTCTTTATTGATAGTTGATCCAAGTAGGTTAAAGTTGTCCACTCTTTCAGTTTCTTCTCCATCAACGATGAACTTACTGATTTTGCCAATTGTCAGGATCTTTGTCTTCTTTACATTAAGGTGCAGGCCCTTTTTAAGACTGTTCCTTGATCTTGAGAAGCAAATGTTTCAGATCATATTCGCTTTCAGGAATAGAGGGTAACGCATACGATAAGGAGAGGACGGAGGAGGGGGATGAGTGGCAGGGAAGGAGCTGAGGGAGTGAATGAGTACAGAGGGTGGAAATATAGGGCTTATAAAGAATTAAAAGACCAAGGAGGGGAAGAATAATAGTCTGGGAAAGAAATAAGACAGAGGAGAAGAATGGGTGCACTAGAGAAATAAGATTAGGAAATGGAAAGCTTCTATATAGTGTGGTGGAGAAGCAGCCGCTGAGGGCAGAAAAAAAAAAGAGAAAACTGCCTTTTTTTCTTTTACCCATAAAACTGCAGGCACTGAAAGGGTTAACATCAACACTAAAGGTAAAGATTTCTCACAGAGAAGTGCAGACCTAAGCACACGCCCTGTTCCCATGGAGATAGAGGGAGGAGAAGGGAGTGGTTTGGGGGTGGAGTCAAAGGGGATAGGACAGCCCCAAACATTTAGGAACGGAAGCTGCACGCATACAGCAGAGAAGGGGAGAGAGAAGGAAGACCCGTATGAGAGAGAGAGAGAGGACACAGACACAGAGGACACGAGGGTTCCAGGAAGGAAGGACAAGAAACCCATGGAAACCCCTTGCACAGAAGCAATTGAGAACCAGGAGCAAAGAGCTGACAAGGCCAGTGGAAAGCTCAGGGGAGGAGTCCTCAGAGGAGGAAATATTCTCCAAGAGTTCATGGCTCAACTCTTCTCCTAGTAAGGAATCTATAAGGAGGAAAAGCAGCACTAATAAGGTGAGCCCTTTACAACGTTTGAAAGGCTTATTAGACAAAGAGGGTTTTTCCTGCCCTTCCCCCACAAGCTCACATACTGTTAAGGGTGCCTGGGAGAAGCTCCTAAAGGCTGTGCAAGCTAGTGAGGCTTCTCAGGAAGATACCAGGGGAAACAGTTACCAGGAAGAGTCTAGTGTGGAGGATATGGACTTGGGAGACACTGTGGATTTAGACAATGTCTCAGACATGGAAATAAGCTGTGCAATCTGTGCTAAAGAAGTATAAAGGAACCAAATAGGGTTTGAAAGCAGAAAGAAACCCAGCTGGTCTTGATTACTGAATGCATCTGTGTTACCTCCTGCTAAGTAAAAGAACTGAAGGAAGTGGGTCATTTGGAATGAACCAGAAGTTCTTTTACAAGGACATTTTAAAGCCCATTACTTTTTAGCTGTGCTTTTAAAAGTAGCTGTCCTGTTTAAAGCTGCTTGGGAAGAAGCTGTGCTGAAAGTTTGTATTATAATTGGAAAAGAATTCTATTGCTTGTGAAAGTATCTAGGTGGGCCAGGAAGTATTGCTACACCTACTGTGAAGGAACAGAGGGTGGTATAGCGCCTCCTGGAGACCAGGAAACAGAATACTGCTGAAAATAGAGTTTTATCAGAAAGCAAGTTAAAAGCTGTATCAAGCCAAGGACTGTATAATAGGCTTGTGTGCTGTTATTTGGAGAAGTATCCTGAACTTTGTTTTGGTCAACTTCAATCAATTCATGTCAAAGAATTGAACTGGTTAGGAAATCCTTGTTTCTAAAAATAAAGAAATATTCCTGCGACCTTTGCACTTGGCTCTAATCCTTTCGGGGACACAACTACATGCTTTTGAGCTAATTTCAACAAAGGACAATCGGCGCCTCCCCTGTAGCCCTAGGCAACCGCCTGGCCACACGGGGGCGTGCCGACAATAGCTGAAAGGTGAAAAGAGGTAGACTGAAGTCTGGAGGGGGGAGGAAGAGGAATGAAACTAGCTATAGGCAGATAAGACAAATAGAGAAAAAAGATGAAACTAAAAGATCAACACCAGAGATAGATGAAGGGGAGGAAGAGAAAAAGACAGTGAAGAAACAAAAAATGGAAATGAGATCCTGGAAGGAGACTTAGGAGATGGCTAACAAGGGGAAGTGGTAAAGATAGACCATGACCATCTCAATTGGAAAAATAAAATGATCAGACAGCAAAGGTAGCAAAAGAATTTGACAAGTTTTAGAATTTTTTTTAGATTTTGTTCAGTACATGAGGAAATGAATTTCTGGGTTTTTTTTCTTCAGGGAAGAGTAATGGCCAGCAGAAAGAAGGAGGTGATAGTGCCTCTGTATAAATCTTTGGTGAGACCTCATTTGGAGTATTGTGCAATAATGGAGACCACACTTTCAAAAGGATATAAATAGGATTGAGTTAGTGCAGGGTGGGCTACCACAATGATCAATGGGCTTCGTAATAAGGAATATGGTGACAGATATAAAGATCTCAATATGTATACCTGGAAAGAAAGGCAGAAGAGGGGAGCTATAATAGATATTTAAATACTTCCATGGTATAAATGCACAGGAGGAGAGCCACTTTCAAACGAAAGAAAGCTCTGCAGCAAGGTGACATAGGATGAAGGGGAAAGGGGGTAGACTCAGGAGTAATTTTCAGAACTATTTCTTTGCAGAAAGAATGATAGATGTATGGAATAGTCTTCTAGTGGAGGTGTTAGAGATAAGAGTGTATCTGAATTCAAGAAAGCATGCAACAAACACAGACTATCTCTAAAGGGGGAAAAAAGAGACTCTAAAGCTAAGTAGTTGGTATGGAAGAACAGACTAGATAGGCCATATAGTCTTTATCTGTCATCATGTTTCTATATGTTTCATGGCACACACAGTCTGTTTTTTTAGGGTTTTCCATTTTATGTTTTCTCTACATATTTATTTCTAATTTCTTTTTCTTTTGTAAGTATTGGCCTTTTTTTTCTGTGTTTAACTGAGGTGTTGGAATCCATAACAGTCCAGTTTGTTTTCTTTTCTCAACTGTTCTAGAATATATTTACAGTGCTGACTTTTAATAGGTAGGGTTGGTGCTGGTATGATATAGTAAGCTTCTTCCATTTGGAGACTTTGTGTTAGTTCACACAGGAGTATGTTTACTAAAGATTAACGCGCGTTAAGTACTGCAGTGGCTCTTAGAAATGAATGGGCAATTAAAGCACTTAATATGCATCAAGTAAAGTTAACATGCGTTGTTGTTGTTAAGTGCCGTCGAATCGGTGTTGACTCATGGCGACTCTCTGGATAGTTGACCAAAACCTTGTTTGGTCTTCAGCCAAGCGGCTCATTGTTGATAGAGTGGTATCCATAGATGCTGTTATTGTATTGATCCATCTCATTACCGGCCTTCCTCTTTTACGGTGACCTTCTACCTTGCCAAGCATTATGTCTTTCTCTAATGATCTCTGTATTCTCATGATGTGTCCAAAGTAGGAAAGTCAAAGTCTTGTCATCTGAGCTTCTAAATAGTAATTACACTTACCTGGTAATTGTAGTTCCTTGAGAGACGACAGCTTAGTCCTCACAGATGGGTTGTGTACCTCTTCCTGCAGCATGAAGACTGGACCAATCAAATTTCAGCTCCTCTGGAATCAGGCAACCAGGCATCCCTGAAGCTCCAGTGACCTATTGTCAAAGCAAACTCAAGAAAGAGCTAACCTTTAAAAGGTTCCGTTAGTTGAAGTTCTTATGTTGTTTTTTTTTTTTTTTTTTTACTGTTAAGCGAACTAAAGCCACAGATACAGAACGTCCCGCTCCTGCCACAGCATAAGCCGATAGCGAGAGAGAGAAAAAGGAATGGCAGCGAAGCCAAAGAACTAAGAAAAGACACTCACCTGGAAGCACGTACTTCTGAACCCAAGGCGTGCCGCTCTAAAAAGAGAGAATATAGGGAGGGCAGGAGGACTAAGCTGTCGTCTCTCAAGGAACTACAATTACCAGGTAAGTGTAATTACTATTTCCTTATCGTTCCTCCAGCTTAGTCCTCACAGATGGGATGTAACAAAGCAGCCTAACGGGCGGGATTCTTCCAGCCGGCACGCAGAACAGAAGATCCGAAACGTGCATCGCCCGCCGCCATGACATCAAGTCTATAGTGCTTACTGAAGGTGTGAAGAGAAGACCACGTTGCCGCCCTACATATCTCCTCCGGAGATACAAAACTAAACTCCGCCCAGGACGCAGCCTGCGCCCTGGTGGAATGGGCGCGCAAACCAACCGGCGGAAGCCGACCGTGCAACAGATAAGCCGAGCCAATCGCCTCTTTAATCCACCGAGCAATGGAGACTTTCGCCGCAGCCTCACCTTTGCGAGGCCCGCCAAACAGCACAAATAAACGATCCGATTTACGAAATTCACTGGTAACTTTCAAATATCGCCGAAGAACCCTCTTAAGATCCAAGCGACTAAAACCGCGATCAGAGGCGTGCTCCCCCGATGCCGGAAATACTGGGAGCGAAACCACTTGATTCACGTGGAAAGGAGAGGATACCTTAGGCAAAAAGGAAGGCACCGGCCGCAGAACGACTTTCTGGGCCGAGAAAGATAAGAAAGGTTCCCTACAAGAGAGTGCCTGAAGTTCGGAGATACGCCGCACCGAGCAAATCGCTACTAAGAACACCGTTTTAAGAGTCAAATCCTTTACCGAACTATGAGAAAGAGGCTCAAAAGGAGCCGCAGTGAGAGACCGCAAAACCAAGTTGAGATCCCAGGAAGGCACAGAAAGTCTGCGGACCGGCCGCAGCCGAGATACGGCCCGCAAGAAGCGAACGACATCGACATGGGCCCCCAGCGACACGCCGTGAACCTTACCTCGGTAGCAGGAGAGCGCCGCCAACTGCACTCACAAAGAACTGGCAGCCAAACCTTTAGCAAACCCATCTTGCAGAAAATCAAGGACCACGGGAATTGAGGCCGTAGTGGCTCGAACCTGACGGCGAGAGCACCAATCCTCAAAGATGCGCCACACTCGGACATAGGCCAGAGAAGTGGAGCTCTTGCGCGCTTGTAACAGGGTCGCCACGACAGACTTGGAATAACCGCGTTTTCTCAGCCGCGCCCTTTCAATAGCCAGGCCGTAAGAGAGAATCTCCCCACTTGTGGCATGCGCAGAGGACCCTGACACAACAGATCCGGAGCTAGCGGCAGCCACCACGGGGAGCCGTCTACCAATCTCATCAGATCGGCATACCACGGACGTCGAGGCCAATCCGGGGCTATCAAAAGTACTTGGCCCCGGTGGGCCTCGATGCGCTGAATCACGCGCCCCACCAGAGGCCATGGAGGAAACACGTAAAGAAGACCCGAGGAGGGCCAAGTCTGTAACAGGGCATCCAGACCTTCTGACATCGGCTCCCGTCGACGACTGTAGAAGCGAGCCGCTTTTGCTGAGCGAAACGTGGCCATCAGGTCCATAACTGGCTGGCCCCAACGCTGAACCAGCTGCGTGAAGACCTGCGGGTTGAGCTCCCATTCGCCGGGATCCACCTGAACCCTGCTGAGAAAGTCGGCCGTCACATTGTCTTTCCCGGCAATGTGCGCTGCCGAGATGGCTGGTAGCCGAGGCTCGATCCACTCGAACAACAGCCGAGCCTCCGCCTCCAAGCCGACGCTGCCGGTGCCGCCCTGCCTGTTGATGTACGCGACTGTCGCTGCATTGTCGGAGAGCACCCGTACCGCCCGAGAGGATATCAGGGCTTCGAAACTTTGCAAGGCCAACCGCACTGCTCGAAGTTCCAGGCGATTGATGGACCAGCCGCTTTCCTCCGGAGACCAGAGACCTTGAACGAACCGGTCGGCGCAGTGGGCGCCCCAGCCCGACAGACAAGCATCCGTCAGAAGCGGAAGCCAGCGCGGTTGCTCCAGAGGCATTCCCGCTCGGAGCGACGACCGTCGCAGCCACCACTGAAGATCTCGCCGTACCGTCAGGGGGCAAGGAAGTCGTTTGTTCAGGGAATCCGATTGGTTGGACCAGCGACGGAGCAAGGCTCTCTGAAGGGAACGCATGTGAAAGCGAGCCCAAGGCACGACCTCCAGGGACGCCGCCATCATTCCCAGCAACTGAAGGTAGAGCCACGCCGAAGGAGCGGGGTTCTGTCGAAACCGACGGACGAGAGACTGGAGCGCCAACACCCTGCGGTCGGGAAGGAAAACCGCTCCCCCGCAAGTATCGAACTGTACGCCTAAGTACTCCAAACTCTGCGTCGGAACCAGATGGCTCTTGCGCGTGTTGACGACCCAGCCGAGAGACTGCAAGAGCGCCACGACCTTGGACGTCGCTGCCATACTCTCCTCGCGAGACTTCCCCCGAATCAACCAGTCGTCTAGATAAGGATGGACAAGCACGCCTTCCTTGCGCAAGGCCGCCGCGACTACCACCATGATTTTGGTGAACACCCTCTGCGCGGTAGCGAGACCGAAGGGCAATGCCTGGAACTGGAAATGACCCCACGGCAAGGCAAATCGGAGGTACTTTTGCTGATCCTCCCGAATCGGGATATGAAGATAAGCCTCCGTGAGATCTAGGGAAGTGAGGAACTCGCCCTTGCGGACGGCGACCAGCACTGACCGAAGGGTCTCCATGCGAAAGTGGGGTACCCGCAGACAGCGGTTCACCCCTTTGAGATCCAAAATGGGGCGAAGGTCGCCACCCTTCTTTGGCACCACGAAATAAATGGAGTACCTTCCGAGACCATACTCCGCCGGCGGCACGGGAACTACCGCCCCCAGCTGGACTAGGCGATCGAGGGTTTGGCGAACCTGAGCTGTCTTCCGAGCTCCCCGGCAGGGAGACACCACAAAGGAATCGAGGACGGGCCTGGCCAAGTCCAGGACATACCCGTCCCGGACGATGTCCAAAACCCACTGATCGGAGGTGATCTGGGCCCAAGCGGAGAGAAAGCATCGAAGACGACCCCCGATCACTGGAATCTCCGCCGAGGCCCGCTGTCCTTCATTGGGGCTTGCGAGTAGACGCAGGGGTTGTGGCCGCAAAGCCCCTACTGGCTCCGCGAAAACCTCGAAAGCTCGAGGTCCTTGAAAAATATCGGCCACGCTGGAACCCTCCAGAACGGGGCGATCGAAACCTACGAAAGTCCCGAAACTGCCCCCGAACCGCTGGCAGCGGCCGTCCTCGCTTGGCACGGTCCTCTGGCAGGCGACCGCCCTTGGACTCACCCAAATCCTTGACCAACTTATCCAAATCCTCACCAAAGAGCAGCCGACCTTTAAAGGGTAATCTGCCCAGACGCGACTTGGACGACCCATCCGCCGCCCAATTCTTCAACCAAAGAGCTCGACGTGTCGCTACCACGGACGCCATGCTATTAGAGAGGGCTCTGATGAGATCATACTGAACATCCGCCAAATATGCCGACCCCGATTCTAAGCGGTGAAGCTCACCTAACATGTCGGCCTCTACGGAGGACGATTGTTGAAGCCGCTGAACCCAGCGCAGACAGGCACGCGCTACCCAAGCCCCACAAACCGAGGCCTGTAACGCAATGGCATCTGCCTCAAACGACTGTTTCAATAGACCGTCCATCTTCCGGTCCTGCGGCTCGCGCAAGGCCGCACTGCCTTCTACGGGAATCGTGGTCTTTTTAGTCACCGCCGAGACGGCCGCATCCACCTTAGGCGAGCGAAAACGCTCCAGATCGGTGTCCGACATAGGGTAGAGCCGACGCATAACCTTTACCCCTTTGAGGCCTGATTCAGGAGTATCCCATTCTGACTGGATCATCTGATCAATAACCTTGTGCATGGGGAAAAAACCACGCTAGTCTGCCGAACCGCCTGAATAATGGGATCCACTCCGTCCGCCTCTTCTATCGGCGGAGTCGGAGCCAAACCTAGAGTCTGGAGCGCCTCTGAAACAAGAACGGGCAACTCCTCTCGCCTGAAAACCCGAATAATCTTTGCCTGATCTTCCGGTTCAGGGAGCTCGCCTTCCTCCAAGGCCTCCCCTTCCGCCTCATGGTCGAGATCAAGATCATCACCTTCAGGCCATTCAGTCTCTGAAAGGAGTCATGCAGACGTTGTCGCTTGGGGGCCTTGAGCCCGGGAAACTGACTCTCCACCGCCGAGGCAGGAGCCAACCCCCCTGGCACCAACAGAGGAGCAGCGTCCACGCTCTGGCGCCTACGGCAAAATGCCTGATGCATCAACAAGATAAAATCGGGAGAAAACTCCTCCAAGGGCAAAACCCCCCCGAGGTCCATTTGCCCCCCAGAAGCCAAGGAGCCCGTGGAAGGAAGACCCGAGGGTCCCTCCAGCGGCGACTCCAAGTTCACCGCCGCGGAACCGGACTGCGCCACTGCCGGCAATGAACTGTCGAGGTGCTGCTCCATGGTGAGCGACACCGAAGTACAGCGCTGACAGACGCCTGTGTCAGAAACTGTACTCCTCCGAGATCCACAAATCAGACAAATGGATCCCGCGGGCATGGGCACGCCCTGACCCCGAGAGTAGGCGGGAAAGAAATGCCCCTTATCGCTGAGAGTGAAAAGAAAGGCTGATAACCCAGCAGAACCAGCACACAAAGTGGGAACTGGGCGCCCAGGAGAAACAGAAGAGCAGAGAGAGAACCCAAGCACAGTTGCTCTCACCCCTGTCAAAGGCGCTGTCCTTCTCAGTGGTTTTTTTTTTTTTTTTTTTTGAAAATGACCCCTGAAAGGAAACTTAAGTACAAATGCACACACTGCTTAAAAGAAAAAACGAGAGACCCGCAAAAAGAAGACAGAAGAGAGAGAGAGCGAATCGCAACCCCCCCCCCCCCCGCCCTTCAACCGCGGGACAAAATATCGCGAAGGAAAGGGATCAACTAAAAAGCAAACAGCTGAAGGGAGCCAAGAAAATAAAGGAAAAAGAAAGGCAATAAAGGAAAACCAATAGCTAAAAGTAGGAACAGTGCCGCGTGTAAACCACGCTGACAAGACCGGGGAAGCTAAAATGGCCGCTGATAGCAAGAGGACTTTGGCGCGCTTTTAACCCCCGCAGGAGAAACCGCCGGAGACCAAAAACCCTGGTAGTCGACCGATCCCCAAAGTCCCGCCGGCGCGTAGGCTGCACGAAGAAAACCGACAAGCACTACCAAAAGAAAAAGGAAAAAGAAAACTCCAGTAAGGCCGGGCAGAGGCGCGGGAGCCTGACAGGACCGGCTCTGACCGCCTCCAGCTGCCAAAAACTTACCGACAGGGAATCAGCAGTCTCCCAATGCCCTGGAGAGTAACCGCTGTACCGGCAATAGAGGAGCTCTGCCCCGAAAAGCCCTGGGGCAGAGATCCCAATAAAGAAACACAGACAGTCAAGCAGAGAAAGGCGGCATAGGCTGAGCAGGAGAGAGACCTTCCACAGGTCCTCCCTCCCCCCGCACAGAGTGCTCAAATAACAATTTGAGATTTAAAGAAACAGGAACCTCTGAAAGGAGAAATAAAAAGAAGTCCTAATAGGACAAAAATTAAGCATTAAAAGGGTAGCTAGGGAAAAACAAGGGTATACTAAACTATGAAACTAGTGAGCCCAGCTAGACTCACTACGTCTTCCTGCTGCATGAAGACTGGACACACTGGAGCTTCAGGGATGCCTGGTTGCCTGATTCCAGAGGAGCTGAAATTTGATTGGTCCAGTCTTCATGCTGCAGGAAGAGGTACACAACCCATCTGTGAGGACTAAGCTGGAGGAACGATAAGGAAAGAAAGCTTAGGATTGATGTCCTCTAGAACTGACTGGTTTGTTCTTCGGGCAGTCCATGATATACACAGTATTCATCGCCAGCTCCATGATTCAAAGGCATCAATTTTCTTCCTTTCTATCTTTTTTACATGCATTAACCTTTAGTAAACATGCACCACAGGTTCTGGTAGTGGAGGAAGTTTGTTGCTATCATTGATATGACACTAGAATTTGAATACAACCTTTTATGCATGTTGAATTGTACAGTGGTATATTCTCCTACTCTGTATCCATGGCTGGGAGAGCTTTATTGGCTGTTCTGTGAATGTTCCATGTGAATGAATAATTATACTCTATTGAAATGATATTGAAAGACAGTTATGCATTCTCCAGTGAATCCAGCCTATCTATATATGTTCAAAAATATATGAATATTATTGGTTTCTTTCCGTCATTTATTGGCCAGATATTATCCATCTATGGACTAAGTTAAGGGAGGAGCGAGGGCAGGTTAAAAGATTACCAGTTCGGTTCCTGCACTATCCATATGGATACTGGCACTGAATATATGGATTAAGTTAAACGATGGTGCCCACATTTAACTTATGTTAGTGACTGCTCTGGCTGAAAATTTACCCCATCTGCATGGGTCATACTGCAAGGCTAGCTCAAAGAGAGGGGTTGCAAAAGCAAACGTTGGTTCAGGGCCCCATACCCTTTGAGCCTCCATTTTCTCTTAGAAAGAAATAAAGGAGATCCCCATGTGCATTTTTAAAGGTTCTTTTATTCTAGTGGGGCATTTTTTATAGCTTGTCTTGGTTCTGTGAATGTTTTCAAAGAAAATTGTGAAATAATTCTGTGGGACAGGCTCTGGTCCATAGTTATTTCTGCCAAATATGAGTTGGTAAGAGCTGGTGGACCTGTGTAACTAACAAAATTAGTAGGGCTGACATACTGGACAGTGTAAGCCAGTTTATGTAAGCCGTTCCAAGTGGTCCCCTTCTCTTAGGTATAAAAAAATAGACTTCTTGTTAATGAGATTAACGTGGTTATTTTTTAAGTCCTCTAGGAAGGCTCAGAGAATTTCTATACAAGTCTGAGTTTATTAAATATGACAGTCTAAGCTAATTTATATTTAAGTGATACTGTTGTAGTACAGGAGAAAGAAGCCTTATTAGCATTAAGTGGCATTGGTAGATGGTGGAAGACCCAGACTATTAGGGATTGACACTTGGCAATTAAAGATGATGAGAAAGCAGAAGACAAGTGGACAGCTGCTGCTCTCATACCCTGAAACGACTTGAGCTTTTCACCCGATGCAGGTTAAGTGTGGAAGATTTAATTTCCAGATCTTCCAGTCCAGTGCTAAAATGGAAAATAAAAGTTACTTTTCTGAACAATCTCCTCCTTCCCCAGGGGTCAGAAGGCTGGCGATAAGGCTGTTCAATCTCTTTACCTCGCTGAGCCAGCATATTAGCTGAAAGGTAGATTGGTCAGCGGTTCAGTGCTTCCAGCCGTGCTGCTGCTGCTGCTTTTCATCATCAGTAAGTGTGGCCTTGAGCAGTGACAGCTCTAGCGGACGTCCATCACGTTGATTACTCCTTGGTTGTAGGTGGCCATAGATAAAAATGCTGAACTCTGCCACAGTTGCAGAACTGCCTAGGATTACAGCTTGTGTGGACTAGTTAAAGTGTCTCTGTATAGCGATAGAGAAATTTAAAAGGATTCCTTCAGTTAACATGAAATATCTCCTTCCTTGTCTGATGGAGCAGAACTACGACAAAGTTATTAAATCAAATAACTGTTCTTGTCTCAAGAAAATACCAGAATGCAAGTGTTGTTTTTTTTTAAAATTCTCTCCACTAGGCCTTGCTGCTTTTTTTCCTTCCTTCCCATCTCTGGTCAGGGATCCTCATCAAGTGTAGGCTTTATTCCTCTCACATCCCTCTTAGAGGAAAGCAGAACTGCTGTAGTAGCATCATGCAGACCTGCCAACTTATCCAATTCCAGGAAGGAGATTTTTGACCTTTTCTGAGTTTCCCATTACACTGCAGCACTGATTTTAATGGGTGGCATGAAAGAATACAGATACCCCACTTCTTTAGAATGTAAGTTAAAAAGTAGGACTGGCCCAAAAGGGAATTTGATTTAGTTCATGCCTTTTCCTGGGAATTCAAGGTGAGCTACATTTATAGTCAACATTATTGGCACCTTTGTATTTTAGGTATGTTGTGTATAATATCTTGAGAAATAATTGGAAATATTCCAACTGGATGTCATCATAATATTTTAATAGTATGTTCAAAGGTATACAACAAAAAAATGTCTGTGCAACTTAGACGTAGTAATTTCTGAGAAAAAAAACAAAATATGACCTAGTCAGAATGAATGGTACCCTTCACTAATATTTGGTTGTACGACCCTTGGCAGTGATAACAGCCTCCAAATGTTTCTTGTAGCCATCTATAAGTTTTGTACATCTGTCCCCTGGTTCTCCCACTCTTCAACTGCGATTTGTTCCAGCTCATGAATGTTTCCAGGATTCCTTTTAACAATGACAAATTTAAGCTCTTAACAAAGGTTCTCGATTGGACTGAGATCAGGACTCATTTCTGGCCAGTTTAAAACAGTCCATTTGTTCATTTTTAACCCATTTTTGTACTTTTGGATGTATGTTTCGGATCATTATCCTGCTGGAGGATTCACGACCTTTGTAGCACATTTTGCTCCAAAATACTTTGGTTAGTCCTCCGACTTCATGATTCCTTTAGTACGTTCCAGGCCTCCAGTTCCTAAGGTAGGAAAATAGCCCCACAACATTATGGAACCTCTACGTGCGGTGTATAGTGCAGGTTGAAACCACAACTCCAGATTGCACCTTAAGCTCTTTGGATGTTGTACATGGTGTTTTTCCAACAGTTCACACAAACATTCAAAGACTTCTTGGATTAAATTTTCCTCTTCCCACCACATCTTCTGAGGTTCTTGACAGTTCCATGGAGCAGAAAACGTCTTAACATTGCAAACTGTAGACGCAGGAATCCCAAAGTCTTTGAAGATGGCCTTGTACCCCTTTGAAGTTTAATTTGGTGATAATGGCTTTTTTGATGGCTTCATGCAGCTCCCTTATCTTCATCATTGAGAAAAAGGAACAGGCAGTGAATGTGGCCATTTTAAACATTAGAGCTATCATTCATTGGTTGATTCAAGTCATGTGGTCATGTGAGTACTGACAATTGATCACAGGTGCATCTAATTTTACTACAGTGGGAATGTGGTTCTTCTGTTCAAACTGATTTGAATTGTTTATAATGGTGCCAATAATCATGTCCTGGCAATGTCCAAGTTTTTATATGATTTGCTACTATTTCCTTTTTTAATTGGTCTTGTTTTATTTGATTCTTTTTTTGTCAAATATGTGTGCATATATAGTCCAAAGCGATTTCACTGGCCACTTTATTTTTTTAAGGAAATATTGGACATTAAGGAGTTGAACTGCAAGGGTGCCAATAATGTTAACCACAAATGTATGGAATTCAAAATGGCATGGGACAGACACAGTGGGCCACTTTATAGCAAGAGGATGAAATTAAAGCAAAACTTAAATATCTTTTATACTTCAATAAATAGAGGGGGGCTGACCTGCATGGAGGAGTGGGTACAACTCTAAACACAGGCATAGAGAGAGGTGACCTGCACAGTGCTGCAGTTACAACCTTTCTAGCCACCTTACTGGGCAGACTAGATGGACCATACTGGCTTTTATCAACTATCATATGCGATATTACTATGTGTGAGCATAAACACATGCAAACAGTAGGCATATCAGAAGACTTATTTACTTATTCATTATAATTTATTGAACTTGATTTATTTTTTGCCTAATTTATACAAGCTGCATGTAGGCATTCCCAGGATCTACAGTTTGGGTGGAATGGCGATGTACATATGTACGAGGTGGGAGTGCATGCCCACATTTGCACCTTCTTCGAAGTAGGGGTGTAGTGTGACCTCTTAAGTTGGTGGTGCACAAGATAATTGGCCAACGTTTCCCCAAACCTTGACTAGTCACCAGTCAGCGAAAGGTGGGGGCAGTAGCAAAACATATAAACAAAATATAAATTATATATAAATTATTCATGAACTTGTTTGGTGAACTTTTTACTTATATTAGGGTTTATCAAATTCCAAAATGTGCTATAGCATTACAAATGCAATGTGTGCCTTCGAGTCATTGCTGACTCCTGATTACCCAGCAGCTCCTGGGTTTTCCTGGCAGTGTGCCTGGAAGTAGATTGCCAGGCCTTTCTTCCGAGGTAATGGAGGGTTAAGTGACTTGCCCAAGGCCACAAGGAGTGCTAGTGGGAATCAATCCCTGGTTTCTTGCTTACCAAGCCAGTGCTCTAACCACTGGGCTGCTACTCCACTCCATTAAATCAATAAAAACTTTCCAAATAGGGACAAGTAGGAAATCAGTTCAGAGCAATAACTCTCTCCCTCGCTCCCCACAAGATAAAAGTAACTAATACAAATTACGCTCTATACAAATTATTAGAGCATGACCCATTTCTCCCTCCCTAATCAGTCCCCAGTACACATTCTGTCTCCCTACTAAGCCAGTCCCCATCCCTCACTCTCCCTCCTAATCTCCATCTCACACTCTCTCTGCCCCCTCCCCCCACCCAGTTCCCGGCCACTTCTCACTGCTCTCCCAGTTCCCATCTCATACTCTATCTCTCTCCAACCAGAGCGCTTCACAGAAAATTCATGCTAACAAAATACCTGGCTTTCCATATCTTCCTGCTACACCAGTCCAGACAAGTGGGTTGTGTTCCACTACCAGCAGATTGGTGGAGACAAAGACCAATGAAAAGCCCATGTTTCAATGACATCACTCCATGCCTCTGCTAGCCTCAGCCACCAGAAGTCTCTCTTTAGTATTTATTTGTCTCCAGCAGATGGTGGATGGATTTTCTCTTCTCTGTAGAAAATCTGATTGATTAAATGCTCGTGAACGACCACGTCAAATCCTAAAGGGGCGACTCTCTCACTTGAGCGTGACGTGGGAGGCTCCACTAGACTACTGTCCTTTTGGTAGCCATGGATGCATGCAATGTGCCGCCGAGTCAATGCTAACTCCTAGCGACCCAGCAACCCCTGGATTTTCATGGCAGTGTGACCAGAAGTAGATTGCCAGGCCTTTCTTCCAAGGCAATGGAAGGTTAAGTGACTTGCCCAAGGCCACAAGGAGTGTTAGTGGGAATCAAGCCCTGGTCTCTTGCGTACCAAGCCAGCATTCGAACCACTAGGCTACTCCTCCACTCCTTTGGTAGCCATAGGAGGAGGGAAAATTGGTTCAGCTTCACGCCCTTATCATGATAGGGGCCTGTTGAGCAGTCACTATGGGAAGGATTTGGAAGGATCTGGAAGTCTGCAGCAGTCTCACACAACCTCAGCGCCCCTCCCTCCTCCTCCTTTCCCACCTGCTCTCTCCCGAAGATTGCAGAAAGCTCTCGGAGGGATCTACCTACCAGCACCTTTTCTCACAGCCATTGAAGCAGTTTCAGGGGAATAGAGCTGAGTCCTACATTGATCCTCTGCCCAGGGCTCTCGGGGGGTGAATATCAAGGCTTGACCTTGTCATTATTCTTGTTGGGGGCTCCCGATTCTGTCTCTGAGGAGTGCAATTCAGGGTGGATTGCTAGTGACTGTTGGCACCGGGTGGGGGTGAGCAAACCTTCATACTCAGGAGGTCACTCCAAATGATATATTTCAGTCAAGGTGCCTTCACCATTTGGCATAATCATTGATCCATATTAATTCAGAGTTGCTAAATTACCTAGTTCCAGGAGTGAGATATTAAGCCAGTCCTGAATTTCTGACAATCTCATCCTCATGCATTATAGGACCTGCAGCACCGATTTCAATGGGTAAAATCAGGGACTACAAATACCACTATTAGGCAAGTTCAAAACTAGAACTGGAAAAATATCTCACTCCTGGAACTGGGTAACATGGCAACTCTGTTAACTTAATCTTTCAGATATACTTCATATTTTTGCAATTAAATAAAATTTTCACTTATCTCAATCCATATGATATCAATAGTCAGAACACTCTCTATTCCACCTTATTCATCCCGACATATCATGTTTTGAGCAAAAGCATTCTGTTTCAGGGCTACTGACCCACCTTCTTAGCTTCTGTCTCATTCCGCCCACGCTTTGCCCAAACTCCACCTCAGTGCATGCCCAAAGTAAAAGTATGCGCCATCAAATCAACGTGTGAACTTTTATGCTACTTGCTATTTTATAAGAGGCCATTTCCATGTATATGTGACCACATTTGCATGAAAATGAATCGCCTCTTTTAGGCATCTACTTTCACACTTAGGCGACTCCTTATAAAATCGCCCCATAGTGGTGATTTTTAGCACTGCTGTATGCATACCTAAAGGGTAGCAATTTAGAAAAGCCATTTTCTGTCAAAACTATCCGTTTAGCTATTTCTATAGCGGCAATGAAAATCGCCATTATGTGGCTAGCTACTTCTCTCTTCCAATTCCACCCCTGGCACCCTCTGGATAGTGCCAAGTCGGTCAGAGGGAATATTCAGAAGCATTGTCCATATAGTATCTCCAAATATTCCCTTCAATGCCAGTTACTTGATTAATAGGTGCTGCTAAACGGATAATTGCCTTTGAAGATTGATCTCTATATTTTCCTAGCTCTTAAAGGTTTTGGTTAACATCTAATATTTCTAAATAGTTTTCCAGCCCTGCCAAAGGTTCTCCTGTGGAAGTGAAATCTGAGGTCTATGTGGGATGGAATAATCGCAGTATGAATCCTGTACCTCCAGAACTCTAAACATAACTGTATACCCAAAGAAACTCCCCCAGTGACAGGTGTAGAGCTGAATTAGGACATTTCCTGTTATAACTCACTGTACAAAAAAATATAATCAAATTCTGGCATCACCTCAGTAACAACACAAACTCTTCAGTGCCAGGCACATTGTGAAATAAGATCAGCATTTATAAAGACACTCAAAACCTGTATAGCAAACATCTTAAGCTGTAATAGCACCAAATCCTAGGATTCAAACAGCAACACCCCCCTTTCCCCCCCAACATTATGGACAATATTACAGCTGATGCTAAATCACCAGTACCGGTTGGACTGCTGTAGAAACCTAGACAGAAAAAACATAAGAGATTATCTCACCTCAGTCACACATACAGAATAATCCTTACCAAATGTAAAATAAGGGACCACAAGTTGGAAATGCATAGACAAAGACTAACAGGAAACATTGGAGAAAGAAACTGAAACAGTTTTTACTTTTCAAATAATTAGTGCAAGAGGAATGCAGAATTTGCATAAAATTCCCCTCTACAAAAGGGATATAGTGGTGACACACCTAATCATTGACTTGCACAGGGATAGGGGGCAATGTCCTATTTTGGAATGGAATCTAGTGCTGGATTAGGGAACATTTGTTCATTGCTCAAGCTACTTTTTCAGAATTATAAAAATGTTTTAAAATATTTTCTGATTTTTGTTTTTATTTTACTGTTCTGAGGTTTGTTGGGACTTGGGACTTTTATAGCATCGTATGAAGCATTGCCTAAGGAATTCAAGGTATTTTTAACTTCACAGTGTCACAGATGTGAAGCTTGATTTTGCATAGGACGTCTAGGTAGAAAAAAGGACCTCCAAGTTGGAACATACAAAATTGCCAAGGTATGTTACAAAAGGCTGAATGTAGAATGAAATGTAAGTGTGTGGAGGGGTCACATTTTCAGGAAAATTGATGTTACAGTTAGGTGTTTGCTGGAGACCTTCTTGCTAATAGGAAGTTCCAAGAGAGAACCCAGGGCCAATGTGGCCATTAGGCAAACTAGGCATTCAACTAGAGCATTGACATCCCATGGGTGCCTATTGCCGCTGCTGCCTCCCCTCTTCGGGGCCTGCATCCGTGCCATTGAAACTGTGGTATAGTTCTTACCTAAACTCTCCGGCACTGCGTCACGCTCCCTGTCTTCTAAGATCTGCCGCTTCCATACCCTTCCGATGCAGAGTTCCAGTTTATGCATCTAGCACTCTTCCCCAATCCAATTCTCTGATCAGCTAGTCAGAGAAAATAATCTGATTCATCTGACAAGACCTACTTCTGGTAAAGCCATCCTGTCTCAATTGCTGTAATCCCTTAGATTCCGGAACCTGCACCATCCTCTCTCTTAGCAGTGTTTCCATTAATTTACTCGCTACATAGGTCATGCTAACTAGTCTGTAGTTATCAATCTTTTCCTTACTTCTGTTTTTGTGGACAGGAACCACATTTGTCCATCTCCAGTCTTCAGGGATCACACCCGACTTTAAGGCAGCATTGAAAAGGTCAGCCAGCGAAGTCCTCGGTTGAAATCTGTTCAGCCCAATTGTTTTGTCCACTTGTAGTTTTACTCAGTCCTTATGAGTACAGCCTTCTGAAAATTATTAGAGTTCTTCCTCACTTCCATTTCTATTTTCTTATCATCCTGCTAGACAAGTCCAGAAGTGTGGGTTATTCACCCTTGCCAGCAGGCAGAGACAGACTTGAGCAATTTTCAGTGATAAGAATATAGTAATATAGTAACATAGTAAATGATGGCAGATAAAGATCAGTATGGTCCATCCATCTAGTCTGCCCAGTAAGATGGCAAGAGTAGGAGATCACGTGATGTGGTAAGCCCGGGTGGACGCTGATCGCCTGGGCTCCGGACCTCTAACCCCTGTACCGGTATTTCAGAGCCGTTTGTTGAGGGCGAGCAGAAAAAAAACTTGCTTCCCGAAGTGTGGTGAACAGGGGAGCTCACTCTTCCACCGCGATTGGCAGCGGAGCCGATGGCATCGGCGATGAAATTGAGCCGGAGGGAGAAGGAACGGGCAGTAGGCCCGCAAAAGATGGCGGATCCGCCATCGCCGAGTGCACCTTCCACAACCTTGGCTTCTGTTGAGGAGATCTCAGCGGCGGTATCCGGAGCTTTGTCGGTGCAGTTCGATGCCCTTCATGGCAAGATGGACACTTTGCAGAGCTCCGTGGATGGCCTGGGCACGAGGATGCAGGCTGCGGAGGACAGAATCTCACACACTGAGGAGGAGGTGCACACTCTAACGCGGGAGCTGAGGAAGGTGCAGGCCCTGTTCCAGGCGCACGAAGCCAAGATTGACGATATGGAGAATCGTTCCCGAAGGAACAATTTGAGATTTATGGGGGTGGCTGAGCGGATAGCTGATAAGGACCTCAAATCGTTCGTGGAAGCCCTCTCCGTGTCTTTGCTGAGTGATGCGGAGGAGGGAAGACAGATACAGCTTGAGCGAGTCCACCGAGTCGGAGCTCGGCCGGTGGAGGGCCGTCGGCCCCGGATAGTTCTCGCCAAATATCTGCAATACCCACAGAAGGAGGCTGTCCTGAGCGCTGCCAAAAAAGCAGGTGCGGTTGAACACGACGGAATGAAAATACGAATTGTGGAGGAGTGGCCTAGTGATTGGGGCAAGGTACTTCGGGCCGGAAGGTCGGGGGTTCAAATCCCACTAGAGGACAACAACCTTGGGCCGGAAGGACTGGGGTTTCTAGTCCCACAGGTGCTCCTTGTGGTCTTGGGCAAGCCACTTAACCCTCCATAGCCCATGTTCCCTGTAAAATAGTTCTCTGTGTGCTGTGCTTTCCTGTCTAATCAATGTGTTTATACCTCAAAAATTTCCTGTCATGATTTGACAATTTCCAATCTGTAATCAAACCGCTGCTGATCGCTGGAAGTAGCGGTATACAAATGTATACTAAATAAATAAATAAATTGCACAGGATTACTCTCTTGCCCTGAGCCAGCGCCGGAAGGCTTATGCGCCCTTGTGCCAGATCTTAATTGAGGCCAAGATTCGCTTCTCCGTGCAATACCCGGCTCGG
This sequence comes from Ichthyophis bannanicus, assembly GCA_033557465.1. Taxonomy (NCBI): domain Eukaryota; kingdom Metazoa; phylum Chordata; class Amphibia; order Gymnophiona; family Ichthyophiidae; genus Ichthyophis; species Ichthyophis bannanicus. The sequence continues at coordinate 550,098,957 of CM066033.1, forward strand.
TTGCACATTGTGCATAATGGCGTGCATAAGGTTTTTGAGTCAGCGAGTGAAGCGGGCCCCTACATAGACCAGCTGCGGAGCGGGGATGGAGGATCTGGGCCTGAATGATGTGGTGGGCCTGCTATGCAGTGTGGAGGAGCCCTGTTTTACCCCCTGGCTGAGGGGGGCTTTTGGACCAGCTTGGGTTTTGTTCCGGGGGGGGGCCTCGGCGGCCTGCTGACTGCTGACGGGATATCCCCCTACCCCCTGAAGAGCTCTGCTATGGCGGGGGAGCGGGGGGGGGGGACAAGCTGTGTCTCTGCGGGGTCCTCTTTTGCCGCTCTCTGCTTCCTGTTTAGGACCGGAGCCTTTTACCTATGGCGTCGGATGAGAGCCTGCTCCCCATGTTATGTTTGGCCTGCAGGAACGGCACCACAGCGGCTGGTCTAATGTGGTCGCTGTCTGTGTGTTGGAGATGCCGCGCCTGCCTTATTGTTGGTGGACTACCCAGGAGATGAGAACTTGCTCGGCCTGGCCTTGGGCCCCCTTTCTTCCTGCACTGCCGGGTTTGGTTGGCGTGAAGAGAGGAATGAAGAGGACGTCACCTCTCGGCGGATCACACCTGCGGATGTACAGGACATTGGGAGGGTTGTTAATTGTGTCCGGGGTGGTATTAATTTGTATTATGTTTGTGGAGGGTATGGGGTTGTTGTACCTGTTGTTTGTTGGGGAATGAGAGGGTGGGGGGGAGAGCAGGGTAGGTCATTTGCGGTAGATGACTGTGGGAGGTGGGAGGGGGGGCTCTGCATGGCGGGGTGTAGCATGGGAGGGGGAGCGGGGGTGAGGGGGAGTGGCAGCGGGATAAGTGAGCAATGTATGCCTATAACAGTGAGAGGGGAAGGGGGTCTGGAGCACATCAAGCATGATCCCGGTAAGAGGGAAGTGGGGGAGCGACAGAGAAGGATGGGGGTTCTGAGGGTGGGGGGGTGGGTGGGGGGAGGGGCTGGGGTGGTAGGGGGGGAGGGAGGGGGTGGGGGGAGGGTGGGGTGGAGGAGGGGGGGGGGAAGGGGGAGTGGGATCCAGAATACACAGAGGAACTCTTGTTGGTTTTTCGGAATAGAAGCTGGGAGCCATCTATTGACTAAGGGGCGACTTCAGGCTGGGGGGGTCCCGCCCTATTTTTACTACATGTTGGATAAATATAACTTGTTTCCTTATAATCCCCCTTGAGGGTTGTTTCTTGGAATGTGTGTGGTGTCGGTAACCCCATTAAGAGATATAAAGTGTTGCAGGCTTTAGCCCGGCTGAAATGTGATGTTGCCATGCTACAGGAGACCCACCAGACGGCCGAAGAGCATGCTAAATTGCGGAAGACTTGGGTGGGGTAGAGTTGGGGTGCCCCGGCCAAGGGGAAAAAGGGTGGAGTGGTCATTTTGATTAGCAACCAGGTTCGTTTTGAGTTGGAAAAGCAGTACTCAGACCCAGAGGGTAGGTATATTCTGCTATATGGCTGCCTCGAGGGCCGGCCCATTGTGCTGGGCAACCTGTATGGACCCAATGTGTTGGATCGGGAGTTTTATGCCCGCTTAGCCTCCCCGGTGGAGCAGTTGCCGGATGTTCCGTTGATTATGGCTGGAGACTTGAATGGGGTGCTGGATATTGAGCTTGACACCTGTGGAGGTGGGAGTGACAGAGTGCGAGCCCCGACCACTAAGGTGTTGCGGGGGCTATGCCATCGTTTGGGGATGGTGGATCCTTGGCGGCTGTTGCATCCGCTCGAAAAAGATTTTACACACCAGTCGAGAGCCCACGGCTCTAGTGCTCGTATCGATTACATGTTGGTCTCTGAAAGACTCTTTGAGCGGGTTGGTGACGCACAAATAGGCACCTTGGCAGTGTCCGATTATGCCCCGGTCTGGGTAGATCTTTCATGGGGGGGTCCGGTCCCTTCATCGCGTGTTTGGCGATTTCCAATGGGGCTATATCATGACGCTAATTTCCGTGATCATCTTGTACGGTGTTGGAAGGACTTTATGGTCCATCATGAGCAGCACCAGGACGAACCGGAGTTGCTCTGGGAAACGGCAAAGGCTGTGCTACGGGGCAATGTCATCGAATATACTGCAAGAAAGAGTAAGTTGCTGGCGGCGCAAATTGTTCACTTGGAGCGGCAGGTTGTGCGGGCTCAGCGGCGCTGTGCTGGGGATCCTAGCAGGGCTCATAAGCGCAGCCTTTGGGAGCTGCAAACCTCTCTTGGTGAGCTGCTCCACCAGTGAGCAAAGAAATCTCACATGTATTACTGATATCAATTATACCGCTTTGGAGATAGACCTGGGAAACAGCGCGATGCCTGCAGGGCAGCCGGGGGGCTCGGATGATTGCCGCGCTCCGGGATGAGCGGGGTTGCTTGCAGAGGGAGAATTCGGCCATAGCACGTACATTCCGTTCCTTTTTTCAGCAGTTATATGCGAGGAGGGAGGGGTCCCTTACCGAAATGCAGAATTATTTACGGGGGGTACAGTTGCCCACAGTGACGGCTGATCAACGGGCATATTTGGACGCCCCGGTCACGGTGGAGGAAGTTGGTGGTGTCATTCATAGAGCTGCTTGCTGTAAAGCACCTGGCCCTGATGGTTTTGGGGCAGAGTTTTATAAGCTGCTGGGGGATCTTGTGCCCCCTGCGTTGGTGGCGCTGTATCATCATAGAGTGGCGCAGGGGACCTTCGCGTGGGGCACCAATCATGCGTATGTCACCTTAATCCCTAAGCCCAGCAAGGATCCCACTCAGGCGACGTCTTATAGGCCCATCTCTCTGTTGAATTTTGACCTAAAAATACTGGCTAAGGTCTTGGGAATAGACTTGCCTCTGTTTTGGGAGACTTGGTGCATGACTCTCAAGTTGGCTTTGTTAAGGGGCAATATGTGGTGAGGAACTTATGGAAAATCTTGGCTTCACTTGAGTGGGTGCGTGAAAAGGATTTATCTTCGCTCTTGGTTAGCTTCGACGTGGAGAAAGCATTTGACCAGGTGCATTGGGATTATTTGAAGTATCTTTTACCGTATTATGGCCTGGGGTACTCCTTCTGTAAGATGGTGAATGTGCTCTATGTGGACCCTACAGCGGGAATTCTCTGTAATGGGGTGATCTCGGAAAGCTTTCGTTTAGAGCGGGATACCCGCCAGGGATGCCCACTCTCCCCCTTGCTCTTTGTGCTGACCTTAGACCCGCTTCTACAGCGAATAGAGGAGTCCCCGGGTATTTTTGGCGTACGTATTGGGTTGCATGAGTTTAAAGTGGCTGCTTTTGCCGACGATATGTTGGTCCACCTTACGCGGCCCCAGCTATCACTGCCCCGGTTACTGGAGGAGTTCTCCCTTTATGGCAGATTCACAGGCTTACGTCTTAATCTGGACAAGTCGGAGGCTTTGGATGTGGGGGGGCGGTTGCAAGTGCGCTGGCAGGGGAGTTTCCCGCTTCGTTGGGCTGCAGAGTCCTTTGTTTATCTAGGTATCTTGCTGACTAGGACGCCATCTCTGCTTTATAAAGTCAATTTTGAGCGAGTTCTTTCTAGGCTCCGAGCGCAATTACAGGCATGGGACCCCTGCCGTTGTCCCTACTGGGTAGAGTGGCTGCTTTGGGGATGGTGGTTCTCCCCAGAGTGCTTTATTGGCTGCAAACTTTACCGGTGTGGTTATTGAGGCTTGACTTGAGGCGTCTGGAGCGGGAAATTTGTGTGTTTCTTTGGAAGGGCGCTAAAGCGCGTATACCGTTGGCTAGGATGAGAGGGGGGGTGGCACGTGGGAGGTGTTGGGGTTCCGGATATTTGGAAGTATGCGCTGGCCTGTCAGGCCCGCCACCTTGCCGACTGGTTGGGGGGGATACTGAGGTGTATACACCCCGGGCCTTTGAAGAGGCCTTTGTGGCCCCGCACACTCTGGATGCAGTATTGCATTTAAACCGCCTAGCTTTGCCGGCTCGTCTGACAGGCAGTGTCTTGATGCGGGCGCCGCAGCGTACTTGGCAACAGATCAATAAATATTGGGGACGCAATCCTGAGGTTTCCAGGTGGTTACCTCTACGGGGCAACGCTTCCTTCACCCCGGGTTCTGACTCAGTTTCCCTTCGGCGTTGGGAACAGTCGGGGATAAAGCGGATTGGGCATGTGGTCGATCCGGACGGAAGATGTAAGGCATTGGGGGTGCTTTGTCGGGAATATGGCTTGGACCTGGGGAAGTCGGTTTTCGCCTACGTGCAATTGTCTCACTATGTTGGTTCACTGTCGGGGCGTGATCTGCATGCGGAGCGTTCCGCACAGATTCTTGAATTTTTTGCCCTGGGGGCGGAGTGTCCCCCGACTATAGCTCTGTTAAAAGGGCGGTTGGATTCCCTCGACTCGTCTATTGATTATTCGAGGGTGGAAAATTCCTGGGCGAGAGAATTAGGTCGGGAGATACCCTTCCGGCTCTGTCCGGGACGCGTTGGGGCGGATTGTGCACTTGGTCAAGGGGGCCCGGTGGCGTGAGATCCAGTTTAAATGCATTCTTCGAGCCCTCTTCTCTCCGCGGCGAGCGCTGAGGAGTTGTATCGCAACTCATGGGGGTGTCCCAAATGTTCCTGTTCTTTAGCGGACCTGGGTCATATGTGGTGGGGTTGCCCTCTTGTTCGCCGCTACTGGTTGCGCATTGGGGAGTATATTGGTGGTCTGTTGCAACAGCGGGTCTGCTGGACGGGACCGTTGGTGGTTCTAGATCAGTTGGGACCACTCCACCCTAAGGGACGCTGGGAGAGAATATTGGTGCGGAAGGCCTGTCTGGTGGGTAAGGGCCCGATTCTTCACCGGTGGAGGGAACCTACGGCCCCCACGTTTTGGGAAAGGCGCAATAGCCTGCATCAGTTTATGCTCATGGAAAGGAGGAGTGCGCAGCAGCACCCCCGGAGGTGGGCCACCTTTTTGCTAGTTTGGATGCCCTATATTCAGGGGCTGGGGCCTAGATCCCGTAGTGAAGTGCTTAAAGTGGGGTAGTAGTGGGTGGGGCGGAGTGTTGCTCCTTGGTATGGTTCCTTGTGGAGTTCTGGTTCCTGGGGGGAGGGACTGGGGGGGATTTGGGTACTTTGGTGTAGATAAGTATTGTTCAACTTGTTGTCGTTATACTCCTTGGGCGGTGGACAAGACATAGCCCTGTCCGGGAGGTGCCATTGTACAATACTGACGGTTGTTGTGTACCAATGGCCTTGTTGGCCGTTTGTTGTTATTGTCTTATATGATATTAATAAACAGATTTGGCAAAAAAAAAGATGGCAAGAGTAGGTGCACCTGCCACTCTGTGTAGGCCATCCCTCCCCATGTCTTTGTTTAGGGGTGAACCCACCGCTCCGTGTAGGACACCCCTATATGTTCAGAAATTAGATAGTTAAGTTTACTAATTTGATTTTATCCTGTTTCTGTAAAGGGATCCACTGTGTCTGTCCCATGCCATTTTGAATTCTGTCACTGGTTTTGCCCCCACCACTTCCATCGGGAGGGCATTCCAAGCATCCACCACCCTTTCAGTAACATTGCCTTTCAATTTACCCCCTTGCAGCTTCATGTTATGCCCTCTAGTTTTACAGCTTCCCCATCTTTGGAAGAGGTTTGTTTATTCATTATTTCTCTTTAAGTATTTAAAGGTCTGAATCATATCTCCCCTGTCCCTCCTCTCCTCCAGAATGTACATATTTAGGTCTTCTTCTCATAAGGCTTCTGACGCAGGCTCCAAATCATTTTGGTCGCCTTCCTCTGAACAGTTTTGAGTCTTTTTATATCCTTTGCAAGATATAGTCTCCAAAACTGAACACAGTATTCCAAGTGAGGCCTCACCAGTGACTTATACAGTGGCATTAGTACCTCTTCCTTTCTGCTGGTAGTTCCTCTTTGTATGCAACCCAACATCCTCCTGGCTTTTGCCACCGCCTTGTCGCACTATTTTGCCACCTTGAGATCCGCAGAAATAATCACACCAAGGTCCTTCTCCTGGTCCGTGCACACCAAACTCTCGCCCCCTTTCACGTACATTTCCCCTGGATTTCTGCTTTCCAAGTGCATGACACTGCACTTCTTTGCATTAAATCTTAACTGCCAAGCATTAGACCATTCTTCCAGCTTTTGTAGATCTTTCCTCATGTTATCCACTCTCTCAGGGGAGTCCACTCTGTTGCAAATTTTCGTGTCATTTGCAAAAAGACAGACTTTCCATGCAGTCCTTCAGCAATATCACTCACAAATACATTGAACAGTGCCGGGCCCAGGACCGAACACTGGGGTACCCCGCTAATCACCCTCCTTTCATCCGAGTGAGCTCCATTTACCATCACCTTCTGTCATCTGTCAGTCAACCAATTTCTGATCCAGTTCACCACCTTGGGACCCATCCCCAAACTACTGAGTATATTGATAAGCCTCCTATGAGGAACAGTATCAAAGACTTTGCTGAAATCCAGGTAGATGACATCCATCACATGCCCCTGATCTAATTGTAAGTGGGAGAAGGATTGTTCATTGATGATTTTGAAGAGCAGTATTTTATATTTGATTTGGCTTAGTAGTGGGAGCCAATGAAGTTGCCTCAGGATGGGCGTTATGTGCTCATATCTTGAAGTGCCCTGTATTGTGCAGGCTGCTGTGTGTAGTGGAAGCAGAGTGGATTGTGGAAGGTCGTGGAAAATTGAGTTACAGTAATTGAAGTGTGGGGTAATTATAGCCTGGAATGCTTACGGAAGTCAGGTGAGTCCATTAGTGGACAGAGGTGCTACAGAGTTTGGATCTTCTGGTAGATTGTTCTAGTTGTGTTATTTATATGTGGCTTCAGGGTTAGACGTTGGTCCAGGATGATGCACTGCATGTACTTTCACGTCAGTGTTGTTTATTGTGAGGGAGGTTGGAGGGTTTAATGAGTTGTTTTTGGTGATGAATAGTATTTTTGTTTTTTTTGTAATTTATTGTGAGGGCATTTGTTTCCAGCCATTGTGATACATTTGTACGGTATTTTAGTATTTCTGTGAAGATGGGTTTGTTTGTGTTGAAGGATGAGTAAAGCATGATATCATCGGCATAGATGTGATAGAAGATGTTGTGGGATCGGATGATGGAGCACAGTGGTTGAAGATAGATGTTGAAAAGCAGTGATGATAAAGTTCGGGGGGGAGGGGGGGGGGCGGAAGGCAGAGTGAAGGCGGTGCATGGATGGGCCAGCACCCTGGACAATACAGTACCGATTCTGAGGTTGGCCCTGTACATCCGTGGTAGGCCGGTTAGATGGGGGACTTATTATACTTCAAAAGTGGAATAAGTCCCCCTGGATGTGGGATAATAGTGGTGGCCAGGAGGGGCAGGACCAGGAGGCATGGAGGAGGTTCCCCGCAGCCAGACCCTGGCCAAGGGAGGCTGGATTGAGGGTCTGGCTGCGGGAAAAGAACAATCTTGGCGGTGGGCAGCATTTGTGGCACTGTAATGGAGCTGTTGTGCCATGGCAACAGGGACACCATTGCACTGCAGCTCCATTACGAAGCCTGGCTGAGTTAGCTGGGTATGTGGCGAGGCATGTGACGGATCAGAATCGGCGCCAGCCTGCATGTCCAGGCCAGTAGACCTGATTCTGATCCGTGGGAACAGAACCGGGTCTACCTCTGTACACCCTGATTCTGCCCGGCTGCACATCCAGTTGTGAATAGGCCTCTGTTTTTAATTCATTTTATTTTTAGCTGTATTTCTGCATTTTGAAGCATTGTGCCATGGTGGCATTGGATTTGTTCAGTTAAAGTTAGGTGTATGATTTTTTAATGTCATGCTCATTTATTATTTAAAATTATTATTTTTTTAACATATGAATTATTTTTGTTTCATTTTTTTTTTAGTTTGGACCTAGGCTTTAATAGTGACAGTTTAGCTTCATTGATCCTTAAAGCAGACCTCCCCGTTTTATAAATGTCTTATGAATTTTTAATTTTAAAAAAAATATATATATATGTGTGTGTGTGTTACATATACTGGGATAACTGTAGGATTTGTGCTGGCATTTTATAAAGATGCATAAGACTAAAGAATACCAAAAGGATATCTATTTGTGCCTTATCGATTATAGCAAGGCTTTTGACTGTGTAAACCATGAGAAGAGAAACTCTGGGCTACATTAAGAAGCATGGGTATACCAGAAAACCTGATCATACTCTTGCACAATCTGTACATTGATCAAGAAGCAACAGTTCGAGCGGAACAAGGAGAAACAGAATGGTTTAAAATAAGCAAAGGTGTAAGACAAGGCTGCATACTTTCCCCCTACCTGTTTAATTTATATGCAGAACAAATCATCAGAGAAGCAGGATTGTATGAAGACAACAGAGGTGTGAAGATTGGTGGAAGACTCATCAACAACCTTCGCTATGCTGATGATACCACATTACTGGCTGAAAGTTAAGATGATCTGAAACATTTGTTTCTCACAATCAAAGAATATAGTCTCAAAATGTGCCTGCACCTTAATGTAAAGAAGACAAAGATCATGACAACTGGCATAATCAACAGGTTCATCGTTGAAGGAGAAGAAGTTGAAATCGTGAACAACTTTAACCTACTTGGATCAACTATCAATAAAGAAGCAACAAGCAGTCAAGAAATCAGACGATGCATTGCTCTTGGCAGAATGGCTATGAAAGACCTAGATAAGATTCTCAAGAGCAGAGATGTCTCTCTCCCTACAAAGATTTGACTTGTTCAAGCCATGGTATTTTCAATAACATCATATGGATGTGAAAGCTGGATAGTGAAAAAGATAGACAGGAAGAAAATTGATGCCTTTGAATTATGGTGCTGGCGGCGAATACTGTGTATACCATGGACTGCCCGAAGAACAAACCAGTCGGTACTAGAGGAGATCAAACCTAAGCTTTCTTTAGACGCTCAGATGACAAGACTTCGACTTTCATACTTTGGACACATCATGCGAAGAGAGAGATCATTAGAGAAAGACATCATGCTTGGCAAGATAGAAGGTCAACGCAAAAGAGGAAGGCCAGCAATGAGATGGATCGATACAATAACAGCAGCTACGGGTACCAGTCTGTCAACAATGAGCCGCCTGACTGAAGACCGAACACAATTTAGGATAGCTATCCAGAGGGTCGCCATGAGTCGACTCCGACTCAACGGCACTTAACAACAACAAGGGGTCCTTTTAATAAAATGCACTATGCTGTTAGCGTGGGTTTTGGAATGCACTAACTGTAGGCTGTGACCCACAGGAACTGTTGGTGCACAGCCATCACAGTTAGTGTGGGTTGATTTCTATGCTGTGAATCATGGGTTAGGGGTGGAGAGTGGGTGTAGTGAGCGCTGAACCATCAGTGCCTGGGTATACACCATGCTCTAACGGCACTCTTAAAATTAACGCAGGTACAATTACGTTCATCTCAATAGGTAGTGGTAACAGCGTTACCTATTGGAGGCACCATGCGTTATCTATTGGAGAAATATTATCCACACCCCCAACAGGTAATGCAGTGGCTTTGCGTTTAACATGCCATGGTTTTGCCCATTATTCGCACATTACGTGCAAAACCATAATGCACTTTAGTAAAAGGGCTCCATAAGCACTATATGTCTTTATAAAATAGGTTAAAAATAGGCACCTTTCTCCCTTCAAACGTAAGTGCACTGTTATAAAATTACTCTCCATATGTCCAGGTGTATTAGAATGTGGTTGTTCCATCCCAGCATATTGACCATTAGCAGTTAGTATTATAGCATACTCGTATGTTAACAGCTAAATGCCTCTATAGCAGAGTTTCTCAATCCTGTACCGGCAGCACATTTATCCAACCTGGCTTTCAGCATATCCAGAATGCATATACATGAAATAGATTTGTATCTATTAAAGATGATGTTTATACACATTTAGCTCATCCACATCCTTTATGAAACCCTGACTGGCAATGTACACCTCCAGGAATAGGTTTGAGAAACATTGCTACAGGGACTTACAGCTAGAATTACTAACATGCACTACCGAGCACCATTAATGTGAATTTTTTTTTACTGCGGAGCCCTTTTTATGTAATGGAATCTAGTCTCTAATAATGCATGTTAATAGAGTTAGCGTGTTTTAATGCCAGTAGCGCACATTAGTTACTAGCTGTTGGTTTGTAAGTAGCAACGTCTGGAAGTATACTGGAATTTACCTCTTTGGAGAGCAGGATTAAGATAATTTCTTTAGCAAATATACAAAGTTTTGGCTTTCTAATTTACATTTTCTGGCTGCTCAGAAGAGAATTAACAATTACAGTTGTATCCAGTTAATAAAACCTTTGAACACAGAACGGATTTGAAAATGTTCCATGTATACAAAATGTTTGAATCGGCTTCTGAAAATTTCTCGCACATTTCCATTGAGGATTGCATATTACGCTTCTTGCTAATGTTTCCGATTCTCATTAAAAATGCCATAAAGCCTGGGAGGAAACGTTACTGTCTGTTCCGAATTCATAATACCATAGTTCAGTTATTTCAGAAAATGTATTTGCATCTGTGCTTACACAACATGCTGTCTACAAATGTAAAATCCACAGTGCTGGAATGTACAAGAGCTTGAATTGAAAATAATGACATGTTTTGAAATGGAAACTTTTTTAGTGGTGAACTACTGCGTTATTATGCTACAAATTTAACCATCCATATCCATATTTAGCATACTACCTTGGTGCCAGAAGAGGAGTGTTTCATGGAATTTGGGACTAAAATACAAATAGAACCAAACTGGAACACCAAAGAACTGAATCAAACCTTGGGGAAAACTAGTAGCATCTAGTGGAGAAAAGAGACTTATAGGATAGTGTTTATCTATCTTCTGCTTGATGATACTCCAACCAGTTGGATTTTCATGATAATCCTAATGAATGTGCTTGAGATACATGTGTACACTTTGCTTCACCTGCCTGCATGTATTTCTCATTTATTATGAATATCCTGATAAAAAAGGCTTCTTTGTGAACTTCTTTTTCTGATTTTTGTTAGCTCATTAGCGTAGGAGTTTAAATGTTACTATTCAGTGAAAATTGTACCAAAGTGTAAAACACACTTTTGTGGAGTAACGTTACATGTCACGAGGCCCCTTATGCATTAGTTTTATAGCTAAGTCTAAAATTAGCATGTAGTAAATATTACATCGCTTAGCAAGTCTTCACTTTTTTCTAATTTTGTTGTCTAAAAATACAATTCAAAATGCATAAAAAGTTTTCACTGAGCTACATACACAACATACTCTATACTTTCAGCCTAAAAGAATATAGAAATCTTCAAAAGTAATTGAGAACAAAAAGTCTTGATTTGTATAAGTTTTGATATTCTTTGTAATAGCAAAATATGCTCCTGTTTCAAAAATTGCCTTAATAAGGCCCATAATAATTGAAATAGAGTCCACCTTTATCCAGTCATGGTAGTTGGGCTGATTCAAATTCTCCTAGATGAAGGATCAAGCTGTGTCTGTTGAATGAATTTGAAGTAAATTTGAAGCAAAGGTCTAAACATGTCAAACATGAAGCTTCCAAAGTTATTCAAAGGTACAGATTGGGAGAAAGCTATGAGGAAATTTTAATGCATTAGAATATTTCTAGGGGCACTGTCAGGTTCATCACTGTAAAGTGGGAAACAATTTGGCATTATAAAGATACTGCCTCAGTCAGTCCCATCATTTCAAAGTTAGTAGCTGTGGGTTAAGGAAACTGCCCAAAAAGGTCACCGTGGAGCATAAGATTACCTTAACCCCTTGTGGAACATATGAATAACATGCTAGTTTATGTTTTGTCTTAATCAAAATTCAGCATGACTGGCTACTGTAGAATGAATATGTCAGATTTGTTGTAATTTGTCCAGTTTCTTGTTAAAATTTATTCTGATCTGGCATAAGCGAAATAGAAAATGTATCTGAGTGGAAAGGGTTAAAGGAACTGCAGAGGTCTTTGGCTGGGTGTGAGGAAAATGTTGACTTTTGAACAATTTCAAGATAACTCAACAAGGAAAGGCTGGGCGGCTGGTCTGCCCAGTGAAAATTAATGCCCACAGTGGAACCACTGCCCTCCCCCCACACTTCATTCCTAAGCCTCTTCCTTACCTTGTGGCTGTAAGTAAGAAGGAGGAAGAGTTAAGAGAGAGGAAATTGGGCAAGGCAGGCTATCAGGCAGGCACTGGGACAGATTTAAATTCCAGTGCTTGCTGATTGGTCCAGAGGTGGTGGGGGATGCTCTGGGCGAGGAGAGCATTGGGTTCTGTTAGGGTTACCATGGTATCTGCAGACTTCAATTTGCTATAGTTTGAGCAAGTTTCATTCTGCCACTGTACATGTGGGTTTCCCCGAGATGCAGTGGAAAGAGCAGAGAGGGACAGACAGTTCAAGGAAGGAGGCCTTAACGCTGGATCCAGAGCTCTCTGCAGTACAGGCATAACCCAGTAAGTTCTGCCAGAGAAAGGAGCCGAGCAGCCTGGCAGGAAGGAGATTGTGCTGAAGGAGGAGAGGGAGCAGGATGTCCAAAGCATATTGCACTCTGGAGGCGATAAGAGTGTGAGTTATGGAGCAGGTCCTAGAGCGGCTCCGCAGATTAAGGCAGGCAGGCAGGAGGACAACCTCAAAGACAGCTCAGGTAAAAAAAGAAAAAAAGAAAATGCAAAACTCAACAGTTTCTAAGACATCTCGGGCTGCTGGTGGCATCCTGAAACATGGGCAGAAGGAAAGCCTTCCTGTCCTGAGATTGATGGAAATGAAAGGGTGTTATTGGGGGGGGGGGGGGACAAACAAGGATGTTGGTGCTATGCCTGGGTCAGGAAATGCATGTGGGAGGTCTTGGTGTTGCTGGGTTACACCAGGGGCCTAGCTGTCTAGACAACAAGCATCCTGAAAGCATGCCTGGATAGTGCCAGAGGGGCAACTAACATGTATGGATTCTGTCTGTCTAGATGACAAGGATGCCTAATGGCTCCTTGATGGTGCTGGCAAATGCCTGAATGAGTAGGCATGCAAGATAGCATTGGGAAATTCTGGCCAAGTGAGATGCCAGGTCTAGTACTTTCATAGGAAGGATACAGGGCCTTGGTGCATGGAGGAGGGGGGGGGGGGGGGATACGGTATTCGCATTCTTCAGATTTGGATCGAGATGCAGGTAAACAGGAAGACGAGTGGCCTGGCACCATCAAGGCAAAAGGAATGAAGCAGCAGAGGCAATCCATCAATGGTGGAGGAATCAGCAGAGCACCTGCTCCAAGTCTAGGTGGATCTGAAGTTACATTGGAAAGTGGCAAACAGGTGTTGAGTGAGAGTATGGTAGCAAGAGGAGTGGAGGAGTATGGAGAAGAAGTTGGGGCCTATTCACAAAGTCCAAGGCAGGCAGCAAGCATGCACAATAAAATCATAACAACAGACCGTGAAACATTATATTTCAAGAGAATTAAAAACCTGCTGAAAAAAATAGGACTTCAACAGTCTCCTAAAACTCATTAAATCATCAAGTAAGCGCAAATGATCAGGTAGTTGATTCCATAATCTTGGTGGAAAATATTTAAAAACACAAGTATGTATGTATGTATTTATCTATTTAACTTTTCTTATATACCGCCTTTCAATGTTATCAAAGTGGTTTACATTCAACTCAACAAGTATACATGGAACTGTTACAGGTATAACTATAATACATTTTAAACAATGAACTGCTAAGTCACAGTGGCAATTTTTTAAAAAGTTAATGGTTGACATTATTGGCTAGACGAGTTTATTTACAGTCCAATGTGGGTGGCATTTGAGCATGTAGGGGAATGTAAACAATTGTCATAAGCATTAGAGTTATGAGTAGTTGTTATGTGTTGGCCCGTAGTATTTGGTGAACAGATAGGTCTTCAGCATTTTTCGAAAATTGGAAGTGTCGTTGATTGCTCTTAGTTGATGTAGTAGTGAATTTCACAGAGTCAGACCGAAGATTTCAAAGGCTCTGTGGCAGGTAGTTTGAGAGCTACTGATCCTATTAGATGGGATTGAGAGGGTGTTTTGGTGTTGCTTCCTCCTCGACCTAGAGTCTGGGGCCATCTGCATCAATGGTTGTAGGCAGTCAGCAGTTTGCTTGTGTATTGTCTTGTATATAATAATTATTGCTTTGTACTTTATGTGGAATTGTATTGGTAACCAGTGAAGGGAATGAAGGATTGGCGTGATGTGTTCTTGTCTTTTGGATTACTTGAGGTGCTGTATTTTGAGCTAACTCTATTGGCTGGGTGGTATGTTTGGGAAGGCCTTGAAGTAGTAAGTTGCAATAGTCTAGATGTGGAGTAATTATTGCCTGACATATGGTGCAAAAGTGGCAGTGATCTAGTAGAGGTCTTAGTTTTGTAGCAGCTTCATTTTGTAGTATGTATTGACCATCTTCTTGATATGAACTTGGAAGATGAGTCGCTGGTCTAGGATTACACCTAGATATTTGACTTCCTTTTTCACTGGGATGAAGAAATTGTCAATTTTGAGTGTGTCGGGTGGGATTTATAGGAGATCTCTTGTGATTGTGAGGACCTCTGATTTGCTGTAGTTGATTGTGAGGTGGTTAAGTTGAAGTCAGTTTGTGACTGATTTCATGCAAGATGTTATAGCAGAGTTATTTTATTTATTTATTTAACAGATTTTATATACCGTCTTATCCTTTAATCAAAGCGGTTTACATAGATATAAAATCAATATCCAAACAAAAACAACATCTAAACATTAGGTATAACTAGCAATTAAATATATCAATAATAATAATTAAAGTAATCTGGTTTTCCGGTATGAATGGTTCATAAATCATCTCATCTGCATAGAGGTGATAGCGTCTAGGTTTTGTTCTTGTATGATTCTGCAGACTGGTTGTATATATATATTGAATAGGAGGGCAGATAGTGAGGATCCTTGGTGTATCCTTTGTAGTTTAATTGATTTAGAGGTTCTGTTCCTTATCCTGATTTGGTAGTGACGATCTAAATACTTTCACAAGACATTGTAGGACTGAAACCATGAGAGAGCTATAATGCTGATTCCAATCTTCATCAGTCTGTTTACGAGCATGGTGTGGTTTAGCGAGTCAAAGGTGGCTGCTATATCTATGAAGACAGTCTAATGGTTAAGAACACTGGCTTGGGAACCCAGAGACCAGGGTTCGATTCCCACTAGCACTCCTTGTGGACTTGGGCAAGTCACTTAACCCTCCATTGCCTTAGAAAAATCCATGTCCCTGTTTAATGTACATTACCAAGTTTAAGTTTCAATGTAAACTGCTTTGATTGAAATGATAAAGCGGTATATAAAACCTGTTAAATAAATAAGTATAAATCCTTGTTTGGGGTTCTCAATTCCTTTAATTAGTGTATTGTTCAGGGAGGTTAATAATGTTTCAACCCCATGATTTTGTCTGAAACCATGCTGTTGTAGGTCCAGAAGAGTGGTAGCATTGATGTAGTCATCTCCAGGAACAAGCAGGAATGAGTCTTCACATATGGGTACGTCGGTACCGATGGAGCCTGTGCGGGAATGCTCCCCAGCTTCCCCAAATTCATGAGATTCTTTATGAACACATGATTGATCTATGGGAGACTCCTCTCACTCTCTCTCCTCATTCTCGTAGATTGGACACTATGTATCGTGTCCCTCCTTGTCCTGGATTTCAGAAAACTCAGCTTCCTCACCATTCCATTGTGGTGCAGTCAGCTATGTAGAGGATAAAGAGTACAAAGAGATGCTCTTCTGCTCCGCCAGGAAGAGAATGCAGGACCTTGGATGCCTTTGGTAGGAAAATCTTCCAAGCTAGTATGCTTATTGCCAGAATCAACTCATATAGCCTTTACATGGGTATGTTTCTAAAGGAAGTTGCACAAAAACTGCACACTTTCCTCCCTTTTCTTCCAGAAGATAAAAGGGAGGAATTCCTCATTTGGCTTAAGCATACCCAAGACATTTCAAAGTTTTCCAACAGGACAGCCTTTGACTCCTTTGACTCCTTTGAAGGTGCCAGCAGAGCCTCAGGCATTGCCATAGCTGCTCGCAGAATTGCTTGGCTACAGGCTTATGATCTAGAGCCCTGGGTTCAAGATGGCTTAGGAAATCTTCCCTGTACAGGTGAAAACCTATTTGGCAAAGAATGGCAAATAAAAGCCACTCAAATGGATGCAGAAAACTCTGCTCTGGATAGACTTTCAAAGTCAACCTCCATTCCTGCCAAGAAAAAGCCTTTTAAAAAGTCTTTCCTTAAAAAGGGCAGATTTCCTTCTACTTCTGGCCAACAATCTTCTACAGGTCGCTTTGCCACTAAGCGTCAGCAACCTAAACAGGCCAGGCCTAAGCCTACAGGGGCTGCTGCAACTCAGCAGGCCCAACCTCCTCAGGGTTTTTGACTTGATGCTAGAGAACTTAGCCTTTCTGGCTCTAAAGCAGCCAGAGCCTCTCACCATTCCAGGAAGGTTGGCTCATTTTGCTCCCAGATGGGAGCAAATAACATCAGAGCAGTGGACCCTCTCCATCATAAGAGAGGGCTACAAGCTTCATTTCTCAGACCTTCCTCCATACACCATGGTGAGACACTTCAATTCTCCCACATCTCTTCTCGCCCTTCTAGGTCAAGAGGTAGCCCAAGGGGCAATAGAAGAAGTTCCACTTCTTCATCAAGGGTCAGGGTTCTACTCCCCCTATTTTCTCATTCCAAAGAAGACGGGGGATACAGACCCATCTTAGATCTCAGAGAATTGAACAAATTTCTATGCAAGGAGAAGTTCAAGATGCTTTCTCTGGGCACTCTCCTTCCATACCTTCAAAGTCAGGATTGGCTTTGTTCTCTAGATCTCAAGGATGCGTACACCCATGTCCTCGTCCATCCCTCTCACAGAAGATTACTACGGTTTCTTTTCCAAGGAAAACATTACCAATACAGAGTTCTGCCTTTCGGTCTGGCCTCTGCTCCAAGAGTGTTCACAAATTGCATGGCAATAGTTGCTGCATTTCTACGAACTCTGGGAATATTTGTCGTCCCATACCTGGATGACTGGCTCATTCGAGCTCCATCTCAGTCAGAGGCCCAGAATTCCTTGGACCGCACAAGGCGCATTCTGCAGTATCTGGGACTTGTGGTAAACCTCCCAAAGTCTCAGCTCACCCCTACTCAGTCCCTAGAATTCATAGGGGCCTGGTTGGATACCACTACTGCAAGGGCTTACCTTCCTCAGGCCCGTTGCCAACGTCCAGTGCAGTTATCCTCCCAGATTCAGTCAAAGAGCCACTTAACTGCCTGGGAGATGCTACAACTGCTAGGCCACATGGCTTCCACAGTGCATGTGGTTCCCTATGCTCGCCTACACATGAGAGCAGCTCAATGGACTTTGTCCACCCAGTGGACTCAGGCTTCAGGAGCTCTCTCAGACCAAGTAGCAACCACCAAACGTCTCTTTTGGTCTCTCCAATGGTGGATGTCCACTCAAAATTTGTTGCTGGGGTCCCCCTTCCAACAGTTGTTGCCCCAAGCAACCCTCACAACAGATGCCTCCCAAACAGGTTGGGGAGCCCATCTACAGGACCTCTCCACTCAAGGCACTTGGTCCCCACAGGAGACCTCCCTTCATATCAACCACTTGGAGCTTCGAGCAGTTTTTCTAGCTCTCAAGGTCTTTCATACCCTCCTCAGCTACAAGACAGTCCTCATTCATACGGACAATCAAGTAGCCATGTTTTACATAAACAAGCAAGGAGGAACTGGCTCTCTGTCGCTTTGCAACGAAGTTTTAAGATTGTGGGCCTTCGCCAGAGAGCATCAAATCCATCTCCTGGCAGTATACCTCCCAGGAGTCCAAATCTCTTGGGCAGACAGACTCAGTCGAGTTCTGCTTCCACACGAATGGTCCCTGCACATGAACCAGGTACTCAGAATCTTCCAAGAATTGGGAACCCCGGACATAGACCTCTTTGCAAGTCCGTGGAATGCCAAACTTCCCCGGTTCTGTTCCAGAATTCCATGTCAGGGAGTTCAGGCCAAGGATGCCTTCCTCCTCCATTGGGGTCAGGGCTTCCTGTATGCCTTTCCACCCATTCCCTTGATTCCCAAGACTCTGTTCAAACTCCAGAGGGATCAAGGATCTATGATCCTCCTAGCTCCACGCTGGCCATGCCAAGTGTGGTACCCTCTACTTCTACATCTCTCCCAAGCCCGCTCCCTGGACTTGGGAGCTGCTCCAGACCTTCTGTCCCAGGAGGAAGGGACTTTGTGGCACCCAAACCCCAAGTCCCTACACCTCAGAGCTTGGTTACTGAAGGCCTAGACCTTCAAGACTGGAATCTTTCTCAACAAGTGAAGGATATCCTCCATGCTTCCAGGAAACCTTCCACCAGGTGTTCTTATGCTTTTAAATGGAAAAGGTTTTCCATTTGGTGTGCTGAAAAGGGTCTTGACCCTCTAGCACTACCTTTAAATTCTCTGTTAGACTATCTCCTGCATCTTTCCAATGCAGGCCTTAAAACAAATTCAGTAAGAGTCCATTTGAGTGCTATTGCAGCATCCCTTAAGCCCATCAATGGACAACCTATTTCCTCTCATCCTCTCATTGCAAGATTCATGAGAGGCCTAACTTTAACTAAACCTCCCATTAGGCCTCCTCCGGTGGCATGGGATTTAAATTTGGTTCTTGGTCAGCTCATGAAGCCACCTTTTGAACCCTTAGCCACTACCTCCTTGAAGTTTCTTTCATGGAAGGTTATTTTCCTCATTGCAGTTACTTCAGCTCGCCGCATCAGTGAACTGCAGGCATTAGTGGCTAATCCACCTTATACAAGGTTCCATCATGATAAGGTAGTCCTTAGGACAAATCCACACTTTATGCCTAAAGTGGTCTCACCTTTTCATCTTAATCAAGAGGTATATTTACCTGTCTTTTTTCCAGCTCCTCATGCATCCAGTGCAGAGAGGAATCTTCATACTCTGGATTGTAAGAGAGCTCTTGCTTTTTACTTGCATAGGACACAGCAACATAGAAAGTCTTCCCAGCTTTTTGTTGCTTTTGATCCTTCTCATTTGGGACTTCCAGTCTCTAAGAGAACACTGTCCAATTGGATTGCTCAGTGTATTTCTTTCGCCTACCAGAGTAAGAACCCTTCTCTGGAAAGCCATGTCACAGCTCATAATGTGAGGGCCATGGCCACCTCTATGGCTCATCTAAATTCTGTGTCCATCAACCAGATCTGTCGAGCAGCCACCTGGGCCTCGGTTCATACCTTCATAGCCCATTACTGCTTGGACAAGGACTCCCGCCGGGATGCCTTGTTTGGTCAGGCTGTCCTCAAACACCTGTTCCATTCTTAAACAACTCCTACCCTCCTTCCCTGGATGGATGCCTGAGATCCATAGGAGGAAGTAGACCCCTCTCCAGGGTCTCATATCCTTGGGGATCTCCCAGGCATCTTAGCTAGGGAGTCCCCATTTGTGAAGACTCATTCCTGCTTGTTCCTGGAGATAGCACAGTTACTTAGCTGTAACAGGTGATCTCTGGGAACAGCAGGAATAAGTCTTCACAACCCTCCCACCTCCCCTAGGAGTTGTATCTCTTTTTCTATCTTTCCTTTCCTCTCTCTCTCTATTGTCTCAGCTTTAAACTCGAACTGAGGAGAGATGGTTTGGAAATGCGGGAAGGCAGCGCGCAGGCGCTGTGGGATGCTCCCAAAAGCTTTCCTTTTTGGGAAGCTGGGGAGCATTCCCGCGCAGGCTCCGTCGGTACCGACGTACCCATATGTGAAGACTTATTCCTGCTGTTCCCAGAGATCACCTGTTACAAGTAAGTAATTGTGCTTTGTGGTTGTATTTGTACTGTTTTTTCTATTAGCTTTGCTAGGAGAGGTATGCTGGATATAGGCCAGTATGAGGAGGGCAAGTTGGGGTCAGGTGTGTTGCCTTTTAGATGAGGTCTTATTGAGAAAGTTTTTAATATGGGAGGCATGTATCCTTGCAATGCAATGCAATGCAATGTGTGCCTTCGCGTCAGTCCTGACTCCTGGTGACCCAGAAGCTCCTGGGTTTTCTTGGCAGTGTCACTGGAAGTAGATTGCCAGGCCTTTCTTCCGAGGCAATGAAGGGTTAAGTGACTTGCCCAAGGCCACAAGGAGTGCTAGTGGGAATCAAACCCTGGTTGCTTGGTTTCCAAGCCAGTGTTCTAACCACTAGGCTATTCATCCTTGCAATAGAGAGAGGTTTATCATTCTACAGAGCAGGGTGTGAGCTCTTCTTTGGACATCTTTATCCAAGAAGTAGGGCAAGGGTCAAGAGTTGAAGTAGTCGTGTTCATGTTAGTGAGGATTTTACTGCAGTGGTCTTCTGTGACTGGGTAGAAAGTGGACTAAGTATAAGTTGTGCGTAGACAATTAGAGTAAGATAAGGGTATAACTAGGGAATTCTGCATGCCAGTGTGAATCGGCCGACCAGAATAATATCATTGTAACAAACTAGTAAGACATGCCGCTGAAAGACCCAAGCACATTTTCATAATTATACATAACACTTTAAAATAAATCCACTGGCCGTCAACCAGTGCAGGTCTTGCATACAAAGAGTGATGTGGTCATAATGGGTTTTATATAGCAAATGCCAAGTGGTTGCATTCTGTATTAGCTGAAAGGCATGCAAAGTTGAGTCACGGAGACTGACCCACAGAAAATTAGCATAATCCAGAGTTGGAAACAAAATAGCCTGAAATACACGAAGGTCATAATCATATAGAAATGGACGAAGAGGCTTTAAGAGCCGCGTCTGGAAAAACTAGTACTGCACAATCTTCCTCACATGTGCACGCATGCTCAAAGTTCAATCTAATGTGATTCCCAAGCAAACTACTTCATTATTCACTACTAACTGACTGAGGAGGAATAAATGATTTATCACATGTCACAAGCAATACTTGTTTTCCTCATATACAGTCAAAAATTGGCAGTGACTAAAGTTCAGAGAAATAGAAAATCTCCAGGAACAAGCAGGAATGAGTCTTCACATATGGGTACGTCGGTACCGACGGAGCCTGCACGGGAATGCTCCCCAGCATCCAATCAGAAAGCTTTTGGGAGCATCCCTCACGCCTGCGCGATGACTTCCCGCCTTTCCCACTGTCTCTCCTCAGTTTTCGTTTTTCCGCGGAGCCAACAGGACGTCCTCCTGTCACCGCAGAAGCTTTTTTCTTTAAAAATCCTTATTTTCTTGTTTTCTTGTGGTCGCGGCTGTCTTTCCCGCCGATACCGGTACTGCCGGTGCTTTATTATTTTCTTTTTCAAACTTAGAGAAATATTTCTCCTCAGTTTTTTGTTTTAACTTTTTTGGGCCTACCAGGCCTTTCCAACATGGAGCCTTCTTCCCCCAAGAAGTGCCTTCACTGTGGAAACTTAGTTTTCTTTTTAGACTCCAATGCTTGGTGTCTAACCTGTTTGGGTCCTGACCCTTTTTCCCCTGATACCTCAGGCTATATTATTGGGAGAAGACCTTCCCTTTTTCGAGTTTCCCTCGATGCCGTTTTTCCTTCTGAGGTGAGGACACCAGTTTATTCTTCTCTCCAGGATCAGGTAACCCACAAACAGTCTGTTAAGACTAGCCAGTTCTTGAAGGGCAAGTCTCATGCCCAGCATGATGACGGCTCCGGCCTTACCCTCAAGACCTCATTGGCAATAAAACCCCGGCGGGAGTCTTCGGGCTCCAAAGCATTCACGGGGTTTCAGGTTGTTCCTGGGCCTCACCCCTCACAGAACATACCTGAGCCGTGCCAGGGGGTGGTATCCGCTTCGAGCGGTACCGATAAACCGGCACCGGCATCGGTGTCGAGTGCTGCACTCTTCACCAGGGATCGTCATCTGATGTCCTCGGTACCTTCGGGACCGATCGATACGACCCAGATTGACTTTCCTATATCCCAGCCGTGCTCGGGGTTGGTACTGGCTTCGAGCGGTACCGATACCCCAGCATCGGCATCGGTGCCGAGTGTTCCACTCTTCACCTGGGATCGTCATCTGCTATCCTCGGTACCTTCGGGGCCGATCAATACGACCCAGATTGATTGTCCTGTATCTTCGCCATGCTCGGGGTTGGTATCGGCTTCGAGCGGTACCGATACCCCGACATCGGCGCCGGTGTCGAGTGTTCCTCTCTTCACCGGGCATCGTCTTCGGACGTCCTCGGTACCTTCGGTACCGATCGATGTGACTCCGATTAACCTTCCTGTATCGGCATTGCCGATACCACAAACAATGTTGGTACTTTCTAGACATACATCGATAGACTCGCTCGCTTAGATGCCGAGTCTGGAATCGATATCCAGTCTAGATGACTTGATACCTACGCGCTTCGGAACCGATCCATATCGTTTCCGGCTTCGCAGTACCGAGGATATTCACCAAGCCTCTTTGCTTACCTCGGTACCGCTTCAGCAGCCCCCGATTACTGCTTCGATGACATTATCGTCTCCGATACCGATACCGGTATCGGGGTCGATTCCTGCAGTTCCATCGGTGCCATCGATCCTTTCTATGCCTGGTTTGGAATCGATACCAGGCACTTACGATGCAGCATTAACTGCCTCAAATCAGAACTGTCAGGATCACTGTCCATCTAGCAGGATTCTTTTTCTGCACCAGTCCAGTATCTCTTCTGGTGCTCAAGCTGCTCCTTCAACCTCAGCTTGCCCAGGATTAGTTCCTATTGGAAACCCTTCTTTTCAGAAGTTTCTCCTTGACATGGCAACCTTTCTTGCCATTCCTATTCCTGGTTTTTCTCTTGACCAAGATCCTGTAGAAAAGGAAAATATAATGCTTCCTTTACATCATTCTTTACAGGATCTTCTTCTGAGGATATGGGAATCACCCTTAAAGGTTCCTTTGCCTTCTACAGCCATTAATGTTCTGTATCAGGTACCTCCCTCTCCAGGGTTTCAGAAAAACCAACTTCCACATCATTCCATGGTAGTGGAATCAGCATTGAGGAAGGTAAGAAGTAAGAAGAAGCATTCTTCTTATCCTCCAGGTCGTGCATCTAAAGCACTTGATGCCTTTGGATGTCAAACCTTCCAAACTTCTATGCTGGCTTCAAGAATTATTTCATATATTTTCTATATGAGTCTGACACTTCAAGAGGTCATAGAGAAATTATCTCTTTTGTCTCCTTTTTTATCAGAACCTAAAGCCTCTGACTATTCCTTGCTTCTTAATCATAGCAGGAATATCTCTTGGTTCCTTTCTCGTGCTTCTCTAGACTCTTTTGAGTCTGTTAGCAGATCCTCTGCTATTGCCATTGGAGCACGTCGTACAGCCTGGCTGCAGGCTTCAGACTTGAGCAGATGGGCACAACATACACTGGGTAATTCTTGTACTGGAGAAAATCTCTTCAATAGAGAGGCTTTACGTCAGGTTGCTCATTGTTCCACTGACTTTCCTAGTTCTGGAAACCGTCCTAAGCCTTCTTTTTCCCCAGGACGTAGGAAATGTCCTACCAAACCTTCTTTCCCTAAGAAAAGAAAGTTTCACCCTTCTTCTGCCCATCCTCCAGATGTACCCAAGCAAGGGACATCTCATCCTAGTCTGAAGTCTCCAGACTCTAACCAGGCTAATCTTAGCCAGCAACCATAGGTTCCTGTATGTTGCAATTCTACAGTTAACTTCTTCTTACCAGAAGTTATTCTTCAAACTCTACACTGGTTTTTTCTTTTCAGTATGTTAAGCTCTTAGGATTTTGTCCATGGGTTACAGAATTCTCCCTTTCTTTTTATCATAAAGGGAGATTACAATTATCCCATGATAGTTTCTGTCCCCACATGGACATTTTTTCCTTTAACTGACTTACCATATGGTACGTCACCTTCCAAGCCCCTCTCTTCCAGGGTTTCCCCTGCTCGAGTTGGTACCATACTGAAACACTTCTCTTCTTTCCAGTGTAGACTTTCTACTATCCTTCAATGCATGCTCTGAACAACTCATCAGACAGGGACGGAAATATCTCCGCTCCCTCTGTCTTTTTTTCTCCCTGTTTTTATACAGGGGGATCCCCTCTTCTCTTTTGTTCAGTTGCTGTACATACAGAAGTTCCAGTGCTTACTTTAATGTTTCTTGCAAGCTACTTTCATTTATCTTGCATAATACTACTCACTGCAGATTATCTTCTTCTAGCCATATCCTTACCTAGGATGTGGCAGCACATCTGACTGCTGTCAGTTATCTCATAATTTTCCTGCACAATGCTCTCTGCAATCTTCAGAGAAGCTTTCTTCTATGGGCCCTTGCTGTAGAGCATTGAACTTTGTCTCTGAGGGTTTTCCCATATAATAGAAAAAGCTTATATAGTCATTCCATGGCTATGTAGGTTCTTTCTACTCTCTTGTCTCCTACTGTGATACAGAAGACAAGCTTTTTCTGCGTGAATGTCCATGGAGTTCCCAATCTGGCAGGAATCTACCCCTTTTTTCCTTACAGCTTGGCATCTTTTCTACTCCACTTGGACAACGCATACTCTTTTACTATACATGATACCGCTGAGTCCCTTAGCTGGGTCATCCAGGTATCTTAGTCTATGCGTTTCCTTGTCCTTTGGACATGTCAGAGTCCTCAAGTACTCCTGACGTGCTCTTACCAGACTGCTATTATCCTCTGTTTTTCACGCAACCATACCGGTTATACACTGAAATACATTCCTGCACCACGGAAATAGATTCTCTATATATCTTCAGGTGGTTTTCACCCCTATTATTAGATGAATCTTTTCCCATCACATTCCTCATGTGAATGTCTTTCTGTGGTTCAGTTGCAGGCATGTATTCTCAGAGTCATATTCCTGTATGTTTATGTCCTATATATATACATATTTTTGTAAGCTGTATGGGCATAAGCCATGCCCATCTATATCTATATCTATATATATTTCTATGCCTATATATATATATATATATATATCACACACATCTGGACATATATGCACATATATATATAGACATGTATGTATCTCCATATATATATGCCCTTTGGGAGATGTCCATAGGACACTAGGTATTACCTACTACCTCCCTAACTGTCTGTGCTATAAAGCTTTTACCTTCTTAAAGGTCCAGACAGTCAACTTGCCTATTCTCATACGGCTCAGTAACTGGGAGCGGTTATACACACAATTACTGCTGTGACGTCAACAGCTTCTATTTTTGTTATAGATCTCCCTATCTATGAAGTATCAAACTTCTATGTCTTCCTATCTCTTACCAGCTAGGAAAGACAGTGTACATCTTCAGTATTCATGAGTACACTTCTGTTTTCCTTGGGAATAGGGGTTTTTTCCATACCCTCTCTTCCCTTCCGGACTGGGCTAATTCTCCAGATCGGTCAGTCTTCTTCTTTTAGTCCTCAATGATAATAACTCTGTACCTAAAAGAGTTCTCAGCTTTTTCCCATAAAGCTTTACATTGAAGACCTGCCGTTCTTCTCCTGCCCCAGTTGACACCTGGGTCACCTGCCCAT
This sequence comes from Ichthyophis bannanicus, assembly GCA_033557465.1. Lineage (NCBI taxonomy): Eukaryota > Metazoa > Chordata > Amphibia > Gymnophiona > Ichthyophiidae > Ichthyophis > Ichthyophis bannanicus. The sequence goes on from CM066033.1 coordinate 550,124,469, forward strand.
TCCAGATTTGGAACTTCATCCTCACTGCTGTGAAGTTACCTTGAAGATTCCGCTACTGCATCTACAGTACACTCCATCACAGTTCTACTTCCTACAATCCAGTAGGTAAGTCCTATGTTGTACTGGTTCATTAAATATTTTAATGATACTTGACATACATTCTAAAGACTCATCTCCCCTGTAGTCTTTAGATTTGCTGTTCCTTGCAGCTCTTCTCTATTCAACTCCTACCCCCCATCCCTCAGGGGATGCAGGGGATCCAGGTTTGGAAAATGCTGTCCTGTCCAGGGATACGCATTTTAGGGATTCTCCCCTGGCACCCACAGCTAGGGAGTCCCCATATGTGAAGACTCATTCCTGCTTGTTCCTGGAAATAGCACAGTTACTTACCTGTAACCGGTGATCTCTGGGAACAGCAGGAATTAGTCTTCACAACCCACCCACCTCCCCTAGGAGTTGTATCTATCTATTTCCTTTCCTCTTTCTCTCCTTCTGTCTCAGCTATGAAACTCAACTGAGGAGAGACAGTGGGAAAGGCGGGAAGTCATCGCGCAGGCGCGAGGGATGCTCCCAAAAGCTTTCTGATTGGATGCTGGGGAGCATTCCCGTGCAGGCTCCGTCGGTACCAACGTACCCATATGTGAAGACTAATTCCTGCTATTCCCAGAGATCGCCTGTTACAGGTAAGTAACTGTGCTTTATCCACATAGACATGGTAGGTAACACCATACTGCTGAAGCAAAAAACAAACAGGAGACACATACAGGTTAAATAGGAGAGCCAACAATGCTGACCCCTGCAGAACCCCCTGAATCAGCAGTGAGTAAACAGAGGTCCTATGGCCTATCCTAATTTGCTAATAGCGATCAGTCAAATATGTCTGAACCCAGGATAAGACTGTAACATCTGCAGCATATGTGTTGGGTTAACTGAATCAAAGGCAGATGATATATCCAAAAATACCAACAACACTGCAGAACCAGCTTGATCCAGATTACACAATAAGTTGTTAAACATTGACAGTAACAAAGTCTCGACCCCCTTGATTCTGTCAAAAACCTTGTTGCTGTTTATCCAGCAGCTAATGCAACTCTACAAAATCCTGAAACTGCTCCAAAACAGCAAGCTCAATGAGCTTCACCACAAATGGAAGACTAGATATGCAACAACATGACTCGGGCAGCAAGGGATCCAAGCCACTTTTTTAAGAAATGGGAACAGATGCTTTCTTTAAATCAGCTGGCATCACACCACATACCATAGGAGAAACAGAATGGTTTAAAATCAGCAAAGGTGTACGACAAGGCTGCATACTTTCCCCCTACCTCTTTAATTTATATGTAGATCAAATCATCAGAGAAGCAGGACTATATGAAGACAACAGAGGTGTGAAGGTTGGTGGAAGACTCAACAACCTTCGCTATGCTGATGATACCACATTACTGGCTGAAAGTGAAGACGATTTGAAACATTTGCTTCTCAAGATGAAGGAATATAGTCTTAAAATGAGTTTGCACCTTAATGTTAAGAAGACATAGATCCTGACAACTGGCAAAATGAATAAGTTCAAATGGAGAATAAATTGAAATAGTTGACAACTTTAACCTACTTGGATCAGCTATCAATAAAGAAGCAATAAGCAGTTAAGAAATCCGACGATGCATTGCTCTTGGTAGAATGGCTATGAAGGATCTAGACAAGATTCTCAAGAGCTGAAATCTCTTTCTCCATACATAGATTCAACTTGTTCAAGCCATGGCATTTTCAATAACATCCTATGGATGTGAAAGTTGGACAGTGAAAAAGATAGACAGGAAGAAAATTGATGCCTTTGAATTATGGTGCTGGCGACAAATACTGTGTAAACCATGGACTGCCCGAAGAACAAACCAGTCAGTACTAGAGGAGATCAAACCTAAGCTTTCTTTAGAAGCTCAGATGACAAGGCTTCGACTTTCATACTTTGGACACATCATGCGAAAAGAGAGATCATTAGAGAAAGACATCATGCTTGGCAAGATAGAAGGTCAATGCAAAAGAGGAAGGCCAGCAATGAGATTTATTTATTTAGACAGTTTTGTATAACACCTTATCCTTCAGTCAAAGGAATCTCAACACAATTGGAGAGATACAATTAACAGGAGGGGATACGACTCACATACGTAAATACTATGGATGGATCAATACAATAACAGCAGCTACAGATGCCAGTCTGTCAACAATGAGCTGCCTGACTGAAGACCAAATATAATTTAGGACAACTATCCAGAGGGTCACCATGAGTCGACACTGACTTGACGGCACTTAACAACGACAACAACATACCACTTGCCAAAGACAACTTTACAAACTGCGATGATATACAACTCATAACTTATATAGATCCTCATTCCCCAGAACTTCATTCCTTCAGTGACTGACTGCATGCTGTTTTCACCATCTAATATTTAAAGCAGCTAAGTCTAGAACTATGTGGATCACAGATCAGGTATCTCTACCATCATTCACCCCTATTCTTGCTGGTCATTCACTTACACTATTGCCACCTTTAAAAATTTTAGGATGTCCCATCAATTCACACCTATCATTCAAGACTCATTTCCTCAGTTGTCACTTCATGTTTTTCATCACGCAGGTCAATCTGAGCTATGAAACCATTTCTTGATAAATCTGTACTTAGGACTCTTGTAATTTTCCTGATAATCAGTCCTCTTGATTACTGTAATTCAGTTATACAACTGTCTTGCTCTTTCTGCCATTAAACGGCTCCATCTAATCCAAATACAGCAATTAAACTTATCACACAGTCTAGGAAGTATGATCATGTTACTCCTGTTCTGAAAGATAATTGATCATTGGCTTTCCATTTCATATCGCATCAGATTTAAGGTATTGCTTTTAGTACACTTGATTCAGATCTTCCTGGTTGTTTATCAGATTTACTCACTTCTTATATACCATTCAGGTTTCTTCATTTGTAAGGTCAGAATTTGCTATTCCCCTCAATAATATAGCCATCCATAAATAAACTGTCAATCAGCATTTTTTTTTTTTTTTAGCACCTACCCTTTGGAAATTTTCTATCCTTTTATATAAGGATAGAATCCTCACTGAAAAAATTCAAGAAAACCTTAAACATTTTTCTTTGATTTGTCATTTGGAGAAGATTAGATTGGAAAGTCTGCTCTTTGCTCTTTTCTTCTGATCTGGTGTTCTAGCGTTTACTTTAAAAAAAAAATCTGAGATAACAATAGAATAATATAGTTTTAGTTTTTACCTTTTTACTTTTATTTTGTAAACTGCTTTGCTGTTATTGTGAAGGGCGATTATACCAAAAAATTTTTTAAAACCTTTACTTATCTTTTCAACCAACACAACAGCCATAACAGCAAATCATAACAATTGCAAATCAACACCCCAAAGAAAAACCCCCTCTCCTACCAACGGCCACTGGGATCCAAGCTAATACAGCCAGCGAAAGCTAAATTCATGGATACAACACATAGATTCTTACATTTATCTACATACAATACGTACGGCTCTTAGACATTGTGACAATGTGCACCATCCCCAAACTCCCTCAGGGCTTTCCATTTCAGAGTACTATGGGGACCTCGAACTACACCTTTACGAGGCATTTGTTCATATTTGCTATAGACACAGACCTGATTCCACCATATTTGGAAGTGGAGATCTGCCATACCTTTCCAATTGCGGACCAGTAAACAGATAGCCACCCCCAACATGAAATCTAGCAGGAACCTATGCTCCTTGTTCAACCCAGGGATGGCCATAGCCAAACGAAAAGCTATTATCCCCTAGATGAGGGGGGGTGTTAAGGTCCAACAATACTTGTATTCTGGCCCATACCTGTGACCAGTAGGCCTGCACCCCAGGGCATTCAAACACCATGTGCTTAAGAGTACCCGTCTGCTTACGACACGTCCAACACAATGCCGGTACTGAGCTGTTCCATTTGTTTATTTTCACTGGTGTTAGATATGCCCTGTGTGCAGAAAAGAATAAGGTCTGCATAATGGAGGCCGCTTTAGAAGCTCTTACTTGCCTGGCCCAAAGATTATACCAAATTTTAAATAAATTAGGGTCCAGTATTGGGTCAACAGCATTTTCGAAGGGCTATGTTCCTCATCGGCGCATAGACCTCCTCGCCACCCTCTAACGCAGATATTCAATGCTGTGGCGATGGCAGTGAATATCCGGGCACCGCCAGAAGCCATCGAGGCTAACTGGATAGCAGTGATATTGCATGCTGCCTGGTTAGCTCCTGCGCCTTAAAGATAGCTGAGGATTTTTCCTCGCCTATCTTTAAAGCGCAGATCGCTGCCTCTGCTCCTCCCCAGAACGCCTCCGACCCGCCCTGATGCTAACCGGATAGCATCAGGGCGCAAAGGAGAGTTAGTGCTGTTGAATATCCCCTTCTATCTGTGTAAGTGCCATTGAATAGCCCCAGTTAGGGCATTTACACAGTCTACTGGGCTTTAAACTGTGTAAATGCCTTTTAAATATTGGTCCATTAAAGTCTGAAAGTTTGTCTAGAGCACCCTTGCCCCACCATGCAAACCAAATATTGTTGGTTTGTTTGGCTTTTTTCCAGTTTACAGGTGCTTTTTTGTTCAGTTCTGTACATTTATTTCAATACCTTTTTTTGTGCATACACGAAGGGTACTTTTATAACACGGCGCCATGGATAGATGCTTACATAGATGGCAACTTAGACATTATTGTATAACCAATAGAGGTACAGTCAAACCTCGGTTTTCATTTGCCCCGGTTTTCATACGCTTCGGTTTTCAACGTCTTTTTTGACTGAGATTTTGTCCCGGTTTTCATACATCGCTTCGGTTTTCAACGTCTTTTTTGACTGAGATTTTGTCCCGGTTCTCGTACATCGCCTCGGTTTTTGTAAAGTACAGTACTGTAAATACATACACCCTCGCGCTACACACCGGTCTGTATACACTGCTAGAACGCCCGCCCGGTCCCGGCAGCACTGCCCCCCGGACTCACCGATCGCCAGCGTGATGAGAAGCGAAAGCCAGCTGAGCACGTAAATGAAACACATCCTCGAGCCTGGTCAGAGTTAGAGAGGCAAGGATTGCGCGGAGAGGAAGGCCCCGATCTCGTCCACCGCCTGCCCGTTCTCTGGAGCGCCCCCTCAGGCTCGGAGGTAGCAGGGAAGAAAAGCTGTCAACGTAAGCAGGAGATGTTGCATGAATGTGGGAGGCAGTTCTTTCTCTTGCAGGGTACGTCTGAAGCTATATCATTAAGATTTTCTGCCATTCTGACGCATTGAGCAGATAATGTAAAGGTATTTTAATGGGTTGAATTCAATGTGATTCCGAAGAGAGCTGGGCACAGCAGCTTGTCAGGGGTGGCTAAGGCCAGATGCTAACATACTGTACTGTACAGTACTGTACTTAGCTTGCTTTCAGTGATGTTAAATGTTCATTTATCCATTTCATTAGTCATTTATATTTATTTCTCATTGTTTTCTGTATGTAAAAATATAGTTATTCTCTATAAAATGTATTTTTTGTGAATATTTTTGGGTGTCTGGAACGGATTAATTGGATTTACATTATTTCTTATGGTAAATATTGCTTCAGTTTTCATACGTTTCGGTTTTAGTCAGACTTTTTCGAACGGATTAATCATGAAAACCGAGGTTTGACTGTATACCAAATTGCTACAAATAAATAAAGACATGCAGGCACCTACATGTCTATAAAATAGTGTATGTGGCAGAGATCACACTTTAAATGTAAGCATGATCACTTATCACTGAGGGATATGTTTACTAAAGGGTGTTAACTATCTTCATGGTGCTAACATGGGATTGTTGCACCACAAAGACAGCTAATGCGGGAAAAATGCAGACATTGCAGCGATTTTCTGCAATGTCTGTATTTTGCACAGTAGGTGCAGGCGTGAGTGGAATTAAGGTGGAGTGTGGGCATGCCTGCATTGTGTGATTACTGTGGACATTGCCATTATGTATAATCGCAAATGTTTACAGGCTTCATGGATGCTACTATTGCTGCCTCAGTGGGTGGTGATAGCTGTGTCTGCAAAACTTGCCCCTCTGCGATCCCAGCGTTGCCACCACGGTATCAGCAGAGGAAATGCTGGGAACGCCCCCTGCACCTACCTCAGAACATTTACAGCTAGCGTCAGCATTTTGCAGCTATTGCAGCTAGGAGTGGAGGAGTGGCCTAGTGGTTGGGGCAAGGTACTTCAGGCTGGAAGGTCGGGGGTTCAAATCCCACTAGAGGACAGCAACCTTGGGCCGGAAGGACTGGGGTTTCTAGTCCCACAGGTGCTCCTTGTGGTCTTGGGCAAGCCACTTAACCCTCCATAGCCCATGTTCCCTGTAAAATAGTTATCTCCAAGTTATAATGCCCTGTTCAATGTAATTTCAGTTTGTTCAATGTAAAGTGCACTGATGCAGAATAGCGCGGTATATAAGAGAATGTAAATAAATAAATAAATAAATAAATTACCCAGTGTTAGCTGCAAAAGCCTGATGCAGGTTAGTGAGCATACCCCTTAGTGATCGCTTAGCAAGCAGGTGTAATATTTGCACAGACTTCTACACACGCACACATGTAGATTAAGGTATTTTATAATGTATGTATGAACTCGTCCTGTACTCCACTCAGATTACATCCCAAAAAGGTCTGCTGGCATACTCTGCACCTTCGTGCCAAAACGCATTTACCCGCATATGCGGTCACATATGCACAGTAATGACTTTATAAAATTACCTTCTGAGGCTGCTGTGTACTTTGTCAGTAGGCATAGCTGGTGGGGGGGGGGCAGTCTTTGTAGTATGTGGGTGGAGTTCACAAATATGTATGTCGATTACTTTCAGAATCTATGTGCAAACATTTACACTTGCTCTAAAGCAGGTGTAAATGTCCTTGCCTGCATTTAAGATGTGATTTTCACCATTTAGCTACTCTTTAAAGACACACATGTGCATCTAAAACAGTGCCTAAGTAACTGCCTACTTGCCCTCTAAATGTAGGTGGGTCCTTATAAAATTACCTGCAAGGTGAGGAGTGGTCTAGTGGTTAGGACAAGGTACTTCAGGCCGGAGGGCCGGGGGTTCAAGTCCCACCTGGGGACAGCAATCTCAGGCCGGAGGGACTGGGATTTCTAGTCCTGTAGGCACTCCTTGTGGTCTTGGGCAAGCCACTTAACCCTCCATTGCCCATGTTCCCTGTAAGTATGGATGTGTGTGTCTCTCATCCCCTCGTGTTAAATGTATCCCCCAATTGACCGCTTTGACCCGGTGAAAAGCGGGATATAAATACAGCTAAATAAATAAATAATAAAAGGTTTTTAATGCATACAAATCAGTTGTACACACTTTAATCCACAGGTTACCATGTATTAAATTCATTTTGTATGTGCAAAACGTTTTAAGGCACATTAACAAATCAAATGCATTCTAATTAGTGCACATCCCTAATTGCTGAAGAATAGTCACATGATGTCCCACATATCAATTGCAAAGAAACAATTAGGGGATGCTAAGAGTAGTCTGTGGCATAAAACAAACGCAGCACATCACCCTGCTAACATCATCCCTGTAGTAAAGCACGGTGGTGGCAGCATTATGCTGTAGGGATGATTAGAAGCATGGACATGGAGGCTTGTGAAGAGCAAGGATGATGCAAAGTACCGGCAGCTCCTGCTCCATTCTTTTATAGACCTGGGATTGGGGAAAAGATTCACCTGTCAAGCAGGACATGATCCTAAGCACATGCAACAGTAGAGCGGTTCAGCAAGAAGAAAGTTAATGGCCTTGAGTGGCCCTGTCAATGCCCTGACCTGAATCCGATAGCAAATCTGTGAGGCTATTTGAGCTCCAGCAAGCTTGAAAGAGCTTCAGCTATTTTACCAAGAAGAATAGGAAAAAACTGCCGCATCCTGCTGTTCAATGGTGGTGGACGCTTATCCTACATGACTCGTGCAAAAGAGGCTTCCATGAATATTCTGTCAAGAGGTGTGAAAATATGCAATCCAAATTTTTTCCTTGTTCTTAATTACTTTTTGGATATTTCTGATTGTACTTTCATGCTGAAAAGTGGAGAATGTTGTGTAGATCAACAAAACCATCTCCTGCTTTAATGCATTTTGGATTATGTTTGTTGATCACAGAATGTGAATGATATACAAGGGTTTGGAGATTTTTACAAGGCACTTTTTATAATAAAAGACAGTTCTGGGTTCATGCTTGTGTGTTTCACAAATAAAGATGTAAACATGCAAACTGCATACAGCACTACTCTACATGTTGAGCAGAGCGTATAGGGGAACATGATAGGAAATAGCATCGTTTACATGGTGCAAGTGATTTGAAGGAACGACTGGGCAGTGTTTCTGCTCTGGAGATGTTGCAGTCCCTTGGGTAAGCGGATAGAGGTTGGTCAATGGCTCTGCAAACTAGAGGACTGGGCAGACAGTTGGGAATGGGACCTTTAGATGGTTGCTCTGTCCAGGGATTGGGGAAACTGGAAGATTTCATGCTATTGTTGTGGGAGGTAGGGGGAAGAGAAAATATGGTAGAGCGAAGAGCATAAAGAGAAAAGCATGAGACACAGATACTCTCACAGTCCTCTGCTCTGAGATACACACATACACACACAATACTTAACAGACCTTCTTTCTTTTCACTCTCCCAGGTACACTCCTCGCTCCTTCCACCTCAACCGCCTCACCCTTCCCTCCCCCTCCCGCGCTCACTTACAATCTACTCGCTCTTCTGCCTTCTTTTTTGCTGGCCCCGCCCTTTGGAACTCCCTTCCCTCTTCACTTCATCTGGAACCTCATCACCCCACTTTCAAACAAAACCTGAAAACCCACCTTTTTTCCCTGGCGTTTGATGTCCCCTCCCCTTTCGTGAAAATTCCACTCCCCCTATCCTCTATTTACCTTTGTGTACTTTCCTTGCTTATGTTTGGTCATGTCTCTCTTGTCTCTGCTGCTTTCCTATCAAGAAATTGTAATTCCTTTTCCATTTCACTGGCTTTGGCCTTCTTTTAAACATGTTTTTTAATTGTACACCGCTTTGCTTGTTATAGAAAGGCGGTTTTTATCAAATGAAATAAACATAAACATAAAACACACACTCCTACAGCCAGACATTGCCACATAAGCACACCCATATCCTTAACTCATACACCGAACCACAACCCTACTCACACAGACATACATACACACACCCTCCAACAATCCCCAAATACACCCACAATCCCCATCACTGAAAACCAAATGTACATCTTCCCATCATTCCACTCAGTCCCATGGTGAGCTAAGTCAGTGCCTTCCAACTGTGTGCCATCAGATCTGATGTGGTGTGCTGTGGATAAGGCCGGCCCAAGGGTATATGATGCCTTAGTCCAGGCATGTTAAACTCGCGCTCCACAGATTGCATGCGGCCCCCAGCATTCATCAGGGCAGCCCACTCTTTTGCTTAAATGGATCAAGGTCTATATATGTTTGTTAATTAAATGCTTGACCTCGCTCTTCAATAGTTTCAATAGATCAACTTATAGTGCCGTGTTTATACAGAAATAATGCTTGCAACCATAGATTTGCACAAAATCAAAGTGGCTTGAGTGATATGAGCGAGTGCACGAAACGTTCACATGTAAATTAGCGGGGAACAACGTGTGTTTAGGCAAATCTCTCTTTCATTAACAAGGGGGGGGATTAGTGTATGCATCGACAACAGATCATTGAAAGGACAGGGATTACATTCCATAGAACAGTGATTAACTTTCGCTTTCACTGTTCTTGTAGCTCCCATCCATGATAGATGGCGCACATAAGCCTGTGTCTTCAGCACACAGCTCCCCCATGAGTTCTCTTGTACTCATTCTGCCAGTTGAGCATAGCCTTGTATAATTCGACACAGAATGAAGTATTCGCTCTCAGCCTGACACTTTGGAGGTCATTTCAGACACCAAATAAGGGTGAAAACATCTACAAGCATACTCCGGTACATACATACGTTTATCTCGCTAACATGGGGATCTCAGAATGTGTCCGGGAGGGGCAGAACGGGGATGTGCTTTACTGCAGAGAAGTATATTCAGGAAAGGCCCGTGTACGTTTTGGAAGGTCCCCACAGATGTGCCCGTTATACCTGCCTGAGACATGGAATAAGGCCAGTACTCAGAAAATATTCTGCTGTGTGTGCATAACAGTGGTGACTAGTTTTTTCTAAACTGGTGGACTGCAGTATGGAAAAACATCACAAGATGCATTTATAAAGAACTGAAATCAGAGGTATGGGAATCTTGTAAGCTAAAGAGGGATTGATAACTGCCCTGAAAGAAATATTAAGAAGAGCAATAGTGATTATTCTGGCCATGCTGACATTTGCTATTTGTGCTAAAGGAGTTAATCTAGGGGACTCTAACAATTTCTGTGTCCTGAAAAATGGGACTGTTAATGACGGAATAGTATATGAGTGAGTATGGAAAGGATACTTGTTTGGGTGAGAAACGGAGATCATATTTTTAGTCCTGGGACTCCATGCTATTATGTTATGCCAGCTTTTATTTATAGGTTCAGGGCATCTTTTTTGCAGAATTGTTTTTTGTGACTGAAAGTGAGAGTGTGTGTGGTTTGAGGGTTGCACAGGAGAGGGGGACATGAATGCTTGGCCAGTACCTGGACCATATGGATGACCACAGCGTCACCAGGTACCAGTGTGATAGGGCAGAAAAAATCACAAACAGATCTCCATAGCTAAATGTCAAAACATATCCCTTTCAATAAGAGACCCACAGAATAAGAGCATTCAACAGTGCTGACAGCACTAAAACATGCCCAAAAGCACCATTTTTTGTGAGGTTGGTAAGGGTCCATACAGTGGTGTGCAAAAGTCTGGAATCACTTGTGGGTTTTGCATTTTTTGTACTTTCTAACGTTTTTTTTAAAATTTTGCGTTAGCCCAGCATATTCATCTTTCTACCACGTTAAAAGGGATACATTTGGCTATTAGAGTTGACTTTTTTGCATTCCTTGCTACCAATTTAAATACTTTATAGACACTGGGAGATAGTTACTGTGATTTTTGTGGATCCTGCTTCAAAACTGGATCAAGATTATCCAATATGCACACGTTATTTCTGACCAATCAGGAGGCTGGTTTCACTAACCAATCACAATGCAGATATCTAGCCAACAGTACAGCTATAAAAACACGTGGAATTTTTGAATTTCATACGCTTTCTGGATCGCCTATGAAGATGACTCTCTGGCTGCAGTCAGAACGCTGTTGTTAAGATTGTACAGAAGAAGAAAGAAGCGGGTTCAGTGGTGGACAAGCCTCGTTCAGGTCGTCCACGTGCATCATCACGCCAGGACCGCGCACTACAACGCATTTCACTGACTAATCGCAAGTTGACATCTCCTCAGCTACTTCGAGAGTGGTCAGACAAGAGTGAGGTCAGTGTCAGCTCATCCACAGTTCATTGGCCGGTGCCTGCAGTTTGGTCTCCGGGGCTGCAAAGCACGGAATAAGCCACTGATGACTGACATACAAAGGCGCAACCGGATCGTGTGGGCGAGAAAGCACTCAACCTGGTCGACTGAAATGTGGGAAAAGGTGCTATTCAGCGATGAAAGCACCTTCTGCCTGTTTGGTAACCAGACCCACACCTATGTGAGGAGATTTCCTGGAGAGGAATTCAAGCCTGAGTGTCTCAACCTCACTGTGAAGCATCCTTTGAAGGTCATGGTCTGGGGCTGCATGACTGCCAGTGGCGTTGGACGTCTTCACATCGTCGATGGAATGGTCAACGGGGCCAAGTACATCACCATACTGTAAAAGTGCATGGTGCCATCAGCACACCAGCTGTTTCCTGGCCAGTTCCTGTTCCAAGATGACAATGCACCCTGCCATCGCTCCAGACGGGTGATCAGCTGGAAGCAGCGAAACAACATCAAGTCAATGGAATGGCTGCCCAGTCTCTAGATCTGAATCCATTCGAGAACCTGTGGCACAAGGTGGCCTTGGAAATATCCAAGAGGCATCCAACATCAAAGTGTGAGCTGATTGAGTCACTCATTGCAGCTTGGAACCGTGTTGTCACCAACGATCACCTTGTCAGACTGGTTCATTCAATGCCGACAAGGTGCAGTCAGGTGATCAAGAACAAAGGGTGGCCCATCAAATACTGAAGCAAGACCGTGGATAGGTGGAACAGGTTTTATTGACCCCTACGTGTTTCGGCCGTAGCCTTCTTCAGGGGGCACACAGCTGAATAAAACAATAATATTTAATACAAAATAGATCAGTATAAAATGATAACACATTAAAATCATCAAAATACATAAATAATAAAAACATGTAATATAAACAATAAGGTGAAATCGGGCCTGTTTTCAATTTGAATGTTTCTGCGGGCTGGACGTACATGTTATGGAATCGGCCTGTGTATGAACAGCACCTCTACAGCTGTAAGTAATGCTTTCCCTTTTTATTTAAGACGTTTCAGTTTCTACCTTCTGTAAATATTGCACCTAATATCACAATAATATAGTTCATCAGATAAACATGATTAAATGAAGTAAATCTTTGTAGCAGTATTAATATCTTTTTATGTACTAAAATTCAGAATTTGTTGATTTGAACAACTTTAAAATGTGGTTTTTGCCATCATAGAGTAAAATAAAACTGGTTTCTAAAGTTTTAACCTTCTAACAATAGAGCAGAAAATCAAGACTGACAGCTGAACACTTATCTGGGCTAAAGACTGCATCATCACAGAAGAATGTCTCTGACATTAACAAACATGTTTCTTGAAAAAGACATCAAATATCAGGCACACAAAATTGAGTTTTGTATGATTTTTAGCAAATGTTATTTTTATTGATGAAATTAGTATTGTCGATTTCCTCTTGTTAATGCATAGTTAAATGAATTAAAACGTGTCTATTTGGTGTGCAGTTAAATAGATTGAAAACTGTATTTTTATTTTATTTATAGCCTTTACCAAATATATAGTTTTAATTTTTTTACAAAACAGAGTTGCAAAAACATTGATACTTTAACTGGAAAATTTACGTTGCTGCCCCCTCAATATAACTCCGTACCATGAGGGCTCCTATTTAAGAACTGAGTTTGTGGCCCCTTTTCTAGTTGAACCATTAATCATGCAACTCCACTCTGCCCCGCCCCAATCCAGCAACTCCCTTTCCCTTCCCACCCCTCACAGGTGTCCAATATCTACCCCTCTTTCCTTCTCCACAAGGTGTCAAACATCTCCCTCATCCTCTCTTCCCTTTGCCATTGTGGCTACCGCTGTCCTACCCCCCCCCCCCACACCTGTGCAGGGGGGGGGCAGCAGCAGCACAGCATTTCAAAAACTGCAACAGTGAAGCACTTTAAAACCCCTGTCAGTGGCAGGCCTCAGGATATCTGTGCATGGGGGCGGGACGCACAGATACTCAAAGGCCTGTCGCTCTTAGTAATCCGGAGCAGCCCAGTGGCTGAGCAGTGGTGTTGGGCTTTACAGTACAGAGAGACGTGAGTTAAAGTCCTGACCAGGACTCTACTACCTTTTCCAGATGGGGCAGGACATTCTCACCCCCAGGAGGGAAGCATTTGCCATTGCCCCAAAGTGACACCTACCGGCCAGACGCAGTAACAATGGTTGTACGATCCAAAGGGAACATAGATACCTGTTATTGCTCTGAGGACCTTCACCGTGCCAGTCAATGTAAGTTAGGGAAAGATATAGGGCCCAGTATGGAACTGGTCAGGCTGACCCTTAACCCCAGATATTCAGTGCTGCAGTGACGGCATTGGATATCCGGGGTCGCTGCACATGCCCTGGAACCGACGAAGCTAACTGGGTAGCTGTGATACCGCACCGCTACTCGGTTAGCTTCCATGGGTAAAACTAGGCCAGCTTTTGCTATGCCGCGTTTTACCCGCCGATTGCTGACCGGGCAGCAGTGCAATATTGCCGCTACCTGGTTAGTGACGGTCTCCGCCCCGGAATGTCCCGAACATGTGCCGATGCTAACTGTATAGCATCGGGGCATGTAGCAGGGTTAGAAAGAGATAGTCAATGGTAATCTGTGTAGATGCGTTGAATAACCCGATTTAAGGCATTTACATGGTTTATTGGGCTGTAAACCATGTAAATGCCTTTTGAATATTGGGCCCATACTGTATAAAAAGGAGTAGGTTCCATGGATAGTCACAAATGGAAGCTCAGTACTGTTTACCAACCCTGGTTCTGAAGGAGTTAGAAAAAGGGAGGGAAGTACTAGTCCAAAAATAAGTGATTAATAGACCAATTAATACAGCTGCCTGCAAATGCTTCTCAATTTACTGGGGGAAACCCCCCACCTGCAGAATTTAATACTTGTGCAGTGATGTGTGGGGGCTGTATATTAATTTAATTCGCCTCTCTCTTTTTCTCTCTCTCGCTGTGTTTTTATGATTTGAAGGCCCAGTTCTGAAGTAAACTGAACTGAAACCACCAGACTAATTCCACTTAGGCCTTTCCACACTTGACTGATCAAAATGATTTTCAGTCATTCTAGTCAGGGCTGATATCCAGCCGTGGTCCCAGAGGTGAAAAGTCAGCAAGTAATCCATTTAGCCACCCAGTCCTGCAGGTGTAAGCTGGATAACTATAACACTGATTGTATTCTGTATTTTCCCTGTATGTTATCTTGGGGGGGAAATGGGGAACCAGAAGGGAATGAATTGTTTGACAGGACTGTATATAATTTAGATAAGAGCTTTTAAGGGCTGCAGTCTAAAGTGGTGATTGCCTGGTTAGACTAAGGATATCTCAGTTGAAAAAAAAATTGCTTTCTTGTACCATGCTATAAGGAAAATTCAGCCTTCTGTCTTTTGTGAAGTTCAAAAGCGTTTGCTACATCTGGTCTAACTGATATCTTAAAAACAAAGAAAATGCTTTAACCCCCCATATTTCTTTTCATTTCCTTCCCTCGCCGGCCACCACATGCAACAAGATAACGTAGGACGATGATTGCATAAAGCAAATCCTTATGCTCTGCAGCATCTCCATTATTTGTGCTTCTGATTTTCTTCTTGAAATGGGTATGTGGAGCAGACAGTAAGAATTCAAGAGTGTGGGACAGTGTCAAAAGCTTTCTTATAAGCTAGCCATGCTATACTAAGATTTCTGCTTTTCTTAGCATTGACCATGATGGCCGCCTTCAATATTAACTGATCCTTGGTTCCATATGCTCCCCTTTTAGTGCCCTTTTGCTCTATTGCCATGATGTTATTGGACTCGATGATCATATGTTCTGCTTGCATCTATTGCAGTGAACAACTAATAGTTTTTAGGTAGACAAGTTCTTGGTCTGTAATTATTGGGAATATTACTCAGGTCCCTCTTCGGAAGTAGAAATGTTCTTCCTGTAGTAAGCTATTCTGGTGTTAAGTCTGGCTGCTTGAACAATTGATTTTTGCAGTTCGCCAGGTCTTGGAGGAGTGATGTGAACTGTTTGAGCCAAAAGTTGGTTACTCCATCTGAGCCAGGGCTATTCCAGTTTGGGGCTTGTTTTAACCTGCTTTCCAGCTCTTTCACTGTTACTGCAGGGCCGTTCTATAGGTTTGATGTTTGCTTTTTCTAAATACTCCTGTTTGTAGGGTAACTTCTGCTTCTTGATTGTGCTCTACAGGGTCCTCATATAGGTTTCCCCAGGTTTCAGTTTCAGCTTTGGTTAGTGATGTTTTTACCATATTAATGCTCTTTCCCCATTTCCCTGTAGAATTGTTTTGGATTCTCTCAAATAGTTTATTTTGATATCTTTCTTTTCTATTTTCTTCATATCGTTGCAGTTTTTGCCCTTCTGCTGGTACTTTCAATTTATTATTGGAACATATAAATTTCAGGTCTTCTTCTGCCAGTGCAGTGTGCTTCAGCTTGATGTCTTGGATCTTCCTCAGTATCCTCGATGATCTTGATCCTTTTAGATAGCCGTCTACCAGAGAGATCTCTGCATGCAATGATTATATTTTTCCTTCGATGCGCTTTTTCCAAGGAGGAACTGTTGTTGTTCTTTTTCTTACGGCCTCTTTGTTTTCCTGTGTGTTCCTGTCTGCTGGTACTCTCGTCTAAATCTCCTCCTCCTCCCTGTACTTCTTTTTTCATGGAAGCCCTTAGTTGCTTCAAGATGTTATCACTCACATACGTCTTTACTTCATTCTGTGAAATTAGCAATCTTAAATTTGCTTCTGTTGCTTTTTGCAGTTTTTCTTGTGGCAGTTTTCCTCTTTCTTCCAGTTTTTGCTGGATCCTCTTTGTATACCCTCCCAATTTAAATATAGGGGTTGTATAGCATAAAAAGTAGCGGTGCATTATCTCTTCTTTATCTGCAGAAGTCCATTTAACCGTAGCTAATCCTCTTGACTTTCTCATTAATTTCAGTGATTCATCTTCTGCCACAGTGGGCCCAGGAACAAGCTCGCCAAGGCCTTTGTCTGTGGCAGGGATGGTATCTACATCTGCAGTGCTTGTACTATCACAACCACCATCATTAGCACTAGTGCGTAAGCTACTGGTGAGCACCTTTTTATCCTGGGAGACGTGTGGCCAGTATGCATTTTTCTTTTTTGTTCCTACCTTACTTATAGTGTTGCCTTGCTGAGATTTCGTAAAGCTGAGACTTGAGAAGGGAATGTAATTTTCTTCCCCAAAGAGACGTGCATCAAGTCTCTATTCGTGAACTTTTATGATGCACGCCCCTCTGACCCCATATACCTCCTTGTGGGGAAGGCTTTGATGATTTTGAAGAGATGAGAATTTTTGCATCTGGGTTTGTTGCTAATGTATTTTTTCCCTTTGGATTGAAAATGTAGTTTCATTTGTGGACACTTTGCTGACCTTCATTTGGCCTTACATTGTAGCTCATTTTAGTGACGATCCAAGAGCTGTAGCGTAAGTGTCCTGATTAAGCAATTTTCCCATAAGCTGCAAATGGGGCAGAACTTTACAATAGTAATTTTATAAGGCACCAACTAAATTTCTGCACGAGCAACGTGTTTGAAATGAAGGTATTTTAGTTATTTATGCACATGACTGCTAACTAGTGTGAAAGTATGCTTTTACTATGGGCGTGCACAAGGGCGGAGCATGGGTGGTGGGAGCAATTATACACATAGATCCTAAAAATTCTTTAATTTACATGCATAATTGCATAAAGAGGCATGGTCATTTTACATCAGCTCTAGGGCTGGTGTAAGTAAACATGCCTTAATATACGGGTGTCTCTTTGCATTTATGCTGTATTTTACAAAGCCAAGTATGCGCATGCTTGACTTTATAAAAGAGGTGTGTGAAAATGCACGTAAACATGGTGCCAGTTTATAACATTACCCTCTATAAGTCAATGTTCCGATGCCTTGGTCAGTGTTTTTCTTTTAACACTAGAGTTTCAGTTTTGCTTATTACTTGGGAAATGTCATACTGGCTTCTCTTAGGGGCTTGTTTACAAAGCCGCGGTAGCGGTTTCCGATCGTTATCAGAGCCGCGGCCCCAATCGGAAACCGCTACCGTGGCTTTGTAAACAAGCCCCATAGTGTTGCACCAGTACTTATACAGAGTGATGAGATCACTGAAAGTTTCTCGAGTCTGCCTCCACCTGCTGGTAAGGGAGTGTAACTTATACGCCTGGACTGGCCTAGCAGGATTCAAGGAAAGAAAATGATCAGGGATGTAAAATTTCTCCTTCATTTCCTGCAGAAGATTTTGTTTTCTAGTCAGAATAGGCTGCATTTTTTGGGTCAACCAGTAGTTTATCGTAGCAAAGCAGTGGGATGAAAATGTATTTATTTATGGGTTTTATATACCACCTTATCATACAATCAAAGCGGTTTACATGGAACATTATAGTGAGTTACATGGAACAAGATATATTACAATGAACAGATGATTGCATTTGCAGAAACATATGTGAAAATTAAATAGGAGTAAGTTAAATGGGGGAAAAATCAACTTAAATTACAAGGTGTAAAGTTAAAAGACATGATTTGTTAGGTTATAAAGTTAACATCTGCCTCGGCATATAGCTTAATTATCTTTCAACTTATTTACAATGGATAATATACATTGGAGGCTGCTGGAATTTGTGAACGTGATGAGACAATAGAGCATCTCAAAGTGCTAGGTCAGAAGCCAGAGGATGAAAATGATTGTTGCTAGTAAAGTATTGTTTATCTCTAAATAATCTAGGCTGGAACTATTGTTGTAGTTAAATACTGTATTTAGTTCTGCATTCAGGGTATTTTTTCCCCTCAGCCACACTCTAATTGTTGCCAGCCTAATCCGTGGAAAATTAGCCTGCCTCTAATAATAAAGTCTAATGTGTCTGCCAAACCCACACAGTTTGGTGCTTTAGAAAGCCGGTACAATAAAAGGGGCAGTTATTTTCAGTTTCTAATGGTAGAAATGAGGAAGGAAGCTGACTAAGCCCTCTTCAGACATCCGCCCCATTGTTGGTTTTAAAGGAACTCTGAACCAGGACTCCTTTGAATGGCATTATTATTATTATTAGTACAATTACTTTGGAGCTGACAAAATGTGATCAATATTCAATTATCAGTGTTGCGGGTAATTGATGATAGCTTGTCTGTTTTAGCTATGGCATGCACAAGTGAACTTTTTTTTTTGGTAGTTTTGTTATGTTTTACTTGGCTTCCAGCCAGCTGTAGAACACTATTACAGAGATATTGGTCTAAGTGCGGTTGCCTTTACATAAATTTGAAAGTAATAGAAATGATTACTATTTCTCATGTTAAATGCCTTGAGGTAAGGTTCACTAAATTGTGCTGCTATGCTAAAACATGCTAATGCTGTTAATGCATATTATTAGTAAATAATCTGCATGATATTAACGGCATTAGCCCGCTTCAGTAAATCTAGCTGTTGGTGCTCTTCAGGTATGATATGCAAATGCAATACGTGCCTTCAAGTCAATGCTGACTCCTGGGGACCCAGCAGCTCCTGGGTTTTCTTGGCAGTGTGACCGAAAGTAGATTGCCAGGCCTTTCTTCCAAGGCAATGGAGGGTCAAGTGACTTGCACAAGGTCACCCTGATCTCTTGGTTACCAAAACCAGTCTGTTAATCACTAGGCTAATCCTCAACTACCAGGTATAACATATGTATGGCATACTGGTTTCCATTTTCATTTTTTCTAATAGCTTACTGCTAGTTATTACTCGTATGCTCTGTTCTTCAGTAGTTTTACTGATGTTTTTGCATATTGATTGATCCCTCTCTGAATTCTCTGTCCAGCTGAATAGCGAACAATCTCTCGTGAAACAGAGTTCATGGCAACCTTGTCCAGCAGGATAATAAAGCATTAGTTCTAGTACCTGTTCATGACTGCCACAGATTTTTGATGCCTGTAGGTTTTAGGTGCCCAGTGCATTGTACATGTCCTTCTATCCTCCCTCTGTTTCCAAAGGGTAGATAGAGCTGAGAATTCCCAAAATAATGGTAAAAAACAGTGGACGTTTGCGCACTTTAACTTTTGCGTATCCTATAAAGTACATGAAGAAAGAATTGCTGAGAATGATGTGTAGCCTGAGCATGGGAAACATAAACAGTTGATGCTAGACCTCCCTCTCCCCCAGGTCTAGTATTAGACAGGCCGGGGCCTAGGGCAGAAATTGGTGAGGGTTCCCCAAAGCCCACCCCCAGTCTATGACTCCTTAGCTTGAGGCAGGTTTTGGGCCCTCTGTGGCATGGAAGCCCAGGGCAGTTGCCCTGTTTGCTACCCCCAACACCAGCCCTGCTCTCCCCCAAACAGTAAGCAAGTCTGCTGTGAGGAGAAACAATCAGAAAGGCACTGAAAGTACCAAAATATGTCCCCGTTGCTTTTAAAGCTGGGTGTAAATGATTTAATTGAAATCCCTTTTAGATCATGATTTAAATCACTAGTTGAGAAGATTCAATTAAATCATCATTTTCTAATGCAAATACATACTTGGATCCTTAGTACAGATTCATCAGTATTCAGATGTAGGTTTCATTGCTAGAAAGTTTATAGATACATATTGTAGTCCCCCTCCCTGAGAAGAGATGTAGTAACGCTGATGATCTAGAAGTGTAGTCAAACTGGCCAAGCAGTTGCTCAGAGTCTGGTATTCACTCAGGTGAGGGCTTACAGAGTTTACTAACCTCCTCTTATTCCTCTCCACCGTTAGGTAAAGAAGGAACAAGAGGAAAATAAACTAAAAAGGATAAATCCAAAGAAAATGAGGTGTTGCAGAAGATGTATTATAGTAAGGCAGTGGAATTTAATCAAGAAATTCAACAAGACAACAGAATTCCATAAATCTGAATTTTCGGTTACAATTATTGAATTTCTACATAAATTATTAAATAGGGTATTTAAAATTGAGCACTCAACAATTCCAAGATCTAATTAAACATCCAGAATAAATATTGTATTCTTACTCTATTGCGCAAATGACATGAAAAAGAATAACCACCGTAACCACCTTCTTTCCTTCGAAAGGTAATAACTCAGGCTTGTGCATTCAGTTACATCCAGTATCAACTCTTGTTTAGCTATTAATAGTATTTTAAAATACTGGTAATTTTCTCTTCTGTGTAGTGCCTGGTAAAGCATGTTATTCAGGTAAGTCCTATTGTTTCTTAAATCAGCTTTTAAATGTTTTCTCTAAATGTTCTTGTATAATTCCTGCGAATGAATTTTTTTTTTTTTCAGAATCTTTAAACTTCTCAACCTCTAACAGGTAAATGTATTTTTTCTCAGACTTCCCAATGTTCCCTCTGTCTTTCCTCTATGTTTGCGTTGTTTGAGCTCAAGTATTTTCTCTTTACGTGTAGGGTGTACCAGTACCTCTTCCAGTTCTCTTTCTTGGGATGGGGCCCTGGACTTTTGGATCCTTCAGCTCCTTGATTGGAGGACTTTTGGATCCTTCAGCTCCTTGATTGGAGATCCTCCTTGGTTCCTTGGCTCTAGGTGTTTTCTTCAAAGTTGGATCCTACTCCTTAACTACACAAAATCAATAAGGGAAAACCCTGACTACCCTTCAAAATTAGGGGCTAAAATGCCTTTCTTTTAAAAGAAAGGAGAATATGGTTTTTCTCTTTTCAACCTTCTACTACTTCCCCTGTCGAATAAAATCAAAAGATAATTTGTGTACCCTGTCTTCTGCTTCTTGAATCATTCACATGATTACATACACTTTCGCTACAGCCCATTCATACCACATGCAACAATTCAAGCCCTCTTTCAGTCACTTGGAGTGATAGTCGCAATTAATAAAGCTCTGAGCCAGCCGTATTTACAAGCTCTGTGCCCAGCTTCAACTCTTCACAATCAGCACCGTCCCAGCTGAGGTTTAAACTATTTTCCTCAGTGGCTAGTCAGTCACCACAAGCAGAGATACTTAAGAGTTCTGAGATTTTCTCCCTCAGAAAACAGAGTAGGTATCCTTCTTTAATTCTCTGGAACTCTCAAGAGCTATAAATAAGCTTCACTTTTACTTTTCAAGCTCCCTGCCTGCAAATCTGGCTTTTTCAGATTTTTCAACCAGAAACCACAGAGTTAAATTTCTTTTCAAGAAATATTTATTTTCAATTAGGCTCATCACCTGGTAGCAGGCTGTCTTCCCAGAGTCTGACACAGCAAAGTTTAAAACTGTCACTAAATTTCCTTAAAAAAAAATCACACTTCCACAACCACCATCATCATCTCAACTCTTCCCTATCCTCAGCTTCTCTTATAAATACTCTTATCAGTATTTGGTCACTCAACAGCCTTACACAGATCCTCTCTCCTCACAAGCTTAGCCAGTTTCTCTGCCTAGCAACCAGCACTCCATGACCCCAGTAGAAGTGCTGCTCCACTCTAGCACTGCAAAGCATAAGAACATAAGATATGCCATACTGGGTCAGACCAAGGTCCATCAAGCCCAACATCCTGTTTCCAACAGTGGCCAATCTAGGTCATACGTACCTAGCAGTTTCCCCAAAAGACACAGGTTCCACAATGCCTGTATTGGGTCAAGCATTGATATCCTGGGTCCCTTCTTAATAATGGTTTATGGACCTTTCCTCCAGGAACTTGTCCAAACCTTTTTTAAACCCAGCTACACTAACAGCCTTTACTACATCCTCCGGTAACAAATTCCAGAGTTTCATTACACGTTGAGTGAAAAAATATTTTCCTTTATTAGTCTTAAATAGTTTACCCTGTAGCTTCATTGCATGTCCCCTAGTCTTTCTATATTCTGATAACGTAAACAATCGATCTACGTTTACCCGTTCTACTCTGTTCATTAATTTATAGACTTCTATCATATCTCCCCTCAGCCGTCTCTTTTCCAGGTTAAAGAACCCTAACCTTTTTAGCCTTTCTTCATAGGAGTATCCTTCCATCCCCTTTACCATTTTGGTGGCTCTTCTCTGAACCTTTTCTAATAACGCTATATCCTTTTTAAGATACGGCGACCAGAATTGCACACAATATTCAAGGTGCGGTCTCACCATGGAACGATATAGAGGCATTATAATATCTTTTGTTTTATTTTCCATTCCTTTCCTTATCATACCTAGCATTCTCTTTGCTCTCTTTGCTGCCGCTGCACACTGGGCCAAGGGTTTTAACATGTTATCCACAATGACGCCTAAACCTTTTTCCTGGGTGGTGGTTCCTAATGTGGAATCTTGCATCGTGTAACCATAGTTTGGGTTGTTACATAACTTTGCACTTGTCCACATTAAATTTCATCTGCCATTTTGATGCCCAGTCTTCCAATTTATCGAGATCCTCTTGCAATTTTCCACAATCCTCTTGGGTTTTAACAACTTTAAATAATTTTGTGTCATCTGCAAATTTGATAACCTCACTCGTTAGTCCCTTTTCCAGGTTATTTATGAATATGTCAAAAAGCAGCAGACCCAGCACAGATCCCTGGGGTACACCACTATTCACCTTTCTCCATTGGGAAAATTGGCCATTTAGCCCTACCCTCTGCTTTCTATCTTTTAACCAGTTCCTGATCCACAATAGTACACTGCCTCCTATCCCATGACTCTTTAGTTTTGCCAAAAGTCTCTGATGAGGGACCTTGTCGAAGGCTTTCTGGAAGTCCAAATACACAATATCAACCGACTCACCTTTGTCTACCTGTTTATTCACACCTTCAAAAAAACATAACAGATTAGTAAGACAAGATCTTCCTTGTCTGAAGCCATGTTGGCTGTCTCCCATTAAGCCATGACTATCTACATGTTAAACAATTTTGTTCTTTATGATGGTTTCTACCATTTTTCCCAGTACTGACGTCAGGCTCACCGGTCTGTAGTTTCCCGGATCACCCCTGGAACCCTTTTTAAAAATTGGTGTTACATTCGCCATCTTCCAATCTTCAGGTATTACAGATGATTTTAATGATAGTTCACAGATTACTAATAGCAGGTCTGCAATCTCACATTTCAGTTCTTTCAACACCCTTGGATGTATATCATCCGGCCCAGGTGATTTGCTACTCTTCAGTTTAACTAATAGTTGTAATACATCTTCCCGATGTATCGATATTTCCTTCAATTCTTCCGTACCTTTAAATACCACTTTAGTCATGGGTAACATCCCTACATCTTCCTCAGCAAAGACCGAAGCAAAGAATTCATTCAGTCTCTTTGCTATCGCCTTGTCGCCTCTTAGTGCCCCTTTAACCCCTCTATCATCTAATGGACCAACTGACTCTCTCACAGGTTTTTTTTGCTACGAATGTACTTGAAAAAGTCTTTATTACGCGTTTTTAATTCTGCAGCAAGTTTCTTCTCAAATTCTCCCTTTGCCTTCCTTATCAATGCCTTGCATTTAACTTGCCAGTGCTTGTGCTGTTTCCAGGTTTCGTCGTTTGGATTTTTTTTCCATTTCCTGAAAGATGCTTTTTTGGCAACTACAGCCTCTCTGACCTCACCTTTAAACCATGCTGGCAGTTTTTTGGACTTCCTTCCAGTTTTCTTAAAGCGTGGAATACAGCTGGTCTGGGCTTCCAAGATAGTATTTTTCAACAACACCCAAGCTTGATGTAAGTCTTTAACCTTTGCAACTGCTCCTTTTATTTTTTTCTTAACTATTTTCCTCATTTTATCATAGTCTCCCTTTTGAAAGTTAAAAGGTAGTACTGTGGATTTCCTTACTATCCCTCCTCCACTAATTAAATCAAACGCGATCATTCTGTGATCACTTTTGCCAAGTGGCCCCAACACCCTTATCTCTTACACCAGATCTGGTATTCCACTAAGGACTAGGTCCAATATGGCTTCCCCTCTGGTCGGTTCATGAACCAGCTGCTCCAAAAAGCAGTCATTTATTTCATCCAGGAACTTTATCTCCCTAGCATGTCCTGCCATGACACTGACCCAGTTGATACCGGGGTAATTGAAATCACCCATTATTATTACTGTGCTGTAACTTTTGTTAGCTTCCTTGATTTCTTTGAGAATTTCATCATCCATTTGTTCATTCTGGCCAGGCGGTCGATAGTACACCCCCACTGCCATCGTCTTCCCCTTTTTACATTGAATTTCAATCCATAGAGATTCTACAGCAAATTTTCTTTCCTGCAAAATTTTAATCCTTTCTGACTCAATTCCCTCTCTAACATAGAGCACAACTCCTCCACCAATTTGATCAGCTCTATCATTACGATATAGTTTGTACCTAGGTATCACAGTGTCCTACTGGTTGTCCTCCTTCCACCATGTCTCTGAGATTCCAATCATATCTAACCTTTCATTTAGTGCTATATATTCTAACTCTCCCATCTTATTTTTTAGACTTCTAGCATTTGCATACAAGCATTTTAGAGACTGTATTTTATTCATATTAATTTGGCTATTGGTAGGCATGGGTAATTTGGGATCTTTAAGCGCTGTCTGCTCCATACTCGAGGGCATTTGGGCTACTTTACTCTTTTTTGGAACCTCTCTGCTTTTGGTAGTATCCTTCAAGGATACATTCTTCCGAACCATGCGCTCGTGTGCGACTGTTGGCTTTCCCCTATTATCTAGTTTAAAAGCTGCTCTATCTCCTTTTTAAAGGCTAATGCCAGCAGCCTGGTTCCATCCCGGTTAAGGTGGAGCCCATCCCTTCGGAAGAGCCCCTCATTTCCCCAGAATGTTCCCCAGTTCCTAACAAATCCAAAACCCTCATCCTTGCACCATTGTCTCATCCACGCATTGAGACTCCGGAGCTCTGCCTGCCTTTTGGGTCCTGCGCGTGGAATGGGAATCATTTCGGAGAATGCTACCCTGGAAGTTCTGAATTTCAACTTTCTACCTAAAAGCCTAAATTTAGCCTCCAGAAGCTCCCTACCACATTTTCCTATGTCATTGGTACCGACATGTACCAAGACAGCAGACTTCTGCCCAGCACTATCTAAGACCTTATTTAAGTGGCGCGTGAGGTCTGCTACCTTCGCACCAGGCAGGCATGTTGATTGTATGATAAGGCGGTATATAAATGCAGTTAAATAAATAAATAAAGGCGATCCTCACGTCCACCAGCCACCCAGCTATCTACATGCCTAATGATCAAATCACCAACTATAATGGCTGTCCTAACCCTTCCCTCATGGGCACATGGCCCTGGAGAAACGTCCTCGGTGTGAGAGGGTTTTACATCGCCTGGAGGACAGGTCCTAGTTACAGGATTACTTCCTGCCACATCAGGGTGATCTTTTCCTGTCACGTGACCTCTCTCCTCCATGGCAACAGGGATGCTGCCAGACTGGAGGTGGGACTTCAGGACTATATCCCTGTAGGTCTCATCTATGTACCTCTCTGTCTTTCTTATGTCTTCCAAGTCTGCTACTCTAGCCTCTAGAGAACGGACTCGTTCCCTGAGAGCAAAGAGCTCCTTGCACCTAGTGCCACGTAAGACCTCTCACCAACTGGGAGAAAATCATACATGTGACATTCAATGCAATAGACTGGAAATCCCCCATCTTGCTGCTGGACTGCTGTCTGCATCTTAGTTATAAGCTTGTGTTTAGATCTTTAAGTTCTTTACTTACTAAGGGTTGCTCTGGATACTTATACTAATACAATTGTACCTAATACGTTTAATATACCTTGTTCACCTGAAGCTTAATTAATCTCAGGTTCTTAGTGTATGACTGATTTGGATAAAGAGCTGCACCTGAGAACACCTCCTTTACTTTAAGATGTATAAATACCTATAAAGCTACGATTATTCCAAGGGTGAGTGGGTGTTGGGGAGGGAGGGAAATAACACTTATTAAAAGAGGGCTGCTACACAGTAACCTGTCCTGTGCTTCTGAGGTAAGCTGTGACCAACTTCCTGGGTGATTAACAGTTCTTGCTTGGATAGAAGGAGTCTTTCAAAATGGCCTTTTGACCTGCCACCTGGCGTTAATACCTATTGAAAAAGTTTCACGGGTCTCTTGCCCCCTAGGTAGAAGGCCTCTTTGTAAAGGTCTTTAGAAGACTTTTTGTTGCTCAAAGGATACTGACCCTGTTTTGCCTTTTATGCTGATTTGATTTAAATTAAAGCTCTTTGCTGCTGCTAGGCTCAGGCTTATTATGAAATTTAAACTAGAAGCTCTCTGCTGGGTTCTAAATTTAACCAGAAAGCTCTCTTCTGTGTTTTAAATTTAAACTAAAAGTACTTTGCTGATACTAGGCCTTGAGTGAGTATTAAATTTAAACTACAAGCTCAATGCTGGGTATGAAATCTAACCAGAAAGCTCTCTTCTGTGTTTTAAATTTAAACTTAAACTGCAGCTACTAGGCCCTGACTGATTTAACAAATACACTGCGTTCACAGATTAATCAGCTTTAATCCTAAGAAGTCCCTTCAGAAATATTCCCAGAAGTGTATACTCACAATTGCAGATCTCTCTCCAGAAGTAGCAGTCCCCTTTTCTAGTCCTTCAGACTTCATGCTGCACGTAGCAGCCCCCCATACAGTGACTACAGCGCCTCCTGGGTATAATTTAGAATATCATACAATGCAAAGCTATCATTTCATATTCTGAATTATATTCAGATTAATTTTCTATCAAACAATGGAAATATGATTTGTTCACTTTATTTAGTACCAAAAGAGATTATGTTCTTCTGAAGTCATTAGGAGGTGAACCAGTTCAATTAATCATAGATGTTTGGAGGATTATTTCTGCCATGACGCGCTAAGATAAAGAAATTTAAATTGTAATTGCTTGTTCTAGTTAGTTAGAAACAACAAATAAGTATTTTAACAAAACATTTATAAGAATGTTTGAATGGTTAATTTTGGGACCCAATATCAACATGGTTAGCGCCGCTGAGTAGCCATGAGTACTGTCACTGCTGCATGCCTTTATGCTACCCAGCTAGCATCAGAGCGTTCTGGGGGGTGGAGCAGGGGCGGCACCCGGGGATAACATGCCAGCAGTGATATTGAGACGCTACCTGGTTATCCCTTAGTGGAAAAAGGCAGGCGTAGTAACGGCTGGCCTAACTTTCACCACTGAAGCCGAGTATTTCCACTGCCCGGTTAGCTTCCTGGCTATCTAGCTGACCTGGGTATTCAATGCCGGTGGCTTGATATGGTCGCGGCATTGAATATCTGGGTCTAGGGTTCAGCGGCGATGGCTAGCTGCTGTAAGAGCGCTAGCCACTGCTGCTGTATTTGAATGTAGTGTTTTTCAAAACAAGTGAAAACGGCAATTTCGGGAGAGTTGATATGAGAAATTTAAAATATTGGGTGGTGCAGCTAACTCAGTCGTCATCTTCACCATTATAGTCGAGAAAAGAAAAACATACCTTCATGCTTTTTCATTTCCCAAACTGTTTTTCAATTTAGAATGAATTATTTCAAAGGAATAAAAAATTCTGCCTGCTACTGTTGTTTAAAAGTTGTGTAAAGAAGGAAATTTACCAAAGAAATAAATACACATGCTTTTTTGCACATAAAATGCTGATTTACACAAGTAAAAGACCTCCTCCATATTATCCTGCTAGCCAGTCCAGACAAGTGGGTTGTGCTCCCCTACAAACAGATCAGTGGAGAGACAGAGAAAAGTGAAAATCCAGACTTCTGAAGACATCAGTATTTTTCTCTCTCCAGCAGACAGTGGGAGCATTTGTCTCAGTTCTGAAAGATTCTGAACAAGCAATAATTTGGATGACGAAAAAGATTGACTTTGATTGTGAAAACCACCTGCGGGTGACTCTCACTTGAGCACGACGTGGGAGGCTCCACTATACTGCAGTCTTTTTGTAGCCATAGAAGGAGGGAAATTAGTTCAGCTCCACACTTTTATCCTGTTAAGGGTCTGTTGAGCAGTCAGAAGTTTAGGATTTGGAAGGACTGGATTTGAATTATTTCTCACAACGTCAATGCCCCCTCGCTCCTCCTTTGTCATCCTGTTGTCCCACGAAGACCCGAAGACGGAAGAAGACTCTCAGAGGTATGTGACTGCAAGCCAGCACAAACGAAAAAAAAAAATAAAATAAGAGAAAGGATAGTAACAAGGTAGTAGCACCGAACATAAAATATGCCATACTGGGTCAGACCAAGGTCCATTAAGCCCAGTATTCTGTTTCCAACAGTGGCCAATCTAGGTCATATGTACCTAGCAGTTTCCCCAAGAGACACAAGTTCCACAATGCTTGTACTGGGTCAAGCATTGATATCTTCGGTCACTTCTTAATAATGGTTTATGGACCTTTCCTCCAGGAACTTGTCCAAACCTTTTTTAAACCCAGCTACACTAACAGCCTTTACTACATCCTCCGGTAACAAATTCCAGAGTTTGATTACACGTTGAGTGAAAAAATATTTTCTTTTATTAGTCTTAAATAGTTTACCCTGTAGCTTCATTGCATGTCCCCTAGTCTTTCTATATTCTGATAAGGTAAACAATCGATCTACGTTTACCCGTTCCACTCCGTTCATTAATTTATAGACTTCTATCATATCTCCCCTCAGCTGTCTCTTTTCCAGGTTAAAGAGCCCTAACCTTTTTAGCCTTTCTTCATAGGAGTATCCTTCCATCTCCTTTACCATTTTGGTGGCTCTTCTCTGTACCTTTCCTAAAATTGCTATATCCTTTTTAAGATACGGCGACCAGAATTGCACACAATATTCAAGGTGCAGTCTCACCATGGAACGATATAGAGGCATTATAATATCTTTTGTTTTATTTTCCATTCCTTTCCTTATCATACCTAGCATTCTATTTGCTCTCTTGGCCGCCGCTGCACACTGGGCCGAGGGTTTTAGCATGGTATCCACAATGATGCCTAAATCTTTTTCCTGGGTGGTGGTTCCTAATGTGGAACCTTGCATCGTGTAACCATAGTTTGGGTTGTTCTTCCCTAGGTGCATAACCTTGCACTTGTCCACATTAAATTTCATCTGCCATTTTGATGCCCAGTCTTCCAATTTATCAAGATCCTCTTGCAATTTTTCACAATCCTCTTGGGTTTTAACAACTTTAAATAGCTTTGTGTCATCTGCAAATTTGATAACCTCACTCGTTATTCCACTTTCCAGGTCATTTATGAATATGTCAAAAAGCAGCGGACCCAGCACAGATCCCTGGGGTACACCACTGTTCACCTTTCTCCATTGGGAAAATTGGCCATTTAGCCCTACCCTCTTCTTTCTATCTTATAACCAGTTCCTGATCCACAATAGTACATTGCCTCCTATCCCATGACTCTTTAGTTTTGCCAAAAGTCTCTGATGAGTGACCTTGTCAAAGGCTTTCTGAAAGTCTAGATACACAATATCAACCGACTCACCTTTGTCCACCTGTTTATTCACTCCTTCAAAAAAACATAACAGAGTAGTAAGACAAGATCTTCCTTGTCTAAAGCCATGTTGGCTGTCTCCCATTAGGTTGTGACTATCTACATGCTGAGTAATTTTATTCTTTATGATAGTTTCTACCATTTTTCCCGGTACTGACGTCAGGCTCACCGGTCTGTAGTTTCCCGGATCACCCCTGGAACCCTTTTAAAAATTGGTGTTACATTGGCGATCCTCCAATCTTCAGGTATTAGAGATGATTTTAATGATAGTTCACAGATTACTGATAGCAGTTCTGCAATCTCATATTTCAGTTCTTTCAACACCCTTGGATGTATACCATCCGGCCCAGGTGATTTGTTACTCTTCAGTTTATCTAATAGTTGTAAGACATCTTCCCGATGTATCAATATTTCCTTCAATTCTTCCGCACCTTTAAATACCACTTCAGTCATGGGTAACATCCCTACATCTTCCTCAGTAAAGACCGAAGCAAAGAATTCATTCAGTCTCTCCGCTATCGCCTTGTCGCCTCTTAGTGCTCCTTTAACCCCTTTATCATCTAATGGACCAACTGACTCTCTCACAGGTTTTTTGCTACGAATGTACTTGAAAAGGTCTTTATTTCGCGTTTTTGCTTCCGCAGCAAGCTTCTTCTCAAATTCTCTCTTTGCCTGCCTTATCAATGCCTTGCATTTGACTTGCCAGTGCTTGTGCTGTTTCCAGGTTTTGTCGTTTGGCTCTTTTTTCCATTTCCTGAAAGATGCTTTTTTGGCAACAACAGCCTCTCTGACCTCACCTTTAAACCATGCTGGCAGTTTTTTGGACTTCCTTCCACTTTTCTTAAAGCGTGGAATACAGCTGGTTTGGGCTTCCAAGATAGTATTTTTCAACAACACCCAAGCTTGATGTACGTCTTTAACCTTCGCAACTGCTCCTTTTATTTTTTTCTTAACTGTTTTCCTCATTTTATCATAGTCTCCCTTTCGAAAGTTAAAAGGTAGTACTGTGGATTTCCTTTCTATCCCTCCTCCACTAATTAAATCAAAGGCGATCATGCTATGATCACTATTGCCAAGTGGCCCCAACACCCTTATCTCTTGCACTAGATCTGGTGTTCCACTAAGGACTAGGTCTAATTTGGCTTCCCCTCTGGTCGGTTCATGAACCAGCTGCTCCAAGAAGCAGTCATTTATTTCATCTAGGAACTTTATCTCCCTAGCATGTCCTGACGTGACACTGACCCAGTCGATACCGGGGTAATTGAAATCACCCATTATTATTACTGCGCTGTAACGTTTGTTAGCTTCCTTGATTTCTTTGAGCATTTCATCATCCATTTGGTCATTCTGGCCAGGTGCTCGATAGTACACCCCCACTGCCATCGCCTTCCCCCTTTTATATGGAATTTCAATCCATATAGATTCTACAGCAGATTTTGTTTCCTGCAAAACTTTAATCCTTTCTGAGTCAATGCCCTCTCTAACATAGAGCGCAACCCCTCCACCAATTTGATCAGCTCTATCATTACGATATAGTTTGTACCCAGGTATCACAGTGTCCCACTGGTTGTCCTCCTTCCACCATGTCTCTGATATTCCAATCATATCTAATCTTTCATTTAGTGCTATATATTCTAACTCTCCCATCTTATTCTTTAGACTTCTAGCATTTGCATACAAGCATTTTAGAGAATGTATTTTATTCATGTTAATTTGGCTATTGTTAGACATGGGTAAAGTGGGATCTTTAAGCTCTGTCTGCTCCATACTTGAGGGCATTTGGGCTACTTTACTCTTTTGTGGAACCTCTCTGCTTTTGGTAGTATCCTTCAAGGATACATTCTTCCGAACCATCCGCTCTTGGGCGACTGTCGGCTTTCCCCTAATATCTAGTTTAAAAGCTGCTCTATCTCCTTTTTAAAGGTTAATGCCAGCAGTCTGGTTCCATCCCGGTTAAGGTGAAGCCCATCCCTTCGGAAGAGCCCCTCCTTTCCCCAGAATGTTCCCCAGTTCCTAACAAATCCAAAACCCTCATCTCTGCACCATTGTCTCATCCACGCATTGAGACTCCGGAGCTCTGCCTGCCTTTTGGGTCCTGCGCGTGGAACAGGAAGCATTTCGGAGAATGCTACCCTTGAAGTTCTGGATTTCAACTTCCTACCTAAAAGCCTAAATTTTGCCTCCAGAACCTCCCTACCACATTTTCCTATGTCATTGGTACCGACATGTACGAAGACAGCAGACTCCTCCCCAGCACTATCTAAGACCTTATCTAGGTGGCGCGTGAGGTCTGCTACCTTCCCACCAGGCAGGCATGTTGCCAGGCAATCCTCACGTCCACCAGCCCCCCTGCTATCTACATGCCTAATGATCGAATCACCAACTATAACGGCTGTCCTAACCCTTCCCTCTTGGGCACATGGCCCTGGAGAAACTTCCTCGTTGCGAGAGGGTTTTACATCACCTGGAGGACAGGTCCCAGTTACAGGATCACTTCCTGCCACACCATGGTGATGCTCTCCTGTCACGTGACCTCTTTCCTCCATGGCAACAGGGGTGCTGCCAGACTGGAGGTGGGACTTCAGGACTATATCCCTGTAGGTCTCGTCTATGTACCTCTCTGTCTGTTTTATGTTTTCCAAGTCTGCTACTTTAGCTTCTAGAGAACGGACTTGTTCCCTGAGAGAAAAGAGCTCCTTGCACCTAGTGCACACGTAAGACCTCTCACCAACTGGGAGAAAATCATACATGTGACACTCAATGCAAAAGACTGGAAAGCCCCCATCCCGCTGCTGGACTGCTGTCTGCATCTTAGTTTAAGTTTGTGTCTAGATCTTTAAGTTCTTACTTACTAGGGGTTGCTATGGGTATTTATACCAATAAAACTGTACCTAATACGTTTAATATACCTTGTTCACCTGAAGCTTAATTAATCTCAGGTCCTTAGTGTATGACTGATTTGAGTAATGAGCTTCACCTGAAAGCACCTCCTGTCTTTTAAGATGTGTAAGTACCTATAAAGCTATGATTATCCCAGGGGAGGGTGGGTGTGGGGAGGGAGGGAGGGAAATAACACTTATTAAAAGAGGGCTGCTACACAGTACCCTGTCTTGTGCTGCTGAGGTAAGCTAAATTCTGATTTGATTTAAATTATAGCTCTTAGCTGCTGCTAGGCTCTAACTTCTTATGAAATTTAAACTACAAGCTCTCTGCTGGGTACTAAATTTAACCAGAAAGCTCTCTTCTGTGTGTTAAATTTAAACTAAAAGTACTTTGCTGTTACTTGGCCCTGAGTGACTATTAAATTTAAACTACAAGCTCTCTGCTGGGTATGAAATGTAACCAGAAAGCTCTCCTCTGTGTTTTAAATTCAAACTTTAATTGCTTCTACTAGGCCCTAACTGATCCAACAAAAAACAGTGGGTTCACAGATTAAGTAGCTTTAATACAAAGAATTCTTTTAAGAAAATTACCAGAAGTATATACTCACAGTTGCAGATTTCTCTCCAGAAGTAACAGTCCCCCTTTCTAGTCCTTCAAGGTTTGCCTGCCTGGGGCTCCCAGGGGGTGAGTACCAAGGCTTGATTTGTCATTGTTCCTTGTGGGGGCTCCTGGCCTCATACGTGGCTGGGACATAGGTTCAGGTGGGCCGCAGTCATTCATTGGTATGATGTCTGTCTTTCTACCTTCCCAACACGCACTGTTAACATTTTCTTTTGATGTGCCTTGATACTGCACGGCTCTAACTAGTATTAACAACATAAGAAATGGCATACTGGGTCAGACCAACATCCATCAAGCCCAGTATCCTGTTCCCAACAGTGGCGAATCTAGGTCACAAGTACCTAGCAGTTTCCCAAAAAGACACACAGGTTTCACAATGCTTGTCCCGAGGTAAGCAGTGGATTTCCCGGGTCCTCTTTAATAATGGTTTATGGACCTTTCCTCCAGGTACTTGTCCACACCTTTTTTAAACCCAGTTACATGAACAGCTTTTACTATATCCTCTGGTAACGAATTCCAGAGTTTGATTACGCGTTGAGTGAGAAAATATTTTCTCTTATTAGTCTACGTTTATGTGTTCCACTCTTCATTAATTTATAGACCTCTATCATATCTCCCCTCAGCCATCTCTTTTCCAGGTTGAAGAGCCCTAATCTTTTAAGCCTCTCCTCATAGGGGTATCCATCCATCCCCTTGACCATTTTGGTGGCTCTTCTCTGTACCTTTTCTAATTCCTATATATCCTTTTTAAGATCTGGCAACAAGAATTGCAGCTAATATTCAAGGTGTGGTTGCACCAGGGAATGATACAGAGGCATTATAATATCCTTTGTTTTATTCTCCATTCCTTTCCTTATGATTCCTAGCAATCTATTTGACTTCTTGGCCGCCGCACACTGGGCGGAGGGTTTCAGTGTCTTATCCACGATGATGCATATTCTTTTTCCTGGGTGGTGGTTCCCAGTGCATTATGTAACCATAGTTTGGGTTGTTCTTTCCTAGGTGCATAACTTTGCACTTGTCCACCTTAAATTTCATCTGCCATTTGGATGCCCAGTCTTCCAATTTATCAAGATCCTCTTGCAATTTTTCACAATCCTCTTGGGTTTTAACAACTATGAATAATTTTGTGTCATCTGCAAATTTGACTACCTCACTCGTTATTCCGATTTCCAGGTCTTTTACAAATATGTTAAAAAGGACAGACCCAGCACAGATCCCTCGGGAATTCCACTATTCAACTTTCTTCATTGGGAAAATTGGCCATTCAGCCCTACCCTCTGCTTTCTATCTTTTAACCAGTTCATGATCCGAATAGTATACTGCCTCCTATTCCATGACTTTTTAACTTCACAAAGAGTCTCTCATGAGGGACCTTGTCAAAGGCTTTCTGAAAATCCAGATACACTGTATCAACTGACTCACCTTTGTCTACTTGTTTATTCACACCTTCAAAAAAATTTAACAGATTAGTAAAACAAGATCTTCCTTGGCTAAATCCATGTTGGGTTTTTCCCTTTAAACCATGATTGTCTACATGTTCAGTAATTTTGTTCTTTATAATGGTTTCTAGCATTTTGCCTGGTACTGATGTCAGGCTCACCGGCCTGTAGTTTCCTGGATCATCCCTGGAACCCTTTTTAAAAATTGCCATTATGTTGCTCATTCGTCAGTCTTCAGCTATTACAGATGATTTTAATGATAGTTCACAGATTACACAGGTACACTAAAAAAAATTTTTTTTAAACTGCCTCTAATGTTTCGATTGATTTTTACGTTTTTTGGTGCGCTGAATCCAAATCTGGTAACCAATTTGCTCCATCACGTACAGATTTTTTGCTACATTGGGTTAGCAGTTTGAGGTGAACGTTTCAGATTGAGTGCGATCGAGATAAAAGTTTCTTGGATGAATTCTTTATACTAATTGTTTAGTAGTTATTCAAATAAGAATAAAGAAAATTGTAACAAGGCAGCACATAAGAATAGAGTAATGTCAACAAAACACACTGTGATGGTAGCAAAATTGTCTGCACTTAAAACAGCCACATACATGTGCACAAACATTGAGCATATAAGAGCGAGGTTAGACACAAAGCAAAGCAAAGAAATGTGCAAAAAATGTTGTACAGGTATGTATGTAAGAATAGAAAACGCAAACCGCACCATTGCAATACATGAAGACAAACACCCGATGGTGTGAAAATAAAATTCTAATAAATGAGATCCGACACTGTGGTAATAACTAGCAAATTTTTATTTCAAAGTTTAGTAAAAACACGATATTTGTCAACACAGTTTAGATTTTAAAGTCATTCTTGGGTCAATCAATCTCCTGGTGGGCCCGTTTCTTCTTCCCCCGAATGCTTCTCTTGGTGCGCTGCTTGGCGTATTTTTCATCTGGGGTTTCCCGCAGCAGCAACCAGCAGAAATCAGCCATCATAGTGGTGTTCCATCTTCCTTGGTACCTTCTCTCTGCGTTCTTGATGTCCTGGTGAAACCTTTCACCTTGTTCTTCACTGTACGCCCCCATGTTTTCGGGAAAGTAGTTCACATGGGAGTGCAAGAAATGGACTTTCAGGCTCATGCTACAGCCTTGTTCTTTGAAGGCATTGAGCATCCTGGCAACAATATCCTTATAGTTCTCATCCCGCCTGTTCCCCAAGAATTTGAGAACAACATCCTTGAAGGAATCCCAGGCTTCTTTTTCCTTCTCAGACATCGTTTCAGCGAATGCTCCATCTGAAATGAGTTTCCTTATATCAGGGCCAACAAACACTCCTTCCTTTAGCTTTGCTTCAGAAAGTCGGGGGAACTTTGAGCAAAGGTACCGAAAGCACTCACCATCTTTTGGAAGGGACTTGATGAATTGCTTAATGAGACCCAACTTAATGTGGAGAGGTGGTAATAGAATTTTATCACGAGGTACCAAGCTCACATGAAGAACATTTTTCTCACCAGGTCTCAAATACTCCCGAATTGGCCAGTCTTTTTTCCCCCAGTGTAGGTCGCGGGCCCGGCTATCCCACAAGCAAAGGAAGCAGGGATATTTGGTGAAACCGGATTGCTGCCCTAATAGCATGGATAGAATTTTAAAGTCTCCACAAATCATCCACTTATGCTCATCATAACGAATCTTCTGAAGAATCAGGGCCAAATTCTCGTATTTTTCTTGGAGAATAACAGAGTGAGCAATAGGAACTGAAGCGAATGTGTTGCCATTATGAAGAAGAACACCTTTTATGCTGTCTTTTGACGAATCAATGAACAGCCGCCATTCAGCAGGATCATACTTGAGTTTAAACTTTTCCATCACTCCGTATATATCGTTGCAAAATACCAAATCTTCCTCTTTGCTGAAATACTTCAAAAATTGTGTCTCGCGGTTGCGGTACCAATAAAAAGTTGTTCCTGGTGAAAATAGATTTTTCTGTTTAAGCCGAGAACCTAGCAGTTGGGCAGCATCTTATGGGAGTCCTAAATGCCGGACTAAATCATTCAATTCAGCTTGAGAGAAAAGTTCAGGTTTCGGATCTGGTTCAGTTTCAAACTCGGAAGTACTAGACTCATCGGGAAAAGCCATCTGATGAGTTTCATCATGATCAGAACCGTCCACACAAATATGATCCAAAGATTTTGGTGGTTCAGGCACAGGTACTTCGTTGCTATGAGGCATAGGCCTAATTGCTGAGGGAAGGTTGGGGTAACTTATTACGTTCTTATTTTTTAAGTTGTATCCCTTCACAATGCAAGAGCAAAAATAGCAGTCACTGCTGTGGTCTCTTTGTTCACGCCACATCATAGGTATTCCGAAACGAAATGCTTGTTTTTTACCTTTCATCCATAAGCGTAGATCTTCCTCACATGTCTTGCACACTTTGTGAGGAGCCCACGGTTTGTCTTGATCGCCTAACTTCAAACCGAAATAGGCGAAATATACCTTTTTAATAAATGCAGAAATGTTCCTCTGCTGCTTTTTCACGGTATATTCCCCACAAATAAAACAAAAACTGTCCGGAGAGTTGACGCAACCTCTGGCTCTGTGAGCCATCACAAATACACAGCACTGCAAACTACAACTGTAGTGAACCACTTCGGAATAAAGCTGGATTATGACTGAGCCAACAAAAGGTAATAATGAACTTGCAAGAAACTGAAATTTGACAGGAACGTTCATGTCGCAACCACCGTGTTTGAGCGATCGAGCGAACGAGGCGAGGCGAACAGGAAAGAACATGCGCCAGCGCGAGTACTGGATTTAGCCCCCGCCTCCCAATTGTCCTGTTAATGTATAAAATGAATACAAAACACTCTAAAATATCATGAGGGAGTGTTTCTAGTTAGTTAACCATTACAACCTCTATTTTGGGCCAAGAAAATAAACTGCAGTCGGCTAAAAAGAAATTATGTGAACATTCCTTATATGGGTAAGAAATCTAATTTTGCAAGAAAACGTGACGTGATGGAACATTTTGGCTATTTTTCCTGGATTCAGCACCCCAAAATCTATAGGAATCAGTTGCAAAACTGGAGGCAGATTTTTGGTAGTGTACCTGTGTTATTAATAGTAGGTCAAGCATCCAAAACATTTGTTGTTGACTGCGTGGCCTTAGCGCATGCTCTCATGTCTAGATAGCCTTAGTGCATGCAGCTATTGGCCTTGCCTTACCTCTTATGTTAACTTCTAGGAAGCATTGTTTGCTTGAGGCAAGAGGAGAGCCTTGTTGCTGGCTTCCGAGAGCTGCACTTCTGGTATGGCAGCCTCTGGGACACTCATGGAGGGCCCTTCTCCCCTCTCCCACTAAGGGGACTTGGTTGATTTGGCATTTTCCACCTCACTGCAGGAGGCAATGGATGGCACTGTGGGTAAGTATAACCAGCAGGCCTTGAGCTCCAGTGACTGTGCTTTCCTTTTGGGCTGCTTTCCTTCTTCAAAAGGTTCAAGGATGGCTGTTCCCCCTGAGGTCAGGGGGTCATGCTCAGGAATGGGAACTCCTGAGTTCTGGGTTGTCCTCCCTGGAATTCTTTCATCTCTACAGCTTGGTCACTTTGGCATGGTAACTCGATCCCTGAAGCCTCTGGATTTCCTTGTTATTTCTGCTTGTTCGGAAGAGGAGCAGGCAGTGAGCCAAAGCCTGGCTCGAGTGTCTCCTTCTAAAATACCTTGGTGGACATTGTAAGTTGGGAGATTTTTACCGGTTGGTTTTGACCAAGACTGGGACTTTCATCCTGATGTCTCGGCTGAGGAGTCTAATGTTAGAGGAAGAGGTGCCTTCCCATTGGAGGATCACCAGGAGGCTGCTATTATCTACCTGTTCTGGAAGGAAGAGTTGGCACTTGGTTTCTTTGAATTTTGTCCACTCTAAGTCTGGCCAATGCTCTGGTGACAGAACAGGAGCCACAAGTTTATTCACTCCTGCAGGGAGTTTGGAAATTTACAGCGTTCTTTGCATTTCCAGAGGTTATCAAAACCAAACTCGCTTTAATCTGCCCACAGAACATTTTCCCAAAAGAACTGTGGTTTCTGAAGTTGGGTTTGGGCAAAGATCAGGTATGCCTTTTTATGTCTGTCTTTGAGCAGTGGGCTTCTCCTTGGCCTTCGCCCATGAAGTCCTTCTTTGTTTAGTGTGCGGCGTATGGTGTGGGTTGAAACGGTGGGTTGAAACCAATCCCACCACTCCAGATCGCTCCAGATCAGCCTTAAGCTCTTTGGATGTTGTACATGGTGTTTTTCCAACAGTTTGCACTAACCTTCAAAGACTTCTTGGATTAATTTTCCTCTTCCTAGCATGTCCTGGGAGATTCTTGACAGTTCCATGTGCAAAAAACTTCTTAATAACATTTCGAACTGTAGACACAGAAATCCCAAGGTCTTTGGAGGTGGCCTTGTACCCCTTTGAAGTTTGATGTTTAGTGATAATGGCTTTTCTGATGGTCTCAGGTGGCTCTTTTGTCTTCAGCAATGTGAAAATGGAATAGGGAGTGAATGTGGCCATTTTAAATATTAGAACCATCATTCATTGGTTGATTCAAGTTATGAGAGTACAATTGATCACAGGTGCATCTAATTTTACTGCAGTGGGAACGTGATTCTTCTGTTCAAACTGATTTGAATTGTTTATAAGGGTGCCAATAATCATGTCCTCAAATAGAAAAAGTCAGGGCATCTAATCCCCAGAAAAAAATAATGTTTGAAAACCCACCTGTGTTTTTTTTTTTTGTTAATTTTTGTTGGAGTATTTATCATGAAAAAGGATAACCTTTCTCTTGAGAGAGACATTCCTTTTTACTCTTTATAAAAAGAGTCCTAAGTTCCTTCCTTTATGCAAAAACACTATCACAGTGCCTTACATGTAAACAAATTTCATACAAACTTATCTGAATGATATGAATTGTCCTGAACAGTAGGTCACCCTGGGACTCCATAGGCAATGCTGATGATCTTGCCTACTCAAAAACAGTCTTGAGATGGTATTCCCCTTCCACGCCAAAGCATCAGCAAAAGATAAAGAATCCCTTCAATCCTGATTGCAATATAGTTCTGTGTTTCAGGCTTCAAACTGTTGCATAAGCCCTTCTTCAAGTGATGCTTACTTCCAAGGGATTCTCTTCACGCACATTAATTCAACGCTGATAACTCTGATGAATGACATCCTTACTCCCAGGGTTTTTTATATGATGAATGAATGATGTCACTTATATGAGTCACCAAAGCATGTCATTGCCAACAGCCCATATGTAGAGTATTCTCCACCAATCAAGGTTCAGACCCAGTGGAGAGACCGATTTCAAGCGATAGATCCATGATTGCTCTCAATATTGTAGACGTGCAATCCTATCACCATCCTTTGGGTTCTGTGGAATAAAATCCAGATTATGCCAACGTAAATCCATAAAGGAATAGCCCCATTGAACACAATGGGACACTATTTGGGCACCATTTGTAGTCTATTTGATCATATGTCCTTGCCAACTTAATTATGTTGGTAGAACAACTCGTTCCATGAAAATCCATTTGCAAGAACATTGCTCTAGATTGAATACTGGGTCTGTACCTAGAGATTGGTGGAGCATACTCTAACATATGGGCTGTTGGCATTGACGTGTTTTAGTGACCCATTATTTATCTTTTGCTGATGCTTTGGCATGGAACCTCTTCTACCCAATCGGAAAAGCCTGACAACTCCATAGCAGAAACTAACAGAAGGTACGATCTGCCCGGAATCAACAAAGGCAAGAACACATCAAGCCTCGCAATAAAGTATGTAAGTTAATTGGACTCTTCTATAGCATAGTATTCTGATAAGTAACTACAATAAATAACATCATAAGTAGTACTTATTCAACGACATCAAGGCCTCAGATCTAAACATCTATTACCACATCCTATATTGAATGTGAAAAACAGATCTCACACTATCACCAGATAGCTCCTAATTGTTAAACGTTGCAGGGTAGTTCTTATAAAGCTACACTTACAAATCATTGCTCTGATGTTACAAATTACCTGAGACATTGCAACAAACTTACACAATTGTTGCAAACAGCCATTCTAAGATACTTTGCTGTTCTATTTGACCTGAAGTACACTGTTATCTGTTTTAGTACACTGTAAACTACACTAATGCATTGAATTATAAAAGTGTTGCAAAATGTGTTGTAAACTTGTGTTGTAAACAGCCACTCAGACACCATTATGCTCTAATCTAAAGTATACTGTGAACTGCTATAGCACACTGTGAACTACACTGGTACTGTAAATTACACTGCGCTGTGAACTACACTACAAACCGGATTAGCACACCTGATACACGTACAACCCAACCCTACCATATACTAGCCCTCTCGCACAGACCGCCAAGAAACCCATCTCTCTCATAAATAAAAACATAATGGCCTACCTAAAAATAAAAACACTGCCAACCACTCTCCTAATAATAGCCCTCCTATTGCAACTAATCTACACATATAAATCCAACAACCCCCCTTGTAATAGCATCCCTATCATCCATAACCCCAACCGCAACCTAACACGCTCACCATTACACTATCACCCATTCAACCTGCCACCAAACAACAGCGCCTACAGACATCCTCCTAGAGTAATCCAGATAAACTGTAAAAACCACAACAAAAAATCCTCCCCCAACACAGACACCAAACTAAAACTGATCTTAATAAACATTCGTTCTATACGGAACAAAATACCAATAGTAAATGACATAATAAGGGACGAGCAACCTGACATCTTTTTCATTACTGAAACATGGCTAACACCTACAGACACAATACTATTAAACCAACTCCACATATCACAATATGATATATTCAACTGCCACCGTGATACAAAAAGAGGAGGTGGCACACTCATTCTCACTAAAAGACTTACAATACACCCTAACGAACTCAAACAATGTCAAAGGCATGGACATAATAAACATTGAAAACAGAACACTAGCATTCTCCCTAATCTATAGACCCCCATCAGCTGATCAGAAAAATCTCTCCCCTATCCTTGAACTCGTATGCACAGCATCTCAGAGAAAACCCCTCATAATCCTAGGAGACCTTAACCTCCCATCCCTGAACCAATCCCAAAAAGACAACTTCATTGACTCAATGTCCCACATGGGATTTAACCAGATAGTCCTTACCCCCACACATAATAAAGGAAACTCGCTAGATCTCATTTTCCTTCCCTACCCCCTTCAACCTACATCAACTCTACTCTTCCCCAATAATTACGGAAGTACCATGGTCTGACCACCACCTGATAACTTTTCACCTACTAGCACAAACATCATTACAGCCTGCAAACACAACACACCACTCACGTTTCCCACGCTTTGACAATGACACATTCCTTAATAAGGTACTACCCAAACTCACTACAAGCCTAACTGATATAGACCAAACTCTAGAGAACTGGAACCAAACAATCCAAGAAGCAGCAACCCCTACTCAAACGATGCAGAAGAAAAAGAAGGAATCACAAAAATGGTTCACTAAAGACATCGCCCTGCTAAAAAAGCAACTACGTAAACAAGAAAAAATCTGGAGAAAAACATAATCACACGATAACAAAACTAAATATATAAACATACTTAATAGATATAAGGATGCAATCAACAAGTCAAAAAGAGAATACTACTCCAAATTAATAAATCTTGCTCTCAACCGGCCAAGAGATCTCTTCTCAATTGTAAAAACACTAACAAAAACACAAAACCCAGAACTGAACCAAGACACAATAAGCGTACAAACCTTAGCTTCACATTTTGCTGAGAAACTAAAGGTAAAATCTTACTCCCCAACCACCACAATATATAAACATGACAGTAATTATGAATGGACAACCTTT
Organism: Ichthyophis bannanicus; assembly: GCA_033557465.1. Classification (NCBI taxonomy): domain Eukaryota; kingdom Metazoa; phylum Chordata; class Amphibia; order Gymnophiona; family Ichthyophiidae; genus Ichthyophis; species Ichthyophis bannanicus. The sequence continues at coordinate 550,167,178 of CM066033.1, forward strand.
CACAAGGTTGAACGAAAACACATCCTTAATATCATAACAATGATCAACACCACAACCTCACCGCTTGACCCATGCCCGGTGTCATGGATCAAACATACTAAGGACTTTCTTGTAGAAAACATCCAATACATAGTAAACCAATCACTCTCTCAAGGAACTATGCCCAATGCCCTAAAGCTCTCCTCGATCCGCCCCATAATAAAAAACAATAAACTAGATCCAAAAGACCCCAACTCTTACAGGCCAATAGCTAGCATACCACTAATCGCCAAAATAATAGAAAAAACCATACAGCTCAAATTACAACACTACATTGATGAACACAAACTCCTTGATGCGCATCAATGTGGCTTCCGCCCCTTCCATGGAGTTGAAACTCTCCTAATCGCACTGACAGACCTACTCATCAGGGGTACTAATGACAATAACAAAGGTTTCCTTCTCCTCTTCATAGATCTTTCTGCCGCATTCGATCGCATCAACCATAATACACTCATTAACAGACTAGAAAATCTAAAAATAGGAGGGACAGTCCTTGAATGGTTCAAATCATACATCTCACACAGATTAATACGGATACAATTAGGTAATGAAACATCATAAACCTTCCCTCAAGGTAAGGGTATCCCCCAAGGTTCAGCTCTCTCCGCCCTCCTCTTCAACTTGTACCTCCAGCCCATTACAAACATATTCAGCATAAAATCAACCATTTCATATACACGGATGATATCATGCTTGCCATCCCCATAAACCCCAACAACCCCAAATATGATAGCCTACTCCAATGCATGAACGAGACTACCACATGGCTTGACGACAACCACCTAAGCATTAACCTCAAAAAAACAGAAGCAATGTTCATAACGAGGAAATCAGACACTGACTACAACTACCCTACTACAATCACAATAAGTAATACACCTATACCTGTTAAAAAGGAGGTAAAATACCTTGGAATAATTATAGACCACTCACTCACCATGATCCCACACATAAAACATACAGTAAAAACCATATTTCATAACCTCAAGACAATACAACATCTGAGACCCCTACTTAACACAGATGACTTTAGATCAGTAGTCAATACCCTCATCACCCCCCATTTCGACTATTGTAATAGTCTCCTAAACGGACTACCATTAAAGAGCATATACCTTCTCCAAAGAGCCCAAAACATATGCGCCAAGATGATCACAAAAGCTAAACTAACAGACCATGTGACCCCAATTCTATTAGACCTACACTGGCTCGCTATAAACAGCCGAATAAAATATAAAATCCTCCTACTTTCAAAATCATTAATAACATCTCTCCCTCACAACTATCTACTCTAATATACCCCCCCATCAGAAACTAGAACGCGCAGACAGAATGCAACCCATTCCCTCAACATAAAAACAAATTTCAGAAAAACTAAAGCAACAACAAGTGATAGAGCCTTCTCCTTTGCTGCCCCCACCCTCTGGAATGAAATACTATTAACCCTCCGCATGATAAAAGACCTTCACCAATTCAAAAAGGAACTAAAAACCTACCTCTTTACAAAACACTTTGAGATCCCCTATCAACAAAAAACCTCTCCAAAACAATCACAGAAACACATCCACAGTATTCATGACAGAACAAATGACTAACTCAAAAAACTTTACATATATCACACAACATGCAAAAGATCCACTCAGTTTTCGGCTATATCACTATTGTAAATAACCACTGGTAATTAACTATGTTGTGCTCCATGTTATATAACCTGTACATAGTTTTAATAAGTACTGTTATAGTTAACGTTCAAAAATATGTTCCCTGTAATTACACTTGTATATAGTTAAAACATAACGTTCCTTGTAAATGTATACAGAAGTATACAAATGTTCTGTTCACTGTTTAATGTAAACCGCCCCTGATCTCTGGAAGGGGCGGTATAGAAGAAACTGTTAAATAAATAAATGGAAGCGGAATACCTTCTCAAGACATTTTGAGTAGGCGAGGACATCAGCATTGATTACGGAGTCCTAGGGTGACCTACAGTTTGGGACAATTCATAATCATTCAGATAAGTTTGTATGAAAGTTGTTTACATGTAAGGTGCTGTGATAGTGTATTTGCATAATGGGAGGAGCTTAGGCTCTTTTTATAAAGAGTAAAAAGGAATGTCTGTCTCGAGAGAAAGGTTATCCGTTTTCATGACAAACACGCCAACAAAAATTTAAATCAACAAAAATGAACTAAAAAACAAAAGGCGGGTGGGTTTTCAAAAATTATTTTTTATGGGGATTAGATAGTCTGGCTTTTTCTATTTGAGTATTATTAGAGTCTTGATTAGGAGTTTTACTGTGTTAGTGAATAATCATGTCTATCAATGTCCCAGTTTTTATACTATTTCCTACTATTTTCTTTTTTAATTGGTCTTGGTTTATTTGATTCTTTTATCTGTCAAATATGTGTGCATATCTAGTCCAAAGCCATTTCATTGGCCATTTTTCTTTAGGCGATATTGGACAGTAAGGGGTTGAACTGCAAGGATGTCATTAATGTTGACCACAACTGTACTATAATTTACAAACTGAAGAAAATAGACTTTCGAGGAAAACAAATGAATGGTAATACTAATAGTGACTGGAGCTCTTGAAGCGATATCTAGTAGGATCCCAAAATACTTTGAAAATTTAAATTTAAAAGACATAACCCACTCACATGTGCAAAAACTACTTTACTTAAAATGGCATAAACTTTGAGCCAATATCTCTTTGGAGCCTACCTATGGGCCTAGGAATCAATCAACACTGGCTGCGATGTGCCACATATAAAGACATAATGAGAATATTAAAGCAATTTACTCTACCACCCCTCGAGCATAAACACATTGAGCCGGCGTATGAATTTCTAAAAAACTAGGGCTACATAATGTACATATAGAACAACAATGAATTATTAATATATGATCACAAATAATAGTAAAATTTGTCCAGCACTGTCCCCTACTCGCAGCCTAATGCCTGCTTGAAAATCTAGGTATTCAGTTTCTTTTTAAAAAGTGGTGGATCATTCATCATGAAGGCACAAGACTAGCAAATGCTGACGATCTGGTACCCTCTAATCCAGTGCTTTTCAAACTTTTATCCCGTATGACCCCATTTTAACAAGTGAAAATTCACATGACCCCAGATGATGGTGAAATCGAAATTCAGGTTTCCAGCCTCCTTCCCCTCCCTCCTCTCATCTCAAGCAGGAAGGAGGCAGCAACAGTAGTGGCAGTAGCAGCAGCAGTCAGCACAGGGTCCCTGTGTCAGTGTGCAGTGTGTGCTTACAGACCCCAGGACTCAGCAGGGGTTTCCAGACTAACAGGAAACTTACCCAGGAGGGGGGCACAGGTCCTTTGAATGCTCATTGGCTCACAGGTCACATGCTGACTGGTGACTGTCACTACTTGGCATAGGTCACAGTGAAAGTCCACAGAGAAGGGGAAATGGCCATGTTTCTGTGACCCCATCCACTGTTGATGTGACCCCCATTTGTGATCCAGACCACACGTTTTGGAAACACTGCTTTAATCTAATCTTAGTAAGGCTAGAAATAACCCATAATGCTACCCATGAGGGGCTCAAGCAGCTTGTAAGCTTATATGGAATTAGCCAGTTTGCTAAGTAATGTAGTTGATGCAAGTGAAAAACTCTTTATCCTGAAATTAAGAGCTTATATTTCACCCAGTATACAACCAGTGACCAGTGCTGTGCAACTAAGTTGGCTGGAGGAATATAAAATACTTGTGAATAAAGGATAATGATGCAGGACTTTGTTCCCGGCTTTTATAATTGTTATGATCTGCTTGGTACGGGCACGGGCTGGAAAAGAAGGAAATCTAATTACATTTTCACGTTCATAATCACATCAAAGATTGAGCTGGATTCCCAGAGGTACAGTAGGAAACTGCTAATCAAATAAAGTAACCTTTTATATACCTCTGTGAGAGAGTAAAATGAATAGTTTAGTTAGCACACAGCTTTGCTTATAGATATGATTACAAGGAAACGCTGAATCCCTTATCCAAGCTGTGTTTCTGTTGTAAAGAGTAGTTGGTGAATGGAATAATTGGCCTTAAGCACCATCATGGAAAGTTGCTAACATAGCGCGTTCCTGCTGTATAGTATAATATAGTGACGTGACCCTCTCAAGTTTTCCAGAACAGCATCTAGACTAGAGGGATTGATAAGAAGAGGGAGAAATCTCTCTCTCCTCTGCAAGTGGTTTGCAGGATTCAGCTGGAAGGATTTCTTCAATGTTGGATCTATGTATTTTCCCTAAATGAACTGGCTACTCACCCAAGGGAAGGGGTCAGGAAGTTGTTTCCATTGGTTTTGTTGTTTATCTGACTGCTGGTCTAGCTTTCAGCTATGTAAATCAAGACTCTGTGCTTTTAAAAGTCTGGGATTTCGTTTGGGGAGTAAAGCTTTCCCAAGAGCTGGAAGTTAGCACCGAGGGCCTGGTATTTAACATGATCAGTGCGGTTAGAAGACTTGCTAACCGCGTTAATCATGCTGAATGGATTAATCAGCAGCACCAACAAGGTTGGTGTCGATGAGTTTTTGCAGATGGCACCACAAGGCACCCCAGTGCTAACTAGCTAGCATCAGAGCATTCCAGGGGCGGGGCAACTGGGGAAAACCAGTCAGTGGCGATATTCAACTGCTTGCCCGGTTATCCCTTGGCAGCGAACGTTGGGCTGACCCGAATATTCAGCGCCAGTGGCTGGATATGGCCCCTGGCATTGAATATCCAGGTCAAGAGTTCAGCAGCGACGTTAACCGCTGTAATTGCACTAGCTGCCGTTGCTGAATATCGAGCTCTGAAAGATTGTTTTTATCAACAAAATGTTGTAATGTGCCAAATCATTACCATTGAGAATATCTCAGGTCAGAATTTAGCTGCTATAATGAGTGTGTTTTTTAAAATGCCGGCTGCAGTATTTCTAAACATATGTGTTTTCATGCTGCTATCCAGATTGTGATGGTTGCGCTTGCTCCTGTGGATGAGGAATCAGTGAGAAGATCACACACTCATCTGTATAACATCTCACAATCCACCAGGTCCCAACAAATTACCTCCAGAAACTGTTCAAACACAGCCCAAGCTTAGTCCGATGTGTTTGCTGTGCAGTACTTCCCTTTTAATAGTGAAACTTCAGACTGTCAATCACTGCCCAACCGACATTAATAGTCCAGGTCTTTGTAGTCCCCTGTTCCAGGACTGCTTGCCTGCAGATCCCCTCTGAAGGAAAGTAAATCCTGCTTGTCCAGCACTCACTGTACTTCCCTGGTCCCTATCTAGGGCAGGACTAATTCCTTTAACCCATCTTGTAAACAACCCCTCCCCCCTAGGAGAGGTCCTGCTTCTCTAGCAGACTTAGGGTTTGACTCTGAGCCCGCCTTCTCTTCCAGCAAGCCCCTTTCCATACAAATTAGAATTCCAAACGGTACACACAGGTAACAAACTTTTATTCCTCTCGTTTGTCATCAAAATAAAGTACTTTTACAGCAATGCAAAATAAACTTCTTATGCAGGTTTCCGTAATTCTTAAACACCAACTACAAGCCTTCTTCTTAGACTTCTTACCCCCTTGAACACAAAGCTACAATGAGTCATGCTTCCATACACTTTAAACATTACAGAGCAGGCTTACATCGGTCTCTGCTCCTGCCATCTAGAATGAGAGACGCACCCTCCCTTTTGCCCCTGACTGGAGATTGCTCTTCTGCTCACCTTGTGGCCCTGCCTGTCCCAGACCTGACAGGACAGAGGCTATTTCTGGGTAGAGTCTGGAACTCTGCTGTGAGAGATACTAGCCTGACTTGAGTTCCCCTCCCCCAGCTCCTAAAGGGCCATTATGCTCCCTTAACCTAGGGAATGTGCTGATGCCGTGAATGTCACTGAAGGAGGTGTCAACCACTTCACAAGCTAGATGGTGGTACTGCACATATGTGGAGAGCACTCGCCTCTGGCAGATGTATGCATAGCAATGATATTCAACCCATATACATATAGCTAAGCAGTTAAAATTAGGCCAGAAAAATTGCTGTCTTAACTTAAACCACTTAACTATATATTTATTTATTTATATATATACTGCTTTATCATTTCAATCAAAGTGGTTTACACTGTAACTTAAACTTAGTAATGTACATTAAACACAGACATTGATAACTTGGATTTTTCTGAGGCAATGGAGGGTTAAGTGACTTGCCCAAGGCCACAAGGAGTGCTGGTGGGACTTGAACCCTGGTCTTTGGGTTCCCAAGCCAGTGATCTAACCATAAGGCTATTCCTCCACTCCTCCACTGTATAAATAAAGGCTGAAGATAATTGCTATCTGTATAGTTAGGCACAGTGCTGTCACTCTGTACTCGCTCTACCCCTGCCCTATCCAGATAGTACCAAATCATTTATAGGGAATTTTCAGCAGAGTTATTCATATAGGACTATTGAATATTTGCAAATAGCGGACTTAGATGTTTAGCGGAGGCTGTTGAACATATAATTGCCTTTGAATATTTATTCCATTGAGTTTTAATTAGAAATTTATTTTGTTAAAGCACCACCTCCAGCCTGAACAGTTTTTATTTTTGGAGAGTATGATAGTCAAAGGTCTAAGGTCCCTGAAGTCTTATTCCACGCTCCCCTTATTTGGAACAGACCCATTGTTGCTGTGTGCAGTGAGCATAGCATGAGAACCTCACTAAAACAGAGGCTCCGGCCTTTAAGTATATTTAAAATTGACTGACAAAGATGTAGCCCCTTTCAGAGGTTTCTGCCTTTAAGGACACAAAGCCTGGCATGGATGCTTGCTGTAAGCTTTGGGAAATACGAAACTGAGCACATAGACTGCTAACAACAAACCCCGAAGTGGATTACAATGAGTACATGTTTTAAACTGCCAGAAAGTGCTGGACTGACTTTTTATGTTTTTTTACAGCTTGCAAAACTGAAAGTGGAGAAGGCCATGGGACCGGATGGAATACATCCCAGGACACTGAAAGAGCTCAGAGAGTTCTGGCAGGGCCATTAAAGGATGTTTTTAATAGATCCTTGGAGACAGGAGAAGTTCCACAGGACTGGAGAAGGGCTGATGTGGTGCCTCTTCACAAAAGTGGTAATAGGGAAGAAGTGACAAACTATAGGCCGGTAAGCCTTACCTCGGTGGCGGAAAAAGTAATGGAAACACATCTGAAAGAAATAATAGTGGATTTTCTAGAAACCAATGGGTTGCATGATGCGAGACACCATGGTTTTACCAAAGGACAATCATACCAAATAAATTTGTTTGAGTTCTTTGATTAGGTGACCAGAGAATTAGATCAAGGGCATGTGATGGATCTGATCTACCTAGATTTCAACAAAGCCTTTGATACTGATCCTCATAGGAGGCTTATCAATAAACTGAGCAGCCTGGGGATGGGTCCCAAGGTGGTGAACTGGATCAGAAATTGATTTACCAACAGATGACAGAAGGTGGTAGTAAATGGAACTCACTCAGAAGAAAGGGAGGTGAGTAGTGGTGTGCCCCTTGGTCCTGGGACCAGTACTGTTCAGTTATTTGTGAGTGATATTACTGAAGGATTGAAGGCAAAAAGTCTGCCTTTCTGCAGATGACACAAAAATTTGCAACATAGTAATTGTATGTGATAGGGGTCGAGAGGTTGGTGTGCACAAAGTGGAGGCGGTATTAATGTCCCTGTCTAAGTCATTTTTGAGGCCTCACATGGAGTAAAATGTTCAGTTTTGGATACCATATCTCATAAAGGATATAAAAAGACTGGAAATGGTTCAGAGGAAGGCGACCAAAATGATCTGGAGCTTGTGTCAGAAGACTTATGAGAAGAGACTTGAAGACCTAAATATGTACACTCTGGAGGAGAGGAGGGACAAGGGAGATATGATACAGATGTTTAAATACTTAAAGGTTTTAATGAACAAACCAACCTTTTTCAAAAAAGAGGAAGCTGTAAAACTAGAGGACATAAAATGAAGCTGCAAGGAAATAAACTTAAAAGCAAAGTCAAGAAATAGTTTTTTCACTGAAAAGGGTGGTGGATGCTTGGAATGCCTCCCTATGGAGGTAGTGGGGGCAAATACAGTGACGGAATTCAAAATCGCTTGGGATAGACACAGTGGATCCTTTTATAACAAGAGGATAAAATGAAATTAAACTTAAATATCCTTTGCACATCAACAGATAGTGAGGGGGGAGGGGGAATGACCTGCACAAAGCATCAGGTACAACTATATCTGTCTTACTGAGCAGCCTAGATGGAGCATAGTGGTCTTTATCTACCGTCATATACTATGTATGTTTAGTCAGCAACAGGTGGTCGGCTCTTGCATCAGAGTGCAGCACTCTGTGATTGGTTGAAACATACAGATGTTTTTTGAATTTGAATCAGTCAGTTGCTGGACAACTGGCTAAGAAGCATCAAGACCAAATTGAACTGCTATCCAAATGATGAGATCTAACCAAATATAAACAAAAGAAAGCTGGATTTTTTCCTAGCAGGAAAAGGCACCAAGGATTTGGATCGGAAGGTACTTGTATCTGGATCCAAACAGAATTTATAGTACTTGTGTAATATTCTCAAAATCATTGGATTTCTATTACCAAATTGACTGTTAGCTGGTTTAAACAAACTGCCTTGGTTTCTGTTGTCAGCCAGCAGTGCAAACCTTTAATTTACATAGTCTACCATTTTACCTTAATTGCTGATTTAATTTGGAAGATATTGCTATTTAACTATTCAATTTCTGTCTTTGGCTTACTTTGGTAAATATATGCATTGTTTTTTCTTTGTGATCTGTTTCTTGTTCATGAGAGTAAAAGAAAAGGTTTGGGTCAAGTATTTTTTGTCTTCTTTTTTTCTGAACGCAGTACATTATACCACAGGGCTTAGCAGGACTGTACCTAGGCTGGTGTTAGCGGTGCAGCTGCACAGGGTGCAAAAAAGTAGTGGCACATTTAAACTTGGATCAGAAATTGAAGAAAACCCCTACCAGAAGTGAAGCCTTTTGCAGAAGACCTCACTTGCTCCGTATGCTAGCAGGAGCGCTGTGCTGAGTGCTGCCTGGTCTGCATTTTCCGGTGAGCCATTTCAACCATATGCCGCACAGCTCTATTCAGGGAGGCTGCAGCTGGGCAGAGCAGCAGGAGCTTATGTCGCTCCTGCCGCTCTGCAGATTGCTCTTCTGGGACTTCAGTGCCGGCAGTGCAAATGCATTCTAAACGCGTCCTTGCGGCCCAGCATGTCTTGATGCAAATCTCGAGATCAAGACATACTGAGCCGCAAGGGCACTTGCACTGCCAGCTTTGAAGTCTCAGTCAAGCAGTGGTTCCCAAACTGTGTGTTGCGACCCCAAATGGGGTCACAAAGTCCTCAGTTAGGGTTACGGCTGCTTGAAGAGTTACAAGTAAAATAAAAAAACAAAAAAGCACTACGATACCCTGTGGCAAAAATGAAAAGCATCAAGCTTGCGCTTTCAATGAGCCATGTGCGGGGAGAGAGAACAGGATGGCACCGGCTATTTGCTCCTGTTTGTAAAAGTAAGCTGAATAAACAGAAGTGACTGCCTAACACCACCGCTGCCACTGCTGCTGCCTCCCTACCATACCCCAAAAAACGTCCGTCTGCTGCAGATGCTCCTGAGAACCTTTTCTGCCTGTTGCTGCTCCAATATTTAGCTTTTCCATCTGCCATTGCTCTCGGAGCCTTTTCTCTCTGCTGCTGCCACTCCTGAATTTTATTTTAACCACATCCAAGGGCCTCCACTCCTGCTGCTGTCACTACTACAGCATTTAACAGTCCCTTCGCGCTGCTTCTACCTGCCTCTGGTAGCAATCAAACGTCAGCCTCCAATAACACTGCGCTGCTGGAGGCATCTTTTATTGCAGTATTTCCCTTCCTCCTTCCAGTTTTGATGATGATACTGTATTAAAAGGTACAGGCAGAGGGGGATTTCAAATAAACATCGAAGATTATGGGGCTCAAACTAGACTAGAGTCAGACTTGGAGGGGGCCAGTGTGAAGGGAAGGCTGTGGTTGATGGGGACATGTCTGAGTATGGATAAGGAGAGATGAGTCTTGAAGAGGGTGTGATTGAGAGGGTTATGGGCAGAGTGGCGAGTGTGAATTGTTGAGACTGGGTCATTTGTGTGGGAAGAGGTGAATCTGAGAGAGATGGGTGTGATAGAGAGGGTTAGGAGTGAGGCATGAATCTGGGAGGGTGATATGAGAGAGGGGCATGATCCTATGCAGGATGGTAAGTGTGGGAGGGGGCCGTCAGTCTGAGGGATGGGTATGATAGAGCGTGTGATAAGGAAGCTTATCATAGCTCAGGTAGGAGCTATAGAAAAGATGATGTGTCTCTGAACAAGCAACCTGTCAGTTCTGGTAGAAGTAAGAAAACAGAGTTTTCACATAAAAGACTACCAGTCCCAGAATGCACCAGGTTTCCAGCAGCCATGAGAGGGGCTGAAGTGAGAAAACGTGTGTGCAATCAAGAGAGCTATGAGGTAATCCCTAAGCACTCTCTCAAAGGGCAGGACCTGATTCAACACAGCTGCGCTGTGTTAGGGAGGAGCACACATTAGGACAGAATAAGAATAGAGCTTATTCTTCAGATAACAGCTTCAGGGGGAGCGACAGCAACGGCTACAAGCTCCAGCCCAGCTACAGAAACAGCTTCAGACACAGATACAGCAACGGCTACAAGCTCAAGCACCAGTATCACCTGGAGAAACAGAAGCCAAGCCAAGCGGATAGAGAAAGAAGGAAACTCTCTGGAAGGAAGAGAAGAAAGCCCATTGGATGGTCTGGGAGAGTCCAAGGCAGTACCCATACTGGGAGGTATTCCAAATGCCAGCAGAGTCCATTGGACTGGAGTCAGCCAGAGGAATGGAATGGCAGAGATAGGAATCACCAGTGGCTACCTAGAAGAGAGAAGACTGCACGTGGAAAGGACTTTCAGACCTATGCCAAAAGGTATGTGAGGGAAGATCCAGTGTCCAGGGATCAAGATTGGAAGGCTGGACATCAGAACTGGATTACATACTGGCCAGGATATACAGAGAGGAATTATGATAGCAGGAGAGGCTCAGATATGAACACTGATCCAGACCCTATCTATAATAGTGAATGGCAGCAAGGGAATAAGCATTCTCATGATAGTGCCTTATGGAAAGACTCGTCTGTGCCAATGTATGATAGTGACCCTATGCTGATTGATGAAGGGGGAGATACAGCAGATGAAACTATTCATTACATGGACTGTTCTCTATCTAAATGCTATTGCTAGCTTTCTGTGAGCAAACACCTCAGCCATCACAAAGAAACCTAACTTTGTTCTTTATTTCCACTGCAAACAGCTCTTAAAGCAGGATTTGGGTTCACACAGTAGCAGCCAGCCAGCTAAAGGCTTTCAGCTGGTCAATTGATAGTAATTAAAGCTGCACCTGATTGTGTGTGTGAGCAAGGGAGAATCACTGCTGGGATCTGCGTGGAAAATAAGCAGAAGTTAACCTAACAAGCAAAGTTCATTTATTTCTTTGTGCCTTTTTCCTTTGGTAATTATTTGCTAAGAAAACATTAGCTAATTGCCTGACAAGCTGAAGGTTGTTTTCTGATTTGCTTTGTGACTTTATGTTATCCATTTAAACACTGCAAGCAAGTAACCTCATTTATATTGCTAACAAGCATACTTGTGCTGGGTGAATTAAACCCCATCAATAAAAGAAGTATTTTATTGGCTTTAACCACTGGTTTCACAACTCAATTATTGTCTTCAGCTGTGTTTGGAGTGAAAGAACTACATTACCCACAATACCTTGCAAGAATCATATGAATATATGCATCGTCAAGATTGTGTAAGTTCTCACCCTAGGCAGCCGTCTGACAAGCGGGACATGTGCCTAGGCAGACTGGTAAGTGTGGAGGCGGCAGTGAGTCTGGGGAATGGGTGTGATAGAGGGGGACATGAGTATGTCATGTGTCTGGGGAGGTTGGTGCGTTTAAATAGGGAGAGGAAGTCTGGGAGTATGGTGTGATTGAAAGGGGCATAAGCAAGGCAGGGTGGTAAGTGTGGAGGGGGCAGTGAGTCTGAGAGATGGGCATGAGTGAGGTGTGAGGCATGAGTCTGGGCAGAGTGGCAAGTGTGAATAGGGAGAAAATACGCAACTGATAAAAGTCTGATGTCATGGGGGGGGGGGTGGGCATCAGGTTTACAAGTCGCACAGTTATAGCTTGCTATGACCCTGGTTCTTAGTACCTACTATTTCATTTAGGGTTAACAAATTTCACTACATCTGATACAAGTCCTTTGAACCCTGTCCAGGGACTGGAGCGCATATCTAAGCAGCAGAAATCTCCAGCCTCCTGAAGGTGTCTCGGGGCTTGTCTCCTGTGGGTTTTAAGCAACTGGAGGGTAGAAAAGGCAGCCCCAGGTTAGAGTGGGAAGACTCAGCAACCCTCTACAGTGGACTCTATTTCCAAAGGAGAAGAGAGAGAGGGGGCTACAGAATTTTAAATTCTTAGTTTAATATGAATAATAAATGTACTTTGTGTTTAAAAGTGAACTTGCAGTTGCACACTGAGGGCTTTTGTTTAGAAACCTTTGTTGCAGTTTCCACATGTAAAATTGGGCATTTACTTACAGTATGGAAATTACATTCACATGTAAAATATGATTTTAAAAAAGGCTGAATTTACCAGTGGCTGTTCTTACTATATGGAAGTCATAAGGGGCATGTCAGAGGTGTGATTAGGCAGTAGCCTGGGCGGGTCAGAAATCTAAACGTGTATTCCCTATGTCATGCACATGTATGGCTACAGTTGTCCTCTTTGGGATTTACAGTTGCTTCCTGGCACACTTATGTTTTTAAAAAGTGCTCATTTTGGTCAGCCCTTTACAGGAGGAATTAAGGGGGTTATCCTTTGTAATCCTCCATTGTTTATTTCCCCCTACAAATTGAAATTAGATAAAGATAGCGGCATCTGTAGTTAACTGGTGCCTTATGTATATGTAGATTTGCAAAATGGCTGACATACACATGATTCAGGAAATGGCATGAAACAAGAGATATCATCACAGATAGGAAATGGATCCTTGGAAAGACAAAAGAAAACCAAAAGGATATCTACATGTGTCTTATTGAATACAGCAAGGCCTTTGCAAAAATTATGAGAAACTCTGGGCCCTATTAAGAAACGTGGGAATACCAGAACACCTGTGTTCTCATGCTGAACCTTTTCATTGATCAAGAAGCAGCAGTTTGAATGGAACAAGGAGAAGCAATGGTTTAAAATCGGCAAAGGTGTACAACAAAGCTGCATACCTTCCCCATACCTGTTCAATGTATATGCAGAACAAATCATCAGAGAAGCAGGATTATATGAAGGAGAACTGAGGTATGACGATACCATGTTACAGGCAGAAAGAGAAGATGATCTAAAACCTATGCTTATCAAGATGAAGGAACATGGTCTTAAAATGGGCCTGTACCTTAACATGAAAAAGACAAAGATCCTGCCAACTGGCAAAGGCAATGATTTCATTCTTGAGGGGGCGAAATAGAACTTGTAGGCAATTTCAATCTGCTTGGATCAATAATCAATAATGAAATGATGAGCCGTCAAGAAATCTGACGATGCATTGCTCTTGGTAGGATGGTTATGAAGGATGTGGATAAGATTTTCAGGTGCAGAGGTCCGTCTCTGCACATAAATATTTGACTTGTCCAAGACATGTTGTTTTCAAAAATGTCATATGGATGTGAAAGTTGTACAGTGACAAAGAAAGACAGGAAGAAAACTGATGTCTTCGAATAATGGTGCTGGCAAAGAATGCTGTGCATACTGTCTGAAGAACAAATCAATTGGCACTAGAGGAGATTAGACTTAAGCTTTCCTTAGAAGTTAAATGACAAGACTTTGACTTTCATGCTGAGGACACGTCATGTGAAAAGAGAGATCATTAGAGAACGACATTATGCTTGGCAAGGCTGAAGATCAACACAAAAGAGGAAAACCTGCAAGGCGATGGTTTGATACAATAACAGCAGCTATGGGTACTACTCTATCAACAATAAGCAGCCTGACTGAAGACAGATTAGAGTTTAGGGCAACAATCTACAGAGTGGTCATGAGTTGACATTGACTTAATAACAACAGATTTCAAAATGGGTTCTCTGGCTCCAAGTATCAGCACACACACATGCCCTCCTGCACTATTTTAGAACAGGCTTCATGTTTAGCAGAGCCTTTTCTAAAATACTTCTGGAACTGTGTACATCCTAACCTCGACATCTGAATTACGATCTCCATATATTATCTAAATGTGCCTGCTCAGCATTTAAGTATAGATTTTATCTCTTGTCAAACAGGGAAATCTCTAAAATATTAAAAATGGAATGCAACAATATTGTTATAAACAGAAAGGTGGTAGGTATCCTTTGGGCTCCAAACTGGTTTAGAGAGCTATTAAAGATGATTTGCAGATATAGGGAAATCAATGTTTCCAGCAATGCTGTCTATGAAAATGAACTATTTTGTAATAAGGTTAATAAAGTATAGTCCTAAGCACCATCTAAGAATATATCTAGGGTTTCTGATTTTAGATCTTAACCAATAAAATACCCCCAGTGCAAAAAAAGTAAAGTAGGTTTTTAGTTAGGTATAAACTAAAAAAACACCATTTGCCCTAGTTCTGTCCTGTCCTGTATCTTCCACTCAGTTTTTGTGCCTTTTCTTCACTGACAACATCTTAGGTGACACAAACGTAAGTTTCATAGGAAAAGGTATGCAGTGATGGTACTTGTGGCGCAAAAAAAATGATAAACACCGTATTTGTACCTTCATATAACACCTAATTAGCCGGAAAACAAACACCTGAATTTAGACTTTCAAAACACCAGTGTCATGGCACAAGGCAGAAAGTGCCTATAAAAGTAGAGGAAAATATGCAGGGCAGTTTTAAAACCGGCAGTGCAAAGCACATGGCTAGGGGTTGCTATGAGCAACCAAGCAAAACAAGAGCACCGGCTGTAGGTAAACGCCCAGGAATAGCATTACGTCATAGCTCATCAGAGAAGCAGAAACAGCTGCAGGGGTTTGAGCTAACAAGAGACTCAAAGAATGACGCACATAAAATAAGGTCAGTCTTGAGCAAAGCAGACACACGCAGAGGCAGGAGCAGAGATACCGACAGAGACGCAAGCAGGGAGTCAGACTCAGTCTCAGATACAGAGAGAGAAAGAGACACTGAGAGGACTCACGGGAAAGGAAAGAGCAGAGCTCATGAGAGCCAGGAGTCATACCTGAAAGCTTCTGACGTGGAGTCCATCTGCACCTCAGAGGAGTTTGCCCAGGAGGAATTCTCAGAGGTTAGTGCTGGAAAGTTGGGCTGCACTAAGCCAAAGTCCGGTTGGGGACAGAGAGAGATTCCAAGCTGCAAACCACGAGGAGCTGGGAGAGGGAATAACCACGGGAGCAGGTACCTGGGGAGCAAAAGCTCTTATCTAAAAGAGATTTCCCACCTAAGAGAAAGACGTCCTGTGAGGGGAAGTGAAAGGGAGAAAAGTTTCAACTTCCCGGTTGCAAAACGGCCCGGCAGAGATCAGCCTGAAGAAAGGCATAGTACCTGGAATAGAGGGGCACTGAATTTTACTCCCAATGGTACTGAAGTGTATGGCCCTCTAAGGGGAGAATCCATAGTGCACGGTAACCAGCCTTTCTGCAGTGATAGAGGGGAGAGAAGCTCTGGCCAAGAAGAGAGGAAACTACTAAACACTGATACACATTACAGCCCTGCAAACTATAATAGCCAAGAAGTACACGAGGATATGGAATGTGACTTCTGTGAAGAGAGCTCAGATATTGCAAAATGGACTGTACATTGGTGTTTTCCGATAGTGTGACCTCTTTTTGTTAAAGCCTATGTAAAGCCTGCCTAAGAGAAATCTGTGGAGGAACACAGATTTCACAGTTCAGCTTTTTTGGATTGAAAAAGCCTGTTTTCCCTTTTTTTGTTTAGTTAAAGCTGACAAGAAGCATTTTTGTTGTAATTGTAGTCCCCATTTGTGTGTATGCCAGTATTATGGTTTAATTTCCTTGACCTTTGTTGCAAAAGTTCTCCCGGGAAGGGAAAATAAATACCTCTTTAAGCATAGCTACTCGACCACAACTACCTTCTTATTTGATTAGCTATTGGGACTCCAAATCCCAGAGGGCACTACTAAGTCCTCGCTACATAAGAGGAGCCTCACTGAAGCCCCAGGCCTTCTGCCTCAGGGGTAAGTAGGTGAGTGACACCAGAGTATAAAAGCCCTAAATATATCTCAGCGCTAGTATTCCTAAGGCTGGTCCTACAACTACTAGATTGACTATTCATCTGCCCAGGGTGGCAGAATACAAGGGGTGGGGGGGTGGCACAGCTGGCAAAACAACAGCAGTATAGTACTTGGATGCCACTGTCAGCATGGTGTGGAGCCTCTGAGTACTTGCACATGCTCAAGGCCTGCTAGAAGTTTGGATCAAAGAAGTTGGAACTTGGTAAGCCTTGATCACTTGTGGGTACTCCAAGGCCCTGTGCCATAATGGGCTTTCTTCTGATACAAGCTTGAGTGGAGGATTGAAGTAAGATTGTAATGACAACAGCAGGGGGGAAAAGAAAGAAGAGGGGGAGATGCTGGACATGATGGGGGTAAGGAAGTGGAGATGCTGGGCACCTGGAGGGGGTAAGGAAGGGAAGATGCCTGACATAGGAGCTAAGGGGGTAAGCAAGGGACATATTCTCCCTGTTCCACAACCATTTGAACTTTCAAAATCTGGTTTAGATTAGTTTGATACTCCCCAGGACATTTCTCTTCAGGGTATATGGGAGGTGATCATTTGGACTGAGATGTCAATTTGGTCTTCCTTATATAATGTGTCTGTTTTCTAAGGAAGTCATGGGAAAACTGACCAAGGAAGTTGCAAGGTTGGCCACCCATGACTCAGATATAGTGAATATTGAGGGACAACTGTCTGTTGTTCAGGGGACTCTCTGATCTTCCATGAAAGATAGTTTGGTGATACACCACCAGTTAGTTGAAATCGATGGAAAATTTGGCCCATAGAAAAAATTTACATTTTCGGAACTTTCTCCAAACACATTATCTTTCTCCGATTATTCTTTTTCAAAAATACTTAAAGGAAATTTTACTTCTTATGGAGGTGGATAGTATCAAACTATCTAGTATATATTATGTGTCTAAGGAGGTTAAGGCTTTGGGGGCAGGCTGGTGAAGACTAGGACCAGCTGTCTCCTATGGACAGTTTGGAGGCTTCTGCTTTCTTGGAGTCATCTGTGGATGATATACATATGTGAGCAACTCTAAGGGGTATGTTTACTAAATGGCGGAAGCAGCTTCTGTGCGATATCAGAGCTGCAGCCCCGATATCACACGGAAGCCGCTACCGTCATTTACTAAACATACACCTTAAAGTTACTTTCCTGTCAGAACTGGATAAGAGTCTTGTTTTTACATTTATATTTTGCGGTTATCCTATTCAGGTTTTTCCTGATTTATCTAGTCACTCAAAAGAGGAGGAAATCCTTCCTTTCCTTGAAGCCTCAAGTCTTGGTCAAAGGTGCTACCTTTTTTCTTAAATATTTATGTAAAGGGAATCAATATGTGTTTTTCAACCCAGCTCAATTGAAGTCCTTTATACTGGAGATGAAAGATTAAATGCTCCTTTCTGTATCTGCAGATCTGCCGTTTGCAATCAATTGTTTTGATGGGATTTGTTTGTATGAATTTAATGTTTATGCTCTTTTTCTTTGTGATGTTCCCCCTTGATGTGGGTTAGTACTGTATGCTTTTTTCTTAATTTTATTTCAATAAAATATTAGAAAGTGAAAAAAAACCCATAAGTGGCGACAGGGAATCTTCTTGAAATATTCTCGCTGGATCTTGATGTTAGGAATGATGTACTGATCATCTTCATACTTCAAAAAGAGTGTGGTTTGCCACATAGTCATGGTGAACTTAATGTATTCTATCAAACCAGGATTTATTTTATACATTTCAAAGCAATTTGTTATCCAAGAGTGTGGGATGCTGTCAAAATCCATGCTATCCTGAGCTTTCTGCTTTTCTCTGAAAGATACACGACACCTAATTCTGAACTTATCCTGTCATCTTCAGAAAATGAAACATTAGCACAGACATCCAATGTACCTGCTAACAGCACTGTAGATATCTGCCATTAACCTCATTGTAAATAGTCATTGAATCTCTCCAATGTCATAAGATACTCTTTTTTTTTTCTGCTAGCAAACAACTTTCCTTAGAAACAACCATAAGCATTGTCTTTGGTAGGATATTTAGAAACTTCATTTTAAATATATCATTCCAGCATTATAGGGGCAATTCAATCTGGTTATTCTATTGAAATAATTAATCACATTAACTCAAAAGATTTACAGGACTGGGCAGCCCCCGAACATAGGGCCCAGCGTTCCCACAGCTTGCATGTGTTTAGCACAGTTCTGAGATTCTGCCATCGTTGCCCTAAATGCATTCAGCAGCGAGATACACAATCACAGGAGACACACAATGCCACAAACATTCCATGATAATAGACAATAACTCTGTTGAGAGGTCATGCCCATATAAACAGAGGATGAAAAATGGCAAAAACAATTTTCAGTAACCATAGGTTGGGGTGTCCAGCCCTCACCTCTACCCGCATGCTAACAATTGAAAATCTGATGACATATCCCATCTCAGAGTATGCCACTATAAATTGCACCCGGACGCCCCACTCCTCCCCTCCCCAACCTCCCCTGTAGCATGCACACCTCCATTCACCGGTTGTGCTACCAATGTGTCCAGGACCATGCCCACATTCACCTTTCAGCCATCATCTGCACTGCACACACACCCCACTTTGTCAGGCACACTCAACCACCTATTTATTTCAACAAAACACCCATCTCCCAACCCAACAGAATCTTATAACTGCCACAAAATATATACCATATCCTCTCCCGTGTTCCTTCCACATCTTTGCCATGCTGCCCACGCAATTATCCACACAAACCAAGTAACTTTAAAGTACTTTAAAGTCCAGAGCCACTAAGCATTCTCAGGACTACATCTAATTAAGCAGCACAACTGAAGCCTCTACATCTGGTCAGTACAAGGCTCAGTACCCCATGAATTACACCACAAGCCCATTCACTGACACCCATGGTCTGTTAAAGTCTCACTGTGTGGGCTGTAAGCAGTCCAGATATACTGCTGATGCACCTTCATAATTTTAACCATGGAGTACAATCATGCAAATCAAAGGAAACCAAAACGCAAGAGCTCTCTGCCATCAAGGGCTTTTCCAGAAAAGCGTGGGCTTCCAAAACAGTATCACAGGTAACAATCTTTCCACCATGGAAGATTAACAGCATTGCAGGGTATTTCAAAACAAAGTGGATCCTGCTAGCTTCTAGAATTACATAAGTCCACAAATAAGCCAATTCGTTCAATATTCTAAACTCTGCAACTCGGAATCCTCCAATGTTATCATTATTGAGAAAACGGGTCTCAGATAAAACTCACAGCACAAAACCATGGACATATAGCATTTCGAAAGTGCTAGTTTTCACATCAAGGACCCGTCTCTATAAATTTTTGTAATTATACCCAGCTTAAAATTATTAATTTATCCACCTCATTGTAAATCTCTTCATAAGCTGAGAAATATTTCACTTAGCTTGAAAATTTTTGTCAATCCCAAAGAGATTTACAAGGAGGTGGATAAATTAATAATTTTAAGCTGGGTATAATTACAAAAATTTATAGAGACGGGTCCTTGATGTGAAAACTAGCACTTTCGAAGGGCTATATGTCCATGGTTTTGTGCTGTGAGTTTTATCTGAGACCCGTTTTCTCAATAATGATAACATTGGAGGATTCCGAGTTGCAGAGTTTAGAATATTGAACGAATTGGCTTATTTGTGAATTTATGCGATAACCGTTCAAGACGTTTATGACTAATCATTACTAGAGCTTCTAGAATTAAGCACAAAATAAAACAAGCTACGTCCAAAAGGGCTATTTCACTCTCGGCGCCGGTTCTATGGAACTCCCTTCCTCAAAGACTTCCACAAATCCCTCAAAACCCACTTGTTCGTGGATTCTTATGGACAAGTAATTTAAGTTTCAAACAGCCTGCATGCCTTAATGAGACCTGAGAACCTACTCCCGATAGTTTATGTGTATGTCCTGTCATCCCCCTCCTGTTGAATGTGGATCCCCATATTGTGTTTTTAACCATTTTGATTGAAGGATAAGGTGGTATACAAAACTGGTTAAATAAAATCCTCACCCTCATTCACAAAGCCCACTGAAACATGATCACTGAGCAGCTCCAAGCTTTAATCAGCATTCCCAACACCAACAGGCCATGTAGGCTGACCACACAGAACCTTCTTGACCTGCCCCCACGAATCTGTAAGAATACACAATCACACAATACTCTTGCCTTAGGGCCTTTACACTTTATGCCCCCACCCTCTGGAATGCAGTGCCTCCCACACTTCGGTGCATCCAGTCGCCTCAGACTTTCAAAAAGCACTTCAAGACATACTTCTTCCAGGAGCACTTTGGCATCGACCAACCTACCAACCATCTGACTCACAAAATCCCTCCCGCCCCTCCTCTGTAAACACCTACGACCATAGCTGACCGTGGTTCCTAGCTCTGGTCATTTACACTGTTGACATCTTTTGTAATCAGCCATAGCCCATTACCTGCACCCTGTTTTAGTACATTGCACTGCCTCCTCTGGCTTATTGTACCCCTGTTAAATTGTAACCATTGTTACCCGCATCCTGTTTTTGTACATTGCTTTGCCGCCTCTTGCATATTGTACCTTTGTTAATTGTAGCTCTTATTAATTGTACACAGTTTTGACTGGTGGAAAAACGGTACATCAAAACCAGTTAAATAAATAAGCTATAAGATCCACACAGACCTTACCATACTTGTGCTTTTGTGCTGCTATTTTTGCTGAAAAATCCTGAGAAAGGTGCACCTTTGACATTATCATAGTTCAATTCTCGGAGCATGCTCTGTAGGTCTGCAAAATGGCTGCCTTATAGGCATAATTGAGGCTCTTCATGATGATTGCTCTGGGTTGCTTGTCCTCTACTTGGACGGAAGTGTTTCTTCAAATTGTCACGTTTGCTCTTCTGTGCCTGCACTGCCTTGTGAATAGCTGCCACCGCCACCAATTCCCTTGGAATTATCTTCCACAGTGGAAACCCGCATTGCCATCTCTGTCATCCTTTTCCAAAGCTTGAATAAAGTTACAGAGACCCCATCAAGTTGAGAGTAGAGTTTGTCATATCTATGTTCCAAAGTGCCAAACACTGATGCGGTAAGTTCTCCCACCAAAGCACTTTTGCAGCAAAAAGGATCAGGCGAACTCTACTCTCTTGACATCCATAGCCCATGGCTTTTCTTTATCTTTTTTTTATCTGATTTTGCTGCCATAGCCATGCTTGAGTGGGTCACATATTTGTCCATAGTCAGCTACTGTCAGAAGGCTTACTTGAACCCTCAGAACAAAATTAGGACATAGATGAAGATATGGGGGTGATCCTGGGAGCAATAGGAAAGCACATTTACCCTGCTCACCATATCACGTGACCTTATCTTGGTAACGTTTTTTATGGCACCTGGGCTCTTTGCAGGTTCCCTTCTGACCAACCCTGCTGCTAATCAGTTCAAGGGAGCCTTCTAGTTATGCATTGCAGTAATTAGATAATAGCTGTGAACTAAATGAGTCTTCATTTTTCTATTCTATTATTGTGTTTGCGTTTTATTTTTTCATACTTTCTTCTTTCAGCAGGAGAAAGGAAATTTACATTTCAAAGTAGGCAAGACTTTGTATTATAAAAGAGACGGAGTGGAAAAAGCCAAGAGAATACTGGAACAAACGTTTTCACTCGTCAAGAACCTTCTGAACTGTGACTCATTGCTGCCTCTATATATGGGTGAAACATGTACATTTTGAAACAGCCCATTTTCTTACTTGACTGCCTTCCATCTCTCTCTCTCTCTCCTTCTCTCTCTCTCTCTCTCTCTATTTGCAGCCTGGCTTGTCTATATTCTTCCTACCTAATTTTTCTGTTTTTTTCATTGTGATTTAGCTGAGCAACACTTAATTAAAATCCATTTCCTCTTTTTACGCTTCAGGTGCCATTATGCAGCTCCCTTCAAGATGTAATTTGTGTGCTGTTTATTGAAGCTGTGAATTTAATAATTTCATAACCCTGCTATTGCAGTGAGGCTATAATGAAATGTATTGACATTTCTTATAAACAGGGTCTTGCACCCCTTCACACCCAACCCTACTTCTGGATGCTGCTTGGGCAAGGAGCAGAAAGTGTTTCTAATAACCAAGATTTCTGAAGCCCAGTAAAAAGCTGCTGCTGTATAGATAGATTGGGCAAGACTTTCATTCATATCAGAAAATCATTGTCCCTATAGAGCAAGTGAGAAGTATAGTTACCTGAGGATGTAGTAAAGGCTGTTAGTATAGCTGGGTTTAAAAAAGGTTTGGACAAGTTCCTGGAGGAAAGGTCCATAAACCATTATTAAGAAGGGACCCAGGATATCAATGCTTGACCCAGTACAAGCAATGCGGAACCTGTGTCTTTTGTGGAAACTGCTAGGTACGTATGACCTAGATTGGCCACTGTTGGAAACAGGATACTGGGCTTGATGGACCTTGGTCTGACCCAGTATGGCATATCTTATGTTCTTATGTAGTTGATGTAACTAACAGGCATAGGGGCTGGCTTGGTGAAAATGTATGTTTTTACTCAGAGGATCTGGGTTCACTTCCATAGTGAAGTTTCCTGTTGCCCTGGTTAGCTTGAGATACTTCAGAGGCAGTGTTCACAGCCCTGGGGAGAAAGGAGCAGGGCCGGATTTACCTTTTCGCCATGTACGCCATGGTGTAGGGCCCACAGCTGGCAAGGGCCCACAAAAAGCTGCCGCGGCAGCATGGACGTTCCCGCGGGGCCCCCTCTGCCCTGCCGAATCCCCGGCTGAGCCCCTCCGTGCCGGCTTTGAGAGGCGCGAAGGGAGAGTGTCTCCCTCGCGCCTCTGTTAAGCCCGCAGGGGCTGATGGGAAATTTCCCATCAGCCCCTGCGGGCTTAACAGAGACGCGAGGGAGACACTCTCCCTTCGCGCCTCTCAAAGCCGTCGCGGAGGGAAGGATTCGGCAGGGCAGAGGGGGCCCTGCGGGACCGTCCATGCTGCCGCGGCCTTGGTAGCAGCCAGCGGTTTTGCTTTTTTAAAATTTCATTTTACTTGAGCCGATGGGGGGGGGGGTAGGACTGGAAATGGGCTGGGGGGGTTAGGACTGGTAATGGGCTATGGGGGGGGTTAAGACTGATAATGGGCTGTGGGCTGATGGGGGATGTCTGGTAATGTGCTATGGGGGGGGCTAGGAATGGAATGGGCTGGGGGGGTTAAGACTGAGGTGGGCTGATGGGGTTAGGACTGGTAATGGGCTGTGGGCTGTTGGGGGGTTAGAACTGGTAATGGCTATGGGGGGTTAAGACTGATAATGGGCTGTGGGCTGTTGGGGGGGGTTAGAACTGGTAATGGGCTATGAGGGGGGTTAAGACTGATAATGGGATGGGGCTGATGGGGGCTGTCTGGTAATGGGCTATGGGGGGCTAGGACTGGAAATGGGCTGGGGGGGTTAAGACTGGAGGTGGGCTAATGGGGTTAGGAGTTGAGGTGGGCTGATGGGGTTAGGACTGGTAATGGGTTATAGGGGGGCTTAAACTGAAAATGGGGTGATGGGGGGTTAGGACTGGAAGTGGGTTGATGGGGGAGCTAGGACTGGTATTGGGTTGGGGGGTTGCTAGGACTGGAAATGGGCTGATGGGTGGCTAGGACTGGAAATGGGCTGATGCAGGGACTAGAAGGGAATGGATGCTGGGTGAGGCTGGAACTAGAAGGGAGCTGATGTTGGGGGAGGATTAGAATGGGATGGGGCTGGAAGAGTAAATGGAGAAGGGAAAAATATTTTGTTTGGGAGGGATAAAAAATCTACAATTGGCCGGGTATTGGAGAGTAAGTGGGGATTGAGGATGGAGGGGTAAAATTTGAGTGGATGAAATAGGAATGAGGAAAGAGCAAAAGAGAAAGATTAGTATGTTTAAAGCAGATGTAGAGAGAGAATGGAAAAAACCTAGAAGAGAGAAGAAAGGACAAATGGACAGCAGACGATGGAGAGTTAGCAGAAGACACGAAGAAACCAGAAGAAAGTGGCTGGAGCAATTGCAGCTGAAAAAAATGCACAAAAGGTAGAAAAATATCTCTTTATTTTGAATTTATTAATTGGAATATGTCAGCTCTGGTAAATGTGCATCATTAACGTCTGCGCTTTGTTTAGTAACAAGAGCAAATTAATGTATAGTTTTATTTCTACAGTGTTGTACATTCCAAGTTTGGCTTTTGGGATTCCCAGTTTAATTATTGTCTTCCTGTTTCTAAATTGTGATTCCTTGTTTGGTGATGGTCTATGTTCTGCATGTGTAACTGAGCTGAGGTGTTCTGTTTATATAATTCCTATTTGACATTGCCACTTGTTCTCTTTCCCCAGTAGGTCATGTATGTTGTTCTCTGAAATGTATTGGTTAATATTGCAGTGTTGCCTTTTGATTGGTAGAGTATGGTGCTGTGTGAGTCCTGGTAGTGCTGTTAGGATACGGCGGGTTTGCTATGGGTTGGCACTGGATTATAGTAATGTAGAAATCTTTTAGTCTTTCTTTATCCATACACTCATTAAGAGGCACGTTACTAAAAGTTAGTATATGGTAACATTATGCAAATATTTATGCAAATGAGGCCCCTTATGCAAATGAGGCCCCGCACCCCCCTTGGGCCGCCCCTGCTGGGGGCCCACAATTTTTGTTGGCGTAGGGCCTCACTCAAGGTAAATCCGGCCCTGGAAAGGAGTATTGGCCATTTTTCAAAGTGACACCTGCTAGCCAGACTTAGGTTTGCACATACTGTATAGGCTCATTCCATGGCACAAATAGTGGGGATGGACGTCCCGTTGGGATGTTAATCCCTGCTTTACGTTCCCCACCCCACTCCATCCAATTCTCAGCTCATTGTATGGGGAAGTTAGATGGGGCAGGGAAGAGATGGATTGAGGGTGGCATTAGGGCGGGCAGTTGTTGACTCCGGACATACAGGGCCGATTCCAGTGTCAGCCCTGTATGTCCAGGGCTGACAGCTTGGACGGGGAACTTATTCCACCTCTGAGGTGGAATAAGTTCCCTGATGTGGAAGGAACAGTAGGCCCAGAGATGGGAAGGGGCGGCAGGGGGCAGAGGGCATTCACTGCAGCCCGACCCTGGCCTTGGGAGGCCAGATTGGGGGTCGGGCTGCGGGGAAAGCACTTTGGAAGTCAGCAGCTGGGGATCGCGGCTTTACAATGGAGCTACGGTGCCATGGCAGCCGGACGCCATGGCGCTGTGGCTCCATTGGAAAGCCCTGACTGAGTTAGTCAGGAAGGCCTATACGTGCAGGCTGGACAGAATCTGGGTCCCGGCCTGCACGTACAGGCCTGTTCACGATTCTGATCCCGCGGGGCTAGATGTGCCCCGCGACATCAGAATTGTGACTCCCTCTGTGCGTCCATTTCCGACTGGGCGCACAGAGGGCCTGGACGTCCGGGATGGAATTGGGCTCATACTGAACTCCATAGGGAGTCACAGTCTGCAGCCCCAGGGCAAAGGGGAATCGAGGAAGGGTTTATTGAAAAGAAAATGGAAGGAAAAGGCAGATCAGTTGTGAGTACAGGCACTTTTAGACTTTTTTGTTTATTTGGATTTAGCTCACATGGGATAGGAGGCAGTGTACTATTGTGGATCAGGAGCTGGTTAAAAGATAGAAAGCAGAGGGTAGGGCTAAATGACCAAATTTCCCAATGGAGAAAGATGAATAGTAGAGTACTGCAGGGTTCTGTGTTGGGTTTGCTGCTTTTTAACATATACGTAAATGACCTAGAAATGCGAATAATGAGTGAGGTAATCAAATTGCAGATGACACCAAATTTGTTAAAACCCAAGAGGATTGTGAAAATTGCAAGAGGACCTTGGTAAAGAGGACTGGACGTTCAAATGACAGATGAAATTTAATGTGGACAAGTGCAGAGTTATGCACCTAGGAAAGCACAACCCAAACTATACAGTAGTTACACGAGGCAAGGTTCCACATTAGGAACTACCACTCAGGAAAATGGTTTAGACGTCATCGTGGATAACACCTTGAAACTCTCTGCTCAGTGTGCAGTGGCAGCCAAGAAGGCAAATAGAATGCTATGAATCATAAGGAAACAAATGGAGAATAAAACAAAGGATATTATAATGCCTCTGTATCATACCATGGTATGACTGCATCTTGAATATTTTGTACAATTCTGGTTGCCATATTTTAAAAAGGATATAGTGGAATTAGAAATGGTACAGAGAAGAGCCACCAAAAATGGTAAAGGGGATGGAAGGATACTCCTATGAGGAAAGGCTTAAAAGGTTGGGCTTTTCAATCTGGAAAAGAGACGGCTGAGGGGAGATATGATGGAGGTCTGTAAATTAATGAATGGAGTGGAACTTGTAAACATAGATCAATTGTTTATGCCATCAAAAAGTAGAAAGACTAGAGGACATGCAGTAAAGCTACAGTGAAACTGTTTAATTAATAAGAGAAAATATTTTTTCGCTCAACGCATTATCAAACTCTGGAATTCGTTACCGGAGGATGTAGTAAAAGCTGTTAGTAAAGCTGGGTTTAAAAAAGGTTTGGACAAGTTCTTGGAGGAAAGGTCCATAAACCATTATTAAAGTGGACCTGGGTAAACCACTGCTTGCCTTAATATAAGCATTATGGGACCTGTGTGTCTTTTTGGGAACCCGCTAGGTATTTGTGACCTGAATTTGCCGCTGTTGGAAACAGGATACTTGGCTTGATGGACCTTGGTCTGATCCAGCATGGAATATCTTATGTTCTTAATGTATGTTAATGGCTTCATGTTGGTTAGTAAATCTAGCCCCAAGTTTGCATCTGAGGCAACAGAGGACGAAGTGACTTTTCGTAAGAAGTCTAATAGGAAGTCGTCTTCATCCTAGCCTGACCAATTCAAACAAGTGAGGATTCTCTCTTTCTCCAGAAGATGGAGACAGATGACAGCCAATCAGCAGAGTTAGGCAAGACTAGGCAGTTGCTTAGGGCAGCAGCTTTTGTGAAGCAGCAAAGAGCAGCAGCAGTCAAATCGAAACAATAGATAATGACAGCCACACAAACACGTTTATTCTAACATGATAGAGTAAGCCTACTTTGACTCTTGAGTTTTTCTATTCGCCAGGTGGCATTCACAAATGTGGGCCTGGCTTCCACTACCCTGGGACTTGCTATACTAAGCTGCTGTCTCCTATACATGACTGTAGTTCCTTTTGTATCTTTTTATTCTAATAGACAATGAGGCAGATTCCATATAGGCTGGTTATCTCCAGCGGACGCATGTAAATCGGGCACAGGTGTGATTCAGTCCTAATTCCACATGTGCGGGGTATAGATGCCTCCACCTTTATGGAATCGGCACATAGACATGTTCAGTGCAGCACGTCCAACATGCTGTTCAGCCGGCTTGTGCATATATTCATTGTGAAGAGCCATGCATGGGTCCAGGCATGGGCCATAGAGTGAAGCGAAGAAACTTGTTTCTGCTAACATAATGGGACACAGGTAGGTGTTGAAATGGTTTTAGATGTCCCCACGCTCACTGTATTCTGGACAGCTGCCCATTTCTGATCGTGCCCGTCTCTGCAATATAACCGTGGACGCCTCTGATGGCCACGCCTGCTTAGTTAAAACGAGCATCTTCTAAGCAGCTGTTCTCACTGACAATATTTTGCTGATGCAAACTAGGCATAAATCCTAATGATAAATGAATACTGATGCAAACTAGACCATATACCAGTCTTTGATCTGTCCAGTAAAGTGCTAAGTAATCTCAGTGCACTCTAATGTATTATAAGAGAAAGTAAATATTAACATGTTTGTCATGACATACTTTGCATCAAAAAGTACTTGACAGTATAAAAATGCTTCAGTTATTCTTGCACTGGTCATCTCTAAAAACACTCTTTAAAATACTAAGTATGGACACTTACCAAGTTCACAAAAACCTTAACTAGCTTTGCAATTCCCCAAAGGATGCATAATATTGCTGAGCTACAAAAGTATGCTCTTTTAATGACTATAGCCTTCTGGCTATGGCATCTGTTTCCCACATATCTGGGTAATAGCATTTTTCACAGCAGCTCCATACAAATGGCTACACCTGTCCCATACAATGTCCACTGTGCGATCATACCAAGTAGCCAGCCTCCACATATATTACCACACTTGTAGCTTGCATAGATCCTGGACTAGGTAAGGATGTAGGTGTCTTGGCAGAATTGGGGGAATATTGGCACAACAGCAGTCATGTCTCCCAGTGCCTCTCTCAGCTGATGTACTGCTGCCCTATTACACTGGCACCTGGGAAACCATACTGGCCTTATTCCACGTCTTTGGCAGAAATAAGGGTGCGTCTGTGGGGAAATTAAAAAAAATAAAATGTCCAGGTGGCTTTCCGACATTGAATAGCCATGTTCAGGGTTTAAAGATGAAAGCTAGCAACTTTATCAGCACTAGCCGCCGCTGCTGACTATTCCTCTGTATGTGTATTAGCTCTCTGGATGGATTAAGTTTCACTTCAAGTGATGCCTTTCCCTACCTCAGACAGCAGACTCCCAGGATCTGGTTCTAGGTCAGCTTCAAAGTTCATACTGAATTATTGATTTTGCTGAATTCAGATAGTACGTTTGCTGAAATATAGCAACTGGACTTAAGGAAGTTGGCAGCTAACTGCCCATTAAGGAACAGGTGTTGACATCCTTTTTCTGCCTAATGACGAAAACCTATTTGAACAAAGGCCCCCTGATAGAAAATCTGTTATGACAAAAGATGATCCAGGAAAACTGATAAGGGCTTAAACTAGGACAAAAAAAACAGAAGTAAGAACAGAAACTCAGTTTGCATAAAGAGATTAAAACCTACTTTACACTATTAAAGATGTCAAAGAAAACCATTTAAACTGGCCAAGGCAGAAAGATAATAAACCGAAAAGTCTGGACATTTGACTTGCTCTAGTGTGACATGCAGATACTCAGACAAGAATTCTCAAAGACTGGACAGAACCTGGTCTGGCTTGATTATTAGAAGTCAAGTACTGAATCTCTGAGGGAATATTCCTGGACATGACAGTTGGACACCTGGCTGCAAAGAAACACGTGACTAGCGGAGCCAGTCAGAAAGCATAGTTACTCACCTGTAACAGGTGATCTCCGGGAACAGCAGGAATTTAGTCCTCACATATGGGTATCGTCGGTACCGACTGAGCCTGCGCGGGAATGCTCCCCAGCGTCCAATCAGAAAGCTTTTGGGAGCATCCCACAGCACCTGCGTGCTGCCTTCCCGCCTTTCCCAACTGCCTCTCCGCCTTTCCCAACTGCCTCTCTCCAGTTGAGTTTTAAAGCTGAGACAAAGAGAGAGAGAGGGAAAGGAAAGAGATAGATAGAGAGATACAACTCCTAGGGGAGGTGGGTGGGTTGTGAGGACTAAATTCCTGCTGTTCCCGGAGATCACCTGTTACAGGTGAGTAACTATGCTATCTCCAGGAATAAGCAGGAATGTAGTCATCACATATGGGGGACTCCCTAGCTTTAGGTGCCAGGGAGAGACCCCAGAAGTTGTGTGTCCCTGAAGAGGGCTCCACTTCCCCCCATGGATCTCTGGCATCCTACCAGGGATGGTGGGTAGGAGTTGATTAGGTATGGAACAGGTGTTTGAGAACCACCTGACCAAACAAGGCATCCCGGCGGGAGTCCTTGTCCAAGCAGTAATGGGCTGTAAAGGTATGAACCGAGGCCCAAGTGGCTGCTTGGACAGATGTCGTCGATAGACACAGAGTGCAGATGAGCCATTGAGGCTGCCATGGCTCTCACATTGTGAGCTGTGACATGGCCCTCCAGAGAAAGGTTCTTACTCTGATAGGCGAAGGAAATACACTGAGCAATCCAGTTAGACAGTGTTCTCTTGGAGACTGGAAGTCCCAAATGAGAAGGATCAAAAGCAACAAAGAGTTGAGAGGACTTTCTATGTTGCTATGTTCTTTGTAAGTAAAAAGCTAAAGCTCTTTTATAGTCCAAGGTATGAAGATTCCTCTCTGCATTTGATGCATGAGGTCCTGGAAAAAACACAGGTAGGTAGACCGCTTGGTTCAGATGAAAAGACGAGACCACCTTAGGCATAAGGTATGGATGAGTCCTAAGGACTACCTTGTCATGATGGAACCTTGCATAAGGTGGATTAGCTACTAGCGCTTGCAACTAATGCGGCGTGCTGATGTGATTGCAATGAGAAAGATAACCTTCGAAGAAAGGAATTTCAAGGAGGTAGTAGCAAAAGGTTCGAAAGGTGGCTTCATGAGCTGCCCAAGAACCAGGTTTAAGTCCCATGCCACCGGTGGTGGCTTAATGGGAGGCTTAGTTAGAAGAAAGCCTCTCATAAATCTTGCTATAAGAGGATGAGAGGAAATAGGCTGTCCATTTAGAGGCTTAAGAGAAGCTGCAATAGCACTCAAATGGACTCTTACTGAATTAGTCTTAAGACCTGCATTGGATAAATGAAGGAGATACTCCAGCAGTGATTCCAGAGGTATCGCAAGGGGGTTAAGAGCCTTTTGCGAACACCATATGGTAAACCTTTTCCACTTGAAAGCATAAGAGCGTCTTGTGGAAGGTTTCCTGGAAGCAAGAAGAATATCTTTCACTTGTTGAGGGATATTAAGATCATGGAGATCTAGGCCTTCAGCAACCAAGCCCTGAGATGCAGAGACTGGGGATTGGGATGCCATAACATTTCATCCTCCTGGGATAGGAGATCTGGAGCAGACCCTAACTCCAGGGAGGGAGCTTGAGAGAGATGTAGAAGCAGAGGGTACCACACTTGCCGTGGCCAATGTGGAGCTATGAGAATCATATGGCCTCTATCTCTCTGAAGCTTGAACAGGGTTTTGGGAATGGGTGGAAAGGCATACAGGAAGTCTTGACCCCAGTAAAGGAGGAAAGCATCCCTTGCCTGAGCCCCCTGAGCCGGAGTTCTGGAACAGAACCGGGGAAGTTTGGCATTCCACGGACTTGCAAAGAGGTCTATGTCCGGAGTTCCCCAAAGTTGAAATATCCTGGCCACCTGGACTGCGTGCAGAGACCACTCGTGTGAAAGCAGAACTCGACTGAGTCTGTCTGCCCAAGAGTTTTGAATGCCTGGAAGATACACTGCCAGAAGAAGAAGATGAATCTGATGCTCTCTGGGCCCCATAGTCGCAAAGCTTAGTTGCAAAGTGACAGAGAGCCTGTTCCCCCCTGCTTGTTCACATAGAACATGGCTACTTGATTGTCCGTATGAATGAGGACTGTCTTGTAGCTGAGCAGGGTGTGGAACACTCGCAGAGCAAGAAAGATTGCTCTGAGCTCCAAGAGATTGATATGTAGATGACTCTGTTGTGGAGACCAGGTGCCCTGGGTGAAGAGGTCTTGCAGATGAGCTCCCCAACCCATTGGAGAAGCATCTGTTGTGAGAGTTGCTTGGGGTAAGGGTTGCTGAAAAGGGGACCCCAGCAACAGGTTTTGAGTGGACTTCCACCACTGGAGGGACAAAATGAGGCGACTTGTGTTTGCTATTTTGTCTGACAGGCACCCTGATGCCTGGGTCCATTGGGTGGATAAAGTCCACTGAGCTGCCCTCATGTGGAGGCGAGCATAGGGAACCACATGCACGGTGGATGCCATGTGGCCTAGTAGTTGTAAGATTTCTCGAGCAGTTAGATGAGGCTTTAGCACTGCTTGAGAAGCTAACTGCAACAAGCGAAGGCAACGGGCCTGGGGGAGATAGGCCCTTGCCTTTGTGGTATCCAGGAGAGCTCCTATGAACTCCAAAGACTGAGTGGGAGTCAGACTGGATTTTGGGATGTTTATTACCAGCCTTAAATACTGAAGGATCCGCATTGTGCAGGATAGAGAAGTCCTGGCCTCTGACTCTGTTGGGGCTCGAATGAGCCAGTCATCCAAGTAAGGGAAGACGAATATCCCTAGAGTGCGGAGAAATGCTGCTACAACAGCCATGCATTTCGTGAACACCCTTGGTGCTGAGGCCAGGCCAAAAGGAAGCACCCTGTATTGGTAGTGCTTTCCCTGAAAAAGGAACCAAAGGAACCTTCTGTGAGTTGGATGGATGAGAACATGGGTGTACGCATCCTTGAAATCTAGAGAACAAAGCCAATCCTGACTCTGAAGGTATGGCAGCAGAGATCCGAGAGAAATCATTTTGAATTTCTCCTTGACAAGGAATTTGTTCAATTCTCTGAGGTCTAAGATAGGTCTGTAACCCCCTGTTTTCTTTGGGATAAGAAAATAAGGGGAATAGAACCCTGTACCCTGTTGATGAAGGGGTGCTTCTTCTATTGCCCCTTGGGCAAGAAGGATAGTGACCTCCTGACCTAACAGGTTGATGAGAGAGGTCGGAGAATTGAACTACCTTACTATTGTGTGAGGGGGCATGCTTGAAAAATGAAGCTTGTACCCCTCCTTTATGATGGAGAGTGTCCAGTGCTCTGCTGTTATTTGCCCCCATCTGGGGGCAAAATGACATAACCTTCCTGGAATGGTGGAAGGTTCTGGTCCTCCGAGAACCAGGAAGGCTAAGTTCTCTAGATGAGAGTCAAAGGCCCTGTGGAGGCTGAGCCTGCTGGGCCGGTTGAGGCCTAGAAGCCTTTGCTTTCTTCTGTTTGGGTGGTTGCTGACCTTTCTTGGCAAGCTGACCTGCAGAACGTCCCTGCTGAACATAAACAGGGTAACATCTTTTCTTTTTTAGAAAAGAATGGTTTCTTGAACAATTTCTTTCTAGCAGGATCAGCAGTGGACTTGAACAATCTGTCCAAGGTGGAATTTTCAGCATCCATTTCATTGGCTTTTTCCTGCCAGTCTTTACCAAACAGGTTCTCACCAGTACAAGGGATATTTCCCAATTTGTCTTGTACCCAGAGCTCTAGATCAGATGCCTGGAGCCAAGCAGTTCTACGTGCCCCTATGGCAATAGCCGAGGTTCTCCTTATGCACTCAAAGCAGTCAAAGGCTGCAAGGTTGGAAAATTTAGAGACATCTTGGGCATTTTTGACCCAAGTGAGAAAATCCTGTCTTTTATCTTCAGAAAGGAAAGGACTGAAAGCCTCTAAATGATCTGTGACCTCCTTCAGGAACATTACCATGTATAGACTATAGGAACTGATCCTGGCAGAAAGCATGGAAGCTTGGAAGACTCAACGTCCAAAAGCATCCAGGGTTCTGCACTCACGTCCTGGAGGATTAGAGGCATGCCTTTTTGCACTCTTAATCCTTCTCATAGCTGACTCCACTACAATAGAGTGGTGAGGAAGCTGAGTCTTATGGAACCCAGGACAAGGAGGGATTCGATACATAGTATCTAGTCTACGAGAATGAGGAGCGGTGGTAAGAGGTGTTTCCCACATCCTCAACATGAGATCATATAAAATCTCATGAATGGGCAAGGTAGCTGCCTCCTTAGGAGTCTTGGGATATCGTAGAATTTCCAACTCCTTGGCCCTTGGCTCTGTTTCAGGGGCCACAGTAAGGGACAGGCCCGAGCCACCTCCCTGATAAAATCTTGGAAGGAAATATCCTCAGGAGGAGACATCCTGCGTTTAGGGGAGGAGGGCTCCTCTGGGAGAAGCATCGCTTCATCGACAGAACTGTTAGAATCCTCAGATTCTTCTGAGGACTCAAAGTATCGTCTTTCTGGATGCTCTTGAAGAGCCCGATACCCGTACCGACCAAAGTCGGTACCGGGCGTAACCGGTACCGGGGTATCAGTACCGAAGGTCATCGGATGACTGGGTACCGGCAAAGCAGACACCAATGCCGATGTCGATGCTGTCAGTACCAATACCGGTACCGAAGGCGGTGTCGGTACCAGTGGGACTGTCTGTCGCGGTTCCAAGGGCTTCGATGCCGCAAGGAGAGCCGCCAGACTGAGTTCCATAGCCAGAACTCTCTGGTCTATGGATGCTGCCAATGCCTGGATGTCGGTACCGGAGGAGACCGTCGCTACCCCAGAGCATGGCACCAGTAGTTCTGCCGAGGTCGAGACCTCGAGAACATCCTGGAACCCCGATAATGCTTTGGAAGCTGAGGCCTCCCGCCGGGGTAATTTTGCCGTGCAGAATCCTCGAGGGCAATGCCAGAGGCATCTCGATGCTTAGAAAGAGATCTACCCTTCGAGGACCGGCTGGATTTATGTTTAGTTAACTGAGATCCACGGGAGGAAGAAGAAGCCTTGGAAGACACCGATGCCACCAAAGCTGCATCAGAGGGAAACAGGGTACTGAGCTTAGCAGCTCGGTTCTGCCGACCTCTTTTAGACATCATGGAGCAGGACATACAATCTGTGATGGAGTGGTCAGGACCTAAACATTTTAGACACCATTCATGGGTGTCGGTGACGGAAATGGTACCGCCACACTTGGTGCACTTTTTGAAACCTGAAGCAGGTTTCTCCATGGTAAGGAAAATCTTTGGGCCCAAGGCCCCAAAGGGCGCGTGCACCTGAAGAAAAAGAAAAAGAGAATATATATATATTTTTTTTTTTTACAGGAATAAGAAAGAAAAGACCGGCGATACTGGTAGAGCGTCGAGGAAGGCAGACGCGACCACAAAATAGAAAAAAACAAGAAAGAATTCTTCTGCGGTGACAGAAACATGACCTGCTGGCTCCGCGGAAAAAGAAGAACTGGAGAGAGGCAGTTGGGAAAGGCGGGAAGGCAGCACGCAGGCGCTGTGGGATGCTCCCAAAAGCTTTCTGATCGGACGCTGGGGAGCGTTCCCGCGCAGGCTCCGTCGGTACTGATGATACCCATATGTGATGACTACATTCCTGCTTGTTCCTGGAGATTTATTTTTTCATTCTGGTCAACATCTCAAGAACTAGTAAGAAACAGTTTCAACTCTTCTACTGTGAGCTTATAAGAAAATATAAATATTCATCACTGGCTCTCTCTTGGTGGGAGCTGCTATTGGTCAACTTCAAAACCTGACCCACACCCTTTCTGCAGGCAAGGATCTAATTATTGAATAAGTGTGTAATTTCTCTAAATAAAACTATACAATTTAAGAAAGAAAGCCTAGTCCTTAATTGTATTTTGTTCAATAATATGTTGCAGTATAACTTGTGAATATTCTCCAATACATATTTACTGATTTTCCTCTCAGAAGATATCTCAGTCATTCATCCTAGATTTCAATACCAAGAACAGTTGGAGCAAAGTTATAAGGTAATTTTTATGCCAGAAGACTTGAGGGCCCTTTCCTTAGAGGCTTTCTCCTTAAAAATAGTGGGGGCACCAGCACTGGGCCAAAGGGTAAGTACTCTCAGACTCCACCAGGAGACTTGCTTGAGTTCTTGCCTGAGTTTGTGAGATTAATATAACAAGCCTAGAAGTCTTTGAGCCCAAGGCCAAGGGCAGAGGAAGGTCTAACACCTATGGCAAATACAGTACTTGGTTTTGATGGCAGAATATTTTAGTTATTTAGTTATTATTTATTTAACAGTTGGTTTGCAGCTTGTCGTGCTGTGAGGGCTTGCGTGCATCAGTGATGCTGAGAGCTAAACTATCCGTAGTTTAACTACTGGCAGGGTCTCCCAAGATGGACAGGTCTCAGCTGAGGTGCCAGACGAAGACAAACCACCCATCTGGGCAGCAGCAGAATGGGATAGTGTTGACGGCGGAGGATCACATTTCTGTGACAACGGCAACAACACCAAACTTAAACTGCGCGGAAGGAAGGCCCGGCAATCTACTTCTGTATCTTGCCATGAAAACCCAATGGATAGTTACAACAAAACAAATTGTGCTATGGTGCTGGAAGATGAGACTCCCAGGTCGGAAGGCACTCAACTAGCTACTGGGGAAGAGCTGAAGACTTTTCAGAGTAAAGCCAGCATTTATGATGTGGTTGGATCAAAGCCCTCGGGAAGTCTGACTGCTGATGTAGCTGCGCATGAAATGAGAGTCAGAAGCTGTAAAGATGTCTTACACATTGGAACATGGAACGTACGAAGCATGAACCAAGGGAAGTTGGAGGTGGTCAAGAATGAAATGGAACGTGTACAACTTGATCTGTTGGGTGTCAGCGAACTGAAATGGACTGGCATCGGGCACTTTGCATCAGATGATCACATGGTCTACTATGCTGGAAATGAAAGACAAAGAAGAAATGGTGTTGCGTTTATAATAAAGAAGAAACTTGCAAGAACTATAATGAAATACAATGCAGTCAGCGAACGCTTAATCTCTATTCGTCTACGAGGATTGCCTATCAACACAACTATAATTCAAGTATATGCCCCAACAACAGCTGCAGAAGAGAATGAAATTGAAGAGTTCTATGAACAAGTACAAGCTGAAATTGACAGAACATGCAAACAGGATATCCTGATAGTCATGGGTGACTGGAACGCAAAAGTTGGCAACAAAGAAGAAGGCAAAGTAGTTGGAAAATATGGACTTGGCAACAGAAATGAAGCTGGAGAAAGATTGATAGAATTCTGCAAGACCAATGATCTATTCATCTCAAACACCTTCTTCCAGCAACACAAGCGGCGACTGTACACATGGACTTCACCCAATGGATTGTATAAAAATCAAATTGACTACATCTGTGGAAGTCAACGATGGAAAAGCTCTGTAACATCAACCAAGACAAAACCTGGAGCTGACTGTGGTACAGATCATCAACTACTAGTATGCAAACTCAAGCTAAAGTTGAAAAAGAGCAAACCACTCATGAATACAGCAAAATATGACCTTGAGAATATACCACTGGAATTTAAAGACTGCCTGCAAAATCGATTTGCTGCTTTAGATACAAATGACAGAGCTCCGGAAGAGTTATGGAATGACATCAAGAAGGTTGTGCTAGAAGAAAGCGAGAAGTCTCTACAAAAGGTGAAAAAAGCAAAAACGGCCAAAATGGATGACGGAAGAAACTCTGAAAATTGCCCAGAAACGCAGAGAAGCTAAAGCCAAAGGAGAAAGAAAGACAATCGTAGAACTCAACAGAGATTTCCAACGTGCAGCAAGACAGGACAAGGAAAAGTACTACAATGACACTTGCAAGGAAATAGAAGCAGAAACTATTAGAGGAAGAACAAGATCGGCTTTCCTAAAACTGCGAGAGTTAAAGAAAAAGTTCCAGCCTCGAATTGGAATGTTACAAGATGCTCAAGGTTCTATGTTGAATGATGCTGAGAAGATCAAGAAAAGGTGGAAGGAGTATACAGAGTTTTTATATGATAAAGATCAAGTGGACCAACAGCCGTTTCAACCTATACCTTATGATCAGGAACCATTGGTGATGAAAGAAGAAGTTGAAGCAGCATTGAAAGCCTTATCAAAGAACAAAGCACCAGGCATTGATAGCATTCCCATAGAAGTATTGCAGCAATCTGATGCAGCTGTTACCGTACTTACACGGCTCTGCCAAGAAATATGGAAGACAACATCATGGCCAACTGACTGGAAAAGATCTGTGTTTATACCAATACTAAAGAAAGGTGATCCAACTGACTGTGGAAATTATCGCACAATCGCTCTGATCCCACATGCCAGCAAGATTCTACTGAAGATTATTCAAAAAGAGACTACAGCCATACCTAGAACAAGAACTACCTGAAGTGCAAGCAGGGTTCAGGAAAGGGCGAGGAACGAGAGACATCATTGCGGATGTGAGATGGATCCTTGAAAAGACTAAAGAATACCAAAAGGATATCTATTTGTGCTTTATCGACTATAGCAAGGCTTTTGACTGTGTAAACCATGAGAAACTCTGGACCACATTAAGAAGAATGGGTATACCAGAACACCTGATCGTTCTCTTGCGCAATCTGTACATTGATCAAGAAGCAACAGTTCGAACGGAACAAGGAGAAACAGAATGGTTTAAAATAAGCAAGGGTGTAAGACAAGGCTGCATACTTTCCCCCTGCCTGTTTAATTTATATGCAGAACAAATCATCAGAGAAGCAGGACTGTATGAAGACAACAGAGGTGTGAAGATTGGTGGAAGACTCATCAACAACCTTCGCTATGCTGATGATACCACATTACTGGCTGAAAGTGAAGATGATCTGAAACATTTGCTTCTCACAATCAAAGAACATAGTCTCAAAATGGGCCTGCACCTTAATGTAAAGAAGACAAAGATCATGACAACTGGCAAAATCAACAGGTTCATCGTTGAAGGAGAAGAAATTGAAATCGTGAACAACTTTAACCTACTTGGATCAACTATCAATAAAGAAGCAACAAGCAGTCAAGAAATCATACGACGCATTGCTCTTGGCAGAATGGCTATGAAAGACCTAGATAAGATTCTCAAGAGCAGAGATGTCTCTCTCCATACAAAGAAGATTCGACTTGTTCAAGCCATGGTATTTTCAATAACATCATATGGATGTGAAAGCTGGACAGTGAAAAAGACAGACAGGAAGAAAATTGATGCCTTTGAATTATGGTGCTGGCGGCGAATACTGTGTATACCATGGACTGCCCGAAGAACAAACCAGTCGGTACTAGAGGAGATCAAACCTAAGCTTTCTTTAGAAGCTCAGATGACAAGACTTCGACTTTCATACTTCGGGACACATCATGCAAAGAGAGAGATCATTAGAGAAAGACATCATGCTTGGCAAGATAGAAGGTCAACGCAAAAGAGGAAGGCCAGCAATGAGATGGATCGCTACAATAACAGCAGCTACGGGTACCAGCCTGTCAACAATGAGCCGCCTGACTGAAGACCGAACACAATTTAGTATAGCTATCCAGAGGGTCGCCATGAGTCGACTCCGACTCGACGGCACTTAACAACAACAACAACATATACCGCCTTATCATTAAATCAAAGCAGTTTACATCGAACTTACATGTTTACAGAGAACTTATGAATCTTGTGGTTACATTAACCTATTGACTTTTAGTTACATTAATTTATGAAGGAGCTAGGGTGGGGAGGAAGGGGGTGGGAGAGGCATGTGGATGGAAGTAATAAAGCATAACTTATGTACAAAGAATATATATATATACAATGATGTAAGTTGAATGGGTTTTTCTGTTCCAGAGTTAGATGTGGTCCATTGTATTCAGGTTAGGTGAGTTCATTGTAATGATCTGTAAAGAGGAAGGTTTTTAGCTGCTTTCTAAAATCCTTCATGTCGGTGGTGGATCTCAGCTTCATAGGTAGAGAGTTCCAGATCATAGGTGCCGCAAACGAGAATGCTCTCTTGGTGGTTGAATCATTTGCTTTTTTGTAGGCACAGAGAATAGGGATAGTGTTTGTTGTACTTTGTCTCCTAGGCCTTTCATTGTGATTATAGCAGATTGTTTTCTCTAGT
The DNA here is from genome assembly GCA_033557465.1 of Ichthyophis bannanicus. Classification (NCBI taxonomy): domain Eukaryota; kingdom Metazoa; phylum Chordata; class Amphibia; order Gymnophiona; family Ichthyophiidae; genus Ichthyophis; species Ichthyophis bannanicus. The sequence continues at coordinate 550,206,855 of CM066033.1, forward strand.
GCTCCCGCTGACATGCTGTTTCTTATCTTAAATACGGTGAGAGCAGATTTGTATCTTGCACGGGCGGTGATAGGTTGCCAATGGAGTTGGTGTAGAAGGGGCGTTATATGATCATGTTTCTTTGAATCAGTGAGGATTCTGGCGGCCGTATTTTGAACTAGTAGTAACGGTCTTACGGTTTGCTTAGGTAATCCTTGGTAAATGGCATTGCAATAGTCGAGTAGAGGGGTTATTATAGTTTGACAGACTGATCGGAAGTGTTCCTGGTTAAGAAGGGGCTTGAGTCTGCGAATTGTTGTTAGCTTATGAAAAGCATTCTTGGTGGTTCTTTTGATGTGTGGTTGTAGGTTTAGATGGCGATCAAGGGTTACTCTGAGATATTTGACTTCTTCTTTGATTAGGATTGTAGAGTCTGCCACAGTTATTGAGGTAGGGAGGATTGATGAGGTATTCCGCGTGATAAGTGCCTCTGTTTTTTTCATGTTTATGTTCAGGTTGTTATTGGACAACTAGCTGGATACTTCTTGGAGGCAATTTGTCATGCCGTGAATACTCTGGGGAGTCTAGGTTGATCGGGGTATACGCCATGATGTCGTCAGCATAGATGGCGTATTTTACTTTGTGCTTTTTGAAGATTGAGCAAACTGGCTGTATGTATGTGTTAAAAAGAAGAGCAGACAGTTATGATCCACCTGAGGGACTCCCTGTGATGTGTGAAATGGAGCAGAGAGTTGTTCTCCTACTTTGACTTTCTGTTTTCTGTCACTGAGATATGATTGGAACCATTTATGGGTAGTCTTACATAGGCCAATGTCCGTAAGTCTTCTCAGGAGGATGTTGTGTCAAATGCGGCAGAAATGTCAATAAACACTAGCAGGAATCCAGCTCTGATATCATCGATTCCTTTGAGAAGGGTGTCAGGTAGATAGATGAGTAGCGTCTCCACACTGTGATTAGGTCGAAAGTCATTTTGGTGCAGGTCCAGTGGGGCATGTGTGTCTAAGTGATCCTGTAGTTGTCTCAGTACTGTTTTTTCGATAATTTTGGTCATGAACGGGAGGCTGGAGATTGGTCTGTAAGCAGCTGGATCTGTGGGGTCCGAGGATTTTAATTTTGTGCCTAAACTGCTTTAATCAGCCGATCCTGTGGAAAAGGGGAAAAAGTTAAACAAGTTTCATAGGCTTTGTGGAGAAACAGGGTACAAAGCTTTGTGTATAGAGGGAACAGGGATGATACAGGTTAAGAGGAGCAGTGGACTGGTTTCTATTGTTATTTACTGAGTTATAAAATGAAAGCGATGGATCAAAGTTATGCATGCACTTGGGGAGGATGGAGACTGTTGCATAGGATCTGTCCTCCAAAGCACAAGTGAGGCTCAGGGATGCTCCAGAGGCATCGATCTCTGGAGAGCTACCGGTTCCAGGTTCTGGGATGGTGATTCACAGCCCCATTGGTGATTCCACCCAGACAGCAGCCATCTCCCTGGACCAGCGCATGTTGGCTGTCAAAAGGAATTTGGCCACACTCCTGGCATCCTCAGTTCCAATAACATCGAGAGCTCCAGGAGTGCAGACTTCGACACTGGGACCCTAGAACAGCATTGACCAAACCCTCGAGGCCACCACTGTCGTTGGATACCGGTGGTTTCAGTTGGTTCCAAACGACTCAAGCTAACATGGCTCTCTGTTCCGATACTTCCAAGCATTGGCACAGACATCGACCTTCGATGTCTATGAAACATGGAGGTCGAACTCATGACTGCAGATACTTTTTTATCAGAATCTGATTCCAGTTCTTTAGACTCTGATGAGGGATCACTCGATTCCCAAGAATGTCCAGACATCCCTTCAGACACCTCGCTGCCCTAAGAACTGCGTGGGTCCCTACCAGAAGATATGTCCTTACAGGACTTCATTCGTGACATGGCAAGTCCTGCTGCCATTTCAGTGGCCTCAGAAAAAGAACCAAGGGCAGAGGAATTGGAGATACTCCAGTATCCTCCCACGTCCAAGGAAGCAGCTACATTACCAGTGCACTGAATCCTACAACATCTTATGCTCCGCATGTGAGAAACATAGAAACATGACGTCAGAAAAAGACCACATAGCCTATCTAGTCTGCCCTTCCATATCAACCACTACAACAGTCCCCTTTTTTCCTTTAGAGATCCTCTTTGTTTGTCCCGTGCTTTTTTGAATTCAGATACTGTCCTCATCTCTACCACCTCCACTGGGAAATATATCTGCATATCCTGAGTCTATCCCCTTTCACCCTCATCCTCGTAGCAGAGTTTGCTTTCAATCGAAAGAGGCTCTCCTCCTGTGCATTTATGCCACGGAGGTATTTAAACATCTCAATCATATCACCTCTATCCCGCCTTTCCTCTAAGGTGTACATATTAAGATCCTTAAGTCTGTCCTCATATGCTTTATAATGAAGACCACTAACCATTTTAGTAGCCACCCTCTGTATGGACTCCAGCCTGTTTATATCCTTTTGAAGGTGCGGTCTCCAGAATTGCACACAATACTCCAAATGAGATTGCCACAAAGACTTATACAGAGGCACTATCACCTCCTTTCTTCTGCTGGCCATTCCTCTCCGTATGCACCCAAGCATCCTTCTAGCTTTTGCTGTCACCTTTTCTACCTGTTTAGCTACTTTAAGATCACACCTAGGTCCCGATCTTCTTTTGTGGACAGAAGTACTTCACCCTCAATACTTATGTTCCAGAGTTCTGTCACTGCACCAGCAGGCCCCAGATGCCTTCCTCCTACATTGGGGACAGGGTCTGCTCTACACATTCCCACCCATACCCTTGATACCCTACAGGCCAACAAGGGCTTGATTCTCATAACCCCCTTTTGGCCCCGTCAACCATGGTTTCCTCTGCTTCTTTGCCTTGCACAGTCTCAACCTGTCAGCTTGAAATTTGCACCCAGACTCCTATCGCTGGACCATGGGATGCTACTCCATCCCAATCTTCACTCCCTACACCTTATAGCATGGCCACTGAAGGGATAGTTCTCACTGAGCTAGACCTGCCACAAGTGGTCAAAGATGTACTTTCATCATGGAAGGTTTCCACCAGGCAGTTTTATGCCTTTAAGTGGCATAGATTTGCGCTCTGGTACTCCCCAAAGGACACTGGCCCCTTTTACTTGCCTGGTGGAGTCCCTTCTACAATATCTCTTCCAGTTATCTCTAACAGGTCTGAAAATTAATTTAGTGAGAGTTCATGTAGTGCCATTGCAGCCTCTCATAAACCACTGGATGGACAGCCTTTCTCCTCACACTTCTTAATAGAATGTTTCATGCAGGGTTTCCTGCTTTCAAGCCACCCATTAAGCCGCCTCCGGTGGCTTGGGATCACAATGTGGTTCTCGCTCAACATCTAAAGACTCCCTTCGAGCCTTTAGCCAACACTTCACTGAAGTTTCTATCTTGGAAGGTAATCTTTCTCATTGCCCTCACGTCAGCTCACCACATTAGTGAACTGCAAGCTGTTGAGGCGGATCCACTGTATACCTGGTTCCTCCATGTCAAAGTGGTTCTGCATACCCATCCGCATTTGCTTTTGAAGGTAGTCTCTTCCTTCCATCTAAACCAATCAGAGATCCTCCCAACTTTCCTCCCTAGAGCACATGAGTCTCGGGCTGAAATGGCGCTACACACCTTAGACTGCAAGCAAGCGCTTGCTTACTATTTGAGTAGAATTAAGGATCACAGAAGATCCTCTCAGTTATTCATCTCATTTGTTCCCAGTCTTCAGTGACAAAACGTTCTGTATCCAGATGGATAGCAGATTGCATTTGTTTTGCTTATGCAGAGGCAGAACTCTCTTTGGAGGGAGATGTCACTGCTGACAATGTGCAGGCTATGGCAACCTCCATATCCAATCTCCGTTCAGTATCTATTGACTAGATCTCTTGGGCAGCTTCCTGGTCCTCCATTCATATATTTGCTGCATACTACTGTCTGGAGAGAGACTCCCGTCTGGACACTGTCTTTGGCCAAGCTGTACTCTGGCACCTCTTTGGCCCAGAACTCTCCAGACTCTTCGGCTACAACTTTTAACCTCAGGGATCACAATGCTTCCTCCATACCAGTCTGGTATCTGGGAGCTAGCGAGTCCCATATGTGAAGGCTGCATTCCTGCTTGTTCCTGGAGATAGCATAGTTATTAATTTGTAACAGGTGATCTCTGGGAACAGCAGGAATCAGCCTTCACAACCCACCCTCCTCCCCAAGGAGTTGTAGAGTTTTTTACTTTTCTCTTCCTTTTAGCTACAAACTCAATTAAGGAGAGGAGTTGGGAAGGCGGTAAGGCAGGCACGCAGGCGCAGTAGAGTGCTCCCAAAGGCTTTCCTATTGGACTCTGGGGAGCATTGGTTCCCATTGGCTCCTGTGGGCTTTTTGGTGTCATCTCCACCATTTTGGGGTCTGGGGCCTTGTGTTGCTCCTGCCGATCTTTTATGAGCGTTCTGGCTGACATAGGCTCTGTCGGTCAACATCCAGCCCCTTCTGGCTGTCTCCCGGTATCTCTCATGTAACTGGGAGATAGATTATTGAATATTTAGGGACGTTAAAAAAGTTTATTGAGGTGGAGAGCCTCAGAGCTCAGCAAGACACGTCCTCCTAAGCTCACTGCATCACATGACCTCCCTGTCTTTTATTTTTATCTTTACTTCATCTATCTCATCTGCCTCTCTATTCACTCATATCTAGATTTTATTTATTTATTTTTTATTTATTTATTAACATTTCTTATATACCGCACTATTCGACATCAGCGCGGTTTACATGGAACAGAAACATCCGACAAATTGCATATGTCTGGTCATTACAATTAACAGGATATGGAACTTGGATAACAGGGTAAACTATATACATAAGAAGCGTAGTGAGAAAAGGATACTGTTTTGTGTTTTACATTGTTGGGAACACATGTTATCCCTCACTCTCCTTTTCTCTCACCCTCTAGTCCTTTAGTCTCCAACTTTTGACCTTTCACCTATCTACCAGCTTTCCGTCTCCCATTCTTACCTTCTCTCTAGAGGTCCCATTGCCCTTGCTATTTCTCTCCTTCCCCTGTTCCCTGCATACTTCTCTACCTTTTACCCACTCCCTAGTTCCCTATTTCCACCCTCTATACTGGCGCCCTCAACCTTCATCGACTATCCTCTGCCTCTCATCCCTTCACCAGCCTTAGCCCCTTCCACCTTGCAGGACCTCCCCCCCCCCCCCCCATCTACTGCCCCATAGACAACCTCCTCCATTCTACACTTCATTGCAAAGGTAATACACCAAAAGGACTTTCTTATTTAATAAGCAGTATATCAGGTCCCATGAAGAAAGTAAATATATATTGTAACACCTATAGTCCCTGCAGGGCTGTGGTATAGGCAGTTAGCCAAGCTGTTAAGTCACCTGACCTTGTATTGGAAAGGAGTGTAGTCGTGGATCCAAGTGGTCAAGGTTCAAAAGGATTTTATTTCCCCTCCCGGGGTTTATGGATTTTCAAAAACATCAACAACAGAAGTAAAACTTAGGATACAAAACTGGATGAACTTAAAGGTAGCAAACTTGCTTTCAAATGTAACAGAAACTGAATAATTATAGCAGGCAGCTGATAATCTCTTCTTAACCTTTTGTACTAGTTTACAACAAAGAAGGATTCTCATCAGCTATCATTAGAGAGCATTCCATTTCTTCCAAGCCTGGATTCAAACAGCTATCTTCTGTGATCATTGGCTCAATATCACTGTCCTGTGAACAATCAGCCTGCGTATATCTTTGCTCTATATCTTCTCCTGGGTTTCTCAAATAGTCATAGTCAGTACAAGGCAAGTAATTACCATTTACTTTATAATGGCAAGGCAGAGAAACACACTTCCTGGAATAACGTTTCCCTCTGTTAGCTGCTGGCTCTCGGCTACTCCCATTTACTGGTAGCTCACAGCACTGCTCTTTATAATGAACAGGTTTCTCTCTTATCACTCTGTGCCTTGGTTTATCCGGTATGTAATTGTCTGTCTCATCCATACAAACATTTTCAATAGCCCAGTTTCCCTCAACGTTCTGAGACCGCTTCTTACAAGCCTGCTTCTCAAACACACATGGCTTTTTCACTGTCTCACGTCTCTCCCATTCAAGTAGGTGTTGAGGAATTCCTCTCTGTATCAGAGGTGGATATTTCTTTTGACTAACCTGCCAAGTGGAACCTTTTCTAGTTCCTGGTGTAGAACTCTTTTGTAGCTTTCTGACTGGAACTGCAGGGGGTTCAAACTCCGTCTCTGAGAAGTCTGAGCTTGTTTCAGAATCACTCAGCACTTCTCCCTCATGGCAGCTTCTGACGTTACAACACCCTCTGTAACTTCCTCTGAAGTCTCCCGTGTAACTTCCTTTGGAGTTTCCTGTTCCACTGGTCCTATCAGGTCTCTGAGTTCTCGGGGTCCTCCCTGAACTTCTTGTCCTCCCTGAACTCCTGGTTCTCTCTGAGCTATCAGCTGTTTTCTCTACACATTTTTTATAATGCCCTAGGGGCGTGTCTTCCCTCACGTGGAAGTTGTTCTCTCCCTCTAATGAGAGGTGTTTCCTAACTAGGCACGGCTGCAGATCCTGTGCCTGCCTGGGTTGCTTATGGCAACAGAAATGCTTTTGATCTGCCTGCCTGTCAGAACCTAGCCTGTTTGCATCAGGTTTTTGTCTATTTAAAGCAAGGGACAGATCTGCTGTGTTACAATATAAACTCCATCTCTACCACGAGACACCTTTCCATCCCCATTAACAATCCTCTTCCCCTCATCCATCCACACTTCATAGACACTCGATCCCCCAATCTCACACAGATACCATTCCAACTCTGAACCTCAGACACCCCCCAATATCCCCTCCCCTCATCCATCCCACTAGCAACGCCCTCCCCCATACAGCCCCACATCTCATATCCCCCTACCCCAATCTCAGATACCCCCTCTATTCCCTCTCTCTTATTCAATCCACACATACAGAGACCCCTTCATGAACACCCCCTCCATCCCTACATATCACAGGCACCCCTAGAGAGACAACCTCTCTATCCCCACATCTTACACTACAAAGCGTAGGGATTAAGCTGTGCTGCACATAGGGGTAGTAGGACATTTCTACCGCAGACCCATTAGGGCTGAATGAGCACAGCTTGGTGTCACCCAGTTACCTGGGTCTCTTCTCCAGCTTTACCCACCTCTTTCTCTCCTGGTCCTGGACCCTCCCCTCAAGCAGGGTTCAGTCACTCACCAGGCTCAGACCCAGCCTCTTGGAGTGCGGAGGGCCCTTTAAGGCCAGCTCTGCCTCTTAGCTTACTTTAAGCAGGCTCTGGGCCTGCTCCGGCAGCTCTCCTTGTTCCAAAGCAGAGACCAGGCCCGATTGTGGCTGTAACTGCCCTGGCTTACCTCTCTCTGCTCTCCTCATGCCTCTGAGCCCCCAGCACTAGTGCAGCATCACTGTAATCCCGATCGTGGTCCTGGCAATCACAACCGTAGTTTCAAGTTTAAAAAAAATCTTGCCTGCCACTGTTCCCTACAGCCATGACTGTCCGATTGCAGTTGTGATCACAGCGTTTGTTTGTTTTTTTAAATTTTGCTCTTCCTCTTCTTCTGCTGCCCCCCCCCCCCCCGGGACAAAATGCAATCAGGCCAGCAATATTTTTTTTTATTTGGGGCTCCTTCTTAGCTGTCCCCTGACTTGCTGCTGCTCTGTATGGCAGCTGCAGTGGTGGTGGTGAGAAGGGGAGGAAAGTAGAATTGGCAAGCCACATGACAGAAAGGGAGCTGAGAGAGGAGCCCTGCACAGAGTGGGGCCATGTGCAAAAAACATGCCCACACATGCCTAAGGCCAGCCCTGGTAGTAAAAGCTGTTAGTGTAGTGGGATTTAAAAGAAGTTTGAATGAGTTCCTGGAAGAAAAGTACATAATTCTACATCTCAAAGTACCTATCATGGACCAATCACATTGTGTAGTATCTGAAGTCTCTGCCCCAAACAGACGACCACTTGCTAAAAGCAGAGTGGCCTCTAAGTCAGTGAAACAATAAAAGGGTCATTCTGAGCCATGAATCCCCATCCCTGCTATTTGTGCCCTTTCCCAGCCTCCTCCTCCTCCTCCTCCTCCGAGTGTTGTACGGAGAAGCTAGATGGGGGCGGATCAGGGGCACTGTTAGGGCAGGCAGTGGGTGGTAGTCGGCCCCGGGCGTACAGGGTTGATTCTAATGTCAGCCCTGTACATCCGGGGCTAATGACTTGAATGGAGAACTTATTCCACCTCAGAGGTGGAATAAGTACCCTATTTGCCAAGGGATGGCAGGCCCAGGGTGCGGAAGGGGCAGGGGGGAACCGAGGACATTCCCCGCAGCCCGACCCTGGCCTTAGGAGGCCAGATCGAGGGTCAGGCTGCAGGGAAAGCATTGCAGGAGCCGGTGGCTGGAGATCGCAGCCTTTAAATGGAGCCACAGTGCCATGCCAACCGGATGCCATGGCGCCGCGACTCCATTTAAAAGCCTCGACTGAGTTAGCCGGACAAGGCCTATACATGCAGACCAGGCTGAATCGCGGTCCTGGCCTGCACGTACAGGCCTGTTCACGATTATGAACCCACGGGGCTAGATGTGCCCCACGAGATCAGAATCACGACTCCCTCTGGGCGTCCGGTTCCGACTGGGCACACAAAGGGCCTGTATGTTCCGGATGGAATTGGGCTCTAAGTGTCCAACTTATTTAATTTTACATTTTGCTCTCCCATTTTTTATATACCTTGCTCAGATGCCATTTGGAATAAATCACCAAGATAAGTTACAAAAATTATGACAGTTCAAAAAGAAAAATAATATAACTCTAGACCTTAAGAGGCCATACTTCTTCACTATTTTCTACCTAATAATACCGGACCCCTTATAGGATGCCAGACTGTAAAAATACTCACATATCTAAAGTATGCACTTAAATAAACTGTTAAATTATCACTGGTCAACATTGAAATCGTTTCTGACTTTAAAAGGCCCTGATCTGTAGTATCTTGGTGAGCTGAACACGAATATAACATTAAAAAAAAATTATTGGCTCTCGTTTAAGATATTGCATTTAGTTCATTTTTGACATTTCACTGTGTAAATTTATCCAGTAGGACATCAACAACATCCCAAATAAGCCTTGAATGATGTAATATTGCATCACATTGCATAATACCAGCATGCACACATCATCCAGAGTTGATTGCATCATTTTCTGATGCAATGCAATACTACTGCCAGACGGCTGCTGAAGCCATCTGACGTCAGAAGTGTACTATACGCAGTCGGAAAGGAAAGTAATCTGGTATTCTGTTCCGATACTGAAAACCTCATGAATGCCTTAAAAATCACTCATGACCCACAAGACTGGAGACTATTTATAGACTCTTCGAAACTGAGTCTGAAGGCTGTGCTTTTGAACAATGGAAACCGTCTTCCATCTATTCCAGTAGCGCATGCCGTCCACATGAAAGAGACATACGATAACTTAAAGCATCTACTGACTTCCATTAACTATAACAAGTACAGCTGGCATCTCTGTGGTGACTTGAAGGTAGTTGCCCTTTTAATGGGACTGCAGCAGGGATATATAAAATACACGTGTTTCTTATGTGAGTGGGATAGCTAAGCAAGGGATTGGCACTACTTGCTGAAGGAATGGAATCGTAGACAAAATGTAACAGTTGGAGAGAAGAATATCCAGCACCCAGCTCTGGTTGAGGCTCACAAAATCCTGCTACCACCCCTTCACATCAAACTAGGATTGATGAAAAACTTCGTGAAAGCCATGGACTGCACTTCGCCAGCTTTCCGATATCTGCATGAAAAATTCCCTCAACTCAGCGAAGCAAAGATTCAAGAGGGAGTTTTTGTGGGTCCTCAGATTCGAGAGCTCTTCAAAGATGACCGGTTCAACAACTTGCTGCAGGGTGATGCGAAACAAGCATGGAATGCTTTTCGCCTAGTATCAACAAACTTTCTCAGGAATGTTAGGGCAGAAAACTACAAGGAACTAGTAGAAGACATTCTGATGCAGTATCAGAAACTTGGCTGCAATATGTCTCTAAAGATCCAATTCCTTGATTCCCATCTCAATTTCTTTCCTGACAACTGTGGTATGGTTAGTGATGAACAGGGCGAACGTTTTCACCAGGATATCGCAACGATGGAGCAAAGATACCAGGGAAAATGGTCCACTACAATGCTGGCTGACTACTGCTGGACACTGCCCAGAGAAGCTCCCGAACAGCTGTACAAGTAGTCTATGACTTGGTTTTTTACAGGTATTAACTGAAGGCCTATTATATATTTACTATTGACATGCATTTCGTGATGTAAACATTAATTCTTGGAAGGACAGACTAGATGGGCCTTGTGGTCTTTTTCTGTCATCATGTTTCTATGTTTCTTGTAGATTACAATAAAACTAGAGCCAAAAGGTTTGCAATTTCACTGTCATATTTGTGTTCAGCGTATAAAAATTGATAAGAAATGACTATTTTTATTTCAGTAACATGACTTTTGTAAAAATGTGTTGAGCAGTGTTATTTTATTACATATCATACATTTCTTTTATACAAATATGATACATATCACATGACTATAATGACAAATATATCACAATCTCAATTTAAAATATCCCTACTCCACATAATTACAAAATATCCCCCATATACTCTTATCCATTCACCATGTTTTGAACCCAACATTGAAAAACTTGACCAAATAATGTAAAGATATTTCTACTGCCTCCATTTGTGGAACATATGTATACCAAGTGGCTATGTCCATGGTAACTAATAGACAAGAGTCCATTGAACTCTGCCAAGAATCTAAATAAGACAGGAGGTCACCAGAATCTCTAATATACGACGCAGCCTGCTTCACTAAAGGATTAAAAAAAGAATCCATATATTTTGAAAGGGGCTTCAAACATGAGCCAATCCCTGTGACAGTAGGATGTCCCGGAGGATTCTTTAAAGATTGATGGATTTTAGGAACCACATAGAACAATGGAATACAAGGGTGCTGAATATACAGAACTTCGTCAAACATTCCGAAATTACATGCAAGTTTAACGCCCCCTCCAACTCCTCTAATATCTAAGATTGTATTGCTGAGGTAGGACTATCCATGAGAGGGTGATAAAACTGCTCATTCTGTAACCGAGAGTAAACCTCTCATTCATAATCATGCCTCATAATCAGTACATAAGCCATTATTAAAGAAGACTAGGAAAATCCACCGCTTACCTATGGGACAAGCAGCATGGTATCTGTATATCTTTTGAGAACCTGACAGGTGCTTGTGACCTGGATTGTCCACTGTTGGAAACAGGATACTGGGCTTGATGGACCCTTGGTTTGACCCAGTATGGCATATCTTATGCTCTTATCTGAGTGGAATCAATACAGAATTATATCCAAAGTCATCAAACTACTACAACAATTGGGCTGGATGGTAAACACAGCCAAAAGCAACCTATAGCTCTCTCAGAGGTTGGACTTTCTTCGAGTAGACTGCCTAGTGTGCCTAATGGCTACGTATTAAGCCAGCCCTGGAGTCGATGTTTCCTGAATTTCTTAGAACTCCGGACAGGACCACTTTAGTACAGGTTCTTCCGCTCTGGAATTCTATATAAGAAAAACCTAGCAGCGAGGTGGAAGGCAACTAAGTAGAACAGATGTTTTTAAAAAGTATTTTTAATTACCTCACTAAATAAGGTGGGCTAAATGCAGGAAAACGCATTTGTAAAGCTGAGATATTAATCAAGCTGTTAGGAAACACCATTAAAACAGCTAAGAATTGTTTTCTCTTAAACTGCTTTTAAGTTACTAGGCTCAGGCTTAATCTCCACACAGGTTTTTGCAAAGATCAGAGGCTCTAGTTTGCTTGGGTACCAGTAACGTCTAAGGACCGCCCCAGCTACTCTGATTAATTTGCTAATGTCTAGGACAGATTTATCTTTGAAAGACTCTAACTACGCCACCAACTGAAGTGGAAAGAAGCTAACAGAGCTGTGCGAGGGGAAGTTTAAGTTGTTTCCCTCCAAGGAACTGAGGTGGAAAATCAAATAAGCTGTTCAACTGTGATTACAGAGAGCTGGTGTGAATTGGCTATGGCTACTGGTTCGACACCATTACTATTTGTGCAGCCTTTGTGTGCGAGCCTGGCGGGCAGCAAAGATCAGAACTGTCACTGCTTATAACTCTCAGCTGTATTTGAAGCTGGGACAGCAAAGCTGCACCGTATCCAGGAAATATGTCTTTAAAAGCTTTAGCTATGTCGTTTATTTGAAGTGTTAACCAGTATATTTAAAACTCTCTATTCTGTGGAAAAGCTTCTGTCTTTCTCTATCTTGACATAGGCATCGTTGAAGTTTAGTCTTCTTTCCCAATGACTAATTTTGTCTTTTGCACCTCCTTCATCTATCCTCCAGTACCATACTGTCCACCTCCCACTCTACTACTACTATTTAGCACTTATATAGCGCCACACATGCAGCGCTGTACAGACATACATACAAGAGACAGTCCCTGCTCATCAGAGCTTACAATCTAGTCGAGACAATACAGAGCATTAGTCAGTTCGGTGCAGAGCACAATATGGTTTTTGCAATTCAGTCATGAAAATTGGCGGGAGTCAGGTTAAGGTAAAGGATAGAAGTCAGGATCTGAAAGCGACAGTGAAGAGGTTGGTCTTCAATCTGGATTTGGCCCTGGACCTCTTCCCTAACAGGCAGGGCTGGCAGAGGGAGATGAGGTGCTCTAGGCGAACCTCATCCTTTGCGCTCCACCTCCCCCTGGCAGCACCCATTCCCACCGTTGCCACACTTCTCTAGGACTGACAGTGGCGGCAAACGCTGCAAACCGCCCCGTGTCACTTACCTTCAAGCTTTGGAGCCGCGGCCTGTTTGTTTCCACTACTCTCCAATGCCCAGTGCCGATTTCTTGTGCAAACAGGAAATTGGCATTGAGAGTTGGTTGGAAAACTTCAGGACTACCAAATGGAAGAGCAGCCATTCACTGCAATTCAGAATAGTCCTCTGCTGTCACATAGAGAAGAGCCAGGCAAGCAAATGTTAAATATTTGGGCTGGTGTTTCCAAGTTTTTGTTGATGCAGACTTATCAGGATTTGGCATTGGAACAGGTGATAGATTTACTTACCCACCAGATAAGACATATACTAGATCTTAAGTTTGATAGGGGAAATGGTCACGGGTTCATCTGGGTCACAGTCAGATCATTCTATTATTTTCGGGCATTTTGGTTATATGGAGACTCAGGAAGAATGGAAGTGTCGTAAAGTGAAAGTCAGACTAGGCCAATTTCTCGCTAGAGAGAATATTGGACTCTGGTCTGTTAGATATTAAATCTATGAAAGACAAATCTGTTGAGGAACAAATTAAGGTTATAGAATGAGTCCTTCACTCAGGTTTTGGATTCTTTTAATATCAGTTAAAGGGAAGGGAAAAGGAAGGGATTTAGTTCACACCTTGTTTTTTAGGAGTAGCTCAAAGAAAGTTGCATTCAGGTTTTAGTAGGCATTTTCCTATCTCCAGAGATGCTACAGTCTGAGTATGTACTTGAAACAATGGAAGGTTAAATGATTTGCCCAAAATCATAAGGGGTAGCTGTAGGATTTGTACAAGGCTTCTCTGGTTCTCAACCCACTGCTCTAACCATTAGGCTGCTCCTCCACTCCTTAAGAAAAGGTAGTTAGATTGTGTGGGAAACCGGTTGGTTGGTTCCATCTGAGCAGGTCTAGATTTATGCATAGGCAACATAGACAACTGCCTCTGGTGCTAAATTTAAATAGGTGCCGGAGTGTTGCCACTGTGCCTTTAGCTGGGCCTTTACTTTTTGCTGTGCTGGCCGCAGCAGTATCGTTATCATTCCAAAATTGAAACCTGAGCACTGGCCTGCGTCCTTTTGCGCTCTGACAGACCCTGTGATGGCCCACCTCTTGTGTGGGTTTCTATAGTAATAGGAAACCTCTTCAAGGAGAGGAGGTGGGGCATTACAGGGTCTGTCAGAGCACTAAAAAAGGCAGACCCCGTGCTCAGGTTTAGGTATGGGGATGATGCTGATGCTAATGTGGCCAGCACGGAAAAAAGGAAGCTGACAGGAAAGTGAGGGTGGGAGACCGAGGAGAGGATTTGGGTTGCAGCAATAGGGGGGAGAAGAATGGGAAATGTCTCATCCCCTGTTGCCTATGGGGCTCAAAATGTAAATCTAGTCCTGCACCTGGGTGTACTTCTCTTGAGCTATCAAAATAGACAGAGGAGATGGAAATCTGAACAAATAACAGAAAATACAAAGCAGTGTAAGGAGCTTGCTTGATTTTATAAAAGAGCTATTGAGGAGGCAAAGAAAGATTATATTGCAAAACATATCAAGCAGAATATAAATAGACCTAAAACTGTTTTTTGACTGTTAAAAGAATTAGCAGGTAATCAATAAGTATGACTGATATTACTGCCCAAGCTTTTAATTGTTTTATTTTTGGGATAAAATAGAGATTGTTAGTTCTTCCATCAAGGGGAATTTACCAGCTATACTGGACTTATCACACTTCTGTCTGGAGGGGAAAGATGAAGGATTAGGGGCTTTTTTTGGGAGGTGTTCTTGGGGGAAGTGAAGTGCACTTTAGAGACAATGTGGCCGGTGACAAGCATATTGGACTGGTTAATAATTGTAAAGGAGCAATTCTCGTGTTACACACACAGGTGAACTCTTTACTGACTAAAGATTGAGTTCCCCTGGCTCTGGGGCTGTAAAATCTTTATTAAAAAAAATGGCTCGGGATTAAATCTGCCAGCTCTTACTTCTTATTGCTCAGTGTCAAACGTACCATTTTTTGGGGGAAAGTATATTGAAAAATTTGTTTTCTCTCAAAATTGACTGAATTCTTAGAAGAGTGAAAAATCTCAAATGCTTGTCAAGCAGGATTTAGAAGAGGTCATGGAACAGAAACTTTGTTGACAGCTACAATAAGTGCCATTAGAATGATGGACGATAGGAGCCTGGATATGTTGGATCAGTTGCTTAGTGGTTAGAGCCAGAGAGACTAGGGCTTGAATCCCACTGACACTGTTTGTGGCCTGGGGCAAGACATTTAACCCTCTATTGCCTCAAACTCAAACTGTAAGCCTTCCTCCAGGGGCAGGGAAATTCCAGCTGTACCTGAACATAACTCACCTTTAACTACTACTAGAAAAGATGGAGCTAAGTATAAATATAATTTTTCTAGATTTCTTATCCATGGCTGCTGGAGAGGCTAGTGGATATAGGAATACGAGAATAGGGTTGCTCACGGTTGCATTCATATTTGACTGATAGATTACAAGAAGTAATAGATTTAAAATGGATTGCTACAAGGGTCTGTTTTGTCAGCATTACATTTTAATGTGTATTTGGATTCCTTGATAACATTGATAGAATCTTTTGGCTTGTCATGCTATATTTTTGCAGATGATAATCAGATATTGTTGCATATGGGAGACGATCAGGGAGCCCTGTTGATGAAATCAAATTATTGTTTGAAAGAAGTAATAAACAAATTTCAGGTTAATAACCTAAAATTTAATCCTGAAAAATTAATCCAGAGATCATAGGAATTTGTTGAGTCGACTGAAGATAGACGGAGTAGACCTTTTGACCAATTAAAAAATTAGAAGTTTGGTTGATGGAGATCTTACTATGCATGATCAGGTTTTCTTAAGTAGTGTAGAGCTCATGTGCAGTTTGTTGAAACCAGATGATTTATGAGTATTAATGCATGCTTTTATTATTACAAAATTGGATTACTGTAATATTCATTATGCTGGTATTCCAAAGGTACAACTGAGAAGATTACAGCTAGTACAAAATACATACAAGAAAACATCAAATCATGTGACACCTTTGATAACCCGGCATTAGTTAGTAATGAAATTTAGGCCCTGTTTCATGGGAGCCTGTGTTATATGGAGAAATTTTACATACCTAATAATGCTCTTTCCTTGAATCCTACTAGACCAATCCATACATGTTGGTTAGGTTGCCTTGCCAGCAGGTGAAGGCAGACTTGAGCAACTTCAGTGATGTCACCTCTTGGTGTATCTACTGGCGCAGCATTGAGAGAAGGCAGTATGCAAGACTGAAAAACTAAAAACAAAAAAAAAAGACTCAGAAAATATTACCAGTATTAACCATAAATTACAATTAACATTTAGCTCTCTTATTGCAAATTACTCTGCATCAGACACAGAGACTGGCAAGGCAATCAAGAGGCAGCAATGCTCTCAAACCTGTAGGAGAAGTCTTCCAGGGTGGGTCCTGAACTGGTCTAGTAGGATTCAAGGAAAGAAAATGATCTGGTATGTAAAATGTCTCCTTCCTTATCCGGCTATATTAGTCTAGATGACTGGGTTGTACCCAAGCAATCAGGACCTAGGGTGGGAAGAAAGACACCAATCTGGACAGACTGCTCTGCCAAAGGTGCCATTAGTGTCAGTCCTTACAAGTAAACTAAACTGCTCCACACAGGTGCTCAATGAAGATCAGGTAGCCATCTTAGACATCCTATGGAGATCCATGGCAGACTCTACCCAAGAGGAGGCCTGCACCCTAGCAGAGTGAACTGTGACTCCCTCCAGCACATGCTTACCAGCTAGAATGGACTCTGACTCAATGGTCTAAATCCAGCAGGCAGTAGAGGATTTGGTCTTGCCAGTCCCTTCTCCGTACTGCAGAGGAGGACAAAAAGATGACTCAACTGGAATATGGAATTTGCCGTAATCTGATCAACACCTTCTGCATCTACCCTAGATACAGCAAGGGGTCCTTTGAAGAACCACCTCCAAAAAGGAAGGCAGAACAATAGTTTCATCAAGATGAGAAGAGGAGAGCACCTTATGGAGAAAGGATGGTACAATCCGCAAGGGGACAGAAGCCATTTAGATTATTAAGAAAAGCTTCCTGCAAGACAAGGCATGCAGCTAGGTCACCCACCTGCCGGATGCTATAGCCAACAGAAAATCCACCTTAAGGGTCAGATCCTTGAGGGGATGCCTTATGATTGGGCTCAAAGGGAGGCTTTTTCAGTGCTATCAAGAGCAGAGAGAGACTCCACTGAGGCAAAGTGAGCACACAGGTGTATGGTATTGCTTCATTTCCTTGAGGAAGGGGGAGACATCAGGGAGCACTTTCAATGAAGTCCCTTGGATGCAACCCTGTAGCATTTCAGGAATGCCACCTGAACCTTGAGCATCCAGGCTGGGCTGCAAGAGGGACAAATTATGACAATACCTGCCGTCCTGGCCTCCATGAATTGAGAGAGAGATGCCATCTCTTGAATACTCTCCAGACACACACATACCATCCTCATCTTTAACACCTTCACTGGAAGGTTATTCCATGCATCCACCATCTGTCCCCTAAAGAAATATTTCCTTGGATTACTCTTGAATCTACCCTCTTTCATCCTCATCCTATGACCCCTTATTCCAGAGTTTCCTTTCAATTGAAAGATGCCTGCCTCCTGTGTATTTATATCATGGAGATATTGAGATCAACTAAATACTTAAAAGGAAGTGACAGTGCCTCTACATTTTCCTGCTGGTCATTCCTCTTCCTATGCACCCAAGCATCCTTCCGTCTTTTGCTGTCGCCTTTTCTTTCTGTTTGGCCACTTTAAGATTGAATATGATCATCCCCTGATCCCGCTCTTCTTTCGTGGAATGGGACCTCAAATGGGGTTATATCATCAGTGGATGAGGTTCACAGAAATAGGGCTGTTCCTCTTCCCTATGGAACTCCACTGTGACTTCTACTCAGCAGTGTTGATTGGTGAACATTCAGAGGCCCTGCTCTACCATATGCGGGCTTTCTGTTAGATTGGAAACCCATTCAGATCATTCAAGTCTGTAGTGCACAATGACATGGGGCCCTGGGCTGACTGCTGCTTTAATGCTTTGGATGTGAGGGGAAGAGGAAGTGGATAAGGGAGGGGAAAGAAGGCCTGCTGTTTTGTTTTCATCAGCATCTGGGGTCATAAGATTTTAAGTGTTAAAATGGGGTCATATTGAATAAAAATTTGCAAAGCACTACCCTATACTGTACTGCTCACTTGGATTTTTGCAGCCCAAATGCATGACACTGTGTTTTTAGCATTAAATCTTAGCTACCTTACTCTAGGCCATTTCTTAAGCAGAGCTAGATCCTTTCTCATGTTATCATGTCATCTTCTGGGCTATCTACCCTGTTTCAGATTTTGGTATAATCTGCAAAGAGGGAAACCTTTCCCAACAGCCTTATTTCAATATCACTCACAACAATGTTGATCCGTACCAAAGACTGATCCCAGTGGCACACCACTGGTAATGCCTTTCTCTTCAGAATGAACTGTATTTACCACTACCCTTTGTCACCTTCCACTCAACCAGTGTCTGACCCAGTTTGTTACTTTAGGGCCCATACCAAGTGTACTCAATTTATAAGTTGCCTGTGCAAAGCCATATAAGAGGCATTGCTAAAATTGAAGTACACACATTTAGCACTCTCACCTGATCCAACTCTTTGGTCATTCACTCAAAGAAATTGATCAGATTTGTCTGACAAGACCTACCTTTAGTTAAATCATGTTGTCTTGGATCCCATAATCACATAGATTCCAGAAGCTGCAATATCATTTGTTTTATCAGTGTTTCCATTAATTTACTCACCATCTACGTCAGACTAACCAGCTTGTACTTCCCAGCATCCTCCTTAATTACGCTTTTGTGGAGAAGGAGCCACATCCGCCTGTAGTCAGTTCTCTGCAATAAATCCAAACTCTAAAGAAGCATTGAAAAGGTCAGATGACCTAAATTTCTTCATTATCCTCAAAGGCAAATCATCTGGTTCCATCGCTTTGTCTAGTCGTAGTTAGCTAGCTTCTCAGAAGCACTGTCTTTTGAAAACCATTCTAGGTCTACCTCATTTCCATTACTGCTTGTGTTTATGTCTAGCCATCCTGCTTTTAGGCCTTCACCTGTGAACATAGAGCAGAATATATATTGAGCAGTTCTGCTTTATCCTTATCAGCCTCTATATATTCCTCCCCTTCGCCCTTGAGTCTCACAGTGCCACTTTTGCACTTCCTTCTGTTAAAACATATCTAAAAAAAACCGTCTTGGCCCTCCATTTTTACTGTATGGCCTATTTTTTCTTCCATTTATATCTTTGTTTTGCTGACCACTTTCCCAGCTTCTTTGTTGTTTACCTTCTTCTTTCTGCGAATTCCTAGCCTTAGTCTTAATCTATAAAGGCTAATTGCTTCTTCCTTATCTTTTCAGCTTCTTCTTTCAAAAATGATAGTGGTCTCCTTTTCCTCTTATTTTTGTTTACTTTTTCTAGCAAAAAGATTCATTGCTCTCAAAATATCTCCTTTCAGTTTTCCCCTAGATGTTCCTATCCAACTAATGACTCCTTAGGGTGTTCCCTCATTTTGATAAAGTCAGTTTTCCTGAAGACTGGGACATTCACTTTTGAATGAACCATCTCTTCTTGTGTTCCAGTACTAAACCACAACATCTGGTGATCACATGATGCCAGGGGATCACCTACTACAACTTCAGAAACACTCCCCTCATTTGTAAGCACCGAGTCCAGTATTACCCCCTTCATGAGTTTCATTACTAGTTGCCAAAACAGTTTTTCACCATAGCAAATACAGGATATCCCTACTACGAGCTGGGATGTCCTAGTCAACATCAGGCACTATGTTGACTAGGACATTTTATAGCACTTCCTCTTTCGTAACAATATTGTTAATATCTTCAATTAAATCTTTATCTAGAAGTAGGAGGAGTATCCTAATGATTAAAGAAGAAAGGTTTGAATCCCACTGCCACAGCTTGTGATCTTGGACGAATCACTTAACTGGACAGTTACCTCAGAGGTTTTGTACTTAATGCAGTCTAGCACTAAAACTAATGTGCATTAAGTACAAAGCCTCTGAGATAACTGATCAGGGTCGTGGTCAGCATGTTCCCAGCAGTAAACGCAAGAATGCGTACCCTAATGCATCTATGCTAATTGCAACATTGACGGTGCTCGATATGTCCTATGTGTAGATTGCAATGTACTCTCCATGCCCACTCTCCAGTTCTAATCCATCCATTTACCATCTCAAGGTGCAATTGACAGTTAGCACGCGAATCAGTATGTGGTAACTGTCATACCTCTGTGCTAACAGTTACTATGGGCCCTTGCGCACAGTCACAGTGAGCAAAACTGTACCTAAACTATTTGATTTGATTTGATTTAATTTATTGGTATTTGTTGTACTGCCCTTTGGCTATGAGGCATCTGAGTGGTTTATAGTCCATAAAAATTACAGTTGCAATTAACACTTAGTGAAAAATAAAAACAAACTTAAGTATAGTAGAACAACACAATACAAGAGTACTATATAATAAAACAATAATATCAGTCCAAGTACAATGAATGGTTAATAAATTAAAATATAGTAAAGAATAAAAGAATTAAAATGATTGCTAAGGACTGAAGGATTCACCCATTACTTGAGGGACAAGGTCTATACGAACAACCACTCCTTGGTGGCCTTTTTGAATTTATTCACTGAACTTTCCATTTGTAATTGTAATGGGAGTGAGGAAACTAAAGGCTGCTTGTCTCATTAGCTCCAATCTAAATCTAGAAAGAAGAGGAATAACCAAAAGATTCCATTGCAATGAACGTAATTGATGAATTGGTTGATATAGAATGATTAGAGACTGTACATGTAAGGACAGTCCCATATAATAAACTGAGCCAAAGCCAAGATATATTTTATCTGGCTGTCTGTAGGTAACCATTTTTGCTCACTGAGGAGAGGGCTAGCACGATCTCTGACTCTAGCACCTGTAAGGAATCTGACTGTTGTATTTTGTACCAGCTGAAATCTTTTTAAGTTATAAAAAGTGGATCCTGCCATCAAAGAGTTACAGTAATCTAATTTTGAATGGATCATAGCAAGTAACAAGATGTTTATACACCCTTTGTCCAAATAAAGTCTTGCTGCTCTGACCACTCTTAAAGTAAAGAATGACGTGGTTCCTACTTTAGATATATACATGGCAAAAGAAAGAAAGGAATCAAGGATAACACCCAGGGATTAAATCATTTCCTTAATGGGAATAGTAGGGTCAGTCATTATAGGAGTAAAATATGGTGTTGAGGCAGTTCTATTAAACCAAAATGCTTCTGATTTGGATACATTCAAACCAGATGATGTGCCTTAATTCAAGTTGCACTCTGCTTTAATGCAGTAATTCATTACTGCTGGAAGGATTGCTCCCAGATAGGATCGTATATTAAATTTGAATGTCGTCAGCAAATATATATGGGCTAAAGCCCAAGCTTTGGATCAATATAGCAAGGGGAGCTAGGAATACATTGAACAAAGTATGAAACAGAATTGAGCCCTGAGGAACTCCCACAGATAATGGATTGGGGGTGGGGGGACACTGTCATCTCTCCAATAGCCATTCTTAATGATCTGGAACTAAGGTAGGATAAGAACCAATCCAAGGTTTTAGTAAAAGAGTCCCTTGAGATTGTAGCCCTCTGTGGATTGGAAATATCGTCTGCACCCGAATGTAACTTGCCTCGAACTTGAGAAAGGCATGAGCTAAATCTAATTCCATTTATGCAAGGGAGGTCTGTATATCACACCAATGTAAACAAATTATCTCCAGGAACAAGCAGGAATGAGTCTTCACACGTGGGAGACGTCGCCGACGGAGCCCGCACGGGAAAATGCTCCCCAGCATCCAATCAGAAAGCCTTAGGGAGCATCCCCCGTGCCTGCGCGGTGGCTTCCCGCCCTTCCTACTGCCTCTCCCCAGTTTTTCATTTTCCGCGGAGCAGGCAGGACGTCCCTCCTGCCACCGCAGAAATTTTTCCTTTTTTCTGTAGTCGCGGCTTTCCCGCCGACGGTGGCACCTCCGTGCCCCCCCTTTTTTTCTTTCTTTCTTTAATTGTTTTCATTTAATTTTCGTCGCCCCCTTCGGGCGCTGAGGGCCGGGGCATGGAGCCTTCTTCCCCCCAGCCTCACGGCGGGGACTTAATTTTCCACGTGGACTCCAATGCCCGGTGCCTCTCCTGTTTGGGGCCTGACCCTTTTTCCCCGGATTCCCCGGGCTACAGTATCGGGAGAAGACCCTCCCTCTTTCGGGTATCCCTCGATGACGTCTTCGCGCCAAAGGCGCGGTCGTCGGGTTGTCCTTCTCTCCAGGATCAGGTAACCACACAACAGTCTGTTAAGACTAGCCGAGTCTTGAGGGGCGAGTCTCATGCGTGGCATGGCGACGGCTCCAGCCAACCCCTCAAGTCCTCCTTGGCTGATATACCCCGGCGGGAGTCCTCGGGCTCCAAAGCATTTATGGGGTTTCGGGATGTTCCTGAGGTTCGCTCCTCACAGAACATTCCCGAGCCATGCCCGAGGGAGGTACCCGCTTCGAGCGGTGCCGATTCCCCGGCATCGGCGTCGAGTGTTTCACTCTTCGCCAGGGATCGTCAGCCGGTGTCCTCGGCGCCTTCGGGGCCGATCGACTCGACCGGGTCTGACCTCCCTACACCCAAGCCATGCTCGGGCGTGGTAGCCGCTCCGGGCGGTACTGAGCCCCGGGCATCGGCGTCGGTGTCGAGCGCTCCGCTCCTCACCGAGGATCGTCGGCTGCTGTCCTCGGCGCCTCCGGGGCCGATCGACTCAGTCCAGCCTGGCGTTCATTCAGCCCTGCCATGAGTGTGGCGGTACCCGCTTCGGGCGGTTCCGGCCCCTCGGCGTCGGTGTCGAGCGCTCCGCTCCTCACTGGGGATTGGCGGCTGCGGTCCTCGGCGCCTCCGGGCTGACCGACTCGCGCCGGTATGGCGTTCCTACGGGGGTGGTATCCGCTTTGGGCGGTGCCGACCTGTCAGCGTCGATGTCGAGTGACCCGCTCCCCTCCGGGGATCGCCAGCCGCTGCCCTCGGCACCTCGGGGGCCGATCGACTCGACACTGGCTGACAGCCCTACGTTTAGGTCGTGCGCGGGGGTAGTACCCGCTTCGAGGGCGCGGGCATCGGTGGTTCTGCCCCGCGCCGGGGATGGTCATCTGGCCTCCCTCCCCTCGGGGCCGCTCGCTTCGACCCGCGCCGGGTCGCCGGTATCCCAGCCCTGCGCAAGGGTGGTACCGGGTTCGAGCGGCACTGCTCCGCTGGCAACGGCAGGGGCGTTGAGCACGAGGGACCGCCATCGACCTTCCCCGGGGACCTCGGGGTATGTCGGCCAGCGCACGGGCGACTCCCCGGCATTGACGCGGCCGTCGAGGGCCCCGCTCTTCCCTAGAGAAGGGGCCTTGGGGTCTTCAACCGCTTCGACCCAATCTGGGTCTGCGCCGCCCCGCTATGGTACCCCGATGTCGCCGCAGGGGCTTTGCACTCCCCCCCCCCCCCCGCAGGGACTCGTCGTCGGGTGACCGGGGTCCCCTCGGGGACGGGCCGTATGCCCCGGAAGGATTTCTCTCCGGGTCAGACGTGTTCAAGAGGGAGCCCGGCACCGGGCAGTGCCCGCCGATCGGCGCCGGCGTCAGATCATCCCCTCTCCTCCGAGCACCGTCCTCGGAGGCCCTTGATGTTCGCAGCACCGGTCAGCGCGGTTCCGATCCACGATCCAGAATCTCCACCACCGGCGCGGTCACTCCCGCCGGGGGCCTCGAGGATGGAGTCGATCTCCTCGCTCGGTTCGATGCCCAGCCTGGAGTCGTTGTCCAGCCTTGAAAGCCTGGCCACGGCACGTCTCGGGATCGGCCCCTGTCCTCTCCCGCAGCGCAGAGCAGAGACTGCTGGCCCCTGCCCTCCGGCGGCCGCGGATTTGCTCCAGTCACGGGGGAAAGCGCCGCCCCCGGGTTCGGGCCAAGGCAGGTTCCTGCGGCGCCGTCGGTGCCATCGACGACTTCGATGTCTAGCTTGGAATCGATTCCAGGAGCCGACGACGCCATGTTGACTGCCCCGATCCGGGTTGGTTGGTCCCCTCCTCTGCCCAGCGGGCTTCGGCCCGATCGGCCTCTTAGTGCCCGGGCGGCCTCTCCCGCTATAACTGCTCCGGCAGAGCCGCCTTTTCAGGATTTCCTCCTTGACATGGTGGACTTGCTGGCCATCCCTATTCCGGATCCGAGCCCAGGCCCTGCGGAACAGGCAGCCGCGATGCTTCCTCTGCATCCCGCCCTGCAGGATCTCCTGCTGGGGGCTTGGCGGTCGCCTTTGAGGGTTCCGGCGCCGCTGACTGCGATGCAGGCTCTGTACCGGGTGCCACCGGCCCCGGGGGGTTTCGGCAGCACCAGCTTCCACATCGGTCCATTGTGGTGGAATCGGCGCTGAGGAAGGCCGGAAGCAAGGAGAGGCATGCTTCTCGCCCTCCAGGCCGCGCCTCGAAGACGCTAGATACTCTAGGACGTCAAGCCTTCCAAATGTCTATGCTGGCGGCCAGAATTATTTCATATATATTTTATATGAGTCTGTCGCTTTGGGAGGTCACCGAGAGGTTATCTCGGTTATCCACCTTCGTATCTGCAACCAAGGCCTTTGAATATTCCCTGCTTCTTTATCATTGCAGGAATATCTCCGGGTTCCTTTCTCGTGCTTCGCTGGACTCCTGGTCAGTCAGCAGAGCCTCTGCTGTTGCCATTAGAGCACGCCGCACGGCATGGTTGCAGGCGTCTGAGTTGTGTCGACGGGCACAGCACATCCTGGGTAATTCTCCCTGCGACGGAGATCACCTCTTCAATAGCAAAGCCTTACGTCAGGTCGCACAGTGCTTCGCTAACCTTCCCAGAGTTAGCAGCCAGCCTAGGGCCCGGCTTCCCCCCGGTGGTGGTAAACGCCCCTCCAGACCCCCCTTTCCTAGGAAGAGGAAATGTCAGCCCTCCGCCCACCCTCCAGGCGCGCCCAAGCAAGGGACCTCTCACCCCGGGTTGATGTCCCCCGGGCCCGCGCCAGGACTCTCATACTAAGCATTTTTAGGCTCAGGTGGGCGGCTGCCTGCTCTTAACCTCCTTACCAGAAGTTTAGACTAGAGCTCTACTCTGGGGCTCGTCCAGTTGGAAAATGGTTCGGGGACTTATCTAGGGGTTCAGGTCTTCTCCTCCGTGGGAAAGGGAGACCACCTTACGCCGTGATCGCTCTGGCCCACGGTCACCCTACTTACTCTTCGGTACGTCCCCGAACCCCTCTCAGCCAGTATCCTCTTGCTGATTGCTTCCGTACTGGAATTCCCCTCCAGCCGCTATAGTCCCCCTATACTCACCAGGGACTATACCCTCATGTCCCCTGATTGTGCGGGGGACAATTTCTACATGCAGGTCCTGGGGACACATTAGGGCCTCCAACCCCTGCGGCATTCTACCGGACTGATACTATCCTCCGTCCCCCGCGCTACCGCGCTCTTAGCTCGCCGATCTGCCTTTGCCCTCCGGGAAAGATCCTTCCCCTGACGGATCTTGCGGCCACCTCTCCAGGTGGACGTTCTGGGGATCGATGGCAGATCCGCCTTACCTGAGTGCTGCTCATGGAGGCAGGCCCCCCGGCGTGCCTGCGTTAGTACCGGAGGGGGCGTCCCCATGTCCACCGGCTTAGATATACTGGATATCACCTGCTTGGCAGGCGCCTTTGGGGGATCCCCACAGTACCTGTGTTTACCGCCTTTTTCCCCCTATGGCCGGTACTCACCCCCCCCCCCCAGGGGGTCCGGCCAGTCCACCTGCCTATTCCCCGTCGGGCCGCGGACTGGTGGCACCCTACTGCTGTGAAGTCAGCAGTCCCCTTTTCAGTTAGGTCCTCCTCCCGGAGGTCCGGACCCTTGTCTCCATATGTCTCGCTAGGGCAGACTGTGTACCCCTTCTGCTCCGGGGTACACCTCTACTCTTCTCCGGGATAGGCTCTCTAGTTCGGCCTGTCTTCCACTGTTGGTCCTCTGAGTTATGGACTCTACTCCTAAGGGAGTGCTCAGCTTGCCGTGAGCCCCCTGGAAGACCTGCCGTCCTTCTCCTGACCCAGCTGACGCCTGGATCCCATGGCCTTCCGGATTTGGAACTTCCTCCTCGCTGCGGTGAAGTTTCCTTGATGACCTCGCTACTGCGTCTACAGTGCCTTCATCACAGGACTACTTCCGACAACCCGGTGGGTAAGCAGTACAGGGTTCTAAACCATTAATTCATTAGAAACTTAATGGCCGGTAAGCTCTGTATGGTACTAGATCATTTACTCATTACATGCTTAATGATACTCTTCATACTCCCCTCAGCCTACTCCCGTAGCCTGGGGTTTTTTTTGCTGTATCCTAATGGTACCTGTTCTGCACTCTAAAGACTTGCCTCCATAGTCTTTGGATTCGCTGTTCCTCTATTCAACTCCTGCCCTCCATCCCTCAGGGGATGCCGGAGATTCAGGCTGGGCAAATGCCATCCCGTCTGGGCTGCGCTTATGGGATCTCCCCGGGCATCCTAAGCTAGGGAGTCCCCACGTGTGAAGACTCATTCCTGCTTGTTCCTGGAGATAGCACAGTTACTTACCTGTAACAGGTGATCTCCGGAACAGCAGGAATTAGTCTTCACAACCCGCCCACCTCCCCTGGGAGTTGTATCTCTCTTTTTCTCTATTCCTTCCTCTCCTCTCCTGCCGGCTCAGCTATGAAACTCAACTGGGGAGAGGCAGTAGGAAGGGCGGGAAGCCACCGCGCAGGCGCGGGGGATGCTCCCAAAGGCTTTCTGATTGGATGCTGGGGAGCATTTTCCCGTGCGGGCTCCGTCGGCGACGTCTCCCACGTGTGAAGACTAATTCCTGCTGTTCCGGAGATCACCTGTTACAGGTAAGTAACTGTGCTTTCCATTCCCTCCTCCTAACCTCACCAGCTGTGCAGTTCTGTTGTATTACTACATTTCACATATAGTATCTTTCCTCTTCCTCCCTTTCTTCCTACCCTGTCCTTCCTGAATAGATTATATCCTGGTATACCTATATTCCAGTTATGCTTCTCTGTGTACCACATCTTTGTGACTGCCACTAAATCCAAGTCAGCCTCTTCCATTACAAACTGTATATCTGAAGCATTTCCATACTATGGGCTTTAGCTTTCAGAGTTTTCTAGATTCCTTTTGTTTCCCTTTTCTATGCAAATGATTAATGTTTTACTTACCTTACAACTTTGTTCACCCATCCCTGATGATCCCACTTTGACGCCCCTCTCAGTATATTAGCCAGTCTGTTGTGAAAGACACTTTCTTTTCTTTGATAGGCAGATGCCATCTCTGCTCAGCAGCCCTTCAAAATTCATCCTGTGATCTGGGAAGCCAAAATTCTCTCAATGACATCTGCCCAGCCATGCATTCCATCGCCAGGGTCTGAACCTCTCTGCCTCATCTTTACACTGACAGGGAGGATTGAGGAGAACACCACTTGAGCACCAGTCTGCTTCAACCTCTCAACCAGAACCAGACAACCACTTTGATATGTTTTTTTTTGAGGGGGGAGGGTTGGGGAGAGCAGAATACGTAGCAGTATCCTTTGTGCAACATGGATGAGCATCATCAAATAATAATCAGGCTTAATGTTTCTTGGCATACTCTCCATAATGTCTTGGAACTTTACACTAGATGGACTGCACTCCTCCTGGGACATTATGGCTGTTGACACATTGACCTGTGCCCTTGGGAAGGAAATCACCAGTCACTACTACCCTTCTCTTTCTGGTGGTCCCTGATCATGCAGCTTTGGGTTTTTTGAGCTTTGCTTCCTCTTCTTCCTGAGATGTAGTTGCTTCTTTCACTTCCAGGACTGCATACTGGTTCTTCAGTTCAAGGGAAGGTGAAGTTAGGATGTTGATTCTGAAGACCATGATGATCTATGTCCAGCTGTCATCTTTTAGCACAGTTTCATTTTTCCAACTGCTGGAGATCGTAAACACCTCAAACATTTTACACAGGTACACTACCAAAAAACTGCCTCCAGTTTTGCAACTGATTCCTATAGATTTTGGAGTGCTGAATCCAGGAAAAATAGCCAAAATGTTCCATCACGTCACGTTTTCTTGCAAAATTAGATTTCTTACCCATATAAGGAATGTTCACATAATTTCTTTTAGCCGACTGCAGTTTATTTTCTTGGCCCAAAATAGAGGTTGTAATGGTTAACTAACTAGAAACACTCCCTCATGATATTTTAGAGTGTTTTGTATTCATTTTATACATTAACAGGACAATTGGGAGGCGGGGGGCTAAATCCAGTACTCGCGCTGGCGCATGTTCTTTCCTGTTCGCTTCGCCTCGCCTCGTTCGCTCGCTCAAACACGGTGGTTGCGACATGAAAGTTCCTGTCAAATTTCAGTTTCTTGCAAGTTCATTATTACCTTTTGTTTGCTCAGTCGTAATCCAGCTTTATTCCGAAGTGGTTCACTACAGTTGTAGTTTGCAGTGCTGTGTATTTGTGATGGCTCACAGAGCCAGAGGTTGCGTCAACTCTCCGGACAGTTTTTGTTTTATTTGTGGGGAATATACCGTGAAAAAGCGGCAGAGGAACATTTCTGCATTTATTAAAAAAGTATATTTCGCCTATTTCGGTTTGAAGTTAGGCGATCAAGACAAACCGTGGGCTCCTCACAAAGTGTGCTAGACATGTGAGGAAGATCTACGCTTATGGATGAAAGGTAAAAACAAGCATTTCGTTTCGGAATACCTATGATGTGGCGTGAACAAAGAGACCACAGCAGTGACTGCTATTTTTGCTCTTGCATTGTGAAGGGATACAACTTAAAAAATAAGAACGTAATAAGTTACCCCATCCTTCCCTCAGCAATTAGGCCTATGCCTCATAGCAACGAAGTACCTGTGCCTGAACCACCAAAATCTTTGGATCATATTTGTGTGGACGGTTCTGATCATGATGAGACTCATCAGATGGCTTTTCCCGATGAGTCCAGTACTTCCGAGTTTGAAACGGAACCAGATCCGAAACCTGAACTTTTCTCTCAAGCTGAATTGAATGATTTAGTCCGGGATTTAGGACTCCCAAAAGATGCTGCCCAACTGCTAGGTTCTCGGCTTAAACAGAAAAATCTATTGTCACCAGGAACAACTTTTTATTGGTACCGCAACCGCGAGACACAATTTTTGTAGTATTTCAGCAAAGAGGAAGATTTGGTATTTTGCAACGATATATACGGAGTGATGGAAAAGTTTAAACTCAAGTATGATCCTGCTGAATGGCGGCTGTTCATTGATTCGTCAAAAGACAGCATAAAAGTGTTCTTCTTCATAATGGCAACACATTTGCTTCAGTTCCTATTGCTCACTCTGTTATTCTCCATGAAAAATACGAGAATTTGGCCCTGATTCTTCAGAAGATTCGTTATGATGAGCATAAGTGGATGATTTGTGGAGACTTTAAAATTCTGTCCATGCTATTAGGGCAGCAATCTGGTTTCACCAATTCGGGAGTATTTGAGACCCGGTGAGAAAAATGTTCTTCATGAGAGCTTGGTACCTCGTGATAAAATTCTATTACCACCTCTCCACATTAAGTTGGGTCTCATTAAGCAATTCATCAAGTCCCTTCCAAAAGATGGTGAGTGCTTTCGGTACCTTTGCTCAAAGTTCCCCCGACTTTCTGAAGCAAAGCTAAAGGAAGGAGTGTTTGTTGGCCCTGATATAAGGAAACTCATTTCAGATGGAGCATTCGCTGAAACGATGTCTGAGAAGGAAAAGAAGCCTGGGATTCCTTCAAGGATGTTGTTCTCAAATTCTTGGGGAACAGGCGGGATGAGAACTATAAGGATATTGTTGCCAGGATGCTCAATGCCTTCAAAGAACAAGGCTGTAACATGAGCCTGAAAGTCCATTTCTTGCACTCCCATGTGAACTACTTTCCCGAAAACTTGGGGGCGTACAGTGAAGAACAAGGTGAAAGGTTTCACCAGGACATCAGGACGCAGAGAGAAGGTACCAAGGAAGATGGAACACCACTATGATGGCTGATTGCTGCTGGTTGCTGCTGCGGGACACCCAGATGAAAAATACGCCAAGCAGCGCACCAAGAGAAGCATTCGGGGAAGAAGAAACGGGCCCACCAGGAGATTGATTGACCCAAGAATGACTTTAAAATCTAAACTGTGTTGACAAATATCGTGTTTTTACTAAACTTTGAAATAAAAATTTGCTAGTTATTACCACAGTGTCGGATCTCATTTATTAGAATTTTATTTTCACACCATCGGGTGTTTGTCTTCATGTATTGCAATGGTGCGGTTTGCGTTTTCTATTCTTACATACATACCTGTACAACATTTTTTGCACATTTCTTTGCTTTGCTTTGTGTCTAACCTCGCTCTTATATGCTCAATGTTTGTGCACATGTATGTGGCTGTTTTAAGTGCAGACACTTTTGCTACCATCACAGTGTGTTTTTGTTGACATTACTCTATTCTTATGTGCTGCCTTGTTACAATTTTCTTTATTCTTATTTGAATAACTACTAAACAATTAGTATAAAGAATTCATCCAAGAAACTTTTATCTCGATCGCACTCAATCTGAAACGTTCACCTCAAACTGCTAACCCAATGTAGCAAAAAATCTGTACGTGATGGAGCAAATTGGTTACCAGATTTGGATTCAGCGCACCAAAAAACGTAAAAATCAATCGAAACATTAGAGGAAGTTTAAAAAAAAATTTTTTTAGTGTACCTGTGTTATCAATGAGGTTCTCATTATCATGGATGCTGCTCAGCTTTGTCACCTCTTCTTTCAGTCCCTTCATTGGTCTGCTGAGGGCATTGACCTGCAGGCATCTAGCATACTGAACTGATCCCTGGCCCTGGATCCTGTGGTCTATCTGGATGGAGGGGATTTCAGCTTTGGCAACACAATGCTTCCTAGCCATATTTCTCCTGTAGGATCTTGGGTACCTTGACTTGAAATGAGCCCCTCCAAGAATGTCAGAGCTTTCTAGGCTTTTTATACAATCTTCCCGTTATGTGATAACACTTTCATAGCTTCCTGTGGCATTAGCATGAAACCATATTGCAACTTATAGGTACTGGAAAAGGCACCTGCCATGCTTAGCAACAAGTAGTGGTGAGGCAGCCTCCATGTGGTCAAGTGCTATCCTGCTTGTCTTTTGCTAACTTCTCTGTCTTTTAATTAGACAGCAGTTCGTTACTTGGCTCTTCACAGCACACAAAGCAAGCTCCTTTGGTTAGCACAAATGCCACCAACAGGACCTGTTGCTTTTTCACTGCATCAGGTACCATGGCACCCAGTGTATCCTCCTCGGTCTGCTGCCTTTCAACTTGAAGCTCAGTCTGGAGGGAGGCTGGGGTTATATGCTACAGGGGAGGAAGTGTGCTCCTTGCCTGAGACACAATCCCTGGGATACAGGAATCTTTGAGATAGGATCATCAAGCACTGTGAGGCTTCAGGCTCAGGGATTTATTCTGAACTACAAAAGTTTACTTAAAATCTTTAAATATTTGAACTGGTGAAAACTTAATAGAAGATAGCAGAGAAAGTGGCCTAGTTGTTGAAGCAATGGACCGAGAACCAGGGAAGCAAGGGTTTAATTCTTGCTTCTGCCACTGTCCCTTTGTGACCTTGAGCCTTTCTCTTTATCTTCCCTTCTTTAGATTGTAAGCTTTTGGGGGAAAGGATATATATATTATATCTATTTGTCACCACTATACAGTGCTGTGCATATACAGTAATGCTATACAAATTATAAAAATTTCTATTGAAATAAATGTGGGAAACAAAGCGAAAAGCACCTGAAAATTGGGAACAAATGAAAATGAGCCAATTTTTTTTTTTTTTTTTGCTTGCACACATCCCTACAGCATTGTCTCCACTACTGAGTTAGAGCAACTATGCTTCCTAGGCCAGTTCTATCAGTTTCAGGGTGAACTCCTGAGACTTCCACAATCAAAGGAAATTGCCACAAACTGCAATCAGATGTCTTTAAACTTCTGGTGACTGGCCTCGGGTTCTAGCACAGGTCCCTCTGGCTCTGGAACCCTTGCCCTTCTGGACTCGGCTCCTGTGAACAGTTTCTGGGTCTGTAAGGGCTTACCAATCTGTTTGCTGTAATATCATCATAAGGGGTAATAGAGAAACTGAGTAATTCAACACAGTGTTCTCGACCTTGAATCAGATACAGACACAGAAGAACGGGGTACAACAGAAGATAGGAATAGGAATGTGCAGGAGTACAGACATAAATGTAACACAGGCAGCATAGGAGTTAACTAAAAAAAAAAAAAGACATTTGCAGAAAGAAAGAATTGAGACATGAAATCTGGGAACTAAACTTACAAAAGGGTAAGGAAAAAATAAAGAGATAAGATTGTGTGTTCGCACGCAGGTACATGCTGAAAAGCCTATAAAGTAGGAGAAAAAATGTACAAAGAGAATTAGTGGGAACAGAACACGGAGGTGCTGTACCGACCTTTCCTTCTTATTAGGTATGCTTATGCTATCTGCTTGCTAGGTGTAATTAGGTAATATACTCAAGCTTCTATAATAAATGATTTCTTGTTAAGCACTGCAACAATTGGTTTGTATGCTTCTTAGCATGTATATGTGTGCCTGAGGGGGGAAGGGTGGGTATAGCAGGGGAAGGCTATCCTGGGTAATTCCCTAGCACTTCAGAATCACTAGGTGAGTGTCCAAGGAGTGTCGCCTCCGAACCTGAGCCGAAGGTAACCGCTAACAGGTCTTCCAATTTTTTTTCATGGATCGGAAGCCCCTTTTT
Source organism: Ichthyophis bannanicus (assembly GCA_033557465.1). Lineage (NCBI taxonomy): Eukaryota > Metazoa > Chordata > Amphibia > Gymnophiona > Ichthyophiidae > Ichthyophis > Ichthyophis bannanicus. Next base: position 550,239,701 of record CM066033.1, read on the forward strand.
CCTCTCTTCCTCTGAGGCTTCCTTTAGCCTCTTACTCCTCATGCATTGTTCAATGGCTTAGTCAGCCAAAGACAGGACACTGTTGGTGCAGTGGTTTAGCCATTCAAATCTCCCCTATGTTTGGTGGGAACCCCTCCTATTCATACCTTACTAGTGGTGAACCCTCCCAGGTCTGGAAAGTTCTTTGGTTTCAGATTAGTAGCAACTCATTTACCCAGTAGAGTCCCTAGAATTCTCTGTCAGTATCGATAACTACTAGGGAATACAGTCCAATTCCCTGAATGTTGCAGTGGTTGGTAGAGGAAAAATACACTTATTGGGTAGGAAGTATTTGATGATTGTGTTGGAGGAAAGGCAAATAAATTTAACTCGGAGTGGAGGAGTGGCCTAGTGGTTGGGGCAAGGTACTTCAGGCCGGAGGGTCGTGGGTTCAAATCCCACTAGAGGACAGTAACCTTGGGCCGGAAGGACTGGGTGCTCCTTATGGTCTTGGGCAAGCTACTTAACCCTCCATAGCCCATGTTCCCTGTAAAATAGTTATCTCCAAGTTATAATGCCCTGTTCAATGTAATTTCAGTTTGTTCAATGTAAACGGCCTTGATATCATGAAAGGCGGTATATAAGAAATGTTAAATAAAATAAATAAATAAATGTTGGACGTCTAGGATAGCATAATGGTTATAGTCATAGATTAGGAACAGGTTCATATCTTGCTGCTGTTATAGTTCAACTTGTGCTGAGTACTGGGGATGATAGTGTGCTTTCTTCTCTACACACTCGGGATATTTTTCAGTCTAAACAAGCACTTTCCAGATGCTTGTTCATCACTATGTGTGTGCCTCGGAGTTCGTTTAAAGTTAGACGTGGACTTCCGGTGATGTTATCGGGCTAAATGGTGGTGTGTGAAGTGGGAGCTCCGCCACCAAAGCCTGCCACAACAGGGTTAAAACCCCCTTATACTGTGCAAATAAGCGGTGAAATGCAGCAAGTAAGGCAGAGGCACCAGTAATGAAGCGGCTGGAGGCTGTGTGCACGATCGTGGAAGTCCAATCAGTGGGAAGCTGAAGGAACCGCGGGGCCCAAATGGCAGCGCACATGGCCGTGAAGTGCAGCGGCTGGGGGAGCTGAGGCAGAGACGATCCTGGTAAGAACACTGGTGAAAACAGGCAGTGCACGGAGGGAGACCCAGCAGAGAGGGCAGAAGCGGCTGCAGTGCAGAGAGGGAGCATAAACGCTTGCCAGAGGCTGCGTTGGAAGCAGGCAAGCAAGAGAAGGGTACACAGCATGAACGAAAAGAAAAGGAACACAGACTACAGTTAAAAGAAACAGATCACTGAAGAAGAACTCTAAGTAGCAGGAGAAGGTGGAGAGAGTACAGATGGAGAAAGCAAGAGGAGGGATATCAGCCAAGAAAAAGCTGGCAGAATTTAGATCCTCCTATGTGCAATCAAAAGGAGGGAAAGAAGGGAAGAAGGAAGGTAAAATGGTGGCAGAGCATGCGGCTGAGCTGGAGGAGGAAATGGAGGGTGCATGGAGTACGGGAGTAGCTGACATGATTAAGACATGGCTGGTGGAACTGAAAGAAGAGCTCAAAGTGGAAATCAGTGGAGTTAAAAATGAGTTAAAAGAGATTTTACAATCTTTAAGATAAGACATAGTGGACCTAGGATCCAGAGTGGAAGAAACTGAACAGCAGGTGGAGCAACAAGGGGAAGCAATGGAGGATTTACAAAAAGGATGGGAGGAGTTTAGCTCAAGAAGAGCAGAAAGAGAAAATGGAGGACCTGGAAGACCGTTCATGGAGATGCAATATAAGAGTGAGAGGTATCCCAGAGGACACTAAATATAAAAACTGTGAGGAAGTAATTACAAAAGTCTTTGGACACTTGTTACAAACAGTGGCCCTAGCGGAGGAAATAGCAGATGCACCTCTGCAAATAGAGCGAGCGCATAGGGGGCTGGGGCCCATTAGGGTCAATCGACCAAGAGACATTGTGGTATGTATGAACTCCTTTAAAGCCAAAGAGCGCATCGTGAAGGCGTCCAGGAAACTGGGACATTTTAAGTGGGAGGAGCACGCGGTGGAACTGTTTCAGGATTTGTCCCTTGGCACATTACAGCGCCGGAGAGAGTTGAAAGTGGCGACGGCCTACATGAGGAAGGAGGGGATACGCTATAAGTGGTTATACCCTTTCGGCTTACTAATAACAGTGAAAGGAGTGTCGCGGAGGGTGAAGACAAGCGAGGAAGCATGGAAGGCATTAAGAGACATGGGACTAACTAACCTTCCAGAAAGTGTAGAAGGACCTGCACAAACAAAAGCAAGCGCAGCATCCACATCTAGGATGGAAAGTTTACAGTGACACAGGGCACCAGCTAATGGCCGGAGGCTGGCGAGACTCAACAAGGGAAGTCCTGGAGGGAAAACGGCGGTGAAGGAAATGGGCTGAGAGAGACAACACCTGGAAGCCGATCTAAAGAAGAATTAACGAATGAAGCGGGATGATAGACATGGCTCAGTGATCTGTAATGCAAAGTGGAATCAGAGGGACAGGGTGCATGGGGTGGGAAGGGGGGGATATTGATTGTAATGATGAGATAATGTGATTATAAGTATGCCAGGTGGGGAGGTGGAATGGGAAGATTAGGGCAGGGGAGGCACCGATAGTCAGTCACCATTTTTGGAAGGAGAGTCTCCACAGAGGAGATGGGGGGGAAGGGTGAGGGAAGATGGGAGGGAGGGATGGGGGAGGAGGAAGGGGAGGGAGGGGGAAGGGAAATGGGGGAGGGGAAGGGAGGAGAGGGGGAGGGAGTGGGGATGGGGAGGAGGAGGAGGAGGAGGGCAGGAGAAGGTGGGGGGAACATACTTTATAGGTGAGTTAAAAATAGTAACTTTAAACGTAAAAGGGCTTAACTCGCCATTTAAAAGGCAGAAATTATATAAAGAAATAACACGCCAAAAGGCGTCGTTAGTGCTCATACAGGGAACACATTTAACTCGGGCAACAGAACACCTGGTCAAACCTAAGGGGTATGGGGTATGTGTACATGCATCGAATACAGTAGAAAAGGAGGTGTTGCAATCTTAATAGACTCAAAATTAAAGATGTAACTGCAGAAAGTAGTCAGAGATAAAGAGGGGAGATATGTATTATTGCGTTTAAAATTGGGGAATGAGTGGTATTGCATAGTGAATGTATACACGCCTACAGGGGTGCAAAACGAATTTTGGACAAAGCTCAATGAAGAGGTGGGGAAATTAGGAGAGGGAAAACTCATATGTGGGGATGATTTCAACTTAATGTGGAATCCAGTCAGGGATGCTACGGGGAAAAGAGAGGGCAAAAAAGCAGATAGGAATAAATATCGCAATTTTGTATTACAACATTGCTTGATAGATGCATGGAGATCCCAACACCCTAGGAAAAGACAATTCTCATACTTCTCCCATGTACATGGGTCATACTCTAGAATAGATGCCATATGGGTAATGAAAGAGGTGGTGGGTAGGATTAAGGGGGCGGAGATGGATTCAATAACGTGGTCTGACCATGCTTTAGTAGAGGTTAGGATGGCATTGGAGGGGGGGGGGGAGAGGCAATCGGTTCTGGAGGTTAAACAAATCTCTATTAGAAGATGAGAGGATTAAAGTGGAAATACAGCGGGAAACAAGGGATTACGTTAGATGGAATGATAATGGTGAGGTGGCATGGGGTGGAGTATGGGATGGATATAAGGCGGTAATAAGTGGAGTTCTTATTAAACGGAGGGCACGAAAAAGGAAGGAAAGGGAGGAAAGAGATAAGGAACTGAGAGAAAGGTTAATGAAGCTGGAAGAATTAGATGCGCAAGATAGAAAGGCAACATCTAGAGGACAAGTGCTGGCAGTAAGAGCTCAGGTAAACGCCATGCAAGCAGAAACTATAAGGTATCACATGCAGTTATTGAGACAAGAATTTTTTGAGGGGGGAAATAAAGCTGGGAGCTACATGGCGCAGAAATTGAAACAGTGGAGATTAAGATCACACATATTGAAAATTAGAGATTCTGGAGGAAGGTTGGTCCACAAGGATGGGGACATCCGAGAGGCTTTCAAGAAATTTTAACAGTCGTTGTGTGAAGCAAGACCCCCTCCAGAGTCGGAGAGGGTACAGAGCTATTTAGACTCCATAAAGCTTCCGAAATTGAAGGAAGAGAAACAAAAGGAGTTAAATAAAACCATAAAACAAGAGGAAGTACTGGTAGCGATAAAACAGTTACAAGCAGATAAGGCGCCGGGACTGGATGGGCTAACAGCGAGGTCCTATAAAAGGTTTGGAGCGATATTAAGTACACCATTAGTAAGGTTGTTTAATCTGCCAAGAGAGGGGGTGTATTAGCAGAAACCATGGGATGGGCAGGAATAACGGTAATACATAAAGAAGGAAAGGACTCGCAAGAATGTTCATCGTATAGACCAATCTCGTTGTTAAATCTAGATGCCAAGCTACTGGCCAGAATTCTGGCTATATGATTAAATAGTGTGATAGGGAAATTGATACATCAAGATAAAGTGGTATTTAGCTCCGGAAGGCAGGTATCAGACAATATTCGGAAGATATTAAATATCATTTGGTCGATTGAGCAAAGTAAGGAGGAGGCACTTCTATCCTTAGATGTGGAAAAGGCTTTTGATCAGGTGTCTTGGCCTTTTCTGTTTTGGGTAATGGAAAGAATGGGGTTGGGGGAAGAATTTATAGGATGGGTACGAGCATTATACCACAATCCGAAAGCTTGTGTTAGCGTGAATGGGGCTTACTCTTCTTTTTTTGAGCAGGGGAGAGGGACGAGGCAGGCGTGCCCTCTGTCGCCTCTGCTTTTTGCAATTTCCGTTGAAACGTTTGTGGAGAGGGTGAGAGAGAGGGCAGACCTGAAGGGTATAGTAGTAGGACAGAAGGAATGGAGAATATCATTGTTTGCAGATGATATAATCATGAGTGTAATGAGACCGAGCTTCTCTATACCAATATTAATGTAGGAATTAGAAGAATATGGAAGGCTGTCGGGATTTACTATAAGTTGGACAAAGTCTGAAATATTGAATTTGTCACTAAAAAAGGAAGTGCAGGGAACCTTACAAAAGAAAAATCCATTTAGGTGGGCTGGGGGAACTATCTGATACCTAGGGATACAAATAAAGTAACAGGTTGGATTCATTATATGAGCTAAATTACCCAAAACTATTTGGACAGGTTGAAAGCTTGTTGAATAGGTGAGGACAAGGATACCTATCCTGGTTTGGGTGTATTGCAGCTATAAGATGATGCACTTGCCTAGATTTCTGTTCTTGTTTCAAACGTTGCTGATATTGGTACCACATAGAAAACTAAAGCAATTGCAAAGAATCTTTAATAGATTTATATGGCAAAATAGGAGTTCCAGAGTCGCCATTTCAGTCTTACAGAGGGCTAAAGGAGACGGCGGGCTGGGGATTCCTAACTTTCGAAAATACTATGTGGCAGCACAAATGAAAACGCTATACGACTGGCAAAGAGAAAAAATGAAACACTGGGTTCAAATGGAAGAGGATTCAGTAGGGAGTGGGATTGGAAAGGATAGTGTGGAGGGGAAATAAAGCACCTGAAAATAAACCTATAAACCTCATCATTGTACATATCTTGAATATCTGGAAACAAAATAGGAAATTACTAATACAAGACAAAGGATATATTTATTTTATTTATTATTTATTATTTATTTAACACTTATTTATATACCGCATCTTCCAGCGATCAGTTGCGGTGTACAATTAACAACAGTTAACAATGCAGAGCTTGGTTTACATAGAACATTATAACTTTTTACATAGAACATCTTAACTTGCATAACATAGGGTTTAAAAACTAGGCAGAATAAATCAACTAACACAGATTGTGTAATAATTTAAACAAAAGTACTGTCTCTACCGCAAAGGCAGATCATAACCGTTGCAACTATATACAAGTAGGGTATCAGTGCATAGGAGTGGAGTGTTCATTCAGTTAAGTTTTGTATGTTATCTCTTGTAGGAGGGAGTATACGCTTGATGTGGGCAGGTTCATGTTTAGCCTTTATCTAAGTTGGGTGGAAGGTTTTCCATGGTATTATAGTGTTTAGTGAATAGATACGTTTTCAATTTTTTTCTGAATTCCGTTATCTCTGTTAGTGATCGTAAGTCCTCTGGTAACGAGTTCCAGACTGTTGGGGCTATGTGGGAAAAGGCTCTATTATTTGTAAATTTGTGAGTTCTTATATATTCTTTTGGAATCTTTAGTTTATTTGATTGTCCTTTTCTATGAGTGGGCTTAAGTGGTTCTTTGCTTATTAGATTACATAGTGTTTTCGGGGCCATTTCATTTAGGGCTTTGAATGTAGTTATTATTGTTTTGTAGGTTATCCTGCTTTGTATTGGTAACCAGTGAAGGGATGCTAGTATCGGTGTAATGTGTTGGAGTGAATTTATCTTTATGCAGGGGATGACACTAGAGGCATGCTTTGAGAAGGGCCAGGGTTGCATACATTGAGAAGATGGGCAAAGTTAAGCCTAACATATATTTCCCAGAAAGTGGTTAAAGAGGGTATTAGAGAGTTTGGGGGTATTAAGGATTTATATGGGTTAACAAACAATGATTACTATAGTTACATGCGGGTAAGCCACTTTGTGAGACAGCAGAGAGTATGGCAGGATTTATGGAATAATCGGGGGTGGTTTGAGGCCCTATGCTCAGGACATTTAGGTAAAAAAGGAGCTTTGTCCAAGATTTATAAAGGGTTAATGGAGAGAGGAGAGGGCAAGCTGGAGTTTATGAAGAAATGGGAGGAGAAGGATTTAAAAGTGCAATGGAATGACGAGGAGTGGGACAAGATAATACAGAGAGTGGCAAGCCTATCTATAGCCACTCAAATAAAGGAAAATGCTTATAAAGTGCTTTATCAGTGGTCTTGGACACTGACACGAAAGAGGCGAGCGGGTCTGGGACAATCGGAACAGTGTTGGAGGGGATGTCAAGAGAGAGAGGGGATATGTTGCACATGTGGTGGACGTGTGGGCAGATTTAAGCATTCCGGGAAAAGGTCTTGGATATAATTTATGAAATGACAGGATACAGACTACAAAGGAAGCCACCATCAGGAGGAGGACATCTCGGAGAGGGAAGGGGAGTACTGCACCATTGTACAGTGGCAGCAAGAAGTGAGATAGCAAAATACTGGGCAGGGTCCGGTAGCCCCCAAAGTGCAGGCTTCGTTAGAAGAGTGGCGGACATGTGTTTGATGCATAAACTAATGGGGCTGAGACAGGGGAAAGGAGAGAGGACTGCGAAACAGTGGAAGGGAGTATGGAAATGATTGGAAAAATGGAAAGGTGGAGAGAAGGTGGGATTATAAGCATAAGCATTAGCATAAAGCAAGGCTAATGTACTAAAAGGTGAAAGAGTGTGTATATTTGTAATAAACAAGAGATACAAAAGGCATGAGCAAAAGAAGAGGGAAATTGAGAGGGAAGGGAGGGGGCGGTAGGGGAGGGGGAAAGTAGAAAACTAGACAATCGCAATTGTTGAAATAGTAGGTAGGGGATAAAACTATGTATGCTTGTAAGACTGTGGCGGAAAGTGTATAAGGTTGTGTTAAGTAGATGTTTGTAAGATATACTGAAACAGTGAATAAAAAAGTTAAATGGAAAAAAAAAGACGTGATGCTAGACAGCCATGACATTTCTGTAATCAGGTGGAGACGTCCTGGTCCATGGAAACACCCTAACCATGCCTCCACTGTCCCGGGAACGCTTCAGCCATGCCTCTGTTCAGAGTCGGACAGCCTCATGTTGGGAACGTTCCCAGAGCCGGCTTCTAAAATGACTCTGGAAACATCTCTGTGCTTTGGACGTCTCTATGCCCATTTTCAGATGTCCAAAGCACAAATAGGGCTTCTAAACTTCACCCTATAAGTCTTTAGTTGTAAGATTTTGACTATAAGACCAGAATGGGAAAAGTTTTAATTAAATGTGGCATATGAGTTTACTGGCAGCAATATAGAAAACTGTATTCAAAAAAGCAATCAAAAATGTAAAAAGATATACAAAATCATAGGAAAAAATCAAGTACCCATGACAATATTTATATACCAGTTTTAATGAATGCTGTTTTTTTTTAAGCACACACTTTTATTCATTAAGAATGTGCGCTGGAAAATAACATTTTGGCTCATTTTCGGACGTCTCAGTTACTGAGTTTTTCTTTTTACCTCTTTTCACACATTTGGTTTCATAAAGGTTTTTAACGTGCTCACTTAAATGGTCGCTTAAATCAATTTTGTATGCACTAAGAGGCCCTTTTACTAAAGGGCGCTACGTTTTTGTACTTACCACGTATTGATAGCAAAACATTAATGCACAATAAGTGTAAAGGCATTCCCAGCAGGTCTTCTGCAGTTACTGCACAGAAAGGTTCATTTGCAATTAGCGCAGTACACGTCACACCTCCTGTTGAGATGGTGTTAAGTGCATTGGCGCTAACTGCAAAATTGACAGTATGTGAGAATTACCATGCTGTCCATGCCCATTCTCTGCCCACTAACCTACCCAGGCCCTACCCCTTCACGTCTTATGCAGTTGACGGGGGATTTTTACCAGGCTGACTGCTTTTATCACCTGGTAACCGTTAATTTTAATTGCTTTGTGCACTTTCGTTAACATGCCCCTAAATTCTTAATGTGTGCTAATAAGCCAAATGCACATCTCCACTGTTCCAGACTGCAGCCTTCGTTAGAATTTAGCATCAAAAAAATCTATACCTTATAGACTGTTTGTTCCTGAAACTTTCTTTCTGTCCAGGACCTCTTTCGTTTTACCTACACTATGCATACTGTCTGCTGGCAAAAGCCATGTGCTTCCTCTCCTAGGTCCCTCAGCATACCTGGGAACTTTGATCGCCCTGGGATTAGATTGGTTTGGGGTAGGAGAGGAGTTTGATAGTGTCAGAAGCCATAACATCATCACCAGCGCTCCTTATCCGTATTTGAAGTGCCGTAGAAGCCGCTGCTGGCAAGTTTATTTAGTTTGCTGTTATTGTTGGCGCACAGATGCCAGTAGGGAGCGTTGGCAAACACAGTACAGTTTCTATGCCAGAAAATGCTGAGCGACTCCACTTTCTCTCCTCGTCACTGGGTGTTCTCAGACCCTGTTATGCCCAGGAGCAGGGATTGGGTGGGTGTCTCACATCATTTCTCACTTCCTCTTTGCTCGTAAAGTTTTGTCATTGTACTCTACCATGTCACTAGCAGAGCATTGACCTTCAAGTGATTGTCCTCTTAGGTGTTGTAGCTAAATAAGAATTTATTGCCAAGCTTCATTGCCATATTATTGGCATATACCCATCATGTATTGCAGGACAAACACTCCAAAGTGCCAGGACCGGCAGCTGTGTAAAGGTCATGCAGCTAGCTTTGTTTTACTTTAATTAGATACACAGTGCTATTGCTTTCCACGGCTCATATGATTACAGTTCAGATTGACAGCAGAAGGCTAACCTTTTTGATTTTCTACTCCAGTGCAACCAACCGCAGTAAAAGGTGGTTGTGTGCTTAACCATTCGTAGACCATTTAAACTTAGGATCATTTCACTTTCCTCTTTGGTACCGTCTTCTGCCATCTCTATCCTGGAAATAATTTGTACTCCGTTTTATGACCTAAAAGTAACCGCAGTCAGAAAGCGAGCTGCTTGTGCCCTCCCGTGCAACCTGTCTAGCTCAAGCTGTCATCAAGTTGAATGTAAAGGTGGAGCAGCGTTTGCTATGCCACACGTAGAAAAAGATCCGTTTGGAGGGTAATTTTGTAAAAAGTCGCCTGTGTGTGTAAGGCAAGAAAGGCACTTATGTGTCTTTAGAAGATAGCAGCATAAATCCTGCAGAAATTGCAGTAAAATGACCCCGTGTGCCTTAATATTTGCCCAGTTGCATGTTTTTTGTACTGCACACATGTAATAACGACTCTGCCCATGAGCCATCCAAACTCTGCCCCAGAACATTGCTACATTGAATCTTCATCCGAGTCCACACGTTATTGTCATTGCGTGTAGTTTTATTTGTCAGGTAATTTCTAAAAGCGGCACTGGGTGTGTATGCAAGTAAAAATGCCTTTATAAAATTACCCTCTTGGTGGATTCTCCTGTATATATATATTTTGTTTTCTTTTTTTGCAAATCACAGTGCATGAAAGGAGTTTTTCAGTCTAGAAAAAGTCTGATGAAAACACTCGAGTCTCTGGCTTCTGAACTCTGGAGATACGAACCTTGAATTTTTCCTGATTGATAAAATGTGAGAGGATTGTGAGATCTAGTCAAAGTAACCTCCCAGAGAAAAATAGAAATGGGGGACCCTTTAACTAAAGCGCACTAGGCTTTAGCAACTAATGTGTGTTTAGCACTAAAAATAACCCTGTGCACTGACTGACTGAGGCATGACCAGCATGTTCTTGGCAGTTTCCACGTAGAACGGTATACTAGTGCATAGCGGCGGCATGCATTCATACCACTGGTGCACTGAACACCACCTTTGAGGTGCAATTCAATGCATCCATGCTAATTGCATGAGGCGCAGGTAGCAAGTGCTGACTGCGCACTGCTCACCACCCATCCCATCTCCATCCCTCAACCGCCCCCTCACTACCCGGAAATCAGCACATGTTCACTGTTCTTCCCCCATGCCGCTGGTCACTGCACTTAATGCACACCGAAACCTTCACCGACTGTTCAGTGCACTATAGTAAAAAGATCCCTTTGTCTTGGATCTCAAATATCACAGTCCCAATATCTGTTCAACTTCCAAAGGTATTGCTCTAGTTAGTCAAAAGATAAAACATTCAGTAGTTTGGGTTCAATATTTAAAGGGTTTATGTTCCTAACTTCAAGAATTATGGCCCAAAATTGGCCGCTTTTTGAAATTTATTAGGACTCAGTGCAAAGGTTTAATATGTAATATTTTCACTAAACTCCTAAAATTAAGGAATATAAAAAGTGGATGACAACAGGGCAAATTGAGGGCAGGGAACAAAGTTAGGAGTTTAACATTGATCTTCCGTATTAGCCTCATAAAATCTAAGCAAATGAATGACAGGCCTAAATTTACCAGCATAACTTTAAGCCCTTTGTTTTTGCATCAGAGAGCACAGATTCTACAGATATAGAAGAGACTTTATAATAGTAAACAAAAGGCATATGGTAACCTGCACAGGGAGATTATTTTAGAAGCCTTATTCAAGATTTCCATGTAGAAAATCCTGCATTCGCACGTGGAAATGATGATTTTATAAAGATCTAAATTTGCACGTGGATGTCCTTATACATAGAAATTGCAAGGGGACATGACCTATGTGGCTCAAAAATATACATATGTGGAGAGAAGTTAGCAGTGCGAGACTTGAAGGAATAAAAGAGATCTTTGTCATCGGAATAGATGTATGGACTACAACCAAGGAACTGAACCAGCAACAGAAGGTGGGCCAAGAAAATGTTGAGAATAGGCACCAGGAGATATGAGGGATATGATAAGCCAAAGGCTATCAAGCTAAAAGAGCATTATTGGAGAAGATGCAAAAAGAGGGAGCATGAAAATAAGAAAAAATCACCTTGCAGGGGCCGTTTTTGCCCCCATGGCCACCGGGTTTAAAAAATGTCATAGATGCTCTAGGAACATGTCGCTTACGGACACTCATGACTGTTGTCTATGGTGTCTGGGAGGTGACCATGACCCAGAGCTCTGTTCGCTCTGTAAGAAAATGTCCTCTAAAGCCCTGTTCAGCTGTAAGCAGAAGTCCGAAGACATTTTTCGAAGAGCCACCATGGAGTCCCCGGTGGCGCTTCGGTCATCTCCCAGCCAGTGGGGTCTCCCCCTGCGGCACCACGTTCCAGGCGTCATTCTGACCAAGGGTCCCCCGGGGTGGAACGGCGCAAAAAGAAGATGTCCTTGAAGTCGCTGCCTGGGGCCCCCGACAAGCGCGAGTGCTCCCGTGCCCGGTCGCTTAGCTCCCTTCGGCGTTCCCGAGAGTCGGACAAGGAGCAGCCCCGCAAGGTACCTCGCAGATAAATGGAGGTCTCCGGCAAAGGCGCGCAATCTTCTGAGGGTCGTCCAGGTGAGGAACCCCTCTCCTCGACGCCCTATCCGGTGACCCCGGTATCGACATCCCAGGGCCTCACGCCCGTGTGGGAATCCTATATGCTGGTGCTCGAATGCATCATTTCTATGTTTATTGCTTCCCAGCAGGTGCTCACGGCCAGCTTCGCTGACTTGCATCCAGAGACTGCAGGTCCCTCACGTGGGACACCCAAATCCTTCCAGGAAACCCCCGAGAGCTATGGGCCTCGTGAGAGTTCTCAACATCAGTCTCGCTTGCCCTCCCGTTCCTCTGAGGCGAGATCATCCAGGGCCTCCAGCTCCAGGCCGCCGGCCATCGGACAGGGCGAACCGCCCAGCTCGCATCCTTGACCGACGTTTTGGGATGGGGAATCCGATGGGGACACCTCCCCAGAGACCCGCATCCACCGGGCTCTCCCGTCAGACCCTTCGCCGCCTGACTCCAGCGGCGTTCACCACCCGAGGACACCTCCTTTTTGGTGTTTATCTGGGACATGGCTCAGGCCCTCAACCTGGTCGCACAGGCCAAGGAGGACTTTTGTGCTGAAGAACTTGATATTCTTCAGTACAAGGTCCCGCCCAGGGAATCTCTCACTGTGCTGGTGCTGCCGATTCTATCTCGGCTACTGTTCCGCATGTGGGAGGTGCCAGTCTCAGTTCCCATTGTGAGCAAGCGCCTTGACATAGTGTACAAGGTGCAGCGCGGGCCAGGCTTCCGAAAAACCCAGCTCCCACACACTTCGATGGTGGTGGAATCAGCCATGCGGAAAGCAGAAGAGCTCGAAATCCACACTCATCGGCCCCACCTGGCCGTGAGTCGAGAGCCCTTGATGCCCTGGGCCACAAGGCCTATCAAGGTTCCATGCTTTCCTGTCACACCCAGCTTACCATTTGTATATTTGGATGTTCCTGCGTGACTTTGTGAAGGAACTCGGGGGGGGGGGGGTTCTGCGGGCCTCACAGGGGAGCTCCTGGACAGGTTCCGCACTCTTCTGAAATCCGTGGCCGACTGTTCTAAGTGCATATCTTGAGCCTCCTATGATGGCTTTGAGACATCGGCTGGGGTGGCGGCCTCTGGTATTTGGGGCTTGCACCCCAGGCATGGCTCCAATCCTCGAATTTGGAACAATGGGTACAGGAGAAGCTTTTGGGCGTGCCCTGTCTCGGTGAACAACTGTTTGGGAAAACGATGGAAGAGAAGGCCCGCGGAGATCGAGACGGAGTTCGTTACCAGGACCTGTCTCTCCCGCAAGACCTCGAAGCTGCCTCGGAAGAAGCAGCCAGCCAAGAAACACTTCTTTCCCAGGAAAGGACTCCAGTATCGCAGTTATCCGCCATACCCGGCTACTCCTATGCCAGCTACCCCAGCTCAGGGAAAGCCTGGACAGGGGCACTGCAAACCAAAGGGTCTGAAGACCCAAACGCTGGCTCCCCCACAGCCCACTCAGGGGTTTTGACGCCAGCAGCATGGCCCCTCGCCTTCCAGCGATGCAGCAAGCGATGTCACGCACTGTCCTCCTCTTGGAGAGCTTGGGGTTCTTGGTCAACTTCCCAAGGTCTCACCTCGAGCCAGTGCAGGCTCTCAAGTTCATCAGGGTGCGCCTTAATACTCGGCAGGCCATAGCCTTCTTGCCGGTGGATCGCTCCACCTGCCTCCGAGTTTCTGGCGGCTTGCGTCCAAAGTGCCCACCAGGTCACTGCTCGGTCCATGCTATGTCTCCTGGGCCACATGGCCTCAACCATGCATGTGGTTCCCTACTCTCGCCTGCACATCGCGGACGGCTCAATAGTGTCTCAGTGCCCAATGGAGCCAGTCCCTCGGACAGCTCAGGGACCCTGTCAGGGTTCTCCTCAACCTCCGCTTGTCCCTTAACTGGTGGCAGAACCCCCGCAACCTCCTGTGGGGATCGCCCTTTCAGTCCCCACAGCACAATGTAGTGCTGACTAGAGATGCTTCGCTGTTAGGGTGGGGAGCCCATTGCGGGTCTCTCTGCACACAGGGGCAATTGTCACCCACGGAGGCTCAGCAGCAGATAAACCTGCTTGAGCTCCGGGCCGTCCGGTGGGCCCTGAGGGCCTTCGTTGATCTTCTCAGTGGGAAGTCGGTTCTAGTACAGACCGACAACCGTGTAGCAATGTTCTACATCAACAAAAAGGGGGGCACGGGGTTGCGCTCCCTCTGCATGGAAGAGGTACTCATCTGCTCTTTTGCCACCTGACGGAGGATGTCCCTCAGGGCAGCCTACCTCCCGAGTCAGGAGAATGGTCTGGCAGACACTCAGCAGAATCCTTCACCCCCCAAAGTGGCAGGTTGGCTGTTTCTCCACTGGGGCACCCCAGCGATAGACCTCTTCGCCAGCCCTCAGAACACGCAGCTCCCTCGCTTTTGCGGCCCAGTACCTCACCGGACAGAGAGGGCTCCGATGCATTTCTCCTGGACTGGTTCTCCAGTCTCCTATATGTATTCTCTCCTTTTCCCCTTATTGCAAGGACTCTTTTCAAGGCTCAACGGGACGGGGCATTGTTAATCCTCGTGGCCCCCTTGTGGCCTCGGCAGCCTTTGTTCCTGCTCCTGCTCCAGCTATCAACGGAACCTCCATTTCCCCTGGGCTCGGCAGGGACCTGCTAACGCAGGAAGAGGGTCAGGTTCTTCACCCGAACCTAATCTCCCTATCTCTCACGGCCTGGCGGCTGAAGGGTCTCTCTAGCCTCTTGTGCCCTTCCTGAGGCGGTTGAGGAAATCCTCCTTACCTCAAGGAAGGACTCCACTAGGCGGATTTACGTATTTAAGTGGAAACGCTTTTCCAGCTTGGTGCTCGGAACACCAGATTGACCCCTTCTACATGCCCGGTTCGGGGGGTGCTCCAGTACCTCCTCCACCTCTTGAGGGAAGGACTGAAGTCGAACTCTGTTAGAGTTCATTGAGCGCCATATCAGCTAATCATCTCCCTATCGAGGGAAAACCTCTCTCGGGGCAGCCGTTAGTCTCCTGCTTCATATGGGGTGTCTTCTGCTCTCCAAGCCACCCATCCATCCCCCTCTGGCGGAATGGGACTTGAACGTGGTGCTCACACAGCTCACCTGTCCACCCTTCGAGCCGATGGCAACGTGTTTGCTTCGGCATTTGTCCTGGAAGGTAGCCTTCCTGGTGGTGCTGACCTCAACTTGCCGAGTCAGTGAGCTTCAGGTGCTCATGGCTGACGCCCTTTACACCAGGTTTTATCAGAACAGGGTGGGACTCCGGACCCATCCTAAATTCTTACCTAAGGTCGTGTCGGCTTTTCATCTCAATCAGGAGATAGTGCTCCCGACCTTCTTCCCGAGGACCCATGCTGACCAGGTGTCAGCGGCTCTCCACACCCTCGACTGCAAGTGGGCCCTCGCCTTCTACTTGCAGCGTACTCAGACTCATCGCAGATAGGATTTTCTTGACCTATGATCCCAATCGGTAGGGACAAGCAGTCACCAAGTCCACCCTCTCAGTTTGGATGGTGGACTGCATTGCCTTCGCCCATGCAAAGGCGGGCGTCCCTCTGGATCGTCGAGTCAACCACTCACGGGGTCTGAGCCAAGGCAGCCTCGGTGGCCTCACTGCGCTCCGTGACCCTAATGGACATCTGCCGGGTGATGACCTAGTCTTCCACCAGCACCTTCGCTGCCCACTACTGCCTGGAGAGGGAGTCTTGCCGGGACAGCGCCTTCGGCCAGGCTGTACTCCGTAATCTGTTCGGGGTATAAACAAATCTCCAGGAACAAGCAGGAATGAGTCTTCACATATGGGTACGTCGGTACCGACGGAGCCTGCGCGGGAACGCTCCCCAGCGTCCAAATCAGAAAGCCTTTGGAGCATCCCAAAGCGCCTGCTGCTGCTTCCCGCCTTTCCCAACTGTCCTCTCCTCAGTCTTCTTTTCCGTGGAGCCAGCAAGGTCGTGTTCCTGTCACCGCAGAGAATTTCCTTATTTTTTTCTTATTTCTTTTGTGTCGCGTCTGCCTTCTTCGACGCTGTACCGTAACTGCCGGTCTTTGTTCTTTTCTTCTTGTAAAAACACCACAAAACAAAACTTTTTTCCGTTCTTTTTCTTCGGGTGCACTTGAGTTTTGGGCCTTAGGCCAACAACTTTTTTTCCTTAAATATGGAAAAGCCTGCCTCAGGAGTTAAAAAGTGCGCAAAATGTGGCGGTCCTATGTCTGTCACCGACACCCATGACTGGTGTGTCTGAAATGTTTAGGTCCTGACCATTCCCATAACAGATTGTGTGTGGGTCCTGTTCCATGATGGTCTAAAAGAGGTCGGCAGAACCGAGCTGCCAAGCTCAGTACCCTGTTTCCCTCTGATGCGGCTTCGGTGGCCATCGACGTCTTCCAGGGCTGCTTCTTCCTCACATGGATCTCAGGTAACTAAATATAAATTCAGCCGGTCCCTCGAAGGGTAGATCTCCTTTCTAAGCATCGAGATGCCTCTGGCCTTTGCCCTCGAGGATTCTGCACCGGGAAATTACCCCCGGCGGGAGGCTTCGGCCTATAAAGCATCATCATCGGGGTTCCCAGGATGATCTCGATGGCGTGGCCTCGGACAGATCTCCTGGTGCCATGCTCTGGGGTGCCGGTGGCTTCCACCGGTACCGATTTCCAGGCATTGGCTGCGTCGATGGATCAGAGGATTCTGTCCATAGAAGGCAGTCCTGGCAGCTTTCCTTGTGGCATCGATGCCTGTGGTACCGCAAACAGGACTACTCCGCCGGTACCGGCTCTAGCATCGCCATCGGTACCGATCCCGGTACCGGTGGCATCGACATCAGCATCGGTGTCCGCTATGCCGGTACTCTGTCCTCTGAAGCCCTCCAATACCAATACCCCGGTACCAATTATTCCCGATACCGATCCCGGTCGGTACAGGTATCGGGCTTTGCAAGAGCATCCGGACAGACGATACTTTGATTCCTCTGAGGACTCTGAGGATTCTGAAGAGTCGGTCGATGCAGTGATGCTTCTTCCACAGGAGGAGTCCTCTACTAAACGAAGGATGTCTCCTCCAGAGGATTTGTCTTTTCAAGACTTTATCAGAGAGGTGTCTCGGGGTCTCTCTATTACAGTGGCACCTGAGACAGAGCCCAGAGCCAAGGAGTTAGATATTTTACCAATATCCTAAGGACTCCTAAGGAGGCAGCTACCTTACCTATTCATGAGATTCTGTATGATCTCATGTTGAGGATGTGGGAAGCACCTCTCACCACCTCTACTCATTCTCGCAGTTGGATACCATGTATCGTGTCCCTCCTTGTCCTGGTTTCCATAAAACTCAACTTCCTCACCACTCTATTGTGGTTGAGTCTGCAATGAGAAAGATTAGAAGTGCAAAAGACATGCCTCTAATCCTCCAGGACGTGAAATGTAGAACCCTGGATGCTTTAGGAAGAAGATTCTTCCAAGCTTCCCATGCTTGCTGCGAGAATTAATTCTTATAGTCTCTACATGGGAATGTTCTTAAAAGAAGTCACTGACCATTTGCAGACTTTAAGTCCTTTTATGTCTTGAAGATAAAGGCAAGAATTTCTCACTGGGCTCAAACCATGCCCAGGATATCTCCAAATTCTCCAACCGTGCAGCTTTTGACTCCTTTGAATGCGTAAGCAGAGCCTCAGCTATTGCCATTGGTGCACATAGGTTTGCTTGGCTTCAATCATCTGATTTGGAGATCTGGGTTCAAGATGAATGGGGAAATATCCCTTGTACAGGTGAGAACCTGTTTGGTCAAAGATTGGTAAGCAAAAGCCAATCAGATGGATGCTGAAAATTCAGCTTTGGATAGACTATCCAAATCCACAGCTGCTCCTGCTAAGAAAAGGTTGTTCAAGAAAACACCTTTTTCTAAAAAGGGAAGAATTCTATCCTGCTTATGGTCAGCGGGCATCTTCTGCAGCTCAGTTCCCTTCCAAACGTCAGCAATCCTCCAAACAGACGAAAGCTAAGGCAGGTTATGTCACTTTGCTCCCAGGTGGGGGCAAATTACAGCAGAGAATTGGACCTCTCCATCATCCTTCATTTTTCAAGCTTGCCCCCTCTCACAAGAGTGCACCAGTTCAATTCTCCAACCTCCCTCCTCAGCCTGTTGGAGCAGGAGGTTGCCACTCTTCTCGCCCAGGGGACAATAGAAGAAGTGCCTTTTCAACAACAAGGCACAGGGTTCTACTCCCCCTACTTTCTTATTCCAAAGAAAACAGGGGGCTTCAGACCCATCTTGAACAGATTCCTAGTCAAAGAAAAATTCAAGATGGTTTCTCTAGGAACTCTGCTGCCATACCTTCAGAGTCAGGATTGGCTTTGTTCTCTAGATCTCAAGGATGCGTACACTCATGTTCTCATCCATCCAACTCACAGAAGGTTCCTTCGGTTCCTTTTTCAGGAAAAGCACTATCAATTACAGAGTGCTCCCTTTTGGTCTGGCCTGCTGCACCAAGGGTGTTCACGAAATGCATGGCAGTGGTTGCTGCTTTTCCTGCACACCCTGGGAATATTCGTCTTCCCTTACCTGGACGACTGGCTCATTCGAGCTCCCACTCAATCAGAGGCCAAGACTTTCTCTAACCTGCACAATGCGTATCCTTCAGTATTTAGGGCTGGTAATAAACATCCCAAAATCCAATTTGATCCCTACTCAGTCCCTGGAGTTTATAGGGGCGTTGCTGGATACCACAAGGGCAAGGGCCTATCTTCCCCAGGCCCATTGCCTTCGCTTGGTGCAGTTAGCTTCTCAAGCAGAGTTGAAGCCCCTACTAACTGCTCGAGAGATGTTACAGTTGCTAGGTCACATGGCATCCACCGTACATGTGGTACCATATGCTCGCCTTCACATGAGAGCAGCTCAAGTGGACTTTATCCACCCAATGGACCCAGGCATTAGGCTGCCTGTCAGACAAAATAGCAAACACAAGTCGCCTCATTTTGTCCCTCCAGTGGTGGACGTCCCCTCAAACCTGTTTGCTGGGGTCCCCCTTTCAACAGCCTCTACCCCAAGCAACTCTTACAACAGATGCTTCTCCAATGGGCTGGGGAGCTCATCTTCAGGACCTCTCCACCCAGGGCATCTGGTCCCTACAGAGAGACTTGTCTACATATCAATCTCTTGGAACTCAGAGCAATCTTCCTTGCTCTGCGAGTTTTCCACACCCTGCTCATCCACAAGGCAGTCCTTATCCACACGGACAATCAGGTAGCCATGTTCTATGTAAACAAGCAGGGAGGAACTGGCTCTCTGTCGCTTTGCAACGAAGCACTGCAACTGTGGGCCCTCGCCAGAGAGCATCACATTCATCTTCTGGCAGTTTATCTTCCAGGTGTTCAAAACTCTTGGGCGGACAGACTCAGTTGAGATTCTGCTTCCACACGAGTGGTCCCTACATATCGAACAGGTTTACAAGATTTTTCGAATTTGGGGAAACCCGGACATAGACCTCTTTGCAAGTCCGTGGAATGCCAAACTTCCCTGGTTCTGTTCCAGAACTCCGACTCAGGGGGCTCAGGCAAGGGATGCTTTTCTCCTTCACTGGGGTCAAGACTTCCTGTATGCCTTTCCACCCATTCCCCTAAGTCCCAAAAACCTGTTCAAGCTTCAGAGAGACAGAGGCCGTATGATTCTCATAGCTCCACATTGGCCACGGCAAGTGTGGTACCCTCTGCTTCTACATCTCTCTCAAGCTCCCTCCCTAGAGTTAGGGTCTGCTCCAAACCTCCTCTCTCAAGAGGACGGAAGGTTATGGCATCCCAATCCCCAGTCTCTGCATCTCAGGGCTTGGTTGCTGAAGGCCTAGATCTCCAGGATCTTCATCTTTCTCAACAAGTGAAAGATGTTCTTTATGCTTCCAGAAAACCTTCCACTAGACGTTCTTACTCTTTCAAGTGGAAGAGGTTTACCATCTGGTGTTCTGAGAAGGGTCTTAACCCCCGTGCCATACCTCTGGAATCCTTGCTGGAGTATCTCCTTCATCTGTCTAATGCAGGCCTTAAGACAAATTCAGTAAGGGTCCATTTGAGTGCTGTTGCAGCTTCCCTTAAGCCTCCTAATGGACAACCTATTTCCTCTCATCCTCTTGTAGCAAGATTCATGAGAGGCCTCCTTTTAACAAAGCCTCCCATCAAACCACCCCCGATGGCATGGGACTTAAACTTGGTTCTTGGTCAGCTTATGAAGCCACCTTTTGAACCTTTAGCTACCACCTCCGTGAAATACCTTTCTTGGAAGGTCATCTTTCTCATTGCAATCACATCAGCACGCCGCATTAGTGAATTGCAAGCACTCGTAGCTAATCCGCCTTATACAAGGTTCCATCATGACAAGGTGGTCCTTAGAACTAATCCACACTTTATGCCTTAGGTGGTCTCGCTTTTTCACCTCAACCAGGAGGTCTACCTACTTGTCTTTTTTCCAGGGCCTCACTGCATCAAGTGCAGAGAGGAATCTTCATACCCTGGACTATAAAAGAGCTCTGGCTTTTTACTTACAAAGGACACAGCAACATAGAAAGTCTTCCCAAATCTTTGTTGCCTTTGATCCTTCTCATCTCGGACAACCAGTCTCCAAGAGAAACACTTTCTAACTGGATTGCCCAATGCATTTCTTTCGCCTATCAGAGCAAGAACCTTTCTCTGGAGGGCCATGTCACAGCTCACAATGTGAGAGCCATGGCAGCCTCAATGGCTCATCTCAACTCTGTGTCTATCAACGACATCTGTCGAGCAGCCACTTGGGCCTCGGTTTCATACCTTCACAGCCCATTACTGCTTGGACAAGGACTCCCGCCGGGATGCCTTGTTTGGTCAGGCTGTTCTTAAACACGTGTTCCATACTTAATCAACTCCTACCCACCATCCCTCATGGGATGCCTGAGATCCATGTGGGGAAGTGCAGCCCTGTTCCAGGGACACACAACTTCTGGGATCTCTCCCTGGCATCTAAAGCTAGGGAGTCCCCATATGTGAAGACTCATTCCTGCTTGTTCCTGGAGATAGCACAGTTACTTACCTGTAACAGGTGATCTCTGGGAACAGCAGGAATAAGTCTTCACAACCCACCCACCTCCCCTAGGAGTTGTATCTCTCGATCTATCTTTCCTTTCCTCTCTCTCTCTCTCATCTCTTTGGTCTCAGCTTAAAAACTCAACTGAGGAGAGACAGTTGGGAAAGGCAGGAAGGCAGCACACAGGCGCTGTGGGATGTTCCCAAAGGCTTTCTGATTGGACCCTGGGGAGCGTTCCCACGCAGGCTCCATCGGTACGATGTACCCATATGTGAAGACTTATTCTTGCTGTTCCCAGAGATCACCTGTTACAGGTAAGTAACTGTGCTCTCCTGCCCTCCAACCCTTCTTCACAGCTACCGAGGGCTTTTGCTGCGAGGACCCGAGGGCTCGGGCTCCTTTGGGCTTCGGCTTCTGCTTACAGCCTTGCGGAGGCGTTTTTTTTCTTTAGGTTACTGGTTTGGTAGCCTGTAGCTAGGGAGTCCCATAAGTGAGGACTGACTTCCTGCTTGTTCCTGGAGAAAGTGTAATTGCTCACCTGTAACAGGTGTTCTCCAGAGACAGCAGGAATCAGTCCTCACTACCCTCCCGCCTCCCCTTAAGTTGCTGAATTTTTTCCTTCCCTTGCCATCTGCTGGTAGGGCTCAAGCTATGGAACCTGACTGAGCAAGATGGCACCCTTGGGCTGGAAGAGGACTGCGCATGCGTGGTAGCAATCCCAAAGGCTTTCTTTGAAAGCTGGGGAATTTGCTCCTGCGCGGGCTCCGTCTGTGCCATCACCCATAAGTGAGAACTGATTCCTGCTGTCCCTGGAGAACACCTGTTACAGGTGAGTAACTATGCTATATATGAACTAGTGCATGCTGTTAGCACACAGTAACAGTTGCTGCAGTGGCTTGACACTTAAGGGTAATGTCATAGCAGTTAGCTCCTCCTATCCTGTAACTTTTTAATTTCCTAATGAGTTTTGCATAAGGCATTTTGTTAAACGTCTTTTGAAAAATGCAGATGAAGGTTATTTTAGAAATATTTCCACCCAAGATGGCACTGGTTTAGTAGCGGCCCCAGCTGGACGTAGTTACCTTTCTTCTCATTGCTGGCAGTTAGTGTTGCCTGTGCAATGGGCAAACGCAAGGGGAAAGGAAAAAACAGTCTCCTGGATAGCTCCCAGACCCAGCCGCTGCAGCAGATGACCATTGGAGGGTTTTCGGATGCCTGCCGTTCTTCGGTGATTCCCTCCTTGAGTCAGCCCACAATTCAGCTGGTGAACAGCAGTGATGGGGCTTCTCTGAGCCTGATTGCATGCACTCTGCTACCCAGACCCAGAAGTAGTTGGTCGCTGGGGGAGCAGGAGGGCTCCCATGCCAAAGTGGATGATGGAGCGGTCCTACCTGGAGGCTCTCTCATGGCAGTTTCTTTCCCCCTCCTGGAAATGGGAGCAGCCCCTAGTGTGGAACTTTCGCAGTGGACCGTGAGTGAAATTGCATGGGGAGGGAGTAAAGTTATTCTAGACTTATTTCAACTTCTGAGTCAGGAGGTGCACTGACTATGGAGTCTCTCTGGGAAGCCATGCAATGACTTAGTTCTTCTTTGCAAGTATTTTCTACACATTTTGTAGGGGACTTAGCTATTATGTCTCAGTGTGGTGGATCAGCCCCTGGCGTGGGGAAATCTGGCTAATAGGTGTGATGTGGCTGGAGCCGAAAAGTTAAGGAGTTTCAAGTACTGGGAGAATCCTTGGTAATGTACCGTAAATTAATCCTGAGGAGGCTGGTGTATTTGATCAATCTTGTACGAAGGAATAACCTTTGTATTTTGATCTTCCATATGTTTGAATTAGTGACTTCAGCAGATAGCTTCCATTGGGGGGGGGGGGGTCTTCTCATCCTGATGGAGTTGGGATCCCTGAGGGATTAAACTTCACGGTCTTTCTTGAGTCGTCTCGAGGTGGTCACTCAAAGAATCACACTTATTGTCACTTTTGCGCTAGAGTTTGACCGCAACTCTGATTTGCACTTATATTTCTGCAATATTAATAAGCTGTTTTTTTGGTGCAAAGAAACGTATTTTTCCTGATTTGTCTAGGTTGACGCAGAAGAAACGACAGGATTTCCTGGCGCTACGACTGAGGGTCTTTGCCCTTGGTCTTACTTTTGCTTTTCGATTTCCTTGTGTGTGTGTGTGGTTATATTTGAGGGTAAAACGTTTGTATTTTATGAACCGAGACAACTTAATGATTTTCTTGTGGCAAAAAAGGGAGCTAATGTGTAGATGGCGTCCCAGGGACACACTGCGACTTGCTGGAGGTGGCTCTTTGGGGGTGATGTTAGACCTGGTAATTTTTTTGTTTTGTTTCCTATTAAAAAATGTTTCATCTTTCTTTCTTGGATCCTTATTCCCTCTATTTGTGGTCTTAAGAGGTACATTATTTGAGGTTTTTTGTATATTTTTTTATTTATTGAATTTCTAAATTTCCTCACTTGTATATTGAAGTGAATTGTATAAAGTGCTAAATAAATAAATTAAAACAAAAAAAGAAATATTTTCATGTGTAAATAGCAGCGTTTATGCATGTAGAATGGAAAACATGTGAACATATAAGAACACAAGAAATGCCATACTGGGTCAGACCATCAAGCCCAGTATCCTGTTTCCAACAGTGGCTAATCCAGGTCACAAGTAGCTGGCAGGTTCCCAAAAAAGTATACAGGTTCCACAATGTGTAAATGTGATTTCAGAAAGCTGCTATTCACACTGGGACTGATACTGTTCAACATATTTGTGAGTGATATTATGAAAGGACTGAATGACACAAAAATTTGCAGCAGAATGGACACTTCTGAGGGAGTGGACAATATGAGGAAAGATCTAAAAACACACAAAGAATGATCTAATGCTTGGCAGTGCAGAGTCGTGCACTTGGGATACAGAAATCCAAAGGAATTGTATGGAATAGGGGAGAGAGGTTGGTGTGCATGGACCAAGGGAGGGACCTCAGAGTTCTAGTGTCTGAGGATCTCAAGGCAGAGGAGCAATGCAACAAGATGGTAGCCAAAGTCAGAAGGATTCTGGGCTGCAAACAGAGAGAAATAACCAGCAGAAAGGAGGAAGTATTAATGCATCTGTACAAGTCATTGGTGAGGCCTCACTTGGAGTATAGTGTTTAGTTTTTGAGACCGCATCTCACAAAGGGCAAAAGATTTGAAATATTTCAGAGAGAGGCAACCAAAATGATTCAGAGCCTGTACCAGAAGACATATGAGAAGAGACTTGAAGACATAAATATGTATACCCAAGAGGAGAGGAGTGATAGGGGAGATATCATACAGGCTTTTAAATACTTAAAGGGTATCAATGAACAAACAAACCTTTTTCAAAGAAGGAGAAGCTGTAAAACCAGAAGGCATACGATGAAGTTGCAAGGTGATAAACTTAAAAGCAACATCAGGAAAAACATTTTCACTGAAAGGGCAGTGGATACATGGAATGCCCTCTCGATGGATGTGGGGACAAATACATTGACGGAATTCAAAATTGAATTGACAGACACAGTGGATCCCTTTATAGCAAGAGGATGAAATCAAAGCAAACTTAAATATCTTTTAATGGAGATGGGGGAGGGGGTGACCTACACATAGCTGTGGTTGCAACCACTCTAACCACCTTACTGAGCAGACTAGATGTACCATAATGGTCTTCATCTGCCGTCATATACTATGTTATTATGTACTGCATTAACCTACATGTGTATTCCTCATTTTCTTATGCCATATCCATCCAAGCGAATAATTATAAAGTTCTGTTTTATCGATATTTAACCCCTGTCAGACTAGCATGTTGTTTTCCAAGTTTGAGAGATAGTTGCTGGAGAGGTTGTAGCATGGTTCACATTTGGTGCAGTTGAGGAAGATTCAGGCCTATTAGAGAATGATATAGTTTCGGATTAGAGGGATGATTGATGGTGAGATTCCTTGAGACCCTGGGATTTTTCTTTTTCACCTTACGCTACCAGGGCTTACGAAGGAGCAGCATACTTTAGTTAGATATTTGTTAAATGTTGCTAAGCTCAATCTGGCTGCCCATTGGAAGTCAATTATGCTTCCATCTTGCAGGGGTGGTTGCTTTGCATGTGGCAGCTGAATATAAAAAGCCTTGGGCCTGCTGGAAAAGGCACATGGAAGGGAAGAGTGCGATAGTTTGAGAACCTTTGTTAAGATCTTTAGGATTCTTCGAGTACACATGCAGGGGACAGTTAGAAACTTGCTAAAGGAAACAAAACCAACCAAAATGTCAACAGGCCTCTCCCTCCTCCCCATAGGCAAATATGTTGGTTTTTCTTTTTTTTTTAAAAATTTTATTTTCTGTCAAGCAAAACATAACAAATCAGCTCAGTGCTCATTATACTTACTACTGGTCCATTTTCGCTCACTCTCCCTTCTCCCTAGCCCACCCACCCTCTTTTACAAATGTCTCATCCTTACGTTCTTGAGGAGCAGTTTCAAGTAAATTGTATATTACACAACCAATTAAGATCCTTCTTGCAAACAAAGGAGCTTACACAGCATAATCAATCCAGAAAAGAAAGGATAACAGGAGAAACTGAAATAACAACACTCCCAGATTTTAGTGGAGTCTCAAAACATTTCCCAGTAGGCAAGGGAAAAACATGAACTACACAATTAATCCACAACTAAATACTTATCAGTCCACATCTCCCATTGGGACCAGATCTTCTTAAACTAAAGTACCCACTTTCTACAAATAGCCGTAATTTTTGCCTTCCAGTATACTCTTCCAACTCCACTGAGGAATTCCGATTGGCTGGGCGGATCTATCTTCTTCCATACCGCTGCCAGCTCCGTTCTGACTGCATTCAACATAAAGGCTCTAAGCTGCACTCCTTCATTCCCACATTGTCCAGTCCTTGCATTAATGATAACACATTTAGCACCAGTGGAATATCCATCCTCCATGACCTCATAAGAACATAAGAAATACCATAGTGGATCAGATCAAAGGTACATCAAGCCCAGTATCCTATTTCTAGCAGTGGCCAATCCAGGTCACAAGTACCTGTCAGTTTCCCAGAAGGTAGACAGTTCCATGCTGCTTATCCGAGGGGTAAGCAGTGGATTTCCCAGTCCACTTTAATAATGGTTTATGGACTTTTCCTCCAGAAACTTGTCCATACCTTCTTTAAACCCAGCTACACTAACAGCTTTTTCTACTTCCTCTGGCAGTGAATTCTAGAATTACACGCTGAGAGAAAAACTACTTTATCCATTTAGTCTGCTTTGATTATAACCTTTTGGACTAGTGCCCAGTACTATTTAATTTTCAAATATTCCCACCAGATATAAAAAAAGAGCCTTTTCCTCCACAGGACCACTAGCACAAGTCATTAGTTGCAGTGTACATTCAGAGTAACCTGACCAGAGTTAAGTAACATCTACAGTAAATGTTATTATTTATTTATTTGGCTGGGTTTATATACCGCTTTTCGCGGTGGTCAAAGTGTTTTACATCAAACAAAAGATTATACAAGGAACATTTACATAGAACATAAGAACATAATAACTTTGTACAGTGAACAAGGGTGAGGCAGTTGAGATGGTTAACTATGTA
This sequence comes from Ichthyophis bannanicus, assembly GCA_033557465.1. Taxonomy (NCBI): domain Eukaryota; kingdom Metazoa; phylum Chordata; class Amphibia; order Gymnophiona; family Ichthyophiidae; genus Ichthyophis; species Ichthyophis bannanicus. The sequence continues at coordinate 550,266,483 of CM066033.1, forward strand.
TAAGGTTATTTATGCACAGGTATGTGAATTGAATGTGCATTCTTGTGGTGCATGTTAGATTTGTTACTTGTGTGTTTGTGTTCTGGGTGCAGTGAGTGGTGGGTATTTAGTTGTTGGGCTGTTGGGGGGGAAGTGATGAAATGAAGGGTGAAGAGGTGGGTTTTGAGAAGTTTGCGGAAAGTGATGAGGTCTGTGGTGTTTCTTATGTTGTCCGGGAGGGAGTTCCAGACGGATGGAACATAAAATTTGAAGGCTCTGATCGAGGCTTGTTGAGTGCTCTTTGTTCTGGATTGGGCGGTGGTTAGTGTATTCATGATGGAGATTCTATGGGATCTGTGTGACTACTGAAAGGTGCTGAGGTGGGTGGAAGAGTGATGGAAGAGGGCTTTATGAGTCATTAGCAGGATCTTGTAGAGTATTCTGCTTTGAATTGGGAGCCAGTGGAAGTTTTTGAGGATGGGGTTGATGTGCTCATGTTTGGAAGTACATGTAATGGTTCTTGCGACGGTATGCAATGCCATTTGGAGGGGGTAGAGCATTGATTTGGGGAGTCCGTGGTATACTGAGTTGCAGTAGTCTGCGTAGGGTATAGTGAGAGCTTGTAAGTCCGTGCGGAAGTCAGAGGGGGCGAGGAGGTGTTGTAGTGTGCGGCTTTTGAGATAGATTGCTCTTGCTGTGTTTGCTATTTGTGATTTCAATGTGAGGTGGCGGTTGAGGGTGATCCCTTGGTATTTAACTTCTGGTTTGATTATAATTTGAGTGTTGTTGAGGGTGATTGAGTCAGGAGGGTGAAGGAGGTGTTCCTGGTGACCAGTAGGGCTTCCGTTTTTTTCAGGTTTATGGATAGATGGTTTTTGGATAAGCATTGAGAGCCATCAGCGAAGCATTGTTGAAGTTCATGGTATGTTGTTATTGAGGTTGAGTGGTGTATACAGCATGATATTGCCTGCATAAATGTGGTAATTGACATTGTGTGTTTGAATGTTGTTACAGAGTGGTTGTAGGTAGATGTTGAAAAGGAGGGCAGAACCTTGGAGGATGCCTTGGGTTTGAGTGTAAGGGGATGATGATAGTGACCCAATTCTTATTAGCTGTGTTCTGTTGCAAAGGTAGATCTCCAGGAACAAGCAGGAATGTAGTCTTCACATATGGGTATTGTCGGTACCGACGGAGCCTGCGCGGGAACGCTCCCCAGCGTCCAATAAGAACACTTTTGGGAGCATCCCTCAGCACATGCGCACTGCCTTCCCGCCTTTCCAACTGTCCCTCCTCAGTTCTTCGTTTTCCACAGAGCCGACAGGATCCATACCCTGTCACCGCAGAAAATTCTGTCTTTAAAATTGTTTTATTGTGCTCGCGTTTGCATGCCGCACGACGCTTACCGGTACCACCGGTTCTTCCAAAAAAAAAAAAGCTTATACTTTAAGCTGTTTCTCTTCAGAAACTTTTCTTTTTTGGTGCTAGGCGCCATTTTGGGCACTAGGCCCCATGTTCCTAAAACATGGAAAAACCAACTAGTGTTTTTAAAAAATGTACTAAGTGTGGTGGTACTATTTCTGTCACTGACATCCATGATTGGTGTCTTAAATGTTTAGGGCCTGAATATTCTTCAATGAATGTCTCTCCTGTATGGGGATGACTAAAAGAGGAAGACAGAATCGGGCTGCAAAGCTCGGTACCCTCTTTTCGTCGGATGCCAGATCCATTGCGTCGACATCTTCAAGAGTCTCCTCTTCCTTTCATGGATCTCAGGTAACTAAACATAAAAGCCGGTCCTCAAAGGGTAGCTCTCCTGCTAAGCATCAAGAGGCCATTGGCATTGCCCTTGAGAGAACCACACCGGCAAAGCAGCCCCGGCGGGAGGCTTCGGCTTCCAAAGTATCAATGGGGCTCCAGGATGTTCTCGAGGCCCCGACCTCGCAAGAACTACCTTTGCTATGCTCAGGGGTTCTGGCCATTTTCACCGGTACCGATACCGAGGCATCGGCAGCGTCGATAGACCAGAGGTTCCTCGCTATCGAACGCAGCATCGCAGCTCTTCTCTCAGCTGCGGTACCGTTGGTCCAACGGGCACCGGTACCAACATCGATGCCAGTACCTACACTGGTATAGATACCGGTACCGGTACCGATGGTACCGGCCCCAGTGGGAATTCTTCCCACACCATCTTTGGCTGGAATTGACAGATCGGTACCGGATCAACTCGATACCGACTTCGATCGATATCGGGACCGTGCTTTGCATGAGCATCGTGGTCAGGAATACTTCGAATCCTCCATTTCCGAAGACTCTGACAATTCTGCTGATACTAGAGGGTTTCTCCCAGAGGATCCCTCTTCTCCCCAACGCAGAATGTCACCTCCAGAGGACATGTCCTTTCAGGATTTTATTCGTGATATGGCCAAGGGCCTTTCAATCACGGTGGCTCCTGAAGAGGAACCCAGAGTAAAGGAATTTGAAATTCTCCAATATCCTAAAGCTCCAAAGGAGGCAGCCACTCAGCCCATCCATGAAATTCTGCATAACTTGATGCTCAGAATGTGGGAGACACTTCTGACTACATCTCCTCACTCTAAGAGACTTGATACTGTGTATCGAGTTCCGCCATGTCCTGGATTTCAAAAGACTCAGCTGCCACACCATTCAATGGTGGTGGAGTCAGCCATGCGTAGGATGAAAAGTGCAAAGAGGCATGCATCCAATCCTCCAGGTCATGAATGCAGGACTCTGGACGCTTTTGGACGCAGAACTTTTCAAGCTTCCATGCTTTCAGCTAGGATCAGTTCATATATACTGTATATGGGAATGTTCCTCAAGAAGTTACAGGAGATTTGGAGCTTATGAGCCCATTTCTCCCAGATGATAAGAGACAAGATTTTCTTGCTCTAGTTAAGCATGCTCAAGATGTCACCAAGTTTGTAAATCGTGCAGCCTTTGACTGCTTTGAATGCATCAACAGAACCTCTGCTATTGCCATTGGCGCACGATGGATTGCCTGGCTTCAGGCATCAGACTTGGAGACTTGTACAGGACAAGTTAGGCAACATTCCTTGCACGGGAGAGAATCTCTTCGGCAAGAACTGGCAGGAAAAGGCTAATGAGTTAGATGCTGACAATACTACTCTTGATAGATTGTCGAAATCTACAGCCACTCCAGCCAAAAAGAAGTCTTATAAAAAACCCTCTTTCAGCAAAAAGAGGACATTTTATCCTTCCTATACCCAGCAGAGTCAATCTCAGGTCAGGTTGCCCAAAAGGGACAAACTAGACAGCAAAAGAAGCCAAAAGGCCCCAGAGCCCAACCAGCTCTGCAGGTTCAGCCCCCTCAAGGGCTTTGACTCCTTCTTAGAGAGCTTAGCCTTCCTGCCTCTGAGGGGTCCCCAACCCCCCAATATCCCAGGCAGGTTATGCCACTTTGCCAACAGATGGCTTCAGATAACAGCAGAAGATTGGACTTTGTCCATTGTAGGAGAAGGGTACAAGCTTCATTTCCACAGCATGCCCCCCCCTCCTACAATTCTAAAGCAATTCAATTCTCAAACCTCCGCAAACAATCTGTTAGATCATGAGGTCTCAACACTTCTTGCCCAAGGGGTAATAGAGGAGGTACCCATTCTTCAATGGGGTGCAGGGTTCTACTCCCCCTATTTTCTTATTCCAAAGAAAACAGGAGGATACAGACCCATTTTAGACCTCAGAGAATTGAACAAATACCTGTTTCGAGAGAAGTTCAAAATGATTTCTCTAGGAACTCTTCTGCCATACCTTCAAAGCCAGGATTGACTTTGCTCTCTAGACTTAAAGGATGCATACACTCACATTCTGATCCATCCAGATCATAGGAAATTCTTACGATTCCTTTTCAGGGGAAATCATTTCCAATACAGGGTTCTTCCCTTTGGTCTGGCTTCAGCACCAAGGGTATTCACGAAATGCATGGCAGTAGTAGCTGCATTTCTGCAAACCCTGGGGATATTGAATGCAGCTGCACGCTTCCTACATGGAGCCTCAAGGAAGGACCGCATCACCCCAATCCTAATGAACCTACACTGGCTACCAATCCACTGCCGCCTCACCTACAAGGTAGTCCTGATGACCTTCAAAGCCATTAACAAAATATCCTCCACCTCGCTAACTGACCTTCTCCACCCCACCCCAACAAACAGGGCAAGGAGAGCATTCGCCATCAATACCCTACAGATCCCCAAGGAAATAACTAAATGCACTCAGGCAACAACGAACCGAGCTTTCAGATTCTATGCTCCCAGCTGCTGGAATGCACTTCCACCCTCCATCCGGGCGGTCACTGACCTTGCCCAATTCAGAAAGGCACTAAAACATAATCTCTTTCTTCTACACTACTCTCAACCCAGCTTTTCAACCTGACCCACCAATTACCTTACCAGGAAACAGTAATCCGCAAACAGCCCAATGCAAATATTGTGGATAGCTGTACATAACTGTAGATAGTTATCCCAGTTGAGTCCAAGTTTTTACTCTCCCGTTTCAATGTAAGTGCATAACAGAGCATCTGTTAAGCACAAATCTGTTGTAATGTAAACCGCACTGATTTTAAATAGTACGGTATATAAAAGCAATAAATAAATAAATAAATATTCGTCTTCCCTTATTTAGACGACTGGCTCATTCGAGCCCCTACAGTTGCAGAGGCCGGCACTGCACTGTCTCGCACAATGCGAATCCTCCAATACTTGGGGTTGGTAATAAACTTCCCAAAATCCCAACTTGTTCCTTCCCAATGCCTGGAATTCATAGGGGCTTGTCTAGATACCAGACAGGCAAAGGCTTTCCTTCCACAGGCCCGGCATCTTCGCATAATGCAACTAGCTTCTCAAGCAGTGGGGAAATCCTCCCTAACTGTTCGGGAGCTACTACAGTTGCTGGGACATATGGCATCCATAGTTCATGTAGTCCCATATGCTCGCCTCCACATGAGAGCAGCTCAGTAGACCCTATCCACACAGTGGACACAGGCCACAGGTCATTTATCAGACAAAATATTAAACTCTCAACGACTAATTTTGTCTCTCCAATGGTGGCAATCATTAGAAAATCTGACGGTGGTGTCTCCTTTTCATCAACCCCTCTTTCAGGCCACCCTAACAACAGATGCATCACAGGTGAGTTGGGGAGCACACCTGAATCATCTCTCTACCCAGGGCACCTGGACTCCACAGGAGGCTGGTCTACACATAAATGTCCTGGAATTAAGAGCAATCTGTTTAGCTCTTCGAGTATTCCACGCCCAGCTCAGCTACAAGACAGTCCTAGTCCAGATGGACAATCAAGTAGCCATGTTCTATGTGAACAAGCAGGGCGGGACAGACTCTCTTTCGTTATGCAACGAAGCTTTACGACTGTGGGCCCTCACCAGAGAGTATCAAATTCACCTTCTAGGGCTATATCTTCCAGGCATTCAAAACCTTTGGGCAGACAAACTCAATCGAGTACTGCTGCCTCACGAGTGGTCCCTCCCTGTAACGGGTGATCTCCGGGAACAGCACGAATTTAGTCTTCACAACCCACCCACCTCCCCTAGGAGTTGTCTCTCTCTCTTTGTCTCTTTCCGCTCTCCCTCTATCCTTTCACTCAGCTACAAACTTAACTGAGGAGGGATAGTTGGAAAGGCGGGAAGGCAGCGTGCATGTGCTGAGGGATGCTCCCAAAAGTGTTCCTATTGGACGCTGGGGAGCATTCCCGTGCAGGCTCCGTCGGTACCAACGATACCCATATGTGAAGACTAAATTCCTGCTGTTCCCGGAGATCACCTGTTACAGGTGAGTAACTACGCTTTCTTGAACCATTTTAATACAGTGCCTTGGATTCCGATGACTGGAGGCGTTGAAGGAGGGTGTAGTGGTTGATGGTGTCGAAAGCAGCAGAGATGTCGAGGAAGATCATGATGAAACCTTGGTGGATGTTCTGAGTTCCTTTTATGAGGGTGTTGAGTAGCGAAGTTAGGAGGGTTTCAACTCCATGCTGGGGTCGGAAGCAATATGCTGTTGAGGGTCAAGTGGAGTATGGGTGTCAAGGTGATCTTGTAGCTGGGTTTGGACTGTTTTTTCTATTATTTTGGAAAGGAATGGTAAGCTAGCAATAGGTCTTTAGGAGGATGGATCTGAGGGGTCGAGGTGGGGCTTTTTTAGGAGAGGGTGAATTGAGGAGGCTTTTAGGCAGGCCAGTAGGTAGCCATGTAGTAGGGAGGTTTGGGTGAGTTTGGCTAGGAACTGTGCGAGTTCAGGTAGGGTGGCCTTGATCCAGCTGGGTGAATACAGGTCAAGGGGGGGAGGTGGTGTTGTTAAGTGAGGATACGATGTTTTGGATATTTTCGGGAGAGATCTATCAAAGGTGGTACATGAGTATGTTGACTTGGTAGGAAGTAGAAGTGGGTTGGGTTGGGCAGGTGGTTGGGGGTGGCGAGTGGAGAAGATGTCTGCCAACTATTGAGGGGTGATAGGGTAGTTTGAGGGGTTGTTGGAGGGAGTTGCTATGAGTTTTTTTATGAGGGAGAATAGTTCCCGTGAGCGGTTGTATTAGTTTTGTATAGTAACTTTGTTTTGCGAGGTTGGTGGCTTGGTTATATTCTTTTAGGAGGGTCATGTACTGAGTTTGATCTGCGGGTAGTCATGATTTTCTCCATCTGCATTCTTGTTTCCTTAGATGGGATTTGAGCTTGCAGAGATGAGGGGTGTACCATGGGGTTCATTTGTGGGTGGGGTTTTGAGGCTGGGTTGGAGTAGGTAGGGAGGCAGCGTCGCTGTGGAGATCATTCCAAGTGTTGATAGCGGAGTCTAGGTCGAGGGACTCTGTAGTGTAATTGGGGAAATGTGGGTGAGGAAGGAGTCCTTGTGGAATTGTTTGAATCTGTTCTTGTGAAGGTTGGGGGAGGTAGGCTTGCAGAGATTTTTGAGGTATAGTTGGAAAGCTACTATCTTGTGGTCAGACCAAGGTACTGGGATGGTTTGGACTGTGGGTGGGGGGATGATGTGGATAGGGTTGTTATTGGTGAAAATGAGATCTTGGGTGTTGCCTTTACCGTGGATAGGGGTAATTACTATTTGAGAGAGGTTTATTGCTGTTATTGCTTCAATTTATTTATTTAACATTTTTATATACCTCTTTTCAGATTCTCAAAGCAGTTTACATAGAACATAACTTTGTTTACATAGAACAGTTCATTAGCAATAGACAACAGAACAAATAACAATGACATCTTACAACATTTGTAACTTTTTACAGCATCTGTAACTTTTTACAGATGATACATTTTGGAACTATTTACAGGTTTTGATTGCTTAAATGTCGTGTTGTCCTTTTGCAGGTGAGTTGAGTTGTTAGGGAAGTTATGTGACTCCTGTGGTGTCGAAATGCTCTTTAAATGGGTTTTTAGGAACTTTCTGAAGTCAGTGGTATCGGTAATTGCTCTCAGTTGGTGTGGTAGGGAGGTGGTCGACTGTTTGGGTGGGGCTGATTAGAGGTTAAGGTCTCCCATTAGGATGAAATCCTTGTGCTTCGTATTGTTCTCGAGGGTGGTGAGAATCAGGTTGGAGAGGTTGCTGACTGGTGCTGAGGGAAGCAGTAGACAAGGTAGATTGTGAGTTGCTTGTTTGTGATGGTGAGTGCGCTAAGGGTAGTGGTGGATTCAGCAGTTTTCTTGGAAAAATTCAGGTAATCTTTGGAGGGTATGAGGACGTCGTCTCCATTTTTTTTGTGGATACATGGGGAGTGGAAAAGACTGTAATTTGTGGGTTGAATTTGGTTTAGGAAGACTGTGTCTGCTTCTGTTAGCCATGACTATGTGATACAGAGTATGTCTAGGTTGTAGGCGAAGAAGAGATCTCTTATGGGTGTTTTGTTCTTAACTGAGCATGCATTGATGAGGGCACTGTTAAGGGTTGTTGGGGTAGTAGAATTGGTTTCAATGAGTTTGGTTCCAGTGTTGTGGGTTGAGATGGTGATGAGGTGTTTTGAGTTGCGGGTGCAGTAAGGAGGAGGATTAGTTGTTATGAGGTATACGGGTAGGGGGTGGGGTGTGATGAGTAGGGGGCGGTAGCAGGAAAGGATTTGGGTCGGGGTATAGGAAGGGTTTTGTGGAGTAAGGTATTATAAGCAGGGCTAGGAGGGAGCAGATGAGAGTGCATAGTTGTAGCATGTTGTTTGGTAGTGGGGGATGTTGCTTCTGTTTGATTTGTCTGCTTTACCAGGTTTCTGGGTTGTTCAGTTGTTTGAGAGAGCTAATCTGGTGGCCGGGGTGTGTTGGTATCATAGGTTGATGCGCTTGTGAGTGGTTGGGGATTGTGAGAGCAGGAGTGAACAGCATATATAACTTAGGCTTACATGTTATGGTTAGGAGACCTGGAGTCAATTAAGATGGCAGGTAATGCAGCTTACACGTGTGAGGCTAAGTGTTCCGATGTCCAGGAAGATTCTTAGGTGGTTTGGCTTACATGTTTGTGGCTGACTGTTCAGGGGATTGAGTTGATCCACTGGCTATGTGGCTTGTAAGCTCATGGTTGGGATGTCCCAATGTCCGGAGTTTTCCTTGAGGCTCTGAGGTTCGCAGAGCTATGCTGCCTGTTTGAGTTCTTGTTGGAAGGCTGGCCTTCGGTCCACCATCTAAGGGCCCTTTGGCGAGGCCTTCAGGTGCAGGCGCGCCTAGGTGTAGCTCTGATTCTAAAGTTGCAGGCTTGGCTAGAGGCAGGTCAATTTGCCGGGCTGATTGGCTGTCTCGGTGGGAAGCGGGGAGGAGCTTACCTCCTTGCTCCTTGGCGAGCTCCCGATCATCCGGTGTGGTGGAGAAAGGCTGGTGTGGGGCGTGGCTCTGATTTTAAAGTTGCAGGCTTGGCTAGAGGCAGGTCAGTTCGCTGGGCTGATTGGCTTTCTCGGCAGGGAGCGGGGAGGAACTTAACTCCTTGCTTCTTGGTGAGCTCCGAACGGTCCGGTGTGGTGGAGAAACTTTATAGCAATTCTCCACCAGGCTCACTGAGATTAAAACCTTGGTAAATATCAGGCCTACCTCATACCATTGATCTATAGCCCAAATGACACCCAAGTCTTTTTCTCATTTTGTGACAAATTTTGGATTTCATCTCCCCAGGCACATTCATAAGGCCATACAAAGCCGATATTGCTCCCTTAGTAAAGTTAATTTTGCTACATAAATGTTCAAACAAACCTCCTCTTTAACCCTCCTTGTATTAAGATCAAATCTGAACTGGAAGTATTTATATCCCCTAGACACATCTAAATTATACTTAGCCTTAAGGGTGTCAAAGTCCAGAGGTGTCCCTTCAGGCATCATTTGACCAAGATTACACAAGCTGTTATGCTCCCATTTTCTAAACTCCATATTAGTGATACCAAGGGAAAAATCAGGAATGAATCATATGGGGGTGAATCGGGATAGATGCTTCCCCTGCAGTAGATAAGTCCTGCAATGTTTCCATATTTCCAGTATCAGTTTTAGAAAAGGTTTCTTCAAGGGGCTCCCTTGGGAGCCCCTTGGAGCAACAAAGGAGCAAAGAGCCTGTGTCGTCGTCCTCTGGTTGTGGGGATTGTGATGGGAAAACGTAAGAAGAAGATTGAGCCAGCTGTGGCAGCTGAGCCTGCGGTGGGCCCTATGGACAAGCATGTTAAGGTACTGTCTGGTGTGGATGCAACGCTTGACCCTGATTTTCTTGTGCTCTGGCCCTCTCCGGTGTCCTTGAGCTCTCCGGACCGGACACCACCTTCTCCCCCAGTCTATGTATCTCCTCCTTTGTCCGTTTCAGAGGGTATGCAGTTTCAGCAGAGTACCCCGGTGGGAACGGGGCAAAAACTGAAGCTGGTGGTATGGGTACCCGTTCCAAAGGAAACCAGTTTAGTGCCTGATGAGCAGGTAACTCTGGCTGACATTTGGAAGGTGGTTACCCGTATTGAAAGTTCTTTAGTGCCTACTGTTGTGCAACTTTGCAGTTTCTCTTCGGAGATTACTGCTAAGTTGTCTGAAGTGGATAATAAGGTGGAGATTGTTTCTAAGCAGATTACTAATTGTGAAAATCAGTGTCAGGCTCTTAAAGCTGTGAATGCTTCTCATATAAAAGATAGTTTAGTCTTACACCACAAAATGGAACAGTATGATAATTTGTTTCGTGCAAAGAATGTTAGGTTGTTGAATTTCCTTATTGTCGGTTGCTTTCAGCTGAAATACTTTTTGCGAAAGTATTTGGAGAGATTTTGGGATTGGCTTCGGCTGATTCCATTTGTCTCTCTAAATTTTATTATTTGACTGGTAGAGTTCTGTCTCGGGGTTCCCCAGGGGGGTTTGGTGAGGTTCAAGGTGGGGCTGACCTTGATCTCACCAAATTCCTGGAGGACTCACAAGATAATATTTCTTCTAGAGCCACCTTGGTGGTTTCATTTCTTTCTGATCAGGATAGAGCCCTTGTATTTCGTAGTTATTTCAAGAATATGTCTGTACCTTTTTGTGGTGCGAAAGTGCAAATATTCCCGGATGTCTGCAGGGCGACTCAAACTAGGAGACAGGGTTTTTTGGCCCTTAAACCTAGAGTGATTGCCCTGCCGGCCACCTTTTTTCTTTGTTATCCTTGTAAGTGCTTGTTAACCTTTCAGGGATCTAGGTTTGTTTTCCTTGATCCTACTCAACTTGAATCATTTCTTTGTGATAAAGAGGGGCTTGGCACGAAAGGACTGGGATAGGTGGTTTTGTTAATTTAGCTGTCTAGAAACTCTTGGTTTTTTTCCTTTTTGATTGTTATTATGGTTATTATATTCTCCCCATATTGTGGGCTAGGTATGATGAGTGGTTATTTTGTATATTCTTTTGGTTTTTGTATTTTTTTTTTCTTAATGGATCATCAGTATGTTTCTTTACGCTTGCTTTGTAAGTCTGTAAAATTTTCAATAAAAAAAAAAGAAAAAAAAAGAAAAGGTTTCTTAGTCACAGTATGCGCCTGTGGTAGTCAGAGAACATAATATAGGGAAAGCCCTTGCATTGTGAAGGGCTCCAGTGCCACCCATTGCATTTGCTCAGGGGACATCCATTCCAGAACACACCTTAATTGTGCTGCATTATAATATATCCTGAAATCTGGGATCATCAACCCCCCCATCTTTTTTAGACTTTGATATCATGGACTAGGCCACCTTTGGGGGATCCTTTTGCAAATAAACTTAGCCACTTGTCTCTTAAGTCTCTTGAAAAAGTCTGGAGTACGTAAAAAATTTTGGTAAAAGTCATCTTGATAGTGACTATTCAGCCCATGCATAAGATGCAAAGCTTAGATCATTGATACAGATCTCTGGAGAGCCCTTGCACCAGGGTCCCCACATTCAATTTGTATAGCATGGTTAAATCTAAAGGAAAGTGAATCCCAAAATACTTAATACTACTCTGAACCTACTTAAAGGAAAAATGATCCTTCACTCTCATCTGGGCAAGCTAACATTTAAATGCCGTTGTCTTAGACATATTGGGCCAGATATTCAACTGGGCAAGGCCCAGGAAAAGCCGTTGCTGCAGAAATGAATAACTCCAGATATTCATTTTCTCAACCGTGTAAATGCCTTTTGAATATCATGCCCGTTAACTTTAAAGCCTGCAATCCTACCCTATAGATGTAGCTCTTTAATTAAATTGGGCAGGGTTAAATGTGGTTTTGTTTTACCAAATAAGACATCATCAGTGAACAAGGCCATTTTAACTTGCTTGCCATCCCATCCAAGGCCCTCAGGATCCACTGAGCCCTTACCCTAACTGCCAAAAGCTTTAGCGATGTTGTAAATAGTAGCAGGTTTAGTGGACACTCCTGTCTGGTGCCTCTCAAAAGAGAAAATAACTCTTGAATAAAAATAGCAAGCTAACCCTATCAAATGCTTTCTCGACATTGACTGGTAGGAGCGCGAGCAGATTCCAGTATGACTGGGTTATCCAAATGATCTGATAGGAGAAGGTGTAGAATAACCATTTGCATTAAACCAAGATCTTTGTTAACAATGTTACATCAAGATTCACTAGAGATATAGATCTGTATGAGCTGCACTGATCCTTCCCCTCCTTGGGGATCACAGTTATGCATGCTACTTGCATGGAATCAGGTATTCCATCACCTCTTAAAGCAATATTGAAGAGTTTTGCTAAAGGCTCCGTCAGAATGTCTACATATTCTTTATAAAATTTTTCTATAACCCGTCCATCCCTGTGGACTTAACTTTTATACTTTACTAGCCTCTCTTACCTCCTTGCTTAGCAGATCTGCCCTCCATTTCATCTGATGGTTTCTCACTGGGATTTTAGTTTGGTGTTGAATATCTTAGCAGCCCCCCTTTTAAGCCTCTTTTTTTAGTGGTGATCTGTACTGCACTGGTGCATTTTGGAGCTGCAGGCTCTTTCATTCAGGGATTCTTACTTTTCCTTTGCTGTATAGCTGGTGACCATGCATACCTTTGCTTAAGGTTCTCTCTCTGTTCCACCTAAACTAATCTATCGTGTTTTTCCGGCCTTCTTCAGAGACCGTCCAGGGCCCAACCTGGGAGGCTGTTTTCAGGTTAGTCCCCTCAGTGTCTCAGGTTCTCTATTTAGCTACTGTTGTTATTCTTGAAAAAGAATTTTGGTAATAATTTTTGGAATATATTGGCGGTTTTTTTTATGTTTGGTCATTGTGTTGGAGTTTCTTTTTGAATAGTGCTACATCAGTTTGGCCAATAGCATACTGATGATTAATAGTAGCATACTGGCAAGTTCTGGGACTGCACCACTTCTTTATACTGGTGATGTCACTGAAAGGCAGTCGTCTTTGCCTCTGTCTGCTGCTTGGGTGATGCATCTCATTTATGTGGACTGGTCATGCAGGAATCAAGGAAAGAAAAATTAGCAGGTAAGAATAAATTTCACTTTTTTTGGACTTTCCACATAGGCACCCTTTTATATAATTACTTTCATCTGTCTGTAAAATGCTGCATAACGCCTGGTAATACTTTGTCGTTTGCTGCTTAACATATTAAACTTATTCCATAACACACATTTTGTATGGATTTCCTACAGGCACGATAACGAGGAAAAACCTCAAGGTGTATAAGTCTTACAAGTCTTCATGGAGAATATTTTTTTGCACATTGCAGACCATTATTGCATCTTCCCATTCTGTTGTAATGCCTGCCACAGGCAATGCAACTGTACATACACTATCTGCAGGGTCGGGATTCAGACTAGTGTTTCACAATGTGTACCTGAAGGTACCTCTAACCAGTCTGGTTTTTCAGGATATCTGCACTGAACGTGCACGGAGACTTTACATATGCAAATCTGCTTATGTCTATTCATGGTGATAATTCTGAAAACCCAACTGTCTTTGTGCACCACCAGGCTTGCAAAGCACAGCTGTAGACTACTGAAAGAGAAGGGCAACCTCCCAAGCTTCACTTAGATGTTTTGCTAGGGTAAGCAGGAAGCAATGTGATAGAATTCAAACAAGACTGCAATGGGAGGAGCATGGGCGGAGTCTCGATTTACATGCCTTCTGTATGAAATATCTGCCCGCAAGCTGGTGTAAATGTCACTGTAGCCGCGATATCTCCAGGAACAAGCAGGAATGAGTCTTCACAAATGGGTATCGTTGGTACCGACGGAGCCTGCGCGGGAACTCTCCCCAGCGTCCAGTAAGAAAGCTTTTGGGAGCATACCACAGCACCTGCGCGCTGCCTTCCCGCCTTTCCCAACCGCCTCTCTCCAGTTCTTCTTTTCCGCGGAGCCAGCAGGTCGTGTTCCTGTCACCGCAGAAGAAGTTCTTTATTTTTTTTTCTTTATTTTTCTGTGTCGCATCTGCCTTCGACGTCAGACCGGTACCGCCGGTCTTTTCTTTTCTTTCTTCTTCTTCTTCTTCTTCAAAAAACCCCCCTTTTCTTTATTCAGCTGTGCATTTTCAGTTTGGGCCTTAGGCCTAAATATTTTCTCCTCATGGAGAAGCCCGCTTCCAGGTTCAAAAAGTGCACAAAATGTGGCGGTACTATTTCTGTCACCGACACCCATGATTGGTGTCTGAAATGTTTGGGTCTTGACCATTCCATCACGGATTGTGTGTCCTGCACCATGATGTCTAAAAGAGGTCAGCAGAACCGAGCAGCAAAGCTCAGTAAACTTTTTCCCTCTGATGCAGCCTCAGTGGCATCGACGTCTTCCAGGGCTTCTTCTTCCTCCCATGGATGTCAGGTAACCAAACATAAATCTAGCCGGTCCTCGAAGGGCAAATCTCCCTCTAAGCATCGAGATGCCTCCGGGCTTGTCCTCGAGGATTACGCTCCGGCAAAATTACCCCGGCGGGAAGTTTAGGCTTCCAAAGCATTGTCTATGGGGTCACAGGTTGACATCGATGGTTCGGCCTCGACTGATCACCTGTTGCCGTGTTCTGGGGTACCGGTGGCCTCCACTGGTACCGACATCCAGACTTTGGTGGCGTCGATGGATCAGAAAATTCTGTCCATGCAGCGCACCCTCACGGCGTTTATGCAGGCTTCAACGCCTCCGGTACCGCAACAATCTCCGTTGCCAGTGCCGGTACCGATTGCATCGACATCGGCTTCGGTGTCGACTGCAACGGTACCCTGTCCTATGATGCCCATCGGTACCGAACCGGTACCGCTTACTCCCGATGTCGATCCCACTCGGTACACGTATCGGGCTTTACAGAAGCATCCAGACAGGCGATACTTCGATTCTTCCGAAGACTCTGATGAGTCGGAGGTTTCTGTCGATGCACCGGTGCTTCTTCCTCAGGAGTCTGCTTCTCCAAAACGAAGAATGTCTCCTCCAGAGGACTTGTCTTTTCAAGACTTCATTAGGGAAGTGGCTAGAGGCCTCTCCATCATGGTGGCCTCTGAGTCAGAGCCTAGAGCCAAGCAATTAGATATTTTGCAATATCCTAAGGCTCCTAAGGAAGCAGCTACCTTACCTATTCATGAGATTCTTTATGATCTCATGTTGGGCATGTGGGAGACTCCTCTCACCACCTCTCCTCATTCTCGTAGGTTAGACACCATATACCGTGTCCCTCCCTGTCCTGGTTTTCATAAGACTCAGCTTCCTCACCACTCTATTGTGGTTGAGTCTGCTATGAAGAAAATAAAGAGTGCAAAGAGACACTCATCTAACCCTCCAGGACATGAATGTAGGACTCTAGATGCTTTTGGCCGAAGGATTTTCCAGGCCAATATGCTTGCTGCCAGAATCAACTCCTATAGTCTCTATATGGGGATGTTTCTAAAAGAAGTCACAGATCATCTGCAGACTTTAGCTCCTTTTATTTCAGAAGATAAAAGGCAGGAATTTCTCACTTGGCTCAAACATGCCCAAGATGTTTCCAAATTCTCCAACCGTGCAGCCTTTGACTCTTTTGAGTGTGTAAGCAGAGCCACGGCTATTGCCATAGGTGCACGCAGAATTGCTTGGTTACAAGCCTCTGATTTGGAACTCTGGGTCCAAGATGAGATGGGAAACCTTCCTTGTACAGGTGAAAACCTGTTTGGCAGGGATTGGCAAGCAAAGGCCACTCAGATGGATGCTGAGAACTCTGCTTTGGATCGACTTTCAAAGTCTACCTCTGCCCCTGTTAAGAAAAGATTGTTCAAAAAGACATCTTTTTCTAAAAAGGGAAGATATTATCCTGCTCATGGGCAAGACATCTTCTGCAGGTCGTTTTGCTGGCAAAGCGTCCAGCAACCACCTAAACAGGCCAAGTCAAAGGCTGCCAGGCCTACCACCAGCCTCAGCAGCCTCAGCCTCTCAGGGCCTTTGACTTGCAACTAGAGAACTTAGCCTTTCTAGCTCTGGAAAAACCAGAGCCCCTCACCATTCCAGGAAGGTTGACTTACTTTGCTCCCAGATGGGAGCAAATCACAGCAGAGCAATGGACCCTCTCCATCATAAAGAAAGGGTACAAGCTTCATTTCTTAAGCCTTCCTCCTCACACCATGGTGAAACAGTTTAATTCTCCAACATCTCTCCTCAACCTTCTAGGTCAGGAGATTACTACCCTTCTTGCCCAAGGGGCAATTGAAGAAGTACCTCTTCTTCAACAGGGCTCAGGGTTCTACTCCCCTTATTTTCTTATCCCAAAGAAAACAGGGGGCTACAGACCCATATTAGATCTCAGAGAATTGAACAAGTTTCTATTCAAAGAGAAATTCAAAATGATTTCTCTAGGGCAGTGATGGCTAACCTTTTTGAGCCCGAGTGCCCAAACTGCCGCACAAAACCAAAGAATTTCCTCAAAGTGCCAGCACGTCAATTAAAGCTCCATTTGCATAAGGTGCTTCATTTGCATAAATATTTGCATAATGTTACCATACACTAACTTTTAGTAAACATGCCTCTTAATGAGTATATGGATAAAGAAAGACTAAAAGGTTTCTACATTACTATAATCCAGTACCAACCGCCAGGCACATTAGGAACTACTACAAACGCTGCCCATTTAGAACCCATAGCAAACCCGCCGTATCCTAACAGCACTACCAGGACTCACAAAGCACCATACTCTACCTATCAAAAGGCAACACTGCAAATATTAAACCAATACATCTCAGAGAACAACAATACATGACCTACTGGGGAAAGAACAAGTGGCAATGTCAAATAGGAATTATATAAACAGAATACCTCAGCTCAGTTACACATGCAGAACAGACCATTACCAAACAAGGAATCACAATTTAGAAACAGGAAGACAAGAATTAAACTGGGAACCCCAAAAGCCAAACTTGGAATATACAACAACACTGTAGAAATAAAACTATATATTAATTTCCTCTTGTACTAAACAAAGCGCAAAAATTAATGATGCACATTTCCCAGAGCTGACATATTCCAATTAATAAATTCAAAATAAAGAGATATTTTTCTACCTTTTGTGCATTTTTTTTCAGTTGCAATTGTTCCAGCCACTTTCTTCTGGTTTCTTCGTGTCTTCTGCTAACTCTCCATCTGCTGTCCATTTGTCCTTTCTTCTGTCTTCTTGGGGTTTTTTTTTCCATTCTCTCTCTACATCTGCTTTAACATACTAATCTTTCTCCTTTTGCTCTTTCCTCATTCCTATTTCATCTACTCAAAATTTACCCCTCCATCCTCAATCCCCACTTACTCTCCCAATACCCGGCCAATTGTAGATTTTTTATCCCTCCCACACAAAATATTTTTCCCCTCTCCATTTTACTCTCCCAGCCCCATCCCATTCTAATCCTCCCCCAACACCAGCTCCCTTCTAGTTCCAGCCTCACCCAGCATCCATTCCCTTCTAGTCCCTGCATCAGCCCATTTCCAGTCCTAGCAGCCCCCCAACCCATTTCCAGTCCTAGCAACCCCCAACCCAATACCAGTCCTATCCCCCCTCATCAACCCACTTCCAGTCCTAACCCCCCACACCCCCATTTTCAGTTTAAGCCCCCCCCTATAACCCATTACCAGTCCTAACCCCCCATCAGCCCACTTCCAGTCCTAACCCCCCATCAGCCCACTTCCAGTCAGCCCCCCATAGCCCATTGCCAGTCCTAACCCCCCCCATCAGCCCACAGTCCATTACCAGTCCTAACCCCATCAGCCCACCTCAAGTCCTAACCCCTCCCCATCAGCCCATTTCTTGTCCCCGCCCCCCATAGCCCATTATCAGTCCTAAACCCCCCCATAGCCCATTACCAGTCCTAACCCCATCAGACCACCTCCAGTGTTAACCCCCCATCAGCCCATTTCCAGTCCTAACCCCACCCAACAGCCCACCTCAAGTCCTAACCCCTCCCCATCAGCAGTCCTAACCCCCCCTAGCCCATTAGCAGTCCTAACCCCCCCTCTCTAGCCCATTAGCAGTCCTAACCCCCCCCATAGCCCATTACCAGTCCTAACCCCCCATCACCCCATTTCCAGACAGCCCCCATCAGCCCACAGCCCATTAGCAGTCCTACCCCCCAGCCCATTAGCAGTCCTAACCCCCCCTAGCCCATTAGCAGTCCTAACCCCCCCCCCCATAGCCCATTACCAGTCCTAACCCCCCATCACCCATTTCCAGGCAGCCCCCATCAGCCCACAGCCATTAGCAGTCCTAAACCCCCCTAGCCCATTAGCAGTCCTAACCCCCCCAGCCCATTAGCAGTCCTAACCCCCCCCTCTCTAGCCCATTAGCAGTCCTAAACCCCCCCCCTAGACCATTACCAGTCCTAACCCCCCATCACCCCATTTCCAGACAGCCCCCATCAGCCCACAGCCCATTAGCAGTCCTACCCCCCCGCCCAGTAGCAGTCCTAACCCCCCCTAGCCCATTAGCAGTCCTAACCCCCCCATAGCCCATTACCAGTCCTAACCCCCCATCACCCCATTTCCAGACAGCCCCCATCAGCCCACAGCCCATTAGCAGTCCTACCCCCCAGCCCATTAGCATTCATAACCCCCCCTAGCCCATTAGCAGTCCAAACCCCCCCCCCTAGCCAATTAGCAGTCCTACCCCCCCCCTAGCCCATTAGCAGTCCTAACCCACCCCCCATGGCAAATTAAAAAAAAAAAAAAAAGCAGCTGGCTCTGGCTTCTGCCGCGGCAGCGGCAGAATGCAATGTCCCGTGGGGCCCCCTCCGCCCGCTAAGCCCCTCTGCAAGGGCTTTCAGATTCGCGAGGGAGAGCGTCTCCCTCGCGTCTCTGTTAAGCCCGCAGGGGCTAATGGGAAATTTCCCATCAGTCCCTCGCGTCTAAAGGGGCTGATGGGAAATTTCCCATTAGCCCCTGCGGGCTTAACAGAGACGCGAGGGAGACGCTGTCTCCCTCGCGAATCTGAAAGCCCTTGCAGAGGGGCTTAGCGGGCGGAGGGGGCCCCGCGGGACACTGCATGCTGCCGCGTCCGCGTCCGCGGCAGCAGCCAGAGCCCGCTTTTTCTTTTTCTGCGGACCTTCACGCGTGCCAGCTGCAAGGCCTTCGCGTGCCACAGCTGGCACGCGTGCCATAGGTTCGCCATCGCTGCTCTAGGGGCTCTGCTTCCATACCTTCAGAGTCAGGACTGGCTTTGTTCTCTAGATCTCAAGGATGCGTACACCCATGTCCTCATCCATCCAACACACAGAAGGTTCCCTCGGTTCCTTTTTCAAGGAAAGCACTACCAATACAGGGTGCTTCCTTTCGGTCTGGCCTCTGCACCAAGGGTGTTTACGAAATGCATGGCAGTAGTAGCTGCATTTCTCCGCACACTAGGAATATTCGTATTCCCATATCTGGACGACTGGCTCATTTGAGCCCCATCCCAGTCAGAGGCCCAGACTTGCCTAAACTGCACAATGTGTATCCTTCAGTATTTGGGTCTAGTAATAAACATCCCAAAATCCAATCTCACCCCTAGTCAGTCTCTGGAGTTCATAGGGGCCTTGCTGGATACCACAACTGCAAGGGCCTATCTTCCTCAGGCCCGTTGCCTACGTCTAGTGCAGTTAGCCTCCCAGATTCAGTTAAAGTCCCAATTAACTGCTCGAGAGATGTTACAACTATTAGGCCACATGGCATCAACCGTGCATGTGGTTCCATATGCTCGCCTTCACATGAGGGCAGCTCAATGGACTTTGTCCACCCAATGGACTCAGGCATCAGGTTGCCTGTCAGACAAAATAGCAAACTTCAGTCGCCTTTTTTGGTCTCTCCAGTGGTGGAAGTCCTCTCAAAACCTGTTGCTGGGGTCCCCTTTTCAGCAACCACTGCCCCAAGCAACTCTCACAACAGATGCTTCTCCAAAGGGTTGGGGAGCTCATCTACAAGATCTCTCCACCCAGGGCATCTGGTCTCCACAGGAGACTTCTCTGCATATCAATCTATTGGAACTCAGAGCAATATTCTTAGCTCTCAGAGTGTTCCACACCCTGCTCAGCTACAGGACAGTCCTCATCCATACGGACAACCAAGTAGCCATGTTCTATGTGAACAAGCAGGGCGGGACTGGCTCTCTGTCGCTTTGCAACGAAGCTTTGCGACTGTGGGCCTTCGCCAGAGAGCATCACATCCATCTTCTGGCAGTATATCTTCCAGGCGTTCAAAACTCTTGGGCGGACAGACTCATCTGAGTTCTGCTTCCACACAAATTGTCCCTCCACATGGACCAAGTAGCCAGGATTTTTCGAATTTGGGGAACCCCGGACATAGACCTTTTTGCAAGTCCGTGGAATGCCAAACTTCCCCGGTTCTGTTCCAGAATTCCGTGTCAGGGAGTTCAGGCCAAGGATGCCTTCCTCCTTCACTGGGGTCAAGACTTCCTTTATGCCTTTCCACCAATTTCCCTAATTCCCAAAACACTATTCAAGCTTCAGAGAGATCGAGGGACCATGATCCTCATAGCACCACATTGGCCACGCCAAGTGTGGTACCCTCTACTTCTGCATCTCTCTCAAGCTCCCTCCCTGGACTTGGGTTCTGCACAAGACCTTCTATCCCAGGAAGAGGGAACATTATGGCACCCAAACCCCCAGTCGCTCCATCTCAGGGCTTGGTTGCTGAGGGCTTAGACCTTCAAGATTTTCATCTCTGTCAGCAAGTCAGAGATGTTATTCATGCCTCTAGAAAGCCTTCTACTAGACGTTCCTATGCTTTCAAATGGAAAAAAATTACCATTTGGTGTTCAGAGAAGGGTCTAAACCCTCTTGCAATACCTCTGAATTCTCTACTAGAGTATCTCCTGCATCTATCCCATGCAGGTCTGAAAACGAATTCAGTAAGAGTCCATTTGAGTGCTATTGCAGCGTCCCTCAAGCCTCTCAATGGACAACCTATTTCCTCTCATCCTCTTATAGCAAGATTCATGAGAGGCCTTCTTTTAACTAAACCTCCCATTAGACCACCTCCAGTGGCATGGGACTTAAACCTAGTTCTTGGCCAGCACATGAAGCCACCCTTTGAACCTTTAGCCACCACCTCCTTGAAATTTCTTTCTTGGAAAGTTATTTTTCTCATTGCAGTCACCTCAGCACGCCGCATCAGTGAGTTGCAAGCTTTGGTGGCTAATCCACCTTATACAAGGTTCCATCATGATAAGGTAGTCCTCAGGACCAATCCACACTTTATGCCTAAAGTGGTCTCGCCTTTTCATCTGAACCAAGAGGTATATTTACCTGTCTTTTTTCCAGGACCTCATGCATCAAGTGCAGAGAGGAATCTTCATACCTTGGATTGTAAGAGAGCTCTTGCTTTTTACTTACAAAGAACACAGCAACATAGAAAGTCTTCTCAACTCTTTGTTGCTTTTGATCCTTCTCATTTAGGACTTCCAGTCTCTAAGAGAACACTGTCCAACTGGATTGCTCAGTGTATTTCTTTCGCCTACCAGAGTTGAAACCTTTCTCTGGAGGGTCCTGTCACAGCTCACAATGTGAGAGCCATGGCAGCCTCAATGGCTCATCTAAACTCTGTGTCCATCGACCAAATCTGTCGAGCGGCCACCTGGGCCTCGGTTCATACCTTCACAGCCCATTACTGCTTGGGCAAGGACTCCCGCCGGGATGCCTTGTTTGGTCAGGCTATCCTCAAACACCTGTTCCATTCCTAATCAACTCCTACCCACCTACCCTGGTTGGATGCCAGAGATCCATGGGAGGAGGTAGAGTCCTTTTCAAGGACACACAACCTGGGGTCTTCCCCTGGCATCTGCAGCTAGGGAGTCCCCATATGTGAAGACTCATTCCTGCTTGTTCGTGGAGATAGCACAGTTACTTACCTGTAACAGGTGATCTCTGGGAACAGCAGGAATAAGTCTTCACAACCCACCCACCTCCCCTAGGAGTTGCATCTCTCTGTCTTTCTTTCCTTCCTCTCTCTCTCTTTGTCTCAGCTCTAAAACTCGAACTGGAGAGAGGCGGTTGGGAAAGGCGGGAAGGCAGCGCGCAGGCGCTATGGGATGCTCCCAAAAGCTTTCTTACTGGACGCTGGGGAGCGTTCCTGCGCAGGCTCCGTCGGTACCGACGATACCCATATGTGAAGACTTATTCCTGCTGTTCCCAGAGATCACCTGTTACAGGTAAGTAACTGTTCTTTCCACAGGATTTGTGCTTTTATATATATACAGAGGCACCTATGTGGGCTTATAAAATTGGCCTAAAATAGGCATCTACTTGGCCCCCTCACCTAAGCAACCTGTTAAAAAAAAAAAAAAATTACTCTCTAAGTGCATAACGCGCATTAACATGTGTTCATGTGACCTAATGCACAGGTTACTAAATAAGGCCCTTTATGTCCTAAAGATGGCAAATGGCATGATGATTCTGAGGAAAAAGCACCGTGTAATTTTTTGACTACTAGAAATTTTGTAGCGTGGTGTTCCGAGAAGTTTATGCATCGGCTTCCAGCAGCAGCCTGTTCCGCCGTGTGTCTGCAACAGACGTGCAAGGTGGCAGATGAATGCGAGAGGGCTACAGTTCCTCAGCCATTAAAATGAAGATGTTCTATCAATTACTTAAGGAAAACTATCCCACGGAATTTATATCCTCTGGTTATTTCAAACTGGCAGCTATCTTAAATTACTTATTTGAAATAAAGAATTCAGCGCCAGGGATTAATCACTGTCATGCCGCGTGCACAGCTCTGTGTTTTTTTGTAATGTACGGTGCACTCGTGTAGGGAGGAAACCGTGCTATTATGGTCTCCTTGATAGAAACAGACAATCGTACATATCTTAATTTAAAAGATTTGCCATGGTCATAAATCATAATGGCATGCTCGGAGGAAAGGAAAACAGCCTTCTAGCTCTGATGTAAACAGAACATTACAAAAGCCTGCTTGGATATGCAGCGATGCACTGTTTACGCTACATGCCCCTGGGTTATTGCACATAGGCAAAAATACAGCCTGGCTGTCAGATCTGCAGTAATGTACTAACCTTTGCTTGTCCTTTTAATCTGCAAGTTCCTGCTAGTGCCATAGCATGTCTAATTAAATATTATGTGGTGTCGGTAAATGGCACTGAATCAGAGGGGCTTCCTGGCTTTGAAGCACTAGGACGCTAGTGGAAATTGTTAACATGCACCAGTTCAAATAAAAAAAATGGTTTCCAGAAGCTGAAATTCAACTGAAGTAATTTTGCTTTGTTGACTGTCTGTCGTGACCTTTTCCAGGCTAAATGTAATGCATTTCCATAACCCACTAATGTAATGTTTTGCCAAATGCAAACGTCTGAATAAATTGATACATTCAGTGTACTTTATACATTTTAATTATCAAAAAACCCAGCTGTTATCTTTATCTTATACCACTTGCCTTTTAGGGGAAAATGTTTTAAGTGTGTAAATTACCCCAGGAGTTATGTGAGTAGAAAGTATGTGCAGTGCCAAGAAGGTGCCTACGTCTTTATGACCTATGAGCAGACATGTTCAGGAGTGGAAACTGGGCAGAGGAGTGAGTTACACTGGAAATTGGAAAGAATTGTATGAAAGGAGTCAAGAATGTCTGTCCGTATGGGGTCAAATTTCTAAATGGTCCAATACTCTCTGTATAAGAAGAAGCCAGATTTAAGGCAGAGTGAAAAAAGAAATTATACATTTAGCAATAATATTTAGCCATACGGAGGGTAATTCTATAAGTTACTGCGTGGTTACCGTGTTTTTATGCACATTCATTGTGCCTATTTTTTAACATCAGATCCACACAGATTTTACTTTATAGATTGCTAATGTAAGTGACTGCTAATAGACATAGGGGTATATTTACTAAACAGCGGTAGTGGCTTCCACATAAAGTTAAGCCATGGTCATTAACACCAGCTCTACAGCTGGTGTAAATGAGTCATAAGTGCGGGTTCTGCTCACGTCCCACCTGCCCATGTCAACACTCACTGTGAAAGGACATGCAGTGAGCTCTGCATGGGTACTTACATGATGCACAAAATTACATGGCTCCTTATAGAATAATCCTCTTTACTAACTGGTTAGTGCCGGCACGGTTATTGCCCCATCCATATCTTGTACGGATAGCAACACTGAATAAACAGACTAAGTTAAATGCTGCAGCCAGAGTTGAACTCAGTGTGGTCATGGTCCCAGCTCAGAATTTACCCCTAATAAGTTCAATATTGCTTTTAAATGCATTAAAAAGCGTTTGGGAGTAGATGAAAGTGTCAGCCATTAACCAAAAACAGTAAAGACAGCAGCAAAACTTCTAGGGTCCAATATTTAGAAGTACTTATGTGGATGATAGCACCTGCTCTCTGGAGAAGTACCACTGGCTGGGTCTATGCATCAATTTTCAGCGACACTCTGGATAGTGCAGCTGAAAATCATACTGACTATATAGTGTCGGAGTGGAGAATAGGCGGTCCTGGTAATTTCTTGTATAGCTGCGATATTCAGTCCCTTATCAGGACCCTACTCTTCCTAGAGCACTATGGAACGCAACAAGTAGATTCAGATACCTACCCAACATAAGCGACCCTTGTATTTGACACCTCCTACACTATCCTGACCTGCTGTCCACAATGTTGATATTATCCTTCACTATTAATTGTATAACACTCCTATCCCATATATAAATAGTTCAATGAATGTTATCAAGCTTCATTTGGTTACACTGTACATATATTACTTATGTTGATTATCATTTTAATGTAAATATTATTTTATTTGTAAACCGCTTTGATTGCCTGATAAGGTGGTATAAAAAACTCTTAAATAAACATAATAAATAAACTATCCAGATAACTTAGGATAGTAGAAAGTCTGTCTAGAGGTATCCAGATAACTATTGCTGCTGTCTGGGCAGCTACAGCCACTAACTGCATGAAACATATGTTCATCACCAGCCACTATCCAGATAGCAATGTTAATATGTATTTTATTTATTTAACATATTTTTTATACTGTCTTTCTATGAGTGAAGACGGTTTACAAAGAACTCAGTGCAATTAAACTGAATTGGATACGAGAGATATGAGTTACAAATAATGTTAATGTAGACTAAATAACTAGGTTACAATATTTTATTTGACTACAGTGGTTGGTGTTTAAAAAAAAAACACCAATCATGGCAACTGCACATCAACCCGCTTATGACAGGTTTTAATCTTCAGCCTGCTAGAGATGTGACTTATCCTGCTGCCCTGTGTTGTGCAGCGTTAAACAGGAATACGGAGACCACAGAAAGTCGGGCTGCAAGGCAATTTTAGTGGAAGCTGTTAGAGGTTTATCCAGCAGGAGGATTAGTGGCACCGTTGTGGGTGATGGGTCACTGAGCTGGAACAGAACTGACCTGTCAGATCAGAGTTAGGAGACTAAAGAGAAGATGGATTTCCCTGGCCTCTGCATTCAGAGGGCAGCGAGCAGAATCCTCGGAAGACTCGCCTGCCCTGCATGAATACTATTTTAAAGGAATAAAAAAAATCTGAAGCTCCATTTGATGCTGTCGAAGATGTGCCTAGACAGAAAGAGAATTGTGGCCGCTGAGCTGATCCACTTGGATATGTGGAGGGAAGGGTTAAACAGACTGAAGGTGACAGTCCAATAAGAAGTTAATCACCTACTGTTTGTGTATTTATCCTTATTTCCCCACGTCCTAGACAAAAAGAAAACAATAATTTTTTGCTATCGACTGCAACACTACCGATTCCGGATATTCTCCTGTTTTGATCCCTGTAAGAATATTGTTTGTGCCCAGTCCGTACCTCTGAATTCCAATGCTGTTTTTGCCTCGCCATCTATCCTGAAAAGCTGTCTTACACATCTGTTTTTGTCCAGGGTCTACTACACTCCAGGCTCATGTCATTACCACTTTGTAAAGTCTTCTGTTTCATGATGTTTCTGCACTACTACCAGAGCCGGTGCCAGAGTTGGCTCAAGGTGTTGGCACCCTGGCAAACCTTAAGCCTTGTTCTACCAACCCCCCCACCCCCGGATGTCAGAATCTGTTATTTAGCTTTGAATGTCTTGCTCTTTGCTGACCCCCAAAAGCTGCCACCCTAGGCAGCTGCCTAGTTTGCCTGGTGGTTGGGCCAGCCCTGACTGCTACATAATAACATAGCCAAAATGTTAGGGAATGTTAACAGGCAAGAAAAATGTGATCCGTGCCTGGTGGTTGGGCCAGCCCTGACTGCTACATAATAACATAGCCAAAATGTTAGGGAATGTTAACAGGCAAGAAAAATGTGATCCGTTTTTCCAGTTATATTTCACAAATTTTTCCATGGTTTTTTTTTTTTCCATTTTAATAGGGGATTTTTAGTGCGCACTAAATTGTTTTCATGCATGCTGTGTAACAAATTAAGGCGTGCTAAGGGGCATGTTTACTAAAGATTGTGCCGGTAGTATATGTTTGGGCCATGAAATGTGCTTGGATGCCTGCATCAACTTCAGGGAGCACGTGCATCTGTCATCCTGCCATTTGCACAGTGTGAATGGGTGGCATCGTGATAAGATGGCATGGTGTGAACACGCAGGACTGTGGTAAGCTGCATGAGGGTGCATCCAACGCCACCCACTGAGGTGACATTAAGTGCGCCGCACTGTCAGCAAGTGCTATTAGCTAACTTACTGTGTGGGATTTTCCACATGGGGCGCCATGATGAATTTTAAGACAGCACACTCTCTGCATGCACTAGCCCCACAGTCTTAGTGTGCGTTAAATCAGTTTAGTGCACTAACAAATGCACACCCCTAACAAACAAAACAGGCGGCATGCCGTGACAGATATTCACAAATATGCTGCCATATCCCTCCAGTGATGAATACTTTATAGCAAGAATGGGCAAACATTTTGGCCTGAAGACCATGCTGTAGGCTTTGACTGTGGATTTGGGCTGGATAGGGTTCAAGATCCTCTGGCAAAGGTTTGAGGAACTGTTAGATATACAGAGATCAGTAAATGGAACTTGACACATTCCCACAGCCTATCACCCCCCACCCATCCCATATATACCATCCATTCACAATGGCTCCCTTCCAATACATGCACATCCCCAGAGCAAGTTCCCCCAATATACACCCTACTGAGCTTACCCCTTCCATATATATTCTTCCACAGTCGCGCCCCCCTCACCCATTCAGTACATATCAGTAGGTGAGCATTGAGGACCAAGATCTGCTGAGAGAAAACTATCAAGCCTCCCAAAGAGGCGAGGCTAAGCTAGTGTTTGAACTGCAGTGAAAGGGGCAGGGGGTACGGGGCTTGATGTTTGTGTGTGACTGAAAATATGTGAGGTTATGAGATTTGGGGACCATGAACATAAGATTTGCCATACTGGGTAAGGACTATGGGGGAAAGGGACTTGGGTGTGTGTCGGCGGGAAGTAGATGTTGGTGTGGTTATAGAGGGGTATGTGTATGGAAGGATGGGAAGCAGTACTAAGGCGTGTGGCTTGTGTATGAGTGCAGGAGGGAGAAGGCGGTAGTATCTGAGGTCTGTGTGAGCTCAAGGAGTGGAGGAGTAGCCCAATAGTTAGAGCAGTGGGCTAAAACCAGATAGCCAGAGTTCGAATTCCACTGCTGTTGCTTGTGATCTTGGGCAAGTCACTTAACTCTCCATTGCCTCAGGTGCAAATTTATATTGTAATCTCTACATGAATGTAACTCACCTTGAACTTTTGAGAAAACATGTGAGGTAAAACCCCCAAGGAACTACTGCTGTGTGTGTGGCATATGCCTCTGAGTGTAGGGGGTGTGCCTGTGACTACAGAGGAATGGATACATTGAGTGCAGGGGGAAGAAGTGTGAAAGTTGGAGCCTCTTTCTTCCTTCTTTTCTCAGCTGCTGTCCCTTCCCTCTCTCTAGGCTCCTGTCCTCTTTCACAGCGCTGTGGTTCAGCTTCGCCGTCCTCCAGTCTCCACTTACCTCCGCCGATGATCTCCACAGGTGGCAGGTGTAGACTCTAACTGGCAACTTATTCTGTGCTGCACAGCTCTCTGCTCGTCTTTGCCGGAGGGAACATGAAACTGCCACCTGCGTATCCCTCGCTGTTGCAACTGTGTGCCCGTCCCTGTCAGCAGGGACCAGAGACGTCCGCTGGCACCTTCCTTTCTGTTGCTGTGGCTTTTGGCTCATCTTATTTTATTTATTTAGTTCTTCTATACCGCCCCTTCCAGAGATCAGGGGCGGTTTACAATTAACAAGTTGAACAACTTTTACATGGAACAGTAGGAGAAACTATTTACAGGTAACATCCAACAAAAGACAAAAAACAGTTTTGCGTCATCTTAGTGGAGCTTTGTGGTCCTGCTAGTGGTTCTTTACATATTTACAGGTACATATGTCCACATGAACAGTTGTTGGATCCTAGTTGTGATGAGGATCAGTGGGTTTTGTGTGGGCAGTTGTTGCTGGTGGTAGCTTGTTTGCTGAGGAGGTCGGGAGTGGGGTGGGGGGCACTAGTGGGTTTTTAATTTGTGAGAGGGAGGAGGTTTCAGTAGAGTTTCCGAAATGTTGAGAGAATAGGAGGGTTTTTAGTCCCTTTCTAAATAGCTGCAGATCCTTTGTCATGCGGATTGCTAGCATTCCAGAGACTGGGGCTGTGAACGAAAAGGCTCTGGAGCTCGTACATTTTTTCGTTTTACAGATATCTTTGGTATGACAAGTGAGTGGTTTGCGTTTTTTCTTCGTGTCCTGGATTGTGGTGGTGTGTGTAGTAGGGTGTTTAGGTGGGAGGGGAGATGTTATTAATCAGTTTGAATGTTGTAAAGTATTTTATATTTTATCCAGCTATGTACAGGGAGCCAGTGGAGGACCTGTACGATAGGGTTATGTGTTTGGCTATGCGGGCTTTGGAGACGATCCTTGCAGAAATGTTTTGGGCCCTTTGGAGTATGTTTATGTTTTTAAGTGGTAGTCCGTGCAGTGGACTATTACAATAGTTGAAGTGGGGGGGTGATTAGTGCGTGTATACCGACCTAAAGTCATGGGTATCTAGGAGGGGTCTTAAATGCTGTACCATTTTTAATTTGAAGAATATGTTTTTTGCTGTTTGTTTTAGGTAGGGGAGCATTCTGAGTGTGTGGTCTAGTATTATCCCAAGGTATCTTACTTCTTGTTTAACAGGGATGTCTATGTTGTTGATTGTGATGGTTTTGGGGTGTGTGATATCTTGGTTTCTTGATACGAACATTGCTTCAGTTTTTTTGAAGTTGATACTGAGGTGGTTGTTTTTTAGCCATGATTCGGTTTCAGTAATGCATTGAGATAGGTTATGGTAGGAGGGGTTGTTTGTGTCGCTAGGTAGTGCCAACATAATGTCATCAGCGTATATGAAATGGCTGATTGTAAATTTCCTGAATATTTTCGTGATGGGTTGTAAATATATGTTGAAAAGTAAGGCTGAAAATGTCCAGCCTTGCGGGATCACTTTGCTTTGGGGGAATGTCTCCGAGATTTCTTGGTTTGTCTGGACACGCATTGCACGATGTGACAGGTATGATATGAACCACTTAAGGACAGTGCCCCCATGCCTTTATTTATTTATTTATTTATTTATTTAAAGTCTCTTTTATACCGCGCTATTCAGCATCAGCGCGGTTTACAATAAACAGTGAACATACACATTTCCAATAGTACTTTGTGTTTACATATGAACAGGATAATCAACTTGGCTAACAGGGTAACTATGTGCTAGCTTTTCTATTAATGTGCAGTGGTTGATATTGTCAAATGCAGAGGCTATGTCTATGAAGAGGAGGATGAATCCTTGCTTATGGTTATCTGTGCCTCTGATAAGATGGTTCATTAGGGTAAGTAACATAGAAACATAGAAATATGACGACAGAAAAAGACCACATGGCCTATCTAGTCTGTCCTTCCATAACAACTACAACAGTCCACTCTTTGCCTTTAGAGATCCTCTGTGTTGGTCCCATGCTTTCTTGAATTCAGTTACTGTCCTCATCTCTACCACCTCCACTGGGAGACTATTCCACGGATCCACTACTCTTTCCGTAAAGAAATATTTCCGCATATCACTCCTGAATCTATCTCCCTTCACCCTCATCCCATGTCCCCTCGTAGCAGAACTTGCTTTCAATTGAAAGAGGCTCTCTCCCTGAACATTTATGCCACGGAGGTATTTAAACATCTCAATCATATCACCTCTATCCCGCCTTTCCTCTAAGGTGTACATATTAAGATCCTTAAGTCTGTCCTCATATGCTTTATAATGAAGCCCATTAATCATTTTGTAAGGTAGTAAGGTTTCGACTCCATAGAAGGGGCAAAACCCGAATTGATGGGAGTCCAAGGGGGCATTAAGGTCAATGTAATCTTGGGGTTACAATTGTATAATCTTTTCTATTAGTTTTGCAACAAATGGAATGCTGGCTATGGGCCTGTATGAGTTTGGGTCTGTTGGATCCAAGGTGGTGTTTTTCAGAATGGGGCGGATCAAGGTAAGTTTTAGGGCATCAGGCATGATGCCTTGGGATAGGGATTGGTTGATTATGTGTAATAGGTTTGTGGCCAGTTCTGTTTTGGCGGACTTGACCCATGACACTGGGCATGGATCAAGGGGGGATGTTGTGATGTTGGTCATTGTTATGATCTTAAGGAGGTGTTTTTGATCCGTTAGATGGAAGTTATCCCATGTTTAGGATTTGTTGAGAATGGATGTGTGGAGGTAGTGGGGATGTAGGAGTTGTTTAGTTTTGTTGCAAAGTGTGTGGCTAGAGTTTGTGCACTTAATGTGATTTGTTTTATGTGGTTTTGTGAGGGCTCTAACAATTGCAAAGAGTTCTCTGGGGTGGTTGATAGCTAGGTTTATGACTTTTGTATGATAGTCTTTTTTGGCTTTGTTAATTGCATTTTTGTATATGTTGAGGAGGTTATGGTGGTGTGATTTGTTTTCATTTTTTTTGGTTGCCCTCCATTTTTACTTGTTTTCTCAGCTGTCGTTTTAGTTTTACAAGCTCTTGTGTAAACCATTTTTCTGATTTTTTTAGGGGTCTTTTTTGGGCTCTTTTCGTAGGAGAGGCTGCTTTTTGGATGACCTGGTTCCATTGTTGAATGGAGGTGTTGATGTTTAAGGAGTTGGTTGTTAGTTGGGATAGCACCTTATCTAGGAAGTTATCTTTGTTGAAGTGTGAGAAATTCCTGATTTGTGATCTGGGGTTATGGGCAGAGTTGTTGGGTCTTTGTGTGGGCACATAGAAGGTTATTAGGTGGTGATCGGACCAAGGGATGTCGGCTATGGTGGGTGGGGTGTGTTGTTATTGGTTTGCAAGTGGGGTAGGGGAAGAAGACTAGGTCAAGAATGTTTCCTTTTATGTGTGTGGGAGTGTGTATGATCTGGCTGTAACCTATTTCTGTCATTGTTTCTAGGAAATTTTCTGTGTGGGTAGGGCTAAGGGATGGGAGGTTTATGTTGCCTAGTATGATTTGTGGTTTTCCTCAGCGTAGTTGTGCAGGCTAGTTCAAGAATTATGGTAAGGTTGGTGTGGTCAGGTGATAGCGGCCTGTAGAGGAGGCAGATGGAGAGGGTCTTGTTCTCTATTTTGATAATGTCCATACCATCTATGCTGTTTATATTAGATCCGGTAAAGTTTAGATCCTTTTTGGTCATGATGAGTACCCCTCCTCCTCGTTTGTTATTATGGTGGCAGTTAAATAGGTCATATTGCTGGTTTTGTAATTGGTTCAGTAGTATTGTATCAGTGGGTGCGAGCCATGTCTCTGTGATGCAGAGAAGGTCAGGTTTTTCATCTCTGATTAGATCTGTGATGGTTGGTATTTTATTTCTTATCGATCTTATGTTGATGAGGAGGCATTTCTGAAGGATGGTTGTATTTGAGGAGTCCTATGTTATATTTGTCTGGAGGTGGTGTATTTGTATTAGTCTGGGGCGGGGTCTGTTGGTGTTCTGGTATGTTTTTTGTTTATATGGGTAGTGGGATAGTAGGGAGTGTGGGGTGTTTTTGTGTGGGTTGTGTATAATAGGAATGGGGTTATGGAGGGTTTGATCTGGTTTATACGGGAGGGCTTTTGGTATAAGTAGAGTTAGTATGATAAGGAGTGGGATGATGTGGGCTTTCTGGAGGACCATTGTGTGGATTCTTAGACAAACTTATTTTGTTGTTGGTGTTGATAGGTTTGGGTGATCGATTGGGGGGGGGTATTCTAATAGGGCTGGTGTTACAGTTGCCACGGTTATATTATTGTTAGGCAATGGTCGCAATTTGGGAGTATTTGTCACAATTGCAATTGGTTCTAGTGTAAGATCTCTAAAGTTGGTACCTATCTAAAGATGTGTTTATATAGGTACTGTACTGCATGCAATAAGTGGTAGACATATACATATAGAGTACAGACAATGTATTCATGAGCATGGTAGAGGTATACACATTTAGTAGAACATTGGCATTACATTTGTGAACATGCAATCAGGTCTTTTGTACTTATTGCTATCTTTGCCAGTGGGGACTGGGGATTCCCATTGGTAATTTGCTCTAGCGTCCTGTACACATCTGAGATAGATGTCTACAACTTGACAGACGGATAGACTGACCCTCAATAGTAGGTGTTATCGCCTAATGCAAAACATGCTTAAAAAAGCTATATGATTTATTATTATTTATTATTTATTTATTTACATTTCTTATATACCGCGCTATTATAATCAGCGCGGTTTACAGTTGCAACAAACATACTACAATGTAATAGGCACATTGAGTTTACATGGAACAGGGTATTCAAAACATGGATGAACGAGGGAAACTATATACAAATTATATACATATTATAATAATGATTAATCTCATGGGTATATAAGGGTCTGTAATGAGTACTGGTACACATGGGTCAGGGAGGAAGAAGAGGGAAATGCTGTTTCGCCGGTATCAGTGGTGTGATGGTCACGGGGGGGGGGTAGGTGGGGGGTCAAAGGAGTGTGTGTGTTCTTTTCAAACTGGGAGGACGGGTAGTGTTGTTTGAAAGGGTGGTGTTTGAGGGCTTTTCGGAATAACATCAGGTTTGGGATGGCTCGGAGTTCTGCTGGGAGGGCATTCCAGGCAATCGGAGCAAAAATGGAAAATGCTCTGTTGGCTGTTGACTTTGTACATTTTGTTAAAAACTTGGGGACTTCAATTGTGTTCATCTGTGTAGTTCTCCTGGTTCTGTTGACTGGGGTGCGATGGAGAAGTGTGTTGATGGGCATGGGGGGCTGGTTCTTGAGGGCTTTGAATGTTAGTATTAGAATTTTGTAGGTGATTCTGGCAGGTAGTGGCAACCAGTGTAGGTTTATCAGGATAGGCGTTATATGATCTGACCTTGATGCTCCGACTAGAACCCTTGCAGCTGAATTCATGGCAAGTCGGAGTGGGTTTAAGGTGATGGGCTGATGGGCTGGTTTTGGTCTTTAGGCTGTACTTTTCCCATCCCCCCTTTATAGGTTGTTTAAAATGCATCTAGTTATCTTAATGACAGCTTTCCAGTTCATATGTACAGTGCAAATCGCTAATTGTTAAAAGCAGCTGTTATTTAGCTAAAATATTTTCTAGACCAGATTATGGCATTTAACACTGTATTATGATGTTTTGATGAGGTTGCACCTTGACACATTTGGATTTCATGCTAAACTCTTAAAGCGTGCCCAAAGTGTCAAGCCAGAGCATTTGCTGCTAGTGAGGCACTGCACTAATTGCATGTGCTAATTCACTCTTTAAGTGTTTCACACACATTGATGGAATGATTTTTTGAAAAACATTGGTAAGCTTGATTTAACTAAGCAATACTGAAGCAATTCTTTCTGAATCCCAAATAAATATCTTTAATTTTTTCTCTGCTTAACCTAGCAGTAAGATTTTTATTATTTATTTTTATTATTTATTATTTATTACAATTTCTTATATACCGCACTATTGTCAGCGCGGTTTACATACAACAAAATGACCATAACAAACTGTTTGGCTTCACATAGAACAGGAGAAAACAACTTGGATAACATGCTTATGCTTTACATAGAACAGGAGTAATAACTTGGAAAACATGCTTATGCTTTACATAGAACAGGAGTAATAACTTGGATAAACTGGGAATGCAAACTAAACTACTTACATATGTACAATGAGATCGAGTATTGGGAATTCAGTGTGAACATGTGTACAATGGAGTTGATATATTAACTTGAGGGGGTGAGGGAGAGGCACTTATGTAGGGGTAGGGTTAATCTGGTAGTATTGAGTAAATAAATGGGATTTGAGAGCCTTTCTGAATTGTGTTAAGTCAGTAATTGCACGGATGCCTGGTGGTAATGCGTTCCAACATTTTGGGGCATAGATACTGAATGCCCTGTTAGATGTTGCGGTTGTGTACTTTGTTGAAGCCTTTGGAATTACTAGCACATTTGTAGATGGGGTTCTCCTTGTTCTGTTGGGAGGAGCTGGCTGGATGATGTTGATTAATGAGGGGGAGGTGATGCCATGGATAGATTTAAAGGTGAGTAACAAAGATTTGAATGTAAGCCTTCCTTGAACGGGGAGCCAATGAAGTTGTATTAGGATAGGCGTTATATGGTCGCATCTTGCTGCTCCTACTAAGATTCTGGCTGCGGCATTCATGGCAAGTTGCAACGGATTTAGAGATGATTGAGGGAGACCTTGGAGAATAGCGTTGGCAAAGTCAAAGTGTGGTAAGATAAGTGCTTGGTATATTGTCCGGAAGTCTTCAGTGCTTAGAAGGGATTGCAGGTGTCTGAGTGACCGGATTTTGAAGTATACGGCTCTGACTATGTTGGATATATGGGTTTTCATATCTAGTCGTTGGTCGAGGGTGACCCCTAAGTACCGAATTGCTGATTTGGTTTGGAGCTCAGCTTCTTTAACTTTTATATGAGTTGGGGGGCAGAATTTCTGGTCTCTGGTGATAAATAGTACCTCAGACTTTTTGTGTTGGATCCTGAGGTTTTGTGATAGGAGCCATTCGGAGACTGTATTGAAGCATTCAATCAGTGGCGAAAGGTCCATTTTTTCTGTGGAGAATGGCATAAATAGGAGGATGTCATCAGCATAAATTAGACAGTCGACCTTGAATGATTCGATAATGTTGAAAATAGGTTGCATGCTGATTCTACATAATACTAACGTTCTCTGAGCTGCTTTAGCTGCCAGAAAGTTCTGTCTTAAAAACTGGTCTCCTGACTTTCCTGCCCAGCCCATTTGATGAGCATAGCATATGAAGGGTACAGTTGTATGGCCCGAAACTGGAAACTGGAAGATAAACACAGACCTAGTTAGTCAATTAGAGTTTCTTAGAAAGAATTTAAGAAAAGACAAACTAAATTTTCACCCAACCAAAATTAGCTTCAAAAGAAAGAAATATTCTTCCAAGTCCAATCCCCAAAATGAATTTCAGATGCCTTGATAAATAGCTGTTATCAAAAGCAGATAGATAAGACTACAAAGATCCCACATACACATAGATGGCAAAAATAAAACAATAAATACACAAACGTTTGCAATTTGGGCCTATGTTTAACACATTTTTACAAATTCATGCACTTGTTCCACTTCCTCAAGAGAGCGAGGCTTTCTAGGGGTGTACTCAAACGTTTTCATTATTCCAAAAAAGGTGAAGGGATTTCATTCAGTTCTAGATCTAAAACAGCTGTAAATTATGTTATCAGGAGACATGTGGACATGGAATCCCTAAGATCAAGAATTCAGTTGGTCAGACGAGGACACTTTCTTTGTGCATTAGATCCAAGGGAAACATATCTACAGTATATATTCTCATAGCAGTGTCCTCAAACATCATTACCATGTGCATTAAACTATCAGCACAACCAGTTCTTCAGTGCCTCTTGGACTTTTCACTGCAAAAATATTTTCAGAACTGCTTTTTACCCTAATTGCCAAGTTAAGAGAAAACAAAGATATTTTCCTACCTGAATTACATCTTAATTGGAGAACATTCCAAGTTAGTACTTTTCTTCAGTCACAAGAATGGTTGACACCTTGGGAAAAAGTTCACTAATTCCCTCACAGTTCCTAGCACATCTAGGTAAAGGATTCAACTAGAGCAAGGGACTAGCCCTGTTACCACAAGAGTTCTCTGCTTTCATTCTTCAGTTGTTCAGCCTCATTCATCTAGATTTCATCTCCATGAAACAATGTCTAATTTATGTGACCCAGGTATCATTAACTAACCCAACTAGAAGTGATCATTTTTGTTATGCTCTAGAAGCAACATATTTTAATATATACCCAAAAACTTTGTAACCGGATTACATTAAGAGAGAAACCAAAGGAGGAGCTAGGTGGTCCCAGAAGACATATAAGGTAGAGTTTTGGAGGGAGAGGTGTCTATTGCCTCACAGCAGCTTTCAGTCGCAAGCCTTGTGAGCAGTGCTTATCAAACGCTTGTCCTATTTGACTCCATTTTAACAACTGAAAATTCAAGTGACCCTAGATCAGGGTCCTGGAGGGCCACAAACAAATCAGGTTTTCAGGATATCCCTAATGAATATGCATGAGATATATTTGCATGCACTGCCCCCCATTGTATTCAATGCGTATTCATTAGGGACATCCTGAAAACCTGACTTGTTTGTGGCCCTGCAGGACCGAAATTGGAGACCCCTACCCTAGATGATGAAATTAAACTGGCAGATCTCTAGCCTCCTTCCCCTTCCTCTACTCATCTAAAGCAGAAAGGCAGCAGCAGCAGCGTCAGCACAGGGCCCCCTGTGTCAGTGTGCAGTGTGTGTTTACAGACCCCTGGACTCAGCATGGATTTCCAGTCTAACAGGGGGGCAAGGACAAATGAATATTCACTGACTCGCAGGCCACTGGTGACTGCCACTACTTGCATAGATGATAGTGAAGTCCAGAGAGAAAGGTAAATGGCCATGTTTCTGTAACCCCCATCCGCTGATGAAGTGACCCCATTTGGGGATTCAACCCCAAGTTTGGGAACCACTGCTTGTGAGAGTTGGGCACTGAAGTACCACCCTGGTTGTAGGGCAAAGGAAAAAGAAGGGTAGGAAGAAAAGGGACATCTAAAGGGAGAACTGTCACCCAAGTAAAGATGGCTTCTTGCCTTCATTCTCTGCCCAGCTGATATGCCAGATGAAGCGCCAGTATCAGTGAGGGGAGTCGCTAGATGGAAAAAGAAGAGGTGTTGATTGCTGTTTTAGTCTTAGTATTTAATCAAGAGAAATAGCAGAAGAAGGCCACCTGTGAGTGAGGTGTTCACCTGAGTGGAACCAGGATGTGGTGAAATTAGAGGGCCAAGAACAATGCGTGTGCAAGGAGAATGGATCCCAGTTAGATCAAGGAGTGGACGAGTCTGAGCAGATCTGCAGGAGGAAGTGGTGAAGAGGAGTAAGAAGCTGGGTTAGTGTTAATGCATTGAACCAATTACCTAAAACAACCAAGAGGGAGAGGAGTTCACGATGACTGAATGCAATGAGAGTGAAAGAGGAGAAACAAATTTATATCCTTTCCAGATTCCAAGATTAGTAAGTTTCAGAGTAAAGAGAAGAAGAATTTGAAAGACAATTCTCCATTAACTGAGTGTCCATTGTAGAGGCCTGAGAATTAAGAAATTAAGCAACCTTTAGTACTTATGAGTTTGTCAATAACTGTGAATCAGAGGGAGGAGTAGCCTAGTGGTTGAGGCAAGGTACTTCAGGCCGGAAGGTCGGGGGTTCAAATCCCACTAGAGGACAGCAACCTTGGGCCGGAAGGACTGGGGTTTCTAGTCCCACAGATGCTCCTTGTGGTCTTGGGCAAGCCACTTAACCCTCCATTGCCCATGTTCCCTGTAAGTATTAGTGTATGTGTCTCATATCCCTGCGTGTTAAATGTATCCCCCAATTGTGTTGTGACCGCTTTGATTGAAGGATAAGGCGGTATACAAAACTGGCTAAATAAATAAATGTTGTTGCTTATGTGAATAGTGAGAAGACTGAGAAATACCCTGAACGAGACTCTGTACTGGATTTGGTACCAAAGAAAAAGATACTCAATAGGGACGAGCATGGAACGGAGTATTGTGCACCTGGCTGGCTGTTACAGAAATGATGCTCTTAGGGAGTATGGAAAGGTAGTAATATGAGAGAATTGTGCTGAATAGGTATCATAAGAATATAAGATGTGCCATATTAGTTCAGACCAAAGATCCATCAAGCCCAGTAT
Organism: Ichthyophis bannanicus; assembly: GCA_033557465.1. Classification (NCBI taxonomy): domain Eukaryota; kingdom Metazoa; phylum Chordata; class Amphibia; order Gymnophiona; family Ichthyophiidae; genus Ichthyophis; species Ichthyophis bannanicus. Next base: position 550,304,588 of record CM066033.1, read on the forward strand.
CCTGTTTCCAACAGTGGCCAATCCAGGTCACAAGTACCTGTCAGGTTTCCAAAAGGGTAAGCAGTGGATTTCTTGTTCCAAGCTAGGGGACACTTAGTGGGTCTTTTACTAAAGGGTGCTAGCTGTCAGCACAGGTCTGGCATGTGCTAAAGGTACATGTTGGACACACATTGACAGCGCATGACACTAATGGATTTTGGCACTAACTGACCGTGGCATCTTAGGGTTGCAAACAGGAGGGTTAGGGGCAGAAAGTGGCAGGGTGAGTGCCACATAGACAGTGCACTTGTGCTATCTGCACAGTAGGCTAATAGCACGAGTGCCCTCACCGCCACTTCCGTAGTTGGCATTGAGTACACACATGCTCTTGTTGTGCCTCGGCAAGGCCGCATACACTGTGCTGTCTGCCGGGAATACTGTGGTGGTGCCCTAATGCACCATGGATTCATATGTTATGGGCACGTTTGGTGCAACACCACAGTGCCCTTTAGTAAAAGGACCCTTGTCCCTCTTCCCTTGCTCCTCAGGACCCAAAACCAAATAGTTTAGCCCCGGGAATTTACCACAAGAAAAGGGGGTTCACATGGGTTCTCGCTACATTTCATTTAAGAATTTCTATTGTTTTTGCCATCAGCCAAGCAAATCAGAATCAATAGATTTAAAAAAAATCCATACAAAAATATCAAAGAAAGCAAATACGAAAATGACAACAAACCACATCAGCTGACAAACAATAAATATTAACCACAATTAAGAAGCATCAGACATTAGTAAGAACAACTCTAGAAAATTCAGCCTACAGTCATCTCAATAAAAACTCAAGTGCACAGTCACCGCCACTTTAAATAAAACTGGATATTCCTTATCGGTCCTTCAGTTTAGTCCTCCACCTCTGGGTAGTGCACCTCCTCCTGCAGCATGGAGACTGGACCAATCAGAATCTTGTCCTCACTGGATGCATCCTGCTGGAGATCCCATCAGCCCCAGTGTGTCCAGTCTCCATGCAGCAGGAGGACGTTGTGAGCCTAGGGCTGGGCTCACTTAAGGACTAGATAGGCAGCACTGTACTTAGTTTTTGACAAGTTATTTTCTCCCTTTAACATTCATTGGTTTCTTTCCTTTTTTTTAGGGTGATGTCCCTTTAAAAAAAAAAAAAAAAAGAAACAGGAAGCATATGCAGAGGAGCTGGTATTGCTGCTGCACTTCTGTACCTCTCCCACTCTGCTATTTTTCATTTTCACAGGCAGGCAGCATCAGATCTCTCCTCCTAGACTGTACGGGGGAGAGATCTCTCCTCCTAGACTGTACGGGGGAGAGATCTGTCAGCAGCACTCTCTGGCACGTGGCTCCTTGATTACTGGCGACGAGCGTCTTAGAGCAGAGAGCAGCTCACAGAGACCGGCTGAACAGTGCTCGCCGCGGACGTCGCTCGCAGAAGAGCAGAGCGACGTTGCAGCTTGTAGAGCTGCCTCCCTGGGGTAAGTCAGCCATTTTATGAAGGGCTGCAGAGCAATTGGGGAATGTGGGGTGCTTTGGTTCTTGCCGGTGTGTTTCGCGCGGTTTTAGTTAGCGGCGGCCTTTTTGTGTTTCTCTTCCCATGCTGCGGAGGACACGTGGCGGGCCACAGAACAGCGTTGCGCCCGGGTGGCTGATGGCACGGGTGTGAGACACAGTTAGGATCCATTGTTTACTGAGTGTTTTGATTTGTTTTGAGTTGTTTGAGTTCTTTTATTTACAAAAAAATAAAAAAGTGTTCCTGTCCTTAAAGGAGATCTGCTTAGTGTTTCCACACCCAGCGACTGCCAACTCAGTTTGCACTGGTTTGCAGTTGATTGGTTCATGTCTGCTATACTGCAGTGCGTGGTCTTCAGTTCGCGCAGAGGTACGGTGTCAGATACTGGTATCTGTAGGGGCTGAGCTACCGTTTCCTCCAACGTGGAACAGCAAATGGAGGGGAGAGCGGTTCAGGAATCCCTAGGATCCGCGGCAAGTGTGGAGAGTGACCCGTCTCTGTTGGCCCCGGCGGGGTCCCCCCCGGCTACTCTGGCAGGGTCCCCCCCGGCTACTCTGGCGGGGTCCCCCCCGGCTACTCTGGCGGGGTCCCCCCCGGCTACTCTGGCGGGGTCCCCCCCGGCTACTCTGGCGGGGTCCCTCCCCCCAGCTACTCTGGCAGGGCCTTCGCAAGCTCAGCCGGTGAGGGCTGCCGAGGCATATTTGGGGGCTTTTTCCCTGGACTTTGTCCTTATCATGCATCAGGCCTTTCGCTTAGGAAGGCTGGGAAAATTGCCAGAGGCCCTTTCACTTGGGGCACCTCTGCAGTCACCCAAGGGGGAGGACATGAGTGGAGAGACCCCCAAGCCTACAAAGAGGCCTCGGTGCTCTGACATGGAACAGGCGGATCTGGAGTGGCAGCAGGCGGACGACATTGAAGTTGATCCCGAGTACGGTGTAGAGGAATTGGAAGAAGGGGAGATCCTGGAGCCAGATGATCAGGTGAGACTCATACGAGTTTTTCGCAAGGATGAACTTATGGTGCTAATTACAGAGTCCCTCCAGACACTTAATCTAGCTACAGCTCAGCCTGCGGAAGAAGAGGGGCTCGAAGATCCTCTCATTCAAGCGGTGAGAGTCTCAGACGGTGTTCCCGGTCCACAGGGTAGTGGATCAGATGATCCAGAGTGAGTGGGATCACCCTGAAGCGGGATTGAAAGGGATCCGAACAATGAACCGACTTTACCCTTTGGCAGACAAGGACAAGGAAAAGTTTCGTTCACTGCAGTTTGACGCGGCAGTGTCTGCAGTGACTAAGAAGCAGACGACTATTCCGGTGGAAGGTAGTGCGGCCTTAAAGGATGCGCAGGACAGAAAGGTGGATGGTTTATTGAAAAAGGCATTTGAGGCCGATGCGTTATCCTTACAAGCCTCTATCTGTGGCCCCTGGGTGGCAAGGGCCTGTCTTCGGTGGTCCTAGCACTTAAGGCAGGACACTCGCCTGGATCAGCAGAGTTTACTCGAGGTGACTCGGCTTGAATCCGGTTCAACATATTTGGCAGATGTACACTATGATTTGATCAGAACGTTAGCGAATAGTATGGCTTCCCTGGTGGCCACCCAGAAGTCCATTTGGCTGAGGAATTGGGCGGCCGACGGGTCGTCTAAGTTCCATCCCAGTAAGCTCCCCTTCAAGGGCAAGCTGTTGTTTGGAGAGGATCTGGATAAATTCGTGAAGGACTTGGGAGAATCCAAGGGTGGCAGACTGCCGGAGGATAAGCCGAAGCAGGGGAGGCCTTTTCCGTCTGCTCGGGGCCAGTTTAGAGAGTTCAGAAGATTTCAGTCTTTACGTTTGGGAGGCTTCCAGCATGACAGGTTTGCCTCTAGAGCCCAAGGGTTTCGTGGATTTCGCGGGGCAGGCAGAGGCTTCGCGGCGGCCTCTTCCTCCTCAACCTTTAACCGAAATCCTCAATGAAACGAGGCGGACCCCAGTAGGAAGCCAACCGATAGCTGGCCAGCTTCGGGAGTTTCTTCCTGCCTGGGTCCAAATAACATCAGATCAGTGGGTGCTGGAGATAGTGCGAGAAGGTTATGCGCTGGAGTTGTCTTGCCTGCTTTGGGACTCCTTTGTACTGTCACCCAGCAAAGGGCGGCAAAAAGCTCTGGCGATCCGCCTGACGTTAGATCATCTATTACAGTTGGGAGCGGTCGTCCCCGTTCCGATTTCAGACCTAGGGGTAGGTCGCTACTCCATTTATTTCGTGGTGCCAAAGAAAGACGGATCTCTCCGGCCTATTCTGGATCTCAAAGGAGTGAATTGTTGCCTTCGGGTACCTCATTTCCGTATGGACACCCTGAGGTCAGTCATAGTGGCGGTGCTTCATGGAGAGTTTTTGACTTCACTCGATCTCACGGAGGCCTACTTGCACATTCCGATCAGGGAATCTCATCAGAGGTTCCTAAGGTTCGCGTTCCCGTGGGGCCATTATCAGTTCCAAGCGTTGCCGTTCGGATTGGCTACGGCTCCGCGCACATTCACCAAGATTATGGTGGTGGTAGCGGCAGCGTTATGAAAAGAGGGCATTCTAGTCCACCCTTATCTCAACGATTGGTTAATTCTGGCAAAGTCCAAGGTCGAGAGCTTGCAGGCCACGGACAGAGTGGTGAAGGTTCTATAGAGTCTCGGCTGGGTGGTCAACGCGAAAAAGAGTCATTTAGATCCATCACAGAGTCTCGAATATCTGGGAGTTTGTTTCGACACTTCAAGAGGTTTGGTATTTTTGCCAGATCACCGGGCGCAAATCCTACGCAAGCTCGTGCACAGGTTCTTGGGGTTCCCGGCACCGTCAGCATGGTGGTATCTGCGGCTGCTGGGGACCATGGCGGCAACCCTGGAGGTGGTGCCGTGGGCCAGGTTTCATATGGCATTACTGCGCCGCTGTTTGAACCAGACGGACTCGCTGAACAAACACCTTCCCCGCCCGATGCAGGTCAGATGGGCCCTGTGGTCGTGGCTGTCCCCGGGTTCCCTTCAGGCGGGAATGCCGTTGGAACAACCAGTTTGGCTCCCACTGATGACGGATGCGAGTCTGGCGGGCTGGGGAGCCCATTGCGGAGGTCAGTTCGCGCAAGGGATCTGGACTCGCCAGGAAGTTTCTTGGTCGATCAAGCACCTCGAGCTGCGGGCAGTGTTCCTGGTGCTGCTGGTGTTCGAGAGTTCAGTGAAGGGTCAAGGGTAAGAGTTCTCTCGGACAATTCGGCAACGGTGGCCTACATCAATCGGCAAGGTGGGATGGAAAGTATGGCCATGGAGGAGGAGGCAGAGGCATTGTTTCTCTGGATAGAACCTCGTCTCCAGGCCATTTCAGCAACGCATATCGCAGGAAAGGACAATGTGATGGCATATTTCCTCAGCAGGGTGCTGGTGGACGCCGGAGTGTGGGAGCCTCATCCGTAGCTGTTCCCGCAAATTGTTCGCAGATGGGGGCCACCGGTAATGTATCTCATGGCGACCTTTCAATCAGCAAAAACGGGTCGTTTTTTTCAGCAGGTGGAGGGAAAGGATGTCTGAAGGCATCGACACCCTCATTCAACCATGGCTGGTGTCGGGTCTCCTGTATGTCTTTCCTGCATGGGCGCTTATAGGCCGAGTGGTTCAGCGCATCAAGGCACACCGTGGCAGGGTATTGCTGGTGGCCCCAGACTGGCCAAGACGCCCATGGTATGCAGATCTAGTTCGCCTGCTCGACAGAGAGCCTTGGAGACTACCGATATCGGCGGATCTACTGATTCAGGGTCCTTTACAAATACCCCAGAAGGATTGATTTTCGCTTACGGTATGGCCATTGAAAGGGCATGGTTAAAAAGAAAAGGTTATACGGCGGCGGTCATCGCCACTCTGCTTTGAGCAAGAAAGAAATCCACATCTCTCGCATATGTGCGCGTGTGGAGTATTTTTGAGGACTGGTGTTCCCAGTGGCAGATCCGGGCGACGACTGCTTCCATTCCAGTGGTACTTGGTTTTTTGCAAGACGGCTTTGAGAAAGGGCTGGCCGCAAGTTTCTTAAAGGTCCAATTGGCAGCTCTCTCTTGTTATAGGGGCAAGGTCCAGGGAGTAGCCCTGGGTTCGCACGCAGATGTGCAGCGTTTCCTTAAAGCGGTGTTCAGACTTAGGCCCTTGTGCAGGGTTATAGTGCCACCGTGGGATTTAAATCTGGTTTTGGAGGCTTTAGTCAGAAAACCCTTTGAGCCTCTGAACCAGGCAACTGTTAAGGACTTAACTTTGAAGACGGTCTTTCTGATTGCCATCTGCTCAGCGAGGCGAATTTCGGAGTTGCAGGCGCTGTCGTGCAGGGAGCCGTTCTTGTCTTTCTCTAGAGACAAAGTGATGGTAAGACCGGTTCCATCCTTTCTGTCTAAAGTGGTCTCCCCATTTCAGTTGAATCAGTCGGTATTCCTCCAAGTGTTGAACTCGGTAGCAGAGCATGCCACGGACCATGGCTTGCATCGTCTGGACGTCCGAAGAGTGGTGCACTGATATCTGAAGGTTTCAGAAACCTTCCATAAGTCAGACCGTCTCTTCATGTTGCTTGGAGGACCTCGCAAGGGGGAAGCGGTGGCAAAACTTCAATTTCCAGATGGGTTAAGGAGGCAATTGCGTTGGCATATATAGTGCAAGGGTGTCCGGTGCCGGAGGGGTTGCGAGCGCACTCTACTAGAGCGCAGGCGGCGTCTTGGGCGGAGCACAGCTTGGTACCGCCAGCAGAAATTTGCAGGGTGGCTACCTGGTCTTCCCTTCATGCTTTCAGCAAGCATTACCGTCTGGACGTTTTGGCAGCGAGTGATGCCAGCTTCGGATCGGCGGTGTTACATACTGGTTGGAAAGGTCCCTCCGAATGATGACTGCTCTGATACATCCCAGAGGTGGAGGACTAAACTGGAGGACCGATAAGGAAATGGAAATTACATTTACCTGGTAATTGTTGTTCCTTTAGGGACTCCAGTTTAGTCCTCATTCCCACCCAGGAGAGAGTTTCAGAAGTACGCCGTGATTTGGAGAAGAGATGGCTTCCGTGCCAGTCTTTCTTTCTTCTCTCTATCTCTTTCTCTTGCTCGCTTAGCCGCCTTCTGTTTCTGTCACTTGTTCTGGGGTGATGGGGCAGAGGCCAAGTGTGGAATATTGGCTCTCTCGTTATCTTCTCGGGGAGGGGGGGGTCAGGTTGATTGTTTCAGGTTAAAAGTTTCTCCTTATTAGTTTTACAGTTGATGTTAGACAGTTTTCTTAGCTACTTGTTTGTTGCTCCTTTAAGTCTGCTTTGTCAATAGTTCACTGGGGCTGATGGGATCTCCAGCAGGATACATCCAGTGAGGACAAGATTCTGATTGGTCCAGTCTCCTCCATGCTGCAGGAGGAGGAGCACTACCCAGAGGTGGAGGACTAAACTGGAGTCCCTAAAGGAACAACAATTACCAGGTAAGTGTAATTTCCATTTCAGTGCCAGAACCTATTTGGTGTCCGGCGCTGAATATCTGGTTTTGCTGGACAGTGCTATTACTGTCCGGTCAGCGGCGATATTCTGCTGCTAACCAGATAGCAAAAACCAGTTAAACTTTGGACTGTTCTCGACCTGTCCTAAATTTAACTGGTTTAGCTATCTGCTTAGCAGCTGACTATCACCACTGACCGGACAGTGACTGAGACCATCCCCCAATCTGCCCCCAGCTCAGGCATCTTGTGTGGTCTGCGCCAATATTCAGCAGCTCTAACTGCATAGTGCTGCTGAATCGGGATCACCACATTTTAGCAAATTAGCAAGTTTGCTAACCAGCAAATTGCTTTGAATATGCCCCCACCATGTTTTCAATTTCTTTCTATAAGCCACATAATCAGTAATATGCCTTGAATCACAATGGTACAGGCTGACACAAAAAATGCTCATGCCCTTCCTTTTGTTGACCATATTACTTATATTGTTGGGACTTCAAATAATTTCTTAAAGTACTCTGGAGCTTGTTCTTTTGTGACTGTGCACACTGATATTGTGGCCCTATACCCCTGAAAGCCTTAATAGATAAGATTGGCAGCTGAAATCAAACTCTTATGTTTGATTCATTGGTGAACTCAACAGAAACCAGTAGATTTCAGTCAACACCTTGCCCCAACCCCTTCTGTCTCTGCCCATGCACATGCTAACTGTTAATGTAGGAATTTTAGCATAGGGCTCCAAGGTAAATTTTAGATTGACATGCACACTGCACACTAAACCTCACACTAGCAGTTAGCATAATTTAGTAAATATGCCCCTTTGTGTTGCAAGAAGTCCTGTATTTGATTCAGAACTGATATTCCTGCTTCTTGAACCAGAAGAGGGATAACAGGTCAAATATTACTCTGAAAGCAACTGCCCCTAATCAGCTAAAGAACACAATGCGAAATTTGCATATTTTAAGCTATACCATAGTTTCTTGGCTGCAAAGCAGTATATGCTATAATTAGGGATAGCCTGGAGATATTGAAGACAAATATTGGAAGGCCCTTCCTTTGGTATTTTCCCACTTCTCACACAAATGGATCAATTTCTCTGGCTGTTGTAGAGGATCACTCCATGAAAACATGAGCCGCAAGCCTGTGTGTGCTGGAACCATAAAAGAACACTAGGCAAGCTTTTTGAGTAGCAATGAGGCCTTGAAAATGGTAGATGCCATGTAAACCTGCTACAGTCCTTTGTTTCAGAGAAATTGTTCATGGGGCAACAACTTGAGCATTCTCACGCTCTTTGCAGTTCTATTAATTAGTGATAATCTGTGAAAAAAATAACAGCCTTTGGAGATTTAAGAAGTCTCTATTGATTACAGCCCTGCAGTGAATCACCACAGGGATCGGTAATAAAAGGCTGTATATATGGCTTTTAATTAAATGCTAGAAAAGGCAAATATCACAAATAATCTGAAGTCTGTAGCAGTGACCTTCCTTCAGATGAATGTCAAGGGGGATAGGATGTGCTTACAGTGCTTAAATGCTTTTTACATACATGCCTCTGCTGGAAAGAAAGAAGCCATATTGGTATACAATGAAATACTGTACTTTGTAATTGAAGCATACAGAAATGTCTGCAGAGTTAGCCTGGCACTTGCATATATGAAATCCTTAATTGGTCTAAAAATGTCTGTAAGTGCTATAGGTGATAAAAAAAAATATTCAGTACACAGTTTAAGTTAAAGCTGGTTGAAGAGTCCACCTTGCCCTATGAGGCCTGTATTCTCAAACTTGGGCTTATTGCCCTTGTCCTGCCCATTAATAAAAACAAATAGGAACAAGGGGAACCCTAAGATATTCAGCGGCAGTATCCAGATAGTGGCTGCCATTGAAGGACTATTTGGCCACTGTCCAAATAATACCACACTTCATTGATAGTGGCGATTTCAGTCGCTATTGAGGTAATGTCCAGCTTTTTCTGCAGTCCAAGCTATCCAGATAACTTAGTCCAAGAGTGGCTGAAAATTGTCACTTTCCATATTGTCCTGCCAGACCATTCCAGATAAGTGGTTTTGTTTCCCTACCGGCAGATTGGTGGAGACAAAAACCAATGAAAAGTCCAGATTTCAATGACATCACTCCTGTCCCTCTGTCCCGCCTCAATCAGCAGAGGTTCCTTCAGTATTTGTCTCCAGCAGATGGTGGATGGATTAAGACTGAAAGGAAAAGAGATTGATTAAACACTCGTGAACGTCCACCTTAAGCCCTAATAAGGTGTCTTTCTCATTTGAGCGTGTCATGAGAGACTCCACTAGACTGTGGTCTTTTTGGTAGCCATCAAAGGAGGACAAATTGGTTCAGCTCCACACTGTTAACATGATAAGAGCCTGTTGAGCAGTCACAAATTGGAATGATGTGGAAGAATCCAGAAGAGTACAACAGCCTCAGACAACCTCAGCATCCCTTCCCTCCTCCTCCTCCTCCTGCCCCTCCTGCTCTCTCTCGAAGATTTCAGAAGTCTCTCAGAGGGATCTGCCTGTCAGCCACCTTTCACACAGTGCTGTTAAAATAAACCCAGCCAGTGAAGCAGTTTCAGGGGAGTAGAGCTGAGCCAGCATGGATCCTGCGCCTGGAGCTCTCAGGGGATGAGTACCAAGGCTTGACCTTGTCATTCTCCTTGTTGGGGGCTTCTGATTCCGTCTCTAAGGGATGCAATTCAGGGTGGACTGCTGGCAACCTTTGTTGCTGTGTGGTGGTTTCCCGCTGTTTTCTGTACATGTTAGTAACATTTTTGTCTATTGTGCACCTGCGGATCTTGCAGTCCTAACGTGCATTTCACCCAAGTGGCTGCAACACGTGCTTCTTCCTTAGCGCCTTTAACACAAGTTACATAAAAGTGCAGTTAACGCACACTTGCGGATCGACGCAGCCTTAGCATGCATCTTTGTGATACTTACCCTAACTCTCTATGTCTTTTTCTAGGAAACATCGTTTGACCTGTGGTAGGCGAGGAGCCTCTTGCTTGGATTCTGGACTTTGCCTTTCCTGTATGGCAGCTTCTGAGTCACCCCTGAGGGCATGCTTTCCCCCTCTCAGCCGGGGGGTACAGTTAGTCTGCCGATTATTTACTTCAGGGCAGGAGGTGCAGGATGGTGCTAAGGGTAAGGATGCTCAGCCGGCTGATGGCTCCGGTGACTGGGCTGTGAGCCGCTCTTCATCCTTTAGGGGGTCTGTGGTGGCTATGCCCCCTGGTGTCGGGGAGCCCTTTTCCCGAGAGGAGAGCTTCCGGAGTCTGGATTGTCCTCCCCAGAATTCTTTTCCTTTTTACTACAGACCTGGTACTTCTGGCATGGAAATTCAGACCCTGCATCCTCTGCGCAGGATGCTCCCTGAAGATGAGGAACAGTTGGGAGCTATCTGAGATGTTGACTATGCCTCAGATCCAGATGAATTGGTATTGGACTCTGATGTGGATGAAGACCTACTCTCACCTTCAGAAGACTATGCAGAGACCGCAAGATCTGCCTTTTCTGGAAGGAGTTGCTGGGCGGCATTGATTTCCAAGGTCTCATGCACCTTGAACTTGACAGATGCTTCTGGCATGTGAGCCAAAAGTGCACCTGCTTCTTCAAGGAGTGTGGAAATCCATCACTGTCTTCCTGTTACCAGAGGCAATCAAAGATATGATCCGGTCTGCATGGGACTCATCTGGCTTCCTGCATAAAAGGTTAAGGGTCTATAAGAGGATCTACACTCTCCTGGAGGAGGAGTGCAGAAGGTAGATTGGCCTTAAAGGATGTTCTGGACTGCAAGGTCATTTGCTGTGGTGGCAGCTGTTCTACAGCTGGGAATTATCTACCAGCTTGACATCTTGAGCTCCAGTGTATTCAGTCTCTTCCGTCTGATGATACTACTTCTCTCTTGGAGTTGGCTATGGCCTTCCTTTCTGATGCCATGTATGACCTGGTACACTTGGTGGCCAGAGATGGTGCCATGACAGCGGTGTCACAGCATTGGTTTTGGCTTCATCACTGGGCAGTGGACACATCCTCCAAACTTGTTTGGCTCAACTTGCCTTTAAGGCGAAGCTTCTATTTGGAACCGATGTGGAGAAACTGGTGAAGGACCCAGGCAAGACAAAATCTTACTGCCTCCCAGAAGTTCCCAGAAGAGAGGGCCAGGGGACCTGTGAAGCAGGCCAGTGCCCCTTTCTCATCAGCCTCCACCTGAACACCAAGGGCATGCTGGCTGAATTCCCAGGGGTCTCAGATCATCACTACCTCCTGGAAAACCTTTCTTCCTCTCTGCTTCAGGGTCTTGGACTCATTCTCAGTCCTTTTGTGGAGCACATGGACCCAGGGAATCGGCCCCCTCCTGAGCCACACATCAAAGGTTTTGGGCCCATCCACTATTGCCTCTGGAGAGTGGCCAGTTTCGCCTCTTATTTCAGGAATGGACCTGGGTTACCAAGGGTCCTTGGGTGCTAGACACCATTCAATTTGGCTGTGTCTTGGATTGCAAGGAGCCAATTCTTGATTCCTTCATCATTTCCCCTTGTGGGTCTATAATCAAAGGTGCTGCGGTGCGGACGACCTTAGATAAGTCGCTTCACCTAAAGGCGGTGGTGCCTGTCCCCCCCAGATGAGCGGGGCAAGGTCAGATATGCCATCTACTTTGTGGTGCCATAGAAGGACGGTTCCTTTTGGCCCATACTGGACCTCAAAGGGGTCAACGTGCACTTGCATGTCCTGCATTTTTGTATGGTTTTAGCCAGTTTTATTTTATTTTATTTCATTGTTTTTAAATAACTATTTTTGTTGTTTATTTTAATTTGTGTATTTGTCTTTAGCCATTTAGCCCCTGAAGAAGGGAATTCCGAAACACGGCCTGTGTCGGGCCTTTGGCTGATTTGACCAATAAAGATTTTCACACGTCCTCCTTTGCTATCCACGTTTCTTTGTTGGACTGCATTTTTGTATGGAAACCTTACGCTCCATGATTCAAGCAATGTGCCGAGAGGAATTCTTGACTTCTCTAGATCTGGCCGAGGTGTATTTTCATATCCCGATCTGGACAGATCAGCAGATGTTTCTGCATTTTGCTGTGGTTGGCTCTCACTATCAGTTCACTGTCCTTTCTTTAGGGCTCTCCACTGCCCCAAGGATGTTCTCAAAGGTCATGGTGGTGGCGGCTGCAACACTGCGGCATCAAGGGATCTGTGTCCATCCCAATCTAGACAACTGGCTCATCTGAGTCCATTCCCTGTCAGAAGCCTCCTGGGTGACGTCCCAAATGGTGTCCTTTTTGGAAAGCCTTGGCTGGGGATTCAATAAGGAAAAGAGCCAGCTTTTACCTTTCCAGTCCTTGGAGTTTGTAGGAGCATATTTCGATACTCAAATGGGCAGAGGTTTCCTGCCGGAGGAGAAAGTCAGAAGACTGTTGAATTGCCTGGTGATGTTCTGTGCACAGCAGGCCCCAGAGTCTGGGATTATCTTCAACTCCTCAGATTGATGGCAGTGACCATAGAGATGGTCCCGCGAGCGCGTGCTCACATGCAGCTGCTCCAGTGGTCCTTGTTGACTTGATGGTCCCCAAGTTCTCAGGAGTTCGGGCACAGGCTTCCACTCAAATTGCAGGTGAGATCCAGCCTGTGGTGGCGGCAACCATGTCGTACCACTGGATGATTTCTCTTGGATCCTGCTGACAACAGATGCCAGTCTCTCGGGCTGGGGAGCCCATTGCTGAGATCGTAAGGCTCAGGACCATTGAAAATGCAGGAAAGTGGTGTGATCCATCAACTGCCTTGAGGCGAGGGCCATTAGGTTGGCTCTTCTACATTTCTGGCCCCTGCTGGAGGATCAGGCAGCTTGAGTATTTTCAGACAATGCCACAGTGGTGGCTTATTTCAATTGGCAAGGCAGCACAAGAAGCACTAGAGTGGCCCTGGAGATGGATCTCCTGTTTTGCTTGGGCAGAGAAGAACCGCCTAGCCTTGTCGACTCAACACATTGCTGGAGTGGACAACGTGGAAGCAGACTTCCTCGGCCTGTACTCTCTGAATCCTGGCGATTGCGAGTTGAGTCAACAGGCATTTCAGTTGATTCTGCACTGCTTGGGTCACCCCAAAATGGATCTGATGGTGACCCACTCTAATGCCAAAGTGTGCTGCTTCTTCAGTTGCCACATGGAGATGGGGTCGAGGACGTTGATGCCCTGACACTGCCTTGGCCCAGTCAGCGGCTGCTGTATGTGTTTCTTCCGTGGCCCCTGGTGGAACATATGATTTGGCATATAGAGTGCCACCTGGGCAGGATTGTTCTGGTAGCGCTGGATTGGCTACGGAGAGCCTGGTTCGGAGACCTGATGCAGCTCCTTCAAACACCTCCTCTTTGGCTGCCTCTATCTTGGGGGCTATTGTGTCAGGGATTGATCATCCTGGGGGACACGGCTCCTTTCTTGCTTACTGCATGGCTCTTGAAAGGAGACTGCTTGTGCATAAGGGCTATTCTCCAGCAGTAATCTCTACCATACTTTGTGCCTGGAGGAGGTCTACTAAGTTAGCATAATATGAATATAGTGCCTCTTTGAACGCTGGTATGGCATGTGGCACGTGGCACTTGGCTCCTGAGGTGGACAAAGTGTCCTCCCTCTTAGCCTTTCTGCAGGATGACCTAGAGAAGGGCCTCTCACTTAGCTCCCTGAAGGTTCAGGTGGCAGCTTTGGCCTATTTCTGTGGCCTGGTGGTGGGCAAGTCCTTGGCCTGGCACCTGGATGTCTCATGTTTTCTCCAAGTAGTTTGACGTCTGTGTCCTTCCCTTTTGTCTGTGATCCTTTCCTGGGATCTGTCTCTGATGCTCAGAGCCCTGATGGCAGCCCACTTTGAGTTGTTGAAGTGTGCTGCCTTGAAGGATTTGACACTCAAGATTGTCTTCTTGGTCGCTATTTGTTCTGCAAGGTGAATCTCCAAGCTGCAGTCTCTCTTATCAGGATCCTTATTTGTCCTTTTCAACTGAGGCTGTTTCCATTCAGCCTCTGCTTTCCTTCTTGCCTAAAGTGCTGTCTCCCTTTCACATGAACCAGGTGGTTTGCCTGCCCTCCTTCTCTAAGGAGCAGTATGGGGGAAGGATAAGGATCTTCACCTTGTGGATGTCCGGAGGGTGTTTCTTCGGTATTTAGAGGATACAAAATTCCTTTCCGAAGTCAGACCATCTTTTTGTGCTGTTTACTGGCCTGTGCAAGAGTGAAGCAGCAGCCAAGTTGATTTTGGAATGCTGGATTAAGGAGGCTATTGCCTCAGCATACCTGTTACGGAACTGGCTGGTTCTGGAGGGTCTGTGCGCCCGTTCTACCCCAGCGCAAGTGTTCTCGTGGGTGGAGCAGAGCTCGGTAGCCCTGCAGACATTTGTTCAGCAGCAATGTGGGTATCACTTTCCACTTTAGTCAAGCATTATCACTTGGATGTCCATGCATAGGCGGACATAGCCTTTGACTCGAGTTTTGCGAGCTGCTGTGTCTTCTTCCCATCCAGTGGTGGTGTAGCTTTGGCACATTCCACTTGTCTGGACTGGTCTAGCAGGACAATATGGAGGGTGACATTTTACTTATCAGATAATATCCTTTCCTTGAGTCCTGCTAGACCAGTCCAGGACCTGTCCCTGAAACTGTATTTGCTCTCTTCTACTGCTGCACTACCCTTTGGTCCGCCATGATTCTGTATTTGGCTCTGCAGGCTCATCTTCTACTGACAGCCTTCTATTTTTATCTTCCTGTACATAGTTCTCTACTGTTGTTTACTCATTGTTGCCCACATTGAGGTTGTGTGAGGCTTGCTCTGTATGTCCCATTTGCTTTGAGACAAATACTGAAGGGACCTCTGGTGGCAGATGCAGAGGAGTGTTGTCATTGAAACCTGGGCTTTTCTTTGGTTCTTTGTCTCCACCAATCTGCTGGTAGGGGAACAGAAACCACTTGTCTAGACTGGTCTAGCAGGACTTAAGGAAAGGACATTATCTGATAAGTAAAATGTTACTACCTGGATTAGCACCACAATTATCCAGATAGTGGCTGCACCACTGTCACTCAGCCCACAGACCTCCCCTGCACTGTCTGGATAGAATTGAGGTGCTCTGTGGAGATATTCAGCGGCACTAACCAGATAGTGCCACTGAATCTGTGTCTCGGTACCTTTATCTGGATAACTTCCTTGGTTATTGGATCAGGGCTTTTGAAAATTGACCCTCGTATGCGTTCCAAAAATCATTTCCAGTCAGTCAGCCAAATGTGCTTCTGCTGAAACTGAGGTCTGGAAACCCGAAAAGTTTTCAAATTTAAAAAAAGTATATTCTGTACAGATTCCTAAATTAAACTTTAAATCTTTTTTTTTTAATATCCTCCTTGCCCAATTCATATTCAGTACTCGATACACAACAAAGTTCCTGACCTGGAAGCCCTAATGGTGGAAATGGACTTGGACATTGTGGCCATTACAGAAACATGGTTTAACGAGTCGCATGAATGGGATATAGCCATAGCTGGCTATAATTTATTTAGAAGAGATAGACAAGGCAGAAAAGAAAGAGTAGCCACCCTGTATGTCAAAAGCAGTATTAAAGCCATTGAAATGCAGGGGGCATGGTGAAAAGAAGCAGCGCTGTGGATTGTGTTGGAAAGAGGAGATGGCACTGTCATCCATACTGGTGTGGTCTACAGTCCTCCAACTCAAACCGAAGAAATGGATAGACTTGATTATTGATATTGCAAAGGTAGCCATGAAGGGGGAAGTGATCATACTGGGTGACTTTAATCTATCCAATATGGATTGGAGTATTCCTTCTGCAAATCTGGAAAGAAGTAAAAAATTGTGGATGCCTTCTAAGAAGCATTGCTCAGATAAATGGTAATGGAACCAACCAGAGAAAGTTTGATGCTGGATTTAGTACACAGCAATGGAGATAGCATTTCAAATGCCCGGGTGGGTACTCACGTGAGCAGCAGTGATCATCACACAGTGTGGTTTGAGATAAAAGCCAAGGCGGAGTCCAATCACAGCAAGCTCAAAGTTTTAGACTTCAAAAATGCTGACTTCAGTAAAATGGCCAAGTGCTTGAAGGAGGAGTTGGCAGGGTGGGAGGAAATAAGGGAAGTGGAATTGCAGTTGGCTAAACTAAAAAAAGCAATAAAAGGGGCAACAGATATATATTTAAGCAAAGTAAATAAAAACAAGAGGAAAAGGAAACCTATGTGGTTCTCCAAAGAGGTGGCTGCACAAATAAAGGCAAAAAACACAGCTTTCACAAAATTCAGGAATTTGCAAACAGAGGAACACAGAAAAGAATACAGGATAAAGCTAAAAGAGACAAAAAGAGAAATAAAGATAACAAAAGCAAAGGCAGAAGATAAGATGGCTAAAGACTTGAAGCTTGGAAACAAAACTTTTTCAGGTATATTCGGGAGAAGAGAGGAAGATCAGATGTGGTCTTGCAAGACTCAAAAGTGCCGAGAACAAATATGTGGAAAGTGACATTGAAAAAGAAAAATTGCTAAACTAATACTTCTGTTCTGTTTTCACCAAAGAAATTCCTGGAGAAGGACCGCCTGTGATTGATAAATATACTTAGAAATGGAATGGAGTAGATACTACACCATTCACGGAAGATGATGTGTTAGAACAGCTTGCAAAACTGAAAGTGGACAAGGCCATGGGGACCGGATGGGATATATCCAAGGATACTAAAAGAGCTCTGAGAGATTCTTGCAGGGCCTTTAAAAGATGTTTTTAATAGATCCTTGGAGACAGAAGAAGTTCCACATGACCGGAGAAGGGCTGATGGTGGTGCCTCTTCACAAAAGTGGCAGTAGGGAAGAAGAGTACTAGATCAAAGGCATGTGATGGATGTGATCCACCTAGATTTTGGCAAAGCCTTTGATACTTTTCCTAATAGCAGACTTATTAAACTGAACAGCCTGGGGATAGGTCCCAAGGTAGTGAACTGGATCAGAAATTGGTTGGTTGACGGATGACAGAAGGTGATGGTAAACGGAACTCACTCAGATGAAAGGAAGGTGATTAGTGGTGTGCCCCAGGGATCGATCCTGGGACCAGTACTGTTCAGTATATTTGCGAGTGATATTGGTGAAGGACTGAATGGGTCTTTTTACAGATGACACAAAAATTTCCAACAGAGTGGACTCCCCTGAGGGAGTGGATAACATGAGGAAAGAACTACAAAAGCTGGAAGAATGGTCTAATGCTTGGCAGTTAAGATTTAATGTGAAGAGGTGCAGTGTCATGCATTTAAGTTGCAGAAATCCAAGGGAATTGTATGCGATAGGGGGCGAGAGATTGGTGTACACAGATCGGTGAAAAAGACCTCAGAGTGATTTTTTTTTGAGGATCTCAATGTGGCAAAACAGTGTGACAAGGCGGTGACCAAAGCCAGAAGGATGCTGGGCTGCATACAGAGAGGAATTACCAGCAGAAAGGAAGGGGTATTAATGCCACTTAACAAGTCGCTGGTGAGGCCTTACTTGGAGTATTGTGATCAGTTTTGGAGACCATATCTCTCAAAGGATATAAAAAGACTTGAAATGGTTCAAAGGAAAGCGACCGAAATGATTCAGAGCCTATGCAGAAGAGGTATAAGAAGAGACTTGAAGACCTAAATATGTATACTCTAGAGGAGAGGAGAAGAGGGACAGGGGAGACATGACACAGACCTTTAAATACTTAAAGGATATTAATGAACAAACAAACCTCTTCCAAAGACAGGGAAGCTGTAAAACTAGAGGGCATAATATGAAGCTGCAAGGGGGTAAACTGAAAGGCAATGTCAGGAAATACTTTTTTACTGAAAGGGTGGTGGATGCTTGAAATGCCCTCTCGATGGAAGTGGTGGGGGCAAATACAGTGACAGAATTCAAAATGGCACGGGGCAGACACAATGGATCCCTTTATAGCAACAGTATTAAATCAAAAGAAACATAAATATCTCTTATATCTCAACAAATAGGGGTAACCTACACGGAGCGGTGGGTATACCCCAAAACGAAGGCATGGGGAGAGGTGACCTGCATGGAGCGGCAGGTGTGTCTACTCTTGCCGCCTTGCTGGGCAGAAAAGATGGACCATACTGTGTTACTATGTTACATCTGTCATAATGTTGTTTCCCAAACAAACTAAGGTGTCAGGGACGGAGAGAATGAAAAAAAAAGTTAAATCTTTTTTCTAACTTAGGCTTCATGTACTAAAATATGAAGCGACTTCACAAAAGGGTGCATTATTTGAAGGATAGCAAAAATTGCCTGTAATATTACAGAATGCCGAATTCTGAGGCTTTTTGCACTATTTTTCATGTGCAGTGTACTTCTGTTTTATCGGTTCACAATAATAAACTTTATTTATATTTGACGTTAGATGATTTTGCATCACCATAGCTCATTAATGCCAAAAATTGGAGTGGAGGAGTGGCCTATTGGTTGGGGCAAGGTACTTCAGGCCGGAAGGTCAGGGGTTCAAATCCCACTAGAGGACAGCAACCTTGGGCCGGAAGGACTGGAGTTTTTAGTCCCACAGGTGCTCCTTGTGGTCTTGGGCAAGCCTTGTGGTCTTGGGCAACCCTCCATAGCCCATGTTCCCTGTAAAAAATAGTTATCTCCAAGTTATAATGCCCTGTTCAATGTAATTTCAGTTTGTTCAATGTAAACCGCACTGATGCAGAATAGCGCGGTATATAAGAGAATGTAAATAAATAAATAAAATAAATAAAAATCACCAAAACAAGCATACAATAAAACCACCTCAGGCCTGATTTTGCAAAAACAAAAACAAAAAATAAAAACCCGGACACCTCCAGAACTGTAATTTTAGATTTTTTTTAGAACTACTGAAAAGAGGCATTTTGCACAGGGGCCGTGTAATTTAAAGGGCTCTGATGTCTTGGCTCAGAGGCCCCTTGGCCCTCTCCCCAAGTGCCTCCAATCCTCGGTGGGCCAGAGCCCCCCATAACTCCATTCCCCAGCCCCGACTTGAAGCATAAATGAAAAATATAACCCTCATAGCCCCACCCATTTTGAAAAAAAATGCTGCTGAAATCACTAAAGTTGAGGGCTTGCCTCTCACTTCCCCCCTTGGGACTCTGACTCACTCTGGGGTCCAAATAGGGGCTGCAGAAGCCCTCCTTGATTGGGGAGGTCAAGCGCCGCCTCGACTCTGCCCCTAACTCCACCCCAAGATCCACCCTAACTCCCACCCCTAGCCCCCCACGGCCTTCCCCTCCTGTTCTGGCTGTGGGGATCTGATTTCCAGCAGGAAGAAGAGAAGAGAATGGCTGCGATCGTGCCTGAATATCATTAGAGGAAAAATGACCCATGAGGATTATTATATTATAAAAAGAAAAATCGGGATAAACCTAATATCACAGATGCAGTCTCTGTCTGCAGTTGCCTCATTACCAAAAAAGGGAAAAGAAAACGCTGCTTGCCAAACATCTCGTATCTGGTCTCTTTAAATATAATCAAGGTTCCTGGACCCCTTGCATCAGTGTCCTGCTGTTTGTCAGTCCACTGCTCCCACTGGCAACAACGCCACCAAAAGAACAGAAAAAAAAATCAAATAGCAAACAGCCACCAAAAAGTGTTTCTTGCTGAGGTTCCCCAACTTGCAGTCTAGCGCTTCTAAACTCCACAGATTTCAGCTCCTAAGTTCCTCGCACAGGCCTTTTGGTTTTCAGCTTTTCTTCCTAATACAGCCTAAAGCCCTTGTAGCCATGCGTTGGCAACAGATGTCCCCAACACGTTAAAAGTCCAAAAGAGAAAATGTCTTTAAAGCCACAAAGCTGTGTTTAAACCCGTATTTTTCCCTTTGCATTGCAGCTTCATGCAAGTGTGCAATCTCTCAGCCGGGGCGCATATTCACACAGTTTCAGAAGTTCTCTATAGCAGTCTTGGCAATCAAAGCTAGCTTAATCTGAAAAGCATTTTTCTTCCTACAAGAATCTCTCCTAGGAGAGAACAAGGTGGGAAAGTACCCTCGCACGTACCTCCATTGACTGGTATGTCCAAAATTATTGCATACCTGCCTCCGGCGCTTCCATGGCATCCTCAGGATCTGGTACTAGCAAGCATTGTGAGATTCCTACTTCCATGTTCTAACAGATTGGCTGGGGAAGCGAGGGCTCTCAGATAACAGCACCCCCCCCCCCTCCACCATCAACACCCTCCTCTCCTGTTTCCTAAGCAACTGCTTAATCAGTGCCTTTTGGGAATTGGGCCCTAGGGATCACTGACTTTTCCTTGCCCTAGTTAGGGGCACACCTTTGGCTTCACGGATGTGCTTCAAATTATTTCTCCTTGGAGAAGAAGGTGGTGACTGCCAGAGAAAGGAATCATTTGCTTGTGTTTGCACTGCCTGATGCTTCCCTTGGAAAGCTCGATTCCCACAACACGTCTTCCACATCTACCCCGATTATACCCAAAATCTGCAAAAGGGATGGCTAGTAGGCCATTACAGGTTCTGCCATTTGTTGGCTTTGCTTCCCACAAAACCCACACCCAAGCCAAACCCTGTACTCAACCTATACCGGTCTACTCTGTCCCATTACTAAATGTTTCATAATTCTGAGAGCCAAGATTAGTAATGCTTTGATAAAAAGGAAATGATCCAGCCTTCCCATGCTCCTTGAAGTCTGGGTTTTAGCTAGGTCCTTTCAGCCTTCTTAGAAGCCCAATGCCAATGTACCATGGCTATTTCTGGTTATAACTCCCACTCCAGCTACGTTTATCTTGATTTTTTCTTGGATGCCCAGTGCAGTGCCTTTTAGGACTGAAAACCACCACTCTGTGCAAGTTAACTCAGCATTTACAGTTTTGTGTTGTAGCAATAATTCTTCTCTTGAGAACAGCTTTCTGTGAATGCTCATGTAGTACCTGAACCAGACAACCCTAAAGGGGTCCACACGCAAAAGATCCCGTCAAACTGCAAAACTGAAAATCAGAAAGCTCCGTAGATGCCGGAGCTGTGGCTTTCCAGGCCCTGTCTTTCTAATTCCCTGTTCTAGAATGATGAAATTGCCCCCTGCCACAGAGCCCCCTACCGGCTGTCAGAAGTATCACACAGCACAGAGCAAATGCACACAGAACCAAGGGACAACTGTGGTAGAAAAGGTTAGTAATACACTGTATACTTCATATAACGGGGCTCGATATAAGTTATATCATATAACCTATTCAAGGGTTGGAACCTTGTTTTTATTTATTTATTTGCTATTACATACCACTCTGGAACCAAATATAACGTGGATTCGCTTATAACATGGTCAAACAGTTTGTTTTCCCCATCATCAACGTTAGTGTATACCAAGGAAAATATTTTAAAGATCCTTTTAGAAATATATTGGCATATGGAGTTTGCTAGTTTAAGTCTAGCTTATTTCAGCTCCCTGCAGCTGAAGGAGATGGTTAGCATCCTACTGGATGAGAGATGCATAGTGCAATACCCTGTGAGCAATATCTAGATCAGAGCCAGGGCAGAGACACCTGCTCATCCAGCTGGAAGACTCCCAGAGCTCTATAAGGAGGTGTTTGTTTTAAATCTTGAAATTTTTGAGATTCTGAAATTGAATTCAGTTGAGCGGAAGCTCATTTATTGCAATGAATTTCAATGTGATTCAAGGGCCTGGACATGAATAGGGACTAAAGCCTTGCAAGCAAATAGCCTTACTGAAACAGAAGCAGTTTGGATACCACAGTTAGGATGAGTACGGAATTGGCATTGATGGGTTTCTCAATCTTGTCAGTAATGATGAGCTCCCATGGTGCCAGAAAACTGCAGGCAATTTTCTGCAGTAGCTGCTGTGACCAGATTGTATTAAGATGAAATGTTGTCATGAGACAAATATACAAAAGCTTGTACGTCTGTCGGATGCAAAGGAGGAAAAAATAAACAACATTTTTCCCTGCTTGACGAAGCGCAAAGATCATTCGTTGAAACAAGATTGAAAGAAAATGTGTGTGTTTCAATGGCATGGCATCTTATTCTGCCTTTATTTTCTAAGCTTGGTTGGGATGAGGCTCTCTGCGTTCAGGCTATTTATTTGCAAGGCATAAGGAATTGCTAGGGTGTTGCAAATTATGTATGCACACCTTCTCCTCTCTAGATCAGTGGACAAACAGATGATTGTGAACATTTTAGCGTCAGTCAAAACTATAGTAGGTTTTATGCTGTCTGGACTCTTCAAAAGTGCATTTCACTTGCAGTACTGTGCACAAAATATTAATTCTATTTTATAGGAAAGATTGCTTAAATGAGCTTTCCAGAAGGCACCTGACTCTCCCACAGGCATAATTTAACCTTCCAGGTTCTTTTATTTTTTTTTTTCAGTTCAACTTTCAAGTTTTTTCATTTCTTCTGATGCTCCCTGGTTCCCATTATGAAATCATTGCGTGCGCCTTATTTTCTACCAAATGACTGGAGCAATCCTCTCTGCCACTTGTGCTCAACGATCAGCTATGACCACAACCCTCGGTTTCCTCTGACAACCCCGGGATAGCTGCTGTGGCAAAAGGTTGACATTCCGCCTTCAATTTTCTCAAATGGTGTGCTAACTAGATGGCACGTTTCCATAAATTTGCATGTAAATAATAATTTGCATTTTACTTTATACAACAGCAAAAACAGCTCTACTGATTTGATAGCAATAACTTATGTTTCAAACTACAACTATCCCTTATAGGGTCCGAGGTCAGTTTTCTCCTTTCAAATAAATATAGTTGTAGTTGAAAAGATAAATAACTGAGTTATTGTTATCAAATCAGTAAAGCTTTTTTTGGTATTGTGTATTTTAATCTACTGGATCCTGTTAGTGTATTTCATATTTTACTTCATAAAAATACATTTTTTTCCTTACATTTTCTGCTTTCTATTTGTGGAAAAAAGGTATCGTTTGATCGGTGCTGAATGGGGTGGGATCTGGGGAGGGAAGAAGAGTAGTAGGATGTAAGAGGAATCTTGACTGCAGGTACGACTGGGAGTTTAAGAGAGATGAAGTCACAGAGGAAGGGGAAGAGGTGGGATTCAGGGAGCGGAGGGAGGTAGAGATGGAGAAAGTGGGGGTCACGGACTGATCCCAATGCTGGTCCCTTATCTTATTCATTCATTCACACTCAGCCCCCTCCCCTCGTCCCTCCTCTTCTCCCCCCTCCCAAATCCAGCCATTCACATGTCACCTATCTGATTTCTCATTTCCCACCTTCCACAGACCAGGGAAGAGACTTCTGCCTGGCTCCCAGTCTCCTACAGCCATTCCCCAGGGATGGCCTACTTTTGCAACTGGTGTTGGATATTGCAGCAGTGGCCACAGAGACACAGGAACTGAGGGGGTAGCAGTAGCGGCAGGGAGAGGGGCCCCTACGGTGTGCGTAGAGGCTTCTATAAAAGCAGTACTTTCTTCCTTTCTCAGATGCTATGATGCTATACAGGGACTTGTCCTTAACTGCTTCATTTTTTGCCTTCATTTATGCAGTGTTTTTGGTTTGTCCTGGTTCTTCCTGTTCCACAACTACCCCAGTTCTGAACGGGGTACCACAAGGTTCAATCCTCACCCCCACCTTATTTAGAAAATTCTAGCATCTCTAGCTACCTTAATCCAGGACCTCGGCCCTCAGAATCCCGATCTCACACCACTAAACAACTGTCTCACTGCTGTAACTATATGGCTGTCCATCAATAGATTGAAACTGAATCCTACCAAATGCGCTGCTGTTTGGTTTTCTAGCAAATCTCAATTACCACAGTTGAGCCCCAACATAAATGAACATTTTCTTACATTCAAGACATCTGTTAGCATTTTGGATGTTTAATTTGACTGTTTTCTTAGGTTCAGCTACCACATTTCACTAGTGACACGGGTTTGTTTTTCATTTTTGCGATGAATGCATTCTTTGAGAAGTATTACAGATTTGGAAGGACTTACATCCCTAACACATGCCTTTTTACTAAGCCAACTCGACTATTGCAACTTTCTTCTTACTTGTTTAAATCTTTCCTTTATCAGTAGATTGCAGGTGATACAAAATACAGCTATCTACATTTTTACAATGCTCAGATATGCCCTCTGTTTAAGGAGCAACATTGGCTCCTTGGTTTCTATAGAAAAAGATTCAAACTTACTGGTCCTGACTCACAAAGCTCTCTACTGTGAAACTCCTCTGTCTAAACTGTTATTTCCTTATCTTCTGTCAAGGCCTTTACATTCCTTATCAGGCAATTTGCTGGTCATACCCTCTTTCAGATTTCTTCCTATGAGAATACATGTGAGTCAGCCTTTTGCTGTTTGACTCCTCCCTTTTGGAACTCCGTAGATCCCAAGCCTTATTCTTTACCCAGATCTTTTCACATCTACTGACAAAATGATTTAGTCCAGTGCGGTATGACTGTGACCCTAACTTTGGATCAGGCAGAGGCAGTAACTTTTTATTTCTCTCATAGCTGTACTTACGTATAATAATTTCAATAATCTGCCTCTTATTTTTTGTTGTTGTTCATTAGTGATTTTATTGCTACGTAAACTGCTTTGCTGTGTTAGTGGAAAGAATCTTTAAAAAGTAAAGGTGATATTGCAGCAGTGTTCCCAGCCCCAGAAGGGAATAGCCAAGTATCATATCGGTATTGCCTGTTTAGCAGCAGTGCCTGCTAACCACTAAACTATTTTTGCCAGACTGATTGTATTCGCTATCCGGTGACTGATGATATGCACTGAGTTACTGCACTTTAAATTCACACCAGGACAAAGCATCTAAGCTTTGTCATTTGCGGTAGAAAAGTTTTAATCATGAGCAAATTTCAGTAGGTTAGTATAAATGAATAGCATTGTATACTTTCTTTTCAGATAGAGTGTAAACTGGTATTTTCGGCAGGCGGTTGTGTCTTTTCTGTGTCCCCTCTCTGGTAAAATAAGCATTCAAGCAGTTGCTCTTATCATTCCCACTCGTATGCATTGTAGGTAGATTTTTTTTTTTTTAAATTCATTACTCGTCTTTTCCAAGTCTGAACTCAAGGTGAGTTGCATTCGGGTACATGAGTTATTTCACTGCTCAAGCGGATACACACCAAGTATTTACTGGTGGCAGTGGAGGGCGAAGTGACTTGCCCAAGGTCACAAAGAGACAGTGGAAATGAGATTTGAATCCTGGCTTGCAAACTGCTTCTCTAACCACTAAGCTGCTCTTCTACTCCATGCTTGCGATGTTATCTTATGCACCTTTTATGATATGTAGCCAACCCCCTTTGGAGAAGAGGGCATGCGCTGGGGTCTGGAACAACTCTGAGGGCTAGAGAGAGTTTTAGTTTTGTCAAGGCCTGTTATAAGTGACTCTTAAAAAGAGACCAAGACGTGAAGTTGTTAATTATTTTTGTTTCAAGTAGTAAGGACATTCTCATGGTTCTGTCAGGAAGCTGAACTATCAGTCCATCCCAAACAGGGGAGTATATTAACTTTTCTTAAGCTTACACATTGCACTACTATTTAACACATTTATTGAATCTCCTACTGTAAATGTCACTGCATGCTACTGTCAAAGACCCTTTCTATAATGAACCCCTCAAATAGAAGGTTTTGTTTGTGCTTGGTTTAAACAAATGTTTTTCAATTTTCGAGCATTTGTTTGTAGGGTAATGTGTCAGATGTCCATACGCAAGGTGTAATAGCCTCTATGTACCAATGAAATTATTTGAAATTGTTTCAAACATACTTTATGCTTGACTCAGTCTCCTCTATGGAAAGCATGCTCGTTTCCATGGCTCCAGGGAATTGCAAAAGGCTTTCAAAAACAGTAAGTTAAACTAATATATGCAATTAAAGCACCCTTAAACAGACTTTTTGCTGAATATTTCCCTGGAATCTTAACTTGGGGACCTCTGCATTTAAAGATAAAACCGTAGATGGATCATCCTTTGCTACAATATAATAGACAAAAAATAGACAATGCAGAACTATTAAGAGCTCAGCATTCATGTCATTCAAGATGTTGCATATAATTGTTTTATGGACGGGTATGCTCAAATACTACTAGTATAAAGGATATTATTTCTAGATGTCGATGCATGCTTAAGGTATGTTGGAATAATAAAGAAAAGCCCTGAAACAAGCAAATGAAATTAGTAGGGCTTTGCATGCAGGCCATTTTTTGTTTCAGGATGTTTTCACCGGTTTTTGTTTCATTTGAATTTTGTTTGTCCCATTTTATTTCATTTTTACCATGTGCTATTTGCAAATAGCACGCACTGAAAACAAAACAAATGTGGTTTAGGGTTTTTTTGGTTGTTTTCCCGTTTTGTGTCCAAATGAATGTATAACCTACTTGCTAATAGAATTCAAGTTTCCTTATGTTATCTTAATATATTATAGGTGACTCGTGACTTGAGAAATCAAAAGTCTTTTAAGGCCCTACAGATCTTCCTTTAGGCCACATCTCAAGAAAAAGGGTGTAGTGTTTCAAAAAGCAGTGCATCTTGATTTTTGTTTAATTCTTATGTTGATGGAAGAAATGGGACAATAATCAAAAGCCTATCTGTAGGTATTGATTATTGCCCACCCTGTGAGCAGGTATAAGTAGTGTGCACGGTGCTGTTAGGCAATGTCCAGCCTTCTACTTGCTGAACACAGCGTTGGCACTAGGGGGCAGAGCCTGGACTCAGCCCAGAAGTGCACATATAGGTTTAGATCACCAAAATAATGTACTTACTTTAAGATGGGAAAATCATGCTTAGAGAAGTCTGGTGCTTTTTCTGTATGGGATTCTTCTCGGAGCGGGACTCAGAGCTGAACTTGCACAAACCTGACGGATCATGGGACCTGTAGAGTTGTACCAATGCAGCCAGTTCTAATTTTTTGCTTCCAAATGATATCATAACCCATAAAAATTCCTGCTGCCATTATTGAAATGTTTCTGTATATAACGGTATTCCCATCTTCAGTTCCTCCATTTTCCCAGAAGCAAGTGGTTTCCCAAATCAGAGACCAGTGGAAAAGCCCAGCAGTTTAGGTACTGTGGAAATATAAGTGTTCTGGTCTAAAGTAGATGAACTTGACTATCCAATGACTGTTTGTATACAAGTCCAAGATAAACATTAAACTTTATATTTATTTATTTGTCAGATTTTTATACTGCTAAGGTACAGAACATTTAAGCGGTTTACAATCCATGTGTTAGGGGAATGGAGAGAAACAAAAACTGTTAGACAAGAGATATAAGGGAAATAGTGCTGTAGGACAATATCAGCCAGGTCAAGTATAAAACATGAAACCGGACACTGTATGGGAACACACATGCAGAGGTTATGAAGGAACTAGACATTACGTGAGGTCTGTAATGATGATAATCATTTTTTATGCTACTATGACAAATGAACAAAGTAGACCTCATTGACTACAATTACAGAATCATAAATTGGAGCATTAATAGGCTAGGTTTACCAGCAGGAAATCTCACATCTGATTAGCTAAAATATAGCTGACTAAAACTAAAATTATTACTCCCAATCAGCATTAGACATTAAATTAGCAATCTGTTTGAAGAACATGACTTTTCAACCTTTTAGAATGGGAAGTAGCAATCAAAGATAGAATAATCGTTGGGAATGAGACTTTGATATGATCTGATTAAAGAGTGTAGGTGATATACAAAAAATATGAAATAATCCATACATGAAATGGTTAAAGATATCTTTGTCGGGAGGGGTTCCAGCGGCTGTGCAGGTGTTGAGAAGGCACAGGCGTTTTTCTCGGACAGCCCCACAGTGATTGAGGGCTTGGATATCTTTCAGGAGTTCCTAGGCGCGCGGCCATTTGGTGCGCGATCGTAGCGTGCCCCTTGTGAGCACCTTGGAGCACTATTGGAGCTTTGTAAAGTGTGAGTGTCTTTTCATGGGACAGTTGTGCAATGGGGAAATGAACAAAGAAGTTGTTGCCTTCAGAAGTTGTTATTGGTCCAATGGACAAGCACCTGGTTTCAAAAGGAGTGCTAGACCCGCTCGCAAGTATTGATTTCTTGACCATTCAAGATTCCGGGGCATCTTTGAGCTCCTCAGCTCGTACTCCAACTCTCTCCCCCCCCAGGGACTTTAGTCTCCCCTGCTCCTTTCGATAGTGTCAGCCTAGTATATCAGAGTACTCCATCTTCTATTACTATGCCTTATCAGGCTGTGACGTGGTCGCCTATTTCAGATGTCGCTGCAGAGATACCTACTGATCAGGTATCCCTTACAGGCATCTGGAAAGTGGTGACCCAAACAGAGCAGACAGTGGTCTTGACCGTATCTCGGCTTTGTGTGTTCTCTCAAGAGACACTAACTAGGCCGAGTGGGGTTGAGGAGCAGGTGACCTCATTAAGAGGTCAGTAGTTAAATGCAAACAGACGTGTTCCTCTCTTCAATCAGTGCATTCTGCAATGATCAAGGATTATTTAATTGTCCATAGGAGACTTGAGATTTAGATCATTTTCATAGAGCAAATGGCTTTTGAATTTCCCAATCACGCAGTTGTTTCCTCCAGAGGTATGACTTCGGAAATACTTTAAGGAGGCGCTAGCTCTCCCTAATGCTGACTCAGTAATGCTTTTTAACGTTTATTATCTCCCGGTGGGTCGGGTTTCCGGGGAATCTCTTGTTAGTTGCGATGTGTTGCGGCCTGCAGCAGATTTTAATCTGACACGACTTTTTGAAGATTTCCTAAATACCATGCCCACTAGCGCGACATTGCTTGCTACATTTATTTCTGAACAAGACAAAAGTACAGTGTTTAAGTATTACTTTAAAAATAAGGCTTTGGTGTTTTGTGGGGCTAGGGTCCAACCTTTTGCAGATTTATCCAGGAAAGCTCCGGCGGAAAGCCTTTTCGGCTCTTAAGCGAGAGTATTAGCTTTGGAGGCTTCTTTTTTTCTTCGATATCCATGCAAATGCTTGGTAACTTATCAGGGCTCTAGGTATATTTTTGTGAACTCTTCTGATTTGGAGAGTTTTCTGGTTGAGAGGGAGAAACAGATGGGGGGGGGATAAAGATAGGGTGGGTTAGTGGATAGAGGCTGCTTTTGGGGTTTAGTTTTTTCAG
Source organism: Ichthyophis bannanicus (assembly GCA_033557465.1). Lineage (NCBI taxonomy): Eukaryota > Metazoa > Chordata > Amphibia > Gymnophiona > Ichthyophiidae > Ichthyophis > Ichthyophis bannanicus. The sequence continues at coordinate 550,333,655 of CM066033.1, forward strand.
TTTAATGCTATTTCTGTATAGTAGTCTCCCTTAGATGTGGGCTAAATTGATAACTTGTTGATCTTGTATTGATGTGTTTGTTTCTTTTCTATTATGGTCTTGTTTCCTGTTTGCTTCTTTGTAAGTATCGATGAAAACTCTAATTAAAAAAAATAGAAAAGATATCTTTGCAGTCTGATAGTATGCTTTGATGCTAACATGGGCCCATTTCATTCCTTTTTGCCTTATCTAATGGCCTTAGCCTCCATTACCATATCTTAAAAAGGATATAGCAGAATTAGAAAAGGTACAGAGAGACCAAAATGGTAAAGGGGATAGAAGGATATCTTCAACTTGGAAAAAACATGGCTAAAGGGAGATATGATAAAGATCTATAAAATAATGAATGGAATGGAACGAGTAAATGTAGATAGATTTTTATACTCCTTCAAAAAGTAGAAAGATTAGGGGACACGCAATGAAACTACAGTGAGAACATTTAACACTAATGAGTGAAAAAATATTTTCTCCAGACGCGTAATCAAACTCTAGAATTTGTTGCCAGAGGATGTAGTAGAAGTTGTTAGTGTAGCTGGATTTAAGATGTTTGGACAAATTCCTGGAGGAAAAGTCCATAAACCATTATTAAAGAGGACCAGGAAAACCCACTGCTTACTCCTGGGACAAGCAGTATAGAATCTGTATACCTTTTGGGAACCTGACAGGCACTTGTGACCTGGATTGGCCACTGTTGGAAACAGGATACTTGGCCTGATTGACCCTTGGTCTAACCCAGTAAGACATATCTTGTGTTCTTATGAATGATACTTAGTACAATGTGGTTCACTGTGGAGATCACTGAAATCTTTCTACTGTTATCTACTGGCCTTGTCAAGGCCTGCATTAGCCTAATTAGAAGAATGCTGACTTAAACTCTGTCTCTTACTCTGAAGAGGGACTATTACAAACTGCTCTTGCCTCTAACCTAAATTTGAACAGCAAGATCAGGGCCAGCATATTTTATACTAGTCATATAACACGGAACCGGTTTCTAATGAATGATTTATTGACCACTTTAACCATGTGACATGGAATTTTAGAAAGGTCGTCCAAGTGAAACTGGGGATGTCCAAGGCCGAACGTGCTGAGAAAAACGAGGGCGTGGGCCAGCTCCCGAGCGCCCGGCTAGTAACCGGGTGCCCGGCCCGAGGCAAGCCGGCTCGTGCTGCTCGGGCGCGAGCAAGAAGAGCGGGGGGCTGGGGGGGGTGGGGGAGGGGGGGGGCGGCAGGAGCGGGTTGCAAAGGCCAAACGGGATTGGCCGCCAAAAAGGGAATCATTTAAACTGATTGGATCCCCCAGCGCGGGAGCGCGTACAGGGGATCCACCAGCCTGCACTTCTGTGCGCCCGAGCCTGTCGGCATCGTGGCGCGGCGAGAGGTGCACGCTGGTTGCTTCGTTACAATTTAGTTTGCTTGCCTGGTCGGGGTGTCGCTGGACGGGAGCACGGCGAAAGTCCATCTAAGCTGTCCGAGGGAGGAGAAAGGAGCGGAACGAGCTTCCCCGCCCGAGAGGAGTGTTCGGCACGGCGACCGGCTTCGGTGCAGTGCACCTGTAGTAGTGCTGCGGCGGCACGCCAGGCAAGTTGGGGGCCTAGTTGTGAGGAAGTGCAGGTCCCGAGCAGGGTGGGTCCGACTGCGGGGAGGTGTCAGCGGCGTGCCTGTTCAAGGAAATTAAATTCTATCCAGGCGGCCTTTGCCATGTCTCCCCGCCGGTCAGGCTCGCGTAAGCCTGGGAAAGGTGCTGTAGCTGGGAGGGAACTGATGGCTCAGCCGGGCCGGGGGAGAGCGGGGACCCGGAGCAACAGACGGGCAGGGCTTGCAGGGAGCCCGGGGACTCCTGCAGCAGCGGAGAGGGGACAAGGGCCTGCAAGGCCAGCAGGAGGCCCCCGTGCACGGGCCCGAGGGGTAGGTGCTCGGGGGAGAGCCGGGAGAGCGGGCAGGGGGGCCTCACGGGGGGGGGGGGAGAGCCATAGGTACGGCAGGAGGGCTTGATGGGGAGGTGGGGGTAGGGGGAGGGGATACTGAAGGTGGGGGCATGACCACTGGTACGGGGATGGGTGCTGCAGAGCCCCTAGATGGCGGAGTGTGTGGTTCCCCTGGGGCGGCTGGGTATATGGCTCATGCTGCCAGTAGCTCCCGTGGTGTTGACGGGGGGGGGGGCTTGCTGTAGGTCCCAGTGGGGGGTGGGGGACGGGGGCCCTGCCGGGCTTTGCTACAGGCGGTCGGTTTACGGATGGGGAGGGGTGGCGGAGGGGGGGTCAGGGCACGTCCTCCTCCGATTGGGCGGGGGTGTGGCATCCTGCCTGGTCTATGGGTTTTGCTCCCCAGGGTGTTCCTTTTCTGTCTCCGCAGGCTCCATTCCCTGGCTCGCCTGGGCCGGTGCTGGGTACCATTGGCTGTCAGCGGAGCATGGCCGCGCAACGGGAACTGCAGCCTCCAAGGTTGGAGGTGGTGACGACCTCTTCGGTTAGCGAGCACCAGCGGAGCGGGGCCACGGACCATGGTCTACAGACGACGGAGCAGATGGAGGCTTACACGGCTACGCCAGTGGGTGAGTTGCCTTGTGACGAAGGGCGTGGGGGGGAGGAGTGCGGGGAAAGGGTGGAAAAAAGGGGCAAGGCCACCAGAAAACGGAAGCACTCGTGCCGGCGCAGAAGAGACACGGATTCATCGTCTTCCTCCTCGTCCGAGTCCTCGGGGTCGTCTTCGGATGGGCCGACGGGGGGAGCGGCTGCGCGCGGCTCGGTTCAACACGTGGCTACTTTATCTGAACTGTGGGAGGGGGTTCCGAAGAAGTTGCGGCGCAAAATTCGAAAACGGAAATATATCGATATTTTTCGCCTCCTCGATGGTCGGAAGCGTTCCGGGGATAGCAAAAAGAAGCGGAAAGAAGATGAGAAGGCAGGTAGGGTGCGGAAGGTGTCTAAAACGGTGGTCAACTGGGTTAGGGCCTTTTTGAGGCTGGCCAGCGTGTGGGGTCAGCATTGGCCTGGCCAGTATGGCATGATGCTCGCTTATGCTGATACAATCCTCGAAGCTTCCCAGACTCACGAAGGGTGGGCCTGGTTGAATTATGATGAGAAGTTTCGGGATAAGATGGAGGAGAACAGGTCCCTGACCTGGGCGATGCAGGACATCAACTTGTGGCTTACCCAGATGTCTGCGAGGGCGCCAGTGGGAGTGGGGTCGGGGAGGGGTGGCTGGTCATCCCTGGCCGGGACGAGTCGTTCCTTTCGAGGTGGGGCGGTGCAAACGCCTCTTAAAGGGGCGGCAGGGGCGACAGGGGACGTGTGTTGGCGTTACAACCGGGCAGCGTGCCCCTTTCCAGATTGCAAGTTTCGTCACGCCTGTTCCGCCTGTGGAGGAGGACACCCGGCAGCAAAATGCCTTAAAAAAGGCCCCACAGTGCCAACCGGTGCTGCCGGCAAGTCAGCTGGGGGTGTTTGACATCGCCCCCACGCCGATACGAGTGGAAGCGTTGCGAAGGTGGTTGCGGGGATACCCGAGCTCGCGCATTAAAAGATTGTTGTTGTCAGGTTTCCAGTTTGGGTTTGTTATACCGATTATGGGGACGATGACGTCCTCAGTTGCACGGAATTCCCCGTCGGTTAGGAGATTTGCGGCCGTAGCTGCGGAGAGGGTGAATACGGAGGTGCGGTTGGGCAGAGTGGCGGGGCCTTTTGCTCGGCCGCCGTTGCAAGATTTTGTCCTATCCCCGATCGGGATTATACCAAAGAAAGAACCGGGAAAATTTCGGTTGATACATAATCTGTCCTTCCCGATAGGGGACTCCGTTAATGATCACATACCCCGTAATTATTGCACGGTCCGTTATGCATCGTTTGAAAAGGCGGAGGAGCTGGTCCGGAGAGTTGGGCGGGGAGCTTTGATGGCAAAGGTTGACATTGAGTCGGCCTTTCGCTTGTTGCCTGTCCATCCCTCGTCCTTTCGACTATTGGGTTTTCAATTCTTGGAGGGCTTCTATTTTGATAAGTGCATGCCGATGGGTTGCGCAGTGTCCTGTGCGTATTTTGAAAGATTCAGCACCTTTTTGCATTGGGCATTGAGCCGACTAGTGGGGCGCAGTGAGGTGGTACACTATTTGGATGACTTCCTGTTTGTAGGTGACAGTGGTTCCCAGGTGTGTCAGGAGCTCTTGGATGGGTTTGTGGACTTAGCGGGGCAGTTGGGGGTTCCGCTAGCGGAGGGGAAGACCGTGGGGCCGTGTTCACGGCTCACGTTCTTGGGCGTGGAGTTGGATTCCGATCTGATGGTAGCGCGCTTGCCCTGGGAAAAGGTAGTTCGGTTGCGCGTACTGGTAGCGAACACTCTGGCCTCTGCTAAGCTAACGCTGCGCGAGATGCAGGCCTTGATAGGTTCCTTGAATTTTGCCTGTAAAGTGATTCCGATGGGCCGAGTCTTTTTACGGCGTTTGTCGGCTGCGACCGTGGGGTCGACAAAGGCGCATCATCGTATTAGAGTGACGAAGGGGATCAAGGAGGATCTCAGAGTCTGGGACGTATTTTTGCAAGAATTTAACGGGACCTCCGTGATAAAGGAGTTGGAGTTTTCAAGCCCTGAGCTGCAGCTCTATACTGATGCGGCAGGGGGAGTGGGTCTCGGTATCTATTTCGGGGGGGCATGGTGCGCGGAGAGATGGCCGGAGGCTTGGCGGGCGTCGGGTCTTTTGAAGAATATAACTTTTTTGGAGTTGTTCCCGATGCTGGTTACGATCGAGTTGTGGCCGGACAGATTGCGGAATCGCAGGGTGGTCTGGTGGTGTGACAATGCTGCTGTGGTGTGTATAGTCAATCATTGCACTCCACGGTGTTTGCAGGTGGCGGCGTTGATGAGATTCCTCGTGCTTGGCTGTATGCGCTTCAATCTCTTGTTGACGGCGCGTCATGTTCCGGGGCATTCTAATTCAATTGCCGATGCTCTTTCTCGTTTGCAGATGGAGAGGTTTCGGCAGCTTGCACCGGAAGCAGATACTGAAGGGAGAACGGTCCCGTCGAGATTGTGGAGCTGTGGCCGGCTGTGATGAGAGAGCTGTTGCGGAGTTCGGTGGCTGAGAGTACCTGGGCTGCTTATCGGCGGGGCTGCAATAAGGTGGTGGAGTTCCTGCGGGGGTGTGGCTGGCAGTGTGGCGCGGTGACGGACCACCTGTTCGGGCTGTATATAGCTTGGGCACAGAGCTCGGGGTTATCCAGAGCGGCGGTCCGGGGGCATCTGGCGGGTTTTGATTTCTTTGCAAGGGCGGTGGGTTGGGGGTTGGGGGTCGGGCAGGGGAGGCTTTCTGGTACGCCGGCTCTTACGCGGTTGGGAGCGCTCCCGCCTGTCTCCCCCCGACCGTAGGCGTCCCGTCTCATATAGCCTGTTAAGGAGGCTTTGCATTGCATTGCCGAGGGTTGCGGAGTCTCAATTCGAGGCGGTGCTGTTTCGGGCCGCGTTTACGTTGGCCTTTTTCGGGGCTCTGCGAGTCGGTGAGCTGGCGGCGGCTTCCAAGAAAGATGTGTCGGGATCGGGTTTGCGCATCCAGCATGTACGGATATACGGGGGGCAGCTTAAGGTCCTGATTCCGAGATCAAAGACCGATCAGATGGGAAAAGGGGCTTGGGTAATCCTAAAAGCTATAGGCGGTGTCACATGCCCGGTGTCGGCCATGCGGGATTATTTGCGGGTCCGGCCGAGGGTAGCGGGTAGCTTATTTCTGCATGAGAATTCCCAAGCGCTAACGCGTTTTCAATTTTCAGCGGTTTTCCGGAAGGCATTGACCCATCTGGGCGAGGACGCCTCGCTTTTTGCGGCACATTCTTTTTGCATAGGCGCGGCGACCAGTGCGGCGCAGCTCGGCTGTGGGGACACGCAGATCCAATGGATAGGCCGGTGGCAGTCTCGGGCATTCCAGAGTTATGTACGTTTATGACGTCCAATCACAGATAACGTGCATGTCTATATATATATATGGATAACTATATATATATATAATTACGTCGATACATGCCCCTGGTGGGGGAAGATTGTGGGGGTGGGGGTGTTATTAACTGTTATTTTCTTTTCCAGATGTCGGACGCGCTGGAAGGGCGTGTTGGTTGATGGGGCACTCCTTTGTCTTCTGGGCGGAGAATCGAGCAGCTGTGCGGCCGGTCGGGTGCAACCTGGGCTTCGATACGGCAGTGTTGTCAGTCTCATGGCTGGGTCTGCGGGGGATGCGCTGGTTCCAGATGCTACCCATGCTTCGACAGCAGCTGCAGCTCGGAAGGCAGCCGGTGATTCTGCTCGTGCACCTAGGAGGCAATGAAGTGTCATCATGGACTACCAGGCAGCTGATTAACGCGGCGAAGAAAGATTTGGTAGTGGTGCTGCGTTGGTGTCCGGAGTTGGTGGTGGTCTGGTCTGACATCATCCCTAGACCCACTTGCTTGGGTCAAAAGCGGTGGTCCAGGGGTTTGATTAAGATTAATAGACAGGTGGGGAGATGGGTGTGCGAACAGGGGGGTTACCAGGTGCAGCATTCCTGGGTGGAAGTGGGTTGTGCGGGCCTATATCGGTGTGATGGGATACACCTATCCCCGGTTGGGTTAGACCTCCTGCTCAACAACTGGCAGGAGGCGCTGGAGACAGTAGTTCGGGACAAAGGAACTGGTCGCTGATGCAGTTATTCCTCCTAGTCTTCTCTCTTTTGGGGGGGCGGCACAGACGGCTAAAGTGTCTGTGCCGGTGGCGGGGTCCCGGGGGTTCCCGGGGTCCGGAGTGGCAGGCCATGAGGGCGGGGGGCCCTCGGCATGGTTAAACCCGGTCGGCTTGTGCTACTGAGACGGCCAAGTCGGGGAAGGGTTATTGCCAATTGGCCGATGCTTTTACTGTGCGGGGGGCGGCGGAGAAGTCACCTTGCTAATCACACGGCGGATGGCCGATCTTGCCGCGGGGCACAGGGTTTGTGTTATTATGTTATAACTGTTATTGAGGTTATGTTCAATAAAACTGCGACCAGTTTATGCCCAACTACTGTCTCTGTGCTTGATTTGGGGTAAAAGGGGGCTAGGAGAATAGGTGGGGGCCTCCTACGAGCTGGGAAGGAATGGAAGGGGGGGGCGGGTTTGAGGGTGATAAGGATTGGATAAAGGTGAGCGGGGGGTCCGGCTACCCGGTTAAAACGAGGGCGCGGGCCAGCTCCCGAGCGCCCGGCTAGTAACCGGGTGCCCGGCCCGAGGCGAGCCGGCTCGTGCTGCTCGGGCGCGAGCAAGAAGAGCGGGGGGCTGGGGGGCGGTGGGGGAGGGGGGGGCGGCAGGAGCGGGTTGCAAAGGCCAAACGGGATTGGCCGCCAAAAAGGGAATCATTTAAACTGATTGGATCCCCCAGCGCGGGAGCGCGTACAGGGGATCCACCAGCCTGCACTTCTGTGCGCCCGAGCCTGTCGGCATCGTGGAGCGGCGAGAGGTGCACGCTGGTTGCTTCCCACCCACCCACCCTGTGGCTAGTTGGTGGAGTGTACGATATGGGTTGTCGCAGTTGGAGGGGGTTGCGGGGTCCCGGGGGTTCCCGGGGTCCGGAGTGGCAGGCCATGAGGGCGGGGGGCCCTCGGCATGGTTAAACCCGGTCGGCTTGTGCTACTGAGACGGCCAAGTCGGGGAAGGGTTATTGCCAATTGGCCGATGCTTTTACTGTGCGGGGGGCGGCGGAGAAGTCACCTTGCTAATCACACGGCGGGTGGCCGATCTTGCCGCGGGGCACAGGGTTTGTGTTATTATGTTATAACTGTTATTGAGGTTATGTTCAATAAAACTGCGACCAGTTTATGCCCAACTACTGTCTCTGTGCTTGATTTGGGGTAAAAGGGGGTTAGGAGAATAGGTGGGGGCCTCCTACGAGCTGGGAAAGAATGGAAGGGGGGGGGCGGGTTTGAGGGTGATAAGGATTGGATAAAGGTGAGCGGGGGGTCCGGCTACCCGGTTAATGCCAGAGATTTATTTATTTAACAAGTTTTCTATTTATTTATTTGGTTCTTCTATACCACCCCTTCCAGAGATCAGGGGCGGTTTACAGATAACAAAACACATTACAGAGAACTATGATTGAACTATGTGCATAGTTACATATTTTATTTAACAATTATCTATCTGTACATAACCACTGTAGTCTAAAGTGTAGACTATTAACTATTTACCGCTCCATCATATACACAAAGTGGTTTACATTTGAAGAACATTAACTTTGCATTAAACATTGAACCTATAATTAACAAGGTTTATAACTGGGTGGTATGAGGAGGGATATTTACCTGATGTCAGTCTTCACCCCATACACATCCTCGACGGCGGTTATATAGATGTCCCTTAGGAAAGCATGGGATGGGGACATCTATCTCATGCAAGCTAGCATAGGACCGTCTGGCAGCATAGCAAAATAAAAACATGAACCTTCATTCCCTATGAGTGTTCGTTATCAGCATGGAGAATATAGTGGATAGGAACCTACTTTCCTCTCCATACTCTCCAGATGTCTGTCTGACAAAACAAGCACTTTTCAAGTGCTTATTCCTGCCTGGAGCAGGTATAAGTTTGGACACGGCTGGGGATGTCCAGGGTGTTTCTGAAACTGGACGAGGACATCCAAGTTCTGGGAATGCCCTGGACACGCCTTCTCCACATCCACATTCACATTCAGACTTGGACATCCTCACCCTGGGGATTTCCACAGAGTCTGTTTCTAAACTGGCTCTGGTGACTTCATGCTTTTGGATGTCTCCATGTCTGTTTTCAATCATTCAAAGCAGAAATAGGGCTTCTAAAATAACTCCCCTTAAGTGCTTGTCATTGTACTTATCCCTGTACGCATCTTAAGCCATCAGTTTGTCTAGTTCAATTGCACCAGTCCTTTCATTGTTTTCAGATAAGTTCAGAAGCTAATTGTTTTCTTTGGGGATGATCTGTTTTGATGGCTCATGTTACTATTTCAGTGGCTACTGCTACAGAATGTGCACACTCCCTATAAGTCATAAAATCGTGCACACTGGTATCCCTTCCTACCTGCGGCATCCCCTTCTCTTTCCTCTGTGTTGTAAGAATGATTCTGTCATCCTTTAAGTAATGCTTTAATGGAATTCTTTTCTTCTATTTTATTAATTTGTTTTTATGTAAACCGCTCTGATGCCACCAAAGGACAGAATAGCAAATTGTAATAGACCATAATCATAACCATCTCATAATGCTTATCACATATGAAGGCCAGGACAAATTAGAAAAAAAAAAACAGATGTGGGACAAAAATGGAAATAAAGGTCCCCCCCCACATGGAATTTTTTCAGGCCTTCACATTTTTATAGTCATAAAAACTTAAGAACAGTAACAGAGCAGTTTCACTAACTGCACCCAGGTTATGGAATAACCTCCCAACATATTTACGTGCAACCAAAGACATCAAAATGTTCAGAAAAGAACTAAAAACCTTACTATTCACCCAAAATTTCAGTGAACATAGACGCTGGCTTGCTCCACGAACCAACACAAACACCACCCACTCAATGACACCCTCACCACACCAACTGTAAACAATACAGACCGCTGTAATTGTATATAGTTCTGTAAGATGATCTCTGTATTGTAAGTTGATTACTACAATTGTACATAGTTTTGTAAGATGATTCCCTTAAGTAACAATCCTACTTTGCACATAGTTAAACCTGTTAAACCATGTTCAATGTAAGAAATGTTGTTCCTTTGTAAACCGCCCCTGATCTTGGGAAGGAGCGGTATAAAAATAACAGTAAATAAATGAATCAATTAAGAACATAAGAATGCCATACTTGGCCAGACCAAGGCCCATCAAGCCCAGTATCCTGTTTCCAACAGTGGCAGATTCCCAAAAAGGGACACAGGTTCTACAATGCTTGTCCCAGAGTAAGCAATGGATTTCCCGGGTACTCTTTGAGGGATACCGGGAACTTGTCCAAACCTTTTTTAAACCCAGCTATACTAACAGCTTTTACAACATCCTCCAGTAACAAATTCCAGAGTTTGATTACGCATTGAAAATATTTTCTCTTAAATGGGTTACATTGTAACATCATTGCATGTTCCCTAGTCTTTCTACTTTTTGATGGTGTAAACAACCGATCTATGTTTACCCATTCCACTCATTAATTTGTACACCTCTATCATATCTCCCCTCAGCCACCTTTTTTCCAAGTTGAAAAGACCTAACTTTTTAAGCCTTTCCTCATAGGGGAATCCTTCCATCCCCTTAATATTTTGGTGGCTCTTCTCTGTACCTTTTCTAAATCTGCGATATCCTTTTTAAGATATGGTGACCAGAATTGCACAGAATATTCCAGGTGCAGTCTTATAATATCCTTGGTTTTATTCTCCATTCCTTTCTTTATGTTTCCTAGTATTCTATTTGCTTTCTTGGCCACCGCTGCACACTGGGCGGAGGGTTTCAACATATTATCCATGAGGATGCCTAAATCTTTTTCCTGGGTGGTGGTTCCTAATGTGGAACCTTGCATCGCGATCACATTAAATTTCATCTGCCATTTCGATGTCAAGCCTTCAATTTATCAAGGTCCTCTTGTGTTTTAACAACTTTGGATTATTTTGTATCATCTGCAAATTTGATCACCTCACTCATTATTCCTATTTCCAGGTTAAAAAGCAGCGGGCTCGGCACAGATCCCTGGGGTACTCCACTAGTCACCTTTCTCCATTGAGAAAATTGACCATTTAGCTCTACTCTCTGCTTTCTATCTTTTAACCAGTTCCTGATCCACAATACTATACTGCCTCCAATTCCATGACTTTTTAATTTCGCCATGAGTTTCTCATGAGGGACCTTGTCAAAGGCTTTCTGAAAATCCAGATGCACTATATCAACCAGCTCACCTTTATCTGCCTGTTTATTCACATCTTCAAAAAAAAATCACAGATTAGTAAAACAAGACTTTCCTTGGCTCAATCCATGTTGGCTTTCTCCCATTAAACCGTGATTATCTACATGTTCAGTAATGTTATTTTTTATAATGTTTTCTACCCTTTTTCCCGGTACTGATGACAGGCTCACTGGTCTGTAGTTTTCCAAATCACCCCTGGAGCCCTTTTTAAAAATTGGCAAGACATTGGCCATTCTCCAATCTTCACGCACTATACAGGCTGATCCAAAAAAAGTAAGAACATCTCGTAAATTAAAAGCTTAAATAGTTTACTTATTTACCTTTTTTAACTATATAACGTCTTTATTTCGACAATTTCCGGTCGCCATCTCTTTTTTTTTAAAATTTATCAATCGTTTACATCTGTCTTTTTGAATTTTTAAATAACGTATATGCTACGAGATGTTCTCACTTTTTTTGGGCCACCCTGTAGATGACTTTAATGTTAGTTCACAGATTACTAATAGTAGGTCTGCAATTTCTTATTTCAGTTCTTTCAACACTCTTGGAAGTATACCATCCAGTCCAGGTGATTTACTACTCTTCAGTTTATCAAATAGTTGTAATACATCTTCCTGGTTTATCAATATTTCTTTCATTTCTTCTGATACATCACCTTTAAATACCATTTTAGTCATGGGTAACTTCCCTATATCATCTTCAGTAAAGACCGAAGCAAAGAATTCATTCATTATCTCTGCTACAGCCTTATCGTTCTTTATTGCCTCTTTTACCCCTCTATCATCCAATGTTCCAGCTGACTCACAGGTTTTTATTTTGCTAAGAATGTACTTGAAAAAGTTTTTTATTATGCATTTTTGCTTCCATGGCAAGGATTTTTAAAAATTCTCTCTTTGCCTGCCTTATCAATGCTTTGTATCTAACTTGCCAGTGCTTATGTTGTTTCCCGTTTTCGTCATTTGGCTCCTTTTTCCATTTCCTGAAATATGCTTTTTGGCTGCAACACCCCCACTGACCTCACCTTTAAACCATGCTGGCAGTTTTTTGGCTTCCTTCCACTTCATCTTCTGCTGCTATCAGCAGAGAATAATCATTACGACATTTGCCAGCTGATGCTGTTTTACAAGACCCTTCTAATTTTTGATGCTTATATATGTATATATAGAAACACAGACAAATGATGGCAGATAAAGACCATACAGCATATCCATTCTACCCAGTCATACCCACCACTAAGCTCTACAATCACTTCTTTACCCTTAGAGATCCTCTGTGTTTTTCCCATGCTTTCTTGAATTCAGATGACAACCTTGTCTCTACCACACCTTCCTAAAGAAATATTTCTTCAGATTACTCATGAATATTTCCGCTTTTACATTCATTCCTTCTCATTCCAGAGCTTTCTTTCATTTGAAAGAGACTCTACTCCTGTGTATTTATACCATGGAGGTATTTAAACAATTATTATACCCTCTCCCTCTCTTGCCTTTCTTCCAAAGTATACATATTGAGATCTTTAAGTCTATCCTCATATGTTTTATGGCAAAGACCACTGACCATTTTAGTAGCTATCCTCCACACATACTCCATCCTGCTTATATCTTTTGGAAGATGCAGTCTCCAGAATGGCACACAGTACTCTAAATGAGGTCTCACCAGAGACTTATATAGAGGCACTATTACCTTCTTCTTCCTGCTGGCCATTCATCTTCATAATCACGCAAGCATCCTTCTGGCTTTCACCGTTGCCATTTCTGCCTTCTTGGCCCTCTTAAGATCATCAGAAATAATCACCCCAAGTCAAACTCTTTCTTTATAGACAGAAGTACTTCACCCCCTATATTGTACTACCTCCTTAGATTTACTGGCCTTTGTGTATAACCTTGCATTTTTTAGCATTAAGTATCAGTTGCCATTCTTCAAGCTTCACTCCTTTCTCATATTACGGACACCTTCCTGGGTGTCTACCTTATTGCAAATTTTATGGTTTATTGATATTTAATATACCACTTCTCGAGTAAAAGCAAAGCAGTTTGCAATCAAAACGTTACCTAAAGAAAATGGAAAAGGAACTACAATTAATAAAAGGAAAGAAAAGGAAGGAAAGAGATCAAAGATCATAGGTGCCACCTTACAGATCCGGCACTCACACTGTAACCAATCCATCTCTAAATTGCATATTGAAGAAATGTGGTTTTAGAGCTGCTTTGAAAGCCTTGTATGATGATTCTGTTTGCAAATTAGGTGGGCAAGCATACCAGAGAGCAGGGGAGGTAAAGAAAAAGGCTGAATGCCTGGTACTCTCTAATTTAGCTTGCGAGATGAGTGGAATATTCAAACGGTTGTCATGGAGAGATCGGAAGACCCTAGCAAGGGTGTGGAGAGAGATCACAGATGCTAAGTAAGTATCAGTATATTTGACTTTATGGGTCTGAGTGAGAATTTTATAGTGAATATTTAGGCAAGTCACTTAACCCTCCATTGCCTCAGAAGAAAGGCCTGGAAATCTACTTCCAGTGGGTGACACTGCCAAGAAAACCCAAGAGCTTCTGGGTCGCCAGGAGTCAGGACTGACTCGAAGGCACACATTGCATTGCATAGTAACAGACTGGGAGTCAGGGTTATTGGAATAACAGTGGGGTAACATGATCAAATTTGCTTGCATGAAACAGAATTCAAACTGGTAGTTTGGATGGTTTAAAGAAGTTTCAATTCAGATTGGAATATACCTGAATAAATGGAGTTACAGTAATCTATGCATGAGATCATGTGACTGAATTGCAAGGATATGTTGTGCGGAAGAATCAAGAACTGGGCAAAGGGTGCCAATTGGCGCAATGCAAGGAAAAAGAGTTTGACAGTAGAGCTGACTTGTTTCATGATTGAGAATTCTGTGTCTAGGTAGATGCCAGGATACTTGAAAATGGGGAGAAGGTTGGATAGGTTGGTCATCAAGTATAGGAGAGAGGGCAGGTGCTGTGGGACAGCCAGTAAGCCACCTAGCTAAAGTTTTGGTGATGTTTAGTTTCAATTGATTATCTTTTAACCAACTTGTAACTTTACACAAACAATTATTTAAAGCAGTTAAATCAGAATATCATCTGTAAAGAAGCAAACTGTGCCCAGCAGCCCTTCTTCAATATCACTTACAAAAATGTTAAAAAGAATAGGGCTAAGGACAGATCTCTATGGCACACCACTGGTAATATCCTTCTCCTCAGAGTGAGCTTCGTTTACCTGTACCCTTTGTTGCCTCCCATTCAAGCAGTTTTTAATCCAATTGGTCACTTTAGTGTCTATTCCTAGGGTGCTCTATTTATAAGTCACCTGTGTGGCATAGGGTCAAAACTTTATTGAAATCTAAGTATATCACATCTTGCACTCTCACATAGTGCAACTCTCTAGTCCCCAATTCAAAGAAATTAATCAAATGTCTGCTAAGATCTGCCTCCAGTAAACCATGCTACCTCGAATCTTGCTATCCATTGGATTCCAGAATCCTTACTATCCTTTGTTTTAGCAGCATTTCTATTAATTTACTCATCCAACCTCATCCTTACTTCCACTTTTGTGTCGAGGGACCATGTTCACCTTTCTGAAGTCCTCTGGGATCACTCCCAACTACATTGAAAAAGTCAGACAATGGAGCCACCAGAACTTGAATTCCTTCAACACTTGCAGATGTATTCCATCTTATTCTTTTTCTTCTTCTTTAAGCTCTAGCTGGCATTTGGAGAGAAGGCCGTCCTCTCAGCTAATACGCTGCTGTAGGTGCCTCTGGATTCCGTGTGTTGCTCACAATATGCTTACAACCTTGGTGATCAGTGGCAACATTTCTGGCCTTATTGATGGTCAGTTATTGGTTCCTTAGGTCATCCTCTGTGTTTGAGCCACGATTTCTTTGGTGTTGCTTGTTGAACCCTCCAGTGGACAGGTCGCTCTTGCCAGAGGAGTTTGTATAGCAGCTAACTGGTATTCATTCTGCAAACGTGGCCAAACCAGTACAGTCTGCGTTTTTGGATTTGTTCTTCAACTGAGGATTGATGGTTGCACCTTGTCCGAATTGTCTCGTTTGTATGGCATTCACAAAGAGAGATACCCAAGATCTGTCTCAGGCATTGTATTTGAAAGACTTCGAGTTTGTTCAAGTCAGGTTTGAGCAGAGTCTATGTTTCCAATACATACAGGAGAATTGGCAGGATCAGCATTTGGAAGAGGCAAATTTTGATCTTTGCGGAGATATTGGCCTTCTTCCAGAGGCACCATTTGAATGAGGCGAATGCTACTGTTACCTGGCCAGTCCTGCTGAGGACTTCAGTGGTGGATGCCACCTTCATCTCCTGTCCAAGCGATTCCAGGTATTTGAATTCTTGAACCTGCTCAATTTGAATTCCATCAAGGTGAACAATGGCCTGTGATCCATCTGTGGTCATAACTTTGGTCTTGTCCACATTGATTCTTAGGCCGTAAGATTGGGTGATGCGGGCGATATGGAAAAGGATGTCTGTGGCCTCTGCATCCATGTCAGCAAATATAGCACTGTCGACTGCAAACATCAAGTTGGTCAGGAAGTTGTTCACACCATACTGGACCCCGCATCTGTTCTTGAATAGTTTCCTCATTATTGTGTCAATCAAAATATTGAAAATCAGGGGTGAGGCAACATCTCCCTGGCAGACTCCAGTTTGGATAGGAAATTTCTTGGATAGCTCATTTCAGATCCACACGCTGCTTGTTGAGCCAGTGTATGATGCCCGGAGAAGTTGGATGATCTTCAGTGGCACATGTTCATTCTCTAGTGCCTTCCAGAGGGCAGGCCAGTGAACACAGTCAAATACGGATTTGAAGGTTCGCTTTCCACACCTGATCCTTTCCTCCACCAGTTGATGGATGGTGAATATTTGATCGCTGCAGCCTCAATATGGCCTAAATCCTGCTTGCTCTTCTCGGCTGGTCTGTTCATGATGTTCCTGCAGCCTTGATTGTATGATCTTCATGAACACCTTGCCAATGACTGAAAGGAGGCTGATGTGCGGTAGTTCTTACATTCCTGGGCTATCGCCTTTCTTCAGGATTGGCATAATGGTGGCATTCTCCCATGCTGATGGAACTCATTCCATGCACCAGATGAGAGTTAGAAGAACGTAAAGCTGTTGCAGCAGGATGTCTCCACCAGCTTTGATCATTTCGGCAGTGACTTGGTCCACTCTGGGCATCTTTTCATTCTTCAATGATGTTATTGTACACTTTACTTCATTGACTGGTGGCTCTGGTGGTGGTCCCTGGGGATGTATAGCTGTTGAAAAAATTCTTTCCACCATTGCAGGCATTTACCAGGGGAGCTCATGAAGGTGCCATCCGCTTTCTTGATGTTGTCATTGGTCAACTTGGTTTTGCCACTCAGTCTCCTAAGGGTCTGATACAGAGTTTGGTACTTGTGCCTGGATGCTGCTTCTTCCAGTTTGGCTGTGACACCATTCCAGTAGGCTTTTTCGTTCCTCCTTCATCTTATGTCTGACCTCTTTGTTCAGTCGCTGATAACTGCTCGAAATCAACGTGTTTGATTTGTTTCCATTTATCCACCAGATCTAGGCACTCATCCGAAATCCATGGCTGTATCCAGTGATGGATGGATGGGCACAGAGGGGGGCAGCGTATTCCAGGATGGACTCCGATATTTGCTTTTCTTCTGCATTGACATCATCCGATGATTCGAGTGCTACAAATTTGTTGGATAGGGCGATTTGGAATTCTTGTCTGAGTGCCAGATCCCTCAGACAAGCCCAGTTCAGTTTGGCTGATAGAGGTGCCTTGCGCTTTGTCCATTGTAACCACAGCTGTATTCTATCTGGCCCCATCTCTTTCTCTACTTTTAGTTTAGCTAGCTCTTCATGAACGCAGTCATCTGAAAATCATTCAAGATCTCAATCACTTTTGTTCCTGTTTGCGGTCCTGCTCCTGGCCCTTCATCTGTGAACACAGAACAGAAATATTTATTTATTTATTTTATTTATTTAACCAGTTTTGTATACCACCTTATCGAATCAAAGTGGCTGTCAACACAAATCATGGGTCTACATTCAACAAGTGGGGAGGTGTGACAAGACATACATATAGACTATAGGCAATTAGTTCTTAGTTCTCATTTGGGTATACAGGCAGAGTGGGAGTTCTTGATTTTCTTACGTTACTTGTTCATAGAACTCCGTAAACAGGAGTGTTTTGAGGGATTTGTGGAAGTCCTTGAAGTTGTTTATGGCTCTTAATTCATCTGGGAGGGAGTTCCAAAGGGCAGGTGCCGTGAGAGAAATAGCTCGGTTGGAGGTTGCCTGCTTTGTCTTATGGTATCCTGTGGGTGTGCGGAGTCTGTTACTGCCATTAGTTCGCCTGGGTCTGCTGCTTGTATCCTTGGTGGTTATGTTTTGAAGGACCTCTGCTGAGCAGAGATGTATGACCTTGATTATGTTTATAGTTGTTTTGAATCTCGCCCATGCAATTATCGGTAGCCAGTGCAGTTGTCGAAGTATGGGTGTGATGTGTCCGTGTTTGGCTATGTCCGTAATGATGCCTGCTGCAGTGTTCTGCACCAGTTGAAGTGGATGGGTAGTTTGCTTGGGTAGACCTTGATATAATGAGTTTTCATAGTCCAATATTGGGGTGATGGCTGCTTGGCATACGGTGCGGAAATAGTCCTGACTGAGGATTGGTCTGAGTCTCCTGATGAGCTTTAATCGGTGGTATGCCTTTGCTGCGGTTTTGTTTATGTATGATTGTAGGTTCAGATTCGTGTCTAGGGTGATGCCCAGGTACTTTACCTCGTCCCTTAGTGTTATTGTCTTGTTTAGGATACTGATTGCTTGGGGTGGGTTGAATGTGGAGTTTCTGGAGATGAACATTGCCTCTGTCTTGTAAAAGTTGACCTTCAGGTTATTCTTAGTGAGCCAGGTGTTCATATCTTCGAGGCATTTGGTTATTGGGGTCATATTGGGTGCACACATGTCTATTGGAGCATACACCATGATATCATCTGCATATAGGTGATACTGTATCCTGTGGCGTTTGATAATGTTGCAAATGGGTTGGATATATATGTTGAACAGGATGGACGAGAGTGCTTATCCTTGAGGTATTCCCTGTATGATGGGAAACTGTATTGATTTCTTTTCGTCGCATTTGACTTCTTGTGTTCTATTGCTCAGGTAGGAGGTGAACCATTTTAGAGTGTTGTTGCTTAGTCCGATCTCTTGTAGGCAGTCTAACATTATGGATACCGTGTCAAAGGCCACTGAGATGTCTAAGAACACTAGCAGACATCCGTTCTTTATGTTGTCTAGGCCCTTCAGCAGGTTGTCGAAGAGGGACGTGAGCAGGGTCTCTACATTGTGCTGTGGCTTGAAGCCATGTTGGTGGGGGGTCCAACGAGGCATTCAGATCGATATGTTCCTGTAGTTGTCTTTGTACTGTTTTTTCGATGATCTTTGATATAAACGGAAGGCTTGAGATGGGGCGGTAGGACTTTGGGTTGGAGGTGCTTAGTGTTGTGCTCTTGAGGATGGGTCGTATCATATCTGTTAAACAATTCCACTTTATCCTCAGTTTCTATATATTCCTCCCTTTCACCCTGGAGTCTAACCATATCACTTTTTCATTTCTTTCTCTCATTAACATATCTGAAAAATGTTTTGTCCCCACATTTTACTACATTGGCTATTTTTAATTCCATTGTTATCTTTGCTTTCCTTACTACTTTCCTAGTTTCTCTTAGCTCTTCCAAATATTGATGCTTGTTTTCCTTTTTCTGTGATTCTTTTTTCTATTTTTTATTTTATGAGAGCCACCCTCTTTTTCCTTCTGCCGTCAGGTTTCTTTGTTTCTATATGAAATAAGTCAGTCAGGTTACAGGAATATCAGATAAATAGCTTGGTTCTTTGGTGGCGGCAGCAGAAACTTTAGCTGGTTTAGATGTCCAAAAGCATCAAAAAAACTTGGATGTAACTCTATTTGTAACCAGCAAAGGGTCTTGAAAGGGCCTGACTTCCTCAAGTAATTTATTCCAGAGCTAGGGTCCAAGAGGGCTGAATGTTCTTGTCCAAATCAATTTTAGGTGCATCTCTAATGAAGGGGTATTCAGCAAAACACCCTGAGAGGAATAAAGAGTACTGGTAGGCCTAGAAAAAGAGAGAGAAGTGGGGTTTGGAGAGAGCTGCCAGCTGGGGAAACCCAGTCATGGTGCCTGCAGCCTTTCCCAGCCTGTTTGGAGTGTTGTAGAGATTGGGAGGAGGTCGTTGCGAGTCCTGTGTACCCGGAAGTGACATCATCTAAGGCTGCACAGGACCTTTAAAAACAATGTTGCTGCTCTGAGGACGCAGGCGTGTGATGGAAGGGCCACGAGATTAAAGAGCCATGCCCCTTTGGTGTCACTTTGGGGTCATCATGGGGTATGACCCTAGGTGAGTACAGGAAATATGCTAAAGGTTTCAAAGAGGAAGGCTAAAGGCTAATACAAGCACCTTTTGTTCTTGCTTTAGGCTCTGAGCTGTTGAGGCTCCTGTGGCTATCTGGGCTCAACCACCATTGGGATGGTCATACCAGTGTGCCCTTGGAAACCTGTACTTTATGCCAAAAGCATCTGCAGTAGGGCATCTGATTCCACCTCGTTGCACTGAAAAAGGAGCACAACAAAGGATCATGCTGCTTTGTTTCTGCTCTTTTTTGTGCTGCTCTGGAGATGCTGACGCTTGTGTTCTTTAATATTTTGACACTCCAGATTTGGTTTATTAGATCAAAGGGTATTTTATCTGATGTAATGTTCAATTTAATGTTTTATGGGAATTGATGGAGTGCTTTATGAGAATGGAGTAGCTGGTTGTATACTGCTTTCCCAACCTTTTAATTCTTTTTATTCAGTCTTTAACTTGTGGATTAAATTCCATTATATCTCCAGGAACAAGCAGGAATGAGTCTTCACATATGGGTACGTCAGTACCGACGGAGCCTGCATGGGAACGCTGCCCAGCTTCCAATCAGAAAGCTTTTGGCAGCATCCCTCGCGCCTGCGCGCTGACTTCCCGCCTTCTCCAGAGCCTCTCTTCAGTTTTTCGTTTTTCCGCAGAGCCGGCAGGACGTCCTCCTGTCACCGCAGAAACTTTTCTTTTTACTTACTTTAATTACTTTAGTTTTTGTTTTCTTGTGGTCGCAGCTGTATTTCCCGCCGCCACCGGTACCGCCGGTGGATTTTTGACTAAATTCTGAGAAACCTTTTCTTCAGTTTTTTGCCTTAACTTGTTGGGCCTACCAGGCCTCTTCCTCATGGAGCCTTCTTTTCCTAAGAAGTGCATTCGATGTGGAAACACCTGTTCCTTTTAGACTCCAATAGTTGGTGTCTCAATTGTGTGGGTCCTGACCCTTTTTCCCCTGACTTGTCAGGGGATATTTTTGTGAGGAAACCTTCAGTTTTTAGAGTTTCCCTCGATACCGTTTTTTATTCGGCAGTGAGGGAACCCGGTTTCTCCTCTTCACAGGATCAGGTAACCCACAAACAGTCTGTTAAGACTAGTCAATGCTTGAGTGGTATGTCCCATGCCCAGCATGGTGACCGCTCCGGCCTTACCCTCAAGAATCCATTGGCATTACCCCTGCGGGAGTCTGCGGGCTCCAAAGCATTAAAGGGGTTTCAGGTTGTTCCTGGGGCTCACCCCTCACAGAACATACCTGAGCCATGTTCGGGGGTGGTATCCGCTTCGAGCGGTACCGATCCCCCGGCATCGGCACCGGTGTCGAGTATTCCACTCTTCACCAGGGATCGTCATCGGGCATCCTCGGTACCTTCGGGACCAATCGATACGCACCGAATTGACTTCCCTCGATCCCAGCCGTGTACAGTGCGGGTATCCGCTTCGAGCGGTACCAATTCCCCGGCATCGGCTTCAGTGTCGAGTGTTTCACTCTTCACCAGGAATCGTCCTCTAGCATCCTCGGCGCCTTTGGGGCCGGTCGATACGATACCGATGGACATTTCCATATCTCAGCCATGCTCCAGGACGGTACCGGTTTCGATCGGTTCCGATACCCCGGCATCGGCACCGGTGTGGAATAACGTTCTCCCGGCGAGAGGTTGTCATCGGGCATCCTCGGTACCTTCGGGACCGATCGATGTAACCCAGGCTGCTTTACCGGTATCGGCATTGCCGATACTACCACCGACGTCGGTACCCTCGAGACATGCATCGATAGACTCGCTTCCTTTGATGCCGAGTCTTGAATCGCTATCTAGTCTCGAGGACTGGGTACCGACACGTCCCGGAACCGACTCCCGTCGTTTCCAGATAAGCAGTTCCGAGGATCCTAGCCATAACTCTCGCATGATCTCGGTACCATTGCAGCAGTTCCCGATGGCAACTTCAACTGCTGGCCCTGTGTCAGTATCGATGTCGATTGCCTGTTCTTGCACCGATGCCTAGTTTGGAACCGATACCTGGGGTTGCTGATGCAGTACTCACTGCCTCTAAGTTACCATGCCAGTATCCTTGTCCATCTGCTAGGTTTCTCTCCTCACACCACGGTACGTCCTCTGGTGCTCAGCCTCTTTCTTTAGCCTTACCAGGGACGGTTCCCATAGGAGATCAGTCTTTTTCAGGCTTTTCTCCTGGATATGGCAACCTTTCTTAATATCTCTATCCCTGGTTGTGATGCTATTCATGGCTCACCGGCACAAATGGAAAATATGATGCTTCCTTTACATCCTGCTCTGCAGGATCTCCTTCTGAGGGTCTGGAAATCACCCTTACGGCTTCCTCTAGCTTCTACAGCCACTGAGGTTCGGTACTGGGTGTGCCTCCCTCTCCAGGATTTCAGAAGCCTCAACTTCCTCATCGTTCCCTTGTAGTGGAATCAGCACTGAGGAAGGTTAAGAGCAAGAAGAAGCATTCTTCTTATCCGCCAGGTCGTTCTTCAAGAACACTCGATGCGTTTGGTCATCAAGCCTTCCAAACATCTATGCTGGCCTCCAGAATTCTTTCATATATTTTCCACATGAGTCTCACACTCCAGGAGGTCACAGAGAGATTGTCTCTTTTGACCCCTTTTTTGCCAGAGCCCAAGGCTACTAATTATTCCTTGCTACTCAATCATAGCCGGAATATATCTTGGTTCCTTTCTCGTGCTTCTATAGACTCTTTTGAGTCTGTTAGCAGATCCTCTGCTATTGCCATTGCTGCACGTCGCAGAGCCTGGCTCGAAGCTTCAGACTTGAGCAGATGGGCACAAACTATATTGGCTCATTCTCCTTGTACAGGAGAAGGTCTCTTCAATAAGGAGGCTTTACGTCAGGTTGCTCAATGCTCCGCTGACTCTCCTTCCACTAAGGACCATTCTAAGCCACCTCCTTCTTCGAGAGGTAGGAAATGTCCTACCAAACCTTCTTTCCCTAAGAAAAGAAAGTTTTATTCATCTCCTGCCCATCATTCGGCTGTACCTAAACAAGGGACACCTCAGCCTAGTCTGAAGTCCTCCAGCTCTGGCCAGTCTCAGCATTCCCAGCAACCATAGGGGCTGGGAATTATACTCTACAGTTCACTTCTACCCATTAGAAGTTTATTCACTGTGCTTTTCTTTTTCAGTGTACTAAGCTGTCGGAAAAGTTTTGTTCAGGGACTACAGACTTCTCCTCTTCTTACTCTCTAGAAGAGCAGTTGCAACTATCCCCTGATAGTTCTGTCCCCAACTGAACATTTTTTCCTTCAGTTGACTTACCCTATGGGTACGTCACCCTCCAATTACTTGCTCTACCCTCTCAACCGGGCTTTTTCCCTGACTGAGGGGTACCATACTGAAAAGCTTCTCTAGCAAGCTCGTTCCTCAGACAGGGAGAAGGGATATCTCCTCTCCTTTCTTGTCTGTTTTTTCTTTATTGGGCACAGGACAATTTCTCTGCTATTTTCCGTCAGCAGCTGTGCCTGCAGGAGTTACAGTGATTGTATTACTGGTACTTTTTACAAGTTCCAGTCCCTTGTTCAAAATTTTGTCTAGCCTCAGTAGTGATTCCAAGCTACTCGTCAGCTATCTTGGATCCTCCTACTCTTTTAGGCTTTCTCACATTATTCTATCCATCTCCTCTCCTAGGATATGGCAACACACCTGACTTCAGTCAGTTTATCTCATATCTCTCCTGCACAATGCTCTCTGCAGTCTTCAGAGAAGCTTTCTACTATGAGGGCCTTGCTATAGAGCATTGACCTTGTCTCTGAAGCTTCTCTATTAGTAGGGAAAAGCTTATAATCCCTTCCCATGCCTGTGAGGGTTCTCCACACCCTCTGGCCTGGGGTGTTAACATGAAATATAAGTTCTTCTGCGTTAAAATCCAAGGCTGATGTTTACGCATGCTACCTCTGGGTCCCTCTGATATCTTCTGCGTTTCTGCACATCTGCCATGTGAGTGTTCTGTGGAACTCCCGCCTTGTTCCTTACAGATTCATATGATCATCTGTTCTCACGCAAACATCACGGTTATCTTGTTGGATTGCCTTCCTGCATCCCTCAATCCACGGAAATAGATTCTCTATACATATCCCAAGTGGGTTCACCCTCTTGTAGAGCGAAGAATCTTTTTCTTTTATATTCCCCATGTACAATTATGGGGCTGTGTGGTAGACATGTATCTTCAACCTGTTGTCTTGTATGTAGCATCTCCATATATGTCTACATACCTATATCATTACTCTGGTGGAGCAAAACCATGCCCTACAAATGTATATATATTTAGGTATATCATATCTATATATCTATATATATTTTGATACTTCTCCACCCATATCCTAATATACACATATGGACATATGTATATATATCTATATATATATATATATATATTCCATCCATATATATATATCTGTATATATATGTGTCTGTTGGGGGGCTTCTTAAGGGTTGATATGTCTTACACACTATCACCCTTACTGTCTATACTAAATGTTTTACCTTCTAGAGGTTTTAGACAGTCTATTGCCCTACTTCGCATACCATATTACGATGCAGAAGAAAACTGTTATGCACCAATAACTACTGTGGTGCTAACATCTTCCATTTTTTCTTTAAGTCCTTGAAGCATCAAGCTTCAATATTTTTCCTATCTCTCGCCAGCTAGGAAAAATAGTGTACATCTTTATCTTTGAGTACACAGCTGTTCTCCTTGGGAATAGGGGTTTTTCCAGTCCCCTTCTTCCCGCCAGGACTGGGCTTGTTCTCCAACTCCGTCAGTCTTCTTCCTTTAGTCCTCAATGTTAATGACTTTATGCCTAAAGGAGTTTTCAGCTTTTTCCCATAAAGCTTTCCATTGAAGACCTGACGTCTAATCCTCCCCAGTTGACACCTGGATCGTCTACTACCTCCAGGTCTGGACCTTCATCCTCACTGCTGGGAGGTCACCTTGAAGATTCCGCCACTGCTTATCCAGTAGCCTCCATCATGCTCTCTACTTCCTACAATACAGTAGGTAAGCTGCATATTTTAAGTGTACATTAAATGTGTTTTAATGCTACTCATCATATATACTAAGGACTCCTGTAGTCTGTAGGACCCTGTAGTCCTTGGCTATGCTGTTTCTTTCCTCACAGCTCCTTTATTGTCAACTCCTACCCTCCATCCCACATTGGATGCCGGGGATTCCTGGAGACAAAATGCACCCCTGGTCCAGGCTCCTGCATTTTTATGGGATCTCCCCCTGGCATCTCTAGCTAGGGAGTCCCCATATGTGAAGACTCATTCCTGCTTGTTCCTGGAGATAGCACAGTTACTTACCTGTAACAGGTGATCTCTGGGAACAGCAGGAATTAGTCTTCACAACCCTCCCACCTCCCCTAGGAGTTGCATCTCTTTATCTTCTTCTTCCTTTTCTCTCCTCGCCTTTGTCTCAGCTTTGAAACTCAACTGAAGAGAGGCTCTGGAGAAGGCGGGAAGTCAGCGCGCAGGCGCGAGGGATGCTGCCAAAAGCTTTCTGATTGGAAGCTGGGCAGCGTTCCCGTGCAGGCTCCGTCGGTACCGACGTACCCATATGTGAAGACTAATTCCTGCTGTTCCCAGAGATCACCTGTTACAGGTAAGTAACTGTGCTTTCTTTGGTTTTAGTGTGTATAATAATATCAGAATTGCACTGGGATAGGACCGTTATAATTCTGCAGTGGGTCATCAGCCCCGAATTTGCAGACCTATCTATTATTTGACTGTTTATACTTGGACAGTTTTTTTCCTTACCACGGTTTATTTAAATGGGAGTGGGTAATGCCTGATCAGTTTGAGTTAAGTTAATCTTTATTAATGAGCTTATGGTTTACAGTTCATTTGAGGGTTTTTTTTTAATTTGTGAAACTTGATATAGTTTGAAGAATATGGTCTTAAGATCCTTATGTTCTCCAGACTATATCATCTTCTGGCACCCCAGATGAGGTGCTAAGGGGAGATAGGATAGCACTTTTATATGGGAAATCCTTTTACAGTAAAAAATTGTTCAAATTGCGCAGAAGAAGAGAACGGAAAGCTTACTTTTGTTTTTTGAGGATGGGTTTGGTATTTTCTTGATGTATCTTGGGTTCATACTCTTTGGCCTCTCTTTAAGATTGTTTCGAATATGGAACTGCTTGATTTGGTAGTTTGAGGATTTTATTATGTGGGTAAAAAGTATGTGTCTGTTTTTAATCACCGCTTGTAATTTTACACGCATAACCCCTGGAGTGATTTTATAAAAACCCTTTTACGCTTCTAAAAAAGCCTTTGTGTTGGAAAAATTGCACCCAAACAGCCTGAATTAAAAAGAGAAGACATATCTGTTCCACCTCGAGAGCAAGTGCATATATCTTTTAAAATCTCAGATATGTACATGTTGATACCAGTGCAGAAAAGCAGGGGTGCCCTGATATCTGCATGCCCATCCCTGAAGTACATCACTGGACCAATATTCAGTCAGCGGTTACTTTAAGTGCTGGCTGCCATGAGCAAAGCATACCAGCTCTTCAGCAGCAGTATCAGGAGAGTAGCTGCTGAATATTCAGCTACTGTCCAGATAGTCAATCTGCATAGATTTAGGACAGCTTTCTATCAGTCCTAAGTTGTGTGGATGCTTATCTAGATAATGGCGCTGAAAGGAGCTACTATCCAGATGCTCCTCTCCAGCTCTGTCCATAGACCACCCCCAGAACTATTTGGATAGTGTTGCGACAGTCAGAGAAAATATTCAGCGGCACTATCCAGATGGTTCTGCTGACTATTGGGCTCAGCGGTACATAACTGGTTAGCAGGTTTTGCTAACTGGCTAATTCCTTTTGAATATTAGGCCCCATATTACTAGATTCATGTAAGAGGGCCTCTTCATGTGCAGGAGCTCTGTTGTGGATCTCTTTTATGGCCGAATTTTTTCAAATTTAAGATTTGTCAACCGTAGCTTTTTTTTTTTTTTTTTTAGCTTAGGTACTACTGGAGAGATAAAGGAGGACTATTATATAATCTGGTTTATCATGTCATATTTTGGGTTTTTTTATTCTTTTATGTTTTTTACATTTTTGTATTTAGTTGTGATGTATTTTTAGATGTGGTTATAATTTCCCTGGAACTGTGTGTGAGGTATGATGATAAATCTAATGAACTAACTAGCTAAATAGTAAATAAAGAGAATGTGGTGTGTCATTATGAACCAATCCAAAAATGTAAGCATTAGTGTTCTACTTGTGCTGTAGCTGGTATCTGAGACAAACCGAGGAGTGGTATTTGGACTAACTGTAAAGAAGAGTATTTTTCGTAAGTCTGATTTAAAGACTATTTCAATAACAAAAGAACATAAAAACTAGTGCCTGGATTATTTGCTATAGACCAGTTTGATCCAGGAAGGACAGACCTGTTGAATAAGCTATAAAGAGAAGTACACAAAGCAGGAAACGCGGGTTCCTCTCACAAGTGGGACCACTGAATCCTTTGAATGAAACTCAACACCCAAATTCCTAACACTGTTAGTAAAAGGAAGAACATATTCTCATATTCCCAACAGCAGTGCTGCCTAGTGAGGGAACTGCCTCAATCCCTTCTGACCCTCAGCTGTAACATATTACTTTCTGATCATCTCTGGACAGCCAAAAGCCAGTTCATCAGATTCTGCATAGCTAAACTAAAATCATTTCTCAAGGCATATATAATTGTAAGTCATCCGCATGACAAAAATATTTGCTGTTAATGCTCCGCCTAATCATTATCAGATATAGGACTGGGGATAATACTGACCCCGTGGGGGAGAATTAAACTGCAGAGGAGGAATAATCTCCCAGAACGCACACTAGTATAGATGTTCCAGAAAAAAGGTAAAGGTTTAAAATTTGCCTTCCCTGCGGTACTTACCAGCTAATCACATAAAATTGCATGGTCAATAGTATCACATGCAAATGTGAGTTTAACAAATCTAGTAGCTTTGTCCTAATCCAGTTGTGGTCTAGCCCCATCTGATTCCATGCTGGAAGTGTCAGACCCATCTACTTGAAGGTAAATATTAACAATTGTTCCACTTAGTTTACTCAGCAAAGGGACAATGGCAAGCAGCCTATAATTAGAAAAATCATTTGGACAAGACAGAGGATTTCTTCAAAGCTGAGCAAATAGCTATCTCAATTCACCGGTAAAATTCCTTCAACCAAGGGCCCGTTAACCAGTTTAGTATGTGCTAGAGACAGCTCCTTCGTAGAAGCCTTAATCCAAGGCTAAGGTGCATGGATCAAATTTGATCATGGCTTCATTCCCCCCCCCCCCCCCAAAACATCTATTTCTTTGTTTCTCCATCAGGAGTCGGAAACCATTCCAAACAGGTTGCTTTAAATCAGAGACCAGAAAAGAGGTAGGTCCAGCTTTATAAACGGAAATATTACCATGTTTACCTAGCTCCAGTCTAATAGACATGATCTTACCAGTAAAAAAGAAAAACCAAAAAACGAGAAAACTTATTACAAGATTCTACAGAGGCTGAAAGAGTACATTTTTTACTGCAGATTGAGTATTTAGTATGGATTTAATCGCACCTTTTCCCATCTTGTGTTTTCCTTTTATACACAGCAGGTTGGAGATCTCCACTGAGCTTTAGGTAATACACTAGGTAATTTCCTCCGTAATCTCTCCAGCCTCCTAGTTTCTCTTGTGGTCTCTCTCAGTTCTACAGTATTACAAGGAGAGTGATTAGCTCTTCACAGCGGCTGACGTTTCAAGGGAGCCAAATCACCTTTAAGTGCTTCCAAGCTGCCTTGTCTTAAAGATCATATGTGCAGGGGCGGCCCAAGGGGGGTGCGGGGCCATGTGCGGAGACTCGGTGCGGGGCCTCATTTGCATAAGGGGCCTCATTTGCATAAATATTTGCATAATGTTACCATACACGAACTTTTAGTAAACATGCCTCTTAATGAGTGTATGAATAAAGAAAGACTAAAAGACTTCTACATTACTATAATCCAATACCAACCGCCAGGCACATTAGGAACTACTACAAACACTGCCCATTTAGAACCCATAGCAAACCCGCCGTATCCTAACAGCACTACCAGGACTCATAAAACACCATACCCTAACTATCAAAAGGAAACGCTGCAAATATTAAACCAATACATTTCAGAGAACAACAATACATGACCTACTGGGGAAAGAGAACAAGTGGCAATGTCAAATAGGAATTACATAAACAGAATACCTCAGCTCAGTTACACATGCAGAACATAGACCATCACCAAACAAGGAATCACAATTTAGAAACAGGAAGACAATAATTAAACTGGGAATCCCAAAAGCCAAACTTGGAATGTACAACACTGTAGAAATAAAACTATACATTAATTTGCTCTTGTACTAAACAAAGCGCAGACGTTAATGATGCACATTTCCCAGAGCTGACATATTCCAATTAATAAATTCAAAATAAAGAGATATTTTTCTACCTTTTGTGCATTTTTTTTCAGCTGCAATTGCTCCAGCCACTTTCTTCTGGTTTCTTCGTGTCTTCCGCTAATTCTTCATCGTCTGCTGTCCATTTGTCTTTTCTTCTCTCTTCTAGTTTTTTTCCATTCTCCTCTCTACATCTGCTTTAACATACTAATCTTTCTCCTTTTTGCTCTTTCCTCATTCCTATTTCATCCACTCAAATTTTACCCCTCCATCCTCAATCCCCACTTACTCTCCCAATATCCGGACAATTGTAGATTTGTCTTCCCTCCCACACAAAATATTTTTCCCTCTCCATTTCACTCTCCCAGCTCCATCCCATTCTAATCCTCCCCCAACATCAGCTCCATTCTAGTTCCAGTCCCACCCAGCATCCGCTCCCTTCTAGTCCCCGCATCAGCCCATTTCCAGTCCTAGCCCCCCATAAGCCCATTTCCAGTCCTAGCTCCCCCATCTATTTGCAGTCCCATCCAAGTCCCTCCATCAGCTCATTTCCAATCCCAGCCCCCCATGAGCCCATTTCTAGTCCTTTCCTAGCCCCACCATCAGCCCATGTCAAATCCTAGCTCCCCTCCACTCAGCCCATTTCCAATCCAAGCCCCCCATGAGCCTACTTCCAGTTCTAGCCCCTTCATGAGTCCATTTCAATCCAAACCCCCACCACAGCCCATTTCCAATCTTAGCACCCCCCAACAGCCAATTTCCAGTCCTATTCTAGCCCATCAGCCCATTTCCTGTCCTAGCCCCCCCTCACCCATTTCCAGTCCTAGCTCCCTCCCCCTCACAACCCATTTCCATTCAAAGCCCCCGTCCCCATCAGCTATTTGCAGTTCAAGCCCTCCTTCCACTCAGCCCATTTCCAGTCCTAGCCTCCTCATAGCCCATTACTAGTCCTAACCCCCCATCAGCCCATTACGTCCTAACCCCCCATCACCCTATTTCCAGTCCTAGCCCCCCATCAGCCTATTTCCAGTCTTAGCCCCCTCCCATAGCCAATTACCAGTCCTACCCCCCCATCAGCCCATTTCCAGTCTTAGCCCCCCATAGCCCATTACCAGTCCTAACCCCCCCATCACCCTATTTCCAGTCCTAGCCCCCCCATCAGCCTATTTCCAGTCTTAGCCCCCCCCCCATAGCCAATTACCAGTCCTACCCCCCCCCATCAGCCCACTTCCAGTCTTAGCCCCCCCATAGCCCATTACCAGTCCTAACCCCCCCATCAGCCCATTTCCAGTCCTACCCCCCCACTTCCAGCCTTAGCCCCCTCCCCATAGTCAATTACCAGTCCTAACCCCCCCCCATCAGCCCATTTCCAGTCCTACCCCCCCACTTCCAGCCTTAGCCCCCTCCCATTGCCCATTTCCAGTCCAAACCCCCCCATCAGCCCAGTTAGCCCCCCCATAGCCCATTACCAGTCCTAAGCCCCCCATCAGCCCACTTAGCCCCCCCATAGCCCATTACCAGTCCTAACCCCCCCCCATCAGCCCACTTCCAGTCTTAGCCTCCCCCCCCCATGGCCCATTACCAGTCCTAACCACCCCACCCCCCTGGCCCATTACCAGTCCTCACCACCCCCCCCCATAAGCCACCTTCAATTTTTGCCTCCCCCTCCCATCAGCCTACTTCCAGTTTAGCCTCCCCCCCCCTCCCATAGCCATTACCAGTCCTAACCACCCCCCCCCCCCTATCATTCCAAATTAAAATAAAAAAAAAACCCAAACCGGCTGCTTCTGCCGCGGCAGCTTCAAGAGCTCTGCCGCGGCAGCATCAAGAGCTCTGCCGCGGGGCCCCCCCCTGCCCGGCAGAGCCTCCGTGCATCTTCAGCTCTTCACGTCCAAAACGCGGGCTTCTTTCAGAGCCGCGAGAGTTTCTTTTCTCGCGGCTCTGTTAATCCCGCCGAGGGTGATGGGAAATCCCATCAGCCCCGCGGGATTAAGAGAGCCGCGAGAAAAGAAACTCTCGCGGCTCTGAAAGGAGCCCGCGTTTTGGACGTGAAGAGCTGAAGATGCACGGAGGCTCTGCCGGGCAGGGGGGGGCCCCGCGGCAGAGCTCTTGATGCTGCCGCGGCAGAGCTCTTGAAGCTGCCGCGGCAGAAGCAGCCGTTTTTTTTTTTTTTTAACTTGGGATGCTTAAGAATGTTTTTTGCGCGGGGCCCCCTGAAACGCGGGGCCCTGTGCAAAAAACATTCTTGCTCAATGGACGGGCCGGCCCTGCATATGTGGCTGTGTTGCTGCAGTCACATGGAAAGGATCCGACCATTGACAAGCTGATATAGCTATATCAGGAATAGGCTGCAGAGGGAGAGAATATAAAAGATGTTTCAGCCACCCCATACTAATGGATCATAAAGCAAATATTCTAAGCCTTTCTGCACGTTGGGGCTGCTTGCAGATCCTCAAGGATGAAAATATTCATTGTGAAAGCAGGCTTAACATTTCCAGAGGACTGAATTAGTTTTCTCAACTGTTGCAAGGAGCTGTACCAGGAGAAGAGGAAACTTTAAAGCAGCTGTGTTTTGGCACAGCTTTTGGAGTGAAAGCTTTATCTCAAGATCCCTGAGATGGGGAAGATGATCAAGAGAATGAGAGACAATCCAGAGAATGACAAAGGTGATCCACAAAGAGGACGATGATCTTCTGGAAGAGACAGAAGGAGGAAGACAATCACAGAATAGGAGTCGATAGATTAGTAAATGAAAATATAAACAATTCTTATGAGTTAATATTAAAAAGCACTTGCGCAGAGGGCAGCAATGCCAGCCACATAAGTGTGTTTTAGAAACAATTCCTAGGGATTGAATAGATAGTTTTGGATGTATAAGTCATTATATGGCCAACATTATCTGTCTGAAAAGGAGCGGGATTTGGGGCATTCTGGGGGTGGTAGCACTTGAACATCTAACTTATAAGTTGAAGCAGTGATATTCAGCCTTTAAATGTGTAAAACAGCTGGCTAAGCAGGAGGACAGAGCTGGTCATCATTTTCAGTACTTCCGTTATATATGTTTGAAAAATATATGTAGTCACAACTACTGGTAATTTAGAAAAATTAATGAAACACAAAGTTCTGCATCTCGCCACATTTTCTAAATTCTAAGTTTTCAGGTGTAATAAGATTTTATCCTTATCTAAAAAAAGTTTTGCAATCAAGTGTTTTCTTCAGAGTTCTCCATCACATTGCCACTTTTATCTACCTTTGCTACTTTAATTTCTTATGTTAGAAAATTCAACAAAGAAACCTCTGGTTGAAAAGAAACAGTTTGCATTTGCACAGCCACTGAACAATCCAACTTGCTAATAGTTTCTCAAGATTTCATACTACTGAAGACCGAACACAGTTTAGGAGAACTATCCAGAGAGTTGCCAGGAGTCGACACCGACTCGACGGCACTTATCAACAACATCCACTACTGCTAATCATTTGTATAGTGCTACACGGCATACACAGCGCTGCACACATGTGTAAGAGACGGTCCCTGCACATCAGAGCTTACAGATTTCCAAAGTAATATATACTCCAACCCCCTTCAATTTTCTCTGATCCATAGCACCTTCATCCAGCAGGCTCTAATCCTCGAAGCTCTCCACCAGACAATTCCTCAGCTGAGAGAATCAATGGAGAATGCTGTAGAACACGTCAAGGTCACCCTCATCTCACAGCCGGCACTGACATCTGTTGGCGCTTTACCATCTTTACTCTTGGCATTTCTTACAAAATCCAATGGAGGCAAGTAGACTTCAGGGCTCAGTGAAGTCTTGCCCTCAGTGGAGTCAGCAGCTCTCTTTCCCCTTCCAATGAATGGCAAGCACTTTCTGGTGACCAAGTTGTCCATTGGGCTGGCAGGAAGTGGAGGAGGATGCTCTGCGGAGTAGGCACAAACCCTCCACTTTCCTTTACCCACTGAGGGAGAAGAAGTACAACCCAGCAAGGCCCAATGACATGTATGAGTGAGCATCTCTTATACGTCACTGTCTTGACTCCCTCTTCCACTATCTATATGAATGCATAGTTGAAATTTATACTTAACGATGAGATAGAAATGTGCATATAATGGAGGCAGTGCATACAAATCTATCTCATATATCCAAAAACCACAATGCAAAAACCCCCACTTAAATTAATATAATAAATATACCTTGACTATATGTAATCACATACCATACAAATGATCCATTCATTAGTGTGTTTTGATACAAATTTTTATTATAACACTAAAATGTTACATCAAATATTGTATTTAATCACATAACCCACAATTTAACATTGATAGAAGCCCCCACATACAATATCAAATTTGATATTGTCAGTCAGTGCATATTTCAATGTATACAAATATATCACAAAGAAAGTATTCAAAATGAATATCCTTTACCAAATTGAACATATTTAGCACTGTTTCCTATATCACATAAAAATAACATTTCATATTTCTCCTCATTTGACATATTTAGCACTGTTATCTACATCAAATGTGAATACATGAAAATGACGTTTCATATTCCAACTATCGATCATGGCATATCATAGAATAGAAACCTGCACTTATCGCCATCACCCAGTCATCCAGCCACAGAAAACATAAAAGCTGAACGTTCCGCTATGCTAATGTCTCTCGTTGTTAATCACAGAAAACACCCCTTACAAATGACTTCAGTCACTTGATGTAATCTCACAATTCATATATTGGAACCTAATGAGAAAAACATACATTACCATAAAAAAGATCACGCTACCAAAAGAACATTTGCAATCACGTAGTAAATACCATGTTGCTGTACCATCGTACGCACCGACTTTTGAATCTCCTCAAACTGCATTTAGGGCTATAAATCCGTGAACATAGCTAAACAGGCATCGGCAGGATAATCACTGATCTTAAATCAAAGACCACGAAGTTCAGTCAACTCCAAATGACTGTTCTTCAAATCTCTCGGAAATGTCACAGATCACAGTTTCGCCAGTACTCGGCTTCTTCAGGGAATCTTCCTCACTTAAAAATCAGACAGAAACAAAAAGAAACAAACATCAACTATTTGATACAAAACATCTTATAAACAAACACACTAATACAGACTGACCTCAAAAAGCCATCCCACATTCTTAACGCTCGATTCATCTCAAAGGGAAAGCATAGCTGAAAAACGCCAGCGCATGCGCACTTATAACAAAGTTCACAGGATCTATGATAAATAGAACCATTGCCACTCAACATGGGAATTTAACCCATTTGGTTCCACACTCCTCCATATAATCAAGATATGAGTATATTTATTATATTAATTTAAGTGGTTTTTTGCATTGTGGTTTTTGGATATATGTTGACTGTTTGCAAATTAGTGGTGATATTATTATAAGTGCAAATCTATCTCATGCATATTCATTTCTAATTATCCTGAAAAACTGACTGGCTAGGGGTGTTCCGAGGACTGGTTTGACAACCACTGAGTTAAGCTATCACTAGGTATATGTTTCTTCTGTTCCCAAATTACCTGCAGCACTAATTCCAATGGTTAAAATCAGGGACTACAGATATACTGCATTGCAATGCAACTGTAGAACCAGAACTGCCCAAAAAGTCTCATTCCTGGAACTGGATAACTTGGCAACTCCGGAGAAGGACTCAGCAACAGAAGAAAAAAATGAGTTGCCTAGATGGGTATCAATTTCAAATACATAAGCACATCTGCATGCACTTTGTTAGTTCCTTAACCAGCTAGACTGAAAGGAGGGGTCACAGAACTCTCCTGATCTGGATTAGAAGTGCCTAATAATAGACTCTGCCCTAACTCACCCCGGCAGTACCCACATAATGCCATGATGGTTAGAGGAATATTTGCTGACTTAGCACATTTAGCTGCAGTCCTGAGCACTTATGTCCTTTTGAATATTGAGCCACTAGTTTCCTTTAAATAAATCGCAAAAGCCCTTTTCGCAGAACCCAGACACACAAGTGTCTCTTTCCTGAAAGTATATGAGTGTGACTGTTCTTTCATTATATTGGAGGACTGCTTTGTGTTTTGAAACCGTGTCTCTTAGGGCAAAAAGTGACCAGCGCCATAGAAGTACAGAATCTTCATATGCACCTCTCATTCCCCAGATACCTAGTAATGAAAGAACTCAAGGGTCATAAACACTTTCTGAAAACATTTGTAAAATAGCCAGTTATGGCAATTTGTCACTTGAAGAAAAAAACATCAATTACCAACACCCGTGTGTCTCAAAGAATAAATGTAAAATAAGACTGCTTTGCCGTAGCTGTTTCCCTGTAACCCTTTCTCTGTGAAATTTTGCTTCCAGAAAACCATCAAAGGTGGATTTGGGGCCAGAGACTGGAGGAGTAGCCTGGGGCGAGAAAGAACAGGGTTCAGATCCCACTGACGCTGCTTGTGACCCCCTCAGGGGACAGGAAAATATACACTGTACCTGATCATAACTCGCCTTGAACTACTAGTGGAAAGGCGGGAGCTAAATTTATTTATTTATTTTATTTTATTTTATTTAACAGTATTTCTAAACCGCCTTATCTTAATAATCAAGGTGGTATCACAGCAAGCAATCAGGTAAAGTGTGTGTGTTGTACATGCAGTGAGGATGAAACTTGGTTGTGTGATGGCTGTGTTGGGTGCTTGATTTGTTTGAGCTATGTACAAGGTGGGCTATTTACAGTGGTGCTAAAAACACATTTTATATACATACAGTTGTTTAGGAGGATTGGAATGCTGTTATCCATTCTCTTAGGTTATGTGATGTGACCATAGTGCTCTATGAACAGCATGGTTTTCAGTTGTTTTCTGAAGTCTTTGAGGTCTGGAGTTGCCCTTAGATCGTCCGGTAGATTGTTCCATATTGTTGGAGCAGCCATGGAGAGAGCTCTGTCTGTTGTGTCCTTGCGTGTGTGCTTGTATTCATTTGGGGTACTGACTCGGTTGCGTGTTTGACTTCTTCTAGGACGTGCGCTGGTTTTCCGGTTGTATGAGCGTGTGGAGGCTGTTGGCTGATGTGTGCTCTTTTATCTTAAATAGGTTTATGATAGTCTTGTATCTGATGCGAGCACTGATTGGGAGCCAGTGTAAGTCCTTTAATGTAGGTGTGATGTGCTCCTGCCTTGCGGCTCCGGATATGATTCGAGCTGCAGTGTTTTGTGCCAGCTGGAGTGGTTTGAGAGCTTGTTTTGGTAGTCCAAGGTATAACGGATTGCAGAAGTCCAGTATTGGGGTTATCAGTGCTTGACAGATGGTACGGAAGTGTTCTGGGGCGAGGAGTGGTTTCAGTCTCCTGATGATTCGCATCCTGTAGTAGGCTTTTTGGATTGTTTTGTCTATGTGTGGTTTGAGGTTGAGTTTACTGTCCAGAGTAACCCCAAGGTATCTCACCTCTGATCTTATCGGTATCGTGGTGCTTTGTATCTTTATGTTTGGTGGGTGTATGAAGCTTTGGTTCCGAGTGATGATTAAAGCTTCGGTCTTGTTGTAGTTTATTGCGAGGTTGTTGTTTTGGCACCACTTCGTCATTTGGGTAAGGCAGTCTGTTATCTTAGAGAAGTCCGGGTTGTCGATTGATATCGGGGAGTATACCAAATACTAATATTAAATAAACTAATAATAAATGTACTGTTTCATTAATTGTGTACAAGGTCTAGTAAAATTCTGTTTTTAAACCAATGTGATTTTTTTCTTATGTAATTAGAGGTGGGCATTGATAAAAATTTTTAATTGAAATTGACCATGCGAGTAAAAATGTTAATTGTGTGATTAATCATAATTAAACTTGATGGATTTAAAGAGTCCAACCCCATTCTTAACCCATCTTCCCCGAGAGCAAGCATCCCTCCCCTCTTCCTCCTCCCTCTTGTCTCCAGCATCTCTCCCTCCAGTCCCGTTTGTCCAGCATGTGACACTGTGACACTGGCTTTCTACATGAACCAAAAGCTCTGTTGCTAGATTTTCTTTTTTTCTCTATTCTTCTATCCTTTCCCCTTCTTCCATTTTACCAATGTGTTGCAGTTAAGATTCCAGTCATTATGAGTTTTATCCAACACTTTACTTTCCTGCGCCACTATTCCTAAAACAAGTTACTCACCTTTTCTAATGCTTCTGGCCCACCCACAGTCCCAGATTCAAGTTCAGTGCAATTTGGGGCAACTTGCCATTTTCTCTCCTTCCAACCACTCCAACATCTGCTCTGTATTTGCTTCATTTCTGGACCCTATTCTCAAGGTTTTCCCTTAAAATTCACCTGCTCCATCTTGCATTTCCTGAGCTGCAAACTTGAATCGTCCTCTTCCTCCTCCAAGCACTTTTGTTCACTTGCCTTAAATGAAATATTCCCGGTAGCAGCAAATCACTAACACTCCCTCTTGCTGGCCCTAAAGCCTTCCCTCTGCCCCGAGCCAGGTCCTTGCTGGTAATGGAGGGGATGTTTTGCCGAAGGAAGGCTTCAGGGCCAGCAAGAGGGAGCTTTAGTGATTTGCTGTCACTGCCGGGATATTTCATTAAGGCAAGTGAATGAAAGCACTTTGGGAAGAGGACACGGAAAAGATGCAGGACCCATGGGTGGAGGGAAGAGGGGGAAAATGCATCAAATAAAGTAGTGCAGTTAAAAAAAAAATTAATTGCATTAGGTATAGTTAGATTTTTGAGAAGTGAATCACATTGTTAGTGTGATAAATGCCCACCCTTAACAACTGTAGTTCCATATGTAATGTGGGCAATTCCTGATTCTGTGTCAGTAAGTACATCGTTCACATCTAACATAATACCGACATTATTTTTAGTGTTTGTGATCAATGCACCTTCTCAATACCCATGTGTTAACTATCCAAAATGGGTAGCATCTGAAAGGAACACAACAAAACTACATTAACTTTTTTGAGTTCAAATATCCTCATTCATCTTTCTGCACATATAACACAAAAATAACCAAACAACCTTGCACCAAGTAATAACTGTTCTGTACAGCCATCATGGCAGATATTTCCCCAGAGAGGACCACAGATGGTGATATTGAAACAATTTATTTTTTTTATGCCACTGCCGAATCATACTGTACTTGGGGGTTATTAAACAGACAAGGTTCTACCACCTAGTCACGACAATATCTGTATTCTTTCAGATGGAGAGTATCAGCTTAACTATCAGGGAGATCAATAGGGAAAAAAGGTGAGAGTCCAATTTCAGTAGATATTCTGAAGAACCAATGCCATAGGGATAAGGATGGGCTCCCGGAGGAACAGACAAGCACTATATTTTGGGAGACGGCTTTGGTTTATCTTTGTGGAGTGATAATTGGATATGTTAACCGCCATAAGCAGAGGATGGCAAAGCGCATGTTAACTTTGGGACAGTAGCACCACGTATTAAAGAATCTGTTACTTCATGTTGATTCACAGGAGGATCATGTTGCCTATTTGGCGCTCCAGAATGACCTTAATAATCTTATTCCT
Organism: Ichthyophis bannanicus; assembly: GCA_033557465.1. Classification (NCBI taxonomy): domain Eukaryota; kingdom Metazoa; phylum Chordata; class Amphibia; order Gymnophiona; family Ichthyophiidae; genus Ichthyophis; species Ichthyophis bannanicus. The sequence goes on from CM066033.1 coordinate 550,371,975, forward strand.
GTCCGAACTCAGCAGTCCTTGTTTTGCTGCTCCTTTTACAAATTTGGTAATCTGCCTGGAAAGTTGCTTCTCTGAAACGGAGAGGGAAGGGTCCTAGGCATTTGGTGGCTATTCGATGATCAAATGGAGAAATCTGTAGGACTCTAGTGGAGTTGGAGGCAGCCTACCAGAGCCTATATAGAGAGGAGCAGGGAGATAGGGATTTGTTGAGCGCATATCTTTGGGATACTAACTTGTCTGAACTTCACCAGAACACCTTGAGGCCTTGAACACACCTATTTCTGCTCAAGAGATGCAGGTGGCTATTAAGGACTTCCATACAGCTCGCGCTCCTGGTCCTGATGGGTTTGGCAGCGAATTTTTAAAGTTGCTACAAGATAAAATATGCGCCCCTTTGACGGACATGTATACAGAAGTTATATGACCAGCCTGTAAATTGTATATATTGTTATTGTATATAGTTACCCTGTTAGCCAAGTTGAATTTCCTGTTCATATGTAAACACAAAGTACTATTGGAAATGTGTATGTTCGTTGTTTATTGTAAACCACACTGATGCTGAATAGCGCGGTATAAAAGAGACTTTAAATAAATAAATAAATAAAATAAATAGGGTTCGCATATAATACTAATGAGGAGTTCATTACAGTGATTCCTAAGCTGGACAGATCCTATGCTGCTAGCCTCTTACAGGCCAATATCATTGATCAATGTGGACCAGAAAATTTGTTCAAAAATTTTAACAGAGTGTTTAGCACCCATCTTGCCCAGTTTGATACATCCTCTCAGTTGGGATTAGTTCGTAGTAGACATGTGGTGGTTAACTTACATCAGATTTTGGTATCCCTGGAAAATTGTTAGGTACGTGGGGTTCCTTCTTTGCTTATCAGCTTTGATACTGAAAAAGCGTTTGCCAGGGTTAGTTGTGAATACATGTTCCTTGTGCTGGAGCGGTTGGGTTTTAGGGGGATGTTGCTGCAAGCTGTTCGTTCTCCCTATGAGAGACCTCGTGCCAGGATTCTAGTTAATGGGTCCCAGACAGAGAGTTTTTCATTGTGCTGTGGTACACAGCAGGGTTGTCCCCTGTCTCCCCTCTTATTTTTGATGTCTTTAGAGCCTTTGCTAAGCCATATTCGGTTGAACAAGGGTATCAAGGAGGTGCAAATGGAGTCCTTCTCATTTAAGATCTTAGTCTTTGCTGATGCTAATGGTCCACCTTACAGAGCCTCAGCATTCCCTTGGGATCCTCCTGCAGGATCTTTCTCAATTCTGGGAATTTTCAGGTCACATATTAAATCTAGCTAAGTATGAGGCCTTGTCGATGCATCGGGACTTGCAGCGCTCCTGGTCAGGGGAGTTCCCTGTGTGTTGGGCTCATGGTTCCTTTTGTTACTTAGGGATTGTGCTGCCCGTGGACATTTGTAACCTGTACAACATAGCCCCATTGCTTGAGGATACGGCGGCCTCCACCAGTGGCATGACCTTCCCCTGTTCATAGGATGTAGGATTGCTTTGTTTAAAATGGTCTTCTTTCTCCATTGGTTTTATGCTCTTCAGAGTCTCCCTCTCTGGGTGCTCAAGCAAGATCTTTGGAAGTTGGAGAGGCTATTGTCCCATTTCCAATGGAAGGGATGCAAGCCTCATCTGGTGCTATGCTCTCTCATGGGCTCCTGGGATAGGGGAGGAATGAGCTTCCCAGACTTGAAATGTTATAATCTAGTATGTCTTTTGCGATACCTCAGGGATTGGCTTGATTCTGCAGATTTTATGCCTTTAGACTGCGAGGGGGCTTGGGTGACCCCATTGTCCCTGAAATATATTTGTCATGCTAGGCTAGATAAATTGCCGTTGATTTCCCTTATCAGGAGGACGTGGCAATGGATCTGCTACAAACTGCAGCACTCGTCAGAACATTCTGTGTATTTACCTATTCAGGGAAATGTGAACTTTCCTCCAGGGCTTTCTACCAAGGGAAGGCTTGGGAGAAAAAAGGTTTGGATCAGCTAAATCAAATAATGACTGAGGATGGACATCTGCTCTCCTTTGAAGAACTTCAAGCTCAATATGTTCTGGATTTGGCGGGATGTCTTCTCTTATCTGCAGGTATGAAGCTATATAGGTACTTTGACTATTGAGAACTTTTCTAGTGACTTCTGTATGGATCTGGAAGAATTTTTTTTGTTGGATGTCTCAGCTAAGATTACAATTTCTTGGGTGCATATTTCCTGTGCAAGAGCCACAGCAGTAGACGTGTGATGCCTTTGTTGCCAAACGGAGTGCCTTGACAGGGGGAGGGATTATTGAAGCTTTTAGCTAAAGTTCCTGTCAATTGGATGGACAACTTTGCAGGATATGCAGAATCAATTTGTCCGCAGGGCCTACATTGCACCGGTACGGGTTTATGTGATGGGTTGTTCTGATACAGATAGTTGTCCTAAATGTGGGGGATCGTAGGCTTCATTGGATAATATGTTTTGGCGGTGTCCTTCCGTTCAGTGTTTTTGGAATGAGGTGCATGCCTATGTAGATGGTGTACTACATTATCAATGGCAGTTGACTCCAGAGGCAGCCTTGTTCCACTCCTTAGAAGCTGTAGGTGTTGTAGGCTGGGGGCGGAGGAGTTGGCTGCGTGGTGCCTGGATGTAAGTCAAAAAAGTCATTTTGTCAACATGGGGTCTCCCTGTCCTCCAAACATTTGGCACTGGCGTGACATGGTACATCAGCATATGCAACTGGATAGGTTGTGGACTAAGGGAGGAAAGCAGAGAGGATTACATACAAGAGATGTCCCCATGGGTTTGGAGCTTGATCCTTAACATTTTGTAATTTCTGGGGTACCAGAAGAGTCTTTTCCTTTCTCTTTTGGCTTCATTGTTGTGGGGCGCTTATCATCTTTATTGGCCTCTGTGAGCAGCCACGGCACATAGATAGGTGGGGAAGGTGGGTGGGAGGGTTTTGGAGTATCAGTTCAGGCTGAGAGGCCCTTTGGGTGCCTCCCCCCTTATGGAGATGGGCTTGGAATGCGTGGGTGGGTGGGTGGATAGTGCTTAATAGAATGTTTCAAACGCACAGATGAGTTTCTGATAATGCTGATTTCTCCTGACCATGTATCAGTTATGTGTATCATGTTTGTTCTATGTAAACCACCCTTGATCTCTGGAAGGGACAGTATAAAAAGGTGTAAAAAATAAAATAAATAAATAATTCAGTGTACCTATGGGTCGGGACTGTTGTATTTTGATACTAAACAGCTGGAATTTAAGGACGGCCACAAAGAAACATCAGTGTTTAGAAGGCCAATGAGAAGCTACTGGTATTCAAGGAGAAAAAGTAATAAACTTTGTTAAACTAAACCAACAATTGTTTCATGAGTTAGTAAACAAGTGGTCAATAAGTGGTCAACTATATAGACCTTGGGAAATGCCACATATTCCTCCAGGACCCATATACTGGCCAGTGTGCTGGGATCACAATTTGAGGTGGATCTGTAATGATATAGGTTTGCTTAATAAGAAGATGAATGGAGGGGAGGAAATTGGGGGGGGAGGGGGATAACAATATTGAAAATGTAAAATGATGTTTTTTGCATTGATTCTTCACTCCTGATGATGTGTAGGAGGTATAAGAGTACCCAAATGCGGGGAGTGTTATTATTATTTTGGTTAATAAAAATGATTTGAACTAGACTAATCAAAGAAAATATTTTGTCACTTAATGTATAATGAAACTCTGGAATTTGTTGCCATAAGATGTAGGAAAAGCTAGTGTTGCTTGGTTTCAAAGAGGTTTCGACAAGTTCTTGGAGGAAAAGTCCATAACCCATTATTAAAGTTGACTGGGGAAATCCACTATTTACCCCTGGGATAAGCAGCATGGAATCTGTCTACCTAAATTACCAGACACCATCAAGGGCCCCATGGACTCCTCCTCCTCCTCTCAGGCCTACTAAGTGCTAGGAACCCCTGGGTAATGGCTCTGGTCACAGGGCAGCTGCTGGCTCAAGGAGACATGGTATACCAAAGCTCTGAGCAACATTGGACCTACAGGTCTGAGTCACGCAGGCTACTTTTTTAAGTACATTCGTAGCAAAAGGCCTGTGAGAGAGTCAATTGGACCATTAGATGATAGAGGGGTAAAAGGGGCAGTAAGAGGAAACAAGGCTATAGCAGAGAGACTGAATGAATTCTTTGCTTCAGTCTTTACTGAGGAAGATGTAGGGATGTTACCCAAGACGGAAGTGGTATTTAAAGGTGATACTGCAGAGGAATTGAGAGAAATATCGCTACACCGGGAAGATATATTACAACTATTTGATAAACTGAATAGTAGCAAATCACCTGGACCGGATGGTATACATCCCAGAGTGTTGAAAGAACTGAAATATGAGATTGCAGACCTGCTATTGGTAATCTGTGAACTTTCATTAAAATCATCTGTAATACCTGAAGATTGGAGGGTCGCCAACGTAACACCAATTTTTAAAAAGGGTTCCAGGGGTGACCCAGGAAATTACAGACCGGTGAGCCTGACGTCAGTACCAGGGAAAATGGTAGAAACCATCATAAAGAACAAAATTACACAGCATGTAGATAGTCATGGCCTAATGGGAGACAGCCAACATGGCTTTAGACAAGGAAGATCTTGTCTTACTAATCTGATATGTTTTTTTGAAGGTGTGCATAAACAGGTAGACAAAGGTGAGTCATTTGATATAGTGTATCTGGACTTTCAGAAAGCTTTTGACAAAGTCCCCCATCAGAGACTTTTGGCGAAGCTAAAAAGTCATGGGATAGGAGGCAGTGTACTATTGTGGATCGGGAACTGGTTAAAAGATAGAAAGCAGAGGGTAGGGCTAAATGGCCAATATTCCCAATGGAAAAAGGTGAATAGTGGAATACCCCAGGGATCTGTACTGGGTCCGCTGCTTTTTGACATATTCATAAATGACCTGGAAAAGGGAATAACTAGTGAGGTTATCAAATTTGCAGATGACACAAAACTGTTTAAAGTTGTTAAAACCCAAGAGGATTGTGGAAAACTGCAGGAGGATCTGGATAAATTGGAAGACTGGGCATCCAAATGGCAGATAAAATTTAATGTGGACAAGTGCAAAGTTATGCACCTAGGAAAGAACAACCCACACTATAGTTACACGATGCAAGGCTCCACATTAGAAACCACCACCCAGGAAAAAGATTTAGGAGTCATCGTGGATAACATGTTAAAACCCTCCGCCCAGTGTGCAGCGGCGGCCAAGAAAGCAAATAGAATGCTAGGTATCATAAGGAAAGGGATGGAGAATAAAACAAAGGATGTTATAATGCCTCTGTATCGCTCCATGGTACGACCGCACCTTGAATATTGTGTGCAATTCTGGTCACCGTATCTTAAAAAGGACATAGCGTTATTAGAAAAAGTACAGAGAAGAGCCACCAAATTGGTGAAGGGGATGGAAGGCTACTCCTATGAAGAGAGGCTAAGAAGGTTAGGGCTCTTTAGCCTGGAGAAGAGACGGCTGAGGGGAGATATGATAGAGGTCTATAAATTAATGAATGGAGTGGAACGGATAAACGTGGATCAATTGTTTACGCTATCAGAGTATAGAAAGACTAGGGGACATGTAATGAAGCTACAGGGTAAACTATTTAAGACAAATAAGAGAAAATATTTTTTCACTCAACGTGTAATCAAACTCTGGAATCTGTTACCGGAGGATGTAGTAAGGGCTGTTAGTATAGCTGGGTTTAAAAAAGGTTTGGACAAGTTCCTGGAGGAAAGGTCCATAAACCACTATTAAAAAGGGACCCAGGATATCAATGCTTGACCCAGTACAAGCATTGTGGAACCTGTGTCTTTTGTGGATATTGCTAGGTACGTATGACCTAGATTGGCCACTGTTGGAAACAGGATACTGGGCTTGATGGACCTCGGTCTGACCCAGTATGGCATGTCTTATGTTCTTATGTTCTTAGTGTGGGCCAGAGGAGACACGCCTATCTGCACAGCTGCACCAGTCCAAACATCTTGCCACCTGTTGGAGGCAGTCAAATACTCACTTTTCTCAGTGTTGTACTGGCAGATATTCCTAGTGCTAATATCACTGGACGTTGCGCAAGTCTGCCACCACCTGCTGGCAAGGGAGCATAACCCACTCATCTGGACTGGTCTAGCAGGACGATAAGGAAACGGCATTCAGTACACATGTACTAACTGCAATGGGCAGTAAATGCCCATTCTCTGCCCTTAACTCACCCAGTTTTTACCTCACCACACGCTAAGCTGTTAGTGTGGGATTTACTGGCTGTTAGCACATAGTAGCATTTACCGCGGCCCTGCACCAACTGCTTTGTGCATTCTACCGCACGCATTAACTCTTAGCACACTTTAACCATGCCCCTTAATGTGAATTATCGCTCTTGGTCTGACAGACAACCTGGCAGAGAACTCTCATGCTAACCTATTGTTATAACACAGAGATAAATTTTCCTGATTCATTTTGGCAGGCACTTAAATATATACTTGTTTTGTCTGTTACCATGTCCTAGATGTGTAACTATCAGTTTAATCAAATTAAGACTCGGTTGTCAGTCATTTTGCAGCTTTATTTTCATCATTACACAGCAAGCGTGTGTCCTCTAATGTACCTACTGCTTCATACAATTTTATAGTATCAGCAGAAACTGAAGCATTGCTCTCTGCTACTGTAGCAAAATTAATTTACGAGCAGATTAGGAAATAATTAGTTACATATTTAACCTTGTGGTACTCTACTAAATGTCACAACAATTTGAGTTTGCAGTATTTATTGTTATCCCTTGGAATCCAGCTTTTAACTAATTATTTGCAGATGGATAAAAATATATCTTCAGGGCTTAATCTTTTGCTATTTTGCAGTGCCCTTTTATATGACTTTATCAAATTCCTCTACATTTCTACAGTAGATAGAGCATAGCGACTGTTTCTTATGCCAACCTTTTGCTTTTTCATCAGGTTAGTTTATCAAGATATCTTTCTTTAAAACCATTGGTGTCTCCCCCAGTTTTATGTTGCACATGAAGATGATTGAAAGCCCAGGCTATCTAGGTAGGAAACGGGACGTCACAGTTTGAAGACTATTTTACGAAAGGCGCCATGAACACATGAACGCCTGCAGGAAATACACATGTAGTAGGTGGCCATGTACAGCAGGAATCGCCAGGTCACAACGAAACATGTTCAGAAATGGAATGGAATCACTTGGGATCTTTAACATGCAAGAGCAGCCAGTTAAGGATCCAAGCTCCTCCTGTAAGACACGTGCCTTTTAACCCTCAGCTCACTGGTTCCAGCCAGCCTGGGGTTTAATAAGTGAAATATTTGAATTATGGCAGTGCCTATATGGAATGCCCTTGTAGAGTCTCCCTACGGCTTTCCACATGTGAGGAAATCCTCATCAGCTCCTGAAATTGTAGGCCATTTTTCCCATGCCCTCTGCTGCGGGGCTGGGAATGTTATTCCATCTACATAGGAGTGCCCAGGAAGGGAGATGCCTTATGGCATATCTTGGACCTAAAAGCAGTAGCTATTTAACTCCAGGTCCTTCATTTCTGAATGAGGATCATTGGATCTGTCATCGTATCGGTCAGGTTGGGGGTATTTCTCACTTCCCTAGGCATATTTTCAATTTTTCATGTGGGAGCAGCATCTGTTTTTGAGGCCACTAATTTCAGTTCAGGGCCTTGCTCTTTGGCCTAGCCATGGCTCCCCTTACCTTTCCTAAGATAAAATATGCAGGAAGTCACTGGCTGCATTGGGCCGTGTGGCTGAGCCTTGCAGCTGCAAAAGAAAAAGAGACCACGATAAAAAAAACTGCTGCAGAAAACAAAACCAAGGCTGTGACAAATTAGGCATCTCAAGAAGGGAATCCCAGCACCTTTCAGGCTGACCAGGGAAACCTGAGCAGGGAAGCCCCAGGCACCCACACAGGCCTGGGATGCCCAACTGCCAAGCAAAGCTCTTTTTTTAAAGTTTGGAAATGGTTTATTGCAAGCAGCAAGAGGTCCAAATACAGCCCTTTGAAATCAATGGACATAGGGTGACTCAAGGAGCTACAGATCTCAGTCACACAGGTCACAGTATTGTGGGGTGGTGCAGCAGTGCAGATAGCCCTAACACCTTTCACCTGCTGGAAGCAGGCAAATACTGACTTTTCTCAGTGCTGCACCAGATGATAAAGCAAGTGATAACATCACTGAAAGTTGATCAAGTTTGCCTCCACCTGCTGGCAAGAGGTCATAACCCGCTCATCTGGACTGGTCTAACAGGATGATAAGGAAGACTACATTTGAAAATGCTGGAAAGGCATACCGCTTATTCTTCTTCGCATTATAACTGGACAAAAGTACACATGCTGTGGAATCCAATGTGCATATGTTATAAAGTATAGACGTACATAGCAACTACTCAAACTCTTCTCCCTGGGAATGCTTACATGCAGTGTGCATGTTTACATGTGTGCTTTAGGCTTCCCACTTTTGAAAGAGTCATTTTCCTCTGCTCTATACTCTATAAAATTACCCTCATGCCATCTAGATTAAGCAATTTCTCGATTAATAAAAGCAGGATAATTTAACTTTCTAGACCCAAGTGTATGGGGGAAGTAACTGTTAAGTCGAGCAAGGCTTTTTTTCCCCCATTTTATCAGACCAAGGCCCTTGGTCTTTTGTATATGCACGGTGTCCTCACCTAATTAACTTTAATCCACATTCAGTAGACTTCTAGCCTAGTTTAAAGAAAAGGCCCGTTACACATTGTTCACTTTCATTTCCTGATATAATGATTTCAGTTGGCTGGTGCTTTTTCCCTTTTAAGCGAATGCAAATTAAAATGAGTTGTATTGTGAATCTGAAATTAACCCCAATCTATTAACTCCACAAAGAACGTTACACTGTAGGAGGCAGTGATACCTCTGAACAAAGGGGACCTTCATTGTTTAAAACCAATTTCCATGTAATCAAATTTCAGGTATGGTGTATGTCTTTGTGAATAGTATTTGTATAGCTTTAGAAATGCCTGACCTGTGCAAAATTTTAATGAATTCTAATCCTTTTTCAGTAGTTCTGAGCAAGATCATAGAAAAAGGCACATTGTAAAAGTTCGCTGAATAGAGCAGTGGCAAAAAATCTAACTTATGCTTGTTTTGTTGATCATAAATTTTCATGAAAAGTTGAGAGGTCAGATGTATCCTTCAGAGTATTGCTTAAAGGGTTGAGTAACCAGGACTGTGAGAATGATTAGCATTTGTTCACAATTCAGTGTGGCATTAAGATCTACATATTAATCCAAGAGGATTTAACCACTCTGCTGAACCTAAATCCCATTCAGCCCCCTCAGAGCATCTGGTGACTCACTATCTTTGTTGTTGTACCACAGCTGTAAGCCTATGTTAGCCTTGCCCCAAAGGTTGCATATTTTCAAAATCATTTTATAAATAGCATGCAGGATATAAAAGGTTGCAAAATATTCACAACAGGTTAGCAAGGTCTATACCGATTGTCTATTGTACTTGTATGATCTTAGAGATTTGATTTAGATGTCTATGCTTCTACTGTGTATGTGTCAGAACTTAAAGGGACACTGTACAGGGAACACTTTGCAAGACTGAAAGGTTCCCAACACAGGATACGTTTGTGACCTCTTCACGCTTTTGTGCGTACATTTTAAAGCCCCCATCCTGTTTATAAATCTGATATGGATAGTCATAACCCTTTTGTTCACAAACCTCTCCAGAGAAACGACAATTCAATTCAAAATGCAGTGATTTTATTAACGTCGTATTTATCATTCCTGAAATATTTCATGCAAACTCTTTTGGATGGATCTTTTGGCCCATATACAAATTTTAAATTAAAAATACTTTAATTAAAACTTTTATGAGGCTGTTGCACACCTGCTACTGTGGGAGCAAGCATATACAAAAAAAGCACACCCCATGTGAACAATACAGCATCTGAAATTAAGGTTTACCAATTTATGATTGTCGTTTTTCACTGGGCTAAGTTGTTCTATACCAGTCCTCACAACCTTTGCACTTTAGACTTAGACAGGCAACATCTATGTGCACTGAATCCAGCTCTATGCTTAGAAAACTGAGTGTTGCAGAAGGGCCCTTGATCATGTCCTATGCCAAAGGAATACCTAAGATAACAGCAGAAAGTTGTACTTGATTTGCTTTTTCTTCAGATGTGCAAGATGCCATAGGTATCAGAAAAAGAAAATCGTCCAGATGGTTAGAAAATGTTTTTTAATCCTGTCACTTTGGATGGGACCCAGTTGAACAAGATGGCACAGTTAATTTGCATGCCTTTTTCAAAATACAATTGAATTTAATAATCAATTTTAACAGTGTGAAGCTGTTTGAATGTGAGGGCAGAAGGCTGAAAGTGAATTTTGTCTGTTTTGGCCATGAAAGCATTGGACATGGTCCCTAACCCATGATACCACTGAATCAAAATAAGTCCATTATATGGAGCCGTCTTCCAGGAAGAGTGGATCGTTAACTGCGGCACCCACTGGTTGGTATATGTCTGAAATAGCCAAAACCTGCCAGGCTCTCTCTCAGAAACCACTGCTAGGAGTGAGGCTCATTCTGCTCGAACCAGGGCTCCATAGGCAGCTCTACTATACATCCAGGCTAATTTCCTTCTCAATAGTTTGCTAATGTGAGGTACGGGCTATGTAAATGTGTATTAAACTTGGCTGAAGAGATAATGGGGCATGTTTACTGAAGTGTGTTCCCCATCTAGCGAGGGGGTTAGTGCATATTTTTGGCACAGCATTAAAAAAACCTGTGTTACCCAGGCAGCATGTGTCTGGGCTGGGTATGGGCATTGGCATTGAAAGCGCATGATGTCAGAACTTGGCAAGGATCATCTACCATCCAGTGGTATTTGCTCCCCATGGTGCTATTAATACCGCGAGCTGCACTAAATTCGGGGGGATGACTATAGGGATGTAGGATAATGTAGGCTTTTTCTACGTTCTCTGAACCTTTTGCCTTGTGGGTTACAGCCTTTCCACATTCATGAGGTCTAGGGGTTTCTTTTCCCACTTAACCATAGATGTGGAAAAAGCATTTTAAATTTCCCTCTCTATGATTTTATTTTACTTGCTTATTTATAATTTATTTATTTATAAACGTTTATACCACTTTTCTGAGATTTCACCCAAAATGGTATACAAAATACAATAAAAACATGAACCCTATCAAACGTCCCTTCTCCCTCTATAAAAATCCTCTCTTCCTTCACCCTCACTCCCATTCTACCCCTCAGGAAATAAAAGCATCTTCAACGCTTTCCTAAAACAAAACAAGTTGGACATCACCCACATTTTCTCCGGTAGCCCAGGGCCACAATTCTAAATGCCTGATCATGCCGCCTAGTTTTACGCGTCCCATCCAGTCACAAAATAACCAGCAGATACCCCTGTGATGACCTTAAGGGCTGACCGTGAATATATCATTGTAAAACATTCCTCATATATTCTGGACACTAATCCTGTAATAGTCTAAATGCAATAACCATTCATTTAAAGATTCACTGCTCCAAAACAGGGAGCCCAGTGCAACTGCCTCAACAAAGGCTCACCTACTAACCCCCTTTAAAAGGTGAGCAGCAGGATTCTGCAGCACTTGCAATTTAGGGATATGTTTATAAAGCAGTGGTAGCGTCCTCTGTGAGAGTTCGGAGCCGCAGCCCCATTGAATTCAATGGGGCCACGGCTCTGATATTACATGGAGGCCGCTACCACTGCTTTATAAACATACCCCTTTCATAAACACTTCTTCGGTAGGCCCACATATAGCACTTTGCAGTAGTCCAACTTGCCATGTGCCAATGAATGGATTACCAGCTTCAAAGCCTTCTGATCCAAGTATAGCCTAATCTAGTGAACCAAACGCAGCTTTCAGAAAACTGTCTGTGAAAGGTTACTAACCTGCTTCATAACCACACCTTCCCTCTCCAAGTTTACTCCCGGAGTATTGTCTATTTATTTATTGTTATTTTGTGTATTTATTAATGCATTTTTGTATTGTTTTCCAAGTATATTCTAGCATGTAGTGAGTAGTGGTTTTATTGTACAGTGGCATGTCCCAAACTGAAGCTCAAACTTCATTGCTTTAAATATTACCTCAAATGGTGGGTGCTTATTTTGTCCTTATCCCATGTTTTCTCTATTTGGATACATAACCTCTGATTCGACTTCATTCATGCAGATGGACCCACTTCTTAGCTGCCAAACAATTTATTACGGAGCTACTATTTAGTAATCCCAGAAGTTACTGTAAAATGAAATAGAAATTCGTGTAATTGTCCAGTGCTGGGATTATTACAGCTGTTATTAGTTTTCCTTAGACTGCTTCAGTTGAATGCATTTCCAAGAGAGTTGGTAGTTATATGCTGAGCTGAGAGTCCTTTGTTTCAATTGGAGTTTCCTTACACTATTCAAGCGTCTTCCTACTAGGGGTGACCATTTGGATTAAAGATTACATCCTGAGTCAGAAACTGGGGTATAGGAAATGCCCACTCACAGTGAGCTGAATTACATACAATCTAGCTCTCATGACCTTTTAGATCAAACGTTGCGTGCCCTTACTGGGTACCTATTGCATGTTAATCAGTACAAACGCAGGTCTCCGAAATTTGCAGGAAATTTGATGGTGGGCTGCTTTGAGGTGGCTTGTGTTGGGGTGTTTGCAATGCCTGAAGTGGTAATCTCAAAATGATCATGTTTCTTATCACCAACATACCCCGATGCAGGTGGTACTGGAGGTAAGGAGACACTGACCCTCCATCTGCCTCTCTTTGTTAGTGCTTTTAGCCATAGTCCAGCATGCCCCAAGGAATGGGAAGGTTCTCCTCTGTCCTATTCCTTAAATACTCATCATAGCTGAGCCAGGGCCAAGCATTATAATTATCTATTAGCCTAAGTGATCTACTACAATGGATCAAACGGATCTATTATACACCTCATCCTGAAGAGCGCACCCAAACAATACACGAATCACATAATTCTCTTTCCTATGAGATCATTCTCTTTTTCTCACTTTCTCTTGCACCTTCCCTCAAATAAACAAAAATATCCACAAGTTTGTTTCAAAACTTTCTTTCTAGGAGACATGGGTGTGTCTTTCCAGATTTGCACCATGTCAGCTAATATAAGTAGGTGCTTTCTGACATAACACTGAGCTGCTATCATTAAAAAAAAAAAACAAAATCCCACAAAAGACAAACAACTGTTGGAACTGGGGTCATTCTCTGATTCACTAGAATTAAAAAGTTTTTTCTTGTTTTCTTCCATCTGTGCGCTTTATTATTTCTGTGCCTAGACCACTTTGTGGCATTCTGAACTAAATAAGCATTTTCAACAGGATTACAATTACATCCGTCAGATACCGGCGTTGAGTATTTACTGTTTTGTACACTCATCTGTGGTAAGGGTTCGTATGGCGTCAGACAGGCCTAGTGCAATTATGGGGTGTGATGGCCTTTAGGGTTGTGGCTGGTTATCCCTTCCTTACCAGTGTTCCCTCCGTAATGGAGGTAATGATTGCTGAAGGCGTTGCCCTGTGTAGAGGAATGTGCTGCCACCAGGCTCTGGGTAAGGACTATTCCTCATAGTTCAAATATGTGGGGCTACAGGCCCTGATGATTTCAGTTTGTATCAGTCTGCATCTCATGCAGGAGCGCTGTATTGATGCTACTTTGTTGGGCTCTGTATAGAGTGAAGCAGTACTCAGGTCATGTTGGGAACTGCGAGGGTCATGCAGTTAGGATTGTATACTGCAAAACTGGGAACCAGCCATGCAAACCCCCTGTTGAGCTCATGCAGGCAGCTGTGCCAGTGCCTGAGTTTGACACTCGGTGCCTTGAGTGGCTCCTGGCTAGGGCCGCCCTTGAGACTGGGGAAACATATCTCTCCTTCCCATCTTTCTGGCACTTACTCATTGAAAGCATGATATCCATGTTCTCTTTGTGCTGCCAGGATGAATCAACTGAAAATGCAGTCGCTAGTGGTAGTAGATGGCCAACAGTTTTTTTCAAAGCTGAAAGGGCACACAAAACTTACAGGGGCCATGTTTTGCTCAACTTACAGTATCCTGCCTGATTTCCATGTGTGGTGTCGTCATCATGTGTTGAGGTTACAATTGGAGATGCAACGCTTAGAAAGAATGATGTAATTTGCAGCAGAGGTGAAATTCACTGGACAATGATGGTCAAATTACTGCTGCTGCACAGGTTTACTCCTTCTTTCTTCTTCGCGTTGCATTCTCATGAGGGCTCATATCATTATCTTCCACCGATGTCTTGCTGTAAGTGAGGCTACAGCTGTGTTTGGGTGAAAGCAAGGCTTGTATCTAGCTCCTTGTTGTCTTGTTTTTCACCTGCTTGGGCATGAGGCTTGAATTCCTAGTGATGGCTGGCTGCTGCCAATATGAGAAAACACTAGCAATGCCACTGGGAGAAAGGTCTTACCACTACAGCTGTGCTGGTGGGTTCCAAGGATAAGAGAACTCTGACCAGTAGAAGAGAACTCCAAGCATGATCCTGAAGAAAAAGGTCACCCGCCACTACTGTGGGCTTTCAATGCATATTTCTCACCTTCTCCTCTCTATCCATAGCACGCCTGGTCCAGCACTCTGCACCAGCAAATTTTCCCACCACACTCTAAGCTAGCTGGACCAGAAGGCAAAAGAGTAGAGAGGCAGAGAGCCAGGACCCCGTCATGTTATTTTTCTCCTGGGAATAGTGTCTTTTTTTAAATTTAGATGAAATATAGCTGCCTTATAAGCCCTATAGAAGCATCTGTTGAACTGGATGAACACCTGGCACAAGATGTTTCTAATAGTAACTTGCATTATACTGTATTTTTCAGCCAAATTGAATCCCAAAATACTTAATCATTTCACTAGAGAAGTGTTGATACTGCAGCAGTACCCCCTCCCCCAATGTGGATGGTTTTGTGGAGTATAAATGTAACCCAGGGCTGCCTCGTCTGCCCTGCAGTTGCTTAAAACCTATAGGAGACAAATCCCAAGACACCTTTAGGAGACTGGAGATTTTTGATGCTTAGATAGGTGCTCCAGCCTCTGGAAAATATACAGAATTGAAAGGACTTGTATCATATGTAATGAGATTAGTTAACGTTAAATAAAATAGTGGATACTGAGCCTTATGGTATAATGTACTAAGTTCATAATAAAAGCAGGCAAAAAATACTTGAACCAAATCTTTTTTTTACTTTCATGAACAAGAAAGCGCTCACAAAGAAAAAAAAAATAAAGATATTTACCAAATCAAACCAAAGACATAAATAGAATAATTAAATAATATCTTCCAAAATAACTCACCAGTTAAGGTAAACTGGAAGAATATGTATATTAAAAGTCTGCACTGCTGACTGACAAAAGAAACCAAGGCAGTTTGTTTTTTTTAACCCAGCTAAAGTAGTCAATTTGGTAATTGAAACCCAATGATTTTTGAGAATGCTGCACAAGTAATATAAATTATATTTAGATCCGGTTACCAGCCTAGCCCTATCTAAATCCTTTGGGCTTTTTTCTGCTAGGAAAAAAATCTGACTTTCTTTGGCTTATTTATCATTAGATTTCACTATTTGGATGACAATTCTATTTGGTTTCTGGCAGTCGCAAGACTCTACTTTTTCCCAAGGGAGCAGAATAAATCCTTGCTGTTTGTTTAAGTCTGAGTACAAGGCTTGGAACTCTGGAGGAGAGCCCAACTGTCAGGTTTTTTTTCTCCCAAAGCCAGGACCAGCTACTTGATACTTCTTATTTCATTTCATTGGATATTTTACCTGCTCTTACAATAAGCACAAACCAGGATACAAAAAACACACATATGCATACAAAAAAAATGCAATAATAAAAACAAAATACAAACAGATCACATATATTAGCAACATCCCAGCAGCAGCAGCAGCAGTAGAAGCACCCTCAAACTACCCACCAATTGATCAGCCAGCCTGGAGGAATAGAAATGGCTTCACCGCCTTCCTAAACCCCATAAGATCATCCACTAATTGGATGTCAACCAGCAACCCATTCCAGCCAGATGCTGGGCAGCAATCAACTCCTTCAGTTCAAAAACATATCAGTAGGTTTCAACCAATCACAGGGTGCTGCAGTCTGATGCAAGAGCCAATCTCCCTGTTGCTGACTAAAAAGTCAGCACTTTCTGACAGTTTAAAACGTTTGCTCATTGTAATCCACTTTGGGATCTGTTGTTAGCAGTCTGTATGCTCAGGTTTGTAATTCCCAAAGTTTGTAAGAATCATCTATGCCAGGATTTGTGTCATTAATGGCAGAAATCTCTGCACAGGGGTACATCTTTATCAGTCCATTTTAAATATGCACAAGGGCTGGAACCTCTATTTTAGTAAGGTCCTCAGATAAATTAGTATGCTCTGTTTCACACAGAGTCAGTGGGGCAATTTCTCCAAATGGATGGACATTGTGTGGTGCCTTTTGTCTTAATAAGAAACATTCTGTGCAGCTTCCATAAAAATTAAAATATCTTTCTTTTAAAAACCCCTTTGTTCAGTTAAATATCTTGGGAGCTTAGTGCATTCCTTTGTTTATTTAGCTTTGCCAGAAAGCACCCCTAAGCTGTTATTGCATGTGTGAGAAATTATTTATATGCAGTATATGTAGGTTTATATTCATGTGACTGAAAGCAAAAGACTAAGGAGGTTATTCTGAAATGCAAATAGGCTGCCTGGACATGCGGGATAGACATTTTCCTCAAAAAAAGGTCTAGACCCATATTCTGAAACCACATGGCCCTGCATGTACATGGAACTAAAACAGGGATCTTAGAATGTGGGCAAGAGGGGGCCAAATGGGGACGTGGCAAGCCATGGAGACGTGTAAAGCGTATTCAGGAAAGGCCCGTGTATGTCCTGAGTGTATCCTGTGGATGCCTACTTTATACCAGCGGCAGCATGGAATAAGGCCCGCACTTAGAAGATTTTCTGCTCTGATCTTCAACGCATCCCATAGAGATGAATGGCTGTGACACGTCTGTATAGAACTGGTGTGTCTGCTGTCTGAGAAGGCGCAAGATATAGTTGTAAAGAATAGAATGCACAGGTGAGGGATGTTTGTAAGGTGAAGTAACAATAAAAACCACCTCTACAGAAATATAAAGCACTGCAATAGTCTTTATTTTGGCATTTGCTATTTGTGCTAAAGGGGCTATTCTAGGCCTCCCTAACAATTCCTGTGTTCAGAGAAATTTGAATGTAGATGTAGGGATGGTATGTGAGTTGGTATGGAGCAGAAGTGTGTTTGGCTGAGAAGTGTGGTTCTGTTATAAGTGCAGGGCATGGTTTTGGCAGGGGTGTGTTATATATGACCGCAAGCAAGAGTGTGTGGTATGAGGGCTGCAGGGGAGAGACCCTGGTGTACTGATCTGCAGCTCTGGGGGGACATGTATGCCTGGCCAGTACCTGGACCATAGAGCTGACCGCAGCATCACCAGGTGCCATTGTGAATGGGCAGTAACTTCTGTACAGCTGCTCTGCAACTCCATAGCAGGGCATGTCCTTGTCAACGGTGTGGGACTCTCGGAGAGGGGACATGCTGCAGTGCAAAAAGCACTAATACATATCCAAATGCACCATCAGGGGTCTCTAAGACTGTGCACATTGTATGGAGAGATGATGGTGTTTTGGGGCATGTGTTTCTGATGTTTGCACTGTTGCATGTTCTCATCCTGATGGTTTCTATGAATGACAGGGATATGTTTTGACATGTAGCTGTAAAGACCCATTTCAGTGTTTCCTGTCCATTGTTAGCATTGCAAATACTATTTTCAGCGATGACCATTGAAAGAATAACTAGGGGGTTCATCAAATGTCATGTATGTTGTGCTTCAGGGTCTAGCAGGACAAACATCTCACTTTCCACTTGCTTTTACAATAGCTTTGGTGCAGTAAGATAACCTTGTAGTGTTCTGGGCATGCAGCAGAAGTAATATACAGTCAAACCTCGGTTTTCATGATTAATCCGTTCGAAAAAGTCTGACTAAAACCGAAACGTATGAAAACTGAAGCAATATTTCCCATAAGAAATAATGTAAATCCAATTAATCCGTTCCAGACACCCAAAAATATTCACAAAAAATACATTTTATAGAGAATAACTATATTTTTACATACAGAAAACAATGAGAAATAAATATAAATGACTAATGAAATGGATAAATGAACATTTAACATCACTGAAAGCAAGCTAAGTACAGTACTGTACAGTACAGTATATTAACATCTGGCCTTAGCCACCCCTGACAAGCTGCTGTGCCCAGCTCTCTCTTCGGATCACATTGAATTCAGTCCATTAAAATACCTTTACATTATCTGCTCAATGCTTCAGAATGGCAGAAAATCTTAATGATATAGCTTCAGACGTACCCTGCAAGAGAAAGAACTGCCTCCCACATTCATGCAACATCTCCTGCTTACGTTGACAGCTTTTCTTCCCTGCTACCGGGACAAAATCTCAGTCAAAAGACGTTGAAAACCGAAGCAATGCATGAAAACCGAGACAAAATCTCAGTCAGAAAAGACGTTGAAAACCGAAGCGCATGAAAACCGGGGCAAATGAAAACCGAGGTTTGACTGTATAGTCTGTGTTGCATGCCCTTATCTTTTTCATCAGTCTTAATGTGTTGTTTGCATGAGCACAGTACAGTCAGTGTGAGCATCAGCTTAGGAGATGTAGGTTTTGCCAGCGGAGGCGTGGCCGCACGGAGATGGACAGCATACGGCAAGCATGGGGACGTACAGGCCATTCTCTGTGTTTACCCATGTCTTCTTATAGCAGTGTGGACCCGTGTTTCCCCAGATGTGGTGTTCGTGTCGCACCGAAAACATATATCTTCCTGATTCCAGAACGGCAGGTGCGTCTATCTCCACGGTTTCAGAATTGGGTATATTCTGTGCCTGTTTTCACTTTAGATGTTTCTGTCAGCCAGACATGCACATTATAAAATCGGTCTCCACGTGGATTTAGTCAGATTTCCTGGATGGCAGGAATGGTTCTAAAAGACTTTACTGTTACCAATATGAACAAGTAAAATGCCAGCCGTAACTTTTCGATGGAATGGTTCTGCACACTGCTTGCCCTGCCTTTCCCAACTGTAGAGCCATGAGTAGCAGGAAATGTAATCTCTGACTAAGTTGGATTCTCATACAGTGCATGCCGGTCATGTCACCTATGTGCTTAGCTACTTCTAGCTATTAAGTATTCCCTTAACCTCATTAGACAAGTTAGAGGGTCCACGTGTGCAAACCAACGTTTCTTCGGGCTTAGAGGTGTCAGGGCTGGAGAGCTTGGCATCCTCTGCCAGGTGTGATCTGATGCTGGAGCTGCATTTGCCTCACACCCCACCTTCTAGTCTTTCCCACTGGGCTATCTCTGGCAGCTGTGGCCCTTCTTCAGGGAGCGTTTGGCAGCCGGAAGGAAGCAGTTCAGCAGAGTTGGTTGCAGCGGTGGAGTCACCGTCTTCTATCACTGTTCTGGCTTCAGGAGGCACTATTTGCCGGAAGGAGGAGGAAGAAGAGGTACAGAGTCATGCCCTGGCTGAGGTGGCTGGGACTGGTGCGGTTCTAGCTCAGGATCGATGTTGTCCTTTTCCTTGGAGCGCCCACTACATTTACCTTGGAGTCGATTTGGATGGCAATTTCTTCTTTGGGTACAGTATTGGTGCAGCAGATGAATGAGTTGGCAACGCAAGTTCAATCCAATACTAAGGCATCGTTGGCTAATGCAAGTGAACTTTGTGCTGTTAAAAATCTGGTTGGGAAACTACCAGTTGAATCTCAGAAACATGAGACTTATTATTATTCATCGACTGTGAAGGATTTTTCTAATCTGAAACTTAAAAATGAATTATTAGAGAATCAAGTGCACTCTATGAATTTACATTTAGTGAATTTTCCCCGCTCTCCCTTAGTATCAGCGAGGGATATGTTAAAAATGTATATGCAAGATGCTTTAGGGGTCCCACCCGAGTCTCATCCTTCTCTTGCAAAAGTGTATTCCAACACAAAAGAAGATTTCAGCAGAGCTCATTGCTTAGTTTACAGCATGTTGATATTGTTAATATAGCTAATATCCTTGAATCTTCTGATACCGAAACTGTAATACTGTCAACTTTATTCATTTCTTTAGCGCTATCGTCCAACCAGGAGTGGCTCTTTAAGTTATATTTTAAGAAGCACTCCATTCCCTTTAAGGGATTATTAGTTGCCATGTATCTTGACCTGGCCTGTGAGACCAGCGGCACCGGAGAGAATTCCTAGTACTCAAGCCTGGGGTAGTCCAGGTGGGGAAGTTTTTTATTTTTTAAATTTTCAAGTAAATGCCTAGTGCGCTTACAGTCTGAGTTTTGTGTTTTATAATCCCTCTCAGCTGGCAGCCTTTGTTAGCTCGCGCCTCTTTTATCTATGGAGGGAACTAGTTAGGGTTTGTTGTAGTTGCAGTAGTAGTATTGATCGTGGATTAAACTGCCTAATTACGCTTTCCTTGCAGGTTTAGTAAGAATATTTCCTTTTTTCCTGTTCTTCGACTTCCACGGTTGTTGGGCTAGTGGGCATTCAGGTGTATTCGTTTTTTCTTTTTATATTTTCCCAAATTGTAACTTTGCCTGCCTTTTTCTTTACAAGTATTGTGCTTGGAATTTTGTGACGTTTATAAAGTTAAAAAAATAGACAACTTCTAACAATTACACTTTTGTTATCATTTGGACAACAAACTAAATGGCCCTGTTTTGTAACTATCTTGAGTTAAGACATGCAATGCAGATATCCTCCAGGAATGATCTATTCAGGTGTTTATCTTCTCTGTTAGCTGGCTTGGAGCTTCTTCAAATAATTGTTCCTCAAGGAGGATATAAGTCTGTATTAATAAAGGGCCTGAAATTCAGCTAAACTGGCCACTCTATACACTGCACTGCTGAATATATGTCAGACTGACAACCAAGCCATGACTGTACTTTTCAAGGCTAAATTTATAGACCGTTTTCATGCATAAAATGCTATTATAAAATTAAGCCATGCCTAAGCGTACTCGTGGCGCAAGCCAGCACGCACTTATACAGTAGAAACATAGAAACATAGAAATATGACGACAGAAAAAGACCACATGGCCTATCTAGTCTGTCCTTCCATAACAACTACAACAGTCCACTTTTTGCCTTTAGAGATCCTCTGTGTTGGTCCCATGCTTTCTTGAATTCAGTTACTGTCCTCATCTCTACCACCTCCACTGGGAGACTATTCCACGGATCCATTACTCTTTCCGTAAAGAAATATTTCCGCATATCACTCCTGAATCTATCTCCCTTCACCCTCATCCCATGTCCCCTCGTAGCAGAACTTGCTTTCAATTGAAAGAGGCTCTCTCCCTGAACATTTATGCCACGGAGGTATTTAAACATCTCAATCATATCACCTCTATCCCGCCTTTCCTCTAAGGTGTACATATTAAGATCCTTAAGTCTGTCCTCATATGCTTTATAATGAAGCCCATTAATCATTTTGGTAGCAACCCTCTGCACCGACTCCATCCTGTTCACATCCTTTTGAAGGTGCGGTCTCCAGAATTGCACACCATACTCCAAATGAGGTCGCACCAAAGACTTATACAGAGGCATTATCACCTCCTTTTTTCTGCTAGCCATTCCTCTCCGTATGCACCCAAGCATCCTTCTAGCTTTTGCTGTCGCCTTTTCCACCTGTTTAGCTACTTTAAGATCATCAGACACAAGTAGGTATGCTCAGGGCGGAGTTTCCATGGTGCATGGGCTGAGTCATGATTTATGCTCATGTTTTATAAGATACTCGTGCATGTGAATGAAATGAGACGACATGGCCGTCCCTTCCATCAAGGTGCAAAAGCTGCAGGGTGACACAGAGGCGCTGATGTGTCTTTATAAAATAGACATACAATAGGTGTTTTCTTACCCTCTAAAGCTATTATAAAATTACCCTATTAAAGCAGTTAATGCATAACTTATTTGTTTAGTGACTGAATGTTGTCACGTAAAGTATAAATGCTGACTTTGCCTTTGCCCCCCCCCCCATGCCGACCCCTTATTTTACAGACAAAAGTTGGTTGTTTAGCCAGTTAAACAGCCCGGTTTTGTTTTTTTTAAGGGATGCAAGCACACATTTATGTGAGATATGCGTTTGCCATGTGCCCACAAATGTATAACTTGCTTTAAATATCGGGCTGAAAGACTATTACTCAATCTTTAGCCTCCATGCAGGGTTATAGGCAGCTGCTGCTAATGGATGCAGGCAAAAAGGGCTTTTGTTTTGTTTTTTAAATACCGCTTTGTGTTTTGTTTGTCATTCTGTGCCATTTTGCAATTGCATGCGTGATTACCCAACAAAATGAAATGACACCAAAGTACACATTGTTAGCCGCCACTTACAGAAATATGGATCAGCTTATCTAGTGGATTTGAAGTCCACTTCTTTACGTCAGACCGCTGACCACGCTACCCTGAAGTTAGAACTGCTACTTATGTTGTCTGTCTATAAATTTTGGACCCAGCTCTGGAGTGCCTCTGGGACCTCCTAAAGTTTAAAAAGCATTTAGAAACATAGAAATATGACAACAGAAAAAGACCACATGGCCTATCTAGGCTGTCCTTCCTTATCAACAACTACAACAGTCCCCTTTTTACCTTTAGAGATCCTCTGTGTTTGTCCCATGCTTTTTTGAATTCAGTTACTGTCCTCATCTCTGCCACCTCCACTGGGAGACTATTCCACGGATCCACTACTCTTTCCGTAAAGAAATATTTCTGTATATCACTCCTGAATCTATCTCCCTTCACCCTCATTTATTCAATTAGCGCCTAATGCTGTCGGCATAAATACTTTTGAACATTGACTTGCATATTTTCAAGTGAGAAAATGGTCTTGGAGTTAATTTTCTAATACAAGATGATCTAAAAATATGTGCTGTAGAAAGCACTTTCTACGAGATGTTCCCCTGCAGGCTTATCAATCAAAATTGTTCACAAATCACTGGATAGTCCAGAAGGAAGCTGTACTTGGGCTGACCCTACAAAGTCCAGGGGAATTTAGGGGCAACAGGACAGCATCGCTTGAAAGCTGCTATCAAGAAGCGCTTAACAGCTGCTAACAGGAAGCGCTTGAAAGCTGCTAACAGGAAACGCTTGAAAGCAGCTAACAGGAAGCGCTTAACAGCTGCTAACAGGAAGCGCTTGAAAGCTGCTAACAGGAAACGCTTGACAGCTGCTAACAGGAAGCACTTAACAGCTGCTAACAGGAAACGCTTGACAGCTTCTAACAGGAAGCGCTTGAAAGCTGCTAACAGGCAGTTTGCATTGGAAAGGGCAGGACCTGATAGGCCGCTTGCAATCCATACGCTCAGAGGCCCCACGCTGCACTGCATTAGGCTTAGGCGGAGGACTGAAGTAGGGTGGCAGTGGTAACAAAGGGAAGGGAAGGGTGGGAAGATGCTAGACTCCAGGGGGATAGGGAAGAGGAGATGCTGGACACAGTGGAGGAGAAGGGATATGGGGGAAGCAGGGGAAGTGGAGATGTTGGACTTTGGCGGGGGAAGGGCACATGGCTGAAGGTTAACTAGGACGTCAGATGACCCTGGACCTACCCTGGTCTGGTCATAAGTGCAGAAAATTAGTTTACCAAAGTCCAAAAGCACCAAACTGCACAGGAAACATCCAGTGCATGAAACAATCTGTAAACTTACACATCCAAAGTGTTAGAGAAATACAAAGTTCAAATGTAGAAAAAATATCATCCATACAAAATCGCTTCTCAAATTACTTGAGAAGGTTGGAGAAATATCTCCCTTCTGCCTCATTCTCCATAGAGCCCGCATTAGAAACTCATAAAACCTCTTCTCCCACAGGCAATAAACTTAGGGGCTTGTTTACAAAGCCGCGGTAGCTGCTTCCACCCGATATTGGAGCCATGGTCCCATTGAATTCAATGGGGCCGCAGCTCCGATATCGAGCAGAAGCCACTACTGTGGCTTTGTAAAAAAGCCCCTTAGTATATACCTTGGCTTCTGTCCTTCAATTCCAGACATACTAATGTGTCCCAGGATCTTGGGAGACCTTGTTTGAAAGTTCAGTAATCTTTCTCACCAGTTTGGATGTGAGCATCTTATTTATTTATTTTATTTAACTGTTTTTTTTTTAAATACCGCTTTTTGCCGTGTCAAAGCAGTTTACAAATAACAGAACTTTTCAGATACAAGGAACAAAAATGTTTGTACAAAGAATGATAAAAGTATGTACAGTGGATCGCACGGTGTGGTGCAAGCATTTGGGGGAGAGTGGGTAGGTTGTTAACATGAGATGGATCAAGGGAGAGGATGGCAGTGGGAGGGTAGCACTAAAGTGGGGTACTTCATGTTATGTGGTTGGTCCAAAGTGTTCTATGAATAGGTAGGTCTTTAGTTGTTTGCGAAATGTAGTCAGTTCTGCGGCGATTCATCTTCTCTCTGGTAGCGAGTTCCATAGGCTTGGCAGGTAGAGTGCAAAGGATCCGGTGCAATACAACACACTCTCTGGATCTGGATACTTATGCAGTGAGTTTTAATTAGGTACGGGATTTTTGCCATAGTCACTTGTAGAAACTTGGGGGTATGTTTACTAAACCGGGCTAACGGTTAACCCGGGTTATCTGCCACTAGGTCCCATATTATTCAATGGGACCTAGTTGCAGATAGCCCAGGTTAACCGTTAGCCCGGTTTAGTAAACATACCCCCAAGTTTCTACAAGTGACTATGGCAAAAATCCCGTACCTAATTAAAACTCACTGCATAAGTATTTTTGTTGGCTTCTATGGAGTCCATCTCCTTTTAAATTATCAATATATTGCCGACCATGGCTGCCGCATTTAGAATTGCAGCAGCTTAAGCGAAACACGACAGTCATGGTCGGCTATATGTTGATAATTTAAAAGGAGATGGACTTCATAGAATCCTATAGAACTTTTTAAATTAATTTTTTACATGATCACAAAATAAAAAAAGAATAAAATGGACTAAAAAGAGAAGCAGCTGGTTAATAGTGCCTTTGGATGAGATAGTGCTGGGTCCGCTGCTTTTTGACATATTCATAAATGACCTGGAAAAGGGAATAACTAATGAGGTTATCAAATTTGCAGATGACACAAAACTATTTAAAGTTGTTAAAGTCCAAGAGGATTGTGGAAAATTGCAAGAGGATCTTGATAAATTGGAAGACTGGGCATCAAAATGTCAGATGAAATTTAAGGTGGACAAGTGCAAAGTTATGCACCTAGGAAAGAACAACCCAAACTATGGTTACACAATGCAAGGTTCCACATTGAGAACCATCACCCAGGAAAAAGATTTAGGCGTCATCGTGGATAACATGTTAAAACCCTCCGCCCAGTGTGCAGCGGCGGCCAAGATAGCAATTAGAATGCTAGGTATCATAAGGAAAGGAATGGAAAATAAAACAAAGGATATTATAATGCCTCTGTATCGTTCCATGGTACGACCGCACCTTGAATATTGTGTGCAATTCTGGTCGCCGTATCTTAAAAAGGATATAGCATTATTAGAAAAGGTACAGAGAAGAGCCACCAAAATGGTAAAGGGGATGGAAGGCTACTCCTATGAAGAGAGGCTAAAAAGGTTAGGGCTCTTCAACCTGGAAAAGAAACAGCTGAGGGGAGATATGATAGAGGTCTATAAATTAATGAATGGAGTGGAGTGGGTAAACGTAGATCAATTATTTACGTTATCAGAATATAGAAAGACTAGGGGGCATGCAATGAAGCTACAGGGTAAACTATTTAAGACAAATAAGAGAAAATATTTTTTCACTCAACGTGTAATCAAACTCTGGAATTTGTTACCGGAGGATGTAGTAAAGGCTGTTAGTGTAGCTGGGTTTAAAAAAGGTTTGGACAAGTTCCTGGAGGAAAGGTCCATAAACCATTATTAAAAAGGGACCCAGGATATCAATGCTTGACCCAATACAAGCATTGTGAAACCTGTGTCTTTTGGAGAAACTGCTAGGTACGTATGACCTAGATTGGCCACTGTTGGAAACAGGATACTGGGCTTGTTGGACCTTGGTCTGACCCAGTATGGCATATCTTATGTTCTTAGGTATTTGAGGGAAAAGATGTATGAAAGCAAGGAAAGCAGAATCCCGGTTGAGGGAGGGAGGGCTGGCATTGGGGGTAGCAAACAAGGGAATTGCCTGGACCCCCATATCACAGAAGGCCCCCAAGCCTGCCTCAAGCTGAAAGAGACATAGCCTAAAGAGGTCTTTGGCGCCCCTTCACCAGTTTGTGCTCTGAGCCCAGGGGGGGGGGGGGGAATCAGTCCTATTCCCCACCTGTTCCACTGCCTAGTCTTCAGTTATATAATATCATACTTCGCAAGGATTTTCATTTTGGGTGACTATTCCTATGAAATAAAGCTGGAGAAAGACTGATAGAATTCTGCAAGACCAATGATCATCTCAAACACCTTCTTCCAGCAACACAAGCGGTGACTGTACACATGGACTTCACCCAATGGATTATATAAAAATCAAATTGACTACATCTGTGGAAGTCAACGATGGAAAAGCTCTGTAACATCAACAAAGATAAAACCTGGAGCTGACTGTGGTACAGATCATCAACTACTAGTATGCAAACTCAAGCTAAAGTTGAAAAAGAGCAAACCACTCATGAATGCAGCAAAATATGACCTTGAGAATATACCACTGGAATTTAAAGACTGCTTGCAAAATCGATTTGCTGCTTTAGATACAAATGACAGAGCTCCGGAAGAGTTATGGAATGACATCAAGAAGGTTGTGTTGGAAGAAAGCGAGAAGTCTCTACAAAAGGTGAAAAAGCAAAAACGGCCAAAATGGATGACGGAAGAAGCTCTGAAAATTGCCCAGAAACGCAGAGAAGCTAAAGCCAGAGGAGAAAGAAAGACATTCGCAGAACTCAACAGAGATTTCCAACGTGCAGCAAGACAGGACAAGGAAAAGTACTACAATGACACTTGCAAGGAAATAGAAGTAGAAACTATTACAGGAAGAAGAAGATCGGCTTTCCTAAAGCTACGAGAGTTAAAGAAAAAGTTCCAGCCTCGAATTGGAATGTTACAAGATGCTCAAAGTTCTATATTGAATGATGCTGAGAAGATCAAGAAAAGGTGGAAGGAATATACAGAGTTTTTATATGATAAAGATCAAGTGGACCAACAGCCGTTTCAACCTGTACCTTATGATCGGGAACCATTGGTGATGAAAGAAGAAGTTGAAGCAGCATTGAAAGCCTTATCAAAGAACAAAGCACCAGGCATTGATAGCATTCCCATAGAAGTATGGCAGCAATCTGATGCAGCTGTTACCGTACTCACAAGGCTCTGCCAAGAAATATGGAAGACAACATCATGGCCAACTGACTGGAAAAGATCTGTTTGTACCAATACTAAAGAAAGGTGATTCAACTGACTGTGGAAATTATCGCACAATCGCTCTGATCCCACATGCCAGCAAGATTCTACTGAAGATTATTCAAAAGAGACTACAACCATACCTGGAACAAGAACTACCTGAAGTGCAAGCAGGGTTCAGGAAAGGGCGAGGAACGAGAGACATCATTGCGGCTGTGAGATGGATCCTTGAAAAGACTAAAGAATACCAAAAGGATATCTATTTGTGCTTTATCGACTATAGCAAGGCTTTTGACTGTGTAAACCATGAGAAACTCTGGGCCACATTAAGAAGCATGGGTAATTATACCAGAACACCTGATCGTTCTCTTGCGCAATCTGTACATTGATCAAGAAGCAACAGTTCGAACGGAACAAGGAGAAACAGAATGGTTTAAAATAAGCAAAGGTGTAAGACAAGGCTGCATACTTTCCCCTACCTGTTTAATTTATATGCAGAACAAATCATCAGAGAAGCAGGATTGTATGAAGACAACAGAGGTGTGAAGATTGGTGGAAGACTCATCAACAACCTTCGCTATGCTGATGATACCACATTACTGGCTGAAAGTGAAGATGATCTGAAACATTTGATTCTCACAATCAAAGAACATAGTCTCAAAATGGGCCTGCACCTTAATGTAAAGAAGACAAAGATCATGACAACTGGCATAATCAACAGGTTCATCATTGAAGGAGAAGAAATTGAAATTGTGAACAACTTTAACCTACTTGGATCAACTATCAATAAAGAAGCAACAAGCAGTCAAGAAATCAGACGACGCATTGCTCTTTGCAGAATGGCTATGAAAGACCTAGATAAGATTCTCAAGAGCAGAGATGTCTCTCTCCATACAAAGATTCGACTTGTTGAGGCCATGGTATTTTCAATAACATCATATGGATGTGAAAGCTGGAAAGTGAAAAAGACAGATAGGAAGAAAATTGATGCCTTTGAATTATGGTGCTGGCGGCGAATACTGTGTATACCATGGACTGCCCGAAGAACAAACCAGTCGGTACTAGAGGAGATCAAACCTAAGCTTTCTTTAGAAGCTCAGATGACAAGTCTTCGACTTTCATACTTTGGACACATCATGCGAAGAGAGAGATCATTAGAGAAAGACATTATGCTTGGCAAGATAGAAGGTCAACGCAAAAGAGGAAGGCCAGCAATGAGATGGATCGATACAATAACAGCAGCTACGGGTACCAGTATGTCAACAATGAGCCGCCTGACTGAAGACCGAACACAATTTAGGATAGCTATCCAGAGGGTCGCCATGCGTCGACTCCGACTCGACGGCACTTAACAACAACAACATTCCTATTTTTTAAGTGCCGTCAAGTCAATGCTAACTCTTAGTGACCCAGCAGCCCCTGGGCTTTCTTGGCAAGGTATAACTGGAAGTGGATTGCAAGGCCTTTTCTTCCTAGGCAATGGAGGATAAAGTGACTTGCTCAAGGTCACAAGGAGTGCCAGTGGGATTCAAACCCTGTTCTTGGATACTTGGCTATTGCTGTAACCACTAGGCCGTTCCTCCACTCTTCTTTCCTATTATATGTATTTAAAAAAACACACAAAAATGTCTTTGAGAAGCTTTCATTTTTGCCAAGAATTATTCTGTGGTGTCGGACAAGTTCTTTGTATGAAACTATGAAGATTAATGATGTATATAACCTGCTTTCAATGGAACAAATCCTTTTGAAAAAGGAAAAATGAGTATCATAGATTTCCTAACATCTGGTCATATTGTCTAGATTTGTATGCCACCTAACACAATATCTTTTCCTTTCCTAAAAGAATTAATAGATCCTTTCAGCCTCAGATGACTTTTTTTTCTTTTCATTTTTCAGTATCTTTTTGCTAAGTTACAGGCATGCAGCTTGTTTTTAATGTTAACATTGTTCTTTGTGCAGTTTGTTTTCTTTGTTCTTATGGAAACCTGATGATTTTTAAATTCCGAAAGAATGCAGTCCCCGCTGCACAATTTCACCTTCTGCAGAATCCCAGGAAAGCAGCCCTTTAACTGAGGACTACTGCTGTGCTCATTCTCCCTATGGAAGCGGGTCACTGCATTCTTAAAAATATATCATCCAAACTGGATTGCTGCAGTTTTTATTCTACCATCTCAACCTGGTAGACACTTCATTTCCTTCTTGTTTTGTTGTGTTTTGTTATTTTTTGGCTATGCACACACGCCTACAAACCAAGCTGCTGGAATTACTTTTTTTTTTTTACTCCTCTTCCGGGGAATTTTTTTACATATTTTTTTTACCATTTCTGCTTCTACCCCATCGTTATAGAGTTGGGCTGCTAATCTGATAGTCTGCCTGATCTGCCATGCGGGGCACTGACAGTCGCAGGCTATTTGCACTCACTAGTACACTTCTCACAAACAGAATCAATGGAGTTGCAATTAAAGTTTTATTTAAAAATGTATCACCTTTCGAGAACTCAAGGTGGAAGTACAACAGCAATAAAAAACATAATATTCAATATAGAACAATCTAAAAAACAGAAAATAGACTAAAACCTTTAAATATAAATGTTGATATTCCAATTTAAGAATGCTACTAAAATCAATTTTGAAAAATATAGTGCCATTAAAATCGATGTATTGACCATGGTGCACCTGAAATCAAATAAGACAGCTCAAAATAGTTAAGACGTAAACAATAACAAGACATTATCAGAACTGAGAACGATGATGTCCCTTAAGCTTTAATTTTATTTTTTTATCAATTTACATGCGCTAATCATCCAGAAATATCTTGAGAGACAAAAAGCTCACTGAGAACAAAAAATAAGTTAGCAATAAACCCAAAGAGGGGAAAAAAACCCTAAAGAGAAAATGTTATTTTGGTATTAATGAAAAGTTTTCCATTGAGAGAATCCAAGATTCAATACTGAAGTTTTAACGCTCTCAAAAAAGGAAAGAAAAAGAGAGAAGAAAAAGCACATATGGCCTGAGGCCTAACCCAGTATTTCAGCATGGAATACACAAAAATACAGGTTGCAAAAAAGAAGTTCCAAATTAATTTTTTATGCTGAAACTTTGGGGGTCTTTTACTAACACGCCAATAGCAGTGAAACTATGGTGCGGAAGGTACAACATCACCATGTTAATTGTCGGGGGTGTGGACCACGTTCCCCTAATATAGGTTGCATTAGCATGGGTGCACGTAACTCCACCTACTGAGGTGGTGTTAGGGGAAGTCGCTCTAATGCATTTAATGCATGGTGTGAACCCAACACTCTCCTATTAATTTTGTTATTCTTTTCGTTTTTACCGTAGCTATTGTTTTATTTTTGCAAACTGCCTTGATGAGTTGCTAAAGGCGATAAATCAATCCTAAATAAACTATAAACTATATGACCATAATTGCGCTGAGCACACCACGTGCCACTCTGCCCCTGAACTGCCCACTTGTGACCCAAACACGGGATGCACAGTTAGCATTTACTCCGAAAAGTCTTCAGCTCCTCCCCAGTAGCCAGTTGAGTGCCTTTCGACCTGGGGGTCTCATCTTCCAGCACTCTAGTGCAATTTGTTTTGTTGTGGCTATCCATTGGGTTTTCATGGCAAGATACAGAAGTAGATTGCCGGGCCTTTCTTCTGCGCAGTTTAAGTTTAGTGTTGTTGCTGTTGTCACAGAAATGTAATTTTCCACCGCCAGCACTGTCCATTTTGCTGCTGCCCAGATGGGTGGTTTGGCACCTCAGCTGAGACCTGTCCATCATGGAAGACCCTGCCAGTAGTTAAACTACCGATAGTTTAGCCCTCAGCATCACTGATGCACACAAGCCCTCACAGCACGACAAGCTGCTAACCAAGGGAGAGTAGGAATCAAACCCTGATGTCTTGGTTCCCAAGCCATTGCTCTAACCATTATACTACTCCTCCACTCCACTCCACTCCACTCGGCTACTCCTCCACTTTACAAAAAAAAAAAAGTCTAGCTGTGGCCAGGTTAACAACTACTAGCTGACAGTACAGATAGCAACAAATCAGAAGGCAGAACAATTCAGTTAGTGGCCAAGTCAGGTCTGGGCGCCTCCGGCCTGGCCAGATTTGCACCCGATTCTGATCCTGTGTGGGCTAGACGTCCCCGCAGGATCAGAATCGGGTGCACCCAGCCTGAACGGGCTGGTCTACCAAATGTCCAAAAAGGTACCCGACTAGCCTAGCCAGGCTCCTCTATGGAGCCATGGTGCTGTGGCATCCTGTTGCCATGGCACTGTGGCTCCATGCAGGAGCCATGATCCTCGGCAGACCTTAAAATGTTCCTTTCCCCAACACCTGACCCCCGATTAGGCCTGCCGTGGCCAGAGTTGGGCTGCAGGGAACCCGCTTACCTCTCTTACTGGCCCTAAATGCTTGATTCTCTGCCATCTAGGGGGACTTATTCCTCCTCTGAGGTGGAATAAATCCCTCATCCAAATGGCCGACCCAAGATGTACAGGGCGACCCCAGAATCGGCCCTGTATGTCCAGGGTCAGGTTCCCACCCACTGCCCGCCTTTACCCCACCTCGGCCTACCCCCTCCTGCCCAGGAACAGAGCTCCCCGCACATCTCGGATCTACTGTATATGCAGGGAGTTCTGATATCCGAATCAGCATCCTGGCGTTTAGCGGGACTGGACGTCCAGCCCTGCTAAACGCAGTTCAGAATCAGCTCCTTAGTAGCTTTCATAGTAGAAATAACAGCAAAGAATATATATGCACGTAATTTTAAAGGCAGTACATCACAGCTAGGAAATTATTTAGAATTCCTGTGTGTGTGTGTATTTATATCTGTTTTGTGTTCTGTGTCTGCTGTGCATGTGTTGCATCTGTGGTGAGGTTGCTGAGGGTGGTGGAGCATTTATGAAGGACGTACTTTTGGGTGTTGGTGGCAGTTGTGGGAAGGTAGTTTTTGTGGTGGGGTAATTTGCAGGCTGGTGGAGTAATAACAGTGGGGAGTTTTATGGGAGTAGGGCATTTTCATGGAGGTCTTTTTTTTTTAGATCGGGGCAGTCATGATGGGATATTTGGGGTCAGCGGGGCAGTATGGTGGAGTAGTTTTTGGAGGTGGTAATTTTTGGGCATGGAGGCAGTATGTGAGGTGGTGAGGTATATGCAGGGGTACTTGGTGAGGTGATAGAGCAGTTTTTGGGGGTGGGGTATTATTTTAGGCATGGGGCAGTTTGAGGGATGGTAGGGCATTTTGCAAGGGAGCATTTTTTTAGGGATGGGCAGTGTATAGGTTGATAGGGCAGCTGTGGCACAGTAGTGGGGCAGTTGCAAGTGATAGTTTTTAGGAATAGGGCAGTTTGTGGAGTGGTAGAGCAGTTGTGAGAAGGTGCTTTTGAAGGATGAGGTAGATTGCAAGGTGGTGGGGTAGTTGTGAGAGGTTATTTATTGGGGTGTGACAGTTTGAGGCATGGCAGGGCAGTTGTGGGGGTGGGGAAGTTTTCAGGAAGTGGGGGGACATTTTTTTGTGGTGGCACTATTTGGTGGGTTGGTAGGGAGTATTTTTTGGGAATGGGGCAGTGTACGGGATGGTAGAGCAATTGTGGGGAGAACAGTTTTTAGTGGTGGGAGCAGTTTGGGCTGTTGGGAGAGTAGGGAACAGTGAGAGGGAACTTGAAAATAGCAGTTCTCTAACAGCTATGCTTCAGTATTTGTGAGTTTCTATGCTACAGACCCTGGGATATAGTCTATCTTATATAGCAGTTTGACCTCACCCAGTGCATCCCGGGATGCACCGTGCGGGGCCAGGTGCCACCATATTTCAAGATGGCGGACCCAGAGCAGGAGCGCTCCCACGTATTTTAAGCTACTGGGTGGGAGAGGGTGGATTTAGGGGCCCCTAGACCACCTAGTTATTTTATTTTAATTTGGGGTGGGGGTTTCAGGAGCCACTAGACTACCAGGTTATTTTATTTTAATTTGGGGTAGGGGTTCAAAGGCCACTAGACCACTAGGTAGTCACTTTCTGTTGGGGCACTGTCCCCCTTGAGTATTTTGATGGCATCGGGGGCTTTTACTGATGCTGCGATTGTCCCCGATGCCATCAAAATACTGTCGGAGCTGATTTACAAATTATTCACGCGGTGCCCATTTCTCTGGGATAGCATGCCGAACTGGTGCCGACAATTTGTGCGCATGTGCTTGGCTTGCTGTCCCAGTTTAACGCTACCATTATGCGCCCAGTTTAATGGTTGGCTCATTTCCATGCACACAGTTACCGCATCCTTTTGCATACCCTATTTTTGCTGCATCATGGGTTAAAAGTTGTGCATTGTCGAGGCGCTAGTAAACTCATAAAAAGTCGATTCAGTGCGCATTTAGCAACGGTTTTCTGCATCGGCCTGAAAAGCTGCAGTACTAACTTAGCAGAGCTGGCTGTACAGTAGGGACCAGAAGTTTGCGAACACCTGTTCAAAAGATGGTTGTAGGTAAAAATAGTGTGTGAAGTTGCAGTGCATTGGGCTATTTGTTTCTAGTGTTCAGTCTTTTTGTGCAGTCAAGTTTTATTTTATTTTTCAAGTACACTTTGTTGCACTTGAAGTTTTTTTCAAGAAAGATAGAGAAGAAACAAAATTTCATTATTTTGTTTGTGTAATAGTCTTAGGGGTCTATTTACTAAGCAGCACTAGCAGCTTTCATGCAAAATCGGAGCCGCTGCCCCCTTGTATTCAGTGGAGCCACAGCTCCGATATTGCATGGAAACCGCTAGCGTCACTTAGTAAATAGACCCCTTAATGTTTGTTTTGGCAATAAATATGGTGCATAATGAGAGTCTGATTATAACATACTGTACGGTACGTAGACACAACCTGTATGTACGTGTACATGTGCTGGCCATATAAGGTGTCATTCATTTCAGGGCTTTGGGAGCATTTGTATGGTTTATGTGAACTTCTGACTAAATAAGAATTAAATGATACTAAAGTCCCGCAGGCTACTGTTTCTCTATAATGGGCAGTTATGGGTGCTTATTGACCAGAAATCATCACATCCTAACACGTACATCAGGCATCCTTTGTATATTTTGTTTGCAGAGTCATGCCAGAATGAGAATCAGAACGTAGCACAACTCGGAGCAGTTAATAAACTTTGCTCGTCACTGTAATCTCTGGAGTGGAGCAGTCTGCTTAGGATAGATGAGTTGACAACTAAAACTGGTTCTCTCCTGGGAAATGTTTCTCTGTTGTAACATTGTTTGGTGGGTCAGAATTGCAGCAGTATAATGAAAGGGTTTTGCTGCAAGCTGACCACAAGTTCTGGGCTGGGACATTGCTCCTGTTCATGTGTGTGTGAGAGAGAGAGCAGAGAGTTACACACAGTCTGTTTTATGTGAGACATTCCTTGGATACAAATGAG
This sequence comes from Ichthyophis bannanicus, assembly GCA_033557465.1. Classification (NCBI taxonomy): domain Eukaryota; kingdom Metazoa; phylum Chordata; class Amphibia; order Gymnophiona; family Ichthyophiidae; genus Ichthyophis; species Ichthyophis bannanicus. The sequence continues at coordinate 550,406,896 of CM066033.1, forward strand.
AAATGTACTAAAGTGTAAAGATATGGAACAGCTAAAGTTGATCATCTGAATGTTTCAGTGAATGACACGTTTCAGTGTGGTGTACGTTGAATGGTGAATGAAAACACAGATGTCTTGAGTTATCCTGTAACCTTCTTCTGATTATAACACAGCTCTGAGTCGGAGCATTGTGAAGCTACAGTGTGAAGGGATGAACGTACCCTTGCTGTATCCCAAGCACTGGCCTGTCTGTGCCCTAGGGTGCCCCCCTGTCTCTGACAGGACACAGATGAATAAAATCTCTCTCTCATTGCCCAGAGGAGTTCATTTACAATGAGCTCTTCTAGTTCCACGCTTGCAGTCAGAGCTGTGAAGACACAGTAGCAGAGAGACGGGAGCTAGGAGAATAGAATGGAGATTTGTAATTAGGTTCAAAATTCAAGGTAAAATTGTATCAGCCGAAGCTGGTCAGCTGCCTCAGCTATATATGATCAGCCTAGTGGAAGAGTCCTCATACTGTGGCTAGTTAACCCGCTCTACCCAGCCCCTGCAATTGCGGCCAAGGCCCCAAACTGAAGCTGCCCACGCCACCATCTCTTTTCCCCACCCCATCCCTCCCCATGGTCTAGCACATCATTCTTCCCTCTTCCCCCTGGTCACCATTGTCACCAGCCCAGTCTGACCCTGTTGTGCATGGCCCAATTCCCACGTGCACTGTGCCTTCCCGGCCCCACACAGGCACCCATGCAGCTCGCCTCTTCGGTCCACTGAGCCTCTCTGACATCGTGTCAGCATGCAGCATGGAGACAGAGCTATTGGGTGGAAAGCAGCCACCCACTGATTGTAGGCTGCTGGCTTTTTTACTTGTTGAGCCTAAATGATCACGCGCCAGCACAGCGACAGCAGACAGCCAGCACTGAATGTGAGAAGGGCAACGCAGCTGCTCTGTGGTCTTGGCACAATTTCGCCATGTCACACAGAAAGGAGGAGGAAGAGAGACTGACCAGTAATTTCAGCAGCCAGTCTAAGTTTACAAATGGGCAGCTGGGCCCCTATTGTACAAGGCCTGGGGCAGTTGCTCCTTCTGCTCAATGGTAAAAGCAATCCTGAGTGTTTTATCAAGTCAAAGGCACCTATGTGCTGTTATAAAATAGCACCAAATAGGCACTTTCCTCATGAGTTAACCTACAGTTGTGGTCAACATTACTGGCACCCTTGCATTGTAGGTATGTTGTGTACAATAGCTTGAGAAATAATTGTATGTCATTATAATATTTGAATAGTATTTTCGAAGGTATACAACTAAAAAAAATATGTCTGTGCAACTTCGACATAGTAATTTCTAAGAAAAAAACAAAATATGACTTGGGCAGGATTGATGACACCCTTCACTAATATTTGGTTGCACAACCCTTGGCAGTAATGACAGCCTCCAAATGTTTCTTGTAACCGTCTATAACTTTTGTACATCTGTCTGCTGGTAGTTTCTCCCCCTCTTCAACTGCGATTTGTTCCAGCTTATGAATGTTTCCAGGATTCCTTTTACCAATGGCAGATTTCAGCTCTTTCCAAAGGTTCTCAATTGGATTGAGAACAGGGTTCATTGCTGGCCAGTTTAAACAGTCCATTTGTTTATTTTTAACCATTCTTTTATACTTTTGGATGTATGTTTTGGGTCATTGTCCTGCTGGAGAACCCACGACCTTGGACCAGACCTAGCTTTCTGACACTAGGTAGCACAATTTGCTGCAAAATAGCTTGGCAGTCCTCTGACTTCATGATTCCTTTAATACGTTCCAGGCCTCCTGTTCCTGAGACAGCAAAACAGCTCCACAACATTATGGAACTTCCACCATATTTAACTGTAGGAAGGATGATTTTTTTCCTTATAAGCTTTATTTCTTTACCTGTAAATTTATCACTGGTCTGCAGTGCCAAACTGCTCGTTTAGCTTCATCTGTCCACAACATTTTCCCAGAAGGATTGTGGTTTCTCAAGGTGGTTTTGGGCAAAGCTCAAGTGTATCATTTTACAACTATCTTTGAGAAGTGGGGTCCTCCTTGGCCTTCAACTATGAAGTCCTCATTTGTTTAGTATGCAGCGTATGGTGTGGGTTGAAACCACTACTCCAGATTGCTCCAGGTCAGCTTTATACTCTTTGGATGTTGTACATGGTGTTTTTCCAGCAGTTCGCACTAATCTTTGAAGACGTCTTGGTTTAATTTTCCTCTTCCCACCACGTCCTGGGAGGTTATTGACAGTTCCATGAGCAGAAAACTTCTTAATAATATTGCAAACTGCAGACACAGGAATCCTGAGGTCTTTGGAGATGGCCTTGCACCCAATGTTCCCTCTAATTTTCTGTAGGCTGTGTGCGCATAAAATATCAGCTGTGCGGCTTTTGAAGGAAGGTTAAATTTTTGTGCGCCACATAACAACACTCGGAGTTATATACTTTAAAATTTGACTACACGTCAGAATATAGTATGTACACCACATTGATTTTAATCAAATTAAATGAAAATAAACAATTACTAAATGAAGCGGAAAATTTCTAGTAATTACAATCACAAATGTGGTATTATTTCAGTTAATTTTTATTGAAAGCCATAGAGATAGAGAAGCTTTTAAACTAGAAAATAGGGGAAAGCCGACAGTCACCCAGGAGCGCATGGTTCGGACAAAGGTATCCTTGAAGGATACTACCAAAAGCAGTGAGGTTCCAAAAGGGGGTATAGTAGCCCAAATGCCCTTGAGTAAGGAGCAGACAGAGCATAAAGATTCCAAATTACACCTGCCTACCAATAGCCAGATTAGTATGAATAAAATACAGTCTCTAAAATGCTTGTATGCCAATGCTAGAAGTCTAAACAATAAGATGGGAGAGTTAGAATATATAGCACTAAATGAGAGGTTAGATATGATTGCACTCTCAGAGACATGGTGGAAGGAGGATAACCAGTGGGACACTGTGATACCTGGATACAAACTATATTGTAATGATAGAGCTGATCAAATTGGTGGAGGGGTTGCGCTCTATGTTAGAGAGGGCATTGAGTCAGAAAGGATTAAAGTTTTGCAGGGAACAAAATTTGCTGTAGAATCTCTATGGATTGAAATCCCATTTATGAAGGGGAAGGCGATGGCAGTGGGAGTATACTATCGACCGCCTGGCCAGAATGAACAAATGGATGATGAAATGCTCAAAGAAATCAAGGAAGCTAACAAAAGTCACAACAGAGTAGTAATAATGGGTGATTTCAATTACCCCGGTATCGACTGGGTCAGTGTCACGGCAGGACAAGCTAAAGAGATAAAGTTTCTAGATGGAATAAATGACTGCTTCTTGGAGCAGCTGGTTCATGAACCGACCAGAGGGGAAGCCATACTGGACCTAATCCTTAGTGGAACGCCAGATCTGGTGCAAGAAATAAGGGTGTTGGGACCACTTGGCAATAGTGATCATAGTATGATCATGTTTGATTTAATTAGTGGAGGACAGATAGTAAAGGAATCCACAGTATTACCTTTTAACTTTCAAAAGGGAGACTATGATAGAATGAGGAATATAGTTAGGAAAAAACTAAAAGGAGCGGTTCCAAAAGTTAAAGACTTACAGCAAGCTTGGGTGTTATTTAAAAATACTATCCTCGAAGCCCAGACCAGCTGTATTCCACGCATTAAGAAGAGTGGAAGAAAGTCCAAAAAACTGCCAGCATGGTTTAAAGGTGAGGTCAGAGAGGCTGTTGCTGCCAAAAAAGCAACCTTCAGGAAATGGAAAAAAGAGCCAAATGATGAAAACTGGAAACAACACAAGCACTGGCAAGTTAAATGCAAAGCATTGATAAGGCAGGCAAAGCGGGAATTTGAGAAGAAACTTGCTACGGAAGCAAAAACACAAAATAAAGACTTTTTCAAGTACATTCGTAGCAAAAGGCCTGTGAGAGAGTCAATTGGACCGTTAGATGATAGAGGGGTAAAAGGGGCAGTAAGAGGAGACAAGGCTATAGCAGAGAGACTGAATGAATTCTTTGCTTCGGTCTTTACTGAGGAAGATGTAGGGATGTTACCCATGACTGAAGTGGTATTTAAAGGTGATACTGCAGAGGAATTGAGAGAAATATCACTACACCGGGAAGATATATTACAACTATTTGATAAACTAAATAGTAGCAAATCACCTGGACCGGATGGTATACATCCCAGAGTGTTGAAAGAACTGAAATATGAGATTGCAGACCTGCTATTGGTAATCTGTGAACTTTCATTAAAATCATCTGTAATACCTGAAGATTGGAGGGTCGCCAACGTAACACCAATTTTTAAAAAAGGTTCCAGGGGTGACCCGGGAAATTACAGACCGGTGAGCCTGACGTCAGTACCAGGGAAAATGGTAGAAACCATCATAAAGAACAAAATTACACAACATGTAGATAGTCATGGCCTAATGGGAGACAGCCAACATGGCTTTAGACAAGGAAGATCTTGTCTTACTAATCTGATATGTTTCTTTGAAGGTGTGCATAAACAGGTAGACAAAGGTGAGTCGGTTGATATAGTGTATCTGGACTTCCAGAAAGCTTTTGACAAGGTCCCCCATCAGAGACTTTTGGCAAAGCTAAAAAGTCATGGGATAGGAGGCAGTGTACTATTGTGGATCGGGAACTGGTTAAAAGATAGAAAGCAGAGGGTAGGGCTAAATGGCCAATATTCCCAATGGAAAAAAGTGAATAGTGGAGTACCCCAGGGATCTGTACTGGGTCCGCTACTTTTTGACATATTCATAAATGACCTGGAAAAGGGAATAACTAGTCAGGTTATCAAATTTGCAGATGACACAAAACTGTTTAAAGTTGTTAAAACCCAAGAGGATTGTGGAAAACTGCAGGAGGATCTGGATAAATTGGAAGACTGGGCATCCAAATGGCAGATGAAATTTAATGTGGACAAATGCAAAGTTATGCACCTAGGAAAGAACAACCCACACTATAGTTACACGATGCAAGGCTCCACATTAGAAACCACCACCCAGGAAAAGGACTTAGGAGTCATCGTGGATAACATGTTAAAACCCTGCGCCCAGTGTGCAGCGGCGGCCAAGAAAGCAAATAGAATGCTAGGTATCATAAAGAAAGGGATGGAGAATAAAACAAAGGATATTATAATGCCTCTGTATCGCTCCATGGTACGACCGCACCTTGAATATTGTGTGCAATTCTGGTCGCCGTATCTTAAAAAGGACATAGCGTTATTAGAAAAAGTACAGAGAAGAGCCACCAAATTGGTGAAGGGGATGGAAGGCTACTCCTATGAAGAGAGGCTAAAAAGGTTAGGGCTCTTTAACCTGGAAAAGAGACGGCTGAGGGGAGATATGATAGAGGTCTATAAATTAATGAATGGAGTGGAACGGATAAACGTGGATCAATTGTTTACGCTATCAGAATATAGAAAGACTAGGGGACATGTAATGAAGCTACAGGGTAAACTATTTAAGACAAATAAGAGAAAATATTTTTTCACTCAACGTGTAATCAAACTCTGGAATCTGTTACCGGAGGATGTAGTAAGGGCTGTTAGTATAGCTGGGTTTAAAAAAGGTTTGGACAAGTTCCTGGAGGAAAGGTCCATAAACCACTATTAAAAAGGGACCCAGGATATCAATGCTTGACCCAGTACAAGCATTGTGGAACCTGTGTCTTTTGGGGATATTGCTAGGTACGTAGGACCTAGATTGGCCACTGTTGGAAACAGGATACTGGGCTTGATGGACCTCGGTCTGACCCAGTATGGCATGTCTTATGTTCTTATGTTCTTATGTTATTCCATGTAAATAATTTATGTATGGAAGAAGAGTTTGTTCTCAATTTTTCTCTTCGATCTTTCAAATGTACCCAGTCTGAATAAATTTTATCAAGGTCTACTGATCCGCCATCTTGAAGATGACTCTTAACACGCATCAGCATTCCCAAATGTTCTAAATGTAAGCGATTCCTTATTTTGGTTTTTAAACTGTCCGTCAAGCTGAAACCACGCTCACAATCTGCACTAGAAGCCAAAAATGTTCCACCAATATCCATCAATTTTGCTAAATCTGCAAACTGAGCATTCTGAAACGCCAAAGTCACCATATCCGGAAAACTGTTTATCAGTTTGCTTTTGATTTTTTCTGCGACTAAAAACTTGAAGTCATTGTACTGCTGAACAACAATATGTTCCTCCATAAGAAATTGTTTGTACTTTAAGCAGAGTGATCGGAAGTTTTCAATTCCAAATTCATAATCACACTGGGCTATTGCTGTCAAGTCAAAAGCAGACTATTCCTCAATTTCATTTTCAGGAAATCTTTCCCCTAAATGCAGACACAGCATATTAAAGAAAGTAAGTGTGGAACCAGTATCCACTGAAACGTCTCCAGGTATCTTGTCGAAGTTTTTTAACATCATCAGTCCATTTTACTGTGTCACCCAAGTATTGCATTCGGATTTTGTTCAGCTTACCCTGTGCAAGGTGATATGCTTCCAGTGATGTTAGCCCACGTTTTTGAAATGCCATTGTTAATGAAGCTAGCTCAGATAAAACATCATTCAAAATTTGCAGTGTTATATGGAATTGATGGCTGTTTAGCTTTTTATAACAGTACTTTGTAATGGGATCATTATCCTTCTCTTCTTCAAAGTATTTTAATAATGGATCATAATTTCGAATAATTGCTTGAAGAGCAAAATGTCTAGATAACCACCGCACTTCATTCAGAGGTCTAAAAGCAATTGACTCGCATTCAGAAGCATCTGCTAATTCTTTAAATTGTGACCTTTTAGTAGAAGATCGACAAAAGGTTGTGTAAACAGTTCTCATGAAAGTTTCAACTTCTTTCATCAACTTTACTTCCTTCCATGATTCAGAGATCCCCAAATCTTCACGATGGGCAACACAATACTGCTGCACTAAATGTGAAACGTTTTGTTTGAGCTGCGCAGCAACACCATTTATTCTGCCTGACATGACAGAGGCACCATCCGAAGTAAACATGACCATTTTGTTAAGGTCAAGCTTGTATTTCCCATAGAATTCCCGGAGTGCACTGACTATTGATGCAGCATCACATGCTTCCAACTGTAGCATCCCACCAAATGAAGTTTTATACAGACATGAATTTACTGGCCGATATTTGAAGTACAATATTAAGTATTTGTTGACAGAAATGTCTTTGCTTTCATCAATAGTTTATGTATGATACGCTGCTGATGCAACATCTGCTATGAGCTTATCTTGGACATTCATGTTTATAATTTCAAGAAATTCAAACGAATAATTTTTGCTTCTCCAGCTTTCAGGTATGGTTATGTACTTGGACATGTATTCATTAATATCTTGAACAGAGAGCATGGAAATATTCATCCGAACAGCCAGCAAAACACTATCAATTAGAATTTTAATTTCTTCTGGTGTAGAACGCTTCCGTTCATTACTAATTTGCCTTTTCTCTTTTTCAGCGGTGCTCTCAAGCAACAAGTTAAATAATCCTCCTCTTAAATTTGGATATTTAGCTCTAAGTTTCTTAATACTTTCAGTATGAGTCTTACTAGACAGATGTCGTTTCAAAAAGTCCAGTTTCCACACATCATCCCAAATTTTGCCATTCGAAAACTCTCCGATGGTTTTTGCATCTCGGCAGTATAAACAGACTACTCCGTCATCCTCTTCGTAAGTGAATATTTCACGCAGTTGAACGCACGTTTTATCCCGAGATTTCGGTGTCTCCGTTTCAACAATTTCTTCAAGCCATTCAGACTTAAAAGCTCTGGCCATTCTTTTACATTTTGCACCTCTCATTGCTATTGGTTTCGACATTTTAAAAGTGGTGTGGTGGTCACAGCAGGTGCTTTATTATTCAAAAGAAATGCCCCAACGCATTTCATCCAAAGCCTGATGGGCTTGGAAGTTGGAACTGCAAGCAATATAACAATATTGTTATAGTGGTAACAAAGAGAAAAAGAATACATAGTAAAAAAGAAGGCACAGTATTACTTACATGGATTAGCAGTTTAACACAAATCCAGAAAAGTGACTTAATTTTAAAACTATGGATTTCCATATCCATCAGTCCCACCGAGCCTTCTTCACCTCTATCTACCCCCCCCTCCTCCTCCAAGACACCCACCACAGTTATCATTCCACCCTAAACAAATGTGACAGAACATGGAAAGTAGTGGCCAATGAAAGCCACTCTTGTGAAAATAAAACCACTAATAGACTCCCCCAAAGCTCAGTGTGAGGACTCACTTTCAGTATAGAGGAAAACAATGGTTAACAAAAATCTGCAACCATAGAAATACAAGAGCTGAAAGAAAGAGTACTTGATTTTACACTTTTTTGCATTATTTTCTCTTTCATGTATTTCGGCTAGAAAAATCCATTAGCTACCTATCATCTAGAACAAGACAAAGATTTGGGAGTAATGATCTCAGATGACCAGAAAGCTACCAGTCGATATAATAAAGCATTAGAGAAAGCTGACAGCATACTTGATTTCCTTAATAAAAGGTATCATTCTTGGGAAAAGGAGGTTATAACATTTGTTTAGATCACTAGTTAGATCCCTACTCTGTTCAGTTCAAGGCTAGGGTGCCAACATCTTGAACCAACTCTGAGGCTATTCCTGATTAAAACTGAGACCAAACATAATTGTATTTAACTAGAAAGCAGTCATAGATTGCTGGTATCTGGACCAGCAGATGTGGCCTGTCCCTGAGCAGTTGTTGGAAAGTCTGGATTCTTAATACTGAAAGGCAAGCAGGAAAAGCAATCCTTCCAAGCATCAGTTTCATCTTGTACTGTGGGTAAATGTATGTGTGCTATGACCAACATGGATACTTTTACCCACAGTGAGGAAGGGGACAATATGCACGCTCCCACATTTTTTTGAATATTGCTTTAACATAACCTCACCAATAAAGGGGTGCAGTTAGATTGAGGAATGAAAAGTATGCAACAATTTGTATTTTCAAAATCCTGCATGCACTTTCCAAGAATACATTTGAACTTCCATCAAAGCAAATGGAAAAGGGTTTCTATCCACCCCCCTCCTTTCTCCTCCTCCGGCGCCGGCCTTCCAGACTCTCCAGAGGGGGGCTGAGACCACGCGCAGCACCGCTACCATCCCCATTTCACTCACCTGCTCCGCTGCCGATAGCCTGTCCCCGGCGTAGCCCCACACAATCTGGCAGCAGTCCCGGAGCACTGGTCTCCTCTTCTTCGCCGGTGCGGTGTGTTGCTCTCCCTTCTCCGCACGTAGCATTGGTGGCTGACTGAGGGAGGGATCAAAGGAGGCGCGTGGCTGGAACTAACAGGCAGTCACAAGAGCAGAGAGAGGCTGGCTAGCTGGCTGCCCCTCCCTTTTATTTCCCTCTTTAGCCTGTGTCATGTGAGAGGAGTGAGGAGGACTCAGAGCAGAGAGGAGAGATTCGGAAGTGACGTCACGGAATTACCCGGAAATTACAGAATGCCAGTAGATCGGCGGCGCAGCCGCGGCCTTAAAAAACTCAAGGTTTAATTTGAAAACCCAGGAACTCCGGAATTTTTGTGCGCTCCTTTGTAAGTTGTGTGCGCTCGCTCGGCGAGGTGTGTGTGCGCGCAAATGCGCACAGCTTAGAGGGAACAGTGCTTGTACCCCTTTGAAGTTTGGTGATAACGGCTTTTCTGATGGTCTCATCTCTCTCATCCTCATCATTGTGAAAATGGAATAGGGAGTGAATGTGGTCATTTTAAAAATTAGAACCATCTTTCATTGGTTGATGCAAGTCATGTGAATACTGACAATTGATCACAGGTGCGTCTAATCTTACTGCAATGGGAATGTGGTTCTTCTGTTCAAACCGATTGATTGAATTGTTTATAAGGGTGCCAATAATCATGTCCTAGCAATGTCCCAGTTTTTAGACGATTTACTACTATTTCCTTTTTTAATTGTTGTTGTTTTATTTGATTCTTTTATGTGTCAAATATGTGTGCATATATAGTCCAAAGCCATTTCACTGGCCCCTTTTTCTTAGGAGATATTGGATATTAAGGGGCTGAACTGCAAGGTTGCCTATAGTTGATCACAACTCTGTGGCCTGTTATAAAATGATCCCCATAAAGATTAATTTTCTTAAAGGAGGCACACCAAGTAGAAGATTATTTTCAGACTAAGAACATATTTTGAAAGCTTTTCCACTAGGTATGCTGAAGCCCTTGCCAAGACAAGGGATCTTAAATTGTGCTTTGTACGGAATTGAAAAAAAATGAAGTTAGGTTATGATTGGTTTAATATTTTCCCTTACTCTACAGCCAGCAGTCAAACCTGCAGCTGCATTCTGATTCATCTGCATGTTTTTTTTTTAAGATCTTGTGCAATGTGAGCAGGCTGGAAGCAGTTTCTCACACATGTGGGGCCGAGTTCATTTAAACAGCAGAATCTGCAAAGAGATACGATTTTCCTAGCTTCTTTTATAATACTTTCACCGCTTGGCTGGTTTTGCTTATAGATTTTCAGTGCCTGTTTCTACCTGTATTGATCTGTGATATATTTCCTAATCAATTTTGTTTTCTGGGTGGTTATATATTACAAGAAAGAAAAAAAAGGCAAAGATTTTTTTTCTCTTTCCTCAAAGAATAACAGCATTACTAAGTCCTACCTGTCCATAGCCTTCCTGTTCTTTCGTCTAGTGGTATACCTTCAATTTTTGTCCATAAGCTTTGGAAAATCTAGCTTCTCTGTATCCCCTGCCTGACTTTTATAAATGAGAGATTTGGGATTGCCCTCTCTTCAGATGTGGACCTTACAGTGCCTTTCTCCCCACCCACCCCAGGGCTGGATTTTCCTATAAAGCCTTCCTAAGACATGTAGTCAATTGTCCCTAATTAAGCAAAAAGTACACCTGTGTTCCTTTGATAAAACAACTGCTCTCTATCGGTCCCAGTAATTAAAATGACTTTTATTCAGTGCAAAAGCTGCAGTAATCCTAAGGAAAACCATTGGGAGCCTAAAAGCTTGCCCTGTCTACTGTATCTCCAGCTATCTGCTGTGAAAAAAAGAATGGACTCAACTAGGGAAGAATTAGATGCAATAAAACAAGCCTCCCCTAGGGTATAACATGAAAAACATCGACCACTGCTCCCTCAAAGAATCAAACAAACCAGGAATAAATGGATGACAGTGGGTTCTAGCAGGTTGCAACCTGTAACACAGAGATACTCACTCTACCAAGAGATACCCCTGCAAAATGACTTCTCTGCCTTGGTAAATGAGGATACTCCAAGAATAGAAACTGAAGTGGCCTTAGAAAAGAAGGGTGGACCAGAAATGTCCCAGGCAATGCCAGATCTCAAAACACAAAATTGTTATTACTTGAAGACTCCACTATTGGAGTCTGTGTACACTGCTGAGGTATTCTTTCCAGCCAGATGGGCGCAACATCACTGTTAGAATCCTTACTTTCCTCTCGCACTTCACTAACAATTTCCTTTGTATTCCTGCTGGTTGAAGAGCCTGGGAGGCGTTTGACCACCTTCTGTCCCTCAAGCTGTATTCCCAGGATAATAGAAATGAAAGTGGTCTTAAAAAAGAAGGGCGGTGGCCAATATACCAGTTTGCCGTGCTGCCTCTGCTGAAGTCTCATGCGTCTGTTACCGTGAGCCTTTGTCCCAGCAATGCAAGTGACGGTTGCTGGACCTTGAAACTTCCGTGAAAGAAAGGCGAGGGACAGGAGGCAGCATGGTAATTTTAAAGCAAGTTTGCCGCTTTGCCTTTCACACTGCTGTGTGAGCCCCCTTCCTGCCTGGGCCCCCTCCCCCCGCATTGCAGAGGCTGCTTGGGCAGAATTTACACCACTACGCCGGTCCCTTCAGAGGCATATGATCTGATCTAAGGCAAGTCTGAGTGGTTTACCTCAGCAGAACTCCAGGTAACTAGGGCAGCATCGAAAATGGTAGCATGTCACCTCCTGGAGGCATCGACCTCGGGGCTCCAGTGTACTCAGGTGGCAGGTGCCAGTCCATTTGGACACCTCCCCTAATCTAAGGAGAAACCTGAATTCTCACAGGCTTAACAGCCCAGTGACCAGAGCAGAAGGAAGTAAGGACGAGCAGGAGCTTCTGTATTCTTCGGACCTAGGATCATGGCAAAGACATGGGGAGTAGAGCTCAGTCAAAGCTTTCTCTGCCCCCATTCCTCCACCACCCAATGCAGGGGACAGGAGTATGGACTACAGCACTGGTATCTCTAGCTGCTCACATGGGGGAAAGTGTCAACCTTAAGGCAATTCCCCTGTTGAAGCAGAAGCCACAGAAGCAGAAGCAGAAGCCACAACTGGAGTCCTGTGTTCCCGTGAAAGTGATAGCCTGTGGAATATGCTCATCTAAACAGGATTCTACACAGTGCTGAGGAGGAGCTGGCTGTCTTAGTACATGTGGGCAACAACGACACATGGAAGGAAATTTCTGGAAACCAAATTTAATTTTTAGATATAAAGCTGAAATTTAGGTCCTCCAGGGTAGCAATCAGAAATCCTCCCTGTTCCATGAGCAAGACCCAAGAGGCAGACAGAGCTCTAGAGTCTCAATGCATGGATGAGACAATGATCCAGGGGAGACTGCTTTAGATTTCTTGGGAACTGAGCAACATTCTGGAGAAGAGGGGGCATTTTTGGAAAGGAAGGCTCCACTTAACCAGGATGGAATTAAGCTGCTGGCACTAACCTTTAAAAAGAAGATAGGGCAGCTTTTAAACTAGATATTGGGGGAAAGCCAACAGTTGCCCAAGAGTGCAAATCTTTGTGTTGGGGGCAGTGGTGAAATGCTAAGTGTGTGTGGATTCATTCCTGGTGGAGGTAAAGGACTGGTATGGGTAGTGCTAAAGGGCTGTGTGTGTTTCGGGGGCATGGTGAAGGGCTGTGCTTGTGCATGAGAAGATAGAGACTGCAGTAAATGGCTGTCTGTGTACATGCAAACACAAGAGGCGAAGGTGAGTGAGGTCACTGGTCCTATTTTTTATATTTTATATTGTTTTGAATAAAAAATAGCACCAGTGACCTCACTCACCCTCGCCTCTTGTATTTGCCTGTACTTCAGTGTGAGAGCCCTGTGCTCTCCTTGTGATTCCTGTCTGTGTGCATATGGAGATGGATTTGTGTTTGCAAGTGTGCGGGGGGAGTATGTGTCAATGTGTGTGCACGTGCTTGGGATGTTTATGTGAAGGTGTGTGCACATGCTTGGGGGGGGGGGGGTGGGGAGCAGTATGCATGCAGGTGCCTGGGGTGTATGTTTGTGTGTGCATGTGCTGGTTTGCTAGGGGGGGGGGGGGCAAGCCTTAATTTGTAACAAAAAGAAAGTGGCCTGTGGAGGTCAGTCCATGATCAGAAGTGACCTGTGGAGCCAGGGCCAGAAGTGGGCTGTGGAGGTGGAGCCAGGACTAGAAGTAACCTATGGTGTGAAATCATAAGAACATAAGAGATGCCATACTGGGTCAGACCAAGGTCCATCAAGCCCAGTATCCTGTTTCCAACAGTGGCCAATCCAGGTCACAAATACCTAGCAGTTTCCCAAAAAGACACACAGGTTCCAGAATGCTTGTTATGGGGCAAGCAGTGGATTACCTGGGTCCTCTTTAATAATGGTTTGTGGACATTTCCTCTAGGAACTTGTCCAAACCTTTTTTAAACCCGGCTACACTAATGTTAATGAATTCAAGAAATTTGATTATGAATTGAGTGAAAAAATATTTTCTCCTTTTAGTCTTAAACGGGTTACACTGTAGCTTCATTTCATGTCTCTTAGTCTTTCTACTTTTTGATGGCGTAAAGAATCTATCTACGTTTACCCGTTCCACTCCATTCGTTAATTTATAGACCTCTATCATATCCCCCCCTCAGCCGTCTCTTTTCCAGGTTGAAGAGCCCTAACCTTTTAAGCCTTTCTTCATAGGAGTATCCTTCCATCCCCTTTTCCATACTGGTGGCTCTTCTCTGTACCTTTTCTAATTCTGCTATATACTTTTTAAAATACAGTGACCAGAACTGCACACAATACGCAAGGTGCGGTCGCACCATGGAACGATGCAGAGGCAGTATAATATCCTTTGTTTTATTCTCCATTCCTTTCCTTTTGATTCCTAGTATTCTATTTGCTCTCTTGGCCGCTGCTGCACACTGGGTGGGGAGTTTCAAAGTGTTATCCACGATGATGCCTAAATCATTTTCCTGGGTGGTGGTTCCTAATGTGGAACCTTGCATCATGTAACCGTAGTTTTGGTTGTTCTTTCCGAGGTGCATAACTTTGCACTTGTCCACATTGAATTTCATCTCCCATTTGAACATCCAGTCTTCCAATCTATCATGGTCCTGTTGCAATTTTTCACAATCCTAATGGATTTTATCAACTTTGAATAATTTTGTGTCATCTGCAAATTTGATTTCCTCACTCATTATTCCCATTTCCAGGTCATTTATGAATATGTTAAAAAGCAGCGGACCCAGCACAGATCCCTGGGGTACTCCACTATTTACCTTTCTCCATTGGGAAAATTGACCATTCAGCCTTACCCTCTGCTTTCTATCTTTTAATCAGTTCCTGATCCACAATAGTACACTGCCTCCTATCCCATGACTTTTTAACTTCGCCAAGAGTCTCTCATGAGGGACCTGGTCAAAGGCTTTCTGAAAATCCAGATACACTATATCAACTAGCTCATCTTTGTCTACCTGTTTATTCACACCTTCAAAATATTTATTTATTTATTTAGCTGTGCTTATATACCGCTTTTCACTGGGTCAAATAATATAACAAATTAGTAAAACAAGACCTTTTTTAGCTAAATCCATGTTTGCTTTCTCCCATTAAGCCATGGCAATCTACTTGTTCAGTAATTTTGTTCTTTATAATGGTTTCTACCTTTTATCCAGTACTGACATCAGACTCACCAGCCTGTAGTTTCCAGGATCACCCATGGAACGCTTTTTAAAAATTGGAGTTACATTGGCCATTCGCCAGTCTTCAGGTACTATAGATGATTTTAATGATAGTTCACAGATTACAAATAGTAGGTCTGCAATCTCATATTTCAGTTCTTTCAACACCCTTGGGTGTATACCATCCAGTCCAGGTGATTTGCTACTGTTTAGTTTATCAAATATTTGTAATATATCTTCCCAGTTTATTGATATTTCTTTCAATTCTTCCAATGTACCACCTTTAAATACCATTTCAGTCATGGGTAACTTCCCTGTATCTTCTTTGCTAAAGACCAAAGCAAAGAATTCATTCAGTCTCTCCGCTATGGCCTTGTCCTCTCTTAGTGCCCCTTTAACCTCTCTATCATCTAATAGTCCAACTAACTCTCTCACAGATTTTTTGCTATGAATGTACTTGAAAAAGTCTTTATTTTGTGTTTTTGCTTCCACAGCAAGCTGCTTCTCAAATTCTCTTTTTGCCTGCCTTATCAATGCCTTGCGTTTAACTTGCCAGTGCTTGTGCTGTTTCCAGTTTTCATCATTTGGCTCTTTTTTCCATTTCCTGAAAGATGGTTTTTGGCAATAGCCTCTCTGACCTTCCCTTTAAACCATGCTGGCAGTTTTTTGGACTTCCTTCCACTTTTCTTAAGGCATGAATATAGTTGGTCTGGGCTTCCAAGATAGTAATTTTAAACAACACCCAAGCTTGATGTAAGTCTTTAAACTTTGCAACTGCTCCTTTTAGTTTTTTCTTAACTATTTTACTCATTTTATCATAGTCTCCCTTTTGAAAGTTAAAAGGTAGTACTGTGGATTTCGTTACTGTCCTTCATTATTAAATCAAACGCGATCATGCTACGATCACTATTGCCAAGTGGCCCCAAAACCCTTATCTCTTGCATCGGATCTTGTCTTCCACTAAGGACTAAGTCCAAAATGGCTTCCCCTCTGGTCGGTTCTTGAACCAGCTGCTCCAAGAAGCAGTCATTTATTTTATGTAGAAATAAATGACTCCCTAGCATGTCCTGTCATGACACTGACTGAGTCGATACCGGGGTAATTGAAATCACCCATTATTATTACTGTGTTGTAACCTTTGTTAGCTTCCCTGATTTTTTTTTGAGCATTTCATCATCCATTTGTTCATTCTGGCCAGGCAGTTGGTAGTACACCTCCACTGCCATCGCCTTAAAAGCTGGCTTGCTACACAGTGCCCTGACCTTTTCTTCTAAAGTAAAGTCTTACCATCGTGATTGCAAGTAACCTGTAGAGGTGCAGCTAGGACCAGAAGCAACCTCGCTACTGGACACACACAATGCTTCATTTGGAGATAAATGGGAAGTTGAAATGCACATATATATTTGGAAAATTTAATGTTTTTTATTTATTATTTATATATTAAACATATCACCAAAATTTTCAGTGCTTCTTTCATTATCTCTGACTAATCAGAACCGCCCTCCCTTATGACACAATTCCACCATTTTGTCATTTCTTCTGTCCCTGCCGCCTTCCTGGCACAGTTCCACCCTTTCCCCTCTCCCTACCTCCTCCTCTGTGTAATCTTCTCTTTTCGCCATTTCCCCTCTTCCTGCCCTCCTCATCTTGGCACAGTTCCACCCTTTCCCCTCTCCCTGACTCCCTACCCCCTTCTCCCTGTCCTTTCTTGGGCCCAAGAAGATATTTTGATAAGGATTGACTCCAGAACCAGCAGAAGCTGCCACAGCCCTATTTTTAAACTCTAAAGCTGGCACATACAGGTAGGGCTCGAGGCATTGCAGCAGGCATTCTCCCAGCAAGCCACGATAAACACAGAAGTGTCTGAGGTGTACCACCCCTCCCCACCCCCCCATCATTACAGCTTGAAGCAGTAACTATTGGTGTGAAAGGTAGGTGTCTTGCAAAAGGAACTAATTTGTCTCTTGGGAGGACAAACTTGAGCCAACTTGCTCTTACTGGTGGATTCTGGTGATCTTAGTTCCTGTTTTGTGATTGGACCAAAATTTGTCTGCGATGACTAATTGGTCAACAGGATCTGGATTAGTCTTGGTAAATACAGTATCTCTGATAGTATAGTTAGGATATGGTTTCACAGAATTCATGGCACAAGAGCATGACAAAACAAAAGTCTTTGGAGTAAATCTGTAGAATAGGAGTCACATTCAATAGGCAAAAAATCAAGTTACGGTTGCAAAGAAGCTCAAGACCAAACAAAATTTGGGTCAATCAGGAAACAGGAACTAAGATCACCAGAATACAAGACATAGTTAAGAGCAGGCTGAGTGAAGCCTGTCGTCCTGCAAGACGTCTTCTAATCCAAGGTTCACTGGTTTGAGGCCAGATTGTAACAACGGGGGAGATGGGGGACCCAGAATTTCAGTTTTTTTCATGCCCTATTAATATTAGACATGAATGATAATGAAATAGAAAGATCATGTGACTCACATCAATATGTGCTCCAGGCAGCATTTCAGTTGGAGACAGGCACATAAATCAGCAGCTAGCTCCACCCCTGGGGGTAGAACCTGAGTGATGTCACTTCCTAAGCTGGAGAAGTGCCAGAATGTTGCTTTACCTCTTCCTGGCACAAATTAAGCCCTAGTGATTGGCTGGCTATGCATGCATGTGTAGGTGTAGAGAAGGGGTGTGTGTGAGTGCGAGTGCGCACATGCTTGGAGGAAGGGAGTGTAGAGTGTGGTCCTTTTTGGCATCCAGTCATTCTGGCCCCCTTCCCCCTTGCACTCACATTCTCTCCTTCACTCTCTTTCTCCTCCATGCCCATTCTTTCCCTCTCTCCTCCCCCTCCTGTCCCAGTCCCCTCCCCTCCCCCTCCGGCCTACTGCCCATCCTTCCCTCCACTCCAGAAATCTGCATCGGAGGGGGGTGAAAGAGACATAGTAGAGAGCAGAACTGCAACACAGTGCTGGAAAATTGAGGTAAGCACTGCATCGTGGTTTCTGAGGCATTCCTGCCGCTGCAGGCCCCGGAAAGGAGCAGCAGCAGCACTGTCAATGGGGGCGGGGGACATGGGGAAAGGATGGCGGGATGGGAGGGCCCGACCAGGGCAGCCCCAGTCCTTGCATGGTCCTGTGGACAGGCTATTGGGCTTGATGGACTATTAGTCTGATTCAGTATGAGGAATCGTATGCTCTTACGGTCTTAACAGTAAGTTTGAAAGAGAATGACAGGAGCAGTGAACCCTTCCTCATCCAAAGATAAGGTGATGAGCACCGGCCAATGTGATATAATGTATCACTAGCTTAGACCTAGATCTGCTGGCAGAGGAGCTGTGTTAAACTCTCCAGAGACAAGGTGCTCAGAGCTCTGGGCTACGCAGGGGACGGGTGCTGGCCTGGTAGGTGGCTCCTCTGACTAAACAATACCAGAGCTGCAGGTTGAATTAGCTAAGGTCTTCTAAAAAGGAAAACTTTGGTTGTTATTAAAACTACAGACTCTGCTGAGGCAGGAACGCGAGTCTCCCTTCACCCTGGGAACCACTCTGGTACACTTGCTGTAAGGAAAGCCCATGGGGGCTCATCAGCCCGAGATTAACTTCGAGGATGTGGCTCTAAAGAGAGAGGAGTGAGACCTTGAGAAAGCAGCCTCAAAGTCATATTAGCAAGCCTGAAAAATCAGGTGAAATTACTAGCACCTCCAGTCTGGACAGTGAATTGCGACTTGTAATCACTAGGAGGTGTTTAAAAAAAAAGAAGATGGCACATTCTTGGTGCCTGTTGTTTGCCTTGCTGTTTCACAAGCGTGCAGTCTAGGGAATAGTGCTCCTGATTGGAATCAGGTGCTGAATAAACTCCACATAGCTGTTACTAATCAGAGCTCTCAGGACTATAACGCCTGGGTTTCATGGGCTATCCTCTTGAAGTTAAAGGGGACGTTTGTAGATCTTACGGTGAGCAGTGCACACAAAGTAGGAGCAGATCTCTGCTATGTTTAAAAAAAATCAGCAGACAGCAGCTAGGGGAGTTGTGACCTGATGCCACCCTGCTATACCAAGGCCACTGTAAGGAGCAATGTGCGAAGGTCAAATATTCAAAGTAAGTGGCACAGATTGCCTGCATTGGGCCATTAAGGCCATGATTCAGTTCCCACTGATGCCCCTTGGACAGGTCACCGTTTGATGAGAGAGGAGTCTCTTTACTTGACCACTGGCAAAGCAGAAATTGTCACCCTTGCAAGGTTCAAAGTGCACCAGGAGGTTGCACTAGGTATGTAGCAGTGCTGTCCAGACCAACCTTATTAAGTGGTCATCTAGGGAAGACTAACGCACCTAAGGGTTGGGTACATTTCAGCACTTTTCACTGAGACCTGTGCTGGATACTCCAGAATTTGTCAGTGATGCCTGTGCTGTGTTGGGTCTAGTGATTTTCATTGATGCCTGTGCTAGGTCTAATCCAGTGCTCGTCAGCTGCGTCAGTTCAGATTCATCATTGATGTCTACGCTGGGGTGAGCTCAAGCATTTGCTGGTGATGTCTGTAAGGATGAGAGACACCTAATGCAAGTCCTGGTTCTAGGTAAATGCCAGCATTTAACAACGCTGTCTGTGCTAGGCAAGGACACCATGCTCTGGGGCCTTCTGCTAGGTACTGACCACCACCACTCATCAATGTCTTAGGGTCAGGTAAAGCCAGTTCTTATCAATTCTATCTGTGACTGGTAAAAGTCAGTGCTTTTTGAGGTGGCTTGGGACATGGAGAGGTTGCCCCTCATCATTATTTATTGCTGGGGCTTAAATGGGAACCAGTATTTTTCAATTGTGCACCTTGTAGATGGAGGCCAGCTAGACTCTGCACTTTCATCACTGGTCA
Organism: Ichthyophis bannanicus; assembly: GCA_033557465.1. Classification (NCBI taxonomy): domain Eukaryota; kingdom Metazoa; phylum Chordata; class Amphibia; order Gymnophiona; family Ichthyophiidae; genus Ichthyophis; species Ichthyophis bannanicus. Next base: position 550,426,686 of record CM066033.1, read on the forward strand.
TACTAGGTTGAGATCAGCACATTCCCGTGATGGCCAGACTGGGGCTAGATCAACGCTAAGACATACGTTCGGCAAAGCTGGCCCAGTTAGGCCAAGGCTGGAATGCAGCATTGCTTGTCCAGCTGGGCTAAGGGCTTATCATGCAATGCTAAGGTAGGCATTTGGCAAACACAGCCTTACTTGCTCTTCTGAGTGAAGGTGAACATGAAACTACATCCACTTACTGAGCGAAGGCAAATATGCAACTAGACTGGCAGCCATTGGGATTCTGACAATGGCTAGAGCAAGCAATCCTGATAAACAATGTGGGTGTCTGCACTGGATAAAGACTGACAACACTTATGGCACTGGGGATGGTGCTGGATAGGGGTCAGCCCTTAGAAGGAGGGAACCATGTTTATTACAGCCACTATTCGTCTGTGCAAGCACATGGATTAGCATTCTGGGACTAGCTGCACTACTGAAGGACCGGCGCTTATCACTATGGTGCAAGGTTGGAACAGGATACAGACCAGGACTCAAGGAAGCCAGTTGCATTAGAGAGAGATACTGCAGGAATAACAGCTGCATAAGGAGGTATGTTAGTCCTTATCAATACTGGAGGACACCAGCTGCCAGTGAGGTCATGGCAGCATGAAACAGGGCTCATGTTGCTGAAGGACAGTGACATTTGCAGGTTACTAGTGACAACAGGCAACCTTTAGTGTGCCTTGGATCAGATTGATGGAACACGGATCTGGTGTGATCAGTACCTCTGGGAGGGGTATAGGATCACTGGGCCATCGTGGCACTTGGCAACTCTGGCCTTCTCCCACCTAGCATAAAGGGATACTTTGGTATGAACCACAAGTAAGGGCTGGTCTGTCACGGATGACAAGAAAATGGCAATTACGTTTACTTAATAATTGTGATTTCGTGAATCCTGACATTCATGGAGAAAGGAAGATTCTCTTGCATCTGGCCTGCTCTTAACCCCTGCCTTTCCTCAAGCTGAAAGACAAGACTGTCCTTGTCTCAAAGGGAAAAGAGGCAATCGAGAGCTACAGGACTATGGCAACAACAGTGAGACAGAGAGAAGGCAGATGAGCGCAGGACCAGCAGGTGCCTTACTGGGGTAAAGGATTGTAAGGCCAATGCTACTTCCATCAGAGTTATCTGAAGATACTTCGGATTTCAGGAGCATAAAAGGATATTATGGATAGATAGACATTATGGTGCAATGTATTTTAAAAAGTGCCTAGATAAAAATTAGGATATCTTAATAATGAGGAATCTTGCTTGGACATTTTGTGACAAAATTTGTTATAAATGAATAATTAAGTCATTTTTGGAATAAGGCGGAATGTTGCAGGTAGCACTGAAGCTGGTCAACAGAGAATACTGAAAGGAGCTTGAGGCTGCACCAAGCTATATACTGAGACCAAATACTTTGGCTCCATCTCCATCTGCTGGCAGGAGGTTGAGATAACCCACAAGTGAGAACTGGCCTGGCAGGACTCGAGGGACCAGAATTATCAGGTAGACATAATTGCTATTTTTCACATGCCAATCAAATTGTCTAGACAAGTAACATTCACTATACTGCAAGGTTAAACTCGCTTCCCTCCATCACCTTCTAGTACACCAGAATATTGCTGTGAAAGTGCTCATTGAGGCAGGTAAATAAAATCCTATTAAACCTATTCTTGCTACTCTCCACTGGTTCCCTATTATTTTTACAATTCAATATAAGAGTCGTCTTTTGATGCTTAAGGTATTCACTGTAAAGTCCAACGGAAACCTTATTTGAAGTTTAAACTTTTTAAAGTATTGAGTTTAATTAAAAAAATTTTGAGGTCATTCACATCTAGCTACTGTACATAATCCAGGAGGTGGAAAAAACGTTTGCAGTCTTAGCAAATAAATGAGGCTGGAGCAGTGTTTTCCTCAAGGCTCCTTGCAAATGTACTCATCCATTTACAGTCTGAATTATATTTCCCTATATGCTTCACTTTGCACTTGCCCATGTTAAATTCCATCTGCCATTTAAATACCCAGTTCCCTAGTTTTGCAAGGTCCACTTCTGGTTCTTCACTATCAGTTTATGATTTACTGTAACTATTTGGAGAGATTTTATATAATTAACAAATTTGATCCAGTTACTCGTCACTCCCTTTTTCAGATCATTTATGCATAAATTTAAAAGCATCGGTTCCAGTATAGATCCCTCGAGTACTCTACTATTTACCTTTCTCCATTGAGAGAAATAACTATTTATTCCTTCTCTCTGTTTCTGTTTTATATTGTTCAGCCAGTTACTGATCCACATTATAGGGCACTGCCTCCTATCCAATGTTTTTTAATTTTCTAACAAGTCTCTTGTGAGGGACTTTCTCAAAGGCCATCTGAAAACCAGATACCCATTGACTCATCCCTGTCCACATATTTACTAACCCCTTCAAATCAATCAGACAGATCGGTAAGGCAAGACTTTCCTTTGTTCATGTTGGCTCTACACCATGACTCTGTCTATCCAGATGGCCAGTAATTTTATTCTTCAGAATAGCTTCACACTCTTAAAAATCCAATGTCCAGCAGCAGGCAATCTCCATTCCAGCAATGTGCTGCTAATTACTTTTTCAGTTCCTTGGAATATACTCTGGTACATTGTTTGAAAGCAGGTTCTTTATTTTTCAAAACAATAAGACTGAGCAGTTAAAATGGATTTTAATCTTTTTCTTCTTTGTCTCAGAGATCTTTCCTCCAGAAATAAAACAGAGAAAAGAAATCTAAAAGAAATTCCAAATAAAAACGGGCCATTATCCACCTCTTTGAATTATTCATTGATGTCCTATTTCTTTTATGACCTAGCCCTTGCAGTGGACACAGAGGGGAATTTTAGAAGGGACGTACAGGTGTCCAAGTGCAATCTGAGACGTTTAAGCCAGAACGTCTGAAAAAATGCAGATACATCCAGGTGCAGACACCATTTCACAACTGTGGACGTGCCCAATATGGACATTTGCAGGGGCATCTTCATAGACATCCCCAGAACCATATTTCAGACCCTGGACATCTGGGAACAGGTCAGCCAGGGTTTAAAGCCCACGGCTGCCGTCACTGACATTGTGCTGAGTACTGGGATGAAGCAGCGCTATCTTTGCTATACCCTTTGGATGTTTTTCAGCCACAACAACCACTTCCAGGAGCCTGTTTGTTCCTGGAGCGGATATAAACTTAGATGTGATGCCGGACGTGCAGGCAGAGGGAGGTACAGTGGCAGAGAAGGTGAGGAAAAGATCAGCCCCTTCAGATAGAGGAAGGCCCGGCAGCGGAGGCAATGAGCAAAGTGGTGCCTCCTTAAGATGGGTGGAGGCCCAACAGCAGAGACACAGCAGAGGGAGGTCCACCAACAGAGATGAATGGAGCATCAGCCCCTTCAGATACAGGGAGGCTTCAGCGGAAAGTGGAGGGAGGCTTAGAGGTGGAGGCAGCAAATGGCCCATTCTGGTGTAGGGAGGTTAGCAGTGAATATGGTGATCAGAGAGGTGTGGTCCCTTCAGGTGGAGGGAGGTCAGCTTCTGAGGTGGTGAATACAGCAGTAAGTCCTTCCAGTGAATGGAGGCACAGTGGCAGAGTCAATGAGTGGAATGGCAGGCCTTCAGAAAGAGGGAGGACCAACAGTGGAGGCGGCAAGCAGATTGTCAGCCTCTACAGGCAGAGGGAGGCCCAGCACTGGAGAAGTTGAGCAGCGGTCCCTTCAGGCAAAGAGAGACCAGCGGCAGAAGCAGCAAGTGGAGCAGTGACCCCTACAGGTGGAAGCCCAGTGGTGCAGGTGGTGAGCAGAGCAGCGGCCCGTTCAGGCAGATGGAGGCTCAGTAGATGAGATGGTGAGTGGAACTCCAGCCCTATCAGGCAGAGGGAGGATCAGCAGTGGAGATGGTGAGCAGAGCCGTGGACCCCTTTAGTCAGAGGAGAGGGCAAACAGAGTGACAGCTCTTCAGTCAGAGGGATGCCCAGTGGCAGAGGCAACAAGTGAAGCAGTGACCTGTCCAAGTGGAGGGGTTGGTCCAGTAGTGGATGCAGCAAGTGACCCCTTGAGCCACAGAGAGGCCCAATGGCAGAGGCAATGAGTGAAGTGGTGGCCCCTTCAGGCAGTGGGAGGCTCAGTGGTAAATTTCTTACGCCCGTTTTATGAAGGCAACCTATGTATCTAGGGCCTTTATAAAATAGCTTACCTGAAAGTGCCTGCACAGAGTTAGACCTGTTTCAGAGGAATAACTTTCTGCATGTGTGTGCCAATAAAAATCACCTCACATTCTTTTTTTTTTATCAGATACTTACATACGTGCTAATCGTGTCCCCACTCTGCTCATTCTTTGCGCCCATGTGTATTGCATGAAAGGTAATGCTGTGCTTTCTGGGCAGGCACTTCTATGCACTTTTATAAATGCCTCCTTAAGCATGTAAAGCAGTGTTCTAATACATTACCTTACGAGAATCATTCTATAAGGAGGACGCCTACTTTACATTAATTTATAAAGACATGCATTAATTTAAGGCGTGATCACTTAACATCAGCCCTAAAGCTGGTGTAAATGCCTGCACCTAGATATCTCAGGAAGGCATGTAAATTATAGTATTTTATAATTTATGTATGTAACTTTGTGCCCTGTCCACAATCCACTCATACTCCGCTTCTATACACGCCTGCAGTGAAAATATGCACCATGCCATGTTTGCGCGTACTTACAGAATGGGGTGTAGCAGGAGCACGTTGGTTTATGCTTTTAAATGATTAAAAACATCCCCATTTACAAGTGTTCTTACCACCTAAATCTAGGTATCTCCTATACAAGGCCACCTTAGAATATTTTACAAGAGGTTCTGCACTTGGAGATGCTTCTAAAATAATCCTCTAAGTCTTTTTTGGCCATTCTGTGTCTATGCAAAAGAAGCTTAGCAAATCAGGTTCTTGGAAAACAAAATCTGTGAGACGTGAAATTTACATAATCTACAACTGAGTATGTCATAGGTTTGAACGTGTTGAGAAAAAAAATACCTGTGTTCATTTCATATTTATCTAAGCAGTAGACTTTTCAGGACACACAAAAAAGCAATGCACATCTATGCTGGCTGGAATAGGATCATCCATACCAAGCTAGGACAACAGAGCAAACTCATTTGCTCAATTCTTTATATGCTTGAATTTGAAAAATGATAGTAACATAGTGAAAGGCAAAGACCAAAGTTGGCCATCTAGTCTGACCAGTAAGGTGGTTAGATTTGTAACTGCCGCTCCATGCAGGTTATCCCCATGGCCTCTTAGAAGCGCAATAATCATTTCACTGCTCTTTCGCGCTCAATGCTTCGTTTGCACCTTCTTCCTCTTTAGGGGTCCCCATGCCTTTTTTGAATTCCATCAATGTTTTTATCTCCATCACCACTTCCAGGATGTCATTCTAGGCCATTTTCGTAAAAATGTATTTTCTGAATTTAACTCTTCGGGGCTTCATATCATGCCTCCTACCCCTATAGCTTCTTTTAATTTGGAAAGAGTTGCATTGTAGGTTAATATTCAGCTATTTAAATTAGTATCATATCTTCCATGTCCCTGCTCTCTTGCAAGGTAAACTTATTTTGGCCGCTAGGGTCTCTTCTATAACTCCTTCTGGGGCAGACCCAATACCATTTTGGTTGCTTTCCTCTGGACCGCCTTGAGTCTCTATCCTTATTCAGATAAGGCCTCCAATACTGAATACAGTATTCCAGATGAGGCCTCATCAATAAGTAGTAGTAGTTATGCCTTTCTCTATACAGCCTAACATCCTTCTGGCTTTGACCACCATCATGTCAAATTCTTTTGCTACTTTTGAGATCCTCAAACTCTATCACGCCAAGGCTACTCTCCTGGTCCATACAAGTCCTCCCCTCCTATCACATACATTTCCCTTGCAAGCCGATGCAGAAAAGTGCACTAGACTTTGCGCACTGGTTAGCTCAGTTTTAGTGCACAGTTTTGTGTGCTACCAATTCAAGAACAAGTTTAGCACACGAGCAAACCATGCACAAAGCCTCGGGCAGACAGCAGCGCAAGGCACATTTAAAAGGATGGTAATGACGCAGTTAGCTGTGCAGTGTAGATGCAGAGACGTGACCAGAAGGCTGAGCTCAATGCTGGGGGATTTAACACAAGGCCTGAAGAGAGTTTAAGGATTACCTCATAGGTCTGAGGTTGGTGCTGTGAGGAATTTATGCCTTTGCCTTGAGCATACAGCACCTGCAACTTTTTTCTGGCTTTGCTGAAGGCGGTGGTGAAAAAAATGGCAAAGACAGCGTGCTGGAACAATGTTGCTCGCATCTGCTGGAATGCTACCAGGCACATAAACATCAATATCATTCTGCGCAGAATTTCTACAGAATAATATTACTGTGTGCCTAATAGCATTCCAGATAGCCTGTGTGCATGGGCCTGTCTTTCTCTCCTCTTATCTTTATCTTTATTTAAAATTTGATAGACCGCTTTCCGTCGAAACATAAAGCGGTGTACAATAAAAGGTTAGCAATGCAAAAACATGGAAAAGAACGCCATAATAAGATAGAAAAGTAAAAGTATAAAAGCATAGACAAGTAAAATAAACAAAACAAAAGGGCCAATACTTTATAAAACATAAGGGTACAACGAGATAGTAGGCCCATATAGGGGGAGACAGAACAAACAAATATGTTGTGCACAGCTCATTTGCTTACTGTTTGCTTACAGTTTCTCAGAGCAAAACCTCTGTTAGACTTGCCTTAGGAAACCTGCATTGGAACTTTAGCTCTGGGCTCTACAGCAGGTTTATACATCAGCCTCTTGGATTCCTGCACAGTAAATGCATCACTCAGCCCTTCTTTCCGTTAAAACTTGACATCTAGTGTTATTAAACAACAAAAATTAATTCTTAACCCATTTATGTTTCTACTGGATGCCAGTCTTGCTCAGTGGGAAATTTTGAAAGTGCATCAGGCAATATGTACAAAGGCTTAAAATAAAAAAAAAGCAGTGTGTGTCCCAAGACTTTTTAATGTATCTTTCCCCTCGGTGTTTTGACTTAGCTTTACAAATACAAATTTATATCCTCGTTGATATCCATCATTAAATCGGGCCACAGAGAAGTTTGAGATTCTTGTTTAGGTGTTTGAGATCTTCCAAAAGAAGTGGTCTCTTTTGAGCACTCAATCAAAATTTAAGTAGACTGAATCGGTACCACAATGGTGTTGTCTAGGAATAAAATAGTCCTATGACATTTAACAACAGTACAGCATTTAATTGTATTCCTAGTTAAATGACTTTGTGATGCCTAAGGGACATTTTCTAACAGGGATAGACATTAGCTACTAATTATCACACATTCTACATGTTACTATTGATTCAGTCTTTAAGGCATAGTAAGGGAGCAGAATTGCTAAGCCAGCCCTAATAAATGCCTTGCACCATACAATATCTATTTACAAAGTACGGTAAAGAGGAAAAATCACACTTAATAGAATACACTGAGAGGGTCACTTTAGAAGCTCTGTTTGTGATTTGCATATCTGAAAATGCCCAATTGAACATGCCAATCACATCCATGTCTCAAGAAATCACATCCACGTCTCAAGAGTCATTTTAGAAGGGCCTGAATTTACATGTGTCTGGCGCCACGATTTTAGAATGGCGCCAAACTTTGACCACCAGTAGACACGTCCATGTCTAAACCTTTTCCTGGGCACGAATAAGCATTGGGAAAGTGCTCATTACAACCAGCAAGCAACAGTAGAGGGAAGAGAGGAATGCCTCTTGACTCCCCCAATAATTTTCCTCACTTCAAAAAAGCATACTGTTAAAGTAGCTTTTTTGTATGCTGTGTGCTGCTGCACCTCTCCACTTGCAAAATGGCAGTCTGAGACGTGGACGTGCTGGCAACAGAGACACTGCCACAGGCATGTATATGTTGTCGGTTTCGTGGATGTGCATATTTTACACGTGCAAGTTTCTACAATCACCTGTTTCCATGCACATCTCTGGGTATTGATATTGTACATCCTTGCATATCATTGGAGACGTTTATCTTTTGGGGTAGAGATAGGTCGATTTTAGATTTTCTCTGCTGCCCCTCCCATGGACTTAGAAACATAGAAATATGACGACAGAAAAAGACCACATGGCCTATCTAGTCTGTCCTTCCATAACAACAACTACAACAGTCCCCTTTTTCCCTTTAGAGATCCTCTGTGTTTGTCCCATGCTTTTTTGAATTCAGTTACTGGCCTTATCTCTACCACCTCCACTGGGAAACTGTTCCACAGATCCACCACTCTTTCTGTAAAGAAATATCTCCAGGAACAAGCAGGAATGAGTCTTTACATATGGGTACGTCGGTACTGACGGAGCCTGCGCGGGAACGCTCCCCAGCGTCCCAAAAAAGGAAAGCTTTTGGGAGCATCCCACAGCGCCTGCGCGCTGCCTTCCCGCCTTTCCTAACCGCCTCTCTCCAGTTCTTCTTTTCCGCGGAGCCAGCAGGTCGTGTTCTTGTCACCGCTGAAGAAGTTCTTTATTTTATTTTATTTCTTTGGTCGCGCGTCTGCCTTCTTCGACGTCGGACCTGTACCGCCGGTCTTTTCTTTCTTTTCTTTAAAAAAAAAAAAAAAGAATACTCCGTTCCACTTCAGTGTATTTTTTCTTCTTTGGGCCTAACAGAAAAATTCCTCATGGAAAAGCCCGCCACCGGGTTTAAAAAGTGCAGCGGTACCATCTCTGTTACCGACACCCATGACTGGTGTCTTAAGTGTTTGGGTCCTGACCATTCCATCACGGATTGTGCGTCCTGCTCCATGATGTCTAAAAGAGGTTTACAGAACCGAGCAGCCAAGCTCAGTACACTATTTCCCTCTGATGCAGCTTCGGTGGCATCGACGTCGTCCAGGGCTGCTTCTTCTTCCTATGGATCTCAGGTAACCAAACATAAGTCCAGCCGGTCCTCGAAGGGTAGATCTCCCTCTAAGCATCGAGATGCCTCCGGGCTTGCCCTCGAGGATCCTGCACCAGCAAAAGTACCCCGGCGGGAAGCTCCGGCTTCCAAAGCTCCTCCTATGGGGTCACAGGTTGACATCGATGGCACGGCCTCGACCGATCACCTGTTGCAGTGTTCTGGGGTACCGGTGGAATCTGCCAGTACCGACCTCCAGACATTCATGGCGTCGATGGATCAGAATGTTCTGACCATGCAGCGTGCCATTATGGCATTCATACAAGCTGCGACGCCGCTGGTACCGCAACAAGCTCCGTTGTCGGTACCTGCTCCGACACCGGCTCCAATATCGGTTCCGGTGCCGGTACCGGTTGCATCGACATCGACATCGACTTCGGTGTCGACTGCAGTGGTACCCTGTCCGATGATGCCTATCGGTACCGATGACTCCCGATGTCGATACCACAAGGTATGCGTATCGGGCTTTACAGGAGCATCCAGACAGGTGATACTTCGATTCCTCCGAAGACTCTGATGCATCGGAGGCCTCTGTCAAAGCATCGGTACTCCTTCCTCGGGAGCCTTCTTCTCCAAAAAGAAGAATGTCCCCTCCAGAAGACTTGTCTTTTCAAGACTTCATAAGGGAAGTGGCCAAGGGGCTTTCTATCTCAGTAGCCCCTGAGACAGAGCCTAGAGCCAAAAAATTGGATATTTTGCAATATCCCAAGGCTCCTAAAGAAGCAGCCACTTTGCCAATTCATGAGATCCTTTATGACTACATGATAGGCATATTGGAGACTCCTCTCACCATCTCTTCTCTTTCTCATAGGTTGGACACCATGTATCGTGTCCCTCCTTGTCCTGGATTTCATAAAACTCAGCTACCTCACCATTCTATTGTGGTGGAGTCTGCTATGAAAAAGTTAAAGAGTGCAAAGAGGCACTCGTCTGCTCCTCCAGGAAGAGAATGTAGAACCTTAGATGCTTTTGGCAGGAAAATCTTCCAGGCCAGTATGCTTGTTGCCAGAATCAACTCCTATAGTCTCTATATGGGGATGTTTCTGAAGGAAGTTACAGATCATCTGCAAACTTTCCTCCCTTTTCTTCCAGAAGATAAAAGGGAGGACTTTCTTACCTGGCTTAAGCATGCCCAGGATGTTTCCAAATTCTCTAACCGTGCAGCCTTTGACTCTTTTGAGGGGGCCAGCAGAGCCTCGGACATTGCCATAGGTGCACGCAGAATTGCTTGGTTACGAGCTTCTGATTTGGAACCCTGGGTCCAAGATGGATTGGGAAATCTTCCTTGTACAGGTGAAAACCTGTTTGGCAAAGATTGGCAAGCAAAGGCCACCCAGATGGATGCAGAAAACTCTGCTTTGGATAGGCTTTCAAAGTCTACCTCTAATCCTGTCCAGAAGAGGTTGTTCAAAAAGACATATTTTCCCAAGAAGGGAAGATATTATCCTGTTTATGGTCAGCAGACATCTTCTGCAGGTCGTTTTGCTGCGAAGCGTCAACAACCTAAACAGGCCAAGTCTAAGGCTGCAAGGCCTACTGTAGCCCAACAGCCTCAGCCTCCTCAGGGCCTTTGACTTGCTGCTAGAGAACTTAGCATTTCTGACTCTAAAAGAACCAGAGCCTCTCACCATTCCAAGAAGGTTAGCTCACTTTGCTCCCAGATGGGAGCAAATTACAGCAGAGCAGTGGACCCTTTCCATCATAAGGGAAGGGTACAAACTTCATTTCTTAAACCTTCCTCCTCACACCATGGTGAGACAGTTCAATTCTCCAACATCTCTCCTCGACCTTCTGGGTCAAGAGATTTCTACCCTTCTTGCCCAAGGGGCAATAGAAGAAGTGCCTCTTCTTCAACAGGGCTCAGGGTTCTACTCCCCCTACTTTCTGATTCCAAAGAAAACAGGGGGTTACAGACCCATATTAGATCTCAGAGAATTGAACAAATTCCTATGCAAGGAGAAATTCAAGATGATTTCTCTAGGTACTCTCCTTCCATTCCTTCAGAGTCAGGATTGGCTTTGTTCTCTAGATCTCAAGGATGCGTATACCCATATACTCATCCATCCAGCACACAGAAGGTTCCTTCGGTTCCTTTATCAGGGAAAGCACTATCAATAAAAGGTGCTTCCCTTTGGTCTGGCCTCTGCTCCAAGAGTGTTCACAAAATGCATGGCAGTAATAGCTGCATTTCTACGCACTCTAGGAATATTCGTATTCCCATATCTGGACGACTGGCTCATCTGAGCTCCATCCCAGTCAGAGGCCCAGACTTCCCTAGCCTGCACAATGCGTGTCCTGCAGTATCTGGGACTGGTTATAAACATTCCAAAGTCCAAACTCACCCCTACTCAGTCTCTAGAGTTCATAGGGGCCTTGCTGGATATCACAACTGCAAGGACCTATCTTCCCCAGGCCCGTTGCCTACGCTTAGTGCAGTTAGCCTCTCCGATTCAGTTAAAAACCCACCTAACTGCTCGAGAGATGTTACAACTGCTAGGCCACATGGCATCCACTGTGCATGTGGTCCCTTATGCTCGCCTTCACATGAGGGCAGCTCAATGGACTTTGTCCACCCAGTGGACCCAGGCATCTGGAAGTCTGTCAGACAAAATAGCAACCTCCAGGTGCCTCTTTTGGTCTCTCCAGTGGTGGAAGTCCACTCAAAATCTGTTGCTGGGGTCCCCCTTCCAACAGTTGTTACCCCAAGCAATCCTTACAACAGATGCCTCTCCAAAGGGTTGGGGAGCTCATCTTCAAGACCTCTCCACCCAGGGCATACATATCAACTTCTTAGAGCTCAGAGCAATCTTCTTGGCTCTCAGAGTCTTCCATACCCTGCTCAGCTACAAGTCAGTCCTCATTCACACGGACAACCAAGTAGCCATGTTCTATGTGAACAAGCAGGGAGGAACTGGCTCTCTGTTGCTTTACAACGAAGCTCTGAGATAGTGGGCCTTCGCCAGAGAGCATCAAATTCATCTTCTGGCAGTATACCTTCCAGGAGTTCAAAACTCTTGGGCAGACAGACTCAGTCGAGTTCTGCTTCCACACGAATGGTCCCTTCATATGGACCAGATAGTCAGAATCTTTCGAATTTGGGGAACCCTGGACATAGATCTCTTTGCAAGTCCGTGGAATGCCAAACTTCCCCGATTCTGTTCCAGAATTCCGTGTCAGGGAGTTCAGGCCAAGGATGCCTTCCTCCTTCATTGGGGTCAAGACTTCCTGTACGCCTTTCCACCCATTCCCCTAATTCCCAAGACCCTGTTCAAGCTTCAGAGAGATCGAGGGACTATGATCCTCATAGCTCCACGTTGGCCACGCCAAGTGTGGTACCCTCTACTTCTGCATCTTTCCCAAGCTCCCTCCCTGGACTTAGGGTCTGCTCCAGATCTCCTGTCTCAGGAGGGGGGAACGTTGTGGCACCCAAACCCCCAATCTCTCCATCTCAGGGCTTGGTTGCTGAAGGCTTAGACCTTCAAGATTGGCATCTTTCTCAGCAAGTAAGGGATATCCTTCATGCTTCCAGAAAGCCTTCTACCAGATGTTCCTATGCTTTTAAATGGAAATGGTTTACCATTTGGTGTGCTGAGAAGGGTATTAACCCTCTAGCAATACCTTTGAATTCCTTACTAGAGTATCTCCTGCATCTTTCCCATGCAGGCCTCAAGACAAATTCAGTAAGGGTCCATTTGAGTGCTATTGCAGCATCTCTCAAGCCTCTCAATGGACAACCTGTTTCCTCTCATCCTCTTATTGCAAGATTCATGAGAGGCCTTCTTTTAACTAAACCTCCCATTAGACCACCTCCAGTGGCATGGGACTTGAATCTGGTTCTTGGTCAGCTCATGAAGCCACCCTTTGAACCCTTAGCCACTACCTCCTTGAAATTTCTTTCCTGGAAGGTTATCTTTCTTATTGCAGTCACCTCAGCTCGCCGCATCAGTGAACTGCAAGCCTTAGTGGCTAATCCACCTTATACAAGGTTCCATCATGATAAGGTAGTCCTTAGGACCAATCCACACTTTATGCCTATAGTGGTCTCGCCTTTTCATCTTAACCAAGAGGTATATTTACCTGTCTTTTTTCCAGGTCCTCATGCATCAAGTGCAGAGAGGAATCTTCATATCCTGGATTGTAAGAGGGCTCTTGCCTTTTACTTGCAAAGGACACAGCAACATAGAAAGTCTTCTCAACTCTTTGTTGCCTTTGATCCCTCTCATTTGGGACTTCCAGTCTCTAAGAGAACACTGTCAAATTGGATTGCTCAGTGTATTTATTTCGCCTACCAGAGTAAGAACCTTTCTCTGGAGGGCGTCACAGCTCACAATGTGAGGGCCATGGCAACCTCTATGGCTCATCTAAATTCTGTGTCCATCGACCAGATCTGTCGAGCGGCCACCTGGGCCTCGGTTCATACCTTCACAGCCCATTACTGCTTGGACAAGGACTCCCGCCGGGATGCCTTGTTTGGTCAGGCTGTTCTCAAACACCTGTTCCATACTTAATCAACTCCTACCCTCCATCCCTGGTTGGATGCCTGAGATCCATGGGAGGAGGTAGAGCCCTTCTCAGGGTCTCACAACCTTGGGGATCTCCCGGGCATCTCTAGCTGGGGAGTCCCCATATGTGAAGACTCATTCCTGCTTGTTCCTGGAGATAGCACAGTTACTTACCTGTAACAGGTGATCTCTGGGAACAGCAGGAATAAGTCTTAACAACCCACCCACCTCCCCTAGGAGTTGTATCTCTCTATCTTTCCTTTCCTCTCTCTCTCTTTGTCTCAGCTTTAAAACTCGAACTGGAGAGAGGCGGTTAGGAAAGGCGGGAAGGCAGCGCGCAGGTGCCTTGGGATGCTCCCAAAAGCTTTCCTTTTTTGGGACGCTGGGGAGCGTTCCTGCGCAGGCTCCGTCGGTACCGACGTACCCATATGTGAAGACTTATTCCTGCTGTTCCCAGAGATCACCTGTTACAGGTAAGTAACTGTGCTATTTCTGCATATCACTCCTGAATCTATCCCCCTTCACCCTCATCCCATGTCCCCTAGTAGCAGAACTTGCTTTCAATTGAAAGAGGCTCTCCCCCTGAACATTTATGCCACGGAGGTATTTAAACATCTCAATCATATCACCTCTATCCCGCCTTTCCTCTAAGGTGTACATATTAAGATCCTTAAGTCTGTCCTCATATGCTTTATAATGAAGACCACTAACCATTTTATTAGCCAACCTCTGCACTGACTCCATCCTGTTCACATCCTTTTGAAGGTGCGGTCTCCAGAATTGCACACTATACTCCAAATGAGGTCACACCAAAGACTTATAAAGAGGCACTATCACCTCCTTTTTTCTGCTAGCCATTCCTCTCCGTATGCACCCAAGCATCCTTCTAGCTTTTGCTGTCACCTTTTCTACCTTTTTAGCTACTTTAAGATCATCAGACACAACCACACCTAGGTCCCGCTCTTCTTTAGTGGACAAAAGTACTTCACCCCTTATACTATATTGCTCCCTTGGATTGCTGCAGCCTAAATGCATGACCTTACATTTTTTAACATTAAATCCCATCTGCCTAATTCTAGACCATTCTTCAAGCTTAGCTAGATCCCTCCTCATGTTATCTACACCTTCCTGGGTGTCTACTCTATTGCAGATTTTGGTATCATCCGCAAAGAGGCAAACCTTACCCGACAGCCCTTCCGCTATATCACTAACAAAGATGTTAAAAAGAATCGGACCAAGGACAGATCCCTGGGGCACATCACTGGTAAGTTCTTCTCCTCAGAGTGGGACTTGGATGTCTCAGATGGCACCTAAACGGCCTGTATACTCGTAAAATGCCATTTCACAACAGAAATAAAAGACAAAGTTATTATATTAAAAGTCAAATGCATTAGTTGTCTAGGTAGAAAAAGGGATGTCCAAGTCAAAATATTTTGCAAAAGGCTTACGGAATGCGGAGCCTTTTGGTAAATACCAGTAAGGCCATGTAGTTGATGGCATGTACAAAGAGAACAGCCATTTTGGAACGAACCTAAGTAGTGCTACTTACATATGCAAGCAGCTGATTTTTGAACCTATGCATGTAAGTACTAGATTACACAAAGCTGCATATCCAAGGGGAGGCAGTTAAGGACCCATGTTTCAAAACCATAATATTTTGGCTTTTTTAAAGAGGTGTTAAGCACCAGAGAAGTAAGCGCAATAGATTCCTCAAATACTCTTCCAAAATCTATCTAAACGAGCAGTTAGCTGACATTTGTGACTCGGAGCACGTGTAAATGCCAGCGGACATATTTTTTGAAATATACGTGTATTTCAATTAAAAATGAGCAAATAGCCACATAGTTTCAGGCTCACCCAAATCATGCCCAGGGCATGCCCTCTTTAAAACTGTGCACGTCGCAGATAAACATGCATATGTAGAAGCTTTTCTAACATCACTACGTAGATGCATAGAATTATTCACACATGTAAACCCACATTTACGTATGCAAATGCAACACAGCCCTTCTGCAATGAGCTCCTAAGGCGTTTAAACATTTTCTCTTAATACACAATAGGTTATAGGAGATGATATGCATCCTTGGGCTGCAAATGGCAGACAGGGCTATTATGAGGCTGCCAGCCCTGGCTGTGGCTCCTTGTTCATTCTGTCTGCAGTTTTTCAGCAGCTTCTTAAGTTAACAGCAGTCCGGTGGTTGTCCGCCTCCCCTGCTTTTAGAATTGCATTTGGTGCCAGCAGGTTTTCTGGAGCTTGTAATAGAATGTGTAATTCTTCTGGCATCAACAACACATTGACAAGGAGTATGGCTAGCGGAAGGGACAAATGTGTTTGCAGACCATTCTGTTGTGCAGCCACATTTGGTTTTATTGTCCTTTCCACTCACCCTCTTTTTGATTAGTAATTTAAGTATTTAGGGTGGACGAATCTTCTGTCACAGTTTTTACTTACTCAGTAGAACAGTATAATAGTTCCAAGAGTTCTCATTTTGCCCTTAATAGACAACACTTGAGAATAACTCAACAAATGTTCTTTGAGCCTCTTCAGCCCTGTAGTTTGGCTCACCTTAGTTGGATAGGATTGAGAGCCTTGGGGATCCTAAATCTGTTTTGTGCTTAGGCAGGTGAGGGAAGTCAGCCTTGGTAACAGTATATGGTTAAGAATAGGCAACATTTATTTTGGGCCTGGAATATTTGTTAGCCTCTGGACGTCTTACACCAAGGTAGTTTGGTATAATTCATTGCTGATTAACAGTGACTGAAATGCAGTTTTAATTTCTTTGAACTGCTGGTGGCTGCAGAAGCTTGCCAAGTACTACTGAACAAGATAAGGAGAAAATGAGGGCACTGATGAACCAAATGCAACTTAGTGACACAGCGGGTCATGAGGTAACTGAATTGCTAAAGCAACTGGGTTATGTTATGTTGTTATGTTATGTTACTCTTTATTAGATATACCGCATATCTGACAACCCTATGTGGTTTACATTAATAAAAATTAACCAAAAACACATAACATAGAAAAAGAACGCCATAGTAAACAGGAAAGATACAGCAGAAAGAGAAAACACACCAACTAAAACAGACGCAGTAAAGACAGGCAGCCAGGCTGAGGTATCAAGAAGATTATGATGTAGGCCAGCAGCCTGTTTATTTTGAAGAAGTTACTGAACAAATGAGTTTTCAGGGACTTCTTGAAACTCTTCAAATCCAAGGTGGTTTGTAAGGCGGTAGGCAAACAATTCCACAATGTAGGGGCCACTACGGGAAAAAAGCTGTCCGACGAGTGGACTCATATTTAATGATAGCTGGGGATGGAATAATTAACCCAAAAACCATGTACAGAGTGTAACTTCCTCACAGGGGCATGCAGTGTTATTAAAGAAGAAAGGTAGTCTGAGGCCTAATCATGTATTGCCTTAAAGGCGAACAATAAGACCTTGTAATGGAGTCATTCTGAAATAGGGAGCCAGTGGTAATGTCTAAGCAAAGGCGTAATGTGATCATATCGATGTGCTTAGCCTAGGGTGCGCACTGCAGTATTCTGTACAGTTTGCAAATGTCTGAGTTGGTAAAATGGCATATCTAAATAGACAATATTACAATAGTCTAAAAGGGACATAACAGTATGAAGTATCACTGTTGCTTGGGTTGCTTCCAGAAGGCTGAGAATGGTTGGGGACTAGGACATTGTTTCTCAATCATCTTCTGGGGGCTCACCTAGCTAGTGAAGTCTTCAGGGTGACCGCAGAGAGCTTGCATGAGAGAGATTTGCATACGCTGTGTCCCCAGTTTATGCAAATCTCATGAAAATTCACGATAGTAATCTTGAAACCCTCACTGGCTAAGTATGCCTCCAGCCTTTCTTTTAGTGGAGGGTGTTTTTAGGTAGGGAGAGGGAAACGATGCACATAGACTGCATTTTCAACTCCGTATATATTTTCTCTCCAAGGAGTACCTGCCAATAGATCATGTGCAAATTTCCATGCCTACTTTCACTTAAAAACTTTGTGCATGTAAAAAGGATCCGTGGGCATTCTGACTGCAGAGAGTTTGACAGCTGCCCCCATTATGTTCAGATTTGGATATGCATTATGTGCTTCTGTATGCTCCATGAGAAGTGTCCTTTATGGTATGCATTGGGGGCCCATTTACTTCCATTGTCTTAGAGGGTGAGATTTACATAAGAGTCACCAAATATCCTTAGAAATACATGGACTGTATAGCTTATGGAGAGTACTGAGAAAATCTTGGTACATTTTTTGAACAGTTTAAAGGTTCCTTAGGATAAGGAGAATAAAGTCACTACCGTATTAGTGTGCACTAGTGCTATCAGCTTGCATTACTAGTAAATAGGGCCCCTTGCATAAAATGCAGCCTGTGGTAGATAATGCATGTCAATAGCATTTGTGCACTTTAGTAAATCTAGCCCTAAGTTCTATACATCTTTCTTTCCTCCTAATGCTTCTCACAGGGTGGAGTGAAATCAAGTTATCATTTCCAAAGTTAGCCTTAGAACATTTGTTGCACTGTAAATGGAATGATGTTTTACAGCCATAGTTGCTGGCCATCTGGTACCTTCTAGGGCAGGGGAACCCAACCCAGTTCTCGGGACACAGTTTTACAGGATGACCACAATGAATATGCATATGAGAGATTTAAATGTGTTGCCTCCATCACACACAAATCCCTCTCATGCATAGAAACATAGAAATATGACGACAGAAAAAGACCACATGGCCTATCTAGTCTGTCCTTCCATATCAACCACTACAACAGTCCCCTTTTTTCCTTTAGAGATCCTCTGTGTTGGTCCCATGCTATTTTGAATTCAGATTCTGTCCTCATCTCTACCACCTCCACTGGGAGACTATTCCACGGATCCACCACTCTTTCCATAAAGAAATATTTCCACATATAACTCCTGAATATATCCCCTTCACCCTCATCCCATGTCCCCTCATAGCAGAACTTGCTTTCAATTGATATTCATTGTGATTATCCTGAAAACCTGACTGGTTAGGTGTGTCCCGAGGACTGGATTCAGAACCCCTGGTCTAGGGACATGCAGTTGTTTGAAAAGGCATGGAGGGAAATGTCAACATTTCCTATAACGTTTCTTGTTTTCAAACAAAAATAGAAGAACCTCCTCCCAACAAATGTCATCATTTCCCATCTGTCATTAATAGGGTGCACTATTGAGTAGAAGTAGTACGTGCTATAGCCAAATAGCGCACACTGATGCTCAGTATCTTGACCTGTTATTGAATAGTGTGCAATATTCACCCATAGCATGCACTATTGCACAATAGTGTGCACTGTTAATTGCATTTTTCCCAAAATGAAATAAAAAAAAGAAAATCCCATAAATGACATGGGAAACTAAACAAAAATTAACATTTTTGGCCTTCACACTCCCTAGTACATTCTGTAGATGTGATTTTCAGAGGCTGTTAGAGGTAAAGAGTAATTGAACTCTGCTCACCTTCTGACTTCATGTGAGACGGTGTGAATGAAGACTCATTTTAGGTCCCTATCTTACCTAGATGATTTTATGGCAGCTGGCAATCACAGTCTCATCTACATCTACATTAAAGTGCTTTTTGAAGTATAGAATTGTTAGTGTTTCAGTAAAACCATGCTTGTCCTGAATTTGAAAAACCATGATTTGGCATTTGTTCTTTAATCACTCACCACCCACCCGAATGAAGTCTGATCCAGTCCAGGTTTTGGCTGCATATAAAACATAAAGGGGTAGATATTCAGACTGCAGCGCTTGATCACCATGGCCAAAGTACTGGTGCCTCTCTGGTGTCTGGCGCTGAATATCTGTTTCACTGACGCTAGGTCTTGCTATGTAGTTGGCAAAGGTATTAAGCTGTCAACTGGATACCAATTTTGCATAAAGTTTGGACAGCCATTGACCTGTAACTTTATGCAGATTGCTACTCCAATTAGGAGCCGAATAGCACTGCTAACCAGATAGGAGTCGGGACCACCCCAGTTCTACGCGCAGACCACCCCGAAACTAATCGCACATTTCTAGGACAACCTTTGAGGATATTCAGCAGCATTAATCGCTTACTGCCACTGAATATTTGGCAGAGAGGGAGTTTTTTTGGTTTTTCAGGTTCTGCAAGCCACATAAACCCTTTGCATAGCAACCCCCAAGGTTTTTACCTAGTTATTAAAAGCAGATAGAAACTGTTATCTTCACAACAAAAAGAACAAGTTGAAAAGTGCACACTTACCGTGAGACACAGTGGTGTGTTTCCACTTTCATCCCTTCTCCGAGTCGTATATGCTGGGGGTGGGGTCTTAGTTGAAGCAGCCATGTAAAGTGGGTCCCCAATGAGTTGTAGGGTACATGTAAGCAGGTGTCTGGGTGTGAGCATACTGTGGGTGGTGATTATGGCATGTGTGTGAACCAGTGGTATGATGTGTATATCTGTCTACACAGGAAGAGTTTAGCTATGGGGTTGTGATGGTGGGATGACAAGGCAGTAAGGGATACTTACGTGTGTGTTAGCAGTTTGTGCCAGAGTCTGTCTATATGTGTAAATGTGTATGCTGGGATATCTGTATGGCATATATGAGTGTGTTGGAGGTGTGCATGTCCCTACTGTATCCCGGGAGGTATGCGTGAGGTGTGCCATGGACTGTATGGGTGTTGTGGTGGGAGGATGTGGGTGTGTACGCATGGCTCTGGACGTAGGCATCTCTCTCAATTGAACTTTCCCCTACCCTCCTGCACAAAGACCTTCTACCTCTCATGGGAGAACTATTCAGGCAATTGGCAACAGACCCCACATGAGAAGGGGCCATACAGGACTTGGTGCTTACCAATGGTGAAAGTGTTTCTGATGTTGTAGTGGGAGATCATTTTGCATCCAGTGATCACCAGATGGTGTGGTTCAGTATTAGGACTGTTAGAATCCATTCAAAGGTGAGGATCTTAGACTTTAGGAAGACTAATTTTGCCAAGATGGGCCAATACCTCAGGGAGTTGTTAGTGGGATGGCAACAGCTGGGGGATGTAGAAAAACAGTGGGCAAAACTGAAAGGGGATATTTTAAGGGCAACCAAACCTTTTGTTAAAATGGTAAATAAAGGTAAAAGGAAAAGGAGACCGCTATGGTTTTCGAAAGAAGTAGCTGAAAAAGTGAAGAAAAAGAGGGAGGCCTTCATGAAATACAAGAGATCACAGAGAGAGGAAGACAGGCATCTGTATTTGGAAAAACTTAGAGAAGCTAGCAAAGTAGTCAGGAAGGCAAAGATTCAAAAGGAGGAGTAAATAGCCAATGCAATAAAATGGGGGGGGGGGGGGAGATAAGACATTTTTCAGATATACGTATTAGTGAGAAGAGGAAGGGCAAAAGTGGTATTGTCAGACTCAAGGGTGCAGGGGAGGAATATGTAGAAGCTGATAAGGATAAAGCGGAATTGCTTAACAAATTTCTGTTCTGTGTACACATATGAAGAACCAGGAGCAGGACCTCAGAAAACACCCACAAACAGGAACAGAAGTGAGGGAAATCTTGAACAATTTTCAGAAGACTGTATTCGTGAGATACTAGCTCAACTTAAAGTAGACAAAGCGATGAGACCGGATGGGATACGCCCTAGAATACTGAGGGAACTTGGGGACGTTCTAGCAGCACCACTGACTGACCTTTTCAATGCCTCATTGGGGGTCAGGAGTGGTGCCAAAGGACTAGAGAGAGGCTCATGTGGTGCCTTTACACAAAAGCGGAAGTAAGGATGTGGTTGAAAACTATAGGCCGGTTAGTTTAACTTCAGTGGTGAGTAAATTATTGGAAACGCTGCTGAAAGAGAAAATAGTGAGGTTTCTGGAGTCCAGCGGATTACAGGATCCGAGGCAGCATGGATTCACCAGAGGCAGGTCTTGTCAGACAAATCTGATTAATTTCTTTGACTGGGTGACCAGGGAGTTGGACCGAGGGAGAGCCCTAGATGTGGTGTATTTAGATTTCAGTAAAGCCTTTGACACTGTTCCTCAGAGGTGACTTATAAACAAACTGAGCACCCTAGGGATGGACCCTAAAGTTACTGCTTGGGTTAGAAATTGGTTGGGTGGGAGGCGACAAAGAATACAAGTAAATGCCTTTACACACTAGGCTACAAGCAAGTTGTTCAACAATCCACACATTCTAAAGGTAACATCCTTGATCTCATATTTGCCCCACTATCCGCCCTCAAGCAACTTCAAAATATTATACTAACAATAACTGATGTCCCATGGTCAGATCATAATCTCATTATGTTCCTGATTCCCATTCAAAAGAAGCAATATTCTGTTGACAAGAACCTAAACAAATATGCAAATACCACATCCAGAAGCTTCCAACCTTTTAACAGGGAACAGATCCTCGAGGAAACTGACGCACTCTTTAAAGACTCTACCCTAAACCTGGAAGAGATCATCACTTCTTGGAATAACAGACTCAACCGCCTATCATCTCGTCCACCCAGAAACAAGCCCTCAAGAAGAAAAGCTACTGCACCTTGGTTTACCTCAGAGCTAAAGGACTCCCTAAAACTTCTGCGAAAGCTCGAGAAGAAATGGAGGAGGTCACGCACCAATACCAATCAAACCGCATACATGCAACATCTTGACGCTCACCGCAAAGCCATTTCAGAAAAAATGAGACTATATCATACAGACACCCTGAAACGTGCTATAAACAAACCCCACGATCTATTTACCCTTGTCAAGAAATTAGCCAAGGAACCTTCACAAGAAAACCAGTGCGAAATCAACCCACAAGAATATGCCCTTTACATACAATCTAAGATGTGCTGTACAAATAAAATTATAATACCCCCTATCCCGAATATTCATGGGCTCCCAGCTCCTTTAGCCTCATTCTCCACCCCTTCGCTGAAGCTAATTGAAGATATAATCTCATCTCTTAACTTATCCACAGCACACACTGATCCGTGTCCAGCCTTTTGGATAAAGGACCTTCGCAAAGAGCTTGCTCCAATAATATCCAGGATCATAAGCCTATCTTTTGACACCGGCTCATTCCCAGCTGCCCTCAAACAGACTTCTATCAGACCTCTGCTAAAAAACCTCAAGTTAGATCCACAAATAACGGACTCTTACCGACCCATTTCCAGCATACCCACTCTTGCCAAAATAATCGAAAAAATAGCCTACAGACAACTGCAAGACCATATCGACACTGAAGCGCCTTTGGATACTTGTCAACATGGATTCAGGGAATCCCACGGGGGTCGAAACCCTCCTTACTTCACTTCTCAACAGCCTAAACCGTGGTATCGATAACATCAAACAGGGCTTTGTTCTCATCTTTTTAGATATTGCGGCTGCTTTTGACTCGGTTTGTCACGAGCTCCTCATTATCCGCCTAAGAGAGAAGGGCATTTGTGGAAATGCTCTCGATTGGTGCATCTCATACCTCTCTGAGAGATGGCAGCAGGTTCGCTCAAATGGCGAAACATCAGATCCATTTCACCAAGGTCAAGGAGTCCCGCAAGGTTCCTCTTTGTCATCACTTTTATTCAACATCTACATGCAACCCTTATGCAACATTATCAGGTCCTTCAGTGTCAACTATATGATTTATGCTGATGACGTGTTACTATATATTCCGTTCTACATAGATAAGATGAACCTTACCCCCATAACCAACTGTTTTAACGCCATTTCAAATTGGCTACTGACCCAAAACCTCAGAATCCAGAACAAAAAAACAGAGGTCCTTTTTATCTCAAGGAACTCTAAATTCACACCACCCACATTCCTTGAAGTTCAAGATGCCAAGCTGCAAGTAAAATCCCACATCCGATACCTTGGAGTGATCCTGGATCAAAATCTAGATATGAAGTCCCACATAGCCAATACTGTAAGGTCAGTTTATTTCAAGATTCGCTCCCTCAGACACCTCCGCCGAATGATTGATCCAGATGACTTCCGTACAGTCTACCAGGCCCTAATTATCCCACACTTTGACTTCGCAAACTGTATACTACAGGGGCTCCCCCAATCCACCCTTAACCCGCTTCAACTAGCATTAAACAGCGCAGCAAGAGTGCTTTTCGGGATACCTAAAAGAGAACATGTAACACCTCTCCTGAAACAATTACACTGGCTCCCTATCCAAGCAAGAATCACCTTCAAGACCCTGCTACTAGCCTTCAAAGCTCAAAAAGGACTTGCTCCCTCTTCACTATCAGATTTGATCCAACCAATCCCTTCCAATAGGCTTCGAAGAACCACGGAACTAAACATGCTAAAAGTTCCAAAAGAGTCCTTAAGATACATCTCCGCAACTGTAAACCGATCCTTCAGTTTATGCGCTCCGAAAATGTGGAACACCCTCCCACCACACATTAGGGCCATCGCTGATCTCTCCCAGTTTAAAAAGGCCTTGAAGCACCACCTGTTCATCAAATACTTCCCAGAGAACACAGTAACACAAGCTCACTCAAGTAGCACCAATCCCATTCCTAACACGCAACCCCTGCTAACCCATTAACACTGCATACCCCGCTCATACTACAAGGCTCTTTTCATGTACTACTGCATCCATATGTATATAGTTCAATGTCTATTACTCATTGTAAATAATTACCCCGGTTACCCAAGTTTTTGTTCCTGTTCCATGTAAAAAAACAGATAATATGTATCTTATCTGATGTTTTATTGTTCTTTGTAAACCGCGCTGATTACAAATAGTGCGGTATATAAAAGATGTTAAATAAATAAATAAATAAATAAGATGTTAAATAAATGGAGCTCACTCTGAGGAGAAGGATGTTACCAGTGGTGTGCCCCAGGGATCTGTCCTTGGTCTGATTCTTTTTAACATCTTTGTTAGTGATATAGCGGAAGGGCTGTCGGTAAAGGTTTGCCTCTTTGCAGATGATACCAATATCTTCAATAGAGTAGACACCCAGGAAGGTATAGATAACATGAGGAGGGATCTAGCTAAGCTTGAAGAATGGTCTAGAATTTGGCAGCTGGGATTTAATGTTAAAAAATGTAAGGTCATGCATTTGGGCTGCAGAAATCCAAGGGAGTAATATAGTTTAGGGGGTGAAGCACTTTGTCCACTAAAGAAGAGCGGGACCTAGGCGTGGTTGTGTCTGATGATCTTAAAGTAGCTAAACAGGTAGAAAAGGCAACGGCAAAAGCTAGAAGGATGCTTGGGTGCATACAGAGAGGAATGGCTAGCAGAAAAAAGGAGGTGATAGTGCCTCTGTATAAGTCCTTAGTGCGACCTCATTTGGAGTATAGTGTGCAATTCTGGAGACCGAACCTTCAAAAGGATGTGAACAGGATGGAGTCGGTGCAGAGGGTGGCTACTAAAATGATTAGTGGTCTTCATTATAAAGCATATGAGGACAGACTTAAGAATCTTAATATGTACTAGGAGGATCTTAATACTAGGAGGATCTTAATATGTACTAGGAGTGGCCTAGTGGTTAGGACAAGGTACTTCAGGCCGGAGGGCCGGGGTTCATGTCCCACCTGGGGACAGCAATCTCAGGCCGGAGGGACTGGGATTTCTAGTCCTATAGGTACTCCTAGTGGTCTTGGGCAAGCCACTTAACCCTCCATTGCCCATGTTCCCTGTAAGTATTAGCGTATGTGTGTCATATCATCTCGTGTTAAATGTATCTCCCAATTGACCGCTTTGACCCGGTGAAAAGCGGGATATAAATACAGCTAACTAAATAAATGTACACCTCAGAGGAAAGGCGGGATAGAGGTGATATGATTGAGATGTTTAAATACCTCCAAAACATAAATGTTCAGGGTGAGAGCCTTTTTCAATTGAAAGCAAGTTCTGCTACAAGGGGACATTGGATGAGGGTGAAGGGAGATGGATTCAGGAGTGATATGCGGAAATATTTCTTTACGGAAAGAGTAGTGGATCCATGGAATAGTCTCCCAGTGGAGGTGGTAGAGATGAGGACAGTAACTGAATTCAAAAAAGCATGGGACAAACACAGAGGATCTCTAAAGGAAAAAAGGGGACTGTTGTAGTTGTTGATATGGAAGGACAACTAGACAGGCCATGTGGTCTTTCTCTGTCATCATATTTCCATGTTTCTATGTTTCTATCCTCTTGCAGTATTCCCCCTCCCTACCCTTCGCCATTCGTCCTTCCCCCCTTCCTCCGCCACCCAACATTGCACTCTGCTTCCTTTCCATGCACACCCTTACACCCACGTTTCATTTTTATTTGATATACTCTGTATCTAAACAAAATCTACATGCTTTACAGCAATCGCTTAAAAAGGAGGGAACGACAGCAGAAGAAGGTGGAATAACAGTCAGGAAAAGGCAATAGGGTACAATATAAATGCTATATAATAAATACAAAAGGAAAAGGGAATACACATGGTCCTGGCTGAGCCTTCAGTAAGCTCAGTGTGACACATTGGATGGGAAGGGAAGAAACTACCTAAGAAGTCAGGAAAAAGCCAGATTGAAATAGTAGGTCTTTAGTAGAGTTTTAAACTTCTGGACTTTAATGTCTGAAGACAAAGCAATTCAGAGAGTTAGGGTCACTACACTAAAACAGGATTTCCTGGTACTATCTAGGCAGATTTTAGAATGAGAGGGAGTTGACAGCAGGTTCTGCTGGGAGAAGAGCATACACTGGAGCACATAAGGAGTTAAGAGATGAACCAGAAAAAATGGTAATTCTGAATAATAAACCTGATTTATTTATTAGGTTTTTTTATACTGCTTTATCATTTCAGCCAGAGCGGTCTACAATGTAACTTACACTTAGTAATGTACATTAAACAGGGGCATTGATAACTTGGATTCTTCTGAGGAATTGGAAGGTAAAGTGACTTGCCCAAGGTCACAAGGAGTGCTAGTGGGAATCAAACCTTGGTCTCTTGGTTACCAAGCCAGTGCTCTAACCATTAGGCTACTCCTCTACTGATGCGTTATGGTAAGCATTTTAAAAAAGATCCTGTAGGTTAAGGGGAACCAGTTCTCTTTGCGAAGAACGGGGTGATGTGTGTGATTTTTCTTAGAGCCCACAATAATTTGACTGAGGTGTTCTGGATTATCTGCAGCCTTGGGCTTTTCAAGCAACTGTACAAGGAATTACACTTATCAAGTTTGGGGATCACGAGGGCAACAATAAGGATACAAGGTGATTTTTTATCCAACATGGAGTGGATGGCGCATAATTGTTTGAACATGAAGAAGGTTAGAAACATAGGGCCCGATACTCAGACCGATTAACGCAGTTAGCAGAGTTGCTAACCGCATTAATCACGGTGACAGGGATATTCAGCGACACTACACAGTTAGTGCTCTGATTATCCCTGGGTGCCCGCCCCTGAAAACCCCAATGCTAGCTGGGTGACGTAGAGGCATTTCAGGGGTGGAGTGGAGGTGACCAGGGCCGTACTGAGTGTGAATCGCGCCCTGTACAACCTGCGGCAGGAGAGAAGAGGCGTGCCTGATGTGCAAGTCGTCGGCATTCTAAGCAGATCTGTTCTCCCTGCAGAGCAGAGGGGAACAGATCTGCTTAGCGTGCCATGAGGCTTAAGGGGCGCATTTTAGGTGTCTTCCGTTGCCTGTCGCCGCTGAGAGAAGAAAAAGTGGTGGCAGTAGGCAACAGCAGACAGCTAAAATGTGCCTCTTAAGCCTTTGCACCTTGCAGCTGCACCGCTCGCACAGGGCTAGGTACGGTCCTGGAGGCAACACCCAGGGATAACTGGGCAGCAGTGATATTCATTCGCTACCCAGTTATCCCTAAATGGTGAAGGTTAGTCACTCTAAAGCAGGGGTGGGGAACCCTGGTCCTGGAGAGCCGCAGACCAGTCAGGTTTTCGGGATATCCCTAATGAATATGCATGATATATATATGCATTAGAGAGATCCGGCCAACCTGACTGGTTTGTGGCCCTCCAGGGCTGGATTTGCCCAGTCAGGTTGGCAGGATATCTCTAATGCATATATATCTCATGCATATTCATTAGGGATATCCCGAAAACCTGACTGGTCTGCGGCTCTCCAGGACCAGGGTTCCCCACCCCTGCTCTAAAGGCTGGCATAACTTTCATTGTTTAAGCACGCTAAGGCTCGGCGGCCCAAAGGCTCGTATTAGCTATGCTTTTACTCAATGCACATTACAGGTGCTAGGGTAATAATGCATATTAGAGCCACTAGGGTGGAACGCACATACAGACCGCATGGCCACTAGGCACACAAGAGGAGAAAATGGTGGGAAACCCCCACATTGCACCAACAGTCGTCAGCCATCTACCCCGAATTGCACCTCAACAAGGACAATGACGAGGTCAAGCCTTGGTACTCACCCCCTGAGAGCCCCAGGCAGAGGATCCATGCTGGGCTCAGCTCTACTCCCAGCTGTACTGTTTCACTGGATTTTGCAGCCCTTCATTTAAGGTGGCCAGCAGGCAAATCTCTCCGAGGGCCTTCTGCAATCTTCGGAAGAGAGCAGTGGGGAACGCAGGAGGAGGGTGTGAGCATTAAGGTTGTGCGAGACTGCTGCACTCTTCCAGATCCTTCCAAATCCTTTCAATTTCTGCCTGCCTAACAGGCTGTTATCATGAAAAGAGCATGGAGATGAAACAATTTTCTCTTCTCCTAAGGCTACCGAAAAGACCACAATCTAGTGGAGCCTCCCATGTGCTCATATGAGAGAGTCACCCTTAAGGTGGTCGTTCACAAGCGTTTAATCAATCTTTTATTCTCAATCCTCAGATTTTCTTCAGAGAGGAGAAAATCTATTCACTATCTGCTGGAGGCAAAGAAATACTGAAGGGACCTCTGGTGGCTGAGGTGAATAGAGGCATAGAAGCGATGTCATTGAAACCTGAGCTTTTCATTGGTTCTTTGTCTCCACCAATCTGCTAGTAGGGGAACACAACCCACTTTTCTGGACTGGTCTAGCAGGACTCAAGGAAAGGACATTATCTAGTAAGTAAAATGTCACCTTTCCTCAGATTACTCATGAGTCTATCCCCTTTCACCTTATTCCTATGCCCCCTCATTGCAGGGCTTTCTTTTCATTGAGAGAGGCTCTCCTCCTGTGTGTTTGTCATAGAGGTATTATGTCTCTATCGTATCTCCTCTCTCCCGCCTTTCTACCAAAGTGTGCGTTTTGAGATCTTTGTCTGTCCCCATATGTCTTATGATGAAGACTACTGACCATTATGTTAGTCACCCTCTGCACCAACTCCATCCTGTTTATATTCCTTTGAAGGTGTGGTCTCGCCAAAGACTTACACAGAGGCACTATCCACCACCTTGTTCCTGCTAGCCATTCCACGTATCTTTCTGGCTTTCATCATTACTTTTTAAAGCTGTTTAGCCACCTTAAGATCATCGGAAACAATCACCCCCAGGTCCCGCTTTTCTTTCATGGACAGGAGTACTGTTTCAGATGACAAGAATCCTCCCCTTTTTTACCCCAAGCTCACATAGTCAAGAGCCCACTCCTCTGACCTACAGGACACTCCAAAATCTTTTCTCTCATCTCATATCCAGGAATTTTGCTTTGTGTCCTGCTAGACATCTGTAAGCATTTCTACACTCCAAACTCATTTCTCCTTCTCAGATCACTCTCAGAGCTCCTCGAACCCATGAGGGACATCTGATTAGTTACTCTCCGACCTACTCTATTGGCTGTGGCTCCATGAGCCTCCAGGGGTGAATGAATTATTACCCGAATGAGTCTCCTCCTTTAGCTTCTTCAGTCCTGCAGGATTCTAACCTGGTAGTCCTGGCACTTAGACCCTGAGAGATGAACCTATGCAGGGCCCAATCCTTCAGGATCTGGAGCTCAGGGTTGGTTGAGTTCACTACCTATATTATGATGGCAGAAAAGCCATCTACATATATATTCCCAAATATATTTTATACATTGTCACGTGCAGGTCCAAGCATAGGTGGGATGATTTATAGTTTTGTGCTGAACCTCTGATCCAGTTCAAGCAGCACTGAATGAGCAACTTCTTTGTAGTGTTAAATCGACTCAGGTATCTTTACGTCTTAGAAGAAAAACTTGAAAAAACAAATGTATATAATATTCCATGAACATTACACTTGCCTACCTATTCACAATTAACTTGTAAATGAAGGAAAAACTGATAGCATTCACTTTAAATGTTGGCCTCCGTCTTATAATGAAAAGAAAAAGATCAGTTCCTTCAAATGTTAGTTCCTGCTGTTCAATATTTATTGCAGTTTTTTATAAGGTTCTTAACATCACTTCTCATTTCAGGTCCTAGCTTATGATAACTTCAGCATGGGATATAAAAGTTCAGGCTTAAAAAGTAAATGGGGCTATCTCCCAGTTGGTGAGAGGTCTTATGTGTGCACTAAGTGCAAAGAGGTCTTTGCTCTCAGGGAACGAGTCCAATCTCTGGACGCTAGAGTCACACACTTGGATGAGCAGAGGCAGATAGAGAGATAAATAGACGAGACCTACAAGAATGTAGTAGAGAATTCCCACCTCCAATCTGGCAGCCTCTCTGCCGCCATGGAGGAAAGAGGTCATGTTAAAGGAGAGCATGGCAGGAAGTGATTCTGTAGCTATGATCTGTCCTCTAGGTGATGTAATACCCTCTCGCACCGGGAATGTGTCTCCAGGGCCATATGCCCATGAGAGAAGGATTAGGGCAGCCATTATAGTTGGTGATTCAATCATTAGCATGTAGATAGCTGGATGGCTAGTAGATGTGAGGATCGCCTGGTAATATGCCTGCCTGCCTGCCTGGTGCAAAGGTAGCAGACCTCATGCGCCACCTAGACAAGGTTATAGAGAGTGCTAGGGAGGAACCTGCTGTCTTGGTACATGTTGGTACCAATGACATAGGAAAGTGTGGGAGGGAGATTCTGGAGGCCAAATTTAGTCTTTTAGGTAAGAAGTTGAAATCCAGAACTTCCAGGGTGGTGCTCTCAGAAATGCTTCCTGTTCCACGCATAGAACACAAGAGGCAGGCAGACCTCCAGAGTCTGAATGCGTGGATGAGATGATGGTGCAAAGAAGAGGGTTTTGGATTTGTTAGGAAATGGACAATATTCAAGAGAATGGAGAGGCTTTTCCTAAAGGATGGGCTCCACCTTAACTAGGGTGGAACCAAGCTGCTGGCATAAACCTTTAAAAAGGAGATAGAGTAGCTTTTAAACTACTGTAGATAATGGGGAAAAGCTGACAGTTGCCCAAGAGCACATGGTTCGGGATGATGTATTTTGAAGAATACTAGCAAAACATGGAAGTCAGAGCATTCTGATAGAAAGGTTCCAGTAAAGGCAAAAGCAACCCAGGTGCTTTTAAGCGCAAACCCAAATTAACCCTGTCATCAAATAGACTGTTCATATTAGCCAAAAACAAACTTTGAAATGCCTGTATGCAAATTCTAGAAGTCTGGGGCCTGATTTTCAACTGCCCCCCTGCCCCCCTTCCGTCTAACCCGGATTTTCAGTGCCAGGGTCATATGCGGCCCCAGTGTTGAAAATCTGGGTCTCGCCGCACAACCCAGAAGCCAGCTGGATGGCACTGCTTTTTGATACTACCCGCTTAGCCCTTGTGACTGAAAGATGAGAAAAACCCTTGCCTATCTTTAAGGTACAGAGGGCTAAGCGGGTAGCATCGAAAATCAGTGCTACCCAGTTAGCCATTTTCTCCGCCCCCACTCTGCCCCGGAATGGCCCTAACATGCCCCGATGCTAACCGCATAGCATCTGGGCGCGTTAGGGACATATCCGGATTTTCAAAGGGCATTACCCATCTAGGTGCCCTTCGAAAATCCTGGATAAGGCATTTACATGGGTAACTAGGGCAGTTAGATATGCCTTTGAAAATCGGGCCTCTAAAAAATAAGATGGAAGAGTTAGAATATATAGCCATGAAAGGTTAGATATAATTGGCATTTCAGAGACCTGGTTGAAGGAGATAACCAATGGGACACTGTGATACCAGGCTACAAACTATATTGCAATGATAGGGTAGATCACATTGGTGGAGAGTGGCTCTATATGTTAAAGAGAATAAAGGCTTTGCAGGTTTTATAGAATCTCTATGGATAGAAATTCCACGTAAAAAGGGGAAGAGAATGGCAGTAAAAGTACTATCGTCCACCTGGACAGAATGAACAGTCAGATGATGAAATGCTAACAGAAATAAGGGAAGTTAGAAAAGTTTACAACACAGTGATAAAGGGAGATTTGAAGTATCCCAGTACTGACTGGGTCAATGTCACATCAGGACATGCTAGGGAGATAAAGTTTCTAGATGAAGTAAAAGCTTCATGGATCAGTTGATTAAGGAACTGACACACGGGGACACTATTTTAGACCTAGTCCTCAGTGGAACACAGGATCTAGTGCAAGAGGTAACTGTTTTGGGGCCGCTTGGCAATAGCAATCATAACATGATCACATTTGATTTAATAAATGGAGGGAGGATAGCAAGGAAATCAACTGCGCTAGCATTTAACTTTCAAAAACGAGATTATAATAAAATGAGAAAGATGGTTAAGAAAAACTAAAAGGAGCAACTGCAAAGGTTAAGAGTTTACATCAAGCCTAGGCATTATTTGAAAATGCTATCGACTTGGGTCAGTGTCACAGCAGGACATGCTAGGGAGATAGTTTTTAGATGAAATAAATGACTGCTTCTTGGAGCAGCTGGTTCATGAACCAACAAGAGAGGAAGCCATTTTGGATGTAATCCTTAGTGGCATGCAGGATCTGGTGCAAGAGATAAGGGTATTGGGGTCACTTGGCAATAGTGATTATAGCATGATGGCATTTGATTTAATAAATGAAAGAAGGATGGCAAGGAAATCCATAGTACTCTCATTTAATTTTCAAAAGGTAGACTATGATAAAATGAGGAAAATAGTTAACAAAAGACTAAATGGAGCAGTTGCAAAGGCTAAAGATTTGCATAAAGCGTGAGCATTGTTTAAAAATACTATCTTGGAATCCCATAACAGATGTATTCCACGCTTTAAGAAAAGGAAGGAAGTCCAAAAAACTGCCAGCATGGTTTAAAGGCGAGGTCAGAAAGGCTTTTGCAGCCAAAAAAGCATCTTTCAGGAAATGGAAAAGGAGCCAAATGACGAAAACTGGAAACATCACAAGCACTGGCAAGTTAGATGCAAGGCATTGATAAGGCAGGCAAAGAGAGAATTAAAAAAAAAAAGCTTGCCGTGGAACCAAAAATGCATAATATAAACTTTTTCAAGTACATTCATAGCAAAAAACTTGTGAGACAGTCAGTTGTACCACTGGATGACAGAGGAGTAAAAGGGGCGTTAAGTGAAGACAAGGCCATAGTGGAGAGACTGAATGAATTCTTTGCTGAAGAAGATTTAGGGAATTTACCCGTGCCTGAAATGGTATATAAAGGTGATGTATTGGAAGAATTAAAAGAAATATCAAATAATCCGGGAAGATGTATTACAACTATTTGATAAACTGAGGAGTATCAAATCACCTGAACAGGATGGTATACATCCAATGGTATTGAAAGAACTGAAATATGAGATTGCAGACGTACTATTACTAATCTGTGAACTATCATTAAAATCAACCGTAGCACCAGAAGAGTGGAGAATGGCCAATGTAACACCAATATTTAAAAAGGGTTCCAGGGGTGATCCGGGAAACTACAGACCTGTGAGTCTGACATCAGTACCAGGCAAAATGGTAGAAGCCATTATAAAGAATAAAATTACTGATCATGTAGATAGTTATGGTTTAATGGGAGAACGCCAACATAGATTCAGCCAAAGAAAATCTTGTTTTACTAATCTGTTATATTTTTTTGAAGGTGTGAATAAACAGGAAGACAAAGGTGAGCCAGTTGATATAGTGTATCTGGATTTTCAGAAAGCCTTTGACAAGGTCCTTCATGAGAGACTCTTGGCGAAATTAAAAAGTCATGGGATTTGAGGCAGTGTAGTGTTGTGGATCAGAAAATGGTTAAAAGATAGAAGGCAGAGAGTAGGGCTAAATGGCCAATTTTCTCAATGGAGAAAAATAAATAGTGGTGTACCCCAGGGATCCATGCTGTGTCTGCTGCTTTTTAGTGTATTCATAAATGACCTGGAAATGGGAATAACAAGCGATGTAATCAAATTTGCAGATGACACAAAATTATTCAAAGTTGTTAAAACGCAAGAAGATTGTGAAAAATTGCAAGAAGTCCTTGAAAAATTGCAAGACTGGGCGTCCAAATGGCAGATGAAATTTATTGTGGACCAGTGCAAAGTTATGCATCTAGGAAAGAGCAACCCAAACTTTGGTTACACAATGCAAGGTACCACCTTAGAAACCACCACTCAGGAAAAGGATTTAGGCATCATTGTAGATAATATGTTGAAACCCTCCACCCAGTGTGTAGCGGCAGCCAAGAAAGCAAATAGAATGCTAGGAATCATAAGGAAAGGAATGGAGAATACAATGAAGAATATTATAATGCCTCTGTATCGCTCCATAATGTGACCACACCTTGAATATTGTGTGCATTTATAGTCACCATATTTTAAAAAGGATATAGCAGAATTTGAAAAGGTACAGAGAAGAATAACAAAAATGGTAAAGGGGATGGAAGGATATCCTTATGAGGAAATGCTTAAAAGGTTAGGGCTCTTCAACTTGGAAAAGAGACGGCTGAAGGGAGATATGATAGAAATCTATAAAATAATGAATGGAGTGGAACGGGTAAAGGTAGATTGGTTGTTTACATCTTCAAAAAGTAAAAGACTAGGGGACACGCAATAAAGCTACAATGCAACACATTTAAGAATAACCGGAGAAAATATTTTTTTCATCCAACATGTAATCAAACTCTGTAATTTGTTACCAGAGGATGTAGTACTTTTGAGCTGTACGCCCCATCCCTATGGAGCTCTCTCCCATACACCCTAAGAAACATCACCAACCTCCCTACATTCCACAAACACCTAAAGACCTACCTAGTCACAGAACACTTTGGCCCCCTCACTTAATCCCCTCAACTACACAGCTCTTCAACAAGAAACCTGCAAATGTAAATAGCTGTTTATATCAGTTAAAATGTTAATGATTGTTTATATCAGCAAAATTGTTAAAATGTTCTATTAGAAAGACATTTGAATGTTTAAATGTTACCATATTACTTATATAACAAATGTTCAATATGAAATGTTTTGTTTTCTAGAAACCGCTTTGACCTGATGAAAAGTGGTATATAAATATAGTTAAATAAAATAAATAGTAATAGCTGTTAGTGTAGCTGGATTTAAAAGAGGTTTGGACAAGTTTCTGGAGGAAAAATCTATAAACCATTATTAAAGAGAACCGAGGAAATCCACTGCTTACCCATTGGACAGGCAGCATGGGATGTTAATACCTTTGGGAACCTGCCAGGTATTTGTGACCTGGATTGGCCACTGTTGGAAACAGGATACTGGGCTTCATGTATCCTTGGTCTGACCCAATATGGCATATCTTATGTTCTAAAATAGAATCTCTTTATAAACCTCAGCCATTGCCTCTGTAAACTACTCTTGTCTGGGTTTTCTTTAATACAGTCCAGAGCTCATGCCTCACAGTCTTACCCCTATCGAGCAGGTCATAATTCTCTCTTCCTTCCCCACACATGCTGGCATTGCTGTGACTTTGGTGCACATGTCCTTGTTTTTTTCCAAAATCTGTAACCTTTTAGGAAAACCAGACTCTGCAAAGATGGCTTCTCTCGAAACATAGGCAAAACACTTGCATTCACTAACTCGCTTCCCTTTCTGGAAGTAGGAAGTGTAGGGTTGGGAAGACACCCCTCCCTTGACAGCTCTAGCCTGCTTAGCAGCTCTCCACCTCCCACTCGGCTTGTCACTGAAAAGGTAAAACAAAACTGGCTCACAGTTGTTGGTAGCTGGCTCATTGACATCCCCTTTCCATATTGTCAGGGGCACTGCAAGGTTTCCTTTCTCTGAAGTCTGCTTCCAAAGACTCATGTAACTCCTCTGGTCGGCCAGCTCAGAAGACAGGTAGGCTCCAAGGTAGAATGTTCCCCTCCTGAGGGTACAGGACATACTGATTATATTTCCAGGGAGCTTATCAGCCGTAGCCTGTTTCCCAATTGCCGAAGAACCTACTGATTCATCAGCCCCGCCCTATAGACTTGAGGTCTCCCCTCTCCATCGGGAATGTCCCTCACTGTTCACAGGGATGTCGGTGAATCCTCTTCCTAGGGACCTGCCTTCAGCGCTCTTACCCCAAGGAATGGTACTCCTGGCCCTCAGGGACTGGTTCCACCTCCCTCTTCCCAGGGAAATGACATCTTCTACTCTGGGCATTCTTGGGAGCTTTATGCAGTTCTAGAACAGCCCGTGCTGGGTTTTGCCCTCCCTCCAGGGTTCAGGGCCAGTGGTACCCCTGTGGTGCACAGGCAGCATTTAACATCAGTTAATGCATTAATCACTGGGGCACAAATCATCACAGGACTAAGGCATTTAGTGGTCCTGTCGCGTAAAAATTAAATAAGACGTCAGCATGGGATAATACATTTGCACAAGAGCTTAAACTGCAGGCTGTGCTGTTTAATAGTTTTGAAAAGAACAAATTATGGCTCATAAATACAGATGGAAATAATGGTGGATAATGCCATAAATAACCCTCACCTCCTTGCTTTGGGATACAGTGTGTGCTGTATTTATCAACATTTTCTAACAAAATGCGAATGGGCCCGAGCCTGCATATTTCTTAATAGAATTTTTGGGGGGAGTCGCTCTCCTGAAATGCAGACAGTGTTTTGCTGGGGCTTAGCTTTGCTGACCTTTTCTATCTCTTGTTCGTGACATATTGGTCCTCTGTCTCCCAGTGCCATGGGAGTCTAATGGATAGAAGGGAATGGGTCAGATAATGAAAGTCCCCGCTACATTAACTTTCAATTTCATGAATGTCTGAGTGCTGGCAAGAAGATGAATAACGAGCAATTTGATGCGTTTACATTTCCCCATTTATAAGCCAGTTAAGATTTCTTTTTTTTTCCTGCCTGCATAGCACAGTGGCCCACAACAGGCTTTCCATTAGAACATTTAAATGTTTATTTACATTTTTGACAAGGATTATGCGATTCTGTAATAGCTTGTAAGTTGCGGTGCTAGTTCTGTGATTGCACCTTACTGTTAAATATGATGTTAGAAGATGGATTTCTCTCCTGTTCCTTATGTGAACTTCTTGTTTAAATTGATTTCTCTTCCCCTACCCCACACTACAGACCAGCTTTATTGGTTTGGGAGTGTAGTTACTCGTTGCTGTTGTTGGCCTGATCCTTCATTAGCTGGGTAATAAAATGCCCAGAAGAAGCATTACTGTTCTTGTGTACTGTAGCCCGGTGCTGTACAGCGTGCCGTCGTTAGTTTTGTGCCAGGGAAAACCTATTACCGAGTCATCTTGAAATAGGTTTGGTGATTAGAAATGGAGACTGTGGGTGCTTTTAAAATAAAGTTGCACATTTTCACTTACCAAAAAAGAAAGCGAGGCATAATTTAACATGCGGTCCAAAGTTTATAGATAAAATACTATTAATAATATACAGCAAACCAAGAAGAGAGATGCATAATATTTCTTCATATTGGAGACTATGCATTTAAGAAATACAAGTTTGAAAGTACACACAGTGGTGATTTCCCCTTCTTATCTTCACAAATTCTGGCATTTTTGCATGGGCGACAGGGTTGGGACACAGATACTAGTGTCTCACTAGGCTGGCAGTGGCTCTGTAGTTGGGTGAGGGGAGGTATGGTCAGGGGCGGCTCAAGGCAGTCTGCTGCCTGAGGCGAAGAATGAGATGGTGCCCACCCACCACCTTAGATGGGGCAGGGCTTTTTCAGAAATCCAATCAGAGCCTGAACCAAATCAAAAAGACGATTAGATTATATGGAGGAAATGCAAGATGTTTTCACACAGGGCCGTATCGAACTGCAATCGCGCCTTGTGCGACTTGCAACTCGGATGCACGCCCCCCTCTCCCTCCATACCTCCATCCAGCGCTGCCTGCTCTTTCCCTGCTGTTGCCGCCCTCTGTTTTTTTCACGGCGGCGCTGACAGCAGGGAAAGAACAGGCAGCGCTGGACGGAGGTATGGGGAGGAGGAGGGGGGCATGCACCCAATCTGAAAGGCGCCGGCACTCTAAGCAGATCTGTCCCTCCCTGCTCTGACATCGTGTCAGAGGAGGGAGGGACCAGACCTGCTTAAAGTGCTGCGAAAAGGCTTTGGGCGCATTTTAACTGCCTGCTATTGTCCTGCCAGTGGCAGCAGGGCAACAGCAAAGAGCCGAAATGCGCCCCCCAAGCCTTTGCGCCCTATGTGGCTGCACTGCTTGCACAGGGCTAGGTACGGTCCTCTTTGCACACCAAGGAACTAAAAGACAGCAAGAATCAATAGCACAGTTTATAAAACTAAATTCTCCAGGACCAAGCAGGAAGTCAGTCCTCACTTATGGGTGACGTCGGCGCCGACGGAGCCCTCGCGGAGCAATTTTCCCCAGCTTTCAAAGAAAGCCTTTGGGAATTGCA
Organism: Ichthyophis bannanicus; assembly: GCA_033557465.1. Taxonomy (NCBI): domain Eukaryota; kingdom Metazoa; phylum Chordata; class Amphibia; order Gymnophiona; family Ichthyophiidae; genus Ichthyophis; species Ichthyophis bannanicus. The sequence goes on from CM066033.1 coordinate 550,464,742, forward strand.
GCGCGCATCAGTAGGTGCAAAGCAGGAACAGGACATTCACGCACAGAACTCAATATTTTAAAAAAAAATCTGATTCTGATCATCTCACTAACAACAACCACCACCACTATTCTCCAGTATATTGTGAACTAATAAAAAACCCTACTACAAAAAGCAAACCTACCATACCATACCATATCAGCACAAACTTCCAAAGTCACATAAGGAGCCCATCCAAAAAAAGCGTCACTGTAAGTGAATACTACAGTGGGCCATGGAACATCCATACACCTATTTGAAAAGCTGAACAAGTCAAATTACTACAGTATACTATAGATCTTTATATACAAACTGCATATTAACAGAACACCTGACCTCAGTCACACACACACCACATCGACCCTCACCAAGTACAGAATAAGTAACCACAATCTAAAGTAAAAATAAAAAATATGTAAACAAAATTTAAACTGAAACCCCAAGAAGCCAGAGTCCACATGCAGTGCAACATCAGATAAATAAGAGATGCATTTCCCCAATACTGTGTAAAATACAAAAATAGCACAAAGTCCAATCACCAAAATTAAATAAAATTATTTTTTCTACCTTTGTTGTCTGACCATTTTAATCTCCAGGAACAAGCAGGAATGTAGTCTTCACATATGGGTATCGTCAGTACCGACGGAGCCTGCGCGGGAACGCTCTCCAGCGTCCAATAGGAACGCTTTTGGGAGCATCCCTCAGCACATGGGCGCTGCCTTCCCGCCTTTCCAACTGTCCCTCTTCAGTTCTTCGTTTTCCGCAGAGCCGACAGGATCCATACCCTGTCACCACAGAAAATTCTGTCTTTAAAATTGTTTTCTTGTGGTTGCGTTTGCCTGCCGCACGACGCTTACCGGTACCGCCGGTTCTTTTCTTTTCCAAAAAAAACCCAACAACTTTAAGCTGTTTCTCTTCAGAAAATTTTCTTTTTGGTGCTAGGCGCCATTTTGGGCACTAGGCCCCATATTCCTAAAACATGGAAAAACCAACTAGTGGTTTTAAAAAATGTACTAAGTGTGGCGGTACTATTTCTGTCACTGACACCCATGATTGGTGTCTTAAATGTTTAGGGCCTGAACATTCTCCATCTGAATGTCTCTCCTGTATGGGGATGACTAAAAGAGGAAGACAGAACCGGGCTGCAAAGCTCGGTACCCTCTTTTCTTTGGATGCCAGATCCATTGCATCGACATCTTCAAGGGCCTCCTCTTCCTCCCATGGATCTCAGGTAACTAAACATAAAAGCCGGTCCTCAAAGAGTAGCTTTCCTGCTAAGCATCAAGAGGCCATTGGCATCGCCCTTGAGGGAACCACAACGGCAAAGCAGCCCCAGCGGGAGGCTTCGGCTTCCAAAGCATCAGTGGGGCTCCAGGATGTTCTCGAGGCCCCGACCTCGCAAGAACTACCTGTGCCATGCTCAGGGGTTCTGGTCGTTTTCACCGGTACCGATACCCAGGCATCAGCAGCGTCGATAGACCAGAGGTTCCTTGCTATCGAACGCAGCATCACAGCTCTTCCCTCAGCTGCGGTACCATTGGTCCAACGGGCACCGTTACCGACATCGACACCGATGCCGATGCTGGTGCCTACACCGGTACAGACACCGGCACCGGTACCGCCCACAGTGGGAATTCTTCCCACGCCATCTTTGGCTGGAATCGATAGATCGGTACCGGATCAACTCGGTATCGACTTTGATCGATACCGGGACCGTGCTTTGCATGAGCATCGTGGTCAGGAATACTTCGAATCCTCCGGTTCCGAAGACTCTGACAATTCTGCTGGTACTAGAGGGTTTCTCCCAGAGGATCCCTCTTCTCCCCAACGCAGAATGTCACCTCCAGAGGACATGTCTTTTCATGATTTTATTTGTCAGAAGGCCAAGGGGCTTTCAATCATGGTGGCTCCTGAAGAGGAACCCAGAGCAAAGGAATTTGAAATTCTCCAATATCCTAAAGCTCCAAAGGAGGCAGCCACTCTGCCCATCCATGAAATTCTGCATAACTTGATGCTCGGAATGTGGGAGACACCTCTGACTACATCTCCTCACTCTAGAAGACTTGATACTATGTATCGAGTTCCGCCATGTCCTGGATTTCAAAAGACTCAGCTGCCACACCATTCAATGGTGGTGGAATCAGCCATGCGTAGGATGAAAAGTGCAAAGAGGCATGAGTCCAATCCTACAGGTCGTGAATGCAGGACTCTGGATGCTTTTGGGCGCCGAACTTTTCAGGCTTCCATGCTTTCAGCTAGGATCAGTTCATATATACTATATATGGGAATGTTTCTCAAGGAAGTTGCAGGAGATTTGGAGCTTATGAGCCCATTTCTCCCAGATGACTAGAGACAAGACTTTCTTGCTCTAGTTAAGCATGCTCAAGATGTCTTCAAGTTTGTAAATCGTGCAGCCTTTGACTGCTTTGAATGCATCAGAAGAACCTCTGCTATTGCCATTGGCGCACGACGGATTGCCTGGCTTAAGGCATCAGACTTGGAGACTTGGGTACAGGACAAGTTAGGCAACATTCCATGCACGGGAGAGAATCTCTTCGGCAGGAACTGGCAGGAAAAGGCTAATGAGTTAGATGCTGACAATACTACTCTTGATAGATTGTCAAAATCTACAGCCACTCCAGCCAAAAAGAAGTCTTATAAAAAACCCTCTTTCAGCAAAAAGTGGAAATTTTATCCTTCCTATATCCAGCAGAGTCAATCTCAGGGTCAGGTTGCCCAAAAGGGACAAACTAGACAGCAAAAGAAGCCAAAAGGCCCCAGAGCCCAACCAGCTCTGCAGGTTCAGTCCCCTCAAGGGCTTTGACTCCTTCATAGAGAGCTTAGCCTTCCTGCCTCTGAGGGGTCCCCAACCCCCCAATATCCCAGGCAGGTTATGCCACTTTGCCAACAGATGGCATCAGATAACAGCAGAAGATTGGACTTTGTCCATTGTAGGAGAAGGGTACAAGCTTCATTTTCACAGCATGCCCCCTCCTACAATTCTAAAGCAATTCAATTCTCAAACCTTCACAAACAATCTGTTAGATCACGAGGTCTCAAGATTTCTTGCCCAAGGGGCAAAGGGGTGCAGGGTTCTACTCCCCCTCTTTTCTTATTCCAAAGAAAACAGGAGGACACAGACCCATTTTAGACCTCAGAGAATTGAACAAATACCTGTTTTGAGAGAAGTTCAAAATGATTTCTCTAGGAACTCTTCTGCTATACCTTCAAAGCCAGGATTGGCTTTGCTCTCTAGACTTAAAGGATGCATACACTCACATTCTGATCCATCCAGATCACAGGAAATTCTTACAATTCCTTTTCAGGGGAAAACATTTCCAGTACAGGGTTCTTCCCTTTGGTCTAGTTTCAGCACCAGGGTATTCACGAAATGCATGGCAGTAGTAGCTGCATTTCTACGAACCCTGGGGATATTCGTCTTCCCTTACTTAGACGACTGGCTCATTCGATCCCCTACAGTTGCAGAGGCCAGCACTGCACTGTCTCGCACAATGCGAATCCTCCAATACTTGGGGTTGGTAATAAACACCCCAAAATCCCAACTTGTTCCTTCCCAATGCCTGGAATTCATAGGAGCCTGTCTAGATACCAGACAGGCAAGGGCTTTCCTTCCACAGGCCTGGTGTCTTCGCATAATGCAACTAGCTTCTCAAGCAGCATGGAAATCCTCCCTAACTGCTCGAGAGCTACTACAGTTGCTGGGACATATGGCATCCACAGTTGATGTAGTCCTATATGCTCACCTCCACATGCGAGCAGCTCAGTGGACCCTTTCCACACAGTGGACACAGGCCACAGGTCATTTATTGGACAAAATAATAAACTCTCAACGACTAATTTTGTCCCTCCAATGGTGGCAATCCCTAGAAAATCTGACAATGGGGTCTCCTTTTCATCAACCCCTTTTTCAGGCCATCCTAATAGATGCATCGCAGGTGGGTTGGGGAGCACACCTGAATCATCTCTCTACCCAGGGAACCTGGACCCCACAGGAGGCTGGTCTGCACATAAACCTCCTGGAATTAAGAGCAATCTATTTAGCTCTTCATAAGAACATAAGAAATGCCATACTGGGTCAGACCGAGGTCCATCAAGCCCAGTATCCTGTTTCCAACAGTGGCCAATCTAGGTCATATGTACCTAGCAGTTTCCCCAAAAGACACAGGTTCTGCAGTGCTTGTACTAGGCCAAGCATTGATATCCTGGGTCCCTTTTTAATAGTGTGTATTCCATGCCCAGCTCAGCTACAAGACAGTCCTAGTCCAGACGGACAATCAAGTAGCAATGTTCTATGAGAACAAGCAAGGCGGAACAGGCTCTCTCTCGTTATGCAACGAAGCTTTACGACTGTGGGCCCTCGCCAGAGAGTATCAAATTCACCTTCTAGTGATATATCTTCCAGGCATTCAAAACCTTTGGGCAGACAAACTCAGTCAAGTACTGCTGCCTCACGAGTGGTCCCTCCACCTGGACCAGGTGGCAAAGATATTTCATCTCTGGGGCACTCCAGACATAGACCTCTTTGCAAGCCCACTGAATGCCAAACTTCCCCGGTTCTGTTCCAGGATTCCAGCTCACAATTGTCAGACAAGGGATGCCTTCCTCCTTCACTGGGGTCAGAGCTTCCTTTATGCCTTCCAGCCCATTCCCCTCATCCCCAAAACACTCTTCAAGCTTCAGAGAGACAGGGGTCACATGATTCTCATAGCGCCACGATGGCCACGCCAAGCGTGGTATCCCCTGCTTCTACATCTCTCTCAAGCTGCACCTCTGGAGTTAGGGCATGCTCCATATCTCCTTTCCCAAGAGAACGGGACGCTATGGCACCCGAATCCCCAGTCCCAACAGGTAAAGGATATCCTTCAGGCTTCTAGGAAACTTTCCACAAGAAGATCTTATGCCTTCACGTAGAAATGTTTTACCATATGGTGCTCCAAGAAGGGATTAAATCCCCTTGGCATACCCTTAGAATTGATACTAGAGTATCTCCTTCACTTATCGAATTCTGGTCTAAAGACCAATTCAGTAAGAGTCCATCTTAGTGCAATTGCAGCTTCTTATAAGCCTCTGAATGGACAACCAATTTCTTCTCATCCACTCATATCCAGATTTATGAGAGGTCTTCTATTAACCAAATCTCCCATTAAGCCACCACCGGTGGCATGGGATCTAAATCTAGTTCTCGGGCAGCTCATGTAGCCGCCTTTTGAGCCTTTAGCCACTACAACCCTTACGTTTTTGACCTGGGAGGTCATCTTCCCAATTGCAATCACCTCTGCACGTCGCATTAGTGAACTGCAAGCTTTAGTGGCTAATCCTCCTTTTACTAGGTTTCACCATGATAAAGTTGTTCTTAGAACTCATCCACACTTTATGCCAAAGGTGGTTTTGCCTTTTCATTTAAATCAATCAATTTATCTTCCCATATTTTTTCCGAGGCCTCACGCCTCTAATGCAGAAAGAAACCTTCATACTTTGGATTGTAAAAGAGCCTTAGCCTTTTACCTACAGAGAACACAGCAACATAGAAAGTCATCACAACTTGTTATAGCTTTTGACCCTAGTCATTTGGGACAACTGGTCTCCAAAAGAACTTTATCTAAATGGATTGCCCAATGCATATCCTTTACTTATGAGAGTAAGGGTCTTCCTCTTCAGGACCATGTCACAGCTCATAACGTGAGAGCCATGGCAACTTCCATGGCTAATCTCCACTCTGTTTCTATCGATGACATTTGTTGAGCAGCCACCTAGGTTTCGGTACACACCTTCACAGCCCACTACTGCCTGGATAAAGCCTCCCGTCGGGATGCCTTCTTTGGCCAAGCTGTTCTTCAAAATCTCTTTCAGACCTAATTCAACTCCTACCCACCAACCCTGGTGGAATGCCAGAGATCCATGGGAGGAAGGATTCCCACCTTTCTAGGGTGGCACCTTCCTGGGGCTATCTCCCTGGCATCTTCAGCTAGGGAGTCACCATATGTGAAGACTACATTCCTGCTTGTTCCTGGAGATAGCGTACTTACTCACCTGTAACAGGTGATCTCCGGGAACAGCAGGAATTTAGTCTTTACAACCCACCCACATCCCCTAGGAGTTGTCTCTCTATCTCTTTGTCTCTTTCCTCTCTCCCTCTATCCTTTCACTCAGCTACAAACTTAACTGAAGCGGGACAGTTGGAAAGGCGGGAAGGCAGTGCGCATGTGCTGAGGGATGCTCCCAAAAGCGTTCCTATTGGACACTGGGGAGCATTCCCGCACAGGCTCCGTCGGTACCAACGATACCCATATGTGAAGACTAAATTCCTGCTGTTCCCGGAGATCACCTGTTACAGGTGAGTAACTAACCCCCCCATTAGCCCATTTCCAATTCTAAACCTCCCCCAATCAGCCCAGTTCCTGTCCTACCCCCCCCCCCCCCCATCAGCCAAGTTCCAGTCCTTGACCCCTCCCCCCCAACCCAGGGAAATTGAAAAAATAATAAACCTCCGGCATAAGAAGCAACTGCCGCTCCAGCGGTGGCAGAGGCAGAATGAGAAGCCCCGTGGCCGCCCCCTCCCCCCCCCCCCGGAGAGCCTGCTGGTTTCTTCTCTTCGCCGGCTCCACTTTGCAGAGCCGCAGGGAAGGGACAGTGTTTCCCTTTCGCACGGCTCTGTTAAAGCTGAGCCCAAGGTGCTGATGGGAAACAGGATTTCCTGTTTCCCATCAGTGCCGTGGGCTCAGCTTTAGCAGAGCCACGGTTAAGGGGCTCCTGATTCTACCGCTGCTTCTTACGCCGGAGTAGTTGTTTTTTTTTTATTTTGAAGGCGGAGTGAGGCGGTCTTTTTGGGGGTAATTTTGCTGCCCCCAAAAAGCTGCCGCCTGAGGCCACTGCCTCACTTGGCCTCATTATAGAGCCGCCCCTGGGTATGGTATGTGTGAGTTAAGGTTATCAGATGTCCCTGATTTTCGGGGCTTGTCTCCAGCTTTAGAGCTGTGTCCCCACTCCCACCTGTTTGGCAGCCTCTTCTCCCCAATTCCAGGAATGGGGAATGTGTGTGGGAGACTGGGAAGGCGTTGGGTATTTATTTGGAGAGTTAAGTGTGTATGGGTGGTGAATGCATCTGTGTGTGTGAGTGTTGGGGTGGGAAGCTGTTCTTCTTCTCTCCTCCTCATGCTTTTTCCCCTCCAGTATTCTTCCTTTTATTTCCCGTTGCATGCTCCCTCCATTCCTTGCATTCCCACACACTCCCCTCTCCCTCTCCTCCCCCAGAGCTTCTTGCCACCTGTTTCCTGCAGCTTTTTACCTCTACCTCTTCCTCCACCAGGCTCCCTATCCGGCATCGGAACAAGCTCGAGCATCGGGGCTGGAAGCGGGATTTGCAAGCCCCTCCCACTTCCCCCGCCAAGGCAGGATCTGCTCAGCTGGCACCAAATAAAAGCAGCACGTTCTAGGAACAAGCCCTCTTCCTCCACCGTGCTCCCCAACCGGCATCAGAACAAGATCAAGCATCAGGGCTGGAAGCGGGAGTTGCAAGCCTCTCCCACTTCCCCCACCAAGGCAGGATCTGCTCAACCGGCACCAAATAAAAGCAGCACGCTCCAGCCATACCCACGCCTGAGGGCCTCACCAGAAGGCCCTTTGGCTGGGACCTGAAGCAGACCCAGAAATCTTCCATAAACTGCTCACCCGAACTACTACCTGATAATCCTACTGCAAAGACTCAACATGCACACAGACCGCTGAAGATTTGAACTTGCACTGTAAATCTACTAACTCCCGGCATTAACACCGCTATGCCTAAGCTACAAAATATATCTTAAGACCTCGCCTAGTAGCAAACCTTACAGTGCACAACTCCAATCAAAATAAGATACATGTTGATACCAAGTTTCAGATATACATTTATCCAATTTTACAGCTAATTAGCTATTACTCAACATTCAAATGTTAATTCATTAGATTTCTGTTTGTCTAATACATATCTTGCCTTGAGAACGTCATTCGCATTTACACTCTGATTGTTAAATTGACTGAATATTCATATCTCTGCTACAATTTAAGAAGAAATTATCCACCGTCTCACATAATAGCAATCGTACGTTCGTTATTTCATCAGATTGTGTATCTGCATAAAACTATTGAGATTGCTACTGTTAATTTTAATGATATTGTCAAACACAATGGAAAAACACAACATGCTTTACTACCTAGGTCTTCTACTACTTCTCCTCACACCCCCTACCCAATCGCTCCACCCTTCTACACTACAACACTATAACATCCCACATCATCACAGCGACTATCCTTCCTTCTACCACCCCCACCATTCCTACAACTATTATAAACAACGTGATAGCAGGCTTATTCACATAGATCCTCAAACCTCATATCACCTAAAACTACCCTCTTTATCATTCCATCCAATAAAATGCCTCCTCCTAAATACAAGATCAGCTAGAAGCAAAATCCCTATCGTATTGGATCTTATTAAAGACAATAGCCCAGACATATTTTGCCTTACAGAAACATGGTTTACAGAAGCAGATTCAGTTTTGATCAACCAGCTAGCACTCCCTTATTATAAATTATACCATTGCCCAAGATCAATTAAATGTGGAGGAGGTGTCATAATTCTAGCTAAGAAAGAACTAAATACAACACAAAGTACTAGAAAAAACATTGATGATATGGACTTACTAACCATTGAAAATAAACACATATTAATAAGTCTAATATATAGACCCCCATCAACATCCCCAGATAACCTTGCATCTATACTGGAAACAGCTTGCACCACAAGACTAAATAAATCCCATCCCATGATCTGTTCAGCATAGTTAAGTCCCTAACAGGTGACCCAGCTCCCGCTCAAACAACTATGCCTCACCCACAAGATTATGCAAACTACCTACAATCAAAGATAATCCAAGCCAACAAGTTAACAACCTGCACAATCTCCTCTACTACATGTAAAACCCCTCTACTCAAATTTTGCGAGGTATCCAACAAAGAAATACAAGATATTATCACATCCATTAATCTTACCACTGCCCCTAGTGACCCATGTCCAGCTAGTTGGATCAAAGAATTACGCCAAGAACTTAGTCCCGCTATAAGCAGAATCACGAACCAATCCCTCTCCATAGGATCTTTCCCACAAAGCCTGAAATTTACTTCAATCCGCCCATTATTAAAAAACAACAAACTTGATTCCTCCAAAGTTGAATCCTTTCGCCCAATATCAAGCATCCCCCTACTCGCCAAAATCATTGAAAAGGTAGTTCAACGACAAATCCAACAAAGATCAGACTAGAGAATTTGGTATCATTTACAGCGATTCCTGTCTTTGTACGGTTTGACGGCATTATTTTATATAAAGTTGGTTCTCAATATTATCACATATGTCATAGAGAGCCTAGTTACATTGATCTCCAATATGCATAATAACTGCCACCTTTAAGTACATGCACACAATTTTCTACAGATAAATATCACTTGTTGGGTATATCTACATACAAGTAATTATTTTATGCCTGCAAACTTTACAGTTTATATAAGTACTTATCAATCTCTTTACGGTCCTATAGATGAGTAGAGATTGCATATCTCAAGAGTAAGACACATACGAGCTGAGTAGTATCATCAGGTTAGTAGACCCTACAGTTCTTTCTAATAAATATGTCAAAAGATTTACAATCCAATAGGTGTTTTATAAAATATATTCATTAGTACAATTTGTGGACAGTAGCATTTTACAAGTTTTTAGATTAGTTTGTCTTGGTTGGTCTGATAGCTAATATCATGTCTTTTTTATTACAAGATGATGAGAATGATCAAAATTAAGTTCTACATTGAATATACACAATTTGGGTAACGAGCTTTTACTAAGCATCATACCAAGTATCATAAGTAAAATACTACACTTTGCTTCTTATCATTTTATTATTATTTTTATCATTATTATTAATATTTCATATATTTTCTTAATATTTATAATTTATTTGTCTTGTTTTTTAAGTCATGGGTTTAACCTCATGTCCTGCGTTCTTAGCATTTTTGTATGGAGTTCTCAGTATTATTTTACAAGATTCTTAGAATTAAGTACAGTATTCTTTATCTTAATGTATATATGTCTATATTTGGATATAACTTAAAGGTACAATTGTACAGTCATTTTACTGTTATTTATATAGATGTATTTATTAGTTTTAATATTTTAATATTTTAATCTTATTTTCATCCTATGTCTGACATTATTTATAATAATTATTATCTTTACATGTAATTTAACAATGTTTATTACTATTTGTTTTTAAGTTGTGTTGCCCCTGATGAAGGCGGTTACGCCGAAACGCGTTGGGGTCTTCCAACATTAAAGGTTGAACATCCAAACCTTTTTCGTCTCTTGCTCCTTTGTGTATCCTGTTGGTTGTGCAAGAAACGCTGCTCCTTGCTGTGTATTCATGCTCTGGGGGACATCTGAGTATGTTTGCAGTCCTATTGATCATGTTTAGGACCTAGGTAGAGAAGACACTTGGGGGGAGTCTTTTACTAATGGGTACTATGCTGTTGCACCAAATGCGCCAATAGCGCTGAAACCACAGCATGTTCCATACAACACCCTCGTATTAACTATCAGGGGCGTGGAAAGCACTTCCCCGGCAGTTAACATGGAACCCTGTCCCATAGCATGTGCTATATTTGTGCGGGTATACCTAATGCCATCTATTGAGGTGGCATTAGGGGAACGTACACTAATGCAGTTAGTGTGTGGTATGAACACAGCGCTAACTTCGCTAAGCTCTCCACATCCACTTTCTGCCCCTATCCCCGCCCATTTTCAACCTTAATGTGGGTTGTGCAGTTAGCGCGGGAATCATCCTGTGCGGTCATAGCAATGCATATCCCAGCATGTCTTCAGAGCGTGCTAGAACATGTGCTGCTAGGTAGCGCCCATTAGTAAAAGACCTCCTTAGAAGGCGTGTCAATATTGGATCTTGCTATTGCATTTTGAGTAAGGCAAAAACTTGACTTTGGTGATATAACATCTTATATAATTTTTTAAAAATAATAGACTAAAATAAGAGAGGATACGTTCAATGAAAAGCATCATCATCGGTAAGACTTTGAAGACAAAAAAAATATGGGAGAGCTTTGTTTTGCATCCATTCATCAGAGCGGAAAAAAACAAAGCTGAGCAGACTGCTGCACGCAGGAAGAGCCGCACATGCTCGGAGCTTTACACTAAGGGGCATGATTACTAAAGTTTAACGCACATTAATGAAGTTGAAGTTAAAGTGCATTAAGTGCCACTGTGTCCATAGAAATAAAAGGGCTTTGAACAATTTTCGTGATATCTTCATTAATGTGCGTTAAAACCTTTAGCAAACATGCCCCTAAATTTGGCAGCTCTAGGAGAGAAGCTCCATCCTAACACTGTCAGAGGACATCACCCACTTCTATGCTTGACTCATTCCTGCTTGTTGATAGAACAATACATTTATTTTTTACAAAAGATCTTGATATCTCAAGTCTGTTTTTGTACATTTTAGTAATGTCTTGAATTGTTTAGCCTTTTTTTCCCCGTTCATATAGATTTGAAGAAGTGTGGTATATCAGTCAGTTTAACACATAGTTTCCTTTCATAATGGACAAGCTGTGCCAGTCTTGTTTTTGCTCTGTTCACACTTTTGATTTTCCTAAAAAAAAAAGATGGGTTACAAATCAATGCAGATAAAAGGGCAAAACTAGAACTAGCTCAACTAGCTAGACTGCAAGTATTTGATGATCGTAATGCAGAAATAAATGTGTACTGCAGGAATTTTACGGTTCATGGTATGCTTACTGCAGTCGCATCGGCAGCATGTTGTTCCTTTTGCGGATTCATTTAATGCATACTGTCTGTAATTTACTTAAACCGTGGTTGTAAAAGTAGCTGTTTGACCAAAGTCAGCAGTCTAAATGTCATAGTCATGGTGTGCTGATTGCCCAGAGGACACTGGTCCAGATCACATTGAAAGCTGATCATCGCAATTGGCATTGATTGGCACTTCTTCTGGCATTTTCATCACAACTCCCCCCCCCCCCCAAGAATTAAATAGTCATGGAAATCAAACTACCCTCTCGTCTTTAAGGCAGCTTCTCTCATAGAAGGACTGAGGCTTGTTGGAGACGTTTGTGCCTTGGCTGCTCAAGCTGGAACTCTTCAAAGGCTAAAATGGAGAACTTCAAGTTTGGTTCACTGACTAACTGATTCCCGATGGTTGACTGTTTTTTCTACTTTTTATTGACGTAAAATAATATAATGGATGGTTTCAGTTTTGCACTGTTGTCTCTTTGGGGGTAATTTTGTAGTAGGGTGCCCAGGCTGCAAACAGAGGCTTTGCTAAAGTCTTAAAAAATCTGAAGTATGGGCCCTTAGATCATGCTGCTTTCTCTGAATTTGAAAATGTTTAAAAATCATTGCCTCCTCCCTTCGAGCACGATCCCATAAAAGTACATCAGAAATCATTCTGCCATTTTATTCCATTCCTCAGAATGTCTGCAAGGAGCAAAATGTAAATCATGGGCCCCAGAGCAGAATCTGGAAAAAGACGAATAAATGTGATTTATCAGTAACGGAATTCCCACATCAATTCAATTTTTTTTTCTGAATAACAAAGAATAGCATATCCATTTCATCTGTGAGCTTTAATTTGGCTGTAAAGCCCTACAAGAAAACAGTTTCAGAACTGATAACAACCTCCAGACTCAAGAGGCACATAAGATCAAATTGGAACAGACTTATAATGCAAATATTACAATTCCTAGAGATCACCAATACACCACCTACTGGAAAATATAAACAAGCCAGATTTCTATAGATCCCTATACCTCCATATCACTGCTCTGACTCAGCCCCACTCAGCAAAAGAGCATCGTTAAGAAATACTTAGTCACAGTGAATCACATTTCTGCAAAGACAGGATAAAAAGAAACTCGGATTGACTTTTGTTAATTACCTAAAAGACAGAAGCCTCCCTCCATCCATTCCTCAAAGATAACAATAGGGAGATTGGCCCCCCAAACATAATGCTTCCCACCTTAACCAGGCAAAAAAAAAAAGGAAAAAGATTATCCCTAGTTCCTTCTCCTTCATCCTGTGATCCTCTGTGTGTCTCCCTTTCCCTCATACTCTTGATCTGGGACTCAGCAGGTCTTCAGAAGCAGTTTATTTCATGAGGGAGAAAGTACAGTACAGTGGGAGAGCAGGTAGCAGGAAGTAAGAGCTGCTCTCATGGGGGGTGGGAGGGAAGGAGTTCATTGGTGGCAGCAGCAGAAACTTTAGCTGGCTCAGAGGGTGCATTTGGCTCTCAAGTACAAGATAAGATGGCAGTGTGGTGGCACTTCTTTAATAAATGATAATTAATGTAATCTTTTTCAGAATTCTTTAGATTATGCAAGAGAATCATGCACAATATATAGTTCTTTGGTAAAACTTTCCTGGTGGCTTCAAGAATAACACAGGTACACTACCAAAAAACTGCCTCCAGTTTTGCAACTGATTCCTATAGATTTTGGGGTGCTGAATCCAGGAAAAATAGCCAAAATGTTCCATCACGTCACGTTTTCTTGCAAAATTAGATTTCTTACCCATATAAGGAATGTTCACATAATTTCTTTTTAGCCGACTGCAGTTTATTTTCTTGGCCCAAAATAGAGGTTGTAATGGTTAACTAACTAGAAACACTCCCTCATGATATTTTAGAGTGTTTTGTATTCATTTTATACATTAACAGGACAATTGGGAGGCGGGGGGCTAAATCCAGTACTCGCGCTGGCGCATGTTCTTTCCTGTTCGCCTCGCCTCGTTCGCTCGCTCAAACACGGTGGTTGCGACATGAACGTTCCTGTCAAATTTCAGTTTCTTGCAAGTTCATTATTACCTTTTGTTTGCTCAGTCGTAATCCAGCTTTATTCCGAAGTGGTTCACTACAGTTGTAGTTTGCAGTGCTGTGTATTTGTGATGGCTCACAGAGCCAGAGGTTGCGTCAACTCTCCGGACAGTTTTTGTTTTATTTGTGGGGAATATACCGTGAAAAAGCGGCAGAGGAACATTTCTGCATTTATTAAAAAAGTATATTTCGCCTATTTCGGTTTGAAGTTAGGCGATCAAGACAAACCGTGGGCTCCTCACAAAGTGTGCAAGACATGTGAGGAAGATCTACGCTTATGGATGAAAGGTAAAAAACAAGCATTTCGTTTCGGAATACCTATGATGTGGCGTGAACAAAGAGACCACAGCAGTGACTGCTATTTTTGCTCTTGCATTGTGAAGGAATACAACTTAAAAAATAAGAACGTAATAAGTTACCCCAACCTTCCCTCAGCAATTAGGCCTATGCCTCATAGCAACGAAGTACCTGTGCCTGAACCACCAAAATCTTTGGATCATATTTGTGTGGACGGTTCTGATCATGATGAGACTCATCAGATGGCTTTTCCCGATGAGTCCAGTACTTCCGAGTTTGAAACTGAACCAGATCCGAAACCTGAACTTTTCTCTCAAGCTGAATTGAATGATTTAGTCCGGGATTTAGGACTCCCAAAAGATGCTGCCCAACTGCTAGGTTCTCGGCTTAAACAGAAAAATCTATTGTCACCAGGAACAACTTTTTATTGGTACCGCAACTGCGAGACACAATTTTTGAAGTATTTCAGCAAAGAGGAAGATTTGGTATTTTGCAACGATATATACGGAGTGATGGAAAAGTTTAAACTCAAGTATGATCCTGCTGAATGGCAGCTGTTCATTGATTCGTCAAAAGACAGCATAAAAGGTGTTCTTCTTCATAATGGCAACACATTCGCTTCAGTTCCTATTGCTCACTCTGTTATTCTCCAAGAAAAATACGAGAATTTGGCCCTGATTCTTCAGAAGATTCGTTATGATGAGCATAAGTGGATGATTTGTGGAGACTTTAAAATTCTATCCATGCTATAAGGGCAGCAATCCGGTTTCACCAAATATCCCTGCTTCCTTTGCTTGTGGGATAGCCGGGCCCGCGACCTACACTGGGGGAAAAAAGACTGGCCAATTCGGGAGTATTTGAGACCCGGTGAGAAAAATGTTCTTCATGAGAGCTTGGTACCTTGTGATAAAATTCTATTACCACCTCTCCACATTAAGTTGGGTCTCATTAAGCAATTCATCAAGTCCCTTCCAAAAGATGGTGAGTGCTTTCGGTACCTTTGCTCAAAGTTCCCCCGACTTTCTGAAGCAAAGCTAAAGGAAGGAGTGTTTGTTGGCCCTGATATAAGGAAACTCATTTCAGATGGAGCATTCGCTGAAACGATGTCTGAGAAGGAAAAAGAAGCCTGGGATTCCTTCAAGGATGTTGTTCTCAAATTCTTGGGGAACAGGCGGATGAGAACTATAAGGATATTGTTGCCAGGATGCTCAATGCCTTCAAAGAACAAGGGTGTAACATGAGCCTGAAAGTCCATTTCTTGCACTCCCATGTGAACTACTTTCCCGAAAACATGGGGGCGTACAGTGAAGAACAAGGTGAAAGGTTTCACCAGGACATCAAGGACGCAGAGAGAAGGTACCAAGGAAGATGGAACACCACTATGATGGCTGATTTCTGCTGGTTGCTGCTGCGGGAAACCCCAGATGAAAAATACGCCAAGCAGCACACCAAGAGAAGCATTCGGGGGAAGAAGAAACGGGCCCACCAGGAGATTGATTGACCCAAGAATGACTTTAAAATCTAAACTGTGTTGACAAATATCGTGTTTTTACTAAACTTTGAATTTAAAATTTGCTAGTTATTACCACAGTGTCGGATCTCATTTATTAGAATTTTATTTTCACACCATCGGGTGTTTGTCTTCATGTATTGCAATGGTGCGGTTTGCGTTTTCTATTCTTACATACATACCTGTACAACATTTTTTGCACATTTCTTTGCTTTGCTTTGTGTCTAACCTCGCTCTTATATGCTCAATGTTTGTGCACATGTATGTGGCTGTTTTAAGTGCAGACAATTTTGCTACCATCACAGTGTGTTTTGTTGACATTACTCTATTCTTATGTGCTGCCTTGTTACAATTTTCTTTATTCTTATTTGAATAACTACTAAACAATTAGTATAAAGAATTCATCCAAGAAACTTTTATCTCAATCGCACTCAATCTGAAACGTTCACCTCAAACTGCTAACCCAATGTAGCAAAAAATCTGTACGTGATGGAGCAAATTGGTTACCAGATTTGGATTCAGCGCACCAAAAAACGTAAAAATCAATCGAAACATTAGAGGCAGTTTAAAAAAAAATTTTTTTAGTGTACCTGTGTAATTAATCACTCTGTGATCTGTATGTGTATGTTTTGTAGCATATGAAGAGGGGGCTATGAGATGTGGAGGTTATGTGGCAGAGGCTGGGATAACGTGAAGGGTTTGTGTGGTGATACGTACGCACAGAGGACGGGCCGTCGATGTCGGAATCTGCGCCCATACTGTACTGCCGCCTTGCATTGTTGCAGCCCAAATGCATGACCCTACATTTTTTAGCATTAAATCTCAGCTGCCAAATTCTAGATTATTCTTCAAGCTTAACTAGATCCCTCCTCATGTCTGACAAGACCTGCCTCTGGTGAATCCATGCTGCCTCAGATCCGGTAATCCGTTGGACTCCAGAAACCTCACTATTTTCGTTTTCAGCAGCGCTTACATCCCTGTCATGGTTGTCCGTGAACCATGTCTCTGTTACTGCCACTAAATCCAAGTCATCCTCTCCCATTAAAGCCTTAACATCTAGAATCTGATTTCCCATGCTATGGACATTTATACACACTGCTTCCATTAGTTGCCTTTTACCCATTTCCATGAAGGTATTTAATGTTTCACTTAATTGGGGGCTTTCTTAGACTGAGATCAGGATGATTGATTGAGATCAGGACTCATTGCTGGCCAGTTTAAAACAGCCGATTTGTTCCTTTTTTCTTTCTACTTCCTTGTTTCTTTCTACTTTTGGATGTATGTTTTGGGTCATTGTCCTGCTGGAGGACCCAGGACCTTTGACCCAGACCTAGCTTTCTGACACTAGGCAGCAGATTTTGTTCAGAATACCTTGGTAGTCCTCTGACTTTGTGATTCCTTTAATACATTCCAGGCCTCCAGTTCCTGAGGCAGCAACAGAGCCCCACAACATTATGGAACCTCCACCATATTTAACTGTAGGAAGGGTGTTTTTCTCCTTATAAGCTTCATTTCTTCACTTGTAAATGTATCTCTGGTCTCTGTTGCCAAAGAGCTCAAGTTTGGTTTCATCTGTTCATAGAATAATTTCCCTGAAGGATTGTGAGTTCTCAAAGTGGGTCTGGCCATGTCTGTCTTTGAGTAGTGGGGTCGGGAGAGCAGTGCTTCTTACCTATTGCTGTTGTTGCCAATGCAAGCTTTCCTCTAAAATTGAAATTTCATGGGACTCGGCATTCTCACAAGACTTGCTAGCACCACCCAGTTTTGACTTCAGAGAGAGCCCCGAAGAGGAGGAAGCAGAAGCAAGTGAGCCTTGCTGACCATGGTGTCCCCCTGCTGGCTAGATAGGATAGTGAAGAGGATGGGGGAAAATATACCATGACTTTGCTGCCGGTCATGGTGGCTGTGACCTGTCACCATCTTCTCTCTGCAAAAAGTTTGTGGCACATCCAAGATTCATCCACAGCATGATATTGTGCCACAGTATAGAAGTTGTGAACCTCTGTGCCAGATAATACCTACTGTACACTAGTTTGACTGTAGCTCAGTAAATGTGCCATTTTCTGTTGTCTCCAAACATTTATGCCTCTTGGATTTAGCTCATGCCTTTCTCAGCTCAAAGTGAGTTATATTCAGGTACAGTAGGTATTTTCCTGTCTCTGGAGGGCTTGCATTCTATTTGTATCTGAGGCAATCGAGAGTTAAGTGACTTGCCCAAGATCACAGGAAGCAGCAGTGGGATCGAAACCTACTTCCCTGGTTCTCATCCCTCTCTCCTAACCCTTCCACTCCTCTGATGATATTGGACCATATGCTGCCTCATATGTGGTGTTTCTTTGCAGATAAGATCCACAGAGCCAAACAGAATGCTATATTTTCTACTCATCTTTTGGATTAACAGGTGGTCCTGAGCTGAAAAGCGCATATTCTCAAGGCACTTCTCCTGAAACTCTGGGCTGCTGGTTCTCCTCTCATGATCGCTCTGTTTTAGGTGGCTGTTGTGGGTCCTACACTCCATGGTGTCCTCCCACTCCCATCTCATCTCCCCACCTCTTACCCAAGTGCCACATTTTCCCTCTTTTGACTTGTACACATTTGTTGGCATGTTTTTAGTATATTGACTCCAATAACTTTTAAATAACTCTGACACATTTGTGAGGTAAATGGAATAAGTGCCTTTGAATTGCATGAAGTGTTTTTCATGCAGTATTTAAGTAGGATTTTGGCTGGGTTCTTAGTTGATTGCTAACATAGTGCATTAATTTACAACAAACTTTTAAAATAATGCATCTGTAATCCTCTTTTCATACTTTGTGGAGTTATTCCCAGGCAGAGGTTAAGCACAGTGGTCCACCTTCAGAGGCTGCAGTGATAAGATTCCATTCCATTTTATTAATTTGATAGGCTTTTACGTGCAAACAATTAAACGGTTTACAAAGCATAATCGAGTAATTAAAATCTACACCAAAGAGTCAATAAAACCAAAAGAAAAAAATGCTGATAATCACAATATAGAATCTGCAAACAAACTACTTACACAAATGACTTAAATAGCCATATCGTTACAGGTTTTCTAAAGAGCAAATAATTGGATATTTATTTATTTATTTATTTAACATGTTTTATATACCGTCTTTCTACAAATCAAAACGATTTACATAGAACAATAAAACATTTACGTAGAACAATAAAAGGCAGTATATTTCAACTGTTACAAGGAACGAATAACAGGGTACAGAATAAAAACATGAAAAACAAAATTATATTATACAACTAATTACAATGAACAGTGAACAACTATTTACATATGTATTTGCATATGTATTTGCTAAGCTACGGATAGGAGTACTGTACAGTTTGATGGGACAAGGGTAGGGAGATAACTAAGGGGGTTTAGGTATTAAATCTTGTGGCTAGGAATACCACAGGAGTGGGCCTTATCTTCTACGATGTCTGGGAACAGACTCTGGGACAGGATCAGATGCTGGGAACTTGAGGCCTTAAGGGATTACTCACTGTTCTGACCTTCCACTTCCCCAAAAAGTGGTCCAGGCCAGGTTTTCTTCCAAATCAGGAAAAGGTCGCTGATTACAGCAAACGTAATATAGTAGATTTATTTACAGTCTCTTTTATACCGCGCTATTCAACATCAGTGCGGTTTATATGAAACAGAATGGCTAGCACAGTGCAGCAAGCTGATCTGTGTTTACAAAGAACAGGTACTACAACTTGGATAAAACTGGGGTAACTATTTACATCTAGGCGACACGTTATGTCGTGTCAAAAGTAATCATGTTCATGGATGGCTTGCGGGGTATATTGCTGTGGCTGTACTAGATGGGGGAGGGGGCTATTGGAGCGCTGTCTTCCGGGTAGTATTTGAGGAAGAGGTGGTGCTTCAATGCCTTCCTAAACTGGGTTAGGTCAGGGATTGCCCAGATGCTGGGTGGTAGGGTGTTCCAGCATCTGGGTGCATAGAATCTGAAAGCCCTTTTTGCTGTTGCATGGGTGCATTCGGTTATTTCCTTCGGGATTACCAGTGTGTTGACTGCTGCAGATCTTGTGGACCTATTGGGGGACATGGTTTGGATAAGCTCTGCTAGTGATGTGGAGGAGAGCCCATTGATGGCCTTGAAAGTCAGCAGTAGGGTTTTGAAAGTGAGTCTGCCATGTATAGGGAGCCAGTGGAGGTGCTTCAGGATGGGCGTAACATGATCGCTCCTTGAAGCCCCGTGTAGAACTCTCGCCACGGCATTCATCGCGAGTTGGAGCGGGTTCAGGGTGGATTGTGGGAGCCCTTGTAGGATTGCATTAGCGTAATCAAAGTGCAGTATAATCAACGCTTGATAGATTGTCCGGAAGTCGTCCGGCTCTAGAAGGAAGCATAAGTGCCTGAGTGTTCGGATTTTGTGGTAAATTGCTCTTGCTATGTTGCTTATGTGCACCTTCATTCCAGTTGTTGGTCTAACGTGACTCTAACGTGTGGATTTGGTTTGTAGCTCTGCTTCCTTAACCTTTAAGTGGGGTGGCAGGGTGAAGTTTTGGTTCCTCGTAATGAAAAGGACCTCTGTTTTCTTGTGCTGTATTCGGCGGTTTTGAGATTCGAGCCAGTTGAATACTGCATCAAAGCAGTCTGTCAGTGGGGAGAGGTCCAGCTACTCTGTTGAGAATGGCATGTAGAGCAGTACATCATCTGCATATATCAAGCAGTTGACATTGAATGATCGGATGAGGTTACAGATGGGCTCCATGTATATGTTGAACATCAGGGCGGAGAGGGAGGATCCTTGTGGCACGCCTTGCCTCTGGTGGAAAGGTTTTGATGTTGAGGCCCCGGATCGTACGTGCTGCCATCTGTCAGACAAGTATGACTTGCACCATTCTAGTGCTGTGTCACGGATACCCTTCTCCTTGAGGCGTCCCAGGAGAAGCTTGTGGCTTACTGAGTCAAAAGCAGCAGCTATATCCATGAAGATGAGGACAAACACTTGATGGATGTTATCAATTCCAGCAATTAGGTTACTGTAGAGGGTGGTGAGGAGTGTTTCGACACCATGGGACTCTCTAAATCCGTGTTGGCAGGGGTCCAGCAGAGCGGCGGTTTTGATGTGCTCTTGTATTTGTCTTTGGACTTCTTTTTCAATTATCTTGGCCAGAAGTGGTATACTGGATATAGGTCTGTATGAGTCCACCTTCTGGGGGTCAAGCTTGCTGTTTTTCAGCAGAGGCCTGATGGACGTATGTTTGAGGCATTGGGGGAACGAGCCTGTTGCGAAGGATAGGTCCATGAGCCTGGCTATGAACGGGCTGAAATCGCAGCGTAGCTCTTTTATCCAGAAGGCGGGGCAGGGGTCAGTTTGTGCCGTAGTGGTGTTGATCGCAGCGATAGTGTCTTCGATGTACTTCTTGGGTGGAGTGGAGAAGATGGTCAGGGGAGTTAGGTAGGTTTGTTCGTCTATGGTGGTGGGTGCTGAGGGCTTCTTGGTCTGGCATAGCTTTGATTGCAGGTAGTTTGGGAATTCTTGAGGGTGGATCTCGCTTGGTTGGTCAGGGGCTGGCTCCTTTGTTAGGTTCTTGACTAGATTAAACAGGTCATGCGGTTTGTTTAGTGATCGTTTTAGGGTGTCCGTGTGGAATTGTATGATTTTCTCTGTTATTGCTTCACGGTGTTTTATCGGGTGAAGGTTATATGCCCTCTGATCTTCTGCGGAGTGAGATCGACGCCAGCGTCTTTCCAGCTTCCTTAGGAGGGTGAGTGATGATCGCAGATCAGTGGAGTACCAGGCTGCGGTGGCTCGTTTCCTTGGAGGTTTGTTAGATGGTGGACGTTGGGCAATGGCACTGAGGTGGTTATTCCAGTCGGAAACCAGAACATCGAGGTTGGGTGCTGTCGAGGCAAGGAGTGGGTGGGTTTTACTCAGAATAAAGTCTTTGTTGAATGGTCGGAACCTTCAAGGTGGTGCCCTGGTGGTGCTGCTCTGACTTCTGGTGTTCTTCTGGCGGTTGGTGGGTAAGGGTATTTGGAATATGATTAGTTTGTGGTCTGACCAGGGTAACATAGTAACATAGTAAATGACGGCAGATAAAGACCAGCATGGTCCATCTAGTCTGCCCAGCAAGATGGCAAGAGTAGGTGCACCTGTCGCTCTGTGCAGGCCACCCCTCCCCATGTCTTTGTTTAGGGGTAAACCCACCACTCCATGTAGGACACCCCTATTTGTACTGCAGTAATGGACAGCATGGGGACGAGGGTTGAGTCAAATGTCTGTGGGGCGAATACCAGGTCTAATATGTTTCCTTTCACGTGGGTAGGTTCACTGACTAGTTGCTTGTATCCTAGTTCCTCCAGGGCTTCGAGGAAGGCTGACGCCTGAGTATCTTGCAGGGCTGGCAGATTGAAGTCGCCTAGTACCCAGCTTGGTATGCAAGGGCTCCGGACATTGGAGGCGAGATCAGTTATTGTTGCGAGGTCATCAGGTTTGGTTGATGGGGCTCTGTAGAGAAGATTGATGGAGCAGTGCTTGTTTGCTATAGTGATTGTATCGAGGTGTGTTGTGCTAGTGGCGTTAATCAGGTGGAGATGGAGGTCTGTCTTGGTGAGGACGAGTACTCCTCCCCCTCTTTTGTTGTCTCTATAGCAGCTGTGTATTGAGAAATCGGTGGGTAGGAATTGGTTGAGGAGGACATTATCATCACTGGATAGCCATGTCTCTGTGTTCAGGAGTATGTCGAGGTCATGGAGTGATATCAAGTCTGAGATAACTGGCCATTTCTTGCAGATTGAGCGAGCGTTTATGAGGGCACATTTTAGGTTTTGGGGGAGGGTGCTTTCTTCTTGTTTGGCTTTCTTAGTGTGTTGAAGTGCGACGTGTAGTAAGTGGGGGTGGAGGGTGCAGGTATCTTCCTTTGTCTTGTAGTAGGGAGCACTTGACCATCTCCTCCCATGGCTCAGTAGGACTGGTATGTGCTTGTGGGTAGGAGATAAGGCCGTAATGCTATTGAGCCATCCGGAGAGGAGGTAGCAGTCAATTATGGCAATGAGGGAGGGAGACATTCTTGATATCTACCCTGTTGTGTGTGGCCAAGGGATTCGTCTGGGCTGGCCGGTGAATAGAGAAGTAGTTTGAGCTATCACAGGCAGGTACACAGGTGTGCAGTTATGGCAGGCAGGCAGGTACACAGGCTGAGCTAACCACAGGCAGGTAACACAGGTATGTAATTACAAGAGGCACATCATATACTATCATAGCCAGGAATCACCGGTACACATCTGCAATAAACAACGTTTGTACTATCCCGGACAAGTATTGTAGGCATGCACAGGTAGGTATTATGGGCAGAGACAGATAAGTTCACTGTTGGGTTCATTTAAGTATTGTCATTGGCTAGGTCCATGTGTTATATAAAGGCTTAACGTCCTTCAGCAAAATAGGTAATCTAAACTCTGAGGATTCGTCTGCATTGAGGGGTGGTGATGACGTCCTTGCATTACGTTTGTTCGTGTCTCTGGAGCTCGTTCTGGTCGTGGACCTGGTTTTTGTGGGATCACCGTGGGGGTCCTGTTAGAGGTCCACGCCTAAGATGATGTCATAATCCATCCGGTTTGCCAAGTAGAGTTGTTTACTAAACAAAATAAACCCCACCTATGATGGAAAATCCTAATCCACTAATATCGAACCATCATGTATGTTAAACCCTTACTCTTAACTTATATTTTCTTATGTCGGAGCCCACCGGGGGAGGGCTAGAACAGTATACCTAACCCCCTCCAGACGGTAGACTACTTTTATTTTATTTTTCACCCCAATGTGTAAAATCTCTACTTATCTTAAAAAAACTCTGCGCTTCTCATTATCTTATCCTCCAAAGTTGCTAGCCAGAAAGTTTGTTGCACGACGTGCACGTTTCGGGTAAGACCCTGTCTCAAGTGCGTCGGTTTCTTCAATTGTGCAACAAAAAACGTCGTCTTTGCAGGCTTGGGTGTTTCGTAATCAATGGCTTTATCGTACTCGAGGCTTTAAATAGGGGAAACCCAATCAGAAGCGGGAACCACCTCACTGCCAGAGGTGTACCACACTGCTATTGGTCAAAACTTGGAAATGCCAAACTCGGCGTCACAGAATGGTAACCCAATCGATTTCACGATTTTAACCATGTGGATGAATGGTGCGTAGCTCAAAAATCCATCGTTGTTCTGAGCGCTGTAATTTTGATGCACGGCTCCCCCCCGTGGATCCAAAGGAATATGATCAATAACTGTCCAAGTCAATTCTTCAAAAACATGAGACAGAACTTCACAGTGTTCCACCATGGGAGCCGTCAGAACTTTATTTCTAATCCTTGAGGCATGTTCTGCAAGGCGTTTTCGCATAGAACGAATAGTACGTATCAGGCCTTGGTTCTACGCGATGTAGAGAGATTGGAGAAAACTCCCCTGAAGCGGTTTTCAAACCTGAATAGTGAAGATTGGAAGTCTTTGAGGGAATTGTAGTCGGACCCTACATTGGTATTCAGACGTGCAGATAAGGGGGGAGCGTTGGTTGTGATGGATTCCCCTGTCTTTGGTTTTCAGCAATCCTCAAACATATTGCACTTAAGTCCCAACTTACTGTGAGACCAGTCCAGGGTCCCCTGCCATACAGCAAGGGTACCCATCCACAGGCACAATCATCCCAGATATGCCACATGATGTGTCTTACAGTATTTGAGGGTTTTACCTGCTGTGCTGTACAGGATACTTTTCCCATTTTTTTGTTTTGTTTAAGGAACCATGGGAAAAATATCCTGCACTGCCGTCATTTCACATCTGTTTTGCCTACAATACCATTAATCTTTTTGGGCAGTGGTTATCCAGTATCTGATCTCAATCTTCACTGTAACTAGGATTATAGTTAAAAGTTACTGTCTGGATCGAGGAGGTGCCCTCCTGACCCAATGTGGAGTGAAGAGCAGGCCCATCCTCCTTGGCATTCTTAAGTTGATAGGCATTGCCTCTTTGGGTAAGGAAGTCCCATTTAGCTTGTGACCTGTGATTGGCATGACCTCCTCCCATTTGTGCTAATCCTTGGGTGCAAAGACCCCCACCGTGAGGGAGACCGGTAGCAGTGGCCTGGCTCTTGGCCCTCAGACTTGAAATTTTGATGCCTCAATGGTTCATTGGGGAGCATGCATTTCACGTCTGCTTTGAGAGAAGGTGCTTCATTTGTGTTTACCATCCTTTTATCCTTTAGGAATCCACTGTGTCCCACTCCTTTTTGAATTTTAGTACTGTTTTTACCTCCACCACCTCTTTCAATAGGGCATTCCAGGCATCCATCAGTCTTTCCATGAAGAAATATTTCCTGATTTTAATTCTGCCTTGTAGCCTCTTATCATATCCTCTAGTTCTAAATGTTCTCTTCATTTGTAAAAAGGCTCATTTGCTCTATAATCTCTTTTGAGTAGAGGTCTGTATCATATCTTTTCTGCCCTTTCTGTTTTCTAGAGTATACATATTTAGGGCCTCCAGCTTCTTCTCATTATGTCTTCTAACGGAGACCTATTATCATTTTGGCTGCTTTCCTCTGTACCGACTCAAGCCTCTTTATGTCTTTAGCAAGATGTGGCCTCCAAAACTGAACGCAATACTTCAAATGAGGCCTTGTCAGTGTCCTGTACAGAGATATTACCACTTTCTCCTTTCTGCTAGTTATCCCCCACTCAATGCAGCCAAACATCCTTCTGGCTTCACCACCTTGAGATTCTCAGACATGGTCACTCCAAATTCTTTTTCCTCCAATCTACATGCACATCAGTCTTTCTCCTCCTACTGTATACAGTTCCCTCAGGTTTCTGCATCCCACATGCATTATGCTGCACTTCTTTGCATTAAAACGTAACTGCCAGGTAGTTGTCCAGTCCTCACGTTTTTCTAAATCACTTCATATTGTTTACTTCCTCCGGGGTGTCCACTCCATTGCAGATCTTCATGTCATCTGCAAAAGGCAAATCTTTCCTTCTAATTCTTCGGCAGTATTGCTCACAAGATATTGAATAGAATTAGCCCTAGGCATTCCACTACTCATCTTTCTTTCTTCTGAGTGAATGCCATTTGCCATCACCCTCTGTCTTCTGTCATTTGAACAATTTTTAATCCATTTGACAACCCTGAGGCCCCTCAATTTATTTATAAGCCTCTTGTGAGGAACTGTATCAAAGGCTTTACTGAAATCCAGTAGACTACACCAGCATATGCCCACTGTGTAGTTCTCTTGTCATCCAGTTGAAGAAACAAATCAAATTTGTTTAGCACGGCCTGCTGCTGGTAAAACCATGTTGCTTTGGATCTTGCAGCCCACTCACTATCTTGCCCTTCAGCAGCATCTCCATTACTTTTCACACTGCCGAGTTGAGATTTACCAATCTGTGGTTTCCCACTTCTTCTTTGTTGCGATTTTTGTGAAGAGGGACCATATCTTTTTTTTTTCCTATCACATGGAATCTCTCCCATCTCCAGAGATCTCTTACACATATCCTTCAGTGGACCTACCACTACTACTACTGAACATTTAGAATGTCTCTGAGCTCCCTCAGTATCCTAGAATGTATCTATCCAGTCCCTTGGCTTTGTCCACTTTCACTCCTTCAGATTCTTCATAAGCCTTTTCTGTGAAGGATGATTTCTCTACTCCATTTGGATATTTATCCTGGCTATCTCTCTCCAGGATTTCCTTCAAGCATCGTTCGGTTTTAGTATTCCACCCCTTGCCTTTCTCTTTTCTTGGATATACCTGAAGAAAGTCTTATCATCACATACAGACAAAGCAAACAAAATAAACTGGTGTAGAATACAAAAAATTATCCAAAGTCATCACTCTCACTCTTTAGTAATTTAACAATTTTGAAGCATGAAAACTATCACACATCCTGTGACATACCAATACTCAAGCTTCATGAACAGCATCTGAGAGATTCTTAGGCCTTCCAGTGCTTCCCATATGTTTACTTCATCTAACATCAGGAAACTGCGAAGAAAGTACTTATTCCACTCTCCTTAGATCTCTTGATGAGCAGGGTCCTAAGTGTTTGTTGAAATCCATTTGACTTCAGGATCATTGCTCTTCTCATTGACACTCATGGAGAGACTCCCTCTCCACAACCGAGAAAAAAGGCTCCTCTCCTCTCTTTCCTCTTCCAGGGATGCCTTAGGAGCACAAGCCTTATCTGGCTGCCATTATGGATTCTACAACTCAATGGTGCCCTGGGACTTCTTGAGTTCTCTATTTATATACTGATCTCCGCCTTTGGGAAAAGGACAGAACCTCTCTTTCTAACCTCCCACTGCTTCCAACTATGGAACGGTCCCTGTTTCCACATAGGGCAAAAAAATACCATCTTAGGGCTCTAGGGGTCCCTACACATCAATACTAGTCTAAAAGTCTGCATGTACGTCTTGTTGCCCCACCCCTCTCGTTCAATGTAGACCCACTGTGTCGTCGACAACTTTGATTGAAGGATAAAGTGGTATATAAAACTGGTTAAATAAATAAGTAGTACAGGAGTACTAGTTATGCTGCTTATTTTCACCAAATGTTAGAAGTAGATAACCAAACTGCCAGATGTTGAGCTTTAATGGAAGAGGCTGACTTGGATTTAGTGGCGGTTATGGAGACATGGTTCATGGACAACCGTTATACTGGCCTAAACTTTATTCAGGAAGGACAGAGTAGGAAGAAGGGGAGGAGGAGTGGAACTATACATATGAAAAGAAATAATATTAAAGCTCTAGAATTATAGGGCTTCAAAGGGAGCAAGAAGGCACTGTGGGTTAAACTAGCAAGAGGGAATGGGAAATCCATTTGCTTTGGTGTGATATACAGATCTCTTTCACAGGGAGAAGAAGTGGACAGAGATTTAATAGAAGACATACACAGTATTGCCATGGAAGGAGAACTGCTATTGATAGGTGATTTCAATATACCGGATGTTGTTTGGCACATCTCTGCTGCGGTGTCATCTAGAAGTAAGGAGATCCTAGATTCTTTGCAGGGAGAACTATTGCGGCAACTGGTAATATGAGGTCTGTCCAAAAAGAAACCAAACTTGCTAAAGAGGACACCAGTGAGCCAACACAGCAGACTCGACCGACTATCACAGATAACTGGTTAGCTAAATTGCTAATCAGGCAACCCGAATAATCAATGCCAGTAGCTGGATATAACCCTGGCATTGAATATCTGGGTTTAAGTTAAAACAGCAATGGCCAGCCACTTTAAAAGCACTGACTGACACTTGTATGTAGGCATATGCAAATGCAATGTGTGCCTTCGAGTCAGTCCTGGCGACCCAGAAGCTCTCCTGGGTTTTCTTGGCAGTGTCACCAGAAGTAGATTGCCAGGCCTTTCTTCCGAGGCAATGGAGGGTTAAGTGACTTGCCCAAGGCCACAAGGAGTGCTAGTAGGAATTGAACCCTGGTTGCTTGGTTACCAAGCCAGTGTTCTAACCACTAGGCTACTCCTCCCATCCATGTAGGCATATAAGGGTCATTTTTCAAAGGGACTCCTACATGTGGCAGCTGGTGCTAAATGTATAAGTCCACTGTCTGTGAATTTTTAGCACCACTATACAAACAGTGCTACTGAAAATCTCTCTAAGCACTGCGGCACTATTCGGAGAGTACTGAGGCAAAGTGGGGGCCCTTCACCAAACTATGTCTAGAGAAGGTAATTTTTAATAGGGGGCAACTAGTGTAAGAAGGCACTATTTTATAAATACACATAGGCGTCTTAAGGAGGAGTCACAGATGAAGGTATTTCATAATCCATATATGTACCTGTAAACTCTGCCCACATTCCACCCATAGTGCACAGTACAGAGACATCAATGTATTGATTTGCAACAACACACTGAAAGGGTTAAAATACAATTCTGAGATAGCAAGTTTTGTTGGAAAATTTTGCACTTCTATATTAACATTTCACACCAAATAGAAAGCTTATGGAAAATTTAATCACTAGTCCACTCAAGAGAGGAAATCAATCAGAGATCAAGTCACGGATATCTGTTTTGTGGAGCTTTGGAGAACATTTCTTCAATATTACATTCAAATTGTTGTTAATCTCTGGATACCTTCCATCCAGAAATCCATATAGTAAAGCAAAGGAAATGGTGATGGACATATTTCATGGATTTCGATAGGGTGTTCCTAAATTACCAGCCAATGCAAAATCAATGTTTACTCACAAAACTGTAAAAAAAGCTTTCTGTCAAAATAGACCATTTAACATTGTTAACAATAATAGAAATATTTGAGTGTTCTTACAATGCAGCATTTCTGCACCATTACGCTCCAGTCTGTTTTCAGAGTAACGATTACTTCAGTTTGTCACCCAAGACAAGGCAGCAGTGAAATGGATGGATGATATTGATATTGACCAGTGATAAATTATTATTTTTTAATACTAAAGTAGCAATGTGTACTTAGTTGGATACTCCGGATACACACCAGTCATTTTTCCCATGGTAAAAATTAATTTTTTATCATTATTATTATTCACATAGCCTACTTATCTGAATCGTAATAAGCTTTTAACATTAATTCCATGAAGTATTCAATAAATTCCCCTCTAATTTATACAGCTGATATTAAAATTCAAAATCCATAAAATAGGCTGGAAAACTGTGTCTTTCACAGTTCTTGGAGTTCTTTAGCACTATCATTCTAAGGCACTTTATTAAAACATCTTGCTAAAATGTTTTCCAAGTCCTATAAAATGAAGTAGCTTACTGATTAATGAAAGCTCCATTTTGTATAGGGGCTCTATGTGGGAAATGGGACAGCGAATTGGAATGTTCACAGTTCCTCTGCCTTTTACAAAAGGCTCTTCCTAAAGCGAAGCCTTTTCTAAATACATTTAAGGATGCTGGCAAATACACATATTTGATGACGTGTGCTGCAGGATCAGCGATTTCATAAAACTACACATATAAAAAAAAGAGTGGTATTGCTCAGCAGCTTCCACATATAAGTGCTGGTGATTATATGTGGAAAGGCCATCACTTATACATATGGAGGAGAATTTTAGAAGGAATGTCCAAGTGCAGTCTGGGACTTCTAAACCAGAAAGTTAGAGAAAAAAAGCAGGCATGTCCAGGTGTAGACACAATTTCACAAACATGGACGTGCCTGATATGGACATTTGCAGGGGTATCTACATAGATATCCCCAAAATAGCATTTCAGAAACTGCACCTCTAGGAATGGCCTAATGGTTAGAGTCAGGGCCGTACCGAGCGTGAATCGCGCCCCCCCCCCCGTACCTCCATCTAGCCACTTTCTGGATGGGGCAGGAGAGAAGAGGCGCTCCCGATGTGCAAGTCGCCGGGGCGCTAAGCAGATCTGTCCCTCCCTGCTCTGATGCCGCGTGCCATGAGAAGGCTTAAAGGGCGCATTTCTGCTGTCTGCTGTTGCCTGCTGCCGCCGAGAGAAGAAAAAGTAGTGGCAGCAGGCAACGGCAGACAGCTGAAATGCGCCCCTGATTCCTTTGCGCCCTGTGCAGCTGCAGCGCTCACACAGGGCTAGGTATGGTCCTTGTTAGAGTAATGGGCTAGGAACAGGAAGCCAGGGTTCAAATCCCATACTGCCATCATTGTGATTATGCTGAGTACTAGGGATGGTGGAGTGCTTTCTTCTCTACCCGCCCTGGAGCAGGTCTAAATTTAGATGCCACTCTGGACATCCAGGACATTTCTGATATCAGGCAGGTTCCTAGGAAAGCTCAAGCCACGCCTCCACCATGCCCTCGCTCAGACTTGGACATCCTCAGGCTGGAGATGTCCACAGACTTGGCTTCTAAAATAGCTCTGGGAATTTCTCTGTGCTTGTTTTCAGAAATTCAAAACACAATTAGGGCTTCCAAAATAACTCCCATAATCTCCCCCATCTCAGAAAATTATGGGCCTGATATTTAACACCGCAAATGTGGCTAATTGCTGGCGCTGAACAGTAAACCCAGATATTCAATGCTGGGGTCATATCCAGCCCCGGCACTGAATATTCGGGTTAGCCGCTCTTGCCAATCAGTAACCAGGCAACAGCGATATTGAGCCACTGCCTGGTTAGCGATATTAGCATTTACTCTTCAGCTTCCGCCGTCCCAACCTCATCCTGTTTCCTCCGACCTATTTAGAAACCTTCATAATATTGATCCCCTGACTCTCTCCTCCACCATCTCTCCATCGCTTTCCTCCATTTTATCCTCCAAATCCGTTGATGAGGCATTATCTTCATACAATGCTACATTATCTTCAGCCCTTGACACTCTTGCCCCTCCCACCCCATGTCCTGTCAAACGATCTACTCCCCAACCCTGCCTTTCACCCACAATCTGTTACCTATGCATCTGCGCCCGTTCTGCCGAACGAGCTTGGTCCAAATCCTGTCCCCCGGAAGACCTTCTACACTTCAAATTCATGCTTGGCTCCTTCCAGTCAGCCTTAGCACTTGCCAAACAAGATTACTACATCCATCTGACCAACTCCCTTGCCTCTGATCCTCGCCGTCTCTTTAATACCCTCAATTCTCTCCTTAAGGTCCCACCACCCCCGATCCCGCCCTCCCTTTCTGCCCAAACCCTAGCCGACTACTTCCACGACAAAATCCACAAGATTACCCTCCAATTCCCTACCCCCCCATCTACCCCCCTCCCCCCCAATTCTCCTCCCCATCCATACTCCCTCTGCCACCCTCTCTTCCTTCCTTCCGATCTCTGAGGAAGAAACTGCACTCCTGTCCTCCTCCAAACCCACCACCTGTCCATCAAACCCTATCCCCACCCATCTCCTACGTTCCATCCCCCTCACCATTGTCCCCTCCATCACTCATATCCTCAAACTTTCACTCTCCACTGCAACTGTCCCCATTGACTTCAAACATGCTGTTGTCACACCCCTCCTCAAGAAACCCTCACAGATCCCACATCCCCCTCTAATTATCGACCCATCTCCCTCCTTCCCTTCATATCCAAACTATTAGAATGAGCAGTCCACCGTCGCTGCCTCAACTTCCTTACCTCCCAGGCCCTCCTGGACCCACTTCAACCCGGCTTCCATCCCCTACACTCCACTGAAACGACACTCACAAAAGTCACAAACGACCTGTTCCTGGCTAAATCCAAGGGCCTCTACTCTGTCCTCATCCTTCTTGACCTTTCTGCTGCCTTTGACACTGTTGACCACGACCTTCTCCTCATCACCCTCTCCTCGCTTGGCTTCAAGGACTCCGTACTATCCTGGTTCTCCTCCTACCTCTCCCAACGCTCATTCAGTGTATGCTCTGGTGGCTCCTCCTCCTCCCCTACCCCGCTCCATGTCTTGGGCCCCCTCCTCTCTCTATATCCAAGGCCTTGGCACGCTTATCTCCTCCCATGGCTTTCAGTACCATCTCTATGCCGATGACTCCCAAATCTACCTCTCTACACCTAATATTTCTCTGGCAACCCAGTCCAAGATCTCTGCCTGTCTTTAGGACATTGCTGCCTGGATGTCTCATCGCCGATTGAAATTGAACATGGTCAAAGCTGAACTCCTTGCCTTTCCACCTAACTCCCCCCTCCCCACTTCCCCCTCTCTCAATCCATGTGGATGGATCTATTATCCTTCCTGTTCCCTCGGCCCGCAATCTAGGAGTTATCTTTGACACCTCTCTCTCCTTTTCCGCTCATATCCAATTTGTAGCTAAGACCTGCCGCTTCTTTCTCTACAACATCAGCAAAATCCGCCCCTTCCTCTCTGAACATACTACCAAAACGCTTATCCACTCCTTAATCTCTTCTCGCCTCGATTACTGCAACCTACTCCTCGCTGGTCTTCCTGCGAGCCACCTCCTTCCCCTCCAATCTATACAAAATCATGCTGCTCGACTAATCTTCTCCCAACCTCGCCATGCCCACATTACTCCTCTTCTCAAGTCGCTTCACTGGCTCTCTGTCCAGTTCCGCATCCAATTCAAGCTTCTCCTAACCTATAAATGCATTCACTCTTTGGCCCCTCAATACCTCTTACCTCTTATCTCTTATCTCTCCCTACGTCCCCTCTCGAAATCTGCGCTCCGCTAACAAATTGCTTCTATCAATGTCTTTCACCCGCACCGCGAACTCCCGACTGCGCTCCTTTCACCTTGCTGCACCTTATGCCTGGAACAGCCTACCTGCGTCTGTGCGCCAGGCATCCTCCCTGGCCCTCTTCAAATCCAGTTTGAAGACCCACCTCTTCACCGTTGCATTCAGATCCTGACTCCTTCCTCATCTTACCCTAACCCCCGTCTTCATTTATGACCAAACTGCAGACCAAGCTGTACCACACCGTACCTTGCGCAGTACTGACTAATGCTCTGTACAGTTCTAACTAGATTGTAATCTCCGATGAGCATGACTCTGACGGGCAAGGACTGTCTCTTGTATGTTGACTACCTCTTGTAGGTTAGCTGTGCAGCGCTGCGTGCGTGGCGCTTTACAAATGCTGAATAGTAGTAGTAGGTTAGGCCACGGTTACCTGTGCCTGGCTTTCACCGCATATCGCAAACCAGACACTGACGAGTTAGCGATCAGTGCTGCCTCCGCTCTGCCCTGGAATGCTCCCGACACGTCTCAATGCTAAGCGGTTAGCATTGGGGCATGTAGAGCTGACAGCAGTGGATATCAAGAGGCACTAACCATTCACCACCATCACTACTAGGCCTACCTGATGAAACAAAAAAAAGACTTATTGATTGAAAGGGATGGCTTTCTCTGGAATTAAGTTCTCACATAAATAGTTCTTAAATAATGAACCCACAGATTAAAATATTTAACAGCATTCTCCAAAAGTTCTAATCTATGGTATACCTTTAATTCATCCAGCTTGCACCTGTTTATCTCTTCAGACTGCAGTGGCCTTCTCCAACTTCCCTATCCACTCCTAATCTTGCCTGTTTGATCTTGTATCTTCTGTTTTATAGCCAAACTGAACAATATAAACACAGAAATGGATTTATGTACCTCAGTTAGGTGTCCCAAAGGTTACCCAAAAATTGCTCAGCAGGCCTCAGCAGGGGATTTGTGCACAAACTCTCAGCTGTCAGATTTCCTAGAAAAGTCAAAGCTGAAGTTTGCACTCTCATACTTCTGAGGTACCCACTTGGCAATTATCATAGGCCTCTGTTTCATCCCAAAGCCAGCTGGCCTCTACCACTCTGCAGCTTGAATTTATATGTGTTCCCTCTGTGAGGAACTGGCTCTAAGGCAGCGTTTTTCAACCACTGTGCCGCGGCACACTAGTGTGCCGTGAGATATTGTCTGGTGTGCCGTGGGAAAAATTCCAATTTCATCCGTAACATGTGGCCTCGGCTCACAAATTAGGTTTGCCAACCGGCCGGTTTTCAGCCGGCCTGGCCGGTTTTTCCATGGCCAGGCCGGCTGCCAGCACAGTTATAAAACCGGCCATTGAAAAGCCGGTTTTTTGCTCTGGCCGCAAGATCGGGAGCGGCCAGAGCAAAAAACCGGCTTTTGTGCCGAAGTCCGCGGCGCGAACGCGATCGCGATTCCCTATAGCAGTGCAGCCGCTGGTTCTGCTTTGTACAGAGCAGCGGCTGCACTACACTTACATTGAAAAGTAAAGAGAAACTGTGTCAGGAGCCCTCCGATCATGCAGAGCCCGAGGAAGTGATGTCATGGGGGCGGGCTCCTCACAGGCTGTCTTTCCTTTTCAAATTAACTTTAGCTGCAATCAGTGTGCATAATGAGGAACAAGGTATTCTGGGTATGGGCCTGACAGGGCGGACTGGGCATGATACATCTGCACAGGGTGTGGGGCAATGGCTGGGACATTGTAGTGCCCAACCACCACCTGCATGGA
The DNA here is from genome assembly GCA_033557465.1 of Ichthyophis bannanicus. Taxonomy (NCBI): domain Eukaryota; kingdom Metazoa; phylum Chordata; class Amphibia; order Gymnophiona; family Ichthyophiidae; genus Ichthyophis; species Ichthyophis bannanicus. The sequence continues at coordinate 550,499,373 of CM066033.1, forward strand.
CAGCATGTCATCCTTGGAAGTCACTCTCACTCTGACTGAGCAGTGACCATGGCATCTTCAGGTTCCTACATAGTGCTATACAGTGATTCTCTCAACTGATATCTGTGTGTACCCTGTTCTGGGGCCCATATCACTGAGATACCTGTTTGCGGTCTGTGCTTACATACCACGTCTGGGTGCACATAGTTCTCCTGGGAACATGCACTATGGACTGGCTAGCAGACTGTCTGCAGTTGGCATGTGTATGGCTGCAACACCTTGCAGGGTACAGCAGGTGCAGACTGACTGTGCCCTCTGCTGGTGAATATCAGATCGTGGTGGGGGGCAGCTGAGCTTACCAGGCCTACTGCCTGTCTGCCAGTGGCCTTGTGACAAGTACAGATGTGCATCAATTGTCCGTTCGCCAGCAGGACTGGGGTTGCTGGTCCCACAGCCCATCATCATGTACCTCTACTGCCCCCATTGCAAAGATGGAGAGTGTGGGTCTGTTGGGGGCAGATCATGTCTACCACCCTGACCCAGAGAAGGCGGTTTGCCAGGTGGTGATACATCAGCCGCATGTGAGTCCAGACACCTCCCCTGCTCTTATAACAAGTGACCATGGCAACCACACTGGATATGCACTATTTTGGGTGCATCATGGTCCACAAGGGCTAGACATGACTGGGGAATACAAATGGACACAGAACTATCCTAGGCGTGTCTTCTTCTCTTCCCCCCCCCCACCCCTGTGGGTCAAGGGGTTCCACTCACTCAATGTTTGTGACATTTTGTTACCGTTTTGGGATGCCACACTCGGGGTGCTGGGAACTGATACTATTGAGTATGGCACCTAGCTGTGTTTCAGTTTGTGTTTGATACAATGTATTTGTATGCAATTGTATTGATTGTTAATTACATTGTTACAGTAGTGCTGGGGATTAGGATGGGATACAGTTTTTCTGTTTTTCTATGTATTTACTTTTTATTTCCCCTCCTCTCCTTGAAATTGAGTCCTGGCACACGTAGCTTTTGGGAAAGAGCGGGCAGGGGGAGGGATTGGTGCATGTGTGGTTAGGAATATCCTGGGTTGGGCGCCATCTCGGAGTAGGGAGGCATAGGGGGAAGTATGGGGGAGCGGTAGGAGGGGAATTGTACTCCCCAACAGCAGGGTGGGGGGGATTCTCGCGAGTGTGTGTGCGTGTGCTTGGGGTGGGTCCGAATGCCAATGGAAGTGTCCGATCTGATGGACGGACTAGGAGGGGAAGTAAGGAGTGGGGAGGGGAGGGGGCCAGAGAGGGGGGGGGAGAAGGGGGAGGAGGCAAGGGATGGGAGGGACCACACTCTGGGGATTTCAAATAAGCAGCATAACAGTATTTGGGTAAACGATAAGGAGGAAGCTCCAGGCTGGGGGAGCCCCTCTGCTATGCTTAGATCCTTCCTTTTGGAGAGCTTTGACATTGCCCCACCACCCTGAGGGTTATTACATGGAACGTTTGTGGCTTGGGCAACCCCATTAAACGATATAAGGTTCTCCAAGCACTGGCCCGACACAACTGTGATATAGCCTTGCTCCAAAAAACCCACCAATCAGCAGAAGAGCATAGTAAACTATGCAGGTCCTGGGTGGGGCAGGTCTGGGGATCTCCGGCAGTTGGGAATAGGGGGGGGGGGTTGCTATTTTGGTTCATAAGAGGCTCCGATTTGTGGTGCAGTCTACCATCGCGGATGACGTGGGCAGGTCTCTTTTGGTCCATGGCCAATTGGAGGGAAAGCTGGTGACTTTTGGGGCTCTTTATGGCCCGAATGTTTCCGATTCTGGTTTTTATAGCACTGTGGCCTCCAGACTGGAGCAGATCCCCGAATGCCCCTTGATCTTAGGGGGAGATTTTAATGGGGTTATGGATGTGGGCTTGGATACGTCTCGGGGGGAAGGGGCCAGGGAGAGGGGGCTGTCCTCTCGGTTGTTACAACGTTTTTGCAAGAGGCTGTGTGTAATTGACCCATGGCGGCTGCTGCATACTTCTGAGAAAGACTTTACACATAAATCCAGAGCGCATGGCACCAGCGCCCGTATCGATTATTTGTTTGTATCAAAGGAATTGTTTGCTCATACAGAGGAGGCTCAGATTGGCCCCTTGGAAGTATCAGATCATGCTTTAGTTTGGCTGGATTTACATTGGGGACGCGAAAGTGCTTGAGCGCGTCTTTGGCGCTTTCCTTTGGGGTTGTACCACGATGTGCAATTTCGTCAGTTCCTCCGCCAATGTTGGACGGAATTTGCGAGTGATCATCAGGTACATGTGGACGATCCTGAGTTGCTTTGGGAAACGGCGAAAGTAGTATTGCGGGGAGACATCATCGGATATGCAGCGCGGAAGCGTCGCTTACTCGCAGAGCGCATTCTGGCATTGGAACAACAGGTTATTAAACTTCGGCGTAGATGTGCCCAAGTTCCCTCGGCTGAAAATAAGAGGCGGCTGTGGGAATCCCAAGTTGACCTCAATGAGCTACTGCATCAGAAAGCCAAGAAATCGATACTCTATTATCGTTACTGCCTGCATTGTTATGGCGACAAACCTGGTAGATTGTTGGCTCGCTATTTGCGGGGTAGGCGTGGCTCCACCTTGGTGGCGGCCCTGCGGGACGTTAAGGGGAAAGTGCATAAGGAGAGTGGGGATATTGCTAGGGTTTTTCGGGATTTTTTTCAGTCCCTATACAAGGCGGAGGAGGGCCCCGGTGCGACCCTGCCTGACTATCTGCGAGATTTAAACCTGCCACGGCTGACAGAGGTACAGAGGGAGGTGCTAGATCAGCCCCTCACTTCCCAGGAGATACAGTTGGTTATTTCTGCGGCCAGCTGTTGTAAAACCCCCAGACCGGATGGCTTGGGAGCGGAATTCTACAAAATTTTGGGCGACTGTGTTAGCCCTGTGCTAAGGGAGGTGTTTAGTGTGAGGGGGGACCGGGGGGCTTTCTGTTGGGGTCAGAACCATGCCCATGTCACTCTGATTCCCAAACCGGGTAAGGACCCATTGTTAGCAGCCTCTTATAGGCCTATATCCCTTCTCAATTTTGATTTAAAAGTTCTGGCGAAAGTCTTGGCCTTACGGCTAGGTGAAGTGTTGGGGAGCTTGGTTCATGAATCACAGGTGGGCTTTGTTAAGGGGTGTTACGCTGTTCGGAATCTACGAAAAATTTTGGCCTCCCTGGAATGGGTACACGCTCGGCAACTGCCTTCGCTACTTGTCAGTTTCGATGCTGAAAAAGCATTTGATAGGGTGAATTGGCAATATCTGTGGGAGTTGCTGCCCTCTTACGGCATAGGGGAAGTCTTCTGTAATATGGTGCGCAGTTTATATATAACACCGACGGCGGGGATCCTTTGCAATGGAGTACTTTCGGAGGGGTTTGTGCTGGAGAGGGGCACGCGCCAGGGCTGCCCCCTATCTCCGTTGCTGTTTGTACTTTCCTTGGACCCCTTGATTCGAAAAGTGGTGAATTCGGGCGCGATTAAGGGTGTGGAGATGGGCTCGCAGGAGTTTGTAATTTCGGCTTTTGCGGATGACCTTTTAGTTCATGTGACTTCCCCAGTCGATTCTCTGCCAAATCTGTTGGGGGAATTTGGGCGGTTTGGGGCTCTGGCTGGCCTCCGTATTAATTATGACAAATCTGAAGCGTTGGATACTTTGGGACACCTTCGTGGGGCCTGGGGGGAGCCCTTCCCGCTCCGGTGGGCGGAGGAGGAATTTCTTTACCTGGGTATAGTATTGCCTCGACAACCCCAAGTGCTTTACAGCCGCAACTTGGATCGGACATTGCGGCGTTTGACGATACAATTGCAGACTTGGGCATCTCGCCCCTTATTATTTTATTTATTTTATTTTATTACAGTTTCTTATATACCGCGCTATTTAGAATCAGCGCGGTTTACATCATAACAAAACGACCATTACGACAAACTGTCAGGTTTTACATTGAACAGGAGTACAAACTTGGATAACTGGGTTAACTATATACATAATCTATTTACCTTGTCTTTGCCTGGGAAAATAGCGGCGGTACAAATGGTTATATTGCCACGTATTTTGTATTGGTTACAGACCCTGCCTGTCTGGTTACTTAGTCGGGACCTGCGTCGAATTGAGGCCTCCTTGAAGGGGTTTCTTTGGGGAGGGAAGCGGGCTCGGATTCCGTGGGCTAGGTTACTGGGGAAATGGAAAGATGGGGGTATGGGAATGCCTGACTTAAAGACGTATGCCTTGGCGTGCCAGGCGCGGCACTTAGGAGATTGGTTAGGGGGTTCGGAGGAATACACTCCTCGGTCGGTAGAGGAGAGTTTAGTGGCGCCGTGGTCTTTGCTGGGGGTACTGCTTGGGCGACACGGGGATCTGCCAGAGGTGACTCAGAAAAGCGCCTTGGTGACCTCGGTTAGACACACTTGGCAACAGCTGAATAGGTATTGGACGGCGCCCTGGAGGGTTTCCAGCTGGTTACCCCTCCGAGGGAATGTTCAGTTCCTCCCGGGATCCAACACGGCGATGTTTCGAGACTGGTGGACACGTGGTATAAGGATGGTGGGACATCTGGTAGAACCCTCGGGATGCTGTAAGTCTTTCTTGGCCCTGAGCCAGGAGTATGACTTGCCTTCGAGGCACTGTTTTGCTTACATGCAAGTCGCTCACTATGTGGCCTCACTGCCGAGAGAAGCATTGCACACCGATCGCTCGGCCAGGATTGTGGAATTTTTTGGGTTAGGGGAGGATAAGCCCCCATCCATTTCCCAGCTAAAGAGCCGACTGGATTGCTATAGGGCCCTCCCCGACTATCGGGGGGTTGAGTTGGCATGGGCTGTTGAATTGGGTGGGGAAGTGGCACCGGGGTTGGTTGGTAAAGCCTTGAAACGAATAGTTGACGTGGCATATGGGGCCTGTTGGAGGGAGATCCAATTTAAGTGTGTGACTCGAGCCTATTTTTCACCGAGGCGGGCTCTTCGGAGTCGGCTGGAGACGGATGGTAGTTGCCCTCGTTGTATGGAACCCTTGGCGACGTTACTACATATGTGGTGGGGCTGTCGTAGACTGAGATCTTATTGGGAGAGAATACGGGCCTTTCTTAGTCAGTTGTTGCAGAAGCGGGTTCGTTGGACGGGCCATTTCGTGGTTTTGGATCAGCTAGCGGCCCCAGCGCCGGTTAAGGCCGGGGAACGCCTACTTCTGAGGAAGGCTTGTTTGGTGGGAAAAGGGCCGATTCTCCGGCTATGGAGAGAACACAAACCGCCTACCTTTACGGAATGGCGGAATAATTTTCACCATTTAATGTTGCTGGAGCGATGGCTTGTAAGGGGCAAGGTCAAGCGCTGGACAGTGTTCATGTCTGTCTGGGAACCCTATATACAGCAACTGGGGGCACGCAGCCGTAATGAAATTCTTCAATTGGGGAGCTGAACGGAGGGGGGGGGGGGTGAGTGGTCAATGCTTCTCATTTAGGTCAGTTCTACGCTGCTGGAGTGTGGGGGGGGGGTAGAAGAGGGGGTGGGAAGACGGGAGGGGAAGGGGTGGGGAGAGGATAATACCTCATGAAAAACGCCACCTGTTGTATCGTTATGCTGTCTCCTGGAGGGGATAAGAGTACACCCCTCGTGGAGACCTGGTTAATTGCTTTTCTTTGCTTGTATTTGTTGGTGGATTAAAATAAAGTATTTAAATAATGTGCCTTAGCTTTAGGTTTACCCTATCTCGGTAACCACAGCAGAAAGTTGGTACGGTGACCTGAAGTCTTTCTGTAGCCAGCCATTGCTATAATAAAAGCCATAGAGGCATAGCACACTGGTTAATACAATGACTTCCCAGCCAGTGGTCATGAGTTTGGTTCCTCTTTGTTTTCCTTTTTTATGCCTGTCCTACACAGCTACTTGTCATTCATGTCACAGTCATATCTCTGCTGATCTGTGCTGCCAGCACATGATACCCACATCACAGTTGCCAACCATCCTTCTCTCTGTCTATCTGCGTCTGTCAGCTGTGTGGCATCCTGTCTTCAGATGCAGGCTGCTACCCCATGTCCTGCACTGGTACCCTTTTCTGCATTGCGGCTCTTCATGCTTGCCTCTCCTGTGTCTGCTCTGTATGGCACTACTACTCCTCTGTCCTCCTATCATTGCACTTATCTTGCCACCTCTACCTCCACTGGTGGACACATATTCCCATCCTCTGCCACCCACTGTCATTGCAGCACTTTACATTGCCAACACCCTATTTTATTTATTTATTTATTCTTTTAATACCATGCTCTTTAGAATCAGTGCGGTTTACATGTATACTAACAGGTACTTTTTATTCCCTTGTCCCCGGAGGGCTCACAATCTAAGTGTACTTGAGGCAATTGAGGGTTAAGTGACTTGTCCAAGGCCACAAGGAGTGGCCATAGGACTAGAGACCCCATTCCCTCCGGTCTGAGGTTGCTTGTCCCCATGCGGGAATTGAACCCCCAGCCCTCTGGCTTGAGGTAACCTGTCCCAACCACTGAGCCACTCCTCCCTCAAGTGGTTGGGACAGGTTACCTATGCATCGCTACAGCTGCCTCCGATATATTTGTCCACTTTATCGGCTGCCACATAGGCTGCACGCTGATTTGGCAGGTCCATCAGCTCCCACCTCTACTTCCTTCCATCACTTGTTCATTGTCTTTCCTTGGTGCTCTGTGCAGTGTTCGGGTTACATTCTTTATATTTTATTTGTTTTTTGGCCTTACATTTCATGCTTGACAACTTCGGGCACCTTACTGCCCTTGGGCGCCATATCTTGGGTCGCCTTAACATCCTTAGGGCACCTTATACGACACCTTAGGTTAAAGCACCTTATGAGGCATCTTATAAGGTGCCTTATAGAGTGCCTTGACCTGGGGCGCCTCATATGGGGCCTTTTGGTGCACCATAGGGTGTTGGGCACCTTATACAGTGCCTTGTCAGGCTTGTAATGTGCTGTCAGCTTTAATATGTATTGTCCATTTAACGCGCGATACCTGACAAGGCGCCCTTTAACGCGCGTTAATCGGCCATTGCTACTTCAACGCCAGTACGCCCACATCCTTATATGGCATTGCTCACGTTAGCGCTGCACTTTTCGCCGGTAACGTTTTCGTGGTTTAGTAAACATGCTAACTATGCAACGGACAGTACCACAGCTCAATCACCCTCCCTGTTCGACACATACATAATATTGAAGTAAAGTCCTGATGTACATAGTATTGTATATAACACATGTTGTAAATAGATCACAAAGAATCAACGACCCTCTACACACACACGCATTCACTGTTCAATGCATGCGCACACTAGACACTGTTATGTTGATTGCTTGATGTGTAGACTGCCTTGATTGTAGGATAAGGTGGTATAGAAATCCGTTTAAATAAATGAATAAATAAATACCCCTTAATCGTAATTTTTGGAAATTAAGCTAAGCTTGTATTTGAAAATTTTCACTGATAGGGAAGAACACTTTAATTGAGAAGATTTTTTTTTTCAAAAAATTGGAGTGATGATGAAACTATTGATTGGGTGACTGTTCTATGTTGCACCGACTAGTGAGTTCCTCGTGATTTTTATTTAGATAAATACACAAAGTAAAAAAAAGCATTATATAGTGGAGAATGTTATTTGCAATGAAGGGATTCATTAAGCCATAATGAGTTCTATGAATTATTAAGAACATTTAGGGCCTGAAATGTAACTAAACATTTACAAGGGTATCGGAGAAAAAAATTTGCCGATAAGACCAAAACCCTAGGTTTCATAGCTAAAAAAGCCTGTCTCCTAAGTTGTGTGGTCTTACAGACATCAGGAAACATCTGTACCTTAGCACCACAAAATAGGATAGATGACCTTTTAAAGTACAATCTAAACACAGCTGTTTAGTTACATTTCAGGGGTCTAAATATATTTTTGCTGATCCTTCTCAATTGCAGTTATTTTTGGATAGTAAATAATTGGGCACACTTATGTAGGAGAAGAGGGGATATTAGGTTGAGCTGTTGTACAAGTTGAACTTATGTTCTTGAAGTTTCTTTTGTTTTAATTGCTTTGTAATTCTCCCCCTTTTAGTGGGCTAAGAGATATGATTGCTGATGTGTCTGCTTTTATTTTATATATGGATGTTTTCCTGCTTTTTTGTTTATGGTTGACATTGGCATCTTGATTACCTGTATACTTTCTCTGTAAGTATGTCTAAAAATTTCAATTAAAAAAAAAAAAAAGAACGTTTAGGACCTGAAAATAAGGTCCTATGCTACAATTAGTGTTGAAATCTATCAAGAAGCTGAACATCATGCAGGCGAACCTGAATGCCTCGGCAGGCCAGGAGGAGTTCATCAAGGAGTTACTGGTAACTATGGAGAATCTAAGTATTCGTCTATTAATTCATCTGTGTAGAAGTTTGGAAACAGAAGATGTTCTCTGTGTTCTACCAGCTGCAAGATACTTCTGTCACAAGGCAGCATGCCCACGGTGGTGAACATGTCTTGCATATTCTGGATTGCACAAGAGCCTTAGCTTTCTTGGAGCAGTGTAAAGCACTTGGAAAGTCCACCTGCTGCTTAATTTTTCTCATAAACTATGCCTTCCCCTTTTATCTCTTTTATGCTAGGGGGCTATCCTGTTTGGAGTTCCTTCTGATTATTGCTTTTAGTTTGTAAACCACTTCAGTTTGACTTGAGAGGGGGTATAGTAAGCCACAAATAAACATAAACATCTAACCGGGTACGGCGCACTAGCCGCCTCGCTCCCCATTCCCCCCAACCCCTCTCCCCCCACCCCCTCCTTTACATAACTAGTATGCAATAACAACACCACACCTGTATCTGGACTTAAACTGGTCTCAGCTTTATTTGCCTTTAACAATAACTAAACCAAGTTTACAATCAACAAACTTACCCCTCCCCCTCCCCCCGCAGATCAAGCCCTCACCAGCCATTTAGTAGCAAGGTGACGCTGTCTCCGCTTCCGCCGGGCCCAAGCCCCAGCTATTTCCTTATCCCTCCCTCATCCGGCTTCGCCATGTTATTAGCAAAAGCCCGAGGGATTGTCCAGGTCGGGGGTACCCCACCCCCGTCCTAAGGATTGCCTCCGGCTCCGGACCCCGGACACCTCCGGGATCCCGCCACCCCCCTCCAGCTGCAACAACCCAAACCCCTAGTCAATCAGACCCTCCCGAGGGTGGGCGGGCGGGCGCAACCGTCTTCCTCAGCCACCCTTGAAAGACGGCCGCGCTCCGCGCCGCCCCCCCTTGCACCGTAGCCACACTCCGTGATTGGCTCCCGCGTTGCCAAAACAACTGCGGGAGCCAATCACTTCAAAGCCAGCACGCGCCGCCGCCGGCCAACGCGGCCGACCAACCGGGAGCGAGCGCCGCGGCGCCCCCCCGGTTAATTCCAGCCGCGGGCACGAGGCGCCGCGGCCTTCCTGTAACCGGGTACGGCGCACTAGCTGCCTCGCTCCCCATTCCCCCCAATCCCTCTCCCCCCACCCCCTCCTTTACATAACTAGTATGCAATAACAACACCACACCTGTATCTGGACTTAAACTGGTCGCAGCTTTATTTGCCTTTAACAATAACTAAACCAAGTTTACAATCAACAAACTTACCCCTCCCCCTCCCCCCGCAGATCAAGCCCTCACCAGCCATTTAGTAGCAAGGTGACGCTGTCTCCGCTTCCGCCGGGCCCAAGCCCCAGCTATTTCCTTATCCCTCCCTCATCCGGCTTCGCCATGTTATTAGCAAAAGCCCGAGGGATTGTCCAGGTCGGGGGTACCCCACCCCCGTCCTAAGGATTGCCTCCGGCTCCGGACCCCGGACACCTCCGGGATCCCGCCAACGGCTCAGGACACATAAACCTGAGCCGCCCCACTGGCAAAGCTGCGACCAGCCCTACGTCCTCGCATAATATCCTCCAAGGCCTCCTGCCAATCATTAAGGAGTAAATCCATCCTCACAGGGGATAGATGTACGCCATCCTGCCGGTACAATCCCGCACAGGCCACCTCTGCCCATGAATGGAAAATCTGATACCCCCCTTGCTCACTCACCCATCGACCAATCTGCCGATTAATTTTTGTTAACCCCCGGGACCACCGCCTCTCACCCCAGGAAACAGGCCTTGGAATGATATCCGACCAGGCGAGAACTATGCCCGGAAACATAAGTAACAACTCTCCAAAATCGTGCTGCGCCGCACGAATCAACTGACGACAAGTCCAGGTCCCCAAATCATTGCCCCCAAGATGAATCACGGTGATGTCGGGCAGTCCTCGCTGATGCTCATGGTGCCGCAGCAAAGGCCATGAAACGGTTACCAAGGAAGTTGCCAAGCCGAGGTTCATGCCAACGGGCCGTGTCTCTGCTCGTCGACCGGCCCAGTAAACAAAAGAGTGGCCAATCACCCAACAGCTACACGGTTCCTTTCCAAGATCTGCAAAACAAAAAGAACAGTTAGCCACAACCCTCACCCCTAAAGCCGCACGTAGCTGCGGAAAGCCTGGGATTTCCATCTACCAATCCTCTTAATTTCCGCTGCAGGCAACTCCTCCCCCGCCGCCGTAGTCGCTGCCCCTATCTGAAACGAGTGAGGCGCAAACTGACTCGCGTCCTCACCCAACCAGCGTAGCGCTAACCGCAAAACCGCAGTAAACTGGAAACGCGTCAGCACCCGCCCATCCTCGTGCCGGAAAAGACTTCCCGCTCCGCCAGGCCGCAGTTGCAGATACGCCTGCAGCGAAGCAACCGGACATGTAATAGCCCCAGGCACCGCCCGCAAAATTACCCAAATCCCCTTGCCCGACGGATCCGTCTTGGACCGCTCTAAAAGAACGCGAACCGCACCCTGTGTGAAAACCACATGGCGTAGTAGCAAACCCTGAGGTCGCAACAAGCGACCAGACTCCGCCACCAACTCGCCAACCCGAAAAGCCCCAAAAAAGGCAACTACGAGGACCGCTCGAAATAGCGCAGCCTCAAACGGAGAAGTAACTACCCCGGGCAAAGCGCCACAAAGCCGGACAAGTAAGTCATGGGTGATAGGGCGCCTGCAATCACCCGGGGAAGGGCATGAGCGTTCCCAACCCAGCAACAACCGTCGCGTCAAAAAACCTCCCCCAACAGCCCCCCACCCCACCGCCTTCGAGAAAAAGGAAAACCCGGCCAAATGCAGACGTACAGCAGTCCGCGAAAACCCCGCCGCCTTCGCCGATAGAACATACTGACTCGTTAGGTGATCTGACACAGGTCCCTGTCGCCATCCGAGAACTGCTAGAAAGCTCTCGACCCTGCTGCAGCCCCGCCGATAAGCAGTCCAAGTAGCAGCCGACACCGAGCTTCTCAGCAAGTGGATCATCTCGGAAGACCAATCTGCCATAATTGCTCCGGGACCGATGCTCCCTCCTTGTCCGCAGATGGCGCCAACGTCCGAAACAGCTCCCACTTAAAACGGGAAAGAGCATCAGCAATCTTGTTAGTACTTCCTGGTATATGCCTAGCCCTAACCACAACATTGAGCCTCAAGCAGGCCAACACTACCTGACGCATCAAGTCTGCCACTGGCACAGACCGTGGGGCATAAGTATTAATAACACTAACAACAGCAGCATTATCGCACCACCACAGAACCGTCCGATTGCGAAGCCTGTCGGGCCATAACGTGAGAACCACCAGTATCGGGAACAATTCCAAAAAGGTAATATTACGGGTTAAGCCCGCAACACACCACGCCGGCGGCCATGGCTCAGCACACCACGAACCACCGAAATACACGCCTAAACCCAAACCTCCTGCGGCATCTGTATACAAATCTAACGCGTCGCTGGTGGTTTCGACGTCTCTAAAGACTGTGGAACCATTGAAGTCCTGCAAAAAGGTGTCCCATACACCCAAATCCGCTCGCATACCCTGTGATATTCGAATACGATGATGAGGACGAGCCACCCCTATCGTGGCCACAGCAAATCTACGCAAAAACACCCTACCCATCGGGATCACCCGACACGCGAAGTTCAAGGAGCCAATAAGTGCTTGCAACTCCTTCAACGTCAGCTTATGGGAGGCAAGAGCATTCGCCACCAACACCCGCAACTTAATCACTTTATCAAGGGGCAAGCGCGCGACCATTGCCACAGTGTCTAACTCAATACCCAAAAAGGTAAGTTTCGTCGTCGGGCCGGCTGTTTTGTTATGAGCCAAGGGAACTCCCCACTCATGCGCTAAGCGTAGAAATTCATCTAATAAGGCCTGACACCGACCAGAACGTGCTTCTCCCACAAACAAAAAGTCATCCAAGTAATGCACAGTGTGCGCGCAACCAGTTTTCTGCGAGAAAACCCAATGCATAAACGTACTAAACAACTCAAAATATGCACAGGACACCGAACAACCCATGGGCATGCACTTATCATAATAGAACTGTCCCTGGAAGCAAAACCCCAATAAATGAAAAGCTGAGGGATGGACCGGCAACAGACGAAACGCCAACTCAATGTCCACCTTCGCCAACAGGCTCTCACTACCACATCGCCGGACAAGCTCCACCGCCGTATCAAACGATGCATAACGAACTGTACAATGCTTCTCCGGGATGTGGTCGTTCACGGAAGAGCCAGGAGGAAAAGACAAGTTATGAATCAACCTGTATTTCCCAGGCTCCTTCTTCGGAACAATTCCCAAAGGGGACACTACCAGGTTAGGGAAGGGCGGTTCGGCAAAAGGACCAGCCACCCTACCCAACCGCAGCTCTACAGCCAGCTTGTCCCGCACAATCTGCGGAAACCTCCGAACTGACGGCGCGTTTTGAACCTTCCCCGACACCACTGTACCCACCACAGGAATCGAAAACCCCGTTTGAAACCCCTCCGCCAACACCCTCCCCGCCCTGCGCCTGGGGTAACTCCCTAACCACAAGCGAAGAGCTGGAAAAAGAATTGGAGTCGGAGCCAACGCCAAGAGGTCCCTACCGCTTGAGGGACGGCTCTCCCGCACCGACTGACCCCCGCTTGACACACTTAAGTGCGGAATGTCCCCCAGCGCAGATAGAGCAGGCGTGCTGGAACTTGCAGTCCGGAAAGGGGTACGAAGACTTGTTAAAGCGCCAGCACAAATCTCCTGCGCTGCCCCCCGCTGGTCTCGGAGCCGCCGGAAGGGTGCTCGCACGAAAGGACCACAGCGATCCTTCGGCAGTCCCTGAGGCACTTTTCTGACCACTCACAAACCCCCCGCCAGGGCGAACTGCCATCTGGGTTAACCAAAGATTAATATCTTGAGTCCCCCAAGACAAGGAACGATTCTCTTCCATTTTATCGCAGAATTTCTCGTCGTAGTTGAGCCAGGCCCAACCCGGATGGGACTGAGAAACCTCTAAAATGGTATCCATATAGGCTAAGAGCATCCCATACTGCTGAGGATGCAGATGCCCCCATACACTCGCAAGCCGTAAGAATGACCTCGTCCAATTCACCACGTTCCTAGCTACTTTGCGCACTCTCCCGGCCTTCTCATCCTCTTTCCGCTTCTTACGACTAGCCCCCGTCCTCTTCCTACCCTCTAGTAACCGAAACAGATCAATATAACGCCTTTTCTGAATTTTTCTCCGCAACTTCTTCGGTACCCCTTCCCATAATTCCGAGAAAGCTGCTAAAGTCGGCTGCACTGAACGTTGAGAAAGATCTCCCCTCTCACTCTCACCAGACGTAGAAGAAGTTGACGAAGTCCGAACAGACGAAGAAGAAGAACGAGATTTACGACGCCGGCGACACGAGTGCTTACTTTTCTTCTTGGCCTTCTTGCCTACCTCACCCGACACCGCCACGACGTCACCATCCCCCATGCCATGAGCTGCCGCCAGAGCACCCCCGCCCCCCGCCTCCCCGGTAAGGCTCCGGGCCAACTCACCTGCACCACCGCTGGTAGTCCCCTCAGGTGAAACGAGTCCTCGCTGGATGGGTAAAACTGCAGGCCCCGCACCTGCATCCGCTCCCGAACAGCTCCTTTCCCCGCTCGATGCCCCCGCACCTTGCTGGCTGGAGCGATAGAGATCTGCATCTTCCCGGAACTGCCATCCAGGTGGTACCTGGGGAGAGAAGACACCAAAAGGCGAAGAAACACCAGCCACGGCCCAAGGCGGCGGCCACATCCCCACCCAGTTAGCCCGGGAAGAGCCCTGCCCACTCCCACTCCAATGCTCCCAAGCCAATGGCATGCCACCCTGCCCCATGGGGAAACCCGACATGCCCTGGGAATTTGTACCTACTCTACCCCCCGTCGATGCCCCCCAATCAGCAGGCTGCCCGGCCCAGGCCAGGACAGGGCTAACACCCGATACCCCCATAGCCTCCTGCCCTCCCAAACCGCAAGCGCCTCCCACACTACCGCCACCCCCCGCCAGAAGAATAGTAGAGCCACCAGACCCCTCGGTAAAGGCACCCCTAGGAGGTGTCACATCTGCCTGTCCCCTACTCGCATGCACAGTAGCCATAGGGCCCCCCCGGGCCTTCCTCGGCTTGCTCCTCCCCCGCTCACTCCCCCTTTGCCTGCCGGCCCCACGCCTCAAGCCTCTCTGCTCCCCGAACGCGGACCCAGCTACAGCCCCTAGCCCCCTTTCACCTTCCCCCGATCCCACCCCCCTTCTGGCACCCCTGCCCCTTGCAGCACCTCTACCCCATTTCTGCTGAGGCCGCATGGTGCACAGTTACCCAAAAAATTCCCCTATTGTAGTTAATATATATAAGCTGTCCTTCTCCTTTAAAAGACAGCAACTGCAACGCTCCCGCACCAATCACAGACCCCCAAAATCCACCCTGCAGCACACTTGCCTGACACCAAATGGCCCCGCAGCGAGCACAGCGAACACGTGCTCAAGCCACAGCTGACCGCCGTAAAATCAGACACCCGCAGGGACACAGTGAGCCGCTGACTCAGCGCTGTGTGGCCGGCCTCCGAAACCGCGCCCGAGCTGGAAGACCGGACCCCGGACCCTCAAAGGAACAATGGTGAGCAGAAGAGCAACCACGAGGCGCAACCGTCTTCCTCAGCCACCCTCGAAAGACGGCCGCGCTCCGCGCCGCCCCCCCCTTGCACTAGCCACACTCCGTGATTGGCTCCCGCGTTGCCAAAACAACTGCGGGAGCCAATCACTTCAAAGCCAGCACGCGCCGCCGCCGGCCAACGCGGCCGACCAACCAGGAGCGAGCGCCGCGGCGCCCCCCTGGTTAATTCCAGCCGCGGGCACGAGGCGCCGCGGCCTTCCTGTTTCAGAGGATCCAATGAGCACCATATTGGCTGTGGGGCCAGCCATCTTTAGAAGGTCCACTGTCCAGGAGCCACACACCACCGCTATCCTGACTGTAGTCCTTTGATATGTATAAATGCATATGTCCACCTCATACAGGTTGAAGTAGGGGGATGTTACACCTACCATCTTTGTCAGAAGAACTTGAAAGGTTACTTAGTCTTCATAAAGCATGCTAAAGCCTGGCTATTTCCTGCTGCCTTTGCCAGATCATTTACACTGACAGAATGATAGTGGCTAAAGGGATTTTTTCTTCTGCCTGATTATTTTTATTAGATGAAACTGGTCTGGGTTTTGTTTTTCTAATGTTTGACCTTTTGGATGTCTGAATGGCTGAGTATTGGATGCTGCAGATTGAGGGGAAGTCTTTGAAGATGTTACTTTTATATATGCAGTGTTGTGTTTTTATTTATTGATTTATTTATGTGTTTTAGTTACATTTTAAGTGTATTTAGGTATATTTCTGTTGTATATGTATTCTCTCCGTAGGTCTTTGGGGGAAGGAGAAGATACAAATGTGAATAACAAAGACTTTTTTTAAAATTTTGAAGAATATCGTTTATAAGGCTCGTCTGTTCATCTTCAGGGCTCTGTATGCACTACAGGGCATGCATACTAACTTGTACTAATGGTTAGCGCAGGGTTTACTGCATGCTAGGCATGTTGTGGTAACTGTTTTAGCTGCTGTGGTAAAAATCCCACACTAACAGCTTAGCCTAGGACGGGGCGCAGACTAGGCAGCACAGCTGCAGTTAGCATAGATTCCCTTACCGCTGCTTCAATGGGTGATAAGTGCATCTGTGACTAACGGCTTATCACAAGGGCAGGGCCAAACCCAGGATAATTGCATGGGAACATGTTAGCTATGAAGAAGAACAACCTTCCGCAGAAATCACAGCAGTCGCCAGAACAGCACAGGGAGGACACGACCATGTTCTCCATGCGCTGTTCTGGTAATATGTTAGCTAAGCCAACATTAGCTAGTGCAGGTCGAGCCCTGTCCCTGTGCTAAAAACAGATCTCAACGGGCATTAACTTAGCTCATTTTAGCAAACATGCCCCTATTTGTTACTTTGCAATGAACAGGCACTTGGTTCCACACCATTTTGAAATAGCAAATATTTGACTTACACAGGCATATATATACACACCTTCCACGGCATATCCCCACATCTATTTTTGTTTGTAGATTTTTTTTTATAGTTAATGGTGGATGAAAAATCTGAAAAAAAATAAGATGCTTCAAAAAGCTAGGACATCTGAAAGGCAAAACATAAGGCCTCTGGAACAAACTAAATTCCAGCATCTATTAATTTGCTGTCTGATCAGTCTCTTAATGGATTTTCACAGTCAGCCTCTTCTGGTGCTTTGGCAGGGACGGGCATTACTATGATAAATCAAGATTTGGTGTACTGGTTTCTCTTGTGCATTGAGAACCAAAGAAAAATCCCTTCTCTTAAACTTAGGATAAATCAGAAATTACAAATCTTATAAGAAGACTCATTATGGTATTTTCCAGAATGTGACATTGTGCAATATCATGAATGATCTCAGGTATTGAAGAAAGAAGTTAATGTTTGCCAGTCATTGCTCTATACCTGTGGTTTGTTCTCACATAAAGCTGCTTTTCCCTATTGAAGTTGTTATACATTTTAACAAGGTATTAAGATCCTTTTTCTTATGGAGCAGAACGAAAAAACAGACTAGAGTTTTGATTTATTTAATGCTTAAAGACATATTTTAGAGCCATTAGTATTGTGGTACATTAAGGCTAAAGTGCGTAATGGGAGTTATTACACTCTTGTATGCAGTGATTTAATATTGGTATAAAATTTTGCTGATTTGCAGTTTGGTAAGATTAATTGAGCAGATCAGTGATATAAATTGCATAGTTCAAAGTAAGCACAGTAAGATGGAGCACACAGTGGATTGAATTTTCTTTCTAGCTTCTGTATCAGGTCTTTGCATTTAATAAGTGTTCTCAATCCTCATTTTTTCATCTAGATATATATAATATAGAGGTAGGAAAAGGTGGCTGTATTTTTCTGTGTTGGGTGGTACAGGATGCACATGTATACAACATCCTAGAGATTTCATGTCAGGGTAATGTCGCCAAACAAGTTACTTTTGGAATACTATGACAAGAAAGATTCTCATACCTTTTTCATAGTATGTGAAGTATGATCTCAATATCTCAAATTTACTTCTAACGCTTGCCATAGTATTGCATCGTACCAAGGAGAGCTCCTTTTGGAGTTTGTAGGATATAAATATATATATAGTCGTACCCCCTTGCCTAGGCCAGAGGCTTAGGGCAAAAAGGGCTGCCTGATTTGTCCTTAAATAAAGAGTCACTGATTTTCTCCACCAGGGAATTCTGGGAGTTGTAGTTCTTACTTAAAGACAAAGTAGTATGACCACTCGGGTTTGTTCAGGCAAAACAAGAAAATTTATTTTGGGTTCCCCTTTCGCATCAAATTCAAACACAAGGCAAAATAGGATTATTCTCCAAAGATAACAGGAACAAAAATTGCATCGGGAACCTCAGAACAGAAAACACCTCTTCACATCACAGCTGTTCCCAGCTAATTCTTCAGCTTGTTAATTCACAGCTACCTCTTGTCATTCAAACCAGGTAACTTCATTCCATTTATATCCAACGTAGCTTTAGTTAATAAACTCAGGGTTCAGTGAATGTTCTTTAGTTTAACAGAAGGTCTTAGCTTTCTCCTAGCTAAGTACAATATTGCTCTTCAAAGACTTCCTGTCTCAGTCCTTTTCTTAGCAATAATTAAACTTCCCTTCTACATAGAGAACAATCCATCGGTGCTTCATTACACCCAGAATCTTCCTCACAAGGATCAACCTGCATGCAGGGCCGGCCCGTCCATTGAGCAAGAATGTTTTTTGCACAGGGCCCCGCGCAAAGAACATTCTACTTTTTCTTAATTGAATTTAAAAAAAAAAAAAAAAAAGCTGGCTGCTGGCGCCGCAGCGGCATGGAGTGTCCCGCGGGGCTCCCTCTGCCCGGCGGAACTCTCCCGGCGCAGCTGAGCCCCTCTCTGCCGGCTTGCAGATACGCGAAGGGAGAGAGTCCTCCCTCGCGTCTCTGTTAAGCCCGCAGGGGCTGATGGGAAGTAGGGGCTGATGGGCAATGTGCTAGGGGGGGGCTAAGATTGGCAATGGGCTATGGGGGGGTTAAGACTGGCAGTGGGCTATGGGGGGGTTAAGACTGGCAATGGGCTGTGGGCTGATGAGGGCTGGCAATGGGCTGATGGGGGGGTTAGGACTGGTAATGGGTTATGGGGGGGCTAGGACAGGAAATGGGCTGATGGGGAAGGGTTAGGACTTGAGGTGGGCTGATGTGGTTAGGACTGGTAATGGGCTGTGGGCTGATGGGGGGGTTTAGGACTGGCAATGGGCTATGGGGGGCTGACTGGAAATGGGCTGATGGGGGGTTAGGACTGGTAATGGGTTATAGGGGGGGCTTAAACTGAAAATGGGGTGATGGGGGTTAGGACTGGAAGTTGATTGACGGGGGGCTAGGACTGGTATTGGGTTGGGGGGTTGCTAGGACTGGAAATGGGCTGAGTGGAAGGGGAGGCTTGAACTGCAAATAGCTGATGGGGAGGGGGCTTGGAATGGAAATGGGCTGTGAGGGAAGGGAGCTAGGACTGAAAATGGGCTGATGGAACAGCTAGGATAGGACTGGAAATGGGCTGTTGGGGGAGCTAAGATTGGAAATGGGCTGTGGTGGGGGCTTGAATTGAAATGGACTCATGGAGGGGCTAGAACTGGAAGTAGGCTCATGGGGGGCTTGGACTGGAATTGGGCTGAGTGGAGGGGAGCTATGATTTGACATGGGCTGATGGTGGGGCTAGGAAATGACTAGAAATGGACTGATGGGGGGGCTAGGATTGGAAATGAGCTGATGAAGGGACTTGGACTGGAAATGGATGGGGGAGCTAGGACTGGAAATGGGCTGATGGGGGCTAGGACTGGAAATGGGCTGATGCAGGGACTAGAAGGGAATGGATGCTGGGTGAGACTGGAACTAGAAGGGAGTTGATGTTGGGGGAGGATTAGAATGGGATGGGGCTGGGAGATTAAAATGGAGAGGGGAAAAATATTTTGTGTAGGAGGGATGAAAAGTCTACAATTAGCCAGGTATTGGGAGAGTAATTGGGGATTGAGGATGGAGGGGTAAAATTTGTGTGGATGAAATAGGAATGAGGAAAGAGCAAAAGGGGAAAGATTAGTATGTTAAAGCAGATGTAGAGAGAGAGAGAATGGAAAAAAAACTAGAAGAGAGAAGAAAGGACAAATGGACAGCAGACGATGGAGAGTTAGCAGAAAACATGAAGAAACCAGAAGAAAGTGGCTGGACCAATTGCAACTGAAAAAAAAAATGCACAAAAGGTAGAAAGATATCTCTTTATTTTGAATTTATTAACTGGAATATGTCAGCTCTGGGAAATATGCATCATTAACATCTGCGCTTTGTTTGGTACAAGAGGAAATTAATTTATAGTTTTATTTCTACAGTGTTGTTGTACATTCCAAGTTTGGCTTTTGGGGTTCCCAGTTTAATTATTGCCTTCCTGTTTCTAAATTGTGATTCCTTGTTTGGTGATGGTCTATGTTCTGCATGTGTAACTGAGCTGAGGTATTCTGTTTATGTAATTCCTATTTGACGTTGCCACTTGTTCTCTTTCCCCAGTATTCTCTGAAATGTATTGGTTTAATATTTGCAGTGTTGCCTTTTGATAGGTAGGGTATGGTGCTTTGTGAGTCCTGGTAATGCTGTCAGGATAAGGCGGGTTTGCTATGGGTTCTAAATGGGCAGCGTTTGTAGTAGTTCCTAATGTGCCTGGCGGTTGGCACTGGATTATAGTAATGTAGAAATCTTTTAGTCTTTCTTTATCCATACACTCATTAAGAGACATGTTTACTAAAAGTTAGTGAATGGTAACATTATGCAAATATTTATGCAAATAAGACCACTTATGCAAATGAGGCTCCGCACCAAGTCTCCGCACATGGCCCCGCACCCCCCTTGGGCCGCCCCTGCCTGCATGTCCTCTTGCACCATACATTGCTTATCTTCCCCTGGGTTTTCAACAACACGTTCAAACTTACTGTTTTGTAGAAAAATCTGGAGTTCCTCTAAAAGCTGCTCTCCTTGATAAGAACTGGTTATACCTTGAGAGTAGGCTTTTCTGTCTTGGAACAGTTTCTTTAATACTTTAATTGTATTCAGGTCTATCTCTCTGCTCGAAGCTGGGTTCTGGTTATCTCTGTCTATAACTGCTTGCACCCACCTTCTCTCAGCTTGGGTTCCTGGAACCAAGTTTTGCACACTCTGCTCTGTAGTCTGGCTCAGCTCATTAGCAACGTCCCCAGCTATCCATCTGCTGGACTCTGAATCAGGCGTACCTTTCACCTTAGAACTGCTTCTTTGGTTGCTAAAACCTTTTTCCCACGTGGAGTAAAGCTTTCCACGTCTGCCTTCTCTTGGCTTCCTTGAACCAGGCTTCACTGCTTCTGAACCCTCTGGCTTCACAGCTGCTGGACTCTCAGCTTCTCTTTCTCCTTCTCCTCCCTCTGCTCTCACTGAGGCCGGCTTAAAAAGCTGCTTTCCTGTTACCACTCCCTGCTCCCTGCACATGTGCCTGTGATTAGAGCTCAAACCTGCACCTTCGTTAGGGCTTGGGCGTGGCTCAGCCTCAGCTAGTATGTGTTTCTTTAGTTTATCTGAAGCTTGAACCCTGTGGAAACCTTGCCTGTCTCTTGTCTTAAAGGCGTATTCCCTATTTTCCTCTGTTTCCATCTGTTCAACACCACTCTCATCGTCACAATATATATATATATATATACACAACTTATCAAGGTGTACTTGATAACTGCTGCAGTCAGCATGATGGGAAATATTTTTGTATCTTTCTGCCACATTTTTGGCCTCTGACTGTATTTGTTGACACAATGAACTGACACTTCTGTTATCAATGTTACAGAAGTAGATAAAGTAAGAGGAAAAGAAGGCCACTAAGTTTCTCAAAAGAAGTAGCTGAAAAGGTGAGAAAAAAGAGGTTAGCTCTCATAAAGTATGAGAGACCACAGAAATACAAGCAGCAATGTCCGAGAAAGCTAAGAGAATCTGGGAAAGTATTCAGGAAAGCAAAGATGCAAATGGGATAAAAAAATAGTCCAAAATAGTAAAATGGGGGGACAGAACTGCTTTTTTTTTAGATAGGCTAGTGACAGGAAAAAGCGCAAAAGTGGTATTCTCAGACTCCAGGATGAAGAGGAGTAATAGGTGGAGGCTGATGAATTACTTAAATATTTCTGTTCTGTGTTCACAGATAAGGGCTAGGAGCAGGACCACAGAAAACAGCTATAAATAGGAATGAAAATGAGAGAGATCTTGAGTAATTTTCAGAAGACTATGTTCATGAGAAAAAATAAAAGTAGACAAAGCAATGGGGCCAGATGGGGATACGTTTGAGGATATTGAAGGAAGTTCATTATTTCTTTAAAAGCTCTTCTATTCTACAGATCTGTACAGAACATTCAAAGTGGTTTACAACTTAGGGAATATACAGGGAAGCTGTTACATGCATCAGCTCAAAGGTATATTCCTGCAAACAAAATGGAGCACAGCAGTTAAAAGCTTTCACAAGTGCTCCCACAAAGTCCTCACCATTGTACTTAGCTTAGGACATGCTGATAGCTAATCCAACTAGCTTTTGCTGCCCAACAGAGATCTTCATTTCACCCATACGGGCTTTCTCAGGTGCAAAGAAAGTGGAGCCAGGAAAAATCTCATGCACAAACTCTGTGTCTGAAGCCACCATTTTTAAAGAGAATCACTACCAATCAGAGAGAGACCCACCTAACTGTAGGAGGAGCTACTCAGAGGCTACCAATATAGCACAAGAGGAGAGCACAGATTAGAGCCACACAAAATATTACTTACAGAATCAGTCTATTACAAAAAAAAACACCCCACTCAATTTTTCCATTTAAACCTGCTGGCTCCAACGTATTTGTTTGCAGGAGTATGCCTTTGAGCTGGTGCGTGTAACAACTTCCCTGTACATTCCCCGGGTGATTACTATATCTGTTCTGGTTTTACCTCTTAAAGATTGTGGGTAAAGAGGGTGCCATTAATTGTTGAATAGGACTGGAAATGGGCTGTGATGGGGGGAGGGTAAGCTGGGACTGGAAATGGGCTGTGATGGGGGGGACTAGGACTGGAAATGGGCTGTGATGGGACGTTAAGCTGGGACTGGAAATGGGCTGTGATGGGGGGCTAGGACTGGAAATGGGCTGAAGGGAGAGGAAGCTTGGACTAGAAATGGGCTGATGGGGGCTGGAATAGGACTGGAAATGGGCTGTGATGGGAGGGTAAGCTGGGACTGGAAATGGGCTGTGATGGGGATAACCTGGGACTGAAAATGGGCTGAAAGGGACCTGCTGGGACTTCAAATGGGTTGATGGGGAGCTGAAATAGGACTGGAAATGGCTGATGGGGGGCTAGAATTGGAAATGGGATGATGGGGGCTGGAATAGGACTGGAAATGACTGATGGGAGCTAGAATAGGACTGGAAAAGGGCTGATGGGGGGAATGGGACTGGAAATGGGCTGATGGGGGCTGGAATAGGACTGGAAGTGAGCTGATTGGGGGCTAGGATTGGAAATTAGCTGATGGGGGAGCTTAGAGTGGAAATGGGCTGATGGGGGCTGGAATGGGACTGGAAAGGAGCATATGGGGGGCTAGGACTGGAAATAGGCTGATGTGGGGGCATGGGAGAATAGGACTAGAAGGGAGCAGATGCTGGGTGGATCTAGAACTAGAAGGGAGCTGATTTTGGGGGAGGACTAGAAGGGGATGGGGAATGAGGATGGAGAGGGGAAAATATATTTTGTGTGGGAGGGAAGAAAAATCTATGATTGGCCTGTTATTGGAGAGTAAATGGGGACTGAGAATGGAAGGGTGAAATTTGAGTGATGAAAAAGGAATAAAGAAAGAAATGGGGGAAAGAGCAAAAGGTGATAGATCAGTATGTTAAAGCAGATATAGAGAGAGAATGGAAAAAATCTAGAAGAGAGAAGAAAAGACAAATGGACAGCTCGCAGAAGACACGAAGAAACCAGAAGAAAGTGACTGGAACAATTGCAACTGAAAAATAAAATGCCCAAACAAAAGATAGAAAAACACTTTTTATTTTGAATTTATTAACTGGAATATATCAGGTCTGGGAAATGTGAATCGCTAACATCTTTGCGTTTTTGTTTAGTGCAAGAGGAAATTAATTTATAGTTTTATTTCTCCAGTGTTGTTGTACATTTCATGTTTGGCTTTTGGGGTTCCCAATTTAATTATCATCTTTCTATTTCTAAATTATGATCCCTTGTTCTTTGTGTGGTGATGGTCTGTGTTCTGCTTGTGTAACCAAGCTGAGGTATTCTGTTCATGTAGTTTCTATTTGACAGTCCCACTTGTTCTCTTTTCCCAGTAGGAGATGTATTGGTATTCTCTGAGATGTATTGGTTTAATATTTGCAGTGTTGCCTTTTTGATAGATAAGGTTTGGTGCTTTGTAATCCTGGTAGTGCTGTTACGATACGGTGGGCTTCCTATGGGTTCTAAATGGTCAGTGTTTATAATACTTCCTAATGGGCCTGACGGTTGGCACTGGAATATAGTAATTTAGAAATCTGGTAGTCTTTCTTTATTCAGACACTCCTTAAGAGGCATGTTTACTAAAAGCACATTGTGCAAATATTTATGCAAATGATGCTCCTTATGCAAATGAGGCCCCGCAATGAATCTCCGCACATGGCCCCCCACTCCCCCTTGGGCCGCCCCTGTTTACAGCAGGCATTAAAGGGTACATCCCCCTTAATTCCCCATTGTTTGTTTCTCCCTCCAAATATGTTTGGTAGACATCTAACATTTATGAAGAGTGGCGGGACGTCTTGGTTTACAAAATGGTGAGGATACATGCAGACATGCTGATGTATAGACGTACACATTCTGAACTACTAGTATGCACATGTGCAGTTCCCAGGATCTCCACATCAATATTTCCTATGTGCATGTTTCTAAAATAGTATCGCCCGTTGCACGTGTTTGTGCTGTCCCCATGTGTGCCTGCACATCCTGTATTCCTTTGACACTGTTGCATTTCTCCTAAAGACTTTTGAAATTGTTTACAAGAATACGGAGTCGGGGTATCTTTTGAGGGGGTGGATGTGGTCAGAGGAATTTTGTGTTTCCCAATATATCTTGAACCACTCCAGTTAACTTTAAAATGTCCTTTGTCAAGGAGTGATAAATTATGATGGAAATAAAGATTTGTTCTTTCATGTGAATCAACTTGTTTCTGGTAGGAAAACTAAAGTATTGGGTAATGGCTCCTCAGGGTGAACTTGCACTCCCTCCAAGAGAATATTCACTTTGTTCTACTTAAATACCTGCTTTCTACGTCATCTATGCACACAAAATTGCATAAATGGGTGTGTGTTTGTTAAGGAATTGTTTCTTTAGTGGTTTCATCTGTTTTATTTTATTCTTTGTTCGCATTTTTAGCATATTACAACTTCTTGAATCTCAGTTTACTTATCGTAGATTTGAATATCAGTACATGGCTTTATTTTGTTTTTTCTCTCTGCATTTATTGCAAGTTGTGTAGCTTGAAGAATGGTCTAGAATTTGGCAACTGAGATTTAATGTTAAAAAGTGCAATTGGGCTGCAGCAATCCAAGGGAGCAATATAGTATAGGGCGTGAAATACTTTTGTCCACTAAAGAAGAGTGGGACCTAGGTGTGGTTGTGTCTGATGATCTTAAAGTAGCTAAACAGGTATATAAGACGACGGCAAAAGCTAGAAGGATGCTTGGGTGCATAGAGAGAGGAATGGCTAGCAGAAAAAAGGAGGTGATAGTGCCTCTGTATAAGTCTTTGGTGTGACCTCATTTGGAGTATTGTGGGCAATTCTGGAGACTGCACCTTCAAAAGGATATAAACAGGATGGGGTCAGTACAGAGGTTGGCTACTGAAATGGTTAGTGGTCTTCATTATAAAGCATATGAGGACAGACTTAAGGAGCTTAATATGTACACCTTAGAGGAAAGGCAGGATAGAGGTGATATGATTGAGACGTTTAAATACCTCCATGGCATAAATGCACAGGGGGAGAGCCTCTTTCGATTAAAAGCAAGTTCTGCTATGAGGGGACATGGGATGAGGGTGAAAGGGGATAGATTCAGGAGTGATATACGGAAATATTTCTTTACGGAAAGAGTGGTGGATCTGTGGAATAGTCTCTCAGTGGAGGTGGTAGAGATGAGGACAGTATCTGAATTCAAAAAAGCATGGGACAAACCCAGAGGATCTCTAAAGGTAAAAAGGGAACTGTTGTAGTTGTTGATATGGAAGGACAGACTAGATAGGCCATGTCGTCTTTTTCTCTCATCATTTTTCTATGTTTCTATGTATCTTGTTGCACTTTTATATGTATTTGTAAAGACAAAGATAGGAAAGGATCTGTGACCCTCAGTGGAGACACAGGCACTGGTGGATCGTCTAGCGACAAAGAAAGAAGTAAAGGCCTCAGTACTCATGCTTGTCCTATGCCCATGGTTCTCAGTCCAGTTCTTGAGGCAAATCCAGCCAGTTGTATTTTCAAGATATTCACATTGAATATTCAAGAGATGGATTTACATATAATGGAGGCAGCGCATGTATATTTATCTCATACATATTCATTGTGAATATCCTGAAAGCCTGACTGGCTGGATGTGCTCTAAGAACTATAATGAGAATGCTGCCCTAGGCCAAATGCTTTACAGGACTCTCCTCTAGGTTCACCTCAGTCCTCTGGGTGTTTATCAAGTATTAATACAGGTGTGATCAAAAAATATCAAGACTTGTACAATAACACAAGAAGTACAACACTGACAGTTATTGTACTTCGTCTCCTTCAAAATAGTCACCTTCCGATTAAACACACTTCCTCCAGTGTTCCTGCCACTGCTAGAAACAATTTTGAAATGCCTCTTTCATTAAGCTGTGAAGCTGTGAATTTTGCTTAATGGTCTCCAAGTCGTCGAGTCTCCTTTCAGTGCTAATTTCAGTTTAGGAAACAGGAAAAAGTTACAGGATGTGAGGTCAGATGAGCACGAAGGCTGATGGACTTGCTCGATTTGGTATTTGGCCAAGAACAGCTGGGCAAGATGTGATGTGTGAGGTGGGGCATTATCGTGATGAAGCAACCATTCACCATTCCTGTGCAACTCTGGCCTCTTACGATGAACTGCATGTCTCAAATGAGTCAGAACTTGGACGTAATACTCCTTATTGATGGTTTGGCCTTTTGGAGCATACTCATGATCAACAATACTCTGGTAATCAAAGAAAACTGTGAGCATGACCTTGACATTGCTCCTCACCTGATGGGCCTTCTTGGCTCTGGAAGAGTTTGGAGTCGTCCATCAGTGAGGATTGAGCCTTAGTTTCCGGGTCATAACCATAAACCCATGATTCATCAACGGTAATAATCTTTTTGATGAAATCTCAGTCATTTTCAACAACCCCATTCCAACAACTCTCTGGCTGCAGACAGTTGATCTTCTTTTTGGTCAGGGGACAAGAGTTTCAGCACAAATTTTGCAGATACACATCTCATCCCCTAATCGACAAAGAATTGACTGTACCGACCCATAACTGATGTCCATGTCCTCAGCAAGCTCCCTGATAGTCAATCGATGGTTTTGGCACTCACTGCTTCAACTTTGTCTTCATTCCTACTCATGGATGGCCTTCCAGAACATTTGTCACTGTCAACACTTTGGTGGCCCTCTTGGAAACATTTGTATGAGTCATAAACTCGAGCACGACTCATGCATTCATCGCCATACACTTGCTGTAACTTTGTCATAAATCTCTTTGCACGAATCTCCAAATTACTGGCAGAATTTAATGCAAATTC
Source organism: Ichthyophis bannanicus (assembly GCA_033557465.1). NCBI lineage: Eukaryota > Metazoa > Chordata > Amphibia > Gymnophiona > Ichthyophiidae > Ichthyophis > Ichthyophis bannanicus. The sequence goes on from CM066033.1 coordinate 550,526,676, forward strand.
ACTGTTCAGATTCTTTTTCACTCATCGTAAATCTGGCAAACTGCTTTTACATGATATCAAACATAACATGATTTAAAAAAGTACAGGTATGCTGCAGCCATGCTACACTCTGCACATGCAGAGCACATAACTAGGTCACTGTATTCTTAATAGCATCGTGGTGTGACGTATTGTTATATAGCTACACAACAAGTCTCGATACGTTTTGATCACACCTCGTACTGTAACTTTGATTATTAAGCTAAAAATACAAATCTTTTTTGTTGTCTTGTATCTGTCTTGTATCCTTACCGTACTGTGTTTTTTGGAGTGGAGGAGTAGCTTAGTGGTTAGAGCAAAGGTCTAAAACCAAAGAGATCAGGATTTGATTCCCATTGGCACTCCTTGTGACCTTGGGCAAGTCATTCTACCTTCCATTGCCTAGGAAGAAAAGGCCTGGCAATTTACTTATGGTCATACCTTGCCAAGAAAACCCAAGGGCTGCTGGGTTTCTAGGAGTCAGCACTGACTCAATGGCACTTAAAAAAAAACAACAAAAAAACAAACCTGTGTTTCTAAGAAAGCTGGGGCACCATGTTAGAATCAAAGAAGAAGATAAAGCCATAAATGGCCTACCAGCAGAGTTGATGGCTGCCAATACATTAACAGCTCCTGTACATGCTTGGGACTGATGTGTGAAGGAGAGTTGTAGGAAGCAACTTGAAAGATAAGGTAAAAAGCATGGGAGAGTGGGGCATCAGAGTGAAGAATTGTCATTAAGTTGTGTGTAGGTCTTGTACAGTTATATGATCAAAATTCTCATCTGGACAGACCAAAAGGGACAATTTGGTCTTTTTCTTCCCTGATTAACTATGTTATAGCAGTGCCTTGTAAAATGTTTTACACATAGTTTCGGTGATGAACACAACATGCTCTATACTATCATTGTGAAAGAACAATTATAGACATATTCAAAAACCAAATAAGAATGAGAACCAAAAAGATTTGATTGTGTAAGTCTTAATACCCCTTGAGTCAATACAGGGCTGGCGCTATTATTAGAAAAACTAGGCAGTCACATAGAGCACCAGAGTCCCCTCTCCATGGCCTGCAGCGGTGGCAGTGGGTTTAAAACCGCAACACACTGCTTACCTAATCAATGAGCAGCTGCCTCTAACCCCTTCCGATGTAGACCTGGTTTGCAAGGCCCGGAGAAGGGCAGCAGCAGTGGGAGCGGCAGAGAAGAGCGGTAGGACAGAGGACTTGCCGCTCATAGTTGCACAACCCCTGAGTCTATACTTTGTGGATCCCCCCCCCCCCCCCACCTTTTACAGTAGTAACAGCCATGAGCCATTTAAGATAAGTGTCTACTAAGTTTAAATCAGGCCTTAAAATTGTTTTTTGTACATACCTTTTGAATAGTGTAGGCTGGTTTGATAAGGTCTGAGAGTGAGTGGTATGGTTGTTCATGTTTCTTGTGCAATCTGGTGAGCCTGGGTCTGTGTGTCTTTTGGCGTTCACCTTTTGTTTATGCTTGTTTTATGTTGATAAAAATGCTTGTGATGGTTCTCGTCAGTGAGAAAAATCCAAGAGTGGTGAGTGGGCAAACTCTATGGACAATTCTCCGCAAGATGGGGCACCCCAGGTTCAGGGATAGTTAGGATAGGGGCATCTGCATGTAACAGCTACCTTCCCTTTCAGGTTGAGCCTTGTGGTGCTGGCAGCAGCCAGGAATTTGCTGCCTTCAACCAGGGACTCAAGGTAGGAACCAGAAGAGCTCTGAAGAAAAGAGAAGACGTAGGCACAGGGCACTCACCACAGAGGAATGAGGCAAAAGTAAAGCTGAAGAACTGGCACGGTATCTAAGAATGTCCAACAAGGTGAAATATGATACTGCGATGTGATGCAATGCAACAAGCTCTGGCAAAGATGACTAGTCAGAGCTAGGTTTACATATAGATCCAGAAAGAAACAAGAAAGGAAGTAGCAAGTGTAGAGCACCTAAGCCCACCAGTTAGCTGAGTAAAAAACCTACTAACGTCCACTGACTAGAGGTCAGAGGTTCATCTAGGTACGGTTCCTCTGGGAACTGAGCCACCTGCAGGCTGGCAGCAGATTCTCGCATTACTAGTTTTGTGCTGTCAGTAGACATTATTTAATTTAATTTTATTTTGTTGTAATTGTATTTGGATAATTATATGTGTATTGCTATGAAAGCTGCTTTGTTGTGCTTTTATTGAAAGGTGGCTAATCAAACTGAATAAGCATAAAAATACTAACTGTGCACAGTGAGATGGTGCAGTTTTTGTGCATCCTTTGCAGAATAACTCAAGTTCTTTGAAAATGTCCGGGGATCCTGTGGACTTCAGTATTCTAATCTAGTCACTGATTTTCTGTTGGATTTAGCTCTATGATTTTTGATGGGATCCTTTGATTAGCTCTGTGATCCTTGCTGGGGGAGAGGGGGAGAATACAAGAGGTGTGCAAGGAGAGGAAGGGGAAGGACATGGGAGAGTGGAAGAAGAGTAAAAACACCCCAAACACTTTGATATCTTAACATCTCCATATCCTCCAGCCCCCAAAGAGCCCACCACCCCCACCCTTCCCAGCCACTATCCTATCCAATCCTACCCCAAAGAACCCCCCACCTCTCTCTAGCATCTCACAAAGGCCTGCCATACATCCTCATAGACACATACCTACACTCCCCACATAGACACATGCACACCATTATCACGCCCAGACATGTACAATTAACATATAGCACCAGCCACAACACATAGACCCCATATACGTCCCCCTCCCCCTCCCCAGCTCACCTACCCAGCGCTTGGCACTCTACTGAGATGTCTTATCCCACTGAATCCCCCATATAGACATTCCTGAATCTGCAAATGAAGGAAGACACAAAGACTGGATGGGGTTAAAATAGTTCCCCACACTGCCCAAGGACATTCTGGGAGAAATTACACTGCTTATCCTAATTTTTTGAGGTCCACTCATTTACATTAGCATGTCTTAATAGGTTTAGGAAATAGCTATATACAGGGCTGGTGTTGGGGGGCAGCAAACAGGGCAACTGCCCTAGCGCCCCCATGTCACAGGAGGCCCCTAGTGTCCTTCAAACTGAAGGAAGCATAGTTTGCAGGTGGGTTTTGGGGCCCCCTCACAAGTTTCTGTCCTGGACTATTTCGTGTATAACACTGGCCCTGGTTATATGTTCTAATAAATAGAAATTATCCGAAGCATCACAAACCAGTAATCAGACAGTGAGGTAGACCCACAGTCTGCCTTTATATTTGAGAGTCTCAAAGCTAGAAGAAAGTGAAAAAGAAGTAGGGCTGGAAGCAGAGCTCTGCAACACAGTGTGGCCGGTGTGCCGCTCTCTTTGGATCCAACCAGAACATTTTCTGTGTGACATTTATTCGTTGAAATGTATGATTTGCTTCCTCAACAAACTACCAGAGATGATTTTCAAGAATCATTAAATACAGCTCAGCTTCCATATAAAGCTAAATGCTTTATTTTCGCATTACTAAAATATTTAAGTAGGCGTCCTGCCTATATGCATTTAGTTCTAATACAGCAGCCGAATGATCCCATGGCTACATCTTTTGCAAAATTATGGGCCTCGTTTATTAAAATGCTTGAACCAATTAACGCATTTATGTAACTTAACACATCTTAAATAACACAAGCTCCATTATTCTCAGCAGGGTCTATTTATTAACTATGCATTTAACTTGAATTAACATGAGTGTGAAGGTGCATTAACATGGATTACTTGGTTAACATGCTATTAATAGCTAGAGGTACTAGCATGCTCTATCCCATGAGCACACACTAATGCCATGAAAGCAGGCTAGTTTACCTCAGGTCCCATTATATGCAGTGGGACCTAGTTCTTATAGCAGTGATAGCGCACATTAAACTCTAGCTGCAAATGAGGCCCTGTATTTTCATCCCACTATTACAGTTTTACTCTGTTATTGTGAATAACCCAGTAAATGAGTTTTGAAAGGAAAAGTCGTCTTGTGTACGTCATCATTTTGGAGCAAGAGGAAAATGTTTCAGAATTATGGAAAGCACAGAATAATACAAAAAAAGTATTACTCTGTAGTAGATCTCAGTACAAGATAGCTGTAATTTGGATCCATCTGCTAACGATCTCAACATGCATTCTTGTTTGGTACTTAAGAAATATGGATACAGCAAGCTATATATTGATATCCTAGTTGTATGCTTCAGGAACCCTGACGGCTGCTCTGTGCCCAGCTGGATTAATCTAGACGCATGCTAAATGCTTTCCCTGAAACGGTACAGGGTCTGTTAACAGGAAGTCCGGAACTTTCTTCCAATTCATTTCAATGCTTTTACCATATATGCGCACATTTTCCTATGGCTACTCGTGACATCACAGGTATTTGGCATCTTTTAAATGTGGTCTCTGAGTACGGTAAGCTTGCAGATGATCCTACAGTAAAAAACAGCAGAGACTGGGTAACGAATGCACAGTTTGTTCCTTGGCCCCATGGAAAATCTTATTAAAAGTACAGTCCACCGTACAGCAGTAAACGCTGCAAAATATACTTCTTTCTAGTAGGATCATCAGGCATAACAGGGGCAACAGACATGCTACCCAATAAGTAGAGTTCTGCTTATGGGGAAGACTGGCCTCCAATGCTTTTTAAGGGCTCAACATTCTCAGCATTTTGCTTGCACGAATGGAGACAGAATGTGGAGCCCTGTAAAGTTCTGGAAGAATAAGTAAACTGAGAGCACTGCCCAGTTTTGAGACCACATTTCTTCCTTAGCAGAGAATGCTAAAGATTCACTGATATTTTCTTTTGCTTATTCTACTGTGACTTGAGAAAGAGAGTGTTAGTTTCTAAAAATCGTTCAAGAAATGCATTGAGTTTGTCTAATAAGAAGGTACCATCATCATCATCATTTTGTTCTGTTATTTATTAGCTTTTATTTCTATACATGCAGATACACTTACTGAGCTGCCACGCTACTTTCTTAAGGGGTGATTTTATAGCAAGACACCTATGGCAAAGCTGGAGAAAGATATTTATTTTATAAAAGTAACTAAGAACAAATCCTGTCATGTATACTTGTAAATACTCTTGTAAATAGTTGCAGTAATGACTTCCCATGTTTTATCCAAGTTCTCTGACCTTGTTCTCTGTAAAACCAAACAGTTTGTTCATTATGGTATGTTGTTATATTGTAAACCGCGCTGATGCTGAATAGAGCGGTATATAAGAGCCTGTAATAAATAAAATAAATAAATAAATATGCCTTTAAAATAGGCACAATGACTCTTAATAGTGTTCAAATGCTCTCACACAAATTATACCTGTTTCAAAAGAAAAAAAATAATCAGCAAGCTTTGAGTCATTGCTTTATTTAGGGCTGCTTGTTTTCCAATGTGTGACTCTTTTTTTTCTCAGCAGCAGCAGACGAGTGGAGGCAAAGGTGAAAACTGTGCTTGGAACTGAATCTTTGATTAATTTTGGTTCTTGAATGTGACGTAGTACTGTGGGGGCCCCTTGCCCAGGCAACAGCCTATGGGCTTAGGGCTGCACTTGTTAGTCCTTTAATTAAGGAGTTTTTCCTCACCCAGAGCCGGGGCTGCTGGGATTTGTAGTTGTGTTGTTCAGAAAAACAAGTAGTGTGGAGACCGAGGGTTTACAAGGCAAAACACAGGAATTTTATTTCTTTTCCAAAAGAGCATTAAGGCTCAACACAAACAAACAGGATTTTCTCTCCAAACAATAATCCATAGGCATTTATACCAACCAAAACAATGTAACTGCTTTTAGTAGCTTTTTAACATAGGTCGCTGTTTCCAAATGATTCAGCAATCAAACATGGTTTTCTCCTTTCTTCAAACCCAAAAGAAATATCCTTTCTTCAGCAAACAGGGTTCTTAGCATTCCTGGCTAAACACAATTCTCCCTGTTTTCACACTGCCTTTTAGGACATTCAGGTTATAAACCTTTCTCTCTTATCCAAGAACTTTTATTCTGCCTTCTGGCATAGAGAACAGTCCATTACTGAATCTTCAGAGCTTTCATCAGATTCATAATAGTCTATCTGCATTTCCTCAGGACCCGTGTCTGGTAAATCTGGCTCTAAACCAGCATGAGAAACTTCAGGCTTAATATTCTCTAAAAGTTCCAGAACCTTTCTCCACTGAGGCTTTTCCTTATGCAAAGGGTTTCCACGAGGAACGTGGAGATTTTTCTCTTGCATCAAACGACACAATGCCTCTAACTGGCTCACAGCATTTTTGGCTACACTTTTATTCACGCACCTTTTTGGAAGTTGCAGCTCTTTAGCTGGTTCAGGAACAGTTGTCACTGCAGCCTGACCCTTGTCAGCACTTCTCTCTGACACAGCTCTCCTAGTTTTAAAACCAATTGCAGTTTCCTTGCAATCCTGGCTTTCTTTCTGACTAGGGCTTTCACCTCTGAGAATCCCCTGGAAGTCTCCACCGTTCTCCTCCACAGTGAATTCTCTGGGCCTTTCTCTGGTGCTTCTCTCACCACTGAATTCTCCAGCATGCTGCTTTCCTGTCTCTCCCTTTCCAGGGTGTCGCTTCGTGTGCTGCCTTCTCTCAGGCTGAGACTCTCTTCCCATGGTGCTGCCCTTCTCAGGCTGAGACTCTCTTCCCGTGGTGCTGCCCTTCTCAGGCTGAGTCTCTCTTCCCGTGGTGCTGCCCTTCTCAGGGTGAGTCTGACTTCCTTCTGTTTCCCTGGGTTTATAAGAGTGTCTCTGAACTACCGTGCATTGCCCTTCCCCCAGGTGTCTCTCATTAGTTTCCAAGCCTGTTAATTGCTTTCATTGGGGTATCAAAAATATCAACACAATATCAAAATGGCAGCTGAGGATGGCAACTTTATCCAATGTTCCGTATAACATACGCTTCCTGAGGCAGCGAAGGTGCAGACCAGAGATTATAAATCAGAAATTCATATAATGTACAGGTTTTGTAGTCTATTAATATGTCTGTGATTTTATTTTCATGATGCATTGAACCAGTATATACTCCCCTATAGCAATGTAAGTTGCATGAAATGAGTGGAATTAGTGCTCATAAATCCTAGTATGCATCTGTGATCTGATTTTTAATGGTTAATATTACAATAGAAGAAACTGGATCTTGTTTCTTTGTTTCAACAATTTTCTCCTCTTACTTTGAGCATCAAGCTCAACTGGAACTAGTGCTAGCCTGTACTAGGGCAACAGCACCATCAGCATGCATTCAAAACTGTGTGTTCCCCATTTTTAATCCACTCTCTCTCCCATATATTACATCTATAGCGATGACCAGAGTGACCGAGTATGAACACCAGGTATTGCTGCTATGCAATGGCTGGGACTTCCCACTTTGGCCAGTCAGAAGGACAGGAGTTCAGCTGAGGAAGGTAACTTTGGTCTTTTGCATTCTAACATGAAGAGCTTGGATGGCCCATTGGGAACCGATTTTTAAAACTTGTATATTGCACAGTTACAGAGGTCATTTTGTTAACTCAAATTGGTAAACATTCTAAACTATATATTTTCTGTCCGTGCATGAAAAATCCCCATCTCCAGCCCTCCTAGTTTTAATTTGGGCACAGATAAAACCAAGCTCTGCCTCACAAGCTCACCTGCAATTCCATATTTTCTTTCCTTGGCCTCGTTAGACTGGAATTATTCCCAAAATTTAAATCCATGCTCAAAACTCATTTATTCCCACTGGCCTTTGATCTTCCTTCCCCCAGTACCTGTCTTCCTTCTTTCCCTGCCCTCTCTTCCCCTTGTCTGATTGGGTTATCTTTCCTATCAGATAATGCAGTTCCTTTCTATGTCTTCCTGCTGCGACTTTGTATGTGGATTTTGCTATAACGTTTGATACCCACACCTAAATCAAAAGAATAATAATAAGTGGGATTGCAGGTGCAACACTATACATTTGCAATGCAGCATCAACGAGAAAGAGTATATTGTATCTTCGATACATAATAACCTGTGTGCTTCAAAGCACAGGTTTAGACCCCCCACATCTGTCTTTCATCGGCCCCAAGTTAAGAGTTTTCACTTTTGATAATGCATTTAAAATTTTTTGATAAATTTTATTTGCAAACACCTGGGGTAGCGATAGGGGCGTCTCTTGCCCCTAATATAGCTAATCTATATGTGTCCAACTTTGAGGAGAATTTCTCATATCCTTCCATCTGGTTCCAGATTCACTGATGACATCTTTTGTCTATGGCATGGGTCTGAATTAGAGTTACAGCAATTTACACACTGGCTCAATCATCAAGATTCCATTACAGAGATACTTTTTTTTGATGTCCGGGTTTTGATCCATAATGGATAATTAGTTACTTTTTTATATCTGAAAAGTGTGGATAGTAATAATCTTTTGAGTTTTAATAGCTTTCGTCCATGCAAACTGAGGAAAACTCTGCCATTGGGCAGTTTCTTCACATAAAACCATATGTTCAGAAGAAGAGGATTTCAAACATCAAGCACACATACTATCTGAAAGATTTCTTCAAAGAGGCAACCAGGCGCATGTTGTTAGAGTGGCATATTGGCAGGCCAAATGTTCTAATAGATCTTTATTTTTACAAAAGCAACAACCCTCCCAGATGGACAAACAAGTATTTGTGTTACACTACACTGATAAATCCCAAGAAATAGCGCACAGCATACTAAAACATTGACATGTCTTGGCTTTACATCCAGTGTTCTCTGAGGGCCCATGTAAAGCATTTTTCAGAGGGAGGAATCGTCATGATAGCTTTGTGCATTCTTGATTTTGTTACACAACAGGCTTGAAAGTTGGGTGATGGTCACCATGCCCCTTGTGGTAACTGCAATATTGTGATGCATCGCTAGATATCCATGATTGGAGAGATCTCAAATCTGGATGTTTGTATGCTCTTAAGGCATGTAACTGATTGCAATACGATGTGGTCTATTTACATGATCGTGTGTCCATATGCCAAACTATATATTGGTAGAGCTTGCCGTAAAATCAAGACTAGACTGAGTGAACACAAATCACATTTGACGAATTTAGTCACTACGGCTCCTATAGTACAGCACTGCCTGGAACAAGTTCACCAATGGCAAGATTTACGATGGGCAGTAATTGATTGTGTGGACGATTTTCATTATAGTGCAGTTTGAACAAAAGTGGATCTTTGTCCTTAACATGCTACAGCCCAATGAACTCATTGAAAATGCCACCCCTCCGGATTCCAGCATGTCACCACTCCCTCTCTTCCATCCATAGTCCAGCAACTTCCTTTCTTCCCCCTCATGAACCGGAAATCTCCCCCCTCTCTTCTCCTTCCTCTCCCCCCACCCTCCTGGCAGTCCAGCATCTCTTCCATAATTGAGCATTCCATGTCCCCTCTACCTGATGGTCCAGCATCAACCCTTTCTTCTTCTTCTGCTGTCCCTTGTCTCTTTGTCAGTGCCACAGTAGATGGCATAGCCAGAACTCAGCAGCAAAGCAGCATATAAATTCAGGACCTCAACACATGTGCACACTGAAGACTGCCACATCCCCACTCATTCCATAACAAGAAGTCTATGTTGGAGCGGGCAGGGATGCTGCAGGCCTTTAGCATGCATGTACTGAGGCCCCACGCTTCCTTGTTGTTTAGCTACCGGCAGACCTGCTAATTCCAGCTCTTTCACCCACTGCTGAATGGGAGGGAGTCATTTAAAATATCTGCCCGCTGACATTTGCTACCCCCCGAATCTTGGAGCTCTTGGCAACTATCTAGTTCGACTAATGGAAGCGCTGGCCCTGTTGATGGATTTTTGATCATGACGTTGAATTTGAGATTCTGTCATGGTTTCCAAAATATAGTTTGACATTTTTTTCTTTGAGCATTAGATTTGATACATAAATTGAGGGCAAATATCAGAATTCATTTATGTGAATAATAACTATTTATTCGGGTTAAAGGACTATTGGAAATGTAACCATATTCATGGAAGCATTCACAGGGCAAGATAGGATTGAGAAGGTAACATCATTTAAAAAAATACACACTTCACTTTTGCCAGTAAAAATACCCAGAGAAAAATGAGATGTAAATATCTGCAAAGATTGTGAACATTGGACCATTGCAAGTAGATTTGAAAATTGCCCCCAACTTCTCTTTATTCTGGGTGGTTTTGAATCATTTAGGTTTTTGTGCAGAGGCAGAGTAAATGAGCACTCAATTGAGCACTCACGTCGAATCCACGAACTCACTCCACCCAAGACAAGCTGGCTTTCGCCAGGGCCATAGTACTGAAATCGTCCTCCTTGCAATATTAAATGAACTACATGTCACTCATGACCGTGGTGGCATTACACTCCTTGTATCACTTGACTTATCTGCAGCCTTTGACCTGATAGACCACCGTACACTACTGTCCCGGCTTTCAGATATTGGTCTTCGAGGTACTGTCTGGCATTGGTTTCGCTGCTTTCTTTCATCCCGCTCCTTTTCTGTATGCGTTAATGGCCAGTCCTCATCTACACTTCCTCTCACCTGTGGTGTTCCGCAGGGCTCCGTTCTTTCCCCTCTTCTGTTTAACATTTTTCTCGCTCCACTTCTCTTGATTATTCAGCAATATCCAGTCTCGTCATACTTCTACGCGGATGACATAGTTCTACTCTTCCATACCTCACCAGCGTCCCCTGATATCTCCCAGCTAAATCTTTGCCTCTCCCACATTGCCTCCTGGCTCTCAGAAAACTTTCTCCATCTCAACCCAGCGAAGTCCTCAGCAATGTGGGTGTCTCTGAGTGGCTCATGTCCTACCCTTGCACCTACTATCGGCACATCTAGCGTTCCCCTCACATCTTCTTTTCGCTATCTTGGTGTCCTTCTAGACTCCTCTCTGTCCTTCCACGAGCACATCTCTATGGTTTCCCGCCGCTCCTTTGCTGCCCTACGGCAAATCAGGGCTGTCCGCACTGTGTTACCTCCCAGTTCCTTAATTACCCTTGTGCTTGCTTTAGTCATCAGCAGGTTAGACTACTGCAACGTTCTCCTGGCCAATCTTCCTAACTATCAACGTCAAAGATTACCACGCATCCAGAACACTGCAGCGCGTCTGGTCAACTTTTCTCGTTCTTTCAAACATATTACCCCAATTCTTCTCCGGTTACATTGGATACCCCTCTGCTACCGCTTTCACTATAAATTTTTGATTTTGGTTCATCGCGCTATCCATACCAGCAACCCCCTCTACTTAGCTGACTGTGTTTCATTACACTCCCCTCACCGACAACTTCACTCCATCCATACCAATCGTTTATCCCTACCTTCACCTTCCCATGCCTATCTGGAACAGACACGCCATTCAGCTTTTTTCTTTCTCGGACCATTATTATGGAATATGTTACCAACTCACCTCTGGCTAGAACCATCATATCCTCAGTTTAAGTCTTTGCTCAAAACTCATCTTTTCCAGAAAGCATTTGACCTCACCCCTGAGGCTTTTCCATGAGTATTGTCTGTCCTTGTCTTTTGTCTTGTCTATAGCCGCCTCCCCTTACCCCTGTCTTTGTGATCTGTGTGGCACAGTTTAGGCCACTCTGTACTATGATTTGATATTTGTGTGCAGTGCCTCTGTCTTACTTTGCTCCCCTCTTTCCTGTCTATTTTTTGGCGTTCATTTTCTAGGTTTGCAGTGTGTAACCAGTTTTTATTGTACACCGCTTAATGTTTGTACAACAGCGGTCTATCAAGTGCTAATAAAGATAAAGATAAGATAAAGATGAACGCATGTAAAGCTCTCAAGTATGTGCATAGATTAAGGTGTCTTATAATCACCTGTGAACTCTGCTTGCACTCTGCCCACGCTATCCCTACCAGCAAAGTACTTTTATGCTAATTGGCATTTTAGAAAAGACTATTCTTTATCATTCTCTTAGACTAGTATAGACCAGTGGATAATGCTCTCTAGCCAGCAGGTGAAGGCAGATTAGAGCAACTTTCAGTGATGTCATTACTAGTGTATACACTGGGGCAGCACTGAGAGAAGTCAGTATTGTCTGCCTCCAGCAGGTGGCAAGGTGTTTGGACTGGTGCAGCTGTGCAAATAGGCCTGTCTTCCCTCGCCCCGATCATGGTCTTGTGGTTTGTGTAATTGAGACATGTAGGCTCAATGTGTGTTTGGAGCTCGAGTACGCCCTTGACTCCTTGAGCCATAAGCCGTCTTGTGCCCAGCATTGTTACCCATGAGTTCCAGCACTGGTGAGCTGGAGAGCAGTCATAGTAAAGTGTGCCTCAATAGGGTCAATTTCTGCAGAAAGCCAAGCTTTTGAGACTGTGTTTATTACAATGGGGTTACCCTGAAGAGGTTGTTCAAAAAGCTTTTCATAGAGCAAGATATGTATGTCGTGAACATCTTCTACTATATAGACAATGAATGGACAATCAACAACTTACTTGCATTTTGCCTTACATGTATGGTATTGGTGGGATTTCTAAGTTCATTCAATCACATTGGGGGATGCTAGCCATGCATTGTGAGCTAGCAGATCCCCTCCGTATTGCATGTCGCCATGGGCGAAATACTATAATGTGGTTGAAAAGTCCTGGAAGAAGAACAATGGATGATTATGGTCATGGTCAGTGTGATTGTTGCTAATAGTGTGATTGGGCAATTTGTGGCCCCTTTTGGAATGATCCAATATCACAGAAGATATATTATGCTGGATATTCTACATCTTGTGTATCCATTCATGTAATATATGTGATCATTTGCACTTGTCCCTAGTTATATGTGGGTCAAACAAAGAGGCCTATTTATTTATTTATTTAGCCATGCTTATATACCGCTTTTCACTGGGTCAAAGCAGTTTATACTAAACGGGGGGGAGGGGGGGATACAATGAACAGGGCTATTTGCATTTACAGGAGGGAGAGGGAAATACTATCACCGGGGGGGGGGGGGGAATAGTATTAAAGTTCGTTTAACAGAACATCTGAGCAGACTTAATACAAAAACCTTGATTGCCCCTCTGAAATCTCATTTTATATCATGTGCACATGAAAACACATTTATGTGGTGAGTTATTGCTATGGCACCTGATGACTGGAGTGGAGGCAATAGGGAATCTGTGCAAATAGCAATGGATCTTTTGTCTTCAATCTGTGAATCTAATTTTATTTTTATTTATTTATTTTATTTACATTCTCTTATATACCGTGCTATTCTGCATCAGTGTGGTTTACATTGAACAAACTGAAATTACATTGAACAGGGCATTATAACATGGAGATAACTATTTTACAGGGAACATTGGAGGGTTAAGTGGCTTGCCCAAGACCACAAGGAGCACCTGTGGGACTGAAACCCCAGTCCTTCCGGCCCACGGTTGCTGTCCTCTAGTGGGATTTGAACCCCTGACCTTCCGGCCTGAAGTACCTTGCCCCAACCACTAGGCCACTCCTCCACTCCAATTAGCTTGAATCAAGAAATTGAATGGCCAACTTTAGTTTGCATTGTTCACCTTAGTGTGAATTGTCCACCGCTGATCTGGTTTATCTAATTGCTCCCAGCCTGTCCTATATATAGCTGATGTCACTTCCTGTTAGATACTGGCTTTTTTGGAAACTGTTAGCTGCTGTGGTTTTAAAGTTTTTGGATGCTGCATTCTGTATTGTTGGAAGTCTTTCCCCTGTTGCAAGTGACCTGAAACATGAATTCATGTCGGGCGGTCTTCATAAGCAGATAAGTAGTATCTCTCTTTTTTGCTTTTTTAAATAACATAGTAAGATAGTATATGACAGCAGATAAGTACTAGTATGGTCCATCTAGTCTGCCCAGCAAGGAGGCAAGAGTAGGTGCACCTGCTGCTCCGTGCAGGTCCCCCCTATCCATGCCTTTGTTTAGGGGTGAACCCACTGCTCTGTGCAGGTCACCCCTATTTCTACTAAGAGATAGTAATGGTTAATTTGATTTTATCCTGTTGCTATAAAGGGATCTACTGTGTCTGTCCCATGCCATTTTGAAGTCTGTCACTGTATTTGCCCCCACCACTTCCATCGGGAGGGCATTCCAAGCATCCACCACCCTTTCAGTGAAAAAGTATTTCCTGACATTGCCTTTCGGTTTACTCCCTTGCAACTTTTGGTAATTTTCATAAATTTAAAAAAAAGAGATATAAAATATAATATAAAATAATGAGCACAGGAATAAGAGACTGATGATGGTGTTTGGAGCTGTTTTTGAAGTGTTTCCTTTAGCCAACTCTGAGGGTCTCTAAAAAAAAATTGAGTGGTGTATTCTTGATTGGAACGTTTTTGCTTTTTCCAGCGACTTTTTGAAATAGTTTTGGGAACCTTTCTTTTCTTGCTGATTTCACCAAATTATAAGGTTTCTACATTGCGATCATTATATTGTGGGTAGCTATCATGAAGCATGACACAGGGAGTCATGAGTAGAGTGCCACGCACTTTGTGTCATCAAAGGAAAAACGGTTGATACCATTTGCTTCAGGCAGAGTATACAACGTCAGCTTGGGTCAGTACCGGCAGCCAGGGCCGTACCAAGCCATAATTGCACCCTGTGCTATTTCCCCATCTGGCACATACCCCCCCCCCCCACCGGTTGCCGGCCCCTGCCTGTCCCCCCCCCCCCCCCCATGCTGCCCTGCCACCGCTGCCACTTTTTTGTTCTCTTAGAGGCAGCGATGGCAGGTCTTAGAGGCCTTTGTAGGCAGGTCGGGTCCCTCCTTCCCTTCGCTGATGTAGGTCGCATCAGAGGAAGGCGGGACCAGGCAGCCATGAGTTGCAAAGACCCGTGTTTGAATGGCTGGCCTAGTCCCTCCTTCCTTTGATGCAACCTACATCAGAGAAGGGAAGGAGGGACCCGACCTGCCTACAAACGCAGGTTTGCCTCACTGCTGCCACTGCCTCCACCTCCGAGAAAACAAAAAAGTGGCGGCTGTGTCAGGACAACACTGGGGGGACAGGCGGGGGCAAGCAACTGGTGGGGCAATGCGGGGGGGGGGGGGGTGGTCTAGGGCAGGGGTCGGCAACCCGCGGCTCCGGAGCCGCATGCGGCGATTGGTCACCTTTGCCGCGGCTCCGGAGCACACTGCCCCCGTTAAAAGGCGCGTTATGGGCTCCCTCCATGTCAGCTCCCTCCCTTCTTCTGCAGCCGCGGTTCCCTGTCTCTTAGGGAAACCGCGGCTGGTGCTTTAAAATCATCTCGGAGCCCTTCCTGTCTTGACGGGCTCCGTGCAGCATTGTCCCGCCTCCCAAAGGAAGTTTTGGAGGCGGGACAATGCTGCAACGGAGCCCGTCAAGACAGGAAGGGCATCCGAGATGATTTAAAAGCACAGCCGCGGTTCCGTAAGAGGCAGGAGCCGCGGCTGCAGAAGAAGGGAGGGAGCTGACATGGAGGGAGGGAGCAGATATGATTGAATGGATGGATGGAGGGTGGGGGGCGGACATGGAGGGAGGGCGCAGATATGAATGGATGGAGGGAGGGGGGCTGACATGGAGGGATGGAGGGGGCTGACATGGAGGAGGGGGGCTGACATGAAGGGAGGGGAGCTGATATGAATGGATGGAGGGAGGGGGGCTGACATGGAGGGATGGAGGGGGCTGACATGGAGGGAGGGGGCTGACATGGAGGGAGGGAAGCAGATATGAATGGAGGGAGGGAGGGGGGGGGGCTGACATGGAGGGATGGAGGGGGCTGACATGGAGGGAGGGGGGCTGACATGGAGGGAGGGAGCAGATATGAATGGATGGAGGGAGGGGGGCTGACATGGAGGGATGGAGGGGGCTGACATGGAGGGAGGGGGCTGACATGGAGGGAGGGAGATGATAGGATGGAGGGAGGGGGGCTGACATGGAGGGATGGAGGGGGCTGACATGGAGGGAGGGAGGGGGGCTGACATGGAGGGGGCTGACATGGAGGGAGGGGGGGGGCTGACATGGAGGGAGGGAGCAGATAGAGATATGAATGGATGGAGGGAGGGAGGGAGGGGGGCTTGACATGGAGGGATGGAGGGGGCTGACATGGAGGGAGGGGGGCTGACATGGAGGAAGGGAGCAGATATGAATGGATGGAGGGAGGGGGGCTGACATGGAGGGATGGAGGGGCTGACATGGAGGGAGGGGGCTGACATAGAGGGAGGGAGCTGATATGGATGGATGGATGGAGGGAGGGGGGCTGACATGGAGGGAGGGAGCTGATATGGATGGAGGGAGGGGGCTGACATGGAGGGATGGAGGGGGCTGCTGACATGGAGGGGGCTGACATGGAGGGATTGGGGGAGGCGGGCTGACATGGAGGGAGGGAGCTGATATGGATGGAGGGAGGGAGGGGGCTTACATGGAGGGATGGAGCACTGGTCATGGGGTTGAGGGGACGAGCAATGGAAATGAGATGATTAGGGGAGGCTAGGAGTGGTAATGTGCTGATGGTGGGTAGGAATGGTGTTGGGCTGATGAGGGGGGAGGCTAGCACTGGTAATGGGGTTGAGGGGGGGGGGATTAGCACTGGAAGCGAGCTGATTGGGGGGCTTTGACTGGGCATGGGCTGATTGTGGGGAGGGGAGGATAGAGCTGCTGGCCCTGTTAGATTACTGGGTGCTAATGCTACTAATGTGCTGATATGAGGTGATGTGAGAATCGTTCTGGATCTGAGAGGGGCTGCCTTGTTATTTGTACTAGAAGGGACTTGTCTGTGGGGAATTAGGGGGGGACTGGAAGGAAAAGGACACCAGTGGCAATCATGGGAATGCCAAGTTGACATTGGAAGGTACTGGGAGTGAGGACTGGAAAGGGGGCTGCTATTGGGGAGGGTTACTGGGACTGGAAATAGGCTGATGGAAAGAAGTGAAGAAAACAAAAGAAGAGATAAGAACTGGCAGATGGACCATAGACCACAGAAAGAGAGCTAAGAGAAGACAGGAAAGCAGAAGCCTCAGATCGGGACCAGCATGATCAAAGAATTAAATTGGTCAGACAACAAAGGTAGAAAAAAATAATTTTATTCATATTAGTGATTTGACTACAAAATCATCATAATTTTGAAATCAAACTATTGTTACTTCTTGTTATATTTTCTGGCGTATTTTTTTTGGTGTGCGACGGAAGAGGGGTAGTCTTATACGGCGAGTATAGGCCAAAACACCTATATTTTAACAGGAAAAGTAGGGGGTCGTATATAGCATTAAGGTAAGAAACATATATGCAGTGTTAGATTTGTTTTAAATGTCGCAATGGTTTTGCGGCTCCCAGTTTTTTTTTTCCCTTCGGAAACGGGTCCAAGTGGCTCTTTGTCTTAAAGGTTGCAGACCCCTGGTCTAGGGCTAGCAGCCCGACATGCGCCCCTAATCCTTTTGTGCCCTGTGCATCTGCACCGCTCACACAGGGCTAGGTACAATCCTGCCGCCAGCTAACAAAAGTGCAGACCATGTATATGACTGAAAGGCAGCGAGCTCCATTAGCTCCAACCCTTGTGCTTAGACGAGTTGCTTCTTTGAGGAGAGGTCTGCTGTAAGCACTTGCCACTTAGAGCTCCCAGATCAATTTTATTGTGCATTAAGTTAAATTTCTTGAATAGATGATTTTGGATTCGGTGTTCCTTTCTAGTAGGAAAAAAGTCATTTGACAAGAAAATGGGCAGCTTGTTTAATGCTTGTCTGCTTGTTTTAATTGTAGGCTTCTGAATATTTTATCAGCACTTGTTCCCCCCCCCCCCCCGTCACCTCACTGAACAGAATAGCAATGTTCAGCTGTTCATCAGCAAAAAGAAAAAAAAAACTAAGAGGCGACATGAACAACTGATTTTTATTTTTGACATTAGTCTTTGATTGAACTGCAAGAATTATGTGATTGTGCACTGATGCACACTGTAATCTTCCACAAGACTGAAATTTAAAAATGATATACCACAAAAGAAGGTATTCATCTTTCACATATGTAGTCTCCATTTTATTAATTAGACATTAGACAGGACTGGGCTTGTCAGTAGAATTTACAGCTTTGGTGCATAAATGTGAAAAAAAGGTTACTAGGTAGACTCAAAGCACTAAAGCTTAACTGTCAAGTGTGCGAGCTTGATTGAGCAGTATTCCTCCTAATACTCAGATGGATGAAAATCTGACCGAAAGTAAATTGCTCCTGCTAGCTGAGAGAAAGGAGGCAAATTGGAGGCCAGAAGACAGAGAAAAATGCAAGCAGAACTGCTTGTTAAAACAGTGACTAGCAGATATAAAAAAAACCTAGAAAGACACCAATCAGTCAAGATGATACCTGCCAAGTTATATCTTCTTGCAAGTGTTCCGTATAAAAGTGAAGGCGGACGCTATCTTCTCTTGTGCATGGCCTTGTTTAAAAGCACTGAAATTATTCTCAGCCTTAAACAAATGGATATCACACATCTAAGACTGAGGAAATAATTCAAGCCAATGTGCTCTAGGAATGAACAGCAAAGTCGCCGTGCTATTGGTTAGCCTTCAGAATATGAATGTGCCTACATTTTGCCTCTGTTGCCCTTTCTTTGATTCATATTCCTCGGCTTCCTATTTTGCCCTGCAGTACTAAACTTCCTGTAGTTTCATGATGTTTGTTTTCAAATCAGATGTATACCCATTTTATTGTGATCACACACCCCCAGGTTTTAAAAATGGTTTTCCCCAATTCTGCTTCTCGGGAGGGAGGGAGGGGAGGTTCTGCTGCGTTCATGACTAAATAGAATATAAGATGATATCTTTCTGTTGGGCTAAATACATTTTTGACTAGCTTTCAGAGGTTAAAAAATCCTCCAGTGCTGTCCTGAAGGAGGTTTAAACCTTCCAAAGCTGGTCAATGTGTCACCTTATATTTATTTTCTTATTTTTATGTATTAATCATTGTGACTAACATGGCAACCATACCACTTTAATAAAGATCAATGCAGCAGTGCCCTGGTTTACTAATATTGACAGCAGATGAGGTTTGCTAAATACTTTGAAATCCTTTGAACAATAATATCTCCTTGGGAGCGAGATACAAAAATATGATGATTTCATTTAACTGGCTACAAAACTGCCTAATAACCTAAAACAGTTTTGCCTAGTTCCCTCTTTCTTTAAGCGGAAGGGATGGGAAAAATATTGGTTGTTCTTTTTCCTGGTCAAGTACTGAAAGGGAAATTAATCCTTCAGTCACATTATTGAGTTAACTGTGATCATCTGTAGTGAAGGTCAGCTCCACCTCTCCTCTTCTGAAGCCCAAAGAGATCATCTTTATAACATGCCTGAACCTCAAAGTCTTGAGAGATAAGGGTCTTGGGTATAGGCCATGTTTGCTACTGTGTCAGTTCTGCAACCGTGGTGCAGAGCCATCCGTTAAAGCCAGCTTAATTAGCATGTGTGTGGCAGATTTAACTGTGTCACTTGGTATAAAATTCTACGGAGCTAGTTACTAAGCCGTGTAAAATATTTCATTTCACTGCAGCTTAATTTACCATGAGAATCACCAACTTATGGTAAATGGATAATGCAGCTTGTGATCAACCTCGCAAACTGTTATTTGCTCCCCTCGCCCCCCATCCCTGATCCCCCACCCCCAAAAGACAAAATGCAGGCCCCTTCCTCTAATTCCTCCTCCCCATAGTCCACCTCTGACCTACCTTATGTTTCTATGGTAGTCTAGGGGAGCCTGCAGGAGCAGTGTCCTCTTTCTCCAACTAGGGTTGGTGCTGGGTTCAAACTGGTACCTATGATCCCTAGCAGTAGTCTCATGGCACTCTTGCTAGGGGTCAAGCTGCCTTTATAAGGGGCTAGTCCCAGTAGAAGTGTGAGAGGATCGCCCCTGCCAGGCTCCCCTAAACCACCCTGGATACATTAAGATAGGTAAGGGGTGGCCTATGAAAGGGTGGGAGGGGGAATTAGTAGTTGGGATTCGGGAGGAGAGGGCTTGTATTTTATCTTCAGGGGGCATCTGGACTGGCTTTACTTGTAATCCTGCTGGTCCCTTTAAGAATGGTGCCTGGGAGCATCGGCAGTGTGTTAGCCGCCCGACGCTCCCTGCTGGAAAAGTAACTCCAGCTTTGAGCTGGTGAGAGTTTTCCAGGTACAACGCAGTTTGTGCTGGTCAGTGCAAGGCGCATTATTCCTTTTGCTTCCTAATAAGGTGTTTTTGCGTGCATTTGCCTCCTTTGCATCTCATATTGAAGCAATGCGCGTTGGGGTATCTTACGTGCATTACAGTCTAATAAGGCATGATTCTGTCTCTTAACATGGATGATGAGGCAAATATTGTATGTAATTCCCTTAATGCACTTTAGTAACTACCCCCTTCAGTGTGTGTAATTTTTATCTTATGGTAAATAAACACTTTTTTTCCTCTCCTGCACAATAATCAACAATGTATCCTGTTTTCTTCAAGCAGGCTGCAAATAGTGCAGTTAGGAAGGCACAACCAGTTCTTTGAGACAGTGTAGGCTAGTTCGCAGAAAGCATTCACAAAGCGTAGATAGAAAGAAATTACCATCTGACCTGAAGCCCCTGTATATTATGACAGTGGTACAAATACTTGGTTCTGCTATCCTTTCCCATGTGTTCTTGTGGGCATTTCTATTACAAAACCCTGCTCTAAATTGTTCTAGAATCTAAAAAATGTTAAGTTCTAGTGAGGAATAGCAAGTCATGAAATTGCATTTGAAATGTGTTACCAATGTAAAAGAAAACAAACAGTGTAAGGTGATATCTTGCTATTGGATCAACTGCATTATTTGACTAGCTTTTGGGAGTTAAATCCCCCCTTCCTCAGGTCAGGATAGAATAAGCGCCATGACAGGCCCGACATTCAGCGCCAGTGGCTAGCCACCGGCGCTGAACATTAAACGTGGATATTCCATGCCAGGGTCATATGCGGCTCCAACATTGAATACCTGGGGTCGCTGCACAGCCGCCGATGCCACAGAAGCTAACCGGGCAGTGGTGATGTTGAGCCACTGCCCGGTTAGCTCCCACAGGTAAAGATAGACCAGCTTTTGATGTGCCTATCTTTACCCACAGGTCGCTAACCGGGCAGCAGTGCAATATCGACGCTGCCCTCTTAGCAATGGGTGCTGCCTCTGCTCAGGCGCGGCTCTATAATGAGGCGAAGTGAGATGGCTGCCTCAAGCGGCAAAGTTTTGAGGGCGGCAAATGCCCCCAAAACAGCCGCCTCACTTCGCCTTCAAGTTAAAATAAAAATAAAAAAGTGCACAAGTTCCTGCCAAGTCCGGTTCTCAGCAGCGGCAAACTCGCCGCCTCCCTTCTTCTGCAGCCGTTGCAAAGCCTTCCCGTCTCTCGACGGGCTCCATGCAGCATTGTCCAGCCTCCAAAGGAAGTGGTAAACAACTTCCTTTGGGGGCGGGACAGTGTTGCACGGAGCCCATCGAGAGACAGGAAGGCTTCGCAACTGCTTTACCGGCACTGCTGCGGTTTGCGGCTGCAGAAGAAGGAGGCACCACTAGGTCACTCCTTCTTATATCTTATGAATTCCAGAAGGAGACTCTTTGGCACAATAGAAGTAGTATGCTGAGCTTTTGCAGTAAATTTGAGAGACTGAGATCATACTCTACATGCTCTAGCTTAGGAGTGAGGTTCATGAATGAAGCGCTATCTGCATATTCCATTACATAGAACATTTTTAACTATATACATTAACATTGGCGAAACAGAGTTTTATTAATATGGAACTATATACATTATAAAGGCATTGTAGATAAAGGGGGGAAAGTAGTGTTGTTATTGGGTGGGAAGGGTAGGGCTTGAGCTGTTGTAGTCTGGTAGGGTGCCATAATGAAGGGTGAATAGATGAGTTTTAAGCTTTTTTTTTTTAAGTGATGAGGTCATTAATTTCTCATATGTTGGCGGGGAGGGCGTTCCATAGTATGGAGGCAGTGTGGGAAAACGCTTTGTTGTTGGTCACCTTTTTTGATTTTCTGAAATCATTAGGTATTTTGAGTTTATTTTTGTTTTGATTGCGTTGTGATCGGCTTGTGATAAGGGTGGATAGGTAAGATAGGGCAGTATCGTTGATTAATTTAAACCAGTGGTTCTTAACCTGGGTTCGATCGAACCCTAGAGGTTCGGTGAGTCAGTCTCAGGGGTTCAGCAGCGGTCAAGACACAAGACACGCACCCGACTCATATGATTCGTGATGACACGCCCCGCTTGGCCATCATTGGCTGCAGGTGATCACGTTACATTGCTTGGCCAATCTGTGCTGCAGGTAATTTGGTGCACTCAGTAGTCGACTTGTGACTGTCATGATGGTATGTCGTGTGATTTCTTTCTTAATATTTTAATCCATACCATGTCGAGCAAAAAAAGAAAGTGGTCGGACGAATATGTACAACATGGATTCGCATATATAACAGAATGTGATGGGAGTCAGCATCCTATCTGCATGATTTGCAATGCCAAGTTAAGCAATTCTAGTCTAGTACCGGCAAAACTAAAGGAACACTTCCTTAACCTGCATGGAGATGGGGAATACAAGAACACAACGCTTGCTGAATTCAAGGTGAAGAGAGCCAGATTCGATGAAAAGGCTACTCTGCCTGCTCTCGGCTTTGTACCCATCAACAAACCGATCCTCACAGCATCGTACGAAGTTGCTTACCTGATCGCAAAGCACAGCAAACCACACACCATTGGTGAAACACTCATAAAACCAGCTGTGTTGAAGATGGCGAATCTGATGCTGGGAAAAGCGGCCGAAGTTAAATTATCCCAAATTCCTCTTTCAAATGACACCATCCGTGACAGAATAGAGGACATGAGCAAAGACATCTTGGCTCAAGTAGTTGCAGATCTGATTTCAAGCCCAGCAAAATTCAGCCTCCAACTCGACGAGACCACAGACGTTTCTAATCTAAGTCAGCTTGCTGTATTTGTGCGCTATGTGAAAGACGACATGATAAAGGAAGATTTTTTATTTTGTAAGCCTCTTACAACAACAACTAAGGCAGCCGATGTGAAGAAACTTGTGGATGACTTCTTCAGAGACAACAATATTTCATGGGATATGGTTTCTGCAGTTTGTACGGACGGAGCTCCAGTCATGTTGGGAAGAAAGTCTGGTTTTGGTGCGCTAGTGAAAGCCGATGCACCACACATCATTGTTACGCATTGTATTCTGCACAGGCATGCGTTGGCAACAAATACCTTGCCTCCAGAAATGACAGAAGTATTAAAAATTGTAGTGGAATGTGTGAACTATGTGCTAAATAGTGCACTGAGGCACCGCATTTTCAGTGAGCTGTGTAAAGAAATGGGCTCTGAATTCGAGGTACTTCTGTACCATTCTAACGTTCAGTGGTTATCCCGGGGACAGGTGCTGAATCGTGTTTCTGCCATGCATGTGGAATTAGCCCTGTTTTTGCAAGAGCACCAACATCGTCATGCAGATTGCTTCAAAAATTCTAAGTTCATTCTCATTTTAGCATACATGGCTGATATATTCGCATCTCTCAATCTTCTCAATCAGCAGATGCAGGGTGGTGGAGTCAACATCATCGAAGCGGAAGAAAACCTGAAGGCTTTTAAAAAAAAGCTACTGTTATGGAAACGACGAACAGAGAACGATAACTTTGCAAACTTTCCCCTGCTGGACGACTGTGTAAGTAAGATCAAAGATGTGTCTGGAATCGGAGACATTTCTGTACCCACGGAACTGAAGCAAGCAATTGCCACACACTTAGATGAGCTTGCAAAGTCTCTCGACGGATACTTCCCTACAAGAGAGTCATATCCAGCATGGGTGAGACAGCTGTTCACGTTTGGTGTTGAGACAGCAGATGTCAATGATGAATACCTCGACAAAATCATTGAAATTCAGCAGAGCCAGGTTCAACAGCAACTCTTCAGAACAGCAACGCTCTCAACGTTTTGGTGTCAACAAATGGTAACGTATCCTGTTATTGCTAGGAAAGCCCTGGAAATTTTTATACCATTTGTTACAACATATCTTTGCGAGCAATCCTTTTCGAGGATGCTGGACATAAAAACGAAGAAAAGGAACAGACTTTGCTGTGAAAATGACATGAGAGTGGCACTTGCCAAGGTGATGCCATGCATTTCTGAACTGGTCTCTCAAAGGCAACAGCAGAAGTCACACTGATTTGCAGTAAATATTCATTATTATTGTAGCGGTGTAGCCTGATGGAAATTAGGTGATGGGTGTGTGTTAAATGTTAAAAATAATAAATAGCATAAATACAATAAGTTCATTATTGAAATACATAAGGTTAAAAATTAAAACCATTTCAGTGTGGTAGTATTAAAAAAGGTCATGTCTTTGTGAAAAGTTATGTATGTAATTTGTTGTGAGTTCATGCATTGTATTGGCTTTGTTCTTTGAACACAGTGATGTTAATGCACGATTCATTTTGTGAACCAGTAAAACATATACCTATGTCTTGAATTTGAAAAAAAATCATATTTTATTTTTCAATAAAGAAGGGTTTGGTGAATGTGCATATGAAACTGGTGGGGTTCAGTACCTCCAACAAGGTTAAGAACCACTGATTTAAACGTTGTGACGATTATTTTATAGTTTATGCGGCTCTAGATGGAGAGCCAAGCTCTGATTTCTAGTTACAAACATAGCTTTGGTTCTGGAAAAGTTGATCTTTAGATTGTGTTTTTCTAGCCATTCGATTATTTCAAGAAAACAGTCAGTAAGTTGTTGATTTGGAAGATTTGATGTGTTAATAGGGAGGTATAACATTATGTCGTCTGCATAAATATGAAAGTTTATTTGGAATTTTGTGAATATGGAGCACATGGGCTGGAGGTAAATGTTAAACAGTAATGCAGATAATGCTGAGCCTTGTGGGAGTTCTTGTTCCTGTTTATAGTGTTCGGATGTATGTTCGATTCTTACTTGTTGTGTTCTATTAGTTAAGTATGAGGTGAACCAGTTTAGGACTGTTTCCTTGATCCCTATCTGCTGGAGCCTGTTAAGCATAATCTGATGGTTTATGCTGTCAAAGGCAGTGGTAATGTCCAGGAATAATAAGAGAGAGACCTGTTTTGTGTCGTCTGTGCCTCATGTTAGTCTGTCAAATAGTACTGTTAGTAGGGTCTCGACTCTATGGAAAGGCCTAAAGCCATGTTGCCATATTGGTGTTCTTCTAGTGGTGCAAATGACTCTGTGATCTTGAAGTTGGATTAGGACTACTTTTTCTATAAGTTTGGTCATGAAGGGGAGGCTTGAGATGGGTCTGTATGATGTTGGTGAGGTTTTGTCTAAGGTTTTGTTTTTTAAGATTGGGCGGATAAGTGCATGTTTAAGTGAGGCTGATGAGAGTTCTGATTTTGTTTCTTTTATCCATTTTACTGGACAGGGATCAAGGTAGAATGTGGTAGTATTTAGTATGGAGATGATGTTTTTAATAGTGTCTTTGTTTGTAGGATAGAAGTATGACCAAGAGTTGTTTTGTGTGTTGTAATCTAATATCTCTTGGGTTGTGATTGGTATCTGTTTTAGTTTTTCCTTGTAGTAATTGGCCAGAATCTGGGGTGTTATTACAAGGTCGGTAGATTCTTTGCTGGCTGAGTTTATAGTTAAGGATTTCACTATCTCGAGTAAATCTCTTGGGTGGTTTAGTGATTTAGATAGTACTATGGAATAATGGTCTTTTTAGTGGCGTTAATGGCTTCCCTATAGAGTTTGAGAGTGTATAGGTATTGAGATTGATGAATATTAGATTTTGAGTGACACCATTTGCATTCAGTTTTTTGGAGGTCTGTTTTAAGCTGTTTAATTTTTGGTAGGTACCATGGTGCATTTTGTTTTCTTGTGGGGTGGCTATGGGGTGATTGTAGTATTGCAGCCTCTGACAGTGTTTTATTCCACAAAGTCACTGCTTCATCAAGAAATAGTTGTAGTGGTGGCACCTCACATGGCTGATGTGCCTCATTCGACCTTGTTAGTTTTTCTTTTGTTTAAGGGGGTTGCCCCTTTTACTATCTATTATTGTATTGCCTGGCACCCTCTAATTTTTCCTTTCTTTGTGGTCTAAATGATAATGGTTATTGTTATTGCTTGTATTATTTCCTTGTGGGCAACTTGGTTACCATGTTCTTTCTTTCATTCATGTGTATACCTGGATGTAAAAATGAAAGGTGACACCAATAACCTGCTGGTCTCCCTGACTCCACCTTGACTCATTCGGCCGTAGCAGATCCTGAGGAGAACCAGTGCTGCCCCTCCATGTAACTTATTTGAAGGATCCAGGATGGGGTGGTGAGCACTTGGACATGAGGCTCACTAGGGGGAGGGAGTCTTTAAAAGGAATTACCCCCTAACTTTAGAATTTAGAAAAGTTGGCACTTGGGGTGCACAAAAATTTAATAAACTGCTGAATGATCACCTGACTAACATTGTTTTAGGAGAACTTTCAGGCATGAGCTAGACAGAGAAGAAATGGCTGAAAATAGCCAGCTACTGTGTCTTGACCACTCAATGGCTTTTTTGAAAATTGTCCCTTAATGGCTGGAAACTCATTTATGATGAGCCCAAACAGTTCCAAATAGTACTGATACCCCTCCTCCGAGTGAACACTTTTCATTGTCTGTAAAGGGTTTTCTTCTTTGATTTTAACTTCTCTCTCTGAACGGATGTAAACTAAATCCAAATAAAAAATTAAATAAAAAACAAAAGACATCTACTATTCCCAAATAACTAATAAAACTTGTCACTTTCATTTTATTGCTTTAATGTTCAACAAAAGATAACAAGAGATGTTGGTACGCCCATTCCCTTTCTAAATCACCATATTCGTAATTCTTATACTGGCGGTAGACTGCAATTAGGGATGTGAGATATAGGCCATTTATTTGTAATCTATGATGCTTTTTATCTTCAGATTAAGAAGGCTCCGCATTCATGAGTATAAAATTAGCTCGCTGATTTCTAAACTGAGTGCTGACAAGAAAATGGTAAGTTAAATGGATAGTTAGTACTTAAAAAAAAGCCAATGGAAGCATGGTTGGTGTAGGCTTAAAAATGATTCCCTGTGATATAAATTTAGTTTGAGGTCATTATATGGATAATTTGTTACTAAGTAAAGTAGTTTGTCTGGTTACGAGACATTAATCTTCCAATAGGTCTTTAATTAGGACTGATGCACTAAATAATTCATTGGAAGACATGGCTCAAAAACATTTATAATGCTCAATTATACTATTTTAGAGGCAGTGGCAAATTGTTTTTTTGTGTAGTCTGAAAAGAGAGGTACTTAATTACCTTCAAGATTTTAGACATCTGCTATGGACCCTTAAGTGCATTAAAGCACAGCAGCTGATGAAATAGCTAAAGGTCTGAGTGAGCGGCATCACTTAGAAATGGAAAAGACTGGAGGCAAATTCAGCATAAAGTAAAGTCCAGTTTTGAAATTCATTTCTACTGTTCAAATATTTTGGTTTCAGTAGAATATAGCTGATGGTAAAATGATTGGATGCGATGTTTGAGGTAAACAGTGTTAAATATTTCTTTTATATTGGAAAATTCAAGAGCTAGGACAGACGTTGTAAACAATCTGTACTAATATGGCATGGTGATACAAAATTTGTAAAATATTTAAAAATGCTTTTTGTAAGATTTGCTATTGATTCAAATGTTAACTTTTAGGATGCTGTGGTGGGGGTTATGCTAGCTTTCCTGGGACTAAAAGAGATACATATCTTTTGCATTAGCTTGCAAAATTTCATAGTATGCAGATTTCATCAAAGGGAAATATATTTTGCATTTAATTAACATTTCACTTAGGTGAGTCATCATACCGTCTTTAATTTTGCCATATATTTGCTTAAAATTATACCAAGAAATTAAGGGAAATGTTTACTAAAGTACATTAAACGCTTACCTCGGGTTTTAATGCACGATTACTATTAGTGTGGACCCAAGTTAAGCTACCGCACAGTAAACATATAACGGTAAGTGCTTACTGTGAGTTAGGGTGGGATCGAGATACGTTCTAAGTTGAGATGGGATGTGGCCTGCTGTGACAGCTATTGCATGGTGTGTTGACGTGCAGTAGTTGTCACCACTACGGTCAGTATTGCTGCACTTAATGTCAGCTCATGAGGTGGTGTTAAATGCAGCTGCCCTATCAACACTGATAATACAGCCACTGACCAAAGGATATCTAAAAATGTATCGTGGCCATGGCTCTCACCCTGATTAACACCCCTGATCTGATTTCTCCCCATGATCAGTGTCCCACCAATAGTACCACCCACCTGATCCAAATCCACCCTGAAGAATATCTCCCTAGACAATACTACCCCTTCAAGATCACCACCTAACACGAATCCCCCAATTTCTGCCCCCAACTGGAACCCCCTGAGCTGAAGCCTCCATACCAAAAATACATACCCCACCACAATCCCTGACCCCCCCCCCCAGGATTTGTTCAAAATGGTGGTGACCCCAGCAATAGCCTCACAGTGCTATCATTAGGGTGCAACCTGCACATAAGGCTACTCTTTTGAACTCTGGTGGCTACCAGGGTTGGAACAGAGGGAGACCACTCCCACCCTACTCTTCTATACTACAGGGAGACCCCCAACCACGGGAGAGTCCCAGGGGTATATGGGGTGTGGGAGGAGGGTGGTTCTTCTAGGGGAAAATAATCTTGGCGGGTGTTCATGTTGGAGGGTGATCTTGGGGATGGCTCACTGGTGGAGTTTGATCAGGGGCACTGCTGTGTAGAGTGAGATCAGGGAGTGAGGTCATGTTGCACCAATTCAGCTGCAGCTTTTTACTTTTTTTTTGTGCTGGGGTCAGGGCCAGCCCTGCTAATAGGTAGACTAATCTTCCTCCAGTGTTGCTCATGTCACCCCTCTTCTCAAGTCACTTAATTGGCTCCCTATCTGTGTCCCCACCCAATTCATACTTCTTCTACTGACCTACAAGTGTCTTCATTCAGCTGCTTCTCACTACCTTTCCCCTCTTAACTCTCCCTACACCCCTCCTCGGGAATTCTGCTCTTCTGTGCCCTTTTGTTCCACTTCCAATTCCAGACTTTGATCTTTCCACCTTGCTGCTCTTTATGCCTGGAACAAACTATCTGAGTCGGTACATCAGGTTCCATCTCTAGCCCTGTTCAAATCCAGGCTAAAATCTCACTCTTTGAGACTGCTCTAGGATCCTGATTCCCTCAGCTTCCTGCTCAGCTCCTATATGTTTCCTTACCATCCCAAATCTTAGAGTACAGTTGTGTTGTCCGTCTTGACTAGACTGTAAGCTTTGATCAGCAGGAATTGTCTCTTAGCTATATCTGTACAGCGCTGGGTACTCTGTGTAGCACTACACAGATGATAAGTAGTAGTACTAGTAGTAGCAGTAGAAGGTGTCTGATTAGGGTAGCGCAGCAGAAGCAACGGGCCGGGCAGAGCAGTCCTTTAAAGCTACAAAGGTGGGTCTTGGACATTAAGAACATAAGATATGCCATACTGGGTCAGACCAAGGTCCATCAAGCCCAGTATCCTGTTTCCAACAGTGGCCAATCTAGGTCATACGTACCTAGCAGTTTCCCCAAAAGACACAGGTTCCACAATGCTTGTACTGGGTCAAGCATTGATATCCTGGGTCTCTTCTTAATAATGGTTTATGGACCTTTCCTCCAGGAACTTGTCCAAACCTTTTTTAAACCCAGCTACACTAACAGCCTTTACTACATCCTCCGGTAACAAATTCCAGAGTTTGATTACACGTTGAGTGAAAAAATATTTTCTTTTATTAGTCTTAAATAGTTTACCCTGTAGCTTCATTGCATGTCCCCTAGTCTTTCTATATTCTGATAATGTAAACAATCGATCTAGGTTTACCCGTTCCACTCCGTTCATTCATTTATAGACTTCTATCATTTCTCCCCTCAGCCGTCTCTTTTCCAGGTTAAAGAGCCCTAACCTTTTTCGCCTTTCTTCATAGGAGTATCCTTCCATCCCCTTTACCATTTTGGTGGCTCTTCTCTGAACCTTTTCTAATAACGCTATATCCTTTTTAAGATACGGTGACCAGAATTGCACACAATATTCAAGGTGCGGTCTCACCATGGAACGATATAGAGGCATTATAATATCTTTTGTTTTATTTTCCATTCCTTTCCTTATGATACCTAGCATTCTATTTGCTCTCTTGGCCGCCGCTGCACACTGGGCCGAGGGTTTTAACATGTTATCCACAATGACGCCTAAATCTTTTTCTTGGGTGGTGGTTCCTAATGTGGAACCTTGCATCGTGTAACCATAGTTTGGGTTGTTCTTCCCTAGGTGCATAACTTTACACTTGTCCACATTAAATTTCATCTGCCATTTTGATGCCCAGTCTTCCAATTTATCAAGATCCTCTTGCAATTTTCCACAATCTTCTTGGGTTTTAACAGCTTTAAATAGTTTTGTGTCATCTGCAAATTTGATAGCCTCACTTGTTGTTTCCTTTTCCAGGTCATTTATGAATATGTCAAAAAGCAGCGGACCCAGCACAGATCCCTGGGGTACACCACTATTCACCTTTCTTCATTGGGAAAATTGGCCATTTAGCCCTACCCTCTGCTTTCTATCTTTTAACCAGTTCCTGATCCACAATAGTACACTGCCTCCTATCCCATGACTCTTTAGTTTTGCCAGAAGTCTCTGATGAGGGACCTTGTCAAAGAATTTCTGAAAGTCCAGATACACTATATCAACCGACTCACCTTTGTCCACCTGTTTATTCACACCTTCAAAAAAACATAACAGATTAGTAAGACAAGATCTTCCTTGTCTAAAGCCATGTTGGCTGCCTCCCATTAGGCCATGACTATCTACATGCTGAGTAATTTTGTTCTTTATGATGGTTTCTACCATTTTTCCCGGTACTGACGTCAAGCTCACCGGTCTGTAGTTTCCAGGATCACCCCTGGAACCCTTTTTAAAAATTGGCGTTACATTGGCGATCCTCCAATCTTCAGGTATTACAGATGATTTTAATGAAAATTCACAGATTGCTAATAGGAGGTCTACAATCTCATATTTCAGTTCTTTCAACACCCTTGGATGTATACCATCCTGCCCAGGTGATTTGCTACTCTTCAGTTTATCTAATAGTTGTAATACATCTTCCCGATGTATCGATATTTCCATTTTCACACCTGTGCTCAAGGCCTGCTGAATTTCATCTCCACCGATGTTCCTGTTGAAGTGAGTGGGACACATAGTCCTTGGACACGGGCAATCAAAGGCCTGCTGCCGCTGCAATGACATGCTTACTCTAGGTAGGGCCGAGTCAGTTCCCACAGAGGTGGGGTGAGCAGCAGCATCAGAAACAGCAGGGGAATGTAAGAGAGGGGAAATGCTGGACACCTTGTGGGGGATAGGTTAGGAGAGCGATCCTGGGCATTGAAGGGGAGCAGTAGGAAAGGGGAAGGAGAGATGTTTATATTCACTGGACTGATAGAGAAGGAGAGATGCTGTGCACCTTGGGATGAGGATTAGGAGAGGAATGATATGCTGGACATGGAGGGGGAGGTAGATAAAGGAAAAGGAGATGTTTGATTTTTAGGAAGTAGGGAAGGAGAGATGCTGGACAACTAGGGGGTCATTTTGAACCATGAATAGTGGGGATGGACATCCCAACGTGATGTCCATCCCTGCTATTTGTGCCGACTGCAGCCCCCGACTAACTTCCCCGCTGGTTGTGTGGGGAAGTTAGTCGGGGCGGGGAAGATGCGGTCCGGGAGTGGAGAGTGGGCGGGCAGTGGGTTGTTGCCGGCCCTGGACGTACAGGGTCAGCGAAATGGCCGGGAAAGTTATTCCACCTCCGAAGTGGAATAACTTCCTTGGACATGGTTTTTTTTTCCATGGCCTGGGGCGCAGAAGGGGCTGGAGGGGGCAGGGTTTATTCCCCGCAGCCTGACCCTGGCCTTAGGAGGCCAGATCAGGGGTCAGGCTGTGGGGAATAAACTTTAGTTTCTGGTGGCTCCATTTAAAAGCCTGACTGAGCTATCTGGGCAGTGCCTGTACGTGCAGGCTGGGACTGAATCGCAGTCTCGGCCTGCACATACAGGCCTAATCGTGATTCTGATCCCGCGACACTAGACGTGCCCTGTGAGATCAGAATCGTGCTCCCCTTTGTACATCTGGCTCAGACTGGACGTACAAAGGGGATATGCATTCAGGTCAGAATAAGGCTGCTAGAGGGGTAGAGGCGAGAGAGATGCTGAACACATTGAGAGTAGTAGGGAAGGGAAGTGGAGAGGCTGGATATGGGGGGAGGTCGGGGGCACCTGGCCAAAGGTTCACCTAGATTGAGACACTCTTGGATTGGCCCTGGTCAGGGCTTGCGTTACATGCTTCAGCAGGTAAACCAAGATGTGTAATGTGGGCTCATGGAGTGTATGTCTGTCCTGTATGGTAAATGCAGGCAGGTGCTGGGCTTGCCCCCTACATTTACCGCAGAGGCTTTGCACATAACATACTTTAAGGTGTGGTAAATGGAAAACCTTAGCACACTTTAATGAACAGGCCCCTAACTTTGTTAAGATTAAGAGCTTGTTTTCAAAGCTTACATAGTACAGCAACCACGATTGGTATAATAAAAGCTACACATCTGAAAAAGTAGCTGATATTGCAGTATGTTCTACATCCAGCCTATATAATTTTGATATTGTCCTTTATACTGACCTTATGAAGGAAATATGCTTTCAACAAATTGCAATTGCAAGGTGCACACTTTGAGAGTAATTTTATATACTTTTTTCTGCAGGTAATCCCTGTTTTACCCACATAAAGGGCTTTTATAAATTTACTGCAGGGGTTACTGTCATATAAAGTAGGCACAGAGAACATTTGCTCCCACTTTTAAGTGACTAGAAAATTGGCGTGGTCAGGAGTGGAGTCTGGGCAGAATGCAGGTGGAATTGTGAGTTACATACCGGTACGTACTTCATGTGCATACCTTTACTCCCGAGCAGGTGTGAATGTATGTGGGTACATTTCATCATAAGTGTTGCAGGTTTTGTGAGGCCACATTGACACCTATATGTTTTTATAAAATAGGCCCCTACTTGGACTTCCTGCCAAGGTGACCTGTTATAAAGTCACCCTCCTCTAGTGTGACACAATGACATGTTTCCTCCACCTCCATTTGCAGATTCAGGCAGGGGACAGATACAGTACAGTGTGTTAGGAGAGTGACAGGAGCTGTGTGGGTTAGTGGGAGGGAAATATATGGGGTGGGGACTGGTGATGTTGTCGCCGGGCCTCCCGCCTGGGCCGGTAGCCTGTGAGCAAGAGGCCCTTGCCTTATTGCCCTCTTTGAACAGTGTCCACAAATATGGCCGCCAGCTAGGATTGCTGGGAAATGTAGTTCAGCTATTCCTCAGAGCAAATAGTGTGACCACACGGTATTAGGCAAAAACAGAGAATATTTCTTTTCGGGATTTCCCCTTCGCATCAAAATTCATTAGCACCAAACATAAATGGGATACATCTCCAAAGCAAAGAATAATAAAGTCCAACAGGTTGCATTCACATGGTCAGGAAATTCTGCTTCCAACATCCGTAGTTAACTTTTGCTCAAAGAACTATCTTACAAAGTTCAGGCTGTTAACTCCAGCAAGGCAACTTAACTTTTCTTAGAAGACTGTTTTTTTCACATCTTCTGTACAATGAAGATCAAAAAGGTTCTAAAACTTTCAGCAAGTTTAATTCCTTCAGAGCCTTGTAGGAACAAACACATTTGCTCTTAAAACTTCTGGTAAGTTTTCTTGTTGTTCCTCTCAGCTTCATGAAATAAGCTTTGCCCTGCTTCAAATAATCATTCTTGCACATGTGCTTAGGGTCAGCACATATTAAGCTCATTAGCCCTGCAGTATGAACATTGCATCTCTTCAGACTCACTCTCATACGGTTCATTACACTCTCCTATCTCCATTTCCTCAACGGATTCATTACAACTGTCTTCAATTGGAACAGTATCATAAGGCTTCTTATTCTCACTCTGTAACAGTTCTTTTAGGTTTGACAATAAATGTTTCTTTTGCTCTATCTCAGCATACATTAGACACGGAGTTTCTCTCTCCCAACTAAAACTCCCTGCTGCTGAGCCACGGCAGTTGTTAGCAAACTTCCTGTCTCTCATAGAAGTTTGTTTTGAGGCATTCTGGCTACGACAGCTTCTAGCACTTCTCTTTAGCTCTCTAACTATCTCTTCAGAGGGAGTTTGGCTAGGAAACACAGAAAGGCTTTTCTCCCTACCTCTGTAGTTTAGCTGGCTAGCTGAGTTGCTTCCCCCGCTGGGAACTGACTCTTCCAGCTTCCTTTCCCGACGGGACTTTGAAACACGCACTTGCCTTGGCTCTGGGCTTCTCAGCTGTTTCAATCCTTCCTGTTCGGGGCCATGCTGCTTTCCCTTCTCGTTTCAGCTGCCTCTCTCCTGGCATTCTCTCATTCAGCTGTGTCTGCCTCTGATCTGTTCCTCTCAGATCCAACTGCTTGTCTCTCTCTCTCTCTCTAACTGCTCAAACACTGCAGTTTTAAACTGGTGCTTCTCAGGCACCACGCCCTTCTCCCTGCACACATGGGAGCTGCTAGGGCTCAACCTAGCTCTGGGGTGATGAAGTGGGCGGGGCTTGGTACTAGCTGCATTCTGACTCTGAGGTTTGTGGTTGCTAGGGAAACCCTGTTTACTGCTATTTTTAAAGGGACAGGATTCACTTTCTTGCCACTTCATCTCTTCTGAACAGCCTTCCTTACCACAATGTATATGAATTGTGTATCCCTGTGTGTGATATCATTTGCATGTATGTGTTTATGGAGACAGTGGGGTCAATTTTTAAAGGGTCAATATTCTGCCAAACATTTAAATATCCCACTCTATGTATAATAATGCGACTTCTGTGGAGATTGTGGGTTTGGGGCACTCAGGGGGCGGGGTGACTGAATACATTATTTATATGTCTAGGTGTGCTGATTTTTGGCACCTAAATGCTAAACTATGTGTTTGGTTTAAGCACTGCAAAACCAGGTCTGAGCTGGAGTGCCAAACCAAATGCATAGTCTAAATGTATAGGTGCGTATTTAAACTAGGTGCATGCTTTTGGGCATAATGCCGTACATATATTCAAACACTTAGAGCTGCTGAATGTCGGCATAAATTGCAATATCTTGTTTAGATGTTATAATTTGTGTCCCAGATGTCTTATTGAAAATTGGCTCCAGTGTTGGTATGTGGTCTGTATGAGTGATGGGTGTGTTGGAGATATTGGGTACAGTGGGGATGCTGTAGATGGTAAGTGGCAAATGTGGGGCCAGAGAGCAGGGGGTGCTGAAGGTATAGGGGTATATTTATAGAGTTATTTATTTACTGCATCCTCTGGTAGTTAATTTCAGTGTTTAATTGCGTGTTGAGTGAAAAAATATATCTCCAGGAACAAGCAGGAATGTAGTCTTCACTTATGGGTGATGTCCCCACCGACGAAGCCCACACAGGAACGCTCCCCAGCATCTTATAGGAAAGCCTTTGGGAGTACACTCCACTGCGGCTGCATGACTGCCTTCCCGCTCTTCTGACTGCCTCTCCTCGGTTCATCTTTTTCTGCGGAGCCAGCAGGATTAGTATCTCACTTTTCCTATCACCACAGAAATCTTTTTCTTCGGAATCGCGCTTCTGCCTTCCTGTCTCCTCACTGGCATTGCCCCCGATTCCAGTACCATATCTTTTCTTAATTTTTTATTCTTTTTTGTATTTTAATTTCAGTTTTATTTTTTTCTTTAGTTGTTTCATCAAGAGCCTAATGCCCTGCATAGGCCTCAGGCCTATTCCCTCCATCATGGAGAAACACCCTTCTGGGTTTAAAAAATGCACCAAGTGTTAGGAAACCAGGCCAGAAAACTGTCAGAACTTTTTCCTTCGGTCTCTGTTTCACTGGTATTGACATCCTCTTAATCATCAGCTTCCAAGGTAACCAAAACCTCGAAGCACAGCTCAGATTCCAAGAAGAAAACTTTGCGATCCCTGCACAGATTCATCGAAGGAATCCAGAGAGGCACTGAGGGGATGGAAGGACAGGTCTTGTTCTAAACACAGAGACTCCCTGAAGACATCCTCTGAAGCTAGACATCAGATAATATGCCTCCGGTGGGAGGACTTGTCCTCCAAAGCCTTGGTGGGGGACTGGGAGTCCTCTGAGGCATCGACCTTGGCAGAGCCCCCAGTGCCATGCTCTGGTACGGTGGCTGCAAGCCCAATTCCATCTTTGGACCAGACACGGCAATCTCATTGGATCAGTGCAAATCTCCACTGGAGGACATGTCCTTCCAAGAATTCATTCAAGACATGGCAGGGCTCTCGGTACCAGCAGTGGCGGAACTGGTGCCTCAAGCAGAGAAACTGGAAATTCTCCAATACCCCACAGCTCCAAAGGAAGCAACGATCTTACTAGTACACAAGATCTTTCACAACCTAATGCTTCACATGTGGGAGAACCCGCACACAATAGCATCGATCAGCAGACGTCTTGATACGATGTATCATGTACCGGAGGCCCCAGGTTTTCAAAAACCACAACTACCACATTACTCAATGGTGGTTGAATCAACGATGCAGTGTATCAAGAATGGCAAAACCCATGCATTGATACCTCCTGGAAGAGAATCGGGGAACCTCAATGCTTTTACCTGATGGTCTTTCCAGGCCTCCATGCTGGCAAACAGGATCAACTCCTACACTTTATATATGGGAATGTTCCTAAAGGAGATCCCAGATGACAAAAAGCCAGCTTTGAAACTGTCCTCAAGAACAGTCAAAATGTCTCCAAATTTGTTAACAGGGTGGCATTCATTGCTTTTGAATCTACCAGCAGAGTATCTGCTGTTGCCATCGATGCTAGAAGGCTGGCATGATTACAGGCCTCGGACTTTCAACAGTGGGTCCAGGTCAAGCTGGACAATATCCACTGCACTGAGGAAAACCTGTTTGGTAAGAATTGGAGAGAAAAGGCTGGAGAGTTTGAAAATGACACTACCCTAAAAAGAAAACTGCTGGCCCCTCAAAGAAGAGGCCAGCAGCAAAAAAGCCCTTCTACCCCAAAAAGGGAAGGTTCTACCCTTCTTACTTACAGCCCCCTTACCACAGCAGGGCAAGCAGCAGGGGACAAAACAGGCTAAGAAGCCCAGAACTACCAAACAGCAGCCACCAGTTCAAACACACGTTACTCCCAGTTTTTGACTCCGTCCTGGGGAACATGGTCATCCTGCCCCTGAAGGGACCCAATCAAATGAAAATAGCAGGTTGACTTTCCTCCTTTGCCAATCACTGGCAGGCCATCACCTCAGAACAGTGGGCCCTAAACATCATCGGAGAGGGGTATCAGTTAAACTTCAGATGACTTCCTCCGCCTTACTTCAAAGGCAAATATCCTCTCCAACCCGGGTTCAGGGCCCTACTCAGGGAGGAAATCTCCAACCTGTTCACCAAGGAACCATAGAGGAGGTTCCACAACAAGAATTACACAAAGGCTTCTACTCTCCTTACTTCCTCATCCCAAAGAAGTTAGGAGAGTACAGGCCTATTCTTGATCTCCGAAATTTCAATAAATTCTTGGCAAAGGAGTTGAAGAAGATCTCCCTGGGAACTTTCCTACCCTATCTGCAGGAACAAGACTGGCTATGTTCCCTAGATGTAAAAGACGCATTTACTCATATCCTAATACATCCAGAACACAGGAGATATCTCCGCTTCACCTTTCAGAGAGCCCATTATCAGTGCCGAGTCCTCCCCTTCGGCCTGGCATCGTCTCCCAGGGTTTTTACAAAATGCATGTCAGTGGTAGCAGCCCACCTGTGAAGCAAGGGCATGGAGGACCATCTGGCCGAAGGCCGCATCCCAGCGGGACTACACTCATTATTCCCATTTCCAGGTCAGTAATGAATACGTTAAAATATGTTTAAATAATAAAATAGGAAACAATTACAAACTGTCCCCTTCACGGGTGCTGGATCAGGAAAAAACATATTTATTGTTTTGATAATTAACAAGACACTTATAAGGATATTTTAAATAAAAAGAAGTCCCTAGGGTTGAGACCTGCGGCTTAAGTTCAAGAATGCCTTACAGTGTTTCTGCATAGATTTACAAACATCGGGTAATACTTGAATCGCCTTATCACAAAAAGGAACCTCCTTTTTAGAAAAATACAGATGCAATACCTTATTTTTATCTAAAGAAGAAATAAAAGAAACTACCAAAGTAGCACGTGTTGAAATTGTAGCAGCAAAGCGCAGACAAACCAATGATACCAGGAGTCTGTTCAGAAGGTCCAAATCATTTATTTGTGCACAAGTCTCGAACCAGTCAATTTCAAAATGGCTGAGCAAAGTTTTCAAGCATTACAACAACTTTTATAGACTTCTGTTCCATTCTAGGTATAGAAAAACATTTCATTGGTCCCGGTAATCTCCCGTACCTCCCGTACCTCTTCTATTGGTCCCGGTACTGATAAGTTTATCCAGTTATGTCCCTCCAGTGGGCATGACACCTGCATACCCCCCTTCTAGTCCCAATTACAATGGTCAGTTCATCAACTTGTTACTTTCACACTTTCAAGGTTATAGAACCAATTTGTACGTGCAGAGGAGCTGGGCTCTGCAACTCATCTGTCAGCACTCCTAATTATTTCTTTGCAGATGTACTTTTTCTTATCAGTAACTTTTAAACATGTTTTTTCTGTATTTTTCCATCTTTCAATACTGCAGTTCTGCTTACCTAAGCTAATTCAATACTTCTACTGAGTTCTATCTTACAATAGCAGCATATTGGGGGATGTGCAATCCTATATGCCTCTCCACAGGCCTCATTTACAGGTCAAGCTAGCCATGCTGGCCTGCTTATGTTCGGACACTGTGGGTCACAGGCCTGCACCTGCCACATTCCCCCCTTTGATTAATCTCACCCTATTACTTAATAAGGTGTGAGAATTAAATCACTTTCTGAAGAATCACATCCTGGCTAAAGGATTTCTACCAGGACTGGCTGTATATAAAGCCATGATTTTTGTTGCGGTCTTCCGCTCTACTGTACTATCAATAGTGTTATGAATGGAACGCATACAACATGGGATTAAACATGCTAATAAGAAGATAACAGCAACAAGGATTAGTACCAATACGATGAAAGTCTTAAATCCTCCC
Source organism: Ichthyophis bannanicus (assembly GCA_033557465.1). NCBI lineage: Eukaryota > Metazoa > Chordata > Amphibia > Gymnophiona > Ichthyophiidae > Ichthyophis > Ichthyophis bannanicus. The sequence goes on from CM066033.1 coordinate 550,565,857, forward strand.
ACCCATGAAAAGAGGTTAGCAAACCAGTTAGGAAATTTCAATGAGTGCCACGTCTGTACTGGCACATAAGCATGTCTTTGCATATCTTTAGCAATTTCTTCAACTACTTGACCTTTATCATCTATTTTCAAACAGCAATTGGTTAAGTTCAGCTTACCACATACTCCTCCTTCAGCTGCTAACAAATAATCAAGTGCTAAGCGGTTCTGATATATCGCAGTGCGCATCTGTGTACTTTGTCTAGCTAAAAGCGTGAGAGCATGACTAGTTTCATTGGTTATTATTTCAACTACTGCTTGTAAGCGAATAATACGATTAATCATGTAAATTGGGGTACGATAACCATACATACCATCATCATTCCAAGTGGCGGGTCCATAATACTCAATAATTCTTTCTGGTGGCCAATCATCACCCTGCCATTTCTCCCACTTGCCTATCTGTAAGGCCTCTCTCTTTTGTCTTAGTGCTCTTTTGTGTCGGTGGGTAGTGTATACTGGGTATCCTAATTGTTCTCCATGTTCAGTGTTTAAAAGAAAGAAAGAAGGTCTGATGGTTCCTAAGACACATGCTCCTCCCCAGTGTGGTGGGAGTTGTGCATACGCTCGGTTTCCACAGATCCAATATAGGCCAGGTGGGGCCTGCCAGGCTTGGATTTCAGCAAGGTTAGTCCATAGACCTGCAAGTTCAGGAAATCTGGCTAATGGGTTAGGAGGTTCAGGATGTCCAATTCCTGACCACCATGCTGTCTTTTTGGTCGTGGCATTATAGTACTTCTGGCTAAGACAGACCAGCTGTCCTACCTTTTGGGTGAACTGGGGTCCAGTTCTGGCATAGCAAAGACGTCCAACGATTGAGTGCGCTAACACCCATTCACTGGTAGTCTTGTGTAATTCAGTCTGATTGTAAATCATGGAATAATTCAATTCTTGGGCTTCCCATGGCCACTGATCTCCCATTTGGGTTCCGCCACAGAAATAACAATCTGTGATCTTAAGACTAGATACTACTGCTCCGGCTAATTCTAGAAATAAATTCTGTGAGGGGTGAGGGATCTCAAACTTATTTACATGCATGGCTTCATAAAAAGTATTATGAATATGATATTTAGATGACTTGTGGGCTTGGGTATTCAATCTGATATACACAATGGTCCCTGGATCTATTGCTCCTCCAGCAATACGTAAACCAAACTTATATCCCTGTTTCCATGCATGGGGATTGTGTATACGTAAGTGTAAGGGATTACAAGCATCTTTCTGACATTTATCATTTGTGGTTGGCTTGGTTAAAGTAGCCATTCGTTTATCTATTTTCTCATCAGTTATACCAGTATTCCAGGTAGCATAAAAAACACATCCCCAATACGGGCAATAGTAGTCTGCTGCTGGGGCAGTACTATAGCCTGGTTCCTTTTTACCTGTACACTTTCTCCATCCCGTGGCACCTTCTGGACACATATACTTATGGTCATTTCGATACGCTTTCTCCCATGTACCACAGGTGGAATAACTATCTCTATTAATAGCATTGCATGCATCAAAATTCAAAACAGCAGGTTTAGTAATGTCCTTAAGTGGCGGCGTTGCAGCTAATATAGGTCCATCTGCATCCTTCCATCTTATTTCCATCGTGTAATAGGATGGATTCTGATGCGGATTATAGCATGTTTTAATTTTTCCATGAGTGCAAACATTTAGTTCAGTGGTGTTATAGATACACCGAGTTACTGTCCCCTTGCAGGTATAGTAAGAATGATAAAGCAAAGTCTGAGTTACTTTCAGTCCAATTCTAGTAGAAGTAATGCAGGCAGTGCATGGAGGTAAAGCATGAGTCTGTTCAAAACCTCCAAAGAAGGCAACCAAAGCAAAGCAAAAGTAGAGATGCATGTCGATGTTGATTGGAGTTCTTCTGAATCCTCAGCTTGCTGATCTTGATCACGACGATCTATTATTCTTCGTCCCGTTTGCTAATGAAGCAATTTAACGGGTGCTGAGTGTTGATTGAAGATCCTCAGGTTGTCCAGTACACATTAACCAACTTATTAGTAATTTCAGTTGGCTTGTGAAGTCTGGCTTAGTCAATGTAGTCTCAAAGTAGTGTGTCAAATCACACACAAATTGGGTTCGTTGAAACAAAGCTGTTGCTGCATAGAAAACAGCAATCCTCTTCGAAAGACTTGGCTGCTGCAAAGCACTTGTGATGAAGTGTCTAAGCTGCTGGTTGTCGTCTCAAAGTAACTCGCAAGGGTACATCAGGGTGCTGTTCTGCCGTCCACTGCTCAGGTTCAGGATTGGCGGCGGGCTTGACTCTGCTGTGGTGGATCCAGGCGTCGATCTCGGCTACCTTTACTGCAGTTGGGGTAGACAGGATGACGGTGTACGGTCCCTTCCAATGGGGTTCCAACGGTGTCTTCTTCCAATCTTTGATCCACACCGAGGTACCAGGCTGGTAGGGATGCAAGGGTTCCGTCAAGTTGATAGGCAACTGGTCTTGGATCCACATATGGAGAGTCTGCAGAACAAAACTAAGAGCTAGAAGTTCTTGTCTGGTTATTTCTGAACCAATTTGGGCTAGACTTCCTTTGATTCCCTGCACTATTGGTGGGGGTTTACCATACAAAACTTCAAAAGGGGAAAATCCTGTTGACTTTACAGGAGCTGAGCGTATTCTGAATAACGCTATGGGGAGCACTTGGGGCCACTTCAATTGTGTCTCCTGACAAAGCTTAGACATTTGGGCTTTCAAGGTACGATTCATTCGCTCAACTTTCCCTGAACTCTGGGGTCTGTATGCGGTATGGAGTTTCCATTGTATCTGCAAGGCTTTTGCTAACTGCTGAGTAACTTGAGAGACAAATGAGGGTCCATTGTCTGACCCTATTACTGCTGGAATTCCGAATCTGGGGACAATCTCTCTCATTAAGACTTTGGTAACTTCTCGGGCTTTCTCAGTTCTGGTTGGGAAGGCTTCTACCCACCCAGAGAAAGTACAAACTAATACTAATAGGTAATGGTACCCATTGGCTTTTGGCATTTCGGTGAAATCAACTTGGAGGTTGTGCATGGGGGTCACACCTCTTGACTGAACTCGGGGTGCTGTAATAAGGCCTTGCTTGGCATTATTCTTGGCACAAGTTTGACATTGTCGTGCTACTGAAGCTGATATGGTTGTCATCAGAGGGATGTAGAAATGTGGTCTGAGTGCTTTTTCCATAGCACTTTTCCCATAGTGGGTAGCTTCGTGGAAAGCTTTGACAAAGGATGGTCCTAACAGTTCAGGAATTACTATTCGTCCTGGAGGTTGACTGCCCTCTTCTGGTGGCAGCTCAATCCATCCGTCTTTCAATACTCCATTTTCTTTGTCACAATAGTAGTCCAATTCTTTGGTGGTATATCGTGGGGTCCATAGATTCAAAGGTACTGGAAACAATGCTGCTTGCATTGGCATAGCTTGTGGGGCAATTTGTCCTGTCATAGCTGCTTGTCGTGCTGAGGCATCTGCAAATCTATTCCCTCGGGCAACTTCTCCTTTTCCTGCCTGATGTCCTCTGCAATGCATGACAGCTACACGTGTTGGGGCCCAAACGGCATCAAGTAACATCAATATTTCGGGACCATATTTGACTGATTTTCCTCCGGATGTGATGAGTCCTCTTTCTTTATAGAGAGCTCCATGGGCATGCAGGGTAGTGAAGGCATATTTGGAATCTGTATATACATTCAGTATAAGTTTTTCTCCTAACAACAATGCTCTGGTGAGTGCTATCAATTCGGCTTTCTGGGCTGATGTGCCTGAGGCTAGGGCTGATGATTCAACTACTTCGTGTTGAGTGACGACTGCATATCCGGCACAGCGTCGTCCATCAAGGATGAGACTGCTCCCATCAACATAATAGGTTTGGTCAGGATTGTCTATGGGCACATCTGTCAAGTCGGGTCGGCTGGAGAACACAGTCTCCATGACTTCGATACAGTCATGTTCTGGGAGTTCTTCACTGATGGGTATCAAGGTGGCTGGATTCAGGGCATGGCTCACTTCAAGTTGTATCTGTGGGTTTTCACATAACATGCTCTGGTACTTCAACATTCGGGAATTGGTGAGCCAATAATTTGCTTTCTGTTCCATAAGGGCAAGGACTGCATGTGGCACAGTGACTCGTATGTTCTGTCCTAGTGTGAGTTTGTCTGCCTCACTCACTAGTAGCGCTGTAGCTGCAACTGCTCTCAAGCAAGGTGGCCATCCTTTGGCCACAGGGTCCAATTGTTTCGATAGGTAGGCTACAGGTCGCTCCCAATTTCCCAATTTCTGAGTCAACATGCCCAAGGCATTTCCCTGTGCTTCATGTACAAACAAGTGGAAAGGTTTGTGGACATCTGGTAGTCCAAGTGCTGGTGATGACATTAATTCTTCTTTTAACTTTTGGAAGGCTGTATCCTGCTCAAGTCCCCACTCCAGTGGCGACTTTTCTTCTCCTTTTGTGGCTTCATACAGTGGTTTGGCAATTTGGGCAAAGTTGGGTATCCAAATTCGGCAATATCCTGCTGCACCCAGAAAGGCTCTGACTTGCTTTCTGGTTGTTGGAGTTGGAATTCTGCATACCGCTTCTTTTCTTTCTCTGCCTAATCTTCTGCTTCCTTGGGTGATACGAAAACCCAAGTATTTCACTTCTTTTTGGCATAGCTGTGCTTTGGCTCTTGGAACTTTGTATCCAGCTTCCTCTAGTAACTGCAAGAGATCTTTGGTGGCTAGTATACATTCACTTTCTGATACGGCAGCTATCAACAGATCATCCACGTATTGGAGAAGCACTCTCTTTCCCGGGGCTACTGGATAGCTTGAAAGGTCTTGATTCAGTGCGGCACTAAAGATGGTAGGCGAATTCTTGAATCCTTGGGGTAATCTTGTCCAGGTAAGTTGGCCCCCTCTTCCAGAGATGGGGTCCTGCCATTCGAATGCAAACAATATTTGGCTTACAGGGGCTAATCTTATGCAAAAGAATGCATCTTTCAAATCCAGTACAGTGAAATGGGTAGCTTCAGCAGGTATCAGTCCTAGGAGGGTGTAAGGATTGGGTACGACTGGATGTATAGTCTCAGCTGCATCATTCACTCTTCTCAAATCTTGCACTGGGCGATAATCATCTGTCCCAGGTTTCTTTACTGGCAAAAGTGGGGTGTTCCATGGGGATTGACATACTTTTAGTAGGCCATACTCAAGCAATCTTTGTAGGTGGCGATGAATGCCTTCAATTGCGGCTCTTGGGAGAGGGTACTGTTTGACGTGCACTGGTGTAGCACTAGGCTTGAGGGTTACAATCACTGGAGCTATATGTTTGGCTAGGCCTGGGGGGCTGCCTTCTGCCCATACTCCAGGTGGTGCATCAATACTTTTCAAAGTTTGTTCAAAATAGGTATCTTGTATCGAATCATCAATGTAGTATCTCCATTCTTCTTCTCGAGGAACCGTCAGCAGCATCACTCCTGCTGGTTTGGTTTGGGGATTTACTGTCATTTGCATTTCTCCTTGCTCAGAGAAAGATATTTGTGCTTGAAGCTTGGCTAACATATCTCGTCCCAGTAGTGGCACTGGACATTCGGGCATGTAAAGGAATTGATGAGTTACTTGCTGTCCTCCCAGACTGCATATTCGGTTTTGAAGGAAAGACTTTGTGGCTTTGGCACCAGTTGCTCCTATAATGGTGACTGCTTTTGTAGTGAATGGGGCTATCTTTTTGTCTATTACTGAATGTTGCGCTCCAGTATCAACCATAAAGTCCATAATTTGGTCTCCTATTTGTATTCCGACCATAGGCTCCTGGAGACCTAAAGCAAACTTGGAGCCCGGTCTGTCCTAATCCACGTCATTCTCATCATGGGCTGGTGTGGCCAATGCTTGAATGGTTCCTCCTCTTTCTCGCTGGAATTGTTCTCGATTGGCTCCTCCTCGGCTTCGAGGATAGCTTCGTCTTTCTTCTCGCCACTGATGGCTGCTGTCGTCATCATGCTGGGCGTCTTCGAGTTGCGGGCACATATCTCTCCAATGTCCTTCCTCTCTGCAATAGGCGCATTGGTTCACGCCTAATCTCTGGGTCCGGCCTCCGCCTTGACCCCGCCCTCTTCCTCTGCTCCTTCGACTAGGGACACTTCCCCTCTTCTGTTCCACTATGGCCGCAGCCAAAAAATCAGCTTTCTTCTTCATCTTTCTATCACATTCTCTCTGTCTTTCAGTATCACGATTCACATACACTTTATGAGCGACTTCCAATAACTGTGTTGCATTCATGCCCGCAAACCCTTCTAACTTCTGTAATTTGCGTCTAATGTCTGGTTGAGACTGGTTTACAAAAGCAGAATTCACCATACATAAACTTCCTGGTGCCTCGGGATCATAGGGAGTATACATTCTGTATGCTTCAGTTAATCTTTCGTAGAAATCTGCTGGGCTCTCATCTATCCCTTGGATAACTCCTGTAACTTTGGAAAGGTTCATAGCTCTCTGGCCCCCCCTTTTCAGGCCTTGTAAAAAGCCTTGGCGAAAATGGGCTAGGGCTGTGGATCCTTCATCTGTATTTGGATCCCATTGGTGGGTCTTCATTTGGGAATTCTCTCTGAGCTGCTTCCCTACGATCTATTATATTCTGCCCCTGTGCCGGAGCTGCAGGGTTTTCTGCCATCCATTCAATAGCTGCTTTTCTAATTCTTGCTCGTTCTTCTGTAGTGAATAGGGTGGTCAGGAGCTGACGGCAATCTGGCCAAGTGGGTTGGTGAGTTTCCATAATACTAGTTACTAATTCTGTCAGCTCCTGGGGCTTACTAGTATAGGAGGCATAATGCGACCTCCAATTTAATAAATCAGTTGTAGAGAAAGGGATATACACATAAGTTAGGGGTCCCGCTACCACTTCATCATTATCATTCTTTACGGGCACTCCCGGGACTTGCCGTAAGGGAAACAGTTTGGCTGCTATGGGTGTCTTTTGGGATCTAAGGGTTATTGTCGTTGCCTTTGCAGGAGTCACTTTCTTTTTCTCAACAGGTTTTGCTTTGGGTTTCGCTGTCACTGGCGTGCTAGTGCTAACACTAGCTTTCTCAATTATTTGTACACTTTCCTCCTCATCTGGGGGATTCTCTCTTTCTCCTTCTTCTGTCTCCACTTCTGACTCGCTTTCTAGGTCCTCCTCTTCTTTTCTCGCTAATTCTTCCTTTTTCTCTTCTCCAGGAGGGGGATCAGGGGTTGGGTCCCGCCTCGGCTCTGGCCGTCTCTGGGGTTCTGGGGCAGGACGCCGGACTACTCTTACTGGACCTGGGGTTCGGGGCTGCCTGAGAGTTATTTCTGGGGAATCAGGATCTGCCAGGATGGGCTTCTTTCTGGCTTTCTTATCCTGCTCTTTCATTCTAGGCTGTTCCGTTTTCTGTCTAGAATCTGCTTTAGCTAACATTATTCTGCACTGTTCCTCATAACAGCGCTGCGCCCAGGGGGGCGGATCTTCACAAATACTTAACCAGGAATCTATATAAGGGTACTGATCAGGGTGCGCTACCCGCACTCTACGGTGTATTGACTGAATAATCTCTACTTTGAACGTTCCCTCTCGGGGCCAGATGGGGTCTAGATCGGGCCACTCCCTAGTACACAAAATTTGCAAACGGGCTGCTGTCATTTTAATACCATAATCTCCTGAATATCCCTCTTTAAAATGTGCGATCATACATTCTAATGGAGTGTTTCTAGTAGACCCCGCCCCTCCCATTTCGATGTGTGCGCGCAACAACAGACAGAAGGGAAAAGGAGGGCGGACCGTGGGTAAGGGGTCCTCACGGCCCTGGAAACGTATAAGGAGTACAAATAACAAGACAAGACGACAATCGCTTCCCCCTTTTCGCGACCTGAACGCGGTCGCCCGGTCAGGAAATGCGCTACTCAGGGGTCCGCCTTCACTTGGTCCGTGCTGCCAGACCTCTCATTCACACTTCGTTCACACAATCATGCTAGCAACGTATCCCAGAATGCATTCGTTTCTATCTGTTCTGACTAGTCTTTTCCAATTTCCCAATTACAAAAAGGATGAGGGTTTCACCCAGCGAATTCCCATGTCAGGCTACTCGGCTCTTCCTTGAGAGGTGATCATGCTCTCTTACCAATTCCCAATATCTCGAGATTACAAATTCCAACGTTCCAAGTTCCAATGGCAGTACTGCGCTTTCTATTTCTGTCTAGACCCAAAATCAAAACTATACTCACCGGATCCGGTCCTCAAACTTCCCAAGCAGGCGCATGAGTTGGACCTCGGACTCCCCTCACTCGGGTTCGAGGCGTTGACTCCAGCCGGGCTCGTCACCCGCCGAGGTCCGACCAGCTCCCTCCGATACAAGGGACCGGTGGCGCCAGGGAGCAGCCCTCGTCGGAAGGGCGCGATCCCGGCAGGACCAAGCCTATAGAGGCGGAAAGTCGTGGTATATTGCCCTATATACACTTTGATTCCACAACTTCCCGGCCAACGCACCAAGGAATATGTAGCAGCAAAGCGCAGACAAACCAATGATACCAGGAGTCTGTTCAGAAGGTCCAAATCATTTATTTGTGCACAAGTCTCGAACCAGTCAATTTCAAAATGGCTGAGCAAAGTTTTCAAGCATTACAACAACTTTTATAGACTTCTGTTCCATTCTAGGTATAGAAAAACATTTCATTGGTCCCGGTAATCTCCCGTACCTCCCGTACCTCTTCTATTGGTCCCGGTACTGATAAGTTTATCCAGTTATGTCCCTCCAGTGGGCATGACACCTGCATACCCCCCTTCTAGTCCCAATTACAATGGTCAGTTCATCAACTTGTTACTTTCACACTTTCAAGGTTATAGAACCAATTTGTACGTGCAGAGGAGCTGGGCTCTGCAACTCATCTGTCAGCACTCCTAATTATTTCTTTGCAGATGTACTTTTTCTTATCAGTAACTTTTAAACATGTTTTTCTGTATTTTTCCATCTTTCAATACTGCAGTTCTGCTTACCTAAGCTAATTCAATACTTCTACTGAGTTCTATCTTACAATAGCAGCATATTGGGGGATGTGCAATCCTATATGCCTCTCCACAGGCCTCATTTACAGGTCAAGCTAGCCAAGCTGGCCTGCTTATGTTCGGACACTGTGGGTCACAGGCCTGCACCTGCCACAAAATAACATCTTGTGAAGATTCCAAAAAAGCAGACACATAAGAGTCTCAATTGAGACCAAAACATCAAGTTCCCCCTCACCTTGTGCTATGGTCTTGGTCTCCTGGGGTACATTATAAATATTAGAAACTCCAACTTTCTGAACATCCTCAATTAACAGTATATCTTTCAAGTATTTCTGTAACAGAATAAGAGAGGAAAGGTAATGAGTTCGGGAAAAATTAATAAACCTCAAATTACTAGCCCTAGCAGCGTTCTCAGAGACTTCCAATTGCTGAGAAATCATCAAACAATCTTGCACAGAAGAAGAGAGAGCAGCTTGCGCAAGAGCCGTATGCCCCTTGAACTTAGAAATAGCAGAAGAACAATTATGTTTACAAGTATCCTGTTCAGATACTTTAGCCATAACCTCAGTAGAAAAATGAGCAATCTGGGATAGAGATGTCTGCAGGGAAACTTCCGTGAGGGTCACAACCTCCCAGATATCATGTAAAGATATCTCAGTAGTCCCAACAGTCTGTGTCGAAGGAGCTTCAAAACGCATAGGTTCCAAACTTTTAAGGGCTAAACCAGCAAACTTCTCGGAAGGTCCGGACCAGGAAAGGGACAGATACCCCTTCCCCTCTACTAGGTCAGGAGATGGGCCTGTCCCACAAACCTCCTTGTTGGGTAGGGTAAAACCCTTAAAAACTGGAGGGGTTACATCCAAAGCAGTACTCAGTCTCCAATGAAAACTCCCCTCCTGGGGTAGAGGCCGTCGAGGCAGCTTGCTGCATATGACAATCCATTGGCCCCAAAATCTTTACAGACTTTGCTTGGACTGCCGGCAACACCCTCTACTTCCTTTTCCCAATATAGGTCTCCCTGGACATATAGCACCTCCAGGTACCAAAGGAGCACCAAAGGAGACTAATGTATCCCTTTGGTCACGTTACTTTGGGCATGCGCTGGCTGGCATGCGCCCACAGCAAGCAGCTGATGATATTGCTGGCTCTAGCTGATGTCAGCTGCTCAGCCCTACCTCCTGGAGCCTCAGGAAACAGGAGCCCTGGATGATCCAGCGAGCAGTAGAGCTTCTCCAATTCATTTCACAGCTGCAAAGTTTAAATCGCTGTCTCTGGCTGACGTCGGCTGCTCAGCCCCATCTCCTGGAGCTGTGGGATGGTCCAGTGAGCAGGAGAGCTTCCCCCGTGTTTCCTGTTTTCATCATTTGGCTCCTTTTTCCATTTTTTGAAAGATGCTTTTTTGGATAAACCAGCCTCTTTGACCTCATCTTTAAACTATGCCGACAGTCGTTTAGAAACATAGGGCCCGATTTTCATTTAGGCAGGCTATGCGCCGTGTCGGCGCACAGCCTGCCCTCTGACCCCTTTAACCAGGATTTTCACTTCTGCAGTGACGGAAGTGAAAATCTGGGTTTGGCTGGATGCGCCGGCAACCACTAAAGCAAAGCAGGTAGCATCGAAAATCGCTGCTACCACTTAGCCCTTAACTCCACACCTGCTCCGCCCCAGAACGCCCCCAACATGCCCCAAAGCTAACTGCATAGCATTTGGGCATGTTAGGGACTTATCTGGGATTTTCCAAAAGCACTACCCGTGTAAATGCCTTCGAAAATTGGGCCCATAGAACATAGAAACATGATGGCAGAAAAAGACCACATGGCTTATCTAGTCTGCCCTTCCATTTCAACTACAATCTACCTTTTACTTTTAGAAATCCTCTGTGTTTGTCCCATGCTTTTTTCAATTCAGATACTGTCCTTGTGTCCACCACCTCTACTGGGAGAGTATTCCATGCATTTACCACTCTTTCCGTAAAGAAAATTTCCGCATATTACTTCTGAGTCTATCCCCTTTCACTCTCATCCTATGTCCCCTCGTAGCTGAGCTTGCCTCAATTGAAAGTGTGGAATACATCTGGTCTGGGTTTCCAAGATAGTATTTTCAAACAACACCTAGGCTTCATGTAATATAGCTTCTCCTTTTAGTTTTTTCTTAATTAGTTTCCACATTTTATCATAATCTCCCTTAAAGCTAGTGCAGTGGATTTCCTTGCTGTGCTTCCTCCATTTAAAGGTTAAGGCCAGCAGCCTGGTTCCACCCTGGTTAAGGTGGAGCCCATACTTTTGGAAAAGCTCCTCCCCCGTCCCTAGAATTTTGGCCATCTCCTAACAAGCTTTCCCCCAGGCCAATGCCCCTGAATCCTTTTTCTCAGCCAGTAACCTGTTCACTTAACCTCCCTTCCCTCCACCTATCCCCGCATTGTAATGCCTTACTCTGTCTTTCCTTTTCTTCTTTCTCTCTGTTTGTCTTCCCCCTTTTTATATTTCATTTCTAAACCCTGCAATAGCTTTTTGCTTGTCGGTGGTATATCAAGCGTCCAAAATAAATAAATAAAATAAATAAAAACCCTCTTCCTTGCACCATTGTTTCTTCCAAGCATTGAGACGCTGGAGCTCTGCGTGCCTCTTGGGTTCTGAGGTTACCATCCAGCTTTTTATGCCTATTTGCAGCGAATCGAGAGCGCGTGACTTCTGCGCAGACATGCAGAAAGGGGGTGATCATGCAAATTAGCCACGCAATAAACTGTGTGCATGCAAATGAGCCACCGTTAAACTGTGCACAAAATAGCAGCATTGAACTGGGACAGCAAGCCAAACACATGCACACAAGAAGTCGGCCCAAGTTTGGCATGCTCTCTCAGAGAAACGGGCACCATGTAGCTAATTTTCATAGGAACCCCAAAAGTATTTTGATGGCATCGGGGGCTTTCTCCAATGCCTGGATTATCTCAGGGGAAATGTCAAACTCCACTCAGATGATCCAGGCATCGGGGAAAGCCCCTGATGCCATCTATATAATGTCAGGGGCCGTGCCCTTGACAGAAAGCAACTCCCTGGTGGCCCTGTGACCCCCAATCCCCCCCACACCCACCCATGGTGGCCCAGTGGCTTCTATTCCCCCAGCCACCCAAGTAAAATAATCCCAGGTGGCCCAGCGGCCCCATCCCCTCACCCGCCTAAATAAAATGATCCCTGGTGGCCCAGTGACTCCAATCCCCCTTCCACCCAAGTAAAATACTCCTTGGTGGCCCAGCAGCCCCGAACTCCTCACCCCCTCCCAGTACCTTCAGAAATGAGCAGGTGCACTGCCCACACGCTCCCGCTCTTGTCCCGCCATCTTGAAAAATGGCAGCGCCTGGCCCCACATGGTGCATCTTGGAATGTACTGGGTGGAGTCAGAATACCATATAAGGCATATTCTACCTTATATGACAGTCTGACCTCACCCGATGCATCCCAGGATGCACCACGCAGGACTAAGTGCCTCCATTTTCCAAGATGACGGGGCAAGAGCAGGAGCGTGTGGGCCGTGCTCCCGTTCATTTCTGAAGGTACCGGGAGGGGAGGGGGGGGTTTGGGGCCAGTAGGCCACTAGAATTTATTTTAACTTTGGCAGGTAGAGGGTTCGGGGCTGCTGGGCCACCAGGGATTATTTATACTTTCGGGGAGTGAGGAGATCGGGACTGCTGGACCGCCAGGGATTTGCTTTCTGTCAGGGGCAGCAGCTCACGGCAGTATTTTGATGGCATCGGTGGCACTAAGGCTGGTTGCAAAATCCTCTAGGCATTTCTCTGCATTGGGCACAGCCAGTATTTGCATACCAGTTTATTATGTGTTTGCTCATTTGCCTGTAATTTAAATACATTTAAATATTCTGCATTACTTTTTCCATTGCTGTTTACACACACGTCCGTCTCTTTTCTGCATTTGTCGTTAGCTTTAAATGTGCTTAAAGTGGCATTATCTGTGCTTAAAGGCCATGCTAGTGTTCTGCATTGGCCTGCATTTTCAAAGTAATTGTTTGGGCAATTTTTTCAGCTGTAGGTAAAAGATTTTTTTATCTGTGGAAATTACCCTGAAAATTGTCCTTATACGGGGTAATTTCATTATATGTATGTTTGTTTGTCTTTGTTTGATATACCATTGATCTGGGACCAAGCTATGTGGTTTACAATAAAATCATATAAAAGCCAAAAAAAGAATGCCAGTATTTCAACAGGAAAGGAGATAGGAGAGAAACCAATAACAAGACAAGGGTCAGCAACCATAAGTATGGGAGAAAAGGGAGGAAGGGGGGGACCAGGCACAGATGGGGAGGGGTCAGTGGGTGAGGGGAGACTAAGCCACCCCAACACCATAGAACACCACCTACTCAGGAGACATAGTTACTCCAAAGGCCGACTGAAACAGAAAGTCTTTAAATCCTTTTTGAGCCTTTTCAGTTTTAGTTTTGTCTGTATTGTGACAGGTAAAGAATCCCACAAGGCCGGGGCCGCGGCAAAGAAGGCAGATCTTCGGGTCCTTTCATATTTAATTAAAGAGAGAGCTGGTATATGCAAATGAAACCCATGAAGGGAATGAAGGGCCCCAGCAGGGGCATGAAGCATGATCATGGTAGACAAATATTTCAGGGCCAGATCATGAATAGTTTTATGGGCAAAAGTCAGAACTTTAAATAAGACTCGGGATAAGACAGGAAGCCGGTGATATTGCATAATAAGCAGTATGACATGATCAAATCTTCACATACGAGTGAGAGTATGTATGGCTGTATTCTGTATTATCTGAAGACGTTTTGAGTTGGTACGGGCGAAGTCCTAAGTAAGCAATACTGCAGTAGTCCACATGGGACATTACTGTATGGAGTACAACTGAAATTTTAGTTGTTGAGTCTAAAAAAGGTTGTATAGCACAAAAACATTGGAACGCACAGAAAGAAGTCCAGACAACTTGGGCCAATTGTGGGGAAAATGATAATTGGGAGTTCAAAACTATACCGATATAGTTTAAGGTGGGCTGTAGGGTCACTGGTACCCCTTCTATCACAGGAGTAAGCACGGGATCTGAGGAGAATTCGTAAACCAGATGGCCATGGTCTTAGCTGGATTAAGCTTTAATGAGTTGCTTCGCAGCCATGCGGCAACCTGTTTCGGGCAGGAATTAATCCAGGAGATATCGGGTCAAATTTCATCGGGAGAGAATAGTAGCAGGATGTCATCCATGTAAGTGAAGCTGGAAATACCAGCACTCTGTATAAGTGTAATGAGGGAACTAAGGAGAACATTGGAGAGCATGGGGAGAGAGTGGAATCCTAGCGCACCCCACACAGGAGACTATGCAAAATTGCTAGTGAGTCACAGATATAGACCTGGAAGGAACGATCCTGAAGGAATGAACAAAACCATGAGAGTACGGAGTCTCGGAGGCCAGAGTCATATAGGTGATTCAATAGTAGGCCATGGTCTACTAGATCAAATGACTCCGAAAGAGCCAGCGAAATGGCAATAACTATTTAACCTGATCCCATGCCCTGTGAACTGTGTTCAAAACTGCTGCCATGATCGTTTTTGTAGCATGCAGATGGCGAAAGCCCGATTGCCGAGGGTGTGCTGTGTATTTGTTAAAGGCGATCTGAGAGTTGGTTGAAGACCAATTTGAGAAATAAAGGACAGGTTAGAAATAGGTCTATAGTTCATTACAAGATTTCTGTGCCAAAGTTCCAAAAAGGAGCCTATTTTTATAAAGGCGACGTAGGCTCTTATGTGCCTTTATGAAATAGGTACCTAGAGCCAGCACCAATACCATGCAAATTCTCCTGCACAAATTTATCCCAGCTCCAAAGAAGAATATGTAGGCTCACACATGCACCCATCACATCACCATTCTGGATCCCTAAGTTGTGAATGGTTTTGTAGCTTTTAAGGAGAGACAAAAAAATAATAAATAATTACTCTCTGCTTCAAGGAATACCTATGCATAATACAATCATAAACACACACAATCTTGCCACACGGACTTATAAGTGTGGATTGGACCACATAATTTTATGAGAGGCCGTCATTCCACATGCAGATTCATTCTTTGCAGATCATCTAGGTAGGGAAGCCAAGTAGGTATGCATTTTGGGGCTTTTGTATGAAGACATATAAGTGCATATGTGTCCTTGTAAAATACCAGCACAAAAGCTGCAGAATTCATGGCTAAAATGAACCCGTGTACATTTACAGCTGCTTGGGAGAAGGTGTAAATGTGTGTGCGTAAAGCGTATGTGTACAACAAGCGTATTATAGGAATGGTGTGCATTACTTTGCAACTCCACCCAAGATACCACCGCTTTGGTCGTGTAAACGTGCATGCCTCCTTTCCATCATGTGCACTTTTACATGGTGGTAATTTGATAAAATCCAGAAAGTGGTTACGTGCGTATGCAACCCTACAGCCTTTATAAAATTACTCCTATAATAAATTACATTAAATAGAATTACAAAAAATAGGGCTCAGGAAGGCAAGTGGACGTGATGGATGAAGGCTTAGAGGGCAAGTGTTGACTTTATCAAATAAGTTTGCATGTTTTCTTGATTTATGTGCATATAGTAAGGCTGAGTAGTTATAATATCTGGTATCTAGGAATTTTACGCTTACAGATATATAGGCCAAGTGCTGCAGGGACCTACAGTAGATAGGAGAGAAAATACTGTTTTCCTTGCAGGTCCTTAGCTGGCTTCCTTCACAGTGGATATAATTACTGTTTCAACAACCCTCTCGGCCCCAGTGGCTTTGAGCAGACTGGGTCTAAGTCAGAAATCAATCCCATCTCTTTGAGATAGGAATCTGCCATAGCTGTACACTTGATATATTATTCATAATTTATGAACATATGTTTCTTTCATTAGTTACTACTGAGAGTCACCATCGTATGGTAGCAGCCAGGACAACTAGTCTGAGTATTACTTGAAACACAGATTTAAGTTTGAGAAAATTTGCAGATTTACCTGAGACCCATGAGAAAAAAATCTTTTATGGGTCAATATGTAAATTCTGGAGTCAGTATTTTTTAAAATGCCGGTCATGGTGCTTAAGTAAAATCCCTATAATTCAGCAGCACTATCCAGATACTGAGTAGCTCGGAAGATGCACATAGTGCGGCCAGTGCTGGAGCTATCCACAGGACCCGCCCCAAGGCGGCCGCTGGGAGCGGCAAAGAGCAGGGCATTCAAAGCTCAGCAATAAATTCTGACAGCTGAGGGGGAGAGTGGGGTGAGGGAGGAGTAAGGCTTAAGGTATCAAAATCTTGAACCAGCTCCGGGACTGGCCCTGGCTATCCAATTGCAGTGATATTCATTCCACTATTTGTATAAAGTGAGGACAGCATAAAAGCTTATTTAACCACAGATTTGCATGGAAATCTTAATAAAGAGGATTCACCTCAAGTGACAACTTCAGATCTTTTCAAAGGGGCCCTTTTAGTAAAGTGCACTATGCAGTTAGCGTGGGGTTTGGCATGCATTAAGCTTGCGCTGAGACCCATGGTAACCTTTAGCTCGAGGACATTACAGGCTGATTTTTGCTGTGTGCATCGCACGTTGGGGTGGTAAAAGGGTAGGTTAGGGGTGGAGAGTGGGCGTGGGGAGCACTGCACACTTAGCATGGAGGTAAACACCACATGCTAACTGCGATCCCTTGCAATTAACCTGGGTTCACCTAACGCCACCTCAGTAGGTGGAGTTAACTGTTGTCATGTAGAAGACCCTTCTGAGCCTATGGAGCTAAGCGGAGCAGAGGAATTTGCTTCAGAAACTGACAGGCAGTCAGAGCACATGGCTCAGGGATTCCAAGGGAAATGTAAACAAAGAGAGTCACGAGATGAACAAACACGCCCATGCTGCAACGTATCCCCAAGCTCAGGAGTTAAGGGAAAACACCTAGTTGGGGGAGGGGCAGAGCTGAGCCCTAAGAAGCAGGGATATAAAAAGTGGTCATTAGATTTGACCGAGGCAGAGGCAGAGAAAGAGAAGAACAAGGAGGAAGCCAGAGAAAGAAGGACCCAGAGAGCCAGTGCCCAAAAGCCAGGTGGGAGCAGCCCAGGACCGGTGCCGTCCCTTGAAGGCAGCCGGAGGGAGAGACTGCCTGAGAGGCTAGTTTGGGAGCACTCAGAAGCTCCAGGGAGAGAGAAATGCTGGCCAGAGGATATTTGCATGTCTGAGGAAAAAGCCGAGAAGCAAAAAAGCAGGAAAACACATCCAGTGTTTGGAACCCTTGCTGGCCCAGCAGTGCTGAGAAGTTCTTCCTTTCTAAACCAAAAGGTAGGCTTCACAAATTATACAGAGGTGAACCTAGCTATAAAAGTTTTCCTTGTGCTTGCCAAGAAGTATTGGACTCTCCTTATATTAACGCCAATATATACGGTACTTTACAACCCTGCTCATTAGAATGCTATAAAGAGAAGCCTCGGGAAGGCAGAGAGGGAGTGTATTTTGATACCCCGTGTAGCAGTGTGCAAACTCACCTAGCTGGTAGTGATTCAGAAGAAATGCCGATAGAACCTGTTATTGAGGATGTAACAGATGATCAAATGGACTGCACGTTATCACTAGCTGACCACATTAAATCACTTTGCTGACCAGGCTACAAAGAAGGCTGTCTAAGCAGCAGAAGAAAAGCAAAGTGTTTCTTTTTGTATAAGAAGTGATTGTTACTTTTGTGTTTAGTTTCCAGCTTCAAAATGTGCAGTGCTCAATATAAAGAAGCTATTTGTCCTAAGTTCCTGAATGTTTTCTTAATGCCAGTTGCATATGGCTATTTTGTCCTGAGTTTTCACATGCATTTAATCCGCTCGGAAGGGGAAATAAAATCCTTGTCATTTGCCTGAAACCACTCGACTACAAGTACTTCTTTCTTGGAGAGTAAAAGGAACTACAACTCCCATAAGGCAGTGCAGGAACAAATACTCTGCCATACTTTCTAAGTTAGAATACCCAGGCAGACCAACCCTACGTGCCCTAGGCACTGGGGAGGTTCCCAGGTGACACTGTACACACGGTAATTGTGCATACTACTGAGGTGCATACCACTCAGCATGGTAATTGCCAGCAACATGCTGAACACACCCCTGGTAAGTAGGGCGCAGCGGTTGCAACTCCCACACATTTGTTTTTGTGCTAAACGTGCATTAGTTGCAAAATTTCAGTAAACGTTCCCCTAAGAAAAGCTGTCATTATCGTTGGGCTTCGTGTGAGAAAACTTCAGTATTTGTGAGGCTTAATGGAGAACACCACAAGGAGAGCAACTTTAAAAATTGCCACAGTTTTTGAATCTTGAAGAAACCGAGGTTGGTTTAAGCTATTAGTCGAGAGCTCAGGTTCCACCTTTGGACTTCCTCCAGAAGCCCCTTTGAACGAGAGATCAAATAGGCCATAGAAATAGGTGAAAAAGCTTCTACCTTTACTTTCAGCATATCTAATGGAGTAACCGCTAGAGACCTTGGAAAATTAATCAGTTGAAAATTACACATTCTATTTGGTTCTTCAAGACCCTTATGTGCTGTGTACATTTTTTAGCATCATTCAAATGATAAATAGTAGTTTTATGGTTTATTAAAAAACTTGACATACGGCCCCCTGACAAAGTATCGGGGCGGTTTACACTAAAATGTGTATAATAAGTTATGATAAATAAATACCTTATCCTTAATTAAAGCACCGCCTGGATTTTCCTAAGCTTTCCAATCTTTCCAATCTAGCCCTGGCTACAAATTGACTGACCCTGTGAATTCATCTGTACTCGTACTGCATTTGAAACATATATGATCCGATCCTTTTTAACAAAGAGCGTATGCTCCATTTTAGCAATGTCTATGCATAAAGGGGGTTATTCCATAAAATGAATAGGCCATTTGCATGTGCACAAGGGAAGTGTATCTCCCAGAAAAGTCTACAACCATATTCCGCAACCTGGCTCCCGTGCACATTCACAGCACAAAGATGGTGATCTCAGAACATACCCGGGAGGGGCAGAACAGGGGTGTGGTGTGCAATGTTCCCTCTAATTTTCTGTAGGCTGTGTGCGCATAAAATATCAGCTGTGCAGCTTTTGAAGGAAGGTTAAATTTTTGTGCGCCACATAACGACATTCGGCGTTATATACTTTAAAATTTGACTACACGTCAGAATACAGTATGTACACCACATTGATTTTAATCAAATTAAATGAAAACAGACGATTACTAAATGAAGCAGAAAATTTCTAGTAATTACAATCACAACTTTTAAATATTAAGACGTCTGTGCTATTTTCTATCAGAATCAGAACCGTAATTTTTGTGCGCTCTGTTGTAAAGTATGTGCGCTCACTCGGCGAGGTGTGTGCGCGCGCACACGCGCACAGCTTAGAGGGAACAGTGGTGGTGTGCCACGGAGATGTATATGAGTTATAGCTTATTCAGGAAAGGTCCGTGTATGTTTTAGGTGTTCCCCATAGACGGGCTAATTATTCCTGCCATAGATGTGGAATAAGGCCAGTACTTAGAAATTATTCTGCTGCGTTTGTACAGAAGTTGTAACAAGTATGCTGAAAACTGGTGTGACTGCAGTCTGGAAAACACCACAAGAAGCGTTTATAATGAACAGAAATCAAGGGTGAGGGAATCTAAAGGGTAAGCTAAAGGGGCATTAATAATTACCCTTAACGACATTTTAACAAGAGCAATTGTGAATACTCTGGCTATGCTGACATTTGCTATTTGTGCTAAAGGAGCTAATCTGGGGACCCTAACAATTCCTGTGTTATGTAAAATGGGAACTTTGATGTAAGAGTTGTATGTGAGTGAGTTTGAAACAGGATCTTGTTTGAGTGAGAAAAGGGAATCATTTGTAGGTCTGGGACTCCATGCTATCATGGTTTACAAGCTTTTAGTTATAGGTGCGGAGCATCTTATTCCCTGAATTAAGTCTTTTGTGACTGCAAATGAGAGAGTGTGTGTTTGTGGTTTCAGTGTTGCATGGGAGGATCTGGTGTGCTTCTCTGCAAGTCAGGGAGGGCATAAATGCCTGGTCAGCACCTGTATTGTGTAGATGACCGCAGTGTCACCAGCTGCCAGTGTGACAGGACAGCCATACATCAGCTGGACCAGGCACTGGGAGACATGACTGATGTTGTGCTAACAGTCCCCAGATGTGCCATGTGGCCTACATCCTTACCCAGTCCAGGATCTATTCAAGCTGCAAGGGTAGTGATATATCTGGAGGCTGGTTACTTGATATGATGGCACAGGGATTCCCCCTCTCATGCCCATACAGGCCTGATCAGGGAAGCATTGTCACAAAAGCAGACTGGGGGAAGGCAGGCAGTGATGCTCCACAGATAGCAGATGTATACAGACCAACATAAGGCAGAACAGAGAGTGGACATTGTATGTGACAGGTGTAGCCACACATAGGGAGCTGCTGTGAGAAATGCCAGTACCCAGATATGTGGGAAACAGATGCCATAGCCAAACAGCCATAGTCATTAGAAGAGCATAGTTATGTTGCTCAGCAATACAATACATTCTTTGGGAAATTGCAAAGTTAGTTTAGGTTTTTGTGAGGTTGGTAAAGGTCCATACTTGGCATTTGAAAGAGTGTTTTTAGAGATGACCAATGCAAGAATAACTGAGGAGTTATTATACTGCCATGTACGTTTTGATGCAAGGTATGTCATGACAAGCATGTTAGTATCTACTTGATCTTATTGGGCTTGATATTGAATTATGACAGCTATGCGCCGCTATGGTGCATAACCATAATGGTGCATAGCTGTCTGCACTGACCCTTAGCCCTGGATATTCAATGCCAGGGTCATATGCGGCCCCGGCATCGAATATCTTGGTTTGCTGCACAGCCTCCTAGCTGCGGTAGCTAACCGGACCGCAGCGATATTGCATGCTGCCCGGTTAGCCCCGGTGGCTAAAAGATAGATGAGCTTTTGCTACGCCTATCTTTTAGCCACAAGTCACTAACCGGGCAGCATGAAGTATCACCACTGCCCGGTTAGCGACTGTCGTCGCATCCACTCCTTCCTGGAATGCCCACGACATGCCCCAATGCTAAACAGTTGCATCGAGGCATGTAGAGGAGAAGATCGGGGATATCCCGCTGTTGAATATCCCACTGAGCGGCATTTACAAGGTTTACAGGGCTGTAAACCATGTATATGCCTTTTGAATATTGGGCCCATTATATTTTAGAGTGCCCTGAGATTACTTTGCAATGTCCTGGGCATGAAACAAACCAGTATATATTTTATTTATTTATTTATTTACATTCTCTTATATACCGTGCTATTCTGCATCAGTGCGGTTTACATTGAACAAACTGAAATTACATTGAACAGGGCATTATAACTTGGAGATAACTATTTTACAGGGAACATGGGCTATGGAGGGTTAAGTGGCTTGCCCAAGACCACAAGGAGCATCTGTGGGACTAGAAACCCCAGTCCTTCCGGTCCAAGGTTGCTGTCCTCTAGTGGGATTTGAACCCCCGACCTTCCAGCCTGAAGTACCTTGCCCCAACCACTAGGCCACTCCTCCACTCCTCCTCCACTCCTCCACATATATAGTCTAATTTGCATCAGCATGAATGTCTCATCAGTATTTATGTGTAGTTTCTATCAGCACTACACTTTCAATGAGAGAAGCAGCTTAGGAGATGCACATTCTAACCGAGGAGGCGTGTCTGGCAGAGGCATCCACGAGTGTATCACGGAGATTGGCAGGATTGGAAACATACAACTTCCCAGAATAGGGGTTTAGATTTATTGGGTCCTTCCGATACTCAAAATTTGACAGCATTCTTAGAAAATTCTCAAGATATTATTGCTAGACGAGCCACCTTACTTGGTCACCTTTGTATCCGAAGTAGTTAAAATTTGTTTCTTGAAAGCATACTTTAAAAAGAAGGATGCCTAGCTTTGTGAACAGCGTCTGACTGTTTTTCCTGATGTCACTCGCAGCACTCAGCTGTTTAGGAAACAATTCCTGTAACTTAAACCTCTGGTTTTAGCCCTGGGTGCAACACCCTACTAGCGGTTCCCCTGTAAATGTATTGTCATTTTGCAGGGGAACATGTTAGTTTTCCAGGTTGTTTCTCATCTGGAGAAATTTCTTTTAGATAAGCAGCGCTCTTAATAGTGGGTATGGTTAATGATTAAATGTGGTCTGCTGTTATTATAGCTATTGGTATAGTTATTCCTGTTTTGGTGTTGTATTTGTATGTATGAATGGATGGATGTTTCCTTGATGTGGGCTACAATGTAGTAGATTGTATTTTCTTATTGTGGTTATTATTCTTTGTATGGCTAGAGTTTCTTGTATTATTTGGTTTTATAATCTAAAAATTTCTATAAATAAAGGTGAGTGCCATGGGGCTGTTTGTGGTCATTACTGTTGCTGCAGGTTCCAGAGAGGGGGACACAAGGGGCGAGGTTCACTAAGGCACGTCATCTCCTTCCACCAGCCCTGGACACAAGTAGGCTCTATTTAACTTATTACGAGCCTTCTGAAAGCAACTTTTGGAAATGGAGCTAATTTATTTATGTATTTCTTTATTTCTTTATATTATTCATCTGTATCTGTTATGACAAGGGGTGTGAACACTTATGCAATCAAGACTCATTGGTTTCTTAATTACTTTTTGAAAAATTCTATTCACTTTTCACATTGAAAGTGTAAACTATGTTTTATAGATTAGTGAAACAAACTCTTTAATGCATTTTGAATTGTATTTTTTAGACAACAGGGGTTGAAAAATGCACAAGGGTGTGAAGACGTTTACGAAGCAGTGTAGCTCGCCTTGAGCTTAATCTAAATAAATAAATACAATTTTACCAGAATGGAATCCAAGATGGCAACATAAAATTGGGTAAAAAGACTTTTCCCTTGATGCTCAAGGAGTTGCTAGATAGGGGCGCATTCATTTATTAAATGAGACTGGTAAACTTGCACGCTTACAAACCTTGTAATGAGTAATGTCAAATGTAAAACATTATCATTTTAAAGGCAAGGATATCTAGTGGTAAATCCTGTGCCATGTCTCCCATTTACTGATGGCCCATCACTGGCTCCCTGACTTCTAGCAAATGTTTAGGTACTAATGCACAGGGCTTTTTACAGAGAAACTCCATTGTACCTTGCCAAGTTTTTAATCCTTTATCATCCCTCTACAACTCTTTGCTTACAGTCTGGTAATTTGCTAGTTCTGTCTTGCCCATCTGTTTGTACTGAATGCACTCATCAGACAGCCTATTCATATGTAGCCTCTGTCTTATGAAATTCTCTTCCATGTTCCTTTAGAAATGACCCAGAACAAACCCCCCCCCCCAAAAAAAAAACACACAATGATTTTGCTATGAAATGAATGATATATCCAAAAGACAAAAATATTTTATAGATCATTATATGATCTTTAGAAATTCATCGCAAACTCAAAAACTGTTCAATAAATAGGGATAAGCCTCCATTTCCTGGATTTGATCTTTTCTGACAGATCGCCAACAGGTGGATGCTTTGGAATGGGCAGATGGCGGCAACATGGCCAGTGATGGATGAGATTCCACAAGGGATCGGTACTGTCGCCGCTGTTAAACATTTATATGGCCTCATTGGGTCATATATAGGGGTAGTGGGAAATCTTTATGCCAATGACATAAGTTTGGTGATACCAATAGACTTCAATATAGATCCAGCAAGGAGTATGTTAACCCTAAATGCTTGGTTGGAGGAGATATCGCATTTGCTGTGAAATTATCACTTGACATTAAATTTGAAAATATGTGAATTGTTGTGGTGTAGTGGGGGAGAGTATGTATGGCCTGTGTACCCTAAGGTTAAGAGGGTGTGATTAGACCTAAGAATCTGATTTTCATCCGGAGTGTTAAGGTAGATGATCACTTACAATTGGACACATTTATGACAGGGGATGTATACTGCATCATTTTAGGAGATTAGAGCCCTTTGTTAATTGGAAGGATCTTCTAATTGTTACTCATGTCTTGATTATGCCTTGCATTGATTATTGTAATGCGATACATCAGGGACTCCTGGGTATCAAATTAGAAGACCTTAATATGTAAAGAATTCTGTGGCAAAATTGATCTTTGCCAAAGGGAAATATGAGTATGCTATCCCTTTCTTGCAAGAGTTGCATTGTTTATTCATTTTGCAAATAATTAAGTTTAAACTTTTGTGTGTTGTTTTTTAAAATATTTACACACAAATCATCCTGTGTATCTTGCTGATTGACTTTGCCTTTATGTTCTGGGTTGCAACGTGTGATTGTCACAGCAGAATGTCCTAAAAGTGCTATGGTTTCCTCAGGTTTGGTTGAATGTTATCCAACTTAACAGCTTTTGCTGTTTTGTACCTGCATTGTGGAACAGTTAGCTGTCAGATGTTAAGAAGTTGCATTTTTTGTGATTTTGGAAAAGGGTGAAGGCTTGGTTATATTTGGAAGCATTTGAGGAAGAGGAATGATTGGGGAGGTGGAGGGTGGGGTGTATGGAGAGTGTTTGTTGCAGTTGAACTGTGTTTGATATATCTCCTTTTATTTTGTACAATGTTTTAAGCCCTTGATTGGGCATGATTGGGGTATCAAGTGTGTTTAAATAAATAAATACATAAATGAAATTCATAGTCATATTAGCCATGTTGCCAAAGATGAATAAAAATAAATCCATGAATTGTATCAAAGACGAAGGGCTGGGTCAACACCCCCTCTCAAATTGTGACTCAGATACCATACTATGGGGC
Source organism: Ichthyophis bannanicus (assembly GCA_033557465.1). Taxonomy (NCBI): domain Eukaryota; kingdom Metazoa; phylum Chordata; class Amphibia; order Gymnophiona; family Ichthyophiidae; genus Ichthyophis; species Ichthyophis bannanicus. Next base: position 550,590,662 of record CM066033.1, read on the forward strand.
TAATTTTATTAGGAGCATGAGGAACATTATGCACGTAAGACCCTATTTTAAAGGATTTAAACTCATGAAGGAGTGGAGGCATGGTCTAGTGGGTTCCATTCCCCCTGGTACTCCTTGTGGCCTTGGGCAAGTCGCTTTACTCTCCGTTGCTTTGGAAAAAAGACCTGGCAAGAAACCCAGGGGCTGCTGACTCGACAGAACACACACTTGTTGAATGCACACGTACGCATGTGGTTTGGGTGGTTGCTATTCTGTAAGCACATGCGCAAGGCCCATTGCATGTACTTTTCCTTAGAATGTGCATGTGGGTGGAGCTTGGGCAGAGGCTCAGTTTACATACTGTGATTTATGTGCACATTCTGAAAACCTGGCTGTGGCCACCTGTGCCAGCTCTGGGACAGGCATAACTGCCATGACTAAGTTAGGGCCCATCAGTATGCCCCTGTTTTATAAAGTAGCGTTAAGAAGTGCTCCACTTTATAAAGGAGGTTCCGAATACACGTGTGGTAATGATTGCGTGGGCGTTTTATAAAATTACCTTCTATATGTGCAATATTCCAAAGTATTTTCTTGAATAATGTTATTAAGTTAATTACGTTTAAAGGGTGAGCTCAAGTATTGTGCCTTATTTCAACCAAATTCAAGTGCTCCATAAAGTCTCTGCAATTTATGGCTATATTGGAGTCCTCTGTGCTTCTTTTTGGCACTTTTCAATGCTGTTGTAGTTAATCACTTCAATGTGTCAGCAGCAGAAAAAGGGACATTGGGGCCAATCTTCTCAAATGTTGCATGGGCATATTTCACTTAATAATGAGCACTGCTCCTTTACCACGATCTTAAATATTCATGATACATCTCACCACCGACCATGGTTTCACTGAAATTCGCTCATCTGACATGGTAAAGATGGGGTAATTTTAGAATTTTTTACACATGAAAAAATCATTTATGAAATTACCCCCTAACTACACTTAAAGGCACATAAAAAAACGCAGGCACATGTAAGTTCTCAGAAACATGGATATGCCTGAAATGGACGTCTATAGAGATGTCTACATAGACGTCTCCGGAATAGCATCTCAGAACGTGGATGTCTAACAGCATAATGGTAAAAGTAGTGGGTTGGGAGTGGTGTGGCCAGAATTCATGTCCCAGTGTGAGTCTTTGTGATTTTAGACTAGTCACTTAACTCTCCTTCTTCTCAGGGCCGGCCCGTCCATTGAGCAAGAATGTTTTTTGCACAGGGCCCCGCGCAAAAAACATTCTACATTAGCATAAGCACATTAAAAAAAAAACGGCTGCTGCTGCCGCTGCCGCCGTGGCAGCGGCAGAATCAAATGTCCCGCCGCGGGGCCTCACCTGCCCAGCAGAGCCTCCCTGAACTCCTGAGTCCCTCCCAATGCACGGGCTTTCAGAAATCCCATCAGCCCCGGCGAGATTAACAGAGCCGCGAGAAGAAAGGGAAACTCTCGTGGCTCTGAAAGCCCGCGCATTAGGAGGGACTCGGGAGCTCAGGGAGGCTCTGCCGGGGAGGCGGGGTCCCGCGGCGGGACATTTGATTCTGCCGCTGCCACGGCGGCAGCAGCAGCAGCAGCAGCCGTTTCTTTTTTTTAAATCTATCAGGGCTGATGGGGGGAGGGGGGTTGGGACTGGTAATGGGCTAGGGGGGGGGTAGGACGGGTAATGGGCTATGGGGGGGCTAAGACTGTAAGGGGGTTGTTGGGGGGAGGGGGGTTAGGACTGGTAATGGGCTATGGGGGGGCAAAGACTGGAAGTGGGCTGATGGGTTTGGACTGGAAATGGGCTAATGGGTTAGGATGTAATGGGCTATGGGGGGGCTAAGACTGGAAATGGGCTGATGGAGGGGGGTTAGGATGTAATGGGCTATGGGGGGGCTAAGACTGGAAATGGGCTGATGGAGGGATAGGACTGGTAATGGGCTATAGGGGGGGGCTAGGACTGGAAATGTGCTGATGGGGGGGTTAGGACTGGTAATGGGCTATGGGGTGCAAAGAGTGGAAATGGGCTTATGGGGGGTTAGGACTGGTAATGGGCTATGGAGGGGGGCTAGGACTGGAAATGTGCTGATGGGGGTGTTAGGACTGGTAATGGGATACGGGGGTGCTAAGAGTGGAAATGGGCTAATGGGGAGTAGGACTGATAATAGGCTATGGGGGGGGCTAGGACTGGAAATGGGCTGATGGGGGTTAGGACTGGTAATGGGCTATGGGGGGGGGGCTAAGACTGAAAATGGGGTGATGGGGGGCCTTAGGACTGGAATTGGGCTGATGGGGGGCTTAGGACTGGTAATGGGCTATGGGGGTGCTAAGAGTGGAAATGGGCTGATGGGGGGTTAGGACTGGAAATGGGCTATGGGGGGCTAGGACTGGAAATGGGCTGATGGGGGTTAGGACTGGTAATGGGCTATGGGGGGCATAGGACGGAAAATGGGTTGATGGGGGGCCTTAGGACTGGAAGTGGGCTGATGGGGGGCTTAGGACTGGTAATGGGCTATGGGGGTGCTAAGAGTGGAAATGGGCTGATGGGGGGTTAGGACTGGAAATGGGCTATGGGGGGCTAGGACTGGAAATGGGCTGATGGGGGTTAGGACTGGTAATGGGCTATGGGGGGGCTAGGACTGGAAATGGGCTGATGGGGGTTAGGACTGGTAATGGGCTATGGGGGGGGGCTAAGACTGAAAATGGGCTGATGGGGGGTAGGACTGGTAATGGGCTGATGGGGGGCTTAGACTGGTAATGGGCTATGGGGTGCTAAGAGTGGAAATTGGCTGATGGGGTGTTAGGACTAGTAATGGGCTATGGGGGGGCTAGGACTGGAAATGGGCTATGGGGGGCTAAGACTGAAAATGGGCTGATGGGGGTTAGGACTGGTAATGGGCTATGGGGGGGCTAAGACTGAAAATGGGGTGATGGGGGTGCCTTAGGACTGGTAATGGGCTATGGGGGGCTTAGGCCTGGTAATGGGCTGATGGGGGGTTAGGACTAGTAATGGGCTATGGGGGGGGGGGCTAGGACTGGAAATGGGCTATGGGGGGCTAAGACTGAAAATGGGGTGATGGGGGCTTAGCACTGGAAATGGGCTGAGTGGAAGGAGGGCTTGAACTGCAAATAGCTGATGGGGAGGGGGGCTTGGAATGGAAATGGGCTGTGAGGGGAGGGAGCTAGGACTGGAAATGGGCTGAGTGAGGGGGGGCTAGGACAGGAAATGGGCAGATGGAGGGCTAGGATAGGACTGGAAATGGGCTGTTGGGGGGGGCTGGGATTGGAAATGAGCTGATGGAGGGACTCGGATGGGGGAGCTAGGACTGGAAATGGGCTGATGCGGGGACTAGAAGGGAGCGGATGCTGGGTGGGGCTGGAACTAGAAGGGAGCTGATGTTGGGGGAGGATTAGAATGGGATAGAGTTGGGAGAGTGAAATGGAGAGGGAAAAAATATTTTGTGTGGGAGGGAAGACAAATCTACAATTGGCCGGATATTGGGAGAGTAAGTGGGGATTGAGGATGGCAGGGTAAAATTTGAGTGGATGAAATAGGAATGAGGAAAGAGCAAAAGGAGAGAGATTAGTATGTTAAAGCAGATGTAGAGAGAGAATGGAAAAGAACTAAAGTGAAGAAAGGACAAATGGACAGCAGATGATGGAGAGTTAGCAGAAGACACGAAGAAACCAGAAGAAAGTGGCTGGAGCAATTGCAAATAAAAAAAAATGCACAAAAGTTAGAAAAATATCTCTTTATTGAATTTATTAACTGAAATATGCCAGCTCTGGGAAATGTGCATCATTAACGTCTGCGCTTTGTTTAGTACAAGAGGAAATTAATTTATAGTTTTATTTCTACAGTGTTGTTGGGCTTTTGGCGTTCCCAGTTTAATTATTGTCTTCCTGTTTCTACATTGTGATTTCTTGTTTGGTGACGGTCTATGTTCTGCACGTGTAACTGAGCTGAGGTATTCTGTTTATGTAATTCCTATTTGACATTGCCACTTGTTCTCTTTCCCCAGTATTCTCTGAAATGTATTGGTTTAATATTTGCAGTGTTTCCTTTTGATAGGTAGGGTCTGATGCTTTGTGAGTCCTAGTAGTGCTGTTATGATACGGCGGGTTTGCTATGGGTTCTAAATGGGCAGTGTTTGTAGTAGTTCCTAATGTGCCTGGCAGTTGGCACTGGATTATAGTAATGTAGAAATCTTTTAGTCTTTCTTTATCCAAACACTCATTAAGAGGCATGTTTACTAAAAGTTAGTGTGTGGTAACATTATGCAAATATTTATGCAAATGAGGCCATTATGCAAATGAGGCCCCACACCGAGTCTCCGCACATGTCCCCGCACCCCCCATGGGCTGCCCCTGCTTCTTCTCTACACTCTCTGGATGTTTTAAGGCCAAAACAAGCACTTTCCTGATGCCTATTCACACCTGTATCAGGTCTAAATGGGGACGTTCCTGCAGATGGCCCTGTTGTTCCTGAAATTGAATGGAGACATGTAAGTCCATTGCACCTTCACCACGCCCCCTCGCCTACTTGGATGTCACTGCACCGGAGATGTCTGTAAATGTCGCTTGTGGAATGACTGCGGAGACGTCTCTGTGATTTCGATGACATCCACGTGCACATCTTCAGATGTCCTACATCACGACTAAGCCTTTTAAAAAGTCCTCCTTAGGGCACCCTATTTGCAAATAGCATGTGGAAAATGACGAACAGAAATCAGTTACATATTATTCATGTTTTTATGTCTTGTTTCAAAACGATATAAAACAATATGGGAAAAGTTGTTGATTTGTCTTATATTGTTTCAAATGACCATATGTCTCTAATATGCAGTATAGTGCATGTTTTGCAGCCTGCCTTTGATCAAAATGTTTGAGGCTCCCTAGGGTAAAAACAGACACATGCCCATATGCTGCCTTTATAGTTCCCTTTATCAGAAAGCTGTGTTCAATCAAAAGTGACCTTTCCTTGTATTTATTGTCAGACCAGCTTTACAGCACACATTCAGTTGCTGCTTTTGTACAAGGACTGAAAACCTGATGTTCAGCAGAAAATAGTGCTCTTCAGACTGTTTGCTCAGTGCAAGCCGTTGAACAGGGAGCTGGCTGACTGGACAGGCTGTTTTTTTGGCAGACTCATTAGTCTTCAGTCTTTGCATCTTGTTATTAAGTCAGCTGCCAATAAAAAAAAGCCTTTGTACTTCTGTTCTATTCGTGTAGCAGGACACACAGAGCGGACAAATGATTATGCTAAATACAATTTGTCCCTAAAAGGCTCTGAATGAGTTCTTAGATTCTTTATTTGCATATGGAAGCTAGGCCATCCGTGCCCCTTTGGTGATTTGATGAAGCTATTTTACATAGCAGCTCTAGGTACTTGGCGGAAGGTTTCAAACAGGAAACAAAAAACACCTTTAATTCCCAATGTCCCCTTTTGCCTCTTGTGCGTTATGCTTGTTTTGATAGCAGAGGTTTTCATCCTTTTCAAGGTCAGTCTCCCATTGAAATAACCCTGCCAGAAAACAAACTCCATCTTCCCTTTTTCCTTGGTCACAGATGCTTTTTTTCATACATACAGGAAAGCATCCTTGGTTTGATAAAATATTCGCAATATTAACATGTTGAAAATGAAAAATGTCTAGAAATTGCAACGTTAACTATATGCTTGCAATATGAAAAAATTATCCCACTTCTTGTGTCCATGGAACTTAAGTACCTTCTTGTGTCTTTTAGAAGCAACTGTAAAAGCCTCTCTACAGCACTGCTTGTCTATACCTCTTTGACGTTTGTGATTTCCCTCCTGACCTCAGACACTTGCCTCCTCGCTTAGGGCTCTGTGTAGTAAGACAGTGCCTCATATGCACTATTTTATAAACACAAACTCCGTGCCTACTTGTCTTTATAAAATACTAGAGTATGTGGCAGAGAACATGCCATCAATGTGAGTGATCACGTACACCTGCTCACATTCAGGTGTAAATGTTCACGCATACTTTACCTTGGATTTTTGCAGTCCAAATGCATGACCCTGTTTTTTTTTAGCATTAAATCTCAGCTGCGTGTGGGATCAGAATGATTGTGCAATAATTTCCACAGTAATTTGCATCATCTTGTGTTTTTTTCCTGTCAGTCGGCCATGATGTTGTCTTTCAAATTTCCTGGCAAAGCCTTATAAGTATTGTAACAGCTGCATCTGATTGCTGTAATACTTCAATGGGAATGCCATCAGTGCCCGGTGCTTTCTTCTTTGATAATGCTTTTAATGCTGATCTTAAGGTACAGGTTGAAACAGCTTTTGATCCACTTAATCTTTACGGCATAATGACTCTTTTCTTGATCTTCTCAGCATCATTAAATGTGGATCCTTGATCATATGTTAGCATTCCAATTTGAGGCTGAAATTTTTTCTATAACTCTTGTGGCTTTAGGAAAGCTGAGCTTGTTCTTCCTCTAATACTTTCTGATTCTGTTTCTTGCATGTGTCTTTGTAGTATTTCTCTTTGTCTTGTCTTGCTGCTCATTGAAAATTTCTGTCAAGTTCCACGATTACTTCTTTTTCTCCTTTGGCTTTAGCTTCACTGCATTTCTGAGAGATTTTCTGAATTTCTTCGGTCATCCTTTTCATCTTTTGCAGACACTTTTCACTTTCTTGGAGCACAACTTTCATAATGTCGTCCCATAGCTCCTCAGTTGGTCTATCATTTCTGTCCAAAGCAGGCAGGCAGTCTTTCAATTCCGGTGATATGTTTTTAACATCATACTTTGTTGCATTCATGAGTGGCTTGCTCTTTTTCAGCTTTAGAGTTTGCATATTAGTAGCTAATGATTTGTATCACAGTCGGCTCCAGGTTTTATCTTTGTTGATATTGTTGAGCTTTTCCATCATTGACTTCCACAATTTGATTTTTGTACAGTCTACTGGGCAAAGTCCATGTGTACATTCGCCGCTTGTATTGCTAGAAGGTGTTTGAGATGAATAGATTGTTGGCCTTGCAAAATTCTCTGTCTTTCTCCAGCTTTGTTTCTGTTGCTAAGCTCATATTTTTCATCCACTTTGCTTTCTTCTTTGTTCCCAACTTTTGCATTCTACTCATCCATAACTATCAGCATATCTTGTTTGCATGTTCGGTTGATGTCAGCTTGCACTTATTCATAGAATTGATCAACTGCATCCTCTTGTGCATCTGCTATTGGTGCATATACTTGAAATAATAGTTGTCTGGTAGACAAATAGAAATTAAGCATTCACTGACTGCATTCTATTTTATTACAGTTCTTGCAAGTTTCTTCTAAATTATAAAAGCAGCACTGTTTCTTCTTTGTCTTTTATTTCCGGAATAGTTTGTCATGTGATCATTAGATTCAAAGTGCCCAATGCCAGTCCATTTAAGTTTGCTGACACTGAACAAATTGAATTGTGCATGTTCTATGTCATTCTTGACAACCTCTAGATTCCCCTGATTCATGCTTTGTACGTTCCGTGTCCCACTATGTAAGATATCTTTGTAGCTTCTGACTCTCATTTCATGTGCAGCTAAATCAGTAGTCAGATGTCCCAAGGGCTTTGCTTCCACCACATCATAAATACTGGCTATACTCTGAAGAGTCTTCAGCTCTTCTCCAGTAGCCCGTCGAGTGCTTTCTGACCTGGGGGATTCATCTTCCAGCACCATATTGCATTTTGTTTTGTTGTGACTATCCGTTAGGATTTCATGGCAAGATATGGAAGTAGATTACCAGGCCTTTCTTCCGTGCAGATAATGCCAATGCTCTTGCCAGTGCATGGTGCCATCTTTTGCACAAGGGTCCCCAAGCTCCCGATGATTAGGACTATCTCCTGGTAGTGGTTTTATGCAGATTGAATCCCTATTACGCAGCTCAGACAAATCTCTTGCAGGTACTGTAGGTCCATATCTTGACTTCAAACATTGCTTCTTGTCTTGGAGTTTTTCTGATACACTTTGTACCACACAGGACTCAAATAACTTGCTGTCTATTGGCAAACAGGTTGTCAGTCTCCTTGACATCAGGTACTGTACTGGGCCGCTTTCTATGTTTTCTGTTGGTGTGTTCCTTCAATGAAGTATAACTTTCCATAGGTTTTCAGAATCTCTGCTATCTTGCACATGTTCTTCACTATTTTTACAGCAAATTCAGCTTTGCCATTAGCTTGTGGGTGCCTCAATAATATGTGTAGTAACATGTTTAAACCTTCACTCAGTGGAAAACTGTTTAAATTTCATGCAAGTAAACTGAGAACCGTTATCTCAGATCACTTGATCAGGTTGACCATAGCATGCAAACTGTAATTTGCAACACTTGATTATCGCTTCTGCAGACATGTCTGGGAGCAGTTCAATTTCTCAGAAGTCTGAATAGTGATCTACTTTCTAAAGGAACTATTTCCCAGCAAAGTTAAATGAGTCCATGCTGAGAATCTGCCAAGCTCACACCAATATGTCATGTGGCATCATTGTTTACTTCTGTTGCTCACATGCATAGTCATTGCAGTGGAGCAATTGCTCACAAAATCTTTGATCACATCTTGCATGTTAGATCGATATCGAGAATCACGGACCAGTCATTAACATGCTTCACCATCGATGTGGCTTGAAAGTTAGCATCTCTGATCGCAGGGATTTGGATATAATATCCTAGACTCATTGTATGGAATGCTGACTTCATCCCTGAATTACTAGTATTACCTAATTTCAGTTAGCATTTTTTCTTTGAGTTTGGCCATGCAGTTAGGACTAAGACTCTAGTACTCGCAAGGTATAATATTTGGCAGGTCTTTAGGATTTGTTGCAGTCTCTGGTCTGTGACATTCAGATGATCTACCTGGTTGATTTACACAATGTCTGTTTGTTTTAGTTGCATCCAGCAAACCTTGAGGTGTTCAGGACAGACTAGGGTCGGCATTAAGGGCTGGCAAACAGCTATAGAGGACACCAATTCTGCCTCAATCTGAAGGAAGAATAGCTTGATAGTGGGCTTTGGGACCCCTCCCCAGTTTCTGCCCTGGGCCCCTGCATGCTTAACAGTGACCCTGGCACTGGCGTGCTGATAGCCATCTGCAGTAGCTCAGCTGAGTGTGCCACTAATAAACATCTCAGGGCCGGACTTATAAATAACATTGAGGTTGTAGTGTTGCCGCATTAGCAACATGCTGAAGTCAGTGAGTTGCACACAATAGGGGCTTTCTAAAGATTGCACTTGGTGATTTCTGGTCAGTTTCTGCTGTAATTCTTTTTTGACCATAGAGGTAATGATGAAAGTGCTGGCAGGCAAAGACAATGCTGAGCAATTTTCCTTTTCAATTTGTGAATAAATTTGCTCACCTAAATGCGAAAGTCACTGGCTAACTCTCTTACAATGAGCAGTAGCCAAGTCCAACTTAGCAAAACCAGCTAGGTTGTCCAAAAGCCAGCCAGTTGGCAACCCTGCCTCTGCAGCATCATGAGCCCCAACCAACCAACCAACATAGGGAGTAGAAGATCTGACTTGGAGATTGAAATGGGGATTGTCTGTATGTCACGACCACAGAAGGTCCAAAAGTAGAAGCACACATGCTCGCAAAAGGACATAGGCAAAGAGGCGAGGTGAGGCAAGGTGAGAATGTATAATAAAATCCCTTCATCACTGTAGTACATCCAGGGCCAGTGACTGCCCAGACTCCACCCAGATTCCGCCCTCGAGCCACCCGTTCCCCGCCCCTGTCTAACTTCCCCACACAATGTGCGGGGAAGTTAGACACGGCCGGAGAAAGCACAGAATCAGGCCCATAAGGAGGAGAGGGGAGGGGGGATACAATCCAATCACAGCATAAGTGAAATAATATAATTGAAAATATATATGTTAAAAGAACAATATAGTTGTAGTATACCAATGTTAAAATAATCTTTGTTAGGTCATTGCTTCAGAGTGGAGATATTATGTCTGAATCCAAATGCACTTCTCACTTTATTTCAAACACTAATTGATTTTTGCAGTTTCCACATGTAACTATATTTATAAATAATAATAACAATTATGGAGATGGTCTCAGACTAATTCGGCATAAACTTCAGACTGTTGCCTGTACAAAAATGCCATTTTGCATCAAGGACCATTCTCCACATTCAAACAGTAGTCTTTCCCAAATTGTATCAATTATAGACAGACCACATAACTTATCTGTCTCTTTTTCTGCCCCAACGCCTCTCCTCGGCGCCTTTTTGCGTTTTGCTATTTAAGCTTCTTCAGGGGTATGTACTACTGTTGAAACAAACCAACACCATATATTCAACTACACTACCAATCATTACTGCTTATATCAATACTTTATTAACTAAATCTCAATTTTAAAGCCTGAAATCTATATCACCTTATCAATGTTAAAACTCTGTCCACTTCAATTTTTCTTTCTCTTTACTACCATGTTCACCATCTTTATTTAAATTCCGTTTGTCTTATCACACGCTAACAACCCAACCTATCTATTTCTCCCAGATCCTTTCTTCAATCCCTATAACTAAGCCTATCTCACGAGAAGAACCATCTTTCAAATGAACTCAATCCTTACAATTTCTATTAAACTCCCCAACCAATTTCTTATTGCTTAACCTACTCATATCATAATCTCCTTATGTATTAACGTCCCCATCACTTACTTAAATTTATTTATTTTAAACATCTCTAATGTTCATCGATGCTGCACGCGTTCAACTCCTCTTCTTCTCTGTTCATCATGGCTTCACTGCCCATCCAAAAAACGCCGCGCATGCGAGTTCTACCGATGCCTCTTCTATGATACGCTGTCCTCGAATGACGTCATTCTTATAAAAAATCGTCGCTTATGCGGACTCAATGTTTAAAACTTCTATTTAACCCTTCTTATTTCTTAATGTATTATTATCCTACTACTGATCTCATTTAGACTCCTTTTTATCTTAACCAAATACAATGTACATTAAGCGTTATTTCTTTTCCATTCATTGCCGCCGTCTTTTGATGTCATTTCTTTGCCATTCACTATGGCTCTACTACTCTCACAACAAACACCGTTCACACTGGCTCAACCTATACTATCTCCATTATACTTTCTCCTTTAATGACTGCTTTCTAATCAAAATCAAACACAAGCTGCCCATTCTATCTGTGTGTTTAATCCTCCTGGAGGTATGTAACCTAAAAATCCATCTCTGTTCACATATAATTAACGTTTGTTCTCTTGATTTGCCCACTCGTCCTCTTAATATACTATCAATGCAGAAGCATCTGAGTTCTTCAAAACTATGTCCTGCTGCTAGACAATGTTGTACAATTGGGGCCTCTCTTGTTTTACATTTTAATCTGCTTTTATGTTCCCCTATACGTATTCTAAACGATCTTATAGTTTTCCCTACGTATAATAATCCACAAGGACAACGAATGAATTAGTCTACATATGTTGAACTACATGTAGTTTGATGCTTCAGTTTAAATGTGTTTCCATGATATTCTAAGTGATCTAGCTCACATGTTAAAGGACAAATAGCGCAATCCCCACATTTACTGTGACCTAATTTTATTTCTATCTCAGAAGAATCTATTTGTATAGGGCGTAAAACAGCTGGACTTATTTTTTCTTTTAGATTTTGATGTCTTTGCCATACAAATCTTATCTTTTTATCTTCTAACCCTGGAATCATATTAAGAACATTAGCATGTTTCTTTATTATACGCTATATGCGCAGACTATAAGGGGAATATTTAGTTATTAAATTTACATTAGCTTCATCTCTTATATTGTTCTTTTTTCTAGGATTTAAAAGAAACTATTGTTGCAACGCGCTCTATTATAAGCCTGTTTCACTACCTGTTTTGGATACCCTCTACTTATGAAATTTGCTGTCAAAACCTTTGACTGTTGTTTAAAATCTAGCTGTTCTTAACAGTTCCTTCGATATCTTATATATTGGGAAAAGGGTAACCCATCCCTCAAACGTGCTGGATGTGCACTAATGTAGTGCAAAAATGTATTCCTATCAGTGGCTTTCCAAAAGACTGAAGTAATCCAACCTGAAGCACTCTTATTTATCGTCACATCCAAAAAGTCATTCTATCAGTATGATATGTGTAAGTAAACTGGATATGTTCATCCAGACCATTTAGCCATTCAAAAAAACTCTTCAATGTTTCTACCGAACCTTCCCACAGCACGAACACATCGTCTATATATCTACGCCACATTTTTAAGTGTGATATATTTGGTGATGATACCAACCGTTTTTCTTCATAATTACACATGAATAAATTAGCTATGGAAGGTGCCCAAGTTGCTCCCATGGCTACTCCTGAGACCTGATGATATATTGTATCCTCAAACACAAAATGATTGTGGAATATTGCTAAATTAGCTAGTTGACCCAAAAATTGTATCTAATTGTACTAATGTTAAAAAGCTATCATACTAATAACAGTAGCTAAAATGGAACATAAAATGGAATAAAAGAAAAGCAAGTGATACAAATGAATAGCTACAGGAGGAGCTGCAAATAATGTGGTGAATCTAAGGACTATAGGAAGAAACAAAAGACTAAATAGTCATCTAATTAGAAAAATCATATTAAACCATAATGGACCAATCTGACGGGAGGGAAGGAGGAACAAAAAACACTCATTGTGTGGTGGAAGCTCTGAATCAAAAAACAACTCCACCTTGGTTAAGGGGCTAACTACTTGTTGTCAGTGCTCATGGTAACTGCACATTACAGGCATGCCCACTCTCTGCCCACATCCTGCCATATGACAGTAGTATAATGGCTCCACTACTTGTCATACTGATTGACAGGTTAGATAAGGATGACGTCAGCCAATCAATGTTCACTTCTGGGTTATGTCCTGCCCTCTGACCCTGCCCACTCCCTGCCCCTCCCATAGAAATGAATGGTGGGATAGCTCCTCCCAGCCATGCCCCCATGTCCTGCCCCCAAGGATGGCATCAGCCAATCAACACTCTCTTCCGGGTTTGTGCCCCATCATGTCCCCGCCCCCTCCCACCTTCAACCATGCCCCCCCCCCAGCCTACGTCATTGGAAATGACATACCAGAAACAGGGTGTCATCGGAAATTGACAGTGTCACTTTTCGATGACATCACCAGAAACAGGGTGTCTGACCCCGGAAATGTGTTTAGCTTCCAGTTTATGCTGACATAATAACAGACATTTTAAATAGGAGGCAGAAAGTGACATACATGATTATGATGGTGAAGCCATACAAGGTTTTTATCTTGAAGAATTGCTAAGTCACCCCACAACAGGACAGAATATATATTATTGATAAGGTTCTAAAGGTAAAAGAATGTGGTAGGAACAGATTCTACCTTGTCAAATGGAAAGGATGGCCTATTAAATTTAACAACTGGGTTAAGGCATCAGAGATTCAAGACATTTGATTTCTTTCTTTTGAAGCAACATTAAAACAAAAATGAATGATGCCTAGCCATGCCTCATAATGCGTGTTTACGTGTGATGCATTCTTGTGTTTTTTTTACTAATGAATACATATTTAAATAAAGCCCTTGTCAATTCTTGTTGCTACCAAAGGGTTATTTTTAACAATCAGTTCTAAATAGTTTGCAATACACAGAAAAGCATTGCACTGCTTTGTGAAAGAAAGAAAGAACTCGGGCAGGGAAAAAAAGCATGTTTGTTTTGTGATTTCCGGGTTCCTTCTTCTGCTGATGTCAGCATAAACCAGAAGCAAAACACATTTTCGAGGTCAGTCACTCTGCTTCCGCTGATGTCAGCATAAAATGATGTAGGCTGGGGGACGTGGTTGAGGGTGGGAGGGGACGTGGGTGAGGCACAAACCCGGAAGAGAGCGCTGATTGGCTGATGTCATCCTTGGGGGCGGGGCATGGGTGTATCAGGGGTGGGGGTGTGGCCATGTCAGGGGAATGGGTGTGGGGGCGTGGCTGGGAGGCGATATCTCCCATTCATTTCTATGGGCGGAGCCAGGGGTGTGACATAACCTAGACGTGAATGCTGATTGGCTGACATCCTCCTTATCTCACGTGTCAATCAGTTTGACGAATAGTGTACCCATTATACTACTACTTATGACTAATGCATGGTCTGCAGATAGCTCGGGAAATCGCTGCGCTATCTGCATTTTGCCCACATTTGCTATTACCGTGGTGCACTTTTCCTGCCTTTTTGCCGCATTAACAGCCAACACGGCTTAAAACTTCCTGCTCCTAACTGCAGCAGTCACGGTTAGTGTGCGGTAAGTTACTGTCCGCTAACAGCAAGTGCAGTTCATGCCATTTCCCTGCTCATAAGCATTCCACCTCTCACCCTATTGCATGTTATGTGTTTAGCAGGTGAATTAGCACATGCTGTCATATCTGTATGGCCACTGTTATCATGGCAGGTAAGAGTTACTGCACTAATTCACATGCTACCTGCCTACTGCACTTTAGTGAAAGGCTACCTTTGACTAGATTAGAATATAAATTCCCATACCTAAACCAACACCAACTTCACTCTTCCTCTGTGTTTTTTACTACTACTACTACTACTGAGCATTTATATAGCGCTACAAGTCGTACACAGCGCTGCAGAGACATGTATGAGACAGTCCCTGCTCATCAGAGCTTACAATCTAGTTTTTTACCCAATCTTTCTATCCTGTTGCTATCCTTGCCCTCTGTGAGACTAATTTTATAGGTCATTCCAAACTTAACATATGCGTATTTCATGTCTATTTTATTAAATCAAGTATGTGTGTACTTTGCTTTGTAAAATAGGGGCGTGAGTGTTTGAAAATATGTGTTAATTTAAAGCATGAGCACTTATGCCAGCCCTATGATTGTTGTATATGCCTGGGCCTAGATTTTTCAAGAACACTCCTAAAATTGCAGTATTATATATAATTACGCATAGAAATTTGTGCCTTGCTCATGCCCCTGCATATGTCCAAAGTGAAAGTCCAACGCATGTATTTTTATAATAGCAAACATTAAAGTACACATGTAAACGCCAACCTTCATGTCAGTATAAATAAAACATTTTGAGTTATACATGTTGCTTGCGCATAAATTTAGAAAGCTTTTTATAGGGGAGTGACTACTTTAAACTTAAGAAAAGGCACCTACCTAGGTGCACGTTTATAGACATAAATATTCCTACATGGTAGGCACAGACATTTACACCAGTAAAGAATTATTTTTTCATGTTTCCTCTTACTTTCCTTCGTGTCAAGACTCCATTTTCCTTGAATTTGCTTTTATATTGAAAATGTCACCCTTCTATACTTCACTGAAGCCTGTCAGTTGTTTGAATGTTTCTGTAATAACCCCCTTTCCCTGTTTTCCTTCAGCAAGTACATTTTTAATGGCTTAAGCCTCTGTTTGAAAGGTTGTGTTGCAGGTCTTGTACCATTTGAGTAGTGTCTCTGAACCACTTCTATCCTCATGTTTCTAGGAAAGATAGGGAGAAAAATCAGTCTATCCTAGTACTGAGCACGGCCCATGTAAAGTACGACGAAATAAAGGCTTCTTTCAATCACCTCGCCCTTGGTTCGTGTTTCTAGTACTGAGCACTGACATACCCCACTGATCAGTTTACTTTCATTAGCATGTAAGCTCCATTCCTTAGCGTTTCTCCAGTCCAGTCCTTGAATTCTGAGTTGTGCACCTCTTCCAGCAGCTTGGAGTCTGAGCATGTCATCCTTTTGATGACCTCCACCTATATATACTGCTGACACCTACCACTAGCTCCAGTATGCTCAGTCTCCAAGCAGCTGGAGATAGCAGTGAGACAGGATTCTGGGCTCACTGGAGAAACAACTAAGGAGAGCTAGGTTCTTGATATAATTTTGGTTTAGTTTGGTTTATTTTGTTTTGAATTTGGTTTCTTTTTGTTCTGGGGGCTGGTTCCTGCTGTGGGGGAATAATCCTGAGGCCCCTTCCAATCTTCCACTTCTACTCCCCCCACTTATGTGAACTGCAGAGGCTCCGGAGGCAGCAATTGTGCCTGTTTGGTGACTCCCGAATCCGCACACGGATGAGGAGCCGGAAACCTGAAGTTGGAAAGCAGCAGCTTACCATAACAGAGGATGGAGGAGGGGCCTCAGACAACACCAGATCCGCCCCATCGCCGAAGCCTGCCGGTGCGGCTGAGCATGGAAGTGGCGTTCAGTTCAGCTCTTTATTTGTTTTTGGCCTGGTCAGTTTGACAGAAGAGGAAGTTGGTTCCCATGTAGCAGTCTGCTGAGACCGCCCCATCATTGAAGCCATCGGGTACAGCTGAGCGCAGGAGCGGCATAGCAGGGTAACACTGGGCTTCTCACTTCCTGCTCACTGTACGCCGGACCGTGTGGTGAGAGTGGCCTAATGGGCGTGCAGCAGTGCTCTCAGTCAGATGCGGCAGTTTCCGGTAAGAGACCAGGGAAAGCGCGCCTTTTCTGTTTTATATTGCCGATGAGTTTTTAGGCCACTTTTTCACGGTCTGGGAGACTTTGTCCTTGGGCAGACTACTTTCAGTTTAAAAAAAAAAAAAGAGAAAAAAGGATAGTAGGCAGGAAAATCAGGCTTTTAGAGCCTTGGTAAAATTTCCTTTCAGTGTTTGGGTGCACCTGCTGGAGGGGGGTTCCCTTCCCATTTCCTTTCCCTTTCCCTTTCCCTTGAGCTCCAGGGAGTGTTTGTAAAGAGGACACTATGCTGGGGCATCCACAGTGTCTAGTGTGTGTGGTACCCTGACGGGGGACTATCTCAGATACAGGCATATGCCGCGACTGTGCCCAGGAGGCAGCATCAGTGGAGCAGGAATTGCAGACTACTGGGGATCCAGAGAGGAGCTTGGCTCTGACCCAGGATTTAGGGTCCACCCCGGACCTGGAAGGGGGATTTTTGGGCTTTCGCTATCACTTGCCAGAAGCACAGCCAGATCCCCAGCTTCTCCCTAGACCCTCCACCCTAGACCCTCCACCTCTCAGGAGTAAGGAGTGGGGGGAACTGGGGAGACTTTTCACCAGAGTTCATCCTCCTCTTACATAAAGCGTATTGTCTATGCCAGCAAGGGTCCAGCCCAGCCTCTACAGGAGGGGATCGTGTCCCTAAGCATCCTGCACCTCTGAAGATCTCGGAGACGGGGACAGAGCCTCCTAAGAGGGCAAGAGGCTCAGATGTTTGGGGAGAACAGTCTCCTCGGTCTGAGGTCCTGGAGGGGATTGACCTAGATACAATTCTGGATGCTCCAAAAGAGGAGGAGGAGTTGTAAGAAAGAGAGATTCCAGAGCAGGAAGAGCAGGTGCGGATTGTTCACGTTTTTCAACGAGAGGAGCTCCTGGCGATTACTGGCGAATTTATGAAGGCGCTCAACATGCCTACAGGCCTCCAGGCGGAGGAGGAGGCACTGGAGGACCTGTACTTCAAGCAATCCAAAAGACGCAGAAAGTTTTTCAGGTCCATCGAGTGGTCAAGCAGATGATCCACGAGGCATGTGAATCGCCGGAAGTTGGGCTAAGAGGTTCACGAACCAAGACACGCCTCTACCCCTTGATGGATCAGGAGCAAGAGCGGATATGGCAGTCTCCGCAGTGACCAAGAAGACGACTATCCCAGTGGAAGGCAGTGCAGCCCTTAAGGACTCTCAGGACAGGAAGTTGGATGCGTTGCTGAAGCAAGCCTGGTGTGGTCTACAAGCCTCCAACTCAAACCGAAGAAATGGATAGTGAATTGATTGTTGATATTGTAAAGATAACCATGAAGGGGGACGTGATCATATTGGGTGACTTTAATCTACCCAACGTGACTTGCCGTGTTCTTTCTGTGAATCTGGAAAGAAGTAAAAAAATTGTGAATGCCTTCCAAGATGCGTTATTTAAATAAATGGTGATGGAAGTGACCAGGGAGAGCTCCGTGCTGGATGTAGTGCTCACCAACGGACATAGCGTGTAGAATATCCAGGTGGGTGCCCATATGAGCAGCAGCAATCATCACACGGTGTGGATTGAGATAAAAGCCAAGGTGGAATCCAATTACAGCAAGCTCAAAGTCCTAAACTTCAAAAACGACGACTTCAGTAAAATGGTCAAGTACCTGAAGGAGGAGTTGGTAGGGTGGGAGGCATTAAGGGAAGTAGAATTGCAATGGGCTAAACTAAAGGAGGCAAAAAAAGGTGCAACAGATACATATGTAAGGAAAGTAAATAAAAACAAGAGGAAAAGGAAACTTATTTGGTTCTCCAAAGAAGTGGCTGCACAAATAAAGGCAAAAAACACAGCTTTCACAAAATTCAGAAGCTCACAAACAGAGGAACACAGAAAAGAATACAAGATCAAACTAAAAGAGACAAAAAGAGAAATAAGGATAGCAAAATCAAATGCAGAAGAAAAGATAGCTAAAGATGTAAAGTGTGGTGACAAAACTTTTTTCAGGTATATTCAGGAGAGGAGGAAGATCAGAAATGGAATAGCAGGACTCAAAAGTGCTGGGAACAGATTTTTGGAAAGTGACATTGAAAAAGTGAAAATGCTAAACAAGTACTTCTACTCTGTTTTTACTAAAGAGAATCCTGGAGAAAGACTGTCTGTGACTGACAAATATACAAATGGGAATGGAGTAGATATCACACCATACACAGAAGATGATGTGTTGGAACAGCTTGCAAAACTGAAAGTTGACAAGGCCATGGGATCAGATGGGATACATCCCAGGATACTGAAAGAACTCAGAGAGGTTGTTGCAGAGCGGTTAAAGGATATTTTTAATAGATCATTGGAGACGAGAAGTTCTACAGAACTGGAGAAGGGCTGATGTGGTACCTCTTTACAAAAGTGGTAATAGGGAAGAAGAGACAAACTACAGGCCAGTAAGCCTTACCTCGGTGGCGGGAAAAGTAATGGAGGTGCTCCTGGAAGAGCGAATAGTGGACTCTCTCAAAACCAACACATTGCATGATCCGAGGCAACATGGATGTAATCCGGGAGGACTATACCCTCGACCAAGCGCTCCTGGTGGGTCAGTCTTTTGTCCTGTCCCCCTGCAGGGCTTCTGCCAAGGCTGCGGCCGTGAAGAAGATGCTGTCGCAGCTACTGCAGTTAGTGGCCGTAGTTCCTGCCCCCAGGAACCAGTACGGCTGCGGTCGGTACTCCATCTATTTCATGGTGCCAAAAAAGGAGGGGTCCTTCTGGCCCATCCTCGACCTCAAGCAAGTCTATCATTGTCTTCGGGTCCCCCGTTTCCACATGTAAACGTTACACTCCGTCATACCCATGGGGACATTTCTAGTTCTGGGCCCTGCCATTCAGGCTGGCCACGGCTTTTCATACCTTCACCAAGATTATGGTGGTCATGACAGCGGCACTCCGAAAGGAGGGAATACTCGTACACCCTTATCTCGATGACTGGCTGATCCAGGCAAAGTCCAAAGAGGAGAGCAGTCAACTTCCAGAGTGGTGGAATTCCTGCGCAGTCTCGGTTGGGTAGTCAACCTATCCAAGAGCAACTTGCTCCCATCCCAAGAGATCGAATATCTAGGAGAGCAGTTTGATGCTTGTGGGCGCAGGGTGTACCTCCCAGACCAACAGGCTCAGGACCTGCGATGGTTGGTGCAGCAGTTCGTGCAGATGAGGGAGCCCTCGGCCTGGCATTACTTGCAGGTATTCGGGACGATGGCAGCAACACTCTACCTGGTACCATGGGCAAGAGCCCATATTCGACCGTTGCAGAAGGCCCTGCTCTGCCGATGGTCCCATCAGCGCCAACCTCTTTCAATGCGGCTTCCCTGCCCATTGCAGACCAGGAGGGTGCTCAGGTTGTGGCTTTGCCCTGGGAACCTGCTGAAGGGAATGCCTCTCAAAACCCCTCTGTGGATCCCTCTGACCACTGAGGCAAATCTATCTGGGTGGGGGCACACTGCAAGGGGCACCTGGCCCAGAGTTGCTGGAGTCTGCAGGAGGCCCTTTGGTCCATCAACAAACTGGAAATTAGGCCAGTGGCCCTGGTGCTGAGGAGCTTCATCCCATGGCTGCAGGGGAAAGCGGTCAGGGTGTTCTCGGACAATGCGACCACGGTGACATATCAATCACCAAGGAGGTACAGGCAGTGCATCTTTGGAAGAAGAGGCAGAAAGCCTGATGGGGTGAGCGGAAGCCCATCTCCAAGCCTTGCTGGCGGTGCACGTGGCCGGTGTCGACAACATGATGGCAGACTTCCTGAGTCGTGTTCAAGTGGATCCCGGTGAATGGGAACTCTGCCCGGAGATCTTCTTGCAGATAGTAGACAGGTGGAGTCCTCCTGTCATGGATCTCATGGCAAGATGGAACTCAGCCAAGTTGAGTCGTTTCTGCAGCAGGAAGAGAGAAAGGATGTCGGAGGGCCTGGACGCTCTGGTGCAGACTTGGCCTTTGGAGGGGCTTCTGTATGTGTTTCCCCCGTGGGCATTGATAGGCAGGGTCATTCAAAGAATAGAGGCCCACCAAGGGTCGGTCATCCTCATTGCTCCAGATTGGCCGCAGTCTCCTTGGTATGCCAATCTTATGCGGCTTCTCGCAGATCGGCCTTGGCGATTCCCAGAGCGGGAGGTCCTGCTGATGCAGGGCCCGATCCGAATGCCTCAAGTGGGTCGATGCTCGCTTACGGCATGGCCCTTGAAAGGGCGAAGTTGCTAAAGAGGGGCTACTCGGGTCCAGTGATTGCAACCATGCTGAAGGCCAGGAAAAGATCTACTTCCCTCTCTTACATTAGGGTATGTCGTATATTTGAAGATTGGTGCTCAACAAGGCAGTGCTGCCCGACCCCTGCGTCCCTTCCGGATATTATAGCGTTTTTATAGGCTGGTTTTGAAAAAGGTTTAGCTACCAGTTCGCCAAGGGGTCACCTGGCAGCCATTTCTTGCTATTGCGGAAGGGTACAAGGAAGTTCACTAGGAGCGCACCCAGACATAGTTCGTTTTCTGAAAGCAGTGAAATGACTTTGACCATCACGTAGAGTGGTGTTCCTCCCTAGGATCTTAACTTGCTCCTGGAAGTGCTCACGGGGGAACCCTTTGAGCCTCTGGCTCTGGCTTCTCTGAAGGACTTGATCTTAAAGGTGGTGTTCCTGGTGGCGATTTGCTCCGCTGGGAGAATTTCAGAGCTGCAGGCCCTTTCCTGTTGGCCTGTTTCTTCACTTTTCCAAGGACAAGGTGGTGCTGCGACCGATTCCTTCATTCTTGCCCAAGGCGGTGTCGGAATTCCATGTAAACCAGCTGGGCTCCCTTCCGGCGCTGCCTAGTGTGGAGGAGGAAACTGCGGACTCTCGCCTACTCCGTCTGGACGTCTGTAGAACCCTGAGGTGGTATCTGAAGAGGACGGAGCTGTTCCATAGATCCGACAGGTTGTTTGGAGGGCGTGAAAAGGTGAGGTGGTGGCCAAGGCTTCTATTTCCCATTGTATCAAAGAAGCTATTGCATCAGCATATGTGTTGAAAGGTAGAGCAGTACCAACAGGCCTGTGGGCGCATTCTATGAGGGGTCTGGCAGCTTCCTGGACAGAATCCAACCAGGTGTTGCCAGCAGAAATCTGTAGGGCAGCGATGTGGTTCTTTCTGCATACCTTGTCTAAGCATTATCATCTGGATGTCCAGGCGGCAGGTGATGCTCGTTTTGGGGGGGAGGGCAGTCCTCAGGGCCAGTCTTGGAGGGTCCCTCCCATTGATGGCACTGCTCTGTTACATCCCAGAATTCTGTGCCCAGACTGGAGGAATGCTAAGGAAAGTATAATTAGAGCTTACCTGTTAATTAGTGTTCCTGAAGGAACTCCAGTCCAGTCCTGGATCCCTCCCTCAGGGTTTATGGAAGTTTCAGTGTGGTGATCCCGGCCTGGAAGACTGGCCATGGAGTGAGGGCAGATCTGATGCCCTTGTTCCTTGGGGGCTCGGCAGGACGGCGAAGATGGGAGACACTCTTTCTTTCTGTTTCTTCGGTATGGTTGCTGTGGCTGGAAGACTCACAGGTAGGTCTCCTCAGCATGCAGGGGAAATGGGATGTCCTCCCAGCAGGGAGAGGAGTGTAGGTCTTTTTTAGAATTTATATTGTTTAACTTCTTATTTGTTACTCCTGTGAGTCTGCTTTATAAATAGGCTACTGGAGCTGGTGGGAGGTGCCAGCAGTATATATAGGTGGAGATCATCAAAAGGATGACATTCTCAGTCTCCAAGCTGCTGGAAGAGGTGCACAACCCAGAATTCCGGGACTGGACTGGAGTTCCTTCAGGAATGCTAATTAGCAGGTAAGCTCTAATTATACTTTGATCACCACTTTCAGCATCTAGCTACTCAACCTGTTCCTTGCCAGATTTACCGCTTTCTCTACTACTGCCATATTACACAGAGAGCTTAGTAATCATCAGTGTAGAATACTATCAGAAACCTTCATGAAGTCCAGTAAAGCACTGTGTTCGCCGCCTCTCTGATACACTAATTTGTCTGATAGGAACTTCTCTTTGTGAAATTGTTCTCTGGTGTCCTACAATCTATTTGTTTCAAGCTGCTACATTTTTTTTGTTAGTATTGCTTCTATAGATTTGCTTGCTAACTTTAGACTAACAGGTCTGCAGCCACTGTCTCACTTTTGTGTAGCAAGACTACATTTTTTTCTCCTTCAGTCCCTTGGAACCTGTTTTCTCACCACAGACAAGTTAAACAGAGTCAGCACTTTCTTGAGCTCTGTTTAATATCTTAGAATGTGCACTACTGGGTCCCATGACCCTGGTCAGTTTCATTTGTGTAAGTACTTCAAATAGCACCTCTTCTGTAATTGAGTCTGCAAACATTTCACATTTCTCAATGCCATTTTACCTCTTCCATCTGCTGCCTTCCCCTTTTCTGTAAATACTGAGTAAAATAATTTATTTACCATTTCTGCATTTTGCTAGTTCTCATCTTTACAAATACCACTTTATCTTCTCCATCCCTTCTTTCATTTTTCAACTCTCCATTATATATCTAAATATGTTTTTATTGCCTCCTTTTATTAGCTGAGCAAATTTCTTCTCCATTTGGACCTTTGCTCACCTCAACACGCTACTATTATTCCTACTGGAAGGACCATTATTTTTCTGAGTAAATTTTGTAGTCTAAATGTCTTTCATTATCCCAGTCTAAGAAATGTAGAAAAATCATGATAAGGTTGATTAGCTTCACTTTGTAGTAGAGAGTAGAGATTTCTAGCATATGGGAGTTTCCAGGGAGTGTATATTAAGTTGTGAGTTGTGTCAGTAGCCCATTTCCACTTAGAAGGTTCTTTTAATAAAATTATACAGGTGTCTCCATGGGGCACCTGGAGAAAATGTCATCTAGGGGAGCAAAAGAGAGGCAGAAAGAGGCTGTGGTTGTCCAGCCTCATGGTGGGGAAAGGGCAGATTGAGTGAATGGTTTTTCTCTGGCATGTGAATTGGAGACCATCCAGGAAGCAAGGATTGAGTGCTGCCTCTGCTTCACCCTGGAATACCACTTGGAATGCAGTGGCAGCACCCAGGGATATTCAGCAGCACTAACCATGTAAATGTCTTTGAAAATGCCCCCTTGGTTCAGTTTATTTATTTATTTATTTATTTAACAAGTTTTCTATACCGCCTTCTCCTTCAATCAAAGCGGTTACAAGAAATACAAAGGTTATAGGCAAGGGAAACAAACACAGTATAAACATAACAGCACAGTGGTAATAAAGGAAAAATAACAAGGGTTAACAATAAGGCAGATTAATTATAATAAATACAATATATGATATTTAGTCAATTGTTGATCCATATTGTTCAATGAAAAGTGTAGTTTTTAATTGCTTACGAAAGTCTTTTAAATCATCCAGTGAGCGTAAATCAGGAGGGAGAGAGTTCCAAATTAAAGGGGCGGCCAAAGAAATTGCTCTTTGTGAAGTACATTTGCATGATTTAGAGTCGGGTTTTTGGGGTGCTGAGGGTGTTAGAAGTGGATAACCTTCTTGGTCTTTGCTGGTATCATGGAGTAAGAGGGCATGGAGGCTGATTGCAGAACTGTTGTGTTTCATTTTGAATATATTTATGATTAATTTATACTTTATGCGAAGGATTATTGGGAGCCAGTGGAGTTCTTTAAGGATGGGGGTAATGTGTTCATGATTTGAGGATCCATTGATGATTCTGGCTGCTGTATTCTGTGCCATTTGAAGTGGCTTGAGAGCATGTTTTGGCAGTCCATTGTAAATAGGGTTGCAGAAATCCAGAATGGGAGTAATGAGTGCCTGACAGACTGTTCGAAAGTGATCATAGGAGATAAGAGGCTTAAGTCGTCTAATTATCTTCATTTTGTAATACGCGTTTTTAACAGTTTTTCTTATATGAGATCGCAGGTTTAGCTTCTTATCGAGGGTTATTCCGAGGTATCTTACTTCGTCCTTAATTGGAATCTTTGTGTTGTTGCATGTAATGTAAGGTGGAGGGATAAAGCTGGTGTTTCTAGTTACAATAAGTGCTTCCGTCTTGTTCAGGTTCATTGCAAGGTTATTATTTGTTAGCCAATTGGAAATGCTGGTAATACAGTTTGAAATTTTGCTGTAATCTGGGCAGTTGCATCATTTTTGGAATTTTTCCCAAATTGTTCTGTTTTTGTTTGTTTCACACATTCACTTTAATAAGTATTTTTAATGCAGATTAGAACTTTCTAATGTATTGACTTATATATATTAGTTAGCACTCACAAAATATTTTAAGGCATGCTAATTAAGCAAAAGTATGCTAATAAAAGCACAGCCCTACCATTTTGCTTTGCCAAGTTGGGCTACATTGACTCTGCTGGCTAGTTTGTTTGCATTGTACATTTGAATGCTTCAATTTGAAGAAGCTTCATTCATGTGTGGTCAAGAGGCG
This sequence comes from Ichthyophis bannanicus, assembly GCA_033557465.1. Taxonomy (NCBI): domain Eukaryota; kingdom Metazoa; phylum Chordata; class Amphibia; order Gymnophiona; family Ichthyophiidae; genus Ichthyophis; species Ichthyophis bannanicus. The sequence continues at coordinate 550,615,527 of CM066033.1, forward strand.
GGAAGCATAGTATGGGAGGGCTTATTATAGTTGCATATAATGTTTTCTTTTATTTTTACACAACAGAGCTGAATGTTTTAAGTTTCTGTGTTTTAAGATATGTTTGTTATTAGTGAAAGGATGCCTTTCTGTATGACACTGCTTTCTTGAAACCAACAAAAAGTCTATAATAAGATAAATACCAGTTTAGAAGCCCAGATTAAATATATTCCATGCATTAAAAAAGATTGAAGGAAGGCCAAATGAATACAAGGTAATAGCAGGAAACTAAAGAACCAATTTTCAAAAGTAAACAGTAAACATATGCAAGCGCTGTCCATGGATTTTCAATTGCTATAGAAATAGCAATGGGCTGAAAATCTGTCCAACTACTCAACCATTATCTGTATAGCAGATTATTTATTGTGTTCTCTTCAGTTGATACAGAATGCTGTAGTTTGAGTGACATTGAATCTATATAGAACAGTTCAACTTTCTCCATGATTTAATGTGCTGCTTTGGGTACAACGTATGCTCCTTATGTGCCCCTGCTTATTACATCAAGATTTTTTGTGGACTTTGATACAGTTTTTATGCTCCAAGTCGGACTCTGGTCAAGTCAGCAAGAACCTCTGCAAGTTCCATCTGCTGTTCTAATCTGGAGAACCAAAGTGTGGGCATGTACATTTTCAGTAATAACTTCCCCGGACATTTCGCTGGCCCTGGATGTACAGGGTCGACATTAGAATCAGCCCTGTACGTCCAGGGCTGGCGACCGCCTAATGCCCTCCCTCTCTCTGCCCCCGTGCTGCCCCTTCTCTACCCCTGTCTAACTTCCCCGCACAACTGACAGGAAGTTAGACAGGAAGGGAAAGCTAGCATGAATAATGGGGATCCATCCATCCCCGCTATTTGTGCCTCAAAATAACCTTCTAACAGCTTAGCGAGTGATGGGGTGAGATGGGGGCAGGTTAGGGGTGGAGAGTGGGTGTTGACTGGACCTTGCAGTGAGCTTCGAGGTTAGTACTGCACACTAGTTCTTAATGCTGCAATTAGCATGGGTTAAGAACATATAAGAACATAAGATATGCCATACTGGGTCAGACCAAGGTCAATCAAGCCCAGTATTCTGTTTCCAACAGTGGCCAATCTAGGTCATATGTACCTAGCAGTTTCCCCAAGAGACACAAGTTCCACAATGCTTGTACTGGGTCAAGCATTGACATCTTCGGTCACTTCTTAATAATGGTTTATGGACCTTTCCTCCAGGAACTTGTCCAAACCTTTTTTAAACCCAGCTACACTAACAGCCTTTACTACATCCTCCGGTAACAAATTCCAGAGTTTGATTACACGTTGAGTGAAAAAATATTTTCTTTTATTAGTCTTAAATAGTTTACCCTGTAGCTTCATTGCATGTCCCCTAGTCTTTCTATATTCTGATAAGGTAAACAATCGATCTACGTTTACCCCCGTTCCACTCCGTTCATTAATTTATAGACTTCTATCATATCTCCCCTCAGCCGTCTCTTTTCTAGGTTAAAGAGCCCTAACCTTTTTAGCCTTTCTTCATAGGAGTATCCTTCCATCCCCTTTACCATTTTGGTGGCTCTTCTCTGTACCTTTTCTAAAATCGCTATATCCTTTTTAAGATACGGCGACCAGAATTGCACACAATATTCAAGGTGCGGTCTCACCATGGAACGATATAGAGGCATTATAATATCTTTTGTTTTATTTTCCATTCCTTTCCTTATCATACCTAGCATTCTATTTGCTCTCTTGGCCGCCACTGCACACTGGGCCGAGGGTTTTAACATGGTATCCACAATGACGCCTAAATCTTTTTCCTGGGTGGTGGTTCCTAATGTGGAACCTTGCATCGTGTAACCATAGTTTGGGTTGTTCTTCCCTAGGTGCATAACCTTGCACTTGTCCACATTAAATTTCATCTGCCATTTTGATGCCCAGTCTTCCAATTTATCAAGATCCTCTTGCAATTTTTCACAATCCTCTTGGGTTTTAACAACTTTAAATAGTTTTGTGTCATCTGCAAATTTGATAACCTCACTCGTTATTCCACTTTCCAGGTCATTTATGAATATGTCAAAAAGCAGCGGACCCAGCACAGATCCCTGGGGTACACCACTATTCACCTTTCTCCATTGGGAAAATTGGCCATTTAGCCCTACCCTCTTCTTTCTATCTTTTAACCAGTTCCTGATCCACAATAGTACACTGCCTCCTATCCCATGACTCTTTAGTTTTGCCAAAAGTCTCTGATGAGGGACCTTGTCAAAGGCTTTCTGAAAGTCCAGATACACAATATCAACCGACTCACCTTTGTGCACCTGTTTATTCACTCCTTCAAAAAAACATAACAGATTAGTGAGACAAAATCTTCCTTGTCTAAAGCCATGTTGGCTGTCTCCCATTAGGTTGTGACTATCTACATGCTGAGTAATTTTATTCTTTATGATGGTTTCTACCATTTTTCCCGGTACTGACGTCAGGCTCACCGGTCTGTAGTTTCCCGGATCACCCCTGGAACCCTTTTTAAAAATTGGTGTTACATTGGCGATCCTCCAATCTTCAGGTATTAGAGATGATTTTAATGATAGTTCACAGATTACTGATAGCAGTTCTGCAATCTCATATTTCAGTTCCTTCAACACCCTTGGATGTATACCATCCGGCCCAGGTGATTTGCTACTCTTCAGTTTATCTAATAGTTGTAAGACATCTTCCCGATGTATTGATATTTCCTTCAATTCTTCCGCACCTTTAAATACCACTTCAGTCATGGGTAACATCCCTACATCTTCCTCAGTAAAGACCGAAGCAAAGAATTCATTCAGTCTCCCCGCTATCGCCTTGTCGCCTCTTAGTGCTCCTTTAACCCCTTTATCATCTAATGGACCAACTGACTCTCTCACAGGTTTTTTGCTACGAATGTACTTGAAAAGGTCTTTATTTCGCGTTTTTGCTTCCGCAGCAAGCTTCTTCTCAAATTCTTTCTTTGCCTGCCTTATCAATGCCTTGCATTTGACTTGCCAGTGCTTGTGCTGTTTCCAGGTTTCGTCGTTTGGCTCTTTTTTCCATTTCCTGAAAGATGCTTTTTTGGCAACAACAGCCTCTCTGACCTCACCTTTAAACCATGCTGACAGTTTTTTGGACTTCCTTCCACTTTTCTTAAAGCGTGGAATACAGCTGGTCTGGGCTTCCAAGATAGTATTTTTCAACAACACCCAAGCTTGATGTACGTCTTTAACCTTCGCAACTGCTCCTTTTAGTTTTTTCTTAACTGTTTTCCTCATTTTATCATAGTCTCCCTTTCGAAAGTTAAAAGGTAGTACTGTGGATTTCCTTACTATCCCTCCTCCACTAATTAATTCAAAGGCGATCATGCTATGATCACTATTGCCAAGTGGCCCCAACACCCTTATCTCTTGCACTAGATCTGGTGTTCCACTAAGGACTAGGTCTAATATGGCTTCCCCTCTGGTCGGTTCATGAACCAGCTGCTCCAAGAAGCAGTCATTTATTTCATCTAGGAACTTTATCTCCCTAGCATGTCCTGACGTGACACTGACCCAGTCGATACCGGGGTAATTGAAATCGCCCATTATTATTACTGCGCTGTAACGTTTGTTAGCTTCCTTGATTTCTTTGAGCATTTCATCATTCATTTGGTCATTCTGGCCAGGCGCTCGATAGTACACCCCCACTGCCATCGCCTTCCCCCTTTTATATGAAATTTCAATCCATATAGATTCTACAGCAGATTTTGTTTCCTGCAAAACTTTAATCCTTTCTGAGTCAATGCCCTCTCTAACATAGAGCGCAACCCCTCCACCAATTTGATCAGCTCTATCATTACAATATAGTTTGTACCCAGGTATCACAGTGTCCCACTGGTTGTCCTCCTTCCACCATGTCTCTGATATTCCAATCATATCTAACCTTTCATTTAGTGCTATATATTCTAACTCTCCCATCTTATTCTTTAGACTTCTAGCATTTGCATACAAGCATTTTAGAAAATGTATTTTATTCATGTTAATTTGGCTTTTGTTAGACATGGGTAAATTGGGATCTTTAAGCTCTGTCTGCTCCATACATGAGGGCATTTGGGCTACTTTACTCTTTTGTGGAACCTCTCTGCTTTTGGTAGTATCCTTCAAGGATACATTCTTCCGAACCATCCGCTCTTGGGCGACTGTCGGCTTTCCCCTAATATCTAGTTTAAAAGCTGCTCTATCTCCTTTTTAAAGGTTAATGCCAGCAGCCTGGTTCCATCCCGGTTAAGGTGAAGCCCATCCCTTCGGAAGAGCCCCTCCTTTCCCCAGAATGTTCCCCAGTTCCTAACAAATCCAAAACCCTCATCTCTGCACCATTGTCTCATCCACGCATTGAGACTCCGGAGCTCTGCCTGCCTTTTGGGTCCTGCATGTGGAACAGGAAGCATTTCGGAAAATGCTACCCTGGAAGTTCTGGATTTCAACTTCCTACCTAAAAGCCTAAATTTTGCCTCCAGAACCTCCCTACCACATTTTTCTATGTCATTGGTACCGACATGTACCAAGACAGCAGACTCCTCCCCAGCACTATCAATGAATGGCATTAAGTGCACTCACGTTAATTATGAATACACTCTTACTTTGAGGTACTTCACAGCATTGTAGCTGCCAGGGAACCTGCTAGATACCCTCCTGTTTCCCTTCATATGCTAATTTTTGTCTTCCAATGTGCATTAAAGTGTGAAACCTTTGGCCACATTAGTAAACATGCTCCTTATTGTACGATCAGTAGGAAGAATCAGAGGTGTAGCGTGGGGGGTGCAGGGGGGGCCGGCCGCACCGGGCGCAACATGGGGGGGGCGCTCGCACTCGCAGCTCTCTGTTGCCGATGAGGGGGAAAGGCAGGTCCCTATGATACATGTTGGCGCGTACGCCATCTGGTGGTGGCACTGCAAAGAGGTTTGCGCTATAGCCCTCGAGCCCGCAGTCCTGGGAGTCGCATTGTTCTTGGCAAACCCTCGGCAACAAAGCGCAGGCGATGCGATTGACCCCCTCTAGGTAGCTATTTCACACAAGCTGCCTGGGCGGGGTGGGAGGGGGACTGTTTATCGCGTCGTCGCCCCTCGATCTCAATGTAAAGCTGGGGTTGGGGTCGGATCGCCCTGTGCGCTTGAGAAGGCGGAGCTGCAGGGCGGCATCGCGAGTTTCTGGTTCCGGATCTCCTCCTCTTCCCTGCTGTTGGGCGTTTAACCATGCTTGTCGGGCTCTTGCTGCTGTGCTGTTCGTTTCCCTGGACTCCGGCTCAGCGAGGTCAGTGCTGACGATCGCTCCCTCCCGGGGTAGGATCACGGTCGACTCCCCCGCTCAAAGAAGCTCCCCGGCGGCTAAAATCCACAGGTTAGGGGGCGCAAATTACTTGCCTTGCCCCGGGTGCTGACAACTCACGCTACGCCACTGGGAAGAATGTTCCAGATTGATGGAGTTAAGTATGTCAAGTTGCTTCTAACCGAATTCTTTATGGAGGTGGAATAGACAAAAGATTAGATTGTGATGAACGCAGTACCCATGATGTGCAGAAAGTGATGACACAGCTAAATATTTGGATTATCAGTATGCAGTGCCCATGTGAGTCATTTGCAAAATCTTAAACACCAAGGTTTACTAAATATGTATCACATGATCCGTACAATGGGCATGAGTTATCAACCTTACAGCCATGCTCTGAATGAGCTATAATATTTTCATTGCATTCAAACTAAGACTGTTATAAAGAGAATTACAATAGTCCAGTATGCATGAATCATATGCATGTACTAATGTCTGAATTTCTCTAGCTTCCAAAAGATTGCCAATGAAGCAAATCTTGCCAACCAAGTAACAGAGTCAAAAAGGACTGATTAAATTTATTTAATATACCACTTTGAACAAGAGTTTTGAAGTGGTTTACATTATTTATTTATTTAGACAGATTTGTATACCACCTTATCCTTCAATCAAAGTGGTCACATCACAATTGGAGAGTTACATTTAACATGAGGGTACTTAGCAACATTATACAATGAACTCATATGTCTAGTTGGGATGAGTGGGTATCGAGCTGGCGGAGGTAGTTGCATTACCATTCGGGTGGATAATGATAAAATAACAGTAGAGCAACATAATACAATTTCAAATGAAAATATCCTGCATATGAAATCACCTCAGCATGTAAAGTGTTGAGTAAACAACCATGTTTTCAGAGATTTCGAAAAAGACGAATAAGTACTAGTGTTCGTCAAGTCAACTGGTAAAGAATTTCACAAGAAAGTTCCAATATAGCTGAAAGCACTGCCTCTAGTGGACAGTTTGATAGCAAGAAATGTATTGATCAAACCAAAGACTAGTCAGCGTCTAATATAATCCTGAATGTTTCCACCACATCCATAGTGGGGATTGCAGAGCTCGCCCAGAATACATGGGGAAGCGAATGACACAGTGGGCTTCCTACTAAACCATATGGATTCAGGTTTGCTGACATTACATTTTAATTTGAGCTTCGCATGCCACTGGACTACTGCATCCAGGCAATTATTCAAGTTGACTATATTTAGATCTCATCAGTATAAGGAAGAAACTGAATATTGTCGGCACAAAAGAAATCAGACACCAAAGTCCTACACCGAGGTTGCAAGTGGGGCCATAAACAAATTAAACTGGGATCAAGATGGAGCCCTGAGTTACTACTATAACATTGCTGTGTTATAAGAATACTGGGAACAGAGAATTATGGAGAATGAAGAAGTCGTAATCACCTGGGACATTTCCATACTAACCAATAAAATGTTTTGATGTAAGAAAAAGGGAGCCAGTGGTGCAGGAGTAAAACACACTATAGCATTGCAGATAGAACTGTCAGTTGCAAACAATCATTCAGTACAATATATGGAGAGAAAAAGATCCTTAGTGACAAGGCAATGCTATCAGAGATCAAGATAATGTGACAGGAAAATGCTGGAATATTCCCAAATACGTTGGGTACCACAGGACTGAAGGTCTAGAAAGAAGCTATGTTTGGCAACAGTGGAAGTATGAAGACAAGCACTAGCAGTAAATTTGAGGGATTGAGATCAGACCCAATCAACCCTGGCTTATGAGTAAGGTTCATTTCTGTAATGGTATGCACAAAACGAATTCATTTGCAGACACTGCATCTGAAAGACTTAAGACACCTAAATCGTCTTGCTTGAGGAAAGAGAGAATTGCATATTTAGCAAGCTTCAGTAAAGTACAAGAAGATGTCATTAGAAAAAGTAAATAAAGGACAAGGGATCCTGATAATGACGTTGGAGAGATGGGGAGGTCTTATAGGACATAATTCTTTACTGGTAGGATTGTAGATGACTGAAATGCCTCTGTATAGAGGTTGTAGAAAGCAAAGCTGTGACAGAATTTCACTATTCCTGAGACAGATCCAGGGGACAGTGTTAGCATGAACGAGGAGGGCTAAAATTGATGATGGGCTTGAGTTTTGGATTACCTATGGAAACCTATGTGCTCATGTGACCAATGGTGGAGGGTCAAAAGGGAGTCGCAACAGAAAATACTTTGAATATGGAGTGATATTCTGTAGGCATTCAAGCTAGTACAGCTGAAAGCTGGGAGATATCCTTACCACAGTGGGAGATGATAAAGGCAATGAAGGATAAGGACAAGTGAGAGAACGGTTTAGGTAGGCAAACTTGTATGACTGACGCTGGAAGAGCAGTGTAGGCAGGGACACCAAGCAAACTTGTTGGACCAGGCAATCCTACATCTACTGTATTACTATGGAATAAAAGCCTTGGAAATAGTGATGCCAGATCAGAATTTAAAGAGCAGACAAAAAGTAACTATAGATACTACACACACTGGATATTTCTATAAAGCCTTCAAACTAATTATGTGCAGTGTGCAAAAGTATGAATGATTTTAATGTGACAATTTCAGTAAAAATCCAAAGGATGCTGTGATATCAATGAGATAAACAATTGGAGTCCAGCTTTTACTTATCTCTACAGTATAATACTAATCAGTGTTTATTTTTTTGCTTCTTATTATAGGTTATAAAATTAGCATCCTCTTATACTATAATTGAAAGGATCGCTGGATGAAATTTAATTTGAGTGCAAAATGTTTTTGCAACAGTATGGAGGTTATTTTTTAAAGAAATGACAACTGAAACTGGGAACTAGTGCAGTCAAACCATCCCATATAAAAATAATCACTGGAGTAACAAATCACACCGTCATTAATAGAGGGCAAAAAGGACCTCAGACTGCATCCTCCTTGGAGATTTAACCATCAGTTACTCCTGACAGTTATCAAAAGGTTATTAGAACGGCATCCTCACAGATATAAGCAACCCCCTTTTTTTAAATCCTATTTTCATGAATTTTTAGTCAATCAGCCACTATATTAAATATTGCAATGTGCATCCAGACCCAAATAGCTACTTTATCATATTCCGCCAGGAGCATACTCGACAAGGCCTGCACTTCGCTAAACATCTCTTGCATCAGAGGTGTGTCATGCCACTCATCAGGTGTTCTTATAGCTGACTACCACATAGTCCAGCTAGAAAGTATATAGAAATGGCATGATTAATCTTCAACTACATGTCTGTTACTTAACATGATTCTCTCTACGCCCCATTAATGGCAAACTGCTTACCCAGCACTCTCATTTTGTATAAATCCTGTGTTTTCTAAGTCTTTTCATGTCAGAAGAATGGCTATGAATTATCAGGAAATATTGCTTGAAGCCTCCACTCCAAATAACAGTGCAGTTTCAAACACTAGTGGCAAGCTTGCTCTCCCGAAAACAAGTATACAGTAATATAAATTCTCTTTCATACAAGATCAAAATGAAAGTTACTACCAGTGGATCACTACTAGGGTACTTTGGCTGCCTTTAGGAATAAAAGTTGAACCTTATTGTCTCTCTCTTTAAAGGGAGACACTCATGTGGCCGGCATGTATAACAGGAACTGGAATCTCAGTGATGTCATATAGTACATACTATAGCTTTATTAATAGTGACAAAACAGCCAGTATTGATTCTTCTTTTTTTTAATATCTTTTTTTTTTTTTTAACTACAAAGAATCATTCAATATAGCCCAGGGGTCCACGGATCGAGAGATACGGCCCAGGATAACCACTGATCCCCAAGCTTGTCAAAATTAAATCGATATTTTGCCCTACTTTTTTTTGCACCCCTTTTTTTCTTTTTTTATAAGAATGATTCTTAATATTAAAATATATAATAATAATGCGATTTCAAATCACAATCGAGAAGCCCACCACCTCTCTCCCTCTTTTGTCTATGATTTACACAGTCATGCAAGCTGAATCTCTATAATAAACCGTCACTAATACATGTGGAATCTAAAGCAAAATTATATCCATGAGGATGTAAGTTATAAATCCATTTTGTTTCAAGCTATAATAATCTCTCCGTATTGTCCCTTTGGATATTAGCAGGGACCTGGTCAATGACCATATTCTTCAGTGTGGAAAAAGAATGTGACTGATCTGTGCATTGCTGTATGATGCATGTGGAAAATCTTTTGTGGGATGAACAATATCAATGTTCATTAACTCTGGTTCTTAATGGACTGTGTTGGATCAGTGTGGCTACTCTACTTTGACAGCCTCTCAGTTTAGTTTCTATTTTAGGAAGAAGTTGGGGTGATTAGGCAAGAATTTCAGAATGATGCAGGAGGGTTATTTGGAAGAAAGACGACTGGAGTAGAAAGGGTAAACGTAAATCAGTTGTTTACACCATCAAAAAGTAGAAAGACTAGAGAACATGCAAAGAAGCTACAATGTAACCCATTTAAGAGTAATAAGAGAAGATATTTTTTCACTCAATGCGTAATCAAACTCTGGAATTCATTATCAGAATATGTGATAAAAGCTGTTATTGTAGCTGGGTTTAAAAGAAGTTTGGACAAGTTCCTGGAGGAAAGGTCCAAAACCCATTATTAAAGAGGACCCAGGAAATCCACTGCTTACCCCAGAACAAGCATTGTGGAACTTGTGTACCTTTTCAGAAACCTGCCATGTACTTATGACCTGGATTGGCCACTGCTGGAAACATGATACTGGACTCGATGGACCTTGGTCTGACCCTTATGGCATTTCTTATTTTCTTATCTTCATAGCGATTGGGGAGGATTTTGAAGGTCTTGAAGCTGACAGTACTTCTATATTGGATTCTTTTGTTCCTGTTTCCTTTGATCAAGTGATTACTATGTTGTCTGGCTTTAAATCTAAGTCATGTCCTTCACATATAATTTCTTGTACAGTTGGTTAATTCATCTTTGAGCCAAAGGTGTACTTCTGAGGAGTTGACTTGTGCTAGTATGAAGCCAGTTTTAAAGAAAAGCAGCCAACCCATTCACAACAATCAATCTCCAGGAACAAGCAGGAATGAGTCTTCACATATGGGTATTGTCGGTACCGACGGAGCCTGCACGGGAACGCTCCCCAGCGTCCAAAAATGAAAGCTTTTGGGAGCATCTCACAGCGCCTGCGCGCTGCCTTCCCGCCTTTTCCAACTGCCTCTATCCAGTTCTTCTTTTCCGCGGAGCCAGCAGGTCGTGTTTCCTGTCACCGCTGAAGAATTTCTTATTTTCTTTTATTTTTCTTTAGTTGCGTGTCTGCCTTCTCGATACCGGACTGATACCGGTCTTTTTTCTTCTTAAAAAAAAACAAACAAAACTTTTCTGTCTGTATTTCAGTGCATTTTTTCTTCTGGGGCCTTAGGCCTACAGATATATTTTTCCTCATGGAAAAACACCCCTCCGGGTTTAAAAAGTGCACGAAGTGCAGCAGCACTATTTCTGTCACTGACACCCATGACTGGTGTCTAAAATGTTTGGGTCCTGACTACTCCATCGCGGATTGTGAGTCCTGTTCCATGATGTCTAAGAGAGGGTTACAAAATCGGGCAGCCAAGCTCAGTACCCTGTTTCCCTCCGATGCAGCTTCTGTGGCATCGACGTCTCCCAGGGCTTCTTCTTCATCCCATGGATCTCAGGTAATCAAACTTAAATCTGGCCGGTCCTCAAAGAGTTCATCTCCTTCTAAGTATCGAGATGCCCCCGGGCTTACTCTTGAGGAATCCACACCAGCAAAATTACCCCGGCGGGAGGCTCCAGCTTCCAAAGCTCTACCTATGGGGTCACAGGTTGACATCGATGGCTCGGCCTCGACCGATCACCTGTTACAATGTTCTGGGGTACCGGCGGTTTCCACCGGTACCGACATCCAGACATTGGTGGCGTCGATGGATCAGAATATTCTGACCATGCAGCGTGCCATTACGGCATTCATACAAGCTGCGACGCCTACGGTACCGCAACAAACCCCGTTGTCGGTACCCATACCGATTCCGGTACAGGATCCGATTCCGGTTCCGATACCAGTACCGCTTGCATCGACATCAGCATCGACGGCAGCGGTACACTATCCAGTGATGCCTATCAGTACCGACCCGGTACGATTACTCCCGATGTCGATACCTCCCGATACCCGTATCGGGCTCTCTGGGAGCATCCAGACAGTCGATACTTCGATTCCTCTGAAGATTCCGATTCATCAGAGGCCTTAATTGAAGCATCGGGGATCCTTCCTCAGGAACCCTCTTCTCCAAAAAGGAGAATGTCTCCTCCTGAAGACTTGTCTTTCTAGGACTTCATTAGGGAGGTGGCCAAAGGCCTGTCCATCTCAGTAGCCTCTGAAACTGAACCTAGAGCCAAGAAATTGGATATCCTACAATATCCTAAGGCTCCTAAAGATCACATGTTAGGTATATGGGAGACTCCTCTTTCCACCTCCCCTCACTCCCGGAGGTTGGACACCATGTATCGTGTTCCTCCTTGTCCTGGGTTTCATAAGACTCAGCTTCCTCACCACTCCATTGTGGTAGAGTCTGCTATGAAAAAGATCAAGAGTACAAAAAGGCACTCTTCTGCTCCTCCAGGAAGAGAATGCAGAACCCTGGATGCCTTTGGCAGGAAAACTTTCCAGGCCAGTATGCTTGTAGCCAGAATCAACTCCTATAGCCTCTATATGGGGATGTTTCTGAAAGAGGTTACAGATCATCTACAAACCTTATCTCCTTTTATGTCAGAAGATAAGAGAGAAGAATATATCACCTGGCTTAAACATGCTCAGGATGTATCCAAGTTTTCCAACCGTGCAGCCTTTGACTCTTTTGAGGGTGCCAGTAGAGCCTCGGCTATTGCCATAGGTGCACGCAGAGTTGCTTGGTTACAAGCCTCTGATTTGGAATCCTAGGTAACCTTCCCTGTACAGGGGAAAACCTCTTTGGCAAAGATTGGCAAGCAAAAGCCAATCAGATAAGAACATAAGAACATAAGATATGCCATACTGGGTCAGACCAAGGTCCATCAAGCCCAGTATTCTGTTTCCAACAGTGGCCAATCTAGGTCATATGTACTGTGATGTAGCAGACTCTTGTGAAGCAATGGAAACTGATAGTGATCCGGTGGAGAGAACCGGTACTGCAGCGGAATGCAGGATTTTCTCTTCTGAGATAAAGAAACACAGAGCTAATCAGGAACCACACCTCACCTCAAGGCAGGTGAGGAGCCAAGTCTCTGATTGGGCACGCCCAAGCAGGAGGCGGGCAGTGCAGTACTCAAGCAGCTTGTTAAGAACCCAGAAACAGAAACAGTTAGAAAGTCAGCAAGAAAGGCAAAGAGACGATCAGCGAGATTGGCAAGGAGTGGAGCAAGGAGAGGAGGAGTCAGGACACAAGCACCTGGATGAGGACAGGTCAGATGACCAGGAACCGTTGGTGAGAGAACCACTAAGCAGCTGTGATCCACGAAGGAGCAGACAGGACATGGGAGACTCAGGGGCAAAGAAAGACTTCTGTAAGCAGAAGAATTCAAAGGCACTGAGAGACCCAAGGCTGCAGCCCAGGAGTTTAAAGGACAAGCAGAACCTTGGAACAGGAGGCAGTGGGAGAAAGAAATACCCTGGAAGAAGCCCCAGCACAAGGTATCTGGTGGGTTTAGAACGGCTAGCAAGCTTAACAGTGGGAAGCCAGAAAGAGTGAACTTTAATTGTGAAAGACAGGACAAAGGCAGAAAGTTTGATAGTAATTGGTTAAGCCAAGAGAAGCCTAACTGTTTTCCTTTTAAAACTCTGAAAGACTCTCCAAGCACAGCTGAAGCGTTTTACCCTGCACTTTCATTTGGAGATAGGTGGGGGAAGGGAAATGCTTACAGCTGAACTCTTGTCCGAGTAGAAGCACTGATAATTGCCAAGAGATAAGAACTGTAAACAAGCATTTACCTGAAGGAGGATATCCTCAGCCTAGTTCAGAAAATACACAGGCTGAATTCCTTCTCACGGAATTCAGGGAGTTCTTTAAGACCAGAGCAGTTTCTCCCAATAACGTAGAAAAGCCTATGAGCAGCTGTGAGGAAGAAAAGCCTTTAAATTCTCTGCCGTCTACAGAGCTGGAAGTCCCGATGGACTGCTCTACTTGTGTGATTCAAAAGGACATTTAAATGATATGCTTGCCAATGTTTTATGAAGGAATATAAGAAACTTACCTCACTGATTGCCATGCTAAAGAAGCTTATGTGAAGAGAATAAGTGAAAGCATATTGTGTGCAATTCAGGAGCATTGCTGTTACCAGTTTTCTGTTACGTTACTGAAAGGAGGTCTGTCAGACGGCTGCCTAGGGTGAGAACTTACACAATCTTGACGATGCATATATTCATATGATTCTTGCAAGGTATTGTGGGTATTGTAGTTCATTCACTCCCAAACACAGCTGATGACAATAATTTGAGTTGTGAAACCAAGTGGTAAGATCAATAAAATACTTCTTTTATTGATGGGGTTTAATTCACCCAGCACATGTATGCTTGATAGCACTATAAATGAGGTTACTTGCTTGCAGTGTTTAAAATGGATAACAAAAAGTCACAAAGTAAACCAGAAAACAACCTTCAGCTTGTCAGGCAATTAGCTAATGTTTTCTTAGCAAATAATTACCAAATACAAAGGCACAAAGTAAAGAATAAACTTTGCTGGTTAGGTTAACTTCTGCTTATTTTCCACGCCGATCTCAGCAGTGATTCTCCCTTGCTCACACACACAATCAGGTGCAGCCCTAATTACTATCAATGGACCAGCTGAAAGCCTTTAGCTGGCTGGCCGCTACTGTGTGAGCCCAAATCCTGCTTTAAGAGCTGTTTGCAGTGGAAATAAAGAACAAAGTTAGGTTTCTTTGTGATGGCTGATGTGTTTGCTCAGAGAAAGCTAGCCATAGCATTTAGATAGAGAACAGTCCATATAAATAGTTTCATCTGCTGTATCTCCCTCTTCATCAACAATCATAGGGTCTATATCATACATTGGCACAGATGAGTCTTTCATTAAGGCACTATCATGAGAATGCTTATTCCCTTGCTGCCATTCTCTGTTATAGATAGGGTCTGGATCAGTGTTCATACCTGAGCCTCTCCTGCTATCATTATTCCTCTCTGTATAGCCTGGCCAATATGTAACCCAATTCTGATGTCCAGCCTTCCAATCTTGATCCCTGGACACTGGATCTCCTCTCACATACCTTCTGGCCTTGGTCTGAAAGTCCCTTCCACGTGCAGTCTTCTCTCTTCCAGGTAGCCACTGGTGATTCCTATCTCTGCCACTCCATTCCTCTGGCTGAATCCAGTCCAATGGACTCTGCTGGCTTTTGGAATACCTCCCAGTATGAGTACTGCCTTGGAATCTCCCAGACCTTCCAATGGCCTTTCTTCTCTTCCTTCCAGAGAGTTTCCTTCTCTCTCTATCTGCGTGGCTTTTGCTGAAGCTGTTCTTCCAACTCTCCCTGAAGCTGGGCTGGAGCTTGTAGTAACTGTTATCTGAAGAATAAGCTCTATTCTTATCCTGTTCTAATGTGTGCTGCTCCCTAACACAGCGCAGCTGTCTTGAATCAGGCCCTGCCCTTTGAGATGAGTGCTTAGGGATTACCTCATAGCTCTCTTGATTGCACACACATTTTCTCACTTCAGCCCCTCTCATGGCTGCTGGAAACCTGGTGCATTCTGGGACTGGTAGTCTTTTATGTGAAAACTCTGTTTTCTTGCTTCTACCAGAACTGACAGGTTGCTTGTTCAGAGTCACATCATCTTTTCTATAGCTCCTACCTGAGCTATGATAAGCTTCCTTATCACAGGTCACATGACAATTGAATGTGATCCAGAATGGACATTTAGCCAAGCAGTAAATAGCCTTGTTTAGTTAAGTTTCTCAGCCTTGTTTTGTGCTACATTGTTTCCTTTACGTCTGCTGCATTTGAACTGCGAAAGCGGGAAATAAACCTCACAAAAGAAATTTTCTTTGCCTTGCCTTACTACTTGAGCTCCAACACAACTACAACCTTACCCTCAAGGGCAACCAAGGCCAGCCCCTCCCTTAACCCCCAAGGTCCAGGGAGTGGGTGGGTGGCAGTACCTAGCAGTTTCCCCAAGAGACACAAGTTCCACAATGCTTGTACTGGGTCAAGCATTGATATCTTCGGTCACTTCTTAATAATGGTTTATGGACCTTTCCTCCAGGAACTTGTCCAAACCTTTTTTAAACCCAGCTACACTAACAGCCTTTACTACATCCTCCGGTAACAAATTCCAGAGTTTGATTACACGTTGAGTGAAAAAATATTTTCTTTTATTAGTCTTAAATAGTTTACCCTGTAGCTTCATTGCCTGTCCCCTAGTCTTTCTATATTCTGATAAGGTAAACAATCGATCTACGTTTACCCGTTCCACTCCGT
The DNA here is from genome assembly GCA_033557465.1 of Ichthyophis bannanicus. Taxonomy (NCBI): domain Eukaryota; kingdom Metazoa; phylum Chordata; class Amphibia; order Gymnophiona; family Ichthyophiidae; genus Ichthyophis; species Ichthyophis bannanicus. The sequence continues at coordinate 550,631,368 of CM066033.1, forward strand.
TCATTAATTTATAGACTTCTATCATATCTCCCCTCAGCCATCTCTTTTCCAGGTTAAAGAGCCCTAACCTTTTTAGCCTTTCTTCATAGGAGTATCCTTCCATCCCCTTTACTATTTCGGTGGCTCTTCTCTGTACCTTTTCTAAAATCGCTATATCCTTTTTAAGATACGGTGACCAGAATTGCACGCAATATTCAAGGTGCAGTCTCACCATGGAACGATATAGAGGCATTATAATATCTTTTGTTTTATTTTCCATTCCTTTCCTTATCATACCTAGCATTCTATTTGCTCTCTTGGCCGCCGCTGCACACTGGGCCGAGGGTTTTAACATGGTATCCACAATGATGCCTAAATCTTTTTCCTGGGTGGTGGTTCCTAATGTGGAACCTTGCATCGTGTAACCATAGTTTGGGTTGTTCTTCCCTAGGTGCATAACCTTGCACTTGTCCACATTAAATTTCATCTGCCATTTTGATGCCCAGTCTTCCAATTTATCAAGATTCTCTTGCAATTTTTCACAATCCTCTTGGGTTTTAACAACTTTAAATAGTTTTGTGTCATCTGCAAATTTGATAACCTCACTTGTTATTCCATTTTCCAGGTCATTTATGAATATGTCAAAAAGCAGCGGACCCAGCATAGATCCCTGGGGTACACCACTATTCACCTTTCTCCATTGGGAAAATTGGCCATTTAGCCCTACCCTCTGCTTTCTATCTTTTAACCAGTTCCTGATCCACAATAGTACACTGCCTCCTATCCCATGACTCTTTAGTTTTGCCAAAAGTCTCTGATGAGGGACCTTGTCAGAGGCTTTCTGAAAGTCCAGATACACAATATCAACCGACTCACCTTTGTCCACCTGTTTATTCACTCCTTCAAAAAAACATAACAGATTAGTAAGACAAGATCTTCCTTGTCTAAAGCCATGTTGGCTGTCTCCCATTAGGTTGTGATTATCTACATGCTGAGTACTTTTATTCTTTATGATGGTTTCTACCATTTTTCCCGGTACTGACGTCAGACTCACCGGTCTGTAGTTTCCCGGATCACCCCTGGAACTCTTTTTAAAAATTGGTGTTACATTGGCGATCCTCCAATCTTCAGGTATTAGAGATGATTTTAATGATAGTTCACAGATTACTGATAGCAGGTCTGCAATCTCATATTTCAGTTCTTTCAATACCCTTGGATGTATACCATCCGGCCCAGGTGATTTGCTACTCTTCAGTTTATCTAATAGTTGTAAGACATCTTCCTGATGTATCGATATTTTCTTCAATCCTTCCGCACCTTTAAATACCACTTCAGTCATGGGTAACATCCCTACATCTTCCTCAGTAAAGACCGAAGCAAAGAATTCATTCAGTCTCTCCGCTATTGCCCTGTCGCCTCTTTGTGCTCCTTTAACCCCTTTACCTTCTAATGGACCAACTGACTCTCTCACAGGTTTTTTGCTACGAATGTACTTGAAAAGGTCTTTACTTCGCGTTTTTGCTTCCGCAGCAAGCTTCTTCTCAAATTTTCTCTTTGCCTACCTTATCAATGCCTTGCATTTGACTTGCCAGTGCTTGTGCTGTTTCCAGGTTTCGTCGTTTGGCTCTTTTTTCCATTTCCTGAAAGATGCTTTTTTGGCAACAACAGCCTCTCTGACCTCACCTTTAAACCATGCTGGCAGTTTTTTGGACTTCCTTCCACTTTTCTTAAAGCATGGAATACAGCTGGTCTGGGCTTCCAAGATAGTATTTTTCAACAACACCCAAGCTTGATGTACGTCTTTAACCTTCGCAACTGCTCCTTTTAGTTATTTCTTAACTGTTTTTCCTCATTTTATCATAGTCTCCCTTTCGAAAGTTAAAAGGTAGTACTGTGGATTTCCTTACTATCCCTCCTCCACTAATTAAATCAAAGGTGATCATGCTATGATCACTATTGCCAAGTGGCCCCAACACCCTTATCTCTTGCACTAGATCTGGTGTTCCACTAAGGACTAGGTCTAATATGGCTTCCCCTCTGGTCGGTTCATGAACCAGCTGCTCCAAGAAGCAGTCATTTATTTCATCTAGGAACTTTATCTCCCTAGCATGTCCTGACGTGACACTGACCCAGTCGATACCGTGGTAATTGAAATCACCCATTATTATTACTGCGCTGTAACTTTTGTTAGCTTCCTTGATTTCTTTGAGCATTTCATCATCCATTTGGTCATTCTGGCCAGGTGCTCGATAGTACACCCCCACTGCCATCGCCTTCCCCCTTTTATATGGAATTTCAATCCATATAGATTCTACAGCAGATTTTGTTTCCTGCAAAACTTTAATCCTTTCTGAGTCAATGCCCTCTCTAACATAGAGCGCAACCCCTCCACCAATTTGATCAGCTCTATCATTAGGATATAGTTTGTACCCAGGTATCACAGTGTCCCACTGGTTGTCCTCCTTCCACCATGTCTCTGATATTCCAATCATATCTAACCTTTCATTTAGTGCTATATATTCTAACTCTCCCATCTTATTCTTTAGACTTCTAGCATTTGCATACAAGCATTTTAGAGAATGTATTTTATTCATGTTAATTTGGCTATTGTTAGACATGGGTAAATTGGGATCTTTAAGCTCTGTCTGCTCCATACTTGAGGGCATTTGGGCTACTTTACTCTTTTGTGGAACCTCTCTGCTTTTGGTATTATCCTTCAAGGATACATTCTTCCGAACCATCCGCTCTTGGGCGACTGTCGGCTTTCCCCTAATATCTAGTTTAAAAGCTGCTCTATCTCCTTTTTAAAGGTTAATGCCAGCAGCCTGGTTCCATCCCGGTTAAGGTGAAGCCCATCCCTTCGGAGAGCCCCTCCTTTCCCCAGAATGTTCCCCAGTTCCTAACAAATCCAAAACCCTCATCTCTGCACCATTGTCTCATCCACGCATTGAGACTCCGGAGCTCTGCCTGCCTTTTGGGTCCTGCGCGTGGAACAGGAAGCATTTCGGAGAATGCTACCCTGGAAGTTCTGGATTTCAACTTCCTACCTAAAAGCCTAAATTTTGCCTCCAGAACCTCCCTACCACATTTTCCTATGTCCTTGGTACCGACATGTACCAAGACAGCAGACTCCTCCCCAGCACTATCTTTGACCTTATCTAGGTGGCGCTTGAGGTCTGCTACCTTCGCACCAGGCAGGCATGTTACCAGGCGATCCTCACGTCCACCAGCCACCCAGCTATCTACATGCCTAATGATCGAATCACCAACTATAACGGCTGTCCTAACCCTTCCCTCATGGGCACATGGCCCTGGAGAAACTTCCTCGGTGCGAGAGGGTTTTACATCACCTGGAGGACAGGTCCTAGTTACAGGATCACTTCCTGCCACACCAGGGTGATGCTCTCCTGTTACGTGACCTCTCTCCTCCATGGCAACAGGGGTGCTGCCAGACTGGAGGTGGGACTTCAGGACTATATCCCTGTAGATCTCGTCTATGTAACTCACTGTCTGTCTTATGTTTTCCAAGTTTGCTACTTTAGCCTCTAGAGAACGGACTCGTTCCCTGAGAGAAAAGAGCTCCTTGCACCTAGTGCACACGTAAGACCTCTCACCAACTGGGAGAAAATCATACATGTGACACTCAATGCAAAAGACTGGAAAGCCCCCATTCCGCTGCTGGACTGCTGTCTGCATCTTAGTTTTAAGTTTGTGTCTAGATCTTTAAGTTCTTACTTACTAGGGGTTGCTATGGGTATTTATACCAATAAAACTGTACCTAATACGTTTAATATACCTTGTTCACCTGAAGCTTAATTAATCTCAGGTCCTTAGTGTATGACTGATTTGGGTAATGAGCTTCACCTGAAAGCACCTCCTGTCTTTTAAGATGTGTAAGTACCTATAAAGCTATGATTATCCCAGGGGACGGTGGGTGTGGGGAGGGAGGGAAATAACACTTATTAAAAGAGGGCTGCTACACAGTACCCTGTCTTGTGCTGCTGAGGTAAGCTAAATTCTGATTTGATTTAAATTATAGCTCTTAGCTGCTGCTAGGCTCTAACTTCTTATGAAATTTAAACTACAAGCTCTCTGCTGGGTACTAAATTTAACCAGAAAGCTCTCTTCTGTGTTTTAAATTTAAACTAAAAGTACTTTGCTGTTACTTGGCCCTGAGTGACTATTAAATTTAAACTACAAGCTCTCTGCTGGGTATGAAATGTAACCAGAAAGCTCTCCTCTGTGTTTTAAATTCAAACTTTAATTGCTGCTATTAGGCCCTAACTGATCCAACAAAAAACAGTGGGTTCACAGATTAAGTAGCTTTAATACAAAGAATTCTTTTTAGAAAATTACCAGAAGTATATACTCACAGTTGCAGATTTCTCTCCAGAAGTAACAGTCCCCCTTTCTAGTCCTTCAAGATGGATGCTGAAAATTCTGCTTTAGATAGACTTTCAAAGTCTACTACTGCTCCTTTTAAAAAGAGGTTATTCAAAAAAGGATCTTTCCCAAAAAAAGGGAAATTTTCTTCAGGTTACGGTCAGCCCTCTTACGAAGGTCGTTTTGCTACAAAGAGACAGCAACAACCAAAACAGGCCAAGTCTCAGGCTGCAAGGACTGCTACGGCCCAACAGCCTCAGCCTCCTCAGGGCCTTTGACTTTCCACTAGAGAACTTAGCCTTTCTGGCTCTAGAACATCCAGAGCCTCTCACCATCCCAGGAAGGTTAGCTCACTTTGCTTCCAGATGGGAACAAATCACAGCAGAGCAATGGACCCTCTCCATCATATGAGATGGGTACAAGCTTCATTTCTTAAACCTTTCTCCTCACACCATGGTGAAACAGTTCAATTCTCCAAAATCTCTCCTCAATCTTCTAGGTCAAGAGATTGCTACCCTTCTTGCCCAAGGGGCAATAGAAGAAGTACCCCTTCTTCAACAGGGCTCAGGGTTCTACTCCCCCTATTTTCTCATTCCAAAGAAAACGGGGGGCTACAGACCCATACTAGATCTCAGAGAATTGAACAAGTTTCTATGCAAGGAGAAATTCAAGATGATCTCTCTCGGAACTCTCCTTCCATACCTCCAGAGTCAGGACTGGCTTTGTTCTCTAGATTTCAAGGATGCGTACACCCATGTCCTCATCCATCCAACACACAGAAGGTTCCTTCGGTTCCTTTTTCAAGGAAAGCACTACCAATACAAGGTGCTTCCCTTCGGTCTGGCCTCTGCTCTAAGAGTGTTCACAAAATGCATGGCAGTAGTAGCTGCATTTCTGCGCACTCTAGGAATATTCGTATTCCCATATCTGGACGACTGGCTCATCCGAGCTCCATCTCAGTCAGAGGCCCAGACTTCCCTGGCGTGTTCTTCAGTATCTGGGACTGGTAATCAACATTCCAAAATCCCATCTCCCCCTACTCAGTCCCTAGAGTTCATAGGGGCCTTACTGGATACCACAACTGCAAGGGCCTATCTTCCCCAGGCCCGTTGCCTACGCTTGGTGCAGTTAGCCTCCCAGATTGAGTTAAAATCCCGTTTAACTGCTCGAGAGATGTTACAACTCTTAGGCCACATGGCATCCACGGTGCATGTGGTTCCTTACGCTCGCCTTCACATGAGGGCAGCTCAGTGGACCCTATCCACCCAATGGACTCAGGCATCAGGTTGCCTGTCAGACAAAATAGCAACCTCCAGTCGCCTCTTTTGGTCCCTCCACTGGTGGAAGTCCACTCAAAATCTGTTGCTGGGGTCCCCCTTTCAACAGGTGTTACCCCAAGCAACCCTTACAACAGATGCCTCCCCAAAGGGTTGGGGAGCTCATCTACAAGATCTCTCCACCCAAGGCATCTGGTCTCCACAGGAGACATCTCTACATATCAACCTCTTAGAGCTCAGAGCAATCTTTCTGGCTCTCAGAGTCTTTCGCACCCTGCTCAGCTACAAGACAGTCCTCATCCACATGGATAACCAGGTAGCCATGTTCTACGTGAACAAGCAGGGAGGGACGGGTTCTCTGTCGCTTTGCAACGAAGCTCTGAGATTGTGGGCCTTCGCCAGAGAGCATCAAATCCATCTCATGGCAGTGTATCTTGCAGGAGTTCAAAACTCTTGGGCAGACAGACTCAGTCGAGTTCTGCTTCCACACGAATGGTCCCTTCATGGGGACCAGATAGCCAGAATCTTTCGAATTTGGGGAACCCCAGACGTAGACCTGTTTGCAAGTCCGTGGAATGCCAAACTTCCCCGGTTCTGTTCCAGGATTCTATGTCAGGGAGTTCAGGCCAGAGATGCCTTCCTCCTTCATTGGGGGCAAGATTTCCTCTATGCCTTTCCTCCTATTCCCCTCATTCCTATGACACTGTTCAAGCTTCAGAGAGACAAGGGATCTATGATCCTCATAGCACCACATTGGCCACGCCAAGTGTGGTACCCTCTACTTCTGCATCTCTCTCAAGCTCCCTCCCTAGACCTGGGGTCTGCTCCAGATCTCCTCTCCCAGGAGGAGGGAACCTTGTGGCACCCAAATCCTCAGTCTCTTCATCTCAGGGCCTGGTTGCTGAAGGCCTAGACATTCAGGATCTACACCTTTCTCAGCAAGTGAAGGACATCCTTCATGCTTCCAGAAAGCCTTCCACCAGACGTTCATATGCTTTTAAATGGAAAAGTTTTTCCATTTGGTGTGCAGAGAAGGGTCTCAACCCTCTTGCAATACCTTTGAATTTTTTACTTGACTGTTTGATGCATTTGTCTCATGCAGGCCTTAAAACAAATTCAATCAGAGTCCATTTGAGTGCTATTGCAGCATCCCTTAAGCCTCTCCATGGACAGCCTGTTTCCTCTCATCCTCTTATAGCAAGATTCATGAGAGGCCTTCTTTTGACTAAACCTCCCATTAGACCACCTCCAGTGGCATGGGACTTGAATCTGGTTCTTGGCCAGCTTATGAAGCCTCCGTTTGAACCCTTAGCCACTACCTCCTTGAAATTCCTTTCCTGGAAAGTTATTTTTCTCATTGCACTCACCTCAGCTCACCGTATCAGTGAGCTGCAAGCTTTAGTGGCTAATCCTCCTTATACAAGGTTCCATCATGACAAGGTAGTCCTCAGAACTAATCCACACTTTATGCCTAAAGTGGTCTCACCTTTTCATCTGAACCAAGAGGTGTATTTACCTGTCTTTTTTCCAGGACCTCATGCATCAAGTGCAGAGAGGAATCTTCATACCCTGGATTGTAAAAGAGCACTTGCTTTCTACTTACAAAGGACACAGCAACATAGAAAGTCCTCTCAACTTTTTGTTGCTTTTGACTCTTCTCATTTAGGACTTCCAGTCTCTAAGAGAACTCTGTCTAATTGGATTGCTCAGTGTATTTCCTTCGCCTACCAGAGTAAGAACCTTTCTCTGGGGGGCCATGTCACAGCTCACAATGTGAGGGCCATGGCAGCATCTATGGCTCATCTTAACTCTGTGTCCATCGACCAAATCTGTCGAGCGGCCACCTGGGCATCGGTTCATACCTTCACAGCCCATTACTGCTTGGACAAGGACTGCCGCCGAGATGCCTTGTTTGGTCAGGCTGTTCTCAAACACCTGTTCCATACCTAATCAACTCCTACCCTCCATCCCTGACTGGATGCCTGAGATTCATAGGGGGAGCTGGAGCCCTTCCCAGGGACTCACAATCTGGGTGATCTCCCAGGCATCTCTAGCTGGGGAGTCCCCATATATGAAGACTCATTCCTGCTTGTTCCTGGAGATAGCACAGTTACTTACCTGTAACAGGTGATCTCTGGGAACAGCAGGAATAAGTCTTCACGACCCACCCACCTCCCCTAGGAGTTGTATCTCTCTATCTATCTTTCCTTTCCTCTCTCTTTGTCTCAGCTTTAAAACTCGAACTGGAGAGAGGCAGTTGGAAAAGGCGGGAAGGCAGCGCGCAGGCGCTGTGAGATACTCCCAAAAGCTTTCATTTTTGGACGCTGGGGAGCGTTCCCGCGCAGGCTCCGTCGGTACCGATGATACCCATATGTGAAGACTTATTCCTGCTGTTCCCAGAGATCACCTGTTACAGTTAAGTAACTGTGCTTTCTTATCAATCTATTTCACAGCTGCCCTTTTTGGGTAAGTTTGTTGAGAAGTTTGTTTATCAGCAGTTGTTGGCTTTTGTGGATCTACTTTTGTGGTTTCCAGGTTGACCATGGAACTGAAACAATCTTAGATGCATTTGGCCCTCGATAAGGGTAAGGATAGATTGTTAGTGTATTTGGATTTATTGGTGGCATTTAATACTGTTGACCATGCCCTCCTCCAGAGGTTGTCCCGGTTGGTTCAAGAGGTTGGTATTACAGTGGTTTGCTTCTTATTGAGATCTTGCAGACAGTTTTTGGCATAGAAGAGGGTATATACAACTATGCAGTTGCTTGATTGTAGTCTTCCATGGGGGTCTGTGCTCTCTCCTCTACTTTTTGATTTATTTATTCGTTCATTGACATTTTTTTTCAAACGTTTGATGTGAAAGTGGACAAGGCCATGGGACCGGATGGGATACATCCCAGGATACTGAAAGAGCTCAGAGAGGTTCTTGCAGGGCTGTTAAAGGATGTTTTCAACAGTTCCTTGGAAACAGGAGTAGTTCCTCAGGACTGCAGAATGGCTGATGTCGTACTTCTACACAAAAGTGGTGACAGGGAAGAAGTGTCAAACTACAGGCCTGTGAGCCTTACCTCGGTGGCGGGAAAAGTAATGGAGGCGCTTCTGAAGGAGCTTATACTGAACTTTCTCAAAACCAAAAGGTTGTAAGATCCGAGGCAACATGGTTTTACCGAAGGACGATGTTGCCAAACAAATCTGATTGAGTTCTTTGACTGGGTGACCAGAGAACTAGATCAGGGGCATGCGATGGATGTCATCTACCTGGATTGCAGCAAAGCCTTTGCTACTCTTCCTCATAGGAGGTTTATAAATAAACTTAGTAGTTTGGGGATGGGTCCCAAGATGGTAAACTGGATCAGAAATTGGTTGACTGATAGACGACAGAAGGTGATGGAAAATGGAGCTCACTCGGAGGAAAGGAAGGTGATTAGCGGGGTGACCCAGGGTTCGGTCCTGGGCCCGGCACTGTTCAATGTATTTGTGAGTGATATTGCTGACAGACTGAATGGAAAGGTCTGTCTTTTTGCAGATGACACGAAAATTTGCAACAGAGTGGACTCCCCCGAGGGAGTCCTTAACATGAGAAAAGATCTACAAAAGCTGGAAGAATGGTCAAATGCTTAGCAATTAAGATTTAATGCAAAGACATGCAGAGTCATGCGCTTGGGTAGCAGAAACCCAAGAGAAATGTACACGATAGGGGACGCGAGGTTGGTGTGCACGGATCAGGAGAAAGACCTTGGTGTGGTTATTTCTGTAGATCTCAAGGTGGCAAAACAGTGCGACAAGGCGGTGGCAAAAGCCAGGAGGATGTTGGGCTGCATACGAAAAGGAATTACCAGCAGAAAGAAAGAGGTTCTAATACCACTGTATAAGTCACTGGTGAGGCCTCACTTGGAATACTGTGTTCAGTTTTGCAGACCGTATCTTGCAAAGGATGTAAAAAGAATGGAATCTGTTCAGAGGAAGGTGACCAAAATGATTTGGAGCCTGCGTCAGAAGCCTTATGAGAAGAGACTTGAAGACCTAAATATGTACACTTTGGAGGAGAGGAGGGATAGGGGAGATATGATTCAGAGCTTTAAGGAGAAATAATGAACAAACAAACCCAAAGACTGGGAAGCTGTTAAACGAGAGGGCATAACATGAAGCTGCAAGGTGGAAAATTGAAAGGCAATATCAGGAAATACTTTTTCACTGAGAGGGTGGTGGATGCTTGGAATGCCCTCCCGATGGAGGTGGTGGGGGCAAATACGGTGACAGAATTCAAAATGGCATGGGACAGACACAATGGATCCATTTATAGCAACAGAATAAAATCAAAATAAACTGAACCATCTAACTTCTCAACAAATAGGGGTGTCCTGCATGGAGTGGTGGGTTCACCCCTAAACAAAGACATGGGGAGAGGTGGCCTGAGGGGCGGCCTGCACAGAGTTGCACCTACTCCTGCCATCTTACTCCGGCTTTCTTACTGGGCAGACTAGATGGACTATACTGGGCTTTATCTGCCGTCATTTACTATGTTACTATATATTTTATTATTTGTTTGATGATATTTGTTGAGGATAGTGGTTGAAGAAAATCAAGAAGTATGCCTTATTTCAACTAACAATTTTTTTGCAGGCGACTATAGTCTGGTTATAGACCTCTAGGTTGAACTTAAATGTTGAAAAGTCTGACTATATTTGGATTAGTTGTTTGAATAGGCCATTATCTTTTGCACCAGATATTTGAGGGATTCAATTGATTCACCAGCAGAAAATATGAATTTGGGTGTGATTATTGATAAAGGATTTTCCTACCATGATCACATTACCTCGGTTGTCCGGGTTTCTTTTGCTAGTCTGTGGTTGCTCTGCCAGTTGCGCCCATTGCTGAAGTCACATGATCTTGCTTCCTTAGTCCACTCGTTTGTTACATCACAGTTGGATTGTTGAAATGCTGTTTGTTGGGCTTCCAAAGTATCTACTTCATCGACTACTGCTGGTACAGAATAAGGCTGCGCGTTTGTTAACATCTAAGAAAGTGCAGGATCATGTTACTCCTATTTTGGAAACTCTTCACTGGTTGCGTTGGAGGCCTGCATTCATTTTAAAGTATTGTGTTTGGTTTATTGGGCTTTATATTGTAATGATCCAGCTTATTTGAAGTCTTATTTATCTTTGTATGTTCCGGATCAGAGTTTTCCTTCTTCCCAGCAGGCACTTTCTGTGGTGCTTGCAAGTGTTAATCTACAGTGCACTTTTTTTGTTCAAGGTCCCTGTTTATGTTTGTGTGTTCGTTTATTTAATCTGATATACCGCCCTTCGTTACACCAGAGCGGTTTACATAGTACAAATCAAGTCAGGATGGGCACAAGCCCCATAGCGAGAAAAGAACTACATAGTTGGGACAGGAAAGAGGAAAATAGTAGGAAATGGGTTAAAGTATGGAGCGTGGGGAAGACAAAGACAGAGGTGGACATAAGTAAACCAGGTCAACTGGGTGCAGCCGGAAGGTTGTATGTAGAGGCGAAGAGATGGGTTTTGAGTAATGACCCAAAGGTAATGTAATTCTCTTCCAGACGAAGAGGGTGAGTAGAGAATTCCAAAGAGCTGGACCGTAGAAGAAAAAGGCAGAGTGCCGGGTGGATCGTAGATGTGCACGAGACGGTAGAGGAAGATGAAGTCGATTGATATGAAGAGAGCGGAGACTACGTGTGGGGGTGGTGAAGTGGAGAATAAGTTTCTTTTATCAATTTGTAATATAGGGCTCGATATTCATTTGTGATGGCAATGTGCCACTATGGTGCATAGTGCTCGCCGCCGAAATTTAAACCCATATATTCAATGCCGGGGTCATATTCGGCCCCAGCATTGAATATCTGGTATCACTGCACAGCCAAAGATTCCACAGAAACTAACCAGGCAGTGGCGATATTGCGCTGCTGCCCAGTTAGCTCTAACGTGTAAAGATAGGGCGGCATTTGCTGTGCCTGTCTTTACGCATGGGTCCCTAACCAGGCAGCAGTGCAATATCACCGCTGCCCGGCTGGCGACTGGTGCTGCCCCCGGAATGCCCATGACACGCCCCGATGCCACTGAAAATCCCTCTAAGCGGCATCTACACGGTTTACAAATCTGTAAACTGTGTAAATGCCTTTGACTATCGGGCTCATAGAGTCTTATTTGACCTTTTGTAAGAAAGTAAAAGCTTGGTTATTTAGTGTTGGGGAGGGGGAAAGGAATGATTATTTTTTTCATTTTGTGTATTTATATCTGATTTTTTTGTAACTTGCCTTTATATCATTTGTGAAAATAAATAAATACAGTGCTGTATGATGGGTGCGGAAATTGTTTTGTTGGATAAACAGTATCAGTCTTCATTAATGGATGGGTGATCATTCCTGTATAGTTTTTCACACAAGGGCACTCGATTTTATAAACTACATGGTCATTCCCACATGTAGATATATATTTTAGCCAATATATATGACCCATGATGGGATTTCTAAATGACACTGCTTCTTCCATGGTGTCACAGGCTTTGCATTGCCCACCTTTGAAGTGTCCCACATCTTCTGTTGTATTATAGTATTCTATGTACAATGTGTCTAATGCAGGACAAAATGCATTGATCTTCAGGACATTTAGAATGTTACTTGAATTTTTAACATGCTAAGCAGGTGCATAACATACTATTGCTCTTATTAGTCATTAATGTGCTCTGAGAAGCCTAGTGCAGGAAATACATTTATCAGGGGCTTTTAGCGTGCTCAATTTAGCTCCCTTCAGGGTGCAGTACTAAACTGCTAGTGTGATGGTGGAAATGTGTGTCAGATTGGTATGTGTGTGCAGTGCGAATGCTTAAAGAAATTATTGGATTCTTTTATGACTGCTTACTCTGATGAAGGCATACTGACAAAATAGGATCCATGCTGAGACATGATCCAGTACCTGTGCTGAAGGTTTGGGAGAGAATTCTACTTTGATTGCCATTGACCACATATATGGAAAGTGTTGGTATGCACTGCATTTACAGGACGCATGCAGATAGATGCTTCTCAGATGATTTAATATACTTGAGAAGTAGTAGTATTATATTTTTATCATATTTTGAATGTGGGCTTCAGAGTTTGTCCTCATTTGTATTTTGCCTTACATTAGACTTGCGTATTTATTTATACTAGGCTTATATACCACTTTTGTATGAGTCAAAGTGATGTTCATTCAGGTACTGTATATATATATTTCCCTTGTCCCTGAAGGGCTCACAATCTATGTTTTTGTACCTGAGGCCACGGAGGTTTAAGTGGCTTGCCCAAGGCCACAAGGAGCACCTGTGGGAATAGAAACCCCAGTTCTTTCGGTCCAAGGTTGCTGTCTTCTAGCAGGATTTGAACCCTTAGCCTCCGGCCTGAGGTAACTTGCCCCAACCACTAGGCCACTCCTCCCTCTAATGTAATACTTTATTGGCATAAGTGAAACTAGTGTTTATGAAGTAAAGGTTTCTGAAGCTATTTGTGGAGAAACGCATGGTGATGCATTTCTCCACAAACATTTCTTAGTCATTCTTTTCACCAAAGTATCTTATTTAAAAAAAGATCTGTTTCAGACATATCTCTGAGGCTTTTTATATTATGAATGGCGAGTCCAACTTTTTCTTGATGAGATTTCTATTTTGTGATAACTCCTTTGCTTTCTTTTCTTTTCTTTATGACATTAATGAAGAATATTGCATTGATTTGTCTTTCACCTCAAATCTATACCCATTTCAGATTACAAGAAATGTTTTGTGTTTATGTCCTGTCCTTCAGAAACTGAGCCTGAAGCTCGCAGTCTGCAGACCAGCAATTAAGATTTGTCTTCTTGTAAAATTCTTGATAAGTAGCCTCAGTTTTTGGCTTCCCAATATTTACAGGAAAGTGACAGCTTAATTATGATCTCAAATTGTGGTGGTAACTGCTAGGTTAGAAGAGAAATCTGCTTGTGTATTGCTTTGCCTTTCCAACACTGCTGAATAAAAATATTTTAAATGAAGCAGAGGGTACAGTGTTTCTTTGATAGTACTTTTGTATGTTACTGAGCAAGAGATTCAGCCTTTCAAGCTTTAATTCTTGATTTGTGTCTGTGCAACTTTCACGGAACTAGACAAAGCATCTGATTGGAAACTGAACAAATGGAATCCAGCAAGACAAAGGAAGTGGATTAAAAACTTCAGTGAAAGATTTCAAGCATTCTTTCTGGAATGCCAGTATGTTTAGAGAATGGATGCATGGGATTTCATTCTGCCTACCTTCCCTACAAGGTCTTTAGTTCATCTTTGTTTCAAACTAATTTTTCCCAAATTTGAGGTATTTTTTCATGTTTGTTCTACCTCTGAATTTATGGTGCACACATTTCATGCATGTTACAGCTTGTTTATGTGTGCAAATCAATTGTCCGTGCATTATATTGTTGGTATACATGCATATAAGCAATTTGCATACACTCTCATTTTTTAGTTGCCCAAACTAATTGATTCAGGAACACAACCGGGGCAAGCTGCACTGGGTACCTCTGGGCTGTTCCTTCTCTCCCTTCCTCTTTCCCGCAACACTACACCACTCATTTGTTGTTGAATAAGCTTTCTTTTATTTGGTAAACAGATTCCATGCTGCTTATCCCAGGGGTAAGCAGTGGATTTCCCCAGTCCACTTTGGGTAAAGGAACTTGTCCAAACCTCTTTTAAACCCAGCTACAGTAACAGCTTTTATTGCATCTTCTGGCAACAGATTCCAGAGTTTGATTACATGTTGAGTGAGAAAATGTTTTCTTCAATTAGTCTTAATGTGCTATCTTGTAGCTTCATTGCATGTGCCCTAGTCTTTCTACTTCTTGAAGGAGTAAACAACTGATCTACACTTACCTGTTCCACTTCACTCATTAATTTGTATACCTTTGTCATACCTCCCCTCAGCCCGGATAGCAGCAAACAGTCACGCAGTGCTTACCTTCAAGCTTTGGCACTGCGGGGCTGTTTGCTTCTGCTGCTCTCGAAGCCTAATTCTGACTTCCTGTGCAAACAGGAAGTCCACATCAAGAGTTGGAGAGGGGTGGAAGCAAGCAGTCTGTGGCACTGAAACTTGAAGGTAAGAACCGTGGGGCTGTTTGCAGCTATTGCTGCCACTCTCGGTCCAGAGATAGGTGACAGCGACAGCAGTGGGTGACTCTGAAGGGTCAGCCCTCTACGTAACTGCCTAGTTTGTCTAATGGTAATGCCAGCCCTGCCTCAGCTGTCTTTTTTCCAAGTTGAAGAGCCTGAAGAGCCCTAACAATTTAAGCCTTTCCTCATAGAGGTATCCTTCCATCCCATTTATCATTTTGGTTGCTCTTGTCTGTACCTTTTCTAATTCTTCTATATCCATTTTTTTAGATATGGTGACCAGAACTGCAAACAGTATTCAAGGTGTGGTTGCACCATGGAGCAATACAGAGGCATTATAATATCCTTGGTTTTAATCTCTTTAATTCCTTTCCTTAAAATTCCTAGCATTCTATTTGCATTCTTGGCCGCCTATTTTAGAAAGACTATCCATTGGGTTTTCATAGCAAGGTACAGAAGTAGATTGCTGGGCCTTTTCTCTGCGCAGTTTAAGTTTAGTGTTGTTGCCATTGTAACAGAAATGTGATCCTCTTCCATCAACACTGTCCCATTCTGCTGCTGCCGAGATGGGTGGTTTGTCTTGGTCTGGCACCTCAGCTGAGGCCTATCCATCTTGGGAGACCCTGCCAGTAGTAAAACTGTGGCAGGTGCAGGCCTGTGACCCACAGTGTCCGAACATAAGCAGGCCAGCATGGCTAGCTTGACCTGTAAATGAGGCCTGTGGAGAGGCATATAGGATTGCACATCCCCCAATATGCTGCTATTGTAAGATAGAACCCAGTAGAAGTATTGAATTAGCTTAGGTAAGCAGAACTGCAGTATTGAAAGATGGAAAAATACAGAAAAGACATGTTTAAAAGTTACTGATAAGAAAAAGTACATCTGCAAAGAAATAATTAGGAGTGCTGACAGATGAGTTGCAGAGCCCAGCTCCTCTGCACGTACAAATTGGTTCTATAACCTTGAAAGTGTGAAAGTAACAAGTTGATGAACTGACCATTGTAATTGGGACTAGAAGGGGGGGTATGCAGGTGTCATGCCCACTGGAGGGACATAACTGGATAAACTTATCAGTACCGGGACCAATAGAAGAGGTACGGGAGATTACCGGGACCAATGAAATGTTTTTCTATACCTAGAATGGAACAGAAGTCTATAAAAGTTGTTGTAATGCTTGAAAACTTTGCTCAGCCATTTTGAAATTGATTGGTTCGAGACTTGTGCACAAATAAATGATTTGGACCTTCTGAACAGACTCCTGGTATCATTGGTTTGTCTGCGCTTTGCTGCTACATATTCCTTGGTGCGTTGGCCGGGAAGTTGTGGAATCAAAGTGTATATAGGGCAATATACCACGACTTTCCGCCTCTATAGGCTTGGTCCTGCCGGGATCGCGCCCTTCCGACGAGGGCTGCTCCCTGGCGCCACCGGTCCCTTGTATCGGAGGGAGCTGGTCGGACCTCGGCGGGTGACGAGCCCGGCTGGAGTCAACGCCTCGAACCCGAGTGAGGGGAGTCCGAGGTCCAACTCATGCGCCTGCTTGGGAAGTTTGAGGACCGGATCCGGTGAGTATAGTTTTGATTTTGGGTCTAGACAGAAATAGAAAGCGCAGTACTGCCATTGGAACTTGGAACTTTGGAATTTGTAATCTCGAGATATTGGGAATTGGTAAGAGAGCATGATCAACTCTCAAGGAAGGGCCGAGTAACCCCGCATGGGAATTCGCCGGGTGAAACCCCCATCCTTTTTGTAATTGGGAAATTGGAAAAGACTAGTCAGAACAGATAGAAACGAATGCATTCTGGGATACGTTGCTAGCATGATTGTGTGAACGAAGTGTGAATGAGAGGTCTGGCAGCACGGACCAAGTGAAGGCGGACCCCTGATTAGCGCATTTCCTGACCGGGCTACCGCGTTCAGGTCGCGAAAAGGGGGAAGCGATTGTCGTCTTGTCTTGTTATTTGTACTCCTTATACGTTTCCAGGGCCGTGTGGACCCCTTACCCACGGTCCGCCCTCCTTTTCCCTTCTGTCTGTTGTTGCGCGCACACATCGAAATGGGAGGGGCGGGGTCTACTAGAAACACTCCATTAGAATGTATGATCGCACATTTTAAAGAGGGATATTCAGGAGATTATGGTATTAAAATGACAGCAGCCCGTTTGCAAATTTTGTGTACTAGGGAGTGGCCCGATCTAGACCCCATCTGGCCCCGAGAGGGAACGTTCAAAGTAGAGATTATTCAGTCAATACACCGTAGAGTGCGGATAGCGCACCCCGACCAGTACCCCTATATAGATTCCTGGTTAAGTATTTGTGAAGATCCGCCCCCCTGGGCGCAGCGCTGTTATGAGGAACAGTACAGAATAATGTTAGCTAAAGCAGATTCTAGACAGAAAACGGAACAGCCTAGAATGAAAGAGCAGGATAAGAAAGCCAGACAGAAGCCCATCCTGGCAGATCCTGATTCCCCAGAAATAACTCTCAGGCAGCCCCGAACCCCAGGTCCAGTGAGAGTAGCCCGGCGTCCTGCCCCAGAAACCCAGAGACGGCCAGAGCCGAGGCGGGACCCAACCCCTGATCCCCCTCCCGGAGGAGAGAAAGAGGAAGAATTAGCGGGAAAAGAAGAGGAGGACCTAAAAAGCGAGTCAGAAGTGGAGACCGAAGAAGGAGAAAGAGAGAATCCCCCAGATGAGGAGGAAAATGTACAAATAATTGAGAAAGCTAGCGTTAGCACTAGCACGCCAGTGAGAGAGAAACCCAAAGCAAAACCTGTTGAGAAAAAGAAAGTGACTCCTGCAAAGGCAACGACAATAATCCTTAGATCCCAAAAGACACCCATAGCAGCTAAACTGTTTCCCTTACGGCAAGTCCCGGGAGTGCCCGTAAAGAATGATAATGATGAAGTGGTAGCGGGACCCCTAACTTATGTGTATCTCCCTTTCTCTACAACTGATTTATTAAATTGGAGGTCGCATTACGCCTCCTATACTAGTAAGCCCCAGGAGCTGACAGAATTAGTAACTAGTATTATGGAAACTCACCAACCCACTTGGCCAGATTGCCGTCAGCTCCTGACCACCCTATTCACTACAGAAGAACGAGCAAGAATTAGAAAAGCAGCTATTGAATGGATGGCAGAAAACCCTGCAGCTCCGGCACAGGGGCAGAATATAATAGATCGTAGGGAAGCAGCTCAGAGAGAATTCCCGAATGAAGACCCCCAATGGGATCCAAATACAGATGAAGGATCCACAGCCCTAGCCCGTTTTCGCCAAGGCTTTTTACAAGGCCTGAAAAGGGGGGGCCAAAAAGCTATGAACCTTTCCAAAGTTGCAGGAGTTATCCAAGGGATAGATGAGAGCCCAGCAGATTTTTATGAGAGATTAACTGAAGCATACAGAATGTATACTCCCTATGATCCCGAGGCACCAGGAAGTTTATGTATGGTGAATTCTGCTTTTGTAAACCAGTCTCAACCAGACATTAGACGCAAATTACAGAAGTTAGAAGGGTTTGCGGGCATGAATGCAACACAGTTACTGGAAGTCGCTCATAAAGTGTATGTGAATCGTGATACTGAAAGACAGAGAGAATGTGATAGAAAGATGAAGAAGAAAGCTGATTTTTTGGCTGCGGCCATAGTGGAACAGAAAAGGGGAGGTGTCCCTAGTCGAAGGAGCAGAGGAAGAGGGCGGGGTCAAGGCGGAGGCCGGACCCAGAGACTAGGCGTGAACCAATGCGCCTATTGCAGAGAGGAAGGACATTGGAGAGATACGTGCCCGCAACTCGAAGACGCCCAGCATGATGACGACAGCAGCCATCAGTGGCGAGAAGAAAGACGAAGCTATCCCCGAAGCCGAGGAGGAGCCAATCGAGAACAATTCCAGCGAGAGAGAGGAGGAACCATTCAAGCATTGGCCACACCAGCCCATGATGAGAATGACGTGGATTAGGACAGACCGGGCTCCAAGTTTGCTTTAGGTCTCCAGGAGCCTATGGTCGGAATACAAATAGGAGACCAAATTATGGACTTTATGGTTGATACTGGAGCACAACATTCAGTAATAGACAAAAAGATAGCCCCATTCACTACAAAAGCAGTCACCATTATAGGAGCAACTGGTGCCAAAGCCACAAAGTCTTTTCTTCAAAACCGAATATGCAGTCTGGGAGGACAGCAAGTAACTCATCAATTCCTTTACATGCCCGAATGTCCAGTGCCACTACTGGGACGAGATATGTTAGCCAAGCTTCAAGCACAAATATCTTTCTCTGAGCAAGGAGAAATGCAAATGACAGTAAATCCCCAAACCAAACCAGCAGGAGTGATGCTGCTGACAGTTCCCCGAGAAGAAGAATGGAGATACTACATTGATGATTCGATTCAAGATACCTATTTTGAACAAACTTTGAAAAGCATTGATGCACCACCTGGAGTATGGGCAGAAGGCAGCCCCCCAGGCCTAGCCAAACATATAGCTCCAGTGATTGTAACCCTCAAGCCTAGTGCTACACCAGTGCACGTCAAACAGTACCCTCTCCCAAGAGCCGCAATTGAAGGCATTCATCGCCACCTACAAAGATTGCTTGAGTATGGCCTACTAAAAGTATGCCAATCCCCATGGAACACTCCACTTTTGCCAGTAAAGAAGCCTGGGACAGATGATTATCGCCCAGTGCAAGATTTGAGAAGAGTAAATGATGCAGCTGAGACCATACATCCAGTCGTACCCAATCCTTACACCCTCCTAGGACTGATACCTGCTGAAGCTACCCATTTCACTGTACTGGATTTGAAAGATGCATTCTTTTGCATAAGATTAGCCCCTGTAAGCCAAATATTGTTTGCATTCGAATGGCAGGACCCCATCTCTGGAAGAGGGGGCCAACTTACCTGGACAAGATTACCCCAAGGATTCAAGAATTCGCCTACCATCTTTAGTGCCGCACTGAATCAAGACCTTTCAAGCTATCCAGTAGCCCCGGGGAAGAGAGTGCTTCTCCAATACGTGGATGATCTGTTGATAGCTGCCGTATCAGAAAGTGAATGTATACTAGCCACCAAAGATCTCTTGCAGTTACTAGAGGAAGCTGGATACAAAGTTTCCAGAGCCAAAGCACAGCTATGCCAAAAAGAAGTGAAATACTTGGGTTTTCGTATCACCCAAGGAAGCAGAAGATTAGGCAGAGAAAGAAAAGAAGCAGTATGTAGAATTCCAACTCCAACAACCAGAAAGCAAGTCAGAGCCTTTCTGGGAGCGGCAGGATATTGCCGAATTTGGATACCCAACTTTGCCCAAATTGCCAAACCACTGTATGAAGTCACAAAAGGAGAAGAAAAGTCGCCACTGGAGTGGGGACTTGAGCAGGATACAGCCTTTAAGACGTTAAAAGAAGAATTAATGTCATCACCAGCACTTGGACTACCAGATGTCCACAAACCTTTCCACTTGTTTGTACATGAAGCACAGGGAAATGCCTTAGGCATGTTGACTCAGAAATTGGGAAATTGGGAGCGACCTGTAGCCTACCTATCGAAACAATTGGACCCTGTGGCCAAAGGATGGCCACCTTGCTTGAGAGCAGTTGCAGCTACAGCGCTACTAGTGAGTGAAGCAGACAAACTCACACTAGGACAGAACATACGAGTCACTGTGCCACATGCAGTCCTTGCCCTTATGGAACAGAAAGCAAATTATTGGCTCACCAATTCCCGAATGTTGAAGTACCAGAGCATGTTATGTGAAAACCCACAGATACAACTTGAAGTGAGCCATGCCCTGAATCCAGCCACCTTGATACCCATCAGTGAAGAACTCCCAGAACATGACTGTATCGAAGTCATGGAGACTGTGTTCTCCAGCCGACCCGACTTGACAGATGTGCCCATAGACAATCCTGACCAAACCTATTATGTTGATGGGAGCAGTCTCATCCTTGATGGACGACGCTGTGCCGGATATGCAGTCGTCACTCAACACGAAGTAGTTGAATCATCAGCCCTAGCCTCAGGCACATCAGCCCAGAAAGCCGAATTGATAGCACTCACCAGAGCATTGTTGTTAGGAGAAAAACTTATACTGAATGTATATACAGATTCCAAATATGCCTTCACTACCCTGCATGCCCATGGAGCTCTCTATAAAGAAAGAGGACTCATCACATCCGGAGGAAAATCAGTCAAATATGGTCCCGAAATATTGATGTTACTTGATGCCGTTTGGGCCCCAACACGTGTAGCTGTCATGCATTGCAGAGGACATCAAGCAGGAAAAGGAGAAGTTGCCCGAGGAAATAGATTTGCAGATGCCTCAGCACGACAAGCAGCTATGACAGGACAAATTGCCCCACAAGCTATGCCAATGCAAGCAGCATTGTTTCCAGTACCTTTGAATCTATGGACCCCACGATATACCACCAAAGAATTGGATTACTATTGTGACAGAGAAAATGGAGTACTGAAAGACGGATGGATTGAGCTGCCACCAGAAGAGGGCAGTCAACCTCCAGGACGAATAGTAATCCCTGAACTGTTAGGACCATCCTTTGTCAGAGCTTTCCACGAAGCCACCCACTATGGGAAAAGTGCTATGGAAAAAGCACTCAGACCACATTTCTACATCCCTCTGATGACAACCATATCAGCTTCAGTAGCACGACAATGTCAAACTTGTGCCAAGAATAATGCCAAGCAAGGCCTTATTACAGCACCCCGAGTTCAGTCAAGAGGTGTGACCCCCATGCACAACCTCCAAGTTGATTTCACCGAAATGCCAAAAGCCAATGGGTACCATTACCTATTAGTATTAGTTTGTACTTTCTCTGGGTGGGTAGAAGCATTCCCAACCAGAACTGAGAAAGCCCGAGAAGTTACCAAAGTCTTAATGAGAGAGATTGTCCCCAGATTCGGAATTCCAGCAGTAATAGGGTCAGACAATGGACCCTCATTTGTCTCCCAAGTTACTCAGCAGTTAGCAAAAGCTTTGCAGATACAATGGAAACTCCACACTGCATACAGACCCCAGAGTTCAGGGAAAGTTGAGCGAATGAATCGTACCTTGAAAGCCCAAATGTCTAAGCTTTGTCAGGAGACACAATTGAAGTGGCCCCAAGTGCTCCCCATAGCTTTATTCAGAATACGCTCAGCTCCTGTAAAGTCAACAGGATTTTCCCCTTTTGAAGTTTTGTATGGTAAACCCCCACCAATAGTGCAGGGAATCAAAGGAAGTCTAGCCCAAATTGGTTCAGAAATAACCAGACAAGAACTTCTAGCTCTTAGTTTTGTTCTGCAGACTCTCCATACGTGGATCCAAGACCAGTTGCCTATCAACTTGACGGAACCCTTGCATCCCTACCAGCCTGGTACTTCGGTGTGGATCAAAGACTGGAAGAAGACACCGTTGGAACCCCATTGGAAGGGACCGTACACCGTCATCCTGTCTACCCCAACTGCAGTAAAGGTAGCCGAGATTGACGCCTGGATCCACCACAGCAGAGTCAAGCCCGCCGCTGATCCTGAACCTGAGCAGTGGACAGCAGAACAGCATCTTGATGCACCCTTGCGAGTTACTTTGAGACGGCAAACCAGCAGCTTAGACACTTCATCACAAGTGCTTTGCAGCAGCCAAAGTCTTTCGAAGAGGATTGCTGTTTTCCATGCAGCAACAGCTTTGTTTCAACGAACCCAATTTGTGTGTGATTTGACACACTACTTTGAGACTACATTGACTAAGCCATACTTCACAGGCCAACTGAAATTGCTAAAAAGTTGGTCAATGTGTACTGGACAACCTGAGGATCTTCAATCAACACTCAGCAACCGTTAAATTGCTTCATTAGCAAACGGGACGAAGAATAAAAGACCGCCGTGATCAAGATCAGCAAGCTGAGGATTCAGAAGAACTCCAATCAACATCGACATGCATCTTTACTTTTGCTTTGCTTTGGTTGCCTTCTTTGGAGGTTTTGAACAGACTCATGCTTTACCTCCATGCACTGCCTGCATTACTTCTACTAGAATTGGACTGAAAGTAACTCAGACTTTGCTTTATCATTCTTACTATACCTGCAAGGGGACAGTAACTCGGTGTATCTATAACACCACTGAACTAAATGTTTGCACTCATGGAAAAAATTAAAACATGCTATAATCCGCATCAGAATCCATCCTATTACACGATGGAAATAAGATGGAAGGATGCAGATGGACCTATATTAGCTGCAACGCCACCACTTAAGGACATTACTAAACCTGCTGTTTTGAATTTTGATGCATGCAATGCTATTAATAGAGATAGTTATTCCACCTGTGGTACATGGGAGAAAGCGTATCGAAATGACCATAAGTATATGTGTCCAGAAGGTGCCACGGGATGGAGAAAGTGTACAGGCAAAAAGGAACCAGGCTATAGTACTGCCCCAGCAGCAGACTACTATTGCCCGTATTGGGGATGTGTTTTTTTATGCTACCTGGAACACTGGTATAACTGATGAGAAAATAGATAAACGAATGGCTACTTTAACCAAGCCAACCACAAATGATAAATGTCAGAAAGATGCTTGTAACCCCTTACACTTACGTATACACAATCCCCATGCATGGAAACAAGGATATAAGTTTGGTTTACGTATTGCTGGAGGAGCAATAGATCCAGGGACCATTGTGTATATCAGATTGAATACTCAAGCCCACAAGTCATCTAAATATCATATTCATAATACTTTTTATGAAGCCATGCATGTAAATAAGTTTGAGATCCCTCACCCCTCACAGAATTTATTTCTAGAATTAGCCGGAGCAGTAGTATCTAGTCTTAAGATCACAGATTGTTATTTCTGTGGCGGAACCCAAATGGGAGATCAGTGGCCATGGGAAGCCCAAGAATTGAATTATTCCATGATTTACAATCAGACTGAATTACACAAGACTACCAGTGAATGGGTGTTAGCGCACTCAATCGTTGGACGTCTTTGCTATGCCAGAACTGGACCCCAGTTCACCCAAAAAGTAGGACAGCTGGTCTGTCTTAGCCAGAAGTACTATAATGCCACGACCAAGAAGATAGCATGGTGGTCAGGAATCGGACATCCTGAACCTCCTAACCCATTAGCCAGATTTCCTGAACTTGCAGGTCTATGGACTAACCTTGCTGAAATCCAAGCCTGGCAGGCCCCACCTGGCCTATATTGGATCTGTGGAAACCGAGCATATGCACAACTCCCACCACACTGGGGAGGAGCATGTGTCTTAGGAACCATCAGACCTTCTTTCTTTCTTTTAAACACTGAACATGGAGAACAATTAGGATACCCAGTATACACTACCCACCGACACAAAAGAGCACTAAGACAGAAGAGAGAGGCCTTACAGATAGGCAAGTGGGAGAAATGGCAAGGTGATGATTGGCCACCAGAAAGAATCATTGAATATTATGGACCCGCCACTTGGAATGATGATGGTATGTATGGTTATTGTACCCCAATTTATATGATTAATCGTATTATTCGCTTACAAGCAGTAGTTGAAATAATAACTAACGAAACTAGTCATGCTCTTACGCTTCTAGCTAGACAAAGTACACAGATGCGCACTGCGATATATCAGAACCGTTTAGCACTTGATTATTTGTTAGCAGCTGAAGGAGGAGTATGTGGTAAACTGAACTTAACCAATTGCTGTTTGAAAATAGATGATAAAGGTCAAGTAGTTGAAGAAATTGCTAAAGATATGCAAAGACATGCTTATGTGCCAGTACAGACGTGGCACTCATTGAAATTTCCTAATTGGTTTGCTAACCTCTTTTCATGGGTGGGAGGATTTAAGACTTTCATCGTATTGGTACTAATCCTTGTTGCTGTTATTTTCTTATTACCATGTTTAATCCCATGTTGTATGCGTTCCATTCATAATACTATTGATAGTACAGTAGAGCGGAAGACCGCAACAAAAATCATGGCTTTATATACAGCCAGTCCTGGTAGAAATCCTTTAGCCAGGATGTGATTCTTCAGAAAGTGATTTAATTCTCACACCTTATTAAGTAATAGGGTGAGATTAATCAAAGGGGGGAATGTGGCAGGTGCAGGCCTGTGACCCACAGTGTCCGAACATAAGCAGGCCAGCATGGCTAGCTTGACCTGTAAATGAGGCTTGTGGAGAGGCATATAGGATTGCACATCCCCCAATATTTTTATTTATTTATTTATTTATTTCAACTTCTTATATACCGCACTCTTTGACATCAGCGCGGTTTACAAATAACAGAAAGGAACCAGAACAACAGGCTGTTTGGTATTACATATAACAGGAGTATCAACTTGGATAACATGGGAGAACTATTTACATGGAGTATATGCTGCTATTGTAAGATAGAACCCAGTAGAAGTATTGAATTAGCTTAGGTAAGCAGAACTGCAGTATTGAAAGATGGAAAAATACAGAAAAGACATGTTTAAAAGTTACTGATAAGAAAAAGTACATCTGCAAAGAAATAATTAGGAGTGCTGACAGATGAGTTGCAGAGCCCAGCTCCTCTGCACGTACAAATTGGTTCTATAACCTTGAAAGTGTGAAAGTAACAAGTTGATGAACTGACCATTGTAATTGGGACTAGAAGGGGGGTATGCAGGTGTCATGCCCACTGGAGGGACATAACTGGATAAACTTATCAGTACCGGGACCAATAGAAGAGGTACGGGAGGTACGGGAGATTACCGGGACCAATGAAATGTTTTTCTATACCTAGAATGGAACAGAAGTCTATAAAAGTTGTTGTAATGCTTGAAAACTTTGCTCAGCCATTTTGAAATTGATTGGTTCGAGACTTGTGCACAAATAAATGATTTGGACCTTCTGAACAGACTCCTGGTATCATTGGTTTGTCTGCGCTTTGCTGCTACAAAACTACGGATAGCTTAGCCCTCAGCATCACTGATGCACACAAGCCCTGACAGCACGACAAGCTGCAAACCAAGTGAGTGAGTCAAGAAATCCGATGACACATTGCTTTTGGCAGAATGGCTATGAAAGACCAAGACAAGATTCTCAAGAGCAGAGATGTCTCTCTCCATACAAAGATTCGATTCGTTCAAGCCATGGTATTTTCAATAACATCATATGGATGCGAAAGCTGGACAGTGAAAAAGATAGACAGGAAGAAAATTGATGCCTTTGAATTATGGTGCTGGCAGCGAATACTGCATATACCATGGACTGCCCGAAGAACAAACCAGTCAGTACTAGAGGGGATCAAACCTAAGCTTTTTTTTAGAAACTCAGATGACAAGACTTTGACTTTCATACTTTGGACGCATCATGCGAAGAGAGAGATCATTAGAGAAAGACATCATGCTTGGCAAGATAGAAGGTCGTCACAAAAGAGCAAGGCCAGCAATGAGATGGATCAATACAATAACAGCAGCTATGGGTACCAGTCTGTCAACAATGAGCCGCCTGACTGAAGACCGAACACAATTTAGGACAACTATCCAGAGGGTCGCCATGAGTCGACACCAACTCGACAGCAGTTAACAACAACAACATCATTTTAGAAAGACAAGAAGGCATCTACTTGTTTTTATAAAATACTAACATAACTGGCAGAGATCACGCTTTGAATTTAGGCATTGACATTTACGCTTTTTCTATAACAGTTTACAAGTATAAATGTAAGTGAAGCTATTCTATAATTAACATATTAAATGTACATAATTCTACAAAGTTAAAAGTTTTAAGTTTTAATTGTTAATGTATATAGTTCACGCTATGTTCATTGTAAAAAAACAGAACTGTCGTTCTGTTCCCCTATTCTGTTACATGTAAACCACACCTGATCACTGGAAGGTCGCGGTATATAAAAGTTTGTTAAATAAATAAATAAAATAACATATGTACTTGAGAATTCTGCCCACAGTCTGCCCAGACTTCGATCCTGGGTACTCCTACTGGGAAAGTGCATGCATCCATGTCAAAACCCATACTTTTACACCTTACTTTATAAATTACCCCCAATATGTTTCAGAGCAAGTATAGAAGAAAGGGTAAAAATGACATGTAGGTTCTGTAAGAAAGAGCAGGCAATGGTTACTCATCTCGTAACTGGTTGCTAAGTTTTGATGAGAGAAACATTCTATACAGAAAGGCACAGTAGATAATGCAGCTCATTCATTTGCAACTTTGTAAACACTACAACATCACTGTACTGGAAAAACGTTGGGCTCACCACCCAAAGAGAAGTATGGTGAATGAAGAGATGACGATCACATGGGACCTTTCTATTCTAATCAACAAAATACTTGATGTAGGAAAACCGGACATAGCGGTAAAGGAGAAAAATATGAGAATGTTACCGATAATAGAGGTAGCAGTGCCAAGTGATTTTTCTGTGGAAAGAGGGAAGATCCTTAAGTACCAAGAAATGCAGTCGCAGACCAAGAAAATATGGCAGACAGATACAAAAATATTTCCCATCGTACTGAGTTTCACATGCTTGATTAAAAGCAACTTCCAAACACACTTTGATAGCTTGCCCATATATATTACACTTATGAACTCCAAAAGGAAGCTCTCTTAGACACAGTGCAAGTACTACGGTGAGTGTTAGCATTACATTTTGAGAAGTTGAGATCAAACTCCACATATTCTGGTTTAGGAGTGAGGTTCATTACTGCCATGGTATGCACAAAACTAATCCATTTGGAGATGCTTCTCGCCATCCCTCCCTCCACCAATAGATAGAGGGATGAATAGATAGGTAAGAGAAAAACAATAGGGCATGTTTACTAAAGTGCCACGAGTAATGCTGGTTTAACGTATGGTTAGCGTGTGACTGTACCAGGGCAGGGCATAGCAGCTGCAGTAAATGCAGGGGGCGTGGCCATGCTAAGGAGGTAATGTCGTTCCAACTGCATCATTTGCATGGTCACTTGCAACCATATGGCCAGCGTGCATTGCGCTGTTAAGCGTGCGCTAAATGTGCCCTGTACTTGCTTGCTACCAATGCAATGCTAAGGGGAGCAGTAGGCAACAAAATCCCTGCAGACAGTAATATCTGGCCCTGTACCCCACTAACAGGGCACTTACAGGGTGGCTAGAGAAGGATAGAGAGGGCTGACGGGGAAATAGGTACATCCTGATACACAGTCCTGAGCTCTGGGCCAACGTACAAGGGGGCGGGGCATGCAAATCAGAAAAGCAAACACACGCATCTTGACCATGCTATTGCCCTTTTTGTGGGAGTTGGGATGGGGGCCCTGTATGGGTACAGGGAGGGTGTCGGCAGTGCCCACTATGTGGAATGCATGTATGAACTCCTTTCACCCTGAGGCACCCAGAATGCCCAATTACCTAGACTGCAGTGGACAGGTTACCAGACCTCTGGTGGGGGAGGGAAGTTTGGGACCCCTCTCAATCACTCCTCTTATACATCTGGCACAATATCCTTGCTAGTAAGGAGTGCTGTCCCCTTGTGGGAGAATGGGGGAGTACAAGAGCCTTCGAATCTACAGTAACCACACAAATGTGGGGGTCATATGACTGGGGTACCCCTCCACCCACTTCTTTTACCACATGGGATCCTTGGCCCACCACAGAGGACACTGATCCTTGTGGCCTAATCTCTGCCAGGTGGGTAGGAGGTAGTTCTCAAAGGTCACCCATTCTCTCTCTATGGGAGAAGCTCTGGAGACCCACCACACACCCCGATGGAGACGACAACCTCCAGCCACAACACACTAGCTTTCAGGGAAATGAAGAACCACAGACCCTTGGGGAGTCCATATGAGTTCTCCAGGGAAACACCTCATACTCTAGACAAGGGATTAGTAGGGAACACGAATCAGGGACCTGCAACCAGGCTAGCACATGTTCAATGGTAGAAATGTATGTACCTGCTCATGAATCAATAGGCCAAAGACACATCCTCTTAGGGTCAGGATGAGAGGTGTTTGCCCACAGGAACAGGACCTATGGTACCAGCATAGCTCCCGAGGTGCATGTATACACCACTACATGGCTCCCCATGCAAGAGAACTGGTGGTCTCACAGCACATATTGGTGCCAAACCTTCATTTTGCCAGTTGTTGCAACACCTCATTTGCATGCCTTTCCCCCAACTATGCTCTGATGTCTCAAACCCTGGCTATGTGGCCACTTCTGGCTGTTTCACCAAGCACAGGCCCTATCTCCCAACTGCTCTGCAGCTCATCACACCAGTAGCCCTCCCAAATATATCCAGTGCATATGCAGACTTGACCATCATATTTTTCAGACAGACATTGCTGAGCATGTAGATGCGTGCCCACTCTGAGTCCCAGCAGCTGCACTCACATGCTGCAGGCCTTGGTTTTGTGGCTGTCAGGCTGTGGTGCCTTGCTGCCATGGCGACGGCTCCATGCCAGCTCTCCAATATCTGTGCCCTCGGCAAGCAGCTAATTCACATGTGAACATTGCCATCCTGCGTAGTCAAGAATGGTATATCTGTGGAATGGTTCTGGTCTTTAAACCAGACCACACGTTCATCACATGCTAGCAAGGCGGGTACAACTACTACCTGGTCAGAGGCTGGTGGTAGTTGCGCCTGCACCACTAGTTGTTTGTGGCTGCTACTGCCCACTCTCTGCCCTAATCACACTTATTTGTGTGTTACTTAGGTACCGCAGCATTTTTAGCATGGATGCCTTCTGACTGTGCGCTGCTGGCTACTGTGGGCTGAAAATGCACATTAGCCCCGCTCTAAACCCCACGCGCCCAGCTACATGCATTTTAGTAAACATGCCGCATTGTCTAGCAACTCGATTGATTTACGATAGCATCAAGCATGGCTTCTGAAAGAGGCAACAACCAATTGCTTTTCCATGACTCTGCAGGTACAACTGTGATACCATTCAAAGCTTTATCATTTAGAGACTGCAAAGTCCCAAGCAGTCATAAATGTTTCTAATGTAATAGTAAAATACAATTTTTTAGAATAATGCTCTTTTTTTAAAGTGCTCAAGAATGAGTTAGGAGCTGATTTTTTTTGTTGCCCAGAGGACCTTTAACAAATATTTATTTAAAGCTTCCTGTTAGCAGCTATATATAAATGTATTCTTGTCAGGTCTAGTTTGGTATCAGAGCCTCAGGATGAAGTATGAGAACGAGATGGAAATATAATCCAGTACTAACGTGCATTTGCTAAAAGCACCCAGAGAGCGCAATTCCAGGTAATATGTCAGAGCTAAAAGGCAGAGAGCAAGAAATGATTCCTGTATGGCATCCTCTAGGCCCTTACTTATACTTAGCATCGCACGCATGCCATAAAACTGTGCAAATGAAGGCAATAAAAAGAATGAATTTGATACTCCGTTTGGGCTTCTCTGCCAGTCAGGAAAGGGGAAATAGAACAGCGCAGGAAGGCGAGCAGGGAAGCGGTGGATTGTAAAACAGGAGGAAAGGTGGGGATTGATTTGACCTTGTATGCTTTTCGAAAATCAAGTTGAGCATGAGGCTATTATTAAGGCAGGGAGACAGCCAGAAAAGCTGTATTGGCAATTCAAAACCAATAAGCTGAACTGGTAATTGGAAACTTTGGAGCACATGACGCCTATGCAGAAGTCTGTTTCACCTAATGAAAACTGCATCTTGAGGCACAGAAATAAAAATGGACTTCAGTGATTGACCAAATTCTGCTTTTTCTTTCATTATGAACCAGATGTTAATTACCTCTGAACTACCACCTATTCTCCATACACAGACTGACGTTTTTGTTTCGCTAAAGGACCATTTTTCCAGTTGTCCATCAACATTTTAAATGTGCTGTCCTGTGTTGCTCAATAGCTGGTTCCTAATTTACTTGGGGCCCTATTACTAAACGCCGCTAACCGGTCAACGTTCTTTTCAGTAAGTGATAACTGGTGGTGGTGAATGCCGGCATGCCAGCCAGCAGCCGCCAAAATGTACATTAACTACCAAGTGCGTGCTAATGTAGAGAATGGGCAGGTTAGGGATAGAGTGTGGGCAAAGATACACTGTGCAAGTAGTGCACCTGTACAGGGCGGCGGCTCCAAGGGGGTGGCAAGGGCTTAGGTAGGCAGAGAGGAACAAACAGCATCAGCACTATCTCTAGCCCCAGCCCTTTGCAAGATTGCCGGGCAGCGGCAGCAGTAGGATGCACAGCATGGGACCAGCAGCAGGTATCAAACACAGCTGCAGCAACTGCAAGTATTGCACAGCCCCAGCCTCACTTAATTACTCCTCCTCAGGGGTGGATTGCCCTATTGGGCATGCTCCACAGTGCCAATCAGATGGGGGCTGGAGCAGGGGTGGCTGCCTCACTTCAAACCCAGCCCTCCTCCCCTTCTGCGCCGCCAGTAATCAAAGACAGCATAGGTGTGAGGCCTTTCCGACCTCCTTGAAGGCCCTCCCTGCCCCGCCCTCTCTGATGCATACTTGTCATGTCAGGGGGGGACAGGCCTGCGAGGGCCTGAGAGACTTATGCATGCCTGTATAAGAAAGGTCCCATGCCTGTGCTATCTTTCATTAAGTATGTTACTATGTTATTAGTGGCGGGGAGAGGGAGGAGAGCTCAATTTGGAAAGAAAATGCTCGTATGTGGATCAGAGGGGGGGGGGGGGGGGTTGGAGGATTAATGCAAGGCAAGAAAGAGAAATAGGATATCCAAGACATGGGGGGAGACTGAGAAGATATTGGACATGGGGGGGGGGGGGGGACAATGGGTGACAGAGGGGTGATGCTGGACTTGGGAGGGCATAGGTAGACAGAGGTGATGTTGAACATAGAAACATGAGGGCAGAAAAAAACCACATGGCCCATCTAGTCTGCCCTTCCATATCATCCACTGCAAGAGTCTCCTTTTTTCCTTTAGAGATCCTATGTTGTTGTTGTTAAGTGCCGTCGAGTCGGAGTCGACTCATGGCGACCCTCTGGATAGCTATCCTAAATTGTGTTCGGTCTTCAGTCAGGCGGCTCATTGTTGACAGACCGGTACCCGTAGCTGCTGTTATTGTATCGATCCATCTCATTGCTGGCCTTCCTCTTTTGCGTTGACCTTCTATCTTGCCAAGCATAATGTCTTTCTCTAATGATCTCTCTCTTCGCATGATGTGTCCAAAGTATGAAAGTCAAAGTCTTGTCATCTGAGCATCTAAAGAAAGCTTAGGTTTGATCTCCTCTAGTACCGACTGGTTTGTTCTTCGGGCAGTCCATGGTATACACAGTATTCGCCGCCAGCACCATAATTCAAAGGCATCAATTTTCTTCCTGTCTATCTTTTTCACTGTCCAGCTTTCACATCCATATGATATTGAAAATACCATGGCTTGAACAAGTTGAATCTTTGTCGATTTGCTGCTTTAGATACAAATGACAGAGCTCCGGAAGTGTTATGGAATGACATCAAGAAGGTTGTGTTGGAAGAAAGCGAGAAGTCTGTACAAAAGGTGAAAAAGCAAAAACTGCCAAAATGGATGACGGAAGAAACTCTGAAAATTGCCCAGAAACGCAGAGAAGCTAAAGCCAGAGGAGAAAGAAAGACAATCGCAGAACTCAACAGAGATTTCCAACATGCAGCAAGACAGGACAAGGAAAAGTACTACAATGACACTTGCAAGGAAATAGAAGCAGAAACTATTAGAGGAAGAACAAGATCGGCTTTCCTAAAGCTACGAGAGTTAAAGTAAAAGTTCCAGCCTCGAATTGGAATGTTACAAGAGATCCTATAGAAACATAGAAACATGATGGCAGAAAATGGGGCAGGAACATCGGGAGACAGAGGAGTGATGCTGGATATGGGGTGGGGGAAGAACATAGGGAGACAGGGGTGTGATGCTCGATGTGGGGAAGAAGGGCCAAGGTAAAGAGAGATGCTGAGACTAGGGAGAAAGAAGGGAGATGCTAGACATGGGGAGGGGTGTAGGAAGAGGGGGGAATGCTGGATGTGAGGGAGAGAGAATCAGAAGACACTTTGCAGGGAGGGGGAAAGAAACTGGGCAGGGAGGGTAGTAGTAGTAGTAAAATACTGGATGGGGGAAGACATGGGGCGAGGAGGGGTGAGAGTTGGGGTAAAGATGCAGTATGAAGGGGAGTTAGGAAAAAATGGAGAATAAGTGGTTTGGAGGATAGAGAGAGGAAGGGAGGGAAAATGCTGAACTGGCTAGGAGGAAGGGACAGAAAGATAATTTTTTTGCCACTCAATGAGGAAGAGGACAGGGAGAGACCAAGGAGATACTGGATTGAGGGAAGGAGGGACAGAGATCAAAAGAATCATTTTGCTGCAGGAGGTCGGGAATGCTGGGCTATTGCAGAAGAGATGCAGAGAGAAAGAAAGAAGAGATGCTGGGCTGTTATAAATGAAACAGAGAGAGAAACATAGAAAAATAATGGCAGATAAAAACCATACGGCCTATCCAGTCTGCCCTTCCATATCAACTACTAATCTTTGCGGTCCCCTTTTTTACTTTAGAGATCCTCTGTGTTTGTCCCATGATTTCTCAAATTCAGATACAGTAGTTTCTACTACCTCCACTGGGAGACTATTCCATGCATCTATCACTCTTTTTGTAAAGAAATATTTGTGCAAATTACTCCTGAGTCTATTCCCTTTCATCTTCATCCTATGCCGCCTCATTGCAGAGCTTTCTTTCAAATGAAAGGGGCTCTCCTCCTGTGAGTTTAAGCTATGGAGGCATTTAAATGTCTCTTTCATATCTCTCCTCTCCTACCTTCCCTCCAAAGTATACATATTGAGATATAGAGATATCCAAGTCTGTTCCCATATAGCCATTTTGGTAGCCCCCCAGGTCCTGCTCTTCTTTCATGGACAAAAGTACTTCACCCCTATACTGTATTGCTCCCTTGGATTTTTTCAGCCCAAATTCATGACCCTGCATTTTTTAACATTAAATCTCAACTGCCAAGTTCTTCAAACTTCACTCCTTCTTCATGTTATCTACACCTTTCCGGGTGTCTACCCTGTTATAGATTTTAGTATGATCTGCAGAAAGGCAAACTTTACCCAGCAGCCCTTCTTCAATATCACTTACAGAAATGTTAAAAGGTATCGGACCTAGGGCACATCCCTGTGGCACGCCATTGATAACATGCTTCTCCTCAGTGTGAAATCTACCTTCATCACCTCTCAGTCAACCAATTTCTAATCCAATTGGTCACTTTAGGGTCCCTCCCTATGGCGCTCATTTTATTTATAAAGTTGCATGGGCAGAGCAGTGTCAAAGGCTGTACTGAAATCTAAGTCGCCCCACCCTAAGCACACCAGAGACCTTCAGGCCTGCTACTAGGGATCACGCAGAAGGGCATTTGGGCGTGCCCCTTAAGCTTAGAACCTGAGCCGAACACACATACAAGCCCAGAACAAGGATTTGAGTGATTCACATGAGACCTGAAGGTAATAGATCACTATTGAGCCATTGCTGTCCAAAACCATGGCATGCATCTCTTATACCAGATCCATATTAACCATAATATTGTTAACTGTATTACTTGTTCACACACACAAGCCTACTCTGGAGTAATCACGATCATAAAAAACACCCTTAAAGCCAGACTGTTAAATACCAATAATATTGAAGACATGGATATGCTTACAGTCGAAACCCCCCAAAACGAACAGTCTTTTATCCATCCTAGAAATAGCCTGCTCACTCAACCCCAGAAAACAACTAATCATGCTAGATTTAAACCTTCCCTCGCTCAATGTTAACCACTCAAAAACATTCATTGAAACCGAGCTAGATTTCAAACAAATTATAGATTTCCCGATACACAGAAAAGGGAACACACTCGACCTAATCTTCACTCCCAAATCATCCCAACATTGCGATAATACGCTCCCCCGAGCCACTCCCATTCTTTGGTCCGACCATTACTTAATAAACTTCAACCTCATATACCACACTACCCACCTTACACCAAAGTTTACACTCACACCTCACACTAAATATAGAATGTTCGATAAAGAAAGCTTCTTAAGACAAATTATACTGTATATTTCCATCCCAATATCTGAAATTGACAGCACTATAGAAAATTGGAATGCAGCAATTGAGAAATCAGCTGTACTTCCAAATTCTCAAGCAAACAAAACAAAAAACAGGCAAAGGACATCTGAACCTTGGTACACTCAAGAAACAAGGCAACTAAAAAGAGTTAAGGAAACTGAAGAAACAACGGTGAAGATCTATCTCGTCCTTAGACAGGAACCAATATAATGATAAAATCTCCAATTGTACAGAAATATAATCAACACCTGAAAGAGAACCTACCATACAAAAATTCTCACAAACTCCCTTAACCATCCCAAGGAACTATTTGCAATAGTCAAAAACTTAACAAGATCTCCAAACAAAACAAGTGACCTGCCCCCCCATTGCACCTCAAACCTTAGCGAACTATTACATTTCAAAACTCATGCCCTTATTGGTCCTCTCTATACCACACACCTATATTCAATCACCTCCCATCCATATCTGGCCTAACTTCCACATAGTAACCCTTAAAGAACTTGACAGTGATATCCAACATTAACACTACCACATCCAACCTTGATCCATGCCCTGTTAGCTGGATGAAAATATCCCGCACCAAACTAGCCCCATATATCCTTGACATTGTCAATTTCTCACTCACAAGAGGAATCATGCTCAAACCCCTTAAACAGGCCTCAATCAGACTAATATTGAAAAACAAGTCCTTTGACAACCTATGCCCTTCATCATACAGGCCTATATTCATCCTTCCATTTCTGGCTAAAATCATTGAAAATAAATGTTACACTCCCAACCTCAGGATCACATTGATCTACATGCACCCCTTGATACACACCAATATGGCTTCAGGCCACACCATAGTGTGGAGACCTTTATAACTGCACTCGTCGATAATCTGATAAAGTCCATTGATAATCCAAAATAAGCAGTCCTGATAATATTCCTTGATATTACAGCAGATTTTGACTTGATCAATCATACAATCCTTATGGAAAAACTAAAGCAAGTTGGGATGGCACCACATTAACATGGTTCCAATCCTATCTTGACGATCGGTCTCAGCAGGTTAGAATAGGACACCAAGCCTCAAAATCCTTCCCTCAGAAACAAGGGATTCCACAGCGCTTGCCCTATTGGCACTCCTATTCGATATATACTTACAGCCAATCTGCCACATCATACAGGAATGCAACATCAATTATGCAATATATGCAGACGATGTGATGTTACATCTCCCAATGGATACAGCATTTCTCAATTTCACCAGCATCACAGCATGCTTTAACAAAATATCATATTGGTTGAATGATCATACCCTAAAAATCAACTACAAAAAAACAGAGGCCCTATTCATGACAAGGAATCAAAATTTTACTCCCCCAACAGAATTAAAAATTGAGGGTACAAAAATTGCCATAAAAAATGAAGTCAGGTACCTTGGCATCTTGATAGATAGTACACTAAGCTTAATGACCTACCTTAAGAACACACCAGCAATCATCTATAGCAAACTAAGACTCCTAAAGAACCTAAGGCCCCTGCTACAACAAGA
This sequence comes from Ichthyophis bannanicus, assembly GCA_033557465.1. Lineage (NCBI taxonomy): Eukaryota > Metazoa > Chordata > Amphibia > Gymnophiona > Ichthyophiidae > Ichthyophis > Ichthyophis bannanicus. The sequence goes on from CM066033.1 coordinate 550,667,685, forward strand.
CTTTAGATCAGTCCTCCAAGCACTCGTACTCCCCTACATTGACTTCTGTAACACCATCCTCCAAGGATTCCCAAAGCAAACAATACACCACCTCAAGATAGCACAACATGTAGCTGCTAGGATGGTGATAAAAGTAAACACATCAGAACACCTTACCCCAATCTTATTCAAACTACACTAGCTACCAATGCATAGTAGGATCAAGTATAAAATACTCATGACCATGCTTAAATTAATAAGGGAAATAGCCCCATCACACCTATCTGAACTCATAAACAGCCCTGCTAAGGACAGACCCAAAAGGGAGCGGAGCAAAAACACCCTACTCATACCTAATACCTTTAGAAAACTCACAAAGGCAACAACCGACAGGGCTTTTAGCTTCTTTGCACCCCTTTATGGAATTGCCTACCAGACAACTATCCAGAGGGTCGCCATGAGTCGACACCGACTCGACGGCACTTAACATCAACAACAACCAGATAAGCTGAGAGCCACTACCAACCTAGCAACTTTCAGAAAGGACCTGAAAACACACTTCTTTATGGAGCACTTTGGTACATCAGAACCAACCAAAGATCTTTTCCCCAAATAGCACCCAATATATAACCCTAGGCACCTAGTCCAACAGCTCCAATAAGGCATTCATGCCAACTACAAAGGCTATTTACACATGACATAAGATAGTACACCAAAGTAAATAACCCTTCTCATGAATAAATCCAAATTGACATATATGTATATACCACTTTATATACCACTGTAACTATCTGTAAAGATCGTTCCCACCTGCAAAGATCGATGCACCCGTAAATATGTTTTCTTGTTAATACAGTAATACCTGTAAATATGATACATGCTAACTCTGCAATAGGCCTCAAATAGTCAACCACCTGTAAATATGTTAGTCGATAGTTCAGTTGTAGGAGGTTCCATACCTACTATTCTACAGCATATGTATACTTAAAGTTATATGTTAGATCATGTTATGATGTAACTGTTCTTATTTTGTTACATGTAAACCGCTTTGATTTCCCTGAAAGGTGGTGTATAAATCAATCAATAAATAAATCAGTACACCACATCTAGCACTCTCCCTCGGACTAATTCTCTGGTCATCTAGTCAAAGAAATTAATTAGATTTGTTTGACAAGGCCTGCCTCTAGTAAAACCATGCCACCTCGAATCCTGCAATCCATTGGACTCCAGAAGCCTCACTATTCTCTGTTCTAGCAATGTTTCCATTAATGTACTTACCACAGAGGTTAGACTACCGCCTGTAGTTCCCAACCTCATCCTTCCTTCCGCTTTTGTGTAGAGGAATCATATGCACCCTCCTCCAGTCCTCTGAGATCACCCCTTACTCTAAAGAAGCATTGAAAAGGTCAGACAGTGGAGTTACTAGAACTTTGGGGATGCTGGGTTGTTGGAGGGGAGGGAGGATATGAGTTAATTAGTGGACGGAGAGGGTGGGAGATGCAGAACTAGTCAGGGGCACAGAGAGAGAGGAAATGCTGGACTAAGGGTTGGCATGGTGGAACTATGTGGGAGAGTCCCTGCAAGATTGACAAGAAGATGAGTGAGAGGAGGATGGTGAGTACAGAGGGTAGAAATGCAGTCCTGAGGTGTGGAAGAAAAGAGGGAATAAGAGGCCAGGGAAGGAGCGAAACAGGGGAAATTGGAGAACTAGGGGAGATAGGCTGGACTGAAGCTAAGAGGAGGAAATAAGTTTGTAGGATGTGATAAGTCAAAAGGATATTGAGGAATAGGGGGGGGGGGGGTGAGTAAAATTTGAATGAATAGAGAATGAATAAAGAAAGACATGGAGGAAAGAACCAAAAAGACAAATGAACAGCACATATGGAAACACTGTTAGCAAAAGAAAGACGAGTAAAGCAGAAGAGAGAGACTGGAGCCATGGTTTTTGAAAAATAAAATGCCCAGACTACAAAGGTCAGCTTTGGAAAATGTGTCTTTGTATTTTGTTCAGTTCAAGATGAAATAAATAAATAAATAAATAGGCTTCTTGGGGTTCCCAGTTCAAGTGCTGTGTTCATATTTCTAGCTATTGTCCCTTATTGCATGGAGAGCATATTAACACGCGATCACCGTCGATGTGCCAGTAGCGCGGATGCACCTATTGATATCTCTCATAAAACAAAGAAATCACTCCAGCATACACCCATGTGTTTCCGCTTGCTTAACACTTGCTTGTCACTTGAAAATCACAAAGGCCCACCGAGTCTCAGCATACAAGGGCATAAGGTGAAAAAACAGCCCAACCCAGGTCTTTCGTGTGATAACGTCGGGGAAGTGGTTGGCGTGTTTTGTTTTCCCTACCTGGCTGTTAAGTTAAGTACTGTTTTTGTTTTCACTGAAGAAGCTAGGTATGGGTTTCGCCACCCACCCACCGGCCACCGGGTCATTGATGTTATCGGGCTTGATATTGGTGTATACTGCCTGATCTTGGGTTGGGCTGTTTTTCACCTTATGCCCTTGTATGCTGAGACTCGGTGGGCCTTTGTGATTTTCAAGTGACAAGCAAGTGTTAAGCAAGCGGAAACACATGGGTGTATGCTGGAGTGATTTCTTTGTTTTATGATAGTTTTTCACTCTGAGAATTTGACCAATTATATTTGGAGTACCTATTGATATCTCTAGCACATGTTACCGCACACATCTGCATGTTAACTGCTGGGAAAATGCTGGTCACACCTCTGATGGTTAAGGTTGAGCCTTTGCACTTCCTGTGCATTAATGTGCATTGAGCGCCCTTAATTTTTCAAAAAGGTTTTATACAGCCATTTAACTTCTGTTCTACAGAGAGACATAGATATAATCATACATAATATACAAGGTGCGATCAAAAAGTATCGAGACTTGTACAATAACACAAGAATTTTAACACTGACGGTTATTGCCCTCACTCTCCTTTGAAGTAGTTCCCTTCCGATAAAACACACTTCCTCCAGTGTTCCTGCAATTGCTGGAAACAATTTTGAAATGCCTCTTTCGTTATGCTTCTACTGTTCATTTATATAGCACTACAAGATGTACGCAGCATTGTACAGACACATGTAGAAGACGGTCCCTGCTCATCAGAGCTTACAATCTAGTTAAGACAGTACAACAGCTGAGGACAAGGATACATCTAAGGGAATGGTAAGGAAACACATTGGAGACTAAGTGGATCAGTATCCAAAAGCAGCCTCAAAGAGTTCAGTTTTGAGCCTGGATTTGAAAAGGGCCAGAGATGAAGCCTGACGGACAGATTCAGGTAGTTTATTCCAGGTATAAAGAGCAGTAAAGTGAAAGGATCTGAAGTCTGGAGTTAGCAGTAGAAGAGAAGGGCACAGATAGAAGTGCTCTGCCAGAGGAGCAGAGTTCCCGAGGAGGGGTGTAGGGAGAGATAAAGGAGGAAAGGTAGTGAGGCGCAGCAGAATGAGTGCACTTTTAGGTCAGTAGGAGAAGTTTGGACAGGATACGAAAATGGATAGGGAGCCAGTGAAGTGACTTGAGAAGAGGGGTTATATGAGCATATCGAGGCTGGTGGAAGATTAGCTGTGCAGCTGAGTTTTGAATAGATTGAAGGGAAGAAAGATGATTCAGAGGAACACCAGCAAGGAGGAGGTTGCAATAGTCTAGGTGGGAGGTCACTGTGAATCTGCGGTGTCAAATTTTGCTTAATGGTCTCCAAGTCGTCGAATCTCCTTCCTGTCAGTGGTAATTTCAGTTTAGGTGTAAAGTCAGGTGAGTACAGAGGCAGACAGACTTGCTCAATTTGGTGTTTGGCCAAGAACTGCTGGACAAGATGTGATGCATGAGCTGAGGTGTTATCGTAATGAAGCAACCATTCACCATTCCTGTGCAACTTGGGCCTCTTATGACGAACTGCATCTCTCAAACGAGTCAGAAGTGGATGTAGGTACTCCTTATTGATGGTTTGGCCTTTTGGAGCATACCCATGATGAACAATACCCTGGTAATCAAAGAAAATTGTGAGTATGGCCTTGATATTGCTCCTCACCTGATGGGCTTTCCTGGGTCTGGGAGAGTTTAGAGTCTTCAGTTGTGAGGACTGAGCCTTAGTTTCTGGGTCATAACCATAAAACCATGATTCATCACCAGTAATAAGCTGTGAGGGCTTGTGTGCATCAGTGATGCTGAGAGCTAAACTATCGGTAGTTTAACTACTGGCAGGGTCTCCCAAGATGGACAGGTCTCAGCTGAGGTGCCAGACGAAGACAAACCACCCATCTGGGCAGCAGCAGAATGGGATAGTGTTGACGGCGGAGGATCACATTTCTGTGACAACGGCAACAACACCAAACTTAAACTGCGCGGAAGGAAGGCCGGCAATCTACTTCTGTATCTTGCCATGAAAACCCAATGGATAGTTACAACAAAACAAATTGTGTATGGTGCTGGAAGATGAGACTCCCAGTCGGAAAGGCACTCAACTAGCTACTGGGGAAGAGCTGAAGACTTTTCAGAGTAAAGCCAGCATTTATGATGTGGTTGGATCAAAGCCTTCGGGAAGTCTGACTGCTGATGTAGCTGCGCATGAAATGAGAGTCAGAAGCTGTAAAGATGTCTTACACATTGGAACATGGAACGTACGAAGCATGAACCAAGGGAAGTTGGAAGTGGTCAAGAATGAAATGGAACGTGTACAACTTGATCTGTTGGGTGTCAGCAAACTGAAATGGACTGGCATCGGGCACTTTGCATCAGATGATCACATGGTCTACTATGCTGGAAATGAAAGACAAAGAAGAAATGGTGTTGCATTTATAATAAAGAAGAAACTTGCAAGAACTGTAATGAAATACAATGCAGTCAGCGAACGCTTAATCTCTATTCGTCTACGAGGATTGCCTATCAACACAACTATAATTCAAGTATATGCCCCAACAACAGCTGCAGAAGAGAATGAAATTGAAGAGTTCTATGAACAAGTACAAGCTGAAATTGACAGAACATGCAAAAAGGATATCCTGATAGTCATGGGTGACTGGAACGCAAAAGTTGGCAACAAAGAAGAAGGCAAAGTAGTTGGAAAATATGGACTTGGCAACAGAAATGAAGCTGGAGAAAGATTGATAGAATTCTGCAAGACCAATGATCTATTCATCTCAAACACCTTCTTTCAGCAACACAAGCGACGACTGTACACATGGACTTCACCCAATGGATTGTATAAAAATCAAATTGACTACATCTGTGGAAGTCAACGATGGAAAAGCTCTGTAACATCAACAAAGACAAAACCTGGAGCTGACTGTGGTACAGATCATCAACTACTAGTATGCAAACTCAAGCTAAAGTTGAAAAAGAGCAAACCACTCATGAATGCACCAAAATATGACCTTGAGAATATACCACTGGAATTTAAAGACTGCCTGCAAAATCGATTTGCTGCCTTAGATACAAATGACAGAGCTCCGGAAGAGTTATGGAATGACATCAAGAAGGTTGTGCTGGAAGAAAGCGAGAAGTCTCTACAAAAGGTGAAAAAGCAAAAACGGCCAAAATGGATGACGGAAGAAACTCTGAAAATTGCCCAGAAACGCAGAGAAGCTAAAGCCAAAGGAGAAAGAAAGACAATCGCAGAACTCAACAGAGATTTCCAACGTGCAGCAAGACAGGACAAGGAAAAGTACTACAATGACACTTGCAAGGAAATAGAAGCAGAAACTATTAGAGGAAGAACAAGATCGGCTTTCCTAAAGCTGCGAGAGTTAAAGAAAAAGTTCCAGCCTCGAATTGGAATGTTACAAGATGCTCAAGGTTCTATGTTGAATGATGCTGAGAAGATCAAGAAAAGGTGGAAGGAATATACAGAGTTTTTATATGATAAAGATCAAGTGGACCAACAGCCGTTTCAACCTATACCTTATGATCAGGAACCATTGGTGATGAAAGAAGAAGTTGAAGCAGCATTGAAAGCCTTATCAAAGAACAAAAGCACCAGGCATTGATAGCATTCCCATAGAAGTATTGCAGCAATCTGATGCAGCTGTTACCGTACTTACAAGGCTCTGCCAAGAAATAGGAAGACAACATCATGGCCAACTGACTGGAAAAGATCTGTGTTTATACCAATACTAAAGAATGGTGATCCAACTGACTGTGGAAATTATCGCACAATCGCTCTGATCCCACATGCCAGCAAGATTCTACTGAAGATTATTCAAAGAGACTACAGCCATACCTAGAACAAGAACTACCTGAGTGCAAGCAGGGTTCAGGAAAGGGCGAGGAACGAGAGACATCATTGCGGATGTGAGATGGATCCTTGAAAAGACTAAAGAATACCAAAAGGATATCTATTTGTGCTTTATCGACTATAGCAAGGCTTTTGACTGTGTAAAACCATGAGAAAACTCTGGGCCACATTAAGAAGCATGGGTATACCAGAACACCTGATCGTTCTCTTGCGTAATCTGTACATTGATCAAGAAGCAACAGTTCGAACGGAACAAGGAGAACAGAATGGTTTAAAATAAGCAAAGGTGTAAGACAAGGCTGCATACTTTCCCCCTACCTGTTTAATTTATATGCAGAACAAATCATCAGAGAAGCAGGACTGTATGAAGACAACAGAGGTGTGAAGATTGGTGGAAGACTCATCAACAACCTTCGCTATGCTGATGATACCACATTACTGGCTGAAAGTGAAGATGATCTGAAACATTTGCTTCTCACAATCAAAGAACATAGTCTCAAAATGGGCCTGCACCTTAACGTAAAGAAGACAAAGATCATGACAACTGGCATAATCAACAGGTTCATCCTTGAAGGAGAAGAAATTGAAATCGTGAACAACTTTAACCTACTTGGATCAACTATCAATAAAGAAGCAACAAGCAGTCAAGAAATCAGACGACGCATTGCTCTTGGCAGAATGGCTATGAAAGACCTAGATAAGATTCTCAAGAGCAGAGATGTCTCTCTCCATACAAAGATTCGACTTGTTCAAGCCATGGTATTTTCAATAACATCATATGGATGTGAAAGCTGGACAGTGAAAAAGACAGACAGGAAGAAAATTGATGCCTTTGAATTATGGTGCTGGCGGCGAATACTGTGTATACCATGGACTGCCCGAAGAACAAACCAGTCGGTACTAGAAGAGATCAAACCTAAGCTTTCTTTAGAAGCTCAGATGACAAGACTTCGACTTTCATACTTCGGACACATCATGCGAAGAGAGAGATCATTAGAGAAAGACTCATGCTTGGCAAGATAGAAGGTCAACGCAAAAGAGGAAGGCCAGCAATGAGATGGATTGCTACAATAACAGCAGCTATGGGTACCAGTCTGTCAACAATGAGCCGCCTGACTGAAGACCGAACACAATTTAGGATAGCTATCCAGAGGGTCGCCATGAGTCGACTCCGACTCGACGGCACTTAACAACAACAACAATAATCTTTTTGATGAAATCTGAATCATTTTCAACGCATTCCAATAACTCCCTGGCTGCAGACTGTGGATCTTTTTTTGGTCAGGGGACAGGAGTTTTGGCATGAATTTTGCAGACATATGTCTTATTCCCAGATCGGCAGTAAGAATACTGACCCAAAACTAATGTCCATGTCCTCAGCAAGTTCCCTGATAGTCAATCAACAAATTGAGTGTATTGCAGCATGCCCTGCTTCAACTTTGTCTTCATTCCTGCTTGTAGATGTCCTTCCAGAGCATTTGTCACTGTCAACACTTTGGCGGCCCTCTTGGAAAAGTTTGTACCAATCAAACTCGAACATGACTCATGCATTCATCGCCATACCCTTGCTGTAAATTGTCTTAAGTTTTTTTGCTCGAATCTCCAAGTTTCTAGCAGAATTTAATGCAAATTCGCTGTTCAATTTTTTCACTCATCGTAAATCTGATGAACTGCTTTTACACAATTATTTATTTATTTAGCCAGTTTTGTATACCACCTTATCCTTCAATCAAAGTGGTTAGGGATATAATGAGGGGTCTACATTAAACATAGGTGACAAGATGTACATATATTCCTGGGGGTTCAGTCCCAGGTCTGTAATATTGGTGTATGGTGGCTGTATCGGCAAGGCTGTGTGGATTGGTGGTTAAGGTTCTTGTTTATATGAGGCCATGAACAGGTGGGTTTTGAGGGATTTGCGGAAGTCCTTGAGGTCCTTTTGTGCTCTTAGTTCCTCAGGGAGCGAGTTCCATAGGTCCGGCGCCGAGAGTGAAAAGGCTCTTCTGGAAGTTGATTGCTTTGTTTTGTGGTATCCGGCTGGGGGGTGAGGAGTCTGTTGGTGCCTTGGGTTCATCTGGGTCTGCTGCTTGTATCTTTGGTTATTGTGGTCTGTAGAATTTCTGCTGAGCAGTGGTGTATGGTCTTAAAGATGATTAATGTTGCCTTGAATTTTGCCCGTGCCATTATGGGTAGCCAGTGCAGCTGTCGGAGTACTGGTGTTATGTGTTCGTATTTGGACGTGCCTGTGTGTATGCATGCTGCAGTGTTCTGAACCAATTGAAGTGTGTGTACTGTGTGTTTGGGTAATCCCTGATATAGTGAATTTCTGTAGTCCAGTATGGGGTGATGACTGCCTGGCATACTGTTTGGAAGTGTTCTTGGCTGAGGAGTGGCTTGAGTCGTCTGGTGATCTTTAAACGGTGGTATGCTTTTGCTGCAGTTTTGTTAATGTGGGAATGGAGATTCAGGTTCTTGTCTGTGATGACACCAAGATACTTTACTTCGTCCTTTGTTGTGATTGTCCTGTGTAGTATGTTGATTTCTTGGGGTGAGTTGAATGTTGTGCTCCTGGAAATAAACATTGCTTCAGTTTTATCGAAGTCTACCTTGAGGTTATTGTCGGCGAGCCAGGTGTTCATATGTTCGAGGCACTCGGTCATTGCGGTTATGTCAGGGGTGCTCAGGTCGGTTGGAGTGTACACCATTATTTCGTCTGCGTACAGGTGATATTGTATGTTGTGTTGCCTGATGATGCTGCATATGGGCTGTATGTAGATGTTGAACAGTATTGATGAGAGGGCCGATCCCTGTGTTATTCCTTGCATGGTGGTAAATTGAGCTGATTTCTTTTCCTTGCATTTTACTTACTGTGTGCGGTTGTTTAGATAGGAGGTGAACCATTTCAGGGTGTTGTTGCATAATCCTATTTCTTGGAGGCACTGTAGGAGTATGTTTTGAGATACTGTGTCAAAGGCGGCTGAGATGTCAACGAAGATTAGAAGGAAACCATTCTGTATGTTGTCAATTCCTTTCAGTAGAGTGTCGAAGAGGGAGGTGAGCAGGGTCTCTACGTTGTGCTGTGGTTTGAAGCCATGTTGGTGCAAGTCCAGTGGAGCATGAAGGTTCACGTGGTCCTGTAGTTGTTTTTGTACTAGTTTCTCGATGATTTTAGAGATAAATGGTAAGCTTGAGATCGGTCGGTAAGATTTCGGGTCGGAGGCGTTCAGCGAGTTGCCTTTAAGGATTGATCCAAATGGTTGCCTGCTTTAGAATCTGCAGGAGGTGCCCTTGCTGAAGGGATTGCTGTACGATTTTATGTAGGTGGTGGCTTAGTTGGTTCTTGGAAGCCTTGATCCATTCCACTGGGCATGGGTCAGCAGGTGAGGTTGTCGTATTGAGGGAGCCCACAATGTTTTCTATTTGCTGTGTCGTCGGTATGGAGAAGTCCGTCCAGGTTTGGGGTGATTCTTCAGAGGTCTGGCTGTGTTCCGTCAATGTTGGGGTGTGTTCTGCTGTAGGTGTGATGTTTGTCAGGTTTGTGTTCTTGTTTATCAGATAGTTTGCAAATTCTTGGGGGTCTACTTGATGTCCATTGGGTTGCAGGTGTCCTTTGTGAGCTGTTGTACTATGTTAAATAATTCTCTTGGTTTATTGGCTGATTTCAGGATGAGGTTGATGCGGTATTGTTGCTGGTGGTTGTTGATTAGATTGTTGTAGGCTTGTTGTTCGTTTCTGTATTGGAGTGTAGCCTCATGTGACTTGGTATGCCTCCATTTTCTTTCCAGCTTTCTGAGCATGCGTTTTGCTTCCCGGATCTCATCCGAGTACCAGGGGGTGTTGGTTTTTCTTTGGGTGTGTGCCTTTTCTTTGTTAGTTGCTGATACAGCCTTGGATAGGTTTGAGTTCCATATGGTTATGGATTCCTCAATGTCGTTGCAGGTGTTTTGTAGTCGTGGCATTATTTCCTGAAGGAAGGTCTCCTTGTGGTAGGCTTTGAATCTTCTTGGTTTGGTTTCTCCTTTGGCCCGCTGTGTGGTGTCCTTAAGGGTAAAGGAGAGTACGTGGTGGTCCGACTAAGGAACCGGAGTGGACAGTGGGGTAGTGGCTTGTTTCTGCCTTATTAGCGGAATTGGGATGAAAATCAGGTCGGGTGTGGTTTTATGTTGGTGTGATGGGGCTTTGACTGTCTGTTGGTAATTTAGGGAGGTCATGGCTTTGAGAAATGCTCTGGTTTCTTTAGTGGGCGATGAGGTTAGGTTGTAGTCTCGCAGAGCGATCAATGGCTTGTGTTGGGTGCTACAAGCACATATGGATTCAAGTATTGCTGAGAGATGTTCCTTCGTTGCATTGGGGGGGTCTGTAGGTGAGGCAAATGCTGATGTGATGGTTAGATATGATGATTGTGTTGGTCTCATTTGAGGTATTGGTGGTGACTGTTTTGAATCTGTAGCTTTTTCTAGCTATAATGAGGGTTCCCCCTCCTCTCTTGAGTTCTCTGTGGCAGCAGAATTCTATGAAGTCCGGTGGGGTCACTTGGTTCAAGATGACCTGGTCTGTGTCTGTAAGCCAGGTCTCGGTGATGCAGATGATGTCCAGATTTTGGTCTATAATGTAATCAAATATGGTGTTTGGTTTGTTTTGGATTGATCTTGTGTTAATCAGTGCATATTTGATGGTTGTTGCGAGTATAGGGTTGACTGCCTGTGTCCGTAGTGGTGGGGCCTGCAGTCCGTTGGGTAGTCTGTTCACTGGTCTCTTGGGCCGGTGGCGTCCTTGTGTGGTGGTGGTCTGGTCTGTGGGATGCAGGAGAGGGGTGTGTAGGTGTTGGTATATACGTGTTTGGCTGGCCTGTCTGCACTAGGAGGAATAGAGAGCAGTATGTTATTAGGTACTGGTAGATTGCAAGCATTTTCGCTGGTGATCTGGATGATGGGGCCCTCTGGTCTGTCCCTTGCTGGCAGTCCTGGTGCTGGCTCTCTCTGGTCTGTCCCTCACTGATGTCCTCTCTGGTCTGTCCCTCGCTGGCGGTCCCAGTGCTGGCTCTCTCTGGTCTGTTGCTTGCTGGCTCTCTCTGGTCTGTCGCTCGCTGACACCCTCTCTGGTCTGTCCCTCGCTGGCGATCCCGGTGCTGGCTCTCTCTGGTCTGTCCCTCGCTGATGCCGTCTGTGGTCTGTCCCTCGCTGGCAATCCCGGTGCTGGCTTTGTCTGGTCTGTCCCTCGCTGACACCCTCTCTGGTCTGTACCTCGCTGGTGATCCCGGTGCTGGTGCCCACGGTGTTGTGTGTGTCCTGCTGTTATTGGGACTTCTTGTGCTTTTCTTACTGGAGCGTCCCCTTGTTGTGGCTGTCTGTCTCCGTCCAGTGTTAGTACTTCGTTGGATTATGCTGTATAGCTCTGTTCTGGAGGTGTTCTTCCTTCCTTCCGCCTGTGTGCCCTCTGGCGCGAGCCCGCCAGGCATGGGCACGGCTGCTGGCGGTGCCGCTTAAAAGGTGTCCCGGGGGTCCTGATTGGCCTCGCAGCGGTGAGCGGGGGGAGGAGTTCTGTCTTCCCGCTCTCCGCCCCGATGCCGATCGTGGCTGCTGCTGCTGCTGCTTTTTCCTGTGCCGCCGCCGCCGAACTCAGCTCTCTTTGCTGGCAGTGCCGCTTATAAGGTGTCCCGGGGGTCCTGATTGGCCTCACGGCAGTGAACAGGGGGAGGAGTTCTGACCTCCCGCTCTCCGCCCTGACGCCGATCGGGGCTGCTGCTTCTTCCTGTGCTACCGCCGCCGATACCAAACATCACGTGATTAAAAAAAGTACAGGTGTGCTGCAGCCAATCTACATTCTGCACATGCAGAGCACATACCTAGGTCACTGCTTGCTTAATAGCATTGTGGTGCGACATATTGTGTTATAGCTACACAAGTCTCGATTCTTTTTGATCACACCTCATACTTACCCCAAGTGATCTCATGAGAAAGGAAGCGCCAACATTGGCTTCAAGCTCACGCGAAGGTAACATGACAGTCTGAACAAATGGGTAGAAGGGACCTGGCAGCTTGAAGTCAGGTTGGATGGGGAAGGCTTTTGGAGTGGGGAGGATCCTGTAGGCACTGGTAAAACACTTGTGGTGGTCCCACTCCTTGCTCCCTGATGATGACATCAGTGTCTCATAGAGGGGAAACGAGTGCTAGGACTGCTCAAAATGTTTTGTTTTTTAAAATAAGTTGCTTTTATCCTTTTTTTCTTTGTTACTGTTCATTCAGCTATTAGTTAAAATTTCCACAGACATTCAGGGGCGGCCCGGGGGTGTTGCAGAGATTAATTGCAGGGTATCATTTGTATTAATCTAGCTTATTTTTTTTTTATACACTTTATTTATTAACCGACAAAAAATAACAGCCAACACCAAGCCAAGCAACAAACCCCGGGCAGGGTGCACTCTTATCCCTGCCACAGGGAACCATTATGGACAGGCATACAAGACATAAAGAAACAGCTTATTTTATTTTTAAAATGTGTATACTGCCCATTTAAAATTTTAAGCAGCTTTCAAAGGAATCCTTCGTAAGCCTCTTTTTTGTCCTAATAATGACTCAGGGGCATATTTACTAACATTAATGTGTGTTAAGTGTCCACTGTACCCATAGACATAAATGGGTGTTGCTGCACTTAGCACACATTTCAATTTGTGAAAGCACATTAACCTTTAGTAAACATGCCTCTTAATGGGTGTTTAAAAACCATTTGCATGTACAATGAGGATAAAGAAAGGCTACCATATTTCTGCATTACTACCCTCCAGTGCCAAGTGCTAGATGCATTGCTACAAAACCCTGCTCATTTAGAACCCATAGCAAACCTGCCATATCATAACAGCACTCCCAGGACTCTCAGAGTACCTAACCCTATTTATCAAAAGGTAGCACTACAAATATTAAACTAATACATCTTACTGGGAAAAGAGAATAAGTGGCTCTACTACATAGAAACTAGACAAACAAGACTAGTACAGTTCTGACATAGATGCAAAACAGACAGGCCATCAAAAAAATACAGAACAAGGGATCACAATTTAAAAATATGAAGACAATAATTGAACTGGGAACCCCAAAAGCCAAACTTTGAATGCACCACAACACTGGAAAAATTAAACTATGAAATTAATTTCCTCTTATATTGAACAAAGTGCAGATATCAGAGCACATTTCCCAGAGTGGACATATTCCAGTTAATAAATTCAAAATAAAATACTTTTTTTTTACTTTTTGTTGTTTGGGCATTTTCTTTTCATTCACTATTGCCCCAGTCTCTCTTCTGTGTTCTTCATGTCTTCTGCTAACTCTCTATTGTCTGCTGCCCATGTCCTTTCTTTTCTTCTATTTTTTTCCAATTTTTGTCTACATCCGCCTCTGACATACTGATCTTTCACTTTTTGTTCTTTTCTCCATTTCTTTCTTGACTCATTCATTCACTCAATTTCAACCCTCCGTCCTCAATCCCCGTTTGATCTTTCACCTAGCAACTTTCCATCTACTCTTCTAACTTCCAGCCCATCTCCCCCATTTCTCATCTCACTCCTTCGCTAGCCTCTCATTCCCCTCTGTGCCTCCTAGATCCCTTCCACTACCCAGTTACTTCCTTCTTAGATATTCATTAACACTACCTGTCCTCCCCTCCTTACCCCAGCATTCACTCTTATGCCCCTCTCTTTCAACTCTTCCTTCTGTATGACTTTTTTCTTCCCTCCACAAAATATCTGTTCCCCTCTCAATCCTCACTCCCCAGTTTCTTTTTTTCTCCCCCAGGCCCAGCCCCACCCCCTTCAGTTCCAGCCTTCCCAGCATCTGCTCCCAGTCCCAATTTCCCCATCCCCCAGCATCACTTCATTTCCAGTCCTAGTCCCCAAGTATCAGTCCCTCCCCAGTCCCAGTCCCTCCCAGCATCAGCTCCCTTCCAGTCCCTCCATCCAGCAGCATTAGCCCATTTCCAGTCCTAGCCCACCAGTATCAGTCCTCCTCCATTCCCAATTCCTCCCAGCATCATCTCTCTTGCAATCCCAGGCTCCCCATCCCCTAGCATCAGCCCATTTCCAGTTCTAGCCCCCCAGTATCAGTATTCCTCCAGTTCCAGTCCCTCCATCACCCAACATTAGCCCATTTCCCATTCTAACCCCAGTAGCAGTCCCAGTGCCAGCGGCTCCTGCTCCCCCCACCCTTCCCCCTCACTCACACACTCACACATACATACACATAGCCCCACACCTTGGGGGATCCGCACTGGCCTGGTTGGCTTGAGGAGGAACCGGTGAGGACTGAAGCCTGGCTCCCTGACTCACTTCTGCACAGCCACGTGAGTAAAAACCCACCGAAGTGGTTTCTTTTTTTCTCCTGCGGCTGTTGTTTGCTGCCGGCATGAGTCACTTCATAGAGGTTAAACCTGTTTAACCTCTACATAGTGACCCATGCTAGCAACAAACACAGCCATGGGAGAAAAAAAGAAACCACTCCGGCAGGTCCTTACTCCCGCAGTGTGCAAAAGTGAGTCAAAGAGCCAGGCTTCGGTCTTCACCAGCTCCGCTCAAGTCAGCCAGGCCAGTGCGGGGCCACCCCGAGATGCAGGGTCATGTCCAGAAAGCATTCCTGCACATGCCTCAGGCCAGCTCTGCAGACATTGCTAAAGCTCCTAGACTAAGAGGAAACTGATTTGCTGTATTAACACATACTATTTGATGACTCAACACATATTTTTATCAGGTAGGTAAGTAGAAAATAACTCACAATAGGATACGCATCAAAGTTGTTTGCTACTGGGTATCTAATTATGTAAATACATCTCAGGCATCGTGGATCTCCTGAAAACCAGCCCTGTTAGAAGAGGCTCCAGGATTCCCGTTGGGAAACGCTGCACTAAACTATTTTATTGATTTTCATTACAGAAAATAGAAAAGTGGCAGGGGCTGAACAGTGACAAGACAGCAGCAAAGAAGGGACTAGGAGCAGAAGAGGCATCAGGCCAGGGATTTGGGATAAAGGAAACCAAAAAGGAAGGCCAGGGGGAGAGGGAGTAGAGAGGGAATGGGTAAAAAAGTGGCAGGTATGAAAAATCTGTTTGCTACCTGAATTATGTTTTTTAGTATCGTTGTGAAGGACATTAACTCTAAATGTTCAAATCACTTTCTAAAGGCTTTACAGGCAGCCAGGGAGTGGACTGGAAAGAAAAGAAACATCACATAAGGGATTAAAGCTACGAGAGGCAGTGAAAGTGCCTTGCTTGAGCTGTAAATGGA
This sequence comes from Ichthyophis bannanicus, assembly GCA_033557465.1. Taxonomy (NCBI): domain Eukaryota; kingdom Metazoa; phylum Chordata; class Amphibia; order Gymnophiona; family Ichthyophiidae; genus Ichthyophis; species Ichthyophis bannanicus. Next base: position 550,683,182 of record CM066033.1, read on the forward strand.
TCTCTGTATTACTCTTATTGCTGAAATCACTTTGGGGGCTATTTGAAAAGCATCAAATAAAGGATCAGGCCTGAACGAGACAAAAAAAAAGACTGAAGAAACAAAACAGAGCAGCAGACAGCGAGATCTGGCATTAAATTGACTGGTCTCAAAAGATTGTTGTTTTTAGGTGTTTCGTTCCTGTGTGGTTTAGGAACTGTCTGTCGGTCTGTTTGCATGAAGTGTTAGTTGCAGAAATGCACGTGTGCTTCTACAACCAAAACTTCACTTGTTGAAAACAGAATGACTATGATGCTTAAATCTGGTGCCCACCCCCTCTGGCACAAGAAGAGTTTCACATGATGGCAGCAGAGGAGAGTGAGATGGTGGCTTTCAGGGACATGAGACCCCACCACCCACAGAAGTAGCGACAGTGGTGGTGAGTGATTGACAGAGAAGCTCATTGGTGGAGGGAAGAAGACTGAAAAGGAAAGAAGACAGGAGGGAGGGAGATAGAAGGGGAAAATGGGAGAGGGGAAAGAGTCAGTAAAAAGGGGGAGGGGGTAATGGGAGGTAGAGAGGGATAGAGGGCAAGAGCAAGAAAGGGGACTAGAAGCAGGGGTGTAGCCATGGGTGAGCCTGGGTGGGCTATGACTTCTCTGCTTTGGAATGAATCGCACCCAGTCAGCAGCACCTGCACCGACAATGAAAGGAGAACTGGAAGCAATGTCAGCATTCTTACTGCTTAGTGCCCACTCATGTAAACCTCAGGTCCTACAAAATACTATGAGATTGGTTCAAAAAATATTGAGTAGAGGGTGCAGATCATCCACACATCCTGCATAGAAACCCCTCCACACACAGCATTCTACACATAAACCACCACTCATCACTCAAGGAATTGTCAAGGGCATCAGTACAAATAACACCTTACTAGGCCATATCATTCCGAGTGTACCTGATCTTTTCTAATGTCAGAAGCTAAGCAGGGTTAAGCTTGATTAGTATTTGCATGGGGTATACCACGTGCTTTAGGCTTACTAGGGGAAGAAAGGCCTGGCAATCTACTTCCAATTACACCTTCCAATAAACCCAGGGGATAGTCACAACATGAACAACTATCCACAAGATTACCAGGAGTCAACATTGACTTGGTAGTACTTAACAATAACAACTTGACAGCAGAAAAAGACCATATGGCCTATCTAGTCTGCCCTTCCATATCAACTACTATAGTCCCTTCTTTTCCTTTAGAGATCTTCCTGTGTTTGTTTCGTGAATTCAGATACTGTCCTCATCTCTACTATCTCCACTGGGAGACTATTCCATGCTTCTATAACTCTTTCCATAAAGAAATATTTCTGCATATTACTCTTAAGTCTGTCCCCTTTTACCTTTATCCTATGCCCCCTTTTTGCAAAGCTTTCTTTCAATTGAAAGAGACTTTCCTTCTGTGCATTTATGCCACGGAAGTCTTTAAACGTCTCTATCATATCTCATGAATCCCGCCTTTCTTAAGTATTGTGACATAGTGAGTCCTTCTAGCCCTGTAGAAACTCCCAAAAACCAGGTAAAAAGTACAGGGCTGCAATGTAAACAAAAGCACATGGCTACTGGTTGTCAGGGAAACCAAGCCCGAGAGAAAGAAACACGCCCCTGCTACCAGTTTAACAGAGAGTTACAAAGTAATTCAGAACACCTGCTAGGGGGCGGAGTCAGGCCTTACCCAAGAAAGCTGACTCATAAAGAGGTCCCAGTAGGTAGAGAGGAGAGAGAGGAGGAAAGCCAGAGTGAAAGAGAGAGTGAACAAGAGGAGAGACGAGCAGAGTCCCCTTGGAGGAAGAAAAGCCAGCTTCCAGTAAGGAGGTGGACTGAGTCTCTAGCTGAGGAAAGGTCAGAGGCTCTGAGTCAAAAGATACAGCAGGAGCAGACCAAGACAGCTGAAATACTCTCTGGATTATAAACAGAAGGAAAAGCCAGGAAGGCAGTTGAACTCTGTTTTGCATAAGTCAGGTTGGTTCCCAACCTATCTATAAGCCACGGAGAAAACCTTCCACAGCCAAGTTCCAAGGTAAGCCTAAGGGCTGGAATCATAATAATAATTGTGAGTTTGGTGACCTGGAAGGTTGGGACTATGGTGGAAAGGACTATAATGGGAGTGCTTGTTTCAAACAGTACTTAAACCCCGAGCTTATCACAAAGCCTAGGGTTGGAGAAAAGGGCGCGGCTCCAGAGGGAGCGTGGCAAACAATTCCTACCCCAGAGGTAGAATTTATGGAAACAGAGCCATCCTGTGTAAATACTCCTACGGAAGAAATGGACTGTACGATTTCACTGGCTGAGGAGATAATATCTCTGTTAAAATTGTGCTGTGAAGAAAATACAGACTTACTGTGAGAAGGGAACAGAGCTGTAGGAAACAATACTGTGGTGTTTAATCCGCTGGAAGAAAAATGTATAACACTGACTGAAGCTATTTAAGTTGGATATCTTATTTTGTCCTTTTTCTGCCAAAGTGCAAGATATTTGTGTTACCTTTATTCCTTGTGAAATCCACCCCGGGAGGGAAAATAAATCCTTATGCTTGAAACACTTGAGTCACACTACCCTTCATTGAACTCTTAAAGAAACTACATTTCCCTACAAGCACTGCTTCAGGAAATAGTGAAACTTTGGTTCAGGAAGGAACTTAACCTCCTTAAACCCTACATACCTACGGGTATCAGCAAGGGGGGAGGATCACAGTATACATATTGAGATCTTTAAGTCTGTCCCCATATTGTTTATAATGAAGATCACTGACCATTTTGGTAGCCACCCTCTGCACCGACTCCATTCTGTTTATATCCTTTTTAAGGTGTGGTCTCCAGAATTGCACACAATACTCCAAATGAGGTCTCATGAAAGACTTATAGAGAGACACTAACACCTTTTTTTCTGCTGGCCATTCCTCTCTGCACCCAAGCATCCTTCTGGCTTCACCATAGCCACTTTAAGATTATCACAAACAATCACTCCCAGGTCCCGCACTTTCATGGACAGAAGTACTTCACTCCCTTATACTGTACCGCTCCCTCGAATTTTAATAGCCCAAATGAATAACCCTGCATTTTGTAGCATTAAATATCAACTGCCAGATTTTTGACTATTCTTCAAGCTTAGCTAGATCCCTCCTCATGTTGTTCATTCCTTCCTGGATGTCTACTCTATTTCAGATTTTGGTATCATCCGCAAAGAGTCAAATCTTACCCAACAGTTCTTCTGCAATATCACTAACTACTATTACTACTACTATTAATCATTTATATAGCGCTACAAGGTGTACACAGCACTGTATAAACATATAAAGAATACGGTACCTGCTCGTAGAGCTTACAGTCTAATCAAGACAGACAGAACAATACAAGAGAAAGAAGGGGGGTTCAAATAGGGAAGGTGACACAAGGAGAACAAGGGATTATCCAAATGTGGCCTCAAAGCGGTAAGACTTTAGCATGGATTTGCAGAGGGAGAGAGAATAGACTTGACGTAAAGATAGAGGAAGTTTGTTCCATGCATAAGGAGCAGCAAGGTTAAAAGATCGAAGTCTGGAGTTTGCAGAAGAAAAGGGCATAGGGAGAAGAAAGTCAGAGGAGGAGTGGAGTTCACGAGGAGGGATGTAGGGAGAGAGTAGAGAGGAAAGGTAATGAGGGGCAGTAGAATGAATGCACTAACAAAAATGTTAAAGAATTGGATCAAGGAGAGATCCCTGCAGTACATCACAGGTAACATCCTTCTTCTCCATCTATCTGTACTCTTTGTCGCCTCCCACTGAACCAATTTCTAACCCAATCAGTCACTTTAGGGTGCATCCCTAGGGTGCTCAATTTATTTATAAGTTGCCTGTGCGGAACAGTGTCAAAGCCTTTACAGTTCACCACATCTAGGACTCTCCCTCGGTCCAACTCCCTGGTCACTCAATAAAAGAAATCAATTAGATTTGTCTGACAAGACCTGCCTCTAGTAAATCCATGCTGCTTCGGATCCTGCAATCCATTGGAATCCAGAAACCTCACTAGCATCTGTTTTAGCATCATTTCCATTAATTTACTCACTGCAGAGGTCAGCCTAACCGGCCTGTAGTTCTCAGCCTCATCCTTACTTCTGCTTTTGTGTAAAGGCCATGTGCTTTTCTTCAGTCCTCTGGGATCACTCCCGACTTGAAAGAAACATTGAAAAGGTGAGACAGTAGTTGCTAGACCTTCGCCAAGTTCCTACAATACTCTGGAATGTATCCCATCTGACCGCATTGCTTTGTCTACTTTTAGTTTAGTTCCTCACAAACACAGTCTTCTGAAAATCGTTCAAGAACCCCTTCACTTCTTTACCTATTTGTGGGTGTTTTCTGAGGTTCTGCTCTGGGCCCTTCATCTGTGAACACAGAACAAAAATATTTGTTAAACATGTCTACTTTATCCTCATCAGCTTCTACATATTCCTCCCCTTCACCCTTGAGTCTGACAATATCACTTTTGCACTTCTTCCTCTCGCTAACATAACTGAAAAATGTCTTGTCGCCCCATTTTATTGCATTGACTATTTCTTCTTCTTTTGACTACTTTCCTAGCTTCTCTAATTGATGCTTGTCTACCTCTTTCTATGATCTCTTGTATTTCTGAAGGCCACCCTCTTTTTCTTCACCTTTTCCGTTACTTCTTTTGAGGACACAGTGGCCTCCTTTTCCTTTTATGTTTATTTACCTTTCTAATTAAAAGGTTTGTTGCCCTTAAAATATACCCTTTTAGTTTTTTCCCATTGCTTTTCTACATCCCCCAGCTGTTCCCATCCCGCTAATGACTCCTTGAGTTATTGTCCCAATCTTGGCAAAGTTAGTTGTCCTAAAGTCTCTTGCTTTTGAATGGACTTTTATCAGCTCTAGTCTTAATAGTGAACCACTCTGTCTGGTGATCTAGATGAGAGATGATCTCCCACTATAACATCAGAAACACTTTCCTCATTGGTAAGCACCAGGTCCAGTATGACCCCTTCACATGTGGGTTCTGTTACCAGTTGCCAAAATGTTTTCCCTGTAGAGAATCCAGGATCTTCTTATTCTAGATGACAGTGCAGCAGTGATGTGCCAATCAACATCCGGCATATTGATATCACCTAGCAGTAGCACTTCTCCTTTCATTGCAGTACTGTGTTTGTCTTCTATTAAATCTCTGTCCACTTCTTCTCCCTGTGAAGGAGATCTGTATATCACACCAGTGCAAATGGATTTCCTGTTCACTCTTTCTAGTTTAACCCACAGCGCCTTGATCCCTTTTAAGCCCAGTAATTCTATAGCTTTAATATTTTTTACATATAATGCCACTCCTCCTCCTCCTTTTTTCCTACCCTGTCCTTCCTGAATAAAGTATAGCCTGGTATAATTACATTCTAGTCATGGTTGTCTGTGAACCATGTCTCCTTAACAGCTACTAAATCCAAGTCATCCTCTTCCATTAAAACCTCAACATCTGGGATCTTATTTCTCATACTACGGGCATTTATGCACACCGCTTTCCAGATGTTGTCCCTTTTACCCATTTCTACAGAGGTATTTAATGTTTTACTTACCTAATTTAAAGCCCTCTTCAGTAGGTTAGCCAGTCTGTTGTGGAAAATACTTTGACCCTTCTTGGATAGATGGATGCCAGCTCTGCTCTGCAGCTCTTGGAAAATCATCCCATAGTCCAGGAAACCAAAACGCTCTTGATGACACCATCCACGCAGCTATGCATTGATCTCCATTTTGTGAGCTTCTCTGCCTCAGCCTTTACTCCCAACAGGGAGTATTAAAGAGAACACTACCTGTGTATCTATCTGCTTCACCCTCTTTCCCAGAGCCATGAAGTCATTCTTGATACACTTATTTATTTTATTTTATTTCTTATATACTGCGCTATTCAGCATCAGCGTGGTTTACATGTAACAATAACTGTTCAGTGAAGACAATCTACACTGAACTTACAATATAACAGAAATGTACAATTTTAACAGAATAGCTACTTTACACATAACTTATGTTGAGGAGAAGTTACACTTGGAGGGATATCTAGCAGTATATTTATTTATTTATATTCTGTTATATATCGCGCTATTCTGCATCAGTGCGGTTTACATTGAACAAACTGAAATTACATTGAACAGGGCATTATAACTTGGAGATAACTATTTTTCAGGGAACATGGGCTATGGAGGGTTAAGTGGCTTGCCCAAGACCACAAGGAGCACCTGTGGGACTAGAAACCCCAGTCCTTCCGGCCCAAGGTTGCTGTCCTCTAGTGGGATTTGAACCCCCGACCTTCCGGCCTGAAGTACCTTGCCCCAACCACTAGGCCACTGAGCAACATTGGATATAATCAGTAAGCTTGATGAGTCTCGGCAAACTCTCCATAATATCTTGGATTTTGGCACCTGGCAGATGACACATCTCCCCGGACTTCAAGTCTGTTCGGCATATGGACGCCTCAGTACCTCAGAAGAGAGTCACCAACCACCACTACCTTTTTGCTTCCTTGTGGTCACTGGTTCTGCAGCTTTGGGGTTGCTTGAGCTCTGGTTTTTCCCTTTCCTGGGATGCTTTCACCTCCTCCACTTCCAGGGCTGCATAATGGTTCTACAGTTCAAGGGCTGAATGAGTTGGATTGTCGATTCTACTGGCTGACTCGTGTCCTGCTCTCTTCATTCCATAGCATACCATCTTCAGCTCTGTTGGAAAGCTTGAATGCTTCAAGAAGCATCTCATAAATGTACATCTCGCTGTCTCGAATGCTTCTCAGCCTTGCCCCCCTTTTTCTGATCTCCTCCACTTGTTTCATGAGGGCTTCAGCTTGCAGGCATCTTGCACATGGAACTGATCCCTCGACAGGCATTGGGATGTCTGTCTGCATAGAGACAGAAGCTGTAATGGAGGCAACAGCTTTGGCAATATGATTTTTCCCAGTCATTTGTTGAAGTAAACAAGAGAGACTGGACAGATATGCAAATGAGTCTTCCAGTCCTCTGCTGCTTGGATGAGCATGGGGTGTGTGGCAGCTCTTGCCTGGTTGACTCGTGGTAACCTCTGGAGTCCTCTGCTGGGGCTGCTGGGACAGATATGCTGATGTGTCTTCCAGCCCTCTGCTGTGGGGATGAGTGCTTGGGCTGTTGCTGCTATTGCCTGGATGACTCGCAGTGATCTCTGAAGTCCTCTGCTGGGACAGATATGCAGATTAGTCTTCCAATGAGAGAGACTTTCTTTGGAACCATGCAAGTACTGAGGTGAGCATTAGCAGTGAATGTGAGAGACTTAGATTATCTCCATTATACCCTGACACAGGAGTGAGGTTCATTTCTGTCATGGTATATACAAAATGAACTTATTTGGAGACATTATCCTGACAAATACACTTGCCATATACACTCCCTCCCACAAAGCCTCTCTAACCTTACAGATATACACTCTTCCATGTTCTCTTCATGAGTTCCCCACCAAGAACATGTCTGGGTCTACCAGTGAAGCAAGGGGAGTTCTGGCTTTGTGTCATGCTGAGAGTGTGGACTTTCCAACTTGTTTTACCTGAAATGGTTTTAAACATGCATGTGCCAAAATTCCATGTTCTGGACAATTTCTAGAAAACTCCTGTGAGTGAAATGTTGACATATGGCACTTTGGAGCAGCAAAGAAGGGAATCAGAAATACTGTATAAAGTATTCTTGAAAAAACATTCTTTTTTTCTTTTACAAAGTAACATAATAAATGATGGCAGTGGAGGTGGTAGAGATGAGGACAGTAACTGAATTCAAAAAAGCATGGGACCAACACAGAGGATCTCTAAAGGTAGAAAGTGGACTGTTGTAGTTGTTGTTATGGAAGGACAGACTAGATGGGCCTTGTGGTCTTTTTCTGTCATCATGTTTCTATGTTTCTAGATAAAGACCAGCATAGTCCATCAAGTCTACCTAGTGAGGTAGATCTATGCTTTTTTTTAGGGTTGTACCTGCTGCTCCATGCACACCAGCCTCTCACCTCCTATCGCATACAACTCCTTTGGATTTCTGCATCCTAAATGCATCATTCTGCGCTTCTTTGCATTATATCTTAACTACCAAGCATTTGATCATTCATCTAATTTTTGTAGATCTTTTCTCATGTTGTCTTCTCCCTCTGAGATGTCTACACTGTTGCAAATCTTTGTGACATCTGCAAGAAGGCAAACTTTTCTTTTAACCCTTTGGCAATATCACTCACAAAAACATTCTACAGCACCAGGACCAATCCCTGAGGTACTCCACTATTCACTTTCCTTTCTTCTGAGTGAATTCCATTTACCGTGACCATCTGTTAGCCAGTTTCTGATCTATTTTACCACTTTGGGACCCATCCTCAGGCAATTCTGTTTATTCATTAATTTTTATTTTACAGATTTTTTATACCACTTTATCATTTGAGTCAAAGTGTTTTACATTGTAACTTAAACTTGGTAATGTACATTAAACAGGGTCATTGGTAATTTGGGTTCTTCTGAGGCAATGGAAGGTTAAGTGACTTGCCCAAGGCCACAAGGAGTGTTACTGGGAATCAAACCCTGGTCTCTTGGTTCCCAAGCCAGTGCTGTAACCATTAGGCTACTCCTCTACTCCATTCATAAGCCTCCCATGAGGCACAGTATCAAAGGCTTTCCTGAAATCTAAGTAGACCACATCCATTGCATGCCCTTAATCCAGTCCTCTAGTCACCCAGTCACAGAAATCAATCTGTTTCATTTGGTATGATCTTCTTTGGTACAACCATATTGCCTCAGATCTTGCAGTCCATTCATTTTCAGAAAGTTCACTATCCTTTCTTTTAGCAGAATCTCCATTACTTTTCCAACCACCAAGGTCAGGCTTACTGTCCTGTAGTTGGCCACCTCTTCTCTGTTATCATGTTTGTGAAGAGAGACCACATCAGCTCTTCTCCAATCCCATGGAACCTCCCCTTTCTCCAAGGATTTATTAAATACATTCATTGAAAGTGCCAACAGAACCTCTCTGAGCTCTCTTAGTATCCTGGGATGTATCTTGTCAGGCCCCATGACCTTGTCCACTTGTTTTGCAAGCTGACTATCAACACCTTCTCTGTGAATGGTCTGGTATCTTTTCCATTCCCATTAGTACCTGTGTTAATCATGTGTGGTCCTTCTCCAGGATTTTCTTTCATGAACTGAAGTATTGGTTTCTCTTGCACTTTCCACAGATCTGTCCTCAGCAGCTCTGAGTCTTGCAATTCAATTTCTGCCCTTCCTCCTCTTCCCCATTATACATGAAAAGAATCTTATCACCTCGCTTCACATCTTTATCTATTTTCTTTGTGTGCTTTTGCCACCCTGATTTCTCTCTTTGCCTCTTTTAGCTTTATCAGGATGAGTTTTGTGCATACCATGATAGTCATGAACCTCACTTCTAAGTCAGGGTATGTGGAGTATGACCTTAGTCTCTCAAATTTACTGTGAATGCTCACCGTAGTACTTGCATTGTGCCAAAGAGAGCCTCCCTCTGGAGTTCATAAGATGTTACATGTATGGGTAATTTATCTATTTATTTATTTCAAATTATTTATATACCACCTTTCTACAATCCAGAGCGGTTTACAATTAACAAATGTGTAACAGGACTTGATCAGCACATTGTTTTATAGAGAACTGGAATGGTAACAGTAAAATTTATAGTTTAACATCCAAACTATTTACAGCTTTGGTTCTAATGGTTAGATTGGTCAACTTATGTACATATACAGGAGTATTTATCTGTTGTATACTTAGAGTGCATTTTAAGTTGGTTGAATCCTTGAATCTGGGTTTATATTGTATTTATTCTGAAAGAGATATGTGTTAAGCTTTTTTCTGAATTTGGACAAGTCTGAGCATTCTCTTAGTGTCGGCATTAAGGAGTTCCATAATGTGGGGGCAAATAGGGAGAAGGCTCAATTGCAAATGGATTGCTTGCTCTTGATTTTCTGGGTTGGGATCTTTAGGAGGTTGCTTGGCTGTGAATTTGGAGATCAGAGGTTGAAGGCAGGTTGCAGATTCCTTGTGTAGGATTTTAAATGTTATGGTGAGGGCTTTCTATTTAATTCTGGCAGTAATGGGAAGCCAGTAGAGCTATATTAGTATTGGGGTGATGTGGTCTCGATGGGGGGATCCAGTGATTATTTGTGCTCCATGTTCTGGGTCATTTGCAAGGTATGGAGGGTGTGTTTGGGGAGGCCTTGGTGAACGATGTTACAATAATCCAGAACAGGTGTAACTATGGCTTGGCAGACTGTACAGAATAGGTCTGCAGGGAGAAGAGGACGGAGATTCTTCAAGGGCTTTTAGCTTTTGGTAAACAGTGGATGTTCTCTTTATGTGTGGTTGGAAGGTTAGGTGCTGGTTGAGTGTTATGCCCAAGTATTTTATTTCAGATCTGACTTTGATTTCTGCATCATCAAGTCTCAAGGTTGGTGGTGAGGAGAAGGTTGGGTCAGTAGTTATGTATAGGACTTCGGTCTTTTCATTGATGTGTAAATTGTGTCAGGTAAGCCATTTCTTTGCATTCTTGAAGTAGTTTCAGAGGCTAGTGAGATCGGGATAAAGAGGTTAATGGGGTTGAAGATCATTATATCGTCGGCATAAATTTGATATTGAATTTTGTATTTGTGGAAGACTTGGCAAATCGGTTGTATGAAGATATTAAAGAGGAGGGCTGAGAGGCTTGAACCATGAGGAACTCCTGTTTGTTGAGTGAATGAGATTGAAGTCCTTTTGCTGATTCTAACTTGCTGTTTTCGAGAATCCAGGTAAGAGTGGAACCAAGCGAGTGTAATCCCTTGGAATCCGATCTCTGAATTTGTAATAGCAGGTGGTGAGGAATGGAATCGAAGACAAAGGCAATGCCAAGGAACAGTAAAATGAAACCATTTTTAGGGTTTTGTGAGGTAGTTAGCGTATTTAGCAAAGAAGTGATAAGAGTTTCAACCCCATGATGCTGTCTGAATCCATGTTGAAATAGTTTGAGTGGGGCATTTTCTGTAAGGTGGTCTTGAAGTTGTGTGAATACAATTTTCTCCAAGATCTTTGCAACAAATGGGATGCTTGATATAGGTCTATAGGATTTTAGGCAGGGTGGGTTAAGCTTGGTACTTTTTATGAGAGGTTGGATTGATTGCTTCAATGGGGTCGGTACCTGCCCTAGGGACAGGGAGGTATGAATTATCTTCATTAGATACGTGCTGAGGTGACGATGTGTGAGTTTTACCCAGGATACCGGGCATGGGTCAAGCACGAAAGTTGTTGCGTTGAAGGCTTGGATTATGTCTAATATATTTTCAAATGATGAAAGTCAAACTGTGACCATGGCTTCTGGGGTGTAGCAATATAGTTAGGTGTCATTGAGGGGTGGACTATTGGAGGTGTGTATAGCTGTTTGGAGATTAGATAAGCGGTAAACTTATGTGGACATATGTCATCCTTGTTGTTTTCCCTTGGATGGTTCCTTTAGGAGTGTTTTTGCTATGGCAAATAGTTCTCTTGGTTTATTTATTGCCTTGTTGATGAGATTGGTTTGATATTCCTTTTTATGTTTGAGTGTTTCTTTGTTGTATAGTTTAAGTAGTTCCAGATAGGTTGTGTGGAGAAGTGAATATCTTGAACTTCTCCATTTGCATTCAAGGCGGTGCAATTCACTTTTTTGCTTCTGAAGAGGAGCTGAGAACTTAGTCCTAGGTTTCTCTGTATATCTTTTTGAATAGGGTTGTCTTGCATTAAGTTGTCGGGGTCTGCATCCGAGGCTGCAATAGCATAGAGTTGTGGAATGACAACTTCTCTGAAGTGTTCATTGATGAAGTCTCTGAATCTCTAGGTGGTATGGGATGAAGGATCTTGGGTAGCTTACTGAGAGGTAAGGTGGATGGGAAGAGGATGGCCACATGGTCTGACCAGGGTTCTGAGAGGATTGTGGTAGGTGGCTGGTGAGATACAGGGGGAAATTTTGAAGGCATAAATATGAGGTCCTGGATGTTGCCCTTCGTGTGTGTTGGTCTGGTGAGGATCTGGGTGTAGCCAAGAGCTTCCATTGTGTCAAGGAAAATGCTGGATTGAGAATAGGAGGCGGAAGCTAGGTTGAGGTCTCTGAGTAATATTAGAGGTTAGTGACTGCTTGGGGTGGAGCAGGCAGTTTCGAGGAGAGTAGAGAGTTCAGAAGCATTGCTGTGGGGTGCTTTGTATGTTAGACAGAGTGAGAATTGTAGCTATTAGTCACTAGTAAAGTGTTGATTTTTGTGGTGACGTTGGTTTCAACAACTTTGAGCTTAAGGTTTTCTTTAGAGATAATACATATCCCTCTGCCTCTGCTGTGCATTCTGTTTGAAGTGAGTATTGTGTATGAAGTGGGGCAAAGCTGGTTTAAGAGGACTGTGTCCAAATCAGTGAATCAGGTTTCAGTTGTGCAGAGGATATTTTTATGTTCACTGATAAAGTCAGCTAGTGTCTGGATTTTATTTTGGACAGAGCAAACATTAATGAGGGCACATCTTATGAGGTGTGTTGTGTTGCTCTTGACATAGGGTCTATTGTGTGTAGCTGTTGGAATTCTTATTAACCCACAGTGTCTTTTTTGGTAGTGTGTGTAGAATAGTTGGGGCAGAGTTTCATCTTCTGGATACTTGTAAGTTTGAATTATGGGAATGGTTTTTCTAAGAACTGGGCTGGCAGACTCAGCAATGATGGTGATTATTAGAAGGAGTAGGACAGAGTGCAAGATGATGGTGGTATATCTTCTGGGTACTGTTTCCATGTCTGTAGGCTGATGTTTAGCTTAAATAAGGGGCTGTCTAGAGGAAGGCTGCTTTAAGTACAGTTAACCAGGAGGGGCTGGCCATGGTGTTCCTTATGAAAGTGGTGCTTGCCGGCATTAGAGATTACTCTGTTGTGCCTGCAGTTGGTCTGTCTGTATGAACGAAGGGAAGTGGGAGTCTTTCTGGCTGTTTTCCCAGTGATCTTGGGTGGCGTGCAGTGTCTGCTGTCAGTTTGGTAGTGGTTATTTGGGTTGTTCTTGTGCCATGGTCCACGCTAAAGGGCCATGCCAAAGGGCCCTCTGACGAGGCCCTCAGGCACAGGCCTTCCAGGTGTAGACACACCTGCTGGCGCTCCTTTTTAAATGTTCTGATGGTAGGCCGGATTGGCCATAGTGGTGGGGAGTGGGGAGGTGCTTACCTGCCTGCTCCTTTCTGCCAATGCCAATCGGGTCCTGATGTGCTGAGTCGCGGCTTCTGGCACTCCTTTTTAAATGTGCTGCTGGCGGGCCTGATTGGCCTTAGTGATGGGGAGCGGAGAGGATGAGGACTAAATAAAGTTCCTAGTTCCTGGAGTGGGATTTTTTTGCCAGTTCTAATTTTAAATGTGTATTGCAAAGCAGTATAGTATTCGTAGTCCCTGATTTTGTCCACTGGAATCAGTGCGGCAGATCCCATAATGCATCAGAATGAGATTTGTCAGAAATCCAGGACTGGTTTAAAATGTCACTGCTGGAACTGGGTAACTTGGCAACTTTGCTCTTCCCTGGTGGGTTCCATCATAATTCTCTGAGCATTCTCTTGTAAAGCATCCATGATCTATCTTCTTTCCAGATTTGCAGATGGGATATTCTAATCCACATCCAGAAGATTAAAGCCACCAAGTATCATACCTAAAATTCTTTTGGATATAAAATTGGATATAAAATTGCTTTATAGGCAATGTGGGAGGGATTAAAATCATAAAAGGCATAATGTTGAGAGATCAGAGCTCAAAGAAAATCTTAGGACTCCTAGATCTGTGTATGTGATACAGATGTTTGGCAGTGCGTATATTCAAGTTTCTCTGAGGTGTAGAATAGCTAGGTGGGGAGGACTGTGTGGGTGGGTGAGTGTCAGAGGGTGTGAATGGCATGGTCTCCTCCATTGTTTTCTCACCATCTTCTCTCCTCATCCCTCTCCTCCCCCTTTTTCCTCTCCTCTTTTGCCTCTTCCTCCCTTAACCAGCAATCCAACAATCACTGCTTCCCTTCTTCATGTGGTGGGGTATGGTCATACCATCAGCCATACCTGGCCATTTTGTTGGCACTGCTTACTTTTTGATGCTGGGGCCTGGGAACCCAGCAAGTCACACTTGTCTCTGTTGGTGGCTGCTGGGTCTATGATTTTAGACTGCCAGTCCAATAGGTCACAGAAAAATGGACAGACAAAACCAAAAGGATAAGCACATTTTTGTTTTAGAAAAAGAATGGGACCCCCCCCCCCCGTGTATGAATAAGTAGGAAAGGAGAGAACATGGGCAAGTATGAAAATGCTCTGATTTTCTTTATTAATTTTTTTTACTACATAAAAGACCAATTTTACAATGAAGCTCTTGTTTCTATGCCTTGCGCACGCCAGATGTGTTTCATTGTGCAATTCCATTTTAAATACAAATTTATCGGAAAACAACTTTTAGGGAGCTAGTTACTAAGCTGCAGTAAAATTTTGGATTTTTAGCACAGCTTAATTTTTAGCATGGGAGTCAGTAACATTCAGTAATTCAGCACCGCAGGTTAGTAACTCCCACAGTAAAGGAATAACTCAGCTTGCAGTGAACTCCACAAGCTGTGTTATTTCAGGGAAAAATACTGCAAGTTGCTGGCCAGGAGCATCAGGTCTCTAACATGTGTGACCTTAAAATGGTGAGGTCCCCCACGCCAGAGCCTTCACCCTCCCAGAAGAGTTCAAAGCCAGACCCCTCATCTCCCTGAAATCACATCTGGAACTCCCCCCCCCCACCCCCCGGCCTCGCTGAGGTCATTATTGGTGATCTAGTGGTATCAGGGCAGGATCAATCCCCGGTCGCCCTCACCCCTCTCAGCGCCAGGTTCAGAATAGCACTGCTTGAACCTTAGCGGGAGTCTCGCAGTACTACTGCTAGAGTTCAAGCTGCAAACACGTGTACATCTTAAGTATTTTAATCATGGGCGTTTGTGTGCATATTTGACATGGGTGCTATTCTGTAAGTACCTGCATCGACCTGCTCGAGCATGCTTTTACTGTGGAGTTTGGGTGGAGCGCACAAGTACTCGCATAAATTATAAAATACTATAATTTACGCGTGTTCTGTACAATTTTAGGTGTGGGCATTTGCATCAGCTCTAGGACTGGTATAAGTTATCACGCCTTAAATTATTGTGCATTTTCAACTCCTTACAGTCTTATTTTATAAAGTATGTGCATACTTGGATTAGTTTTACATGTATAGGTAATCCTTAAAGCTTTATAGTCAAAATATGAAGATAAAGATAATACATGCCAAAGTTTCTTGGTAGTAATGACAGTTTTACCTACCAGATTAGAATATCAGAGCCACATATAACTTGTTTAGTTGTCAATAATAAATCCTGATTGGAATATAGAGCAGGTTGATGGGCTCTTCTAATTACCACTGAAGGATATCTTCAGCGTACAAATGTTGACGATCAATCTTTTGAATGTCTCTTGAGGTTTTCCTGTCCAATGATTAAACAGAACCATGAGTTTAAAAAAATATACAAACTACTGGCTCATTTCTGAGGTGTTCCTTTTCTCCAAAGTAATTTCTGTTTGTGATTTGTCACATCCCTTGTGTAACATTCTTTTCAGTCAAATTTGTTGAATAAGTATTGAAAATGTTTCTAGTGAAGAATTGTTACTATTTTGCCTTTATGAAATTGGCAGAACATATGTGCCTTTCCTACCTACGTGCTTTGTTATAAAATTACCCTCTTGTTGTAAAACTCATCCAATTTTTTTTGCCAGATGAGAGTAAAGGATTTAGACGTTTTTCTACCTTTGTCGGTCTCAGAAACCACAGAACCTTTTGTGAAGTTAACTTTCTTGGGGGGAACTCTGAAACTCCGTTTATTTTCAAAGGGGTATTTTTTTGGAAAATTAAGTCAAGCAATTGAAATCTCATTTTAGCATTGAAGCTGTTTTAGCCGCTATAAGTATGGAAAATAGGTTTAAGACAGGCAAGTCTAATAGGTTGTAAGTGGAATTGTTAGACTGTTATATGCACCCTTTGCATTCTCTATCTGACAGGTACCCCAGTGGATATACATGTACGTCTTTCAAATTGTGTACCCTATCACTAGAGTCCATGTACTATAGAATATATCTGATGCACAGGTGCTATGTTAAATAGCTTTATAAATAAAAACATATATATTGATGTCCATTTCTTTTTACCGGTGACTGGTAAGTAGGTTTCAGTTCCCTCTCTGGTTACGATGGTGCTTATTAAATGTGACTGAGCAGATGTAGTGGACCAAATCCATGATATTATTTCTCTCTGGGCTGGACTAATATCTTGGAATCCGCAGACCTAGAATCCATTCCCAGGACATCACTCAACATGGAAACAATGCTGAGAGTTCCATCAGTATCTATTTACAGGTGACATCAACAATTAGAGCATCCGCTATCCACAGGAATTCCATAGTGCCATCCAATAACAGCAGATCATATTCACCACAATACACTCTCTTGCAGAGAACACAATACTGACAAATCTGGCAATCGGCATGGGATATAAACTTCAGTTTTCTTCAGGCACTCCACAAAACAGGTTAGCGTTAACCCATGCAATCCTCCATGTAGCATGGTTGGTGAGCCTCTTCAAAGGATTTGGGAAATCCTAGGGTGTTCTGCATCATCCTCCAAGTGACTGTTGCTGTAAGCCAGGATCTAGCAGCTGGAAAGTAGATTGAAAGTCTCCATGTGGGAAAAGCAGGGGCATAGCTCATATGGGTGCTTATCCTTTGGCTTGTTTTTGCAGACATGCAGTAAAAGAAAAATGATACAACCTCAAGAGGTTGCACCACTTAGTTACATGTCAGAGGTTAAAGACATATACCCTTTTTCCAGACATAGATGTAAAGCCTAGTTTTGCAAAAGGCCCTAGTTAGGAGGTTCACATGTCCCTCACTATTAAACAAACGTATAGCCTTTTGCAGAATCTGTATAGGGACATGCAGGAGTGCACATGTATTTGTTAGCATGTACAGTCAGAGCTTCCACTTTAAAAAGCCGACACGTGCAGAACGACTGGCATCACACGTGTATTTGCCAATGTTTACATGTGCGTGAGCAAAATTTTTTTAAAAGGCTGCATATCAAAGAGGAGCCAGTTAAGGAGCCGGGTGAAATGACCCTTTTCTCTGAATTTTTGAGGTGGTGTCAAACACCAGAGGTTAGCACAATTGTCCCACTAATTCACAACTAGAGACGCCTAGGTTCAACCGACCAGGTAGCTGGCACTAGAGCAAGTGCAAAAGCTGCCATGGATTTTTTTTTAATTGTGAAATGGGAACTACAAGTATAACATCTGACCATAGCCAAACTACATCCCCTTGCAGTCTTTGCATCCTAGGTATCTGCATGTGTAAATGCCACTATTTCCAATTGTAGTTTCTTTCTAGAATGACCTCCATAGATTAATTAGGAGCCTATAACTATAGGACATTAATGCCACATAATTTCAAAGAGTTTTGGTTACTTAAGCATATAGCATGCATTCCTTACGTTTCTACATGGGCTGATGCAGGCTAATTGCATTCTGGGTTATTGGCTGTGCTCTTAATACATGTTAGGGAATGGCAGTGGGGGTGTACTACTTTCTGCCTGGCCAGAATGTACAGACAGATGATGAAATGCTGACAGAAATCAGGGAAGCTAATAAAATTTACAACACAGTAATAATGGCTGATTTCAATTACCCCAGTAGTGACTGGGTCAATATCACATCAGGGCATGCTAGGGAGATAAAGTTTCTAGACAAATAAATGAATGCTTCATGGAACAGCTAGTTCAGGAACTGACACAAGAAAAAGCTATTTTAGACCTAGTCCTTACTGAAACACACAATCTAGTACATGTTGGGGCCACTTGGTGAGTGATCATATCATGATCGCATTTGATTTAATAAATGGAGAGAGGACAGTAAGGAAATCCACTATCATTTAACTTTCAAAAGGAAGATTATGATAAAATGAGGAAAATGGTTAAGAGAAAACTAAAAGGACCAATTGCAGAGGTTAAGAGTTTACATCAGGCCTGAATGTTTAAAAATACTGTCTTGGAAGCTCAGACCAGATGTAGTCTTGCTTTAAGAAAGATGGTTTTAAGATGAGGTTAGAGAGGCTGTTATAGCCAAAAACACATTTTTCAGAAAATGGACAAAGGAGCCAAGCAACGAAAACAGGAAACATAAGCACTGGCAAATTAGATGCAAGGCATTGATAAGGCAGGCAAAGAGAAAATTGGTAAAGGAGCTTGCTGTGGAAGCAAAACCTCATAATAAAACCTTTTTCAAGTACATTTATAGCAAAAAAAAAACCCCTGTTGGACCATTAGATAATAGAACAGTGAAAGGGGCACTAAGGGAAAACAAGACCGTAGCAGACAGACTAAATTACTGAAGAAGATGTCGGGAAGTTACCCATTCCACCTACGTACGTATAAAATCCCCTACTGCATTTTCACTTAATGCTTTAAAGTATCAGGAGTATCTTACTGAAAAAAGACATTATTACCAGAGCCAATATCAGTTGGCTATCTTAGTACATCGTCAGTCATAAAAAAACCCTTCTCAATATAAGTTTCTAGTATAGACCAAAATTTCTTTAAATGCTGTTCAAACAATTCATATCATCACTAGCAACTTCTCAAAGAATTTTTGAAATCAATACTTATCTTCATCCTGGTGTCCATAAAAGTCAGACTGTGGATAGTTATTATCTCTTTAATCAATGCAAGCACTCCAGGCAGTCAATCATTCAAATCATTCCAGTGGGTCCCATTTCGCCGAAGAGCTGCATCAGGAAAGCTGCCAATTCATCTTATATAAATAATGCTGTTAGCAGAAGATATTGCGCTTTCCTAGTGCTTACTTTCCACAGGGCCGAAGTCTTGAACGTATCATTGAACTTGCCCCAGAGACGCTGGCTTGCTACAGAAATGGCACCAGGTTTTGGTTTTATTTTGGGAAGTTACCCATGCCAGAAATTATATTTAAAGGTGATGTTTCAAAGAAATTGAAAACTCTCGATAAACCTGGAAGATGTAACACAGCAATTTGATAAATTAAAGAGTAGAAAATCACCTGAACTGGATCACCTGTACCGAAAGAACTCAAAAATGAAATTGAAGTTCTACTCTTAGTAATTTGTAAACTCTCATTAAAAACATCTATAGTATCTAGAATATAGTAAATGATGGCAGATAAAGACCAGTATGGTCCATCTAGTCTGCCCAGTAAGATGGCACGAGTAGGTGCACCTGCTGCTCCATGCAGGTCACACCCCCCCATGTCTTTGTTTAGGGGTGAACCCACCGCTCCGTGTAGGACACCCCTGTTTGTTGAGAAATTAGTTAAGTTTACTTTGATTTTATCCTGTTGCTGTAAAGGGATCCATTGTGTCTGTCCCATGCCATTTTGAATTCTGTCACTGTATTTGCCCCCACCACTTCCATCGGGAGGACATTGAAAGCATCCACCACCCTTTCAGTGAAAAAGTATTTCCTGACATTGCCTTTCAATTTACCCCCTTGCAGCTTCATGTTATGCCCTCTAGTTTTACAGCTTCCCCGTCTTTGGAAGAGGTCTGTTTGTTTATTTCTCTTTAAGTATTTAAAGGTCTGAATCATATCTCCCCTATCCCTCCTCTCCTCCAGAGTATACATATTTAGGTCTTCAAGTCTCATCCCATAAGGCTTCTGACGCAGGCTCCAAATCATTTTGGTCGCCTTCCTCTCAACCGTTTCCAGTCTTTTTACATCCTTTGTGAGATATGGTCTCCAAAACTGAACACAGTATTCCAAGTGAGGCCTCACCAGTGACTTATACAGTGGCATTAGTACCTCTTCCTTTCTGCTGGTAATTCCTCTTTGTATGCAATCCAACATCCTCCTGGCTTTTGCCACTGCCTTGTCACACTGTTTTGCCACCTTGAGATCCTCAGAAATAATCACACCAAGATCCTTCTCCTGGTCCGTACACACCAACCTCTCGCCCCCTATCACGTACATTTCCCTTGGATTTCTGCTTCCCAAGTGCATGACACTGCATTTCTTTGCATTAAATCTTAACTGCCAGGTCTTAGACCAATCTTCCAGCTTTTGTAGATCTTTCCTCATGTTATCCACTCCCTCAGCGGAGTCCATTCTGTTGCAAATTTTCGTTTCATCTGCAAAAAGATAGACTTTTCCATTCAGTCCTTCAGCAATATCACTCACAAATACATTGAACAGTGCTGGGCCCAGGACCGAACCCTGGGGCACCCCGCTAATCATTCTCCTTTCATCCGAGTGAGCTCCATTTACCATCACCTTCTGTTGTCTGTCAGTCAACCAATTTCTGATCCAGTTCACCACCTTGGGACCCATCCCCAAACTATTGGGTTTATTGATAAGTCTCCTATGAGAAACAGTATCAAATGCTTTGCTGAAATCCAGGTAGATGACATCTATCGCATGCCCCTGATCTAGTTCTGTGGTCATCCAGTCAAAGAACTCAATCAGATTTGTTTGGCAAGATTGTCCTTTGGTAAAACCATGTTGCCTCGGATCATGCAACCTGTTGGTTTTGAGAGTCCACTATTCGCTCTTTCAGGAGCGCCTCCATTACTTTTTCTGCCACCGAGGTAAGACTCACAGGCCTGTAGTTTGACACTTCTTCCCTGTCACCACTTTTGTGAAGAGGTACCACATCAGCACTTCAGTTTTGCAAGTTGTTCTAACACATCATCTTCTGTGAATGGTGTGGTATCTACTTCATTCCCATTTTTATATTTGGGACTCACAGGTGGTCCTTCTCCAGGATTTTCTTTAGTAAAAACAGAGCAGAAGTATTTGTTTAGCAATCTCGCTTTTTCAATGTCACTTTCCATGATTCTGTTCCCAGCACTTCTGAGTCCTCCAATTCCACCTCTGATTTTCCTCCTCTCCCAAATATACCTGAAGAAAGTTTTGTCGCCACACTTCACAACTTTAGCCATCATTTCCTCTACCTTTGATTTTGCGTTCCTTATTTCTCTTTTTGTCTTTTAGTTTGATCCAATTTTTTAAGAGGGGTTCCAGGGATGATCAGAAAACTACAGACCAGTGAGCCTGATGTCAGGGGCAGGAAAAATGGTAGAAACCATTATAAAAAATAAAATTACTAAAGATATAGATAGTCATGGTTTAACTGGGCAAAGCCAACATGGGATTTAGCCAAGGAAAGACTAGTCTCACTAATCTGCTAGATTTTTTTGAAAGTGTGAATAAACAAGTAGATAAAGGTGAGCTGAAAACGTCCAAGTGAAAACATTTCAGAAAAGACTGGGCATATCCATGATTTCAGAAATATGGATGTACCTGTTATGTACGTCATTGGGAATGGCTATATATATGTCTCTTCAACAGTATTCCAGGCAGGGATGTGTCCCAACCTGCCATTCTGCTAGCAGAGACATTCAACAGGATGACAACCACAAAAAGGTTCCTTCATATCTATGAATTGTTTTACAATTCTGGTCAGTATTGGGGATATTAGAATACTATCTCCTCTAGACCCTCCAGATGATTTACTGGTAAAATGAGCAGTTTTCAGATGCCTATTGGTGCCCTGTCCACCCAAATGAATAGAGTCACCTTATATAAAAAATTATTAACAAAATGTGATACCCAGGCAACCATTCACAACACTATTATTGCACACAAAAAAATATATAATAGTGAATGGAGGACCTCAGTTGCAACAGCTGCGGGCATTATACAAATCCCATCTTACTCATTCATCGGTCCCCATTCACCAGCAGTTCATTTAAATGCTTTTCTTTTTTATATTTGTTAAGCAAATAAAATCAGTCACTAACTGATAACTGATCAGTCATTGATACAGATCTAAGATACCTATGCTAATTTAGTCATTAATTTCACATCTGCATTGCACAGTGTTAGACCTACTACTGTTGCCAGTAAATCCAATGCTTCTGAACTAAAGTCATATTATTACTGTTGCCAGTATCTACATTTATATTGACCTGAGATTGATTTATACTGTACAAATTCCAATGGAATTTATGCTAGATAAAATACTGTTGCCAGTAATCTTGTGTTAGATAGAATACTGTTGCCAGTAACCAGCCACATTGTACTAGGATAACTCATTACTGATAACAATTCAATGTCAAACATCTAGCCTGTACATTACGTTGCTACTGTATTGGTTTTTGCACTACCTATCTGACATACAACACGTGTCTCGTTCTCCTTCTGTAAATATCACTGGAGTACTTCTACCCCTATGCCTACTAAGATAGATTTAAAGCATCAAAGTGACGACAACCACTCTACCAAGGAAAAACAAGTTATACAACTAGTAATATATTTGTCTTGATCGCTCTGCTCCGCTTGCCTTGCTACACCCGGTACAGAGCACTCTAGAAACTCCTCGCAAAGTTACTACAACGCCCATACCTTGCCTCCTACCATGTATCAAATAATCCACTTGATACTTATCCTGCTTATCGCAGCAACCCCTGCTATAACACTCGCACTAGAACCTGGAATCAAGCAGATCCCTATACTTTATAGCACGGGAAGGCGCTCAACAGAAGATCCATGCCACGCCACCTCGAGAACTTAAATACCATATTCTCACCTCCTACATATACCATTGCTGCCCACTGTCAAGGACACTACAGAGAAATACAAGACCAATCAGCTACTCAAATGTGCCTTAATTAATGCCAGATCTATACGCTCCAAATGGCCTGTGGCTATTGATCTGATAGCAGCACATAATCTGGATATATTGC
Organism: Ichthyophis bannanicus; assembly: GCA_033557465.1. Classification (NCBI taxonomy): domain Eukaryota; kingdom Metazoa; phylum Chordata; class Amphibia; order Gymnophiona; family Ichthyophiidae; genus Ichthyophis; species Ichthyophis bannanicus. The sequence goes on from CM066033.1 coordinate 550,706,027, forward strand.
TGATAAACTGAGACATGGCTAACCGACAACGACAACGTCCTCATCAACCAGATGATCCCACCAGATTCTCCATCTCACCTGCCACAGATCCAATCAGAGAGGGGGTGGCACACTCATCCTTGCTAGATCGGACCTCCAGTTCAAACAGATCAATATTTCCAGTACATCACACCTTGATGCACTATCAATATCCAAATAGGTCCTGTACAATCACTTACTCTATCGAGCTCCATCACCTTCCTCAGATGATCTTTCACCAATAATCAACTTGGCATGTAAACGTCCCTAACCCCCAATCTCCTAACTGGCTAGTTGGGGATTTAACTTGCCTTCGCTACCAGCATCACACGCCTCAGCTTTCCTCGAAGCCATGCACCAACTAGGCTATGAACAACTTATCGACGCCCCCACCCATACCAGACGAAGCATACTGGATTTAATATTCGCACCTCAACTGATAACCAACACATCTCAGAAGATCATGATCTCATAACCCCGGTACCCTGGTCTGATCACAATCTACTCATATTTAACATCCCCACCGAACATTCCACTACTGATTGCAACAAACCAGGTCGCCCCCCAAGTGCCCTCGAAACACTATTCCGTCCTTTCAATAAGATCGAGTCCTGGAAAAAATTCTACCTGCTCTCCACAAAGACTTACCTTCGCAAGATGACTTAGTAACTAACTGGACAATACATTAAAAGCTGCTGCATGCATATCTGCTACCGACAAGATTAAGACCAAGGACAAACATAAACATGGTTCTCCACGGAACTACAAGAATCTCTCCTTCACCTGCGCAGACTTGAGAGACGCTGGCGCTCCTCTCGTTCCCCCGACGCACTATGCTCGTACAATTCATACCTACAAACTCACCGAAGAATGACAATTGAGACAAGAAAGAAATTCCACTCAAATACACTAATGAGGTCCTTAAACAAGCACATGACCTCTTCAATATAGTTAAATCTTAACAGGTGACCCATCCACTTCCCAAACCACCTATGCCACACCCCCAAGACTATGCCATATAACCTACAATCAAAAATGATACAGACCAGTACGATTACCACAACTTCATCACCTTCCAACCCACAGACCATGGTCCAATTAGTATCGCTTGACAAATTTTTCCCAGGTATCCCACAAAGAGATCGAAGATATCATAGCAGCTATAATTTAACTACCGCACCAAATGACCCCTGTCCAGCAGATGGATCAAAGAACTACGACATGAACTTAGCCCAACTAGTAGCAAGATTGTCAATTATTCCTTCTCAACAGGATCCTTCCCTCAGAGCCTGAAGTACTCATCCATCCGTCCGCTCCTGAAGAACAGTAAACTTGACCCAACAAAAGTTGAATCCTTCAGACCCATCTCCAGCATCCCTCTATTAGCAAAAATCATGGAAAAAGTAGTCCAGCGACAAATACAGAATCATGTTGACTCCGAATCTCCTCTGGACCCCTCACAACATGGCTTCAGAGAAGAACATGGTGTAGACACCCTTCTCACAACACTGTTCAATAACCTAATCATAGGCAGTGATAATATCCACCAAGGGTTTCACTCTTATCTTCTTTCTCGACATAGCTGCAGCATTCGATTCAGTAAACCACGATACTCTCCTACAGCGCCTTCAAGACAAGGGAATCCAAAGGACTAGCCCTGAACTGGTGTAAATCCTACTTATCTGATAGACAGCAGCAAGTCAGAACAGGAGAAGCAACGTCTGATCCATTCCCCCTTAAACAAGGGGTCCCGCAGGGTTCTCATTGTCCGCCTTAATGTTCAATATCTATATGCAGCCAATCTGTGATCTCATACGCACTTTCAACATACAAATGCCTTGCCTATGCTGATGACATCCTCATGTTTGCTCCATTCAACATAAAACAACCAGATTTTACACCAATAGCTCACTGCTTTGAAGCTGTATCCAACTGGCTCCTTAATCGAATCTACGGATAAATCACAACAAAACTGATGTTCTATTCGTTACACGGAACCCAACATTCATACCCCCTACCTCCCTTCAGGTAAACAACATTGAGCTGAAAGCACAACCCACAATTCGATACCTAGGAATTATATTAGATCAACAGCTTAATATGTCAGCCCACATTAAGAAAACAACGAGTGCAATCTACCACAAGATGCGATCACTACGTAATCTCCGACCTTTACTTTAACTACTACTCTGACTTCCGTACTATATTCCACCCCTGATATTACCCACACTTGGATTTCGCCAATATCATTCTACACGGGTCTCCCGCAATCCACCCTGAATCCTCTCCGTCTGGCCATGAATGCAGCCGCGAGAATCCTCGTAGGCACTCCACGATCAGAACACATAACTCCAATATTGATGAGTTTTACATTGGCTACCCCTACAGGCCAGAAACTCTATACAAGACCCTGGTCATGAATTTTAAAGCCTCAAAATGCCCATCTCTATCACCTCTCAGTAATATGATACATATCACCCCAAATAACAGATCCAGGAGGTCTGTTACATTAAACTCCATTGACCTCCCGAAACTCCTCACAAAATGCTCTAAATCAACAGCCTCTAGAGCCTTCTCTCTGTTTTCTCCCAGAGCCTGGAATGCCCTTCCACCCGAAATAAGAGCTATATCAAGTCTGATGAAGTTCAGAAAGGCATTGAAGCACTATTTTGTTCCTAACATACTACCCTGAAGACACTCCATCTGACAATAGTACTCATGCAGATCTCTCATACTTGACCCCGGTAGAGAATGGGTAATTATGATGTTTATTACCTGCTCATTATACTATGCCATATTTATTATCACGATATTTGGCATTTTTATTCTGCTCTTTAATTAATTTCTTACCCACGGCATTATAGATATTCTTGTTCGCATCTAATTAACCAAATAACCATGTATAGTAGCCATGTATATATTTTTTGTCTATAGTTACCCTGATTTCCACCCAAGTTTATGTACCTTGTTCTATGTAAAAAACCAATGCTGCTTGTACCATTGTGTTTATATTTGTTCATATGTAAACCGCACTGAATTAAGAGCGCGGTATATAAGAGAAATAAATAAAATAAATAAATAAATAAATAAACTGCATGAAAGCAGTAGCGCTGTAAAGAACATTGTAGAAAGCACTAAATATCCAGCAATAGAACTGAAATACAAAATTCTCCAAAGTAGCCATTTAGCTGTATAAAGTCAGTAGCTCTGGAAATCACTCTGTTGATAGTGCTGAGTGCCCAGCTGTGGAACTACATAGAATACCAAGTTTTCTCTCTACTTGAGTTCTGCCAGGATTAAATTTTCACGTCTGCTTCAGGAGACAGCTACACAGCACGGGTCAATAGTAATGGTGCCAAAAGTAGAAACATTCCACCACTTGGTTTTTAAAGGAACCTCCACCAATGACGTTCAAGGCATGATGACATCATACAGCGGTGCTTTCCAAACTTTTATCCCATATGACCCCATCGTAACAACTGAAAATTTACGTGACCCCAGATGACGATGAAATCAAAATAGCAGGTCTCCAACCTCCTTCCCCTCCCCCCACCCGTCTAAAGCAGTGGCAGCAGTAGTTGCAGCAGTCAGCACAGGGTCCCCTGTGTCAGTGTGCAGTGTGTGCTTACAGAACCCAGTACTCAGCCTGGGTTTCCAGTCTAACAGGAAGCTTACCCAGGAAGGGGCACAGGCCTATGAATGTTCACTAGCTCACAGGCCACATGCTGACTAGTGTCTGCCATTACTTGGCACAGGTCACTATGAAAGCTCAGAGAGGAGGGGAAATGGCCATGTTTCTGTGACCCCATCCACTGATGATGTGATCCCATTTGGGGTCCCGACCCCAAGTTCGGGAACCATCGTCATGCAGAGTCCATCAGAGTTTCTTAATGGAATCACAGTGCAGAAAACTACTCCATGTCCTTGTTTAAACCATTAGTTTGTAGACTATTCAGTCTATAAATCCAGCATTGCTCTAACGAGGCTAGCAATGTTTCCTTAGTTGGAATGCAATCAATGACAAACCACCACATGTCTTATTTACAGTATGTGCACACTCAACACACTGTTGTTCTAGGTGCAGACAATAAGATGAGTTTTTATTATGTGGCATATTCTGCCCACATAGATCATAGTGCACAGGCGAATGATAACATATATCGTCTAAGCAGTGTGGCAGTCAGTTATATGTCACAATTGATATTGACACCCTATCTGGATGTCAGTGTAAGCTATACAAGGACCATTGGTAAATATCTGATGTAAAGCTAAAATGTGCCAGAGGGCATAGATTTATTTAGACAGTTTTGTATACCACCTTATCCTTCAATCAAAGTGGTCACAACACAATTGGGGGATACATTTAACATGAGGGGATATGAGACACATACACTAATACTTATAGGGAACATGGGCAATGGAGGGTTAAGTGGCTTGCCCAAGACCACAAGGAGCACCTGTGGGACTAGAAACCCCAGTCCTTCCGGCCCAAGGTTGCTGTTCTCTAGTGGGATTTGAACCCCCGACCTTCCAGCCACTCCTCCACTCCATGGATACTCTGTGCTAGTAATTTCGCTCCTTCAGTGTACTATAGTACACATATATGCTTATCCATGGGGATGTGATCATGTTAGTTAGCAGTAAATCCCTGTTGGCAAACCCAGTCAGGATATCACCTTTGATGGAGATATTCTGTTGACTCGGGTGGTTATATCCCACCAACAGGGACAGTTTGACACCTCCCTTCATCACAAAACAGTAGATCACAATAATTTATTGCGATTTTAGAGTCATCATCCTCCAAGATTGAAACGTGTTCTCCCAATTGTACAGTTTTTACAGATACGGCACATGTGTTCTGACATACAGGAATTTAAGAGACAAGCCTGAGTTTATTTTATAAACAATGCATGTGAACTGTGACTCCACCCATAGTCGACTCCAACTCTGCCCTGGAAAATGCATACACAACGGTTGCATAAAAGTATGCTCCTTCTTGCTTTTACACACACAATCCCTTGGTAATTTTATAAAGGACCTTTTGTGTGTGAAAAGGGCCTTTACTCTCTTAAAAAAATTCCTAAAATTACCCCCTGTAAGGGGAATTTTATAACCAATCGCCTAAGTAGGTGTTGCAAGTAGGCACCTATTTTGGGACTATTTTATAAATACAAAACCTGTAACAATCACAGATAAAATGTACTCATGTATATTTTTATACCTGCTCAAGAGTTGATGTAAATGTACATAGGAGACATACACATGCATACATGGGCATTTTATGAAATATGGGGGTTATTTTGGATGCCAGAAAATGGACTTGCAGATTTCCAAATCACAGAGACATGCCAGAGCTAGTTTAAAAGCCGGTTCCTTAGATGTCCTGAGTGCAAGGACATCCAAGTTGTGAAGGGGCATGACTGGGGTGTTCCGGCCAAGCTGGACATGCGTGCCCAATTTCATAAACGGTGAGCACGTCTGCACCCACTAATGGGACATCCACGTCTATTCCTGTTCCAGGGCATGAATAAGCATCAGAAAAGTTCTCGTTCTTCCATAGAGACATCGGGAAGGCATAGAGACGAAGGAACTCTGATATTGCCTATACTTCCTGTTTTGATAGTGAAAAGGAACAGGCCTTGGCGGGGGCAGAACGGAAACAGCCTCACAGCTCCGGAGATTGAAGATAAGTGCTATGGGGCTGTTTGTGACTACCCCCTATACTTACACTGTAAATAGTTCAGAGTTATTATGCATATTTCTGTTAAATTTGTTGGTTATATGTAAACCGCTTTGAATAGTAGAAAGGCAGTATAAAAATAAGTCTAAATAAATAAATTGCTACTGTTGCAAGTCCCAGAGAGAAGCAGCAGTGATGGTCATGGGGGCCGGGGAGGGGGTGCGGATGGGAGCAGGAGCCAGGGAGGGTGCAAGGAATGAGATTCGCCTAGGGTGTGCTCATTTCTTTGCATCAGCTCTATATCCAAGTTGCTAAAATTGGGCCAAAACGTAAACGTCCTTTGCATTTTCTTTTGGTTGTTTTGCCCTGAACGTCCCAAATTGCACCTGGATGTCCATTTTTAATTGCCACCTCAAGTGCATATTTTGCAACTCTGCTCATGCTCCACTCAAACTATGCTTCCAGGGTCACTTTACATGTGGGTTGTGTGTAAGTATCCACCTTGTCAGTAAACATATTTTTATGCACGTATACCATGGAGAAAGTTTATAAAAGATCTTTTCTATGGAGAAAATAGGGTTTAACTTTGGAAACAATGTATGCAATTTGAGGATAATCTATGTAAGGCTTTTTTTTTTTTTACATGTAAAGCCTATTTTGCACATAGAAAAGGGCTTTTCTAAAATTGCGTGACCACATATGCATGTTAAAAAGTTTATGCGCAGAAAATGAGCGCCTACTTTTTTGCAGTATGTACTCAGACATTCCCTGGAATGTAGTTCGGATGGAGAGGAGGCGGTTTAAAAATCATAAAATAATACTTAGAAATGATAAAACAAAAGGACCATAAAGGGGAACAAAGAAGTTAAAAATAAAAAGAAACTGAATATGACAAAAGCAGAACTAAGTTAGTAAAAAAGAACGAGAGAGGAGGAGGGGCTGGAATACAGGCACATTTTCTGCTGCTTACATTGGCATTTTATGAAGTCCTATAGTGCCTCTGTGTCTTTATAAATTAACACCTAAGTAGGAGCCTACTTGGCCTCATAAAGTAGGCGCTCCTTATAGAAATATCTGCCACGTGTCCCACATTGTGTAATATGTTAACAGTCCCCAGTTATTATCCTATTCATGCTCAAGATGTTACATATCGTGAAACAAACGGGTCTGATATTTTAAAGACTTTTTCACACCATGTTGGACATCCCATCATGCTTCTACTGTCCTCATAAATGTCTAAATTAAGGATTCACTGATAGCGACACTGAACTTAGGAAATAAATCATACATATGGTGCACATGAATACATCCAAGTAATAGATTACATTAAATTTGCAGGTGTGTGCTTGTACTTAGACGCACGTTTGACTTTTTTAGCACAGCAAGTTGGTTGCTTTTGAGAGGTTCACTGGTTTGAGCTCTGCAGTTTGCTTGCCAGAGGATGTAGTAAAAGCTCATAAGCACTGGATTTCCCCCAGTCCACTTTAATAATGGTTTATGGACTTTCCCTCCAGAAACTTGTCCAAACCTTGGGATAAGCAGCATGGAATCCGTCTACCTTATGGGATCCTGCCAGGTACTTGTCACCTGGATTGGCCACTGTTGGAAATAGGATACTGGGCTTGATGGACCAACAGTCTGTTCCAGTACAGCAAATCTTATGTTATGTTAGGAGAAGAAAACACAGAATCTGTCTGAGAACCTGGAATGACAAGTGCCTGCAGCAAGCAAATCATTTTTCACAAATATTCTCTCCCTGGCGGTGTTTATGCCTGCAGTGAGTGATTGCCAGCGCTTGGCAAGGGAAGGCTCAACTAGCAGCAAAACCTTCCCATGGAGGGATTGAATCAGAGAGAGATAATGCCAGGCAGTTGCAATCGCTGAAGCTTTTTGACAGTGAAAGGAAGACTTCAGAGATTAGCAATCTAGGACACCAAAAAAAAAAAAGGTTTCTATTCACCCAGTCCATACTCACACAGTGTTGAAAGGCTAACTAAAGTGATGCTAATTACTGTGTTATTTATCTCTGGAAAGCATGTGTTTCAAACTGTCACAGTCTGGGGGAATTTGTTTTCAATTCCTTTTTTCAGTTGAAGACGATACAATATCTCCTTTGGTTGCGTAGTAACACTGAACGAGTCTGCTTTTATTTTATATTCTGATAACGCAGCCACCACACTATCGAGTGATAACAGATCTTTGTGGACAGATCTGCAAATCTCAGAAAACCTGACGAATTAATGTCTTGGTAGGGAATATTTTGAAACTGTCTTTTCACCTGCATATCTGCTCTTAAGATGGATCATGATGATCATAGGCTGCCTTGATGCCCTCTGGCAATCCTTCCCCAACTTCAAGTGACCCTCTCCCCCTTTCTCTTAGAAATTATGCATCAAAATCAATTAAAATAATTTTGAAGGCTCTCTTGTGGTATGAGGCAACGGCACATCTTTATTTAAGAACAGTCCAAAATACCTTAGTCAATCTGTATGAAAATGTATCTCCTCTTTCTGCCTCCCACCTGCTATGAGACTGATTGAGCTGTCCGTGCTCCTTGCATCATCCACTATGGCAGGGCAGTCATTGCCTGTCCTCTTTTCTGAGCTTCCTGCCATGAGGCTAGGCTACCTTTTGTTTGGTTTCACTGTACTGTACTTGGTGTTGCTCCTTCTGCCACCAACCAGGCATTAGAGGACAGGTGCAATTACCCCACCAAAGACATGGGTTAATCCCTAATTTTCCCCATATCCCAACTCTGCAAAGAATGTACCCCGTTGTTTTTACCTGAAAAAGATCACATTGGATAGAATTCTTTAAAAGAAACTCTGATGTCTAATATATGGGTAACCCTGGACCCCTGGGTGGGTCTGTTTTCATTCCACAGGAGGCACTTGTATGAGAAAAAGATGGGCAAGGAAAGGGGCAAGTGCCCCCAGGTCCTCAGTATCTGACCTGAAAATCATCTCTAATGTATTCCCTTTCAGAGATTACTGAAGGGGGGGGTGCAATTTGAGGTTTACAAAATTATGAGTGGGGTGCAACTGGTAAACATCTCATGCAGGCCAAAAATTTTCATTTTGTTTAGTGTCCTTTGTCAGTGGGATGTCTTTATATTTTTTGGGTGTTTTTTTTTTTTGTTTGTTTTCGTTTTGGGGTACAATGTCAAATACTACTGGGCATTATGTGTACTATTCATGACAGGGATTCCTGTCATTTTAGGTTAAAAAAATGACATGAAATGTTTCAAGTGAATGCACATCCCCACAGGTCAAAAGGGAATGATTATTTATGACTTCAGTCTGCACCAGGATTAGGGGACTCTCTAGGAAACTAACTAGTATCGTATTTAAAACAAACTGGAGAAAGTATGTTTTTGTTCAACTAAAACATCCAGCTCTTGTCGAGGCATCTAACATAGCTAGGTTTAAAAGGGATTTGGACAGATTGAGGGGAATTTTAGAAGGGACGTCTAAGCCAGAACGTCAGAAAAAAGCAGATGCATCCAGGTGCAGACATGATTTCATAAACGTGGATGTGCCAGATATGGACATCTCCAGGGGTCGTCTAGACGTCCCCAGAAGCATATTTCAGACCCCAGATGCCTAGGATCATTGAATGGTTAGAGTAGTGGGCTAGGAACAGGGCAACCACGGTTCAAATCCTGCTGTTGCTATAGTTGAAATTGTGCTGAGTACTGAGGATGATGGGGTGCTTTCTTCTCTATATCGTCTGGATGTTTTTCAGCCAAAATAAGCACTGATCATGCTTGGAGCAAGTCATACATGACACCAGACATCCATGATGTTTCTGAGATCAGGCGAGGACATCCAGGTTCCTGGGAACGCCCTGGCCACGCCTACACCACCGTCTGTGTTCAATCTTGGATATACTCACGCAGGGAACATCCCAGAGCTGGTTTCTTAAATGGCTCTGAAGACATCTCTGTGCTTTGGTCATCTCTATGCTCGTTTTGGGACATCAAAAGCATAAACGGGGCTTCCAAAATGACCCCCATTTCTGACATCAGAAAATTGCTGCTCATCCCTGAGCGGAACTGAAATGAACGGATCCATTCTTTGGGATATGCGAGGTACTTCCTATTGACTCAGGCTGGATGCTAGGCTTCATGAACCTTTGGTCTAACCCAACATGGCATGGCATTTCTTATGGTCGTATATTTCTTCCATTCAACTCATAAAATGCAAGTCTAGACAGTAATGCCTAGTTTTTCAAAATCCATTCTTTGGTGTTCTCTCCAAAATAAAGTACACACTGAAAAATTAGACAGCAGAGGAAAAATAGTTCAAAAGCAAAACTAGAAAAAACGGCAGGTTCACTTGAAATATAACAGTTCTTAAAGTGCACTCCTTCTCATTCAGTAAGCATTTCTCTGCACCATCTCTTATAACCAGGGAGACTATCTACTGGTATCGTCACCAGCCACATTTTAAACTAGTTGCACTCTCCACTCTAAATCTTCTCCAGACTACTACTTGTGGGCCCGTTGGTGGGCACTGGACACTTTATCTCCTCAGACTCTTTGGAAACACTCAGAAAAAGCAGATACTTATCTACAAAATTCACCACATTTCATTTAGCAGTCAGGTTAAGTGTCCTTTGTGCATGTACCCTAAATACTCTTCCAGAAATGTGTAGCTTTGGGGAAAGGCACAAAGGAAAAATAAATAGGGCCCAATATTCAAAGCCATTAATGTGCTCAGCAGAGCTGCTAATTGTGTTGTATTTATTTATTCAACAGGTCTTTTATACCACCTCATCTTCCATTCAGGGTGGTTAATCGCAGTGAACGAAATATTCAGCCACACTAACGTGTTAGTGCCACTGAATATCTGCAACTGCCGGCTCTATGCGACCCGATGTTAATCTCAGCATCGGGGAATTCTGGGGTGAAGTGGAGGCAGCATCGATCGTTAAACCACTCAGACGCGATACTGAGACACTGCCTCGTTAGCGATATGTGTATGTTTGTTTCAGAAATTGTGGTGTATCAAATAAAGACAATCATTGTGTTTAGAATAAAAGCATCAATCAGAGAAGAAAAGAACGACAAGTTCATAATAGGAAAGATACAGAGAAAGTAAAGCTGGGGAAGGAGAGGGGGAGGGAGGAGAGAAGGGAAGAGGGTAAAGTCCTGTCTGACCAAGAGCGACAAATGAAATCTCAAACTAAAATTATGAGGGGCTAGGTGCAGGTAACCCTGGCCTAACTTCCTTCGCATATCGCTAAACAGGCAATGGCTCAATATCACCACTGCAAACACAAGAGAGCTAGGCCCTCGCACAGAGATTCAGACAAACACAAGAGGCGAGGGTCAGATGTGGTCACTAGTGCTATTGTTTATTCAAAACAAAACCCAACACGTTTTGGCGTTACACCTTCTTCAAGGGGTAAGCATAACGGCACCGTGTATGTATGTAGTCTCTGTGATCTCTCCGGGACTTTGAAATTACACTTCTAGACTGGCTTTACACTTGGCAATCCGGTACTGACTGGTTGGAGTCTTTTTAGACTACATACGTACACGGTGCTCTTATGCATACCCCCTGAAGAAGGCGTAACTCCAAAAAGCGTTGGGGTTTGTTTTGAATAAACAATAGCACCAGTGACCACATCTGACCCTCGCCTCTTGTGTTTGTTAATATCACCACTGACAAGTTTCTAATCGGCAAGAGTGTCTAACCCAGATATTCAATGCTGGGGCTGGATATGACCCCGGAAATGAATATCTAGGTTTCCTGTTCAGCGCCGGTGGCTAGTTGCATTAGCAGTGCTAGCCACTGATGTTAAATATTGGATCCATAATTCTCAAAAGGCAAAAATATCACCAGATACCTCAATACCTCCCTGCTGTCTATGCAGAATGCACTAGGATTCGGTTCCTCACAGATCAGCATGAGCTTCCAAGGCTGTTTGCTGGGATGCACCTTTCTGTCCTCCTCAGATAACTGGTGTCTTCATGCAGACCCTAGCTGGGTTCCTGTAGACTTCCTGCTGCACAATAGTTGTTGACAAAATCAGTTGCTTGTCCAAAAACCTCTTCAAGATCTGTTTTCCCCTCAGCTTCTCTTTTACAATGTAGTCTGAACTGTCTGGAACATCTCGCTTGTTCAAAGCCTAGCCAGCCGTGAAGAGAGACAGCTTTCTGTTCCTTCTTAGTAGTTCTAGAACCCCTTTGGTTCTAGCAGCTCACTCAGCCAGATGAGAATCCCTGATTTCCCACTTGCTTGTTAGGTAAGACCTTTTATATTTCACTCCAAAACTCACTCAAGTAACTCCTAATAGCATTTATGGATATCTTAGCTCATTCTACATTACATCATATTATTACATTCACAGGTTAAGGGCAGGTTTCCAAGACTGTCCTTATATTAAACACCAGAGGGATAATTTTGGAAGCTCTGCTACAAGTATATTTCAAATCTTCTTCCCAGTCCATATTCACCTGACCATATCAGATCTTCCCACCACTGAACCGATGATCTGTGAGCCAACCTGCTTCAATTCCCCACTGTGCATTCAACCAAGGTCTTCCATGTTCAACTTTGTTTTCTGACAATTTCTACAACGTATTTCTGCTTCACTGTTGTGGGGTAGGATAGGTGGATACATCAAACAAACATTGTTTTAATGCATTATACTTCCAGGCTATAAGACTACAAAAAGTGAACATTTTGGAAAGGGGTGTAGTCTTTTTGCAGCCACTGTACACATAATAAAAATCCAGGCTTCATGCAATTCTCAGTTTGTAAAGAGAAAGACAAAGAAAGAAAAGCAGGAAAAAATAATCATCATATTGCAATATTATATCTAGTGGGAGGAAAGTGGAGTGCCCAGAGAAAGGGGGTTTAGACACTGGGAACACTGTTCACCTAGCTAGATTCTTGGAAGCCTGCACAGGATGAGCAAAGACTCCCTAGTGCAGAGTGGTGCATATGCTCCACCAACTTCAAAAGAGACATCTCAAAATTCTTGTGGAGAAGGGGGGTGGGAGGGGTTCCAGTTACATGGCAGCAGAAAATTTTGGTGTGCACCACGAACTTAAGCAGTCACCATATGTAAAAATAAAAACACTGACTGTGGCATTTGAATAATGGGCTGATGGTCTTTCTGAGGAGGACTGTGGTCTAATTGGACATTTTCTTATTGATAAAAATGAGGGTTAGAAGATTCTTTTGAGTTGTTTAAACAACGATTGGTTATCATGAGAGTTTGGACAAGCAAGCTAAGATTTTTTTTTGTTTCTTTTTTATTTTTTTTTTATTTAAAGGCTTTCAAACACTTGCAACAAGCATTATCCGTACAAACGGAATACATGCACATTATAACAACACAAAATTCTCAACCAGAAAGCACAGTTACTTACCTGTAACAGGTGATCTCTGGGAACAGCAGGAATTAGTCCTCACATATGGGTACGTCGGTACCGATGGAGCCTGCGCGGGAAAGCTCCCCAGCTTCCCAGAAAGGAAGCTTTTGGGGCCTCCCACTGCACATGCGCGCTGCCTTCCCGCCTTCCTGACCAGCTCTCCTCAGTTCGAGTTTATAGCTGAGACAATAGAGAGAGGAAAGGAAGATAGATAGAAGATACAACTCCTAGGGGAGGTGGGTGGGTTGTGAGGACTAATTCCTGCTGTTCCCAGAGATCACCTGTTACAGGTAAGTAACTGTGCTATCTCCAGGAACAAGCAGGAATAAGTCCTCACATATGGGGACTCCCTAGCTAAGATGCCTGGGAGATCCCCTTCCAAGGGTTCGCCATCTTCGTATGGATCTCAGGCATCCATCCTGGGAAGGTGGGCAGGAGTTGTTCAAGTATGGAACAGGTGTTTGAGGACAGCCTGACCAAACAAGGTATCCCGGCGGGAGTCCTTGTCCAAACAGTAATGGGCTGTGAAGGTATGAACCGAGGCCCAGGTGGCGGCTCGACAGATCTGATCTATGGATACAGAGTGAAGATGAGCCATAGAAGTGGCCATGGCTCTCACATTGTGAGTTGTGACATGGCCTTCCAGAGAAATGTTTTTACTCTGGTAAGCAAAGGAAATACACTGAGCAATCCAACTGGAAAGTGTACGTTTGGAGACTGGAAGTCCCAAATGAGAAGGATCAAAAGCCACAAAAAGTTGGGAAGACTTTCGATGTGGCTGAGTCCTGTTGAGGTAAAAGGCAAGAGCTCTTTTACAATCTAGAGTATGAAGGTTCCTCTCTGCACTGGATGCATGAGGAGCCGGAAAAAAGACAGGTAGATATACCTCTTGATTAAGATGAAAAGGCGAGACCACTTTGGGCATAAAGTGGGGATTCGTCCTAAGGACCACCTTATCATGATGGAACCTAGTATAAGGTGGATGAGCCACTAAGGCCTGTAGTTCACTGATGCGGCGAGCCGAAGTGACTGCAATAAGGAAAAGGACCTTCCAGGAAAGAAATTTCAAGGAGGTAGAAACCAACGGTTCAAAAGGTGGCTTCATAAGCTGACCTAGAACTAGGTTCAAATCCCATGCTACCGGAGGAGGCCGGATGGGAGGCTTAGTTAGAGTCAGGCCTCTCATGAACCTTGCAATAAGAGGATGAGAGGAGATAGGTTGTCCATTTATAGGTTTTAAGGATGCTGCAATAGCACTCAAATGGACTCGTACTGAATTCGTCTTAAGGCCTGCATTAGAAAGATGCAGGAGATAGTCTAGTAGAGAATTCAAAGGAAGTGCTAGAGGGTCAAGACCCTGTTGAGCACACCAAATGGAAAAGCGTTTCCATTTGACAGCATAGGAACACCTCGTGGAGGGTTTCCTAGAGGCATGAAGGATATCTTTCACTGGTTGCGAAAGATTGAAGTCATGAAGGCTTAGGCCTTCAGTAACCAAGCTCTGAGGTGTAGGGACTTGGGGTTTGGGTGCCACAAAGTCCCCTCCTCCTGAGACAGAAGGTCTGGCGCAGCTCCCAGGTCCAGGGAGGGTCCCTGGGAGAGATGCAGAAGTAGAGGGAACCACACTTGGCGTGGCCAGCGTGGAGCTATGAGGATCATCGATCCGTGATCCCTCTGGAGTTTGAACAGAGTCTTGGGAATCAAAGGAATGGGTGGAAAGGCATATAGGAATTCCTGACCCCAATGCAGGAGAAAGGCGTCGTTGGCCTGAGCTCCCTGACACGGAGTCCTGGAACAGAACCGGGGAAGTTTGGCATTCCACGGACTTGCAAAGAGGTCTATGTCCGGGGTTCCCCATTCCTGAAAGATTCTGACTATCTGGTCCATATGTAGGGACCATTCGTGTGGAAGCAGAACTCGACTGAGTCTGTCTGCCCGAGTGTTTTGAACCCCTGGAAGATATACTGCCAGAAGATGAATTTGATGCTCTCTGGCGAAGGCCCATAATCTGAGAGCTTCGTTGCAAGGCGACAGAGAGCCTGTCCCTCCTTGTTTGTTTACGTAGAACATGGCCACCTGATTGTCTGTCTGAACTAGGACGGTCAGGTTGACAAGGAGGGCATGGAAGACTTTGAGGGCAAAGAAGATTGCTCGCACTTCCAGGAGGTTGATGTGAAGGGTGGTCTCCTGTGGAGACCAAGTTCGCTGAGTGGAGAGGGATTGTAGATGGGCTCCCCACCCTGTTTGGGAGGCATCTGTTGTGAGGGTTGCTTGGGGCAACAAAGGTTGGAAGGGGGCCCCCAACAACAGATTCTTGGTGGACATCCACAATTGGAGGGACCAAAACAGACGCTTTGAGGTGAGGATTTGGTCGGAGAGCGCTCCTGATGCTTGAGTCCACTGGGTGGCCAAGGTCCATTGAGCTGCTCTCATATGAAGACGAGCATAGGGCACTACGTGTACCGTGGAGGCCATGTGGCCCAGAAGTTGCAGCATTTCTCTGGCTGTCAAGTGACTGCTGGACTGAGCTTGGGAGGCCAAGCACACCAGACGTTGGCCCCGGACTTTAGGTAGGTAGGGCCTTGCAGTGGTGGTGTCCAACTGGGCCCCTATGAATTCCAGAGACTGAGTAGGGATAAGTTGAGACTTGGGAAGGTTTACCACCAGTCCCAGATACTGCAGAATGTGCCTTGTGCGGTCCAGGGAAATCTGGGCCTGTGACTGAGATGGAGCTCGGATGAGCCAGTCGTCCAGATATGGGAATACCCAAATTCCCAGACCTCTTAGAAATGCGGCAACAACTGCCATGCATTTGGTGAACACTCTTGGAGCAGAGGCTAGACCGAAGGGAAGTACTCTGTACTGGAAATGTTTTCCCTGAAACAGAAATCTTAGATATTTTCTGTGGGATGGGTGGATGAGTATATGTGTGTACGCATCCTTGAGATCTAGAGAACAAAGCCAATCCTGACTCTGAAGGTATGGAAGGAGAATGCTTAGAGAAAGCATTTTGAATTTCTCCTTGTACAGAAATTTGTTCAATTCTCTCAGATCTAGGATAGGTCTGAATCCCCCTGTCTTCTTTGGTATGAGAAAATAAGGGGAGTAGAATCCTGTCCCTTGTTGAAGAAGAGGAACCTCTTCTATTGCCCCTTGGGCAAGGAGAGAAGAGACTTCCTGACCCAACAGGTCCAGGAGAGATGGGGGAGAATTGAAGTGCCTCACCGTGGTATATGGAGGAAGGTTGGAAAAATGAAGTTTGTAGCCCTCTCTGATGATAGAGAGGGTCCATTGCTCTGATGTAATTTGCTCCCATCTGGGAGCAAAGTGAGCTAACCTTCCGGGAATGGTGAGGGGCTCTGGTTGTTCTAGAGCCAGAAATGGTAAGTTCTCTAGGGGCAAGTCAAAACCCTGAGGGGGTTGAGCCTGCTGAGGAGTGGTAGACGCTGCAGGCTTTGACCTTGCCTGTTTAGGTTGCTGACGTTTAGCAGCAAAGCGAGGCTGAGAAGATTGTTGGCCAGTATTTGTGGAAAATCTGGCCTTCTTGTAGTAAGGCCTCTTGAAAGACTTTTTCTTGGCAGGAGTAGAGGTAGACTTAGAAAGTCTATCTAAGGTAGTATTTTCTGAGTCCATTTGAGTGGCTTTAATTTGCCAGTCCTTACCAAATAAGTTCTCACCTGTACAGGGCAGATTCCGTAAGCCATCCAGGACCCAGGGTTCTAGGTCAGAGGCCTGGAGCCAAGCAAGTCGTCGGGCTGCAATAGCAATGCCCGAAGCTCTACCGGCACCCTCAAAGGAATCAAAAGCTGCTCTGTTGGAGAACTTAGAAACATCTAAAAGCTGTTTCACCAGAGAAATGAACTCCTCTTTTCTATCCTCAGGGATAAAGGAGGCAAAATGCCGTACCTTTAGGGCAAGTTCCTTTAGAAACATGCCCATATACAGACTGTATGAATTAATCCTGGCTATAAGCATACTAGCCTGGAAGATTTTCCTACCAAAAGAGTCTAGGGTCTTACATTCCCGTCCTGGAGGGGTAGAAGAGTGCCTTTTGGTACTCTTAATCTTTTTCAGCGCAGACTTCACCACAATGGAATGGTGAGGTAGCTGAGTCTTTTGAAAACCAGGAGAAGGAGGGACCCGGTACATGGTGTCCAACCTACGGGAATGAGGAGACAACGTTAGAGGAGCCTCCCATAAGTCCAAGTGTTCTTGAAGGATTTCATGGATAGGCAGGGTGACTGCCTCTTTAGGAACCTTAGGGTATCCTAAAATATCCAATTTCTTAGATCTAGGTTCTTTTTCAGAGGATATAGTAATAGAAAGTCCTTTAGCTACTTCTATAATGAAGTCTTGAAAGGACAAATCCTCTGGTGGAGACATTCTCCTCTTTGGGGAAGAAGGCTCTTCAGGAAGAACTAGAGACAGCTCATCAGAGTCATCAGAGGAGTCAAAATCCTCAGAAGAATCAGAGTATCCTCTATTTGCCTCCAACGCACGATATGCATACCGATCGGTATCGACATCGGGCATACCGGGTATGGGATCGGTATCGGGTGAAAACCCGGATCCGGCATGCGGAACCGATCTGCGTGTGGAAGGCGATGGTCTCGGTTCCGGTATGGAAGTCAGTACCGGAACCGGACCCGGAACCGCTAGATGCGGTACCGAGGGCGTCGCAGCTTTAATGAAAGCCAGAACGGCCTGCTGCATGGTCTGGACAGTATTGCCCATAGACGCCACTGCTGCCTGGATGTCGGTACCGGTATGGGCCGGTACCCCAGAGCAGTCTAACAGGTGATCAGTCGAGGCCGTGCCATCGATGTCAACCTGTAACCCCATAGATGGTGCTTTGGAAGCCAGAGCCTCCCGCCGGGGTTGTTTGGCTGGGGCAGGGTCCTCAAACTCAAAAGAGAGAGCCTCTCGATGCTTTGAAGGAGATTTGCTCTTTGAGGACCTGCCCGCAGAAGGTTTGGTTACCTGAGAACCATCCGGAGAGGAAGACCTGGATGACTGTGATGCTGGATTATCAGAAGCAAACAGCACATGGAGTTTGTTGGCCCGGTTCTGCAAACCACGTTTAGACATCTGGGAGCAGGATGGGCAGTCCGGAATGGAGTGGTCAGGTCCCAAACATTTAAGACACCAGTCATGGGTGTCTGTGACAGAAATAACAGCACTACACTTGGTACACTTCTTGAAACCAGGGACTGGTTTCTCCATGAGGAGAATTTGTGTAGGCCTGAGGCCTAACCGAAGTCACCAAGTTGTGCAAAAAAAATAAAGATTTTTTTTTTTTTTGAAAGAAAGAAAGAGAGAGACCGGCGGTACCGGTTTCGGTATGGGGAAGGCAGGTACGCGGTCTAAAGAAACAAACTAAAACAAGAATTTTCTTCAGCGGTGACAGGAACACGACCTGCTGGCTCCGCGGAAAAAGAGAAACTGAGGAGAGCTGGTCAGGAAGGCGGGAAGGCAGCGCGCATGTGCAGTGGGAGGCCCCAAAAGCTTCCTTTCTGGGAAGCTGGGGAGCTTTCCCGCGCAGGCTCCGTCGGTACCGACGTACCCATATGTGAGGACTTATTCCTGCTTGTTCCTGGAGATCAATTGCAACATCACAGCCTGATATTTTGTTTTCTTTGTTCACTGAACTTTCTTATTACCCATTGTTCCCTTTTCAATCCTTCTCTCCTCCCCCCATCCCCTCATGCCCCCTTCCCTCTACCCCGGTCCCTCCCTACCCCTTCCTCCCTCATCCCCTCCAATCCTGGCCCCCCACCCCCTTTTGTGTTTCTTTTTTAACTTTTCTTTTGGGTTGCCCCTCATGTAGATGGACTTGTAGCAGTATGTGGTGAGGGCTTATGCTAAATTCATTTTTTGCTTATTTTGTTGAATTTATTACTGTAATGGTTTAATGGCAGAAAACCAATATGGATTTAGTCAAGGAAAGTCTTGTCTCACCAATCTCATATTTTTTTGAAGGTGTGAATAAACTGGTACGTACAGGTAAGCTGGTTAATGTGGAGCCCAATTCAGATGGAGGCATGCCCAGGCCATCCGGATGGTTCCAAGCAAGATGGGTGAATTTGGACTCGATTCTAGACTGTGGGAATAAAATGTTCCCGTGGTAACCAGAATCGGGCCCAAGGATGGTTTGGCATATCCCTGCTGCCTGCGGGGACGTCCTCACCGCAGACGCCCCTGACTCCTGCATCCTCAGCCCACCTTTTCCCTGGTGTCGCCGGGTTTTCGTTGCTTATTCCACCTTTGAGGTGGAATAAGCAGCACATCCTCACAGGCTTGACAGGACGTACAGGGCCGTGACCTAAATCGGCCCTGTATCCCGCCGTGCTGGCCCACCCCCGTTCTGCCCCAATCTCGATCCCTCCTGCCCCCTGCCAGCTCTCCCTGTCCTGATTCGCAGGATGTACAGGGAGAGCCAGAAGGGGTGCAGGCCCCACAACTCATGTTTCAGAATTGGGCCCATAGTGTATCTCGATTTTCAGAAAACCTTTGAAAAGATCCCTCATGAGAGACTCTTGGGAAAATTAAAAAGCCATGGGATAGGATTCAGTTTGTCCTATTATGGATTAGGAATTTTTTAAAAGATAGAAAGCAGAGAGAAAGGCTAAATGGCCAATTTTCTCAGTGGAGAAAGGTGAATAATGAAGTACTCCAGGGATCTGTGCTGGGCCCGCTACTTTTTAACATATTTATAAATGACCTGGAAATGGGAATAACGAGTGAGGTGATCAAATTTGCAGATGAGACCAAATTATTCAAAATTGTTAAAACACAAGAAAGGGGATTGTAAAGAATTGCAAAAGGACCTTGATCAATTGGGAGACTGGGTTTCCAAATGACAGATGAAATTTAATGTGGACAAGTGCAAAGTTATGCACTTAGGGAAGAACAACCCAAGCTATAGCTACATGATGCAAGGTTCCATATTAGGAACTACAACCCATGAAAAGGATTTAGGCGTCATTGTGGATAATACCAAGAAAGCAAATAAAATGCTAGGAATCATAAAGAAAGGAATGGAGAATAAAACTGAGGATATTATAATTCCACTGTATCGCTTCATGTTGTGACCGCACCTTGAACAGTGTGTGCATTTCTAGTCACCATATCTTAAATAGAATATAGCAGAATTAGGAAAGGTACAAAGAAGAGCGACAAAAATGGTAAAGGGGATGGAAGGATATCCCTACGAGGAAAGGCTTAAAAGTTAGGGCTCTTCAACTTGGAAAAGAGATGGCTGAGTGGAGATATGATAGAGGTCTATAAAATAATAATGAATAGAATGGGTAAATATAGACTGGCTCTTTACTCCTTCAAAAAGTAGAAAGACACACAATGAAGCTACATTTTAGCACATTTAAGACTAATAAGAGAACTATTTTTTCACTCAACAAACTCTGGAATTCGTTAAAAGTAAAAGCTGTTACTGTAGCTGGATTTAAGAGAGGTTTGAACAAGTTCCTGGAGGAAAGTTTGTAAACCATTATTAAAGAGGACAGGGGAAATCCACTGCTTTCCCATTAGACAAGCAGCATGGAATCTGTGTACCTTTTGGGAACCTGACAAGTACTGGTGACCTGGATTGGTCACTGTTGGAAACAGGTTACTAGGCTTGATGGATCCTTGGTCTGACCTATTAGGGCATGTCTTATGTTCTTATGTTGTTAATGCTTTTTTTGTTTTCTTTTAACACTATGGGACGTGTTTACTAAAGGTTTTAATGAGCTTTAATGAAGTTGGCACATATTAAGTGCCCACAGTCTTTTTATTTCTACGGGCACAGTGGCACTTAATGCAGGTTAATGTTTAGTAGGTTTAGGTTTAGGTTTAGGTTTATTAACTTGATTGACCGCCCTTCGTGGGTAAGCAGAGCGGTTTACAAAAACATTTTTTCATTGCAGTAGGCACAAGGCCGGAAAAGGAAAAGAAAGTTACAACTTGGTAAAAGTAGAAAAGCGAGTACAGGAAAGGAGGATCAAAAGGGGAAAGGGGAGGATAGGGAGGAGAGAGGTTGAAGGCAAGGGAGAAGAGGTGAGTTTTCAGGGCGTGTGCTTGAAGGTAGGATGGTGGGGCTCCAGACGGAGAGTAGAGGGGAGGGAGTTCCAGAGGCCGGGCCTGCAAAAGAAGAAGGCAGAGGAGCGGGTGGAGTGGAGGTGAGCATGTGAGGGGGGAGGAAGAGTGAGGCGATTGAGGTGAAAGGAACGAGGAGTGTGCCGGGGGGTGTGAAAGTGGATGAGGTCAGCAAGGTACTGAGGCGTGGTGGTGTGAAGAACCTTGTGAACGAGCGTGAGAAGCTTGAATTGGATCCGGAAGGAGACGGGAAGCCAGTGGAGACGAAGGAGAAGGGGTGTGACATGGTCCCTGTGGGAGGCGGAAGAAACGAAGAGGAAACGAGACGGGCAGCGGTGTTTTGGATGCGTTGTAGACGAGAGAGGTGGAGCTTAGATAGGCCAGAGAGAATGGAGTTGGCAAAATCGATCCGAGAGATGACAAGGGCTAAGAGCAGAGTGACAAGAGCGGAGGGAGAGAGGAAGGGCGCGAACAGCACGGATCTGTCTAAGAAAAAAAAAAGGAGGATTTGGACACGTGAGAGACAGGGCAGAGAAGGAAAGGTCTGAGTCAAAAATTACCCAAGGTACCTAAAGGTGGAGACCAGAGAGATGGGAGTGGTAGGGAACGATGGGGCCAATTGATGGGAGCTGATGACCGTGGGGGAAACCAGATGGCTGTGGTTTTAGAGGGGTTAAGATGCAAGCAGTTATGGGTCATCCAATCTGAGATAACAGCAAGGCAGGAGTTGAGGGGAGTGAGATCAGGACAGGCTGGGGACGTATGGTAAGAAGGAGGATGTCATCGGCGTAGTAGAAGGCTGAGATACAAGATGGTTGGATCAGAGTGTGAGAGGAGTCAGGAAGAGATTGAAGAGCAGGGGAGCCAGCACAGAACCCTGGGGGGACCCCACAGGGGATGGGAAAGGAATCAGAGGAGGGGTTGAGAGGGGGAGAAGAGGATAGAACAGCACCTGAACGGGAGGAAAGGAAGGAGTGGAACCACCGAAAAAACAGTGCTGCAGAGGGCCAGCATCACGCAACCGGGAGAGAAGAAGGGAATGATCTACAAGGTCGAAAGCAGCGGAAAGATCAAGGGCCACCGCCACCGAAATTTCACCGCGGTCGTGGGCAGCATGCAGGGCATTGGTAAAGGCAAGAAGGATAGTCTCAACACTGTGCCCAGGACGGAAACCGGATTGGACGGGGGTGAAGGAAATTGGTGGAGTCAAGGTGATGGGATAATTGGGCAAAGACAAACCTTCTCTAGAAGTTTAGACAGAAAGGGGAGGTTGGAAACTGGTGGTAGTTGTTGGGGTCAAGAGGGTCAAGAGAGGGTTTCTTAAGAAGGGGGCGAATGAGAGCGTGCTTCCAGGGGGAGGGAAAAGTTCCGTGGATAGACTGTTGTCAAGGATGGTTTGGATGTGGGGGAGGAAGGACTGCGAGGGTGTCAGTAGCCAGGAGGAAGGGACAGGGTCAAGGGAACAGAAGGTTTTGTTGGACGCAGATATAAGGTGATGAAAAACATACCCCTAATAAACAAAATTACAACGTTGCTTATTGGAAGTCAAGTCGTTTGTCAGAGTCTCGCTGTTAGTAAGACAGCAATGTGGCGTCTGAGCCAGCAGGTGGTGGAGCCTGAAGTGAACATGTTAGAGACGAGTGAGTTTTCATCGCGATGACCTATGTGCGTTGTTTCTAGCATGCACTTTATAACGTGTTGAAGTCTTGTCTTCTCTCACAACAAACAGATTTTCTAGCCATTTTCTCCAGTGTTCGCAATGAAAGCCAATCCAGTCGTGGAAGGAAAATAATTGGTTAGGGCTTTGGGAGGAAAAGCGAGTAGAGGATCATAACCAAGTCTATGAAACAAGTGGTTTACACAGCAGTAGATTTGGAAAGATAATACAGTTTGGAGGCAATTTGATAAAGTCATTCCCATTTGTATGTAGTCACATGACATGCAGAAATGGCCTCTTATAAAATACCAACCGGCATAAAAGTGCGTACTTTGGCATCAAGGTGCATACTTTGCCATTGTGCATGTAGATGGGTAAAGTTTGAGCAGAATGCTCAAATACACATGTAGATTACGAAATACATGCGTACTTGAAAAAATATCAGCACAGACATTTATACCGTCTAAAGGGCTAGTATAAATGTTACTCCTGCGAGAATTCTGCATGAAATAAGTCAAATTTTGCTCTTTTTTTCTATATTGTATTTTAATTTAAATATCATTCAAAAACAGAATACTTCATTAATCTGATAAACAGCATTTAGAATTTTGCATAATTCAGACTTTTGACATAGAAGTTTGAATTTTGTTTTAGAATTCCAGCAGGAGTTGAATGTCTGTACCCCCCCCCCCCCCACTGATGCAACTTTCTTGGAGGGTGGGCCATTTTATGAGGACAAGTTAAAAAGGCTTCATATGGGCTCTTTAAAATGTGTTTTAACTGGGCTCGCCCTTTTGAAATTAACCTCCACCTGCCCTTTTTTCCTCTCCTCGGGGCCTGCGTGACCATTAGGTGAACTCAGCGGCTACCTAGAACACCATCGGTCCCATTGTGGCTGGGACTTGCAGCAGCAGCTTCAAGGGCCTCAAACAGCCCTGCAGTGAGCTGCAAACTTGTTTGACTTCTACCCCCTCTGATACCTGATGCTGACTTCCTTTTCGCGTGTGGGCGGAAACGACTGCAGTGGGAGCCGGTGGGGGAAGGGACAGGAGCAGGGGAGTGCCAGTGATGAGGTTGACCCAGGGCCAGTGGTAGAACAAGGGTTTCTGCCACCATAGGCAGACCTTCCGTGCCGCCGCTCCCCCCGAAACACCGCATCTCTGTCCCCCCCCAAAAGACTGTGCCTCCAGCCAGCCCACCATGCTGCTCCACCTTGTGCTGAAACGGCGGTGGCTGAACTGACGCTTCAGCGCCGCGTCGAGCCTTAAAGTGCCCACACACGTGTACTCATGGCCTGCTGCTTCTGCCCTCCCTCTGATGCAACTTTCTTGGAGGGCGGGCAGGAGCGACAGGCCAGAACTGTGCACACGTGGGCAGACTTTTTAAAACCCACCATGGTGCTGAAGCCGCAGTTCAGCTGCCACTTCCCAGGAGGTTAGGTTAGCAATGCCACCCACCAGGCTTTGTCTCCCCAGGCGACTGCCATGGCTGCCTCATCTTCTTGCACTGGCCCTACCTCTCATTACTACAGCTGTCCTTACCTGGAGAGAGCAGTAGCCAGACTGAGGATCAAGCCTGAGCTAAGCACACTTATGGGCACCTGCAGCTGGAGTAGAGAGGACTGAAAGCATGGGCCATGTCTTGCAAGGAGATTACACCTTCCACTTCTTCAGTCTCCATATGGGTTGTAGGGATCAGATAAAATTAACAATGTGTATAATTTGTTGACAGTTTGAGAATATATCCTTTATCTCCTCTTATTAGTGTTATTAAAATTATTACAGTGACTTGGAATAGGTGGACTATCATAGATGGGGCTATGTTCTTTTTCTTTTGAAACTGAGTTCATTCCCCAGGTGAGGAGCACAGATACAGTATAGATGCCTCCTACAGCCCCTGCTACCCAAAAGACATACAATGTATCATGTCTCTTTGCCCCCCCCCCCCCCCCCCCCCCGGGCATGTATGAATTTGCAAAGGAGGAAAGGAAAGCGCAGCGTTTTGTTACACTGTAAGTTCATTAATCCTTTTGTAAGTCTTAAGTCTCTGTCTACTCACTCACATATGGCAACCGTGCACGCCATTAGTGAAACACGCTTTTTTGCAATGCTTACAGCAAGCACTTTTCAACTTGTTTTTCTCAATTCGTCCCTTGTCCTTGAAAAATGGCTGACAGCCTTTGTTCCCAAGCTTCCCTGCCAGCAAATCTCTTGCCTCCTTCTTCTCATTTATGTACTAGGAATGGAGCAAGAATGCACACACAAAAAAAATCTGTCTCCATTACACATTTTTCCAAGCAGCTTGCTCGAATATTTATGTTTAAGGAACCTTTCTGCCTGTGGAGCATGCCGGACTGCCAGATGAATTGGCTTCACATCGATAATTAACAAGGTTGAGTTGTAAAGATTCTTGTCCTTGGCATCAATTCAGCTGGCAGCATCACCAAGAAATCCAAGCAGACCAGTTGCAGAAGGTAAAAAAATGTTCGGTTTTGGGCAGAATCCTATAGGAACAGAAAGCAGTAATGACTTAAATTCATACCCGAATCTTAAAATTCACCAGGCTGTGAGATGGGCAGAATGCACGATGACTGTGTGGTTCTATCAGGACTTGGAGATCTCATGTCCTTGTTAATCATATGTACATCTCTATAAACATGACAGCTACTTTAATACTTTAATGACACACTGGGTACTAAAATTCAGCTTTTCCATAGAAATT
Organism: Ichthyophis bannanicus; assembly: GCA_033557465.1. Classification (NCBI taxonomy): domain Eukaryota; kingdom Metazoa; phylum Chordata; class Amphibia; order Gymnophiona; family Ichthyophiidae; genus Ichthyophis; species Ichthyophis bannanicus. The sequence continues at coordinate 550,731,581 of CM066033.1, forward strand.
ATGTTGCAGGAAATTGCAATCTATTTTCTGTTGTCGGATGTGACAAGTTCAGTCCTTGTAGGGCAGTAGACAAAAACAATGCGGTCAGTTTTCAACGAGGCTATGAATGTCTAATTTGAAATGTTTAACTTAAGACGGTTTCAAATTATGCATATATTGAATGACACTATCCATTTAGGCACTATCCAAGTTAGACGTTTCAGGGTCTACCTACTATCTGTGTAGTCACTTAAATGTGTGAAGGCACGTTCTACATACTATGTGCAGATCAGAATTGAAATGTCAAGGTCTTCACATACTCTGTTCCAACAATATTTTAGAAACAGCTCTGCTAAATGTGAAGCCGTTTCTAAAACGCAGAGAAGGAAGCGCAGGACACACGTAAGTTGACATCCATGTGCAGAGAGAGTTGCCATTTTAGAAATTCACATGTGGAAAAAATCAAAAGAGGAAACCTTGCAACTTACACGTATAAGTGCCGGCATCTTACAGCTTACTCTGCCTTAATCCCTCCTGTAAAGGACTGGTCGAAATGCATACTTTTTAAAACCCACGTGTGCCAGGGAGTAGGTATAAATCCAGGACTTACATGTGCATTCCCTATTTAAATTGGGGAGTGCACATGTAGATTTTTGTCCCACACAGACCATTTACAGACCACACCCCTGACACCCCCTCAGAACTTCCACATACTAAAGACATCTATGTGTAAACTGGACTCTTTCTAAAATGGCTTTTTACACGTGGATCCAATTTACTTCTAAAATACCCTCTTATATTTCCAATATTCTTCTCACGTGATGTGCATTTTTTTAAAAAAAGCATGCGATGAGCACTGTCAGTGCATAAATACTTTTCAGTATCGACCTTCATAGGTTGTAAATTTGTAGAAAAGCCATCTGACCCAGCATCCTCCTGAGGAAATTAAAACGTCACAAGATAAGACGCAATGTCCTAATGTGGAATGGAAAATGGTTGAGAGAGAGAGAAAACAGAGAATAGGACTAAATGGTCAATTTTCTCAGAGGAGGAAGGGGAATAGTAGAGTATCCCAAGGATTTATATTGGAACCTGTGCTTTTTAACATACTTATAAATGATCTGGAATTGGGAGCAGCAAGTGAGATGAATAAATTTGCAGAGGACACCAAATTATTCAAAGCTGTTAAATCACATATGGATTGTGAGAAATTGCAGGAGGATTTTCTGAGACTGGTCATCCAAGTGGCAGATGAAATTTAATGTGGATAAATGCAGACCCAAACTATAGCTAAATGATGCTGGATTACACATTAGGAGTCACCACACAGAAAAAAGAGCTGGATAAGATCGTAGACAATACACTGAAATCTTCTGTTCAGTATGTGGTGATGGCCAAAAAAGCAAACAGAATGTTGGAAATCTCTAGGAAAGGAATAGGGAAGAAAAAAAGGATATCCTGGTGCAACTGCACTTTGAGTATTGTGTGCAATTCTGGTTTCTGCAGTATTAGACAAGGTACAGAGCAGGCCAACCAAAATGATAAAGGGAAATGGGATGACCCTCCTATGAGGAATGGCTAAAGAAGTTGGCGCTCTTCCGCTTGGATAAAAGACAGCTGAGGGGGTGATTTGTGGAGTGCAATAGGTCAGGGCTTCTCAACCCAGTCCTCATGACACACCGAGCCAGTCAGGTTTTCAGGATAACCACAATGAATATGCATGAGGGAGATTTGCATACAAGGGAGGCAGTGCATTCAAATCTCTCTCATACATATTTATTGTAGCTATCCTGAAAACCCGACTGGCTTTGTGTGTCCTGGGACAGGATTTAAAAGGTCTACAATAGGTAAATATGAATCAATTGCTAACAATTTCAAAAAGGTACAAGGAATAGGGGGCACACCATGAAGCTACAAATTTGTATATTTAAAAGAAATAAAAGAAAATATTTTTTCTCTCGAAATATAATTAAGTTTTGCAACTCATTCTGGAGGCTGTAGTAAAAGCAGTTAATGTACCTGGATTTAAAAAGCAGTTTGGACATATTCCTGGAAGAAGAGTCCATAAACTCTTTATTACGGTAGACCAAGAGAAAACCACCCTGAGGATAAGTAGCATGCAATCTGGCTGCTTTTGGGGTATGCCAGGTACTTGTGATCTGGATTGGCCACTGTTGGAAACAAAACACTTGATGGACCTTTCTGACCCAGTGCGGCAGTTCTTATCCTCTTCTCTTCCTGCTCTTTGGGTGCTATATCTTTATCATTCTACAACTGAATATCAAACTAGATTGATGATAAAAGCCAAATGTTCTACTTTTCACTTATACTAGAGGCTTAAGCAGCATAAAAGCAGTTCAGGGTCATTTTTCAAAGTACAGCCCTATTTGCTCCAAGATGAATGCGTACTGTGGCAGCCCTTCATGTGGGAGATAAGAGCAGAATCCAGTAATGTCAAAATTGCTTTTACCTTTTAGCAGGTAATTTGTTTACAAAGTTAATTCTTCTTCCCTATCACTAGTATATCTCATAGCCAATCACATTTCATAATGCAGAGTAAACTTCTTCACTGCATTGACAATAGGAAGAAAAGTAATAAAAGACATGAACAGAATGTGCTGGTAAACAAGGACCTTAGAGCCCATCTAGTCTGCCCAATTGGATTTCCAGAGCAATGTGAGGGTGTGCATGTGAAAAATATATTGTTTTGTTTCATTACCTAATTCAGTGATTCTCAACCCAGTCCTCGGGGCACAGCTAGGCCCATCGGGTTTTAAGGATTCCCTGTCTAAATGCCTTAAATCGGGATATTCAAAGGCACTTACATGGTTAATGCCATGGAATATCCCCTTCTAACCCCGCTACATGTCCCAGTGCTATGTGGTTAGCATCGAGGCATGTTGAGGGCGTTCTGGGACGGAGCGGAGGCGGAGACTGTTGCTAACCGGGTAGCGGCGATATTGCACCGCAATTGGTGGGTAAAACTAGGCATGGCAAAAGCTGGCCTAGCTTTACCCGCAGAAGCTAACCAGGTAGTGGTGCAATATTGCTGCTACCCAGTGGCTGTGGGGCGACCCCGGATATTCAATGCCATCACCGCGCATTGAATATCCAGGGTTATGGGTCAGTGGGCAGAACTAGAGGCACATAGCCTGTTCAATTCAGTATCGGACCCATGGTCTTTATCCGCCATCATTTTTTTCTGTTTCTATGTGCCAATGATTTACCAAGGCTTTGCACGACATTCCATATCTCCTTCAGTGTAAAGGCAGTCAGGCTCATGGGTTAGAAGCTCCAGCTGTGGGAGGATCGGGAATGACGACTCTACAAAACCACCAGCCACAAATGAAGCCACAGTCCCATTAGGCGAGAGAACCCAGACATCTACCAGGGCATCTCGCCCCTCCCCGCTGGGGATATCTGGCCATTCAAGAACTCTGGTGTCCAGCTCTCTGCAGCTGCTTCACCACATGGTACAATATTGAGCATCTCCTCTGCCTGCTTGGCAATATATCGTGCACTGCAGCTGGATCGGGGGAGGGAGGGCTCCACTCTTTGAGGGATAATCTCATCACACCACATTCAAACAAAATCTGAAGACTCACCTTTTTTCCCTGGCTTTTGATGTCCCGTCCCCTTTCGTGTAAACTCCCCCCTCCCCCCCCCTCTACTTCACTTTGTGTTCTCTCCCTATTTATGTTTGGTCATGTCTTTCTTGTCTCTACTGCTTTCTTATCAAGAAATTGTATATTCCTTTTCCATTTCGCTGGCTTTGGCCTTCTTTTAAACATGGTTTTAATTGTACACCGCTTTGCTTGTTGTAGAAAGGCGGTTTTTATCAAATGTAATAAACATAAACAACATAAACATAATTAAATACTCCATTCAAGGAGAGGTTGTTGCACAGCTGCGACTGTGCCACCACCTTCTAATGAACTAGCCCTGGGGAAAGATGGAATTGTGACAGCAAAGTGATCCATCAGGCCACCCATAGACTGTACAGACATTCCAGAAGGGTAAGTACCGGCCCTAGCCTTCTGTTTGCGGCCCATGACCTCCCAGGCTCAGCAGTATGCCATGGGTGGCTAACTCCATCTGAAAATCTGCCTTTTTCGGCCCCGTCCCTTTGGAATAGTTTGCCCGCTTCCGTCCATACAAAACTATGTTTTTGAAGTTTCAGGAACGCTCTTAAAACCTTCCTTTTTGAGTCTGCCTTCGATATCCAGCCATCACATTCCTGAAGTCTAGCGAGCACTAGCCCTGCCCTAACACTCTCCCACTTGACTGTGCCCTACCCACCTCCCCTCTTCTTTCTGTAATTCTCCTCTGTCCTATATAAAAGTTGGCATTTTTTTCTAATCTCTTTATTTTTATTTATTGTAAACTGCATCGATTGCAGTTTTGTGGTATATCAAATAAAAGTAACTATAACCATAACCATCTTGCGACCAACCTTCTGACTGCTCTCGACCTCCTTCATTCTCAGTTGCTTGTGTTTTGTAGGGTAACTCAAATGTGTAGGTTAATCTGTTTGTTTTTATATCAAATGACTATGGATATACGAAATATATCTGTACTGGGGTCTTGTTTGGGTATGATTGTGGTGGTTTAGGACATGGTGGTAATTTATGTTGTACTGTGAATTAGTTTTTATGTGTTTTTGTACATTGCTATGGAGGGGATGTTTCCCTGATTACCAATTAATACATTTTCAAAAATAAATAAATAATCATCATTATGAATATTCTGAAAAACTGTTAGAGGGCACATCAAGGTGTGGATTTGAAGGTCTTTGTTAGTTTTCATTAGTTTCATTGGTCTTCTATTTCCTAACAATTTCTTATAGCTATGCAGGCTTCCGGTATTCATTATTCTTCAGATTGGTCAAAATATATTAAAGGCTAGACTTGCTAAAGTGCGCTACCACGTTAACCTACACTAATAGGGGTGTGCAATCATGAGTGCGCATGTGGTTTATTTAAGTGCCTAAAAATTTAGGATCCGATATTCAACTGAGCAGGGCTAAGCGCCATAGTCACTGAGCCCTGCCCGCCAACTCCCAAACGCCCAATATTGACTTCCGCGGCAACGGGAGTGAATATCTGGATCTGTCCACGCTGCCCAGAAGCTACCAAGGATAACAGTACAACATCGATATTGGATGCTGCATGGTTAGCCTCGCCTCTCTTAAAGGCACCGAGCGCTAACCGTGCAGATTCCAGTATCGGTGCTGCACCGTTAGCGCCGGTTCCCACCTCTGCCACACCCGGAATGCCCTGGGGTGCTAGCCGGCTAGCATTAGGGCACGTAGGGGACTTAGTTGGGGATATTCGACGGCACTACCTATGTATGTGCCATCGAATATCCAGTTAGCAGGCATTTAGACAGTTAACTGGCTGTTAACCATGTAAATGCCTTTTGAATATCAGGACCTTAAAGTCCATGCAGATTGCTTGTATGTGATATACATATGAATGAATGTTTTTATATAGTTCATTTGCATGCTTAAAAGAGTTCCTGCACAGTATAATGCACGTGCGAGGACTGAATAGGTGAAACGAGCATGAAAAAATACCTGAAAATCAGAAAAAAATTACTTTAGAATAAGCAGGAGCTAATTTTTTTTGGCCATGCCCAGCTCTGTATATGAGTGCTCAGAACACATGAGACATTGCATGAAATAGAAGCTGTGGTAAATTATATGCATTATTATGTGCTTGCGCATAATGCGCAATGGCACCATTTAGTGAATCTAGCCCCTTAGCAAGACTGTAGCTTGTTTCAAAAACTATAAACTATCTCTGTTCTCTCTTCCTTGCATATTATCAAAAGAGTCCCCCATCCATAATGAAATATGCATAGTAAATCTGTCCTACACAGCACACAGACAAATGTGTACAACATTTACCATAATTGTCATGCATGGTCAAGGAGTTGCAACTATAAATGATTTAAATTAAATTGTATTATTCATCAAATCCCCATTAGAGCAGTGGCATTGCTCTGATCTAACTACAAGCAAGCCAGGGGCTGTCAGGAGCTGTAGTTATGGTCATGTTGGCAACCATAATTCACACCTTTTTGCAGGGTTATTAAACCACAAAAGATATTGTAGTGCATTATTGTAGAACAATGTGAAATAGAGATTACAATGTTTTCCCATTTGGGAACATTAGACTTGTGAACTCTGTCAAATATAAAATATACAGGCTTATCTTTTACACATATACAATTGTTTTTTCTATCCCGCTATAAGAATGATAGTGAACTTACCTTTGATAACAGCATGTCCACCTGGCTATCTGTGACTAGTTTGCCTGTAGTAATACATTTTATTTTCATTTCTGGATCCCAGGATCTTTTCATTTGTAGGAATCCATTAATTTTTTTTCTCATCCTGCTATATTTTTCAGAGTAATTTTGCAACAGGTCACCTAGATTGAGGGGGCAAGAAGGCGTGTATTTGTAACGTAATGCATAAAGACCCAAATGCACTTGTGTGTCTTTATAAAATACCAGCAAAAAACCTGAACAAATTGTGGGTAAAACAAACCTGCGTACATTAAGGGGGTCATTATGGAAGCCCTATTCATGCTTTGGACACCCAAAAATAGGCATAGAGATAGAAGCCGGCTCCGGTGTGGTAGAGGCATTCCCAGAACCTGAGATGTTCCCACCTGATCTCAGAAATGTCAAATTTAGACCTGCTCCAGGCATGAACAGGCCTCTGAAAATGCCTATCGGGCACGTCTACGTTTGTGAAATCATGTCTGCACTTGGATGTATCTACTTTTCTCAGCCATGCCCAGATTGCCTGTGGACGTCCCTTCTAAAATCCCCCTCTAAATAAACATGGAGTGGAGTGGAGGAGTGGCCTAGTGGTTGGGGCAAGGTACTTCAGGCCGGAAGGTCGGGGGTTCAAATCCCACTAGAGGACAGCAACCTTGGGCCAGAAGGACTGGGGTTTCTAGTCCCACAGGTGCTCCTTGTGGTCTTGGGCAAGCCACTTAACCCTCCATAGCCCATGTTCCCTGTAAAAATAGTTATCTCCAAGTTATAATGCCCTGTTCAATGTAATTTCAGTTTGTTCAATGTAAACCACACTGATGCAGAATAGCGCAGTATATAAGAGAATGTAAATAAATAAATAAAATAAAATAAAACATGTGTACAATATGCACAAATGCTAGCATTTTATGAAGCGCACGCATAAATCACAATTCCGCACTTGTTCTGCCCAAACTCTGCCCCAGAAGATGCTTACACTAAAGTCACATACAAATACGCAGGTTCTTGTCATCGCACATACACAGGGGTAATTCTCTAAAAGGCATCTAAAATGACCCTCCATGTGTTTTGCATAGAAAATAAAACTGTACTTCTAAGGCGCTACTGTAGTGTTCTGTTACAGTAATACCCCATAGCTTTATGCAGTGTGGAGCACAGGAACAAACCAGCTCCTCTCCATTTTTCGTCTCGTCTCTTTCTTGGTACCGCTGTGCTACTTGCCTTCACCCCTAAGCCATTATTCATGGTGGATCTCTTTCTAAAAAGCAGTGTTCATTCTCTCATTTGGTAACTTGTCATAAATTGTAAGATACTAGGAGTAGATGGTGATAGAAAAAGCCAAATTACCTACCTGGTTTGCCCAGTTATTCCAGTCCATACTGCTGAGGATATATCCAAGCTTCCAGCAAATTGCCTGTAAGGCTATCACTCGTTATTCAAGACAGTTTGTTCTTTTTCTCTATTGTAGCTTACACTCCTGAGTAGCTTAGCATGCGTGATTTTTTTTTTAGTATATATTTGAATTTAGCTCACACCTTTTTTCAGTAATAGTTCAAAGCAAGTTACATTCAGGTTTATGTGAAGGCATATTTTACAAAGGGTGTGTAAGTGAAAACTGGAACGTCCAAGCCTAAACGTCTCTAAAATCAGCAAGCACGTCCAGGTTTGGGCATGAGTTCACAAACTTGGACATGCCCAATATGGACATCTATATAAACATCCTTAGTATAGTATTTAATACCAGGGATGTCTACGAGACATACAGCGATGGTGCAAACCCAAAACAAGTTTCCCAAAGACCCACAACATAGCACTGTCATTGCAAAGAGTATTGAGGATAGTGCAATGCCAACTTTGCCACAATCCAAAGGTTTTTGTGCTGAAACAAACAGTTTTCCAATGCCTATTCATGCCTGAAACAGGTCTAAGTTTGGACGTGGGTGCAGACGTCCCCGAGGATTCTAAGATTTATCGGGGACATCCATGTCCATAGCTCTACCTCAGACATGCCTCCATCACAACTCTGCCTATTTAGACCTCCCCACTGCAGAGACATCTATAAATCCCATTTCTGTAATCACTCCGGTGACATCTTTATGATTTGAACATCCATGTGCACGTTTTTGGACGTCCAAATTACATCCAAGCAATTTAAAATAGCCCCATAATAAAGAGCTTTGATTGCTTGCAAAAAAGTGGTACATCAAGCCTAATAAACCATAAACAATATTTCCCTGCTCCCAGAGGGCTTAAAATCTAACAGCTACAGTTCCTAGCTTGTGCTAATGCCATTAATATAGATTATTGGTAACTAAGGGTTCTTTTTACTAAAAGCACTATGGTGTTGCACCTAACACAGCAAAAGCACTGAAACAATGGTGCGTTAGGTTCAACACCTCTGTGTTAACAGTCAGGGGTGTGGAAAGCATTTCCCTGGCAAGTAAAGCAGAGCCCTGTCCCATAGCGCTTGTGGTGTTTGTGCGGGTGCCACCTATTGAAGTGGTGTTAGGTGATCCCACACTAATACAGTTAGTGTGGGTCGTGAACCCCATGCTGACTGTTCAGAGCACACCATGCCTACGCTCCACCCCTGCTCCGCCCACTCGCGACCTTAATGCAAGTTAGCGCGGAAAGCATCTCCTGCTGTCATGGCCCCACGCTAGCTGGCAACATATGTCCCAGTGCGCATTCAGTGCTTGCCAGAACACACATCACCAGTGAACACCCTTTAGTGAAAGGACCCCTAAACTCATTGCATAAAATGGGGCCTGAAGTAAGCCAATATGCAGTAATGTATCCTAGGAACTCTAGCTGTTACTTTGTGCTTCAGGTAATTAAGGTTTAAGTGACTTGCCCATGGTTACAATGACCATCCGTGGGATTTGAACCTTGGCTTCCCTGCTGTTCTAACCAATAGTGAGTACTCCCTCCACTCAAATAGCTAGCCACAAGGTCCCACTATGCCCAGCATTCCTCACCTTGACTGTCCATTCACAAGCTTCCAGCACCAACATGGCTGTTACCCAATCCTTTGGCCTTCTAAGTCCCCATGGCCAAGTGTCTCATCACCACCAAGGCACCACACTTACCCAGTTAACACAAGGAATGCTTATCCTGCCATACAGACAAGCTGTGCAGGTGCTACTGAGACTTCAGATTTTTCCTGTATTTATAAACTGTCAGGTAGATCCAGATACTAATTAATTTTATCGTTGTAGCCCGCTCTACTGATGTGAGCACCCGCATTTCCACTAGACTGACAGTTATTGCTGTACAAGCCCACAAGTCAGACCCAGAAGCTAATTAATTTGTCCCTTATTTCTTCACTCTGTAATTATTTTAGTTATTTATTTAGCAGCTTTTTTTATAACACTTTATATCAGAATCAACGTGCAGTACCATTAACTTTACTTACATACATTTTTTACAACAAACAATTTGATTTACATTAAACTTGCTGCTTATGATGCATATATAGAAGAAGAAAAAGCATAATTACATTGAACTTTTGTTTACATTATATAAAGGTGCACTTAGTGTGGAATAAGCATTCTTCCGCGAAAGCGTGTGACTGTATAATATCCTTAGTAACAGGTTGTTTAATGTTCTATCCTTGTGTTAAGTGGCGGATCCGAAGTGTTCTAGAAAAAGGTGGGATTTAAGTTTCCTGCAAAAATCAGGTAATGAGCCTATAGTTCTAGATTAGATGGTACACCTGAACTTGGCTGCAGGAACCAATTTGGCTAAACATGGAAACAAATACGGTACATTCTTCAAGTAAACTCAAATGGACCATAGTAACATAATATATGATGGCAGATAACTACCAGTATGGTCCATCTAGTCTGCCCAGCAAGGCGGCAAGAGTTAGGTGCACCTTCCGCTGTGTGCAGGTCACCCCTTCCCATGCCTTCATTAAAGGATGTACCACCGCTCCGTGTAGGTCACCCCCATTTGTTGAGATATAAGAGATAATAATTTTGATTTTGATTTTATCCTGTTGCTATAAAGGGATCCACTGTGTCTGTCCCATGCCATTTTGAATTCTGTCACTGTATTTGCCCCCACCACTTCTATCGGGAGGGCATTCCAAGCATCCACCACCCTTTCAGTGAAAAAGTATTTCCTGACATTGCCTTTCAGTTTACCCCCTTGCAGCTTCATGTTATGCCCTCTAGTTTTACAGCTTCCCCATCTTTGGAAGAGGTTTGTTTGTCCATTAATACTCTAAGTATTTAAAGGTCTGAATCATATCTCCCCTGTCCCTCCTCTCATGCAGAGTGTACATATTTAGGTCTTCAACTCTCTTTTCATAAATCTTCTGATGCAGGCTCCAAATCATTTTGGTCACCTTCCTCTGAACCACTTCCAGCATTTTTATATCCTTTGCGAGATATGGTCTCCAAAACTGAACACAGTATTCCAAGTGAGGCCTCACCAGTGACTTGTACAGTGGCAATAGTACCTCTTCCTTTTTGCTGGTAATTCCTCTCTGTATGCAATTCAGCATCCTTCTGGCTTTTGCCACCATCTTGTCACCACTGTGAGATCCTCAGAAACAATCACTTCGAGGTCCTTCTCCTGGTCCGTGTACACCAACTTCTCACCCCCTATCACATACAATTCCCTTGGATTTCTGCTTCTCAAGTGTGTGACACTGCACTTCTTCACATTAGATCTTAACTGCCAAGCATTAGACCATTCTTCCAGCTTTTGTAGATCTTTCCTCATATCCCTCCCTCAGGTGAGTCCACTCTATTGCAAATTTTTGTGTCATTTGCAAAAAGACAGACTTTTCCATTCAGTCCTTCAGCAATATCACTCACAAATACATTGAACAGTACTGGTTCCAGGACCGAACCCTGGGGCACACTGCTAATCACCTTCCTTTCATCCGAGTGAGTTCCGTTTACCATCACCTTCTGTTGTCTGTCAGTGAACCAATTTCTGATCCAGTTCACCACCTTGGGACCCATCCCCAAGCTATTGAGTTTATTGATAAGCCTCCTATGAGGAACAGTATCAGCCTTGCTCAAATCTACGTAGCTCACCTCCATCACATACCCTTGATCTAGTTCTCTGATCACCCAGTCAAAGAACTCAATCAGATTTGTTTGGCAACTCAATCAGATTTGTTTGTCATAAAATCTGGAAATCTATAGCCATGGAGAAATGTCCTCTCAACGACCTCGGTGGGGCAACCAGTCTGGGCTCCTCCTCTTCTCCACTAGTGCCACCAGTGGCTGAGTTTTCCTCTTGGGACCCTGAATCTTCCTGATGGGTGTGACACAGTAAAGACACCACCCCTCCATGAGATTATAATTTACAAAAGGTTTCCTGAAGGTAGGGGTGAGGGGCTGGTGCTGAAAGAAATGGACAAGGTTATTGCAAAGGGGTGGATGGTAATGGGAAACACCAGGCAGAAGTGAAGTAGTTAACAAAATTGTTTTTATCTGTTCATGTGGGGTAGAAGAATGATGAATAAGAGAACCATACTGCAAAGAAAACACATAAGCAATACAGCAAATGCAATTCATTCAACATTCATTTCCTTTCCCTCGGTATTCACTTTGTGATCCTTTCCTAGACTTCGAAGGGAGTGTGCGCTTTTATTACCTCCCTGTCACATCACAGTTTGTAGTTTGTATATATATACTGTCCCCTTAATGAGAGTGCCCGTGTCATCGTGCACCCCCTATACTGTTAATTGTGCTCAATTAAATTAATGTTCTGCCCAGTTGTGTTGTGGTGCAAACTTAGGCCTCACTGCTGGGCATTCCATGCATAATTTCTGCTGCTTGACGGATGGTCCCATTCCCACGAAAATCTGTTTTATTCCCACACTGGGCAATCATGCCCTCTTGTCCCTTGACACACTAACTACAAAATTTTCCAAAAAAATCTCTCTATGTCCTAATCAAAGAGTAGGCTTAAGCTTGATGTATGCATTACCTCTGAACTGTATTCTAGCAATACTGAAAATAAAGCAAAATTAGAGTGTTCTGTCTTGCTTGGGTCTTTGTTACTTTTGATCCTTAGCAAGCAAAACACTTACCAAGTTGCAGCCACTGTCCTTATGGGTGGCAGGGGCTCTCACGGTCTTCGCAGCGCACCACAGCTTCAGTGGCTTTCCCACTGCTGCTACCCCTCAGCTCTGCTGGCACCACTCCTGTCTGCTGGCTACCTTTGTGGGCAGGCTGTCCCTCCGCATGAGTGTAGTTTGGGGGGAGGGGGCGAGGAGGGTGTTACCCCCCCCCCCCAATGAGCTGATCATGAGCAGGAAACCAACCAAAGGAGGAAGGGGTGGTGCAGGTGGAGGGCTAGCTACATTCAGCAGCTGTCACAGCCAATCTAGGACAGTGGAAGGAAGATTTAAACCTTCCTGCTTCATCCAGCAGCCGCATGTGATGGTGCTCTGCCGCTGCATGTGCTGCTCGGATTGTGCTACCGCTGTTGCCTTTTTGTAGGCCCTTCGAAGATCACCACCACTGCCACTGCCTCTGCCTAGGCTTGCATGCTCACTCACTCACTCACTCCTCAGGAAGCTCGCCGCTGCAATGTAGGCCCCAGTTTTGCTGCGCCTGATTGCCACTGCTACAGTGTAGGCCCCTCCTTGCTGTTCCTGATTGCTGCGGTTGCTGCTGCGAGGAAGGCTGCTGGCGTGCTACCAGTGAAGAGGATTCCTTGCTGTACTGCTTTGGATTTGCCTCTGTGCTCTGGACTGCCATCACTGCTTGGGCTGCCTGCTTGCCTCCCGCTGCTATCTCCAGTAATGACTATGCATAGGAACATAGCAGACGTCAATGCTGTTATATTTTGTTCTTGATTTTTCTTTTCTTGAGAGGGTTTCTTTTTAAATTGATGACCTATAAAATGTGCATCCCTTCATCTGGTTAGCAGCAGCTGTCTGTATCAAATGCATTTCACAGCAATTTCCAGGAGGTTTTCTATATTAAGTTTCTCTTGACTGTATGAAATCGATTCTCACCTAGCAATGAGAGTCCCGTAGTGAGATTTAGGGTAGAGCAAGTCATTGTACAGTTTTGAAAAAGGGGGCATTTCAGGAATGATAAGGAAACACATAGTTGGAGAGCAGGAGACTAAGCGGATGAGGATCCAAAAGCGGCCTTGAAGTGAGTTTTCAGCCTGAATTTGTAAAGGGCTAGAGAAGAAGCCTGACAAACAGACTCAGGTAGTTATTTACAGGAGTTAGCAGTAGAAGAGAAGGGCACAGATAGAAGCGATCTGCCAGAAGAGCGGAGTTCCCGAAGAGAGGTGTAGGGAGAGATAAGAAGGAAAGATAGTGGGGAGCAGGGGAATGAGTGCATTTATAGGTCAGTAGGAGAAGTTTGTTCTGGATACAGAAACGGAAAGGGAGCCAATGAAGCGACTTAAGAGGGGATTATTTATTTATTTATTTAACTGGTTTTCTATACTGCTTTATTTTGCAATCAGAGCTGTTTACATATAACATTAATAACAGTAAGAATTTGTACATTTAACAGGAAAGTTAACTTAGATAACTGAAGAATGACTATGATAACTTAACAAGATTGATTCCTTAAGGTGTGGGTGACATGGAGCAAATGGATTAACTGTGATATTGAGACGTTAGTCACTGACAGTTCTTTCTCAATACTATGGTATATGTTTATAGTATTGCCAAAATAAATGGGGTTTTAGTGTCCTGTGGAAGCTTGTGAGGTCAAATTTGGCTCAAATCTGATCCAGGAGAGTGTTCTAGAGGGATGGCGCGTACAACGAGAATGTTAAGTTGCAGGATGTTTGGGTACTTTTTACTCTTGTTGCAGGAATCATAAATGTGTTCCTCAAGCTTTGTCTTCTCTTTCTATTGTCAGGTGTCATGTGTACGGTAGATGAGAGAGAGTCTGCATATAGAATGTATATTATTTTAAATGGCATGAGTAATACTTTATATTCTCTGGGAAGACACATGGGTGACATCGGCATGAACGGAGCGTGCGCGTTAACCCCAGCTTCCAAAGAAAGCCTTAGGAGATCCACCACGCATGCGTGATCACCTTCCTGCCCAAGGATGCCATCTTGCCTCAGTCTCCTTTTTTCTGCGGAGTCTATCAGACCTTCATCTTCACCCTAGAAATGGTTGATTGTTTCTTTTTCTTCCTTCTTCTCTTTTTCTTCTCCAGTATGCATACCGGTGCCTTCTCACCTCCCGGGCCCGCTGCTGCATTTTCTCAGGTCCTTTGTCCCTTTGGGGTTTTTTCTCTCAGTGCGCAGGAATCCTCATGCCCTCCCTGATCGGGACTTGAGTTTGACCTCACAGGTGCCGTCTTCCCTGCTATGTCCTCGGCCAGTAGGCTTAAGCAGTGTGATCGCTGTGGCACACCATGTCCTGCATGGATCTGCATGAATTCTGCCTCCAGTGCCTTGGTGCTGACCATGATGACTCCTCCTGTGGGCTCTGTCAGCAAATGACAAGCAAAGGATGGAAGAACCGTGAGAAGCAGCAAGAAACCATGTTCGGCAAGACCTCCGTTTCAGCTTGGGCATCACTTGTGGAACCAGTGCCCTCAGAACCGCCATTGTGGCTTCAGCCTTGCATGACGGCCATGCCCGTTCTGAGCCCCAAGATACAGGGCATCATACTGAGGCTCATCTTTTGAGGGCTGTCCCCCGAAGACCCGGACAAGGTCAGTGGCATCATCGGGCGATGATGCTGGAACCGTGGGTAAGACCCACAGTCACTGGCATCACAGTCCCCAGCGCAATGTCTAGGACGATGGCTGGGAGCGGCCCTCCAAGCTGCCTTTTTGGCTCAGCAGTGGGGGCCGATGCCCAGTTCCTCCAGGTCATCAGTCCCGACTGCCGGCTCCTCCACTATGAGGGCATCACCGAAGATCGTGGAGCCAGTCCTCTAGTGTCATTGGCCTTGGGACGATTCCTGACACCGGTCTTGGTCCCCTTCAGGATGGAAGACTTCCCCTGTTAGTGCCTTCAGGTTGGAGTGCAAGGGCTCTGTATCCCTCATGATGCAGGTGACCCAGTGTGGTCCTGATGCCCGGAGGATCCTCGAGGTCTCTTCCAACTCTGAATTGGAGTGGGAGACTGACTATGAATCCCCCGATATCCGCTTCCATCAGGATGTTCCTTTGGACCCTCTGGAGAACTGTTGCAGGTCCCCGCCTGAGAACCTCCTTCTTGAAGCTCGTCACGGACATGGCAAAGACCCTCACCTTCATCACGGAGTCCGAGAAGGAGCCTCAGGCAGAGGATTTCGAGATCCTCCAGTACGAGGCCCCTCCAAATTAGACACTCACAGTGCCTGTTCCCTCCATCCCGGAACTGCTTCTCTTCCACTTGTGGGAGTCCCTGGCCTTGGTGCTGATCGTAAGCCAGCAACTCGATTCCATGCATCAAGTCTGCAAGAGCCCTGTGTTTCAGAAAGCACAGCTGCCTCATAACTCCATGGTGGTGGAGTCAGCCATGCATAGGATCAAGAGCCAGAAGGGCGCACTCCTTGGTACCCCCGGGCAGGGAGGCCCACAGCATTGGACACCTTGGGCAGAAAGTGCTACCAGGGCTCAATGCTTGTGGGCTGGATCCAGGCTTACCAGCTGTACATGGTCATGTATTTGTGGGACCTGGCAAGGCAGCTCGCTGGGTTCTCAGCTAAGCTGTTGGAGGAACCTCTTCAGTGGTTCCAGACCCTGACCTCGACGATCAAGAAGTGCTCCAAGTTCATCACTCGTGCAGTCTATGATGACTTTGAATCGGTGGTCAGAGTAGCTGTGGTGGGCATTAGTGCCCACTGCCAGGCCTGACTACAGTTCTCCAACTTGGAGCAATGGGTTCAGGACAAGATAGTCAATGTCCCCTGTCGGGGAGAGAACCTCTTCGGCAAGCCCATGACGAGCACGGCTGCAGAGCTGGAGTCAGAGTTCATGATCAGGACCAGGCTCTTCAAAAACACTGCTGACCCTTCCCGACGGAAGGCTTTGGGGGAAAAAACCCTATACCCGAAGAAGAGGAACCCCCAGTACCCCTTTGAAGTTTGGTGTTGGGTGATAATGGCTTTTCTGTCAGCTATCTTGTCTTCACCATTGTGAAAATGGAACAGGGAGTGAATGTGGCCATTTTAAATATTACATTCACTGGTTGATTGAAGTCATGTGAGTAGTGACAATTGATCACAGGTACATCTAATTTTACAGCAATGGGAATGTTCTTCTGTTCAAACTGATTTGAATTGTGTATAAGGGTGCCAATGATCATGTCCTGGTAATATCCTAGTTTTTATACTATTTCCTACTATTTTCTTTTTTAATTAGTCTTGTTTTATTTGATTCTTTTATGTGTCAGATATATTTGCATATGTAGTCCAAAGCCTTTTCACTGGCCATATATTTTTGAGAGATATTGGACATTAAAGGGTTGAACTGCAAGTGTGCCAGTAATGTTGACCAGAAGTGTACCTTTTTTGGGAACCTGTCAGGTATTTGTGACCTGGATTGGCCACTGTTGGAAAAAGGATACTGGACTTGATAGATCTTGGACTGACCCAGTATGTCATTTCTTATGTTCTTATGTTAAGAAACGATATTATAATAGTGTATGGAGGCACTTTGTTTGCTTATTTAAAGATTCCAAAAGTTGGTCCCTTATCTCAGTTGAATATATCTATCTTTCAAATCAGAGATTAAAGTGATTAAAATTTAAAAATTGTCAAAGACACCTGGACCCAACAGCTTTCAGCCTTAAGGAGGTAGTTTTCTAAAATAATTCCCATGTGCCTGTGGCCATATATACATGCAAATGACCTTATATATAATACCGACTGGTGTAAAGTATGTGATTGGGCATGAAGGTCTGTACTTCAATGGTAGACATAGCTGGGTGTGCGGTCTCAGTGGAGCGTGGCTGGAGTTTGCATGTTCACATATAGGAGCATGCCAGTGTCATGCGACCGTGCCAAAAACTAGCACAGAGACCTGTGCCCACTTTAGGGGGTGTGTGCATCTGTCCCCCTGCCACCGCAAAAAACAGTCACCTATGGAGGTGATAAGTGAACCCACATTAATAGCAACATGCACTCCAGTCTCGCCCTGCTTGGAGGTGGGATGCTGGGGGGAATAAAGAATAAATAAAGTCGAGAAGTGGTGCTGTGTGGTCTCGCCTATTGCCAAAATTTGAAGCTCTTCAGAGCCACCTAGGAAAGGCAGAGGATTAACACAAATATGACTTTCTCAAATCCATTGACTGCTTGGTTGAAATTTAAGGTGCTGTTCATCACCTTTGAAATGGTGCATGAGCAAGCTTCAAAATGTTCTCTTGGCCGTGTGGTAGATTATGCTCCAGGAAGCTCTCTCCTATCGGCAGGAAAAGGTTTAATGGTTATTCCTGGGGTGAACTGGATTCGACTAGAGAAGGAAGGAGGCAGGGCCAGCTCCACAGTAGCACTTACCTGTTGGAATGAGAAATTATATAAATGGTTGCCCTTCTATAATCTCCCAAAACTATCCCACCCTCCTTCCAGAAATGATTCCACTATCTTCCTTCATCTATCAGAACCTCCTTAGCAGCTGCCGACAGTCACCATAAATTCCAGTGTATCTCACATTGGCTTTACCTGATTTTTCAATGTGCATTTACATATTTTGACATAGTTGGCAGTTTAAACTAGTTGTGGTATGATGGAGTTGGGGAGATACAGTATATTTTGATTGGAATTGGATGTTGATTAGAATAGAGCATGGGTCCTCAAACTACGGCCTGCGGGCCACATGCGGCCTGCCGAGGACATTTATCCAGCCCGCCGGGTGTTTTTGCCGCCGCTGCCTGTCCTCAGGGGCGGCTCTACCATGAGGCGAAGTGAGGCGGCTGCAGTTGCTTGTTGTGTGGCAGGCTTTCCCTTCATGCCTAGAGGCGCTTTGCCTTTCTTTGGTGTTCCGGTGGCCTGATTGGTCTTGTGAGGGTGATCAGGGAGGGGCTTCGTTTCCCGCTCACCTCCCCGATGCCGATCGGGACTGCTGCAGTTGCTGGTTGTGTGGCGGGATTTCCCTTCGCGCCTAGAGGTACTTTGACTCTTTGGTGTTCCAGTGGCCCAATTGGTCTTGTGAGGGTGATCGGGGAGGGGCTCCACTTCCCGCTCACCTCCCCGATGCCGACCATAAAAAAGGTAGGGGGTATTAGAATACCTTCTTGTCTATGGCAGAATGAGAACTTTTCTGATGCGTATTCATGTCCTGGAGGAGGTACTGTATAAACTTGGATTCAATATGTTAAGGGCATTGCTGAAATTGGGTGTGGACATCCAAGGTCTTGGGAAAGCCCCAAACATGCCTCTATTCAGCCTTGGATGTTTTCGCGCTGGTGACATCCTTAGAACTGCTTTATAAAATGGCTCCAGGGATGCCTCTATGCTTTGAACATATGTATGTCCATTTTCAAAGCAAGAATAGTGTTCCTAAAATACTCCCCCCCCCCCCCGATATTTTATCATCTTGATTCAAAACATCTCATTCGAGTTTATTTCAGAAGTAAAAATACAATTAGGCCATACTTCTCCCTAAAGAAGGACTCTAGCTTCCTCTTTCCTATAGAATTTATTAGTTGACTGGAGAGCAAAAGTGGGCAACAAAGAAGAAGGCAAAGTGGTTGGAAAATTTGGACTTGGTAACAGAAATGAAGCTAGAGAAGGACTGATAGAATTCTGCAAGACCAAAGATCTATTCATCTCAAATACCTTCTTCCAGTAACACAAGTGGCAACTGTACACATAGACTTTCCCCAATGGATTGCACAAATATCAAACTGACTACATCTGTGGAAGTCAATGTTGGAAAAGCTCAATAACATTAACAAAGATAAAACCTGGAGCCAACTATGGTACAGATCACCAAAATAAGGTATGTGCAGTGTGCATAGGAATTTGTTCATAGTTTTTTTTAACTATAGTCCGGCCCTCCAACGGTCTGAGGGACAGTGAACTGGCCCCCTGTTTAAAACGTTTGAGGACCCCTGGAATAGAGGGTAGAAGGGGGTTGTAGGGATATTGAAATGATGTTAACCAGAGAGCGGGAGTATTTCAGAACTGATTGTATTTTGTTTAAAATGATTTGATGTGAGTTGCCTCAGGTTCTTAAATGCTTATGGGTCTTATGATAGAGGTGATAAATTTAAGTAAAAAATAAATTGATAAATATCTCTACTTTATCAGGTTCTAGATGGTGGTCTGCAAAGACCTGTACCGAGTGTCTGACCATGTAAATATTCTTAGAGCATAAACTGCTAATCACATACCGCTTCATGTTTTACCTTCATTACATCACATCTACTCTCTTATCAACATCATTCATCTCAACAGATTTTATGGAATGACATACCCAGCTCAATAAGACTCATCAGGGACTTATCAGACTACAGAAAAGCAATAAAAACTTTTCTCTTTACAGAATATTATGGGAACACCCCATAAATACCATGTGTATACCTAACTTTTACATACTGTTGACCCATGTCCTCTCCAACCATCTGGCTCCCCTAGCATTCCCTCGCCAACCATCTGGCTCCCCTAGCATTCCCTCCCCAACCCAACATCTCTCTCACCCAGACACATTACCCATCCCAAGTCCATATCCCTCCCAAGATGCTCCCCACCTTACACAGTCCACTGATATTGACCTTCCTCAGCCTATGTATCCTTCAGCTCACCCCTCATAATAACTAATTGCTCTGTATATACCATTTGCTACATTAATGTTATCTGTAACCCCATATAATCATCCAAGCCACCCTTGTTCTATGTAAACATATTGGTTCATGTTATATGTAAACTGCTCTGAATCCCACGATAGGGTGGTATAAAAAAAGCCTTTAAAATAAATAAATAAATATTGGGCTATCTCTGTTATAACTACGTATTTATAGTCACATTAAGGGCCCCTTTTAGTAAAGCCCGTTAACCAGTGAATGTTCGTTTAACATGCGGCAACTAGCAGTCGGGAACACTAATGCGCGAGCATATCTGCTGCTACCTGTTAAAATGCACATTAATTGGTGATTGTGGGATGGGGAGAGGAATAGGTGGCGTGTGGGCATGGAGAGCACATTACTGCTAGCAGCAGAGCAGTTGCCGCGGGCTTAGTGGCAACATAGCTCTTAACGTAGGTTCACTTAATGACTCCTCTGTTGGAGTTGTTAAGTGAATCTGCCTATCACCCATTAGCTACCAGGAACACACTGGTTACACCCCACACAGTAGCACAGAGGTTTTGCAATTAACATGCATTTGTTTAGCACTTTAAATGCAAATCCTTTGTGGGCTTTAGTTAAAGGAGCCTGAAGTCTCAGTGATGACTCAGCAGTTATTTACTGCTTGTAAAGCTCTTTCACTCTCTACGACTTGTACTTATTTAGAGAGTAGAGAATATAGAACAATAAGGTGTATGTTTACTAAAGCCCGTTAACTGTCTTTGCGGTGCTAGCACGAGATCATTGTGCCGTGAAGACAGCTAATGTGCGAGAAATGCAGCTACCGTGGGCCTTTATCCACAATAGCTGCCTTTCCCACAGTGGCTTCTCAAAAGGCCAGGATTTGGGCGGAGAATGGTGGTTCTTGTTTCGAGCAGCTAACATGGAAGATCACATCATACGGTAGCAACTCTTTCTGTAGACTTCGCAGATGCAGCTATTGCTACCTCACATACCACAGGGCCTTTGCAGTTAATACTGTTTGTTTGTTTATGTTTATTTCATTTGCTTGACCGCCCTTCAGTGGTAGTCAGAGCGGTTCACAATACATAAATTAACAAAGTAGGGCACGAGGTCGGAAATTGAAAAGAAATTTACAATTCTTTATAGGATAGAAAGAAAAGAGCTCGTAAAGAACACAAGGCACAGGGGAGGAGGCTAAGGAAAGGGGGTGGGAAGGTTGAAGGCTAGGGAAAAGAGGTGGGTCTTTAAGTCACGTCTAAAAGTGGGGTGACGGGGTTCCAGATGGAGGGAAGTGGGAAGAGAGTTCCAGAGGGCAGGGCCTACAAAAAAGAAAGCTGAGGAGCGGGTGGACTGGAGGTGGGCAAGGGAGGGAGGGGGAAGTGAGAGGCGGTTGAGATGAAAAGATCGAGGGGTGTGTCTGGGGGTATGGAAGTGGATAAGGTCTGCCAGGTATTGCGGGGTGGACGTGTGAAGTGCTTTATGGACGAGAGTAAGTAGTTTAAACTGGGTGCGAAAAGAAACAGGTAGCCAGTGGAAATGAAGAAGGAGGGGGGTTATGTGGTCTCTAGGGGAGGAGTGAGAGACAAGTCGGGCGGCAGTGTTCTGAATCCTTTGAAGGCGGGTCAGTTGAGATTTGGGTAGACCAGTGAAAACAGAGTTAGAAAAATCAACGCGTGACATGACAAGCGATAATAGTAAAGTTGTGAGGACGGAAGGAGAGAGGAAAGGGCGGATCGCACGAATTTGACGAAGGAAAAAGAAAGAAGTCTTGGTGATATGAGAAACATGAGCGTGGAAGGAAAGGTCAGTGTCAAAGAGCACACCAAGGTAGCAGAAGGTGGAAACCAGAGATATGGGAGTACCAGAGAAAGATGGGGCTAATGAGGGGGATAGGCGAACGTGAGGAAACCAAATTGCGGTGGTTTTCGTGAGACTGAGGTGAAGACAGTTTTGGGTCAACCAGTTAGTAACGGAAGTTAGGCAGGAATTAAGTGGAGTGAGATCAGGGCAGGAGGGGGAGGTGTGATGGAGAAGAACAATATCATTTGCATAGTAGAAGGCCGAGATCCCAGATTGTTGTATCAACAGAGTGAGGGGGGGCTAAGAAAAGATTGAAAAGAAGTGGGGCCAGGACAGAACCTTGGGGAACCCCGCAGGAGAGAGGGAAGGGGTCTGAGGGAGGAATAGAGGGAGAGGAAGAAAGAACTGCACCGGACCGAGAGGAAAGAAAGGAGTGGAACCACCGGTGGACTGTGCTACAGAGGCCGGCTTCACGCAAGCGAAGTAGAAGGAGAGAGTGATCCACCAAGTCGAAGGCAGCAGAGAGATCAAGAGCTACCGCCACCGAAATATCACCACGATCGTGAGCTACATGTAGTGAATTAGTGAAAGCAAGAAGAACAGTTTCAACACTGTGGCCATGACGGAACCCCTGATTGATGGGGGTGGCGAAAGTTGATAGAGTCAATGTGGTGAGAAAGCTGTGCGAAAACGATCTTCTCAAGAAGTTTGGAGAGTAAAGGGAGGTTAGAAACTGGGCGGTAGTTAGCAGGGTCCAGAGGGTCAAGAGAAGGTTTTTTAAGGATTGGGCGAATCAGAGCATGTTTCCAGGAGTGGGGAAACGTCCCCGTAGAAAGACTGGAGTTTAGCATGGAAAGGAGATAGGGGAGGAGTGAAAGAGAGGGAGTGAGTAACCAGGAGGAGGGGATGGGGTCAAGAGGACAGAACGTCTTGTTAGAGGAAGAAATAAGCTGATGGAGTTCACTCGTAGTGGTCAGAGCGAATGAGGACCATGTATGCGAGAGTTGGGACACAGGAGGGGGAGAGGCGACTGGGGGGGAGAGAGAATGGGAGGGGGACAGGAGGGCAAAGATGCCCTCAAGGTAGAAATTTTGGAGCTGAAGGACGAGGCCAGAAGTAAGGGAGCAGGGATAGGATGAGCAGGTATGGCAGATGTGGGAGGACGAAGAGAGGTAAGAGACTTAAGAGTGGAGTAAAGATGACGAGTCTGGTTGGGGGCGTTAGAGATGGCGTTCGAGATGTATGTGGATTTAGCCAGGTGAACTTGGGAGCGGTAGTGTGAGTGATGGGCTTTGAAAGACGATAAAGTAACTGGTGAGGGGGTCTTGCGCCAGATCCTCTCAGCTCTACGGAGCTGAGAGTGGAGTAGATAGAGACCGGCGTGATACCAGGGCTGTGTGATCCGGCGAATTGCAGGGCGAGGGCGACGGGGGGCAATGTGATCAAGCTCAGTAGAAAGGGCAGAGGACCAGATGGATGCCTGAGAGTTAGGGGATAGGGAGCAATGAAGCAATGATTTCAATCTTAAGTTGGTTTTTATGCAACCAGTAATAAGGCCTTTTTACTACTGAGGACATGGATGTCAGTAGCCTTTCTGGACAGCATTGATTAAAACCTGAAGTTTCTATGTTCACCTAAAAAGTGTATGACCTGATACTGACTCCTGGTTCTGCCCTCTCCCTGACCTCTGTTATATTACGATACTGTTCTTTGTTTTTCTATCTCCTCTACTGCAGATGAGACTGCAAGGTCAGAATGGCTTGTCAAAATCAAGCTGTCTTCTCGCTGAACCCTAAGACCTAACATCATCTAGTAATCAGACCCAGGATCTAGCTATTCTTCGTGCAGCTGTATTAAGGCAGTAGAAGACAGCTTGATTTCTATAAGCTATATTGACATGTCAGAGCAGGTTTGAAAAGTTCTTGCTGTTTCTTGAAATGGTTTGGATTTTCAGAATGCTGGGTCTCATAGCTTCGTTTCCCGTTTGGAAAGGAATTTGAGGGGTAATTTTCAGTTTAGTTTAAGCCTACTACTTAGCAGGCCTAAGCTAAATATATAAATCGTTAATATAGCAGCTGAATATTGCTGCTATATGAATAATATCTAGGTGCCACCCTCGCTCTGCCCTCCACATACAGATAATGTTGAAACAGTGAGACATTGTTAGCCTGGTACTATCCATATAGCTTTTGAATAACTACAGATAGCGGATTTATATGGTGAACATTTATTTACTTACCAGAGTTTTTTTTCCTACGGCTTTAAAAGCGCTTTACATTGCAACTTAAACTTGGTAATGTACATTAAACAGGGACATTGATAACTTGGATTTTTTTTGAGCAATGGAGGGTTAAGTGACTTGCCCAAGGCCACAAGAAGTGCCTGTACATGTAACTCCGTTTGAAAACCGACCCCTTAGTTTCTTGCCCCTTTTCTTTCCTACTGTTGGTTGAAAAGATTTTTTGTCCGTCTTGTACACTTAAAGTGTTACAGGAAGGTCTTTGAAGTGTAACAGGGTTCCAATCAGCTTCCTCAATACAGGTCTAACAGTTTAGATAGGCTTTTTCAATATTCTGCATTTTATAAGGTCAGGTTCTCCCTGTCCGAAAGACAAAGAGCTAAACATTTGACTAAATCAAAAACATTTTTTTTGCTGGAATTTTTGTTTTGAAGGGCAGGCTTGCCTCTTAAATAACAAAGTTTCTTTCTGATTTTGTTAAGACACCACTGAGAGCGTCTAAAAATGTGTGAACACCACCAAGTGAAACACAAACAGAAATAATTAAGCAGCGACACTTAGCTTTCTAAGCTGGAAACCATATCGAAGGGTTTAGGTTGAGACCCTTGTCAAAATGTTATTTTGCTGGACCAGATCCATATGCTTGGGCCGGAAACCCGTCATTAATCCAGTTTGGCACCATAGTGCACATTAAGGGATATGTTTACTAAGCAGCGGTAGCGGTTGCCATGCGGTCTCGGAGCCGCGGTCTCGGAGCCGCGGCCTTATTGAATTCAATGCGGCCGTGGCTCTGAGACTGCACGGCAGCCGCTACTGTGGCTTATAAACATACCCCTAAGTGTTCAAAATCAGTGCAGGAGCTATGTGCTAACCCTTGATGGAGTGCCCAACATGTCCCATGCAGTTACCGTGATGAGAATCTCCTTACTGTGTTAAACCTGCAGACGCAATTAACAGTGGTGCACTTACCAGCACCCACTGACATGGCAGTACGTGTATCTGCACTAACCGCAACACTGACCATTAACACACGCTAATGACCCCAGGGCTAACACTCACTCTTCGTGCCTAAGCCTCTCACTGCCGACCCTGTTGTGTGCTATGCAGCTAGCGAAGGATTCTTACTGCGCTGGCTGTTTAAGCGCATGCTAACGGCTACTGCGGTCCCACACTAACTGCTTAGCATACATTAAATGTTAGCACACTGTAGTAAAGATGTCCCTACATTTTTTAGTTAATTCTTAAATTCAGTAACGATACTATTAAAAATACCCCTCCTCCTATATGTAGCCTGTAGATCAGATGAGCATTTATGAGGGAATTCCTAAAACAGATGTGCTCCATATGCCTAGTACTGCTATATAGATGATAAGCAGTAGTGGTGCTCTCATCACACAGTATACCACCAGCAGCGAGCATCGCTAATCGCAGACTTTAGCTCTGAAAAGAGGTGGAAACCCATAATAAGAGACTGTGCTTATGTATTTAGTCCTTATTGTAAATTCAATTATTTCAGAGGAATATATTAGAAGAGCCTCTGATTTTAATCTCAAGAACAAAAAATACTTAATAGATTTTCTGATATTCTGCGCACTTTTTAATTAAGATTCCCAGTAGAAGGACCACTGCGGAACGCATATATTCACTTAGTATGGGGAAAGAGAAGCGAACAGTCAATTCTGCAGTAATTAATCCGGAATTATAATGCACGCGATTTCAGATGGTTAGTGATGTCTTCCATAACTCATAACGAGATCCGTTTCCCAGTAATGCTTACTTTTCCAAGGGGTGCAGTTAATTTCTTCAGTGGACTGTAAATTATTACAAACATTACAAATCTGCTAACAAATCAATATAGCTAATTGCAAATTAATAGATTTCTAAGTGTGAAGGAGCATGTAATAATGTAGGAACAGCTCTTTAAAGAGCACACTTGTTCCACTACTGGGTTTGAGGACTTTCAGCTGTTTTATCTGCCGCCGTCAAGTGTAAATGCACTTCTTGGGGTTTTTTAATATGTTGATTTAGGCTGCCATTGCAGTAGGTAACATTTCCATTAGCCTTCTACTGTTAATTCGTGGAGCCATAATAACTATGAGGGTGAGAGGGAATCAAGCATGCAAGCAAACAGATCTGCTACTGGGGTCACAGACCTGGCATACACTTATTTTGTGTATGCCACCGCTTCTCATAGAAGGAAACCTGTTCAACTTGAAACAAATCTGATAAATGCCGTACACAAATGAAAAGTTGAAACCTGCAGTATCACAGGACCATCCTTCAAGTTTACTAGCCTGATCGCTAAATCCTAGAGTTTGCTAAGTGCTTTCTAGGGGTTTACAAAAGTGCAGTAAAGCTTTGGAACCATCATGCGCTTTTTCCAGAAATTAGTGCAGGGGTCTCAAACGCCAGTCCTGGAGGGCCGCAAACCAGTTAGGTTTTCAGGGTATCCCTAATGAATATGCATGAGATATATTTGCATGCACTACCCCATTGTATGCAAATATATCTCATGCATATTCATTAGGGATACCCTGAAAACCTGACTGGTTTGCGGCCCTCCAGGACTGGAGTTTGAGACCCCTGAATTAGTGCATGGCAATTGCAAAGGCTGTTCAGTAACTGTTGGGGGCGTGCTCAGCGTCTCCCCATGGAGTTGCTACACAGCGCAAACATTTACTGCACGTTAAGTACATTGTCGATAGTGTGGTTGCATCTGCACTATCAGCAATGTACGGTGCAGCACAAAGGAACCTCCTACCCCTGAATGCTCAGTCTTCAACCTCCCCCCTGCAACTGTCCTCTCCGAATGCACTCCCCAGGGGATCTTCCAGGTGCTCCTGATCCATTGGTGCTTGCTTTCAAAGTGGCATTTCTGAATCCAAGTGATAGTCTCACGCTACTACTGCTAGGGATCACACTGTCAAATAAGAAATATGTTTGGAGTCAAAGCAACCACTTTGAACCTGTGGATCACTTCTGCCCCCTGCTACCCACTAGGGCTCTGTCCCCTGGTAAGTGCCAGAGGGGTGTTGGGTGTGGGGGATTCAAAACTGAGCATTTGGTAGATATCTGAGGGGGGGGATGCAGGGTTAAAATGCTGTGTATCCAGGAGAATGTAATGGATTTTTTTGTGCTGCACCAGCTGTTGCAAGTACATTGCTGATAGCATGGATGCATCTTTAATATCTGCAGCAGTGACAGCGAACAGTAATTTTCTGTGCACAAATTGCAAGGGGCTATCCACACCAATAACCTGCCAATTCTCCACCCATTTCTTGTCCCATTCCATGATAAGCACTTAGCATAGGAATTAATCTGCACTAAGTGTTATGACTGTGTGGTAACTGTTACTGCAGCCAGGTGCTAACAGTTAACACACATTAACTGACACGGTAACTGCTTACAGCACTTCAGTAGACAAGCCCCTTAATGTTCCTCAGCCCCATGATCTGGGCAGCTCCCTTTATAGACCATGAGGAGAGGAGTGAAAAGTCTGACTCGGGGGAGAGGTATCGGTAGCCATTCCCCAGCCCTTGTACCATCCAGAGGGAGCCACCGTACAGAGAGCAGCTGAGGAGAGAGCAGAGGGGTAGGAGGGTGTCTTAGCTTAAGCTTACACTCTAAATTTTTGAGTGACTATGCAAACCCTGCCAGCACCCCACTAGTTCAGGAGGAGAGAAGCTCTAACTGTGAAGAGAGAAGGAGTAAAGAACTGAGGAGTCGAGAATTAAGAAGAAAGGAGTGTCAGACTCCAAAGGGGCAAGAGAGAGGATCCAGAGAAGTGTATCAACTTTTCAGCAACCCAGCAACACCTGAGCCAGGAGCATCTGCAGTGCAGTATCGGGGACCTGTGTCTAAGGAGGAGCTCTATGGAGCTCTAAGGAGGAGAGGAACCACAGGAGTCCGTCAACAACCAGTGACACCAGAGCCAGTAGTGAATACAACGCAGAATCGGGGACCTGCACCTATACAGCTACCAGTTCAAGGTACACAGAGAGAGATTTCCACTTAGGAAATGCCAGAGTGGAGAAGCTTGGAGTAAAAGTCTAGTACTCAGGGAAGATTACTAAGCAGGGCTGTACCAAGGGCTGTGTGAGTGGTGTGGCTGCAATGGGACAAGTACAAATAGGGTGCTGATGTCATCACTGAGCTTTTAGAATGTCCAATAAGAGTGAGTTCTTGCATATGGTTGGGGAGGCATGGAAGCATGAATTGCACAGGGTGCAATTCTAGCTTGCTACAGGGTCCTGGTACTAACAGTAAATTGTTGCAATATAACAGAGTGAGAGGAGAAAAGAATAAATCTGTTTGTAACAATTTTTGACAAAAAGGAAAAGGAGTTAATTGCTTGCAGTATACAGTCAAACCTCGGTTTTCATGATTAATCCGTTCGAAAAAGTCTGACTAAAACCGAAACGTATGAAAACTGAAGCAATATTTCCCATAAGAAATAATGTAAATCCAATTAATCCGTTCCAGACACCCAAAAATATTCACAAAAAATACATTTTATAGAGAATAACTATATTTTTACATACAGAAAACAATGAGAAATAAATATAAATGACTAATGAAATGGATAAATGAACATTTAACATCACTGAAAGCAAGCTAAGTACAGTACTGTACAGTACAGTATGTTAACATCTGGCCTTAGCCACCCCTGACAAGCTGCTGTGCCCAGCTCTCTTCGGAATCACATTGAATTCAGTCCATTAAAATACCTTTACATTATCTGCTCAATGCTTCAGAATGGCAGAAAATCTTAATGATATAGCTTCAGACGTACCCTGCAAGAGAAAGAACTGCCTCCCACATTCATGCAACATCTCCTGCTTACGTTGACAGCTTTTCTTCCCTGCTACCGGGACAAAATCTCAGTCAAAAGACGTTGAAAACCGAAGCAATGCATGAAAACCGGGACAAAATCTCAGTCAGAAAAGACGTTGAAAACCGAAGCGTATGAAAACCGGGG
The DNA here is from genome assembly GCA_033557465.1 of Ichthyophis bannanicus. Taxonomy (NCBI): domain Eukaryota; kingdom Metazoa; phylum Chordata; class Amphibia; order Gymnophiona; family Ichthyophiidae; genus Ichthyophis; species Ichthyophis bannanicus. Next base: position 550,760,560 of record CM066033.1, read on the forward strand.
CAAATGAAAACCGAGGTTTGACTGTACTTCAATTCTTGTTGTTTTTGCCATCTGTCATTTTGTTACTGTTATCAGTGACCCTAAAGTTCTTAAAGTAAACCCATTAGGTTCAGAACACATATTCTGGCCTGGACTCAATTATTCTGAGAAGGGAGAGGAGTTGGGGTTTTAAGTGCAATAGGTCGCCCAGTGTATACTAGTCCCATTCAAAGAACCTTCTAATTTTTCCAAGAGTAGGGATTGAGAGACTGCATTTTTGGTAGATATGCTTGTGAGAGCCAGCACCAAATAGACCTGATGACTCAGTAGCAAGATGGCTCACCTTGTAACTGGAATGTCACTGGTTTGCCACCAGCCTCTAACTGAGAAAACAAGCTAGTTGAGTTTTTTTTAATATGCCTGAAAACTCTAGTAGCCTTTCAGCTATATTTTTGCTTGGGACGCAGTAACAGCTACTTCTCTAATTAACAAAATTGCCCCTGACATGAAAAGTTATAAAAACAAAAGAAAATAAAATTAAAAGTTATTAAAATGAAACAAAATAAAACAAAAAAAGAAAACCCTTGCAAATGAAACAGGAAACCAAACAAAATTAAAGGTTTTTTTGCCTGCACACCCCTATTAGTTAATGGTTATTATGCTGTAAAGAATTTTTCTGCATAAGTTATAGCTGGTAGTCTTCATAATTTGTTTCCGGTCTCTCTTTGGTTGAGAGAAAGTTACAGGTTACAGAAAGAGCAGAAGCAGTTTTAGAGGGCCTGAGTCTGTTAATGGATGAAACCAATTCCTGTATTGGGGGTAATTTTATATGAAGGTTCCTATTTTTAGGCATTAACAACATGCATAAAAATGTTGGTATTTTAGTCATTTATGTGTATATGCGGTCACATATGTGCGTAAATGGCATCTTATAAAATACCCACCAGAGTAAAGCTACACAACGTTGATTGTATGGCGTGTACTTTGCTGGTGGGCATTCACATGGACGGAGTTTGGTGGACCATAGAAATACATTTGTACATTACAAAAATTCTATAATTTCTCTACTTTCTTGAAAAATTTAGACATAGGCATTTACACCAACTTAGACAAGTATTTTATAAAGACAGGCAGGCATCTACTTATTTTTATAAAATAGGCACCTTAATAAACACTTCTGCTAGGTGGCCTATTATATAATTATTTTAATTAAGTCCTTTATACTCCTAAAGGTATTTTTTCATTCTTCCACTTGCACCTTGTTTTAATTGTTTTCTTATAAGAGCTTTATGCTAAAAGTGTTTTTCTACTGTGTATTAGAAAAATGCTTAAAGTGGGATTTTAGAAGGAATGTCTGGTAAGAATCTGGGACGTCCAGAACAGAGCATCCAAAAATTCAGGGGAGTGGCCCAGTAACCAGTTCTGAAGACAAGCCCCGCACAGATACAAGACTGGGTACGTGCATGGGTATATCACCCAGAAAGAAACGTGGATTGCAATGAAGGAACGTATAAAATACAACCTTTATTAAAAATTATTGTTATTCCTCTTCAGCCACTGGCCCGACACAGGCCGTGTTTCATGAAAGCCTTCTTCAGGGGCTTGAATGGCTAAAATGTGTCATATAAAACAAATTTATAACATGCATGTGAAATGAATGTAAATACAAAATATGAAAAAACAAAGCAAAGTATGTGAAAACAAAACTTCAACATCAAAAAATATATATAAATGAAAATAAAAATGAAAATAAAATATGACATATACAAATGTACAGTTAAAATCGGAGTCAAATGATTATATAATGTACCACATATAAATACTGATATTGTTAGTGTAAAAACTAATAAATAATTACATAATGTAATATCAATTAAAAACTAATAAAACAATAAATACATAAATATATGTAAACATGTTCAATAAAACATCATCTATAAAAAGAATATTCATATATAGAAAAATAAATAAATAAAAGACCACATCAAAAGTATGCTTAAAAGAAATATATAAAAAAGGCTATTAAACTGATTGTGTATGATAAGTAAAAAATGAAAAAGGCACTCAAAGGATGTGATAAACAAATGGTAAAAAACATACCTGTTCTTTATGTTACTTATTATTGAAATTTCTCTTGTATTTTCATAAATGCTAAGGCAAATAACAAAAAACCATAAAAAAGGGGGGTCTTCAGCAGAGGAAAGAGACCCAATGAGGGATGAGGACAAAAACCAAGGGACAATGAACTGGTGATCGTGAATGGCGATTACATGCTTATCAATGCGTGTATTATATGAAAAAGATACCATCTAAAACATAAATATTGTCAAATGTTCTTGTCTAAAAACACCTAAAAATCCTTGTAAACCCAAATAATGTGCGTGATAGGAAAGTGAGAATGAAAGGTAATGAGACAATGGAATGATACCTGTATGAGAGAACACATGACCAGTGTTAGTAAATTGCTGACACCTGATCCTGTAAAGAGAATTAATGAAAAAACTTTTTTTGTATTTCTTATTTAAAATTTTCTAATCACTTTCTTAGGTATGTGATAAATGTAAAAATGCGTCCACGTGGCCCACGAAACACTGAATCTACCATGAATCCATTCATAAAAAAGGGGAAAGAATGTATAATATCGCGAACGTAAATATAAGGAGGAATAAAATTCTATTTACTCCGGAACAACCAAACTCCACGTGGAAAATAAGAACGTGCAGCCACCGCTGTGTTCAAAACATAAAACACTGAATAATACACCCATGTGTGTGGTTGCTAAATAAAAGACATTGACGCTGATCGGTTCTCTAAACGAATTGAAGTTGTTAAAATACTAGTGCTTGCATTTGAAATGAACCAGTGACGAACCGGAGAGGGACAGAACCGGGGGGGGGGGGGGGGGGGGAAGAAGGAAAAAGGGCAAGGGGAGAGGAAAGGGGAAGGGAAGGAGGACGGATAAAGGGGGGGGGGGAAGAGAGGGAGGAGAAAGAAAGGGGTAAGGAAAAGAACAGGAACAGAAAGAAGTATGTTATCGGCGCTCTTGTCAAATCTGATAATAATAATAATAAATAATGAACATTATGAATAAAAAAATATTTAAGATCCGATATCTTATGATCAGCTGTCTGCCAATCAGCTGATCATAAGATATCGGATCTTAAATATTTTGTTATTAAAAAAGTTAAACCAAATTGGCGAGGAGGAAATATTGATGAAACCCTATTGCGTCTTGAACAACGTTATATTTATAATCTGAATAGTTTGCATCTAGAAGGTTTGAATATGGAGAAAGATTTGTCAGTTTTCCTTTAGGTTTCACATCAGATTTTTATTCATAATGTTCATTATTTATTTGGTCATATATTTTTTTGGGGGGGGTTGAAGGCCAGCTTTGGTGGCTTTAGGGAGGTTCTCATCCTGTGCGGATCACAATGGTTCAGAGACAAACATTTCAAGACCCTCTTGGTTCTTTTTCTTCCTTTTTTATGTTTATATATGGGTCTGGTGGCAACAACATGTCATTTAGGGTGGTTTTGATCCATAGTTTTAATTGTTTATCAGGTTCTCGTTAGTCTTTTTATTATTTACATACAACAATTTACTGACATTCACAATGTCATTTATTTTTGATTCTATTTAATTACCTTCGGGTATAAGCAGGGTTTTACTTGGCACTTTTGCTTGACATTTACATAGTATCTATGTCGTCATTTATTGGGCAAGTCTAACTACATTTAAACGCGCAGCCGCGGGCGTTTTTTTGAATACATCCGGTGTGAGGTGACGGTTACTCCATCGTGTTTAGAGATACTTCTTTTAACCTTAAAGTAAGTTATATATATCTTTTTTTATTTTTTAAGTTTCCACGGGTTACGTTGGTCACCCATGGGGTCATTTACAACAATGGTATTTATTTATTTTTTAATCGGTGTTGGACACATTGCGCATGATTTCCTGAAGATACACCGTTTATTTATTCTAACAGGTTTTTGAATAGGGTTTTAATTGTGCTTCCTTGGCGTTTCTTCTACATTCCAGTTGTTTATGGGCTTTTTTGCATTGCTATCGATTTTGACGAGAGCGCTGATAACATACTACTTCTGCATTTCAGTTTTTTATGGGCTTTTATGCATTATTATCAGATTTGACAAGAGCACCGATAACATACTTCTTTCTGTTCCCATTCTTTTCCTTACCCCTTTCTTTCTCCTCCCTCTCTTCCCCTCCCCCTTTATCCGTCCTCCTTCCCTTCCCCTTTCCTCTCCCCTTTCCCTTTCCTCTCCCCTTTCCCTTTTTCCTTCTTCCCCCTCTCCCCGGTTCTGTCCCTCTCCGGTTCGTCACTGGTTCATTTCAAATGCAAGCACTAGTATTTTTAACAACTTCAATTCGTTTAGAGAACCGATCAGCGTCAATGTCTTTTATTTAGCAACCACACACATGGGTGTATTATTCAGTGTTTTATGTTTTGAACACAGCGGTGGCTGCACGTTCTTATTTTCCACGTGGAGTTTGGTTGTTCCGGAGTAAATAGAATTTTATTCCTCCTTATTACGTTCGCGATATTATACATTCTTTCCCCTTTTTTATGAATGGATTCATGGTAGATTCAGTGTTTCGTGGGCCACGTGGACGCATTTTTACATTTATCACATACCTAAGAAAGTGATTAGAAAATTTTAAATAATTAAGAAATACAAAAAAAGTTTTTTCATTAATTCTCTTTACAGGATCAGGTGTCAGCAATTTACTAACACTGGTCATGTGTTCTCTCATACAGGTATCATTCCATTGTTTCATTACCTTTCATTCTCACTTTCCTATCACGCACATTATTTGGGTTTACAAGGATTTTTAGGTGGTTTTTAGACATGAACATTTGACAATATTTATGTTTTAGATGGTATCTTTTTCATATAATACACGCATTGATAAGCATGTAATCGCCATTCACGATCACCAGTTCATTGTCCCTTGGTTTTTGTCCTCATCCCTCGTTGGGTCTCTTTCCTCTGCTGAAGACCCCCCTTTTTTATGTTTTTTTGTTATTTGCCTTAGGTTTATTAGCATTTATGATAATACAAGAGAAATTTCAATAATAAGTAACATAAAGAACAGGTATGTTTTTTACCGTTTGTTTATCACATCCTTTGAGTGCCTTTTTCATTTTTTACTTATCATACACAATCAGTTTAATAGCCTTTTCTATATATTTCTTTTAAGCATACTTTTGATGTGGTCTTTTATTTATTTATTTTTCTATATACGAATATTCTTTTTATAGATGTTTTATTGTACATGTTTACATTTATTTATTTATTGTTTTATTAGTTTTTAATTGATATTACATTATGTAATTATTTATTAGTTTTTACACTATAACAATATCAGTATTTATATGTGGTACATTATATAATCATTTGGCTCCGATTTTAACTGTACATTTGTATATGTCATATTTTATTTTCATTTTTATTTTCATTTATATATATTTTTTGATGTTGAAGTTTTGTTTTCACATACTTTGCTTTGTTTTTTCATATTTTATATTTACATTCATTTCACATGCATGATATAAATTTGTTTTATATGACACATTTTAGCCATTCAAGCCCCTGAAGAAGGCTTTCACGAAACATGGCCTGTGTCGGGCCAGTGGCTGAAGAGGAATAACAATAATTTTTAATAAAGGTTGTATTTTATACGTTCCTTCATTGCAATCCACGTTTCTTACTAGGTGGTCTATTTGCACGTGCATGGGTATATGCCATTTTACAAATATGGGCATCCCTGAATTGCACATCCGCAGGACTGGGTACTTGGACATGCCGGCAGGCATATTTCAGAAGGAAGACGACTATGCTGAGACTTGTATGTCCCGGCCTCAGACACTGGTGGCAGGCCAGTAATATGTTTGGGGTGTGTATGTGCTGATTTCTTTGAAGAGGAAATAATAATTGTGGCGATGAAAGTGAATTTTGCACTTCCCCCTGGAAGCATTGCATCCATGAAACAAGCACTTTTTTCACCTTATTCATGGTGCCTAAGCCATATAAACCATATATTGATTGCAAATAGTGCGGTATATAAGAAATATAAATAAATAAAATAAATAAATAAATAAATTTATGGTTTAGATGCAGGTATAGGCATGGACGTCTCACCAACCAGGCCCAAAGGTGCTTGTGCCTTTCTGAAATCGCACCACAACATGCATCTCCCTTGCTCTGCCGAGGACATGACTCTGTGATACATAGCCATTCACGCTGGGGACGTCTTTATACCCAGCTTCTAAAAAGGCTCCAGGAATGTCTCTATGCTTTGCATGTCTAAGTGCCGGTTTTCAATGTCCAACTCACAAATAGAGCTTCTAAAATACCCCCTATATTACATAAGCTCTAAATTGAATATTGAACATATAGATCTGCTAAATTTCCCCAAGGAGGAGGAGACTTCTTTTTCCCCACTGTTGTTTTCCATACTCCTGACAACAAAGTAAAGAGAGCCTAAATTTGGGAGAAGGCTGAGATACTAAGAGCTCCTTTATAAGTGGTTGGAGGGGAGAAGGGTACAGACAAGAAGAGCTTATGGGATGTAGTTACTAAGGTGTGCCAATGTTGTTAACACATGTTAATTCACTGTTAATGCACATTATTTTAACAGAAATACTATGTTATTCATTGGTACCTAGGGGTCCTTTTACTAAAGATGTGCAACCCATGATAAGTACAACTATCATGCGCTGTTGGGGGTATGCCCAACATGTTCCTGGCAGTTAGTAAATGATCGCGGAAAATAATGTAGTGCGATTAACACGGATGCACCTAATGACATCCTTAGAGGTACCGTTCTGTGCACACGCATTAATTGCCAGTGGCAATGTGCTCGCCACACCCACATTCCCCCCTAACCCGCCCACTCTACACCCTAGCGCATGCTGGCCACTTACTGTGCATTTTAACAGACGGTAGCTAGCATACAGACATGTTAGTGCTTACTGCTGCTAATTGCTACATGTTAAATGAACTTAGCAGCCTTTAGTAAAAGGGCCTCTAGTTACTAATAATGCACATTAATGGTTTTATTACATGGCATCCCTCTAGTCCAGTCCAGACAAGTGGGTTATGCTCACCAATCTACTGGAGACTGAGAAACACAAGCTCTCAGTTCAGTTCAAGTAGCCTGTGCCCACTGACCTGAGCCAGTATTTCTGTCTCCAGCAGATTGTGAGCGTAGCCTGTCCTGAGATCTGGTGGAGCCGTGGATTTGGGCATTTCTAGGCCTGGGGTGCAGAACCCGGAGGTTCTGGATCCCTCCACCACTCTCCCCCATTAGACCCCTCTGGCATGCTCTCTCCTTTCCCCTTCCCCAACTTTTGGCAGGGGGGCCAGAGGTGGAAGCTCACTCTGGCCCTTTAATTCTGTATTAAAAAATATATACATAGAAAAAAGCAGAGCCAAGTGAAAGAACGGCAGAGGCTGACATCAGAGAACCGGTTGACTCCGGTCCCGAACAGATGAGGCAGCCGGATAAGTCCTCTAAAGGCCCCAGAGGTTTTGGTCAGATTGCTGGGGGAAAAGCCACGTATGCAGCTGCCGCATGGAATGTGGCCGGTACATGCTTTGTGGTAGCTGCAGAGCATAGCTCTTGGATGTCGGGCTGTGCTGCAGCTGCCAGAAATTGGGAGAATCGGCCTCAAAGGGTCTCGGGGGTGCCCTGGAGGATTCTGAAAGTGATGGAGCAGGGACACAGGCTTTTATTGTGGCCTCCATGGATGGTAGCAGGACCATGATTTCGGCAGGAACCACCGCTATCTTGGAAGATTTACTGCAGTTGTCCGGAGTGAGACCAGGGTCTCCGGTCTCCAATGTTGCAATCCACAGTAGATTTTACATCTGGGAGAATAGCAGGATATTCAGGAGGGATTGTGGGGGCTGGAGCTACCCCCTTTCCCCCAAATTTGTTCTCCTTCTTCATTAGGACTTTCTTATGAAGCAGGGCATAGAAGAAGCTTCTCCCCAAGCCCCTCTGGGGCAGGGGAAGGTCCCCGTGGTAAGCATCTGCGTAGGGATTGCTCAGAAGAGGAGCCTGGCTTCAGCTTGTTGGTCTCCTTGAAGTTGCTTGACCCCCTGGAGTGCCCAGTGGACCTCTTGGAGCAGTTCCAGGAGGAACTGGAAGTAGGGGTGCTCCCGGGGTACTGAGGATCTGATGGCTGTCCGGATCTTCCATCGGGATGAGCTCCCAGTGCTGATCATGGAGTCTCTGGTGGTTCTCAGGATTGTTGGAGAAACTGAGCAGTCAGGCTCAGAGTTGACTGAGGACCCTCTGATGGAGGGTATCCAAAAGCCCCCTCAGTCCTTTCCGGTCCAAGAACACTGTGTACTATGATTGACGAGGAGTTGAGTACTCTGGATAGGGGGCTCCGCATGGGGTGCAGTATGGCCAGACTTTACTCTATCCCGCCAGAGAAGAAGGAAAAGCTGCACCTGCCCAAGTTTAATGCATTGTGACCAGTCATTGGTGACCGGTGGAGGGTGGTACAACCATGAAGGACCCTCAGGACCGACGCATGGAGGCATTGCTTAAGCAGGCCTTTGAGGTGTAAGCGATGGGCCTTCAGGGAACTATCTGTGGGATCTATGTGGCCAGTGCCTGTCTCTGGTGGTCGCAGGGCCTACTAGAGGAGGCAGGCTCATTGTCCCCTGCACATGCGCAGGAGTTGGGGACTGCTTTTCTGGCGGATTTGCTGTACAATTTTCTATGCGTCTCCGCTAAGAGCATGGCCACAGTGGTCACAGCCCAGCATCTCTTGTGGTTGCGCGACTGGTCAGCTGCTGCTGGAGGACAACTCAAGACTGGAAGAGGCGGCCTCGATAGAGGCTGTGATAGGGAGTTCCAAGGATTTCGCCCCTCCCGGGTGGTTAATCCACAGAAAACCCAGTTATTCCAGCATGGCTGCTCCTTTCAAGGGGGAGCCAGAGGCTGCCAAGGGGTCACTTCTGGAGCCCCAGGAACAGCCAAGCCCTCGTAGTGAGAGTTTGGGGGCCCAGGCGGGGGTGCAGCCAGTTGAGAGTCGTCTATGAAGCTTCCTTCCTACCTGGGCCCAGATTTCATCAGACATCTGGGTCTTGGAGGTCATTTGCGAGGGCTATGCCCTCGAATTTTCTGGGCCCCTGGTGGAGCTCTTCATGTTTTATCCATGCGGGACTGCCCAAAAAACACGTGCAGTAGAAGAGACACTCAAGCGCCTCTTGCAGCTTGAGGTGGTGGTCCCAGTGCCTCGGACTGTGTGGGGCTCCATTCCATCTACTTCATGGTGCCCACAAAGGAGGGGTCCTGGTGCCCAATTTTGGATCTAAAGGGGGTCAACAGGGCCCTGAGAGTGCCACGGTTTCACATGGAGACCTTGCACTCACTGATCGTGGCGATGTGTCAGAGCGAGTTTCTTATCGCCCTGGATCTCACAGAAGCATACCTGCACATTCTGGTCAGGGCAGAGCACCAGCACTTCCTTCGCTTCATGGTGCCTGGGGGCTTTTTCAGCTTCAGGTACTGCCCTTTGACCTGACCATTGCCCCTTGGGTGTTTACAAAAGTCATGGTGGTGGTGGCGACACATCTTCAAAAGCAGGAGATGCTGGTCCAACCATATTTGGACGACTGGTTAATTTGGGGAAGGTCCCTTGAGGAGAGCAGTCGCTTGACGGAGATGGTGGTACTTTGCTTACAGGAAGTGGACTGGGTGGTGAACTTTGCCAAGAGCCAGCTACAAATGTCATAGACTCTGAAATATTTGGGAGCTCACTTCGACACATGCCATAGCATGATCCAGGAAACTACTCTATATATAGTTCAAAAATCCTTAAAACTTTTCATCTGTTATCTTATGTGTTCTCTGTAACTGGTTTTGTTCAATGTAAACCGCCCCTGATCTCTGGAAGGAGCGGTATATAAAAATGTTCTAAATGAATAAATAAAATGTTTTATCTCCCAGAGGGCCACATTATGAAGCTGCAGGCCAGGTGCGGGGACTTTTCAGGGTCCCAGGTCCCCAGGCGTGGGACTATCTGCAGTTCAGGGATCCATGGTGGCCCTCTGAAGTTGGTGCCTTGGGCTCAGCTCCATATGAGGGCCCTGCAGACACATCTGCTCTCCCGCTGGTCTCCTCTGGTACAATCCATGGATGTCTACCTCCTGCTGTCAGGGGCGGTCCAGGTGAGCTTGTGGTGGTGACTGGATCCAGTGAACCTGGGGGCAGGGATGTCCCTGGAGGATCTGGACGGATGCAAGCTGCCTGGCTGAGACAGCCACTGTCTGGCACGCATGACACAGGGCCGATGGTCCGCCAAAGAGCAGTGACCCATCAATCGATTGGTAAAGAGAGCAGTATGCCTAGCCCTGGAAGCCTTTCTGCCCTTGGTACAGCAGAGGGTGGTGCAAGTTCTGTCTGACAATGCCACCACGGTGTGGCTTACATCAGTCGCCAGAGCGGCAAGCGGAGCTCACTGGTGGCAGCAGAGGCAATACCGCTTTTGCAGTGGGCAGAAGCCCATCTGATGACTATCTCGGCATCACATGTGACCAGAGCAGTGAATGTCCAGGCAGATTTCTTGAGTCGCCATTTCCTGGATCCAGAAAAATGTTCTGTCTTGGAGATTGTGTTCCAGTCGCTGGTGGAGCGATGGGGAATGCTAGCAATGGATTTCATGGCATGTCTGGGAAACACCAAGACCTCCTGGTTCTTCAGTTTCCGCAAGTCCCCAATGTCTATGGATCTCGACGCTCTGGTGCAGCCATGACTTCAGATGGAGCTGTCTTTCCGACTTGGTCCCTAATAGGGCGGGTGTTACAGCACATTGAGGTGCATTGCAGTTGAGTGCTTCTGATAGTGCTGTACTTGCTCTGCCAGCTCTGGTAGGTGGACCTGGGGAGGCTCCTGGTGGAGGAGATGGTTCATCTGTCATCTGTGCCAGACCTGATGATGCAAGGGCTGGTGTGCATGCTGGTGGTGGATCAATACTCACTTACGGCTTGGGCTTTGAAAGGGCTTGGCTAAGACACTTGCTATTCTGCACAGGTGATTTACATCCTATTACAGGCCCGTCGGTGTTCTACTTCCTTAGCCTATGTGCATGTTTGGTGGATATTTGAAGCCTGGTTTTAGGAGAATGGGGTTCGTCACTTGGGGGCTCCCACAGTGGCCATTTTGGCTTGTCTACAGGTAGAGCTTGAGAAAGACCTAGCTCTAGGCTCATTACAGGTTCAGGTGGCGCCTTGTCTTGCTTTCATGGCCAGGTGCAAGGCATTTCTTTGGTGTCCCATTCGGACGTGGTCCGGTTTTTACAGGGGGTAAATACCTTCGGCCCCTGTGCTGGCTGGTGGTGCCCACGTGGGACCTTAACTTAGTGCTTTCTTCGAGGTGCCTCGGTCAAAGATTTGACCTTGAAGATTGTCTTTCTTGTGGCAATTTGTTCTCTCTGTTGTGTCTCGGAGCTGCAGGCTCTCTCTTGCAGAGCCCTATCTAGTGTTTTCCAAAGAAATGGTGGTCTTACAGATGGTGCCTTCCTTTTTGCCCAAGATGGTTTTGGAATTTCATATCTAGTAGTGGCCCTACCCTCCTTCTCAAGTTGGCGGGATTCGCTGGAGGGCCTCCCCCTTGTATAAGTTGGATGTCTGTCGGGCCTTGAAGAGATACCTGGCAATGATGCAACCATTTTGACGGTTAGAGAAGCTTTTCATCCTCTTCTGTGGACCCTGAAAGGGAGAGGTGGCCTCTAAGGCCTCCATCACCTGTTCGATCTGGGAAGCTATTGTATCAACTTATTTGTTGAAGGGGCGGCACATGCCTGTGGTCCTACACGCCCAGTCGATGAGGACTCAGGCTGCTTCTTGGGCCGAAATGGGGAAGGTGCCTCCTATGGACATCTGTTGGGCGGCAACCTGGTCATCCCTTCATTCCTCTGTACAGCACTACCATCTGTATATGCAGGCGAGGCAGGATGCCCGGTTTGAGGAAAGGGTGTTGAGAGCCGGTCTTTCAGTTCCCATCCTGCACTAGTACTGCTTTGCTATGTCCTACTTGTCTGGTCTGGACTGGACTGGAGGGATGCCTTGGAAAGTCAAATTAGACCTTACCTGCTAATTTTTTTCCTGTAGTTTCTCCAGTCCCTCCCTGGAAGATTTCAGTCTGTTGGTGAGTCAGGCAAGGTTTTGCTCAAGAGTTTTAGGTAGGAGCAGATGCGCTGTCGTGTCGGGTTCAGTGAGCTTGGGTTCCTGTGTTAGGTTGCTGCTTGTTTTTTCATGAGCCTGTTTACTGCAAAAAAAGAAAAAAGAAGAACCTCAAAGTGAGGACTTTAAAGAGGACAGAATTCTTTTGGCAAAGCTTCAGTTTGGCAGACTTATTCCAGGGAGGGGCCACTTTTGAGGAGCTCTGTGCCTGGTGGAGAGTGTGGGAGTCTTTGGGCTTGATTTCTGGTCTCTGCTTTGTGAGTGTCAAAATACTGGCTCAGGTTAGTGAGCACAGGCTACTTGTACTGAACTGAGAGCTTGTGTTTTTCACTCTCCGCCTGCTGGCCGGTGAGAATAACCCACTTGTCTGGGTTGGAATGGAGGGACTAAAGGAAAGAAAATTAACAGGTAAGGTCTAATTTCACCATTTTTTTTATTAGAATGGGTATAATTACAGGCAAAGGAAAATATAGTCCATATAATTTGAGTAAGGGTTAGGGAGAGATATTTCTCTTCTTTTGCCCATGCCCCCCTCCCACCCCCCATCATGCTTCTGAGTGGAATTATCAAACTGGACATAAATGTCAGATCTGTTAAGGAAAAAATTAGAATGATCCAAGATTTAATACTTGAGACAAGGATTGACATTTTGGGACAGATTCTATATAGAGCGTGTGGACAGCTGTGCACTAGAAATGCGCGTAAGCTCCTATTCTCAAGGACTCATGCATGTGAATGGGCACTTGTTACTATGTTTACTAAACAGTGGTAGCGGCTTCCGCACGGCTCCGATATTGCACGGAAGCCGCTACCACTGTTTAGTACACATACGCCTTATAGCCACACTTTGGGTGACTGTTATTCTGTAAGCATGCATGTACGTTCCATCGCGAGTATTTTCTGTAGGGGCGTGCACAGGGTTGACACTTGGGCAGAGTATAGCGTATGTTATGCCTGATGATCTGGGTTCAGGCGCACCAGTGCTGCCCTATGCTAAAAAGTAACATATGTGCATATGGAATAGGCCCCAAATACGTGCATGGCAGCTCAAGGAAACTGTGGGAGTTTATAAAAATTATCCTCACGCATGTGTTATGGAATCCTGAATGACTCATGGTGATGTTCTACTTAATCAAGTCTGTCCTCTCTGTTGTGGGTATGAGTTTCAATCGCCAACAAAGAGGTGTGGGGGTGGGCTTTTAGTGGCCTTGAAATTCAATATTAAATAAAACGTAACAATATGTACTTAGACAAGTGTGAGATGCTGTCAGTAGCAGTTCAAGAATGAAGTTTGTGCTTGGTGTATCATTTACTTTATGCTGTAGAGGTAGGAGCTGAGGAACTAAGAGAAATTTTTAATGTAATGCAGAATATATGAATAAATGTTTTGATTTGATTTTAATATGCATATTGATAGCTGGAGTATAGGGTTGAAGGCTGTTATGAAGGCGGTTGTGCTGGGTAGGGAGTGGAAAGTTAGACGTCTTAGTTTAATACACATTTGGCTAATGAGAAGCAGTTACTCAAGCTATGTGAGAGGCGGCGGAGAAAAAGTCAAACCGAAGAGAGGAAAGAAGAGCACTACATAAGGACACAGCAATATGGGCAAGGGGTGGAAGCTGTAAAACGGAGATATCACGAAAATACAGAATAGACATGGAATAAGCAAAAAGAACTGTTTCGAGAAGTGATCTACAAAAGGCGTGGTTAGTGCCAAGGAAGAGTCAATTTCATCTTATGACTTTTGCTAGTAACCTTTGCTAGTGCTGGGGGTGGGGGAGTGAAGATGCCAAAGTTGAGTGACCCTGGAAAGTCCAAATAAAAAGCATGATGCATGTGTTAGCAATGGGTGGTCTGGATTTTCTCCACTCCACAAAGACCAGTTGAAAAAGTTATAGACGGCATGTCCAGTATGGTTAAGAAAAACTGTTGGGAGAATTTTTTGAACAGCTGGTATTAGTATTTAATCCAACTCTAGCTGAAAGGCTTTATGCTAACTGCTTTAAAGGGAGCCCTGATGAGCCTGATTTTGAAAGTTAGGGGAAATAGGAAGGATATAAACTGATATGGACCTATATCTTGTTTGCCTTCTATAGTAAAAGTGATTGCATGTGTAGTTCATTTGCAATTGAAGGACTATTGGGAGGAAAAGAGATTTTACATCCTCAGCAATATGGATTTTGAGTGGGTTTTATTCCTGAGACCTTACTGTTCTCCCTGATATAGATCAGTCGCTTGTACTTTTGGAATCTAATGGGGCTGCAGTTGCTACTTTCTTACATATGTCCACAGCATTTGATAGTGTAGTGCATGAGAATTTGTTAGATAGTTATCTTTATTAAGTTTTAAGGGGCTCGTTTTACAATAGTTTGGTTCTTAAGTTGCCGACGGACAGTTTACTGTGAGAAATGGTGATGAACAGTTTGTGCGGTTCCCTATTGTGAAGGCTGTAACACAAGGGTCAGTTTTACCGAATTCATCATTTAATTAGGTTTCAATGAAGACAGGCCTGAATTTTAACATTTAGGCAGATGATATCATGGTCTATCTTCCATGTAAAAATGATGTATTGTGGCACCGAAGGTTCTCTTAAAGAGCAAGACAGCCAGCCCACTGTGATCCATTTGTTCCTGGGTTGCTTGATTCTTGTGGGAGTAGGGATTGAAAGGCAACACCTTTCAATCACCTCTCTCATCTTACTCTTACTCTTTCAACCTCTAACCTCACAAACCCAGATAAGTATACTGGCAGACCCGGCCCATCCACTAGGCAACATTCAGAAGGGGATCAGAAGTGGCAGGCCATGTGTGTTGAAGGACCTGGCTTGCCATGGGCAAGAAAGTGGCGGCAAAAAGCGTCTGCTTTTGGAAAAACTGCTACTGCCACTGCCCGCCCACCTCCCCCTCCCATGACGGAATCGATGACAACTGTGGGGGCGGCAAGGCCGGGGTTTCTCCCTTGGGCCGACCCTGTATACCGCTAAGTATATCTCCCTAATTTTTGCTAAGTCTACTGAAATTATACCTTTAATGGGTTTTACCACTGTAACATGTACTCCAAAGTATCACCCTCCAAGTTAGAGCAAACTATTTTTAAAGGATCTGGTTCTAACCATCTCCTAGTTAAAACTCTGAAAAAAAATATTTAAAATCTAAATTTTCTCCCTTTTAACCTTTGAACTCCTAAATATTTTTCTTCTCTTTCTATGCTCTCTCACCCTGCTTTCCCCTTAAATTAAATCTCTCCAGTCACTTCCCAGCAATAAGCTTCTCAAATACTCTCACTTTCATTCAAATATCCATCTCTTTCACTAAAATATTCAAAAGCATGGCCCTGCTGCCAGAAGCACCAACCTGCAGTCACACTCATTCCCATCCAAGCTCCAACTGACGCACAACTCTCCTCATCACTGACATTCCAACCAGCGTTCTATTAATGGCCTTATTACCTGTGATGTCACCAAATAATCCCAGTGACTCCCTAAAAAACTACTCAATTCCTTTTTTTCATAAATTATTTTTATATAATGTTTCTGTGTGTGTCCTTTAAGGATTTCACATACTATTCTCTCCTTCTCTGTGACAGCAGTAAGGCTCAGCCGTGCAATTGGCAAGTCGGCCTCGGGTTTTGTCCTCCCCCGGCCCCCATCCCTTATCACCCCTGCAGTAAGTCAACACCCTTCAAGCGTTCTCTTTCAGCAACCACTTTGTTTATTTATTAACAATGGACATTAACAGAAAAAACTGTTGGCCACAGCATGCAGATAACATCAAACAACAACCTACAACCTTCCGCCCCCTCGAGAGACACAGCCAATAGCGAATCAGTCCTTGTAAGTGGCTGTAGGAAAATTCGCCGTAAGAGCTTTTTCCTTCAGTCCTTAGTCCTTGATATCCATTCAGGATAAAGAAGTTGTGCCCGCCGTTCAAGCTGCCTTAGCAACCCTTTTTCCTTGCTTTACCCCCCTGCCTGCCGTCAAAGCGAGGCAGGGGCCCTCTGAGCGGTGTTCTTGTTGCCTTATTTATTTATTTATTTATTTTATTTACTTCTCTTATATACCGCGCTATTAAAATCAGTGCGGTTTACAATTGAACAAAAAAAAAACATACTGCAATGTCACACGACAATTGAGTTTTTACATTAAACATGGACGAGATAACCTGGAGGTAACAGGGGTAACTAATTACAGAGTAATTATTCATGGAGTATGGTGAGAAATTATACATATAGTATAGCTTGGTTTCAACATATTTATAAGAGGTTTAATCAATAAGATGTGTGATCAGTACCAATAATAAATAAGAGAGGGGATATGGTGGTAGAGCTAGTCATTTTCTTTATGGTGTTGGATTTTGGGTGGGGTGGATTAGGGTGTAGGATGTGAGGATGGGTGGTTGTTTCTGGGATTGGATTCTGGGTAATGGATGAGGAAAAGGTGTTGTTTGAGGGCTTTTCTAAATGACAATAGGTCTGGGGTGGAACGGAGCTCAGTGGGGAGGGCATTCCAGGTCATGGGTGCAAATAGAGAGAAGGCTCTGTTGGCGGTAGCCTTTTTGCACTTAGTTAGAATGTTGGGGATCTCTAGAGTGTTTGCTTGATTAGATCTCCTGATCCTGTTGAACGGCCGTCTTTGAATGGGTTTGCTGATGGGTGAGGTGATCTGGTTCCTTAGGGCTTTGAATGTTAGTACTAGGGACTTATACTGGATTCTAGCCTGAAGTGGAAGCCAATGGAGATCCATCATGACTGGGGTTATATGTTTAGCTCTTGATGTACCTGCAAGTACCCTTGCTGCAGCATTCATTGCAAGGCGAAGAGGTCCTAGTGTTGACTGAGGGAGGCCATGAAGGATAATATTTGCAAAGTCTAGATGTGGGAGCACCAAGGCTTGGAAGATAGTTCGGTAGTCATTAAAGTCCAATAGGGGCGCAGGTGACGTAGTATCCGGACCTTATGGTAAATTGCTTTCGTGATGTTCTTCACATGTGTAAACATGTCAAGTCGTTGGTCAAGCGTGATGCCGAGATAGCGGATAGTTGATTTTGCTATCAACTCAATATTGTTTACTTTTAATGTGGGGGGTGGGGAGAACATCTGGTTCTTGGTGAGGAATAAGACATCTGTTTTACTATGGTTGATCAATCTCTCCGGGGGAAGGTCCATGTTTCTCCCCTGCAGCTCTCCCCCTTTACTCACAAAAACTGGGCTGTGTTCTCTCTCATCGGGGCCGTTTTTCTGCCGTCTCCCCTGCATGCTGTGACGAAATTCGCCCCCCTTCCCCTATGCTAATTGGGTGGGTTGGGAGGGTGTCCTCCTCTCGAAAAAGGTGGGGGGGGGGTAGCGGCGAAAGAGGCCGAGCCAGCGCCTGACGCGCTGTTTTATCTCCTGTTTCTTGGCCCGCCCCCGCCACCACCCCCACCCTCCCCGCCCCCCCAATCCCTCGGCCCGCCAATGATCGCCTGTGCCCAGCCGCGGTAATTCGCGACCGGGTCTTTTCCATAAACTGTGTCATGTAACAGCTCCTCAGCTGTGCCTCTTTGCAGCACTATTATTAGGAATCCTTACTTCCTCCCCTCTGTATCCTGACATTTGAGCGGTTTTAACCTTACTTTTTCACTTGCATATAATATTTTTTCCCACAATTTATTTAAAATACCCATGTTGATCACATTAGTGCCCCTTTTCAACCATTTGTAACACTTTAAAATCACTTATTACTGTTTTCCAAACAAAGCAAATCGCTGCTTCAGGCAAATTTTAAACGTTATAAAAACATTTTAATCAGGTCTCTGGTCCTTATACACCTCCCTGGGACCCTTTGTAACTTGTAAAAGTTATTTTTAATCTCAGGCCAATCCCAACATAGGCCAAGCCTCCCGTATCCATCCCCACACCAATGCTGCTAGTTGCAGCTAAACTAACTGTTCAGAGATTACAAAATCCACATTTTAGGGCTCCCTAGCCCTTTATCTCACCCTCTGCATCTTCAAGAAATTTTAATTTTATTTTTTATTTTTGGCCATTTTTGGCTGTTTCCTTGGTGAAGCCATGCCCTTTTTTTAAAATAATGCTGTGAATCGCAGTTAAATAAACTTTAAAAATTAGATTAAATACTTCCTGAGGCTCCACAGCCCTTTCTCTACTGTCTGATATCTTTAAAAAGTTGAAAATTATTTTTTTTTTTACTTACAGCTTTTTTCTACTGTTGTAAGGATACACAGTCCCTTTAAGGCCGTCTCCACCCCTTTACAATAGTCCGACAACAGGCCCAAAACCCCACGGTAGCTTCCTTCCTCCTCCTGGGTCCTGTCTTGGCCCAATATCTTTTTATTATGATTATTGGGCAGTTTTGCCCCAAATGCTACTACTTTGGACTTCCCTTATTCCCAATGCTCTCCCCGGTTACCCCAGCTTTTATTTTTGGACTAACCGAGTCCAGTCCAAGGCCTCCTAGCTGCTTGCTTATTTTAGGCCTCTTGGCCCTCCTGCTAGCATAAGAACATAAGATATGCCATATTGGGTCAGACCAAGATTTATCAAGCCCAGTATCCTATTTCCTACAGTGGTCAATCTAGGTCATAAGTACCTAGCAGTTTCCCCAAAAGACACAGGTTCCACAAAGCATGTATTGGGTCAAGCATTGATATCCTGGGTCCCTTCTTAATAATGGTTTATGGACCTTTCCTCCAGGAACTTGTCCAAACCTTTTTTAAACCCAGCTACATTAACAACACTTCTAGGCCCTCCTCCTAGCATCTGGGAGAGCTACCAAAACCGCGGTCTCCCCCAATGCTGACAAACATTTCCTCCCTGCGATCAGGGACAGCCACTATGGCCATGGCTTCCCCCATCACAGGCCCAGCACTTCCAGGGTCCACAGATCGGCCCACAAGAAGACTACGTTATGTGGCTCACTGCGGGACCATGCCTGCAGCCTCCTTTTATTTAAAAAAAAAAAACAACAAAAAACTACAGCTGCTTCTAGATTAGCTCCCTATTCGTTCCTTTATAAAAAAAAAAAAGCCTCAGTAATAGGCAGCAGAGCTCAAAACGGCCCTAAATCAGCAGCCATACCCTGGACTTTACAAAAAAAAAAAAAAAGCACCTCCTGATGACCAGATCTGCACTGGACCTCTCTTTTTTTATCGGGTTTCACTAGGCATAAATAGAGTACACAGTTGCTAAGGGCCACAAATTTTCCAAAAATTAGATGTGGCAGAATTTTCCAGTACTACTTAGTACAGTATACCTGCGTCCATAGCTATCCTTGGCAGTAGGAGTGCTAATAGGGCCACTGACCTAGACTCCATGCTTTGGAGAACCAACCCTGACATTGCTTCCACTTTCTGAGTGCCATTTGGCCAGGATTGTGGCAGTCTCCCCTTTCCCGCTCTTCAGCCTCAAGCCCCCTTCTCCACTCTACAGTAGTGCCTTAACAACTGCGCTTTATAGATTTATGAAAGATGGCATAGTGGACATTAATCCTTTAAATTTATAGATCTCAAAAAGGTACTGGTAAAATCCACACAGAAGTAATTAATGCCCAAGGTATTGTATGCTGGTTTGAACAAACAGCGTATTATATATATGTTTTTAATTAAAAGAGTATTGTTTTTATGAATCTATTAAACGTATGACATTGTTATTGCTAGGAAAAATAATTAGCTGTGTTTTCAAATCTTTTTTTATTGAGGGGAAGGGGGCTTTATTTGTTGTAGGCAATATAATTTTTTATGATCTAAATGCTGAATGCCTAGCTTCATAAGACAAGTCATCCATGGATAATAGCTGCACTTCAGGCTGAATTAATGATTGTTGATAATTTAAGAGGTGGCTGAAAATCATTAAAACCGTGTCTCCTGGAGTCTTAGCATTAAATATTGGCTTAAGTCGGGGAAATACAATACACAAGATAAAAATGTTTTCCCTGTAATCTTCATCTCTGACCTTGAAATTATGATGTTTCTATTTGCCATAAATATTTCCGCATTGTGGGCTTTCTTTTCACTTTCTATGCTTATAGAATAGGGCCCACTAATTTTTAGCACATTCAGAGTTTTAAGAGCATGTACATTAAAGGTTTTAACGTGCATTAACCTTTATTAAATATGCTTCTTAGTGGCTGTTCTGGTCTTGAACGAACCTGGATTATTTTTCTTAGGTTGGGAATTTTTACCTTGCCTCTAAAAAACGTTCTGACAGGCCACAAAGGATCCAGTTGTTTCTTAGTATGGAATGTTTACAGATCGCAAATAATAGGAAAGTGCAGATATATAACCACTCCACCTGTGACTGAGCATGTAAAGCAAAATAACCATGGGGAAGGGTGAGTTGTCACTTAGATAACTCCCATTTGCACCTGCTAACTTGCAGTGTATGCTAATCAGAAGGTATATTGGAGACACGCAGATTATATTTTCTTTTGCTCATATCCTAAGTAATAATCATGCAGCTCCCCCAGCCCTTGCCATGGAATTGGCTCGATCCTATGAAATTACAGGCAACTGGGACCAAAACAGGAGCAGACAGCTGAGTGTAACTGACAGCAAATATGGGGTGAAGGGTGTCTCTAGTCTTTCCTTCTTCCCCATCAATCTCCCAGGGCAATTTCTTTACCTGGGTTAGTTTAGAGTATATCATGACACTCCTAAGACAGAATATGTGGAGTTATGATCTCAGTCTCTTAAATTTACTGCTAACGTTCAGCATACTACATGCATCGTGCCAAAGAGAGCTTCCTTCTGGAGTTCATAAGATGTAACAGGTATGGGTAATTTGTCAAGGTGTGCTAGGAGATTCCTTTTAATCAAGCTTGTGACATCCAACGTGATAGGAAATATCTCTGTATCTTTCTACCACATTTTCTTTGTCTCTGACTGCATTTCTTGGTACTTGAAGATCTCCCTCTCAACACGATTCACAGAATAGTCACTTGGGACTGACACCTCTATGCCATTCTGGTGTTTTTCTCCTTTACCACTTTGTCAGGTTTCCTCACATCCAGCTTCTCATTCTTCAGAATAGGAATGTTCCAGGTGATCATAACTCTTAATTTTCCATAATTCTCGTAGGCTCATGATCTCAGCGCTTTCCCAGTACAGTGATGTTGTAGTGTTTACAGAGTTTCCAGTGGATGACACATGCTACTTTATTGTGCCTTTTTTGTACCCAGTAGGAGAGCAATGATGCTTTGGTGTGTGTGTAATGGCCTGGGAGGCTCCATATCAGGTGTGTAGGGTGAGAGAGAGGCAAAACTGAGCCTGATGCTCCCGACCCAAGGGCACATATTGTACAGAGAGAAAGAGGCTCTGTCTGAGTGAGAAGCTCTCTTCCTCCTCTGGCTGCACCAATTTCTTCACCCCTCAGACAAACTGCAAAGTCCATTGTCCAGGCCACTCTCAAAATAAAACCACAGCTTATTTCTATGATTTATTCAAAGTAAATGGCCAACACACAGGGTGCAGCTCTATGAAAATACTGTAGGGTAATCTGAAGCTTCTTCTTCTCTCTGGAGGTGTGGATAGCATGAAAAAGGATCGATTGAATAATTGTCTAGAATTTGGCAGCCATGATTTAATGCTAAAAAATGCAGGGTCATGTAGCTGCGCTACAAAAACCCATGGCAATAATACAGTATAGGTAGTGAAGTATTTATGTGCATGGAAGAAAAGCAGAACCTGGGGTGATCATATCTGATGATCTTCAGGTAACCAACAGGATGCTTGGGTGCATAGGGAGAACAAATTCCAAAAGAAAAAAGGAGATGATAGTGTCTTTGAATAAGTCTTAGTGAGACCTAATTTGGAGTATTGTGTACAATTCAGGAGACTGTAACTTCAAAAACAGGATGGCATTGGTGCAGAGAGTTGCTACTAAAATGGCCGATGATCCTCATCATAAAAATATGAGGACAGACTTAAAAATCTCACTATGTACACTTTGGAAGAGAGGTAGGAGAAGGGAGATATGACAGAGACATTGAAATATCTCCTTGGCAGGTCCCTCCTGTCACAGGGCAACTCATACCCCAAGGGCCCTCAGCCAGCATACACTGTTATCCAGAGGGAACAAGTTCTTTATTGGGGAAAGGGGAATTCCTTCAAGGCCCAGGCACAAAATTACTCACAAAAAACTCCCATAAAGTCCTTGCTCATAAAATAAATGAAAAGGTGAAATTAGACCTCACCTACTAATTGTCTTTCCTTGAGTCCCTCCAGTCCAGTCCAGCACGTCTGGGTTGTCACCCCCCTTCAGCAGCTGACGACTGAGCATGACAAAGACTTCTGATGTCACAGTAGAAGAGCTCCCTCCCTGGAGCCCAAAGGCCAGTAACCTACTGACAAAGCAGAACTGAAGAGAGCTGAGCATTAGTATGGAACCAGCCATAGCCTTTGATACTGTATAAATTATGTGTTTTGATTTTTGCTTTCTTTTTTGTTTTTAGTTAAACAACCAAAATATCACTGTACCCCAACCATCTACAAAATACAGAGAGACCCATTATAGCCTGGTCAAAACATTGCCTAGGCAAACATAAGACCCCCACCAGGCTACGATCCCAACCATGACCAAGATGACCTTCTTCACGGGATCCCCATACTCTCTTTCCAGCCGGACTTGCCCGGTATCACTGACCTCCACTTGCGTAGTCACTGAAAAAGAACGACAACACTCCAGGGGTGGGTCCTGGACTGGACTGGAGGGACTCAAGGAAAGACAGTTAATAGGTAAGGTCTAATTTCGCCTTCCATTTCATCCCTCCAGTCCAGTCTAACATGTACGGGATGTATCAGAGCTGAATCTACATGTGGGAGGGCCCAGTGAGACCAGCTTGTAACACCGTTGCCCCAAAGCATGCCTCGTCTGTTGCCTGCACATCCAAATGATAATGACGGGTGAATGTATGCAAGAAAAACCAGGTTGCTGCCCTGCATATCTCCACTGGCAGAATCAAGCCGAATTCTGCCCAGGACGTCGCCTGCACTCTAGAGAAATGAGCTCAAAGCCCTTCTGTCTCTGTCTTACCTCGGAGGAGATAGGCAGAATTAATCGCCTCCCTTACCCCACTTGCAACAGAAGCCTTGGAGGCGTCCTCTCCCTTTTGCAGTCCCTCAAACAGCACAAAGAGCTGCTCTGACTTATAGAAAGGCCTCATGCACTTCAAATACTGTTGCAGCACTCTGTGGATCCCTAACAAATAGAGCTGGTGCTCCTCTATGGACTCATTCCAGGGTGAAAAACTGGGCAACAAGACCACCTGATTCATGTGAAACCCAGAGAACACATTGGGCAGAACAGACGGAACTGTCCTCAACACCACCTTCTCCTTCATCATTATCAAATACAGTTCCCTGCAGGACAACACCTGCTGTTCCAACACACTGCGAGCGAAACAGATTGCTACCAAGAAAACCACCTTCAGGGTAAGATCCTTCAAGGACACCCATGCCAAAGACTCAAACAGCTCCTCCATAAGGGCAGAGAGTACCATGTTCAAGTTCCAGGGTGGCATTATTGGATGACTCAGAAGCCGCAGCTGCTTCATGACTCGAAAAAACCTTATCACATCCAGGTGAAATCTTATCGAGTGCCCCTGCACCCGACCCTGGCAACATTGGCTCGTGATGCTGGCTATAAAAATGGCTGGCCTTGGCACTGGAGAAGGAGGCCATCAGATCCATGATTGGCACTCCCCACTGTCTGGTTATCTCGTGAAAGACTGCCACATTCAGCTCCCATTTCCCCGGATCTAGCCAGTGATAACTCAGAAAATCTGCTTGGACATTCTCCTTGCCCTCCATATGAGCCGCTGAGAGGGTGACTAGATTTTCCTCCGCCCATGCCAGCAGAGATGTCACCTCCTCGGCCAGGGATGGGATGCATTGCTCATGCCCTCCCCCCCCCCCCCCGGCGATTGATGTAGGCTACCATCATCGCATTGTCTGAACAAATCCGCACCAGCATCTTAAAGGCCTGGAGGGTCATATATGCCACCCTCATCTCTAGACAGTTGATGGACCACATGCTCTTCTGCATTGACCACAGGTCTTGGGCAATGTGGGACTTGCATTGTGCTCCTCAATCTGAGACTGGCATCTGTTGTCACCAAAACCCAATCCAGCAACTGCAGCGGCATCCTCACAGCCAGATGTTCTGGCTGCACCACCAGAGTAGTGTCGTCGACAGGAGCCACATATGGGATCGAGTGCTGTTGCCCTGGACCCCAAAAACTGTAGATAGAACTAAGCTGTGGGCGCCTTCATCCTCGGGAAACTCCAGACCTGGCTTCGGAATTTCTGCACTCTCTCTCCGGGCAGAAGAACTATACCTGCTGCGGTGTTGAAAGGAGCCCCTAGGTAGACCAGGTCTTGCTCAGCTTGATCTTGCTCTTGGCAAATTTGACTTCCCAGCCAAGGTGCTGGAGGAAGGCCACCACCTTCTGAGTAGCCACCATGCCACCAACCCTGGACTTTGCCTGGATCAGCCAATTGTCCAGGTAGGGGTGCCACAGGGCCGCAGCTACGACCACCATCACTTTGGTGAACATCTGAAGAGTGGTGGCCAATCCGAATGGCTGTGTCTAGAAATGAAAGTGCCCCATGGGGACTGCAAACCACAGGAGCTGCTGGTCCTCTGGCCGAATCGGTATATGGAGATATGCTTCCATGAGGTCATTCACAGTTAGATACTCCCCCAGTCTCACGGTGAGAATCGCCGAGCGTAGCGTCTCCATATGGAAACATGGCACCCTCAAGGCCTTGTTGACCTGCTTTAGATCCAGAATGAGTCAAAATTAACCTTCCTGCTTTGGTACCACAAAATTAAATTGAATATCCACCTGACCCGCATTGGTCTGGAGGAACAGGCACCACCGCTTTGAGATCACACTCCAATGCCAATGCAAAACCACACTCGCACACAATATAGCACCAGTCCAGAGTGAGGTGTATAACTAAAAAAAGCCTTTATTTGCAGGAGGTTGAGAGCCACTACCTCACACAGTCATGTTTCGGCATTGCCTTCGTCAGGGGTTTGGCCTATAGCGGGCATATACATAAAAAATAAGTTAAAAACAAAATAAATACAAGCATATTGAAAGTTACCACTAATAAAACAAATATCAAATGTCCATAACGGGATGCCATTCCATAATAGAGCACATAAAAGAACATAATAAAATAGAATATAACATTGTGACAAGAAAGAACTTGTAAAAAAGCAATTAAAACACAAAATATAAATCAGATGTGAACAGAGCTACTATTGTGTTAAAGTAACTCATACGTGGATAACATAGAATGACTCATAAGGCAATGGTGTAAAGAGCTGTCATTTAAAGGTTGTGCTGTTCTCAAAGAACTTCATGCATTGGTCAGTGTTTTTTAATTAAGAACATAAGAACATAAGATATGCCATACTGGGTCAGACCAAGGTCTATCATGCCCAGTACCCTGTTTCCAACAGTGACCAATCTAGGTCAGAAGTACCTAGCAGTTTCCCCAAAAGATACAGGTTCCACAATGTTTGTATTGGGGCAAGCAGTGGATTTCCCATGTCCCCTTTAATAATGGGAACCTTTTTTAAACCCAGTAACACTAACAGTTTTTACTACATCCTCCGGTAACGAATTCCAGAGTTTGATTACACGCTGAATGAAAAAAATATTTTCTTTTATTACTTTTAAATAGGTTACCCTGTAGCTTCATTGTATGTCCCCTAGTCTTTCTATATTCTGACTTAAACAATCGATCTACGTTTACCCGCTCCACTCCATTCATTCATTTATAGACCTCTATCATATCTCCCTTTAGCCATCTTTTTTCAGGTTGAAGAGCACTAACCATTTTAGCCTCTCCTCATAGGGGTATAAGCATCTAGATACCTGTATGTAATAGAAAAAACAATCCATAAGAAAATTTTGATTAAACACGGAAATAAAGTCTTTCATTAATATGGAATCTGCAGTATATGAAAAAACTTGTTGCTGTTTAACATTTTTCATCTCAGATGTCAAAGAAGATTTTACAAAGCAGCAGAAGTGCCAACTAGGATGCCGTGTCTTAAGTTCTAAGATGACAGAAAATGCATTTTAAAAAAAAAGAGATAATTTTGCTTTTACATTCTAAAAGCCCTGAAGCTGTTTGAGTATAACAAATTTCTTGCTCAGCAGCACGTGAGTGTTTTGAATTAAAAAGGGAGGTGGTGATAAGCAGACTGCCCGACTTCTAAACAAGCTGGCCAAAAAGATTCGTGAGGACCTTGCCCATCCTACAATCATGGGGGATGACTTTAATTTACCTATGGATTTAGCCTGTCCAAAACAATCTAGTTCCAGATTTAAGCCCCTGAAATCATAGAAACATAGAAAAAGAGAAAATGGCAACAGGTAAAGACCATTCGGGCTATCTAGTCTGGCCATTCATACCAACTACTAAGGTCTACAATCACTTTCTCTCCCTTAAAGATCCTCTGTGCTTGTCCACTATTTTCTTGAATTCCAGTATAGTCCTCATTTCCACCATCTATGCTGGGAGACTATTCCACGCATCCATCACCCTTTCTGTATAGAAATACTTCTTCAGATTACTTTCAAAGTCTATCGCCTTTCATATGTAAGGATTTTTTTAGGAACCTCAGTCTAACATGCTTTGGTGAGCCTTTGACAAAATCCCTTATGAGAGACTTGGCGAAATTAAAAAGTCATGGGATAGGAGGCAATGTACTATTGTGGATCATGAACTGGCTAAAAGATAGAAAGCAGAGGGTAGGGATAAAAATGGCCAATTTTCCCAACGGAGAAAGGTGAATAGTGGAGTACCCCACGGATCTGTGCTGGTCCCGTGGCCCAGTGTGCAGCGGCAGCCAAGAAGGCAAATAGAATGCTAGGAATCATAAGGAAAGGAATGAAGAATAAAAACAAAGAATATTATGACGCCTCTGTATCATTCCATGGTGCAACCGCACATTGAATATTGTGTGCCATTCTGGTCGCCATATGTTAAAAAGGATATAACAGAATTAGAAAAGGTACAGAGAAATACCACCAAAATGGTAAAAGGGATGGAAGGATACCCCTATGAGGAGAGGCTTGAAAGGTTAGGGCTCTTCAACTTGGGAAAAAGGCGGCTGAGGGGAGATATGATAGAGGTATATAATTTAATGAATGGAGTGGAACTGGTAAACGTAAATCGGTTGTTTACACCATCAAAATATAGAAAGACTAGAGGACATGCAATGAAGCTACAGCTATTTAAGACTAATAAGAGAAAATATTTTTTCACTCAACGTGTAATCAAACTCTGGAATTTGTTACTGGAGGATGTAGTAAAAACTGTTAGTGTAGCTGGGTTTAAAAAGGTGTTGACAAGTTCCTGGAGGAAAGGTCAATAAATCATTATTAAAGGGGACTCAGGAAATCCACTGCTTGCTCCAATACAAGTGTTGTGGAACCTGTGTCTTTTTGGGAAACTGCCAGGTACTTCTGACCTGGATTGGCCACTGTTGAAAACAGGATACAGGGCTTGATGGACCTTGGTCTGACCCAATATGCCATTTCTTATGTTCTTATGTTTTTTAAGCCCTATTCGCGCTTTGGATGTCTGCAAAGAGGCATACAGATGTCCAAATCACAGAGATGTCTCTGGAGGCATTTTAGAAGCTGGCTCCAGAGATGTTCCCAGCATAAGGATGACCAGGCCATAAAGGGGGCATGATAGAGATGTGTCTGGGGCATTCCCAGGGATGAGGACGTCCTCACCTGATTTCAGAAAGACCCTGCAAGTCCTGAGCGATGTCAAAGGTGCTCCAGGCATGAATAAGCATTGGAAAAATGCTTTTTTTTGCCAACCAAACATGTGGAAGTTGTAGAGAAGGAGATATACTCATATCCTCTATAGTTTCCATGTTGACAGTGAACACTGATGGGGAATGAAGGATCTTGTTTTCATTTGCCATGCCGATAGATATCCCTGTAGCATGTGATAGATGTCCCTGCCCCAAGTTTCTGAAGTGGAGGCGTCCATGTTGGGGACATCTATGCAGTAGTAGTTTGGGGTTTCTGCCACCCTAGGCAGACCCTCCATGCAACCCCCCAAGACTGCACCCCCATCCAGCCCGCCCTGCTGCTCTCTCTCCTTGTGCTGAAGTGGCTGCGGCTGAACTGACACTTGTCGCGTACCGCCCCTGGTGGCCAGTGGTCATAGGGGTAGGTTGGACACACAGATATTTTTATATGAGAGGAGGTTCCTTTAAAAGTCAGGTGCAGCCTGGCCTTAGTAGTTCAGCTCCTATTAAGAAGTAAATTGTGAATGCAGAGTAGAGGGATAACATAGGCTTTTATTTCCCTTTACGCAAACAGTTCAGGTGGGTCACAACATAGAGGAAAATGTCCTTTACTTCAGGACTGAAACAAACTCAGGGTAAAGAAAAACTGTTATGCTTCACAGTTGTAACAAGGATTAATTAAGACTTCCTAGAGTAACTCAACCATTTCAATACTCTTCTTCCTTTTAGCATACAAGTAACACTCTGGAGACAGCATATATTATTTACAAGTCTAGCAGTGATTCTATACTGCTTGTAACGCATAGAGAACAGTCCATCTCCTCTTGAGACAAAAGACTAGGCTCCACAAATTCCACTTGCATCAGCTCTGAGTCAGAGTTATCCCTTTCTGTATCTGGGGTTTCTCTGGTTATTGGAACTGGCCAGTCGCTATTCTTATTCTCTGGGTGTTTGTAGAGTTCTTCTAAGGTTCGCCAGTGAGCGTGGCCTACCTTTGTGCTTTTACCATCTGGGTTATACAAAGTAGGTTTACTTTCCTTTCTTGTAAAACAAGCATTGCTTTTAAAAGGGCACTTATGAGATGAGCTTTTCTCTTAAAAACAGAGTCAGCATACCTTGGTTTCCAACAGCATGTAGAACAGGAACTTTCTCCTTCCAATAGTTCACCAGAGATACAATCCTTGTGCCAGTCTTTTCCCTGAAAGCTCTTGTTACCTTTCAGTCTGGTCACTGGTTCCTCCGGTAAGCGCAGGCCTCTTTCCAAGCCTAACCTCTGGCTTCTTCCTTCAGCACTGCTCTGCTTCCCAAAGTGACTGTTCCTTTGCTCAGCATTGCTTTCCCATTCACTCCTAGGGCTTAGCTCAATGCTCCTGGTGCTTCCTTCTTCTTGGCCCTTGCTTGTGGTGCATTTCTCTCGCACGGCTTTGCTCCTGGTGCTTCTCTCCGGTCCACCTCTACCTCCACCCCCTTTCCAGTCTCCAACCTCTTGCTTCTAAAGCTCTCCTGTGTTTGCGCTTTCTGGGCTGCTTGTCAGGTGGTGTCGATTAGCTAGGTGTGTCCAGTCAGCCTCTGTGAGAGCACGCCTGCTCCCTCTAGCTGCTCTGTGTGGGAATTGCATCCCGTGCACATCTTTTATATTATGAAAAACAGCTTCTTTTCTTGCATCTTTGCTTCCATCAGCTCCTGCTGCATGACACGCTTCAGCACTGTGTCGGGTCTTAAAGTGCCCACGCGCATGCGCACTTATGGCCTGTCGCCCCAGCCACCCTCCGATGCAGCTTTCTTGGAGGGGGCAGGAGGCATGCATGGGCATTAGCATTTATAGCCCACCGTGGCACTGAAGCAGCAGTTCAGCTGCTCCTTTCTAGGGAGATGATTAGTGATGCTGCCCACCAGGATCTTTTACCCTAGGCAACTGCCTAGTTGGCTTAGTGGATGGACCAGCCCTTCATCTATGTTTCTAAATCTGACCAAAACAGAGATGCCCCCCATTTTTCTCCATGTTTTGCCCAGAATGTCCCAGATTGCACTTGGAAGTCCTTTTTAAAATGCTACTTCATGTTTGGCATATCAGTACTGTCTTCCCCAGGTCTGTCACCAAACTTGCTGGCACTCCAAATAGTCCTTGGGATGTGGATGGGGCTGGCCCTCTGGAGTCATCTTCTTATGATACAACGCGCTGCTAGAAGCCATGTAAAGGGTTCGGAGCACACCTCTTACTACAGCAGCAGTATGGAGCACTCATGCCCTGCCCTCTGTTAAAGCATGCGGGCATCCCCATGGGCTGATCTTTTGAATTAGGATAGTGACTTGACTAACAGAGAACATAAGAACATAAGATATGCCATACTGGGTCAGACCAAGGTCCATCAAGCCCAGTATTCTGTTTCCAACAGTGGCCAATCTAGGTCATATGTACCTAGCAGTTTCCCCAAGAGACACAAGTTCCACAATGCTTGTACTGGGTCAAGCATTCATATCTTCGGTCACTTCTTAATAATGGTTTATGGACCTTTCCTCCAGGAACTTGTCCAAACCTTTTTTAAACCCAGCTACACTAACAGCCTTTACTACATCCTCCGGTAACAAATTCCAGAGTTTGATTACACGTTGAGTGAAAAAATATTTTCTTTTATTAGTCTTAAATAGTTTACCCTGTAGCTTCATTGCATGTCCCCTAGTCTTTCTATATTCTGATAACGTAAGCAATCGATCTACGTTTACCCGTTCCACTCCGTTCATTAATTTATAGACTTCTATCATATCTCCCCTCAGCCGTCTCTTTTCCAGGTTAAAGAGCCCTAACCTTTTTAGCCTTTCTTCATAGGAGTATCCTTCCATCCCCTTTACCATTTTGGTGGCTCTTCTCTGAACCTTTTCTACACAGAGTACACGGTTTGGAACCCATAGGGAGACTGTAGGCCCACAGCTGCTTTACACTCGCAAGCCTGCAAGTGAGTTTTAGAAAGGAAAATCCCTGCAGTGTGCACAGGGACAAAGCTTTTGTTTTGTTTTTTGGAAAATTTCGGGTTTCCCCCAATTGTTTTCAGCTTGTTTCACACATTCTTGTTAATAAAAAAAATTTAACCCTTGTTAGAACTTTTTAATGCACAAAAATTAATTGTGGGATCTATTTACTAAGCGGCACTAGCGGCTTCCATGCAAAATCAGAGCCGTCGCCCCATTATTCAATGGGACCATGGTTCTGGTTTTGCACAGAAGCCGCTAGCACAGCTTAGTAACAGACCCCTGTATGTGTGTTAATATGCATTCTAATATTGCATATCTGATATTCTGGTGTTCTTGAAAAAATTGAAGGTGCATTTCATTTGGCAAGCCTTATCAGCCTTTTGTGTTGGTTAAACCTCACGTATGTGATATCAGGTTTTTCATTGCATGCTTATCAAGTTGGCAAGTTTATACAATTTTGAGTTGTGGTTGTTATGTTATGTATGTTTTATTGCTTTTTATTTGTATATTTTATGTATGTTTTTCTTGTAATCCACCTAGGAGTTAGTGCGGAATGTACATTTTTCAAACATAAATTTTGTGCAAACTTTGTTTAAAATTCTCATTAACTAGTGAAATACTTGTTCTAGGTTAAATTCTGCCTTCTGCTCTTAGTTCTGTCACTTTTTGTCAGTTCCTTGATCATCCTGTTATGCAACCAGACAAGAAAATTAAGAGAAACAGAAGCTGTTTCATGTATGACAGACATTATGGGGCTCTTTTACTAAAGGGTGCTAAGCAGTTAGTGCACGTTACATAATGCGCTAAGTCTGCACTGTGGGTGCAGCTCTGTTAGTACTGCTTTATTTCCATGCTAACAGTGCAATTTTGGGGTGGAAAGTGGGCGAGGTTAGTGCCTTACAGCTAGCACATTCCTCGTTAACTGCAAGGCAGGCAATTAGCATGGCTGCACTTACCACCATCTCCATAGGCGCATGAGGACAGCACCGCAGTGCTAACTCCATAGGTGGAAGAAAGTGGGCCCGCACTCCTTTTAGCCCACATTAGGACAGGCTGAACCGTGTTTACCACAAACATGCTTTCCATGGCCCCAACAGTTATCACAGTGTTGTTGCAGCTAATGCGTTATGGTTTTGAGTACTATGAGCATGTTGGGTGCATCCTTTTAGTAAAAGGGCCCCTATGTTCTCCCACTTCAGCATTTCATTTATTGGAACGTCAAATCCTCTGAGGTGATATGTCAGCTGAGCAGCCTTTGGTGGGCCTTAAGCAAACAAGTTGGTTAACCCCCTCCCCCATCGTAATATAAATAACATTTTTAAATTCCACAAACAGGTCCCACATGGTTCTGACTAAAGAGGAAACAATAGGCAAGAGAGACCTCTGCAGATAATAGTGGCTCTGGACCATCCTCCACCCCCAGTTTTCTCTCTACTGTTAAGTGACATACTGTATGAAAGCAAAAATCTGCCTATAAAGCCATTGAATTAACACATCTGAGAGGGCCCCACCTAAACATCTGGGCCATTGGCACATGCCTGGTTTTCCTATGCCTTCATCCTGCCCTAAACTCCGAGGTGGTGAACTGGATTAGAAACTGAATGCGTGACAGAGGGAAGGGGTAAATTTGAATTCATTCTAAGGAAAGAAATATGATTAGTGGCGTGCTTTAGGGCTCTGTCCGGAGGTCGGGCTTGGCCAGTGTCTTTGTGAGCGATACTGCTGTGGGTTTAGGAGAAAAAGTTTGCCTTTCTGTAGATGACACTAAGATCCAATGTAGAAGACTGAGAAGTGATCTAAGTAAGCATGAGGAGAGATTAATGAAGCAAATGTAATAAAAATATGCCTTTACCTTTTTTCCCTCTCTTTTCTTTTTTAGGTAAGTGCAAAGTTTTTCTTCCTTGGTCCTGAATATTTCAGCGGCTCTGGTAAGTGTTTCTCCCAGAATCCACATAGCAGGCATACGAATGGCTTCATTGGTGAGATCTGGTTCGGTTTTTTTGGGGGGGGGAGGGGGCATGGACTCTAAATCTCATTTTCAAATCCTGCTCCAAAGAGATGCAGGCTGCAGCTTAGAAATTCTAACCATAGCCTTCTCTCTCTGACACATGCACATGTGGGCACTATGCAAAAAGTTCAAGCAGAGCTTTTTGAATGTGTTGAAGCAAAGCAGAAAGCCCTATTTAGTCGGAGCACGTGAAAGAGAGATGTTTCCATTCAGCTCTCTCTGCATGTGCAGCACTGTACAGTGGCATTCCCATTGATTTCATTCACAGCATAAGTGCTCCTGCAGCGTGGTGTTCCCTAGAAGTGATCTGTTCGCTTCCTGTGGGCCGGGAGCGGCTGAGTATGCTGTGGTTTACATTTCATAGTAGTTCTGTCGTAGAGCCCTTTTCTAGCTAATAGAAGAGCAAACAGCAGCCATGTTAATTACATGCCTGCCATGCAGACATCGTCCTCTGTGGCTCAGGTCTGTTTTATTATATTATACATGTCTATTATGGCTGGAAAATTTTGCTTAAAGTTGTAAATTCTGTGCATCTGGTACTGTGATATTTTTTGTACGCTTTGTAGACATATGATATTCTGCTATTTAATAATGTTATACAGGCAGATCCTGCATTTAGGCAAGAGAAAGAACACCGAGGGGCCTTTTTACTAAAGGGCATTGTAGTGTTGCACCAAATGTGCCCATAATGTGCAAATCCAAGGCACATTAGGTCAACACCACAGTGTTAACTACAGGAAGCATGTAAAGCATGTTTATGACAGTTACCACGGTGCACGTAACCCCGCCTAGCACAACAATCACATGGGTGCACTCAACGCCATCTATGGAGGTGGTGGTGAGGGCACCCGTGCTTCTTGCCTACTGTGCAGGTAAGAAACATAGAACATGTCGGCAGAAAAAGACCATATGGCCTGTCTAGTCTGTCCTTCAGTACCAACTACTATAGTCCCTTTTTTCCCTTTAGAGATCTTCTGTATTGGTCCCATGCTATCTTGAAGTCACTGTCCTTGTCTCTACCACCTCCACTGGGAGACTATTCCACGCCTCTACCACTCCGTAAAGAAATATTTCCACATATTACTCCTAAGTCTATCCCCTTTCACCCTCATCCTATGCCCCCTCGTTGCAGAGCTTTCTTTCAATTGAAAGAGGCATTCCTCCTGTGCATTTATGCCATGGATGTATTTAAATGTCTCTATCATATCTCCTCTATCCTGCCTTTCCTCTATTGTATACATATTAAGATCTTTAAGTCTGTTCCAATATGGTTTATAATGAAAATCACTGACCATTTTAGTAGCCACCCCCTGTTTATATCCTTTTGAACGTGTGATCTCCAGAACTGCGCACAATACTCCAAATGAGTTTGCACCAGAGACTTATACAGAGGCACTATCACCTCCTTTCTCCTGCTGGCCATTCCTCTCCCTATGCACTCTTCTAGCTTTCGCCGTCATCTTTTCTACCTGTTTAGCCACGTTAAGATTATCAGAAACAATCATCCCTAGGTCCTGCTCTTCTTTTGTGGACAGAAGTACTTCACCCCACACAGCACTTATCTTACCCACTCTCCGCTTCTAACCCTTACACTTGCAACTGTAATGTGCCATGGCCAATTGGCACCAAAAACTGGTGGTGCTAGCTGTCAATGCGTATCCAGCGCACGCCTTAGCACACTCTGGACCCACACTGACAGCATGTGCACTTTAGTAAAAGGGCCTCTAAGATCAAGTGCCTGCCGGTGCCCACGTAATGTCAAAAATGCCAATGACTATTGCTTTTGATAGTCTGCTTCAAAATTGTAATCAGAATTTTTGTACTGTAGCTTTTTTTTCTGCTCTATGTTTAGCTTTCTGGATAAATCACACAGCTCTGAATTTTAAAAGAAACCTTGTAAATAATGGGGGCAGAAGTATTTCAGGCACTCATAAAACATCACAAACAGCACACCACGGAGCTGGCAACTATAAATGCTGACTTGATAAAACTCACAAAATGCTTTTTAAAATGACTTGTGCCAAGCTGGAAAGGAAATGGTTGTAACCGTCCAATGTATGAACTGAAAAATAAGCAGTTGTTCAGAAATTGTTGGAATGTGTCACCACACTGGGGTTGAAGAGATATCAAATACCCACTTAACTTTTGGTCTTGTGCTTTTTCATGTCACAAGAGCTACTTTAATGACGGTTTTATTTTCCCATGTTGCATGGTTTGACTTGGTAGTTATCCCATAATCTCCAGGAACAAGCAGGAATGTAGTCTTCACATATGGGTATCGTCGGTACCGACGGAGCCTGCGCGGGAACGCTCCCCAGTGTCCAATTAGAAAGCTTTTGGGAGCATCCCACAGCGCCTGCGTGCTGCCTTCCCGCCTTTCCCAACTGTCTCTCCCCAGTTCTTTGTTTTCCACAGAGCCAGCAGGTTGTCGTTCTTGTCACCGCAGAAAAGTTTTCCTATTCTCCTTCTTTTTTGTGGTCGCGTCTGCCTTCCCTCGACGCTATACCGGTACCGCCGGTTCTTTCTTTCTTTAGTTTCAAAAAAATATTTTTTTTTTTTTCCAAACCTTTCTTCTTCAGGTGCACGCGCCATTTTGGACCTTAGGCCCAAAATTTCCCTTACTATGGAAAAACCTGCTTCGGGTTTCAAGAAGTGCACCAAGTGTGGCGGTACCATCTCCGTCACCGACACCCATGAGTGGTGCCTTAAATGTTTAGGTCCTGACCACTCCATTTCGGAGTGTATGGCCTGTGCCATGATGTCCAAGAGGGGTCGACAAAACCTAGCTGCTAAGCTCAGCACCCTTTTTCCCTCCGATGCAGCCTCTGTGGCATCGACGTCTTCCAGGGCTTCGTCTTCCTCCCATGGATCTCAGGTAACTAAACATAAGTCTGGCCGGTCCTCAAAGGGTAGATCTCCTTCCAAGCATCGAGATGCCTCTGGCATTGCCCTTGAGGGTTCTGTACCGGCAAAATCACCCCGGCGGGAGGCTTTGGCTTCCAAAGCATTATCGGGGCTCCAGGATGTTCTCGAGGCCTCAACCTCGGCAGAACTACTGGTGCCATGCTCTGGGGTACCGGCTGCTTTCTCCGGTACCGATACCCAGGCAGCGTCGAGAAACCAGAGGTTCCTGGCTATTGAACGCAGTCTGGCGGCTCTCCTTGCGGCATCAACACCCTCGGAACCGCGTCAGACAGTTCAACCGGTACCGACACCGACAGCATCGGCATCGACATCGGTGTCTGCATTGCCTGCCCCAGTCATGCTATGCCTTCCAGTACTGATACACCAGTACCGATTCCCCCTGGCACCGACTTCGGTCAGTACGGGTATCGGGCTCTACAAGAGCATCCGGACAGAAGGTACTTTGAATCCTCGGAGGAGTCTGAGGATTCTGACAGCTCCGTCGGTACCGGAGTACTTCTGCCTGAGGAGCCTTCCTCTCCCAAACGTAGGATGTCTCCTCCAGAAGATATCTCTTTTCAGGATTTTATCAGGGAGGTGGCTCTAGGTCTTTCCATTACTGTGGCTCCTGAAACAGAGCCCAGGGCAAAGGAGTTGGAGATTCTACAATATCCCAAGGCTCCTAAGGAGGCAGCTACTTTGCCTATCCATGAGATCTTACATGATCTCATGTTAAGAATGTGGGAAACACCTCTTACCACCTCTCCTCACTCTCGTAGACTGGATACCATGTATCGAGTACCTCCGTGTCCTGGCTTCCAGAAGACTCAGCTTCCTCACCACTCTATTGTAGTGGAATCAGCTATGAGAAGGATCAGAAGTGCAAAGAGGCATGCCTCTAATCCTCCAGGACGTGAATGTAGAACTTTGGATGCCTTTGGACGTCGTACTTTCCAGGCTTCCATGCTTTCTGCCAGGATCAGTTCCTATATTTTATATATGGGAATGTTCCTTAAGGAAGTCACAGGAGATTTAGAGGGTTTGAGCCCTCTTCTTCCTGAAGATAAGAGGCAGGATTTTCTCACACTGGTTAAACATGCCCAGGATGTTTCTAAGTTTGTCAATCGTGCAGCTTTTGACTGTTTTGAGTGCATAAGCAGAACCTCTGCCATTTTGCCATAGGTGCACGTAGAATTGCCTGGCTCCAGGCATCTGATTTGGAGCTCTGGGTGCAGGACAAACTGGGCAATATTTTATTTATTTATTTATTTAGTATACATTTGTATACCGCTACTTCCAGCGATCAGCAGCGGTTTGATTACAGATTGGAAATTGTCAAATCATGACAGGAAATTTTTGAGGTATAAACACATTGATTAGACAGGAAAGCACAGCACACAGAGGACTATTTTACAGGGAACATGGGCTATGGAGGGTTAAGTGGCTTGCCCAAGACCACAAGGAGCACCTGTGGGACTAGAAACCCCAGTCCTTCCGGCCCAAGGTTGCTGTCCTCTAGTGGGATTTGAACCCCCGACCTTCCGGCCCGAAGTACCTTGCCCCAACCACTAGGCCACTCCTCCACTCTCTTGTACAGGTGAGAATCTATTCGGCAAAAATTGGCAAGAAAAAGCCAATGAGGTAGATGCTGACAACTCCACTTTGGATAGATTATCCAAAGCCACAGCTGATCCTGCAAAGAAGAAATCTTTCAAGAAACCATTCTTCTCCAAAAAGAAGAGGTTTTATCCCTCTTATTCTCAGCAGGGACGTTCTGCAGGTCAACCTGCCCGGAAGAGTCAGCAACCACCTAAACAAAGGAAAGCAAAGACTGCTAAGCCTCAACCGTCTCAGCAGTCTCAGCCTCCACAAGGCCTTTGACTTCCATCTAGAGAACTTAGCCTTCCTGGCCCTCAACGGACCAGAACCTTCCACCATTCCAGGAAGGTTGTGTCACTTTGCCCCCAGATGGGGGCAGATAACAGCAGAACATTGGACTCTCTCCATTATAAAAGAGGGGTACATGCTTCACTTTCTCTGCATGCCCCCTCCCACAATGGTAAGACAGTTCAATTCTCAGGCCTCTCTCATCAACTTATTAGATCAAGAGGTCACTATGCTTCTTGCCCAAGGGGAAATAGAAGAGGTACCCATTCCTCAACAGGGTTACAGGGTTTTACTCCCCCTATTTCCTTATCCCAAAGAAAACAGGGGGACACAGACCTATTTTAGACCTCAGAGAATTGAACAAATTCCTGTTCAAAGAGAAATTCAAGATGATTTCTCTGGGAACGCTGCTGCCATACCTTCAGAGTCAGGATTGGCTTTGTTCTCTAGATCTCAAGGATGCAGACACTCATGTTCTCATCCATCCAACTCACAGAAAGTTCCTTCGGTTCCTTTTTCAAGGAAAGTACTACCAATACAGGATGCTTCCTTTTGGCCTGGCCTCAGCACCAAGGGTCTTTATGAAATGCATGGCTGTGGTAGCAGCATTTCTTCGCACTCTAGGAATATTCGTCTTCCCCTACTTAGACGACTGGCTCATTCGAGCCACATCCGAGTCAGAGGCCAGGATTTCTCTATCTTGCACAATGCGTATCCTTCAGTATTTGGTTCTGGTCATAAACATCCCAAAATCCAGCCTAACTCCCACTCAGTCTCTAGAGTTCATAGGAGCTTTGCTGGATACCAGAAAAGCAAGGGCCTATCTTCCCCAGACCCGTTGCCTTCGCATGGTGCAGTTAGCTTCTCAAGCAGTGCTAAAGCCTCATCTCACTGCTCGAGAAATGTTACAACTACTAGGCCACATGACATCTACTGTGCATGTGGTTCCTTATGCTCACCTCCATATGAGAGCAGCCCAGTGGACTTTGTCCACTCAATGGACCCAGGCATCATGGTGCCTGTCAGACAAAATAGCAAACACAAATCACCTTATTTTGTCCCTCCAATGGTGGCAGTCCACTCAAAACCTGTTGGTGGGGTCCCCTTTTCAACAACCTTTACCCCAGGCAACTCTCACAACAGATGCTTCACCAATGGGTTGGGAAGCTCATCTGCAAGACCTCTCCACCCAAGGCACTTGGACTTCACAGGAGACTCATCTACACATCAGTCTCTTAGAGCTCAGAGCAATCTTCCTTGCTCTGCGAGTGTTCCACACCCTGCTCAGCTACAAGACAGTCCTCATTCATATGGACAATCAAGTAGCCATGTTCTACGTGAACAAGCAGGGAGGAACAGGCTCTCTGTCACTTTGCAACGAAGCTTTGCGACTATGGGCCCTCGCCAGAGAGCTTCAGATTCATCTCCTGGCAGTGTATCTTCCAGGTATCCAAAACTCTTGGGCAGACAGACTCAGTCGAGTTCTGCTTCCACATGAATGGTCTCTACATGCGGACCAGGTGGCCAAGATTTTTCAAATTTGGGGAACCCCAGACATAGACCGCTTTGCAAGTCCGTTGAATGCCAAACTTCCCCAGTTCTGTTCCATAATTCCGGCTCAGGGCTCTCAGGCCAGGGATGCTTTCCTCCTTCATTGGGGTCAAGACTTCCTTTATGCCTTTCCACCCATTCCCCTAATTCCCAAAACCCTGTTCAAGCTTCAGAGAGACAGAGGCCGTATGATTCTCATAGCTCCACATTGGCCACGGCAAGTGTGGTACCCTCTGCTTCTACATCTCTCTCAAGCTCCCTCTCTGGAGTTAGGGTCTGCTCCAGATCTCCTGTCTCAGGAGGATGGAAAGTTATGGCATCCCAATCCCCAGTCTCTGCATCTCAGGGCTTGGTTGCTGAAGGCCTAGATCTTCATGATCTTAACCTTTCTCAGCAAGTAAAGGATATCCTTTATGCTTCCAGAAAACCTTCCACAAGATGCTGTTATGCTTTCAAGTGGAAAAGGTTTACCATATGGTGCTCGCAGAAGGGTCTTAGTCCCCTTGCGATACCTCTGGAATCATTCACTGGAGTATCTCCTTCATTTATCCAATGCAGGACTTAAGACTAACTCAGTAAGAGTCCATTTGAGTGCTATTGCAGCTTCTTTCAAGCCTTTAAATGGACAACTTACTTCCTCCCATCCTCTTATAGCAAGATTTATGAGAGGCCTTCTTCTAACTAAGCCTCCCATTAGGCCACCACCGGTGGCATGGGACTTAAACCTGGTTCTTGGCCAGCTCATGAAGCCACCTTTTGAACCCTTAGCTACTACCTCGTTGAAATTCCTTTCTTGGAAAGTTATCTTTCTCATTGCAATCACATCAGCACGTCGCATCAGTGAGTTGCAGGCACTAGTGGCTGATCCTCCTTATACAAGGTTCCATCATGACAAAGTAGTCCTTAGGACTCATCCACACTTTATGCCAAAGGTGGTCTCGCCTTTTCATTTGAACCAAGCGGTCTACCTGCCTGTTTTTTCCAAGGCCTCATGCATCAAATGCAGAAAGGAATCTTCATACTTTGAACTGTAAAAGAGCTTTAGCTTTTTACTTACAAAGAACACAGCAACATAGAAAGTCCTCTCAACTCTTTGCTGCTTTTGATCCTTCTCATCTGGGACTTCGTCTCCAAGAGAACACTGTCCAACTGGATTGCACAGTGTATTTCCTTTGCCTATCAGAGTAAGAATCTTCCTCTGGAGGGCCATGTCACACCTCACAATGTGAGAGCCATGGCAGCTTCAATGGCTCATCTGCACTCTGTGTCTATCGACGACATCTGTCGAGCAGCCACTTGGGCCTCGGTTCATACCTTCACAGCCCATTACTGCTTGGACAAGGACTCCCGCCGGGATGCCTTGTTTGGTCAGGCTGTTCTCCAACACCTGTTCCATACCTAATCAACTCCTACCCACCATCCCTGGTAGGATGCCGGAGATCCATGGGGGGAAGTGGAGCCCTTTCACAGGGATGCACAACTTCTGGGGTTCTCTCCCTGACATCTAAAGCTAGGGAGTCCCCATATGTGAAGACTACATTCCTGCTTGTTCCTGGAGATAGCATAGTTACTCACCTGTAACAGGTGATCTCCGGGAACAGCAGGAATTTAGTCTTCACAACCCACCCACCTCCCCTAGGAGTTGTATCTCTCTATCTATCTCTTTCTCGTTCCCTCTCTCTCTCTTTGTCTCAGCTCTAAACTCAACTGGGGAGAGGCAGTTGGGAAAGGCGGGAAGGCAACACGCAGGCGCTGTGGGATGCTCCCAAAAGCTTTCTAATTGGACGCTGGGGAGCATTCCCGCGCAGGCTCTGTCGGTACCAACGATACCCATATGTGAAGACTAAATTCCTGCTGTTCCTGGAGATCACCTGTTACAGGTGAGTAACGATGCTTTCTTGAAAGAACTGAGAGTTGCCATGTATTTCTTTCTCAGAAAATACATCGGAGAAGTTTTTGGTATATTGCAAACTTTCTGAAGGGGAGAAACCAAAGTGTTTTCCCCCGAGTAAGCATTC
This sequence comes from Ichthyophis bannanicus, assembly GCA_033557465.1. NCBI lineage: Eukaryota > Metazoa > Chordata > Amphibia > Gymnophiona > Ichthyophiidae > Ichthyophis > Ichthyophis bannanicus. The sequence goes on from CM066033.1 coordinate 550,801,887, forward strand.
TGTGGTCCTCAGTAAAGCATTGCGAATAAAGTGCATAACCCAGGAAAGGAAGATTTGTAATTTCTGAAAGATTGTTGTGCATATGGAGTAGAAACCAAGGGTGTAAAGGCCTTGAAAAAAAAACTAAAAAAGGGGGTACATTTTAAAAAATATTTTAAAATGTAGACTAATACGATAAGTCCATTATTAAGTCCATACAATTCTGTTAGGATTTAATGGTTCCACATTCTATGCATGCTGAATGAAAAAAATATTTGTGTTAGTGAGCAAGGGGAGGATTTATTTGAAATCTGTATGCTTTGAGCCCATTCTCAGAGAGCCTACCCATTAAAAAATAAAATCTGCAAATCTGTACGATACCTTATAGAATAAGAAAGAGGTGGCTGCTATTACATGCCTGATTTTTATCTGGACTTGAAAAGTCTACAGGATCTTAGAAGTTGTTTGAAAGGTAAAGCCAGCCAGGCTGAGCTGCTCTTGCAACTTAGAGGCTTTGTTGAAATAACAGGCACAGGATTTTGGCCCCATGCTGTTTTCTGCCCTGTAACAGAGCTTTTCTATTCAAAGGAAAAAAAAATCCTGGATTAAAGAAGAGTTTAAGGTGAAAGACAGAAAGTGGGGATCTCAAACTGTCTTTTCTCTGACCCTGTGCATCCCACTAAAAACAGAGATGCCTCCAAACTGGGTTATTGAGCAATGTTTGCCTTTAAAAAAAATCCTATGGCGGGTTTTCTTTTCAGTCCCATATATCATTCTTGTGGTCTGAATCAAGTTTTCTCTAGAGAAAAAAGCCAATCAAGGGCAAATTACGCACCGTTAATGCTATCCAGGAAGTAACTTTATCTTTTGGCCACAATCCTCCCTCCAAACAACATGATTTTGCAGGGTTTTTATAATTAGATTTGTGCTGGGTTAATAAATCACACATTGGCTTAAAATGAAAATAACACGATCTTCTTACAAAGTATGAGGTATCGCTAAACTGTGGGAGAGCCGGACAAAAGGAAAAATGATGGACAGATTTAGAAATGAGAAATATCCCCACTGGGCACTTCGCTGGGATCCTCCCTGAGTAATCTGAGCCTCGGAGCATGTTCTCTCCTACCATAGGCAGAAGATGAGAATTGTGCCTTATGACCCCTTCCACTTCCATTCGCCGCTTTTTAAGGAGTCATAATTTGTTTGAGGAAAGAGCATCCTTTTTTATTCGTGTAGCTTAGGGACATTTCATATATTGAAGTATAATTTGGCTGGTAAAACTATAAAAAGTACTTATGAAAAAGCTACTTACACCAGTTGGACTCCCATCAGTCATCACTGTGCTTTGTTCCTTCCTCTGGCTCTCAGCCAGAATACACTGGAGGAATTTAGAAGAAAACATGCTTGCAAAGCAAGTCAGGTGGGCTCATGGCTGTGACTGACAGTAACCTCTGCCCTCCAGATTTATTAACATGGGGAAACCTACTTTTTTTGTACAACTATTCCTTAGTTTGCCATTTTGTTATTTTATTTGGGGATTGGTTTGACCGACATAGAGAGGGCATTCCTAAGCTATATGGAACGAAAGAGGCAAATTTGCAAGAGAAGACTTCCTGAAATTTGAAAGCTACATTGCTTCAATGTGAAATGTACATCATATGTTATAATTGCCAGTATCATCTCCAAATAAGTTACTGTGTTAAGGGGGCGGGGTCTCTGTTTTAGCAAGGGTGTATTCTCAGATATTGTACTAGACTACATGCCTGGTTTGGACCTGTAGACCACAGTTTTTCCGGCTCTCCAGTGTGTCCTGTGATTTTATTTGGCCTCAGATCGTTAACAAAAAGAGCTGTTTGGCCTAAATAACGGATTTATGAAGCCAGAGAATGCTCAGGTATAGATTTCTGAGTTCATACTGGTGAGTCGTTGCAAAGGATTCTACTGGTTCTGATAGGAACTGAATTCATTGCGTGTCTTGTGAGCATGCAAATTATACAAAGATATCGTTATGCATTTTTAGACTTGGTTGTGGCAGGAGGAGGGCTCTAAATGGTCTTAAAAGCTGAAACGCAGTATGATTTAATAATTTTTCTGTTAACACAATTAAAGATATCGCAAAAAATCATGCTTATTCAATGAAGGAAAGAGGACTGGAAGATCAAGAACCCTTGAAAACAGACAAACCAACCTGATTTTTTAGTTGCATCATCCAGCTTTCCCACCAGAGAGCCCACTCTTGCCATATAACTAACAAGGGTGCATTTATGAGGTGCAAGCCATGAGATGTTTAAGAAATGTAAGATAGCATCTGTCCATCAAACTGTCTGGTTAATAGGTGATAAGGCTGTAATTATGTAGGCATATTGCAGTGGCTTATGATCCAACAACAGGAGGATATTAAAAAGGGAGGTGGGAGGCTATTTCTGCCTTCTGCTCTGGAATCCTCTAAAAGGTTAGGATTTTGCTTGTAATAAAAATGATATGCTCTAAAATCTTGATTCAGTTTGCACCAATACTGCATTTGGATGCCTTCAGATAGGGTGTGGGAATTTAAGCAAACAAACTCCAATCTCCCGGATTTATTCTGTCTGTGGTAGCATCTGGTACGACTGCCTCAATCAAGGGATCGATCATGTGGTTTAAAACAGGCAAGATATCTTTATCGCCTTGAAATTATTCTAACTTATGGGGCCATTTTATAAGGGGCGTGTGCTTGTAGGTACCAAATATGCGCCTAACTGGGGGTTATTTTGGTCATTAATGCACTTGTGGACATATACCCACCTTGATGACCTCATAAAATTCTGGCCAATGTAAAAGCATGTGTGTTGCTTGATGGCATGTACTTTGATGGTGGGTGTGCACATGAGCAGAGCACACAAGTACATTTGTGGATTATAAAATACTATCATTTACGTGTGTACTTGAAACATATAGGAGTGAACACGTACACCAGCCTGACTCCATCTTGTTTGTTTCTTTTTGAAGGTGCAGTCTCCAGAATTGCGCACAGTACTACAATGAGGCCTCCCCAGAGACTTACCCAGCAGCTCTATCTCCTTTTTCTGGCTAGCCTTTCCTCTTCCTATGCATCCAAGCACTTTTTTGGCTTTTACCTCCACCTTTTTTACCTGTTTGGCCACCTATGATCATCAGATATGATAAGGAAAGGAATATAAAATAAAACCAAGGATATTATAATGCCTCTTTATCGTTCCATGGTGCACCTTGAATACTGTGTGCAATTCTGGTCGCCATATCTTAAAAAGGATATAGCAGAATTAGAAAAGGTACAGAGAAGAGCCACTCTGGCTACTAAAAGTTCCCAATTTACTAGGCATATTACCAGGACAATGTGCACTCTCTTTTTTCTGAGTACGCACACTTTTTAATCCAGTAGTAATTTGCATGTCATTAGTTTGCTGCATCGGAAGTAGAGACAGTTTATCAGGGCGTGTGTTAGAACCGTGTGTGTAGAATTCTAACACAGCACTTACTGCACCGAGACCCAAGTGAGAGATCTTGAAGGCTTCACTTCCCAAGAAAGTGGATTGCAAAAGAGGATGATGATGATAAAATTGACCTGGATAAGGAGAGAGATCTTACAAGTGCCTTATGGCTGGAAGCTAAACTTAGCAGTATGTGGTCAGGAATAGTGGATGGGCAAATTGATCACGTTCTATCATCATCTGCCTTGCAGAATTTGTTTTATTAGGAATGCCCAGAACGCTTGTTGTGACACATGAATATTGAAAAAGAAAGAGCATGCTATTTTACAATTGACATATTTTTGGGGGTGTGGGGGAGTGTGGGGACGTAAAGGTGGCAAGAATGGCAGTATCTCAAGAAAAATCCCTTGCTGTTATGTTGGTGCTCAAGGATCAGGGAGATCCTTCAGATGCAAGTCATAAGCCTGCTGGAACTCTGCAAATGCTTTGGTTCTAGGAATGGTGTGCAGTGATTTGTAGTGCTCTGTATTCGGTGAGAAGGGGGGAATCTCAGTCTGAAGTTTGACCTGCTTATGTAGGATACAATACTGCTAACACAAAAGCTTTAATATATCTTTTAGGACCATTTACAAGTGTGATTAACCTTAAAATCTGCATTTCAGCAGATGTGGTGTGAACCTCAGGCTAATCCTTTCAGCTCTGCATCAAGTGATTGCTAGTAAGTGTGCCTGCTTGATTAAGTATTTTGCTTCTAGTGAGTTCTTGAATATGTTGATTCTGATACGCACTGATTAAATGAAACTGGCAGAGTACAAAACTGCAGACAGAAATGCTGGCTGTTAAATGAGACTGAATTTGTTAAAGTATGTTTTCAGGGTGCACACAAGATATCATTTATTGAGTGACAGTCATGACAAACTATAGCCTCAGAGCTCATGTCAGGTCTAAGCAACTCAACAGCAGCACACATAGGTCTTAATCTGGGCCCAGGGAGCTAGGCCTAGCTTCAAACTGCTGCACCGGAGCACACTGCAACCATCTGCTGGAGGCCAAAACTGCTGGCAAGATCCAGAACTGCAACACCACTCATACAGGTGATAGCATCAGTAAAGCATGTCAGGCGCTGCCTCCACATGCTGGTTGAGGAACATACCTCGCTCACCTGGCCTGGGCTAGCAGGATGAGAAGGAAAGCCTATTTTGCATAGAACATCTAGGTAGGAAATGGGATGTCCAGGTCAAGACATTCACGGCTCTGTATCAATAGTGCGTGTGTAAACTGGGCACCTGTTGTGTGCACTAGCAATTTATGCATGCAATAGATGCTCAGTCATGACAAAAATCAAAACAAACTAAACTTTGTAGGCAACAAAAATTTTGGTTATGCATATGCCTATCAGGCTCACATGACTGGTTCTGAACTACAGGAGAAAAGAGAGGAGAGGAATGAGTGGACCAAAAAAAATCCCTTCAGTCCTTTGTCTGTGAGATGATTATCCCAAAACGTTTGGGGGCATGTTTACTAAAGTGTGCTAATGGTTAGTGTGGGGTTTAGCATGCACCAAGTGTGCTGCGGTAAACATTACCCTGTGCTAAAAATGCACACACTAAGAATCCCATGCAAAGAACTTAGTGCGGGTTGAAGCAGAGCATGGGCAGTTTATGGGCAGTGTGCTTAGCGCGGGCATTTTAACACATGCTGGCAATGTGGCACTTGGCACTTAAAGCCATGAGTGCTCCTGTGTTAAAATTGGAAAACTGTTTGGTGCGGGCTTACATGAGGGCATGCTGGGCATCTCTCCATTTCTTAGTGTGAGTTCTGTTGCAATCCCTGTGCTAATTTTGGGGGCTGAATGCACGGTAAGCTCCCACTTTTTATTTATTTATTTAGACAGATTTGTATACCACTTTATCCTACAATCAAAGTGGTTACATCACAATTGGAGGGTTACATTTAACATGTGGGTACTTAACAACGTTATGGAGGGTTACATTTATCATGAGGGTACTTAACAACACTATACAATGAACTCGTAAGTCTAGTTGGGATTGGGTATTGAGTTGGTGGGGGTACTTGCAATTAGTAAACATCCCCCTTGGAATCTCTAAAAAACAATTTCTAGTATAACATAATGTACTGTACAACTAGGAATGCAGAATTCACAAGCCCCTTTAGTTATTTGAATGTTGTATCATAAAATAAATGGAAACCAAATTTCAGTTTGTGTTTTTCACAGACAATTCAAAATTGCAGTGGAAAAACTGAAATGATTCAGTGTGTGTGAAAGTGTAGACATTCACTCGTAGAGAAGACCAGAAATCCAAATACTCAATGTGGGGATAATTTCATAACAAGGCGCCTTTGTGACATCTCCAAAAAGGCAGACCTGTATTATGCTTACTTTATAAATGCAATATAGGTTAATAAATGCAGTAGACTTCTACAATGACCCCAGTAAAGCACAAATTCTTATCCACCAATTTACACCTGCAATTGAAGAAGGTATAACTGTGTGCATGAACTCTTTGTATCTGTATGCGTATTTTAAAAAATATGAGGGTTATTCTGTGCCACGTATAGCAGGGATGGACAGCCCAACAGTACGGCCATCCCTGCTATTCGTGCCTTCACCCGGCCTCGGCTAACTTCCCCGCCGGTTGTGTGGGGAAGTTAGACAGGGGTGGGGAAGGGGCAGCTCAGGGGTGGGGTCTGGGCGGTCACTGGCCCTGTACATCCAGGGCCAGGGACATTTGCGGGGAAGTTATTCAACTTCCGCAGTGGAATAGCTTCTCTGGAAGTGCCCTTTTTGAAATGCCAAGGCACAGATGGGGCGGGGGCCAGAAGACATTCCCTGCAGCCCGACCCTGGCCTTAGGAGGCCAGATTGGAGGTCGGACTGTGGGGAATATGCTTTATTTTGCAGCGGCCAGCATTGCGGCTCTTCAGTGGAGCTGCGGTGCCATGGCTCCATAGAAGAGCCTTGAGTGAGTTAACTGGGGACAGTCCTGCACATTTATTTATTTAGCTGTATTTATATCCCGCTTTTCACCGGGTCAAAGCGGTGGAACATTGAACGATGGGGGGGGGGGGACAATAATCAATTTTAAGGGTATGGGCTGTCACCAGGTGGCCGACATTAATGATTTTGACAAATAATTGGGACATAGACATAGACATTTGAGCTACGGTTTCATTGGTGGGTGTTTGCTTCAGGTCCGAGGTATTCTTGGAATAGTGTGGTTTTTAGTTGTTTCCTGAAGGATAAGGGGTCTTTGTTGTTTCTGATGTGATTCAGTAGAGAGTTCCAGATGGATGGTGCATATAGTTCGAAGGCTCTGTTGCAGGTTCGTTGATTGCATATCGTCCTTTTATGGGGGATGGTGAGGGAGTTGTTGGAGGTTTGTCTGTTTTTTCTGTTGTGGGTTGGTCGGGACAGTAGTGTGCGGAGCTGGGAGGTTTGAGTTTGGTAGAGAGCTTTGTGGGTGAGTAGGGCGGATTTGTACTTGACTCATGCTTCGAGAGGGAGTATGTGTAGCTCTCTCAGGAGTGGGGTGATGTGGTCTTGTCTTTTTGCTGTCTGTATAATTCTTGCTGTGGTGTTTAAGGCAGTCCGGAGTGGGTTGGTATGGGTGGCTGGGAGTCCATGGTAGATTATATTGCAGTAGTCTAGGTGGAGGAGCGTCATGGCTTGCATCACTGTTCTGAAGTCTTGTGGTTCGAGGAGAGGTCTGAGGCGCTGTACTGTTTTAGCCTTGTGGAATATTGTTGCGGCGGTTTTTTTGATTTGTTGTTAGAGTGTGAGTGCTTGGTCTATGATGATTCCTAGGTATCTTATCTGCGGTTGTATCTGTATTTGTGTGGTCCCAATGTTGAGATGTGAGGGTGGCGTGAAGTCCGGGTCCTTTGTTACTATGAGGGCTTCTGTTTTCTTTGTTTGTTTATGTTTATGTTTATTCATTTGCTTGACCGCCCTTCAGTGGTAAACAGAGCGGTTTACAATAAAATCTTCAGTACAGTAGGGCACATGAAGATGAAAAGGAAGTTACAATTCAATATAGGACAGAGAGGAGAGAGCGGGTAGAGAGCAGCAGACACAAGGGAAGAGGCTAAGGCTGGGAGGAGGATGGATAGGTTGTTCTTTTGTAGCCAACTGGATACTGCTGTGAAGCATTCTGATAAGTGTTTGTTTGTTGGGTTGGAGGCTGTAATCGGGGCATAGAGCATTATGTCATCTGCATAGATGTGGTAGTGAATGTTGTGTGCACGTATGATTGAGCAGAGTGGTTGCAGGTAGACGAAGAGCATGGCAGATAGGGTGGATCCTTGGGGTACTCCTTGGTGTTGCTGGAAGGGGGGTGAGGTTGATGTGTTTGTGCGGATCAGTTGATGTCTATTGGTTAGGTATGAACGGAACCACTGGAGTATGGTATCTTTGATGCCAATTGCTTGTAGTCTGTGTATGAGGATGTTGTGGGAGATGGTGTCGAAGGCTGCTGATATGTCTAGGAAGACCATGGCATATCCAGAGTGTTTTGCTTGAGTTCCTATGACGAGGGTGTTCATTAGTGATGCCATGAGGGTCTCTCGACTCCGTGGAGTGGGCGGAAGCCATGTTGTTGTGGGTCCAGTATGTTGTTGGTGTCTAAGTGTTCTTGGAGCTGTCGCTGAACTACTTTTTCAATGAGTTTGGCGGTGAACGGGAGGCTTGCAATAGGTCTGTAAGAGTCAGGATCGAGGGGATCCAGGTCGTGTTTCTTTAGGGTTGGTCGAATGATTGAGGTTTTGAGGAGATCTGGCATGCGTCCTTGGGTGAGGGATTCGTTGACAATGTGGGTTAATGGTGTTTTCAAATCGTATTTGGTTTTTTTTATCCATTCTGTAGGACAGGGGTCTAGTGGAGAAGTGGTGGTATTCAGGCGAGAGATGGTGGTTGCTATTTCCTCTTCTGTGGTTGCTTCGAATGTGTTCCATTCTCTGTCTATGGTGGTGGGGTGGTTTGTTGTTGTCGTCTCTGGGTTCAGCTGTGGATTTTGTGGTCGTTGAAGCTGCTTGTATTGTTGTGCTAGTAGTTCCTGTGGGATGTTTGGTAGTTGGTCGGAGTGGTTGGGTGCTTTTGTCAGTTTTTTGACAATGTTGAAGAGTTCTCGTGGTTTGTTTATGGACGTGTTTATGATCTTTGAGTGGTAGGCTTTTTTCGCTTTGTCTGTTTCTATGTGGTATGTGTTTAGCTCATGCATGTAGTTCGTTTTGTTGTCCACTTTTTTGAGTTTTTCTCCATTTTCTTTCTGCTCGTCTGAGTTTGGTTTTGAGTTTCCGGAGGTTGGGGGTGAACCATCGGGCTCTTGTGGGAGTGTGTTTGGTTTTGTTGTTTGTTGTTGCGCTGGATGCCGAGGAGATTGTGGTGTTCCAGTTGTTGATCAGGTCATCGATATTGTTGGAGTTTTTCTGGAGTTCAGGTAGGGTTTGAGCCAGAAAATCTTCTTTGATGAATGTTTTAAATCTTCTTGTGTGTTGTTTGTTTTCCTGGTTGTGCATGTGTTGGTAGTTGTGGGATATGCTGATGAGGTAGTGATCCGACCAGGGTACATGTGTGATTTTTGGATTCTTGCTTGAGGTGGTGGTTTGGGAGTTTAGGAATATGAGGTCCAATATATTTCCTTTTTCATGTGTTGGTTCGTGTATGATCTGTGTTAGGTTCATTGCATCCATAGCGTTGAGGAAGGTTTCTGCTTGCTTGTCTTGGAGTGAAGGGAGGTTAAAGTCTCCCAGGATTATTTGTTCTTTCGTGGAGGTGGTGCTTTCAGGTATGTTTTGTAGTATTGTTGTTAGGTCGGCGTTTTGGGTGGGTGCTCGGTAGATTAGGCAGAGTGAGAGGTGCTTATTGGTGAGGGTGAGTATATCCGCTTCATTGGTTGTTTGTGACGCTTAGTTCCTGAGGTGGAGGTCGGTTTTTGCTATGATGGCTACGCCTCCTCCTCTGGCGTGTGTGCGGGAGCAGTGTTGCAGGTTGTATCCTTTCGGTGTTAAATGGTTCATGAGCACTGTGTCCGTGTCTGTTAGCCACGTTTCTGTTATGCATAGGATGTCAATCTTTTGGGTTTTGATCAAGTCTTGTAGCATGTGGTACTTGTTTCTGACTGATCGAGCATTTATTAATGAAATGGAGAGGAGGGTGCTGTTCGGGGGGTTGGGGATGTAGATTGGTGTGAGTGGTGTATGGGTGTTGCTTCATGTGGTGGGGGATTGTAGATGTTTGCGGTCTGGGCTGGTTGTTGAGTGTGTTGCGGGGAAGGGGTATAGGATCAGGAGGGGTGTTAGGAGGTATATTGGGGCTAGGAGGGGTGGCATGTTTTGTAGGCGTATTTTGGTGTTTGTAGGCATACCTGGTTTCTTGCTGTGATGGGGGCCTTTTTCTCTGTGTTGAGTTGTGTTCAGGTGGTGGTTGTTGTATTTCCACATTGTTCTGTGGCTGCTGTTGTGGTTCCTTTTGTTCTGAGGTCCAGGTGGGTTTTTGTCGGCGGGTCTGTTCTCTTTTATTTTGTTGCTGCTTGTGTGCGCCTCTGTGCCGCGCCTAAGGGCCACGCCAAAGGGCCCTCTGGCGAAGCCCTCAGGCGCGGGCGTGCCCTGTTGGGGCACCGCTTTAATGCTGTTCTGGGTCTGTGGCTGCATTGCCCCCACTGCCCCAACTGGGCAGGAGCTTCTGAGCAGGAGGGCTTCCCGCTCAGGCGCTCTACCCCGATCGGGGGAGCTGCTGAGCGATGCGGGCTGCTTCGGTGTTAAAGCAGCTCCCTTTGTGTTGGGGCGCTGCTTTAATGCTGTTCTGGGTCTGTGGCTGCGTTGCTCCCACTGCCCCGATTTGGGCAGGAGCTTCTGAGCGGGAAGGCTTCCCGCTCAGGCGCTCTACCCCGATCAGGGGAGCTGCTGAGCGATGCGGGCTGCTTCAGTGTTAAAGACTGAATTGCAGTCCTGGCCTGCATGTGCAGGACTGCTCGCGATTCTGATCTCACAGGGCTAGATGTACTCCGCGGGATCAGAATCGCGATCACCTTTGTACATCTGGTTCAGACCGAATGTACAGATTCCGTCCATACTGTTCCGTCCATACTGTGTCCACGGGAAAGCCTGTGCACAGATCACATAAAAGTAGGCAAGTTTGTATGACATTTAATGATTTCTCTGTAGTGAATATAACATAAGAAAAATCATACTTGGTCAGACCGAGATTCATCAAGCCCAGCATCCCAGCTCCACAAGCATCCTACAGATCCCAAAAAAGTAGATCTATGCTCATAGCTCATTTTCAGGGATAAGCAATGGCTCTCCCATGTCTACCTGGCTATTAATATTTTATGGACTTTTTCTCCAGGAGCTTGTCCAAAACTTCTTTTGAATCGTGCAATGTTGGTCTCTGACCACATTCTCCAGGAACAGATTCCACAGCTTGATTGTGTTGCGTGAAAAAAAAAAATTTGTAATTTGTTTTTTCACTCTATAGATGATTAGTTTCATGGACTGGCTTCTTGTTTTTGTGTTGTTTGAAAATTCAAACAGCCATTTCCAATTCAACCCAATCAAAATTTTATAAACTTCTATCATATCCCATTTCAGTTGTCTTTTCACCAAGCTAAAGAGTCTTAACCTGCTTAGCCTCTCATCATAAGGAAGATGTTCTATCCCCTTTAATATTTTCTCACCTTTCTTTGAATCTTTTCTAGTTCTCCGTTGTGTTCTCCATCTCTTTTTGAATAATCCTTCACATTATATTTGCTTTTTCAGCAGCCGCAGCAGCACCCAATGTTGAAAATTTTGATGTATTATTCACAATGGCTCCAAGACCTTTGTCTTGTGTGTTGTTGTTAAGTGTCATCGAGTCGGTGTCGACTCATGGCGACTCTGGATAGTTTTTCTAAACTGTGCTCAGTCTTCTGTCAGGCTGCTCACTGTTGACAGAGTGGCATCTATAGCTGCTGTTATTGTATCAATCCATCTCATTGCTGACCTTCCTCTTGCGTTGACCTTCTACCTTGCCAAGCATGACGTCTTTCTCTAATGATCTCTCTCTTCGCATAATGTGTCTAAAGTATGAAAGTCAAAGTCTTGTCATCTGAGCTTCTAAAGAAAGTTTAGGTTTGATCTCCTCTAGTACTGACTGTTTTGTTCTTTGGGCAGTCCATGGAATACACAGTATTCATTGCCAGCACCATAATTCAAAGGCATCAATTTTCGTCCTATCTTTTTCACTGTCCAACTTTTGCATCTATATGACATTATTGAAAATACTATGGCTCGAACAAGTCGAATCTTTGTAAGGACAGCAACATCTCTGCTCTTGAGAATCTTGTCAAGGTCTTTCATAGCCATTCTGCCAAGAGCAATACATCATCAGATTTCTTGACTGCTTGTTTCTTTATTGATAGTTGATCCAAATAAGTTAACGTTGTCCACTATTTCAATTTCTTCTCCATCAATGATGATCTTATTGATTTTGCTAGTTGTCAGGACCTTTGTCTTCTTTATATTAAGGTGCAGGCCCATTTTAAGACTATGTTCCTTGATCCTGAGAAGCATTTCAGATCATCTTCACTTTCAGCCAATAATGTGGTATCATCAGCATAGTGAAGGTTGTTGATAATACCACACCTCTTCACACCTCTGTTGTCTTCATTCAGTCTTGCTTCTCTGATGATTTTTTTATGCATATAAATTAAAATGGTTAATTGGAGGAAAGTATGCAGCCTTGTCGTACACCTTTGCTGATTTTAAACCTTTCTGTTTCTCCTTGTTCCGTTCGAACTGTTGCTTCTTGATCAATATAAAGGTTGTGCAAGAGAACAATCAAGTGTTCTGGTATATCCATGCTTCTTAATGTGGCCCAGAATTTCTCATGGTTTACACAGTCAAAAGCCTTGCTGTAGTCAAAGCACAAGTATGAGAAATATCCTTTTGGTATTCTTTAGTTCTTTCAAGAATCCATTTCACATCCGTGATGATGTCTCTCGTTCCTTGCCCTTTCCTGAACCCTGCTTGCACTTCAGGTAGTTCTCTTTCTAGGTATGGTTGTATTGAAATCCAAGTAAATCACATCTAGTGCACATCCTCAATTTAATTGTCTAAGTCACCAAATTGACAAGTCAGATTCATTTGACATGATCTGTTTTTGGGACTACTATGTAACCTCAGATCCTACAATCCACTGGATTCAAGAAAGCTCCCTATCCTTTTCTTTAGTAGAGTATTTTTCCTTGTAGTTCCCATCCTTTATCTCTTACCACTTTTATGAAGTGGGACCACCGCAATTCCTCTCCAGTCCCATGGAATCAGTCCTCTTTCCAAAGATCTATTGAACACATCCTTCAAAGGAAATATCAGAATCTCTGTGAGCTCCCTTAGTATCCTTGAATGTATCTCCCCATGGTCTTGCCAATTTCAGTTTTCTAGTTCTACACAAACCCCTTCATCAGTAAATGGTGTGGCTTCTATCCCTCTCCCATATGCACTCTTGCCAGTGTCAGTGGTCCTTCACCAAGTTAGTCTTCTGGGCAGACGTGAAGAGCAAAGCCATGATCATATCAGACTGCTGCAGAAAGAGGAGAACAAAGCAGCTGAGGTGAAGGCAGGAGAAATTTAAAGGGATATTGGGCTTGTGAAAGGAAGAATGAGGGATAATGAAGGGCAAAGTGTAAAACAGAGGGAGAGAGTAGTGGAAGGCAGCAGGAGAGGTGCTGGGGAAGAGTGCAAGGGGTTGGATGCTGAAGAGATGAATGTATGAGGAGAGAAGGTCACAATGTGTATATACCAAAAGGTACAACCACCCCTTCCCTCCCATGCAGAAGACACCCACAAAGGTGCCTAACCCCCACATGACACACACACAGGCACCCTACCCTTGCATCACTTATGTGCATACAGACACCCCACCCCACCTCTGTACAACACACAGGCATCTCTCCCCTGCAGAAATATATAGCTAACACCAGTTATAACAATACCTCATACACATCTATCTTTGAACTCTTCATCCTTACCCCCACAGACTTGCACTATCTTGTCGCACTGGTGGGGAGGGTATTTTAGAAGCCCTGTTTGTGACTAGGACATCTGAAAACCCTGCTGTCCAATATTCAGCGGTACTATCTAGATAGTGCCAGGGTGGTCTATGCCAGGGTGAGGGTGGTACGAGCTCTTTATATGGTTAGCGGCAATTTTCATTCTGCTAACCAGATAAGTAACCATATTAAGTTAGGCCAAAAAAACCTGGCCTAACTTTATGTGGTTTAGCAATTCAGACAGTGTCTGAATATTGCCACTGTGCAGATCGCTGCCATGGTTAGTGCTGAAACTGAATATCCAGTGCTGGAAAATATCCGGATTCTGGCCCAGGAATATCTAGTTTTAAATTTTAACATCCTGGTTGACGCTTCAAAAAACGCTGTTCGGGGAGTTTAAATATTGACCTTACATCTTTATTTTTCTAGGAACCTGTTTGAAGAATGATTTGGGTTCCTTTGTCTCTTACTTTTATTTACTTTCCTTAAATAAAAATGAGTTGCCAATATTATAGCTCCTTATAGTTTAGCCCACTGTTCTTCCACCTCCTATGTCATCCCATCATGCTCCTCCATAAGGGATTTTCTCAGTCAGTATTTTTGAAATCCAGGACATTGAGCTTTTGTGTAGCTTGGCCATTACACTGACCTATACTGTCTGACGATGGTACTCAGGTGGGCACCGGCCTGGACAATAGAGGCAGTGTCTCTCTCATTTTCAGGTGCAATATTGCCCCTCTTCCTTGTCATTTCCAGCTCAGTTTTTGGTCCCCAAGAGAATTTTGCCATCATTTTCAGAACCCTTGCTTTCTTTTCAGATTACGTTGATGATTATTTTTTTTGCTGACTTGTGATATGGTCTGTCTGTGGCTGGAGATGGTGGTGGTGAAGGACTGGTGATGGAAATGGAAGGAAGTAGTTCTACATCTGGTTTTACCCCCGAGTCACTGAAAATTCCAAAATGTTTTCCCATCAGACCTGGGAGAAATCTCTTAAGTGCCATTTGAACTTAAATTATTCACATATCATTACCGTTTGCGTAGTTTTCAGGGCTCTGAGCACAATTATCAAAGATGTTTGTTGTTCTTTCATTAGGTTTCTCTTTCTGTGCATGTCTGCAGATATAGTCGATTTGATGTCATTCTGCAGAGGCATCTGTAAGGTTTAGCAGCCTGAGATTGCTATGCTTTTACCATTGTTTGTTTTTTATGGAGATGGACCAGCACTATATACGCAAACATTTTTATTTTTTTGCTCATAGTCTGAACAAGGAAGAACATCCTCAGTGGCTTTCCTCTGCCCAGTCCCACATATTGGTGGCATTAGGATCTCAGCTTGGCATATAGATAATGTCATTTATTTTAATGTAATTAACTGATGATGCACACTCTGATAGTGCGTGTTTATGCTGTGTTAGGCTTGATATACCACACCTTCACAGCAGGGCGGTGTACAAATTAAAAAAAAAAAGAAAAAGGCAGAAAAGAACGCCAGTAAATGAGACAGGAAAAATAGCACAATCACACTGGGAGAGGAGCAGAGGAGGGAGAGATACATAGAGGGCAGATTAGGAGCTGGAGGGTGGCAAGTTGAAGGCTATTTGGAAAGGTGGGTCTTAAGCAAGGTTTTGAACTTAGGGTTTGAGACGGAGCTCAATGGGTAGTGCATTCCATGAGGCAGATTTGAGATAGTAAAAAGCAGAGATGCGGGTGGATTCTAGCCAGGCGTTCGAGGCAGAGGGAAGGTGTAGATGACTGGCGTGGATGTTACGGAAGGTGACAGGGGATTGAAAAGTATATAAAGAGGAGATGAGGTGACCTTAATATGCTGTGCAGAGCTTCCATGCTGTCTTTAGCAATTAAAATGTTGATTCATTTACTGAGAACACTGGATAACTTCCTGCTTGAATTTGTTCTAAGATGTGGATTTTGGTGAATTGAGTCCTTTGATAATAGCTTTGTACATCCCAACCCTGGCCTTACAACTAAATCCCATACAGAAAGGAGGGTGCCGACAGTTCCCACCTTATCACGGTGGCTAGGCTAAGAAACAGTAGGGCCCTTATTTAAACTATGCATTGGCATGAAAAGTGAAACTGGATATTCAGCACCAGAATCCGGATATCCTCCAGCACTGAATAGCTGGTGTCATCACCAACTCAACTAGTGGCGCTATCTGGATACACCACAAAAAAAGGCTTACTTCATGCAGTTTGTTATTCATTTAGCGGACTGAATATCGCCGCTCACTTTATTTATTTAACAGGTTTTTTTATACCGCTTTATCATTTCCATCAAAGCAGTTTACATTGCAACTTAAACTCGGTAATGTACATTAAACAGGGACACTAATAACTTTGATTTGTTAGGCTTGATATACCACACCTTCACAAACACAGCAGTTACAATTTAATGTGAAGAAGTGCAGTGTCATGCACTTGCGAAGTAGAAATCCAAGGGAATTGTATGCGATAGGAGGTGAGATGGTGGTGTGCATGGACAAGGAAAAGGACCTTGGAGTGATTGTTTCTGAGGTTCTCAGGGTGGCGAAGCAGTGTGACAAGGCGGTGGCAAAAGCCAGAAGGATGCTGAGTTCTATACCGAGAGGAATTACCAGCAGAAAAAAAGAGGTACTGTTGCCACTGTACAAGTCACTCGTGAGGCCTCACTTGGAATACTATGTTCTGTTTTGTAGACCATATCTCGCAAAGGACATAAAAAGGCTGGAAACTGTTCAGAGGAAGGTGACCAAAATGATTTGGAGCCTGCGTCAGAAGACTTATGAGAAGAGACTTGAAGACCTAAATATGTATACTCTGGAGGCGAGGAGGGACAGGGGAGATATGATTCAGACCTTTAAATACTTAAGGGTATTAATGAACAAACAAACCTCTTCCAAAGATGGGGAAGCTATAAAACTAGAGGGCATAACATGAAGCTGCAAGGGGGTAAACTGAAAGGCAATGTCAGGAAATACTTTTTCACTGAAAGGGTGGTAGATGCTTGGAATGCCCTCCTGATGGAAGTGGTGGGGGCAAATACAGTGACAGAATTCAAAGTGGCAGGGGACAGACAAAGTGGATCCCTTTATAGAAATGGGATAAAATCAAAACAAACATACCTATCTCTTATATCTCAGTAAATAGTGGTGACCTACATAGAGCAGTGGGTGCGCCTCTAAGCAAAGGCATGGGGAGGGGTGACCTGCAGAGAGCAGCAGGTGCACCTACTCTTGCTGCTTTGCTGGGCAGACTAGATGGACCATACTGGTCTTTATCTGCCATCATATACTATGTTACTATGATTTTTCTGAGGCAATAGTGAGTCTGATGTCAGTACCAGGCAAAATGGTAGAAAACATTTTAAATAATAAAATTATTGATCATGTGTATAGTCATGGTTTAGTGGGAGAAAGCCAACATGGACTTAGCCAAGAAAAGTCGTGTCTTACTAATCTGTTATATTTTTTTGAAGGTGTGAATAAACAGGTAGACAAAGGTGAGCATCTGGATTTTCAGAAAGCCTTTTAAAAGGTCCCTCATGAGACTCTTGGCAACATTAAAAAGTCATGGGATTGCAGGCAGTGTAGTATTATGGATTAGGAACTTGTTAAAAGATAGAAAGCAGAGTAGGGCTAAATGGCTAATTTTCTCAATGGAGAAAAGTAAATAGTGGAGTATCGCAAGGATCTGTGCTGGTCCCACTGCTTTTTAACATATAAATAAATGACCTAGAAATGGGAATAATGAGTGAAGTGTTCAAATTTGCAAATGGCACAAAATTATTCAAAGTTGTTAAAACCCTAGAAGACTGTGAAAAATTGCAAGAGGACCTTGATAAATTGGAAAACTGGGCATTCAAAAGGCAGATGAAATTTAATGTGGACAAGTACAAAGTTATGCACCTAGGAAAGAACAATCCAAACTATGGTTACACGATGCAAGGTTCCTCATTAGGAACCACCACCCAAGAAAAGGATTTATACATCATCATGGAAAATACGTTGAAACCCTCTGCCCAGTGTGCAGTGGCAGCCAAGAAAGTAATTACAGAATGCACAAAGGGAGGACTGACCTTGTTGTTGGGACACGGTACCTCAGGCCGGAGGGCCTGGGGTTCAATTCCAACCTGGGGACAGCAATCTCAAGCCGGAAGGACTGGTGTTTCTAGTCCGATAGGCACTCCTTGTGGCCTTGGGCAAGGCACTTAACCTTCTGTTGCCTCAAATGCACATAGATTGTGAGCCCTTTGGGAACAAGGGAATGTATCCAGTACCTGTTTGTAGTGAATACATAATGTAAACCTCTTTGATTGAAGGATAAGGTGGTATAGAAAACAGGTTAAATAGATAAATAGAATACTAGGAATCATAAGGAAAGGAATGCAGAATAAAACTAAGGATATTATACTGCTTTTGTATCATTCCATGGTGCAATCACACCTTGAATATTGTGTGCAGTTCTGGTCACCATATCTTAAAAAGGAAATAGAAGAATTAGAAAAGGTAAAGAGAAGAGCTACCAGAATAGTAAAATACACCTATGAGGAAAGGCGTAAAAGGTTAGGGCTGTTTAAGTTGGAAAAGTGACGGCTGAGGGGAGATATGATAGAGGTCTGTAAATGAATGAATGGCGTGGAATGGTTTAACGTAGATCCGTTGTTTACGCCATCAAAAATTAGAAAGACTAGGGGACAGGCAATGAAGCTACAATGTAACCGTTTAAGACTAATAAAAAAAAATATTTTTTTACTCAACGCCTAATCAAACTCTGGAATTCGTTACTGGAGGATGTAGTAAAAGCTGTTAGTGTAGCTAGGTTTAAAAAAGATTTGGACAAGTTCCTGGAGAAAAGGTCCAGAAACCATTACACAGGTACACTACCAAAAAACTGCCTCCAGTTTTGCAACTGATTCCTATAGATTTTGGGGTGCTGAATCCAGGAAAAATAGCCAAAATGTTCCATCACGTCACGTTTTCTTGCAAAATTAGATTTCTTACCCATATAAGGAATGTTCACATAATTTCTTTTTAGCCGACTGCAGTTTATTTTCTTGGCCCAAAATAGAGGTTGTAATGGTTAACTAACTAGAAACACTCCCTCATGATATTTTAGAGTGTTTTGTATTCATTTTATACATTAACAGGACAATTGGGAGGCGGGGGGCTAAATCCAGTACTCGCGCTGGCGCATGTTCTTTCCTGTTCTCCTCGCCTCGTTCGCTCGCTCAAACACGGTGGTTGCGACATGAATGTTCCTGTCAAATTTCAGTTTCTTGCAAGTTCATTATTACCTTTTCTTTGCTCAGTCGTAATCCAGCTTTATTCCGAAGTGGTTCACTACAGTTGTAGTTTGCAGTGCTGTGTATTTGTGATGGCTCACAGAGCCAGAGGTTGCGTCAACTCTCCGGACAGTTTTTGTTTTATTTGTGGGGAATATACCGTGAAAAAGCGGCAGAGGAACATTTCTGCATTTATTAAAAAAGTATATTTCGCCTATTTCGGTTTGAAGTTAGGCGATCAAGACAAACTGTGGGCTCCTCACAAAGTGTGCAAGACATGTGAGGAAGATCTACGCTTATGGATGAAAGGTAAAAAACAAGCATTTCGTTTCGGAATACCTATGATGTGGCGTGAACAAAGAGACCACAGCAGTGACTGCTATTTTTGCTCTTGCATTGTGAAGGGATACAACTTAAAAAATAAGAACGTAATAAGTTACCCCAACCTTCCCTCAGCAATTAGGCCTATGCCTCATAGCAACGAAGTACCTGTGCCTGAACCACCAAAATCTTTGGATCATATTTGTGTGGATGGTTCTGATCATGATGAGACTCATCAGATGGCTTTTCCCGATGAGTCCAGTACTTCCGAGTTTGAAACTGAACCAGATCCGAAACCTGAACTTTTCTCTCAAGCTGAATTGAATGATTTAGTCCGGGATTTAGGACTCCCAAAAGATGCTGCCCAACTGTTAGGTTCTCGGCTTAAACAGAAAAATCTATTGTCACCAGGAACAACTTTTTATTGGTACCGCAACCGCGAGACACAATTTTTGAAGTATTTCAGCAAAGAGGAAGATTTGGTATTTTGCAACGATATATACGGAGTGATGGAAAGGTTTAAACTCAAGTATGATCCTGCTGAATGGCGGCTGTTCATTGATTCGTCAAAAGACAGCATAAAAGGTGTTCTTCTTCATAATGGCAACACATTCGCTTCAGTTCCTATTGCTCACTCTGTTATTTTCCAAGAAAAATACGAGAATTTGGTCCTGATTCTTCAGAAGATTCGTTATGATGAGCATAAGTGGATGATTTGTGGAGACTTTAAAATTCTATCCATGCTATTAGGGCAGCAATCTGGTTTCACCAAATATCCCTGCTTCCTTTGCTTGTGGGATAGCCGGGCCCGCGACCTACACTGGGGGAAAAAAGACTGGCCAATTCGGGAGTATTTGAGACCCGGTGAGAAAAATGTTCTTCATGAGAGCTTGGTACCTCGTGATAAAATTCTATTACCACCTCTCCACATTAAGTTGGGTCTCATTAAGCAATTCATGAAGTCCCTTCCAAAAGATGGTGAGTGCTTTCGGTACCTTTGCTCAAAGTTCCCCCGACTTTCTGAAGCAAAGCTAAAGGAAGGAGTGTTTGTTGGCCCTGATATAAGGAAACTCATTTCAGATGGAGCATTCGCTGAAACGATGTCTGAGAAGGAAAAAGAAGCCTGGGATTCCTTCAAGGATGTTGTTCTCAAATTCTTGGGGAACAGGCGGGATGAGAACTATAAGGATATTGTTGCCAGGATGCTCAATGCCTTCAAAGAACAAGGCTGTAACATGAGCCTGAAAGTCCATTTCTTGCACTCCCATGTGAACTACTTTCCCGAAAACTTGGGGGCGTACAGTGAACAACAAGGTGAAAGGTTTCACCAGGACATCAAGGACGCAGAGAGAAGGTACCAAGGAAGATGGAACACCACTATGATGGCTGATTTCTGCTGGTTGCTGCTGCGGGAAACCCCAGATGAAAAATACGTCAAGCAGCGCACTAAGAGAAGCATTCGGGGGAAGAAGAAACGGGCCCACCAGGAGATTGATTGACCCAAGAATGACTTTAAAATCTAAACTGTGTTGACAAATATCGTGTTTTTACTAAACTTTGAAATAAAAATTTGCTAGTTATTACCACAGTGTCGGATCTCATTTATTAGAATTTTATTTTCACACCATCGGGTGTTTGTCTTCATGTATTGCAATGGTGCGGTTTGCGTTTTCTATTCTTACATACATACCTGTACAACATTTTTTGCACATTTCTTTGCTTTGCTTTGTGTCTAACCTCGCTCTTATATCTCAATGTTTGTGCACATGTATGTGGCTGTTTTAAGTGCAGACAATTTTGCTACCATCACAGTGTGTTTTGTTGACATTACTCTATTCTTATGTGCTGCCTTGTTACAATTTTCTTTATTCTTATTTGAATAACTACTAAACAATTAGTATAAAGAATTCATCCAAGAAACTTTTATCTCGATCGCACTCAATCTGAAACGTTCACCTCAAACTGCTAACCCAATGTAGCAAAAAATCTGTACGTGATGGAGCAAATTGGTTACCAGATTTGGATTCAGCGCACCAAAAAACGTAAAAATCAATCGAAACATTAGAGGCAGTTTAAAAAAAAATTTTTTTAGTGTACCTGTGTTATTAAAGAGGACTCAGGAAATCCACTGCTTACCCCAGGACAAGTATTATGGAACCTGTGTTCCTTTTTGGGAACCTGCCAGGTACTTGTGATCTGGATTGGCCACTTTTGGAAAAAGGATACTGGGCTTAATGCGCCTTGGTTGACACAGTATGGCATTTCTTCTGTTCTTATTAAAACAGTTTGTATTTCTAGGAATTCAGTCCCTCACTTGGTTTGCAGTTTGTCATGTTGTGAGGGTTTGTGTGCATCAATGATGCTGAGGGCTAAGCTATTGGTAGTTTAACTACTGGAAGGTCTCAGCTGAGGTGCCAGACCAAGAGAATGGGACAGTGTTGACAGCAGAGGATAATATTTCTGTGACAATGGCAACAAGACTAAACTTAAGCTGTGCGGAAGAAAGGCCTGGCTATCTACTTCCGTATCTTGCCACAAAAACCCAATGGATAGTCACAACAAAACAAATTGCACTATAGTGCTGGAAATGAGACCCCCCAGGTTGGAAGGCACTCAACTAGCTACTGGGGAGGAGCTGAAGACTTTTCAGAGTAAAGCCAGCATTTATAATGTGGTTGGATCAAAGCCCTCGGACGTCTGACTGCTGATGTAGCTGCGCATGAAATGAGAGTCAAAAGCTGTAAAGATGTCTTACATATTGGGACATGGAACTTACGAACCATGAACCAACAGAAGTTGGAGGTGGTCAAGAATGAAATGGAAAGTGTACAACTCGATCTGTTGGGTGTCAGCGAACTGAAATGGACTGGCATCAGGCATTTTGCATCTGATGATCACATGGTCTACGAAATGAAAGACAAAAAAGAAACAGTGTTGCATTTATAATAAAGAAGAAACTTGCAAGAACTGTAATGAAATACAATGCAGTCAGTGAACGCTTAATTTCTATTCGTCTACGAGGAATGCCTATCAACACAACTATAATTCACGTATATGCCCCAACAACAGGTGCAGAAGAGGATGAAATTGATGAGTTCTATGAACAAGTACAAGCTGAAATTGACAGAACAGGCAAACAGGATATCCTGATAGTAATGGGTGACTGGAACGCAAAGGTTGGCAACAAAGAAGAAGACAAAATGGTTGGAAAATATGGACTTGGCAAAAGAAATGAAGCTGGAGAAAGACTGATACAATTCTGCAAGACCAAGGAACTATTCATCTCAAACACCTTCTTCCAGCAACAGAAGCGGCAACTGTACACATGGACTTCACCCAATGGATTGTACAAAAAACAAATTGACTACATCTGTGGAAGTCAACGATGGAAAAGCTCTATAACATCAACAAAGACAAAATCGGGAGCTGACTGTGATATCAATCACCAACTACTAGTATGCAAACTGAAGCTAAAGTTGAAAAAGTGCAAGCCACTCATGAATGTAGCAAAATATGATCTTGAGAATATATCACTGGAATTTAAAGACTGCTTGCAAAATCAATTTGCTGCTTTAGATACAAATGACAGAGCTCCAGAAGAGTTATGGGATGACATCAAGAAGGCTATTTTGGAAGAAAGTGAGAAATCTCTAGAAAAGGTGAAAAAGCAAAAATGGCCAAAATGGATGACAGAAGAAACTCTGAAAATTGCCCAGAAATGCAGAGAAGCTAAAGCCAGAGGAGAAAGAGGCAATTGCAAAACTAAATGTGCAGCAAGACAAGACAAAGTGAAGTACTACAATGACACATGCAAGGAAACAGAAGCAGAAACTATTAGTCAGTACAGAGGATGGCTACTAAAATGGTTAGTGGTCTTCATTATAAAGCATATGAGGACAAACTTAAAGATCTTAATATGTACACCTTAGAGGTAAGGCGGGATAGAGGTGATATGATTGAGATGTTTAAATACCTCCATGGCATAAATGTGCAGGGGGAGAGCCTCTTTCAATTGAAAGCAAGTTCTGCTACAAGGGGACATGGGATGAGGGTGAAAGGGGATAGATTCAGGAGTGATATGTGGAAATATTTCTTTACGGAGAGTGGTGGATCCGTGGAATAGTCTCCCAGTGAAGATGGTAGAGATGAGGACAGTATCTGAATTCAAAAAAGCATGGGACAAACACAGAGGAGCTCTAAAGGAAAAAAGGGGACTGTTGTAGTTGTTGATATGGAAGGACAGACTAGATAGGCCATGTGGTCTTTTTCTATGTTTCTAAGATCGGCTTTCCTAAAGCTGCGAGAGTTAAAGAAAAAATTCTAGCCTCGAATTGGAATGTTACAAGATGCTCAAGGATCCATGTTGAATGATGCTGAGAAGATCAAGGAAAGGTGGAAAGAATATACAAAGTTTTTATATGATAAAGACTAAGTGGACCAACAGCCGTTTCAACCTGTACTTTATGATCTCGAGCCATTGGTGATGAAAGAAGAAGTTGAAGCAGCATTGAAAGCCTTATCAAAGAACAAAACACCAGGCATTGATGACATTCCCATAGAAGTATTACAGCAGTCTGATGCAACTGTTACCATACTTACAAGCTCTGCCAGGAAATTTGGAAGACAACATCATGGCCAACTGACTGGAAAAGATCTGTGTTTATACCAATACTAAAGAAAGGTGATCCAACTGACTGTGGAAATTATCACACAATCGCTCTGATCCCACATGCCAGCAAGATTCTACTAAAGATTATTCAGCAGAGACTACAACCATATCTGGAACGAGAACTACCTGAAGTGCAAGCAGGGTTCAGGAAAGGGCGAGGAACGAGAGACATCATCGCAGATGTGAGATGGATCCTTGAAAAGACTAAAGAATACCAAAAGGATATTTATATGTGTTTTATTGACTACAGCGAGACTTTTGATGGTGTAAACCATGAGAAACTCTGGGCCACTTTAAGAAGCATGGGTATACCAGAACACCTGATCTTTCTCCTGCACAACCTTTACATTGATAAAGAAGCAAGAGTTCAAACAGAACAAGGAGAAACAGAATGGTTTAAAATTAGCAAAGGTGTACGACAAGGCTGCATACCTTCCCTCTACCTGTTTAATATGCAGAACAAATCAGAGAAGCAGAATTGTATGAAGACAACCGAGGTTTGAAGATTGCTGGGAAACTCATCAACAACTTTCGCTATGCTGATGATACCGCATTATTGGCTGAAAGTGAAGATGATCTGAAACATTTGCTTTTCTCAAGATCAAGGCACATACAGTAGTCTTAAAATGGGCCTTCACCTTAATATAAAAAAGACAAATATCCTGACAACTGGAAAAATCAATAAGTTCATCATTGGTGGAGAAGAAATTGAAATAGTGGACAATTTTAACCTACTTGGATCAACTATCAATAAAGAAGCAACAAGCAGTCAAGAAATCAGACGATGTATTGCTCTTGACAGAACGGCTATGAAGGACCTGGACAAGATTCTCAAGAGTAGAGATGTCTCTCTCCATACAAAGATTTGACTTGTTCAAGCCATGGCATTTCCATTTCACTGTTCAAATGGATGCGAAAGTTAAACAGTGAAAAAGATACAGGAAGAAAATTGATGCCTTTGAATTGTGGAGCTGGCAACGAATACCGTGTATACCATGGACTGCCCGAAGAACAAACCAGTCAGTACTAGAGGAGATCAAACCTAAACTTTCTTTAGAAGCTCAACTGACAAAACTTCGACTTTCATACTTTGGACACATCATGCAAAGAGAGAGATCATTAGAGAAAGACATCATGCTTGGCAAGGTAGAAGGTCAATGCAAAAGAAGAAGACCAGAAATGAGATGGATCCATACAATAACAGCAGCTACAGGTGTCAAGTTTGTCAATAATGAGCCGCCTGACTGAAGACTGAGCACAATTTAGGACAACTATCCAGAGGGTCGCCATGTGTCGAAATTGACTCAACGGCACTTAATAGCAACAGAAATTTACTTAACTATTTTTGTTACTGGTTTACTCAAATTAAGTGTGTGTTCGTTAAGTTCCCAGTTAAATTTTAGAGAAAAATTATGTAAATAGTTTCTTCAGTGCAGGCTTTAATGGTATCAACAAATCTCATGTGGATTTTGGATGATGTGCTAATAGTCCTGGCTGCTTGGACGATCTGTTCACATTTACTGATGAAATCACCTACAGTTTACTCTGTCTACAAAACAAAAAATAAAATTCCTCTTCATTCTCTAATTACAATTTCCCTGAAACAAAAATGTGTGCACCTGTTCTACTGATCCACAAGCTAAAAAAAAAAAAAATAAAGCAAACATCATGTTAAACGTTATCCTAATTGCATTTTCTACAAAACAAGAAAACACATGCTGAGTTCTGTTTATCTTCAATAAAATCTCATCTCATTTCTTATCCAGCCACAGAAAGAAGCTTCGTTTTCAGATTTTAAACCTCCTGTAGAAAGAATTTAATTTTTGTCTGTCTTTAACAGCCAAGAAACGAGTTGCAGATAACATTTTGGGGCTTGTTTACAAAGCCGCGGTAGCGATTCACAATCGTTATCGGAGCCGCGGCTTTGTAAACAAGCCCCTTTGCCTTACATCCTGACCATCCCTGTGCTCAGCCAAAAATCTCAGCTCTTTACACTTTAGACTTGAAAAGGGTGGCTGCTCTTGGTTAATGGACCTTGATTAATATTCAATTCTCTGTCTATAATCAGCTAAGAAGGATGAATATGTAATATATTGCCTAGGTGATGCAGGCTATACACCACAAGTTCTTTGTTCTAGACAAAGGTTTACCATAATAACTTGTCTCTCAAAAGCTGTGAGCTTATTACCTTGCAATGCCTTGAAGAGAAAATATTTTTTCACTCAGCGTGTAATCAAACTCTGGAATTTGTTACCAGAGGAAGTAGTAAGAGCTATTAGTGTAGCTGGGTTTAAAAAAGGTTTGGACAAGTTCCTGGAGGAAAGGTCCATAAACCATTATTAAAAAGGGACCCAGGATATCAATGCTTGACCCAATACAAGCATTGTGGAACCTGTGTCTTTTGGGGATACTGCTAGGTACGTATGACCTAGATTGGCCACTGTTGGAAACAGGATACTGGGCTTGATGGACCTTGGTCTGACCCAGTATGGCATATCTTATGTTCTTATGTTAGGTTAGAGCCAGAATCTTAAGCTTGGCCCTAATATTCATAGACAATCAATGAAGTTGGAATAACAACAGAGTCCACCAAGATTTAGTTTGTTTAGTTTAATGAACAACTTGATACATCACCTTTTGTGTGGAGAACAATAAAGTGGTTTGTGGCAACATCACTCTGGCTGCTGCATTTTGGACTCCCTGAAGCCAATGTGTGAGCATTACAGTAGTCCAGAGAGGTCAGTGCCAATACCTGTACCACCCTTCAAAGCTATCTAAGCTTCTGGAGCATTTGTACTTTATAAAATGCAGCCTTGGTCATATGGAATACCTGATTTTCTAGGTTCAGTCTCAGGTCTAGCACCACTCCTAGATCTGTAAGCAGTAAAGAACAAGCAACCTTCCCTGTCCCCAGTTAACTGATATTTGGTTAGCTAATGGACTGGCATTTAAAACATAACATCTCCATTTTAGATATAACAGGAGGCTGTTAACCAACCGCCAATGCGAAATAGCGCCAAGACTAATTGAAGTCTTAGGGCTTCTTTCTATCTGTAGTGGTAAGAGAATCTGGATGCTATCAACATAGATAACTCATAAAACCTAAAAAATACATTCAACTTCCCAAAGGTTACATGAAAATATGAAACAAAAGGGGAGACAAAGAAGAACCTTGTGGTACCCTACAAGGTAGACAGAAACAAAATGTAGTCAGTGAGTTCTTAACAGTGTAATGCTACCAATCAATGAGCTAAACCATTCCAATAATGCGCTTTCCAGCAGTAGGGCACCATGCCTATGCAAAAATTAAAAACAATTTTTCAGATAACACACAGAAGAAAAGACCAAGAGAATCAAGCCAATCTATTCCCCCTTATTTCAAGATCTCATCTTAAATGGCCATCACACCATCTCCATACTTTAGCTAGATGAGACGGATCTAGTTTTCCAGTTTTCTCCAAAAGAGATTAATTTCAGGATAATGATATGTTTAGTAAGTTTTGCCAAAAAAGAAATTTTGTAATGGTCTGGTAGTTGGGGCCAGGGTTAGGTGTTTCACTTCAAAATATGGACTTTGAGGCGGTCTAGCTCACATTGGGTGAGGGGGCTGCCTGATCTTTGTATTGCTCTGGGTTTCTATGGGCAAGAGAAAGACTGAAGCACAGTTGGGGAAGATACCTTTGAATCCCCCGAGTTTGCCGATATCTGGTCCTATGAATCCTTTCTTACATGAGCCTCCAGCAGTGTAAAGCTTCAGTGTAACTACGGTGATGTTGACACTGTGGTCGGTGGACCCGGCATCTTCCTCTGAGGCCAATATCTCTCTCTCCCCAGAGGGGTGTCTCCCCCCACCTCCTGGATTAACGTTGCAGCTGCAGAGGGTCGTTGCTGACACCTGATTGGAAGGTGATGCAGTGGAGTTCAACGTTCAAGGGAGCACAGCTGCAACAAGTGCTATGACAACGATGCCACTGTCAGGACGTTCGGTGGCTCCAGTAATGCAATTGAGGGGGATTGAAGCGGGTGGCCAAAATGGAGTTATTGTGTCAGCACCCACTGTTCTAGCTCGGCTATTCCGAAGGTCCTCTCACCAGCGGTGGTTTTGATAAGACCAACTAAATTTACCTTAGAGACTCTTTGGAACACTATCGCTAATTTGACTGCACTCAAACCCAGCAGTTGCAGTCTAAATTTCAAGATCAAGCTAACATGATTGCATATTAGCAGACTGCAATTGAGGGTTTAAAAATTAGTGTTTTGGATCAAACCGTCACGATTGACTTTTTCCAAGATTCTAACATCTCTATTATGAAGGACAAGTGCTACTAGATTTAAATTGGAGGCCCTTGAAAATGTGTCCAGGGCATCCAATTTGAGGATTATAAAATTTCCAAAATCCTTTGTTGTATCTACTCAAGAGATGTTTCGTTGTTTGAGAGATGTTTTATAGATATTTAATTGAGGTATTAAAAGTGCCCAAAGAAATGGTCCTCCCTGTGTCTCGCTTTTATTCTCCAGGAACAAGCAGGAAGTCGGTCTTCACATGTGGGTGACGTTAGCACTGACAGAGCCTGCACGGAGCATTTCCCCAACTTTCAAAGAGAGCATTTGGGACTTGCTACCAGGCATACGTAATCCACCTCTAGCCCAAGAGTGCCATCTTGCTCAGTCTCCTTTTTTCTGTGGAGCCCAACGGACATTTGTCCAGTTTCCCCAGAAAAAATCCTTGCTATATTCCTTAAAATTAGCTGTTCCTGGTTTGCGTACTGGTTCCTCTTCCCAGCTCAAGCCGGCGTCGGGCCTGGTTCCTTTTTTTGACCGAGGCTTGTCTTGACAGGCATTCGTGCCCTTTTTCGCCCAGTGATCGTCGACCCCAGCCGGGTGTTCCCCACCATGTCATCGACACCCATGACTGCAGCCTACACTGCCTGAGACCGGACCATGATAGTACCTCGCGGCCTGTGCCAGGCCATGACGCCTAAAACCAATAAAAAGAGGCCAGAGTTACAGGAGAAACTCTTCCTTAGGTCTGACTCAGCACCGGCCTCCCCAATGCCAAGCTCCAAGCTCAGCACTTCCTGGGAGGGCTGGGCATCTTTGGCGTCCCATGGCAGCGGCTCCTCCGGAAAGACCTCGGACTCTGATCAGAAAAAGAAAAAATCCTCAAAGGCCGTTGAGGTTCTACCGGAGAAACCTGATAAGACCGCCTGGAGGGATTCAGGCAACTTCGAGAAATGTACCACCAAGGTCCTCAAGAAGGATGCCTCGGCCAGTAGAGACCATGTGAGGGTCTTTGAGGCCATAGTCCTCGTGGAGGATGCACTCACAAGAGTGCTGGTGCCAGGCTCAAGATCCTCGGTGCCCGCACCGAAAGCTGCGGAGCCTTCTGGCTTGGAATCCAGATGGTCAGCCATGGAGCAGAACATCACTGCTATCCTGGCCATGCAGCAGGCAATGATGGCAAGTTCATCTGCATCATCTGCCCCGATGACTGAGCCCCCGACTGCGGGGGAGTTCCGGGTTGTTGAGCTGAGTTCCGAGCGCCACCGGCCTCGGGTAAGTCCTCGGCCCCGGTCCCATTCCTCAGGCATTCGGTCCTCCCTGGCCAGCTTCCAAGACTCAGACCCCAGGTCCTCAGGAAGGCCCCGACCCTTCAGCCAAGGAATCGCAGGGCCTCAGACTTGCCCCCCCCCCTGGAGTCCGAGTGGGAGATCGACGATGAGGCCTCTCCGAAAACCAGACAGCACCGAGACGTTCCCTCAGACCCATCTCCCCCGGTGCCCCGGTACTATTCTCCTCCGGAGGACCTGGCCTTCTATGACTTTGTCAGGGATATGGCCAGAGCGCTGTCGGTGCAAAACAGTGTTGGAGGAGGACCCGCGCACCGAGGAACTGGAGATCCTCCAGTTTGAGTCTCCACCCAAGGAACCTTTCATGGTGCTGGTTTAGCTGATCCACGAGCAGTTACTGTTACGAATGTGGAAGACCCCTGCATCAGTGCCGGTGGTTAGCCGATGCCTCAGTGCTATATACTGCGTCAGGAAGGGACCAGGGTTCCACAAGCCCCAACTCCCACATTTACTCCATGGTTGTCGAGTCAACCATGCAAAAACTCAAAAGCCACACAAGGCAGCTGGTCCCAGGAGAAGTCAATCTTGCAGATCAATCTCCTAGAATTCAGAGCACTCTTCCTGGCCAAGTGAGCATTCTGCCACCGCCTGCAGCACCAACTTGTACTGATTCAGATGGACAACTAGATGGCCATGTTTTATATCAACAAGCAGGGGGGCACGGGCTCGTGGCCTTTCTCTCCTTTGCAGCGTGCAACTGCGAGCGGTATACCTGCCATCCAAGGACAATTGCTTAGCAGACAGGCTGAGCAGAGTCCTTCACCCACACAAGTGGCGCTTGAACCCCAGGCTAATGAAGTAACTCTTCCACCGCTGGGGCAGGACCATGATAGACCTTTTATGCCTCCCCGGACAACATGCAGCTACCTTGCTCCTGCTCACGCCAGCTGCACTAGGGGATAGTAGCAGCAGATGCCTTCCTAATCTCGTGGTCAGAGGGCCTACTCTGTGTTTGCACCAAACCCCCCCCCTGATTGCCAAGACCCTTGTCAAGGCCCAGAGTGAGAGGGTGTCAGTTATAATGATTGCAGCCAGGTGGCACAGGCAACCCTGGTTCCCTCTGTTGCTTTTCCTCTCGGTGGCACTTCCAGTCCCACTGGGCCGGGCCCTGGACCCCCTGTCCCAGGAGGAGGGCTCCCTTCTGCACCCCAACCTGGGGTCTTTAGCGCTAATGGCATGGCTGCTGAAAGGGTAGAACTGTCCCCTTTCAACCTTCCAGGGGAAGTCGAGGAGATCCTATACCAAAGCCCTACACCAGATGGGCTTACGCAGCTCACTAGTTCCTTTAGAGCGAGTCCTGCAGGGACAGTGCTTTTCACCAGGCAGTACTCCTTAATATTCTCAGGGTTTAGTGAACTCCTGCCCTCTGACCCTTCTGTGTTCAGGCTACCGGAGTGATAGTGTCGCTGGATGCTAGGGTCTTGCAGTGGGGACTCACTTTCTGCAACTCATGGCTACCCAATTGATTGCCATTGGTGTTGTCTTGGTTCGATCCTTGGCAGCCTGGAGCTAGGGACTCTCATATGTGAGGACTGACTTCCTGCTTGTTCCTGGAGAAAGCATAGTTACTCACTTGTAACAGGTGGTCTCCGAGAACAGCAGGAATCAGTCCTCACAACCCTTCCTCCTCCCCTGGGAGTTGTCTCCCTATCTTGTGTTAGTTTTTACTGCCGTCTTAGCTATGTCATCTGACTGAGCAAGATGGCACCCTTGGGTGGAAGGGGACTTTGCATGAATGGTAGCATGTCTCAAAGGCTTTCTTTGAAAGCTGGGGAAATGCTCTGCACGGGCTCCATCGGCGCCAACATCACCCATATGTGAGGACTGATTCCTGCTGTTCCCTGAGAACACCTGTTACAGGTGAGTAACTATGCTTTATATGCCTGTGGGAAGGAAACAGTGGAGGAGTAGCCTAGTGGTTGGGGCAAGGTACTTCAGGCCGGAAGGTCGGTGGTTCAAATCCCACTAGAGGACAGCAACCTTGGGCCGGAAGGACTGGGGTTTCTAGTCCCATAGGTGCTCCTTGTGGTCTTGGGCAAGCCACTTAACCCTCCATAGCCCATGTTCCCTGTAAAATAGTTATCTCCAAGTTATAATGCCCTGTTCAATGTAATTTCAGTTTGTTCAATGTAAACCGCACTGATGCAGAATAGCGCGGTATATAAGAGAATGTAAATAAAATAAATAAATAATAAATCAGGGAAATCTTCAGCAATGGACACTTTACATGTTTCTGCATTGCTAGAAGAATCAGTCTGAGTCAGTCTCTCCTGCAATTCTTTTAGTTTCCTGTGTATTATCTGTGGACAGGGACTGTATTCTCAAATTGTTCTTTAAGAAATGATTGGTCCCTTTCCTTGGATATGATGTTTGGGTTTTCCCAGACCTCGCTAGAGAGACCCAGAAATGCCAAAGAGAATTTCTGATCTCCAGGAACAAGCAGGAATGTAGTCTTCACATATGGGTACCGACGGAGCCTGTGCGGGAATGCTCCCCAGCGTCCAATAGGAAAGCTTTTGGGAGCATCCCACAGTGCCTGCGTGCTGCCTTCCTGCCTTTCCCAACTGTCCTCCAGTTCTTCGTTTTCCACAGAGCAGACAGATTGCACATCCTGTCACCGCAGAAAAAAAATCCCTTCTATTCTTCTTTTTTGTGGTCACGTCTGCCTTCCCTCGACGCTACACCGGTATCACTGGTTCTTCTTTCTTTTCTTCTTAAAAAAACCCCAAAACCTTTCTTCTGGAGTCTTTCCAGTAATTTTCTCCTCAGGTGCCACACGTCATTTTGGGCACTAGGCCCAACTTTTTCCTTCAAAATGGAAAAACCTGCTTCGGGTTTTAAAAAGTGTTCTACGTGTGGCGGTACCATCTCTGTCACCGACACCCATGAGTGGTGCCTCAAATGTTTAGGTCCTGACCACTCTATTTCTGAGTGTGTTGCCTGTGGGATGATGTCGAAAAGGGGCCGGCAAAACCGAGCTGCTAAACTCAGCACCCTTTTTCCCTCTGATGCAGCTTCAGTGGCATCAACGTCTTCCAGGGCTTCGTCTTCCTCCCATGAATCTCAGGTAACTAAACATAAATCTAGCCGGTCCTCAAAGGGTAGATCTCCTTCTAGACATTGAGATGCCTCTGGCGTTGAACTTGAGGGACTTTCACCGGCAAAATTGCCCCGGCGGGAGGCTTTGGCTTCCAAAGCACTAACGGGGCTCCAGGATGTTCTCGAGGCCTCAACCTCGCAGAACTACTGGTGCCATGCTCTGGAGTACCGGCCGCTTCATCCAGTACCGATACCCAAGCATCGGCAGCGTCGATAGACCAGAGATTCTTGGCTATCGAACGCAGTCTGGCGGCTCTTCTCATGGCCTCGATGCCCCTGAAACTGCTTCAAACAATTCAACCGGTACCGGTACCGGCACCGACTGCATCGACATCGGCAGGTATTCTACCGGGACCAAGTCATGCATGTCCATCCGGCATCGACAAGTTGGTACCGGATCACTCCGATGCCGACTTCGATTTGTACCGGTACCATGCCTTGCATGATCACCCGGATCAGAGATACTTTGAATCTTCAGATGAGTCTGAAGACTCTGAAAGCTCTGCCGATACCAGAGTACTTCTTCCTGAGGATTCCTCTTCTCCTCAGCGTAGGATGTCTCCACCAGAGGATATGTCCTTTCAGGATTTTATCCGAGATGTGGCCCGAGGACTTTCCATCACAGTGGCTCCTGAAAAAGAGCCTAGGGCAAAGGAATTAGAAATCCTGCAATACCTTAAAGCTCCCAAGGAGGCAGCTTCCTTACCTATTCATGAGATCTTGCATGATCTTATGTTAAGGTGTGGGAAACACCTCTAACCACCTCTCCTCACTCTCGAAGACTTGACACCATTTATCGAGTTCCTCCTTGTCATGGGTTTCAGAAGACCCAATTACCACACCATTCCATGGTGGTGGAATCAGCTATGAGAAGGATAAAGCGTGCAAAAAGGCATGCATCTAATCCTCCAGGACATGAGTGTAGGACTCTTGATGCCTTTGGACATCGGACCTTCCAGGCTTCCATGCTTTCTGCTAGGATCAGTTCCTATATCTTATATATGGGAATGTTCCTTAAGGAGGTCACAGAAGATTTAGAGCTTATGAGCCCTCTTCTTCCTGATGATAAGAGGCAAGATTACCTCGCCCTTGTCAAACATGCCCAGGATGTTTCCAAGTTTGTGAATCGTGCAGCCTTTGACTGCTTTGAGTGCATAAGCAGGACCTCTGCCATTGCCATAGGTGCACGTAGGATTGCCTGGCTCCAGGCATCTGACTTGGAAATTTGGGTACAGGATAAACTAGGGAATATTCCTTGCACAGGAGAGAATCTCTTTGGCAAGAATTGGCAGGAAAAAGCTAATGAGATAGATGCTGAAATATCACCTTGGATAGATTGTCTAAATCTAGAGCTGATCCTGCGAGGAAAAAATCCTCTAAGAAACCATTCTTCAGTAAGAAGAAGAAGTTTTATTCCTCCTATACCCAGCAGGGGCATCATTTAGGTCAGTCTGCCCAAAAGAGACAGCAGCAACAACCTAGGCAAAGAAAAACAAAAGCAGCTAAGCCTCAACCGGCTCAGCAGACTCAGCCTCAACCGGCTCAGCAGACTCAGCCTCCACAGGGGCTTTGACTCCTTTCTAGAGAATTTTGCCTTCCTGGCCCTTCCACCATTCCAGGAAGGTTATGTCATTTTGCCCCCAGATGGGGTCAGATAACAGCAGAAAATTGGACTCTGTCTATTGTAAGAGAGGGGTACATTTCCTCAGCTTGCCCCCTCCTACAATCATAAGACAGTTCAATTCTCAGACCTCTCTCAGCAACCAGTTAGGGCAAGAGGTCGCTGTGCTCCTTGCTCAAGGGGCAATAGAAGAGGTACCCATTCCCCAACGGGGTACAGGGTTTTACTCCCCCTATTTCCTTATTCCAAAGAAAACAGGAGCACACAGACCCATTTTAGACCTCAGAGAATTGAACAAATTCTTGTTCAAAGAGAAGTTCAAAATGATTTCTCTGGGAAATCTGCTGCCATACCTTCAGAGTCAGGATTGGCTTTGTTCTCTAGATCTCAAGGATGCGTACACTCATGTTCTCATCCATCCAACTCACCAAAAGTTCCTTCGCTTTCTGTTTCAAGGGAAGCACTACCAATACAGGGTTCTTCTTTCTGTCCTGGCCTCGGCTCCAAGGGTGTTCACGAAATGCATGGCTGTGGTGGCAGCATTTCTCCGCACCCTAGGAATATTCATCTTCCCTTACTTAGACGACTGGCTCATTCGAGCCCCTTTAGAGCCAGAGGCCGTGGTTGCCCTCTCTCGCACAATACGCATCCTTCAGTATTTGGGACTTGTCATAAACTTCCCAAACTCCAACCTTGCTCCCACTCAGTCCCTAGAGTTTATAGGAGCTCTGCTGGATACCAGACAGACAAGGGCCTACCTTCCACAGCCCCGCTGCCTTCGCATTGTGCAGTTAGCTTCCCAAGCAGTGCTAAAACCTCACCTCACTGCTCGAGAACATAAGAACATAAGATATGCCATACTGGGTCAGACCAAAGTCCATCAAGCCCAGTATTCTGTTTCCAACAGTGGCCAATCTAGGTCATATGTACCTAGCAGTTTCCCCAAAAGACACAGGTTCCACAATGCTTGTACTGGATCAAGCATTGATATCCCGGGTCCCTTCTTAATAATGGTTTATGGACCTTTCCTCCAGGAACTTGTCCAAACCTTTTTTAAACCCAGCTATACTAACAGCCTTTACTACATCCTCCGGTAACAAATTCCAGAGTTTGATTACACGTTGAGTGAAAAACTATTCTTTTATTAGTCTTAAATAGTTTACCCTGTAGCTTCATTGCATGTCCCCTAGTCTTTCTATATTCTGATAATGTAAACAATCGATCTACGTTTACCCGTTCCACTCCGTTCGTTAATTTATAGACTTCTATCATATTTCCCCTCAGCCATATCTTTTCCATGTTAAAGAGCCCTAACCTTTTTAGCCTTTCTTCATAGGAGTATTCTTCCATCCCCTTTACCATTTTGGTGGCTCTTCTCTGAACCTTTTCTAAAATCGCTATATCCCTTTTAAGATACGGCGACCAGAATTGCACACAATATTTAAGGTGCGGTCTCAACATGGAACGATATAGAGGCATTATAATATCTTTTGTTTTATTTTCCATTCCTTTCCTTATGATATCTAGCATTCTATGTGCTCTCTTGGCTGCCGCTGCACACTGGACTGAGGGTTTTAACATGGTATCCACAATGATGCCTAAATCTTTTTCCTGGGTGGTGGTTCCTAATGTGGAACCTTGCATCGTGTAACCACAGTTAGGGTTGTTCTTCCCTAGGTGCATAACTTTGCACTTGTCCACATTAAATTTCATCTGCCATTTTGATGCCCAGTCTTCCAATTTATCAAGATCCTCTTGCAATTTTCCACAATGCACAATGTTACAGTTGCTAGGCCACATGGCATCCACCGTGCATGTGGTTCCTTATGCTCACCTCCATATGAGGACAGCCCAGTGGACTTTATCCACTCAGTGGACTCAAGCGTCTGGTTGCCTGTCAGACAAAATAGCAAACTCAGATTGCCTTATTTTGTCCTTCTAATGGTGGCAATCACCCCAATACCTTTTGGTGGGGTCTCCTTTTCAGCAACCCCCACCCCAGGCCATTCTAACAACAGATGCTTCACAGGTGGGTTGGGGAGCCCACCTGCAAGGCCTCTCTACCCAGGGTACCTGGACTCCACAGGAGGCCTATTTACACATCAATCTCCTAGAACTCAGTGCAATTTTCCTTGCTCTTTGAGTATTCCACACCCAGCTCAGCTACAAGACAGTCCTAGTTCAAACGGACAATCAAGTAGCCATGTTCTATGTGAACAAGCAGGGCAGAACAGGTTCTTTGTCACTTTGCAATAAAGCTCTGCAACTATGGGCCCTCGCCAGAGAGCATCAGATTCATCTCCTTGCGGTGTATCTTCCAGGCATTTAAAACTCTTGGGCAAACAGACTCAGTCAAGTTCTGCTTCCACACGAATGGTCTCTCCATGCAGACCAGGTGGCCAGAATTTTTCAAATTTGAGGAACCCCGGACATAGACCTCTTTGCAAGTCCGCTGAATGCCAAACTTCCCTGTTCTCTTCCAGAATTCCGGCTCAGGGTTGTCAGGCCAGGGATGCTTTCCTCCTCCATTGGGGTCAGGACTTCCTGTATGCCTTTCCACCCATTCCCCTAATTCCCAAAACCCTGTTCAAGCTTCAGAGAGACAGAGGTCATATGATCCTCATAGCTCCACATTGGCCACGGCAAATGTGGTACCCTCTGCTCCTACATCTCTATCAAGCTCCGCCTCTGGAGTTAGGATCTGCTCCAAATCTCCTTTCTCAAGAGGATGGGATACTGTGGCATCCCAATCCCCAGTCTATGCATCTCAGGGCCTGGTTGCTGAAAGCCTAGAACTTTACGGTCTTAACCTTTCCCAGCAGGTAAAGGATATCCATTATGTTTCCAGGAAACCTTCCACAAGACGCTCTTATGCATTTAAGTGGAAAAGGTTTACCATATGGTGCTCGCAGAAGGGTCTTAACGCTCTTGCGATATCTCTGGAATCATTAAGACTCTATTCTGTTCTATGTAATTATCTCTTGTATATAGTTTACCCCGGTTCTCCAAGTTTGTACTCCTGTTCGATGTAAACCAAACAGCTTGTTGTTATGGTCTTTATGTTATAATGTAAACCGCGCTGATGCCGAATAGTGCGGTATATAAGAACTTGTAATAAATAAATAAATAAATTACTGGAGTATCTCCTTCATTTATCAAATGCAGGGCTTAAAACCAATTCAGTGAGAGTTCATTTGATTGCTATTGCAGCTTCTTTCAAGCCTCTAAATAGACAACCTCATCCTCTCATAGCGAGATTTATGAGAGGCCTTCTTTTAACTAAGCCTCCCATAAAGCCACCACCGGTGGCATTGGACTTAAATCTGGTTCTTGGGCAGCTCATGAAACCGCCTTTTGAACCATTAGCCACTACCTCTTTGAAATTCCTTTCCTGGAAGGTCATCTTTCTTATAGCAATCACATTAGCATGTCGCATCAGTGATTTGCAAGCGTTGGTGGCTGATCCTCCTTATACAAGGTTCCATCATGATAAGGTAGTCCTTAGGACTCATCCGCACTTTATGCCAAAGGTGGTGTCACCTTTTCATTTAAACCAAGCAGTTTACCTTACTGTATTCTTCCCAAGGCCTCACGCCTCAAATGCAGAAAGGAATCTTCATACTTTGGACTGCAAAAGGGCTTTGGCCTTTTACTTGCAAAAGACACAGCAACATAGAAAGTCCTCTCAACTCTTTGTTGCTTTTGATCCTAGTCATTTGGGACTTCCAGTCTCCAAAGGAACACTGTCCAGCTGGATTGCACAGTGTATATCTTTTGCCTATGAGAGTAAAAACCTTCCTCTTGAAGGCCATGTTACAGCTCACAATGTGAGAGCCATGGCAGCCTTTATGGCTTATCTTCACTCTGTGTCTATCGACGACATCTGTCAAGCAGCTACTTGGGCTTCGGTTCATACCTTCACAGCCCATTACTGCTTACACAAGGACTCCCGCCGGGATGCCTTGTTTGGTCAGGCTGTTCTTCAACACCTGTTCCATACTTAATCAACTCCTACCCACCATCCCTGGTAGGATGCCAGAGATCCATGGGGGGAAGTGGAGCCCTTTCACAAGGGCACACAACGTCTGGGGCCTTCTCCCTGGCATCTGCAGTTAGGGAGTCCCCATATGTGAAGACTACATTCCTGCTTGTTCCTGGAGATAGCATAGTTACTCACCTGTAACAGGTGATCTCCGGGAACAGCAGGAATTTAGTCTTCACAACCCACCCACCTCCCCTAGGAGTTGTATCTTTCTATCTTTCTATCTCTCTCTCTTTCCCTCTCTCTTTGTGTCAGCTTTAAACTCAACTGGAGAGGAACCATTGGGAAAGGCGGGAAGGCAGCACGCAGGCGCTGTGGGATGCTCCCAAAAGCTTTCCTATTGGACGCTGGGGAGCGTTCCCTCACAGGCTCCATTGGTACCAACGATACCCATATGTGAAGACTAAATTCCTGCTGTTCCCAGAGATCACCTGTTACAGGTGAGTAACTATGCTTTATTGAAAACTGGTATTCTGCAGTTGGGTGCTTTATGTTTTCTAAAATATTCCTTCAGGTGCCTAGTTAAACATAATTCTGTCAGCTATGTTTGTTATCAGTCCTCTGAGTTGATAGTCTTTATTAATGCTAGGCAGGTAGTTTCCTCTTCACCGAGTGCACCCTGAGGTATAGACGCTTCTATAAACAGTAGCTGTTGTGATCAGGTTAAGCTTTAATTTTCTTCTTGGGGGTTTGCAATTTCCTTTTCCAGTTGTATAGGCATCCCCACCGCTATATTGTGGACTTGTGGAATTTAGTCCGTATATTATTAATCTTTTTTGTGAATCTTTATGCCTTTTATGTTATTTCTTGGCTCTGTTCCTTTTCTTGACATGGATATTTGCATGTAGTGTAAAAATTCAATAAACATAAATTTAAAAAATGGACTTTGAGGACATTACTAAAGATTCTGGAATTATGTCTTTGATAAGTAAATTTGAAGTTTTAGTTGCATTAAATTTCTGTCTCAAGATCTTTTTTCCTTATTTTTTCTTCTTTTTAAAGTTTTTCCTTCCTTTGTAGGCCCTAAAACTTTTATAGGCTCTAGACACTGCCTATAATGCCTAATGGGAAATCTGGCACTGCTGGTAGGTAATACATTCTGTAGCATTCAGCTTAGGTCTCAATAGTGGTTTGAGACTGATTGTCGTAAACAATTAAGAAAACACTCCTTCTTACAAAGACTGCCTAATAATGCTCCCCAATGTATTTACAGCACAGTCCAGCAATAATTTTAAGAGAAGCGTGACAAGAATCCGGTAGACAACGTGATGGTTGAAGAAATCCTAAAATTTTGCTCAATTCCTGCCCAGCAGGGTACCAGAATGAATCTAAAACAGTGCCATTACCATCAGCAGGATCAATATTCTCCCAGCCCTGCATAGATCTCAAAAGCCCCTTCAAAACCAACTATAACTAGGCAAGCCAAGTCATACAGAACTGAGAAAAAGCAGTTCCAACTTGGATTTCTATGATGTCTTTCATCTAAGCAGGATCTCATCATATCAGACATATGCTTAAAACCACCTCTGAGCTGGATTGACTGACAGCATATTTATACCACCTTAACGGACTTGAAAAGTGTCCATTAGATAAGAGCAGAACAAGCAATATTGTTACTAGCCTACTAGATTCAGATCACTAAAAGCCATGTCACAATTTCTTTTGATTGCTCTTGGGACCAAACCACTCTCCTCCAAAATAATTACATTTAATTTTTTAATCTAATTTCTTTCTATCCCACCCAAACTATTAGCTCAGGATGGCTCACAATCACATGTATGACACATGTAATAATATTAAGTATACAAATCAAAATATCAAATCCCAGTATTTGCCCTCTAGTACATGCTACCTGGAGTGGAGGTGTAGCCTAGTGGTTAGAGCAACTGCCTAGTACCCAGAAGATCAAGGGTTCAATTCCCACTGGCACTCCTTGTGACCTTGGGCAAGTCACTTTACCCTCCATTGCCTTGGAAGAAAAGGCTGGCAATTTACTTCCAGTGATGCATTGCCAAGAAAACCCAGAGGTAGCTGGGTCGCTATGAGTCAACACTGACTTGATGGCACAAAAAAACCCCATGCTATCTATAAATGTTATGACTCCTACTTGACAATATAAAGATATTATATTGTACAAATAGTCATGTTTTAATAATTTTTGTAATTTTAAATAAACTCTTTCTAGTGTCCAATGGAAGATCGTTCCATAAGCCTGGCATGACCCCTTGAAATAGCTATTTGAATCTTTTATATAATCGTACAACTATACATAGCCCCCCTCCCCTTTTTGTTTTTCTGTTTTAAATTAGTGTCAGGCTGTTAGCACTAATTATTGACTATTTCTATTATTAATCTTTAAAATCATAATGTGACAACCCTCAGGAACAGACAACCTATGATTTTCTAATTAAACCAATTAACATCAGCCAAGTTAAATATCACTCACAAATAAAGGTACATTTTTCCTAGCAAAACATTGTCAGGGCTCTTTCATTAATACATGGGTCATTTTTAGCAGGCAATGAAAAAGGTGCTGGTATCGCTAACCACCATATAACTCCCTGGACACAGAAACAGATAATGGGCCGGTCAAGTGGCTCTGTGGCGCGTCACTATCAAGTGAAGGGACATTGGCTCGATACCCAGTTCAGACCTTCACTCTACAGGTCAGCTGGGGCTAGGGATAGTGAGAGTTCCTGAGCGGTCCTCCAGTTTAGTCCTCCACATCTGGGTAGTGCACCTCCTCCCGCAGCTAGGAGACTGGACCAGAGTCTTTTCCATGTCTGGATGTATGCTGCTGGAGCTCCCATCAGCCCCCCAGTGTGTCCAGTCTCCTTGCAGCAGGTGGACGTGTGAGCCTATTCTTGGGCTCACTTTAGGATCTTCTAGGCAACACTAGTTAGGTTTTTTGGGTTGTTTTCCTCATTTTTCTGCTATCTGTTTTATTTTCCTTATTCAGGGGGCCTGTCGCTTTAAAAAAAAAAAAAAAAGAGATGTGACCACGGGGGAGCCGAGCTTGTACTGCCCTTCTGTTTCCTACTTGGTGGAGGCACTTCGGGCTCAGTCTCTGTGTGCGATCTCTTCCCCTAGACTTGCACGGGGGAGAGATTTAGCAATTCCAGGCACAACCGTTTGCTGGGCATGTAAGTTCAGCGTGCCTCTGTAGTGATTGCAGTTCCTGTCAGCGGGACTCACGTTTCTGTTCGGCCTGGTAAGCGGAGCTTGTCTCCGGGACACGTTTCTTCTCTTTGTTGCTGCCTTGCTTGACGCGCCGGTGTGTTTTCTTTAGCGGGGGTATCTTTTACTTTACTTTCTTTTCATTTCTTTATTTTCGTGTCTCGCGCCTTTTTTCCAGCCGCGGGAGCGGCAGCCATTTTACTTTTGCTTTCTCCCACGCTTTTTTCGGCGGCTCCTGCTGTGGCGTGTCTAGGCCGGCAAGGCTTCCTGCAGAAGGTGCTTTGGATCAGGGGCATCCCGTGGGCCCGCGGTGGAAGCCTACTGTGCAAGGCTTGTGGTTTTTTTCCCTCAACCTAGCCTACTCCCCCGGGACACTGCAGGCAGGTTGCTGAGGGCTGGCCTTTCCTTGCTGCCCAGTTCTGGTCAGTGGTCTTCTCCTTTTTCTTTTTAGCGCCTTCGTTTTTGCTTGGGGGTTCTATCCTCATGTCGGGGCGTCCGCAGTGCGTGATCTGCGGATCCTGCAAAGGCCCGTTGTCTGACGCCGGGGTATGCGCTCTTGTTTCTTCGGTCCTTTGGAGTCTGTAGTCCCTCCAGTCTCGGCTGGGGAAGAGCCTTCTTCGGATCTTCTTGGGCCCTCTTCTCCTTCTCCTACTTCTGCGCCAGGGGGTGCGCCAGCAAGGGGGGTAGGCGAGGCTTTTTTGGGGGATTTCTCCCCGGATTTTGTGCTTCTCATGCATCAGGCTTTCCAGAAAGGACGTTTGGGAAAGTTGCCTGAGCTGTGTTCGCTGCCGCCTGCTCCTCCGTCTCTCAAAGGTGAAGAGGCGAGAGGGGATGCCCCTAAAGCGGCCAAGCGGCTCCGTCCCTCGGATGATGTGGACTGGCAGGAGACGGAGTGGTCGGACATCGATCCCGAAGAGGGCGTTGCTGAATTAGAGGAGGAGGAAATTCCTGAGGACCAGGCTCGGATTATCCGTGTGTTTCGCAAGGAGGAATTGGTCCCTCTGGTTACGGAATCCCTCCAAGCGCTTAATTTGGCTGCGGCGCGGCCTGTGGATGAGGAAGGTTTAGAGGATCCTCTGATTCAGGCGGTGCGCGTTTTCCCAGGTTGTGTTTCCGGTCCATAGAGTGGTGGATCAGATGATTCAAGCAGAATGGGACCAGCCTGAGTCTGGATTGAAGGGTATTCGGATGATGAATCGTCTCTATCCTTTGGCAGACAAGGACAAGGAAAAGTTTCGCTCGCCCCGGGTCGATGCTGCGGTGTCGGCAGTGACCAAGAAGACCATGATTCCCGTTGAGGGCGCTGCGGCCCTGAAAGACACTCAGGATAGAAAGGTGGATGGTTTGCTGAAGCAGGCCTTTGAGGCCAATGCATTATCGTTGCAGGCGTCTATTTGTGGAGCCCGGGTCTCCAGGGCCTGTTTGCGCTGGGCTCAACACTTGCGGCAGGACTCTCGTCTTGACCAACAGGGGT
This sequence comes from Ichthyophis bannanicus, assembly GCA_033557465.1. Classification (NCBI taxonomy): domain Eukaryota; kingdom Metazoa; phylum Chordata; class Amphibia; order Gymnophiona; family Ichthyophiidae; genus Ichthyophis; species Ichthyophis bannanicus. Next base: position 550,844,672 of record CM066033.1, read on the forward strand.
TGTTAGAGGTAACCAGATTGGAATCTGGTTCGGCTTATTTGGTGGATGTTCATTATGATTTGATCAGAACCCTGGCGAACAGTATGGCTTCCCTGGTGGCTGCGCGCAGGACCATTGGGCTCCGCAATTGGGTGGCCGATGGGTCTTCTAAGTCCCGTCTTAGCAAGCTCCCCTTTAAGGGCAAGCTGTTGTTCGGGGATGACCTGGATAAGTTAGTTAAGGACCTCGGAGAGTCCAGAGGGGGGTCGTCTTCCGGAGGATAAGCCTAGACAGAGTCGGAGTGTGTCGTCTTCTCGCGGTCAGTTTATAGACTTTCGTAGGTTCCGTTCTGCCCGTCTGGGGGGTTTCCAGCATGGCAGATCGACAACTAGATCCCCGGGATTTCGGGGCTTTCGAGGGGCGGGGAGGGGGTTCTCGGCGACTTCCTCCTCTGCCTCCTCTTCCTTTAGTCGTAAGCCGCAATGAAGCGAGGTGGGCCCCGGGGGGCAGTCCGGTGATCGGAGCTTGCCTTCAACACTTTCTTCCCTCCTGGGTCCAGATCACCTCGGACCAGTGGGTGCTCGAGATAGTGCGGGAGGGCTACGCTCTGGAGTTTGCGTGTCCTCTCCAAGATTCCTTTGTCCTGTCCCCATGCAAGGGTCTGCAGAAGGTGCTCGCAATACGTTTGACGTTGGACCGCCTGGTTGCCTTGGGGGCGGTAGTGCCGGTCCCAGAATCTGAACTCGGAATGGGTCGATATTCCATTTATTTCGTGGTGCCAAAGAAGGACGGGTCTCTTCGTCCTATTTTAGACCTCAAAGGCGTAAATCGCTGTCTGCGTGTGCCTCATTTTCGCATGGAGACGCTGCGTTCCATCATAGTGGCGGTGCGCAAGGGCGAGTTCTTGACGTCCTTGGACCTTTCGGAGGCCTACTTGCACATTCCCATCCGGGCGGCTCATCAAAGGTTTCTGCGGTTCGCGCTCCCTTGGGGCCATTATCAGTTTCGGGCGTTGGCCACAGCGCCCCGCGTTTTCACCAAGGTCATGGTGGTGGTGGCGGCGGCGTTGCGGAAGGAAGGCATTCTGATTCATCCTTACCTCGACGATTGGTTGATTCGGGCAAAGTCCGAGAGCGACAGTCGGCAAGCCACCGGCCGGGTGATGGAGCTCCTTCGGAGCCTCGGTTGGGTGGTAAACGAGAAGAAGAGTCACTTAGTGCCGTCTCAATCCCTCGAATACCTCGGGGTACGCTTCGACACTGCGGAAGGGCTCATGTTCCTGCCGGACCGCCAGGCACGAGGCCTGCGTTCTCTGCTTCATCAGTTCTTGGGATTCCCAGCACCGTCGGCTTGGTGGTACCTGCGCATCTTAGGGACGATGGCGGCGACGCTGGAGGTGGTGCCCTGGGCCAGGTTTCATATGCGCCCGCTTCAGAGGGCCCTCTTGCGTCGTTGGTCGAATCAATCGGATTCGCTCAGCAAGCGTCTGCTTTGCCCACGGAGGGTCCGCCTTTCCTTGCGCTGGTGGCTGAACACGAAGTCGCTGCAGATGGGGGTGTCTCTGGAACAACCGGTCTGGTTGCCGGTGCTGACGGATGCCAGACTAGAGGGCTGGGGAGCTCACTGTGCGGATCGTTTTGCGCAGGGCACTTGGTCCACCCTGGAAGCCTCTTGGTCGATAAACCGTCTCGAACTGCGAGCGGTGATGAGGGCGCTGCAAGCTTTCGAATCTACGGTGACGGGGCACCCCGTGAGAGTTCTATCGGACAATTTGGCAGCGGTGGCCTACCTCAATCGGCAGGGCGGCATGGGCAGCAGAGCCATGGAAGAGGAGTCGGATCTTCTGTTTCAGTGGGTGGAGTCCCGGCTCCTAGCTCTTTTGGCAGCGCATATTGCGGGAAAAGACAACGTGATGGCGGATTTCCTCAGCAGCGTGCAAGTGGATGCAGGGGAGTGGGAGCTTCACCCGCAGATCTACGCTCAGATTCTGCGCCGGTGGGGGACTTCGGTCATGGACCTCATGGCAACCTATCAATCCGCGAAAACAAGTCGCTTCTTCAGCAGGCGGCGGGAGCGGATGTCCGAAGGCATCGACGCACTCATTCGGCCTTGGCCGGTCTCAGGTCTTCTCTACGTCTTCCCTCCGTGGGCGTTGATCAGTCGGGTGATTCAACGCATCGAAGCGCACCGCAGGAAGGTCCTGCTGGTGGCGCCCGATTGGCCCAGGCGTCCTTGGTATGCGGATCTGATTCGGCTTCTCGACGGGGTGGCGTGGTGTCTTCCTCTGTTGCCGGATCTCTTGATTCAGGGGCCACTCCGGATGCCACAGGTGGATCGATTCTCGCTTACGGTATGGCCATTGAGAGGGCTCGGTTAAGGAAGAAAGGTTATTCGGCTTCGGTCATTGCCACGCTCCTTCGGGCGCGGAAGTCCTCTACGTCTCTCACGTATGTGCGGATCTGGCGTATTTTTGAGGATTGGTGTTCACGGCACGATATTCGAGCGGCAAAGGCTTCAGTGCCAGCCATCCTCAGTTTCTTGCAGGACGGTTTTGACAGAGGTCTGGCGGCCAGTTCCCTGAAGGTACAATTAGCAGCTCTCGCATGCTTCCGGTGTAAGATCTTGGGGGTTTCCTTGGGGGCGCACTCGGACGTGCAACGTTTTTTGAGAGCGGTGTTTCGACTGCGGCCTGTTCGCAGGGCGACGGTTCCTCCGTGGGATTTGAATCTCGTGTTACAGGGTTTGGTGCGGAAGCCCTTTGAGCCGCTTCACCTGGCGTCCCTAAAAGACTTGACCCTAAAGACCGTATTTTTGGTGGCCATTTGCTCAGCTTGGCGAATTTCTGAGTTGCAGGTGCTCTCGTGTAGAGAACCTTTCTTGTCCTTCTCTAAAGATAGAGTAGTTTTGAGGCCTGTTCCCTCCTTCCTTCCCAAGGTTGTGTCTCCTTTTCATTTGAATCAGTCTGTTTTTCTTCCCGATTTTAATTCTGTCGGGACGGACGCGACTGATAGTGGCTTGTATCGTCTCGATGTTCGTCGGGTGCTCCGGCGTTACTTGAAGGTTTTGGAGCCTTACCGTAAGATGGATCGTTTTTTCGTCCTTTTTGGAGGTAGGCGGAAGGGGGAAGCGGCGGCGAAAGCCTCTATTGCCCGGTGGTTTAAAGAGGCTATTGCGTCAGCATATATACTGCAGAGCCAGACGGTTCCCTTGGGCCTCCGGGCCCATTCTACCAGAGCACAGGCGTCGTCATGGGCGGAGCACAGTTTGGTTCCGCCTGTGGAAATTTGTAGGGCGGCTACTTGGTCGTCGCTCCATGCTTTCAGTAAACATTACCGGTTGGATGTGATGGCCTCTAAGGATTCTTGTTTTGGTTCAGCCATTTTGTGCGCCGGTTGGCAGGGTCCCTCCCGTTGAGTACTGCTCTGGTACTTCCCAGATGTGGAGGACTAAACTGGAGGACCGCTCAAGAAATAGAAATTATACTTACCTGGTAATTGTAGTTCCTTTAGGGTCCAGTTTAGTCCTCCTTCCCTCCCGATTGACTGCCTTTTTTTCGGCGCGGCGCATTTCTACGCAGGTTGCGAGAGTGTGCTAAGTATAGGTCTGTGATCCTCTCGTTTGGGGGGATCTTCCACTCTCCTTTGGCGGTTTGTTCTTGTAGCCGCGACTGTGTCTCTTCCTTCGGTCCTTCGCGAGGCAGAGGCGATGTACAGGTTTCCGGCTCCCTCGTTTGGGGAGGGGGTCGGCTGTTTGCGGGAGGGGGTCTTTCTTTATCGGGAATGTTTTAGATAAGCTTTTTCTCTCATTTGTTGCTTCTATGAGTCTGCTTTGTTAATAGATCACTGGGGGGCTGATGGGAGCTCCAGCAGCATACATCCAGACATGGAAAAGACTCTGATTGGTCCAGTCTCCTAGCTGCGGGAGGAGGTGCACTACCCAGATGTGGAGGACTAAACTGGACCCTACAGGAACTACAATTACCAGGTAAGTGTAATTTCTATTTAGTGATCAGAGCACCTGGCAGAAGTCTTCATAGTCATCATGCACCTTGTGTCTGAATGTAAGGCCCAGAATTGCAAAGATCCTTTGAGACAAAAGTTAAATCGGGTCACTCTGCTATTTCTTCAACAATCTTGAACTGGGCCTTCTCTGCAGCTACTTCCTTTTCCTCGTGTAGTGTTTTAAGTTAGCTTCCATTTCTGTCAACGACACTGACGGTGGCATTAGTAGAAGCCTTACGCTCATCTTCCAGCTCTGTTATGGGGAGAGGCAGCAGCAGCCCTCTGTCCTTCAATTCTTTTTCTAGTTTCATGGTTGTCTCTCTTTTACTGTAAGATACATACACTCATGCAGTGTCTTCTTCAGTGCACACCTTAGTGGTGGTTGTACTTGTAGTAGATAGGTTTGAGCACACTGACCTTATAAATTTTTCCTGAAAGAGCTGGAGAATTGTGACAATTTCCTATAAATGCTCAATGCGTCGCTCTGAGATTTCTCACCAAGCTGTCACCTTCCGTGATCAATAGCTTTCTTAAGCTCTTGTTCCTGTGAGTTATATTTGGCATAATGGCATTGATTGCTGTTAGAAGAGTGAAAGACTTTTTTGACAGCAGTTGATAGCATCTATAGCTGGACCCGAGCTGTTCATAACTTATTGTATCTTTCCATTATCACAGTATTTGTAATGTTAATCATACTGGGGTAAATGTTTCATGGAATGGCCAGTGCATAAATTTATATGGATATTTTATCCATATAACGTTATGTATATCTTTAGCCAAACTATGAACTTAGCCAGAATGCTAAAAATGCTGGCATAACAAATATATGCAGTTATACAAGTGTATTAAATTAGAAAGTTCTTTCACAGATCTGTGCAATGTACTATACACTTTCATATGAAAAAAAAACAATTGGAACAGTATTCAAAAAATAATTAAGAATACAAAACCAGAAGATGGCCGCACATAGCATCTGAGCATTGGTACACAAGGTTTTCCTATGGGGAAGCAGAAGGCCAGAGCGAGTAAGCCGCCTCCAGTTACTGTGGCGCCTCCTGCTGGATTGTCTAAGGGACCTTTGTATGCCTCTGTTTCTGTGCAGCACAACTGCCGATGGTAGGAACGATGTTTAGTCTGGCTGAGGGGACACCGGAGCGGGAGGGCTCAGCGTCTTCTTCGGGTGTTGACCTTACCCCTCCTGAAGTGTGGCGACCACTGAGGACATTGGACGCAGCTGAGCTTCCATGGTGCTCGGGTCTTGCAGACATTTCCACTGGGGTGCCTGCAGACACTAGGGGGAGCTTCTAGGAAGCAGTGCAGGGAATATAGAGACTCCATTGGATAAGCGTGTCATCAGCGTTCCTTCAGAAGTGGGAGATCCCCTCTGGTCTCAGGATTTGGGTGTGCAGAAAAACGGTATGGCAGAGTTGCAGAGTTCTGTGGGGGTTACAAATTACTCTATTTTGCCAAGACCTGATCAGATTACCCTTGAATCTATTTGGACTGCTATCGGGCAATTGGGCGAAGAGATTCTTCCTCAAGTTCAGTCTTTGAATATCTGACTTCAAGCAACTCAGGTGCACTGTGCCAGGAATGCGACTGAAATATCTAAATTGCAGGTATCCGGTAATGATCTCTCCGTCTGAGTAGAACAGATGGAGAATTATGTCCAAGGTGTGATGAAAGATTTGATGCATCTTAAGGCAGAACTGGAACATATGGAGAATGTTTCTAGGCTGGCAAATTTGCAGTTGATTAATTTTCCTAAATCCCAATATACCTCTCTTAGACATGTTTAAGTGTTATCTGGAAGAGGTTTTAGGTGCTGTGTCAAACTCATCCACTAGTGACTAAGGTGTATTATTTACTTTCTGGGAAGAAAGTGTCCCTTCAAGTTAAGGGGACGGATATGCAATTTGATGTATTGAATGTCTCTGCTATTTTAGAGGGTTCAGCATTTGAGAATGTTGTTCCTGCTAAACGTTTAGTCCAGTTTGCTTTGTCAGCTGACAGAGAGTGGTTCTTGAAAATGTTTTTTTTAGGAAAAGAAATGTGAGATTTCGTAGGCTTCTGGTCAGGGTGTTTCCAGATCTGTCTCGTGAAACCCAGAATCGTAGAAAGGAATTTTTTCTTCTTCGACCTAGGGTAACCCAGCTAGGGGCTTTATTTTTTCTTAAATCCCCCTATAAGTACTTGATTAAACACCTCTCGCATTCTTATGTATTTTTATATCCTTTGCAGCTTCTGTCTTTCCTAAATGCTCACCCTGTTTTAAGTCCTTCTGGAGGAGATCCCATGCTGCCTTAATTAGCATGTTGGTTGTTTAGACGCTGTTTTGTTTTCCTACATGTTTAATACTATGTTTATTTTCTTTGATAGTCTCCCCTTTAATTGTGGGCTGGGGTTGGAGGATGTCTGTATTGATTTTTCCTTTTATATTTTCTTCAAATGATCCTTGTTTTCTTACAAGTGGTTTTGTTACACTTGACATTCATTGTAAAATGCATAAAGGTTAAATAAAAAAAAACAAATGCAAAACCAAAAAGTCTTGATTGTATTTGGTGGAAGTTTGTTTTGCAATATTAGCAGCCCAGAATTTGAAACTGTGAGGCATTTGGCGTTCTGCTGGTTTATTACCTTTAATCATTATCAAGCAGTTATTCCAGAACAGCACCCTCCTAGCTCTCAAATAGTCAAGTAAGATGGGCACTGCAACTTGTCCACCAGTAACCTGGATACTATGCTGTCAGAGTCTAACTCTTTCCACAGGAAGGTAATTCAAGTGGCTGGGAGTTCTGATTTGTCCCCTGCCAGATGAATTCCAAATTCACTTGAGAGTTCCTGGAGCATATGGAAGATCTGTGTGCATGCCAGAGAACCACCAAGTCCATTTAATACGTTGCCCAAGTAATGGAAACACTCAAGCTGCTCCTGTGTGAGCTCCCAGTGCACAAATGTGCTAAATGCTTCAAAGTATGCATAAGATAAATAGCAGCTCACTGGAGGAGTAGCCTAATGGTTAGAACAGTGGATTAAACCAGGGAAGACAGAGTTCAAATTCCACTGCTCCTCCTTGTGTTCTTGGGCAAGTCACTTAACCCTCTATTGCCTCAGCTATAAACTTTATTTATTTATTTAAACAGTTTTGTATACCGCCTTATCCTTCAATCAAGCGGTCACAACACAATTGGGGGATACATTTAACACGCGGGGATATGAGACACATACACTAATACTTACAGGGAACATGGGCAGTGGAGGGTTAAGTGGCTTGCCCAAGACCACAAGGAGCATCTGTGGGACTAGAAACCCCAGTCCTTCCGGCCCAAGGTTGCTGTCCTCTAGTGGGATTTGAACCCCCGGCCTGAAGTACCTTGCCCCAACCACTAGGCTACTCCTCCCTACCTTAGATTGTAAGCCTTCCGGGAACAGGAAAATATCTACTGTACCTGAATGTAACTTGCCTTGAATGAGGAAAAAGGCATAAGCTAAATCCAATTCCTCAATATTCTTTATTAGTATTATTTCCCTTTGAACTGTAAGCCAAAAGGGGATAGCAGTTTGGGTGAACAGGAAGCAGACAAAGCAGATTCAGTGTCAGCTTTTGCCACCAGAATCAAAGAAGGTGTTTTGGACCGAGCAATTCTTAGGCGGCATGTAATCATTCACCAGCTGCCCCTCTGGGTAGGATATGGATTGGTGGTATTTACTTGGTTTCTCCTTTGGCACCCACACTAGTAGCACAATAATCATTTTCCTAAAGGGTTTAGTCGGGAAAGGACCTGATAGCCTGCCCAAAGCAACTATGTTTTTTACGATGGATGATCTCCAAGTTGACAAGCAGATGAGAATTGGGAATGTTCAGCCAATCAGCGGAACCCCTCAAACACTCCTTAATTCCTCTGTCAAGCATAATTGCAACCTTGTCATCTTGATAACTCCCCACTCAAGTCTGAAAGCTAAGCCATGAGGGAGGCATGGCTCTGACCTTTACTATATTTAGCTCCTGTTGTGGTAGGCTTCTTAGGATACTTGGTGAACATGGTGCATATAAGTGCATTTGAAGCAGGCATGATGGGATTGGCAATCAGCAAAGGAACAGCAGACGTTGTTGGAAGAAGAGCTCTTCTGGGTATCTGAGTACAAGCTGCTGCTCATCTGAAAGGAATGTTCTGACCCCTTGATATACTGCCCTTTAGCAACTTGGACCCGGTTAACCATGGTGCTAAGCCACATGTTATTGTCTTGAATCTTTTAGGACACCAACTGGTTGCCTACTATTTTTCCCTGAGGACCTCATTGGCCTCTAAAATGGCATCAGCATAGTGCAGGGGAATGCAAAAGGATGGATCTGCACAACAAAGGTCTATCTCAAGGGACAGGAACTGTCCTGTTAATTATTTCATGCTGAACTGGCTTCCAGTTTCTCCAGATGTCTCCACTCCTTCCTTGTCTGACTACACCTGTCAGGATGTCCAGACAGCCCAGGCACGCACAACTTAGAATTGGCCTCCACGTGAATAATTATGATCATGTGATGCCTCTACTCATTGAACAACACTGGCTTCCATTTACATATTGAATTAAACTTCTATTGTTGGCACATAGAACAGTCTACCAAGGCGTAGCTGAATATTTAGCCAGTTATCTGACCCCTTACAGTCCTCATCACACTCCAGTCTCACTCAGATGATTGTCTAAATATCGCACCCCCACCATATGTCTGTTTAGAATCTACCTGTAATCAGCATTTTTCTGTTTAGGACTCACACTTTGGAATGGTCTTCCTGAAATATTGTGATTAGAGACATCCTATATGAAATTTAAGTGGGGGGGCTAAAAACATATTTTTTTGAAACTGTGTATCATGAATATCTGTAACTCTGATCATGCCTTTCATATAGCCACTGTATTGGCAGGGGCTGGAGTCTTTAGGTAATAGGGAAAGCCAGCAGAGCCCCAGTTGGTATCAGAGAAGGGAGCATAGTGGAACCTGTGTCCTTTGGGGAAACTGCTAGGCACTTATGACCTAGATTGTCCACCATTGGAAACAGGATACTGGGCTTGATGGACCTTGGTCTGACCCAGTATGGCATATCTTATGGTCTTATGTTCACCTCTTGCGCCTGACCAGCAGATGAATATATCATTGTAATTGTACCATCTAATCTATCACCTGAGGTCCTTGGCTACTATTTCCCCCAAAACTGGGTAGATGTTTGTGGAAGAAGTTGGACCTGGTTGGTGATCTGCAGCGGAGGAATCCCTTGAAGCTAGAGAGTTTCTGGAGCTGCCACAGCTTCTCATGGAACTAGAGAAGGAGGATGGCTCCCTGATCTTGAATTTGAACCTATCCTGGGGCAGAGATTCATTTGGACTGTGATCTTGCAGTGCTGGGGTCTGGGGCCCATAAAGCCTCATATTCCTGTTGTCCAAGACTAGAAACTAGCACCACTATCTCCATTATTGCTGCATCCTATGGTTTTGTGGATAAGAAAATGTATACAAAGTAGCATTTTATTTTATTTAACATATTTTCTGGACCTCCTTTCTAACAAAGTTTATCAGAGTGGTTTACAAATGAAGGGGGGGTAATAATACAATTAGCAGACTTGCTAATTGCATTAGTCCAACTGAGTAGGATATTCAGTGGCAGATACCCGGTGTGTGCAGCTGATATTCCTTCTTGGTGCTGCTGAATGCCCCGATGCTAGCCACTAAGGGGTGGAGCAGGGGCAGAACCGAGGGTTAGCATGTCAGAGGCAATATTGAGCAGCTGGCCAGTTAACTTTAACTGGCTAAAGTTAGGCCAGAAAAAAATCTGGCCTAACTTTAGCCAGTTTAGCTATCCAATCAGTGGCTGAATATCGGTGCAAACTGGAAGGTTGATTCACTGTCTGGGCAACCCAGATATTCAATGCCAGTGGCCAGATACATCCCTGGCATTGAATATCTAGTCATAATGTAAAGCGGCAACAAACAGTCACTTTAATAGGTCATAAAAGGGGGGTAATGCAATGGCGGGAGGAAGAACAAAGAGTACAGTAAAGGAAGAGAAAGCATTAGGACCATCTAATTTAAACAACAAAAAAAGTTACAATAAAAGCGGATTAAATCTCAACAAATTTGTGGCATCTGTCTAGGATGTTTTACCTATGAGAGAAAAATCAGATGTTCCTTGGCTCAAATGAGTGTTTTGGCTGGGGGTCCAGAGTCTTTATTACCCGGCATACTCAAGGCTATTCCAGATCACAGGCAGACAAACCAATTGCAGACAATCCACACTGACTAAGGGGCTCCTTAAGTTTCATAGCTGGTGACTGAGGGCCCCAATCCAAAACATAAGAGTGGACCCAACCAACAACTTGGGTGGGGTTGCAGGTTACATAGGCGGTATCTACCTATCTTCATATGGCCTAAGCAGCCTAGTTATAAGGACTACTACTGGAGTACCCAAAAGGAGGAAGTTCAGGGATTGTCTCCATGCAATCAGTTGTGCCCTGCGCAGAAGAAGCCTTTCCATTACCTAGAGACAACCCCTGATCCCATGCCTTCAGAGTCAGTTTGGTGTGAGCAGGTCACCTGCAAGGGGTCACAGCTACAAGCCCGTCTTTACTGGTACCCTGCTTTCCTTTCTTGCCCTACAGCACCACCTGTTTGTCCTGGGAGCCTGAACATTTGCACCTTTTAGTCCTTTCCTCTATCCATTCTGGAGGGTGCTGGGGCTTGTACCATCTGTCCTATCTTGATACCATTTGAGTCTCAAAACCCTGGATGTTAAAAATATAAAGGGAGAATTAATGAATTTGAAACATAGTGGTTGTCAGGTGTTTCAGGAACTATATTGCGATATGAAAAACGTTGCTCTAGTGTCAATGGAGATTACTGATACTTCCTGTGCAGGTAAGGTTTTGATATGAATTAATTGGTTATTTTAGTTGATGGACCTTTTGAAAGAGTCAATAAATGCTGACACTATCATTAAAGTGGACAATATAAAAGAATTAAGAGACTATTTTTTTTAGTTCTGCCATCTTTGATCCCTATGAGAGGCATTTTAGAAGGGACATCCAAGTGCAATCTTGGATGTCTAAGCTGAAATGTCTGGAAATAAAAAGCAGGCATGTCCAGGTGCAGACATAATGTCACAAATGTGGATGTGCTCGATATGTACATCTGTGGGGGCATTTGCACAGATATCTTCAGACCTGTATTTCAGAATCTGGACATCTAGGATAGCCTTATGCTTAGAGCAGCGGACTAGGAACAGGGCAGCCAGGGTTCAGATCCCACTGCTGCTATAGTTGAGCAATGGGGACGATGGAGTGCTTTCTTCTCTACACCCTCTGGATTTTCTCCAGCCAAAACAAGCATTGATCGTGCCTGGAGCAGGTCTAAATCTAGACATGACAGCGGACGTCCATGATGTTTCTGAGGATGCCCAGGTTCCTGGGAATGTCCTAGCCACGCCTCCACCATGCTCCCATTCAGACTTGGATGTCCTCATGCTGGGGAATTCCCCAGAGCTGGCTTCTAAAATGGCTCTGGAGGTGTTTCTGTGCTTTGGATGTGTCTGTGCCATTTTCAGATGTCCAAAGCATGAAGAGGGCTTCCAAACTGACCACCCTGCGTATGCATTAAAAGGAATCTTTGGGCTTGATTTTTGCATATACAAAATATTGAATTGGCAACTAGGGTTGCATCTGCTTATGTGCTGGCATGCTATTCTGCCCATACAGTTTTTGCAATACTGTTATGATGTGCAGGATAACGTGCAGATGCATGTATGTGGCACAGCAAGTGCCGATACACAATCTTTACAAATATTTCCAAACAGTCCAGTACTTCTTCGTTCCATAACACCTTCCCCTCAGCACCTTTTCTTCAACAAAGCCAGAAAAAGTTGTGGGTCCAGTATGCTCGCAGTTTAGAGAGGAAACAAGCACAAAATCCTCACTAGTCCTGACCGCATAAGAATGAGCTAACCTTTTACTCCATCTCAGATCTTGTGTTAAAGCTTGGTGTTAGAAAACCCAGTGCTGAGCCTTTTGGCCTTCGCACTTCTCTGCATCTGCGTTGAATAACTAATATTTTTATTGCTATGGGATTTAAATGAGCTGTGCACTGATGTCTACCCAAGGCTTAGTGCAAAGTTAGCTCGTGAGAAGGACAGTTTTTTTACATAGAGCATCCACGGTAGGACTTGTTTGCCCAAATGCCAAGCTAACCTGTGTGTAAAGCCTAACACACTTTATTTTATCAATCCAGCAGAAGTAGCAACCCAGGAGCTCAAGGCTCGAAAAATCCTGGGTGCCAGATCACCATGGTGCCTAGAAATAGCACCCTGGCATCTGGAATTTCATACCCCTGAATGTTTTGATTTTGCTGCAGCTGCTGAACAATGTGGTGTTTCAGATTCTCCCATTGCAATGGGCACTCTGCAGATTGAGTTGCACAGTGGACGAGTTTCAGACTCGTATGGTGATTTCAAGTTTAAGCAGATAAACCCTGTTGAATACTGGGCCTTTCATTTTTAAATTAGCTTATAATTTGCTGAGATTGAACTACAACCTCAGCACTACTAGTCTGACAGGGATAGGGTGGGGTTTAGCCTACAAACAGAGCATTAACCTAATGGTTAGAACATCAGGTTGAAAGCAAGGAAAGCCAGGTTTGAAATCCCTCTATCATTCCTGGTAACCTTGAACAAATAACTAAATCTTCCCTTGTATCGGGTACAAACTGTAAACCTCCAGGCATAGGAAAATACCTCCTGTACCTGAATGTAACTTGCCTTGAGCTACTCCTGAAAAAAGGCGTGAGCTAAATCGAAAAGCATCCATAGTGCTAAGTTCTTCTTTAATGTACTACTTATTAGCTGTTAGCAATGGTGACAAATTTAGAGATAATACTTTAGAGCAGGAATGAAAGGTGGATGGCACTGGCTAATCATCTTTGCAGATCAGTCACTCCTGTTAGAAATCTAGATAATTTGGGCCATTGCTGCACTATAAATCCTCACAGGAACTCCCTGTAGGCATCACATTTTCTCATCACATATGGAACTCTATAACTAAAGGTTTTCATGCCTGGACTACTAGCTCATATTAGGTTGATAAGGTGTTAAAAAGGTGGTCAGTGCCCCAATCTGTGTGCTCTGCCCCTGAGGCCTGGAAGCTTGTAGACTGCTGGAGCGCTGGAGATCTCGTGTCCTGAGATGGTCGGTGCAGCCCTTCTTCCAGGAGACTTTCCGGCGGCTACACCCTCTTTTCTTGGTGGAAGGAGTCCCGTTGAGAACATAGGATTCCCGCGAACTGTGAGTGTGATCGCATGGGGGAGGGGAGAGTATACCTCCAGGCTGTTTCAGTGGCAGGCAATGAAACCAGGACAATGGAGTCACTTTGGAACACCATACAAGGTCTTAGCACCTCTATGCAAGATTTTTCACTTCGCTTGGTGGATGATTTGAGGATTGTGTTGCAAGCAGTGGTGGAACAGTCTCAAACATTGGGAACTCTGATTGCTAGTTATGAAGCAGTAGATAGCCTCCTCACTGCTGTTCAAGTGCTGTGAGAGACTATGGTAAAGGACAGTAATCTTATGTACCGCCAATTGGAATACTTGGAAAACCAAATACATAAAAACAACGTAAGGTTTCTGAACTTTCCTAGGTCACCTCTCGTCATCCCAATTGATATGGTGAAGAAATATTTATTGGAGATTCTTAATATGTCATCTGATGCTCTTCTGCCTCTGGTTAGGGTGCATTACCTACCCCCTAGTGATCTGTTCCCCCAGGTGTGCAGGGTTCAACCTGACTGAGTTCCTTGAGTCATTGCTAGAGGTGGTAACTCAGATCATCTTTGATTGCTACCTTTGTGCTTGAGTTTGATCATGCTGCTGTGCTTCGTATGCATTTCCGCAATATTGATAAGTTGTTTCTTGGATCGAAAGTTCATATTTTTCCAGATATTTCAAGATATATGCAAAAAAAGTGCCAGGAACTCCTGGCTCTGAGACCAAGGGATTTAGCCCTTGGCCTCACTTTTGCACTTCAGTTTCCTTGTTTATGCTTAGTAACATGTGAGGGGAAAATCTTATGTTTTTTGATTCAGGACAACTGTCTTCTTTTCTTTCTGAAAAGCAGGTTGTAAAGGTCCAGACTAGTGCCCCTGAAGCAGTGCTGTAGGTCTGCTGGAGATGTTTTTGTTTGGGGGGAGGTGTTTGTTTGTTCTTTTTTTTTTTTTTCCTTTTTTGTTATTTCCTAATTCTTGGATCCATTTTTCTTTTTGTGGGCTATAGTGATATGTTTTTTTTATAGTGTAAGTTGCATGTGAAGGCTTTTTGTACCTTTGCAAATGCTGTATTTCTGAATTTCAAGTTCACTTTATTTTTTTGTTGAAGTATATGTATTAAATCACATAAATAAAAATTGAAAAAAAGTGGTGGTCAGTATGGCATGAGCTGGTGGTCTCTGTCCATTTCCAGTGACAATGAAAAGAGAATTCACAACACATCTCCATTAGATTCTTATGAATCTAATGTTCCCATCAGCCCCAGCGGGCTTAACAGAGCTGCGAGAGGGAAACTCTACCTTTGCAGCTCTGAAAGCCGGGCTGAGGAGAGTGATTGAGGGAGGCCTCTGCCGGGCAGGAGGGAGGGCTCTGTTGCACGGGTGGGGGCCCCGCAGGAGACACTTGATTCTACTGCTGCCACAGCGGCAGCGGCAGCAGCAAGTTTGTTTTTTCTTTTAAAGTTTCCCTGGGCAGATGGGCAGAATGTTGTTTGTGCGGGGCCCCTTGAAACGTGGGGCCCTGTGCAAACAACATTCTTGCTCAATGGACAGGCCGGCCCTGGTGACAGCAACTGGTCATACTTAAGGTGCATATGTGCCTGATTCTAAAGAAAGTTGTGTTCTGGGCTCCAGACTAGGATTCGTTAGTGCAATGACTGAGCTTTGCGGGGAGTTCTAAATAGAGAAAAATCCACAGATAGATATAAATGAACACCCAGGATGCTGTATCCCAATGGAGACCTACTCTGGTTGACCTGGAAGCACCAAGGAGGAGGAGAAAACTGATGGCCCAAAAATAAATACATTTGAAAGATTATTTTAGAAAACAACTTTGGCTTATGATGCATCATGCTTTATTGTGTTCCCTCTTATGCTTTGTGAAATGCATGCCAAAATGTTGTGGTAGAGGAAGTGAGTTTCCAGTAGAAAGAATGTTAACAGGAAAACACTGATTCTTTTAAAGTTGTTGCTTATGACGAAACTAGCTATAGTGTGAAATCAATTTAAATGCTAGACAAGCTGATGATCATGAACAATGACTTCAACATCTAGCAAGGTGCGCAAACCAAGTCACTCAGGGCTGCTAGTTTTATAGCAGGTTGCCTATTTGTGAAGGCCTATTTTGGGGCTATGTTATAAATCATAGCTAAAATAGAACTTAGGAGCGTGTGTATATGTCACAATCGAAACCTCTCCAAAAACCACTGCTGTGAACAAGGCTGGCTTAAATAGTATTTACAATGTATTTACAAAATATATACATCAAGTATTGTGATAAAATAATGCAGTACGTACAACCTGTATTATGATAAGTGGTTCAAGCAGGTAAGGTGAATAGCAATACAGGATAAGAGATAAGGCAGTTCAAACAACCAACTATAACCTTATAGGTCATGACTTAAGTAAACCTTTGAAGATCATGGATTTAACCTTATTAACTGTCTCCTAACTCCCCTCCGCCCACCAGCCTCACGTCTCGTCCACTGCTGGAAGTCTGGATTGGTAGCTGCTTGTGAAAGGAGCTTTCTGTCTCTCTCTCTCTCTCTCTGTCACTGCCCTCTGCTCTCTCCCTTACCTGATATGCTCTTCTGTCCTCTTCAGCTTTCCATTGTCTATTAATCTCGTCTGTCAATTGAATGGTGTTCCATTCTTTTCCTAGTATCTTATATTTTATTGTAATTGTACGCCGCTCTGATGCCTCATTGCCACGGGGCGGTATACCAAGAAATAATAAAGATAAAGAAAAGGTCTGTCCAATCGCTGAGGCTGTAGTCTTGGCTCTGCCCCCTCCAAGCTCTCCGCCAATCCGGAGAAGGTTTTGCACTCCTTTCCAATCAGGAGCAACTGTTGCAGCTCTCCCTTGAGATGCTCCGCTGCTGGGCCCTTCCTGGGCCTTGTGACTCCTGTACTCTCTGCCACTGCAGCTCTTCCTAGAACTGGTCTGCTGCCACAGCTCTCTCCCTGAAGCTGATACTGCTGCCACAGCTCCCTGAGGAGCTGATTCTCGGCTGCAGCTCCCCAGTGAATTGATCTGCCGCTGGTCCCTTCTGGGCCTTATAGTTTCTAGTCTGGAATGGACTCTCTGCCACTGCAGCTCTCTCTGGAGTTCTTCCCCTGGAGCTGATTATGCCACTGCAACTGATCTGCTGCAGGAGGAGGAGACCATCTGCCTCCATTTTCACTCCTACCCCTGACTGGGTCTGTAGGACAGTGATGGCTAACCTTTTTGAGCCCGAGTGCCCAAACTGCCGCACAAAACCAAAGAATTTCCTCAAAGTGCCAGCACGTCAATTTGCATAAATATTTGCATAATGCTAACATACACTAACTTTTAGTAAACATGTCTCTTAATGAGTGTATGGATAAAGACAGACTAAAAGATTTCTACATTACTATAATCCAGTGCCAACCGCCAGGCACATTAGGAACTACTACAAACACTGCCCATTTAGAACCAATAGCAAACCCGCCGTATCCTAACAGCACTACCAGGACTCACAAAGCACCACACCATACCTATCAAAAGGCAACACTGCAAATATTAAACCAATACATTTCAGACAATAACAATACATGACCTACTGGGGAAAGAGAACAAGTGGCAATGTCAAAAAGGAATTACATAAACAGAATACCTCAGCTCAGTTGCAATTGCTCCAGCCACTTTCTTCTGGTTTCTTCATGTTTTCTGCTAACTCTCCATCATCTGCTGTCCATTTGTCCTTTCTTCTCTCTTCTAGTTTTTTTTTCCATTCTCTCTCTCTACATCCGCTTTAACATACTAATCTTTCTCCTTTTGCTCTTTCCTCATTCCTATTTCATCCACTCAAATTTTACCCCTCCATCCTCAATCCCCACTTACTCTCCCAATACCCGGCCAATTGTAGATTTTTTATCCCTCCCACACAAAATATTTTTCCCCTCTCCATTTTACTCTCCCAGCCCCATCCCATTCTAATCCTCCCCCAACATCAGCTCCCTTCTAGTTCCAGCCTCACCCAGCATCCATTCCCTTCTAGTCCCTGCATCAGCCCATTTCCAGTCCTAGCAACCCCCCAACCCAATACCAGTCCTAGCCCCCCCCCATCAACTCACTTCCAGCCCTAAACCCCCATCACCCCATTTCCAGACAGCCCCCATCAGCCCACAGCAGCCCATTAGCAGTCCTACCCCCCCAGCCCATTAGCAGTCCTACCCCCCCCCCGCCCGCCCGCCCATTAGCAGTCCTAACCCCCCCAGCCCATTAGCAGTCCTAACACCCCCCTCCTGCCCATTAGCAGTCCTAACACCCCCCTCCTGCCCATTAGCAGTCCTAACCCCCCCGCCCGCCCGCCCGCCCGCCCATTAGCAGTCCTAAACCCCCCCCCCGCCCATTAGCAGTCCTAACACCCCCCTCCGCCCATTAGCAGTCCTAACACCCCCCCTCCTGCCCATTAGCAGTCCTAACACCCCCCTCCTCCTGCCCATTAGCAGTCCTAACCCCCCCCTCCTGCCCATTAGCAGTCCTAACCCTCCCCCCCCCTGCCCATTCGCCTTCCTAACCCCCCCCCCTCCTGCCCATGAGCAGTCCTAACACCCCCCCTCCTGCCCATTAGCAGTCATTACCCCCCCCCTCCTGCCCATTAGAAGTCCTAACCCCCCCTCCTCCTGCCCATTAGCAGTCCTAACCCCCCCCCCCCCCCCCCCGGCAAATTTTTTTAAAAAAAAAGCAGGCTCTGGCTGCTGCCGCGGCAGATTACAATGTCCCGCGGGGCCCCCTCCGCCCGCTAAGCCCCTCTGCAAGGGCTTTCAGATTCGCGAGGGAGAGCGTCTCCCTCGCGTCTCTGTTAAGCCCGCAGGGGCTAATGGGAAATTTCCCATCAGTCCCTCGCGTCTAAAGGGGCTGATGGGAAATTTCCCATTAGCCCCTGCGGGCTTAACAGAGACGCGAGGGAGACGCTCTCCCTCGCGAATCTGAAAGCTCTTGCAGAGGGGCTTAGCGGGCGGAGGGGGCCCCGCGGGACGCTGCATTCTGCCCTTGCCGCGTCCGCGGCAGCAGTCAGAGACAGCTTTTTTCTTTTTTTTGCGGACCTATTGCCCGCGTGCCAGCTGCAAGGCCTTCGCGTGCCACAGCTGGCACGCGTGCCATAGGTTCGCCATCGCTGCTGTAGGAGGTTCTCTGCTGGCAGCTTCACTCTGAGGCTGACTAGGCTCCCAGGAGACTTTCCAGCACCATCTTCGGGAGGAGTGCCTCCCCTCCTCTCCTCTCTGATAAGGATTAAGCTCTTTTAGATAAAGAGGCCTGATACCTCTAAATACCAGGTAACTTTTCTCCAACTCTTTTCTGCACAGGGCTGTGAGTGCCAGTACCAAGTGATATCTTTTCTCTTAGGGTGAGCAATTTCCACCGGCCCAGTATTTACTTCCCACCCTCTGTATAGGGTGTGCACTTTATTCCCCTACACTATTCCCTATAAATTTAAAATTAAATCTTAATAATGAATATAAATGTGAGCAAATATTATCCTTGCTCCTTCAGCACAGGCAATGATTTGCATATCCCCCCTAAATGTTTACTTTCTAGCTCTGCTAGCCCTGTGACTGTTACTGCAGGCTGCTCTTTTAATGTTGTCCTTCATCCCGACCACTCTAGCAGCCACCTCTTCAGCAGCATACAGTGGCCATTTACCTTTGATTCTACTTTATTCAGCACACTCTCACACACCCATCTTTGGGGGGGGGGGGGTTCATGTGGGTAAGAATCCATTCTGTATCCAGCAAAAATAAGTATACTAAAAATAGTTCAGTAGATGAATTATTGCAAGGCTTGTTGGGGGGAGGGAGCCTTAGATTTGAATTGAGTATGGCACCCTGCATGGCCCCCTTCAGATAGCAGAGAACCAAGAAGTCAGCAATCTGATGAAAAGTGACATCATGCATATGCTTAAAGTTCTTGTTTTATTTTATATTTTTTACATTTTAACAAAATATGACAAGCATGCACTTGCATAAGAAACTTTAGCTGGGGAGCACAAGGGCATATAATATAAAAATCAGCAAACACGATGGGCCATGTATATTAAAGCCTGTGCTGGTAAGGCACATGTGGGCCACATTACTAGCACAGGGAGGGTGGGGCATGTATTTCTATCCCTCTGTAGTTTAACGCAGGCTTGAGACGCACACCATGCAAGCTGGCATGTGTGCGCATTTAATACCGCCCACTGAAGTGGCGTTAAGTGCACACACGCTAAGGGCAGCAAGTGGGCCACTAATGTCCACATTAGCTGTGACACAGCAGCAATGCCTTCATTCTATGATGTCCTGCCCAGTTTCCGCCATGATGCGCACTATGGCGGTAGTGCTAGGGCCCATGTTACTTTTTAGTGCCACATGCAAATGGCGTGCTAAACCACATGCTACCTGGTAGTGCACCTTAGTAAACATGCCCCAATCTGCTTGAGGTTCTGTGGCTGGCAGTGCAGCCTGGAAAAACTAAGCAAATAGGATAAGTATGATTTTATTTACCATTCTCTATCTTACTATATGACACAAACAAGGTAAGCCATAGAATGTGAAATTCCTTTAACATTATTTAGCACATATGCCTGTAATCTAAGGTTTCCAGATGTCCCTGATTTTCATGGATTGTCCCTAATTTTAAAGCTGTGATCCCAACTCCCACCTCTTTGGCAGCCTTCTGTCTGAAATTCCAGCAATGGACAGATGGGATAGAAAAAAACTGTATTTTCAATTTAGTGATTTGCATATGTCAGCTTTTAAAATTTACATCCATTATCTTTATAGCTTGCACAGTGCGAGGGAAGTGCATCACTGTTTCTATTTCTCCGTCGATTTGCCTGCTTGGAAGTGATATTGTTGCTGTCGTGACAAGCCCATTTTTAGGCACAGCCAACGGAGGCAACGGCCTCCAGCGTCAGCTTCAGATAGGCGCCAGAGCATTGCCATTGCTGCAGTTTCAGTTCCAGTCGGCCTCAGAGTGACAGTGGCAGTAAATTTGTGTTGAGAATATGCTCCCATCATAGTTTGCAAGCTCTCACGCTCTGCAGAAGCCCTATGGTGCAGCACCCTCTTCTCACACATGTGGAAAAGGAGGGGGCAGAGTTCCACAGGGTCTGCCCAGAGCTCAAGGGCTTGCACTCCACGGCCCACGTTGATTCTTAACATCGATTCCCTCCTTCCACTGCATCAGGATCGATGGCAGGCTTGGAGACAGCGGAGCGGCACACTTTCCCACGTACCCCCATTGCCACAGGACAGGCTCAGGCGGAGGGGGAGCAGAGCACCTGAACCCTCACCCTTTGCCTATGGCGCATTTAATCCTGCTTTTGCCTATGGGTGCCAAGCAAATAAATACAGGTCTGTGTCATGAGATGGGTGGGAGGGGCAGGGTGATGAATCCTTCCTCTCCTCAATGCCTTGTTGCTCAAACCTGGAACAAAGGTGTCCCTTCCAAACTCCCCCCTCCCCCGCCACACACATGCTTTGGATAAATGTCCCAGATTTGCCTGCAAAAAAATCTGGGAACCTTACTGTACTCCTATATTAGCATAACATTGTTGGCACATGAGTATACTGTAGTACAAATGGCGTGCAGGGAAACCATCTAGTTCAGTATGATACAACTTTTGTTTCAGCAAGCGTTTAGTATTCTGTAGCGGTCTTTGGTGTTTACTGTGATACCCTCCTTAAATGGAGCCTGTTCAGACAGCACTTTTAACACCAGCTTGAAACTTCCCTTTTCAGAGACCATCAGCAGTAACCGCCTTTGACAGCGCTCCTCTAGGGCTTAGGGAGAATGGAATTCTGAACAATTTTCATTATGTTGAGCAGCTTTCTCAGTGATAGAATGAGGAGCTGAATCTATCTGTGGCCTATGCACCGGTGTCTTTCCTTTTGACAGTGTGCCTTTTCCTTAGAATTCTTGAGACCTGTGATAAGGAAGCTTATCATAGCTCAGGAAGGAGCTATAGAAAAGGTGAAGTGACTCTGAACAAGCAACCTGTCAGTTCTGGTAGAAATAAGAAAACAGAATTTTCTCATAAAAGACTACCAGTCCCAGAATGCACCAGGTTTCCAACAGCCATTAGAGGAGCTGAAGTGGGGAAACGTGTGTTCAATCAGGAGGGCTATGAGGTAATCCCTAAGCACTCAGCTCAAAGGGCAGGGCCTGATTCAGCACAGCTGCGCTGTGTTAGGGAGGATCACTCATCTAAGCAGAATAAGAGTAGAGTTTATTCTACAGATGACCAGCTTCATGATCACCTTGGATATCCAGAGAATTGTCCTCAGTATCCTGAGAATCAGCTTGAGTTTGATCATCAGTTTCATCTGAAGGATCATCAGAAGCAGAAGCCAAACCGGACGGACAGAGAGGGAAAGAGACCCTTTGGAAGAAGGAAGAGAAAAGCCTTTGAGAGGTCTAGAAGAGTCCAAAGCAGTACGTATACTGGGAGGTATTCCAAGGGCCAGCATACACCATTGGACTGGGGAAAGCCAGAGGAATGGTGCTGCAGAGCTAGGAATCACCAGAGGCTACCTGTGAGGGAGACGGCTGCACGTGGAAGGGACCCTAAGACCTGTGCCAGAAGGTATGTGAAGAGAGATCCAGTGTCCAGGGATCTGGATTGGAAGGCTGGACATAAGAACTGGACTACATACTGGCCAGGCTATATAGAGAGGAACTCTAGCAGTAATGGAAGCTCAGGTATGAACACTGATCTATGCCCTAGCTATAACCTTGAAAGACAGCAGGGAAACAAGTATTCTTATGAAAATGCTCCATTGAGAGATTCATCTGTGCCAATCCATGATATTGAACCCATGCTTGTTGAACAAGGGGGAATAATAGCAGATGAGGATCCTGTTTATATGGACTGCTCTCTATCTAAACTCCGTTGGTAACTTTCTGTTATAAAGTACAGCAACCATCACAAAGAAATAAAAATTTGTTCTTTAATCTACTCAGAAAAGCTCCTGAAGCAGGATTTGACCCACACAGTGGAAGGCAAGCCAGCTAAGGGGTTTCAGCTGGTGACTGCTAGCAATTAAGCCTTACCTAATTGCTTGTGAGCTAGGAGAGAATCACTTCTGTATCTATGTGGGAAGTAATCAGAAGTTAACCTGAAAAGAACAGTTTGTTTCTTGCTTTGTGGCTTTTCATTTGTTGTTTTCCTGATTTTGACTTTGTTTTTCCAAGATAACACTGAAAGCAAGTTACCTAATTTATGTGCTACCAAGCATATCTGTGTTGGGAGAAATAACCCCCTAAATAAATATCTTATTGGCTTTACCCAAGAGCACAACTAAATTATTGTCAGCAGCTGTGTCTGGTGTGAATGAACTACATTGCCCACAATACCTTGCAAATCATATAGAGATATGCACTTGCAAAGACTGTGAAGATTCTCACCCAGGCAGCCGTCTGACAAATGGCGTAGTTTTTCGGATTGCTTTTGCACAAAGGGAATTTACTTGCTGAGGATTACAACTACAGTTCAAGTTTAAAGCTGGAAAAAAAAAAGATTTTCCCTCAACTGCACTTTGGAGGAGAAGTGGATGTCCCAGGAGGAAAAGACCCTGTGCAGAGCTGGATTCATCACTGACACAAGGTAATAAGTACCTGGGCATGTCTAGTGGTGGATGGGAGTAAGCACAGGGGTAATTGAAAAAAAAAAAAAAGTAGGAAAAAACACACCTGTTTGGAAGGTGGTGCACTTTGTTTTTTTTTCTTTGTTTCTTGCAGGGATCAAGATGGATCCAAAGGAACTACCTCAGTGGATGCCAGCACAGTTCAGCAGGCAGCAGGAGCTAGCACAGCAGGCTCAGGACACTGCTATGAGAGCCTTAATGGACCAGCAGAGGCCAGTGCTTGATCTGGTGCAAGCTCTAGTTGAGCTGAAGAACCAAAGTGGAACAGATGCAAGTCCAGCTGTAAATACTGGTACACCACATGTGGACAGTGTGGGACTCAATCAAGGGATTGGGGCATTTAGTTTTGGGAAGCTAACTCCAGATGATGATGTTGATGATTTTCTAGAGTCTTTTGAAAGAGTGGCACAAGCATTAGCATGGCCAGAGACCCAGTGGGCAGTAAGGCTGGCAGCCTCATTAACTGGAGAGGCGCTTGCAGCTTATAGAGCAATGCCAGCAGCCCAGGCTTTGAATTATAAGGATGTAAAGGCTGCTATTAGAGATCGCCTAGGGTTGTCTATTTCAGAGTATAGGCGAATGTTTAGAGCTACTACATTGAAAGTGGGTGAAACACCCAGGGCTCTGAGTCAGAGAATCAGAGGTTTAGCTGTAAAATGGTTGGAGCCTGAGCAAAAGACAGTAGAAATGTTATTAGATATTATAATGCTTGAACAATTTATGTCTGGGGTGCCTAAAGATTTGCACACTTTCCTTATACAGCAAAATTGCCAAAATCTTGGAGAGGCAACCATGCTAGCAGAGAGATTCTTGGAAGCCACGCAGGCTTGCCATAGAATGGGTGGCCCTCTGAAGATTGATGCTGAAGCAAGATGTGCTGTATCAGAAAAGAAAATAATTAAAAATGTTTCTGAAAATGAATGTACTGTATCAAACCAGATGACACAGTGGAATAGAAAGAAATGTTTCAAGTGTGCAAAATGGGGACATTTAAAAAAGAGATGCCAGACACACACTAGCTTAATGGGTGTGGATTTAAAACAGCCCAAAGAAGGATTTCTTTTGATGGTTGATGTGCAAGGAATTACCACAAATGCTTTGTTAGACTCTGGGGCAGACCAGAGTATGATGTCAAAAAGGCTTTGGAAGAGGATAGAGGCCCAAGAAGGATTTGTGCCTAGAACCCCTGAAAGCCAAGTTCACATCAGATGCATTCATGGTGCTGCAACATCATATCCCACCTATAGGCTAAAGGTTAAGTGCCTGGGGGGACAAGAGGAAGTCCTGTTAGCAGTGGTGCCTAGGCTACCCTTTGATTTGGTTCTAGGAAGAGACTGGCCAAGATTTAAGCAGGGTCTAGTGGAAGGACTAGGAAAGAAGGAGGGAGAAGGTTTAATGGTAATAGCTCCCGGGCCTTTATTTGGAAGTCCTCAGACCCCAGCTAAAAAGATGGTTAAGCGTCCAGAAGACCAAGCTACCCCAAAGTAGACATTCATCCTAAAGTACCATAGGGTCACAGAGAAGGCCCAAGCTCCTAAGCGGGCAACCCCTCAAGCTGCTGGGTTTGACCTGTGCAGCATAGAAAATGTGACTGTACCTAGCCAAGGGAGAGCCCTGGTGGACACTGGTCTCCAAGTGGAAATACCTATTGGATGCTATGGGA
Organism: Ichthyophis bannanicus; assembly: GCA_033557465.1. Classification (NCBI taxonomy): domain Eukaryota; kingdom Metazoa; phylum Chordata; class Amphibia; order Gymnophiona; family Ichthyophiidae; genus Ichthyophis; species Ichthyophis bannanicus. Next base: position 550,869,261 of record CM066033.1, read on the forward strand.
GAGTAGCCCCAAGGTCCGGATTAGCCCTTAAATATTTCATCGATGTGGGTGCGGGAGTAATTGATCCCGATTACAGGGGCAATATTAAAGTTCTGTTGTTTAATTTTGGACAGAATGATTATCACGTGAAGACAGGAGACAGAATTGCCCAATTGATCTGTGAGAGGCTGGGTTTTCCACCTGTGGAGGAGGTCACATCCCTGGAGAATTCTGAACGTGGAACCAAAGGCTTTGGTTCTACTGATGTGAAAGGGGTTAAAAGCCTAGCTGCCACCTGTGCCCGAGAGAGGGAGGTGAATGAAGAGGAAGATTTGGGACCCCAGGTATCTGATTGTAAAGAAAAATCAGAGCCCCAAATAGGTGAGGACCTGACAGTGGTACAACAGGAAGAAATTAGGAAATTGCTCAAAGAGTTTCCAGATGTGTTGACACCCATACCTGGGGAGACACATTTGGTTGCCCATGAAATAATAACTCCACCTGGGAAATTAGTTCGTCAAAGGCCATACCGCTTGCCTGAAGCCAAAAGACAGGAAGTAGTGGCACAAGTCCAGGAGATGTTGGACATGGGAGTAATAGAGGAGTCAAAGAGTCCCTGGAATAGCCCCATAGTCCTGGTGCCGAAGCCTGATGGATCTTTAAGATTTTGTATTGACTTCCGGCAGGTAAACGCCATATCAGTTTTTGATGCATATCCAATGCCAAGAATTGAAGAGCTGTTGGACCAGCTGGGACAGGCTCAATACTTAACCACCCTTGATATGACAAAAGGATATTGGCAAATCCCTCTCACCAGGGAGTCGAAGCCGAAGACTGCGTTCAGCACCCCCGTTGGCCTTTTCCAGTTCAAGAGGATGCCTTTCGGACTGCATGGAGCAGTGGCTACCTGCCAAAGGTTAGTGGATCAGGTACTTCGACCCCACCAAAATTATGCTTTTGCATATATGGATGATGTCATAATCCATAGTAACACCTGGGCGGAGCATCTGAAGAGGATCAGGGCAGTCTTGTGCTCCATGAAGCAAGCGGGAATCACTTTAAACCCGAAGAAGTGTGCCTTTGCAAATAGGGAGGTAAAATACCTGGGCCACCTAGTGGGAAGAGGAAAAATTAAACCTCTAATCAGTAAAGTAGATAGCATCAGGAATTTTCCTCCTCCAACAACAAAGAAATAACTAAGAAGTTTCTTAGGACTTATTGGATACTACCGCAGGTTTATACCGCAATTCGCAGAGAAAAGTGCAATTTTCACGGATATGCTGCGGAAGAATTGTCCAAACCAGCTAAAGTGGACACCTGAAGCTGAAAAAGCGTTTTCAGTCTTAAAAGGAAAATTGTGTACAGGATCGGTACTGAAAGGGGTGGACTTCAAGAAACCCTTTCTGGTTCAAACGGATGCATCGGACGTAGGGCTAGGAGCGGTTCTATCCCAGTGTCACGAAGGGGAGGAGCATCCTGTGATGTACCTGAGCAGGAAGTTGTCACCGGCTTAAAACTAAGATGCAGACAGCAGTCCAGCAGCGAGATGAGAGCTATCCAGTCTTTTGCACTGAGTATCACATGTACAGTTTTCTCCCAGTTGGTGAAGGGTCTTAGGTGTGCACTAGGTTCAATGAGCTCTTTGCCCTCAGGGAACGAGTTCGATCTCTGGAGGCTAGAGTAGCAGATTTAGAGGACATAAGGAAGACAGAGGTACATAGACGAGATCTACAGGAATGTAGTACTGAAGTCCCATGTCCAGTCTGGCAGCCACTCAGTTGCCATCAAGGAGAGAGGTCACGTGAAAGGAGAGCATCACCTTTGTGTGGCAGGAAGCGATCCTGTAGCTAAGACCTGTCCGCCGGGAGATGTAAAACCCTCTTGCACTGAGGAGGTTTCTCCAGGGCCATATGCCTGTGAGGGAAGGGTTAGGATAGCCATTGTAGTTGCCAATTCAATAATTAGGCCTTTTAATAGCTGAGTGGCTGGTGGACATGATGACATAGGAAAGTGTGGGAGGGAGGTTCTGGGGACCAAATTTAGGCTTTTAGGTAGGAAGCTGAAATCCAGAACTTCCAGGGTAGCATTCTTTGAAATGCTTCCCGTTCCATGCACAGGACCCAAAAGGCAGGCAGAGTTCTGGATCCTCAATGCATGGATGAGGCGATGGTGGAAAGAAGAGGATTTTGGATTTGTTAGGAATTGGGCAGCATTCTGGGGAAGGAAGGGGTGTTTCCAAAAGGATGGGCTCCAGGCTGCTGGCATTAACCTTTAAAAAGGAGAGAGAGCAGCTTTTAAACTAGATAATAGGGGAAAGCCGACAGTTGCCCAAGAGCGCATAGTTCAGAAGGATGTTTCCTTTAAAAGGATACTAGCAAAAGAGAGAAGTTAGGATATCCCAACCGAGAGGTTCCAGTAAAGATAAAAGTAACCCAGATGACCTTAAGTATAGAGCTGAAAGATTTCAAATTACTCATATCAACTGATAACCAGATTAATATGAATAAAATACTCCATTTGCAGTCAAAACCCAAATAAATTACCTGGGAATCACGCTCGACCAAGAGATCAATTTCCAGCCGCAAATTAGCAGAATCACTAAGGCTAAATATTTTAAGCTCAGCATATTAAAGAACCTACGCAAGCTCCTCTCCTCAATGGACTTTCACACAATTTGTCAAGCAGTTATCACACCAATACCTGATTACTGCAATTCTATATACCAGGGACTATCAATAACCACGCTATACCCCCTACAACTGGGATAAAACACAGCAGCCAGAACCATATTAGCAAAATTTCAACAAATTCACATCACTCTACTCCTTAAACAGCTTCACTGACAGCCCCTTACAAGCAGGGTCAGATATAAAATCATCCTAACCACATACAAAATTTTAAACCATAAATCCGCGGACAGCCTCACTCACTTTTAGCAAACAACTCCTCCAACAGACCCAAGAGAAGATCCACCTCAACATGCTTATAATACCCACAGACAAACCCTCAAGCAGTCAAAGAGCAGGACATTTTCCCTATATGCTCCCTCTTTTTGGAATTCGCTGCCACCTCACATATGATCCATTCAGCTGACCAGTGACCTCCATAAAAGTTTAAAAACTCTTCTCTTCATAGAGCACTATGGGTCAGATACGGATCAAGGGACAGTTCCCTGAGCATCATCTGCAACCCAATAATACAATATAAATGGTTATGTGTTAAACTGCCTGTTGATTATATGTTAAACTATGTATTTACTATAATGTGCACCCATTAAATGAAGGTTAGATTTGATTGGTATCTCAGAGATTTGGTGGAAGGAGGACAACCAGTGGAACACTGTGATACCTGGGTACAAACTATATCGCAATGATAGAGTAGTTCAAATTGGTGGAGGGGTTGCGCTATATGTTAGAGAGGGCATTGAGTCATATAGGATTAAAGTTTTGCAGGAAACAAAATACACTATAGAATCTCTGTGGATAGAAATCCCATTTAAAAAGAGGAAGGTGATGGCAGTGGGGGTGTACTGCCAACCGCCTGGCCAAAATGAACAGATGGATGATGAAATGCTTAAAGAAATCACAAAAGTTACAACACAGTAATAATGGGTGATTTCAATTACCCAAGTATCAACTGAATCAATGTCACAGTAGGACATGCTAGGGAGATAGTTTCTAAATGAAATAAATGACTGCTTCTTGGAGCAGCTGGTTCATGAGCCGAAAAAAGGGGAAGGTATTTTGGACTTAGTCCTTAGTGGAACTACCTGAGTGTGTACGTCAGGCACCTTATCTGGGACTTTTAAAATCTAGGCTACAAACTCACTTCTTCACTGCCGCTTTCGGAACTTGACTCACCTGATCTCCTTTGTGTTTCCTTACCATTCTCCCTAGATGTATCCCTATCTACATCTATGTGTTACATGTCTTAACGAGATTGTAAGCTCTGGTGAGCAGGGACTGTCCCTTACATATCTGTGCAGTGCTGTGTTTGTCTTGTATCACTATACAAATGCTCAGTAGTAGTAGTAGTACTAGTAGTAGTAGTAGTAGTGGAACACAGGATCTGGTACAAGAGACAAGGATTTTGGGGCCACTTGGCAATAGTGATCATTGCATGATCGCATTTGATTTAATAAATGGAAGAAGGATGAAAAGAAAATCAACAGTACTACCTTTTAATTTTCAAAAGTGAGACTTTGATAAAATGAGGAAAATAGTTAAGAAAAAAATAAAAGGAGCAGCTGCAAAGGTTTAAGATTTATATCAATCATGGACATTATTTGAAAGTACTATCTTGGAAGCCCAGGACAGGTGTATTACACTACTTTAAGAAAAGTGGAAGGCCAAAAAACTGCCAGCATGGTTTAAAGGCGAGTTCAGAGAGGATATTGTTGCAAAAAAACCATCTTTCAGGAAATGGAAAATGGGAACAACGTAAACATTGGCAAATTAGATGCAAGGCATTGATAAGGCAGGCAAAGAGAGAATTTGAAAAAAAGCTGGCTATGGAAGCAAAAACACATAATAAAAATTTTTTCAAGTACATTCTTTGCAAAAAATCTTGTGTGAGAGTTAGTTGGACCATTGGATGTGGCGGAGTTAAAGGGACGTTAAGTGAGGACAAGGCCATAGCGGAGAGACTGAATGAATTTTTTGTTTGTCTCTTACTGAAGAAGATGTAGGGAAGTTACCATGCCTGAAATGATATATAAAGATGACGTATCAGAAGAATTGAAAAAAATATTGACAAACCGGGAAGATGTATTACAATTGTTTGATAAACTGAAGAGTAGCAAATCACCTGGACCGCATGGTATACATCTGAAGGTGTTGAAAGAACTGAAATATGAGATTGCAGACCTACTATTAGTAATCTGTGAACTATCATTAAAATCATCTGTAGTACCTGATGATTGGAGAATGGCAATTTTAAAAAAGGGTTACAGGGCTGATCCGGTAAACTACACACCGATGAGCCTGATGTCAGTACCGGGCAAAATGAACATGTAGATAGTCATGGTTTGATGGGAGAAAGCCAACATGGATTTAGCCAAGGAAAGTCTTGTCTTACTAATCTGTTATATTTTTTGTAGGTGTAAATAAATAGGTAGACAAAGGCGAGTCGGTGTATCTGGATTTTAACAAGAAAGCTTTTAACAAGGTCCCTCATGGGAAGTCTTAGCAAAATTAAAAAGTCATGGGAATTGGAGGCAGTATAGTATTGTGGATCAGCAACTGGTTAAAAGATAGAAAGCTAAATGGACAATTTTCTCAATGAAAAAAGGTGAATAATGGAGTACCCCAGGGACCTGTGCTGGACCCTCTGCTTTTTAACATCTTCATAAATACCCTTGAAATGGAAATAACAAGCGAAGTGATTAAATTTGCAGATGACACGAAATTATTTAAAAATGTTAAAATGCAAGAGGATTGTGAAAAATTGCAAGAGGACCTTGATAAATTGCAAGACTGGATGTCCAAATGGCAGATGAAATTCAATGTGGACAAGTGCAAAGTTATGCACCTAGGAAAGAGCAACCCAAACTTTGGTTACATGATGCAAGGTACTGCCTTAGAAACTACCACCCAGAAAAAAAGATTTAGGCGTCATTGTGGATAATACATTGAAATCCTCTGCCCAATGTGCAGTGGCGGCCAAGAAAGCAAATAGAATTCTAGGAATCATAAGGAAAGGAATGAAGAGTAAAACCAATGATATTTTAATGCCTCTGTATCGTTCCCTGGTGCGACCGCACCTTGAATATTGTGTGCAATTGTGGTCACCATATTTCAAAAAGGATATAGTAGAATTAGAAAAGGTACAGAGAACAGCTACAAAAATGGTAAAGGGGATGGAAGGATACTCCTATGAGGAGAGGCTTAAAAGGTTAGGGCTGTTCAACTTGAAAAACAGACGGCTGAGGGAGGATATGAGAAAGGTCTATAAATTAATGAATGAAGTGGAATGGGTAAGCGCAGATCAGTTGTTTATGCCATCAAAAAGTAGAAAGACTAGAGGACACGTAATTAAGCTGCAAAATAACCCATTTAAGACTAATAAGAGAAAATATATTTTTTCTCAATGCATAATCAAACTCTGGAATTCGTTACCAGAGGATGTAGTGTAGATGGGTTTAAAAAAGGTTTGGACAAATTCCTAGAGGAAAGGTCCATAAACCATTATTAAAAAAGACCAGGGAAATCCATTGCTTACCCCAAGACGAGCATTGTGGAACCTGCGTGCCTTTTAGAGAACCTGCCAGGTGCTTGTGACCTGCATTGGTCACTATTGGAAACAGGATACTGGGCTTGATGGACCTTGGTCTGACCTGTATGGCAATTCTTATGTTCTTATTTTTTATATTCTTATGTTATTTCTTGTGCTGTCAAATACAAGATGAAAATAAAATAAAATACAGTGTGCGCCTTCAAGTCACTGCTAACTCCTGGTGACCCAGCAACTCCTGGGTTTTCTTGGCAGTGTGTCCGGAAGTCATTTCCAGGCCTTTCTTCTGAGGCAATGGAGGGTTAAGTGATTTACCTAGGGCCACAAGGAATGCTATTGGGAATTGAACCCTGTGCTCTTGGTTACTAAGCCAGTAGTTCTCTATGTTAATGCAAAAGACTCATTTTAATAAGTTGTTTGCCAGTGTTTAAAAATGAGTTCACAAGTTGCTTGTTTCAGGTCCATGAATGGTTTATTGTGCATGCTATAGGATTAGTTATCTTGTCATTTGTACCCGGATTTTGCCAAAATTGATGTAAGCGTATCTAAAATGCCCTTTGCTTCATGATTCTTTTATGTTAATCTGGTGTTTTTCTTTATCTTTTCCTTTTTCCCTTAGTGCATGTGATGGAGAATTGACTAAAGGCATTATTGCCTTTCCTTCTTGACATTTGCACTTTAAAGATCTGTACACAAAGGTGGTCATTTTAGAAGCTCCATTCATGCTTTCGACATCCAAAAATGGGCACACAGATGTCCCAGGAGCCATTTGGCAAATGATGTCTAAAGACATCCCTGAAGGCTGGGGGTGTGGTGGAGGCATGTCTTGGGGGAGGGGTGTGTGTAAGGCACTTAAGAGGTTCCCTCTCAATTTCAGAAACATCAGGGATGTCTGCAACCTTGTCCAAGCTTAGACCTGCTCCAGACACTAATAGACTTTGGGAAAGTGCTTGTTTGGGCCGTAAAACATCCAGGGATTGTAGAGAAGATGGCACTCTACCATCCCCAGTACTCTCCACAAGCACAACAATATTTGTTGGGTAATTGGGAAACTGGTTTTATGTTTGAACCACAGATGAAATCTGTGAGATTTCCCCAGTCTGGGATACTATTCTGGGGATGCCTATGTAGACATCCCTGCAGATGTTGATATCGGACATGTCCATGTTTGTGAAATCATGCCTGAACTTAGACTTGCCAGCCTTTTATCCCCCAGCGTTTTGGTGCTGATGGTCCCATATTGCACTTGGGCATCATTTTTAAAATGTGTCTTTATGTGTTTATTGTCTGCTGTTCAATTGCTGGTCACTCTGCTTTAGATGGTCATCTCACACAACCAGAAAGAGTTCAAAGATTTGTATGTAGCTAGCCAAAATACCAGAGGGCACTATAAAGAAAACACCAGAGGAAAAGATAAATGAGAAGAAAGAAGTAATACCAGTTTCATGGACTTCTAATGAACCTATAACTTCCCTAGCTATGGATTTTCATCCCTTACATGGACAGTAGAGAGAAAATCTGTCTGAATGGCTTAATTATTTTTCATATAAGAAAGGGGCAGGGAGTTGTGTTGGAATGTGAAGGAGAAGGGATTTTGTTACCTTCCCCCATGACTGGTCCCACTGTCGCCGCTGGTAACTGCCCAATTCAGTGTTCTACCTTTGACAGGCACTTCAGAGAGCAGCTCGCTTGCTGATGGAAGAACCCTTTCCACATAAGAACAGCTACAGCTACAGTGAGTGTTTGAGTTGTGTTGGTGTGTGAAGGAGGAGAAGGAGTTTTGTTACCTGCCCCCACGACTGGTCCCACCGTCGTCGCTGGTAACTGCCCGACTCAGCATTGTCATTACAGGCACTTCAGAGGGCAGCCTGCTTGCCTGCAGAAGGACCCTTTCCAGATAAGAACAGCTGCAGCTACACTGAGTGTTGGAGAGACAGACTCCTACAACATCTTTCTCCACCATCTGCAAGCTACTGGTATACAGGAAACAGTACTTATGTGGTTTCAAGCATACCTGACAAACAGAAACCAACAAATACGAATAGGTATAATCCAAGGAATACCCCAAGGATCAATATTGTCAGCGCTGTTTTTCAATATCTACCTACAATCATTCTGTTCAATAATGAAAGCACACAACATCAACTTCCACATTTACATGGATGATATTATGCTATATGGACTAATAACCACCAAATACCCTACTGATCCCCAGCTCCTGCAATGCCTCAATGATGTCTCCAAGAGAACAACCTCACCATTAACTACAAGAAGACAGAAGCACTATACAGAACAAAGGACCAAGCCTTCACATCACCTATCTGTCTCATACTAGACACAACCCAGATAAAAGTTCAATCGCAGAAATGAAATATAGGCATCATCCTTGACCAAACCTTCTCACTCAAACAACAAATAAAAAAAGACCACAAAGGCAATATATCTTAAAGCCCAAACCTTTCAATGCCTCCACCCACTCCTAGACACCCCTCCTAGACACCCACGATTTCCGTACTGTACTACAAGACATGACCTTCCCCACCTCGACTACTGTAATACTATATATCAAGGTCTCCCCCAATACTCCCTACTTCCCCTTCACACTACCCTCTACACAACTACATGTATTATTCAGAAAGCAACGAAGTATGACCATATCACGTCTATCCTAAAACACTATCACCTTCTCCCACTGAAAAGCTGTCCACCATCAAAAGATATCCCACCTGAACGCTCTCCTTCAACTTCAACCTGCTAAAAGCATAAGGGAGACCGCAATCAATATGCTAACTATTCCCCATGTAAGGACGAAGTGCAACAGTCATGCCTGTGCATGTTCCTTTGACCTATATGCCCCTCCTTATGGAACACACTCCCAACCAAAATTAGAAACACCACCAACCTCCAAGCTTTCCAGAAACAACTATAGACACACCTATTCACAGAACACTTCGGTACTACAGAGTAAACCATATAATTGGATTGGAAAGTACCACCCACTATGTAAAGAAACAACCACTACATGATTGTCAGCTAATTTTGTATATAATGTAAATAAGTTATCTTCTCCTCATACCTTATTCCCTCCCCGTTGTATTGTAAATAAGATAAGGACACGTTCAATGTACAATGCCTTGAAAAAGTATTCATCCCCTCTGTGTTGTCCTGTTTTGTTGCATTACAACCTGGAATTAAAATGGAGTTTTGTGGGTTAGCACTATGTGATGTACACAAATGCCTATGACTTTGAAGGTGCAAAATATCCTTTATTGTGACACAAACATTAAGACAAAACAAAAACTGAAAGAAAGAGTTTGCATATGTATTCACCTCCCAAAGTCAATACTTTGTAGTGCCTCCTTTTGCTGCAATTACAGCTGCAAGTCTCTTGGGGTATGTCTCTATTAGCTTTAACACATCTAGCCACTGGGATTTTCACCCATTCCTCGAGGCAAAACTGCTCCAACTCCTTCAAGTTAGATGGGTTGCATGGTATAGCATTCTTTAAGTAATGCCACAGATTCTCACATGGATTGAGGTATGGGCTTTGACTAGGCCATTCCAAGACATTTAAATGTTTCCCTTTAAACTAGCTTGAGCAGTATGTTTAGGGTCATTGTCCTGCTAGAAGGTGAACCTTCGTCCCAGTCTCAAATCTCTGGCAGACTGAAACAGGGTTTTCCACAAGAACTGTCCTGTATTTAGTGCCACCCATTGTTCCTTCAATCCTGACCAGTTTTCCTGTCTCTGCCAATGAAAAACATCCCCACAGCATGATGCTGCCACCAGCATGTTTCACTGTGGGAATGGTGTTCTCAGGGTAATGGGAAGTGCTGGGTTTGCGCCACATATGGCATTTCCCATGATGGCCAAAAAGTTCAATTTTCGTCTAATCTGACCAGAGAACCTTCTTCCATGTGTCTGGGAGGTTCACCACATGCTGTAGTGCAAACTCCAAATGTGTTTTCTTATTTCTTTCTTTAAGCAATGGCTTTTTTCTGGCCACTCTTCCATAAAGCCCCGCTCTGTGGAGTGTACGGCTTAAAGTGGTCCTATGAACAGGTACTCCCATCTCCGCTGTGGATCTTTGCAGCTCTTCAGTGTTATCATTGGTGTCTTTGTGGCATCTCTGATTAATGCCCTCCTTGTCTGGTCTGTGAGTTTCGGTGGCCGGCCTTCTCTTGTCAGGTTTGTAGTGGTGCCATATTCTTTCTATTTTGTTATAATGGATTTCATGATGCTCCGTGGGATATTCAGAATTTGGGATATTTTTTTATAACCCAACCCTGATCTATACTTCTCCACAACTTTGTCTCTGACCTGTTTGGAGCGCTCTTTGGTCTTCATGTTGCTTGCTTAGTGGTGTTGCAGAGTCAGGGGCCTTTCAGAACAGGTATATTTATACAGCCTTCATGTGACACTGATTGCACACAAGTGGACCCTAATCAACTAATTATGTGACTTCTGAGGTTAATTGGTTGGACTAGATCATATTCAGGGCTTCCATAGCAAAAGGGATGAATATATGTGCACTCACAACTTTTCAGTTTTTATTTGTTTTTTTTATATATACAAGGTATTTTATTGTCATTTCACTTCACAAATTTGGACTTTATTGTTAGGTCCATTGCTTAGGATCCAAATGAACCTCCATTTCCATACCAGGTTGTACAAAATGCGACAAAACCAAGTGGATGAATACTTTCACAACACACTGTATAACTTTTTGTTTAATGGAAACCGCTTTGACACAGTTGAAAAGTGGTAGATAAACACAGCTAAATAAATAAATAAATAAAATAGTCGTTTTAAATCTATTAAGAGTGACATGGGATGTTATAATAGAAAAAAAAAAAAAGACAGTGACATCTAATGGTTTGATATATTATCACATTTTATTCCATTTTGTTGTTCTTTCCAGACCAAGAGAAACATAGGGGTATGTTTACTAAACAGTGCTAACATCGCAGCGGTGACGTTATTGCGCGATAAGTGATGTTATCGTGTGATAATGGCGCATTACCGTGTGATAACGTCTCCGGCGGCGTTAAGGTGTGCAGAGGGTGGAGTAAGGCTCCTCAGAGGGCAAAGATAAGGGGTCAATGGGCGAAGAGTGGGCGGGGAGAGGCCACAGGCACACTAACACTGTGAAATCAGGGTCTGAAAATTAACGCCACTGAAAACCATGCTTTAGAGGCACATTTGCAGGAGAGAGAAACCAGTTCAGTCAGCAATGTACAGCAAAGGCAGGGAGACCCAGATAAGTGATAGTAGTGATACATGTGCAGTAACAAAACATGCAAAAACCAGAGAGATAATGACCAGAACCAAAACAGAAATACAAAAAAATGAGCTGGCCAATAGAAAAAACATTGATAAATGGTAATCAACGCTACCCATAAAGAATAAAAAGAAAGATGTCACTTTTGGAAGGGTCAATCCTGATTCCCCCCACAAAGTGAATGTTCCAACATTGCTAGTGTTGATGACGGTTTGCTGTGGTGTATATTGGTCTGCTTGCTTATGTGGCTTTCACATGTGCAGCAACAGCAGAGTGGCCACATAGGAAAGGGCACTATGGTGATGGTGTAAATGGGGTACAGGGGGCTGCAGGCGGCACATGCAGTGGGCCAGCTGGGGCACAAGGTGGACTAGGCAGATGCCTAGGTGACACATAGGAATGTAGAAACGGAAAACCAGCAAGATAGCAACTGGCCAAGGGCAAACATGTCCACGACTGTGTGTCCCAGGGGACAGTACCCAGCAAGTACCCCAAAGGGCACATAACATTGGCAGTTGGTGCCGGGGGGGAAGTGTGGATATCTAGGCAGGCACCCCTACCCCATATCACGCACCATAGGCAGCCGCCTACGGCACACTGGATAGCTTGGGACTGCACACCACCGGGACAAGGGCATGTCATCATGGCGGCGGAGGGGTGCTGGTGGTGGAGGGGGCAGTGGCATCTGCCCACAGCAGACCAAGGCCAAGCCCTGTTTAGGTGGGTGCCGTGCACTGCAACAGACAAGGTCTGTCTGACGAACAGTCATAGTATCCCCAGGGAATGATCTGCCTCTGTGACAACAGTTTGGTGCAGTACACACAGCCAGTATATTCAGGGGCAGAAGGTCACAGGTTCAAGTCCCAGCTGTGGCTCCTGCAGACCATGTCCCTATATTTTACCCAGTACTAAACCGTGGTAACAAAGACGGAACCTTTATTGCAGATAAAAAAACACGCCTTAAACACCTATATTGTACCCTACAGAGCACATACACCATACACATGTGCAATCCCTAGAGGAGAGTTCTCCAACTGCAGTCCTGGAGGGCCAAACACCATTCAGGTTTCATGCTGTCCCTAATAAATATGCCTGTGATGCAGTTGTATGCACCGCCCCCATTGTATGCAAATGTATCCATACATATTCATTAGGGACAGCATGAAAACCTGAACCGTGTTTGGCCCACTAGGACCGGAGTTGGGAACCTCTGCCCTAGAGCAGCGGCCAACAGAAGCACAAACACCCACACCCAGAGGAGCTCCACTATCCAACGGCTCATGGAGAGTCAAGCTGTTGGGCCCTGTGCGGAGCAGCATCTACCAATACTAGCACCTGCATACCTTAGCAATGCCGTCTTAAACTTGAAAACACGTTCCACATATATCAAAAGGTTGCTATGATTAATCTCAGATAACAAATCCTTAGTTAAACACAATTTGTTGACAGAGATTCATCATAGCAACCTTTCTGATAACTGTGGAGTGTGTTTCAGTTTTTGTTTCTGACAGTATTTCCCACCCCGGGGAATGACCCTAACAGTATTGAGTACCATAGCAATGCCTGCACTGTGCCCAGGACTGGTGTGGTGACCAGGGCTGCCAACCACCTCTATATTTGCACAATGCTGAAATAGGTGTGGGTGTGTGTATGTCTATCCAGTGTTTTGTGGCTGCCTACACCTTACTGAGCCCACAATGCTTGTACTGTTTCCAGTATTAGCCTGCCAATGTGCATAATGAGGAGCAAGGTACTGTTGGTATGGCCCAGACAGGGTGGCCTGGGCAGGATGCATCTGCACAGGGCATAGGGCAATGGCTGGGACATTGTAGTGCCCGACCACCACCTGCACGGACAGGGTGGCCACAGCATGTCATGCTGGGAGGTCACTCTTACCCTGACTGAGCAGTGACCATGGCATGGCTAGGTTCCCCCATAGTGCTATACAGTATTTCTCTCAAGTGATAGCTATGGGTTCACTTTTCTGGGGCCCAGTCACTGACATACCTGCATGGTGTGTGTGCTCACATCCCATTTTTGGATGCACTATGTACTAGCTAGCAGACTGTCTGCAGTTAGCCGGAACACCTTGCAGGGTGCAGCAGGTGGAGACTGACTGTGCCCTCTGCTGTGTATGTCAGATAGTGGTGGGGGCAGCTGAGCTTTTCCAGGCCTACTGCCTGTCTGCCAGTGCCCTATGTGATGCGTACATATCTGCATTGACTGCCCTGTAGGGTGCCTATTCCCCTGCAGGACTTGGGGTTTATGGTCCCTCTCTACTGGCACCATTGCAGAGATGTAGACTGTGCATCTGTTGGTGGGATATCCTGTCCCCCACCCTGACCCACAGAGGGCGGGTTGGGTGGTGCTACATAATCCACTTTTGGGTCCAAACACCACCCTTCACTTATAACATGTGACCAAGGCAACCACACAGGATATGCACAATTCTGGGTGCATCATAGTCCACAAGGGCTAGACGTGACTGGGAAATACAGATAGACACAGGTGTATCCTAGGTGTGTCTGCAAGGACTACCTGTCACACACTGGCACTGATGCGGACCTGCAGCACAGCCTATCTCAGCCATGCCATGTGCTGCGGACCTGGTGCTGGGTGTCCCACCTCACCCTCAGGGTGAGCACAGGAACTGCACAGTGTCACGGTCTGTAGCTACTCTGTGCCAGTAACACACACGGTCAGTTCCCCCTACCAGGCCGGGGTGCTATAGAGGCGCATACCCCATCTTGTGATCAGATGTAGGCTGCTTATCTGCATGTGTAGTGCATCATGGGTACGGGTGGGTTTACCCTATCCTGGTAACCACAGCAGACAGTTTGTGTGATGACCTGCAGTCTTCCTTTAGCCTGCCAGCATTGGGTTAGACGCTATAGAGATGTAGCCCACTGGTTACTTCAGTGACTGCGAAGGCAGAGGTCATGGGTTTGATGCCACAGTGGTGTTATTTAATAAGGCAGTCTGAGGCGTTTCCTTTTAATTTAAATCAGTGCTGCCAGCAGAAACACCCTCACAGTGCCGTAGCCTAAGGTGCCTCATAAGGCGCCCTATAGGGCACATTATAAGGTGCCTTGGCGGACAGGGCACTTTATAATGTGCCCTATGGAGTGCCTTATAGGGTGCCTTATGCGGCACCTTAGCTTACGGCACTGTGAGGGTGTTTTTGCTGGCAGCATTGATTTAAATTAAAAAAGGAAATGCCTCAGACAGCACTGATTTAAATTACAAAAAGGAAATGCCTCAGACAGCCGCCTTACATAACACCACTGCGGGATCGAACCCATGACCTTTGCCTCCACAGCCATTGCAGTAACCAGTGGGCTACATCTTTATAGCTTCTAACACTGCGCTGGCATGAACTTAAGATTAACGCGCGTTAACGTGCCACGGCGCCCACTATCGCATGATACCTTTTCCTTGCAACCTTACCTCCAGACCGCCCACTACTTTATATGGCATTCTTCACATTAACGCTGCAACTAACGCCGGTAACATTAAGACGGTTTAGTAAACATACCCCATAGAAACACGACAACAGAAAAAGACCATATGGCCTATGTAGGCCGCCCTTCCATATCAACTACCTTAGTCCCCTTTGGGTACCACTTTACTCAAACTGCCCTCTCCCCTCCAAGTCAAAGAAATACATAGGGACAACACACACACACTCACACATACCTGTGCTTGCCATTAGTATGTGATAGTGTGATTCTATGGGGGGAATTCCATGTTGTGAGTTGTAGTTAAAGATGTATCAGGACTTAAAGTCTTTAATTTTTTATACAGGATGAAAGCAAATATATGATGCCTGAGGTGGCAGAATTTACATTTCAGTATTTAAACCTTTCATCGCTGGGTATATTGGATCTGATATAAAGGGGGGAATTTTATATGGAGCTGCATAGATTTAGGCAGCAATGGCACACTTAAAAATCTGTATTTTAGTCATTTCCACGCGTAAAGTATATCGTGCACTGGTGAAGCATAGGCAGAGCACACAAGTACATACTTTAAGGGTCTAGGGGGTATGTTTACTAAACTATGTTAATGTTACTGGCAAAAAGTGCAGCGTTAATGTGAGGAATGCCATATAAGGAAGTGGGCGGTCCAGCGTCAAGGTAGCAATGGCTTTTTATCACGCGATAGAGGGCGCCTTGGCTCGTTATCACGCGGTAACCTTAATGTCATGCTAGCGCTGCCATACAAGCTATAGAGGTATAGCCCACTGGTTAATACAATGACTGTTGAGCCAGAGGTCAAGGGTTTGATCCCTCAGAGGTTCCATCTAATAAGGCTGTCTGAGGCAATCCACTTTTCCTGCCTGTAACAGTCAGACACATCTCTACAATCTGTGCTACCAGCAAAAACACCCTCACCTCAGTGCCGTAACCCAAGGCGCCCCATAGGGCACATTATAAAGTGCCTTGTCTGCCAAGGCACTATATAATGTGCCCTATAGAGCGCTTTATAGGGTGTCCTATAGGACACATTATACAGTGCCTTAACTGACAAGGCACTTCATATTGTGCCCTATAGGTTATGGCACTGAGGTGAGGGTGTTTCTGCTGGCAGCACAGATTGTAGAGATGTGTCTGACTGTTACAGACAAGAAAGGGGATTGCCTCAGACAGCCTTATTAGATGGGACCTCTGAGGGATCAAACCCATGACCTCTGGCTCTGTAGTCATTGTATTAACCATTGGACTACACCTCTATAGCAGTTATCACAGCACTACAGAAAGACTGCAGGTCACCGGACGAAATGTCTGCTGTGGTTACCAGGATAGGGTAAACCCACCAGTACCCATGATGCAATGAACATGCAGAACATCAGTCTACATCTGATCACAGGATGTGGTATGCGCCCCTACAGCACCTCAGCCTGGTCAGGGGAACTGACCGTGTGTGTTACTAGCACAGAGTAGCTACAGACCGTGACATTGTGCGGTTCCTGTGCTCACCCTGAGGGTGAGGTGGGGTGCCCAGCACCAGGTCCGCAGCACCTGGCTTGGCTGAGATAGGCTGTGCTATAGGTCCCCATCAGTGCCAGTGTGTGACAGGTAGTCCTTGCAGACACACCTAGGATACACCTGTGTCCATCTGTATTCCCCAGTCAGGTCAGTCAGTGTGGACTATGACGCACCCAGAATAGTGCATATCCTGTGTGGTTGCCATGGTCACTTGTTATAAGAGCAGGGGAGGATGTCTGGACCCACAAGCGGATTATGTAGACCACCCAACCTGTCCTCTCCTTGTCAGGGTGAGGGACAGGATCTGCCACCAACAGAACCACACTCTACATCGATGCAGTGGAGACAGCAGAGGGGACCATCAACCCCAGTCCTGCTGGGGAAAGGGCGCCCTCTAGGGCAGTCACTGCAGATCTGTACCTATCACATAAGGTACTGACAGACAGGCAGTAGGCCTGGAAAAGCTCAGCTGCCCCCTACCACAATCTGACATTCACCAGCAGAGAGCACAGTCAGTCTGCACCCTGCAAGGTGTTCCAGCCATACACATGCTAACTGCAGACAGTCTGCTAGCCAGTACATAGTGTGTGTTGCTAGAGGAACTATGTGCACCCAGAAGTGGGATGTAAGCACAAACACCAAGCAGGTATGTCAGTGATTGGGCCCCAAAAAAGGGAGCTCACAGATATCACTTGAGAGAAACAGTGTATAGCACTATGTGGGAACCTAGACATGCCATGGTCACTGCTCTGTCAGGGTGAGAGTGACCTCCCAGCATGACATACTGTGGCCATCCTGTCCGTGCAGGTGGTGGTCGGGCACTACAATGTCCCAGCCATTGCCCTGTGCCCTATGCCCTGTGCAGATGATTCCTGCCCAGATCGCCCTGTCCGGGCCATACCCACAATACCTTTCTCCTCATTATGCACATTGGCAAGCTGACGCTGGAAACAGTGTAAGCATTGTGGACTCAGTAAAGTGTAAGCAGCCACAGAACAGTGGATAGACATACACACACTCCCACACCTATTTAAGCATTGTACAAAGATAGAGGTGGTTGGCAGCCCTGCCCGCCACACCAGTCCTGAGCACAGTGCAGGCATTGCTAAGGTATTCAATACTGTTAGGGTCACTCTCCAGGGTGGTAAACACTGTCAGAAAAAAGGAAACACACTCCACATATATCAGAAAGGTTGCTATGATGCATCTCTTTTAACAAATTGTGTTTAATTTATGATTTGTTATCTAACATTAATCATAGCAACTTTTTGATATATGTGGCATGTGTTTCCATGTTTATGATGGTGCTAAGGTATGCAGGTGCTAGTAGTGGTAACTGCTGCTCCGTGCCGGGCCCAACAGCCTGACTTTCCATGAGGCTTTGGATAGTGGAGCCTGTGGGTGTGGGTGTTTGTGCCCCTGTTGGCCGATGCTCTAGGGAGTACACATGTTTATGTTGTCTGTGCTCTGTAGGGTAAAATATAGGGACATGATCTGCAGGGGCCACAGCTGGGACTTGAACCTGTGACCTTCTGCCTCTGAACACACTGGCTTTGTGTACTGCACCAAACTGTTGCCACAGAGGCAGGTCATTCCCTGGGGATACCATGACTGTACTTCAGACAGACCTTGTCTGTTGCACTGAACGCCACCCACCTAAACAGGACTTGGCTTTGGTCTGCTGTGGGAAGATACCACTGCCCCCTCCAACACCAGCACCCCTCCACCACCATGCTGACATGCCCTTATGCCAGTGGTGCTGGTGGTGCACAGTCCCTAGCCATCCAGTGTGCCAGTAGGCGGCTGCCTATGGTGTGGTGTCTGGGGTAGGGGTGCCTACATAGACATCCACGCTTCCCCCCGGCAGTGCCTGCCAATGTTATCTGCCCTTTGGGTACCTGCTGGGTACTGTCCCCTGGGATACTGTGGCACACACACTCATGGGCATGTTTGACATTGGTCAGTTGCAGTCTTGCTTAGTTTTCGTTTCTGCGTTCCTATGTGCCACCTAGGCATCTGCTTAGTCCACCCTGTGCCCCAGCTGCCCCACTTCATGTCCCGCCTGCAGCACCCTGTACCCCATTTGCAGCATCACCATAGTGCCCTTTCATACTTGGGCACTATGCTGTTGCTGCACATGTAACACTACTATCACTTTTCTTGGTCTCCCTGCCTTTGCAGTACATTGCTGACTGAAATGGTTTCTCTCTCCTGCAATTGTGCCTCTAACGCGAGGTTTTCACTCGGGGTAATTTTTGGCCCTTCATTTCACAGGGTTAGTGTAGCAGGAGCCTCTCCCCGCCCACTCTCCAGCCATTGACCCCTTCTCTCCGCCCTTAGACCTCTTCTCTCCACCCTCTGCGGGACTTAACGCCGCCGGGGACGTTATCACGCAATACATAACGTTATCGCACGATACCATCACCGCTGCGACGTTATCGCCGTTTAGTAAACATACTATAAGTTTAGTAAAGAGACTATAAATAAATACCCCTAGGTGCTGTCTGGGACATCCAGGCCAAAACATCCCCAAAACGCTTGGTATGTTGAAGTTCTGAGATGATTTCAGAAATGTAGATGTTCTACAGAAATGTCCCTGCAACAGTTTGCAGACTGGAGATGTCTCCCAGCCTGCCATTCTATTAGTGGAGATGGTTTGCAGCTTGACAACCACACAACAGGTATCTCCAATTCCCTGATGTTCCTAGCCCCATCGCCACCCTAAGCAGTCACTCACCAATAAGTGGTCACCACTCCCCTATCTGGTGAAACCACGATTCCCACCCCCCTCCTGCCAGACCTATGGAGGCAGTGCAGCAAAACTACCCTAAAACAGTTTTGCCACACTGCCTCTGTGGGCCCGGTCACTGTTCTCTCCTGGCTGAAATCGCACAATTCACAAGACTTGGCCGGGAGAGAACAGAATTTTTGCCCACAGACAGCGCGGCAAGCCATCTTCAGGGTAAGTTTGCTGTGCTGCCTCTGTGGGCCTGGCCGGGAGGGGGGGGGGCGGGTGGCACCCAGGATGGGCGACACCCACTGCCTTGCCCTTGGTATGCCACTGCCTCATTTCCTATCAATTCTCTTTACTGTTGTGGACTGTACTGAAAATATTAGAGTACTATCTCCCCTATATACCCTCTGAATGCTTTTCTGGGAAGGCCCTGGACATGCTCCCACCACATCCATGTGCAAGATAGACGTCTCTTTGGAGCCATTTTGTAAAATGGCTCTGGGGACATCTCCGTGATTTGGATGTCTGCGTACCCGTTTTCAGATGTCCAAATCATAAATAGAGCTGCTAAAATAACCATCATAGATGATAATATATTATAATTTACATGCATACTTGAATAAGATATGCGTGGACATCTATAACAGCTTTTGGACTGCTGTAAATATCTGTATGTTCAGTATAGGCCATTTACACTAGTACTTTATAAAGAAAAATAGGTTCTTACTTTTCCTTGTAAAATAGGCTTAAAATAGGTGTGTTTCAGCTGCCTTAAATTAGGCACCCATTCATAAACTTACCTTCCACGTGCAGAAATAGGATGGCTTTTACTGTCTTCTTTTGTAAATGCATTTATGTTTGGATTTTATATGTACTACATGGGGGAAAGTGTGAAGTAAGTTATGCTGAATACCGTTAGTGTACTTGCAACATACATTTTTTTTTAATTGTCTGGAGCAGACTGTAGTAGTGATGTAAAGAGAGATATATGTTTTGGGGGATTTGGCTTTTACGTTCTTACAGAGTGCTTTGTAACTCAGATGATATAACCTGAAATGAGAGCACTGCAGTCTTATATATTAAAAAAAAGACTTGCACGAATGTGACTTTACTTTTTCGCTTATGTTAAGAGACAGTCGCCCAGTAATAAAGTACAGATGAGGAAGGCAATAGAAAAACCTTAGTAATTTTATCTATTCTAACTCTCAACAAAACAGTAAGACCATTTATGCCTTGGAAGGATGTTGAGACTAATAAACTTAGATGTACAAATGCAGCAGAAGGCTTTAGTACAAAACAAAAGGAAAAAGATTATGCACTCTCAATATCTTCTTTCTTTTACTGGAGTTCTGGTGCCACATTGACAGGAAATTAGATTTAGCAAGGGAGCAAAGATTTCAATCTCTTCATTCCACGTCACCCTGACACCTCTGTCATCTGTTGGGTGTGCTAGAAGAAACCTGTATGTCGTTTCTTTTAGAGAGCGTGCGGTCTTGTTTTAAAGGATGCGATGAAGGGTAATCATGCAGTGCTTAGAACAGCAGGAAGAAGGGCTTCCTGTTGCTTTTATGGAGCATGAATGAGGCAATTTGTCCAACATACAGATACAGTGCCTCTAGGCAAGTTTGCAGGAGCTGCCAATTAGCTGGACATTGCAAGCAGAATAGCCTGCTGTCGTACTTAAAGCAAATTATTATGGTAAAACTACTTGGAAAAGGTGATTATTTGCCATTGTGGTTCAGTCAATGGACACATCTGTTGTATGTGTCTGCCTTTCTGGGCAAGGCTCTTGGCAATTAAATATGATTCTTCATGTGACCCTTTTCCAAGACCAGATCCGTAACCTCTACCTACATAAAAATCTTTTCTGTTTTATTTAAGTCAGTTTGTAGGAAAAGAGAGATGCACCTTTAAGATAAGATGATGTCACTAGTGGCTGCTGCTGGGTATAAAGGATGAGACCTGAAATGAGCGTGCCCTTTTGTATTTTGTATTTTACCTTTCAGCTTCTGCTTCCACTTTCTTATTTCTGGAGAAGCAGAGTTTTTTTGCTTGCCTGTTTTCTTATTGTCTTATGTCCAGGAAGAAGCAGGAATGTAGTCCATATATGGGTGATGTTGGTACTGACGGAGCTCGCACAGGAACCCTTCTCAGTGTCCAATTGGAAAGCTTTTGGGAACACTCCACTGCGCCTGCGCGACTGCCTTCCCACCTTCCCAACTCCCTCGCTTCAGTTCTTCATTTTCCGCAGAGCCAGCAGGAAGCAAATCATGTCACAGCAGAAAATCTCTTTTTGTGGATAGCTCCTCTACCTTCCCATCGACACTGGCGCTGTCTAGGGCATCACTGGTTTCCTTATCTTTTCTTTATCTTCTTTCTTTCTCTAACAAAAAAGAAAATAATACTTGGGCATCGACACCTTTTAGGCCTTAAGCCTAACATACTCTTCATACATAGAAGGTATGGAGAAACCAACTAATCGTTTCAAAAAATGCACTAAGTGTGCCAGCATCATCTCAGTGACTGACACACATTAATGGTGTCTACAATGCCTCAGCCCAGACCACCAGCCAAAGGACAGTTCCCTTTGCCAGAAAATTACTCTGAGAGACCTACAGAACCAGGCTTCTAAATTAGGAGCACTCTTTGCGGCAGATGCAGTATTGTTGGCGTCCACGTCATCGAGGGCCTCATCCTCCTCTCATGGATCTCAGATGCCCTTGAAGTCCAAGCACAAGGCCATATTGAAGTCTGCAGGCACCTCCATGGAAAGATCTCACTCAAAGTACCAAGATCCCTTGAGGGTTGCCTCGGAGGCGGATCGGCCCGGTAAACAGCCCTGACGGGAGGTCCTGTCCTCCAAAGCCATTGAGGGGCTCCAGGATGCTTCCGATGCCTCAACCTTTGGGGGGCTACTGGTGCTAAGCTCTGGGACAGTAGCACAAATACTCGTCACCGATACCCAAGCATCAGCAACCTCGATAGACCAGCTCATACTGGCTATTGAGTGCAGCTTGGCAGTCTTACTTACAGCCTTGGTACCCATAAAACCTTTGGTTACAGGTGCCACCCCGTCGATACCGGTTCCGGTACCAACATCGACACCAGTTCCCAGTACAACATCAGGGCTGTTACAGATGACATTGACATCGCTCCCACCACCCATGCCCTTCCTGGAAACTCTTACCAATACCGGTGCTAGGTCCAAATAGCTCACTGAAGCCGGTATATCGGAACATTTGTACCGGCATCTAGTTTCCAGTGAGCCTGTGCCCATCAATACTTCGAGTCCTCCGATTCAGATTCCCCTGATTCAGATGTGGAGTCACTTGATTCTCGGGGACCCGGGACCTTCCTTAGGTCCCTTACCCACCTCAACAGCAGCGCATGTCACCACTGGAGGATATGTCCTTCCAGGAATTCATTTGAGATCTGGCCAAAAGGCCTCTCTATCACAGTGAAATCAGAGAAGGATCCAAGAGCGGAGGAATTGGAGATCCTCCAATACCCAACAGCACCTAAGGAAGCAGCCACCTTACCAGTGCACCGCATCCTTCATGATCTCATACTCCATATGTGGGAGATGCCTGTCACAGTCTCAGTCCAAAGTCGATATCTCAATAGCATGTAT
This sequence comes from Ichthyophis bannanicus, assembly GCA_033557465.1. Classification (NCBI taxonomy): domain Eukaryota; kingdom Metazoa; phylum Chordata; class Amphibia; order Gymnophiona; family Ichthyophiidae; genus Ichthyophis; species Ichthyophis bannanicus. Next base: position 550,892,105 of record CM066033.1, read on the forward strand.
CGTGTACCGGAGTATCCTGGCTTCCAAAAGCCACAGCTTCTCCACCACTCCATGTTGGTGGAATTGGCTATGCGCCAAATCAAAAACTCGAAGACTCACTCCTCTAACTCTCCGGGTAGGGAATCAAGAACCCTCAATGCCTTTGGACATTGATGTTTCCAAGCATCAATGCTCTCAGCTCCTATATGCTCTATATGGGAATGTAGAGGAATCTTGAGGCCTTTGCCCCTCTCCTCCCCTATGACAAACAGGCAGATTATCTCACCCTAGTTAAGCATAGCCAAAATGTATTGAAGTTTGTCAATAGAGCTACCTTCAATGCTTTTGAGTGCACGAGCAGGGCCTCAGGAATTTGCATCAGTGCATGTCGCATTGCATGGCTTCAGGCCTCAGGCCTCAGATCTTGAACAGTGGGTTCAAGATAAACTAGGCAACATTCATTGCACAGGGGACAACCTCTTTGGCAAAGACTGGCAAGATAAGGCCTCTCAATTAGAGTCAGAAAATACTACGCTAAAGAGACTGTCCAGAGTAACAGCTGGCCTGCTAGGAAAAAGACTCCTGCAAAGAAGTCTTTCTACATAAGAAGAAGAGATTGTTCTCTTCCTATTCTCCTGCTTCTCAGTATCTGTGTCAGACTCCACAGAAGAGAAAGCAACCTCCTAAACAAAAGAAGCCATAGGTGGCCAAATCTCAACCAGCTCCGCAGCCACAGCCTACACCTGGTGTTTGACTCTTTCCTAGCGAAAATGCAACCCAGCCTCTGGAGGTCCTCCATCCCCTCCATATAGCAGGCAGACTGTCACTATGCCCACAGATGGCACCTCATCACCTCAGAGCAGTGAACACTCACTATAGTTCAGGAGGGGTGCAGCCTTCATCTGCAAACTCTGCCCCCTTCCACATTCAAGGGGAATATCAAATGCAACCCCCACTCACTGCTCTCCTACAAGACAAGGTGTCCTCATTTCTGTCTCAGGATGTCATAGAAAATGTCCCAACATTCCAACAGGGCATCGGCTTCTACTCTCCCTACTTTCTCATTCCAAAGAAAACCGGAGGGTACAGGCCCATTTTGGACCTCAGAAATCTCAACAAGTTTCTAGTTCACAAAAAGTTCAAGATGATCTCTCTCGGGATTCTTCTTCCCTACCTCCAGAGTCAGGAATGGCTCTGTTCTCTACATCTAAAAGAAGAATACACACATATTCTCATCCATCCAGGACACAGGAAATATCTACGCTTCACCTTTCAGGGAAAACATTGTCAATACAGAATTCTTCCCTTCGGATTCGCCTCTGCCCCTAGAGTCTTCACAAAGTGCATGGTGGTCGTGGCCACATATCTAAGAACTCTGGGGATATTCGTCTTCCCTTACTTAGACGACTGGCTAATAAAGGCAGATACCTCCCAAGAGGTGCTGCTTTCCTTGCATTGTACCATCACAGTACTACAACACTTGGGATTTGTTGTAAACTTCCCAAGATCTCAGCTGATTCCAACTCAAAAACTAGAGTTTATTGGAGCCCTACTAGATTCCCAACAGTCCATGGCATTTCTGCCCCAACTCCGTTGTGCTTGTCCAGTCGAACTAGCATCCCAGATGTTCCTATGAGACCGCTCGAGAGATGCTGCAGCTCCTTGGGCACATGGCCTCTACAGTTTGTCGTTCCACATGCGAGACTACATATACAAACAGCCCAGTGGACTCTTGCCTCGAAGTGGAAGCAGGCCTCAGGCTGTCTACGGGACAGGATACAGGTCTTTGCCCATCTAACCACATCCCTTCAATGATGGTGTTCTCCAGAAAACCTGCTCGTAGGGTCACCTTTTCAGATGCCGCCACATCAATGCACCCTGACAACGGATACTTCCATACTGAGTTGGGGAGCCCATCTGGGTAACCTGACTTTGCAGGGGCTCTGGACAGTACAGGAGTCACAACTCCAGATCAATCTCCTGGAACTTCGGGCTATCTCTAATGCTCTCTGGGTGTTCCAACATCATCTCAGAGCAAAACAAGTCCTAGTCAGGACAATCAGGTTGCCATGTTTTATGTGAACAAACAGGGAGGAATAGATTCTTGGGCGCTCTCCGAGGAAGCCATGCCCCTCTGGTCCTTTGCCATTGCTCATCAGATACACCGCCAAGCGGTGTACCTCCCGGGGGAATCCAATGTCTTGGCAGACTGAATTGCATCCTTCTTACCCACGAATGGTCTCTGCATCCGAACACAACGTCCTACATCTTTCAGACCTGGAGAAACCCAGACATAGATCTGTTCATGACTCCGCAGAATGCCAAGCTTCCTCGCTTCTTCACAAGAACTACACTGGGGTCAGGGTCTGCTTTATGAGTTCCCTCCTATACCCCTTATTCCCAAGACGCTTTTCAAGTTTCAGTTCGACAGGGGCTCCATGATTTTCATAGCCCCTCGCTGGCCATGGCAACTGTGGTTTCCGCTGCTACTATGTCTGACTCAGACTTATCCTCTGTGATTGGGATGTGCACTGTATCTCCTCTCCCAGGACAATGGCTCACTACTCCATCCCAATCCACAATCTCTCCACCTCACAGTTTGGCTGCTGAGAGCATAGCTTTACAGGGCTTTGACCTTACTCAAGAGGCTAAGGAGATCCTTTTGGCTTCTAGAAAGCCCTCCAACAGACGTTCATATCCTTTTAAGTGGTGTAGATTTTCTGTCTGGTGTTCTCAGAATCTTTTTCTGCTCCAGTGGATTCATAGAAACATAGAAATATGACGACAGAAAAAGACCACATGGCCTATCTAGTCTGTCCTTCCATATCAAGAACTGCAACAGTCCCCTTTTTTCCTTTAGAGATCCTCTGTGTTTGTCCCATGCTTTTTTTAATTCTGATACCGTTCTCATCTCTACTACCTCCACTGGGAGACTATTCCACGGATCCACCACTCTTTCCATAAAGAAATATTTCCGCATATCACTCCTGAATCTATCTCCTTCACCCTCATCCCATGTCCTCTCGTAGCAGAACTTGCTTTCAAGTCAAAGAGGCTCTCCCCCTGTACATTTATGCCACAGAGGTATTTAAACATCTCAATCATATCACCTTTATCCCGCCTTTCCTCTAAGGTGTACATATTAAGATCCTTAAGTCTGTCCTCATATGCTTTATAATGAAGACCACTAACCATTTTAGTAGCCACCCTCTGTACTGACTCCATCCTGTTTATATCTTTCTGAAGGTGCGGTCTCCAGAATTGCACACTATATTCCAAATGAGGTCACACCAAAGACTTATACAGAGGTGCTATCACCTCCTTTTTTTCTGCTAGCCATTCCTCTCTGTATGCACCCAAGCATCCTTCTAGCTTTTGCTGTCACCTTTTCTACCTGTTTAGCCACTTTAAGATCATCAGACACAACCACGCCTAGGTCCTGTTTTTCTTTAGTGGACAAAAGTACTTCACCCCCTATACTATATTGCTCCCTTGGATTGCTGCAGCCCAAATGTATGACCTTACATTTTTTAACATTAAATCCCAGCTGCCAAATTCTAGACCATTCTTCAAGCTTAGCTAGATCTCTCCTCATGTTATCTACACCTTCCTGGGTGTCTACTCTATTGCAGATTTTGGTATCATCCGCAAAGAGGCAAAACTTACCTGATAGACCTTCCGCTATATCACTAACAAAGATTCGCTCCTCCAGTATCTCAACAGGTCTGAAGAAAAATTCAGTGAAATTCTGCCTTAGTGCCATTCCGGCCTCTCATCTGCTTGATGGACAGCCCATCGCCTCACAACCACTAGTAGCACATTTCATGTGAGATCTCCTGTTGTCCAAACCTCCCATTAAGCTACCTCTGGTAGCTTGGGACCTCAATGTCGTTCTAGCACAGCTCCTCAAGCTGCCCTTTGAACCATTATCCACAACCCCACTTAAATTCCTCTCATGGAAAGTGATCTTCCTAATTGCCCTCACTTCAGCTAGATGCATTAGTGAGTGGCAGGCTTTGGTGGCGGATCCTCCCTATATCTGCTTTCACCATGACAAAGTAGTCCTTCGGATTCACCCACACTTTATGCCAAAAAGGTGATATCTCCTTCCATCTAAACCAGAATATTTACCTTCCAGTTTTCTTTCCTAAGCTGCAGGCGTCTAGAGCGGAAGTAACTCTGCATACTCTTGACTGCAAGTGTACATTGGCTTTTTATCTCCAAAGGACTCGGGGCCATCTTAAAGCATCGCAGTTGTTCATCTCATTTGATCCTAGTCACCTGGGATTACCTGTCTCTAAGCGTATGCTCTCCAAGTGGATAGCCGACTGCATTGCATTTGCCTATAACAAAGCAGGACTCTCCCTGGAAGGGCATGTCACTGCTCACAACGTTCATGCCATGGCCATCTCGATGGCAAACCTATGCTCAGTAGTCATCAATGAAATTTGCAAAGCAGCAAGGTGGTCTTCTGTCCATATCTTTGCTGCCCATTATTGTCTGGACAAGGACTCCCAACGGGATGTCATGTTTGGTTAGGCTGTTCTCTAGCACCTCTTTCCGACTTAGATGCAACTCCTACCCTCTGTCCCGGACTTTGAAGATAACAGAAATCCATGTGGGATCCATGATCTCATCATGCTTACTCCGGGGCGAACTTCCACCAATTCTGAGATCACTTCATCTGGCATCTGGGAGCTAGGGAGTCCTATATATGAAAACTACATTCCTGGAGATTGCATAGTTACTCGCCTGTTAGAGGTGATATTCGGGAACAGCAGGAATTTAGTCTTCACAACCTGGCCTCCTCCCTTAGGAGTTATAGGGTTACGTTTACTCTCTTTTCTCAGCTACAAACTCAACTGAAGAGAGGGAGTTGGGAAGGCAGTCATATAGGTGCAATGGAGTGCTCCCAAAAGCTTTCCAATTGGATGCTGGGGAGCATTCCTATGCAGGCTCCGTCGGTACTGATGTCACCTGTATGTGAAGACTAAATTCCTGCTGTTTTCGGAGATCACCTGTTACGGGTGAGTAACTATGCTTTCAGGCTTACCGATGCAGAAGCCAGTGACTGCATATTTTCTGTGGACAGTGAATGAAACACTCTACTCCTAGGTTATATTTATTTATAAACCGTATATAAACCTTTTTTGTTTTTTTAAGAAACCCCTGGAAGGAACAATGGAAAGAACTGTGTGCCTTATAGCTCCTTCTTTATACTGGGTAAATGGATGTTGCCAGAAATTAATTCTTTCTGCTAAAAATTCTGTTTTGCTACTATAATTCTTTATACTGCTGTCTATATGAACCTTTGCTGTAAAAGCCTGGAGGAGTTACTTTGTTGGAGACATACTAATTTTCCTCTTAAATAAATTTGGCCATTTTGGGACTACCATTTCTTTATTTGGACTGAACTTCTTGCATATGGGTTGTATTTGACTAAGGCAGAAATTCCCACCAAATGTGGTATGTTTGCCTTTGGTACACCCTTTCTTCCATCTTAATCCCAGCTTATCCCTCCATAACATCAGTGCATTGTGTTGAAGGGCAGTACTCCCTATCGCCAATGGATCAGACAGGGTGAATAGCATGAAAGTATTCTCTTTGGTCAGATGTTTAAACCTGTTTTCCACTTCAAGATTCAAGGAGTCCATCAACACCAACACCTTGATGTCAATCCTTCTCACTGCCAGAACCCTCTAACTTTACCTCCAGGATATTCAGAATGACAATGCCCAAGGTGACCTTCATAGCTTCCTTGAAGAGCTTCAAGAATTCTATGACCTGTGTCATTTTTGTCCAATCCTGATGCCACAGGGGTCTTTCATAACTGATAACAGTATCCAGTGTCATCTGATGGAGGTCTGCCCACTGCTGAAGTAACCCCTCCAGCATCAGACAGGCTTGATTAAGAAGAATTTCTAAGCACACCTTGATAAATTGCCCATGCGTGTTACATCTTACAAACTCCAGAAGGAGGCTTTCTGGCAGGATGCAAGTACTATGCCAGGTATTAGCAGTAAATTTGAGAGGCTGAAATCATACTCCACATACTAACCCATTTAGAGAAACTGCCCCGAATGAAATTCCACTCCGTGCCAAAATCTTGAATGAGCTGGTGTACAGGTGTCCCTGCTGTTTCTTGGTAATTGCTCAGCTCCTGGAACTAGTTTGCTCTACTGTATGTTGGCACATCTCAATTAGTAGATTCAAGATTGAGCTGCTGATTCTCTTGCCCCACAGGCCTAGGGCATGGCTTACTATCAAAGCATCAGATACCATAAAAGCCCTCCTCTTTTGCTGCCTTAACCATATTCTTTTTACTCTCTGTTACAAAATAGCCAGCAACCACGGTTCTCTTTCTCCAACGTAGCTGCAGTAATTTCTCGGTGCCCTTATTTCTACTAAGAGATGGGTGTAGATATACTTTATAAGCCATCGCCTGGGTGTGTAGCACAGCCCATCTATACTCTGTTGCTAATTCAGCCCCACTGTTCCCACAGGTACTACAGTGTCTGCTTTGTCATCAGTGTCAGAGAAGGGTAGGCTTACATAGTGTTCTGACTACTGCAGATGCCACTGGTGAAATGTATGCTACTAACGTTTGCCTTGGCCAGCTGTTCATGCAGCCGGACCTGGCGCTGATGATACACACTTTTGATCAACACCTACTAAATGTTATTCTGGAAGACACTTGGTAATTGGTAGCCAAGAGATTCAGTAGCTTCTTAAACCCTACATTTTCAACTCCTGGCAGGGGCTAGTCATCCAGACCAGTCATTCCCCAATGAATTATGTTGTCACATTCCATGCTGCCTGCTGCTTGCCTCAGGACAGTGATGCCAAACACCACACCATCTTCTCCATGCATCAGGGCTGTTGTTTTCTGTAGTTCTCCTGCCATTGTTACTTTCAGCCTAGTATCATTGCCCTCCCTTGAACTTAACAAGAAAGAGTATCAATCCTGCAAATGATATGGCATGTCACTGTTGAAAAGATGACACATTATCTCTATTAATGGCCTTCTGACAATACGTGCTTCTGCATTATTGGGATCCTCAAGCACTTTAGAATGCCTCTACGACTCTGATGTCTTATGGGACGTCTTCTCTGCTTCCTTGGAGCTGCTGCTGAAACTGGGACTGGGGGCAAAACAGATGATAGTCCAAGGGCACTCTTCACACGTTTTTATCTGTAGGGTACTCTTGGTTCTAAACGTATCACTTCCTACTTCCTTATTCTTAGCATGCTAATAATTAGATTGTCAAGACCTTCTCAGCTACAAAGCCTTCAATTTCTGATAATTCTGGAAATCTCTCACACAAGAATTCATCAGCTTCTGTAGTTGTCAAAACTTGCTTCATACACTTATCAACTGGAACGGCAACCATTGGTGCTGTCCTCTTAAGACTCTTCAGTCTAAGATGGTCTCCAGTCTAAAGGTGAGCTGCTTTACACGAGACGATCCTCTCTGGTCCTCTCTACTACTTCTGCTGTTGGCCCTAGACATTTTGGAAGCATCAATAGATCTCCTCCTACTCCTCTCTCCTCTCTCTCCATGCCTACCCCTCCAAAACATTGTGATTGAATCGGACTAGATTGTAAATTCTATGGAACAGTGACTTTCTCTCTTATGTGTCTGTATGATGTTGGGTATGGCTGGCAGTGCTTTAAAAATGATAACTAGTAGTAGTAGATGACTGTCCCTGCTTGCCCATGTGCCCTGCCTGTTTTCTCTTTGGGTTCCTTTTCTCTGTATCAGTGATTCTCTGGTACCCCCTAGGCCAGTTGGATTTCAGAATATCCACAATGAATATAGATGAGATAGATATGCATGCAGATCTGTTGGGTTGAGAGGACTGGGTTGAAAACCACTTTTTTATGCAATCTCTTCAGGCTCTGGAGCCAGACAGCCTGTGAGTTTCAAGACTCTCTTCTTCTTTCCTCTCAGACAGTTACAGTGCTGCCTGTCTATCTCGGAGCCCTCTGTGCTCTATTTATTTTATATACTGCTTTATCATTTCAATCAAAGTGGTTTACATTGAAACTTAAACTTGGTAATATATATTAAACAGGGACATTGATAACTTGGATTCTTCTGAGGCAATGGAGGGTTAAGTGACTTGCCCAATGCCACAAGGAGTGCTAGTGGGAATCGAATCCTGGTCTCTGGGTTCCTAAGCCATTGTTCTTAACCATTAGGCTTCTCCTCCACTCTTTGACCTACAACTGACTATGCAATGTGATGGGGATTTCAGATCATGCCCCAGTAAATATGGGTAAGGAGTGAGGGTATGGCTCATGTGAAGCTGTCAGTTGACAAATGTGCTCAGGCTTTATAAATGATGAGAAATTCAAAATGTATCTAGGAAAGAGGTGGGCAGACTATATAGAGTTGAAGCAGGGACCGAACGTTTCTCCCTCATTTCTGTAGACTGCTGGGGAAGGGAGTACGCAATAGTTTTTGTAGCCAAACAGAGGTAATAAAAGCATGCAGATATATTGCCTCTCAGATGTACTGTACAAAGCAGTAAGAGGAAACACATGGAGGATAAGTCCCTAGAAAGTAGAGAAGGACACAAGGAGCATATGGAGAGGGGTGAAGGTTGAGGCAGTTAGAGGTGTGGGGGGAGCTGCCACTGTCTTTATTGGTAGACATGCACTGTTTAAGAAAGTGGTCATGTCATGGCAGTATACATTGTAGATGCTTCCATGTTGGTTGGCAACTGCAGACTTAAATAAGATACATGTGGCAGTACAAAGGTTTGTGAGGAGAGGGAAAAGACCTAGAATAGATTGGTCTAAGTTGATGTTGCCCAAATACACTATAATGTAGCCTGCCAATTAAAGTTCATATAGGAATGGATAATGGGAGAGTGCAAAATTTTGTTCAGAAAATTTGGTAGGGGGGATGGTGGCCTCCTACTCGCCTCTGTTTGTTCTACATACAGTGGATAGGAGAATATAGTAACATAGTATCTGATGGCAGATAAAGACCAGCATGGTCCATCTACAGTAGATAGGACTGTGACGGAAAATGTGTTGCTGGGAGATATGACAGTGGTCGGGCAGTGCTTTTGAAAAAGGAAGGGGGAGTGGGGAGGGAATCTGTTTCTGCCATTGCTGAGGAATGCAAAGTTTCTGCCAGAGCTAGAGGTAAGGGATTTGGGGTGTGGACATGGAAGGATATAGTTTTGTCTGTCTGTCTCTCAGAGCCCTATCTAGATCTTTGCATGATGGTTCTATTTTTTACAACTCTTGTACTTCAGCAAAGCACATTTCTGAAACAGCTATTTAGAATTACCTTTTTTATCTCAATAGAATAGCCAAAATGATGCCACGCTTTGCTTTGTTTTCCTTTTTCTTACTGAGCTGCAGATGACATAAAGGGAGGTGAGGGATAGGCTTCTTTAACAGTTTGTCAAAAACATTTTAGCATGATTGGTGAAGTGCTTTTGCCTACGTGGCTCTGGTTTCTCTAGCCGTTGCCCCCTCCCTCCCCTCCCCCCCCCCCCCCCGCCCGAGGCATGATTTGCCACTGAAAATGAATGAAATGAATGAGAATTCAGTTTAAACCAGCCCCTCAGCTATTTGGTTTGTTTAAAGATATATGTAATTGCTGCTTGTTACCATTTGTCTGAAAATGAAGGCATATCCCTGGTGTTTCTATAAAACCCACAATTACTCTGTTTTCAAGGAAAAAAATCACAGTGATCAATTCATTTTGTCTGCTGTTTATTATTTCCTGTCCTGAGAAACTTATTTCCTTACTTTTTGCAATATTGCTCTCATCCAACAGACCTGTTCAGCCTTACAATTCTCCATTGCTCTTATTTCTTTCAGCTCAGTCAGAACCAAGCTGGGTTCTGACACTGTAAGCTTTCAAAGACTCTTACTGGGTCTAGTTTTCAAGGTAGCCATAATCAATATATGCATTCCCTGGCTTTAGTTTATAGCTAATTTGCATATTTTGGTTAGTCTGGTTCATAGGTGCAGCGTGCCTTCTTATTTTAAGGTGACAAAGGGTAAGGGAGTCATATGGACAGAGGGGACAGAGGTAGCATATCACCATTAGTGCCTGCAACATTTGGAGGGCTAACCCCCCCCCCCCCATGCTGCTCCCCTTCCCTAACTACGCTTATGGTCTGGTTTGTGGTGCTCAAGCCTTGGTGATCTACATACTGTAGAGACTTCCAGGGCTGCTGCACCTTGCTAGTAAGAGGAGAATCCTAATGGCTAGAGCACTGGGCTAGGAAGCCAGGGTTCATATCCCTTTGATGCTCCCTGTGGCCTTTGCCAAGTCACTTAACCCTTTTTTGCCTCAGATACAAACTTAGGGGGGGGGTATTCAGTGATGGCAGCAGCTAGCCATCGCCGCTGAAAACTAATCCCAGATATTCAATGCTGAGGATATATCCGGCCCCTGGCATTGAATATCTGAGTTAGCGCAGAAGCCGGAAGCTCGATATCACCACTGTCCGGTTAGCGACGGGTACCGCCTCCGCTCTGCCCTGGAATGGTCCGATGCTGACCGTGTAGCAGCGGCACCCGTGGATGTCCAGCGCACCGACCATGTTAGTGCAGTTGAATATCCCACTAATTGGCAATTTTCAGATCTGCAAACTGTGTAAATTCCTCTGAGTATCCCGTCCTTAGAAGGTAATCTCTCTGGGGAGAGCGAAATACCTCCTGTCCCTGAACGTAACTCATCTTGAAGTATGACTGGAAAGGCATGAGCTAAATACAAATAAATACACTGCATTTACTAGTTCAGAAGCCTGGATGTGAGGCCTTTAAGCAGATATCAGCATTTCTGATGGCAAGGTGACCTAAAGGACACTATGGGGCTTGTTTACAAAGCCGCGGTAGCGGTTTCTGATCGTTATCGGAGCCGCGGCCCCATTGATTTCAATGAGGCCGCTGCTCCGATAACGATCGGAAACTGCTACCGCGGCTTTGTAAACAAGCCCCTATGAGAAAGCAGCTACAGTAACTATCTCCAGCTAAATGGTATTAGTGCCCTTATCCTAATGCCTCATTTTGGGGCAGCACATCTGTGAAACTTAAGTAAACCTGATCAAATGAAATTATTACATGCTAAAACTTTAGAACTGCTTAAGGCTAAGACGTTAAAAAGGAAGCAATGACATTGCCTGAGTATTATCAGTAAACTGTAGATTGGAGTTCCTCATCCTTGATTCATGTTGCATAGACTCAACGAAGGCAGCAGAGCTCTCGACAAAAGTTAGTCATAAATGTATTAAGTATGTCCAGTCGGAAGGCATCACCTGCTGCTTGTTTATTGGCCCCTCACTTCTGTGTCTCCAAGTGCAATAAGATGGCAGCTACGCTACTTTTATCAAGACTAAAACTGAAACATATTTATGCGATCAGTCAAGATTCCGCCTCTGTCTTTATAATTGGAGCCTTCAGCTATGAAACAATAGGAAGCAAATTGAGCGTCAGATTTTCTTCATTATGCTATTTGTTTTCCTAATCATAATTCACTGTTAAGGGGGAAAGCCAGTTTCCCTTAGGAAACCTTCACAAGCAGTTTTACTACTGAACGAGGATGCTGTGTGGTCAAATTACTCTCTGAACAGTATTTTAGGGCTGCAATAATATAATAGCCCTGTTAAAGGCAGGTTAGACATCTGTTGTTTATCCTCTCTATTCTCTAAACGAGTTTTTAGCTGCTTCTTGGCTGCAATTTATAAAGCTTGGGGTCCGTCTCTCAATGACACCTATGTTACATTATGATGGGAAAAGCCTCACACTTAAAGACCCCATTGCTAAGAGACTGAGGGAGAATTATGTAAGCAAGAGAGGTTCATCTCAGGAATGAGCGTATTGATACCAGCTGCCTCCATATTCCATCCTGTCTCTGTGAAGATGTGTTATGAATCAGATTACCACTATTTGATATTCTTTGAGATTATCGATGAAATGTAAAACACCACAACAGCAGATACAGTACATAGCACATTTTCCTATGAAACGTGTTTTTCCCTGACAATGTCAGGTTCCCCAAAGTTCTGTCGAGAGAGATCCCATTGACCATTTAAAATCACCAAAGGGGAGAATGGAGAGAGCTTTGCCACCTCCCCAAGAGGCTCGGAGCCCCATCTTATTAGTTTCACCAGTCTACCCTTCTTCCTTCCTGCCTCTCTCTGTGTCTCGCTCTTACCCACTCTTCCTGCATTACCCTTTCCCATCATCTACTTCTAGCATCTCATTCTCTCCTACCCTTTTCCTTCCAGCTTCTCCCTTGTCCTTTCTCTACTTCCCTTGTTAGTAGCTAGCTATTTGATGCATTCACTTCTTTGGTGCCGCTTGAATCCTGACCCCACCACTTCCACTTCAGTGCCTTCCCCGCCACACCAACACTAAGGGGTCTGTTTACTAAAGTCCAGTGATGCATTTTCACCTACCTCACGACACTTGTCCAAATGCCGTGTGGTAGGTGCAAAACCTGTGCGGATCATGTAAGAGGACTGGTCAGCATCTGCACTGCATTTAATGCATAGGGCAGGCAGTTACTGTGCACTGGGCCACATTTCCTGCATCGACAACTAGCGCAGGTACTCGCACGCTGCCTGCTGATACAGGGAACGTGAGCTAAAGGGAGGGAGCAGGGGAGGACAGAGCAGCGACCCACCCTTCCAGCCCCCCCCCCAGGACAACTGCTGCCAATGCCATGGGTCAGATGATCCACAGCACTAACACGTTTCCCCTTACCCCCTCCTTAGACAGCACCGAACCTCTTGGTTTTTTCTGTTCAGCCCCCCCCCCCTCCCACAATCCCAACAGTGATGCTCCTGGCTAGCCAGTAGGTCCCACCCCCGATCTCCCCCCCCCCCCCTCCTCGAGCAAGCCAAGACCTTACAGGGCTGTTCCTAGTGGTCCGGTTATGTACAGTGAGGAACAGTCTCCCTCAGCTTCTGCCCTGTCTCTAGCGCTCTGAAAAATGATGCCAGTTTGGCGGTGCTGCCCTCGAGCAATAAGATGATCAAGATATTCTGGCTACTCTAAAGCCCTTTTGGGAGAGCATTTGTAATTTGAATTTCAGGCATGCAGACACAGGAAGCCCAATATTGTTCTGTTAGTAAGTGATGTAACATGATTGAATTTCTTTGCACAGCATATCAGCTTAACTGCCGTGTTTTCTATAAGCTTTCTAGATGAGGCTTTTAAACTGAGGTGAAAGACACTCCAGCAGTCTGTTAAGGACAAGAACACAAATGAGAATTTGTATGCCTTTTGGGTCTAATAGAGGCCAAAGGGCTTGGATTCCTCAGGGTGCTGAGAAGATCGGGGTCAGGAACAGGTCCATGCATACTTGTAATTGTTTAAGACTGAAGTAGTAAAAAAAAGAAAGCTTTCTGTGCTAGTTTGTAACACCCCAGCCCAGATACCTAAAGGATATTAGCAAGGGAGCAGCGGCCTTACTCAGTCTTTTATTCAAATGGGTGCAATTGGGACCCACATACTTTTAGAAGCATTTGCTCTGGAGTACAGTAGAATATGACTCAGCACGCCAATGTGGCTGCATGCAAGAATACCTGATTTGGGAAACTTGGGGTAGAAATAAAGTAAATGTTATACTACACATATGGTATGTGATCCTGTGCAGAGTTATTCCACCAGTGTGACCAGACATAAAGGCAGCAAAGAAAGACAGACTGAGACTGATACAGGTATCATTCTAGGTAACTATCATTCTATCATTCTAGGTAACTCTTACAGCCCCACCTCAAGTGGGACCCAGCTAGGGCATGCTAGTCCCTTGTTGTCTAGCTTGCAAAATGCCCTTCTGCCAACAAAGGAGAAGGCTGCCCTGGATTTATATAGCTCTTTAATACCTTGTATATAGTTGGGGCAGCAATTACACACCTATTATAGAGTCACACAGCAAGTGCGCACTTAAATTTGAGAATTTTAATCATTTAAGTGCTTAAGTGACCTCTTATAGAACCAACTATCTTAAAAGTCTATGCCCTGTTTGTGTGCCTCATATATTCACTGTTGTCACACACATGGGCAGTGTGCACAAACACACACGGAAATTATAAAGTATTATAGTATCTCCAGGAACAAGCAGGAATGAGTCTTCACATATGGGTACGTCGGTACCAACGGAGCCTGCGCGGGAACGCTCCCCAGCTTCCCAGAAAGGAAAGCTTTTGGGAGCATCCCACTGCGCCTGCGCGCTGCCTTCCCGCCTTTCCTGACCAGCTCTCCTCAGTTCTTCTTTGCCGCGGAGCCAGCAGGTCGAGCCCTGTCACCGCTGAAGAAGTTCTTTATTTTATTTTATTTCTTTGGTCGCGTGTCTGCCTTCCCCGACTCCAGACCGGTACCGTCGGTCTTTTCTTTCTTCTTTAAAAAAAAAAAAAAAATATCTACACTTTTCTCCACTTAGTGTAATTTTTCTTCTAGGCCTCAGGGCCCAAGAGAAAATTTCCCTCATGGAAGAAACAGCCTCCGGGTTCAAAAAATGCACTAAGTGTAGCGGTACTATTTCTGTTACAGATACCCATGAATGGTGCCTTAAATGTTTGGGTCCTGAACCCTCCATTCCGGATTGTCCGTCCTGCTCTCTAATGTCTAAACGGGGTTTACAGAACCGAGCAGCTAAGCTCCATGTGCTGTTTCCCGCTGATGCAGCGTTGGTAGCATCGACCTCTTCCCGGTCTTCTTCTCCTGATGGATCTCAGGTAACCAAACATAAATCCAGCAGGTCCTCGAAGGGTAGATCTCCCTCTAAGCATCGAGATGCCTCCGGGCTTTCCCTCGAGGATCCTGCACCAGCCAAACAACCCCGGCGGGAAGCTCCGGCTTCCAAAGCTACTACTGCAAGGGCTTACCTTCCTCAGGCCCGTTGCCATCGTCTAGTGCAGTTAGTCTCCCAGATTCAGTCAAAAAGCCACTTAACTGCCCGGGAGATGCTACAACTGCTAGGCCACATGGCTTCCACAGTGCATGTGGTTCTCTATGCTCGCCTACACATGAGAGCAGCTCAATGGACTTTGTCCACCCAGTGGACTCAGGCTTCAGGAGCTCTCTCAGACCAAATAGCAACCACCAAACGTCTCTTTTGGTCTCTCCAATGGTGGATGTCCACTCAAAATTTGTTGCTGGGGTCCCCCTTCCAACAGTTGTTACCCCAAGCAACCATCACAACAGATGCCTCCCAAACAGGTTGGGGAGCCCATCTACAGGACCTCTCCACTCAAGGCACTTGGTCCCCACAAAAGACCTCCCTTCACGTGAACCACTTGGAGCTTCGAGCAGTTTTTCTAGCTCTCAAGGTCTTTCATATCCTCCTCAGCTACAAGACAGTCCTCATTCATACGGACAATCAAGTAGCCATGTTTTACATAAACAAGCAAGGAGGAACTGGCTCTGTCGCTTTGCAACGAAGCTCTAAGATTGTGGGCCTTCGCCAGAGAGCATCAAATCCATCTCCTGGCAGTATACCTCCCAGGAGTCCAAAACTCTTGGGCAGACAAACTCAGTCGAGTTCTGCTTCCACACGAATGGTCCCTGCACATGGATCAGGTAGTCAGAATCTTCCAAGAATGGGGAACCCTGGACATAGACCTCTTTGCAAGTCCGTGGAATGCCAAACGTCCCCGGTTCTGTTCCAGAATTCCGTGTCAGGGAGTTCAGGCCAAGGATGCCTTCCTCCTTCATTGGGGTCAGGGCTTCCTGTATGCTTTTCCACCCATTCCCTTGATTCCCAAGACTCTGTTCAAACTCCAGAGGGATCAAGGATCTATGATCCTCATAGCTCCACGCTGGCCACGCCAAGTGTGGTACCCTCTACTTCTGCATCTCTCCCAAGCCCCCTCCCTGGATTTGGGAGCTGCTCCAGATCTTCTGTCCCAGGAGGAAGGGACTTTGTGGCACCCAAACCCCAAGTCCCTTCACCTCAGAGCTTGGTTACTGAAGGCCTAGACCTTCAGGGCTTGAATCTGTCTCAGCAAGTGAAGGATATTCTCCATGCTTCCAGAAAACCTTCCACCAGGCGTTCCTATGCTTTTAAATGGAAAAGATTTTCCATTTGGTGTGCTGAAAAGGGTCTTGACCCTCTAGCACTACCTTTAAATTCTCTGTTAGACTATCTCCTGCATCTTTCTGATGCAGGACTTAAGACAAATTCAGTAAGAGTCCATTTGAGTGCTATTGCAGCATCCCTTATGCCCATCAATGGACAACCTATTTCCTCTCATCCTCTCATTGCAAGATTCATGAGAGGCCTAACTTTAACGAAACCTCCCATTAGGCCTCCTCCGGTGGCATGGGACTTAAATTTGGTTCTTGGTCAGCTTATGAAGCCACCTTTTGAACCCTTAGCCACTACCTCCTTGAAGTTCCTTTCCTGGAAGGTTATTTTCCTCATTGCAGTCACTTCAGCTCGCCGCATCAGTGAACTGCAGGCCTTAGTGGCTAATCCACCTTATACAAGGTTCCATCATGACAAGGTGGTCCTTAGGACAAATCCACACTTTATGCCTAAAGTGGTCTCACCTTTCCATCTTAATCAGGAGGTATATTTACCTGTCTTTTTTCCAGCTCCGCATGCATCCAATGCAGAAAAGAGTCTTCATACTCTGGATTGTAAAAGAGCTCTTGCTTTTTACTTACAAAGGACACAGCAACATAGAAAGTCTTCCCAGCTTTTTGTTGCTTTTGATCCTTCTCATTTGGGACTTCCAGTCTCTAAGAGAACACTGTCCAATTGGATTGCTCAGTGTATTTCTTTTGCCTATCAGAGTAAGAACCTTTCTCTGGAGAGCCATGTCACAGCTCATAATGTGAGGGCCATGGCCACCTCTATGGCTCATTTAAATTCTGTGTCCATTGACCAGATCTGTCGAGCAGCCACCTGGGCCTCGGTTCATACCTTCACAGCCCATTACTGCTTGGACAAGGACTCCCGCCGGGATGCCTTGTTTGGTCAGGCTGTTCTCAAACACCTGTTCCACTCTTAAGCAACTCCTACCCTCCTTCCCTGGATGGATGCCTGAGATCCATAGGAGGAAGTAGACCCCTTCCCAGGGTCTCATATCCTTGGGGATCTCCCAGGCATCTTAGCTAGGGAGTCCCCATATGTGAAGACTCATTCCTGCTTGTTCCTGGAGATAGCACAGTTACTTACCTGTAACAGGTGATCTCTGGGAACAGCAGGAATAAGTCTTCACAACCCTCCCACCTCCCCTAGGAGTTGTACCTCTTTTTTCTGTCTTTCCTTTCCTCTCTCTCTCTATTGTCTCAGCTTTAAACTCCAACTGAGGAGAGCTGGTCAGGAAAGGCGGGAAGGCAGCGCGCAGGCGCAGTGGGATGCTCCCAAAAGCTTTCCTTTCTGGGAAGCTGGGGAGCGTTCCCGCGCAGGCTCCTTCGGTACCGACGTACCCATATGTGAAGACTTATTCCTGCTGTTCCCAGAGATCACCTGTTACAGGTAAGTAACTGTGCTTTACGTGTCTTCTTGAAAAATGTAGGCATGGGCATTAAGATTAGCTCTAGAGCTGGTCTAAGTGTCACGCCTGAACTTAAGACATGTTTTCAACCACTTGTACTAGTATTTTGTAAAAAAAAGTAGGCCTCTACTTTTCCTTCTAAAATAGGCTGATAGTAGATGCATTTTTTGTGCCTTTTAAACTAGATGCCCAGTTATAAAATCATCCTCCACATGTCCTGGCCACGAATGTGAATTTATTAGTCCACATTTGGTTCGTTATATTTTAGTGTCTGCAAAATTAATGTAATGGCCATTGAGCTATGAATTAACATGAGCTCAGCTGCATGTTGTTAACTGTTTGCCCAGCAGATAATGTGGAGCATTTAGTGCCATTGCAGTAGGTGGTGGATCCATGGGATCTGCAGTGCAGTGAGCGCAGGTATTTGCCTCTGCACATCCCTAGTCCCAGCTATCTTGGAAAGTCAAAAATCCTTATTGGATTCAAAGCTCTGGGAGTGTCCCTGAACAGTAGCCTCTGGTGTAAAGTGCCACGGGGTTCTCCAACTCCAGTCCTGGAGGGCCGCAAACCAGCCAGATTTTCAGGATATTCCTAATGAATATGCATGAGATATATTTGCATGCACTGCCCTCATTGTATTTGAATGTATCTCTTGCATATTAATTAGTGACATCCTGAAGACCTGACTGGTTTGCGGCCCTCCAGGACTGGAGTTGGAAACCCCTGGGCTATAGAGACACTGATTAGAGCTAGAGATGGTTTGTTCAAACCATCTCTGACCTGAGACTTAGAATACTGCGACCTTAACTGCGTAGGAGCCAAGTAAAACAAAGGCCTGGAGCCCTGATGGACTTTGTTGTCCCTGAGATGTTTTGTTGTGCAATAAACACTGCCTGGAGTCCCAAATCATTGATTCCATCCAGTCCTTTGACTCCCAGTCTCCTGAAACTCTTCCCCCCACCCCCCATTCTAAAGCATTTATTTACTCAGCAACAAGTACTAGCGGCATAAGTGCTTTGCTTTAAAAGTTTGCAATCAGCAAATGGACAGATTTTTACCTATATACGTTGATATATTGCCAAAATGAATCCAGAAAACCTTAACAGAATCAAATGAAAAATAATAAATATCAAAATCACAAACTTATCAGAACCAACGAAATAGTAATAAAGGGAACATATGTTTTATGTGCAGAGATGGCCATTTATAAAATGACCTAGGGCATATACATCTAAACGCATGCACCTATACACTGTATAAAACATAGAAGCAGAGAAAAATGATGTTAAATAAAAAACATACAGTCTATCTGGTCTATATATATAAGGTTCTCCAATCTGTGTGGAAGTATTCCTGGGGATAGGATTGGAGTGGGTTTGAAATTATGTGCCTATTTTATAAAATCTCAAAATTTGATCCTTACTCAGGAGATTTAATAATTCTGTACATCAACAATTAAAAAACAACATCTTGTGAACAGTAATTTATAGCTAACATTTTACTTTTATCATTTAATTCAGCAAATGTCATTATTTCACCAAACGATTTTTCATGTAGAGCTGAAAGATTAAAAGACCTTCAACGAGGGAGGCGTATTAAGTCAGTTCTTCATGTAGATTTTGACTCAAGTCCTCTCCTTAGGTGCAGTCATTGGTCTCTAATCTCATTTTGAATTTAATATTTTATGTGCAATAAAAAATATCAGGGTCATATTCAAAAGGATTATCACAGCAGATTTTCTAACCACGTTAATTTCGCTTAATGGGATATTCAGCGGCACATACCCAGCTTAAGCCACTGAATATCCTCTCTTAGCACAACTAAGCGGTTAGCGTTGGGGTGTTCGGGGACGGTACCAGGATTAGCCGGTCAGCAGCAATATTTAGCTGCTAATCTGTTAACCCAAACTGGCTAGTTAGCCAAAAACGCAGGCCTAATTTTTGCCAGTTTAGCGATCTAGCCAGCAGCTGAATATCACCACTGACCGAATAACTAAATCACTATCCTGGCAACTCGGTATTCGATAACAATGGCTGGATATGTTCCTGGCACTGAATATCCAGGCATAATTTAAAGCGGCAATAGCCAGCCACTTTAATCGCACTGGTCACCATCTCTGAATATGCCCATGCCCACCCCCCTCTATACTTAAATAAATATTCAGTCATTGCTAGTGACCACAAAAAGAGTGTGGAAATGGGGGTAGATTAGAGCAGGGAAAAAAGTTAGGAGCTTAGCATTTATATTCAGCATTAAGCACCTAGGTTAGTTTCATAAATCTAGGCAAATGAATAGAGAAATTAATTTTAAGCTCCTAAATTAGGGTAAATTTTCAGCTGAAAACAGGCTTCTAGGTTTGCCTGAAAAAAAGGCACAAAGTTAGGATCCTAAAGTTAGGAGCTTGTCTTTTATTTTTTTTGACTATTCAGATCTATTAAGTATAAATTTAAACCTCAGCCCTATTAAATTTTCAATGAGGTCAGTTTAGGAGCATAACTCTCAAAGTTATTCACACAAATGCTCTGAACGTCTACTGTATATCCTGTGGGGCAGGTTTACTAAGCCTCATGCTGGTAACATGGGTTTAGGCGCATTACCATCCTGGGGCACTGCGCTAAATGCAGGAGGTGGAAACACCTGTTCCCTTGAATTTAGTGCAGACCACTAAGCCTAGCACCATTTTAGCTAGTGACAGGGGTAGGAGCAGGGAGGATTGCTCCTGTCCCCTGGATGCTGCATCACCAGGGAAAATTGAGGTAAGGGCTAGGGGATTAGGCGGTCTCAGAGCCACTAACTAGCCTGGATTTATTTTAAAGGGGAGGGGAAGGGGTCCCTAATAACTAGCCAAGAGTTTTTTTTTTAAGGGGAGCGGGGGGCAGGGCCATACCAAGCTATAACTGCACCCTGTGTGACTTGTGAAAATGGTCCCCCCATGACTTTTATCAGTTACATATTTTATTTATTTAAAAGCATGTCTATGCCACCTATCAAAATCTAAGAGGCTTACAAAATAACATTCATAACAATAAATTATACAATAACAAACTGAAAACATCATAAAACAAAAATAAATGGTAGTATTAGACAATAGGCCTGTATAAAGTTAACTAAAGTTATGAGTCTATGCAACCCACAGTCAGCTTTAGTCTACTTTATACAGGTCTATTGTCTAATATGACCATGTAAAAACACTATCAGGTAACAATCTACAAGGAGCTGTTGTAACTAACGTAGGTGTCATCTTGATACAAAATCTAGCTTATATTTAAATTTAGCCAAATGTGACTTCACTATCCACAAAGGCAAAATTAATAAGTAGAAAACTGGTCTTTGGTAAATGTTTAGTATAATGTTATAGGGTTTTAAACCAAAGTTTACCAAACAAACTAATAAAGAAGAACTGGAGCACAAATCCAATCGACAACTCAATTATTTCAAAATTACTTTTCTTGCTTTCTGCACAGCAAAATCATCTATGACACTGTCGTAACTGAGAGTGTCAGCTATTTCATCTTCAATAGACAAAATTGCCACCTACTCTTGCCATCTTACTGGGCAGACTAAATTGACCATACTGGTCTTTATCTACCGTCATTTACTATGTTACTATGTTATATTACCATCCTCCAGTGTCAACTACCAGGTACATTAGAAAGTACTACAAAACCCTGCTCACTTAGAACCTGTACTAAACCTGCCATATCATAACAGCACTACAGGGACTCACACAGCACCAGACTCTACATATAAAAAGGCAGCACTGCAAAATAAATCCAATATACCTCAGAAAATCAATACATCTTCTGGGAAAATAGATCAAGTAGACTCCTACACAGAAACTACACAAACAGAATACTGCAGCTAAGTCATATATGCAAAACATAGACCATCATCAAATACAGAACAAGGGATCACAATTTAGAAATATGAAGGTCATGATTATTGAACTGGGAACCCCCAAAAGCCAAACTTGGAAAGCACCACAACACTGGAGAAATAAAACTATAAATTAATTTCCTCTTGTAGTGAACTAACACAAAGACATCAGTGATGTACATTTTCCAGAGCTGACATATTCCTGTTAATAAATTCAAAAGAAAATAATTTCTCTCTACCTTTTGTTGTTTGGGCAATTTGTTTTTCTGTCACAATTACCTCAGTCTCTCTCTTTTGCTTTCTGAATTCATATATTCTGCTAACTCTCCATTGTCTGCTGTCCATTTATCCTTTCTTCTCTCGTCTCTTATGTTTTCTCTCTCTACATCTACCTTGTTTCTTCCCTTTTACACAAAATATGTTTCTTCCATCTTACCCAAAATATATGTCCTCCTCCCCAGCCTTTATCTCCACACTGATCGCTGCATCTGCCCCCTTTCAGCTCCCCAGCATCACCCCCATCCAGGTCTCACCAGCATCTGCTCCCTTCCAGTCCTTGTCCCTCCCAGCATCAGGCCCTATCCCTGTCCCTCCCTTTTAGGCCCTATCCCTCCTAGTATGAATTCGCTTCCAGTCCTTCCGTGCTTTCTCTCCCCCCCCCCCCCCCCGAGCAGCAGTCCTCCCATCCCTTCTCCCCCCCCACCCCCCGAAAACAGCAGTCCTCCCATGCCTTCTCTTCCCCCTCTCAAGAGCAGCAGGCCTCCCATGCCTTCTCTCCCCCCTCCCAAGAGCAGCAGTCCTTCCCATCCCTTTTCTCTCCCCCCCCCTCGAACAGCAGTCCTCCCATGCCTTCTCTCCCCATCCCCCAGAGCAGCAGGCCTCCCATACCTTCCCCGTATCACTTTTAACAGTGCAGGCTTTGCGATCGTGCCGGCGGGTGGCTGCAGCTGAGCTTGGTACATCCACGGAACTGACAGAGAAACGTCCCACGGCTGTAGTTATAAATACAGTGCAGACTGAAACCCAGGACCGTATCTAGCCCAGACCCTTCTGACTGTGCCCCCCCCCCCCCCCAATTTTCGCGCCCTGTGCAGCTGCACCGCTCGCACCGGGCTAGGTACGGTCCTGGTGGGGGTTGTCACAAAACCGCCCCTCCCCCCCCCCGGACAGCAGTATTATGGGTTGGGTACTGTCCAGGCGGATGGTGCTGAAAGGCAGATCCAAGGCACTGGTACCTGTATACTAAAGGGGGGGGGGGGGACAGAGGTGAGAAACACAGAAACCGCTGTCTGGTCTTGCCTATGGATGCCAAAATCTTAA
Organism: Ichthyophis bannanicus; assembly: GCA_033557465.1. Taxonomy (NCBI): domain Eukaryota; kingdom Metazoa; phylum Chordata; class Amphibia; order Gymnophiona; family Ichthyophiidae; genus Ichthyophis; species Ichthyophis bannanicus. Next base: position 550,914,763 of record CM066033.1, read on the forward strand.
ATCTAGCCCTTGAAACTTTCACAAGAAATGTATTTTTAGTTGGAGTGAAAGCTTGTTGAAGCTGGCTATCATTTAAAATCCTACTCATGGGCTTGTCAAGTCACATGCTTGGGAGATTACTACTACTAATAATCATTTATATAGTGCTGCAAGGTGTATGCAGTGCTGTACATATAGATGTAAGACACAGTCCCTGCCCATGAGAGCTTACAATCTAAACAAGACAAACATATAGTGAAACTGGGGACTAGAGTATAGTAAGATACACATAAGTAGTGGACAAGAGAAGGGGCTTAGCAGCACAGTTGGTCACTGGTTCTTGATGTTAGCATGCTTTCCTTAAATAGGTTGCAGATACTGATTTGTGCAGAGATGCAGGGAGGATATTCAGCGATGTTGGGCTAGCACTTGTAAAGCGGCTGGCTGTCGCTGCTGAAGTCTAACCCTGGGTATTCAACGCAAGGGCCATAACTGGTCGCCGGCATTGACTATACGTTTGCCACAAAGCCTGGAAGCTAACCGGGCAGTGGCGATGCTGAGCATTTGCAACACCTCATTTTACCTGCGTGCCACTAATCGGCAGCGGCTCAATATCGCCACTGCCTGCTTAGTGATGGGCGCCGCGCCGGGATGCCCTGTTGCTATTCATTAGCACTAATCATATTAGTACCACTGAATATCCAGCTCAACGGCATTTACATGATTTGCAGGCATCCAGTAGTTATAAGCCATGCATCATAGTTTCTCAGCTAGAGGGGTGGTGGTATGAATTGCTTGACTTTCTTAAATCCCTGGTGGTGTTTGTCATGTGCCGGCGTCGGATCCTAGTGTATTCTGTGAGCACCTGTCTTTAAACTTACTGATAGAAGCGCTTCTCCCCTCTAACCATCAGTGCACACCAGAAGATATTACAGCCCTCCAGGGAAACCAGCTGAATGGAGCTAGAAACCTTAGTCCTTGTACTTCTTTTCCTTTCGTAAGCTTCTCAATGTTCACTGCCATTTTCTTTTTGTAATAATATATTGCAGCGCGATAGGGTACTAGATCATTTAGTCATGCTTCCATCAGTTTGTAAAGGCTTGTTCTAAGTCTCTTTGGACAGTAACGTACCCAAAGAAAGGTTGTTTGACATAAGCTGCCATGTTTAATATATCTAAGTTGTATTATACTTCTGTTGAATGTTTTTCAATTAAAAAATTAGGAAGTAATAGATCTACGTAAAATATATGGAGCAAAATACAGCATGTGTGATGTTGCCTGGAAATTCAATTTAATATAAAATGTCTGTCTAAATATATTTTTGTGGATAACATTCCTGCATGTGAAACAGTTTAGTTTTGCTGAGTATTACTCTGAATGCCTCAGAACGTCTACTGTCTCACTCTGCATCCGTCTCAGCTGCTCCGGACTGAGTTTTTTGGTTCGTTTACTTATGTGTCTGGGCAAGTGCCAGTGCTCCAGTTTAGAGAACGTGTCCTGTTGAAACTTGCCAAGGAGAGAGTGCTGCCGGCAAAAATCCTTAATGCAAACCTCTAACTGTGGTAGCAGCTGAAGTTGTAGTGGTTGGAATGCTGAACCGAGCACCTAGAGACTCTGGTGTAATTCCTTTATCCCCTACTTACTGTGAGAACTTGGGCAAGTTACTTAATCCCCCTCGCCTCCTATGACGATTTGCTTCTTGTGATATAACATTTTGTATACCCTGGGGTTATCTTATGTGTACAATGATGATGTGGTATAAAAAAATTAAATATGGGGCCCAATTATTTAAAGTAACCTATGTGTTCACTGGTTGGTGGTGTATCCCTCAATTTTTGGCACTAATGTGGAAAAATGTGTCCATTGTACCAACAAATGAGTATAAAAAGGGCCAGGATGGGAGTGGGATAAAGGCTTTGCCAGCAGTTATACATTTAGCCATAGCTTTTTTTGTGCCGGTACGAAACGGTACGGCAAACCGGCACCTTTTTCTAGGGGTGGCACCAACAAGCTAGTGGCAGCCACCTGGCAATGCCTTAAAATAAAAAAACTCAGCTAGTTGCCCCCGCCACTGCTGCCTCTTTTCCTGCCTGCAGTGGCGATGGGCATCAGGCTTTAAGCAACATTTTTTAAAAAGCGCGACTCCCCGCTTGAAAGGCCTGCCAATGCCTGCCCCCTCTGACGCAATGTAATGTGACAGAAGGGGCGGACATTTGCAGGCCTACTAAGAGTGGAGTCGCAATGACCCACTTTTTAAAAAAATGTTTAAAGTTCAATGCCTGCCACTACCGCTGCAGACACAGGAAAAGTGTCGAGGGAGGGGGTTAATGGCTGGAAGGGAGATGCTGGATATGGTGGGGGGGGAGGTTTATGACTGGAAGGGGAGATGCTGGATATGGGGGGGGAGGTTAATGGCTGGAAGGAAGATGCTGGATATGAAGGGGGGCAGATGATGGACACGAAGTGGGGGAGTGGAGGTGTAGAAGGGAGATGCTGGATATGGGGGGGGGAGGTTTATGACTGGAAGGGGAGATGCTGGATATGGGGGGGGAGGTTAATGGCTGGAAGGAAGATGCTGGATATGAAGGGGGCAGATGCTGGACACGAAGTGGGGGAGTGGAGGTGTAGAAGGGAGATGCTGGATATGGGGGGGGGGAGGTTTATGACTGGAAGGGGAGATGCTGGATATGGGGGGGAGGTTAATGGCTGGAAGGAAGTTGCTGGATATGAAGGGGGGCAGATGCTGGACACAAAGTGGGGGAGTGGAGGTGTAGAAGGCAGATGCAGGATACCGGTAGGGTAAATACTGGATATGTAGTCGAGGGGTACAGAGCAGATACAGGATGGAGGCATAAGGGGATAGAGGGTAAATGGTGGATACAAGTGGGGGGTAGAGGGATGGAGGGCAGATGTTGGACATGGGACGGAGAACAGAGGATTGACACGGGGTGAGGGCATAAGGGCATGGTGAGCGGATAGTGGATATGGAGTGGAGGGGCAGAGGTCACATGTTGGATGAAGGTGAGAGGGGGAATGCTGAACACGGAGGGACAGGATGAGAAAAAGGGAAAGGTGCTAGATGGTGAGAGATGGGGAGAAACAAGAGAGGGCAGGAGAAAAGAGGAGAGATGCTGGACACAGGGAGGGCAGAAGAGAGATAGAGAAAGGAGAGGGTTAGTTAAAGACTGGGGAAGGATAGAGAGATGAGAAGTGAGAGGACTGTGTTAAAGTTTGAGAAATGGTAGGAAGTAGCTGTAAAAGATGAAGGAGATTGAGAACTGGATCGTAAGAAGGAGAAATGAAATCTAAGTTGATACAGAGAGAAAAATATAAGAAAACCAAATGTTAAAAAGCAATGTCAGAGATAGAAGGAAGTGAAGAAGACAGGAGGGGAGAGAAGATGTAGATGGACCAGAGACCCTAGAGGGTGAGTTAAGAGAAGATGAGGAAAGCAGAAACAAGAGACTGGGACCAACACGATTAGAGAATAAAATGACTAGACAGCAAAAGGTAGAAAATGTAAGTTTATTTAAAGTTTAGTGATTGGAAAATGTATGTCTTTGGACTTTACAGGCCTGATATTCATCCTGCGACAGTCAGCGCTTTTTAAAAGCGCCAGACTGCCATGGGCAAACGTGAAACCAGATATTCAATGCTAGAATCTGGATATCCCCTGGCACGGAATATCCAGTATTGGTCCTAATACAGCTATCCAGACAGCCACAATATTCAGCCACTATCTACATAGCTGAAATCACAAACTTAGGACAGTTATTGAGATAACCTGACTTTATAAAGGCACTTAGCTGATTAGCAGACTGAAAATCGCTGCTAACCAGCTAAGTGCCGGGACTACCCTCGCCCAACACATGGATCGCCCTGGGACTCTCCAGACAGTACCACAGTGTTTAGAGGGGATGTTTAGGAGCACTGGCCGGTTAGTGCTGCTGAATATCCCTCTCAGCAGAATTTATCCAGTTAGCAGGTCCCGCTAACCAGATAAACCCCTTTGAATATTGGGCTGTATGTACATATTTTATCTTTATAGGCTGCACAGAACAGGGGCATCTGTAGCTCTTTCCGTTTCTCTGGTGTTGTACTGCATGCAGACCTTGGATTTTTGTAGTTCCAATTTAATTTTTGTCTATATGATTTTATTTTCAGTTTGTGTTATTTTATGCTCGGTGACGATCTACCTATATTCCAAGTGTGTGATCAAGGCCAGATGTTCTGTTAACATGGAGTTTCTCTGTAAGGATCGGTAGTGATCCAGTTTGGTTCTCTGGATATTCTAGGGCCCACTGCAATATTTAGGCGGATGTTTATGAAGCTGGGCTAGCTGTTAATGTGGCAGATAGCGCACCCAGACAGCGTACACCAACAGATAATGCAGGGAAATTGCAGATCACACAGCGATTTTCTGCATTGTTTACAGAAAACGTTTTATCTGCAAGAGTGAGCAGGATACGGGCGAAGAGTGGGAATGTGTACAACGTGCACTTACTGTGGACATTAACAGGTTTTCTGCACCTTCTCGGTGTGTTGGATGCAAACGCCTAATGCTCTTTAGTAAACGGACCTCTTAGAGTGCTACTCTTTTCCGAGTTGGTTCCTTGTGTGAGTTTTAGAAGTTGGCAGAAGAAAGATAATAATCCAGTGAGGCAATATGTGAGAAGGTTTTGCGTGATAGAGTAATACAGGTTTGGAATGCACTGCTTTATGAGAGGAGGGTCTAGAAAAACTGTCTTTTTGACTTAAGAGATGCCATACTGGAACAGACCAAAGGCCCGCCCCAGTATCCTGTTTCCAACAGAGGCCAATCTAGGTCACAAGTACCTGTCAGATTCACAAAAAAATACACAGATTCCTTGCTGCTTATTCCAGGGGTAAGCAGTGGATAGCCCTGGTCCTCTTCAATAATAATTTATTGACTTTTTCTCCAGGAACTTGTCCAACCCTCTTTAAAATCCAGCTTCACTAAGAGCTTTTACTACATCCTCAGCTAACAAATTCAAGAGTTTTATTATATATTGAGTAAAAAATATTTTCTCCTATTAGTCTTAAATGTGCTACATTGTGGCTTCACTGTGTGTCCTCTAGTCTTTCTATTCTTTGAAGCAGTAAAGAGATGTAGTGTCACCATATTAACTCCCAAAGAAAAGCACAGAAAACCCCTTTTCAGAGTTATTTGACTCTTCCAAAGGTATATAACAGGCTGCAGTCAATCAGCACTATATAATTTCTGTTTTTTGCCTTCAAGTATTTATGTAAAATGATTGATACACACTCGGGAAGGGCTTCATAACAAATGAAGATTCACTGGGCCCACATGAGGGTCTGAAATGCTGGCAGTGATTCGGGAGCTGGGAGACATGGAGGTCACATACTTTCCATAAATCAAGGCTCTAGGAGGGTTCCCTCTAGCAGAGGCAAACCAACAACTGTAAGGCATGGCAGTAAATAAAAAGGCATTTCCCTAGCTCCCGTGCTGTTTCACGTCTCTGTTTTCAAGATGGCAGCTGGGACATGTATGTGGCGTGAGATAGAGGGGTGCATTCTGAAATAGGGCCATGGGCAAATCTTTGTTCCCAGAATGGCAGACATCCATATCGGACATGTGAAGGTTTCCATAATCGGGCAAAAACCTGCACGTCCAACTCATTACCCTCACGTCCCCATCTCCCCTTTTATTTCTTGGACACATGTATCTTTCAGGGTGAGGTAGAGCTAGTTTTTTAAGGCATTTACTTGGGTCCATCTCCTTTGCTTCCCCTCCCACAGATTTTCAGACATGTTGACATGGACATCCCACATTTCACCTACACAGCCTTTCTAAAATGTGCCTTCATGTAAATAAAGTATATTTTCTCATTATAAATTGTTTAGTACCCAGATACACTGACAGCATCAGAAACAGTGATGAAATTCTCTTTAAAAATAAATGTCTTATATCACATGGGTTTGAATCCTGAATTTACTTGACCCTCAAATTTCAATTGCAACACTGATTTTTATCTCTTATTTTTCCAAGGCATCAACACATCAAAGTTGACCTTTGAAGGGACTTTAGCGTGTTATTTTCAGGCAGATACTTATTAAAATGGAAATAGAATGGAATTACAGTGAAAGACACACAAAGATTTCACACTAGATGTAAATTAGCAAGCTTGGAAATGGCAGACAGAGCTATCCGTAAAACGTTTCTAGACTAAGCCAATTAAAACAGATGGAAAAGGTTTATCCTACATTTATTAATGTTTCAATCAAAATAAGACTTTCTTCATACCATAGGGGGAGGAGGAAGGTCAACAAATTGAAACAGTATTTCTATTCATTTTTCAGGGCAACCTGAGGAAGAGGCCTTATCAGCCCAGAAGCTTATATCTTAATAGGCATTAGCCTTATAAAAAGTGTCATTTTGGACTACTGAGACCATTAATACCGGGATCTGAGTTTGGGTCCCCCATATGCATCAGTGCCATTTGGGCACAAATGCACTCTGGAGCTGCTGTGCACAGATTTGGGGAGAGAACAAAGACAACTGCAGCTACCATTGTGATCCTTTCTCTTCAGAAAGTAGCACTCAAGGTGTCCCTTGGAGAAGATCTCATTCTAGCTGGGTCAATGAGGGTTTCGCAAAGCAACTCTGGCATGGCATCTTTGTTTGGGAGGGGGCATTCAAAGGTTAAAAAAAAAAGGGGGGAAAGGACAAAGAAAGTTATCATTTTATACTCAACTACTTTGTTGTTCTTGTTTTCACTGTCTCCTACTGTATGCTTATTTCGTGGTTATTTCCCAGAAAATCACCTATTGCCTGAGAGCTGCTCTAACTAGGGAGAAACAGCAGATCCTGCTCATCTTGACTGCCACATTTTGCTGTCTGGGAACAGAACAAGAAAGCAGCGGCCATCCGGTTTGGCTAAGCCATGCCCACTCGACATAGTCCAGAAATGGAGAATATGAATGCCTCACCCATTGACCAGATCAGCTGTACTGGGCAAGTCTTAATCTTGACTGCTGCCAACATGGAGCTCACCAAAAAACAAGCTAAACAGCTTGTTTCTTTGTCTTACACCTTCGGCAAACATCTTCGATGTAATGTTGAATGCTATCAGTGACTGATGTTTGACTTCTAAAGTGTGAGCTTTTATTATATGCGTTTATTTATTGTATTTAGATTATATTCTTTGGGAATTTTTCCACTATGTACCCGAGTAATGCATTTGAAGGGGCAAGGCCAATCGCAGTAATGTTATAAGGGTTTCCCAGTTTTGCCTGCATTCCAACCTATACAAATCACACCTACTTTTCTTTAGAAAATAGAGGTGTAAGTCATAAAATACAGCAGCCATCTTGGAGAAGGCACCTGGAGCAGAAAACACTCAGCTGCACTATCTGTCCCCATCTTAGAACTAGTAGAGCCAGTTGGCCAGTCCATTGGGGCAGTGTAATCCCGTAACCCACTTCCTGGTGATACACAAGCTTGGAACCTTATGCTGCAAGGACACTCCAATCCACAGCTACAGGCATAGTGTCACATCTTGAAGGATTACTGAGAGGAGCTCATACTGCTGGGAAGGAATCTAACCTTACCCCTGATGCAGGCGAGTTTGCCGAAACTCAGCTGAGTCATGGCTTTCAACATACCTTTGGAATAAACGTCTGATTGGGCTTTTCATGTCTTGTGTCTACCTCCATTTTTTGTTGTTACTGGTTTCCAAAGTGTATTACTGGCAGGTCTGGAGGTGTAGCTTAATGGTTAAAGCACTGGCTCAGTAAGGAACAAACCAGGGTTCGTATTCCACTTGTGCTCTCTGATTCTTTTTAACATCTTTGTTAGTGATATTGTGGAAGGGCTGTCGGATAATGTTTGCCTCATTGCAGAAGATACCAAAATCTGCAATAGATACCCAGGAAGGAGTAGATAACCTCAGGAGGGATATTGCTAAGTTTGAAGAATAGACGAGAATTTAGCAGCTGAGATTTAATGCTAAAAAATGCAGGGTCATGCATTTGGGCTGCAAAAATCCAGGGAGCGGTACAATGTAAGGATCAAAGTACTTCTGTCCATGAAAGAAGAGCGGGACCTGGGCATGATTGTCTCTGATAATCTTAAAGTGGCTAAACAGGTAGATAAAGCAAAAGCCTGAAGGATGCTTGGGTGCATAGGGAGAGGAATGACCAGCAGAAAAGAGGAGGTGATAGTGACTGTGTAAGTCTCTGGTGCGACCTCATGTGGAGTATTGTGTGCAATTCTGGAAACCACACCTTCAAAAGGATATAAACAGGATGGAGTCAGTGCAGAGGGTGGCTACTAAAATGGTCAGTGGTCTTCGTTATAAACCATATGGGGACAGGCTTAAAGATCTTTATATATATATATATATTAGAGGAAAGGCGGGATAGAGGAGCTATGATAGAGACGTTTAGATACCTGCATAGCGTAAATGCACAAGAGGAGAGCCTCTTTCAATTGAAAGTAGGCTCTACAATGAGGGGGGCATAGGATGAGGTTGAAAGGGGATAGACTCAGGAAGAATATACGGAAATATTTCTTTATGGAAAGATTGGCAGATGCGTGGAATAGTCTCCCAGTGGAGGTAGCACAGATGAGGACAGTATCTGAATTCAAGAAAGCATGGGACAAGCAGAGAAGATCTCTAAAGGAAAAAAGGGACTATAGTATTTGATATGGAAAGGCAGACTGGATAGGCCATATGGTCTTTTTCTGCTGACATGTTTCTATGTGTCCATTGGTCAATCTTTGTTGCATTTATGATTAACCCTCCATCAGTGGGTTGCTCACCACATCGTTGCAGGAAAGAATGCTCGGGGATGAGTTTAACTTGGTAACTCAAGAAGAACTGATTTGAGGGAATCAGAGATTTCTCTTTCAAAAAAAATCTAATAATTGAAGCACAGCTGTCTTTTCAGTTAACTTTGCCAAAACTGGAATATTTGCCACCGGACAATAATTATTTCAGTTTTTTACATCCAATGTTGATCTTTTCGAAAATCTTAATTTCAAAATACCGGCTTGCAATTCCTGTTCTAGTGAACTGTTGGTCAAAGAAAGCAATTGTTTACAGTGCTTTAATAAGCCAAGGTGGGCAAGGGAACTGAGAACGCTGAAGGCTTTTCAAAGAGGATAAGATATCTTCCAGCTCTTCTTGAGGGGCATCCCCAATAAGTGCCGGGGAAGGATTGTGGGGTGGGTGGTATGTATAGCCTGATTGAGCAGGTGGGAGTATGGGGTGTCTGGAGCCTGATTAGGAGTTGGGGGTTAGGGAGCCTGATCAAGGAGCAAATTTGTTTTCTAGCAGTGGGTTGTAGTAATTGCATCCAGAAAGCATAGATGCACTTCTGCGCTACCTGCTAAGGTATTTACTATGCAGTAAGTGTCTACCTATATCAGAGGCTGGGCACACCCTCAACGGTTACTACACATAAGAACATTTAAGACTAATGAGTGAAAAGATGAAAAGATATTTTCTCTTAACACATAATCAAAATCTGGAATTCGTTACCGGAGGATGTAGTAAAAACTGTTAGTATAGCTGGGTTTAAAAAAGGTTTGGAGAAGTTCCTGGAGGAAAGAGGACCCAGCAGATCTACTGCTTGCCCTGGGACAAGCATTGTGGAACCTATGTACCTTTTTGGGAACCTGCCAGGTACGTTTGACCTGGATTGGCCACTGTTGGAAACAGGATACTGGGCTTGATGAACCTTAGTCTAACCCAATATGGCATTTCTTATGTTCTTATGTAACATAAGATATACTGTACTGGGTCAGACCAAAGGTCCATCGAGTAAAGTATTCTCTTTCCAATAATTTCCAATCCAAGTCACAGGTACTTATCAGGTTCCCAAGAGGTAGATAGATTCCATGCTGCTTATTTGGATAAGCAGTAGATTTCCACAGTCCACTTTAATAATGGTTCATGGACATTTCCTCCCGGAACTTGTCCAAACCTCTCTTAAACCCAGCTACACTAACAGCTTTTACAGCATCCTCCAGCAATGAATTCGAGAATTTGATTACGCATTGAGTGAAGAAATACTTTCTCCAATTAGTCTTAAATCTACTCCACTGTAGCTTCATTGCATGTCCCCAATTCTTTTTACTTTTTGAAGGAGTAAAAAATCAATCTACGTTTACCCGTTCCACTCCACTCATTATTTTATAGAGCTCCATCATATCTCCCTTCAGCCATCTTTTTTCCCAAGCTGAAGATCCCTAACTTTTAAGCCTTCCTTCCACCCACTTTATCATTTTGGTGGCTCTTTTCTGTACCTTTTCTAATTCTACTAAATCTTTTTTAGGATAGTGACCAGAATTGCACATAATATTCAAGGTGTTGTCACACCATGGAGCGATACAGAGACATTCTAATATCCTTGATTTTATTCTGCATTCCTTTCTTTATGATTCCTAGCATTCGCTTTCTGAGCCATCACTGCACACTGGGCAGAGGGTTTCAATGTATTATCCATGATGACATCTAGATCCTTTTCCTGGGTGTGGTGGTTTTTAATAAGGAACATTTCATCGTGTAACCGTAGTTTGGATTTTTCTTCCCTTAGTGCATAACTTTGCGCTTGTCCATGTTAATTTATACCTGCTCCAGGCACGACTAGGCATCAGTAAAATGCTCGGTTTCGCAGACAGACATCTGTAGGGTATGGGGAATGAGGTCTGCTCTTATGCCCTACGTTTTCCATAATAAACACTGACGGGGAATGTGGGAGCAGTTGCTGTTCTGCTGTGCTGCTAGACATCCCCTTATGCACGCTTACATGAGAGGGACGTCCCCACCCCATGCTTTCCTGCAGAAGACGTCTAGGTGGCTGCCAGTGCGGACATCCACATTGGGGAAGTCTGTTACTAAAATTGGGTGATGGCAGACATTCCTGTTATTTCTCTGCATGTTCTGCCCTGAACATCCCTTCTAAAATGCCAGTAATTCCTTCCAAAGCCTGTAATTCTAATGACAAATGCAATGCATGCAGAAACAAGGGGGATAGTTAATAAAGTATGTTATGGAAATAATGCAAGTTATTTGGCTCTTAAAGGGTAATAACGTGGCGTTATTTTGCCATAATGCAAAAAACTGCCACCGCAACATATGTTGAACACTGAGGAGATGCAAAGCATGCAAAATGCCTCATTAGTTTTCAAATGAATAATGTAGCTTGACCCTTAGCAGTAGTACCACAAAACTAAGAGATTCTGGATGCCATTTACAACCCAGAATCGGTGCCGTTAGGCATGAAGGGGCATCGCTCCTGCCAGTCTACCCCACTAGACTGCCAAGGACTTCAAAGGTAGGCCCCTGTGGCCTCCAGGTTTATTTATTTAGCAGTATTTATATCCCGCTTTTCACCGGGTCAAAGCGGTCAATTGGGAGATACATTTAACACGAGGGGATATGACACACATACGCTAATACTTACAGGGAACATGGGCAATCGAGGGTTAAGTGGCTTGCCCAAGACCACAAGGAGTGCCTATAGGACTAGAAATCCCAGTCCCTCCGGCCTGAGTTTGCTGTCCCCAGGTGGGACTTGAACCCCCGGCCCTCTGGCCTGAAGTACCTTGTCCTAACCACTAGGCCACTAGTGGAAAGGGTCTACAAGGGAGGTTGTATTTTGAGATAGGAGTGGGATCCTGAGGTTGGAGCTGTACTGGAGTTTGCGGGCACCAGGGAGAAGGTAATTTTGGGGGAGGGGGCTGGGTCATTGGAAGTGCTGGGGGATTTACTAGGCATGGCCCCTATAATTTTGCAATCCTAGAGAACTGGGCTATATATTAGCAGCCCGATGCTCTTGGCCAAGAAAAATTATGCTAGCAGTGAGCAGACCTCATTCTTCCTTTGCAGTAAAGTGGTTTGTGGTGATTACTGTAGCCTAACCTTTACTACAGGGGTCACTAAAGGGTATGTCTATTAAAGAGTATTAGCTGCTACCACAGGGCTAATATGGAATATTGCTGGGCAGTATTTCACGGAGGAAATGCAGATATCGCAGGCACTTTTCTGCATTTTGCACAGTGGACCTGGGGGGAGGCGGGATCAGGGCAGGGAGCAGGCATTGCGATTTTTGGCAGCCACCACACAAAAATAATTTGCGTAATGGCTGCCAAAAATGCCCCTGTCGAGGCTGTAGATAACGTCATTAGCTGCAGCTGACTCTGCTGTGGGGCTGTTCATGGCCGTGATTGCCTCTCCAGCACTGATCAGTCCCCCCAACCTAAAGTCATTGTTGGTGCCACAGATGTAAAGAGCCATGGCACTAAATACAAAAAAAGTGGCCTCCCCCCACTTTCAGTAATGAACTGTCCACGGGACATTGTGCACCCCCTGTCCAATTTGAAAGCCCGGCGAGCTAGTTGGCCAAAACTCCCCCCCCCCCCCCGATACACAAGTAAAACTCCAGGCTAACCAATTGGACCCTGACTCCCTGTCTCCCTCCCCTTCCAAAATGTTAGCTCCTGGCTAATCAGTCAGGCTAGTGGTAGCTCCTCATGGCTCCCTGCCCCTCTCCCACAAGGCCATAACTAAAATTCATAGTGATCTAGTAGCAACGGGGCAGGAGTGGTCCTCCCTACTGTTTGTATGATACTATATAAAATGCAATGTGTGTCTTTGGGTCAGTGCTGACTGCTTTGAACCCAGCAGCTCCTGGGTTTTCTGGCAGTGTGACCGGAAGGAGATTGCCAGGCCTTTCTTCCGAGACAATGGAGGGTTAAGGGACTTGCCCAAGGCCACAAGGAGTGCTAGTGGGAACTGAACCCTGGTCTCTTGGTTACCAAGCTAGTGCTGTAATCACTAGGCTACGCCTCTAGCACATTCAAAAAATGAAAATAATATGCTAAATAATTTTCCTTCTGTGTATTCTGCTGGAATTTTTCAGGTTTGAGTGAGTTCTCTTTGTGGCTCTTCATCTCTGTGAATAACCAGTAGTCCCTGCTCCCTTAGCCCCATTCTGAAAGTTGTATAGTCAATCCTTGGTATTCGCATATTCTGTGTTCGCGGATTCACTTTTTGCGCAAAATAAACAGTAACCCACTTTTCGGTGTTCACGGGCTCCTCCCCTGCTATTTGCGGACATGCACAGTAGTTTTGATTCTCAGTGTGCAGCCTCGGGGTGGGGTCCAGAAAGGCGACGGTGCTTCCATGTTTTATGTTGATAGGGAACAATGGTTTGGTCGTCGCGTTTTCAGTATTTGCGGCGTTTGCAAGGAACCAGTCACCTGCGAATACCGAGAACTGAGTGTACTAATAAAGCACAATAAAATGCTGGTGACTGTAGGTACATTGTGCAAGAGTAAACTTCCCAGAAGTCTCTTCTCCCTGCTCTCCCCCTTGCTTCCTTTTCCTCCCTTTTTCTATTCTGCACGGGTCAAAAGTGGCCGTCAAGTAAATTTTATCCTGACTTCTGACCAGGTAAGATGTGTTAGTTAGCTTTCTGTTCTTAAGCATAAGGGACACGAGGATGGAGCTTTTTTTCCATCCTGTGTAAGCCTGTTAGATTGTGGTTGAAGGGCTCGGGTTATTCAGGCCGTGTTTGCAAGAAAGTGTATTACAATATGACTTTCTTTTGTCGTGCTATTGTTATCCCATATGTTAAGAAAAAAGAAAAATCCCACTTTACAATCACGATATGTTTTCTGTAAAGAGAATTTGATGTTATGTACTACTGTAAGAAGTTTTATTCTGACATCTGACCAGAATCTGTTAAGCTGGCAGAGACTGGCTTGGGGGCATGTTTACTGAAGATTAACATGCATTAATGAAGTTAGCGCACATTAAGGGCCACTGTGCTCTTAAAAATAAAAAGGCTCTGGGCACTTAACGCATGTTAGCATCTAATACCGAGGCTAACAAGTAGCACAAGATACCTGTGTACACATTTTTATATTTAGATAAAAGCTAATATACTGATGAAACAGATATTATCCAAGGACATTTATAGGCAAATGTGCCTGCTAATAGTAAATCACATTATTATTGTAAAAATACCATGATAAAAAATTTACTGGTTTGACACTAAACTTAATTTTTCTAAATGTGTGCTCCCTTAACATATCCCACATCTTTTGCATTCTTAACTGCGGCAGCCTGTCTCATATAGCCCAGCCAGCAACCCTCCACTCATGCACATACCCCAAGGGCATATTTACTAAAGGATACAACGCACAATAATGAAGTTAAATTGTAGGTGAGCTGATCTTGTTCTTCCTGTTCCTGTTAATGAAAAATGTAACCATGTGCCCCCCCCCCCCCATTATTTGTTTCTGAGTGCTGGCTTCCACTTCTGCATCGTAGCCCCTTCGAGATTTTTTTTCCTGGCATACAAAGCACTAAATTAAGGGACACTTTTTTATCTTGCAAGCCACTTGTTGCCAATAATCTTGTCCCACCCAGCAAGATCACAGTATGAAAAGCAGTGTTTTCTCCTTCGAGTTTTTCAAGCTTGCTTGAAATCTACCTGACAGACAGCGTTCTTTTTTCTAGCTCCCTACCTATGGAACTTGCTCCCAGCCGACCTGCGCAAAAAAGTTTCATATTCAGAAGTCTAGAGGAGATTAAAGACTCAGCATTTTGACAAAGCATTTTGGAGGCCTTCCAAATATCCAGGACTTGTACTTCCATTACCTATTGTTTTAGCCAAATCCCCACCACACCCACCATTGTGAAATCTAGCAAAATGTCCTCTGCCCTAGTTACTGGTCCCAATCTGTTCTTTCCTTGATGTGCTTTTCTATTTAAAATGTGAGCTGTTGTTGTAACTATGCTTTTTTATTTTCTTTGTACGCTGCTCTGCTGTAATTCAGTTTATGAAGGACAGTATAACAAATTCATAAGAAACTTGAAACTCTCCTCCTTCAGTTGTAATCGCTGATGAATTTGGTCTCTGTGTGCAGCGTTCCCTTTCATTCTTCAGGGTCCAAAGACTGACACTTAGAGACCCTTTTACTAAAGGGTGCTATGGTGTTGCACCTAATGCACCCATAACTTTCAGAACCATAGCGCATTAGGTGCAACACCACCGCGTTAATTGTCAGGGCGTGGCAAGCATATTCCCGGCAGTTAACGCGGTGCACCCTGTTCCACCGCGGCATGATGATAGGGTGGCTGCACTTATCTCCACCTAGGGAGGCCATGGTGCTGGCCCTACGCTAACCATTACTATGGGTCATAGCATGGGATTAGTGTGTGCCGTAACCCACGCCAACTCCTTAGCACCCTTTAATAAAAGGGACCTTTCCTTCTTTTATTAATGTGTTTATTTTGTTCCATCTAGCGGGACCCCATCTAAGTGATTGCAATGGTACACCAATAGAAACAGGAACAAATAGCAACTCCGAAAAATAGACAGGTTATAAGTTAAAAGCTTTCTGAATCAGATGAGCCTTCAAATACCTAGGAAACAATAAATGGCAAGAGAAATCAAGCATAGACTGGCGTATTCCTAAGAAGAACAAACAGCTATTACAAAAAATAAACAAATTATAGGTTAAAAGCTTTGTGAAACAGATGAGCCTTCAAATTCCTTACAAAATGTCTGTAAGCATTTGTGCACCGAGGGTTTACAGCATCTCATAAATGACCTGTCTAAGATAACTAAACTACTGTTCAGTCAAGCTTGTAAAACACCGGCTAGAAGAGCGTGCACTTCTTATGTGAGAACATTTCTCATGGCCCCCGAAAAGATTTGGGTCTATTCCCTTGGAATGCTCTTGAAGTAGTTGTGTTAGAAAAAATATTCTTCTAAATTTCAGGTGTATTCATTGCCGTAAGGCCTATCCATACCGCAATCGCCTATCACTCAGCAAAATCTCTCAGTAAATATCAAAGTCAGAAATACAGTTCAAGATTTTTGTTACACAGTATAAGAATGTAAGATGTGCTACATCGGTTCAGACCAAAGGGCCATAAAGTTCAGCACCCTGTCTCTGACAGGGCCAAGTCAAGGCACACTTATCCAGATCCCAAGGAGTAGATCCATGTCTTATTGTTAAATAGTGGCTTTCCCAGTTTTGCAGGGCTAATAATGGTTTATGGAATGCTCCTCCAGGAACCTGTCTAAACCCTGTTTAAACCTGTGTTAACTGCCTTCACCACATCTTCAGGAACAACTTCCACAATATGTTGAGTGGAAAAATGGTTTCTCCAGTTTGTTTTAAACGTCCTATTAGTTTCATTGAGTGTCCTTCATCTTAGTACTGTTTCAAGGGGTAAACAGTTGTCCCTTATTTACCTACTCCTCCCTTCTCAGGATTTTATAGATCTCTGTCATATCTCATCTCAGCCTCCTCGAAGCTAAAGAATCCTTATCTGTTTAATGCAAACCGTATAATATTTCCCCACCCCCACCTCGTTTTTTCTCATCAATACTCAGTAACGAAGCACCAGGAAAATGCTGAGGGCCCACTGGAGCCATTCGTCTTTCTTATCCGAGTCCATGAAGAGAGAGACTTAGGGGCTGATTTTATAAGCAGCCATGTACAGATACATGTCATTTATATGCATATGTCACCTATTTTAGAAGATCTGCGTACTGGAACGGGCTCTTAACACACATACCGTAGGCAGCTGCTGTTCTGTAGGCATGTGCGTAACACAGTGTGTACTGGAAGTGTGGGCATGCACAGGCGTGGAGTTTGGGTAGATCATAGGCAGAGCACAAATTTACCCATGTATGTTATAAATTACAATAATTCGCACACGTGCTTGAAAAATCTAGACGCGGGCATTTCCCCGTGCCACAGAGCAGGCATCGGTGCTCACACTTAGTTTGTGCACATCTTTAGCCCATTAACACTCCTATTTATAATGAAGTATACAAGTACTTTACTTTATAAACTAGGCCTCAAATATGCGCATACTCAGACGTGTAAGCTCCGTGGGAGTTTATGAAATTACCCTTGTGGAAGGTCATTGGGTAAACCCCTGCACAGGCAATGCATGTCACCCCATGTGTGTCTCTGGCCTGTTTTATAAAGTGATCCATGCACATGCCTCATTTTATAAAATAGTATACTGACGTGCTGTACCCTAGAGGCAGCAGTTATGCCTGTCCTAGAGCAGGCGCACATGGCCACACCTAGATCAGTGCAGGGAGCTGCATATGTCATCGTCATTCTATAACATGCACAGGTCTTGGTGCAGTTTCTCCAAATGGGTTAGTTTTGCGCAAATCATGACAGTCATGAATCTCACTTCTACGCCAGAGTATGTGGCGTATGATCTCAGTCTCTCAAATTTACTGCTAATGCTCGGCGTAGTACTTGCATCATGCCAAAGAGCTTCCTTCTGGAGTTCGTAAGATGTAACATTTATTTATTTTATTTAGCTAGCTTATATACCACGTTTCTACCAGTCAAAGCAGTGTATAGTCAGGTACTGTGTATATATTTTTCCCTTGTCCCCGAATGTCTCACAATCTATGTTTTTGTACCTGAGGCATCGGAGGGTTAAGTGGCTTGCCCAAGGCCACAAGGAGCACCTGAGGGACTAGAAACCCCAGTCCTTCCGGCCAAAGGTTGCTGTCCTCTAGCAGGATTTTAACCCCTGGCTGTCCGGCCTGAGGTAACTTGCCCCGACCACTAGGCACTCCTCCCTCATGTATAGGTAGTTTGTCAAGATGTGCTTGGAAATTCTTCTTTATCAAGCCTGTGGCTCCCAATAAATTGGGAAATATTTCTTTATCTTTCTGCCACATTTTCTTGGTCTCTGACTGCATTTCTTGGTACTTCAGGATCTGCCTACACATGTCCTTTGAGGTTGTGCCCATGCCCTGACCCCTACTGAACATACGCATGATGGACACTTCTGTGCACACTTACGGAATAGCAGCCAGCCAGAGCGCACGTGGAAGTGCCCATTCACACATCTAAGTCCTGTAAAATAGGAACTTGCATATCTTTCTGTGGTGCCCTTACAAAATCGCCCCCTTAGAGTTTAGCATTGACTGAGAAATGTGCTTTGGTAATGTAAACATAAAATGAGATTTTCATCCTTAGACATATGGTATGGGACTCTACTTTGGACCTATTTCAGCAGCAAATTTTGTGAGACTGAAGCATGATAAATTCGTGAGCAGGACTGTAGAGGTGAGAGGGAGAACATCATTGTGGTTTTTGGGTTCTTCTGGATGTTTGGCACTGCTGGAGGAACGGTTGGAGCAGAGCCAGCGGAGTAGCAATGGGTTTGGCTCCTCCTACTTTTGTGACTTGGGTCCACACAGTGGAGAGAGACAAGCAAGGAGACCGGAGTAGGCCACGCAACTGGGCAACTAATCTGGTGTTTAAGTGATAGATTGTGGAGCTTACCAGTCACATTTCACGGGAATGAATGCAGGCAGAGAGGGGCCAAATGCAGGAGGCAGCAGGGGGCACAGGGCAGACTCCTGATGCTACTGAAGATGGAGAGAGGGCTTATATAGTCTCAGGGAGGTTCTAGCGGAGTTATGCTGCCACATAGGAAGACTGTGCCACATTAAAACAGTCCCAGAGGAAACAGCATCAACAGCGATCTCAAATGATTTTCAGAAGACTGTGTTCGTGAGTAACTAGCTGAACTAAAAGTAGACAAAGTGATGGGACCAGATGGAATACATCAGAGAATACTGAAGGAACTTGGGGACATTCTAGTGGCTCCACTGACTGACCTTTTCAATGCTACCCATTTAGCCCTTTCCTCTGCCCCCGCTCCGCCCTGGTACTCCCGTAACATGCCCCAGTGCTAACTGCTTAGCATCTGGGCGCGCTAGGGACTTATCCGGGATTTTCAAAAGGCAATATCCATGTTGGTGCCTTTCGAAAATCCCGGATAAGGCATTTACATGGGTAACTAGGGAAGTTACCCATGTAAATGCCTTCGAAAATCAGGCCCGCACTTCTTTGAGGCTGCTCTCAGATCCTGATGCTCCTACTACTTATGTATATCTTACAACATTCTAGTCCCAGTTTTGTGATGCTGTTTGTGTTTTTTATTATTTTTTATTTTATATTTATGGAATATACAAAATTATTACAAGAATACAATCACTTGCACGGAAATCGGGGAACCAGTAAGTTTAAACATAAGGAAAAAACACTCAGAAGCAATAATTCACCTGATAACCCCACTCTAGCCCATAATAAAGGATCCAATAATGAACAGGAAAATATTCAAAATGAAACTCTTACAGGAAAAATACAGAGACAAGTCAGCCATATTCCCAATGAAGACGGAGTAGAACAATTGACGGACCCCCCACCAGCAGCCCCACGGGCATTCAGAACATATTGTTTGTCTTGATAAATTGTAAGCTCTGATGGGCAGGGACCGTCCCTGTACAGCATTGCATACACCTTGTAGTACTATACAAATGAGTAGTAGGTAGTAATAGTAGTTTAGGATAATTTAACTCCTTGTATAAAGGTCTGGGTATAACATCACTTAATTTGTTACAAGTAATCCGGAATGCTGCTCTTTAGCTTATCACCTATGCAGGGCCATACAAGGGCTGTGTGAGTGATGCAGCCACACACGGTGCAACTGTAGAAGGGGCACTGATGTCATCACTGGGCTTCCAGGGTGCCTGACAAAAGTGAGTTCCTGCATACAGCTGGAGGAGGGGGGGGGGGCACAAGGTTTACCAGCCACACAGGGCACATTGCTGGCTTGGTATGAGCCTGCGCCTATGCAAAGAAGTATGATCATGTTACACCATTGATCATCATTGGTTGCCAGTTGCTTACAGAATTAACGTTAAGCTTTTATTTCTTGCTTATAAAGCACGTCATACTGGCTTTCCTTTGTATTTAGGCTCCTTATACCCCTTTGAGAACATTACATTACGAGACAATTCAGAAATCTGCTTTCTGTTGTTTGACATGTAATTCCTCCTTACATTAAAAAAACCACCTTACATTTACTAGCTTGAAATTTACTTTAGCTGTGATGAGTCTAAGATTTTTGTTAGACAAAGAATGTGGCTGCCAGTGATATACCTTTTTTTTATTTTTAATTATTTTTTAAGTATTTTCTTTTCTTTTTAATGTTAATTTATTGGATTAGTCTTATTTTTCTTATTTGTGATTATTCTATTGTAAAAGTGCTTTGATATTTATGAAAAGCAATATAAAGTGCAAAATAAACATAACATAAACATTGGGATGCAGAAAAAAGACTGCTACCCAGTGCTAAATGTGAAAGAAACTTTGAGAGAGAAAATTGTTCTTTTTAAACAAACCAAAAAAGCTAAAAAGTCCAGGCTGTGTTTGTCAAAGCAGAGGAGCTGAAAGTAAACAGGGAGCTCTCCCAGGTCCTGAAAAATGTTTTATTTTTAAGAAGGAAGTATATGTGTGTATCAGTGAGTCTGATTTACAAACATGAGGAAAAATAGTTCCAGTGAGATGTACTTTTAAAAAAAAGGAATGAGAGAATGATTTTATAAAATTATGTGCGCCGAAGAGAAAATTATGAATGTGAAAGAGCTTAACAAATAAAAGCAATAATTGAAACCCCTGAACAGACATCTCTGGAAAATATCTATCATAAGAAAATAAGAACAAAAGAAAAGCCTAATGTCTGAGACTGTAAGCAGCTTTGATTCTGTTAACAGAGTAAGAAATTTCGATGTAAAAAGTTCTGGATACTAAGATGTGATGTGTGGGAGAGGACTCTAGGGGTAATTTTATAAGGGGGCACTTGAGTTTAGGCACCAAGTACATACCTATCTGGGGATTAATGACGCACATTAATGGCTTCCTATAAAATAAGACCATTGTACAAGTAAGTATACATGTAGCTTGATGGTGTGTACTTTGCCAGTGGGTGTGCACATGGGCAGAGTTTGGCCGGAACGTGGGTGGAGCACACAAGTACACATGTAGCGTATAAAATAATATAAGGAAAAATTTGGGGCATCCAAAAACTGGGGGACTGACAGCTGTGCCTTCTGAAATCACTCGATCTCCACCCCAAAAAATGAACATCCCAGTAATTAGTTCTGGAGATGGGGCCTGCACAAATGATCAAGGCCAGGTATGTGCCTGGGTGGTAGGGCATTTTACAAATATGAACATCCCTGAAGTAAGCGCTTGCAGAACTGGGTACTTTGACACCCCGGCCTGGGAAGGTCAGAAGGGGGGTGTCTATGTTCAAAGACTAGCACATCATGGCCTGCAGCAGCAGGCCAGTAATATCTTTGGCATATGTATTTACAGAGTGGGGGAGTAGCCTAGCAATCTGGGTTTGATTTCCAGTGGCACTTGTGACCTTGGGTAAGTCACTTTACCCTCTGTTGCTTCAGAAAAAAAGGCCTGGCAATCTACTTCCAGTCATACCTTGCCAATAAATCCCAGGAGCTACTGGATCTCCAGGAGTCAGCATTGACTTGATGGCACTTAAAGAAAAGTATTTACAAGCAGGTTCCTTTGGCTAGGAAGTACTAACTACTATGATGTAAGTGCATGTTGCTCTTCCCCTGGAAGCATTGCAACCCTGAAACGAGCTCTATTTTTGCACCTTATTCGTGGTCAGGAGCAGGTATAAGCATGGACGCCTCAACAAGCAGGGCCTTCCCATGCTTGTGGTGCTCTGAAATTGCATCATGATGTGAAGCTCCCTTGCTTCGCCCAGGGCATGCCTCCACCATGTTCCCTTGCTACCTTGACGTCATCACGCATGGGATGTCTATCTACATGGCTTTCCTAAATGGCACCAGGGATATCGCTATGATTTGCATGTTTCTATGCTCATTTTCAGATAGAGCTTCTAAAATACCTCCCTATATGTATGTTCTTGAAAACATCTAGGTGCTGGCATTTCCCCCAGCTATAGGACTGGCGTAAAATGTCCATGCCTTAACTCAAGGTGCGATTTTGCCACATACACTAGTATTTTATAAAATAGGCTTAATACAGGTGCCATAAAAGTGCTTTAACTAGGCACCCCCTTATAAAATTATCCTTCACAGTTCTCCTGGGTATCCCTCGTTAAATTAATTTAAGGAAAGCTTGAGGTGTGGATGAGTGAGGCTTTGCTGTCATGCATCAGCCGTGCAGACATCTGAAGGAGCATTACATGGGGGGGGGGGGGGGGGGGGGGAAGAAGATACTGATCTGCATAAACCAGGAGAGACACTTTGGGGTGATAGAGAGATAAGGTGATGAAACAACAATGTGGTAAGATCATGGCCACAGCAGAGCAATTGTAGAGTATAGGGAAATGCATAGCTTTTATGAAACAAAAGTGATAGTGCCCCAGTATAAGTTATTGGTGAGACTTTATCTTGAATATTGTAGACCATTCCACCAAATAGATATAAACAGATTGGAGGCTTTCCAGAGAAAAGCTGCCAACGTTATTTATATCTTATATTTTATCCCACACCATTGACTAGAGCTTAGGTTGTAGGTTACAAAAATACATAGTGAAGGCTCCTGTGTTGTGCATTGTCAGAGATTTGCTTTGAAATAGAATGATAGATGAGCCTTCAGCAGTAGGTTGCTCATTTTACTGGGAGCCAAGGTGAAAACAGTAAAGGTTTATAGAAAAAGAACATTTCATTTGGGAGAGAAGAGAGATTGTGTTATATATGGGAAAAGATTTTAGCAGTAAGAAGATATATAAGAAACTACTAAGGCTACAGGCTACACCAGTGGTTCCCAACGTGGTCTATGGACCCCTGGGAGTCTGTAAGGCCATTAGGAGGGCTCCATAGGACACAGGAAAAAGAAAAAGAGAAAGAGGCTTGTGAAGATTGGCTGGGGGGAAGAGAGAGATTGGAGTAAACTGGCTGGGGGGAAGAGGGAGAGAGAAAGAGACTAAGATTGGTGGGGACAGAATTGGTGAGAGAAAGAGAGAGACTGATGGGGACAAGAAGGGGAAAGGAAATATAGAAACATAGTGAACATAGGGTTGGTGTTGAAGGAAGAGTCTAGGAAGAGTGCTGGAGATTAAATGGAGAACCCTGAATTTTTTGGAGGTTCATAAGGGTCCACAGAATAAAAAAGGTTGGGAACTTCTGCTATACACTAGTTAATATGTTGTTAGGTAAGCCAGCCTCACCTCTCCTCCTTTTAGGTCCATTTATGGCTTGGAGAGGAGTCTAACTCCTTGCTATCTGGTTGAAGATGATCTTTCTGCTCTCATTTTAAAAGAATTCAGGTATAGACTGTTAGAATATTTATGGATTGAAATATATATTTGTTTAAAGAGAGCTGAGACAGGAGGGCTACGATAGAGCCATTTTTTCTTGTCCTCTCGTTTTAATAACACAATTTATTTTTCTTGATGTTTTCTTTTTATCTTAAATTGTAATTCATATTGTTTAAAACATTAATTTAAAAAAGCAGTTGAAGAAACATGCATAAAATATAAAATCAATCTAAAAATAATAAATGTAAAAGGAATACATAAACCATTATTATCAAATATGTAATTGTGGTAGTGTTGCATGCGGTGGGAAGGGGTTTTCTTTAAAACACAGGCCAGATAGCAGTTCGGGGAAAACAGAAGCTGTTTTTATTCTGTCCAAGCTTATTAAACCTTCACAAAGCAAAACCCAGAACAGCAGTTCATGGAAAACAAAAATAGAAAGCAGAGGGTAGGGCTAAATGGCCAATTTTCCCAATGGAGAAAGGTGAATAGTGGGATACCCCAGGGATCTGTGCTGGATCCGCTGCTTTTTAACATATTCATAAATGACCTGGAAATGGGAATAATGAGTGAGGTAATCAAATTTGCAGATGACACAAAAGTATTCAAAGTTGTTAAAACACAAGAGGATTGTAAAAAATTGCAAGAAGACTAGATGTTGAAATGGCAGATGAAATTTAATGTGGACAAGTGCAAAGTTATGCACCTAGGAAAAAACAATCCAAACTATGGATACACGATGCAAGGTTCCACATTAGAAACCACCACCCAGGAAAAAAGATTTAAGCATCATCGTGGATAACATGTTAAAACCCTCGGCCCCCTGTGCAGCAGTAGCCAAGAAAGCAAATAGAGTGCTAGGAATCATAAGGAAAGGAATGGAGAATGAAACCAAGGATATTATAATGCCTCTGTATCGTTCCTTGGTGCGACCGCACCTTGAATATTGTGTGGATTTCTGGTCACCGTATCTTAAAAAGGATATAGCATTATTAGAAAAGGTACAGAGAAGAGCCACCAGAATGGTAAAGGGGATGGAAGGCTGCCCCTATGAGGAGAGGCTAAAAAGATTAAGGCTCTTCAACCTGGAAAAGAGACAACTGAGGGGAGTAAACTTCAATCGATTCTTTATACCATCAAAATATAGAAAGACTAGGGGACTTGCAATGAAGCTATAGTGTAACCTATTTAAGACCAATAAGAGAAAATATGTTTTCACTCAATCCTGTAATTCATTACTGGAGGATGTAGTAAAAACTGTTAATGTAACTGGGTTTAAAAAAGATTTGGATAAGTTCCTGGAGGAAAGGTCCATAAACCATTATTAAAGGGGACCCGAGAAATGCACTGCTTTCCCCAATACAAGCACTGTGGAACCTATGTCCTTTGGGGAAACTTCTAGATACTGGTGACCTAGATTGGCCACTGTTGGAAACAGGATACTGGGCTTGATGGACCTTGGTCTGACCCAGTATGGCATACCTTATGTTCTTATGCTAAAATCAGCTTTACTTCTCTCTTAGCTTATTAAAACTCTGCAAGCTGGTTCTCTTGGCCCTTCCACCAGCCCCAGTTAAAGTTCCTACCTCAGAACTCCTTTCCACAGCTTGCCTTGGAAGGACTTCTGGCTCCACGGGTCTCTTTCCTTCCTGCAGCCTGCTAGGTTCTTAACCTTCCTATGAGCCATGCCCTCCCAGCCCTGAACTCTGGGCTGCAGACTCTCTTAAAGGGGACTGTTGATACTCCCTTTGGAGAGGGACAAGCAACGTTCTATAGACCCCATCACGTATCCTCCCTCTCAGTCCAACCATGTCCCATTGAGCACCTGCCTCACCCGGGTTCCCCACCTGGGAAAGGAAGTTCACCTTCAGTTGAGTCCAACCAGCCCTGTGGTGGACCTGGAACTGGTAGGGTTGGAGATCAAAACCTACTACATAAGGGGTTGGTGGTCCATTAACAACATAAATGGATGACCAAGCAGGTAGTATTTGAAGATCTCAAGTGCCCACTTGATAACCAGGGCTTCCTTCTTGATCACTGCATGATGCTGTTGCTGAGGAAGCAGTTTCCTGCTGATGAATGCTATGGGATATTCTTCACCTCTGACTTCCTCGGCCAGAATGACTCCTAGGTCTACCTCTGAGGCATCAGTTTGTACAGTAAATGGCTAATCAGGATGGATTCAGAGCACAAGGCCTTCTTGAGGCACTGGAAGGCTAGGTCCAGGGCCAGTAACCACTGAATCCATTTGTGAGCTCTCTTCCAGAGGAGATTGTTTAACAGCTCCACCACCTCTGAAAAATTAGGGATGAACCGTCAGTAATAGCCTATCAATCCAAGGAAAGCACAAACCTCTTTCTTCAATTTGGGGGTGGGGATCTGGGCAATGGCATCCATTTTCCATAGTTGAGGTTGTATCTGCTCATTTCCAATTAAATATCCCAGGTATTGAATGTCTTGACCTCCAAGAAAACATTTCTTGGGGTTGGCTGTCAACCCGGCCTTCTGCAGGCTGGTCAACACAGCTTGTACTTGGGTTAGATGGGTGGTCCAGTCTCTGCTGTGGATGACAATGTCATCAAGGTATGCAGTCACATGGTTAGAGGAAATCCCCTAGCTGACACCATATGTAGTAGTGTGGTGGGAAGCGGTTTTCTTTAAAACACAGGCCAGACGGGGGGCGGAGCCTGCTGCCAAATGGGATGGTCACATAGCGCGGAGGCTTAGCAGAGACCCGTCAAGAATCCTGCTAGAAATTGTGTACAGAACAAAGTGAGACTGTTCTGTTCTGATGCGGTGAGCCCAAAGGATGGCTGGACCTAAGCCAGTGAGGCTCGATTATTCCGGTGCGCCAAATTGCAGTGTAAAAAGGTCCAAAACAGAACCCCCCTCTCCGCAGAAAATGGCGGCTGCATGGGAAGGGCCCGAGGCCTTTCAGGAGCTCTTGATAGAGATTTGCGGCGTGAAGGAGCTGGTTAAAGCTAATGGCGATTCCTTGAATACTGTGCATGAGGAAATCTCTGCGCTGCAGTGTAAAATCGAAGGGATCTCCCTGCGGCAAGAGAAAGTTGAAGGCATTCTTGCAGTACATGGTGCTCGCTTGGAGTCGGTGGGCAAATTAGAGAAACAGCTTCGAGCATTGCAGCGAGATGTGGAAGACGGTAATAACCGTGCACGTCGGAATAATGTGAGGCTGATTGGAGTTCCCGAAGGGGCAGAGGGCAAAGCTATGATAACCTTTCTAGAGAAGCTGATTCCTTCGGTGCTCAAACTTACCTTTGATAAAGATTTTGAGATTGATCGTGCCCATCGCGTCCCCTCTCACTCTACGCCGCATGGCAGGGTGCCGAGGCCTATAATCTTCCAGCTTCTTCGTTATCAGCAGGTAGCACAGATTATGGACGCAGCGCAGATACGGGCGCCTCTGGACTTTGAGGGTCATCAGATATCCTTCTACCCGGATTTGGCTAAAGTCACTGTGGATCGGCGGAAAAGATTTTTGGTGCTTAGACCGCGCCTTCAACAACTTCAGGCGCGCTACGGCATCATGTATCCTGCTAAGATGCGTGTGACTCTACATAATCAGACTAGATCATTTGATGATCCTGAGGCTCTTATGGCATTCTTGGAAGAAAAAGAAGTGTCACAGATGCATTAGGGGTCTCAAGAGGGACAATGCAAAGACACTGTCTAAAGGTCTGCTGATGGGAATATTACATCCGGAGAATGAATGGACGTTGTGGTGATGGAGTGTAGAGGTGTTGTGTGGAGATCAAACTGTTAGTAATGTACTGCTGGGCGATATATATCAGGATGGAAGTGTGTTGTATGCTGTGTTTGTTTTCCAGTTCTTAATATACAGAAGAGAGAAAGGGGGGCTGCACTATCTATTTTGGAGTGGGCAATCCGCGGCACCGAAGTTGTAGTGCTTGCAAGTTACAGGTAATCAGTGGCGGGTCTCTCTAGTCTGTCCTGTTCGGACGAGCTCACCAGTGATGTTCAGGAGTAAAGCCTCTCCTCCGGGGTATATGGTTAACCAGGCATTGGGAGCGATAAATAGGGCCATGACATGGCGCTACTGCACTATAGTTTGTAACTGGGGATCTCCTACAGGCGGCACTTTCTATCATTGGCAACAAAGAGCAATTTCACCCGATTTCATGAGGAGGAATACAATGGATTATAAAAATGGCCCCATATAGAATTTTTTCATTAAATGTTAAAGGGATTAATAGCCCGATCAAGTGGAAAAAAATTATTGAATATGCACGACATGAGAAAGCGGATGTCTTGCTACTGCAAGAAATGCACTTAAATCAGCGAGAGACACTAAAATTGAGTATAAAGCCATTCGTAGTTCTGGCAAATTCACCTGCTATAAAGAAAAAGAATGGGGTGGCCATATTAGTAAGAAAGTCCTTAAATGCTCACATTGTACACACTCGCTCTGATACTGAAGGACGATGGTCTAGGGTCCTACTTAAGATAGGGGGATTAGAAGTGGAGGTTATTTGTTTATATGTGCCTACTGCAGATAATCCAGAATTTTTTGCTACACTCGCTAAAGAAGTGCATTTGAACACGGGGAAGCCTTTGATTATCGGGGGGGACTTTAATCAGACCATTGATCCATTGATTGATAGGCAGCCACCACGGACCTCTAAACCTACTAAAGGACATCGTGTGCTAGCCTCCTTGATTAATGAGATGGCGTTGGTAGATGTGTGGAGGTTATATCACCCCTCGGAGCTGGAGTTTACATACTTCTCGCCTCCGCACTTGTCCCAGTCAAGGATAGATTTCTTTCTGGTATCCAAGGAACTTGTTCCTAACCTTGAGGCGGCAGATATACATCCAACACATGTGTCCGATCATGCGGCCATTTCAATGGTGTTGCGGGATGGTCGGACATCCATGACTCCCACCGAATGGTTCTTTGATAGAACTCTTCTTGACAATTTGGATTTTTGTATAGAAGTTAAAGCGGCTATAGGGGAATACTTTCACTTCAACTCCCCCGCAGGCCACCTCCGGATGGGCCTGGTGGAAGGGGTTTAAAGCTATGATTCAAGCGGTCATTACTAGTTTTAGTATTCGTTTGGCTAGGCAGCGTAAGCAACAACTGGTCGCTCTCGAACAACAAATCAAAGCTGGGGAGTGGGTGTTAACTCAACGTAGTGATGCGTGTGTTCTGTTGAGACTCCAGCGGCTTAGGTTTCAGTTTAATGCGATTCTGTCCACTGAGGCATCCCAAAGTATTAAAGCGCAGCAGGGCGTCTATTACCGGGAAGGGAATAAGGTGGGTAGGTTGCTGGCCAGTGCACTAAAAGGTAAACGAGAGGCTAAAAGAGTGGCGGCCCTCCGGAATCCACAAGGTCAAGGAGTGGTGGTCAGAGACGTGGAGATCGCGGCAGTATTTAGAGGCTTTTATACGCAGCTATATGAGTCAGAGTGGGACTTTTCTCATGAGAACTTTGAGCAGCTCGTTGTGGGAATACATCGGCCTGTTCTTAATGAGGAGATGAGAGAGGAGCTAGACAGACCCTTTTCAGGAGAAGAGATTCAGCACGCGATTGCCTCGCTAGCTACTGGCAAGGCAGCGGGCCCTGATGGCCTCCCCGCGGAATTCTTTACATCGTTTGCTAAAGAGCTGGTCCCATTTCTTTATCAATATTTTCAGATGCTAGTGGAGGAGTCACCGCAGGTTGGCGCATTCGCTGCAGCGAATGTGGTGGTCTTTGAAAAAGCTGGTAGAGATCCGCAATTGGTGGCTAATTATCGGCCCATATCCCTGTTGAATGTGGATTATAAAATCTATGCCACGGTTCTGACTGCCCGCTTGTCGGGGAAGATGCCTTCGCTCATTCATCCGGATCAGTGTGGCTTTACTGCAGGAAGATCCACTGCCGACAACGTGCAACTTTTCTGTCATATTCTCGCCGGCTCTGAAAATAATGCGCAGCCCCTAGTGGGCCTCTCCTTAGATGCCGAGAAGGCTTTTGATCGGCTGGAGTGGCCTTTTCTGTTTTCCACTCTTAAATGGTTCGGCTTCGGTGCCGGCTTTCTTAGATTTTTGGAGGTAATGTACGTCCAATCCACGGCAAGTATTTGTGTAAACGGAACGAAATCCCAGCCACTCAAACTACATCGAGGCACTCGCCAGGGATGCCCATTATCTCCCCTTCTATTTAACTTAGCGTTAGAACCGCTAGCCCTTATCATTCGGCAGTGTTCGGAGATCCGTGGCGCCTTGATTGCTGGAATAGAAGTTAAGCTGTCGGCATATGCAGACGATCTTTTGTTTGTTACCCCGGACTCGGTCTCTCACATACTAGATCAGATAGATCGATACTCGCTGCTCTCGGGGTATAAAATTAACTGGACGAAATCCGTTGCTTTTCCGTTGAATCATTGGTTACTCAAAGAAGATATGAGCGACTTCCCGTTTGTATGGGAATCCAATATGGTAAAGTATTTGGGAGTTTACTTTCGCTATCCCCTCGAGGAGGCTATCCGTTTTAATGCTGAAGTGATAATCTCAATTGCCCAGGATTTGACCGCTAAATGGTCCCCTTTAGTGTTGTCTTGGTGGGGGCAACTTGAGACCATAAAGATGATGATAGTCCCAAAGATCAATTATATCTTAGAAATGTTGCCTAGCCTAATGTCATCGCAAACGTATTGGATGGTAGAGCTTATTTTGAGTCAGTTTTTATGGCAGAATAAAGCTCCAAGGATCGCTTTGTGGAAGCTTAAGCTTTGTCGTGAGGAGGGTGGTGTTCGTTTCCCTGATTTCCAAACATATCATAGAGCATTCCTCCTAAAACAGGGGTCACGATGGTTAGAGGGTCGATCGGGCGATAGACCGGTGTGGCTAGATATTGAGGAGAAATTGCTTGCCCCAATACCACTGGGGTTCCTTCCGGGAATGCAGCTTCAACAGTGTGCACAATGTCCAAGCATGATAGTGGATACATTAGAGGCCTTTGGAGTCTTTATACAAACGGGTGGCCCAGATCTTTGTCCCTCTACTCGGTTGCCGCTGTGGCATAATCCCCGTTTTAAAATCCAAAAGAAGTCCGTGGCGTGGAGCCAATGGTATTTAAAGGGCATATGGACAGTTAATCAACTTATTAAAGATAAGAGATGGAAAGAATTCAGTGAATTGCAGCAGGAATTTGATCTTCCGGCTAAGTTATACTTTCAGTGGCTACAACTTCAGCATTGTCTGGGAAGGTCCAAAGTTGACTCACGGAATGGGATAGGTGAGAGAGGGGTGACAGAGGCTGTACAAGAAATTGTGCAAGCACCGGGGGTGGCGGCGCTTTTCTATAAGATGATGCGACAGCCCGGTAACTTGCAAGTAAGGGGCGTTCAAAATGCCTGGGAGCGGGATCTGGGGATGACTCTGTCTGGGCAGCAGTGGCGGAAATTTTGGTGTAGGCAAGTAAGAGTTTCGAAGTCAGCCTCGGTCACTCAAACTCTCTTCTTTTTTGCGCATCGTTGCTATTATACTCCAGTTAAAGTGGCAAAATGGGATCGGGGTGCTAGTGCTCTTTGTTGGACATGTAATAAGCAGCCGGTACTTTGGCCCATATCGTATATGAATGTACGGGGATCCAAAAGTTTTGGGTGCAGGTCTGGGCGCAGATACAATACATTCTTAAGTTTCAGGAACCCCTTACTTGGCGGGTTATTGGCCTTAGATCGCAGCAAACCTCCCTTCTTTATGTAAGGAAGGATACTTTCTGCTGGACTTTATGGTGGGGCTTGCACTACATTTAATTGTGCGCAATTGGAAGTGTACAGCTAATCTTAGTTGGTTGGAGTGGTGGAATCATGTATGCCTCTATAGCAAATATGAGCAGATGCCCCGGAAGTCCGTGCCTAGAACCAGTGCCAACAGTTCTAAGTGGGAAATGTTAAATGATTTTGTGAATGTGGCTAATTGTGATGTGGGATAGTCTGCCTCGTTTTCAATGCAATTGCATGTCTATGTTAGAGGTGACCCTGGTCTGTCATAATGATGTATAGTGTCATCAATCATAAGTCACGTACCTTGGAGGAGTGGGCGGGCAGGGGGGATTTGATTTCTGTTCAGTGATGTTTATTTTGTTTATTTTGAGTGTTTTGGTTATGTGTTTTATTTTGAAAATGAAAATAAAGTTAACAAAAAACAAACAAACCACAGGCCAGACAGCAGTTCAAGGAAAGCAGAAGCTGTTTTTATTTTGCCCCAGCTTGTTGAACCTCCACAAAGTAAAACCCAGAACAGAAAGCAGTTCAGGGAAAACAAAATTAGCTTTACTTCTCTCCCAGCTTGTTGACCTCCTCAAGCTGGTTCTCCTGACCCTTCTTCCAGTCCCAGTTAAAGCTCCTACCTCAGAGTTCTTTTGCACAGCTTACCTTGGAGGGACGTGTGGTTCCATGGGCGTTCCTCCTTCCTGCTTGGTTCTTAACCTCTTCCTGTGAGCCACGCCCTCCCAGCCCTGAACACTGGGCTGCAGACCCTCTTAAAGGGGACTGTTGATACGCCCTTTGGAGAGGGACGGGTAACATTCTATAGACCCCATCACAGTAAAGAAAATAACTGCTACCATGGAATTATGAGGCATCAAAAGCCCATGTGAAGAGTCGGGTTTTATTAATTCTTCTGATAGCAGAAAAATATTTTCAAATCTGGCTTCATTTTAAAGCAGATATACAATTTTGGGGATGTAATAAAAAGGTCTCTTATATTCATGGCTATCCTTCATTTATATCTAAAATTGTTTTGTACTTTTGTCTTAGAAAATTGTCCATTTCTTTTGCTCTAACATCGATTACATTGCTTAGATGGCAACATAGCTCTATTTTACTCTTTTGGCCATATTAAATCTTATAAGAGGTCTGACAGATATTGATCCTTTGCAAATAAGAAAGAGCTAGTTGCTTCTAAATCTATTATATCTAGATGACTGAAGGAGTTTTATGGTGCACACAACCTCAAGGCCTTCAAGCTTCTAAAGGAATAGAGCTCACTCTGCTAAACTGTTTTAGAAGTCCAGATGCCTTTAGTAGATGGTTACTACTTGTACACCTTTTGACTCATCGTATGCGCCCTCTTGTAAGAAGATGCTATTGTCAATTATTTAGAACTGGATATTTTTCATAACACTTCTCTTGTTATTAGGTGAAACTGCACTGAACTGTTCCAGAGTTTTGACTGGCAGGAAGTTATAAGAAGAAGAACCCAAACAAGCCTTGACATTTTTAAGCCAATGAATATCACAAGTATAAAGAAAGATCATATGTAAAGCAGCCCTGCAATCACCAAAAAATAAACATCGTCAGTCAGCTATATAATCATAGCATGCTTACCCATAGTCTGTTTTGATATTAAAACTGTATGGGGCGAGAGAGATACATGGGTCTATATCAATAAATGCAAACAGAACCTTGTAATAAAACAAAATTATTTTTGTATGTTTAATTCAGGGGTGGCTCTATCAGGTGGCAACGTTTTGGGAGCAGCAGCTGCCTCACTCTGTCTCCTCTTTTCCCCCTGTCACCACTTCTCTTGGGTCTGTGGTGGCAGCAAAGGACAGCCAGCATTAAAAAAAAAAAAAACAACAACAAAATATGACGTCTTTATGCTTTCCTGCACTAGGAAGTACCTGCCCATTCCCAATACTCCGGTGCATGATTTTTGCATCAAAGAGAGAGCAGGACCAGCAGGACCTTGTAAGCACATAGGATTTGGAAAGACCCTGTTCTTTTGGGTTTTCATATACCTTTGCTGCTTCAGATGTTGGGAGAGTGCAGCAGCAGGTTGATGAGGAGAGAGGGCAAGAAGAGTGACTGGAGATGCTAGACATGAGGGGGAGGGTAGGTGCTGGACATGGATAAGGATGAAGAACAGATAGTAGACACTGAATAAGAGTTAACGGCAGATGGTGGACACTAGATGGGAGTGGAGATCGAATGCTGGACATGGCGTAGGGTGTATAGGAAGTGGAGGGCAAATGCTGCACATGGAATAGAGGGTGGAGGACAGATGGTGGGCACAGGATGAGAATTGGGATCAGCTGTTATACACAGGGTGGGGAGGGCAGATGGTGGATAAAGGGTAGGGGAGAGGGCAAAAATTGAACATGGGATGAGGCGGAGGGTCAATGCTAGACATTGGATACAGGGGGAGGACAGGTGCCAGAAACATTGTGGGGTGGAGGGCAGATGATAGACACGAGATGAGGTGGAGGGCAGATGATAGACATGGGGTGGGGATATAGAAAGAGGGGAGATGCTGGGAATGGAGGAGAGGGACATGGAGATAGAGGGGGAATGCTAGACACAGAGAGAATGTGGTGAAAAAAGTGGAAGGCACTGGATGAGGGAAGAGACACTGGTTGGGGAGGAGAAAAGGGCAGAGATGTTGGACCCAGAAAGGAGGAAGGAGAGAGAGAGAAAGGAAAGAGATAAAAGCCGAGGAATAAGATGCTGGTGAAGGATAGAGCAAATGGGGAGTTAAAAGGTGGTGTTGAGGGTTAAAAAGTGGTAGGTCAATGCAGTAAAGAGAAGGAGACTGAGGACTGGATAGTAAGGAGAAGTGAAATCTGAGTTGAGAGAGATAAGTGGAAGAAAGCTGAAAGGAAAAGATCAATGTCTGAGATGGAAGGAAGTGAAGGAGACAGGAGGGGAGAAAAATGGCAGATGAATTGGAGATCTAGAAAGCAAGTTAAGAGATGACAGAGGAAAGCAGAAACCAGAGACTGGGATAGACACAATGAGAGAATAAAATGGTCAAAGGTAGAAAAACATATTTTATTTTCAATTTAGTGATTGTAATATGTCAGTTTTTGGAGTTTTCATGATCTGTTTTTATATTTTTGCATAGTATTGAGGCTTCTGCATTTCTTTGTATTTCTCTGGTGTTGACTTCTTGGGATTTATATTACATTTTTGTCTACATAATTCTATTTTTAGTCTGTGGTAATTAATTATATTCTTGGTGAGAATCTATATTCTGTTAGCATGAAGTTTCTAGATTTATGGATGTTCCTGGGTCTTTTGTATTGAGTGTCACATGTACGATTTTCTCCCAGTTAGTGAGAGGTCTTACGTGTGCATTATGTGCCCTCAGGGAACGAGTGCAATCTCTGGAGGCTAGAGTAGGACTTGGAAGACATAAGGAAGTCAGAGAGCTACATAGACAAAACCTGCAAGGATGTAGTATTGAACCCCCACCTCCAGTCTTGCAGCCTCTCAGCTGCCATGGAGGAGAGAGGTCTCATGAAAGGAAAGCATCACCTTGATGAGGCAGAAAGTGATCCTGTAGCTAGGACCTGTCCACCAGGAGATGTAACATCCTCTTGCACTGAGCAGGTTTCTCCAGGGCCATGTGCCCATGAGGGAAAGGTTAGGATGACTGTTATAATGGGTGATTCAGTCATTAGGCATGTAGATAGCTGGGTGGCTGGTGGACATGGATATCGCCTGGTAACATGCCTGCCTGGTGCAAAGGTAGCGGACCTCACGTGCCACATAGACAAAGATTTAGATAGTGCTGGGGAGGAGTCTGCTGTCCTGGTTCATGTTGGTACCACTGACATAGGAAAATGTGGAAGGGAGGTTCTAGAGGCCAAATTTAGGCTTTTAGGTAGGAAGTTGAAATCCAGAATTTCCAGGGTAGCATTGTCAGACATGCTTCCTGTGCCATGCACAGGGCCCAAAAGGCAGGCAGAACTCCAGAGTCTTAATGCGTGGATGAGACGATGGTGCAAAGAAGAGGGTTTTGGATTTGTTAGGAACTGGGCAACTTTCTGGGGAACAGAGGGGCTCTTCTGAAGGGATGCACTCCACCTTAACCGGGATGAAGCCGGCTGCTGGCATTAACATTTAAAAAGGAGATAGAGCAGCTTTTCAACTAGATAATAGGGGAAAGACAACAGTCGCCCAAGAGCGCATGGTTTGGAAGAATGTATCCATTTCAGAGACCTGTTGGAAGGAGGACAACCAATGGGACTCTGTGATACCTGGGTACAAACTATATCATAATGATACAGTACATCAAATTAGTGGAGGGGTTGCGCTCTATTTATTTATTTTATTTATTTATATATATTTATATACCGCATCTTCCAAAGTTCAGTTGCGGTTTACAATGAACAACAATTAACAAAGTAAATTTTGTTTTACAGGGAACGTCATATTATAACAGAACATATTTACAAGGAACATCATATTATAAGTAAACAGTCAAACAATGTGAGATAAATACAAAGTGGCACAGATTAACTATATACAGTTTTTATATGTATATATACATGGATGTGAAAGGATGTAAGCTGAGAGGTAATCATGGGTGTGTGTTTTTGTTTGTGTTAAAGGCTTTTGCTTAATGTGGACTGAATACCTGTTTAACCTTTGTCTAGTGCAGGCGCTGAGTTATCTATGTTATAGTGTTTGGTGAACAGATAAGTTTTCAATTTTTTACGGAATTCCATGATTTCGGTTAAGATTCGTAGCTCTTCTGGGAGGGAATTCCAGGTCATTGGGGCTATGTGGGAAAAGGCTCTGTTGTTTGTTGATTTATGGGCTCTTGTATAATCTTTTGGGGTCTTTAATCTGTTTAATTGTCCTTTTCTGTGTGTGGGCTTGGATGGTTCTTTGTGTATTAAGTTACATAGCATGGTTGGGGCCATGTCGTTTAACGCCTTAAATACAGTTATTATTGCTTTGTAGGTTATTCTACTTTGAATTGGTAGCCAATGGAGGGAGGCTAGTATTGGTGATATGTGTTGGAGTGAGTTAATTTTCAATATAATTCTGGCTGCTGCGTTTTGCGCTAATTGCAATCGTTTGATGTTTTGTTTTGATATGCCTATTAAGATTAGATTGGCAAAGTCAAAATGTGGAGTTATTGTTGCTTGGATTATGCTGATAAAGTCTTGAGTAAATACTAGCGGTCGAAGTTGTTTGAGGGTTTTGAGTTTGAAGTAAATTTTCTTTATGGTATTGCTAATGTGTGTTTCCATCGTTAGATGAGTATCTAGTATAACGCCTAGATACCTTATTTCATTTTTTATTTTAATTTCTTGGTTTTGAAGTCTTATGTGTGTTGGTGGGATATACGTTTTGTCCTTGGTTACAATAAGAACTTCTGTTTTAGTATGGTTTATGTGGAGGTTTTGTGTTTTTAGCCACGTTGTGATTTCGTTATAGCAGTCCGATAGTAGTTGTAGCGGTATATTGGGTATCGAGAATGGTATATACATCATAATATCATCTGCGTATAGATGATATTTTACTCCAAATTTTTTGAAAATGTTGCAGACAGGTTTTATGTAAATATTGAAAAGTAGGGCTGACAGCGCTGAACCTTGTGGTAATCCGATCTCTTGTTTATATGTGTTTGAGTTTTGTTTCCCAATTCTTACATTTTGCGTTCTATTATTTAGGTAAGATGAGAACCAATTATGTACTGTGGAATTTAAGCCTATTTGCCTCAAGTTATTGAGCATTATTGTGTGGTGTACGCTATCAAACGCCGCTGATATATCAATAAAAAGTAGAATGAAGGCCTGTTTATGATCGTCTATCCCTCTTAGGAGCGCATCTATTAGAACTGTGAGGAGTGTCTCAACTCCATGACGGGGTCGAAAGCCATACTGTTGCTCATCGAGCGGGTAAGATGAGTCTAGGAAGTCCTGAGTCTGTAATTGAACCACTTTTTCAATTATTTTAGCTAAGAAAGGTATGCTTGAAATAGGTCTATATGATGCAGGCAAGGTTTTATCAAGTTTGCTATTCTTAAGGATTGGCCGTATTTGAGCGTGTTTGAGTGCGGGCGGTAGGTAGCCTTGGGTCAGAGAGAGGTTCACTATTGATAGGATATAGGGTAATAGAATTGGTAGTGTATTCTTTATCCATGTTACTGGACATGGGTCTAGGTATGAGGTTGTGGTGTTGAGGCTGGTGATGATATTTTTTAGTGTCTCTTTAGTTATGGGGTGAAACTCTGACCATAGATCTGATTGCTTGCATGATGATTTGATAGTGTCTATAGACATTGATGGCATTTTTGCTTTGTTTTGGTAATGGTAGGCTAGGGTTTGAACCGAGATGTCAGTGATTTCATTGTCAGAGGTTTGAGGGTTGGTTAGGTTTCTTACAATGGTGAATAATTCTCTTGGTCTGTTATATGATTTTGATAGTATTTTAGCATAGTATTCTTTTTTTGTACTGTCTATGGTATCTTTATATTTAGTGAGTTGGTTATTATATATTTCTTTATGTATTGTCAATTTAGATTTGCGCCAGTTGTGTTCTAGTTTTCTAAGATTTCTTTTCATTTGAACCATGGTTTAGTATTTGTCTTAGGGTAAGTGGGCTTTTTGTATGTGTGGTTAATTTTGGCTGCATTGTAGATGGTTTCATGCCAGTTCTTGACAGTGTCATCTAAGTTAGTTGCAGATGAAAGGAGGTGGGGAATTATTAGGTCAATAAATTCTTCATTGTTGAATTTTTTGAATTTTGATGTTGTAACATTTATGGGTTGATTGTTAGTGCTATTAAAGGGGTATGTAAGATTTAATTTTATAATGTAGTGATCAGACCAGGGTATCTGTGTACATTCAACTGAGTCACATAGGATTAAAGTTTTGCAGGAAACAAAATACGCTGTAGAATCTCTATCTCTATGGATAGAAATTCCATTTAAAAAGGGGAAGGCACTGCCAGTGGGGGTGTACTACAGACTGCCTAGCCAGAATGAACAGATAGATAATGAAATGCTGAATGAAATCAGGGAAGCTAACAAAAGTAAAAACACTGTAATAATGGGTGATTTCAATTACCCGGGTATCAATTTGGTCAGTGTCACAGCATGCTAAGGAGATAAAGTTTCTAGATTAAATAAATGACTGCTTCTTGGGAAGCTATTTTGGACCTAGTCCTTAGTAGTATGCAGGATCTGGTGCAAGAGATAAGGGTGTTGGGGCCACTTGGCAATAGTGATCATAGCATGATCTCATTTGATTTAATAAATGAAAGAAGGACAGCAAGGGAATCCACAATATTCCTATTTAACTTTCAAAAAATGATAAAATGAGGAAAACAGTTAATAAAAGACTAAAAGGAGCAGCTGCAAAGGCTGCAGATTTGCATAAAGCATGGGCATTATTTAAATATACTATCTTGAAAGCCCAGTACATTCATAGCAAAAAACCTGTGAGATAGTCAGTTGGACCATTGGATGATAGAGAAGTAAAAGGGGCACTAAGTGAAGACAAGGCCATAGCGGAGAGACTGAATGAATTCTTTGCTTCGGTCTTTACTGAAGATGTAGGGAATTTACCTGTGCCTGAAATGGTATCTAAAGGTGATGTATTGGAAGAATTGAAAGAAATTTCGATAAACAGGGAAGATGTATTACAACTATTTGATAAATTGAAGAGTACCAAATCACCTAGACCAGATGTTATGCATCCAAGGGTATTGAAAGAACTGAAATATGAGATTGCAGACCTACTATTAGTAATCTGTGAAGTATCATTAAAATCAACTGTAGTACCTGAAGAGTGGAGAATGGCCAATGTAATGACAGTATTTTAAAAGGGTTCCAGGAGTGATCTGGGAAATTACAGACCTGTGAGTCTGACATCAGTACCGGGCAATATAGTCATGGTTTAATTGGAGAAATCCAACATGGATTTAGCCAAGGAAAGTCTTGTCTTACCAATCTGTTATATTTTTTTGAAGGTATGAATAAACAGGTAGACAAAGGTGAACCGGCTGATATAGTGTATCTGGATTTTCAGAAAGCTTTTGACAAGGTCCCTCATGAGAGACTCTTGGTGAAATTAAAAAGTCATGGGTTTGGAGGCAGTGTAGTATTGTGGATCAGAAACTGATTAAAAGATAGAAGGCAGAGAGTAGGGCTAAATGGCCAGTTTTCTCAATGGAGAAAAGTAAATAGT
Organism: Ichthyophis bannanicus; assembly: GCA_033557465.1. Lineage (NCBI taxonomy): Eukaryota > Metazoa > Chordata > Amphibia > Gymnophiona > Ichthyophiidae > Ichthyophis > Ichthyophis bannanicus. The sequence goes on from CM066033.1 coordinate 550,953,857, forward strand.
GGAGTACCTCAGGGATCTGTGCTGGGCCCACTGCTTTTTAACATATTCATAAATGACCTGAAATGGGAATAACGAGTGAGTTGATCAAATTTGCAGTTGACATAAAATTATTAAAAGTTGTTAAAACCCAAGAGGATTGTGAAAAATTGAAAGAGGACCTTGATAAATTGGAAAACTGGGAGTCCAAATGATAGATGAAATTTAATATGGACAAGTGCAAAATTATGCATCTAGGTAAGAACAACCCAAACATTGGGTATACGGTGCAAGGTGCCACCTTAGAAACCACCACCCAGGAAAAAGATTTAGGTGTCATCATGGATAATACGTTGAAACCCTCCACCCAGTGTGCAGCGGTGGCCAAGAAAGCTAATAGAATGCTAGGAATCATAACGAAAGGAATGGAGAATAAAACCAAAGATATTATAATGCCTCTGTATTGTTCCATGGTTCGACCGCACCTTGAATATTATGTGCAATCCTGGTTGCTGTATCTTAAAAAGGATATAGCGGAATTAGAAAAGGTATAGAGAAGAGCCACCAAAATGGTAAATGGGATGGAAGGATACCCCTATGAGGAAAGGCTTAAAAAGTTAGGGGTCTTCAACTTGGAAAAGAGAAGACTGAGGGGATATATAATAGAAGTCTATAAATTAATGAGTGGAGTGGAATGGGTTAATGTAGATCTGTAGTTTACGCCATCAAAAAGTAGAAAGTCTAGAGGACACGCAATAAAGCTACAATGCAACCCATTTAAGACTAATAAAAGAAAATATTTTTTTACTCAATGCATAATTAAACTCTGGAATTCGTTACCAGAGGATGTAGTAAAAGCTGTTAGTGTATCTGGGTTTAAAAAAGGTTTGGACAAGTTCCTGGAGGGAAGGTCCATCAATCATTATTGAAGAGGACCCAGGAAATCCACTACTTACCCCAGGATGAGCATTGTAGAAGCTGTGGGCTTTGGCTACCTGCCAAGAACTTGTGACCTGGATTGGCCACTGTTGAAAATGGGATACTGGGCTTGATTGATTTTGGTCTGACCCAGTACGACATTTCTTATGTTCTTATGACTGGGTATAGAGAGAGGAAAGGAGTGGAAACAAGACAGATTCTTGTGGTACTCCAATTGAGAGCGGGATAGTAGTAGAGGAGGATTCACCAGAACAAACACTGAAAGAGCAATGGGAGAGATAAGAAGAAAACCAGGATAGCACAGAGCTCTTAAAACCAAGCAAGGACAAGGTATCAAGGAGAAGGTTGTGGTCAGCAGTGTCAAAAACAGCAGAAAGGTCAAGAAGGATGAGAATTGAGTAAAGGTTCTTGGATTTTGCCAGGAACAGGTCACTGGATATTTTGGTAAGAGCCATTTTGGTAGAATGTAAAGGACGAAAGCTGGATTGTAGAGGATTCAGGAGGTCTTGAGAGGAGAGAAAGTCGAGGTAATACCCATGAACTGCACGTTCAAGTAGTTTCGAAATTAAAGGGAGGAGGGAGATGGGTCAGTAGTGAGAAGGGCAGGTAGGGTCTAGTGAGGGTTTCTTGAGGAGGACTAGGACCACAACATGCTTGAAGGCTGCAGGGAAAGTTGCAGTGGAGAGCTGTAGGTTGAGAATATGAGAGATGGAAGGGACTACGGTATTAGAGATGGAGCTAAGGAGACGGATGGGAATAGGATCAGAGGAGCAGGTGGTGAGTTTGGATGAGGAAAGAAAGTGAGTGGTTTCCTCCTCAGAGATCATAGAAAAGAAAGAAAGGGCAGCAGAGATAGGGGAGGAAACTTGGGAGTGAAGAGGGGGAGGAGGGGAAGTAGCTGACCTTGTAGGGAATTGTAGTGTGATCTTATGGATGTGTCATGGAAGTAGTCAGCCAGGGTTTGGGCAGAAAAGGAGGGAGGGGTCAGAGGCGGAGGCACCTTGAGGAGAGAGTTCAGAGTTGTAAAGAGACGGTGAGGATCAGAGACAAGAGAGTTAGTCTGATGGACATAGTAGTCTTGTTTAGCGAGTGGTATGGCTGACTAGAAAGAGACAAGCATGAATTTGAAGTGTAGAAAGTCCGTAAGGATGTGGGATTTGAACCAAGCACACTCAGCTGAGCAGACGCAGGAACGAAGATAGTGGGTAGCGGAAGACAGCCAGGGTTGAGGTACAATATGCCTCACAGGACATGGCATGGGAGGAGCAAGAGCATCCAGAGCAGAAGAGAGTGCAGTGTTATAGGATGCTACTGTGTCATCAACAGACAGATGACATAGTGCAGGAAAGAGGTGATGAGACAGTGGAGGAGAGAGCCAATAGCTCAATAGCATGAAGATTTCTAAAGAGGTTGGAAGAGACAGGGCAAGGTTGAGGCGGTGAGTGATGAAGAGTGAAGCTTAGCAGGTGATGGTCCGATAAGGGAAGAAGAGAGGTACAGAAGTTTGAGGGTAAGCAATTAGAGAATACAAGGTCGAGGCAGTGGCCTTGCTGATCATTAGGGACAGTAGAGCAAAGCTGGAGATTGAATGATGAGGCAAGGGAGAGGAGCTTTAAAGCATAAGGGTCAGAGGGGTTATCAACATGTATGTAAGGTTTTGTATTATCTAATATATATGCCCACTACTAGTAAGGGTGTTTTTTTTTTTTTCCTGCTACTGAGATGACACCAGTATTTTTTTGTATGTTGAGTTCTGTAGGAAAATGCCCTAGTTCTGCTCTGAACCCATTATTGAGGGAGGAGTATCTTTGGATGCAGAATATATGTTCAAAAAAGAACATATATTCTGCAAGAAGCATAGCAGTTCATAGCAGCAGAATAAAATTAGTTATAATAATTTTATTTTATAACTAATTTTATTCCGCTGTGTTAAATTGTGCTTTGGTTCTTGCTTTTTTTTTAAACATAGATTATACATCCAAAGAAACTCCTTCCCCAACAATGCATGCAGTGCAGAACTAGGACATTTCTTCATAGAACTGAACATACTGAAAAATTAATTTGATTAAATCTAATAATTTTATTTTCTCTCATTTGGTTTGCAGCTTGTTGTGCTGTAAGGGCTTGTGTGAATCAGTGATGCTGAGAACTATGTCATCAGTAGCTTAACTACTGGCAGTCTCCCAAGATGGACAGGTCTCAGCTGAGGTGCCAGACTAAGACAAACTACACATCTGGACAGCATCAATATGGGATGATGTTGGTGACAGAGGATCATATTTCTGTGACACTGGCAACAATACTGGCATTATCTGCATGGAAGAAAGGCCTGACAATCTACTTCCCTATCTTGGCATGAAAACCCAATGGAGAGCAACAAAATAAATTGTGATATATTGCTGGAAGATGAAACCCCCAGGTCAGAAGGCACTTAACGAGCTACTGGGGAAGAGCTGAAGACTTTTCAGAATAAAGCCAGCATTTATGATGTAGTTGAATCAAAGCCCTTGGGGCATCTGACTGATGATGTAGATGAAATGAGAGATAGAAGCTGAAAAGATGTCTTACATATTGGAACATGGGATGTATGAAGCATGAAACAAGGAAAGCAGAAGGTATTCAAGAATGAAATGCAATGGGTACAACTCGATCTATTGGGTATCAATGAACTAAAATGGACTGGCATTGAGCACTCTGAATCTGTTGATCACAAGGTATATTATGCCAGAAATGAAAGACAAAGAAGAAATGCTGTTGCATTTATAATTAAGAAACTTCTAAGAACTGTAATGAAATATGATTACAATCAGTGCACGCTTAATTTCTGTTCATCTACGAGGAATGCCCATCAACAGAACTATTATCAAACAATTATCAAACAAACAATCACTCAGACCGCTACAGATGGCTCAAAACACAGCGGCCAGAATAATCACTGGTTCATCAAAACAAGATCACATCACGCCCATCCTAAAAGACCTCCACTGGCTCCCAATCAGCTACCGCATCAGATACAAATGATACTGAACATATTCCGAATCAAACACAAGAGCTCTGCACTCAGCCTCCAACCCCTCACACTACCTAACACCAGCACTAGACCTAGAAGAAAGACCACAGCAGACACACTCAACATACCAAGCAACTACACAAAAGCATGCAAATCCACCACACAACGAGCCCTATCAATGGCAGCTCACAATATGGAACACACTCCCAGATGAGCTACGGTCTATTGAAGACCCAAAGGACTTCCGAAAGCACCTAAAGACATTGCTCTTCACTGAGCACTACGGACCAAGCTTATAACCAGACTCTACAGTTTCGAACTAAGTGCATAACAGAACCTCGGACTCGATCTAAAGATCAGCCACAGCACACTGTAGAGACTGCAAAACCCCATGTATATAGCTGTAAAAAGCACATGTTGTAAATAGCTCATAACAATCATCCCACCCACACTCATACACCCTCACTGTACATAAACATACCTAACACAAACACCTATGCTATTGATTGTTTGCTGTGTTCACCGCCTTGATTAAAGGATAAGGCGGGATAAAAATACCCTTTAAATAAATAAATAAATTATTCAGGTAGAAGAAGAAGAAGTTAAGTTCTATGAACAATTAGATGCTGAAATCAACGAACATGCAAACAAGATATACTGATAGTCATGGATGAGTTGAGCGCAAAAGTTGGGAACAAAGAAGAAGGTAAAATGGTTGGAAAATATGGGCTTGGCAACACAAATGATGCTGGAGACCAACAGTCTATTCATCTCAATTACCTTCTTCCAGCAACCTAACCAGTGTATGGACTTTGCCCAGTGGAGTGTGCAGAAATCAAATTGACTGTGGAAGTCAACAATGGAAAAGCTCAACAACATCAACAAAGGCAAAACCTGGAGCTGACTGTGGTACAGATCACCAACTACCAATATGCAAACTCAAGCTAAAGCTCAAAAAGAGCAAGGCACTCATGAATGTAGCAAAATATGATCTTGAAAATATGCCATCAGAATTTAAAGACTGCCTACAAAATCAATTCACTGTTTTGGATACGATTGACAGAGTACCAGAAGAGTTATAGAATGACAACAAGAAAGTTGTGCTCAATGAAAGTGAAACGTTTCCTCAAAAAGTGAAAAAGCGAAAGTGGCCAAAACGGATGACCAAATAAACTCTGCTCAAAAACACAAAGAAGCTAAGGCCAGAGGAGAAATAGTGGCAATTATGTGTCTGTACAGTGCTGTGTATACCTTGTAGCGCTACATAAATTATTAATAGAAGTAGTATTGCTAACATGAAGCACGATGAGACAAAGAGAAGTACTACAATGACGCAGGAAAGGAAATAGAATCAGAAACTATTCGAGCAAGAACAAGATTGGCTGTCCTAAAACCAGAAGAGTTAAAGAGAAAATTCCTGCCTCAAATTGGAATGGTAACAGGTGCTCAAGGATCCATGAAAAGGTAGAAAGAATGCACAGAGTCATTATGCCATAAATATCATTATGCCTCGGAAGAAAAGGTCTTGCCATCTACTTCCGGTTGTATATTGCCAAGAAAACCCAGAGGCTGCTGGGTTGCCAGGATCCCCCTTCATAAATAACCCTGAATCCCCGCTTTTCCTACTTAAAGGACTCTCTCAGCACCCCCCAGCACTTACTGTGGCTAGTGAGTGGCAGAAACAAATCCATGGATGCTCCTTCCCCTGTAGCTAGCACCTTCAAAATGGCTGCCCCAGCCCCTTTGCAATAGTCAGTGTTAGTTTTCTCTTAAGTGCTATGATTTTAAATCTCATTCCAATTGTTTTTTGCAGAGAGGGATGGAAGCAGTGCTCTTCTGCTCCTTTCTTGAATGTACAGCTCAGTCAGAACTAGGACTAGAATCCCAAGTCATGAGCCTTCACTTTGCAATTTCCAGGGGATTTCTTCTATGAGTATACAGTAGTTTATAGTTTATACAGGTACACTTAGATTGTGAGCCCTTCGGGGACAAGGTAATAAAAAGTACCTGTTAGTATGCATGTAAACCACACTGATTCTAAAGAGCGCGGTATAAAAAATAAATAAAATAAATAAACATAAATATTCCAACTTGATATACCACCCTTTGTGAGGCATACAGAGCGGTTCACAAATATTATTTAAAAGAACAGAAAGAATGCCAGTGTGTGGACAGGAAAGGAGAGAGAGAGGACGAGGAGGGGAAGGAGGGGAAAGGGATCAAAGGGGTCACTAGGACACCAGGACAACGCAGCAAAAGGATACCACAAGAATTACAAACAGACAACAGATACATGCACACAGACATACAGACAATGCAAAACCTTGGCTGGCTGAAGGTCAAAGGCCCGTTTGAACAAGGGAGTTTTCAAAAAGGCTTTGAATTTATTTAAGGAGAGCTCTAAATGGACATGAGGAGGCAAACAATTCCAAAGGACGGGAACTACAATGGAGAAAGCAGACGATCTGGTAGACTCGTATTTAGCGCATGAAGGAGAGGGCTGTACTAGTCTGGTTATCATGAAAGAACCACAGATATCGGAGGGGGGGGACATATGGAATGCTGAGACTACTACTACTACTGAACATTTGTATAGCGCTACAAGACATATGCAGCACTGCACAGACACATGTAAAAGACGGTCCCTGCTCATCAGAGCTTTCAGTCTAGTCAAGACAGACAACACAGTAGCTGTGGACATGGGATACAGCTAGGGGGAATGGTAAGGAAACACAAAGGAGATCAGGTCAGTCAAGATTCAAAAGTGCAACAAAGAGATGAGTTTTCAGCCTGGATTTGAAAAGGGCCAGAGAAGGCGCCTGATGTACAGATTCAGGTAGTTTGTTCAAGGCATAAGGAGCAGCAAGGTGAAAGGAGTGGAGTTAGCAATAGAAGAGAAGGGCACAGATAGAAGCGATTTGCCAGAAGAGCGGAGTTCCCGAGGAGGAGCGTAGGAAGAGATGAAAGGTAGTGAGGAGTCGCAGAGTGAATGCATTTATAGGTCAGCAGGAGACGTTTGAACTGGAAATGGATAGGGAGCCAATGAAGTGACTTGAGAAGAGGAGTAATATGGGCATGATGAGACTGGTGGAAGATTAGCTGCGAAGCAGAGTGTTGAATAAATTGCAGGGGAGAGAGATGATTCAGAGGGAGACCAGCAAGGAGTAGGTTACCATAGTCTAGATGGGAGGTGACTAAGGAGTGGATAAGCGTCTTAGTAGTGTGTTCAGAAAGGAATGGGTGCATTTTGTTGATGTTATAGAGAAAGAAATGGCAGGTTTTAGCTATCAGTTGGATTTATTTATTTATTTATTTAACAAACATTTTTATACCGCGCTTTCCGGTTGAAAAAAAACAAGTATTTGAATAATACAATAAACATAGTCTTATTCAGTTACATGGAACATATTGTAACTATTACATAGCAATATCTTAATTGAACAGTGAACTCATAACCATTAACTATATACAATATATGCGCAGTACAGACGTTTTGGGTAGTTCTAGCAGTACATCGCTAATATGATACAATTATGTATTTGGCTCTGCATTTGTTCTGTTATGTGAGTGTGCTTCACTGAAGTCAGCTTGTGTGTCATTGGTTGCTTGTGTGCCATAGTGAGAGGTGAATAGGAATGTTTTTAAGTTTTTTACGGAATGTTTTGATGTCATTTTGTGCTCTAATGTCCTCAGGGAGCTCATTCCAGAGTGCTGGAGCTGTGTGTGAAAATGCTTTTTTATTTGTTAGTTTTAAGGTTTTTCTGAAGTCCTTTGGTATTTTCTAGTTTGTGTTTATTCTTGCTTCCCCTCTCCAAGCTGTGAACACTGGTTCCACTGTGTCCTGAGCCCCGGCCAGTCCTTGAAGCTCATTCCAGATTTTAGGGTCTATTTTCAAGTAGACCCAAATATATAAAGATGAAATACATGGATATAAAGGTATTATTTTACTTCAGGTACAGAAAAGGTGATAAATATTCAGCTGCATTTCCTGCTCAGTCTCTTTATTCTTGGCTCTGTTTGCCTCAGGATAATCAGGATGAGCACTGGACGCAATTTTGCTTGTGATGATGGATACTTAGGGATTTATACCTCTAGTGTGTTCTATTAATTCAATTCACAGAGAGAGAGAAAGAGGCAAATTATTTCAGTAGTGGAGCTCACCTCAATGCCATTATTTGAAGGGCATTTGTGCAGTGCTAGGAAAGGGCAAAACAAACTAAAATTGCCTCAGTTTATGCAATTAAAGTTTGATTAATAAGCAACTAATGTGCATAAAAACAGGGAGGACATTTCTCATAATGATGCATTGTAATTTGTTGTTTTTCCTTTTATGATTTTTGTTTTTAATGAGGCTTTGTAACTTTTTTTTTTCCTTTCTGATTTTTAAATGTTTTACTGTAAACCGCTTTGAAAATCCTTGGACTCGTAAGCATTATGTCACATTTACAAACGAACTAAACTCTGTCTGGATAAACGTGTGAGCTGGGATAAAAAGAAGTGTTTGTATGTGCCTGCTTGGCTCGTGGTGCAAAACTGCAAGTGGGCTTGGCATTTTAAAAAGCACTTGCACCATTTTGCCTCCTGATCAGCTGCTCATACAAATAGATGTAACGTGTACAGCAGCTTTTAGCACAGGTGCTTTGCATCTGCAAATTTTCAAACGAAAATAGTATGCATTCTTCTCTATTGAAAATCGGCTGGCATGTATGCAGGATATGCGATCATGTAGACTGCAAGTGATGCGGACTATTTAACATGGCTCCTGTGTTGTACTTGCACTGTCCATAATGCTCAAGGCATAAGGCAGCAACATAACAATGGCCTGGGCAGGATGCCTTATATAAGCATCAAATATCTTGTAGAACCAGTATTAGTTGCTGGACTAAATCCTACCTTTCTTCACTTCCACCTGGCCAGAGACTGTCCTCTTTGTCATTTCTGTACTTAGAAAGCAGTTAGAAATACAGGGGCCAATATTCATCCGGTTAGCACCTGCTAACTGAGTAATTGTCAGAGGAATATTCAATGCCACTATACGGATAGTGCTGATGAATATTTCCTCTATCTCAGCCCTATTCAGATAGTGCCAGGGCGCTCTGTGGGAGAGTTGGGCTAGAGTTCGAGGTTATGATAGCTATCAGTATAAAGTTAGGCCAGAAAAAAGATGATTTGCTCTCTGGATAGCAGACTGAATGTCACTGCTATCCGGATAGTCGTTCCAGCCAGTACTGAATCCGACTATTCAATGTCAGCCACTGTGCAGTAGCAGAACTAAATATCTAGATTTCATTTACCCACAGCAGCCAGCGTTTTAAGAAAATGCCGGCCACTACAATTAAATATCGATTCGACAGTGTTGGAGCACTATAAAAGCAAATTCTTCTCTTATTTTCAAGGGCACTCAAATGCTGGTTTTTTCCACCATTATTTATAATGTTAAATCATTGTGATAATCTTTCAGGAAGGAGAAAGAAACAACATACTAGCCAAATGTATAATCTATAAATGAAAAACAGTGAAGCAGTTTCGTAAAGATGATAGCTTTATAAGAATAACAAATCCATGTAAAAAAGGGAGGGCGATGGCAATGGGTGTACTACCGACCGCCTAGCCAGAATGAACAGATGGATAATGAAATACTAAGAAATCAGAGAAGCTAGCAAAAGTTACAACACAGTAATAATGGGTGATTTCATTTACCGTGGTATAGACTGGGCCAGTCACTATAGGGCATGCTATAGAGATTAAAGTTTCTAGATGAAATAAATAACTGCTTCTTGGCGCAGCTGATTCATGAGACAACAAGAAGGGAAGTTATTCTGGATCTAGTCCTTAGTGGAACACAGGATCTGGTGCAAGAGATAAGGGTGCTGGGGCCACTTGGCAATAGTGATCATAGCATGATCGCGTTTGATTTAATAAATGAAAGAAGGATGGCAAGGAAATCCACAGTACTAACTTTCAAAAGGGAGGCTATGAAAAAATGAGGAAAATAGTTAAGAAAAGACTAAGAAGAGCAGTTGCAAAGGTTGAAGATTTACATCAAGCATGGGTGTTGTTTAAAAATACTATCTTGGAAGCCCAGACCAGATATATCTCATGCTTTAAGAAAAGTGGAAGGAAGGCCAAAAAACTGCCAGCATGGTTTAAAGACAAGGCCAGAGAGGCTGCTGTAACCAAAAAAGCATCTGTCAGGAAATGGAAAAAAGAAGCCAAATGACGAAAATGGGAAACAACATAAGCACTGGCAAGTTAGATGCAAGGCATTGATAAGGCAGGCAAAGAGAGAATTTGAAAAAAAAGCTTGACATAGAAGCAAATACACATAATAAAAATGTTTTCAAGTACATTCATAGCAAAAACCCTGTGAGTGAATCAGTTGGAACATTAGATGATAGAGGGGTAAAAGGAGTGCTAAGGGAGGGCAAGGCCATAGCGGAGAGATTGAACAAATTCTTTGCTTTGGTCTTTACTGAAGAAGACATAGGGAAGTTACCCATGCCTGAAATGATTTTTAAAGGTGATATATCGGAAGAATTGAAAGAAATATAGATAAACTGAGAAGATGTATTACAAGTATTTGATAAACTGAAGAGTAGTAAATCACTTGGACCGGATGGTATACATTCAAGGGTGTTGAAAGAACTGAAATAAGAGATTGCAGACCTACTATTAGTAATCTGTGAACTATCATTAAAATTAACTGTAGTACCTGAGGAGTGGAGAATGGGCAATTTTTAAAAGGGGTTCCAGGGGGGCATCCGGGTAGCTACAGACCGATGACCCTGATATCAGTACCAGGCAAAATGGTAGAAATCATTATAAAGAATAAAATTACTGAACATGGTTTAATGGGAAAAAGCCAACATGGATTTAGCCAAAGAAAGTCTTGTCTTATTTTATTTTATTTAGCTGTATTTATATCCCGCTTTTCACCGGGTCAAAGCGGTCAATTTGGGGATACATTTAACACAAGGGGATATGAGACACATACGCTAATACTTACAGGGAACATGGGCAATGGAGGGTTAAGTGGCTTGCCCAAAACCACAAGGAGTGCCTATAGGACTAGAAATCCCAGTCCCTCCGGCCTGAGATTGCTGTCCCCAGGTGGGACTTGAACCCCTGGCCCTCCGGCCTGAAGTACCTTGTCCTAACCACTAGACCACTCCTCCCTAATCTATTATATTTTTTGAAGATATGAATAAACAGGTAGAGCAGGGTGAACCAGTTGATATAGTGAACCTGGATTTTCATAAAGCCTTTGGCAATGTCCCTCATGAGAGGCTCTTGGCAAAATTAAAAAGTCATCGGATTGGAGGCAGTGTAGTATTGTGGGTCAGGAACTGGTTAAAAGATAGAAAGCAGAGAGTAGGGCTAAATGGCCAATTTCCTCAATGGAGAAAGGTAAATAATGGAGTAACCCAGGGATCTATGTTGGGCCCTCTGCTTTTTAACATATTCATAAATGACCTGGAAATTGGAATAATGAGTGAGGTGATCAAATTTGCAGATGACACCAAATTATTCAAAGTTGTTAAAACCCAAGAGGATTGTGAAAAATTACAAGAGGACTTTGATAAATTGGAAGACTGGATGTCCAAAAAACTGATGAAATTGAATGTGGACAAGCGCAAAATTATGTACCTAGGAAAGAATAACCCAAACTACGTATACATGTTGCAAGATTCCACATTAGGAACCACCACCCAGGAAAAAGATTTAGGTGTCATCGTGGATAACACGTTGAAACCCTCTGCCCAGTGTGCAGTGGTGGCCAAGAAAGCAAATAGAATGCTAGGAATCATAATTAAAGGAATGGAGAAAAAAACCAAGGATATTATAATGCCTCTGTGTCGTTCCATAGTGCGACCACACCTTGAATTTTGTGTGCAATTCTGGTTGCCATATCTTAAAAAAATATAGCGGAAGTAGAAAGGTACAGAGAAGAGCCACCAACATGGTAAAGGGGATGGAAGGATTACCCCTATGAGGAGATGCTTAAAAGGTTAGGGCTCTTTAACCATGCAGGGTAATTTGCATTCAGGAAATGTGAATTTTCCCCCCGTGATGTGTGGAAATGGAATAGCATTCTGCAAAAAGTTTCTGTTGAATACAATACCCAGATGAAATTTTCATAGATTCATTGAAATGGGTAGCAAACGTCTTTTTGAATGATTCATATTTCAACTCTAGGGAAACTGGAAATAGGGGTCTTGTTTTAAAGTGGGTTTCTTCATTTCGATGGATTATTTTACAGTGTGTGTTAATGGACCTGTCTTGGGAAAAGCTCATGATAGGTATAGGGTCTTGCAAAGCTCTTCATTATCTTCTTTGCTTGTTAATCTTTATATGTGTGACCTTTAGGTATTTGAATGTGATCCTTGGAGATTAAAGCTCATCTATATGCTGATGACATTCAGTTTATGGTACCTTGTGTCGATAGCATAGCTGAGTCGATGAACCACCTTAATATTTGTGCTCAGGTGATTTCTAATTGTTTTTTGCCAGATAAGCTGTCTTTTAATGGCCAAGAAAAGGAATCCTTGATAATTCATAATGGTATTCAGGTCTGTACCATGTACTGCCTCAGTTATGGACAGAAGCGTAAAGTTACATTTAAGTGTACATTTTAATTTAGAGCTGCATGTTGTCTTTGATAACACATAGTACTGAGACGTTAGCAAACCATGGGACATATTTACTAAAGTGCAGTAAGCTTTTACCCTCACCATGCACTAGAAGCAAACATTAGCACACAGTTAAGTGTGAAGGCTGTGTGCTAACTCTTGAAGGGATACCCAGCATGTCTCCTGCAGTTTGCAGATAGAAATGTTCCTTACACACGGTAACGTCATGCCATTGAGGTGGCATTAAATGCACTGCGCTAACTGCAACATTGACAATTAGTGTGCGTTAATCTCCTTGCACTAGCACCCACTCTCTGCCCCTAACCCACAAAGCTCCTGCCCTGTTGCGTTCTAAGCTGTTAGCAGAGGCAGTTTCTCTGCTGGCTGCTTTTAGTGTGCCGCGCCATTGCCATGCGCCTCAGGTCACTAGTTAATGAATGCTAAAGCACAGTTTTAACCATTAGCATAGTTTAGTAAACATGCCCCCGTGGGCTTTCCTGAACTCGCAGTCTTCTGAATTGACTGTGCTTGTGCACATTATTTCTGAATAAGATTATTGTAATAGTCTACTCTTGGGTTTTCCTTTCAGACTTACAAATACATTTCCGAGAATTGAAAATATGGCTGCTAAGATTATTTATAAATGTCCAAGATGGACTTGCCCTTCTCTGTTACTTCAGAGACTCCACTAGCCCCCGAGCTGTTGCCCAGGTTAAGTGTAATTAAAGCTCTAGCCTAAACCTTTAAAGTGATGTGGAGCAGTGGCCCTTCATATTTTAAGAAAGGAGGCTGAAGTGATTTTCCTCAAAAAGAGAATTGTGAAAAATTGCAAGAGGACCTTGATACATTGGAAGACTGGATGTTCAAATGGCAGATGAAATTTATTGTGGACAAGCGCAAAGTTATGCACCTAGGAAAGAACAACCCAAACTATGGTTACACGATGCAAGGTTCCACATTAGAAAACACCATCCAGGAAAAAGATTTAGGTGTCGTCATGGATAACATGTTGAAATCCTCTGCCCAATGTGCAGCAGCGGCCAAGAGAGCAAATGCTAGAAATCATAAGGAAAGGAATGGAAAATAAAATAAAGAATATTATAATGCCTCTGTATCGTTCCATGGTGCGACCACGCCTTGAATATTCTGTGCAATTTAAGTCGCCGTATCTTAAAAAGTTTATAGCAGAATTAGAAAAGTTACAGAGAAGAGCCACCAAAATAGTAAAGGGGATGGAAGGATACCCCTATGAGGAGAGGCTTAAAAGGTTAGGGCTCTTCAACCTCGAAAAAAGACGACCATTAGAGCAGCTAACCATCACCATTGAACACTAAACCGTGTATATGCTTTTGAATATTGGGCCCATACTTTTTTATTTTTAAAAGTATATGAGTAAATTTCTCTATAAAAAGCCATCTGTCCAGACTAAGGGCCTTATAACCAAACCATGGCAATGCTCTGCAATTACAGTGCATTAGCTGCAAAAAATGAACACATGGTAACTGCAAAGCCTGTGTGTGGTAATTGTTGGGGGCATGACCAGCATCTGTTCATGCACTGACTGCACAGAGCAGATCTTTGCCACACATTAAAATTATATAATATGGTTGCATCTTCACTATCAGCAATACATTAATGGACCCTGGCATCCATAAAGAAGACAACCAACAGCATCCCTAACATCAGTATAACAACTCCTCACCCCCTAATAGCCCTCCCAACATCATGCTACAACTCCTCCACAATCCCTGAGAGCACCCCCCATCCCCCCAATTATACAACAGCCTTTCCTCCCACCTTCTGGATCTCACCCAGCTCTTAAGAGGGGGGGAGGTGCTGGTGGAGGGTGGAGGGTGGGAGCGATCCCTGGATACCCCTTCCTCACTGGTTGCCTTGGTTTAAAGTGGCAGCTCTGATCCCTGTCTTCTTGTGGTAGTAGCACTAGGTGTCAAGCTGCCAAATAAGGAACATGGGTATATTGCTCATCTTTTATCTCAGAAGAGAAGTACACATGACCTTCATACTAGATTTCTCTCACTTGATAGTGTTGGGAGATCTTAATTGGCATTTATAAGATCTTGAACATTTAGCAGCCTCTAATTTTCATGCTGCACTTTTGACTTTGGAATAGTCAGATGAATTTCTCAAGTCATACTATTGATTTCCTTGCTGTGTCAGATATTTTGCAAGAGAAAGGATTGATTCAGGAGCTGCAGAAGGTCGCTGTTGTCTGGTAAGATTATGTAATGTTGTATCTTTTAACCATTGAAGCATCAGGTTTGCAAAAGACATCCATTAGTACATTCATTTTAAGGGGAAGTGTCATCGACTTAGCCTGTTTTTATGAGAACTGGTAGTTTAAGTGTAGATTCCTTCAAAAGCACAAATAGCTAGTTGATATCACTTATTGCAAGAAACAGTTCACTAGTGGCATCTGTGAAGGAAAAGTGAGTGGTCAGGACAGAACTACTTATTGTTTTTCAGTCATCAAAGTAGCACAAAAGAATGTTGTTTGGAGAGGCAATGCTGCAATACAGGCAGTATCCAAACTAGAGGAGAGTGGATGACTCAGCTGAGATTTTATGGAAATCGGTGAAGGAGACTAAAAAGGGCTATTTCACATTTTTAATCCTAAAATCTAAACTCTTCTAAATATTTTTTTAATTAATCCCTCACTTTGGTCTTCATATACCCCTTAATGAATAGATTGTGATCACTGGGTCTTTCATTTTAATAACAAAATTATGAAAACATGAATCTGTGGATCCAAATCTCCCATCAACACTTGAATTGGTCAGTCTATTGAGAACATAAAGTTATCAGGGATATTAGAGAATGTCATCAGGAAGATCAGAGAAATCCATGAATAATCCTTTGAATAGTTTGATCTAGTCAACCAAGATAGTAAAAAATCAGTTGTCTTGAGTGGCAAAAAAGTAAATTGTGTCCTGAACTCTTGTCCCGAATAACTGTTAAGAGTTGACAGAGGCAATCTTGAACTTTCTGGTTATCTTGTTCAATTCATCTCTAATTAAGGGACATCATACCACTTTGCACAGAATGGGAGGTCATCAATACCCCCGTTGGAAGCCAGAGTACAGCTTTCACTGAACTGCAATATTTTTTTTTAGGCGTTTTTAGTGTTTCACACATTGTATTGTGTTTGATATACTTTAGTAATGGTTTTGTCACATTAATTGTAAATGATTAAAAGGAAAGTTTGTTATGAGAGACATTTTGCCCTCAAGCCAAGCATTTTGACACAAAATTTTCTTAAACAGCTCTATTTACTTGTAAGTCTGACCTTTTTCGGTAGAGCATTTAGTTGGTGGGCTTTTTGAGTCTAATTTGATTTTGAAGAAAACAAGTGAATGACAAGTCTTAGGGGTATGTTTACTAAACCGCGCTAATGTGCGCTACTGTGCACTAATGTGCGCTGCGTGATGTTAGCGTGCGCTAAGGTACCTTAGCGCACGCTAATGTTGCGTATGGGGCCCAAATATTCACGCTCATGTGCGCGGCGCTCATGTGCGCAGCGCGGCAATGTGCGATGAAGGCGTTGAAAGGCTCCCGGAGGGCAGAGGAAGGCTCCCCAGGGGCGGAGAGAAGGGGTCAATGGGTGGAGAGTGGGAGGGGAGAGGCTCCTCGCACATGAGCGAGGCTGAAATCCGAGGCAAAAAATACCGCGAGTGAAAACCTCGCGTTAGAGCCGATTTAAAGGGAAGAGAAACCATTTCTGTCAGCAATGTACAGCAAACCCAGGGAAACCTACAAAAAGTGATAAGTGTGATACATGTGCATAGTACAAATAAACATTGAAAAGGACCCCAACAAAATTAAAAAAAATTATAATCAAGCTGGGCAATAGGGATAGTAATGGGAAACATCAAAAAACACTCCCAAGAAAGCCCCAAAAAATAAATATGAATTTTGGAAGGGTCTACGCTCCGTCCCCATACAAGGTGAATGATCCCACAGTGAAATAGCACTGATCAGAGTTTCCCTCTCCATTGGACAGGTTTCCTATGGCATGCACATGTTCCACAACAGCAGGGCAGGCATGTCAGAATGGGCAACTGGACAGATGCTGGGAAAGGGGATACAGAGGGCTGCAGGCGGCACATGCTGTGGTACAGCTGGGGCACAGTGCGGACTAGGCAGATGCCTAGGTGGCACTTAGGAATGCTGAAACTGAACAGCAGCCAGACAGCAACTGATGAGGGCCCAACATGGGCACGAGAGTGTTTATCACAGTGTCACAGGGGATAGTACCCAGCAGGTACCCCCAAGGGCACAGAACATTGGCAGGCGGTGTTGGGGGGAAGCGTGGACGCCTATGCAGGCACCCCTACCCCAGAACATGCACCATAGGCAGCCGCCTACCTGCACACTGGATGGCTTGAGACTGCACACCACCACCAGCAGAAGGGCATGTCAGCATGATGGCAGAGGGGTACTGGTGGTGGAGGGGGGCAGTGGCAGCTGCCCAGAGCCGACCATGGCCTAGCCCTGTGTAGGTGGGTGCCATGCACTGCAACAGACAGGCTGTGTCTGGCAAACAACCATGGTATCTCCAGGGACTGCACTGTCTCTGTGAGCTCAGTGTGGTGCGGTGAGCACAGCCAGTGTGTTCATGAGCAGAAGGTTACAAGTTCAAGTCCCAGCTGGGGCTACTGCCAATCCAGTCCCCATATTTTACCCGCTACCAAACCGTGATAGTAAGGACAAACCTTTATTGCAGAGAACATACGCATGGTTCAAACGCCTATATTTACCCCACTGAGCACAGACACCAGAAAACATGCGCATTACCTGGAGCAGAGTCCCCCAAATTCAGTCCTGGAGGCCCACAAATCATTCAGGTTTTATGCTGTCTCCAATATAAGGCCATGTCAGCATGGTGGCGGAGGGGTACTGTTGGTGGAGGGGGCAGTGGCAGCTGCCCAGAGCAGACCATGTCCTAGCCCTGTGTAGGTGGGTGCCATGCACTGCAACAGACAGGCCCTGCCGGACAAACAGTCATGGTATCACCAAGGAATGCACTGTCTCTGTGGCAACACGGTGGTGCAGTGCACACAACCAGTGTGTTTGGAGGCAGAAGGCACAGGTTCAAGTCCCAGCTATGGTGCCTGCCAACCCAGTCCCCATATTTTACCCACTATTACAACGTGCTAATACAAACAGAACCTTTATTTCAGATGACGTAAACATGCCCAAAATACCTACATTTTACCCTACAGAGCAAAGACACCATAAACAGGTGCATTACCTAGAGCAGAGTCTCGAAAATGCAGTCCTGGAGGGCCAAACACCATTCAGGTTCCATGCTGCCTCTAATAAAGATGCCTGTGCTGCATATCTATGCACCACCCCCATGGTATGCAGATGTATCTCATGCATATTCATGAGGGACAGCATGAAAACCCGAACAGTGTTTGGCACACCAGGACTGGAGTTGGGAACCTCTGCCGTAAAGCAGCAGCCAACAGGGGCAGACACACCCACACCCACAGGCTCCATTAGCCAATGCCTCCTGGAGAGGCAGGACATTGGGCCCTGCGTGCATCTCCCAATACTAGCTCTTGCATACCTTAGCAATGCCACCCTACACCTGGGAATATGGTACACAGCTATCAAACGTTTGCTATGATTACTGGCAGATACCAATTCCTACGTTAAGCACAGTTTGCTGATTGAGCTCCATTATAGCAACCTTTCTGCTGTCTGTGGAGTGTGCTTCAGGTCTGGTCTCTGACAGTGTTTACCACCCTGGGGAGTGACCCCCACAATATTGCGTACCATATCCATGCCTGCACTGTGCCCAGGACTGGTGTGGTGGCCACGGCTGCTAAACTCCTCTAGAGTAGCACAATGCTGGCATAGGTGTGGGAGTGTGTGTCTGTCTATCCAGTGTGTGGTGGCTGCAAACACCCTCCACAGCCCACACTGCCAGCACTGTTGCCAGTATTGGCCTGCCAATGTGCATAATGAGGAGCAAGGTACCATGGGTATAGCCCGGACAGGGTGGCCTGGCCACGATGCATCTACACAGGGCATAGGGCACTGGCTGGGACATTGTAGTGCCCAGCCACCACCTGAACAGACAGGGTGGCCACAGCATGTCCTGTTGGGAGATCACTCTCACCCTGACTGTGCAGTGACCACAGCATGGCTAGGCACCCCCATAGTGCTATATAGTATTTCTCTTATGTGATATTTATGGGTTTCCTTTTGGGGCCCAGTCACTGACTTATCTGCTTGGTGTGTATGCTGACATCCCAGTTCTGGGTGCACGCATTTCCACCAGAAACATGCACTATGGACTAGCTAGCAGACTGTTTGCAGCTGGTATGTGTCTTGATGGAGCGCCTTGCAGGGTGCAGCGGCTGAAGGCTTGCTGCAGGAGAATATCAGATAGTGGTGGGGTGCAGCTTAGCATATCCTGGCCTAATGTCTGTCTGCTATTGTGTTATGGATGTGTACAGAGCTGCATTGACTGCCCTGTAGGTTTCTGTTCCCCAGAGGGACCGGGGTTGATGGTCCCCTCTACTGCCACCATTGCAGGGAGGTAGAATGTGGATCTGTTGATGGGAGACCTTGTTTACCACCCTCAGCCCTGGAGGAGGAGGGTGGTGGTACATAATCCTCCTAGGGGTCCATAGGGGCTACACCTGACTGAGACATACAGATATATCCAAGGTGTGTCTGCAGAAACTACCTATCTCACATATTAGCACTGCTGGGGACCTGCAGCATGGCCTATTTCTGCCATGGAAGGTGCTGTGGACCTGGTGCTGGGCGCCTCACCGCACCCTCAGGGTGAGCATAGTACCCGCACAATGTGACGGTGTGTAGCTACTCTGTGCCAGTAACACACACGGTCAGTACCCCCTACCAGGCCGAGGTGCTGTGGGGGTGCATACCCCATCTTGTGATCATCTGTAGACAGCTGATTTGCATGTGCAGTGCATCATGGGTACGGGTGGGCTAACCCTATCCTGGTGACCACAGCAGACTGTCTGTGTGGTGACGTGTAGTCCCTCTGCAGCCAGCCAGGGGCTTGCTAGCAGCTATAGAGCTGTAGCCCACTGGTTACTTCACTGCCTGTGGAGCCAGAGGTCATGGGTTCAAACCCACAGTGGGGTTATTTGATAGGGCTCCCCAAAGCATTATCTCTTTTTAATGTACATTATTGCTGCCAGCAAAAACACCCTCAGCGTACTGTACCCATAAGGTGCCTCAAAGGGCGCTTTATAGGGCACCCTATAGGGCACCTTATGGTTACCGTCCATATAAGGTGCCTTATAAGGTGTCCTATGGAGCGCCTTATAGGGTGCCCTATAGGGGACATTATAGGGTGCCGTGGCGGACAGTGCACTTTATAATGTGCCCTATGGAGTGCCTTATAGGGTGCCTTATGCGGCACCTTAGGTTACGGCACGTGAGGGTGTGTTTGCTGGCAGCAATAATTAAATTACAAATAAAATGCCTCAGGAAACAATACTTACATGTCAAAGCTGATGCCTCAGCCAGCCTTACGTATTGGGCACACTGGGGATGGAACTCATGACCCCTGTATCATCAGTCAGTGCCTTAACCATTGTGCTACACTGCTGTTCCTCCTTGCATTTCAGCGCACCTACTTATGCTTTCCATGCGTTTAAATGCACAGTGCTGCCATCAAAAACAGTGCTATGACCTTGCTGTGCCTCATAGGGCACCCTTTATGCAACATTGTAGGGTGCCGTGGCGGACAGTGCACTTTAAAATGTGCCCTCTGGGGTACCTTATGGGGCGCCTTATGTTACAGTGCTTTCAGAGTGCATTTGCTAGTAGCAGTAATTAAAATAAAATTAATATGCCTCAGACTGCAATATTACACATAACAGGTAGTGCCTCAGCCAGCCTTATTCATTGGGCACAGTGGGGGATTGAACCCATGATCCCTGCACCATCGGACAGTGTCTTAACCATTGTACTGTGGCTCTGTTCCTGTCCTTGCACATCAGCGCGCCACTTATGCTTCCCACGTGCGTTTCTCATGCGCTAATGTGCGCGGCGCACATTAGCACATGAATAATCCCGGTTTGCTTTTTTCAAACTGACACGCCCACTCCTTTTATGGCATCCCGCACAATAGCGCGGCGCGCACCTAACGAGGTTTTAGTAAACATACCCCTTATACTTCCCTAAGAAGTGTAGCAAAAAGAAAACAGGAGAAGCCATCCAGCCTTTGCCCCCATACCTTTGTCCCATGTAGACAATGTTTTGAGGCTTTCCAGTATACTATTTTTGTAATAATACATTGGCTTCCTTTGACTTGTTAACAAGAGTGACCTAGTGGAACCTGTTGTATTTCAGAGTAATTGGTGTACTATAGCAAGATTTAATAGTAAGTAAAATTGATTCTCTTATCTGCTGCTGAAGTCAGCTAGTAGTCCCCTGAGAGTTTGTATCAGCTTTTTGTGGATACTTATGCTTGCTTTTGGGCCCTTTGTAACTTTTAAACTCAGTTTTCTCACATCGTTCTTTTGATACTAGCCTGTTATGCAACGTCTCACTTGATTCCAGGCAGTAGTTTCTTTTAAGGAATATATATACGAGCTCACTGATAGCAAAAACAAAAATGTATGAGCTACAAGGCTGGTGCAAGGATATGAGGTGTTCCAGGTGAACCTAATTCCTGACGCTTCCCTGTTCCCACCCTCATTGCCTCCACTGCCACCACTCTGTGGATACTGCCATGGTTACCAAAAGCCTCCAGCACTGCGGAGTTGTTGCATCTTCCACCGCCATGCACAGCCACTATAGAAAATGACCTTTAGTGGCGACGGCATTTCACATTGGCCCCTATTCTATTTGCCTCATGGCTCCAGGTCCTTGAAGACTGCTACAGCCTGTTCTGTTGTGTCCTACATAGCAGGGTAATCCAGCTCTCTGTAAATGTGGATGTAAAACATGGAATGGCATAGACAATCATGGTGGACCTGGAGCCATGTAGTCACGCTATATATGACTGCATGGACTGCAGGTGGTGGCATATGGACGCTATATATGGACTGCAGGTGGGGGCATTAGGATGTCTGGAGCCATGTTGGAGTGGGCCAGGCTGGATGGTATTGCAGTGGCTGGCATGCACAGGATTTTCAGACTAAACCTTCCCACCCCACCCTCTTTAAAACTACCCAGGCTGTGTCACCCATACATCTCTGGCACTTTCTCATGTACCATGGCAATGGTCCCTCACTTTGCCCAAACCTATCTATGCACTCAGGATCTGTTGAAATGGCAAGACAGCTGCACACTGAGATTATTTTCATAGATGGTATGCCCACATGATAGGATGGGTGCATCATAGTTGCTCACTATTTCAACCATGTGTACCCCTTACTCTATACCTGCAGGTGCTGAGGATACTGGTAATGCTGAGGATGGCTCCAGGGCTGATGACAACCAACATGATGATAGGGTTATCCTAGATGCAGAGATGGGCACTGCAGTGGAGCCCATGGTCACTGCTGACATATCAGAGAAACAGCCATCCAGAGATGACATGGAGACAAGTGAATCCAGAATCAGCAAGGTGCAAGTCCTGGAAGAGCAGGAGAAGAGAAGGAGGAAAACATTAGTAATGCCATGCAGCTGCCACCACCATTCCCTTTCCATAGTACAGACCCAGTTGCTGAGGAGCTTTGGCTGGTGCTGAAGGAGGGTAGCTGTGCTCAACCTTTATTGAGATGCCAGGAAAGGCTGCTGCAGCAGAATGCAGATTATCTCCAACTATGGCAGGAGAAGCTTGATATCATGAGGCAGTCCCTAGTGGTGCAGAGGGAATAAAGGGACTTTGCTAGGACCTAAGGGAGATCTTGGGTCAGCAGAAGTCATCCTTCACCTATGTGCAGACTTCAGCCAGTGCTCAGAGCATGGCCCATCACAGTTAGCTAGCCATTTGCCTTCTGCACTTCCAGCCAGCAATAGAGGTGGTACATGGCAAGTAGCCAGCCATACCCTGCAGCTCAGCCCTCCACCATCAAAATACTTAAAGAGAAATAATGAACAAACAAACCTCTTCCAAAGACGGGGAAGCTGTAAAACTAGAGGGCATAACATGAAGCTGCAAGGGGGTAAATTGAAAGGCAATGTCAGGAAATACTTTTTCACTGAAAGGGTGGTGGATGCTTGGAATGCCCTCCCGATGGAAGTGGTGGGGGCAAATACAGTGCCAGAATTCAAAATGGCATGGGACAGACACAGTGGATCCCTTTACAGCGACAGGATAAAATCAAAATAAACTTAACTAACTAATTTCTCAACATACAGGGGTGTCCTACACGGAGCGGTGGGTTCACCCCTAAAACAAAGACATGGGGAGGGGTGGCCTGCACGGAGCGGCAGGTGCACCTACTCTTGCCATCTTACTGGGCAGACTAGATGGACCATACTGGTCTTTATCTGCCGTCATTTACTGTGTTACTCTGAGCTGTACCCCATGGCTCTGGACCAAGAGCTTCCTGGAATTCTATAATGCCAACCAAGGAGGGAGGGAAGGAGGATAGGGAGGAGGATTTATTCAGCTCCAGTGGCAGCAGTGCTGCACCCTCTACCATACCTTCCCAGTCCCTAGAATCGAGCCAGGGGCTGAATGCAAGGGGGAGGGCACATGAGGAAGGGGTAGAGGTAGGGAATGCTGAGCATCCTAACTCCCCATTCACCATGGCAGGTGGTGGTGTGTGAGAGTCATCAACATCTTATTGCTGTTCTCTTGCTGTCAAGATGGCCATATGGGCATATCTTCCCAGCAATATGTGGGCATAGATGATTTGGTGAGGGAGGACATAATGAACCTTTAGGGTGTGGGCGATGGGGGAATGATTACTGCAAGAAACGTTGCTGTTCTCCGGCAGGAGGAGGGGCTGTGAACTGGTGTAGTGGCTGAGACAGGTGTGAGCTGGAGAGTGCCAGTGAGAAAAGGATGTATGTGACAGGGTCAGGTTTGCAGTGTGTACGCGCAGTGGGGTTGATGATTGGGGAGGATGGGTGAAGGTACTAGTACATGTGTTTTTTGGTGCTCTTGATTTCTGAATTACTAGATTACTAAATGGGTCATTCTTTCCCATTGCCTATGTGTCTCAGGTAGCTCATTTCTGGCTGTCACGCCTTGCCTGTATGGCTGCTTTGTCTCCTTGTGAATGGGGTCCAGCCCCTCCTCGGTATCAGTCTCTACTTGTTGGCGTTTGGTTGGCATGGGTTGTTGCCTTCTCAATGCAAAGTTGTGAATCATGCATACCCTGATGGGGCTATATATTGGCTCACCTCCAGATCTGTCTAGGCATCTGAAATTGGTCTTCAGCTGACCAAACATTTGCTCTGTGATCACTCTGCTGGTTCTTTGGGATCAATTATATTGCACCTCTGTCATATTCCTGACTGCCACTATCATGCTCATGAGCCAGTTCCTTAGAGGATATCCTCTGTCACCTGCAAGAGATGTTGATAGAGAGGACATAAGGGATCAGTGTTCATGGTTATGGACATAGCTGTCTGTTGTCTTGTTACATCTCTGCTGACATCTTTGAGAGGCCCTGTCACCTGTAATCTCTAGTCTATGGGTGTCTAGGGAGGCTGCCAACTGTGCACTCATACCACATCCCCTTTCCCCTCTGCATGAACGAAGCTGCAGACATACAGTACTTCCAGCTACCCTGCCCCAACTGTAGCCTTCCCTCTCATCTCCAGGCAGCAGACATGCCTGAGCCTATAACTGCAGAGTAACACAATGCCAGGGATATCCTGTTGTGGGAGTACTTACAGCTGACTGGGGAAAGCAGTGGTTTTGTATTGATAATGCATCTGGCAAAAAGCATTTTAACACTTGCTATGCTATAGCTGCCAGAGGAAAAAGACTCCGTTTAATGACTCACTCTGCAACTCGAGAGCTTACTTAGTTCACTCACTCATTGGACTAATGGCAATTGGTCTCAGAAAAAACAGCGGCACGTAAACCAGGAGCTAATCGCTCATTGAGAGTGCCAGTTTTACATCAATGACCGTCTGCCTTACTTGACTTATTATTTTTTTAGATTGTATTTGAAAGTTACCAGTAAAAACATCTTTCTTTCTTCTCATAGATATCACTAACGTTCCTCATGTTATCAGTAGTAAATGTTTCTTCTTGAAAAATAAACTTTAACTGAGGAAACCGGTGATACTATATAACACTTAGCTTTTGTTTGAAGACGAACAGGGCAATTCCAACGCTCACAGCTAGGTACCCCAAGCGTTTCACAACTGTTGTTTCTTCAGGGAATCGTCCCTTTAAAACTATAAATATAGAAAAACGTGAATTCAATGATATAGCCAGTTGCTTATTCACTTTTAAGAATTTATCACATGAATCAAACCTGCTTATATGATGCTGCCGGCGTTACTTCCACTAGAGGTTCATTAACATCTTACTCATTGAAACCATCGATGTAAAACTCTTGATGCGTAAGACGCCGCGCATGCGGAATGGAAACATGACCACCAATTTAAAGAGACTCGGGATCACGTGCTGACTAATGTTTGATTAGATGGCAAACTAAGAAGATATTGGAAAGCCAACTCCCCCCGTCTATGTTATAGTGAGAATTCAATCAAATCTCCCATTTAACCCACTAGAATATAATAGACTAAAGTGTTGGAAGCCCCATTAGTACAACACTGTCTACAATATCACCACATTTTTGAACAGCTTCGATGTTTCTGCGTGGAGAAAGTCAGTCACAGTATGAGAGGGAAGACCATTGCGAATACTCTGCTTTGGAAGGAACAAAAATGGATTTTCACTTTAAACACTGTGATTCCAAGAGGTCTAAATGTGCGATTGAATCTCGCACTGTGTTTGTGATTCCATATGATGTTAAGAGTACCTTCATCAATCATGTCTTTTAGTCTATTATATTCTAGTGGGTTAAATGGGAGATTTGATTGAATTCTCACTATAACATAGACGGGGGGAGTTGGCTTTCCAATATCTTCTTAGTTTGCCATCTAATCAAACATTAGTCAGCACGTGATCCCGAGTCTCTTTAAATTGGTGGTCATGTTTCCATTCCGCATGCGCGGCGTCTTACGCATCAAGAGTTTTACATCGATGGTTTCAATGAGTAAGATGTTAATGAACCTCTAGTGGAAGTAACGCCGGCAGCATCATATAAGCAGGTTTGATTCATGTGATAAATTCTTAAAAGTGAATAAGCAACTGGCTATATCATTGAATTCACGTTTTTCTATATTTATAGTTTTAAAGGGACGATTCCCTGAAGAAACAACAGTTGTGAAACGCTTGGGGTACCTAGCTGTGAGCGTTGGAATTGCCCTGTTCGTCTTCAAACAAAAGCTAAGTGTTATATAGTATCACCAGTTTCCTCAGTTAAAGTTTATTTTTCAAGAAGAAACATTTACTACTGATAACATGAGGAACGTTAGTGATATCTATGAGAAGAAAGAAAGATGTTTTTACTGGTAACTTTCAAATACAATCTAAAAAAATAATAAGTCAAGTAAGGCAGACGGTCATTGATGTAAAACTGGCACTCTCAATGAGCGATTAGCTCCTGGTTTACGTGCCGCTGTTTTTTCTGAGACCAATTGCCATTAGTCCAATGAGTGAGTGAACTAAGTAAGCTCTCGAGTTGCAGAGTGAGTCATTAAACGGAGTGTGTTTGTTTTTACTTGGAGTTAACCGTTTAAAGAGTAACAGACTACAAATTAATAGAGGAAAAAGAGAGGCAATCAAAGAACTCAACAGAGATTTCCAACATGCAGCAAGATAAGACAAGGAGAAGTATTACAATGAGACATGCAAGGAAATAGAATCGAAAAATATTAGAGGAAAAACAAGATCAGCTTTCCTAAAGCTAAGAGAGTTAAAGAAAAAATTCCAGCCTCAAATTGGAATTACAACATGCTCAAGTATCCATGTTGAATGATGCTGAGAAGATCAAGAAAAGGTGGAAAGAATATACAGAGTCATTATACCATAAAGATTAAGTGGACCAACAGCCGTTTCAACCTGTATCTTATGATCAGGAACCATTAGTGATGAAAGAAGTTGAAACAGCATTAAAAGCCTTATAAAAGAACAAAGCACCGGGCATTGATGACATTCCCATTGAAGTATTACAGCAATCAGATTCAGTTGTTACCATATTTACAAGGCTCTGCCAGGAAATTTGGAAGACAAATTCATGGCCAACTGACTGGAAAAGATCTGTGTTTATAGCAATACTGAAAAAAGGTGATCCGACTTACTGTGGAAATTATCACACAATCACTCTGATTCCACGTGCCAGCAATATTCTACTCCAGATCATTCAGCGGAGACTACAACCATACCTGGAATGAGAACTGCTTGAAGTGCAAGCCGGGTTCAGGAAAGGGTGAGGAACGAGAGACAACATTGCAGATCTGATTTGGATCCTTGAAAAGATAAAAGAACACCAAAAGGATATCTATATGTGTTTTAGTGACTACAGCAAGCCTTTTGACTGTGTAATCCATGAGAAACTCTGGGCCACATTAAGAAGCAGGGGTATACCAGAACACCTGATAGTTCTTTTGCACAACCTTTACATTGATCAAGAAGCAATAGTTCAAACAGAACAAGGAGAAACAGAATGGTTTGAAATCAGCAAAGGTGTTCAACAAGGTTGCATACTTTCCTCCTACTTGTTTAATTTATATGCAGAACAAATCATCAGAGAAGCAGGATTGTGTGAAGACAACAAAGGTGTAAAGATTGGTGGAAAACTCATCAGAAATCTTCGCTATGCTGATGATACCACATTACTGGCTGAAAGTGAATATGATCTGAAACATTTGATTCTCAAAATCAAGAAACATAGTCTTAAAATGGGCCTGCACCTTAACATAAAGAAGACAAAGATCCTGACAACTGGCAAAATCAATAAGTTCATCATTGATAGAGAATAAATTGAAATAGTAGTCCATTTTAACCTACTTGGATCAACAATCAATAAAAAACGGACAAGCAGTCAAGAAATCCGACGATTCAAGATAAGAAATCCAACGAAGCATTGCTCTTGGCAGAATGACTATGAAGGACCTAGACAAGATTCTCAAGAGCAAAGATGTCTCTCTCCTTACAAAGATTTGACTTGTCCAAACCTTGGTATTTTCAATAACATCATATGGATGCGAAATTGAAAAAGATAGACAGGAAGAAAACTGATGCCTTTAAATTATGGTGCTAGCAAAGAATACTGTGTATACCATGGACTTTCCGAAGAACAAACCAGTACTAGAGGAGATCAAACCTAAGCTTTCTTTAGGAGCTCAGATCACAAGACTTTGACTTTCATACTTTGGGCACATCATGCGAAGAGAGAGATCATTAGAGACATCATATTTGGCAAGGTAGAAGGTCAACGCAAAAGAGGAAGGGCAGCAATGAGATGGATCGATACAATAATGGGTGCCACTCTATCAACAATGAGCTGCCTGACTGAAGATCAAACACAGTTTAGATCAACTATCCAGAGGGTCGCTACGAGTCAACACCGACTCAAAGGCACTTAACAGCAGCAACATGCTATGGCTTCCTGCTGTATGTATCCCCCAACCCAAAACTGAATCTAAGGTCATAAGATATGCCAATCTAGCTCAGACCAAGGGTCCATCAAACCTAGTATCCTGTTTCCAACAGTGGCAAATCCAGGTCACAAATACCTGTCAGGTTCTCAGATGGTACACAGATCCCATGCTGCTTGTCTCTGGGGCAAGTAGGAGATTTTCTTGGTCCACTTTAATAATTATTTATGTACTTTTCTTCCTGGAACCCGTTTATTTAATTTATTTATTTATTTAATTGTATTTATATCCCGCTTTTCACCAGGTCAAAGTGGCCCAACATCAAAAAAAGGGGGGGGGGGGACAGTAATCAATTCTAGGGTGGAGGGGCTGTCACCGGGGAGGCCAACATTAATGATCTGGACAGACATTAAGGACTTAAACAATGGATATCAGTCTCTTAGTAGGTAGATCTGTGGGTATATTAGAGGGTCTGGAGGGGTAGTCATTGATGGATGGATGTTTGTTTCTGGTCCGAGGTATTCCTGCAATAGGATGGTTTTTAGTTGTTTTCTGAATGTTGAAGGATCTCTGTTGTTTCTGATTTGACTTGGTAGGGAGTTCCACAGGGATGGTGCATATAGTTCAAAGGCTCTGTTGCAGGTCCGTTGATTGTATTTGGTTTGTTCATGGGGGATGGTGAGGGTGTTGCTGGTGGTTTGTCTGGTTGTTCTGTTGTGGGTGGGTTGGGGCAGTAGAGTGCGGAGCTGGAAAGTCTGTTTGATACAGGGCTTTGTGGATAAGTAGGGCTGATTTGTATTTGATTCTTGCTTCGAGAGAGAGTTCTCTCAGGACTGGGGTGATGTGATCTTGCTTTTTCGCTTTCTGGATAATTTTGCTGTGGTATTTAAGGCAGTTTGTAGTGGGTTGGTGTGGGTGGCGGGTAGTCCGTGATAGATTATATTGCAGTAGTCCAGGTGGGGGAGCGTCATAGCTTGCATGACTGTCCTGAAGTCCTGTGGATCAATGAGAGGTCTGAGGCATTGTACTGTTTTTGCCTTGTGGAATATTATTCCAGTAGTCTTTTTGATCTGTTGCTTGAGTGTGAGCGCTTGGTCTATGATGATTCCTAAGTATTTTATGTGTGGTTGTATTTGTGTGGTTCCTAAGTTGAGGTGTGCTGGTGGTGTGAAGTTTGGGTCCTTGGTTACTATGAGGGCTTCTGGTTTTTTTATGTTGATGGATAGGTTGTTCCTTTGTAGCCAGCAGGAGACTTCTATGAATCAGTCTGATAGGTGATTGTTTGTTGGGTTGGTGGTTGTGATTGGTCCATAGAGCATTATGTCATCTGCGTAGATGTGGTAGTTGACTGCCAAGAAAACCCAGGAGCTTC
The DNA here is from genome assembly GCA_033557465.1 of Ichthyophis bannanicus. Lineage (NCBI taxonomy): Eukaryota > Metazoa > Chordata > Amphibia > Gymnophiona > Ichthyophiidae > Ichthyophis > Ichthyophis bannanicus. The sequence goes on from CM066033.1 coordinate 550,983,378, forward strand.
TGGGTCACCAGGAGTCAGCACTGACTCGAAGGCACACATTGCATTGCATTTGCATGATTGGGCAGAGTGGTTGCAGGTAGATGTTGAAGAGCATGGCGGACAGTGTGGATCCTTAGGGTACTCCTTGGTGTTGCTGAAAGGGGGGGGGGAGGTTGCTATGCTTGTGCGGATCAGTTGTTGTCTATGGGTCAGGGAGGAGTGGAACCACTGAAGTACGATGTTTTTGATGCCAATTTCTTGGAGCCTGTGTAGGAGGATGTTGTGGGAGATGGTGTCAAAGGCTGTGGATATGTCCAGGAAGATCATAGCATATCCAGAGTGCTTGGTCTGTGTGCCCTTGATGAGGGTGTTCATTAGTGAAGTCATGAGGGTCTCGACTCCGTGGAATGGACGGAAACCATGTTGTTGCGGATCTAGTATGTTATTGGTATCCAGGTGGTCTTGAAGTTGTTGAACTATCTTCTCAATGATTTTGGCGGTGAATGGAAGACTTGCTATAGGCCTGAAGGAGGCAGGGTCAAGGGGGTCCAAGTTGTGTTTTTTTAGGGTTGGGCGGATGATGGAGGTTTTGAGGACATCTGGCATGTGTCCTTGCCTGAGGGATTCATTAACAATGTGGGTTAAGGGTGTGATTATGTCCTCCTTGGATTTCTTTATCCATTCTGCAGGGCAGGGATCTAGTGGAGAGGTGGTAGTGTTTAGGCAGGAGATGGTGGATTCTATTTTTTCTTTGGTGATTGTTTCGAATGTGCTCCAGTCTGTGTCTATGGAAGTAGGGCGGGTTGTTGTCTCTGCAGTCAGTTGTGGATTTTGTGGTTGTTGAAACTGCTTGTATTGGCATGCTAATAGTTCTGGTGGGATGTTTGGTAGCTGGTTGGAGTGGTTGGGTGCTTTTGTTAGCTTCTTGACAATCTCGAAGAGCTCACGTGGTTTGTTATTGAGGTGTTTATGATCTTCGAGTGGTAGGTCCTTTTTGCTTTATTGGTTTCTGTGTGGTAAGCGTCTAGTTCACTCATGTATTTTACTCTATCATCCTCTTTTTTGGTCCAAACCTCTTTTAAACCAAGCTACACTAATAGCTTTTACTACATCCTCCAGTAATGATTTCCAGAGTTTGATTATGCATTGAATGAAAATATTTTCTCTGATTTGTCTTAAATGTGTCACATTGTAGCTTCATTGCATGTCCCCTAATCTTTCTACTCTTTGAAGGAGTAAACAACCAATCTATGTTTACTCATTCCACTCCATTCATTATTTTATAGATCTCTATCATATCTCTCTTCTCCAAGTCGAAGAGCCCTTACTTTTTAAGCCTTTCCTCATAGGGGTATCCTTCCATCCCTTTTATCATTTTGGTCGGTCTTCTCTGTACCTTTTCCAATTCTGCTATATCTTTTTTAAGATATGGTGACTCGAATTGCACGTAGTATTCAAAATGATGGGCTATGAGTGGGCCTATGCTCCTCACATTTAGATCTGAGAACTAAATTTGGCTGCCTTCTTTCCTGCACTTATGGAATGTGGTCCTGTTCTTTCACTTGTATCCAAAGGCATGGTTTGAGGGGGTGTTCTGGAACTTCACTGTGTGAGATTTGCTCCCCAGGTCCATTGCCTATCACTCTCTCCAGTGAGCTACTGGTCCTTCTTTATAGCACAACTGCTGCTTGCTTACTAGAGGCACATAATGTGGTGGGTACATTTTTCTGGGCCTGATGATTGCCGCTTTTGATCTCCTCCACCCAAGCTTGCTACCAGTGCCATAGGTTCTCTGCCTGGTTATCTAGGAGCCAACCTCCAGTGATATCTCTGCCACATGTGTGCAGGCACTTCTTGTATAGATGTCTTATCAAATCTGAACTGGTTAGACACTGCTCACCTGTGAGGACCAGATATTGGACCCTGACCCGGTACACCATCCAGCAGGAATGCCCTCCTCTCCCTCCTGTGTTCCCTGTGGGCTTCCTCTTGCATGGCCACTGAAAATCATGCTGATACTGCTTCCATGTCTTTTACCCACCACCATTACCCTTTATATCCCACCACCAACATTCAGTGCACAGTGCTCTGTGCAGCACTGAAACACAGATGCACACACATAATAGCACGCAGACTCACAACACAGGTAACTCACATGCACTTCCTCTCTTACACATGAATACACACAGGCACATTCTCGCTCACAGTATCACAGCATAGGCACGAACAGGTACACACTGAAACACACAGTGTCACAGCACAGGGGTACAAACAGTTACTAGGCAATGGGGCCTGAGGGATTTGGGATAGTGAGGAGTTAGTTATGGGCTATGTTCGGCTAGTGGGTATGGCAAGCACTGATGGGGGGAAGGGGATGCACAGCATAGACACAAGGAAATCACTACTAAGACTGCTCGATAGACATGGACAGCAGCACACAGATGTCTCTCTCCAGTACAAGCTCCTCCAGTCATTGTCACAAACCGCAGTCAGCATAGACAGCAAAGCCCCTTATCTAACTGTGATTTATAGCATGTGTAGAGGGGGACACTTGGATACTGGGCCCTGCATTTCCCAAATGCCATGCAAAATACGTTTTGGAGGTGTGGCCGCCTGCTCTGTTCTAGCCATGCCCAAAAATGCCTCAGACATGCCCATTCCTGGACGTCCAGAACTGGACATGACTACCATGGTATGTTTCTAAAATCACCTTTTGCATATCTTTGCCTTTATGACATCCTTCTAACGAATATCACTTCTAAAATAACCCCCCTTTGGCTGGTATCATGGTTCACACCAGATTTGTTTCATTTATTTCATGAACTTTCTCAAATTATGGATTGATCCTAATATATCAGAGCTGCAGAGTTACCCGGTTCCAGGAGTGAAATTTTTTTATCTGTCCTGGATTTAAATTTGTATTGCATTGCAGTATGGTATTTGTAGTTCCTGATTTTACCCATTGGAATCAGTGCTGCAGGTCCCATAATACATCAGGATGAGATTGTCAGAAATCCAGGACTGGCTTAAAATCTCACTCCTGGAACTGGATAACTTGGCAACTGTAATATATATTACCTGTTATTAAGCCTTAATGTTATCTTGTGTTTATCAAATCAGTCCCATACATCTCTGGGGCAATGTGAAGGACACGAAGCAAGAAAACCTCTGAATAATTTCAAGCACTTACCAGCGAATCAATATGCTCTGCTTATACATTAATTCAACTATTCCTGACTGAATTTAAATCCCCATATTAACATGATTTTAATCTTTTCGGCCTAATTTGGATGCAATCACAGTTATGTTTGATTAATTGTACCATCTCTGAATATTTTTCTCAATGCTTTAAAAACTCTGAACTGATACTTGTAAACCTGGCATTTTAAAGGGAAAGTCTCAAACCTGGACTGGGTTAAAACCGCAGAGATGACTGAACATTATCCAAGTATAAACCTGAAGCAAATATTTACAGATATGACTGGGTCAAAGGCGGGTCCCCCATCCCATCTCATGTTAACGAAAGGAATCCTGTGCTAATGCTAAGTTCTGAAAGTGGTAGCACTCAAAGGCCACTAGCTATCTGTGCTTAAATAAGAGAATTCAGCACCGATTTCAAAATTCTGTGGCATTTCTAGATATAGTATCTTTGGATAAAACTATATACGGGGTGACTCTTTATCTGCTGCCATTTACTATGTTACTTATTATGCATAAACAAATTAACATAAGAGACATTTGGTGAAAGGAAGATAAGTAGAGGATAGCGGTTGGGAGGACAACGACCGGGGATGAAGAATGGATGAGGTGGGAAGGAGAGGAGAATGGAGGAAAGGACACGGAGAGAATGCAGATACGGAGGAAGAGAATGGAGAGAATGCAGATAGAGGAGGAAGAGAATGGAGGGAAGGACACGGAGAGAATGCAGATAAAGGAGGAAGAGAATGGAGGGGAGGACACGGAGAGAATGCAGATACGGAGGAAGAGAATGGAGAGAATGCAGATAGAGGAGGAAGGGAATGGAGGGAAGGACACGGAGAGAATGCAGATAAAGGAGGAAGAGAATGGAGGGGAGGACACGGAGAGAATGCAGATAAAGGAGGAAGAGAATGGAGGGAAGGACACAGAGAGAATGCAGATAAAGGAGGAAGAGAATGGAGGGTTGGACACGGAGAGAATGCAGATAGAGGAGGAAGGGAATGGAGGGAAGGATATGGAGAGAATGCAGATAAAGGAGGAAGAGAATGGAGGGGAGGACAGGGAGAGAATGCAGATAAAGGAGGAAGAGAATGGAGGGAAGGACATCGAGAGAATGCAGATAAGGGAGGAAGAGAATGGAGGAAAGGACACGGAGAGAATGCAGATAAAGGAGGAAGAGAATGGAGGGAAGGACATGGAGAGAATGCATATAGGGAGGGAGAGAATGCAGATAAGGGAGGAAGAGAATGGAGGAAAGGACACGGAGAGAATGCAGATAGGGAGGGAGAGAATGCAGATAAAGGAGGAAGAGAATGGGGGTAAGGACACGGAGAGAATGCAGATAGAGGAGGAAGAGAATGGAGGGAAGGACATGGAGAGAATGCAGATAGAGGAGGAAGAGAATAGAGGGAAGGACACGGAGAGAATGCAGATACAGGAGGAAGGGAATGGAGGGAAGGACACGAACAGAATGCAGATAGAGGAGGAAGAGAATGGAGGGTTGGACACGGAGAGAATGCAGATAGAGGAGGAAGAGAATGGAGGGAAGGACACGGAGAGAATGCAGATACAGGAGGAATGGAGGGAAGGACATGGAGAGAATGCAGATAAAGGAGGAAGAGAATGGAGGGAAGGACATGGAGAGAATGCAGATAGAGGAGGAAGAGAATGGAGGGAAGGACACGGAGAGAATGCAGATAAAGGAGGAAGAGAATGGAGGGAAGGACACGGAGAGAATGCAGATACAGGCGGAATGGAGGGAAGGACATGGAGAGAATGCAGATAAAGGAGGAAGAGAATGGGGTAAGGACACAGAGAGAATGCAGATAGAGGAGGAAGAGAATGGAGGGAAGGACACGGAGAGAATGCTGATACAGGAGGAATGGAGGGAAGGACATGGAGAGAATGCAGATAAAGGAGGAAGAGAATGAAGGTAAGGACATGGAGAGAATGCAGATAAAGGAGGAAGAGAATGGAGGAAAGGACACGGAGAGAATGCAGATAAAGGAGGAAGAGAATGGAGGGAAGGACACAGAGAATGCAGATAAGGGAGGAAGAGAATGGAGGAAAGGACACGGAGAGAATGCAGATAGAGAGGGAGAGAATGCAGATAAAGGAGGAAGAGAATGGGGTAAGGACACAGAGAGAATGCAGATAAAGGAGGAAGAGAATGGAGGGAAGGACACGGAGAGAATGCAGATAAAGGAGGAAGAGAATGGAGGGAAGGACACGGAGAGAATGCAGATAAAGGATGAAGAGAATGAAGGGAAGGACACGGAGAGAATGCAGATAAAGGATGAAGAGAATGAAGGGAAGGACACGGAGAGAATGCAGATAAAGGAGGAAGAGTATGGAGGGAAGGACACGGAGAGAATGCAGATAAAGGAGGAAGAGAATGGAGGGAAGGACACGGAGAGAATGCAGATAGAGGAGGAAGAGAATGGAGGGAAGGACACGGAGAGAATGCAGATAAAGGAGGAAGAGAATGAAGGGAACGACACGGAGAGAATGCAGATAAAGGAGGAAGAGAATGGAGGGAAGGACACGGAGAGAATGCAGATAAAGGAGGAAGAGAATGAAGGGAAGGACACAGAGAGAATGCAGATAAAGGAGGAAGAGAATGGAGGGGCGGACACGGAGAGAATGCAGATAAAGGAGGAAGAGAATGAAGGGAAGGACACGGAGAGAATGCAGATAAAGGAGGAAGAGAATGGAGGGAAGGACACGGAGAGAATGCAGATAAAGGATGAAGAGAATGAAGGGAAGGACACGGAGAGAATGCAGATAAAGGAGGAAGAGAATGGAGGGAAGGACACGGAGAAAATGCAGATAGAGGAGGAAGGGAATGGAGGGAAGGATATGGAGAGAATGCAGATAAAGGAGGAAGAGAATGGAGGGAAGGACACGGAGAGAATGCAGATAAAGGAGGAAGAGAATGGAGGGAAGTACTTGGAGAAAATGCAGATAAAGGAGGAAGGGAATGGAGGGAAGGACACAGAGAGAATGCAGATAGAGATTTATTTATGTATTTATTTAGACAGTTTTGTATACTACTTTATCCTTCAATCAAAGTGGTCACAACACATTTGGGGGATATATTAACACAAGGGGACATACACTAATACTTACAGGGAACATGGGCCATGGAGGGTTAAGTGGCTTGCCCAAGACCACAAGGAGCACCTGTGGGACATGGAGAGAATGGGACTAGAAGAGAATGGAGGGAAGGACGTGGAGAGAATGCAGATAGAGGAGGAAGAGAATGGAGGGGAGGACACGGAGAGAATGCAGATAGAGGAGGAAGGGAATGGAGGGAAGGACACGGATAGAATGCAGATAAAGGAGGAAGAGAATGGAGGAAAGGACACGGAGAGAATGCAGATAGAGGAGGAAGGGAATGGAGGGAAGGACACAGAGAATGCAGATAAAGGAGGAAGAGAATGGAGGGAAGGACACGGAGAGAATGCAGATAGAGGAGGAAGAGAATGGAGGGTTGGACACGGAGAGAATGCAGATAGAGGAGGAAGAGAATGGAGGGAAGGACACGGAGAGAATGCAGATAGAGGAGGAAGAGAATGGAGGGTTGGACACGGAGAGAATGCAGATAGAGGAGGAAGGGAATGGAGCGGAGGACACGGAGAGAATGCAGATAAAGGAGGAAGAGAATGGAGGGAAGGACACGGAGAGAATGCAGATAGAGGAGGAAGGGAATGGAGGGAAGGACACGGAGAGAATGCAGATAGAGGAGGAAGGGAATGGAGGGAAGGATAGAGAATGCAGATAAAGGAGGAAGAGAATGGAGGGAAGGACATGGAGAGAATGCAGATAGAGGAGGAAGGGAATGGAGGGAAGGACACGGAGAGAATGCAGGTAGAGGAGGAAGGGAATGGAGGGAAGGACACGGAGAGAATGCAGATAGAGGAGGAAGGGAATGGAGGGAAGGACACGGAGAGAATGCAGATAGAGGAGGAAGAGAATGGAGGGAAGGACACGGAGAGAATGCAGATAAAGGAGGAAGGGAATGGAGGGGAGGACATGGAGAGAATGCAGATAAAGGAGGAAGAGAACGGAGGGAAGGGAGTTGGTCAGTAAGATATGAAGGATGGTGAGAAAAAAATACATTTGGAATGGAAAAGACTGGTTATAAAGATAAAAATAAGGAATGAAAATGGCGTTCTTTTTCTATTTCTTTATGTTTATATTGATTTTACCCTTTTTTTATTGTAAACCACTTTGATATTTGTTTTAAAAGCAGTATATCAAATTGTAATAAATGAAATGAATGAAATAAACTAAAAAGTGAAATGGGAGAAAGCAAAGAAAACATACTGTGGGAAATTAACCAGATGTACATGCCGAATACTGTATATTTTTGTTTTAGAAATAAAAACATTCAAAAGTTCTCATTTTGCCCCACTTCTTCGCTTTATCCTCTTTTCACTACTTCCTTCCTCCCCATCCATTGCCCCTCTTGCATTCTGAGTGGATCACAAATACAGAAGAAATAACAGCAGACAAGATCTCTTCTAGTACTTCCTACATCAACACCACCTTGGTTCCAATGGATTCATGAAAATGTCTGTGTGAATATGAATAACACTCTTCTTGCAGTCTCTGCGTGCTCCTCTTTCATTCTCTTCTTGCTGCCCCCTCCATTCTCTTCCATTTGCTTCTTCCTTCGCCTCTCCTGGCTTCCTTACTTTCCATTCCCAGTTTCTGCCCTCCCTCTCCCCCCCCCCCCCCCTCTGTCCCACAGTAGTACCTGTAACACTTTGCTATCCATTTAGCAGGTAAGCAATGCAATGCTGGATTTACCTTCAGTTTATTGCTGTTTACAATGAGAAGTCTGTGTTTGGCACTTGAGCGCACAAGACTTGCACTGGAGGTCGTGAAGGGTGTGGCTTAAACCTAATGAGAGGCGCATATTCAAATGAGGACGAGCTCCTTTCTCAGTGACTGGGGTAGCAGCCAAATGAAGCTTTAGAAAAGCATTTAGTGTATGAAATTCTAGTTACCAAGGTGCAGTTTTTAGGGCGACTTGCACATCTCCTGATATAGAAGCGGACTGAAGTGTTGTACGTCATGCTGAAATGTGTATCATGAACTCTGAAGATGCCATCTTCTACAAAGCACTGATAGTAGTGAAAAAGCACAACAAATACAAAAAGGGACACCCCCGCAACAAAAAACAAAAGAAAAACAAAAAGCAAAGGGACAAACTGATCAGTTTGTCGCTGGTCATTTTGTCCCCTTGCTTTTTGCTTTTCTTTTACTAGTGAAAAAGCAGACATCAGCAAAGTCTGTGTGAAAAATCAGTCTTTGCAAGTGTGTGTAGGCTTATAACGCCCTGCTTCTGTTTTTCTCCTAAGCTCCCACAATAATGGGAGAGAGGTGTTGCTTGTAAAGACAAAACCATCCCAAGTGGAAGGCTTCAGAGGAAGTAAATCCAGTAAGGTCGGAATTTCTCTGGGTTAATAATCCATGAAGGCAGCTAGTCCAGTAATTAATTATTTAACTTTTCTTCTATACCGCTTTTATATTAAACTCAATTTATTTTTGCATTGAACTAGATATTAGTGGTTACATATTACTATAACTATGGTACATTGACGAAATTATTAGAGGTTGCATGTAACAACAGAGTGGGCGTCAGGGGGTCAGTCGTATAGTTAGATGGGGTCCTTCTGCTTAGTAATGGTGCGTGCAGGAGCTGGGAGTGACAGTGGGATACAGGGTGAACAATGAGGCCACGTAGAGCTAAGGTGTCCAAAACATGCTTTTTTATTTGTGGCAGGCGTGCATCATTTATTTATTTAAATGGCTTTCTATAAACCACCCACTCACTATGGTTCAAGGCAGTGAACACAAAACATATACAAAGCTTCAGAAAAAGGATAAACCTATGTGATCTTAGACACTGTTGTCAAGGCTGATGAGTCTATTCACCTGTGTCACACATTTTATGCAGTAACAAATAGATACGTCTTCAGTTTCTGTTTAAAGTCTCTGAGGGCCCCTATTTCACAAACAGCATGAGAAGTTCTGTCTTGAAAGAGGGGAATTTGGCTACTCATATCCATTCACTGGTTATAAACACTATTACTTCACATCAGGTATCTAGTGCTACTTTAACATTTAATTATAAAGCTCTATTATCTGAGACAGTCCCTGCTTGGTAGCGCTGACAATCTCTTTAAGAGAAGCATAGAAGACAGAAGAGGTACTGGAAATTCATTTATTAAAAATGGTTGAAAAACAAGGCTCTGAATGAGGAATGAAGAATTTACAAGTAGCTTTGAAAAGATTTTCAGCCTGGATTTGAATATGTTTAGAGAAAGAGGATGACTCAAGGCGTCTATTCCAAGCATATGATACAGCAAGATGGAAAGCTGAGTGTCTAAAGTTGGTGGTGCAGGAAAAGGACAGAGATAAGAGCGACTTGCTTAATCAGCAGAACTCATGAAGAGGGTTGTAAGGCAAGAGGTAGCAAATTGCTGCAGAATGTGCTTATAAGTAGGAAGAGTTTGGAGGGTATGCAAAAAACAGATAGAGAGCCGATGTAATGACCTGAGGATTTATATGAGTGTAGTGAAACTGGTGAAAGCTGTGTAGCTGAATTTTGAATAGATTGAAGGAGCGAGAGATGTTTCAATGGGAAGTAGATTGCAGTAGTCTAAGCAGGAGGTGATGCGTGTGAGAAAGAAAGAAAAGGGTCAATATTCAGTCATGGTGGTCAGTGTTTTTAATGTTCCCACCTCTGTGGCTAAAACAGCGCCGGAACCCGGATATCACTCTCCAGATACCTTCTTATCTGAGTAGGTGTGTCTGCTATTATTTTCCAGGCAGACACCTCTCTTCAGATGATGAGATCTTGCTGCAGCTACCAAGGTCCATGGCAGGTAAAGGGAGAAGTAAAAAAGGATTTTTCCACGCGTTGTCCCCATATTGTAGAACCTCAAACTAATGATGTGCAAAGTGAATAATTCTATTTTTCATAAACTTGCAAAGTTCCCTTTTTATTTCTGTCTTCTGTGAGGGATTAAATGGCATTGGGGTTTTTTTGAACATTGTTTAATAAACTTTTTTATGTAGTGTACAAAGAGGTATTTGTGATTTGAACTGATTTGATGTGATGTTTTATTGAGTTTATTGGGTATGTTTACTAAACTGCGGTAAACGTACATAACGCGCGTTATGTAATGTTAACGATTGTTAGCGTGTCATAATGCGCATTATGTAACGTTAACGATCGTTAGCACGTCATAACGCGCGTTATGACGTGCTAACGATCGTAATGCTCCGCGGCGCGGTAAAACACCGCAGAAGGTGGAGAGAGGGCGGAGAGAAGGGGTCAATGGGTGGAGAGTGGGCGGAGAGAGGCTCCCCTCACACTAACGCGCTGAATTTCAGGGCTGAATTCCAACGCGAATGAAAACCTGCCGTTAAAGGCACATTACAGGGAGAGAAACCATTTCAGTGTCAGCAATGTACAGCCCAGGCAGGGAAACCAAAAAACAGTGATAAGTGTGATACATGTGCACAGAACAAAAGGGCACAGAAACACTGAAAATGACCCCAAAAGACTGGAAAAAAACAATAACCAAGCTGGCCAATAGTGATATCAATGAGAAACATCAACTCCTCCCCCCCCCCCCGAGTAAGCTCCATAGAACAGATATAAATCGTGGAAGGGTCTATATGCCGTCCCCATACAAGCTGAATGGGCCCACAGTGAAATAGCGCTGCTCAGGGTTTTCCCCACCATTGGACAGGTGCACATGTCCTGCAACATCAGGGCGGGCATGTCGGAACGGCAACTGGACAGATGCCAGAGAAGGGGATACAGAGGGCCGCAGGCGGCACATGCTGTGGTGGAGCTGGGCCACAGTGCGGACTAGGGTGATGCCTAGGTGGCCCATACGAATGCTGAAACAGCGGAGCAGCCAGACAGCAACTGTTGAAGGTCCAACATGGGCACAAGTGGATTTCCCAAAGTGTCACAGGGGATAGTATCCAACAGCTACCCCCAAGGGCACGGAACATTGACAGGCGGGGCTGGGGGGGAGCGTGGATGTCTATGCAGGCACCCCTACCCCAGAACCCGCATCATAGGCAGCCGCCTACCTGCACACTGGATGGCCTGAGACTGCACACCACCAGCTCCACCAGCAGAAGGGCATGTCAGCATGGTGGCTGAGGGATACTGGTGGTGGAGGGGGCAGTGGCTGCTGCCCAGAGAAGACCGTGGCCTAGCCCTGTGTAGGTGGGTGCCATGCACTGCAACAGACAGGCCCTGTCTGACCAACAGTCATGGTATCACCAGGGAATGCACCATCTCTGTGATAACATGGTGGTGCAGTGCACAAAACCAGTGCATTCAGAAGCAGAAGGTCACAGGTTCAAGTCCCAGCTGTGGTTTCCGCCAACCCAGTCCTCATATTTTACCCACTACTATAATGTGCTAATACAGACAGAACCTTTCTTGCAGATGACGTAAACATGCCCAAAACACCTACATTTTACCCTACAGAGCACAGACACCATAAACATGCACATTACCTAGAGCAGAGCCTCCCAAATGCTGTCCTGGAGGGCCAAACACCATTCAGGTTCCATGCTGCCTCTGATAAAGATGCCTGTGCTGCATTTCTATGCGCCACCCCCATGGTATGCAGATGTGTCTCATGCATATTCATGAGGGACAGCATGAAAACCTGAACAGTGTTTTGCACCGCAGGACTGGAGTTGGGAACCTCTGCCATAAAGCAGCAGCCAACAGGGGCAGACACACCCGCACCCACAGGCCCCAATATCCAAAGCCTCCTGGAGAGGCAGGACTTTGGGCTCTGCGTGCATCTCCCAATACTAGCACTTGCATACCTTAGTAATGCCACCCTAAACCTGGGAATATGGTACACAGTTATCAAAAGGTTGCTATGATTACTGGCAGATTGCAATTCCTAGGTTAAGTACAATTTTCGGAGTGAGCTGCATCATAGCAACCTTTCTGATGTCTGTGGAGTGTGCTACAGGTCTTGTGTCTGACAGTGTTTACCAATCTGGGGGGTGACTCCTACAGTATTGCGTACCATAGCCATGCCTGCACTGTGCCCAGGACTGGTGTGGTGGCCTGGGCTGCCCAACACCTCTATAGTTGCACAATGCTGGCATAGGTGTGGGGAGTGTGTGTCTGTCTATCCAGTGTGTGGTGGCTGCCAACACCCTCCACAGCCCACACTGCTAGCACTGTTGCCAGTATTGGCCTGCCAATGTGCATAATGAGGAGCAAGGTACCATGGGAATAGCCTGGATAGGGTGGCCTGGCCTGGCCGCATGGGCATAGGGCAATGGCCGGACATTGTAGTGCCCGGTACCACCTGCACGGACAGGGTGGCCATAGCATGTCCTGCTGGGAGGTCACTCTCACCCTGACTGAGCAGTGACCATGGCATGGCTAGGTTCCCCCATAGTGCTATATAGTATTTCTCTTATGTGATATTTATGGGTTTCCTTTTGGGGCCCAATCACTGACTTATCTGCTTGGGGTGTATGCTGATATCCCCGTTCTGGGTACATGCATCTCCTCCAGGACCATGCACTATGGACTAGCTGGCGGACTGTCTGCAGCTAGTATGTGTCTTGCTGGAACACCGTGCAGGGTGCAGCGGCTGGAAGCTTGCTGCTGGAGAATGTCAGATAATGGTGGGGGGCAGCTGAGCATTTCCAGACCTGCCGTCTGTCTGCTATTGCGTTATGGATGTGTACTGCTCTGCATTGCCTGCCCTGTAGGGTGTTTGATCCCTAGCAGGACTGGGGTGATGGTCCCCTCTACTGCCACCATTGCAGGGGGGTAGAAAGTGGATCTGTGGGCGGGAGATCCTGTCCCCCACCCTGAGCCCCAGAGGGTGGGTTGGGTGGTGGTATGTAATCTCCCTGGTAACCACAGCAGAATGTGGGTGTGGTGCCGTGCAGTCCTCCTGTAGCCAGCCAGGTGTTTATTAGCAGCTCTAGCCCACTGGTTACTTCACTGCCCATGGAGCCAGAGGTCATGGGTTCACAACCCACAGTGGGGTTCATTGATAGGGCTGTCTTAGGCATTGTTTATTTTTATTATATATTAGTGCTGCCAGCAGAACCACCCTAAGGGTACTGTCACCTTAGGGTGGCTCATAAGGCGCCCTATAAAGCGTCTTATAAGGTGCCTTATACATCACCCTATAGGGCGCCTTATACAGCGCCCTATAAAGCGTCTTATAAGGTGCCTTATATGCTGTCCTATAGGGGACATTATAGGGTGCCTTGGCAGACAGCGCACTTTATAATGTGCCCTATGGAGTGCCTTCTAGGGTGCCTTATGTGGCACCTTAGGTTACGCCACTGTGAGGGTGTGTTTGCTGGCAGCACTATTACAGTACAACTAAACTTCCTCACAGCCCAATACCTAACCCTTTCCAGGCCAAGCCCAAAACGTTTGGGATCCAAACTTCTGCCTAAATATTACTATCAAATGGTATATAATACATGACCATGGCAGAGGGAACGTCACTATTGGGACATATTGAATAAGACGGGTACAATTTTCCTGACATATGCAAACATTAACCCGGCTGCAGAATGTGGATTAAAATATTATAGTAGGCTTTCAAAGGGTTACACATGACGCCTCAACCAGCCTTATTCATTAGGCACACTGGGGAATCGAACCCATGACCCTTGTACCATCGGTCTGTGTAGTGACCATTGTGCTACAGCTCTGTTTCTGTATTTGGGTGTCTGCGCGCCTTCTTACGCTTAATGCGCAGTAACGCATCCTGTAACGATCGTTGCTGCGCGGCGCGTTATAACGCGCGTTATCACTAACGATGTACCGCCCATGTCCTTTTTTGGCATTTCTTCCACTAACGCGGCTCCTAACGCGAATCACACTAACGCAGTTTAGTAAACATACCCCTATGTGTCATCTCCTATTTGGTGCATTGTCTGGTTTTGTATGGCACACCAATGTTTTATTTATTTTTTGTGAGATGCTCCAGAGTTTTCTGGTGAGGTGTCTAATGAATGTAAGAAATAAATTACAAATAAAAATAAAATACCAACAAACACACATGCCACATATGTAACCTGTCACGCACAGTCAGGCAAGTGATCATCACAGAGAACAAAGCCTTGTGAACCATTCCTACAAGAATTTTCTGGGCGAAGACCAATCAAGGAATTCCATTCACTTCTTATTTGATCTACAGGGAATGGTCTGGCCGATAAGCTCCTGCAGAACAAGTTCTATCCTCTGTCTGTGGATACTGTAGGCAACCTCTGTGAGACCAAAGTGAAGGCTATTAAATATATGGCCCAATATTGAAAGGGAAACATCTGGATAATGGCTGCCATTATCCAGATGTTTCCCTTAGTCATTGCTATCCATGGATATTCAGCGGCACCATCCAGATAGGGCTACTAAATATACGCACAGAGCACCTCAGCGTTATCTGGATAAATTTAAGAAAGCAAAGATGCTGACTGCAGTGTTTAAATATCAGCCCAATAATTATCTAAATGTACCTTTTGTACTAAAGCAGAATCACAATAAAATGTTATTTTATTTTTAATTCGAATAATTCGAGATTGTTGAATAATATTAGATTATTAGTCTGAGTGACTTCCTGGTTTATTTATTTATTAACATTTGTTATACCACTAGGGCCACAGGGACTGGCATTAAAATGGCTTTAAAAAGTCACAAGGCAGCAGAACAATAATAATAATATTGGACAGAAAAAACATTTAAAGACCAAAAACAGAAATGTTAGGGATGAGTAGCACAACACCTTCAATCCAAGACTACAAAGGTAAACTGTATACAAAAGGGCAATAAGCAATTATCTTTGGTTCCACTGGCCAGGCCTCTTGCTTAGTGTGGCATTGTTGCTGCTAATTCTCTGAAGAAACTAGCAGTGCCGGCGGCGGACAGAAGGTGGCAGTAGAGCCAGACAGCAGTAGAGCAGGATGAGGCAGCTGAACAGGAGGGGTGTGCACAGAAAAAAATACGTTTAGGGGGTTATTTTAGAAGCTCTGTTCGTGATTTAGATGTCTGAAAACAGGCATTCTGACGTGCAAATCACGAACACATCCCCGGACCCTTTCAAGAAAGCCGGGTATATAGACGTCCCCTGCATGTGCACATCCATGTAGCATGGGGGTGTGGCCTGGGCAGAGCAATGGAGAAGCACATCGCAGTGCGATTTCAGAATGTCACAAACATGTCTGGCCCTGGTTGGTTAGGTATCCAGGGCTGGCCCAACTATTAGGTAAACTAGGTGATCACCTAGGGCGGCAGCTTCTGGGGGAGAGGGCATTCAGAGCTAAACAATAGATTCTGACAGACAGGAGGCATGAGGCTTAAGGTGTGCCTAGAGCACCAACATCTTGAACCAACTCTGGGGCAGCCCTGGAGGTGTCCTTGTATGTACCTGCTCATGACCATGAATAAGATGCAAAAAAGTGTCTGATTCATGGCTGCAACAAACCAAGGATATTATAATGCCTCTGTATCGTTCCATGGTGTGACCACACCTTGAATATTCTGGTTGCTATATCTTAAAAAAGATAAAGCAGAATTAGGAAAGGTACAAAGAAGAGCCACCAAAATGGATACCCCTAAGAGGAAAGGCTTAAAAGGTTAGGACTCTTCAACTTGGAAAAGAGAAGACTGAGGAGAGATATGATAGAGGTCTATAAATTAATGAATGGAGTGGAACAGTTTAACATATATTAGTTGTTTATGCCATCAAAAAGTATAAAGATTAGAGGACACGCAATGAAGCTACAATGTAACCCATTTAAGACTAATAAGAGAAAATATTTTTTCACTCAACGCATAATCAAACTCTGGAATTTGTTACCGGAGGATGTAGCTAATGTAGCTGGGTTTAAAAAAGATTTGGACAAGTTCCTGGAGGAAAGATCCATAAACCATTATTGAAGAGGACCCAGGAAATCCACTGCTTACACCAGGGCGAGCATTGTGGAAGCTGTGGACTTTGGGTACCTGCCAGATACTTGTGACCTAGATTGGCCACTGTTGGAAACAGGATACTGAGCTTGATGGACCTTGGTCTGACCCAGTATGGAATTTCTTATGTTCTTAATACTTCTGGGGGGGAGAGCAAAATGCACTTACATTACCATGCTTAATATTTCCTGGCCAAAGAAACATGCACATAAATAGTTACTCCAAATATACTACCGGCCCGTTGCTGCATGTCTGAGTATCTGAAATGGGAGGGTAGGACAGGACATGCAAGTCTCATAACAAAAACTATTCAGACCGGGACGCCTAAGTATCCAGTTCTTCGGGCATGCAGTTTGGGGACGTCCACATTTGTGAAATAGCCTAATCTTGTGCATGTACCCAGACTTGCTTTCTGCATGGGACTGTCTCTATAATTGGTTACAGGGACATTCATTTTTTGGGGTGGAGACGGAGTGGTTTCAGAAGACACTTATATATGTGCCTTTTACTGCTGCCACCACCCAGATTTTCGGATGTTCTGCTGTGGATGTCCCATATTCTTCTTGGATATCCCTTCTAAAATCCCATTTCACATGTTGTCACTTTTTCTGCAAGTGACTTGTCAGGATACCTGTTTCATTTCACCTGTTAATTTTCTTCCTAATTTCTATGAGCTAGAATTGTAAGCTGCCTCGATATCCCTATATAGGCGATACATGAAATCTAAATAAACATATGTATACTGTACCCAAATGAAACTTACCTTGATCATCTCCTGGAAAGGTGTGAGCTAAATACTAATACTAAATAAATAAATAAAAATAATAAATTAGTTTCTCCTTTTTATTTCATTTCATTGGCCCAGGGGGGAACAGCCGCTGGGCCCGGTGCAGAGGCGGTGCAGCAAGCCTGGGAAGGAGTTTAGTAAGTTTGCCGTGCCTGGGCTTGGAATTTCAGCACCGCCCTCCTGGCTGACACCTGGGGCAGCTGCTCCCACCACCCCACCCTTGGTACGTCCTTGGCGTAAGGCTTAAGCTTTGCCTAGGGCCGCCAGCACCTTGAACCTACTCTGGGGTCGGCACTGCTAATGTGATCCTGTACTACTGTAATTTCCAGCTTCCTTTTTCATTAGCTTGACTTTGTTTCTTACTTTTCTGTGCACTATTGGTTATTTTAGAGGACCAGCATCCCCGGCAAGTCAAAAGGTAGAGAGGCTGAAGATGCGAAGGTTTGGACTTTTACGTTTCAGGCTTCTTTTGATTTTATCATCATCTGTGATGCCATGTTTACATACATGCTAATCTGCAAATAAATCATTATGGGGCATGTTTACTAAAGCGCACTAAACAGTCGTGCAGGATTTAGTGCACGGTTTGGGCGCCACGCTAAAATGTAGCACAGGGCTATGCGCCAAAACCCCCGTGCTACCTTATAAGCATGTATCGGGGCAGCAGCTGGGCTGGATGGGGGCATTGATGTGGTGGTGCAGCTAGTGCGGCAGAAGTAGCAGGGGCGCAACTATCACCACTTCAATGAATAGCGTTAGTTGCACCTGAGGTTCTTTTGCCGCATCAAAGCATGGAAAATGAAGGGGGGCGGCTGTACCCCCACTGCAGTTAGCCCACTGGTAACGCGGCCCACACACACATCACCAGCGCAGGGCTTACTAAACATGCCCCTATCTGCGGTACTCCTCTAAAAAATATGATTCAGAATATGCACAGAGCAAATTTACTAATGGCAAGCTCTCACGTGCACTTGCATGTTCCATAGAGACGAAGCAGACAGTAACCGATGGAGAAGGCTGACGTGTGGGGAATTGGTGAATTTCTCATCCTGCATAATTTACTGCAGGCAGTTAACATCTGGAATAAATACAGAGAGATCGCTGTTTTGGAACAGTTAATGCTTAGGTGTTTTTTCAGTACATGGGGAATAGTTGGCCCCATTAAAATGTATTAGTGTATATTTTTACTTTGGTGCTTTGAACACCCAGCCCGCTGGATGAATCCCTATTGTGTTTCTGTGCCACATTCATAATTTATAAACATTTTAGAATCTTTATTCATTAAGGAGTACAGCGGCATAAACAACCAGTGTCTCCACATTAGCAAGTTTGGTTTCAATGAGCAATATCTAACCTGATCAAATGCAAGCCGATGCTGCAATATTTTAAGCAGGAAAAAGCTCATCTTGTACTGCTCCTGGAGATGCGTCTAACCTGGGGCAAAATACATTGAGTTAAAGAAAGAACGGGGGGGGGGGGGGAGGATCACCTGTTTTTGACCTCATACTCTCCTAAAGAAGTGGTATGTGTGCCAATCCATTTTGGACTTTGTTCCCGAGGAGTTGAGCCCAAAGACAAACCCTGCTATCCTCACAACTTGTGGGACTTGTTTAAAGTATTTATTCTCCAGCGCCGGCTGGATCCAGACAGATTTGTGAGTTTGGATCAATCTTCCCATGTCCTCAGCAGGGAACATTAACATCATTAAATAAATGTTTTTGAGGAATTTGAAATGGCACTATTCAAACGATTGTCAAAGCAGTTTATAAACTGAATTGTTATAGCACTCGGTAAAATAACAGCGTTGATACCATAAAACAGCAGTCTGAGATAATAAGGAGGGGGAAGTAGATAAGACAGTTTTGTCCTGTAAGATATACATTTAACTGTAAACAGAAGGAGGAGAGCGAAATCTCCTGCCACATCTATAGTCAGCCGTTTGGAAGGAAAAGCCTGAATAGAGAGCCATGTCTTCTCTCCTGACGGAAGTCATTTCCAGAGTGAGGGGGCAAGGTAATTTAAAGCTGCATATTATGATGACTTGAGTCACAATTTGATTAAAATTTGAATTATCAAAAAATTTGCCTGGGATGTTAGGGATAGAGAGAGTTAAGATAAATAGGGAATCTTATGTAATACACACGATGTGCAGAAGTCAGATTTTAAATCTTTGAACCCAGACAGGGAGCTAGTGTTTCTCATACAGTAAAGGTGTCACACGGTCAGATCTCTGCATATCTTGCCAGAGTGTTATATCTGTTTTGCACGCTGCACAGGATCATAGGTGATGTTTTCCAAGATCAATGATAAGTTGTAGTTCAATATGTCATAACAGAAGGCTGTGAAGAAATATGGAAACCTTGTGTAGGTTCAAGGCAGGGAGGATGGGGGGAGGGCATGTCGAGCATTGGGGCAGACTGGTGGGCCTGAAGGCCTGGCTCATCCGGGCTGGATGCAGCTGGAAAGGGTCCAGACGGAAAATTTCTTGCTTCCATTGTTGCCAGTGATGCCAGGAGGTTTGCCCGTCTGTGTGTAGGGTCCATGGTAAACATGCCCCATTATGAAAAACCTTTAAAAAATGCACATTGAAAACTAGCACAAAACATAAGATTTAATTTGCAGTCCATGAAGTTCCTTTAGAACAGGCGTAACATGATTAGAGCGCTACTGCTGCCAATCATCCGAGCAGCGGCATGTTGTGCAAGCTGTAAAGATTTAATATAAACACTGGGGGAAACCCACATAGACAATATCCTTATGATCAATCACTCCATGTCTAATAGAGGAGATAGCCCATGTACAAGGCATCATTTGTAAAATACACCACATCCAAATTAACTAATTTGTGGTTGAAAAGATAAATTTGAAGCTAATAACAAACCTAGGTACTGAACCTTATCCTGGGCAGATATTGGATCAAATACTGAGTCCAAAAGTAAATATTTAGGTGAGAAAAACTGTTGGTTGGCATTCATAAATAAAACCTCTCTTTTTTTTTTAAGGGTGCCATTTTCCAAAAACCAATTTGAAATTAGAGAATGGTATTTTACATTATAAAATTCATGAGGCCAATGAGTTTGCTGGATTGGAGACAGTAATAAAACATTATTGGCATAAAGCCAGAATGAAATGTCTCATGACCAAAGTAACTGACAGAAAGGCTTCATAGATATCAGAAAGTGTGGCAGATAAGGGAGAAACTTGGGGGATGCCTTTCTTAATACTGAATCAGCTTCACAAAAATGTACTTGCTGTGATCTACGTTCAAGAAATGAGGAAAACCAAGTCAAGTACCTGTCCCTCCTATTCTGCATTCAACTGTCTCAACACAATGTTATAGATTACAGAATCAAATGCTGCAGAGAGATTGATGAAAAGAAATATAGGCTGTTTCTGACGTTTCAAGTCCAATCAAAATGTCATTTAATAGAGACATAATTAAAGTTTTGGAACCATGACCGATCCGAAAGCCATGTTGCCACTCATCAAGTAAATCATTACCCCAACGTAATTGTCCAATTGAAGACGATCACCCTGCTCAATTAATTTCTCTAATAATGGCAGAGTGGAAATTGGTCAGTAACAGGAACAATCAACTTGAGCATTTCCTATCTTCTTTTTAATTGGTTTGACAATTGCTCTTTTAAGAGAGGATGGCACGGAACTAGAAACTAACAAAGCTTGAATTCATTCTTTTAGGACCTGTATTACTTCGTGACTTAACAATTTGACAACTGACGCAGGGATGGTATCTAGTGCATACACATCACATCTAGTAAGGATAAAATGAAATCATCACTAATAGGTAAAAATGTGTCCCAACAACTCAATTTCATATGTCTTGCAATTTACCATCTCTAACTACCAACTGAAATATGGACCAATTAAAGCATTTGTTTTAGCATTAAGATAATGAGCAAATTCATAACCATTAAAACCAGATTTATCTTTAGGTCTAGAAAATGCTTTCTGAATTCTAGATGAAAAAAATACTTTTCTTTAACATCATTTATTTATTTATTTATTTACTCACTTGCTTACTTTTATTTACTGTGGTATATATAGAACAGGAACAATCAAAATGTTTTACATAGAACAGGCATTAAAGTGGACATTAAGGGCCCAATTCCGTCCCAGATGTACAGAGGGGCTCGCGATTCTGATCCCGTGGGGCACGTCTAGCCCCATGGGATCAGAATTGTGAACAGTCCTGCACGTGCAGGCCGGGACTGCGATTCATTCTGGCCTGCACATACAGGACTGTCACCGGTTAACTCAGTCAAGGGTCTCCTATGGAGCTGTAGCTCCATGGCATCAGGTTGCCATGGCACCGCGGCTCCATTGAAGAGCCGCGATGCTGGCGGCCACAAAAATTATATTGCCCTCAGCCTGAATCCCGATCTGGCCTCCTCTGGCCCTCCCCAGTGCAATTAAGAAATGCCCAGGGACGTTATTCCACCTCAGAGGTGGAATAACTTCCCCGCACATGTCACCGGCCCTGGACGTACAGGGCCAACATTAGAATTGGTCCTGTATGTCCAGGGCCTGCGACCGCCCAGACTCTGCCCTCAAACCTCCCCTTCCTTGCCCCATCTAACTTCCCCGCACAACCGGCAGGGAAGTTAGTTGTGGCCGGGAGAAGAAACAAATAGCCCCTAAATGATTAACACTGAACAGAGACATCAACTTGGGTAGTAACTGGGGGAACTAAATTACAAGTTGGTAAGAGGTTCATAAGAGATTAACATCGGGGAAGTTGTAATTGAGGGGTGACAGGCATTGTTACACGTTTATTTATTTGAACATACAGCACAATCCTCAAAAAAACAGAACAGCATACCAGCGATAGACACAAGATGCACACAAAAGGCTAGGAAATGAATGCACAACAGGAAGTGTACCAATAGACCATGCCAAATCCAGACATACACAAGGGTGACACGCAGAAGAAAGGTCAGCACCAAACACCGTAAATCCCCTCAAAGTCTTTTAAGACTATATAATATCAACATTTGAAGTTTTAGTTTCAGCAGTTCTTAATTTGTACCATCGCTTTTCTGCTCTACAAACTTCCTTTTCATGTCTTTTAATACACTAGAAAACCAAGTATCATATCTAGTTTGTGTGGTGTTGGTATGAAAAGAATGATTCACATAGAAGTGATTTCAGGAAAAAACTTAAGACCCACCTCTTTCAGACCCATTACAACCTAACCTAGTCAGAGTGTCATATACTATTTGAGCAACATGCCCACTTAAACTAATCATACCAGCAAGAAATGCGTCCTGTAATTATGTAAAGTATGTATATATGTAAAGCCGTTTCTCAAGCAATCAAATGTATATATGTAAGACTCCTCTCAAACAATCAAATGTAAATCTGTAACCGTTTGATGTGCCTATTACCCATCCCTGCAATCATACTGTATGTTCTAATCCTGGCCTGTACAGCCTCTCCCTTATGTATAGAAAACCGCTGCTGATCGCTGGAAGTAGCGGGATACAAGTGTACACTAAATAAATAAATAAGAGCAGTACCTCCGTATTCCAGTACGTTACTAATGTTTCTCAGTCTTCATTCACTATCACTGTAATAGGAGCAAGAATTTCTAAAAGCCTCACTATCAAAGGCAGTAATCAAACTGACTGAGTTTGAACCATTTTACCTTCCACAACACAATTAATTTTAAGTAGTCAGACCAAGGGAGTTCAAAATTCAGAATTTTATTACAAATAAAGAAAACTCCATTCTCACAAGAACTAAAAAAGAAAACAGATCCAAAACCTGACCCTTCATATGAGTAGGGAAAGCTACTAATTGATTAACACCCAGGACATCCGTAACATCAATAATATATCTTACTCTGGGTGAGGCCCGTAATTCATCAAAGTGCATCTTAAAATTATCAGAAATGAACAACTTAGATAAATCATAGTCAGCATTAGTCAAGCATTCAAGAAGCATTTAGATAATCAAAACATTTATGGCGAGATGTAAACCATGGCGAGATGTAAACCATACATATATTCAAAAGTTGACTTTTCAATATAATAGCTTAAGAGAAAGGAGTCTTTAACTCAGTTAAAAGCATCATTTCTATTATTTATTAATTATTACCCAAACTTGCCCTCCCCCCTTTTCAATTAACTCTGATAGTCTGCAAGGCTTGATAGCCAGATGAGCAAATTTCATGAAACACAACTGTAACAGCATCAGTCATTCATGATTCTGCTATGTCAACAACATCAAGAGTTATATATGATAATATCTAAGATAAGAGGCCATTGTTACAAACTTGTCTGACTTTTATGAAATCAATTGCTAGTTTATGATCAATACTCAAATGGTTATTGGATAAGGTACATTGCATTTCCCTCAAAAAACATCCACATGGATCCAATGAGTGGTGACCAGCAAATGGTAATGTACGAAGGGTGTCCGATATTAAAGGTACAGGCCAAAATTACACTAACATTTGTATTTAAAGAAATTATTCAGTACATTCCACCAAAAACTACATACTTTTGTTTACTTCTCCACATAATCGCCTTAAACATTGAGACATTTATCCCAGCGTGACACTAGTTTGAACATCCCTTCACAGTACAGTTGCGTGTCAAGTTGCTTGAAGTAGTTCATAACGGTGTCTTGCAATTCCTCCTGATCCGCAAAGCAATGACAGGTGAGGTTAACAGTTTCATAGCCCTCTGTAGACAGACAGCATGACAACTTCCCAGATTTCTTTTCTTAGCACTGCATCATTCACCAGCAAGTTTTGGCAAGCAAGAGACTCAATACAAAGACTGTCATGGACATCACTTTCAAAATTGTAAATTCAGTTCGTGGAAGATCACTTCAAAGACAGCTTTTCAGTCTTACTCTTGATGAAGGGGCAGCGGAAATCATTTTGCACACAGATGTAAGGTGGCTAAGTAGGCACAAATTTCTGCAAAGATTTCGTGATTTGCTGAATGAAATAAGAAGTTTTTTGAAGGAGAGGGGAGATGACCAAGCAAAGTTGGAAGATGAGTAGTGGTTATGTGATCTGGCATTTCTCGCTGACTTTACAGGCAAACTAAGTGATATGAACCTTGAACTACAAGGTAACAACAAATGCATTGGCGAGATGAGTACAGGGAGGAGTGGCCTAGTGATTGGGGCAAGTTACCTCAGGCTGGAGGGTCGGGGGTTCAAATCCCACTAGAGGACAGCAACTTTGGGCCGGAAGGACTGAGGTTTCTAGTCCCACAGGTGCTCCTTGTGGTCTTGGGCAAGCCACTTAACCCTCCATTGCCCATGTTCCTTGTAAGTATTAGTGTATGTGTCTCATATCCCCTCATGTTAAATGTATCCCCCAATTGTGTTGTGACCACTTTGATTGAAGGATAAGGTGGTATACAAAACTGTCTAAATAAATCAATCCTACAAGAGCAAATTTGAGCTAACGATGACTGACCTTGCAAACAACACTTTTGATCATTTTCCTAATACACTAGGAAAACCAGGACCATCTGGGACAATATCCAAGTTTTGTTTTTCAGAACGAGAAGTATGTGACAGAAATCTGTTCTGTTATCCAGGAATTTGAAAATAGATTCTGTGACTTCCAAAAAAATTGGAACAGTTGTGGAGTACTTTTCATACCCATTCAAAGTAGATGTGGACATTAAAGAAACTGTAGCTGCTATCAGTAAAAATTACTCATTGAACAAGCCATCTCTTGAAAACGAAATATTAACCCTTAAAAATGAGATTTTTCTCAAGACCCGTGCTGAGCAAGAATCGTTTTGGACGCTTGTGCCTAGAGACAAATTTCCCAACTTCAGAAGATGCAGTGAAGCTGTACACTCCTGTTTCGGTTCAACTTATTTGTGTGAATCTGCGTTTTCCCATCTGAAAATGACAGAGTACACAACGTTCCAACATGACAGATGAACATCTCCAGGATTCCCTGAGACTGGCCCTCATGCAATATTCACCCAACTTCAAAAAGCTGGTGGATGAAATGCAGGCTCAGACATCTCACTAATGAGCAAGAGCGAAATATTAAAGATTGTGCAAGATCAGCCTGGATCAATAGTCAACCTAAATTTAACACAAATTACTCAATAAAAGTTAAAGAAAGTTATTACTCAATAAAACTTTAAGAAAAAATGTACTTTCCATTTCCCCTCGCAGTTCTTACTGGATCTTCGTCTCTCTGTTTTGTTTTTGCTTTTGCTTAATTTGCTTAACAGCTGATCACATCCAAGTAAATGACAGAAGGTGCATCAAAAATGGGGGGGGGGGGAATCCTCCAACTTTATTGGATTACAATTTAATTTGAAACTAATCTGAAACTTAATTTTCATGGTGGTAGATCACCTGCACTTTTCGCCGGAAAACGTGGATCACAAACTGTTCAAAGTTGGAATGCCTGCTATACAGGATTCTCTGGAACGATGACCTCCCCACATGCACGCATGCACACACACACACACATAGTCACACATTGCCACAGAATGCTATAGCCCTTAAGGAAACTCCCCATTTGGTCACTGACCCAAAATAAATTTACTCACAGAACTTGGTTCCTTAATCTTGGGCTCTAGATACATGGATATATGTAGAGGTCCAAGTAATATGGCAATAGCTCAAACTGGAGCCTTTTCTGTTCAGGATGCTGACTGAGTAGAATCCAGTTATGGAGAGTTCCAAGTGGATCCCATCCTTAGGGCTGTTGATGCATTGATGAAACTAGGAACACTGGGAGAATAAGTCTTTTAAAATGGGGAAAAAGTTCGGGATGATTACAAATGAGTGAAGGCTGATGGCACCAAAATCCTACACAGATCCAAAGAAAGGAGGAAGAAACTTGCATAGCCACTGATCTTGGCATAATCCCCATCATCTAGCTATTATAACTTTAGTCTCGTGAAGTCAGTGTCGAGTTATGGTGACCATGTGGACAGTTGTGTTAAACTGTGTTTGGCTAATTGTTGAAAGAGTGGCATCCCAAGCACAATCTTTTATTTATAGGCTCTTAATCCAGTTATGGGAAAGGAGATTACCTTATTCACTTTCAGGTTTAGCCAGTTATCTTCGCCAGCATGTTATTAGGCCTTAGGAAAAAGATTAATTAGTTCATTGCAGTTTATCTTGACGTGAACATTAAACACAGTCTTTTAAACCTATTAGATATATTTGTATTGGTTCAAGTATCCCTATTACTTTAGCTACTTTATATAAGTGAACAACTTTAAATAGCTAAACAAATCATTAAAACTAAGATGCAGAAGGCAGTCCAACAGTGAGATGAGGGCTATCCAGTCTTTTGCACTGACTGTTGCTTTTATGATTATCTCCCAGTTGGTGAGATATCTTGTGTGCAGTAGATGCAAAGAGCTCCATGCTCTCAGGGAACAAGTCCGATCTTTGGAGGCTAGAGTGGCAGACTTGGAGGAGCTTAGATAGACAGAGAGATATATAAATGAGACCTACAGGGACATAGTAGAGAAGTCTAACCTCCAGACTGGCAGCCTCTTTGCTGCCATGGAGGAGAGAGGTTCTGTAAATGGAGAGCACCAACTTGGTGTTGCAGGAAGTAGTCCTGTAGCTAGGACTTCTCCTCCAAGTTATGTAATACCCTCTCACACTGAGGAGGTGTCTCTAGGGCCATTATAGGTGGTGATTGATTCATTAGGCATGTAGATAGCTGGATGGCTGGTGGGCATGAGTGTCGCCTGGTAACTTGCCTGCCTGATGTGAAGATAGTTGACCTCACGTGCCACCTAAATAAGATTTTAGATAGTGCTGGAGAGTATACTATTATCTTGATATATGTTGGTATGAATGAGATAAGAAAGTGTGGGAGGGAGGTTCTGTAAGCCAAATTTAGGATTTTAGGTAGAATATTGAAATCCAGAACTTCCAAAGTAGAGTTCTCAAAAATGCTTCCCATTCTACATGCAGGACCCAAGAGATAGGCAGAGCTGCAGAATCTCAATGTGTAGATGAGTCGATGGTACAAGGAAGAGGGTTTTAGATTTGTTAGGAACTGGGCAATATTCTGGAAAAGGGTGGGGCTTTTTTGAAAGGATGGGCTCCACTGTAACCAGGTGGAACCAGGCTGCTGGCATTAACCTTTATAAAGGAGAGAGCAGTTTTTAAACTAGATAATGGAGGAAAACTGACAGTCACCTAAGAGCATGTGGTTTGGAATGCTGTATCTTTGAAGGATACTAGCAAAACAAGGAAGTTAGGGCATCCTGATAGAGAGGTTCCAACAAATAAATAACCCATATGCCTTTAAGTAAAGAACAGAGTTGAAGGATTCCAAATTACATCTATCAACTGATAACCAGATTGTTAATATAGACAAAATACAAACTTTGAAATGCCTGTCTAGGAAATAAGCAGGGAGAGTTAGAATATATAGCACTGCATGAAGGTTGGATATAATTGTCATCTCAGAGACCTAGTGGGAGGAAGATAACCAATGGGGCACTGTTTTAACAGGTTTGTGATACAAACTATATTGCAATGATAAGGTAGATCACATTGGAGAAGGGGTGACACTATATGTTAGAGGGGGCATTGAGTCAAACAGGATAAAGGTTCTGCAGGAATCAAAATACACTGTAGAATCTTTATGGATAGAAATTACATGTAAAAAGGGGAAGGCAATGACAGTGAGAGGTGTACTACTGTCTACCTGAACAGCGAAACAGCAGGTTCATAAAACAGAAAACCAGGCTTCTTATTGTCAAACCAAAACCCCAACGCGTTTCAGCCAAGAAGTCCTTCCTCAGGGGGTACAAAACCTCAAAATAAAAACAAAAGATCATATATGAAAAGAATAATACATAACAATACACGTACATAAAAACCCGTATACATAAAATCAAGGGAACAGCATACCAATGAAACACAAAGTACAATTATAAAAAATACTTAATACCATAAATTAATAAATAAACAATGAAAATGAATGGTTGACAATCAATATAAATAAATAAACAAACTATATAAATAAATATATAAAACAAATAAAACCATACATTGTATGCAATGTTAAAATATTAAATGCATGAAGGACTTTATGAACATTAAGCTCTAAAAGGGAGAGGAGGATCAAGGAACAAACTCAGGAGAAAGAGGGATACCTGGAAAATAGGGTTACCAAAACTACACTGTAGTGGTATCAGTTTTGTGGTTCTGCTATTCTTCAAAAGAAGAGCCACTTAAAACAATAACCTCAGTAACTGAAACCTATAAAGAAAAATAAAAAGCTATATATCAGGAATTCTTTAACACATCTATAAGGTGGGAAAGGAAGATAAAGAATATATATTAAGAACGCCTCAATATACCTACAGGAGAGGGAGTAAAGACCTCTACATTCCATTGTACATGGTAAAATATATTAAAACAGTTAAAAGGGATCCAGAAAACTTCTTGTACCTAAAACAGTGAAAATGAGTGTAATGCCATCAATTATAAGAACATAAGATATGCCATACTGGGTCAGACCAAGATCCATCAAGCCCAGTATCCTGTTTCCAACAGTGGCCAATCTAGGTCATACTGTGGGACCCTAGCCTGGGCCTAAGGCTTACAGCTATGGGCTGCCTTTTGTCTGTCCTTAAATGCAACTTTATTCTTTGTCGCCAGCAATGCACCCTGGAACTTGTAGTAGATAATTCACAATCAAAGACAAACTGTAGTTGTGCAACCGTTGGTTGAGGCAAACAAGAATATTTATTTTTGTGGATTTCCAAACGCATTAAAGTTCAGGCACACAAACACAATGGATACTTCTCCAATAACACAAAAGTAAAGTAAGGAAACTGGAACTGAAGATAAACTGAGCACAAGTCTCTTTAACAAAAACTGTTATCTTCAATAAAGCAAAACACAGCACAGCCTTATAAGCAATTTCAGCAAAGGTAATTTTCTTCTTTTCCAAAACCTTCTTTTAACCCTGCTTACAGGTTTTTTATCAAGCTTCTTTAAAGCAAAGAGAACAATCCATTAGAGTGTCTTCTGGAATGGATTGTTGCTCACAGCAATCAATCTGCATAGGTTCTGGTACTACGGCCGGCTTATCTTTGGTCTCAACAGCTTCTTCAAACTTTCTGGCTTGTAGGAATTCATAAAACTCATTCCATAACTTCTGTTTCTGGTCATGAACATTTACATTCGAGGAGTGAGCTTTCCCTCCCTCTAATGCTTGCTTTAAAGTCTCTAGTGTGTCCACATTCACTGCCCTACTTGTGGCTGGGTTATGGTTCTTTCCCCAAAGGAACGTATCCACCCACCTTCTAGCAGTTGGACCTTTCAGCATAGGGTCTTGAATATTGGACAGAGGTACCTGGTCCAGCTGGTTTGTAGCCTTTCCAACTAACCGTCTGCTGGCTTTAGGTCTGGGAGTTTTTCTCAGATATGGAGTGCTTCCTTCTCTGCTTTCAGCCTTCAGCAACTGGAAGTCAGCCTCCTCGTGGCTCTCAGCTCTCCTAACTCTCTGAGCTCTTTCCTCCTGGGAAATTTCTTCCCCCTGGGAACTTTCTTCCCCCTGGGAACTCCTCCGTGCACGCTGAGAACTCCTCTGTGAACTCTGTAAGCTCCGTGTGCTCTCTCTCTTCTTCTCCCCCGTGCTCTGTTTGGAGATGGGTTTAAAAACCTGTTTCTTTCCTGCCACACCTTCCTCTTTGCACGTGTGCTCATAATCAGTAAGCAAGCCTGCCTCCTCGTCAGAGCTAGGGCGTGGCTTGGCTTGACTTTTTTTCAAGGTAGTTTTTCTACCTCTGTGCAAACCTTGGCTGTCAATAGTTTTAAAGGCACAAGTACCATTTTCCTCTATTTCCATTCTTTCCTGATCACTCTCATCACCACAGATCCCCCCCCCCCTTAAGACATCACGGGCTGGCAAAATTTTCCTTGCACAGCTCGTGATCCTAGCCGGGCCATAGGTGTTGCTCCGCCACCTTTCTGTTCTCGGGTCTACTTTGGCTAGATGAGCTAAGGCTATTCTCTCATGCCAGGGTTTTAACACATTGACATGGAAGACCTGTTGGCGGCCTCTCCTGTTTTTGATTAAGTACGAGAGTGGCCCTACGGCTTTCACCACCCTATAAAGCCCCTTCCACTGGCTCTCAAATTTTGGAGTGGCCCCTGCCACCATTACAATAACCTTTTCACCAACTGCCAGTTGGCGAGGTTTTGTTCCCTGATCATAATATTCTTTCTGTTTTAACTGGCTCATTTTTAAATTGTCCTCCGCAATTTGGGATGTTCGCTGTAACTTACCCTTCAAGTCTCGTAAGAATTGAGGCACACCCACTTCCTCCGCTCCAGGCTCTATCCACTGTTCTCGCAGTATATCTAGGATACCTCGGGGAGGACGGCCATACATCAATTCATATGGTGAGGTCCCTAAAGAGGCTTGCTTCCGCTCCCTGCAGGCATATAGGACGAAAGGGAGCATAGTGTCCCAGTCGGCCATATTGCCCTCTAAGCTTCGCCTTAACCATATTTTTCAGTGTCTGATTTTGTCTCTCGACCAATCCGTTTGACTGTGGGTGATAGGCGGAGGTCTTTATATGCTGAATCCCAAAGGCATCCCACACTTGGGCTAAGTATTTAGCCATAAAATTGCTGCTTCTATCAGTAAGTACCTCCCGGGGAAAACCCACCTCGCAGAATAGTTTTATCAGTTCCCCCGCTACTGCCTTCGCTGATATATTACAGAGTGGAACAGCCTAAGGAAACCTCGTGGCCTGGTCTACCACTACTAACAGGTACTGGAGCCCACGGGGTGTCCGTATTAGTGGTCCCACAATGTCCATGGCTATCCTGTGAATGGGCATTGTAATTATCGGTAAGGGCATCAGGGGTACTTCCCTTGGAAGCACTGAGGAGACACGTTGACAAGAAGGGCAAGATTCGCAGAATTTTGTAGTCTCCTTAAAAATACCTGGCCAATAAAAGCAGGCCAAAATTTGGTCCAGGTTCCCTTTATCCCTTTATGACCTCCTACTGGGTGGTCATGCGCAAGCTTTAAAACTAAGCTTTTGAACGTCATGGGCACTACCAGCTGCTTACGTTTACTTCTTGTTCTAGGATCTAGGCTCTCCCTGTATAATATTCCCTGCTCCAAAAGGAACCTAGGCAAGGTGTCCCTCTCCTCCTGGGCATATTTAAAAGCATGGGTCAGCGCAGAATCTGCCTGCTGTTCCTTGGAGAAGGACGGGAATTTATCCACCAGCTCAGCTGGAACCCACGGTAACCCTTGTCCGGCCTGTGCCTCCGCTCTGTTTTGGGACCTTGACTGTTTCTCCTTCCGTTTTTCTGCCCTTCCCTTCCGGGTTTTATCTCTTGAGGAAGTTATCAGATCTTCATGTGACGGAAGATCTTTTACTGCTTCCTCTATGGATACTTCCCCCTCTTCCTGGGGTTTTGACTGGGCCCTCGTAGACACCATGGTCTTCTTTGGTTGTAAACCCCGTTCTATGCCTTTGTGAAACTGTGGCCAATCTCTCCCTAGCACTAAACTATAAGGCAAGCAGGGGACCACAGCTATTGGTATCTCCCTCTTCAGGCCTAACCCTTTCACTAGGAGTTGGTAAACTGGGTAAGAGGATGCTGAACCATGAATACATCTCATCTTTACAACATTAACAGGTTGCTTGGGAACTGCCTCACTATGTATTTCAATTTGCTGCCAAAATGCCTTAGACATCATGGTTTGGTCCGCACCAGAGTCTAAGAGCGCGTCAGTAACAACACCTTGTACCTCCACTGATAATATGAAACCTTCCCTGACTCTCTGGGTGTTTGCAGTCATCAGTGCTGTTTTCCAATTACACTCTCTTTGTAAATGACCTTGATTACCACATCTGAAACATTTCTTTGTTACAACATGAGATTTTAACAGGGGCATACATATTTTCATGGGATCCTCCCTCAGTTTTGTCCTCCTTTCTGATACCTCTGATATTGTCAGCTTGGAAGCGCTACCGCTTTCTCGGGCAGTCAACTCCGCCTCCATGAAGCGTTCCGTAAGCATTATCGCTTCTTGTGGGTTCTGACAATTTTGGAGTATCAGAAAGGTATGAATATCTTTTGGTACAGCTGCCATATATTGTTCTAACACAATGCAATCAATTATGGAGTCCACAGACTTCCCTTCGGGTGCTAACCACTTAGTTACTAGGCTTCTAACACGCTGGCATAAGGCTTTAGGCGTCTCACCGGGCTTTAGCCTTACACTTCTCAAGAGCCTAAGGTATACCAAGGGAGTCAGATCTAACCTATCTCGAATGGCTTTTTGCAGCTCTTCATAATTATTAGCATGCTCTGCGGGCATAGCCCGATATGCGGCTAAGGCCTCCCCAGTAAGGGATGCGGCAAGGCGCATGGCCCACTGCTCTTTAGGGCCACCCACTAATACGAGCTACACTATCAAAAGATTCAATAAAGTCATTAATATCATCTTTATCGGTCAAGGGTCCAAAGTTAAAGTTCCCACTAGCATGAAAATCTAGTGTGCATGCATAGTATGGTGTTGTAGAACCTGGTGGAATCCTCGCTGATGCAGCCTGCTCCCTCTGGCTCGTTAGCCAGGCCTCCATCATTTCAAGGAATGGCTTTTGTTGGGCCTGCATCTGTGCTGCGGATTGGGCCTGAGCCTGCAATGACATCTCTCGTTGCCTTTCAAACTGGCTCGCCATCCATTTGAAGATTTCTTGGTATTCCATGGTTTTCTCCATTCTGAAATGAGAAGAAAAACATACCCAAGTGCGATACCACAGCTACTTCACGGTATTTCTTGCTTTTATTAACCGAATACCCTACACCCTTGCCCTGGTATCCTAACCAGCCCAGTTAGGTACCGGTTACCTGGCTCAGGTGTAGCCTCAAGCTTTTTCTTTTCACCGGTGAAGACTCAGCAATCTTCCCACGAGTCAGCTCTGCGTCCAGCATGCTCCTTTTCAGGGCTCTGCAGTGACTTGACTCTCGATGTGAAACTGGAGTTGTAAATCCTCTTTTGCGCATGCGTGGTACAAAATCCAAACTACTGCGCCACTTGTGGGACCCTAGCCTGGGCCTAAGGCTTACAGCTATGGGCTGCCTTTTGTCTGTCCTTAAATGCAACTTTATTCTTTGTCGCCAGCAATGCACCCTGGAACTTGTAGTAGATAATTCACAATCAAAGACAAACTGTAGTTGTGCAACCGTTGGTTGAGGCAAACAAGAATATTTATTTTTGTGGATTTCCAAACGCATTAAAGTTCAGGCACACAAACACAATGGATACTTCTCCAATAACACAAAAGTAAAGTAAGGAAACTGGAACTGAAGGTAAACTGAGCACAAGTCTCTTTAACAAAAACTGTTATCTACAATAAAGCAAAACACAGCACAGCCTTATAAGCAATTTCAGCAAAGGTAATTTTCTTCTTTTCCAAAATCTTCTTTTAACCCTGCTTACAGGTTTTTTTATCAAGCTTCTTTAAAGCAAAGAGAGCAATCCATTAGAGTGTCCTCTGGAATGGATTGTGGCTCACAGCAATCAATCTGCATAGGTTCTGGTACTACGGCCGGCTTATCTTTGGTCTCAACAGCTTCTTCAAACTTTCTGGCTTGTAGGAATCCATAAAACTCATTCCATAACTTCTGTTTCTGGTCATGAACATTTACATTCGAGGAGTGAGCTTTCCCTCCCTCTAATGCTTGCTTTAAAGTCTCTAGTGTGTCCACATTCACCTGGTACCTGTTCCAGCTGCTTTGTAGCCTTTCCAACTAACCGTCTGCTGGCTTCAGGTCTGGGAGTTTTTCTCAGATATGGAGTGCTTCCTTCTCTGCTTTTAGCCTTCAGCAACTGGAAGTCAGCCTCCTCGTGGCTCTCAGCTCTCCTAACTCTCTGAACTCTTTCCTCCTGGGAACTTTCTTCCCCCTGGGAACTCCTCTGTGCACGCTGAGAACTCCTCTGTGAGCTCTGTAAGCTCCGTGTGCTCTCTCTCTTTTTCTCCCCCGTGCTCTGTTTGGAGACGGGTTTAAAAACCTGTTTCTTTCCTGCCACACCTTCCTCTTTGCACGTGTGCTTGTAATCAGTAAGCAAGCCTGCCTCCTCGTCAGAGCTAGGGCGTGGCTTGGCGTGACTTTTTTTCAAAGTAGTTTTTCTACCTCTGTGCAAAGCTTGGCTGTCAATAGAGCAAAATGGTACTTGTGCCTTTAAAACTATTTCCATTCTTTCCTGATCACTCTCATCACCACAATACGTACCTAGCAGTTTCCCCAAAAGACACAGGTTCCGCAATGCTTGTATTGGGTCAAGCATTGATATCCTGGGTCCCTTCTTAATAATGGTTTATGGACCTTTCCTCCAGTTACACTGACAGCCTTTACTACATCCTCCGGTAACAAATTCCAAAGTTTGATTACACGTTGAGTGAAAAAATATTTTCTTTTATTAGTCTTAAATAGTTTACCCTGTAGCTTCATTGCATGTCCCCTAGTTTTTTTATATTCTGATTACGTAAACAATCGATCTACGTTTACCCATTCCACTCCATTCATTAATTTATAGACTTCTATCATATCTCCCCTCAGCCGTCTCTTTTCCAGGTTAAAGAGCCCTAACCTTTTTAGCCTTTCTTCACAGGGGTATCCTTCCATCCCCTTCTC
Organism: Ichthyophis bannanicus; assembly: GCA_033557465.1. Taxonomy (NCBI): domain Eukaryota; kingdom Metazoa; phylum Chordata; class Amphibia; order Gymnophiona; family Ichthyophiidae; genus Ichthyophis; species Ichthyophis bannanicus. Next base: position 551,018,018 of record CM066033.1, read on the forward strand.
TGAACCTTTTCTAATAACGCTATATCCTTTTTAGATACGGCAACCAGAATTGCACACAATATTCAAGGTGCGGTTGCACCACGGAACAATGCAATGTGTGCCTTCGAGTCAGTCCTGACTCCTGGTGACCCAGAAGCTCCTGGGTTTTCTTGGCAGTGTCACCGGAAGTAGATTGCCAGGCCTTTCTTCCGAGGCAATGGAGGGTTAAGTGACTTGCCCAAGGCCACAAGGAGTGCTAGTGGTAATTGAACCCTGGTTGATTGGTTACCAAGCCAGTGTTCTAACCACTAGGCTACTCCTCCACTCCAATGGAATAATACAGAGGCATTATTAATATCCTTTGTTTTATTTTCCATTCCTTTCCTTATGATACCTAGCATTCTATTTGCTCTCTTGGCAGCTACTGCACACTGGGCAGAGGGTTTTTAACATGTTATCCACAGTGACGCCTAAATCTTTTTCCTGGGTGGTGGTTCCTAATGTGGAACCTTGCATCGTGTAACCATAGTTTGGGTTGTTCTTCCCTAGGTGCATAACTTTGCACTTGTCCACATTAAATTTCATCTGCCATTTTGATGCCCAGTCTTCCAATTTATCAAGATCCTCTTGCAATTTTCCAGAATTCTCTTGGGTTTTAACAACTTTAAATAGTTTTGTGTCATCTGCAAATTTGATAACCTCACTCGTTATTCCCTTTTCCAGGTCATTTATGAATATGTCAAAAAGCAGCGGACCCAGCACAGATCCCTGGGGTACACCACTATTCACCTTTCTCCATTGGGAAAATTGGCCATTTAGCCCTACCCTCTGCTTTCTATCTTTTAACCAGTTCCTGATCCAAAATAGTACACTGCCTCCTATCCCATGACTCTAGTTTTGCCAAAAGTCTTTGATGAGGGACCTTGTCAAAGGCTTTCTGAAAGTCCAAATATACTATATCAACCGACTCACCTTTGTCTACCTGTTTATTCACACCTTCAAAAAAATCATAACAGATTAGAAAGACAAGATCTTCCTTGTCTAAAGCCATGTTGGCTGTCTCCCATTAAGCCATGACTATTGTGATGAAGCAGATGCCAGTAAACCCATGGAGATAGAAGAAAACACTGATCTCTTTAAAGGAAATGATATACATAAGGTGCAGTTAGTGAGAAGTGCAGCTAGAGGGAGCATGCACGGAGATTCAGAAGGTAGGCTGACACGCCCAGGTTGGGATGATGCAAGAACCAATTCAAAGCATAATCAGATACACCTGGTCAGAGGGACAGATTCCTTACCTAAGAAACAGCTTTATAAGCAAAGCATAGACAAGCCAGAGGAGAGAGGAGCGGCATGAGCCGCAGCAGCTGCTGATAGAGAAGAAAGAGAAAGGAGACGGCTCCAAAGAGAGGAGAAAAGGCAGTTGAACTTGCAGCCCTTACAGGAAAGGAACAAGTTCCAGGAGAGCCAGTTTCAGGCTGGGAAGCTCCAGAAGGAAGTCTTCAGGAAGGACAGAAGGAGAACCGGGAGAGTGCCTGGTAGGGAGAATACCAGACACACAGACCCAAGAGTTCAGAGGTACCTTCATGCTTCTTCCCCTGTATGGGAGCCCCAAGGAGTTCAGAGGTGGGTGAACCAGACTCAGTCCAGGAGTCTAAGAGACACAGATCTGAACCAGGAACTGAGGTCAGGTCACAGAAAGGCCAGGAAGCCAGGGAGCCGTAAGAGCAGCCAAGGCAGCTGGAGAAAGGTTTGGGAACCTATAGAAAGAGTGCTTACCAAAAATCCTGTTGCATATTTGCCAGACCGGGTACAGCCAGGCTGGAGAGCCTTAGGAAGAGGTTCTGAAGTAAAACCAGGAATATATGGGGAAAGCTCAGAGGCCACAGATATCTCAGCAGAACAAGAGGCTATGCAGATAGACCCTGATGAACCTGGCCCTTTGCTAACTGAATGCCCTATGGACTGTATGTTTTGTTGTACTGGGAGTTTAGAATCCTTGAGAGAAATATAGCATTAGGATATACTTTTGAAACACAGTTTTGTTTGACAAGCTGAAAGAAGAAGCATTGCTTTTGTTTGTATAACCTGTTTTGTTTGAACCCTGCATAACTAACAAAGCCTGTGAAGCATATCCAAGTTTTGACCTATGTAAATACCTTATGTGAAAATCCTGAACAAGGTGGAAATCCTGTTGTCTTCGTTTGAACCTTTTGTGCATTAAGGGAATAAAACCCTATACTTTACCATTCACATGGCTTACACAACTATTCATTATGAAGAAAGGGACTACTAGTACCAGAAGGCTTCTGGGCTAACAAAGGTTTCTACCTTCAATACAACAATAATGTCCACACTGACCTTCAAGCACGTGGCTAAAGGGATGGGGTTGTGACACTATCTACATGTTCAGCCATTTTGTTCATTATGATGGTTTCTACCATTTTTCCCAGTACTGATGTCAGGCTCACCGGTCTGTAGTTTCCCGGATCACCCCGGAACCCTTTTTAAAAATTGGCATTACGTTCGCCATCCTCCAATCTTCAGGTATTACAGATGATTTTAATGATAGTTCACAGATTACTAATAGCAGGTCTGCAATCTCATATTTCAGTTCTTTCAACACCCTTGGATGTATATCATCCAGACCAGGTGATTTGCTACTCTTCAGTTTATCTAATAGTTGTAATACATCTTCATGATGTATCGATATTTCCTTCAATTCTTCCGCACCTTTAAATACCACTTCAGTCATGGATAACATCCCTGCATCTTCCTCAGTAAAGACCGAAGCAAAGAATTCATTCAGTCTCTCCGCTATCGCCTTGTCGCCTCTTAGTGCCCCTTTAACCCCTATATCATCTAATGGACCAACTGACTCTCTCACAGATTTTTTGCTACGAATGTACTTGAAAAAGTCTTTATTTCGCGTTTTTGCTGCCGCAGCAATCTTCTTCTCAAATTTTCTCTTTGCCTGCCTTATCAATGCCTTGCATTTAACTTGCCAGTGCTTGTGCTGTTTCCAGGTTTCATCATTTGGCTCTTTTTTCCATTTCCTGAAAGATGCTTTTTTGGCAACAACAGCCTCTCTGACCTCACCTTTAAACCATGCTGGCAGTTTTTTGGACTTCCTTCCACTTTTCTTAAAGCATGGAATACAGCTGGTCTGGGCTTCCAAGATAGTATTTTTCAACAAAACCCAAGCTTGATGTAAGTCTTTAACCTTTGCAACTGCTCCTTTTAGTTTTTTCTTAACTATTTTCCTCATTTTATCATAGTCTGCCTTTTGAAAGTTAAAATGTAGTACTGTGTATTTCCTTACTATCCCTCCTCCACTAAATCAAAGGCGATCATGCTATGATCACTATTGCCAAGTGGCCCCAACACCCTTATCTCTTGCACCAGATCTGGTGTTCCACTAAGGACTAGGTCCAGTATGGCTTCCCCTCTGGTTGGTTCATGAACCAACTGCTCCAAGAAGCAGTCATTTATTTCATCTAGGAACTTTATCTCCTTAGCATGTCCTGCCGTGACACTGACCCAGTCGATGCCGGGGTAATTGAAATCACCCATTATTATTACTGTGCTGTAACGTTTGTTAGCGTCCTTGATTTCTTTGAGTATTTCATCATCCATTTGTTCATTCTGGCCAGGCGGTCGATAGTACACCCCCACTGCTATCGCCTTCCCCTTTTTACATGGAATTTCAGTCCATAGAGATTCTACAGCAAATTTTGTTTCCTGCAAAACTTTAATCCTTTCTGACTCAATGCCCTCTCTAACATAGAGTGCAACCACTCCACCAATTTGATCTGCTCTATCATTACGATATAGTTTGTACCCAGGTATCACATTGTCCCACTGGTTGCCCTCCTTCCACCATGTCTCTAAGATTCCAATCATATCTAACCTCTCATTTAGTGCTATATATTCTAACTCTCTCATCTTATTTTTTAGACTTCTAGCATTTGCATACAAGCATTTTAGAGACTGTATTTTATTCATATTAATCTGGCTATTGGTAGGCATGGATAATTTGGGATCTTTAAGCTCTGTCTGCTCCATACTCAAGGGCATTTGGACTACTTTACTCTTTTTTGGAACCTCTCTGCTTTTGGTAGTATCCTTAAAGGATACATTCTTCCGAACCATGTGCTCTTGTGCGACTGTCGGCTTTCCCCTATTATCTAGTTTAAAAGCTGCTTTATCTCCTTTTTTAAAGTTTAATGCCAGCAGCCTGGTTCCATCCTGGTTAAGGTGAAGCCCATCCCTTCGGAAGAGTCCCTCCTTTCCCCAGAATGTTCCCCATTTCCTAACAAATCCAAAACCCTCATCCTTGCACCATCGTCTCATCCACGCATTGAGATTCCGGAGCTCTGCCTGCCTTTTGGGTCCTGCGCGTGGAATGGGAAGCATTTCGGAGAACGCTACCCTGGAAGTTCTGGATTTCAACTTCCTACCTAAAAGCCTAAATTTAGCCTCCAGAACCGCCCTACCACATTTTCGTATGTCATTGGTACCGACATGTACCAAGACAACAGACTCCTCCCCAGCACTATCTAAGACCTTATCTAGGTGGCGTGTGAGGTCCGCAACCTTCGCACCCGGCAGACATGTTAACAGGCGATCCTCACATCCACCAGCCACCCAGCTATCTACATGCCTAATGATCGAGTCACCAACTATGTCCTAACCCTTTCCTCATGGGCACATGGTCCTGGAGAAACTTCCTTGGTGTGAGAGGGTTTTACATCACCTGGGGGACAGGTCCTAGTTACAGGATCACTTCCTGCCACACCAGGGTGATGCTCTCCTGTCACGTGACCTCTCTCCTCCATGGCAACAAGGATGCTTCCAGACTGGAGGTGGGACTTCAGGACTGTATCCCTGTAGGTCTCGTCTATGTTATAATGCCGGGAGATTTTTTTAGAAAGACAGCATGGGCAGCTAAACCATGTTTGCATTATCAAATTAAAGAAACGTAAAATATGTGAGAGAAATGAGAGATTAAAAACAGGGTACCCACTCTGTCTGCGACAACAATTGTCTAAAGTGAAAAGGAGCCGGCCTTGTAAAGCCCGGCTTTTAACAGAGGGGAAAATTCCCGCCAAAGGGGAGAAGGTGAAAGGTCAAATGTAATGTTTATGGAAACATTGAAAAAATATTGTAATACAGTAGAGATTCCATAAATGTCATTGCAATCATGTTGAAAAACAGAAGAATTATTTAAAAAAATGATCAATATAAAAGGTTTTACTCTAAAAGGGTTCCAGGGGTGATCCGGGAAACTACAGACCGGTGAGCCTGACGTCAGTACCAGGAAAAGTGGTAGAAACCATCATAAAGAATAAAATTACTCAGCATGTAGATAGTCATGACCTAATGGAAGACAGCCAACATGGCTTTAGACAAGGAAGATCTTGTCTTACTAATCTGTTATGTTTTTTTGAAGGAGTGAATAAACAGGTGGACAAAGGTGAGTCGGTTGATATTGTGTATCTGGACTTTCAGAAAGCCTTTGACAAGGTCCCTCATCAGAGACTTTTGGCAAAACTAAAGAGTCATGGGATAGGAGGCAGTGTACTATTGTGCATCAGGAACTGGTTAAAAGATAGCAAGCAGAGGGTAGGGCTAAATGGCCAATTTTCCCAATGGAGAAAGGTGAATAGTGCTGTACCCCAGGGATCTGTGCTGGGTCCGCTGCTTTTTGACATACTCATAAATGACCTGGAAAGTGGAATAACGAGTGAAGTTATCAAATTTGCAGATGACACAAAACTATTTAAAATTGTTAAAACCCAAGAGGATTGTGAAAAATTGCAAGAGGATCTTGATAAATTGGAAGACTGGGCATCAAAATGGCAGATGAAATTTAATGTGGACAAGTGCAAGGTTATGCACCTAGGGAAGAACAACCCAAACTATGGTTACACGATGCAAGGTTCCACATTAGGAGCCACCACCCAGGAAAAAGATTTAGGCGTCATTGTGGATGCCATGTTAAAACCCTCGGCCCAGTGTGCAGCGGCAGCCAAGAGAGCAAATAGAATGCTTGGTATGATAAGGAAAGGAATGGAAAATAAAACAAAAGATATTATAATGCCTCTATATCGTTCCATGGTGAGACCGCACATTGAATATTGTGTGTAATTCTGGTCGCCGTATCTTAAAAAAGATATAGCGATTTTAGAAAAGGTTCAGAGAAGAGCCACCAAAATGGTAAAGGGGATGGAGAGATACTCCTATGAAGAAAAGCTAAAAAGGTTAGGGCTCTTTAACCTGGAAAAGAGACGGCTGAGGGGAGATATGATAATAGTCTATAAATTAATGAACGGAGTGGAACGGGTAAACGTAGATCGATTGTTTACGTTATCAGAATATAGAAAGACTAGGGGACATGCAATGAAGCTACAGGGTAAACTATTTAAGACTAATAAAAGAAAATATTTTTTCACTCAACGTGTAATCAAACTCTGGAATTTGTTACCGCGGCGGAGGATGTAGTAAAGGCTGTTAGTGTAGCTGGGTTTAAAAAAGGTTTGGACAAGTTCCTGGAGGAAAGGTCCATAAACCATTATTAAGAAGTGACCGAAGATATCAATGCTTGACCCAGTACAAGCATTGCAGAACCTGTGTCTTTTGGGGAAACTGCTAGGTACATATGACCTAGATTGGCCACTGTTGGAAACAGAATACTGGGCTTGATGGACCTTGATCTGACCCAGTATGGCATATCTTATGTTCTTATGTTATGTTCTTATTATGCACATTGTGCCGCATATCTGGCCAGAATAAATAGATGGATGATGAAATGATAAAAGAAATTAGGAAAGCTAAGAAAAGTTACAAGAAGGTAATAATGGGTGATTTCAATTATCCCGGTATTGACTGGGTCAATGCCACATCAGAATATGCTAGGGAGATAACTTTTCTAGATGAAATAAATGTCTGCTTCATTGAGCAGCTGGTTCAGGAACCGACACGAGAAGAAGCTATTTTAGACTTAGTCCTTGATGGAGTGCAGGATCCGGTGTGAGACATAATGGTGTAAGGGCCACTTGGCCATAGTGATCGTAACATGATTATATTTGATTTAATAAATAGAGGGAGGACAGCAAGGAAATCCGCTGCACCAGCATTTAATATTCAAAAGGGAGACTATGAAAAAATGAGGAAATTGGTTAAAAATAAAACTAAATGGAGCAGCTGCAAAGGTTAATGGTTTATATCAAGTCTGGGTGTTGTTCAAAAAATACTTTCTTTGTGGACAAACACAAAATAAGTCTTCACATATGGGTGATGTCATCCAACAAAGCCCGTGTAGGAACACTCCTCAGGTACTAATTTAGCTTTTGGGAGTTTCCTCTATGCATGCATGCCATCTGCCTGCCTGCCTGCCTGCCACCGTGGTTCCATTTTAGACAAAATTTCATTTTTCCATGGAGCCCAACACACGCCTTTTCAAGACTCTTTTTGGTTGCTCATTTGTTTTCTTCTCCTTGGGGACCCTACCACCTCCAACAGTGTCTTTTCCATTTTCCCACCTGCTCATCGTATTTTTTTTCTTAGATTAATTTTTTTGGTTGATTAAAATTTCCTTTCTATTTCATGGCACCTCTGTCTTCTTAGCCATAGGTACCTTCTAATTTTTCACAGTCAAGACATTTGATTTTGCTGCAGCTTTTTTCCAGCCAGTATGTCCCAAAAACTTTCCAGCAGGTTTAAGAAGTGTTCCCAGTGCTCAAGGACCATATCAACCATGGATACCCATAACTGGTGCCTTCAGTGCCTGGACCCAATCATCAACCCTCTTTTTGTAATTTATGTAGATGACAAAAAGAGCACTCAAAGATTTAAAAATACAGTGCAAATCACTTTTTGGCACTCCTAAGTTTGATCCATTGTCATTGGCATCGGCTGCATTGGACGCTGGCAGTGCATCAACATTGAGGACTTCTCAAGCCCACCCAGAGCCGAGCACCTGTAGTTCCCTGGAGCATTGGCCATCGATCGATCTCCACCTGAAGAAAAGAAAGGATTTGGCTTCGTCTTCATCGATGCTGCAGAGTGATCGCGCCAAACACCAAGTGCAGGCTCCGGTGCATCAATGTCAAAGCCCCTCAAGGCACGCATCAAGAGCAATGAGGGTCTATGAGAGTGAACCTCTAAGCTGCCCCGAAGGGATGAGAGCTCAGCCTCCAAGACATCAGAGGGACAGCGACGGCCTACTAAATACTGAGACCAAGCCACTGATATCCCCTTAGAGATTCTCTGAACTTCCGCAAAATGCAGTCCGATTAGAATCTTTGGACAGAACTTTGGAAGTTGTACAGGCTGCCCACTCTGCATTGATTAAAGACTGTTTATTTGAGAGCTAAAGTAAAAATGTTGGAAAACTGCTAGAAAAAGTGATGGTAATCTCTGTATTTTGAATTTTCATCAATCTGCTCTGATCTCTCCTCCAGATGTATAAAAAATATTTGATAGAGGTTTTGGAAATACCTGAATGTAATATGCCTTGAATTTTTTGGATTTATTATTTATTCTTAGGCAAGAAGGATGAATATCAACTCCAACCTGCTAATCATCAGGATGTGAATTTATTGGATGTTTCCAACTTGTTGGAATCTTCTGTTTAGGACTCAGTGAATTTTGCTACTGTGTTGGTGACTTTGGTTTAACTTCTGACAAGGACTGATTGCTTATGATATAATTTAGGAAGCAAGAAAAATTGTTCTTTTAATCTAAAATTAGGATTTTTCTGGATATCTGCAAAGATACACCAAAAAAGTGTAAATGCTGAGACCTGTCTTTGTTAGTGATATAGCAGGTAAGGCTGTCGGTTATGGTTTGCCTCTTTGCGGATGATACCAAAATCTGCAATAGAGTAGACACCCAGGAAGGTGTAGATAACATGGGGAGGGATCTAGCTAAGCTTGAAGAATGGTCTAGAATTTGGCAGCTGAGATTTAATGTTAAAAAATGTAAGGTCATGCATTTGGGCTGCAGCAATCCAAGGGAGCAATATAGTATAGGGGGTGAAGTACTTCTGTCCACTAAAGAAAAGCGGGACCTAGGCATGGTTATGTCTGATCTTAAAGTGGCTAAACAGGTAGAAAAGGCGACAGCAAAAGCTAGAAGGATGCTTGGGTGCATACGGAGAGGAATGGCTAGCAGAAAAAAGGAGGTGATAATGCCTCGCTATAAGTCTTTGGTGCGACCTCATTTGGAGTATAGTGTGCAATTCTGGAGACCGCACCTTCAAAAGGATGTGAACAGGATGGAGTCGGTGCAGAGGGTGGCTACTAAAATGATTAGTGGTCTTCATTATAAAGCATATGAGGACAGACTGAAGGATCTTAATATGTACACCTTAGGAAAGGCGGGATAGAGGTGATATGATTGAGATGTTTAAATACGTCCGTGGCATAAATGTTCAGGGAGAGAGCCTCTTTCAATTGAAAGCAAGTTCTGCTACGAGGGGACATGGGATGAGGGTGAAGGGAGATAGATTCAGGAGTGATATGCGGAAATATTTCTTTACAGAAAGAGTAGTGGATCCATGGAATAGTCTCCCAGTGGAGGTGGTAGAGATGAGGACAGTAACTGAATTCAAAAAAGCATGGGACCAACACAGAGGATCTGTAAAGGTAAAAAGGGGGCTGTTGTAGTTGTTGATATGGAAGGACAGACTAGATAGGCCATGTGGTCTTTTTCTGTCATCACGTTTCTATGTTTCTATGCAGTACATGGGTGCCCTATTTTTCTTAAAATTTCCATGCAAATGCATAGTTAAATTTCATTCAAATATGTTTTCTTTGAGCCTATGCAATTTTCTTCTTTTTTGTTTGTAAAAGATAGTCTGTTGGATTATATATTCCTTCTGTATAAGTTTATGATCTGCCCCCATTTGGATTAATACTTGGGTATGAATTGGCTGTGTCACATTTGCTTCATTCATTTGTATCTGCCTTTGAGTTTCAAATTGGTAACTCCCCAGTATTGTGGACGAGTTAGACTTGGTGAATTTATTTTTTCTTTTTTTTCTAAATTTCTACCTGTTTGCTCTTGTTACCTTCAAGGCGAATTTTCTTTACAACTAGATTGTAATTAAAAAGCTGCATAAATAAAAAATTAAAAACAAATCTTATGGGATATGTCATCAAAACTATAGGGCTAGATTTACTAATCTGCATTAATGGATTAACACGTTTTAATTTACATTTAATGTTTGTTCTTAGTGATCGACTTGAGTGACAATAATGGGCCCATGTTAAATACCATTTATTAAGTCACATTAACATGAATTAATGTGCAGTAACTGATGTTAACACATTAATACAGCTAGTATACTTAGCCCATATTTTCAGGAAAAAAGTGTTTTCAAAGTTTTAAATCTTTTTTTGGTTTGCAGCTTTTTAACACTTTTATTGAAATTGGATGAACTTGAAAATACATCGGTACAATAGATTAAAACATAAATTTTTAAAAATCTCTCTATTAATAACTTTTCCATTATCTTAGACAAAAAGAGAAAGTTTAATAAATCTAAGATATAGCATTTTAACTGCTTCAGGATAACTTCACAGTGTCTAGTTAACAAGGAGATGAGTCCTTTGTGAGGAATTTTATTAGTGGACTCTGAAGCAGGTGCTATAAAATGGCTTTCTCATCACCTCAAAGGCTGTATTAAACCACTATGAAATTCAAAGCACTGATTTTATCACAGACATTTTTATGCCAGGATTTAAGCCTGTTAGACAGTTTTTTCTTATATATGAAGTTTTACTAGAGAGTAAAAGGCAGAATATAACTGCTCCGGATGTCAATTTCATTCCTTGCAAATCCTTTACATATTTTACAAGGAGCCGTCGATAAAGAAAGTAGCTTTTTCAGTTTGATGTTATAAATCCGCTTTTATTTATTGACTTGCCCTCACAAATACTGCATAAAATTAGGTCACGTATAGTACAAGTAGGCAAATATTTATAAAGTAGGCGTGCTCAGGGGAGGAGTTTGGGTAGAACATGGGTAGAGTCGCAATTTACTCATGAATAAAATATGTACATAAACACACACACGTTGACCCCTAATGATAGTATACCATGAGGCTACCACTAGGGGTCATTGCTGCTAGCAAATACCGTGATAGGAGCAGAGAGGGACCCGCACCCACTCTGGAAAACTAGACTATGATGAAGACCCTGGGTAAGTCCCAGAGTAGAATCGGGGGAAGGGGGAGGATGTTTGGGTTATGGTCTGTGGTAGAGAGGCTTCTGTTCAGGTGGGTTTCCTGGGGGTGGCTTCTCTTGAGGGAAGGTTAGTCGGGGGACGCTAATCTGAGGGGATCTATTTTATGGAGGTTGGGTACTGATCTGGGAGATCTTAAAGTCGGGGTGTATGATTTGGGATGGTCAAGGGGGGGATCAGGTCCGGGGTCATGATGGTGAGGGGGTTTGGATCAGAGGGGGAGGTTATAGGCGCTGTTGCGGCAGCTGCATTTATTTTTCATTTTGCATCGGGGCCTGCATTCCATTCCTAGGCAAAAACATGGATACAGCTGCATTATCTGCTGAGACATGACCACACATTAAGTGACTGTCCTATGCTGAGTACACCTCCAGTAGTTCGCATATAGACTTTATACTTACCATGTGCTATTTTTTGTGCATAATGTACGGTAAGTGCAAAAGGTTACCACACTTTAGTAAACATGCACATATGTGTCTTTATAAAATAGGCACCATCTCCTCATCCAGACTTAGGTAGTCTGTTACAAAATTGTCCTCTATATGCTATAATCCCATCTTTTATTATACTTAGAAAAGTCTGTAAAAATATCTGGAATTTTCCGAAAGTCCTTCTTTAGTTATATCCGGTTGATAGGCAGAAAGATCTCCATTCCTTTATCATTGCCTTTCACTGCCACTCAAATAAAAACACATTAACTCCACCCATACTGGAATTCCCACCTGCCTTTCAGATGTCTTACACCTTCAGGCCCTTCCTCGAGTCCTCTTCATTATTCACGCCAATCGTCTTCACCGTCCCTCCGCTTCCCATGCCCATCTAGAAGCCACTTGCACCTCTGCATTTTACTTTCTTGGACCTGCCCTTTGGAATTCCCTACTCTCCGACCTCCGCCTTTAGCCCTCCTTCCCCAAATTCATATCCAAGCTCAAGGCCCTCCTTTTCCACACAGCCTTTGACCTCCCCCTGACTGACACATGAATCTTTCCTCCTGTCTGCTCCCTCCCCCCTCTCCTAGGTATGAATGTTTGACTTTCCTGTCTCATTACTGGTGTTCTTTTTCCTGTCCATTTTTTTTGTACTACTATGTATCTCTTATATTGTACGCTGGCCTGATGCCTTGGTGAAGGGTGGTATATCAAGCTCAATAAAACATAAGTAAAATCACATGGTTTAAATTCCAAGTTTTTCTTTATCTGGGGCAGAGTGAAGAGACAATGGAGGTTAATTTAGAAGTATCTCTACATGTAAATAGCGGCATTTGGAATACATCTATAAATATAATTTTAGAAAGGTGCCATTTATACATCAAGATCCACACCATGCAAATATTTCAAAGGGGAGCTGAATCCATGTATATCGCAAACAATTGACGTAACGGATTTAACATGGGCTCTGAGGCATGCATAGATTTTTAAAAGCACTTGTTTAGGCCAGGACTTTATATAAATTAATCCTCCCTTGTTTATTTCTTACTTCAAAATAAAAATTTAAAAAATTGCAGCCTCAGTACTTAAATCGGAAGTACTTAAGTATATATGATTATGAAATGGCCCAGCTACATGTGGAAGTGACGTCACTTGCACATGGAAGGTGTGAAATTGCCACTTCTATATGGAAGCTGCTGAGGATCTTAACCTGAGGGGATTGGCTTTGAGACGCTTGGTTTTCCGATGTGATAGATTTGTAAAATGGCTTATCCTGCCGGACATCGCAGCAAATCCACATACACCCCTGTACATCATTATACATATTTTACAAAATGCTCTGCAGAGCTGCGCCCCGTGCTTCCACATACACACCTAGATATCTTTTTCTCACAAATACGCTCTAACCTGTGCTGCACCCTGGCTATTGACCTTCCTTAGTTGTCTCCCCTATTTTAAATATGCATCAAGATGGACGGCTGGTGTGGATTAATATTTTGCTCTAAAATTTCTCCTCACAAATCTATTTCAGTCAACTTATATCAGAGTGATTATTGTCAATAAAAATATAATACTCTGAATTAAATATATTTAGTTACAAACACATTTGTCGAACCAACTTGTTCAAGATGTTTTTTTAAAATGACTGACAGGGTCTCAGACTCGAGGTTCCCAGAACTGCCATAGGCTGATCGTTCGGAGCCTATTTTTGCATCAACGACCCGTTGTGTCTAGTCATAAGAAGTAGTATTTTAGACTCAATCTCTATCTTTTAAACTTAAATCTCAAATTTGATACAGGATCGCGTAAACAAAAGAATAGTGCTTAGCTTTGTCGGTGTCATTCCCGACTATTTTTTTGTTTACGCGATCCTGTATCAAATTTGAGATTTAAGTTTAAAAGATAGAGATTGAGTCTAAAATACTACTTCTTATGACTAGACACAATGGGTCGTTGATGCAAAAATAGGCTCCAAACGATCAGCCTATGGCAGTTCTGGGAACCTCGAGTCTGAGACCCTGTCAGTCATTTTAAAAAAACATCTTGAACAAGTTGGTTCGACAAATGTGTTTGTAACTAAATATATTTAATTCAGAGTATTATATTTTTATTGACTAAAATTTCTCCTGCCTGCCGGTGAGCCTCCTTCCTCTTTCTTCCTATGAGCATCCATTGCCTCCCATTGGCAGAGTAGTGTGAGAGAATTTTACGTTCCAGTGCTTCTTCATGTTTGGGTGATATATACATAGAAGATCTTGGGTTCCAGTTATGTTAGTTTAGTGCCTTTCATAAGCATAAAAAGCAATTGAAAAAAAAAATAAACACATGTACATAAAATATTTTAACAAACAGTGGCTAACTATCTGGATAAAGAGGTGGCTTTAGCAATGTAATATCTAATGGTCATTGTTTGCCCATCTTTAGCTTCAGCAGCACTCAGTGACATCTTAGTACACTTTAGTTCTTGTGATATTTCAGCAAAGTTGGATAAACAAAATAAAATAGGGAAAGCATGCAGAGTCATGGCTTGGGGAATATTTTACAACATTTGTAGAATGGGTTGGTTTGGTACTTATAGTACCTAGTAATATGTACTGTGTCGGTCGGTATGGTTTATCACCATGTTGTAATGGATTCAAAATGTTGTGTCTTGACTATAAAGAAAAGAAAATCAGCTGGAAAAGAGAAGATTTCTTTTTGAAGACTGTTCAGTGTATGTGTCTATGTCTATGTCCTTCTGTAGGACTGTAGTGTCTACAGGAGGCAGAGGCATGCTTTTCCTAAGGTTCTTCCGCCCTTGATCAGCAGCATGGCCCTGTTTAAGGCAAGCAGATAGAGGCAGAAGGGAAGAAAAGTGAAAAGGTATCTCAGTTTGTTCAGTTACCACAGACCATCCTAGTGTAAATGCCACCTGCCCTCACAGTTCCATGGCAGTACAACCATAGAACATCAACATCCACATCCCGTCACCCTGTATCTTATCACCCTCCCTTCTCACTAATACATTCCATTTAAAAGCAGACCAGGATGACTGGGCTCCCCAGTTGCTAAGACGCAGTATAACCTGGAAAAACTGCAAAGATCATCATACTAGCTGCGGAGGTCTATGGAGAACATTAAACAAAATTGTTTTCTCTGTTTCATTGATAACTCAGGGTGAGGTACATTTAGGTACACTAGCTATTTCTCTGTCTCCTGATGTTACTAACTTGATTTACTAGCCTACATTATTGCCATTAATGCTCACCAGCAATGCCGCATTACCATGCACTAACATGTATAAATGCGCTTTATTTACTGCAGGCCCCATTTTATGCAGTGGGGCCTATTTACTAATAATGCATGTCATGCATGCTAACTTCAGGGCCGGCGTAACCATTACGCGAACTAGGCGGTCACATAGAGTTCCTGTTCTTTGGGGGCACCTATTGCCTCCGCTGCCACCCCTCTCTGGGCCACCAGCAGCGGCAGTCACAAGGGAACCGCAGCACAGCACTTACCATAGGCTGTGGCGCTGCGTCGCAGTTTCTGCTTGCTATCATCGGCTGCTTTTGTCCTCTGACGATGCAGACCCATAGCTTATGTTTTCATCAGTTTACCATTTTAATTCTGTGATCTGTATGTTTGAAAGCCTTAAAAGAATGGAATAAGTTACCTAAGAGCTTGATGTTAGAAAGGAATCACAGTATCTTTCAAAGCAAACTGAAAACCTGGCAGTAAATTTTCAAAGGCACTTAGCCAATTATCAGTGCCCACCAACCCACCAGTGAGGAATATAGTTGATGGCACTATCCAGATAGCGCCATTGAATATTCTCTCTGACCACCTTACCGACCTGGATTTTGACCAAGGCAACATAGGCTACTACCTAGGGTGCCAAATTTGGAAAATATCACATACCTAGGCTTAACAGGAGCCAGCTTCTGCTTCCTTTCTGACCATACGCTATGATCTTCTCACTGATTTGTGGTCCTGCTTATGGATGTCAGCATCTTAAATCTGGCCCTGCCACCTTGGCCCTAACCAAATAGTGCCATAACAATCCGGGGCAGAGCTTGGGTGGAGCCCACACTTATTCGGGTAGCAGTGATATCTCCAGAAATAATCACATATAGGTATCATCGGTACCAACGGAGCCCGCACGGGAACGCTCCCCAGCGTCCAATTGGAAAGTTTTTGGGAACAATCCACTGTGCCTGTGCATCTGCCTTTCTGCCTTCCCAACTCCTCTCCTCAGTTCTTCATTTTCTGCAGAGCCAGCAGGTTGTTTTCTTCCTGTCATCGCCAAAAATCTGTGCTCTGCCTTTCTGTCAACGCTGGTACATTCACTGGTGCCGGCCCTGATATTTTTCTTTTCATTTTACTATTTCCTTTTCTTTTTTTCTAGTTTTGGTGGTTCCTGCTGCCAAAATAGGCCTAGGCCTATATTTTTCCACCACAATGGAAAAACATATCAGTGGCTTCAAAAAATATACCAAGATCATACTGCCAAGAAAACCCAGGAGCTTCTGGGTCACCAGGCGTCAGCATTGACTCGAAGGCACACATTGCATTGCATTTGCAAACATGACTGGTGTTTAAAATGTTTGGGCCCAGACCATTTACCACAAGAGGTAAAACTATCTCTTCATTGCACCATCACTGTGCTCCAAGATCTGGGATTCATCCTAAACTTTCCAAAATCGCACCTGGTTTTATCCCAGGGGCTTGAATTCATCGGAGCACTTCTGGACACTTGTCAAGCCCGAACTTTCCTTCCACAGGATTGCTCTGCCTGCCTCATCGAGTTGGTCAACAGCATAAAGGGTTTAGACCTATTAGAAGAATAAAACACAGTCCATATTGTCCCCTATGCCCGTCTGCACATGTGGCAAGCCCAGTGGACTCTGTTGTCTCAATGGATCCAAGCAACTGGGCACCTCTCAGACAAGATCTGCATCACCCCTCCACTTGTAAACTCCCTTCAGTGGTGGTATTCCCCTCAATCTGCTCGGAGGGTCATCTTTTCCGATTCCTCCATCTCAATGCACCCTGACAAAGGATGCTTTCAGACTCAGGTGGGGAGCATACCTGGACAGTCTCAGCACACAGGAGCAGTGGACACAACAGGAATCTCAGTTGCAGATCAACCTCCTGGAACTATATGCTCTCATGAATGGCCTTCGGTCTTAGCCCGAATGGACAACCAGGTGGCCATGTTCTATTTGAACAAGCAGGGGGGGAACAGGTTCCTATACCCTCTGCCAGGAAGTCCTACATCTCAGAGCAGTGTATCTCCTGGACGAACTCAATCTCCTTGCAGATAGACTCAACCATATCCTACATCCACACGAGTGGACTTTAAATCGGGAAACAGCATCTTGGATGTTCTACATGTGGGAAACCCCCAGAATAGATCTGTTCATCACCCAGAATGCAAAACTTCCATTGTTTTGCTTGAGGCTTCCCTCTCAGCACAGCTAGGCAACAGATACCTTCCTTCTCCAGTGGAAAAAGGGACTATGCATTCTTACCCATCCCCTTAATATCCAAGACTCTGTTCAAGCTGCAGACCAACAGGAGCTCCATGATTCTAATAGCAACTTACTGACTCTGTCAGCCATGGTTTCATCTGCTGATTCGTTTGGCGCAGACTCCACCTCTGAGTCCAACCTCCTTTCTCAGGATCATGGTAAGCTTCTCCATCCCAATCTACAAGCCCTCCGTTTCACGGCGTGGCTGCTGAAAGCATGGTTTGATCCAGTATGGCATTTCTTATGTCCTTAACATGCCTGGAACAGCCATGATCATGCCTCCATCATGCACTTTGTGATTTGGACATCCTCATGCTGCGGATGTATACAGAACCAGGTTATAACATCTCCGGGGACATCTCTGTGATTTGAATGTCTGCATGCCTGTTTTCAGGCGTCCAAAGCACCGATAGAGCTTCTTAAATAACCCTCACACTGGCGTTGAAACTTACTACTATCCACATAAATTCCCACTCCACTCAGACTGTGCCAGCACTGTCTATGTAGCGCCAAGGTGGTCTATGACGATATTCAACAGTACTATCCAGATAGTGCTGCTGAACATCGTAATCGGCAGCACCTATCTGGTTAATTTTATTTTTTTATTTAGCAGGTTTTTTATACCGCTTTATCATTTCAATCAAA
The DNA here is from genome assembly GCA_033557465.1 of Ichthyophis bannanicus. NCBI lineage: Eukaryota > Metazoa > Chordata > Amphibia > Gymnophiona > Ichthyophiidae > Ichthyophis > Ichthyophis bannanicus. Next base: position 551,035,833 of record CM066033.1, read on the forward strand.
GCTGTTTACATTGTAACTTAAACTTGGTAATGTTCATTAAACAGGGGCATTGATAACTTCAAATTTTCTGAGGCAATGGAAGGTTAAGTGATTTGCCCAAGGCCACAACGAGTGCTAGCCTAATGGTTAGATCTCTTGGTTACCAAACCAGTGATCTAACCATTAGGCTACTAAACAGATAACTAACTGGGTAAGCACCATTAAATATTCGGCCAAAGCAGTTTTAGAACTCTTTCTAAAATAATGACCAGAGCTGGAGGAAACCCATGGATCCAGCAGATACAACATGGATCTCCGCTCATAGTAGCAAGTGCCTGAGGATTTCAGATTCATTCTCTGAGAGCAATTCACTTTAAAGACAGGCAAAATCACCTTGGTTTATGATGAAGCAATAAAACCTAGGTCTCCATATGAAGTATTTTTTTGTTATAATAAAATTCAGAAGTCCTATAAAACCTGACCTTTTAGAACTACCCACTGCAGACAATGCCTGTTTGCCAAAAAAACTAAAATAAAAACGTTATCCATTGTTCTTCTGAACAGTGTGGACTACAGAAAATGAATTATTTAAAATGTTATATTCCTCTTTTACAGTTAGCTTATTTTACTGCCATATTCTCCTTTTATTTGAGCTGAAACGAGTTTTATTTCGCCATCTGCTTACTTTCAATTGATCTATGTTATAGTGCTGGAGGTAAAAGAGAACTTTATTATAAAATCTATTTTAAAAACGTTAAGGAATCACTTGTGGATTGCAATTGGCTTAGATATACCAAGGTGCCCAATGACTAAAGTGCATTACAGAAGTGCAAGGGCTTCCACAGTAACTGTCTGGGCGTTGCCAGTATGTCCCCAGCAGTTAATTCATGGATGCGTACCCTAACACGTGGCACAGTTATTGTGGATGTGCCTAACTCCATCTATTGAAGTGGCTTTAATTGCACCCACGCCATTAGCAACCTTGATAGCTGTATATGATATGTCCCCCCTGCGCTCATTGCTCTGTGTTAGCCACGCCCCTTCTCTCTTCCTGTCCATTCAGCACCCCAGTGATCGATTGCATGGTAGCTGTCATATCCCCGTGGTAGAAGTTACCATAAGCCCTTATGCACAGTTACCATGTGTGAAAATGTGCGCTAACTGTTTACTAAAAGGGCCCCTGAGATTCCAAAGTGGAGCACACTCAAAAGCTCCATGAGAGTGGTTTCTTTGGGGGTCATTTACTAACAGTTAATACGTGCGCTGATGCTGTTAATGTGCAGGCGTGCTGCAGGCTCTGCTTTTGTGTAAGAGGCCCTTCAGCAAATAAAGGGGCATGTTTACTAAACCATAGTACTGGTTAGCACAGGGTTTAGCGCATGGCAAGGATGCCATGGTAATCGTTACCCTATGCCAGCTATTCGGCTGCCCTAAGAATTCCACGGGAACAGTTTAGTGCGGGTTTGAGCAGAGACTGGATGGTTCATGCACATTGTAGTCAGCATAGGCGCCCTTAATACACCCTGACCTTCCGTGTTGCACTTGGCATGAGTCCACTTACCGCCACTCAATGGGTGGCATTAAGTGCATCCATAGGAATAGCGGCAAACTACATAGCATGGAGGTGGTATGGAACCCGCCCTACCTGATGGGCCCATGCTGAGCATGCCTTCATTTGCTATTGTGGGTCCAGAGACAACCCCATGGTAAGTTTTGGGGCTTAACATGCGGTGCACTGCCGCATTTTAATAAATATGCCCCCAAATGTGTCACTGGTGATAATGCATGTTAGCTGTTCGAAACTGACTCCCTTTTTCCTCTTGTGTGTATCTTCCAAATGGGAATATGCGTTCATTAGCATTCATTTGGTTCACTGAGGTGGCCTTAAAAAATTGTTTGCACAAAATTGATTTAATGCATTTTAATTTAATGTAATTTAATTTTAAGTTTTGTATTCTGTTATTACCAGATAGTTCAAGAATTGGAGGGGAAAAGCCAAATTTTCTGAAAACGAACTGAAAATGTTTTCCCTGTGCCGATCCTTAATATTTAAAATGAAGACCTTTCAGTAGAGGGAGGCAGGAGTGATGTAGTAAGAGAGGAGGTGGGGGAGGCAGATATTAAAAAGGCATGTCCTTGACTGGATGAATCGTTGGCCACAGAGGTGGAGGAGCTGGTTGGAGCAACTAAGGGAGTTGTGCGAAGCCTGTGGGCTTTTGGAAGGTGTTCAGGAGTAGTTCACCCTTCCTGGGAGAGAAAGAGAAAAGTGGAGCAGCTTCACACTGAGATGATCATCGTTAAAAGTGCCTGGTGTAATTGTGTTCACCCAAAGGTATTTGAATGTGCATGTTTCAGAGGAGTGAAGAAGTATGACTGCTATTTCCCTGGGGTTCAAAGGAGTGGAGCTTGTGAAGAAACTGGATGAGTCGTTTATAAGAGGATTCTGTGTGGTTTCCTGATTAAGGCTGGGTATTATTTGATTGTGCAGTATCTACTGAGTTTTATCTTTATCAGTAAATTATATCTGGTTGGTTTGGGACACATCAGCTGGCTGTGGACTATTTTTTCAGTGTGAGAAAGAATGAAAGATCCCTCCCTGGTGAGTGCTTTCCGGCTATCCTGGTCCTGTTCCCAGAACCCTGACTCCAGACACTGCATGCTGTAGAGGAGGAGTGTGCTGCAGAGTCTGAAGTGTGCATACCCAGCCTGACTTCAGGGCAGGATCCCTAGTAGGGATGGTGAGACACCAGCTACAGAAGTCTTTGTTGTGGATAGTTCTGGTAAACATCTGAAACACAAATAGAATCTTTATACAGTCCAGTTAGGAACATTACAGCTGGAGATTCCACAGCCCCCCCCCCCCCCGAGCCCCGCCCCCCATGTGCTTCTGGATAGTATTACTTTCAAAATATACACACAGCTATCTCTGGAGTGGATGGTATTACAGCATATTTCTAGTTCCTAGGCATTTTAAAATCTCCTGAAGCAGGAATAAGGAGTAGGAAGAGCACTAATCTAGGTGCATTTGTGGTAGTAAAGCTCCAAGCTGTGGGAGTAATTTTATAAATGGTTTTTTCATGCATTAAACCAGGTTTTATGTGCGTAAAAGGACTTTTTGTGAAATTACCCCATGGGATAAGCATGTAAAAGTACGTGACAAAACAGCATATGCTTTTACTTGACACATATCGGGGAGGGCTGCCCCAAAGGTATCTGCTGCCCCAGATGAATCCTCCATCCTGCGCCATCCCTCTCAGGGCAGCCTAGATCCTACCCTCCCGTCCTAGGCGTCCATCATCATCTCTTCCTGTCTCCCCTCACCTGGGGGGAGGGGGACACGACACCAATGATCCTTCTACAGTGCTTTAAAGCAGGGCCGAACAAGCCGCTCTGGTGCCGTAGAGGGCCTTGAAGCACCCACATGTGCATGCGCTCTCATGGCCTGTTGCACCTGCTCCCTCTGATGCAAACTTCCTGTTGAAGAGGGCAGAAGCAGCAGACCATGAGTGTGCGTGCTTATGTGGGTGTTTCAAGGCCCACCGTGGCGCCAAAACAGCTTGCTCTGCTGCCCTTGGTGGGTGCGTAGTCCGTCTAGCGGATGGGCCGGCCCTGTGTGTAGGCATGTTCTTGAGTGAAATTTGGGTGGAGCGTGGACAACACTGCAAAGTATGCACATTCTTTATAAGATACACATGGTTGCACAGATTGTATGTATTCACATCAACATCAGCGCCTGAGCAGGTGGAAATGTCTATGCCTTCAATCTATCTGCAATTTCTGCTGGATTACCCCATGTCTCTTTATAAAATAGATGTAATATAGGCAGTTTCTTACCCGCTTAACCTAGACATCCTGTTGTAAAATTACCCCTGTTTGTCCTTGCTGAGTGGTGTGTGCACAAGTACAGACGCACTCAGCACCCTCTCCCGGTGGTTGAAATGGAAAGGGTAAGGAGGCACACAATAGCATGCCTCTGCACTATGTCCCCATCATTTGTACCCCATCACAGGCAAAGGGAAAATAATGGGATGCCTGGTGTGGAGAGAGAGGGAGGAGGGATAGAGCATTTGCTTGCTACAGACAGGGAGAGATAGAGAGAGTGCTGGGTTTGGGTCTGGAATGGGGCTAGAGCTAGATGTTCATAACAGAGGTGATGGTGGCAAGGGGAATGAACAGCTTTGCCAGGAACCAGCTAGTGCTAGCCTATTACATTTGGGAAAATGCTTGTCCAAGACACTAAAAGGGTCTTCTCCAGGATCACATAGTAAATCAATCCAGTGGGAAATCAGGGACTTGCATACATATCCCAGCTCCCATTGGCAGCAATAATGCTTTTTATGGGAATGCAAGCCCATTCTTAAACTGAACAGTGTTCCACAGAGGTTACATTCAAATGAAGGACTGGACCGACATAGCTGTTTTGCACAACTGATGTTTCTTTATCAGCAATGAGATGCCAGTCTATTCAAATCCGATGCCGCTGTGTTCTGCTTTCTGTGGCCGAGCAGGTGTCAGAGTTGTCCAGGCTTCATGCCATCATATGGGTTTTCAAACTGCCTTTATACCTTTTTAAACTCTCTGCTTTGAAATCGTTGTCCATTTGCCAGCTACCCAGAAATACTCTTTTGGGAATATATGCACAACGGGGCCAGCGTGTTGAAGCTGAGTTGCTGTTAGCATCGCATCAGTGCCTCTCTTACTATATGTATGAAGTACTTATATGTTAGAAACTCTCCTCCCATCTGATACTAGCGATCCTTCAGAGACAGTATAGATAAAACAGATGAAACCTCAGAGTGTGAGAGTGATATAAAGTCCAGGTCTCAAATCCATGAAGTAGAGTCATGAGAACATTCTGTTTCTACAGGCCCATGGCCATGTCACCCTGAGTGAGCCTGATCTTAGATAGAAGACCATCTCAGAATACCAGATGCAGTAGGCTTACAGTGTGGAAGAAAGGCCTGGTCACCCACTTCCAGTCACACTTTGCCAAGAAAACCCAAAAGATAGGGATAACTATCCACAGGGTCCCCAGGAGTTAGCATCAACTCAGTGGCACACGGCAACAGTAATATGCTGTTTCCACAGGCACTGCCTTTAGGGTAAAAAACAGAGCTTGTCTTCAACTCAGTGGCACATGGCAACAGTAATATGCTGTTTCCACAGGCACTGCCTTTAGGGTAAAAAACAGAGCTTGTCTTGATTAGTCTGTAGGGCCAGTGCACAGGTATTGAGCCCCCTCGGCAAACTATCAGTTTTGCACCCCCTCAAAATTTCAGATCCATAGACTCCTCCACTGAGATTTCAATAATAAAACTCAACAATCATATTTCCCCAACACTCCTTCCCCCTCCCAGAAAAATCATACCAAAATGTCTAATGGTTTCATGCATATATCAATGTTTCCACAAAGCGTTGCAATATCACGTTTTAGTAGCAAGGAAATGAGGGCAATTTTGAAAAACTATTTGAAAAACTGCCCACCCCACCCTGTGAGCTATTGGCTATTGTTTTGTTTTGACTGCAGATGATCTTCGCTGCCCCCCAGAAGCTGCTTCCCTAGGCGACCACTTAGCCTGCCTGATGTTTAAATCAAACCTGCCAATCTGACACTAATTACAATATTATGGTTGATGGAGTTAACCAAGAAGCAGTAGAGACAGGAGAACTTGGCAATAGTTGCTACTTGGTGTCTCCGAAATGCACCTCTGGTTCGATGGTTTAAGGCAGGGGTCTCAAACTCAAATTGCTTTGAGGGCCAAATGAGGACTTGTAAAGTAACCCGGGGGCCGCATAAGACGCGGGGCCTCATTTGCATAAGGGACCTCATTTGCATAAATATTTGCATAATGTTACCATACACTAACTTTTAGTAAACATGCATCTTTAATGAGTATGGATAAAGAAAGACTAAAAGATTTAGAAACAAGAAGACAATAATTAAACTGGGAACCCCAAAAGCCAAACTTGGAATGTACAACAACACTGTAGAAATAAAACTATAAATTAATTTCCTCTTGTACTAAACAAAGCGCAAACATTAATGATGCACATTTCCCAGAGCTGACATATTCCAGTTAATAAATTCAAAATAAAGAGAGATTTTTCTACCTTTTGTGCATTTTTTTCAGTTGCAATTGTTCCAGCCACTTTCTTCTGGTTTCTTCATGTCTTCTGCTAACTCTCCATCGTCTTCTTCCATTTGCCCTTTCTTCTCTCCTAGTTTTTTTTTCCATTCTCTCTCTACATCTGCTTTAACATACTAATCTTTCTCCTTTTTCTCTTTCCTCATTCCTATTTCATCCACTCAAATTTTACCCCTCCATCCTCAATCCCCACTTACTCTCACAATACCTGGCCAATTGTAGATTTGTCTTCTCTCCCAGACAAAATATTTTTCCCCTCTCCATTTCACTTTCCCAGCTCCATCCCATTCTAATCCTCCCCCAACATCAGCTCCCTTCTAGTTCCAGCCCCACCCAGCATCCGCTCCCTTCTAGTCCCTGCATCAGTCCATTTCCAGTCCTATCCTAGCCTCACCATCAGCCCATTTCCAATCCTAGCCCCCCATCAGCCCATTTCCAATCCTAGCTCCCTCCCCTCACAGCCCATTTCCATTCCAAGCCCCCCTCCCCATCAGCCATTTGCAGTTCAAGCCCCCTTCCACTCAGCCCATTTCCAGTCCTAGCAACCCCCCCAGCACATTACCAGTCCTAGACCCCCCATAGCCCATTACCAGTCATAACCCCCCCTGCCAATAGCCCACTTCCAGCCCTAACCCCCATTACCCCATTTCAGTCAGCCCCTCCATAGCTCATTACCAGTCCTAACTCCCCCCATCAGCCCACCTCCAGTCCTTCCTAACCCCCACCTGCCCATTTCCATTCCTAGCCCCCACCATAGCCCATTTCCAGTCATAACCCCCCCCTGCCAATAGCCCTTTTCCAGTCCTACACCCCCCCCCGCCAATAGCCCATTTCCAGTCATAACCCCCCCCCGCCAATAGCCCATTTCCAGTCATACCCCCCCCCCCCTGCCAATAGCCCATTTCCAGTCATACCCCCCCCCTGCCAATAGCCCATTTCCAGTCATACCCCCCCCCCCCCGGTAAATATAAAAACAACCTGGCTTCTGCTGCAGCAGAAAATCAGCTGTCCCGCGGCCCCTTTCCCTCTGCGCGAGAGCCCTGAGTGTGCTTGCTCTGCGGCATGCTGTTTTTGCCGCGGAGAGGGTATTTCCCTCTCGCGCGCGGCTTAAGCCTATTCACTTTTCAAGCCTCGCGAGAGGGAAATACTCCCTTCGCGGCTTGAAAAGCACGCCGCAGAGGAAGCACATTCAGGGCTCTCGCGCAGAGGGGAACGGGCCGCAGGACAGAGCAGCAGAAGCCAGTTTTTTATTTTTTTTTAATTGACCGTCGATTCGGCAACGGCAGCAGCAGAAGCCGTCGCGGGCCGCACAACCTTCTCCCGCGGGCCGCATGCGGCCCGCGGGCCGCGTGTTTGAGACCCCTGGTTTAAGGGGTGGGAAGGACTGATGCATAATCTCAGTTCTTTTTTAAGGCTCACAGTCAATCCAAAGACACAAGGGTTAAATAGCTGTTGAACTTCATACAGCAAGTGTGCGACCAGTGCATAATCTATTTTTGTTGTGTGTGCCTTTGTTATGGCTTGCCTAAGGTTGAAGATATCCCCATCAGTGCAAAAGCGAGACAGGGCTGTATACGTGGGGTGGGTTGTTGGCCCTATTAGGAATCAGTGTATTCTCAGGAACTATTAGTACCAACTGCCACGAGACGGTGGAGAGCTTGGAGGCCTTCTGTGTACTGGTTGACCATGGGAAGAATGTGTCCAAATACATGGTGTGGGTTATCTATGATGCCTTTGAGTCAGTGAGCAGGGTTGTGGCAGTGGGCATCGGGGTGTGCTGGCTAGCCTGGCTCCCCTCCTCCGATTTGGAGCAGTGGGTTCGGGACAAGCTGGTGGATGTGTTGTGCACAGGTGAGAACTTCTTTGGCAGGCCCATGCAGGAATGGGTGGTTGAAATAGAGACAGAATAGGTGACCATCTCACACCTCTCATGCAAGATGGCTGTCCCCGCCAAGAAGAAATACCAAGGAAAGAATCTTTTTGTACAGGCTAAAGTGCCGGTATTATCAGAGCCCCAGGGAGCTCTGCCTAAGGCACCGGGCCAGCATCAGCTGCGGGGGGCTAAGGCTCAGCCCATGCCTCAGTCCACGCTTCAGCCAAGCCAGAGGCAGATTTCTGATGCCTTGGTCTAGAGCGTAGCCATTTTCCTGCTCGCTAAGGGGTGCCCTCTCAGGTGGGCAGTCAGCTTGTCCATTTCACACACAGGTGGCCCTCATCACCACAGACACCTGTGTGCTACAGATAGTTTGAGATAGGTACCTGCTGCTTTTTGCCTAGCTCCCACTGCCGCTCTTCCCTTGGTAGTACCCTCTAGACCCATACCATCATGGTCTCCTTTAAGTGGAGGAGGTCACCATCCTGCTGGCCAAATTGGCCATCAAGCTGGTGCCCCAAGCTCAGGCAGGACAAGGATTCTACTCCCACTGCTTTCTCATCTCCAGAAATATAGGAGGGTCTGGCCCATTCTAGACCTCAGGGACCTGAACTATTTTCTGATTTGAGAAAAATTCAAGGTCTCCCTGGGTACCTTGCTCCAATATCTCCTCAAGGGTGATTAGCTATGCTTCTTGGATCTGAAGGATGAGTATATACACACATATCCTGATCTATCCCCTCCATAGTAAATATCTGCGGTTCGTGCTGGGCAGCCAGCATTTCCAATACTGGGTGCTACCCTTTGGGCTGGCATCGGCCCCCTAGGTCTTCACAAACTGCCTAGCAGTCATCGCCGCTTACCTCCAGACCATGGAAGATTTTGCCTTCCCCTAGTTAGTGGCTGGCTGATAAAGGTCTCCACACTAGATAGTGTGTGGCACTCAACTCACCTGACAATTCAGCTACTTGAGCGACTCAGCTTTGTGATAAACTACCCCAAGTGTCATCTACAGTCACAACAGCAGCTAGAGTTTATCGGGGCCCTCCTGGACACCATGTGGTCCAGGACCTTTCTCCAGTGAACCTCTTGCAGCGGCTCACGGACATGGTCTCCACTGTCCCTCACAGGAGGCACACCACAGCATGAGGGATGCTGTGCATGCTGGGCCACAGGAACTCTGAGCATTCAATGGCAACAAGCCACGGGCCACCTCAGGAACCAGTTGGCAGTTACAATGCCTTTTGTGGACTCCCTAGAGTGGTGGCTGAAAACACAGCATTTGCTCTGGGGTCTCCCCTTTCAGTTGACGCCGCCCCACAGGATGCTCACCACCAACGCATCAAAGTTGGTCTGGGGCACGCATTTCGACTGCCTACGGATGCAGGGCCTACCGTCGGAGCAGGAGAGCCTGCACCAGATCAACTTCCTGAAGCTGCAGGTTATCGCAAATGCCTTCAAGGCCTTCCAGGCCCACCTGGCCAACCATGTTGTCCGAATTCAAGCCAAAAATCAAATGGCGATGTTCTATGACATCAAGCAGATTGGTATGAGTTCTTACTTTCTGTACTGGGAGGCAGTGTGCTTCTGGAGGTTCGCAGTTGCCTATGACATGGAGCTGAGAGCGACATACATGCCAGTAGAGCTCAACACTCAGCCGGGTACTCCAGCTCCACAGCATTGGACCCACTACAGGAAGGGAAGTGGAATACATCTTTCAGGTATGGGGCACTCTGATAGTAGACCTCTTCGCCACGCCATACAATGCTAAGATGGATTGCGTTTGCTCTCGCATGGCCTCCGGGGACAGGTTGGCTTCCAACACCTTCCTCCTGAACTGGGGCGTGGGCCTGCTCTACGCAAGCCCCTCTCCCCCGGATTCTGCTGGTGGTAAAGATGCTATTCAAGCTCCAGGCAGACAAGGGGACCATGATACTCATTGCCCTGTACTGGCCCAGGCAGCTGTGGTTCTCCCTGTTGCTTCAGCTCTCCCCTCTGGAGCCTCTTCAGCTGGGTTGTGATCCCAACCTCATATCTCAGGAGGGCGGAACCCTACTGCATCCTAATGACAGGTCCCCAGCCCTCACAGCTTGAACGCTGAGTGGGTAGTCCCGTCAGACTCAACTTGCCGGGGGAAGTGATGGATGTCCTCCTGGACTCCCATACAGATTAGACGTTTTATTCCTATGCCTTCAAGTGGCACAGGTTCTCATTCTGGTGCACTGACAAGGCACTGGACCCCTTCTCTTGCTCAGTGGAAAGCTTGCTGGAGTATCTCCTTTATCTCTAATTCGAGCCTGAAGTCCAACTCCGCCCGAGTCCACCTGAGTGCGATCGGGGCCTACCACTGTGGCTTGAAGGGGAAGTCCATCTCTGCCACTGGTGGTCCCTTTCATGCAACAACTGCTTCTGTGAAAGCATCCAATTAAGCCCCCACTGATCGCCTAGGATCTGAATGTGATTTTGGGGTAGCTATTGGCGGCACCTTTTGAGCTGCTGGCTACATGCCCCCTGAAATTTCTGACCTAGAAGGTCATCTTTCTTGTTGCCCTCACCTCAGCTCGCCAGGTCAGTGAGCGTCAGGCTCTGGTGGCTCACCCTTCTTACATGAGGTTCCACCCGTGCTTTTTGCCCAAGGTGGTCTTGACTTTCCACCTCAACCAGTCGGTGGTGCTTCCCACCTTTTTTCCTAGGCCTCAAGCTAACAGGGTGGAGGCCCAGCTATCCACTTTGGATTGGAAAATGGGCGCTGGCCTTCTACCTTGAACGGACGAGTCCACACTGTAGTTCTTCACAACATTTTGTCTCCTGGGCTTGGCAGTCTGCAAAAACACACCATCCATCTGAGTGGCAGATTGCATATCCTTTGCCTATGCTCAGGTCTGAGCTTTGAGGGTCATTTCATGGCCTACAATGCCCAGGCCATTGCTGCATCCTTGGCCAATCTGCGCTTGGTCTCCACAGAGGTGATTTCAGGGCTACCATATGGTCCTCTGTCCACATCTTTACAGCCCACTACTGCCTGGATGAGAATTCCTGGCATGACAGTAACTTTGACTAAGCCATACTATGGCACCTGTTTGGGACCTAGGTTCAACTCCTTTCCATTGGCCCTTCTGTCCATCCAGACTACTGAAGGAATCGTCCTGCTATGGATGACGGTAGTAGATGTGAAATCGGTCAAGTACTGCAAAGGGACTACACCTGCTGTTTCTCCCGGTTCTCTTTGCCTTGGTTGGGCTGTTTTCATATTCGGTAGCCTGGAGCTTGGGAGTCCCATACATGAGGACTTCTTCCTGCTTGTTCAGAGAGAAAGTGTAGTTACTCACCTGTAGCGGGTGTTCTCCATGAACAGCAGTCCTCACAACCCTCTCACCTCCCTGTGGAGTTGTTTCTGGCTACTAGCTTTTGTATTCTACTGAGGATAAGATGGTGCCACAGCAGGCAGGAAGGCAGGCATGTATGTGCAATGGAGGCTCCCAAAAAGCTTACGGTGGAAGCTGAGGAATGTTCCCACATGGGGCTTCTTTGGGGGATCTCACCCCTACGTAAGGACTTATTCCTGCTGTTCACAGAGAACACCTTCTACAGGTGAGTAACTATGCTTTACAGTGACAGTCCCAAGCAAAGCTTATCCTCCACGTCAACCCAACATCGATTTTGCAGGGATGCCATTGCTTCCTTCAGGAGTGCTGTCAAAAAAAGTCTATTACTATCAGGATGCTATCTTAAGACATTTGCCCGAGAGACAGCTGTTGAAAAGTAAGGGGTTGTTTGCAGATGGTGACAATTACTGTTTTTTCCCATGATTTCTTTTTGAGACCTTTATATATTGTTCTGAGTAGGGCTTTTTTTGAGGGGGTACTCTGTGGGGTACTCTCTTCTGAGGGGTACTGAGACGTCCATCTGCCGACCAGACTTGATGTCCAGAGAGGTATGCAGTCTGCCTGGTGCCAAAATCCAAGATGTTACGGAGAGTTTGCCGAGACTCATCAAGCCCACTGACTATTACCCAATGTTGCTAATCCATGTTGGAACAAATGATACTGCCAGGTATACCTCGGAACGTATCAAAAGTGACTTCATGGCTCTGGGACAGAGGGTGAAGCAGTTAGGTGCACAGGTGGTGTTCTCTTCAATCCTCCCTGTTGAGGGTAAAGGCCAAGGCAGAGAGGCTCGCATCCTGGAGATCAATGCATGGCTGCGTGGATGGTGTCATCGAGAGCGTTTTGGTTTCCTAGACCATGGGATGCTGTTCCAAGGGTTGCAAAGCAGAGATGGCATCCATCTGTCCAAGAGAGGTCAACGCATCTTTGGTAGTAGACTGGCTAATCTACTGAAGAGGGCTTTAAACTAGATTCGTTGGGGATGGGTGAAGAAAGCCCCCAGGTAAGTGAAAGCCCCCAGGTAGGTGATACATTAAATACCTTTATGGAAATGGGTAACAGGGGTAACATATGGAAAGCAGTGTGTATTAATGCCCGTAGCATGGGAAATAAGATCCCTGAAGTTGAAGCTTTGGTGGGAGTGGCTGACTTGGATTTAGTGGCAGTTACAGAAACGTGGTTCACAGAAAACCATGACTGGGATGTAACTATACCTGGCTATACTTTATTCAGAAAGGACAGGGTAGGAAGAAGGGGAGGAGGAGTGGCACTATATGTAAAAACTACTATTAAAGCTTTGGAATTACAGAGCTTAAAAGGGAGAGAGGAGGCATTGTGGGTTAAACTAGAAAGAGGGAAAGAGAAATCTATTTGCATTGGAGTGATATACAGACCTCCCTCACAAGAGGAAGAGGTGGACAGAGAGTTAATTGAAGACATACGCAGCATTGCTAGGAAAGGGGAAGTGCTACTGATAGGAGATTTCAATATGCCAGATGTTGATTGGCACATTCCTGCTGCAGTATCATCTAGAAGTAAGGAGATCCTGGATTCTCTACAGGGAGAACTATTCAGGCAATTGGTAACAGACCCCACACGTGAAGGGGCCATACTGGACTTGGTGCTTACCAATGGTGAAAGTGTTTCTGATGTTGTAGTGGGAGATCATTTTGCATCCAGTGATCACCAGATGGTGTGGTTCAGTATTAGGACTAGGGCTGTTAGAATCCATTCCAAGGTGAGGATCTTAGACTTTAGGAAGACTAACTTTGCGAAGATGGGCCAATACCTCAGGGAGTCGTTAGTGGGATGGGAACAGCTGGGGGATGTAGAAAAAAAGTGGGCAAAACTGAAAGGGGGTATTTTAAAGGCAACCAACCTTTTTGTTAAAATGGTAAATAAAGGCAAAAGGAACAGGAGACCGCTATGGTTTTCGAAGGAAGTAGCTGAACAAGTGAAGAAAAAGAGGGAGGCCTTCATGAAATACAAAAGATCACAGAGAGAGGAAGACAGGCATCTGTATTTGAAAAAACTTAGAGAAGCTAGCAAAGTAGTCAAGAAGGCAAAGATTCAAAAGGAGGAGGAAATAGCCAATGCAATAAAATGGGGGGATAAGACATTTTTCAGATATATTAGTGAGAAGAGGAAGGGCAAAAGTGGTATTGTCAGACTCAAGGGTGCAGGGGGGAATATATAGAAGCTGATAAGGATAAAGCGGAATTGCTTAACAAATATTTTTGTTCTGTGTTCACAGATGAAGAACCAGGAGCAGGACCTCAGAAAACACCCACAAATAAGAACAGAAGCGAGGGACATCTTGAACTATTTTCAGAAGACTGTGTTCGTGAGAAACTAGCTCAACTTAAAGTAGACAAAGCGATGGGACCGGATGGGATACACCCTAGAATACTGAGGGAACTTGGGGACGTTCTAGCAACTCCACTGACTGACCTTTTCAATGCCTCGTTGGAGTCGGGAGTGGTGCCAAAGGACTGGAGAGAGGCTCATGTGGTGCCTTTACACAAAAGCGGAAGTAAGGATGTGGTTGAAAACTACAGGCCGGTTAGTTTAACTTCGGTGGTGAGTAAATTATTGGAAATGCTGCTGAAAGAGAAAATAGTGAGGTTTCTGGAGTCCGGCGGATTACAGGATCCGAGGCAGCATGGATTCACCAGAGGCAGGTCTTGTCAGACAAATCTGATTGATTTCTTTGACTGGGTGACCAGGGAGTTGGACCGAGGGAGAGCTCTAGATGTGGTGTATTTAGATTTCAGTAAAGCCTTTGACACTGTTCCTCACAGGCGGCTTATAAACAAGCTGAGCACCCTAGGGATGGACCCTAAAGTTACTGCTTGGGTTAGAAATTGGTTGGGTGGGAGGCAACAAAGAGTACAAGTAAATGGAGCTCACTCTGAGGAGAAGGATGTTACCAGTGGTGTGCCCCAGGGATCTGTCCTTGGTCCGATTCTTTTTAACATCTTTGTTAGTGATATAGCGGAAGGGCTGTTGGGTAAGGTTTGCCTCTTTGCGGATGATACCAAAATCTGCAATAGAGTAGACACCCAGGAAGGTGTAGATAACATGAGGAGGGATCTAGCTAAGCTTGAAGAATGGTCTAGAATTTGGCAGCTGGGATTTAATGTTAAAAAATGTAAGGTCATGCATTTGGGCTGCAGCAATCCAAGGGAGCAATACAGTATAGGAGGTGAAGTACTTTTGTCCACTAAAGAAGAGCGGGACCTAGGCGTGGTTGTGTCTGATGATCTTAAAGTAGCTAAACAGGTAGAAAAGGCGACGGCAAAAGCTAGAAGGATGCTTGGGTGCATATGGAGAGGAATGGCTAGCAGAAAAAAGGAGGTGATAATGCCTCTCTATAAGTCTTTGGTGCGACCTCATTTGGAGTATAGTGTGCAATTCTGGAGACCGCACCTTCAAAAGGATGTGAACAGGATGGAGTCGGTGCAGAGGGTTACTACTAAAATGATTAATGGGCTTCATTATAAAGCATATGAGGACAGACTTAAGGATCTTAATATGTACACCTTAGAGGAAAGGCGGGATAGAGGTGATTTGATTGAGATGTTTAAATACCTCCGTGGCATAAATGTTCAGGGAGAGAGCCTCTTTCAATTGAAAGCAAGTTCTGCTATGAGGGGACATGGGATGAGGGTGAAGGGAGATAGATTCAGGAGTGATAGATTCCACCCCCCCCCCCCCCCACCAACACCACAAATCAGAAGTGAGAACAACACAACGCAAAACCAGTTATGGGAGCACTTCCACAAAATAGGAACCAAGCAAATCACAGCCATTGTCACAAGCCTGAAAAGCACCACCTCCCCACTAGATCCCTGTCCTGCATCCTGGATCAAGGCAGTGAAACAAGACATAGCACCTCACATAGCACACATAGTTAACCTATCCCTACAACAAGGAATCATGCCCTCAGAACTAAAGAAATCAGTCATTAGACCGATCCTAAAAAACACTACACTCAACGGAGAAGACCCAGCCTCCTACCGTCCCATATCAAGTATCTCATTCCTGGCAAAGATCATAGAAAAAACGGTCCTTCTACAACTCCAAGACCATCTGACTGACAGTGCTCCTCTTGATGACCAGCAATATGGCTTCAGGCAACATCATGGAGTTGAAACCCTGTTACTAGTTCTACTTAACAACCTCCTAAAGGGCCTTGAAAACAAAAAGAAAATGTACATTCTTGTATTCATTGACATCTCAGCTGCCTTTGATACAGTTAATCATGGGACCCTCATAAATAGGATAAAATCAATAGGAATAACAGGAACCCCACTAAAATGGTTCTCATCCTACATCTCAAATCGAACACAACAGGTTCAATTCAACGGAGAAAAAGCAGAATCTTTCTCACAAACACAGGGAATCCCCCAAGGCTCTGCTCTCTCAGCACTTCTGTTTAACATATATATGCAGCCACTATGCAAAATTTTCTCACGGCACGAAATTAATTACCACATCTATGCCGATGATATCATGCTATACACACAACTAGACACTAAAAACCCAGACTACAACCCACTGGAGACATGTATCGGAGAGATGCAAGACTGGTTACAACAAAGTAGTATGTCAATTAATCACAAAAAAACCGAAGTAATGTATATCTCCAAAGAACCGAATTTTGACCCTCCCACATCAATAACACTATGTAACAACACTTACCAAACAAAAAAAGAAATAAAGTATCTAGGAGTCACATTTGACTGTGACCTAAAGATGGAAAAACACCTCCGAAAGACCAACAGAGCAGTTTTCCACAAGCTTAGAGTGCTCCAACCCATTCGGAATATTATTGATCCCCAAGACTTCAGAACAGTGGCCCAAGCACTCATCATGCCACATTTTGACTACTGCAACGCCATCCTACAAGGTTTACCTAAAAAAAACCCTAAACATATTACAAATGGCACAAAATGTAGCTGCCAGGGTCATAATGAAGAAAAATCTAAGTGACCACATCACACCAGTACTAATTCAATTACACTGGCTACCCATAACAGCTCGCACAAAATACAAAATACTAACAACCACCTTCAAACTCATCCACAACTTAGCACCTTCCTTCCTCAACAACCTAGTAAGATTGCAACCTCCTACCCGAAACAGAAGAACCCACAATTCCAACATCCTTCACACTCCAACAGATATAAGATCTGCCAAAGCTAACACCAGTCACAGGGCTTTCTCATATGCGGCGCCAACACTGTGGAACCAACTCCCACCAGAACTACGAGCTAGCAATGACCTTCTAGACTTCAGAAAGAAACTCAAAACGCACATTTTCCAATCACATTTCAACCTGAACTAAATCCACAGATGGAGCAGCCCCTGACCACTGTGTCCAAGAAGATTATCCTGTATATATGTATTTATGTATATATGTAAATGAACTCCCCCATAGCTAAGAAGTGTTAACTCTGTATGATGTGCTTTTCTGACAATCTGTATGTAAACAAAATTTGTACCTGCCTTGATTCGGCAGTTTCACAATAGTAATCCTACCCGCTTCTGATCGCTGGAAGGAGCGGGCTACAAATGCTTGCTAAATAAATAAAAAAAATAAAATATGCGGAAATATTTCTTTACGGAAAGAGTAGTGGATCCGTGGAATAGTCTCCCAGTGGAGGTGGTAGAGATGAGGACAGTAACTGAATTCAAAAAATCATGGGACCAACACAGAGGATCTCTAAAGGTAAAAAGTGGACTGTTGTAGTTGTTGTTATGGAAGGACAGACTAGATAGGCCATGTGGTCTTTTTCTGTCATCATGTTTCTATGTTTCTATGTGGTACTAAGTACCAGTGGCTTTTTAATTGCCTGCTAAAATTGGCCCATGGTCCTCATGTATTAATAAAAGAGCTCTGCTTTTGAGTACTAGCACCTTTTTTGCTAGGAAAAATGCATTGCCTCTGAGGTTATAAATTGCCCTGGTTGAATTATTTATCTCTATTCCATCAGTACATGTCATTTTTAGGCAAGCACTTTCAGATAAGCTTGTAAGGGGTCATCAAATAAATCAAACCTTTTCCTGTTAGAATAGAGAAGATGCTGAAGACTGGAACTCTTGCATGCAGATGCCAGGTGGTCAAAGGGTTAAAGCCTTAGGGTACTTTTTCAATTGCAGTGTCAGAGCTTAACATACAAGATTATTGTCCACTGGCATCAACTTGGAAGGATTACCTGGGTTATAAAAAAGGACTCCCGGGGGCTATAGAAAAGAAATGAAGCTCTCATTACTCAAATACAGCTGGTCTATGTTGCCCTGTGAATGTCTGAACCGGCTTCCTGAATAGAGTCCTTTCTTCTAGCGAGGCAGGCTACTGCAAACTTTCTCTGTATACCAGGAGGAAACACAATATTAATTCACCCTGTTTTTTATTCTATTTGTACTACACACCAAGGCCTAATATAGCTGCCACAGATTAACTTCAGCTGTTTTAGTGAAAGGCAGCGCAGCTGTGTCATAAAACATTTCAGATGCAGCTGCGACTCAAGAATCCTTGGGAATGGCAGTGACTGAGTGGTTTTTTAGCACTGGTATTTGAGGTTTTTGCTCATTTTCTTACCCGTAGTATAATAAATGTATAAAATAAATATATTAAGCACTTGACCCTCTATTGCCTCAGAAAAATTCAGTGTATCAATATCCCTGTTTAATGTACATTACCAAGTTTAAGTTACAATGTAAACCGCTTTGATTGAAATGATAGAGATAGTTTAAAAACCTGTTAAATAAATACATAAAATATTTTATTATGTAGCTTTTCACTTTTTGTTAAAAAAATGTTATGTTAAACTTAGTTTGTAGTGGAAAGAAAGGTCTACTTTTTTGGCCTTAGATGATTATTATCGCCTTTGAGCTTTTCCCCTTGCTGTCCTCTTTCACTACAGCTCACTTTCACTATTCAAGGTGTCTTCTCCTTCCTTCCTGAAATCTCTCCTATAGGGGCATGCCATCAAGGAAACCAGTCTCCATGGACCCACCACTTCCTTTGTCCAGACCTCTCAATTAACTATAAGCCACCAACAAATCTTGATACAGTCCTGGTTTTCAAGCTTCCGTCCCAGAGTCCGCTGGTGTTTGAAATTCTGTGTTTTAGTTTAGCAAACTTAGGACTACATTTCCAAGAGAAAAACATGGTAATATAAAAACTAGGCGCAAAAGGAAGGCTAGAAACCGCTTTGCAACATTGGGAAAGGCGATATATCAGAAACTAATAATCCATAAACCATAGTGGGAGACTGAGTTCAGGGCCTGAACTAGAGCAAATTAAACAGAGAAGAAGCAAAAAAGGCAGAGTAGGCACAAAACAGTGGGCCTAATATGCAAAAGTGCCTGCTACCCAGATAAACCCTGGGGAGAGAGAGATTCGGTGCCTCTGTATTTCCTCTGATTGCTGTGGCACTATCTGGAGCGTGCTGGGGAGGTGATCTGTGGGCAGAGTGAGGATAGTCCCAGACATTATCCAGTTTGCAGCAATTTTCAATTCACTAGCTGGATAATAAATTGCAGAAAGCTGGGCCAACAAAATGGCCGGCCTAATTTTATATGACTGCCTATCTGAATAGCTGCTGAGTGATGCTACCGCTGAAACCAGATTCAGTGGAGGCTGCTCTCCACATAGTTACAATGTCATTTTACCTGCGTCAGCCAGTGTTTAACAAAATGCTGACCATCACGGGTTCAATAGCAAGTTGAGTATTTTTAAGTTAAAACACCTTTATTAGGTGATCACCCAAAAATAAAGAGCCTGATATTTAAAAGCAGTACCATCTCTAGATAGTGCTGGGGTGGCCAGGGTGGAGCCAGAATGAAGATATAATTTATTCAGACTGGATAACTTAGGACAAATAACGAGCTACCCTCTGTGCTGTCCAGATAGCTTCTCCAGATAGTGAGTGAAAATCACCACCATCAGGATAATGTTGATAGTTAGCCATATAGTGAGCACACAAACCAGATACTGAGCAGGGCCCACTTTCTGGATAGTGCTGCTGAATACCTGGATTTCTTTTTTTTACCTGCAGTGGCTGACGTTTAAAAAAAATCACTGGCCTTCATGGGCTGAAGACTGCCCTGAAAGTATCTTACAGTCTTCACTTTAGACAAAAGCAATAGATAGGCGGAATATAAACAGTTCTTCAAAGTGATGGGATAATGGATCGCCTTTATAGTCCTCTTCCTTATTCTGTTTTCCTGGAGGTTCCCAGGTGGGTTCCTTCCTCTTCTCACTTCCTTCCTATTGTGGGTTTTCTTGGAGAGACACTCTTCCCTTCAGATAAGTGCTAGACCTAAAATAAGTCACAACAGGGTATATATTCAGTGCTAGACACCCAAACCAAACTCCCTTAAGGTCCTCTAACAAAGGTATCTCCTTCATGGACATATGCTTATAGGACAGGCCTTGATAAATTTTCTTGGAACCTAGGAGCCGGCCGCCGAAACGTAGGTCACAATGCACACCCCCATCCCCAAAAAGGTGTATTACAGTTACTTTTTTAGATTTTAAGGCCTGATTTACTTTTTCTATGGGATAAAAGCTTAATAAATCAAACTCTTAATGGGCCATTGCACAGTGCCAACAGAATGCAGTGGCCCCACTCCTCCTCCTCCATCTCCCAGCACCCCGCTGCCCCTTTAAGCTACACCTGTATGTGTGTGTGGTGCTGGGGTGGGCTGCTTGCGGGTGTGTATCTGTTTGGGGCTGGGGGGAGTGGGTACGTCACTCTCCAACCACTCGCACTCTTCCTCTCCCCCACTCCATCCCCTCTCCTGCTGTCCCTCCCCCACCTTCATCTCTTTGTTTCTATTCTCAGACTCTCTCCCTCCCACCTTGCACTCACCCCTTTCCTCCATTCCCTCCCCCTTTCCTCCATTCCCTCCCCCTTTATTAATTCAGTCTGCTGCCCCTTTACATTTCTTTAGCTTCTGTGTACTTTTTTTTTCTTACCGCTCTGGCATTGCAGCACTTCTGCCTGCAGGGATCCCATCTCCCACCAGCAGAAATGCTGCAAAAGGCTGTGATCGTGGCTGAGACCGGAATTGTCTGCCTGTCTGCTGCCCTTCTGCTCCCCCTCCCCCTCCCTCCCTGTACTTCCCCTCTTTCCCCTCCCTCCCTCCCTATACTCCCCCTCTTACCCCCTCCCCCTCCCTATACTCCCCCTCCCTCCCTGTGCTCCCACTCTTTCCCCCTCCCTCCCTATACTCCCCCTCTTCCCCCTCCATGCCTGTACTCCCCTTCTTCCCCCTCCCTTTCTGCACTCCCACTCTTCCCCCTCCCTTCCTGTACTCCCCCTCTTTCCCCTTTTCCCCTCCCTTCCTGCACTCCCATTATTCCCCCTCCCTTCCTGCATTTCCACTCTTCCCCCTCCCTTCCTGTACTCCCCCTCTTTCCCCCTCCATTCCTGTACTCCCCCTTCTTCCCCTTCCCTTCCTATACTCCCCCTATTTCCCTTCTCTCCCTGTACTTCTCCTCTTTCCCCCTCCCTTCCTGTATTCCCCCTTCCCCCTCCCTTCCTGTACCCCCTCTTCCCCCTCTCTTCCTGTACTCTTCTTCTTCCCCCTCTCTTCTTGTATTTCCCCACTCCCTTCCTATACTGATCCCCTCTTCCCCCTCCCTTCCTGTACTCCCTCTCTTCCCCCTCTCTTCCTGTATGTCCCCTCTCCCTTCCTGTACTTCCCCTTCCCCTCCCTTCCCCTCCCTTCCTATACCCCCCTCTTCCCCCTCCTTTTCTGTGCTCTCCTTATTCCCCCTCCCTTCCTGTACTCTTTTTTTCCCCCTCCCTTCCTGTATTTCCCCTCTCCCGTCCTGTACTCCCCCCTCCCCCTCCCTTCCTATACTGATCCCCTCTTCCCCCTCCCTTCCTATACTCCCCCTCTTCCCCCTCCCTTCCTGTACTCTTTTTCCCCCTCCCTTCCTGTATTTCCCCTCTCCCTTCCTGTATTCCCCCCTCCCCCCTTCCCCTCTCCCTTCCTGTACTCTCCCTCTTCCCCCTCTCTTCCCGTATTTCACCTCTCTCTTCCTGTACTCCCCCTCTTTCCCCCTCCCTTGCCTTCCTTTTCCCCTCTCGTCTTAGCCTCCCTGTCCTACTATCATTTTCCTATCTTTTAAGTGGTGTTACTTTTCCTTTATTTTATATTTTATTGTAATTTTACTTCTTTGTACACCGCTCTGGTACATTGTGAAGGGCGGTATATAAAGCATCAATAAACCATAAAGCCTGTTCTCTGAACCCCAGATGCCTTGTCCTATTTTGTAGTTACTATGGTGCCCTGGTATCTGAGGATTGTCAAGCCCTGTTATAGGAGATCCACTTGCTCTCCTCCCCATGAGTGCAAGTATAAAAGTCCAGTTATATATTCAGTTTCTCTTTGACTGTGAGGCTTGGGATGCACCTGGGTGTCAGGTCCCTTGAGCCAAAACCTCTTTTCTTTGCTTTTATTCCACAGATAGGTAGACGGCTACCTTTCTCCTAGTACACAAGCTCCTCTCCTTCTGAATTCTTTCTTCTTACAGACCTCCCTTCTTTGGCTAGCTGGCTTATGGATGAGTCAGTGGCCAAGTGTCATGTAAGATGCTGCACCCTGGCAGTGTGGATTCGACAACCTCTCTTTACTCTCCGGACTCCTTGTGAAAGGAAGACATGGGTTCTTCTATAATTTATAAAGGGGGCTTCTCCTGCTTAGTGACTGACAAGTTAATCTGTTCTCCTTTATATCGTTTTGCAAGGGGTTTAACTTAGGAGCAGTGATTCCAGAATGTTCCTCTTTATGTGACATCGAGGGCACATTTCTGAGGCCTCCGCTACAAGGATTTTGGCCAAAAGCATGAATCTGATGCTTTGCCTTCTGTTGATCAGTCATTGAATCTGTATATTGGCTTCTCGATGTATGTTTTTCCTTGTAAACTGCTACAATGCACTGCTAAGGTTATAAAAACATTAAATACTGTCACATCTCCTTACGATGCTTTAACTAATAGTCACTGTTTCAATCGCATCATTTTTTGCTCTACTCTAGCAACGTTTACATGAAATATTATGATAACTGTGCAGGTACCATAACTCCTCTACAGCTTAGCAGTGTTTTTATTTTATGGTTATTTCTAAATGTATTTACTGTATGGTATACCTTACATACAATATGTAACAGGAGTCCCAGGGTGGTTCTTCTGCACCACAGCTCAATGTCAAAGAGTGGGGTAGGCATGAACTTTGGCTCCTTTTTCTGGTTTCTGATGGAAAGGGGAGGTGGGGGGCACAGTCTCAAGGCCTTACTTTGCTGGCTGTCTTCAATCCACACCCTCTCCACTTCTCATTGCGAAGGCCTGTGCCTATTTTAGGGGATGTGTGCATCTGTCCCCCTTCGCAGCACCATGGCACCCCAGCATATAGCTGCCCCTAATGTAACTCATTGAGGAGATGGTGGTGTGCAGCTGCACTAACTGCAGTAATCACGGTTAGCACATGCCCATCTCGCCCACGCTGACCATGATGCGCTGTCAATACCCACGTTCCTGAGCGGGTGTCCAGTTTAGTCCTCTACTTCCGGGTAGTGCACCTCCTCCTGCAGCAAGGAGACTGGACCAATCAAATCCTTAGAATCGTAGCCTGCTTCCCGCTGGAACTCCCATGAGCCCTCCAGTGTGTCCAGTCTCCTTGCAGCAGGAGGTGGTGTGAGCCTGGGCTAGGCTCACTTCTTTTTATTGCTTGAGTTTTCTTCAGTTTTCACTCCTTTAATTTCTTTTCCTGTCTCTTTAATTGGGTTAAAAAAAAAAAAAAAAAAAAAGGGCTTGGGCAGCGAGTGTCACTGACACTGAGTAGAGGGGCTGAACAGCACTGCTCTTCCCTCCTGGTTCCCTGCCGGCAGCCTCTATCGGCTGCTCTGATCGCTCCCCCAGGACTGTTCGGGGGCAGCATCAGCTCAGCCCGCGGTGCTTGCTTAGACTGTTATTGTCCTGCTCTCGCAGCCAGACACCTCGGCTGCACTCCGGGGTTGCACTGTCTTGCAGCACTCCGGCTCTCTGTTCTTTGCCGTTTCGGTTGACTGCCTCAGTTCTCCACATTTTCGGGGTAAGTGTGCGGTTTCCAGGGCTTCCCTGGGCTCGTGCCTGTTTTTTATTTATTTTGGGCATTTAGGGGTTTTGGCGCCCTTTTTCGCCGTCGCGAAACTCGCGCGGCGGCCATTTTGATTTTTGTTTTTGGCGGTATTTTTCTTTTCTGGTCTTAACTTGATTTCTTTTTGGGGCGTTTTTGTTTTCCCCTTCGTTTGGGGTCCATTTCTTGCCTTTTCGTTTGCAAAAAAAAAAAAAAAACGGAGATTTTTGTCCCGCGGGTTATGAGTGCAGCTGGGCTCTGCTTCTCAGTTTTCTCAGCGAGCCTCCCTTTTTCTCTATCTTCTGCTGCCCTAGTTAGCTGTCAGCAAGCTCTTAATAGAAGATTAAAAAATATATATATATATAGATAATAGAGACAACGGAAGCCGGCATAGCTGCACTACCTGCCCCTTCCTCATAATGTCCTCCAAACCGCAATGCCTAGTCTGCGGTTTGCGTAGGCGGTCTGTCTCTGCGGCTGGGTTCTGCTCCAGCTGCGCTGCGGTCTCCTCCGGCGTGGAACTCCAAGAAGACGCCCCCTCTTCGGCGGAGCATGTGGTGGCTTCGCTGTCTTCTGAGGGTGATCTTCCTCCGGGGCCCCTGTTGCCGCGGGTGGCTTCTGGCTCTCCGGCTCCGGGGTCCGGGGTCTCTGGGACACCGGGGGATTCTTCCGCGGCTCTTATGCATTTTTCCCCGGACTTCGTGCTCATTATGCACCAGGCGTTCAAGTTGGGACAGTTGGGCAGATGGCCTGAGGCTTCTTCCTCGGCTGTCGTCTCTCTACCGTCTGTATCGGTGCCGCTGGAGCCACCCTCAAAGGCGGCTAGAAAGTCGCGTCCTGCGGGCATGGTGGCAGACGATTTCGAGGCTCAGGACCTCGAGTTGGAGGCTGACCTTGACGGCAGTGGTGATGACCTGGAAGAGGGTGAAATCCCAGACCCTGAGGACCAGGCTCGCATCGTTCGGGTCTTTCGTAAGGAGGAGTTGGTGCCCCTTATCACGGAGGCCCTGCAGACTCTCAATCTCTCCGCGCCGGCTCCTGGGGAGGCCGATGTTTTAGAGGATCCGCTTATTCAGGCGGTTCGGGATTCTCAAGTGGTCTTCCCTGTTCACCGCGTGGTGGCTCAGATGATTCAGACCGAGTGGAACCATCCGGATGCTGGCTTGAAGGGCATTCGGACGATGCATCGTCTTTATCCATTGAAAGAGGAGGATAAAGAAACTTT
Source organism: Ichthyophis bannanicus (assembly GCA_033557465.1). Lineage (NCBI taxonomy): Eukaryota > Metazoa > Chordata > Amphibia > Gymnophiona > Ichthyophiidae > Ichthyophis > Ichthyophis bannanicus. The sequence continues at coordinate 551,060,579 of CM066033.1, forward strand.
CAAGTCTCCTCGAGTTGATGCGGCAGTCTCTGCAGTGACCAAGAAGACCACGATTCCGGTAGAAGGCAGTGCGGCCTTAAAGGATCTTCAGGACAAGAAGGTGGATGGCTTATTGAAGCAGGCTTTCGAAACGAATGCCTTATCGTTGCAGGCTTCGATTTGTGCGGCCTGGATTGCTAGAGCTTCTTTGCGTTGGGCTCAGCGTTTGCGTCAGAATTCGTCCATTGATCAGCAGGCGTTGCTGGAGGTTGCTCGCCTAGAATCGGGTTCCGCTTATCTGGCGGATGTCCATTATGATTTGATTCGTACCATGGCAAATAGTATGGCTTCGCTGGTGGTGGCGCGCCGGTCCCTTTGGTTGCGTAACTGGGCCGCCGATTCTTCTTCCAAGTCCCGCCTTAGCCGGCTTCCCTTTAAAGGTAAGCTGCTCTTTGGGGAGGACTTGGACAAATTGGTGAAGGAGTTAGGTGAGTCCAAGGGTGGACGTCTACCGGAGGACAAACCCAAGTCCGCTAGATCGTTTTCAGCGCCTCGGGGTTCCTTTCGGGACTTTCGGCGCTTTCGGTCGACTCGTCTTTGGACTTCCCAGCGGGGTCGCTTTCCTTCTCGGTCTCAGTCCTTTCGTGGTTTCAGAGGGGCTGGTAGAGGCTTCTCCATCGCTTCCTCCGGGGCCTCCTCTTCCTTTGGTCGCAAGCCGCAATGAGATGAGGCGGGCTCCGGAGGGAATTCCAGTTATCGGCGGACGTCTTCGGAACTTTCTTCCCTCTTGGGCCCACATTACTTCGGACCGTTGGGTCCTCGAGATCGTTCGGGACGGTTATGCGTTGGACTTTGCCATCCCTCCAAAAGATTCCTTTGTCCTCTCGCCCTGCAAAGGGGCGCAGAAGGAGCTCGACATTCGGGCGACGTTACGGCGCTTGTTAGCGCTGGGAGCCGTTGTCCCGGTCCCTGCGAACGAGCGCGGGCTCGGTCGTTATTCCATTTATTTCGTGGTGCCAAAGAAGGACGGGTTGGTTCGTCCTATTCTCGATCTCAAGGGCGTGAACCGTTGTCTTCGGGTTCCTCATTTCCGGATGGAGACTCTCCGGTCCGTCATTGTCGCCGTGCGCAAGGGAGAGTTTTTGACTTCTCTCGATCTCACTGAGGCCTATCTGCATATTCCCATTCGGGCCGGCCATCAGAAGTTTCTTCGCTTTGCGTTTCCTTGGGGTCACTTCCAGTTTCAGGCACTGCCTTTCGGCCTGGCCACCGCTCCTCGCATTTTCACAAAGGTGATGGTGGTGGTCGCGGCGGCCTTACGCAAGGAGGGTGTGCTGGTGCACCCCTATCTCGACGATTGGTTAATCAGAGCGAAGTCCGCGGAGGAAAGTCTACAGGCCACGGACAAAGTGGTGCGTCTGTTACAGGATCTCGGCTGGGTAATCAATTTATCCAAGAGTCAGCTTGTGCTGACTCAGCATCTCGAATATCTGGGGGTTTGTTTCGATACGGCCTTGGGGATCGTGTCTCTCCCGCTTCGCCGTGCCCAGAATTTGCGTCACCTCTTGCGGATGTTCCTAGCGGATCCCGCTCCATCGGCCTGGTGGTACCTCCGAGTGTTGGGAACCATGGCGTCGACCCTGGAAGTGGTTCCTTGGGCCCGGTTTCATATGCGACCGCTTCAGCGGGCCCTGTTGCGTCGTTGGTCTCATCAGTCGGACTCTCTCAGCCGTCGATTGTTGTGTCCCCGCCGGGTACGCCTGGCATTGCAATGGTGGCTATCACCGCTGTCCCTTCAGTCGGGAGCTCCCTTGGAACAGCCTCTCTGGTTGCCGGTCATCACGGATGCGAGTCTCTCCTGTTGGGGGGCCCACTGTCAGGGGTTGTTTGCGCAGGGGACCTGGTCTCCTCTGGAGGCTCGGTGGTCGATCAACCGGCTCGAGCTGCGGGCGATCCGACTAGCGCTGCTTGCCTTCGAGGAGTCAGTCCGCGGTCGAGCGGTTCGTGTTCTGTCGGACAACGCGACGGCTGTGGCGTATGTCAACAGGCAGGGCGGCACAGGCAGCCTGCCCCTGGAGGTCGAGGCGGACGCGCTGTTCACTTGGGTGGAATCGCGACTCCTGGCTCTTTCGGCAGCGCATATCGCAGGCAAGGACAATGTCATGGCAGATTTCCTGAGTCGTGTAAAAGTAGACGCCGGGGAATGGGAGCTCAACCCGCAGGTTTTTGCCCAAATAGTTCATCGGTGGGGTCGGCCCATCATGGATCTCATGGCGACCTTCGCGTCGGCCAAGACGAGTCGTTTCTTCAGCAGGCGAAGGGAACCGATGTCCGAGGGTATCGACGCGCTCCTCCAACCGTGGCCCGTGCGCGCCCTTCTGTATGTCTTTCCGCCGTGGGCTCTCATTGGCAGAGTGGTGCAGCGCATCGAGGCCCACCGCGGAAAGGTTCTGTTAGTAGCTCCAGATTGGCCTCGTCGTCCGTGGTACGCGGATCTGGTGCGTCTGCTCGACGGCGTGCCATGGCGGCTCCCGCCCCTGAAAGATCTTCTAGTGCAGGGGCCTCTGCGCATGCCTCAGGTGGATCGGTTCTCGCTTACGGTATGGCCATTGAAAGGGCTCGGTTGAGGAAGAGAGGGTATTCCCCAGCGGTTATTTCCACCTTTCTGCGTGTGCGGAAACCTTCTACTTCCCTCACCTATATTCGCATTTGGCGGATTTTTGAGGATTGGTGTTCTCGGCATGCGGTCCGGGCTGCTACTTCTTCCATTGCGGTCATTCTTAACTTTTTACAAGACGGTTTCGACAAAGGTCTGGCCGCTAGTTCGTTAAAGGTCCAGATTGCCGCTCTTGCGTGCTACCGCGGCAACATTGACGACGTCTCTCTTTCCTCTCATGTAGACGTTCGGCGTTTTCTCAAAGCTGTATTTCGCTTGCGTCCCTCTCGCAAGGTTGCCTTGCCTCCCTGGGATTTGAACCTGGTTTTACAGGCCTTGACTCGGGCGCCCTTTGAGCCTCTTCGCAAGGCCTCTCTGAAGGACTTAACTTTGAAGACCGTTTTCCTTGTGGCCATCTGCTCGGCGCGCCGTGTCTCGGAACTTCAGGCGCTGTCTTGTCGAGCACCCTTTTTATCCTTTCTTAGGGATCGAGTGATTTTGCGGACCGTCCCTTCGTTCTTGCCTAAGGTGGTCTCTCCTTTTCACATTAATCAGCCCGTGGTCTTGCCCGTTTTCTCCTCGGAGTCTTCTTCCGAGGCCGACTCAGTGCTTCATAAGCTTGATGTTCGCCGGGTCTTACGTCAGTATATTAAAGTGTCTGCGCTCTTTCGAAAGTCTGATCGTTTGTTCGTGTTGTTTGGGGGCCCGCGAAAAGGAGAGGCGGCGGCTAAGGCCTCCATATCTCGTTGGGTTAGGGAGGCCATTGCGTCCGCTTATCTTTTGCAGGGAAAGTCTGCTCCCTTGGAGCTGCGAGCTCATTCCACTAGGGCACAGGCCACGTCTTGGACGGAGCATAGTCTTGTTTCCCCTCAGGACATTTGTCGAGCGGCAACGTGGTCCTCCCTCCATGCCTTTAGTAAACATTACCGGCTGGATGTGGCAGCGGCTCAGGATACCAGTTTTGGGTCTGCGGTTTTGCGCGCCGCCTGCCAAGACCCCCCCCGTCGGTGACTGCTCTGGTACATCCCGGAAGTAGAGGACTAAACTGGACACCCGCTCAGGAAATGGAAATTACACTTACCTGGTAATTGAAGTTCCTGGAGGGTCCAGTTTAGTCCTCATTCCCACCCGAGATTTTTCTTATGTTCTGTCTTGGCGGCGCGTTTTGGACGTTTTTTGCTCGGTGGTCAGATGCCTTAATGGCTCCTTCTCAAAGAATTCCAACTAACTAGTTAAGGCGCATGATGGAGTCCATCTCCCTTGGCTAAGCCTTCCAGGGGTTTTCTGCCCTGGGGTTTTTTCCCTTTCTCCTTTTTCAGCTTCCCGGTGTTGCCTGTCAGTATGCGGACAGGGTGCAGAAGCAAGGTGCAGCGTTTCAGCCCTCTCGTTTGGGGAGGGGGTTATGCAACGTTTTGGGGGGACCTTTTCTAGTTTTTAGACCTTTCCTTAACCTGTTCTGTCTTCAGTCTGCTTTGTTACTAGTTCACTGGAGGGCTCATGGGAGTTCCAGCGGGAAGCAGGCTACGATTCTAAGGATTTGATTGGTCCAGTCTCCTTGCTGCAGGAGGAGGTGCACTACCCGGAAGTAGAGGACTAAACTGGACCCTCCAGGAACTTCAATTACCAGGTAAGTGTAATTTCCATTTCTGCCCCAACCTGCCCTATCTCTACCCATTCGTGTACTTACCTGCTAGCGTAGGGCCCCACGCTACCTTTTGGCTAGGTGTGCTTACTGCACGCTGCACCTTGCACTAGCCGTTAACGCAGTTTAGTCTCTTTTTGTCTGTCTATCAGCTGACTAGAAGTAGTATGATAGAGATACCTGCATATTTAAGCTGTTTGTTGTTCAACTGGTTCTACCAAGGCCAGCCCAACATCTAGGTGAACTAGGAAGTCACCTAGGGCATCAACGTTTGGGGGGCAGGGCATTCAAAGCTAAACAACAGATTTTGACAGTCGGAGGGGGAGGAGGCTTAAGGTTTGCCTAGGGCATCAACACCTTGAACCAAGTCTGGGGCCGGCCCTTGGTTCCACCTGCAACTGCAGCTGCTCCGGCAAAAGAAACTAACCCTGTGCTTTCTTCCAGAGGACAGGTTTAGCCCATTCTGGACAGCTAAGAAGAGCCACAGATAGAACAGTCTTTTACTCGCATCTTACCAGTGGCGTAGATTAAGTCAAATTACAGTTTGGTGGGGAGATAATAGTATAGCATTCATGTTTTTATGTAGAACTCTCATCCAATGCACCTTACAAACAGATTGTATTACTGTAATTTTCACCCTGTTTGACCAGTTTTTATTCATCTTCAAAGGATGGAAGGCCATGTAAATTTTATCGAGAGCCAAATATGAGAGAATCACAGAGCTATAGGCACAAAACACCTTAGTCACTTTCACTATTTGACAGTATAATCTGAATGTTAAAAATTGCTGGCTAGCCTATTGTAGACTGAGGCCCTTTTACTAAAGTGCAGTAAGATTTTGCACTTATCTCATGTTACATACAAAAATGAATGCAGAATGAAGTGTGGTAACTTGGAGGTGTGGTCAGCATCTGCCCTAAAAGCCCCAGTGCATTGCCGAAAGTGCAGATGCAGCCTCGCTAGTGGGAGGCTCCCTAACAAGGTTGATGCCCCTTAGTATCCACCAGTAACCAGGTAATGTTACTACTGACTGTCAGTGGTGAAGGGCCCCCTCTGTTTTCACTGCTCTCAATTTCAGTAGCAGCAGTCAGACATGATCAAATTTACAGAGGCACATGGGGGAAATTTTATAAATTTTAGGTGTCAGTTACAAGTAAATAAATGCGATACACGCGCTGCTTTTTTTTCTAGAAGGAAAGTGCTGATATTCACATACAAGCCTGCGCTTAAGGGAGGGGTAATCACCACAAGAGCCACACCCCCTGCAACTGCCCAGAGAGTCTATGAAAAGGTAGCGTTGCGAATATTGCACTAGCCCCTAGAACACACCTCTTGGTGGAAAACGAGAACCAGCCAGGACGCTAGAAATCCCTGCACAGAAACGACATACTTGCAAGATAACTCACTTTGATCACTTATGCAGAATATGGATAAAGCATACCAACGACAGAATAAATGACCACAGATTAGAAAACCGAAATGTGCAGACCAAACTGGAAAACTCCAAGAAGTCAGACTTTGCATGTCGTGCAATACTTAAGAAATAAAAACAGAAATGTATTTCCTCCAGAATACAAAGAGATCAGAAATGCTGCATATTCAAATTCCTAAAGGTGGCATATTCAAGTTACTAAATCAAAAGTAACATGTTTTCCTACTTTAAGGGGGTAATTTTTTAATAGGGCAAGAAAACAGCTATGTTTAGCCTATTTTATAAAGATGCATAGGCACTTATGAGGCTTGATAAACATTAGCACATATCTTGCAGCAATTGTGCTAGATTGAAGGTGTGGACAGTATGTGTGTGAATTGTGACTCCGCCCATGCCCCACCCAGACTCTGCCCCCCCCCCCCAGCACACCTGGTACCATATGTACTTTTAGGTGTGATCGACTGAACTTGAATGTAACTCTCCTTGAGCTCCTGAGAGAAGGCATGAGCTAAAGTCTTGGGAGAAAGGTGCAGAACCAGGCCACCTATGAATTGTCGCTCTTTTCTGTGCATTAGGTTATAGACAGATTAACCCCAGAGTATTGTATTTTATTTATTTATGTCTGTATGTTCATTTCTTAAATGCTGCAATTTGACGGGTCAGTGACGTCAGGGTGGTTTACGTCACTAAGGTGAACGGAAACATTAACAGTTTTACCATTTGTTGCATCCGGACCACTTGATTCCCATTTGACTTTATTTCCTAAATCCGCATCTCCCTGTCATCTTAATCGTAACGAAGTTACATGGTTGAATGTTAAATGTTGAATGTAAATTCTAAGTTGTTAAATACCTGTGTGAAGCTGATATATACTTATATAACATGTTCCCTGTGATGTTACGTTATATTTCCTGTAAACTGCCTTGATCATTGGAAACGCGGTATATAAACCTAATAAATAAAGAAACTTCCTAAAACATGAAGCAGACATAATATAAAATTTGAATACACGCCAGGAAGGGACTGCACAGAACAACAATTTTTAGCCTTAGAGGCAGAGATGCTGCAGCACATATCAGGAGGGCAACAAACCAGCTACAGAGGGATTAAGAAAATTGGATTCACAATTATAAGTATTCCGAAAAGAACCATGTTGATATAACCATGTTTTCAGGGCTTTTAAAAAAATATTTATGTGAGCTCTCAAGCTGTATATGAACAGAGAGAGTTCCAAAGGCAGAAATTCAGGTTTATTCTAATTTAAATTGTGAACATGGCTGAATTGTCATGTTCTGAAGGAAAAGTCTTTTCCTGAAAGCAATGGCAGCACCTACAAACGTTTAGTACTGTTATGTTGTGTGCAAGCAGTAGAGACACTAACCCTTCATGGTAATGCCATTGACTGAACACTTAGGTAGAAGTTAAGGCTAACATTACTTTTTTTTTTTTTAGTGCAGTCAAGTCAATGCTGACACCTGGTGACCCAGCTGCCTCTGGGTGTTCTTAGCAATGTATCACTGGAAGTAGATTGCCAGGCCTTTTCTTCTGAGGCAATGGAGGGTAAAGCGTAGTTACTCACCTGGAACAGCAGGAATTTAGTCTTCACATATGGGTATCGTCAGTACCGACAGAGCCTGCGCGGGAACGCTCCCCAGCGTCCAATAGGAACGCTTTTGGGAGCATCCCTCAGCAAATGCGCACTGCCTTCCCGCCTTTCCAACTGTCCCTCTTCAGTTAAGTTTGTAGCTGAGTGAAAGGATAGAGTGATAGAGGAAAGAGACAGAGAGATAGAGAGACAACTCCTAGGGGAGGTGGGTGGGTTGTGAAGACTAAATTCCTGCTGTTCCCAGAGATCACCTGTTACAGGTGAGTAACTACACTATCTCCAGGAACAAGCAGGAATATAGTCTTCACATATGGGGACTCCCTAGCTGAAGATGCCAGGGAGATAGCCCCAGGAAGCTGCCACCTATAGTAAGGTGGGCCATGCTTCCTCCCATGGACCTCTGGCATCTCACCAGGGTTGGTGGGTAGGAGTTGAATTAGGTCTGAAAGAGATTTTGAAGAACAGCTTGACCAAAGAAGGCATCCTGACGGGAGGCTTTATCTAGGCAGTAGTGGGCTGTAAAGGTGTGTACCAAAGCCCAGGTGGCTGCTCGACAAATGTCATCAATAGACACAGAGTGAAGGTTAGCCATAAAGGCTGCCATGGCTCTCACATTATGAGCTGTGACATGGCCTTGAAGAGGAAGACTCTTACTCTCATAAGCAAAGGATATGCATTGTGCAATCCATTTGGATAGAGTTCTTTTGGAGACTGGAAGTCCCAAATGACTAGAATCAAAAGCAATAAAAAGTTGAGAAGACCTTCTATGTTGCTGTGTTCTTTCAAGGTAAAAAGCCAAGGCTCTTTTACAATCCAAAGTTTGAAGGTTCCTTTCTGCATTAGAGGCATGAGGCCTCGGAAAGAATACAGCAAGATAAATCGATTGATTTAAATGAAAAGGCGAAACCACCTTTGGCATAAAGTGTGGATGAGTTCTGAGAACAACCTTATCATGGTGAAACCTAGTATAAGGAGGATCAGCCACTAAAACTTGCAGTTCACTAATGCGACATGCAGAGGTGATTGCAATTAGGAAGATGACCTTCCAGGACAAAAGCTTTAAGGTTGTAGTGGCTAAAGGTTCAAAGGGCGGTTTCATGAGCTGCCCAAGAACTAGGTTTAAATCCCATTCCACCGGTGGTGGCCTGATGGGAGGCTTTGTTAATAGAAGACCTCTCATAAATCTTGATATGAGTGGATGAGAGGAAATTGGTTGTCCATTTAGAGGTTTATAGGAAGCTGCAGTTGCACTAAGATGGACTCTTACTGAATTGGTCTTTAGACCAGAATTTGATAAATGAAGTAGATACTCTAGTATCAATTCCAAAAGTATCATAAGGGGGTTTAACCCCTTCTGTGAACACCATATAGTAAAACGTTTCCACTTGAAGGCGTAAGAGCGTCTTGTGGAAGGCTTTCTAGAAGCCTGAAGGATATATTTTACCTGTTGGGAAAGGTTGAGATCCTGAAGGTCTAAGCTTTCAGCAACCAGGCCCTGAGATGCAGGGAGTGGGGATTCGGGTGCCATAGCATCCCGTTCTCTTGGGAGAGAAGATCTGGAGCAGACCCTAACTCCAGAGGTGCAGCTTAAGAGAGATGTAGAAGCAGGGGATACCACGTTTGGCGTGGCCACTGTGGTGCTATGAGGATCATACGACCCCTGTCTCTCTGAAGCTTGAAGAGTGTTTTGGGGATGAGGGGAATGGGTGGGAAGGCATAAAGGAAGTCGTGACCCCAGTGAAGAAGGAAGGCGTCCCTTGCCTGGCAATTTTGAGCCGGAATTCTGGAACAGAACCGGAGAAGTTTAGCATTCAGTGGACTTGCAAATAGGTCTATGTCTGGGTTTCCCCAGATCTGAAATATCTTGGCCACTTGGTCTAGGTGGAGAGACCATTCGTGAGGCAGTAGTACTCTGCTGAGTTTGTCTGCCCAAAGGTTTTGAATGCCTGGAAGATATACCACGAGAAGGTGAATTTGATGCTCTCTGGCGAGGGCCCATAGTCGTAAAGCTTCATTGCATAATGACAGAGAGCCTGTTCCGCCCTGCTTGTTCATGTAGAACATGGCTACTTGATTGTCTGTTTGGACTAGGACTGTCTTGTAGCTGAGCTGGGCATGGAATACTCGAAGAGCTAGATAGATTGCTCTGAGTTTCAGGAGGTTTATGTGAAGACAAGCCTCCTATGGAGTCCAGGTACCCTGGGTAGAGAGATGATGCAGGTGTGCTCCCCATCCCACCTGTGATACATCTGTTGTTAGGGTGGTCTGGAATATGGGTTGCTGGAAAGGAGACCCCACTAGAAGATTTTCCAGTGATTGCCACCATTGGAGGGACAAAATCAGTCGTCGTGAGTTTGATATCTTGTCCGACAGATGTCCTGTGGCCTGTGTCCACTGTGTGGAAAGGGTCCACTGGGCTGCTAGCATATGAAGGCGAGCGTAGGGAACCACATGAACCGTGGATGCCATATGTCCCAATAGTTGTAGTAGTTCTCGAGCAGTTAAGGAGGACTTCACCGCTGCTTGAGAAGCTAGCTGTACTATGCGAAGACAGCGGGTTTGTGGGAGAAAAGCCCTTGACTGTCTGGTATCTAAACGAGCTCCTATGAACTCCAGGGACTGAGACAGAGCAAGTTGCGATTTTGGGAGGTTTATGACCAATCCCAAGTATTGAAGGATTCGCATTGGAACCGTGGGGGCTCGAATGAGCCAGTCGTCTAAGTAAGGGAAGACAAATATCCCTGGGGTTTGCAGAAATGTAGCTACTACTGCCATGCATTTTGTAAATACTCTTGGTGCTGAAGCCAGACCAAAGGGAAGAACCCTGTATTGGAAATGTTTTCCCCTGAAAAGGAATCGTAAGAATTTCCTGTGATCTGGATGGATCAGAATGTGAGTATATGCATCCTTTAGATCTAGAGAACAAAGCCAATCCTGACTTTGACAGTATGGCAGAAGAGTTCCCAGAGAAATCATTTTGAACTTTTCTCAGAATAGATATTTGTTCAGTTCTCTGAGGTCTAGAATGGGTCTGTGTCCTCCTGTTTTCTTTAGAATAAGAAAATAGGGGGAGTAGAACCCTGTACCCTGTTGAAGAATGGGCACCTCCTCTATTGCTCCTTGAGCAAGGAGTGTTGAGACCTCTCGATCCAGTAGATTGTCTGTAGAGGTTTGGGAATTGAACTGTCTTACGATTGTAGGAGGGGGTATACTGTGAAAATGAAGCTTGTACCCCTCTCCCACAATGGACAGAGTCCAATTTTCTGCTGTTAATTTTGTGCCATCTGTTGGCAAAATGACACAACCTTCCTGGAATATTTAGGGGTTCTGGACCTTTCAGAGACAGGAAGGCTAAGTTCTCTATGAAGGAGTCAAAGCCCTTGAGGGGCTGGGCCTGTGGAGCTGGTTGAGCTCTAAGGCCTTTTGGCTTCTTTTGTTGTCTGGATTGTTGTTGTTGACCTTTCTGGGCAACTTGACCGTGAGCTTGTCTTGCTGGGTATAGGATGGATAAAGTTTCCTCTTTTTGCTGAAAAAGGGTTTTTTATAGGGTTTCTTTTTGGCTGGAGTGGCTGTAGATTTTGACAATCTATCTAAAGTGATATTGTCAGCATCTATCTCATTAGCCTTTTCCTGCCAATTCTTGCCAAAGAGGTTTTCTTCTGTGCAAGGGATGTTTCCTAATTTATCCTCTATCCAAATCTCCAAGTCTGATGCCTGAAGCAAGGCAATCCAACGTGCACCAATGGCAATAGTAGAGGTTCTGCTGATGCATTCAAAGCAGTCAAAGGCTGCACGATTTACAAACTTGGAGACGTCTTGAGCATGCTTGACAAGAGTAAGGAAGTCTTGTCGTTTGTCATCAGGGAGAAGGGGGCTCATAAGCTCCAAATCTCCTGTGACCTCTTTGAGGAACATTCCCATATATAAAATATATGAGCTGATCCTAGCTGAAAGCATGGAAGCCTGAAATGTTCGATGCCCAAAAGCGTCAAGAGTCCTGCATTCACGACCTGGAGGATTGGATGCATGTCTTTTTGCACTTTTCATCCTACGCATGGCTAACTCTACTACCATTGAATGGTGTGGCAGCTGAGGCTTTTGAAAACCAGGACATGATGGAACTCGATACATGGTATCGAGTCTCCTGGAATGAGGAGATGTGGTCAAAGGTGTCTCCCACATTCTGAGCATCAAATCATGAAGAATTTCATGAACGGGCAAAGTGGCTGCCTCCTTGGGAGCCTTAGGGTATTGGAGAATTTCCAATTCCTTTGCTCTAGGTTCTTTTTCAGGAGCTACCGTGATTGAAAGGCCTCAGGCCACATCACGAATAAAATCCTGAAAAGACATGTCTTCCAGAGGAGACATTCTGCGTTGGGGAGAAGAGGGGTCTTCCGAGAGAAACACTCTGGTACCGGCAGAATTATCAGAGCCATCAGAATCGGAGGATTCAAAGTATTTCTGATCCCGATGTTCATGCAAAGCACGGTCTCGGTATCGATCGAAGTCAGTACCGAGTTGGCCGGTACCGATCTGTTGATGCCAGAAAAAGTCAGCATGGGAAGAATTCCCACCGGTGCCGGTACCGTCGGTGCTGGTACCGGTATCTGTACCGGTGCTGGTATCGGCATCTGTACCGGTGCCCATTGAACCCCCGGTGTCAATGGTACCGCAGCTGTAAGGAGAGCTGCAAGACTGCGTTCGATAGTGAGGAATCTCTGGTCTATCGATGCTGCCGATGCCTGGGTATCGGTACTGGGAAAAGCGGCTGGAACCCCTGAGCATGGCAACAGTAGTTCTGCCGAGGTCGAGGCCTCGAGAACATCCTGGAACCCCGTTGATGCTTTGGAGGCCGAAGCCTCCCGCCGGGGCTGTTTTGCCAGTGTAGTTTCCTCAAGGGCAATGCCAATGGCCTCTCGATTCTTTGAAGGAGAGCTACCCTTTGAGGACCGGCTCTTATGTTTAGTTACCTGAGATCCATGGGAGGAAGACGAGGTTCTTGAAGACGTCGATGCAATGGACCTGGCATCCGAAGAAAAGAGGGTACCGAACTTTGCAGCCCGGTTCTGTCTTCCTCTTTTAGTCATCCCCATACAAGAGAGACACTCAGATGGAGAATGGTCAGGGCCTAAACATTTGAGACACCAGTCATGGGTGTCAGTGACGGAAATGGTACTGCCACACTTAGTACATTTTTTAAAACCACTAGCTGGTTTTTCCATATTCTAGGAAAAATGGTGCCTAATGCCCAAAATGGCACCTAGCACCAAAAAGAAAAGGTTTCTGAAGAGAAACAGTTCAGAAAGTATATATATATATATATTTTTTTTTTTTAGAAAAGAAGAAAAAAGAACCGGCGGTACCGGTAGGTGTCGTGCAGAGGCAGACGCGACCACAAGAAAGCAAGTTTAAAGAAGAAATTTTCTGCGGTGACAGGGTATATGTCCTGTCGGCTCTGCGGAAAATGAAGAACTGAAGAGGGACAGTTGGAAAGGCGGGAAGGCAGCACGCATGTGCTGAAGGATGCTCCCAAAAGCGTTCCTATTGGACGCTGGGGAGCGTTCCCGCACAGGCTCCGTCGGTACCGACGATACCCATGTGAAGACTACATTCCTGCTTGTTCCTGGAAATAGTGACTTGACCAGGGTCATAAGGCGTGCTGTATAGGTGCATTATCACCTTCTCCCTTCAATAGTTTGTCAGACGGCTGCCTGGGTGAGAATCTTCACAGTCTTGGCAAGTGCATATATCTATATGATTTGCAAGGGATTGTGGGCAATGCAGTTCATTCACACCAGACACAGCTGCTGACAATTATTTAGTTGTGCTCAAGTGTTAAAGCCAATAAGATATTTATTTATTTATGGTAGCACATAAAACAGGTTACTTGCTTTCAGTGTTAAACTTGAAAAAAAACAAAATCAGGAAAACAACCTTTAAACTTGTCAGGCAATTAAAGCAAAAGAAATAAGACCTGATTGGTACAAACTGGTCTTTTTCTGTAGGCATTAGCTAATGTTTTCTTAGCATATATCAAACAACAAACCAAAAGCCACAAAGAAAGAAAAAAAACCTGTTCTTCTCAGGTTAACTTCTTGTATCTTCCCACCTAGATTCAGAAGTGATTCTCTCCTAGCTCACAAGCAATTAGGTAAGGCTCAATTGCTAGCAGTTATCCAGCTGAAACCCCTTAGCTGGCTTGCTTTCTACTGCGTGGCTAGGAAACCTACACAGGAACTTTTCTGAGTAGATTAAAGAACAAGTTTGTATTTCTTTGTGATGGTTGCTGTACTTTATAACAGAAAATCACCAAAGGAGTTTAGACAGAGAGCAGTCCATGTAAACAGATTCTTCATCTGCTATCATTCCCCCTTCTTCAACAAGCATGGGTTCAATATCATGGATTGGCACAGATGAATGTCCCAATGGAGCACTTTCAGGAGAATACTTGTTTCCCTGCTGTCTTTCAAGGTTATAGCTAGGGCATAGATCAGTGTTCATACCTGAGCTTCCATTGCTGTTAGAGTTCCTCTCTATATAGCCTGGCCAGTATGTAGTCCAGTTCTTATGTCCAGCCTTCCAATCCAGATCCCTGGACACTGGATCTCTCTTCACATACCTTCTGGCACGGGTCTTAGGGTCCCTTCCACGTGCAGCCGTCTCTCTCACAGGTACCGTCTGGAGATTCCTAGCTCTGCAGCACCATTCCTCTGGCTTTCCCCAGTCCAATGGTGTATGCTGGCCCTTGGAATGCCTCCCAGTATACGTACTGCTCTGGACTCTTCTAGACCTCTCAAAGGCTTTTCTCTTCCTTCTTCCAAAGGGTTTCTTTCCCTCTCTGTCTGTCCGGTTTGGCTTCTGCTTCTGATGATCCTTCAGATGATGAAGATGATCAAGCTCAAGCTGCTTCTCAGGATGATGAGGATGATTCTCTGTAGAATAAACTCTACCTTTATTCTGCTTAGATGAGTGCTCCTCCCTAACACAGCGCAGCTGTGCTGAATCAGGCCCTGCCCTTTGAGATGAGTGCTTAGGGATTACCTCATAGCCCTCCTGATTGAACACACGTTTCCCCACTTCAGCTCCTCTAATGGCTGTTGGAAACCTGGTGCATTCTGGGACTGGTAGTCTTTTATGGGAAAATTCTGTTTTCTTATTTCTACCAGAACTGACAGGTTGCTTGTTCAGAGTCACTTCACCTTTTCTATAGCTCCTTCCTGAGCTATGATAAGCTTCCTTATCACAAGTTATGCTGCTCTATATGCAGCCTAGCATCCATCTGTGACACTATCATACCCGGTCTCTCTCTCTCTCTCTCTCGGTCCATGCACATCAGCTTCTGATCCCTATTCATGGTAAGGGGGCAGAAGGCTGCATCGCATAAACAGCTTTAATACATTCCTCCAGACCTGGTGCAAACGAGAAGGATTCAGATTTATTGGTGACTGAGGAAACAGATGGTCCAACAAGAGACTGTACTGTGCTGATGGACTACATCTCTCTGTCGCAGGGAAAAGGATCCTAAGTGAAAAATTCAGGCAGTATGTGGATATGCATTTAAACTAGAAAAAGGGGGTGATGGATGTGGAAGGACAAGTTCAGGACGTCACCCCCGGCAAAAGCAGAATAACATCCAAAACAGCTACACTTTTAAACCACCCATCAACGACAAGTGGGAAGAAGTGGGCAGAACAATATCAATGCAAAATACATGCAAGCCAGTTAAATGCTGGAAAGCAATGAGCACAAATGCTTGAAGCTTAACCAACAAAGTTCTGGACCTGGAAGCCCTAATGGTGGAAATGAACTTGGACATTGTGACCATTACAGAAACATGGTTTAATGAATCACATGAATGGGATATAGCCATAGCTGGCTATAATCTATTCAGAAGAGACAGAGAAAGTGGAAAAGGAGGGGGAGTAGCCTTGTATGTCAAAAGCAATATTAAAGCTACTGCAATGCAGGGGGCATGGGGAAAAGAAGAAGCGCTCTGGATTGTGTTGGAAAGAGGAGATGGCACTGTCATCCATACTGCTGTAGTCTACAGACCTCCGACTCAAATCAAAGAGATAGATAACGAACTGATTATAGATATTGCCAAGATAGCCACGAAGGGGGAAGTGATCATATTGGGTGACTTTAATCTACCCATTGTGGATTGGATTACTCCTTCTGCAAATCTGGAAAGAAGCAAAAAAATTGTGGATGCTTTCCAAGATGCGTTATTTAGACAAATGGTGATGGAACCAACCAGGGAAAGCTCAACGCTGGATTTAGTGCTCACCAACGGTGATAGCATGTCGAATGTCTGGGTGGGTGCCCCTGTGAGCAGTAGCGATCATTGCACAGTGTGGTTTGAGATAAAAGCCAAGGTGCAGTCCAATCATAGCAAGCTCAAAGTCCTAAACTTCAAAAACATTGACTTCAGTAAAATGGCCAAGTACCTAAAGGAGGAGTTGGCAGGGTGGAAGGGGATATGGGAAGTGGAATTACAATGGTCTAAACTAAAGGTGGGAATAAAAGGGGCAACAGATAAATATGTAAGAAAAGTAAATAAAAACAAGAGGAGAAGGAAACCTATTTGGTTTTCCAAAGAAGTGGCTGCTCAAATAAAGACAAAAAACACAGCTTTCACAAAACTCAAAAGCTTACAAACAGAGGATCACAGAAATGAATACAAGATCAAACTCAAAGAGACAAAAAGAGAAATAAGGATAGCAAAATCAAAGGCAGAGGAAAAGATGGCTAAAGATGTGAAGTGTGGCGACAAAACTTTCTTCAGGTATATTCGGGAAAGGAAGAAGATCAGAGGTGAAATTGCAGGACTCAGAAGTGCTGGGAACGGACTTGTGGAAAGTGACATTGAAAAAGCAAAATTGCTAAACAAATACTTCTGCTCTGTTTTTACTAAAGAAATTCCGGGAGAAAGGACCACTTGTGACTCCCAAATATAAAAATGGGAAGGAAGTAGATACCATATCATTCCCAGAAGATGATATGTTAGAAAAACTTGCAAAACTGAAAGTGGACAAGGCCATGGGACCAGATGGGATACATCCCAGGATACTGAAAGAGCTCAGAGAGGTTCTTGCAGGGCCGTTAAAGGATGTTTTCAACAGATCCTTGGAAACGGGAGAAGTTTCTCAGGACTGGAGAATGGCTGATGTGGTACCTCTACACAAAAGTGGTGACAGGGAAGAAGTGTCAAACTACAGGCCTGTGAGCCTTACCTCGGTGGTGGGAAAAGTAATGGAGGTGCTCCTGAAAGAGCGAATAGTGGACTTTCTCAAAACCAACAGGTTGCAAGATCCGAGGCAACATGGTTTTACCGAAGGACGATCTTGCCAAACAAATCTGATTGAGTTCTTTGACTGGGTGACCAGAGAACTAGATCAGGGGCATGCAATGGATGTCATCTACCTGGATTTCAGCAAAGCCTTTGATACTGTCCCTCATAGGAGGCTTATCAATAAACTCAATAGTTTGGGGATGGGTCCCAAGGTGGTAAACTGGATCAGAAATTGGTTGACTGACAGACGACAGGTGATGGTAAATGGAGCTCACTTGAATGAGGGGAAGGTGATTAGTGGGGTGCCCCAAGGTTCGGTCCTGGGCCCGGCACTGTTCAATGTATTTGTGAGTGATATTGCTGAAAGACTGAATGGAAAGGTATGTCTTTTTGCAGATGACATGAAAATTTGCAACAGAGTGGACTCCCCCGAGGGCGTGGTTAACATGAGGAAAGATCTACAAAAGCTGGAAGAATGGTCTAATGCTTGGCAATTAAGATTTAATGCAAAGAAGTGCAGTGTCATGCACTTGGGTAGCAGAAATCCAAGGGAAATGTACGCGATAGGAGTTGAGAGGTTGGTGTGCACAGATCAGGAGAAAGACCTTGGTGTGATTATTTCTGTAGATCTCAAGGTGACCAAACAGTGCAACAAGGCGGTGGCAAAAGCCAGGAGGATGTTGGGCTGCATACAAAGAGGAATTACCAGCAGAACGGAAGAGGTAATGATGCCACTGTATAAGTCACTGGTGAGGCCTCACTTGGAATACTGTGTTCAGTTTTGGAGACCATATCTTGCAAAGGATGTAAAAAGAATGGAAAATGTTCAGAGGAAGGCTACTAAAATGATTTGGAGCCTGCGTCAGAAGCCTTATGAGAAGAGACTTGAAGACCTAAATATGTACACTTTGGAGGAGGGGAGGGATAGGGCAGATATGATTCAGACCTTTAAATACTTAAAGAGAAATAATGAACAAACAAACCTCTTCCAAAGACGGGGAAGCTGTAAAACTAGAGGGCATAACATGAAGCTACAAGGTGGTAAATTGAAAGGCAATGTCAGGAAATACTTTTTCACTGAAAGGGTGGTGGATGCTTGGAATGCCCTCCCGATGGAAGTGGTGTGGGCAAACACAGTGATGGAGTTCAAAGTGGCATGGGACAGACACAGTGGGTCCCGTTGCAGCAACAGGATAAAATCAAAATAAACTGAACCATCTAATTTCTCAACAAGTTGGGGTGTCCTACACGGAGCAGCGGGTTCACCTCTAAAACTAAGATATGGGGAGGAGTGGCCTGTACAGAGTGGCGGGTGCGCCTGCTCCTGCAATCTTGCTGGGCAGACTGGATGGACCATGCTGGTCTTTATCTGCCGTCATTTACTATGTTACTATGTTACTATATATCTCCTTCAGATTTCTACACTCCAACTGCATCATTTTGCACTTTTTTACATTAAATCTTAACTGCTAAGCATTAGACCATCCTTCCAGTTTTCTAGATCACTTCTCATGTTGTCTACTCTTTCCATCTAATTCTTCGCCAATAGTACTCAAAGATATTGAGAAGACTCAGTCCCAAGACTATTCTTTGAGGCATTCTATTACTCTGGCTGTGCGCTAAAAGTTAGCACATGTTAATTCCCTAGTTAACTGCTTAACAAACTTTAGTACAAGGCCCTATGGGGTTAAAATCCCATGAGGTTTGGAAGCATTTCTTTAGATGGAAGGGCAGATTTTTCTTAATTTTAGTAGAGATTAGGATTTGATTAAGCCCATTTGTGTCAGTCAGTCAACCAATTTCTAAGCCAGTTCATCACCTTGGGTCCTAACTTTAGGATGCTCAGTTTATTCATGAGCCTCCTATGAGGGCAGTATCAAATGCTATGTGAAATCTAAGTAGAGCACATCCAGTGCATGCCCCTGATCTAGTTCTCTGGTCACCTTGTCAAAGAAATTAATCAGATTTGTTTGGCACGCACGGCTTTTGGTAAAACCATGCTACCTCAGATCTTGCAACCCAATGGATTGTAGAAAGTTGACTGCTTTCTTTCAATAGCTTCTAAATTATTTTTCCAATCACTGAGATCATTCTTACTGGTCTGTAGTTTCCCACCTCTTCTCTGTTACTTTCTTTGTGAAGAGGGATCATAACAATCTTTCTCCATTGCTGTGGAACCTCTCCCTTCTCCAAAGATCTGTGAAATATTTCCTTAAGAGGACCCACCAGAATTTCTCTGAGCTCCCTAAGTATCCTGGGTTGTATTCTATCCAGCCCCTTAGCTTTGTCACTTTTCGTTTTGCAGGTTTTTCAAACACTTTCTTCTGTGAATTGGTGGTATTGTTAGCCATCTGTGGTCCTTCTCCAGAATTGTCTTCAGTGAACATAGAACAGAAGTATTTTTTTAACATTTCTGCTGTTTCCTTGTCACTCTCCTCACAGTGGTCCTCAGCATCTTTGTCTTTTAAGTCCATTTCTGTCCTTCCTCCTTTCCCCAGTGTATCTGAAAAGAGTCCTGCCACCTCGCTTTATGTCTTTAGCCACTTTTTATTGCTGGGTATGTTTTTTTCATCCTGATTTCTTTAAGGGCCTGCCTTTGGGACAAGAGTGACGTCCACACATTGTTCTGGCTTCCCTGCAGCAGTAGCAGGTACAAAATTCGCAAATGTTTTTAAATATACTCCGTGTCTGCTCCTTTTCGAAAGGAAACAGTATGGGTTGTTTCCTGTAAGAACTGGTGCAATATATGTGGGCTAAAATAGTCTTGTACTTTGCACAGAACACGATCTATTGAAAACTGCTTTTGAATAATCTTACAATACAACGCTTGTTTAGCTTTCCAAATGAATGGAAGGAAGATTCATTCAAGCTTCCAGTGCACTAGAGTTAAACCAAAATAGAATGAACTTCGGACTCCCTGGTGGAAGACCAACCTGTGGCATTAATTCTGCATTGTGTTTTCCTGCTGTTAAAATTTGCTTTAACACTCTTAGAATGCCCATTTGTAGCCGCAAACCACCTCTAACCTTTTGTTTAAAATATCTTTCACATTAGCATAAATATTAACCAGACGCCATCCCTGTCCCATGTAGAGGACTGCCTTCAGCTAATCAGTTTTTCATGCATTTAAATAGGGATATTAGAATGATGGTAATTACTTTATTTTTTTTTCTTGAATGATCCATCACAGCATTTGACTTGCACTGGATATTATTTTACAGAATAATGAATGCCAGGTTGAATTATGAGGTGTGTTGAAATCTTCTCCCTGTTTTGCTGAGCACATGGTTTTCTTCTGCTATCGTAGCAGGTATCATTAAAAGGATGCACACAAGTGTTTTGGGGGTATCACTATGAAGGCTGGGGGAGGGAGGGCAGTAAAGTAGGAACATCCAAGTGGAAATAAGACAGAAAATACCCAATTGGAAGGTGAGCCCAGTTAACTGTGGGAAACAAAGGAAAAAGGTCACAGAGTGAAGGACAAATCCTGTTGGTCGTCTGTGAATAAATGAAAGTGGAAGTAATTAATCAGAGGACATCAGGAATTTAAAAGTGAAAAGTGAATCTTCTTCGTCATGCTGAGTACCAGACTTAACCCTTTGAAGGCCTACTTTAAATTTTTAATCCACATTCTGCAGCCAGGTTAATTTTTGCATATTTCAGGAAAATTGTACCCGTCTTATTCAATATGTTCTAATAGTGATTTTCCTTCTGCTATGGTCATGTATTATATATCATTTGATAGGAATATTTAGTCAGAATTTTGGATCCCGAGAGTTTTGGGCTCGGCCTGGAAAGGGTTAAGGAGCCTTTTGCTAAAGTTCTGCAGTTACCGCATGGTAAAATGGCCATATTACCACATGGTAAATGCAAATCCACTGCATTAACTGTTGGGGTTTTCTCAGCATTTGCCCTTGCAGTTAATGCAGAAAGAAAACACTTAACAGCGTGTTGAGTGCATTACAGATAATATGGCATTAAGTGATCAGGCGTAGTCCATGCCCGTTTCCATGCTATGTAGCTAACATGGGAATTAGCCACTGTATTAATTGTTAATGTGACTGTGCAGTAAACATTAGTACACACTAATTCCCTAGTTAACTGCTAAAAATGCTTTACTAAAAATCTCCTTGGGGTTAAAAACCTATGTGGTTTGGAAGCATCTCTTTTGCGACAAGGGCAGATTTTTCTTAATTTCAGCAGAGTTTAGGATTTGATTAAGCCCATTTGTGTGTCACTATACATTATCAGGAATTTTGTTCTATATTCATGTCTAATACAACCACATTACAGTAACACTTTAAAAAACTGTCCTAAGTAGATATTGACTTTTATTGCCAATATGAAGATTTATTAGCTCCAGAAAATATTGATCAAAGCAAATTCAGGCCATTATTAGACTTAAGGGATTAATAAATCTTAAAACTGACTAAACATGAGTCAATACTATTATGTATCTATTATACACATCCTCGTTTTTAAGATCTCACAAATTTGTTCTCGTTCCAAAAACAATATGAAAATTAATATGAGAATCAGCAGAGGAGGCCATCTCCTTCCACCTGATTAAAAAACTTGTAGAAAAGATCCATGTATTGCAGGTGCCACTGCTTAGTTTTAAAAAATTGGGTCAGTTTTCCAACGAACTTATGGGGGTCATTTCGGTTCTTGTTTAGCGGGTCTGGACGTCCGATCTGGACGTCCAGACCCGCTAAACGCCTGGATCATGATGCTCCCCGCACATAAAGCATACCTTTGCAGGGAGCTTTGTTCGTAGGCAGGAGAGGGTGGGCCGGGGGAGGAGTGAGGGCGGGCAGTGGGTGACTCCTGACCCCGGATGTACAGGGCCGATTCTGAGGCTGGCCCTGTACATCTGGGGTCATCCTGGTAGACATGGGACATTCCACCTTGGAAGTGAAATAAGTCCCCCTGGACGTGGGTGGACCACTAAGCCTGGCGGAGTCAAAGAGGTGAGGAGTGCAGGGGATCCCCCGTAGCCCGACCAAGGCCATGGAAGGCAAGATCAGGGGTCGGGCTGCGGGGAAAGACATTTGTCATTGGTGGCCTATAATCATGGCTCATGAATAGAGCCATGGTGCTATGGCGATGGGATGCCATGGCACTGCGGCTCCATTCTGGAGCCTGGCTGAGTTGGGTAGGTGCAGGACATGAAGCCGATTTGAATCGGGGCCAGGCCTGCACATCCATACCGGTAGACCCGATTCTGGTCCCACGGGCACGTCTAGCCCCCGTGGGATCGGAATTGGGTCTACTGCTGAACACTCGGATTCTGATCAGCTGTACAGGGGGTGAACGGTCAGTATATAATAGACCCCTATATGTTTAGTGGCCTTCGTACAGAGGAAATTTTATAAGGTGCCTGTTTTCAGAATGAGCAAGCACAGGGGCATATGTTATAAAATACTATAACTTACGCATATGTTTACAAATCTAGGCATGGACATTTACACTAGGGCAGGCGTAGGTTTTCGCACCTAGGTTTTTACTGCAAGTATCTTATGACTTATACCCTATTTTAGAGCGAAAACGAGGTTCATGCTTTTCTTTATAAAATGGGTATGCTTTGTATGTGTTGGCACTGAGTGACTTTTTTTTTAAATTGCCTCTAGATCAGCCAGTCCTTAGGACACACCTAGCCAGTCACGTTTACAGGATAACCACAATGAAGATGCATGAGAGAGATTTGCATGAACTGTCTCCACTGTATGCAAATCTCTCTCATGCATATTCATTGTGGTTACCCTGAAAACTTGACTGACTAGGTGTGTCTTGAGCACTGGGTTGAGAATCCCTGATCTATCCTATATATTGACTTATTTATGTATAGAAAGAACATAGATATAGATAACTTTCTTAGATAATTTCTTCCATTTATTGTATCTGCCTTTCTGGGATCCTATTTCTCATTTCCAGGTGTAAAGATAGAGAAATCAGGTCTCATCGCCCCCTTTCAGAGGCTCATTCCATCAGAGACGTACAGCCCCTCTGTTCATCCGGTCTGAGCCGGACATACAGAGGGGTTCATGATTCTGATCCCGTGGGGCATGTCTAGCCCCGCGGGATCAGAATCACAAACAACCCTGTACTGCGATTCAGCCCAGCCTGCGCGTACAGGCCTGTTTCTGGCTAACTCATTCAGGGCTCTACAATGGAGCCGCGGCGCCATGGCGTCCGGTTGCCATGGCACCGCGGCTCCATTGTAAAGCTGTGATCCTCGGCACTGACACAGAAAAATGCTTTCCCCGCAGCCCAATCCCCTATCCAGCCTCCCAAGGCTAGGGTTGGGCTGCGGGGAATTTCCCCCACCCCCTGCCGCCTCTTTTGAGCCCCGCGCCACCATCCCCTGCATGATCAGGGAACTTATTCAAACTCAAAGGTGTAATAAGTTCCCCATCTAAGCCGTCGGCCCTGGATATACAGGGCCAACATTGGAATCGGCCCTGTACATCCAGGGCTGATGACCGCCCACCGCCCGCCCTGCCTCCACCCCCAATCTACCCCTTCCCCTCCCCTATCTAACCTCCCCATACAACCATTGGGACATCCATCCCTGCTATTTGTGGCACAGAATAACCCTCTCATTGTTTAATCTGAGTGGATTCAACTTACCCAAATTTCAAATTTAAAAGATTTATAGACAAACATTATTGGACAAGTTTAGCAAATAGAAGTATACAAATAATTTAAAATAAATTGTGTCAGAGGCCCTAAATAAATGCAAAATTACAATTACTTTTTATATTCGCCTCTGCTAAGATGGCCTAATCCATTAACAACTTCATTACAATAATCATGATTCTCATTATCCTTAACCAATCTACAGTTTGCTTTTTAAATATGACCAACATCCTTAATGAGGTGGAAGAAATAAAATAAGCATGTTGATTCTGTGATGTCACTTTGAACTAAGGGCAAGAAACCAAAAATATATGTCCAAGTTTCAGTCACCATATTGCCCAATCTTAATATAAGCAAACCACTTATTTCACCTAATATAACATTAATGAGAGACAGAAGATTATTAAACAAAATATAGTAATGCTCCGAAGCATTTCTGGAGCTTATAGGAGTGCTTTTCACTTTAATATTGTTTGTTTTCTTTCTATGGGGAAACGAAAGAAGAAAATCATTCCCGCAATGGCCTCTAGTAAAGCGGTTAAGGTAGTAGGACCCATGGACAGTCATGTTAAGTCCTTGGTGTCCTCCCTTGCCGCCCAATCACTATCGGAATCTTTCACTTCCGTTAGCTCCTGCTCCGGTGAGTTGTCTCCTGATCCGCGCCGGGTTTTGACTCCACCCAGCTCAGGGCCAGCACCACTGGGTGCTGGTTCTCCTCACGGAGTTGAGGAGGATTGTACATCCGAAAATGTTCGACTACCTGACTCCTTCTTGAAGGTAACTGATGTTCCTTTTCTTTTGCCTTTACCTTTTGATTTTTCCGCTACTCCTGATGCTCCCACGCCTCCGAAAGAAATTTCTTTGCAAGACATTTGGCAAGTTGTCTCTCGGACTGAGATTTCTTTAAACTCTTCCTTATTAAAACTTTCTAAGTTTACTCATGAGACAGTAACTGTTTTAAATGATTGTCAAACTAGATTGGATAAGTTGGAGCGATCCAAAACTAAAATGGAAGGCTTAATTTCTTCTGTCCAGGGAGTTTTGGCGTCTTCTGTCCAAGACTCTCTGTTATTGCATCGACGAGATGAAATGTTTGAAAATGCTTTGCGTGTTAAAAATCTCCGCTTGCTTAATTTTCCCCGAACGCATTACTTATCTCCTTCAATTTTGTTTTTTAAATACTTAAAAGAAGTTTTGAAAATACCTGACTCAGAATCAATGATTTTGTCTAAAGTTTATTATCTGCCTTCAGGGGTTAGGGAACCCCTTATTTTGGATTCTGAGTCTGATATTCCGGTTCAGCAAGGAGTAGACCAATTGAGCGCTCCTAGTTTAGACTTGTCCCAATTTTTGGAGACCTCCATAGAAGAGATTCCCACTCGTGCGACCTTATTGGTAACGTTTGCGTTAGAGAAAGACAGAGATTTAGTTTTCCGCACTTATTTTAAATTTCGTCAGGAAAAATATTTTGGACAGACGATCCAGGTATTTCCTGACGTCTGTCGTACAACCCAAGTAAAACGGAAAGCTTTTCTTTTACTTAGACCTCGGGTCCTGGCTATAGGAGCAAATTTTACCTTAAAGTATCCCTGTAAATGCATTATAGTTCATCAAGGCAAATCCTATATTTTTCTAGATTCTCTTCAACTAGAGACCTTTTTGAAGGGGGTGGCGCCTGAATAAATAGATATACTTTTTGGGTCCCTTTGCTAAGTTAAAAGGAGTCTATTATATTTTCCAATCAATGTTGGGATATTTCTTTATATAAATATTTTAAGGACGTCACACTCCATATTGTGGGCTGAGAGTTGTTATTTTGCCATGTAATATTGTTTGTATTGTGTTAATTTCTTGTATTACCTTTTGAATACCTTAATAAAGAGGTTTTGAAAATTAAAAAAAAAACAAAAAAAAAAACAAAACAAAATATAGTAATGCACCTCTGGTGAAAAACAGCAGGTTTCTAAGCAGAAGGAATCAAGAGACAGCTATACTGGGATAAGGGACATTATACAGGTCAAAAAGAAAGAAAGTATGTGAAGGGCATCGAAGAGCAAGTGGGGACATCCAGGGCAAAATTTGCAGTAAAACACCATGGCCTGACTTTAGAACTATAGACCCCCTGATGGGGATGCCCGTGCTGGCGTTCACATAGCTCGCTACAAAAACTTGAGAGGGGATGTCTATTTCATGTCAGGGATGTCCATTGGTGAGGCAAGATGAAAGCAAGAGCCCTCATTCCTATCAGTATTCATTGTCAACATGGAAAAGATAGGGGATGTGAGTATACCTCCTTCGCCACACCCCCTAGATGTTTGGCTGACAAAACGAGGACTATTCCAATGCTTATTCATGCCTGGGGCAGGTATAACCTTTGATGCAGCTTGGGACATGAAGAGCATCCAAACTCTTGGGCATGTCCCAGACATGCCTATACCATGTCCCCCGTTCCGACTTGCACCAGGGTTGCATTTGAAACTGCTTTCTAAAATGGCTTCGGGGATGTCTCCATGCTTTGGACATCTGTATACCCATTATCAGATATCCAAAGCATGAACAGGGCTTCTAAAATAACCCCCAAAGGGTTATTGATCTCCCCAAAGGGGGTAATTTTATAACTGTCTACTCTGCTGACTTTGCAGGACTTTCAAACTAAAATTATCCCCAAAGAAGTATCTGCACACATTTATACCTTCTAATTTATGCGGATTCTTTTCTTGAACATAAACATGTGCAGGACTCTGAAAATTCCAAAGTATACACACAGTTCCAAACTATGCCCTCAACCCCACCTCCCCCTGTGGATGCAATTACATGTAAAATGGCACTGTGGCATACTTTACGTAAACAAAAGAAACAAAGAGGGGGCACCCCCCCTGCAGAATCACAGGAGCAAAAAGGAGCAGGAGGAAATCACTACTGGAGGAGTATTGGAAGAGAGAAGAGAGGAAAGGTAATGAGGGGCAGTAGAGTGAATGCATTTATACATTTGAAAGAGACGTTTGAATTGGATATGGAAATGGAAGGGGAGCCAGTGAAGTGATTTTAGAAGAAGGGTTATATGAGTATATTGGGGCTGGCAGAAGATTAGCCACATAGCAGAGTTCTGGATAAATTGAAGAGGAGAGAGATGACACTGAGGGAGACCAGCAAGGAGACGGGAGATGGGAGGTGACCAAAGAGTGGACAAGCACCTTAGTAGTGTGTTCAGAGAGGAAGGGACACATTTTATTAATGTTATAGAGAAAGAAACAACAGGTTTTAGCTATATGTTCAATATGTGTGGAGAAGGAAAGGGAGGAGTCAAAGATAACCCCAAGGTTGCGGGCCATGGAAACAGGAAGAAGCAGAGTGTTGTCAACAGTGATAGAGAAAGGAGGAAGGCGGAGGAAAGTTTAGGGGGAAAAATGAGAGGTACAGTGTTAACCATATTCAATTTTTGGTGGCGGTGAGACATCCAGGTGGCGATAAGCAAATAGAGATGAATTTGGAGCGAAAAAGAGATGTCAGGTATAGATAGATTTGAGAGTCATCAGCATAAAAATGATACTGAAAACCATGGGAAGAGATGAGGGTACCAAGGGACCTGGTATAGAGAGAGAGAGAAGGAGAGGGCCCAGAACAGACCCTTGAGGTACACCAGCTGAGAGAAGGATGGCAGTAGAGAAGGAACCTGCAGAACAAACACTGAAAGAACAATTGGAGAGATAAG
Organism: Ichthyophis bannanicus; assembly: GCA_033557465.1. NCBI lineage: Eukaryota > Metazoa > Chordata > Amphibia > Gymnophiona > Ichthyophiidae > Ichthyophis > Ichthyophis bannanicus. Next base: position 551,087,537 of record CM066033.1, read on the forward strand.
AAGAGAACCAAGATAGTACAGGGCCTCTTAAACCAAGTGATGATAAAGTGTCAAGGAGGAGGAGGTGGTCAACAGTATCAAAAGCAGCAGAAAGATCAAGAAGAATGAGAACTGACCTTTGGACTTAGTGAGGAACAGATCACTGGAGACTTTGACAAGAGCCATTTCAATAGAATGAAATGGATGAAAACCAGATTGAAGTGGATCAAGGAGGGCTTGAGAGGAGAGAAATTCAAGACAGTGGCGGAGAATTGCGCTTTCAAGAATTTTGGAAATGAAAAGGAGAAGGGAGTTGGGTCAATAATTAGATGGACAAGTAGAATCAAGTGAGGATTTCTTGAGGTGAGGCGTGATTACAGTATGCTTGAAGGCTGCAGGGAAGGCTGCAGTGAAAGCAAAAGGTTGAGAATTTGTGAGATGAAAAGAATGATGGAGGAGGAAATTGAAGAGAAGGATGGGGATAGGGTCAGAAGAACAGATAGTGAGTTTAGAGGAGGAAAGAAGAAGAGAGGTTTTCTCAACAGAAGTTTTAGAAAAAGATGACAAGTTGGTAATGGAGAGGGGGAAGAGGGGGTGAATAAGATTTAGTGGGGAATTGAAAAGTAATCTTATACACTTTGTCATGTAAATAGTCTCTAGGGTTTGGGCAGAGAGAGAAGGAGGGATGGAGGTGGAGGTACCTTAAGAAGAGAACTGAGAGTAGAAAAGAGACAGTGAGGATTAGAGGCAACACAATAATCAGACAGAGAAAATAGTTTTGCTTAGTGAATGCAATGGCGGACTGGAAAGAAAAAAGCATGAATATGAAGTGAAGAAAGTCAGCCAAGAGTGCTCAGCTGAGTGGGCACAGGAATGTAAGTTGCGGGTAGTTGAAGACAACCGGGGCCGAGGTGAGGTGCACCTCACAGAATGTGGAATGGGCGGAGCAAGGATATCCAGAGTAGAGGAGAGAGCAGTATTATAAGAAGCTATGGCTTCATCAACAGAGGACAAAGTGGAAGAGAGAAGTGATGAGACAGTAGTGGATAGCGTCAGTGGATCAATAGCATGAAGATTCCTAAAAAGATAGGAGGAGATTGGGCGAGATTGAGGGAGGAATAATGAAGAGTGAAACTTAACAAGTGATGGTCAGATAAGAGAAGAGCGGAGGAATGGAATTAGAAGGTAAACAGAGTAGAAAACGAGGTCAAACTGATAAGTGGGGACACAAGAGCAAAACTGGAGGTTGAAAGAGGAGGTAAGGGAAAAGAACTTAGACGCATAGGGGTCAGAGAGGGTTTCAATATGAAAATTAAAGCCACCAAGAATAAAGGAGGGGAAGAAGAATCCAGGAATAAGGAGTGCCAAGAGTCAAAATCAGTGAGGAAGTTAGAAGAGGACTTGTCAGGGAGTCTATAGATGAGGTAGGGGATTAAAAAGACAGATGGAATGGACTTCGAAGGAGGGAAAGGAATGAGATTGAGAGAGAAGGGGGGGAGTTGAAATTGGCAAGAAGGAAAAAGTAGAAACCCAACACCATTGCCACGGTCATTGGGACTAGGAGAATGGGAGAACTGATAGCCGCCGTGGCAGAGGGAAGCAACCAAAGCAGAGTCATCAGGGAGGAGCCAGGTTTCAGTAACAACAAGAAGATGGAAAGCACAGGAGATAAAGAGATCGTGGGTAAAGGGAAGTTTATTAGAAATGGAATGAGCATTCCATAACACACATGAGAAGGGGAGAGAGAGGAGGGGGAAAAGAGAGGGATGTAGATGAGATTAGGGTAGTGGAGAGAGGAACTAATATGGGAGTGAAAGAAAAGAGAAGGGGGGACCAGAGTTGGGATTAATGTCATGAGAGGACAGAAGGAGAAGGAGGAGTGTGAGGGAGAGAGGAGACAACACATCGGAAACAGGGCTGAGATTGTTTTAGAGAGGAAGGAGAGGGATGAATGAGAGGAAGGAGAAGATAAAGCTCAACAGCTGACTATAAATCTGTAAAGTGTAAAATATTAAATTATTAAAATATTAGAAACATCCAACATGGATTGATTGAAGTCATGTGAGCAGCCTCAGTGCAGTCAGATTAAGGGTCCCCAGCCCAGAATGACTGAGATGAAATAAAGGAACCAGCAGGTATGGCCAGGCTATATCAAATAATGGCGAGGCCGCAGGGCAGGGTCCCTAGCGGCCGTAGGTAACCAGGCGCGCGGCCCGGTGGGACCCTGCCCTCGGCGTGAAAAAGGGGGCGGGGGCTGGGGTGGCATTATTTGAACTCATTGGCTCGCCCCGTTGATGGAGGTGGGCGCGAGCCAATGAGGAGAAGGGTAAAGGGGGGTTTTTTAAGAAGAGCGCGCGGCGGCGGCGGTCCCTTGACGAGACCGGTGAAGAGGACGGCATCTTCCCGCCCACCCACCCTGCATTCAGGATATGGGGGTTGGGTTGTCGCAGCTGGTGGGGGGGGGGGAGGCGGGATCCCGGAGGTTTCCGGGGTCCGGAGCCTTAAGCTGTAATGGGGGTGGGGGCGGGTGCCCCCAACCCGGGTGACCCCTGGCCGGTCTTTGCTAGTAGTATGGCGAGGCCGGGGAAAAGGGGGGTGGATTTGCCGCTGGCTCGGCCGCGGCGGGAGTGGAATGAGCTCACCTTGCTAGTGGTATGGCGGTTGAGGGCTCATTCCGCTCGGGAGTTAGTATGACAGTAAGAAGTTGGATGTTGAAAACAATGTTTGGATTGTGTTAACTTAATAAAGCTGCGACCATTTGAGCCAAAAGATCAGTGTTTATGTATTTCTTATGGGTACGGGCATGGCAAAAATGTGAAAGGGGGCGGGGGAGCGGGGGCCACCGGGTCCGACCTGCCTTGGTTAACTATATCTTAGGACTTTTTATAGCAGGTAATGTGAGAAATTAAAGTAATTCCTTCTTTCAAGGGGGAAGGGGGATAGTAGCCTTTAGACCGCACGGGTTCCCTCTATTAAAGCAATAAACAAATATCTCTTGCAAAGGACAGCAAATTTTGTACAATTGTGGTCAACATTTTTGGCAGTCTTGCAGTTCAACCGCTTAATGTCCGATATCTCCTAAAAAAAAAAAAAAAGTGGCCAGTGAAATGGCTTTGGACTATATATGCACACATATCTGACACACAAAAAAATCAAATAAAACAAGACCAATTAAAAAAGAAAATGGTAGGAAATAAAAACTGGGACATGATTATTGGCACACATAAACAATTCAAATCAGTTTGAACAGAAGAACCACATTCCCATTGCAGTAAAATTATACGCACCTGTGATCAATTGCCAGTACTCACCTGACTTGAATCAACCAATGAATGATGACGCTAATGTTTAAAATAGCCACATTCACTCCCTGTTCCATTTTCACAATGGTGAAGACAAGAGAGCTGACAGAAAAGCCATTATCACCCAACACCAAACTTCAAAGGGGTACAAGGCAATTTCCAAAGACCTTGGGATTCCTACATTTTGCAATGTTGTTATGATGTTTTCTGCTCATGGAACTGTCAAGAACCTCCCAGGATGTGGTGGGAAGAAGAAAAGTAAACCAAGAAGGCTTCGAAGGTTAGTGTGAACTGCTGGAAAAAACCCATTTTCACAACCAAAGAGCTTAAGGTTGACCTGGAGCAATCTGCAGTGGTGGTTTCAACCTGCACCATATGCTGCCCATTAAACAAAGAAGGATTTCATGGGTGAAGGCCAAGGAGGACTCCACTGCTCAAAGAAAGATATAAAAAGGCATGCCCGATCTTTGCCCAAACCCACCTTGAGAAACCACAATCCTTCTGGGAAAATGTTCTGTGGACAGATGAAACCAAACTTGAGCTCTTTGGCAATGCAGACCAGCGATACATTTACAAGTGAAGAAATGAAGCTTATAAGGAAAAAAAAACACCCTTCCTACAGTTAAATATGGTGGAGGTTCCATAATGTTGTGGGGCTGTTTTGCTGCCTCAGAAACTGGAGACCTGGAATGTATTAAAGGAATCATTAAGTCAGAGGACTACCAAGATATTTTGGAGCAAAATGTGCTACCTAGTGTCAGAAAGCTAGGTCTAGGTCAAAGGTCATGGGTCCTCCAGCAGGACAATCTCTCAAAACATATATCGAAAAGTACAATGGTTAAAAATGAAAAATAAAATGACTGTTAAAATGGTCAGCAATGAGTCCTGATCTCAATCCAATCAAGAACCTTTGGAAAGAGATGAAATCTGCCATTGTTAAAAGGAATCCTGGAAACATTCATGAGCTGGAACAAATTGCAGTTGATGAGTGGGAGAAACTACCAGCAGACAGATGTATGAAACTTATAGATGACTACAAGAAACGTTTGGAGGCTGTCTTCACTGTCAAGGGTTATGCAACCAAATTTTAGTGAAGGGTGCCATTAATCTTGTCCAGGTCTTTGTTTTTTTTCTCAGAAATTACTGCATCTGTGCTGCACAGACATCTTTTTTTCATTTTATGTTATGTACCTTTGAACATACTATTAAAATATTATGATGACATACAATTTAAATATTTTCAATTATTTCTCGATATTGTACACAACATACATAAAATGCAAGGGTACCAATAATGTCCACAACTATATTAAAAACCAAGAGAAAGGACTTCAGCATGTGTATTATTCCTCTATTTTGCTTCACATTTGCCCTGATGTAGCAATGATGAAACAGAGATCTTTATCGGGTATTGAACAACCTTTTGCAAAGGATCTTTCAGATCAGTTAAAGTATGGATTCTTTAAATGACTGTGTATCTTTTTAAGCAAAGGATCATTTGAAAGACTGTGCATAAAATGGAGCACAAAATTTGAAAATGTTTGTACAGAAGTTTGATAAGTCTATGCTTCAGGCTAATTATAGTTTGTTACATTAAAGATATAGAAAAAGAAAGAAGAAAAATGTTATAAAAGTTTCCCTCCTTTTGCTTCACACTTCTCTCTCCCCCTTTTTCCCTTTCAATGTACTTCCTGTCTTTGCACTTACCTCTTTCTATCCCTCCTCGTAATGCTACTCCTTCCTTATATTTCGCTCTTTACCTCTTCTTTTCCTCCTAATCCCACCTCTTCCATTTTGCTCCACCCCTCCCCTACCTCTCTCTTCCTTTCTTACCTTGCTCCTTCACTTATGCTCGTCCCTCCTAATCCAACCCCTCCCTTATAATCCTCCCCTTTCCTTCTCTGACGCTTGGCCCATCCTCATCATTTTATTTATTTATTTATTTATTTAAAGTTTTTTTTTTCTATACCGCGCTCTTTAAAATCAGCTCGGTTTACATTCAACAGTAAATTTGTACAGTGCCGGTACACCAGCACTGTACTTACAAAGAACAGGTTATGCAACAGGTTAGCATTAGGAGCTCGGGACTCCTGCTGGTGTTTCTGAGCTACCACTGCTTTTCTGCCTGCGGGATATGGGAACGCCCGCTAAGATTTCCAAGCTGCAGCTCTGCTTCTTCTGCTGTCAGAGCTTGGGGACATCTACCAGCCCTTCTCTTTTGCTGCGGCTCTGTTCTACTGAAGCCCTATGCATCTGTTTGCACGTGCACCATCAAACAGATGCATACGGATGATATCTCCCATGACCGAAATACACAGACCATATTATGCTTTGCACCAAACTGACTATCACTTTGTATTGTTGTATTAGATTGTAAACCTGTTGTATTAGATTGTAAGCTCGGATGAGCATGACTCTGATGAGCAGGGACTGTTTTATTATATGTATATCTTTTATATGCATGTCTTACCTGTACAGCGCTGCGTGCTCGGCGCTATATAAGTGCTAAACAGTAGTAGTAGTAATATCGCTTTAGCAAAACGTATCTAAAACAAAGACTACTGCCCCACCAGCCTATCCTTTCTAAGGATGTCATCCATGTGATGTCCTGATTGAGACCTCCAGGGCATAAAGTATTACAATGAAATATCCATTTCTGCTCATGTAATAATTTTTGCAAACCCCCATCATATGCAGAAGTCACTTGCTCTATAACAAAAAACTGACATTCTGACTCGGTATACTGCACTCTGTCTGATGTGACACTAGTGACCCATCCATCGATCCACACCAAATATGATTTGAGTATTCAAAATGAGTTTTCATCAGCCAAATAGTTTTACCCATGTAAGAATATAGGCAGGGACAAGCTACCGTATATGCCATATCTGTGGTTGTACAATCAGTAGCTTATATTATTTGTTAGTATGAAGGATTTAAAAAGATGATAATTCCGATACTGAGCTCTCATTAGTCGGTGGGGCCAAATTTGATTACACAAGACAACCCTTTAAAATCCTGCCCCTTTTGAAAACAAAAAGAGGGCATAAAATGGCGCATAAAAAGCCAATATTGAGCAGTGCTTCCAAACAAAAGCATAAACCCAGTGAGGTGCTATAGAAGAAGGCAGAGTTGAAACCATGCGTGATGATTCCTCTGCTTTAGGATACAAAAGGTGCTCCTTCCATACATTCAGTACTATTTTATATGCTCGCTTTAATACTTAAAAGGATACAGTTTCTGCAAAAATCTGGAAGCCATCTCTTGAGCACTCTATTTAAATCCTACAACAGCCAAACTCACCTGCTACAAGCATAGAAACTGTACAATGGGAAAACTCTCTCTGAAGGGGGTAGTTACTAAAGTGTGTTACAGGAATAACACACAGTTTTTGTTCCTTAATGCATGTTAAAGGGCAAAATCAAGCATTATTTTACTGGTACGCACAATTGCAAAACACCTCATTAGTATTCAAATTGAATAATGCAGTTTGTGATGATCACCACAGACTGGTATTTTTTTTTCCCCTGGCTGGGAACAACATGCCACAACACACAGCCTGATGCTTCAGGTCCCAATTTTGAAAGGGCTGCACGACAGAAACTGCTAGGGGAATGCAGGTACCATTTTGAACCGGTGCTGGCATCAGCAGGAGTGTGAGGGTTTCACGCCTGCTGGTCTCCCTCTACTCTTAGTCACATTTGGACCTTTTGAAAGCTCAACAAGAAGAAAAATGAACTTAGAAAGTATCTGCTATTAAAGAATAGAGAGAGAGAGAACGAAACAGTGAATTCTGGTTCAGGGATGTTTAATGTTAAAGGATAAGACTGAAGCTCTAGTAAATGGTATGGGATGCAGGAATCTGCATTTGATTAATTTTCCTAAGTCTAAATTTGTAACGCCTACTGATCTGTTCATAAAAAGCAGTTTCTCAACAACTAAATACAATCTTAGAAGCCAAGAATACCTTCCACCAGAAACAATCAGGATTTCAACCATGGCATAGTAACGAGACCGCACTCATTTCATTGCACGATGAGATCTTACAACATCTGAGTAACAGGAAAAAAATTCTCTTGCTGCAAATAGACTCGACCTTTTGATTTAGTCGATCATGGTTTGTTACTTTCTAGACTAGAAGATCATGGGATAGTAGGAACCACTTTAAACTGGTTCAAGTCATATCTTTCATCACACTCTTTAACAGTTTATGTTAATAATTCGGCTTCTACAGAGTTTCTCCTGCATTGTGGGGTACCATAAGGCTCTGTCCTTTCTCCCATTTGGTTTAATTTGTTTTTTGCCCCAATTGCTACTCTTATTCAGAATGCGGGGTTTAGTGTTCACTTATATGCTGACAACATTCTGACTCCTTTCAACTTTCTGTCTCCACAACATTAAACAGAATTCCTGATTGACTTCCTTAATAGATTCTCTCAGTGCTAAAAAGTCTCAGCGTTCTGGTTTTCTAATAACCAGAGAAGACTGTAAATGTTTTTTGCAAATAGCTGGCCATAGTATCCCAATAAAAGAGAAGATTACATCATTAGGGTTCATTATTGATAAAGATCATACCTATTTTCCTTATATTTCCTCCTTATTAAAGAAGTCTTTCTTTATTTTAAGAACGATTCAGTCAATTAGACCTTTTCTCAGTCCCGACTCACTAATCTTGTCTCATTAGATTATTTCAGCTCCCTATTAGTTGGCATCCCTCAATACTCAATGAAACATATTCAGTTGATTCAGAATACTACTATAAAGTTAATTTATTATGCAAAAGAAATCAGACCATGTAACACCCACCTAGTAAGAACAAGACTAGCTACCTGTTGAAGGTAGAATATGGTTTAAAATACTGATGTCTGCACATCAGACTTTATTCAGGTTGCACTCTCTGTCTAGCTTCACATCTTATTCCATATTCTCCCTTGCGTACTTTAAGATGATCCAAAGCTCATTGTTTGGTCATTCCATCATTTTGTAAAATAAGATATGAATGGATAAGAAAAATGTTATTTGTGCATTGGGCCCCCCGACCCTGTAGTACACCCTTTTACAAGAGATTTGTATGTAAGGCTCCAAGAACAATTCAAGGAGTTGCTAAAAACATGGTTATTCTATGAATCCTATAGTGAGCTCCTTACCTTTCGAAAATTTTAGTCTAAGGTCATTTTTCTCTCCTTAATGTCACCCTTTTCACTGCCTCCCTCCCCATTGTTTAATTTATTCTATGTTGGTTCTTATTATTTTACTTATTTTGATTCTTTTATTGTATTTTTATATTAGTTTCTGATATAATATTTATGTTAATGTAAATCGCCATGATGTCAGATACTACCAAATGGCAGTATATTAAATTTCTCATAAACAAATAACCAACCAACTTGGTAGTTGTTTTAAAGATTTCTGAATCAGCTTGCCCGTTGGTCTCAAAAAGCCTACTATTTGCCCTTCTCAAAAGAAATGAAGCCTACTGTGGGAAATGAATCTGGGCCAACTACTGAAGCCTCTGATTTGACCACTTTACTTGAAACTACTGATGATGATCAACGTATTTCTGCTACGTTAAAAGTTTTATTGGTATTAGACTCTAACCACGACTTCTTGTTAAATTTTTTTCTCATCACAAGGATGAGCTTTTCTATGGTGTGAGAATACCGATGTTTTCTGACATTCCCAAAGCAACTCAAAAGAAAATATGTAGATTTCTTTTGATGCGCCCAGTTTCACATCTTGGGGCATTGTTTTGGCTTAATTTCCTATTCAAATGTTTTGTAAAATTTAAAAATGTAAAATGTTTTTTTATGATCCTGCCCAGTTGACACAATTCCTTGTGGGGGCTGGTGGCCTGGGACTGCAGAGCACCTGCCCATGAATGAAGAATGGTGCCTAGGCGTGATTGTGTCTGATGATCTCAAAGTAGCTTAACAGGTAGAAAAGGCAATGGCAAAAGCTAGAAAGATGCTTGGGTGCATAGGGAGAAGAATGGCCAGCAGAAGAAAGGAGGTGATAGTGCCTCTGTATAAGTCTTTGGTGCGACCTCATTCGGAATATTGTGTGCAATTCCAGAGACCGCACCTTCAAAACAACATAAACAGGATGGAGTCTGTACAGATGGTGGCTATTAAAATGGTTAATGGTCTTTGTTATAAAGCATATGAGGACAGACTTAAGAACCTTAATATGATGGGAAATAACTCAGTATTTTTCTGCCTCATTTTCTTGGTCTCCAACTGAATTTCTTGATACTTGAAGATTTTCTCCCTCTCAACATGATTCACAGAATGGTTGTATTACTTCACTGTGGGCCTGGCAGTGATCGTGGACAAGCCAGGCGGTCTTGAACAATATTGTATAGTGTGAACAGCACCAATGATAAGAAGAGGAAAGCAATGAAAATGGAGGTCTTTCTTTCTTTTTTCTTTTTCTAACACCTCCCCCCCTCACACACACAATTCTCCTCTTGTATGTTTAGGCTTCCATTTCAGTGAGAAATAGCTTGCTGAGTACATGATGTCGAGAGTCTTGATTTGCAGCTATGCTAGAATTTTCTCCTAACTTTACCCTCCTTCCTATGTATCCTAGCTATCACAGTTGCAGTCCTTGACCAATGGGCACAAACTGTGGCCTCCTCTGGAATGGTACTCAGTCCTTCATTCTGCTGTTGTGTGATGGCCAGGACATCGTTCCACTCTTGGCAACTATGAATTTGTTCTTCTTTCTGTTCTTATAACTTGAAGTATTACAGTTATACTGGATAGATAATCACTTTCAGTTTAATTCAGCTGGTACAGTTTTGTGCTGTCCTTAAAGACCAAGAATATGTAAATATCACTGAAGCAGCTCAGATGCTCAAATGTTTGAATGAAATAGACCTTTACAAATATCTCTTATTTCTAGTCAAAAGTATTCCTTATTATCTAGGCACATGAATCTAGAAGAAAACTGTAGATTCTCATAGCTCATGAACAGTGGAAACATGATATTGTACATCTTGAGGGTCATTCTGAGGCAAAAATAGCGGGGATGGACATCCCGTTGGAGTTTATCCCTGCTATTTGGGCCCCCTTCTGACCCCAATTAACTTCCCAGCTCGTTGTATGGGGAACTTAGACCAAGATGGGAAAGGGGCAACGTTAGGGCGGTCAGTGGGCGGTAGTCGGCCCCGGACGTACAGGGCTGATTCCAATGTCGGCCCTGTATGTCCGTGGCCGGCGGCCTGAACGGGGAACTTATTCCACTTCTGAGGTGGAATAAGTTCCCCTAATTGGCGCAGGATGGCAGGCCAGGGGCTGGAAAGCGGTGGAAGGAGGCAGAAGAGGTTCCCTACAACACAACCCTGGCCTTGGGAGGCCAGATCGGGGGTTGGGCTGTGGGGAATGAAGCTTGCATTCTGGTGGCTGGGGATCGTGGCTTTTGAATGGAGCCACGGTGCCATGGCAGCTAGATGCCATGGCGCCGCAGCTTCATTCAAAAGCCCTGACTGAGCTATCCGGGCAAGGCCTGTACGTGCATGCCGAACTGAATCGGGGTCCTGGCCTGCACGTACAGGCCTGGACGCGATTCTGATCCCGCAGGGCTAGACATGCCCCACAGGATCAAAATCGCAGCTAACTCTGTGCATTCGGTTCTGACCGGGCACACATTGGGCTGGGATGTCCAGGTCTGAATCAGCCCCATTGTAGATATGCCACGGGATCAATGAAAGTCTAAGGAGACAAGGTCTGAATCAACACATTTATTTCTTTTATTTATTTATTTCTTTTAGGTTTTTCTATACCGTGCTCTTTAAGATCAGCTCGGTTTACAATTAGAACAAATGTGTACAGTGCATGCGGCATCCGCACTATACTTACAAGGAACAGGGTTTACAACTTGGCTAACTGGGGTAACTATGTACATGCGATACATATAAAGATCATCTTAAAAAAATGTAAAATGGTAGTGGAAAGAGCTGTAGGACATTACATAAGTGCTAGGATAACTCCAAATCAGTTCTGACTTTATTACTACAATCAAGCATTTACTATTAGCACGTGCTAGGGGCCGATCTGTGTGCAAGAAAACAGAAACATTCCATATACTCTCTCTCTTCTGAAAATGGTCAGTTTCGTATTTCTTATTGGGGCTGAATGAAATGCAGGAAGGTCACCTTATTTCAGAGCAGAGGCAGCAGAATATATGACAGTGCAGGAGGGGTATAAAATATTAATGACAAAAAATATATATGCACTCTGCCAGCTAAATCCCTTCTAATTTTTTCTTGTGACACCTCAGAAGGTTGCCTGGCTTCCAGGAAATAAATATCCTATAGGACTCTATTTGTCGCAAATTGTTTTGGCCTCTGGACAGCAAAACAGCAATGAATGTTCATGTATTTCTGAACAGTAAAGGAGATATTTTCAAGATATTTGTTAAAAAAAAAAATCAGAACCCACAGCCTGAGTAAAGCTATTTTGCATGCACTGGAAGAGGAACTACCATGGATGTTTCAATGGCACTCTGCACTCTCACCTTCAGACCTGCCCACAAGCATCTTTTCACCCAAATACATCACCTGAACCAGTCTGACTCCTAGGGCCAAGATCTCTCTTGTTCAGCCTTGCCCCATTATCCCATTTCTCTCATCCCATCCTCCTTAAAAAAAATCATAAAGAATCATGCGGAAGCACAGATTTATTTTTAACACTGGTTCATTTTAGTGTCTGTATTTGGGGTCTTTCCAGCGCATTCACATAATTTTTGCTTCATCGCCATCCTCCAATGAGAGACACCTTTCAACCCAATACCACTTGAGACACAACCCAGCTTCCATCTTACTGTAACATGTTCTTTGTACGGCACTCCCTGAAAAGGCACAGGGGGTCTACCTTAGAAGACAGCAGTGTAAATATATCACTGGCCTCTAGTGGCTGGAATTCATGTTCTTGCACAGAGAACTGCAGTAACTGTGAGGGAGCCCTTAGGGCAATACCTATTCAGTCACATCATACCAAAAACCAGGGCCGGATTTACGTATACGCCATGTACGCCATGGCGTAGGGCCCACAACCGGCAGGGGCCCACAAAAAATAGAACCAGGTTTTTTTTTTTTCAATTCGATTAAAAAAAAAACCTGGTGGCTGCCGCCGCGGGGCCCCCTCTGCTGCCGCGGGGGCCCCGTCTACAAGATGGTATGGTCTGGTCGGGTCGGGTCGGGTCGGGTCGGGTCTCGTCTCCCTCCCTCCCTCCCGGCTGCGAGAGACGCGAAGATAGAGCGTCTCCTCGCGTCTGTGTTAAGCCCGCAGGGGCTGATGGGATTTCCCATCAGCCCCTGCGGGCTTAACACAGACGCGAGGAGACGCTCTCCCTTCGCGTCTCTCGCAGCCGGCAGCGAGTGAGGGAGAGAGACCCGACCCGACCGGACCGGACCCGACCCGACCAGCTGGTAGACGGGGCCCCCGCGGCAGCAGAGGGGCCCCGCGGCGGCAGCCACCAGGTTTTTTTTTTCATAAAATTTTCCTTCCGGCCGGGGGGGGGGGGTAGGAGTCCTATCCCCCCCGGCCTACAGTAAAATTTAATTTAAAAAAAAAACCGGGTGGCTGCCGCCGCGGGGCCCCCTCTGCTGCCGCGGGGGCCCCGTCTACAAGCTGGTCGGGTCGGGTCGGGTCGGGTCCGGTCGGGTCTCTCTCCCTCCCTCCCTCGCTGCAGGCTGCGAGAGACGCGAAGATGCGTCTCTCGCAGCCTGCAGCCTGCAGCGAGGGAGGGAGAGAGACCCGACCGGACCCGACCGGACCCGACCGGCTTGTAGACGGGGCCCCCGCGGCAGCAGAGGGGGCCCCGCGGCGGCAGCCACCAGGTTTTTTTTTTAAATTAAATTTTACTTTAGGCCGGGGGGGGTAGGACTGGTAATGGGCTATGGGGGGGGGTAGGACTGGTAATGGGCTATGGGCTATGGGGGGGGGGTAGGACTGGTAATGGGCTATGTGGGGGGGGGGGTAGGACTGGTAATGGGCTATGGGGGGGGGGGTAGGACTGGTAATGGGCTATGGGGGGGGTAGGACAGGTAAAGGACTATGGGGGGGTAGGACTGGTAATGGGCTATTGGGGGGGCTGGGGATGGAAAAGGACTGGGGGGGTAGGGCAGGTAATGGGCTATTGGGGGGATGTAGATGGAAATGGGCAGGGCTGGTGGTGGTTAAGACTAGAGGAGGGCTGATGGGGTTAGGACTGGTAATGGACTGTGGGCTGTTGGGGGGGGGCTTAGAACTGGCAATGGGCTTTGGGGGGGGTTAAGACTGGTAATGGGCTGTGGGCTGATGGGGGCTGTCTGGTAATGGGCTATGGGGGGGGGCTAGGACTGGAAATGGGCTGGGGGGTTAAGACGGGAGGTGGGCTGATGGGGTTAGGACTGGTAATGGGAGGTTGTGGGGGATGTGAACGGGTAATGGGCTCTGGGGGGGTTAAGACTGGTAATGGGCTGTGGGCTGATGGGGGTTGTCTGGTAATGGGCTATAGGGGGCTAGGACTGGAAATGGGCTGGGGGGTTAAAACTGGAGGTGGGATGATGGGGTTAGGACTGGTAATGGGCTGTGGGCTGATGGGGGGGGGTAGGACTGGCAATGGGCTATGGGGGGCTGACTGGAAATGGGTTGATGGGGTTAGGACTGGAAGTGGGCTGATGGGGGGTTAGGACTGGTAATGGGTTATAGGGGGGGCTTAAACTGAAAATGGGGTGATGGGGGGTTAAGGACTGAAAATGGGGTGATGGGTTAAGGACTGTAAGTGGGGTGATGGGGGGGCTAGGACTGGAAATGGGCTGATGGATGGCTAGGGCTGGAAATGGGCTGATGCAGGGACTAGAAGGGAATGGATGCTGGGTGAGGCTGGAACTAGAAGGGAGCTGATGTTGGGGGAGGATTAGAATGGGATGGGGCTGGAAGAGTAAAATGGAGAAGGGAAAAATATTTTGTGTGGGAGGGATAAAAAATCTACAATTGGCCGGGTATTGGGAGAGTAAGTGGGGATTGAGGATGGAGGGGTAATATTTGAGTGGATGAAATAGGAATGAGGAAAGAGCAAAAGGAGAAAGATTAGTATGTTAAAGCAGATGTAGAGAGAGAATGGAAAAAAATCTAGAAGAGAGAAGAAAGGACAAATGGACAGCAGACGATGGAGAGTTAGCAGAAGACACGAAGAAACCAGAAGAAAGTGGCTGGAGCAATTGCAGCTGAAAAAAATGCACAAAAGGTAGAAAAATATCTCTTTATTTTGAATTTATTAATTGGAATATGTCAGCTCTGGTAAATGTGCATCATTAACATCTGTGCTTTGTTTAGTACAAGAGCAAATTAATGTATTGTTTTATTTCTACAGTGTTGTACATTCCAAGTTTGGCTTTTGGGATTCCCAGTTTAATTATTGTCTTCCTATTTCTAAATTGTGATTACTTGTTTGGTGATGGTCTATGTTCTGCATGTGTAACTGAGCTGAGGTGTTCTGTTTATATAATTCCTATTTGACATTGCCACTTGTTCTCTTTCCCCAGTAGGTCATGTATTGTTGTTCTCTGAAATGTATTGGTTTAATATTTGCAGTGTTGCCTTTTGATTGGTAGAGTATGGTGCTTTGTGAGTCCTGGTAGTGCTGTTAGGATACGGCGGGTTTACTATGGGCAGTGTTTGTAGTAGTTCCTAATGTGTCTGGCAGTTGGCACTGGATTATAGTAATGTAGAAATCTTTTAGTCTTTCTTTATCCATACACTCATTAAGAGGCACGTTTACTAAAAGTTAGTATATGGTAACATTATGCAAATATTTATGCAAATGAGGCCCCTTATGCAAATGAGGTCCGCACCCCCCTTGGGCCGCCCCTGCTGGGGGCCCACAATTTTTGTTGGTGTAGGGCCTCACTCAAGGTAAATCCGGCCCTGCCAAAAACTATCCATGCTCTGAGTATTCCAAGCCAGGCAAGAAGTTTGCTGACAAAACTAATCCACAGCAGGAGGAAACGTTTGAGAAAATTACACCCAAACAGTTCTGAAGTTGGAAAAAACACAAATCCATTTGAAATCCTTCTCTCAGGCTTCAAGAGCAAGGTAGCAGGAAAAAAATCAGATCTCCTTCCCGTAACCCCTCTGAAACTTGTAGAGGTCCTTCTCCCACTTTGAGGAAAAAGATCACAGCAAGTACTTATTGGTAAAAAAATGTAGCACAAAGTTCCTATTCACAAAACCTAGGAATATTCACTTTTCTGACACTGCTTAGATGAGTCTCTCCTGGGCTTAAGAAATTATGCAGTACAACACACTCTCTTAATGGGACTGCTGTCTCCCACCTGCTCCTCTGGTCATCAACTCCCAAATATATAGTGAGTCATCTATATGCCTCTGCCCCACCCTAGCAAAAGTCTCCTCCCTAGAATGTTCCCCATATATCATATAGAGGCATATAAATACCCTAATAGGACCCTAGAGGTTTCTATAGTACGTTAACCACAGGCGAAGAACTGAGGTGGAGAAGTCTGAGGGTGAGCAATTGGAGAAAAAGACTATTACTACTACTAATCTGTATAGCGCTACAAGGCATACACAGCACTGTACATAAAGATGTAAGACAGCAAAACTGGGGACTAAAGTATGGTGAGATACACATAAATAGTGAATGAGAGAGTGAGGGGCATCAAGATCCAAAAGCAGCCTCAAAGAGGTAGGTTTTTAGCTTAGATTTGAATAAGGCCAGAGAAGGAGCCCAACGCACCAACTCAGGTAGTTTGTTCTAGGCATATGGAGCAGCAAAGTGGAATGGATGAAGTCTGGAGTTGGCAGTGGAAGAGAAGGGCACAGCGAAAAGGGATCTGCCAGAGGAGTTCTGAGGAAGCGTGTAGAGTGAAATAAGAAAGGAAAGGTAGTGAGGAGCCGCAGAATGAATGCACTTGAAAATAAGTAGAAGAAGTTTGAACTGGATGCAGAAAGGGATAGGGAGCCAGTGGAGTGACTTGAGCATAGCAGCACTGGCAGAAGATAAGCCGTGCAGCTGAGTTTTTAGCAGATTGAAGGGAAGAAAGATGATTCAGAGGGAGACCAGTGAGGAGCAGATTATAATAGTCAAGATGGGAGGTGACTAGTGAGTGGATGATGGTCTTAGTAATGTGTGTAGGAAGGAAGGGATGAACTTTGCCAATGTTATAAAGAAGCAACAAGTTTTAGCTATCTGTTGGATGTGTGCAGAGGAGAGAGTAGAGTCAAAGATGACCCCAAGGTTGTGAGCTGAGGAAACAGAGAGGAATGTAGTTTTAACCACAGAAATAGAGGAGGAAAGGGGGAGGTGAGTTTAGTGGGGAAGATAAGGAGCTCAGCTTTGGCAATGTTCAGTTTCAGATAGAGGTGAGACATCCAGGCAGCAATGTCGGATAAGCAGGTAGAGATCTGGGCCTGGATTCCTGGAGAGATTTCAGGCACAGAAAGGTAA
Source organism: Ichthyophis bannanicus (assembly GCA_033557465.1). Classification (NCBI taxonomy): domain Eukaryota; kingdom Metazoa; phylum Chordata; class Amphibia; order Gymnophiona; family Ichthyophiidae; genus Ichthyophis; species Ichthyophis bannanicus. Next base: position 551,104,270 of record CM066033.1, read on the forward strand.
ATCTGAGATTTGTCAGCATAAAGATGGTACTGAAAAACATGGGACCGAGTGTAGAGAGAGAAAAATAGAGGTCCCAAGACAGAGCCCTGAGGTACACCAACTGAAAGCAGGGTGGCGGTAGAGGAGAAACCACCAGAACATACACTAAAAGTGCAATCGGAGAGATGAGAAGAGAACAGAGCCACTAAATCCAAGGCAGGACCGGGTATCGAGGAGAAGCTGGTGATCAACAGTGTCAAAGGCAGCAGAAAGGTCAAGAAGGATGAGAATTGAGTAGAGGCCTTTGGATTTGGTGAGGAACAAGTCACTGGAGACTTTGGCAAGAGCTGTTTCTGTGGAATGTAGAAAACGAAAGCCAGACTGCAGTGATTCCAGAAGGATTTGAGAGAAAAGAAAGTTGAGACATCAGCGGTGAACTGCTCACTAAAGTAGCTTTGAAGCAAAGGGAAGGAGAGAGAGAGACTGATAATTGGAAGGACAGGTAGGATCTAGAGAAGGCTTTTTCAGGAGAGGTGTAACCACAGAATATTTGAAGGTCACTGAAACAGTTGCAGTGGAAAGTGATAGGTTAAGGATATGACAGATTGAAGGGATGGCGACGGAAGATAGGGCTTAGTAGACGGGTGGGGAGGGAATCAGAGGAGCAGGTAGTCAGTTTGGAGGAGGAGAGAAGATTTGCAGTTTCCTCAGTGATTTCAGAAAAGGAAGAAAGGGTAACTGAAGGTGAGGGAAGGATTTGGGATTGAAGAGGGGGAAAATGAGGTGGAGGTGACCCTGCAGAGAATTCAAGACTAATCTTCTGGACTTTGTCATGGAAGTAGTCAGCCAAGGTCTCGCCAGACAGTGAAAGAGAGATTAGGGGGAGGGAACCTTAAGGAGAGAGTTGAGTGTAGCAAAAAGACAGTGTGGACATAGTACTCTTGCTTGACAAGTGCTGTGGCTGACTGGAAAGAGGTCAGCGTGAATTTAAGTAGGTAATCAGCAAGGGTACGTGATTTAAGCCAAAGGCGCTCAGCTGAGCGGGCACAGAAATGTAGGTAGCGGGTTGTCGAGGGCAGCCAAGGTTGTGGTATGGTATGCCTCACAGGGCATGGAATGGGAGGAGCAAGTGCATCCAGAGCAGAGGAGAGTAGTGTTATAGGAGGATACTGTCCCATCAATGGACTCAGGTGACATAGTGGAGGAAAGAGGTGATAAGACAGCAGTGGAAAGAGCTGAAGGGTCGATAGTGTGAAGATTCCTAAACATGTTGGTGGAGATAGGGCGAGACCAAGATGGGGGGTGGTTAAGGATGAAGATTAACAGGTGATGTCAGATAAGGGCAGAACTGAGGCGGAGAGGTTTGAGGGTGAGCAGTTGGAGGAGAAGATAAGGTCAAGGCAGTGGCCATGTTTGTGCATAGGAGCTGTAGAGCACAACTGGAGGTTGAATGAGGAGGTTAGGGAAAGGAGTTTTAAGGCATAAGGGTCAGAAAAAGACAAGGTCAAGGCAATGATCATACTGGTAAGTTGAAGCAGTAGAATACATCAAGAGGTTGAAAGAGGAGGTAAGACAAGGAGCTTAGATGCATAATGGTCAGAGGGGTCATTATCATGAATGTTAAAACTCCAAAAAAACCTGAGGTGCTACACATCACCAGGAACATACTATTCACCCCACCTGAATCCATAAACATCTCAGACTATATTCTAAGAGTCAAGAATGAAGTCAAATACCTTGGAGTGACCTTTGACAGACAACTCAACTTCCAGACCCACATCAAGAAAACAACCAAGGCAGCATACCAAAAGCTAAGAACCATACACAGACTCAGCCTTTTCTCAGTGACCATGACGTTAGATCAGTCTGCCAAGCCATCATAGCCCCCATTTTAGACTATTGTAACATAATCTACCAAGGTCTCCCAAAGAAAACAACACTTCCTCTGCAACTTGCACAAAACACAACTGCATGCATAATAACCAGAACAGCAAGATACTGCCACATAACGCCTATGCTACAACAACTTCACTGGCTTCCAATAGTCACACACTCCAGATATAAGGCCTTATTTATTTATTTATTTTTATTTAAGCTTTATTGAATTAATACATAAACCTCAAGATAATTCTTGAATGAAAAGAGATACACAAGAAAATTAAAGTAAGAAATAAAAATAACAACAGGAAACAAATCCAAAGATCTGTCATAGTCCACATATTAATGGGAAAAGAGACATTAGGGTACCCAAGGCAAGAGAACCTCAGGCACCATTAGAAGAAAAAAGAACTTAAACAAATTCAAACTTGAGGAACTCAAGACGGACCCTCAGTACACAGGCTAAGTAATAGGAGGAGTACTAACAATATTATTCTGAGACTTATCCATTAACTTGGTATTAATAAATTTAGCAAGATCAGCAGGCTGAAAGAAAACATATCTTATAGATTTATATAACACCAAGCATTTACAGGAAAATCTTAAGAAAAAGGATCCCCCAATCTGCATGACCCCAGGTTAATGTAGAAGAAAAAGTCTTCTCCTCTTCTGCGTCTCCTTAGTTATATCAGGAAATATTGGAATAGAAAGACCACAAAAAGTCTCCAGTCCCTTTTTAAAAAACATTTTCAGCAACCATTCTTTATCAGTGACAAGCACACACGAGACTAATAGTGTAGTTGGAACACACGTCCCAACACCTGATTCTTCAAGTAGCTCAGATACATTTAAAACTTCTAAATTGGAAAGCTCTCCCGAAGCCACTGGTTCTTTCTTTCCTTGTGGAAGATAGTAAACCTTTGTCAAAGGTGGAATTAAATCTGGCGGCACTTTCAATACCTCTTGGAGATATCTCTTAAACATGTCTAGGGCCGTAACACCTCTCATCTTGGGAAAGTTCAAAATCCTCAGATTCACAGCCCTGGCAGCATTTTTCAAGACTTCCATTTTGTACCGAAGCGCCACGTTATCCTTAAGTAGTGCTGTAGTTGATTTGGACAGTGTTACCAGTTGACTTCCATGATCTTCTACTTGTAATTTAACATTCTCAGTTGCAGTCTCAAGAGAAACAATCCTAGCTGAATTTTCTTGAATCCTAGATGACAAAGCCCTGGTCTGGCTGTGTACTGCCTCTGAGAGAGAAACAATTGCCTCCCAGATTACCTCAAGTGTGATGACTTTGGGTCTGGTAGGAATACCAATTGCAGGGGTAGAAGTCACTATTGAAGTAGATTGAAGAAAAAAACCTTCATCATGAAGACAAGGAACCGTCAGAGCCTCAGGGGACAGCTGAGCCAAAGCTGAAGCACTCTTCCCTCTACCAGCATCTCTGCTCAACCCCGACGAGGGAGGGAGCGCCGAAACTGCTGGTTTTGAGCTCAGCGTAGCTGGGCACTGTGTCGGCAATCTCTCCCCAGGAGACAGAGAGAACTCTAGCTCTGAAGGCGACGATAAGCTCTCCTCTACCGTCGTCACAACACCGGAGCGAATCTCCTGCTTTTGTGCCTGAGTGAGTACCACGAAACGATCCATCAGACCGCTAGACGGAGGCCGAGGCTCCGAGGGGAAAACCCTCGGCTTCCCTTTGTGTTTAGGCATTCGTAAGAGGAACAAACTCAGCGGCCATCTTGAAATCACACTCTCTCCACAATGTTAATTTTTTTCAGGCCTTATTGATTATCTGCAAAATAATCCACATCCTAGCACCCCCAGTTCTTCAACCACTGTTAAAAAAAACCCCTGAGCATCTCCATGTACAAGACGAAAACCAAACAGGCAATATGTGTGAGAGCATTCTCCTTGTATGTTCCCTACTTATGGAATGACCTCCCTAATGCAATACGAGCCATCAGAGACTTATCAGACTTCACAAAGGCAATAAAGACATTCCTATTTATGGAATAATATGGGAACACACCATAACAATGGACACATATTGAAACACCTCAATAGACAAACCCATATCTTCCCAACTATCCGCCCTATATATGCTGTAATAAATCACCCCCAACAATGCTACAATTGCAACATCTGTTACCCCATATAATCCTCCAAGTTTATCTTCCTTGTTCAATGTAACTTTTATTTGTGTTTAGGTTCATGTTATATGTAAACTGCTCTGAATCCCGTGATAGAGCAGTATAGAAAAACTGTTAAATAAATAAATTAGATAAATCCCCAAGAACGAAGGAAGGAGATGGTTTGAGGAAGAAGGAAAGCCAGGAGTCAAAGTCAGTGACAAAGTTTAAAGTGGACTTGTCAGGAGGGTTGACAAATGACACCTACCCAGAGAGACAGTGGAGTAAATAGATGGAGTGAACTTCAAAGGAAGCAAAGGATTGAGACTGAGGTGGACGAAGGGAGTTGAAACCAGCAGGAAGGGAGAGGGGGTAGCAACCCCATACCACCGCTACAACCAATGGAGGGAGGCATATTTATTTATTTAATTTTCTTATATACCGCGCTATTTGTCATCAGTGCGGTTTACATTGAAACAATACAACAATTGGTCAGATATAACAGACCTATTACAAGTAACAGGAAAATTAACATGGAAGTAAACAGGGAAATCATTTATATTTCTAGAGAATACATGTTGGAGATATATAAAATCTGGGAGAAAAGGTAGCCTCCATGATAGAGAGCAGCAACTGAAGCAGAGTCTTCAGGGAGAGGCCAAGTCACTGTTAAGGCAAGAAGGTACAGAGCATTAAAGATAAAGATTATGAATGTAAGTAAGTTTGTTGGAGATCATCTGTTAACTTTCACTCTTAAACATCCTCCACCACAGTCTCGTCCAATCTCCACCAACCCATTTAGGAATCTCCAGGCTATTAATCCTTCAGCTCTCTCTCCACTATTGTCTCACCTCCTCTCTCAGCCACTATCTCATCTGGGTCTGTCAATGACATGGCCTTTTCCTATAACACTATCCTCTGCTTTGGATGCTCTCACTCCTCCCATTCCACATCCTGTGAGGTGCACTTTACCTCAACCTTGGCTGACCCCCGAAGTCCACTACCTACCTTCCTGTGCCCACTCTGCTGAGCACCTTTGACTAAAATCTTGTGCCCATGCTGACTTCATACATTTCAAATTCTTGCTAACCTCCTTCCAGTCTGCTATAGCACTCGCCAGCTTCCACCCATCTACTATGCTCTGTTACCTCTGCTGTCATCCCTTCCATTCAGGACCGATGCAAGGATTGGAGGTGCAGTCTGTACTGGGGGGGCAAATGCATCAGACAGTGGAATAGAGAAACCGTGACGCATCTGGCCACCATCATTAAATATCTGGCTTAGCCGGATAGCATTGAGCCTAACTGGGCAGCAGCGATATTCAGCTGCTGCCAGGTTAGCTTCAAGCGGTGCAAGTTAGGCCAACCTTTAATGTGCCTATGTTTTGCCGCTTCAGGATAAGCGGGCAGTGGCTGAATATTGCTGCTGTCCAGTTCTCCCCAGAACGCCCCAGTACCAGCTGGCTAACATCAGGGCATCCAGCAACAGCACCTATGGATATTCAGTGGCACTAACCACATCAGTTCCACTGAATAACCTGGTCACCAAGCAGATCTGCTAAGCACATTAATCGCAATATCTCCCGCATGCTTTTTAGCTAAATAGTCACTTCACATGCTACAGAAATTGTAAATAATAATCTCAGTTCATGTGGAGGCCAATTCCATACAGGCCGTGCAGCCCCTGTGCGGCCAATCAGAAGCGGGGTGTACAGAGGTAGACCTGATTCTGAACCCGCGGGGGCTAGACATGCCTGTGGGATCAGAATCGGGTCTGTGGCCTGGAAATGCAGGCTGGGCCCTGAATCTAATCGGTCTGCACGCCCAGCCACATACTTGGCTACCTTAGCCAGGCTCCTGAATGGAGCTGCAGTGCCATGGCATTCTGTCACCATGGTACCGGAGCCCCGATCCCCAGCCACTGATCAAGCTCTTTTTTCTCCACAGCCCGACCCCCCCAATTTGGCCTTCCAAGGCCTGAGTCGGATGGCGGGGAACCCCCTGTGCCCCCTCATCTGCATCCCCGGGTCCTGCACCGCAATCTCCCTTCATCCATGGGGACTTATTCCACCTTCAAGATGGAATAAGTTCCCCATCTAGATTCAAGGCCTCTGAATTGGCCCTGTATGTCTGGGGTTACGGCTCGCCTATGCCCCGCTCTCGCTCCATCTCCGCAATGCTCCTCCTGCCCCCCATCTAGACCTCCCCATACAAACCTGTTGTTCGTACAGGGAGGATATTTCCGGGGCCGTCAGGGGGACAAACACTGGGACATCCATCCCCATTATTCATGGGACAGAATGACCCCCTTTGTATATAATTTGCCTTATTTATTTTAGAAAGATGGTCCCATGATTGTTTTTTTATAACCAGCATGTTTAGATAGGTTTTTTCTTTTTGTTTTCCTGATGTTCTCAAAGTAGAGAATTTTGATTTTAGCTGCTACTAATAGATCGCTAATTTCATTCTTGAGTTGCTTCAGGACCCTGGTATGTATTCCATCCAATGGAGATGATTTGTTACTTTTTAGGATGTCACTTCGCTTTGTTACATCTTCCAGGTTCACCACGGTGTGCTCCATTTCCTCTGAATTACCAACATCAAAGACACTTTCTGGCACAGGTATCTTCCAAGTATCCTCCTTATTAAAGACCAAAGCAAAGAATTCATTTAGGGGGCCCTTTTACTAAAGTCCAGTAAGCATTTAGCATGGGTTTTACCATGCGCTCAAAACCTGTGCAAAGCAGGTGGGATCGGAGGTGTTTGGGGCAGAAAGTAGGCATGGCAGCTGGTGACACATGACGTGTGGGATGATACTGTGTGTTCGCTGTCATGACTGCTGATAGAACAGCCAAGGTCTGGTATAAACAACTGCTCCTTCAAATGACTCTGTTCTTCCGATTACCCCTCAACTCTACAGCCTCCATCCAATCCACTCCCACTCCACATCTGCCCTCAATCCAATCTCCAGTTCAGCACTTTCTATACTGAATAGCCAACCCCTCATGTAGGGCTGTTCAAAGGAGACCAACCACTGGAACATGCCCAAGAGAACTCTCCCCAGGAGCCCCTGCTGGCAAAGGGAAACCCTACAGAACTCCCGACCCCAAAGAGAAGGCCCCCCCAAAGTCACAAGCTTGACCCCCTCTCCCACCTTCGTTCTCCCTTTGAATAAGACCCAGGCACTCCCCGGTGTTACTGTTGAAGGGTGCAGGATCGGACTCCCCCACTCCTGCCTCAGCTACCATGGGTTTCACAATGGTGGCACTAAGCCCTAGCAGTAGTCTTGCAGTAAGTGCATTTACCTCACTGGCATTACACTTAATGCACCTTAAGGTTTGCACCAAAATGCAGTAAGTTTTATTTCAGTGACTTTATCCTTTGAGTGCCCCTTTTACCCATTGCCTAACAGTCCAACCAACTCCATTACAGACATCTTGCTTCTAATGTACTTGGAAATGTTTTTTCTATGAATTTTTGATTCCATGGCAAACTTTTCAGACTCTCTTTTGCCCTACATTATAGTGCTTTACACCTAGCTTGCCAGTATTTATACTCTGTTTCCATCACTTGGATCCATTTATTGAACGTTGTCCTTTTATCCTTAATAGCCTTTTTCACGTCATCCTTTAGCCATGCTGGCATTTGTTTGCCTTTTCTAATGTATGGAATGCATCTAGTCTGTGCTTCCAAAATAGTATTTTCAAATGGTATCTGCACCTCATGTGAATTTTTAGCCTTAATAACTGCTCCTTCTGACTAGTTTCTTCAGTTTATCATGGTCTCCTTTTTTAAAATTAAACAATACACAATAGTTTTTTTTCCTTTATGTCCTTTTAGTCATTCTGACAATTTTAATCACATTGTGGTCACTACTGCCAAGCATCCCCACTCTTACTACCCCTTGTATCAGTCCCTATGTTCCAGTAGTTCCCACTCTTGCTAGTTCTAGGATCAGTTGCTCCATGAAGGAGTCATTTATGGCAATGCTTCTCAACCCTCTCCTAGAGGCACACCTAGCCAGTCATGTTTAGAGGATTACAGCAATGAATATGTATGGACTACATCTGTATATATCAGAGATCTAGGGGCATGTTCACTAAACCGCACTGCTAGCACAGGGTTTAGCTTGCAGTAAGCATATCATCCTAAAAGTTAGTGCAGGACTTCATGTTAAAATCCTGCACTAACTGGGTAGCATGCGATTGGGCAGAGACTGGTTGGGTTGGAGTAGATGGTGCATAATGGGTATCTTCCTAATATCCTCCTCATGAAAGACCAAAGCAAAGGATTGATTTAGGGGCCCTTTTACTAATCTTAGCTGCATCTGACCACTCTATTGCTTAACTTCCGTTCAGTATAGCCTTCTTTCCCTCTCTCATACCCTGCCACTCTTTTCTTCCTTCTACTTACCCATTTTCCTTGTACTTAGCGTGAATGTCTGCTTTTCTATGAATATTTTATTGGAGTTCTTTTCAATTTCATGGACTTATCATTTCATTGTAAACTGCTCTGATATTTTGAAGGGTGGTATATCAAAATTTTAATAAACTATAAATGCAGTAACCACTTAGCGTGGGTTTTACTGTGCACTAACTATTAGCATGGACTCGCACTAATGGTTACCATGAGGTAAAAACATCGCTACAGTGAAAAACCTGTAAAAAGCATGTGGTATCAGAGCTGTTTGGGGCAGAAAGTAGGCGCGGCAGTTCGTGTCAGATAGGGCCTGATTCTGTCCCGGACGTAGATCCCCTTTGTACATCCGTTCTGAACTGGACTACAGAGGGGATCGCAATTCTGATCCCGTGAGGCACATCTAGCCCCACGGGATCAGAATCGCGAACAGTCCTGCACGTGCAGGCTGGGATTGTGACTCAGTCTGGCCTGCACTTGCAGGACTGTCCCTGGTTAACTCAGTCAAGGCTCTTCAATGGAGGCATCTTGCCATGGCACTGCGGCTCCATTGAAGAGCCACAATGCCAGCCGCTGGAGATTAAACTTAATTCCCCACAGCCCGACCCCCGATCTGGCCTCTTAAGGCGAGGGTTGGGCTGCAGGGAATGTCCTCCGGCCCTCCCTGCCCCATCCGCACCCCGGCGTTTCAATAAAGACACATCCAGTGAAGTTATTCCACCTCGGGGGTGGAATAACGTCCCCGCACATGTTGCCGGCCCCGAATGTACAGGGCCAACATTACAATAGAATTGGCCATGTACGTCCAGGGCCGGCGACTGCCCAGACTCCGCTCCCAAGCCGCCCTTCCCTGCCACCATCTAAGTTCCACGCACAACTGGCAGGGAAGTTAGTCGGCGCCAGGTGAAGACATGAATAGCGGAGATGGATGTCCCGTTGGGCCGTCCATCCCCGCTATTCGTGGCACAGAATAACTACCATAGTGTTTGGATGTTACTGTGCACTAGCTGTCACTACTTTTGGACACATACTAACGCCATGCCACACTAACATCAAGGAAATGGATGCACATACTTCCTGAAGGTGGCACGGGTCTCCGTGCTAGATTGGTGGCCCAAACGTGCACTACCAGCATGCTTGTTAGTAAACATGCCCCCTATTGTATAAAAATGTTTCTTATGCATCTTTTTTGTGGTAATCTTGAAAACCTGGAGAGGGTTGGGAAACACTGAATTTGGGCATCTAATGACTTCCTCCCTCGCATGTGCTGAAGAGACATTTACCCAATCAATATTGGAATAATTAAAGTCCCCTGTTATTACTGTGTCACTAAATTGATAATCGTCTTAATTTTTGTTAGCATTTCATTATCTCTTCCTTCCAAGTAGACACTAACATAACCCTAACGTTATATTTTTCCCCGTCGCCCATGGGACTTATGTCCATAAAAATTTGCATTGCATTTTGTTTCTTGTAGGACCTTAATCCTTTTTGACTTTATGCCATCCTCAACATAAAAAAACCTCTTCATCAATTTGATCAACTCTATTATTTCAATATAATTTGTATTGTGGTATCACCGTCTTTCGTTGGCTGTCGTCTTTCCACCAGGTCTCCGAGATGCCTTTGATGTCCATATCTTCATTCAGTGCCATATATCTTCTAACTCTCCAATCTTAATTTTTTAAATTTCTGGCATTCATAATTTAAAGAGTGTTTTTTATTTGCATTCATAGCCTGTATAAGCTGTTCATGGGGGCATTTTGAAATAATTCATTTTTGACCTTTATTTAAATGCACCTGATCTATTTTGGCCTTTACCACAACCTCTCTATTGGGGATTCTAACCAGCATTTTGCCAGTATCTTTTGAAGGTACATTTCTCCAAACCATATGCTCTTGAGTGACTGTCACCTTTCTCACAGGTTCAAGTTTAAAGCTATTCTCTCTCCTTTTAAAAGGTTAGTGCCAGCAGCCTGGTTCCACCCTAGTTAAGTTGAAGCACATCCTCAGGCTCCCCTTCCCCAACATGTTACCCAATTCTAAACAGACCTAGAGGGCTCTTCCCTGCACCATCATCTTATTCATACATTAGGACTTCAGGGATCTGCCTGACTTTGGGATCCTGTGTGTGGAAGGGAAGCGTTTCTCAGAATACTACCCTAGAAGTTATGGATGTCAGCTTTTTACCTAATATCCTATATTTGGTTTCCAAAACCAGCCTAATGGTTGGAGCACTGGGTTGAGACCCAGAGAAGCCAGGATTCAAATCCCTCTGTCCCTCCTTGTGATCTCAGAAAAGTCATGAAACCCTCCATTGTCTCAGGATGTTGTACAGTCATGTGCAATTTATGACAGATTGGCTTTAATATTGGGAAAATGGTTATGTTGATTTTTGAAACAAATTTTGGGAAATTTTACCCAAGACTCTGCATGATTCAGGGACCTAATAAATGGTGTGTTAGCTTAAAGCCCTGTTGTGTGAATGATTGTGAGGTGACTGGAGTACTAGGTTTTGGAAGTTTAAAATGACTGGGTGAATAACTAACAACTCAACAAACGGAAGGCAGACAACATTCCAGCAATGAGAGGGGGACTATCTCGCCTTTTGCACTGAATGCTACATGTATTATTATTTCCCAGTTGGTGAGGGTGTTGAGCCTGGAGAAGAGCAATGTGTTGGGGGGGGGGGGGGGGAGGGACCAGGTCTTCATATCAGGAAATTCTGAAAAATAATAATAATAATTGACAGTGCAATTCAATACAGAAACATTTATTAATTTGGGAGTGTTATATTCAGTTATATGCAGTTATATCCCGCCTTTCACCGCTTTGACCCGGTGAAAGGCGGGATATAAATACAGCTAAATAAATAAAATAAATAAAGTACATCTGTAGAATTTTATAATATTCTGCACAAAACTTCTAAAAATTCTTTGCACAAAATTCCCCAAGAAGTAACTCTTCTTCCTCCCCCCCCCCCCCCCAGCCTAACAATGTTCCCAGGAATGTTCCCAGTGCCAAGCAATGACAAGTACACACTATGGAACTTGAACCCAAGATCTGAGAGGCTAGAAAAGAACATTCCTGAGTGGGCTTGAGTGATCCATTGCTGGGCTGTGAGGCTGTGAGAGAGTAAGAGGTAGACAACAACATTTATGGGTTGTTGCATAAAGCTAGTGGCAACCTGTATTATGAAGAGGACTTTGAATAAACACGGATAAAAACACCCCAAATGCAAAAAAAAAAATAAATAGGTGGGGTTTTTTTGATAAACACCAGAAAAACAGCACTTCCCCAGGACTTCTTTACCCCTCTCCTGGCTTGTCTTGTATCCTTCACTCAGAGCCCTTTCTTTGTTAATGACTCCTAAGCGGAAGAGTAGCCTAGTGGATAGAGCAGCTGCCTAGTACCCAGAAGATTAAGGGTTTAATTCCCACTGGCCACTCCTTGTGACCTTGGGCAAGTCACTTTACCCTCCATTGCCTCAGAAGAAAAGGCCTGGCAATTTACTTCTGGTGATACATTGCCAAGAAAACCCAGAGACAGCACTGACTTCATGGCACTAAAAAAATAGCACCAAACATACCTGCGGCATGAAAACACCAATAAACACTAGTTCTTTCAGCCTTCAAAAAAACATCTAATTATCTTAAAAATAAACGCATGCATGCATTTATAATTTATAAACACCTAGGAATAGAAGCCCTAATCATGAATCTCTGCTGTGCTTAGGTATGAAATCCTGGTGCTGCAGGGAATTAACCTGGACTGGTGCCTAAGAAGGAACAAAAGTAGAAAATAAAGAGAGTGCAATTTGTTACCCATGTGGTTGCATTCCTGCTATGAGAGGACAGTTCATGTGGCCTGCAGAGGGCAGTGTATCACCAATCCACCTAACCTTCATACGTCACCAACCAAAATCAATGTGCCAGCCAGTACAACAGTTGATATAGTCTATAAAATTTCATTTCATTTATTTTGATTTGATTTATTGTCTATCTCATGAGTTCAAAGCAATGTACAAAATCTATATAAATAGGCATAATGGCACAGAAGGTCAACATGCAATTAAACATGATGATACCATTAGTTGCTCCATATAACATAGCCTTCATATTTCATAAGCCCCCAAAATGATTAAATTGAAATAGAGGTTCATAATACGTTTGTGTTTGTTTATTCCCAGTCTTAGTATACCGTTGTTGATTACAGCATCATAGCGGTTCCCAAGGTCGCAATGAATTAGAACAGAATGGAGAAAAAGAGATGTCTTCTAGAGGTCCTAGAAATCCAAGGCCTTGGGTATTTTATTCCTGTGATTTCCAGTCATATTTCTGTAAAACAGATTAAAAGCTGTCTTCAAGAAACATGCTGTCAAACGTATTCTAAATCCAAGAAGCTCTGTCTCTAAATTAATTTCTTTTGGTAAGGAGTTTCAAAGGATGGGCACCATAAAGAAAAATGCAGGTGGCCTAATCCTTGCCAGCTGGAAAATCCTAATTTAAGGGACGTGCAAAAACAAGCATTTATCTTATCTTAAACTGCACTTCGGAATATATTTCTTTGATTTGTTCATAATGAAGACCCTAGCCATGCAGAACTCTAATTAATTAAAAGTAATAGGAAGCCATGAAGCCAGACCTATCTTTAAGTGGAATAGATGTTTGCCTAGAGCGGCACAATGTGGGGAGTGCATGGTGAGCTTTAATGCTGCTTCAGCACAGTGGTGGGCCTTACGGTCAGGGGCGGCCCAAGGGGGGTGCAGGGCCATGTGCGGAGACTCGGTGCGGGGCCTCATTTGCATAAGTGGCCTTATTTGCATAAATATTTGCATAATGCTAACATACACTAACTTTTAGTAAACATGTCTCTTAATGAGTGTATGGATAAAGACAGACTAAAAGATTTCTACATTACTATAATCCAGTGCCAACCGCCAGGCACATTAGGAACTACTACAAACACTGCCCATTTAGAACCCATAGCAAACCCGCCGTATCCTAACAGCACTACCAGGACTCACAAAGCATCATACCCTACCTATCAAAAGGCAACACTGCAAATATTAAACCAATACATTTCAGAGAACAATACATGACCTACTGGGGAAAGAGAACAAGTGGCAATGTCTAATAGGAATTACATAAACAGAATACCTCAGCTCAGTTACACATGCAGAACATAGACCATCACCAAACAAGGAATCACAATTTAGAAACAGGAAGGCAATAATTAAACTGGGAACCCCAAAAGCCAAACTTGGAATGTACAACAACACTGTAGAAATAAAACTATAAATTAATTTCCTCTTGTACCAAACAAAGCGCAGACGTTAATGATGCACATTTCCCAGAGCTTTCATATTCCAGGTAATAAATTCAAAATAAAGAGATATCTTTCTACCTTTTGTGCATTTTTTTCAGTTGCAATTGCTCCAGCCACTTTCTTCTGGTTTCTTCATGTTTTCTGCTAACTCTCCATCATCTGCTGTCCATTTGTCCTTTCTTCTCTCTTCTAGTTTTTTTTCCATTCTCTCTCTCTACATCTGCTTTAACATACTAATCTTTCTCCTTTTGCTCTTTCCTCATTCCTATTTCATCCACTCAAATTTTACCCCTCCATCCTCAATCCCCACTTACTCTCCCAATACCCGGCCAATTGTAGATTTTTTATCCCTCCCACACAAAATATTTTTCCCCTCTCCATTTTACTCTCCCAGCCCCATCCCATTCTAATCCTCCCCCAACATCAGCTCCCTTCTAGTTCCAGCCTCACCCAGTATCCATTCCCTTCTAGTCCCTGCATCAGCCCATTTCCAGTCCTAGCCCCCCATCAGCCCATTTCCAGTCCTAGCAACCCCCCAACCCAATACCAGTCCTAGCCCCCCCATCAACCCACTTCCAGTCCTAATCCCCCATCAGCCCACTTCCAGTCCTAACCCCCCATCAGCCCACTTCCAGTCAGCCCCCCATAGCCCATTGCCAGTCCTAACCCCCCCCATCAGCCCACAGCCCATTACCAGTCCTAACCCCATCAGCCCACCTCAAGTCCTAACCCCTCCCCATCAGCCCATTTCCTGTCCTAGCCCCCCATAGCCCATTATCAGTCCTAACCCCCCCATAGCCCATTACCAGTCGTAACCCCCCCATAGCCCATTACCAGTCTTAACCCCATCAGCCCACCTCCAGTGTTAACCCCCCATCAGCTCATTTCCAGTCCTAGCCCCCCCATAGCCCATTACCAGTCCTAAACCACCCCCCCCCAACCGCCCACAGCCCATTACCAGTACAACCCCCATCAGCCCACCTCCAGTATTAATCCCCCCAGCACATTTCCAGTCCTATCAACCCTCCTACCCATTACCAGTCCTAGCCCCCCATAGCCCACTCCCAGTCCTAATCCCCATCACCCAATTTTCAGTTTAAGCCCCCCCATACCCCATTACCAGTCCTAACCTCCCCATCAGCCCACTCCCAGTCCTAATCCCACCAGCCCATTTCCAGTCCTAATCCCCCATCACCCAATTTTTAGTTTAAGCCCCCCCATAGCCCATTACCAGTCCTAACCCCCCATCAACCCACTTCCAGTCCTAATCCCATCAGCCCATATAAAGACTTAGCTCCCCCATAGCCCATCACCACTCCTAACCCCCCATAACCCCCCCATAGCCCATCACCACTCCTACCCCCCCCATAGCCCATCACCACTTCTAACCCCCCCATAGCCCATCACCACTCCTAACCCCCCCCAGCCCATCACCACTCCTAATCCCCCCCCAGCCCAGCCCAGCCCAGAGAAAAGTTTTTTTTAAAAAAAGCTGTCTTCTCCCGCTGCCTGGGCCGCCGCGGCAGAATCGAGTGTGCCGCGGGGCCCCCTCTGCCCAGCAGAGCCTGCCCTCCCCTGTATCCACCTCTCTCTTTCAGCTGCAGTCAGTCACACGCGCCGGCTTTCAGAGCGCGAAGGGACTAGTTTCCCTTTCGCGGCTCTGTTAAGCCCGCGGGGGCTGATGGGAACTTCCCATCAGCCCCCGCGGGCTTAACATAGCAGCGAGGGAGAAACTAGTCCCTTCGCGCTCTGAAAGCTGGCGCGTCTGACTGCAGTTACGAAGAGAGAGGTGATACGGGGGAGGGCAGGCTCTGCTGGGCAGGGGGGGCCCCGCGGCACACTCGATACTGCCGCGGCGGCCCCGGCAGCGGGAGAAGCAGCAGCAGCAGGCCTGGCAGAGAAAGGGTAGAGGTGGAAGATGCTGGACATGGTGGGGTAGGGAAGGAGTGATGAGATGCTGACTACCTTGGGAGGGCAGTGAAGGGGAAATGCTGGCCACCATGGCAGAGTAGGGAAGGAGAGATGCTGGACTTGGAGGGGGAGGGGGTTGGGAAAGGAATAGGAGATTCTGTTCATTTTGGAGGGTGTAGGCAAGGGAAGGGAAGATACTGACCAACATTGTAGGAGTAGGAAAAGGAAGGGGAGATGTTGGACAGAGGGGGAAGGGAAGGAGAGATGCTGGACACTGGGGTAGGAAAGAAAAAGGGAGATGACAGACACGGCAGAGGGGGAAGGAAGGAAGGGAGACATACTGAGGGTCACCCTAGCTGTAGTACCGGGAGAATACCACTAGGGGTCAGAATCATCATTTGAACCTCGGCAGCAGTGTGGCAGGAGCTCCATCTATTGGACACAGGAATGATTTTAGTGTAAGTGCCAAGAAAGGTTGGTGGTGGTGGAATTGTTGGGTTTTGCACTGAACAGGGACCAGAATGTGTTGGGCGAGTCCGATCTGGGAGGGCAAGAATGTGTTGGAGTGGGAGTTGGATTGGAGGATATTCTGGATGCTCTGTTTTGGGATTGGGGGGCTGCGTTGACTATTACTGTCAGTGATGCCTACTGCACTTCCTTTTTATTTTGGAGACTGGGGCTATCTGACTGACAGTAGTGTGCATTCTCGCTATTGGCAGTTGTGACAGCTGGTGCTCTGTACTTTCCCATGCACTAGCCTTCATAGGCCACCATGCCCACTCTCCGCCCATGACCCACCCCATTCCACACCATGCAGTTAGTATGCTAGCACTGTAACAGTTGCTGCGAGCATGTGCTGACAGAATGCACTAATTTATTCACTAATTGCTTAGCACACTTTCATGAAAGGGCCCCTAACTCTTTGACCCTTGCTATCCTTTCTGAACATCTAATCTTTTTAAAACAGTTACATTCTTCGATGTGTTACATTTATCTTTAAGTATTATGATGACAAAGCCTTTGATGCGTTGGTCTGGTCCCAAAAAGTGCTTTGACCAAAATGTTAGGATGAACACCTCAAACACCTCAATGAATAAAAGGCTACAACCTCTGAATCCTCACCAAGAAGGTGACTTGTTCACTTAAAACACCCAGGGCAAACCTACTAAAGTGACAAACAAAGCATAGCTGAAAAAGCTGAGCAAAACCACTAAACACCTACATTCCAGCAGGGTGAGTCACTGACAGAAACATTCCTTTCTCTGGGAACAAGTTGGAAGTCAGTTCTCCCATATGGGTAATGTCGGCGACAACAGAGCCCGCGCGGTAACCTCTCTCCAGCTTTCAAATAAAGTCTTTGGGAGATGTACCACGCATGTGTGGTCCCCTTCCCACCTAAGGGTTCCATCTTGTCTCATTCTCCATTTTTCCTCAGAGCCCATCAGACGTGTGTCTATTGCTGCCCGGAAAAAGTTGTTTTCTTCCTATCTTTTTATCTTGTTTTCTGTGGTCGCATACCGGTTCCCTCCCATCTCCCAATGCCATTTGCCTATGGTGTTGCATTTTTTGGGGGTTCCTTTTTCTTTTTCCCCTTCAGGGATCTTTTTCTCCAGTGCGTGGATTTTCACGCCTTTTCTGGCCAATCCTAGAGAGTTCAACCTCAAAGGGACCATCTTTCCTGCAATGGCCTCGGTCAGTGGCTTCAAGCTGTGTGACCCGCCTGATTGTTGCCTTTAGTGCCTCAGGCCGGATCATGATGCCTTGGAGTGTGATCTCTGCCAGCAGATGACCTCCAAAGCCCTCTGAGGCCATAAGAAGCAGCACAAGTTGATTTTTCACAAGAAGTATTTGCGAGGTCAGCACCCTTGAGGGCTGTTACAGAGGCTTCCACCTCTCACGGTGACCACACTGCCTTGGAGCCTCGAGGAGATGGAGCGTTGAGCTGGGGCTCCCTCGAGAAGGGATGTCCTTTGAAGAGCCTGACATCATAGGTGGCCTCCTCGGGTGATGAGTCTGGGACTGTGGGGACATCCCATGGCACCTGGCCTCGGAGCCCTCAATGTGAGGCCGAGGGCAATGGCCACGTATGGCCCTCGAAGCTGCCCAAGTAGGAGAAAATGCCAATCGGCATCAGGGAATTGGTCTCAGTCCTCTGAGGACACCCTCATCGAGGACACCCCCTTGACAACGATGGCGCCATTGGGCATCAAGGCCAGGATGGTGGCCTTAGAACGTAGTCTGTCTGCCCTCTTGGCCCAACTGTGGGCTCTGATGCCCAGTTCTGACCACCAGCCACTCCACAGCAAGGGCTTCCCTAGAGGTGGAGCCGATCCTCGAGCAACACCAGCCTTGAGACGCTCCTCTGTCCCAGTCCCAATCAAAATCCCAGCAATTACTTATCCTAGTAAGAGAAAATATTTTTTCACTCAACGTGTAATCAAACTCTGCAATTTGCTACCGGAGTTAGTGTAGCCAGGTTTAAAAATGGTTTGGACAAGTTCCTGGAGGAAAGCTCCATAAACCATTATTAAAGTGGACCTAGAATATCCACTGCTTGCCCCAATACAAGCATTGTGGAACCTGTATCTTTTGGGGAAACTGCTAGGTACTTATGACCTAGATTGGTCACTGTTGGAAACGTGATACCTGGCTTGATGGACCTTGGTCTGACCTAGTATGGCATATCTTATGTTCTTATGATAGTCTTTCTAATTATAACACCACATGCATGCCTTTCCCCTTTTGGATCTACAATTATTATACAAAGTATTTGTCTCCTTAGCACTCATGACCCTCAATGTGAGTTTCATGGGTTTGTCTCCACCCTGATCTTTATATAATCGAGTCTCTTTTATACATATCCCCCCAAAAGAAGGGGAGTTCACGATCAGGCATAGAGAGTATTGGGGTCATTCTGATCCCCGAATAGTGGGGATGTGCATTCGGGTTGGACATGCAACCCCCACTATTCGCAGGGATCGTATTCTGTGTCCTGGCTTCCTGCATGCACAGAGCCGCTGTGTGGGGAGTACTAGATGTGGGTGGGAGGGGGAAGGATGGAGGTTCAGAGTGGGTGGGCCGCAGCTCCTGCACGTACAGGACCTATTCTGGTCACAGCCCTGTACGTCCACCAAGGGCAGGATGTGCGTGCGACTTATTCCATCTTGGAGGTGGAAAAAGTCCCAGGAGCAGCAGTGATCAAGTCAGGCAGCCCCCACAAACAGACAAAGTCGGTGCAGGTGACTCCCTGCTGCCCGATCCTGGTCCTGGCAGACCCCGCCGAGGGTCAGGTGGTGGGAAAAGGAGATTTGTCATTTTGTCGGGCCTTGCTTGTTCGTGTTGGGTGACCCGATGCCATGAATATGGGGCGCCACGGCACCAGCACTCCAGCAGGATCATTGAGTGGTGCAGATGGGCAGCATGCTGTATGTCTTCCCGCTTAGCATACTGTGCACTCCAGCCCGTCCAGGCGACCTAATTCTGTAGCCACGAGAACGTATAGCTCCCGCGGTTGCAAAAAATGGTAAATCTGTGCCCTGTATATTTTTGGACATCCAGACGTGCACAGTATGGAATTGGCCTCTATGTTTATAAAAGCCCTCTTAGCTAGACATTTGGGGGTCATTCTGATTGCGAATAGCGGGGGATGGACTTCCAACATGGATGTCGAGCCCCCGCTATTCTACTAGCCGCTATTTTGAGATCTGAGCTCCCCACATGTACTTCTGGGGATCTCTGAGTGAGTGCGGGAGGAAGCGGGCCGAGGGAGGAGCAAGGATGGGCTATAGGCATGACCCCTAACCCAGACGTACAGGGCCTATTCCATTGAAGGCCCTGTACGTCCGGGGCTGTGGAGGTGAATGGGGAATTTATTCCACCTCCGAGGTGGAATAAGTTACCCCATGGTCGGAGGGACATGCCGGAGGTCAGCCTCAACGATGTGAGCCAGGCAGGGGGATCCTCACAGCCCGGTCCCAGCCTTGGCAGGCCCGATCGGGGGTCGGGAGAAATGGTGCACTGCTGAGCTGGAAGGCAGTCAGGGCTCTGGCATGTCATCCTGGTGCCATAGTGATGGGATGCAATGGCACCGAGCTCCATGCATGAGCCCCAGCTGCCTTGTGCAGGGAGGAGGCCGGACATATGGAAGATCAGAATCGGGGCACAGCCGGCCAGTCCAGGCCGATTCTTATCCCACAGGGGTCGTATAGCCCCCACAGGATCAGAATTGGGTGCAAGTCTGGCCCGTCCAGAATCTAGACATCCGGACAAGCAGGAAGTGCCCTGATTAGAATGGGCCTCTATATTTTTCATCCACTACTAATGAAGGACTAGTTCCCATTTATGGTATTTAGTTTTTCACCCTCATTCTCCGATATGTCTCAATCCTATATTGATTGTTTTTATTTCTAGTGCTGGCTTTTTAGACATTTTTCTCTGAGAAATTACCTGGGTTAGAATATCCATCCTTTTAAGTGAGTCCATGTTTGCCATTTGATTCCAATATCACTTGGGATAGACATATACAATGTCCGTATGTTTTGCAGGATTGTTCCTTATGACATAACCATTCTTGCCCATGCATATTTAGATCCTTATGAGAGCATTCCAAGGCACGAATGTATGTGCAGGCCGACCTGAATCGGGGTCCCAGCCTGCACATACAGGCCTGGATGCGATTCTGATCCTGCAGGGCTAGACATGGCCCCCGCAGGATCAGAAGCATCCCGATTCCAATCGGATGCACAGAGGCCTGGACGCACATATTGGAATGTGCTTCTTTATGGATAGGCTCTTTATCTATTTGAATTTGTCCCCTTCAGGCGAATGTCTTGATTTTATATGTTTTATATGCATATTTATTTTTTTAGTTTTGTATTATCTATATGAGAACCCAGGCCCCTGAAGAAGGATTTATGCTGAAGCACGTGTAGGGTTTGACTTTACTGGATATCTGAATAAAGTCATTTGTCCCCATCCAGTCCTACTCCTTTCTTGCTCCTCGCACATGACACAAGAACAAAAGAGGTGCTGATGTCATCACTGGCCTTCTAGGAAGCCCAAGAAAATCAAATTCTTGCATGCAGTTGGGTGGTTGGGGGGCGCAAGGTTCACCAATTGCACAGGGTGCATTGCTAGCTTGGCACTGTCCTGCTAACGCCATTTTCTTTCAAGACTGTGCAGAGCACATATCTCCAAGAACAAGCAGGAATGTAGTCTTCACATATGGGTATCGTTGGTACTGATGGAGCCTGCGCAGGAACGCTCCCCAGCGTCCAAAAGGAAAGCTTTTGGGAGCATCCCACAGTGCATGCATGCTGCCTTCCCGCCTCACTGCCTCTCTCACTTCAGTTCTTCGTTTTCCGTGGAGCCGACAGGACGTCTCTCCTGTCACCGCAGAAAACTTTATCTTCTTTCTTGTTTTTTGTGGTCGCGTCTGCCTTCATTCGACGCCTACCAGTACCGCCGGTTCTCTTTTCTTATTTTCTTCTTAAAAAAAAAAAAAAGAAACTTTTCTTCTTTTCTTCGGTGTCTCACCCCTCCTGGGGTTAGGTGCCATTTTGGGCACTAGGCCCAAAAATCTCCAGACATGGAGAAGCCAACTAGTGGTTTTAAAAAAATGTTCAAACTGTGGCAGTACTATTTCCGTCACTGACACCCACGAATGGTGTCTCAAATGTCCTGAACATTGTCCAGCGGAGTGTCTCTCCTGTAGCAAGATGACCAAAAGGGGCCTGCAGAACAGAGTCTCAGAATGTTCCAGAGGTCTTCACCTCTGCAGAACTTCTGTTACCATGTTCTGGGGTCATAGCCGCTTCCACCGGTACTGACCAGGCATTGGCATCGGCATTAGCAATGGATAAGAGAATTCTTGCTATTGAACGCAGTCTAGCATCCCTCTTAGCTGCCTCGGTACCACTAAGACTGCTACAGGCAGTTCAAATAAGCTTGGTACCGGCACCGGTACTGGCTCCAGTGGCACCCACTCAGGTGGGACGGCTTCCTCCCATGCCGAGCCTCGAGAGTTTCTCTGGCATCGAGGGGTTGGAACCAAAACACTACAGTACCGATATTCATCAGTACCAGCATCGATCGATGCAAAGCTCCGATGAGTCTTCCGATTCCGATGACTCTACCGATACAAGAGCAGTTCTGTTGAAGGATCCATCTCCTTCTCCTGTGCGCAGAATGTCTCCTCCAGAAGACATGTCTTTTCAGGATTTCATACGTGACATAGCTAAAGGGCTTTCAATCACGGTTACTCCTGAGAAGGAACCTAGGGCAGAAGAACTAAGAATTCTGCAATACCCCATGGCTCCCAAAGAGGCAGCGATGCTGCCCATTCATCAGATCCTTCAAGATCTTATGTTCAGAATGTGTGATACTCCCTTAACGGTGTCACCGCATTCTCGACGCCTCGATACCATATACCGAGTCCCACCTTCTCCAGGGTTTCAGAAGACTCAGTTACCACACCATTCCATGGCAGTGGAATCAGCCATGCGAAGAATTAAGAGTGCTAAAACACATTCTTCCAACCCGCCAGGCCGTGAATCGAGGACACTCGATGCCTTTGGGAGTTGATGCTTTCAATCCTCCATGCTAGCAGCTAGGATTAGCTCTTATTCCCTTTACTTGGGAATGTTTCTTGAGGAGGTTAAAGAGGATCTGGAATGCATGAGCCCTCTTCTTCCTGAAGATAAACGGGGTCAGTACCTCACTCTGCTCAAGCACGCTCAAAATGTCTCCAAATTTGTGAACCGTGCAGCTTTTGACTGCTTTGAAGCTATTAGCAGAACCTCTGCTATTGCTATCTGAGCACGGTGCATTGCCTGCCTCCAAGCATCACATTTAGAGAAGTGGGTGCAAGAGAAGTTAGGAAACATTCCTTGCACAGGTGAAAACTTATTTGGGAAGGATTGGCAGACCAAGGCTAATCAGATTGAATCTGACAATACAACCTTGAATAGACTATCAAAGTCTACAGCCAACCCATCAAAGAAAAAAACAGGCAAGAAGTTTTTCTTTAACAAAAAGAAAAAATCTTACCACTCTTATTCCCATCCAATTCACTGTCCAGTTCATGCTCCCCAGAAAGGGCAGCAACCTAGACAACAAAGAAAGCCACAAGCTCAAAGAGCTCAACCGGCTCAGCAAGTACAGCCTCCGCAGGGGCTTTGACTTCTACCTAGAGAACTTAACCATTTTGCCTCTGAAGGGTCCAGAACCCTTGACCATTCCGGGCAGATTATGCCATTTTGCCAAAAGATGGAAACAAATAACATCAGAAAACTGGACTCTGTCCATTGTAGACTTTCTCAGCATGCCCCCGCCTACAATCATAAAACAATTCCTGGACCTCAGAGAATTGAACAAATTTCTGTTCCGAGAAAAGTTCAAGATGATCTCCCTCGGAACACTTTTACCATACCTTCAGAATCAGGATTGGTTATGTTCTCTAGATCTAAGAGATGTGTACACACATATCCTCATCCATGTAAATCACAGGAAGTACCTTCGATTTCTCTTTCAAGGAAACCACTTCCAATACAGAGTCCTTCCATTCGGGCTGGCCTCTGCCCCAAGAGTCTTCACAAAATGCATGGCTGTAGTAGCAGCATTCCTGAGAACTCTGGGGATATTCGTCTTCCCCTACTTAGACGATTGGCTCATCAGAGCATCAACAGCTCCAGAAACAGAACGAGCTGTTTCTCGTGCCATGAGAATTCTCCAATATTGTTATTATTTCACCGTCGATGTCCCCATTCTGGTCTGGTGGACATAGAATACCTCCCAGCCCATAACAAGAGCTGGGTGAGCAGCGCATGATCACAAGGCACAAATACAGAATGGGTGCTAAAGTCATCACTGCGGCTTCTAGGAAGCCGGATAAGAGTGAGTTCCTATGCGTGGCTGGGGAGGGTGGGGGGCACCAAGGCACATTTTGAGTTTGTTCTGGCCCTGATACTCCCACTGATGTTCTTCCTTATGGAGATTTCAGAGTGCAGTTTCTTTCTGTGGAACTTTTATCCTATTTTACCCTTCCATCCAGAACATATAGTGGTACTCCATCACCAATTTGATCTGCTATTGTTAATTATAATCTATTTTATACCCAGTGTCACAGTGTCACATTAGTTTTCTTTCCCTGGATGGTAGAAAATGAGGAAGTGCCGTTTATGGACATTTTTAATGTCCCAGATTTCAATTGGAGCCTACTTGCTGTAGTGCCAGCTAACAGTGAAGAAGCTCTAGAGATACCACAAGGGATATTTAGTTTAAGAAGCCATTTGATCCTAAAAAGTGAGGGCAATGCCACTGATCACATTGACTATAATTTTGGAATAACCCACTTATCTTGTGCAGCAATTATGTGGATACATTACACTAATTCTCAGAGGGAAAGTACTTCTATTTCCAAAATTACTATTCACACACATTTGCAGCTGCTACTTAGTGTACCCAAATATTTGAGAATTACATGAATACTGTGATAAGGAAGCTTATCATAGCTCAGGAAGGAGCTATAGAAAAGGTGAAGTGACTCTGAACAAGCAACCTGTCAGTTCTGGTAGAAATAAGAAAACAGAATTTTCCCATAAAAGACTACCAGTCCCAGAATGCACCAGGTTTCCAATAGCCATTAGAGGAGCTGAAGTAGGGAAACGTGTGTTCAATCAGGAGGGCTATGAGGTAATCCCTAAGCACTCATCTCAAAGGGCAGGACCTGATTCAGCACAGCTGCGCTGTGTTAGGGAGGAGCACTCATCTAAGCAGAATAAAGGTAGAGTTTATTCTACAGAGAATGATCCTCAGGATCATCATCATCTTCATGATCAGCTTGGATATCCTCAGTTTCATCTGAAGGATCATCAGAAGCAGAAGCCAAACCGGACGGACAGAGAGGGCAAGAAACCCTTTGGAAGAAGGAAGAGAAAAGCCTTTGAGAGGTCTAGAAGAGTCCAGAGCAGTACGTATACTGGGAGGCATTCCAAGGGCCAGCATACACCATTGGACTGGGGAAAGCCAGAGGAATGGTGCTGCAGAGCTAGGAATCTCCAGACGGTACCTGTGAGGGAGACGGCTGCACGTGGAAGGGACCCTAAGACCCGTGCCAGAAGATATGTGAAGAGAGATCCAGTGTCCAGGGATCTGGATTGGAAGGCTGGACATAAGAACTGGACTACATACTGGCCAGGCTATATAGAGAGGAACTCTAACAGCAATGGAAGCTCAGGTATGAACACTGATCTATGCCCTAGCTATAACCTTGAAAGACAGCAGGGAAACAAGTATTCTCCTGAAAGTGCTCCATTGGGAGATTCATCTGTGCCAATCCATGATATTGAACCCATGCTTGTTGAAGAAGAGGGGGTGATAGCAGATGAAGAATCTGTTTACATGGACTGCTCTCTGTCTAAACTCCTTTGGTGATTTTCTGTTATAAAGTACAGCAACCATCACAAAGAAATACAAACTTGTTCTTTAATCTACTCAGAAAAGCTCATGAGTAGGATTTTTAGCCACGCAGTAGAAAGCAAGCCAGCTAAGGGGTTTCAGCTGGATAACTGCTAGCAATTGAGCCTTACCTAATTGCTTGTGAGCTCTAAGAGAATCACTTCTGAATCTATGTGGGAAGATATAAGAAGTTTACCTGAAAAGAACAGTTTTTTTCCTTCTTTGTGGCTTTTGGTTTGTTGTTTGATACATGCTAAGAAAATATTAGCTAAGCCTACAGAAAAGACCAGTTTGTTATCAACCAGGTCTTATTTCTTTTGCTTTGATTGCCTGATAAGTTAAAATGTTGTTTTCCTGATTTTGTTTTTTTCAAGTTTAACACTGAAAGCAAGTAACCTGATTTATGTGCTACCAAGCATATCTGTGTTGGGAGAAATAACCCCATAAATAAATATCTTATTGGCTTTACCCAAAAGCACAACTAATTATTGTGAGCAGCTGTGTCTGGTGTGAATGAACTGCATTGCCCACAATCCCTTGCAAATCATATAGATATATGCACTTGCCAAGACTGTGAAGATTCTCACCCAGGCAGCCGTCTGACAATACCTGAGAGCATACAAAACAAACAAAACCATAGCAGAATCTCTAGGAAACACAAAGGGAGGCAGAATGGGTTGTTAGATGCCCAGAGGCCCAAATAAAATGAAACTTCCTACTCTATAAAAGGAAAAGATAAAACCTTCTTTATATAAAAGAGAGACCAAACCAAGAAAAGATTCACAAGGAAGGGGACCAACAGGAAGGTGGGAATCTTAAACAAGTGCTTTTGCTGAGTATTTACAGAAGGGGAAGGGGACATGTCTGAGGCATGAGGCAAGGGCATAAATGATTTGTAAAATGCTCGCAAGCCCATTTCCAGAGGAAGCAATGAAAGTGCTTACACAAAAGAAAGTGGATGAGGCAGTTGGATGCAGTAGATTACAAGATGTCTCAGTATGCTCAAGGAGACCAAGAAGGAGCTGCCTGCAAACCTTACAACTCTGTTCAGCTTATCTTTAGAAATAAGGATGGCTCCAAGAGGTGGAGGACAAATCTCATCCGATCCACAGAAGTTGGAACAAGAAGGAAGGAGACAACTACAGATCCATTAGTCTCTCTCTGGAACTGAGCAGAGCTATGAAAACAGTGCTAAAGGGATGAATGGTATGATATCTTGAAATAGGTAGAAAACAGGACCCCCCAAAACCAGAAACGTTTGTTAGAAAAGCTTGGTTACGTTTTTAAGAGTGATATAATCAGGGAGCTGCAGTGGCTTATGTTTGCCCATGTGGACGTCAGAAACTGGACTTTTGATACCTTTCCGCATAGAAGAATGATAGCGTTCTAGCCAGTGTATGGTTAATATGGAAAGGACCTTGTCTGTCTGTCTTCATGTAACTTTCGCCTATGCAGATGGGGCAGGTGGTCTGGGCTTTTCTTTTAGTCACCTGTGGCTAAGCCGCTTCTTGAGACCCTGATGAGGTAGAGCAATGATACCTCTCCTCCATGATATTACTGTAGACACCCACAATAGGTTGCCCCAGAGGGAGGGGCAAGGAGTTGGCATTACTGTTACTACGTGATTATTGGTAAAGCATAGCAAGGTGCACGCAGCACTGTATAGAAACATGTAAGACACAATTTCTGCTCATCCCAGCTTATAATCTAATCAAGATGAACAACATCACAAAAATGGGGACTAGAGTATGGAAAGACTTGAACTGGTTCAGAGGAAGGCGACCAATATGATATGGGGTCTGCGCCAGAAGAAATATGAGAAAAGACTTGAAGACCTATGTATACCCTAGAAGAGAAGAGAGACGGGGGATATGATACAGACTATGGTATAGCGTAGCATGCAGTGGCAAGGGACTTTTCAAATATCAGGCAAAAAACAGTTCAGGGCCAAAAAAAAAAATCACTTTTATTTCCCTTCAGTTATCCAGCAATCACTCCCCAGCTTATTACCTTCACAAGGCTGGTTCTCAATGCCCTTTCCCTGACCCACACTTTAAAGCTCAGAATTAAGTTGAGCACAAAGTCCAGTCAGTGTCTGTAAGTTCAGTTCACACCTCCTGAATCACCTACCTTACAGCCAGACTCCTCTCCCAGCCCTGCTTGGAAAGAGTTTTCTGTCTCCACTGGCCTCTCCCTTGTGCACATACCTGACTTCTTAATCCCTAGACCTGAGTTCTGAGCTTTAGCCTCTTTTAAGGTGGACTGCAGATAATCCCTTTGGAATAGGATGGATAGCTTCTTATATACCCCATCACATAGAAATTTAAACACGTAGGGCCTGATTCTGTCCCTCACGTAGATCCCCTCTGTGCATCCGGTCTGAACCAAACACACAGAGCGGATCGTGATTCTGATCCCGTGAGGCACATCTAGCCCTGCAGGATCAGAATTGCGAACAGTCCTGTATGTGCAGGACTGCCCTCAGCTAACTCAGTCAAGGCTTCTCAATGGAGCCGCGGCGCCATGGCGTCATGTTGCCATGGCACCGCGGCTCCATTGAAGAGCCGCAATGCCAGCCGCCTGAAAAAGGGGTTTATTCCACATAGCCTGACCACTGATCTGGCCTGCTAAGGCCAGGGCCGGGCTGTAGGGATTGTCCCCTGCCCCCCCCCCCCCGCCCCATCCCCGCCCCGGCAAAGATTAAGACACGTCCAGGGAAGTTATTCCACCTCAAAAGTGGAATAACTTTTCCGCACATGTTGGGCCGTCCATCCCCGCTATTCGTAGCACAGAATAACCCCCTAAGAGTATTAATGAACAAGCAAACCCTTTTCAAAGACAAGTAAGCTGTAGAACTAGAGAACATGAAATGAAGCCGCAGTGAAGTAAATTTAAAAGCAACATCAGCAAAATGCTTTTTCACAGAAAGGTTGGTGCATTCTTAGAATGCCCTCTCAAAAGAGGTGGTGGGAGCAAAAATAGTGCTAGAATTCAAAAAGGCATGGGACAGACACAGAGGGTCACTACATAGCAAGAGGATGGAATCAAAACAAACGTAAATAACATCCAGGAGAGGGTAACCTGCCTGGAGTGGCACATACAACTCTACAATTCTGACACCTTACTGGGCAGACTAGATAGACCATGCATGTCCGAGGAAGGAGCCCTGGCCCTTCCAGCTCAGCTCAGCCCAACCCTGTCTAGGTGCCCCAGAATTACTCACCAAAAATCTGGTAACTCTATATAATGAGACGCATAGAGCAGTGGTGAGAACAGGATTGAGTGGAAGAAACGGGTCACTTGTTTTTTTAAGAATGGAAGCTTGTATGCTAATGTGCCTAAAATGATGGACACCACAAAAGTAACTTGTATAAGGAATGATATCCTGCAGGCAGTCAGCCGTATACAGCTGCAAGCTGGGAGATATCCTTGGCGAGAACATTTAGAGCGGCTGAGCAGACTGAGCGCACCGGGCGGTTCTTATCTCTCAGTATCTACCATGTATGTAGCCCGCTCATTGCTGTCTCCTTATTCGGAAACGTGATGAACACCAGAGATGGAGCCGGCATTTGTTGCGCAGTGGTCCCAATCCCAGGAGGAGGAAAGAAATTGAAATACTCTGTGAAGCATCTCATCTTTTGAATTCTGATCCAGAAACTCCAGGTAAAGAATTAGGGGCAGATTTCAATTCTGGGATAAACAAAAAAAGTCAGCAAACTAGTTTTAAAATAGCACATCCTTGACCCACAGATTTCCATTCCTGCAACTTTAGGAAACGAAAGATAGCTCGGCGCAAATATTGTGCCAGCAGAAACATGCAAAAGGCACTGTGCAACCCGTTCCAGAAAGCAGACAGTTTGACAACGTGAAGAATGCTTTCCCCTAACAATTGCAAGAGAACTGAATTATGTTATATGAACACATTTACAGTATTTAAGCTTGAAGATCTTTCCCCTCATCTTGTTTTATGGCATGATTTTATTGTCATTTATGTTTGACTCCTCAATCGCTTCCAGTTGTCATAGCCGTCCTCAGAAGTCATTTTAAGCACAGAAAGGAATGGCGGTTCAAAGTAAGGTTTTACTTCGTTCCCCTAGAAGCACATAGCGTTTAATGTACCTTTTTCTAACCTAGGAGCAAGAAACTTTTCAGTCGGACAGATTGTAATTCATCTGGTAGGGTTTTGGAAAACATCACTGGGACTCGTCGTTTGGATTTTGATTGGCTGTATATGGTAAAGTAGCGTAACACGGGCTTTCATAACAAAAGCTGTCCATCGAAAGCCGGCACCGGGGAAAGATGCAGTTATCTCTGCTTTACTGAGCATGAAATGGAATGGAATGGAAAGGTAATAGTAATGGGTTATTAAGCTTAAGACATGGTAGCATGCAGCCTTTTCCCCATGCATGCATAATATCTGTCTTCTGTGGGGCTGGCCATTTGTATGGCCTTAAAGAAACGTTAGTGTTGGAATTACTCTGCAATCCTTTATGGTCGAATGAAAAGTATACGTGGTCCCTGTGGGTGACAGATGTCTGCTCTGCCCCAGTATATGCAAACATGCCAGCCAGAATCCTGTTTTATAAAGCTCGATTACTGCTAAATGAGGGAGGGAAAGAGGGGCCTACAGTAGGGACTGTCTGTTTTAAATTTCTGATATTTCTTTAGTTGTCTGTTAAAAGGTCATGAGTTCTGTGGTGTATTTCACAGATACTAGTGTAAGTGGTTTTTGGCTTTTATTAACTTCTAATTAGTAAAACTTTATTATGAATCTCATAAATGCCATTAGCCTAAATGTAGACTATAAATGAAACTCAAATTCTATATTCTTTGTGGTGCTTTGCTTAAGATTTCTATTATCTTCTCCTTAATTACATTATGCACTGAGCACAGTCATCTTGTCCTGTCAAATTCTGTTTTGGCCAGTGGGATTTTTAAATGAGTTCTAAATTTGGGGGCCAGATGTGCCAAACATTTATCTCGTCAACACAAAATAGGAGAAGCACCTTCCCTTTCCAATAAACGCTTTATTTAGGGGTGGGGGACAAAGCATTATTCTTGTGTCAGCATTGGAGGGGGGGGGATCAAGGTTTTCCAGGGACAGGACGTGTCAACCTTAGAAGTCATGCTCAAGGGAGTAGAATGGTGGGAATGTGCAGGCAGAACATTGTTATAATTGTTATGTCATTATGTTTTGGTTTCATTTCATTTTAGAGTACAATAAATTTCCGGGGCGGGGGGGGGGGGGGTGTCTTGGGCATGGTTTGGATTTGTGCTCTCACCTTATAAAATATGCACACATGCGCACAAAATAAAATGGGAAAATTGTACATGCTGAAGATCAGGAGTAAACGTTAGCAGAGAGTTCTGAAATTTAGGTGGGTTGTTGTAAAACCGCTCCCCACAAGGATAATTTTACAACATGTTCCCTTGGCAGGAAGACTAATGGGTATGTTTACTAAGCAGGGCTAATGGTTAATTCCTCCTATTTGTAACTAGGTCCCTTTGAATAAAATGGGACCTAGTTACAAATAGCAGGGATTAAGCATTTAGCCCAGCTTAGTAGACATACCCCCAAGTAAGCACCTAGTTGGGACAATTTTGTAAAGACAACATAGGCACCTATGTGTTTTTAAAACCTAGCTTCACAAAACCTGCAGAAATCGTGGATAGAATGCACTTGTGCATGTACGCTACTCGGGGGAAGGGAGGTGTAAATTTATGTGCATGAAATGTATATGCACTATGCAGTCTTCCCATGCTCCACCCACCCCTGCATTTGAGCTGCATAAAAGTAAGTGCAAACATTCTGTACGTCATTTTATAAAAGCCCTTTTCTGCAGATAAAACAGGGTTTACTTGTGGAAAAAGGCTTACAAAATTATCCCCATTATGCATATCTGCCTAAAGCAAAGTTCAATATTTTAAAGAAGGACATTAAATTACGTGTTTTCAGAGGCTCATTCTGGAAGGATTGATGTTGAATTTAATTATCAGAATCTCAGAGGAGGGCCTAAGGGAACAGGACGATTGAAGGTTCACCTAGTGCACCTAAAGTCTTTGCATTAGCCCTGCTCTCTGTGATCCTGAACATGGAGTCGGGAAGGAGTAAGGAGACACCCTAGAAGACAAGTCAGGGACTAACTGTGAGTGATTTCTAGGGAGTAAAGGAGTGTAAGACGGAGGGTGCTGGAGTCCCCCCTGGAGGGGAGAAGGGAGTGCGTATTTGTGAGGGAATGTAGATTAGTGGTGGTTGAGGAGGGTGGTAAAAGAAAAGACATTTATTTATTTAAAAGATTTTTCCATCAAGGCGATTTACAACAAACATAATTTGACATGTTACAACAGAACATTACACAATACAACAAAGTACTTCATCTGGGGCTGCAGAGGAAGGAGGGAGTGGCTCGGACAGGTTACTTCAGGCCAGGGGTTTAATTCCCACATAGGAACAAGTGACCTCAGGCCAGAGAGACTGGGGTCTCCAGCCCCATGGCCACTTCTTGTGGCCTTGGGTAAGCCACTTAACCCTCCATTGCCTCAGGTATGCTTCATTTGTGAGCCCTTTCGGGACGAGGGAATAAAAAGTGCCTGTTAGCATATATCTGTAAACCGCTCTAATGCACATAAGTAAAGGGCTGTATATCAAGTGCCTAAACCATAAGGAGGCTGGAAGTACAACAATTTTTTCCTGAAGAGACACATTTAGCGGAAAACACTAGGTAGGGATGCATTGTTTGAAATTATCCTTTAGAGGATTTCTAGTAGGGGATTAAGGGAATGCAGTACCAAAAAGCCAGGTTTTTAATCTCTTCTTGTATTTTTGGTATGCACTCTCCAGTCTCAATTCTTGGGAGAACGCATTCAATAATCTGGGAGCTGACAGCTGAAAGCTCTGTTTTGAGAAAAAGCAAGTCTTAAGCTAGTTGTTGAAGATAGCTGTAGATAGCAAGCTTGTGAGGATCTGAGTATCCTAATTGGGTTATAAGGGATTAAGAGTGTGTTTAAGAGGCCTGTATAGTAGGCAGAGTGAGCTAGAAGAAGAATCTTGAACTTGATGTAGGTATTAATGGGGAGCCAGAGTTGCTCTTTGAGAATAGGAGTTACATGATCTCTTCTTTTTGCACCGTAGAGGAACTTTACAGTGGTATTTTGTACATGCTGTAACCTTTTCAGTTGATATTGAGGAGTACCGCAGAGCAGTGAGTTACGGTAGTCTAATTGTGTCATGGCTAGTGTGTGTAATAGTGTTTTCAAAGCCCTTGAGTCTAGAGAATGTTTCAGAGATTTGATTCTTTGAAGAGCAGAATAAGAGCTCCTAATAGTATGGGAAATCTGACAATGAAAGCTCAAGTCTGTGTCCCAGGTTACCCCAAGTAATTTCACATTACTTCTAATGAATATAGGAGTTGATTTTTTGGGGGGGGGGTTGGAATAAACAGTACTGGGTTTCTCCGAGATGACAGCCAAATGGCTTCAGATTTTTTTGGGTTTAGAACTCATTTATTTTTTTCTAACCAAGATGTTATTTCTTGTAGTTGACTATCTAGTTTAGCTTCAAGTAGGGGGTCCCAGGTATCTGAAGCAATCAGGAGCTGAATATCATCAGCATATATATAGGAGCTCAGTCCTAGATTTTGGATTAATGTTGCCAATGGGGCAATAAAAATGTTAAATAAAGTAGGTGCCAGGAATGAGCCCTGTGGGAGACACCAAAAGAGAGGGGATGTGGGAGGCCTGCTGATACATGAAAAGTCCTTTTAGAAAAGTAAGTGCAGAACCAATTTAGGGCGGTTCCCTTAAATCAGTGGTTCCCAACCCAGTCCTCGTGGAACCCCCAGGCCAATCAGGTTTTCAGGATATCCACAATGAATATGCATGAGATAGATCTGCATACAATGAAAGCAGTGCATGCAAATCTATCTCATGCATATCCATTATGGATACCCTGAAAACCTGCCTGGCCTGGGGGTACCCAAGGACTGGGTTGGGAACCACTGCCTTGTTGGAGGCATTCCAGCAAGAGTGTATGATCAATTGTATCAAACGCTGCTGTTAGGCCAAGTTGAATAAGCAGAACATCTATGAAATTATCTTAGTACAAGATTATTTCATTTAGTAGTGCAAGCTTTGATGTTTCGGTACTATGTCTTATTCTGAACCCAAAAGAATCTAACCTGAGATCAAATACTGGGGGTAATCTCTTTATCAAATGCCATGCAGTACACCTCCCCATCTATATCCAATCATACCACATACTTTTGTGAACAAACATTTGCTGATTTTATAATTTTTTATTTTGAGAAAAAAAAGATAACAAGCATACACTAATAACAAGGAATATGAATACTAATGGATTATCAAATCATTCAAAAGAAATTACAAAAATACATCAACATAGCCAAAATCTCACACAGTGATCTGACAACTCAAACTACCAGTACTCCATAGCCCATAAAAAAGCTAGGGCGAGATGAATACAGTGGAACAAATAAAGACACAAAATAACACAAAAACAAGGCCATAAGCAAGTATCCATTGACTAACCTATTCAAAAAACCCAAACTTTAGGAGTAGTACTGGCAGGAGTCGTAATTTTCTTGAGATCCAAAAAAGCTCTTAAGTGATCAGACATACTTCACATTCAGATAGCTGACTATACATTTACAAGGATAGCGAAGCATAAAGGAAGCACCCAGGGCTAATGTTTCAGATCTCATTGCCAAAAAGGCTCTCCGCTTTTCCTGCATGGACCAAGCCACGTCAGGAAATATTCTAACAGGCTGACTAAAGAATGGTTCACTCATTTTCTTAAAATAAAGACGCAAAATTGAATTCAAATTCTGCTCAAAAACAAAAGAAACACAAAAGGTTGCCCTATCCTTACATTCAGAGATAGAAATTTCTAGAATTGCAGAAACATCCATAGATTGTTGTACATCAATATTTGTGCTAGCTTTACTTAGTGGCAAAAAGTATACCTTATTTAAAGGAGGAATAGCTGCCTCCGAGATCTTCAAGACATCTAGCAAATATTTTTACACACATCTATCGATAACATATAATCTACACGAGAAAAATTCAAAATCCGAAGGTTTAAATGTCTCATCCAATTCTCGTACACTTAAAATTTTCTATGAATTATTGCTCTATCCTTAACCAATGAGTCAATTAAAGCTTGTGATGACATCAAACATACCACTCCCTTTAAAGCCATAATCATTTTTTTACATCAAAAACTCACTGTTTATAAATGAACAAATGATATATCCAGGATTGTTCCTTGTAATTCAAATGCGACTCCCTGTCACCTCCCCCCCCACCCAAGTATGGAGTGGAGGAGTGGCCTAGTGGTTGGGGCAAGGTACTTCAGGCCAGAAGGTCAGGGGTTCAAATCCCACTAGAGGACAGCAACTTTGGGCCGGAAGGACTGGGGTTTCTAGTCCCATAGGTGCTCCTTGTGGTCTTGGGCAAGCCACTTAACCCTCCATAGCCCATGGTCCCTGTAAAATAGTTATCTCCAAGTTATAATGCCCTGTTCAATGTAATTTCAGTTTGTTCAATGTAAACCGCACTGATGCAGAATAGCACAGTATATAAGAGAATGTAAATAAATAAATACATCAATAACCCTCCAGCGGAGCTATTCAAATGTGTGTCCCTCAATTGAACAGTGTTGTATAATTGAAGCAGCCTCATTTTTTGTATGTATCCGGGATTGATGTTCCCACAACCTCACTTTTATAGCTCTTTTTATATGTCCCAAATAATTTTCTGACAGGGGCACTGAATTATATACACTACAAAAGTAGTGTTACATGTCGAAAACATCTTACCCCTGATGACTTTTTGACTACCTAGACATATCCATTGATCACCTTGGATTGTTTGTGAACACATTTCACAAAGATCACAGCCAAAATGTCCAATTTTGCCCTCAATCCTTTGCTGAGAGGATGCCCATAGGGCAGGTTGTTGAACCATATCTCTAATGTTCTTACCCCTAGTGTAAACTATAATAGGATGTGTGCTGTTTTTCTGCCTCTTGCCACTGTCTTGTCACATTGTTTTGCAGACTTGACAGAACTGGAGATGCCTCTCGATGGCAATGTCTCCTCCAAGTGGGTTAGTTGTGTGCATACCATGTCAGTGATGAATCTCACTCCTAAGCCACAGTTTGTGGAGTAGGATCTCTGGCTCAAATTTACTACGAATGCTTGTCAGAGTACTTGCTTTGTGCCAAAGAGAGCTTCCTTCTGGAGTTTGTAAGATGTAAATGAGTAGTGCTTAGGCAACCTATCAAGATGTGCTTGGAAATTGCTTTAAATCAGATCGGTGGCTCCCAATATGATAGGGATCTTTCTGATTACATTTTTTTGGTACTCCTCTGTGGTATGCATGAGTGCTTCACCTGTTATACAGTACCGTACCTAGCTCTGTGTGAGTGATGTGGCTGCACAGGGCGCAAAGGCTTAGGGGGCGCATTTTGGCTGCCTGCTGTTGCCCTGTTGCCGCCACTTTTTGTTTTCTCAGTAGCGGCAGGGTAACAGCAGGCAGCCAAGATGTGCCCCTAAGCCTTTTCAGGTCTTTCTGCAGGTCTGGTCCCTCCCTCCTATGTCCTCGCGATGTCAGGGCAGGGAGGGATCAGATCTGCTGCTGGCGACTTGCACATCGGGTGTGCCCCGCCCATACCGCCATCCATCCTCTGCCCGTTCTTGCCCTGCTGTCGCTGCCATGGAAAAAACTGAAGGCGGCAGTAGCAGGGAAGGAGCAGGCAGCAAATGGATGGGGGGGGGGCACGCGCCCATTGTGTAAGTTGCACAGGGAGCAATTCTGGCTCAGTACGGCCCTGCTATTATATACTGCTCTCTTCGATTCATGTGCCACAAAAATATGAGATTACATATTTTTGGTATTAAATTTTAGTTGCCACACTCTTAACCACTCTTGATTTTATTTGCTCCAACTGGACTGCCCTCCCTATTGTAGATCTTGGTATCAGTCTACAAAAAGACAAGCCTTGTCTTTTAACCTCTCTACTTATGAAAATACCTAACAAAAACAAAACAAAACAAAACACAGGACTGTATTGGGCGCTCCCCTGATAACCTATTTTTCATTGCAGCAAACTCCATTAGTCACTATCGTCTATTATCTATCAGCTAGTCAGTTCCCTACCTTAGGACCCATTGCTTGGTTGCTCCTCTTAGCTATGAGCTTTCTATATGTCCAAAAACCTTATTGAAATCAAAGCACACCACGTCCAAGGTTAGCCCTGAAATAACTCATTGCTCAACCAGATCCAGTCTAAAAAATGTACTTAGTTTTGTTTATTTAAATATTTGCTTAAGCAACTGCTTTTTGTATGTCACAGCCAGGGGTGGCCCAAGGGGGGTGCGGGGCCATGTGCGGAGACTCGGTGCAGGGCCTCATTTGCATAAGGGCCTCATTTGCATAAATATTTGCATAATATTATCATACACTAACTTTTAGTAAACATGCCTCTTAATGAGTGTATGGATAAAGAAAGACTAAAAGATTTTTACATTACTACAATCCAGTGCCAACCGACAGGCACATTAGGAACTATTACAAACACTGCCCATTTAGAACCCATAGCAAACCCGCCGTATCCTAACAGCACTACCAGAACTCACAAAGCACCAGACCCTACCTATCAAAAGGCAACACTGCAAATATTAGACCAATACATTTCAGAGAATAACAATACATGACCTACTGGGGAACGAGAACAAGTGACAATGTCAAATAGGAATTACATAAACAGAATACCTCAGCTCAGTTACACATGCAGAACATAGACCATCACCAAACAAGGAATCACAATTTAGAAACAGGAAGACAGTAATTAAACTGGGAACCCCAAAAGCCAAACTTGGAATGTACAACAACACTGAAGAAATAAAACTATAAATTAATTTCCTCTTGTACTAAACAAAGCGCAGACGTTAATGATGCACATTTCCCAGAGCTGACATATTCCAGTTAATAAATTCAAAATAAAGAGATATCTTTCTACCTTTTGTGCATTTTTTTCCAGTTGCAATTGCTCCAGCCACTTTCTTCTGGTTTCTTCGTGTCTTCTGCCAACTCTCCATCATCTGCTGTCCATTTGTCCTTTCTTCTCCCTTCTAGTTTTTTTCCATTCTCTCTCTACATCTGCTTTAACATACTAATCTTTCTCCTTTTGCACTTTCCTCATTCGTATTTCATCCACTCAAATTTTACCCCTCCATCCTCAATCCCCACTTACTCTCCCAATACCCGGCCAATTGTAGATTTTTCTTCCCTCTCACGCAAAATATTTTTCCCCTCTCCATTTTACTCTCCCAGCCCCATCCCATTCTAATCCTCCCCCAACATCATCTCCCTTCTAGTTGCAGCCCCACCCAGCATCCGCTCCCTTCTAGGCCCTGCATCAGCCCATTTCCAGTCCTAGCTCCCCCATCCATTTCCAGTCCTATCCGAGTCCCTCCATCAGCTCATTTCCAATCCCAGTCCCCCATCAGCCCATTTCTAGTCCTTTCCTAGCCCCACCATCAGTCCATGTCAAATCCTAGCTCCCCTCCACTCAGCCCATTTCCATTCCAAGCCCCCGTCCCCATCAGCTATTTGCAATTCAAGCCTCCCCTTCCACTCAGCCCTTTTCCAGTCCTAGCAACCCCCCAACCCATTACTAGTCCTAACCCCCCTATCACCCCATTTCCAGTCTTAGCCCCCCATAGCCCATTACCAGTCCTAACCCCTCATCAGCCCACAGCCCATTACCAGTCCTAACCCCATCAGCCCACCTCAAGTCTTAACCCCCCCATCAGCCCATTTCCAGTCCTAGCCCCCTCCCCCATAGCCCACTGCCAATCCTAACCCCCCATCAGACCACTTCCAGTCCTAACCCCCATCACCCCATTTTCAATGTTAGCCTCCCCATAGCCCAGGGGTCTGCAACCTTTAAGACATAAAGAGCCACTTGGACCCGTTTCCGAAGGGAAAAAAAAAACTGGGAGCCGCAAAACCATTGCGACATTTAAAACAAATCTAACACTGCATATATTGTTTCTTACCTTAATGCTATATACGACCCCCTACTTTTCCTGTTAAAATATAGGTGCTTGGCCTATACTCGCCGTATAAGACTACCCCTCTTCCTTCGCACACCAAAAAAAATACGCCAGAAAATATCACAACAACAAGTAACAATATTTGATTTCAAAATTATGATGATTTTGTAGTCAAATCACTAATATGAAATAAAATTATTTTTCTACCTTTGTTGTCTGACCAATTTATTCTTTGATCATGCTGGTCCCGATCTGAGGCTTCTGCTTTCCTGTCTTCTCTTAGCTCTCTTTCTGTGGTCTATGGTCCATCTGCCATTTCTTATCTCTTCTTTCGTTTTCTTCACTTCTTTCCATCAGCCTATTTCCAGTCCCAGTAACCCTCCCCAATATCAGCCCCTTTCCAGTCCTCACTCCCAGTACCTTCCAATGTCAACTTGCATTCCCATGATTGCCACTGGTGTCCATTTCCTTCCAATCCCCCTCCTTCCCCACTGACCAGTCCCTTCTAGTACAAATACCATGGCAGCCTTAGCCCCCAGTTATCTTCCAGGGCCAGCAGCTCTATCCTTCCCTCCCCACAATCAGCCCATGCCCATTCAAAGCCCCCCAATCAGCTCACTTCCAGTGCTAATCCCCCCTCAACCCCATTACCAGTGCTAGCCTCCCCTAATCAGCCCAATACCAGTCCTACCCCCCATCAGCTCATTACCAGTCCTAGCCTCCCCTAATCAGCTCATTTCCAGTGCTAGTCCCCTCAACCCCATTACCAGTGCTCCATCCCTCCATGTCAGCCCCCTCCATGTCAGCCCCCCTCCCTCCATCCATATCAGCTCCCTCCCTCCATGTCAGCCCCCCTCCCTCCATCCATATCAGCTCCCTCCCTCCATGTCAGCCCCCTCCATCCCTCCATGTCAGGCCCCCTCCCACCAACCCTATCATCTACCTCCCTCCATGTCAGCCCCTCCTCCCTCCATCCATCCATGTCAGCCCCCTCCCTCCATCTATGTCAGCCCCCCTCCCTCCATCCATATCAGCTCCCTCCCTCCATGTCAGCCCCCCTCCCTCCCTCCATCCATCCATATCAGCTCCCTCCCTCCAGGTCAGCCCCCTCCATCCCTCCATGTCAGCCCCCCTCCCTCCATCCATATCAGCTCCCTCCCTCCATGCCAGCCCCCTCCATCCCTCCATGTCAGCCCCTCCTCCCTCCATCCATGTCAGCCCCCCTCCCTCCATCCATATCAGCTCCCTCCCTCCATGTCAGCCCCTCCTCCCTCCATCCATCCATGTCAGCCCCCCTCCCTCCATCCATGTCAGCCCCCCTCCCTCCATCCATCTCAGCTCCCTCCCTCCATGTCAGCCCCCCTCCCTCCATCCATCCATATCAGCTCCCTCCCTCCATGTCAGCCCCCTCCATCCCTCCATGTCAGCCCCCCTCCCTCCATCCATATCAGCTCACTCCCTCCATGTCAGCCCCTCCCTCCATCCATGTCAGCCCCCCTCCCTCCATCCATCCATTTTAGCTCCCTCCATCCATGTCAGCCCCCCTCCCTCCATCCATATCAGCTCCCTCCCTCCATGTCAGTCCCCTCCATCCCTCCATGTCAGCCCCCCTCCCTCCATCCATATCAGCCCCCTCCCTCCATCCATATCAGCTCCCTCCCTCCATGTCATGCCCCTCCTCCCTCCATCCATCCATCCATCCATCCATGTCAGCCCCCCTCCCTCCATGTCATCCCCTCCTCCCTCCATCCATATCAGCTCCCTCCCTCCCTCCATGTCAGTCCCCTCCCTCCCTCCATGTCAGCTCCCCTCCCTTCTTCTGCAGCCGCAGCTCCCTGCCTCTTACGGAACCGCGGCTGTGCTTTTAAAATCATCTCGGAGCCCTTCCTGTCTTGACGGGCTCCGTGCAGCATTGTCCCGCCTCCAACCTTCCTTTAGAGGCGGGACAATGCTGCACGGAGCCCGTCAAGACAGGAAGGGCTCCGAGATGATTTTAAAAGCACAGCCGCGGTTCCCTAAGAGGCAGGGAACCGCGGCTGCAGAAGAAGGGAGGGAGCTGACATGGAGGGAGCCCATAACGCGACGTTTAAAGCGGGCAGTGTGCTCCGGAGCCGCGGCAAAGGTGAGAAAGAGCCGCATGCGGCTCCGGAGCCGCGGGTTGCCGACCCCTGCCATAGCCCATTACCAGTCCTAACCCCCCCATCAGCCCATAGCCAGTCCTAACCCCCCTCCCCCATCAGCAAAATTAAACAAAAAAAAGAGGCTGGCTGTTACAGGATCGAGTGTCCGCGGGGCCCCCCTCCCCGGCAGAGCCCTCCCTCCCTGCATCCATTCCCTCTCGCACTGGCTTTCAGAGCCATGAAGGGGAGAGTTTCGCCCTCGCGGCTCTGTTAAGCCTGCTGGGGCTGATGGCTGAAAGTCAGCGCGAGAGGGAACGTATGCAGTGAGGGAGGCCCCGTGGACACTCGATCCTGCCGCTGCCACAGTGGCAGCAGCAGCAGCCAGCTTTTTTTTTAAAATTTACCTATGCAGAATGTACTTTGCACGGGGCCCCCTGAAATGCGGGGCCCTGTGCAAAAAACATTCTCGCTCAATGGACGGGCCGGCCCTGGTCACAGCAAGCATACAACTGCAGATCTGCCTGTGATAAAAACATGATACCTTGGATCCTGAAATACAAGATTCAAGACACACCATTATCTTCACTTGTACTAATGACTTTGTTAATTTACTCCCTATGGAGATCCACTTACTGCTGTGTTTGATGATCTGTAACCTTATATTCCTTTGGGTCATGGACTGGTGGAGATTTAAGAGAGAATCTCCACATGTCTAAGTGCAGCTGAGTCTTAGTTGAGGAATAACATGCTGTGGTTAAACAGAAATCCTGCGGGTTGGCAAGGCGGGTTTTCAGAAACCTGTCGTTGTTTTCACTTGTGGTTGGACCGGCATTCCATTCACCAGTGAATTAATAATGTAGGTGCTCTTATTGATGGAGCTCTTTCTATGATTTCTTGGCTGCATTATGTATGCAAAACTTTACCAGTCATAATCCTTAATAACCAAGGAAGATATTTAAAACTTGGCCATTAACTTCACAAAATCAGCGAAAGAAAAGTCTTCAGGTGGAAAGTATCTCTTTTTTGAGGAGAGATGCCAGACAGAGATGATGTGCCCTGCCTTCCTCTGGGGCTTCCAGCTTTGTATAGTATGACGCCCCTAACCATAAATTTCTGCAGTTTGCAGGCCTAACTAATATTAGTATTGTATCACATTGCCATCATGTTTTAGAAACAAACAAAAACCACAAGGCCTATCCAGTCTGCCCATATTCTATGTCTACTGCCCTGCCACTGACCCAAATTCACTTCCAGCTTCTTCCTCCATGCCCTCTTCCCTTTTTATGATCTTTTGGGCCTTTCCCCAGATTTATTAAATTCCATTGCTATTTGTGACCTCACAACTCCAACAGAAGGCTATTTCATATATCCACCACCCATTATGTTATGTTTAAGCAGCGCCCTACCAAGCTATGATTGCTCCCCCCACACTATGGATCAGACTTTATCAGTTGTGTGTTGACTATGTTAGTCAAATAGTTTTTCCGACTTTACATAGGGCTCTTGGCTACTACAACCATGTAAAAATACTGTTAGGAAGATGTGTGAGCAAGAGTCGTTCGTCTCCTCCGTTATTTGTACCCTGTGCAGCGGCTCTGCTCGCACAGCTCTTGGTATGCACTGTTCCTAAGTCTACATCTTTGCATGTTCTTTTATTTGAATTTCTTTATCATATTCTCCGCCTCCCCCCTCACACCTTTTTCAGAGTATGTTCATGTTAAGTCTTAAATCTCACATTTTAACATTCGTGGTACATATGCAGTCATTTTGGTGACTTCTCTGAATCACCTGTATTCAGTTCACTCCATACACCGTGAAACATCCCAATTTGTTCTGATACAAAGTAACTCCAGAGGATACGTTTGTCTGTTTAATAAGTAGCTGTTCATAAGATCACTGCAGCATCCCATTATGATGATCTCAAGGACTCCAACCCTTTGAGCTCTATTTACATAAACACATGGCACGCCAAAAGCAAGCACTGAGGCCCTTGACCACAGCCATTGCCGTGAGGACATAGGAGATACTCAACTGGTATGTGGGGCCTTGTTTAATAGTGGAAATCCATGTAGGTTTGTAAATGTGATGGTCATGCTTACAGTATCCAAGGAGAGTGGAGAAGGACCTGTGGCATCCACAAGCATGGACTCCTTTTTCATTCAGGAGCTAAAGATGAAAGAATGGTTGACATAGACGATGATGTTGCTACTTAATCCTTCTGTCAACTTGTGTACTCATCTTGAGCTTGGATTTGGAAAGGTGAGTAATCAAATCTAAAACAATCCAAATCCAATTGCTACAATGTGTCTACACTTTTCATGTTAAATCCTATCAACCTCTTCATCCTATTAATATACAATTTTGCCATCCCTTTCATACTTCATCTGTAAATCAGTATTAAAAGGAATCTACTTGATCTTTTTGTAAACAAATTTCCAAATAATGTAGCAGAAGGCATCCCATAATTGCAATTAGTATTTCTCCTTTATAATTTTAGTTGCCTCAAATTTTTGTTTGAAATGGAGTTAAAGTTGTCTTCTCCTTTCTTTCTACGCTTATAAAAGAAGTCAAAGTTAATTATTGCAAGAAAGGACACGCTGGATGCTGCAACAGGCATCGGTAAGAGGAGTGAGGATGGACCTCAGTTGTCCTAAAGCATGAATATATTATAATAGCATTAAAGATCTTCATTTTTGATGTGCTGCCAACTTCCATACATATTATGATTTTTAGCTCACCATTATCTACTTATAAAAAAAAGACCTTCTGTGTCTCCATGCAATTTCATTTTCAACCTTTCAATAATAATTACTAAAATGCCAGAAGCTCTGAAATTATTAATAAAATTAATGATTTTCTTCTGCCGAGGCCTTTACCCCTCCTGAGTAAAGCTGCACAGGAATGATACTCAGCACTGCATCTATAGCAGCTTTATATAGAGGTTGATGAAGCAGGACCTTTGGTCAGTAGAGATTTTTGACATGCCGCTTTCCGAGTGGCATCTCAGGTGGGAGACGTGGATGTCTTTATTGCCAGTCTGTGGTTAGATACATGTGAAATGTAATGCTTGCAGGGAGCATTCTGGAAGAGTTCGAAACCAAGAAAATGCTGACTCTCCTTTTTCTAAACAGTGTGTCACCTTGCATATGGTAAAGCACTTTTGGGAAAGCCATAAAGAATAATGAGCTGATGCAGGGCCGGCCCAAGAGAATCTAATGCCCCCCACCCCCAAGTCCAACATCCCTCCTTCCCTTTCCTACTCTTCCAGGCGGTCAGCATTTCTTCTCCCCTCCCCTACTTCCCCCCT
Organism: Ichthyophis bannanicus; assembly: GCA_033557465.1. NCBI lineage: Eukaryota > Metazoa > Chordata > Amphibia > Gymnophiona > Ichthyophiidae > Ichthyophis > Ichthyophis bannanicus. The sequence goes on from CM066033.1 coordinate 551,147,881, forward strand.
CCAGGTGGCCAGCATCCCCCTTCTCCTCCCAATCCCTCTCAAGTGGCCAGCATCTCCCTTTATCTTCCTTCCTCATCCCACTAGGTGTCCAGCATTCCCTCATCCCTTCTCTAGCCCCCCTTAGTCCAGCATCTCCCCTTTTCTTCCCCTCTCCCCCATGTCAAGTATCTCTCTTACATCATCCCTGTCCCTTGCAGGTCCTGCTTCTCCACCCCCTGCTGCCACCGCCGCGTAGCTCTGAAGCACCATAAAACGGTGTGCACGTTGTGGGGCTTCTAAGCCCAGGCGTGCACTCAGGCTCTGCCAGGTCTCATCCCCTCTAGCAGAAAGTTTGCATCAGAAGGGGCAGGACCCAAGACAGCTTGAGAGCACACCAGCGCTCAGAGGTCCTGTGCCATGCACAGAGTTGCCAAGTTGCCCAGTTCCAGAAGTGAGATTTTTTGCCAGTTCTGGTTTTACATTTGCCTTGCAATGCAGTGTGATATTTGCAGTCCCTGATTTTATCCATTGGAATCAGTGCAGTGAGTCCCATAATGCATCAGGATGAGATTGCGAGAAATCTCACTCCTGCAACTGGGTAACTTAGGATCTCTGCATGCACGCCACTATACGGTGCTTCAGGGCAGCCCAAGTGAAGGTAGGGTGACAGCAGCAGCAGTAGAGGAGGGGGGAAGCAGATCCCACATGGTCACACTGCCACCCCCTGCACTTTTCCGCTTTAGGTGGACACTTAGTTCACCTGCTGTGCTGAAAATCAGTTAGAGTAGAAAGTCCATGAGAAGATAAGACAATAATTATAAAGGCTCTTTCCTTGCTTATAGTTAAATACTTGCTTAATATATTACTCTCGCATCCTTTCTCTAGGTCCTTATCAAAAGGGGTTATTTCTGGTTTGGTACAGAAGGCTTTTGCAAACAGAAGGTTTTTCTGTTTTCAGCACTGAAAATGCTGATGAAAAATGCAAAATTACTAGGGGATTTCTCTTTCATACTTAGAATTCCAGTGTTGCCATTCAGTCGTTAGTTTTTGAATTTATTACAGTGCTGACATTGTTTACAGTTTGCTTTAATCCAGAGATCGACGTGCTGGTGAATAATAGCATAGATATACAGAAAACCTTAGAACAACAGCAGCAAAAACGAGTCTGTTGAAAATAAACAGGTGTGTTATACCAGACCCATGCGGCCTATGGATTACTTCACCTTTCATAGAGAAAAATACATGAAAAACACATTTTCTGGCTGTCACAATGTGGCTTGATTACCTTCATTGTGTACGGGGTCAGAACTCTTTTACGCCTTTCATGCAGACAGCACCAAAGCACCTGCTCCCCGAACTGAAGCTTTAACTCTCCTCTCGAAGGTGCACATTGTTCAGTCAGTCTTTTTATAGTTGCCTTGAAAGGGGCATGAAGCCTTCTATTAAACCAAAACTTGTTCTGATTAATCCACTGAAGGGGAGTACATCTGCAGCAGCCACTGTGGTTCACTCTAAGATTAGGTGCTAACATTTGTTCTTAAATATTACTATGCCTTGTTTGGAGCTGCAGTCGTCTTTTCATTGATGTCAGATTCCTTGCGAGTTACTATCGTTACCCTTTCTTTATTATATTGTGCTGCGCCCCACTAACGGGTGGTGATTCCAGCTTGTTGACTAGCAAGTAGATCTTTATTTCTTTGCTAGAATTGCATGTACCGCTAGTAGTTAGCACATCATAGTAGTTTACAGCAACCTTTTGTATTCTTAAATTATGAAAAAATAGAGAGGAACAAAAGACAGGAAAAAGTGGAGAAACATTGGGGAGGGAAGATGTGGTAGATGCATAGAAGTACCCAGTGCTGCTCTTCTGATTTGCTCAAAGTATTTATTTGCTCGGGTCATGGATTTGCTGCGGCTTCTTTGGGTCTTAGTCCCATGTCTTTATATTATCATGATACACTGAAATTCTTTTTTTGTTTTCAATGATTTCATTTCTAAATTTCTTCACTGTGTTTTCAGAAGTCTGCACACTTGAAATGACAATATAATCAAAAGTATATAAGAAACAGAAACATGATGGCAGAAAAAGACAACATGGCCTATCTAGTATGTCCTTCTATATCAACCACTACAACAGTCCCTTTTTTTCCCGTAAGAGATCTTCTGTGTTTGTTCCATGCCTTTTTGAATTCAGACACTGTCCTCATCTCTACCACCCAGTCCAACAATAAGGCACGAATCCACGTGCAGCAGACACCCAGTAAAAAACGTGGATTACAACGAAGAGACGTGTAAAATAAACTTTATTAGTAACCCACTTCAGCCACTGGCCCGACACTGGCCGTGTTTTGAAAAACCTTCTTCACGGGCTTAAATGGCTGTATTTATGTGTTACTCATATGAAAATGTCGTTTATGTTGTTGTAAACTTAAAAGACCTGTCCAAATTGGCTCGTATACCCAAATGGTAATGTTGAGATACTGATGAGCACTAATCCGTGAGCATAAAGGTAGTCCTACCAACTTGGTGAAGCCGGCATAACTTCTACACAAAATGACTTTCCAAAAAAAAAAAAGTCATTTTGTGTAGAAGTTATGCCGGCTTCACCAAGTTTGTAGGACTACCTTTATGCTCACGGATTAGTGCTCATCAGTATCTCAACATTACCATTTGGGTATACGAGCCAATTTGGACAGGTCTTTTAAGTTTACAACAATATAAGCGACATTTTCATATGAGTAGCACATAAATACAGCCATTTAAGCCCCTGAAGAAGGTTTTTCGAAACACGGCCAGTGTCGGGCCAGTGGCTGAAGTGGGTTACTAATAAAGTTTATTTTACAAGTCTCTTCGTTGTAATCCACGTTTTTTACTGGGGGCCTCATCTCTACCACCTCCACTGGGAGACTATTCCACGCATCTACCACTCTTTCCATGAAGAAATATTTCCGCATATTACTCGTGAGTTTATCCCCTTTCACCCTCATCCTATGTCCCCTCATAGCAGAGCTTGCTTTCAATAGAAAGAGCCTTTCCTCTTGTGCATTTATGCCACGGAGGTATTTAAACATCTCTATCATATCTACTCTATCCTGCCTTTCCGCTGAAGTATACATATTAAGATCCTTAAGTCTGTCCTCATGTGCGGCATAATGAAGACCACTAACCATTTTCATAGCCACCCTCTGCACCGACTCCATCCTGTTCACATCCTTTTGAAGGTGCAGTCTCCAGAATTGCACACAATATTCCAATTGAAGTAGCACCAAAGACTTATACAGAGGCACTATCACCTCTTTTCTTCTACTGGCCATTCCTCTCCCTATGCACCCAAGCATCCTTCTAGCTTTTGCCGTTGCCTTTTCTACCTGTTTAGCTACTTTAAGATCATCAGACACAATCACGCTCAGGTCCCGCTCTCCTTTTGTGGACAGAAATACTTCATCCCCTACACTGTATTGCTCCCTTGGATTGTTGCAGCCCAAAAAGTAGATCAATATTCAGAAGTGCTTATATGACTGGCGGCTCTGCTGACCTCCAAATGTTATTTTATTTTACAAGATTTATGCCAGTTATAGGAATCATTTATGCCCAGTGAAATCACTAAACAGTTATCTGATTTAAAATGGGGCATGGCTTGGGGCAACATTAATGGGATAGCATTAATGAATAAACTAATCTTTTTTCAAAGATGGAGAAGCTGTTGAACTAGACTAGGACATAAAATGAAATTTCAAGGTGGTAAACTCGAAAGCAATGTCAGGAAATCCTTTTTCACAGAAAGGGTGGTGGAAGCCTGGAATACCCTTCCAATAGAAGTGGTGAGGGCAAAAATGGTAATGCAATTCAAAAAGGCATGGGACAGACACAGAGCACCCCTTTATAGCAAGAGGAGGGAAACAAAGCAAACTTAAATAACTTTTACACTTCAAAAAATAGAAGGCTAACCTGCAAACCTTATACAAAGGCCCGGTGGGGAGGATAAGCTGCATGGAGCAGCAGATTCACCCTCGCCACCTCACTTGGCGGACTAGATGGACCATGCAGGTCCTTATCTACTGTCGCTTCATTTACTATCTTACTTAAATGCGTAAGTATTCCTTTAGGACCTGATTAGACCCCGCACGTCCGGGCCCTCTGTGCGTCTGGCCGGAACCGGCATTTTTTGTTTGTACAATATGTTCCCTGTAAATAGTTAATACCACTGTTCCATGTAAAAGTTGTTCAATTGTTAACTGTAAACCGCCCTTGATCTCTGGAAGGGGCGGTATAGAAGAAATGTATAAATAAATAAATGTGGTTTGCCACACTTTCGTGGTGAATTTGATGTACTCAACCATTTTATAATTTATTTTATACATTTCAAAGCAACTTTTGATCCAGGAGTGTGGGACACTGCCAAAGGCTTTCTTATAGTCAATCCATGTTGTTGTTAAGTGCCGTCGAGTCGGAGTCGACTCATGGCGACCCTCTGGATAGCTATCCTAAATTGTGTTCGGTCTTGAGTCAGGCGGCTCATTGTTGACAGACTGGTACCCGTAGCTGCTGTTATTGTATCGATCCATCTCATTGCTGGCCTTCCTCTTTTGCGTTGACCTTCTATCTTGCCAAGCATGATGTCTTTCTCTAATGATCTCTCTCTTCACATGATGTGTCCAAAGTATGAAAGTCGAAGTCTTGTCATCTGAGCTTCTAAAGAAAGCTTAGGTTTGATCTCCTCTAGTACCGACTGGTTTGTTCTTCGGGCAGTCCATGGTATAAACAGTATTCGCCGCCAGCACCATAATTCAAAGGCATCAATTTTCTTCCTGTCTGTCTATCTTTTTCACTGTCCAGCTTTCACATCCATATGATGTTATTGAAAATACCATGGCTTGAACAAGTCAAATCTTTGTATGGAGAGAGACATCTCTGCTCTTGAGAATCTTATCTAGGTCTTTCATAGCCATTCTGCCAAGAGCAATGCGTCGTTTGATTTCTTGACTGCTTGTTGCTTCTTTATTGATAGTTGATCCAAGTAGGTTAAAGTTGTTCACGATTTCAATTTCTTCTCCTTCAACGATGAACCTGTTGATTATGCCAGTTGTTATGATCTTTGTCTTCTTTACATTAAGGTGCAGGCCCATTTTGAGACTATGTTCTTTGATTGTGAGAATCAAATGTTTCAGATCATCTTCACTTTCAGCCAGTAATGTGGTATCATCAGCATAGCGAAGGTTGTTGATGAGTCTTCCACCAATCTTCACACATCTGTTGTCTTCATACAATCCTGCTTCTCTGATGATTTGTTCTGCATATAAATTAAACAGGTAGGGGGAAAGTATGCAGCCTTATCTTACACCTTTGCTTATTTTAAACCATTCTGTTTCTCCTTGTTCCGTTCGAACTGTAACAGCTGCATCAGATTGCTGTAATACTTCTATGGGAATGCTATCAATGCCTGGTGCTTTGTTCTTTGATAAGACTTTCAATGCTGCTTCAACTTCTTCTTTCATCACCAATGGTTCCCGATCATAAGGTACAGGTTGAAACGGCTGTTGGTCCACTTGATCTTTATCATATAAAAACTCTGTATATTCCTTCCACCTTTTCTTGATCTTCTCAGCATCATTCAACATAGAACCTTGAGCATCTTGTAACATTCCAATTCGAGGCTGGAACTTTTTCTTTAACTCTCGTAGCTTTAGGAAAGCCAATCTTGTTCTTCCTCTAATAGTTTCTGCTTCTATTTCCTTGCATGTGTCATTGTAGTACTTTTCCTTGTCCTGTCTTGCTGCACGTTGGAAATCCCTGAGTTCTGTTATTGTCTTTCTTTCTCCTCTGACTTTAGCTTCTCTGCGTTTCTGGGCAATTTTCAGAGTTTCTTCTGTCATCCATTTTGGCCGTTTTTGCTTTTTCACCTTTTGTAGAGACTTCTCGCTTTCTTCCAGCACAATCTTCTTGATGTCATTCCATAACTCTTCTGGAGCTCTGTCATTTGTATCTAAAGCAGCAAATCGATTTTGCAGGCAGTCTTTAAATTCCAGTGGTATATTCTCAAGGTCATATTTTGCTGCATTCATGAGTGGTTTGCTCTTTTTCAACTTTAGCTTGAGTTTGCATACTAGTAGTTGATGATCTGTACTACAGTCAGCTCCAGGTTTTGTCTTTGTTGATGTTATAGAACTTTTCCATCGTTGACTTCCACAGATGTAGTCAATTTGATTTTTATGCAATCCATTGGGTGACGTCCATGTGTACAGTCGCCGCTTGTGTTGATGGAAGAAGGTGTTTGAGATGACTAGATCGTTGGTCTTGCAGAATTCTATCAGTCTTTCTCCAGCTTCATTTCTGTTGCCTAGTCCATATTTTCCAACTACTTTGCCTTCTTCTTTGTTGCCAACTTTTACGTTCCAGTCACCCATGACTATCAGGATATCCTGTTTGCATGTTCTGTCAATTTCAGCTTGTACTTGTTCATAGAACTCTTCAATGTCATTCTCTTCTGCAGCTGTTGTTGGGGCATATACTTGAATTATAGTTGTGTTGATAGGCATTCCTCGTAGATGAATAGAGATAAAGCGTTCGCTGACTGCATTGTATTTCATTACAGTTCTTGTAAGTTTCTTCTTTATTATAAATGCAACACCATTTCTTCTTTGTCTTTCATTTCCAGCATAGTAGACCATGTGATCATCTGATGCAAAGTGCCTGATGCCAATCCATTTCAGTTCACTGACACCCAACAGATCAAGTTGTACACGTTCCATTTCATTCTTGACCACCTCCAACTTCCCTTGGTTAATGCTTCGTACGTTCCATGTTCCACTGCGTAAGACATCTTTACAGCTTCTGACTCTCATTTCATGTGCAGCTACATCATCAGTCAGACGTCCCGAGGGCTTTGATCCAACCACATCATAAATGCTGGCTTTACTCTGAAAAGTCTTCAGCTCTTCCCCAGTAGCTAGTTGAGTGCCTTCCGACCTGGGGGTCTCATCTTCCAGCACTATAGCACAATTTGTTTTGTTGTAACTATCCATTGGGTTTTCATGCTTAGTCAATCCATGCTACACTGATATTTCTGCTTTTCTTAGCACTAGTCATGGTGACTGTGTTTAGCAGTAGCTGGTCTTTGGTTCCATTTTGTTACCTTTCTGTCATATTGTCATGATATTATTGGAATCAATATAGTCATAAATTCTGTCAGCATCTATCGCAGTACATAAATAGATTGTAGATTGTGGGCAGACAAGTTATTGGTCTATAATTTTTGGGAATGTTAGTTTGATCTGCCTTTGGAAGCAGAAGTGTTTTTCCTGTTATTAGCTATTGTGGTGTTAAATCTGGCTGCCTGATTAATTGATTTTTGCACTTCGCCAGTTCGTGGTGAAGGGATGTTAACTATTTGAGCCAAAAATTAGTTATTCTATCTGCGCCAGGACTTTTCCATTTTAGGGCTCTTTTTAATCTATTTTCCTGTTCTTGTGTTGTTACCTCAGGCCAATCCATAGCTTGGATATTCAACTTTTCCAAATGCTGTCTTATGATGGGTATCCATTCTGCTTTTTGTTTGTACTGTACGGGGCTTTCATATAAATTTGTCCAAAAATTTTCTGTCAGTCTTAGATGGTGGTATTTTAATCTCACTGAAGCTGTTTTCCAGTTCTATAAAATAGTTTTGGGTTCTCTCTAAATAATTGCTCTGATATTTTTCTTTCCTGTTTTCTTCGAATCTTTGCAATTTTTTTTGTTTCTGCTGTTACTTAGAAACATAGAAACATGACAGCAGAAAAAGACCACATGGTCTATCTAGTCTGCCCTTCCATATCAACTACAGTAGTCCCCTGTTTACCTTTAAAGATCCAATGTGTTTGTCCCTTGTTTTTATTAATTCAGATAGGGCTCAATTCTGTGCCACAATATCCCCGCTATTCGTGCCTTCTCTGCTCCTGCGGTGTGAGGGGAAGTTAGACGGGGGTGGGGAAGGGGCGGAGAAGGGGGCTGAGTTTGGGCGGGAGGTGGGCGGTCACCGGCCCTGGACATTCAAGGCCGATTCTAATATTGGCCCTATACATCCAGGGCTGGCGACATGTGCGGGGAAGTTATTCAACTTCCAAGGTGGAATAACTTCCCTGGACGTGTTTTTTTCACACAGCTGGGACATGGATGGGGCAGGAGAAGCAGGAGGGCATTCCCCACAGCCCGACCCTGGCCTTAGGAGGCCAGATTAGGTGTCAGGCTGCAGGGAAAGCACATACAGGCCTGTTTGCGATTCTGATTCCATGGGGCTAGACGTGCCCCATGGGATCAGAATCGCAATCCCCTCTGTATGTCCAGTTCAGACTGGACGTACAGAGGGGATCGCGGTCTGGGACAGAATAAGTCTGATACTGTCCTCATTTCTACCACCTCCACTGGGAGACTATTCATGTATCTACCACTCTTTCCATACGGGGATTGCCGTATGGCCAGTTTCTTAGGCTCCGCCGTAACTGTTCTTCATTGAAGGACTTTTATCAACATGCTGCAGATCTACGACAGCGTTTACTATCCCGGGATTACCCTCCCTCATTGATCAAGAAAGCATTTTTACGGGCTCGTTTTTCCCATCGGGAATGGCTGCTTGCTAACCCCTGGATGGTCCAAGATCAGCATAGGCAGACAGACGATATCACGGCGGTTTTTCCTTATGTCAAAGGTATTGCGGGGGTTATTTCAGTGATACACCGCTTTTGGCCCATTCTCGAATTACACACTTGTTTTCAGAATAAGCGGTTATTGGTGGCTTATTCTAGAGGTGCTAACCTAGCTGATTTGATTGTACACCATACAGCAAAGGCGGATCGCCCTTCACTTACACATATCGATCCAGGCCATTTTCAATGCGGTTCCTGTTTATACTGTCATTCGAGTATAACAGGTCCTACTTGGATGGACATTCATACGTCTTTGCTTTACAATTCAAAATGGCATACTACATGTGACTCTTCTTTTGTAGTTTATCTCATCATCTGCCCTTGTATCCTATACTATGTGGGACGCACGATTCGGCCCATTAAGAAGCGTTTAGGTGAGCATGCCTCACGTTTACGTCTGGAAAATTTATCGGCACCTTTAGTTGAACACTGTTTGAAGACTGTGCATACCTTCCAACAATTACAATGGCGAGTTCTTGATCATGTCCCGCCAGACCCTAGAGGTGGTGATTGGCTTTCTAAACTCCAGAAACTTGAACAACGTTGGATCTTCAACTTGCAAACAGTTTCCCCTCGGGGACTCAATGCCTCTTTGGAGTGGCACACCATAATTTAACTTGATGGTCCAATCAGAGCAGGTGGTTCCCTTACCTCATAGGGTTCTTCCCTCCTGATTGGCTGGTAAACCTGCTTCAAGCCTATTGGCTTAGATTTTTTCCTTAACGGTGTGTTTGTCACTTACGTCAGACGCGGATCCCCTATAAAACCTACGAAGTGGTTTTTCATACTGATGATTCTGCCCTTCAAGCATATAAGCTATTGACTAAAATTCTTTCATGAGCCTGATGCAGGGTCTAAAGGTTTTCTCAGACCCGAAACGTGTCACGTTGCATATTCCTGGATATTGTGGTAAAAACGGCAGCTTAAGGCAGACTCTACTACACACCATGGTTTGGGAGATAAAAGGAGCTTCACATTTATAGCAAGCTAAGTGTTTTACAATTTATTCGTGGCTTACTTTTTTAATGATTAAAAGGGAGTAGCAACAGCGAGGGCGTGGTTTTAAAATTTTCCCACCCTTGGGTTTTGCTATACTCCGACAAAAAATGTGAGAGTTCTTTCTTTTGAGTGGTTCAGAGTTCAATTTTTTGTGTAGTATACCATTAGGGCATGAGGTCCCAAGACTGGAAATATAATATTCCTGTTTATTCCAATAGGGCTCTGTTCCATACTCACTCTCATACAATGTGCGCATCAACCTAACTATTTTTCATGGCATAGGCATTGTTAGGGAGCCTTAGCATTGCTCTTTTAGCACACACACAGCAAATGTCTGCATAGCCGGGATACACACAGTATACCTCTTAGTATTTCTCTGGGGGTGTTTCTTACCATGGCTGTACTTTACATTCTTCCCTCCCCTCTGCATTCAGTTCATTGGAACTGCCTCTTGTGCTCTTTTAGACTGAAGACACAGAGGTTCATCACACAGTTGGCACCACCGTTCTTCTCTATGGACCGCATAGTAAAGCATAACATATTTTTTACTACCTGCCCTTATTCCACCATTCAGCAGGTTTAACATGGACATCAACATGGACATCATGGAGTGGAGGAGTGGCCTAGTGGTTGGGGCACGGTACTTCAGGCCGGAAGGTCGGGGGTTCAAATCCCTCTACAGGACAGCAACCTTGGGCCGGAAGGACTGGGGTTTCTAGTCCCACAGGTGCTCCTTGTGGTCTTGGGCAAGCCACTTAACCCTCCATAGCCCATATTCCCTGCAAAATAGTTATCTCCAAGTTATAATGCCCTGTTCAATGTAATTTCAGTTTGTTCAATGTAAACCGCACTGATGCAGAATAGCGTGGTATATAAGAGAATGTAAATAAATAAAAAAATAAATAAAAAATCACCAGTTAACACTGTACGTTGTAAGGGTTCATTCTGTTAATTTCCCATGCAAATAGGAAATTACTCAGATCACAGTCACTTGTCAGCAAAACTCTTTTATTTGGTACAAGCAAAAAGCTGTAAGCACAGATACACAAGTGTCTGTCTGAGGGATTTGAGTGCAGGCAACATTCCCTACCTCCAAGATGGTGAGAGGGAAGGCTGCCCCCGATGTTCTGCTGTTGCCCCCTTTTTATGCCTTTCTGTCACAAAGTTCCAGAAAGTTCTGCATATTCTTGCAAATCTCTTTCCCCGGGACCCACCCTCATTATCATATTAATGGCTTTATTCTTATCTTTTACTTTGCAAATGCTGAGTCTTCTGACCGCACCCTACTTCCTTTGTTCCATTGCTCATCTGTTGCTTCCGGCACTGTTTGTAATCTTCAGGGCTTATGAGCACTTTATATCACCAGCTTTGCTTGTCCTGTTTAACTTGTTCAGGCTTGTTTTAACTTGTTCAGGCCTGACCTGTCTTTTCTTACCTGGGTCCATTCTCTGTGCACTTATGCTCAGGGTATGGTTCCCTCTGGCTTTACTCTTGTGCTGGGCTCTGGGTACTCATTCTCTCAGCCCACATGCTTTTCTTCCGTGCCATCATAATGTATTACAGCCTCAGGCAAGGGTACGGCCATACTAGACATACCTATCTGCCAATCATCCCCTCATTCCCCACTTTTTTTTTTCTTATATATGGGGCAAGGGTAGAAAACCATTTGAGCTATGGGCTATGGATAACGACCATTTGAGACAGAGAGGGTTCATCAAGGGGCAACTTCTCATACTGTTCTCTGGAGACAATATACATAGTCTTAGTAGGCTGCATCATAAACCGCTTACAGCAACCAAGTAAGATGGAAAAAATACAGCATGCAATAGTACCAAAAGCAGCAATACTTAACAAAGTAACGAAGAAGGCTTTCAGACCGCCTCCAAGTCCAGAGAACCAGGAAGCAACATCTCCCCAAATGTTACCAAGGTCAAGGCCTCCCTTAAAGTCACTTATATCTAACTCGGATAAATGTCTTATCTTTGCCATAGCATCCAACACAAACGTTGTGTGATTAGCGATCACCGTACAGCAGTTGGTTTCATTAATAAAAGTACAAGCTCCGCCTTCAGCAGCTAGAAGCAGATCTAGCGCACGTCTATTTTGCAAAGTCATTTGAGTATTTTGTTCTAAAGATTCAGCAAGGTGAGAAATGGATTCAGTTACAGCTTTCATTTGAATATGCAGCAAGCATTGCAAATGGCGAATAGCCATGCCAAGCTCAGCAGTGAAAGCAGGTGTAGCAAAAGGGATCCAAGCAGTCCAACTAAGGGCATCTAAGCGGTTTTTTGTAAGTGGGTAGGTAGCATTAATATACTCATAGGAGGCCTTAATAGCCTAGTCCTCGGCAGTGTTAGCATCCCAAGGGCTGGTCCCTAGAGACACACTCCGCTTAACTCGGGACAACGAAAAACGAGGAGGGTGGTGGGTAACATTCAAAGGAATGGGGACAGAATAAAAAGAAACTTGAACCAAAGCACAGGGTAAGAGGGAGAGGTTGACTACCTGATACAGAATTTCACCACACAACCAATAATGACCCCCTACCACAAAGAGGTCTGTGGCAGGTGTCCATATGCGACTCACATTATGCCCATCAAACCACTTAACAGAAGAAGTTCCCATGGTAGATGAGGTAAGATCCCTCCTTAAACTGGACATTGGGAGATAGCATGAAGTATATGGAGATTCATTCTGAGAACCCGTTGTCAGCACAGCTGAACCATTGTGGTGAATGGGACCAACCCCCACATACCAGCGGAAATCAGATCCATTAAGCACTAGCGGACTCTCCGTAATATTTCTCCAATCATTTTGCATCTTGGAAAGGTCCATGTTACCAGTTTGATTATACCACTTTATCATGACTGAATGACTAGCAAAATGAAAGGACCCATTAACCACATTATACGACAGGTTACACCTGTGTGAAAAAGCAACGGATGCATTTGTGATCAAACATAGATCAAATACCATATTTGGGTCAGCATATACATGCAAAGGGTCATGTGTCATATTCATCATATGCCACGTCTGGGAACAATTAAAAGCTTCATAACAACTGGCAGAAAAATGATTATTGTCTACACAAGCAAGTTGTCCTGCATACTCATTTAAGGGAACCTTTGAAACATGTACCGGAGCATATGATACACCTTTTGGTAGAGGAGTACAGATAATGCAGTCTGAAATGTTCATCAGGGAAACAATGTGTAATACTGATTGCTTCCATGCGTTCAGAGAGCCTTCAGGTAAAACCCGGGGTACTCAAGATATCGTCTGGTTAGCCTGGTTCTGTCCCTGGAGGAACAAAGCTAGCTATCCATCTGGGTATGGACACTCAATAAGGAGCACAATGATAATAGAGATCCCCAGAAGAAGGCACAAGGATGCCCACAGAGCAGGTTTGGCAGCGATCATCTTGGTCAATAATAAATCAGCTGTGTGGTGGGGATGCGTCAGTTCTGCGGAGGGATAAGGTTGATTAATCAGATGAGACAGCTGGAGCCGCTTTTAAATGGCTGACATGTATCCAAGTGTCAGTATCATTCAGCCGGGCGGCAAAAGATGATGCAGCAGTGACAATGTGAGGTCCTGAGAAAGAAGGTCAGTCCCTGGATATACGAACACAATTTCTTTTATAAAGGTAACAAGGGCTGTTTAGCAGCTACACGATCAGTAATTTCTTGAAGTGCAATCCGAAGGCCTACAAGGTAAGAGGAAAGACTATCATGAATCGGAACAGGAGACTGAAGTAAATTGGTTGTGTGCATGCACTGGCCAGTAGCCATTTCATGGGGTGTCAGATGCAACCGCTTGATCGGGCTATTGAGCAACTGAAACAAACACATCGGTAATGCCTGCAACCAGGTCATGTGACCAGAAGCACAAATCTTCCTGAGTTGGGTTTTCAAGATGCCATTACATCGCTCAACAAGACCATTAGAAGTAGGCTTATACACAGAAACATATTTCCACTGAACAGGAAGATGCTGAGTGAGTGCAGATACAAGGGCATTGCGGAAGTGAGAACCATTGTCAGAATATATTACTTTAGGGGTGCCAAATCAGGGTATTATTTGTGTTTGCAGAACTTTTACCACTTCTTCGGCAGTCTCTTTATTGCAGGGGAAAGTCTCAATCCATTTAGACCAAGGGCAAACCCACACCAAAAGGTACCGTTTCTGAGCACATCTATGGATCATGTCAGTGAAGTCCACATACCAGGACTCAAAAGGACCACTCAGAACCGGAAGGTGACCTTTGGCTATGACTTTTCTCCCTGGCTGAGAGTTCAGGATACACACGGGACATTTAGCCACTCAGATTCATCCTGCTCTTTATCATCAATATTATGATATGAATTGTCAGCAGTATATGCTCGGGTCTGTGGGCGGTCATCTTTTTTTTTTTTCTTTGTTTGTTTAGTTTTATCTGCTGTGGTTATTCTTGCAGCTATCTTGTTTCATTTTTCCTCTCGCTCCCCAAACTCCTGATCAAGCTGCTGCCTTGTCAGGGTCAATTTTTCCTTTACATCTTCAATGTCGGCCCTATCCGCCTCAATTTGGGTTTTCAATTCTTCTAAGGCAGCCCGAGCCCCTGCATAACCATCTGGGTCAGCGGGCTCCGGCGCAATGGTTGGCTGTAAGTTTATGTGTCCTTCAATTTTAGCCCACATGGGAGTACTTCCACCTTCCCGAGAAGCATCATTAAGGGCTTCCCATAATACTGGGTCTGAAGGTATGAGCTTAGGGTTCACGGGCTTATGGGGATGGGCCACCAGGTCAGAATATCCGATGACCACCATGGATTTACTTTCTGCTGCCCAATAGGGCAGTGGAACAGCGCTCGGTGCTGAAGGTACAGGATCGGGACCTGCTTGCATCCACAATGATACATGTCTTAGGTGCTCCAATTGGAGTTTACCACATTTCTGGAAAAGAATATGATCCCTAATTTTTGCTAAAATGAGCGGGTCGAATGATCCTCCCGCTGGCCAGGCGAGAGAAGGATTCTTTTTTGCCCATTTTTCCCATTTATTAGAACAATCTTTTATGGACATTTCCAAAAGGGGGTTTTGTTTAATAAGGTAATCTATTGGATTCAGGCCGGGCTCGGCCACTGTCTTACTTTCCTCCCCCTCTTTGGACTTTCTCTTGAACATTTTCCTTTCCCCAATACACAGTTCTATTTAACTAATAACAGATGAACAAGACGTATTATCCTCTATTCACCCACATGAATGTATATACAAAGATATACTTTCCTTTATTGACAGGAAAGTCAAAGATATACTTTCCTTTATCTACAGGAAAGTCCCCCATTCTCTCTCGTATTTACAGAATATAGTCTCCAACCTCTTTATTTACAGAGGAACGAGGTAGAGAAATATTTCTCTGAGACTTATACACACAGTCCTCCTTTCGCTTCGTCTGTCTCCGGCCGTCCCCCTCACGGGAGTACGGAACCGCGGATCGAGACTCCACACTCACTTCGTACACAATTGTACGTCTTAGTCATACACAATCAGTCTCAGATATGAGGCAGTCTAATGACGTTTCACTCTCTTTTCCCAGAAATCTCCCCTAAATACACATACAACACATGGTTCCAATATTTATACACAAATAAAGATATCTTTACTCACCCAACTTCTAGAGGAGTCTTCCGTCTATGATGTTCAGACAGGAAACGCTATACTCACCAATGGAGTCTTCGTACAGTATCCAATCTCTTGTTCCTCTTAAAACGATATCCTCATCTCCTATATTAGGAGGTATCCCTCGTTCCCTTTTGGAACGATATCCTCATCTCCTGTATTTCAGTGTGACAGGAGGTATCCTCATCTCTGATATAAGGCCAAAATCAGAGGAATCCCTGGGCAATTTAGAAAATTTAGGAGTTTCAAATACTCAAGTCCCTGTTCGGGCGCCATTTGTAAGGGTTCATTCTGTTAATTTCCCATGCAAATAGGAAATTACTCAGATCACAGTCACTTGTCAGCAAAACTCTTTTATTTGGTACAAGCAAAAAGCTGTAAGCACAGATACACAAGTGTCTGTCTGAGGGATCTGAGTGCAGGCAACGTTCCCTACCTCCAAGATGGTGAGAGGGAAGGCTGCCCCCGATGCTCTGCTGTTGCCCCCTTTTTATGCCTTTCTGTCACAAAGTTCCAGAAAGTTCTGCATATTCTTGCAAATCTCTTTCCTCGGGACCCACCCTCATTATCATATTAACGGCTTTATTCTTATCTTTTACTTTGCAAATGCTGAGTCTTCTGACCGCGCCCCACTTCCTTTGTTCCATTGCTCATCTATTGCTTCCAGCACTGTTTGTAATCTTCAGGGCGTATGAGCACTTTGTATCACCAGCTTTACTTGGCCTGTTTAACTTGTTCAGGCTTGTTTTAACTTGTTCAGGCCTGACCTGTCTTTTCTTACCTGGGTCCATTCTCTGTGCACTTCTGCTCAAGGTATGGTTCCCTCTGGCTTTACTCTTGTTGTGCTGGGCTCTGGGTACTCATTCTCTCAGCCCACATGCTTTTCTTCCGTGCCATCATAATGTATTACAGCCTCAGGCAAGGGTGCGGCCATACTAGACATACCTATCTGCCAATCATCCCCTCAACGTACACAAGCCTTTCCTAAATAAGCGTTCATCATCTCCGCAGCTCACCATGCCCCTGTTCCATCCACATTCTAAGATCCCTATTTTAGCGCCATGAACATGCAGAAATGAATAGTTTCACAATATGAGTATTGATGTTTTTCCAGGACAAACGTCTATCCCGCACATTTAAGCGGTCTATTTTTGTTTCAGAATGATCCCCTAACTGACTTAATAAAACACTGAATTTTAAAATACATAGATTTTATCAGTTTTACCCCAAAGAATTCCCTTATCTGCAAGATTTAGAGAACATCTCAGGAGGTAAATACCTACATGTGCAGATTTCTTCCCAGCAGTAGCAGTCCTCTTGCTAGTCCTTCTAAGTGTGCCGGTTGCTCTGACATCTCTTTTTTTGTCCTCCTTCCTGAACCCATTATCTCTTTCTCCATTTCTCTTTCTGCAGCACTGCTCAGCTGTTTTAATTCATCCTGACTTAGATATTTGGCTTTAATTTGTCCAGAGATCTTATATTTGCATCAGTAGCCTTTTCCAGTTTTTCTTTTGGAATTTTCTCTTTCTTCCATTTTTTGGCAAACTCTCTTTGTGTATCTTCTATAACCGAATACAGGGTTTGTAGCAATACAATAGCAGTACATTATTTTGTTTTCTTCAGGAGTCCACCTAGCAGTTTTCAGTCCTTTTAGATTTTTCATTACTTTCTGTGGTTTATCTCCTGTTGCAGTGGGTCCATGGACATGTTCACCATGGCCTATGGCTGCCTCAGGGATGTTATAGTTTCCTGAAGGTTTTGCACTATCGCTCACCACCATAATTAGACCTAGTGCATAAGCTACAAGTGGGCACTTACTTGTCCTGGCGATGTGTGGCCAGTATGTATCTTCCTTTTTTATTCCTACAATACTTTTATCATAGTGTTGCCTTGTTGAGATTTGGAATAGATGTTATACAATGGGGTCACTACGTGAAGGTATCAGCAAGTCTTAGAGAGAGAGGTATATAGAGGTGCATTGATCTCTTCATCTCAGCTCCTCCGAATCTGCTACTCTAGTAACCAGAAATCGAAACTCATTGCCTGAGAGCTAGAAACTCTTTGCACCTACTGTACACATATGACTTCTCATCCCCATCTCGCTACTTGACTGTTGACTACATTTTAGTTTTGGTGAGTTGTTTGTTATTAAAGTTGCTAAGGAAACATAGTAGCAGTAAATGACGGCAGATAAAGACCAGCATGGTCCATCTAGTCTGCCCAGCGAGGTGGTAAGAGCAGGTGCACCTGCCGCTCCATGCAGGTTGCCCCACCCCATGCCTTTGTTTAGGCGTGTACCCACCGCTCCATGTAGGTCACCCCTATTTGTTGAGCTATAAGAGGAAGTATGAATACTTAAATGAATATAAAGTCCCTTAAGCTTATTTAGTATATTCTATGCTATTTATGTTATAAATCCAAGAAAACACAGAACTAATCCTGAGGGAGGCGTGGCCGAATCATTTAGGCTTAACAACCTATAAATCAAAGACTGATACCCACACACCCTACGCTCAAACACTAACATAACGTTTTGCTGCTATGCTATGCTTCAACGGACTATCTTCATTTTCCCTAAGCTTTAAGACAACTTTCCTTGCAGGTAAATACTTACAGGTGTAAATTCTTTCTCATTAGTATCAGGTCCCTGTCTGCACATCTTCAGTCACTTTGCAAAAGCACCAAGAAGTTTCACTTTCTCTATCAGTTGTTTAAAAAGCATTTCTTAGTGTCGTCATTTTAATCATAATGAAATTTTTCATAGAATGAAATGAAGAAGAAGGGGTCTTCTTAATCAAGTTTATCCCAAAAAGAGTAACATGAGAGGAAAGCTTTGAGGGCCAAAGAATGTGTTGTACAAAAGCTCCTGGTTGGAATTTCGTCAGTAGAAGGTTCTCTTAGTTTTAGAAAATAAACAAAGGTATCTTTCTTATTTACTGTTACCGATGTAAAGATTTCCCTTCCAATATACCAGTTTGTATAAGGGTATAAAGCTTGAGTCCCAAACTGTCCTCCATTTCTGATCCTTTCATGAATATTTTATACTGTTTTGGGAGGGAGGGCAAGTTGCCTTCATCATTGTTGGAAAATCAAATAAACAAGGGGAAACAGGGAGCTGTTATGGTTCTTTTGCTTCGCAGTCAAATGTTAGTAAGAGATTAAGTGAGTTCAGTGACCTTTTCATTCAGCGAGCTTGACAATTGCTGACCCATGGCTGTAGAACTGTTGAGTACCACACATTCTTGCTCCATTATGAGCTACGATCACTCACACCGCCAAGCAGACGGCTGACAGGAAACCAGCTGCAGGGGGAAAGGCTTGATCTATATGGTACATTTCCTCACCAGACCAGACCTACTATTTATATCTGCCCCATGACTAAAAAAAAATGCTTTTAAAAGATGTGAAAATGCAGTCGTTTTCTAGAAACTACTTTTAGCTCCATAAGAGTCTGTTCTTATATTTTCCTTAATACTCAGAATTAAGTTTCTCTTTCTTGTTATGATTTTTCCCGAGGCATGATACAGAGGTTGGGCAGCACTTCAAGAATTATTTAAAGTTGTTTTTTTTTCTGGGTAATTGATATTTAAATCCAGGTTGGAAGCAGGGCCGGCGCGACGGTTTCTGCCACCCCAGACAGAAGCCCCAGCCGTGATGCCCACCTCTCCTGAGCTACACAGCTGTTGGCAGTCAGTGAGGGGGGGGCGGCACGGCTTAGGGCAGCAGCGGCCGGCAGCAGGCCAAGTGCTTTGGCACACATGGCCTGCCACTTCTGACCCTACTCTGACACAACTTCCTGTCGGAGGGGGGTCAGAAGCGGCAGGCCATGTATTGCGAAGCACTCGGCCAGCCGTGGGCACCGGGCCATGGCACCCACAGAGGTCTGCCACCTAGCCCCATAACCAACCCGTCCATTGAGCAAGAATGTTGTTCGTACAGAGCCCGTTGCTTCAGGGGACCCTGCGCAAACTTCTTTCTGCAGGGTTTGCAGGGCTAGCTTTGGAGGGAGCCGGGGATGCCAGAGGCCCCAGCTCGCCTCTGCACAGCGCTGGAGTGAAGAGCAGCATGCTCTTTCCCTTGCACTGTGTTTACATGAAGCCCACAGAAAACAGGAAATAACCTTTAACCTTTCTCGGTACTCAGCGGGCTTCACGTGAACACAGCACGAGTGAAGGAGCATGCTGCTCTTCACTTCAGCACTGTGCAGAGGCGAGCCGGGGCCTCTGGTGTCCTCGGCTCCCTCGTAAGCCACTCAGATAGGCGCAAGACTCTTTGGGGTAGGGGTGGGGGCTAGGATAGGACTGGAAATGGCTGATGGGGGGCTAGGGTAGGACTGGAAATGGGCTGATGGGCTGGGAGAGGACTGGAAATGGGATGATCGGGGGCTTGTACTGTATATGGGCTGATGGGGGACTGGGATAGGACTGCAAATGGCTTATGGGGAGACTAGGATTGGAAATGTGCTGATGCAGGGCTTGGACTGGAAATGGGCTGATGGGGAGCTGGGATAGGACTGAAAATGGCTGATGGGAGGCTAGGAATGGAAATGGGCTAATGGGGGGGGCTGGGATAGGGCTGGAAATGGGCCAATGGAGGGGGGGGCTTGGACTGGAAATGGGCTGATTGGAGGGCTAGGAATGGAAATGGACTGTTGAGGGGGCCAGGATAGGACTGGAAATGGGCTGATGGGGGGCTGGGAAAGGACTGGAAATGGCTAATAGGGGGGCTTGGATTGGAAATGGGCTGTGATTGGCTGGGATAGGACTGGAAATGGGCTGATGGGAGGCTGGGATAGGAATGACAATGGGCTGATGGGGGGAGCTTGGACTGGAAATGGGCTGATGGGAGGTGCTAGGACTGGAAATGGGCTGATGGGAGGTGCTAGGACTGGAAATGGACTGATGCGGGGAATGGGAGAATGGGACTAGAAGGGAGTGGATGCTTGGTGGGGCTGGAACTAGAAGGGAGCTGATGTTGGGGGAGGACTAGAAGGGGATGGGGCTGGGGGAGTAAGGATGGCGAGGGGGAAATATATTTTGTGTGGGAGGGAAGAAAATCTACGATTGACCTGATATTGGGAGAGTAATTGGGAATTGAGGATGGAAGGGTGACATCTGAGTGGATGAAAAAGAAATGGAGGAAAGAGCAAAAGGGGAAAGATCAGTATGTTAAAGCAGATGTAGAGAGAGAATGGAAAAAAACTAGAAGAGAGAAGAAAGGACAAATGGACAGCAGACAATGGAGGGTTAGCCGAAGACACAAAAAAAAACCAGAAGAAAGTGACTGGAGCAATTGCAACTGAAAAGTAAAATGCCCAAACAACTAAAGGTAGAAAAATACTTTTCTATTTTGAATTTATTAACTGGAATATGTCAGCTCTGGAAAATTTGCATTGTTAACATCTGCGTTTTTGTTTAGTACAAGAGGAAATTAATTCATATTTATATTAATTCCTGTATTGTTGTACATTCCAAGCTTGGCTTTTAGGGTTCCCAGTTTAATTATTGTCTTTCTGTTTCTAAATTGTGATCCCTTGTTCTTTGTTTGGTGATGGTCTATGTTCTGCATGTGTAAATGAGCTGAGGTATTCTGTTCATGTACTGTAGTTTCTGTGACATTGCCACTTGTTCTCTTTCCCCAGTAGAAGTATTGGTATTCTCTGAGATGTATTGGTTTAATATTTGCTGTGTTGCCTATTGATAGGTAGGGTACGGTGCTTTGTGAGTCCTGGTAGTACTGTTATGATATGGAGGGTTTGCTATGGGTTCTAAATCGGCAGTGTTTATAGTACTTCCTAATGTGAATGGTGGTTGGCACTGGAGTATAAGTGTAGAAATCTGGTAGTCTTTCTTTATCCAGACACTCATTAAGAGGCATGTTTACTGAAAGTTAGTGCACATTAACATTATGCAAATATGTATGCAAATGAGGCCCTTATTCAAATGAGGCCGCACAATGAGACTCCGCACATGGCCCCGCACCCCCCTTGGGCCGCCCCTTCCTAGCCCGCCTATTCGACAGGCCGGCCCTAGTTGGTAGGCATTCTTTCAACCATGGACCTCATGTTCTAAAGTGCAAAATCTTTTCCTAATAGTGAATTTTTCATGGAAAGTGGCCCAAAATCCCTTGAAACATGCAAAATGCCAAATTACAGGAACTTGATTTTATTTTTCATGTGAAGTACGCTTGTGTGAAGTTGCAGAAGTCCACTTTCTATGAAGTTTATTTAAAGTTGCCATTATTGAGCTGCAGTGATGAAAATTCATACAAAGCAGCTGATTAATGGCAAAACTCATGAAAACAATGCATAGAGAAAGCTCTTTGGGCCCACTTTCACAAGAAAGCTAACCGTGCCTCTTGAGATGTGGTTATTTTCTGTAAAGTTCCCGCCTTTTTGCAGTCGTGAAGATCCTGATGCCTTATGGTACTTGCAGCACTGATTCCAATTGGTAAAAATCATGGACTATAAATACTATACTGCATTTCAATACAAATTGAAAACCAGAACTGGCAAAAAATCTCACTCCTAGAAATGGGTAACTTGGCAACTCTACTGTAGAGTTCTTTTACTAAAGCGCGTTAAGGTTTTGTACTTACTGCACCTGAACTGCAAAAGTGGAGTGGAGATGTAGCCTAATGGTTAGAGAAGTGGATAGAACCTGGGAAGCTGGGGGTCGAGTCCCACTGCTGCTCTTTGTGATCTTGGGCAAGTCACGTAACCCTCTGTTGTTTCAGATCTGACCCCTGGTGGAAATCCTATGGTGCTACTGCTAGTGGTCAATCTTCAGGAGATCTGACATGGCACTGAGTGTGTGATTGGGGGAGGGGGTGGTGGGAGAGTATGGGGATGATATTGTTGCTAGCCACTATAGGATTTCTTTTCGCTGGTAGCATGGCTACGCTTAATACCACCACTTGAGGTAGCATGAAGTGCAGCCATGCTATCCGCAGTCCTGACAACTAGCATGCAATAACATCCCACACACTAGGAGGTATATCTTCTAAGCCAGGCTAAGGGTTAACCTAGGCAACTGAGATTAGGTCCCACTGAATAATATAGGACCTAGTTGCCGATAACCTGGTTTAATCGTTAGCCCTGCTCCAGCCACCATGTTTGTTTCCACCTGATTCCTCTCTAACCTATACTAATCACTTAGTTTGGGCTTTTTACCATGGCAGTGTGTTTAGCGCACGGTTATTGTTAGCGCACGGTAAAACCCATGCTAAGTGCTTAGCACATTGTAGTTAAAAGCCCCTCGTGAAAGACAGAGAGATCCTAAGGTTGGAATGTGCACACCTTTCTTTTTCTGTTCTGAACATCTTCACATACCAGGTGATAAAAATCCTTCTGGATCATGTGGGTGAAGTTTTGGTCAAACTGTTTTTATTATGCCAGACAAGGCCAGCACTACCTATAGGCAAACTAGGCAGTTGCCTAGAGTGCCAGTCTTCCAGGAGCACCTACTGCCACCAGGGCCTACAGTGTCGGCAATGGGATGGAAATCACAACGCTGTCTTGCACTAGCCCTGCATATTGTTTTGTTATGAACTGAAATGGCAGCTGGGTAAAATTGTGTTCAGTAGAAAGCTGAATAGTTTAAAGTTCTGTTTTGTACAAATCCCCTCACAATAACCATGACAAATAATTGATCAAGGCTCGACAAATCTTGGGTACCAGGTTGCCATGGCGTTTATAAATTGCACCCTGGTGCCTGGAATTTCTTGCCCCCAAGTGTTTTCGCTGTGTAGCAGTTCTGCTGAATAAACCCATGCTTTCTAATTTCCAGCCACAATCAGCCATCTGCAAGTGACTTGAGCCATACAGTGGTGGTGGTTTGGGCTGATGTCATAGTGCAAGATCTGAAACTGTGAAATTAACCTAAACTTCCTTCACTGCACAGCCCAAACTTGCAGAGATCTGATTATGGTAGAAAAGTAGGAAGCGTGGTATTTTTTCTACACAAAGTAAGAGGAATTAGTGCGAGAGAGAGACTGGATGAAGGCTGAGGGGGCTTATGAGAAAGAGATTGGGTGAAGGCTGTGGGAGGGACCTATGAGAAAGAGACAGGGTAAAGGTTAGGGGAAGAAGTTATGAGAAAACGAAACTGGGTGAAGGCTAAGGGTTAAGAGAAAGATTGAGCGAAGGCTGGGCAGGGTTATGAGTAAGAGAGTAATGCTTGGACTGGTGGCAACAGTGATCATTGATTGGGGGGGGGGGTAACAGAATTAAGGAGCAGTTATAGGTATTTTAAGTACCTGGCTCCTTGCTTTGCACTTTCCCCAGCCTACAGGCTATGGACTTGCTCTCTGTTAAATTTTGGTTACACACCTCCAGCTCTTGGTGACACCCCAGCTGAGAACCATCTGTATTAGAAGAATGTGTACATTTAATTCTTGGGATCATACCAGCAACAGACTGAATCAGGGTAGAAAACTGTTTTGTTATAGCTTGTCTCACATTCTCGTAAGTCTGATCTTTGTAATGCTTTAATTCTGAAAATGTTGCTGAACATTTTCAGAAGCCCATGTGAATTTCGCTCAGGACCTCACTGCTATTTCATGAGATGGATGATTACACTTTTTAGGCTTGAGGAGCTGTCTCATAGATAGCTCGTAGTATGAATGTCCAAAATAATTTTTCCCATCTCAATGTGAGTGGTTTGCTTTCTATATTTATTGAGAATGGTTCAGTCATCTTGAGTTGGTATATATAATTAAAGTTCTCTTTACTATCAGGAAAGACATTTCTGAATTCTGATCATATTGATTAGAAAATATACAGAAAGATATAGATGTTGCTTAGTGTAACTGGTCAATATTTTCTCCCCATGAGAATATGCATAAATGCCACCAAGGGGGATTGTCACTAACATGTAACCCCACTGGTCCCTTGGATGGCAGGCCGGTCCTACCAGGGCCAGGTCACAGAACAAACACATCCCAGACTCTCTCTCTCACTCCTTCACTCAGCCAGCCTACATTCTTATTGATGGGGCGTACATTTGGGGGGGGGGTGAGGAATGGAGGGTGCATAAACCAAAGAGGCTCTAAACTCTAAATTGGGTGTTCCAGTTCTCTTTACTGTGGCAAAATGTCCAAATCAAGCAACAACAGTCTGTAATATTTAGTGCAACGCTACAAAGTCTGTGGTGATATGGGTGTGTCCCTTTATGTATCTGTGCCCGTGATCCCAGTTTAAAGATGTATCCGTTCTGGTTTGGGCTAAGAGATCCCAGATTAGGAATCTTGAGCACTGAGCAGATCGCAGTGTCTTTATTCTCTCCTCTCTGGGATCCTATTCCTCAAATCCAGCGCTTCTCAACCAGTCTGCCACAGTAAACATATCGGTGTGCTGCGGGAGCTCGCCCTGGAACTTACAGTGAAAGGCAGCAAAAGGCACATTTAGGCACAGTAACAGCTGATTCACATATGTTTTGTGTGTGAAGCAGCCTATTTGCACCATTTCTGAAGTCTCTCCCACGGTGTTCTTTGGGCTCCATTGCTGTGCCAACATGGACCCAGACCGAGACGCAGCCACTGGGCCCCCCCCCCCCCCCCGAAGACAGTGAATAAGCCCTACTCCATCTCTGCTTCTGCTCCTCCCGTCCACCCCTCCCCACTTCCCCACTCAAATGCTACTGCGTCTGGCCTTGGAGGGCCCCCCCTTTCACCCATTGTTGCTGTTGCCTGTCCAGACAACAAGGGGGGAAGACAGGTACAAATGCTGTCATTTATATTGTTTAATTTTTATACTGAGCTCAGGCTTTAGCAGTGCTTTGTGGATGGGGGCGAGGGGAAGAAGATGAGCAGAAGTGTTGCTTGTAGGGGAGAGGGTGCGGAAGTGTGGCCTGTCTGGAGGGAGGAAAGTGGAGAGGAGAACAAAAACCTGAAAGAGTCCAGGGCCTGCCTATATGTCATGTGTGCACTGAGGTGGCTGTGGCTCATCCTACCCCCTCCAGTGTCCTAGACTTTGGGTCTTAGACTTTAGGAAAACTAACTTTGCCAAGATGGGACAATACCTCAAGAAGTCAATAATGGGATGGGAACAGCTGGGGGATGTAGAAAAAACAGCAGGCAAAACTGAAAAGGGATATTTTAAAGGCAACAAACCATTTTGTTAGAAAGGTAAATAAATCTAAAAGGAAAAGGAGGCCGCTGTGGTTCTCAAAAGAAGTAGCTGAAAAGCTGAAGAAAAAGAGGGAGGCCTTCATAAAATACAAGAGATCACAGAGAGAGGAAGACAGGCATCTGTATTTGGAAAAAAACTTAGAGAAGCTAGCAAAGTAGTCAGGAAAGCAAAGATACAAAAAGAAAAAGAAATAGCCAGTGGAATAAAATGGGGGGATAAGACCTTTTTCAGATATGTTAGTGAGAGGAGGAAGGATTTCCACTAATGATATGTAGATCCAAGTGCCTACAATCGGCCAGCACTTTACTGTACCCACCATGTAGAGGTATTACTCGTAGTTGTAAACTGTGTTTTATGCATACTATTTTCTACCTGGCGGAACGGTATTGGTCTAATTTGCCCAAACATTTGAAATGTAGCCCCTCTTTTTATAAAAGATTGAGAACATGGTTGTTCAATTTATCTAAAGTTGTTTCATTATCTTTTTATTACTGTTTTCTATTTTTTCTATTCTGTAAAACCGCACAGAACCACTACATTGTGCGGGATTGTTTCAGTCTATAAAACTGTGTTAGATTAGATTAGAAGGGCAAAAGTGGTATTGTCAGACTCAAAGGTGCAGGAAAGGAATATGTACAAACTGATGAGGATAAAGCGGATTTGCTTAACAAATATTTCTGTTCTGTGTTCACAGATGAAGGGCCAGAAGCAGGACCTCACAAAACACCCACAAACAGGAACAGAAGCAACAGGGATCTCGAACGTTTTTCAGGACTGTGTTTGCGAGGAACTAGCTAAACTAAAAGTAGACAAAGCAATGAGTCCGGATGGGATACACCCTAGAATACTGAGGGAACTTGGGGACGTTATAGCAGCTCCACTGACTGACCTTTCAATGCCTCTTTGGAGTCAGGAGTAGTGCCAGAGGACTGGAGAAAGGCACATGTGGTCCCTTTACACAAAAGTGGTCGTAAGGATGACTTTGAGAACTACAGGCCAGTTAGTCTAACCTCTGTGGTTAGTAAATTATTGTAAAGGCTACTAAAAGAGAAAATAGTGAGGTTTCTGGAGTTCAGTGGATTACAGGATCCAAGGCAGCATGAATTCACCAGAGGTAGGTCTTGTCACATAAATCTGATTGATTTCTTTGACTGGATGACCAGGAAGTTGGAGCGAGGGAGAATCCTAGATGTGGTGTACTTAGATTTCAGTAAACCTTTGACACTGTTCTGCACTGGTGACTTATAAACAAACTGAGCATCCAAGGGATGGACTCTAACGTTACTGATTTCGCAGCTGAAATTTAATACTAAAAAATGCAGGGTCATGCATTTGGGCTGCAAAAATCCAAACAAGCAGTACAGTGTAGGGGGTGAAGTACTTCTGTCCGTGAAAGAAGAGCAGGACCTGTCTGATGATCTTAAAGTAGCTAAATGGGTAGAAAAGATGGTGATGAAAGCTAGAAGGATGCTTGGGTGCATAGGGAAAGGAATGGCCAGCAGAAAAAAGGAGATGATAGTGCCTCTATATAGGTCTTTGGTGTGACCTCATTTGGAGTACTGTGTGCGGTTCTGGAGACCACACCTTCAAAAGGATGTGAATAGGATGGAGTCAGTACAGAGGGCGGCTACTAAAATAGTTAGTGGTCTTCGTTACAAAGCATATGAGGACATACTTAAGGATCTTAATATGTACACCTTAGAGGAAAGGCGGGATAGAGGTGATATGATTGAGATGTTTAAATACCTCCATGGCATAAATGAACAGGGAGGAGATCTTCTTTTGATTGAAAGCAAGCTCTGCTATGAGGGGACATGGGATAAGGGTGAAAGGGAGATAGATTCAGGAGTGATATGCGGAAATATTTCTTTACGGAAAGAGTGGTGGATGCATGTAATAGTTTCCCAGTGAAGGTGATAGAGATGAGGACAGTATCTGAATTCAAAAAAGCATGGGACAAACACAGAGGATCTCTAAAGGGAAAAAGGGGACTGTTGTAATGGTTGATATGGAAGGACAGACTAGATAGAAACATGACGGCAGAAAAAGACCACATGCCCTATGTCCTCGAGGGGTCAGACTGCCTCAGAGCGACCTCCGCGAACTGCACGATGTAAGCGCAGGCCCCACACTCTCTCAGGGTTTTTGTGTGTCTGCAGCATTCTTTCTTCTTGCCTTAAAATGCATTTTTATTCTCTTCTCCACCCTCCCATCCCCCACAGGACAGGCAGCACTTCTGTAATACCTCTCCCAACAAAATCCACCTTTCCTGGGGGGGGGGGGGGATGGAGAAGAGAATATAAGTGCTTTTTAGGGCAAGAGGCAAAAGTGCTGCAGGCACACAAAGTCCTGAGATTGTCCGGGATAGCCCTTGACATCGGTGGAGGTGGCTCTGATGCATTCTGACCCCTTGAGGACATCGGAGGGAGTGGAGTGTGTAGAGCTACCTCAGTGCGCAGCACATGGAAAGCAAGCAGGTCCAGTGCTTTCTTTCTCTTTCGTGTCTTGGGTCTGCTGTGGTCGCTACTTTGGAGTTGCTGGCTATATGGTGAGGCCGTAGCAGGAAGGGGATAGAAACGAGGAAGGGAGATGCTGGACATAGGGGGAGGGGAAGGAGGGGCATGGAAGAGAATGAAAGGGACTCGGAGGAAAGATGCTTGAAAGAGGGGGACTGAGACACCAAGGGTTATGCTGGACATGAAGGGAAGGAGGGATACAACAAAGGGGGAATCTTGGACATGGAAAGGTAGGAAGACACTGGGGAAGAGGAAGGGCAGAGAGACTGGACATGGAGAAAAGAGACAGGAGTTAGTGAAATACTTAGAAATAACAGGCTGGGGAAGGAGAGGGAGACCGGGGAAAGGTAAAGATGGAAAGCCTGCTGTGTGAAAAAAAGGGGAGGGAAAGTAAGAAAGAGGAATGAAATATGGTTAGGAAGTGGAAAAATAAATGGAAGCAAACCGAAGAAAACAAATCAATGTTAGAGATTGATGGAAGGGAGGAAGTGAAGACAGGAGCAAAGAGAAGAAATGGCAAATGGCCAGGAGACCTTGGGAAAATATTAAGACAGGAAAGTAGAACACAAAGATTGGGACCAACACGATGGGAAAAATAAAACAACCAGGTAGTGATTGGAGTATGTCAGGTTTTGGGTAATCTACAGCTGCCAGTTGCTGGTATTAGACATGCACAGGGTGCACATCACACTTGGGGCCTTCTCTGGCCTGGGGAGTGGGACCCAGGGCAATGCTCTGGTTGTACCCCCTCCCCCATGCCGGCCTGACATGTGCTGTCTTTATATATTGCACAGTATGGAGGAAATGCAGCTCTTTATAGTTCTCTGATGTGCTACATGCAGAGTCTGGCTTCTTGGGGTTTTGGTTTAATTTTTATCTACAGATCTCTATTTTTAGTTGTGATGTCTCACTCTGCATTTGGTGAGGGTCTGTGTGTGTTCTGTGTGTATGACATGCCAGGTATTCTGTTACCATTAATTTGCTGTAGTAATCTGACTTGTTCAGTTTTCCCAGTAGGTGTACTGCTGTTTCTAGAACTCACTGCAATATTTATGATGCTCTCTTTTCATAAGTTGGGCCCTTGTTGTGTGAGTTTTGGAAGTTTGCTCGAGAATAATCCTACATGACTTTTTTGTAGTTTTTTTTGTATTACTTCACAATATGCCTGGTACTGAGAGGGTTTATTCTGTGTTTACTGAGATGCACTGGCGGGTTATATGGATGCAGGACATATATTTGGATGTAATAAAGTATGGAGGAGCACGTGTACTGCTTACTAGGGGCATGTTTACTATAAGTGGGATTTTTTGCACTTATCGCAAACTGATAGCAACCCTAATGTGCAGCCCCTGCCTACTCTCTGCCCAATTCATGTCCCAACATGTGGTACGCAGCGCACATTTTTTGACTGCTAACAATCAAGGGACAATCAACAATCCAGAGAACTAGATCAAGGGCATGCGATGGATGTGATCTATCTAGATTTCAGCAAAGCCTTTGATACTGTTCCTCATCGGAGGCCTATCAATAAACTCAACAGCTGACAGATGACAGAAGGTGATGGTAAACAGAACTCACTTGGATGAAAGGAAGGTGATTAGCGAGGTGCCCCAGGGTTTGATCCTGGGACCGGTACTGTTCAATGTATTTGTGAGTGATATTGCTGAAGGACTGAATGGAAAAGTCTGTCTTTTTGCAGAAGACACGAAAATTTGCAACAGAGCGAACTCCCCTGAGAGAGTGGATAACATGAGGAAAGCTGGAAGAATGGTCTAATGCTTGGCAGTTAAGATTTAATATGAAGAAGTGCAGTGTCATGCACTTGGGAAGCAGAAATCCAAGGGAATTGTATGCGATAGGGGGCGAGAGTTTGGTGTGCCCGGACTAGGAGAAGGACCTCAGAGTGATTGTTTCTGAGGATCTCAATGTGACGAGACAGCGTGACAAGGCACTGGCAAAAGCCAGGAGGATGTTGGGTTGCATACAAAGAGGAATTACCAGCAGAAAGGAAGAGATACTAATGATACTGTACAAGTCACTGGTGAGGCCTCACTTGGAATATTGTGTTCAGTTTTAGAGACCGTATCTCGCAAAGGATATAAAAAGACTGGAAATGGTTCAGAGGAAGGCGACCAAAATGATTTGGAGCCTGCATCATAAGACTTATGAGAAGAGACTTGAAGACCTAAATATGTACACTCTGGAGGAGAGGAGGGACAGGAGAGATATGATAGAGACCTTTAAATACTTAGAGTATTAATGAGCAAACAAACCTCTTCCAAAGATGGGGAAGCTGTAAAACTAGAGGGCATAACATGAAGCTGCAAGGGGGTAAACTGAAAGGAAATGTCAGGAAATACTTTTTCACTGAAAGGGTGGTGGATGCTTGGAATGCCCTCCCGATGGAAGTGGTGGGGGCAAACACAGTGACAGAATTCAAAATGGCATGGAACAGACACAGTGGATCTCTTTACAGCAACAGGATAAAATAAAAATAAACATAACTATCTCTTATATCTCAACAAATAAGGGTGCCCTATACGGAGCGGTTGGTACACCCCTAAACAAAGGCATGGTTAGGGGTGACCTGCATGGAGCGGCAGGTGCACCTACTCTTGCTGCCTTACTGGGCTGACTAGATTGACCATACTGGGCTTTATCTGCCGTCATTTACTATGTTACAATGTAAGGGGCAAGGGGCCAACAACTAGCAAATACAGTGACTTTGCAAAACGTGATCTGGTGTGCCTTGACATAAAAAAGGTTGAGAAGCACTCCTGTAATCATTCCTTCAGTACTTGGCAGCAACCTTTTCACCGTACCTTCCCTGGCTGGTAAAGTCCACTTCAGCACCTCAGTTGGGCTTAGGAAGCAAGCCAACAGCTTCATACACTCTTCCACATGCAGGCAGAGGGGTGGGTAAAACCTCTGACCATCTGCCCAGTCTTCACAAACAAACAACTCAAGAATCAAGGACTGATTTCATATTGGAAACACAACAAATCAAAAGACTGGGCCCCAGCAGGGCCTTGCATACAAGCTCCAACAGAGAGACTCACAAGCCACACTTCAGTCAAGAACCAAAAGTAAACCAAAGTTTACATCCTTTGCACTGGGGTTGTTCTGGGTCAGGCAAAACCAAAACAGCCATCCTATGAGGGGGGTGTTACAAAAGATGGCATACACTTATTGCTAAGGCTAGAAATAGAATGATCCTATACACAAAGCAAGTGGGATTGGTTAGGGCCCTGAAGGGATCTTTAATACGCAATCTCATCAGTAGGGAACTGAGTTTGCAGGTTCATTTATTGAAGGGAAAGAGTGTCATAGAGTTAGATGGGATACATCTAAGGAAGTTAGGGAAGTTCTAGTGGCTCCATTTTCTGACCTCGTCAACGCTTTAGAGTTGGGAAATATCTCGGAAGACTAGAAACGGGCAAAGTAATTTGTCTACACAGAAGTAAGGAGGTTGCTGTAAACTCCAGGCCAGTTAGTCTGATCTTCGGGTGAGTAAATCTATAGAATCGTTGCTAAATTAGAGGACAGTGTAGTTTCTGGAATCCAGTGGAGTACAAGATCCAAGAAAACATGGCTTTTCCAGAGGTATGCCCTGCCAGACTTTGGCCATGCCTTTCTAAATGAGCCTGATCTCGTTTGATCTTGAAAGCTAAGTAGGATTGGGCCTGGTTAGGATTTGATAGGAGACCTCCTTGGGATACCAGGTGCTGTATGCTTAGAGGCTAATTCTATTCTGGCCGTCCAGCCCCTGTACAGCCCTCAGCATCTGGGTGTGTAGTGGTAGCACCTGATTCTGATCCCGCAGGAGCTAGATGTGCCTGCGGGATCAGAATTAGGTCTACCAGCCTGGACATGCAGGCTGGGCCCCAATTCTGATGGACTGCACACCCAGCAGATCCCCAGCTAACTCAGCCAGACTCCGTAATGGAGCTGCAGTGCCATGGTGTCTCATTGCCATGGCACCGCGGCTCCATTACGGAGCCATGATCCTTGACTGATGACCCAAATTGCCCTTTTCCCACAGCCCGACCCCTGATCCGGCCTCCCATGGCCAGGTCAGGCTGCGGGGCAACCCCTGCATCCCCTTACTGTTTTGTCCTGGCCTGGCACTGCAGTCCCCTGTCTACGTGGCCAACCCCAGACATACAGGGCCAACCTCAGAATCAGCCCTTGAAGTTCAGGGTCATGGCCCACCAATGCCTCGCCCTCACTCCACCTCCAGACCACACCCTCCTGCCCCCATCTAAGGCTCCCCATACAACAGCGCTGTTCTTATGGGAAGCCTTTACACCAGGAGCGGCAGGGGGATGTACAGCAGGGATGTACGTCCAGGCAGAATGATCCCCTTACTGTGCAGAAGAAAGACCTGACAATCTACTTCTGGTCATACCTTGCCAAGAAAACCCAGGGGATCGATTGTTCATGTTTCCAAATGTGTGCCCAATGCAGACTCATCTCATTTAACATGGCTTCTGTTTTTAGATGTTTATAAATTGTGAGGTTACTATTTAAACCCTGTAGTCAGAGTTTTTTAAAATTCTGGCAACAAACTTTAAATCATTTGCGTATGTTCAGTGCCATTATATGAATTGCGCTCAGTGCTAGATATGTATAGAAGTGCTATTCCGCCACCCACTGCAGATCTAAGTGGTTTAATTAGGAACAGCCTTTTTTCTGATCACTAGCTGATCTGCAGTTGGGTGGAACTCACACGCCTCCCTTCCTCTATCCCGTCACTATCCAGACAGTGCTGAGGCAGTTCGTAAGAATCTGCAGTGGAACAATTCTGCAATTGAAAATTCATTGATAGTGCACTTACACCTCTAGTGGCGCAGCTAAACATGTAAGTGCTTTTGAATATTGTTCCATTTAAACGTAGGTGTTTATTTTCCAGCCAATTAGGGCCTCTGGGTTTGTTGATGTTTTCAGAGTGCAGATGCTATTCCTAGGGACCTTTTCCAATTCAATCAGATCCATGCATTTCATACATACCGAGTCACATGCATTTGGCAGAGCTCTTCAACTCACATGCCAAGGTGCCCTCCCTACACACTTTTTAGAAGTGAGTTCTCTCCTCTAATTGCCCAATTTCAGCCCTGTCTTAATCGCAACAAAAGTTAAAAAAAAAAGTCAGTATGTAGAGTCTATGCACAGGCTTGGTGTTTACAGGTCCTTCTGACCTCTGACACAGAAAGTCTGCATAGGAAGTGGGGGGTGGGAGCCGCAGACACTCAGCATGCAGATTTTATTTATTTATTTTATTTAACCAATTTTTTATACTGCCTTATCATAAAATCAAAGCGGTTTATAAAAAATCTCAAATCGTTACAGAGAGCACATGTTTTAACTAGGGAGGGGTGACATGCGGGAACTGCACAGAGGCATAACGTATTTTCAGTGAGAGCATATGTACATCAGACAGTTGTTGATTAAGCATGTGACAAGAGGAGGGTGGGCTCTGGACTCTGAGGCTCTACACTGCCCTTTTCTGTTATTAGTTTAGTCACAGACCTGAGAGGACAGAGGCATTGGCCGCAGTGGCGGCCCAGAACATGAAAGAAAGTGAGTGAGAGATGCTGGATCGAGGGGGAAGGGAATGCAGGCAGTGGGGAATGCTGTATGAGGGAGGGGGGGGATGATCTGATTGACACAGGGAAGAGAAAAGACATAAAGATTCTGGACATGGGGGGGGGGGTGAAAGGGACAGGAGCGAGTGATGCTGGACATGCAGGGGCGGCCCAAGGGGGGTGCGGGGCCATGTGCGGAGACTCGGTGCGGGGCCTTATTTGCATAAATATTTGCATAATGTTACCATACACTAACTTTTAGTAAACATGTCTCTTAATGAGTGTATGGATAAAGACAGACTACAAGATTTCTACATTACTATAATCCAGTGCCAACCGCCAGGCATATTAGGAACTACTACAAACGCTGCCCATTTAGAACCCATAGCAAACCCGCCGTACCCTGACAGCATTACCAGGACTCACAAAGCACCATACCCTACCTATCAAAAGGCAACACTGCAAATATTAAACCAATACATTTCAGAGAATACTGGGGAAAGAGAACAAGTGGCAATGTCAAATAGGAATTACATAAATAGAATACCTCAGCTCAGTTACACATGCAGAACATAGACCATCACCAAACAAGGAATCACAATTTAGAAACAGGAAGGCAATAATTAAACTGGGAACCCCAAAAGCCAAACTTGGAATGTACAACACCACTGTAGAAATAAAACTATAAATTAATTTCCTCTTGTACCAAACAAAGCGCAGACGTTAATGATGCACATTTCCCAGAGCTTTCATATTCCAGTTAATAAATTCAAAATAAAGAGAAATCTTTCTACCTTTTGTGCATTTTTTTCAGTTGCAATTGCTCCAGCCACTTTCTTCTGGTTTCTTCATATTTTCTGCTAACTGTCCATCGTCTGCTGTCCATTTGTTCTTTCTTCTCTCTTCTAGTTTTTTTTTCCATTCTCTCTCTACATCTGCTTTAACATACTAATCTTTCTCCTTTTGCTCTTTCCTCATTCCTATTTCATCCACACAAATTTTACCCCTCCATCCTCAATCCCCACTTACTCTCCCAATACCCCGCCAATTGTAGATTTTTCATCCCTCCCACACAAAATATATATTTTCCCCTCTCCATTTTACTCTCCCAGCCCCATCCCATTCTAATCCTTCCTCAACATCAGCTCCCTTCTAGTTCCAGTCTCATCCAGCATCCATTCCCTTCTAGTCCCTGCATCAGCCCATTTCCAGTCCTAGCCCCCCATCAACCCATTTCCAGTCCTAGCTCCCCCATCCATTTTCAGTCTGAGTCCCTTCATCAGCTCATTTCCAATCCTAGCCCCCATCAGCCCATTTCTAGTCATTTCCTAGCCCCACCATCAGCCCATGTCAAATCCTAGCTCCCCTCCACTCAGCCCAATTCCAGTCCAAGCCCCCCATGAGCCTACTTCCAGTTCTAGCCCCTCCATGAGTCCATTTCAATTCAAGCCCCCACCACAGCCCATTTCCAATCTTAGCTCCCCCCAACAGCCCATTTCCAGTCCTATCCTAGCTGCTCCATCAGCCCATTTTCAGTCCTAGCTCCCTTCCCTCACAGCCCATTTCCATTCCAAGCTCTCTCCCCATCAGCTATTTGCAGTTCAAGCCTCCCCTTCCACTCAGCCCATTTCCAGTCATAGCAACCCCCCAACCCATTACCAGTCCTAGCCCCCCATCCACCCACTTCCAGTCCTAACCCCATCACCCCATTTTCAGTTTAAGCCCCCCTATAACCCATTACCAGTCCTAACCCCCCCATCAGCCCACTTCCATTCTTAACCCCATCAGCCCATTTCCAGTCAGCCCCCCATAGCTCATTGCCAGTCCTAACCCCCCCCATCAGCCCACAGCCCATTACCAGTCCTAACCCCTCCCCATAGCCCATTACCAGTCCTAGCCCCCCATAGCCCATTATCAGTCCTAACCCCCCCATAGCCCATTAGCAGTCCTAACCCCCATCACCTCATTTCCAGAGAGCCCCCATCAGCCCACAGCCCATTACCAGTCTTAACCCCCCCCCCCACAGCCCATTACCAGTCCTAGCCCCCCCCATAGCCAATTATCAGTCCTAACCAACCCCCATAGCACATTACCAGTCCTAACCCCCCCATCGCCCCATCCCCCCCCTTGCCAGTCTTAACCCCCCCTACCAGTCTTAACCCCCCCAGTCTTAACCCCCCCTTGCCAGTCTTAACACCCCCCAGCCCATTGCCAGTCTTAAACTCCCCCCCCTTGCCAGTCTTAACCCCCCCCTTGCCATACTTTACACCCCCCCCCTCCCATTGCCTGTCTTAAACTCCCCCCCTTGCCAGTCTTAACCCCCCCTTGCCAGTCTTAAACTCCCCCCCCTTGCCAGTCTTAACACCCCCCCAGCCCATTGCCAGACTTAAACTTCCCCCCCGTGCCAGTCTTAACCCCCCCTTGCCAGTCTTAACACCCCCCCCGCCCAGTGCCAGTCTTAAACTCCCCCGCCCCCCCCCCATTGCCCGTCTTAAACTCCCCCCCCCCCCCCCCGCCGCCGCTGCTTATGGCAAAATTTTTTTTAAAAAAACTGGCTCTGGCTGCTGCTGCTACCACCGCGGCAGCGGCAGAATGGAGTGTCCCGCGGGGCCTCCTCTTCTCTCGTTGAGCCCCTCTGCAAAGGCTTTCAGATTCGCGAAGGGAGAAAGTCTCCCTCGCGTCTCTGTTAAGCCCGCAGGGGCTAATGGGAAATTTCCCATCAGCCCCTCGCGTCTAAAGGGGCAGATGGGAAATTTCCCATTAGCCCCTGCGGGCTTAACAGAGACGCGAGGGAGACTTTCTCCCTTCGCGAATCTGAAAGCCTTTGCAGAAGGGCTGAACGAGAAGAGGAGGCCCCGCGGGACACTCCATTCTGCCGCTGCCACGGTGGTAGCGGCAGCAGCCAGAGCCAGTTTTTTTTTTTTTAAGTAATTTAAAAAAAAAGCAGAATGCTCTTTGCGCGGGGCCCTGTGCAAAAAACATTCTTGCTCAATGGACGGGCCGGCCCTGTGGACATGCAAGAGGGAAGAGAAGAGAAGAGACATAGGGAGATAAAAGAGAAAGAGAGAAGGGGCATGCTGGCCATGGGTGTGATGAAGGGGAGGGGAGATGAAAAGCTATGATAGATGCACTGAAAAAGACAGAACTTGAAGACTGGTTGGTGAGAAGAAGGGGTGAAATCTTGGTGGATAGAAAGGCAGAAAAATAAATGGAAGTAAGGTGGAAGGAAAAGATCAATGACAGATGAATGTAGGGAAGGAAGTGAAGAAGACGGGAAGAGAGAAAAGAAATGGCTAATGGACAAGTGGCCCTGGAAACCGAGTTAAGAGGACAGACAAGCAAAGCAGCACCAGAGACTGGGACCAACATGATTAGAAAAGTAAACTCACCAGAACATAAAGATAGAAAAAATAATTTTATTTTCAGTTTAGTGATTGGATGTGTCTGTTTTTGGAAATTACATTTGCTATCTCCCTATTTTGCACTGTTGCAGCGAAGTGCACGCAATGAATAAAACCAGGAGTCAGTTCGAAGATCCAAGCCAAGCATTCTTTATTCTTAGGTCGGGGCTGGGACTCAGGCCTAGCTTACAGGCCTCTCATATGTTTACATAAGTTTATAGGCTATTCTAGGCCATAGCCTACCACAGCACAGTACAGGAGGAAATGAATTAGTGTCTCAATTTCTCTGGCATTGCCTTTTATAGTCTGGCTTCTTGGGGTTTCAGTTTAATTTTTGCCTACATATTTCTGTTTTTAGTTTGTGTAATTTATTCTATATTTGATGAGAGCCTATCGGTATTTAGTATGTGTGATATGGGAAAGATAGCCATGAAGGGGGAAGTGATCATATTGGGTGACTTTAATCTACCCGATGTGGATTGGAGTGTTCCTTCTGCAAATTTGGAAAAAAGTAAAAAAAATTTTGGATGCCTTCCAAGAAGCATTACTTAGACAAATGGTGATAGAACCAACCAGGGAAAACTCAACGCTGGATTTAGTGCTCACCAATGGTGATAGCGGTGGGTGCCCATGTGAGCAGCAACAATCATCACACGGTGTAGTTTGAGATAAAAGCCAAGGTGGAGTCCAGTCACAGCAAGCTCAAAGTCCTAGACTTCAAAAGCACTGACTTCAGTAAAATGGCCAAGCGCCTAAAGGAGGAGTTGACAGGGTGGGAGGGAATAAGGGAAGTGCAATTGTAGTGGGCTAAACTAAAGGGGGCAATAAAAGGCAATAAAACTATTCGGTTCCCTAAAGAAGTGGCTGCAGAAATAAACACAAAAAACACAGCTTTCACAAAATTCAGAAGTTCGCAAACAGAGGAACACAGAAAAGAATACAGGATAAAGCTAAAAGAGACAAAAAGAGAAATAAGGAAAGCAAAATCAAAGGCAGAAGAAAAGATGCCAAAGATGTGAAGTGTGGTGACAAAATGTTTTTCAGGTATATTCGGGAGAAGAGGAAGATCAGAGGTGGAAATTGCAGGACTCAAAAGTGCCAGGAACGGATTTATGGAAAAGAGACATTGAAAAAGCAAAAATGCTAAACAAATACTTCTGCTCTGTTTTTACTAAAGAAAATCCTGGAACAAGGACCATCTGTGATTGACAAATATACAAATGGGAATGGAGTAGATACCACACCATTCACAGAAGATGATGTGTTTGAGAAGCTTGCAAAACTGAAAGTGGACAAGGCCATGGGCCCGGATGGGATACATCCCAGGATACTGAAAGAACTCAGAGAGGTTCTTGCGAGGCATTTAAAGGATGTTTTTAATAGATCCTTGGAGACAGGAGAAGTTCCACAGTACTGGAGAAGGCTGATGTGGTACCTCTTCACAAAAGTGGTAATAGGGAAGTGACAAACTGCAGACATGTAAGCCTTATCTCGGTGGCAGGAAAAGTAATGGAGGCGCTCCTGGAAGAGCGAATAGTGGACTTTCTCAAAATCAATAAGTTGCATGATCCAAAGCAACATGGTTTTACCAAAGGACGTTCTCGCCAAGCAAATCTGATTGAGTTCTTTGACAGGGTGACCAGAGAACTAGATCAAGGGCATGCAATGGATGTGATATACCTAGATTTCAGCAAAGCTTTTAATATTCTTCCTCATAGTGGGCTAATCAATAAACTAAACAGCTTGGGGATGGGTACCAAGGTGGTGAACTGGATCAGAAATTGATTGACTGACAGATGACAGAAGGTGATGGTAAATGGAACTCACTCAGATGAAAGGAAGGTGATTAGCGGTGTGCCCCAGGGTTAGATCCTGGGACCAGTACTTTCAATATAATTGTGAGTGATATGAATGGTAAAGTCTGTCTTTTTGCAGATGACACGAAAATTTGCAGCAGAGTGTACTCCCCTGGGGTAGTAGATAACATGAGGAAAGATCTTCCAAAGCTGGAAGAATGGTCTAATGCTTGGCAGTTAAGATTTAATGTGAAGAAGTGCAGTGTCTTGCACTTGGGAAGCAGAAATCCAAGGGTATTGTATGCGATAGGGGACGAGAGGTTGGTGTGCACGGTCCAGGAGAAGGACCTTGGAGTGATTGTTTCTGAGTATCTCAAGGTAACAAAACAGTGTGATAAGGTGGTGGCAAAAGCCAGAAGGATGCTGAGTTGCATACAGAGAGGAATTACCAGCAGAAAGGAGGAGGTACTAATGCAACTGTACAAGTCGCTGGTGGGGCCTCACTTGGAATATTGTGTTCAGTTCTGGAGACCGTAAGGATATAAAAAGTCTGCAAACAGTTCAGAGGAAGGCGACCAAAATGATTGGAGCCTGCTCCAGAAGACATGAGAAAAGACTTGAAGACCTAAATATGTACTGTATATTCTAGAAGAGAGGAGGGACAGGGGAGATATGATTCAGACCTTTAAATACTTAGAGTATTAATGAGCAAATAAACCTCTTCCAAGGGCGGTGAAGCTGTAAAACTAGGGGGCAAAACATGAAGCTGCAAGGGGTAAACTGAAAGGCAATGTCGGGAAATACTTTTTCACTTAAAGGGTGGTGGATGCTTGGAATGCCCTCCCGGTGCAGGTGGTGGGGGCAAACACAGTGACAGAATTCAAAATGACATGGGACAGACACAGTGGATCCCTTTATAGCAAGAGGATAAAATCAAAATAAACATAACTATCTCTTATATCTTAATAAATAGGGGTGTCCTGCACGAAGTGGTGGGTACTCCCCTAAACATAGGCATAGGGAGGGGTGACCTGCATGGAGCGGCAGGTGTACCTACTCTTGCTGCCTTGCTGGGCAGAATAGATGGACCATACTGGTCTTTCTCTGCCATCATATACTATGTTACTATATAAGACCCGATATAATTGTTAGCACTGATTGTCTGTGTAGAGATCTGTAATAGCTTGGCTTGTTCAATTTTCCCTGTAAGTGGTACGGATGGTATAGGACTCACTGCAATATTTACAGTGCTGCTTATTCTTAGGTAGGTCCTCGCTGGTGCTGTTATGGAACAGTAGATTTGTTCTATCCTGAGTGATTTTTATAGGTTTTGTACAGAATATTTTATGCTGCTGTTAATGAGATGAAACCAGAATCAGACTTTTTTGTATGGTGAGTTCTATAGGGAAATATCATAATTCTGCTCTGGAGGGAGGGATTAAAAAATTACAGGTTAAAGTAGAACCAAAGAAAGATAAATGTCTAGTTGTGGTGCTTCTTTCATTTGCAAAGCAATGCAACATGTAAATCTTTTGAAATTTATATTGTGAATGCACTGTGAGAAAACTTCTCACTCGTCCTTCAATCTCGCTCATTGGGGTGGTAATTCTCACTCTTTGGGATGGGCCATCCCTGGCATCTCTGACATTTACATAGTGCAAATATATTGCCACAAGAAAACAGTGCCCACGTTCCCCTCGGTAATCAGCACCAGCACTTGCTTCCCCCTCCCCGCCACCACCAACATCTAGCATGCACCTGTCCATAGCTTGAGCACAGCCCCAA
Source organism: Ichthyophis bannanicus (assembly GCA_033557465.1). Lineage (NCBI taxonomy): Eukaryota > Metazoa > Chordata > Amphibia > Gymnophiona > Ichthyophiidae > Ichthyophis > Ichthyophis bannanicus. Next base: position 551,188,408 of record CM066033.1, read on the forward strand.
CACCAACCCCACCACTTTCAGTCCCCATCAGCTTGTCCCATCAGCTTCTAAAAACTTGAGGAGCTGAGGAGTCGTCAGCACAGAAAAGGCACAGAAGCAGTGAGACATCCAAGGTAGGCAAATGGAGGGATGAGAATACATGGGGAAGTGGTGTTTTAAGGTGTTTATCTAGTGTACGCCTAGGGGCAGGGCCGTAGCTAGGGCTGTGTGCGTGGTGCGGCTGCAGGGGGCGCAAGTACAGAAAGGGTGCTGATGTCATTGCTGGGTTTTCAGGAAGTCCTATAAGAGCCAGTTCCTGCATGTGGCTGGGGAGCAGGGCGTACAGGGCATACCTCTGCCTAGGGGGCACATTTAATGACGGCAGCTGGGCTAATTAAAGTGCCTAGCCACCGCTGCTTTAACCGAACCCGGATATTCAGCAGTAAAACGTTTTCAGTTTCTGCCGTTAACCGGTTAAAGCTGGGACAGCCGTTCAGCTTCCCTCACTGTAACCAGCCAGGCTATCCAGTTAGTGACTGAATATCATCGCTAACCAGAGAGCCACCGCTACCGTCCCCAGTGCGCCCGCAGACTGCTGCAGTTTTAATTGGGCATTTCCTCCGCAATCTGTGGGCGGTTTGTGCTGCTAGATACTGGGCTGACTGCATTTTGACCACTTAGCAGGTCTGCAAACCGGCTAAAATACTTCAAATATTCCCCTCCCCTTATTTTGTTTTGCCATCAGGAGGCGTTTTATCTGCCTACTAAAACCTAAAAACAGAAGCCCTCATAGATAATAGGGGTTCTCTGGTTAGGATATGATCAAAATAGCATCTTGCTGACCTGACCCACTCGGTTGCGTTTTAGTTTTAGTATACGGCTATGCTTTCATTTTAGAAAAAAAACAACCAAACAGAAATGTAGCCTTCTATGGACAGGCCCTGCAAGCTTGTGTCTACTGAGATATATTCACCCTTTTCCACCCCCATCCGCCCATGGCTGGCTTGCATTGCTTTGAACTGTTTTCCCTGCCTGTGCTGTATCTGGGTTTAGTCTCATTCTGGCTTCTAAATAGAATAATCAATGTCATTATCTCTCCCTCTCTTATCTAAATCACATCAGGATTCTGCAGTCAATCGATAGCTACAAGAAAGAGGGGCCGGTGCTTTCGTTCCGCTGGGACTCATTACTCTGCCGCTGTAGATCTCCATATAGATTCTAAGGAAGGTTATCTAGTGTTCCACAGTAGTTAACAACCTCCACTTATTAATACTGCACCGCCGCTGTGCCTTTACACTGTTGTAGCCGACATCGAGACCTGTGTATGTGTGTGTCTGGGTCTGTGTGTGTACTGCTACAAACAGATGGTAGTGTTGCGTTTCACCCTCCCACCCTCCCCTTCATTTCCATTCTTAGGTGACATCCTAGGAGTCCATGGTGAAATGTTCGTGGCAGCTTTATTGAGATGCTTTGCAAGCCAGGTTTGCTTTTTAAACATCTGCTGCAGCATTACAATGATTAATTAAAATAAATTCTGAATCCAAACTGCGGCCGGCGCTGTCGTGTTACGTGCTATGGTTAGAGCAATGAGCCATGAAGCTAAGGCAGCCCTGGTGCCCATCTCCCTGCTCTGTTATTAACCTTTCTATACTTAAATTTAGTTTGTAATCTTCCAGATAACACACATCATATAGAATGTGGTTAAACTGAAGAAGGCGCAACATTTTTCAGTTAGCAGAGAACGAGCCCAGATATGAGGTGAACAGAAAGAGACACCGTCGATCCTTAACAGGCTGGTCTGTGTGATCACAGCTACAAATTCTGAAGCAATATGGGTAAATGGCTGTGCGGTTTGAGAGGGGAGAGAATATATTTCTTTTGCCAGGTCTTGCTGAGTATTTTCATGTAGTGTCTTCATTTGAACATGGAAATGTTATCCACCTGTCAGTGGTGATTTTTGAATGGGCTATATTTGCACATGGAGGGCCCTAATACATCAAAATTGCAAGAGGCTGTTTTGTGGGTGTTGTTAGGGTATCGCCTGGATGGGTCAGGTGCATTCCCTATTTGTCCCTCCAAATTGAAATAGAATAAAGACAGCGACATCTGTAGTTAATTGGCGGCATTTATACGTAGAGGTTTGCAAAATGGGTGACATGCACGTGTTAGTGCCGGATATAGTGAAATAGCTAAATGTGGATACTGTAGACCAGCGAAAAAGATAACTTGCTATCCAGGTAAATTAGTGGGATAGCAGCTGAGAATTGCCAATGTCCGTATAATGACAGCGATTGTGACATGCACGTGTTAGTGCCGGATATAGTGAAATAGCGAAATGTGGATACTGTAGACCAGCGAAAAGGATAACTTGCTATCCAGGTAAATTAGTGGGATAGCAGCTGAGAATTGCCAATGTCCGTATAATGACAGCGATTATCCAGATAGTGCTCAGCTCCTTAGATCTTCAGGTTTGTCCCTCCATGCTTTATGCCGAAGACCGCTGACCATCTTAGTAGCTGCCCTGTTTATACCCTTTGGAAAGTGAAGTCTGCAGACTTTTATACTGTACAATACTGCAAATGAGGTCTCACCAGAGACTTTATATAGAAGCTCTAGATTGCGAGCTTTGATGAGCAGGGACTATCTTAAAGTTCTGCTTACGCCGTGTCGTGCTATACAGATGATAAGCAGTGGTAGTAGTATCTTCGCCCACAACCTGTGCATTGTCTTCCAGTTGGTGGGAGGTGTTGGGAAGCAGGGCCTCTTAGCAGCTGCACTCTACATCTGGAACCACACTGGACTACCTAGTCTCACAAGACACGGCTGCCCCATCAAGTAAGAGGCCCTGCTTCCTGGATCCTGTTGTCTTGGGAGGGGGGAGGCTAATCTACTAACATTCAGACATTTGTAGGGATTTAAGAATATATTTATATTAGGGTAGGGGACACCAAAGGGTTAATGCCACTTTGGGTGCAAGCCATTAACACACAGGGCTCGATATTCAAAGGGTAAGCATGGTAAGCAGATGTGCTCACTGTGTTGATCCTCTCATTCTGGATAGTCAGTGGCACTAACACGGTCAATGCCACTGAATATCTCTGGGTGCCCCTCTGCATCAGAGCGTTCCAGGGCTGGGTATGGCAAAGTGGCGAAAGTAAAGTGCAGCAAAGGCTGGCCTAACCTTCGCTGCGGAAGCTAACTGGGCAGGGGCTAAGTATTGCCACTGCCCGGTTAGCTTCCTGGCAGTCTGGGCAACCAGGATATTCAATGCCATGGCCCGGATATGATCTCGGTATTGAATATCCGGGTTTAAGTTTCAGCAACTGAAGAGGAGTTCTTGGTTTCCTGCTTGTCAGCTGTTCCCTACCTGATTGGCCTGGTCTCCCGCTTCCACTCCTCTGATTGGGGCAGGTGGTTAAAGAAGGGGCTATATCATCTTGCCTCCGACGCGGGACGCCGAGGAGTTCTTGGTTTCCTGCTTGTCAGCTGTTCCCTACCTGATTGGCCTGGTCTCCCGCTCCCACTCCTCTGATTGGAGCAGGTGGTTAAAGAAGGGGCTATATCTTGCCTCCGACGCGGGACGCGTAGCGGGCGCGTGCCCGTGGAGCGTGCCCGAAGGGGCGTGACCAAAGGGGCAGGTCCCGCCCCTTTGGCGCCCCTTCGGTGCTGATTCGGTGTTGGAAGTTCCCGCGAATGGGGAAGAGGAAGAAACGCCTGCTGTCGGTGGCTCAACCTAAGGCCGGTAAAGTAGTTGGGCCCATGGATGCGCATGTCTCCGTTGGTAAGCCATTACCAGAGGATTCTTTGCTGGATGCCTCCCTTGGTGAAAAGTCTACCGTGAGTACTGTGTTTTCTGACTCCCCCCCGGCTGCGGAAACCTTCTCCCTGGTGAACCTTCCCTCCAGAGACACGGCCTCTTTAGCTGAGCCTCAGGAGGGACGTGTTGAGGGAGAGCCTAAGGCTTCAGCTTCTTTGAATATTTCAGAATTTTTGGAATCTTCTCATGATGAGATTCCTACGAGAGCCACCTTGTTAATTACGGTGGCTTCTGAGCTGGATCGACAGAGAATATTTCGCGCATACTCCAAGAAAAAGTTTGAAAAGTTTTGTGGCTATGCCGTTCAAATTTTTCCTGACGTTTCAAGGGCCACGCAGCAAAGGCGGAGGGCCTTTTTGGAAATTCGCCCACGCATCTTGGCCTTGGGCGCATTGTTTTATCTGAAATTCCCTTGCAGGTGCCACATCATTTATCAAGGTACTCGTTACATTTTTCTTGAAGTTGCGCAGTTATTGGAATTCTTGAAGGGTAAAGGTTAAGTTCTGGTTCTGTTTTGTTATCTTTTGATTTCCTTGTTTCATTTGCTGGGGTTACCAGGTTTTTGTTAGGGATTGGTTTTTTGTTTTCTTAGCTATTGAACTTCTCCTGGATGTGGGCCAATAATATGCTTTGTTTATGTTTGTTACTTTATTATGGAGATAGGGTTTTAGTCCTAATCTCCTGATGACTTTTGTTTATTAATGTATGTTTCTTTTTATTCAATAAAATTTAATAAAAAATAAAAAAATAAAAAAATGTTTCAGCAACTGAAAAGGGTGTTAGCCGCTGCTGCTGAATATCTCCCCCACAAGATCGCGCAAGGAATATTTCAGGAAGACTCTCATCAGCACTCTTGTTTCATCTAGCATGCGGAAGGTAATTTTATAACAGGGCGCATGGTAAAAGTGCTTTTTAAAGGTGCCTATTTTATTTCCCAGGAATGGTAAAGGAAAGGTGAACTTAAACCTAAAGATGAGAGACTGATAATTGCAGCGATAATGGACTATGGACAAGATGGTTCACAGCCAGTATAGAAAAAATGATAAAAACAAAACTGTGCAGAGTTTGTAGCACTGAACAGGAAACAGTCACACATCTCATCGCATGCTGATTTCAGAAGGGCTGTACACGGAAAAGCACAATAAAGTAGCACGTCTCATCCACTGGAAACTGTAAATAATGTAACACTGATTTGCCAAAACAATACCTGAATCACGATGCTAAAAGAATTGTGGAAAATGAAGACGCTGTGATTGCCTGAGACATTTCCATTCCCACCTATAAAAAGCCTGATGCAAGAAAATTGGATATTGTGGCAAAGGAGAAAAGCACAACAGTGGCATTACTAATAGAAGTGTCAGCATCACGCAGTTATTCTGTACTGCATGTGGAGAAAGAGAAAATACTCGTTGCTGATTTTCTGCGAAAGGCAGTTAGGCAAATGAATAAACCTAAAATTATAAACCTAAATCTCCCCAAGTACCAACAAATGCAATAAACACCAAGAAACTGTTTGATGGGCACAGAAATTATCCCAATTCTATTGGTTACCAGAGGCCTGATTAAAAGGAATTTCCAAGCACCTGTTCATATTACAACTTTTAAACTCCAAGAGGCTTTCTTTGCAACTCAAATGTTGAGGCAAAAGAACCTGGGAGACTGAGATAATCAGCATATCCTGGCCTAGGGGTGACTTTATCTTGCATGGAGAGTCATGGGGTGAGAAGGATCTTGGTCTTGTGCAGAGGATCTTACCCCGTAATTGAAGAGGAGGAGTTAAAAACTGCAAGCATGTACCAAAAATGGGAGGTTCTTAGGGAGCAGTCTTCATTTTGGGAGTCAGAGCAAGTAAGCTGATAGATTTTATTAACTGGATTTATGTTCTGGCTATTGCTTGCCTCCACTGAAGATATCCAGGGGCTGCAGCAAGCTAGCCAACACCCTGCTGCTTCCAAATTTCCTCAGTATTGTAGAGAATAAGAGGGGTGCATGTATGTAATGAGATTTATTGAAGTCATAGATAAATTAGTATATATTATCCAATAGTTTTTGTGTGTCTGTATTTAGTAATCTCCTTGACCCAGTGTTTTACTGCCAAGATCATGGCCATTTTAGGGGCAATATTTTGATTTCTGATTTTTGAAGGGGTTATATACATAAATTATTTTTAAATTCGCTAAGGATGATTGAGGTTACATGATAGACCTGATCTTCTAACACAGTCGTGATATCGCTTCTGAGAGCCATAAGAGGTTGCATAGCGGGACATTTCTCTAGATTCTACAAGCAACTATCATGAAAGAGTAGTTACTCACCTGTAACAGGTGTTCTCCAGGAGCAGCAGGAATCAGTCCTCACATATGGGTGACGTCGGCGCCGACGGAGCCCCCGTGCGGAGCATTTTCCAGCTTTCAAAGAAAGCCTTTGGGAATTGCAGCGCGCATGCACGGTCCCCTTCCCGCCCAAGGGTGCCATCTTGCTCAGTCTGATGACATAGCTAAAAGACAGCAAAAAAATTAGCAAAAATAAATCATAGGACTGCAACTCCAAGGGGAGGAGGGAGGGTTGTGAGGACTGATTCCTGCTGCTCCTGGAGAACACCTGTTACAGGTGAGTAACTACTCTTTCTCCAGGACCAAGCAGGAAGTCAGTCCTCACATATGGGACTCCCCAGCTTAAGGCTACCGGAGACCTCAAGCGGAAAAAATGAGCTCCCTCTAGCTCGTCAGTACGTAAGGAAGGAATCTTCTCTGAGAACGCCCCCGACCGGTAGCCCAACACCAGGGCCGGAGGGTAGGAGTTGCCTAAACCCCAAAGAGATTATGGAGTACTGCCTGTCCGAAAGCACTGTCCCTGCGGGACTCCCTCTCAAGGCAGTAATGGGCCGCAAAAGTCTGGCTTGAAGACCAAGTAGCGGCCCGGCAGATGTCTGCCAATGGAACAGAGCGGAGATGAGCCACTGACGCAGCCTTCGCCCTGACACGAAGAGCCGTGACTCGACCCTCCAACGAGAGGCCGGCTGCCCCATAAGCCCAGGCGATACAGTCAGCGACCCATATGGACAAAGTACGCTTGGAGACAGGTAACCCCAACTTATTGGGGTCAAAAGAAACGAAGAGCTGAACAGCCCTTCGATGCTCCCGCATACGGTCAAGGTAGAAGGACAACGCTCTCCTACAGTCCAGGGTATGCAGGACCATCTCAGCCCGGTTGGCATGCGGCCTGGGAAAGAAGGTCGGAAGAACCACCTCCTGATTGAGGTGAAAATGGGAGACAACCTTAGGGAGAAACTTCGGGTGAGTCCGTAAGACTACCCTATTCCTGTAGAACCTAGTGTAAGGGGGATCAGACACTAGTGCCTGAAGTTCACTCACTCGCCTAGCAGAGGTAAGAGCTACCAGAAACAAGGTTTTCCAGGAGAGAAAACGGAGAGGGCAGGTAGCCATAGGTTCAAATGGCGGACAAGTAATCTGCTGTAAGACCACATTCAGATCCCACTCAGGGGCTGGTGGACGCAAAGGAGGCTTAAGCAGGAGGAGGCCTCTGAGAAAACGAGCCACCAAAGGGTGGTTGGAAAGAGGCCTCCCGTCCACCGGCGAGTGGTGCGCTGAGAGAGCACTAAGGTGAACTCTGACAGAGTTGGACTTAAGGCCGATTGGAGAGGTAAAGCAAATATTGCAATACTACCGCTACCAAGCACGAGAAGGGATTCTCGCTCTGCTGAGCACACCATGCGGAGAATCTACGCCACTTAAGAGCGTAGGATTTCCTGGTGGATTGCCGCCTAGCGGCTAAGACTACGTCTTCAACCTCTCTAGGCAGTAGCAGGGGAGCCAGGACTACCCTTTCAGCAGCCAGGCCATCAGATGAAGGGACTGGAGGTTGGGGTGCAAGAGAGACCCCTGGTCCTGAGACAGGAGATCGTATTGAATCCCCAGAGGAAAAGGAGTGTCCACCGCCAGTTGCAGCAGGAGTGGGAACCACGGCTGCCTCGGCCACCTGGGGGCTATCAGAATCATTGGGACCCCGTCCTTGAGGACCTTGAACAGTGTTCGGGACACTAGTGGCGTGGGAGGAAACGCATACAGTAGGCCTTGGGACCACGGAATCAGAAAGGCATCCGCTGCTACTCTGAGAGGATGCGGTTGTCTGGAACAGAATCTCGGGAGTTGCCGGTTCAGAGGACTGGCGAAAAGATCCATGGTGGGGAGGCCCCACCTGAGAAAGATCTGCTGAACCACCAACGGATCCAATCTCCATTCGTGTGGTTGCAGGACCCTGCTCAGTTTGTCCGCCAGGTAATTTTCTTGACCTGGGAGATAGACAGCCTTGAGATGGATTCCGTGATTGACTGCCCAAGAGCACAGTCATTGTGCCTCCTGACAGAGAAGGAAGGAGCCCGTGCCTCCTTGTTTGTTCACGTAGAACATGGCAAGTTGATTGTCCATCTGGACCAGTACAGACTGGTGAGATGTGAGGTGGGAGAAGGCTCTCAGAGCTAGGCGTATTGCCCGTAGCTCCAGGAAGTTTATCTGCTGAGCAGCCTCCCAAGGGGTCCAGAGACCCTGTACATGCCCCTTGGCAATGTGCTCCCCAACCTAGAAGAGAAGCATCTGTCGTCAGCACTTGAGAATGCGGAGGGGTTTGAAAACCCACTCCGAGTACCAGATTCGGAAGATGAAGCCACCATTGTAGAGAGGAGACGAGCAGGGTGGATATTCTTACTGAGTCGGCAAGGCTCCTTGTAGCTTAATGCCACTGAGTTCGAAGACTCCACTGAGCAGGCCACATGTGCAGGCGGGCATTGGCGGTTACATGAACCATGGAAGCCATATGGCCGAGAAGTCTCAGGAATTGCCTGGCGGAGACCAGGGAATTGCTGTGAAACTGCCTGGCTACATCCATCAACCTGTGGGCTCTGTCCACTGGCAGAAAAGCCTTTGCCTGAAGAGTGTCTAGCCTTGCTCCTATGAATTCTAAGTTTTGGGACGGGAGCAAAGTGGACTTTGCGAAGTTTATGACAAACCCCAAGTGCTGAAGCAGAGCCACAGTGCGAAGGGTGGCTTGACTGGCCTCCTGGGAAGACTGGCCACTTATGAGCCAGTCGTCCAGGTATGGGAACACAAAAAGACCTTGAAGCCTCAGGTAGGCCGACACCACCGCCAGGCACTTGGTGAATACCCTGGGGGCGGAGTTTAGGCCAAAGGGTAGTACTCTGTACTGGTAGTGGTTTCCTCCCACAACAAATCTGAGATATTGTCTGTGGTCTGGATGAATAAGGATGTGAGTATAAGCATCCTTTAGATCCAAGGAGCATAGCCAATCTCCCTGCTGGAGGTAGGGCAGCAGGATTCCAAGGGTAAGCATCTTGAACTTTTCCCTCTCCAGGAACTTGTTAAGGTTGCGCAAGTCTAGGATGGGTCTGAGGCTTCCTATTCTTTTTGGTACCAGAAAGTACCTGGAATAAAAGCCGTGACCTCTCAGGTGGTGGGGCACCGGTTCCACAGCCTGGTCCTTTAGCAGACTTGCTAACTCCTGAAGGAGTAGGTCCCTGTGCAGAGGGAGTCTGGGAGACTCCCCTGGAAAATAGGAGGGAGGTACCTGGTGAAAATGGAGAAGATAGCCCTTTTGGACTATATGGAGCACCCAGGCGTCTGATGTGACGGCTGACCACCTGTGGGCAAAGTGGGCCAGCCGGCCTCCTGTGCTGATATGAGCCAGCTGAGGAGAAGAGGCTATGCTTTCTGAGTCAAAAACCCCCACCCTGCTGAGCAGGGGCCGGTGTTGGTGGCTTGGGGGCCTTCTGCCTACGGGGCCCATGACCCTGCCCCTTGGCCTGCTGATCCTGTTGGGGAGCTACAGAGGCCAGATAATGAGGGTATTGTTTATAGGCAGATGACTTCCTCGGGTTAAAGGTCTTTTTTCCCGAGCCCTTCTTTTTCTGAGAAGGGGCAGAGGTTTTTCTGGACAGCCTAGTCCGGGTCAGAGTCTCGGTCTCGCGTTCTGCAGCCTTCTCAGCCATGGGCTTGCCAAAGAGGTTTTCACCTCGGCAGGGGACATCGACCAACTTGTCCTGCACCCATGGCTCGAGGTCGGATGACTGTAGCCAAGCCTGTCGGCGGGCACCAATGCCGGCCCCGGCTACTCGGACCGAAGCCTCGAAGCCATCGTAGGCTGCTCGAGAGATAAACTTCGAGCACTCTCGAATACCAGTGGACAAGGCTTGGAACCTCTGCAAAGGTTCCTCGGAGACACCAGCAGAGAACCCAGCAATCTCCTTTGCCAGGTCTCGGAGATACATGTCCATGTAGAGCTGGTATGTCTGGACACGGCAAGCAAACATAGAGCCCTGGAAGCACTTCTTACCGAGGGCATCCAGGTTCCGGGCCTCCCGGCCGGGAGGCACCAAGGAGTGCATCTTCTGACTTTTCAGTCGATGCATGGCCGATTCCACAACCATGGAGTGGTGCGGTAATTGTGCCTTTTGGAACCCGGGGCTCTTGCGGACTCGCTAGATGGAATCGACCCGCTTGCTTAACACCGGCGTCGAGGCCGGGGTCTCCCACATGTGGAAGAGCAGCTGCTCCAGCATCAGAGGAACCGGTACAGTAAAGGTCTCCTTCGGGGGAGAGTCATACTGGAGGGCCTCGAGCTCCTCATCTCGAGGCTCCTCCTCGGGATCTGTGGGGAAGGCCAAAGCCTTGGCCATATCCCGCACGAAGTCCGAGAACCGGGTATCCTCCGGTGGGGATCGTCTCCGAGTCCGATAAGTGTCGGGTGACTCTTCGTCCTCCGTCTCCCAGCCCGACTCCTCGGAGGAGGAATCGAGCGGCTCTGGTCGGGCAGGCACCGATGCCATCCGCCCCGATGCCGAGGGTACCGGCGTCGACGACCTCGGTCCAGAACGGGAGGTCGAGGGAGACCGTGGCTGAGGATCGACTCGAGCCCGCATGGACTCGAGGATCGGCTCGGCCTCCGGGGTCGACTTGGATGTCGATGTCCCGGTGGTCGGGGCAGATGCACCGGTGAGACCGGCGATCAATGCCCGCTGCTGTTCTATGAAGGCAGCGAGGCTGCTCTCCAAGGCCGTCAACCTGAGTCCGAGCTCAGGAGACCCAGCAGCCCCCGACTCGGGCCCCGACGTCGGCTCCCCTGGAGGAGAGTCCACGAGGACTACAGCACTCACGTGTCCAGGAGACTCCATCTCGATACGAGGATGCTTGGTAGGCCTCTCCGACTCCGAAGACCCGGGACGGCTATCGGGGCTATGCGACCTGGCCCTCGAGGAACCAGGAGCATCCATCGATGACGCCCTCACGGGTTTCTAATTCCTGCGCTGTTCCCGTGAAGGAGACCCCCGCTCAGAGGAACCCCGATGCTGCTCGGGGCCGGAGTCCCGAGACGTCGAGGCCTCTGACGAGGTCCGGGCCCGTCCGGACGCGGAGTCAGAGAAGATCCTATCCTTCTGGTGCTGCCGACTCCTCAACGCCTTCGAGGACATTTTGCCACACGGATCACAGATCATCGGGTCATGATCGGGTCCGAGGCAGTGGAGGCAGCAGTCATGTGTGTCAGTAAGAAACATACGTTTCTTACACCGATCACACTTTTTTTAAACCCACTGGCAGCCATCGGGGGAAAAAGGGCCCCTGCAAGGTCAAAAGACAGGGCTGCCAGTGAAAAAAGAAAAATGGCGCGAACGCTAGTCACAAAGGACAAAAACCGAAAAAGAGAGAGTGGGCTCGATACCGGTGTATCGGGCCCAGGCGGGAAAAGGATCCGGCGTCGAACCGGAGAAGAAGAAAAAACAGGGAAATCAACTTTTTCCTCTGCGAAAAACGAACTACGTCCGTCGGGCTCCACGGAAAAAAGACTGAGCAAGATGGCATCCTTGGGCGGGAAGGGGACCGCGCATGCGCGCTGCAATTCCCAAAGGCTTTCTTTGAAAGCTGGGGAAATGCTCCGCACGTCACCCATATGTGAGGACTGACTTCCTGCTTGGTCCTGGAGAATAAGATACAACTCCCAAAGAAAAAACAAACAGATATTTACCAAAGCAAACCAAAGAAAGAAATAGAATTATGAAACAACAATATCTTCCAAAATAAGCCAGCAATTAAGGTAAATGGGTAGAATATGTAAATTAAAAATTTGCACTGTGGCTGACAACAGAAACTAAGGCAGTTTGTTTTTTAACCTAGCTAAAGTAGTCAATTTTGTAATTGAAACCCAATGATTTTTGAGAATGTTGCACAACTACTATAAATTCTGTTTGGGCCCAGATATAAGCCCAGTCCCATCCAAATTTGTGGTGTCTTTTGCTGCTAGGAGAAAATCCAGCTTTCTTTAGTTTATTCAAGAAATAACAACCTGGCTAACTAACAACAACTTAAACATCAATATAAAAAAACTGAAGCAATTATCATCATGAGAGACTCCACATTCATTCCTCCTACTGCTATCAACATGTCTAATACACTGATTACAATAAAAGAGTGATTCTAGACAAGCACCTCACCCTCCAACCGCATATCAACAAGATATCCAGAACAGCCTTCTTCAAACTCGCAACACTCCGGAGACTAAAACCCCTCCTCAATAAAGAACATTTCCGTACATTATGCAGACCATCATTACACCTCTGCTGGACTACTGTAATATACTATTAAAGCTTTGGAATAACAGAGCTTAAAAGGGAGAGAGGAGGCATTGTGGGTTAAACTAGAAAGAGGGAAAGAGAAATCTATTTGCATTGGTGTGATATACAGACCTCCCTCACAAGAGGAAGAGGTAGACAGAGAGTTAATTGAAGACATACGCAGCATTGCTAGGAAAGGGGATGTGCTACTGATAGAAGATTTCAATATGCCAGATGTTGATTGGCACATTCCTGCTGCAGTATCATCTAGAAGTAAGGAGATCCTGGATTCTCTACAGGGAGAACTAGTCAGGCAATTGGTAACAGACCACACACGTGAAGGGGCCATACTGGACTTGGTGCTTACCAATGGTGAAAGTGTTTCTGATGTTGTAGTGGGAGATCATTTTGCATCCAGTGATCACCAGATGGTGTGGTTCAGCATTAGGACTAGGGCTGTTAGAATCCATTCAAAGGTGAGGGTCTTAGACTTTAGGAAGACTAACTTTGACAAGATGGGCCAATACCTCAGGGAGTCGTTAGTGGGATGGGAACAGCTGGGGGATGTAGAAAAACAGTGGGCAAAACTGAAAGGGGATATTTTAAGGGCAACCAACCTTTTTGTTAAAATGGTAAATAAAGGTAAAAGGAAAAGGAGACCGCTATGGCTTTCGAAAGAAGTAGCTGAAAAAGTGAAGAAAAAGAGGGAGGACTTCATGAAATACAAGAGATCACAGAGAGAGGAAGACAGGCATCTGTATTTGGAAAAACTTAGAGAAGCTAGCAAAGTAGTCAGGAAGGTAAAGATTCAAAAGGAGGAGGAAATAGCCAATGCAATAAAATGGGGGGATAAGACATTTTTCAGATATATTAGTGAGAAGAGGAAGGGCAAGAGTGGTATTGTCAGACTCAAGGGTGCAGGGGAGGAATATGTAGAAGCTGATGAGGATAAAGCGGAATTGCTTAACAAATATTTCTGTTCTGTGTTCACAGATGAAGAACCAGGAGCAGGACCTCAGAAAACACCCACAAACAGGAACAGAAGCGAGGGACATCTTGAACAATTTTCAGAAGACTGTGTTCGTGAGAAACTAGCTCAACTTAAAGTAGACAAAGTGATGGGACCAGATGGGATACACCCTAGAATACTGAGGGAACTTGGGGACATTCTAGCAGGTCCACTGACTGACCTTTTCAATGCCTCGTTGGAGTCGGGAGTGGTGCCAAAGGACTGGAGAGAGGCCCATGTGGTGCCTTTACACAAAAGTGGAAGTAAGGATGTGGTTGAAAACTACAGGCCGGTTAGTTTAACTTCGGTGGTGAGTAAATTATTGGAAACGCTGCTGAAAGAGAAAATAGTGAGGTTTCTGGAATCCAGCGGATTAGAGGATCCGAGGCAGCATGGATTCACCAGAGGCAGGTCTTGTCAGACAAATCTGATTGATTTCTTTGACTGGGTGACCAGGGAGTTGGACCGAGGGAGAGCCCTAGATGTAGTGTATTTAGATTTCAGTAAAGCCTTTGACACTGTTCCTCACAGGCGACTTATAAACAAATTGAGCACCCTAGGATAGGACCCTAAAGTTACTGCTTGGGTTAGAAATTGGTTGGGTGGGAGGCGACAAAGAGTACAGGTAAATGGAGCTCACTATGAGGAGAAGGATGTTACCAGTGGTGTGCCCCAGGGATCTGTCCTTGGTCCGATTCTTTTTACCATCTTTGTTAGTGATATAGTGGAAGGGCTGTCGGGTAAGGTTTTCCTCTTTGCGGATGATACCAAAATCTGCAATAGAGTAGACACCTAGGAAGGTATATATAACATGAGGAGGAATCTAGCTAAGCTTGAAGAATGGTCTAGAATTATTTGGCAGCTGGGATTTAATGCTAAAAAATGTAAGGTCATGCATTTGGGCTGCAGCAATATAGTATAGGGGGTGAAGTACTTTTGTCCACTAAAGAAGAGCGGGACCTAGGCGTGGTTGTGTCTGATGATCTTAAAGTAGCTAAACAGGTAGAAAAGGTGACAGCAAAAGCTAGAAGGATGCTTGGGTGCATACGGAGAGGAGAAAAAAGGAGGTGATAATGCCTCTGTATAAGTCTTTGGTGCAACCTCCTTTGGAGTATAGTGTGCAATTCTGGAGACCGCACCTTCAAAAGGATGTGAACAGGATGGAGTCGGTGCTGAGGGTGGCTACTAAAATGATTAGTGGTCTTCATTATAAAGCATATGAGGACAGACTTAAGGATCTTAATATGTACACCTTAGAGGAAAGGCGGGATAGAGGTGATATGATTGAGATGTTTAAATACCTCCGTGGCATAAATGTTCAGGGAGAGAGCCTCTTTCAATTGAAAGCAAGTTCTGCTACGAGGGGGCATGGGATGAGAGTGAAGGGAGATAGATTCAGGAGTGATATGTGGAAATATTTCTTTACGGAAAGAGTAGTGGATCTGTGGAATAGTCTCTCAGTGGAGGTGGTAGAGATGAGGACAGTAACTGAATTCAAAAAAGCATGGGACAAGCACAGGGGATCTCTAAAGGTAAAAAGGGGACTGTTGTAGTTGTTGATATGGAAGGACAGACTAGATAGGCCATGTGGTCTTTTTCTGTCATCATATTTCTATGTTTCTATTCCAAGGTCTGCCTAAACAAACCACCCATCCCCTACAAATAGTCCAGAACACTGCTGCCCGCATTATTACTAGCGCTTCCATACAAGACCATATAACTCCAGTACTACAAGATCTATACTGGCTACCAATCTCCTCACGGGCAAAATATAAATCAGCGCTCACCATCTTCAAAATTAAAAACAACATCTCAGCAGGAATACTACAGGAACTCATTGGAACCAAAACAAGCAAAAGACCAGACAGAAATAGCACCAAAAACAATATACCAACACCTACTCTATTCACAAAAACAATCAAATCCATATCCATGCAAGCCTTCTCTCTTGCTGCCCCTGCTATCTGGAATGTCCTCCCAGATAACCTAAAATCAACAACAGATATAAAGGATTTCCGGAAGCTACTCAAAACCACCCTATTCATTGAACAATTCAATGAAGACCACCAATCCACCCTAACCACCCCCACAATACAAGTTACACAAGACATGACATCCACAACATAAAAACATCCTATTACTCTCAATTTGAAATGTACCGTATATAGCCCAATGTAGATAGCTCAACCTGTATATATTGCACCCCAAATCAAGATTTACCTATCCACACACTCACGAACACTACCTTCACAACCACTGCATGCCGACACCCCCGCACTACCCCTACCTGATTGGTTTGCAGTGAAATCCGCTTTGATTCAAGGATAAAGCGGGATATAAATACTGTTAAATAAATAAATAAATAAATTTATAAATTTATGATTAGATATCACTGTTTGGGTGGCAGTTCAATTTGATCTCTGGTGGTAGCAAGGTTCAACCTTCTTCCAAGGGAATCTTGAAGTTGCAGGGTTGTCAGAAAATACAGAAACATTTTCTGAGCTCTGATACAGAGCTGGGGCAGAATAAATCATTGTTTTTTTAAGTCTGAGCCCAAGTCTTGGAACTTTGGAGGAGAGTTGAAGCCTAACTTCCAGGCTTTTTTTCCTCCCAAAGCCAGGAGCATTCCCTTGATTCTTCTTAGCCAGAAGCTGGCCAGCAAACGACTCCCTCAGTTCAAAAAAACATTAGTAGGTTTTAACCAATCACAGAGGGCCGCAGTCTGCTGCAAGAGCTACTCTCCCCCCCCCCCCCCCCCCCCACCATTGCTGTCTAAAAAAATCAGTCCAACATTTTCTAGCAGTTTAAAAGTTTGTTCATTGTAATCCACTTTGGCGTTAGCTGTTAGCAGCCTGTATGCTCAGGTTTAAAATTCCCAAAGCTTATAACAAGCATCCATGCCAGGATGTGTGTCCTTAAAGGCAAAAACCTCTGGGAGGGGGGTACATCTTTATCAGTTGATTTTAAATATACACAAGGGCTGGAGCCTCTGTTTTAGTGAGCTCCTTATAACTATTCAGAGGATATATGAACCATTAGAAGAGAGGTGGGCAGCTATTTATTGCTCTCCTCTGAGTAACAAGGGTATTTGCATAAAGAAGCTGTGCAATCACAGTCTCTGAGAAGGTTAAGGCTTAATCTTATTGAAGTTTTAAGTGTGATTGGTAGTGTATGGACATGACAAATTGTTATTTGTATGGAGTTACGACTTGTTTTTGTCATCTGATATGAGGAGCTTAGTGGAAGGGATGAGTGGATTGGGCCTTGTTCCTGTGTTTTTATAATAGAGAGAGAAGACTGGAGAATTGAATTCGGTGGGATTCTTGCTTATTAAATAATTAGGTGGGATTTGGTTGGGTACAGGCAGGGTTCCCCAGTTTCCACAATTCCGCAGCCATGGGAAGGACTGCAAAATCTGTCCTTTCCGATGGAATTGCCTGTTGACTGCAGGATTGCCACAAAAGACTGGGGCCGGAATGCAGTGGCAGAGGCAGTAATGGTCCTGATCCTATTCCTCACCCCAACACGGTGCTTATCTACCTCATTAAGATGAAGGAGGACATAGAAACATGACAGCAGAAAAAGACCATATGGCAGTACAGCACCTAGGGCCGCCTGCATCTTACCCAAGTAGTGGAGGCAGAATGTGTGGCTCTAGCACTACACCTCACTGTCTTTTGTTTTCATTTCTTTTTTATTAGATTTATATCCGCCCATCGCTTCTGGGTGGTTTACATAAATAGATACGTAATAATAATAGATAAACAAGGGCAGATTACATGCAATAAACAATATAAAAGAAATCAAACTCTGCAAAGATTAAAATTGTCCTAAGTTAAAGCCATTAAATAAATAAGCTTTCACCAGTTTCCTAAATTTCAAAAGATTCATGCTATGCATGTATTTCAGGCAATAACTTATTCAAAAAATATGAACCACAAACTGCAAAAACAGACCTGCGAGTGGCTTTCTTACATAGCAATGACAGGGGCTACCGGCAATCTGCTGGGAGGACTACAATGTTCTTGCAGGTCTGTATTCATGCAAAAGACGTTTAACTCCATATTTGTCATATTACAAACAAACTTCAGAGTGGAAGAGGTGCTGGATAGTGAGGTCTAAAGAGACCACCACACCAGATCAAGCCAAAAAGGAAAAACTGTCCCTGTCCCAGAGATGCCAAGGGTGACCCATGCCAAAGAGTGAGATTTACCACTTCCACTTCTCTTTCCTCCTGTCTTCTTCATTTCCTCCTCTATAAACATCTCTGACATTGATCTTTTCCTTTCAGCTTTTTTCCATTTAGTTTTCTGCCTCTTTTTCCACTCAGATTTCACTCCTCCTTACAATCCAGTTTTCAATCTTCTCATTTTTACTACATCTATGTACAGCTTTCCGTCTTATTTCCTCACTCTGGCCTCCTTATTCCCCAGCCTCTCCCTAGCATCTCCTCTCTCTATTCCTCTCTCTCTCCAGCATTGCATATCATTCTCCTCTCCTCTCCTCCCAGCATTGTGTGTGTGTCTCTCTCTCTTTCCCCCCTTTGTTCAGCATCTCCTCTCTCTCTTTGCCACCCTTAATCAAGATCTTTTCTCTCTCTCCCACCTCTGTCTAGAATCTCCCATCTGTCTTCCCACTTCTCCCCATGTCCAGCATCCCCCTCTGTGTCCCTATCCCCCTCCTACAATCAGCATCTGCCCTCTGCATTCCTACTTCACCTCCCCCATGTCCAGCATCCATCTGTGTGTCCTTATCGCCTTCTATGCCCAGCTCCCCTCAGTTTCCCAACTCTCCCCTACATCCATCATCTGCTTTGTCACCCTATTTCCCCCCTGTTCAGCACCTTCCCTCTTGTCCAGCATCACCTGCTTAATGTCCCTACTCTTTCTTCCCACAAGCTGAGCCAGAATATCCCCCTATCACTTTCACCCTTTCCCATTCTACCACGCACTCCCCCTGAACCAACCTCTCCTCTTCCCCAGTGATGCCATTGTTCAGCTCCCTCCCCTCCTTCCCATGCCCACTTTGCTACCACTGCTGTTTGCCAGAACCTGCAGCAGCAGCAGTAAAACACAGAGAAAGACCGGAGCCTGCGAGTTCATGCATGCTGCTCACGGCTCTGCCAGTCCTGCACCTTCAGAGATAAACTCCCTGTTTCTAAGGGGCAGGACTAACAGACCTGTCAATGGCGCTATGAGCTTTCAGACTCTGGTCGTCTTCTGTGTTTCACTGCTGCTGAGGCAGCTCCTGGCAAGTGACGGCGGCGACAGAAGCATGCGTGGGTGGGGAGGAGAGAACTGAACAGTGGCAGAGAAGCACTTTGGGAGACTGAGCAACATGGCAGTGGAAAATGCGGGTGACTTGGCATTTGTACTCTCCACCTCCTCCTCTTATTAAGCTTGGGAGGGAGAGAGACAAAAGAGGAGTGAGGAAGGGGGAGGATTGGGGAGAGGGCAGAAGTTGGCTTTGGGATATGATTGAGGGAGAGGTGTAGAGTTTGTGAGTGAGGAGATCACAATGGATGTGAGAGAGGATCAGAGGTGAGAAACGGGAAGAGCCAGGGAGTGTGGTGGTTAGAGGATCATTTCTCCCTTTCCTTGATCCCAGACCCCATCTTTCTTCTACCTCCCCTCCTGTTCCTCTCTGCTTATTCCTTGTATTCTTTTCTCCCTCTGCCCACTCATCCACGACCTGTGAAATGGATGCCCTAGGTGAACTTTGAGCCTTATATGTGCCCTCCCCCCCCCAAGATTTTGATAATTAAACTCAACCACTCATCATCGAAACACCACCTCTCCCACAATAAATTGTAAAAATGCATAATTGGGCATTATGGACCCGATTCTGTCCTGGATGTTCCGGCCCTCTGTGCGCCCGGCCAGAACCAGACGTACAGAGGTAGACAGGATTCTGATCCCATGGGGCGTGTCTAGCACATGCAGGCCAGGACCCTGATTCTGGTTGGCCTGCACATACAGGCCTAGCCCAGCTAACTCAGTCAAGGCTCCTGAATGGAGCCACGGTGCCATGGCACCGCAGCTCTCTTCAGGAGCCACGATCCCCCGCCACCAAAAAGACTTTTCATTCCCCGCAGCCCGACCCCCGATCTGGCCTCCCAAGGCCAGGGTCAGGCTGCGGCGAATCCCCTCTACCCCCTCCCGTCTTTGCTGTGCCCAGGGCCTGCCAAAATCACCCATCTAGGGGAACATATTCCACCTCAGAGGTGGAATAAGTTCCCTGGTCAGCCTGCTGGCCCCGGATGTACAGGGCCGACATTGGTAGGTAGAAGAACATGCTGATGGTTCTTTGAGTTTATGTAGCTATTAGGATGTATTGTTTTGGCTTTGACTGCTGCTGCTTTTTGCCACCCCTCAGAACTTGTTGCCCTAGGTGACCGCCTAGTCTTTCCTAATGGTTGGACCATCCCTGACCCCATCCCGTTTCCCTATGTCCTTCTTACCTAAAATCCATTTG
Source organism: Ichthyophis bannanicus (assembly GCA_033557465.1). NCBI lineage: Eukaryota > Metazoa > Chordata > Amphibia > Gymnophiona > Ichthyophiidae > Ichthyophis > Ichthyophis bannanicus. The sequence goes on from CM066033.1 coordinate 551,208,325, forward strand.
CCATTTTCCTCCTCTGAAACCTAACACCCAGATTATATCTCTGTCTCTTTTTTTTCATCCTGCTCCCTTCTTTAATATCAATCACTGAGATCCCTGTTCCCCATAAATAGGACCGAATAACTGGACATGCAAAAAATGTCATTAAATAGCTTTATTTTTATAAAGTAAAAAGTAATTACATTATTGCAGTATACGCTAATATGTAGAATGCCACGGAATTTGGTACCTCTTGTCACAGAATGTTGAAAAATCTGTCACGGGAAACCGTGGACCCTATAAGTTATTTTATTAGCTTAAGGCTGAACTTACATAGGACGAGGAGATCAGAATTGACACATGGAGGCCTCCGTGTCTAAAATTCTACTGGTATTTAGAAACGGCTCTGCTGCAGGTGGCGCCATGTCGAAAATGCACGTCCGTGTTCAGCGGAAGGAACAATCTTGCAAATATGAGCATGGGAAAAATGGACGGAGGAACCCTGGTGATTTACATGTGTATATTCTGGCATTTCAGAACACACATGAGCAAATGTTGCGTCTTGCGCTGGTATCTTGGACATTTTAGAAACCCAGATATGTAAATGCCGCTAATGACTACGGAGGACTCTGTTCACAGCATTCCGCTTTGGAAGGACAAATCAACATTAGACAGATTTAGGGGACTATCTCCCTTAAGCCCTCCAATCATGGAATAGCCGAAAGTAGCACTTTTGGAAAATCTGTTTGTGTTTGGGGGCAGTGTAACTTCAGACGTGGGCAATTCCGGTCATATACATGCATCTTCTATAGGAAACTGTAAATACTTGTATAAATTATAACCCTGGAACACTTCCTGGCCAAATGTTTATATATGGATGTGTCCGAGGTGAAAATGTTTCCACCAGGGCCTTCCCAAAATCATATTCTAATTGTGGACTTCGCTTGCACATTTTTCTGCCACCACATTTTAAACGCGAATACAGCTTCTAAAATAACGGCCTTTGTTTTCTGCTTAGGATTCATTTGCTTTAAAGCGTTATATCACGGCTATGGTGGAAAATATTACACAATAGGGATGTAAATGCGCCTAAAATTTGGGTGCCTATAAATGTGTGTGCAAATCGCTTGTACCCATGTAAAAATTAATTTGTGTGCTTAAAAAAGTTCTAGCATACATGTCTAAAGAATAAATATGTTAAATGAATATGAAAAACACCCAAAATTCATGAAAGCCTCTCTTTAAACTACCACAAACTGACCTATTTTGGCTGTACACTCCCCTATGACAAAATGCTCTATATTGTTTCCAGAGCGAGGGGTTAAATACACCATTGCTCAGGAGCCAACCTTGCCCAGTGCCTGATGCTCAGAAACTCTGCCTCAGTGACATTGCTCAGCAATTGCCCCGCTTGCCACCCTCTAAAACTGGCTACGATGGTTCCCTAAAAGGCTTAAAGCAATTATCAAAAAATTGACTGATGGTGTTTGGTTAATTGCCTTTGCTGAAACTTGAAGGCACACACATGAATGTACCTCCTCTCCCAAGAGGTATGCATGGAGAGATCTGGATCAGAGCGCTAGGTGTGTGTAATAATAGGACCTGAAAATCTCTTTCTCTAGCCTGTACAACATTTGAAGCACAAGACACAACAGCATCTGCATGCCCTGTATTTTAATTTCTTTACATACCATTAGCGCTTTTGTTGCACATTTCTGCTCTGACAGACTGAGAGGTTTTCTCTAATTAATCACTTGGAACCTGTCCTAATATCTAAATATGTTTACTGTCTCCCATCCCCGAAGAACCAGATTAATTGGGAAAGTGCACTAGAATGCAGACCCTTTTTGACTGCCGTAATATTATTTATTTGAAAATAAAATACAGTGTCTACTGTTAACCATGATTGCTGAAATTATATATCTGAAAAATCTTAAGTGAATTACACTGCATTTTTAATTGCATTTTATCTCAAGTTATGAATAACAATGATAGTTTAGTAATTATTTAGACATCGGCAGCCCATTTCCTTCCCATTGGACCTTGAAAGAAAATAAATTACAAAGTGGCAAGAAGTGCTGTCACTGGTGTAAAAAAGACAGAAGGTTTTGTCTATTCTCCTTCAGTGTATCGATGAAGGTTGGGCAGGATTTGCAGAATTTGGTAGTCAGCAGCCCCACCACCGATGATCTTCTGAAAATGCCCTGAGAGACAGAGCTTCTGGGATTTTAGTTAAACGTGAAGGAAGTGAATTGAGTTTAACTCACACCTAACTCAGAGGTTTAAGCTGAGTTATACCCAGGCTCAGTAGGTATTTTCCTGTCTCTAGAGGGCTTAGAATCCAAGGAGCATGTTTACTAAAGCGCCCTACCCGGGTAGCGTGTGTTTTTGGCAAAATGCTAAAAAGTAGTGCGTGGCCCTGCACTAAAAAGCCCGCGCTTCCTGGGCAGTGTATGTCGGGGCGGCTCCTGGGCAGTGTATGTCGGGGCGGCTTTCTGGGCAGTGTATGTCGGGACGGCTTCCTGGGCAGTGTATGTCGGGGAGGCTCCTGGGTGTTCCCGCCATGGTGGTGCTAGCACAGGCCTTGAAAGCCCACGTTCCCGGTGAGCAACTACCGCCAGCACAACTGGTATTAATGCCGCAAACTGAGCTAAATTCAGGGAGATGGCAGTCTTCACCCTCTCCCCTGCATCTAGCGCAGTGCCCCACGCTAGTAATGCAGCCCAAACATATGTTACTAGCGTGGGCTTTAGTAAACATTCCCCTTTGTTTGTACCCGAAGCAATGGAGGGTTAAGTAACTTGTCCAAGATCACAAGGGGCAGTAGTGGGATTTGAAGCCTGGCTTCCCTGGTTCTTTCCCTGCTGCTCTAACCACTAGGCTGCAGAATATTTCCTCTGACTGCCTCACCATATTAAGATAGTGCTCAGGCAGTCCAGGAGCGGAGTTTGAGGAGAGCCAGTATGCAGCCAGAAAGTGACAATAGATAGCAGCTATCTGGAAAACTTATCTGAATACATTTAGGACATCTGAAAGTCTGTCCTAAATTTATATGGTTAGCTAGCCAGATAACTGGTTTAATTTGGATAGATGGCTGTGCGGATAATGCTGGTGATCAATACTGAATAAGGATATTCAGCACCAGCTACTATCCCCATGCCAGCATTGGATATTCATATTCAGTTGTGATGGCTAGTGTTTAGAAAAAATGTCAACCACCAAGGCTGAATATTGGCCCATGAGTATTTACTTCTTAGAGATGGGTCATGAGTACAGAGACACTCTTCTTTTTACACCCACAACCAGAACTTTCCACACTAGTAAGGGAGTACTCTGAAAATTGCCCAGAAACGCAGAGAAGCTAAAGCCAAAGGAGAAAGAAAGACAATCGCAGAACTCAACAGAGATTTCCAACGTGCAGCAAGACAGGACAAGGAAAAGTACTACAATGACACTTGCAAGGAAATAGAAGCAGAAACTATTAGAGGAAGAACAAGATCGGCTTTCCTAAAGCTGCGAGAGTTAAAGAATAAGTTCCAGCCCCGAATTGGAATGTTACAAGATGCTCAAGGTTCTATGTTGAATGATGCTGAGAAGATCAAGAAAAGGTGGAAGGAATATACAGAGTTTTTATATGATAAAGATCAAGTGGACCAACAGCCGTTTCAACCTATACCTTATGATCAGGAACCATTGGTGATGAAAGAAGAAGTTGAAGCAGCATTGAAAGCCTTATCAAAGAACAAAGCACCAGGCATTGATAGCATTCCCATAGAAGTATTGCAGCAATCTGATGCAGCTGTTACCGTACTTACAAGGCTCTGCCAAGAAATATGGAAGACAACATCATGGCCAACTGACTGGAAAAGATCTGTGTTTATACCAATACTAAAGAAAGGTGATCCAACTGACTGTGGAAATTATCGCACAATCGCTCTGATCCCACATGCCAGCAAGATTCTACTGAAGATTATTCAAAAGAGACTACAGCCATACCTAGAACAAGAACTACCTGAAGTGCAAGCAGGGTTCAGGAAAGGGCGAGGAACGAGAGACATCATTGCGGATGTGAGATGGATCCTTGAAAAGACTAAAGAATACCAAAAGGATATCTATTTGTGCTTTATCGACTATAGCAAGGCTTTTGACTGTGTAAACCATGAGAAACTCTGGGCCACATTAAGAAGCATGGGTATACCAGAACACCTGATCGTTCTCTTGCGTAATCTGTACATTGATCAAGTAGCAACAGTTCGAACGGAACAAGGAGAAACAGAATGGTTTAAAATAAGCAAAGGTGTAAGACAAGGCTGCATACTTTCCCCCTACCTGTTTAATTTATATGCAGAACAAATCATCAGAGAAGCAGGACTGTATGAAGACAACAGAGGTGTGAAGATTGGTGGAAGACTCATCAACAACCTTCGCTATGCTGATGATACCACATTACTGGCTGAAAGCGAAGATGATCTGAAACATTTGCTTCTCACAATCAAAGAACATAGTCTCAAAATGGGCCTGCACCTTAATGTACAGAAGACAAAGATCATGACAACTGGCATAATCAACAGGTTCATCGTTGAAGGAGAAGAAATTGAAATTGTGAACAACTTTAACCTACTTGGATCAACTATCAATAAAGAAGCAACAAGCAGTCAAGAAATCAGACGACGCATTGCTCTTGGCAGAATGGCTATGAAAGACCTAGATAAGATTCTCAAGAGCAGAGATGTGTCTCTCCATACAAAGATTCGACTTGTTCAAGCCATGGTATTTTCAATAACATCATATGGATGTGAAAGCTGGACAGTGAAAAAGACAGACAGGAAGAAAATTGATGCCTTTGAATTATGGTGCTGGCGGCGAATACTGTGTATACCATGGACTGCCCGAAGAACAAACCAGTCGGTACTAGAGGAGATCAAACCTAAGCTTTCTTTAGAAGCTCAGATGACAAGACTTCGGCTTTCATACTTCGGACACATCATGCGAAGAGAGAGATCATTAGAGAAAGACATCATGCTTGGCAAGATAGAAGGTCAACGCAAAAGAGGAAGGCCAGCAATGAGATGGATCGCTACAATAACAGCAGCTACGGGTACCAGTCTGTCGTCAATGAGCCGCCTGACTGAAGACCGAACACAATTTAGGATAGCTATCCAGAGGGTCGCCATGAGCCGACTCCGACTCGACGGCACTTAACAACAAAGGGAGTACTGGACCTGCACTTGGGATCTCTATTAGGCTTCCTATGGTTGTAGTGGAGATCCTTGGAGGTTTTTGTCCTAATTGAGTGACCACTGCATAAATAGAAACACGAATGGTTAAGAAGAGATGAGTCTCATCTAGGGATGAGAGACTGATAGCTGCAACCCAGGATAGTGGATTAGAGACAGTATGGTCCATAGCAAGATTAAAAAACTGGTTAAACATATATATATAGATTTTATAAGAAAGAGCTGGAAATAGATAACTCATCTAATAAATGGGTGTGAAATTTGGATGGGAGAAAATTTCCATACAGAAAAGCATGAACAATAAGGTGGCACATCTCAAACACTAGAAATCTTGTAAACACTACAGCATCATTGTACTAGAAAAGCACTGGGATCACGATCCTAAGAGAACTATGAAGAGGTTGAGATCACCTGGGACATTCCTATTCTAACCGATAAAAATCTGGATGCAAGAAAACCAGACATGAATTTGAGAGATTGTGATTATACTCCACATATCTTGGCTTAGGAGTGACGTTCATTACTGTCATGGTATGCGCAAAACTAACTCATTTAGAGACACTACCCCGAAAGATGAACACCAGCTTATTGTGAACACTTGGAACCCAAGTTCACTGAAGCAACAGAACCTACAGTTACATTTCCTTCCTCAGGATATATTTATTTATTTATTTATTTATTTATTTAGTTGTATTTATATCCTGCTTTTCACTGGGTCAAAGCAGTCAATTGGGGGGATATAAGGAAACCTAGTAGCCTAGTGGTTAGAGCAACTGCCTCGTACCCAGAAGATCAAGGGTTCGATTCCCACTGGCACTCCTTGTGACTTTGGGCAAGTCACTTTACCCTCCATTGCCTCGGAAGAAAAGGCTGGCAATCTACTTCCGGTGATACATTGCCAAGAAAACCCAGAGGTAGCTGGGTCGCTATGAGTCAACACTGACTTGATGGCACTAAAAAAAAAAAAAAAAAAAAGAAGTAAACAACTTAGATACCCAAACAAAATCTTAAAACTAAGATGCAGACAGCAGTCCAGCAGCGAGATGGGGGCTTTCCAGTCTTTCGCATTGAATGTCACATGAATGATTTTCTCCCAGTTTGTGAGGGGTCTTATGTGTGCACTAGGTGCAAGGAGCTCTTTGTTCTCAGGGAAAGAGTCTGATCTCTGGAGGCTAGAATAGCAGACTTGGAGGACATGAGAAAGACAGGGAGGTATTCAGACATGACCTACAGGGACATAATACTGAAGTCCCACCTCCAGTCTGGCAGCCTCCCTGTTGCCATGGAGGAGAGAGGTCACATGACTGGAGAGCATCATCCATGTGTGGCAGGAAATGATCCTGTAACTAGGACCTGTCCTCAAGGTGTAGTAAAACTCTCTCACACTGAGGAGGTTTCTCCAGGACCATGTGCTTATGAGGGAACGGTTAGGACAGCCATTATTGTTGGTGGTTTGAACATTAGGCATGTACATAGATGGGTGGCTGGTGGACGTGAGGATCGTCTGGTAACATGCGAAGGTAGTGGACCTGACACGCCACCTAGACAAGGTTTTAGATTGCACTGGGGAGGAGTCTGCTGTCTTGGTGCATGTTGGTACCAATGACATAGGAGATTGTGGTAGGGAGGTTCTGGAGGCCAAATTTAGGCTTTTAGGTAGGAAGTTGAAATCCAAAACTTCCAGGGTAGCATTCTCCGAAATGCTTCCCATTCCACGCACAGGACCCAAAAGGCAGGCAGAGCTCTAGATTCTCAGTGAATGGATGAGACAGTGGTGCAAGGAAGAAAATTTTGGATTTGTTATCGCAACATTCTGGGGAAAGGAGGGGCTTTTCCAAAGGGATGGGCCCACCTTAACTGGGATGGAACCAGGCTGCTAGCATCAACCTTTAAAAAGGAGATAGAGCAGCTTTTAAACTAGATAATAGGGGAAAGCTGACAGTTACCCAAGAGCTCATGGTTTGGAATGATGTATCCTTGAAGGACACTAGCAAAAAATTTAAATTAAGGCATATCAACAGAAAGACAAAAGTAACCAAAATGCCCTTAAGTACAGAACAGGCAGAGCTTAAAGATTCCAAATTACCCCTGCCTACCGATAACCAGATTAATATGAATAAAATACAACTTCTAAAATGCTTGTATGCAAATGCTAGAAGTCTAAAAAATAAATAAGAAGTTAGCTATGATTGGTATCTCAGAGACCTGGTGGAAGGAGGACAACTAGTGGGACACTGTGATACCTGGGTACAAATTATATCGTAATGATAGAGTAGATCAAATTGGTGGAGGGGTTGCGCTCTATGTTAGAGAGGGGATTGAGTCACACAGGATAAACGTTTTGCAGGAAACAAACACACTCTAGAATCTCTATGGATTTTCCCATGTAAAAAGGGAAGGCAATGGCAGTGGGGGTGTACTACTGACTGCCTGGCTAGAATGAATAAATGGATGATGAAATGCTCAAAGAAATTAGGGAAGCTAGCAAAACTTACAACACAGTAAAAATAATGGGTGCTTAAAATCACCCCGGTATTAACTGGATCAGTGTCACGGTAGGACATGCTAGGGAAGTAAAGTTTCTAGATGAAATAAATGACTGCTTCTTGGAGTAGCTGGTTCATTAACCAACCAGAGGGGAAGCCATTTTGGACCTAGTCCTCAGTGATGCACAAGATATAAGGGTGTTGGGGCCACTTGGCAACAGAGGTCATAGCATGATCACGTTTAATTTAATAAATGGTTATGGTTTAGGCACTTGATATACCGCCCTTTACCCTGTGTATCAGAGTGGTTTACAAACGTATACTAACAGGCACTTTTTTATTCCCTTGTCCCCAAAGGGCTCACAATCTAAGCATACCTGAGGCAATGGAGGGTTAAGTGGCTTGCCCAAGGACACAAGGAATGGCCATGGGATTAGAGAACCCAGTCCCTCCAGCCTGAAGTTTCTTGTCCCGATGTGGAAATTGAACCCCTGGCCCTCCGGAATGGAGGAAGAACGATAAGGAAATCCACAGTACTACCTTTTAACTTTTGAAACAGAGACTATGATAAAATGAGGAAAATAGTTAAGAAAAAACTAAAAGGAGCAGTTGCAAAGGCTAAAGATTTACGTCAAGTATAGGTGCTTAAAATTACTATCTTGGAAGCCCAGACCAGATGTATTCCACACTTTAAGAAAAGTGGAAGGAAGTCTAAAAAACTGCCAGCATGGTTTAAAGGTGAGATCAGGGAAGCTGTTGTAGTCAAAAAAGCATCTTTCAGAAAATGGAAAAAGGAGCCAAATGACGAAAACTGAAATCAACATAAACAGTGGAAAGTTAGATGCAAGGCATTGATAAGGCAGGCAAAGAGAGAATTTGAGAAAAAGCTTGCTATAGAAACAAAAACACATAATAAAAACTTTTTCAAATACATTCATAGCAAAAACCCTATGAGTTAATCAGTTTTACCATTAGATTATAGAGAGGTAAAAGGGGCACTAAGAGGGGCCAAGGCCATAGTGGAGAAACTGAATGAATTCTTTACTTTGGTCTTTATTGAAGAAGATGTAAGGAAGTTACCCATGACTGAAATGGTGTTTAATAGTAGTGCATCGGAAGACTTGAAAGAAATATCAATAAACCGGGAAGATGTATTACAATTATTTGATAAACTAAAGAGTAGCAAATCACTTGGACCAGATGATATACATCCGAGAGTGTTGAATGAACTGAAATATGAGACTGCAGATCTACTATTAGTAATCTGTGAACTATCATTAAAATCATCTGTAATAAATCAAGATTGTTGAATGACCAAAGTAGCGCTAGTTTTTAAAAAGAGTTCCAGGGGTGATCCGGGAAACTACAGACCAGCAAGACTGATGTCAGTACTGGGCAAAATGGTGGAAACCATTGTAAAGAACAAAATTACTGAATATGTAGATAGTCATAGTTTAAAGGTAAAAAGCCAACATGGCTTTAACCAAGGAAGATCTTGTCTTAGTAATCTGTGTTATTTTTTTTAAACGTGTGAATAAACATGTAGACAATGGTGAGCCAGTCGATATGATGTATCTGGATTTTCAGAAAGCCTTTTACAAAGTCCCTCATGAGAGACTTTTGGCAAAATTAAAAAGTCATGGGATAGGAGGCAAAGTACTATTGTGGATCAGGAACTGGTTAAAAGTAAACAGAGGGTAGGACTTAATGGTCAATTTTCCTAATGGAGAAAGGTGGAGTACTCCAGGGATCTGTGCTGGGTCCATGCTTTTTGACGTATTCATAAATGACTAGGAAATAGGAATAACGAGTGAGGTTATCATATTTGCAGATGACACAAAATTATTCAAAGTTGTTAAAACCCAAGCGGATTGTGAAACATTGCAAGAGGACCTTGATAAATTGGAAGACTGGGCGTTCAAATGACAGATAAAATTCAATGTGGACAAGTGCAAAGTTATGCACCTAGGAAAGAACAAGCCAAACTATGGTTACATGATGCAAGGTTCCACATTAGGAACCACCACCCAGGAAGAAGATTTAGGTGTCATCATGGATAACAAATTGAAACCCTCTGCCCAGTGCACAGTGGTGGCCAAGAAGGCAAATAGAATGCTATGAATCATAAGGAAACAAATGGAGAATAAAGCAAAGGATATTATATTGCCACACTTTGAATATTGTGCGCAATTCTGGCCACTGTATCTTAAAAAGGATATAGCAGAATTAGAAAAGGTACAGAGAAGAGCCACCAAAATGGTAAAGGGGATGGAAGGATACCCCTACAAGGAGAGGCTTAAAAGGTTGGGCTTTTCAACCTGGAAAAGAGACGGCTGAGGGGAGATATGATAGAGGTCTATAAATTAATGAATGGAATGGAATGGGTAAATGTAGACTCATTTTTAACGCTATCAAAAAGTAGTGTCTGTGTTTGTTCTTATTTGTATTTTTTTCTTTAGTATTACTTGTATGTTCACCTATCCTTTTCTGTATTATTTATTTATTTATTTATTTATTTAACAGGGGTTTTTTTTAATAACGCTTTATTATTTCTATCAAAGCGGTTTACATTGAAACTTAAACTTGGTAATGTACATTAAACAGGGACATTGATAACTTGGATTTTTCTGTGGCAATGGAGGGTTAAGTGACTTGCCCAAGGCTACAAGAAGTGCTAGTGGGAATCGAACCCTGGTCTCTTGTAGCTTTTCTGTCTCTCATTGGCGTTCTGTTTCTTTTCTTTCTTTGCAGCTATTTTATGGTGATTGTAAACCGCCTCATGCTCCAGCCCAGGCGGTATATCAAGTAATGATACAAATAAACAAATAAGGACTAGGGGACATGCAATGAAGCTACAGTATAATCCGTTTAAGACTAATAAGAGAAAATATTTTTTCAGTCAACGCGTAATCAAACTCTGGAATTCGTTACCGGAGGATATAGTAAAAGCTGTTAGTGTAGCTGGGTTTAAAAAAGATGTGGACAAGTCCCTGGAGGAAAGGTCCATAAACCATTATTAAAGGGGACACGGGAAATCCACTGTTGCCCCAATACAAGCATTGTGGAACCTGTGTGTCTTTTTGTGAAACTGCCTGGTACTTCTGACCTTGACTAGTCACTGTTGGAAACAGGATACTGGACTTGATGGACCTTGGTCTGACCTAGTATGGCATTTCTTATGTTTTTATTTGTGTTCAAAAATTTTGAGACATCCTCTTACTTCTGTCATTATGAATCAAAATTTGGTACACTGATATGCAGACATTTAGTTATGCATGTAGTCCCACCTTTCCACAGAATTCATTTTAAGACAATTCAAAATAATAGCTCCACACCTCTGGAATTCCCTACCACATGAGTGGCAGATGGATTTATCTTTCAATGAATTTAAAAAAGTTCTAAAGACCCACTATTTTATTGTGGCCTTTGAAGACTAACTTACGTTTGTGGCTTGCGTGCTGCAGCCTTCCTAAAGACAAATTAATATGCTGGAAGAACTGATGCCCTTTAACTTTTCCCCTATTTTACCTAACTCTTTTTCTCTTTTTGGATATTTGTAATCTTATTTATTCATTATTTTTATTAAATATAGACCACATAGATAAAGTACTGATATGCGGTGTATGAAGACAGCGCATAAACCCATGGATATGGCATGAACACTGAAAGAGTGGACGCTGGGAAGAAGATTTCTCTAAACGGGAGGTGTGACCATAAGATATATAAAGAAAATATATATATATATATATATATATATATATTTTCTTTAAAAGTATGTCGACAATGAGAAATAAAATAATTTCAGACATATGATAAAGAGAATCTAGACATGTGGAGGCCAATTCCAGTTGGGGCACGTCCAGGCCATCCGGACGTCCAAAGTCTCGATGGCCTGGATCTGCACCTGATTCTGCACTTGTGGGAGCAGAATCAGGTGCAGAGGGCTTGGACAGCCCGGCCATGCCCCGATCCAGACGGCTTAGACATCTCAGCAACGCCCCATCTAATCCACCCAGGACCCCTGCATGGAGCCCGGTGCCGAGGCGTCCCATTGCCATAGCACTGGGATGCCATGCAGAGGCCTTGATTGTCCGTTCAGCTGCAAAGTGCATTTTCCCCGCAGCTCGAACCCTGATTGGGCTGTCCAGGGCCATGATCGGGCTGCGGGAAACCCCATGGTCGGCTCATCTCTTTGGGGGGGGGAGGAGTCTTCCTGGGCGTTCGCCGACATCGCAGGGGCTTATTCCACCTCCGAAGTGGAATAAGTCCCCTGTCTAACTGCCCAAGGTACAGGGCCATCACCAGAATAGGCTGTATACATCCGGGGTTAGGGTCATGCCTCCAGCCTCGCTCCTCCTCCAACTTCCCCCCTCCCGCCCTCGTACAGAGCTCCCCGCACATCTCTGCTGTACATGCGGGAAGCTCTTCAGAGGGAATCGGTCCCGGGCATTAAGCGGGGCATATACGACCTGGACATATATCCCAGCTAAACGCGGATCGGAATAGACCCCAAGAGCAATTGGGAAGTGATAGAATCAACAGAACAAGAAGATGACATTTTGAGCAATCTAGTGTTTACAGCAAGTTGGAAAGTGCTTTCTCTGTATTTAGTGGAGAAATCAGTAGTATATGGTGATGTTATTCTAATGAAGAGGTGTCTTAGTGAACGCAGCACTGGTTGGGCGAGTCCAGAAAACAGCGCTTTGTCTGATCTGCTTGAAAAGCATTTTCGTAGGTCTTCAGGCTTAACAGCTGACCCTTTGAATATTAAGCAACTATTCTTATAAGGTGAAGAAGAACCTGCTATTTCCATTATATTCATTTTAGTATCATCAGAGTCCCAGTGTTACAGCTGCGCCTGGCTTTGGGTTTTTTGTGCCAGTTGATTCCCTTCAACGCCAAATTTCATTACAAGCCACTTTCTGCTTCCAATGAATTCTCTGGAATCCCAGCATTACATGTCTCTTTCTCTTCACAGATGTTATTTCATATTAAACTATAGGCGGGGGTGAGCGAAAATGGCATGTATTTTTCCTCACTCGCGTGATGAAATTACATCTCGTAAGAGTCATCTGTACCGCACCACAGCTTGCATAGCAATCAAGTTGATCTGATACTAGGAGTTATGATGTCAAAATTTATTGTCCTACAGCCTTGCTGACTTAAATAAAAGAAAGAAAGAGAATGATTACTGGCAGACATTGGATTGTAAAGGGCCTGGGGATACATCGTCTATCACAGGGACCTTAAAAGCCTCTAATGACCCTCTTGTTCTCAAGAGGTTATTTTCCTAATGTCTTGGCCTTTAATTTATTTTTAGATAGGCTAATTTGCATTTTTTATTGTTTTTTTTCCCTTCGGATCCAAATGGCTATTATAGAGCTTTGCCATCTTTTCCTGGAAAACGTGATTGGCAAATCAATTCAGTCACTATATTCATGACCAGCCGAAGGGTTGGAAATGTTATGGGCCATCAAATAGTTTAATCCCTGATTGACAAGTCTTGAATCCTTAAATGTAAATGACAAATTCTCAATCTTTTACTTAGATTTGTTACTGCCCTGTAACCTTGCTATCTAACTGGTTCTCCTGACAATGCACATGAAATATATCGATTGAGGCTCACGTATAATTCTAGAATACGATTAGTATTTAAGGAAATATAATATTGATTGATGGGAAAAGCTGAAATATCGGCTACAGGCTCTCTCCTCTACATGCAGGCACACACAGGCTCTGCAACTGATGTTTGAAAAGGTAATTAAAAACAATGCCACACTTTCGCTGTAGTTCAGATTTATAGACCATTTTTCCGTCAGACTCGATCAAAGCAGCATACAACAGGTTCAGAATTAGTACATCTAAGAATCACATCAAAATAAAAATATCATATACGTTTATTTTGATATTCTAATTGTTTTTCTAGTTAGTAGTGGCTGCTGTTCATGTTTTAACCAACCTCATTTTGCCATTCCCGAAATTTAGAATGCTGCAGCATAGCGAGTGTTTACTTTGGTGTGTCCTATGTAGTTGTGGTCAATATTTTTGGCACCCTTGCAGTTCAGCCCCTTAATGTCCACTATCTCCTAAAAAATAGTGGCCAATGAAATGGCTTTGAACTATATATGCACACATATTTGACACATAAAAGAATCAAATAAAACAAGACCAATTAAAAAAAGAAATAGTATAAAAACTGGAACATTACTGGAACATGGTTATTAGCACTCTCATAAACAATTCAAATCAGTTTAAACAGAAGAGTCACATTCCCATTGCAGTAAAATTAGAAGCACTTGTGATCAGGGGCGGCCCAAGGAGATGGCGGGGCTTCATTTGCATAAGGGACCTCATTTGCATAAATATTTGCATACTGTTAACGTGCACTAACTTTTAGTAAACATGTCTCTTAATAAATGTATGGATAAAGAAAGACTACCAGATTTCTACATAACCATACTCCAGTGTCAACTGCCAGGCACATTAGGAAGTACTGCAAACATTGCCCATTTAGAACCCATAGCAACCCATATCATAACGGCACTACCAGGACTCACAAAGCACCAAACCCTACCTATCAAAAGGCAACTTTGCAAATATTAAACCAATACATCTCAGAGAATATCAATACATCTCCTACTGGGGAAAGAGAACATGTGGCATTGTCAAATAGAAACTACATTAACAGAATACCTCAGCTCGGTTACACATGCAGAACATAGACCATCACCAAACAAAGAACAAGGGATCACAATTTAGAAATATGAAGACAATAATTAAACTGGGAACCCCAAAAGCCAAACTTGGAATCCACAACAACACTGGAGAAATAAAATTATAAATTAATTTCCTCTTGTACTAAACAAAAACGCAAAGACTTTAGTGATACACATTTCCCAAAGCTGACATATTCCAGTTAATAAATTTAAAATAAAAACATATTTTTCTACCTTTTGTTGTTTGTGCATTTTATTTTTCAGTTGCAATTTCTCCAGTCACTTTCTTCTGGTTTCTTGTGTCTTCTGTTAACTCTCCATTGTCTGCTGTCCTATCTTCTCTCTTCTAGTTTTTTTTCCATTCTCTGTCTATATCTTCTTTAACATACTGATCTTTCCCCTTTTCCTCTTTCCTCCATTTCTTTGTTTATTCCTTTTTCATCCACTCAGATTTCACCCCACCATCCTCAATCCCCACTTACTCTCCCAGTACCCAGCCAATATAGATTTTTCTTCCCTTGTACACAAAATATCTTTTCCCCTCTCCATCCTCACTCCTCTAGCCCCATCCCCTTCTAGTCCTCCCCAACATCACTTCCCTTCTAGTTCCAGCCCCACCCAGCATCCGCTCCCTTCTAGTCCCATTCTCCCATCTCCACGCATCAGCCCATTTTCAGTCCTAGCCCCCCCATCAGCCCATTTCCAGTCTTAGCTTCCCCCCACCATCAGCCCATCTCCAGTCCAAATCCCCCTCCCCATCAGCTATTTCCATTCCAGGCCCCCCACCACTCAGCTCATTTCCAGTCCAAGCCCCCCCACTCAGCCTATTTCCAGTCCGAGCTCCCCTCCCTATCAGCTTTTTCCAGTCCAAGCCCCCCCCCCCGGCTCAGCCCATTTCCTGTCCAAGCCCCCCCCCCCCCGGCTCAGCCCATTTCCAGTCCAAGCCCCCCTCCCCATCAGCTATTTCTAGTCCTAGGCTCCCCCCCCCCCGAAGAGCCCTGCAGCTGTCCGACAGGCTTAGAGGGAGCTGGAGAGACCCTGCTCACCTCTGGTAAAGAGTGCCATTTTTCTTCACTTCGGCAGGTGTGTTGTAGTATAGGCCGCTGGCGCGCGTTATGTGCCAGGAAACAGGAAGTTCCCTTTGACCTGACATGCTAGCCATCTATACTACAGCACAGCTGCCGAAGTGAAGAGAAAAGGCGCTCTTCACTTTGGCGGTTGTCAGATCTGAGCCAGGGCCTCTCCAGCTCCCTCTAAAGACAACCTGCCAGTGCTGAAAATGCGAGATGTTGTTAGTACGGGGCCCCCGGAAGCGTGGGGCTCTGGGAAAACAACATTCTCACAAAATGGACAGGCTGGCCCTGCCTGTGATCAATTGTCAAGCAATGAATGATGGCTCTGATGCTTAAAACGGTCACATTCACTTCCTGTTCCTTTTCCACAATGGTGAAAACAAGAGAGCTGCTTGAGACCATCAAAAAAAGCCATTATCACCAAATATAAAACTTCAAAGGGGTACAAGGTCTTCTCCAAAGACCTTGGGATTTCTTTGTCTACAGTCTGCAATGTTATTAATATCATCCTCTGTTATCCCTGCCATTTCCCATATTATCAACCTTTCTTTCTCCACTGCCACCTTCCCAGCTGCCTATAAGCATGCTTTGATCACTCCTCAAAAAAAACATCCCTTGACCCTACTGCTTCCTCTAGCTATTGTCCCATCTCCTTTCTTCTCTTTATTTCCAAACTCATTGAGCATGTCGTTCTTTCTCGCTGTTTTGACTTTATCTCCATTTATTGCTTCTTTGATCCCCTTTAGTCTGGCTTCTATCCTCTTCATTCAACTGAAACAACCTTTGCCAAGGTCTCTAGTGACTTAGATTAAGTTTAAATTTAAAACACAGAAGAGAACCTTCTGGTTACATTTCATACCCAGCGGAGAGCTTGTAGTTTAAATTTAATAGTCACTCAGTGCCTAGTATCAGCAAAGTACTTTTAGTTTAAATTTAAAACACAGAAGAGGGCTTTCTGGTTAAATTTAGAACACAGCAGAGAGCTTGTAGTTTAAATTTCATAATAAGTCAGAGCCTAGCAGCAGCAAAGAGCTGTAATTTAAATCAAATCAGAATATAACGTAGCATAAAAGGCAAAACAGGGTCAGTACTCTTTGAGCAACAAATAAAGTCTTCTAGAGACCTTTACAAAGAGGCCTTCTACCTAGGGGGCAAGAGACCTGTGAAACCTTTTCAATAGGTGTTAACACCAGGTGGCAGGTCAAAAGGCCATTTTGAAAGACTCCTTCTATCCAAGCAAAGACTGTTAATCACCCAGGAAGTTGGTCACAGCTTATCTCAGCAGCACAGGACAGGGTACTGTGTAGCAGCCCTCTTTTATTTCCCTCCCTCCCTCCCCTGGGATAATCGTAGCTTTATAGGTACTTACACATCTTAAAGGAAAGGAGGTGCTCTCAGGTGAAGCTCGTTATCCAAATCAGTCATAAACTAAAGACCTGAGATTAATTAAGCTTCAGGTGAACAAGGTATATTAAACGCATTAGGTACAGTTTTATTAGTATAAATATCCATAGCAACCCTTAGTAAGTAAAGAACTTAAAGATCTAAACACAAGCTTAAAACTAAGATGCAGACAGCAGTCCAGCAGCAAGATGGGGGATTTCCAGTCTTTTGCATTGAGTGTCACATGTATGATTTTCTTGCAGTTGGTGAGAGGTCTTACGTGTACACTAGGTGCAAGGAGCTCTTTGCTCTCAGGGAACGAGTCCGTTCTCTAGAGGCTAGAGTAGTAGACATGGAAGACATAAGAAAGACAGAGAGGTACATAGACGAGACCTACAGGGATATAGTCCTGAAGTCCCACCTCCAGTTTGGCAGCATCCCTGTTGCCATGGAGGAGGGAGGTCACATGACAGGAGAGCATCACCCTGGTGTGGCAGGAAGTGATCCTGTAACTAGGACCTGTCCTCCAGGTGATGTAAAACCCTCTCACACCGAGGAAGTTTCTCCAGGGCCATGTGCCCATGAGGGAAGGGTTAGAACAGCCGTTATAGTTGGTGATTCGATCATTAGGCATGTAGATAGCTGGTTGGCTGGTGGACGTGAAGATCGCCTTGTAACATGCCTGCCTGGTGCAAAGGTAGCGAACCTCACGTGCCACCTAGATAAGGTCCTAGATAGTGCTGGGGAGGAGTCTGCTGTCTTGGTACATGTCGGTACCAATGACATAGGAAGGTTCTGGAGGCTAAATTTAGGCTTTTAGGTAGTAAGTTGAAATCCAGAACTTCCAGGGTAGCATTCTTCGAAATGCTTCCCATTCCATGCACAGGACCCAAAAGGCAGGCAGAGCTCCAGGGTTTCAATGTGCAGATGAGACAATGGTGCAGAGATGAGGGTTTTGCATTTGTTAGGAACTGGGGAACATTCTGGGGAAAGGAGGGGCTCTTCCGAAGGGATGGGCTCCACCTTAACCGAGATGGAACCAGGCTGCTGGCATTAACCTTTAAAAAGGAGATAGAGCAGCTTTTAAACTAGATAATAGGGGAAAGCCGACAGTCGCCCAAGAGCGCATGGTTCGGAAGAATGTATCCTTGAAGGATACTACCAAAAGAAGAGAGGTTCCAAAAAAGAGTAAAGTAGCCCAAATGCCCTCAAGTATGGAGCAGACAGAGCTTAAAAATCCCAAATTACCCATGCCTACCAACAGCCAGATTAATATGAATAAAATACAGTCTCTAAAATGCTTGTATGCAAATGCTAGAAGTCTAAAAAATAAGATGGGAGAGTTAGAATGTATAGCACTAAATGAGAGGTTAGATATGATTGGAATATCAGAGACATGGTGGAAGGAGGACAACCAGTGGGACACTGTGATACCTGGGTGCAAACTATATTGTAATGATAGAGCTGATCAAATTGGTGGAGGGGTTGCGCTCTATGTTAGAGAGGGCATTGAGTCAGAAAGGATTAAAGTTTTGCAGGAAACAAAATTTGCTGTAGAATCTCTATGGATTGAAATTCCAAATGAAAAGGGGAAGGCGATGGCAGTGGGGGTGTACTATCGACCGCCTGGCCAGAATGAACAAATGGATGATGAAATGCTCAAAGAAATCAAGGAAGCTAACAAAAATTACAGTGCAGTAATAATGGGTGATTTCAATTACCCCGGTATCGACTGGGTCAGTGTCACGGCAGGACATGTTAGGGAGATAAAGTTCCTAGATGAAATAAATGACTGCTTCTTGGAGCAGCTGGTTCATGAACCGACCAGAGGGGAAGCCATATTGGACCTAGTCCTTAGTGGAACACCAGATCTAGTGCAAGAGATAAGGGTGTTGGGGCCACTTGGCAATAGTGATCATAGCATGATCGCGTTTGATTTAATTAGTGGAGGAGGGATAGTAAGGAAATCCACAGTACTACCTTTAAACTTTCGAAAGGGAGACTATGATAAAATGAGGAAAATAGTTAAGAAAAAACTAAAAGGAACAGTTGCAAACATCAAGCTTGGGTGTTGTTGAAAAATACTATCTTGGAAACCCAGACCAACTGTATTCCACGCTTTAAGAAAAGTGGAAGGAAGTCCAAAAAGCTGCCAGCATGGTTTAAAGGTGAGGTCAGAGAGGCTGTTGTTGCCAAAACAACATCTTTCAGGAAATGGAAAAAAGAACCAAACGACGAAACCTGGAAACAGCACAAGCACTGGAAAGTCTAACGCAAGGCATTGATAAGGCAGGCAAAGGGAGAATTTGAGAAGAAGCTTGCTGCGGAAGCAAAAACGCGAAATAAAGACTTTTTCAAGTACATTCGTAGCAAAAAACCTGTGAGAGAGTCAATTGGTTCATTAGATGATAGAGGGGTTAAAGGGACACTAAGAGGCGACAAGGCGATAGCAGAGAGACTGAATGAATTCTTTGCTTTGGTCTTTACTGAGGAAGATATAGGGATGTTAAAGTGGTATTTAAAGGTGTGGAAGAATTGAAGGAAATACTGATACATCAGGAAGATGTATTACAACTATTAGATAAACTGAAGAGTAGCAAATCACCTGGGCCAGATGGTATACATCCAAGGGTGTTGAAAGAACTGAAATATGAGATTGCAGACCTGCTATTAGTAATCTGTGAACTTTCATTAAAATCATCTTTAATACCTGAAGATTGGAGGATTGCCAATGTAACACCAATTTTTAAAAAGGGTTCCAGGGGTGATCCGGGAAACTACAGACCGGTCAGCCTGATGTCAGTACCGGGAAAAATGGTAGAAACCATCATAAAGAACAAAATTACTCAGCATGTAGATAGTCATGGCCTAATGGGAGACAGCCAACATGGCTTTAGACAAGGAAGATCTTGTCTTACTAATCTGTTATGTTTTTTTGAAAGTGTGAATAAACAGGTGGACAAAGATGAGTCGGTTGATATAGTGTATCTGGACTTTCAGAAAGCCTTTGACAAGGTCCCTCATCAGAGACTTTTGGAAAAACTAGAGAGAATCATGGGATAGGAGGCAGTGTAATATTGTGGATCGGGAACTGGTTAAAAGATAGAAAGCAGAGGGTAGGGCTAAATGGCCAATTTTCCCAATGAAGAAAGGTGAATAGTGGTGTACCCCAGGGATCTGTGCTAGGTCTGCTGCTTTTGGACATATTCATAAATGACCTGGAAAGTGAAATAACGAGTGAGGTTATCAAATTTGCAGATGACACAAAACTATTTAAAGTTGTTAAAACCCAAGAGGATTGTGGAAAATTGCAAGAGGATCTTGATAAATTGGAAGACTGGGCATCAAAATGGCAGATGAAATTTAATGTGGACAAGTGCAAAGTTATGCACCTAGGGAAGAACAACCCAAACTATGGTTACACGATGCAAGGTTCCACATTAGGAACCACCACCCAGGAAAAAGATTTAGGCATCATTGTGGATAGCATGTTAAAACCCTCGGCCCAGTGTGCAGCGGCATCCAAGAGAGCAAATAGAATGCTAGTTATCATAAGGAAAGGAATGGAAAATAAAACAAAAGATATTATAATGCCTCTATATACGTGGAGGAGTGGCCTAGTGGTTGGGGCAAGGTACTTCAGGCCGGAAGGTCAGGGGTTCAAATCCCACTAGAGGACAGCAACCTTGGGCCGGAAGGACTGGGGTTTCTTGTCCCACAGGTGCTCCTTGTGGTCTTGGGCAAGCCACTTAACCCTCCATAGCCCATGTTCCCTGTAAAATAGTTATCTCCAAGTTATAATGCCCTGTTCAATGTAATTTCAGTTTGTTCAATGTAAACCGCACTGATGCAGAATAGCGCGGTATATAAGAGAATGTAAATAAATAAATAAAATAAATATATCGTTCCATGGTGAGACCGCACCTTGAATATTGTGTGCAATGCTGGTCACCGAATCTTAAAAAGCATATAGCTTTATTAGAAAAGGTTCAGAGAAGAGCCACCAAAATGGTAAAGGGGATGGAAGGATACTCCTATGAAGAAAGGCTAAAAAGGTTAGGGCTCTTTAACCTGGAAAAGAGACGGCTGAGGGGAGATATGATAGAAGTCTGTAAATTAATGAACGGAGTGGAACAGGTAAATGTAGATCAATTTTACATTATCAGAATATAGAAAGACTAGGGGACATGCAATGCAGCTACAGGGTAAACTATTTAAGACTAATAAAAGAAAATATTTTTTTCACTCAACGTGTAATCAAACTCTGGAATTTTGTTACCGGAGGATGTAGTAAAGGCTGTTAGTGTAGCTGGGTTTTAAAAAGGTTTGGACAAGTTCCTGGAGGAAAGATCCATAAACCATTATTAAGAAGGGACCCAGGATATCAATGCTTGTACAAGCATTATGGAACCTGTGTCTTTTGGGGAAACTGCTAGGTACGTATGACCACTGTTGGCCACTGTTGGAAACAGGATACTGGGCTTGATGGACCTTGGTCTGACCCAGTATGGCCTATCTTATGTTCTTATTATTCTTGGCAATGTCTAAAGGTCTATATTCAATTCTTATTCTTGAACTTTCTGCTACCCCTTGATACTGTTGACCTCTCTCTTCTCCTTGCTACATTATCTTCTCTTGGCTTTAAAAACACTGTTCTTTCTTGGTTCTCTTCCTAGCTCTCTAATCGCTCCTTCAGTGCCTGTTCTCAAGGTACGTCCTCCTCTGCTTTCCCTTTCTCAGTTGGTATTCTTGACCCACTCTTTTTCTCCCTTTATACACAATCGCTTGTTTTCCTTATCTCATCCCTTGGCTTTCAGTATCACTTCTGTGCAGATGATTCTCAAATTATTTTCTCTTTACCTGACCCTTCTCCTTCTCTCCAGGCACGTATCCCTGCATGCTTATCTGACATCGCCGCCTGAATGTCTCAGCATCATTTAAAATTGAACATGACCAAAACTGAGCTTCTGGTTTTCTCTCCTAATCCATCCTCCATCCTTCCTTCTTTCTCCATCACTGTTGATTACCTCTTATTTTTCCTGTTTCCTCTGTTCATAACCTTGGGGTCGTCTTTGACTCCTCCCAGACATTCTCATCTTATATCCATCAAATTGCTAAATCCTGTCACTTTTTTCTCTTCAACATTAACAAGATTCATCCTATCCTTTATGCCTCTACTACTAAGACTCTTATTCACGCCCTTATTATCTCCCAGCTGGACTATTGCATCCTCCTCCTTGCTGGTCTCTCTCAATCTCATCTTTTCCCTCTACAATCCATTCAAAACTCCACTGTGGAGTTAATTCTTCGCCAGCCACGTTACTGTCATATTACTCCTCTTCTAAAGTCCCTTCACTGGTTCCCTATCTGTGACTGCATTCATTATAAACGACTTTATCTTCACACATAAATGCATCACTCTGCTTCTCCTCCTTATCTTTCCTCTCTCCTCTCTCCCTATACCTCTCCTCATGATCTCTGTTCCTCTTCTGCCTTTCTTCTCTTTATGCAGTTCTCATCTTCCGCTAATTCCAGGCTTCGTTCTTTTAACCTTACTGCTCCATTTGCCTGGAACAACCTGCCCCTGGCCCTGCATCAAATCTCTTCCTTCGTCCTCTTCACCTCTTTGAGACCACCTTTGATTCTTAATCCCCTTCCTTGTGTTTCAACCCCTATTGCCCTTATTCCTATTGGATTATTTTGTCCTGTATGTTTGTCTTCTAGATTTTAAGCTCTTTGAGCAGGGATTGTCTTCTTTTATGTCTGTACAGTGCTATATATGCTTGGTAGTGCTTTATAGATGCTTAATAATAATATAAATAATAATATTAAGACGTTTTCTGCTCATGGAATTGCCAAGAACCTCCCAGGATGTGGTGGGAAAAGAGAAATTAATCCAAGAAGTCTTCGAAGGTTAGTGTGAATTTTTGGAAAAACACCATCAAAATAAACATCCAAAGAGCTTAATGCTTGCCTGGAGCAATCCGGAGTGGTGGTTTTAACCCACATCATACCCCATGCATCAAACATCAAAGGACTTCATGGGCAAAGGCCAAGGAGGACTCCACTGCTCAAAGAATGACATAAAAAGGTATGCCTTATCTTTGCCCAAACCCACCTTGAGAAACCACAATCTTTCTGGGAAAATGTTCTGTGGACAGGTGAAACCAAACTTGAGCTCTTTGGCAATGCAGACCAGTGATACATTTACAGGCTAAGAAATGAAGCTTATAAGGGAAAAAACCACCCTTCCTACAGTTAAATATGGTGGAGATTCCATAATGTTGTGGGGCTGTTTTGCTGCCTCAGGAAGTGGAGGCCAGGAATGTATTAAAGGAATCATGAAGTCAAAGGACTACCAAGATATTTTGGAGTGAAATGTGTTACCTAGAGTTGAAGGTCATGAGTCTCCAACAGGATAATGACTCAAAACATACATCCAAAAGTACAAAAGAATGGTTAAAAAGAAAAAAATGGGTGAGATCTTTCCTTACCTGCCTGCACGTTGAGAGGTGGAGCAGATGAACAGATACAGCAAAGGGTGTCTCTGAATACCAGTTGCAGACCATTTAAAACCAGGTCCCTGGTAGGCGCATGGCTGTGGTGTGCCCAAAGGGGTGTGCCACAAGGGGTATGTAATACCCCTTGGGAGCCCCTTTGGAGCATGTTGGGAGCTTAGGTGCAAGTGTCCCGCTATATAAGTTCCCCAGATGGCAGAGGACAGCTGGCCTGGGCAGCGGAAGGGCTTGGAGGGGGTGCAAGTGATTCCCTGCAGCCCGACCCTGGTCTTGGGAGGCCAAATCGGGGGTCAGGCTGCAAGGAATTGCAGAACAGGTCGGCGTCCAGGGATCGTGGCTCCTGAATGGAGCCACGGTGCCATGGCAACCGGACGCCATGGCGCCACAGATTCATTCAGGAGTCTTGACTGAGGTAGCCGGGTAGAGGCCTGTATGTGCAGGCCAACCAGAATCAGGTCCAAGCCTGCACGTACAGGCCTAGTCATGATTCTGATCCCCCGGGATCAGAATCGCTTCTGCCCCTGTGCATCCGATTCTGATTGGCCACACAAGGGTATGGACGTCCTGTACAGAATGCGGCCCAAAATATTTTGTGGTGCTAAAATTCAATTTTTTTCCAGATGTCTCTAGAGCCACACAGCTGAGAAGGGCTTTTTATTTTTTAGCTCTGAAACCCTGGGTTGTGGCTCTGGGAGCTTCCTTTTTTCTGTGTTATCCCCGTAAATGTTTAATTATGTTTCAGGGTACTCGATATGGTTTTTTTGGATTCTGGACAGCTGGAGACTTTTCTGCTGAGTAAGGAGAGCCGGGTTTGTTTAGGGGATTAGTATATGGGTAGTGGGATTAATGTATTAGAGCAATAAGTCTAGAAATTGTTTTCCATATTTCCTTTTTGTTGGAAGTTTCCCCAGTTTCTATGTTTATCTATTCTCACCGTGATGTGGGCTAAATTTGATTTGTAGGTTTTCTTATTTTTGATTAATATGCTTTTGATGTTTTACTTTTTCTTTGTATTTGTTTTTGCAAGTTTTCTTGTAAAATCCATAAATAATAAATTAAAAAATAAATAAATAAAAAGGAAAAAATGAACTGTTTTAAACTGGCCAGCAATGAGTCATGATCGCGGTCCAATTGAACTGAAATCTGTCATTGGTGAAAGGAATCCTGGAAACATTCATGAGCTGGAACAAATCACAGTTGAAGATTGGGAGAAACTACCAGCAAACAGATGCAAGAAACTTATAGATGGCTACAGGAAACGTTTGGAGGCTGTCATCACTGCCAAGGGTTGTCCAGTCAAATATTAGTGAAGGGTGCCACTAATCCTTTCCAGGTCATATTTTGTTTTTTTTCTCAGAAATTATTATATCTAATTTTCACAGACACCTTTATTCTTGTTGTATACCTTTGAACATACTATTAAAATATTATGATGACATACAGTTGGAATATTTCCAATTATTTCTCAAAATATTGTATACAACATACCTAAAATGCAAGGGTGCCAATAATGTTGATCACAGCTATATATATGTCTCTTTTCTAATTGACTTTTACTGGTCCTCACTGTCATCCAGGATTCATTTCAAGAACCTGGTTTAAAATCTTGATTAAGTTATAGAATTGCCTTTTCTTTGATCTCTTGTAAGAAGCCCAACTCTACCCTTCATATTATTTGGGTCAGGCTTTCTGTGGAATGTTTTCTAGTGAGCATTTAGTAACCTATATAAAATCAGTGTTCTATAGGCACAGAAAGAAACTCTTGAAAATAAGACCAATAGAGCGTGTATTTAATAAGACCTTCCCAACAACGAAGCAAGCAAAGCACGTAAAAAGAAAACCGCAAACCAGTCCAAAGCGTGGTATAAGTGCAAGTGGGGTTCCTCTATTAATGTATTTTGTCCTGGGGTACATGACACCTAACCCGACACAGCTGTGTTTCAGCACTGCCTTTGTCAGAGGTTAAATACGTATTCCGTTTAGGACAAGGCAGTGAGCCAAACTATGGGAGCAGCTGTGAGAAGAAGTTGGGTTGCCTCCCTGCCCCACGTTGTCCTCATGTTTCCTTGGTTCCACGAGCCTCACAGGCTTCCGCTCTCCCAATCAACAAGGCTAGTGCAAAGCATGGCTAAATGTGTTGCCACACTTTGTACATGTGCCTTGTCCTTAACGGAGACCTATATAACCCCCTAACACGGCCTTGTCGGGTTAGGTGTCATGTACCCCAGGACAAAATACATTAATAAAGGAACCCTACTTGCACTTATACCACACTTTGGACTGGTTTGTGTTTAACAAGACCCTCTCCATGAAAGAAGATATTTTACTCATATTTCTTGGAGCTCATTTCCCAGGAGGCACAGATGAGGGCCTGTGACAGCAATGCCGATTCCAGTGTTGAGACGGCAGCTAATCTGAGATGGGGGAATGGTACATTCAATGAGCATCAGTTCAGGCTCTCTAGGCAGTAGAAACATAGAAACATGATGACAGAAAAAGACCACAAGGCCCATCTAGTCTGTCCT
Source organism: Ichthyophis bannanicus (assembly GCA_033557465.1). Classification (NCBI taxonomy): domain Eukaryota; kingdom Metazoa; phylum Chordata; class Amphibia; order Gymnophiona; family Ichthyophiidae; genus Ichthyophis; species Ichthyophis bannanicus. The sequence continues at coordinate 551,234,239 of CM066033.1, forward strand.
TCCATAACAACAACTACAACAGTCCACTTTTTACCTTTAGAGATCCTCTGTGTTGGTCCCATGCTTTTTTGAATTCAGTTACTGTCCTCATCTCTACCACCTCCACTGGGAGACTATTCCACGGATCCACTACTCTTTCCGTAAAGAAATATTTCCGCATATCACTCCTGAATCTATCTCCCTTCACCCTCATCCCATGTCCCCTCGTCGCAGAACTTGCTTTCAATTGAAAGAGGCTCTCTCCCTGAACATTTATAGAAACATAGAAACATGATGACAGAAAATCATGTAGGACCTTCACTGCAGAATTTGCAATAGAGATCAGGAAAAACAGCTAGCAACGAGCAATATATTACATGAAACCCTTCTAAAGCCTTTATAATTCCTAGAAAAATAACATACTGAACCCTACAGTAGCTTGCGTTTACCATGCAGTAATAAATAAATAAAATAAAATAAAATAAACGTACACATGATAAATATTAGTACCCTGTCTGCATTTAAGCAGTTTTACTGCCAATTTATTGGGCTTAATAACCCAAATTTTAAGCCTAGTGGTAGAATCCTGATAAGCAGCTGTCATATAAACAGACATGTGAAGGCCCATTTTAGATAGGTCGTGGAGAGGGGAATTGAGATATGGACAAGTCCCCCTGTATTTTACAACAGACTCGGCTGTATACAGAGCCCTGTTGTCAAATATCTAGAAGGATGTGCAGGAGTGAATATCCATTTGCCAGCACATCCTATGGGAAAAGGGATTTTAGAAATGGAGATGCTGAAAAAGCGTGTCCCCGTTTTACACTTTTGTATGCTGCAGCCAGGAATATCACAGGCTCCTGGCTACAGCATCTTAGATGATGAGCCCCAAATTAGGCCTGGTGTCTGGTAAAGGGGGCAGTGGTAGGGTCAAGTTATCCCACAGCATCCCCTGACACATCAGCATACCTCCACTCCCTTGATACTCCCTTGGCTCTTACTAGGGGTTTTTCTGGTGGACTAGTGGGGACCAGGAGTGAGTCCCAGTCAATCCAGTTCCATCAGGTACCCAAATTCAAAATGGCACCTCTGCCTGCTAGCAATCGTCTCAGGCTACTACTTTTAGGGGTCAGGTTGCCAAATAAGGATTATGAGGCTACCACTTGATATCAGAGGTGCCATGTTGGTAAGAGCTGGGAGGGTCAGGGGGTAGTGGGATACGCTGATGTGCTAGAGGTATCAGGATATGCTGATGGTGGTGTGGGGTTTGGCACCTTCCTCTTCAAGCTGACACTTGTGCTTGCCTTGGGTTAAGGGCAAAAGCAGACAGGAATATTTTTTAATTTAGACATAGCTTTCCATTATAAAATGAGAAGTTCATGTCTGTGTGTTAGACACGCCCAAACCATATCTCCACCGTGTCCCCTTCAAAGTTTTGCATCCCAGAGGTTCTACACATGCAAACAGCAGCTTTCCAAAATCACTATTTGCATGTTTATGCAAGGTAGATGTGTAAATATTGCCACTTATACATCTAGATGCTTCTGAGATGATCCCTTTAGGATAATTCTGTCAGAAATAATAATTGCCGGGAGAATAGCTTTGCTGTGCTGTGATCATATTGTGATTCAGAGTGGGCACGTCGCTGCTCCGCACAGGTGAGCCGTGAACACCCCCAGTGATTTCAGCAGCAAGGGCCATAAACAGGTTGTGCTGTAAGGCGCACGGTCGTGAGTGTGCCCTAAGGTTCAGGTCTAAAGGAGCACACCCTGCCCTTCGGGGGCCCCTTGGAGCACCAGGAAGAACTGTGGAGAATTTGAGCTACTATTGATTTATTTGCTGCAGGAAGGCCATATTGAGGTAAGAGGAAGTCTAAAAATAAAATTTCAGCTGTAGTACCTGCAGTTAAGGGACCAATTGATACCCAAGACTGTTCCTGCCTGATTTTCTCTGAGGGGGCTTCCTTAAGTTCCTGAAGACTCTTCCCTCTACTCCTTTAGGGCCTGATATGTCTTGTTTGCCATTAATTTCTTCTCTTTTGGACTTGTCTTCTGTAAATCCAACTGATGTTTGTTTACCTAATCTGGTTAAATCGTCTGTGGGGGGCTGAGCAGGGGCAGGCCTCCCGGCAGCACATACAGGGCCGATTCAGGTCACGGCCCTGTACGTGTTGCTGAGGCGTGCTGCTTATACCATTTCAGAGGTGGTATAAGCTGCATTTTTTGCCAGATTGGGGTACGACAACCACCACCGGGGACGGGTGCAGGGGGGATCCCTCCCACCTGACCCAGGCTGCGGGAGGCCAGCCATGGGTCCGGGAGGTAGGTATTTGGGGGGCCGGAGCAGCAGATGTCTGGGGCACTTGCGGGGAGGACGTTTTGTTCCCGCAGACCAGAATCAGGTCCTAACGTCCCTGTCTTTAGTGGGGACGACCCAGACATCCCGCTCCCAGAATCGGGCTCCACATCTGCCAGGCCTACCCTGTTGATCTCTTTTGGTAGCGAGGCTGAGTAATTTTTTTTTTTATAAATTTGAAATTCAGTATTCTTTCAAGCAAAACATGACCAGAAACATAGAAATAAAAAAAGGAATGGATAATATGACCCACTACCCAAGGTAATCAATTGCAACAAATTAGTCCACATCTTATAGGGGAGCAAGTCAGGAAATCAATTTTAAAAGGAAAAAAATCTATCTTATACTCAGATAGAAGAAAAATAAAGGAGGAAGGGAAGATACAGCAAGAGCAGATGGGGGTGACTGGATGCGGAATATACAGAATGTTAGTGGCAGGGAAGTGTGGGCTCCCTGGATCAGTGTCCTACTGGGGGGGGGGGGTTGTTTGTAATGTTTTCTGAGGGGATGAGCATGTGTGTATGTGAAATGGAAACTGCATGTATGGCGTTTGTATTATTCATATGTGGACTGTGTTAACTTGGTGATATGGGACCTGTTTGTTCTCTGGCTGTTGTCAAAAATAAACTAATAATAGTAAAAAAAAAGAAAGGGGAGGCAAAAGGCAAACAATTTTGCGACCCAACTGGAGCTATGGGAGCAATATCGGTTGGGTGTTTAAAGTTGTGACTTTCATGCTTGGAAGTTTGTGGAAGGGTCTTTGTCTTATCAAAGCATGGCACGGTAAAACATGTTAGGGAAAAATAGTTATCAGATTGCTTTAACATATTTGATGCACACTGTTTAGGCTTCCTGGACCAGTTTATTAACAGTGAATTGCCTGGACACAGCAAAGCATGCTGAAATGCTGGTATATAAATAATATATTCAGAGTGTATTTTTTATTTTGCAGCAGTCTAATGACATATTTCTTTACTGTTGGCCTATATTATTCTTCACAGTGCCACAGCTTCTAACCTCCTGGTTTGTCATTGAAACATGTTTAGCATATGCGGCTTAAATCAGCAATATACTAATGTTGTCACTGTCTTCCTATGTTGCAACTATTCTTTGCATCAACATTATACCAATTTCGCTTATAGTTTCTAGATGTACATTGACTGCATGACTATCATGTTGTTGATTCCTACATTCTGCACAAAATCTTTCCCCTGCATCTTTTATCAAGGAGTAAAATATTTTCAAGCTGTCCGTACCGCTGAAAGCTTTTCTTTTGATCCATATCTAAAATTTAGCATGCTCTTGGACTATCACAGCATGTTCATATCATGCTAAATATTTACTGCTCAGTACTTATTTTTATTCTGGCTTTGCATTTGCTCCTTCACTGCAATTTTTTTATTAGACTGGATTTGAAGGAGAAATACTAGCATCAAGCGAAAAGTGTTCAGAAAGGAGCTTTGGGGAAAGGGAGGGGTAGGGTGTAGCCAGCATTAATAGCAATAGTAATCTAGAGGTTGCAGGGGGGCCCCAGAAACCCTAGCACCCGCCCTGCCCTTCATCCAGTAGTTGTTTTACGCATGGATTCTTCCCCTTGGCTGCAGTTTCTAAACAAAACCCATGAGATTTCACGGTTCCCTCACCACAATAGGCCCTCTATATGGTGAGCCCCACGGCGAAGGAAGTTTGTGCTAATCTCATGGTTTGAAGTCTCATGAGACTTCAAACCACAATACCAGCTACTTCCTCCACTGTAGGGCTCAATCATGTAGAGTCCATCGTGGTAAAGGAGCAGTGCCTCCAAATTTCTCTGGGGGAGTGCATGCTTACAGACGTTCCCTGCCACCTCAAGCTGTGAACCCTTAATAATAGGTGCTATGGGGGTCATCCTGTACAGCAAATAGCGGAGATAGACGTCCAATTTGGACGTCCATCCCTGCTATTCGCTCACTAGCTAAAGCCTCCCCATACGAACAGTGCGTTTGTATGGGGAGGCCTAGAAGGGGGTGGTGGGAGGGGGCATTCTGAAAGTGGAGCATTGGTGGGCTGCGCCCAGACGTACAGGGCTGATTCAGAAGTTGGCCCTGTATGTCCAGGGCCGTGAACTTAGACGGGGGACTTATTCCACTGCAGAGGTGGAATAAGTCCCCCTGGATGTCAGGGGATGATGCTGCCGGACGTGCAAAAACAGGTAGGGGGATGCAGGAAGTTCCCCACAGCTGGGTCTTGGCCATGGGAGGCCAGATCAAGAATTCGGCTGCAGGGAAAGAAGGATTTCGGTGGCAGCTGGCATTTGCGGCTCCTAAATGGAGCCGCGGTGCCATGGCGATGGGACGCCATAGCACTGCATCTCCATTCAGGAGCCTAATTGAGGTAACCGGGCATGTAGCTGGACATGCAGGCCGAACAGAATCGGGGTCCAGCCTGGACATCCAGGCCGTAGACCCGATTCTGATCCCGCAGCATGTCTAGCCCCCGTGGGATCAGAATTGGGTCTACCTCTGGGCATCCCACTTCTGGTCAGTCACATGGGGGCTGGGCAGCCAGATTGGAATGTGCCTCTATACATTCATATATTTATGCAAAACGCACCTAAAAAAAGGTTTGAAGAAGTTTATAAAGGCAAGTCCTAATTACTTAGCCAGAGAAACTTAGGTGTCTTTGTCTCCCGATTCTGGGAGTGAGCAACAGGGAATGGGCTTTCAGTTTGGGATCTGACAAGTTCTTCAATTGACTCACAATGGCCATTGCTGGAGACAGCATATTGGGCCTGGTGGGCCTTTGGTTTTGCCGAGCTTAAGTTCTTAAAAACTTTCTTTCACTGACTTGTGAAAAAAGCATTTATATGGGCTCATTAGCTCTAGTAGATTTTCACCTTTGAAAAAATTCTTCTTGGTCAAACAAAAAGTGCCAAAACCTGCAAACAAACCAGTTTCTCTGGGATCAATATGGTCACTGGGATCTTAGTAGCTATATTAGTCCTGGAGAAAACTGCCAGTTTGATACCTATGGTTTTACGAGCAATAATTGTAGCAAAACACATTTTAAATGCATCCGCAAATCAATATTTTCCCACTTGAACATCTGTGTGTAGACTGCATATATGTTCTAACAATATAGGGATTGTAAGTCAGGTGGGGCTATCAAATCAGGAAAGCTCGCTCTTCTGTAACTGTTAACACTGAGCATGCAGCTTTGAGATCTGCCTGCGTGAATCCTTGAGGACTAGAATTTTATTAGTGACCCAACTTGAATTGATATTCCTGTTTATGTAGATATAATTAGTACTCCTTGGGAAAGGAACTATTAATAGTGTTGTTAATTATGCTGTTGTAAATTTAGTTTATAGTACTAATGATGCCAAGAACCACTGGTGTTCAATGATATTCCATAAACACTGCTAATGTGTGTCTGAAATAAATAAACTGATGGGGGTAGCCCACTTTAACACTTTGGCACAGTCTAGTCACTTGGCTGCTTATGTGTAAATATACTGTTTTATTACAGGATTGTACTTAGCGTGTCATATTGGTTTTTAGTAGTTAAATTCATTAACCTGTTAATAATTGATCCCAGCGGAATAGCCTTGCAATGGCGAGCAGAGCTTTGCAGGAAAATGAGGTTCAGAATTACAGATGAGTGCAAAGGCCTGGAGGCAAGGTTTAGACATGTCATGGTTGACCTTGATGGTTAAAGTTATGGAGGAGGTCTCTTTTTCTTTATCACCTACAAATGTACTCCATCATTGAGCATGGTCTCGCAGTTTTATGAGCAGAAAATATTGCATTTCATGAGATTTTATGTTTTTCTATTAAACTACTATTTTTTTCTTCTTTTATAGGATTACTTTTGGATTCCCTTTATAGTTTCTTATTTAATCTATTTTTTTCTTTTGATGGTAAAGGTAGTAATTATTATTTCTGCTACATCTTTGATGACTTAAACAGTGGCATTCCAAGTCCCTTGGGCACTTGGGGCAGGCACCTCCCTTGTGGTGAGCCCCTCCTCGCAGCACGGTGGGACATACCCCTCCCCCCCCCCCCCCCCCACCGGACCTAGCACGTCATAGCTGCTGCTCCATATTGGACATGTTCACATTTCTAAAATCGAGCAGAAACTTGCATGTGCCTGGACCATTATTCTTCACGTTCACATTTGCTTTTGCTTTCCAGAGAAATTTATATTCTAGGATGGAGACAGGCCGATTTTAGAATGCCAGTGGAAAGGTTTTTGGCATCCTAGGCAAACTTTAAGCTTTATGCCCCCTTCCCCCTCCCCATCTCCATTAACTTTCAGGCCACTATCCTGCCCTCATTCTAAGATTTTAATAAACCCAAACATCATGCAATCATGATCATCTCATGGTTTGAAGCATCCTTCATTCAACAAACCATCCCCTCCCTGAAGCAAGCATTTCATCACTCAGACCTTGATGCACTTGTACACTCATAGAACACCACCATTACTGAAGCTGCTAAAGCTCCACCACATATCCCCTCCAAAACCCTTTCATGCTCCATGGTACTCAGCCCTCCTCAGAGAGCAAAAATGTTCCTTACAAAGACTTGAATGACATTGGAGGAAATCAAAGGACCCACAGCTTCAAGCTATCTATCTTGACCAACGTACAGCATATTCCAATAACACCCTTAATGCTAAGCGTGAATACCATGACAACGTCTTACTACGTTCCATTAATAAGCCAAGGGGACTCTTCAACCTTGTCAAGTCCCTCATAAATGACCCATCTCAGCCTCAACACAATGACATCATCCACCCTCAACTAATTGCTGACTTCTTAACATATAAACACAAATTTATGGACTTCTCCACCCTCATCTTATCTCCCTCCACCTCATCATCTGCCACCATCATCCCATGGATGACCTTCAGAGATACTCCCCACAAAGAACTCTTAAACATTATCAACTACATCAATGCCACCACCTCCCCTCTTGACCCCTGCCCAGTGTCCTGAATCAAGTTAATGAAGACTTCTATGTTACCATTCATTTTTACTATCCTTCAAATCTCACTCACCCAAGCTTATCTCCCACCTATTCTTAAACAAGCCTCTGTGAGACCCCTGCTCAAGAAACCCAATCTCGACCCTAGCTCTCATGCATCTTACAGACCCCTGTAGTCGCCCCACTCAACTACAGGCAACATGACTTTCGACCTTACCACAGTGCTGAAACCTTACTTACCTCTCTACTTAATACACTCATCACTGGAACTGAAAAACCCCCCTCTCTGGCTTCATACTACTATTCCTCAACATCTCCGCTGCATTCGATACTGTATCCCACCAAATCCTCCTCAACCAGCTCAAGACTATCAGTGTCCAGAGTGCTCCATTCAAATGGATTCATTCCTACCTGTCCCACCGAACCCAAACGGTAAGGCTCAACAACCAGTCATCATCGCCTTACACCCTTCCCCAAAGAGTCCCTCAAGGCTTCACCCTCTCTTCCCTCCTCTTCAACATTTACATCAGGCCTCTATGCTACATCATCCAGAAATTTAAGATCGGTTACCAGCTCTATACCAACAATATAATGATCTTCACTCTATTCCACACCTCCTCCTCTGACTACTCCTGTCTCACCAAATGCTTCAAAGAAATTATCTTATGGCTGCAGCAACACAACCTTGCAGTAAATTTCAACAAGACTGAGATTCTTCATATATCCAGAGAAACAACTTCACACCTCCCCCAAGTATCAAGCTTGGAGACACAGACATACAAGTCAAAGCCCAGACCAAATACCTCGGCATCATCCTTGACCAACACCTAAACTTTCAACCTCATGTTATGAATGTATTTTTCTTTAAACTCCATATTCTCCATAATCTAAGACCCCTCCTATCACCAGACAGCTTCCGTACAGTCTGCCAAACCTCCATTATACCACTGTTCGACTACTGTAAACTCCATCCTCCATGGACTTCCTAAGGCCTCTATTGCCCCCCTGCAGCTTGCTCAAAACACCACCGCCCACATCATAACTGGAGTACCAAGGTACTCTCATATCACTCCTACACTGGCTCCCCATTGCATCCTGGATCAAATTCAAGACACTCGCCATCATCTACAGAGCCTTCTTCAAGAACAGCTCCAATCTCTAATCAACCATTCTGATAACAACAGACTCCGCTGACAGAACATGTCTAATCTTGTCCTCCCACCAATGCAAATCCGCAAGAAACCTCAACGAACTTCCAACAGAGCATTTGAATTCTACGCTCCTACCATATGGAACAACTACCTCCCAACTTACGCTGCATTCAATCCCATTCCCTCTTCAAGAAACACCTTAAAACGTTCCTCTTTGAAGAACACTATGGTACCTCCAGTGCAACCAGCTCTCAGCAAGAGTATCCTCCACTCCCACACACCATTCCCTTTCCCTTTCCCCCTCCCCCATAACCCCTTTCCCTCTCTCTTTCCACATACCTACTACACTGCAAGCATTTCCTCTCCCCCCCTCCTCAACCCCCTCTCACCCCCCACCCTTCTCACCTCCTTCACCCCATCCCTCCACATCTCATAGCACTCTATAATACAGATTCCAAGTCATCTCTCTCCTGTGCTACTCCAACTCCCTATGCCAAACACTGCTTTTAGTTAACTGCCACTGTTTTAGTGTTTACTGTTTATAGTTGCCTATATATAGTTGCCTGCATTTGTATTTAACCTGTTTATTTATTTATTTAACAGTTCTTATATATTGCGCTATTTTTTATCAGTGCAGTTTACATACAATAAAATTTTACTCAGACATTTAGGACATGTCTTAAGTTTACAAATAACAGGGAACGTAACATGGGCTTACAACTGGGGAGAACTAAGTACAATGTTCCTGTTCACTGTAAACCATTCTGTTCTCCCTTGTCCAGCAGGACAGTTCACAGAAATCAGAAATTCAACACAATTCTCCCCTGCCTTGCTTCAGCAGACTTGTATTCAAAGAGGAAAAAAAAATCAAATACTATAGTTTGCTAGTTCTCCTAATACAAGTCCATTTGTGAAACAAAACAAAAGCCACTTGTGGCTGCCATTGTTCAGGGGAGTAAAACTCTAGTTTCCTTGGCAAGCTCCTTTGTAGAAGAACAAATATAAGCAGTTTATTCCTGCCTTTGCCTCAGCAGGCTTTGTGCAGACATAAACAAAAGCAAGTACTTCCCTGCTGGAGCCCAGTGGGTTCCTTTACAGCAAGACAAACACAGTTTATCTCTGCCTTCCCTCAGTGGATTTGTTGGCAGAGAAACACGAAGACCCCTGTTTACTAAGCATTTTTCCAGAGACAAAAAATGAGAGAACGCCTTTAATAAATTGGTCCTTAAGACATTCTTTTTTTTTGCTTTTTACGTCTGGTCAGAAAGATCTTCTGCCTGTGGTACTATCAGTGGTGTCCAGTGGTATAAATTCTGCCCACGCAGCCCCCAAAATGTGGGAGGACCTGGGCAAGAAGGGGATCCACATGGCCCAGCGACCCCACACTGCAGAGGTGGAGGCAGAGCGGCAAACATCATTTCATTTAAAATAACTTTGCCATGCTGCCTCTGTTCAAAGGTTTCTTTCCCTGCAACCGAAGCAGCTCCCACATATATATACAGATTAAAATAGGTTCTAAAAAAATATAGCACCTGCTTTTATGCAATATATATGTAGGAATTCCTTCTGGGGGAAAATGAGTAGAGCGGGGGTGGAATATGCACACCTGTGCAGCGACTAATTTATAAAGGCACAAAACGGCATATGCTGTCTTTATAAAACTGGTTCAACATATGCACATATGTCTTCCCATCTTGTTATAAAATTATCCTTTCTGTGCTGGGACACCCCCAGTTTGTCCTGTCCCTGGTACTGCAGTGCCCTATTGGTTATGCTAGAAGGTCTCTGAGATGCTTATTATGGCTGCTACAGATCTTTTATGTAATGCTCTATTTCCTAACACTTCAATCTTATTTTAGATAGCATCCCTCAAGTCCAGTCCAGACTCCTGAGTTTTGCCCCCCCTTCCAGTAGAGGGAGATGGAGCATGCCAGCTTTTGGTGATGTCATAGTATAAAGAGGCTGAGCTCCTCCCTGAAAGCCAGTATCCTCAATTGTCAGCAGATGGGGAATAACTCTCTATGGTCTGGGTTATACTGAGGGAAGCTTGATTTGAGCTGAATTTATTTTTAAAAAATTTGAAAGGGTCTCCTTTCAGGCTGGTATTCCTATGGTAAAGCGCTCACCTTACTTTTACAGTTCAGAGTCCTGTTGGTAAGGTTCTTGTGTAGAGTCATTACGGCGAGGATCTATGGTGGTGAGACAGCTTGCCCTGGGGGATCCAATGCCATTTAGTTGGCCGCCGGTCTCTGGGAGGGAGCTAGGGTCTAGTGATCCTTCCTCCTACAGTGTGTGACACAGTTTCCCGATTTCTCTGAAGCCTTTGTTGGTTTGCAGAAACTTGAGGACGCTGCCACTTTAAATTTTTCAGCAACATCGGCTCTGGTGTAGCGGCAGTTTCACTTTCGGCAGTCTAGGCAGTGCTGAGTCTATTTCAGCTTCTCCCGGCAGTTTCAGGGATTCCTTTGGGCAGACGCAGGGAGGGGGTGATTGTTCCTTTCTCGAGCTCCCACGTTTCGATGCCAGGGAAGGTTGTGTGCGTGGTCTACAGTAGCAAGCACTCCCATCTTTCAGCCGCAAGGTTTTGCAGGGTCTGCAAGGCCAAAGACCGCGTCGCAGAGAGCTCTCTCCGGGGGTCATCGGCAGTAACAGGGGGTCTCCGAAGCACTAGGGTGGTCACCTTCAGGTTTAGCTGCAGTCGCAGTTCCCGCTTTGTTGGCAAGAACCTTGGCCATTTTGTCACCAGCACCACCAGACATTATAGGTCCCTTAGTGCAGCAGGATTGCTTCCTGCAGTGGGAGGGTCTTCAGGGGGCAGCCTGCTGGGTGTGTGAATACTCAGTTTTCTCTGGAATTTATTTTGCTTCTGTTGCATTAAGCAGGGCCTGGGGGAGTCACAGGGTCCCAGTTCAACCCCTTCAGCACAGCAGGGACAGCCTTTAGGGGTGTCTTCTCTCTGTGGAGCCTTGGGTGATTCAACTGCCAGGGTGTTGGAGACCAAGGAGGAGGACTGTGTCTCGGAGCACTCACTGGCTTTGGAGGGTCCTTTAGAGGGGCCCTCTGGGCTAGGGGAAGATGCTGAGACGCTGGACATACAGGATGGAGGGCTTCTCCTGGGGAAGGACCCTAGTACAGTGCGAGTATTTCACTGAGAGGAACTGGCCACTTTGATCAGACACTTCTTGGTAGCTCTGAATCTACCCCTGGAGATCCCATCCACGGAACCTCTGTTGGGAGTTATGCTGTTACAGGATATTAATGTATCGGAAATCACCTTTCCCATACATAGGGCACTCAAGCAGTTAATTGATATGGAGTGGGAGGTGCCTGAGGCAGGGCTGCGCAGTAGTCGGCATTGCAGCACCACTATACCATTCGAGCCAGTGAAAGAGAACTCCTGAAGCTGCTGAAGGTGGATGCTCTGGTGTCAGCCGTGACTAAGAAGACCAATATTCCGGTCAAAGGAGGAGCAACATTGAAGGATCCACAGGATAAGAAGTTGGAGACGTTACTGAAGCAGGCCTTCGAGGTTAATGCTTAGGGTTACAGGCTTGGATGTGTGGTGCCTATGTGGCCTGGGCTTGTATGCGCTGGTCGCAAGCCCTAGCAGAAATGGAGGTGGAAGCCGGGCCAGCTGTTCTGGAGATGGCTAGGTTACAGACAGGGGCGGTGTATCTGACGGACATGTTCTATGATCTGCTCCGAGCCTTCGCCAAGGGTATGGCCTTGGTGGTCACATCTCAGTGTCTGCTGTGACTGCGTAACTGGTTGACGGATGCTTCCTCTAAGCAGAGGTTGAGTAAGCTTCCATTTAGGGGTAAACTCCTTTTTGGGGAAGCCCTGAAAAAGCTAGTAAAGGATTTAGAGGAATCCAAACCAGCTAGGTTTCCAGAGGATAAGCCGAAAGTTCCCAAGGTGATGCTGGCTTCCAAAGGTCAATCTCAAGACTTCTGGTGGTTTTGGGTGGCATGTTTTGCTCCCTATCAGAAACTGAGATATCCCTCTTTGGGGCAGCCCTTTCGGGAAGCAGAGGATCAGACCGGGGGTTCTTCTCCTGCTCAGGGGCTAGTGTTAAGAAGCTGAAGTGAGATAAAGGGGGCTCAGGCAGTGGTTGTACCTGTCAGAGTGTGCCTTCGCCAGTTTTATTTTGCCTGGGTCACAACACCTCTGACCATTGGGTCCTCCAGGTTGTCTGCGAGGGGTATGCCCTGGAGTTTGTGCATCCCCTAGTGGAGGCTTTTCTAGTTTCCCCATGCACAGTGCCCGCCAAGAGACAAGCCATCGAGGAGACTTTCCGACAGCTGCTCCAATTACAGGCTATGGTACCGGTGCCCTACAACCAGTTAGATCAGGGTTGATAATCTATTTTATGGTCCCCAAAAAGGAAAGGTCCTTTTGACCCATCCTCAATCTAAAGTATGTCAACTGGTTATTGCGTGTTCTCCACTTTCAGTTGAAGACACTGTGATCTGTCATAGTGACCATGCATCATGGAGAATTCTTGACAGCCTTGGATCTGATGGAGGCCTATCTTCACGTTTCCATTCGTCTGGACCATCAAAAGTATCTGTGGTTTGCAGTTCCTATGGGCCACTTCTAGTTTCAGGCTCTTCTCATGACAGCTTCCCATACATTTACAAAGATTATGGTGGTAGTTGTGGCAGCCTTGAGGAGCAAGGTGGTGTTAGTTCATCCCTACCTGGATGACTGACTGATACTTGCAAAATCGGAGGAGGAGAGCATTGTGGCGACACAACGAATTCTGACTATGCTCCAAAGCCGGTGCTGGGTAGTAAACCCAGCCAAGAGCCACCTGGTTTCCACTCAGGATCTTTAGTACCTCGGGGCACGGTTCAACACAGCCCAGGGGTTGGTGTTTTTGCCCATGGATTGGATGATGAAGATATAGGCTCACGTCCTCAACTTCTTGAGATAGCGTGCCCAGTCAGTATGGTTATTATCCCCAGGTCTTGGGTTTCATGGCAGCAACATTGGCCTTGGTGCCCTAGGTGAGGGCACAAATGCGTCTGATGCAGAGAGCATTTCTGTCACGCTAGTCGCCTCAAAGATATCCCCTGTCAAGTAAGGTCCTTCTGTCTGTTGGAGGTTTGGAGCAGTCTGGTGTGGTGGCTGGATTTGGCAAATCTCTCAAAGGGGATGCCGCTGAAGCCACCGGAGTGGACAGTGGTGACAACAGACAGCAGCCTTTCTGGATGGGCGGGGGGGGCGCATTGTCTGTCTCAGGTGGCACAGGGACAATGGTCACAGGAGCAAGCCCAGTAGCCCATCAATTGTCTTGAGATGAAGGCTATACGGTTGGCACTCCAGGCCTTTCTGCCTCTGATACAATACTGAGCAGTAAGAGTCTTTTCGGACAATGCCTCCATGATGGCGTACATCAGTCAGAAGGGAGGTTCAGGCAGCGTGCTCCTGGCAGATGAGATTTCTCTGCTACTACAGTGGGCAGAGGTGAATCTACTACAGTAGTCGGCATTCCATGTCGCAGGAAAGGAAAATGTGCAGGTATATTTTCTCAGACAGAGTTGAGTTGGATCCAAGGGAATGGTCTCTGGAGGAGTCAGTGTTTTGCAGCTTGGTCAGCTGCTCTGGTTTGCCAGTGATGGATTTGATGGTATTGGTGGTGAACACCAAAGTGTCCCAATTCTACAGTCATCGAAGAAAGACGATGTCAGAGGGCCTTGATGTGTTAGTCCAAAGATGGCCAAGCAAAGGTCTGCTCTATGCATTTCCACCGTTATCCCTGATCGGGCATTTAGTGCAGTCCATCAAAGCCCACTGGGGCTTAGTAGTGCTTGTGGCTCTGGATTGGCCTCAGAGGCCATGGTACGTGGATCTGATTTGACTAGTAGTGGACAAACTATGGTGTTTGCTGGCCAAGGACAACATGCTGTTGCAGGGACCCATCGTGATGCCTCAAGTTGATTGATTCTCACCTATGACTTGGCTCTTGAAAGGTCATGCCTGAGGAAGAAAGATTAACTGGCGCAAGTCATCGCAACATTGTTGAGGACGCGGCAGCATTTCACTTCGTTAGCATATGTCTGGCATGTTTTTGAAGCCTAGTTTGTGGAGCATGAGCTCCAGCCACTGAGGGCGGCTATCCCAGACATCTTGGCCTTCCTGCAGGCTGGTATGGATAAGGGTTTGGCCTTGAACGCCCTTAGGGTCCAGGTAGCCGCCCTCACTTACTACTTGGGGCACATGCAGGTGTCTCCTTAGCGTCTCATACGGATGTGGTGCGCTTTCTTCGGATAGTAGAGCAGTTGTGACCAGAGGTGAGATTCAGAGCCAGTTAGGAACTGGTTCGGCCCGTGGCAGGAAGCAGCCGGTTCCTGGCATTACCTGCATTTGCTGAACTGATGCCTATAGATTCTGTCCCAGCAGCAGCAGCACTTGCAGTCAGCAAAGCCCCCCAAAGGTCTGTTGATGGCATCAGGGGCAGCTGCCGATGCTACAATCCACTGGATGCCCTCAATAGATCTTTGGGCGGCTTTGATTCCAGTCAGTGCTGCTGTCGCTGGAACAGAGCCTGTCTGCACTGGTTCAGCGAATGCGGGGAACTGTAACTGGTTCACATGAACCGGTGCAAACCAGCTGGATCCCACCACTGGTTGGAATGCCTTTGAGACCCGTGGTTCCAGCTTGGGATCTGAACTTGGCTTTATCAGTTTTGGCAGAAGCTCCCTTTGAGCTGTTGGCAGTGTCGTCTCTAAAGGATCTCACCTTAAAAGCGGTAGTATTGCTGGCTATCTATTCAGCACACTACATTTTGGAACTTTGAGTGCTGTCTTGTAAGGAGCCATATCTTGTCTTAGCCAAGGACAAGGTGGCCTTACAGATTCTCCCATTCTTTCTGCCTAAGGTGGTGTCGATGTTCCACATCAACCAGACAGTGGTCCTTCCAGGATTTCTTGAAATAGAGGATCATCAGCTTTATTGCTTGGATGTGCACAGGACACTCTGCCATTATTTGAAGCAGATGGTGCCATTTCAGATTTCGGACCATCTCTTTGTTCTGTTTGGAGGTTCTCAGAAAGGGGAAGCGGCCTCCAAGGCTTCAATCGCCAGTTGGTTAAAGGAGGCAGTCATTCCGGCCTATATAATGCATGAGCGGCCAACTCCAGTGGGATTGCGAGCCCATTCTAAAGGAACACAGGCAGCCTCTTGGGCAGAATTTGGGCAGGGAGGAGTAGCCTAGTGGTTACAACATGGTACTTTAGGCCAGAGTGCCAGTGGTTCAAGTCCCACCCGAGGACAGCAATCTCAGGCCAGAGGGACTGGGGTTTCTAGCCCTATAGGCACTCCTTGTGGCCTTGGGCAAGCCACTTAACCCTCAGTTGCCTCAGGTACACATAGATTGTGAGCCCTTTGGGGACAAGGGAATGTATCCAGTACCTGCTTGTAGTAATTACATAACCCTTTCATAGCTGTTGTTGCCATATGGCAACCTTCAAATTTTTCACCGGATTCTATATTTCCAAAAACTCCGCACACTGTGTGTGAAATGTGATGTGTATCTGTGCTTGACATCTGAAAAAAAACTGTTATTTAAACTATCACACCCAACAGTAAATGAAACTGATGCCAAGACTGTTTTTAAATTTTCAGCCATTCAGGACCATAGTTGCCATATGGCAACAGTAAATATTGTTTCTTAGAAATACAATTTTTTCAAAAAAACTTTATATTCTGCATCATTAGCTCAAATCTTAATAAAAAAAATAGAAAAAGAATTTTCAGTTACAAAACAATTATGTGGACGCGAAAGGGATAATGTAAACCACTTTGATTGAAGGATAAGGCGATATAGAAAATTGGTTAAAATAAATGTTCTGCCAGGGGACAGTTACAAAGCAGCAACTTGGTCATGGTTGCATACTTTTGTCCGGCACTATTGATTGGATGTCCAGGCATATTCTGACGCATGGTTTGGCACTCGGATGTTGCAGACTGGGCTTGCCAAACCTGCCCGGGTCTAAGTACTGCTCTAGTACATCCCAGGAGTCTGGTCTGGACTGGAAGGATGTTATAAAAGGTGAAATTAGACCTTACCTGATAAATTTCTTTCCTTTAGACTCTCCAGTCCAGTCCAGAAGCCTCCCTACTGTCTGTCGTGGCGTGAGAAGCCCAGTTCAGATTGTCAGCAATGTCAAGTTCCTCCGGTCTGACAGAGAGGTTGATCCCTAATGCTTATTCAGTTCTGCTGAAGCCTGAGACTAACTATGACCTTGGGGCCTTTTGTGCTGCAGTGTCCTCACCAATCTGTCTTTCAGGGCAGAGTTATATATAGTTCACATGGATTTGAGTTGCTAGGTATGGCTGGTGTTATTCTGAATCTGCTTTGACATTGGAATACTGGCTTTCAGGGAGGAGTTCAGTCTCCTTATACTGTGACATCACCAAAAGCTAGCATGCTGCGTCTCCATGGAAGGGGGACAGAACCTAGGAGTCTGGACTGGACTGGACTGGAGGGACTAAAGGAAAGAAAATCAGCGGGTAAGGTCTAATTTCACCTTATAGATCTGGCATAAATGTTGTATTGATTTATTTATATTTATAAAACACTATCAGTATAGTGCATATTAAAAGCAGTAAACTAACATTGGAAATAAATAAAATTATACCAGTATTATGATGCTCAGAACATACATAGAACACACATGAAAACATTAATATAGAGTAGTGGTTCTCAATCCAGTCCTCAGGACACATCTAGCCAGTCAGGTTTTCAGGATAACCAGAGAAGATGCACGAGAGAGATTTGAATGCACTGCCTCCATTGTATGGAAATCTCTCTCATGAATATTCATTGTGATTAGCCTCAAAATCTCCTTGGCTAGGTGTGTCTATAGTCTATAATCGCTGTAGACTCTTTCTGCATGGCAACAAGACTGACAAACTCTTATCTTCCCTTGTCAGACACTGACAGGGAAACCAGTATGTTGTGGCGCTGAAAGACAAAAATGATTTAATTACTGATAGACCTAAGATCCTAGATTTATTTTGTAAATATTACAAGGAGCTATATACTAAAGCGGATGAATCACATCTGTGAATGGTGGATTATCTGGATAGCGTTGACTTACTTGGGCCTCACTGAAGCTCAGAAGGTGGCCTACAACAAGCTGCTCTTGCTGGGAAGGATTTTGAAATGTAAGTATTTACCTGCTGATAATTTCTTAAAGGAAACTCCTTGGGTTTAAACTGATAATATCTCTATTTTAAAGTTCTGTGTTTTTTTAAGTCACACAGGCCACTGTTTTAGCAGGCCAGCTTCTAATAAGTGTTTCTTTCCCTCCCACCCTGACTCCCACCTACCCCAGGCATAATCTTAGATTTTTAGTCTCTTACAGCTCTTACAGGGACAGAGGTAGTCAAATTCACTTTCATATGTAGCTGGTTATCCTCATCAGGTATAGCTTAAATGAGGTCCTGAAATTAATCCTGGCATGAACAAAGTCCCTTAAACCTATTAGTTATACTTCTGTTTGCACAACTATCTCTAGCAACTTTAAGTAAACAACTTAAATATCTTAACAAAACCTTAAAACTAAGATGCAGACAGCTGTCCAGCAGTGAGATGGGGGCTATCCAGTCTTTTGCATTGAGTGTCACATGTATGATTTTCTCCCAGTTGGTGAGGGGTCTTAACGTGTGCACTAGGTGCAAGGAGGTCTTTGCTCTCGGGGAACAAATGTGATCTCTGGAGGCTAGAGTAGCAGACTTGGAGGGCATAAGGAAGACAGAGAGGTATATAAAGACCTCAGAGACGTAGTACTGAAGTCCTACCTTCAGTCTGGCAACCATTCTGTTGCCGTGGAGGAGAGAGGCCACGTGAAATGAGAGCATCACTTTGGAGTGGCAGGAAGTGATCCTGAAGCTAGAATTTGTCCTTCAGGTGATGTAAAACTCTCTCGCACCCGGAAGGTTTTTCCAGGGCCATGTGCCCATGAGGGAAGAGTTAGGATAGTCGTTATAGTTGGTGATTCAGTCATTAGGCATGTAGATAGCAGGGTGGCTGTTGAACATGAGGATCGCCTGGTAATATGCCTGCCTGGTGCGAAGGCAGCGGACTTCACGCGCCACCTAGATAAGATTGTAGATAGTACTGGGGAGGAGCCTGCTGTCTTGGTACATATTGGTATCAATGACAGGAAAGCGTGGGAGGGAGGTTCTGAAGGCCAAATTTAGGCTTTTAGGTAGGAAGTTAAAATCCAGAACTTCCAGGGTAGCGTTCTCTGAAATGCTTCCCATTCCATGTAAAAACACTGCCACCGAAAGAATCTGTGCTGATTGCTTAGTGCAGGTTTAGGCAGGATTAAGATGGGATCAGGGTGAAGAGTGGGCAGGGTGATCAATAATAGTTAGTGTATGGTAAGGTTCAGTGCAATAGTTGTCATAACTGCCGATAGCACAACTATACCTAATACCACCTCAAGAAGTCGCATTTAAGTGCAGCTGCACTATCTGCAGTCCGATAGTATGCCTGCTGCCCAACATAGCAATTTAAAACAAAACCCCTGCTTTGTGAAATGACCTCCTTTCTGATCTGCACCAACTCAACATTCTCCCATCTGATCCAACCCCACTTCAGTTCCCCTCCACCAATCATCCCTCTGATCCTATTCAGCACCTCGTCCAACTGGGCAACCAACTTCCCCCATATGAAGAGGCTTTTAGGGAAGGCCAGTCCCAGAACATGCCTCCCCTGTACACCCAGTCCTTCCAAGAGAACACCCCCCCCTGCAACCCACACTTGGAAAGATAAACACCTCTGGATCATCTGACCCATAGAGAAGGGCCACCCCCCAAAGATCTCAGCCCAACCCCCCATCTGGGCCTTACCAATGAGACTCCCCGCTGTTCTGATCCAAAGGGGCAGGAGCAATCCTCTTCCACTCCTGCCTTGGCTGCCGCAATTTTTAGAATGGTGGTGGCAACTCCTAGCAGCAGTCTTTAACCACTGTTCCAATCAACTCTATAAGAAAAGAAGAAGAAATCCTGATTCTCCCAGATAATGACGCATCCTGTGGAATGTTTTTATAAAGTAAAGAGATACCAGTTGTAATCTTAATCAAGTCTATAGAAAAGGCCTTAAATCCTTGTAATTCCTGAATAGTTTATAGTTTATTCACTTGATATATACCACAAATCAAAAGTACAATATCTATGTGGTTTATAATAATAAAAAAAATCACAGAAGCTGAGTCATGTTCATATTGAAGCAAATTTGGGCATGAAAAAGAACTATAAAACCTTTTTCAATAAAGATTTTTTTGATAATACAAGCTCTCTAGATCTTTGCCCAGTGCGGGTTGGATCTAGTTTGGTACTGCTTGTGTCTCATTGTCGGGACCTTGTGGTTATTCTAGATTCGATCCTGAGTATGGACCCCCATATCTCCTTGGTGGTTAGAAATTTGTTCTTTCTGCTGAGGAGGATTCGTCAATTATGGCCATATTTGGCTGAGGGGTTTTTGAACGAGGTGATACAGGCATTGTTGATGCTGCAGATTGATTATTGTAATTTCCTGTGTAGGGCTTCCTCAGAAGGATATGTCTTGGCTGCAGTTAATGCAAAATACTGCTAGTTGATTAAAGGTTTACGGAAGTATGTTTGTTTATTTATTTATGTAGCTGGTTGTATATACCACCTTATCTTAGAGTCGAGGCAATTTACAAATAACAGGTTGAACAGAACTTAATACTGAGGCTAGTGCACCAGCAAACATGCCAGATATCGCAATCCCCTATCACGATCTGCCTTATCAACGCCAGGTCTATTAGAAATAAAACACACATCATCCACAACATCATGTCTGATAACAAACCCGATATCCTCTGCGCCAAATATCAGCGGTATACAAATGTTTACTAAATAAATAAATAAATAGTGTTACATGGAATGATGAAGCATAAGAGTATAAAAGAATTTAACATTGAGGCAATATTAGTGTTTACATGGAATGATGAAACATAGGAATATAAACATATGATGAGCAAAACATAATATGTCTTTATTTATCTATTTATTTATTTATTTAACCATTTTTTTTCTATACCGCTTTGTCTTTCAATCAAAGCAGTTTAGATTGCAATTCATTATTATACATAGAACATTTAACCAGTATACAAGAATGCTTAAACAGGGGAGGGGGAGAAGTGGGAGATAACAGGATTGACTATGTACAGACAGCTTAAATGAGGATAAAGGATAAAAACAAAATAAACTGAACCATCTAACTTCTCAACAAATAGAGGTGTCCTACATGGAGTGGTGGGTCCACCCCTAAACAAAGACATGCAACGTAGCGACGGGTGCAGTTACTCTTGCCGTATAATTGCTGGGCAGACTGGATGGACCATGCTGGTCTTTATCTGCCGTCATTTACTATGTTACTATGTTGCAGTGTCATGTGTGCATGACATAACTATATACAGTTTAGTGCGTAGTGTTTAATGAGTTGTTGGTCCATGGCTGTGGGTCCACAAATGGTGGATTGGATCTTGTAGTTGTTCAGGTGGTTTAGTGATATGTATCAGGTGGTTTGTGTAGAGAAGAGTTTTCAATTTCTTTCTGAAGTCTTTAATGTACATAGTCGCACGAATGTCATCTGAGAGTGAGTTCCATAGTGACGGAGCATAAAGTGAGAGTGCCCTTCCAGATGTGGATTGGATGGTCTTATGGTATCCATGGGGTGTGATAATCATATGTTTATTGTTATTTCTCCTGGGTCGGGTACTTGTGTCTCTTATTATGCTGTCTTGTAGGATGTCAGCTGAGGATTGGTGGATGACTTTGAATATGGTTGATTTGTATCTGATGTGGGAGTGGATTGGGAGCCAGTGTAACTGATCAAGTGTGGGGGTGATGTGACCATATTTGGGCGTTCCTGTGATGAGTCGTGCTGCTGTATTTTGTGCTATTTGAAGTGGTAAGATGGTTTGCTTTGGGAACCCCTGATAGAGCGAGTTGCAGTAGTCTAGTGTTGAGGTGATGATTGCCTGGTAGAATCGGTTTAAGCCTCCTTATTATCTTCATTTTATGGTAGACATTCACAGTAGTTATTGTTATGTGGGGTTGTATGGTGAGGTATTGGTCCATGATGATTCCTAGGTATTTGAGTTCTCTCTTTAGTGTTGTTTGCTTTTGCTGTATGTTGGTTGTTTGCAGTGGAGCAATTGAGTTGTCCCTTGTGATAAAGAGTGCCTCTGTCTTTTTATAGTTTATGGAAAGATTGTTGTTATTGAGCCAGATGATCATGTTTTCCATGCACACCGTTATGGTTGAGAGATCATGCTTGTGTATTTCAACAGGAGCATATACCATGATGTCATCGGCATATAATATGTACTGGATTTTGTGTTTTTTGATAATTTTGCATAAGGGCTGAATGTAGATGTTAAATAAAATTGAGGAGAGAGATGAGCCTTGTGGTACTCCTTGGCTTATGGGGAAAGGCATTGATGTAGTCTTTCTGCATTTGACTTGTTGCTGTCAGTTGCAGAGGTAGGATTTAAACCATGCTAGCGTGTTATTATGCAGACCAATTTCTTGTAGACGTCGCAGCAAGATGCTGTGGGAGACGGTGTCAAAGGCGGAGGATATGTCCATGAAAATGAGGATAAATCCTGTTCTTGCGTTGTCTATTCCTCTGATAATGCTGTCAAATAGAGATACTAGCAGTGTCTCAGTGCCATGATTGGGTCTGAACACATGTTGATGTGGGTCCAGTGGAGCATGTTGGGTCTATGTGGTCCTGAAGTTGCCTTTGAACTATCTTTTCTATGATTTTAGTGATGAATGGTAAGCTGGAGATTGGTCTAAACAGCTGGGTCGTTTTTGTTGAGGGACATGTCTTTGAGCAAAGGTCGTATGTTCGCTTGTTTGAGTGATGTTAGCATGTAGCCTTGGATGAGTGACATGGTTGTTATTTTGTGGATAAAGTGTTTGAGTTGTTCTTTCATTGATTTTATCCATGCAATGGGACAAGGGTCTGAGGGTGATGTGGTGGTATTAAAGTGAGGAAATGATATCTTCAATTTGCCGGGTGGATGGGATATTGAATGTTCCCCATGGTTCTCTGTGGATTGAGTCCTGGGATTGGTTAGTTATAATCACTGAGGTTGTTAGATTCTGTTTGTTGTATTTGTCTCTTAGGTAATCTGCTATGATTTGGGGGTGTACTTCAGGGGCATTGGTTTTTTTTGTGGGTCTCAATTGAGAGTTCTCATGATGTTGAAAAGCTCCCTGGGTTTGTTAACTGATTTCATAATGAAGTTTTTTGGTGTTCTTGTCTGCATCAATTGATTGATTGTGTTAATGTATTGGATTTGATAGAATCTATATTGATATAAGTACACTGGGTCTTTTGTTTGGGTCTTTTGTTTGTCTCCATTTTTTTCTTCTTAGAAGTCATTTAGCTGTCCTGATTTCATTGGAGTACCAGGGAGCCGCTTTTGATCTGCGTGTGGATGACAGCTTTCTGCTAGGTACCATTGCTGCTGCAGATAGGGAGCTGTTCCAGTTGTTAATAGTGTCTTCCAAGTTGTCTATGTCTTGCTGTAGCTTGGGGATTATTTCATTCACTGGACTTACAATAAACAGGGGTTGCTAACAGGGTAACTATGTACAATTTAACTGGCTGTCACATGCTATGTGGACAGCTCGATACTATTTACATATTGACTCAACTATATACAGGGTGACAAGGTAGGGTGTGTATACCTCCATCTGTCGAGGGGATCGGGATCTAGAGGGCTGGGCTGCAGACCTGTGGCTGCCTTGGGGATGTCAAACCTGGGTCCTGAGTGGACTGGCTGCAAGATGGGATGGCAGGTGGCAGGGCGTTCCAGCACGTGGGTGCATACAGTGCGAAGGCTCTATTTCTAGTTGACTGAGAGCATTTTGTGATCGCCTTTGGGAGTTTCAGAGTATTGGCGGTGGCTGATCTCCTTACTCTGTTGAGGGGAGTGGTCTGGATGAGATCTGTGAGGGAGGTGGAGGAGCACTTCTTGATGGCTTTGTAGGTCATCATTAGAATTTTAAAGGAGATCCTGCAGTAGATCGGCAGCCAGTGTAGATGTTTCATAATCGGGGTTATATGTTCCCTCCTGGATGCTCCATGAAGGATTCTGGCGGCTGCATTCATTGCCAGCTGCAGCGGGTTCAGCATGTTCTTTGGGAGACCGTGTAGTATTGCGTTCGCATAGTCAAAATGTGGAATTACTAGTGCTTGATAGACTGTCCGGAAGTCTTCTTGCTCAAGCAGCTGTCGCAGGTGGCAAAGCATCCGAATTTTGTGATAGATTGCCTTGACCATGTTGCTTATCTGGGCCTTCATATTTAGCTGTTGGTCCAGTGTGACCCCTAGGTACTGTACCGTGGGCTTGCTGAGGAGCTCTGCATCACATACCTTCAGCGAGGTGGGCGGAGTGAATGCTGGGTTCCTGGTGATAAAGAGGACCTCCGTTTTGTTCTGAGCCTCTGCATGTGTAGCCAATCTGTGACAGCATCGAAACAGGTGGATAGTGGTGAGAGGTCTGGATGATCTGTCGAGATAGGCATGTATAGCAAAACGTCATTGGCGTAGATCAGGCAATTGATATTGAAAGAGCGGATGAGGTCACAAATGGGCTGCATGTAAATGTTGAACAGTAGGGCTGAGAGTGAGGATCCCTGTGGCACGCCTTTCTCTTGCGGGAAAGGTGTGGAGGTGGAGGAGCCAGTACGAACATGCTTCCATCTCTCTGTTAAGTACGATGCACACCAGGTTAGTGCAGTACCATGGACGCCCTTCTCCCTGAGGCATGTCAGAAGTATTTCTTGGCTAAGAGAGTCAAAGGCTGCAGCAATGTCCATGAAGATCAGGGTAAACCCTTGTCTGATGTTGTCCAACCCGATGGTTAATGTGCTGAATAGGGTGGCCAACAGCATCTCCACGCCATGTGACTCCCGGAATCCATGCTGGCAGGGGTCGAGGGGTGTGCTGGTCTCAATGTGGTAGTGAAGTTGGCGTTGTACAACCTTCTCAATAATTTTTGCCAGAAGAGGGATGCTTGAGATTAGCCTGTAGGAGTCCATCTTTGCTGGGTCCAACTTGTTGTTTTTTAGTAGCGGTCTGATGGCTGTTTGCTTCAGGCTTCGGGGGAAGGTCCCAGTCAAGAATAGAAACATAGAAATATGACGACAGAAAAAGACCACATGGCCTATCTAGTCTGTCCTTCCATATCAACAACTACAACAGTCCCCTTTTTACCTTTAGAGCTCCTCTGTGTTTGTCCCATGCTTTTTTGAATTTAGTTACTGTCCTTATCTCTACCACCTCCACTGGGAGACTATTCCACGGATCCACTACTCTTTCCGTAAAGAAATGTTTCCGCATATCACTCCAGAATCTATCTCCCTTCACCCTCATCCCATGTCTCCTCATAGCAGAACTTGCTTTCAATTGAAAGAGGCTCTCTCCCTGAACATTTATGCCACGGAGGTATTTGAACATCTCAATCATATCACCTCTATCCCGCCTTTCCTCTAAGGTGTACATATTAAGATCCTTCAGTCTGTCCTCATATGCTTTATAATGAAGACCACTAATCATTTTAGTAGCCACCCTCTGCACCGACTCCATCCTGTTCACATCCTTTTGAAAGTGCGGTCTCTAGAATTGCACACTATACTCCAAATGAGGTCGCACCAAAGACTTATACAGAGGCATTATCACCTCTTTTTTTTCTGCTAGCCATTCCTCTCCGTATGCACCCAAGTATCCTTCTAGCTTTTGCCGTCACCTTTTCTACCTGTTTAGCTACTTTAAGATTATCAGACACAACCACGCCTAGGTCCTGCTCTTCTTTAGTGGACAAAAGTACTTCACCTCCTATACTATATTGCTTCCTTGGATTGCTGCAACCCAAATGCATGACCTTACATTTTTTAACATTAAATCCCAGCTGCCAAATTCTAGACCATTCTTCAAGCTTAGCTAGATCCCTCCTCATGTTATCTACACCTTCCTGGGTGTCTACTCTGTTGCAGATTTTGGTATCATCCGGAAGGAGGAAAACCTTACCCAAAAGCCCTTCCGCTATATCACTAACAAAGATGTTAAAAAGAATCGTACCAAGGACAGATCCCTGGGGCACACACCACTGGTAACATCCTTCTCCTCAGAGTGAACTCCATTTACCTGTACTCTTTGTCGCCTCCCACCCAACCAATTTCTAACCCAAGCAGTAACCTTAGGGTCCATCCCTAGGGTGCTCAGTTTGTTTATAAGTTGCCTGTGAGGAACAGTGTCAAAGGCTTTACTGAAATCTAAATACACCACATCTAGGGCTCTCCCTCGGTCCAACTCCCTGGTCACCCAGTCAAAGAAATCAATCAGATTTGCCTGACAAGACCTGCCTCTGGTGAATCCATGCTGCCTCGGATCCTGTAATCCGCTGGACTCCAGAAACCTCACTATTTTCTCTTTCAGCAGCGTTTCCAATAATTTACTCACCACCAAAGTTAAACTAACCGGCCTGTAGTTTTCAACCACATCCTTACTTCCGCTTTTGTGTAAAGGTACCACATGAGCCTCTCTCCAGTCCTTTGGCACCACTCCCGACTCCAACAAGGCATTGAAAAGGTCAGTCAGTGGAGCTGCTAGAACATCCCCAAGTTCCCTCAGTATTCTAGGGTGTATCCCATCAGGTCCTATCGCTTTGTCTACTTTAAGTTGAGCTAGTTTCTCACGAACACAGTCTTCTGAAAATTGTTCAAGATGTCCCTCACTTCTGTTCCTGTTTGTGGGTGTTTTCTGAGGTCCTGCTCCTCGTTCTTCATCTGTGAACACAGAACAGAAATATTTGTTAAGCAATTCCGCTTTATCCTTATCAGCTTCTACATATTCCTCCCCTGCACCCTTGAGTCTGACAATACCAATTTTGCCCTTCCTCTTCTCACTAACATATCTAAAAAATGTCTTATCCCCCCATTTTATTGCATTGGCTATTTCCTCCTCCTTTTGAATCTTTGCCTTCCTGACTCCTTTGCTAGCTTCTGTAAGTTTTTTCAAATACAGATGCCTGTCTCCCTCTCTCTGTGATCTCTTGTATTTCATTAAGGCCTCCCTCTTTTTCTTCACTTTTTCAGATACTTCTTTCGAAAGACATAGCGGTCTCCTTTTCCCTTTACCTTTATTTACCATTTTAACAAAAAGGTTGGTTGCCCTTAAAATATCCCCTTTCAGTTTTGCCCACTGTTTTTCTACATCCCCCAGATGTTCCCATCCCACTAACGACTCCCTTAGGTATTGGCCCATCTTGGCAAAGTTAGTCTTCCTAAAGTCTAAGATCCTCACCTTTGAATGGATTCTAACAGCCCTAGTCCTAATACTGAACCACACTATCTGGTGATCACTGGATGCAAAATGATCTCCCACTACAGCATCAGAAACACTTTCACCATTGGTAAGCACCAAGTCCAGTATGGCCCCTTCACGTGTGGGGTCTGAATTGCCTGAATAGTTCTCCCTGTAGAGAATCCAGAATCTCCTTACTTCTAGATGATACTGCAGCAGGAATGTGCCAATCAACATCTGGCATATTGAAATCTCCAATCAGTAGCACTTCCCCTTTCCTAGCAATGCTGCGTATGTCTTCAATTAACTCTCTGTCCATCTCTTCTTCTTGTGAAGGGAGGTCTGTATATCACACCAATGCATATAGATTTCTCTTTCCCTCTTTCTAGTTTAACCCACAATGCCTCCTCTCTTCCTTTTAAGCTCTGTAATTCCAAAGCGTTAATAGTAATTTTTACATATATTGCCACTCCTCCTCCCCTTCTTCCTACCCTGTCCTTTCTGAATAAAGTATAGCCAGGTATAGTTATATCCCAATCATGGTTTTCTGTGAACCATGTTTCTGTAACTGCCACTAAATCCAAGTCAGCCACTCCCACCAAAGCTTCAACATCAGGGATCTTATTTCCCATGCTGCGGGCATTTATACACACTGATTTCCATATGTTACCCCTATTACCCATTTCCATAAAGGTATTTAATGTATCACCTACCTGGGGGCTTTCACCTACCTGGAGGCTTTCTTCATCCATCCCCAATGAATCTAGTTTAAAGCCCTCTTCAGTAGATTAGCCAGTCTACTACCGAAGACGCGTTGACCTTTCTTGGACAGATGGATGCCATCTCTGCTCTGCAACCCTTGGAACCGCATCCCATGGTCTAGGAAACCAAAATGCTCTCGATGACACCATCCACGCAGCCATGCATTAATCTCCAGGATACGAGCCTCTCTGCCTTGGCCTTTACCCTCAACAGGGAGGATTGAAGAGAACACCACCTGTGCACCTAACTGCTTCACCCTCTGTCCCAGAGCCATGAAGTCACTTTTGATACGTTCCAAGGTATACTTGGCAGTATCATTTGTTCCAACATGGATTAGCAACATTGGGTAATAGTCAGTGGGCTTGATGAGTCTTGGCAAACTCTCTGTAACATCTTGGATTCTGGCACCAGGCAGACAGCATATCTCTCTGGACATCAAGTCTGGTCGGCAGATGGACGCCTCAGTACCCCTCAGAAGAGAGTCTCCAACCACCACTACCCTTCGTTTCCTTGTGGTCACTGATTCTGGAACTTTGGGGTACTTGAGCTCTGGTTCTTCCCTTTCCAGGGATGCTTTCAGCTCCTCCACATCCAGGGCTGCATAATGGTTCTTCAATTCAAGGGCTGCATAATGGTTCTTCAGTTCAAGGGCTGGAGAAGTTGGATTGGTGATTTTGCAGGCCCTAGTGACTTGTGTCCAACCATCGACATTCTGTTGGCACCCATCTTCTCCTCTGCTGGAGAGCTTGGTTGCTGCAAGAAGTATCTCATCAATGTACTTCTCACTGTGTTGAATGCTCCTCAGCCTCGCCACCTCCTCTCTGAGTTCCTCCACTTGTTTCCTCAGAGCTTCAGCATGCAGGCACCCTGCACATGGAACCGGTCCTTCAACTGGCATTAGGACCTCTGTCTGGACAGAGGCAGAAGCTGTAATGGGGGCAACAGCTTAAGCGATACAATTTTTCCCAGCCATTGTTCTGTTCGTGGAGCTTAGGTATCTGTTAAAGCAAAAGAGAGAGATCTACCAAGTACCAGCCGGTTTCCCAGCTGTCCTTTCAAAGAAAAAGCAGTTAAATCTCTTTAATTATATTCAAAATGTGCTAAACAAGTCTCTGTGCTTTGTTAAATGGGGAGGTGCCCTATAAAGCAAGACTGCTCACTAGGGGTGGATGGGAGTCGGGGTGGGTAGGGAGGGACGTTATGTGGCAGCAGTTCCCAAAGCTGAGAAGGTTACTAGAGTTCAACAACCTACTCTGCTCAAGGAAATTTCTACTAAAGCACCAAAAAGAAAGTAACTTTGCTTTAAAAATATACAAAAACTCTTTTAAGAGCTCCCAGTCAGCTAGCAATTTAATAAAAATAAACCCTCAAATCCTTACTGTTGGTTGATCTGTAGAGCCCCTGTTAGGAATGATAGTCCTATGAGTTTGGTCAGAAAAGGGCTGAGGTCAGCACGCGGGGATTTTATCCAAAATGCTGGACAAGGGTCATTAGGTGCTGTGGTGGTGTTTATGGCGATGATGATGTCTTGGATGCCTTGTTCAGTTGGGGCAGAGAAGGCGGTGATGATGTGCTGGGTGTCCTTCATGGCTGGCATCAAGGTGGGTGAAGGGGTTGGATGGGATGCCCCATACGAAGTAGGAAGGTTTGTAGATATGCTGGTCTGACTTGTTTTGGCCTGCAGGTATTCTGCATATTCCTCTGGGTCAGGAAGGCTGGGTTGCGCAGGGGAAGGCTCCTTTGTTAGGATCTTTATTAGGCTGAAAAACTCATATGGTTTATTTAGGGAGCGCTGTAATATCTCTGCATGGAATTTCTTCATTCTCTTTGTAACTGCTGAACGGTGTCTTGCCAAATGAGCAGTTATGCTTCATGGTTCTCAGTTGATCGTGAGCAACGCCAACGTCTTTCGAGCTTTCTAAGGTGGAGAAGTGATGTCCGTAGCTCAGAAGAGTACCAAGGAGCATTCTTTCTTCTCCCTGGTGGCTTATTAATGGTAGGTAGGTGGACTACAGCATTCAGGCTCGTTTTCCACGTGGAGATCATGTCGTCGAGGCTCTGTGCTGGTGTGTTATGGAGAGGCTGGGCTCTGTTCAGGATTTCCTCCTTGTTGAATGGCCGGAAGCGTTTTGATGACACTGTGGTGGATTTACTTGAGGGCTGGGCTCTATTGTTGTCGGGGTGTGGGGGCATCTGGATTCTTATCAGGCTATGGTCGGACCATGGCACTGGGCTAATGGATAGATCAAACTTGTGTGTGGGGTCGAGGACAGCCTGCGGAGTGAAGATCAGGTCCAGCTTGTTTCCCTTTTTGTGAGTAGGGGCGTTGACCATCTGAGTATATCCTAGCTCTTTAAGGGCCTTGATGAAGGCCTTGGTATGGGTGTCTTGGAGAGCCGGGAGGTTGAAATCGCCCAGCACCTAGTTTGAAGTACGAGGGTTCTTGGGGTTGCAGGCGACGTCTATTATTGTGGATAAGTTTTCCGGGGAAGGGGATGGAGCTCTGTAGAACAGGGTGATAGTGCTGTGTATATTCACTATGGTGATGGAGTCGAGGTTCGTAGTACTGCTGGAGGCGGTCAGCTGGAATTGTAGTTCCATCTTAGTCAGGATGAGTGCTTCTCCGCCTCTTCGGTTGGTCCTGTGGCAGGAGTGGATGGCGAAGTTGGGGGGGGGACAAATTGGTGCAGGAGGACAGTGTCTGAGGTGGACAACCATGTCTCAGTGATAAATAGGATATCCAGGTCATGGGCTGATACCAGGTCGGCCACAGCTGGCCATTTCTTTTGGATCGCTCGTGCATTTATAAGGGCGCACTTCAGGTTGCGGGGATGGCTGTGTTGTCCCTGCTGGGGAGGCTTGGCTTGCTGGAGGGTGACATAGATTAGCTGTGGGCATGGCATGGCATGCGCCCGGTCCCACCTGTCTGGTGGTGGGGGGGACCCAGACCACCTCCTCCATGAACCCTGTAGGACCGGAATGGGATTGTGGGAGGAAGTGAGGGCGCTATGTGACAGAGCTAAGATAATGCAGCAGCTGGCTAGGGCACAGGGGTAAGGAGTCATTGTGGGTATTAACATGGTGGTCTTGTACATCAAACAGGGTTCAAGCAGATAGTACAGGCTCAGCTTAGTGTAAAAATGCTAGATGGGATATTAGTCTGTATATCATGCAAGAGATATAAAGTATACAGGTCTAGAGGGATAGTCAATACTAGGCTGTATATCAGGTAATAGATATAAAGTTTACAGGTCTGGAGGGATAGTCAATTATCCTGTATATCAGGCAAGAGTTATATAGTAGTATAGTCTACTAGGACAATCCAACAGCTAATAGGTGAGGATCTGGTCAGTAATAAACATTCTCACCAAGGTTCTGCGGGGTAGGTATCCTTCTGAAGTCGGTGGGGCGTTGTCCTCGGACCTGCCTGTCTCTTCCGGGGTAGCGGTGGCTTTTTGTTGAGGTCCCCGCCTAAGGGCCACATTTAAAATGTGTTTTTGCTAGGATGAGAGCTGCTCCTCCTCTTTTGTAGTTTCTGTGGCAGCTGAAGGAAGAGTAGGTGGCTAGAGTGATTTGATTGAGGATGACCTGGTCTGTGTCAGTTAGCCAAGATTCAGTGATGCAAAGAATATCTGTTTTGTGCATCTCTAGGTAGTCGCTGATAGTGTATGTTTTGTTTCGTATAGATCTTGCGTTGACAAGGGTGCATGTGATAGAGCCGTCTAACACGGGGTTAGTGTGTGGTGTTTTTTTGCCCAGGGTGAGTTTTGTGTTTATGAGGTAGTGAGCTTTCTTATTAGTTTTGATGTTAGGGGGTTGCCAGTGGGGGATGTACCAGACATGGGCTGTTGGGAGAAGAATTAGACTTTGTAAAGTTTTGGCTGGTGGTGGTATGCCACTGTAGCAGCGTTGCTATTATTGAGCATAAATGAGGTGTTTGTAGTGAGCCATAATCATGGTAGGGGGATTTGGAGAGTATCTGTTGCCTTAAGTGACGCGTGAAGGCCATCCCACCTGATTCTTTTAGTCTGTTCGTTGGTGGTTCAGATAGTTGGTGAAGCTGTAGGTTTGCTAGTTATTTGTTCACATGTTATTGGCATCTAGTGGTGGTAGTGCAGTGATAAGATTTCACCTATGGTCTCCACCTCATGTGCGGGAGCACCTTCCAGCGCTGGATTTTAAAGGTGCTTGCCGGCTTTTGGTTGGGGCTGATTGGCCTTCAGTGTGCGGAGCAGGTGAAGCTTCAGGCACACTCCCTGTTGCTGGACACTGATCAGGCAACAGATGGTGGCTGTAGATGCTGTTGAATCAGACATGGGATTGGCTATGGAAGCAATGTAGCGGTTTGGTTGGTGAACATGGATATAAAGTAGTTATTGAGAGCAGAAGAGAAGTTAGTTACAAGCCAGGTACCTTAGTGTACATTGTAATGGAAAATTAGTTATCCAGGTTCACAGGGGTTGCATCGCATTGGGGTATTGCTGAATTAGGAAGCGTGTAGTAAGAAATGAGCAGTGGCATTAGGACAAGTTAGAGCATATGTGACTTACATTCCAGCAACTGGCTGGAGTGCTGCGGTGGTTGTTTTCTGCAGTTAACTGAAGGTGTTTTTGCCACCTCAGGTCCTTGCCAAAGGGCCCTCTGGCGAGGTCCTCAGGCGTAGGCCCACCAGGCACAGGCGCACCTTTGTGCCCTTGCTTTTAAAGCCCTGCAGGCTGCTAATAGGTCCCGGCGGTGGGGAGCGGGGAAGAGCTCACCTGCCCGCTCCCTTCTCTTAAATTAAAAATCCAAGTAAGCAGCAGTTCGGAGAGGGGGATGCGAAGTAATAGAGGTCAGAAGACCTTTGACAGGGAGGAGCAAGGGGAGAAGTAGCAAGTTTCTAGGGAGCAGGATGAGGGGAACATAGGTCTTGAGGGGTGTAAGGCCAATATGGTGGCAATCCAGGGGGAGGTCCTAGATCTATGTAGGGGTCAGGAAATGAGGGGTGCGGTGTGGTGTTATATGCATCTCAGTAGGTTTTATTGGAGTGATTAGTTTTAGGTGCCAAAGTATTCAGTGAATAGGTGTGTTTTCAGTTTCTGCCGGAATTCACTGAGGTCCTGTGTGGCGCGGATGTTATGAGGAAGTGCGTTCCATAGGCTGGGGGCATAGAGTGAGAATGCTGTGCTTGAGGCAGTCTGGGTGCTTGACTTCAGTGTGGAAGGAATGGTGAGGGTAAATTGCATATTGAGCCATCTTGGTCTATTATTTAGTGTCTTGTCTATTAAGAAATGTGGGTAGCTTAATGAGAGGTTGTGGTACACTTTAAAAGTATTAAGTATAACCTTGTATTTAGTGTGAGCTGCAAGGGGCAGCCAGTGTAAGCTCTTAAGAACTGGGGTTATGCGCTCGCATCTGGGAGCCCCATAGAGTATCCAGGTCGCAGTGTTCTGGACCAAATGCAGCAGGTAAGTTGCGTAGTCTGGATGGCCTTGGAGGAGGATGTTGCAATAGTCCAGGTGTGGGAAGACTAAGGCTTAGAAGACTGTACGGAAGTCGTGGGAACTTAGTAGGGGTCGCAGTCCTTGTGCTGTTTTTATTTTGTGGTATGTGAATTTGATGGTATTACTGATATGATGTTGAAGAGTTAGGCATTGGTCCAAGGTTATTCCAAGGTAGCACACTTCAGATTTGACTTCTAGCTATGCTACAAGTTGGATCATGTGATTCCAGCTTTGGTTCAGTTACATTGGTTGCCAGTGGCTTTTCACATTCAATTTAAGGTCTTGATGTTAGTGTATAAGGTGCTATATAGTCAGACACTTGCGTACCTTTGCTCTGGTAGATGTCTGGCAGGTAGTGACCCGAACAGAGAGAACTTTGGTTACTACGGTATCTCAGCTCTGCAAGTTTTCCCAGGAAACTGTTGCAGGGCTGGGGAGCTTTGAGGATAGGGTGGAATCTTTACCTGGTCAAATCTTAAAATGTGAAAACCAATCTCTCTCTGTTGTCATCTTAGATTTTACTGTGAAAGTACCTTAAAGAAATATTATCCTTGCCTAATGCTGATTCAGTTTATTTTTCCAAGTTGTTTTATTTGTCTGGTAGGAAGGCTGCAGGTGAATCTTCTGATGGATTTAACATCTTGTAGCTTCTCCCTGAGTTAAATTTGACTCCGTTTCTAGAAGATTCACTTGATAATATTCCCACCCGGGCCACTTTGGTGGCCACATCCCTTTCTGAGCAGGATAAGATTTCAGTATTTAAGTTATTTTATAAATAAAGATGCATTGTTTTGTGGAGCTAAAATTCAAATGTTTCAGGATGTCTCTAGAGCCATGCAGCTCTGCAGAAGAGCGTTTTTGGCTCTCAAGAAGAGGATGCTGGCTCTAGGGGCCTCCTTTTTTCTGCTCTATCCTTGCAAATATCTAGTTACATTTCAAGAATCCAAGTTTGTGTGTGTTGATTCTTTGCAGTTGGAGGCTTTTTTGATTGAAAGAGAGGGGATAGGGTCCGATGGGTGAGTTAATTGGTGGATTAGTACTATGGCTGCTGTTTTTTGGAGGAATTCTTCCTATTTCCTTAATTATTAGGTGTACTTTGTTATGTTCTCCCTGTGATGAGGGCTAATGTATTTCTAATGTTTGTTTTATTTCATTATAAATTGATTTTCTATCATGTTTCTGGTTATGCTTGCTTTGTAAGTATATTTTGAAAATTCAAATTTGGAAAAAAAATGGGGGAGAGAAGATATTTTCTGTTCAAGACCTGCTGTTGTGGAATTCCCTTCCTCGGGAGTTTTGATTGTTGGATGATTTTCAGTTATTTCATAAGGCTGTCAAGACTTTTCTTTCTTAAGCAAGCTTTTGGCACTGTCATGGAGGTTTAAAGGTTTTTGGGATTGAATTGTGGGGTGGGTTGGTATGAGTATTTTTATTATTTTATATTAGTCTTTTTATTATCATTTTATGATATAGTGTTGTATTATGCTGTACACAGCACTGGGTAGTTTTCTATTGTGCAGTATAAAAAGGTAAGTAAATTAATTAAATAACTAAATACATTTTTGGTATAATATATAACATAAGAATTGGATATTCAGCAATCATAAAACTCCTGTTCTTTATGTGCATCCCTGCAGCACACCACTGGTAACCTCCTTCTCCTCTGAGTGAGCTCTATTTACCTGTACCCTTTGTCGCCTCCCACTCAACCAGTTCCTAACCCAATCAGTAACTTTAGGGTCCATCCCTAGGGTGCTCAGTTTGTTTATAAGTCGCCTGTGTGGTACAGTGTTATGAAAAAATGTCTACATTATTGTGTAACAAAATGTTATTCTAATCTAACTTGGGATCAATGAGAGGCTTGGAAGCCATTGTAACAGCACAAAGAATCAGAATGATTCTTTTTAACATATTTGTTCGTGATATTGTGGAAGGGCTGTTGGATAAGGTTTGTTGTTTGCGGATGATACCAAAATCTGCAATAGAGTAGACACCCAGGAAGGAGTAGATAATATGAGGATGGATCTATCTAAGCTTGAAGAATGGCCTAGAATTTGGCAGCTGAGATTTAATGCTAAAAAATGCAGGGTCATGCATTTGGGCTGCAAAAATCCAAAGGAGCAATACACTGTAGGGGGGTTAGGTACTTCTCTCCACAAAAGAAGAGTGGGAACTGGGTGTAATTGTGTCCGATGATCTTAAAGTAGCTAAATAAATAAAATAAATAAATAAAGTAGCTAAATAGGTGGAAAAGGCGACTGGGAAAGCCAGAAGGATGCTTGGGTGTATAGGGAGAGGAATAACCAGCAGAAAAAAGGAGGTGATAGTACTTCTGTATGAGTCTCTGATGCAACCTCATTTGGAGTACTGTGTACAATTCTGGAGAGCGCACCTTCAAAAGTATATAAGCAGGTTGGAGTCGGTGCAGAGGGTGACTACTAAAATGGTTAATGGTCTTTGTTATGTAGCATATGAGAACAGACTTAAAGATCTTAATATGTATAATTTAGTGGAAAGGCGGGATAAGGGGGTTATGAGAGACTGTAAATACCTCCGTGGCATAAATGCACAGGAGGGTCTCTTTCAATTGAAAGCAAATTCTGCTACGAGGGGACATAAGATGAGCGTGAAAGGAGATAGACTCAGGAGTAATATGTGGAAATATTTCTTTATGGAAAGAGTAGTGAATCCGTGGAATAGTCTCCCAGTGGAGGTGGTAGAGATGAGGACAGTAACTGAATTCAAAAAAGCAGGGGACAAACACAGAGGATCTCTAAAGGTAAAAAGGGGGCTATTGTAGTTGATATGGGCAGAGTAGATAGGCCATGTGTTTTTTTTTCTATTGCCATGTTTCTGTGTTTCTAACAACATTATGGAACGTCTGGATAATAACATTCACCATATTTGGAAGCCATTTTAATGATTTTTGAATAATGGAGTCATCCCATCAAAATCCAAATTGTGGAAAAAGTATCTGTAATTGCAACTTCCAGACAAAATATGTCATAGGCACATGACCCCCCCAAATAAATCTTGTTTATACTATAGAAATATTTTTCCTCTCCTGCCTTTCTTCCAAAGTATACATATTGATATCTTTGGGCCCGATAGTCGAAAGGCATTTACACAGTTTACAGTCCCGTAAAAACCATGTAAATGCCTTAAACAAGGATATTCAACGGTACCTACATGGTTAGTGCCACTGAATATCCCCATCTATGTCCCCTACGCGCCCCGATACTATCCGGTTAGCATCGGGGCATGTTGGGGGCATTCCAGGGCAGAGCCAAGGTGGGGAGCACCGCTAACCAAGTAGCGTGATATTAGACCGCCACCCAGTTAGCCATCCACGGCTAAAATTAGGCCAGCATTTGGCTTGCCTAGTTTTAGCTGCAGATGCTAACTGGGTAGTGGTCCAATATTATCGCTACCCGGTTGGGCTCTGCGGTGGTTTTATCTGGGTGCCAAAACCGGATATGCAGTGCATTGAATATCCAAGGTTAGGGGTGAGCAGGCAGGGTTATGCGCTATAGAGGCGCATAGCTTGCCTCCTTGAATGTTGGGCCCTTTAAGTCTATCCCCATATGCTTTATTATGAAGATTACTGAATACTGTCGCCAACCTCCCCCTGGTGAAACTCTGGCCTGCTTTCTCTTCCTTTAAACTGGGCATCTGTTTTATAAGGGCTTCTAGCAGCTGAGCCTTTCTTCATGAATAAAGAATCATCATACCTTGGTTTCCTGTAATAGGCATAGCTGGAGGTGTCCTCCTCAGGTATTTCCCTTAGGACCCAGTCTCTCTGGCAATCTTTCTCTTGAAAGCTTCTGGTACCTTTCAATCTGGTCTCCAGGCTTTCTGGCAAGCGTAGGCCTCTCTCCAAGCCTGGCTTCCTGCTTCTTAGCTCTTTAGCTCCGGAGTTTCTGGCTACCACGACTTCCACAGGACTGACTCTCCTCCGTCTGTCTTTCTTCCTGAGACCTTCTGGTTCTCTTCCAGTTCCTGCAGCCATGCCACTAGTCCTGGTTCCACTGCTCCGTTTCTCAGCAGTGCTCTGCCCTCCGGTGCTGCTCTGCTTTCTGTCTCCAGCCTCTTGCTTATAAAGGTCTTCTGCCTTTGAGCTGCCCGGGCTAGTTCTCAGGTGCTGCTGATCAGCTAGGTGTGTCCACTCAGCCTCTGTAAGTGCACGCCTGCTCCCTCTAGCTGTTTTGCTAGACAATTGCATTCTCTGCACCTCATTTGTTTTGGGACAGACAGCTTCTTTTCCTATATCCTCACTTTTATTAGCTCCTGCTCTATGACATATCCCCCTTTTTAAAATATTACGGGCTGAGTTATCATTTTCCCTACAGCACGTAATTCGCAACCTGGCATCAGCATTATAATGCAGCTTCCCTGCTCTATGCTCTACCTTATAGTCATAAGGTTGCAACGCCATATAGTTAGACCCTTTTCCTGATGACGCCATGAGAGCCAATCTTTCATGCCAATGTCGGAGGACATTTATGTGATAGACTTGGTTGTGTCCCTTTTTGTACTGTATCAGATACGAGGCTGGACCAAGTGGTTTGACCACTGTATACGGTCCCCTCCACTGGGCTTCGAATTTTGGGGTAGGTCCGGACACTAAGACTACCACTTTCCCACCTACACTTAGTTGCCTAGGCTTTGTATCTCTGTCATAATATCTCTTTTGCTTTTGTTGGCTATCTTTCAGCTTTTCTTCTGCGAGACGAGAAGTCCGCTTTAGACGACTCCTCAAGTTTTTCAAAAATTGGGGTACTCCCACTTAAGTTTCTACTGGTTCAATCCCTTGTTCACGCAGGATATCTAGCCGAGGGCCCAGATCTTCGTCCGGCTGGTCTTTACCCACCGCTACAAAGCCTTCCATATCGCTTCGTCCCGTCGAGCCAAAACCTCCGGTTCCCCGGGTCGTGGGAGTCACCATAGCCACCTCTTCCAGGATTGGGAATCTAACTCGTTCGCATATCAACTGGGCAATGCGATCCCCTATTTTGACATTAAAGTCCGCCTCTGCAAAATTGAATAAAAGGACCTTAAGGGAGCCCCTGTAGTCTGGATCTACTACTCCAGCCCCTACATCGATGAAATGTTTGTAAGCCAGGCCAGATCGAGGCGCAATACGGCCATAGCACCCTTGTGGTAACTCTCTTTGTATGCCTGTGTCAATTAAGGCTCGGCCCTGCTTGGGTACCACTTGATTTTCGGCACTATATAAGTCATAGCCCGCAGCCTGGGCGGATGCTCGTTGGGGACTATGAGCTTGCCTAGACGTTTTACAGAATTTTAATACAAATTTCTTCAGGGGCTCTTCCTGTATTTTCTGCTCGGGCTTTTTAGTCTTCCCCAAGAGGGGACTGGGAACTGCCATTATCTTATAGGGAGTGCATGTGGACACAAAAACTTCCTGGGGAGACAAGCCTTATTCTAAACCTCTTTTAAATTGAGGCCAGTCTCTGCCTAGCACTAGCTCTTGGGGTAGTTTGGGTACAACTGCAACCAACATTTCTCTTTTAATACCAAAGCCTTTCACAATCAGCTTAAACACCGGATAATATGTTGCAGCCCCATGAATACACTTTATCTTTACCCTCCCCTCTGGCCGATCTGGTGCGGATTCACCTTGCTGCTTGATCAAAGACCATAGTTTTTGGGAGATCATGGTTTGATCTGCGCCAGAGTCCAGGAGAGCCTTGGTATCAATGCCTTGTTCCGTTACATCCAATACAAATCCCTCCCGTAATGCTTTCATGTTCTCACCAATGAGAGCAGTACGGGTCTGACATTCGGTCTTTATGTGGCCCGTTTTCCCACATGAAAAACATCTTTTAGAGCGGTCCCTCAACACAGAACTAACATTTGTCATTCCTTGAGTTTTATAGCGTGAGAGACTTTCTGATGTTTGCTTTATCGCACCAGCTGCCATCTTTGGACTTTCCCCACTTTGCTGGGTGGCCAATTCCACCTCCAAATAATGCTCGGTTAGCGTAATGGCTTCTGCAGTGGTGTGACAGTTCTGCAAAATGAGGAAACTCTGCACGCTTTTAGGTACTGCAGACATATATTGTTCTAACACTATCATATCCATTAAAGTGTCTACAGTTTTTTCCTCCGGTTTTAACCATTTCGCTGCTAAGCTCCTTAGCCTATGGCCTAGAGCCTTAGGTGTCTCGCCTATCTTAAGGTGAGCGGCTCGTAGCATACGATTATACACCAGTGGTGTGAGGCCCAGGCGATCCCTGATGGCCTTGGTTACTTCCTGGTAATCCTTTACTAAAGTAGGAGGCATCGCCCTGTAAGCTGACAGCGCCTCCCCTGTAAGAGAAGCTGCCAGGCGAATTGCCCATTGTTCTTTCGGCCAAGCCGCCGAATGTGCAATCCTATCAAAAGAATCAAGGAAGTCATCAATATCATCTGTAGCACTTAACTTCCCTACAGTTAAAGCATCAACAGACCATTGTCCAGGTGAACAGCTACCCAGTCCAGGATTCTGTCCCTGATGACTCGCGGCTGTTTCCTGTGACTTCTGCTGATGAGTTACCCATGCCTCCATCATCTGTAAGATGGGCTTCTGCTGTTCGTGCATGGCCAGTACTGCCTGCTGCTGAGTTTGGCAAGCCAGTTCTCTTTGCTTGTCGAATTGGAGGGCCATCCATGCACATAGCTCTTTCTGATCCATAGCGATGGTATGCCTAAAAAAAAAATCAGAGAGAAAATCAAGTGCGGCCTGATAACCAAAAACCAGTTCACTCTCTCCCCCTTTTTTTTTTTTCTCAAATCTTACACCCACATTCAGCACAGGTCATGCTCATCTACATTTTACCTGATGCTGGGGTTGAGTCAACTTTTGGAAAAAGACACTGCTGCTCCGCCTTGTAGCACTCTGCCACCACTGCCAGCAACACCACGACTTTCCCCTTCCGGGTTTTTCTTCTACTCCGGGTTTTCCTTTTCCACTCCGGGTTTTCCTTTTCCACTCCGGGTTTTTTTTTTTTTTTTAACCTTGGTGGTGGTTTCTTTCTTTTCTCTTTTTGTAGTTCTTAGGCCCAAAAATCCAAACAGCTACGCCATTTATGTCGCCAACCTCCCCCTGGTGAAACTCTGGCCTGCTTTCTCTTCCTTTAAACCGGGCATCTGTTTTATAAGGGCTTCTAGCAGCTGAGCCTTTCTTCATGAATAAAGAATAATCATACCTTGGTTTCCTGTAATAGGCATAGCTGGAAGTGCCCTCCTCAGGTATTTCCCTTAGGACCCAGTCTCTCTGACAGTCTTTCTCTTGAAAGCTTCTGGTACCTTTCAATCTGGTCTCCGGTCTTTCTGGCAAGCGTAGGCCTCTCTCCAAGCCTGGCTTCCTGCTTCTTAGCTCTTTAGCTCTGGAGTTTCTGGCTACCACGGCTTCCACAGGACTGACTCTCCTCCGTCTGTCTTTCTCCCTGGGACCTTCTGGTTCTCTTCCAGTTCCTGCAGCCGTGCCATTAGTCCTGGTTCCACTGCTCCGTTTCTCAGCAGTGCTCTGCTCTCCAGTGCTGCTCTGCTTTCCAGTGCTGCTCTGCTTTTTGTCTCCAGCCACTTGCTTATAAAGGTCTTCTGCCTTTGAGCTTCCCGGGCTAGTTCTCAGGTGCTGCTGATTAGCTAGGTGTGTCCACTCAGCCTCTGTAAGTGCACGCCTGCTCCCTCTAGCTGTTTTGCTAGTCAATTGCATTCTCTGCACCTCATTTGTTTTGGGACAGACAGCTTCTTTTCCTATATCCTCACTTTTATTAGCTCCTGCTCTATGACAATACGTATTTTAATAACTGCTCTCTGGATCTATGTCATCCTGTTTATATCCTTTTGAAGATATGGTCTCCAGAATTGTTCAAATGAGGTCTCTAAAATTAGAGATGTATACAAAGACACTGTCACCTTTTTCCTGCTGGCTATTCCTTTCCTGTGCACTCAAGCATCCTTCTGGCTTTCATTGTCACCTTTTCTACCTGCTTGACCATGTTAAGATCATCCAGTGTGATCACCCTCCAGGTCACACTCTTCTTTCATGCCTTGAAGTACTTCACTCACTATAATGTACTACTCCCTTGGGTTTTTGCAGCCCAAATGCAAGACCCTGCAATTTTTAGCATCTTAGCTGCCAAATTCTCAACCATATTTCAAGCTTCACTGGATCCCCTCCTCATGTTATTCGCTCTTTCTAGGGTGTCTACCCTGTGGCAAATTTTGGTATCATCCACAAAATGGCAACTCTTTCTGAACAAACCTTCCACAATATCACTTACAAAAATGTTATAAAGAACAGGACCAAGGACTGATCCCTGCGTCACACCACTGATAACATTCTTATCCTCAGAATGAATTCCATTTACTACTACGTCTGTTGCCTTTCACTTCACCAGTTTCTTACTCAGCCACTTCAGGATCCATCCCAAGGACATTCAGTTTATTTATAAGTTGCTGATGCAGAAGGGTCTCAAAGACCTTAATAAAATCTAAGTATACCATATTAAGTGCTCTCCCTGATCCAGTTCTCTAG
Organism: Ichthyophis bannanicus; assembly: GCA_033557465.1. Taxonomy (NCBI): domain Eukaryota; kingdom Metazoa; phylum Chordata; class Amphibia; order Gymnophiona; family Ichthyophiidae; genus Ichthyophis; species Ichthyophis bannanicus. Next base: position 551,275,848 of record CM066033.1, read on the forward strand.
TTACCCAGGCAAAGAAGTCAGATTTGTCTGACAAGAACTACCTCTGGTAAAGCCATGCTGTCCTGGATCCTGCAATCCCCTGGATTCCACAATCTGCACTAGCCTCTGTTTAGCAGTATTTCCATTAATTTACTCACCACAGAGATCACGCTAACTAGCCTGTACTTCCCACCTCTTCCTTAGTATCATTTTTGTGGATAGGAACCACATTAGCCCATCTCCAGTGCTCCAGGATAACGTCCAACTCTAAGGAAGCATTGAAAAGTTTGGGCAATGGAGCTGATAGTACTTCTGTCAGTTCTTTCAATATCTTTGCATGAATCCTGTCTGACCCCCATCGCTTCAAATACTTTTAGTTTAGCTAGCTCCTCATGAACACAGCCTTCTAAAAATGAAACACATGAATTTAGAAAATAGTCGTAGTGCCAACATAGTAACCAAGAGACCATGGTTTGATTCCCACTAGCACTCCTTCTGGCCTTGGGCAAGCCACTGAACCCTTCATTGCCTCAGAAAAAAGGCCTAGCAATCTACTTCTGTCACATGCCAAGAAAACTCAGGAGCTGCTGGGTCACCAGGAGTCAGCGCTGACTTGAAGGCACACATTGCATTTGTACGAGTATTTTGCCAGCATTGAAGATGGAATGGCTTATTGCGAGGAATATATTGCAGGCATACCGCATTGAGCCCTGCATCTTGTCTCCAACAGTGGCTAATGCAGCTCACAGTTACCTGGCAGATCTCAAAAAGCAGATAGGTTTCTCATTGCAGATGTGTTGAACTCCAATTCTGTTAGTTTGCATTTTTGAGATCAGGGTTTTCTGACCTTGAATTTAGATTCTTTACAGTAGAGAGCTCTCCACCAGTGTAACTTTCAGGTGGGAAACCTGAGTTCATTTCTAGCTGAAGTTTCTGCCTACCAGTTTGTCCACTTTTCTCCACTCTCATCCAGTCTTTATCTTAATAATAGTTTTCATAATATTTCCTTTCTCGATCTTTCAGTTCTGCTTTCCTAAAAATATATGAAGACAGGTACTGTGAGCCCATTCAGAAAGCACTCGATTACAGTGCAATAAGCCGAGACCGTATTGCACTGCTCTTACCAGCTGCCATGGCAACCCAGACCCATTTGAAGGATTATCTCTCTAGTGCAGTTGCACCTATTTATGGCAAATGGGGAAATGGCTTTTTGACAATAACTTCTTAGTTTTAAATTATCCCAGAGGAGTAAATGCTAAAAAGGGGCTTTTCTGTTACCCTGATACAGCTTTTCTTCACCCAAAAAGCACATATGCAAAAAACACACTCACACACACATGTACCTTGTGGGTATGACTTGCAAACTACTCCACTATCCTACCAGCAAGTACTGGAAGTATATGATATAAACTCTATAATACAAACAAAAGTCTTAAATATTGTATTAATTCATTCTTTTTGCCACTGAGATGAGCCCTAAAATTAAGGTTACCATATTTTTGGAGAGCAATTCTGAGACTTCTGGGCAGAGATGAGCCGAGCTAAGCTGGGCTGGGAGGGACAGGTGTCCTCCCTCTTGGAGCAACTTTTCTGGGGATGTACTTTCGTTTTGAACCAAAAGCCACAATAATGCACCCTATTGTGCAATAGGGTGCACTATTAAAAAAAAAATACGAAGATGAAAAATCCCCAAATCTCCCAACTAAACAAAACAAATTTTTTTACCCTGCATACCCCTAATGATTTCCCCATATATTTTGAAATGACCAGTTGAGAAAGCATTCTGTAATTTGAAAAGTTTAAAGAAAGACAATAACGGCCCTTCTTGAGTTATAAGCTCACATACATACATATATGCTTAAACTTCTTTTATACATATAGATAAATATTCTATACATTTCTAAAATGCACCCTCTTTTTTTCAGAAAAGAAGTTAATTTTACATCTTCTCCTACCAGGATGGAGAAGGCTGCATCAGTAGGGAAGGCAGGGTGAAGCAAAGTCCTTTGTCTCTGTCCCATTGAAATCAGGGACAGGAGGTGATTATAGTCCATGGAGTCAGGGATGTCTTTAAACCACTTTCTAAAATGGCTGTAAGGTCGTCTCCATGCTTTAGACATCTGCATACCCGTTTTCAGACTCCGCAGCACAAGTAGGGCTTCTAAAATAATCCTCATGTTGTCTCTATTCTCATTTTGTCTAGACTAAGAGGCAGATTCCAGATAGCCTGTATATGTCCCATGCACACGTGCAAATGGGGACAGGTGCGATTCCAATCGTATTCCACATCTGTGGGTATAGAAATGCACGCACTTCCATAATCGCTGTGGGGACATTTTTTGCTGCGGCCTATCCAACATCCTGGGCATGTGGAACGGATGTACCATATGGGCCTGTTTACGGGGATGTTCACGCACGAACTGTATTCTGAAAACTTCCACGTCTTCTATTGAGCACGTCTCCATGATATTAACATGGAAGCCTCCGACAGCCACGCATCTTCGGTTTAAACATGCATCTCCTAACCTTCTGTTCTCACTGGGAAATGGCTGCAAAGGTTCCCACAAGAAAGTGCAATTTCACCGAGGGGGAGCTAAACCACATATTCCAGCAGATCTCTGCTCACCAATGAGGGCACATGAGTGGGTGCCTACAAAAAGCAGCGGCAGCGGCTCCCCATCTGCCGCAAGCTCAATGCTAGATATCACAATAACAGAGACATGAGGACCTGAAGTGCAAGTGGAGGCAGGTGCACTGGAACTGGGTACTGACATTTCTCACAGCAGCTTCCTATATGCGGTTACACCTGTCCCATATCATATCCACTCTTTGTCTTGCCTTATTTCAGTCTGTGCACATCTGCTTTCTGTGGGGCAACCCTGCCTGCTGTCGCACAGTCTGCTTTGTGGCAATGCTCCCCTGGTCAGACCTGTGTGGGCATGGGAGGGGGGATTTTCTGTGTCAGCTTATCTAGTAGCCAGCCTCCAGAGATTTTGCCACCCTCAAAGCTTGCGTAGATCGTTGCACAATCCAGGGAATCTTGCAACAACATCAGCATTGCATACTACTTGCATATTGAGAGAGTGAAGTGCTTTTTGGTTGCAGAATGTGGCCTCCCTCTGTCGAGGGGTCCTCAGGGCCACATGCATACTATTAATCAACTCCAGCACAGAAGGGAACCCAGCAACCTCATGACATTGAAGCGGTGTCTGTTGCCTCTGCTGCACTGCGTGAGGGAATGCAATATAATCCGAGGCACGCATCAGGAAAGCACTCAGAAACTGGGTGATGCACTTGAACACTGCCGCTTGTCTCAGACCTGCAGTGGCTGCCAGCATATATTGAAAGGTACCTGTTGCTAAGAAGGCGAGTGCTGTTGTCACCTTTAGATGCACAGGCAGGACCTGTCCCCTGTGTGTTATTGCACTAAGGTGAGGCTCCAGCTCCTGGCACAGCTGATGTACGGCTGCTCTATCAAAGCGGAACCTGGTGACAGTGAGTTCATCAGTAAGGTCCATGTACTGGCTTCTCAGCCTGGGTACCCCCTCTGATAGAGCAAGGAAGAGGGCAGCAAGGAGGTTACCCTATCTTCCTCATGCAGCATGGACTTTGCAAACCAGGCATTCATTTTACATAATTCTAATTCTAACATACGCTTGTGTACTGCTACAATCCCATACAAAATGGTTCAGTGCGGTTTACAACAAAAGGAATACATAAAAAGAATAAGAAGCATAAGCAAGTGTTGACATTGATTAAGAATGAAACAACCAGGCCCTTAAATATTTTCGAATAAAAAGATAGAAAAAGAGTTTCTTAATTGCATAGGTAATTCTGACCATAATTTACCCGCCATATAAGGAATGGTATGTATACAGTAAACCTTGATTTACAATGAATACCTTTACAAGGAGGATATCAAAAAGTGCTAAAAGACTGCAAATGTATTGACTTATACGCTAATATAAGGAAGCAGTAAAGAGGAAAACCGAATGGGAACAAACTCATTAAAATATTAGTAAAGAAAGTATACAACTTTGCAGATCCCAAAACCAGCTCCTCTGGTGGAACCCTCCAACCTTACTGTGCACACACACTCTCTCACCTGCAGGAACGTATTCTAGAAGAAAATTGGCAAAGTCCTTGCCTTGTTCCCCGTATCTGGCAGGAATAACAGGCACGTCTGCGGCAAAGGCCACAAACATGCACGGGGCTTTCTGGAATACAGTCTACATGGCTCCGGAGCAGGGCATGCCCCCATTTTGCCCCTTCGCAGGCACATGCACATCCCCGTGCAAGCAAGATAAACATCCGCGGGCGCCGTGAACCGGAATACATTCATAGACACATACACGTCCCCCTACACATTCACGCAGCCTGTTTGGCTTCTGGAATGACCCTATAAATCTCCAAAAGATAGGGACTGCCTTTAATGGGGGTAATTTTATAAAAACATTTTGCACCTAAATCCTAGTTTTTGCACGTAAAAGGCTTCTTCTAAAACGGCTCCATGGGTTGCACACGTAAAATATGTGCAGTGTCACGAAGGCACATACTTAGATATGACCCGCACGTAGGCATTCCTAGGGCTTAGTTTGGGCAGAGCGTGGGCGGAGTTGTGAAGTACGTTCTTGGTTTATAAAATACGCACATTCTTGGTGCATGTTTATTTACATCTACTGCTGAGCAGTTTGAAATGTACACAGTTCATTTTAGGCGCAGTTTCTGCAGCTTTTGTGAGGCTGTTTTGTAAAGATGCATAGGCGCTGCATACCTCTGGTATATATTTGCACTACACAAATCACAGTAATTATGCTAATAATATAGATAGGATGCTGTGCACAGCAGAAGCCTCAGATAATGGTGATACAGCATGCAATCGATGCTGAAAGCCGTGAGGACAGTATGTCTACCTTTCAAAACAATTCAGCTCAGAGGCTGGCTCTCTGATAAAGGAATTCTGTCAGTTCTCATGTGATACAACGTGCGTCACGGTTCCTGCTTATCTCCCAAATGAAAAATGCAGTGAGAAAAGAAATTCTCTGCTATTGAAATCAAAAGTAAAAGTCTATTTTTCTTAGAAACTGATGATCCTAAAAGTTCTTAAAAACTTCTGTCTTTGATTTTTTTTTCTATAGCCAAGTACAAATACGTTGTCTATCTTACTCTCTTCTCCATCAGACTCTGTTTATGTTTGATCTCCCCTCTTCTTTGTTCTTTTCTTCTTTCCTTTTCATCTATTTTTCCCTCGCTGCTTCCCCTGGACCTTCCCTCTGTGTCCTTTCATCTCTTTTTTTTAAACATATCAATCTCAGTATGTTTCTCCTCTCCCAGCGCCATTTCCTTCCTCCGTCAGTTGACCTCTTCAGTTTCCTTTCTCTTCATTTACTTGTCCTCCACTCCTTTGCAGATCATATTCTTCCTCCATCTAGCGGCATCTTCATGTTTATCTGTGCAGCAATATGGGTGCTAAAGGTTTAAGCGTTTTAATAGGCTCACTTTCAAATTATAGAACAGAGAAAATGAAGGCAGATAAGGACCGTAAGATCCATCGACTCTTCCAGTTTAATTCCTGTTACCTTGCCACAGGTTCCATGTGATCTCTCCCCCTCTAGATTGTACATAATTATTTCTTTACGTTCGTCTCTTAATGCTATTAGGTCTGACACTGCATCTGAGCCACTTCTAATCCCTCTAGATTCTTTTGAAGGTACAGCTTCCGGACTTAAACACAATACTCCAGATAAGGTCTCACTATTAACTATACAGAGGCATTTTCAACCCTTAATTCTATTAGTTTCGCCTTTTCCCAATGCCCCCTAGCATTCTGCTGTTCTAGCTGCTACCTTTTGTCCTGGTTTGTTTTCTTGAGGTCATCAGACATGATCATCCAGAGTCCTGTCTCCTCCTTGCAGTGGTGGGATTCAGCTGGTTCACACCAGTTCACCCGAACCCATTCCTAAAACTTCCTGAGTTCTCTGAACCAGTGCACTGAAAGACAGTGAATCCCTGGTGTCCCAGCGGCCCCCGATCCCCCCACCCGACAGTATTTTGATAGCATTGGGAAAAGCCCCCAATGCCATCAAAATACTGTCGGGGGTCGGTGCCCCGACAGATAGGAGATCCCTGGTGGCCTAGCGGTCTGGACCCCCCCTCCCTTAAAAACAAAATAGACCTGGTGGAATAGTGGCCTCTGAACCACACCACCCCCCAATATCTTTCAAAATGAGCGGGAGTGCTGCCTATGCATCCCCGCTCTCCCACTCATGGTTCGCTATCTTCAAAAATGGCAGTGCCAGGCGCTGCCAGTTCTGAAGATTGTGGACCACGAGCAGGGGTGCGTAGGCAGCACTTTTGCTCATTCCGAAAGGTATCGGGGGGGGGGGTTCAGGGGGCTGCTAGGCCACCAGGTCTGTTTGTTTATAGGTTGGGAGGGGGTGGGGGGTTCAGGGGGCCACTAGGCCACCAGATCTATTTTCTTTTTAAGGAAGTTGGGTGAGGGGGTTCTGGACTGCTAGGTCACCAGGGATTCACTATGTGTCAGGGCACTGGCCCCGACAGTATTTTGCCCCCCCATGCCATTAAAATACTAGAAAGACTAGGGGACATGCAATGAAGCTACAGGGTAAACTATTTAAGACTAATAAAAGAAAATATTTTTTCACTCAACGTGTAATCAAACTCTGGAATTTGTTACCAGAGGATGTAGTAAAGGCTGTTAGTGTAGCTGGGTTTAAAAAATGTTTGGACAAGTTCCTGGAGGAAAGGTCCATAAACCATTATTAAGAAGTGACCGAAGATATCAATGCTTGACCCAGTACAAGCATTGTGGAACTTGTGTCTCTTGGGGAAACTGCTAGGTACATATGACCTAGATTGGCCACTGTTGGAAACAGAATACTGGGCTTGATGGACCTTGGTCTGACCCAGTATGGCATATCTTATGTTCTTATGTTCTTATGTCTGGTGGGGGGATTGGGGTGCTGCATCCTGCTCATACTGACCTGATACAGAACCGGTTCCTAAGATTTTTGAATCCCACTGCTGCCTCCTTGGTACTCATCAGTATCTCACGCCATATCATGCACTGCTCCTTTGGATTTCTATACTCCAGATGCATGACTCTGCACAATCTACATTGAATCCTACCTGCCAAGTACCTGACTGCTCTTCAAGTATATTAGGTCACGCCTCATTTTGTCTGCACCTTCCGAGGTATACATTTTGTTGTAGGTCTTAGTGTCATCTGTAAAAAAGCAGAAACGTCACTCATAAAGATACTGAACATAGCTCGGTTACCCAGTCAACGATATTGAATAGATTTGTTTGACATGATTTTCCTTCAGTAAAATCATACTACTGCCTTGGATCCAGAAACCTATTGGACACAGGATGTTCCTTTATCTTATTGTTTAGTAGATTCTCTTTTAATTTGCCCGTCACAAATCAGAACAACTGGCTCTAGTTCTCAGTCTTTTCTCTATTAATGCTCTTATCAAGAGGGGATAGCATCTGCCCTTCTCCAGTCCTCAAAATGCATTCCTTTCTCCATGGACTGAACAGAATCATTGGTGGAGCTCCCTTGATATGGTAGAATGTATCCCATCCAGGCTCATTGCTTCTTCCACTTTCAGTTTTGCTAGTTTGATGCATACCTTTTCTTCTGGAATGGAGTGACATCTACTGCAATAATATAGATATTCCAGCCAATCATCAATTACCTTTTACTAATCCCTTTCTTGGTGAATATTGAACAAAAGTATATGTTCAATGCTTTTTCCTTATCCGATAATCTCTACATTTATCGAAAATGTAATTATTCTTATAAATGTCTTATTTCTATAAAATATGGACCATCAGACATCGGAGTTCACTTAGAAAGATCAAATAAGAGAGTATTGTACCACAATATGGACCACAGTGAGTGAGTGAGTTCAAAATATGATCTCATGAACTGATTTTGAAGCAGATGAGTCATTGTGTAAATTCGGGGTATTTTGTATCACTGGGTATTATGGAGAGATATTTAGTACCGGGGGATTGCCCTTGTAAAGTGATTAACCATCGCTGTTGAACTTTAGACTCGGATATTCAATGCTGGGGCCGTCTGGTCACTGGCATTGAATATATGCGTCGGTTGGATAGCAGCGAAGCTCACCGGGCAGCGAAGATTTTCAGCCAATGCCCAGTTAGCTTTTGCAGCAAAAGTTAGGCCAGCATTTAAGATGTCTAACTTTCATCACTTGGGGATAACCGGGCAGTGGCTGATATTGACGCTGCCTGGTTATCCCTGGGGGACACTTTCACTCCACCCCCAGAACGCCCCGATGCTAGCCAGCTAGCATCGGGGTTTAGCGCCGATGAATATGCCAGCCACCGCAATTGACACGTTAGCTGGTCTGCTTACCACATTAATCGCTTTCAGTGTCAGCCCCTATATGTCTAAAAACTAATAGAAATTAAGGAGACCAATGATTAAAAGATTGGTGAAGTCACAGTGATGTTTGAACATCTTTCTAAGTGATATCCTGTGTATGACAGTCCATATTTAAAGAGAGAAGAAATTTATAAGAACGATTGCCTTTTTGATAAATGTAGAGATTATCGGATGAGGTATTTTTGACAATTCTCTCAGTTGACTGGATCTATGTTTTTTCTTGTCCTTCTCTACTTATTTCACCTTTTCGCTTCATAGTTGTACAATCCCACCTCTGAGCTTCGTGCTGACACTGACATATCTAAAGATATTCAGTAACCCTTGAATAGTAGATGAGTTCATACACCTCCCACCCCTGGTTACTGAATTCAAGTGGCAAATGGTCAATCAGTCATAGTGTGGGCTAGGCCCTAAAGGAAAGTCACACTTGACATGGTCACTCTGTGGCTAGAAAATGTTCTTCCTCAGTGGCCCTTTTGGACAGAAAAGCACAGTTGGTGACAGTCTTCTTTTATCAACGCACACAAACCCAAACCCTCGACAGATAAAGCTTAGTGCAAAAGAAGAGAGCGGTGGTTCCAAGGTACAGATTCAGTGGCATAAGTGAAATTTATAGCCACAGGCTCCACAGTGGAAAAGATATCACAGCAACAAACTTCTTCCTTTGCAAGGTCAATCTCCAGTTACCCACTGTGTCATCCACCATAATCCACATTGGTCATTTGTTCAATTGTTTGGTTGAGATTTATGTTTATGCTCATTTAAAATGTATATACTGCCATTGCCAAAGAGTTGTTGGTTCACGGCATTTTACATAATAACATCTATAAAATTATAAATAAAATACATATATTGTATTAAAATAAATATAATACTCCCTTGTGGGCATCCCTGGGTTTGTGATCATTCAAAACAGGCCACAAGGTCACAAGCTCTTCGTGTCCAGCCAACATAAGGGAATAACACACCATAACCTTACAGTGCTCTCAATCCTATTAAGAATACAACAAACCAAGCCTGCAGAAAAATAAAATAAAAACCAAAGACTGGCACACTAGTGCCCCAAACCCATAAAAACAGAGGTAAAACCAAATGACAAGCCAGAGACCCTGCAAACACCCGGTGCACAAACAGGTAGCAAAGGCAATTTGATTGCTATTAGCCATATGTGTATTATCTTTTAGAATTGTATGCCCCTGATGCAGGTGCAATGCCAAAACGTTGGACGTTTTATGATTCTTTTTATATATGTATATGTTTTTTATGATTGAAGCAATTTTTATGTAATTATATGGTTCCTTTTATGTTGGTGACTTATGCTTTTAATGTCTCTTTGCATTTATTATTAAATATTCTTAAGGTATTTGTCCTTTTATCTTTTTTGAGACTGCCACTGTTTCTCTGTAATATTGAATAAGACGACCCCACAGTTGGTCTTTCTTGAATTATTGCTAATATGAAAGATAGGAGCTGAGTTTTTGTTCGTTTTATCCAGGACACAGGGCGAGGGTGCAGAGGTGATGTGGTAGTGTTTAGGTTGGAGATTATCTTGTCAAGCTGATCTGGATAGATAAAGTCAAAGGCAGCCCATCGATGAGGGATTGAGTTACGCTGATTATGGGGGTTGTGAGTTGGTATGGTTAATCTTGTGTACATGTTTGAGTTCTGTTTGGTTTCATGTGTAATGACAGACAATAAATAGTACATTTGCACCCTACGTTTATTTACTCAGGTTTCCACCATAGTTAATTTCATACTTTGCTCCATCAGCTTAGCCACATTCCTTTTAGTAAAGGTAACACAGCTGTGAAACCATCCCCTGAAACATAGCCTTATATCTACTAACCACCCTCCAAATGTCATCCCATGTAACATTTTCTCCAAGAATGATAGACTCTCTATCCTCCAGACAAATTTGCAAAGAAACTACTGCTGGCTCTGCAGCTATCATCTGGGTCTGCACTGTCCCACTGACTACAACAAGGCGGTGGGGGTAACCAAACCCTCCATACTCCACTTGGCCCAACCTTTCCCCTATTCAGCATTTCTGCACTTCTCTCAAGTAGCACTCACATTCCGGGCTCCTCTGTTATGGTTTGCCAATGCTTCTCATTCACAGAGCATTCCTGGCCTCCCACTATGGTCACATATATGGACCAGAAGAGTAGTTCCACCAGCAGCCTTCAATTTGCCTTTCCTTTTCCCCTTTAACAAAATATAGAAACAAAAACAGAAAGGGAAAAAATCCAAAGAACCATGAATACACCAAGAACCGACTTTTCTAGACACTGGCCATCCTCTCTCCTCTCTACATTGCACTCTATTATCTCAACACAATTACCCTATTTGCAATTCCTGATCCCCAAGAAGAGACTTTCTGATCAAGGCACATCCTAGTTGTGGCAGATCAAATATTTGGAATATTACAGAGAAAAAGTGAAATACCGTAAATAGTTTGAGATGCAGCCTGCTGGACCAACCATAAAAAAATTTCCTAAAGTATCTGCTGAACCAGCCTCTAATATGCCATTTAAATTCTGCCTCTACATGCCATATAAAGGTCCAGTATGATTAATTCATCATGTGAGATTGCAGCACAGTATTTCGTTATCTCGAGGCATTCCTTTTGGTGTGAAATATGATAGATTCAGCATTTAGACCCATGCAACTCGTTCCTATTTTTGAGCCTGTGTGTTCAGACGCAGTTTGAATGTATTATTCATTTTCAAAAGTTGTCCAGTTAAAACCTTGATTAGGATTCCACTCTTTTTTAATAGAACCCTATCTTAGGCTGGCAAAGACGATAGGGAAAGTAAAAGAATAATAGTATCCCTATTCATTGGAAATACATACATTTTATAAGGAAAATTATTGGTTACAAATTCTGTCTTATTTGCTGTTTATTATGGCTGCAACGTAATACTCTCCATTTATTTTTTCATGTATGTCCTCTTTCCTGAATCCATATTAAAGGGTTGATCATTTTGATGGTACAGGCTAAGGAAAATAATTTTGTAATTGTTCTTTATTGTATCATATTGCAAAAAAGTGCAATTTGCAGCTTAACTCTTTCAACCACTTTTACCTATGATGGTGATGTGTATATATAAAGATGATATAAGTGATAAATCGTGTTTGTTGGTATTGAAATGAAGTAAAATGAAATATCGCAGTCCACAAAATGTTTTATAAAACAGAAAATCAAAGCTCCGATTTTCCCAAGTGCTACATCTATAGAAAAATTAATTCACTCCCCACGTGACTCAGAGCCATTGACATCATTTTCTAACAAGGTGCACTTCAGGGTTTAGTTTAGATAAAAGCTGCACATTGAAAGTGAATATTTTTTGTCTCCACAAGGCAGAGTGACATGGGAGCCTAACACAATGTCTGCAAGTTTTAGACAAACGGCTTTCCTGGCAAAGTAAACAGCTCAAGATTTTAGTTCATACTAGCCATTGATTGCAGACTTGTAGGTAACCCCCTTCTCCTTGGATACTGTGAAGGGGGCACATGTAGGTTCTGAAGGGTATCAGCTAGCTTGCTGTAACGCCGCATGCATGAGGTATTGAAATATGCAAGTAAACCTCCTGAATCCATCTCTCTTATCAAACTTGGACCGGCATTCTGATGAGCAAAAGGAATGGAGGAGAAGCCATCCATACCCATAGGGAGAGAAGCATGAGAATTATTGGGAGCAAAGTGGTTGGATTTGCATCGGTATTCACAGAGAGTGACGTGTCCTTTCCAGTGAGGTCCACTACCACATCTAATTGATCAATTTGGTAAAATGTAAAATTGTGTAACGTTGTCCCTGAAATACCAGCTACATTAGAACATTTTTCTGATAGGTTGTCAGGGGAAGGAAACTCCAGGGCATGGCGATATGGAATAGTGAGCATGGGGTCTAGAAAACTCTTCCTGCAAAACAGATTAAAAACTTAATGACACCGAGACACAGCCCTGCAGAAAATCAATGAGCCAGAAAACTGGAGTTGAAGTAATGTTAGGAATGTAAGAGCTCCCAAGAGAGTTAGAACCCTGACCCCGTGCTGTTTTTTAACTAAATGGCTACTTAGTATATTGGCTTTGCAGACAGAAATGATGCTGGTAGAGGAACGTTATTCTTCAGACTGCAAAGGGAAGAACACAAAGGATGGTTTGCATTTACAGAACATGCACATCTACAGGAATTTTGCAAGAAGGATATACTGTGCATTCATGAAATAAAGAAATGAGACCAATATTCAAAGAGTTTAAGCACCTCATTTTAAGAGTTAAGCTCCTAAATTGGCCTCTGTGAAGATTTACTAGGGCTGAGTGCCTACATTTATGTTCTTAGTTTCCTACGGCCTGATATTCAGAATCCTTAGCCAGATGGCCAGTAAGATTGCTGACTGCAATATTCAGCTGCTGAATATCTCCACACACTGCTCCTGCACTTCACAGTTAGTACTAGTCAGTCCGTGGGCGGAAAGAGGGTGATGACTTACCCAAACAGAGGCACTTATCCAGATAACTTAGGCCGCATGCAAATCGGGCCTGTGACTTTTCCAGATAAGTGTTGATTGAAAATCACTTATCCGGATAGCAGCGCTCAGGCTGGCTATTCAGTGAAAGTCCTTATCCGGATGCTACCATTGAATATTTGTATAATGTAGGCAGCACCGAAGTCACCAGACAGCCCATTCAATATCAGGCTTTAGGAGCATAAAATATGGATAGCAACCGGGGCAGATTTAGGGTGGAGGAAACAATGTTAGGAGCTTAATACTGATTTTCAGCACAAATTTAGGATCCTAAATCTAAGCAAATGAATGTCAGGCACACGTTTAAAAAATATGAAAAATATTGTTGGAGCAAGACAGTATTTTGCAAATTGTTCTGCAAATGTGAAAAGCTCAATTTTTGACACTTCTGCTGTGAATTTCTTTTGCTCATTTTCGGTTGCAAGTTGTGTTTATTTTTTGAATCTACTGGGCACATAGCCACCTATCTTTCCTTTATAAAATAAGCATAAAATAGGCAGTCTTGAAAACTTTGTAGTGCCCTGTCATGGAATTACCCCCTACATGAGGCTGAAAGGGACTAGACTTAGAAGGAACATAAAGAACTGTTTCTTACTAGAAAGGGTGTTAGATGCACAGAAGAATCGCCCAGCTGAAGGTGTTGAGGGCAAAAACAGTAACAGAATTCAAGAATGTGTGGAATAAGCACTCTCAGGATGCAAGAGTCAAGCCTGAGATTGTGTAGACTCTGTGGCATTATATCACAAATGGGCTGACTAGTGTGGTGAGGAAACCACTGCTGAACCTAGAAATACACAGGAAAATGAGTCCTGTCACTTTAAGGCAGAATGTATCAAGGGTTTCCCTAGTAACCAAGAGTCTGTGACTCAGAGAATAGTCATCCCTAAGCCCCGCCCACAGCAGCACGTCAGGGAGAAGCTTGACCCTAGTCACATGTGCTGGGAGCAAGGTGTGGCTCAGGAGGAAGGAAAGTTTAAAAAGCTGATATGCAGTAACACAAGTAGAAGAAGAGGTGGTAAGAAGGTGCCACTCTTGAGACGGAGAAACAGCAAGGGAAGAGAAGGACAAGGAGAAAGACAAGGAGCATGGAGAGCAAGTGAGAGAGTGCTTGCAGAGCATGAAAGGCAGAGTGTAAGAAACACTGGAAGCCGAAGAGAGAAGCTTGATGAGAGATTGCCAAGCACAGCTGAGGAAGCAAGGAACGAGAGGCTGGTGCAAGCAAACGAAGGTGCTGCAGCTGAGAGACAGCATGACTGGCTTGCAGAGCAGAGAGAGTTTCTAAATACCTCAGAATCAAGGCAAGTGTGTCCTTCTCAATTCCTAGACAGGAAATACCCACGAGAATTAGCTATAGAAGGGAAAGCTAATTCTAGTTATAGACAAAGTCCCAGGATAAAGGGAGAAAGCTTATCCAAGCACCACGTAGCTCACTTAACAGAAGAGCTACTGCAAAAGCAGGCTCTACTTAAGAAGTTAAATGAACTAATAGAGAAAGAAAATAGCCAGCTCTCTGTTCAGTTACCTTTTGATATAAGTGAGAGAGATAGTGTAGAGGAAATGGACATAACAAGTGTGGAGAACAGTACCATGGATTTACAATGTGCTATATGTCAGGTCTCTGATGTGGAAGAGTCCTAGAGAGCAATTGTATGTGTGCCGTGCTTAGGAAGCAGCCTAATTCTGAATACGTCACAACTGAAAGAAACAGCTGTGTTCAACTGATAAGGTTGAGAGCTGGATGTAAATGTTCAAGGGACATTTAAAAGTTTATTTTGCTGCCAGAAATTTGTTCCTGCAAAGGAGAAAACATTTAAAAGTTTAAAAGTTTTGGAAAGTGACAATTTTGAGTTACAAGCAAAAGCTGTGCCTGTTTCTTTGAAGTTTGGAATATAAAGCAAGTTATTCCTGTTTCGTTTTGAAGCTATACTGTGGATTAAAAACCTCCTTTATATAATTTACCCCTCGCGTCCTGTGTATGAAGGAACCCCTGAATACATTGAATAAATTTCTCTGTCTTACGCCTGAACCCTTGAGTCACAACTCCTTGCTTTAATATAGGACTACAATTCCCAGCAGCCCTCCTGGCAGCCATTTTGAGGGAATCTTATTTTAAAGCCAAAAGGCGACCTCACCTGCTACCAGTTACCTACCTGGCCAGGCGGGGGCGACACTAGAGAAGTCTTTTGGTCTTTAGCCACTATCTGTTTTCTATTGTCCATGTTGTTTGGTGGTCAGAGTCAATATATCCCCACCCCTCTATTCCTTAGCTTTTTAAAGTAAAGTCATTTCAACAATAGTTAAATCCTGTTGCCTGACTAAAGACAGTGTTTATGTTCAAATTTGTTTATTTGAATTACAGCATCAATACCAACACAGGTTTGAAACATCACACAAGTACTCTTTACAAACAATAGACCAAAACAAACATCAATTTTACTGGTGAAACCCACCCAAGCAAGTACAATCCAACAAGCAAAGCCATAAGAAAGCCAAAAAGGCCCCCCCATAGCCCTCAGGAATACCCAAGGATATCCTCCAGAGCAGTACCCACAACCAAACCCTCTGTAGCCAGGTTGACCACAAAGTAAGGGTGACGGCCCACACCAACCTACCGCAAAGGATCTATGCTAGTACCCCCCCCTTCCCATCACCCCCAACTACAGCCCCAACCACAATCACGCCCAGCAATGGGCAGGCTCAAGGTGTGTTCTTCGCCCGAGCCCAACCCTCTTCTCCCATATAGACCCACAGCTAACCTCCCCCTCTACCCCCCCCTTTTCAACCCCCCCACCCCTAAAGTAGACTACCCCTCCCATCCCCCCCTCCATGACTGGAATCTCCCCCCCCCCCAAAAAAAAAAAAAGGCACACCGATACAAGTAAACCGTCTACCAACCTGGAGTGGGTTCTTCTCAATGGCCGCCCAGAATCCGACTACGGGTATTCCGAGGCAAAGAATTCAAATGTGGCCCCCACTGCAACAGAAACCGCTGCCAACGCCCAGGGTTCCCACTAGCTCGGAGCCTCTCCATAAGCAGCACCTCATGCAGTTGTCCCCGCCAGAGCCCATACGTGGGCCCCCGAGCATCCATCCATCTGAGCAAGATAGTCATCCGAGCGGTCACCAACACCAAGCGCATCCATGACCACTCCGCTCTCCCCACCTGTACCTCCCAATCACACTCCCACACATCCAACACCACATTCAGCGCCGTAAGGGATATCGAACTGCCCACACATCCCGCTATGTAGGCCTGTACCAGCTTCCAGAAGGCTTTGATCCGTGTACATCCCCATAGCATATGCCCTAACATAGACCTCCCCTCCCCACAACGGGGACAACAGTGAGACCCAGCGATCCCAGCCTTCCAAGCTCGCAAAGGGGCGTAATAGAGCCGGCGTAGCAGTTTATATTGCATGTCCCGAAAGGACACCACCACACACAACTTGGGAATAGCAGCCAGGCCTTCTAGCAGACCACCACCCGTCACCTCTTCCCCCAGCTCCCTAGTCCAGGCCTCCGCCAGGCCATCCACAGCAATCGGTGGTATCATATCCCATAATAGCTTCTGTAACCCAGCCACTCTCGCCCCCAGCTCTCCCCCCAACAGGGTCACCTCAAGCTGAGAACTAACCGCCCCCCTCAAGGCCACAGTGGGTATCATATGGAGATAACTCCGAACCTGCACAAACGGAAAAACATCCTGCCCCTCTAGGGGATAGTGCCGGTAGAGCTCAGGAAATGTCATCATTGTACCCTCAGGCGAAACCACATGTTCCAAGTTAACTATCCCCAGCTGTGCCCAACGTGTGAAAGAACCACACTCCAGCCCGGGCAAGAAATCACCATTACCCCTAATAGGGAGATATGGCGAATGAGAGGCAAGAAGCTGCTGACTGGAGCAGAAATGGCGCCACCCTGCACGGACCGGATCCACTATAAAGACGCGAAGATCTCGGTCCAACCCGGAGAGCTTCCTAGCATGCAAAAGATACCGCAAATAAAAAGGCTTCACCGCCTCCTGTAGCAGCCCCAATGGGGTATACTCCTCAAGGTCCCATAACCAATCCCGGACATACCGCAGCAGACAGGCCACGTTATATTTGCGGAGATCGGGCAGCCCCATACCCCCCGAAGACCAAGGCTGCCGCAAGACCTCCGCCCGCACCCGAGGCCGCCGCCCCTGCCATAACAAACGGTTTAACAGACCATCCAATTTTCTCAAGTCCGACCGTTTCAGCAACAATGGAAGTGTCTGTAGCAAATACAAGACCCGAGGAAACAATGTCATCTTATATAATGCGATACGACCACCAAGAGACAATGGGAGGTCTTGCCACTTGTCAACGCTGACGGCCACGGCGGTCAACAACTTGTCCACATTCAGCTGGTAGAGCTCACCTAAATCAGCAGGAATGAACACCCCCAGATATTTGAAATGCTTCAGCTCCCACTTTAGAGGGAAATCCCCCTGCCACCCCTGCGGAACTCCTAGACTTAGCAACATCGCTGCCGATTTGTCCAGATTTAAACGAAACCCGGAGGGTACCCGATAATCACAAAAAAGCTGTAGTAAATGCGGGAGTCCTGTCTGAGGGTCTGCCAAATGCACAAGAAGATCGTCAGCAAAGGCTGCAACACGAAACTCGGACCCCCCAACCTGTACACCCCGAAAGTGGGGATGAACCCGAATCTTCTGCAGCAGGGGTTCCAAAGTCAAGATGAACAGGAGAGGGGACAAAGGGCATCCCTGCCGGGTCCCCTTCTGTATGGGAAACTCAGCGGACATAGTCCCATTTATCAGGATAGCCCCTTTCGGGTCCGCATACAAGAGCCGAACCACCTGAACATAAAAGCCCGTGAACCCCATAGTCTCCAGAACTTGATACATAAAGTCCCAGTTGACCCGGTCAAAAGCTTTCTCAGCGTCGAAGCTAATAAGCATAGACCTCCTCTTGGCAGCCCGGCCCGCGCACATAGAGATCAAAAGCCTCTGTAAACTATAAGCTGCATGGCGACCCCGTACGAAACCCACTTGATCCTTGTGAATCAGAGTCGGCAGGATGGGTGCTAACCTGTCCGCCATAATTTTAGCGAGGATCTTAATATCAACGTTGAGGAGAGAGATGGGTCTATAGGAACCCGGAGCCAACGGGTCCCTCCCCGGCTTTGGCAAAACCGTAACCAGCGCCTTATTCGCCTCGTACGGGAATCCACCCCTATTAACCAAATCCTCAAAATAACCCGCGAGAGGAGCCACCACAACGTCCCCCAAAGTCTTATAGAACTCCCCCCGCAGGCCATCCAGGCCTGGAGCCCGTCCATTTTTCAAAGCCGGATCCCGTCCTGTACCTCCTTCAAGGAGATAGGCACATTCAGGGCCTGCACCTGTTCCCCGGTTAATTTTGGTAAGGCACAGCCCGCCAGAAAATCTTTACCCTCCTCCACGCCTTCCCCCTCACGGGCATAAAGCTTCCTATAATATTCTGAAAAAACCTGTTGGATCGCCGCAGTGTCTTTGCGGAGAGACCCGTCCGGGTGACGAATCACTCCTATGTGTCGGGCCCCTCCCGCCGGCCGCACCAACGCCGACAGCAATTTCCCGGCCCTATTCCCATGTTGGTACAACTTATATCTGTAATACATCAAGGATTTTTGGGCACGTTGGTGAAGGAGCATCTCCAGCTCCTGCTGAATTTCCCACACCTGGCGCCCATTCGCAGCCGATTTATCTGCCGCTAGCCTCCTCTGCGCTTTACCCAGTTCGCGCTCCAAGAGAAGAATTCGGTGGTTCCGACGTTTCCGCTGGGAGCCATAATAACTGATAATTTCCCCCCGCATGACCGCCTTACCCGCCTCCCAAAGAAGGGTCGGAGATGTCCCCGAGATATCATTAAGAGCTTCATAGTCTCTCCACCGATCCTTAAGGAACCCAGCAAATTTTACATCCCCACTTAACTCCAAGGGGTAACGCCAGAACCGGTGACCAAGCGGAGTTCGATTTCGTAATACCAAAGTAATCATTGCGTGATCCGAGATAAGGGAGGGGCCAACCACCGCATCCACCACCCAGCTGAACAAGGAGGCC
This sequence comes from Ichthyophis bannanicus, assembly GCA_033557465.1. Taxonomy (NCBI): domain Eukaryota; kingdom Metazoa; phylum Chordata; class Amphibia; order Gymnophiona; family Ichthyophiidae; genus Ichthyophis; species Ichthyophis bannanicus. The sequence continues at coordinate 551,294,881 of CM066033.1, forward strand.
GATATCAAAAAATAATCAATGCGTGACCAAGTGTTGTGGGCCCGAGACATGTGGGTATACGCCTTTTCCCCTGGGTGCAAGACTCTCCAAATATCTAAGAGTTGATGCGCTTCACAGATCCCCAGCAGCCTCCGTTGACCCCTTTAGTCCCTTCCCCCTGCCTGCCTGGACCTATCCATACTATCGTTCAGTACGGTATTGAAGTCCCCACCCACTATTACCTGATAGCCATCGGCAGTGGCCAGTAAGCGTTCCAAAGTGCGGTAAAAGCGGGTCTCATATACATTGGGCGCATACACAGAGCCTAGAACAACCCGGATCCCCTCAAGCGATCCCCTCACCAAAACATACCGGCCATCCGGGTCTCTTTCAACCTTCTCCTCCACCCATCCCACGGACTTGGCTAGTAATATAGCCACCCCCCGCTTCTTTCCAACTGCAGGGGCCCCATACACCCGAGCTATGTAGCGGTTGCCTAACTTCGCATGCTCAGCTGCAGACTGATGAGTCTCTTGCAGCATTGCGACCCCAATCTTCTGACGTTTAAGCTGCTGCATGATTTTATATCTCTTTATTGGGGAGCCTATACCACAGACGTTCCAGGAGGCAATCTTCAAGCCGCTAGTCATTGCACCTCACCAAAGAAGGTCGCCCACTACGGACATTCAACCTCTTATTGCGGCGAGGACCCCCCCAGCCCAGGGTCCCCCCCGCTTACCATCTACCCCAATACTCACCAGCCACTCCAAAACACACTCACATCCACGGCGCGCCCCATACAAACCCTCGAAACCAGTCACATACCCTCTCGCAGTCCTCCCCCCTACCCCCAAATTCAAGAAACCTTCTCCCCAACCAAAATCAGAAAAGAATCCCCAACTCTCCCCATCCCCCCTAACCCTACCCATACCCCATACATCCATACTCTAAAACTACCTCCAACCTCCATTCCCCATCCCCCACCCCCACTATCCTCTCTTCCCACTCTCCTAACCCTGTACCCTCCGGCCAGTCTAACCCTGGTCGGTCACCTCCTACTGGTAACGGGCCCATACCCCCCCCAGCCACCTCACAGTACATTCAATCAAACAGTCGCAACCCGAACCCCTTGACTGATACTTAGCCCCTCCCCCTCACACCTTCCCTGTGAGCAGCCCTCAACCTCCCCCCCCCTGCTCTCTCCGGGGGCAGAGTAGCCAATTCGGGAGAGGCGGGATCTGTCCTCCCCCCTCCAGTCCGCACCCCCCCAGCACTCTACACCGCAACCCCTTACTATACCACGGGAACCCCTCCCCCCTCCCTGGCCCGGCATCCCCAACGCAACCTACCCCCCTGGGCCTCCCCACAGGGCAAGCAGACAAAAATCCAAAATCAAAAAAAAAAAAAAAAACATTAGGAGGCCTCTCCAATGTCGGCAGGTGTGGGGTGACAATAACATTATGTAAGGGAGAGCCTTTACCAAGATCCTTTAACAACCCCCCCCCCCCCCGGAGACCCCCCGATTGGCCAGGGGCAAAGAAGTAGTAGAGCCCGGGAAGCCAAGAAACCCTGGAACTTGCGCCAGCCACGGGGCACCCATAGCGGGAGCATTGCTGCAAGACCCGAAGGCCCCGCCTCCCACCAACCCATCGGGCCTGATACCAGGGACAATAGTACCCAGCATAAAAGCAAGCAAGACAAATGCAACAATCCCGTTGTCCCCCCCCCTCACTAACCATCACAGTAAGCATATCCAGTGAAACAGGAAACAGAGAACAGCACATAATATAAAACAAGAACCAACAAGTACAACGTAAGGCAAAACATAAGGCTTAACATAAGGCTTAGGGAGGCATCGTCTTCTGCCCCTAATACCTGCTCTCAGCTAGCCTCCCAAAAGTTTGAGCGGTGAGAGAGTTCTCAAGTAATGAAGTAATTTTCAAACAGACTGAGCCCGTAGTCCAGGTCCCGGAGCTAGCTCCCAAAGCAATGCCAGCCATACCGGGAAGACTCTTGGAGGGAAGGCCTCTCCCCCAACTGCTTCATCTCGCAACCATCCTGTCACACGGTGTCAAGGTGTCAAGGTGCAGCCGCCCCAGCCAATCGATCCATAAAAGCGCCAGCCTCAGCGGGAGTCCCCAAAAGATGCGCCTGCCCCTGATACTCCACACGTAGCCGGGCGGGGTAGAGAAGTGAGAAGCGCAATCCTTTGCCCGCCAACTGCGCACAAATGGGGGAGAAAGCCTTACGCTGCTGGCTAACCAGCGCAGAGTAGTCTTGGAAGACCAAGAGCTGTTCCACATCTCCCGCCTGCCTTCGATGGCTGCGGGCTGCCCTTAAAACCGCCTCCTTCTGGCGGTAGTCTAAGAACCTGGCGATAACTGCACGCGGCCGCCGGGCCTGCTCCCGTCTAGGGCCGAGCCGATGCACCCTCTCCAATGCAATAGTTGATTCCATCTCACCGGGCAAGATCTTGGACATCCAGGCAAGCAGGTAAGCAGAGAGAGCGCCGTCAGCAATATTTTCGGGCACGCCAACAAAGCGGAGGTTTTTCCTACGGCCCCGATTTTCGAGGTCGTCCATCTTGTCTCCTTGCTGTTTCACCGTTGCTTCCAAAGCCTGTACCCGGGCTGCAAGGGAGTGCTGCTCATCCTCCAAGCCGGAGATCCGGTTCTCGGCATGCTCCATGCGGTCCGTGAACTCGTTAATGCTGTGGGCCACCGAGTGGAGCTGATCTCCCAGCTCCCGAAAGCGACCATCAAGGGCCCGCACTACTGCCGCGCTCACATCCTCCACCATGCCCTGATCGCCATCTGATCCGGGGCGCCCCCTCCGCCATCTTTGGATCCGGAGCACGGGCCTTGTCTCTTCGCGAGGGTTTCGTGGCCATCCGAGGCGCCACGCTATGCGGAGAAAGCACTAAAGCTGACCGCCCACTCTCCTTATTGCCCCGCGCTGGAATAGGGGGCATTCAGTTGCGATTCACGAAAAAATTAAGGCTGTTGGCAGGGTATGGAGCCCAGAGCTGATCAGCACACAACCGGTCAGCTCATTACCAAACCGGAAGTCTAAAGACAGTGTTTAACCCAGAGAATTGCATAGTCCCATATACGTCAGTGGGTGGAGAAAGAAAGGGGTTCCTCTTTAGAATAGAAGACTTGCAGAGCTGCAGACTGGATAGAGGCAAGTCAGGGCCGACCCTAGGTATGTTGCCCACATGCAGCCCCACTCCATCATAGACCCTGCGAGTCTTCTCCCTTTGGCCTCCCTCCAGCTGCCTTTTCATCTCCTGCCATCCTCCTGGCTCCCCCAGCTGCCACTTCCATCCCCCCTCTTTGTTGCCTCGCCTGCTGCCACTACCACCACTATCGCCATCCTCCCACCCACCCTCTCAGCTCTGACCTCCACCACAGTTTCCTTTGACCTGTGAAAATGGCAGCTAATTACCTAAAAAGGCATGGCGACATTCTCTCCCAGCATGCCACCAATGGCTCTGCTGGTTCCACCTCTCTGAAACAGGAAGTGCATGTCAGAAGGATGGGATTGGCACAGCCATCAAGCAAAAAGGAATGGGCACTGAGGGGGCAGCCAAGAGGGGAGGGAAAGGGAAGATACAGTAGATGCCACCATAGGGGAGGGGAAGAAGCAAGAGATGCATGATTGAGGGAGATGAGAAAGGGGATATGGATGTGGCTTGGGGGGTATACACAGGAGGGGAAGTTTGGTGACAGGGAATATGATGGCTCAACAAAGGAAGGCCAGCTTCACCCAGGGGGATGATGGGGGAGGGAAGATGCAGGAAATGAAGGGGAAGGGGATATGGTGGCTTGGCAGAATGGGAAATTGGGTAACAGGAGATATACTAGCTCAGGGATGGGGAAAGAAGGCTAGGGACACAAAAGGGGGATGCTGTGGCAGGGGGAGGGAATACAGTAATAGGGGTGATGCTGGACTGGGCTGTAAACTGTGTAAATGCCTTTTGAATATCGGGCTCTGGGGGAATAGGAAGACAGAGGGGAAATGCTTGACTTGGGGGGGGATAGGCATACAGAGGGGTGATGCGAGATGGAGTTGGAGGAAGAAAGAGAGAGGAGATGCTGGATGGAAGGGAGAGGAGAGGGAAAGAGGATGTGAGACGGGGATGGTGGGAAGAGAGAAAGGAAATGCTGGATTTGGAATAGAGAAGGGAAAAGCTGGTGAAAGCAGGGAAAAGGTGAATGGGGGGCTGGGGTAAGGGAAAGAGTTGCATAGCTGTAGGTAGATGCAGTAAAAAGAGGGAAATTGAAGAAAGTATAGTAAGAAATAATGAAATCTGAGAGAATAGAGAGGCAGACAAAGAAGTGGAAGAAAGTTGTAAGGAAAAGATAAATGTCAGAGATGGGTGTAGAGAGGAAGTGAAGAAGACAGGAGGAAAGCAATCAATGACATATGGACAGGAGACTGGAAAAATAATTAAGAGACAACACAGGAAAACAGAAACCATCCTCTAGAACCAACACGATTAGAAATATAAAATGTTCGATCAACAATAATTGTATTTTTAATTTAGCGATTGAAATGTGTCAGTTTTTGAAATCTACATCTGCTGTCTTTGGACCATATTTACTAAACATTGGTGCATGCTATCTGCGGCAGCACTCATGTTATTCCTGTGGACGCGATGGTAGATAGTGCACCCTAATGTTTAATAAACATGGCCTTTTATATTTTGCACAGTACAGAGGGAAACACGTCAGTGTTTCTATTTCACAGGAGTTACCTGGCATGTGGAGTCTGGCTTCTTGGGGTTTCAGTTCAAGTTTTGTCTACATATTTCTATTTTCAATTTGTGGTCCCTTATTCTGTACTTGGTGAGAATCTACGTTCTAGGTGTTTGATCAAGGCCAGGTTTCGGTTAGCACGGAGTTTCTATGTAGGGATCTGTGGTAATCTGGCTTGTTCAGTTTTTCCAGTAGGTGTATGGATTTCTAGGGCCCACAGAAATATTTAAGATGCTGTCCTTTTCTAGGTAGGATCCGTGTTGTGTTGAGTTTGGGAAATAAGTGCTGTTGTGGCATAGTAGATTTGCTCTATCCGTCCTGTGCTGTGCTTCTCACTTTTTCTGTCATAAGAACATAAGATATGCCATACTGGGTCAGACCAAGGTCCATCAAGCCCAGTAACCTGTTTCCAACAGTGGCCAATCTAGGTCATACGTACCTAGCAGTTTCCCCAAGAGACACAAGTTCCACAATGCTTGTACTGGGTCAAGCATTGATACCTTCGGTCACTTCTTAATAATGGTTTATGGACCTTTCCTCCAGGAACTTGTCCAAACCTTTTTTAAACCCAGCTACACTAACAGCCTTTACTACATCCTCTGGTAACAAATTCCAGAGTTTGATTACACGTTGAGTGAAAAAATATTTTCTTGTATTAGTCTTAAATAGTTTACCCTGTAGCTTCATTGCATGTCCCCTAGTCTTTCTATATTCTGATAAGGTAAACAATCGATCTACATTTACCCGTTCCACTCCGTTCATTAATTTATAGACTTCTATCATATCTCCCCTCAGCCGTCTCTTTTCCAGGTTAAAGAGCCCTAACCTTTTTAGCCTTTCTTCATAGGAGTATCCTTCCATCCCCTTTACCATTTTGGTGGCTCTTCTCTGTACCTTTTCTAAAATCGCTATATCCTTTTTAAGATACGGCGACCAGAATTGCACACAATATTCAAGGTGCGGTCTCACCATGGAACGATATAGAGGCATTATAATATCTTTTGTTTTATTTTCCATTCCTTTCCTTATCATACCTAGCATTCTATTTGCTCTCTTGGCCGCTGCTGCACACTGGGCCGAGGGTTTTAACATGGTATCCACAATGACGCCTAAATCTTTTTCCTGGGTGGTGGTTCCTAATGTGGAACCTTGCATCGTGTAACCATAGTTTGGGTTGTTCTTCCCTAGGTGCATAACCTTGCACTTGTCCACATTAAATTTCATCTGCCATTTTGATGCCCAGTCTTCCAATTTATCAAGACCCTCTTGCAATTTTTCACAATCCTCTTGGGTTTTAACAACTTTAAATAGTTTTGTGTCATCTGCAAATTTGATAACCTCACTCGTTATTCCACTTTCCAGGTCATTTATGAATATGTCAAAAAGCAGCGGACCCAGCACAGATCCCTGGGGTACACCACTATTCACCTTTCTCCATTGGGAAAATTGGCCATTTAGCCCTACCCTCTGCATTCTATCTTTTAACCAGTTCCTGATCCACAATAGTACATTGCCTCCTATCCCATGACTCTTTAGTTTTGCCAAAAGTCTCTGATGAGGGACCTTGTCAAAGGCTTTCTGAAAGTCCAGATACACAGTATCAACCGACTCACCTTTGTCCACCTGTTTATTCACTCCTTCAAAAAAACATAACAGATTAGTAAGACAAGATCTTCCTTGTCTAAAGCCATGTTGGCTGTCTCCCATTAGGTTGTGACTATCTACCTGCTGAGTAATTTTATTCTTTATGATGGTTTCTACCATTTTTCCTGGTACTGACGTCAGGCTCACTGGTCTGTAGTTTCCCGGATCACCCCTGGAACCCTTTTTAAAAATTGGTGTTACATTGGCGATCCTACAATCTTCAGGTATTAGAGATGATTTTAATGATAGTTCACAGATTACTGATAGCAGTTCTGCAATCTCATATTTCAGTTCTTTCAACACCCTTGGATGTATACCATCCGGCCCAGGTGATTTGCTACTCTTCAGTTTATCCAATAGTTGTAAGACATCTTCCCGATGTATCGATATTTCCTCCAATTCTTCCGCACCTTTAAATACCACTTCAGTCATGGGTAACATCCCTACATCTTCCTCAGTAAAGACCGAAGCAAAGAATTCATTCAGTCTCTCCGCTATCGCCTTGTCGCCTCTTAGTGCTCTTTTAACCCCTTTATCATCTAATGGACCAACTGACTCTCTCACAGGTTTTTTGCTACGAATGTACTTGAAAAGGTCTTTATTTCGCGTTTTTGCTTCCGCAGCAAGCTTCTTCTCAAATTCTCTCTTTGCCTGCCTTATCAATGCCTTGCATTTGACTTGCCAGTGCTTGTGCTGTTTCCAGGTTTCGTCGTTTGGCTCTTTTTTCCATTTCCTGAAAGATGCTTTTTTGGAAACAGCCTCTCTGACCTCACCTTTATACCATGCTGGCAGTTTTTTGGACTTCCTTCCACTTTTCTTAAAGCGTGGAATACAGCTGGTCTGGGCTTCCAAGATAGTATTTTTCAACAACACCCAAGCTTGATGTATGTCTTTAAACTTCGCAACTGCTCCTTTTAGTTTTTTCTTAACTGTTTTCCTCATTTTATCATAGTCTCCCTTTCGAAAGTTAAAAGGTAGTACTGTGGATTCCTTTACTATCTGTCCTCCACTAATTAAATCAAACATGATCATGCTATGATCACTATTGCCAAGTGGCCCCAACACCCTTATCTCTTGCACTAGATCTGGTGTTCCACTAAGGACTAGGTCTAATATGTCTTCCCCTCTGGTCGGTTCATGAACCAGCTGCTCCAAGAAGCAGTCATTTATTTCATCTAGGAACTTTATCTCCCTAGCATGTCCTGACGTGACACTGACCCAGTCGATACCGGGGTAATTGAAATCACCCATTATTATTACTGCGCTGTAACGTTTGTTAGCTTCCTTGATTTCTTTGAGCATTTCATCATCCATTTGGTCATTCTGGCCAGGCAGTCGATAGTACACCCCCACTGCCATCGCCTTCCCCCTTTTATATGGAATTTCAATCCATATAGATTCTACAGCAGATTTTGTTTCCTGCAAAACTTTAATCCTTTCTGAGTCAATGCCCTCTCTAACATAGAGCGCAACCCCTCCACCAATTTGATCAGCTCTATCATTACGATATAGTTTGTACCCAGGTATCACAGTGTCCCACTGGTTGTCCTCCTTCCACCATGTCTCTGATATTCCAATCATATCTAACCTTTCATTTAGTGCTATATATTCTAACTCTCCCCTCTTATTCTTTAGACTTCTAGCATTTGCATACAAGCATTTTAGAGAATGTATTTTATTCATGTTAATTTGGCTATTGTTAGACATGGGTAAATTGGGATCTTTAAGCTCTGTCTGCTCCATACTTGAAGGCATTTGGGCTACTTTACTCTTTTGTGGAACCTCTCTGCTTTTGGTAGTGTCCTTCAAGGATACATTCTTCCGAACCATCCGCTCTTGGGCGACTGTCGGCTTTCCCCTAATATCTAGTTTAAAAGCTGCTCTATCTCCTTTTTAAAGGTTAATGCCAGCAGCCTGGTTCCATCCCGGTTAAGGTAAAGCCCATCCCTTCGGAAGAGCCCCTCCTTTCCCCAGAATGTTCCCCAGTTCCTAACAAATCCAAAACCCTCATCTCTGCACCATTGTCTCATCCACGCATTGAGACTCCGGAGCTCTGCCTGCCTTTTGGGTCCTGCGCGTGGAACAGGAAGCATTTCGGAGAATGCTACCCTGGAAGTTCTGTTTCTCGTGTGGAGACATCAGTAGGGTGTTGGTGGTGGGTACTGGAAACTAGATAGTCTTTAAGATTTGCAGTTTTGTGTTCTTGATACTGCTGGTCTTAAATATAAAATATTATATCGGTTCAGATTCAAGGAAATCTTCACTGTTGCTGATTTCTGGGCTTTTCCAGATCTGGCATATTCTAATCTGGCCTGCACACCAGGATCTAGAATTCAAAGCTACCAGGTTATTTTTCTTATTTTATATCTTCCCTCCTCATCATTAACCTCCTCATAGCACTGACCAAATAAGTCTAGTATGCAAATAGTTATGCAAATGAGGCCCAGTAGATACACAAATGAGTCTCTGCACATGGTCCCACATCACCCTTGGGCCATCCCTGAGGCAAGTGAAGGGGTGTCAGTTATGAAGGCCTAGATGGGTATGAAAATTTGATGCAGCAAAATTCCTTATTCCGGTGTTGAAAAGGAATAAATGTCAGTAAGAAATTTATGCTCCAGGGTCAGTTTTTTTCCATAGAGATAACTAAAGCAACACGTTCTTGCTTATGCATCGTCCAAAGGGGTGAGAAATCAACGAGAGGGTTTATTTTCCTGGCGTATTATTGCAGGATTTGACTTGTTATTGAAAGACAGTTTTGGCGCATACATTTCCCATTTACGAGAGTACATTTATAGTAGGTCACATAGGTAGGAAGGAGAAGTGAGCACCTATTTTGGGCTTATTTTATATAGACACCTAGCCGCCTATATGTCTTTATAAAGTACCAGGGTAAACAGGCAGGAACCAAAGGTACATTGACGTCATGGTGAAAAGCGGTATATAAATGCAGTTAAATAAATAAATAAAAAATAAATAAATGGACATTAACACCTGCTCAGCAGCAGGACTGAATGCTCAAGCATATGTGTAGAGTTTATAAAATACATGTGCAAATCGTGACTCCTCTCACGCTCTTCCCAGACTGCTCCTGACAATGTCTGCATGCGAGTCACGTGAAAGGATGCACCTTCCTGACACTGTGCATGCATAACCCGCGGAGTAATTTCTTAAAAGCCCTTTAGCGTGCATAAAACAGGAATGAACATGCAGGAAAAATGTTGAATATTACCCCACAGTTGCAGGAAGACTGCTATTGCTGTATTAGATCAACGATGGGCTTGTCACAGCTCATGATAAGAGATTTTTAAGATCTTTTGTATTGTATTTTATTTACGGTGTTTTGTGTTGAGTTTTCCTCCTTTCTTTTTCAATTTATTTAGGAAACTTGTGCTTATCAGTCTGGTATTTAAGCCCTTTCAAGAGTATGGAGTAGAGTAGTCTAGTGGTTAGAGCACTGGCTTGGTAACCAAGAGACCAGGGTTCAATTCCCACTAGTCCTCCTTCTGGCCTTGGGCAAGTCACTTAACCCTTCATTGCCTTGAAAGAAAGGCCTGGCAATCTACTTCTGGTCACACTGCCAAAAAAACATTGCATTTGCAAAAGAGTTTTCTCACTGCCCTAACTAGGCCACAAAGCTGTATGGATAGCATCTGAATATCACCAACAAGCCATAGAGTAAGGGGGAAAGCTTGTATTCTCTAATTTTCAGCAACACTATCCAGATAGTGCTGCTGAAAATTTGCTATCCTGCTAAGTCATTTTGAATATTGACCCATAGACTCCTAAATTTAGGCCTGCTATTCATTCGCCCTGAAAGTCAGTTTTAAACTGTCTCCTCTGCCATAAATCTACTCTCATTGCCACCCACTTTTTAAGCTCCAGTAAAAAGAATTATTTCTCTTGGTTCCTTCATTGCCTGATCCTGGGTACACTGTTTTTCAATTCGGCATGTCCTTGTGCTGGCACTCACATGTGTAGGCTGCAAAATCCAAACTTACACAGGCAAAATCCAACGTGATGCGTCTCATATTTTGGTAGTGTTTGTTTGTAAAATGGCCGTTCTCTCTGCACGTGCTGCATAACGCATTGTACTCTCCTGCATCCTTCTCCGTATGTTGCAAAAGGCTACACTTTCAGTCAGCCTTGTGTGAAATTCCTGGGAAACTGTGAATGTCCCATCTCGGATGTCCTGTGCTCGGAATGCTTAGACCATGAGTAACCTGAATACCCTGTAAATGAGTAACGTGATTGCCCTGGCAATCTGCAGTCATGCGGTGAAAACCTGTCAACTTAGTCGTTGCCTTAAATAGCAAACGTTTGCAAACATTTGTGGGTTACCAGCCATCTTTAGATGCGTTTTGCAGAAGCGATAGTGCCTATTGGAGAGTCCATCTGTCTGAGTATCTGACTGGCTGTCTTTGTATGTATAGGTTTGTTTGTGCTTATTGTGTCTCTTCAGACCCAATTCCTCTGCAGAAAACATGCGTTTGCAAATGGAGGAAGGCAAAATGCACCATGTAGCCCTCTTCATGATTTTTTGTGTATAATCACACCCATGGTTAAATAGCCATTTCAGAAAGGGTCCGATATATACCACACCACGTCAGAAGTGCATGGTGGGGGTCAGGGGCATGCTGGAGCGAAACAAAAATCTACATGTGTATTCCTCGTTTCACATAAGGAATGCATATGCAAGACTGAAACTGGGTAGCCTGCATTTACACCTCCTCCCTGATATGAAGAGGTATTGTAAAGGTGCTTGTTCTGGCCAGCCCTTTACAGGAGGGATTAAGGGGTTAGCCCCCTTAATCAACCAATATTTATTTCCCCTTCCAAATTTAAATGAGGTAAAAATGGAGGCCTCTGTAGGTGATTAAGAGCAGCTGCACTCCCAGGCTTGCAAATGGTCGAGATCTATGTATAAGTACTGACATCTTCACGTGTGCGTTGTGAAATGGTACTTGTAAGTGGCTGGTTTCCTCCATCAGCAGTCCCCATGGCCCTTCCCACTGCCCCTGGATCTCGATCCCCATGTGTTCCAGCCAGTGGCATAAATTCTAATGAGGGACCCATAAGCAACATTTTGATGAGGGGCCCCCTCTTGTCATGGTGAAAGTGGCAGCCGCTGCCCCCAACCCCCACACATGGGCAAACTTACTTTAAATGTTTGCCGTGTTGCCTCCACTTTCCTCCTCTCTTCTTTTTAAGTTTTGAGGCCTGGCAGCTATCACCTCCCGGCCGCTGCCGGACTGAAGTCTCATGGTGCTGCTGTCAACACAAGACTCCCGGCAACAGGAGATGATGGCTTTCGGGTCTCAAAACTTAAACACAACAGAGACGGAAAGCGGAGTTAGCATGGCAAACATTTTAAAGTAAGTTTGCTGCTCTGCCTTTACTGCCGCCGTGTGGGCCCCTTCCCTGCCCCCACCCTGGCCGTTTTGCAGGGGCTTCTTGGGCGGAATTTACTTCAGTCCTTCCTGCTCTTCTGTTCGCTGTCTGATTTCAGCAATCTCATCCATTCTGAGGGGCGGAGATATGTTGATTTTAAATTAGCCTCACACGTGCACACCCGCTCTTCTAAAGCTGATGTATATTTGCAAATGTTTTCATTCCATGTAGCTCCCACCCCATAAATGGCCTTTCTAAAACTTGCTTTCATATATGTGTGCACTTTTCAACATGTTAAAATTTGAAGCTGTTAGGTTTTCGTGGTAGCCCGTGTTTAAATCATGCACCGTGAACCACTGGAACCAACAAAGTTATTGTATTTTCTGTTTAACAAATTCAGTGATACTGATATTCTAGTGGCAAAATAGTAGAATGCAGCATTAAAGGACCTCTACTGAATTTTGTGATTGAATAAATGTAGTGAGCTGTATCTTCACAAATCTCTTAAACTTCAAAAAGAAGCCAAATCCTGGAACCTGCATTTTACAGTTTCTTATAGTAAGAAATCTCTTAAGTCTCATGACACTGGATTTATGTCCTAACTTATTAGATCTCTTACTTGAATTGATTGTGTCAAGATTTTATAGGTCCATACTCTGGGTGAAATCCTTGTTTTATCGTTATTTTCTGCTGTCTGGAGACAGATACTAGGCATCTTTTGTCTATGTTCCCAACCAGCCCCCGGGACCCACGGTTGAATAATGATATTCTAGCATGCCCAGGACACCTCTTAGACACCACGCCAAAGAAACAGTCCAGTAACATAAGGAAAGAAAGCTTGAACCCAGTTAAATAGATGCTACTCGTATTTTAAAAGTCAAAAAATGAATTCTACATGTTTTATGTGCAAACATTTGGTATAAGCTGGAGAAAAGAATTTATGTGGTAAGGTTTTTTGTATATGCCAGTATATGTGTGTAAAAGTTCCCCTCGCGTAAAGGTACACACATGTGCGTGCTTGCATTTATATGACACAGATGTATGCTTGTTCGAGGGGGAGGGGAAGCAGGGGCACAGTGGCAATTTACACACATGAAGGCACATTTTAGGAAGGCCTTTTAAGTGCCCCTAGTGACGTACAAGTCAAAACATCTGAAATTATATGGAAGGAGCAGGTGGACACGTGTAATTGCATTCTAAAATCAACCTTTCTCCACCCTAAACATCTCCATCAATATACAAGGAAATGGAGACGTGCAGAATAAAGCCACCAACACTTGCAGGGGAGGACGATTTTAGAAATGTGCACCTGTGAAATATTGACATTGGCGGAACCAGCAACACAGAAGTGTCTGTGCCAGTATTTCAGAACGAGCACATGGATATGTCGCCACATATATATCCCGGTTTGCCATTTTACAAATTGAGACATGCAGCGCCACAACAGTATATAAAGAGGCCTTGATATTCACTAGCTGTCCTCCTGCGAGGGGGAGAAAATTATCATGGCGCTGAGGCAATGCCCTTGTCAACCCTACCTTTGAGAGCTGGCAAAATGAGCACTTTTGAAATGCCTGTTCATGCCGAGGAGCAGGTCTAAATATGGACATATCTGCAGATGGGTTTAAACATGTGGAGCCTCCCCGTGATATGGACGTGATTGCACCGGACGTGTAAATTCAGGCCTTTTTAAAATGGCTCTTGGGACATGGCTGTGATTTGCACGCGTGAATGGGCGTGTTCAGATGTGCAGATCATGAATAAAACTTCTAAAATGGCCCCCATTTTTATAAGATATATGTGTATGCCCGTACATTTTCACCTACTACCCAGCAGCTGGAAAATGCGTGTGGCTCCTTTTACCTGCAGATCCTGCAGAACTTGTGCTACTATTTTATGAAGACACATAGGAGCCGATGTGCTTTTATGAAATAGGTCAAAAATAGGCAACTACGTTGCCTCCCTACCTAGGTGACCTCTTTCAAAATTACCCTCCAGATGTTCTCATTCCCACAGATCTTTTTTGAATGCGTTATCTTTTCCAAAGCACTGCCTCTGACCCTTTCTGTTCAAGGTATTATTAGGTGCTTTCTTGCTGTGTATATGGAAAGTACTTAGGCACGGTTCAGTGGCTGCAGTTTAGGAGATAAGAAGCCTCATTTTGTAGAGGTCATTGAGGGCAGAAAGAGGATTGTATGTTCATCGTTTGCTCTGTATTTTACAAAAGGCTAGCTGAACGTGGACGTGTTTGTAAAGTATGTATAGTGCTGCAGGAAAAATGTATGCATTGTGGGGACATTAGGAATGCCAGTTTACAAAACGCACATTGAACGAAAGAGCAGCGCCCTCAGGGCTTACTCTATAGAAGTGCTAGTACTTAATATTTCTAAGCACTGGAGTTTGCAAACCTACACGTCCAAGGCCAGCTGTTAAAGAGCCAAGCTCCAAAATGCAAAACGTTTGATTCATGAGGTGGTTTTAAAGACTAGGGAGGTAAGTCCAATTGCTCTCTCAATCACTCCTCCCAGGTCTATGTACAGTTGGCATGTTCAGTTGGCATGAATGCATGGCTTAGACGTGGCATTCTTTCCAACAGGGACACTTTTTGAAGTACAGTACAGACAGCTTCATACGTGACTGTCAGGAGACAAGTAATCTGGATCGTGTTTTAAACAGACCATTATTAAAGGAGATTGTTTTAGTTTTCATCACCCAAAAGGATTCATAAATAAATAAAAAGAAAGATAAAAAAAGTGATATCTTTTTTTTGGACTACTTAATACATTTTTGGACTAGATTACGAAGGTTCATACCTTCCTCCTCAGGCCAGGACAGTACCTTCAAAAGATAATCCAAAAACGTATTAAGTTAATCCAGTAAAATGGTATCGCCTTTTCTTTTTTTTAGTTATCAACCATTAAAGTAGACTAACATGGTTCTAAATTTTGTTGCTTGGGTTTGGAGAATAGGCCCGCTTATCAGCGTTCCCTTGGTTGTCACTTGAGCAAATCAGGTGTTCAACGGCTAGGTTGTCGCTCCAGGCCAACTTCAGAATCCACTTTTTCACAATACTGCACAGATTTGTTTCATTTTTTAGCCAACCTGATAGAGCTGATTCATTAACTCAAGATCCTTAGCAGTTTTACCTTAGGTTTCACCACTGCGTGTCCACTCTATGGCAGCTGATTTCTCTTCAGTGGTGTATGAATGCTTATGCTTGACTCCCTACATTAGGAATTAAAGATCTCTGTCTTACCTAAATGGCACTGAGAAGCAGAAAGAAGAGCTCTAATAAGTTTTATGGCATGTGTTCTGTGCTTAGGCCTACTTCCAATTTTAGGCTAGTGAGAACATATCTAATGCTAACGAGCTGTTTTACATACTGCATATTTATGAATACCACGGCTGAAGTTGGAAGAATGGGGGACATCATCATCTTACCATGTTTTAAACGAATCTCATGGTAAACTGGTCACGTTTAAATGGGTCTGTATTGCATACATGTATTGTCATTGCTAAATAGGAAACACATGCCTACTTTTTAAATCTGTCCAAACTACACCCAGGACCAGGACCATGTCAAGCTGGAAATGTGCCCTGTGTGTGACCAACGAATCTGGTGCCCCCCTCCACCCAGTCACACTCTTTTTGAGCTTCGGAAGCCCAGTGATGATATCCGTGTCCTCTTCTGTAATTGCGTCCTGTGCGACTGCACAGCGCGCACAGCCCTTGGTACGGCCCGGCCCAGGACACATCCCTTTGAATGCACTGTAGATTGCACATATGCACATGGATACAGCAGCTTTTCTAAAATAGCTAGTTACATACACATCCCCATTTATTAGTGTAAACGAGCTTTCTATGCATATAAATGCCAGTTAACCATTCTAAAATTGCCACATGGCTGTTACCACAATAATACAATTTCTCTTGACCCTCTCGCAGAAAGTGCTACTGAAGCAGAATTGCTAAAGCCTTCATACAAACCTGACCCAGGAGTCGAACATACGTCATGTGTTTTGATTTCACTGGGAGTTCTAGTGTCTCTACCAGAGAAGTTCTGTCTGACCTTTCTGCAACCTGTCTGTGTCTAGAACAGGAGGGAATGTTCTGGCCTCTAATTCATTCAGCTAATCTCAGTGAGGTAATGTTGGTAAGGTCCTTGATGTGATGATGTTGGTTGAAGAGAGAAAGTAATTTTGGGGGGGAAAACCCCAGCACTAATTCAAGTCTGGGTCTTTGACTCCACAGCCATTGCACCAAAGCATGATACCTCTGGCCAGGCACCAAGGAGAGGAGCCCCTACGCTCATTTATAGAGATTTCTGAGGAGATGAGTCTGAGGGCGCTTAAGTCAAAGCACTGCAGGGTGTCTTCTCAGGAACTACTGGAATAAGAATCCAGAAGCAGCATCGGGAAACTGCTTTGTGTCTGCCCAAGGACTTCTGAAGAGGGGTAAGACCACTTAAGTCAAAGATTGCAGGGGCCTCAAGGACTTCTGAAGAGGGATAAGACCACTTAAGTCAAAGCATTGCAGGGGCCTCAAGGACCTCCGAAGAGGGGTAAGACCACTTAAGTTAGAGCATTGCAGAGGCCTCAAGGACTTCTGAAGAGGGGTAACACCACTTAAGTCAGAGCATTGCCGGGGCTTCATCAGGGTCTTCTGGAAGGAGCAGCCAGAGACATCTTCAGTGAGGAGAAGAAGGACTTTGGGGAGACACAGAGACTTTGGGACTCTGAGGCAAGCAGAGACTGCGCACTGACTTGGACTGGACTAGAGTCAAAAGATTGTAAGCTAATCTACTGCTGAAGAGTGACATTTAGAGGCCAATTCTGTACTGGCCTTCCAGCCCCTGTACAGCTGATCAGAATTGGGGCGTATAGAGGTAGACCTAACTCTGATCCCGCGGGGGCTAGACGTGCCCACAGGATCAGAATCGAGTCTATGGCCTGGATGTGCAGGTCAGGCCCTGATTCTGATCGGCCACATGCCCAGCCACATACCCAGCTAACTCAGCCAGGCCCCTGAATAGAGCTGCAGTGCCAAGGTGTCCTGTCGCTATGGCACTGCGGCTCCATTCATGGGCCATGCTCTCCAGCCGCAATCAACATGCCTCTTTCCCCGCAGCCCAACTCCTGATCTGGCCTTCCATGGCCTGGGTCAGGCTGCGGGGATCCCCTGTGCCTCCTCACCTCTTTGATGCTCCCCCCAGGGGGACTTATTCCACCTTTGAGGTGGAATAAGTCCCCATCTAAGTGGCCGACCCCGGATGTACAGGGCTAATCTCAGCATCAGCCCTGTATGTCTGGGGTCGGTCGTTGCCCACAGCCTGCCCTCGCTCTTCCCACGGTCCTTCCCCTCCCCCCAGGACAGAGCTCTCCATACAAACCGGCAATACGTGTGGGGAGCTCTGTTGCAGGCAGGGCGATTTGGACATTTAGCTGGTATGCAGTTCAGAACAACCCCCTTAGTGTTTGTATATTTTGTGAGTGACTTTGCTTTTCATCAAGTAAATTGCATGGGTTCAGAACCAACCGATCTGCAGGATGAGTCTGGCTCCTGGAAGTTATACCCCATATTGCCTGACAGCATTTCCAGCCATTGTAAGGGACACACAGCCTGGCAGAGGTTAGAAGAATGACCGCAGAATTGTACAAAAGAGAACATAAACGATAACAAGAGAAAAGAACCACTTGATCCAGCCAGTTCAATCATTTCTGTGCGCCTTCTATGCCTTCAGTATGGTTTTACGAGAGGCTGGTCTTGTCAGACAAATTTCATTAATTTCTTTGACTGAGTGACCAGAGAGTTGGACCGAGGGAGAACCTTAGATGTGGTGTACTTAGATTTTAGTAAAGCCTTTGAAACTGTTCCTCACAGCTAAGGTTGCCTGTTTGCGGATGACACCAAAATATGCAATATAGTAGACATCCAGGAAGGTATATATAACATGAGGAGGGAACTAGTGAAGCTTGAAGAACAGTCAAGAATTTGGCAGCTGAGATTTAATGATAAAAAATGCAAGGTCATGCATTTTGGCTGCAAAAATCCAAGGGAGCAGTACAGTTTAGGGGGTATAGTACTTCTGTTTAGGAAAGAACAATGGGACCTAGGCATGTTTGTTTCTGATGATCTTAAGGTGGCTAAACAGGTAGAAAAGGCACCGAGGAAAGCCAGAAGGATGCTTGGGTGCATAGCGAGAGGAATGGCCAACAGAAGAAAGGAGATGATAGTGCCTTTATATAAGTCTGTGGTGTGACCTTATTTGGAGTATTGTGTGCAATTCTGGAGACTGTATCTTCAAAAGGATATAAACAGGTTGGAATCGGTGCAGAGGGTGGCTACTAAAATGATTGTCTTCATTATAAAGCATATGGAGACAGACCTAAGGAGCTTAATATGTATACATTAGAGGAAAGGCGGGATAGAGGAGATATCATAGAAAACGTTTAAATACCTCCATGGCACCAATGCACAGGAGGAGAGTCTCTCCCGATTGAAAGCAAGCTCTGCTACGCAGGAACATGGGATGAGGGTGAAAGGGAGATAGACTCAGGAATAATTTATGAAATATTCTTTATGGAAAGAGTGGTAGATACATGGAATTCGCTCCCTGTGGACATAATATAGACAAAAGCTATCTGAATTCAAGAAAGCATGGGACAAACACAGAAGATCTCTAAAGGGCAAGTCTTGCTCAATTTATGATTTTTCTTCTATCTCCCAGCTGAGACCTTGCCTCTTGGCCTCTGCCCAATCTCCTTCTTGTCATGTGTGAAATATGGTGCCAGAGTATTTTTAAAATATTTATCTGCTTTCTTTTGATCTTCCTCATCCCTAAACTCACCTTCTAGTTCCTTGTAAAAGTCTCTCCACCCTTGTGTGTTTTCTACATTCTGCTGTCTAAGAGAAGAGAAGAGGATGGAGCAAGGAGGCAAGCTCAGAATGCACTATGGAGTGAGGAAATAAGATTCAAGGTGCTGCTGGCACTACTGAAAGGAAACAAGACCATGGGCCCCAATAGGGTACATCCCACAGTACTACGGGAGGTGTTGACTAGACCCCTCACTGCTCTGTCCAGCTGATCACTCGAAAAGGAAAGCTTGCAAGGAACTGGAGTAAAGCAGATGACATACTGCTGCAAAAGGAGGGAGGCAAAGAAGAAGCAGAAAACCACAGGCCTGATAGTTTCACGACTGGATTTAAGGTTGTGGTGCCCATCGGTGGCGTTCTGACATTATCATGTGCCCGGAGCGAACGGTCCCTGTCCCCCCCTCCCCCTGCGAGACTTCAGCTGGGAGAGAACAGCTGCTGGGCCTGGAGAGGAGGCAGCTCAGCAAGCCAGCAATGGCCTGGAAGTGGCACTTGGGGCTGGTTGCACCCACCACCCCACCCTTGGTACACCACTGGTGCCCATATGCAAGACCAGACACAGATCTCAGAGATCAGGGAGATCTCAAAGTTGCAGTCAGAGACAGCACATTTGGTCGAGCTCTGAAGGCTAGTGTGTCTGTGTGATACTCCAGCTCTTCCACTGTTTGTATGTGTGGGCACATAAAGAGAAGAGCAGCCCTAAGTTGGGAGTTATCCTTGTGTATGCCTAACTCAGCCCTGACTGTGATGGGGAAAGCATTACTGCTCACCTGTAACAGGTGCACAGTTCCTCTCAACTCCCTCAGAGTCATGTTAATTCTTGATCTATGGAAATAACTAAGGAGACTGCAGAGCACAGGAAAGACTGTGCATGCTCAGTTCTGAGCCCCGGGAGAACCGTTCCATCCTAGCATCGTGCAGTGTCACCCACTTATGTGTCTGATCTATCCTGCTGTCTATGGAAAGAGCCTGCAGGTCGATGCAGAAACCCTGCGTTAAAGCCTTGTGCTAAAGCTCAGCGCAGGGTTTCTTAATGCGAGTCTAATGCAAACATTTTGCTCTCCGATGCTGTAAGCAAACAACACGCAAATAGGTTGTGTGCAAAACATCCGCGCTAAAGAAGGAGAGCAAGCCAGATGCATGCGCACATGAGTCTGTGTTAGCTGCACCTATATCCTGTGCACAAAAAAACCTCTTTGGCACTTGTGCATGTGCTGCATTGCTGTTGGGCACATATGAGCAGAACTTCTGGGTAGAATAAATTGATGTTTATACACCAGATCGCATTTCAGCACATGTGCACAGCATTGTTCCAGCACACACACACCCTGCTGTTGTTTTTCACCACTCCCTCTAGCGAAGCAGAAAGAAGTTGCAGGTGCTGTACACTCAAGATAGAGAAGAAACAGGCATAAATTCCTCACCAGTGCTGACCACGGACCAGACTGTGAGCTAACCCTTTACACCTCCTCAGACATTGCATTAAAATCCAAGCGCTCAGCTCAGTCTTTCCGTCTTCTGCACACTTCTCTGCATTTGTGCTTCATTACCGTGGGTGTAAATGTGCAGCTGTCTGCTCGGAGCGTGTGCAAATCTCCTTTCTGTATCGGGAGGGCACAAAACCTGAACTAACCTGGGCACAAAACCCAGAGCACTTCATTGCATCAGTGTCCTGGTGCAGGTAAGCAACAGTGCTATGGAGGTTATTTTAAAAGCCTTATTCACAATTTCCACCTTGAAAATCCATTATTTACACATGGAAATGGCAATTTATAAAGGACTAAATTTACACGTGAATGTCCATAATACATAGAAATTGGAAGGGGGTGTGGGTTTGGGGCCAAAATCTCCATGTGTATTCTTATTTCATTTATAATCCCCCTTTCTGTGTGGTCCAGGCAGGTGCTATGTAACTGCTTGGCAGACAAGGGAAGCGCATCAAGTCCAGGAGCTATTAGCTAGAGGCGCTCTATGCTCTTGGTCTGAAAATATCAGGATTCAGACCTGAGAGGAGGAATGACCTCTTAGTAGAACCATTATTTAAAGTTCAGGCACTTGACACACTTTCATTCATCCTTCTCTATAATTAGAGTCCAGGCCAGAAGTTTGTGTTCTGAACCAAGAGATTTAGGGTCACTGATAAACAAAATAGTTTATGACATTTAGGTAAAAACCTCCTATTCTACACTTATGAACTATGTTATAAAATAGCTAATCTCCTTTAACCAAGTTGAAGTATCTTTGTTACCCCAGTGGTCCTGCTGGTAGGCACTCAGTTCTGGTTTGTCTATCTCATAGGCAGCATGTAAGTAGGTGACAATATTTGACCAGTTATTTATATCATGTGATGGGTTCCTTTTTCCCTGAATCAGTCTCTTTCCTGAGTACTTTGAAGCTCAGTGGCTCAAACCTCGCAGCTCCCCAGTGGTAGGGAACCTCTTTGCGTGAGTTCCTTGGGATTTAGTTGGTAGTGTTGTCTTCTGTTTTCCATGTTAGGCTGCTTCTCGCAGTCCTCTGACCACTGAAGTCTGGATGGACTGGTGCAGGTGCTCTTCAGGAACCTGCACGTCAGGCTGAGGTCTTCTGCTAGAAGCAATGGCTCTAATCCTCTCTTTCTCCTTCTGTCCTGGGCATGGTGACAGGCTCTGACAGGGCGCTCCCTGTTTAGCACTGCATGGTGCAATGGCTTAGGGGCCAAAGACAGTAAACAGGTTGAAGATTTTATAACCAAAGGGCTCTTCCTATTTCAGGAGAGTTCCTCACAGCCTAAACTTGGCTGGCAGAGAAACTTCACTTGATCTGAAAGTTACCACAAAATTACAAAGCATCATTGATTAATATTAGTAGGGCCGCTGGTTGATGCTGCTGTGCTCAGTGCATGAAATCCATGGGATCTGCATATGTACAGCCAAATTTATTCATGTCAGGATTTACAGCTGTTCCCTGGCATTTATAGATTTTAAAAAAAGTGCTCATTTTGGCCAGCCCTTTTATAGGAGGGATTAAAGGAAATCCTCCTTAATCCCCTATTGTTTGTTTCCCCTGCAAACTGAAGTGAATTAAAGATACAAGCTTCTATAGTTCATTGGCGACATTTAAATGGATGTTTGCAAAATGCAAAATAAATCACTTGCAGTAAGTTACACGCGGAAGATGCCAAGTTGCCAAGGTTCCTTTCCCATGTGTAGATGTGGAAATGACTCCTTTGGTTCTCTATGTTGGCAATTACACGTGGACTCCTGTACATCCTTATATATATTTTTTAAAAGACTCCACATTTGGAGGAGCCTTCTCTAAAATACTGCCGGAATTGTGTTTAACCTGACCTCGATGTCTCTATTCTGATCTCTACATACTAGCTAAACTTTGCCGTTACGTGCATGTACATGTAGTTTATAAACATGTACCTCGGTTGCAGTTCTGCCTCAGCCCTGCCAGACAGTGCTCACAGGAACACCTAGGCAGAGATCTGCCTGCTTTTCATGCACAGGTTTATAACAGCCGTTTTCTGCATGCAAAAGTGCTTCCAATGCGGAACAAGTTGTATAAAATTACCCCCACGGTGTGCATTACAGCTACCCCAGAATTTCACCTCTATACGCACTATGTGAGGGTACTGATTAACAATATGCTTCACACGCCGTGATAGATGTCATTTTCCTCTTGTTCCTGCTGCACTTTGGCTCAATGAATCCTAGAAAGGTACGATATGCATTCCAAAGAAGTCACTCGGAGACATTAATTATATTCCTTCTGTGGCAGCAGGCATCAGCACCCTCAGCTCAGGCTGACATGGTCCCTTCCCCCACCACTAGTGCTAAGAACAATAGATTCCTACTGATTCCCTATTCATAGGCAATCAGTGAAGGGGAAGCAGCGTGACAGATTCTTCTGGGGGTCAGGGCTCACCTTCAGCAGAATTATCTGCTTCCCTCCCCCACCCCCCCATACTTTCCATTACCCTTCAAGAGCTGTGACTGCTTTAGTATCTTCTTTTAAAAACCAGTTTCACACCAGGGCTATTTCTTATCCAAGGCGCAGATTGTATAGATCTAATGGTTTAGGGCAGCAAGTGCATATGGTCTGACAGCTGCCTCTATAAGCCAACAGAACATTGATGATCATTCTCCAGGCGGAGCGTTCTTTGGGAATCAGAGATTGAAGGTAGTTGGATGAATTATGACAGCTAGAGAAGAAAGCCCCTTAAGTTAGAGGGCACCGGGATGCCTTGTTTATCTGAGGTAGGCATTTATCTAGGGCCAGCGCAAGGATATGAAGCACCCTGGGGGGAACTTTATTCCTGGCTTTCACCCATGCCGCCACCCTTGGGACCTACGGAGGCAGCAATTACTTCAAACAGCCCTGCAGTGCCTACCTAAACCTCCAGTGCTGTGGGACTGTTTGTGCTTGCACTGCCTCTGATGCACAGTGCCAATTTCCTGTTTGCATGGGGATGGAAATAGCTGGTTCAGCCATTTCTACTCCCATGCAAAAGGACGTTGGCACCATACATCGGAAGCAGTGGAAGCACAACAGCCCCACAGCACCGGAGATTTAGGTAGGCACTGCAGGTCCCAGAGAGGGATGGCAGTGGCGGCAATGGGCCACCCTTGGACCACTGGTGCTCTAGGTGATTGCCTGGTTTCCCTAATGGTAGAGCTAGCCCTGCATTTATCCTTATAGCTACTCACGAACGTCAACAAACAGCTTAAGATGGGAGGTATTTTTCAATTTTCCTGAGCATGAATCGAAATGTCAGCACAATACACATTCAGAGCAGGATTTATTCAATATTATTTCACAGAGCCTTGCATAACTCTTAACCTGCCTGTCTACCAATTTATAGTGATCTTTTTAGTTACAGTAATCTAATAAAAAATGCCTCCGTAAATCACTAAGCCCTCCCAAGAAGGGAATTGATTCTGCATTTTATTACCAACTTGTCCCAGCCAGCGGCTCGTCTTGAAGAAGCCCTGCATCCGACCATGTGGGAGGCCAGCTAGTGCAGTTCAGACAGTATCCATAGCCCTTGGAAGAGTCCCAGTTTCATTCAAAGGCCAAAACAAAAGGGTCATTTTATAAAGGGCTTTATTTGAGTGAAGCCTGTTCTATATGCGGAAAGGCCTTTCATAAAATTGTGCAGCACACACTTTTTTTTAATCGACCATATAGGTGCGTGCCGCGACAAGCATTTAGTTATATCTGCAGGGTTAGATGTACATGTGTATTTTATAAAATACGCAAGTACAGACGCAGAGTGCGTGCATGCATTTACAGTAATTTCAGAGCAGGTGTCAATGTGTTTGTCGGCATTTCTGTGCTACAGGGGTGGTTCTGAGCGCGTACTTACAAAGGTACGGAGGTGTCTATGTTCTTTTTGTAAAACACTGGAAAAACAAGAAATGCCCTGACGAACACTCACATTTAAACAGTTTCTATTCTTGAATGAGAAGCTGCAATGGATTTAATGGTTCAGCATTCAAAACCTCTTAAATTTTTTTTGATTTGAGGGATCAAATGTGTATTATCACAAAATTACTTTAACATGTCTTTGTGATCATTCATGTACTCCAGTTCATCACCTGACTCTTCTTTATCCTAATTTAAATTTCCAAAATACTTTTTAATATACAGGTTTGACTTAGTTTTCACTAGAACTTTGTTTAAAATGGAGACTTACTAGACTTCTTACATAGTCGTGTTATAAGGGCGTTATCTGGTAAGTAAAATGTCACATTCTGGGGGTGTGCACAGCACTCTGTGCTCATTTTAAATTATTTTTTTTCCCATTTTTGGAATATTTTTGTGTGTTTCATCTATTCATTCTTTGCATGCATTGTGTATGTACTAGAACTTTCTAAGCATGCAAACTGATTGTATGCACATTAATTCATAGGTATATGCACCAGGGCCGCCCCGTCTGGGCTTCAGCACACATGGCCTGCTGCCCATCCTGCACCGAGCTGCCCTCCCTCCAATGCTAAGCCATGCCACCTCCCCCCACTGCTGCTGGCTTCGGCAGCAGGATCAGGGGCGGCTAGGCTCGGCGGCAGTGGCTCGCGACAGGCCAAGGGCTTCGGCACACATGGCTTGCCGCTTCTGACCCTGTGAAGTTATGTCAAAGGAGGGTCACAAGCATCAGGTCATATATGCTGAGGCACATGGCCTGCCAATGCCACTGAGCCGAGCTGCCCAACCCCTCCCCCCCCCCCCCCCCCGATGCTGGAATCGGCGGTAGCATGGCTGCCGCCCCATATTTGCTAGGGCGGCAGAAACCCTTGGGCTTGCCCTGACACACTTGTATAGGTGATTTTTGTGCATTTTAAATTTTAGGTGCCCAAATGCACTGAATGTACCCCCCCCCCCACCACCCCCATGCATTTGTATGGGAAAAGGAGTTCCGGTGTCTGTAGCATAGAAACATACATACAGTAAAATATAGCAGTTAGGGAACTGCTCCTTTCAAACTCCCTCTACAATCCTCTCTTCTCCCATCTCCCAGAATGCCGCTACCATCAAAAAATGCCACCCCACAATTGCCTCAGCTCCCCATACACTAACCCATCGCCAGAAAATTCTCCCTTGCAGTTGCCCTTCCAACATGCCAAAATACTGCCACCACAAATAAATGCTCCCCCACGCCTAAAAACTGCCCCACCCCCAAAAACTGCCCCAACACACTGTCCCCATCCCAAAAACAACCTTCTGCAACTGCCCCACCACTATATAAACTATCCACTTTCAAAAACGAAACCACTGCAACTGTCCCACCACACTGCAAACTGCACTATCCGGATAAACTCCCCCCACCACCAACTGCCCCACCCCCCCACGCCCTCAAAGCCTGATGCCCTAGGCAGATATCTAGTCTGCCTAATGGTTGGGCCGGTCCTGCTTGAATGTAACTTGTCTTGAACTACTACTGGAAAGGCACAAGCCAAATACAAAATAAATAAATTTCTAGTCTTGATTTTCACTGGTTGTATCTGCTTCCTCCAGAATGTGGCAGTGCCCGTGAACATCTCAGAATTAAGCCTGCCGACAGACTGCATACTTTGCTGAATTTGGATCTCTGCCTGGAGAGCACAAATTACAACACTGAGATAGAAGGGCTAAAAACCAAAGTCTCATAGGGTTTGTTTGGGCTTCTGCCATCTCTTCTAAAGTAGCACTGTAAAATCAGCTACATTCCATAAAACCCACTAGCAGCTGGGCAACCTCTATCAGTAGGGCAATTCTATTAGCGTAAACTGTGCGCATCTTAACTCCTAACTTTATTGGCCAATGAGAAAGGCAGAGAGAGAGAGATCCGTGTTACTGACAGCACAGAAATGATTGGTTTTTTTGGATTCTCCTTCTCAGTTCTCAGTTTATTCCCTTCCCCCAATAATCTTCTAATGGAATGCATTTTAGAAAATTGGAGAATGATTTTGACAATATTATCTGCCTTCTGAAGGGAGCAGTGGAGTGAATCTCCCAAAGAAAATCTTATTTTCAGCTCCAATGGTGTGTTCAGAAAGCCCATGGGGGGGGGGGGGGGGAATTATGGCAGAAATTTCATTTGCCTCATCTTGCCTTTGACTTGATGTTTTGCGTTGCCTTACCTTGCCACTAGAGTTAGTCTCGTCATCTAAAGATGCGTTCTGAATGGAATTTTTCTGTTACCAAAGGTCTTTCCTGATCAAAACAATTCAAAAGCAAGCATAGCCCAGCTACACTGTAAAGGGGCTATTTTGGAAGCCTTATTCGCAATTTCCATGTGGGAAATTCGGCATTTGCATGTGGAAATGGCGATTTTAGAAAGGGCTAAATTTACATATGGATGCCAATAATATGTAGAAATTATTGGGGCATGGCCTGGACCGATCCAAAATCTACATGTTTTCCCCATTTTATATAGCGGATGCATGTGTCTGACCAAAATTGGCCACATCTGCAAGATTTACAGCTGATCCCTGGAACATATAGGTTTTTTAAAAGTTCTTGTTTTGGCCAGCTCTTTACAGAAGGGATTAGAGGTTATTTATCCCTTGTTTATTTCCACCTTTAAATTGAAATGAATTAAAGATAGCGGCCTCTGTAGTTAATTGACGACATTTAGACATGTCGTTTTGAAAAATACCAATGTACACGCGCAACTTAAATTCAGACTTACATATATAAGTTGTGGAGTTGCTTCCGTTCATTTTTCCCAAGTAGAGATTTGTAAAATGGTTCATCCGGCTCTCCATGTCGGAAAATACACATGCACGCCTGCATATCTTTTTATGTATTTTAGAAAAGGCTCCACATTTGGCAAAGCCTTTTCTAAAATACAACTGGAATTGTGTATTTCCCGACCTCCATCTCTCAATTACGATCTTCATGTTCTATCTAAAATTTGCCTTCATGTAGCATCTATTTATGGAATTCTTATGAATTCCAAGTGTGTTGAGCTTGCCCTCTGTGTACAAGTATGACCTATGTAAGTGGACAGTCACTTTCTTAAGCAACGTATTCATTTCAGTGAACTTCAGTAGCAATTACTGAAAGTCGCAAAAAGTGTTGAGCCCGATATTTAAAGGCATTTACACAGTTTACAGACCCTTAAACCATGTAAATGCCTCTGAATGGGATATTCAGTGGTACTAACACGGTTAGTGCCACTAAATATCCCCGATTAACTCCACTGCATGCCTCAATGCTAACTATGTAGCATCAGGGCATGTTCTGGGGGCAGCACCCGTTCCTAAGCGGGCAGAGGCGAAATTGCACCACTGTCCAGTTGGCGGCCCACGAGCAAAGATAGGCACAGCAAAAGCTGGCATTTCTTTACCTGTGGGAGCTAACCGGGCAACAGCTCAATATCGCCACTGCCCAGTTAGCTTCTGCGGCATCTTTGATTGTGCGGTGACTCCAGATATTCAGTGCCTGCGGTCGCATATGACCCCAGCATTGTATAACTGCGGTTAAAGCTCGGCAGCGACAGCTATGCACTGTAGAGGCACATAGCAGTCACAATGAATATCAGGTCCATAATGGTTTACTAAAAGATGCGATTCAGAGGCATATAAATGTCCCTTTTCATTAAACCCAGTCTTAGCCTTTGTTTTACAAGAAACCAAAGTTTCATTATCGAAAGCATACTCGAGTTGTGCCGCCTGGCTAGGAAACAATTATGTTTTAATAGTTCAAGCTAAAGTGCTTCAAACTTGATGGACCACTGGCAGCCCTGTGTGTCTGTTGCTGTGTAGAAAACCAGAGTTGACGTGGCTGACCTCAGACTTGCTCATCAGTCTTGCTGTGTGGCGCTGGTAAAGAGGTAGCAATTGTACTCCCGGCCATTGCAAGGAGCATGATTTAGGATGCAGTGGGTTTCTGATGCTATTGCCTCTGTTATCTTACTGAGGATTGTCACTGTGATGACTGGCTTATAGAGAAAGGATCTATTCACAGGCAAAGCCCTAGTAGCCACAAGTAATAGTCAATGGTGCCCTCCTCTTCCCCTCCCCCCACCCATTGGAAAAGGCAATGAATAGGACCGGGTCTGTGGTTCAGATGTAAAGGAAGACAACCCAGGCCAAAATAAGATATCAGACAGACTCTTTAAATGATCTTTTGGAGTCCTTTGTGATAAATCGGAATCCGAGCTCTACTTCTGTGAATAATGGTTTAAGTCTCCTACAGGCTCAGTAAGTAAGAACAGTGTGATATTGTTTTCCTAGGCAATCAATAGCTTATATCAATAGCAGTACTTAGCAATAGACTTGAACTTAATGTTGCGTGATGTTTTAAAAGTTTGCTGAGGTGTAGTGCTATTCAATTAATTTAAGCAATTAAGAAGGCAAACCAATAATTTGTCGGAACTACGAGTTGGCAAGCACAGCACAGCTTTCGTAGCTGAACCTAGAAATGATGCTGCTGCAAATCGGTAAATATCTGTTGTGTTTTAGGATCTGAGTATTCTGAAGGATGCTCTTAAGAAAGTTTGTATTGTAAAATAGTTTCTTTTCTTATTAATTAGTGAGTGAATTGGTAACTAGAGGAAAGAGACAGCATGACTTTGAGAGAGGGAGTTGGGACGTATGAGGAAAAGACATGGACAAGGAGATGGAGAGAGATCTACTGTGCAGCTTGTGGGGCAGGACTGTCAGATGCAGTGGGCCTTGAACCTGTGGGACCAGAGGCAGCTCGAAGCAAGGAGCCAGGAGTGCCCCGTGCAGTAGCAGGGAGGCTATTTCCATGCAGGCACAGACTGTGCTTCTGCCCAATGGTAACTGGCAGGCAAAGGGGCAAAGGCCTAATAGACGCCTGTTCTTAAACCCACACAAACTCAGCTTCTGAGGCCTATGAGTTTTATGTTGATTCCTGGTATCTCACGTTGCCTTTGCCTGGCTAGGCCTCACCCCCTTGAGCTTGGATTGTTGCCTCGCGATACGGAGCCTGGAACTGACCACTCATGTCTTGATAAGGATTCTGGATACTCTTGTTTCTTAAAGGCAGGGACTTGAGATACTCAAATTTTGTTTTTCAAATAGCTGTTCCGTGTAGACAGCTCTCCTTCATTTTTTGCTTATGAAAGGGTCAGCTTTCTATACTTTAGAGGTCTGTCTCTCAGATACATCATGCAGTCTAATGCATTTTAATGAAGAGGTGGCATTTAGAAAGGACTGTCTCATCCTTTAGGTATGAAAGTTATTTTATTACGTTGGCTCAGTATGCATTTAGAGCATCTCACTCGGATACGTAAGGTCAGCATCAAGTATAATTATCTGCATTCTCGGGCTAGCTGAGATGGAATATACCATAGCATTAACATTTATGGTTAAAAAATACTTCCTTAGCTTTTGTGCAGGATCTGTTTTACATAAAAGATCCAAGTGTGACCCAGCGGTCTCTTAGCATCTTACTGATTAGTAAGTAGATCTTTCTTCTGCTGATCATTCGGAGGTGGCATTTGCCCTGCCATCAGTATGGAGTTATAAGAGTCTAGGAGTTTTCTAGCTGGATTTCCAGAGGAAGAGCAAGAGGGGTTCCAGAGAATATATAGGATAGAGGTTTTGGGGGGGAAACAATCTTTCTATCATCTCTTTCTGCCAGTTTGACAGCTGAGAGGCAGAGCTCCAGTGCCCGTGAGGGTTGGGTACTCTTCTAATCCCATACCTGAGTAAAGAAGGACTTTTGGTTGCTATCCTAGGACCTAAAGAGAAGCCTGAGAGATAGGTGCAACTCCTGGTGAAGCAGGTTGAGACTGCGGGAACATGCTAACAGACCCATGAGAGGAAGCAGCAGTAAAGAGATCCCTACTGGGAAAAAGTAGAGGATACCACACACTGTTTGGTAAGCCACTCAAAGAGGATTGTGACACAGAGGCCATTGATTGTGAGGAGAGCCCAAGTTGCACTGAGAAGTGACAATCTGCAAAGTTTAACAGTGCATGCAGAGTGTGCATTGAGGAACAGTAAGGAGACAGTAGACAATCTGAGGAGCCAGGGAGAAGAGGGTCCCACAATAATCTAGAGGATGGCGAATGTGTGAGAAGTGAACTCATTCATTCCAGATCAGAGGCAAGAGTGATTTCAGTGACAAGAAAAGAGGAAGAAAAGGGATGTTACAGGAAAGGAAAATGCCAGGGAGAATTTTTGTCTAAGATCTAAGAAGTCTATTGGAGAAGGAGTCTTTTTTTTAATGCTGTTCCGACCCTAAAAACTGTGAGTTACATAGAAACATGATGGCAGAAAAAGAACACATATAGTAGTCTATCTAGTCTGCCCTTCCATATCAAACACAACAGTCCCCTTTTTTCCTTTAGAGATCCTCTGTGTTTGTCCCATGTTTTTTTGAATTCAGATACTGTCCTCATCTCTACCACCTCCACTGGGAGACTATTCCACACATCTACTACTCTTTCCGTAAAGAAATATTTCCACATATTACTCCTCAGTCTATCCCCTTTCACCCTCATCCTTGTCCCCTCATAGCAGAGCTTGCTTTCAATCGAAAGAGGCTCTCCTCCTGTGCATTTATGCCATGGAGGTATTTAAACGTCTCAATCATATCACCTCTGTCCCATCTTTCCTCTAAAGTATACATATTAAGCTCCTTAAGTCTGTCCCCATATGCATTATAACGAAGACCACTAACCATTTTAATAGCAACCCTCTGCACCAATGCACCGACTCCAACCTGTTTATATCCTTTTGAAGGTGCAGTCTCCAGAATTGCACACAATACTCCAAATGAGGTTGCACCAAAAATTTATATAGAGGCACTATCACTTCCTTTTTTCTGCTGGCCATTCCTCTCCCTATGCACCCAAGCATCCTTCTAGCTTTTGCCGTCGCCTTTTCTAGCTGTTTAGCTACTTTAAGATCATCGGACACAATCACACCTAGGTCCTGCTCTTTGTTTGTGGACAGAAGTACTTCATCCCCTATACCATATCGTTCCCTTGGATTGCTGCAGCCCAAATGCATGACCTTGTATTTTTTAACATTAAATCTCAGCTGCCAAATTCTAGACCATTCTTCAAGCTTATCTAGATCTCTCCTCATGTTATCTACACCTTCCTGGGTGTCTACTCTATTGCAGATTTTGACATCATCTGCAAAGAGGCAAACCTTACCCGACAGCGCTTCCGCTATATCACTAACAAAGATGTTAAAAAGAATTGGACCAAGGACAGATCTCTGTGGCACACCAGTAGTAACCACCTCCTCTTCCGAGTGAGCTCCATTTACCTGTACCCTTTACCACCTCCCACTCAACCAATTTCTAACCCAGTCAGTACCATTAGGGTCCATCCCTAGGGTGCTCAGTTTGTTTATAAGTCGTCTGTGTGGAATGATGTCAAAGGCTTTACTGAAATCTAAATATAGCACATCTGCTCTCCCTCAGTCCAACTCCCTGGTCATCCAGTCAAAGAAATCAATCAGATTTGTCTGACAAGACCTGCTTCTGGTGAATCCATGCTGCCTTGGATCCGGTAATCCATTGGACTCCAGAAACCGCACTATTTTCTCTTTGAGCAGCATTTCCAATAATTTACACCACTGAGGTTAAACTAACCAGCCTATAGTTTTCAACCACATCCTTACTTTCGCATTTTTGTAAAGGGACTACATGTGCCTCTCTCCAGTCCTCTGGCACCACTCCCGACTCCAAAGAGGCACTGAAAAGGTCGGTGAGTGGAGCTGCTAGAACGTACCCAACTTCCCTCAGTATTCTCAGGTGTATCCCATCTGGTCCCCTCGCTTTGTCTACTTTAATTTAGCTGGTTTCTCACGAACACAATCCTCTGAAAATCGTTCAAGATGCCCCTCACTTCTGTTCCTGTTTGTGGGTGTTTTCTGAGGTCCTGCTCCTCTGTGAACACAGAACAGAAATATGTGTTAAGCAATTCTACTTTATCCTCATCAGCTTCTACATATTCCTCCCCTTCACCCTTGAATCTGACAATACCACGTTTGCCCTTCCTCTTCTCACTAACATATCTGAAAAATGTCTTATCCCCCCATTTTATTGCATTAGCTATTTCCTCCTCTTTTTGAATCTTTGCTTTCCTGACTACTTTGCTAGCTTCTCTAAGTTTTGTTTTTAAAATTTTGCCTTTTATTTAAAATTTTTACTAACCCAGTAAATTAATTTTTTTAACCAAAACAAAAGAGATGTGATTGGTTTATAGAGCGAATGATGAGGCAAAGGAGACTGGAGGAGTAAGACACGTTGTTCCAATGTAGAGCCTTGAAGAGTAATACTTCCCTTGCCCCTCGGGACCCAAACAAATAAATCCATTGAGAGGTCCACTAAACAAGCTAGGTCTTCTCATGAAACCCTTCGATGACTGATAGCCTACAGCTTCCCTGAGCAACTTATTCCAGTTGTTAACTTCCTTTGCAGTTAGAAAATTCTGATATCCAACTTTTAAATCGCCAGTACTGAAATTTAAGCCCATCATTGCTTGTGCTTCTAGTGGAGAGGGAGAACGACTGGTTAATATTCTCTCTATATTTGCCTTTTTAGAATTCATTACTGCTGTCAAGTCACTTGCCAATCTTCAATAGATTTAAATAAGCTCATCTCCTTTAACCTTTCCTCCTAGATCCTGCTATGTAGACTTCTTATAACTTTTGTTGCTCCTCCTGAACTTTCTCCAACTTTTTCTTCTCCATCTTAACATGAGGAGCCAAAACTGGACAGAGTGCTCTTAAATAAAAGGCTCTTTCAGGATTGCATAGAATGAGGATATTATTAGGACCAGTTTCTCCATATGGGTGAGTTTTGTGCATTCTACCAACCTACTGCCAAAGTGTAAACTGAAATATATAATAAATACAAACACCCTTATAAACATCAAACTACTGTACTCATAAATAATCTTGTACTAACAATTTACGAATCTCACATACTCAAAAAGGCATATATGACCTCAGAATATCCTTTACCCTACATGTGGCGAAATAAATTACCATAGGGTCAAGCGGCAAGTCTCACATCATGGGTCATAACCTTTCTATTTTCATTTAAATTTTCATAAAACTACTATAGATTAAGTAAATGCCTACACCCAAAAAGTACTTTTTAGGGATTCCCACAATTCAATTCTTTTTTAAAATTATATTCTACTTCGTCATAGAATTCCAAGCGTCACGCCGTAGCAGAGAGCTAAAGCCCAAAACAGCCCAGTTAGTTCCTACGAGAGAAACAAAATACTTTTTACTCTATAACTCAATGCACCATACTAATAGCATGTATACACTTATCTGAGCATTGTAGAGACTTCAATCTACGCCAACAGCGGGACGCCAGTTCTTTCAATATATCTATAAGGTACCGAAGGAGCGGCGAATTGTTGTCACTATCTTAAAGAATTTCCTTTGTATTAACTTCTGAATGTCCGACAAAAGCTTCTGTTTCACCTATTCGGCTTCTTCAGGGATTCAAAAAGATCAGACTCTTATAAAAATCATCAGTTGATATTTGCCACAATTTCCAAACCTCGATAACAGACACCTCCTGCGTCTCCCATTACTTATATCAACGGCGTCTGACATCATCCTCATTTAAAGGGAAGTCAAATAAGCTGATACGCTCACTGTAGATGATGTAACATTTCAACAACAACTTTATACTCATCCTACCCTAAATGCACACATCCTTCAATCAAGACTCAACGACAATGAACATTACATCATATTGCAAATTAAACCATATAAAAACATATAAAAAGGAAACCCAAGAGGAACTTCACAGCCCTAAACACAACAGTTTCAAATAAACAAAGACCATTCGATTTTATCATTCAACCCATTTGGGTCCAGAGTATTCAAATCATAAATCCATTTTTGTTCTTTCTGAAGTAACAACTTTCCTCTGTCTTCTCTTCGTATATTAGGAAGAACTTGTTCCAATACTGTGCATCGTAGCTCTTCAAAAGTGTGATTCAAAGACATACAGTGCTGGACCAATGGAGTCTCTAGTCTAGCTTTAATAATGCTATATTTATGCTCTGCTAATCTTCTATGCAAAGGACGCGTAGTCTTACCAATATATACTTTAAGACAAGGATACCATAAGGCATATACCACAAATGAGGTGTTACAATTAGTATGTTGCTTTAGCTGAAACATTTTTTGCATGTATCGAGCACATAATTTGTTTTTCCTAACATATGACAGTAAGAACAACGTCCGCATTTATTATGACATACCAGAGAAGATTGAGTCTGTTTTGGTACTGCCAAACACAGCTGATCTCTCAGATTTCTACCTCTACTATATACCATATGTAAAGTATTACCAGATAGAACCGGGTGAGATGCAAAAATTTTCCATCTTTTTCGTATGGAGGCAGCTATCCGATTTGAAAGACTTGAATGCGGCAATACACACGTTTCTATTTCTCTGTTGATTTATTTGTTGGGAAAAGATATTGTTACTGTCATTGGATGGATTGGCGGGGGGTGGGGGGTGGACAAGGTAATGATGTCTTGAACTAAGGTGCCCCTTCTTCTTCTCCTCCACCCCCACCACCATATTTCAGTCAAGCGCGCCAGATCTGCCTGCAAAAAATATGGTAACCTTATGTGCCATATATCCTACAATTTTAGGTTATAAAGAAAAGTGGGTGCTACTTGTCTTTATAAAATAGCGCTTATGTAGGTGCTTCCCCATGGTGCCAGTTATTTTATTTATTGATTTATTTATTTGTCAGATTTTTATACTGCTAAGATAAGAACATTTAAGCAGTTCACAATCCATGTATTAGGGGAACAGAGAAAACCAAAAAACATTTGACCTAAGACATCTTAACGCCATAACGCAACTTAGTAAGTAGGCCTGCACTGACCTTTTTGTACCTGAGCGTGACGTGACTTTCTTATCTCATGGGTTCTCAGTGAGATTTGAGGCCTGGTTTCCCTGGTTCTTGGTCTGCTGTTCTAATAGTACCGATCATTTGTATAGTGCTACAAGGTATATGCAGCACTGTACAGACAAATGTAAAAGATGGTCCCTGCTCATCAGAGCTTATAATCTAGTCAAGACAGACAACACATCAGCTGTGGACAAGGATACATCTAGGGGAGTGGTAAGGAAACACATAGGAGACCAAGTGGATCAGGATCCAAAAACAACCTCAAAGAGGTGAGTTTTTAGCCTGGATTTGAAGAGACAGAGATGAAGCCTGATGTATAGACTCAGGTAGTTTATTCCAGGCATAAGGAGCAGCAAGGTGAAAGGATCGAAGTCTGGAGTTGGCAGTAGAAAAGGGCACAGTTAGAAGCAATCTGCAGTTCCGAGGAGGGGTGTAGGGAAAGATAAGAGAGGAAAGGTAGTGAGGAGCAGCAAAATGACTGCACATATAGGTCAGTAGGAGAATTCTGAATTGGATATGGAAATGGATAGGGAACCAATGAAACAACTTGAAAATAAGAGTTATATGAGCATGTTGAGGCTGGCGGAAAATTAACTGCATACCTGAGCTTTGAACAGATTAAAGGGGAGAGAGAAGATTCAGAGGGAGACCAGCAAGGAGGAGGTTGCAACTAAGCTACTCCTTCACTCTCTGTAAAAGACCCAAGGCAATGACTGAAACAAGGGATATAAAACTGGGGAAATAGAGAGCAACTAGCTCCAAATTATAGTTCATGCCTCCAGATCCCTAAGGTCGAAGCCCAAAAGGACAGGAGACGATTACAGTATGAGGTCAAAAAATAGGTATCTGTATTTTTTCTACCAGAACCTTTTCCCTACTTTTTACCTTTGTTATACTGTAAATTGGGACTGGCTCAGCCCTTCATTCCTCTTTTAGGTGAGGTCCACAAGATCTACCTTATCCATGAAACAGGCTTTTTCTCCTCCCTCCTCCTTAATTTCCATTCTCACTCTTAGTACTCTGGCAATAAGGGAACAAACATTAGACAAGTTCTGGAGACCTCCCTCAGTAGTAAACCCAGAGGCTCCTTTAGGAACTCTGGACTCTCACCAGTATAAGTCAGCTACCTCGTAGTAGTTCTCACCAGGGAAGAGTGTATATGTAGCCTCTTTCCGTAGAGCTCACACAAAAGAGGGGTCTCTGTGGAGCTGCTGTGACCTGAGGTAGCCAAGGGAAGCTCACTTCAACCGCTGTAGCAACCCCAGGTCCATTCCAAACAGGGGCAGGAGATGGACAGCAAGGCTCTTAGTACTTTGGCGTTTTTGTGCCAAGAACTACTCTGACAGAAAATGGAGTTACTACAAAACCAAAATTGAGAATTTGACACATTCCTCAGGAATGAAATCCATAAGGTAATTCCCACCCCCCAACTTATCTGGCATTACTTGTAGCTCTCCTAGTGGGTAGCTTCAGGGTTTCACTTCCGCCCTAGTAAAATCCCTTTTCCCTAGAATCCAATGTATTAATGCTGTGCCATTCTCTCGCTTCCCTGGACAGGTGCTGGATGAGGTCTCTCTCTCTCTCTCTCTTTCTCTCGCTGTCACTCTCTCTCGCTCTCTCTTTCTCTCTCACTCTCTCATTCTCTCTCTCTCTCTCTCTCTCCTCTCGTTCTTTCTCTGGCTCTCTCTCGTCTCTCTTGCTCGCTCTCTTTCTCTTGCTCGCTCTCTTTCTCTCTCTCTCGCTCTCTCTTTTGCTCTTTCTCTCTCTCTTTCTCTCGCTCTCTCTCACCCTCTTTCTCTCTCGCTCTCTCTCTTTCTCTCTCTCTTTCTCTCGCTCTTTCTCACCCTCTTTCTCTCTCGCTCTCTCTCTTTCTCTCTCGCTCTCTCTCTCACTCTTTTTCTCACTTCTCTCTCGCTCACGCTCTCTCGCTCTCTCTCTTTCGCTCTTTCTCTCGCTCTCTCTTTCTCTCCCGCTCGCTCTCTTTCTCTCGCTCTCTCTCACTCTTTTTCTCGCTCTCTTCTCTCTCGCTCATGCTCTCTCTCTCTCTCGCTCTTTCTCTCGCTCTCTCTCACTCTCGCTCTCTCTCTCTCTCTCTCTTTCTCTCTCTTGCTCTCTTTCTCTCTCTCATATTCATGAGGAATATCCTGAAAACCTGACCCATTAGTGATCCTCGAGGACTTGGTAGCACTCTCATCCCAAGGAGCAGCAGTAGCATTTTTAAGTAAAAGCAGTGCAAGAAATTAAGCCTGACCTTATTCTCTCCAGGTTTCTTTTCTGATTTTGTATCATATAGGGACTCCTTGTGGCCTTGGGCAAGCCACTTAACCCTCCATTGCCTCAGGTACACCTAGATTGTGAACCCTTTGGGGACGAGGGACTGTATCCAGTCCCTGTTTGTAGTGATTACATAATAATGTAAACCGCTTTGCTTGAAGGATAAGACGGTATAGAAAACTGGTTAAATAAATAAATAAATAAATACATATTGCCTATTTAGTTCCTGCTTCCCTTCTTAGCTGAAGGTAGCACATGTAAACGCATCGGAATTTGATATATATAATTCTTCTTTTCCTGTGACTGGCATGTCAATCAACAGAGGAAAAATACAGACTTGGAAAAGAGCTGGGTATAGGTGTGCGTTGCCAATGGCCATGGTGCCTGTTTAATCAACTGTCTGAATCAATTCTCATTGGCTTCTCTCCTGTTTGCCAGCATTTTATTGGCCAGTTCAGTGAATTTGACAGCAAAATTTCTACGTGTCTTGGCGGAGGTGAAAGCCTAGGCATGACAGATGGTGATGAAGCATCGTTTCC
The DNA here is from genome assembly GCA_033557465.1 of Ichthyophis bannanicus. NCBI lineage: Eukaryota > Metazoa > Chordata > Amphibia > Gymnophiona > Ichthyophiidae > Ichthyophis > Ichthyophis bannanicus. The sequence goes on from CM066033.1 coordinate 551,332,694, forward strand.
CGGATCTTCTCTTCAATACTTGAATCCTGGCCACTAAGTAGCTGATGCCATTGTTCCATTAATGGATGATTATAATAAAAGCAGGCGTGTACAGTACTTACTGTGATCCTTATCCTCATGCTCTGCTACGCGGTGACATTTATTAATGGACCAGGGTGGAACAGACTTCGATATGGAGAGGAAAAGCATAGTTGCAAGGATAGCTATAGTGCTCCCAGTAAAGGGGCTGCCTGCTTTGATAAATAAGAGAATAGTGTTGGCAAAGTGCCTTATAAAAAGGTAAAGTCGGGGACATGAAGAATAACTACACAGGGGAAATCTTTTCAGCTATCAAAACTGTTTGCAGGATTTCAGGGGATTTGTCTGTGTGTGGGTGGTTGTATAACTGCTAAGGATATGCAAAGAAAGACATTTTGGTTCATTTTCAAGTGGTACATCCAGGGACAGACTTAATTTTGCAAACATAGACATGCCCAATATAGACATCTGTAGGGGTGTCTACATAGATGTCACCATATTTCAGAACCTGGACATCTAGCTATAGCCTAATGGTTAGACTAGTGGACTAACAACAGGCTGACAGGGTTCAAATCCCACTGTTGCTATCATTGTGCTGAATACTGGGGCTGAAGGAGCGCTTTCTTCTCTACACACTCTGGATGTTTTTCGGTTAAAACGAGCACTTTTCAGATGCTTGTTCAGGCCCGGTACAGATCTGACGTTAGATGTGACACTGGACGTCCATGAAATTTCTAAGATCCATCCCATCTTCCCCTCAAAACCCCCTCCCCCTCCTAATCATCAAGCTGTTGAATCTGAGATGGATTAACGTAGCTGCAGTACCTCACTCACAATCCAAACGCAAATTTACTGATGGAATCCATATTCATGTTTGTGGGCTCCCATAAGGCACAAGAAATTAGCCATGTGTGGAGGCTAGCTAAAGTGCAGAAATCATAAACCACCAAAGACCAGAAATACCCCAAACTATAAACTTTAATATCAAACTGCCAACAGGGCTACCAGCATTTCTGAAAACAGTGAACAACCTCCCCCCCCCCCCAATTTATAATGACACCACCCCCCAGAATTGGTAATACAAAAAAAAGATGCTGATTCACCCTCCCTCTCCCCCTCCTACTCTGGATCTGCCAGAACCGAGATACGTGCCAGCAGCTGATGCCTGACCACTAGCACGCACGGATCTCTGCTCTCAGGCTCTCCAGATGGGTCACCATGAGGCTGAAAGAATTTGAGACCGTGGCAATGCTATGCAACATCTTCTGTCACAAGACCATCAGGTACAAAAGGACTTCAGGGTATATAAATTCCATGGACACCTCACAGGTGCCCACCTGGTACAGCAAGGAGGCAGTCTGGACAGTCTGGGTAACCAGAACCTTTAACACATCCCCAGCCTGTCCATCTGCCTCCTTCTCCACCCTCCCCTTTGCCCTCTCACACTCCCCTTCAGTGAGAGGGGCCTCTGCTGCTGGCTACTCTTTCTCCATCCCCTCAGGCAGCCTACGTCCATGTGCTGCTAGCTGATGCCCTGCAATCTCCTCCCTCGTTGCTGGAGGAGGTGGCCGGTGCTCCTCTTCCTCCTCCACCTCCTCATTGGAGAATTTGTCCTTGTCAGAGGTTTCTGGCTGCTCTATTGTCCCTGCTTCCAATGAGGGATCTTCCTCGTGTGATGAGGTCCCATCAGTGCTGCTATTTCCACCTCTCTGAGGAATCGGGCCTGGATGGCTCAGCTGTGGGTAGTTCTGTGGTTTCTGCTGTAAAATGAAGGCTACAGTTAGTTTTACGATGCCAGTAAATGGGTTACAAGCAGCTAGACATGGCAAATGAGCTCCCAGTGCCTTTGTTAGAACAGTATACTGGCTTAGTTTTCCAAACCTGACCTGGAATATGGAGGTCTGAGGTACCTTAACATTGTAAATGGGTGAAGATGATCTGCACACGTTGTAGAGGGGAACATAGAGCTGTCATGGAAGCTATATGTTTGTGGAAGCTCCCAGACCATTCTTGCAGCCACTACCTGATTACAGAGCCGCTTAGTTTGCAACTCCTGTGAGCTCTCATACTACTAGACCTGCAGCTGCTCATGATAGTGCTGGAAACAGCCAATCTAGGCAACCTCCTTGACTAGGGTTCACAATAGGCTGTCACTGCAGTTTAGCACTATATGCTGTGAGCATGCATCTCATAGAATGGCCAAGTACAGTTAATATTCCATAGTTACTGACTCTTGTGGGACCTCCCTGTCCATGTAATTGATGTTTCAACAGCTGCGCCATAACTTCCACTTCCTGCAGCTCCTGCCTGGTGCACGTTGGGGTAGGACGTCCGCATGCCCTGTACCTGATCTTCAGTGCCTCTGCGTCTCAAAGAATGCAGACTGCCTTTGGAGGAAGAATGAGATGCATATTATTAGAGATCTGATCCATTATCGTCTTCTCTCTCCTAATATCCTTACAACTGGTTCCCCAGTTTATTACTGGGAGTATAACACATCATTTAGGGGGTGATCAGTGGCACATGCACTTGTGGGGTAATGGGAAAGAGGGCCAGCTGCCCTTGATGCCTGCCTGCTTGCCACTGTGTGCTGAGGCCTGATGGCAAATTCACCTATCTCCATATGCTCACCCGGGATACTTTATCCTGTCAGTATATGCCTGACCTGTCCACCTTCACTGTATACTCCTGAAGAAAGCACACACAGTTGCAGCTCAAAGACCAGGAAAGACCCTGCTCATCTTGGCTATATGACAGAGCTGCATTCCTCAATAGCATGGACCGATTTCGTGCATGGGAAGGATGGGCTTCGCTTGGGCAGGCTGCAAACGGGAACTTGGTCGTTCTCTGCTTCCGTGCATACCCCACAGGTGGTGCTTTGCAGCTGTGTAGCTCCCTATGAGGTGTCAGAAATATAAATCTAATTTTACCTGGTCAGGGCCATGCAGTTCCTTTCACACACCTTCTCTGCTGCTCTATGCAGGGCTCGGTGACCTCCGGGCAACTAAACAGAGAGCACCAGATACATATATTCCCTCCTGGCGGAGATTTTGGTGCTCTTCAAAAGTAGCATACTATTAGCCATGGAACTAATTGAGGACTGGAAACACATAGACATGCTTCCATAAGGGAATATGTGCCATGCGCATGTGAATTGCAGTTGGGTAGATGCAATTGTCTGCCAAAATGGAACTTGTACATGTAGGTTACACCTGAAGCATCCAGAAATACACCATTTTGCACGTACATCCACCCCATTGGCACCTTCTGTATTTTCCACATGTATCTGGCCTGTCAGCACAGATGCCTGTGCACCCCCATTTTAGAATGTATTTGCACATTATTGCTACCCCTGCTGCCAAATATATTTTTAATGAGTACATGCCACTACTTCACAACACACACACACAGGTGTATACTACTATACGACTGGGTATATACTATACAACTGGGGTTTCTAGTCCCACAGGTGCTCCTTGTGGTCTTGGGCAAGCCACTTAACCCTCCATTGCCCATGTTCCCTGTAAAATAGTTATCACCAAGTTATAATGCCCTGTTCAATGTAATTTCAGATTGTTCAATGTAAACCGCCTTGATATAATGAAAGGCAGTATATAAGAAATGTTAAATAAAATAAATAAAAATAAATACTATGGGACTGTGATGGGGTCTATAGAGTGTTGCCCGTCCCTCTCCAGAGGGATTATCAACAGGCCCATTTAAGATAGCCTGTAGCACAGAGTTCAAGGCCAGGAAGGCGTGGCTTACAAGGAAAGGTTAAAAACCCAGCAAACTGCAGGAGGGAGGGAGGCCTGTGGAGCCAGGAGTCCTTTCAAGGCAAGCCATACCAAGGTAGAAACTTTAAGTGGGCTGGAGGAAGGGCTGAGAGACCAGCTTTGTGAAGTTGTAACAAACTGAGTCTGAATAAATACAAGTTTTGTTTTCCCTGAACTATTGTCTGTTTGGTGTTTGAACAGAAAACCCCTTCCCACCGCATGCCACACTTCCACAGAGACTTGAGGGGTGGAGATATGTCCATTTTACATGATCTTCAGATGTTACACCTTCTTTAAAATTCACATAGACTGGTAGACATTGTTGTTTCCACATTCCTTCCACTACATAAATACCCTTTCTAAAATGTGCCTTTATATGTGTGTAGAGTTAATTTAGCACACATTTTTGTCCACATAAAGTTTTGCAAAGTAAATGTCTGTCCCTAATACCTGTAATACTAGAGCACTGTCATACTTGTGCTACCAAACACAGAAAAAAAATAAAACTGTTTCCTAGGAGCCCAACAAATTTGAGCCAAGTTTTTCTCTGTTTTGCTCTATACGGAGCAGGGGGGGATTAATTTCAAAGGAAAAGTAATTTTTCTGCCTAGGCTCGTTCCTGGGGTGCGATATACTTTGCTAGAAACCTCCTGACCTCTGCGATAGGGATTCCACCACCAGGAAAAGGAAAAGTGTTCGTCAGAAAAGAAGCATCCCTGACAGCATTCTGACATAAAAGGACTTAGAATCTCAGCAGCAGAGCAGAAAATTACACACATGGCATCCGGCCGGCTGATTCGGTCCAGAAATGAAAACCAGCCAAGAGTGTGTGGAAGAGATGAAAAGCAGGAATAAACATAAGATTGGCGGTACTGAAACAGCTACTCCTGCTTCTCCAGTCTGCCCAAGTTTCCGATAGGAGAAATTCATAGCATGAAAGTGTTTTACATACAATGCACCTAATGTGCATGTTAATATTGCTAGTTAGCATATGAATTGAGCTAATCTACATATTAATTGATAGACTAAACACCTGGGTGAGAAGGTCTGCAAGCACATCTGCAAAACAGCACTTCAAGAGTCTAGATAAGGAACGCAGAGCAAAGGATTTTTTTTTATTGTATTCAGATGAAAAGAGATAGGTACATGTAATATTAACCCCACTGTCATGGGTGGTGCAGAAGAAACCTGCCCTTTGAGAATAAACAAAGCTTTCTAGGCTCCTGCTTCCGATAATAACAGTATGTTAGCTCTTCCAAGCTGGAATAAATACAGGTTTGTTCATTTGTTATGATTATCATACTGAGACGTGGTTGATGAGCATCAGAGAGCAAATGGGTTGAGCCATGGCGTAATATAAGTGTATTAGCAACCATGGCGCACTGTGAAAAGGCTTTGAAACAGCCATCAAATGGATTGGTTTGAAAAGACATTGAAGACCAGTGTTTCTGCAAGGTTAAAGAAAAAGATGAGAGGAAAAAAAGAGAGGGAGCGAGAAGGCTTCTGTAAGGTACTTGGTGAGACCTCACCCAAAGCACTCTCCATTTATGGAGGATGTACTTCTAAAGGGACGCCAAGAGGCTGGAGGTAATCCAGAGACAACCAACCTAGTGCAGGCTCTGCACCTAACATCCTGTAAACGAAAGGAAATAACTTTATGTATGTGTACATCAGAGGAGATGAGAGACGGGGATACGATATAGGCATTCAGATACCCAAAAGGTATAAATCAAACACAAAAAGCAATTCTTAAGAGGACAATATACTCTAGAGCAAGAGGTTGCTACGATATGAGTCTTCAGGGACATAGCAAGAACAGAGAATCTCCTTTTCACCTGATCTCCTTTTCTCTCCCCTTTTCTTTCCCCTAGTTTATCCCTGCTTACACCTTCTGTGTTTTGTCTTGATTAGATTGTAAGCTCTGATGAGCAGGGACTGTCTCTTACTTGTCTATGCAGCGCTGTGTACGACTTGTAGCGCTTTACAATGGCTCAGTAGTAGTAGTAGTAGAATATTTATTTAATAAAAGCCCGATGGAGGCATGGAATGAACTCCTAAGGGAGATGATGGGGACAAAATGGTAATAGAATTGAAGTAAGCTTGGGAAGAATGCCGAGGATCCTTACTTAGGGGAAAGTCGGACACTGGCTTGAGTAGGTGATATTGCATGAGGATAATGATCCTTATCTGCTCTCCTAGTCTATGATAGCCATAGGAACAAGATGGTAGGTTGCAATGTTTTAAAGCATTCATCCTTCACTCTATCAAGAGTAAAAGCAAGAGAGGAGGAGATAAGGGGCAGAACATCGGGTGGAGAAAGGGAAAACTAGTTGGTACTACCGTAGCCGAGAGTTAACCAGATGAGTAAGCTGTACCCTCCAGAAACCAATTAAGTTCACCAGGTTGCTTGTGGCACGTACTGTCTGGCAAGATGACAAGGACCTAGAAGGCTGGATTTTCAAGCAGCAGCCTGACCTGTTTTGGTAGTTGTTTCTAAAGCTTGACACTAGGACATGGAGAGCTTGTATTAGATTAAGCAGGGAAATTAAAGATTATCATAATACCTAGAGGTCTATCTAAAACGGATACTCACAGGTACCTAGGAGGCTGGATGTTCAAACAGCAGCCATACTATGCTACAGCAATAGAAGTGAACTAGTACAGTAATAACAGAGTTCTAGCAGAGATGCACGTGCTCACATTGCTGGGCCAGGCTGACCAGCTGCGTAAGGAACCTAGACAGAAGAACAGAAAATGATGGCAGATAATGACCATACGGCCTATTTAGTCTGCCTATCCACATCAACGACTAAATTCTACAACCCCTTCCTCTCTTTTAGAGATCCTCTGTGCTTGTCCCATGCTTTCTGGAATTTACATACAGTCCTGCTCTCTGCCACCTCATCTGGGAGGCTATTCCAAACAACCTAATGGAGGAGTAGCCCAATGGTTAGAGCACTGGCTTGGGAACCAAGAGACCAGGGTCCAATTCTCACCAGCACTCCTTGTGGCCTTGGGCAAGTCACTTAACCCTGCATTGCCTCAGAAAAATCCAAGTTATCAATGTCCCTGTTTAATGTACATTACCAAGTTTAAGTTACAATGTAAACTGCTTTGATTGAAATGATAAAGAGGTATATAAAACCTATTAAATAAATAAAAATCTACCATCCTTTCCATAAAGAAATGTTTTCTCAGACTACTTATGAGTCTATCCCCTTTCATCTTCATCTTATAACCCCTTGGTCCAGAACTTCCTTTCAACTGGATGAGGACACCTCCTCTGCATTTATACCATGGAGGAATTTAAATGTCTCTATCATATATTTGCTCTCCTGCCTTTCTTCTAAATGTACATATTGAGATCTTTAAGCTTGTTTCCATGACAAGTCCCCCAAAACATGGTCCAATGTATTTCTATGGGAGAATCAGTTCCCACTTGTGTAGCATAGAAACATAGCAGTTAGGGAATTCCTCTTTTCAAAAGGGCTCTCGCCCCCAAAACTAATCCCCTCCTTTGCAATGGCCCCACCATCCTGCAGCTGCCCTGCCCCCAAAAATATGTTCCCACAACTCAACCAACACTCTGCAAAATGCACCCTCTCCTAAAAATACTCCCCCCCCACCCCACAACTGCCCCATCACTGAAACTGCACCATATGATGGAGCAGAGGCACAGTTTCAGTTCCTCAGGGAGATGGCAGCCTCCATGGCCTCTATATCAAACACCTGTCGCCAGTTGTCCTCCCATCAGGGGCAGGATGCAGCTGTCTTTCAAGAGGAGCCCCCTGCAGCAGCATCAGAGCATGACGAGGCACATGATACAGGGGAGGGCGAGGACACAGCAAAGAAAGCCTCCGAGATTGCGCCATTGCGATGCAGCGCCCAGGTAGGGAAGTAGGCAGGGCCTGATCACGAGCTAGGTGGTGGGGGTGATAAGAGAGCACAGTTTAGGCAATGTTTGTTTGACTGCACCGTAATAAATCTGACAGCATTTTTTCTAGAAGATTTGATGGATGAGTCTGTTCTTGGTGGCAAGTACTAATGCCATCTGCTGTGGGGTCCCTCTCTGCACCCCTTCCTCTTCTGCAGCATCTGTCCCTTCTATCGCTTCACCCTCACGGCTGGGGATGCCGCACTGCATAACAAGGTTACGTAGGATGCAGCAGGGTGTGAAGATCCTGCACCCACGTTCAGGACTGTACAGCAGCTTGCCCCCACTGCAGTCTACAAAAATAAATAGTGTCCCACTGCAGTCTAGGCATCGGAAGCTTCTTTTGAGGACCTCAGCTGCCCGTTTCACCACTGCCCTGATCCTCTAGTGTGCCTGGTTGTATCACTCTCCTTGCAGAGTCTGTGGGTGGTGCACAAGTGTCAGTAGCCATGGTCGGAGAGGGTGTGCACTGTTACTTATGGAAGCAGGGGGACAGGTAGACATCAGTACAGCAACTGTGTGCCAGATGTGTTAGGGCTGGAGGGGTGGTGGACATATTTACAGCGCCTTTCACATGACTGTGATATGAGGCAGTGCATTCTGGTGACATTTCCTGCAGGGCCCTCTGCAGCATGTCATTGTTTGGCTGCTGTACAGACTCTTGCCATGTCTCTAAGATGCACTGCTCAGCACGTTCAGAGGCTTTGCCACCTCTGACCTGCTCTTCTCCATTGGGGTCCCCTGCTGCTGTTCAGATGTGACCATGCTGACTGCAAAGTTTCAATATTGACCTGGTATATTTTAAATTCATTAGATTTTCTAAAATATATCTCTCTACTAATATTTCATCCAGGGCTAGCCCATGAACTAGGCAGTTCCCTAGGGCGGCAGACCCTGGTGGGCGGCTTCTGCGCTGCAGCAGTCTTTAAAACATCCACAAGGAAGGGAGGCAGGAGTGGTGCGCCATGAGCACGCACGCAGCACTGAAACAGTAGTTCAGCTGCCTCTTCCCAGGGACGGGGGGGGGGGGGGTAGGGTGGCATTGCAGGCCGGATGGCGGTGCAGTCTTTAGTGAGTATGGAGGGTCTGCGACAGAAAACCTCGGACCGTCACTGATGACGCCCATTAGCATATTTTACTGAGTGCTGTAGTTATACAGTTATGAATCCATATTTTCAACTAAAAATGAATGCCCTGTGTTTAAATCACCAAAGCAATGGAATTCCCCTCTCAGTCCAGAATGATACCCATTATAATTGTCTGCTGATTGGTCGTGAGCATGCTAGCAAAATCATTTATTTACAGGGCACTGCACCTGATGGGATTATGGTAAATTAGCTCATTGACATAGAGTGGCGCATTCAGATTGGGTGAAAAGATCAGAATGCAGACGTTCCCAGACATGAATACTTCTGAGAGGAGACAGCTGCTGGTTCAAGGAAATGTTACAAACCAGACACCACCAGGCAAGAAGGAAATCGAGGACATGGTTTGAGCATTGTGCTATAATGAAGCAAATTAAAAGATAGCTAAATGTAAAAGCAGCATATACACTAACATCCCTGAGCCCATAAAACTGGGTCCCACAAATTGGTCTGTGATGAGGCATGTGCACAGGCAAGAAAAATTTGGTGAGTTTTTCATTTTTTTTCGTGAAGGTTTTTTTCCTGATTTTCAGGTGTTTGTTCAGTTAGTTTCATACATTCATTTTAATGGGGCATTTTTTTAGTGTTTGCTATATTGATTTAACATGCACTAACTCTTGAATTAAGGCACTACCTTTTTGAAGGCACACTAACAAGCCAAGTGCACACCCCCCGGCATGGAACTGTGGGATTATGAACCAGAGAATCTTGTGTGTATGAGAGAGAAAGAGACTGATATATTCATATAACACAGATCCAGCTCCATTGGTATCTAGTGAACTGTAATACAAGATTTTGACTCTTTTGTCTTTAAATTATCTTAGCTGTCCATTAGCACTGTTGAACAGTGCCTTCTACAGAGCATTAGTAGTGAAAAACAGTTGCCTATTGCACTTACCTGCAGTATGAATTTTAAAGTGTAGCAGCATTTTGTTGACAGGAGAGCTGGTTGCTTACATGAGGATATGTGACTCGAGCTATGCTTAAATATTCCAAAAATCATAGGCGTTGGAAAGGGGTGGGCCACACGGACCCTGGCCCCACCAAAAATTGCAGTGGCAGGCAGCAGGCTGCCAGCGGGGATCCCATCTCCCATGGACAGAAGTGGAGAAGCCACAATTGCAGCAAAGACCCTTCCTATCTGCTGCGGGAAATCAGATCCCAGCAGGCAGCCTGCTGCCTGCAGGCCACAATCATGGCAAAGACCCTTCCTATTCTGCCCACGAGGATCCAGTCTCTCACGGGCAGAAGAAGAAAACCCACAATTGCGCAAAGACCCCTCCCATTCTGCTGTAGGGATCCATTCTCCCGCAGGCAGAAGAGGACGAATCTCTGCCCACTGGGTGGAAATTGGGGGTGGAGTTAGGGCGGAGCTTGGGACAGTTCTTGAGCCCCCCCCAAAATAAAAGACCTTCCGCCGCCCCTGCCAAAAATGGTTTTCCCAATACAGTGAGATAATATTTGCAATACCTCTGGTTTTTATCACATCAAGTTTGATCTGTAACTTCATAAATATAACATGGAATGATGGATATGGAACCGATTTTTTCCGATTTAACTCACTGCTTACTGTGCAAAGGAGGGTCACACCTAATACTGTCCTGTCTTAAATGAATGTCTGCATGACAGCAGTGTAAAATGATACATATGATATTGGCCATGCTTATAAAGAAACATAGAGTGCTCGTACATTCTGGAATGGTACAGCAAAATGAAATATTCAAGAGATGGGTCATAAAAACTTTGTAGCAAAAGTCCCGCAATTCTCACATGTGATTGAGAGGTAGATATCAGGATAAGTTGGGACAACGATAGAATCTGCAACCACTCCACAATAGAATGTGCGAATGTACAGAAGAAATACGTGCCTGGAGTTCAATGGAGCAGGGCCACCAGCTAAAATCAAGTCATGTCATCGGTAGCACATTAATCCACTCTTGTTCTTCATCTCCCAGTTCTTAGAATTTTTCAGATAAATTAAAGAAAATGTCATTCAAAAAGACAAAAACCCCAAAACAAACTGGATATCCTTATAAGAACATAAGATATGCCAAAGTGGGTCAGACCAAGGTCCATCAAGCCCAGTATCCTGTTTCCAACAGTGGCCAGTCTAGGTCATACGTACCTAGCAATTTCCCCAAAAGACACAGGTTCCACAAAGCTTGTACCGGGTCAAGCATTGATATCCTGGGTCCCTTTTTAAAACCCATTTATTTCAACACGCTTTCGATTTGCCCACTACCGTCCCTTCCTGAGTTTGGTCTTGTTATGTTTGTGGTATTTTATTGTATGTTTGCACTGTCCTTTTTCCCTCTTTCCTATTTTTATTATGGCGTTCTTTTTCTATAGTTAGGGAGCGTAGTCTTTATTATTATTGTAAACCGCTTACATGCTTCGGCCAATGCGGTATATCAAGTTTGGGAATAAAGATAAAGATAATAAAGATAATAATGGTTTATGGACCTTTCCTCCAGGAACTTGTCCAAACCTTTTTAAAACCCAGCTACACTAACAGCCTTTACTACATCCTCCGGTAACAAATTCCAGAGTTTGATTACAAGTTGCGTGAAAAAATATTTTCGCTTATTTGTCTTAAATAGTTTCCCCTGTAGCTTCATTGCATGTCCCCTAGTCTTTCTATATTCTGATAGCTTAAACAATTGATCTATGTTTACCCGTTCCACTCCATTCATTAATTTATAGACCTCTATCATATCTCCCATCAGCAGTCTCTTTTCCAGGTTAAAGAGCCCTAACCTTTGTAGCCTCTCTTCATAGGAGTATCCTTCCATTCCCTTTACCATTTTGGTGGCTCTTCTCTGTACCTTTTCTGATAACACTATATCCTTTTTAAGATACGACGACCAGAATTGCACACAATATTCAAGGTGTGGTCGTACCATGGAACGATACAGAGGCATTATAATATCCTTTGTTTTATTTTCCATTCCTTTCCTTATGATACCTAGCATTCTATTTGCTCTCTTGGCCGCCGCTGCACACTGGGTAGAGAGTTTTAACATGTTATCCACGATGACGCCTAAATCTTTTTCCTGGGTGCTGGTTCCCAATGTGGAACCTTGCATTGTGTAACCATAGTGTGGGTTGTTCTTTCCTAGGTGCATAACTTTGTACTTGTCCACATTAAATTTCATCTGCCATTTGGATGCCCAGTCTTCCAATTTATCCGGATCCTCCTGCAGTTTTCCACAATCCCCTTGGGTTTTAACAACTTTAAACAGTTTTGTGTCATCTGCAAATTTGATAACCTCACTAGTTATTCCCTTTTCCAGGTCATTTATGAATATGTCAAAAAGCAGAGGACCCAGTACAGATCCCTGGGGTACTCCACTATTCACCTTTTTCCATTGGGAAAATTGGCCATTTAGCCCTACCCTCTGCTGTCTATCTTTTAACCAGATCCCGATCCACAATAGTACACTGCCTCCTATCCCATGACTTTTTAGTTTTGCCAAACGTCTCTGATGAGGGACCTTGTCAAAGGCTTTCTGAAAGTCCAGATACACTATATCAACCGACTTACCTTTATCTACCTGTTTATTCACACCTTCAAAAAAACATAACAGACTAGTAAGACAAGATCTTCCTTCTCTAAAGCCATTTTGGCTGTCTCCCATTAGGCCATGACTATCTACATGCTGAGTAATTTTGTTTTTTTATGATGGTTTCTATCATTTTTCCCGGTACTGATGTCAGGCTCACCGGTCTGTAGTTTCCCGGATCACCCCTGGAACCCTTTTTAAAAATTGGCGTTACATTGGCGATCCTCCAGTCTTCAGGTATTACAGATGATTTTAATGAAAGTTCACAGATTACTAATAGCAGGTCTGCAATCTCATATTTCAGTTCTTTCAACACCCGTGGATGTATACCATCTGGTCCAGGTGATTTGCTACTATTCAGTTTATCAAATAATTGTAATACATCTTCCTGGTGTAGCGATATTTCTCTCAATTCCTCTGCAGTATCACCTTTAAATACCACTTCAGTCTTGGGTAACATCCCTACATCTTCCTCAGTAAAGATCGAAGTAAAGAATTCATTCAGTCTCTCCGTTATAGCCTTGTCTCCTCGTACTCCCCCTTTTATCCCTCTGTCATCTAACGGTCCAATTGACTCTCTCACAGGCTTTTTGCTATGAATGTACTTGAAAAAGTCTTTATTTCGCAGTTTTGCTTCCATAGCAAGTTTCTTCTCAAATTCTCGCTTTGCCTGCCTTATCAATGCCTTGCATTTAACTTGCCAGTGCTTGTGCTGTTTCCAGTTTTCGTCGTTTGGCTCTTTTTTCCATTTCCTGAAAGATGCTTTTTTGGCAGCAACAGCCTCTCTGACCTCACCTTTAAACCATGCTGGCAGTTTTTTGGACTTTCTTCCACTTTTCTTAATGCGTGGAATACAGCTGGTCTGGGCTTCCAGGATAGTATTTTTAAACAACACCCAAGCTTGATGTAAGTCTTTAACCTTTGCAACCGCTCCTTTTAGTTTTTTCTTACTTATTTTCCTCATTTTATCCTAGTCTCCCTTTCGAAAGTTAAAAGGTAGTACTGTGGATTTACTTATTATCCCTCCTCCACTAATTAAATCAAACTCGATCATGCTATGATCACTATTGCCAAATGGCCCCAAAACCCTTATCTCCTGCACCAGATCTGGTGTCCCACTAAGGACTAGGTCCAATATGGCTTCCCCTCTGGTCGGTTCATGAACCAGCTGCTCCAAGAAGCAGTCATTTATTTCATCTAGGAACTTTATCTCCCTAGCATGTCCTGCCGTGATACTGACCCAGTCGATACCGGGGTAATTGAAATCACCCATTATTATTACTGTGCTGTGACTTTTGTTAGCTTCCTTGATTTCTTTGAGCATTTCATCATCCATTTGTTCATTCTGGCCAGGCCGTCGATAGTACACCCCCACTGCCATCACATTCCCCTTCATACATGGAATTTCAATCCATAGAGATTCTACAGCAAATTTTGTTTCCTGCAAAACTTTAATCCTTTCTGACTCAATGCCCTCTCTAACATAGAGCGCAACCCATTCACCAATTTGATCAGTTCTATCATTACGATATAGTTTGTATCCAGGTATCACAGTGTCTCACTGGTTATTCTCCTTCCACCATGTCTCTGAGATTCCAATCATATCTAACCTCTCATTTAGTGCTATATATTCTAACTCTCCCATCTTATTGTTTAAACTTCTAGCATTTGCATACAAGCATTTTAGAGACTGTATTTTATTAATATTAATCTGGCTATTGGTAGACATGGGTAATTTGGAATCTTTACGCTCTGTCTGCACCATACTCAAGGGCATTTGGGCTACTTTTCTCTTTTTTGGAACCTCTCTGCTTTTGGTAGTATCCTTCAAGGATACCTTCTTCCGAACCATGCGCTCTTGGTTTCCCCTATTTTCTAGTTTAAAAGCTTCTCTATCTCCTTTTTAAAGGTTAGTGCCAGCAGTCTGGTTCCATCCTGGTTAAGGTGAAGCCCATCCCTTCGGAAGAGCCTCTCCTTTCCCCAGAATGTTCTCCAGTTCCTAACAAATTCAAATCCCTCATCCTTGCACCATCGTCTCATCCACGCATTGAGACTCCGGAGCTCTGCCTGCCTTTTGGGTCCTGCACGTGGAACGGGAAGCATTTCGGAGAACGCTACCATGGAAGTTCTGGATTTCAACTTCCTACCTAAAAACTATTTAGCCTCCAAACCCTCCCTACCATATTTTCCTATGTCATTGATACTGACATGTACCAAGACAGCAGACTCCTCCCCAGCACTATCTAAGACCTTATCTAGGCGGTGCGTGAGGTTCGCTACCTTCGCACCAGGCAGGCATGTTACCAGGAGATCCTCACGTCTAACAGCCACCCAGCTATCTACATGCCTAATGATTGAATCACCAACTATAACAGCTGTCCTAACCCTTCCCTCTTGGGCACATGGCCCTGGAGAAACGTCCTCAGTGCGAGAGGGTTTTACATCACCTGGAGGACAGGTCCTTCATATTGATGTAGGAATTTGCAGCTCTGGAAAGGGCAAATCTTCTTTTTCTACTCGTAACTTGTCACCTGTATTATACTGTATCCTTGTTATTTTTCCTGATGGGAATTTTTGTTCATTTTCCCACTTGCTATCTTTATTCAAGTAAATTTAGTGGTGACGAAGGCTGCCATTATTCCATCCAGAATTTGATGCTACGATGAACTCCTGCTCAGGCGTTTCATGTCTTCAGTACTGCTACAATTATTCCATCCTTAGTACATTTAAAGAAAGAACATTTAAATAATACAGTCGCTTGAGAAAAAGTACAAAAAGAAAAACTTTTAACCGTCATGATCTTGTGGCCACTCACCAAACGTCTACTGCCATCTTGTGGAAAGAGAGGAAAAGGCAAAGCCTTATGCAGGAGGAGATGGGACCAGGCCCGCAGTATTTGAGCACGCTTCTCTTTAATCTGCATGATTAGCTAAACGGAACAGCTCACTAATTAATCTCTAGGTAATGATAAAAGGGGATCAGCCCAGGCTAATGAGCTTACTCTAGTTTTGTGCCGTTGATGCCGAGCGTTAAATCTTCTCATCAGAAATTTACATATAAATTGTGTCACAATTTATCTCTAATGACTAGTATAGGTAATGTTCAGATATTAGGGCAATAATAGCAATGACTTGGTGTAAACGAAGTAGCTGCTTCCAAAAGAGCAGTAGAATCTTCAGGATCAATTTAATTAACCTTTTGGCAGAAGGTTGCTTGTGTGTGCAGAGTTTGAGGAGTCCTCCTCCTGATCTTTTTTTCATGCACAGAAAACTGAAGAAAGAAATATTCCACAATGGATGAGCCCCATTCATTACTAGATTAGAAGCAGTGGGAGGGGTGATATTGATGAACAAGACTCAGAGGGAAAGGAATCAAGATTTAAAAACCATTACTATCACACTCCTGCATATAGAAAGATGATGGCAGAAAAAGACCACATGGCCCATCTAGTCTGCCCTTCTTTATCAACTACTACAACAGTCCCCTCTTTTCCTTTACAGATCCTCTGTGTTTGTCCCATGCTTTTTTTTAATTCAGATACTGTTCTCGTCTCCACCACCTCCACAGGGAGACTGTTCCACGGATCCACCACTCTTTCCGTAAAGAAATATTTCTGCATATTACTCCTGCCCTTTAACCCTCATCCTATGTCCCCTCATAGCAGAGCTTGCTTTCAATCAAAAGAGGCTCTCCTTCTGTGCATGTATGCCACGGAGTATTTAAACATCTCTATCATATCTCCTTTATCCTGCCTTTCCTCTAATATATACATATTAAGATCCTTAAGTCTGGGAGGAGTGGCCTAGTGGTTAGGACACAGTACCTCAGGCAAGTGCCAGAGGGCAGAGGGTTCAAGTCCCACCTGGGGGACAGCAATCTCAGGCCAGAGGGACTGGGGTTTCTAGTCCCTTAGGCACTCCTTGTGGCCTTGGGCAAGCCACTTAACCCTCCATTCCCTCAGGTACACATAGATTGTGAGTCCTTTGGGCAGGGGCAGCTCAAGGTAATCTGCTGCCTGAGGTGAAGGATGAGATGGCACCCCCTCCCTCCCCATAGAGGGGGCAGGGCGTTTTCAAAACTCCAATCAGGGACTGAACCAAACCAAAAAGCTGATTAGATTATATGGAGGAAATGCAAGATGTTTGCACACCAAGGAACTAAAAGAGAGCGAGAACCACAGCACAGTTTATAACACTAAATTATAACTCATTTTTATTTTGGTGTTATAAACTGCGTTATGGTTCTTGCTTTTTCTTTTTCAACATATAATTTGCATCCACAGAACCCCCTTCCTCAACAGTGGGTGCAGAGCAGAACCAGGACATTCATCCACAGAACTCAATATCTTAAAAAAAAAATCTGATTCTGATCATCTCACTAACAACAACAAACATTCTCCAGTACCAGGCATATGGTGAACTAATACAAAACCCTACAACAAAGTCACTGAGTATCTATAGAGCAAATCTACCATACTATCCCATCAGCACCAACTTCCAAACACCCAAGCTTGATGTAAGTCTTTAACCTTTGCAACCGCTCCTTTTAGTTTTTTCTTAACTATTTTCCTCATTTTATCATAGTCTACCTTTCGAAAGTTAAAAGGTAGTACTGTGGATTTACTTATTATCCCTCCTCCACTAATTAAATCAAACGCGATCATGCTATGATCACTATTGCCCATCCAAAAAACGCTTCACTGTAAATACTACAGTGGGCCTGGAACATCCATACACCTATTTGAAAAGCTGAACAAGTCAAATTACTACAGTACAGTATAGATCTTTATGTACAAACTCCATGTTAACAGAACACCTGGGCTCAGTCACATACTCAGAACATAGACCCTCACCAAATACAGAATAAGTAACCAGAATCTAAAATAAAAATAAAAATATGTAGATAAAATTTAAACTGAAACCCCAAGAAGCCAGACTCATCAAGCAGTGCAACATCAGATAAATAAGATATGCAGTTCTCCTATACAGTGTAAAATATAAAGATAGCACAAAGTCCAATCACTAAAATGAAATCCCCCCTTCACCCTCCTCCACCCTCACAATCCCAAACCACTGCTATATGAGTGCAATAACTTACAGCGAATTTAGCTCTAATATGTAATGTACTAGGAATGTAAATGGTTTCCCCCAAGTTTACCTCCATGTTAAATCCCTGTTCTATGTAGACGATGGCCAAATTTATCTGACCAAGTGTATATTGTTTCAATGTAAACCGCACTGATGACAAAGAGCGTGGTATATAAGAAATGTTAAATAAATAAATAAATAAAATTATTTTTTCTACCTTTGTTGTCTGACCATTTTATTCCCTGATCATGCTGGTCCCGATCTGAGGCTTCTGCTTTCCTGTCTTCTCTTAGATCTCTTTCTGTGGTCTATGGCCATTTCTTATCTCTTCTTTTGTTTTCTTCACTTCTTTCCATCAGCCTATTTCCAGGAGCAGCCCCTTTCCAGTCCTCCCTCCCAGTACCTTCCAATGTCAACTTGCATTCCCATGACTGCCACTGTGTCCATTCCCTTCCAGTCCCCCTCCTTCCCCACAGTCCAGTCCCTTCTAGTCCAAATACCATGACAGCACCTCTCAGCATCCATTCCCTTCCAGTCCCATTCTCCCATACCCTCGCATCAGCCCATTTGTAGCCCTAGCCCCCAGTTTTCTTCCAGGGCCAGAAGCTCTATCCTCTCTTCCCCATCATCAGCCCATTCCCAGTCGAAGCCCCTCAATCAGCTCACTTACAGTGCTAGTCCTCCCTCAACCCCATTACCAGTGCTAGCCTCCCCTAATCAGCCCATTACCAGTCCTACCCCCTACCCATTAACCCATTACCAGTCCTAGCCTCCACTAATCAGCCCATTTCCAGTCTTAGCCTCCCCGATCACCTCATTTCCAATGCTGGCCCCCATTATTCCATTACCAGCCCTACCCCTCATCAGCCCATTACCAGTCCTAGCCTCCCCTAATCAGCTCATTTCTAGTGCTAGTCCCCCCTCAGTCCATTACCAGTACTAGCCCCCTAATCATCCCATTACCAGTCCCAGCCCCAGCCCCTCTCCTCAATCAGTCCATTCCCAGTCCTAGCCTTCCCTAATCAGCCCTTTACCAGTCCTAGCCCCCCCCCAGATCTGTCCATTACCATTGCTAGCCCCCCCATCAGCCCATTTTAATCCTAACCTGCACTGTCTCTCCCCTTTGTCCAGCATTTGCCCCGTCTCTCCCCTTTGTCTAGTACTTGTCTCCTTCTTTGTCCAGTATGTCCCCATCTTCCCCTTTGTCCAGTATTTGTCCCCTGTCTCCCCCTTTGTCCAGTATTTGTCTCCTGTCTCCCCACTTTGTCCAGCACTTGTCCCCCCTGTCTCCCCCTTTGTCCAGCATGTCCCCTTTGTCCGCCCTGTCTCTCACCTTTGTCTCTCCTTGTTCTCCTCCTGTCCCCACTCCCTCCACCTGCACCTCTCATCCGGCTGCGGCGGGGGCACTCTGGCTATTTTAATTTTAGATTTTGCCGCCTTTACCCTGCCTCTTCCTTCCCGCCGTGTTTTTTTCCTCAAGAATGCTTGCAGCAAAAAAAAAAAAAGCGTCGGGAAGGCAGAGGCAGGGCAGAGGCGGCAAAATCTAAAATTAAAACAACTGGAGTGCCTCCGCCGCCACACAAATCAGCCTGATCGCTTGCAGCGATCAGACTGATTTGTCCAACACCGGCAGCACTCCGCTTGTTCCCTCCAGATGAGAGGGAACTCTTGTCAGTTCCCTTCCAGCCTCCTCCTCCCCCAGTGTCAACCCAGTTGCAGACCCCACCTTTCCATCATGTCAATTCCCTTCCAGCCCACTCCTCCTCCTGTGTCATCCCCATTGCAGACCCCACCTTCCCGTCACGTCAATTCCCTTCCAGCCCCCCCATGTCAACCCCGTTGCAGATCTCACCTTCCCTTGTCAATTCCCTGCCCCCTCCTCCCCTCGCCCTGTGTCAGCCTGCTACCAGCCCCCATCTTCCCCCATTGTAGTTCCTCTACTGCCTCCTTTTCCTGCAGCCGCGGCTCCCTGCCTATTAGAGAACCGTGGCTGTGCTGGTAATTACAATTGAAATAAAAAAGAAGTCAGTGCGGAGCATTCCCACCTCTCGAAGGACTCTCTGCAGCTTTGTCGCACCCCCAAAGAAGTTGTGACTGTGGGAAGTTGTAACAACTTCCTTTGGGGGTGGGACAAAGCTGACGGAGTCCTTCGAGAGGTGGGAAGGCTCTGCACTGGCTTCTTTTTTATTTCAATTGCAATTACCAGAACAGCTGCGGTTCTCTAAGAGGCAGGGAGCTGCGGCTGCAGGAAAAGGAGGCGGTGAGTTTGCCACTGCTGAGAAGTGGACTCAGCAGCGGCAGCAAGTTGTGCGCTTTTTTGTTTTGTTTTTTGTTTTTTTTTACTTTTGAAGGCGAAGTGAGGCGGCTGTTTTGGGGGGATTTTATGCCGCCCTCAAAACTTTGCCGCCTGAGGCAGCCGCCTCACTTTGCCTCAAGGAAATGTATCCAGTACTTGTTTGTAGTGATTACATAATGTAAACTGCTTTGATTGAAGGATAAGGCGGTATAGAAAACTGGCTAAATAAATAAATAACAAAGAGCACCAACCATTTTAATAGCCATCCTCTACACCGACTCCAACCTGTTTATATCCTTTTGAAGGTGTGGTTTCCAGAATTGCACACTATACTCCAAATGAGGTCGCACCAAGGACTTATACAGAGGCACTACCACCTCCTTTTTTCTGCTGGCCATTCCTCTCCCTATATGCCCAAGCATTCTTCTAGCTTTTGCCGTCACCTTTTCTATTGTTTAGCTACTTTAAGATCATCAGACACAATCATGCCCAGGTCGCGCCCTTCTTTTGTGAACAGAAGTACTTACACTGTACCGCTGTCTTGGATTTTTGCAGCCCAAATTCATGACACTTCATTTTTTAGCATTAAATCTCAGCTGTCAAATTCTAGACCAGGGGTGGGCAGTTCCGGCCCTCGTGCACCACAATCCAGCCTGGTTTTCATGATGGCGCTAATGAATATTCATGGACCTATTTCATACAATGGAAGGCAGTGGATGCAAATAGATCTCATGAATATTCATTAGGGACATCATGAAAACCAGGCTGGATTGTGGTGCACGAGAGCCGGAATTGCCCACCCCTGTTTTAGACCATTCTTCCAAGCTTAGCTAGATCCCTACTCATATTATCTAGTCCTTCCTGGGTGTCTACTCTATTGCAGATTTTGATATTATCCGCAAAGAGGCAAACCTTATCCAATAGCCCTTCTGCAATATCACCAATAATTAAAACGAATTGGACCAAGGACAGATCCCTGCAGCACACCATTAGTACCCTCCCTCTCCTCCAGAGTGAGCTCCAATACTTGTACCATTTACCACCTCCCACTCAGTCAGTCACTTTAGGGCCAATCCCTAGGATGCTCAGTTTGTTTATAAATCATCTGTGCAGAATGGTGTCAAAGACTTTATTGAAATCTAAATACACCACATCTAGGGCTCTCTCTCAGTCCAACTCCCTGGTCACCCAGTCAAAGAAATCAATCAGATTTGTCTGAAAAGTCCCGCCTCTGGTGAATCCATGTTCCCTCCAATCCTGTAATCCATTGGACTCCGAAAACCTCACTATTTTCTCTTTGAGCAGTTCCAATAATTTACTCACCACAGAGGTTAGACTAACCGACCTATAGTTTTCAACTACATCGTTACTTTCACTTTTGTGGAATGTGGTGAAGAAAATCTTTCCAAACACGGTATCATTTTTTTTATTTGCACTTAGTATCTACCCCTTCCCCTAGATCTACAAATATACATTAGGACTATAATGCACAATTTTGCCCCTTAACATGCTTTATACAACAAAATTGTGCATTATTTCACCATAAGGTGTTCAATGTGTGTTAAGAACATAAGAACATAAGATATGCCATACAGGGTCAGACCAAGGTCCATCAAGCCCAGTATCCTGCTTCCAACAGTGGCCAATCCAGGTCACAAGTACCTAGCAGTTTCCCCAAAAGACACAGGTTCCACAATGCTTGTACTGGGTCAAGCATTGATATCCTGGGTCTCTTCTTAATAATGGTTTATGGACCTTTCCTCCAGGAACTTGTCCAAATCTTTTTTAAACCCAGCTACACTAACAGCCTTTACTACATCCTCTGGTAACAAATTCCAGAGTTTGATTACACGTTGAGTGAAAAAATATTTTATTTTATTAGTCTTAAATAGTTTACCCTGTAGCTTCATTGCATGTCCCCTAGTCTTTCTATATTCCGATAAGGTAAACAATCGATCTAGGTTTACCTGTTCCACTCCGTTCATTAATTTATAGACTTCTATCATATCTCCCCTCAGCCGTCTCTTTTCCAGGTTAAAGAGCCCTAACCTTTTTAGCCTTTCTTCATAGGAGTATCCTTCCATCCCCTTTACCATTTTGGTGGCTCTTCTCTGAACCTTTTCTGAAATCGCTATATCCTTTTTAAGATACGGCGACCAGAATTGCACACAATATTCAAGGTGCGGTCTCACCATGGAACGATATAGAGGCATTATAATATCTTTTGTTTTATTTTCCATTCCTTTCCTTATCATACCTAGCATTCTATTTGCTCTCTTGGCCGCCGCTGCACACTGGGCCAAGGGTTTTAACATGGTATCCACAATGACGCCTAAATCTTTTTCCTGGGTGGTGGTTCCTAATGTGGAACCTTGCATCGTGTAACCATAGTTTGGGTTGTTCTTCCCTAGGTGCATAACCTTGCCCTTGTCCGCATTAAATTTCATCTGCCATTTTGATGCCCAGTCTTCCAATTTATCAAGATCCTCTTGCAATTTTCCACAATCCTCTTGGGTTTTAACAACTTTAAATAGTTTTGTGTCATCTGCAAATTTGATAACCTCACTCGTTATTCCACTTTCCAGGTCATTTATGAATATGTCAAAAAGCAGCGGACCCAGCACAGATCCCTGGGGTACACCACTATTCACCTTTCTCCATTGGGAAAATTGGCCATTTAGCCCTACCCTCTGCTTTCTATCTTTTAACCAGTTCCTGATCCACAATAGTACACTGCCTCCTATCCCATGACTCTTTAGTTTTGCCAAATGTCTCTGATGAGGGACCTTGTCAAAGGCTTTCTGAAAGTCCAGATACACAATGTCAACCAACTCACCTTTGTCCACCTGTTTATTCACTCCTTCAAAAAAACATAACAGATTAGTAAGACAAGATCTTCCTTGTCTCCCATTAGGTCATGATTATCTACATGCTGAGTAATTTTATTCTTTATAATGGTTTCTACCATTTTTCCCGGTACTGATGTCAGGCTCACCGGTCTGTAGTTTCCCGGATCACCCCTGGAACCCTTTTTAAAAATTGGTGTTACATTGGCGATCTTCCAATCTTCAGGCATTAGAGATGATTTTAATGATAGTTCACAGATTACTAATAGCAGGTCTGCAATCTCATATTTCAGTTCTTTCAACACCCTTCGATGTATACCATCCGGCCCAGGTGATTTGCTACTCTTCAGTTTATCTAATAGTTGTAATACATCTTCCCGATGTATCGATATTTCCTTCAATTCTTCCGCACCTTTAAATACCACTTCAGTCATGGGTAACATCCCTACATCTTCCTCAGTAAAGACCGAAGCAAAGAATTCATTCAGTTTCTTCGCTATCGCCTTGTCGCCTCTCAGTGCTCCTTTAACCCCTTTATCATCTAATGGACCAACTGACTCTCTCACAGGTTTATTGCTACGAATGTACTTGAAAAGGTCTTTATTTCGTGTTTTTGCTTCCGCAGCAAGCTTCCTCTCAAATTCTCCCTTTGCCTGCCTTATCAATGCCTTGCATTTGATTTGCCAGTGCTTGTGCTGTTTCCAGGTTTCGTCGTTTGGCTCTTTTTTCCATTTCCTGAAAGATGCTTTTTTTGGCAACAACAGCCTCTCTGACCTCACCTTTAAACCATGCTGGCAGTTTTTTGGACTTCCTTCCACTTTTCTTAAAGCATGGAATACAGCTGGTCTGGGCTTCCAAGATAGAATTTTTCAACAACACCCAAGCTTGATGTACGTCTTTAACCTTTGCAACTGCTCCTTTTAGTTTTTTCTTAACTGTTTTCCTCATTTTATCATAGTCTCCCTTTCGAAAGTTAAAAGGTAGTACTGTGGATTTCCTTACTATCCCTCCTCCACTAATTAAATCAAAGGTGATCATGCTATGATCACTATTGCCAAGTGGCCCCAACACCTTATCTCTTGCACTAGATCTGGTGTTCCACTAAGGACTAGGTCTAATATGGCTTCCCCTCTGGTCGGTTCATGAACCAACTGCTCCAAGAAGCAGTCATTTATTTCATCTAGGAACTTTATCTCCCTAGCATGTCCTGACGTAACACTAACCCAGTCGATACTGGGGTAATTGAAATCACCCATTATTATTACTGCGCTGTAACTTTTGTTAGCTTCCTTGATTTCTTTGAGCATTTCATCATCCATTTGGTCATTCTGGCCAGGCGCTCGATAGTACACCCCCACTGCCATCGCCTTCCCCCTTTTACGTGGAATTTCAATCCATATAGATTCAACAGCAAATTTTATTTCCTGCAAAACTTTAATCCTTTCTGACTCAATGCCCTCTCTAACATAGAGGGCAACCCCTCCACCAATTTGATCAGCTCTATCATTACGATATAGTTTGTACCCAGGTATCACAGTGTCCCACTGGTTGTCCTCCTTCCACCATGTCTCTGATATTCCAATCATATCTAACCTTTCATTTAGTGCTATATATTCTAACTCTCCCATCTTATTTTTTAGACTTCTAGCATTTGCATACAAGCATTTTAGAGATTGTATTTCATTCATATTAATTTGGCTATTGTTAGACATGGGTAATTTGGGATCTTTAAGCTGTGTCTGCTCCATACTTGAGGGCATTTGGGCTACTTTACTCTTTTGTGGAACCTCTCTGCTTTTGGTAGTATCCTTCAAGGATACATTCTTCCGAACCATCCGCTCTTGGGCGACTGTCGGCGTTCCCCTAATATCTAGTTTAAAAGCTGCTCTATCTCCTTTTTAAAGGTTAATGCCAGCAGCCTGGTTCCATCCCGGTTAAGGTGAAGCCCATCCCTTCGGAAGAGCCCCTCCTTTCCCCAGAATGTTCCCCAGTTCCTAACAAATCCAAAACCCTCATCTCTGCACCATTGTCTCATCCACGCATTGAGACTCCGGAGCTCTGCCTGCCTTTTGGGTCCTGCGCGTGGAACAGGAAGCATTTCGGAGAATGCAACCCTGGAAGTTCTGGATTTCAACTTCCTACCTAAAAGCCTAAATTTTGCCTCCAGAACCTCCCTACCACATTTTTCTATGTCATTGGTACCAACATGTACCAAGACAGCAGACTCCTCCCCAGCACTATCTAAGACCTTATTTAGGTGGCGCGTGAGGTCCGCTACCTTCGCACCAGGCAGGCATGTTACCAGGCGATCCTCACGTCCACCAGCCACCCAGCTATCTACATGCCTAATGATCGAATCACCAACTATAATGGCTGTCCTAACCCTTCCCTCATGGGCACGTGGCCCTGGAGAAACTTCCTCGGTGCGAGAGGGTTTTACATCACCTGGAGGACAGGTCCTAGTTACAGGATCACTTCCTGCCACACCAGTTTGATGCTCTCCTGTCACGTGACCTCTCTCCTCCATGGCAACAGGGATGCTGCCAGACTGGAGGTGGGACTTCAGGACTATATCCCTGTAGGTCTCGTCTATGTACCTCTCTGTCTGTCTTATGTTTTCCAAGTCTGCTACTCTAGCCTCTAGAGAACGGACTCGTTCCCTGAGAGCAAAGAGCTCCTTGCACCTAGTGCACATGTAGGACCTCTCACCAACTGGGAGAAAATCATACATGTGACACTCAATGCAAAAGGCTGGAAAGCCCCCATCCTGCTGCTGGACTGCTGTCTGCATCTTAGTTTTAAGTTTGTGTTTAGATCTAAGTTCTTTACTTACTAAGGGTTGCTATGGATATGTATACTAATAAAACTGTACCTAATACGTGTAATATACCTTGTTCACCTGAAGCTTAATTAATCTCAGGTCCTTAGTGTATTACCAATTTGGGTAATGAGCTTCACCTGAAAGCACCTCCTGTCTTTTAAGCTGTTTAAGTACCTATAAAGCTACGATTATCCCAGGAGTGGGTGGGTGTGGGGAGGGAGGGAGGGAAATAACACTTATTAAAAGAGGGCTGCTACACAGTACCCTGTCTTGTGCTGCTGAGGTAAGCTATATTCTGATTTGATTTAAATTATAGCCCTTAGCTGCTGCTAGGCTCTAACGTCTTATGAAATTTAAACTACAAGCTCTCTGCTGGGTTCTAAATTTAACCAGAAAGCTCTCTTCTGTGTTTTAAATGTAAGTTAAAAGTACTTTTATGATGCTAGGCCATGAGTGACTATTAAATGTAAACTACAAGCTCTCTGCTGGGTTCCAAATTTAACCCGAAAGCTCTCTTCTGTGTTTTAAATTTAAATTAAAAGTACTTTGCTGTTACTAGGCGCTGAGTGACTATTAAATTTAAACTACAAGCTCTCTGCTGGGTATGAAATGTAACCAGAAAGTTCTCCTATGTGTTTTAAATTTAAACTTAAACTGCTGCTACTAGGCCCTGACTGATTTAACAAAAAAATCGTGGGTTCACAGATTAATTAGCTTTAATACAAAGAATTCCTTTTAGAAAATTACCAGAAGTATATACTCACAGTTGCAGATCTCTCTCCAGAAGTAACAGTCCCTTTTTCTAGTCCTTCAAGACAGAGGATCACAGAGCTCTGGTTGAGCTATTTATGTCTGTGCTGCTGATGTAAGCTGTGACCAACTTCCTGGGTAATTAACAGTCCTTGCTTGGATAGAAGTGGTCTTTCAAAATGGCCTTTTGATCTGCCACCATGTGTTAACACCTATTGAAAACGTTTCACAGGTCTCTTGCCCCCTAGGTAGAAGGCCTCTTTGTAAAGGTCTCTAGAAGACTTTATTTGTTGCTCAGAGTACAGACCCTGTTTTGCCTTTTGCGCTAAGCTATATTCTGATTTGAGTTAAATTATAGCTCTTAGCTGCTGCTAGGCTCTAACTTCTTATGAAATTTAAACTACAAGCTCTCTGCTGGGTTCTAAATTTAACCAGAAAGCTATCTTCTGTGTTTTAAATGTAAGCTAAAAGTACTTTGCTGATGCTAGGCCCTGGGTGACTATTAAATTTAGACTACAAGCTCTCTGCTGGGTTCCAAATGTAACCGGAAAGCTCTCTTCTGTGTTTTAAAACTAAAAGTACTTTTCTGATGCTAGGCCCTGAGTGACTATTAAATGTAAACTACAAGCTCTCTGCTGGGTTCCAAATTTAACCCGAAAGCTCTCTTCTGTGTTTTAAATTTAAATTAAAAGTACTTTGCTGTTACTAGGCCCTGAGTGACTATTAAATTTAAACTACAAGCTCTCTGCTGGGTATGAAATGTAACCAGAAAGTTCTCCTATGTGTTTTAAATTTAAACTTAAACTGCTGCTACTAGGCCCTGACTGATTTAACAAAAAAATAGTGGGTTCACAGATTAATTAGCTTTAATACAAAGAATTCCTTTTAGAAAATTACCAGAAGTATATACTCACAGTTGCAGATCTCTCTCCAGAAGTAACGGTCCCTTTTTCTAGTCCTTCAAGACAGAGGTGTTACATAATAATGAGATACAACACCTCATTATTATGCAGAATGAATAATGCAACTTATGCTGAACTTTATAAGCTGCATTATTCCAATGCAAAATAATGCTAGCTCCCTTTCTAAAGCTACCCAGACCTCCTGCCCCATGATCATTTAAGGCCCCCCCCCCCCCTCCCCAGATCCCTGCAAACTGACATCTATGTCTCCTGGGCCTACCTCAAGTTGTCATTGATAGTCAAGGTTAAGGGAACAAGAGTAATTCTCCATCATTTCTGCCCCTTCTGATGCCAGGTTAAAAATGTTACTGCTTGAACCCTAGCAGTAGTTAGACCCATGAGGTAGATAGGACCTTTTCGACTATCATCCTCATCCTTTTCAAAGGGCCCAGAAAATTTTCTGTGGTTTACGGATAATGAAGGAGTCTAAAATGTTCAGCGAGAGGAGGGCTTGATTAAGATTTGGAATGCTCTACTCAATAAGTGCTCTTTAGACCTCATGATTTTGATTATTAATATCTTCCAGCAAAAATCTAATAAGTTAAAAGAAGAAACTGTGACATTGACAAAATCTGTGTAAAAATAAGTATGCTCTGATACTTTTAGGAACATGCTTACTAACATGCAATATGTGTTTTGCACCTATCGTGTGGCATAAGTCAAAATACAGTGCGGTAGGTGCCAAACCTGTGCGGTAAATGCAGGGGAAGTGGCCAGTATTGGTCCTGCAGATACCACATAGGGCTAATAGATACGGCACCGGGCCCCCATTTCCTGCATTGGCAGGCAGTGTAAGGGGACCCGCCTTACCTACCAATGCAAGGAACACAGGCAAATAGCTTCTCTGAGCCTCCCGATCACTAGGGTGGCATCAGGACCCTTTGCGGCCCTCCTTCAGCCTCCCTGACGCAAGAAGAAGCCCTATGCCATGGATCGGACGATTTGGGGCATCCATGCATTCCCCCCCATCCATCAGCACGCCCCCCAAGACAGCACCCAACCACATGGGACTTGCTGTCACCCCCCCCCCCCCACATACACACACCCTCCACCCTCCTGTTTGTATTTGAAAGTCTAGTTTTATTATTTCTTTGCTAACAAAATACATGGTAGGCATTTATATTTTTACTATTTATTTATTTTAGCTAGGCTTCTATACTACTTTCCTACAAGTCAAAGTGGTGTACATTCAGGTACACTTCCCTTGTCCCCGAAGGGCTCACAATCTAAGTTTTTGTACCTGAGGCAATGGGGGATTAAGTGGCTTGCCCAAGGCTACAAGGAGCACCTGTAGGACTGGAAACCCCAGTCCTTCCGGCCCAAGGTTGCTGTCCTCTAGTGGGATTTGAACCCCTGGCCCTCTATAACTTGTCTCAACCATTAGGCTACTCCTCCCTCCAAATAGTTATACATTTGTGCAGTTTATATATAACTTTGGTCTACCTACGGTTAGGGGTTTCCTGCTGTTGCAGTGGATATGCTTTAGTGTGGGGATTTGCATTGATGTTGGTTTTGTATGCAGATCTGCGGCAAAATCAGTTTTTCCCAAACTCAACTAAAAATGAAAGTTTTAGAATGCCTGCAGAACAGAAGACTAAGCAGATACCTCTAGCTAAGAAAAATATAGCAATACAGTATCTGATTGCTTCATACTAGCCATGCTGTCCGGTTTGTCACTGTGTATTGATATGCCCACAAAAGAACGTCTGTTTATGGTGCGGGAGCTGGGAACAAATAAAGGCACTGTCAGTATGCAAGATAAGGGTCAGCACACTGGCAGAGTGCAAAGCAGCGGAGGTCGCATAAATCAGACACTCTGAAATTTCAGGCTTGCCCAGAGTTCATTAGACATCAAGCAGAACAAAGCCGGCCAATATCTCCACTCTGCACTCAGCATTTTCCCCATAGACACAAAATGGGAAAAACCCTGGAGTATATTAGGTCGCTTGCTTAAGCATAAACTTTAAGCTGCTAATCAGTAAAAACTTTGCCAAACTGTAGCATACTACAATTATTTCTAATTTCTGCTTGCTCACATTTGATGTTATGGATTTGGAAGCACGTTATAAATAGTATGTAAGGGAATATTGGAATTGAGACTTGCAGGTCGCAACATACACAATTCCAGTGGTATTTTAGAAAAGGCTCTAGTAACCGTGCATTGTGTATTTGCCAATACGTGTCGGTGGGGCCCATTTTGCAAATCTGCACAGGGCAAAATCAACGAGGGAAACTTTGCAGCTTCCTCTTGCAGATGCCAGCACAACGTCTACGTATATCAGCCGTTTACAAATGCCACAATTACCTACAGATGCTGCTGTTTTTATCTAATTTCAGTTTGAAGAAGGAAATAATTAATGGGGGATTAAGGAGGGTAACCCCCTTTAATCTCTTCTGTAAAGGGCTGACCAAAGTAAGCACTTTCTAAAAATGTATACATGCCAGGGAGCCACTATAAATCCTGATGTTAAAATTTAGTCGTTAAACATGTACGGTATGTATGAAATGGGGAATATGTGTAGATGATCCACCCAGGCCACTCCATAATCATGTCCCCAACATGCCCCCTTGCAATTTCTACATAGTAAGGACAACCACACGTAAACGTGGAAATTGTGAATCAGGCTTCTAAAATAACCCCCTTAATAGTGAACGTTTACTTGGTTGTAAATCTTCATTGTAGCTTGCCAAAAACATTTGTGATTTGCAGAGAAGGAAATATTTTAAGTAAATAAAGATTTCAAAAAAAAATAGCAAAGCTTACAAAGCAGACTAAATAGAAAGCCATAGATCTCATCGGTGAAATCGATCTATTGGCCAGCAGCCCATAAACAGAAAAGTCCTTCTTCAGTGATGAGGATCGTACCGTGCAGTTTACAGGCCTTGGGACTCTAGGGGAAGAGGAGCAGACTGAGGGCCCTGCACGTGCCTCCTCCTGCCAGCCCTAGGAATTGGGGACAGACTGATGACTCTATTTTTTTAATTTAGTCACTAAGGGCCCCAATATTCAGCAGGAGCAGCTAGCACGATTACAGTGCCTAGCCGTCATTGCTGAACACTAAATCTACACATTCAGTGCCGGAACCATATCCAGCTATTGGCATTGAATATCAGGGTCAGATGCGAAAGCCGGAAGCTAACCAGGCATCGGTGATATTCCGTTGTTACACAGTTGGCAAAAGTTAGAACAGCTTTTACTGCGCCTTTTGCTGCTGAGGGATAACCGGACAGCGACTGAATATAGTTGTTGACTGGTTATTCCCAGGTACCGCCCCTGGAACACCCCGGAATGATTACAGGTCTGTAAACCATATAAATGCCTTTGAATATCAGGTCCTAAGATCCCTCCCCCCACCCTCCACCAAAAAGAAATCAAATAAATTAAAAAGACACGTATTTTTGTTTGTAATATGCAAAAATATGAAATTTTATTGAAAACCTGCTCTCAACCCCCTCCTTTTGGCTCACTTAAATTCTTTTCCACTGTGGCCCAACATTGAAATAAGTGTGGCACCCCTGACAGGACTATACCAAGCAAAAAATGCACCCTGTTTTTAACATTGCAGCACCTCCATGCTCTATATATACTTATAATGACATGAATTTCATTCTATATCAAATACCAATAAAGGCACAGTTTTCCCTTAACCTCTAAGGTTCAGAATCTGAAGCCAATTAGCTTAAATGGTCTCTAATGTGCAAACTGAAACCATGCTCTGCATGAAACCATCAGATCCCATTCCATATGGGATCATTAGCAGCACTGTTCCAAATACAGCTTAAAGAATTTAAAAAAAAAAAAAAAAAAAAACAGCAACAGCAGTTACATTTTAATTGATAGAAAAGAAATAGTACTGTAATGTCTGTGTGAAAATCTGAAGAGTACACAAAATACAATTGTCCTTTCAAGTATTAGGAACCATGACCAGGCTGCTCCCTTGTAGCGCAGGTGGATTATGAAGTCCACACGGTTATACGATGGAGCTAATAAGGGAATCACTCCAAACGTTCGTCTGCTTCCATTTTGCTAACTGAAAAACAGCCCTTACTTACAAAGTGCTGCTTGGTGCGTAGACCTAAGTAAATGCACCCAGACTGACCTTAATTACAGAGACGCTATTACTAAGTCTGCAAATTCTGAAAACACAGCATAAAAAGGCAAAGTTATAAAAGACAATTATATTCCTAGCTGTTTCTTTTGGAAACAAGAGTTCTCGCAAACATACTTCTTTAGTGTTTTCTTCTTATGCCATTTACCCTTGTTCACAGGATTCTGAAGGCATAGTGGGATTACTTACCTGTAATGGGGGTTCTCCGTGGACAGCAAGATAAGTCAGCCACACCTGGAGTGACAGTCATCCTCATTGCACCCTACTGGCCGAGGCAGATATGGTTCAATGTCTCGCTATTGCCCCACCGATACAGCTGCCTCCGACACCCAACCTCATCACCCAGGACAGGGGGAACACGCTTCACCTTAACCTAGCGACGCTTGTACTGACTGCATGGAAATTGAGAAAGGACGCCTGTCTGCCCTCCATCTCACCGCCGACGTCCAGCATTTCATCCTCGCAGCCAGCCGAGCATCTACCTGACGCTCCTACTCCCTGAAATGAAAGCACTTTGATGCCTGGTGCACTGCGGCGGGGCTTGAGCCTCTATCTTGCCCTCTACCACTCGTCTTGCAATGCCTCACCACCCTCGCACATGCAGGACTCAAAGCCTCATCCATCAAGGTACACCTGTCCGACATCGCCGCATTCCATGACTGCCTCGACAACCAGCCCATCTCCTCACATCTACTGGTCTCCAGGTTCAAGAAGGGCCTGGCTAACCTCAGGCCATCAGTATGTTGGCTGGTGCCACTCTGTGACCTCAACATCATCCTGCACCCAGCTCATGCGGGACCCCTTCGAGCCTCTCCTTGAGGCACCTCTCAAGTATACCACATGGAAGACCCTCTTCCTCATCACTATCATCTCAACCCGGCAGGTGAGCTAGCTACAAATACTAGTGGCCTCCCCTTGTACACACTGCTCTACCCGGCTCATACCACGTTCAGGACGCACCCAAAGTTCATTCCCAAAGTGGCATCCCCCAGACCGTTAAGCTCCCCACCTTCTACCCAGAGCTGCACAGCACACCAAAAGAACATCGCCTCCACACCCTGGACTTTGTATGGGCGCTGCGCATCTACCTTGACAGGACAGCAGCCCTGCGAAAATGAAACTAGCTCTTTGTCTTCTTCAACCCCATCCGGCCAGGCCGCCCCATCACGAAGAGGACTCTCTCCTAGTGGGTCACCTCTATATCGCCTTCTGCTACTCCTAAGCTGGTATGGAGCCCCTGTGCCATGGCGATCACCTTAGCAAACCTGGGATCCGTACCGGTACAATACATATGCGGGGCCTCCACATGGTCCTACATCCTCACCTTCCAGCGGCACTACTGCCTCGCCCAGCTGGCACTATCTGACAGCTCTTTGGCTCTGCTCTCTTGGATAAACACTTCAGTGGTTTCTACAGCTGCATTGTCCTTACTTTGTATCTCTCACCTGACTTGTCTTCCTCCAGTCACCAGCAGTAAATTACTACTAATTAACTGCTGCCCCTAGGCTGTGCCTCCTACTGATCCTAGAAATTAAAGCAATTTGCAGTCCATAGGAGGCGTTCAAATTGACCACATGAAGGAGCTTATGTACTATAAGTTAACATGCACAGAAAATAGCATCTATGCACGAAGGCCCTAGCATATGCATTGAACTGGTCAGAAAAGATGTTAGCATATACATGCCAAATTTAGCTGGCATGAAAATGAAGAAACATCAGACAGAAATGAGGCTTTAGTGGCTGCCTGCTAAATAGCATTGTATGTTCACTTCTGCTTACAAGCTGTTTAAAGAGCTCAGCTAACGAGATGCTTGGGGCGCTACTGATGGAGGAGATGGGAAATGCCCAGAACCCACTTCAGAAACATTTATTGAGAAAACGACTTCAATCCCGCCTTCATAACACCAGATTATTGTGACTTTTGCCATTCACAGGAAGAGATGGAGTAGTTCAACAGTCCTATGCAGTAAAGGTAGAAACAAGGAAAAATATGTCAAACACAACAATTATAGTTTTAAAAAGGGTGTACAAAAATACCTCAGTATTTATAAAACAAAATAACCCATATAAGAGGGATATTTACTAACGTGCATTAAAGGAATAAGATACGATTTTTGCCCAGTAAAGTAAATTAAATAACAAAATCATTGTTTGCCCTTATTACATGGATTTTGTAGTGCAATGCAAACTAAATAATAATGATATGCAAAACACGCAAAGGCATGCAGAGCACATCATTATTATGGAAATTGAATAAACCAGCTGGCATTTAATTTCCAGGCTATGTTATTTCTAGAAATATAATGCCAGCTTCCCTCCCTGGGAGCATCGGGCCACTAAAGATCCTGCCCACCCTGTGCCCCCTAAACAACCCTATTTCCAAACAGACTCACTGATCAGACACCCTCTGAATCCTGTCCCCCCAAATTAAACCTCTGACCCCGTCCCCCCAAATCTGACCTCCCCCTGCACCTATCAGGAGTCTCCCTGATGTTTAGTGGGAAGCCAGGAACAATCCCCAGTCGCTCCTGTCCCTTAGGCTGCCGGCTTGAAAATGGAACTTAACCCCTAGTGGTAGTCTCGCCAAGCAAGAGTGCTATGTCCATCTGACTAACTCTTTTGCCTCTGATCCTCACAGTCTCTTTACAACTCTCAACTGTCTCCTCAAAGTGCTTCTGTCTCCAACCCCTCCTTCCCTTTCTTCCCAGACTTTGGCTGACTACTTCCATGACAAAGTCCACAATATTGCTCTTGTTCCTCTCGGAGTCATCTCCATCCCCTCTTCTCCTTCTTTAGACCCTAATCCTTCCCTCACTCTCTGTTGCCCTTTCTTCCTTTTCTAAGATCACTGAGGAAGAAACCATTTATCTTCTCTCCTCCTCTAAACTTACTACCTGCTCCTCTGATCCCAACCCCACCCATCTACTAAGCTCCATCTCCTCCACTGTTGTCCCTTCCATCTGTCTTATCCTCAACCTATCGCTTTCTACCGCAACTGTTCCTGCAGCCTTCCAACATGTTGTGGCTACAACTCTCCTCAAGAAACCATCCCTTGATCCTACCAGTCTTTCTAATTATTGACCCATCTCTCTCCTCCCCTTTATTTCTAAACTACTTGAACGTGTTGTTCACTGCTGCTGTCTTAACTTTCTCTCCTCTGTCCCTTCAGGATCCACTGTAATCCAGCTTTCGCTCTCTACAGTCTACTGAGATGGTTCTTGCCAAAGTCTCCAATGAATTGTTCCTCACCAAATTCTATACCCTTTACTTGATCCTCATTCTTATTGTTCTTTCTGCGGCTCTTGATACTGTTGATCACCACCTTCTCCTCGATACCCTGTCCTCACAGGGGTTCTGTCCTGTCCTGTCCTGGGGTTTTTTCCTCTCTTTCCCACAGCACATTCAGTATATGTTCTGGTGGATCCTCATCTACTTTTATCCCGCTTTGTCGGTGTGTCTCAGGGCTCTGTCTTGGGACCTCTCATTCTTTCTTTCTACATTCAGTCCCTTGGTGCAGTCATCTCCCATGGTTTTCAGTACCATCCCTATACTGATGACCCTCAGATCTACCTCTCTGCACCTTAAATCTCTCCAGGAATCCAGGCCTGGATCTCTGCCTTCTTATCTGACCTTAGTGCCTGGATGTCTCACCACCATCTGAAATTGAACATGGCCAAAACTAAGCTCCTTATTTTTCCCCCTAAGCCCACCTCCCTTTCCTCCTTTCTCTGTTTCTGTGGATAACGCTCTTCTCCTCCCTGTTTCCTCAGCTCGCAACCTTGGGGTCATCTTTGACTCTTTCCTATCTTTCTCCACACATTACTAAGTCCTCTTTTTTCTCTCTCCGTCAGATCCGTGCAGTCCGCCCCTTTCTTTCCCCGTCTGCCCTCAAAACCTTGCTACTTTCTCTTGTCATGTCACGCATTGATTTCTGCAACTCTATCCTTACTGGCCTTTCCAAATCTCAACAGGCACGACTTCAAAGGATTCAAAATACCGCCGCACGCCTCATTACCCACTCCTCCCTCAGAGACCATGTAACGCCCCTTCTCTTTCATCTTCATTGGTTACCGGTCCCCTTCCGCGCTCAATTCAAACTACTCTCTCTTGTGCACAGGGCTCTCCACACTAGCACCCCACAATACCTAGCTGATCTCATCACATTTCACACTCCCAGACACACTCCTCGCTCCTTTCACCTCAACCGCCTTAACCTCCCCTCCCCCTCCCTTGCTCATTTACATTCCACCCGTTCCTCTGCCTTTTTCTTCACCGGCCCGGCCCTCTGGAACTCCCTCTCCTCCTCCCTCCGCTTAGATCCCGATCATGCCTCCTTTAAGCGTAACCTCAAGACCCACCTTTTCTCCCTGGCCTTCGACCTCCCCTCACCCTTTACTTAACTGTCTCACTTATGTCTTGTCCTCTCTCCCTTATTCTTCTACTGTCCTGTCATTGATTGTAGTTCCTTTCCTTTTCCGCTAGGCCTCGTGTCTCTACTGTATTTTATGAAATGTAAACCACCTTGCTTACCACAGAAGGGCGGTATATCAAATTGAATAAACATAAACATAAACACACATCCAACAGATAGCTAAAACCTGCCATTTCTTTCTCGATTATAAGCTCCGATGAGCAGGAACTGTCTTTTACATGTGTCTGTACAGCGCTGCATATGCCTTGTAGCGCTATACAAATGATCAGTAGTAGTAGTATAATATTGGCAAAATTTGTCCCTTCCTTTCTGAACACACTACCAAGACCCTTATCCATTCTCTAGTCTCTTCTTCACTGGTCCTCTTCTAAATCATCTCTCCCCACTTCAATCTGTTCAAAGCTCAGCTGCGCAGCTAATCCTCTGCCAGTGTCGCTATGTTCATATTCCCCCTCTTATCAAGTCACTTCATTGGCTTCCTATCCATTTCCGCATCCAGTTCAGAGTTCTTTGACTGCTCCTCACTACCTTTCCTCTCTTATCTCTCCCTACGCCCCTCCTCTGGAACTCCTCTCTTCTGGCAGATCCCTTCTATCTGTGCCCTTCTCTTCCACTGCCAACTCCAGACTTTGATCTTTCTACCTTGCTGCTCCTTATGCCTCAAGCAAACTACCAGAATCAGTGCGTCTGACTCCATCTCTGGCCCTGTTCAGATCCAGGCTAAAAACTCACCTCTTTGAGGCTGCTTTTGGTTCCTGATCTCCTAGTCTCCTGTTCACCTTCTATGTGTTTCCTTATGAGTCTCCTAGATATATCCTAATCCCCAGTCTTGACTAGACTGTAAGCTCTTAGGAACAGGGACTGTCTCTTATATGTCTCTGTTCAGTGCTGCTTATGCCTTGTAAGCTCTATACACATGATAAATAGTAGTAGTAGTAGAGGTGCTAACACTAAGGATCAAGCTGCCAAATAAAGGCCTACAAAATCTATACCACCCCCCTGTTTACACAAAACTTATAGGAAAGAATGGCTATACAATTTAGCCCACCAATGTGTTCAACATCTCATCATGTTCTAATAATTTAGAAAATCATTTTAGAAAGGCTTTTGAAATGTAAAAAGCAACGTTACATTTGGAAAGAGCCGATTTTAAAATAATGTACCAGATACACATATAAAAAGTAAGTATAGGCAAGAACCTATGCATACTTTAAGATGCTTTCTAAGTGGGGGTTCCCAGAGGCAAGGCTAGGCAGAGTTTAGAGTTTACATGTATACTTTGCAAAATGTGATGTATGGGGGCATTTTTATACAAGATTATTTTTGTTCATAAACCCCGTTTTATGTCCTGAAAAGGCCGTTTATAAAATTACCCCAGGAGATATGTATGTAAAATTATACATGACGACAAAAAGGTGCATAATTTTACATGACCTGCCTGTAGGCTTATTTGAAGGTGTTTATTTATTTATTTAACTGGTTTTGGTATACCACTTTTCTATCAGTCAAAACAGATTACAAACAACAATGTGCACAAAGGTTTAAACAGCAAAAGGTACATGCGGGTTCCAATGAACTTTCTGGGGGGGGGGAGAACTTCTATCTGGTGGGTTGCTTCAGGAGAGGTCATCTAGAGAGGTTAGCGTGCAGGGGGTGGTGAGAGGCAGGGACGGGAGGGGGCTAGGAATGGGATGTTCCATTCTTGAGTTGGGTGCTGTTGTTGTGGGTGGACTTGTTGATCCGTGCCATAGTGTTCTCGGAATAAGTGGGTTTTCAGGCTTTTTCTGAAGTCTTGAGGTGATTGAATAGTCCTTAAAGAAGGAAGTAATGCATTCCAGATTGTGGAGGCATAGAATGTGAAGGCCCGTAGGCGAGCATATTGCGTGCTTTTGCGGTTCTGGGGTGGCAGGTAGAGCAGGTTTTGGCTTCTCTACCTTCTTGATCTATCAGTGCGAGGTGCACTGATTAACATCAGGAGGTGTTCAGAAGTGAAATTATTCCGGGCCTTGTTAATGATGATGAGGACTTTGTGTTTAATTCTGGTGGCTATGGGTAGCCAGTGGAGAGATTTCAGTATGGGTGTGATATGGGAGTGCCTGGGTGCTGTGCAGATAGTGTGTGCTGCGGTATTTTGTGCGAGCTGCAGAGGTAGGATGCTTTGTTTAGGGAGTCCCTGGTACACGGAGTTGCAGTAATATAGAAAGGGGGTGATTGTGGCTTGGCAAACGGCATGGAGATTTTCTGGGGAGAGGAGAGGAGGGGATGTAGGTTTCGTAGAGTTTGGAGCTAGAAGTAGATTGTCTTGGTAGTGTTCCTGATGTGTGCTTGGAAGGTCAATCGCTGATCCAGAGTGATGCCAAGATATTTTACTTGTGTTCTGACTTGGAGGTCGGTGTTACCAATTTTGATGGAAGTAAGGGGTGAGAAGGTGGGGTTTCTGGTGATATGGAGAATTTGAGTTTTGCTATTGACAGCCAGGTTGCAGAGCTGGAACCAGTTGATGATTTTGCTGAAGCATGCTGAAAGGTTGGTGTAGTCGGGTGCAGTTGTGGAGAAAGGAACATAAATCATTATGTCGTCGGCATAGATTTGGTAGTTGATATTGAATTTCTGGATGGTTGTACACAGGGGCTGAATGTAGATGTTAAACAGAAGTGAAGAGAATTCAGATCCCTGGGGCACCCCTTGAGGCAGAGTATAGGGTGCTGCTATGCGTGTCTGCGTGATATGAGTGGCAAATTTTCACCTGTTGGGTGTGTTGCGAGAGGTACGAGCAGATCCATTCAATGGGCCTCCCTTGAACTCTGATGTTGTGGAGATGGTTGAGAAGTGTTTTGGTGGGATACCGTGGCGAAGGCTGTGGAGATGTCTAGAAAAAGCAAGATGAAGCCGCTGGAGGGCCTTTCCATTCCATTGATGAGTATTGACAGTAAGGAGGTCAATAGGGTTTCAGCGCTATGTGATGGGCGAAAGCCATGTTGCTTTAGGGAGGGAAGGAAGCTAGTCTGTGAGAGGGATGTTTGGAGGATGGTTGTTCTGAAAGGTTAGAGGTGTGCCCTTGTGGCTTTCACCCACATAACCGCACAGGGGTCTAGTGGGGAGGTGGTTGGAACCTCTCTGAAGAAGATTAACGGATGTGCAGTGGTGGGTGTTCAGTCTGACACAGGTATAGAGAGCAGTGGGTTTGGTACGGCTGTGCTTAGCTACCAGGAAGTTAGCCATATCTTCGGGACTCAGATGAGGTCCTGCTACTTTTGGGTGGGGTCCCTTGTGAGGAATCTCGCCAGATTGAAGAGCTCTCTGGGCTTGTTGAGGGCCCCAAAGAGGGTGTTATTGTATTACTCCCATTTGCATCTGATGGTGTTACTGCAGTACGTTTTGAGTGTGTCAAGATATGTGGTCTTTAAGTCTTGGTTCTTAGACTTCCTCCATTTGCGCTCGATGCAACACAGCAAATGCTTCTGCTCTCTTAGCTCCATGGAGTACCAGGGTGCGCGATGCTGCTTTTTTGCAGATATGGAACATAGAGGTGCAGTTGCGACCAAGGAAATGACAGAGTTCCAGTTGTCAATTAGTAAGGTTAAGTTTGCTTCAGGTGGTGTGTTCTTCAGGGCTGGGAGAGTTTTCTGAAGGAAGGTATGTTCATCGAAGGCAATGAATCTTCTAGCTCTGGAGGCCTCACTTCGTGTGGGGTAGGCCACGTGTGCGTGGGGTAGCATAGCGTGTGGGTGGGGTAGTTATGAGGTGGTGGTGGTGGTGGTGGTGGTCTGACCATGGGACGAGAGTTATGGTGGGTGATAGGTAATCTCATTTTGTGTGGAGATGGTTGGGGAAGAAGACAAGATCGAGGATTCCCCCTTTAGAGTGTGTTGGGGTCATGATAAGTTGCATGTATTGCAAATTGTTCATTGCCTGGAGGAAAGCAATGGCTTGGCTGGTGGTTGCTGATGGGAGGTTCAGGTCTCCAAGGATGATGAGTTGTTTCTGATGTGATGCATAGGAGAATAACGGTGTCAAGCAGCCTGTCCAGGTCCTTGCCATTGCCGAGTGGTGCCCTGTACGCAAGGCATATGGTAAATTGCTTGTTTGATATTGTGAGGATATCTATGCTTTGTGAGGATGCAGTGCCAGTGGTGTTGAATCCCAGTGTTTTATTTGAGAGGATGCAGGCACCACCTCCTCTGCTGGTGGTGCATAGGCAGTTGTGGATGATGTGGGTGCTTGTGTGTAATTGGTGAGCAGAGCGTTGTCACTGTCCATGAACCATGTTTCAGTGATGCATAGTAGGTCTAGCTTGTCATCGTCAATGTAGTCAGAGAAAATCTGTATTTATTACACTATGCATTTATTAAGGTGCATCTGATGGTGCTGCTGTTGATGTGAGTGGGGGTTGGAGGCTCTGTGAGGATGGGAGAATGATATACAGGTCTCTTGATGTGGTGGGTGCTGTGTGAGGGCCATGATCTTGGTGGTTTCGGCCTTAGGGTGTGGATTATAGGGATTGGGCTGGAGTCCATAGTCTGTATTGTGTTCCCAAGCATGGCCATGATGGAGAGGCCCAGAAGCATGAGCCAGAGCTGAATATGCATTATGACTGTGGTCTTGTATGTGTTTGCTTTCTCTGGGGGAGCTGGTGAGAGATGCTATGGGTGAGTGCCTGTGTTCAGGGGAGTTCTCACTTGGCCTAATCCCTGTGTGGTCGCTCATTTCATTGGCACATGTATGTTAGGACCAGTGGTGTGAAGAGATCATCGTGGTAGTGTTGGATTCCAAGGTGTGTTAAAGAGAGTCCTGGTGGTTGAGCTGTCTTTGGTTGTGAGGCAGAAGATCTGCAGTGTGATTTTGCATGAGATACTCAAGGCTGAGTGGGTACGTTTTACTGAGTGGAGTTCAGTTAGAAGGTCCCCGCCAAAGGGCCCTTTGGCGAGGCCCTTCGGTATAGGCCCACCAGGCATGGGGGCATCTTGGTGCAGTTCCTTTTATGAAGGAGCAAGAGACAGAAGATCTTTGGAGCATGCAAGCCGGTGCTGGGAGAGGCTTACCTCCATGCTGGTGAGCCGGGGTGCAGATCTTAGTGTCCGGAGCGGCAACGGGAGTTGGAGTGCAGGCACAGTTCATTGCGGTAGGAGCCCGGTAGTGGAAGCTGTGTACGTTTGTGGGTGAGATGTGTCTTATAAAATAGCCTCACAATAGGCATGTACATCAACTTAGGCGACCTGTTATAAAATTAC
The DNA here is from genome assembly GCA_033557465.1 of Ichthyophis bannanicus. NCBI lineage: Eukaryota > Metazoa > Chordata > Amphibia > Gymnophiona > Ichthyophiidae > Ichthyophis > Ichthyophis bannanicus. The sequence continues at coordinate 551,373,664 of CM066033.1, forward strand.
CTTTCACATGTGTACAGGGCTGGCCCATCCACTAGGTGAACTAGGTGGTCGCCTAGGGTGGCAAACCCAGGTGGGTGACATGGCAATCCCCCAACTTCATCACCGTGGCAGGACTTCTGTCCCCCTCCAACAGGACATTGCATTGGAGGGGCAGAAGCAGCAGACTGTGAGTGTGCACATGCGAATGGGTGCTTAAAGGCCCAATGTGGTACTGAAGTGGCAATTCAACCATCACTTCAAAGAAGGAAGGGAGGGAGCACCGTGCTGCCCCCTCCCCTAGATGAGAAGATGGATGCTGAGGGGGGGGCATGTCGGGCCGTGTGGCACAGCAGACATGGGGGCAGCACAACACTGGGGCCTAGGAAAGCAGAAACCCTCAGGCCAGCCCTGCATGTGTAAATCATGGCAGAGATACTGGTGTAAATATTTGTGTGCCTACTGCCACTAAATGTAAGTAACATTTCGGGAAGGGAAAAGATGCGTGTCATACCCTTTCTTGAATTGTTGCTATTTGCACGTATACTGGCTGTATCCACTTACACAGTCTTCTCCAAAATTGTACTCTTACGGGCTGAAATTGAAAGGCATTTATCCAGAGAACAGCAGTCATTAGCCACCATTCTGTATGGCTATGCAATCCATTTAATGCCACTGAATATCCATACAGACCACCTTGGCCCTATCCAGGGCCAAAAGGGGGACCCAAGACTGCCCAGAGCTGAAGGAGACACAGTTTGCTGGCAACTTTGGAGCTCCCTCCTCGATTTTTACCATGAGCTCTAGTATGCCTAACACTGGTCCTCTGTGAGGTGCTGAGAGCAGTGGCCATGTACTGTTCTAGAACCAGGGAGGAGGGGGTAACACAGGACACTGTGGAAGTCTTGTAAAAATGTCTAAAGAGGCACGTAGCTAGTGAAGAAGCCAATTGGCCAATACTATATGCTCTAGACCAGTGGTTCTCAACCTTTTTTGTACCGTGACCCCTTTTACCATTGGTCAATTTGTGGTGACCCCCAATGATAAAATCAAATGCGTCTCTCTTCCTTTACAGTTAACGCATTGTCGCTGTAATCATTTGTTGAATTATTAATATATTATAGGCCTTTGCAATATGTTTTTATTTATAAAATTTACTTATTTAAACCACAATAATTAATCACAAAAACAAGTAACAATATTTGATTTCAAAATTATGATTTTGTAGTCAAATCACTAATATGAAATAAAATTATTTTTTCTACCTTTGTTGTCTGACCAATTTATTCTCTGATCATGCTGGCCCCGATCTGAGGCTTCTGCTTTCCTGTCTTCTCTTAGTTCTCTTTCTGTGGTCTATGGTCCATCTGCCATTTCTTATCGCTTCTTTCATTTTCTTCACTTCTTTCCATCAGTCTATTTCCAGTCCCAGTAGCCCTCCCCAGTATCAGCCCCTTTCCAGCCCTCACTCTCAGTATCTTCCAATGTCAACTTGCATTCCCATGACTGCCACTGGTGTCCATACCCTTCCAGTCCCCCTCCTTCCCCACTGAGCAGTCCCTTCTAGTACAAATACCATGGCAGCCTCTTCCAGTTCCATTCTCCCATCCCCTCGTATCAGCCCATTTGTAGCCTTAGCCACAAGTTTTCTTCCAGGGCCAGCAGCTCTATCCTCCCCTCCCCACAATCAGCCCATTCCCAGTCGCAGGCCCCCAATCAGCTCGCTTCCAGTGCTAGTCCCCCCCTCAACCCCATTACCAGTGCTAGCCTCCCCTAATCAGCCCAATACCAGTCCTAACCCCCCCATCAGCTCATTACCAGTCCTAGCCTCCCCTAATCAGCTCATTTCCAGTGCTAGTCCCTCCTCAACCCCATTACCAATGCTAGCCTCCCCTAATCAGCTCATTTCCAGTGCTAGTCCCTCCTCAACCCCATTACCAGTGCTAGGCTCCCCTAATCAGCTCATTTCCAGTGCTAGGCTCCCCTAATCAGCCCATTACCAGTCCTACCTCCCCCCCATCTGCCCATTACCAGCCTATTTCCAGTCCTAACCCCCCCCCATCAGCCTATTTCCAGTCCTAACCTCCCCGATCAGCTCATTTCCAGTGCTAACCCCCCATCAGTCTATTACCAGTCCTACCCCCCTATCAGCACATTACCAGTCCCAACCCTTCCTTGATCAGTCCATTTCCAGTCCTAGCCTTCCCTAATCAACCCATTACCAGTCCTAGCCCCCCCCATCTGCCCATTATAATCCTAACCCGCACTGTCTCTCCCCTCTGTCCAGCATTTATTGCCCGTCTGTACAGTATGTCCCCCTGTCTCTTCCCTTTGTCCATGGCAGCCCTCCTCCCTCCCTCCCTCCATCCATGTCATCCCCCCCTCCATGTTAGCCCCCCTCTGTCCATGTCAGCTCCCCTCCCTCCCTCCATCCATCCATCAATGTCAGCCACCCCCCTCCCTCCCTCTCTCTCTCTATGTAAACCCTCCCTCCCTCCATCCATCAACGTCATCCCCCCCTCCATCCATCAATGTCGGCCCCCCTCCCTCCCTCCATTCATGTCAGCCCCCCTCTATCCATGTCAGCCCCCCTGTCCATGTCAGACACCTCCCTCCCTCTATCCATCCATCCATCCCTCCATGTCAGCCCCGTTGCAGGTTCCCTGCCCCCTCCTCCCCTCTCCCTGTCTGACTGCTGCTGCCCTGCTGTTCTTCTACAGCCGTGGCTCCCTGTCTCTTAGGGAACCGTGGCTATACCTGTAAAGCCGTTGCGGAGCCTTCCTGTCTCTTGACAGGCTCCGTGCAGCATTGTCCCGCCTCCAAAGGAAACTTCTTTTGGAGGCGGGACAATGCTGCGCGGACGGAGCCCATCAAGAGACAGGAAGGCTCTGCAACGGTTTTACTGGCATAGCCGTGGTTCCCTAAGAGGCAGGGAGCCGCAGCTGCATTAGAAGGGACTGGGAGGTGGTGAGTTTGCCGCTGCTGAGAAGCAGACTTGGCAGCGGCAGCAACTTGGGTGCTTTTTTTTTTTTAACGGCGGAGTGAGGTGAGGCGAGGCGACGCCCGCTAAATCCTGTGGCGACCCCCATGGGGGTCGTGACCCACAGGTTGAGAACCGCTGCTCTAGATGCTCAGTACTGCAGTTAATAGCGCGAACATGCATAAAAGATCTCTTCATTAGCTACATGCCTCTTTAGAGTGTTGATACCATGTCATTGAGCCCCTGATGAAGGCTTAAAGCTGAAACATGGGTTAGGATAGACTATAGACACTTTAATAAATATGTTTTTACAAGAATTCCAGTGTCCTGTGTTACTCTCTTCCCTCGTTCTGTGTTTCTGTAGGTTGCTGTGCTTTTTGCAGTTCCCATGTGTTCTAGGCCAGAGAATCAGGCAGTGGTGACTTTTTTCCAGTGGCTGCTCAGATCGGAAGGCACACTGCAGAGATATGGCACACTAGTTGGGAAACAGTGCCTTAGTTCCATGAAATTCAAAGGCTTGGAAAACTTATGTACCAAAGTAAATCCTGATCACACAGTTGCATATCCCCCAATTCAAAATGATGGGCTTTTAAACAGCATGAGAAAAAATGTTGCACATACTGAACTGTCAGAGATGCCAACTGGGCCCATCCCAAAGAGTGAGATTTACTGCCCCAGTGGGTGAGATTGAAGGCCAATGAGTGAGATTTTTCCAGCAGAGTTTCAGAAATATAAATTTACATACACAAACGCTTCTCTCTCAAGTAAGCCCTTCTGTTTGGTCTCAATCAGTCACCCTCTCTTCTCCAGCATTCCCTCCTAACCTCAATTCCACCCCCCCCCCCACCCCCCCCAAAAGTGGCCTGCATCTCCCTTTCCTTCCATCTTCCCTTAAGTGGCAAGTATTTCCTCTCCTCCATGACCGGCATCTCTCCCCTTCCTCTCGATTCTGTGTCCAGCATCTCTCTCCTCCTCCTCCTCCCTCTTCCCCCGCCACCGTCACCACCACCCCACCTCTTTCTGGCGGCCCTTGGATCATTGTAAAGCATATGTGCAGGCTGCATGGGCCCTATGAGCACAGATACATGCTCAAGCTCTACTAGGCCTCATTCCCCTTCGTCGCAAACGTCTCGCTGGAGGGAGCAGGACCCAGAAGAGCCTGAGCACGTGCCTGTGTTCTGATGCCCTGTGCCATCCATAGTTGCTATATGGTGCTTCAGGGACCCCAGGTGGCAGTGGGAATGGAAGGAGGAGGGAGAAGCTGCAGAATGAGACTCAAGAATGTAGCAGAAATAAGGCTGTAGATCGGATGATAGGGACCATATCCATCCATGGAGTAGAAAATCTTCACCACAGTCCAAAACAGGGCATATTCCACGTGCTGCAAGCAAAGCAGTCTCTGTCAATGGCAAAATTTAATACATGATAAAAGAATATAAGATGATACTTTTTTGGAATTAATAAGACATTTTTGGACTAGCTTTTGAAGGTTAAAACCTTTATCTTTAGTTCAGGACTGTCATTCTTATTGTGTAAATGTTTTTTTAAGTGCTGTCAAGTCATTGCTGACTCCTGGTGACCCTGGGTTTTCTTGGCAAGGTATGACCAGAAGTATTTTCTTCCAAGTTAATGGAGGGTAAAGTGTCTTGACCAAGGTCACAAGGAGTGTCAGTGGGAAGTGAACCCAGATTTCCTGGGTGTTAGGCTATTGCTTTAACCACTAAGCTTCTCCTCCACTGTATTGTGTACACCCTGTTTTAGTTTAGCACAGGGGGGGGGGGGGGAGTGGAGGAGTGGCCTAGTGGTTGGGGCAAGGTACTTCGGGCCGGAAGGTCGGGGGTTCAAATCCCACTGGAGGACAGCAACCTTGGGCCAGAAGGACTGGGGTTTCTAGTCCCACAGGTGCTCCTTGTGGTCTTGGGCAAGCCACTTAACCCTCCATAGCCCATGTTCCCTGTAAAATAGTTCTCTGTGTGCTGTGCTTTCCTGTCTAATCAATGTGTTTATACCTCAAAAAAAAAAAATTTCCTGTCATGATTTGACAATTTCCAATCTGTAATCAAAACCGCTGCTGATCGCTGGAAGTAGCAGTATACAAATGTATACTAAATAAATAAATAAAATAAAACAAGCTCACTTGTTTTTCTTTCACCCTGACCATAGGTGCCACTGCTATGGATGCAGTGGGTGCATAAGTATCCCCCAGTACTGAACAGGCTCCTTTAGTATTTCCAGGGTTTTAGCACACCCTTCCCCCCATCATTTTGAAAATTAGGCTCCCTCTGACCCTGAGGATGGCTCTGTTGCTGAACCAAAAGCAGTCATTCATTTTAGTGTCCAATAACATGTGAAGCCCCATTTTGCATAGGACAGTGGGGTAGGAATTGGGACGTGTAGGTAAGGCATTCGCAGCTCCCCAAGTATTTTACAAAAGACTCTGCCGAATGTGGAGTCTTTTGTAAAATACATATAAAAATGTTCACAAATACACATGAACAATGGGAAGTTCAGTTTCAAAACCCTGCACATGATGCAGGAAAAAACCAACATCACGCAGCAGCTTCCACGTAGAAGTGTCAGAGATTGTACATGGATTTTACTCCTTTCACATAGAAATGTCACAGTTTATACATAAAAGTATAGGTCTATTTGCAGTCAAAGAGCAAAGCCCCAAAAAGTAAATGTTTACATATTAAAGTTCATACACGGTTCGGGGGGGGAGGGGGAGCACAACTGCCCCCTCCATTACTTGCTCGCTGTTACTCCCTTTCAATATGCCCCCACAGTTTACTTAGAATCAGGAAAAAAAATCCTTTCAGGAAAAATCTGGCTACAATCGGAATAATTTTCCCTCAAGTAAATATTAATCCTCTCTCCAAAAAGGATCACCAACAAGTATTCAGAGTCCTTCACTCTCACCTAGAATTTTCACTATCTTCTGCACAAAGTAATCTCACAGCAATCTGTAGTCTCTCATATAAACTGAGATCCAGGCTTTCAAGGCTGATTTACCTATTCAGTCACCTCTTACCGGCCATTTTCACACACTGCTCGTCCTTCTAAAACCAGTCCTCAAACTGTAACAGGCAAACAGCACTCAGCACACACCAGTCTCTAACATTCCCATGGTGTTCTTACACATAAAATAGTTATTTATTATTATTTATTTATTAGAGTCTCTTTTATACCGCGCTATTCAGCATCAGTGCGGTTTACAATGAACAATAAAATACACATTTCCGATGGTACTTTGTGTTTACAGTTGAACAGGTAATGCAACTTGGATAACAGGGTAACTATTTACAATTTAAGACATAATTGGGAACTCTTTTGACTTCAGTCAAGGGGGTTCTGAGAGGCTTGTGAGGATGGTGCAGCGTCCACATTGGCTTCTGGGTAAAACTGGAGGAAGAGGTGAAGTTTTAAGGCCTTTCTGAACTGAAATAAGTCCTGGATTGATCGGATGCCGTGAGGGAGGCTGTTCCAGTACCTTGGTGTGCAGAAATTGTAGGCCCTGCCTACTGTTGCCTTGGTGCATTGTGTTATTAATTTTGGGACTACCAGGGTGTTAAGTGTTACTGATCTTCTGTTCCTTTGATTCTTCACTTTTAATACTAACCAGTGACGTGCTGAGTCTACACACACAGAAAACGTACTAAACTCTTTCGCTGGCTTGCCATGCTATCTCTGCACCAAACCTGGCGGTTGTTCCCTCCCAGACTGAAGTCTCGTGAGACTTCGGCCTGGGAGGGAACAGCTACTGGACCCAGCGCAGAGTAGCTGCTCAGACCTGAAAGCTCTTACCAAAGATTCCTGCCCGCTATCTTCAGGCGCTTCTGCCCTCCCTTTCCGAAGCCCAACTTCTGAAGAGGGGCTGCAGCAGTGGCAGTGGGTGTAGAGGGGCCAGCCTAGGGAACCTCCAATCCTTATACCAGCCCTGCTCATGGTTTCCATTAGTGTCGATACCTATTGGTGTTTTTGTTAGGAGAATGCCAAATTCCCTTTTGTTGCCCTGACTTCTTGACTTGTGATTAATGTTGCTTGATGACCAGAGCCGAGCATTGTTATGGCAGAAAATTGTTTATTTTATGGCTGTGTCCTTCAGTGCAGATTGGCAGGACTTGCTAGTATTATTCAAAGGCAGCCAGTTGGTAGAAATTGCAATTATAATTTTAATTTAATTTTAAAAAGATAGAGGCCGCATTTCCAGACTGCTGGTCTGACCAAGGCAGTGTGCAGACTGTAAATAACAATCATTAATAACAATTACAGTGATTACAAGACAGGCAGGTGATATAACAGTTACAATACTTCCTCTCCAGTACTTCAGAGGTACTATGGAGAAAACGTACAGGATTCCAGAGCTTTTTTCATTTCAAACCCGGTTCTGCTTCTTGGGTCGACCAAGGTTAAGCAGATTTCATGGTCTAAAGAGAGAGGAGAATGATGAGTGGGGTTCTCTAACAATAGTGCAAGAAAAATGAATCTTAATAAACACAAAGCAAAGAATATAAGGTGATATTTCTTTATTGGATTAACTCAATACGTTTTTTGATCAGCTTTTGGGGAGCTAAAACCCCCTTCCTCGAAGGGATATCTTTCTTGGTAGAGCATTTTATTTTGCAGGGATGCCATGTACCCAGGGAAATGAGGAAGCTTATTTGCTTGTGAATTTTAATAACGTAGTCTAAGGTCATCTGGATTCTGCGATGGTGGTGTTGGATATTTTCCAGATCATAAGGAACATACCTTCTAATCTGATCCATACGACAGTGTTGAGGTCATTTAAGAAGGGTTACGTAGCATTTACCAATGTGAGTATCAGGTTGATATGTGCAAATGGTCCTACGCCATTACTTACATATATCTGCAGCATGAAGCTTTGAAAGGGGTGTGGCCCGGGTGGGCCTGAAAAGTATGCGTGCTTTTCCTATTTTTGCAATGTCAGTGTACACATACCTTTATAAAATGTGTCTGTCAACATCTGCACCTGCTCTGAGTCACATGTGTCAGCTCACTGCTTGCTTGGGCTTCATTGGAGGAGTGATTGAGGGGGCAATTGTGGCTAGCTCTCTAGTGTTTTAAATCTCCTTAAAAAGCCAAAAAATTAGAGCTTTGGAAGTTGACTCTTGAATTCGCTCCTCTTTGACGTGGAGACATGTAGGTAGTAAAATCAGCTACTTGCACATATAAGTGCCGCTACGTGAACGGTCTACTTCCGACTATATGTTATTACAGATTGGCTGTTTCCACCATGTGTGCCACCAAACACACAGATTTTTCTCGCATCATCATATGTAGTTTACAAAAGGCTTCACATTCAGCGAGCCTTTTGTAAAATTCAGTGCAATTCCGAATGCTCTGACATGCAAGTCCCTTTTCCTTCCTAGAAGACCTGTTTCAGTTGGGCTAAATATTTATTAGAGCAGTGATTCAGCAGAGGCTCAGAAGGATGAATTCACCAGTAGCATTTTTAGCAGAACCTGGCACGTTAATACCTTGGAAGTCTTCTATCTATATACTTAGCAGATTGCACCATGCTAATGGTTAGAGCACTGGCTTGGTAACCAAGAGATCAGTGTTGATTCCCACTAGCACTCCTTGTGGCCTTGGGCAAGTCACTTAACCCTCCATTGCCTCAGGCCTGGCAATCTACTTCCAGTCACACTGCCAAGAAAACCCAGGAGCTGCTGGGTCACCAGGAGTCAGCATTGACTCAAAGGCACACAATGCATTTTGCCTATATGCAAAGGTCACATTTTTAGCCTATTTTGTAATGATAGCTAGGCAACAGTGCAGCTTTATAAAATATTAGGGGTAAACAGATGGGAATCCTGACTCAATTGTGCTCTGTCCAGCTTCCTCCCTTGAACATACCTACACTAAGATCACACACAAGCACATGCCTAATTGCACCACATCTACTTATACTGAGGTGATTTTATAAGAGGCTTCTTAGCAGGCAGATTGGCATATACGTGCAAAAAATCCACTATAAAATTAGGGATCTATATTCAGTGGCGGTGACTAGTGCTTTTAGAGCACCCGGCCGCCACCGCTGAAATTAAAACAGGATATTTGGCACTGGAGCCTATCCATCTGGTGCAGAATATCAGGTTTCACTGGCGATCGCAGCAGCTATCCGGTCAGTGGCTGCACCGAGCCGCTAATCAGATAGCTAAACTGGAAAACGTTAGGACAGCCATTGATCTGTCCTAATTTTATGAAGTTTAGCAATCTTGTTAGCAGTTCACTATAGCCTCTGACCAGATAGCTGCCATGACCATCTCTGCTCCGTCCACAGACCACCGCAGATTTAACCGGGCATCTTTCCTGCAGTCTGTGGAGATAGTCAGCCGCGCTATCTGGATAGCGCCGCTGAATAGCAGGATCTCCGGGTTTTAGCCAGTTAGCAGGGTCCTTTGAATATTGCCCTCTTGCTTCCTATGTGTCTGTGCCAAGAAAAAGTGCACGGCTCTTTTTATGAAATCCGATCGGTATAAAAATTTGTATATTTTAGAAATGGCACTCAGTTTTAATCCCATCATATTTATCTCCAGAGTCGAATCAGCAACTAAGATAAGCATAATAAGCTATACCTTATAGAGCTCCCTTCGTTATCTTGAAATCCTAAGACCATGTCGTGGAAGTCCATTATAAAGATAGTTTAGAAGAGTTTTGTCAAAAGCAGAATGCGATATTACATTTATGACGGTAGATGGAAGGTAATTCCTCCAGTAACAAATGACACTGCAAATGGATGCAGTGCTCTTGATCATTCTTTCCGTAAAGGCTAACCAAATGTCAGAAAACCAACCAGACTCTAAGGTGACGCCTTTTTATTGGAGAAGAAAACATTTCCTGACAAAACGTTAGGTCGGATCGGAAACATTAAGCAAAAAATGACATTGATAGAAAAGATAAATAAAACATAAAAAGGTAGAAGGGTAGCAGGGAGGGAAGGGGGAGTAGGTTCATCAGAAAATGACCAGCAGTAGAACTGTAGGGCTCAGAAAAGTTCAGGATTAACGCGGTTAGCTGTTTTGTGCCGCTGAATATCCCCTCATAACTCCACTGCATGTCCCGATGGTAACCACATAAGATCAGAGTGTTCCAGGGGCGGCGCTTGAGTTAACCAGTCAGTGGTGATATTCAGCTACTGGCCAGTTAAGTTAACCTGGCTAAAGATAGGCTACTGGCCTAATTTTAGCTAGTTTAGCTATCTGGCCAGCGGCTGAATATCGCCACTGACCGGTTGGCTGAAACACTAATGGGCAAATCAAATATTCTGTGCCGGTGGCTGGATATAACCCTTATGAATAAGAAGAACGGTGGACGTTTAATTTTGGCAGATCCCCTGATGAAAATACAGTAATGAAATGCGAGATCGGTACCTGTGAAGGGCGTCGGGATCTTTAAACTGTCCTATGTCAGCGGGTGCACTTATGCCTTTCAGATAAGTGATTACATAGTACTTTCAGTGAAACGTGAATAGGTATCAAAGCATAGTCACCTGCTTAGTTCTTTTATATTGAGGTCGTTGATGCAAATGGGCAACCTGCTTTAAAAACGGACGGAAGTCCCAATGGCAGAGCCACAGAGTCTGAGACCTCAGGTATCTAAGTAAATGTTCTGGATGCTTATCGTAAAATTAAAGTTTTTTTGAATCACCTTGACTAATACATGAACGATTTTTTGTTTTTTGTGGTATTAACCAATCGTTCGGTAAATTGACCTAATTGTTTTGTATGATTACAACAGAATGGATATAACCCTGGCATAAAATGTTGTTTTTGTTAAGTGCTGTCGAGTCGGTGTCGACACATAACTGGGATTAATTTAAAACAGCGACGGCCAGCCGCTTTAGAGGCACCGGCTGCAGATGTTGAATATCGGCCTCTCAGATTTTTGAGTCCTTCCTTGTTAGTCTCAAATAGGTCATTTTAGAAGTTCTATTCATGATCTGCACATCTGAAAATGCCCATTCAGCCATGCCAATCACATCCATGCCCGAGAACCATTTTATAAAGGACCAAATTTACATGTCTGGCATGATCACATCCATGAGGGTATGATGGAGGTGTGTCCAGGGCGGCAATAAAAAGATCCACATGCATCTCTGCATGTTTAAAACTTATGGCAGACACGTCCATATCCATGTCTGCCCCTTGGCACGAAAAGGAATTTGATAAATGCTCATTTTGGCCAGCTTTCAACAATAAGGACAACAGAGACATTCCCTCTTGTTGCCAAAATATTTTTTCCCCTCATAAAAGGATAGCAGGTGAAAAGGATAGCAGGTGAAAATCAATGCCTCTTTGAATACCGCTGCGGTGCTGCATGTTTCTGTTTCTAGAATGGCAGGCTGGGAGATGTATGCGATAACATATATACATGTGTGCATTCTGAAATGTCATCACAGACATATCTGTGTTGCTGATCCTAGCGACATCCATATTTCGCATGTGCACATATCTAAAATCAGCCATCTCCCTGCATGCGTCTGGGCCCTTATTCTGCACATCCCCATTTTCTTTCCATGTTTGCAGAAATGCTGATATTTTGGGGCAGAGACAGTTCAATTTTAAAATTCATTTACACATGCCCACCTTCTGCGCTGCCATTTCCACAGAATTTTGGATGTTTTGACTTGGACTTCCTAGGAATAGAAGCCCTAAATATAGAGTATATTAGAGGAGAGGCATGAGTAGGATCCCCTTATGAAAAATGTCTTTCCTATGTTGGTGAATGTGTGGTCCTGTGATATATGCTAGCATAGTCACATGCCCAGATTTGTGCTATTCTCTTCTTGCTCAGTGAGAAGCTTGCTTTTAAATAAGTTTTACTTCAGATTAAGGATTAGATGGTTGAACGCCTGTACCAGCAGATCATGGGATATTTTTTTTCAGAGACTCTTACAGGAACTGAGAGTAGCAGGCAGTTGGAAGACAGTTTCTGATATCAGCCACTGAATGGATAATCCTAAATACCCAGTGCAGTTCAGCTGTGTGAGAGCAAAGCATGCTTCCCATCCAAGAAATCACAAAGCAGTCTCACTTGGGAAATTTAAGGAGCATGGTTACTAAAGGGCGTGCTGGAAGTGCGTGTTTGAGCTCTGAAGCTAGTGTGGAGAGTTGCGCTAAATAGTGGGGTGTGAACGTCCATATTCCTGCTGCAAGTGCATTGCTGACCTGTCCTGCCATGCTAGCCGACATGTGGATGCACTTACCACCGCCCTTTGAGGTGGCGTTTAGTGCACCCGTGCTAATAGCAACATTTGCAATTAGCACATGCCCACAATCCCTGCACAAATCGCACTGCACCATCAATGCCCACATTTGGCTCCTAACGTCCGATCCCTGCCGAATCACACACTACCCATGGGATTTTTATCATGGGCCCCACACTATTAACATGGCACACTTACTGCCTGGCAAAACCCGTGCTAACAGTTAGCACAATAGTAAATATGGCCCTGAAGATCTTAATTGTATAAAATGACTTTTTCCTTCAGCAAGACCGTGTAATGGTATTGTTAGAGATCTAGGGCCTGATATTGCAAGGCATTTGCACGGTTTAGAGAGCTGTAAACTGTGTAAATGCCCCTAAGCGGGATATTTAGCGGCACTAACATATCCCAGAGTAATGCCACTATATATCCCAGTGCTAACTGCTTAGCATCGAGGCATGTCAGGAGCAGTACCCGGGGATAACTGCACAGTGGCAATATTCAGCCGCTGACTGATTATCCCTCAGCGATGAAGGTTAGGTGCAGCAAAAGCTGTCCTCATTTTTGCTGCCAAAGCTAACCGGGCAACAACTGAATATCGCTGCTGCACAGTTAGCTTCTGCACTGTGTGTGGCTGTGTGGCAAACCCAGATATTCAATGCCAGTGGCCAGATATAGCCCCAGATTGAATATCCGGGGTTAAAGTTTGATGACAATGCCTATGTGCCTTAGAGGCACATAGCCGTCGCAACTCAATATCAGGCCACTAGTTTTTGTTCAAGGGCATGCAATGGATGCGATTTACCTAGATATCAGCAAAGCTTTTGATAGTGTTCCTCATAGGAGGCTTATCAATAAACTGAGCACCTGGGGAAAGGTCCCAAAGTGGTAAACTGGATCAGAAATTGGTATCTCCAGGAACAAGCAGGAATGAGTCTTCACATATGGGTATGTCGGTACCGACGGAGCCTGCGCGGGAACGCTCCCCAACGTCCAAAAAGAAAGCCTTTGGGAGCATCCCATGCGCATGCGCGCTGCCTTCACGCCCATTCACTTCCCCTCATCAGTTTTCTGTTTTCCGCGGAGCCGGCAGGACGTATTCCTGTCACCGCAGAAAATTCTTCTTTTTATTCTTAGTTTTTGTGGTCGCGTCTGCCCTCCCTCGATGCCACCGGTACTGCCGGTGCTTTTCTTTCTTTTTTCTAAAGAATTTCTTCTTTTTCTTCAGAAATTTTTCCTGGTTAGTGTCTGACAGTTTCTAGGCCACTAGGCCTCTATCTTTCCATTATGGAAAAGCCAGCCACTACCCTTAAGAAATGCTCAAAGTGTGACGGTACAGATATATTTTCAGACACCCATACTTGGTGTCTAAAATGTTTGGGTCCTGACCATTGCCCACTGGAGTGTCTTTCCTGCTGGAGCTCAAACAGAAGTCTTCAGAATCGAGCACAACTCGATACCCGGTTCACATCGCACTCGATGTCACCAGCTAGAATATCTCCACAGGATCAGGTAACCAAACAAAAGTCTGTAAAGACTAGCCAGTCCTCGAGTGGTAGATCTCCTTCCCAGTATCGAGATGGCTCTGGCCTTGCCCTCGAGGACATTTTGGCAATAAAGCCCCGGCGGGAGTCTTCGGGCTCCAAAGCATTAACAGGGCTTCAGGTTGTTCCCGGGGTTCTTACCTCGATGAACATACCTGGGCCTTGCTCGGTGGTTGTGGCCGCTTCGAGCGGTACCGACACCCCGGCATCGGCTATGGTGATGGATGAAACACTCCTCACCGATGATCACAGTCTAGTGCTCTCGGCTACTTCGGTACTGCTAGAGTTGCTGCAGACCGATCCTCCAGTATCGGCTTCGGTACCAGTACCGGTATCAACATGGGCATCGGTGTCGGTACCGTCCATGCTTACTTCGACAGACTCACTTCCTTCGATGCTGAGCCTGGAATCGATCTTTAGCATGGATGATTCGGTACCGACTCGTCTCAGTACCGACCTCGGACTGTACCGAAGACATCGCTTTAAGGAAAATCCGATGCTTCATCCTTTCAGGTCTTCCGATCCCGATGACTGGGATGAATCCATCGGTACCAAGGCTAAATCTTCAACAAGTCTAGCCTTTACCCCTCATTTTAGAGGGTCCTCCTCAGGGGAGATTTCTTTTCAAGATTTTCTGCTTGATATGGCAAAGTTACTTGTCATTTCTATACCTGGTAAAGAATCCTTGCCAGGGGATTCAGAGACCCTGCAATCCCCCTGGATTCCAAAGGAGGTGATCATGCTTCCTTTGCATCAGATCTTACAAGATCTACTTTTAAAGATGTGGGAAACTCCTTTAACGGTATCACCACATTCTAAGACACTTGACTCTATGTACAAGGTGCCACCTTCTCCAGGTTTTCAAAAGACTCAACTTCCTCATCATTCTATTGTTGTAGAATCAGCAATGAGGCATATTAAGAGTGCAAAGAAGCACTCTTCTTATCCGCCAGGTCGTGAGTCTAGAACTTTAGATGCCTTTGGACGTCGATGCTTCCAGGCATCCATGCTTTCAGCAAAAATTCTCTCATATATTTTCTATATGGGATTATCTCTTGAAGAGGTCACAAAGAACTTAAAGCTTTTGAACCCTTTTCTTCAAGAACATAAAAGAGCAGATTTTTTCATATTACTCAGTCATGCTCAAAATGTCTCTAAATTCCTTAATCATGCTTCCCTGGACTGTTTTGAGTCTATTAGCAGAACCTCTGCTATAGCCATAGGAGCATGACGCATAGCCTGGCTCCAAGCTTCAGACCTGGACAAATGGGTACAAGAAAAGCTGGGAAATACTCCTTGTACTGGTGAAAATCTCTTTAACTGATTAGCTTGAATAAAGCATCCTTGTTAAACACTGATATTGTTGCTTTCAGAGGATTGTCAAAACTTTCCTCTACCCCAGCTAGTAAAAAATCTTCTAACAAACTTTATTCCCCTAAGGGGGAAAAGTTTTATTCATCTTCTACCCATCATGCAGATGTTTCCAAAGAAGGGCAACATCATACCAGGCTAAGAAAACCAAAGTCTCAACAGGCTCAGCAAACTCAGCAGTCGCAGGGTTTCTGATTTTTTATTTCATTAAATCTTTTTTCCTGTTGAGTTTCAGAACCACTACTTCTTAACTACAGAAGCATTTACAGTTCTTCTCATCCTTATTGAGAGGTCAGTGATACACTGCCTTAATCCTCCACTTTAGGCATGAATCTCTTGCTAAGAGCAATCCATCCTTTCAGCTCTTAGAGCTATTAAGGATAATCATGCCCTACAGGTAACAAGTTTCTCCTCTCCTTTTAAAGTAAACAGAGGAGTTACAGCTACTTACAAGGTATGCTATGCCCTTCACCTTGGCAGTTGTCCTGTACGAGGATATCTTTGACTGCAGGGGAGCTTTACCCTTTTCAGAGACTTACCAAATTGTAAGTCTTCCCAACTCTGTATTACTTTCTATCCCTCTTAGTTGATATCTTCAATCTAAGAGTGATACTATTTAACAGGAGGGCTTACCTTTTAAGCCATAGGATTGTCCTCAGTACCTACTCCAGTAAGTAATTTCCATACAGAGTTTCTCCCCTCTGCAATCTTTCAAATATTTCTTTTAAGACAGCTTATCAGACCATAATTGAGAGTTTGTTACTTCTAATTCTGTCTGTCGGTCCTTTTCCAATCTATAGGACCTATCCTCTTCTGCTGCCTTAACACATAATTCCAAGAGAGGTTCCAAAACTTATTTGGACAATTTATTGTTGCAGGCAACCAGCCTGTCTGCTATTCTTAGCCATCTTCAATCCTTTGGCTCCCACAGAATAGATTAGGTTGCACACTGGTAATTAACCAACCAGACCTCACCTGGGCAACCTACAACATGCTCTCTGCAATTCTACAAAAAGCTCTGCAACTATGGGCCTTTGCCAGAGAGCGTCAGAGCCATTCCTGGTGGGTAACTTCCAGATGGTTGAAAGGCTTGCCCAGTCATGCTCCCACATGACCGTTTTTTTCCTACTTTTACCATCTTCCTTAAAATTTCCCTTTAGAGAAAATGAACCAGGGCTTTGATCACGTGAAAGCATAAAGAATTGCTTAATTCCCTGACTTGTTCCACATCTCCAGTGGAACGTCTCCAATAGGGATGCATTTCTTTTCACTGCAGTCTGTTCTTGTCTAGTGCATTCCTTCTAATTCCCAATACTTCATTGGAGCTTATGCTGAACAAAGAACGCATTATACTCATATTGCCCTCATAGATGGGCAAATATGGTATTCCCTTTTATTGCGTCTTTTTCTCCACACTGAAGTTATAGAAGGATCCAGACTTGTCGTCTTAAGACTAAGGTTTTCTCTACACCCCTTCACGTAGATCTCCATTTCTGGTTATTCAAAGTCTAGAACTTTAAAGAGATCTAGACCTATCCTTCTGACTAGGAAAATTCCACTGGTTTCCATGTAACCTTCTTCATGGTTCTTCCACGTGTAACCAGTGAGGGATTCTCTGTCCATATTTTCAAGCGGGTCTTACCCCTTCTTGTTATTAAGTGAGTCTCTCTTTATTTATATATATATATATTGTGATAAGGAAGCTTATCATAGCTCAGGTAGGAGCTATAGAAAAGATGATGTGACTATGAACAAGCAACCTGTCAGTTCTGGTAGAAGCAAGAAAACAGAGTTTTCACATAAAAGACTACCAGTCCCAGAATGCACCAGGTTTCCAGCAGCCATGAGAGGGGCTGAAGTGAGAGAATGTGTGTGCAATCAAGAGAGCTATGAGGTAATCCCTAAGCACTCATCTCAAAGGGCAGGGCCTGATTCAACACAGCTGCGCTGTGTTAGGGAGCAGCACACATTAGAACAGGATAAGAATAGAGCTTATTCTTCAGATAACAGCTTCAGGGAGAGCTTCAGCAAAAGCTACAGAGGGAGGAAGAGATACAGAGACAGCAACGGCTACAAGCTCAAGCACCAGTATCACCTGGAGAAACAGAAGCCAAGCCAAGCGGATAGAGAGAGAAGGAAACTCTCTGGAAGGAAGAGAAGAAAGGCCATTGGAAGGTCTGGGAGATTCCAAGGCAGTACTCATACTGGGAGGTATTCCAAAAGCCAGCAGAGTCCATTGGACTGGATTCAGCCAGAGGAATGGAGTGGCAGAGATAGGAATCACCAGTGGCTACCTGGAAGAGAGAAGACTGCATGTGGAAGGGACTTTCAGACCAAGGCCAGAAGGTATGTGAGAGAAGATCCAGTGTCCAGGGATCAAGATTGGAAGGCTGGACATCAGAATTGGATTACATATTGGCCAGGCTATACAGAGAGGAATAATGATAGCAGGAGAGGCTCAGGTATGAACACTGATCCAGACCCTATCTATAATAGAGAATGGCAGCAAGGGAATAAGCATTCTCATGATAGTGCCTTAATGAAAGACTCATCTGTGCCAATGTATGATATTGACCCTATGATTGTTGATGCAGGGGGAAATACAGCAGATGAAACTATTTACATGGACTGTTCTTTATCTAAATGCTATTGCTAGTTTTCTATGAGCAAACACATCAGCCATCACAAAGAAACCTAACTTTGTTCTTTATTTCCACTGCAAACAGCTCTTAAAGCAGGATTTGGGCTCACACAGTAGCAGCCAGCCAGCTAAAGGCTTTCAGCTGGTCCATTGATAGTAATTAGGGCTGCACCTGATTGTGTGTGTGAGCAAGGGAGAATCACTGCTGAGATCGGCGTGGAAAATAAGCAGAAGTTAACCTAACCAGCAAAGTTTATTCTTTACTTTGTGCCTTTGTATTTGGTAATTATTTGCTAAGAAAACATTAGCTAATTGCCTGACAAGCTGAAGGTTGTTTTCTGGTTTACTTTGTGACTTTTTGTTATCCATTTTAAACACTGCAAGCAAGTAACCTCATTTATAGTGCTATCAAGCATACATATGCTGGGTGAATTAAACCCCATCAATAAAAGAAGTATTTTATTGATCTTACCACTTGGTTTCACAACTCAAATTATTGTCATCAGCTGTGTTTGGGAGTGAATGAACTACAATACCCACAATACCTTGCAAGAATCATATGAATATATGCATCGTCAAGATTGTGTAAGTTCTCACCCTAGGCAGCCGTCTGACAATATATATATATATATATATATATATATATATAATATGTGTGTGTGTGTGTATATAAATACACATATCTCACTCTGAAAGATTTGTTACTGTCCATATTAATGCTGTTCCAGCATGCCATAGGGTTTAAATGGACAACCAATTTCTATGGTAATCACAAACTACCTTCTTTTACTGTAACCTCTCCGGTTACATTACATCTGAAGCTCTCCATGTAAAGTCATCCTAAGTGACATCACTTAGGGAAGACATTGCTGATCTTCAAGAAATTGGAGGCTACACCGCCTACTACAAATGTTTCTTTCTTTCATTTGGATAGAGGGGTCTCAAAGACCCATCCTTTTTCTGCAAACCAGTCAGATTTATCTCCTCTCTTTCCTAGAGCCTTTTTCTGCTCCAAGGACAAAGAGCTTCAAACGTTGGCCTACAGAAGCTTTAGCTTCTCATCCAAAGTCCAACCCCATTGAACTTTCCCAGTTTCTTCTTCTGGGACTAGTTCTAGCCATTTAGGCTTCTGACCTCTGCCTGTATTGCAAAATTTATTTCCTCTACTTCACAGTAAGGTATTTCCTTTGAGGATAATGTACTGGTTTCTAGCACCAGACCATTAGTCTCAACAAATACTTTCGCAATATTTTTGACTAAGGTCCACATTAGAAAATTGGAATCCAATTTTCACTAACATTTCTGATCTACACAAGGACTCCTCTTTAGACGCCTTGTTTAGTCAAGCTGTTCCACAGCACACCCTTCTTACTTCAACTCCTACCCTCCATCCCTTGGATGCCTCAGGTTCTGGAAAATAGCATGGCCCATCGACTAGATTTGCAACATGCTGGGACCTCCTCCAGGCATCTTTAACTTGGGAGTCCCCATATGTGAAGACTCATTCCTGCTTGTTCCTGGAGATAGCACAGTTACTTACCTGTAACAGGTGATCTCTGGGAACAGCAGGAATAAGTCTTCACAGCCCACCCACCTCCCCTAGGAGTTGTTTCTCTCTCTCTCTCTCTCTCATTTGTCTACTTCCCTCCGTCGGTCTCAGCTACAAACCCAACTGATGAGAGGGATGTGAATGGGCAGGAAGGCAGCACGCATGCGCGTGGGATGCTCCCAAAGGCTTTCTTTTTGGACGCTGGGGAGCATTCCCGCGCAGGCTCCGTCGGTACTGACATACCCATATGTGAAGACTTATTCCTGCTGTTCCCAGAGATCACCTGTTACAGGTAAGTAACTGTGCTTGACTGACAGATGACAGAAGGTGGTAGTAAACGGAACTCACACAGAAGAAAGGAATATGAGTAGTGGTGTGCCCCAGGGATCGGTCCTGGGACCGGTACTATTCAATGTAAGAGAATGTAAATTTTAAAAAAATGTATTTTTGAGTGATATTGAGGAAGGATTGAATAGAAAAGTCTGCCTTTTTGCAGATGGCACAAAAATTAGCAACAGAGTGGACACTTCTGAGGGAGTGGACAGCATGAGAAAAGATCTAAAAAAAAACACTGGAAGAATGGTCTAATGCTTGGCCGTTAAGATTTAATGCGAAGAAGTACAGAGTCATGCACTCAGGATGCAGAAATCCAAAGGAATTGTATGCAATAGGGGTGAGAGGTTGGTGTGCATGGACAAGGAGAGGGACCTCGGACTGCTACTGAGGATCTCAAGGTGGCGAAACAATGCGACAAGATGGTCGCCAAAGCCAGAAGGATGCTGGATTGCAAACAGAGAGGAATAACCAGCAGAAAGGAGGAGGTATTAATGTCTCTGAACAAGTTGTTGGTGAGGCCTCACTTGGACTATTATGTTCAGTTTTGGAGAGAGTATCTCACAAAGGATATAAAAAGACAAAACACACAAACTCCGAGCACCGTTGGTACACTTACACGGCGCCCCCGAATACCAAAGGTAAAATAGCAGGCAAACAACTTATCCAGTTTTTCTCCAAACCCATACCCCCAACCCCAGGCACCTGGATCTGGTTACCGCCCTTCCACCGATCCTGTGAAGAACCAGTTGCTGTTAATAAATAAATTTATTAAAAAAAAAAAAAAAAAAAAGACTTGAAATGGTTCAGAGGAAGGAAATGATTTGGAACCTGTGCTAGAAGATGTATGAGAAGAGACTTGAAGATCTAAATATGTACACCCTAGAGGAGATGAAGATGTATGAGAAGAGACTTGAAGATCTAAATATGTACACCCTAGAGGAGATGAAGGGCAGGAGTGATATGATACAGCCATTTAAATATTTAAAGGGTATTAATGAACAAACAAACCTTTTTCACAGAGTGGGAATCTGTAAAACTAGAGGGCATATGATGAAGCTGCAAGGTGGTAAACTTGAAAGCAACATCAGGAAATACGTTTTCTCTGAAAGGGTAGTGGATGCTTGGAATGCCCTCCCAATGGAGGTGGTGGGGGGCAAATACAGTGACGGAATTCAAAATGGCATGGGACAGACATAGTGGATCCCTTTATAGCAAGAGAATGAAATCAAAGCAAACTTAAATATCTTTTATACCTCAATGAATAGAGGGGGTACATTTCAAATGATTTTCAAAAAACTGTGTTCTTGAAGAGATAGCTAAACCAAGGGGTCTCTAACTAAAGGGTGCTAGCTGGGAGCATGTGTTCTGCCATGTGCTGAATGTGCGCTGGGACACACGTCGCCATCTAGTGCGGGGCCATGACAGTATGAGACAATTCTCTCGCTAACTGTGCAACCCGTGTTAGGGATGCAAGTGGGCGGATTAGGGCCAGAGAGCAGGCATGGTGAGCTCAGCGCAATTAGCCCTGGGTTCACACCACATGCTAACTGCATCCTGCATGATTAGTGTGGGCTTACCTAACACCACATCGATAGGTGGAGTTAAGTGCACCCATGCTAATACAGCACACATTAGGGAAACGTTCTCTGCTCTAACTGCCGGGAAATGCTTTCCAAACCCCTGATAGTAAATGTGCTCGTGTTGCACCTAATGCACCATAGGGGCTGCTTAGTAAACAAGCCCCGTAGTTTCTGTGCCTTTGGGATGTTAGGTGCAACACCCTAGCACCCGTTAGTAAAAGGGGCCCTAAAAGTAGATGATTATGATATATGGTGGGATATTGAGGGAAATCTTCCAATTTGTATGCACTAGATATAATATCGCTCCCTGATGCGTCTGTTCCATTATCAGCTGCTGGAAGAGTTCTCGCCATAGAGAATCCAGACTCTCCTTACTTCTACATGACACCTCAGCTGGCATGCCCCAGTCTACATTCAGCAGACCGAAGTCCACCTAGCAATAGCATGTCCCCTTTCATAACTTCCTGAATGGCTTCAATTAAATCTCTATTTCTTCTGCCTGCAAAGCAGGTCTGTAATCACAGCAGTATAAAAAGATGATCCATTCCCTCTTTCCAGATGAGCCTAGAGTGGCACTTCCTCCTTACCTCATATGCATTGCAGTTTTGTTGCTTTATTATTATTTTTTATATATAGTGCCATGCCTCCTCCCTTATTTCCTACTTTGTCCTTCCTGAATAAATTATAGCCCAGTAGAATTGTATTCCAGTCATTGCTCTCCATGTACTTTATTTCATGACTGCCTTTAAATCCAAGCCATCCTCTTCCAATACAGCCTCTAGATCTGGGACTTTATTCCCCATACTTATGGCCACTAGTAAAACTTGATTTGGGAAGCGTGAAATAAAAATATATTTATCACGATGACGACGTTGATGATCAGCATCTATGTTTTGTGGAGCTCAGTATACAAGCAGCAGCCTCATGCTATCATTTTTCCCACATTTAAACAGGAGGCATCAGATCCTACTGCTTGGGAAATAGGGATCTTAGTCATGGATAAGTTAGATGATACGACCACCCCACCGCCTTTCCCCATAGCTCTAGATTCAGGAACATAGTTGGGAATGAAGGGCACACTTGTGGAAGAGGGGCTTCACCCCTTTCATGTAGCCGTTTTTCTGTTAAACAAAATTAAGTTTATCATCAATGAAAATATCAAGGACAATTTGGATCTTATCTTTTAAGCTAGCATACACTTATCACTGTAGCAGTCAGGTCTTCAGTCACCTTCAGTTTGCTGGGCAAACTAACTTGGGGGTAGACCTACCATCTGTCCAGTCTTTCACCATATTTCTTAAGCAGTCTATGCTGGGGCTAAATCTGCCCATGATAAGCTTATTTAAAAAATTCTAAATAATCAGCAAGTTTGGATGACCCTGTGCTTTGACATCTTTTCAGTATGAGCCTCATTCCCCTTCGCCCTTCCCTAGCACAGTCCCCTCCAGCTTCCTTAAAACTGACTGGAGGGAGAGTGAAAATCCTGAAAATCTTGTGTCCACAAGTGCACAAGATGTAACTCCAACAATGCTGATTGAGAATAATTTTATGTAGGGGTACCTATGTGGTCATATGGGTGCGAAGGTTGGACAGTGAAAAAGATAGATAGGAAGAAAATGGTTGCCTTTTAGCTATGATGCTGGTGACAAATACTGTATATACCATGGACTGCCCGAAGAACAAACCAGTCAGTACTAGAGGAGATCAAACCTAAGCTTTCCTTAGAAGCTCAGATGACAAGACTTCGACTTTCATTTCTTTGGACACAACATGCGAAGAGAGAGATCATTGGAGAAAGACATAATGCTTGGCATGGTAGAAGGTCACTGTTAAAGAGGAAGGCCGGCAATGAGATGGATCGATACAATAACAGCAGCTATGGATAGCACTCTATCCCAATGAGCCACTTGGCTGAAGCCCGAAGAAAGCTTAGGTCAACTATCCGGAGGGTCACCAGGAGTTGACACCGACTTGATGGCACTTAACAACATATGGTCTAGTCACATGAGTACATATGTCATCCCTGCTCTGTAAAGGCAACATGTACACTTATATGCCTCTATAAAACTGCCTTCCTGAAAGCTCCCATGCAAAGTTACACCTCCATGTATGTACCAGTAAGAATAAGCATGCATACGCACATTTTATAAAATATACACTTAAGTGACGATCCTACTCCTGTTCCACCCATTCTCTGCCTGTGCATATATCACATAAGAGTAGATGCTATAAAGGTCATTTTAGAAAGGACGTCCAACTGCAATCTAGGACGTCTAAGACAGAAAGTCTGAAAAAAGGGCAGGCACAGACATGATTTCACAAATGTGCACATGCCCAGGATGGACATCTGCAGTGGCGTCTACACAGACATCCCCAGAATAGTATTTCAGAACATGGACGTCTAGGAATAGCCTAATGCTTGGAAATGTGGGCTAGGAACAGGGTTCAAATCCCACAGCTGATATCGTGCTGAGTTCAGGGGATGGCGGAGTTCTTTCTCTTCTATACTCTCTAGATATTTTTCAGCCAAAACAAGCACTTTTCAGATGCTTGTTCTTGCCTGGAGCAAGTCTAAACTTCAAACATAATGCCGGACATCTGGAGTGTTTCTGAGATCAGGCGGGGATATCTACATTCCTGGGAACACCGCACCAGCGCCCCCTTTCAGACTTGGATGTCCTCATGCTGGGGATGTCCACAGACCTGCCTTCTGAAACGGCTCTGGAGACATCTCTGGACATCTCTATGCCTGTTTTTGGACATCCAAAGCACGAATAGAGCTTCCAAATTGACTCCCTATGTTTTCTGAGCACCAACCTCTACGTAATATAACCCTGGGCAATTTTATAAGTGCGTGTTTGAGCATGTCAAAGACTGTTCTACATGCTGAAGTCACTTAAAAAATTTCCCCATTACCTTCATCCTTTTTTTAGTCCATACTTGACAAAATAGTGATGTTTAAAGGTGTTTTTGTTTTGTTGCATCCTTCATTTTGAAGGTATGTAATCACAATGAGGCCAATATTCATTAAAATGACTGGAGAATAATTTGAGACATCTAATCTAAACATTTCAAATTATTCCTATATTAAGTGGCACTGTATATATAGCTTCTTTTTTTTTTTTTAAAGCGCTGTCAAGTCAGTGCTGACTCCTGGTGACCCAGCAGCCCCTGGATGTTCTTGGCAAGGTAGGACTAGAAGTAAATTGCCAGACCTTTTCCTCCGAGGCAAGGGAGGGTACAATGACTTGTCCAAGGTCACCAGGAGTTCCAGTAGGAATCAAACCCTCTCTCCTGGGTGTCAGACTGTTGCTTTCACCAGTCGGCTACTCCTCCACTATACCTATAGCTAGTGCTGCTGAAAATATAAGTTAAACGTATAAGTATGTCTGTTTGTAACACAGACAATCTGGATATCGAGGCTTTTACATATAAGGCCCAATATTCTAAGGCATTTACATGATTTACTGACCTGTAAAGCTCGTAAGTGCCTCTAAGCCAGATATTTAGCAGCACTAACACAGCTGGTACTGCTGAATATCCCTGGGTAGTGCTGTTATACACCCCAATGCTACGCGATTAGCATCCGGGCGTTCCGTGGGTGCTACCCAGGGATAACCAGTCAGCCACAATATTCAGCTACTGTCCGGTATATCCCTCGGCAGCAAAAGTTAGGCATAGCAAAAGCTGTCCTAATTTTTGCCACCGAGGCTAACTGGGCAGTGGCTGAATGTCACTCCTGCTCTGTTAGCGTTTGGCTTCCGTGCTGACTCGGAGATTCAGTGCCAGTGGTCGGATAATGGCCCTGGCATTGAATATCCAGGTTTAGTGTTCAGTGACCACGACTAGGTGCTGTAATCCAGTGGAGGAGCAGCCTAGTGGTTAGAGCAACAGCCTTGTACCTAAGTGATCAGGGTTCAAGTCCCACTTGGGCAAGTCACTTTGCCTTCCATTGCCTTGGAAGAAAGAGCCTGGCAATCTACTAGGTTGGCACTTTAAAAAAAATGTATATATATATATATAATTTATACAGATTTGTGGCCTGACCCTGGAACACTCCAAACCCCACCTCCCCCTCCCCGTATAGTGCTGTACATATAATGGAATATTTCGCTTTTACATATACATACAATGCTGCCAAATTTAAAAACAAAACAAAATGTTTAGATGTTTAGCACAATGCTGAATATCTAAGTGCATTTTAAATTTTGGCTCGCTGTTGCTATGTTGATCATTTTTCAGAACATCGTACAGTAATTTTATATAGGCTGGTTAGGTAGATATGAATACTCATGAATGTGTGCCTGTATTTTACAGACTCTGCAGAAAGAACTGCACAGTTTATAAAATAGGTGTATCTTCACCCTCAAATTGCATGCATACTTGGTGCCTTCAGGAAGGATTACACAGAGAGCGTGTAGCACAAGCCATAGGCACACGTTTTGCCACTTCAGTATCTTCAACAGTAGAACCATGGCACAGAGGTCGGTTATCTTCCAAACATCATTGAAAAATTCCCTCCCTTGTAAACCATTCACAGTCCTAGAGGCAACAGCCACCTGGATGACATGCAAATACTGCACAAGAAAGAACTAAGCAGCGAGGACCCAGCCTTCAGCCCAAGTACCACTCAGGTAGTCTGAAGAAAGCCCGTACTTTCTCCTTACATTTGATGTCTTTGTGAAAACCCTGCCTGCAGTTCTGCATGCCTACCTATGAGCCATCTCCTCTCTCTCTCTAAGGCTACCTCACCCTCGTTTCTGCCGAACTGTCTCCTCTCTGCCCAGTACTCTGCTGCTACTCCTCCTTCTCTCATCCGGAGATATCAACCCCAACCCTGGCCCCCCTAGACTTTTGTCACACTCCGAGAAAAGATCTTCACGCAACACCTCTAATTTTATTCATATCCCTCTCCTTTCCCCTTCCGCTCTCCCTTTCCCATGTGCCTTGTGGAACGCACACTCCATCTCTAATAAACTTGCTTTTACTCATGATCTCTTTATCTCTAATGCTCTCCATCTTTTTGCTCTAACTGAGACTTGACTCCTCCCAGAAGACACGTCATCTGTCACTGCCCTCTATCATGGTGGCTATCAGTTCTCCTACACACCTCATCCCACTGGCCGTGATGGTGGTGTTGGGCTTCTACTTTTTCCCTCCTGCCAATTCCAACCCCTACTGCTGCCTCAGTCTCACTCCTTTCTCTCTTTTGAAGTCCACTCCATCCGCCTTTTCACTCCACTACCTCTCCGGGTAGCTGTTATTTCTCCAGGACCAAGCAGGAAGTCAGTCCTCACATATGGGTGACGTCGGCGCCGACGGAGCCCTCGCGGAGCAATTTTCCCCAGCTTTCAAAGAAAGCCTTTGGGAATTGCAGCGCGCATGCGCGGTCTCCTTCCCGCCCAAGGGTGCCATCTTAGCCAGTCTTCTTTTTTCCGCGGAGCCCTACAGACGTACCCGTCGTGTCCCCGCTGAAAAAGTTGATTTTAGTGATTTATTTCTATTTCTTTCTTCGGTTCGACGCCGGTCTTTTTCCTGCCCGGACTCGCGACGCCGTTGCGAGTCCTTCTGTTATTTTTCGGTTTTTCTGATTTTTGGTCAGTTTCGTTTTTCGGTTTTTCGCTGGCAGCCCGGTCCTTTGACCTTGCAGGGGCCCTTTTTCCCCCGATGGCTGCCAGTGGTTTCAAGCGGTGTGTTCAGTGTGACAGAAATATGTCACTCACTGACACACATGATAATTGCCTCCGCTGCCTCGGCCCGGATCACGAAGAACTGATCTGTGGGGCCTGCAGCAAAATGTCCTCCAAAGCGTTAAGGAGTCGGCGGCACCAGCGGGAACGAATCTTCGCTGACCCCGGCCGTACCCGGACCTCGTCGGAGGCCTCGGCGTCCAGAGGTTCCAGCTCTGACCATCGCCGGAGTTCCTCCGACAGGGGTTCTCCCTCCGGGGACCATCGACGGAAGGTAAAACCCGTGAGGGCGGCGTCGGTGGACGCTCCTGGCTCCGCGAGGGCCAGGTCGCATAGCCCCGATAGCCGTCCCGGGTCTTTGGAGAAGGAGCACCTCCCGAAGCGACCTCGTCTGGAGTCGGAGTTGCCTGCTCGGGTAAGTCCTGTAGTCCTCCTGGACTCGCCTCCGAGGGGTCCGACGTCGGGCCCGACGCCGTCGGGGCCCGAGTCGGGGGCTGCTGGGTCACCTGAGGTCGGACTCAGGTTGACGGCCTTGGAGAGCAGACTATCTGCCTTCATGGACCAGCAGCGGGCACTGATCGCTAGCCTCGCTGGCGCCGCTGCCCCGACCGCCGGGACGTCGACGTCTAAGTCGACCCCGGAGACCGAGCCGATCCTCGAGTCCATGCGAACTCGAGTCGATCCTCGGTCGAGGTCACCCTCGGCCTCCCGTTCGGGACCGAGGTCGTCGCCGCCGACTCCCTCGGTGTCGGGGCAGCCGACGCCTCCGCCTGCCCGAGCCGACCCCACCGATTCCTCCTCGGAGTCGGCCTGGGAGTCTGAAGAGGAAGAGTCACCTGATTCGTTTCGGACTCGGTGTGTCCCCTCGGACTCACCTGAGTCCGAACCTCGGAAGCAGTCCCCTCCGGAGGATGCCCGGTTCTCGGACTTCGTCAGGGATATGGCCAAGGCTTTGGCCTTCCCTGCGGATCCCGAGGAGGAGCCTCGAGCCGAAGAGCTCGACGCCCTTCAGTATGACTCTCCCGCCAGGGAACACTTTACTGTACCGGTTCCTCCCATGCTGGAACGACTACTCTTCCGCATGTGGGAGAGTCCGGCATCGTCGCCAGTATTAAGCAAGCGGGTCGATTCCATCTATCGAGTCCGCAAGAGTCCTGGCTTCCAAAAAGCACAGCTACCACACCATTCCATGGTAGTGGAATCGGCCATGCATAGGCTTAAGAGCCAGAAGATGCACTCCTCGGTGCCTCCTGGCAGGGAGGCCCGTAACCTGGATGGCCTTGGTAAGAAGTGTTTCCAGGGCTCTATGCTTGCTTGTCGGGTCCAGACCTACCAGCTCTACATGGGCATGTATCTCAGAGACCTGGCTAAAGAGATAGCCGGATTCTCCGCTGGGCTGTCCGAGGAACCTTTGCGGAGGTTCCTGGCCTTGACAACTGGTATTCGGGAATGCTCCAAATTCATGTCCCGAGCAGCCTATGATGGCTTTGAAGCATCGGCTCGAGTGGCCGCAGCCGGCATCGGTGCCCGCCGACAGGCTTGGCTTCAGTCGTCTGACCTTGAACCCTGGGTGCAGGACAAGTTGGTCGATGTCCCCTGCCGAGGTGAGAACCTCTTTGGCAAGCCCATGGCTGAAAAGGCTGCACAAATCGAGACGGAGACTCTCACCAGAACTAGGCTTTCTAGGAAGACCTCCGCCCCTTCCCAGAAAAAGAAGGGCTCGGGAAAGAAGTCCTTTTACCCGAGAAAGGCGGCTGCCTATAAACACTACCCTCAATATCAGGCCTCCGCAGCTCCCCAACAGGGCCAGCAGGCCAAGGGACGGGGTAACGGGTCCCGTAGGCAGCAAGCCCCCAAGCCTGCACCACCGGCCCCTGCTCAGCAGGGTGGGGGTTTTTGACTTCATCAGCATAGCCTCTCCCCCTCAGCTGGTTCCTCCCAGCACCGGAGGCCGGCTGGTTCACTTCGCCCACAGGTGGTCCAACATCACTTCAGATGCCTGGGTGCTTCAAGTCGTAAGAGAAGGCTATCTTCTCCACTTCCACCAGGTCCCTCCCTCCTATTTCCCGGGAGAACCTCCACGACTCCCTCTGCACAGGGACTTACTCCTTCAGGAGTTAGCAAGTCTTCTTCAGGAACAGGCTGTGGAACCGGTGCCCCACCACCTGAGAGGTCAAGGCTTTTATTCCAGGTATTTCCTAATACCAAAAAGAACAGGAGGCCTCAGACCCATCCTGGACTTGCGCAACCTCATCAAGTTCCTCGTGAGGGAAAAGTTCAAGATGCTTACCCTTGGAATCCTTCTGCCCTACCTCCAGCAGGGAGATTGGCTATGCTCCTTGGATCTAAAGGATGCCTACACGCACATCCTCATCCACCCAAGCCACCGCCAATACCTAAGGTTTGTGGTGGCAGGAAATCATTACCAGTACAGAGTACTGCCCTTTGGCCTATCCTCCGCACCGCGAGTCTTCACAAAATGTCTCGCGGTGGTGGCGGCTTATCTCCGGCTTCACGGCCTCTATGTCTTTCCGTACCTCGACGACTGGCTCATCAGAGCATCGTCCTCTCCGGAAGTCACCAATGCCACACACCGCACTGTGACTCTTCTGCAGTACTTGGGCTTTGTCATAAACTTCGCAAAGTCCACTTTGCTCCCCTCACAGGATCTCGAGTTCATCGGCGCAAGACTGCACACTCCTCAGGCACGAGCTTTCCTGCCTCTCGACAGGGCTCAACGGCTCATGGACCTAGCCGGCCGTTTTCGCAGCCAGTCC
Source organism: Ichthyophis bannanicus (assembly GCA_033557465.1). NCBI lineage: Eukaryota > Metazoa > Chordata > Amphibia > Gymnophiona > Ichthyophiidae > Ichthyophis > Ichthyophis bannanicus. Next base: position 551,403,337 of record CM066033.1, read on the forward strand.
CTGGTCTCAGCCAGGCGCTTCCTGAGACTACTCGGCCATATGGCTTCCACCGTCCACGTGACCCCCAATGCCCGCCTGAATATGCGGCCTGCTCAATGGTGCCTTCGCAAGCAGTGGCAACAAGCCACGGGCGGCCTAGCCGACTTAGTGCGCGTCTCCGGGCCGCTGGCCTCTTCTCTACAGTGGTGGCTTCATCGGCCGAACCTGGTGCTCAGAATGCCTTTTCAGTCACCTCAGCCGGCTCAAGTGCTGACGACCGATGCTTCTCTCCTAGGATGGGGAGCACATTGCCAAGGGGCATGTACTCAAGGTCTCTGGACCACGTGGGAGTCTGCTCAGCAGATCAACTTCCTGGAGCTCAGAGCAATCCGTCTGGCTCTCAAGGCTTTCTCCCACCTGACTTCTCACCAGTCCGTCCTTGTCCAGACGGACAATCAAGTTGCCATGTTCTACGTGAACAAACAGGGAGGCACGGGCTCCTTCCTTCTCTGTCGAGAAGCACAGAAGCTCTGCTCTTGGGCCGTCAGCCACGGCATTCTTCTCAAGGCAGTTTATCTCCCAGGCCAAGAAAATTGCCTGGCGGACAAACTCAGCAGGATCCTCCAGCCGCACGAGTGGCGCCTGGATCCCTTGGTAGTTCAGAAACTTTTTCTGAAGTGGGGACTCCCCACGATGGATCTCTTTGCCAGTCCTCTCAACCGGCAACTTCCTCGCTTCTGCTCTCGTCAGCCGCATCCCCTTCGAGTAGCGGCAGATGCTTTTCTGCTCTCATGGTCGGAGAGCCTTCTGTATGCCTTTCCTCCCATACCGCTAGTCTCTCGAACTCTTTTCAAGGTTCTCCGAGACAAAGCTTCCATGATCCTGGTAGCTCCTCGCTGGCCCAGACAGCCGTGGTTTCCACTCCTGCTGCAATTAGCGGTAGAGGATCCGTTCCCTCTGGGGTTTCAACCGGATCTCCTAACACAGGATCAGGGGTCCCTGCTACACCCCAACCTCAGATCTCTACATCTGATGGCCTGGCTGCTGAAAGGGTAGTCCTTGCTCCCCTTCTACTGCCGGCAGAGGTGGAGGAGGTCGTCCTAGCTTCTCGGCGACCTTCTACCCCCAAATGCTACGCCCTTAAATGGCGTCGCTTTTCCGCTTGGTGTGCCCAGCAGTCTCAGGATCCCTTCTCCTGCTCGGTGTCGGTGATCTTGCAGTACTTGCTCTACCTCTCTAATCTAGGACTTAAGTCCAACTCCGTCAAAGTTCACCTCAGTGCTCTTTCAGCACATCATGTGCCGGTGGACGGCAGACCTCTTTCCAGCGACCCTCTCGTAGCGAGGTTTCTCCGAGGTCTCCTTCTGCTTAAACCACCTCTGCGCCCGCCAGCACCGGACTGGGATCTGAATGTGGTTTTACAGCGGATCACCTGTCCGCCTTTTGAACCTATGGCTACCTGTTCTCTCCGTTTTCTTTCTTGGAAAACTTTATTCCTGATAGCCCTCACTTCCGCTAGACGCGTAAGTGAATTGCAGGCCCTCGTGTCTGATCCCCCTTACACTCGGTTCTACAAAAATAGGGTAGTCCTACGGACTCACCCTAAATTTCTTCCAAAAGTGGTCTCCCCTTTTCACATCAATCAGGAGGTGGTACTTCCGACCTTCTTTCCCAGGCCACACTCCAGCCGAGCTGAAATGGTCCTGCATACCCTGGACTGTAGAAGGGCATTGAACTTCTACCTTGACCGTACGCGGGAGCACCGTAAAGCTGCTCAGCTTTTTGTGTCTTTTGACACCAATAAATTGGGGCTCCCGGTCTCCAAGCGTACTCTGTCCATCTGGGTTGCTGACTGTATCGCTTGGGCTTATGGGGCAGCCGGACTCTCGTTAGAAAGTCGAGTCACGGCTCATTGTGTTCGGGCGAAGGCTACGTCAGTGGCTTACCTCCGCTCTGTTCCGTTGGCAGACATCTGCCAGGCCGCTACTTGGTCTTCGAGCCAGACTTTTGCGGTCCATTACTGCCTTGAGAGGGAGTCCCGCAGGGACAGTGCTTTCGGACAGGCAGTTCTCCGAAATCTCTTCGAGGTTTGAGCAACTCCTACCCTCCATCCCGGATGGGGGCTACCGGTGGGTAATAATTCAGTGAAGATTCCTTCCTTCTGTGCCGCTGAGCTAGAGGGAGCTCATTTTTGTGCTTAGGGTCTCCGGTAGCCTTAAGCTTGGGAGTCCCATATGTGAGGACTGACTTCCTGCTTGGTCCTGGAGAAAGCGTAGTTACTCACCTGTAACAGGTGTTCTCCAGGAGCAGCAGGAATCAGTCCTCACAGCCCTCCCTCCTCCCCTTGGAGTTGCAATCATCTGCTTAAGTTTTTTTGCAAATTTTTATGCTGTCTTTTAGCTATGTCATCAGACTGGCTAAGATGGCACCCTTGGGCGGGAAGGAGACCGCGCATGCGCGCTGCAATTCCCAAAGGCTTTCTTTGAAAGCTGGGGAAAATTGCTCCGCGAGGGCTCCGTCGGCGCCGACGTCACCCATATGTGAGGACTGATTCCTGCTGCTCCTGGAGAACACCTGTTACAGGTGAGTAACTACGCTTTATCGGCCTCCTGACAAGTCTACTTCTACCTTTCTCACTGACTTTGACTCATGGCTTTCCTTCTTTCTGGATTCCTCTTCCCCCACTCTTATTCTTAGGGATTTTAACATTCATGTCGATAACCCCTCTGATCCTTATGCTTTAAAGCTCCTTTCCCTTATCTCCTTGTTCAACCTCCAGATTTTGCTCTACTGCACCCACTCACCAGCATGGCCACTGCCTTGACCTGGTGTTTTTTTCTAGTTGCTTACCATCAAACCTCTGTACCTCTGTTCTTCCCTTATCTGACCATCACCTGCTAAGCTTTACTCTTCATCACCTGCCGCCTCAACCTCGTCCTATCTCCTCTAACCTATTTAGAAATCTTCATGTTATTGATCCTTTGGTTCTCTCCTCCACTCTTTCTTCATCTCTTTCCTTCACTATGTCATCTAAGTCTGTTGACAAGGAAGTAGGTTCCTATAATGCTGCACTCTCCTCTGCTCTGGATGCTCTCGTTCCACCCATGCCACATCCTGTGAGGCGTTCTGCACCCCAGCCCTGGCTTTCATCCACTACCCACTATCTGCGTTCCTGTGCCCGTTCAGCTGAGCGTACTTGGCTCAAATCCCGCTCCCTTGCAGACTTTCTTCACTTCAAGTTCATGCTTGTCTCTTTCCAGTCAGTCATAACACTTGCCAAACAAGACTATTATATCCATCTGACTGTCTTGCCTCTGACCCTTGCCGTCTCTTTACTACTCTCAGCTCTCTCCTCAAAGTGCCTCCACCTCCGATCCCTCCCTCCCTTTCTGCCCAAACCCTGGCTCACTATTTCCATGACAAAATCCACAAGATCGCCCTCCAATTCTCCACAAAGTCAGCTATTTCCCCTCCTCCCCCTCTTCACTCCCAACATTCCCCCTCTACCTCTGCTACCCTCTGTTCCTTTTCTGTGTTCTTTGAAGAGGAAACTGCATACCTTCATTCTTCTTCCTGTCTCCTAAGCCCCATTTCCTCCACTGTTGTCCCTTCCATTTTTCATATTCTTAACCTATTGCTCTCTACCACAACTGTCCCTGCAGCCTTCAATCATGCTCTAGTTACACCTCTCCTCAAGAAACCCTCACTTGATCCTACCTGTCCTTCTAATTATCGACCCATCTCCCTCCTCTCTTTCATTTCTAAACTACTTGAATGCGCTGTTCACTGCTGCTGCCTTGACTTCCTCTCCTCTAATGCCCTCCTGGATCCTTTACAATCTGGCTTCTGTCCTTTACACTCTACTGAAACGGCTCTTGCCAAAGTCTCCAGTGACTTGTTCCAGGCAAAATCCAAGGGCCTTTACTCTGTCCTCATCCTTCTTGACCTCTCTGCTGCTTTTGACACTGTTGACCACATTCCTCTCCTTGATACCCTGTCCTCACTTGTTTTTAAGGGCTCTGTACTATCCTCCTATCTCTCCCATCGCTCTTTCAGTGTTAGTAAAGGTGGCTTCTCCTCTTTTGCTATACCACTCTGTCGCAACCCGTGCCCAGACAACCGCCTATAGGCCCGGGCATGCCTTTATATTGTCCTTTTAAATAAAGAATAGTTGGAGTTTTCCCAGGGCTGAGGCTTCTGGGAGTTGTAGTTGTGTGGTTTCAAGACAATAATGTTGAGACCCGAGGGTTTTCAAGACAAACACAGGAATTTTTTTATTTCCTTTTCCTAAAGAGCATTTAAAGGCTCAACGCATAACAAAAATAGGATTTTTTCTCCAAACAAGATTCCAAAGACCTTTTATCAAAAACAAGGTACTGTAAGTGCTTCAGTTAGCTTTCAAACACATGTAGCTGTTTCTCCCAAAAACTTTCAGCATTCAAAATAAAGCTTTTTATTCTTTTTACAGAACCCAAAAGAAAATGTTCTTTTCTTCAGATAAAACAGGATTCGTAGCAAACTCTAGCTAAGCAACATTATCCCTGCTTTGTAGAACATTTTAGGCTTTAAGACTTTTCTCCCTTTCAAACCAGGAACTCCTTATTTTGTCGTCTTACATAGAGAACAGTCCATTAATGAATTATCTGACTCCTTGTCAGATTCATAAGGATCTATTTGCATCTCCTCATAACTTGAGTCTAGTAACTCTGAGTTCAAGTCACCCTGCAAAAGCTCAGGCTTAATATCTTCTAACAGCTTTAACACTTTCCTCCAGTGAGACTTTTCCTTATGCACAGGTTTTTTCCCCAAGCACGTGGAAATTCTTTCCCTTCAGTAACTGACACAATGCCTCTAACTGGCTCAAGTTACTTTTTGTTACAGGTTTATTCACGCACCTTTTTGGAGCTGGCAGTTTCCCAGCAGGTTCATAAACTGCTGCTACTGTATCTTGCTCCTCGTCAGCACTCCTCCCAAGCACAGCTTCCCTGTCTCCAGAACCAGATGCAGTTCCCCTGTAGTATTGGCTTCCTTCTGGGTCGTGGCTTTCACCTCTGAGAACCCCACTGCTTTCTCCAGCATTCTCCCTGGTTAGGCCTCTCGTGTGACTCTCTCTCACAGCTTCCTTCCCAGTATGCTGCCTCCCTGTGTGCTGCTTCCCTCTGGAATCCTCTCTGGTGTTGTCTCTGGTGATTCTCTTTCCTTCCGTCCCCCTGGTGCTTCTCTTTCCTTCTGTGTTCCTGGTGCTCTCTCTTCCTTCTATTCCCTGGGGTTTATAAGAGTGTGCCTGAACTCCCGTGCACTGCCCTTCCCCCAGGTGTTTCTTATTAACTCCCAAGCTTGCCTCTGGATTAGCAGAGCTTGGGCGTGGTCTGCACTCAGCAACTAGGTGAGTTTTTTTCTCTCTGCCTGCAGTTTGAGGGCTACTGCTTTCTTGCCTGTCTCTCTCCTTAAAGGTAAATGACTGTTTTTCTTCCCAATCCATAGAGTCAGCTACACTCTCGCCATCACAACTCTCAGTTGGTGTACCCCAAGGATCTGTCTTGGGTCCACTCCTTTTCTCTCTATATACCCAGTCCCTTGGTGCGCTTATCTCTTCCCATGGCTTTCAGTACCATCTTTGTGCCGATGACTCCTAGATTTACCTCTCTACACCTGAAATCTCTCTGGCAATCCAGACCCGGAGCTCTGCCTGCCTTTCTGACATGGATATCTCACCACTGCTTGAAATTGAACATGGCCAAAACTGAGCGCCTTATTTTTACCTCTAAAACCTCCTCTCCTCTTCTTCCTTTCTTAGTCTCTGTGGAGAACTCTCTACTCCTCCCTGTTTCCTCAGCTCGCAACCTTGGAGTTGCCTTTGACACTTCTCTCTCCTTCTCCACACACATCCATCTGATAACTAAGACCTGCCGTTTCTTTCTCTATAACATCAACAAAATCCGCCTATTCCTTTCTGAACACACTGCTAAGATACTTATCCACTCCTTAATCACCTCCCATCTTGACTACTGTAACCTACTCCTTGCTGGTCTCCCTTTGAATCACCTCTCTCCCCTTCAATCTGTTCAACACTCTGCTGCACGGTTAATCTTCCACCAGCCTCGTCAAGCCCATATTACCCCTCTTCTCAAGTCACTTCATTGGCTCCCTATCCATTTCTAGTTCAAACTTCTCCTGCCGACCTATAAATGCATTCACTCTGCAGCTCCTTGCTACCTTTTTCTCTTATTTCTCCTTGCACTCCCCTTCGGAACTCCGCTCTTCTGGCAAATTGCTTTATCTGTGCCCTTCTCTTCTATTGCTAACTCCAGACTTAGCTCCTTTCACCTTGCTGCACCTTACGCCTGGAACAAACGTCCTGTGTCTGTACTCCAGGCACCTTCTCTGACCCTTTTCAAATCCAGGCTGAAAGCTCACCTCGTCGCTGCTGCTTTTGGATCTTGACTCACTTGATCTCCTTGTTCTTTACCATTCCCCCTTGTTTTATCCCTGTGTACACTTTCTGTGCTGTCTGTCTTGACTAGATTGTAAGCTCTGATGAGCAGGGACTGTCTCTTACATGTCTGTGCAGCGCTGTGTACGACTTGTAGCGCTATACAAATGCTCAGTAGTAGTAGTAGGTCGTGTATAAGAGCTGCTTCTGTGACCAGTGCTTCATTCCACCTTTTACTCCGCCCTTGGGGCAGTAGAACACCTTTATATTTGGTGGAGCCAAACTAATCTTTACTCCCGCCTCCAAGCTCACTGTAGTTTGCATGTAGAGCAAAGGACTGGCTAGCTAGCCCAAGGCCCCAGTGACTCCCTCCATTTTGCTGCCTATATTTGGTAAGATAATGGCAGAAAGTCTGAACTAGCAGTTATTGCATAGAATGGATTATGCCTGTGGCATCAGCCATCAAACGGATAACTTACACAGTACAGACACAAGTCAGGCAACAACCTTTATATACTGACCATTAATTTATTTATTTATTTGCAAATCTTGCATGCCACACCTCCAATGCAGTTGATCGAAGTGGTGAACAATTGAAAACATCACATAAAAACACAAGTATCAGCAAAGTTGAACAAGACAATAACAGTAGAAAACAAAATTGTTAATGAGGATCAATATAAAAACATAAAATTACATGAAAATACATACAAAAAAAGGAAAGCTGCCAGTAATCCTGCACAGCATCAAAGTCTAGCAGCTATGAGAAGCAAAAAAGCCGTTAGCTGCTTTTTCCTGAAGACTAATAAATTTACCTCCTGCCAGAGATCCAATGGTAAGCTGCTCTGCATGTCACACAACACCAGCCATGATGCACAAAAGATGGTCGCACAGTTTTTATCCACATGCACCCTGATAGGCATGTCAGGGTACGAATAAAAGTGCTGCCTGTAAAGGACACATGGTCGACATGTTTTACACGTTGGAGCTTTGCATATTAAACACGTGCCTTTTATGTATTCCACCCTCAAGCCTTAACCACCCTTGCTGCCTCGAAGCCCTTACAGCTCATTAGAAGAAATTACTAGCAAGGAAAGTAGAGAGACGCTCTAAAGGCTCAGCCTAAAGGAGCTATTGCTCTTCTGGAGTGTTAGGGCATCATTCATTTGGAGTAGCATGGCATCTGTTATCCAGAGGTTCCCAATATCTGTCCAGACTTTCTTGCAGGTGTGTGAGATAATGCATCACAACAATTATATTAGGCAAGACGCCATGGTGTCAGTTACAGGACAGGAAGAGCAGCAAAACCCAGACCCTCTAAAAAATAATATTCCTGTGCCACTGAAATACCGCCATCATCACATTCATCTTGAAGGCTACAGCAATGCAAGGTGAACTAGTTAGCAGACACAAGAAAACCCATGGAGCTTCCCGCTCCTGGGGGGCTCAGCCTTTCTCCAGAAGGCAAGAGAACTTTCCCAGACACCGGCTTTTAAAAAGCCTGGTGGAAACTATCAGTGGGGATAACAAATATGTGGCACAAAGTATTTGATTAGGAACAAAGTTGGCTAGATAGATGCTTACCTTTGTGCGAAAGTAGGTGCCACATAAAAGTTGTTAGGGCCTCACTAAAGTAGAGGCTCCGGCCCTTGTACTATTTAAAATTGACTGATCAACACATCCCTTTCCAGAGGTTTCTGCTTTTATGGTACAAATCCTAGCATGGATGCTTGTTACCAGCTTTGGGAATTATAAACCTAAGCATACAGACTGCAAACAGCAAACCCCAAAGTGGATTACAATGAACAAACCTTTGAAACTACCAGGAAAGGCTGGACTGACATTGTAGATAGAGGGGTTGGCTCTTGCATCAGACTGCAGCCCTCTGTAAATGATTAAAACCTACTGAGTATTTTGAATCGAGTCAGTCAGTTGCTGGCCTGCTTCTGGCTAAGAAATATCAAGAAGCTGCTTCTAGTATTTTTTTATTTTTTTATTTACATTTTACTTTTCCTCAATACAAACTTATCAAATAAGTGTACAGGCAACATAAAATAATACAAACAGAAAATAATCTAAACAAGAAACATAAACACATCCTTATAGCCCACAAATTGGGGAGATATATCAAGAATCCAATTCCAAAGGAAACACCGAGAACAATTCTCAATACATGCCAAAATATAATTCCCGCCCTTATCCCTCATCCCACCCCCAGTCCCTCCCTATCTGACAAAAAGGTCTCCAATTGTAAAGAATCAAGAAAAATATACTTAACCCCTTTCAGTGTTACCACACACTTACAGGGGAACCTAAGAAAATAAGATGCACCAAGCGCTAGAACCCTGGGCTTAAGGGCCAAAAAGGCTCGCCTATGCACCTGGGTTGCCCTGGATACATCTTGAAACAGTTGTACTTTTGCACCACAAAATTCCACATCCTTATGTTTAAAGTAACTTTTAAAAACTGAAACTTTATCAAATTCAGAGACAAATGAAGCCACCAAGGTGGCTCTTGTTTCAATGGTGTCATGAGAGTCTTCCAGAAATTGGGTAAGATTAACCAAAGACTGAGGTTGTAATACATCGTATTCTCCCGAAGTCTCACATGCAACCGAACGTGAAGAAATATAAAACATTTTTGAAAAGGAAATTGTTTCTGAATTTGACAATTCCAACACTTCTTTCAAATATTTCCGAAGTAATATTTCTGGAGATAACAAATGTGTAACAGGAAAATTTAACAGCCGAATATTTTTCATCCTATGAGCATTTTCCAAGTATTCTAATCTACGATGTATAATTAAACTATCTTTAACTGAGGAGACACTCATTGTTTGAAGGGAAGCATATCTGGTATCACATCTCTGAACCTGAGTTACTAGGGAATCTAGCCGTTCCTCAACTGCCTCCAACTTTGTCACAGTTCCCTGGGAAAACTGACAAAGTTTTGCTACTGTGGCCGCCAACGATACCTCGGTACGTGTAATCACCTTCCAGATATCCAACAAGGACACCTGAGAATCAGGAATATCCTGAGGGACGTTCTGAGAAGGCAGCCAAGTAACCGGTAACAAAGACCCACCCTTACACAAGGGAGAACTTTGTAATACCGGCACGCCACTAGCCAGCAGTTCCGGCGGCGTTTGCAATGACGGGGGAAGTGGCGGGGAGCGCTCAGGGGAGCTCAAAGATGCTCCCTCCGGAGGATGCACCTGGGTCACAGTTCCTGCAGGGGGAAGAGTCACATCAGCCCCAACCTTAACGTGTCTATCCATAGGGCCAGACTCTCCCGGTGCCAACGGAAATATTTCTTCTTTCTTTTACCCATCCAAACTGAGGAAATCTACACCCAGCTCCTACGAGGCTCCTAAGGGGCTCCCAAGGGGCCTATCCTCCCCTAGTGGCACGCCCCTTAGGGCACGCCACGGCCGCGCGCCAAGGACGCGCGCCTATGGAGACAACGAACTTTAAACCCCCAAAGTCGCCTGGGGCAGTCCCCGCCGCAGCCTGCTCACCCGGGATTCCTCCGACGCTGTGCGACTGGCTCCAAACAGCTCTCCCACTGTGCACAGGGAGCAGCAGCGTTCTTAAGCCCCCAAAATCGCCTGGGGCAGTCCCCGCCGCAGCCTGCTCACCCGGGATTCCTCCAACGCTGTGCGACTGGCTCCAAACAGCTCTCCCACTGTGCACAGGGAGCAGCAGCGTTCTTAAGCCCCCAAAATCGCCTGGGGCAGTCCCCACCGCAGCCTGCTCACCCGGGATTCCTCCGACGCTGTGTGACTGGCTCCAAACAGCTCTCCCACTGTGCACAGGGAGCAGCAGCGTTCTTAAGCCCCCAAAATCGCCTGGGGCAGTCCCCGCCGCAGCCTGCTCACCCGGGATTCCTCCAACGCTGTGTGACTGGCTCCAAACAGCTCTCCCACTGTGCACAGGGAGCAGCAGCGTTCTTAAGCCCCCAAAATCGCCTGGGGCAGTCCCCGCCGCAGCCTGCTCACCCGGGATTCCTCCGACGCTGTGCGACTGGCTCCAAACAGCTCTCCCACTGTGCACAGGGAGCAGCAGCGTTCTTAAGCCCCCAAAATCACCTGGGGCAGTCCCCGCCACAGCCTGCTCACCCGGGATTCCTCCGACGCTGTGGCACTGGCTCCAAACAGCTCTCCCACTGTGCACAGGGAGCAGCAGCGTTCTTAAGCCCCCAAAATCGCCTGGGGCAGTCCCTGCCGCAGCCTGCTCACCCGGGATTCCTCCGACGCTGTGCGACTGGCTCCAAACAGCTCTCCCCATGCTTCTAGTATTTTTAGGAAAGAAAAGCCTGGAAGTTGGGCTTCAACTCTCCTCCAGAGTTCCATTCCTTGGACTCAGACTTGAAAAAACAACAAGGATTTATTTTACTCCAGTTCTAGGTCAGAATTCAGAAGGAAAAAAAATTCATCATTTACTGCAAACCCTGTAACTTCAAGATTCCCTTGGAAAAATGGTCTGAGCCCAACAATAGCCAAAGACCAAATGACTGCCTTCCAGCTGGTGAGATCTTACCATAACTGATTCAAATAAAGTTGGACTTTTTCATAGCAGGAAAGCATCCAGGATTTTCGATAGGGCTGGGCCTGTATCCTGGTCCAACCCGAACTTATAGTACTCATTGTGCACTACACTAAAAGATCATTGTGTTTCAGTTACTAAATTGACTACTCTTGATGATTTAGAAAAATTGTTTTAATTTCTATTGTCATGTAGTATGTGCAAATTCTAATCTTTATATTTAACTATTTAACCTTATGTGCTAACTCATTGTGGAAGATATTATTATTTAATGCTTTAAGTTTTACCTTGGTAAATTCCTGTATTGGAGGTTTTTTTGTGAGCTGTTTTCTTGTTCATAACAATAACGATAAAAGTTTTGCTCAAGTATTTTTCTGTCTGCTTTTATTCTGAACACACTATATTACACCAAAGGGCTCAGTATCCATATTTCATTTAGAGTTAACCAATTTCACGACATCTGATACAAGCCCCTTGAACCCTGTAAATTTCCAATGGGTTGGTGTGCATATTAAAGCTTCAGAAAGCTTCAACCTCTGAAGATGTCTCGAGGCCTGTCACCTGTAGGTTTTACACAACTGCAGGGCAGAAAAGGCAGCTCCAGGTTACAGAGTTATACCTATTTTATAAATGAGGGCAGATAAACACTAAGCACCATTGATTAGGCCATGTGTGCACCTATTTAACATCAAATTTGTACGAGAGTACTTGCTGCCAAGTTCATACACAATGGTTGCCAAGAGAAAAACGCTTCTCAGGAAAACCAACTTTGCACTTATGGAAATTCCTTTCTTGATGAAGGAGATTAAATATTTTGCAATCCTTTATGAGCCTATCTCCACCAAAGTCACAGTATAAGACAAACAAAAAGTGTGACGGAGGATTTGTACCAAGTCGAATGCAATCTTCCACAAGAACTGTGAAATTATGGATCTCTGGAAAAAATGTAGAGACCTTAGGAAGAAAGCAAAGATTAAACAGGCAGCTACAATTTGAGAGGGGCCTTTGAGCCAAGTTACTCTATTCCTGATGGTTTGCCCAGGATACTTCAGAAAATAAACATAAGCAGTGTTGCATGTCTTACTCCGCTAGGTAGGTCATCCTACTAGGTCTTGTTTTCTAGCTTTGCAGCCTATAGCTGTGCATAGTTCTCGCCCCCCCCCCCCCAACTTTTTTCTGGCCTTGCTGAAGAGATTTCTGGGTAAAAATGACAGGGGAAGTGTGCTTGAATGCTATCCGGCACATAAACTTAATTATTCTGTGCAAAATAATATAGGTGTTTATGAACATCAATATTATTCTGAGCAAAACTTCTGGAATAATATTGCTGCTGAGGCTCCAGATAGCAATCCAGCACATGCCCACAGATGTCCATCAGTTTTTTTCACAGGATATAGATAGTGCTAATGCAGACCCCCATGTGCATGTGCCTGGCTTGTCTGACATGCTTTCCTTGTTTAGTGCAGGCTTTTTGCACACAGCTCATTTGCATGCTGTTTGCTTCCAGCATCGCTGAGCAAAACGTCTGGGCCTAACTTGTGTCAGGTAACACTACGCTAGAGCTGTAGTGCTGGGCTCTAGAACAAGGTTTCTGCATTGAACCCTGTATGCTTAACTCTCACTATATACTGTAGTATCTTTTTTTATATTTTGTACCTTCTCAACATAATAATTTTTTTGTTCGCTAAAGTCTTGATTCTTCAACGTTTTTTGGCCTTGTATGGATACGTAGTCGAAAGTATTTGAATTCTGCTAAACTTACACTGTTGTGAAAAAGATATTCCTTCCTCCAAAAACATGTATTTACCATGGACTAAAAAAAGGATTTGTGCTGCCTAGGGTGACATCTAGAAGTCAAATTCCTTGCAGCAAATATAAAATAATTGGGGCTGATATATATTCAATGGCCAGCCCAAGTAAAGCAGTTGGCTGTCGCCGTTTTAAATTAGACCAAGATATTCAATGCCGTGGTCATAGCCAGCCATTGGCATTAAATATTTGGTGTGCGGGGGGCGGGGTGTGGGGAAGAGTAGACAGTGTGGTGGAGGGCTAGTCATACACCTTAGCAGTTTGATATGGGGGGAAGGAACCCAATTTCCTGTTTTGTAGGAAAGGGCAAACCCCAAACACAGTTTTATAATGAGGACAAGTGCCATAGTAGTTACATAGCTACATGACTACTGTTATAGATAACTTTCCAATAGACACCCTTGTTACTCTGAGTCACAATTGTTTGTGGGAATATGGTGACTGTTGGGATTATTGTTGCTGTTGATGTTATCTTCTCTACTGACTGTCTCTTCACGCATGTTATGATATATTGTAGAATGCCTTGTCCTTTGCTTTGCTGAGAGGGTGGATGATGGGTGCGCCTGCATACTAGACGGTGTATTATATGTATTGCATTTAAGCTCCATGTCTGGTGGACACAATGTAACGTCATGATGTTGGTTGTATCTTTGCCGCAGACCTGTTTGTTGTGGTTCTGGTTAATGTTAATAATACTAATAAAAAGTATTTTCATAAATATTTGGTGTGCCACCATAGCCTTTTAGCTAACTGACCAGCAGCTGAATATCACCACTGTATAGTTGACTGGAGCTCCGCCCCCAGAATGCCCGACGCTACGCAGTTAGCATCGGGCCTGCAGCAGCATTATGAGGTGACATTCAGTGACAAAAAATGGCCGGGCCATGAATATCCCGCTTCGGGGATTAACACTAACTGCGTTAAGACTTGAATATGCCCCATTATGTTTGTTTGTGACTCAATTGAAGGGGAGGCTGGAAGATTTAATTAGGTTTTTACAGTTTTGTTAATTATTTATTGCATTGTTTTTATGCACTGCATTTAAATTGCAGTTATGTAGCATGTGTTTATGAAATTGCATTTCTATATGCTGTAAGGTGCTTTGGGTGATGCTATGGACTGGAAAGATGGAATAAGTATAAGATGACTTGACAAATTACCTTTATAAAACTAGCCCCATAAAGCAGAAATAAAACATAAATAGTGGGTTTGCAGGTTCTAATAAGGGTTGGTTTCTATGTAAATCAAGAGGTATGGCCATAGTAAAATAAAATGCACACTACTTCTTATTCCCAGTGTTGGACGCATATAACAAGAGGATGCAGAATATCTTAATAACGGGTATCTGGTGCTGGTGGCCTCTGTAGTACCACCATTATTTGCAATAGATTCTTCAACAGTATTGAGTGATATGGGGGCTTATCCCTGCCCTAGATGCAAAAGGATCTTTTCCTTATCCTGACCTAAAACTGAGTTGATTTCCATTTCCCAGGCTGTGTAATCCGGTCTCTACAGGAGTTTTTAGTAGACGGGCCACGCCTGTAAACAGAACGGGTAGCAGAATAAGGAAAGCAGGCTATATTTTGCACGTTTGCATAGTTACAGCCTATAAATCAGGCATGATGCGGTGGCTCAGTTTGGTTATTTTTACACAAAAATTATGCACAGCTTCCGGCTGGTTCTTCTTTTCTCTCGCATGCTTTCTAAATACACCCAAAATCCATGTTCTAAATTTGTCAAAAATTATTCTGCCCTCCCCTAAGAAGAACCGCCGTGGGGATGTATAATCACTAGGTGCTGTTTAAAAAATGTGACTGCAAGTTTACTTGGAAGAAGTGACACTTGGTGGAAGCTTTACTTGGCATAGTCTGCCCATTTGAGGTGTGGTGGAGTTGTGCACAGCATCATCGGTCATAATCTTACAGTAATAGGCTTTGGCACACGTATAATTTCTTGCCCTCCATTATAGCATCGCCTGCATACACTTGGCTGAGTACAGCAGGCTTAGCTTCTGAATCATAGGCTTGAGGGACGCCACCACCCATCTCCAAATTATGTAAATCGAAGGCTGTGGAGCTCCTTGTGGCTCTGCAAGTTTGCATTCATTTTCCCTGAGCGCCCTGCAAGCATTCAGAAAGCTTTCTCGTTCCCATGCTGAATCTATCCTTTGTATCAAGTTAGCAGCTTGACTGGACAGTCCGAGGAGCTGTTGATGAATGTGCAGCATGGAGCGTTTCACTGCCGAGGCTGAGTTTTGGAGCAAAGTCATGGTGAGAGCAGTTTTGATGCATGCACGCCCGCATTTGCACCGTTGCTTTATGTAGAACTGAGGGAAAGTGCAGTTGGATTAAAAGCATACCTCTGGCCCTCACTAATAAAGAAGCTGTGGAGAAAACAGTGTGCAGGGCGCTGCTTCGGTGTGAGGGATTTGCTACTGGCAAAACTGCAAAGCCAGTGAAATCGTAATCTGGTGGTTTTGGGCAACTATAGCTTGCCCTGCATTTATTTATTTATTTTATTTATTGCACTTTTCTATACCGCCCCTTCCAGAGATCAAGGGCGTAACAGAACAAGAACTATTTGCATCAGCTGTGTACAAGCTTACATAATCAGACTGACAACTTTACGTTTCAGAACTAGGGCGTGTGGGGCACTGTAGATCTGGTGGAGTTTTCTGTGTGTGTAAGGGGGTCGGTGTGGGGTGTCGGGGGTGGGTGGGTGTTCGTACTGTCTGTAATGTTACCTTAGTATTCAGTGAAGAGTAATGTTTTGATTTCTTTTCTGAATACTTGAAGGTCTTTAATCGAACGGATTGAGTCCGGGATTGTGTTCCATAGACTGGGGGCTGTGTATATAAATGCTCTACTGCTTGTGTACTGTTTTGTCCTATGAATAGAGGGAGGGAGAGGGAGGGATAGTGAGAGTGTGCTGAGTGTTTCCCCTTCTAGATCGCGTGTCTCTGGGGGTATGTAAAAGGGTTGTGAGGAAGGATGGAGCAATGTTGTTGATCAACTTGAAAGTGATCATAAGGGTTTTATATTTTATTCGGCTCGCGATTGGAAGCCAGTGGAGTTTGTATAATATGGGTGTGATGTTGTTGTTGTTGTTGTTGTTAAGTACCGTCGAGTCAGTGTCGACTCATGGCGACCCTCTGGATAGTTGTTCTAAATAGCCCTACTGTGCTTGCCATGTGTCTGATCAATATGAGCAAAAGCTGTTTTGTCTCAGCTACCGAAGACTTAGTCTAGACTGGAATACCAGATTAAACTTAAATACTCCATGCATTGCAAAAGGAAGAGGAACTGGGCTCATGTTTCCCCACTTGGTGTTGTGTGAAGAGAAAGACTAGGTTTGTCTTTCCTTCAAGCAGTTACTGTCTTCTCAGCTTAAAAATAAACACCTTTTTTCTTTATTTCTCCCACAGTGTTCCCATAGGGACCCTTTTACTAAATGCTGTAAGGTTTTGCACTTAACAAGCATTACCATAGCACCTTAAGTGCATAGACTTCATGTTAGCTGTCAGGAACGTTCCTGGCTTCTAATGTGCAACTGGGTAGTGTAACAAGTGGCAGAGTAACTTGGGTGCACCTTACGACACCCATAGAGGTTCTTTTAGGTAAACCCATGTGAATTGCCATGGTAACTTCCCTCGTGTGCTGTTTGCCAGGCCCACGCTCTGCCTCTGACCCTTCCACGGTCCACATTAGCGTGTGAGTGCTAGTTAACATGCGTTGTAGTGGTCGGTAGCTGGCATGCCCGTGCGTTAAGGTTCACTATGGCCAGATACCGCTCATTAAAATGCAAGTTAACTCTTAGCGGCGTTTAGTAAAAGAGATCCAGAGAGTCCCATTCCTCCATCTTACCAGCCATTTTCTGTCCCCCTTCCTCTATTAGCCGGAACATGCATACATCCCCATCTGAAATACTGCAACATGTTGCTTCCTTTATTTCTGCTCCTTTATAGCTCACTTCATCTTCCCATTTCCCAGGTTTATTTATATATATTTATTTTTCAGTATTTAGCTGGTGCCTTTCCTGTAGTAGTTCAAAGCGAGTTACAATCGGGTACAGTAGGCATTTCCCCATCCCCGGAGGCTCACCTTTTTCACTCCTTTCGTTGATTCTCTGTGGGCTCCCTGCTTGTGATCAATGTGCAGCCATTATCTGGTTCTCACTGTTTCGCCAGGGGTTTGATAGTCAAAACTGCAGAATAATGAAATGAAAGCCTTCAAAACCTAGTGCCTATCTCACAAGGTTCCTGATTGTATTTCAAACATTGTAAACGCCTCTGCAGGCGTCACAGATCAAATATTTTTTCATTCACAGCAAAAGCTAGCACCTAACCCAAACTGGTTCCAGAAAAATCCAAGTTATCAATGTCTGTGTTTAATGTACATTACCAAGCTTAAGTTACAATGTAAACCGTTTTGACTGAAATGATAAAACGATATAAAAAAACCTGATAAATAAATAAAAGCTGTGAAAGTTGGCTAATGTGCAAAGATTCTCATCATGATCACAGATCTTGATGTTTTGGCCCATCTGTACTTAAGTGCCCTTATCGGTGTACGTTTTAGTCTCCCCTGCCAAAAAACATGACTTCTAATATTCTGGTACTGCTTTTACGTTAGCTTGCACTGTCCTGATTTTGCATATCGGATGCTCTTTGTGTGACGAATAGTGCAATCTTGTAGAGACTGATTTATAAGCATTTTTCCTTATTATACTTCAGACACACCTGAGATTACAGTTGGTGTTCCATTAAGAGATCGGTTTAATAAAGCACAGGGGGCAATTCTTGCGTGAATTAGTACCCAGTAACCATTACGCATGGTCACAGCACTTTCTAATTCACACAGTAACTGCTTCTTATGGCAGGGGACAGAAAGGGGGGTTATGGACATGAACAGGGTTTGCAATTTAGCACATGGTAAATTACTGTGTGCTGTCATGGCTGCAAATAGTGTGAAGAGGAGACGGTAAGGCCTTTGTACTATCTGCGATGCACCACCAAAAGTCGATATTCTTTAAAGAAACCTCAACCCCTCAACAGCTTCCCTGTATTCCTTAAAAGTATTCTCCCACCCCCACAACAGCCCATCTCACCATACCTCAAAGAACCCTTGCCACAAACAGCCCCTTCCAGCTCTTACTGGGGGTTCCCTGGTGTATAGCAGGGGGCAGAAGTGATCCCTGGATGCTTCTGCCCATCTCTTGCCTGGGCGCAAAATAGCAACTGATCCCTAGCGATCAGTTTTTAGGCGCATTTTCTTGAGCAGTAGAGCCTAATAGAGAGGGTCTGTCTGTCTGTCTGTACGCATGGGTTGGTTTGCAGCGTACTGAGGGATAATGGACAGACAGTTGAGACAGAAGTGGCAGAGGGCTTATTGGGGGAAGGAGGAGAAGCGCCTTGAAATTTCAAAGGAAATGCTACCGCGCCGGTTCCACCAGTGCAGGCGTCGCCTTCAACAGTGCTGCTGCTGTGCCAGCTCAGTCTTGTGCCAGCTCAGTCTTGTGCCACCACTTCTGATTTCATGCCACGGCCCAACTCCTCTTTCTCACCTACTATACCAGCAACAGGTTGGGGCTGAGCTGTGTTGCAGCAGGTGAGAAAGTGAGATGCTGGACTTTGGGTTGGAGGGGAGGTGCCGGACACGATGGAGCCTTACTACCTACTATGTATCATTTGTAAAGCCAGGACCGGCCCAAAGGTTTCTGCTGCCCTAGGCAGAAACCCCGGCCTTGCCACCCCCCTGCTGATGCTGCCTCCTCCAGCTGATGCCGCCCCCCAGCTGCTGCTGCTAATTCCGTCTCGGGAGTGGGAGGCGGGCAGTTCCAGTGGCAGTATTTCCAAAAACGGTGGCTTTTTGCTGCTGCTGTTGGAAATACTGCCGCTGCCCACCTCCCCCCCAAACAGAATTGGTGACAGCTGGGGGCGGTGGCACGGCCGCCCATGTGTGCTGTCACTGCTGCCCACCTGTGGTGCCGCCGCTACCGCCCACCCGGGCCAGCCGCCTAGCTCACCTAATGGACAGGCAGGTCCTGTGTAAAGCACTACAAGGCATACGCAGAATTGTACATGTACAATAAGACAGTCCCTGCTCATCAGAGCTTACAGTCTAATCAAGACAGACATTCAACAACTGGGGACTAGGGTAGATCAAGGGGAAGGGCAAGATACAGATAGGGGATAAGCAGGGGAATATGGGGATCAGGATCCAAATGCAGCCTCGAAGAGGTGGGGTTTAGCCTGGATTTGAATACTGCACACAAACCCTTGCCACTTTGCAGAACTATGTACACACTCCTCATCCTTCCACTCAGCAAAGCTCACCTATTTATAATGCTTTAACGTTGGCTTTCCAACTTGTTAGTTTAGTTTTCTTTGTGGTTTGTGGGATTTTTCATTCAGTTTTATGTTTTTCTAATTCATATTTTCAGAGGCAGTGTCTTTAATAGCATGCATTACACTGGTCAACCTTGAAATCGTTACTGACTTTAGAAGGCCCTAATCTGTAGTATCTTGGTGAGCTGAACACAAATATAACATTAAAAAATTTTTATTGGCTCTCGTTTTGAAGCTATTGCGTGTAGTTCATTTTTGACGTTTCACCGTGTAAATTTATCCAGTAGGATATCAACAACATTCCAAATAAGCCTTGAATGATGTAATATTGCATCACATTGCATAATACCAGCATGCACACATCATCCAGAGTTGATTGCATCATTTTCTGATGCAATGCGATACTACTGCCAGACGGCTGCTGAAGCCATCTGACGTCAGCAGTGTACTATACGCAGTCGCAAAGGTTGAGCATTTAAAATATTTCAGACTGTGTGCGAGACAGTTTAAGCTACTGTTACATGTAACTTTTATTAATCATATAATTTTAGCCATTTAGGTACAATACAGAACAGTAATGCTGCGAAAGTGCGTTAATGCCGTTGACAATTTCTGCTACATTTGTGGGGAAGTGACATTTGCCAACCAGAAGAAAAGTATCACTTCTCAACTGAAGAAGGCATATCATCTTTACTTCGGATGCAAGATTGGTGACCAAGACAAGCCTTGGGCCCCGCATATATGCTGCGCTACATGTACAACACAACTTTCACAGTGGTTGAATTGCAAAAGACCATCAATGCCGTTTGCAGTCCCCATGGTGTGGAGAGAGCCAAGCAACCACATAAATGACTGTTACTTCTGCTTGGTTCCTCCTCTTTCCAGCAGCATAACGAAGCAAAAGAAGTCGAGCATAGTCTACCCAAACATTCCGTCTGCATTGAGACCAGTTCCACATGGTGAGGGACTTCCTATTCCAGAACCTCCATCAGAATATTCTCTTGATTCATCTGATAAGGACAAGGGTGAGCCGCCCTGTTCTTCTCCTGGTCCATCAGCATGCAGTGACCCAGATTTTCACTGGGATGCATATCAACTCCACATAGAATAACACAGAAAGAACTAAATGACCTGGTTCGTGATTTGGACTTATCCAAGAACAAGGCAGAATTGCTAGGATCAAGACTCCAACAATGGAATCTTCTAGAAGAAGATGTCAACATTACTTCATATCGAAAGCGCCACCAGCAATTGGAGCCTTTCTTCAGAAAGGAAAGTAATCTGGTATTCTGTTCCGATATTGAAAGCCTCATGAATCACTCATGACCCACAAGACTGGAGACTATTTATAGACTCTTCAAAACTGAGTCTGAAGGCTGTGCTTTTGAACAATGGAAACCGTCTTCCATCTATTCCAGTAGCGCATGCCGTCCACATGAAAGAGACATACGATAATTTAAAGCATCTACTGACTTCCATTAACTATAACAAGTACAGCTGGCACCTCTGTGGTGACTTGAAGGTAGTTGCCCTTTTAATGGGACTGCAGCAGGGATATATAAAATACATGTGTTTCTTATGTGAGTGGGATAGCTGCCCAATCACATGCATTATCGCCCAATCACATGCATTATTGCTCAACTGGGGCCCTTTTACTAAGCTGTTGTAAGAGTTGCTATAGGATTTAGCGCATACACACGCATGATAGCTGTTATCACACTGGCATGACAGCTAGTGCATGCCATTTTGTGCACTAATTGAATGTCGTGGAATGGGGTGGGATCGGGATACGCCACGGCACACTAGCTGTAGTACTACACGATTACCACTAGGGGTCAGATGCACCATTTCAAATCCAGACAGCAACAGGGCAGGAGCAAAGAGGAATCACTCCTGCCCCATACACTAGACAACACATTGGGGTGAGCTGCAGAGGGGATGGAGGCATGTGGGGAGGGTGAGTTGTGATCTAGGGGGAGGGGGCAGTGGTTGTGAGTTTTTGATTGGGGAGATAGCTGTCCTGGTGAGGGGATTGTGATCAGGTGGGAGTGGGGGATTATCAGTCCTCATGGTGCGATTGGGTAGGAATGAAGGTTGACGCCTCAGCCGTGCTTGCCGCAGCAGCTTTTCTGTGATAGGTTCTGGCAGGAACAGGTCCTACATGTTTCTATGTTTCTATGAGGGGACATGGGATGAGGGTGAAGGGAGATAGATTCAGGAGTGATATGCGGAAATATTTCTTTACAGAAAGAGTAGTGGATCCATGGAATAGTCTCCCAGTGGAGGTGGTAGAGATGAGGACAGTAACTGAATTCAAAAAAGCATGGGACAAACACAGAGGATCTCTAAAGGTAAAAAGTGGACTGTTGTAGTTGTTGTTATGGAAGGACAGACTAGATAGGCCATGTGGTCTTTTTCTGTCATCATGTTTCTATGTTTCTATGTTTACGTTACAGGCATCCACAAATAGCATGAATATACCTGTGCAATCTGCTGATCCATGTAACGCGGAACCCATACATTAAGGAGTGATTTCATAAAGGAATCTCGGAAAGATCCATGACCCCTATGTGCACAAGTCTGGATTTTTATGGATTTGCACACATGAATGAGCACTTCTGTGCATGCTTTGTTCAGGCAGCATTCTATAAGGAAATACTCTCCATACTGATCTCAACCTGGGGAATGCACAGGATATGGTGTGGGCAAAGCATAGCCACAGCCTTGAAGAACACACATACTTTATAGAATACTATGATGTACAATATGTGTACCCCTACACTGATCTAGGCACTACTAGCTATGCCTGCTCTAGGTACAGCTGTAACTGATGCGCCTAGCATAGAATGCATCAGTGCACAGGTGTTTTATAAACTGAAGCATGCACATGCCTTACTTTATAAAATAAGCCGCCTATGCATGAGCAAGGGTTATAAAATTATTCTCTATGGGGGACATTCCAGAACATGAATAAGGGATTTGTACATGCGGTGAGGATGTTTATGTGTCAAAAAACGCCACTGCCAATATTCTGAAACCCTGCTGTTATGCCGTGTCCACAGCGCTAGCACGAGGATATCAGAAAATGCCCAGAAGGGGCGGAACGGGAGCGTGGTCAGCCGCGGAGATGTATAAAGCACATTAAGGAAAGATCCATGTATATATTAAGTGTTTTCCAAAAAACGTCCATGTTATTTCTGTTGGAATGTGGAATAAGGCAAGACTTCAAAAAAAAATCTGCTCTTCTCTGCAATGTGGCCCATATTGAAGAATGACAAGTATGTTTTGAAATGGTGTGACGGCAGTCTGGAAAAACACAAGATGCAGTTTTAAGGTACAGAGTGCAGAGTTGAGGGAATGTTGTAAGAGTTAGACACATTAATAAACATCCTTACAGAAACAGGAAGAAGGACAATAGTGTTTATTCTGGCTATGCTTTAATGTGCTGTTTGTGCTGAAGGAGCCAATCTAGGGGACCCTAACAATTCCCATATTCTGAAAAATGGTACAGCTGATGTAGGTATAGTATGGGCGTGAACAGGGAAAGGATTCTTGTTTGGGTGAGAAATGGAGATCATACTTTTAGTCCTGGTACCCCATGGTATTATGTTATTGCATAGCTGTGACGTATAGGTTCAGGACATCCTGAACCTATACATTTGACAGAATCATGTTTTTGTGACAGAAAGTGAGAGTGTGTGTGTGTGTGTGTGTGTGGTTTAGGAGGTGCATGAGGGTCTTTGGTGTGCTCATCTGCAATTCAGGGGGGACATGAAAGCCTGGCCAGTACCTGAACCGTATGGATGGCCATAGCATCACCAGGTGCCAGTGTGATCAGGCAGTCAAAATCAGAAAGGATTCACTATAGCTAAATATCAAAACATATCCCTATCAGTAAGGAACCCTCAGAATACAGACACTCAACAGTGAAAACAGCACTAATGCATGCCCATAATGCACATTTTTTGGGATCAATGGTCTTGCTGTTGAGCATGTATTAGTGCTGCTTGCACTGTTGAATGCCCTTATTCTGAGGGTCCCTTATTATTGTCAGGGATATATTTTGACATTTAGCCATAGGGAACCTATGCTGATTCCTTCTGATTATTTTACATAGGGTACTCTAATAAGATTTTATTTATTTATGTATTTAACCATTTTTTATACCGCCTTAGCCTTGAATCAAAGCAGTTTACATTCAACATGAATTTTATACAGTAAAAACAATTGAGGATATAACAATAAATTAACTGTTACATTAAACCAGAATCATCTTATTAGCAACAATAAACGAGAACAACTAGAACTTATATACAGTAAGAGGGGCAGGTATTTGGGATATTAACACTCAATTTGGAAGTGGTCTGGCGTGCTGTGGGCTGAATTAGCAGGGGTTAGAGAAAACATATTTAGTTAATTGATTTGTCTGAAATGTTCCGTGTATAGGTCATATATTGCTGGCAGTGTGATAGGGCAGCTATACATCCGCTGTGCCAGGCACTGGGAGACATGACTGATGTAGTGTCAACATTCCCTGGATTGTCCCCTGCGGCCTACATCCCTACTCAGGCCAGGATCTGTGAGAGCGGTGATATATCTGGCGTCTGGCTACTTGGTGTTATGGCACAGGGATCTTCCCTCCCATGCCCATATAGCCCTGACCAGGGGAGCAGTGCCACAAAGCAGATTGTGGGAAGGCAGTCAGGGTTGCCCCACACATAGTAGATGCATACGGACCAACATACGCCACAATGGGACAGGTGTAGCTGCTATGGGATATGTCATTACCCAGATAGGAGGGCCTCAGATGCCATAGCCAGAAAGCCCTACTACTACTACTGATCATTTGCATAGCGCTACAAGGCATACGCAGTGCTGCACAGACACACATAAAAGATGGTCTCTGCCCAGCTGAGCTTACAATCTAGTCAAGACAGACAACACAGCAGCTGTGGACAGGATACATCCAGGGGAAATGATCAAGGAACACAAGGGAGCTTAGGTGGATTGGATCCAGCAGCGGCAATGAAGAGGTGAGCGCTCAGCCTTGATTTGAGAAGAGCCAGAGATGAAGCCTGACGTACAGACTCAGGTAGTTTGTTCCAAGCATAAGGAACAGCAAGGTGAGAGGAGCAAAGTCTGAATTTGGCAGTGGAAGAGAAGGGCACAGAGAGAAGCAATCTGACAGCTCATGGAAAGGGGTGTAGGGAGAGATAAGAGGGGAATGGTAGTGTGGAGCAGCAGAATGAGTGCACTTATAGTCCATAGGCACGAAAAGGGCATGCATTTGTTGCTCAGCAATATTATGCATCCTTTGGGGAACTGCAATGTGAATTCTGGGTTTTGTGCACTTGGTAAGAGTCCATCCCTAGCAGTTTAAAGCGTGTTTGTAGAGATGACCAGGGCAGGCATCACTGGGGTTTGTTCCTTATGCCACATACCATTTGATGCAAGGTATGTCCTGACATACATGTTCATATTTATGTTCTCATATACCATACTGTGGGGTGCACTGGGCTTACCTAGCACTTTTCAGGGCATGAGGGGGATTGGTATATGGTCAAAGTTGCAGCAGCAGCCATTTCTCATTGGTATTTATGTCTAGTTTGTATCAGCACACTACTGTCTGTGATAGACAGCTTAGGAGATACACGTTTTTCCGAGGGGCATGGTGTCCGCAGGGAAAGGCAGGATCTGAAACGTGTAATTTTCCAGAATACGGTGGGCACAGGGACATCCACGTTTACCCAAGTCTGATAATATTGATGGGGGGGGCGTGTTTCTCCATTCTATTGCAAGACCAATGCCTGCATCCATGTGTGGGCCGTACCCCGGATGCATGCATGGGCCGGTAGGATAGCACTTGCCCGTACCACGCCACCACATTTGTAATTGTGAAGCCAAATTTCTGGAAGTGCACCATGCAATTAGGTAACATATTTTGTCTCACTCATTTCCTTGTATTTCACAGCAACAGGTCTGCAGAACATTGACTGAATGCCTTGTTATTTTGAACTTTGGGGTCTGAGTTTGCTACTTGGTCTGTGTAAGATCTGTGGCCTAGGTCATCATGTGTATATTTATACATATATATTCACGTTTGACAATTGTTAAAGGAAACATTTTTCTCAAAAGAGTGGGCACACCTGTGGTGATCGATACTCTATGTACAGAAGCATTAGAATATAGGAACCCCTTGGTGGGAAAGGGGTTCAGAGACCATGTTTCCCCACTGGAAGCAGTAGAATGTTCCTGGATGTAAGAGTGATAGAGAGCGACCTCCAGCCCATCGTTATGCTAGAATTTGATTCATGGTGCATACTGCATCTTTTCTCAGGTGTTATTTACAGTACAGTCTAACTTTTTTCTCCAAATACATTTGAACCAGGCTCAAATCCATTTCAAAGTGCAATTTTCCCCGAATACTTTGAAAACTGGTTCGAAAATGGTTTTGAATACATGACAGAAGATCTTAAGAGGAGGCTGTACTGTAGGGGAGGTGCACGTGCTTGAAACGACATATAAAATGTCAACGACATGTCCAAGGTCATTTCATATCAATGTTGAAACAGAAAGATGGGAAAAATCCTGAAACTGTTATTAACAGTGCACATTATTTTTCAGGAGTTAATGCTATCTAAAAACAGTGCACACGACTGAAAGATGAAAAACACTTTTTTACGAAAGAAACCTCAAAACCCCAAAATGCCATAGGAAAGGGAAAAAAATGAAAACTTTTTGCCTGCACATCCATACTCTTCCTGTACTTGATCTTGTGCAGTGAACCTCCGGCATATTTCACAATGAATGTTTTCTTTTTCATTCTCTGGGCCTGGGATTGAATGCTGAATCCTTCTCTAGAGAAAAGAAACATACTGTTGTCTGTTTATGTTAGGAAACAATATTATTTGTTAGTGTCAGACTGTGTACATTCCTTATGCTAGACCATATGGCTTATTAATATTCATAATGCAACTACTGCCAGCTGTTGTGCAGAGTCTGAGGCTGTGTGTCCTTAAGAAAGGAAGTTTTCTTTTTTTTTTTCCACGATTAGTTTTTATTGTGTTTTATATTCTGACAAGACAGTATGACAAAGTATACTTGTAAATAAATGGCAAGGTGGAAATTTTCATAGCTTCAACATTCCTGAGCGGTTTTCTTTTTCATCTCTTCTGTCACCCACATTGCTGAGACTGTGTGAAGCGCCGAGGTTCCCTCTGGGAACTGTCTCTTGGGGCCTATGTTCGTGTGAGGTGTTTGTCCGTGAGTGAAACTGTGTGCTGCCTACATGCTATTGGAGTCATAATACTGGCTAAAGCGCTACTGTGTATAGTGCAGCTGAAGAGTGAGAGAAAGGGCATAATTATAATAATAAGTACACGCGTAAGGATATTAAAAATTAAAAGTGGCTTTTTAGAAGGGACAGCTAGGAAAAATCTAGGACATCTAAAAACTGGGGGAGTGGCAGCCATGCTTTTGAGAATCGCTCCATCTCCACCCCGAAAAATGGACATCCCAGTAACCAGTTCTGGAGACAGGCCCCACACAAATAGCAAGGCCAGGTACAGGCATGGGTGTTGACTATTTTACAAATGTGGATGTCCCCGAAGTGCATGCCCACAGAACTAGGTACTTGGACATTCCGGCCTGGGTAAATTAGAAGGGGGTCATCTATGTTGTGAGTCTAGCATGTCCTGCCCTGCAATTTCAGATACTGAGACATGCGGCGGTGGGCCAGTGACATGTTTGGTGTATATATTTATGGCAGGTTTCTCTGGCCAGGAAATATTAACCGCTGCAATGTAAGTGCATTTTTCTCTTCCCTGTGGAAGCATTGTAGCCATAAAACAAGCACTTTTTCACCTTATTAGTGGTCAAATGCAGGTATGGGACTAAATGTCTGACCAAACAGGGCCTGACATGCCAGGGACATCTAAAAAGCCAGCTTTCTACAATGGGTCTGGGGATGTCTCCATGATCTGCATGTCTATGTGCCTATTTGCACACATCCAACTCACATATAGAGCTTCTAAAATCCCTAAATGTATCAGGATAACACCTTTTCCTCCAAGGATAGCCAAGAATAAGAGCAAAGGACACTTTAACATTTTGAAAAATCTAACTTGTAATATTGCTTTCAATAGATAATCTGCTTAGAGCAAAAAAAAAATGTTGGATTGGATACCTTCTTCCCCCTGTTTATTCCCCAACTCTTTTCCAGAGCCGCGGGGAACATGCTCAAGAAACCTCCAGTAAATAGAATGAGAAGGTCATGCGCTCAAAACACCTTAAGCGTACCTATAGGAAAACGAAAATATAACCAAACAATGTAAAAGGGGCCGACAGTGACTGTGACGCGTTCACTGCTTAACATGGTGATGGGCCCATCCACCCCCTCTGTCTGCCTTTTGGAGGGGGTTGAGATCTCACTGGCATCACAATGGGAAAATTCCTGCCACAGGGCTAATTATCGTGACATGTCACCAACCCTCTGCACCCAGGCGAGATCTCAGCCCCCAGTTTTCAGATCGTCTGCTTCTGCCTGCTTCTCCTTACGTTGGGCTGACTGCTTCTCTTGTCGACTCTGCTTGATCACTTCTGGTTCCTCCCATTGCTGGCGCCGGCTTACTTGCGCCAGGCTGCACTGCTCAGATTGCCGCCGTGGCTTGCCTGGTCACTGCTCATTTTGGATCATCCTGCCTGCCTGGAGATTTGGCTGTTTCCTGCATCTTGCTTGCTGAGGAGCTTGGCTGCTGCCTTCCTGCCCCTCTCCGATTGTCGGCCTGATGGCCTGTTGCTGCCTCCCTTGGGACTGCTCCCTTCTTCATTGAGGGAAGGACAGCCTGGTGGCCAGTGCAGGGGCCGTGCCTGGAGGTAGAGGGGAAGCTAAACCCTGGAGAACAATGCAAGGACATGCTTGGCCTGCTTGTGGGCGGTAGGCTTTCCAGCATGTGGAGGAGCCTGTAAGGGAGGAGCAGCCTAACAGCATGACCCCGCCCCTTCAAGGGGAAACAGACTGAGCAGTTTCAGCTGTCAGCAGGTCATCATCATGCCCGGAGACGCCTGCAGCATGGAGACCTTCTTGACCAACTGAACAATCATCCTGACACCGTTGAATAATGTGCCCCTCAAGCATGTGAGGACCTGAACACTGCGGGTGGAGTAACAAGCTGCCCCCAAAGACTCTGGAAGCTTCCGGCGAGATATGCCGGCACCCCGGACATCCTGGTGACTCGGAAGGGAATGGCTGTGGCATGAATGATAGCCCCAGCCCATACACCTCCCACCCTTGACTCTCAGACAGCGCTCTGAGGACACTGGACCAGATGTAACAAACAATGCTATCCCAGTTTGCCCAACTGCAGACTCTGACGAGGACCCTTCGGCTAATCTTCCTCCCACACATGATATCAGCGGATCAGAACTTCAGCATGCCTCGGTGCAATGGCCACCTGACCCGCCTGTGCCAACCACCCCTAGGAGGCGTCCTCAATCCCACTGCACCCATTCCCCTGGGGCATCCAGATGGCAAGATTGACACATCAGCACACACTGGACATCTCCCAGGCGAAGGAGGAGACATCACTTTACATCCTCGAGTGTGAGCAGCTGAAGTTGGAGCTCATTGAACTCTGTGCAGAGCCAGCACTGCCGCAGATTGTTATGCTGGCAGAGTCGCCGCTCACATCACCAACACCACAGAGTAGCGCACCACTCCTCTCACAGCAGTTCTTCTGGTCAATCCCCCCCACAATGGCTCATGATGGCAAAGATGTAACCATTGCCACTTGCTCTGGAAGGGGGCGACCTCCCCTAATGCAGTCCGCTATAGCCTGCATCTGAGTATTGGTAGCACTCCAAGATCCAACCGGCACATCCAATGAACAGCACTCAGCCCTCACAGTCACAGTGACCTGTACCACTGAGCGCATCTGGGGCAGCTACAACGGGGCCATCAGGACCCATGGCGATGGAGACATCAGGTGAGACTGTTTCCATTAATACTCTCTCTATTGAGCTGATAAGTGCCTCTAATGCCCAGCCTGCCCCCCACAGCACCAGCCCCCAAACCCTTACACAATCGTAAGAAAAAGCGGCAGTCATGCTGATTTTCTTCCTCTAGTTCCTTGTCCTCCTCATCTTCCTCCTCCTTGTCCTCCCTCGAGGCTGAGAATGCTAGCATCCATGCTACCTTGCTGCCCAGCATAACGGAATTGTGGGAGACTGTATTGTGGTCGCTCAGGAAGAAGGTCATCTGGAGAGAATATTTTGACATTTTCAAACTTCTAGAAGGGAGGCAAAGGCGCAATGCCAAGAAAAGATCTAAGACAGGTGATCTGTTGTACCCAGGGGAACAGCATATCCCAGATAACATCCTTAGCTGGACCATTGCATATGCCTGCATGATCAGCATTACTTGCCGCAAGGATCCCTCCCAGCTCGGACACATGTTGGCATACATTGACACCATCATTAATGCCACAAAGGAGTATGAGGGGTATGCTTTGCTGTCATATGACAAGCATTTCTGCAACATAATGGAAGTGCACCCCAACATGTCATGGGGTGCGGATGATGTGGGGATTAGACTGTGAAGGTTGAATTTAAAGTACAGCCAGAGCTTTCATGTGCGATGCTCTTGGATACCTTCGAGGATATGGTAAAGGAATTCAGCATCCCACTGGCACAGGACAAGATCAGGGCCGGCCCGTCCATTGAGCAAGAATGTTTTTTGCACATCAGCCCCGGCGAGATTAATATAGCCGCGAGAAGAAAGGGAAACTCTCGCGGCTCTGAAAGCCCACGCATTGGGAGGGACTCGGGAGCTCAGGGAGGCTCTGCTGGGCAGGCGGGGCCCCGCGGCGGGACATTTGATTCTGCCGCTGCCACAGCGGCAGCGGTAGCAGCAGCTGTTTTTTTTTTTTAATCTATCAGGGCTGATGGGGGGAGGGGGGTTAGGACTGGTAATGGGCTATGGGGGGGTTAGGACTGGTAATGGGCTGGGGGGTCTAAGACGAAGTGGGTTGATGGGGGGAGGGGGGTTAGGACTGGTAATGGGCTATGGGGGGGCTAAGACTGGAAGTGGGCTGATGGGGGGTTAGGACTGGAAATGGGCTGATGGGTTAGGATGTAATGGGCTATGGGGGGGCTAAGACTGGAAATGGGCTGATGGAGGGGGGGTTAGGATGTAATGAGCTATGGGGGGCTAAGACTGGAAATGGGCTGATGGGGGGGTAGGACTGGTAATGGGCTATGGGGGTGCTAAGAGTGGAAATGGGTTGATGGGGGGTTAGGACTAGTAATGGGCTATGGGGGGGCTAAGACTGAAAATGGGGTGATGGGGGGGCCTTAGGACTGGAAGTGGGCTGATGGGGGGCTTAGGACTGGTAATGGGCTGGGGGTGGCTAGGACTGGAAATGGGTTGAGTGGAAGGAGGGCTTGAACTGCAAATAGCTGATGGGGACGGGGGCTTGGAATGGAAATGTGCTGTGTGGAAGAAGGGCTTGAACTGCAAATAGCTGATGGGGACGGGGGCTTGGAATGGAAATGGGCTGAGTGGAAGGAAGGCTTGAACTACAAATAGCTGATGGAGAGGGGGGCTTGGAATGGAAATGGGCTGTGAGGGGAGGAGCTAGGACTGGAAACGGGCTGAGTGAGGGGGGGCTAGGACAGGAAATGGGCTGATGGAGGGCTAGGATAGGACTGGAAATGGGCTGTTGGGGGGGCTGGGATTGGAAATGAGCGGATGGAGGGACTAGGATGGGGGAGCTAGAACTGGAAATGGGCTGATGGTGGAGCTAGGATAAGACTAGAAATGGGCTTATGGGGGCTGGGATTGGAAATGAGCTGATGGAGGGACTCGGATGGGGGAGCTAGGACTAGAAATGGGCTGATGTGGGGACTAGAAGGGAGCGGATGCTGGGTGGGGCTGGAACTAGAAGGGAGCTGATGTTGGGGGAGGATTAGAATGGGATAGAGTTGGGAGAGTGAAATGGAGAGGGAAAAAATATTTTGTGTGGGAGGGAAGACAAATCTACAATTGGCAGGATATTGGGAGAGTAAGTGGGGATTGAGGATGGCGGTGTAAAATTTGAGTGGATGAAATAGGAATGAGGAAAGAGCAAAAGGAGAGAGATTAGTATGTTAAAGCAGATGTAGAGAGAGAATGGAAAAAAACTAGAAAAGTGAAAAAAGGACAAATGGACAGCAGACGATGGAGAGTTAGCAGAAGACACAAAGAAACCAGAAGAAAGTGGGTGGAGCAATTGCAACTGAAAAAAAATGCACAAAAGGTAGAAAAATATCTCTTTATTGAATTTATTAACTGAAATATGCCAGCTCTGGGAAATGTGCATCATTAACGTCTGCGCTTTGTTTAGTACAAGAGGAAATTAATTTATAGTTTTATTTCTACAGTGTTGTTGGGCTTTTGGGGTTCCCGTTTTAATTATTGTCTTCCTGTTTCTACATTGTGATTTCTTGTTTGTTGACGGTCTATGTTCTGCACGTGTAACTGAGCTGAAGTATTCTGTTTATGTAATTCCTATTTGACATTGCCACTTGTTCTCTTTCCCCAGTAGGTCATGTATTATTGTTCTCTGAAATGTATTGGTTTAATATTTGTAGTGTTGCCTTTTAATAGGTAGGGTCTTGTGCTTTGTGAGTCCTGGTAGTGCTGTTATGATACGGCAGGTTTGCTATGGGTTCTAAATGGGCAGTGTTTGTAGTAGTTCCTATTGTGCCTGGCAGTTGGCACTGTATTATAGTAATGTAGAAATCTTTTAGTCTTTCTTTATCCATACACTCATTAAGAGGCATGTTTACTAAAAGTTAGTGTATGGTAACATTATGCAAATATTTATGCAAATGAGGCCCTTATGCAAATGAGACCCCGCACCGAGTCTCCGCATGTGGCCCCGCACCCCTCTTGGGCCACCCCTGGACAAGATGGTCGAACCCATCCAGACGTTGTCATTCCTGAGCATTGAGTTTGACAGAAGGCAAGGCGTCTCCCGACTTCCCCCGTGACAAGTTGGAAGACCTCAAAGGGAAACTTGCTGTCGTGCAAGGTCAACAGGAGATCACCCTCCAGATAGCTCAGTTCCTCATCGGTTCGCTGAACTTCACCCGTTCCTGAGACGCCTCGTGCATGCGACAGTTGGCCTGCACAAGAATCACAACCATCTTCACCTCTCATGAGACCTGAAACAAGACTGGACATCTGGATATATTTCCTCAATATGTTCAATGGTGTGAACATATGGCAGCAGGACAGGTGCAACAGTGTGAAATTGGATCTCTTCACTAATGTGGCGGGGGCCTGTGGCTTCAGCATGTTTTTCAAGGGATCCTGGGCTGCGGCCTCACTGGAAATATCACATTTCTTGAGTTCTTCCCTCTTTATGTGGCCCTGTGTGTCTGGGGCCATCATCTGCGTGAACACAGAATCCTGTTCTGTTGCAACAATCAGGCAGTTATCACTATCTTGAACAGTAAATCAGCCAAGTGCGTCATCGTGACTGAGTTCCTGTGGAAATTTGTTCTGAAGTGCTTGCAGCTAAATGCTACAGCATGTGCACCTCATGTACCTGGACAGTCTAATAACATTGCGGATTCCCTCTCCCGTTTTCAGTGGGACACTTTTCGGCAACTGGTCTTGGCGGCAGTTGTACACCCCACACCATTGCTGGACTGTATGTGGGACATGGCATCCACATAGATTGGCAGCTCATCCAATGGGTAGAGTACACCCGGACAGCATACTCCCGAGGCTACACAGCTATCTCATTCTACCTAGCATCGCATGGATGGAGACAGGGACTAACGAACCCTGGGCTGTTAGCGGCATGCGTCTCATATGCCGGCGCCCTAGGCCTGTCTTGACATGCCGTTCAATCACACCTGTTAGGGTTTTCCTTCGCAAAATTGGCAGGCTGGGAGAATTCTTGTAACAACATTTTGCTTAAAACACTGATGAAAGGATGGGCACAGAGCCCCCCCCCCCCCAGCAGCCTGATATGCGATGCCTGGGTACACATGAGATACTGGACAAGCTATGGGCAGCACTGTCAACCACTTGTTCATCCACATATGAAACCCACCTGTTCCAGACAGCATTCACTCTGGCTTTCTTCGTCGCTTTCCGAATTAGCGAGCTGGTGGTGGCTTCCAAAAAACCAGATCCCCCTTCTGGCCTTCAGCTTTTGGAGGTCCTGGTGTCCGAGGAGATGCTGCACATTTGGATTGTGAGGGTCAAGAACAATCCCAAGGGAAAAGGGCGTCATCTCCCTCGAGGCAGTAGATGGGTTTTGCACATGTCCCATGGCCAACACAGTCCAGTACCTCTCAGCCCGGCCCTCCTCGACCTCGCAGTTCCTGATACACCTCAATGGCATGCTGTTCTCCAAATTCCAGTTCACGGCAGTGTTAAAGACATTATTAGGACTACAATCCAGCCTATTCAGAATGCTCTCCTTCCGGATTGAGGTTGCAACAGCAGCAGCAGAGAGGGGCCTTCCAATATGAGCGATGAAGGCAGCTGAGGCGCTGGTGGTCCTGTGCTTACTCATCATATATTCACCCGAACCCAACTGGCACTGTCGATTGACTGTTTGCCTTCCCTAACCTTGCCCCCTCCTCTTTTGCAGAACACATAGTTTGGATAGTGGATCACTCCTTCCTCCACTGGGCAGCTGAAAGGGCGCCCATGCGGCCACTGGGGATCCACCTTGGACTTTCAATTGTGGTGTGCACCTCCTATGGCTGGGTTTCCCAGGCATGGGGTGGTGGTGGCATCTGTAGCCCTTTCTACACCAGCAAATACAGACTCATACCCCACCTGCTGCCCTGATAATTCACCTTAGAGGGAATGACCTTGGAAAAGTTTCCAGCAAGCACCTCATCAACCACATCAGAACAAACCTCTCCTGGGTGGCGCACAGCCTCCCCTGCATGCTCTTCATCTGGTCCGACCTCATTCCTCATCTCAGGTGGGCGGGCACTCATCTCTAGGCCAGAGAGCTCAAGAAGGTCAACAGACAGATCGGCCATGGTGTCCTGTGTGCTGGGGGATGGCAGAACTGACACAAATGGACACACTCCCTATTGTCCAGATATTTCGATGGGGACCTGCTACACTTATCAGACATTGGACTGGACTTGTTCCTTAATGACTTACATGAGACCTTGGAGGCCATTCTTTGGGCTAGCACCCAGTAAGGCTCAGCGGGTTCCCTTAGTGCGGGACACATGAAAGGTGAACTTCCACGTACCCTTGGTGGTTACCTAAGCCAGGCCACAAGCACACGCAGAGTATGAGCAAAAGAGGTAGGTGCCCTAGCTGCCACAAAGGCGGGGCACCCCGGTGAGTCCCCATACATGACAGCTGCCTGGCGCAGGCGGTCTTCTGAGACAGCACGGCAAGACTTCTTGTACAGGGGTGGGTTCAGCTCTTTTTGTCAAGGTGGGCCCCCAGCCCCTGTGGCAGGCTGACTTGACAGAAGGGAGGAGGATTTGTTGCATACTGGCTCGGGTGACTAAATCAGATACTTCGCCCTGCGGTACATATGTTGCATGCGTATACGTTTGTATTGATTATGTTGATCTAGCCATAAAGATGCGACCATGTTTTATCCACAGTTGTTGAGTAAGGTGATCATTGGGCCTAAGGGAAAGAGGGCAATTTGGAGGGAGGGAGGGGCAGACATATGTCCCACTTGCTTATGTTATTGTGCATGTGTCTTCTCTTTGTATGCACCTGGAATATGGAATAACCTACCTACAAGACTCAGAAACATAGAGGACTTATCCCACTTCAGAAAGGAGCTAAAAACCCTACTATTTAAAGACCATTTTGTGGAAAAAATAACTTGACTTCTCCTGTGACATCCTTAACCATAACTATCATACAATCCACTTCACCTACATTCAGAATGGACAATAAGATACCATACCTGTCATAATCACATGAACCGCCAATGAAATCATTACACACCCAAGTACCCTCTCCTAAAACATTACCACACAATGTTCAGACAACCATGTATCCTAAGTTAAAGTAAATAGTTAATATTTGTACTACTCCCCTTGTAGAATGTTTCTATCCATGTTAACATTACCTGTTTAATGTAACGTTAACTTTTAACTGTTCCATATAAATTGCATTGACCCTTGGAAATGCGGTATATAAAAAATGCTAAATAAATAAATAATGATCAACAAAAATGATAACAATCACTCCATTTCAACCTAAGCTAAGCAGCATTTAATTTTCCCATTGTTTGAGAACTTCACTTGTGGTACTTCATTTATAGAAACATAGAAACATGATGACAGAAAAAGACCACAAGGCCCATCTAGTCTGTCCTTCCATAACAACAACTACAACAGTCCACTTTTTACCTTTAGAGATCCTCTGTGTTGGTCCCATGCTTTTTTGAATTCAGTTACTGTCCTCATCTCTACCACCTCCACTGGGAGACTATTCCACGGATCCACTACTCTTTCCGTAAAGAAATATTTCCGCATATCACTCCTGAATCTATCTCCCTTCACCCTCATCCCATGTCCCCTCATCGCAGAACTTGCTTTCAATTGAAAGAGGCTCTCTCCCTGAACATTTATGCCACGGAGGTATTTAAACATCTCAATCATATCACCTCTATCCCGCCTTTCCTCTAAGGTGTACATATTAAGATCCCTCAGTCTGTCCTCATATGCTTTATAATGAAGACCACTAATCATCTTAGTAGCAACCCTCTGCACCGACTCTATCCTGTTCACATCCTTTTGAAGGTGCGGTCTCCAGAATTGCACACCATACTCCAAATGAGGTCGCACCAAAGACTTATACAGAGGCATTATCACCTCCTTTTTTCTGCTAGCCATTCCTCTCCGTATGCACCCGAGCATCCTTCTAGCTTTTGCTGTCGCCTTTTCTACCTGTTTAGCTACTTTAAGATCATCGGACACAACTACGCCTAGGTCCCGCTCTTCTTTAGTGGACAAAAGTACTTCACCTCCTATACTGTATTGCTCCCTTGGATTGCTGCAGCCCAAATGCATGACCTTACATTTTTTAACATTAAATCCCAGTTGCCAAATTCTAGACCATTCTTCAAGCTTAGCTAGATCTCTCCTCATGTTATCTACACCTTCCTGGGTGTCTACTCTATTGCAGATTTTGGTATCATCCGCAAAGAGGCAAACCTTACCCGACAGCCCTTCCGCTATATCACTAACAAAGATGTTAAAAAGAATCAGACCAAGGACAGATCCCTGGGGCACACCACTGGTAACATCCTTCTCCTCAGAGTGAGCTCCATTTACTTGTACTCTTTGTCGCCTCCCACCCAACCAATTTCTAACCCAAGCAGTAATTTTAGGGTCCATCCCTAGGGTGCTCAGTTTGTTTATAAGTCGCCTGTGAGGAACAGTGTCAAAGGCTTTCCTGAAATCTAAATACACCACATCTAGAGCTCTCCCGTGGTCCAACTCCCTAGTTACCCAGTCAAAGAAATCAATCAGATTTGTCTGACAAGACCTGCCTCTGGTGAATCCATGCTGCCTCGGATCCTGTAATCCGCTGGACTCCAGAAACCTCACTATTTTCTCTTTCAACAGCGTTTCCATTAATTTACTTACCACTGAAGTTAAACTAACCGGCCTGTAGTTTTCAACCACATCCTTAGTACCGCTTTTGTGTAAAGGCACCACATGAGCCTCTCTCCAGTCCTTTGGCACCACTCCCGACTCCAATGAGGCATTGAAAAGGTCAGTCAGTGGAGTTGCTAGAACGTCCCCAAGTTCCCTCAGTATTCTAGGGTGTATCCCATCCGGTCCCATCGCTTTGTCTACTTTAAGTTGAGCTAGTTTCTCACGAACACAGTCTTCTGAAAATTGTTCAAGATGTCCCTCGCTTCTGTTCTTATTTGTGGTGTTTTCTGAGGTCCTGCTCCTGGTTCTTCATCTGTGAACACAGAACAAAAATATTTGTTAAGCAATTCCGCTTTATCCTTATCAGCTTCTACATATTCCCCCCCTGCACCCTTGAGTCTGACAATACCACTTTTGCCCTTCCTCTTCTCACTAATATATCTGAAAAATGTCTTATCCCCCCATTTTATTGCATTGGCTATTTCCTCCTCCTTTTGAATCTTTGCCTTCTTGACCACTTTGCTAGCTTCTCTAAGTTTTTCCAAATACAGATGCCTGTCTTCCTCTCTCTGTGATCTCTTGTATTTCATGAAGGCCTCCCTCTTTTTCTTCACTTTTTCAGCTACTTCTTTTGAAAACCATAGCGGTCTCCTGTTCCTTTTGCCTTTATTTACCTTTTTAACAAAAAGGTTGGTTGCCTTTAAAATAGCCCCTTTCAGTTTTGCCCACTGTTTTTCTACATCCCCCAGTTGTTCCCATCCCACTAACAACTCCCTGAGGCATTGGCCCATCTTTGCAAAGTTAGTCTTCCTAAAGTCTAAGATCTTCACCTTGGAATGGATTTTAACAGCCCTAGTCCTAATACTGAACCACACCATCTGGTGATCACTGGATGCAAAATGATCTCCCACTACAACATCAGAAACACTTTCACCATTGGTAAGCACCAAGTCCAGTATGGCCCCTTCACGTGTGGGGTCTGTTACCAATTGCCTGAATAGTTCTCCCTGTAGAGAATCCAGGATCTCCTTACTTCTAGATGATACTGCAGCAGGAATGTGCCAATCAACATCTGGCATATTGAAATCTCCTATCAGTAGCACTTCCCCTTTCCTAGCAATGCTGCGTAT
The DNA here is from genome assembly GCA_033557465.1 of Ichthyophis bannanicus. Classification (NCBI taxonomy): domain Eukaryota; kingdom Metazoa; phylum Chordata; class Amphibia; order Gymnophiona; family Ichthyophiidae; genus Ichthyophis; species Ichthyophis bannanicus. The sequence continues at coordinate 551,441,233 of CM066033.1, forward strand.
GTCTTCAATTAACTCTCTGTCCACCTCTTCCTCTTGTGAGGGAGGTCTGTATATCACTCCAATGCAAATAGATTTCTCTTTCCCTCTTTCTAGTTTAACCCACAATGCCTCCTCTCTCCCTTTTAAGCTCTGTAATTCCAAAGCTTTAATAGTAGTTTTTACATATAGTGCCACTCCTCCTCCTCCCCTTCTTCCTACCCTGTCCTTTCTGAATAAAGTATAGCCAGGTATAGTTACATCCCAGTCATGGTTTTCTGTGAACCACGTTTCTGTAACTGCCACTAAATCCAAGTCAGCCACTCCCACCAAAGCTTCAACTTCAGGGATCTTATTTCCCATGCTACGGGCATTAATACACACTGCTTTCCATATGTTACCCCTGTTACCCATTTCCATAAAGGTATTTAATGTATCACTTACCTGGGGGCTTTCTTAGTGTAAAAAAGTGCTAAAAGGTCATCGATGCTATCAGGCACCATACTGGATATTTTTATAAACATGCTATAGTGCCGACGAGTCTGAGACCTAAACAGCACACATACACAATATAAGAAAAGAATAACGTCCACAGGTTGGAGAATTAACGTCACGTTGACTGAGGTTCAAATGGATTGATTGTTATCGTTTTTGTTGATCATATTTTATCACTTCAAGAGCAGACCAAGAGTTATTGTAGAAATAAATAAATAAAGCAGTATTTCTCAAATCCAACAAGCAATGGACTTTCTCATGTTCTAATGGATGAAGGAGCCAACTAAGGTTAACTGAGTGTTTTAGGTAAATATTGTGCAGAAGAAACTTCTGGTACCTTCTTTGGATGGGGGTCTAGGAGCAATCTCAGGTAAAGATTAAGGGACCCTTTCACTAAAGTATGGTATTTTTTTGCCTCTAGCACATGTTTCAAGTCAAAATCTATGCATATTAGCTGCCACTGCACCATGGTAATTGTCAGGGGCATGACTGGCCTGTGCCTACATAAGAACATAAGATATGCCATACTAGGTCAGACCAAGGTCCATCAAGTCCAGTATCCTGTTTCTAACAGTGGCCAATCTAGGTCATAAGTACCTAGCAGTTTCCCCAAAAGACACAGGTTCCACAATGCTTGTATTGGGTCGAGCAGTGGATATCCTGGTTCCCCTTTAATAATGGTTTATGGACCTTTCCTCTAGGAACTTGTCCAAACCTTTTTTAAACCCGGATATACTAACAGCTTTTGCTACATCCTCCGGTAACAAATTCCAGAGTTTGATTACACGTTGAATGAAAAAATATTTTCTCTTATTAGTCTTAAATGGGTTACACTGTAGCTCTATTGCATGTCCCCTGGTCTTTTTTTATTTATTTATTTATACACATACATACATACATTTCTTCTATACTGCCCCTTCCAGAGATCAAGGGCGGTTTACAGTTAACAGTTGAACAACTTTTACATGGAACAGTGGTATTAACTATTTACAGGAACATATTGTACAAACAAACTTGTGTGTCAACTTTCTATTTACATATATACAGGAGCCAGCCTATTCTTAACTTAGCTTTTATTTTTATATTTTGATAGTGTAAACAATCGATCTACGTTTACCCGTTCCACTCCATTCATTAATTTATAGACCTCTATCATATCTCCCCTTACCCGTCTCTTTTCCAGGTTGAAGAGCCCTAACCAGGGCCGGATTTACCTTGAGTGAGGCCCTACGCCAACAAAAATTGTGGGCCCCCAGCAGGGGCGGCCCAAGGGGGGTGTGGGCCTCATTTGCATAAATATTTGCATAATGTTACCATATACTAACTTTTAGTAAACGTGCCTCTTAATGAGTGTATGGATAAAGAAAGACTAAAAGATTTCTACATTACTATAATCCAGTGCCAACTGCCAGACACATTAGGAACTACAACAAACACTGCCCATTTAGAACCCATAGCAAACCCGCCGTATCCTAACAGCACTACCAGGACTCACAAAGCACCATACTCTACCAATCAAAAGGCAACACTGCAAATATTAAACCAATACATTTCAGAGAACAACAATACATGACCTACTGGGGAAAGAGAACAAGTGGCAATGTCAAATAGGAATTATATAAACAGAACACCTCAGCTCAGTTACACATGCCGAACATAGACCATCACCAAACAAGTAATCACATTTTAGAAACAGGAAGACAATAATTAAACTGGGAATCCCAAAAGCCAAACTTGGAATGTACAACACTGTAGAAATAAAACTATACATTAATTTGCTCTTGTACTAAACAAAGCGCAGACGTTAATGATGCACATTTACCAGAGCTGACATATTCCAATTAATAAATTCAAAATAAAGAGATATTTTTCTACCTTTTGTGCATTTTTTTCAGCTGCAATTGCTCCAGCCACTTTCTTCTGGTTTCTTCGTGTCTTCTGCTAACCCTCCATCGTCTGCTGTCCATTTGTCCTTTCTTCTCTCTTCTAGTTTTTTCCATTCTCTCTCTACATCTGCTTTAACATACTAATCTTTCTCCTTTTGCTCTTTCCTCATTCCTATTTCATCCACTCAAATTTTACCCCTCCATCCTCAATCCCCACTTACTCTCCCAATACCCGGCCAATTGTAGATTTTTTATCCCTCCCACACAAAATATTTTTCCCTTCTCCATTTTACTCTTCCAGCCCCATCCCATTCTAATCCTCCCCCAACATCAGCTCCCTTCTAGTTCCAGCCTCACCCAGCATCCATTCCCTTCTAGTCCCTGCATCAGCCCATTTCCAGTCCTAGCCACCCATCAGCCCATTTCCAGTCCTAGCAACCCCCCAACCCAATACCAGTCCTAGCCCCCCCATCAACCCACTTACAGTCCTAACCCCCATCACCCCATTTTCAGTTTAAGCCCCCCCTATAACCCATTACCAGTCCTAACCCCCCATCAGCCCACTTCCAGTCCTAACCCCCCATCAGCCCACTTCCAGTCCTAACCCCCATCAACCCATTTCCAGTCAGCCCCCCATAGCCCATTGCCAGTCCTAACCCCCCCCATCAGCCCACAGTCCATTACCAGTCCTAACCCCATCAGCCCACCTCAAGTCCTAACCCCTCCCCATCAGCCCATTTCCTGTCCTAGCCCCCCCGCATAGTCCATTATCAGTCCTAACCCCCCATAGCCCATTACCAGACAGCCCCCATCAACCAACAGCCCATTACCAGTCTTAACCCCCCCATAGCCCATTGCCAGTCCTAACCCCCCCATCAGCCCACAGTCCATTACCAGTCCTAACCCCATCAGCCCACCTCAAGTCCTAACCCCTTCCCATCAGCCCATTTCCTGTCCTAGCCCCATAGCCCATTACCAGTCCTAACCCCCCCCAACAGCCCACAGCCCATTACCAGTCCTAACTCCATCAGCCCACCTCCAGTCTTAATCCCCCAGCCCATTTCCAGTCCTAGCAACCCCCCCAACCCATTACCAGTCCTAGCCCCCCATAGCCCACTACCAGTCCTAATCCCACCAGCCCATTTCCAGTCCTAATCCCCATCACCCAATTTTTAGTTTAAGCCCCCCCCATAGCCCATTACCAGTCCTAAGCCCCCATCAACCCACTTCCAGTCCTAATCCCATCAGCCCATATAGACTTAGCTCCCCCATAGCCCATAGCCCCCCCCATAGCCCATCACCACTCCTAACCCCCCCATAGCCCATTACCAGTCCTAACCCCCCCATAGCCCATTACCAGTCCTAACCCCCCCAACAGCCCACAGCCATTACCACTCCTAACCCCCCCAGCCCATCACCAGTCCTAACCCCCCCAACAGCCCACAGCCATTACCACTCCTAACCCCCCCCAGCCCATCACCAATCCTAACCCCCCCAGCAGCCCACAGCCATTACCACTCCTAACCCCCCCAGCCCATCACCAGTCCTAACCCCCCCAACAGCCCACAGCCATTACCACTCCTAACCCCCCCAGCCCATCACCAGTCCTACCCCCCCCCCCAGCCCACCCCAGCCCAGCGAATTTTTTTTTTACAAAAGAAGCTGTCTCTGCCTCTGCCGGGGCCGGGGCCGCCACGGCAGAATCGAGTGTGCCGCGGGGCCCCCCCTGCCCAGCAGGGCCTGCCCTCCCCGGTATCACCTCTCTCAGCTGCCTCCCTCCAGTCACACGTGCCGGCTTTCAGCGCGCGAGGGAAGAGATTTTCCCTCGCTGCTCTGTTTAAGCCCGCGGGGGCTGATGGGTACTTCCCATCAGCCCCCGCGGGCTTAACAGAGCAGCGAGGGAGAAACTCTTCCCTCGCGCTCTGAAAGCCGGCGCGTGTGACTGGAGGGAGGCAGCTGAGAGAGGTGATACTGGGGAGGGCAGGCCCTGCTGGGCAGGGGGGGCCCCGCGGCACACTCGATTCTGCCGCGGCGGCCCCGGCAGAGGCAGCGACAGGTTTTTTTTTTTTTTTTAAATTTTAATGATGTATCAGAATGTTTTTTGCGCGGGGCCCCCTGAAACGCGGGGCCCTGTGCAAAAAACATTCCCGGTGGGCCCTTGCCAGCTGTGGGCCCTACGCCACGGCGTACGTGGCGTATAGGCAAATCCGGCCCTGGCCCTAACCTTTTTAGCCTCTCTTCATAGGAGTATCCTTCCATCCCCTTTACCATTTTGGTGGCTCTTCTCTGAACCTTTTCTAATAATGCTATATCCTTTTTAAGATACGGCGACCAGAATTGCACACAATATTCAAGGTGCAGTCTCACCATGGAACAATATAGAGGCATTATAATATCCTTTGTTTTATTCTCCATTCCTTTCGTTATGATTCCTAGCATTCTATTTGCTCTCTTGGCTGCCGCTGCACACTGGGTGGAGGGTTTGAACATGTTATCTACGATGATAGATACTCTCCAGGCAATTCCCTTATCATGCGTTCCAGCCCTTGGCAATTACTGTGGGTGAACCTAATGCCACCTGTTGAAGTGGCAGTAAGTGCACCCTTGCTAACTGCAGCATTATCAGTTAGTGCATACTACTGATGCCCACTCTATCCTCAATCAGCAATCAATGCCCACTCTCTGACCCAAACTTGCCCTGATTCCACCCCATCGCCCATGAGGGATTAATGCACATTTCAGCATGCGGTAATTGTCCCACTATCATGGTAACAATTACTCCAGGTCAGTGGAATCTATTAACGTCCAGTGAAATGTGCGTTAAACACATAACACGCTTTAGTAAGAGTGCAGCTAAGACACTCTACCTCAGAGTTCATGTAGGGAAGGAAGAAGAAAAACTAATTTCCAGGTCCTTCATTCCATAGCAACTTATGTGGAAGCTCTCTTTCTTTCTCGCTCTCTCTCTCTCGCTCTGTTCATACACTCTTCATTCCCCAAAGGAAGTCCATTCTAGTCCAGGTTTGGCTATTTCTAAAAAAAGAATGAGTCAATATTTAATCACAGTGGACAAAACCTTTTTTAATGTTGGTTACCGTGGTTGAATAAAACGGAGTTACTTATCTGTAACAGGAGTTCTCCGTGGACAGCAGGATAAGTCAGCCACACTTGGTGACGTCATTCAACGGCGCTGAGACGGAAGTACTCTCCATAGCTCAGAAGGGCTTTTCGCCCTTCTGAGCATGGGCCAACTGGCCCCATCCCCCCTGCCTGCCCCTAGCTAGCCAGTATGTCACTAGCTGAGCCTTTTGCCGCTAGGAGGCGGGCACCAGGACAGAGGCCGACCCCTTCCCAGGGGAGGTGGGCGAGTATGTATGGCTGACCTATCCTGCTGTCCACGGAGAACTCCTGTTACAGGTAAGTAACTCCATTTTCTCCTAGGACAAGCAGGATGAGTCAGCCACACTTGGTGCCTCCCAAGCTGCCATGCGCAAGGTACACCTGTGCGGTAATAGAGATGTAGGCACATCGAGCAGTGCGGGAGTCACTGCAATGAAGAAGCAACGGCATCAATATCGCTGTCCACGAGAGTGGTGAAAAATGGAGCATTAATACATCACTAATAAGAGAGGCTTCTCTTACGTGTGGTCAATTCTGGAACTTGTTACCGGAGGATGTTGTAAAAACATTAGCATAGCTGGAAAACCGGGACTGGAAAATTGCATCAACGGTATTAATATCGGCTGGCCACGGGAGTGGTGTAACTCTTGGACACTAATGCAGCAACAGCAGTGAGCTAGTTGCTGCGAGCACGAATACCATCGGCCTCCATAATGACCGGCTGCGAGGGTGGTTCAGAATTGAGGCATTAATACAGCAATGAACAAGAGAAGATATATATATGTATATATATAAATATATATGTATAATTAATTTATTTTATTAATTTATTTATTCTATTTTATATTTTTACATGTAGTCAAACTCCGGAACTTGTTACCGGAGGCTGTAGTAAAGCTGGAAGTGAAGCAGGGTCCAAAGGCATTCTGGACAATTTTCTGGAGGAAGGTCCAGAAACCATTAGTGACAGGGACCAGGGTCCAATACAAGCATAGAGGGGCCTGTGTCTGTTGGGTAATTGCTAGGTGCTTAAGACCTAGATTGGACCCTGTTGGAAGTAGAATACTGGGCTTGATGGCCCTTGCTCTGAACCAGTATGGTATATTTTAAGTTGTTATGTCAGCAGTGAGGTGGTTGCTGCAAGCAAGGGTAGTATCAGTAGCAGCAACAGGGCCTGGCTGGGTGTGCTCAGGAGGGAGGTGGCAGTCTGATTGTTGAGACTGCTTGGCTGGGGGATGTGCCATGTTGCGAGGTCCAAGAGTACGGCACTGTGTGGGGTGCACAAAGTGTCACCACAGGTGTTCTTCGATGGTGTGTACCATTGCCCTGGTGTTCTTGTACGGTGTGTACCATTGCCCGGGTGGCTGTGGGATGTGTTAATCCCTGCAGCAAGATCTGTGGCCTTGTAGGTGTGTGGTACATGGACAGGAGTGTGCGCCCCTGACATGGCTTGAGCCGCTGCTTGTGTGGCAAGCCCCTGCTTGTGTCCAGGTGGAGATGCAGGCGGAGTCACTAGAGGTGTAGTCCGCTGGGGCCGGGATGCTAGGCCCTAGTTGCTTGCGCACTGTTCTGTGTATGTAATGGGCATACAGTTGCATAGGGCCGTGATGCTGTCCGGAGTTTGGGCCTCTGCTCCTCCCAGGAGGGGTTCTGCAGACCAGAGCCTTGGCTGGCTCGGATGTGGCGGTGTGGCAGGCAGTGCAGTATGTGTGGCCGGGGTATCACCCGGATTTGCAGTTTGGATGATATATGAAGTAAATATCCTGGCGATCCATTTCAGATCTGTCTGCCGTGACTCGGAAGTGGGGGTCAAGGGCCACTTCTGAGGAGTTCCCGGCAGAGGGCTCTTGAGGCAGCCGTCAAGGGTGCGGCCACAAGATTCATGGATAAGCTGTCCAGCTGGAGTAATGGATAAGCTGTCCAGACTAATGGAAGGCACTGAGGACGGACTGAGGACTGAATGCTGGGGGGTGTCATGGCAGCTGTTTCAATCGCAGTGCATTAGAGATAGACGACAAACTGTCGGGCTCAGAGTTATGTGTTGTCTGTCAGCGCTTTTGGTGGAATAAGAGCTGGCTACAGGGGGAAGGCGCCCAGGACCAGATGATTGGAAAAAACACTGGTGCCGGCCGGTGAGTGATGATGAAGGCCTCGTGTTATCCCTTTTAGCAGTTGCACTTCGTGTGAGCAGGTTGATTTGTGGTCAGTCCCACCGATGGAAGGGGGGGGGGAGGTCTGGTCCTGCCTCCCAGCACTGCCTGTGCTCCAGTGGGAGGGCACTGCCTGGATCATTGGTACTGCTTGGTTTGGTCTTCTTGCAGGGTGGGGGGGTCTGCCCCCTTAGTGCCCTGGTGTGAGGCCATGGCAACCTAGTTGACTGTCCAGAACGTCTGTTCCTTCACAGACAGAGTGTAGAGGCATTGTGGCACTGTGGTGATGCCTAGTAATTCCCACATGATCCTCAGTCAGGCCTTGAACCTATGACCTTCTGGTCAGATACACCTGCTGTTGTGTGTGGTGAGCCAGAGTGCTGCCCTTGGTTGACCATGAGGAAGATTGAAGACTGGTGATTCCCAGGCTGGTCTGGAGCCTGCCGCTCTGCGTTCGTGCACACAGTGCCACAGAGCTGCTGGGGCCTGTCTAATGTGGGGTTCTCTCCGCAGGGTTGTTGTGGCAATGCTGGGTTGAGAGGGCGACCCCCGTCCTGAAGGTGTTTCTCCCAGTTATGGGGGAATTGCCTCAGACACTAGTGTTGATGTCCACTCCATGGCAGCCAGTCATTGTGAGTCTTGAGGTGAAACATCAGACGCCCCAAGGGGGGACAGGAAGGTATGGCTTGCTGGATAGCCGTATGGGTCTCCCAAGGTGGCAAGGCCAAGGCGGGCTCCTCTAAGAGGTGTGGGCCGGCCAGTACCCTCTTCACAAAGGTGTGCTGCCATTACATGTTCATGAGGAGTACCGTGAGGAGCACAGGTATGCAGTATGAGCCCTGTATTGGCTGCTGTAGTCTGATCTGATGAGGGGGAATGTGGTCACGCAGTCTCAGCCAGCAAGAGAGCAGCTGCCCTTTGGCAGCGTTGCTGAGTCCGCGACGTGGAAGGGGCCCTGGTTTCTGACCCTCTCTTCTTTGATAGACTGGTCTATGCAGGGGATGTGCCATATCATGACCACTAGGCGGCACCTCTAGGGGATATCTCAGGGGTGTCAGGGCTGTCTAAATGCTGAACCTGTTTCCGGAAGCCGCGCACAAACCAGTGGGCGATGAAGGACTTTCTCTGTATGTCCATGTACCGACTAGTGTGCCCTGAGGGCGTCCTCTGTGCCTGAGGAGTTGAGAATGTCATCTTTCACATTCTTAGGTGCAGTTGGTTCTTCCCCGTGCATGAGGAGTTGTGAATATCCTCTTTCACATTTATAGATGGTAGTCATGCCCTGCAGTCATTGTGAGACGCTCCTGATTTTCTTGGCTGTGCAATCAAAGGGAGATTGCTCAGTCTTTCCTTGGAGGCGACAAGGAGTGCGTCTCATCCACATCTGTGAGTGGCTCCTGATTTTCTTGGCTGTGCAATCGGAGGGAGATTGCCAAGCCCTTCTTTGGAGGCCACAAGGAATGCGTCTCATCCACATCTGGTGGATTGCTGCATAGAAGTTGGGAGATTACCAGGCTTCCTCCGGAGGCGCACAAGAAGTGTGTCTCATTCACATCTGGTGGGGTGCCAAGGCCTTCCTTTGGGACCACGAGGGGAGCTTCTCATCCATGTCAGGTGGATTGGCAAGGATTGCCAGGTCTTCCTTTGGAGGCCCACAAGGGGTGCAACTCACTCAAGTGTCCTTAGTCCTTGGACTACTATTCTGACGACTTGGGCCAGACCAAGTGGCCTGTGCATTTCCCTTAGAAGACTGAATTAAGACTCCACCTTTTTTTTTTTGGTTTGCAATCTCCCGTGCGGACTGTGGGTCAATATCGCCAGTTCAGGGTCTGACATGAGGTACTGCCGTCGTCGTTTGTTGAGGCTGCAGAGAGCTGACAAGAAGGCCTTCTGAAGGTCTGTGTATGACTGGAAGCAATGCATGCTTTCGAGTCTGTGCTGATTCCTGGTGACCCAGTGGTTCTTGGGTTTCTCAGCAGTGTAAGTGGAAGTAGATTTCCAGGCCGTTCTGATGATGCAATGGGGGTTAAGAGACTGTGTCCAAGGTCACATTTCTTGGATTTTTCGGCACTGTAACTGGAAGTAGATTTCCAGGCTGTTCTTTATAGGCAATGGAGGGTTAAGTGACTTTGTCCAAGGTCACATTCTTAGGAGGATGTGTAAGACGCTCTGGAGAGTGACAGACTTGCGGTTGCTGATTTTGAATGGATGCTTGACCTGGCAGAGACTTGCTCCAGGTCACATGGATTGTCAGAAGCAGGACTTGAACCCATGAGTAATGGTTCCCAGTCCCATCTTCTTCTGTTCTCCTTTCCATCTACTCCCCTGCACCATTTCCATCCTCCTGTTGGGGAGCTACATGGTATAACTTTTGCTGTTGTTGTCCTGGCTCCCTATGGCTGATAAGAGGCCATCAGGAGGGGAGCTGCATGTGCTGCAAGCAGTGCGACAGCATGGGTGCTGGCCCCGAAGCTTCCTTGGTTGGCGCGGAGAGGAAGTTTGCACCTCGCTACTGCCGGCTGTCCCGTCTTAATGCTTCTTGATCAGCGCGGGGAGTTGATCGGCACGGAGGGAAGTCTGCACCTCGCTACTGCCAGCTGTCCCGTCTTGATGCTTCTTGATCAGCGCGGGGAGTTGATCGGCACGGAGGGAAGTTTGCACCTCGCTACTGCCAGCTGTCCCGTCTTGATGCTTCTTGATCAGCGCGGGGAGTTGATCGGCACGGAGGGAAGTCTGCACCTCGCTACTTCCGACTGTCCTGTGGAGAGCAAGTATATTGTCGGCTGACGCGGCGGAGAGCCACTGGAGGTTCGTGGGGCTCAGGATTGGTGCCGTGGAGCTCAGGGTCAGTGCTGAGGCTCGAGTGATGACGCGACAGAGAGGAGTGGCATCCGAAGTCTCCGCCAATGGCGACAGAGAGGAAGTAGGTCGCTGCGTCACTTCCGGGGCATGGCGGTGTGCATTCGGAGAGGCATTTCGGCGCCGAGGCCGGAGTTGTGCCTGAAGGGGGGGGGGCATACCTGAATTCTCCGTAGATACGCAGGACTGGAGACAGCCTAATAAGGCATTTGAAGACTCCGATGCGAAGCAGCCGCAGCCCCTGAGGTGTCCATGCTACAGGGAGTAGGACTGGCTACCGGAGGCTCGCGGCTGCGGATGGAGGCCTCAAAGGCACATCCCGAGCTGCAGCGGGTGTAGCGGCAGCATTGACTCTGCCGTAGGGCCAGGCAGGTTCCAGGCAGCCAGGTCAGACTAGGAAGTGAGTGCGGTGTCTGTTTTTGGCTCTGGTCAGAGCATCTGTAGATCCACGGCGGAGTAAACGCCATTGGGTGCTGGGATTATAGCTGGGAATGGAGGTCTTTAAGGCACAACCCGAGCAGCTGCGTCTGCAGGAGCAGCTGCGTCTGCAGGAGCAGCGGTGTTTCTCAACCTCACATGCAGTGCCTTAACTTCAGCTGGATGTTCATATGTTCTGCAATCAGCGGCATCTGCAGGCTGCGAGCACACGGCTGGCAGAGTGAGCACATGGCTGGCGGGGCTTCCAGCCAGCCCTTCCTGAACAGATATGAAATAAAGGAAGGGTCCGAACAGCATTAGAGACATTTTAAACAAAGTAAGGAACAAAGAGGTAGAATTTTTCTTATTTTCTTCAGAATGAGTTCAGAATTTGGTCATTTCAGTTGGAGAGTAGAGAGGTCCGTCTTGCTGGCAAGGCGGAAGAACTGAAAAACTGGCTAGCTAGGGGCGGGCAGGGGGGTGGGGCCAGTTGGCCTATGCTCAGAAGGGCGAAAAGCCCTTCTGAGCTATGGAGAGTATGTCCATCTCGGCGCTGTCGGATGACGTCACCAAGTGTGGCTGACTCATCCTGCTTGTCCTAGGAGAAAAAACAGATACTCAGCACTGGTATCTGGACAGTGACCACTGCTTTGTGGTCAGACCCAGACACTATCCACATAGAAGCGTCTTTCAACACCACTATATGGATAGTTAAATGCATAGCGATGGTGCACAGCTTGTTTTTCTGTCCTAAGCTATCTGTACAGCGCCACTGAAAATTGCCACTGTACAGGTAACTGATATCTCTGCCCCAGACCTCCCCAGCACTCCCTGGAGAGTGCTGAGGTGGTCAGAGGGAGCAATCAGCTGCACTAGCCATATAGTGCCGTTGACTACTCACATCAGCAACATTTATCCAGTTAGTGTTGCCTTTGAATACTGATCCCAAAGTCTTTTCTGGATATTAAAATTCAGATCAACTGTTATCTTCACAGGAAAAAAGGATAAAAATAGTTAGACAATGTAGTAATCCTCTCTCTTTTTTTTCCTCATCTTGGTACTCTTCCTCACATCTCTAATCTAGGTCTCCTCCTGTCAGGAATCTTCCGTTTCTTCTCTACTCCTGTCCCACAGTCAGTAACTCTCTCCTCATATCTGCAGGGGATTCCAAAATCTTCTTTCTCCATTCAGGAAGTCTCCTTTCTGGCCTCTAAGACTACTGACAATATTTTCACTCTGCAAACCCCTCCCTTCTTAATCTCAGGGAGCCTTGAACCCAAGGGGAACTTCCAAATGGGCACTTTTCCAAACTCCTCCCAGTTATATCTCTCACAGGCTGTCTGGGTAAATGAACTACTTCCCCAAATGAGTGGAGGAGTATCTTAATGGCTAGAACAGAGGGGCTGAGAACCAGGGATCCCAGGATTCAAATCCACTGATGTGTCCTGTAATCCTGGGCAAGTCACCTAAACCCTCCAGGAGTAGCAAAATATCTACTGTACCAGAAGCTACTACTGAAAAAGGTGTGAGCTAAATCCAAAATTCCGTCTCCTTCCTCATATAGGTTTTTCAGTCCTGCAGGACCCTGGTTAGGTAGTCCAGCCACTGACCCTGCGTGCTGATCCACAAAGCAGGTTTTCAGAATTAGGAATCTCTCCTCCCCATTTTAGATGGCTTCCTTGACTAAAATGAAGACCTTAGGATGGCCGAAAAGAGACAAGACAATTCTGCCTCCCAAACTAAGGGGCTTGTTTACAAAGCTGCGGTAGCGGTTCGCGATCGTTATCGGAGCCGCGACCCCATTGATTTCAATGGGGCCGCGGCTCTGATAACGACCGCGAACCGCTACCGCGGCTTTGTAAACAAGCCCCTAAGACTTGTATACTCTTAGCTGACATGATCACATTTTTGTATCTCCTTCTATGGCCATGTCCAGGAAGGAAGTCATCTGCATATCCACATTACATTACAGAGCTATACAGTGGTATCCCTGCATCATATGAATACCATTTATATTAGTCACTTAATCACTGGGGTACACGTTAACGGATCGCTAAGGCATTTAGTGATCCCATCACAGTTGTTAATATGGTCAACAATAGAATTTGTAATGAGAACTCTTGAAGGAAAGCGTCCAGATCAAGGTTTTACATTTCCATGTGCCGATGTGAACTAAGCCTCCAGCGACTAGCCGTAGCCAGTGACATGGATGCAGTTGGGATGACTGTCACTTAAGCCCAAAGTGGCTGTCACACTCTGCGCTGCTTGCCCATTATCTCTCATGCGTGTGCATGCCTAATTTCCAGCATGCATTAGAGCTGTCTACCTGGGGCTATTTGTCTTTCCTAGGCAGTTCGTGGTCCAGGCTCCTACCTGCTTTGTTTTTTCAGTGGTTATAATGGAATGATTTATCACTGTCACCCACCTCCCCTCTTCAGCAAGAGGCCAGCTGCCTGACACTTCTGAAGCTGATGGGAATTCGTAGCCCTTAACTACAGGTCCCTGATTTGACAAGTCATTTATACCTCTGTCATTTTAAGAGCCTGCCAGAAGTGGATCTTTGTGAATCTGCATTTCATTTTTTTTCCAGCATCCAGTTGTTCTGTTTTTCCTTCTAAAGTACAATTGGAGCAACGTATTCCGGACGACTTATCTCACAGAGCCATATTCCAGGGAGAATGGAGAGGTTGTAGAGGCTGTCTTGCTCATGACCCCCCATCACAAAAAGCCTATGGATGCTTATTTATCAAGAAGGGTTCTCATTAATTGCAGCTGACATTTTTGCCTGGTGTGCACCTTAAGAGAGGCAAATTGAGGCCCAATGACTCTGCTGGGCCACTGCAAATATTGTTATACTAAACACATAAGCAAGCATCATTTGTGCCCATTGCAGAGAATTAAAGATAAAATGAACATCCTGTGTTTTCCAGTACTTCAGTGCTTAAAACTCCATTAAATTAAATGGGAATATATCATTTTTTATTTTTCTTCTACAGCACATTTCAAAAGTTTGAAACTGTCGCTCTTTAGCAGAGGTTGAACATGCAAAGGCAAATTTCAGATAGCAATTAGAGATCAAAATGAAGACATCAAGGTCGGGGTGTACACATTTCCAGCAGTATTTTAGAAAAAAGTCTGCCAAACAGGGAACCTTTTCAAAAGAACATATAAGGATCTGTAGGGCTGCATTTGAATTTGTCAACATGTAAAGCTGGAGGACCCATTTACAAATCTACACATGACAAAAAATCAGCGGAGGCAACTCACACATGTAAGCTGGTATTTTCCAAACCTATATGTATAAATGCTGCTAATTGATTACAGAGGCCTCTGTCTTTAACTCATTTCAATTTGGAGGGGAAAATAAGCAATGGGAGATTCAGGAGGATATGGTTTATTTAAACACTTGATAATCAAAGCGGTTTACAGTAAACATCAAACACAATAAACAGAAACTGGGAAAGAACGCCAAAAATTTAATGGGATAGAAAGTAAGAAAGAGGGAGGAGGGAATTAGGAAGGGGGGATCCTAAACAGACCCAATCTTAAGATCAAAGACCAGCTGGAAAAGATGAGTTCTGAGGACAGCTTTACATTTCAGAAAGGAAGATTGCGTAGGTAGTAAGGAAGGGGGGAGGGAATTCCAGAAAGGAAGATTTCATAGGCAGTAAGGAAGGGGGGAGGGAATTCCAGAAAGGAAGATTCCATAGGCAGTAAGGAAGGGGGGAGGGAATTCCAGAAAGGAAGATTCCATAGGCAGTAAGGAAGGGGGGAGGGAATTCCAGAAAGGAAGATTCCATAGGCAGTAAGGAAGGGGGGAGGGAATTCCAGAAAGGAAGATTCCATAGGCAGTAAGGAAGGGGGGAGGGAATTCCAGAAAGGAAGATTCCATAGGCAGTAAGGAAGGGGGGAGGGAATTCCAGAAAGGAAGATTCCATAGGCAGTAAGGAAGGGGGGAGGGAATTCCAGAAAGGAAGATTCCATAGGCAGTAAGGAAGGGGGGAGGGAATTCCAGAAAGGAAGATTCCATAGGCAGTAAGGAAGGGGGGAGGGAATTCCAGAAAGGAAGATTCCATAGGCAGTAAGGAAGGGGGGAGGGAATTCCAGAAAGGAAGATTCCATAGGCAGTAAGGAAGGGGGGAGGGAATTCCAGAAAGGAAGATTCCATAGGCAGTAAGGAAGGGGGGAGGGAATTCCAGAAAGGAAGATTGCATAGGCAGTAAGGAAGGGGGGAGGGAATTCCAGAAAGGAAGATTCCATAGGTAGTAAGGAAGGGGGGAGGGAATTCCAGAAAGGAAGATTCCATAGGTAGTAAGGAAGGGGGAGGGAATTCCAGAAAGGAAGATTCCATAGGCAGTAAGGAAGGGGGGAGGGAATTCCAGAAAGGAAGATTTCATAAGCAGTAAGGAAGGGGGGAGGGAATTCCAGAAAGGAAGATTGCATAGGCAGTAAGGAAGGAGGGAGGGAATTCCAGAAAGGAAGATTGCATAGGTAGTAAGGAAGGAGGGAGGGAATTCCAGAAAGGAAGATTCCATAGGCAGTAAGGAAGGGGGGAGGGAATTCCAGAAAGGAAGATTCCATAGGTAGTAAGGAAGGGGGGAGGGAATTCCAGAAAGGAAGATTCCATAGGCAGTAAGGAAGGGGGGAGGGAATTCCAGAAAGGAAGATTCCATAGGCAGTAAGGAAGGGGGGGAAGGAATTCCAGAAAGGAAGATTCCATAGGCAGTAAGGAAGGGGGGGGAAGGAATTCCAGAGCGGAGGAGCTAGAAAAAAGAATTCAGTGTGACGGGTACTTTCAAGATGAGCCTGAGAAGGGGAGGAATGAACAAACGGTTAGCATGCACTGAACCTAGGACTGGGGGATAAGGTGTGAATGAAGGTACTCCGAGGGACCAGAGTGCATGATCTTATGAGTGAGAGTAAGTCATTTGTATTGAGAACGGTATGCAATAGGGAGCCAGTGAGACTTGAGTATAGGAGTAACATGGTCAAATCTTGAGACATGATATAATAGTCATATGGAAATAATTAAGGATAGTCTCCTTAACCCCTCCTCTAAGAGACTGGCCAAAATGAGCACGTTTAAAAAAAATCTATGTACCAAGGAGCAGTTGTAAATCCCAGCATGGACGGTTTTGGACATACATGTGCATCCCCTATGTGAAATGGGGAATACACTTGTACTACTGTTACTACTACTATTAATCATTTATATAGTGCTCCAAGGCATACGCAGCGCTGTACAGATACATATAAAGATGGTCCCTGCTTGTCAGAGCTTACAATCTAATCAAGACAGACAATACAAAAGGTGAGAATGAAGGTACAAATAGGGAAAAGCTAAGGAAACACAAAGGATCAAGATCCAAAAGCAGCCTCAAAGAGGTGAACCTTTAGCGTGGATTTGAAAAGGGGGAGAGATGAAGCCTGACATACAAACTCAGGTAGTTTGTTCCAGGCATAAGGAGCAGCAAGGTGAAAGGATCGAAGTCTGGAGTTGGCAGTGAAAGAAAAGGACATAGAGAGAAACAAGCCAGTAGAAGAGGGGAGTTCACAAGGAGGGGTGTAGGGAGAGAGGAGAGAGGAAAGGTAGTGGAGAGCAGTAGAATGAATGCATTTATAGGTCAGAAGGAGAAATTTGAATTGGATACAGAAATGGAATAACTTGAGATCATTTTTTCACCCTCCCAGATCGTGCTCTAACCATGTCTCCGATATGCCTCCTTGCAATTTCTGTTAGCTAGAAGAAAATTAGATTATCTCAGGCTATCTCTTAGACCTACTTAACACAGATACATCCCTTTACTTGCACACACCTCCAACAGGCCTCAGTACTCACCCCACATATAGGTATTCTTTACCTCTATACACACTCCCCCCCCCCACATGCTCCCAAGACACACCCACGCACACATATATACACCCATACATCCCTCTATAATCACATGTTCTGTCCCAACCCACACACATCACCCTACACACCCTTACATTTTATCCCCCCCTAGAAACCTTCCCACATACTCTTGGCACACTTCCTCTCAAAAGCACCCCATATACCTTGTCCACACACACACACACACACACACACCTTGCTCCTGCACAAAGCCCAACTCCCAAATCACCAAACACGCCATCACATCTTTGGCTTTTCCATCATGCACAGCAATGACTGTGGAGGAGGGAAATGGATCCCTCTTTACTCAGCAATGAGAAGCACGTCCAGCATTTGACATGAAGCTGTGACAATCTGGGCTTGTTAGTTTTATCTTTGTTAATTTGTTAACATGTAAATGTTTTAGAGTATTGTATAATATACTGCTTTATTACTTGTGCAATGAGCAGCTTATCAAATAAATAAATAAAAAGATATTGGGACATTGACAATGGTGCTGATCATATCCAAAGCTCCCACGACTGCACCCATATAGACATCTCCATATCCATAAAACATCCCTCCCCCTGCTTACATGCCAGGCCCCACACAAACTATCTGTATCAGATTTCCAACTCTGGCATAGTCAAATCATAGAATCAAAGCTGACATTTTTTTCTACCACACCTATACTCCTTTCTCACCAGGCACACGCTTTCCCCCATGTTGGGAGCCACGGGCCTCATTAAGACGAATTTTCAGTCACACCTTGACAAGCTGTTTATGCATGTTACATCTTCTGAACTCCAGAAGGAAGCTCGTTGGCAAAATGCAGGTAGTACACTGAGCATTAGCAGTATATTTGAGAGATTGAGATCATACTCCAGATACCCTGGCTTAAGAGTGAGGTTCATGACTGTCGTGGTATGCGCAAAACTCACCCATTTGGAGAAATTGTCCCTGAGGGGAAATAGTTTTGAAAGGGGCTTTCTTCCCAGCTAAATCTATTTATCCGCAGAGAATCCCTTCTGAAAATTGCCTCTAAAATGTTTTGGGGATGGGGGGCCTAGAGACACACTGTCGTCTAGGACCCTAAAGTTACTGCTTGGGTTAGAAATTGGTTGGGTGGGAGGCGACAAAGAGTACAAGTAAATGGAGCTCACTCTGAGGAGAAGGATGTTACCAGTGGTGTGCCCCAGGGATCTGTCCTTGGTCCGATTCTTTTTAACATCTTTGTTAGTGATATAGCGGAAGGGCTGTCGGGTAAGGTTTGCCTCTTTGCGGATGATACCAAAATCTGCAATAGAGTAGACACCAGGAAGGGGTAGATAACATG
Source organism: Ichthyophis bannanicus (assembly GCA_033557465.1). NCBI lineage: Eukaryota > Metazoa > Chordata > Amphibia > Gymnophiona > Ichthyophiidae > Ichthyophis > Ichthyophis bannanicus. The sequence goes on from CM066033.1 coordinate 551,459,344, forward strand.
AGGAGGGATCTAGCTAAGCTTGAAGAATGGTCTAGAATTTGGCAGCTGGGATTTAATGTTAAAAAATGTAAGGTCATGCATTTGGGCTGCAGCAATCCAAGGGAGCAATACAGTATAGGAGGTGAAGTACTTTTGTCCACTAAAGAAGAGCGGGACCTAGGCGTGGTTGTGTCTGATGATCTTAAAGTGGCTAAGCAGGTGGAAAAGGCGACGGCAAAAGCTAGAAGGATGCTTGGGTGCATACGGAGAGGAATGGCTAGCAGAAAAAAGGAGGTGATAATGCCTCTGTATAAGTCTTTGGTGCGACCTCATTTGGAGTATGGTGTGCAATTCTGGAGACCGCACCTTCAAAAGGATGTGAACAGGATGGAGTCGGTGCAGAGGGTTGCTACCAAAATGATTAATGGGCTTCATTATAAAGCATATGAGGACAGACTTAAGGATCTTAATATGTACACCTTAGAGGAAAGGCGGGATAGAGGTGATATGATTGAGATGTTTAAATACCTCCATGGCATAAATGTTCAGGGGAGAGCCTCTTTCAATTGAAAGCAAGTTCTGCTACGAGGGGACATGGGATGAGGGTGAAGGGAGATAGATTCAGGAGTGATATGCGGAAATATTTCTTTACGGAAAGAGTAGTGGATCCGTGGAATAGTCTCCCAGTGGAGGTGGTAGAGATGAGGACAGTAACTGAATTCAAGAAAGCATGGGACCAACACAGAGGATCTCTAAAGGCAAAAAGTGGACTGTTGTAGTTGTTATGGAAGGACAGACTAGATAGGCCATGTGGTCTTTTTCTGTCGTCATATTTCTATGTTTCTAAATCTTGCTTCCTTTGGAAATAAGAACAATCAGTATTTTGCATACTTCTCTTTGCAGTTAAAGAAATATGAACCATTCAGAATTCGTTTTCATTCTTTAAGAAATAAAACTGGTGGTTAGAGGCTGAGGCTCTTTTTATTTATTTTATTTAACTAGGCTTATATACCATTTTTCTACCAGTCAAAGTGGTGTACATTCAGGTATATGTATATATATTTTTCCCTTGTCCCCGAAGGGCTCTCAATCTATGTTTTTGTACCTGAGGCAACGGAGGGTTAAGTGGCTTGCACAAGGCCACTAGGAGCACCTGTGGGACTAGAAACCCCAGTCCTTCCGGCCATAGGTTGCTGTCTTCTAGCAGAATTCAAACCCCAACCACTAGGCTACTCCTCCCTCTTGACTTAGTTACTTCATTACAAATGTAAATAATTCAGGATGTTCATCCATACTAGAGCAGGGTCGGCGTAAAGGTATTAGTTGACCTGCGTGATCTTTCAGCTTTGGGCCCGTTCAATTAATTTTCAGACCCCAACCCCTTCTCCTGCCTTCATAGGTCTAATTAAACACAACCAAACCCATCTCTCCCAGAGCGATCCTATGGAAATGCATAACTGGACATCATACCTTTAAATCTGATGGAGGCAATTTTAGTGTTTTAGCTTGTTAACAGACCTGCCAATCAGTCAAAATGCTGTCAACCCGCTATTTAGTGGCATTAACCAGTGAGTGGCACTGAATATCCCCACAGACCGCAGACAGAAATGCCTGGTTAAAAGAGGGACAGTCTGTGGATGGATCGAGGGTGGGGACCGCCTCTATTCGGTTAGCCGTGATATTCAGCCACTAATCAGATAACTCAAGCAGCTAATGCTAGGTCAGCTTAATAGCCTGTTTTCACTATCCACCTAGTGGCTGAGTGTTGCCACTGCCTGGAGATTCAGCGCTGGAAACTGGATATTTTGCACCACTGAATATTCGGTTTTAAACGAAGCAGCCACGGTGGCTACATGCTTTTAACTAGCCTAGCCGCTGCCGTTGAATGCGCCCTCCTATATATTATATATGTGTATGTATAATAAAGGTAATTTCCAAAAGCTGTTTTACAGGGTAACTAGGTATTTTAATACTGTTCATCCTCTCTTTGGGTAAAAGTGGGCATCAGTGACTCTAAGTTTGTGGCAGAGATGTTGTGCTTTCAGATTTCCAAATCTGGCATAGTCAAATCACTAAAACAACGCTGAAAATTTTTTCTGCCTTTATTGTCTAGACATCTCAGCCACTGTAGCCTGTGTATCCTACATCTTGCGGGCGCCAAGCCATGATGTGCTGATTGCAGCACGCGCCTCCGCATTCTCCCATGGGCCTGCAGAGATTGGCTGCAGACACTGCTCCTTGCGGGGGTGGCACATCTATGTGTGGGATTTGGGGGTGTGCAAAGCCTGGGCTCTTACATTAATACTTGGCGACCATGGATCAGTATCGGCAGTGCTCAAAATGCCCAGAAAGAAACCTGCCTAGGAGATGTAACTCGCCTTGAACTATTACTGGAAAAGCATGAGCTAAATACCACACAATAAATAATAAAACAAGTCATTGCCACCACATGAAATCCTGTCTTGAACTAAAGATAACGACCCCTCAGGGAGCTGTGGCAATCTTTTTGCTAACACTGTCATGTAAAGCCTTTCTTGTGCACCGATTTTCACAAAATTCATTTTAATTTTTATTTTATTGTGTTTAAATTATTTATAACCCATAAATCTGGTCAAGACCCTCCTCTGTGGTGAAAAATAAAAACATACATAGTTAAAATACAAATACAACAATAAAAATAGACATAGGAATCAATAATCTTCTAAAAGCAACATTAATAAAGTCAAATGAGCTTACCTTTAGACACCCCCTTACAAACTAAAGAAAAGCCTTCTGGAAAAGGGCCAACTTCAATTGCTTCCTTAATTTTCAAATAATTACATTCTGATCTCAAAGATCCTGGAAGCAAATTCCACAACTTAGGGCCCGCTACTAAAAATGATATAGCATGGGTAATCGCAAACCTAGCTGCCCAAGGAGAGAGGATCCCAAGCAGATTAGAAGCTGTTGATCGCATGAACCAAGACAGCCTATATAGTACCAGAATTTCATTTACATAACTAGGACCAATTGCCTTCAAACCTCTAAAAATGGGCCAGTATAACACTTTCAAAGTGGAGGAGTAGCCTAGTGCTTAAAGCCTAGCACCCAAGAGATCTGGGTTCAAGTCCCACTGGCACTCCTTGTGACCTTCAGCAAGTCACTTTACCCTCCCTTGCCTCAAAGGAAAAGGCCTGGCAATCTACTTCCAGTCACACCTTGCCAAGAATACCCAGGGGCTGCTGGGTTGCCAGGAGTCAGCATTGACTTGACAGCATTTTAAAAATGTGGTGCTGTGATCCTAATGGCCACAGGTCGATGACAACTGAGTGGTAACATTTTGTAATCCCTGCAGGTAGCAAGAAGGAAGCCCTAAATAAAGTGTATTACTATAATGAAGGCTTCCCGGGACCATAGACTGCAGAAGTGACCTAAAATCTGTGGGAGCCGGGATGTGTCTCAATAAAACACTCTGCAACCACTGATGTTTTCACTTGGTCCCTCATCCTCACCCCCAAATGTCCCCCACTATTTGAATATCTGCTGCCATGATAGAAACTGGAACATCAGCAGATATTGCTTTGCTGACCCGCAACAGTTCTGTCCTGCAGAGTTGCCAAGTTATCCAGTTCCAGGAGAGACAGATTTGGCCAGTCCTGGATTTCTGATGGCTCCATCCTGTCATATTATGGGACCTGCTGTTCTGATTTCAATGGGTAGAATCAGGGACTTAAAATAACACACTGGCCACTAAGTCTCCCTCCTGGAACTGGATAATTGGCACCCTTGGTCGTGCTGAGGTTCAAGATGAAATCTCTGTGAACCGTTCAGTCACAACAGCAACACACAGATTCAGAGGTCCAGAAATGTTCCTAGTGTCATCAGCAGGAATTGAAAATTCTGTGTTATCAGCATACATGCGAAACTGATGACTTCTTGACCTTAACAAAGCTATTAAAGGTTGTAAATGCACATTAAACAGTAGCTCATTATTATGGTATTTACATAAACCTTTGCAAAAGGTTTACTATCATTTCACATGGCGTGCTTCACATGAAAAAAGCACAAAACATGCAAAAATGTGGCATTTTTGCATGTTTTGAATATTTTGTGATTTTCTTTTTTCATGCAGAGTACACGTTTGCAAAATGGCTTTACACTTTAGTACATCAGGGTCAAGGAGATGTATCACCAGTAGGAATGATGTACAGACTTGTGAAACCACTTTGCACTGCCCTGTAAGTTCCCCTAGGTCTACAACAGTGAAACATTCCCCTCAGGGCTGATGCAATGGTATAAGGCACCCTATGCAAACCTTCAGCTGTATGCCTGCCTCCATTAATTTTCAGGCCCTAGGTACCCCCACCCTGAGATTTCAGAGTTGCCAAGTTAACCAGTTCCAGGAGTGAAATTTTTTGCCAGTTCTGTTTTTAAATTTGCCTTGCAATGCAGTATGGTATTTGTAGTCCCTGATTTTACCCATTGAAATCAGTGCTGCAGGTCCCATAATGCATCAGAATGAGATTGCCAGAAATCCAGGACTGGCTGAGAAAAATCTCACTCCTGGAACTGGGTAACTTGGCAACGCTGAGATTTTGATAATTACACTCAGCCGTCATGAGCAGTCAAACATCACCCCTCCCAGAAAAACCTGTAAAATCTTATAAGCAGACACCATACTTTCAAATATTAAGCATTATGATATGTAAAGAGACAGAGAAAAAAATGGTTATTTGAAATTTACGCACTCCCCTTGCAGGAAAACTTGCGCACTTGTTGCTCTTTGAGCGTGTATGACTGTCAGACCTATTGTTTTTCATTGACTGTTGTTGCTGTTTGCTGTCTCCCAGAAGAGGTCACTCTAAGCAGTCGCCTAGACTGTCTAGTGGTAAAGTCTCCCTGGCTTCCTCTCCCCTCCCCCACCACCAAAGCAAACCGTTTGCTGCTTCTCCTCTTACTTTAGATTGATGTTAAAAGAACCATTTACTGTCAGGAAAACTGGGCTTCTCATTCACAAAAGATTCAGACATACAAAAAGGTATTTCTTTTGGGAGCACCACTGCTAAGCTAACATTCAGCTGTTCTGTATGAATTTGCTAACACCTATGCGTCGAAAGCTCCCCACTTCATCCTTCCCAGGAGAATTCACAGCAAACACATCAGACTTAATAATATCATTGTTTACCTAATCATATCTGTAATTTCAGTCATTACATTGTAAGGTCATTCTTAGGAGGATAGAAGCAATTTATCTTTTTTTAACATCCATTTGCCGCCTTCGCTTTTACAGAGATGAGTTACTTTCACTATTACTAGCTCTGAATTGGTTCTGTAAATTCCCAGTGGGGCAGACCTACATCTGCTGAAAAGAATTTCAAACAGGCATTTGGGAAATCAGCATTTTTGTGTTGATTTAATAGTCTTTCCAGTCATTATTCCTTAGCTAAATGTTGGTTATTCTTTACTTCTTGGGTTCAGTAGTTACTGCAAAATGACTCAGAGAGAGAAAGAGGATAAGCAAAGGCGATGAACAGCTGAAAAGTGCTCAGCGTTGGCCTGTGCTGAAAACAGTTCCCATTTTGATAATTCAAGAAATTGTAAATGTGTATTATTATCAAAAGATCAGACCTATATCTTTTTGCCTGGTCAACTAGGCATATGCTTTGCTTTTTGTCTTCTTCGCACTTCTTTGATGGGAGAATTTATGGCTAGCTGCATTACTCAGCTACTGGGGAGACGGGTAATTTCCTTTTGCTTTATTGTAAGCCTGCAATTACCTGTTGCCTCTTGTATTTCTGCTATTTAAGAGGTTTGCACATGCTGTGCAATTGAGCTTTCCTAAACCTGTTTGTTTATGAAGCCATTTGCCGTATTTCGCCATAGAGAGGAAGAATGGCGTGCACGTACAAAGAGAAACCTGAAGAAATGACATGTTGCCCAGATCCTGTCACTCTGTTGATTTGTAATGACTCAGGTCCCCTCCCTGTGGCTGGTCTAGGAAACAAGGTTTTGTCTGTAGATCTGAACCTGCTTCCCCCAGCAGCATTAAGGAACAAATCGCCAAGACAGGCTCCACTGGTTTCTTAATGCCGTCCCTTCCATTTTATTTCTTCCAATGATATTTTAATTTGCATTTACTGTGGTTATGGTCATTTTCTGCCTCTGGGGGACAACTATTAGGAAGCCCGGTCTTTCATTGTGTAATCATCCATCCCCTGTGCCTGTGAAATGGCTGAGGTTTGAGGGGTCGTGATGAGCGCATAGAATTGGATCCACAATGCCAGCGAACATGGATTCCTGCAAGAAGGGAGTCCATCAAGCCAAAGCACTTGGGATGTCTCCCTTATTCCATCATTGTATTACAGTTGCAAAGCAATCATGATGCTTAGATATCTGCTACTGCCCTGGTATTCACTTCCAGTTCTCAAGGGCTACAAACAGGTCAGGTTTTCAAGCTATCGCTATGGAATATGCATGAGAGACCTGCCACCGACTCTGTATGCAAATCTTTGTCATGCATATCCATTAGGGATATCCTGAAAACATGACCCATCAGCAGCCCTAGAGAAATGGGAGTGAATACTATTGTGCTAGTACATCAGAGATTATAGGGTCTTTCCAAATCTCAGAACATCCTCTCGATTCCTCAGGTATCCTTATTCATAGTAGACCCCATAGCTCTTCAGAAGAAATAGTTTCTGGAAACCTCCCCAGGATCCTAGTACCTAATCTAAGTGGACCTGTGCTAAAGATCACATTCGTAAGGTCAAGGAGCCTTGCAATTGTGTTTATATGTTAGAAGTTGCTTGGGGTAGGGAGGAGGAATATACAAACTCAGAATTCCAGAGGAAGCCAAGGTCTGTGGACTCAGTCCAAAGACTGTTGTTTTTTGTGGTTGACTGAGGGCCGGCCCTTCCACTAGGTGAACTAGGCGGCATCGGGCCCCCCCTCCTCCCAGCGAAGCAGCAGTTCATTGCTGCCCAGCCTGCCATGCCACCCCCCTCCTGGCATCCATCTTCTCAACTTTAAAGTGCCCATGCTAGCACGCTCATGGCCTACCACTCTTGACCCCCCTAACAGGAAGTTACATCGGAGGGGGCAGGAGCTGCAGGCCATGAGCACCCTAGTGCAGACTCTTTAAAGCCTGACACAGCAAAGGCATTGCTGTGCTGCTGCCCCCCCCCCCCCCCATGTGAGAAGATGGATACCAGGAGAGGAGGCAGCATGGCAGGCCAGGTAGCAATGAACTGCCATCTATTGAACCAAGGCCACAAGGAGTGTCAGTGGGACTAGAAATCCCAATCCCTCCAGCCTGAGGTTGCTGTCCTCCAACAGGATTCAAACCTCCAGTCCTCCAGCCCGAGGCAACTTGCCTCAACTACTAGGCCTCTCCTCCCTTTTGAACTTGGACATTTACCTTCATTGAAATCATGATAGCCACTCCCACCCAGGCCCGTACCTTGCCCTGTGCGAGCGGTGCAGCCGCACAGGGCTCGAAGGCTTAAGGGGCACATTTTAGCTTTCTTCTGTTGCCTGCCGCCACCACTTTGTCTTCTCTCAGCGGCGGCAGGCAACGGAAGAAAGCTAAAATGCGCCCCTTAAGCCTTCCGCCAGCATACTAAGATCTGCTTAGCATGCCGGCAATTTGCACATCGGGTGCGCCTCTACTCTCCCTCTGTGGGTGGGGGGCACCCGATGTGCAAGTCGCACAGGGCGCGATCTTCCCTCGGTATAGCCCTGCTCCCACCACTTTCCTCTCATGAGGGTCCAAAGCCAGATAGAGCTCCAGGTGCCTTCTGGACCACAACAATCCCTCATCCTTCCTTCACAAATGTGTCTCCTGGATCAGGGCAACATCAGCCCCACCCAGTCTAACTCTTTAAAAAGCATTTGCATCTTATAGGGTGAGTTAAGCCCCTTCACATTCAATGTAACAATTTTTAACTCTCTCCTACACATCTTCTCTCCCACCCCCTCTAGCCTTATCTGCCCTCCACCACTCTGCCCACCAGCCCTCTCCCCCTGAGCCTGCTCACCCCTCCCGTCCACTCCAGCCCAATCCCTCACTCTCCATCCCTACCAGGATACGAAAAGAAATTCTGTACCTCAGGACAGTCCTCAAATGGTCAGAACTGGGCTATGCCCTCCACCCTAACCCTCGCTCCCCCATCCTTCCCCCAGTCTCTTGCCCCTCACCAACCAACTGTCCCCCTCCACTCTCAAACCCTCCAATAGAGCTTGCATCATCACTCCCATTCATGCATCCCACAAACACACTTCTGTTTCTCCCATCCTACACCCCAGTCAGTCAGTCAGTCAAACAATCATCCTCCTGCTCACAACCCAACCCCCAAACCAAGAGTTTTAAGTCCAAGATATATCCAAAATTAAACCACCCCTACAGCAGTTAATAGAATAGTTCAGCATTCCATCTGTGGGCAATAAAGTCACTGGATCCCTCTATCACCATCAGATCCCCTTGAACGTTCCTTCACTTGCCCTGATGACATTCTAGTCAGCTGCCGGCTCTGTCGGGACTCTCTCCCACTGTGAAGTTAGTAGTCATAGACAATGTGAAGTTCGCAGATTTGATCGAGGAGACCCAGACTTCTGCAACGTTTCCCCTGGAATTCTACATCCAGCCTCCACCAACAATTTCCAAGCATCCTCCATGGTTCGCGCTCTCCGTGCGGCCCCCTTAATTGTGAGAAGCACTGCAAAAGGGAACAGCCATCTATACTGTATCCTCTCTGTTCTCAGAAATTGCACCACCTCCCTGAACTCCTGGTGGCTTCAGTGTAGCGGCAACCAGGTCCTGATACAGCTCGATGCGGTGTCCTTTATAGTCCAAATTCCACTTCCCTCGGGCCGCTTGCATGACTTTCTCCCAGTCTTCAAAGTTGTGTAGGCACACCATGATATCCTGGGGTAGGTTGTCTCTGTGCTGCCCCAGGCTGTGGTGCGTCTGATTGATCTTGACTGGAGGGCGCTTAACCAACTCAGTCCCTTCATTAAGTAACAGTTCACAGATCTCTTGCACCACCTGACCCACATTGTTAAAGGCCTCAGTCTCTGGCATTCCCCATATGCAGAAATTATTTCAGTGGGAGTGTATTTCAACATCTTCCAATCTATCTGGCCACTCACCCTGTGACTCCTTCAGCTGCTGCACCTGTCGCTGTACTGCCTCCATCTCCTCCTCTTGTTCCTCCATACGCTCATCCAGCTCCACAAATTGTTTGCCAATCTCAGCCACCTCCTGCTTTAACTTGGAGACTGCTCTCAACACTTCTGTTTTCACATCTCCACTTAATTTCCTTCAGCCAATTGTGCATTTCAGCCTTAGTGATAGGCCGTGCACTCTGCTGGGTATCTGCACTGCTCTCACTTTTGGACTCTGAGCTCCGCGGACCCCTCACCACTTCTCTCCCCTTTATATTTAAAGCACTCTAGCTTCTTCTGAGTAGACATCACCTCCCGGGGTACGCTTATGCCAAGTTTGCTCACTTTCAAGAGGATATTGAAGCAAATGCACACCTTAATGCACGGCGCAGTCTAGAGCTGCCCACTCAAGCTGCCATCTCCGAATGTGGTGTCACTTCCTCTCCAGAATTAGATTGGTTTACAGATCACACGTATTGAGTTTTCCTTTTCTTCATCTTCTCCGTCATTTATATTAAACTGTGGCATTCCCCAGGGCAGGGTTGGCATTAAGGGATGGCAGGGCTACAGGGGGCCTCAAGCCTGTCTCAATTTGTAAAGGACTAGCTTGAAGTTAGGCCTTGGGGCCCCCCTCCCCAGTTTCTGCCCTGGGTCCCTGCATGTCTAACACCGGCCCTGCCCCAGTGCTCAATTCATGCCCTTCATCTATTTAATGTTTTCCTCATTCCCTTGACTATGTTAATCCAAAGTCATGGTGTTAAAGGCCATTTTTATTGCTGATGATATTTGGCTTGGTTTAGGAATAGATTCAACCTCACCACATTCTGGTTTCATCAAAGTTAATAGTTGTTTTTATGTGTTTTTTCTTCTGAATTAAAAATATTGGGGGGGGGGGATTTTCAGCAGCGGCAACCAGCACACTTAAAGCGGCGTCTGTCACCATTTTAACTTCATCCCAGGTATTCAATGCTGGGGCCATATCTGGGATGATCTGGGCCCAGCATTGAATATCCAGGTTGCCCGAATTGAGATTTTGCAATACGGTCAGCCACTGGCTGGATTGCAAAACAGGCTAAAGTTAGGGCAGCTGTTTAGCTGTCCTAACTTTAGCTGGTTAGGGTCAACTGAGCAGTGACTGAATCTCGCTGCTGCCCAGTTAACCCTCGATGCCATCCATAGTCCACCTCTGGAACGCCGCAACACTAAGGCTTAGCATCAGGGCATTCAGTGGCCCAAACCAGGCTAATGCAGCTGAAATTCCCAGTGAGCGGCATCTATGCAGTTTGCATGTCTGCAAACTGTGCAAATGCCTCTGAATATCCCTCCCTCCATCAGGTGTTATCATTCGTTCCAAACGTCCCATTTTCTGCTATTGCCAGATCATTCTTCCATAGATTACAGTGGTTCTGAACCCAGTCCTCTGGGACCCCTAGTCCAGTCGGGTTTTCAGGATATCCACAGTGAATAAGCATGAGATAGATCTGCACACAATGGAAGCAGTGCATGTAGATCTATCTCATGCATATTGATTGCGGATATCCTGAAAACCTGACTGGCCTGGGGTCCCAGAGGACTGGGTTGAGAACCACTGGATTAGAACATCTGCAAGTCATTAGACCACTATTTGATCCCTCTGACCTTCATACTGTTTCTCATGCTGCAGTTTTATCCTGTGATTCCCTTCTTAACAGACTCAAATAATACAAAACACTCTAGTTCAACTATTACATTGCACAGAGAAGTATGATTATGTTACATCCTTTTTAATAGCTGACCACTGGCTTCTAATGTCCTACAGAATAAATAAACTCCTTACAGTTAAAGCGTTACATGCAGGCACACCAGAATACTTGTCAAACTGAGCAACACCATGTTATCCACACAATCTCTTTGTTCTCAAAAATCACAATCAACTGGTTATTCCTCTCCCATCTGCTACCCATTCTCAGATAACTTATGAAGACCTCTTTTGTCATCTAGCTCCTATACTATGGAACTCCCTTTTGTTTCATTTAAGAATTGAAAATCCATTCAACGTTTTTCAGGAGGGTTAGTAGTCATAGACAATGATCAATTTTCCAGCTTTAACTTGGTGATCCCAAGCAGCTGCCAGTTGCAAAATTTCTCTGTCTTTTTTCTATGTTAGACTCCTCTAATTTGATTACCTTCAGGCCGAGAGCCCATGGTAGTTAGTGTTTTTTAAACGCCAGCTGCCCCAAACAAAAGTGAAACCGGATATTCAGTACAAGCGCCCAGGTAGCGGCTTCTACTGAATATCTGGTTTCATCAGTGACCACCACTGGCTATCTCGATAGTGGTGATCTTCAGCCCTTATCCGGATAGCCAGAATGCATAAAGCTAGACCTGGGATTTTTTGGCCTTACTCTATGCGGTCACTTATCCAGTTAGTGGACTAAAAATCACTACTAATGAGATAAATGCTTGCACCGTCCTCCTTGCCCTGCCCACAGATCTTCCCAGCACATCCAGATAGTGCTGTGGTCATAATGAAGGTTTAATCGCAATCGTGCACTGTCTTACATCTATACACTAATTTGGTCAGCCTAAGATTAGGTTGCAGAGCAGCAAATTAATAAATGAATGAAGAGGATCATGGCACCATAACTTCAGTAGAAGATGGTTCTTTGGAAACCCAGAACAGCAGGAGGAAACTGCTGTGCCCATCAAAAGAACGAAAGCAGAAAAGCGACCAAGAATAGTATGACGAAGAGAAAAGAACATTTGCAACAACATTTTAGAAATTTCAGTTTAGACATCAGATGTTGTGACTTGAAAATTTGGAATTACAGAAATTAGATGTATTCTAAACTAGCATTTGAAATTATATAGCATTGCTGTACTATGTATTCAATATTCTCCATGTTGCTATTTCAGCATTGCATACAAGACTTACCCTAGGGACGGGGGACCTGGGACAAATCAGTCTATGCATGGCTGTCAAGACCTTTATATAATTAAAAGAAATTAATGGAATTAAAAAACACTCGCATCTATTTTTCACATGTCCCTCCCCCACTCATGGGTTCTTTCCTCTTAACCACTCTTACTGCCTTCTGTCCCTTTCTCCTCAAACTCATGTGATCCTCCCAACTACAGGGGGCCTGATGTCTGCCTCAAACTAAATGAAGCATAGCCTCAAGCAGGCTTTGGGGCACACTCTCCAATTTCTGCCCTGGGCCCTTAGGTATTTAGTACCAACTCTGGGCCTGGCCCCATGTGTCGCGACTTCAGATTGAAATTGGCGGAGGAGGCAGACACAGGTCATAAATGACTGAAGTTATGGTGCCATGATCCTTAAGAACATAAGAACATAAGATATGCCATACTGGGTCAGACCAAGGTCCATCAAGCCCAGTATCCTGTTTCCAACAGTGGCCAATCTAGGTCATACGTACCTAGCAGTTTCCCCAATCCTTCATTCATTTATTAAAATTAATATTCTGCTCCCTAACTTAATCTTAAGTCACCCACATTGGTGTAGACTCATGAAAGCACAATTGCAATAAAACACATAATATCAGCAACTAGAAAACCAAACCAGACTACAAGTGCCAATAAACCACGAAGGACCGTCCAGAAGACACCTCCCTTAAATCCCTGCACTTTTGCTTAAATTGCTGCTTATAGATATTTATATATGCTGGTGTACACCTATAAATCTGCTTTTCATATGTGTAAACGGTAGCTGAGGCTTCTAAAATTTACTCTAGTACATACAGATTACTATGATATACTGGTATTGTCAATGCATGTAGTTTTGGGTCTCTGCAATCTCGAGGGACACACGGCGTAGGGGATATAGAAGTATTACTGAGTACGTGTTGCTCCCCACATCCCCACCTTGGGATTTATTTCCATTAGACCTAATTTAAACCATTTAGAAAGGAAACTAAATTGCGACAAAGGCAGCAATTTACAGGAAAATGTAAATGACTCGCTTATAAACCTTTGAAAAATGGGATTTGTAATGGAAGCCGCTGCTCAGACTTAATTAAAACCTGGCAAATGTGACCCTATAGGATATTTCTGTCAGAAAAATTAACAGCTTGTTATTGCAGATCACATAAAAAATATTTCACTATCTCTAGAAATCAACATGCCTAGAGCGTTAGTTCATTCCAAAAGTAAGCCATGGGACTATTTTAATTTTTATAATAGATGGTAGAGCAGAACTGTAGTGATTGTTCTCCAAGTCACTGTCTTTCATTCCAGATCAGTATCAGATATACACACACTGAGAAGTTGTTTGAATCTTCAATATAGCTTACGTGTAACATAGAATTGATTATCCTGAATTGTGAAAAGACGGCTTCAGCTATCGAGAGTCACAGAATGCACCACTGAAGCTTTCAGAGAAGGGAAGACAGAATGGCCTCAAGACTGAATGGTCTGGGGCACCAGCATGCTGAAAGTCCCTGGTGTGATCCATGAATTGGGTCTTCCACTGGCTTTGGGGACGCTGTTTTCTTTTTCACGTGTTTCTTCTTTCCTATTAATATGTGGAGTTCCTTTCTTGCTTGTATGGTTTTAAATCTGTAAACCGCTTTGTATTGACAGAAAAGACGGTATATCAAAATAATATAAAGTGTAAAGGCAGTATTTCCAGCACCCCAAGGAAACTGGAAGTCATGGGCATTACTTAGGGATGATATCTAGCAACCAGGTTCAGAGAAGGAAGGGAGCTTGGATTTAGCCATTTTCAGGAATAACTCAAGGCGAGTTACATTCAGGTACAGCAGGTATTTCCCTGAACCTGGGAGAGTTTAAAATGTACGTTTGTACCTGAGGCCAAGAAAAGTTAAGTGACTTATCCAAGATCACAAGCAGTAGCAATGGGATTTGAACCCTGGTTTCCAGCCTGCTGTATTAATTATTAGGTCCCCAGCCCAGGGCCATCGGTGCAATAACCAGACTAGGTATGTTGGGGGAGGGAGGAAGTATAAAAAAGGAGGAAAATCTCTAGGTAGTTGCAAATGAAGGTTTAAGTGGTCTTGGAAGTACAAAGAGATGGAAGGAACCTTTTGGTTATAAAAAAGAATAAAAGGCCCTGGGATTGGAGTTTTTGAGTATGGGAGGATCCAGATGTCAGATCTGGCTCTAGGTAACACAAATGGGAAGAAACTAAGTACAAATGTGCAGCAGGAAAATGGAGTCCAGGATCTTTGTTCTTTGGCAGTATTCCTGCAGCAAGGATCAGGCTGAAAGATGGGGTGGGTGGAGACAAATCTCAGAGGGAGAAATAGGAACTCCGTAAAAGGTAAACCCCTGGGAAGGGGAGCTGGGTCCAAGGGGCCAAGCAGAGTCTGCTGGGTGCTATTAGTGAAAGAATCTTGATAGAATATACTGTAGAGAGTCACAATGACAGAGTCAGGTTTCGTTGTATTACACATTTCATGTGTATAACAATGCTCAGGTTAAGACAGTCAGTTTAAGCTGATCCAGCTGAATAACAATGAAATGAATAAATGTAAGAACACAAAATACATGGTTTACTACAGAGATTCCCAACCTTTTTGGTTGTGTTAACCCCTTATTAACTTCCAAAAAGTTCACGGACTACCACTTTGTCCCCACCACTCTTCCTGGATCCCCTCCCTTCAGCACCAAGTCTATTCCCACTAGCCCTTTTTATCTCCATCAGTCTCCCTCTCTCTGCTCCTATCAGTACCCACTGATCTTTGTCTCTTTCTCTTTCATTCTCCCCAATCAATCCCCACCAGCCTCCCTCCTTCTCCACAGCCAATCCCCACCAGCCTCTCGCTTTCCTTCTTCACAGCCAATCCCCACCAGCCTCTCGCTTTCCTTCTTCACAGCCAATCCCCACCAGCCTCTCGCTTTCCTTCTTCACAGCCAATCCCCACCAGCCTCTCGCTTTCCTTCTTCACAGCCAATCCCCACCAGCCTCCCTCCTTCTCCACAGCCAATCCCCACCAGCCTCTCGCTTTCCTTCTTCACAGCCAATCCCCACCAGCCTCTCTTTTCTCTTTTCTGTGTCCTGCAGACCCCCTATAATCGTTTCACGGTCCCCCAAGGGTGCAAGGACCTTACTACAATCTTATCATTTCTATAACACTACTAAGTATACACAGCACTGTACACATACACATAAGGGACAGTCCCTGCCCCACAGAGCTTACAATCTGTTCAAGAGGAACAAACAGAGGAGAAGAGCAATTCTTAAGGGAATTTATTAAAATGCACATAAGTGTGGACAGGAGAATAAGGGGGTCAGGATTCAAATGCAGCCTCAAAGACATGAGTTTTTAGCCTGGATTTAAATTGGACCAAAGATGGAGCCTAACATAATGACTCAAGTAGTCAAATCCAGGCATATGGCACAGAAGGTGGAACAGAGTATGGAGTTGGCAGTAGAAGAGAAGAAAATGGATAAAAGTGATTTGCTTGATGAGTGGAGTTGCCAAGGAGGGGTGTGTGGAGAGATAAGAGAAGGGAGGTAATGAGATGCTGCAGATTGAATGCGTTTGTAGATTAGTAGGAGATGTTTGAACTGTAGAACAAAATGGATAGGGAGTCAGTAAAGTGGCTTGAGAAGAGGGGTTATGAGAGCATAGTGACACTGGCAGAAGATTAGCCATGCAGCCGAGTTTTGAACAGATTGAAGGAGAGACAGATGAGTCAGTGGAAGACCAGTGATGAGCAAGTTGCAATAATCTAGGTAGGAGGTGATAAGAGAGTGGATAAGGGTCTTGGTAATGTGTTCAAAAAGGAAAGGACAGATTTTGCTGATGTCGTAGAGAGAGAAATGACAGGTTTTAGCTCTCTGTTGGATGTGTAGAGAGAGAGAGAATTGGATGTGTAGAGAGGATGCCACCAAGGTTGTGAGGCAAAAAACAGGGAAGATGACAGTATTATCTGCAGAAATGGAGAAAGAAGGAAAGAGGGAGGTAAATTTAGGGAGATAAGAAGCTCTGTCTTGGCTATGTTCGGTTTAAGATGGCAGCAGGACATCAAACAAGCAGGCCAAGATTCAGGCCTGGATTCCTGGAAAGATATCTGGTGTAGAGAGGTAAATCTGAGAGTCATTAGCATAAAGATGGTACTGATAGCCATCAGAAAAGATCGAGGCACCAAGGGAATTTGTGCAGAGAGAGGAAAGGTCACAAGACAAAGCCCTGAAGTGCACTGACTAAAAATAGCAGCAGAAGAAGATCCACCAGTGCATACGCTGAAACTGCAGTGGGAGAGATAAGAAGGAAACCAAGTCAGAACATAGGATCAAGGAGAAGGTGGTAATAAACAGTGCCAAAGCAGCGGATAGATCAAGAAGGATGAGGATCAAGTACTGTAAAGGCCCTTGGATTTAGCCAGGAACAGGTTACTGAAGACTTTTTCAAGGGCCGTTTCTGTCGAACTTAGAGTACGGAAGACAGATTGCAGTGGATCCAGAATGGTTGGAGAGGAAAGAAATTCAACATAGTGGCAGTATGGGTGTCATTTCATCCCCGTTGTTCTCTCCCCTGCCGGCCCTGGCTAATGCCTCCCTGTATGAACAGCGCGTTTGTATGGGGAGGCCTAAATGGGGGTGGGAGGGGGCATTTTTGAGGTGGAGGGAGGGCACGGCATGGGCGTTTTCTGAGGTTGGCCCTATACGTCTGGGATCGTGAACATAGATAGGGGACTTATTCCACCGCAGAGATGGATGTCGGGGGATCCTGTTGCCGGGCTCGGAAATAGAGGTAGGGGGGCAAATAAGTTCCCCACAGTCAGACCCTGGCCATGGGAGGCCAGATCGGGGGTCCAACTGCAAGGAATGAAGGAAATCTGTGGCGGCTGGCATTCGCGGCTCCTGAATGGAACCACAATGCCATGGCGACGGGATGCCGTGGCACTGCGGCTCCATTCAGGCGCCTGACTGAGATAGCCGGGCATGTGGCTGGGAGTGCAGGCCGATCGAAATCGGGCCGAGCCTGCACATTCAGTCTGTAGACCTGATTCTGATCCCGCAGGTCTACCTCTGTGTGTCCCGATTCTGATTCTCCACACAGGGGGCTGGACGGGCAGATTAGAATGTACATCTTTGTTTAAGTAGTTTGGATGCAAAAGGGAGAAGGGAGATGAGTTGATAATTTGAAGGCCAGGTAGGGTCCAGTAAAGACTTTTTGAGGAGTGTTGTAACCACAGTAACATAGTATATAACAGCAGATAAAGACCAGTATGGTCCATCCAGTCTGCCAAGTAAGGTGGCTAGAGTGGTTGTAACTGCAGCTCCGTGCAGGTCACCCCCCTCCATGCCTGTGTTTAGGGTTGTACCTGCTGCTCCCTGAAGGTCAGCCCCCCTCTATTTATTGAAGTATAAAAGATATTTAAGTTTGCTTTGCTTTCATCCTCTTGTTATAGAGGGATCCACTGTCTGTCCTATGCCATTTTGAATTCCGTCACTGTATTTGCCCCTACCATCTCCATTGGGAGGGCATTCCAAGCATCCACCATCTTTTCAGTGAAAAGTATTTCCTGATGTTGCTTTTAAGTTTACTGCCTTGCAGCTTCATTGTATGCTGCCTAGTTTTACAGATTCCCCTCCTTTGAAAATGGTTTGTTTGTTCATTGATACCCTTTAAGTATTTAAAAGTCTCCCCTGTCCCTCCTCTCCTCGAGGATATACATATTTAGGTCTTCAGGTCTCTTCTCATATGTCTTCTGGCACAGGCTCCAAATCATTTTGGTGACCTTCCTATGAACTGTTTCAAGTCTTTTTATATCCTTTGTGAGATACAGTCTCCAAAACTGAACACAATACTCCAAGTGAGGCTTCACCAATGACTTGTACAGGGGCATTACTACCTCCTCCTTTCTTCTGGTTATTCCTCTCTGTATGCAATCCAGCATTCTTCTGGCTTTGACTACTACCTTTTCACATTGTTTCGCCGCCTTGAGATTCTCAGACACTAGCACACTGAGGTCCCTCTCCTGGTCCATGCACACCAACCTCACTCCCCCTATCGCATATTATTCTCTTGGATTTCTGCATGCCAAGTGCATGACTGCACTTCTTTGCATTAAATCTTAAATGCCAAACATTAAACCATTCTTCCAGTGTTTTTAGATCTTTCCTCATGTTGTCCGTTCCTTCAGAAGTGTCCACTCTGTTGCAAATTTTCATGTCATCTGCAAAAAGGCAGACGTTTCCATTCAGTCCTTCCACAATATCACTCACAAATACATTGAAAAGTATCAGTTACAGGACCAATCCCTGAGGCTCGCCACTATGCATCTTCTTTTCTTCTGAGTGAGTTCCATTTACTACTACCTTCTGTTATCTGTCAGTCAACCAATTCCTGATCCAGTTCACCACCTTGGGACCTATCCCCAGGCTGCTCAGTTTATTGATAAGTCTCCTATGAGAAACAGTATCAAAAGCTTTGCTGAAATCTAGGTATATCACATCCATCGCATGCCCTTGATCTAAATCTCTGGTCACCCAGTCAAAGAACTCAATGAAATTTGTTTGACATGATCTTACCCTGGTAAAACCATGCTACCTCAGTTCATACAATCCATTGGTTTCCAGAAAATCCACTATTCTTTCTTTCAAGAGTGCCTCCATTACTTTTCCCACCACAGAGGTAAGGCTTACTGGCCTATAGTTTGTCACCACTTCCCTGTTAAAAATTTTGTGAAGAGGTACCACATCAGCCCTTTTTCAATCCTGTGGAATCTCTCCCATCTCCAAGGATCTATTAAAAATGTCCTTTGGGGGAAGCTGACTCTTGCCAGCTACACCGCAGTAAGTTCCGCGTTTCTGTGCCGGCGGCAAACCTCAGCTCTACAGGTGATGGGGCGGAGGAAAAGGAAGCAAGCGGGCTTACCCGGAGCTCCCTCGCAGGCTTCTGTTGCTGGCCAGAGGACTTTGGAGCTTTGTGGTTTTGCAGCTGCGGGGTCCGGAGCAGCGTCTTCGCCAGCATGACAGGAAGAGCAGTTGTCTGTGTTGGGCACATCTGGAGTGAGTCTCTCTCCAAATCAGCGGGCACCCCCGACACAACCAGGAAGTGTGTCAACTCTCGACGGCATTTGTTTTCTGTCTTCGCTGGGTCTTCGGGTGAGTACTCCGCAGCCCGGCGGTGAGGGACGAGTGCTGCAAGGGTTTGCCCTTCCTTCCAGAGGGGAGAGCCAGCTTGAGGGTGGCGGCGTATCTGAACCGTCCACTTGTGCGGTGAATCCGCGGCTGTTGGAGCCTGGAGGAGGGCTGATTTCTGTGAGTCGGGTGTTAGAGAAGCCGGCGGTGATTACCTTGGACGCGCTGTGGGACGCTATCTCTGCATTGACCACAACCCTATCTACAGTTGTAGGTTCTGTAAGTACTGAGATATCAGTTTTGAAATTGGAAGCTTCCAAGAATCAGGAGTTGCAAGAGGATTCTTTGTTAAAGGTGAAGGAGGATGTCAGTCATCTTCAGGAGGAGCATGTGGCTCTAATGAAAGAGAGAGCAGTGCTGACACGAAAAACTGAGCATTTTGAAAATCTTGCACGATGAAACAATCTCCATCTTTTGAACTTCCCGAGGTCTCCACTCTTGTCCCCACTGGAAATGGTGCAGAAGTATTTTGGGGAAGTGCTAAAAATTCCAGCTGAGCACTTGCCCCCAGTAATTAGGGCTCAGTATTTGACGGTTAACATCTCTGGAGCACGGGGAAATAACATGGAGGCATCAGTGAGTGGAATTGGGGACTTGACAGGATTCCTGGAAAGTTCTATGGACGTGATCACCAAAAAAACTAGTATGCTTGTGACTCTGGCTCTGGAGGCTGATAAGGCATTCATTCTTCGGTCTTTTTTCAAAAATATTAATGAGAAGTTTTTAGGTTAAAATGTACGTATATTTCCTGATCTCTCTTGTGCCACCCAATTAAGGAGGAAGGAATTCCTGGCATATCGTGCTAGGATCACATCCTTGGGTGCTACGTTTGTGTTAAAATATCCTTCTAAGTGTTATATTTCCTTTCAAGGCAATAATTTCAGATTTTTTAGGTGTAAGGGAAGAGGCCAGGGTGGTGGTTGGTCCCGCTTTGATTGAAGGATAAGGCGGTATACAAAACTGTCTAAATAAAATAAAATAAATTTCAGCTGACTTGTAAGTCTTATCCTGCTAATAACAGGTTATTTTCTTTTCCTTAGGCCCTGCTTTACTTTCAAGATAGGAATGTAAATTGGGGTCATTGGTATTTCCTATAGCCCCCCTCCATACTTTTGTGGACTAATGTTTGGGATAAGATGACTTTTGTTATTTTTCTTTATATATGTATTAATATATCTAGTTTATTGTGGAGTTCCTAAATTTTTCTGTTTTCATTCATGTGAATACCTGAGTGTTATTATAAATGCCAATAAAGATTATAAATAAAAATGTCCTTTAAAGGCCCTGCCAGAACTTCTCTGAGCTCCTTCAGTGTCCTGGAATGCATTCCATCCGGTCCCGTGGCTTTGTCCACTTTCAGTTTTGCAAGCTGTCCAAAAACATTCTCTTCTGTGAATGGTGTGGTATCTACTCCATTTTTGTTTGTATATTTGTCAATCTTACGTGATCCTTCTTCAGCATTTTCTTTAAAATGTTCAGCGCTTACCCGTAGATGGAAATTGAACATAAACCAGATCGACAAGTTTAGTGCCAGGACGCACTATAAAAAACAGAAAAATCAACATCTTGGTTCAAACCCGAGGGGGTATTTTTTAAATTCATTTTTATCTTCCAGTTACTATTCAGTTCTTTCAACGCTTCGGATGTATACCATCTGGTCCAGATGATTTGCTACTCCCTTGATGCTAAGGCCACAGCTGAGAACTGAATGAATTCTTTGCTTTGATCTTAACTGAAGAAGACATAGGGAAGTTACCCATGCCTGAAATTATATTTAAAGATGATGTACTAGAAGAATTGAAAGAAATATTGATACACCGGGAAGATGTATTACAACTATTTGACTATGCCAAAAATAGAACCACTAATTGCAAATAAAACAATCAAGAACAAAAACACATTGCAATCATTAATAGCTCAAATAATTTAGGAAAATTCCAATTTCATCATATTTTCACTGTAAATAAACATTCACCAATTTAAAAAAATTGATACAGATACTTTTAATATGTGAACTGACAAATGTTTATTAAACATATATATAAATATTTTATATTTACATCATCATCATCACTTATCATGAATGTTTATTTACAGTGAAAATATGATGAACTTGGAATTTTCCTAAATTATTTGAGTTATTAATGATTACAACTATTTGATAAACTTTGACCTTAACCGGATGATATACATCCAAGAGTGTTGAAAAAACTGAAATATGAGAATGCAGACCTACTATTAGTAATCTGTGAACTATCATTAAAATCGTCTGTAGTACCTGAAGATTCGAGAATGGCCAATGTAACGCCAATTTTTAAAAAGGGTTCCAGGGGTGATCCAGGAAACTACAGACCGGTGACGTGATGTCAGAACCGAGCAAAATGGTAGAAACTATTATAAAGAATAAAATTACTGAACATGTAGATAGTCATGGCTTAATGGGAGAAAGCCAATATGGATTTAGCCAAGGAAAGTCTTGGCTTACTAATCTGTTAGACAAAGGTGAGCCAGTCAATATAGTCTATCTGGATTTTCAGAAAGCCTTTGACAAAGCCCTTCATGAGAAACATTTGACAAAATTAAAAAGTCATAGGATAGGAAGCAGTGTACTATTGTGGATCAGGAACTAATTACAGCAGATGTTGATTGGCACATTCTTGCTGCAATATCATCTAGAAGTAAGGAGATCCTGGATTCTCTACAGGGAGAACTATTCAAGCAAATGGTAACAGAACCCATACATGAAGGGGCCATACTGGACTTGGTGCTTACCAATGGTGAAAGTGTCTCTGATGTTATAGTGGGAGATCATTTTGAATCCAGTGATCACCAGATGATGTGGTTCAGTATTGGGACTAGGGCTGATAAAATCCATGTAAAAGCGAGGGTCTTAGACTTTAGGAAAACTAACTTTGCCAAGATGGGCCAATACCTCGGGGAGTCATTAGCGGGATGGGAACAGCTGGAGGATGTAGAAAAACAGTGGGCAAAACTGAAAGGAGATATTTTAAGGGTAACCAACCTTTTTGTTAAAATGGTAAATAAAGGTAAAAGGAAAAGGAGACCACTATGGTTTTCGAAAGAAGTAGCTGAAAAGGTGAAGAAAAAGAGGGAGGCCTTCATGAAATACAAGAGATCACAGAGAGAGGAAGACAGGTATCTATATTTGGAAAAATTTAGAGAAACTAGCAAAATAGTCAGGAAATCAAAGATTCAAAAAGAGGAGGAACTATCTAATGCAATAAAATGGGGGGATAAGACATTTTTCAGATATGTTAGTGAGAAGAGGAAGGGCAAAAGTGGTATTGTCAGACCTCAGGGTGAAGGGGAGGACTATGTAGAACTGATGAGGATAAAGCGGAATTGCTTAACAAATATTTCTGTTCTGTGTTCACAAATGAAGAACCAGGAGCAGGACCTCAGAAAACACCCACAAACAGGTTCAGAAGCGAGGGGCATCTTGAACAATTTTTAGAAGACTGTGTTCATGAGGAACTAGCTAAACTTAAAGTAGACAAAGCAATGGGACCAGATGGGATACACCCGAGAATACTGAGGAAACTTGGGGACATTCTAGCAGCTCCACTGACTGACCTTGTCAATGCCTCATTAGAATCGGGAGTGGTGCCAGAGGACTGGAAAGAGGCACATGTGGTTCCTTTACACAAAAGCGGAAGTAAGGATGTGGTTGAAAACTACAGGCCGGTTAGTTTAACCTCTGTGGTGAGTAAATTATTGGAAAAGCTGCTGAAAGAGAAAATAGTGAGGTTTCTGGAGTCCAACGGATTACCGGATCCGAGGCAGCATGGATTCACTAGAGGAAGGTCTTGTCAGACAAACCTGATTGATTTCTTTGAATGGGTGACCAGGGATTCGGACCGAGGGAGAGCCCTAGATATGATGTATCTAGATTTCAGTAAAGCCTTTGACACCGTTCCTCACAGGTGACTTATAAACAAATTGAGCTCCCCTAGGGATGGCCCCTAAAGTGGGAGGCGACAAAGGGTACAGGTAAATAGAGCTAACTCTGGGGAGAAGGAGGTTACCAGTGGTGTGCCACAGGGATATGTCCTTGGTCCGATTGTTTTTAACATCTTTGTTAGTGATATTGCGGAAGGGCTGTTGAGTAAGGTTGCCTCTTTGCGGATGATACTAAAATCTGCAATAGAGTAGACACCCAGGAAGATGTAGATAACATAAGGAGGGATCTAGCTAAGCTTGAAAAATGGTCTAGGATTTGGCAGCTGAGATTTAATGTTAAAAAATGCAAGGTCATGCATTTGGACTGCAGAAATCCAAGGGAGTGATATAGTATAGGGAGTGAAGTACTTCTATTCACAAGAAGAGTGGGAAATCGGTGTGATTGTGTCTGATGATCTTAAAGTAGCTAAACAAGTAGACAAGGCAATGGCAAAAGTTAGAAGGATGCTTTGGTGCATAGGGAGAGGACTGGCCAGCAGAAGAATGGAGGTGATAGTGCCTCTGTTCAAGTCTTTGGTGCGACCTCATTTGGAGTATTGTGTGGAATTCTGGAGACTGCACGTTCAAAAGGATATAAAGAGGTTGGAGTCAGTACAGAGGGTGGCTACTAAAATGGTTAGTGGTCCTTCATTATGATGCATATGAGGACAGACTTAAGGATCTTAATATGTATACTTTAGAGGAAAGGTGGGATAGAGGTGATAAGATTGAGATGTTTAAATACCTCCATGGCATAAATGCAGAGGAGGAGAGCCTCTTTCTATTGAAGCAAGCTCTGCTATAAGGGGACATAGTATGAGGGTGAAAGGGGATAGACCCAGGAGTAATATGCGGAAATACTTCTTTACGGAAAGAGTGGTGGATGCATGGAATAGTTTCCCAGTAGAGGTGATAGAGATGAGGACAGTATCTGAATTCAAAGAAGCATGGGACAAACACAGAGGATCTCTAAAGGAAAAAAGGGGACTGTTGTGGTGGTTGATATGGAAGAGCAGACTAGATAGGCCATGTGGTCTTTTTGTGCCGTCATGTTTCTATGTTTCTAAAGCAGAGAGTAGGGCTAAGCTGCCAATTTTCTCAATGGAGAAAGGTGAATAGTGGGGTACCCCAGGGATCTGTGCTGTGCCTACTGCTTTTTAACATCTTCATAAATGACCTGCAAATGGGAAAAATGAGTGAAGTGATCAAATTTGCAGATGACACAAAATTAAAACAAAAGTGGATTGTGAAACATTACAAGAGGACCTTAATAACTTGGAAGACAGGATGTCCAAATGGCAGATGAAATTTAATGTGGACAAATGCAAAGTTATGCACTTAGGAATGAACAACCCAAATTATGGTTACACGATGCAAGGTTCCACAGTAGGAACCACTACCCATGAAAAGGATTTAGGCGTCGTCATGGATAATACGTCAAAACTCTCTGCTCAGTGTGCAGCGGTGGCCAAGAGAGCAATTAGAATGCTAGGTATCATAAGGAAAGGAATGGAGAATAAAACAAAGGATATTATAATGCCTCTGGATCGTTTCATAGTGCGACTGCTCCTTGAATATTGTGTACAATCCTGGTCGCCGTACCTTAAAAAGGACATAGCAGAATTAGAAAAGGTACAGAGAAGAGCCATGAAAAAAGTAAAGGGGATGGAAGGATACCCCTGTGGGGAGAGGCTTAAAAGGTTAGGGCTCTTCAACTTGGAAAAGAGACAGCTGAGGGGAGGTATGATAGAGCTCTATAAACTAATGAATGGAATGGAACGGTTAAACATAGAACGGTTGTTTACGACATCAAAAAGTAGAAAGACTAGGGGACACTCAATGAAGCTACAATGTAACCCATTTAGGAGTAATAATAGAAAATATTTTTTCACTCAACAGGTAATCAAACTCTGAAATTCGTTACCGGAGGGTATAGTAAAAGCTGTTAGTGTAGCTGGGTTTAAAAAAGGTTTGAACAAGTTGTGGAGGAAAAGTCCATAAGCCATTATTAAAGAGGATCCAGGAAATCTACTGTTTATCCCGGGATAAGCACTGTGGAGTCTGTGTATATTTTTGGGAACCTGTCAGGTACTTGTGACCTGGATTGGCCACTGTTGGGCTTGATGGACCTTGGTCTGGCCCAGAATGGCTTTTCTTATGTTCTTATGGAAGGCACAGGGAAACCCACACACAGAAACACAGGGACACACCTCAAACATACATACAGAAACATTTGCACAGAGGCACATGCAGAAACACTGCCAGAGGCAGACACACACACACACACACACACAGCCACAATACCCCGAGACACATATACACAGAGCTTTAGAGAAGAGAGAGAGAGAGAGCAGGAATGGAAAGGCTGTAGAAAGGGAAGTTAGAGCCAAAAGGGGACTGCGAAGGAGAAGTGATAGGAATGAGGCTGCAGAAGATTCATGGAGGATAAATGAGGACAGAAGAGGAGCTAATTTGAAGAGGAAAAGGACTGACCATGCACTGATAAGCCAAACAATAGCGCCTAGCAGCAATCAGGTCACAAAAGACATCTCCCTTCTGTTCTGGTCAGTATACGAGCAAAGGTAAATGTTTGTACTAGCTTTTGATGACATATGAAGCTTACATAATATGCACTTTCCTGCCTCGCCCAGTACATGGCCAAACATGCCCCTTTTGATGGCACATACATACATGTAGGCACCATTGACTATTTTCATGCCTTTTTCGTGAACTATATGCAAACTATACTATCTGATTTCTGCTTCTGACTTTTGTTTGCTGTTCAGACACTGGCAATTTTGAATTTAGATTACTGTAATGCCTTATAGGTCAGTGTGCTAGATCACATGATTCATGCCCTGTGGAAGCACAAAAATGCAGCAGCTGGTTGGTCACAGGTTGCCCCTACAGGAAGTCAATTATGCCGTTTTTGTGGGAGCCTCATTAGCGTACAATAAAAGTGCTGTATAACATTTAAGATCTGCTTTCTAATCCACCAGGCGGAACATGAGCATACGCTGACCTATTTAGCCAAATTATTTCAGGTTTTTGATTCACCCTATGTTCCATGGAGTTAACCATCTCTTCAATGACATATGTGCATTTATCTATTACTAGGTAATCTGCACTTTCACTTGTTGGTTGTTTCATATGGAATTTCTTGTCCCTGGAGTTGCAGAGGCAAATTGATTACCTTGATTTTAGGAAGCAACTGAAAATGCTGTAATTAGTTCAAGCTTTTGGTAGTTGAAATTGCATAGATGGAGTAATGTCCTCAGTGTAACTGCAGAGTTGCAGTCTATTTCTGTGGTTGCCTTGTTTGTTTCTAATTTATGAAATGTATGTACGTTTATTTGTAATCTGTCTAGAATGCTATTGTAGAATATGGAATATAAATTAATAAATGAGATGAAAAGATCTGTGCCTGTATACTCAAACTAGGTGTGGATATGGTGCCTAAGTTTATAAAATTAACACTTTCATGTTTAATGTGGCATTAACATTAGCTATTAACACAGCGCATCAACTCCTTTTTGAGCTCCTCATTAACACGTAACATTCATTAAAGCCCTCTTAAACACCTAATGAGGTTTACTAAGTAGGGCCCCATTGAGAATAATGGGGATTGTGTTATTCAACATGTGTTAAATCACATTAGTGAATGTTAATGTGCCCAAAATCCCTTTGGGACAGAGAAATACCTACTGTACCTGATAGAACATGCCCTCAGCTCCAGTTTTGGAAAAACAAGTAGTTAAATCTAAAAGTCCATTTCCAAACTCACTGTTAAGCTATCCACATGTTGCATGTATGTTGAACGTACTGGGGGAAATTTTCAAAGGCATTTCCATTCAAAAAGCAGGGATTTAGGTATGGACAAGGACTTTTTGAAAATTCATGTGTGGGTAAAATGATTGTATCGTAGCCTGTTTAATTGCTCAGCAGTAGACACACATTTAAGTGTGCATGCCAAAAAGGTCCCGTGTACTTTTACATACAGCACGTGTGGACACTGCTAGGGGTATAGTTTGGGTGGAGCATGGGAGAAGCTGTAAGGTGCTCGTGTATTTTATAAAACGCGCAGGCGCATGCATAGAATACTTGCGCGCACTTACCCTGTCTTCGGAGCACATGTAAGTCTGTGCGTGAGGACTCAGCCTGTTCTGGGTACTTATTTTATAAAGGCACATAGATACCTATGTTACCTTTATAAAAGATGGACTTTTTTTAACTTTTACATAGGCATGCTTTTATAAAATGAACTCTCTTTCTCCCCTCCCCCCCCCCATGTGCATAATTTTACCTGCAGAAAAAGTACACCCACAAATACCAGTGCATTGTGTGTCATAGAGTCATTGCTGACTCCTGTCGGCCCAGCACCTGGGTTTTCTTGGCAAAGTGCAAATATATGCACATACTCTTTCACAGACAGTGTTCAAAGGAAACCTTTTCCCTTTTGAAAGCTGGTGTAAATTTTTCAAGTAAAAAGTGCTCATAGACTTAACACTTGAAAGTTGCCCCCACTAAGTTGCATTGGCATGCTGTTAAAATGAGACATTTAGCAAGTTAAAATATTATAGCAGTCTGCAGGTTATCCTTGCTCAGTAAATTACCATCAAATGGCTGATGTTAGGCGACAAGTTGCACAATCACACAGGTGTGCTTGCTAGCAGGTTGAAAATTAAAGAGAAATGTTCCCACCCGTGTCAGCAAATGCCAGACGCTCCCTGGTACACACACACACACACAAGATCAGACCTGCCGAAGAAGGCAGCAATAGAGGTGACGCCACAGGCAAGCGTAAAGTTAGTAAGCATTCTGCACAGAATGAAAGACGCACTGTGTGTGACCTGCTCGACAGGTCCAGAGACTTTGCTTTTCACAACAGGAGGCTACGCCGAGGCCAGTAAGTAAAACTTTCTCAGAACTTACTTCCCCTCCCTTTATGTTATGATTTAATTTATCTGTGTAATTCAAACAAAAGTAGATTTGGTTTTAACTGATGATACTTTAGCATGGCAAAATCCAAACTGATCTCCTTGGTAAGACACTGCAGGTTTAAACTGCTAGCGCATTTCAGGGCCTTGAGCCTTTAGTGTGAGGTAAGCATGTCGCTATCTAGTTCCTTCACTTTTGCCCCACTGAAATCCTTCTTGACTGAACACTATAGGAGAAGACTTGTTCTCTGTAGCAAATACAGGACAGAAATGAATTTTCATTTCCTTATTGCCTTTGGTAGGCGTCTGTGAGGCCATACAACTGAAGGGGAAAGTGAGTTCTAGTATGATGTTAATGAAATGTCATTAATTGTTACTGCTTACTGACTTTTTGCCTAGACAGTTCAGTATAGCTGCAAATTGATAGGTCTTCTGGAAATAGTATTATTTACAGAGCATTATCATTCGCTGTTGTAATATAAAATGCAATGTGTGCCTTTGAGTCATTGCTGACTCCTGAGGACCCATCACCTCCCAGGTTTTCTTAGCAGTGTGACTGGAAGTAGATTGCCAGGACTTTCTTCCAAGGAAATAAGAGGGTTGAGTGACTTACCCAAGGCCACAAGGAGTGCTAGTGGGAATCAACGCTGGTCTCTTGGTTCCCAAGCCAGTGATCTAACCACTATGCCAAGGCACTGTATTAATTCATAGCTTGCTCAAACAATTTAGCATTTCTCTATCGCTTCTCAGCTGGATTTATTTGAGATGTAATTATCCAAGGCCACTCAATGTTAACATAGAGATGTGAAGGCTTCTTCAAAACACGCTCATGAAACAATGCAACAAACAAAAAAGATGGAAGGTTTTATCTGATCATTTTGGTGAATGAGATTTTATTCAGTGAAACTTTCAAATCTTCTTTGAATTCTAAAAAAAAGCAAAGTAGAATTCATTAAGGAGACATTTTTATTTATTTAGCTTATATGCTGCTTTTCTACGAGTCAAAGCAGCGTACGTTCAGGTATAGTGTATATATATATCCCTTGTCCCTAAAGGGCTCACAATCTACATTTTTTGTACCTGAGGCAAGAGAGGGTTAAGCATTTCAGCATGCAAAACAATGTTACGGGCTTCATTTTCTAATAGGGTGCCTATGTGGTTGTCACAAAAAGCACCTACTCGTTTTTATAAAATACTAGCCTAAAGAGCAGAAATCCTGCCTTGAGACATGGACATTTACAACATCCCTAAAGCCACTGCAAGTGCCTGCCACCTACCTTTTCAAGCATGCAGATAAATGATCATATTTAGCTATGTACTTGTGCGCTTGCCCATGTTCTGCTCCTTTGCATGCCCACCAGCAAAGTACACGCCATCATGCAACATGTGTACTTTGAAACAGGTTGGCCATTAAGGTGCGTGACAGCTACTGCATGTTGATTTGTGCACTGTCAATCATGCATTAGAGTGGTGAAGGGGCGGGTTGGGGCAAAGAGTGGGCGTGGTGAGCACATTGCAGTTAGCATGGGGGGGACATATTTGGCACCGTCAATGTTGCCGTTAGTATGGATTGTACCTACCGCCACGTCAATACATAGAATTAAGGGCACACACAGTAATTCACATGTACCCAAACTCATGCTGCCTGCTTCTGTGGTAACTGTCGCGTGCACGCTGGCCACACCCCCAACACTTACGGCAGAGCAATTGCATCTAACATGCATTGATGTTGGCACAAAACAAATATTAGGTACCAAAGCCTAGGACACTTTAGTAAAAGGGCTCCGAAGTTTGTACCTGAGGCTATGGAGTGTTAAGTGACTTGCTGAAGGTAATGAGGCGCAAAAGTGGGTTTCAAACCGGGCTTCCCTGTTTCCTAACCAAGTGCTCTAACCACTAGGCTGCTCTTCATTAGAATGACGAGAAATGACAGGCAGTGCAAATTTATGGTTCATAATGTGGTAAGAACTCCCAGGCCTTTGTCGCATCCTTCATCATCAGCTCTGAAGTGTCCAATCATTTGAATTTTGAAAGATCTACATTCCTGGACTGTTCTGAATTTTCCGCTTAATATTATGGTGACCAAGTCCTAAAAAGTGCTCCCCTATGATGGTTTCATTTTGGTCTTCTCTGTAGTATTTGTTCTTATGTCTGTGATCTGATTCTGATCTTTAACATCTAGCTTATCTCACACTGGATTGCAGTTTAAAAAAAAAGAAAGCAAAACAGAATACTTTCACCCCACCAAGTGGGCAAGTCAGAAAATTAGATAACTATGTTGAGGATTTCAGACAGTTGAATCACAGCTTTTCATCGAACAGAAGAAAATTGTATGCAACCTCTTTCCACTAAAGAGAACCGCCATAAAATATCTACAAAATACTCCAGACATTATAATTAAGCCTGCACATAAAGCAGGATTTGTGCTGCTTATGGACACCCAAAAGTATATAGAAGAGAGGCACAGACAGTGCTCAAACAGTAAAAACTACAGGAAACTGAGGAACCCACATAGAATTGACTTTATTGACGCATTTCCAAAGCCATTGCAATCTCATCTTAAAAACCTCATTCCAACCCATCCAGCTCTTGGCATGTCTACAATCTACCTAAAATCCAGAAGGCAGACCACTCTTACCTGGTAATGGCATACCCAGAGGAAATGACTGGATGGATAAGGGGTAATTTCATAAGGCACTGGAGCATGTGTAACTGTGTTTTACGCACTCGAGGAGGCCCTTACAAACGTCTCCCAGTGAATACATAAAAGCCAGTGCAGAGAAGGCAATAGCACGTGTTTGTATATGATATAAATATAGGTATTCCTGGTGGTGGAGGTGAAATGGGAGTGGGATTGACACTTAGATGTCTATATTATAAAATACACTCATATGTGCCTATTCTTCCCTGCGCATATAGTTATATCTCGAAGCAGGTGGAAATGGTGTACCTGCAATGCAATGGGTGCCACTGAGTCAATGATGACAACCCAGCCCCTAAGTTTTCTTGGAAGGGTGCAACCAGAAATTGATTGCTAGGCCTTTCTTCCATGCAGTGGATTGACAGCCCCTGGTATTCCAAGGTGGTCTCTCATCCAAGTACTACCAGGCCCAATGTGGCTCAGCTTTAGAGATAAGCCGAGAGCAGGTTCATTCTGGCTTTTCCCTGAAGTACGTGTAGATATGCACCTAAGTGCAACACATGTGCCTATATTCTTTTTCTGCTTAGGTGCCTGTTAGGGTAATTTTATACCAGGGTGAGATATAGCCAGTGGCTAATAAACTTTGTATGCTCTGTTCAGGCATTCCTCTGTGCCTGTTTAGAATCTAGCTGCTCTTCTGTATATACAGTATTTCTGTTTTGTCAGTGTGTGTCCTATCCTCTGCAGTGCTGTGTCTCCCTTCTCAACACTTTATTGCCTCTGTCCTCTGGCATTGTGTGTAACCTGTGTGCCTTTTTGGGAACCTGCCAGGTACTTGTAACCTAGATTGGCCACTGTTGGAAACAGGATACTGGGCTTGATGGGCCTTGGTCTGACCCAGTATGGCATTTCTTGTATTCTTATGTTAAGTACTATCTGACTGCACATTTCGGAGTGCTTTTCTGTCTTTTTTCTCCTTCTCCCTATTCCTCTCTACAAGGTCTGTCTTATAGGTATTTAAAGTCCCTTGCTTGAGCTTTACTAGGGTACTTTCAGTGTAATCTGCCTGCTTCCACTTACTTGCATATAGCATTTGCTCCGCCACTCCCCCTGCTGGGATTTTGTTCAGAAGCTTTCTTCTGTGAGTGCCTGAGCTGCTGACCCTCCATTTGTTTCTGGTTCCTGCTTGGGAGAGCACCCTCATAGCTGAGGCTTGCAAACTTTATATGCTCTGTTCAGGCATTCTTCTGTGCTTGTTTAGAATCTAGTTACTTGTTTATGTTTATGTTTATGTTTATGTTTATTTAAACTTGTTATACCGCTCAATACCATAGGCGTCTGAGCGGTTTACAATAGCTAAAATCAAGCAAGTTAATTAAAACAAGCTCTTGGCTGCAGAAAAGAAAAAGGAAAAGAACGCCATTAAATGTGAGAAAAGTGAGGAGAGAAAGAAAAGAAAGCTGGGAGCAGAGTAGAAGTTTAAAATAGGAAAGAGCATTACACGCATACTATCAAGGCGGAGAGGGAAGGGGGAGCAGACATTCACGAGAGACATGGAGGGAAGGAGGGGGGTAAGGATAGGCTAGGGAGGGGGATCAAACACAAGGCAGAAAAGGTGGGTTTTGAGTTGGGTTTTAAATGAGGGGTATGAGTCTTCTGCACGGAGGGAGGGGGGGAGTGAGTTCCAGAGACTTGGAGCCAAAAAATAGAATGCAGAGGAGCGGGTTTGTTCTAGACGAGCATGTGCGGGGGAGGGGAGGACCATACGGTTTATGTGTATGGAACGGAGGAGACGGTGAGAGGTACGGAATTGTATCTGATTCGCCAGGTAGAGGGGAGTGCCGGTGTGGATAACTTTGAATGTGAGAATGAGAAGTTTATACCGAATGCGGAAAGAGATAGGTAACCAGTGATGCTGGTAGAGAAGGGGAGTAACGTGGTCGAAACGTGATGCATGGGTCAACAAACGGATGGCAGCATTTTGGACACGTTGGAGACGGGACAATTGGGACTGGGATAGGCCGGCGAAAGAAACATTACAGTAGTCGAGACGAGACAGCACAAGGGTAAGCAGGAGAGTGGTAAGGGCAGAGGCAGAGAGAAAGGGACGGACTGCTCTGAGTTGGCGAAGAGAGAAAAAGGAGCGCTGTACAATTGAGGAGATATGGTCCTTGAAAGTAAGGTTGGAATCAAGAATAACGCCTAGGTAGCGGAGTGATGATACCAGGGGGATAGGCTGGGAGGATAGAGAAGGGGCACAGGTAGGGGAAGGGCTGCCAAAGGTGAACCAGATTGCAAAGGACTTTGCCGGATTGATGTGTAGAAAATTAGAGGAGAACCAGGAAGTCACAGCAGTGAGACAGAGGTTAAGAGGGGTGATATCAGGAGAGAGCGGGTCGGTGTGGTGGAGAAGAATGATGTCATCTGCATAATAATATGCAGAGATACTGAATTGTTGGACTAGAAGGGCAAGAGGGGCTAGGAAAATATTAAAGAGGAGTGGGGCAAGAACAGACCCCTGGGGGACTCCACAGGGAAGGGGGGTAGGGGCAGAGGAGGAAGATGCGGAGATGACAGAGAAAGAACGGCAGGATAGGAAGGAATGAAACCAGCGGAGAACCGCACCTGAGAGGCCGGCTTCCTGAAGACGGATGAGAAGGGTATGGTGATCCACTAGATCAAAAGCCGCAGATAGATCAAGAGAGACAGCCAAGGTGATGAGACCGCGATCGTGAGCAGTGTGAAGATCGTTGAGGAGAGAGAGGAGGACAGATTCAGTACTATGGCCAGGGCGGAAACCTGATTGACGGGGGTGAAGAGTGAGAGAAAGTTCAAGATGGGAGGAGAGTTGAGAGAAAACCATTTTTTCAAGGAGTTTTGAGAGAAATGATAGATTAGAGACGGGACGCCAGTTGGAGAGGACAGAGGGATCGGAAGAGTGAGACTTCAGGATGGGACGGACTGTTGCATGCTTCCAGGTAGAGGGGAAGGAGCCGGAGGATAGACTTGTGTTAAAAAGAGAAAGGATGAATGGGGATAGGGCTAGGGAAGGTTCTAGGAGCCATTGAGAGGGGATAGGGTCAGCTGGGCATGTTGTTTTGCGGACAGTAGAGAAGGTTTTATTCAGAACTGCAAGTGTAATGGGGTCGAAAGAGGACCAGGAGTGTGACAGTACAGGGAGTAGGGATGGTGAGGAAGGGGAAGGGGGAAGGGGAGGCTCAGCGGGAGGGGAGAGGGGTGGAGGACATTGGGGAAATGCTTGACGGAGAGTATTAACTTTGGAAGCAAAGAAAGAGGCGAGGGAGGAGGGGTCCGGGGAGGTAGAGCTGATGGCGAGAGAGGGGATAGACGCAGAGTGTGAGGCTGTGAGAGAGCGAAGAACTGAGTATAGTTGACTATACTTGTTTCTTGTTCTGTCTTTATTTCTGTTTTGTCAGGTTCATTCCATCCCAGACGTAGATCCCCTCTTTCTGCCTTCATCTAATTCCTTGCCATCCACTTATGGCACTACCTCTCCTGTCTCTCCTCTTTTCTGGATACGTCTTCCCCTTCCCTTATTCTTGGGAATTTTAACATTCATGTTGATGACCCTTCTGACCATTATGCCAAAAGCTCCTTTCCCTAACTTCCTCATTCAACCTCAAGTTGTGCTCTACTGTTCCTATTCACAAGTGTGACCACTGCCTTGACCGTGTCCAAATGCTCACTCTCCAACCTTTCCACCTCAGTTCTGCCCTTATCTGACCATCACCTGCTAAACTTCATCCTTAACTACCCCCTATCTTGGTCTCACCCAGTCTCCACCAACATGTTTAGGAATCTTCACACTATCGACCCTTCAGCTCTCTCCACTGCTGTCTTATCATCTCTTTCCTCCACTATGTCATCTGAGTCCGTTAATGGGGCAGTATCCTCCTATACAGTACAAAGGAGCAGAGCAATGATTCACACTGTGGAGTGGATTGCAAAAAGTTTTATTAGGTTGACCAGAAGTCCCTCCCTACATGGGCCGTGTTTCGGCTGGTGGGAGCCTTCATTAGCCTTAAATGGGACCTTATTAAAAACAAAAACAAAACATATATAAAATGCAACTATCAAAATACATATATCTAAGAAATATAAAAGAAAATCATCAATATAAATATCATAAAGGACATATGGATAAATCATTTAACAGACATCACGTTAAAAGCAAAGTAATAATAAGCAATAAATAATATATAAACATACTAATAATATTAAAAATTATTATTAAAAGCAAATCTGAAATATATATATATAAACACTCATAGAAAAACATGAATGCATGAGGAAAGAAAAGACGTGGAAGTGCACTACATGGGTAAGAGGGTAAAACAATCATAAGAAAACAAAATATATATATATATCCATCCCTACAAACTGTGGACATGGAAAGAGAGTATTTACTGCAGAGGAAATAACATCTCTCAAGACAAATCGGATGTAAAATAATTCTGTTATGAACACACAAACAAAAGTATAATAATCTAAAGAGAGAGGGGGAAGAAGAAGGAAGGAAAGAAAAAATGATATACTGTATGAATCATGATACAGGTGGTATGTTTACAAAGCAGCAGTCGCGGCTCCAATATCGCATAGAGGCCGCTACCGCTGCTTTGTAAACATACCCCATAGTGTGTGTGCAGAACAGGCATTACTATATTGGGACCACCAACAAAAGAAACTGAGAAACCTTAGTCACTCTATTAGGATTGACTAATCGTGTAGTGTAAAAAATCTAGACAGGTACAGACCTCCCCTTTCCCCCTCCCTTCCCTTTTTCCCTCTCCTTCCCCTTTTCCTTTTCCTTCTTCCCCCTCCCCTCTCTGCCCTTTAATGCTTGTTAATATTTTATTGTGCTTTTAGAGGTGTGTGTCTATTTCATTTTTTAATTAGATACAACACCATCTGATTTTTTAAGTTCTTATTTCTTAGTGTGCTCCCCCTTTTTTATATTTCCCCTTTTATATTTCTCCCCTTTTTTATAA
The DNA here is from genome assembly GCA_033557465.1 of Ichthyophis bannanicus. NCBI lineage: Eukaryota > Metazoa > Chordata > Amphibia > Gymnophiona > Ichthyophiidae > Ichthyophis > Ichthyophis bannanicus. The sequence continues at coordinate 551,495,125 of CM066033.1, forward strand.
TTCCCCTTTTTATACTTTTTATTAGTATTTTTTTTTTCATATACATGCCTGTGATGCTTTAATTGGGAGTCAATTCCTCCTTTTAAGATGTTTTTGTATTGCCTATTATGGTTTATTCATATTGCACTTTTTTATCCTCTTCTTTTAAATCTCCTCATAAAGATTTTTATTCTTGTCTGGTGTCCAAGATCCACCTATGATATCTTTGTAATGATGTATGATGTGTGTGCCATTCTGTTTTTGTTTGCACTTTATCTCAGTGATCAGTTTTAAGTTTTTATGTAATAACCCATCTATTTTTATTTTCCCTGTAGTTCATTTTTGGCTTGGTTTTAGCGGCTCACTCATTATTTATTTATTTATTTAATTTATATCTTTTATTCCCTGTTTTTACTTTTGTTTTTAACTTCCCCTTCTTTGATTCTTGGTGTCTGTACATGGCTTATATAATTGGGCTGATATGGCGGGGATTCGCGCCATTATCTATAGGTTGCTATGATGACCTCAGTGCTTGTTTTGGTGGACTTTTCAGGTTTTTAAATGGCAGCTTCCTGCATCTCTTTTTCAATCTGTTTGCTGTTTCATTCAGCAGCAACTGAGCACAGTGAGTAATTGATGATCCAGTTTCATATTTGATCTTAATCAAAGGTTGCTCTGCCTGTTTTATATTTATCATCCTCCGTTTTAATCCCTCTGGTTTTACTTTGTTCTCTTGCAGGAGCTTACTGTTTCCTACAGTGGTTATATGGTAACCAATATAGTTTTCCTACGCATCTTTTGTTTTCCTTTTATTAGTTCCTTATTGTTTTAAATATTTTTAGTCTGTTTTCTATTTATATTTTTATCTTTCATTCAATTATTTTTATTTTTGGATACTTGTGGTTCATGATTTGAATGTTTATAGGTTCCTATGATAGTTTATATCTGGCTACATAGTCCAGTTATATAGTAATTATATCCAGTTTGGAGGATACTCATGATATTGGTTTGTAGTGTACAGTTACAACGTCAATGGAAGGGGTTTTTATGCCTCCAATATATGCTGATTACATTGAGTTACAATGTTGTTCTTTGAGCGATTTTGTAGGGAGATTTGTACCCGCCTCTAGATTTGTTACACTGTGCGATTAGTCAGTGCTAATAGAGTGACTAAGGTTTCTCCGTTTCTTTTGTTGGTGGTCCTAATATAGTAATGCCTGTTCTGCACACACACTATGTATCACGAGTTATAGAGTATATAGTTTTTCCTTCCCCCTGCTTCCCCCTCCCTCTTTAGAATATAATCATTTTGTTTTATGTGTTCATAATAGAATTATTTATGCCTTATTAGTCCTAAGAGGTGTCATTTTCTCTGAAGTGAGTACTCTCCTTTCATGTCCACAATTTATATATAGATAGATACAGATATATATGGTTTTCTTATGATTGTTTTACCATCTTACACATGTGGCACATTCCCACTTCTGTTTCTTTCCTCATGCATTTATGTTTGTCTACAAGCAGTTATATCCCTTCAGAAAAACAACTTGACTCAATTATAACAAATATCAACACAACTACCTCGCCCATGGATCCATGCCCAGTGAGCTGGTTCAAACATACAAGAGAATACCTAATGCCACACATATTGCAGATCATCAAAGTATCACTTACACAAGGCTACCTCCAACCACAACTCAAACAAGCATCCATAAGACCTATCCAAAAAAGCGGGAACCTCAACTTCAAAGACTCTAGCTCCTTCCGACCAATATCTAGTCTCCCCTTCATAACCAAGATAATCGAGAAAATAGTACTACATCAACTGCAAGATCATATTGACAGTTATGCCCCGCTAGACCCCCACCAATATGGATTTAAACAGAACCACAGTGTCAAAACACTCATCACCTCACTTTTGGATACTCTCATAACTGGCATAGACGACTTACAGAAAGGATTTGTCCTCTGCTTCATTGACATCACTGCAGCATTTGACTCCGTCAACCATAATATCCTATTACAAAGGCTTCGGGAAACTGGCATCAATGGCAAAGTGCTGGAATGGTTCATTTCATACCTATCCAACTGCATTCAAGAAGTGAGAACTGGAAATCTCCAATCAAATCCTTTCACACAACAACAAGGTGTACCACCGGGCTCCGCTCTGTCTGTCCTGCTTTTCAATTTATGTATTCAGCCTATATGCAACATTATAAAACAGCACAACATCCAATACAGGATATATGCAGATGACATTATGGTATTCACTTCAATAAACATCAGAAAACCAGATTACACTCAAATTACCTCATGCCTTACAAAAGATGACACTTTGGCTGAGAGATCAAAACATGTCAGTAAACTTTAAGAAATCTGAAATGATACATATAACCAGGAATGCCATTTTCTCCCCACCAGACTCAATGAAAATCCTCGATCACACCCTAGAATCCAAGCCAGTGGTCAAATACCTGGAAATTACATTCGACCGACAACTCAACTTCCAATCCCACATAAAAGAAGTAACCAAATCAGCCTACCACAAACTACGAACAATACGTAACTCAAACCTCTGTTCAGTGACAGCGACTTCCGAGACGTATGCCAAGCCATAGTAACACCAATATTGGATTACTGCAATATAATCTACCAGGGCCTCCCCAATAAAACAATATTATCTCTACACCTAGTCCAAAACACTACAGCAAATTATCACCAGAACAGCCAGATACAGCCACAAAACCCTCACCCTTCAACAACAACATTGGCTCCCAGTCAACATTTGTTCCAAGTACAAGGCTTTAACATTAATCTTCAAGATAATCAATAACCTGTTACTGCCTTCCCTTCAACCAATAATCAAGAAAACACAACACACCAGAACAAGAAGAACAACCAACACTAACACCTTGGAAATTCCAACAAGCAGGACGAAAGCCAGACAATCCACATGTTGGAGCCCTCTCCAAATCTGCTCCCTCCCTATGGAATGACCTACCTCCAGACATATGAGCTATAAAAGACCTAACTAGAAGAGCTATCAAGACACACCTATTCATAAAATACTATGGTCACACACATTGACCATACAGTCAGTGCACCATACAAGACTCTTGGACAGTTACAATGTCTAACAACCATGAAGCACCATAGACCAATCACATGAAAACACTTACCCCTCTGCCTTACCCACACCCCATAAACATTCTTTTACCCTTACCCTTAATCAGATGTAATATACTAAACAGTTCCAGCAAAGCACTCATGTTTATAGTTAAACGTTATACTCTTTTGTTATACCCCATATAACCCCCAAGTTCATTATCCTGTTCTATGTAAAAGTTGTTGTGGCTATGATGTTCATTGTAAACCTCCCTGAATTAATGACAGGGCGGTATAGAAAACCTGTTAAATAAATTTCAGGTTCACTTTTAATAATCTTTTTTAATATTAGTGGTATATTTATATATTATTTATTGTTTATTATTACTTTGCTTTTATCATGATATCTGTTAAATGATTTACCCATATGTCTTCATGATATTTATATTGATGATTTTCTTTTATATTTATTTGATGTATGTATTTTGATACTTATATTTTATATATGTTATGGTTTTGTTTTTAATAAGGTCTCGTTGCCCTTGATGAAGGCTCCCACTGGCTGAAATATGGCTCATGTAGGGAGGGAATTCTGGAAAACCTAATAAAACTTTTTGCAATCCACTCCAATAGTGTGAATCATCACCTTGCTCCTTTGTACTCTGTCTTATATTCTACAGGTATGTTTGCTGTTTTATGGACTTGCAGTATCCTCCTATAACACTATACGCTCCTCTGCTCTGGATGCTCTGGCTCCTCCCATTCCATAGCTTCTGAGGCGTACCATACCTCAACTCTGGCTGTCCTTGACAACCTGCTACCTATTTTCCTGTGCCCACTCAGCTGAGCACCTTTCGCTTAAATCAGATACCCTTGCCTGACTACCTACATTTCAGATTCATGCTAACCTCTTTCCAGTTGGCCATAGCACTTGCTAAGCAAGAGTACTATGTCCATCTGACTAACTCTCAAGCCTCTGAACCTCGCCGTCTCTTTGCTATGCTGAACTTTCTCCTCAAGGTACCTCTTCCCCCAATCCCTCCTTCACTGTCTGCCAGACCTTGACTGACTACTTCAATGACAAAGTCCAGAAGATTAGCCTTGAATTCTCTGCAGGATCATCTCCACCTCATCTTCCCCCCTTCAATCCCATATCCTTCCTTCACCTTCGGTCTCCCTTTCATCATTTCTGGAGGAAACTGCAAATCTTCTCTCCTCCAAACTGACTACTTGTTCTTCTGATCCCATCCCCACCTGTCTACTAAGCTATATCTCTTCTGCCTCATCCCATCCATCTGTCATATCCTTAAACTTTCGCTTTCCACTGCAACTGTTCCTATGGTCTTTATGCTGTGGTTACACCTCTCCTCAAAAAGCCTTCACTAGATCCTACCTGTCCTTCTAGTTATAGACCTATTTCTCTCCTCCCCTTTGCTTCACAACTACTTGAATGAGTGGTTCACTTCCACTGTCTGGACTTTCTTTCTTCTCAAAACCTTCTGGATCCACTGCAATCTTGCTTTCGTTCTCTATATTCCACAGAAACTGCTCTTGCCAAAGTCTCCAGCGACATGTTCCTCACCAAATCCAAAAGCCTCTACTCTATTCTTATCCTTCTTGACCTTTCTGCTGCCTTTGACACTGTTCAGCACCACCTTCTCCTTGATACCCTGTCCTCACTTAGATTTAGGGGCTCTGTTCTGTTCTGGTTTTCTTTTTATCTCTCCCAACGCACTTTTAGGTCTGTTCTGGTGGTTCCTCCTCTACCACCATCCTGTTTTCAGTTGGTGTACCTCAGGGCTCTGCCTTGGGACCTCTCATTTTCTCTCTCTACACTCTCCCTTGGTGCACTTATTTCCTCCCATGGTTTTCAGTACCATCTTTATGCTGACGACTCTCAGATCTACCTTTCTGCACCTGAAATCTCTCCAGGAATCCAGGCCCAGATCTCTGCCTGCTTATCCGACATTGCTGCCTGGATGTCTCATCACCATTTGAAACTGAACATGGCCAAAGCTGAACTCCTTATCTTTCCCCTAAACCCACTTACCCCTTTCTCCCTTCTTTATTTCTGTGGATAACTCTAAACTCCTCCCTGTTTCCTCAATTTGAAAACTTGGGGTCATCTTCAACTCTACTCTCTCTCTTTCTCTGCACACATCCGACACCTAAAACCTGTCGCTTCTTTCTCTATAACATTGGCAAAATGTGTCCTTTCCTTTCTACACATACTACTAAGATACTTATCAACTCTTTAGTCATCTCCTGTTTAGACTAATGCAGCCTCCTTCTTGCTGGTTTCCCTCTGAATCATCTCTCTCCACATGAATCTGTTCAAAACTCAGTTGCGCAGCTAATCTTCTGTCAGCTTTGATATGCTCATATAACCCCTCTTCTCAAGTCACTTCACTGGCTCCCTATTCGTTTCTGTATCCAGTTCAAACTTCTCCTACTGACCTATAAGTGCCTTCATTCTGCTGCAACTCACTACATTTTCTCTCTTATCTCTCACTACACCCCTCTTGGGAACTCTGCACTTCTGGCAAATCCCTTCTATCTGTGTTCTTCTCTTCCACCGCCAACTCCAGGCTTCGATTCTTCCATCTTGCTGCTCTTTATGCCTGGAACAAACTACCTGAGTCTGTACGTCAGGCTTCATTTCTCCTCCTTTTCAAATCCAGGATGAAAACTCAACTTTTCGAGGCCTCTTTTAGATTCTGATCCGCTTAGTCTCCTACGTGTTTCCATACCATTCCTCTAGATATATCCTTGTCCTCAGCTGATGAGCAGGGACTGTCTTTTACATGTGCCTGTACAGTGTTGTGTACGCCTTGATAAGTAGTAGTAGTAGTAATAAAGCCCTTTACATTGATGTGTACCAGTGTGATGCCTACACATGGCTCTAATGAGCAGCAGAACAACAGCACCTGATTTACTCAAATTCATCATGGTAGACATGGCTAAACAAGTCAAACTTTAACATTCTTCTGAAATGAACTATAAATTATACAGTTGTTGGATTTGATTGCACTTGCTTTTAAAAACTAACAACTGAATTGTCTGAAAACATTGGTGTGTGCTGGAGACAGACTTTTGATTCTTTACGGAAAGAGTGGTAGATGCGTGGAATAGTCTGCTAGTGGAGGTGGTAGAGACGAGGGCAGTATCTGAATTCAGTAAAGCATGGGACAAACACAGAAGATCTCGAAAGGAAAAAAAGGGACTGTAGTAGTTGGTATAGAAAGGCAGACTGGACAGACAATATGTTCTTTATCTGCTATCATGTTTCTATGACACACACTGATCATTTCTTAAACATCCAGCCTTTCCTGCCTTATAGCTTATGGTATTTGTTTTGGTAAATGAAAATTAGTATTCAAAAACAGTACTCAAAAAGGCAAGTGTGGCACAGTTTACAGCTCCTAGGGGAAGGAGGTCTTGACGACTACCCAACAGTAGCATCTAATGGCCAGATTCTTAGGAACACGGTCGCTGAATTCTAGAAGGAGCTGTGTCCCCTGGCCATACACTGTCATCAAGACAGCTGGGCTACATAGGAAAGGGAGTTGTAAAATTGCAAACGTCACTGTGTGGTTGTAAATGAAGACTCGTGGCACCATAGCCCGGTAAAGGCCAGTTGTCATTGAGCAAAAAGTCCAAGAAAAAAATTCAAGATTCATTCATAAACTTGATAAGAATCACTTGTGCTAGCATAGAGATACTCTTTTGTTGCCTATTTATTTTTTCAGCTGCATTCATCCCTGCACAGTGACAATTTTCAATATTAATAAATAAGGCAGAAAGGAGTCTTTGATCAAACTTACAATGTTAAATTCAATGCCAATAAAGCAAAATTCAATGGAGAACTGAGAGTGCATACAAAATTTCTGTATGAAGACATTTATAGTAACTTAATGATGCAATCTTAATAATCTCCATCTAATTTTGTTAATCGGTTTTAACTATGATTGTGACCTTGTGCTGTGCATTACTGTTAAAGATTCACTTTTCCAGGGCATTCAGGACTATCTCCAGTAATCTGATGATGGTATTCTTAAGCAGTAAGTCATCCCTGCTTTTCTCTTTGTCTTGTGGAACTGTTAAACGTGGTATATTTCATTGGTGTGCAAGAAAGAGATTAGGTCTGGGCAAAAGAGAATATGTACAGTAGGAGAGGGAATATGAGAGGAGAATGGTATACACTATGTGCAAAAGTGTGAAAAAAACAGCATGTTTGAACTAACGGTTCTTGTATTTCAGTAGATGGCCCTGAATGATCCAGTTCTGGGAGAAAAGAGACAAAGGAAGGGGTGGGGGGAAAGAACAGTATTCTTCCCTCACCCTAGCGTCCAATTCTCAATCTCTCTCTCTCTCTCCCTCCCCGCTCTAACACTTAGGAGTAACCTGATGGCTAGAGGAGCAGTGTGAGAACCAGGAAAGCCAGAGATAAAAGCAAGGCATAAGGAAAAAGGAGAGAGAGCTAGACTTACAGGGGTAGTTACTAAAGTGCTAAGGGAATAACGCATGACTTTTGTCTCTTAATATGCATTAAATCAAATGGCAAAATTGTGTTATTTTACTGTTACATACATTAATTTACTGCAACACAAGCTACAAAATCATGAGATGCAAAACACCTTATTATGTAAACTGAATAGTATGGCCTGCATTGAATTTCACAAGCTGTGTTATCCCAGGGAAAATAACGCCATCTGCTAACACTTGGCCAGTGCTCCCGGGTAACATGTTAAACGGTTTGGGTGCTTACTAATATTCATCAGGACTCCTTCCTCCTAACCTCAGTTAAGAATTCCCACCCTCTCAGAAGTCACCCCTGGACCCTTTCCCCACCCCTGGAAGAAGTCACCCCACCCCTCATGCCCACCCAAAGAAGCTATCCCCACTCTTCTTTAAAATCCCCCCATCCCATAGGTCTGTTCTAGCGGGTATGTGGCAAGAGTGATCCTCAGTTGCTCCTGCCCCATCTGGCTCTGGATTTCAAAATGGTAGCTCGCGACCCCTAGCAGTAGTCTCATGGATCAAGCTGTCCTTATATGGCTGCTTAACCGCCAGTGGTAGTACTGTGAGAGCACCTCTAGGGGATCATAAGCCACCATTATGAAACCCAAAGGCAGACGGGGCAGGAGTTACTGAGCATCACTCCTGCCCCATACCTGCTAGACTATCAGGGATTGGAAAGGTATCCCTGGAAAAGCCTATGGGAGGATGATGTGTCTTTTGGAAAGATGGGGTGCTTCTTTGAGGAGGACCAGAGAGGGAGACTTCTTCCAGGGTTAGAGAAAAGTTCCAAAGGTGACTTCAGTGTTGGTGGGGTCCAGAGGGATTTTTAGGAGAATGGAGGTCAATGATTGGAGGGCAGAGGAGGGTCCATTTGAACATTTGTATTGTCAAGTCCCTTTAAGATGGGACCCAGAAGCATCAGTCAATTTGTTAGCAGCCTGATGCTACTGAACAGGAAAGATAATGTAGCTGAGAGGTTGATCTCAAGTTGTATTATACAAGGAGTGGTGGGATCACCCCTAAACAAAGACATGGGGAAGGGGGGCCTGCACAGAGCGGCAGGTGTACCTACTCTTGACATCGTACTGGGCAGACTAGATGGACCTTACTGGTCTTTATCTGCCGTTATTTACTATGTTACTATGTTCTGTGGGAGTCACTAGTCTGTGGTACGGAACTACTGCAGGTTAGTGACTCCTGCTGTTAATTAACCTGGCTATAAAATCTAGCCTGCTTAGTTTTTAACCTTAGGTTTGTCCTACTTGGCTTTTTTTTCTGTCTCAATCTCTCTCTTTTTTTTTGCCTCAGTTTCCGGTCTTTTCTCTCGCTGTCTTTCTGTTCCGTTTTTTTTGTTTAATGTAAAATATTCTAGAACCCAGTTCAAAGGTTCATTACCTTGACATATATCTCCCACATAGACTTTACATTTTGGGAACAATTGAATTTTGTTAGGTGATTTGACTTTTTGCATTGCACAATAAAATTTTGTTTAGGCAAGACATTGGGAATGTGCACTTGCAAGTGAGAAAGGGTGTCAGAACACCAAACCAACATAAACCATACTTAACAGTGTGGCATCCTCCTGTCTGTCCCTAGATGAGGTGCGCACATACATATCAGAGGACTGCAGCTGGAATAGTCTTAATGTGTGGCTTTTGGACCATGGACCTGCTACAGATGGCTGCCCCAAATGGCCGATGACTCGTGGGATTGCATTTTGCTGCATTCCACTTTACATTGGGAACCAAATTGACCAAAAGGAAAGGGTTTGACCAATGAGAAGGAAAGAGAGAGGGGAGTTTTGTTTGAAATTATTCTGGCTGAAGAGAAGTGAGAGGGGTCCTGGCTTAGAGGATGAGTAGGAAGGCCCGGCAACTGCACTAAGGAAGGGAAGGCCCTGTTAGTTTTTTCCAAGCTGCAAGGAACAGTTTGCTATGTGCTTGCCTGGAAGCCAGAGGTAAAGAGAGACAGAGACGATTTTCTGGCTTTTCAGTGAGTGGAACAGCAGCTGAGGCTCCCCTTCCCCATATCTGCAGCTGCTAAGAGAGATCCTGGACTTAGGAGTGGAAGTCCCTGCTGGGGAGCAACACACGTCTCATTGGTGTGTATCTGGTTAATTGGCGTCCAGGCAGAGAGGAATCTGTTGTTTGCTCCTTTAATCTGCATACAAGGACTGAAAATTCATTCATGGGCAATTCTGCTAGTACCAGAGACCTCTGTGATCACCTGCCAGAAGGAGACTGATGAGGAACTGAAGCCTTTTACTATAATCATTTAAGTATGTGCTGCCACAAAATCATTTTCTAGTTAAGATAGCCTTTCTGAAAGTGGAACACGGACTGCATCAAGATTAATTGAATGTTTTGAGTTTTTTTTACCCTCTCTGTTTTTTTCTGTCTTTAGATTTGACTTTTCTCTTTACTCTCTTTTTAATATGAACCATTGATAGTTCAGTAGATGTGATTTACCCTTGATTGTTCATATATAGTACTGAATATCTTTGTGAAAATTTACAGAATAATTTAAAATGTTGATATAGTATTCATAGTTTGTCAACCTACTGAAAGAGATTTAAGATATGGTTAAGGTTTCATGTGTAGCTCTTGAATAGACAACCTGGTCCATGACATAATAAAAATCTGGTTGTTTACTTTGGGGTGTTCATTGACTGACATATAAATAAAGAAAAGCGGGACAGGAATTTTAAAATGGTCATTTCTGGTACAATTCCCCTCAGAGGCCCTCAGAAGCTCTACAACAAGGAGGCGTAGGATGAAAGTGAAAGGGGATAGATTTGGAAGTAACTTGCAGAAATATTTCTTTACGGAAAGAATAATAAGTGCGTGGAATAGTCTCCCAGTGGAGGTAGTAGAGACAAGGACTGTATTTGAATTCAAGAAAGCATGGGACAAACACAGAAGAACTCTGAAGGGAAAAAGGGACTGTAGGGCTTAGTAGTTGGTATGGAAGGGCCGACTGGAAAGGCCATATGGTCTTTATCTGACATCATGTTTCTATTCTCCGAGAGAGACTGATCAGTATACAGGACTCATCTTCAGGTGGAACTAGACCAGAATCAATTGTACTATATCGTAAGATGGAGAAAAATACAAAGAAGAAAAGGTTGATGCAGAGGAAGAGCAGTCTGAGAAAAAGAACCTCTATGGAGGCGAGAGCAGAATAGTAAAATTGCAACATTTGTATGGGATGATGGAGGCTGATTTTTGCCATGCTGTAATTTTGTTGTTTTGTCATGATAAATATGTACCATCCCAGCCTCTGAATCTAAATTTCCAGAAAATATGCAAAGAGGCGTCTTCTCAAGGAACTGATTATGCATTAGAGGGGGGGGGGGGGTGTCTGTACAGTTGCAACTGTTTTATAGCTACTGTGATAGCTATAAAGGAGGACCCAGGGGAAAATTTTATTTGATAAGGAAAGCAAATGAGAGAGCCGACTATTCTTTGTGACTTTCAGAGTACTTAGTGGATTATTGAAAAGTCTTTGGAGAGCAGGCTGGCACAATTGTTTCTTTGTCTGGAATTAGCGTGTTTGCATGAATGCTATTGCCAGGAGGTGAGGAACATCTGACCCTACCTTGTCTGCTCCCCTCTCTTTCCAGTCAGCTGTTGGAATTTCAGCGTTTAGCTATTTATTGGGGAGCATTTGCAATCCCGTTTCAGCACCTCGCTCCAAAACTTGATGTTCAGATGTACTGTAAATGTTATTTGAAACTCCGCCTGAAATCGAGGCACTACTGCACAGGTGAGCTTTTTCTGGAGAGCATCAAGAATCATGCAGAAATCTTTAATTAGTACGCCTTGTCGCTGATGGTCAGTTTGTCCCATATTTGACAAGAGGTCTGCAAGGGTGGAGAGCCAAGAAATAGCCTTATGGCTGTTACTTCCTGGGTATCCCAGGAGGAACGTGAGAAGCTGCTCTCTGCAAAGCTTTGTATTGCTCTCAGAAGGGTGCTGGATTGCGCGGAGTGGAAGGTAATGCAAAAATGGGAGAAAATACTGAAAAACTATACCTGTGGTCCTCGATTCACGCTAATTATTTTTGGCCATTGGAGGGCAAATAGAATCAAGAACTTAAATAACAGCTGCAATTAAAAACAGTGTGTAGCAAAAAGAATTTATTACGGCATAAAAAAAAGTAGGGTCCGATATTGAAAGGGATTAATATGGTTTACAAACCTGCTAACTGTGTTAATCCCCTTGGCTGTGATATTCAGCAGCACTGACTGTCAGTGCCACTGAATCTGAGGGTGCCACAGCTGCACGCCCTGATGCTAACCGATTGCAGCGGGATGTTCTGGGGGTAGCACCTGCTGATATTGAGCCGCTGCCCGGTGATTGCTAAGTGGTGAAAGACAGGCCTAACTTTAGCCGCTGAAGCTTATTGCCACTGCCCAGTTAGCATCACAGCAATCCGGATATCAGAACCGTGGACCCAGATATGGCCTGGTATTGAACATACGGGTCTAATGTTCAGCAGCGGCAGCTAGCTACTTTAGTGACGCTAGCCACCACTTCTGAATATCGGACCTGTAATGATCAGTATTGAAGGAAAAGTCATCATGGACATTCCATTAATGCCCTTCACTTGACCCATACACATGCCCACTAGTAACAATTCACGTAAATCAATATGTACCTTATATTTGTTTCAATCAATAGGCGCTGATATTTAGTATTTGGTATATATAGTAGGACTCAATAACAGTCATAGTTGCACACTTATGATCCTATGGGAGAGCACATCTCAGTTAAATTCTCCCTAAAAAAGATTTTTGAAAAACCTTTTTGTTATTTTTCCCCACGTCCTAAAGTTCACCATGGAAAACTCACTTTTAGAGTCTATGGCACTTTTTTGTGTCCAGAACCCCTAATGCTTGTCTTTCAAAAACCACTTTGGCATACTCTAATACCTAGAATCTCTTCTACAATATGTATTAGCCCTTTCTACATTTTCATGTACTTGCATTGACATTTTGACCGTTCTCAGAGCTTACACTAACTCACAAACACCTTATATAGCCCCACTTATAATCAGAGGAACAATTTCTAAATCTGAGTAACTAAGAAGATAATTGGATAAAATGGGAGGGAAGGGGACTTTGAAAGTTGTTCTTTCCCTGTTCAGGTAAAAGTACCCGTACTGTTTTACAGTGTAAATATTTTTACCAGTGTCAAAAAGAGGCGCATTAATTTCCTTTTGAGTATGGAGTTTGACTTGATCCCTCTCCTCCCTCTTGGACATTGCTGTTGATCAGTATACTGGTCACCATGCTCTCCTCCTCTGGGAATGTGGGTGTTTCTATGATCAATATGCCACTTTGCTGCCTCCGAAAGTGTTATGACTAATTTTTGTTAAGTGAAATGGGTTAATAATGGCCCCTCTACATTGCTGTATGTCCGAGAATGAACCAGTTCAGAGAATAATCAGTGTAGTTTTAGACAAATGGGAATGTCATGCTGGGCTTTTCATTTTTCATGCCCCGGATTTCCATTTTATTGCAACCAACAATGCACTAAATCGCTTTCACTTTTCCCATTAGACCAGTTTCTACAAATCATCGCATTAAATTGATTGTGTACTGCATAATTTAAGAGGCATGCAATAGTTATTATTTATGCAGTGACTCATCATTTCTCCCTGCGTGTTATACGAAGTCTAAAAATAATTCTTCAGTTGTTTACATTGTAATGAGTCAGCTGAGGATCTCTTTCGACTTGTTTCTCACAAGTAAAGACATATGTTGCATTGAGCTGCAATCAGCAGAAAATGATGCATGTTAATAAAGCAAAAAAAAATTAAGAAATCAAGTTACTTAAAGGCCTATAGATAGATAGATGCTACATACATACATACACACACACTGTATCTTGGCAGAGAGAGGAAATGACGGAGAGATTCAATAGCTCAAGGCTACCCAAAATACAGATAATCATGGGAAACATGTTCTAGAATGATACAAGCCTGGGGCATGAGGCACATCAGGAGTACAGAAAGGGTGGCGGAGCATGGAGCAGCCTCACAATGCACATGGGGGAAGATAGAGAAATGGTACAGGAATGAGAGCATGTACGGTTCTTAGTAGGAAACTGTAGAGAAACCGAGAGATCAAGCATGGTCTGCAGCGCTGCAGCCAACAGGGAAATGGTGAGGCTGGATGGGCCTTTTGACCCTTATCTGCCACCTGATTCATAGTTTCTACAGTATAAAGTCAGAATCCAAATGCATGGAAATACTGTTTACTCTCCAGGCCATGAACTTACTTCACCTTTGCTGTACTGGACCTCTTAGTTGGAATCACAGTGACGTAGATGGTAGATAGGTATGTATGAATCGTCTGAAATTATCTGAATTTATGCTATATTAATGGTTTAGCTCAGGATATTTTACATGTATATTTTTCCTGTATGTTTAGTCCAGAACCGTGCCAAATCATGGCGACCACATCTATAAAACGATACCAGTAAAATGAAGACAGTTCAGAGCTGAGCCATAAAAATGATGCTTACTTGTGTTACAAACCATACACAGAAATTTGGGATGTGATTTTTAGGAGACTTCAGTGAGAAGGTATCTCTTTAAAATATCAAGGACAAGCGGACCTCAGATGAAACTGAAGTGAAGAAAACTCAGAAACAATGTGAGGAAAACATTTCAATGAAAGAGATGTCTAGTGATAGAATTCAAGCGTTCTTGGGACAGACACGAAGAAACCTTAGTGGTAGGTCAAGGAGAAGGAGGTGTAGAGCAGAGGCTGAGAAGATCTGTGGCAGCACAGAAGACGAGTTTAGATTGGTAGACAACTAATCCTTATCAACTGATCTCACCTCTGCTTCTGTCGATCTTGTCCGTTTGCTTTAGTGACAACTTCAATATTTTTTGAGTTGTTTTAGGTGTCTTGGCTTCATGCTGCACACTTATTCTTTCCCCCTCTGAATAACATAGGAGTCAATTTTCAAAGGGTGTAGTTGCCTAAATGTCAGGACAAGACCCCAAAAGAGAGGCTTGAACTGGGCCAACTCAAGAGTTCAGGGTAGGATTTTAACTGCTAGATTAGTTAGTGATCTGGAGCAAGTCGGAACGAAGGCTGTGTCAAATAGTTCTCATGACTAGGCCACTCTGTGTTTGGAACTGGATGAGGCTTAGCTATAAAGAGCTGCTAGGAATGAGGAAGTGTTCCCAGCAACCTAAAAGCTAACTAGGTTTATCGCTACTGAACCTCTAGCATACTGAGTCCTGGCTGCCAAGCTTCAGACTTTTTGTTACCTAACTGTTGCAAGTTCCAATTTCCAGTCTTCACCTTTTTTCTGCCAAGTTCCTGCTGGAAGCCTGCTTTATATATCTGCTGAAAGTTCTGGTTCTAGGATATCTTGTTACACCCATCACTTCAAATATGTGCTTGTCTTATCTGTCCATAGCTGCAAGATCCTGTTATCTGTCCATCCTTCTATATTAAGGCCCCACCATACTCATGTCCAACCTGGCCTTGTAATTACATAGATGGCAGTAATCTGACACTAACTTTGGGAATTAGGGTCTAAAATCACCCCTCTTGAAATTTGACTTAAGATTGACCATCTAATTTAGCTTCTCAAAAAGTGTGCAGCTTCAGAAGCATTCATGGGGGGGGGGGGGACATTACCTTTCTCATACTGAAAATCGGTGTTCGGTGGCAATCTTTGTACAGCATTGTCGACATGTAAAATATGTTGTAAAGTATGTGTGACTGAATACATATTGTGTAAGTATGCAGTACAGCTATACAAGCAGCATGAAGAGGCATTCCCAGGGACAGAGTTTGGGGGGAGCAGAATTGTGATATATGCATTCATTCTATGAGATATACGAGCATGTGCACAGTGTATGAGATATGCGAGATATGTCAGCATATGTACAGTGTATGAGATATGCGAGTACGCTCACAGTATATGAGATATGTGAGTATGCATACAGTGTATGAGATATGCGAGTACGCTCACAGTATATGAGATATGCAAGCATTTATTTTATTTATTTATTTATTTACATTCTCTTATATACCGCGCTATTCTGCATCAGTGCGGTTTACATTGAACAAACTGAAATTACATTGAACAGGGCATTATAACTTGGAGATAACTATTTTACAGGGAACATGGGCTATGGAGGGTTAAGTGGCTTGCCCAAGACCACAAGGAGCATCTGTGGGACTAGAAACCCCAGTCCTTCCAGCCCAAGGTTGCTGTCCTCTAGTGTGATTTGAACCCCCGACCTTCCGGCCTGAAGTACCTTGCCCCAACCACTAGACCACTCCTCCACACATATGAGATATGTGAGTACGCATACAGTGTATGAGATATGCGAGCACATGCACAGTGTACACAAACACATTTACACCTTCTTTGGAGCAGCTGTAAACTTGTGCTTGGGGATCTGTGTGCTACTGGCGTTGGCCCTAGGTGCCTGTTTTATAAAGAAACATAAGTGCGGCCCTTCTAAAATAAAATTCCAATTGATCAATAATTCTGAGATTAATCAAACCCAAAATGGAAACTAATTCACATCATCAGTAAGGAGCCTTTTTTGTAAAGCCCAGTAACCCATTAGCGCAGGGGTCTCAAACTCAAATTGCTTTGAGGGCCAAATGAGGACTTGTAAAATAACCCGGGGGCCGCATGAGACGTGGGACCTCATTTGCATAAGGGACCTCATTTGCATAAATATTTGCATAATGTTACCATACCCTAACTTTTAGTAAACATGCCTCTTAATGAGTGCATGAATAAAGAAAGACTAAAAGATTTCTACATTACTATAATCCAGTGCCAACCGCCAGGCACATTAGGAACTACTACAAACAAACACTGCCCATTTAGAACCCATAGCAAACCCGCCATATCCTAACAGCACTACCAGGACTCACAAAGCACCATACCCTACCTATCAAAAGGCAACACTGCAAATATTAAATCAGTACATTTCAGAGAATAACAATACATGACCTACTGGGGACAGAGAACAAGTAGCAATGTCAAATAGGAATTACATAAACAGAATACCTCAGCTCAGTTACACATGCAGAATACACCATCACCAAACAAGGAATCAAAATTTAGAAACAAGACAATTAAACTGGGACCCCCAAAAGCCAAACTTGGAATGTACAACAACACTGTAGAAATAAAACTATAAATTAATTTCCTCTTGTACTAAACAAAGCGCAGACATTATTGATGCACATTTCCTAGAACTGACATATTCCAGTTAATAAATTCAAAATAAAGATATTTTTCTACCTTTTGTGCATTTTTTTTCAGTTGCAATTGTTCCAGCCACTTTCTTCTGGTTTCTTCGTGCCTTCTGCTAACTCTCCATCGTCTGCTGTCCATTTGTCCTTTCTTCTCTCTTCTAGCTTTTTCCATTCTCCCTCTACATCTGCTTTAACATATTAATCTTTCTCCTTTTGCTCTTTCCTCATTCCTATTTCATCCACTCAAATTTTACCCCTCCATCCTCAATCCCCACTTACTCTCCCAATACCTGGCCAATTGTAGATTTGTCTTCCCTCCCACACAAAATATTTTCCCCTCTCCATTTCACTCTCCCAGCTCCATCCCATTCTAATCCTCCCCCAACATCAGCTCCCTTCTAGTTCCAGTCCCACACAGCACCGCCTCCCTTCTAGTCACTGCATCAGCCCATTTTCAGTCCTAGCCCCCCATCAGCCCATTTCCAATCGTAGCTCCCCCCCATCAGCCCATTTCCAGTGCTAGCTCCCTCCCCTCACAGCCCATTTCCATTCCAAGGCTCCCTCCCCATCAGCCATTTGCAGTTCAAGCCCCCCTTCCACTCAGCCCATTTCCAGTCCTAGCAGAGCCCCCAGCCCATTATCAGTCCTAGCCCCCCCATAGCCCATTACCAGTCCTAACCCCCCATAGCCCACTTCCAGTCTTACCCCTCATAGCCCATTACCAGTCCTAACCCCCCCCCCATCACCCCATTTTCAGTGTTACCCCCATCACCCCATTTTCAGTTACCCCATCATAGGCCATTGCCAGTCCTAACCCCCCCATCACCCCATTTTCAGTATTACCCCCATCACCCCATTTTCAGTTACCCCCTCATAGGCCATTACCAGTCCTAGCCCCCCCCCCATAGCCCATTACCAGTCCTAACCCCCCTCCCACCATCAGCCAAGGTAGATTTTAAAAAAATGTATATTTGCTGCTGCTGCCGCAGTATTAAGCGTCCCGCGGGCCCCTCTGCCTGGCAGAGTCCTCTCCTCCCTGCAGCATCAGCTCCAAAAGCGGCGGCTTTCAGAGTCGCGAAGAGAGAGAGTTTCTCTCGCGCGGTTCTGAAGACTCTCTCGCTGCTCTTCAGAAACTCTCTCTCTTCGCGGCTCTGAAAGCCGCCGCTTTTGGAGCTGATACTGCAGGGAGGAGAGGACTCTGCCAGGCAGAGGGGCCCGCGGGACGCTTAATACTGCAGTGGCGGCAAGTTTGGAATGTTGTTTTTTTTTACACGCCGGTAAGTGCTTCGCGGGCCGCACAAGATGCTCTCGCGGGCCGCATGTTTGAGACCCCTGCATTAGCGTGTAATATGCAGCAACTAGCAGCCAGGAACACTAACATGGGGACATGCTAGTGACCATGCACACTAACGGGCACATTAACGGGCCATGGCACACACAAGTGGGAAATGGGTGGAGTGTGGACATGGAGAGCACATCACTGCTAGTACGAGGGCAATTACTGCAAGCTCAGTGGCAAAATGACAGTGCAAGTGCCCCTGATGGCACCTCTGTGGGTGGTGCTAGGCGCACCCGCATTAATGCACCGCGTATAAGGGAACCTGGTCATACGTTAGCTGCTGGGAACATGCTGGTCAGTCACACCCCAACTGCTGACATGAAAGCTCTGCGCTTAATGTGTTTTTGTAACGTCCCGTCTACTCCCAATGCACTTGGTGAAAGAGGTACATTATTAAGATAAGTTACAGCGGGCCCGATATCTGAAAGACGTTTACAAGGTTTGCAGCCCTGTAGACTGTGTAAATGCCTCTAACCAGATGATTCAATGGCACTAACACTGTTAGTGCCACTGAATATCCCCGATCATCTCCCTTACACGCCCCGATGCTAATCGCTTAGCATCGGGGCGTGTCGTGGGCGTTCCAGGGAGGAGCGGAGGCGGCAGCCAGGCAGCGGTGATAGTTCATGCTGCCCAGTTGGCAATCTGTGGCTAAAAGAGAGGAGAGGCAAAAGCTCGCCTATCTTTTAGCCGCAGATACTAACTGGGTAACATTCAGTATCGTCGTTGCCCGGTTAGCTGCTGCGGCTGAGAGGCTGTGCGGCAAACCTGGCTGTTTAATGCTGGCGCTGCATATTTATTTATTTATTTATTTAACAACTTTTATATACCGCACTATTTACAGTCAGCGCGGTTTACATAGAACAATGAAACATCAGATAAGATACATATTATCCGTATTATTTTTACATAGAACAGGAACAAAAAACTTGGGTAACCAGGGTAATATTTACAAAGAAAACTAAACACTGACTAATTACATATGAACAGAATATAGCCTGAAAAGAATCTGGTTAGGATGAGAGAGGGGTATGAAGAATTACTGAGTTAGCAGAGGTTACGGGTTAAGAGCGTGAGGGGTGCTGTTGGAGTGATCTTGTGTTATTATGTTTCTGGGAAATATTTGATGAAAAGGTGATGCTTCAAGGCCTTTTTAAACTGGGATAGATCAGCAATGGCCCTAATGTGTGGTGGGAGGGTGTTCCACAGTTTTGGAGCGCATAAACTGAAGGAAACGGTTTACAGTTGCGGAAAATGCATCTTAAAGACTCTTTTGGAACTTTTAGCAAGTTTAATTCCGTGGTTCTTCTAAGCCTGTTGGAAGGGATTGGTTGGATCAACTCCGATAGTGAGGGGGGAGCAAGTCCTTTGTGAGCTTTGAAGGCTAGTAGCAGAGTTTTGAATGTAATTCTAGCTTGGATAGGCAGCCAGTGTAATTGTTTCAGGAGAGGTGTTACATGTTCTCTTTTTGGTGCCCCGAAAAGCACTCTTGCTGCACTGTTTAATGCTAGTTGAAGCGGGATAAGAGTAGATTGGGGGAGACCCTGTAAAATACAGTTTGCGAAGTCAAAGTGTGGGATAATTAGAGCTTGATAGACTGTGCGGAAATCATCTGGATCAATCAGTTGGCGGAGGTGTCTGCGGGAGCGAATTTTAACATAAATTGCCCTTACAGTGTTGGCTATGTGGATCTTCATATCTAGATTCTGATCAAGTGTAACTCCAAGGTAACGGATGTGAGATTTTACTTGCAGCTTGGCAGCTTGAACTTCAAGGAATGTGGGTGGTGTGAACTTAGAGTCCCTTGAGATAAAAGAACCTCTGTTTTTTTGTTCTGGATTCTGAGATTTTGAGTTAGTAGCCAATCTGAGATGGCGTTAAAACAGTTGGTTATGGGGGTGAGGTTGATCTTGTCTATGCAGAACGGCATATATAATAACACGTCATCGGCATATATATCATATAGTTGACATTGAAGGACCTGATAATGTTGCATAAGGGTTGCATGTAGATGTTGAATAATAGTGAAGACAAAGAGGAACCTTGCGGGACTCCTTGTTCTTGGTGAAACGGATCTGATGTTTCACCATTTGAGCGGACTGTTGCCATCTATCTGAGAGGTATGAGATACACCATTCGAGAGCATTTCCACAAAGGCCCTTCTCTTTTAGGCGGAAAATGAGAAGATCGTGACATACCGAGGTCAAAAGCAGCCGCAATATCTAAAAAGATGAGAACAAAGCCTTGTTTGATGTTGTCGATACCAGAATTTAGGCTGTTGAGGAGTGAGGTAAGGAGCGTTTCGACCCCGTGGTATTCTCTGAATCCATGTTGACAGGTATCCAAAGGCGCTTCAGTATCGATATGGTCTTGCAGTTGTCTGTAGGCTATTTTTTCAATTATTTTAGCAAGAGTAGGTATGCTGGAGATAGGTCGGTAAGAGTCTGTTTTGTGTGGATCTAACTTGAGATTTTTTAGTAGAGGTCTGATGGAAGTCTGTTTGAGGGCAGCAGGGAATGAGCCGGTATCAAATGATAGGCTTATGATCTTGGATATTATTGGAGCAAACTCTTTGCGAAGGTCCTTTATCCAAAAGGCATTATATAGCTGGGGTTAAGGGTCGGCGCACACGGCTCTGCATCATAGCAGCACATAGCCTGCAGAACTCAATATCGGGCCCAACCCTTTTGTTTTCAAAACTTGGATTAATGGTTATAAATATGAAGGTTTTCCAGAGTATGATACGAAATAAACCTCTGGTTTTTACTCCAGCTATGAAAGTCCTAATTAAATATTAGATATTGTGGATTACAGAGCACTTTTAATGTTGTGGGTTGGTTTTAGTTTTAGCTTTTATAAAATAAACACCTTTTTTGTCATTCCGCAGAAGGGAAAGGGAACTGGATTTAGCTCATGCCTTTCTCAGAAGTTCAAGGTAAATTACATTCAGCGCTGTAGCTATTTTTCTGTCCCTCGAGAGCTTACATTCTAAAGGGTCGATGCAGAAACCTGGTGTTGAAGTCGCACGCTACTAGCCATGCACACGATTTTCTAGCGTGCAAGTACCTCAAACGTTATAAGCCGGTATGCAGCAAGGGAAGCATATGCAAATGAGTTATGCGCAAAATCTCAGCATAAAGGGCGAGAGTGGGGGAGAGACATGCGCAGGCGAGATGCGTTAGCATTGGCGCTGCACGCATGCACATGGATTTCACATGCTCATGGCAGTACATCACATGGTGCATTCCCCAGGGCTCTGTGGCTCAGTTCTCTGTTGTTTCCCCCTTTCTTTCATGAGCAGCTCTAGCCTGTGCAAGCAGCAAAGCCACTCAAGGGAAAGAAGCAAAAGACATTTCTTCCTACACACTGAACTTTTCACCTATATGTACAAAAAGTCCACGCCAAAGGAATGACCTCCAGCGGCACACATGCTAGAACACTCTTTTCCTTCATGTGCCAGAATTTTATGTCACCTCTTGTGAGGCATATGAACAACGGCACTACTGAACTTTGCGCTCCACCATCTGATCCTCTATGCATTTCTCTGCATCAGGTGATGACTTCATTAGCATCTCATTTGGGCATCATTTAGATACGCATGGTGCTGTTGTGTGTGCTCCTCTTTCTGTGCAGATAACATGCGCACCAGTCTTTTCTCTATATAGCTCACTGGCGGTGGTTGTGCATAAATGTCACGCTACCTGGGTGCAAAGGGCACGCTAGCATTTCTGCATCGGCCTGTAAGTTCATATCTGAAGCAGTGAAGGGCTAAGTGACTTGCCCAAGATCCCAGAAACAGCAATGGGACTTGAAACCTAGCTTCTCTAGACCTCAGCTCACTGCTCTAACCATTAGGCCACTCCTCCACTCCACAAGTACCGTTTAAAAAAAACTACCCTTCATTTGCCTAACCACAGTGCAGAAAAAGCAGATCTAAATATGTGACCAAATTTTGTTTGCCTAATTTGGTTGAAACTAAAAGTTTTTCCTACCCCAGCCACCTGGAACTTTGCTAGCAATTTCAGGCACTCTGCTACTCATGCTAAAAATTCACTCTGTCAAATGGTTCCAATCATAGATGGACAGCTGACAGCAGCAAGTCAAAGACGGACAAAACAAATCAACACCATTCACAATACACCAGGGCATCCCACAAGGCTCATCCATCTCCTTGCTACTTTTCAACGTATATGTACAGCCCATCTATAACATGATAGCGAAACACAACATCCATTACCAACTATGTGCTAATGACATCATGATATACACCCCAATCAACATAGACAAACCTGATTAGTCTTCCATAACCAAATGCTTAGAAGCAATGACTACATGGCTTAAGGACAGCAGCCTAAAAATAAACTACTAGAAGACAGAAGCTCTCCACGTCACAAGAAACACATCATTCCTCCCCCCCCCCCCCTACAATAAAACTACCACATAGAAATGTAACAGTAAGGAATGAAGAAAGGTATCTGGGATTCATGTCCCTCCACAACTAAACAACTTACAAAAATGTTCATCAATGTCAAAAGCTGGCTCAGTAGACACAACTTCATCAATCAAGAGAAGACCAAAGCACTCTAATAGCCACCAACCCAATGTTTATCCAACCATCAACAATAGAATTTGGTGATGTAAAAATCAAAGTCAACTCTGAGACAAAATACTTGGGCATAACAGTAGATCAGCAACTAACTTCCAACCTCACATAAAAAGGACAACAGCCTCAGTCTACTACAAACTAAGAATCCTGAAGCACCTCCACCCCCTACTCACCCCAGACCTCTTCCAAATAGTGTGCCAGGCAATGATTACACTAGGACTGAAGGATAAAGTGGTATAAAAAAAAACCTGTTAAAGAAATAAATAAATAAAGACCAAATGGCCCCTCCATTCTGACCAGTCATTCTGGTTTGTACTTAGTACTGCCAAGGATTTAGCCCATATGCCCATTGTTTTACTGCCTTCTTCCTACATAGATGAGTATACAAGTTCCTGTACTGGATATAACACCCAAGTAATCATCAGCCTTTGTAATAGTTAACACAGTGGTTCTCAGACCTGTCCTGGGGACCACCAGTCAGTCGGAGTTTCAGGATATCCGCAATGAATATGCACGAGAGAGATTTGCATGCTTACTACCTCCATTATATGCAAATCTCTCTCGTGCATATTCATTGGGGATATCCTGAAACCCAATTGGCTGGTAGTCTCCC
Organism: Ichthyophis bannanicus; assembly: GCA_033557465.1. Classification (NCBI taxonomy): domain Eukaryota; kingdom Metazoa; phylum Chordata; class Amphibia; order Gymnophiona; family Ichthyophiidae; genus Ichthyophis; species Ichthyophis bannanicus. The sequence goes on from CM066033.1 coordinate 551,518,538, forward strand.
CAGGACAGGTTTGAGAACCACTGGTTTAACAGATACCAAAACCAGTGAATTTATTGCCCAAAAGCAAATGAGGTTGAGGCTTGAAAATCTGTTTTTTGAGGTTGTTGTGGCTTTCCTGATTGCATTAATCAGCAACAGGGCCAGTGCAAGGATTGGAAGCGCCCTAGGCAGGACTTCATCCTGCTGTCCTGCGCGCCCATTGCTACTGCTGCCCCTCTCCGGAGCCAGCAACACTGGCAATGGCAAGGGAACCACAACATACCACTTATCAAAGGTTCTGGCGTTGCATTGTGGTTCCTGCCTGCTATTATTGGCCGATTCTGCCCCCCTGGAAATCTGCATCAGAGGGGGAGAGGAAGCGGCCAGTGATAGCAAGAAGGAACTACGATGCAATGCTGGAGCCTTTGGGAAGCGCTGCACTGTGAGTCTCTTGCCATTGCCACCACTGCTGGCCCCGGAGAGGGGTGACAATGGGTGCCCCCAAAAGGTTGGCACTCTAGGTGACTGCTTAGTTTGCCCAACAGTAACACCAGCCCTTATCATTGACATCTTTTCAATATTGATCTGTTTGGGGTCTGGAAAGTTGAACCTGCTGTTTCAACCTAGCAGTTTTGTGGCTTGCAGTTTCAAAACATCATGCTTGCTGTATCTCGTCTAGTTTAGAACATAAGAACATAACGGTATGCCATACTGACTCAGACTAATGCTCCATCAAGCCCAGTATCCTGTTTCCATCTGTGGCCAATCTAGGTCACAAGTTCCTCTCAGGTTCCCAAAAGGTAGACAAATTCTATGCCGCTTATCCCAGGGGTAAGCAGTGGATTTCCCCAGTCCACTTTAATAATGGTTTGGGAACTGCTGCTGCAGGAACCATTTTGAAACCCAGCCACACTAACAGCCTTAACTTCATCCTCCAGCAATGAATTACGTAGCTTACTTATGTGTTGATATAAGAAATATTTTCTCTGATTAGTATGAAATGTACTATTTTGTAACTTCATTGCATGTCCCTTGTCCTAACACGGTTAGTGCCGCTGAATATCCGCAGGTGCACGCCACTGCCCGGTTATCACTAAGCAACAAAAGTCAGACACAGTAAAGGCTGGCCTAACTATCGCCGCTGCTGAATATGGGGCCGCAATACTTTTTGAAGGAGTAAACAACCAATTCATACTATCATTCGCCATTTACTTGTTCTAATCTGTTTATTATTTTCTAGATCTGTATCATATCTCCTTTCAGCCATCTCTTCTCCAAGTCAAAGAGCTCCAGCCTTTTAAGCCTTTCCTTATAGGGGTGTTCTTCCATCCCCTATGATGAAATTACCCTTCTCATACCTTTTCCAATTCTGCTATATTTTTTTTGACGCAGCAACCATAACTATGCAATACTCAAGGTGTGGTCATCATCTTGCTGGACAGTACCTGACCACCTGTTTGTTGCCAGCATTGACCTCATTAGTTTCTGGGGAGCTATAACCCATTCGTTTCAACCTGGCTACTCCATAATTGTTGAGGGTGTCTCTAGTTTGTACTTCCTTTATTTGTCCCCTGTTTTCTCCCTTGAGGGAGTGAAGGGTGGGTTGTTTGTAATAGTTTAATCTGAACCCTGTTCCTTCCATTGCCCCAAGAATACATCGATACCATAAAGATATTTATTTATTTTTATTTATTTGAAAACATTTATATACCGCCCCTTCCCAAGATCAGGGGCAGTTTACATAGAACAATGGAACCATACATAGAACGTTATACAACATTGCAACTATTTAGAAAAAACAGTATAATCATAAAACTTAGTAACTATTTACAATTTTCATCATAACTTTAAGGTTCATGATTGGGCATGGTTAAATACTTTTGTATGAGGTGAGACAATGTTTGTCAGCGAATACAGTGGAGATGAGACTGTTATTGTATGGGAAGGGTATTTGGGTGGGCTTGTCAACTCGTGCTAGGGGTGGCTAGATACCAGCTATAGTCTAAGTTATAATAGTGCTGCATGAATAAATATGTTTTCAGTTCCTTTCGGAACGTTTGGAGGTCTTTTATCTCCCTTAATTGGACTGGGAGATTATTCCATTGAAAAGGTGCTACATAGGAAAAAGCACTGTTGCTTGTTATTTATTTTGTCTTTCTTATCGATTCTGGTACTAGAATGGTACTGAGGTTCCTCCTTCTTCTCATTCTATTCTCAGGGGGGCTATGGATCAATGTAGATAGATATGATGGGGCAATCTTGTTAATTAACTTAAAGGTAGTCACTATGGTTTTATGTTGGATCCTGCTGGCGACAGGAAGCCAATAAAGAGTGTATAGTATGGGAGAAATGTGGTCAGATAACCTGGCCTTGGAAATTATTCGGACGGTAACATTCTGAGCCATTTGGAGTATGTTTTGGTTCTTCTTTGTTATGCCTTGGAGTATCCCATTGCAATAATCCAGGTGAGGGGTTATTAGAGCTTGTGTGACAGTTCTGAAATCATCTTTGTTTATAAGTGGTCTTAGTTGTTGGATGGCCTTAAGCTTGAAGAAGATTGTTCTGGCTGTTTGCTTAATGTGGGAAGTGAAGCTAAGAGTCCTGTCAAGGGTGACTCCTAAGTATTTAATCTCATGCTTCACTGGAAGAGTGAAGTTCTGGAGCTTGATGTCTGGTGGAGGGGTGAAGTTGGGGATTCTTGAAGTAAATAGTACTTCAGTCTTTTTGAAATTGATGTACATATTCTTTGAGCGGAGCCATAGTTCCGCCTCGGAGAGGTAGGCTGCTAGGTTGTCATAATTAGGGTCAGATATGTTAATTGTGGAGAACAACATGATGTCGTCCGCATAAATATGTTAGTTTATATTGTGTCTTTTAAATATGGTGCATATTGGTTGCAGGTATAGGTTAAAAAGGAGGGCAGAAAGTGCAGATCCCTGTGGTATTCCCTGTTCCTGTGGGAAAGGTGATGATGCAACTTGATCGACTTGCACATATTGTGTGCGGTCAGATATGTATGATTTAAACCAATCAAGAGCTACTTCCTTTATACCTAATTGACTGAGTCTAGAGATGAGGATGTTATCATTTACACTGTCAAAGGCAGCAGATATGTCAAGGAACACCAATATGAAGGCTTGTTTGATGTTGTCCATGCCCTTGATGAGGGCGTCAACCAGGGCAAGGAGGAGAGTTTCCATGCCATGGAAAGGGCGAAACCTATATTGATGTTCATCGAGATGGGCAGAAGTGTCTATAAAGTCCTGAAGCTGGAGCTGGACAACCTTCTCAATGATTTTAGTTAGAAAGGGAATACTGGCGATAGGTCAATATGAGGATGGGTCATTGTTGTTTAGAGATTTGTTTTTCAGCAACGGGCGAATTGCAGAGGGTTTGAGTTCATTTGGTAGAGAGCCTTGGTATAAGGATTTGTTTATTATGTTTAAGATGTAAAGGGTAAGTTCTTGTTTTGTTGTCTTGATCCAGGCTACTGGGCACGGGTCCAAGAGGGATGTGGTTGTATTAAGTTTTGTAATTACACTGTGCAATTGCTTTCTATCAATGAGGTGGAAAGATTTCCATTCATTGGTGTTATTCATTATTGGGGGAAAGGGGTCACGTACTGGAGGGGCACTTTGTTTTAGTTTGCCAGCAAAATAGTTTGCTAGAGTTTGAGGATTAATAGGAATCTTGTGCCTGTTAACAGTGGGAGCTTAGATAATGATTTAACAATCTCGAATAATTCCCTTGGACGGTTGACAGCTTTAGATAGGATTATTGTACGGTGCTGTTTTTTGGCATTATTTACAGCTACCTTGTAGGAGTTAAGAGATGCAAAATATAGGTTACGGAGTTCTGGTGGTTTTTTTTGTTCTCCATTTATATTCTAACTTTCTGAGTTCTTTTTTAAAGTTAGCTAACTCAGGAGTATACCATTTTTCAGATATTTTTCTATCGGGTCTGCTAGTTATAGGAAATGGTTGGGAAGCTGTCTTTATTGTAGTGTTCCAATTTGATACAGCTTTGTCAAGGCTGCTTGGGTCTTCGTCCAGCTGAGGTATAATTGTTTCAAGGAACTTTTCCACAACAAAAGGTCAGAATCTCGGACCTTGGTGTGTGGTGGTGTGAGGCAAGATGGAGGTGTGAGGAATGTGAATAGAAAATTGTATCATAGAGTGGTCTGACCATGGGACCTGGGTTATGGTAGGAGGAGTGTATTGAGGTAGTTTAGTTATGTGTTCAGGAAGGAAGACCAGGTCAAGGGTATTACCTTTAACGTGTGTAGGATAATTGATTGTTTATAACCCATTTCCTCCTTTAGGAATGTTGTTGATTGGTTATTAGTGAGGGTGGCCAGATTAAAATCTCCAAGAATAATATGAGGTTTTCTCATTGGGGAAATTGCAGGCAGATTCTGGGATGGTTGTTATATTCTGAGTATCTGATGTGGGAGGTCTGTAGAAAAGGCAGATAGCTATGTTTCTGTTTTCTATTTTTAGAATACTCATGCCATCTTGGTTATCGCAAATGGTGGGGGAGCAGTTAAGATCAGATTTTGCTATTGTGAGTACTCCTCCTCCTCCTCTTTTGCGATCTCGGGTGTAATTGAATAAAGAGTATCCATTCACTTTTAGTTGATTTAGGGTGATGGAATCAGATTCAGTTAACCACTTGTAAATAACCTATGTAAATAGTTTGGACAGTTTTTTACATCTGTCATTATTTGTAAAAAGTTAGAAAGTTTCTCTGTTTCAATGTAATGCATATCTATTCCATGTAAAAAAGTTAAAAAGTTCTCTGTTCAATGTAAAGTATACAGAAGTATACATAATTTGTTAAATTGTTCCATGTAAACCGCCCTTGATCACTGGAAGGGGCGGTATAGAAGAAATAAGTAAATAAATAAATAAAATAAATAAATAAATGTTTCTGAGATGCAGAGAAAATCTGGTTTTTCATCAATGATGAAGTCTGTTATGAGCGGGATTTTATTTCTAACTGATCTGGCATTGATGAGGATGAATTTTAGAGTTTGTGGAGGATTAGAGATTTTTTTGAGATTATCTTTTGGTGTTAATTTTATATGGATTAGCCTCGGTCTGAGTTTTCAGATGCTGAGGGTTCTATCTGTGAATGTGTTGTAATAGTTATGGTATTCTTGTCTACGGTGGTAGGGATATAAGAATCTGCAGCCCTCTCAATGAAGAAATATTTCTCATGTTTCCTCTGAACGTTTCTCCTTCTTCCAATATTATATCCTGACCCCTGGAAAATGTCAATTTTTTTATAATGCACTGAAACCTGTAAAATATTTGAATGTTTCCATCACATCCCCCTTTGTCTTCATTCCTCCAGCAAGGATATTTTAATTGACTTCAGCCTTTCTTTGTAGGATTCATGTTAGAGGATCTGTATATTCTGTGAATTCTGTGTGCATCCTCTCCATATCCTTATGAAGGTATTTTTATTTATTTATTTATTTATTTATGGAGGTATGGCCTCCAGGACTGAACACAGCACTCAAGGTGAGCTCTCACAAGAGATCTGTACAGAGGCAATGTCATCTTTTTCCTCTCTTTGTGCAGCCCAAGCATACTTTAAGCCTTCAGTGTTACTTTATTCCATTGACTAGCTACCTTCCCAGTTTTTCTCCTTCTGAGTAATATCTAGCAAGTGGGTTTTATAAATCAGTTTTCTTGTGTAAAATAGTTTTTGCAGACAGAAAATGGCTATTATGAAATTGGGTGGCATTTATGTGCATAAAAAGGTAGGAAGACTGAAAGACTGGGCCTAGTTTTATGCGATCTATGTGTAGCATTCACAGGGCGAAGTTTGGATAGAGCAGGGGCGGAGCTGCAAATATGCATAGAGCACACACACACAGTTACGCCATCTTTTCCCATTGAGACCTGTTAAGTAGAGGTACCAAAAAGGTTGTTGAGCGTACTTCAGAAAGACAATGTGCTTGCAGTGTGAGCTAATAATTTTGGGGCGTGCTATTCAGCTGCAGTTCTCTGGCTGCACCTGCTGACCAGGTAGGTACTACTGACTGCGATATTCAGCAGCACTATATAGACAGGGCCGCTGAATCTCCTTATAGACTGCTTCGGCATTATCTGGGCGCCTGGAACAGAGGCAGAGCTGACAGTAATCCATGCAAAAAAGCTTTAAGGCTGACTAATGCTACTTGCCACACTATCTGGCTATTCAGCTCCAGTCATAATCCAAATACTATACACACAATGGATCAGTATAGGAGACCTAATTTCTACTCATACAATCCCATACAATAATAAGCTCCTAAAGATTTCTTTTTGCCGGAATTTTTATCAAGTTGGCTATACAGAGCAACCTCCGATTAAGTCCATTTTATTCTTAAATTAATGATCATGTAATAGTGCCTTCATTAAAAACCGCCATGTGTATACCAACATGACTGTCGTGTTTCAGACCTGATTATTACTAGGCTCTGCATCAAGGTAACAATAGCAGTATTTATGTTTGTATTATTTACAGATAAATCTCCATGCTCCGCCGTGTAGTCAAATTTTTCAGAATTACGGGAGATCCACTTCCTCCTCCATAACTGAGCTCTCTGGCTTTGAAACTGAAAAATGGACGTGGTGGAACTCTGCTCCTCTATCTGATTTACCGTCATGGGTGGTTTGTTCCAGGCATAAATAGCAGAAAGGTGGAAAGTGGAGCTGGCAGCGGCAGAGAAGGGCACTGCTTAAAGGGATCGGTCAGAAGAGCAGAGGAGGCATGTAGGGATAAATAAGAGAGGAAATGGATGCACTTAGAGGTCAGTAAGAGAAGTTTGAACTGATGCGGAAACAGGGAACCAGTGAAATAACTTGAGAAGAGAAATTGTGTGAGCATAGCAAGACTGGTGGAAGACTAGCCATGCAACTGAACTTTGAGCAGATTGAAGGGGGGGAGAAATGATTCAGAGGGAGACCAGCAAGGCGTAGGGTGCAGTAGTCTAGATGGCAGGTGACTAGAGAGTGGATAAGTCTTAGGGGTATGTTTACTAAAACCCCGGTAATGTGCGGGCCGCGCTAGTGTGCGGGTGCCATATAAGGAGTGGGCGTGTCTGGCTGAAAAAAGCAAAACCGGGATTATTCATGCGCTAAGGTGCACGGCGCCCATGTGCGCCCCGCACATTAGCGCATGAGAAAGCTGCGCGGGAGGCATAAGTGGCGCGCTGATGTGCAAGCAAAGGAGCAGAGCCACAGCACAATGGTTAAGACACTGACCAATGGTGCAGGGATCAGGGGTTCAATCCCCCACAGTGCCCAATGAAGAAGGCTGGCTGAGGCATTACTTTAGGAGGCATTTAAATCATGGGCGGCATAAGGCGGCGTGCTGATGTGCATAAGGCAGCATGCTATTGCTTTAGGAGGCATTTTCATATTGGGCGGCATAAGGCGGCGCGCTGATGCACAATCACAGGAACAGAGCCACAGTACAATGGTTAAGACACTGACCAATGGTGCAGGGATCATGGGTTCAATCCCCCACTGTGCCCAATGAAGAAAGCTGGCTGAGGTGCTACCTATTATGGGTAAGTTTGCTTTAGGAGGCATTTTATGTTTTATTTTAATTACTACTACTAGCAAACGCACTCTCAAAGCGTGTTAACATAAGGCGCCCCATAAGGCACATTTTAAAGTGCACTGTCCGCCAAGGCACCCTAGAAAGTTGCTTATAGGGCGCTTTATAGGGTGTCGTATGAGGTACCGCAAGGTCACAGCAATGTTTTTGATGGCAGCACTGTGCAGTTTAAGGAATGAAAAGCATAAGTAGGTGTGCTGACATGCAAGGAGGAGCAGCAGTGTAGCACAATGGGTGAGGCACTGACTGCTGATACAGGGGTCATGAGTTTGCTCCCCAGTGTGCATACTACGTAAGGCTGGCTGTGGCATCAGCTTTGCAATGTATGTATTTTTTCCTGCAGCACTTTAGTTGTATTTTATTAATTGCTGCCAGCAAACAGGTCCTCACGTGCCGTAATTGAAGGTGCCGCATAAGGCACCCTATAAGGCACTCCATAGGGCACATTATAAAGTGCACTGTCCACCACGGCACCCTGAAATGTCCCCTATAGGGCACCCTATAAGTTGCTCCACAGGATAACGTATAGTGCACCTTATATGGACGGTAACCATAAGGTAACCTATAGGGCGCCCTATAAAGCGCCCTCTGAGGCACCTTATGGGTACAGTACGATGAGGGTGTTTTTGCTGGCAGCAATAATGTACATTAAAAAGAGATAATGCTCTGGGCAGCCCCATCAAATAACCCCACTGTGGGCTTGAACCCATGACCTCTGGCTCCACAGGCAGTGAAGTAATCATTGTGCTACAGCTCTATAGCTGCTAGCAAGCCCCTGGCTGGCTGCAGAGGGAGTGCACATCACCACACAGACAGTCTGCTGTGGTCACCAGGATAGGGTTAGCCCACCCGTACCCATGATGCACTGCACATGCAAATCAGCTGTCCACAGATAAACACAAGATGGGGAATGCACCCCCACAGCACCTCGGCCTGGTAGGGGGAAGTGACCCTGTGCACCCCCACAGCACCTCGGCCTGGTAGGGGGTACTGACCGTGTGTTTTACTGGCACAGAGTAGCTACACACCGTCACATTGTGCGGGTACTGTGCTCACCCTGAGGGTGCGGTGAGGCGCCCAGCACCAGGTCCACAGCACCTTCCATGGCTGAAAGAGGCCATGCCGGAGGTCCAAAGCAGTGTTAATGTGTGAGATAGGTAGTTTCTGCAGAAACACCTTGGATATCTCTGTCTGTCTCAGTCAGGTGTAGCCCCTATGGACCCCTAGGTGGATTATGTACCACCACCCTCCTCCTCCAGGGCTGAGGGTGGCAAACAGGGTCTCCCATCAACAGATCCACATTCTACCTCCCTGCAATGGTGGCAGTAGAGGGGACCATCAATGCCGGTCCTGCTGGGGAACAGACACCCTACAGGGCAGTCAATGCAGCTCTGTACACATCCATAACGCAATAGCAGACAGACATTAGGCCTGGATATGCTAAGCTGCACCCCACCACTATCTGATATTCTCCTGCAGCAAGCCTTCAGCCGCTGCACCCTGCAAGCCACTCCATCAAGACACATACCAGCTGCAAACAGTCTGCTAGCTAGTCCATAGTGCATGTTCCCGGTGGAAATGCGTGCACCCAGAACTGGGATGTCAGCATACACAACAAGCAGATAAATCAATGACTGGGCCCCAAAAGGAAACCCATAAATATCACATGAGAGAAATACTATATAGCACTATGGGGGAGCCTAGCCATGCTGTCGTCACTGCACAGTCAGGGTGAGAGTGATCCCCCAGCAGGACATACTGAGGTCACCCTGTCTGTGTAGGTGGTGGCCGGGCACTAAAATGTCCCTATGCCCTGTGCAGATGCATCCTGGCCAGGTCACCCTGTCCGGGCTATACCCATGGTACCTTGCTCCTCATTATGCACATTGGCAGGCCAATACTGGCAACAGTGCTGGCAGTGTGGGCTGTGGAAGGTGTTTGCAGCCACCACACACTGTATAGACAGACACACACTCCCACACCTATGCCAGCATTGTGCTACTATAGAGGAGTTTAGCAGCCCTGCCCACCACACCAGTCCTGGGCACAGTACAGGCATGGATATGCTACGCAATACTGTTGGGGGTCACTCCCCAGGGTGGTAAACACTGTCAGAGACCAGACCTGAAGCACACACCGCAGACATCAGAAAGATTGTTATGATGGAGCTCAATGAGCAAACTGTGCTTAACGTAGGACTTGCTATCTGCCAGTAATCATAAGAAATGTTTGATAGGTGTGTACCGTATACCCAGGTGTAGGGTGGCATTGCTAAGGTATGCAAGTGCTAGTATTGGGAGATGCACGCAGGGCCCAATGTCCTACCTCTCCAGGAGACATTAGCCAATGGGGCCTGTGGGTGTGGGTGTGTCTGCCCCTGTTGGCTGCTGCTTTATGGCAGAGGTTCCCAACTCCAGTCCTGGTGTGTCAAACACTGTTCTGGTTTTCATGCTGTCCCTCATGAATATGCATGGGATACATCTGCATACCATGGGGGTGGTGCATAGATATGCAGCACAGGCATCTTTATTAGAGGCAGCATGGAACCTGAATGGTGTTTGGCCCTCCAGGACTGCATTTGGGAGACTCTGCTCTAGGTAATGCCCCTGTTTATGGTGTCTGTGCTCGGTGGGGTAAAATATAGGCGTATTAACCATGCGTATGTTCTCTGCAATAAAGGTGTGTCCTTACTATCACGGTTTAGTTGTGGGAAAAATATGTGGACTGAATTGGAAGTAGCCCCAGCTGGGCTTTGAACCTGTGACCTTCTGGTCCTAAAGGCACTGGCTGTGTCCGCTGCACCACCGTCTTAGCACAAAAACAGTGCATTCCCTGTGGAGTCCATGGCTGTTTGTCAAACAGGGCCTGTCTGTTGGAGTGCACTGCACGCACGTGAAGGGGGCTAGGCCACCGTCTGCTGTGGGCAGCAGCCACTGCCCCCTCCACCAACGGTACCCCTCCGCCACCATGCTGACATGGCCTAATATTGGTGACAGCATCACAGCTAAATGATATGTGGCCCTCTAGGACTGCATTGAGGGGACTGTGGTCTAGGTAATGCGCATGTTTCTGGTGTCTGTGCTCTGTAGGGTAAAATAGAGGTGTTTGGGCCATGCTTATGTTATCTGCAAAAAAGGTTGGTCTTTACTATCATGGTTTAGTGGTGGGTAAAATATGGGGATTGGGTTTGCAGGAGCCCCAGCTGGGACTTGAACTGGTGATCTTTGGCTCCTGAACACACTGTCTGTGTTCACTGCACCACACTGTGGCCACAGAGACAGTGCAGTCCCTGGAGATAGGAAACCTGGCCAAAGGAGACATAAACCCTGCTCTGCACAATTTCACAGTGGGATCATTCACCTTGTATGGGGACGGAGCGTAAAAATAATAATTATTATTTTGTGCAGAGCAGGGTTTCTGACCCTGCTCTGCACAATTTCACTGTGGGATCATTCACCTTGTATGGGGACGGAGCGTAGACCCTTCTAAAATTCATATTTCTTTTTTGGGGCTTTCTTGGGAGTGATTTTTGATGTTTTCCATGACTATCACTGTTGCCCAGCTGTATTATAATTTTTGAGAATTTTGTTGTGGTCATTTTCAATGTTTATTTGCTATTTTGTTCTGTGCACATGTATCACACTGCTCACGTTTTGTAGGTTTCCCTGGGTTTGCTGTACATTGCTGACAGAAATGGTTTCTCTTCCCTTTAAATCGGCTCTAACGCGAGGTTTTCACTCGCGGTATTTTTTTCATCTAATTTCAGCCCCGCTCCTGTGCGGGGAGCCTCTCCCCTCCCACTCTCCACCCATTGACCCCGTCTCTCCGCCCCTGGGGAGCCTTCCTCCGCCCTCCGGGAGCCTTTCCACGCCTCTATCGCTCATTTGCGCGACGCGCACATGAGCGGGCCCGTTAGTGCAGCGCGCACGTGTGCGGGGCACAAAAACGCATCATTAGCGTGCGCTAAGGTACCTTAGCGCACGCTCGAATGCGCCCCGCACAGTAGCGCGGTTTAGTAAACATACCCTTTAGTATTGTGTTCTGCAAGGACGGGACAAGATTGCCAAGGTTAGAGAAAGAAGCAGCATATTTTATCTATAAGCTGAATGTGTACAGCGAAGAAGAGGAAAGAGTCAAAGATGACCCTCAAGGTTGCAAGCTGAGGAAACAGGGAGTAGATTGTTATCCACAGAGACAGAAGGGAGGAAGGGGAGAGCTGGGTTTAGGTGAAAAGATAAGGAGCTCAGTTTTCACCATGTTCAATTTCAGATGGTGGTGGGGCATCCAGGCGGCAATGTCAGATAAGCAGGCTGAGATACAAACCAGTATTAAAGTCCTGACCCCCGATCCAAAACTCTCTAAGTGAACTCCCCGAACACAAGATCTCCATCAAGTGAAGCCCCCTCCATACAAGACTCCTCCTGAGTGAAGCCCCCCCACTGGGCCAAAGCCACTCCTTGTGAGGACCTCAATCTGGCTCTCGCCCACCTGGACTTACTCAGGTGATATTAGATTTAGCTCACACCCTTTCACAGGAGTTCTAGATGAGTTGCATTCAGGTGCAGAAGGTATTTTCCTGTCCCTAGAGGGCTTACAATCTAAGTTTGTACCGGAGGCAATGGAGAGCAGATGTTTGCTACATCCCCAACATTTACAGCACAGGTTTTGCACTTACAGGCATTCGGTTTTACTCCTAATATACAATAACTTCAAAAACTTACTGCACTTTCGTAAAAATGCCCCTTAGTATTTTTCTAAAGTGAATTAAATTTGAGACACCCCTGAAGTTAGGACTCTGTTACAGCTGTACCCATTCAGGCCAGATAACATCAAATAAATTATTCTGTCTAAAGCAAGTGTCTACTAAGATACAGCACATCTTGCATAAGCAGCTATAGTTGGTGGGTTACACATAGTTAGCCACGGGGTCCAGTGTAAAAAGAATTAAGGACTGAGGTGTAGAAAGGAAATTGAATTTTCACACTTTACAAATTCAGAAAAAAACCCTAAGGAGCAATCTTTTATCCTTTTCTGTTAGCTGCCTTCCCTTTGTCACCTCTGTGTCATTACGTCCAAGAGTCAGTCCTCACATCTGTTTACCCTGGCACAGTGCCAAGGCAGATCTGGATGTATATCAGCTGAAATCACAGCATTCTCTCGTTCCAACAACTTTGTCTCTAATCATGTATGACATTGTGTCACCTCACAATGATATAATGCTTCGTTTTAATATATGTGTGTATTCTCATTAACAATGCATTCACGTAACAAGAAAAATCCCCTTAGAAGTTTTCTATCTGAATTAATTCATAGGCTCTGTATTTTATGGGAATGGAGTGGTAATAGACCCAGGCAAACCATGTCACAGGTATCATCCTAGGGCCATTGCACAAACGTAAAACTTCAGCTTGCATGATAGGTGTATAGGATCGTGAGTGGATTAAAATCCACAAGCAGGAATTTATACAAAACACAATGAAACATTTTAGAATAGGTTGTGAAGTGAAGAAAGACATGTTTAAGGCTCTTATGTCCATTATGAATTGGTCTGCATGAGAAAGATTATGGGTCAGTAGTTGAACCCAGTGGTGAGCCTTTTGGGGGGGTGTTAAACACATGCCACAGTATTTAAAAATACATATATTCAGTGCATTGCTCCCATTGCATTTATATATATCTCATGCATATTCATTAGGAATATCCTTAAAATTTGCCTGGTTTGCAGCCCTCCGGGACTCTAATTGGAGATAAGATTGCCTCTGTATAAGTCTCTGGTGTAACCTCATTTGGAATATTATGTGCAATTCTGGAGACCGCACCTTCAAAAGCAGGTTGGAGTCAGTGCAGAGGGTGGATACTAAAATGGTTAGTGGTCTTCGTTATGAAGCATATGAGGACAGACTTAAAGATCTTGATATGTATATTTTAGAGGAAAGACAGGATAGGGTGATATGATAAAGACATTTAAATACTTCTGTAGCATAAATGCACAGGAGGAGAGCCCTTTTCAATTGAAAGTAAGCTCTGCTACGAGGGGACATAGCACAAGAGTGAAAGGGGATAGACTCAGGAGTAATATGCGGAAATATTTCTTTATGGAAAGAGTGGTAGATGTGTGGAATAGTCTCCCAATGGAGGTGGTAGAGATGAGGACAGTATCTGAATTAAAAGAAGCATGGGACAAACACAGAGGATCTCTAAAGGTAAAAAAGGGACTGTTGTAGTTGTTGATATGGAAGTTGTAGATAGGCCATGTGGTCTTTTTCTGCTGTCATGTTTCTAAGGTTGCCAGATTTTTTGCAGGCAAATCTGTGACACATGTTCTATGAAGCGAGGGTTGGGGGAGGGACACCTTAGTTCCAAATTTGAGCAACAAGACATGGAGAAAGGAAGAGGAGTCATTACCCTGCCTTCCCCCCATCCCTCCCATAATGGTAATAATGTCACTTCCAAGCAGTGATGCATTTCCCCTGTACTGTTCAAAATGTAAAGCTAATGGATATAAAATTATAAAAACTGACATATTCCAATCACTAAATTGAAAATCTGTTTTTTACTACCCCCTTTATCCTCATTGTTGGAATCGTGGACAGGAGGCTGCCAAACATGTGGGAGTTGGGGATGATGTTCTAAAATTGAGAACAATCCTCGAAAATAAGGGACACCTGGTAACCTTATACGGATAGGCAGTCTGAATAAACATAGAAAGGCCTCTGTGCCAGAAGCTTGATGTATAGAGTCGATATTCAGCCGTCATACGTACCTGTGAAGGCACATTTTAGATAGGATGTGGAGATCAGCTTGGAGACATGGAGGCCCCCACGCCCACAATTCTGATGGTATTTTAGAAACGGCTCTGCTGAAGTTGGTGCTGTTTCTAAAATGCATATCCATGCACATTGACAGGGACAGTCTTGCAAATATGCATGTGGGAAAAATGGATGGAGGAACGGTGGCGACTTGCATATGTAAGTTTTGGCATTTCAGAGCCCGCACGTTCAAATGTGAGAACTTAACACATCTGTTTGGACATTTTGGAAACCTATGTTATGTTTATTTTCTTTGTTTACCTGCACTTCACATGTGCAGCAGGGTGAGGTACGAAAATTAAAAACAAGAATAAAAAGACTGAAAAAGAAAAGGAACACCATAAAATCATAGGACAGTTAAAACATTCGTACTGGGATAGGGGGTAGGGAAAGATAGTAGAGGGTCAGGGAACAGGTAAGTCAAATGTGGTAGTAAATTAATGCGACTTGAGAAGGTCTTTAAATTTGTTATAAGAGGGTTCTATTCTGAGGGCAGGAAGGAGGGAATTCCAGGAGGCCGGAGCTATGAAATAGAATGCAGAGGAGCGGGTGGATTATAGCCAAGCTTGGGAAGTGGAGGAAAGATCAGGGGCGGCTCAAGGCAATCTGCTGCCTGAGGCAAAGAATGAGATGCTGCCCCCCCCCCACACACCTTAGAGGGGGGCGGGGCTTTTTCAGAAATCCAATCAGAGGCTGAACCAAACCAAAAAGCCGATTAGATTATATGGAGGAAATGCAAGATGTTTGCACACAGGGCCGTATCGAGCTGCAATCGTGCCCTGTGTGACTTGCAGCTCAGGCGCACGCCCCTCCCTCCCCCCGTCCAGCGCTGCCTGCTCTTTCCCTGCTGCTGCCGCCACCCTCTGTTTTTTTCACGGCAGAGCTGACAGTAGGGAAAGAGCAGGCAGCGCTGGACGGAGGTATGGGGAGGAGGAGGGGGCATGCGCCCGATCTGAAAGGCGCCGGCACTTTAAGCAGATCTGTCCATCCCTGCTCTGACCGCGTCAGAGGAGGGAGGGACCAGACTTACTTAAATTGCTGTGAAAAGGCTTGGGGACGCATTTTGGCTGCCTGCTATTGTCCTGCCAGTGGTGGCAGGGCAACAGCAGACAGCCAAAATGCGCCCCCCAAGCCTTTGCACCCTGTGCGGCTGCACCGCTTGCATAGGTCTAGGTATGGTCCTGTTTGCACACCAAGAAACTAAAACACAACAAGAACCAACAGCACAGTTTATAAAACTAAATTATAACTCATTTTTAATTTGTTGTTATAAACTGCGTTATGGTTCTTGCTTTTTCTTTTTCAACATATATTTTGCTTCCACAGTAGGTGCAGAGCAGAACCAGGAATTCACCCACAGAATTCAATATTTTAAAAAAAAATCTGATTCTGATCATCTCACTAACAACAACAACAACAACCACTATTCTCCAATACCAGACATATTGTGAACTAATACAAAACCCTACAACAAAGAGCAAACCTACCATACCATGTCAGCACAAACTTCCAAAACTCACATAAGGAGCCCATCCAAACAAAGCGTCACTGTAAATACTACAGTGGGCCCTGGAACATCCATATACCTATTTGAAAAGCTGAACAAGTCAAATTACTACAGTACAGTATACATCTTTATATACAAACTGCATGTTAACAGAACACCTGACCTCAGTCACACACGCACAACATCGACCCTCACCAAGTACAGAATAAGTAACCACAATCTAAAGTAAAAATAAAAATATGTAGACAAAATTTAAACTGAAACCCCAGAAGCCAGAGTCCACATGCAGTGCAACATCAGATAAATAAGAGATGTAGTTCCCCAATACTGTGTAAAATATAAAAATAGCACAAAGTCCAATCACTAAAATTAAATAAAATTATTTTTCTACCTTTGTTGTCTGCCCATTTTATTCTCTGATCACGCTGGTCCCGATCTGAGGCTTCTGCTTTCCTGTCTTCTCTTAGCTCTCTTTCTGTAGTCCATGGTCCATCTTCCATTTCTTATCTCTTCTTTTGTTTTCTTCACTTCCTTCCATCAGCTCATTTCCACTTCCAGTAACCCTCCCGAGTATCAGCCCCCTTTCCAGTCCTCTCTTCCCAGTACCTTCCAATGTCAACCGCCTTGCATTCCCACGACTACCACTGGTGTCCATTCCCTTCCAGTCCCCCTCCTTCCCCACTGTCCAGCCCCTTCTAGTCCAAATACTATCCCAGGTATCAGCTCAGATCCACTCTCAGTGCCACCCCCCAGTCAACTCCCTTCCAGCCTACACCCCATTACCCAGCCACCTACCACTCCCATCCCCAAGTGTCAACTCCCTTCCAGTCCCCCTTCAATACATCCCAGGTGTCAGCTCCTTTCCAGCCCCCTCCTTCCCCTGTGTCAGCTCCCTTCCTTCCCCTGGCAGACCCTCTCAGTATCCGCTCCCTTCCAGTCCTATTCTACCATCCCCCCGCATCAGCCATTTGTAGCCCTAGCCCCTAGTTTTCTTCCAGGGCCAGCAGCCCTCTCCTCCCCTCTCCTCCCCTCCCCCATTAGCCCATTTCCAGTCCCAGCCCATTTCCAGTCCTATCCCCCTTATCAGCCCACTCCAGTCCTAGTCCCCCAATCAGCCCATTACCATTCCTAACTCATTTCCAGTGCTAGCCCCCCATCTGCCCATTACCAGTCGTAAGCCCCCCAATAAGTCCATCTTCAGTCCTAGCCCCCCAATCAGCCCATTTCCTGTCCTAGCCCCCCCCCCCATAGCCCATTACCAGTCCTAACCCCCTATCAGCCCATTTCCAGTTCCAACCCCCCCCCATCAGCCCATTTCCAGGTCTAACCCCCCATCAGCCCATTTCCAGTTCTAACCCTCTCATCAGCCCATTTCCAGTCCTAGCCCCCCATAGCGCATTACCAGTCCTAACCCCCCTCCATCAGCCCCTTTCCAGTCCTAGCTCCCCCCCTGATAGCCCATTACCAGTCCTAACCCCATCAGCCCATTTCCAGTCCTAACCCCGATCAGCCCATTTCCAGTTCTAGCTCCTCCCCCTGATAGCCCATTACCAGTCCTAGCACCCCTCCCGATCAGCCCATTTCCAGTCCTAGTTCCCCCCCAGCCCAGGGAAATTTTAAAAAATTTAAAAAAAAACCTCGGACTGAAGAAGCAGCTGCTGCTGCCGCTGTAGCAGCAGAATGAAGAGCCCCACGGCTGCGGCCCCCCACCTCCACGGAGAGCCGTGCCAGGCAGCGTTTCTGCTCCGCACTGGCTCAGCTTTGCAGGGCCGCGCAAAGGGAGAGTGTTTCCTTTTCACGCCGCTCTGTTAAAGCTGAGCCCGCGGCACTGATGGGAAACAGGAAGCTGGGAAACACTCTCCCTTCACACAGCTCTGCTAAAGCTGAGCTGGCATGGAGGGGAAACAGGCACGGCTCTTCCGGGGGGGTGGCGACCACGACCGTGGGGCTCTTCATTCTGCCGCCACTGCAGCAGGAGCGTCAGCTGTTTCTTCAGACCGAGGGCTTTTTTATTTTTATTTTGAAGACCGAGTGAGGCGATCTTTTTGGAGGCAATTTTGCCGCCCCCAAAACGTTGCCGCCTGAGGCTATCGCCTCACTCGGCCTCATTATAGAGCTGCCCCTGCGGAAGATGTTGACGTGTATAGTATGGAGGGTGCGGTGTGAGGAGTGAAGAAGCAAGGAATCAGCAAGGAGAATCAGAGTGCAGTGTGCGGTGGACTAGGGTGAGTAATTTGTACTGAAGACGGAACTTTACCGGAAGCTAACGGTAGTGAATAAGGAGCAGAGTGACATGTTCATGATGAGAAGCACAGGCAAGGATACGGATGTGTAGATCCACAGACTCTTTGTACACAGTGTTTCAGTTTGGAAGATGAAATCAACATTTCTGGGATTAAAGGAAATATCACCCTTAAGCGCTCCTGTAACGAGGTGTTTGTGTCAAGAGGCAGGTGTAACTTTAGACATGGGCAATTCTGGTCATACATATGCATCCCCTATATGAAATTGGAGATACATGTGTAGATTTTTGCCCCACCCAGGCTGCACCATGAAGGCCCCCCCCCCCCCCACCACCCGAGTACCTCCTGGCCAAACATTTATATAGAGATGTGCTTGGGGCAAAAACGTTTCAACTGCGGCCTTGACAAAATTGCGTTTTAAACATGGATGTGGCTTGCACGTTTTTCTGCTGCCACCTCCACGTTTAATACATGAATAGGGCTTCTAAAATAACCTCCATAGGTACAGTTGCTGGTTTAAATTAGGTCAGTTTTTTTGCTGACCTAATTGAAGCAGCTAAATATAAGTATAGAGGCTCAGTATGTCCAATCTATGGGGTATGTTTACTAATCGGCGGTAGCAGCTTCCATGTGATATCGGAAGCCACTACCACTGATAAGTAAACATACTCCTATGTGTATTTATACAGGAGGCATTTGCTTGGCCCTAGCACTGTCTCTAGAGGGAATTTTTGGTGGAACTGTCTGAAAATTCATAGACAGAGGGCCTACACATTCATTGTAGCTGTTAAATATATAAGTGTAGCAGTGAAGTGCAAACAACGAATAACACCAGGAGTCAATTGCAGGGTCCAAGCCAATTTATTGTGCACAGGCTCAGACAGGAGCGTGTCCAAAAGAGACTGAGCAATGGAGTACAGGAGCAGATTCCTTATATACAATTTTTACAATTTGATAGAGGCATCCTTTCTATTGGTCCCAACGCCCCTCGCACCTATCCAATCGGTGACCCTCTCTGGGCCCCATTTCCTGTTCCCCCTTCTCAAACTATTCTAACAAAGGCATAGTCTTAGACATGATTACATTTCTACTTCAAGGACATTTCTAGCTCAGAGAATGCAAGGACAATTCAAGCATAATGAACTTGTACAAACTTCATAGGGGGAGAAAGGGGACTTTCAAAAGCAGTTTAAAGCACATTCTTAAACTCTGGTTCTTTTCAGCACTAATCCCAGGTGGGGGTTGAAATCCAGGCCTAGATTGAGGCTATAGCCTACCACATTCCCCCCTTTGATTATCCTTACCCCTCCTAAAAAGGGGTGAGGAAAAAATCACATATCATGTCCCTCTTAAACTGATGCTTCCTCCTGAGGCAAGGCCTGATACTTCCACATAGCTAGTACCCTGGCCGCTGTCTTTCCTTCAACTGTACTGTCAATGATTAAGGTGATCATGCGCAGGCAAAGGGGTAGGAAACATGGAAGGAATAGACACATAGCTATCATTAGTAAAACAGCGAACACAATAGTCTGCAAACCTAAATCCCCAGGACCCATCATTTGCCCATGTGGCTGGTCCATAACATGTGACACAAGGAGGTATATCATTGGTCATTCTAAGGGGCCCCAGGGCTACCGCAAGTACAACATAGATACATAGATATATCATGATTACAATATCTCAATGAGTTCGTCTAGAAATTGCAAATTCTTCACTTAAGTTCTCTTCTTCCACAGCTTCCACCGTACGTAGACCTGTCAACTTCCGGTGGGTGACAGGAGTAGGGCTGTAGATTCCTCAAGCTTCTGCCATACATGGACCTGCCAGCTTCCGGTAGGTGGCAGGAGTAGGGCTGTAGATTCTTACGGCAGCTGTTTTCATCGCAGCGTGAGTCGCAACGGTGATCCTGGGTGGTCTGTTGAAGTCCAGAGACAGGATTCGGTAGTTGCTGCTAACTTCACCCAACTGTGGTGGATCCAAGGTTCAAGCTCTGCAACTTTAACTGCTGTAGGGGTTGACAGTATGACGACATAAGGTCCTCTCCAGTGAGGCGCTAGCGGTTCATTCCTCCACTCCTTGATCCACAACGCGCTTCCAGGCTTGAAGGGATGCAGTGGTTCAGTCAGATTAATGGGCAGTTGGTCTTGTACCCAAGCATGGAGACTCTGCAAGACAGAACCTAGAGCCAACAGCTCTTGTCTAGTGATTTCAGACCGAATCTGATTCATATCCCCCTTTATCCCCTGGACAATGGGCGGAGGTCGCCCATACAAAATCTCGAATGGGGAAACTCCTAATGACTTGGTGGGGGCTGAACGTATCCTGAGGAGGGCCATAGGAAGAACCTGGGGCCACTTCAGGTGAGCTTCCTGGCAGAGTTTAGACAACTGGGACTTCAAGGTGCGGTTCATATGCTCTACCTTTCCTGAGCTCTGGGGTCTGTATGCTGAATGTAATTTCCATTGTACTTGCAGAGCTTGGGCCAACTGCTGGGTTATTTGAGATACAAATGAGGGACCATTGTCCGATCCCACAACTAATGGTATACCAAACCGGGGAATAATTTCATGGAGTAGAACTTTGGTGACTTCCCTGGCTTTTTCAGTCCTGGTGGGGAAGGCTTCTACCCACCTGGAAAATGTACAAACCAGGACCAACAGGTAACGATATCCGTTTGCACGTGGCATTTCAGTGAAGTCCACCTGGATATTTCCCCTGGGGAAATATCCTGACTGGACTCTTGGGGGCAGGTTAGGACCCTGCTGGGCATTGTTCTTTGTACAGGTTAAGCATCTACGGGCTACTGATGCTGACAAGGGCCCTAATAACGGGATAGAGAAATGAGGTCTAAGAGCCCTTTCCATCACAGTTTTTCCATAATGCGTGGCTTGGTGGAAAGCATGGACAAAGGCTGGACCTAAAACTTCAGGGATTACAGTTGGACCCGGAGGCTGACCACCTACCGGTGGTGGTAGCACTATCCATCCGGTCTCTGTTAACACTCCCCCTTCCTCCTGACAAAACTAGTCTAACTCTCTGGAGGTATATCGGGGAGTCCATGCACTGAGGGGTACCGGAAATAATGCTGCCTGGACTGGGGTATTGGGGGCAGGAACTTGTCCAGCTATGGCCACTTCTCGAGCAGAAGCGTCAGCAAACCTATTTCCTCATGAAACTTCTCCTTTCCCTGCCTGATGACCTCGGCAGTGCATTACTGCGACTTGTTTGGGGGCCCATACAGCATCTAGTAGGGTCAATATCTCTGGACCATATTTAATAGACTTGCCTCCTGAGGTTATTAACCCACGTTCCTTGTACAGGGCTCCATGGGCGTGTAATGTTGTGAAGGCATACTTGGAGTCTGCGTACACATTCAAGTGGAGCCCTGTCCCTATTATCAGTGCCCTAGTGAGGGCTATCAGTTCAGCCTTCTGCGCTGAGGTTCCTGGGGCCAGAGCAGCTGATTCAATTACCATGTCCAGGGTCACTACTGCATTGCCAGCACAGCGTCGTCCTTTGACGACAAGACTACTTCCATCCACGAAGAAAGTCTGTTCAGGATTATTCAGTGGAAGATCAGTTAAATCAGGACGGCTGGAGAACACAGTGTCCATAATTTCCAGGCAATCATGGTCAGGGGGGGCCTGGGCCGACAGGCAACAGCGTAGCAGGATTCAGAGCCTGACTGACGATCAACTGTAGCTGAGGATTTTCACATAACATGCTTTGGTATTTTAACATTCATGAATTGGTGAACCAGTAATTCCCTTTGTGTTCCATGAGGGTTAGGACAGAATGCAGTATCGTTAGTTGGAGATTCTGACCCAAGGTAAGCTTGTTGGCTTCTCCCACCACGAGGGCTGTAGCTGCAACGGCTCTCAAGCAAGGCAGCCATCCCTTTGCGACGGTATCCAGTTACATAAGAACATAAGAACATAAGATATGCCATACTGGGTCAGACCAAGGTCCATCAAGCCCAGTATTCTGTTTCCAACAGTGGCCAATCTAGGTCATACGTACCTAGCAGTTTCCCCAAGGGACACAGGTTCCACAATGCTTGTATTGGTTCAAGCATTGATATCCTGGGTCCCTTCTTAATAATGGTTTATGGACCTTTCCTCCAGGAACTTGTCCAAACCTTTTTTAAACCCAGCTACACTAACAGCCTTTACTACATCCTCCGGTAACAAATTCCAGAGTTTGATTACACGTTGAGTGAAAAAATATTTTCTTTTATTAGTCTTAAATAGTTTACCCTGTAGCTTCATTGCATGTCCCCTAGTCTTTCTATATTCTGATAAGGTAAACAATCGATCTACGTTTACCCGTTCCACTCCGTTCATTAATTTATAGACTTCTATCATATCTCCCCTCAGCCGTCTCTTTTCCAGGTTAAAGAGCCCCAACCTTTTTAGCCTTTCTTCATAGGAGTAGCCTTCCATCCCCTTTACCATTTTGGTGGCTCTTCTCTGAACCTTTTCTAAAATTGCTATATCCTTTTTAAGATATGGCGACCAGAATTGCACACAATATTCAAGGTGCGGTCTCACCATGGAACGATATAGAGGCATTATAATATCTTTTGTTTTATTTTCCATTCCTTTCCTTATCATACCTAGCATTCTATTTGCTCTCTTGGCCGCCGCTGCACACTGGGCCGAGGGTTTTAACATGGTATCCACAAGGACGCCCAAATCTTTTTCTTGGGTGGTGGTTCCTAATGTGGAACCTTGCATCGTGTAACCATAGTTTGGGTTGTTCTTCCCTAGGTGCATAACCTTGCACTTCTCCACATTAAATTTCATCTGCCATTTTGATGCCCAGTCTTCCAATTTATCAAGATCCTCTTGCAATTTTCCACAATCCTCCTGGGTTTTAACAACTTTAAATAGTTTTGTGTCATCAGCAAATTTGATAACCTCACTCGTTATTCCACTTTCCAGGTCATTTATGAATATGTCAAAAAGCAGCGGACCCAGCACAGATCCCTGGGGTACACCACTATTCACCTTTCTCCATTGGGAAAATTGGCCATTTAGCCCTACCCTCTGCTTTCTATCTTTTAACCAGTTCCTGATCCACAGTAGTACACTGCCTCCTATCCCATGACTCTTTAGTTTTGCCAAAAGTCTCTCATGAGGGACCTTGTCAAAGGCTTTCTGAAAGTCCAGATACACAATATCAACCGACTCACCTTTGTCCACCTGTTTATTCACTCCTTCAAAAAAACATAACAGATTAGTAAGACAAGATCTTCCTTGTCTAAAGCCATGTTGGCTGTCTCCCATTAGGTCATGACTATCTATATGCTGAGTAATTTTATTCTTTATGATGGTTTCTACCATTTTTCCCCGGTACTGATGTCAGGCTCACCGGTCTGTAGTTTCCCGGATCACCCCTCGAACCCTTTTTAAAAATTGGTGTTACATTGGCGATCCTCCAATCCTCAGGTATTAGAGATGATTTTAATGATAGTTCACAGATTACTGATAGCAGGTCTGCAATCTCAAATTTCAGTTCTTTCAACACCCTTGGATGTATACCATCCGGCCCAGGTGATTTGCTACTCTTCAGTTTATCTAATAGTTGTAGGACATCTTCCCGATGTATCGATATTTCCTTCAATTCTTCCACACCTTTAAATACCACTTCAGTCGTGGGTAACATCCCTACATCTTCCTCAGTAAAGACCGAAGCAAAGAATTCATTCAGTCTCTCCGCTATCGCCTTGTCGCCTCTTAGTGCTCCTTTAACCCCTTTATCATCTAATGGACCAACTGACTCTCTCACGGGTTTTTTTGCTACGAATGTACTTGAAAAGGTCTTTATTTCGCGTTTTTGCTTCCGCAGCAAGCTTCTTCTCAAATTCTCTCTTTGCCTGCCTTATCAATGCCTTGCATTTGACTTGCCAGTGCTTGTGCTGTTTCCAGGTTTCATCATTTGGCTCTTTTTTCCATTTCTTGAAAGATGCTTTTTTGGCAACAACAGCCTCTCTGACCTCAGCTTTAAACCATGCTGGCAATTTTTTTGACTTCCTTCCACTTTTCTTAAAGCGTGGAATACAGCTGGTCTGGGCTTCCAAGATAGTATTTTTCAACAACACCCAAGCTTGATGTACGTCTTTAACCTTTGCAACTGCTCCTTTTAGTTTTTTCTTAACTGTTTTCCTCATTCTATCATAGTCTCCCTTTCGAAAGTTAAGGGGTAGTACTGTGGATTTCCTTACTATCCCTCCTCCACTAATTAAATCAAAGGCGATCATGCTATGATCACTATTGCCAAGTGGCCCCAACACCCTTATCTCTTGCACTACATCTGGTGTTCCACTAAGGACTAGGTCTAATATTGCTTCCCCTCTGGTCGGTTCATGAACCAGCTGCTCCAAGAAGCAGTCATTTATTTCATCTAGGAACTTTATCTCCCTAGCATGTCCTGTTGTGACACTGACCCAGTCGATGCCGGGGTAATTGAAATCACCCATTATTATTACTGCACTGTAACTCCTGCTAGCTTCCCTGATTTCTTTGAGCATTTCATCATCCATTTGTTCATTCTGGCCAGGCGGACGATAGTACACCCCCACTGCCATCGCCTTCCCCTTTTTACATGGAATTTCAATCCATAGAGATTCTACAGCAAATTTTGTTTCTTGCAAAACTTTAATCCTTTCTGACTCAATGCCCTCTCTAACATAGAGCGCAACCCCTCCACCAATTCGATCAGCTCTATCATTTCGATATAGTTTGTACCCAGGTATCACAGTGTCCCACTGGTTGTCCTCCTTCCACCATGTCTCTGATATTCCAATCATATCTAACCTCTCGTTGTTTTGATAAATAAGCTACAGGTCGCTGCCAGGATCCAAGAGGTTGAGTCAATACACCCAGAGGTTGACTCATGGACATATAGGCAAAATGGTTTCTGTACATCTGGCAGACCCAAAGCTGGTGAGGACATTAATGCTGCTTTCAAGGATCGGAAAGCTACATCCTGTTCAGGTCCCCATTCCAAGGGAGATCGCTCCATTCCTTTGGTGGCCTGATACAATGGCTTTGCCAACAGTGCAAAGTTGGGTATCCATATTCGGCAATAGCCTGCAGCTCCCAGGAAAGCCCTCACCTGCTTTCTGGTGGTTGGGGTAGGGATGTGACACACAGCTTCCTTACGCTCTGGCCCTAGCCGCCGAATCCCGCTAGACAGATGGAATCCCAGATATTTAACCTCAGTTTGGCACAACTGAGCCTTGGCCCTTGAGACCTTGTATCCGGCTTCATTCAGGAGGTGCAAGAGATCACTGGTGGCTTGCACGCATTCACTTCTGGAGTTGGTGGCTATCAGCAGGTCATCCACATACTGGAGAAGGACTCTTTTTCCTGGAGTAACAGAGTAACTTGAAAGGTCCTGATTGAGGGCAGCATTGAAGAGGGTAGGCGAGTTCTTGAATCCTTGGGATAGCCGAGTCCAGATGAGTTGTCCTCGCCTTCCTGTAATAGGGTCTTCCCACTCAAAGGCAAACAGAAGTTGGCTGGCTGGTGCTAAGCGTACACAGAAGAAAGCATCCTTCAAGTCCAGGACGGTGGAGTGAGTAGCCTCAGCGGGGATCAGTCCCAGGAGAGTATAGGAGTTTGATACCACAGGATGTATGGTTACAACTGCATCATTCACTCGTCTCAAATCCTACACTGGGCGGTAATCATCTGTCCCAGGCTTTTTGACTGGGAGAAGGGGGGTATTCCAGGGTGATTGACACTTTCTTAGAAGTCCATACGTCAATAATTTCATTAGATGACGATGAATGCCTTCAATCGCTGGTCGCGGAAGAGGGTATTGTCTCACATGCACTGGTTCCGCTCCTGGTTTGAGGGTGACGAGAACAGGGGCTACATTTTTCGCTAGGCCCGGAGGATTATCCTCTGCCCATACCTCGGGCAGAGCCAGAATATTGGCGGGTATATGGGGACTGACTGACTTGAACGGAACTGTACTATAGAGCTGCCATTCTTCTTCACGGGGGACAGTCAACACCATTAGGCCAGCAGATCTTGAGTTCAGAGTCATTTCCATTTTTCCCCCTTCAGCAAAGGATATCTGCGCCTGGAGCTTAGCAAGCATATCTTGGCCCAAGAGGGGGATCGGGCATTCAGGCATATACAGGAACTGGTGTGTTATCTTCCGTCCCCCTAATTCACAGGTGCGGTTCTGCAAGAAAGGTTTGGTGGCCCGAGTACCAGTGGCTCCGACAATAGTAATAGATCGAGAAGACAGAGGGGCCACCGGTTTTGCCACTACAGAGTGTTCAGCCCCCATATCCACCATAAAATCCATATATTGGTCCCCAATTTTCAAACTGACCATAGGCTCCTGGGGACCCAGAGGAAACTTGGAGCCCGGTCTGGCCTAGCACTCATCTGAATTGTAGTCCTCTCCGGCCACCACTCCCTCCATAGCTACCTCCTCCTCTCGTTGAAACTGGGCATGGCGCGTTTCTCCATACCTCTGGAATCGTCCCCCTGCTCTCCCAGCGCTCCCCCCTCCCCTTCGGGAGGCGGAGTCACGATATGGGCATTCATTTCTCCAATGTCCTTCTTCCTTGCAGTAGGCACACTGATTCGGGCCTACCAGGGGCTGGCCATTTCCTCGGCCCCTTCCACGTCCTCGAGTCCTTTTATTAGGAAAACCTCCTCCTCGTCGTTCAACTAAAGCTGCCGCAAGGAAATCAGCTTTCTTCTTCATCTTACGTTCACCTTCCTTCTGGCGCTCTTGGTCACAATTCACAAACACTTTTTGTGCAACTTCCATCAGCTGGGCCGCGTTCATGCCCGCAAATCCTTCCAGCTTCTGCAATTTCCGTTTGATGTCTCCCTGGGACTGACTCACAAAAGCTGCATTTACCCTGCGCAGATTTTCCGGGGCTGCTGGATCATAGGGGGTATATAGTCGATAGGCTTCGGTTAATCGTTCATAGAAGGCTGCTGGGCTCTCATCTAAACGCTGGATGATTTCGGATACTTTTCCAATATTCATGGCTTTCTGGCCTCCTTTCTTCAGGCCGTGCAAGAGAGCTTGGCGGAACCGATTAAGGGACGCCACCCCATCTATACTGTTTGGATCACACTTGGGATCATCATTTGGAAAATTTGCAGCAGCTGCTTGCCGGGGATCTAGGCCTGCTTCTCCTACGGGATTTTCTTCTAACCATCGGGTGGATGCTTGCACAACTCGCGCTCGCTCTTCGGTACTGAAGAGAGTGGACAGGAGCTGGCGACAATCAGATCAGGTAGGCTGATGGGTCTGCATATTACTAGTCATTAATTCAATCAAATCCTGGGGCTTCTCAGTATAGGAGGCATAATGCGTCTTCCAGTTCAGTAAATCAGTGGTGGAAAAAGGTACATAAACGAAACTTGCTGGCCCCACCACAACCTGGCCATGGGCATCAAGAGTAGGTAGGCCTTGGACCTGGCGAAGTGGCATAATGTGACCATCCCTTTGGCTTGCGATTGTACTTCTAAAAGCATAAGGTAATCAGGACTCTTGGAGTTCTGTTCCACAAGATTGGGCGGCTGCAGTGAGTGACCCTGAACTGGCAAACGAATCCCGGCTCGCAGAATCATCGGTGGACTGCGGCCCTCCCGAAGCACTCGGAACAGAGCCTGGGCTTCCAGGGAGGGAGTACACATCCTCCAGCTGCAGTGGCAGTTGGGGGCCTACTTGAAATAGATTTGCAGGGTTAAGTCCTTCCGGAACGGGCTCTGCCCGAGATGGTGGTGGAGCCGAGGGGACTGGCCTATAAAGGAATTGGGGTGGACGGGACGGAATGTCTGGAGATTCTGGGGTAGAATAGACAGGCGATTTCTTTTCCCCTGGCTTCCGGGTCCCCCATGTGGTTGCTATAAATATCCTGCACTGTCCCTCATAACAACGCTTCATCCAGGAGGGCTCTTTTTCACAAATACTTAACCAGGAATCTATATAGGGGAACTGGTCAGGGTGGTCTTTCGGTACAATCTGGTGAACTAAAGATGTACCCCCAGGGGGCCACAAGGTGACCAGTACTGGCCACTCCCTCTCACAGAGCATCTCTAATCGGGATGGAGACATTTTTATTCCATAGTCTCCGGCAAATCCCTTGCTAAAATTCTTGATCATACATTTCAACGGAGTTTGCATGGACTCCGACCTCCCATAATGACGTACACAACAACAGACAGTAGGGGCGGGTAGTCGGGCTGCAAGTAAGGGGTCCGTACAGCCCTAGAAACAAATAGGTAGACAAACACCAAACGCTTCCTCCTTTTCGCGACCTGGGAGCAGTCGCCTGGCCAGGAACTGCGCTAATCAGGAGACTGCACTTGCTTGGTCTGTGTTTCAAGACCTCTCATTCACACACACACAAACAGACATGCCGGCAAAATCCAAAATTCCCAGCGTGACAGAACTATGTGGCAGTGTTCCTCTGGGTGCACTCTATAAAGACAGGGGGGGGGCATTCCCGTTCACATAAAACTTCCCATCAACATGGAGGTCATTACAATTACATAATCACCAGAGAAACCCCTCTTAAAGTTCTTAAGGAGACACTGCAGAAGGCTCAGTATAGATACACCCCCTCCCATGCTGTTCAAAAATGCTGTTCAAACCTTTGTCTCTCTCTCACTCATTCAGGTTTCTCTCTCTCAAATCCCACAGAAATCACTCTCTCACTCTCTAGCAACTGTAAAATAAACACTTTCCTCCTCCCTTGGTCCGTACTCAGACCTCTAAGCCGTTCAGGTTTCCCCCATAAATCGTAGAATAAATAAATAAAAATAATAATAATAATATAACAGGAACAGTTGACGTAGAAATACAGGCAGGACTGAGATATAACCAGCAAACTAATTAACAGGTACAGGTGAAGTAACAACACAGGCAGGGCAGAGATATAACTAAAACAGTTGAGGAGATCCGAAGGGGTTAATAAGAACTTAAAGGATACTGAAACTTTCCAGGATACTGAGACATTCCTTTCTGCAGGCTGTGTGAAATACACACCCCTTCTCCCTCTGCTTGCTAGAGATACCGTCTCTCATGCTGTGCTGAAAAATAAAATCACTGAGACAGCTCGTTGTGGCTGTGCTGTGCTTAGACTCGATTCCTTAAAGTGACTCCTGAGTTTTGTTTTTTTTGTTTTTTTTTTATTTTTCAGTACTGTTCCTTAATTAATAATCTTACATTATACCAGAAAGGAAACCCGTGGTTAGACAACAGACAGAGGGTGCGGGTGATCGGACTGTCAGTAAGGAGTCCGGGCAGCCCTAGAAACAGAGGGAGACACAAACACCAGACGCTTTTTCAAGACCTCTCACTCAAACACAGACAGGTATGCTAGCAACATTTCAGAATTCCCAGGCCTTACTGACTGACTGACTGAAGGGCTGTAGCTTCGGTTTCGCGCACACTCATGCGAGACGTACTAGGACTGCCCAGAGAGGTGATCAAGCTCTCTTCTTTGCAAAATTATTTGCAAAATTCCAAACTGACTGACTGAGTAGCAGATTTCCAGACTGACTGACTGAGTAGCAAAGGAATGTCTACTCACCGGATCCGGTACCAGGTACAGAAACAGATCATGGGTTGAATCCCGGATTCCCCTCGGGTTCGGAGGTGTTGGCCGGCCGGATCCAGTAATCCGCCGAGGCAAGGAGGAACCCTCTACGATTCAAGAGGACCGGTGGCGCCTGAGGCTTCCCCTGCGGTCGGCCTGACACGGCTCCAGCCGGACCAAACCTTGAGGCGGTAAAACGTGGTATATTCACTTGAATACCATCCACTACTCGCACTTCCCGGCCAAACGTACCAAGAAATGTAGCAGTGAAGTGCAAACAACGAATAACACCAGGAGTCAATTGCAGGGTCCAAGCCAATTTATTGTGCACAGGCTCAGACAGGAGCGTGTCCAAAAGAGACTGAGCAATGGAGTACAGGAGCAGATTCCTTATATACAATTTTTACAATTTGATAGAGGCATCCTTTCTATTGGTCCCAACGCCCCTCGCACCTATCCAATCGGTGACCCTCTCTGGGCCCCAATCCCTGTTCCCTCTTCTCAAACTATTCTAACAAAGGCATAGTCTTAGACATGATTACATTTCTACTTCAAGGACATTTCTAGCTCAGAGAATGCAAGGACAATTCAAGCATAAAGAACTTGTACAAACTTCATAGGGGGAGAAAGGGGACTTTCAAAAGCAGTTTAAAGCACATTCTTAAACTCTGGTTCTTTTCAGCACTAATCCCAGGTGGGGGTTGGAATCCAGGCCTAGATTGAGGCTATAGCCTACCACATAAGCTTCTTTTGAATATTGACCTGCTGAAGTTACAGGAACATACTTTTATCCAGAATAGTGCTGTCACCAATGGGAAACTTGAAATCTTTCATATTAAATGAAAGATCTGACCTAGGGCTTTTTTTTTTATTCCTATGGGCCTACAGTAGGAGGCACAGCAAAATTTTTTTTAGCTTCTAAGGATGATTTTCCCTGAACATATGTAGATGTTTTTTCCCCAAGTATCGAATATAGTTGGTAGTGGTTTGAAGCACAATGTTGCAGTCTGGTCTTTTCTCCAAGTCGGGAATATTCAGCCATTACCCATAGAATTTATGTGCTTTAGGTTAGGGCAGCAAAAAGGTTGTTCTAATGTAAACCACATGCCTATAAGGATAGGGGGTCATTCTGAGCCACCTTATATGGGGAGGTTAGACGGGGGGGGGGGCGGGAAAGGGGAGGATCAGGGGCGGCGTTAGGGCGGAAAGTGGGTTGTCGCCGGCCCTGGACATACAGGGCCAATTCTAATGTCGGTCCTGTATGTCTGGGGCCGGCGACTTGAACAGTGAAGTTATTCCACCTCTGAGGTGGAATAACTTCTCCGATACTGCAGCATCGGAGGTCCCGGGGCATGACAGCGGTGGGAAGGGGTGGAGAGCATTCCCTGCAGCCTGACCCTGACCCTGGGAGGCCAGATCAGGGGTCGGGCTGAGGGGAAAGCAATTTGGAGGTCAGCGGCCTGTGACCGCGGCTTTTAAATGGAGCCGCAGTGCCATGGCAACTGGATGCCATGGCGCTGCAGCTCCATTTTAAAGCCCTGACTGAATTAGTCAGTGAAGGCCTGTACGTGCAGGCCGGACGGAATCAGGGTCCGGTCCTGCACATACAGGCCAGTTTGCGATTCTGATTCCGTGGGGCTAGACGTACTCCGTGGGATCAGAATCGCGACGCCTTCTGTGCGTCCGGTTCCGGCTGGGAGCACAGAGGGCTTCTACGTCTGCACTGGAATTGGGCCCATAGTGTTTAAATAGTTTTGCTCTCCACAGAGGCAGCAGTATTCACACTGCTCCATGTATATTTGGCACCAAATATACAGTACATAAAATCTTTAAACATCGTGACCAGTGTATTAAAAAAAATGCTGACCATGGCTTTTGAATATTGGCCTGATAATTTATGGGTGGTGAATAAAATGTAACAGTTCATCTGTTACTTCATAGGCACTATACTGAAGACAAAAATGGAAAAAGGCAAAATAAAAAGATGCAGGGGACTTTGTACCAAGTGGTGGTAAGTTTGTATGGTTGGCGTGCATTTCAGTGCATGTTAACTGCTTCCGCAGGCCTGCAGTAATTGTTACCGTGCAGACGAGGCAAATAGAGTGCTCTGGATGATGCGTTAACTGTGCATCATGTGATGGGGTAGGGTCTGGGTGGATAGTAGGCGTTGACTGCACATTGTGGTTTACACTGGTGTCAGCGTGCACTAATTGTTAATTGCAGTTAGCACAGGTGAAACTAGTGCTACCTCAGTGGGTGGCGTTACGTACACCCATGTATGCTAAGGACTTTCCTGTGCAGTAACAGACCATGCCCTCGACAGTTACCGCAGTGCAGTTGCACATAACACATGTTGATTTTAACTTAAAATGTGTATTAGGGGCAAGAGAATGCCACATTTTAGTAAGAGGGCCCCACAGTTTCAGAGGCTGGGAATTAAACTGCAAGTCTTCTGCATTCTCCTCTTCTTCAGTTGCTCATCTGTACTCCTCCTGGGTGATTTTTTGGTAGAATTTCTCCTCTTCTTCCTGATGGACTTGTTAACGATACTCCACACACTCTGTCACCCTTGAACGACCACACTCTGCCCTACCCTTGAATGGGTCAAGACTTCTCTAACAGCAAAAACTTATTTCTAACTACACACCCTTTGCAGTCTCAGAGTCTCCTTTTACAGGAACTAGAGAAAATGGCGTGAGGGATCCTGCTTGCTCTCCTGCAGACATAGCACCTCTCCTTTCCTTGTGGGTTGGTGCAATGAGGATCCACCCTCAACAGGATCTGAGGCTTCTGCTCCTTCAAACCCAGAATTCGCAATAAAGGGGTTTGTTCTCTTTACTCTTGTCATGGGCCTAAGCCAGCATCCAGGACTCCAGTGACCAGGGAGTCTCCAAATCGCCTTGGGTCGGCTTGGCAGAAAAGTGAGAGAGACACTTTTCCCTCCAAAACTTCCCTTCTTATAACTTCTATGATATCACAACTCCTTCCCCGCCTTTCCTTGTGAGAAGCCAGCTAGAAAAATCCTCGCTAGTTATACCAGTATACAGGGACTGGGGCATGTGGGGCCCCTGCCACAGTCAAGTCTATTTCAGATACAGGCAGGACTGTACCAAGCTAGAAATGCATCCTGTGCAACTCGCAAACTTGGTGCCCCCCAATATCTTTCCATGCCCAGAAAATTGCCCTTTCTGGGCTTCCTGGAAACCCTGTTTCACTTTAAAAGCTGCAGCTGGTGCTTAATAAATGCCGACCGTGTAGTTAAATATCGGCCCATAGGGCCACTTAGTGACCCCGCACGCACTGTAGTAAATAAAACAAAGCTGGAGCTTTTCTGGGATAGTGGCTGAGAAGTAACATTGTTTTCCTAGTGACATCAAATGGCTGGAGGCTCCAGAGAACAGGGAGAGCTTTCTTAGCGGCTAGTGCTGCATAAATCCAGGAATTCTATTCTAGTGCTCTTTCTTTCATTTACTGCTTATTTTGTTGGATTCTGGCATTTCTGCAATACCTAAATAGTAGTCACATAGAGCAGATCCTTCGTTTGAATTCTCCCCTTGTTGTTTGTTTTCATTCAAGTCATGCAAGGGTTTGTCACTACTGTTCCTCTTTCTGCTGTCTCAATTCTTGCTAAGGCCTGCGAGGTCTTACACTTGACAGAAAGATTAGCTGTGCTCCCACTCTGCCGTACCAGGGGGTAGCTCGCTTCAGCAGCTCATGGGCTTTGGAAATTGTCAAAAGGAGGCCCAGGGAGGCATGGTCTGTTGTATGAGCAAGTGCCCTGGCACTCTTCACTCGGATTCGTGGTCCTTCATTTTCAATTCATCTCAGATGGCTTCCAGGAATCTTCCCAAAAGAAACAACTGCTTTAAAGAGGAACGCCTGGATACTCACAGGGCTTACACTGAACATTTTCTGGGTTGGCACAGTTTTGCTTTTTTTCGGTACAAACACCATTAACCCCTTTATTTCCAGTCCATCAATCCTGTAAAGAGCTCTGAAAGATTATAGAAGATTTGTAAAATTATCACGATGTTTGCTCTCATTATGATTATGAGCGTTTTATTAACTGTCTCGCCATAGTGTTCACCTAATGGTCTGTATCATAGCTGCAGTCGCATATGTAACTTGGGCCAATCTGTTGTATTATCGGCTTCGTGTTATCACAGTGCTTCCAGTTACCACTAGAGTGCACAGCAGAAGTTCATGCTTGAACAGGATGGACTTAATATTTTGGCACCTAGAGGCAAGCCCAGGCAGCGGATCTCAGAGAGTGGGGTGAGGGTGGGTGTGCCAGATGTAACTGGAGAGTCAGAAGAGGAGCAGAGGAAGGGGTCATAGTGCCACAGTGGTGCCCTTTTCAGCAGCATATGCAGATGGAGCAGACTCCTCTTTGGGCTGGGTCTTTAATGCCTTCAGAATTTTGTGCCCTAGGCAGTTGTCTATGGGATCCATTTCTTTCCAATTTCCAGGCTTTATTATAATAAGAGGCAAACGTACAAATCAGAACAACTCTGCATAGTACAAGGCCACATCACAGTAAAGGTGCAATGATGCAGCCCACTTTTTGATTGATTGTTTTTTTGTGATTTTTAAAACTGTACAGCGTATCTAGATAATCAAAAACAAAACAACCCCTCACCCCCCACTCCTCCCGAGGGGGGTCTCCTGACCTCCTACCTATGTTCAGCCCTTATGAGGGATATGAGTGTTGCAACAACCTTAGGAACCAAGGTGCATACTTTCTAGTAGCGCCAAATGTTTGTCCGCAACCCCACTCCACAGCGCCAGATCAGCTCCAATATTTTGGGAGGGCTTCCTAATAACCCATGTAGCCGAGCCCCAGAAAGCCCCCCTCCCCTTCCTGTTTCCACCGCCATAGGATCTCCCATTTGTCACTACCGCTCCAGGTGGTGGAGCCCAGTCCCCCCGTGTAATGTATTGACCCTTTCAGATTACATCAGATCAACCATACTGTTTCACAAAGGGTTCCCAAATTTGCTCAAATTGGGGCATGCACAGCTGTCTTGCCGCTACTCCCTGCTCCATAGTACATATGTCCCACATACAGGCCAGCCATCTTGTCAACGCAGGAGGGGCTGCCTGCTTCTATGCAGTGGCTAAGTTTTTAATTTGGCTACATTCATACTTTATTTTATTTATTTATTTAATTTCTCTTCTATACTGCGCTATTCAATATCAGTGCGGTGTACATTTAACTGTAGCTTATACAATGCAGACGTGACTGTATTGTATTTACAATAAAACAGGAAATATAACTTGGCTAGAAACTGGGGTAACTGTCTATAACTTATTTACATTATATACATTAGTAACTATACTGTGCGCAGTGAAGCTTACTTGAGGTTGCAGCTTTGGGGCTGGCTTCTCTCTGGTGTGCTAGGTGTGCTGGTGTGGGGGTCTTGGTGCTTGGTGGACATGTTTCTTAGTTGACATATGGGGCTGTTGTCTGGGTAATGCCGTATGATAGGTGGTGGTTCAGCGCCTTCCTGAATTGGGTCAGATCGGTGATTGTTCGGATGGCCGTAGGGAGGGCATTCAAGCATCTAGGTGCGTAGAGCATGAAAGCTCTATTAGATGTCATGTGGGTGCATTTCGTTGTTTCCTTAGGGATAATCAGTGTGTTGATAGCTGTGGATCTTCTGGACCTGTTAGGGGGTGTGAGATGGATTAACTCGGTGATGGAGGTGGAGGGTTGATTGTTTATGGCCCTGAAGGCCATTACTAGTATCTTGAAACATAGTCTGCCTTGGAATGGTAGCCAGTGGAATTTCTTTAGGATTGGTGTGATGTGGTCCGTTCTTGAGACTCCGTATAGAATCCTGGCAGCTGCATTCATTGCCAGCTGAAGGGGGTTCAATGATGCTTGCGGGAGGCCGTATAGTATTGCATTGGCATAATCGAAATGTGGGATTACTAGAGCTTGATAGATTGTTCGGAAGTCTTCGGGGTCCAGCAAGGGCCATAGGTGTCGTAATGTCCGTACTTTGTGGTATATTTTCTTTACTGTGGTTTTTTATGTGTGTTTTCCTATCCAGCCGTTGGTCTAGGGTGACACCTAGATATCGGATTGTGAGTTTTACTATCAGCTCGGCGTTCTTCACCTTTAAGGAGGCAGGGGGGGTGAAGCCTTGGTTCCTTGTGATGAAGAGGACGTCTGTCTTGTTGTGGTTTATTCTGAGATTTTGAGAATGGAGCCATTCAGCTATTGTGTCGAAGCAGCCAGTCAGTGGGGAAAAGTCTGGCTGATCGGTTGCAAATGCCATGTAAAGTAGAACATCATCTGCGTAGACTAGGCAATCAACGTTGAATGAGCGAATCAAGGAGCATATGGGCTGCATATTTATGTTGAACATCAATGCTGATAGCGAGGACCCTTGTGGTACACCCTGTTTTTGTGGGAACGGTTCCGAGGTCATGGTGCCAGCTCTTACATGCTGCCATCTGTTGGTCAGGTAGGATTTGTACCAACCTAGCGCTGAGTCTTGTATTCCCTTTTCCTCGAGTCGTTCCAGGAGTATCTCGTGACTTACGGAGTCAAAAGCCTCTGCGATATCCAAGAAGATCAGAGCGAACCCTTGTCGATGTTGTCGATTCCAGAGATTATAGTATTGAATAAGGTGGTGAGGATAGTTTCCACGCCATGTGTCTCCCTGAAACCATGCTGACTTGAGTCCAAGGGGGCATGAGTCTCTATATGTTGTTATATTTGGCGTTGGACTACCTTTTCAATTATCTTGGCGAGCAGTGGGATACTCGATATTGGTCTGAAGGATTAGACCGTCAGGGGGTCCAGTTTGTTGTTTTTCAGCAGGGGTCTGATGGATGTATGCTTCAGCCTTTGTGGAAATGAACCGGTTGAAAAGGATTGATCCATGAGTTTGTTGAGGAATTGGCTGAGATCGCAACGTAGTTCTTTTACCCAAAACGCGGAGCAGGAGTCGTTTGGTGCGGCGATGGTGTCCTCAATTTCTCTCTTTGACAGGGTGGTGACTTTGGTCAATGGTGTTGGGCAGGGTGGTTTGTGTAAGGGTATGTTGTTTGTAGGGCTTCTGGTCTTGTTGGTCTGTTGCATCTTTGATTGGAGGTA
The DNA here is from genome assembly GCA_033557465.1 of Ichthyophis bannanicus. NCBI lineage: Eukaryota > Metazoa > Chordata > Amphibia > Gymnophiona > Ichthyophiidae > Ichthyophis > Ichthyophis bannanicus. Next base: position 551,555,385 of record CM066033.1, read on the forward strand.
TTCGGCATAGTCCTGTGGTTTCTGCATGAGTGGCTGCTCCGGGGCTGGTTCCCTTGTTAATGACTTCACTATATTGAAGTCATTAACAAGGGAACCAGCCCCGGTTCTAAGCCGAATACCTCCAATCACTATACTGTGCCACATTAGGGTCAGCTGTGACGAGCGAACCCCAGGGGCCGACCACCCAAACAGAAAAATCCCCAGGTCCCAGGGCACAATCAAACCAAATCATACTTTCCATCTGAAACTGAATGCCCTTCCAATAACTCCAGGCTCGGGGGCAAGTCCACCAAATATGTGCCAAGGTTCCACGCATACCACAACCATGCCAGCACAGACTCCCAGAAATACCCCAGCAAGCCGAGTGGGGGTCATATACAAACCATAGAGGAGTTTATAGTTGGTCTCCCGTGCATTAATTGTCAGCTAACTTTTCCACAACCTTCCCTCAATCTGCTCCCACTGTTGGTCAGTATACAAAAGTTGCAGCTCCCAAGCCCAGTGGATCCTATGTCTGCCCACCACAAAGACTCAGTCCTGCAAGCCAGCGTACAGTGCAGCAATCAACCCCCACGTGGTGGTGCATTCTTCGTAGATAAGTTTCATGTCAGTGAGGGTTCTAGCCACTTGCTGCTTAATATCGTGACTGCTCGCCCAGTGGGCCACCTGAGCATGATAAAACACATGGTGATCGGGGAGGGCAAAAGCTTCCTGTAACTCACAAAAGGGAAGCAACCTACTGTCCTCAAACAATTTCCCTACATGACTTAGCCCCATTCGGCCCCACTGCCGAGGTTGTGCCCTGCATAAAAACTTTATTATAAACAATGGGAGACAGAGGGGACAAAGAGGCTCCTCTGGGCCAAAAATATCGGTCCCAGCACTGTATATAGTATGTGGCACATAGGGATTCCCCATGCTCGTAGTCTTGTTTGCAACCATAATTGCTCCACCAGGTCCTGCTCAAGTTGTATGCAGCACTTAGACTTATCAGGGTTTATCCACTCAACACTAGCATTGCGCCCCCGTGTAATACCACTGAAGATTGGGGACCCCATCCCCCTCTCCGTGGATGAGCATATAGAACCCGCCATGCAATTCGGGGCCGCCATGACTGCCAACTAAACTTCATAAGCATACTCATGTCTGCAGTGCCCCCCGCTGCAACTGAATTGGGAAGCACCTGAAACAAATACAAAAACCGGGGAACCATCGCAATGTGTCTAAACCATGAGAGCAATATCCCTGTCCACGAATCCAAATCTTTCCTCACCTTATGAATGAGTCGTTCATAATTGGCCCTATATAAGGCTTTTGGCTTCGCTGTCAATTGTAACCCCAAATAATGAATAGCACTCTCAACCCACCTGAAAGTGAAATGTACCCACAACCGAGCACAGTCCTCTACTCCCACCCCTTGAATCCAGATACCAATGAGAAAGCCTCGAAGAGTTCCATCGCCTGGCGCAAGGAGACAATGGAGTTAGTCAGGGATGATCTTATATTTCCGCCTGCCCACCTGAACATCCTGCACCTGCGGGGTCTTGCAAAATCGCTGTGCCAAAGGCTCCATCATGAGTGCAAAAACTAAAAGGAACAGTGGGCACCCCTGCCTCGTACCTCTCCCCAGGCAAAAGCTTGCAGACTGGCCTCCATTAACCCGGATGCTTGCCCAGGGCGCCTGGTATAAGCCCCGTATCCACCCCTGAAAGTGAGGTCTGAAGCCCATCTTAGCCAATACTCCCCACAAGAAATCCTAACTCACTCTATCAAAGGACTTCACCGCATCGACCCCCACAAGGAGCGTTGGCAGTGGGTCTTGTTGGTGGTTGCTTGGAATGCCCTCCCAATGGAAGTGGTGGGGGCAAACCCAGTAACAGAATTCAAAATGGCATGGGACAGACATAGTGGATCCCTTTATAGCAACAGGATAAAATCAAAATAAGCATAACTATCTCTTATAACTGAACAAACAGGGGTGACCTACACAGAGAGCGGTGGGTACACCTCTACACAAAGGTATAGGGAGAGGTGACCTGCACGGAGCTGCAAGTGCACCTATTCTTGCCGCCTTGCTGGGCAGACAAGATGGACCATGCTGGTCTTTATCTGCCATCATATACTATGTTACTGTGTTACCTGCAGCATCCAGAAGATATTGTCCACTGCCTGTCACCCCGGCACAAAGCGCATCTGGTCCCCGTGAATCAGCCGGGGAAGAACTCAGTTTAGACGGGTGGCCAGTATAGCAGCTAGGATTTTTACATCAGTATTAAGTAGTGACATGGGGCAATAAGACGACATCTCATTTTTGGGTTTACCTGACTTAGGTATGACAGTTATCACCGCTTCCATCTGCGTCAAAGGTAATGCCGCCCCCCAGAGCACATTGTTACTGAGTTCAGTCAGGACGGGGGCCAGTCTGTTCACATACTTTTTATAATATTCGGCGGGGAATCCATCGCTCCCCGGGGCCTTATCCGCAGGTAAGCAGCCAATGGCCAGCTGCACTTCTTGTGCCGTTTATTTCAGCTTCCCAACATCTCCCGCTCGGGGTCCAGCAGGACCGGCAGGCCTACTCCCTGTAGGTAACTTTCAATGTGAGGGCGGCCACTCAGGTCCTCCATGTAGAGATATTCCTGGTAATTCGCCAGGGACCTCCCGACCTTATTTCATGGTTCATAAAATGTTTTCCGCAGCCGGTACCATTTGAGATCAAAGTCTCGCTGGATAAACTCATCAAGGCAAGGCCAAACCGCTTGCCATTGGTTCCAGGCCTGTCATGAGCCTGTTTGTGCATGCTTCAATTGGAGGCATTTAGCCTCTGCCTCCAGCTGTTGGGACTCCTGTACCCATTTTCTCTTGGTGCGAGCTGCCTCTGCAATAAGGTGACCACAGGCCGTGGCCTTGAAGGCATCCCAAACCATTGGAGATACAACTTCTCCCGCATAGTTCAGTTCAAAGTACTCCTGTATAAAGAGATCGTGCTCCCGTATTGCTTCTGCTTGGTGAAAAAAACCTCCCCTGCAATACCCAGCTTCTTCCGCATGTTTAGCCAATGGGCCTGGAATATCCACCCAACAAGGAGCATGGTCCGACCATGTAATGGTACCATGATCAGCCCTCACCCTTCCATCCAATAGGCTTTGATCTAGCAGCAAATAGTCAATTCTTGTATGAACCCGATGGATGGGTGAGTAATACGTGTAACCCCATTCCCTAGGGTGAGTATCACGCCAGATGCCTCTAAGACCCAAATCTGCTAACAAAGCTCAAATTGCCCGGCTAGCTACACTCCCCCCAGGGGTTCTGGTACTCATAGAGTCCAGGTCTGGTAGCATGCATGTGTTGCAATTGCCCCCTAAAACCATGCACCCCTTTGCAAATTTCGCCAGGGACGCTTTCAAGGTGGCAAAAAATCCCGTTGGACTCTCATTTGTTGCATATATGTTAGTTAAGGTAAAGAGGACACCATCCAGGCGAATGTTAAGAAAGATCCACCTCCTGGCTTTATCCCGCTGCACATCCTCGACTCGTACCGTCTGATGAAACAGTATGGCTACTCCACACTTCTTATGTCCCCGTATATCGGAAGCTGCCCAAGCCTCCAAATAGGGTGCATGTCACAACCAAACCTGGTAGGTAGTACGGAGATACATTTCTTGCAGGAAGACTAAATCGCCTCTTAGACTCCGCAACTCCTTGAACATTAGGGAGCACTTCCGGGGTGAATTCAGTCCCTTGATATTAAGTGATATGACTCTCAACATGATGTCCTATAGCTCTCCCCCTCCCCCCACGGCAATATTGGTGAACATGTCAGCACCCCACCTCCCGCAGAGCTTTGCCCCTCAATGCCTAAGTCCTTTATGTCCCTATGCCCCTCCAGGTTGGACGACTGGGCCTCCTCCCCTCTTCTGCCCCCATGGGAGCCTCTCCTCCCCAATATAGATCCCACGCTCAAGGTCCCCCACAACCGTTCCCCCCTCCCCTATATCTCCCCTTTTCCCCCTACTATCTCCTCCCCACGTCCCAGCCCACAAAGATGACTGTACATATAGAAGACTGGAAGAAAACTCATCCCTCAGCTGCCGGACATTTCCAACCCCTCCCTCCACCCACGTCTTATTCCACCAAGAAAAAACCCAAAAAGAAAACGAAAAGTCTCCCCAACTAACAATATCCAACTAGAGTTCCCCAACATTAATTGCACACCTCAGTCAAACTGTATGTGCCAGAGTCACTCAGTCCAAGCCCACCAAAGGTTCTTGTTTCTCCAATGTTTTAAAGAGGCGGAAATGCCACAGAGCTAGATTCTGCACATGGAATGAGAAGCTAACCTAGCCTCTCGGTCCTGAAGTATGTCTGTCCTTCTGGTGGTAATGCCCCACTGGAAGTTGTTTTTTTTTCCCCAGTTACGGGGTGGTCTTCCTCACCCACTGCCACTTAGATTGTGTGGGTCGCGGGGCAGGAGGTGCTGGTGTTGCATAAGAACATAAGATATGCCAAAGTGGGTCAGACCAAGGTCCATCAAGCCCAGTATCCTGTTTCCAACAGTGGCCAATCTAGGTCATATGTACCTAGCAGTTTCACCAAAAGACACAGGTTCCACAATGCTTGTACTGGGTCAAGCATTGATATCCTGGGTCCCTTCTTAATAATGGTTTATGGACCTTTCCTCCAGGAACTTGTCCAAACCTTTTTTAAACCCAGCTACACTAACAGCCTTTACTACATCCTCTGGTAACAAATTCCAGAGTTTGATTACACGTTGAGTGAAAAAATATTTTCTTTTATTAGTCTTAAATAGTTTACCCTGTAGCTTCATTGCATGTCCCCTAGTCTTTCTATATTCTGATAACGTAAACAATCGATCTACGTTTACCCATTCTACTCCGTTCATTAATTTATAGACTTCTATCAAATCTCGCCTCAGCCGTCTCTTTTCCAGGTTAAAGAGCCCTAACCTTTTTAGCCTTTCTTCTTAGGAGTATCCTTCCATCCCCTTTACCATTTTGGTGGCTCTTCTCTGAACCTTTTCTAATAACGCTATATCCTTTTTAAGATACAGTGACCAGAACTGCACACAATATTCAAGGTGCGGTCTCACCATGGAACGATATAGAGGCATTATAATATCTTTTGTTTTATTTTCCATTCCTTTCCTTATGATACCTAGCATTTTATTTGCTCTCTTGGCCGCCGCTGCACACTGGGCTGAGGGTTTTAACATGTTATCCACAATGACACCTAAATCTTTTTCCTGGGTGGTGGTTCCTAATGTGGAACCTTGCATCGTGTAACCATAGTTTGGGTTGTTCTTCCCTAGGTGCATAACTTTGCACTTGTGCACATTAAATTTCATCTGCCATTTTGATGCCCAGTCTTCCAATTTATCAAGATCTTCTTGCAATTTTCTACAATCCTCTTGGGTTTTAACAACTTTAAATAGTTTTGTGTCATCTGCAAATTTGATAACCTCACTCGTTATTCCCTTTTCCAGGTCGTTTATGAATATGTCAAAAAGCAGCAGACCCAGCACAGATCCCGGGGTACACCACTATTCACCTTTCTCCATTGGGAAAATTGGCCATTTAGACCTACCCTCTGCTTTCTATCTTTTAACCAGTTCCTGATACACAATAGTACACTGCCTCCTATCCCATGACTCTTTAGTTTTGCCAAAAGTCTCTGATGAGGGACCTTGTCAAAGGCTTTCTGAAAGTCCAGATACACTATATCAACTGACTCACCTTTGTCCACCTGTTTATTCACACCTTCAAAAAAACATAACAGATTAGTAAGACAAGATCTTCCTTGTCTAAAGCCATGATGGCTGTCTCCCATTAGGCCATGACTATCTACATGCTGAGTAATTTTGTTCTTTATGATGGTTTCTACCATTTTTCCCGGTACTGACGTCAGGCTCACCGGTCTGTAGTTTCCCGGATCACCCCTGGAACCCTTTTTAAAAATTGACGTTACATTGGTGATCCTCCAATCTTCAGGTATTAGAGATGATTTTAATGATAGTTCACAGATTACTAATAGCAGGTCTGCAATCTCATATTTCAGTTCTTTCAACATGCTTGGATGTATACCATCCGGCCCAGGTGATTTGCTACTCTTCAGTTTATCTAATAGTTGTAATACATCTTCCCAATGTATCGATATTTCCTTCAATTCTTCCGCACCTTTAAATACCACTTCAGTCATGGGTAACATCCCTACATCATCCTCAGTAAAGACCGAAGCAAAGAATTCATTCAGTCTCTCCGCTACCGCCTTGTCGCCTCTTAGTGCCCCTTTAACCCCTCTATCATCTAATGGACCAACTGACTCTCTCACAGGTTTTTGGCTACGAATGTACGAAAAAGTCTTTATTTTGCATTTTTGCTTCCGCAATACTGTCCACAAGGCCCACCTGCCTTAAGACTCGCCATGCCTCAGTATGATCTTTGGCTGATACCTTCTTGCCCGCCACCACGAAATTCACCTGGAATAGAAATGACCAGGAGTAGCGTATCCCTTCTTTCAGCAGGATCTCAGTGATGGGTTTTGTTTTTCAGCGCCGCAATAAGGTGCAAGTAGAAAGGTCCTGGTAAAGGGATACCGGCGCCTCATGGTACTGCACTGTTTTTTATCCTCGTCCTCTCCTAAGTAGCAATTCCGCATTAGAGTAGCGGAAAAAGCACACGATAATGTTCCACAGTTTATTGCTGGGTGGCTTCCCCAGTGCCCAGTGGACCCTCTCAATTGCCATCTTTGCTCCTCTGGTGTTGAACTCCTCCAGTGTCAATAGCTCCTGAGTTAGAGCCCTCACAACTTCCTCAAGGTTCTCAGTGCTCTCTGCGGCCTCCAGAATTTCTCTTAAGTGCACATTATTGCGTCAGGCTCTATTCTCAATGTTATCAAGTTTATATGCGAGTTCTAGAATCTGTGACTGCTGCGCTTTGTAGGTACATCAGGGCCTCTGCATGATCTTCTATTTTTGCCTCAGCCTCCACTACTCGGTGTCCCAACTCTTTTATATCACCTGGGATTTCAGTGATAGTGTTCATTACATCTGCCCACATTGATCTGAACTTCATGGCCATCTCCTCATCAGAGTTCTCGCTGCAAGGCCATGTGCTCAGGAGGCATCTCTCCTCCCCTGATCCATCTGAGGCCATATCTAAGGGGTGAGCTACCACACGGCCCAGCCTTGCCAAGCAGCCGCTGCGACACATGCAGCTTTTCTTTTATCTCCTGAAAAATATTTTTTGCTGCCATTGGGTCCCGGCAACTCCCTAAGTCTCTCCCACTGCGTTTCTCACCACTTCGGTTCATATCTTATGCAGTTTCTGGCGGGCTTTATGCGCTTGAGGCAGCAGAGAGGAGAAGCTATGCTGCCATTAGCTTTGGTGATGTCACTTCCCCCTATGGGGTCCAATTTTAAAGGGCGCCTAGATAGTCTGTGCTGTCTGAATGCCTAAGTGCCTTTAGTTCCCAATATTCGGTGACATTATACATAGCAACACAATATTTGCCTTTGAGTCAGTGCTGACTCCTGGCGAAACAGCAGCTCCTGGGCTTTCTTGGCAGTGTGACTGGAAGTAGACTGCCAGGCCTTTCTTCCAAGACAATGGAGGGTTAAGTGACTTGCCCAAAGCCACAAGGAGTGCTAGTGGGAATTGAACTCTGATATCTTAGTTACCACGCCAGTGCTCTAACCACTAGGCTACTCCTATACATAAAGCAGGATTTAAATAACCTACTCCACATGAAATACTGTACGTTCAGTAGGGAGGGTGGGTTTGGGGCCTTCCATGGACAGTGTCATCCAATGTATATTTTAGAGGTATAGGCACTGATTTTCGGCACTTATACAGTCAGACTATACGTTTGGTTTAGGCTCTACAAAACCAGATTTAACCTGGAGTGTCTAGCCAAACGCAAAGTTTAAACGTATAGGGGCCTATTTTGAGCACATGCAGGTGCCTATATTCTGCGGTACTAAGCAAATGCTTTTAGCATCATTGAATATCAACATAAATGCCTTGTACATCATGTTCAAAAATGCGCTCCGATGTTGCTTATGCTTAAATCCAGGCCTGTGCTTAAAAACTGCACGATGGTGCCCAAAAATAGAGCAATACATATCTGAATAAATGCAGCACAGATTAAGGCAGACTGACTATACTAGTAGAATTCCTTAATTGTAGTTGAAGACCTTGAAATACATGAAATCCATTTTTTTTTCAGATTCAGAGCTACACAGAGAGTAAATGATAGTGTTCCTATAAGTTTTTGGACCTGAAGGTTTCTCCCAGACCCTTTTTTAGGCATCCAGCTTACTTGGACCCAGTCCCTGCTGAGGCTACAGCACCATGAATTTTCATTCTCAGCTGCCTGGAGATTTTGTGCCATTTTTACCCCTCCCCTTCCTTTCCATCTACCCCAGGCCTTGAGTTAGAATTGTGGGCCGGGAACCACAGGCTATGGCTTCCGTCAGAACCTAGTATGCACGTACCCTGGGTCTGAACACTAGAGGACATGTTTACTATCATGTGCTACTAGGATAGCGCAGGGTCAGTGCATGGTTTTTGGCACCACGCTAAAAGTAGCATGGGACCCTATGCTGAAAACCCCACCCTAGCCTGGTAGCACACGTTGGGGCAGTGACTGGATGGGATGGGGGCATTCCAGGAATGTTGCAGCTAGTGTGGGTGTTTGTGGTCTGCACTACTTGTGCTTGGTGCAGGTAATGTGGGTTCAACTAACGCCACTCAGTGGGTGGCATTGGTTGCACCCATGATATGTTTGCTGTCCTAGAGCATGGTAACTATAGGGGGTTGGATGTACAGACTCCACTCTGGTAATGTGGCCCACACTTGCGTTACCGCGTACAGGGCTTAGTAAACATGCCCCTCGGTGTGCCATTTTTCTATAGCTGAGACTCCCTCCTCCTCCTCCCTGCCCTTCTCCTTTCCCCAAATCTTCAAGGGCTGTGGATGCTGCCACTGCACTATCCCCCGCCTCTCCCCCCCCCCACAATTTGTAATACCATTATATTAGTGCTGCATGTTTAAAAATTCTCACAACTTTCTCCTGTAATATATATAATATATTGTCAATGGCTCTGATTTTTAAAATGCAGAATCAGAACTAGCATTATTTACACTTGCTCTGTGTTGCATTTACCCATCCAGACATTTCACTTTTGCATGGCTAGTAGTCTATACAAAAAAATTAACAATCCTTACATTCACCACTGCAAAATACATTTATGTAAATTAATCCAAACAATGCAGGAATCTAAAAATGAAAACATGACTGCTCCACACAAGTATTATAATGTCTTTAAATATAATACATGAAACTCAATATCCAATGTATAAGCCTTCCTTAGATTGCTGACATCAAATTTTTACTAACAGGTTGAATGGTGCATCGCTACTCAGTCTTTCAAGTGAGAAAAAGGGAGCTCAATAGGGTGACCAAAACTGATAGGTTACACAACTAAGTTTCATCATCACTCCTAAAAACACATCAATTTTTCAATATGTCAAAAGAAAACATGTCACAAAAATAGGGTTTCTTAGGGCAAAACCGCTCAGTCAATAACTTATCTTGCTCATCTCTAGGGTAGAAAAACTCATGATCAGTTCATGAACAATGCTCCAACTGCTAAACTTGACATCACTCCAACCTTGGCCATAGGTTTCAACAACTGGTTTTGTCGGGGATTTCTGCTAAGAGATGGAACAAAGATAAATGCACAAAACCATGGAATCGGTGAGCACCGAAGCTTCTCGCCTAAACCTGCTTCTCATCAACTAAATGAACTGAACAAACATGGCCAACCATGCCTCTGAACGTCATGCATGAGCAGATTCCTTAAATACACAACGAGGGAGTGACATATTCAGTAAAACCAATGCCACTCTATCTCATCATTCACATCCATAAATAAACCTTGTGAACTCTTTCAGATTGTCAAAAATTGACAAAAACACCCAATAACTTTGACCAGTTGCCGAAGATTCCACCAGAGTCACTGGCCCGACAATACAAACAGCTCCAAAAACCACAAAACCCTCATCTGAACGCCGAGGCAACCACAATAAACCACCACCCCAACATGCACAGTGAATGGACAACCTTTAAAGAAACCACCACAGAAGAAATAGCATCCACCATCTCCCGCCTAAACACCACTACCTCTCCGCTGGACCCCTGCCCCACAGACTGGATAAAGAAATCCAAAGACGACCTGAGCTCACCACTGACCCATATTGTCAACGAATCCTTCTCCCAAGGTCACATGCCAGACATTCTCAAAACTACAATCATCCGACCATCCCTAAAAAAACAAAACCTGGATCCCCTAGACCCTGCATCCTACAGACCAATAGCAAGCCTGCCATTCACCGCCAAGATAATCGAGAAGATAGTCCAGCAGCAGCTTCAAGAACACCTGGACAACAACAATATACTGGACCCACAGCAACACGGCTTTCGCCCACTACACGGAGTCGAGACCCGTGATGACCACACTAATGAACACCCTCATCATAGGAACCCAAGAAAAACACTCTGGATATGCCATGATCTTCCTTGATATATCAGCAGCCTTCGACACCATTTCCCACAACATCCTCATACGCAGATTGCACTCAATTGGGATCAAAGACAACGTACTTCAATGGTTTCAATCCTACTTAACTAATAGACAACAACTAATCCGCACTAGCACCTCGACCTCGCCCCCCTTCCAACAACACCAAGGAGTACCTCAAGGATCCATGCTGTCCGCCATGCTCTTCAACATCTACCTTCAACCACTCTGCTCAGTTATACGTTCCCACAACATCAACTTTCATATATATGCTGATGATATCATGCTCTACACCCCAGTTACAACCGCAAATCCAACAAATATACATCTATCAGCATGTTTCACCGAAGTGACCGACTGGCTTCAAGAAAATAACCTATCCATAAACATAAAGAAAACTGAAGCCCTCATAGTGACAAAAGACCCAGACTTCACACCGCCCACACACCTTAACATAGGAACCACACGCATTCAAATACATCCACAAATAAGATATCTAGGCATTATCATTGACCAAGCCCTAACCCTCAAGCAACAAATTACTAAAACCTCCGGAATTATATTCCACAAAGCAAAAACAGTGCAACGTCTCAGACCCCTCCTCGAACCTCAAGACTTCAGGACGTTAATGCAAACTATGACACTCCCACATCTGGACTACTGCAACATAATCTACCATGGACTACCAGCCACACAGACCAACCCCCTCCGAACCGCATTGAACACCACAGCGAGAATTATTCAGAGAGCAAGGAAAAGCGACCACATCACCCCAATCCTAAGAGACTTGCACATACTCCCCTTCGAAGCACGAACTAAATACAAATCCATCCTACTCACCCACAAAGCCATCCACCAAACACAGAACACACAGCTCCGTACCCTGCTGTCTCATCCAGCCCATGGAAAAACCACCAGACTGGCCTCCAGCAACTCCCTCACCGTCCCTCACAAAAGAACCAAATGCTCTCAACAGACATGCAATCGAGCCTTTGAACTTTATGCTCCATCCCTATGGAATTCTCTACCAAGCCACCTCAGAAACAACAACGATCTAATGTCCTTCAGAAAACAGCTAAAAACCATCCTATTCCAAGAATGCTTCGAAGCACTCCCCACCAGAAAGTGCACCAACCCCTGATATCACCCATCAGGGACCCCTGATTGAAAACTGAACTATACTGTCCATGTCTAAAGTCTGTCCTATGTCGATATCATCAATGTTGCCTACCCGGTGATGGCCCCACCCTTATACTTAATTACCCCACCCTTAAATGTAGCACCGCTTTGACCCGGTGAAAAGCGGGATATAAATACAGTTAAATAAATAAATAAATAAATAAATCCGAGGATGACACATCTGCCAACATGAAGAACGGTATAATTTTCAGTGGCAGACATTTCATCTGCAGGGATAGAATAAGGAGAGAGAGACAGGGCCGGTGCAAAGGCCTCCGAGATTTTGATAATTAAACTCAACAATCATGATCATCCCAATACCACTTCTCCCACTACAATCTTTTAAGAATGCATAGTTGGACATCACACTTTTAAATATGAAACTTTGCTTGTATGTGTGACTCTCCCCTCCCTCAGGTAAAAGAATGTGCTGTTGGGTCATTGAGTTTGTGGGGCTGTCAAGATCTTTTGTTTTGCTTTGATTGCTGCTGTTCTTTGCTGCTCCTCAGTAGCTGCTGCCTTGGGTGACCGCCTAATGTTGTGTCTACTGTTTGGGCAGGCCTTGAGGCTGCATGCTGCTCTTCTAAGTCACAGTGGCTGTGTTGGCTTGCCTCCCTGTCCATCAACACTAATAAAGAAGAATGAATTGAACTTTGCAAGTCATTATCTATAATTTAATTGTAATGAAAACAGACCTCATTTTCCAGTCTTCTGTCAGCCTTGCCATGCTTTTTGGAGCCATTTCTAGCATGCTTTGCCTATTACCTAACTCTCCAATTAGCATTATCTCATGTCTATATTTTTTGCATTGCTCCTTGTTCCCACGTCTGTCCGTTTTCTATTTGTGCACGTTGTTCTAAATCAGAAGTGAGCACGGTTCTTCCAGCAGTGAGTTACTTCAGTGATTCTTCGCACCCAGCAAATCGGAAACAACATGCAGATGTCTGGGGCTTTCATAGTGGCGCTTTCAATAATAATAACAATTATAACCATTATGTATCTGATAGGCACTGTACAAATCATGATGTCATAGCTCATAGATAGTGCCATTGTCCGTGTAATCTTATAGTCATAAAGTGGGATTTAGGCTACATTTGAGCAGAGGTTTACATTTTAAGCTATGAGTTACTCCTAAAATGGCTCCTTCAGTGACCAAGTTTGAGTGGCACTGAATTTTTTGCGATATCCTTTCACCAGTGGCCTTGAAACTGAATTTATGAGATATTTAAGATATGTTACTTATTAAAGAGACTTAGGAAGATCTAAGATGACCTAAAATTTCTGTCCTGGATCCATAGTTGCCAGCTTACCCAGTTCCAGGAGGGAAAATTTAGGCCAGTCCTGTATTTCTGACAACCCTACCCCAATGCATTATGCAGCACTGATTTCAATGGGTAGAATCAGAGACTCCAAATACCACACTGCATTGGAGATGTAAGTTCAAAACTGGGAATGGTCTAGGGTAAACTATCAACCCTGATAAATCTTTTGATTTCTTTTTTAGTTGCTGAAAGGAGCACCCTATCACTGGTCATGTTGTATGTGTCTGTGGCTATTGGGTAAATTGTTAAAGGCTTTGGCATCTTATATGCATGTAAAACTAGGGTTGATCTACTTAAGTTCAGCACATCTTTAGAGGCAGCCTATGTTCTTGCTCTACTCTTACGGTTTTAGAGAAGTGACCCCCCCTACCATTGTATTAGAGGCCCTACCAGAAGTAAACCTGGCCCTGGTCCTGCCTGTAGACCAGCTTAAAGGAAGTAGTCCTTAACTAGAAGTTAATGCACGATATTACCGCGTGCTGTCAATGTTGTAATTAGCACAGGTGCACTAAACATCACCTTGATTGTTGGTATTAAGTGCACCTGTGGTAATTGTGAATGACCTTAATGTGCTGTTAGGGACATTTCAGTATGGTAACTGCAAGGAACATGCTGGGCACACCCCTGACTTTTGCACTAAATTGTGACTCAAAGACTTACCGCATTTTAGTAAAACCTCCTTAATGAGTTAGAACTTTTTAATATACGAAAATTGACTATGCATGCTAATTCCTAGGTTAATATATGATAAATTAATTTTGCATGCACTAATATTTAAAGGCATTCTTAAAAACGGAATACCCATTGATAAATGCACATCCCTTCTTATTAAGCAGCTCTGCATTTGAATAGTTTAATTACTTTCTCAGGTTGGAGCACCTATTAAGTCTGGATATACCTTGTTTTCTGCATTGAACCTTTAAAGGATGGGTGCCTTGGGCTTTAACGGGCTATGGGATGGAGAAGACGGGCATCCCTGTTAAATCTGCCATAGTCACTGGATTTATATGTGGATTTTGTAATAGATTTGCCCTTTTGGAACATCTGTCTAGCTTGCGTTTATAGTCTTTCTGGCATTAGAGTCATCTCTGTGGAAACATGTACTAAGGAAGGCTTGCATAGCCATTTGCACCTATAAATAATGTTTACACATGTAAATACCCTCAGTGTGTGAACAGCAATTTTAGAAAGCTGCTATGTACATATTTAGATCCATGGCACTTGCAGGTTTGTAAAAGCAATATGCCCACAGCTAAAAAGGCTTGATGTCAACATTTGCACCCGCTCCAAGGCAGGTGTGTCAGCTAACTGCTCATTTGGACCTGGGGTTTGCATCAGTGACTTGAGGGGGCAATTATATTTAAAACCATCTCAAACATTCAAAAAAAGGTTTTATCTCTCAGCTCCTTAATTGGCTCTTCCTGGACCTCCAGTTTTTTTGAAAACTGGCACTTTCTTGTGTAATTGCCAACACTTGCTTTAAATCGGCATCTATGCACTCTGAACCTTGAGTGACAATGCTCTTTTTTTGGATCATGTTCCTTTCTGAAACTTGTTCTTGCTGCACGATACGTGCGCATTTCCTGCATCCTTATACATATTTTATAAAAAGCTTGCATCCTGATTCCTTGAACCTGAATTCAAGAAAGCACGGGACAAACACAGAAGAGCTCTCAAGGAAAAAGAGACTATAGTAGTTGGTGTGGAAGGGCAGAATGGATAGGCTATATGGTCTTTTTTTTTTTTTCTTAAGTGCCATCACGTGAATGCTGACTCCTGGTGACCCAGCAACCCCTGGGTTTTCTTGGCAAGGTGTGACCAGAAGTAGATTGCCAGGCCTTTTCTTCCAAGACAATGGAGTGTAAAGTTGGTGCTGAAGGTCACACGTGCCAGTGGGAATCAAACCCTGACCTCTGGCTCTAACCACTAGACTACTCCTCTGCTATATTGGTTTCTGCTGTCATGTTTCTATGTTTCTTCCTATATGCCCGATACAAAATAGTGCTTTAAATTCTAAGTTAAACTAAATAGAACCTATTATCTCAAAGCACGTGACCGTATTCTCTATCGGTATTTTCATGCAATCCATTTTTATGCTAGCAGTTGTCACCTGCGTTTTAACAATTTGGATTGGAATAATTTGGGAAATCAATCACCAACTTTGGTGGAGTGGAAAATCCAAATCAATCTATTTTTGATGACCCTGAAGTTTGTCTTTGCAACTATGGTCTGTCCAGATGGCTAGTTGATGAAATTGAACTCTCCAGATAGGTGAATTACTTTTACTATCTGAATCTAAATATCTTTTACTGACACCAGCTGTCATTTGCATTTGGTTTTACCTCTTTCATGACTTCACTGCTGAGCTCAGTCTGTTCTGCACAGTGATAATGACAGTGCACTGCTACTGTTTAGCTTTGGTTCTCAGTGCGTAGACTTGACCTTCTTGTAGAAAATATTAGATTGTTGACAGAAGACTAGGCATCTTCTTGCCTACATTACTCTGGCATTGCTCATCACTCTTCTTTGTCCTTACCAGTGCCTGCACATTAAGGAGTATCTCCTGGGCATACCAGAGGTCACTCCTTATCCCTTTAGATGTTAACTGAGGGGTGCAGCTGAACCATCATGATATCCATGCTAGGGGACTTGCCACCTCTTCTCAACTTTATCTGCGAACATACAGTACCTCAGCACTGCTGCCATGCCAGGCTACTTAACTTTGCTGCATCTCTCTGGGAGATGGATGTAGATGAATTGCTGCTTCATGTAGATGGGTTTTATATCCTCTCTTTGACTCAGGTTAGGGACAAATCCTGGGTGTCAAGTCACCATGGGTCATGCATATAGAGGGTGCTGGAGGGATGGCTGACTCCTCCAGGTAACAGCAGGCGAGGCGTTGAGCAAAGCTAGGATGTAGAGCATGGTGGAATGGCCTTGAAGAGACTGGGACCAGCAAATTTCCCACTTGGAGGAAGGGAAGGGGGGCTCTAAAGAGAATATGGTGGAGAGAAGACAGCAGGAGGAAGGGTGCAAAGCTAAGAAGGTTAATAAATAAAAAGAAATAAAAACATGAAAATAAGGTGATTTTATTGGACTAAATACATTTTTGGACTTTCAAAATTTAAAATGATGTTCTCCAGGTCAGGATAATATGAACAAAAGATGACAATACCAGCATATATAAGTAGCGTGACTGCTGCGTTAATCCACTTTAATGGTAGTTAAATAAAAAGAAAACCAAAAAAAGAAAATAAGGTGATCCTTTTTATTAGAATAACAATGCTTCTTCAGGTCAGGACAGTATTACTGCACTAATTTATTAAGTTAGTCTAATAAAAAAAATCACCTAATTTTCCTTTTTAGTTTTTCTTTTTATTTAACTAGAATATGTAAGTGAATCACAAAAGCATTCAAGTGATAGCCTCAAGGGAAACAAGTGTGTGTGGGGAGGGGGGAACAGTGGACGAAATGGATTGGTGATGATAGAGAACAAAGCAGTAAATATTTTACAGTTTATAATTTGATAGCAAACCAAGATCTTTGTTAAGCCCTTTCTTGTCAGTCTGGAAGTGTCTTATCATTTAGACTTTAAGAAGGTAATTTTGTAACGACCCACGTAAAGTTACATACCATCAAGGCACGTAAATCATGTATTTTCCATGACTTATGCGCACAGATAGGTCTTTATGTGTGTATTTTAGTCTGATTCTATTCTATAAATACACATGTCAGGCCAATGGCGTATACTTGGGTGTGAGTGGAATTTGGATGGAATACAAACTTAACATATGAAAATTATAAAATACTATATCTTATTGCATTTACACTGTCTAGGGCTGGCATAAGTGATTTGCTGAGGTTTATCATGCTTACCTTATTACATATGCCCCTATTTTATAAAGAAAAATATGCGCCCGCATTTCTTTATAAAATAGGTGTGATTTATGCACATTGGAACGTGTTAAACTAGGCAACCTTTATAAACTTAGCCTCTAAAAGTCTTATGTTCCTGGATTCTTTAGACATTTCCTTTTAGATGTCTGTTCAGAAGGTGTGAAGAATGTGGTAAAAGTGGTGCAAAGCGCAAGGGTGACAAAGCTGAAGAGTGGAAGGGGAGGGGGGAAAAACATTGAGAGAAGGGTAGAAAAAATGAGAAAGAGGATTAGTTTAAGAAAGGGGAGAGAAAAAGGAAAAACAATAATATAAAGAAACAAAATGACAAAAGGTAATATCAGATGTCTAATAAGAAGAGAGACTAGCAAGGCAACAAATTACATAGTTAAGAAGAAGAAGGAAGAGAGAGAGAGAGAAAGAAAAAATGCATCAGACATGGGTCGATTTTCAAAACCCCTTATCCAGATAACCTCCATGGTTATTAGATAAGGGCTCTGAGAGTCAGATTCAGCAGCACTATGTGGAGAGTACCTCTGAAATTTTCCTTCCTGGAAAACCTCGGCTGGGTGATCAACCAAGGAAGTCCGTTGGTGCCTTCCCAATTCATGGAGCTCCTGGGAGCATGGTTCAGTACTCGAGTGAGCAGAGCCTTTCTGCCAGATGGAAAGATTGTTGGATTGTCTTGCGGTGTTCTGCTTGCAACAAGCTGCTAGAGTTTGGGATGTCCTTCAGCTCCTCAGCTTGATGGTGGCAACAATTGTGGACACATGCTCATATGTGGCTGCTCCAGAGGTCTTTGCTTATTCAGTAGTCTGCGATAGTGGCAGCAGCCTTGTCATCTGCAGAAGGGCATGCTGCTGGATGATTACTCATGGGTCCTTCTAATGGCAGATGCCAGTCTTTCGGGCTGGGGAGCCCATTGCCTGGATCAAATGGCTCAGGGTCAATGGAACCAGAGGGAGGCAGTATGATCCATCGACCACCTCAAGGCCAGGACCATCAACCTGGCCTTTTTGTGCTTCTGGCCTTTAATCAAGGATCGGGCATTGCGAGTGTTCTTGGACAGTGCCACGGTGGTGGCATATGTCAATGGGCAAGACAGCACTTAACATAATATTTAGTATCATTTAACTGTCCCAAATGCCTGACAATCCCACAGTGAGCTTGCAACATGAGATTCGGCTTATTATGCAACAGGCATTATCTAAAAATTGGATTACTAAATGAGAATTCAAATTTTTGACTTTATTAGATCCGTTAACTCCAATCATATACCAAAGATTCATAAATCTCTAGATATGCCTCCAGGTAGACCTATTGTCTCCTGTCGGGGATCGGTGTTAGAACCGCTTTCCAAATTCTGTGACGTGTTTTTACAACCATGTGCTCAAAAAGTATCTTCTTTTTTAAAGGATACCACTCATTTCATCACCAAACTTGCTGCAGTCACAGATCCAGTGGATAATTTATGGCTTGTTTCGCTTGATGTAACAGCGTTATATACTGATATTGATCAAGATCAAGCCTTAGCTGTAATTTCTCAGTTACAACTCCCTTTGCCAAATAGAATTCCTCTGGCTTTTTTTCAGCAGCTCCTAGGTCTAGTGCTCACCGGGAACTACTTTCAATTTGAACAGCAATATTACCATCAAGTTCATGGTATTGCTATGGGGGCAACGGTGGCCCCATCTATAGCCACATTATATCTGGCTGATTTTGAGTCTTCTTTGGTTTATCCATCTCTGTGGTTTATGAATATAGTTCTTTGGGTCAGATTCCTTGATGATATATTTTTTCTCTGGAAAGGATCTGAGATGAGTTTACATTTATTTTTGGATTGGTTGAATTCTTTACATCCTAATTTGTCCTTCACCATGCATTATCATTTTTCTAAATTGGAATTTTTGGACGTTTTAATTATAAAACGGGATAATATGCACTCTGTTTAGAAAATCAGTACAGAGGAATACATTGTTAAACTATTCTAGTTTTCATCCTTTGTCCTTAAAAAAGGGTCTTCCATATGGACAATTTTTACGTTTACGACACAGAAAGGATATCCAAGTCAGGTTATTAAACAAGCATTTTTACGAGCTAAATTTACCCACCAAGAATGGTTATTCCCTTCTGCAGATTTGCTTGAATCAAATAATCAATTATCGTTAACTCAATCTGATACATTAGTGGGCGTATTACCATATATGTCATACACTACAAATTAAAAAGATTCTTTTAAAACATTGGCATATTCTGTAAATGCATTCTTGTTTTCAGAAGAAATTACAAATAGCTCACACACGAGGTTCAAACCTCCGTGATTTGGTGGGCATTACTTCTTTCCTTTGGATAGACAATCCTTTGAACAACATACTGATTTGGGCCATTTTTCTTGTACCACATGTGATTGTTGTCAACATGCTATTGAAGGTAAAGAATGGCAGGTTCCTAACTCAGATTTTCTACACGTTGCCAGATGGTATACCACATGTTCTACATCTTATGTGGTATATGTTCTTGTTTGCCCTTGTAAGCTTTTGTACATTGGGCGAACCATTCATCCTGTATGTGTTCGTTTACATGAACATGCATCTAGAATAAAAACAAAAACTGTGTCTGCTCCTATAGTCCAACATTGTTTGGACCATCAACATCAGTTTACTGATATGTCTTGGAGAATTCTTAACTATGTACCTGCTAATCCACGAGGAGGCAATCGTGAACAGCGTTTACAATTGCTTGAACAAACCTGAATATTTTGTTTGGCTACTGTGGAACCACAGGGTCTTAATAAAGAACTGGATTGGACCAGCCTTCTTTGAGGTAACAGGATCGAGTCGGTAAATCAAATACATCTGACTTCCCTGGTGTGGATCGGGTGAGTCTTTTGATGATGCAAGCAACTATGATTGGCTCAAACTGTTTTTTAACCACTGATTCCTTCCATGTGGTATTAGATCGTATATGGGCATGTGCTAGTGTTCTGAAGGATTGGGGAGCTAAGCTTTTTGTTTGCAGTAAAGGAGAGTGTTGATACAGGGCATTAATATTGATTTGCCCGAAACGCAGTACTGTGTTCTTTTCCAAAACTGCAGTTATTCGACATACAGAAATTTAACCGAGTCTGGTGAAGTGCTACGGCTTGCTTTTTCCACGGACATCAGATAAGCAATTTTCATTACTCGCTACTTTTGATAGTCCTATTGAATTGGTTTCAGTAGTTTAATGTTGGAAAGAAAAAACATTTTTGATCACGTTTTGGTGTAGGAAACACTACTATATGGTGGTTTTACCTACTTTTAGGCTCTTGTTAGAGCTCTATAAAATTTGAGTAAAACGTAAGTATTGCCACAAGAGGTAGTTTTTCCTCACGGCTAATCTTCCAACATTTACACATACATATATATTTAAGCTCACAATTTTTTTGATTCTGCTCTATTTTTGTTTTTCTTTCTCCCAAAGCAAGTGTTCGCCTGTGAATCTTGCTAAACATTTAACAATGACTTATCACGACTGCTTCTGGTATTCTGATCATATATATATATTGTCACGCCCCAGCCCTCCGCCTAGGGCTTAGAGGGATAGGGATGCCATTTACTTCCCCTGTAAGAGGTTGAAGAGACTTTTCCTCCAGTGAAGGATGCTGGGAATTGTAGTTCTAGCCTTCTAATAGGAAGTGTAATTATGAACCGAGAGTGTAGGCAAAAATGACAAGGTTTATTTCCCCAAAACGCAAACAAAGTTCAAGCATGTTGTAATAGGATACTTTTCAGGTATTCGCTCCAGGTCATTTACAAACTGGGCTATATGAGCTTTCAGTCTTTACTTCTATTCATGTGCTTCAAAATAACAGATAAAGCAAAACAGAGCTTCTTCATTCAGCCAAAGTAAAAGTAACTTCTTTTACCTTTGTCTTGATTCAACAGTCAAATATAGAAGCAATAAGTATTCTCCTCTTACCAAGAGCAGGCTCCTACCTTCAGCTTAAGGCTAGGCTTCCTTATTCAGCTTTTCAGGAGACTTTTATCATCTCAGGTATTCCTTAGCTAATAGACTCAACACTATCAGCTTTACACAGTGTACAGTCCATGAGTTCCTCTGGCTGCAAAGAATCTTGCTCAATGAGGTCCACCTGCATTTCCTCTAGCTCCGGCAATGCAGTGCCCTGCTCTGAAGCTTCAACGGACGTTCCAGGGTAAACCCTCTCTGAGGAACCTTGCGTTTCTCTGGAGTACAGCTCTCCCTGGTAAGGATAAGTTATCTCTGAGGCTCTGGTCACTTCCCCCTGGCTGTGCTCACCATTCTCCCTCCAGCTTCTGGGAAACAGTCCCTGTCTCACTTGCCTGAGTTCCTCTCTGGAGCTCTGCCATGGTTTCCTGTTCCAGGCTGGGCTCTGTGAACTCTCAGGCTGAGTCCTGGGCTTCCTACTCTGGACTCTCTCAATCCTTTCAACAGGAACTGGGGTTTGAAGCTTTTCCTGCTCACTCTCTCTGAGCACTCCTCTCCAGGCTGTCTCCTCAGTTCTGGCTGTGGATGTGGTCCTCCTTCCTCGCTGTCTCCTCAGCTCTAGCTGTGGTTTATATCTCTGCCTCTCGGGCTGTGTCTCCCTCTCTCTAGACAGGTGCATGCAATCATCATCCAAGCCTGCAACTACCTCAGCAGAGCTTGGGTGTGGCAGCCTAAGTTCAGATTCCCTGTGCTTGCTCTCTCTAGGGAAACGCTGAAACCTGTACACTGCAGGGATGTCACTTTTCTTAAAGGTAAAATCCTTAGTTTCTCCTATTTCCATAGGCTCACTATGGGCTTCCTTATCACTATATATTTTATTTTATTTAGTATACATTTGTATACCGCTACTTCCAGCGATCAGCAGCGGTTTTGATTACAGATTGGAAATTGTCAAATCATGACAGGAAATTTTTGAGGTATAAACACATTGATTAGACAGGAAAGCACAGCACACAGAGAACTATTTTACAGGGAACATGGGCTATGGAGGGTTAAGTGGCTTGCCCAAGACCACAAGGAGCACCTGTGGGACTAGAAACCCCAGTCCTTCTGGCCCAAGGTTGCTGTCCTCTAGTGGGATTTGAACCCCCGACCTTCCGGTCCAAAGTACCTTGCCACAACCACTAGGCCACTCCTCCATTGCAGTAGGGCACATTAGCTCTGTTGCATTAGTTGCATGCGCACCGCTACCAGCAAGGGACAAACATCTGGCAGATGCAGCGAAGAGCACTGTGTGTGCCGCAACACCGCAGAAACTGTGGAGGAGACTGAATGAGACGTTACTGGGGTGGGGAGAAGGGAGAGAGAGAGAGTACCTGTAGGGAACAGAGAAAGAGAGTGCCAGGGTTGAGTTTGGGGCAGGAGGGGGGATGAATGCTGGGGCCACCACACTTGTTCTGCTGGTGTGTGCTAGTTTTCTGTAAATATAAGTTGAAAATAGCATATTTCTGAAAAAATGCACTTGTCTGTATCATATGTTAACACAGCAGATTGTTAGTATTCTGTTCTTTGGTGATGGATTCTTCATTAAGTCAGGCTAGAACTGTTCTGGCAGGGGATCACAGGACTCCTGGGAGATTTTTCTTGAATTGTTTTCTGAGAACCAAGTTTCTCAATAAGAGGAGCACAGCATGTGAGACCTCCCTGATAAGAAATTAGTTAAACATTCTGGTTTAATATCCCAGCTAGATTGATAATAATATTTTAGCGTGAACAATGTATGGAATTTCCTTATATCTCCTGCAACTTGTGAAAGTTGTCAGAGATCATAGCAAAGTTAGTTAACTGTGTCTTCAAAGCTCAGTATCATCTGCTTAGTCATTGCCATTGGACTCCGTTCTGTTCTAGGTCACTGCTCAATGTCCACTGTGTAACCATAGGGAAAATAAAGGTGAACGGGTGCAGTCTTCACATCAAGCTCTGAATTCCCAGCACTTTTTGCAGACACAAGAGTTCATAACATTATTACTGTTCAGTGATAGAAGCCTAATCAGATGTCCACTCACCACTGGCAAACAAGGGATGAAGTTCACGGAGAGCTTGTAAATTTTATCACAAATATTACTGGGGCACCAAAGAATTAAGAGAGAAAAAAGAAATTTTCAGTATTGATACCAATGTTCAGTTTACACCAAAGAAAAAAAATTGGAAATACATTTCAAATAGTTTAAATATGTATGTTTATCCTGCCTGTTATGGATGTGCACAGAGAAAAAAAATCAGCTTCCTTTTAGTTTGTTTGGCTTTTCTTTCTGAATTTAGACTACTTTTTCAATTTGCTTTACACATTCATGTTAATAACATTTTTTTTTTTTGAAGGTGCAAAATATCTTTTTTTTTTTTAATACTTTATTTAAGACCACCATAAAATCCAGACACATATCAACAAACGGCACCACGGGGAGGGTTTACTCTTCACCCCCCCGGGAGCCAACAGACAGATAATACATTAGGTGGGCATTTTACATTATATCCAACCCCCCTCCTCCCATCCCCCACCCCTCACCCACCAACCCACCCTCACTCCATTACCAACTTCAAATCCAATTATCGTAAAGCACTGTAAAGCAGCTACCGCCTACCCACTGCTTAGGTCCTCCCTCCCTCAACTCCCCCCTTGAAGGGTGGCGTTACGACTGTGGGGCCCTAGCTGCTGGATATATGGTTCCCACACCGACAGAAAAACTGTCCAACGTTTGGCACTGCCCCGCGCCAACCAGCGCTCCGTTAGCATTAATTGATGGAAGTTATTCCGCCATTCACTAAAAGTGGGCAGTTGGCGTTCCCGCCACAACCGAAGAATCGGCCCTTTACCCACCAGACAGGCCTTCCGCACAAGCAGACTCTCGCCAGCATTCACAGGTCCGGGGGTCGGCAATTGATCGAGTGCTACAAATAGGCCCGTCCAATGAAGCCGTCGCTGAAGCAGCATGCCAAGGAATCTGCATATCCTAGCCCAATATGCCCGTATTCCCGGACAACCCCACCACATGTGTAGGAGAGTAGCCAAGGGCCCCGAACAGCGTGGGCAAGAGCCATCCGTGTCCAGCCGACTGCGCAGTGCCCGCCTTGGTGAAAAATGAGCCCTAGTCGCGCTCCTTGTACGAGTCGGCTAATCCGCTTCAATGCCGTCAGTACCAATCCCGGCTGTACGTCCACACCCAATTCAGTCGCCCATGCTCTCTCGACTCCACTATAATCAGGGAGGGAGCGATAACGCTCTAAACTACGTTTCAAGGTGGAGATCGACGGCGGGCGCTCCTCTCCCAACCGAAAAAATTCCAAAATATGAGCTGAGCGGTCAGCCTGCAGCGCTACGCGCGGCAGTGCTGCCACATAGTGGGAGAGTTGTATGTAGGCAAAACAATGCGTATCAGGAAGATCGTATTCCCGACTGAGCGTTCGGAATGATTTACAGTTTCCCGCTTGGTCCACCAAATGCCCTATCAACCGGATGCCACGCGTCCACCAGTCCCGAAACACCGCGGTCTCGGACCCTGGAGTGAAGTGGGCATTGCCCTGTAGCGGCAGCCAACAAGACACCTTCCATGTTTCCTGCCAATATTTGTTAAGTAGTTGCCATGTGCGTCGGGCCGAGTCCACTAACGGACTCTGCCGACTAGTAGCCGTGAAATCCGTGGATGTGCCATGCAAAAATGCTAGGAGAGTCGCAGGGGCCACCAAACATTCCTCTAAAGACCTAGGCGTGTATACTTCCGTCCCCCCGAGCCAATCCCCCAGATGTCTGGCTTGACAAGCCAATGCGTAAGTCTTCAGATCGGGGAGGCCCATACCGCCCTCTCTCGCCATTTTCCAAGCAGGCGATTCCATGCGACCCGCGCCCGCTGCCCCCGCCAAAGAAAACGCTTAAGCAATGCCTCCATTTTACACAAGTCCCGTCGACGCAACCAGACCGGTAGGGTCTGCAACCAGTACAGGATTCTGGGTAGAACTATCATTTGTACTGCCGCTATCCTCCCAGCCAGAGACAACGGGAGAGGTCCCCATGCACTTAGCTGCACCGCCAACTGCCGCAGTATCCGGTCGAGGTTGCGTCGGTATAAATCCTGGGGATTCCCAGTCAATATTATGCCCAGATAGATAAATTCTTTGTCTGCCCACCGCAACGGGAAGGATCCCCTCCAAGAACTGCGAAAATGCCCCGAGACATCTACTGCTTCAGACTTATCTTGATTAATGCGCAAGCCTGCAATTGCTCCGAACCGCTGGAACTCGTCTAAGAGTGAAGGTAAGGAAGTGGTTGGAGACGTCAAATGGACTAACAGGTCGTCGGCAAAAGCCGAGATAAGGAAAGTTTGCGACCGCAGTCCCACTCCCTGTATCCCTTCCGAAGTTACGACGGTGCGAATCAGCGGGTCCAAGGAAAGAACAAATAGCAAGGGTGAGAGAGGACAGCCCTGTCTTGTACCTCTACCCAACGTGAAGTCGTCCGAGATGAGGCCATTGCACAGTATGCCCGCGGTCGGTGAAATATACAGACTTTGCACCATGTTACTAAAAGCTTCCCCGATGCCGTAGCGTGGTAGCAGCCTCCATAGGTAACTCCAGTCCACTCTATCAAAGGCCTTCTCTGCATCGAAGCTAATCAACAACGACGAAATATTATGAGCATGGACCCACTCCAAGGAGGCCAGAATCTTCCGAAGGTTTCGTACGGCATGACGGCCTTTCACAAAACCCACTTGTGCGTCATGAATTAAATAGCCTAATACCCCCGCCAGGCGGTCAGCTAGAACTTTCGCCAAAAGTTTAAGATCGAAATTTAGTAGGGAGATGGGTCGATATGAAGCTGCCTGCAGCGGGTCCTTACCCGGCTTCGGGATCAGGGTGATATATGCGTGATTACGCCCCCAGCCAAACGCCCCTTGCGCTGCCCTGGTGATAAAGACCTCTCGCAGGAGTGGGCTTACCCTGTCCCCTAGGATCTTATAGACTTCAGCCCCGAAGCCATCTGGCCCCGGCGATTTATAGCACTGGGCTGCCGATATTGCGGATTGTATTTCCGACACAGTAATAGGTGAATCTAAAACCGCCCTCTGGGCTGAGGTGAGTTGAGGTAATTCCAGACCCTCAAGATAGTCCTGCAGCCCCTCCGGAGGACCAGCCACGGATGTATATAAGCTTTGAAAGAAGGTACGAAAAATCTCTGCGATTTCTTTATTCCCTTTATGCACACGTCCCTGGCCGTCTTTTAATGCCGCTACGTGGGCATGACGCCGTCGGGCCCGTAGACATCGTGCGAGCAACTTGCCAGGTTTGTCACCATAGCAATGCAAACGAAACCGATAAAACAAAACCGATTTCTTTGCTCGTTGATGTAAAAGCTCGTTAAGCTCGGTCTGGACTTCCCATAGCAACTTCTTGTTGGACAGCGTTGGCGTGTGGGCACATCGCCGCCGTATAGTAGTGACTCGGCGCTCAAGGAGTACAATACGTTCTGCCATCAGCCGGCGCCTTCTCTCGCGGCGTAGCCGATAATGTCCCCTCGAAGAACCACCTTTGCCGTTTCCCAGACCAATTCGGGGTCATCTTTATGAACCTGGTGATTGGCAAGAAAGTCCGCCCATCTCTGGCGGATAAACTGGCGAAATTGCCCATCTGAATAAAGTTCTAAGGGGAGTCTCCACAGGCGTGACCGATTTGTGTCCCGCCCCCAGTGTAAGGCAAGCCACACCATCGCGTGGTCTGATATTTCGGAAGGACCAATCTGTGCATCCTCGGTGTGTGTGAACAAGATCCCTGAGATCATTACGTAGTCGATGTGGGCACTAGAACCATGCGCTCGCGATTGATGGGTATAGTCCCTCTCAGAGGGGTGCAGGATTCGCCAAGGATCCAGCAAACCCAATCTCCGGCAGAACCGCGACAACGTCTGGGAGGGCGCTATTCTCTCCCGTCCGCCCCCTCTCCTAGAAGTATCCAAGTCCACATCTAGGACTCCATTAAAGTCCCCACCCAAAATCACCGGACACTCCGGAAGCTGCTCCACCCTTGATGCCAGACCATTGAAAAAACCCGGGTCAGCCACATTGGGGCCATAGAGATTTCCCAGAATCACCGGTTTACCGTCTAAATGACCATAAATCAACAGGGATCTACCAGTATTGTCATCAAGGACCGTCTCCTCTACGAATCGTATGCGTTTATGAATTAAAATCGCTACTCCTCCTTTATGCCCCTGGGCAGGGGACCCCCACACTTGGCCCACCCAGTTCCGACAGAGTTTGCTATGTTCAACAGCCGTCTGGTGGGTCTCTTGAAGGAGCGCAATGTCACACTTATGCTGGGCAAGTGCTTGCAATACCTTATGCCTCTTAATAGGGTTTCCCAGCCCACATACATTCCACGTGATTATTTTCAAAGCGCCGGGGCAGTGCCAAGGTGCCACCACAGAATCACTACCAAGTACTGTAGAGGAATACCCCCAGCCTGGTATCCCTCCCCGTCTATGGGTAGGCAATCATCCCAGTTAATAACATTCAATGGAGCGTGTCCCCACCCCTCCCCCTGCCCCTCCCTCCTCCTCCCCCATCCCATCCCTCCCCCCCCCACCCCCCCATCCCCCCTCTCCTCCCAAGTCCCCCATCCAGCCGTAGCCTGGACTACTTCCTGTGGCAAACGGGCTCGCCCCTCCAACACTTCTCCCTCCCAACAAGAAAATTAAAGAGTAAAGAGAGACATAAAGTCTCTACTGCAAACCCCTGTAGCGGGGCTCCCACACCCGGCGCGATCGCCCTCCACTCGTCTGCTCTCATAGGTCTCTGCACACCCCCCCCCCCCCAGGTGACCTCCCATCTCCCCCGCCCTCCCCCCTCGTCGAACACCTATATCTCGGCTTTATCGAGTCCAATCCTCTCTACTCCCCCGACTGCCCCCATACCTCAGGTCATACCCCCCCCTGTAAAGATAAAGAAGGGGGGGGAGGGTCAAACAGGAACATAGGGCCAGAGACATTGCAATAAAGGAAATAACCAGGGAGCCAACAAGGCAGCAGCAATTATAACAAAGTAACCAATGCAACAAAAGAACAAGGATACAATGTCTCCCCTAGCATGAGAAATGTTGCCAAGGTAATGAAACGCTGTATCCCAGTCTAGCACACTACATAAAAGGCTAAGCCAAGAGTTCTCCCATGGTAGTGGAAGCTGCGGGGAGGCCGTCCAGGGCCAGTCAGCCCTCGGGGGCGCCAGTTCTCCCTGCTACACTTGGGGGGGTCCTCCCCACTTCCAGACATTCATGTAGCAGTTAGGAAGTCGTTTGATCTGGCAGAGAGTTCAGGAAGGTAGCCGCCTCCTCCAAGGTCGCTAGGATGCGAGTGTGGCCTTGGTGATCGACCCGCAGCCGAGCTGGGTAGAGGAGTGAGAAGCGAATGCCGCGGTTAAACAGCTGGGTACAGATCCCCGAAAAAGCCCTGCGCTGTTGACTGACGAGGATCGAGTAGTCCTGAAACACTAAGATCGGCTCGGTATCCTGTTGATTCCGCCGTCTGCCCCTTGCCGCTTTGAGCACCTCCTCTTTCTGTCTGTAGTCGAGAAAGCGGGCAATGACTGCACGTGGTTTCCTAGCCTGCTCTCTTCGCTGTCCCAGCCGATGTACCCTCTCTATTTTGAGCGATTCTCCTCCCAAACTCGGCAGGAGGCTCCCAATCCATGATTGTAAATATTCAAGTAGGGCACTGTCCGCGACACTTTCAGGAACACCGATGAATCGCAGGTTTTTTCTCCTACCTCGGTTCTCCAGTTCATCGAGCTTATCCCCTTGCTGCTTCACCAAGGTCTCTAGGGCAGCCACTTTGGCCACCATCGAGTGTTGCGTGTCTTCCACATCGGACACCCTTGTCTCCACTTGCTCCAGACGCTCTTCCACCATCGTGAAGCGTTGTCCAAGCGATTGAATCTGCTCCACCAAATCCTGGAAGCGTGTGCTGAGCGCCTGTACCACAGCGGCACTAACCTCGGCCACCAGGTCTGGCGGGGTACCCGGTTTCGGGCTAGATGGTGAGCCTTCTGCCGTTTTTCCCTCCGCAGGGCGGGGTCTTTCTTTTCGCGGAGCCTTAGATGCCATCGGGTCAGCTATGTTATACGCACTTCGTCCCTCGTAGGGCACCTCTCCCGTGGAACAGCAGAGGTATGGCTGTGCAGGTACAAATCCCCGCTGTAAGAGAGTTGACTCGCTGTAGTGGAGGTGTCTGCCCGGACCAGGCAGGGACAGCCGTGGGACTGTAGACTATAGACCCGGTACCCCAGGAGGAGTCTAGTAGATAGGGCAGTAAAGGAAAGTCCTACCACACTTTGGCGCTCCTTCTCCTAGACACCAATGCTCGCTGTTGTCAGGCAGGGGGGCCGCCGATCTCCTCACCGCTCAAGGCCCTGCAAAGAAGATGGGGAGCGCTGTGTCCCAACGAAAGAGGTGTCGGATCTCCTTTGCTTGCGGCAGTGATCCGAAGCAGTCCCAGGCCTCCACTCCGCTGGAAAGACAGTGCCCCCTGAAGAAACAACCAACCGCGGGAGGGGGGGAAAGGATTGGAGCGCTCAAGGGTATCTGGTGCTCTTCCCCCCAGTCCTGTTGAAACCGAGCAGTTATTAGTCTCACCTCTCCTGTGAGTTCAGCCCTCCGTAAGCGTGGCGTTTCCAGCTGTGGCGGGGGACTATCCGAGCGCTCAACGTCCCGCTTCTCAACAGAAGAGGTCGCCCGCCCGGGCCGCTGTAGGATGCCGCCGGCCTGCTCCCGCCGGAGCTAGGCCACCACGTGTTGACTGGGGCAAAGGCTGGCAGGCGCTGGGATGCTCGATCGTGCCTCCGGTTGACTTGGTGAGAAGCCCACGTTCGTCCCCGTTCCGGTATGGGGGATTGCCGGTCTTTTCGTGCCCTCAGACACCAGATCCCGCACAAAGAGAACCTCCAATGGCGGTGAGGGAAGTGCCCGAGTGACCCGCGCACAGTCCCCGCTTCGCTGAACTCTCCGCTCCAGCCAGGCAAGGATGGCCGCGAATCACCTCAGTGGCCGAGGGTTGAAGCCCCGTCAGGGGAGAAGCAGCGGCGGTGATAGTGAGGGAGTGTTTAGCAGGATTTTTAGCTGTTTCGTGGGGGCGATCACCCGGAGCTGATCGGGAGTCGGCCGATCAGCTCATTGCCCAAACCGGAAGTCGTTAATAACATTTTTTAACATGTGTTACAACTTTTTAACACATACAAATCAACTTTATGTGCATTAATTTGTAGCGTAATGCATTAAATCAAATTTGCACACACTCAGGGCCCCTTCACTATGGTGTTGTACTTAATGTGCGATACAAACACACCCCAAGTCCAAAGCCTGTTAGCTGTCTAGGCCTGACCAGCATGATCTCCAGGAACAAGCAGGAATGTAGTATTCACATATGAGTAACGTCGGTACCAACAGAGCCTGCGCGGGAACGCTCAACAGCGCCCAATAGGAAAGCTTTTGGAAGCACTCCACTGCGCCTGCGTGGCTGCCTTCCCGCCTTCCCAACCCCCTCTCTTTAGTTAAGTTTGTAGCTGAGAAAAAGGAGAGTAAGAGAAGAAAACCCTACATCTCCTAGGGGAGGAGGGCATGTTGTGAAGACTAAATTCCTGCTGTTCCCGGAGATCACCTGCTACAGTTGAGTAACTACGCTATCTCCAGGAATAAGCAGGAATGTAGTCTTCACATATGGGTGACGTCAGTACCGATGGAGCCTGCACAGGTACACTCCCCAGCGTCCAATAGGAAAGCTTTTGGGAGCACTCCACTGCACCTGCATAGCTGCCTTCCCAACTCCCTCTCTTCAGTTCTTCATTTTCCGCAGAACCAGCAGGAAGCAAATGTTCTCTTTCATTTTTGTGGTTAGCGTCTGCCTTCCTGTCAATGCTGGCACTGTCTTGATGCTGCCATTTCCTTTATTCTTTCTTTTTATTCTTGCTTTTACTAGTAAACAAAAAAAAACTTCAGGCGCATCGATGCCATCTTAGGCCTTAAGCCTACCATACGGTCCACTGACAGTATGGAGAAACTGACTAGTGGTTTCAAAAAATGTTACAAGTGTGGCAGTATCATTTCGTCAACTGACACGCATGACAGATGCTTGAAATGCCTTGGGCCCGATCACCAGCCAACAGAATATTCTCTTTGTAAAAAGATGACAAAGAGAGGCATGCAGAACCAAGCCTCTAAATTTGGACTCTCTTCGCTTTGGACACAGTAACTTTTGCATCAACGTCATCGAGACCCTCCTCCTCCTCCCATGGATCTCAGGTATCAAAAATGTACAAGCACAAGTCATCAAAGACAGAAAATTACTCCGGAGGTAGATCTATTTTCCAGCATCGTGATGCCTCAGCCGTTGTCCTGAAGGTGGATTGGCCTGCCAAACAGCCCCAGCAGGAGGACTTGCTCTCCAAAGTCATCGAGGGATCCTAGGATTCTCCTGAGGCCTCGACTTCATAAGAGCTACTGGTGCCATGCTCTGGGATGGTGGTGTAAGGCTCCATCACCGATACCCAAGCATCAGTAACCTCGATAGACCAGTGTAAATTGGCCATTGAGCGGAGCTTGGCAGTTCTATTGGCAGCCTCAGTTCCTATCAAACCTTTGTGCTCAGACACCGGGCTGTTGATATCAGTACCGGCACCAGTCTATGATGTGTCGGGATACATGGCACCCATTACTGCCACCATGCCTTCCCTCGAGGCCATCATTAATACCAGGGCTCAACTCAAACGGTTCCCCAAGCCCGATACCGACACACATCGGTATCAGCGCCTGGTGGAGAATGAACACCGTCCTCTGATTCAGACTCCCCTGTTTCAGATGAGGAGTCACTGAACTCCCAGGGGCCCTGAGGCCTGCTTTCAGAACCCTCCCCACCTCCAGAACAATGCATGTCGCCTCCTGAGGACATGTCCTTCCATTAATTAATTTGAGACTAGCTAAGGGTCTCTCCATAACAGTGACATCCGAGAAAGAGCCCAGGATGGAGGAATTGGAGATCCCCCAATACCCAACAGCTCCCAATGAGGCGGCCACCCTGCCGATGCAACGCATCCTCCATGATCTGATGCTCCGGATGTGGGAAACTCTCATCATGATCTCGTCTCATACTCGAAGCCTCAATTTCATGTATCGAGTACTGGAGTGTCCCGGCTTAGAAATGCCACAGCTTCCCCACCAATCAATGGTGGTGGAATCGGCGATGCGCCGAATCAAGAGTTCCAAAACCCATTCCTCTAACCCACCATGTAGGAAATCGAGAACCCGTAATACTTTTGGGTGCCAATGTTTCCAGGCTTCCATGCTTTCAGCCAGGATTAACTCCTATATACTCTGCATGCATATGTTCCTCAATGAGGTTACCAGGGACCTCGAGGCCATGGTCCCCTTCTCCCAGATGATAAGAGGGAAGACTATCTTGCTGTAGTCAAAGATGCCCAACATGTATCGAAGTTTGTCAATAGGGCAACCTTCAATGCATTTGAATGTACAAGCAAAGCCACAGCAATATGCATTGGTGCACGCAGGATTGCATGGCTTCAAGTCTCAAATCTTGAACAGTGGGTTCAGGATAAGCTGGGCAACATACCCTGCACAGGGGAAAACCTCTTTGGCAAAGACTGGCAGGATAAGGCTTCTCAGTTAGTCAGAGAATATCACTCTAAACTGGCTGTTCAGAACAACAGCTAACCGTGCTAGAAAACAAACAGCTGCAAAGAGGGCCTTCTTCAATAAAAAGAAGAAATTCTATTCTTCTTATCCTCCTGCTTCTCAGTTCCAGGCTCAAGGCCCTCAGAAAAGGCAGCAGCCTCCTAAACAGCAAAAGAAGTCACAGGTGGCTAAATCTCAACCAGCTCCGCAGCCACAGTCTGCGCCTGGTTTTTGACTTTTTTCTAGAGAACATTGCTGCTCTGCCTCTGGAGACCTTCACCCCCTCCACATGCCAGACAGACTGTGTCACTAGATGACACCTTATCACCTCAGAGCAGTGGACACTAAGCATAGTTCGGGAGGGGTACAGACTTCATCTGCAAACTCTGTCCCCCTTGCCTCTCGTAGGGGAATATCACTCGCAACTCACACTCATTGCTCTCCTTCAAGAAGAGGTGTCTTCTCTTCTATCCCAGGGCACCATGAAAGATGTCTATACCCCAACAGGGAATGGAGTTCTACTCTCATATCAAAGAAAACCAGAGGGTACGGGCCCATCCTAGACCTCAGAAACCTCAACAAGTTTCTAGTCCAAAAAGTTCAAAATGATCCCTACCACCAGAGTCAGGACTGGCTCTGTTCTCTAGATCTAAAAGAAGCATACACACATATCCTTATCCACCCAAGACACAGGAAATATCTGTGCTTCATCTTTCAGGGAAGACATTATCAGTACAAGATCCTTCCTTTTGGACTCACTTCTGCCCCAAGAGTCTTCACAAAGTGCATGGCAGTCATAGCTGCATGTCTAAGATCTCTGGGGATATTTGTCTTCCCTTACTTAGACGACTGGCTCATAAGAGCAGACAGCTCCCAAGAGGTTCAGCTTTCCTTGCATAGTACCATCACTGTACTACAACACTTGATTTGTCATAAACTTTCCAAAATCCCACCTCGCTCCAACTCAGACTAGAGCTCATTGGAGCTTTACTGGGCACACAACAGTCCAGGGCATTCAATCCCAACTCTATTGTGCCTGTCTCACTGAGCTAGGTTCCAAGTGCTACTCCAAGACCATCTGACTGCCCGAGAAATGCTGCAGCTTCTGGGGCACATGGCCTCAACAGTACTTGTCATCCCATATGCCCGTCTACATATGCGAACAGCCCAGTGGACTCTTGCCTTCCAATGTACACAGGCCTCTGGCCATCTCAGGGACAATATCCACCATTCACCAGGTTCCACCATTACAAGGTCGTCCTTAGGACTCACCCGCATTTCATGCCAAAGATGGTGTCTCCTTTTCATTTGAATCAGTTAGTTTACCTTCCTATATTCTTTCCTAGACCGCATGCATCTAGAGCAGAAGCAATCCTGCAAACCCTTGCCTGCAAGCGTGCCTTGGCTTTTTATCTCCAGTTCACTGTACAGCCTCGCAGTTGTTCATTTCTTTTGACCCTAGTCATCTGGGTCTCCCAGTATATAAATGTATGCTCTCCAGAGGGATAGCGGACTGCATTTCATTTGCTTATGACAAAGCAGGACTCTCTCTAGAAGGGCATGTCACTGCTTATAATGTTTGTGCCACGACTACCTCAATGGCAAACTGACACTCTGAAGCCATTGACGAAATTTGCAAGGCAGCAACTTGGTCTTCTGTCCATACTTTTGCTGCCCATTATTGTCTGGAGAAGGACTCCCACTGGGATGCCATGTTTGGTCAAGCTGTTCTCCAGCACCTCTTTCAGACTTAGGGGCAATTCCTACCCTCCGTCCTGAACTTTGACGATACCAGACATCCATGAGGGATCCATGACCTCTTGAAGCCTACTCTGAAGTGAATCTCCACCAGTTCTGAGATCACTTATCTCGCATTGGAGCTAGGGAGTCCCATATGTGAAGACTTCATTCCCGCTTGTTCCTAGAGATAGTGTAGTTACTCTCCTGTAACAGGTGATCTCTGGGAACATCAGGAATTTAGTCTTCACAACTCGCCCTCCTCCCCTAGGAGTTATAGGGTTTTCTTCTCCTACTCTCCTTTTTATCAGCTACAAACTCAACTGATGAGAAGGCAGCCACGTATACAAAGTAGAGTGCTTCCAAAAGCTTTCTTATTGGACACTGGGGAGCATTCCCATACGAGCTCCGTCGGTACCGATGTCACCCATATGTGGACTAAATTCCTGCTGTTCCCGGAAATCACCTGTTACAGGTGAGTAACAACACTTTCCACACAGTTAATGCAGGACAGGCTACACTTAATGCAGGAGCACCTAACGACACCCATAGAGATGTCATTAGGTGCACTTGCACTAATTGCCACATCGCCACTGGGCTCTCCTTGCCCTCATTCCACCCATTTCCCATCCCATCGTGCGATGGCCAATTACCGTGCACTTTACCATGTGGTAGCTGGCATGCCCGCACATTAACATTCCCAGCTACCAGTTGCCACGTGTTAAAATGCACATTAACTAGTTACCAGGCTTTAGTAAAAGGGGCCTTAAATTTTTAAGGCATGCTGATGAACAAAATGTGCTCTAACAAATACACGTCCCTACTCTCTGTAAAATATATATTTTTAAAATCTTGTAAGCAGTAGGAGTGCAACCTTTTTTCTTTGAGTGCCTGAAGTTGCTCCTTTATGAGCAATTGTGTTGCAAGGAAGCAGAAGGTACTGCTTAGGTTCACTGAACTAGAACTGCATATTGACATACTGACTCGGAATCTGCCAAAAGGCTTAGCCGCTTGGCGATAGCATCACCTTGAGTTCAGATGGAATTCACATCTGTGCCTTGTTGATAGTGTAATAACCTTCATTATATTTCTGGCCGAGAGCAGCTGTGCACAGCTTGATGAGTCAGCCCAGGACCACCAT
This sequence comes from Ichthyophis bannanicus, assembly GCA_033557465.1. Taxonomy (NCBI): domain Eukaryota; kingdom Metazoa; phylum Chordata; class Amphibia; order Gymnophiona; family Ichthyophiidae; genus Ichthyophis; species Ichthyophis bannanicus. Next base: position 551,590,927 of record CM066033.1, read on the forward strand.
TTTGATTGAGGTGTTATTAGCAGCTTTCATTAAGGCTGGTGACCGTGTAGCAGACACCATACCAGCATGCTCAAGGGGCATTTCTAAACTTCAGCCTTCATTTCCCATCCCTGCCCCCTCCTAAACTAAGCATGTTTATGAATGCATAGTTTTGCATTTCAAGATGAGCTTAGATAGTGCAGGTATACCCTTCAATCCCATGCTGTAATCTGAAACCACCATTTTATGTAAGATTCCATATTGTATGGTGGTACCTCTTGCAAACACTCTGTACCCTAGATTGTCAGTATGACTTTAATGTGAACATCAGCAAGTCTCTAGGTCTCTCCATTGTCTAACTCCCGGCAATGCAGCAGCCCCTGGGTTTGCTTGGCAAGGTGTGACCAGAAGTAGCTTGCTAGGTCTTTCTTCGGAGACAATAAGGGTGAAGTGTTTTGCCCAAGGCCACAAGGACTGCCAGTGGGAACAGAATCCTGGTCTCACCAGGCCACTGCTCTAACCACTATGCTACTACTCCACTTGTAATTTTGGTACTACAAAGTCTTTAAAATTCCTATGTTTAATGTGAAATACTTCAACCATACACCAGCACTGATGCTAACAAGGCATCTGCATTTCAAACTCATTTTGGCATCATTTGCATGCATAAATTCGTAGATATACTCATGGTACTGGCTTGGTGACCGAGAAACCAGGGTTCGATTTCCACTAGCACTCCTTGTGGCCTTGGGCAAGTCACTTGACCCTCCATTGCCTCGGAAGAAAGCCTGGCAATCTACTTCCGGTCACACTGCCAAGAAAACCCAGGAGCTGTGGGTCTCCAGGAGTCAGAATTGACTCAAAGGCACACATCGTCACGTGCACACAAGCAATTTGCATGCAAAGTAGTCATGCAATTATGACAAAAATTTTAAAACAATTAGTTTCTTTTGCACAACAATGATGAAAATTTGGGCCCTGCACAATACCAACTAGTTTTTATTAAAACAACTGTTTTCACTGTTCTACATTTCCTCCTTTTTATGTCTAATTTTGTTGACAAAATATCAAGGAGGTTACATGAACTTCTTTAAAAGGAACTCAGACCTGTTTTTTACTCTCTACAGCCGCACCAAGCACATTTCAGCTTGGCTGATTTGTCTCCTTTCTCTCTGCTTTTCTGCCTCATGAGAAGTTACTAAGATCGGCGTGTTGCCCGTCCTCCCTGTTTGCTTATGTCTTGGGAAAGTTAGCAATCCAGCTGCTTGAATATCAAAAGCTATTCACAGATTCTGTGGGACTCTCCCCAAAACTCTATGTTCCTCCCTCCCTGTGCCTTCCACACTTGATTTTTTGATTATAGTCCATTTGTATTGATTAAACTGGAATTGAAAACTTTTTTGTGCACTTGGCAAGCGATACACATTACTTGGCCATTTCATGAGGAATTGTTTTGAAAATAAAAGCCCAGTATATCTTGGAGTTCATCCAGTAAAAATGTAAATTTTGTCATCCTTTTGTTGACTTGATTTCTACATAGCCAAGTGAATTAACAGGGCAATGACACTATTTTATTCGTAGAGTTCATCCAGAATTCAGGATTTGTCCTGAATGAACCTGCTCTCGGCTTCGCTGAAACTAAGTAGGATTGGGCCTGGCTAGTACTTAGATAGGTAACCACTTTGGAGAATATCATGGGCTGTAAACTCGCTGTGTGGAACAAAGGCCTGGCATTCTACTAATTTAAAAGCATAATATACAAAACTTATTATTCATAAACTCATATCAATATATGTCACACCCAAAAAAATAAAACATAGATAAAAATTGATAAATATTAATAAGAAATTTTAAAGTTCCCGATTAAAACTTGAAGTGAACATAAATATATAAAATATATAAAAACACTAATACCGGCAAATACATAACATCCAAAACTAGAAGAAGTAGTAACTTATTATAGATAATAATCATGCTACATAAATAAAACTGAAAGTACAAAAGAACATGTAAATGTGGCATGAAAAAATAAGCCATGGGAGACAAACAGAGGAGATGGAGAACAAGGAGCAGGGAACTTTAACATTTCTTATTAATATTTATCAATTTTTATCTATGTTTTATTTTTTTTGGGGTGTGACATATATTGATATGAGTTTATGAATAATAAGTTTTGTATATTATGCTTTTAAACTTGTTATTTATTTACTATTTATTTTTTATCGCGTTCCTTATGGTGTTTTACTTAATGTATTTTGTTAATTTAGTTTCTTTTTATATTTGTGGTTTTAATTTACTTATAATATGTTTTTAGTATAAGGTGAACCAGCCCCTGAGGAAGATTTTATCGAAACACGGCCTGTGTCGGGTCAGGTCTCCCTTTACATGTATGGATCAATAAAGTTTTGGTGAGAACCTACACCTGCCTATGTTTTCGTACTGTGTCACTCCTACACTCCTCCACATTTGAACCAGCGGACTTCTCCACTCCAGCTGAAATTTTCAAAGGGAAACTCTATTTATATGAGACTATTTCCATCAGAGACATAGAAATATATACACATGCATGCACTCTGTTCTACTTCAGTCACACACACATGCATATGCATTCATCCCCCCCCCCCCCCCCCAGCCAAATCAGGTACACACATGCACACTAGCACTTTTCAAGCAGACTGATTCTGTTTCTGGCTGTCTATGGTGCTGTGCTGCTTCTGCACTCCTCTACTTCAATGGCCCCAGTTCTTGCTTTTGCTACCAGTTCTTTTTCTCAGCCTGCAGTAGCCTCCTCACACTTTACGCCATTCTTCTTACATTTCTACCCTTTCTCAGCAACCACACTCACCCCACAAAGAAACCTACTTATTCCATTGACTTTCTCCCAGACCCTCTGCAGAAAATCAGCCCACCCTTCCTGTGACTACTGCAGCCTTTCCATTGGCTGGAATCTGCCACTTACTCTGCACAGTGAGGGGGGGACCACTGGCGAGCTGTAGAGCTAAACTCTAAAAAATACTCAGACAATTTAGACATTATTCTGACTAAGGCAGCACTTTACAAAGTTGTAGAATCCTAAAATAATTTAGATGGTTGGCAGTCCTAAACTCCTCAGTCCTCAGCACATCTGACAAATCTGGCTCTGCTTCCTCCCCAGGGCCCAGGCAACCAACAGTCAGACACATTCAGCCAATAGGCTGCAGCAGACACAGTCAGCCAGTAGGGAGCTGGGGGAGGTGGGAGCAGTAGCTAGGATACAGAATTGTTTTTATGTTTGCCAGGTTCCAATGCTCCAACTGAAAGGTGCTTTTCCATCATGAACAAAGTGTGGTCTACAGAAAAAACCAACTGCATGCAGAGACTCTCAAATGTCTAATGACTGTAAAGTACAATTTTGAGTTGAGTTGTCCATAACCTTTTAATTATCCTAACTTAGTTGAAATATTGCTATTTTGAAGAAAATTCACTCTGTAGAGAAGTAGAACAAGTAGGCCTGATTGGCACATTTGTAAATAAAGTTATAAACCTAGCCTACTGATTAAAATTTGGGGTTAAAATTCAAATTGTAATTATTTGTTTATTTATTTAAAAGTTTTTAGATACTGCCTCTTCCAGAGATCAGTGGCAGTTTACATATAACATAACGATGAACTTTACATTGAACAATGATCAACTTACATAAGTAACAAAGTTTATAACTATAATACATTAACAATGTACAATTTGAGTGAGCTGGGGGGTTGGGGTGTGACAGGATGGGTAAGGGTCTCACTTGTCTACGTGTTATAATGTAGCAGCAAAGCGCAGACAAACCAATGATACCAGGAGTCTGTTCAGAAGGTCCAAATCATTTATTTGTGCACAAGTCTCGAACCAGTCAATTTCAAAATGGCTGAGCAAAGTTTTCAAGCATTACAACAACTTTTATAGACTTCTGTTCCATTCTAGGTATAGAAAAACATTTCATTGGTCCCGGTAACCTCCCGTACCCCTTCCATTGGTCCCGGTACTGATAAGTTTATCCAATTATGTCCCTTCTGTGGGCATGACACCTGCATGCCCCCCTTCTAATCCCAATTACAATGGTCAGTTCATCAACTTGTTACTTTCACACTCTCAAGGCCATATAGCCAATTTGTGCATGCAGAGGAGCAGGGCTCTGCAACTCATCTGTCAGCACTGCCAATTATTTCTTTGCAGATGTACTTTTTCTTATCAGTAACTTTTAAACATGTCTTTCTGTATTTTTCCATCTTTCAGCTCTGCAGTTCTGCCTACCTAAGCTAATTCAATACTTCTACTGAGTTCTATCTTACAATAGCAGCATATTGGGGGATGTGCAATCCTATATGCCTCTCCACAGGCCTCATTTACAGGTCAAGCTAGCCATGCTGGCCTGCTTATGTTCAGACACCGTGGGTCACAGGCCTGCACCTGCCACATTCCCCCCTTTGATTAATCTCACCCTATTACTCAATAAGGTGTGAGAATTAAATCACTTTTATTAGAATCACATCATGATTGAAGGATTTCGACTAGGACTAGCTTTGTATAAAGCCATTATTTTAGTGGCGGTCTTCCGCTCTACTGTACTATCAATAGTGTTATGAATGGAACGCATACAACATGGGATTAAACATGGTAATAAAAAGATAACAGCAACAAGGATTAGTACTAAAACAATGAAAGTCTTAAATCCTCCCACCCATGAAAAGAGGTTAGCAAACCAGTTAGGAAATTTCAATGAGTGCCAAGTCTGTACTGGCACATAAGCATGTCTTTGCATATCTTTAGCAATTTCTTCAACTACTTGACCCTTATCATCTATTTTCAAACAGCAATTAGTTAAATTCAGTTTACCACATACTCCTCCTTCAGCTGCTAACAAATAATCAAGTGCTAAGCGGTTCTGGTATATAGCAGTGCGCATCTGAGTACTTTGTCTAGCTAAGAGCGTAAGAGCATGACTAGTTTCATTGGTTATTATTTCGACTACTGCTTGTAAGCGAATAATACGATTAATCATATAGATTGGAGTACGATAACCATACATACCATCATCATTCCAAGTGGCAGGTCCATAATACTCAATGATTCTTTCTGGTGGCCAATCATCACATTGCCACTTCTCCCACTTGCCTATCTGTAAGGCTTCTCTTTTCTGTCTTAATGCTCTCTTGTGTCGGTGGGTAGTGTATACAGGGTATCCTAATTGTTCTCCATGTTCAGTGTTTAACAGGAAGAAAGAAGGTCTGATGGTTCCTAAGACACATGCTCCTCCCCAGTGTGGCGGGAGTTGTGCATATGCTCGGTTTCCACAGATCCAATATAGGCCAGGTGGGGCTTGCCAGGTTTGGACTTTGGCAAGGTTAGTCCATAGACCAGCAAGTTCAGGAAATCTGGCTAATGGGTTAGGAGGTTCAGGATGTCTGATTCCTGACCACCATGCTGTCTTCTTGGTCGTGGCATTATAGTACTTCTGGCTAAGACAGACCAGCTGTCCTACCTTCTGGGTGAACTGGGGTCCAGTTCTGGCATAGCAAAGACGTCCAACGATTGAGTGCGCTAACACCCATTCACTGGTAGCCTTGTGTAATTCAGTCTGATTGTAAACCATAGAATAATTCAATTCTTGGGCTTCCCATGGCCATTGGTCTCCCATTTGGGTTCCGCCACAAAAATAACAAAAATAACAATCTGAGATCTTAAGACTAGATACTACTGCTCCGGCTAATTCTAGAAATAAATTCTGTGAGGGGTGAGGGATCTCAAACTTATTTACATGCATGGCTTCATAAAAGGTATTATGAATATGATATTTAGATGACTTGTGGGCTTGGGTATTCAATCTGATATACACAATGGTCCCTGGATCTATTGCCCCTCCAGCAATACGTAAACCAAACTTGTATCCTTGTTTCCATGCATGGGGATTGTGTATACGTAAGTGTAAGGGGTTGCAAGCATCTTTCTGACATTTATCATTTGTGGTTGGCTTGGTTAGAGTAGCCATCCGTTTATCTATTTTCTCATCAGTTATACCAGTGTTCCAGGTAGCATAAAAAAACACATCCCCAATACGGGCAATAGTAGTCTGCCGCTGTTGCAGTACTATAGCCTGATCCCGTTTTACCTGTACACTTCCACCAATTTGTGGCACCTTCTGGACACATATACTTATGGTCATTTCGATACGCTTTTTCCCATGTACCACAGGTGGAATGACTATCTCTATTAATGGCATTACATGCATCAAAATTCAAAACAGCAGGTTTAGTAATGTCCTTAAGTAGTGGTGTGGCAGCTAATATAGGTCCATCTGCATCCTTCCATCGTATTTCCAACGTGTAATAGGATGGATTCTGATGCGGATTATAGCATGCTTTGATTTTGCCATGAGTGCAAACATTTAGTTCAGTGGTGTTATAGATACACCGGGTTACTGTTCCCTTGCAGGTATAGTAAGAATGATAAAGCAAAGTCTGAGTTACTTTCAGTCCAGTTCTAGTAGAAGTAATGCAAGCAGTGCATGGAGGTAAAGCATAAGTCAGTTCAAAACCTCCAAAGAAGGCAACCAAGGCAAAGCAAAAGTAAAGATACATGTTGATGTTGATTGGAGTTCTTCTGAATCCTCAGCTTGCTGATCTTGATCACGACGGTCTTTTATTCTTCGTCCCGTTTGCTAATGAAGCAATTTAACGGGTGCTGATTGTTGATTGAAGATCCTCAGGTTGTCCAGTACACATTGACCAACTTTTTAGCAATTTCAGTTGGCTTGTGAAGTCTGGCTTAGTCAATGTAGTCTCAAAGTAGTGTGTCAAATCGCACACAAATTGGGTTCGTTGAAACAAAACTGTTGCTGCATGGAAAACAGCAATCCTCTTCGAAAGACGCAAAGCACTTGTGATGAAGTGTCTAAGCTGCTGGTTGCCGTCTCAGAGTAACTCGCAAGGGTGCATCAAGATGCTGTTCTGCTGTCCACTGCTCAGGTTCAGGATCAGCGGCGGGCTTGACTCTGCTGTGGTGGATCCAGGCGTCGATCTCGGCTACCTTTACTGCAGTTGGGGTAGACAGGATGACGGTGTACGGTCCCTTCCAATGGGGTTCCAACGGTGTCTTCTTCCAATCTTTGATCCACACCGAAGTACCAGGCTGATAGGGATGCAAGGGTTCCGTCAAGTTGATAGGCAACTGGTCTTGGATCCACGTATGGAGAGTCTGCAGAACAAAACTAAGAGCTAGGAGTTCTTGTCTGGTTACTTCTGAACCAATCTGGGCTAAACTTCCTTTGACTCCCTGCACTATTGGTGGGGGTTTACCATACAAAACTTCAAAAGGGGAAAATCCTGTTGACTTTACAGGAGCTGAGCGTATTCTGAGTAAAGCTATGGGGAGCACTTGGGGCCATTTCAAGTGTGTCTCCTGACAAAGCTTGGACATTTGGGCTTTCAAGGTACGATTCATTCGCTCAACTTTCCCTGAACTCTGGGGTCTGTATGCAGTGTGGAGTTTCCATTGTATCTGCAAAGCTTTTGCTAACTGCTGAGTAACTTGGGAGACAAATGAGGGTCCATTGTCTGACCCTATTACTGCTGGAATTCCGAATCTGGGGACAATCTCTCTCATTAAGACTTTGGTAACTTCTCGGGCTTTCTCAGTTCTGGTTGGGAATGCTTCTACCCACCCAGAGAAAGTACAAACTAATACTAATAGGTAATGGTATCCATTGGCTCTTGGCATTTCAGTAAAATCAACTTGGAGGTTGTGCATGGGGGTTACACCTCCTGACTGAACTCGGGGTGCCGTTATAAGGCCTTGCTTGGCATTATTTTTGGCACAGGTTAGACATTGACGTGCTACTGAAGCTGATATGGTTGTCATCAGAGGGATGTAAAAATGTGGCCTGAGTGCTTTCTCCATAGCACTCTTCCCATAGTGGGTGGCTTCGTGGAAAGCTTTGACAAAGGATGGTCCTAACAGTTCAGGAATTACTATTCGTCCAGGAGGTTGATTGCCCTCTTCTGGTGGCAGCTCAATCCATCCATCTTTCAGTATTCCATCTTCTCTGTTACAATAGTAATCCAATTCTTTGGTGGTATATCGTGGGGTCCATAGATTCAAAGGTACTGGAAACAATGCTGCTTGCATTGGCATAGCTTGTGGGGCAATCTGTCCTGTCATAGCTGCTTGTCGTGCTGAGGCATCTGCAAATCTATTTCCTCGGGCAACTTCTCCTTTTCCTGCTTGATGTCCTCTACAATGCATGACAGCTACACGTGTTGGGGCCCAAACTGCCTCAAGTAACATCAATATCTCGGGACCATACTTGACTGATTTTCCTCCGGATGTGATGAGTCCTCTTTCTTTATAGAGAGCTCCATGGGCATGCAAGGTAGTGAAGGCATATTTGGAATCTGTATATACATTCAGCACAAGTTTTTCTCCTAACAACAATGCTCTGGTAAGTGCTATCAATTCGGCTTTCTGGGCTGATGTGCCTGAGGCTAGAGCTGATGATTCAACTACTTCGTGTTGAGTGATGACTGCATATCCGGCACAGCGTCGTCCATCAAGGATGAGACTGCTCCCATCAACATAATAGATTTGGTCAGGGTTGTCTATGGACACATCTGTCAAGTCAGGTCGACTGGAGAACACAGTTTCCATGACTTCGATATAGTCATGTTCTGGGAGTTCTTCACTGATAGGTATCAAGGTGGCTGGATTCAAGGCATGGCTCACTTCGAGTTGTATCTGTGGGTTTTCACATAACATGCTCTGGTACTTCAACATTCGGGAATTGGTGAGCCAATAATTTGCTTTTTGTTCCATAAGGGCAAGGACTGCATGTGGCACAGTGACTCGTATGTTCTGTCCTAGTGTGAGCTTGTCTGCTTCGCTCACTAGTAGCGCTGTAGCTGCAACTGCTCTCAAGCAAGGTGGCCATCCTTTAGCCACAGGGTCCAATTGTTTCGATAGGTATGCTACAGGTCGCTCCCAATTTCCCAATTTCTGAGTCAACATGCCCAAGGCATTTCCCTGTGCTTCATGTACAAACAAGTGGAAAGGTTTGTGGACATCTGGTAGTCCAAGTGCTGGTGATGACATCAATTCTTCCTTTAACGTCTTGAAGGCTGTATCCTGCTCAAGTCCCCACTCCAGTGGCGACTTCTCTTCTCCTTTTGTAGCTTCATACAGTGGTTTGGCAATTTGGGCAAAGTTAGGTATCCAGATTCGGCAATATCCTGCCGCTCCCAGAAAGGCTCTGACTTGCTTTCTGGTTGTTGGAGTTGGGATTCTACATACTGCTTCTTTTCTTTCTCTGCCTAATCTTCTGCTTCCTTGGGTAATACGAAAACCCAAGTATTTCACTTCTTTTTGGCATAGCTGTGCTTTGGCTCTGGAAACTTTGTATCCAGCTTCATCTAGTAACTGCAAGAGGTCTTTGGTGGCTAGTATGCATTCACTTTCTGATATGGCAGCTATCAACAGATCATCCACGTATTGGAGAAGCACTCTCTTCCCCGGGGCTACTGGATAGCTTGAAAGGTCCTGATTCAGTGCAGCACTAAAGATGGTAGGCGAATTCTGGAATCCTTGGGGTAATCTTGTCCAGGTGAGTTGGCCCCCTCTTCCAGAGACGGGGTCCTGCCATTCGAATGCAAACAATATTTGGCTTTCAGGGGCTAATCTTATGCAAAAGAATGCATCTTTCAAATCCAGTACAGTGAAATGGGTAGCTTCAGCAGGTATCAGTCCTAGAAGAGTGTAAGGATTGGGTACAACTGGATGTATAGTTTCAACTGCATCATTTACTCTTCTCAAATCTTGCACTGGGCGATAATCATCTGTCCCAGGTTTCTTTACTGGCAAAAGTGGAGTGTTCCATGGGGATTGACATACTTCCAGTAGGCCATACTCGAGCAATCTTTGTAGGTGGCGATGAATGCCTTCAATTGTAGCTCTTGGGAGAGGGTACTGTCTGACGTGCACTGGTGTAGCACTAGGCTTGAGGGTTACAATCACTGGAGCTATATGCTTGGCTAGGCCTGGGGGACTGCCTTCTGCCCATACTCCAGGTGGTGCATCGATGTTCTTTAAAGTTTGTTCAAAATAGGTATCTTGGATGGAGTCATCAACGTAATACCTCCATTCTTCTTCTCGGGGCACTGTCAGCAGCATTACTCCTGCTGGTTTGGCTTGGGAATTCACTGTCATTTGCATTTCTCCTTGTTCAGAGAAAGATATCTGTGCTTGAAGCTTGGCTAGCATATCTCGTCCCAGTAATGGCACTGGACATTCGGGCATGTAAAGGAATTGATGAGTTATTTGCTGTCCTCCTAGACTGCATATTCGATTTTGAAGAAAAGACTTTGTGGCTTTGGCACCAGTTGCTCCTATAATGGTGACTGCTTTTGTAGAAAATGGGGCTATCTTTTTGTCTATTACTGAATGTTGTGCTCCAGTATCAACCATAAAGTCCATAATTTGGTCTCCTATTTGTATTCCGACCATAGGCTCCTGGAGACCTAAAGCAAACTTGGAGCCCGGTCTGTCCTAATCCATGTCATTCTCATCATGGGCTGGTGTGGCCAATGCTTGAATGGCTCCTCCTCTCTCTCGCTGGAATTGTTCTCGATTGGCTCCTCCTCGGCTTCGGGGATAGCCTCGTCTTTCTTCTCGCCACTGATGACTGCTGTCGTCATCTTGCTGGGCGTCTTCGAGTTGCGGGCACGTATCTCTCCAATGTCCTTCCTCTCTGCAGTAGGCGCATTGGTTCACGCCTAGCCTCTGGGTCCGGCCTCCGCCTTGACCCCGCCCTCTTCCTCTGCTCCTTCGACTAGGGACACCTCCCCTTTTCTGTTCAACTATGGCCGCAGCCAAAAAATCAGCTTTCTTCTTCATCTTTCTATCACATTCTCTCTGTCTTTCATTATCACGATTCACATACACTTTATGAGCGACTTCCAATAACTGTGTTGCATTCATGCCCGCAAACCCTTCTAATTTCTGTAATTTACGTCTAATGTCTGGTTGAGACTGGTTTACAAAAGCAGAATTCACCATACATAAACTTCCTGGTGCCTCGGGATCATAGGGAGTATACATTCTGTATGCTTCAGTTAATCTTTCATAAAAATCTGCTGGGCTCTCATCTATCCCTTGGATAACTCCTGCAACTTTGGAAAGGTTCATAGCTTTTTGGCCCCCCCTTTTCAGGCCTTGTAAAAAGCCTTGGCGAAAACGGGCTAGGGCTGTGGATCCTTCATCTGTATTTGGATCCCATTGGGGGTCTTCATTCGGGAATTCTCTCTGAGCTGCTTCCCGACGGTCTATTATATTCTGCCCCTGTCTCGGAGCTACAGGGTTATCTGCCATCCACTCAATAGCTGCTTTTCTAATTCTTGCTCGTTCTTCTGTCGTGAATAGGGTGGTCAGGAGCTGGCGGCAATCTGGCCAAGTGGGTTGGTGAGTTTCCATAATAGTAGTTACTAATTCTGTCAGCTCCTGGGGCTTACTAGTATAGGAGGCATAATGCGACCTCCAATTTAATAAATCAGTTGTAGAGAAAGGGATATACACATAAGTTAGGGGTCCCGCTACCACTTCATCATTATCATTCTTTACGGGCACTCCCGGGACTTGCCGTAAGGGAAACATTTTGGCTGCCGTAGGTGTCTTTTGGGATCTAAGGGTTATTGTCGTAATTGCCTTTGAAGGGGTCACTTTCTTTTTCTCAACAGGTTTTGCTTTGGGTTTATCTTTTGCTAGTTTACTAGTACTGGCAATTACTTGTACACTGTCCTCCTCGTCTGGGGCATTCTCTTTTTCTCCTTCTTCTACCTCCGCTTCTGGCTCACTTTTTATGTCCTCCTCTTCTCTTTCAACTAATTCCTCCTCTTCCTCCCCTCCGGGAGGTGGTTCAGGGGTTGGGTCCCGCTCCGGCTCCGGCCGTCTCTGGGGTTCTGGGGCAGGACGCCGGGCTACTCTTATTGGACCTGGGGTTCGGGGCTGCCTGAGAATTATTTCTGGGGAATCAGGATCTACCAGGATGGGCTTCTTTCTGGCTTTCTTATCCTGCTCTCTCATTTTGGGCTGCTCCGCTTTCTGTCTAGAATCTGTTTTCGCTAACATTATTCTGCACTGTTCCTCATAACAGCGCTGCGCCCAGGGGGGCGGATCTTCACAAATACTTAACCAGGAATCTATGTAGGGGTACTGATCAGGGTGCGCTATCCGCACTCTACGGTGTATTGACTGAATAATCTCTACATTGAACGTTCCCTCTCGGGGCCAGATGGGGTCTAGATCGGGCCACTCCCTAGTACACAAAATCTGCAAACGGGCTGCTGTCATTTTAATACCATAATCTCCTGAATATCCCTCTTTAAAATGTGCGATCATACATTCTAATGGAGTGTTTCTAGTAGACCCCGCCCCTCCCATTTCGATGTGTGCGCGCAACAACAGACAGAAGGGAAAAGGAGGGCGGACCGTGGGTAAGGGGTCCGCACGGTCCTGGAAACGTATAAGGAGTACAAATAACAAGACAAGACGACAATCGCTTCCCCCTTTTCGCGACCTGAACGCGGTCGCCCGGTCAGGAAATGCGCTACTCAGGGGTCCGCCTTCACTTGGTCCGTGCTGCCAGACCTCTCATTCACACTTCGTTCACACAATCATGCTAGCAACGTATCCCAGAATGCATTCGTTTCTATCTATTCTGACTAGTCTTTTCCCAATTACAATAAGGATGGGGGTTTCACCCGGCGAATTCCCATGCGGGGTTACTCGGCCCTTCCTTGAGAGGTGATCATGCTCTCTTACCAATTCCCAATATCTCGAGATTACAAATTCCAAATTCCAAGTTCCAATGGCAGTACTGCTCTTTCTATTTCTGTCTAGACACCAAAATCAAAACTATACTCACCGGATCCGGTCCTCAAACTTCCCAAGCAGGCGCATGAGTTGGACCTCGGACTCCCCTCACTCGGGTTCGAGGCGTTGGCTCCAACCGGGCCCGGCACCCGCCGAAGTCCGACCAGCTCCCTCCGATACAAGGGACCGGTGGCGCCAGGGAGCAGCCCTCGTCGGAAGGGCGCGATCCCGGCAGGACCAAGCCTATAGAGGCGGAAAGTCGTGGTATATTGCCCTATATACACTTTGATTCCACAATTTCCCGGCCAATGCACCAAGAATATGTAGCAGCAAAGCGCAGACAAACCAATGATACCAGGAGTCTGTTCAGAAGGTCCAAATCATTTATTTGTGCACAAGTCTCGAACCAGTCAATTTCAAAATGGCTGAGCAAAGTTTTCAAGCATTACAACAACTTTTATAGACTTCTGTTCCATTCTAGGTATAGAAAAACATTTCATTGGTCCCGGTAACCTCCCGTACCTCCCGTACCCCTTCCATTGGTCCCGGTACTGATAAGTTTATCCAATTATGTCCCTTCTGTGGGCATGACACCTGCATGCCCCCCTTCTAGTCCCAATTACAATGGTCAGTTCATCAACTTGTTACTTTCACACTCTCAAGGCCATATAGCCAATTTGTGCATGCAGAGGAGCAGGGCTCTGCAACTCATCTGTCAGCACTGCCAATTATTTCTTTGCAGATGTACTTTTTCTTATCAGTAACTTTTAAACATGTCTTTCTGTATTTTTCCATCTTTCAGCTCTGCAGTTCTGCCTACCTAAGCTAATTCAATACTTCTACTGAGTTCTATCTTACAATAGCAGCATATTGGGGGATGTGCAATCCTATATGCCTCTCCACAGGCCTCATTTACAGGTCAAGCTAGCCATGCTGGCCTGCTTATGTTCAGACACCGTGGGTCACAGGCCTGCACCTGCCACAATAATAGATAGGAATGGATATTTAGGTTATATGGTGGTGTTCATTGTCGGAGGAGGCACCAAAATAGTCGATGAATAGGTGGGTTTTGAGTTCCTTTTGGAATGATTGTAAGTCCTTTGTTGCTCTTAAATTTTCTGTGAGCTCATTCCAGAGTGCTAGAGGAATGTATGTAAAGGCTCTACTGCTGGTGGTGTGATTGGTATTTTGGATGTGGGTAGGTATAGTTTAAGTATTCTGTGAGTGGTTTCTTCTGGTTCTCGTGTTTTCAGATAAGCTGATGAGTGAATTAAGGTATAATGGAGATATTTTATTGTGTAATTTGAACACTATTATTATGAATTTATATTTTATTCTGGATGTAATTGGCAACCAGTGCAAGTTGTGAAGTAGAGGTGTGATATGGTCGAAGTAGTGTGCAATGTTCCCTCTAATTTTCTGTAGGCTGTGTGAGCATAAAATATCAGCTGTACAGCTTTTGAAGGAAGATTAAATTTTTGTGCGCCACATAACGACATTCGGAGTTATATACTTTAAAATTTGACTACACGTCAGAATACAGTATGTACACCACATTGATTTTAATTAAATTAAATGAAAATAGACAGTTACTAAATGAAGCGGAAAATTTCTAGTAATTACAATCACAACTTTTAAATTTTAAGACGTCTGTGTTTCTATCAGAATCAGAACCGTAATTTTTGTGCGCTCTGTTGTAAAGTATGTGCGCTCACTCGGCGAGGTGTGTGCGCGTGCACACGCACACAGCTTAGAGGGAACAGTGGTATTGTGCCTTATGAATTATTTTCCTGAACTTTGATCTCCCCGGCTTGATTGAGTGTCCCATATTTGAACTTAGAAAAGATGGTCAGGTTATATAGATGTATTTGACTTGATATACCACCTTTATAGTTAAAAGCAAAGTGGTTGACAAAACAAACTTAGAAACATAGAGCATGTCAAATATGTATAAATAAATACATTTCATGTCCTGAAACTTGGGGTAGAGACATTATGAAGGGCGGAAGTGAAAAAAGTAGATCTTGAACAAGCTGTGGATCTGGTCCAGATAAACTTAAGCCGCTCACACTTTAGAGGTTTGAAGCAGAAGGGAGTTGGGGAGTGAGGAAGCCTGCCCATCGTCCTTGAACTCCTGCGGTGAAAGCAGAGGGCCACACAGTAAAGTCTCTGTGGAGGAGGTTCTGGCTACTTAGCTGTGGAATCCAGGAGCGGGAATGGAGAGTATCCGGGTTTGTCTTTCATGGGGAAAGAGGACTCTGATCCAAGTTTCAGCAAACATGGAGGGAGGGAAAATGCAGTTCCATGTAGGTGTTCTCATAGTACCTGTGCTTGGTAGCTAATTCAAAGGGTGGTTAACAGAGTGCCTCAGAAATCAATACCAGGCCTAGTTCTACTCAATAGTTTTATGTGTGATAATACAGAGGATCTGGTATAAAAGGGTTTGGATTTTTACAGGTGATACAAAGATCTGCAATAGGATGGACATTCCAGATGGAGTAAACAAATAATGACCTAAGAAAGCATGAGTTCAAGAGTTTGACCATTAATATTCGGTGCAAAAATGCATACGGTAATCTATTTAAGACATGGAATTCTAAGTACTATTGATTCAAATTGGTTTAACAGTGGTGTTCGATCTGATGAATCATGAGGGATTGCTTGTCAAACTGTCAGAAACTGGAATCAATAGGACAGTTTTAAATTGGTTCTTAGGTTTGTTTTTTTAAAGGAAGGGACTGCAGGGTGGCAAAGGGAATCACACGCTGTATCAACTTGGATGACATACTTATGATTCTCCCTTTTGAGAACTCACTTGAGAAGACCTGTGAGAAGTTAAATAATTATATAAAATCTGTCATATTTGGACGGAGCAGAATAGTTTATCCCTGATCTGAGAAGAACACTAGAAAACTCCATAAAGGTGCGTATAGACTGGGTGATCTGAACATGTAATGTATCGTGCAACGAAACTCAAGCTAACTAATCAGAGAAGTGCTCCAAACAGCATCCCAACTGACACTGTATGTGCCTTTTTTTTGCGGCAAAAAATGACCGTGTTCGGATCCAACCAAACATGAAGTGAATGTGCAAAGCGTGCACGCAGGATGCACACGCACCATTCACAAAGATGTCCCATCTACACAAGAACGTTGCAGGCTAGGTTGCATTGCATGTTGTGTTGCATCTAGTCTGTACACACCTTAGTTAAAATAGGAGCGCTTAGACCCTTGAAGGATCCAGAGGTTCCTTCGGTGGAATCATTATGTAGCTTAGGGATTGAGATTGATTCAGATTTGTGATCCACTTTGAATTCAGTTATGTCATGTTAAATTAAATTAAGAAATCAGTATTTCATAGGGAGGAAGGTACTGATGTACATTAATCAGGTCAAAGCTTGGCATGATTATTTGATAATCTTAACGTAGCAGAACAGTGAAATAATAGCAATCCAGTCCTTGGGCACACCTATGCCAGTTGGGTTTTCAGGATTCTCATAATGAATATGCATGAGATAGATTTGCATACAATGAAGGCAGTACATGCAAATCTATCTTATGCATATTCATGTGGGAATCCTGAAAACTCAGCTGGCGTAGGTGTGCCCAAGGACTGGATTGCTATTATTTTCTATGTTTGATTGACTGAGCATAGCTTGTCGTCTCGTTTAGCATTAAATTGATGAAAAGTATTCTGTGAAACCATCAGGTTCAGAATCTGGGAACCACCTGTGTATGCCATGGAGGTCTTTCTTCCTAGTTATGTAACTCAGACTTTCAGAAAATATATCTTCCTGTTGCATTCTGGGGGAAAAAAGCCATTGCCACGGACTTTCTAATGACAATAAAAGCGTCCAGGAGTGGGCAGGTGTTGCAAGGATAATGACTGGTGATAGGGCACGTGCCCCTCATCTTAGGCACAGTCACAAATTATCCAACTGCTCTGTGTCTACTTTGTCAGATTTTATTGCTTAATTGAAGTGACGTCATATTTGCTGTGGCATAGCAAAATGTTGTATGATTTGAGATGAGAAAATTATAAGGGAAGCAGAAATTGTTACATTTGAAGTCCCCAGCCTTTTCCTCTGTTTCTTTCTGCTCTGAGACCGTTTTGGTCTCCCTTTTTATCCGTAATTATATGTGCAAGTCCATCTTTCTTTTCCAGATATTCTCTCCAAGCAGTAGTGTCTGTTGTTGGGGGTATGTCTGTTTGTCTGTCCATCCAGGGGCAGTTCTATCCCTTGAGGCCTCTACCTCACATGGCAAAGATTTAGGGAAGGCAGTGGCATGCTAAGAGGAGATAAGCATGGCACGTACTCCACTGACCTGCAGCTTTGCTGCCCTGCCACCTACCAAATCTTGTTTTTTAATGACCCCATCTGGCAGGAGGCATGCTTTTTTTGCCTAGTGATAATAGCTGCAGCATCACCTGGGTCGTACTGTGAGACTGGCCGGTGGCAGCAGAAGACAATATACGTAAGCACTGTTTCTGCTGCTAAGCTATATGAAGCAATTAAAAACCAAGAATGCTGCACAACACCACTGCAGGTATGCACAGTCTATGCCGTACTCACTTCTTCCAAGGGCCCACCTCAGACATCCCCTCACAACCCTTGCTGTTACCCAGATATCCCCCTACATAGTCCACACGTACACCATACTCTCCAGCTGCCTCCATACTTCTCAACTAAAACCCATCTCAATTGCCACCCATACATTCAGTGTCCCTCCCTCAACGTCCTGACCAGAGTACTGAAGAACACCCACTCCCAAAGCTCTGAAGGAGATCCCCCTCTCTGATCCCAAGTACATGGGGAAAGGCATCACCTCGTCACTCATCTCAGGCAGCTAATTGCCCTGAGCCGCCCCTGCTTCCAGTCCTTTACATGAAGTTTCTGCTGCTAGAGTATAGGCACTTGCGCTTCTGCAAGCGAAACTTTGGTAAAAAAGGGGGACGGCCTGCCACTGTGAAAGGAGCTGGTGCTGGTGGGGTCCCCAGAAAACACGGCTGCAGGCAAAGATCACTGCTGACCTGGAGTGGCAGCAATGAAGGAGCTGGAAGAGGTTGCCACATCCCCAACCCCTCGCCAGCTGAATACTGATCCAATTGAGAGACATGGAAAGAGAGAGGAGAGGGTAAGGGGATGGGATTGTAAGGTGCAAGTAAGAGAGGTTGGAGTGACATGGAAGCAGGGGAGCAGCATGACAAGAAAGGGAAGAGGGATTGAGAGAGGAGCTGATGTGCACTCACAGCCCCTGCACTAATCCCTCATCCTTTTCCACTCATAGGTGCTCTCCCCTTGACCCTTTGCACTCCAAGGCACATCGCACATCCTATGTACTCACAGGTACACTCCCTTGTACTCACACAGACCCCACACACTCCAAACAGTGCTCCCCCGCACTTATACATACATCATCTCCCCCCCCCCCCACCCTCTACACACAGTCAGTATCTACTGTATACCACGGTCTTGTAGGCTGACACTCGAACATCCCACTCACCCATTCACTCCTCACTCAATAGAAAGGACCTTGTGCGGTGCTGAGAGTATTTCCTTTCCAACTTGTTCTATCTAAGCTGTCTGCTGAGCCCAGTCCATGCTACCTCCAATTTCTTCATTTATTTTGACACTTCTGTGCTGCAAATCTTCTATACCCTACGCAGCTTGGAAAGAAACATAAAAATAATCATATACCCCCATGTCTCCCACACTTCTTTAGTTCACCCCATCACAGCACTAGATAAAATTGTGTCTTTGCTGTGTCAGTTTACAAATTTATTTCCATGCTTCCTCTTAATTTCTGCAGTATATTATATCTGCCATTGCCAGCTTACTGACCACAACTCACCTCTGTGATTTTCATTGGTCTTTTTTTTTCTTTCTGTTCTTCTCCATCTGCCTTCTCAGGTTATCAGCTTGGGTCATAGACATGAGAAATAGTAGCAGACATAGTTCTGGCAGACAAGGTCCCCCTTTGCTGATGGGGAAGCTTCCTCAGTGTGGACCCTGGGCCAGTAGAGGTCACCCCTGCTCTGCTGTATGCCTGTTGTCGTCCTCTTCCTCCTCCTTCGTGGCTCCATACACATGAGAACATAAGATAGGCCATGCTAGGTCAGAGCTTTGAGCCATCGAGTCCAGCATCCTACCTTCTGACAGCAGACACTGTACCCTCTAGATCCAAAATAGGGTTTTCTGATGTCTGTGATACAGTCTAGAAATATGCTATTGTCAAATGGGCTGTCCCTGACCACATGTTAAGTATTAGGGGCAGTTTTGTACATCATATCTCAAAAAAGATATAGCAGAACTAGAAAATGTACAGAGAAGAGCAACAGAAGTGGCAAGAGGGATGGAACGGCTCCCCTATGAGCTGAGAACATTGTCATTGGTGAGATAAAAATAATTTTATATAAATAAACATATCTTTATTAAACTCAGCTATACTACTAGACTTGACTGTTTTCTCTGACAACAAATTCCACAGTTTAATTGTGCATTAGCTGAAAATAATATATTTTCTTAAATTTGTTTTAAATTTGCTATCACTTGCAGGTCCTTTTACTAAAGGCAGTATGGTGTTGCACCAAACGTGCCGATAACACGCAAATCCATGCTGTGTTAAGGCAACACCACAACATGAGCTGCCGGGAGCATAGAAAGCATGTTCCTGGCAGTCACCATGGTGCACGTGGCCCTGACGTGTCAAGACAGTGGCGCGGGTGCACTCAGTGCTATCTATGGAGGTAACAGTGAATGTACCCATGCTACTTGCCTGCTATGCAGGAAGCATGTGTGCATTGACTGCGTGGTGCTCATCCCACCTACCTCCCCTCCCCCAACTGTCCCATGGACACTTAGAGCCAACGTCCAGCAGTGTAAGCTGTCATGGAGCTGTGCTGTCAACCCGTGTCCAGTGCATGCCAGATCCGTGCTAACAGCGCTCTTCGGAAAAAGGGCCCCTTAATTTCAAGGAGTGTCCCATAGGACTTGCATTTTTACATTCATTCCCTAGCAAGTTGCTCCACCCTTCTCATGTTTTTGAAAAGTCCATGAGATCTCCTTCACTTGTTTTTCTCCAAGCTGAAGTCCTAATCTCTTTAGCCTTTTCTCATCGGAGAGTTGCTCCATCCCCTTTGCCATTTGTGTTGCCCTTCTCTACACGTTTTCTGGTTCTGATCTGTCTTTGTGGAGCTGTGACATCTGAAACCTCCTCTAGCACTTAACATGTGGTCAGGGCCAGCCCAACCATTAGGCAAGGCTAGGTGTTCGCCTAGGGCACTAGCTTCTGAGGGAACAGTAAAGAGCAGAAGCAGTCAAAGCACAACAATAGATCGTGACAGTCACAGAAACTCAAAGAGCCAGCAGCACGTTCTTTTACCAGCAGGGAGAGTGAGCGCACGCATATGAGTACACTTTAATCTTTGAACGTATGATCTGCAATTGTGCATCTTTTACAGGATTATTGTGGGAGAGGTGGTGTTGGGTTGATCATGATTGAGTTTAATTAATACGAATCTTAGGGAAGAGGGAGTTATGTACAGCTGAAGATTCACCCTTCTGTGTGGTCACACCCTGGATCAGTACAAAGGTATTTTTCTGCTGTCAGTTTTGTTTTATACTCCCTTTTGAATAAATCCTAACGCTGTTGCTGTATTCTGCCTGCGGCAATAAACGGAGCTGAGGGTTTCAATGTGTTGACCACAATGTCTCCAGAGTTCTTTTCCTGAGTAGTGCCTACATTATGCACCTATAGTTAGGATTATTTTCCGCTGTGTGCATATCTTTGATCGTCTCCATGATATGCCCAAGACCAGCCAGACCCAATTGAGACGAGACTCCACGATGGGTACTCTGCACTGCAGTAGGGTATAATGTGCTGGAATGCCCTGTGTCCAGCCCCTCCTCTGTGACTTTTAACTCTGCCCAGAAAGCATTCTGGTACTGTAGCCTTGCATTTGCTTTTAAACAGGTCTACGGTCTTTAGCATAATGCAGACTCAGCAATAAATTAACTTTGATTTGTTTACAATTCTATGGATGATCTTGGGTAGGAAGGGAAAGAGAGGAGCTGGTATTTTTCCAAAGGTGTGCTTATATTCTGATTGATAAGGATATGTAGGTGTGAGTGCTTAGTTCATTTGGGTGGTTAAAATTTTAAAGTGCATGAAAATTGTTGTATGCCTGTTTGCCTATGAACTGACACATTACAGTTGATTTGTGTGCTTAAAAGTTCTAGCGCATATACAATGCACACCTAAAGAACGATTTGTGTGAAACAAAAATGAAAAAGCAATTTGGAAAAATTTGTCTTAACCGAACAAAAAAATAATTTTTTTTTATCATGCACATCTGTAGTAATTATGGGGCATATTTAATAACTGCTTGGCAGTAAAGATTTAATGCGAAGTGCAGTCATGCACTTGGGATGCAAAAATCCAAAGGAATTGTATGCTATAAGGGGCGAGAGGTTGGTGTGCACGAACCAGGACAGGGACCTCGGAATGATAGTGTCTGAGGATCTCAAGGTGGCGAAACAATGCAACAAGGCGGTGGCAAAAGCCAAGAGGATGTTGGGTTGCATACAAAGAGGAATTACCAGCAGAAAGGAGGAGGTACTAATGCCACTGTACAAGTCACTGGTGAGGCCTCTGTTGGAATACTGTGTTCAGTTTTCGAGACCATATCTCGCAAAGGATTTAAAAAGATTTGAAATGGTTCAGAGGAAGACAACCAAAATGATTTGGAGCCTGCACCAGGAGACATATGAGAGGAAACGTGAAGATTTAAATATGTATATTGTAGAGAAGGGGAGGGGCAGGGGAAGAAAGGAGGTGATAATGCCTCTGTATAAGTCTTTGGTGCGACCTCATTTGGAGTATAGTGTGCAATTCTGGAGACCGCACCTTCAAAAGGATGTGAACAGGATGGAGTCGGTGCAGAGGGTGGCTACTAAAATGATTAGTGGTCTTCATTATAAAGCATATGAGGACAGACTGAAGGATCTTAATATGTACACCTTAGAGGAAAGGCGGGATAGAGGTGATATGATTGAGATGTTTAAATACCTCCATGGCATAAATGTTCAGGGAGAGAGCCTCTTTCAATTGAAAGCAAGTTCTGCTACGAGGGGACATGGGATGAGGGTGAAGGGAGACAGATTCAGGAGTGATATGCGGAAATATTTCTTTATGGAAAGAGTGGTGGATCCATGGAATAGTCTCCCAGTGGAGGTGGTAGAGATGAGGACAGTAACTGAATTCAAAACAGCATGGGACAAACACAGAGGATCTCTAAAGGAAACAAGGGGACTGTTGTAGTGGTTGATATGGAAGGACAGACTAGATAGGCCATGTGGTCTTTTTCTGTCGTCATGTTTCTATATGATACAGACCTTTAAATACTTAAAGAATATTAATGAACAAACAAACATTTTTCAAAGAAGGGGAAGCTGCAAAACTAGAGGGCATAAAATGAAGTTGCAAGGAGGTCAACTTAAAAGCAACATCAGGAAATACTTTTACAGTGCCCACCCGATGAAGGTGGTGGGGGCAAATACAGTGACAGAATTCAAAATGGCATGGGACAGACACAGTGGATCCCTTTATAGCAAGAGGATGAAATCAAAGCAAACTTAAATATCTTTTATACTTCAATAAATAGAGGAGGTGACCTGCATGGATCGGCGAGTACAACCCTAAACAAAGGCATAGAGGGAGGTGAATTGCACGGAGCGGCAGGTACAACCGCTCTAGCCACCTTATTGGGCAGGCTAGATGGAGCACACTGGTCTTCATCTGCCGTTATATACTATGTACTGTGTTATTATGTGCTAACAGTTAGTGCGGGCTTTGCTGCATGCTAAGCACACCGTACTAACAGCCTAGGCCCCAACCTAAAAATCCCACACTAACTGAGTAGTGCTTGATTGGGTGGGAACTGGGCGGAATAGCAGCGGAACATGGGTGTGGCTGGCACATTGCAGTTAGCGCTAGGGCTATAGATGCATGCTAACCGCAAATGTTGCCATTAGTGTGGGTGGCATTAAGTGCACCTGCATGCTGATTAGTAAAGATATGGCGTGTTAGCACCTCCCCCCCAAATGTTAGTGCAGGCCTCTGTGCTAATTTTGCAGCACAGATGTGCACCACTGGCATGCCCCTTAGTAAACATATCCCTAAGTGTTTCGTCTACAAAGGTTTAAAGCAGAATGAAATGTGTTGGAGCTCATGAGAGGGGAAGGGAAGCTCGGTCATCCGTCGGCATTGGCAGTTGCCCCATCGCACACGTTCTGATTTCTGGACGGAACCTGCCTCTTCTCTCCCCCCACCGGCCTCCATCTCTGTTCTGCGTAGAGGAGATACATAACCTGCCTAGGTGGAGGAGAAGAGCTAATGAGGGCTGTAAATAAGCTGATTATGAAACACTGCCCTGCTGATCCTGAGGCCTCCTGCCTTCTCAGATCATTGGAGCCATGTGTTATTTCCTAAAAAGAAAACACTTGGAATTTCTTATGCAATCTGTAGCATATAAACTTGTTTTTATGGTGGCTCGTGGTTTTAATATTTGTGTTTTAAGGGACTGTTTAATTACTTGCAGGGCAGAGGGAGCAACGCCAGCATGAAGGTCTCTTAAGGATTTAAGAACATTTAGTCCTGATTTACTGTACCTCTCAACTAGCCCCCACCCTGTGGCTGACAGTTTCTTCCTTTGAATTACATATCCTTATCACTATCTTTACCATACGTTTATAAGGGCGCCAATGTGGAAGCTAAAAAAGCTGCTTAGTCTGTCCCTATTTGGCATATGTAACACAGCCCACTATACAGCTCTTGCACAAACGTACACCTGCTTTGAAGAAGGCCTAAGTGTGTGCACATGCATGACTTATAAAGTACATGGGGGAGATCACGTGATACTTTGAGCGGGAGAGCAGTGTTTGTCTCTTGCCCCCAGTCTCCTCGGCAGATTAGGGTCTGATTTCACAGCTAGCTAACCTGCCTATGTGCCTTTTCTACCTCATCATGTTGTTTAAGACTTATGGATAGATTTGTGCAAAAGGCAATTCCGAACTTGGCTGCTAAAGCAGGGAAAATAAATTGCAATTGGGTGAGCCCTGCAGATCCTAAAATGGCCACCGGAAGGGAAGACAAAGCGTCTCTAACTGCCTTTGCGGTGCAGTAACTTAGAGATGCAGTTGTACAAGCTTTGGATGCTCATTTTGCTCAACTTCGAGCTCAGTTAGACTCTATGCGGACCTCCATTGCTGATTTCAGTGTTCGTGTGGTGGAATTGGTCGCATTAAAGGCTATACTGGAGTGGTACGATGATAAACTAGATGACCTTGAAAATCAGTCCCGCCGCAACAACCTGTGGTTTGTGGAGTTATCCGAGACGCTGGCGGATGCAGAGCTTGTGGGTTTCCTTGAGCGCTGGTTAACTATGGAGCTTTCTTTGACAGAAGTTTGGGGTCCGCGGCAGTTGGAACGAGCACACCTTTTGGGACACCATGCTGCACAGGAGCGTGAGAATAGGCCACTGTTGTGATTGCACGTGTTTTGAATTATATGTACAAAACTGCTCTCCTGCAGACATTTTGGCGGAAAAAAAAGTCTTGTTGTACCAGAACCATCAGATTCTCATTTTCCAGGACTATTCGGCGAGAGTGTTTGTGGACCATAAGGCTTTTGCACCCATCTGCAAAGCATTGCTTGATTGGAAGATTCACTTTCCCTACAGCTCCCTGCACTTTTCTGGGTTCAGCATGTGTATACAGTGACCCGAAGACAGCGTAGGCAGCGATACAGAGTTCAGACACCTCTACTTCAATTATTATAGCCAAACAGCCCGTGTAGATGGCCAGTGTTCGTGGGCATCACCCCTGGATCTCTTCTGTGGTTGCAGCTTTACGCTTCTATTATGGAATTAACATGGACCTGATGTTGACTTAGATAACATTTTCTATGATTTTCCCGTCCTTTTCTTTCTCTTTCTCCTCCTCTCTTATTTCCCTTTTTTTTGTTTTCCCCCACGCTAATGTTGATGTGTATTGAGGTTTCAGGGGATTAGCCGGTTTAATGTTGGAGTGAGGTTCCGAGTGTTTGGGGGGGGAGGTTGGGTCCTGTAGAATATAGGTTTGTAGCTGTTCGAGGGTTGTGTGATTGGTGGTATGAATGGGGAGTTGATGTGATGGGTGTCAGTGTGGGGTTCATTTGCGTTGTTGACTGTCTGAGAGGGTCTGGTCTGTTGGGGGGATCGGTTGCGTGCTTGGTGATCTTATTGTAGGAGTGTGGATGGGTGTAGCTGTTGGTTGTGGAAGTATGGGGGAGCCCTTGTACTTGTGGTCCTGGAGTTGGGGGAGGGGTGGAGAGTGTGGGGGGAGAGATTCGGGCAGTGGGCAGGGTCTTGGATTGTTGCTAATTGTGGAGGCTTGGATTGGTTCTAGAGACAGCAAGAGAATGCTGCTTGGAGCAAGGCTGGGCACTCTGGGGCTTCCAATGTTGTCAAACCACGGTGGGTGGAGGGATTCATGCCAGTGCAGCGCTGGCATCAGGATGCCATTTTCAGCCCAGTTCAACAAACGCAGCCCGGCACCGGTTTGCATGAACCAGGCTGAACCGGTTCGCATAAACCAGGCCGAACCAGCTGAAGCCCACCACTGATTATAAAGTTGTTCAAGTAGTATGAGACCCTGAAGGCAGATTTATATTTTTGAAACTGCATGTGTTGAGGGGGGAGTTGATACTAGCCTCTGTTTATGCGCCTAATTTTTTTTAGCCCTGTTTTTTTTTAGGACTTTATATCGGGAGCGTGTGACGCTTGGAGACTCCCCTATGGTTTGGGCTGGGGAATTCAACTCTGCCCTGGATGTTGGGCTTGACTGCTTAGCTCTGACCTCGGAGAGGTATCAGATCCAGTGCACTGGGTTGCCCTCTGTCTGTGAGCAGCTCGACCTGGTTGATGCTTGGTGTACCTTATATCCCACAGAGAGGGACTATATCCATGTCTCCAGAGCGCATGGGACGATGTCCCGTATTAATTATCTTTTGGCTTCACGGAGCCTTTTCTCTGCTATACCTGCAGCTCAGATTGGTCCTCTGGAGGTCTCGGACCACACTTTGATTTGGATAGAGCTAGAGCCAGTGGGAGGAAGCAAAGATCAGTGTGGGTGATGGCGGTTTCCTGCATAAACGTTTCTCCAGATCAGGTGGAAGAAATTCTGCGAGAATAATTGTCAACGTGTTGAAACTTCTGACCTATCTTAGAACATAGCCAAAGCAGTGCTACGTGATGAGATCATCGCGTATGTTGTGCTTTGGAAGAAGTGACTGACAGCGGCTATTTTTGATTTGGAGGTGAAGTTATGCTGGCAAAAGCAGAGGCTTGCTTCCAACAATACTAGAACTGCTTACAATACCTTTGTAGCTACACAGATGATGCTGAATGATTTGCTCTTCAATCATATTCAGAGATCATTGGTTTTTCAGAAGTTTCGGCTTCATGAGTTCGGGAATCACCTGGGTCGATTGATGGTTCACTTAATCAAACCTGTTTGTGTGCCGCGATTGGTGATGGTGGTGCACATTCCAGATGGTCAGGTAGTCTCTGGTGCTCAGGAGATGGCAGAGCTTTTTTACACCTCCTTTGCACATCTGTATTCCTCTGAGAATTCAGTGGATGCCTCCCTTGTGCCAGGTTTTTTAAGGGATTGGGACTTCTGTCATTGATGGAATCTGAGGTGGAACGACTTTGTGCGCCTGTTGTGGCTGTTGGAGTACAGAGGGGTTTGTGTGAGTTGCCCTTTCATAAGGCACCTGGGCCTGATGGCTTTAGTGGGGAATTTTACAGGATCTTGCAGATGGAGTCGCCAGGACTTTTGGAGGCCTATTATGATACAGCGATTCATGGGGGGAGCTTCCCATCAGTCTCTTAAAGCTTTCTGGTTAAATTTAGTCTCTAACCAGGCATTCATAACGTTTATCAGTAAGGAGGGAGATCCTTTATTTCCGCGGTCATATCGTCCCATTTCACTCTTGAATGTGGATTTGAATGTGCTGGCTAAGATTTAAGCGGACCACTTAGCGCATTATTTGCCCAAGTTAGTGGGAGAGGGATAGGTTGGTTTTGTTCAGGCAACTGTGAATGTCTGCAAACTATTGGCAGCAATGATAAACGTGTGGGAGGAGGAGACCCCTGCTTTCCTAGTCAGTTTTGATGCTGAAAAAGGCTTTTTGATAGGGTGGAGTTGGGTTTCCTGTTCCCCGTTTTGTGACATTTTGGTTTGTGGGGGGTTTTTATGGAGGCAATTCAAGTGCTGTAGGCTGGCCCATCTGCAGCGGTGCTGGTGAATGGTGATGTTTCCTTATGTTTTTCTTTGTCTAGAGCAGTGGTTCTCAACCTTTTTTGCACTGTGACCCCTTTTACCATTGGTCAACTTGTGATGACCCCCAATGATAAAATCAAATGCGTCTCTCTTACTTTACCATTAACGCATTGTCACTGTAATCATTTGTTGAATTATTAATATATTATAGGCCTTTGCATTATATTTTTATTTATAAAATTTACTTATTTAAACCACAATAATTAATCCCAATAACAAGTAATAATATTTGATTTCAAAATGATTATGATTTTGTAGTCAAATCACTAATATGAAATAAAATTATTTTTTCTACCTTTGTTGTCTGACCAATTTATTCTCTGATCATGCTGGTCCCAATCTGAGGCTTCTGCTGTCCTGTCTTCTCTTAGCTCTCTTTCTGCGATCTATGGTCCATCTGCCATTTCTTATCTTTTCTTTCGTTTTCTTCACTTCTTTCCATCAGCCTATTTCCAGTCCCAGTAACTCTCCCCAGTATCAGCCCCTTTCCAGTCCTCACTCTCAGTACCTTCCAATGTCAACTTGCATTCCCATGACAGCCACTGGTGTCCATTCCCTTCCAGTCCCCCTTCTTCCCCACTGAGCAGTCCCTTCTAGTACAAATACCATGGCAGCCCCTCTCAGATCCACTCCCTTCCAGTTCCATTCTCCCATCCCCTCGTATCAGCCCATTTGTAGCCTTAGCCCCCAGTTTTCTTCCAGGGCCAGCAGCTCTATCCTCCCCTCCCCACAATCAGCCCATTCCCAGTCAAAGCCCCCCAATCAGCTCACTTCTAGTGCTAATCCCCCTCAACCCCATTACCAGTGCTAGCCTCCCCTAATCAGCCCAATACCAGTCCTACCCCCCATCAGCTCATTACCAGTCCTAGCCTCCACTAATCAGCTCATTTCCAGTCATAGCCTCCCCCCCACGATCAGCTCATTTCCAATGCTAGCCTCCCATCAGTCCATTACCAGTCCTACCCCACCTTATCAGCCCATTACCAGTCCTAGCCTCCCCTAATCAGCTCATTTCCAGTGCTAGTCCCCCCTCAGCCCCATTACCAGTGCTAGGCTCCCCTAATCAGCCCATTACCAGTCCTACCCCCCCCCATCAGCCCATTACCAGTCCTATCCCCCCATCAGCCCATTTCCAGTCCTAACCTCACCGATCAGCTCATTTCCAATGCTAGCCCCCCATCAGTCCGTTACCAGTCCTACCCCCTATCAGCCCATTACCAGTCCCAACCCCCCTTGATCAGTCCATTTCCAGTCCTAGCCTTCCCTAATCAACCCATTACCAGTCCTAGCCCCCCATCTGCCCATTACCAGTGCTAGCTCCCCCATCAGCCCATTATAATCCTAACCCGCACTGTCTCTCGCCTCTGTCCAGCATTTATCCCCGTCTGTCCAGTATGTCCCCCTGTCTCTCCCCTTGGTCCATGCCAGCCCCCTCCCTCCCTCCATCCCTCCATGTCAGCCCCCTCTCTCTGTCCATTTCAGCCCCCTCCCTCCATCCATCCATCCATATCAGCCCCCACTCTCCCTCCATGTCAGCCCACATCCTACCATATGTCCATGTCTGGCCCCCGTCCTACCTGTCAGCCCCCCTGGTTCCATCTATCTATGTCAGCCCCCCTCCCTCCCTGTCAGCCCCCCTCCCTCCATCCATCCATCCATATCAGCCCCCTCCCTGCCTCCATGTAAGCCCCCCTCCGTCCTTGTCAGCCCCCCTCCCTCCATATCAGCTCCCTCCCTCCATCGCTCCCTCCCTCCATCCATCCGTATCAGCCCCCTCCCTCCCTCCCTTCATGTCAGCCCCCTCTGTCCATGTCAGCCCACTCCCTCCATATCAGCTCCCTCCCTCCCTCCATCCATCCATATCAGCCCCCCCTGTCCATGTCCATGTCAGCCCCCCGTCCATGTCAGCCGTGTTGCAGGTTCCCTGCCCCCTCATCCCCTCTCCCCATGTCAGCCTCTCTTCTAATGCAGCCGCGGCTCCCTGCCTCTTAGGGAATCGCGGCTGTGTCTGTAAAACCATTGCGGAGCCTTCCTGTCTCTCGACGGGCTCCGTGCAGCATTGTCCCACCTCCAAAGGAAGTTGTCTACCACTTCCTTTGGAGGCAGGACAATGCTGCACGGAGCCCGTCGAGAGACAGGAAGGCTCCGCAATGGTTTTACAGACACAGCCGCGATTCCCTAAGAGGCAGGGAGCAGCGGCTGCATTAGAAGGGAGGCGGTGAGTTTGCCATTGCCGAGAAGCAGACTCAGCAGCGGCAGCAACTTGTGCACGTTTTAACATTTCTTTAACTTGGCGGAGACGAGGCGACCCCTGCTAAATCCTGTGGCGACCCCCGTGGGGGTCGCGACCCACAGGTTGAGAACCGCTGGTCTAGAGGGACCCGTCAGGATTATCTTCTTTAACTATTGCTCTTTCTGTTGTTTTTGAAGCCATTACTATGCTCTTTAAGGATATCTGAATGTATAGGGGTGGGAGATCTCAAATGCCTGTTTTTTGCTGATGATTTATCCTTTAATCATAGTGGTTTATATTATGTAATCACTACAAACAGGTACTGGATAAGAACATAAGATATGCCATACTGGGTCAGACCAAGGTCCATCAAGCCCAATATCCTATTTCAAACAGTGGACAATCTAGGTCATAAGTACCTAGCAGTTTCCCCAAAAGACACAGGTTCCACAATGCTTGTATTGGGTCAAGCAGTGATATCCTGGGTCCCTTTTAATAATGGTTTATGGACCTTTCCTCCAGGAACTTGTCCAAACCTTTTTTAAACCCTTGTCCCCAAAGGGCTCACAATCCATGTGTACCTGAGGCAATGGAGTGTTAAGTGGCTTGCGCAAGGCCATAAGGAGTGCCTATAGGACTAGAAACCCCAGTCCCTCCAGCCTGAAATGGCTGTCCCCAGGTGGGACTTGAACCCCCAGTCCCTTGGGCCTGAGGTACCATGTCCTAATCACTAGGTCACTCCTCCCCATGATATCCTTGTGGAGTGCACTGGATTTATTTTCTGCTTATGGGAAATTGCCTGGGTTGAAGTTCAACTTAAATAAGTCAGAAGTGACGTCCCTGCATTGTAATGTAGTGGAGGAATGGGGTCCGGGTTTTCTGTTGCACGTGATGACTTCTGTGTTGCATTATTTGGGAATCTATGTTCCCCAGAATCTCCAGAGACTCTACAAGCTGATGTGGAACCATTGCTGCCCTCTACGTTGGAACGACTGCAGAGATGGGAGCTGTTGTCTTTGTCTCTGTGGGATCAGGCTTTTTTATACCATATGATTATTTTTCCCAAATGGCTCCATCTTGCAGTTACTTCCCATACTTTTAAAGGGGCGAGATCTTGTGGAGGGGGCAAAGATTCTGTATTGCCTTGGTGACAGTGATGTGCCTTCGAGACATTGGATGTCTCCTAAGTGTGTAGGTGGCATCTACCTCCCGAATCTTCTCCAGTATAATTTGGCTTGTGGGCTGCGGCACATCCATGATTGGTTGGAGTGGTTCTCATATTACTTGCCTTATGCTGTGGAAATGTCTTTGGTGGAATCTGGCAAAGGTTCCTATGTGTGGCATGACTGAGGGGAGGCTTTGAATGGGAGCTCGTGGATACAGCCAATTGTCTGGTATATGCAGCAAGTGTGGCGGAGGGTCTGTGGGTGACTGCAGTGGGATCCCACTTGTACACCTTGTTGGAGATCTGTGATATCCCTGATTGTAAGGTGGGACAAGAGTGTGCGGTTTTTTGATGGTGGCGCATGCAAGGTGTCGTCTACCTGTTAGATTTGTTTGATGAAGAGGGACGTCTTTGTACATTTCAAGACTTAGCGTTAGCATTTGACCTGCCTAATAAGGACTTTTTTGCAAGTCCGACACTACGTGGCTTCTCTTCATTTGACATTGGTAACAGAGTAGCAGTGAGAACAGATTGATGCCTGCTTGGCTCTGTAGGCTGGTGCATGCGTTAGGTTGGCTGCGTTTCATAAAGCTCTTGCCGGTTTAGTGCGAGGTGTTATATTTGAGGAATTAGCTGTGCTTTGGCGGCAGGATTTTGAGCTCTGTTGTGTCTCCTAATGATGAGTTTGCGAGAGTTCAAAAAAGATCTCATTGAATGTTCTTCATCAGAAGTCGCAGCACAAGTTTATCTTACAAGGGTATATTTCTCCATAGTGAATATTTCAGGCAAGATTTGCTAGTGCTGGAAATGGTTCCTGGTGTGCTGCTGCCCCAGCTTTTTAGGCCCTATGTTCTGGAAGCAGGTCTCTGTGTTTTTGAGGAATCTTTTGGGTGGACCCATTCCGTGACGGGTGGAACTGTTCTTTTTTTCTGATTTTTCTACTTTATTCCTCTGCCGCAGGGGCACACAGGCCTTTCTTTGGAAGGCCCTTTTAATGGTTCGTAGGACCATCCTGATTTCCTTGCTGAAATCTGATCCTCCAACATTGGCTTAGTGACATGTTTTGCTTTTTGAGTTGCTATTGATGGAGCGGAGAGCAGTGGGAAATGTTGATGGGCCTAAATGGCGGGTCTTTCAAGATATTTGGGAACCCTTTTGGTCTTGTTTGCCCCGTAGACTAAGAGCTATTCTCCCTTCCTCAGATCAAAGGCAAGAGCTCCTCTTTTTGCCAATCATTGTCTTTACTGCAGATATTTTTCAGGATATTTAGTCAAAATTAAGCAATTATTCTTTTTTTCTGTTAAATCTACATGTTGACCTTAGAGGTTTTCCATTACATATATATATCTTATCATCCAGATTTTCATTTTGTGTCCCTTTTAATTATTAACCAAGAAAACCCTAAAGTCATGGAGGTGAATTTTTTAATCCTTAGGATTTGACAGCCTGCTCCCTCGGTCTATGAGTTTAAAATTGTTAATGCATAGGAAAACTTCTCCTGCCTATAAAGAAAGGTAGAAACTGCCTCAGGAATTTCAGAGAAAAAGGTGTCACCCTACCTTCTATAGAAAGAATAGTTTTCCCATTGAAGAAAGAGCTTCACATTATGTGAGATTAGTCACACTCATGATTACACCTCAGGCTAAAGTGTTCCTAGCAGTTTCTTCTGTTCCTTTTTGTTCTCGGAGTGTGAAGGCCGCCATTTGGAACCTATCTCACTCTGTCTTCCTTCCAAAGGTGTCAAGAGTTGCATATCTGGTCAGACTGTAAGGAGTCTCTAACTCTTGGTCTAATAAGGATAGCAGTGAAGGTGTGAAGGTGTTAGAATCTGCTTCCAGGGCTTACTAAATCAAATCGCCCTTGTTATTTTGTATAGAGTAGTAATGATCATTAGTTTGTAGGAAAATTTGAATGTGTTTGCCAGTTCAAAGCAATGTTTATACCATGTAGCTAGTGATGAATGGATAAATCAACTCAAGAAAACTGGTGAAGCTGAACCACGCTTCAAGGGGCTGATATAAGAAAGCACGCGAGGCTTGGCGCACGAGGTAGTGATGGTTCTGTGCAGTTTTCTGTGCTGTTGTGGCCACCCTATGCCCAGAGGAGTTTTAGTGCACAAGAAAATTGTGTGCAAAGAAATGTGTAGACATACGATTACTGTCCATTTATTTATTTATTTATTTATTTATTTAACAATCATTTATATCCCGCATCTTCCAGAGTTCAGTTGCGGTTTACAATAAAACAAAATCCACAAAGCAAGAGCTTGGTTTTACATCGAACATTATGTAACAATAAACAATATATTGGTTAACAGCATAGGCTAATACATAACAGCATAAAACTTGCTTTTAAACTATGTACAATAAACTATATACAGATAAACTATATACAGATACAAGTAGTGGTACTTTAGGGTTTAATCATAGCGTTTTTAGTTCAGTGGTTTTTCTGTTAAATTGTAGGATTTAGTATTACTCAGTCAGGTGATTTTAGCCGTTATCTGAGTAAATCAAGGGGTTATCTATGTTGCCGTAGTGCATGGAGAATAGATAAGTTTTTAGTTTTTTACGGAGTTCCATAATTTCCTTTATAGATCTTAGGTCCTCTGGAAGGGAATTCCAGGTGGATGGGGCTGCATGAGAGAAAGCTCTGTTAGTTAATTTATTTGCTTTTATGAAATCATGAGGAGAGTTTAGTTTATTTGAGTGTCCTTTTCTGTGTGTAGTTTTTTGAGGTTCCATACTGATTAGGTTATTTAGTGGGATTGGGGCCATGTGATTTAATGCTTTAAAAGTAGTTATTGTAGTTTTATATATTATTCTGCTTTGAATTGGCAACCAATGAAGGGAAGCTAGTATTGGTGTTATGTGCTGGAATGAGTGTGCTTTCATTATAATTCTAGCTGCTGCATTTTGTGCTAGTTGGATTCTTTTGATATTTTGTTTTGTTATTCCTAGAAGAATTAGGTTAGCAAAATCAAAGTGCGGGGTTATTGTAGCCTGGATTATATTAATGAAGTCTTGTAGGTGTACTAATGGGCGAAGTTGTTTAAGGATTTTGAGTTTAAAGTATATTTTCTTTATAGTGTTTCTGATATGAGTAGTCATCGTCAGATGTGTGTCTAGTATAACACCTAGGTATCTTATTTCGTTTTTTATTTTAATGTCATGATTTTGTATTGTTATGTGGGTTGGAGGGATATATGACTGGCTTTTTGTTACAATTAGGACTTCTGTTTTTGAATGATTAATGTGGAGGTTTTGAGCTTTTAGCCAGGTTGTTATTTCATTGAAACAATCTGATAGTTGTTTTATTGGTAAGTTAGGAATTGTGAAAGGGATGTACATCATTATATCATCTGCATATAGATGATAGTATACTCCAAATTTTTTAAAAATATTGCAGACTGGTTTAATGTAAATATTGAACAGGAGGGCTGAAAGCGCAGAGCCTTGTGGGAGTCCAATTTCTTGTTTATAAATGGTTGATGTTTGGTTGCCTATTCTTACATTTTGTGTTCTGTTGTTTAGATAAGAGGTGAACCATTTGTGTACAGTGGCATTTATTCCTATTTGTTTCAGGTTATTAAGCATTATAGTGTGGTGAACACTATCAAATGCTGCCGAAATATCAATAAATAGGAGTATAAATGCTTGTTTGTGATTGTCAATCCCTCTCAGTAGTACGTCAGTTAAGACTGTTAAGAGTGTTTCAACTCCATGTTGAGGTCTAAATCCATATTGGTGTTCATCAAGTGGGTAGGATGAGTCTAGGTATTCCTGTGTCTGGATTTGTACCACTTTTTCTATTATTTTAGCCAAAAAAGGGATACTTGAGATGGGTCTGTATGATTTTGGAGATGTTTTGTCAAGCGTGGTGTTTTTGAGAATTGGGCGGATTTGAGCATGTTTAAGCATGGATGGGAGGTGTCCTTGATGTAATGAGAGGTTGATTATGGGGAGAATGTATGATAGAAGTATTGGAAGTGTGCTTTTTATCCATGTTACAGGGCATGGATCAAGAAAGGAGGTTGTGGTGTTGAGGTTGGAAATGATATTCTTTAGTGAATCTTTTGATACTGGATGGAAGTTTGACCATTCGTCTGAACAATGATGAAACGTATTGATATAGTCTAGGTTCATTCTAGGTTGTGTAGATTTGTTTTGATAGTGTTTGGCTAGGGTTTGTACCGAAATATCGGTGATTTCATTGTTGGATGTTTGGGGATTATTAGTTAGATTTCTAACAATGGTGAATAGTTCTCGTGGTCTGTTATAAGATTTTGATAGGATTGCCGCATAATAAGATTTTTTTGTGCTATCTAAAGTATCCTTGTATTTATTAAGATAGTTGTTATATATTTCCTTGTTAATGCATGATTTGGTTTTGCGCCATTTGTGCTCTATTTTTCGTAGTTCTTTTTTCATTTGTTTTAGCGTGTTGTTGAACCAAGGTGTTTTGTTTATTTTTGAATTAGTGGGCTTTTTGATTCGTTGATCACGTATGGCTGCATTATTAATTGTGTCATGCCAGTTTTTGACGGCTTCATCTAGATTCGTTGGGGATGATGAGAGGTAGGGTATTGTTGTATCCAAGAATTCAATTTCATTAAATTTTTTGAATTTTGTAGTGGGATCACTTCGTGTGTTTTATTAGTGTTGTTAGTGTGGAATGTGAAGTTTGTTTTGATAATGTAATGATCTGACCACGGTGTTTGTAAGCATTCTATGGAATCTGGGTTAAATAGTTTGAAGAGTGTGTTTGGGAGGAGAATAAGGTCTAGAGTGCCTCCTTTTATATGTGTTGTTGTGTTGATTATTTGGTGAAAGTCCATTTAAATCCAATGGTAATGAAGGTATTAGCTATTAAACCTGTGTGCGGAGATCTGAATGCCGAACATCTGATGTTCTAATGCTGGGAATTTAGTGCAAGGTCTCTCAGGAGAAGAGGCTATCAGTGACAGTTTTGTGCGTTTCTTTTCTTCTGCCAGCATGAACTACCTGCAACTTGTTTGTTGTTTTAGTGAAGGCAATGAATTGACAGTCTAGTCAATAAAATGAAAGAGACAAAAACGGCACAGGAATGAAGGATCCCCTGTGTGTCCCCATGCAAGATAAAGAGGGAGATGCAACAACTCTGAAATGATGGGCTATGTGCTTGACTGTAGACATTTGCATAACAGCCATCATATTTATACATGGAATATACATTTGGCATTGCAGATACTCACATCTAATACCCAAAACCTAATTGTTGCATATTGCAGTATATGCGCATGCAATGCTTCTCCAGGTCCTAGGGCAGTTCCTGTGCAAAATAGCGATTCTGCAGCTAACATATGCCTGATACACTGGACTGCACACCTTTCTATGATGATTGGTGAGCTGTCCTGTATTTGTACACATATTTTGCGCCCATGTTACTTGCACATGATTTTACTACATCAGGCTTCATTTTTTTTACGGGTGTGTTAGAAAACTGCACTGTACTTCAGCACAAGGCTTATTACATCAAACTCAAGCTGGAACCAGCAGCGACTTACTGGGGCTTTGGGATTTTGCCCGAAGATGCCCCATGCCCGACTGCCATCTTACCATAGTGGATGCTATGCCGTCCATGTTCTGACTTTAGATCTCTAATACATTCAGTAGGTGTTGGGAGAAAGAATTGCAAGGCTTATGAAATAGCTGGAAGGCATGTGGACTTCTGTTCTCTGATGAACGCAGGAATGAAGTATTGGCATGTTTTGGTTAGCATGAATCTGAGACATATACACTGAAACTTTGTTCACAGAATTTATTTTACCACTGAGAATACTTTCAATAACTGTCTACGATTGCCAGCTTGTATGAAACATAGGGGCGTGCATGGAAAACATTGTATTCAGTTTGGCTCCTATTTACTAAGCTGCTTTAGCTGTTTAATGTGGGAATTACTATATGCTAACGTTTAGCACAGTGGTTCTCAACCCAGTCCTCTGGGACCCCCAGGCCAGTCAGGTTTTCAGGATATCCACAGTGCATGCAGATCTATCTCATGCATATTCCTTGTGGATATCCTGCAAACCTGACTGGCTTGCAGGGTCCCAGAGGACTGGGTTGAGAACCACTGTGCTAAACGTTAGCATATAGTAATTCTCACAGTAAACATAAACACTTCAGCCTACTCCAGCTCATGCAAGGTGATCAGCTCTCTCTTTTAGCTTCGTCAGTCTCTTGGGCTGAAAGAGGCAGCAATAAGAACTCAGCCCCAGCAAGTAGAAGGGGACAGAGGCACTGGTGCTGCCAAGTGAACAGGGCGAAGGCTGGAACTGCCACAAATGATTTTAGACTGTCTGCAGAAGCCACAACATCCCAGTTTGCCAAGGAGCAGTTCCTCAGCCGGGTGTTAATGTATGCTAGGAATGCAAGTGCACTCTGCTGCTTGCTGACAGACAACCACCTCCTGATAAGAGTATAAGACTGTATGTGTGTGTATATATATATATATATATACACACACACACACACACACACAATGTGTGTGTGTGCGCGCATGTGCACAAATATCCTTCTAAATCTGCAAATGTATCTCCTTGGCTCTGCAGAAAATATAGGTATTGTGGATTTGTCTCTTAAAGTCTCACTACACTTTAGCCTAAAAGTGGAAGGATGTGTTGTTGTTAAGTGCCGTCGAGTCGGAGTCGACTCATGGCGACCCTCTGGATAGCTATCCTAAATTGTGTTCAGTCTTCAGTCAGGCGGCTCATTGTTGACAGACTGGTACCCATAGCTGCTGTTATTGTATCGATCCATCTCATTGCTGGCCTTCCTCTTTTGCGTTGACCTTCTATCTTGCCAAGCATGATGTCTTTCTCTAATGATCTCTCTCTTCGCATGATGTGTCCAAAGTATGAAAGTCGTAGTCTTGTCTTCTGAGCTTCTAAAGAAAGCTTAGGTTTGATCTCCTCTAGTACTGAATGGTTTGCTCTTCGGGCAGTCCATGGTATACACAGTATTCGCCGCCAGCACCATAATTCAAAGGCATCAATTTTCTTCCTATCTTTTTCACTGTCCAGCTTTCACATCCATATGATGTTATTGAAAATACCATGGCTTGAACAAGTCGAATCTTTGTATGGAGAAAGGACATCTCTGCTCTTGAGAATCTTATCTAGGTCTTCCATAGCCATTCTGCCAAGAGCAATGCATTGTCTGATTTCTTGACTGCTTGTTGCTTCTTTATTGATAGTTGATCCAAGTAGGTTAAAGTTGTTCACGATTTCAATTTCTTCTCCTTCAACGATAAACCTGTTGATTATGCCAGTTGTCATGATCTTTGTCTTCTTTATATTAAGGTGCAGGCCCATTTTGAGACTATGTTCTTTGATTGTGAGAAGCAAATGTTTCAGATCATCTTCACTTTCAGCCAGTAATGTGGTATCATCAGCATAGCGAAGGTTGTTGATGAGTCTTCCACCAATCTTCACACCTCTGTTGTCTTCATACAATTCTGCTTCTCTGATGATTTGTTCTGCATATAAATTAAACAGGTAGGGGGAAAGTATGCAGCCTTGTCTTAAACCTTTGCTTATTTTAAACCATTCTGTTTTTCCTTGTTCCCGTTCGAACTGTTGCTTCTTGATCAATGTACAGATTGTGCAAGAGAACGATCAGGTGTGGCCCGGAGTTTCTCATGGTTTACACAGTCAAAAGCCTTGCTATAGTCGATAAAGCACAAATAGATATCCTTTTGGTATTCTTTAGTCTTTTCAAGGATCCATCTCACATCCACAATGATGTCTCTCGTTCCTTGCCCTTTCCTGAACCCTGCTTGCACTTCAGGCAGTTCTTGTTCCAGGTATGGATGTAGTCTCTTTTGAATAATCTTCAGTAGAATCTTGCTGGCTTGTGGGATCAGAGCGATTGTGTGATAATTTCCACAGTCAGTTGGATCACCTTTCTTTAGTATTGGTATAAATTGCCCTCCCCTCTTCCCTCCGTTTAGAACCACAACATACCACATTCAAACGCAATCTAAAGACCCACTTGTTTTCCCTAGCATTCAGTGTTCCCTCACCTTTCGTGTGACTTCCCCCTCTCTCATCCCCTTCCCTTCTTGATGTTTCCCCTGCATGTGTCTTGTCCTGTCTTCCTCCTTCTTTCTTACTGTCCTTTTAAGAGATTGTATATTTCCTTTCCTTTCCGTTGGCCTCTGGCCTCCTTTTATTGATTTGTTTTAATTGTACACCGCCTTGGTTATTTTAGAAAGGCGGTTTTTATCAAATGAAATAAAACATAAAACATAAACACAGATCTTTTCCAGTCAGTTGGTCATGATGTTGTCTTCCATATTTCTTGGCAGAGCCTTGTAAGTACGGTAACAGCTGCATCAGATTGCTGTAATACTTCTATGGGAATGCTATCAATGCCTGGTGCTTTGTTCTTTGATAAGGCTTTCAATGCTGCTTCAACTTCTTTCATCACCAATGGTTCCCGATCATAAGGTACAGGTTGAAAGAGCTGTTGGTCCACTTGATCTTTATCATATAAAAACTCTGTATATTCCTTCCACCTTTTTTTGATCTTCTCAGCATCATTCAATATAGAACCTTGAGCATCTTGTAACATTCCAATTCGAGGCTGGAACTTTTTCTTTAACTCTCGTAGCTTTAGGAAAGCATATCTTGTTCTTCCTCTAATAGTTTCTGCTTCTATTTCCTTGCATGCGTCATTGTAGTACTTTTCCTTGTCCTGTCTTGCTGCACGTTGGAAATCTCTGTTGAGTTCTGCAATTGTCTTTCTTTTTCCTCTGGCTTTAGCTTCTCTGCATTTCTGGGCAATTTTCAGAGTTTCTTCCATCATCCATTTTGGCCGTTTTTGCTTTTTCACCTTTTGTAGAGACTTCGCTTTCTTCCAACACAACCTTCTTGATGTCATTCCATAACTCTTCTGGAGCTCTGTCATTTGTATCTAAAGCAGCAAATCGATTTTGCAGGCAGTCTTTAAATTCCAGTGGTATATTCTCAAGGTCATATTTTGCTGCATTCATGAGTGGTTTGCTCGTTTTCAACTTTAGCTTGAGTTTGCATACTAGTCGTTGATGATCTGCACCACAGTCAGCTCCAGGTTTTGTCTTTGTTGATGTTATGGAGCTTTTCCATCGTTGACTTCCACAGATGTAGTCAATTTCATTTTTATACAGTCCATTGGGTGAAGTCCATGTGTACAGTCGCCGCTTGTGTTGCTGGAAGAAGGTGTTTGATCGTTGGTCTTGCAGAATTCTATCAGTCTTTCTCCAGCTTCATTTCTGTTGCCAAGTCCATATTTTCCAACTACTTTGCCTTCTTCTTTGTTGCCAACTTTTGCGTTCCAGTCACCCATGACTATCAGGATATCCTGTTTGCATGTTCTGTCAATTTCAGCTTGTACTTATTCATAGAACTCTTCAATTTCATTCTCTTCTGCAGCTGTTGTTGGGGCATATACTTGAATTATAGTTGTGTTGATAGGCATTCCTCATAGACAAATAGAGATTAAACGTTCACTGACTGCATTGTATTTCATTACAGTTCTTGCAAGTTTCTTCTTTATTATAAATGCAACACCATTTCTTCTTTGTCTTTCATTTCCAGGATAGTAGACCATGTGATCATCTGATGCAAAGTGCCCGATGCCAGTCCATTTCAGTTCGCTGACACCCAACAGATCAAGTTGTACACGTTCCATTTCATTCTTGACCACCTCCAACTTCCCTTGGTTCATGATTCGTATGTTCCATGTTCCAATGTGTAAGACATCTTTACAGCTTCTGACTCTCATTTCATGCGCAGCGACATCAGCAGTCAAACGTCCCGAGGGCTTTGATCCAACCACATCATAAATGCTGGCTTTACTCTGAAAGGTTTTCAGCTCTTCCCCAGTAGCTAGTTGAGTGCCTTCCGACCTGGGGGTCTCATCTTCCAGCACTATAGCACAATTTGTTTTCTTGTAACTATCCATTGGGTTTTCATGGCAAGATACAGAAGTAGATTGCCGGGCCTTTCCTCTGCACAGTTTAAGATTGGTGTTGTTGCCGTTGTCACAGAAATGTGATCCTCCGCCGTCAACACTATCCCATTCTGCTGCTACCCAGATGGGTGGTTTGTCTTGGTCTGGCACCTCAGCTGAGACCTGTCCATCTTGGGAGACCCTGCCAGTAGTTAAACTACCGATAGTTTAGCTCTCAGCATGCTGATGCACACAAGCCCTCACAGCACGACAAGCTGCAAACCAAGTGAGGGAGGATGTAAAGGCCCCATAAAAAGAACAGTAGCTCTGAGATATCTTAACGGTAATTCCTACAAAGAGAGCTGTCTATTTTAATAGAAGAAGTCTGAATACATTTACTAAAGTTTGAAGGTTTTCCTCGCACCCTTTAATTTATGTAAGTTGCATTGCAGGTTTATCCAGACTCTGGTGCACACTTGAAGTGGCCCATTTGCAGTTTTGCCTCACTGTGCTCCAAAGAATGACAGTGTTTCCTGTTTTCTTCTGTATTAACTTTTTGATTTGTTCAAGTGTTCAAATTTCAGGAAAAAAAATAAACGTTGAAAAAAATAACCAGCCTGCAAATAAATCCATAGGCTTTCCTTAAAACTGGCAAGCAATGGATTTTGCCATGGCAAAATCTGCCCACAGCTGGTAACTGATTCACTGGTTCAGCAAAATCCTTTGTGGATTTCCACAGAGCCACATCAGATCGATAAGTTATCAGATTTCCTTAATAGCATCCTTGAAAAACCATTAGATCTCACCCAAGATACCACTTGAAAACAGAAAGAACAAAATGTTTGACAATAATAAAAAGTATGACTTTTATTTATTTTTTTTAAGTGAAACATAAAACTAAATACATTGTGCCTGAAAAATTAAAAGCAACCCTGAAACTAATGGAACAGCCAAGTTGATAGATAGCTGACAGTGCTTTAAGGTCTGATTTCAAACTGAACCCATAGAGGAGTGGCCTAGTGGTTGGGGCGAGTTACCTCAGGCCCAAAGGTCATGGGTTCAAATCCCACTAGAGGACAGCAACCTTGGGCCAGAAGGACTGAGGTTTCTGGGGTGCTCCTTGTGGTCTTGG
Organism: Ichthyophis bannanicus; assembly: GCA_033557465.1. Taxonomy (NCBI): domain Eukaryota; kingdom Metazoa; phylum Chordata; class Amphibia; order Gymnophiona; family Ichthyophiidae; genus Ichthyophis; species Ichthyophis bannanicus. Next base: position 551,632,666 of record CM066033.1, read on the forward strand.
GCAAGCCACTTAACCCTCCATTGCCCATGTTCCCTGTAAGTATTAGTGTATGTGTCTCATATCCCCTCATGTTAAATGTATCGTCCAATTGTGTTGTGACCACTTTGATTGAAGGATAAGGTGGTATACAAAACTGTCTAAATAAATAAATAGAGGGTGTTCCTGGATGCTTTCTTGTTCCTTGTGTGTGTGTTGTCGGAGTCTCTTAGACCTCCTGGATTTCTCTCAGGGATGCAAGGTATATACATGAAGCTTTATGGACCATTACAGGGGGTTCTCAGAACACAGAAAGAAATGGTCTGTGGGGACTGGCTAGGAAGATGAGAGAGAGAGACAGGAGGGAACTAGCGGGGTGGAAGGAAGAAGAGACTGAGACTGGTAGAGACTGACTAGAAGGAGAGGAAGAGACTGGTGGAGACAGGAAGGGGAAGGGAGATAGAGGGCTAGTGAGAACAGGCTTGGTGCTGAGAGGAGAGAGTCTAGGAAGAGTGGTGAGGATCAACTGGGGGGCTCCTGATCTTTCTGGAGGTTATTAAGAGGTCTACACAACCAAAAAATTGGGAGCCCCTATTATAAAGCATTCATTTTAGAAAGTTCAGGTTATTGAGCTTCCATACAGCTTACAGTGGAAAGTTCTAACTGGCTCAGGGTTGGGGTCCATAAACAGCAGAGCTGCTTTCAGAGGTTTCCTAGAGCTTACTTAACGTCCAGAGATATATGGCCAGATAAACTAAAGGGTTTTTCCTATGTAGCATAGCTTCTGTGAGGAATATTCTGGAGATCCTGTTCCTGACTCTACAGTTAAACCCTAGTCATATAATGAAATGGAAGTTGGACCTTGTCACTCACAAGACAGGAGGAGTCACCTCAAAGGCCGGCTCAATCATTAGGCAAGGCAAGGTGTTGCCTAGGGCAGCAGCTTCGGAGGAGCAGGAAAGAGCAGCAATAGTCAGAGACAGCCTCATAAACGTAGCGCCATTAGTACCTTCTGTTACCTGCAGGGAGAGCAGCACACACATACATACAAAACAAAGTTGGATATTTAAAAGATGATGCTTAATTATGCATTTTTACAGGATTATTTTGGGGGTGATGGTATTTGGATGATCATGATTGTTGAGTTTAATTATCAGAATTTCAAAAGTGGGGACGAGACTGAAAGTTCGCCTAGGGCACCTAATATCCTTGCTCTGGTGCTGGTCACCTCTCCAAATTAGAGGGAACTATAAAAGTGCCAAGCTTGCAGGAGCTTGTATCTTCCTTACACAAGGAATCCTGAGCATGAAGAGAGGTTGAATGAGCCCACAGTTGAGGTCAGAATGTTGCACTTACCCCAGATTTGCTAGGCTTGAACCAGCAGTGTACTGCAACAGGGGGAAAAGGAGAAATCCAGACAAGTTTGGTCTGTGAAGCGGAGATCACAGACCAAAAAAGTGTGCGAGGAGAGGAGCCCAGCACCAAGGAACCGGTCGTACAACATAAGATAGGTAAACAGATTCTATGCTGTTTACCCCGGGGTAAGCAGTAGATTTCCCCAGTGTATTTCAACAATGGTTTATGGACTTTCCTCCAGGAATTTGTCCAAACCTTCTTTAAACACAGTTTTTACTACATCCTCCAGCAACAAGTTCCAGAATTTGATTGCATATTGAGTGAAAAAGTATTTTCTCTGATTAGTCTTACATAAGTTACACTATAGCTACATTGTGTGTATCCTAGTCTTTCTACTTTTTGAAAGAATAAACGACCATTCTGCGTTTATCCATTCCACTCTATTCATTATTTTATAGACCTCTATCATATCTCTCTTAAGTCAACTCTTTTCAAAGATGAAGAGTTCTAAGCTTTGAAGCCTTTCCTCGTAGCGATATCCTTTCATCCTCTTTGTCATTTTGTTTTTTTCTTCTTTGTACCTTTTCTAAGTCCATTATATCCTTTTTTAGATATGGTGACCAGAACTGAGACAAACATCTGTCCAGCTGTGGGATAGGGGTAAAAGGGTATGAGAGGGACCTGCTACCCAGGAGTATCCCTGTCCTATACCTGTGAATATCCGGAACAGAGAGGAATGGACCTGTCTCCCAGGTGCATCCCTCACCTACCAGTTCCAGATGAATTTTGGGACTGTTTGCCTCTGCATTCTTAGGAAGGAGAGCAAGTGGATCCCCATGTACCATGTCTCGACCCAGGAGAGTATACCCCTCAATGTTAGAGAGCACATCAAAAAGTGTTGGAGTTTTGTGTCCACAGCAAGTTGATAAGCTGAAGGTGAATAACTATCTGAGGGGAAGCTACAGTGCCTCCAAGAGTGTCTCAGAGAGAGGAGGGTTCCCAACCTGAACCAACAAGAGAGGAGAATCAGGAGGGAGAGGTGAAGAAGAACTCAGAGTTAAAGGACTTTGACCAACCAGTTATATTTTTGCCTTTCTATTGTTTTTGCCTGAAGTGAAGGTCTGTAGATACTGTGAGGTCAATATTCAAAAGGGTTATCCGGTTAGGAGGATCCGCTAACCAGATAAACCCCAGTGAGACCAATATTCAGCAGCACTCTCTGTGAGGAGAACTGGAGAGGAGCGGTGATTTTCAGCTCCTGTCCAGATAAGGTTTGCAGATAAAGATAAGAAAGCCAAAGGCAATACTAATGTTATCCACAAAGACCTCTCCGGGTAGTGGCTGAATATTGCCGTTATCCAGATAGGGCCCCACTGATTGCAAATGCTGGATATTAAGCCGCAGCCTCAATGCAGATACTGCCATTAAATATCCGGTATAATTTACCTGTGGCAGCCAACGGTTAAACCTCTGACTGTCACAATCTGAATATCGGCCCAATTATACTTTTGGGGATCACCCATAAAGGTGTTTTACTGAAAAATATTCTTTATTTATTTATTTATGAGTTATCTCTACCGCTTTATCAGCAAAATCAAGGCAGTTTACATGGAGCTATTCAATATACATAGAACAAGGAACATGGGGGCAGCTAACATATAACCATGAGATAGAATTAATGCAAGAACCAACCATTATTATTGAGGAACGAATATACATAATATATTTACACGAATTGTACAATTAAATTGAATAAACACAGTGTTGCCTTTTGTCCTTCTAAGTTACTCCAGTTTAGGCTTTGAGCTCTGTCTTCCCAATCCACCAGAGACCTTTTATTTTACTTTGGGTGCTCTCTTCTGCTGTCTTTTTTTTTATATACATAACAGTCTGAATTGTTCCTTGTAACAAAGTTGACAAAGCAGCAGTACCATAACAGAGAAGAAACAGGAAAAGTTGCAAGCAAGCATGTCCCAATCCAAATGGTCAGCCTCGTTTTTATAACAATTTAGAGCTAGAAAAGCAATCCCCCCATCTCCAACTTATCTACTGTTCTCCCACCCCTTCTTCCAACTCCCCAGCTCCCACCATCTTCCCCCAACCCACCCCTACCCTCCCCCCTGCCTTGGAGAGGGCACTAGCAAAGTACCACACAACTCACTATCAAGAAGCCTCAGGCGTACCATACAAGCACACAAAGGGTACCCAAGTTTTTCCCCTGTGTAAAGCAAAAGGCACCCACAGATAAATTATTTTGTGTAGCATCTCCAGTGCTGTGTCACGCCCTTAGAGGTGCATCGGGATACACTGCTAGGGATCAGGCTGCCAAATAAGGGATACACTTTATTTTTTTGATAGACTAACGCCCAATGGAGTGAGGAATTTTCATTTTACAAGATGGCAGTGGAAAGAGCAAATGGATGCCGTCCTGGGCCAGGTAAATATTACTGGTCCACAGGGGGCAGTGTATCGGTACCAGAGGCTCCCTGGAAGAGGGCTTCCCTGTGCTAGGTGCCCTTGCCTGAGGTGCCTTGGACCAGATAGCCTTGGTGGAGGAATAATGTTTTTTCCTCTTTCTTCCTCTCGGAGGTAAGCCTATACCCATTCATTAAACAGAGATTGGCTCAAGCCCTGAAAGGAAAGGCGAAAGAAAAATATTTCAACCTGATGCAGTAAATGGCAGGAAGTTATTGTAGCAGCAGGCACTGATTTTTCTATTAAACACGTTTTAATGCCATGGTAAATTGCATGTCATTAATCTACTGCATCATGAATAAAAGTCTTTTTCACCACATACTGCGAGCTAAGTTCAGCACACCATTCTAACGCATGGCTTACTACCTCGACCTATCACTTTTCACACAGGGAATCTTCCCTGAGGGGACAGAATTCCTTCTTGGGCCTTCCAGTGTCTCTGCTGTTTTCCATCAGACAGCACAAAGGTTGTGCATTTTACAAAGACAATTAAAACTTTCTTTGAAGTTTAAAACAGGTAATTACATCTTCCAGACAACAGATTTATTATAGGTCCATCACAAACTATTTAACATCTTAAATATTTGCATCCACATCTCAGTCTTTCGTTATTGTCAGAAACAATTTGTGTAGCAGTGCCTGAAATTTGCAACAAGGCTTGGGACCCTCCCAAGGTTTCTCCTCCTTGCAGGGCAATGTAGTAATTAGTTTACTAAATACCTCAAAAGACAGCCCCTCTTACTCTCTCCAGCCCCTCCAAGCTCTCTTCTTCTGGAATTATTCTCTCACTCCTTTACCCTGTCTCCTCAAGGAAGCAAGAGAATGTTCTGTTCATGTTGGAGATCTCCACGCCTACCTCCTGATATGAAACTCCAGTTGTCACACCTTTACTCTCTGGTCTGTAACATCCTTAAAGAAACTTTCTTCTGAAACTTCTAGTTCTTTTTCCTTTTTATTTTAGGGTTACCAACTTTTTCACCGAGAAAAACCCGACATCTGTGGCTCGCCATGCTCCACCCATTCTCCGCCCCTAGTCCCACCCCTGCCACGCCCCCAGCCCCACCCACAAAAATTACCGAGGATACGTGTAGGCTAACTTCCTTGGTCAGATAATAATTAAACTGGGAACCCCAAAATCCAAACATGAAATGTACAACACTGGAGAAATAAAACTATAAAGTAATTTCCTCTTGCACTAAACAAAAACGCAAAGATGTTATCAATACACACTTCCCAGAACAAACATATTCCAGCTAATAAATTCAAAATAAAAAGTATTTTTCTACCTTCTGTTTGGGCGTTTTATTTTTCAGTTGCAATTGCTCCAGTCACTTTCTTCTGGTTTCTTCGTGTCTTCTGCGAGCTATCCATTTGTCCTTTCTTCTCTTTTAGATGTTTTCCATTCTCTCTCTATTTCTGCTTTAACATACTGATTGTTTCCCTTTTGCTCTTTCCCCCAATTCTTTCCTTATTCCTTTATCATCCATTTAAATTTCACCCTTCCATTCTCAAGCCCCTCACTCTCCCAATACCCAGCCCATCATAGACTTTTCTTCCACACAAAATATTTTTCCCCTCTCCATTCTCATTCCCCATCTATTCTAGTCCTCCCCCAAATCAGTTCCCTTATAGTTCTAGACCCACCCAGCATCCACTCCCTTCTAATCCCATTCTCCCATGCCCCACATCAGCCCATTTCCAGTCCTATTCCAGCTCTTCATCAGCCCATTTCCAGTGCTAGCCCTCACATCACAGACCATTTGCAGTCCTAGCCCCCCCCCCCATCACAGCCCATTTCCAGTCCAAGTCCCCCATCACAGCCTATTTCCAGTCCTAGCCCCCCCCCCTCACATCCCATTTGCAGTCCGAGTCCCCCGCACCATCACAGCCCATTTGGATGTCTTACCCACCCCCACCATCACAGTCCATTTGCAGTCCTAGCCCCCCTAATCACAGCCTATTTCCAGTCCAAGTTCCCCCTCCCTCCACCATTTCCAGTCCAAGTTCCCCTCCCCATCACAACCCATTTCCAGTCCTTGTCCCCCCCCCCCCCATAGCCCTTTTCCGGTCCAGGTCCCGCTCCCCATCAAATCCCATTTCCAGTCCATGTCCCGTCCCCCCACATAGCCCTTTTACAGTCCAGGTCCCCCTCCCCATCACATCCCATTTCTTTCCAGTCCAATGCCCCCCATAGCCCTTTTCCAGTCCAGGTCCCCCCCCTTCACAACCCATTTCCAGTCCCAGTCCCCCTAATCACAGCCTATTTCCAGTCCGTTCCCCCTCCCTCCACCATAGGCCATTTCCAGTCCAAGTTCCCCCTCCCCCCATAGCCCTTTTCCAGTCCAAGTTCCCCCCCCCCCATAGCCCTTTTCCAGTCCAGGTCCCCCTCCCCATCACAACCCATTTCCAGTCCATGCCCCCCCAGCCCTTTTCCCGTCCATGGCCCCCCCCCCAGCACTTTTCCAGTCCAGGTCCCCCTCCCCATCAAAACCCATTTCCAGTCCATGTCCCCCCCCCCCCCATAGCCCTTTTACAGTCCAGGTCCCCTCCCATCACAGCCTGTTTCTTTCCAGTCCAAGTCCCCCCCCCATAGTCCTTTTCCGGTCCAGGCCCCCCCCCCCCATCACAACCCATTTCCAGTCAAATTCCACCCTCCTAGCCCTTTTCCAGTCCAGGCCCCCTCCCCCCATCACAGCCCATGCAGTCCTTGGCCTCCCCCCCCCATAACCGCGGCTGTCTGAGGCTTTAGAGGGAGCCGGGGAAGCCCGCGCGAGGCCCCGGCTCCCTCTGAACAGCCGCCAGCGTGAAGAGCCTTTTCCTTCACGCTGGCGGCTGTTCCTGTGAAGCCGCGAATGCTGGGAAAGGTTAAAGGGCATTGCCTTTAACCTTTCCCACCAATCGCGGCTTCACAGGAACAGCCGTCAGCGTGAAGGTAAAGGCTCTTCACGCTGGCGGCTGTTCAGAGGGAGCCGGGGCCTCGCGCGGGCTTCCCCGGCTCCCTCTGAAGCCCTCCGGGGGAGAAAAGCCGGTTTTTTTGCTCTGGCCGCTCCCGATCTTGCGGCCAGAGCAAAAAAACCGGCTTTTCAAGGGCCGGTTTTGCCTCTGCGCCGGCAGCCGGCCTGGCCATGGAAAAACCGGCCAGGCCGGCTGAAAACCGGCCAGTTGGCAACCCTATTTTATTTCCACCTAGCAACCACAGGAAGGTACTTTTGGCAGCCACGCCCCTTCCTGTCTGCCCTCTAAGAGAAGGAAGACAAAGCCCTCTTAACGCAACTTCTTTCTCTCTCTGATACACAATATCATTTCATCTCCCCATACTTATTTTCCTTTTGTTATCCGAAATAGAGGCTAACAATACATTTGCACCTCTCTAATGTTATATCACAGTGAGAATAACAATTAATATTGTATCCCTAAGTTAGGAAAATAAACCAGTGCTTTACTGTTAGAGTGAAGACACCTAGTCACTTCTCTCCTTTAGACAAGAACACCAATGCTGCTATACAGTTCATCTTGCATTCAAAATTCATTTGACACTCTCCTACATGGGTATACTCAAAACGTGTACAGGAGAGAGGAGTGCTTGCAGCATGGCAAAAAAGGTTTGTCAAGCAACACTGAGGAATATACATACAGGGTGGCCCAAAAAAAAGTGAGAACATCTTGTAAATGAAAAGCTTAGTTTACTTATTTACCTTTTTTAGCTATGTAACACACCAGACCCAGAAGAAGGAGAACCACTGACACCATCAACACCCCAAGAGAATTCACCAAATCCAGACAGGACACCTCAAGAAGAGCTCTGTCCCTGGCCACACCCACACTGTGGAACTCTCTCCCCGACGAGCTAAGATCTGCCACAGACCTCAAAGATTTCAGAAAGCTGCTCAAAACAAAGCTTTTCATGGATCACTATAAGGACTTCACCTGAACTAGACTCTGCCCTAACCAAACCGAAGCCTTCAGTCTGTATATAGACTGTATATAGCTCACTTGTTTTAATACCTGTACATAGTTCACTTGCATATAAAGCAAACAAATCGCTCACACCCCTCGAACACACTCATTCAGATGTTTCACTGCACGTTGCACACTATAGCCCCCCCCCCCAATTGTTTGATGTGGAAACCGCTTTGATTTAATGATAAAGCAGTATATTAAATCTGCTTAAATAAATACATAAATAACGTCTTTATTTTGACAATTTCCGGTCGCCATCTTTTTTTTTTAATTTGTCAATCGTTTACATCTGTCTTTTTGAATTTTTAAATAACTTATATGCTACGAGATGTTCTCACTTTTTTTGGCCCAAAAAATTGTCGAAATAGAGATGTTATATAGCTAAAAAAGGTAAATAAGTAAACTATTTAAGCTTTTCATTTATGAGATGTTCTCACTTTTTTTGGGCCACCCTGTATATCCAGAGCCATGGAACATCTTTTTTTTCTTTTTTTGGAGGGGCCAAACAAACCAATCTCCAGCACTATCCCCAAGTCCTCCATGGTGTGTCAGCCAAAATATTGGTGGGATCATGGCCCACCCCATTCCGCTGCCTATGTACAGTATGGGTGTATTAGAGCAGAAGCAGCCATCTCTAGAGAAACATTATGAAATGGTGCAATGCCTGTACTGTGAACTCTAAAAGGGTAGGACTTAAGCATTTACAATAGAGAAGAGGAGGAAATGGGATATATGAGAGAGAGTTTCAGGTGCTAAAAGTACAAATAATGTAATGGGCATTTTTCAGAGAAATTGACAAGGAGTTATGATGCAAGGCAGAAAGGGAGATAAGATTCAAAAGATTAATTCAATGACCAAATAGTGTGCCCTATTAGAGCAGGGAGAAGAAATGTGGAGATTATATAAGCCTTGCAGTTTTTATCTAGCACTGTATTGTATGCACACACACACACACATTTTCCAAAACAATGAAATTCATAAACTATCAAATATCTGAAGAAATCTACTAAATGCCAGTATGCTTCATCAGCATTCTTGTGTATGAACTCTTACAAACCATCCCATAATCCCATTGGGCTGCTTTGCAGTCGCACAGTTAGCTAGATTGAGAGAAGACTCATGTAGTTCAGTCTTTTTTTTTTATTCTCTATCGGCACCCTCAGAATGGCAATTCAGTAAGGTTACGTACCATAACGGGGGTTCTTCATGGACAGCAGAATGAGTTAGCCACACCTAGGTGTGCCATCCCCAGTGATCGGAATAGCTCTCCCTAAACTCAGAGGAATCCTGTTTTTTTGTTGTTGTTAGTGGGTTTTTCTTTTTTTATTCCTCTGAGCCTGTTCCTTCCTCTTCCTCTTCCTGTCCCTGCCCTTACTTCCTCAGTGTTTCCCTAGCCTGGAGGCTCATCCAAAGGAGAAGGTGGGCGGGATGGCGTGGCTGACTCATCCTGCTGTCCAAGGAGAACTCCCGTTACGGTAAGTAACCTTACTTTCTCCATGGACAAGCAGTCTGACTCAGCCACACTTAGGTGACTCCAGCGTTGTCCCAGGGTGCTGTGGTAGGATGAGGCTGGAGATATACAGATTTTACATGAGACCCCAGGGATTGTGAGCTATGAAACAAGGACACAGATTTAATGCAATAGCACAGGAATGGCGTAGTGTAACATTCAACAGCAAACGATTTGTGCAACGCATAGTCTAACACTGAAAAACTGCAACGCATAATGTAACATTGGACAAAAAAAAACAGGATTCCTCTGAGCTAAGGGAGAGCTAATCTGGTCACTGGGGATGACATACCTAGGTGTGGCTGACTCAGACTGCTTGTCCATGGAGAAGGAGGATGGCCAACTCCAGCCTGCACAGAGCCCACTGTGAATGTGCAGCCAGTTCTGCTACAGTGAAAGACGTACCTGCCTAGCCCCCAAATATGGCTGTCATTTTAAAATTGACAAATACAACAACGAATTTTTTCAGAGAGGGAGGGAAGTATTTGTAAAGTAAAATGCTCCTATGTCACTGTGTTGCCATTTGAACGAGGGGAGAAAGGGAAGTCTTATTTTTGTGAGTGGAAGTTTCAAAGAAGAACCTACAGGTTGGTTATACTTTTGAAATATTATCGTCAAGATTTTATTATTTTGGGTAACACTGTTCATTTACAAATTTGAACAGCTGGAGAACATGACAGTGCTCCTAAGAGCCTTTTATGCATCTGGAACTTTCTGTCCGTGAGGTGCCTCTAGTCAGAACAAAAGAGGTCCTCTCACCAGTGAAAAACTGCATTCCCCTCGGCCAAGTGACTTGGATGGATCTTTGCATTAATGCATTCCATTTTCAGTGGGGAGCCCTTGTCTCTCTGCATTTGTCTTCTCTATCACTCATGTTCTCTTCTCCTCTGCTGTTTGTTTGCCCTGACCTGCCTTTTCCTGGCTTGCTTGTTTTTAATAAGTTGATATCTCATGTTTCAAGTGATAAGTCCTGTTGAGCCGACAGGCTAGCGGAGTGATTTGAATAGGAATAAAGTTCTGTCTGCAAAGGAACTGTGCAGAGCTCTTTCACTGGCCAGAGCTAAATAGTGAGAAGCTGCTAGAATGCACGATAAGGCCCTAATCATCCTCTCTAGGAAAACCCTTCACTTTATGGTGCCAATGCCTCTCAGTATTCATCAACAGTATATTTTTAGTGTGTGTTCTTCAGTCTTAATTGTGTGGTGGCCCCTATTCCATGGTCTAAAATCTCTTCTATTTTCTAGTGGCTGGGTTGCAATGATTCTGTTATGGATCATGATTTGTATAATTTTTCCTAATCATCTTGTTCTGCATCCAATGTAAATCCTTAGCTCTTTTGTTTCTAGCGAAGGGTTAAAAGGACATGATTTTCTGTGCACTGCGTTTTGGCTTTGATACACTGGACTACTGAGAAGAGAGTGTTTACCACAATGTACCCTTGGCACCATCAGCCTTCCTCTGCAGCTGCTATTTACCAGACAGCAGTCATGGGGAATATCACTGGCATGAAAAGTGAGACTAGGAATGCTGAAAGAGTTTAAGAAGCCTTCATGCTGATGATGCAATGGACATCTCAAAATACAGCAAAAAGTCACATCTAGGCTATGTGTTTATTTTAAAAAATCATATTGCATTAATGAGTACAGCAAAGACTAATGTTTTGAATAGCAGAATTTACACTCGCTGTTCCTACTTTAAAACTCCAGGCTCTTTGGCACTGTTGGAGCTGACACGCTGGTTGGTAAATGTTCTTTCAAAGGGTGATTTCCTTGTTTTTAATTTTTGAAAAGACGGGACCATGTCATTCACTATGTGCTACAAAATAATTTTCATTTCATTTATTAAATTTGATATATTGCCTCTCACCTATGGCATCAAGGCCACTTACAATTCAAATAAAAATATACAGTGAACTATAAAATAATCATCAAATCAAGAGTATTGGAATGAGTCTTTTATGACAAGTATCTCATATAACACAGTGTTCCTTAAAATTTCATTTGGACATTGCCTCTTCCAACCATTTGTTTGTAGGACTAATAGTTGGAAAAATTTTTAGAACAGGTGAATGCTTTATTTATCACATTTATAATTCTCCTTTTTGCACAAATGCAAGGCAAAGTATGATAATTAATGAATAATGTAGATTTGAAAAAAAGCTAAAATGACCATAAACCATAAAAATTATAAAAGTGCAGGTAACAATTGAATTTCAAAACAAAGGGGCTGAGTATTGTGACTTTTTGCACTTACCGAACATTAGGTGCAAAACTTAAAGTGTGGTAAGTACAAAGCCTGGGTAATGAATGTTCGGGGTGTGCTAAGTACCTGCCCTGCAGTTACTGCACAGGACTCTTACTGCATAGTAAATGTGTTGCCAGATAGTGCAGATGTACTTAATGCGCCGACAATGCAGTTACCACAGTCCCATGTGCTAAAAAAAACCCTGATGCCTGAACTGACCCCCACTCAGCAGCAGCATCAACCCACCTGATTCCCTTTATAATTTTGTAATCTGCAACAAAGCCCCCCTCCCCCAGTTTCTCCCCTGAGCAACATTAAACTTCCCTCTGTGCTCCTGTTACTGCAGCACCTACTGGGGAGGGTCAGAAGTGATCCCTGGATGCTCCTGGCCCTTAGTAAGCCTTGTTCAAAATGGCAACTCTGACAACTAGGGAAAGTCAAGGGTATTATCGCTGAGGGTCAAGCTGCCAGATAAGGGCTTTTCTCTCTTATTTAGTAGCTTGACCCCTAGAGGTAGTATTTTAAGAGTACTGCTAGAGGTTAGAGCCTTTATTTTGAATCCAGGCCTGTTAAGTGACAGGAGCATCCAAAGATTGCTCCTGCTGCTCAACTGAGTGAGTAGGGAAATCCCCAGTAAGTGCTAGGTGAAATCGGGGGGGGGGGGGGGGTCGGGGTCAGGTAATACTCTTGTGGGAGACAGTGGGGGAGTTGATGCAGATCAGGAAGGGCACTAGAGCCAGCAGGGACAGCCTAAGGAGGATACAGAGGGATGTGGGGCCATGTGCAGACTGATTGTGGGGCCTCGTTTGCATAAATCAGGAGGTGCTGAAAAGCAGGGCCATGTGCAAAAAAGACAGTCGCTCAATGGAGAATTAGTCCTGGAAGGTTGGTGTAGATTGGGAAGCGGATCAAGGCCAGAGGGTGTTGTTGCTACTGCTGATTGGGGAAGAGGGGCAGGGTCGAGATGCTCATCTGCTGATTGTGGTCTTTTCTTTTGGTGTGGAGGAGTGCTTTACATCTCCTCTTCAGGAGGTATTAATTGCACCTGCACTATCCGCAGCCAAGAAGTATTGAAAGTTCTCTCCATATCCATTCTCTACCTGTAACCACCAGGTTTCCACCCCGCTACACAGGAAGCAGTTAGAAAAGGGTTTTTAGCATGCTGGCTGTTTTAGTGTGTAGTAGCCATTACCATAGGCTCACACTAACTGCTTAACACACTTTACTAAACAGGTCCGAAAATGCAAGTACAGTTAATAAGAAAAAACAGCTAAGTGTGTTTTAATGTTGTCAAACATCTTTAAAATCCAATCATTGGGGGACCGGCCCCCATGGAGAATGGTGGAGGGGGATAGAGGTGTGCCGTGTCCGGATTGTGTGCTCCCGTTAGGGGGAGGGTGGGATGGTAGCAGAGGGGAGGGGGGTTAGGGAAGACAGGGAGGGGAATGAAGGATTATTAGATAGTGGTTCCAATTGGCTATATCCCTGGGAGTGTGTAAATGCCCCCACACCCCTGGGGTTTGAACAGTGTACTCATTTTTGATAATGCCAGTGGGTAGGGCAAGGGGAGGGAGAACAAAAAAGTAAAAATGTCTTTTATCATTTGTGCTGCAAGTGTGATGAAACACTGAATTGTTGTTGTAACAAATGGTTTTGCGGCTTGTTATATTGTTGTGGTTCAATAAACAGTTAAAACATAAAATCTAATCATCGGCATTTTGTTGGTTGTGTAGAAATAAGGGTCATCAAACAAATTGTAGGTGATTCCTCGTTATTGCACATGCTTACTATATCTGTGACAAGCTTTGGAGAGCTGTGCTCCCTCCACTGTCCTCTGTTCACTCTTTGCATAGCCACATCAGTGGAAAGGCAACGGAGATAGCTAGGCATAAAGTTGTAGCGGTATTTTCAGAAGTCGTTCACAAACTTCCTCTTGAGAGATTCCTGAGGAAATTTAAAAGCTGTGGATTGGAAACTGGTTAAAGAACTCGAAAGCAGAGAATTAGGACTAAATCATCGTTTTTCTCAATGGAGAGTGGAGACATGCAAATAGTGGAGTGCCCAAGGGATTCCTACTGGGACTGGTGTTTTTTAATATATTTATAAATGATCTAAAGAAGGAAATGATGAGTGGGGCAATTATAGCTGCAGTTTATAGTTGTTAAGTCACAACTGGTCTGAGGAGTTTCAGGAAGACTTGGCAAGACTGGGTGAATGGATGTATAAATAGAATATGAAATTCAATGCAGACACGTGCAAAGTGATATATAAAGGGAAAAATAATCCAAATTATAGCTACGTGTCACCATCCTGGGAAAGAATTTTAGGGGCTTTGTAGACAATACATTAAAATTCTCAGCTCAACATCCAGCAATGGTCCAAAAATCAAATAGAATGTTAAGAACTATTCGGAAAAGAATGGAGAATAAAGCGGAGGGTATTCTAACATCTCTGCACCAATAATCTGGATCGCCTGGAGTTGGCATTGACTCAGAGGCACACATTACATTGCATCAATACATTGTGCATCTGCACCTTGAGTACTGTGTGCATTTCTGGTCACCCTAACTCAAAAAAAATTCAGGGGCCCTTTTACTAATGGGCGCTAAATGTTGCACGCAATGCGCCAATAGCGCTGAAAGTGTGGCAAGTTAGGTGCCGCGCTGTCAGGGACATGGAAAGCACTACCCCAACAGTTAACACTGATTCCTGTCCCCTAGCGTGTGCAATTGAAGTGGCGTTAGCTGAACCCACGCTAATGCATTTAGCTACGTTGAGCTCACGACATCCACTCTCCACCCCTAATCCTCCCACTCGCGACGCTAACATGGGTTACATAGCACAGGAACTATCCCTTACTGTCATGGCCCTGTGCTAGCTGGTAACGCATGCCAGAACATGTGCTGTCACCTAGTGCCCATTGGTATAAGCCGCCTTTAGTAGAACTAGAAAACATACAGTAATCTCTGGAAGGGGCGGTATAGAAAACTGTCTAAATAAATAAAATACAGAGAAGGACACTGAAAATGATAAAGGGAAATGGAGTGGCTGTCCTATAAAGAAAGGCTAAACAGGTTATAGCTTTTCAGCTTGGAGAAGGTACACTGAGAGGACATATGGCAAAGGTCTATAAAATTAAGAGTGGAGTGGAATGGGTAAAGAGGGAATTATCGTTTACCATTTCAAATAGTCCTAAAATAAGGGATACTCCATGATACTGATAGGTTGCACATTTAAAATATACTGAAGAAAGTATTTTTTCACTCACTCACTAATTAAATGGTGGGATTTGTTGTTGGAAGATATGTTCAAGGAAGGTAATATAGCTGCGTTTAGAAATGTTCATGGAGGAAAAGTTGAAAAAACATTATAAGCCATAGACAGTAACCATTTGGTAGCTGCTGCTTATATCTAGATTTGTATAATAAGGAAAGATCTTTCCTCTGCCAACCACATAAGTGCTGTAACATAAAATCATAACAACTAACATACTGAGTCAGACCAAGGTCCATCAGGCCCAGAATCCTGTTTCCAACTGTGGCCAATCCAGGTCACCAGTATCTGGCAGGTACCCAAAAAGGTGCATAAGTTCCAAGATGCTTGTACCGGAGTAAGCAGTAGATTTCCTGAGTCCTCTTTAATAATGGTTTATGGATCTTTCCTCCAGGAACTTCTCCAAACCTTTTTTTAACCCAGCTACACTAACAGTTTTTACTATATCCTCCAGTAACAAATTCCATAGTTTGATTAAGCATAGAGTGAAAAAAACTTTTTTTCCTATTACCCTTAATTGGATTACATTGTAGCTTCATTACGTGACCCCTAGTCTTTCCACTTTTTGATGGTCATCTTTAGGTCAAAACTGTTCAACTTTGGTGTAGACAGTGGATCTCTTGCTAGTGCCTTTCTTCTAATCCTGTGGGCTCTAGAGCTACTGGAAGGCAGTTGAATGTAATGGGCCACTGGCCTTTGGCCTAGTCAACCTTTTGACCCATATGGCATCAACTACTGGAGAGGGGGTGACTAGAGGTGAAGGTATATTTGGCCCCCACAACCAAAAAGGTGCTACGCTGACCTTCAAGTTATTGAGTCTCCCCAAGGAAGAACTCCAGGGTCTGCAGCACCCAAATGTGTCCTTTCACAGTAGTCAAGGGGACAAAGGAGTTGCATGCAAGGGCATAACCTAGAGTGGGCTTGGATGGTCCAGCGTTTTGGAGTCATGCCCACCCAGTTAGTGTGCAGGAAGCATGGAAAATGACTTTTACAGAAGTATACTAGTATGATGAGGTTTGCATTATTTACCTTGAATATTGTGTGCAATTCTGGTCGTCGTATCTTAAAAAGGATATAGCGGTATTAGAAAAGGTACAGAGAAGAGCCACCAAAATGGTAAAGGGGATGGAAGGCTACCCCTATGAAGAAAGGCTACAAAGGTTAGGGCTCTTCAACCTGGAAAAGAGACAGCTGAGGGGAGATATGATAGAAGTCTATAAATTAATGAACGGAGTGTAAACGTAGATAGATTGTTTACGTAATCAGAATATAGAAAGGCTAGGGGACATGAAATGAAGCTACAGGGTAACCTATTTAAGACTAATAAGAGAAAATATTTTTTCACTCAACGTGTAATCAAACTCTGGAATTTGTTACCGGAGGATGTAGTAAAAGCTGTTAGTGTAGCTGGGTTTAAAAAAGGTTTGGATAAGTTCCTGGAGGAAAAGTCCATAAACCATTATTAAAAGGGACCCAGGATATCACTGTTTGACCCAATACAAGCATTGAGGAACCTGTCTTTTGGGGAAACTGCTAGGTACTTGTGACCTGGATTGGCCACTGTTGGAAACAGGATACTGGGCTTGATGGACCTTAGTCTGACCCAGTATGGCATATCTTATGTTCTTATGTATTACTTATGTGATATGACCAAAGTGTTCAGTGTAGAGGTGCGTCTTTAGCTTTTTGCAGAAGTCCTTGATGTCCATAGTCATTCTGATGTCTTCCGGCAGGTAGTTCCATAGTGCTGGGGCAGAGAGGGAAGTACTCTAGTGGAGGTAGTCTGGTTGGATTTCTTATATTCAGATGGGGTGACAATCATATATTTATTGATAGTTCTCGTGGGGCGGGTGCTGGTGTCTCCCTTGATCAGTTCCTGTAGGATATTTGCAGAGGATTTGTGTAGGATCTTGAAGATTATGAGTATTGTTTTGTACTTGGCTCATAAGTGCATTGGGAGCCAGTGTAATTGGTTAAATGTGAGGGGTAATGTGATCTTCTTTCGGGGTACCAGTGAGAATACAGGTGGCTGTGTTTTGTGCCAATTGTAGGGGGTGGATGGAGCATTTGGATAAGCCCTGGTATATCGAGTTGCAGTAATCCAAAATTGGTGTGACAATATCCACAATGAATATGCACTGCTTCCACTGTATGCAGATCTAACACATTCATATTCATTGTGGATATCCTCAAAACCTGACTGGCCTGGGGGTATCCGAGGATGTGATTGGGAAGCACTGCTCTGTACAGATCATAGGGAACCTCAGGGCTCCTCCCATACGTTCAGGTGCCCACTACTGAAAATAGCAAACTCCTTTGATGTGTCTAGAGAGGGATAATTTGTTTTGTTTTGACTTTAGCACCCCTAATCCTAAAAAGCTGACTCATATGTCTTATATAGTCCTTTGGTTCATTAATTTTAAGCGGATAAAGATATTTTTGTTCTCTTTCACTTTCTGTGGTCTTTTGCTACTGATTCTTTCTTTTTTTCTTCTTTTTCTTCATAGGATTCAGGAGATAAAAATAGCAACATGGTTATGGTTAGGCATTTGATATACCGCCCTTTACGTATGCATCAGAGCGGTTTTACATGTATATACTAACAGGTACTTTTTTATTCCCTTGTCCCTGAAGGGCTCACAATCTAAGTGTACCTGAGGCAATGGAGGATTAAGTGGCTTGCCCAAGGCCAAAAGGAGCAGCCATGGGACTAGAGACCTCAGTCCCTCCGGCCTGAGGTTACTTGTCCCCATGTGGGAATTGAACCCCCAGCCCTCTGGCCTGAGGTAACCTGTCCCAACCACTGAGCCACTCCTCCCTGATGGCAGAAAAAGATCATATGGCCTATCTAGTCTGCCCTTCCATATCAAATAATATAGTCCCTTTTTTCCCATTCAGATGTAACCCTATGTATTCTATGTGGGTTGCCTCTTTGGGGATTTATTTTTATGGTATTGGTGCTGCTTTGGGATGTTTAATCTTCCCAGTGAGCAGTTTATGATGATTATCTTGTTTTTTTGTAATTATTTTTGTGATTTAATCTGCTCTTGCCTCTCTTTGAGGGAGGGAAGTTGAAATATGTGGGGAGAGATTTTTATTCGTTTTTACTTTTTGTTATATAGTATTGAGTAAGTACAAGAATTTTTAGATGTACTTTTAAGGATCATTTTGTTTAATGGTTGTTGTTTTTAATTGGTTGTTCTTTGGGCACCCGCTTGCGAGCTTTCTCAGGAGTAGCTCCCACACCTTGTAACTCACTCTCAGAGAGGCTATGTCTGAGTCAAGACAACCTCTGCTTCAGAAAGCAGGTAAAAGTCTGGCTTTTCTCCCAAACAGAGCCGGCGCTACCATTAGGCAAACTAGGTGGTCGCCTAGAGTGCCAGCCCTTTGGGGTGCCCATTTTCATCACTGCAACCCCTCTCCAGGGCCAGCAGCAGCAACAGTAACAGTGACAAAGGAACCATGACGCAGCTCTTACCAAAGGCTCTAGCACTGCATTGCTGTTCCTGCCTGCTATCTGCAGATGCTTCTGCCCCCTCAGACACCAACTTCTGGTTTATGCCCCCAGAGAGGGGCGACAGTGGTGGCAATGGGGTGTAGAAGGATGGAAGGACCCACCTAGGGCACCTCAAATCCTTGCACCGCTCTACTCCCAAGCCTTTAATGGCTGTGGTGACTGACTTTCCATTCCCTCATACTGCTTCACAGCTCGCTTGCTGCAACTCTGAAACCATGACCAGATCCATGTATCTCATTTATCTGAATATTTAAAATTTACTCTCAGTCTAGTTAACCCAATTTTATTTATCCTATGCTTTAGTCTTACCCATCTTGTCTGTCTATGTGTTCCAATTTTGTCTGCCCCCATCTGCAGCCTATTAGGATGTTCCCTGGTATAGTGCTAACACTGTGAGTATCCTGCTTGTGGTATGAATACTCTGCCTTGTTGCCTTTTATGGTACAACATTTGTACTATGCGGACACTCTGAGTATCCTGTCTGTTCTACCATGATGCTTGTCATAGGCGTCGGAATAGAGGAGGGGGGGCACAGGGGCCCTGGCCCCACCAAAGGTTTGCTGCTGCAATTGGAGCTTCACCTACATCGGCCCTCGGGGACCCAGTCTCCCACAGGCATAAGTAGGGGAAGGCGTCAATCGCAGCCGCATGGAGTTCGGCTTGGCCCCTCCACGGAACATGGCGTTCCGACACCTCTGATGCTTGGTAAGGTATATCATTAGTATGCTGTATCGTATTTCTGTTACTTGAACAGTCTTCTATGCTGTTTTAAGGTGTACATTGTATCATCTTAGTGCTGTCTCCAAGTTTATATCACTGTTCTGACTGTCTGGTATGCTGACATGCTATTGTTATTCTGCTACTACAGTGTAAGTTGTCTATGTCCGGGGAAACCTGTTGTACGCAGCCTTGAGTGAATCTCTTCATAAAGGCAGTTAATAAAACCTATTAAATAATTTTTATATTTGCAATTATTTTAATGATGTGCTGATTTGCCATTGTTTCTGATTTATTGTAAACTGCTTGGAAAAGGCTTTTTGGCTGGAAAAGCTGAATATAAATCAGACAGAACTAGAAATGTGTGCTTTCCTCCTTTTTCACTTACCATGAAATAGACTCGTGTGGCTGCCGTGTTAGAACGCTTTAATTGTAGTTAAACAAAAACAGAAACAAAAAGGAAAAGAAAGTGATATCCTCATATTTCGAAAGTTAAAACCTTCTCCAGGTCAGGACATGAATCACTAAAGCATTCCATTGAAGTCTCAGGGGAAGAGGATGGGGGTGGGAGGGGGTGGGGAGTGGGAGGGATAGACGGGTGATCAGAGGGTGACAAGGGTGATGAGGCTGTAAATAGTTATACTGTAGTTTAGAATGGGATAAGAAGCCCGTATCTTTATTAAGTCCTGTCTGGTCCAACTGAAAGTGTCTTTTTATTTAACTACCATAAAATGTTATAAAAGTACATCGGCATTTAGATTACCTATATGAAGTAGGTATAATATGGGCACTTTTTGGGATATTTTGTATTCGTTCCATATATTAAATTATCCCCAAAGTGCTTAAACACAGGCTGGCATAAATATCATGCAGCAAAGAAAACATCCTTGTCTGCCATCAAGCAGAGCTGGGCATTCATTTTGAAACAACAATAAAAATGTAACAAAACAGGCTTGTTTCATTTTGAAATGTTTTTGTTTTGTTTTGTTTTTTTGCTTTTAGCTTGTTATTTGCAAACAGAGGATGCTTTGCAAATTAATGCATGTTATCTGCAATTAATGTGTGCTAAAATTTAAACTCTGTGAAATGAATCAAACAGAATTTGTTTAAAAAAACCCTAACCAAAATGCAGCTGGGTGTACGCTTACTGCCCAGTGTCAAACCGATAAACCCTGCGTTAGCCTACCTGAACCTGTTAATTACTGCTACTACTAATCATTTGCATAGTGCTGCTATTGCTGCCTGCTTCTACTGTCTATGTCGCTCTTTGGTTCAGTTCATGTCTCACCTTGCTTGCTGTTTCATATTGTATATATCCTCAATATGAAGCAGTTTGAATAAAATGTTATTTGTGCCATGGTGTAGAACTTGATGTGTCAAAGAAGTTTTTTTTCTATCCGCACTGTTCACTGAACCTGTCAGAGAGGCATGTCCTTGCTACGTCTCTCCAATAGTCCAGAGAGGATATAGAGGCCATATAATTCCTTGTCAAAGGGGGATAAGCGGAGCCCGTTCTGGTTTTAGTCCATTGAATACATAGTTCTCTTTTCGCTATTGAGTTCGATAAGAAAAGTAGAACTATATAACTCGGTTCCATTCACTTTTAATTAGAAACAGAAATATGACGACAGAAAAAGATCACATGGCCTATCTAGTCTGTCCTTCCATATCAACAACTACAACAGTCCCCTTTTTTCCTTTAAAGATCCTCTGTGTTTGTCCCATGCTTTTTTGAATTCAGTTACTGTCCTCATCTCCACCACCTCCACTGGGAGACTATTCCACGGATCCACCATTCTTTCCATAAAGAAATATTTCCGCATATCACTACTGAATCTATCCCCCTTCACCCTCATCCCATGTCCCCTCGTAGCAGAACTTGCTTTCAATTGAAAGAGGCTCTCTCCCTGAACATTTATGCCACAGAGGTATTTAAACATCTCAATCATATCTCCTCTATCCCGCCTTTCCTCTAAGGTGTACATATTAAGATCCTTAAGTCTGTCCTCATATGCTTTATAATGAAGACCACTAACCATTTTAGTAGCCACCCTCTGCACCGACTCCATCCTGTTCACATCCTTTTGAAGGTGCGGTCTCCAGAATTGCATACTATACTCCAAATGAGGTCGCACCAAAGAGTTATACAGAGGCACTATCACCTCCTTTTTTCTGCTAGCCATTCCTCTCTGTATGCACCCAAGCATCCTTCTAGCTTTTGCCATCGCCTTTTCTACCTGTTTAGCTACTTTAAGATCATCAGACACAACCACACCTAGGTCCCGCTCTTCTTTAGTGGACAAAAGTACTTCACTCCCTTTACTATATTGCTCCCTTGCTGCAACCCAAATGCATGACCTTACATTTTTTAACATTAAATCCCAGCTGCCAAATTCTAGACCATTCTTCAAGCTTAGCTAGATCCCTCCTCATGTTATCTACACCTTCCTGGGTGTCTACTGTATTGCAGATTTTGGTATCATCCGCGAAGAGGCAAACCTTACCCGACAATCCTTCCGCTATATCACTAACAAAGATGTTAAAAAGAATCGGACCAAGGAAAGATCCCTGGGGCACACCACTGGTAACATCCTTCTCCTCAGAGTGAGCTCCATTTACCTGTACTGTTTGTCGCCTCCCACCCAACCAATTTCTAACCAAATCAGTAACTTTCGGGTCCATCCCTAGGGTGCTCAGTTTGTTGATGTCGCCTGTGAGGAACAATGTCAAAGGCTTTACTGAAATCTAAATACACCACATCTAGGGCTCTCCCTCGGTCCAACTCCCTGGTCACCCAGTAAAGAAATCAATCAGATTTATCTGACAAGACCTGCCTCTGGTGAATCCATGCTGCCTCGGATCCTATAATCCGTTGGACTCCAGAAACCTCACTATTTTCTCTTTCAGCAGCGTTTCCAATAATTTACTCACCACCAAAGTTAAAGTAACCAGTCTGTAGTTTTCAACCACATCCTTACGTCCGCTTTTGTGTAAAGGCACCACATGAGCCTCTCTCCAGTCCTTTGGCACCACTCTCGACCAACGAGGCATTGAAAAGGTCAGTCAGTGGAGCTGCTATAACGTCCCCCTCAGTATTCTAGGGTGTATCCCATCTGGTCCCATCACTTTGTCTACTTTAAATTTAGCTAGTTTCTCACAAACACAGTCTTCTGAAAATTGTTCCAGATGCCCCTCGCTTCTGTTCCTATTTGTGGGTGTTTTCTGAGGTCCTGCTCCTGGTTCTTCATCTGTGAACACAGAACAGAAATATTTGTTAAGCAATTCCACTTTATCCTCATCAGTTCTACATAGTCCTCCCCTTCACCTCGAAGTCTGACAAAACCACTTTTGCCCTTCCTCTTCTCACTAACATATCTGAAAAATGTCTTATCCCCCCATTTTATAGCATTGGCTGTTTCCTCCTCTTTTTGAATCTTTGCTTTCCTGACTACTTTGCTAGCTTCTCTACGTTTTTCCAAATATAGATGCCTGTCTTCCTCTCTCTGTGATCTCTTGTATTTCATGAAGTCCTCCCTCTTTTTCTTCACTTTTTCAGCTACTTCTTTCGAAAGCCATAGCGGTCTCCTTTTCCTTTTACCTTCTACCTTTATTTACCATTTTAACAAAAAGGTTGGTTGCCCTTTAAATATCCCCTTTCAGTTTTGCCCACTATCTTTCTACATCTCCCAGCTGTTCCCATCCCGCTAACGACTCCCTGAGGTATTGGCCCATCTTGGCAAAGTTAGTCTTCCTAAAGTCTAAGACCCTCACCTTTGAATGGATTCTAACAGCCCTAGTCCTAATACTGAATCACACCATCTGGTGATCACTGGATGCAAAATGATCTCCCACTATAACATCAGAAACACTTTCAGTATTGGTAAGCACCAAGTCCAGTATGGTCCCTTCACGTGTGGGGTCTGTTACCAATTGCCTGAATAGTTCTCCCTGTAGAGAATCCAGGATCTCTTTACTTCTAAATGATACTTCAGCAGGAATGTGCCAATCAACATCTGGCATATTGAAATCCCCTATCAGTAGCACTTCCCCTTTCCTAGCAATGCTGCGTATGTCTTCAATTAACTCTCTGTC
The DNA here is from genome assembly GCA_033557465.1 of Ichthyophis bannanicus. Classification (NCBI taxonomy): domain Eukaryota; kingdom Metazoa; phylum Chordata; class Amphibia; order Gymnophiona; family Ichthyophiidae; genus Ichthyophis; species Ichthyophis bannanicus. The sequence continues at coordinate 551,655,786 of CM066033.1, forward strand.
CACCTCTTCCTCTTGTGAGGGAAGTCTGTATATCACGCCAATGCAAATAGATTTCTCTTTCCCTCTTTTTCTAGTTTAACCTACAATGCCTCCTCTCTCCCTTTTAAGCTCTGTAATTCCAAAGTTTTAATAGTATTTTTTACATATAGTGCCACTCCTCCTCCCCTTCTTCCTACCCTGTCCTTTTTGAATAAAGTATAGGCAGGTATAGTTACATCCCAGTCAGGGCGGGATTTACCTTGAGTGAGGCCCTACGCCAACAAAAATTGTGGGCCCCCAGTAGGGGCGGCCCAAGGGGGGTGCAGGGCCTCATTTGCATAAGGGGCCTCATTTGCATAAATATTTGCATAATGTTACCATATACTAACTTTTAGTAAACGTGCCTCTTAATGAGTGTATGGATAAAGAAAGACTAAAAGATTTCTACATTACTATAATCCAGTGCCAACTGCCAGACACATTAGGAACTACTACAAACACTGCCCATTTAGAACCCATAGCAAACCCGCCGTATCCTAACAGCACTACCAGGACTCACAAAGCACCATACTCTACCAATCAAAAGGCAACACTGCAAATATTAAACCAATACATTTCAGAGAACAACAATACATGACCTACTGGGGAAAGAGAACAAGTGGCAATGTCAAATAGGAATTATATAAACAGAACACCTCAGCTCAGTTACACATGCAGAACATAGACCATCACCAAACAAGTAATCACAATTTAGAAACAGGAAGACAATAATTAAACTGGGAATCCCAAAAGTCAAACTTGGAATGTACAACACTGTAGAAATAAAACTATACATTAATTTGCTCTTGTACTAAACAAAGCGCAGACGTTAATGATGCACATTTACCAGAGCTGACATATTCCAATTAATAAATTCAAAATAAAGAGATATTTTTCTACCTTTTGTGCATTTTTTTCAGCTGCAATTGCTCCAGCCACTTTCTTCTGGTTTCTTTGTGTCTTCTGCTAACTCTCCATCGTCTGCTGTCCATTTGTCCTTTCTTCTCTCTTCTAGTTTTTTTCCATTCTCTCTCTACATCTGCTTTAACATACTAATCTTTCTCCTTTTGCTCTTTCCTCATTCCTATTTCATCCACTCAAATTTTACCCCTCCATCCTCAATCCCCACTTACTCTCCCAATACCCGGCCAATTGTAGATTTTTTATCCCTCCCACACAAAATATTTTTCCCTTCTCCATTTTACTCTTCCAGCCCCATCCCATTCTAATCCTCCCCCAACATCAGCTCCCTTCTAGTTCCAGCCTCACCCAGCATCCATTCCCTTCTAGTCCCTGCATCAGCCCATTTCCAGTCCTAGCCACCCATCAGCCCATTTCCAGTCCTAGCAACCCCCCAACCCAATACCAGTCCTAGCCCCCCATCAACCCACTTACAGTCCTAACCCCCCATCACCCCATTTTCAGTTTAGGCCCCCCCTATAACCCATTACCAGTCCTAACCCCCCATCAGCCCACTTCCAGTCCTAACCCCATCAACCCATTTCCAGTCAGCCCCCCATAGCCCATTGCCAGTCCTAACCCCCCCATCAGCCCACAGCCCATTACCAGTCCTAACCCCATCAGCCCACCTCCAGTCTTAACCCCCCCCAGCCCATTTCCCGCCCTATCCGCCCCATAGCCTATTACCAGACAGCCCCCATCAGCCCACAGCCCATTACCAGTCTTATCCCCCCCACAGCCCATTAGATGTTCTAAACCCCCCCAACAGCCCATTACCAGTCCTAACCCCATCAGCCCCCCTCCACTCCTAACCCCCCCAGCCCCTTTCCAGTCCTAGCCCCCCCATAGCCCATTACCAGACAGCCCCCCTCAGCCCACAGCCCATTACCAGTCTTAACCCCCCCCAAAGCCCATTACCAGTTCTAAACCACCCCAACAGCCCATTACCAGTCCTAACCCCCTCAGCCCACCTCCAGTCTTAACCCCCCAGCCCATTTCCAGTCCTAGCCCCCCCCATAGCCCATTACCAGACAGCCCCCATCAGCCCACAGCCCCCATCAGCCCACAGCCCATTACCAGTCTTAACCCCCCCCAAAGCCCATTACCAGTTCTAAACCCCCCCAACAGCCCATTACCAGTCCTAACCCCATCAGCCCACCTCCAGTCTTAACCCCCCCAGCCCATTTCCAGTCCTAGCCCCCCATAGCCCATTACCAGACAGCCCCCATCAGCCCACAGCCCATTACCAGTCTTAACCCCCCCCCAAAGCCCATTACCAGTTCTTACCCCCCCCACTGCCCTTTACCAGTCAGCCCCCATGAGCCCACAGCCCATTACCAGTCTTAACCCCCCCAAAGCCCATTACCAGTTATAAACCCCCCCAACAGCCCATTACCAGTCCTAACCCATCAGCCCACCTCCAGTCTTAACCCCCCAGCCCCTTTCCAGTCCTAGCCCCCCCATAGCCCATTACCAGACAGCCCCCATCAGCCCACAGCCCATTACCAGTCTTAACCCCCCAAAGCCCATTACCAGTTCTAAACCCCCCCCAACAGCCCATTACCAGTCCTAACCCCATCAGCCTACCTCCAGTCTTAACCCTCCCCCAGCCCATTTCCAGTCCTAGCCCCCCCATAGCCCATTACCAGACAGCCCCCATCAGCCCACAGCCCATTACCAGTCTTAACCCCCCCACAGCCCATTACCAGTTCTAACCCCCCCCAATAGCCCACAGCCCATTACCAGTCCTAACCTCATCAGCCCACCTCCAGCCTTAATCCCCCAACCCATTTCCAGTCCCAGCCCCAGCCCCCCCAATAGCCCATTACCAGTCCTACCCCCCCCCCCCCCCGTCGGCCTAAAGTAAAATTTAATTTAAAAAAAAAACCTGCTGGCTGCCGCCGCGGGGCCCCCTCTGCTGCCGCGGCAGCATGGACTGACCCGCGGGGGGCCCCCTCTGCAATGTCGGTCGGTCGGTCCCTCCGTGCAGGCTGTGAGAGGCGCGAAGGCAGACTGTCTCCCTCGCGTCTGATGGCTCCATGCAGGCTGTGAGAGGCGCGAAGGCAGACTGTCTCCCTCGCGTCTCTGTTAAGCCCACAGGGGTTGATGGGAATTTTCCATCAGCCCCTGCGGGCTTAACAGAGACGCGAGGGAGACAGTCTGCCTTCGCGTGTCTCACAGCCTGCACAGAGGGAGGGAGGGAGGCATCGACATTGCAAAGGGGGCCCCCGCGGGTCAGTCCATGCTGCCGCGGCAGCAGAGGGGGCCCCGCGGCGGCAGCCAGCAGGTTTTTTTTTTAATTTTATTTTAAAAAAAAAGCCTAACTTGTTCATTTTTGTGGGCCCTTGCCAGCTGTGGGCCCTACGCCATGGCGTACATGGCGTATAGGTAAATCCGGCCCTGCTGTTACCCATTTCCATAAAGGTATTTAATGTATCACTTACCTGGGGGCTTTCTTCACCCATCCCCAACGAATCTAGTTTAAAGCCCTCTTCAGTAGATTAGCCAGTCTACTACTGAAGACGCGTTGACCTTTCTTGGACAGATGGATGCCATCTCTGCTCTGCAACCCTTAGAACAGCATCCCATGGTCTAGGAAACCAAAACGCTCTCGATGACACCATTCATGCAGCCATGCATTCATCTCCAGGATGCGAGCGTCTCTGTCTTGGCCTTTACCCTCAACAGGGAGGATTGAAGAGAACACGACCTGTGCACCTAACTGCTTCACCCTCTGTCCCAGAGCCATGAAGTCACTTTTGATACTCTCAGAGGGATACCTGGCAGTGTCATTTGTTCCGACATGGATTAGCAACATTGGGTAATAGTCAGTGGGCTTGATGAGTCTTGGCAAACTCTCCGTAACATCTTGGATTTTGGCACCAGGCAGACAGCATACCTCTCTGGACATCACGTCTGGCCGGCAGATGGACACCTCAGTACCCCTCAAAAGAGAGTCATCAACCACCACTACCCTTCGCTTCCTTGTGGTCACTGATTCTGCAACTTTGGGGTACTTGAGCTCTGGTTCTTCCCTTTCCAGGGATGCTTTCACCTCCTCCACTTCCAGGGCTGCATAATGGTTCTCCAATACAAGGGCTGGAGAAGTTGGATTGGTGATTCTGCAGGCCCTGATGACTTGTGTCCAACCTTTGTCATTCTGTCGGCACCCATCTTCTCCTCTGCTGGAGAGCTTGTTTGCTGCAAGAAGCATCTCATCAATGTACTTCTCACCGTCCTGAATGCTCCTCAGCCTCACCACCTCCTCTCTGAGTCCCTCCACTTGTTTCCTCAGAGCTTCAGCATGCAGGCACCCTGCACATGGAACCGGTCCTTCAACTGGTATTGTGACCTCTGTCTGGACAGAGGCAGAAGCTGTAACGGGGGCAAAGACTAAAACAAATTGTCTTAACTAATATTATCCTCAACTGATTTATATCTTACGTTTTCAACAGAACACAAAAGGTATGCATAGACCAATCCTTCTCAGATTCATATCCTCAAACCACCGGCTTACCTCAGAGCTCTGCACTCTCAGCACTGCTATTTAATATTTATATCCAGTCCATTTACCACATAATAAAAAAATTTTGATTAACTATGTCATCTATGTTGTACATGCCTTTTAATATAAACAAGCCTAACTTTGAAACCATCATCTCATGTTTTAAAGAAATATCTCATTGGCTAAAAAATCACGGATTGAACATTAATTACAAAAAAATAGAAGTCCTGATAATATCCAGAAATCATAAATACATCCCACCGCAAACCATAACTATAGACAGATTTAACCTTGAAGTGAAGGACGAAGTAAAATACTTAGGTATAACTCTCGACAGGCACCTTTCATTCAAAACCCATATTAAAAGCACAGCAAAAACAATATTTGACAAAATCAGACTCCTACATCACCCTCATGCAGCACTCCAACTTCAGAACTATAATGCAGGATATGATAACTCCGCACATCGACTATTGTAATAGTCTTCTCCACGGTCTTCCTAAAATATCACTACATCCATTAGCAATGGCGCAACATACTGCTGCTCAAATAATCCACAATTCTCATTGTATGGACCATATCACCCCAATTCTACAAGAACTTCACTGGCTTCCTATGCAGTCGAATAAAATATAAATTAATACTGATCACATTCAAAATAGTAAGAAAATTAGCACCATCAACTCTTTCCCAACTGATCAAAGTAACACCCAATGACCGGCTAAGACAAGGTCAAACCATCAACATGCTCAGAACCCCAGGTGACTTTAGAAAAACAAAGTAAAATACTAGCAATAGGGCTTTTGAATATGTATATCCCCTTCACTCTGGAATCAACTACCCAATGAGCTCAGAACTATCACAGACTTAACTCTGTTCCACTCTCACCTAAATACTTACTTGTTTATCGATCACTTCGGTCAAATTGATAGCCCCCCCCCCTTAATCCTGACCCTACATAATATACACAGTACATATTCTTTACTGCCCACCATTCTGCCTTCAAACAATGCTAATAAAATTCATTTCTAAATTACCACGCTCTATACCCACTCTGTATCAGAATATGTATTTTCTAACAATCATTATGTGTAAATAAATTATAATTTCTAAATTGCCACGATTTTTCTTTTTCTCCTGTTTCACTGTTAAAGATGTTTTGATGTTACTGTTGTTTTAAATGCAAACCGCTATGATTACCTGAAATAGCGATATATACGAGTAAAACTCATAAATAAATAAAATAAAATAAATAAAATATTTTCATGTATGCAGTGGGCAGAGCCAGCGCTAGGTTTTCAGGTGTTGTTGTCCCCCCCCCCCCTCCCCAGCTGCCATTGTCACTGCCACAAGCCTACCTTCACCCAGGAACATCCTACCCCCTCTGATGACCTCCTGACAGCCAGCAAAACAAAGCGAGGTGAGAACAGCTGAATGGGATGGTCAGCCCTGGCAAACTCTCAAACATTAGCACTCCCTGCCATGATTGCATTGCTTGCCATGCTGCACTGGCCCTGGCAATGGGGTAAAACCAGATCTGTGTCACCTATGTTTCTCCTGGTTCGAGAACAGCTGAGTGGCACACACTCTCAAGGAAGCCCCAATTATGGATAATAAAAACTTTAAAACAGAATGTTATTGTGGGTGAATAATGTTGTTTGCACATAAAGGAACATTTCACTTCAGCCAACGACTTTTGAATCGTCAAAGGAAATGCCTTCTTGGCCTAGAAGCAGCCTTCTGGATGTTGGGAAGCAGTAGAATAATGGAGTTCTCACTTGAAATGGGGTGTGCATAGCATGTCTGGAATCAACATTGCAGGAAAGGCTTTAAGATTTCTTGGCTATATAACCCTCTTCTCTGTGAGTAGTCCTCACAGTGGTGCCTATGCTGTTTGGCAGACAGGCACACAATTTCAGGAGCAAATAGTCACTCAGGTGCAGCTCCTGAAATTTGAATATCAGGGTTCTTTGAATGGGTCCAGCACATGCTGGGAGGCCCTTGGCATGTTACTCCTTTCACAGATAACTGGGTCCAGTCCAGAGATTGTCTTCTCAACTAAGGGTTTACTTAACTTTGGGGTCACTGAACAATAATAATAAAACCAACCAGAAATGACAGTAAAAATGTCGCTGTATTACAAACAATTCACTCCTTCTCTTCACTTAAAAATAGTTGCAAGTAGATACAGTGCTTCTCCTCCTCTTAGTCCTGTTATGCTATTCCATAGGATTTCTCTTTCTCTTAGGCTGAATTAAAAACCAACTCTTTCTCTTTACTGGCACACTTGAGGTCTCCCTGAGTGGGAACACATTCCCTGAATTTATTTCTCCTTCTCAGTGTACTTGGAGCTCCCTGCTACTGTCCTGGGTTTCCTTCAAGGTTCTGATGTCACTGGGTGCCAGTATCCTCTTGTGGTTCTGTTCCCCTCAAAGCTGGTGGCTGCAGTAGTTGCAGGTCCCCATTACTGCATTGTAGTACTGGGTAGCGGAGAGGGATGATTTAGAACCTTTCTTCCTTCTCTCCCCAATGGAGGTGGCTCCCCTAGTCTTTTTGCATGCCTTTGGGTACGGTTTATATTTCAACTGTTTTTTTTCTCCCAGAGAAGTCTCCTCCCAGAATGATGCAAACGGTAAGCAAGAGACACCTCCCCCGCCCCCCCCCCATTCTGAAAAATGCTAGTTCTTCTCCAGCCTGTATTGTAGTACTCTGATAGGGAGGGACACTGGATGGCATCAGATGCTGAAAGCAACAACAATCCAAGCAGCCTCTACACGCAGGGGTCACCAACCTCCAGAGGGCCGCGGGCCGCACAGCCGACTACGGGTAGACTCGCGGGCCGCACCCCCCTTCTCCCCGCCCCCGCGAAAAAAAACAATGCTCATACCTGAAAATTATTCCATGTCAGCTCCCTCCCTTCTTCTGCAGCCGCGGCTCCCTGCCTCTTAGGGAACCGCGGCTGTGCTTGTAAAATCATCGCGGAGCCCTTCCTGTCTTGACGGGGTCCGTGCAGCATTGTCCCGCCTCTAAAGGAAGTTGTTTACCACTTCCTTTGGAGGCGGGACAATGCTGCATGGAGCCCGTCAAGACAGGAAGGGCTCCACGATGATTTTACAAGCACAGCCGCGGTTCCCTAAGAGGCAGGGAGCCGCGGCTGCAGAAGAAGGAGTTGGTGAGTTTGCCGGTACTTTGAGCAGCATCCTTGGCGGGCCGCACCGGGGTAGAGCCTCGTGGGCCACACGAAGGGACCTCGCGGGCTGCATGCGGCCCGCGGGCCGCAGGTTGGTGACCCCTACAGGAATGTGGATTATCCTCACTTTGGTAATAGCTATGATGAAGCTGATATACAAAAGAACTAGGTGTCTATTAAACTTAAAGGGGCCGATGCAGAAAGCCAGTGTTAGTGTTGTGTGCTAAAAGCCATGTGTGTGGGTTTCTAGCGCAAGAGTAATGCAAACGTTGTTTGCCTGTACGTAACAAGTAAATGGCATGCAAATGAGGTGGGCACAGAAAGTCTGTGCTAAAGCAGTAGCGACATACCCACAGGTGTCTGCGTTAGCATTGCCTAGATCTTGCGTACAAGAAGACACGTGCATATATGCTGGAATTCTGGCACATATTGCAGCTCGGAAATTTTATCTGAACAATATTGGTGTCTTTGAACACCGATATTCTTCTGAGCAGTATTCCAAGCAGAATGGCCGCTGTCATGTGCCACATACGATTCCATCTGCTTTTCTTTTCTTTTTTGTTTTGAGAATTAATTTCAGCAAAGCCCAGAAAATCCTAAGAGAGGCTGTCTGTTCATGAAACAGAAATAAATTCCTCCTCAGCACTGAAGGCAGACCCCTTACATCTCCTTCGAATAGGTGTTAAAGTTCCAGCCTTAAGTTCAGTCTTTGCTGTTCTGCACTTCTCTGCATTCAGGCGGACTAGCTAATTCCTTGATTATGGTGTAGGGTTAAAACTTTGCTTTTAGTTTCTCTTTCCCAGCTCTGAAGCCACTGACACCAGTTAGTGGGCCTTGTTTAGCTTGTGAAAGAACTGAGGGCAGCTGAAGACTATATAAAAGTCTTCAGAGCCTTGCAAGTTTGGGCATTCCTAACAGGTTCTCTCCATTGCAAACAGAAAGTCATCGAAAAACCATGAAGGATTCTCCCAAAACTTTCAATGAGCTTGCCTGAATACTTTTTTTGTCGGGACCAACTGACAAGAGAGGGGAGAAGGAAACTCCCGCCTCAGCGTCGGGAGGGCCCTTTTATTCAACAAGATCAAAAATCAGATAACGGTGATGTGAAAAAATAGTGTAACAAACACTTATCTGAGAGGATAGGCGATGAAATCTTCATAGTGGATTGGCATGACATGCATGTTTCGGGCTTGAAAAAGCCCTGTATCAAGTGTTCCCCTTGGTCTAACTAGAAGATCGCCTCTGCGTGAACACGATCCCACGGTTAACTTATTCGTAGCAAAAATGGCAGCAGATTGGTTCTTAAATGCAAAGCATAACAGCAACATTGCTACACCTCAAACTGCCCTTTTCTCTTTTCTGCTTGGTGCTCTGCCCTAGTTTCGGCCTACCCCTCCTCCCTTCCCAGCACTGACCACTAAGATCCCTTTGCTCCTCAAATAAAATAAATTATTTGAAATGTCTGAAAACAACTTTATTTTTATAGAGTATAATAAAAATTTATAAAAGTATTAGGCGCCTTTGGGCACCCTAGGGTACTCTATGTTTTTATTGGAGGCGCTGGCTCTATGTCTTTTTTGTGTTGTAGAGTCCCTGGTTTCTTCCTTTTCCCCGTGTGGTCTGGTCCGTTAGTATACCCCCCTTACTTTTAGATGGTATAGATAGAGGTTATTAGTGGGGATGTCGGGGGGGGGAGGGGGAGGATACTGGGGGATGCTAAGTGGCTGGGGGGGGGAATGGGGGGTTATGAGGGGGGAGGGGGGTTGGAGTGTGCAGGGAGTAGGTAGGGTGTTTCTAGGAGACTTTTGGGTAATAGGATGGGGGAGGGGAGGGGGAAGGAGGGAAAAAAAGAGGCTTTGTTGATATCATTCTTTTGATTGTGGTTTCTGCATTGGTTTTCTTGTTTCTGTACTCTGTATGTAGCATATCTGGCTATTACTTGTTGTACTTGTACGCTGCCTTTAAATAAAATAAATAAATAAATAAAAAAAATAAAATAGGCTTAAAACAATAGGCATTTCTTTGGACGTCTCACATAAAGGTTCTCACATAAAATCAAGACCATAATATAGTCCATGCACCATTTTGGTTCAAATTGGATTATGAGACACCAAGCCATGTCTCACCTCAGCCACTGGACTCAAGGGCAGCCAGTTGTGAGTCCTTTCTAAAGGCCTGTGAGGGGCACTGCATCCGTGGAGGGTTCTGAGGCCTAGTGGGGGAGTAATTCAGCCGCCCGATCCAGCGCTGTCGAACACATCCACTCTCCTGCACTTCCCAATGTAACCATTAGAAGCAAATGACCCATATTATCGTTTACACAAACTTTAAAAAGGGGAAAAAAGGTCTGTGCTGAAAAACGGGTGTAACTGGGTAGAAAACCTTCTGATCTTCTGTGTTTCTAAACTAGCTGGACAGTAAAATCAAAAGTCCATTTTGTGATTGCTCTTACAACCGTCAGTAAGGAACTCCATAAAGCAGGACTGTAGAGAGAAGTGACTTTGGTGCTGCTTCCCTAAAGGCATTTTTTAAATTATAGGTCATATCTGCTAAAGGTACTGATGAGAAAGCAAAGTGCTGGGGGAGCTGGGGGGGTTCATATGATGAGCTGAAGCAGAACAATGCCTGAACATGCAGCTGTGAGCCTAAAGCCTTAAACATCATAAATTAGGCAAGGTGTGAACTGTAAACCTGAGAAGCAAGCATAAAAAAGACCCCTAGGGCACTTGGGGAAAAAAACTGGTGAGTTTAAACCCAAGCTGGCTGAATGATATATTGATAAAAGTGCAAAAGGAAAAAAAAAGTGGGTCAAACTCCCAACCCAAGGACTGGAACAACAACTATGAGAAAATAATAAAACCCCTGTAAACATTCACAAAAACCTAATAGATAATGTTAGAGCGTGTTTGATAAAGTACATCAACAGCGCACATTTTAGCTTGCATTGCTTTTGCAAGCCTGGGTGCTGGTTGCTTTTCCTAAGCCCTAAAAGCAGACAGTACAGTAAATATCCCATGCTAACTGCATTGGGCATGACAGGGTTGGTGACTGGCCGGGTTATGCTGTCAAAATAGTGGCTATGACTCAGAAGTAATCTCGCGACAGGGGACTGCTGCTGCCCTGAGTCCGACTACCAGGGTACCCCCAGGTAAGACCGAGGGGAGTTGGTTTAGGGGTTGCTGTCTAGCGGGGTTCTCTTGAAGGGAAGAGAAACTTGTCTTGGGGGTTCCTCTTGCTGTTGAGGGTTTGGGAGGGTACCTGTCCATGAGGTGATGCTTGGGGGGCTGGGATGGTGCATGAGATGGGTGCTGACTTGGAGCAGGAGGGTATGTGCTGCAGCTGGCAGGGGTCGATGTTCGTGTGGGTCGATGCGGTAGTGTGCAAAGGACATGGAATGTGGGTCAATAAAGTAAGCATCTGCCCAGGCGCTAACTGCAGACAGATGCTGGGATGTCCCCAGCTATTAGCACACGAGCTTTGCACTTACACATGTTATTTTTTGCACATAATGCATGATAAGAACAAAATCTTACTGTACTTTAGTAAGCATGCCCCTTAATATATAGTACATCGGAAGCCTTGCTACAGCAATGGACAAGAATCCACAATGGCGGAAGACTCGGAGCTGGGGATACTAGAAAATAGAAATATAGGATCAAGGATTGAACATTGGGATGGGGAGAGGGATTGAAAGGGAGGAAGCAAAAGGAAGAAAAATGGATGTAAGAATGAGTGTGTAGGGCCAACTTAACCTTTAGGCAGGGCTAGGTAGTCACTTCCCTCACGGCGCTGAGAGCTTGTGTGCATCAGCAGTGCTGAAATAAAGACTGATAGAATTCTGCCAGGCCAACAATCTATTCATCTTCTTCCAGCAACACAAGCGACGACTGCATACATGGACTTCGCCCAATCGACTGTAGAAATATCAAATTCACTGTAGAAGTCAATGATGGAAAAGCTCAATAACAGTAACAAAGATGAAACCTGGAACTGACTGAGGTACAGACCACCAGCTACTAGTATGCAAACTCATGCTAAGAGCTGAAAAAGAGCAAGCCACTCATGAATGCAGCAAAATATGATCTTGAAAATATACCACCAGAATTTAAAGACTGCTTGCAAAATCAATTTAGAATACAGAAAAATGCTCAAGGATCCATTTTGAATGATGCTGAGAAGATCAAGAAAAGTAGAAAGAATATACAGAGTCATTATATCATAAAGATGAAATGGATCAACAGCCGTTCAGCCTGTACCTTATGATCAGGAACCATCGGTAGTGAAAGCAGAAATCAAAGCAGCATAGAAAGCCTTATCAAAGAACAAAGCACTGGGATTTAATATCATTCCCACTGAGCTATTATAGCTATCAGGTGCAGTTGTTCCAAATTTCTTGGCAGAGCCATGTAAATATTGTAAGACAACAACATGGTCAACTGACTGGAAAAGATCTGCGTTCATACCAATACTGAAGAAAGGTTATCTGACCGACTTTGGAAATTATCGCACAATTGCTCTGATCCTACACACCAGGAAGATTCTACTCAAGATCATTCAGTGAAGATGACAACCATATCTAGAATGAGAATGGTCTGAAATGCAAGCAGGCTTCAGGAAAGCGTGAGGAACAAGACATCATTGCGGATGTGAGATGGATCCTTGAAAAGACAGAATACCAAAAGGATATCTATATGTGTTTTATTGACTACAGCAAGGCCTTTGATTGTGTAAGTCATGAAAAATGCTGGGCTTCATTAAGAAGCGTGGGTATACCAGAACACCTGATAGTTCTCATACACAACCTTTACATTGACCATCGAACAGAACAAGGAGTGTAAGAGAGGAAAGCCGGCAATGTGATGGATCAATACAATAACAGCAGCTATGGATGCCTTTCTATCAACAATTAGCCGCCTGACTGAAGATCGAACACAGATAAGGATAACCATCCACAGGGTCGCCATGAAACAAGATTGAGTCAATGGCACTTAACAACAACAGGTAGTCAGTCACTCAGGGCGGCAGCTTCTGAAAGGCAGCGAATAGTGGCAGCAATCAAAGCAAAACAATAGATCCCGACAACCACATGGAGAGCTATAAGCACTTTTTTTTTTACCTGTAGGAGAGTGGACATTTAGCAAATAGTGCATTTAGAGCAGGGGTGGCCAATTCTAGTCCTGGTGCACCACAATCCAGCCTGGTTTTCAGGATGTCCATAATGAATATGCATGAGGTATATTTGCATCCAATATATCTCATGAATATTCATTAGGGGTATCCTGAAAACCAGGCTGGTTTGTGGTGCCCCAGGATTGGAGTTGGCCACCCCTGATTTACAGGGTAATTTTATAACAGGTGCCAAGTTAAAGCGCATTTTAATACTAGTATACCTGGCAGACAGTGTACTTTAAATTAAGGTGTAATCACTGGTGTAAATGAGGGCCTTTACATTTTGCAAGTACAGACATGAATTTTCTTATTTTATAATCCAGGTGCCTAGTTGCTTGCACTGCCCACAATATGCCCAAACTCCACCCGTTGCACACCCACTGTGGAAGTAGGCACCATGCAATTAATGCGCATATGTTTATGCTGGTTGGCATTTTATGAGGTCATTTACAGGTATGCATGTGAATTACTAAAATATTGAAATATTGGCATTTGTGTATATTGTAAGCTCCTAAAAACAGGTGTCTCTTTATAAAATTACCTCCCCAGTGGCCAACATTCCATTGGGGGATCTCAAGCTAATTTTTACTGACAGCCTCTCTATTCTTGCCCCCTCCACAGTAACTCCCCTCATCATTGTCACCCCCCCCCCCCCAGTCCAGCAGTGGCGGGAGCTAGGGCCTGAAAATTAATTGGAGGGGGGACCCTGCTTGTGCCACAGATCTTAAGGGATATGTTTACTAGAGTACTCTAAGGGTTTGCACTTAACATACATTTGGAGACAGTCGTATGCTCACTGTTGGGGATGTCCTTAGCATGTTCCCAGCAGTTACCACACTGAACAGTTCCCTAACGCGTTGCATTCACAATTAACCCTGATGCATTTAACACCACCCATTGAGGTGTTACTAATGCATCCGTACTAACTGCAACATTGACAACTGGTGTGTATTACCCAACCTAACTGCAATTTGCAGTCCACACATACTCTCCGACAATTTCCCACCCTGTTACACGCTATGCAGTTAGTGTGGAATTTGGAATGTGCTGTTACCGTGACCCCACGCTAGCTCATACTAAAGCACGCATTCACCATTAGTGCAGTTTAGTAAACATGCCCCTAAATAGTCCTTGAGATGTAGGGTGAGACCTTTTAGGAGCCTTCAGCTTTAGAGATGTTCACAGGGCAAAGCATGCGCATTCTGTCTGATCCAGACGAGTTCTGGGCAGCAGTTTCAACACGGAAAAATGCATTTGTGAACTGTGTATTATTGCAGTGCTTCTCACCCCTCTCCAGCTAATCAGGCTTCAGGGTTACCAACAACAAATATGCATGAGAGAGATTTGCATCCAAAGGGTCTCCAGTAAATACAAATTTCTATCATGCATGTTCATTGTGATAAAACTGACAACTCAGCTGGCTAGGTGTACCTCTAGGAAGGGGCGAGAGGCACTGTATTATTTTACTAATGGTACTCACTGAAGCTTGTCTTTTTAATTAACATTTGGGGGGTTTTTAAGAGCTTTAAAACAAATCTATAAGGTTGTTTGTTTGGTTTTCCTGGAAAGATTGGTTGGTGGGGAAGGGGTGTAATGTAGTCCACTCAAACTCTTCCTCTTAGATCTAGGCCTAAGCTGGAGAAGGAGGCTCAGTGTGGCAGGGGAGAAGGGAACAGAAAGGACTGTGAAAGGCAGAAGATGTCGAGGGGGCTTGGAGCTGGAAGAGAACCTAAGGCAGGGGAAGTTGGGGATAGGGAAGGTGAGCCAAGAGGAGGTGAGAATAAGAAGAAATTGGTGCTGGCTGCCTCATACAGAGATGCATAAATCGAGGAACTACAAAAAAACATTTTGGGAGAAAGAGAGAAAAGTTATTTTGAAAAGAGAGAGAGATTAAGGAAACCAAGATAGAACCAAGAAGATAGAGGACAGAAATCAAACTACAGACACATGGGTTGGAAAACTGGATTTTAATTTTGCCAATATTTCCTGTCCTTGTTTGTCCTCTACTAGGTAGAAAGGCCAGAGGCTCCCAGAAGCAGGGGAAAGGGCTGTTATCTCCTCATACAGCCCTTTTGTCACCAGTGTACATACATATTTTGGTGGAATGATAGGGTGAGGAGGAAGCAGCCTGCAATGCCATGTGCGAAAATCTCGTTCTTAAAAATTGCCTGCCCCCCCCCCCCCCGCAGATTCTCAGTGGATTTTAAAGGCATAGCCCAAAAAATCTCATGGAGTTTTCTTACTGTTGTTAAATAAAAATAAATTTGGGGAAAAAGCTGATTTTCTTTTTAAATGTGAACCAATTTGAAATTTGCCTGGTTTGAGGTTGATCTAAACAGCTTCAGTTATCCCTAACATAAGCACCATAGGTACCAGATATGGACTTGGCATTTGCTTGCTGGAGAGGCTGTGAGTCTTTCCAACTAACAGGCTGATACAGAAAAGCTTAGCGCGGCCTTACTCTGGCACATTTCCTGCGCTAGGCTTGCTCTCTGATGCAGAAAGCAAAGTAGCACCAGAAAAACAACCGTGCTAAATTGCAGCACACTGGCACACTGGGCATGCAAATTGCTGCACCAGATGTAAAAAAAATTGGGTTGAAACATGGCACAGTTTTTTTACAATATTTTTTAATGCTGGATCTTCATGCCAGCTTCAGGCAGGGCATAAAGGTCCAACTGGGAACAAAATTACCATCTGAGGTGAAGTCTGATGCTTCACCTCAGATGGTCCAGGAATCGGTGAAAGCCCCTGATGCCACCAGCACACTGTTGAGGGGCCAGTGTCTCCCCCCACCCCGACAGAAACAAAATCCCTGTTGGCCCAGCAGCCTTGATCCTCCTCCCCGCACTTGAACCCCTCCCCAAAAAAGTGGAGGAGTGGCCTAGTGGTTAGAGCACTGGCTTGCGAACCAAGACCAGGGTTTGATTCCCACTAGCACTTCTTGTAGCCTTTGGGTAAGTCACTTAACTCTCCATTGCCTCAGAAGCATCCAAGTTATCAATGTCCCTGTGTAATGTACATTAACCAAGTTTAAGTTACAATGTACACGGCTTTGACTAAAATGATAAAGTGGTATAAAAAAACCTGTTAAATAAATAAATACAATAAACAAAAAGAATCCCCAGTGGCCCCAAACAAAAAAAATTAAATCCCTGGTGGTCCAGTGGCCCTGAACCCCTCCACCCCCTCCTAGTATCTTTAATTATGGGGCGGGAGGATAGCACACATGCTACTGCCCCTGTGCTGCCATCTTGAAAACTGGCGGCGCCTGGCCCTATGCAGAGCACCCTGGGATGCACTGAACGGGTCAGACTGCGATATAAGGCAAAAAAAAGCCTTATATGACAAAGTGATGCCCCGTTGCATCCTGGGACAGCTCATGAATTCCAGTATGTAACACAAGGGGGGGGGGGGCACTCTGCCATATAAGGCATTTTGCGCTTGATATTCTAAAGGCATTTTACAGTGGCATTGGGCGCTTTCCTCATTGCCTAGGTCGTTTCAGGTGAATTGTCAAACTTCACCTCAGATGACCCTGTTTACCCGGTACAACATGCCAAACATTCACCAACTTCTGTGTGTATGTGTTTGACTTGCTCTCCCAGTACCTTTTGTGTACTGGTAATTTGCATATTGCTTCACAGCACAGAGAGTCAGCGTTAAACTCACGCCATGAAACCCTGCGCTAGATCTTTAAGCGCTGGGCTCTAGCATAGGGTTTCTGCATCGGCCTGTAAGAGGCCTGGTCATAATAGAAGATGGCTATCTGCTCTTGCCAAAATGCAAAGAGACAAAAGGCGTTGGAGGAACATAGAAATAAAGTCAAGAAATAAGACCAAAGAAAGGAGAGCTAGAGTTAAGAAAGAGGCAAGCTGCTAGTACAGTCACAAGTTCATTAAGCATAATACAGTTGTTGCCAGTCTAGCACAATTCGATATTATGGTAATATTTAAAAATCTGGCTTTACTCCCTTCTTATGCACCTGAAAGTCTGAAATGAATCTGATTATTGATTCTATGGCGTTTGCAAGTTCCCTTAGCTCTCTTCTTGTGCAGGAATCAGTTGTTAGGTGGTACCAAGGCTGGTGCAGGCCCTCAATCCTAGTGCTACCCTGCTTTCACTGTCACTGCCAGCACTTGCGGTGGTTGCAATGGTATTTCAAGGGCAACGCAGCGCTTACCAGAACTCTCCAGCGCTGCACGGCTCTTCCTGCTCTCTGCCCCAGCGCAAACAGGAAGTCTGCCTCGGAGAGGGCAGCAAGAGCAAAGCAGCACTGGAGATTTCGGATAAGTGTCGCTTTGCTATTTAAATAGTATTGCCACCCTTGCAGGTCCCAGAGAGGGGAAACAGCAGGGTAGTGGCTCTGGCTGATTACCTGGTTTGCCTACTGGGTTGCCCCAGCCCTACTTGGTCCACTCAGAAATTCATATCTTTGGTTTCTAACAATTGGTATTAACATTAACCTCTATACTTGATGGCTCAATGCACCAGTGAAGCCTAAAAAATAATCTACAATATAGTCTGTGTAAATTACAGAGGGAGTCCTTTACATGTGCAGATAGGCATCTGCTGGAGGTAAGATTAGAAAGAGACGTGGCACCTCAGACCTCAGGGAGTGTGTTTAATCAGTTGTCTTCCTCTGAGGCCAGGCTGGCCTTTATGGGGGAGGGGAGGTGTGAGACCCTTTGAGCCGAGGCATTTCTTTGTGGGTGGTGACAGTGTGATCTGGGTGGGGGACAGATAGCGTGAGGGAGCCAGTCAGCCGCCCTATAGTGGGTGTTGCTTCTCCTCCGATTCAAGGTTTATTGGTACACCCTGTTAATTCGTGGCTTTTAGCCATTAGCACGCTGCAGTTGGGATGAGGGAGAGGTGTTTGGGCCCGGAAAGGCCAGACGAGGAATGACTTCGGCTTGAAGAAGGCAGGGAGGAAGCCCAGAGGGGCCCTGTGTCCATCTGAAGGAGTGACTGGCACTTTCTACACGGCAAGCCTGCTTCTTTAGGGGACTGGTAGGATTCAGGCGCTTTGCATGTGGAATGTGACGGGAGCATGTGCGTGCGGTTTATTTGCCGAGATGCTTGCTTGACACTGCCGTGCAGAGCTGAGCGGCCCCTTGGCTTTGGAGCACAGCTAGTCCGGGAGGGAATTGCACTACAGTCCTAGTGGGGCGCTGCTGCAGCCTTCCTGTCACATGGTAAGTCACTTCCAGCATTCGCCCTCTTGCTTTTGTGCAGTCCACTCCTCACCGCTTGCAGTGGTTTTGCATTGCACAGTTTCATGGGGTTTTTTTTCCCCGTGCCGGTGATGATTTTTTATTTAAAAACACATGACGTAAGCCTTGTGCCTGTAGTTTGAATAGGCTCTAGGAGGTGATGTACTGGGGCTTCAGTGAAACACATCGAATTCGCTTAAGATTAAAGCCTTCGTGGTTGGTACTGAGGCGCCAAGTTTCAAAGCTGCGCTAAAACTTGTTTGTGTCTAGCTGCCATCAGCTCAATGTAGGCGAAAGCAATTTTTTTTAAAATGAGTTTTTATCCATCACTCTTTCTCCTTTATGATCTTTTTTATCGTCGTATTTCTTTTTACTTAATCCGGAGTGAGTTTCTTGTGAAATGCAGGGATAGGGGGCAGAAACTGCTAGAGCAGGTACAATCCAAAGGCGGATCCTAGAAGATAGCTATGTGCTTATTGCATGTACCAATACATTTTCCGTGAATAACCTCTCTCCGTGTGTGGGTGCTCCTGTTTAATAACACACAGCGCAGTGCATAAAACTCTTAACTTATACACCGGGTGCAACTGAAAACCAAGGCTGGTGTGTAGCTGTGTTGGCTAGGATGGATGGAGAGGTGTGTGTTTCTGTACATACAGGGTGGCCCAAAAAAAAGTGAGAACATCTCGTAAATTAAAAGCTTAAATAGTTTACTTATTTACATTTTTTAGCTATATAACCTCTTCATTTCGACAATTTCCGTTTGTCAATCGTTTACATCCTGTCTTTTTGAATTTTTAAATAACTTATATGCTACCAGATGTTCTCACTTTTTTTGGGCCACCCTGTATAAAGCACCAAGTTATAACCAAGAAAGCCTGTCAGGAAGGCTTATCTGGTTTCATTTCACAATGGTTTTAACCTGTCTAAGCTCACTTAGAATAAATGGACAATAAATTAATATTGTGAACGAACTAAAGCATGGTTAGGCCACTGCACTGCAAAACAAGGAGGTTTTCCAAGTTCAACAGCAAAGGTCAGCAATATCAGTAGTGCATAAAACTGCAGAGCTTGTTCAAATCTGAGGGTTTACAAATGATTATTTGTTAATTATGAATTTTATGGTGTATGTTCGTTGTTTATGATTTCTTTGTTACTTTGTAATCTGTTTTGGATTGGAATTAGCAAAATAGACATTGTAGATTGTTTGTTTGTTTTTGATTTTTATCTAAATTTAATATTCTTTTATGTTTTGGTGTTGGAAGATAATGTCTTTTGTTTCTCTCCATTTCCATCCCAGTTTTTATATGGTGAAAAGCTGATTATTTAAAGCATCTGTTCTAGTAAAAGAACTGACAGTGCAGGGTGTATTATAAATGCCCCCTTGACAGGTTATTGACAGTAATTTAGCAGAGTAAAGATGGTGTTCATTTTCTGTCCTAACACCTTAGCATCCCTTTAATTGCTTTTGATCTTTCTTTCCCTCTTTTTTTCTTCCTTTCCAAAGTCTGATTCCTAACATGCCTTAATTCTTGATCTGTTCGGAAGATTAATCGGGTTTAAAATTGCAGTATCCATGCACCAAGTTCCCTTCTGATGCAGCAGAAAAGTTTCTGAAGGCTGTAAGCGAGGTTTTGTTGGAAATTGTGATCTTGAAACTGGCAGTAGAAGGATACTCATGCCACAGTGCCATTGTATGAAGCTCTCCAAGATGCCTTTGGGCTCGTAGGCTAAATATTTGAAGGGGTCTAATGCACCCTCCCCGTCAGTGTACATATGCTAGGGATGGACACAGGGCAAACGTTTTTGGTTTACCAGTTTGTTTGGCTTTTTCCTGATTTTTCGGACTCTTCAGTTCATTTGCCACATTCATTTTAACAGTTTTAACATTTGTTAGCTCTTTAACGTGTGCTCGTCAGCTTGTAGGTTAAAGCCTCTCCATCAGTTCAGCATGCGCTGCGCTTTCTAAGGCACACCGAGAAACTGAATGTGCACCAAAGCACATTACTAGCATATGCCCTATACTTCGAATCCTGATTTTTCAATGTCTGTCGTTTACTTCTTCACCAGCATCCGAAGAGATTTTGAAGATTTTTAGACTAGCATTCCTCTGCTGAATGTAGGCCTCCACCTAGGCATATTTTCAAAAGAGATTTGCCCTAGGCAAGGAATGGGAGACATTCCTTCCAAAATAGTATTTAGCTCAAATTCAATAGCAAGCAAAGACATGACTTGGCCAGCATTCTTGCTTTTGCCTTCATTCACTTACAGTTTGAATCCACATGTTCTTGCTTAATTGATGATGGGTTGCTTTAATCCTCTGTGGGTGTATGTGTGTAATTATATTTGCTAAGGCTTGGACTCCTACCTGGTGTTTTTGTTTTCTTTGAAGGGTGGCAGCCCTGTCCCAGACTAACATCCTACTGGAATCCTAGGAGGGAAGGGTTCTGCTGATTAGAAACAACCCAAACCTGGATAAGTCTTCATGCAAAGATCCTCTCATTGGACGTGATGCATGCCCGAACGCAGATACTAGTCAGGCCTATAGGTCATATCTTGGTTACCATGTGGCACTGCCAGAGTCAGCAATAGGGGCTGTAACTAGGTCAATTGCCCTGGTCCCCAAGCCTGGCCAAAGTCAAAGAAGGCACAGCCTGCCTGTGGACTATGGAACCCCCTCCCAAATTTCTGCTGTGGACGCCAGTATATCTAACACCAACCCTAATCATCGTTGTCGTCATGATTGTAGTAGCATCCTAGTGGTTACAGCAGTGGGCTGAAAACCATGGAAGTCGGGGCTCTAATCCCCTTTCTTCCAATGATGCCCTTTGCGACCTTGAACAAGTAACTTCAGCTTCGATTGCTTCAGGTACAATGTAAGCCCTCTGGGGAAGAGAAATGCCTAGCGTACCAAAATGTAACTTGCTCTGAGCTCAGTTTTGAAAAGTCAAGTAGCCAATATTAAAAACTAAAATAATCTAAACTATTCCATGAAAGGTATATAGTGCTTGCCTTCCTATATCATAATTCCCTTGTGTTAATGATTCTGCAAAGAAAATACTAAGAAATAGCAGACAATCAAGGGTATTTTAGAAGCGTTATTTGTGAGTTGGACGTCTGAAAATGGGCACTTAGATGTGCAAAGCATTGAGGGCCATTTTAGAAGCCAGTTATATAGATGCCCCTAGCATAAGAACATCCATGTAGCAAGGGGGGGGGGGGGGCATGGTGGAGGTGAGCCCTGAGCAAAGCAAGGGAGATGCACATTGTGGTACAATTTCAGAATGGCACAAGCACATCTTGCCCTGGCTACTGATACGTCCATGCCTATAGCTGTTCCTGACCAGGGGGACGTGTGTAACACACACACAGTACATTGCCACTATTATTATATCCTGCCTAAAGAAACCTGAGAGGAATACGTATTCTCAACATTTTACTGGCCCGCTGCCGCATGTCTGAGTATCTGAAATGACAGGCTGGGACATGTAAGTCTCATACCATAGATGCCCCCCTTCTGGGATACCCAGTACCTTGGTACCCGGTTCTCAGGCCATGCAAGTCGGAGGCTTCCTTATTTCTGAAATGGCCAACACTCATCCACGTACCCTACGCTCATCCACGTACCCGGCCTTGCAACTGCATGGAGCTTAGTTACGGGAACATTCATTTTTCAGGATGGAGAAGTAGTGATTTCAGAAGGCACTTATATGTGCCTTCCTTCACTGCTGCCACTTCCCCCCCCCCCACCCCACCCCACCCCACCCCCTACCGGATTATTGAATGTTCTGCTCTGGACATCCCAGAATCAAACTGGACGTCCCTTCTAAATTACCACTTCACAGATATTAGAGGGTAAGGCATCAAAGTATTTTATGAATCATTTTGAGTGACTTGGCTGTTGGTGAAGAAACTGACTACTGGGATCAAATAACAACTTGTTGACATTTCATTAACTTTGCATGCATTCTAGTCCAATCTCATTTTGTCACCTTTTCGAGGCCTGTGCATTAAAGCTTAGCATGTAGAATGCATAGGAAATAGCATGCTATGCATGAAGGCCTTAGCATGCATACCAAATGAGACAAAAAGATATGGACAGATGTAAATAAACACCATATACAAATTAATGAGCGCACATAAAATAGTGTGGTATACCCTCCTCCGTATGCAAATTATCACATGCTTGCTAATGTCTAAAATTGAACAGCACCTTAGACAAGGTATTGACTGTTTAGCATATATGCTATTAAAAGGGCTTTGCTGGTAATATGTATGGTGGCTGAAAGACGAAAGTGATGTAATATTCCACAGTATAGAAGGCACAAGGGTTTTACTGTCTCTCATAAAGAGCTATTCCACAAAAGAATGACATGATTGTAATGATCATTCCTGTTATGGATGTGGTTCATTTGGCCAAAGACCACTGTTGACATTCCAAGTCTTGAACCAGAACAGTGATGCGGGTGTTGAGAGATTCTTGAGGTCAGCAGTTAAGAGAGCTTTAAGGCTCTCCCAGACTCTGTTATCCAGCAGTTCTCCTTCCAAGCAATGCTGGCAACACCTTGGTTCTCATGGAGTACCTCATAATGTCCCTTATTACCCATTTCTTCGTATCACAGAGGATATAATCAGAGCTACAACCGTTCCCGACTTTTTGCGGGTGGATAGTTGGATGCTGATGCCTTCCATATTCCCATGGATCTGTCTGGGCTGGAATGAAGAACATGTAGGAGAGGTAATAGCAGAAGTTATGGAAAATGGGTACTGGACAAAGCAGACAAGAGGACAGAGAGAGCAAGAGAGACCAATACATACCTGTGCAAATCAAAATATAGCTGCATTTATTTACACAACACAAATGTATTTCCAACTAGTAGATTAGGCAAAGTATAACCCCATCCTAGACTCTTACTAAAGTGAATGGGGCTCACACTCGGTATTGCAGCTGAGTTCCTCATTCACTCTCCTGCACCCCAGGTCAAGGTCCTCCACTGGGAGAAGGATAAACCTCAGGGCCCAAAACAGTAATGCTGTTCTTATCGTCTAAATGTCAAGATGCCAGTGTGTTCCAACATAAACTTTTTAATGATTGCTTGTTAAATTGTAATTGTCTGGCACTGTGAATGTTTTTGTATTGGCACATCCATTTTACAGACATGTATTACTTCAGTACAAAATTCTGGTTCCCACCCTCCTGTCCAGCAAATAGTGGCCATGCAGCCAGACCACATTGCACGCTTCTTACTATTGCCACACTGATGCCTGAGACCCAGACAGCTCTCCTTTCCCGGAACTTAATTTTGCCTACTGCTGCTCCTGCTCTTGTCCCGCCTTGCCTTGCCTTTCTTTCTCTCTCTCAGGAAGAGGGAGACACGAGGTCCATAGAAAGAGAACGGGGGAGGAAGCCTTGACATCTCTGGGGGCCAGGCAGGGAGCCTTGGGATTTATGGGGGGAGGGGGTGATAGTCCTAAGGTCCACAGCGAGAGGGGTAAGGGAGGAAGTAAGATGAGGTCTGCAAGGCAGGGTGCAAAAAAGGAACCATGAGACTCAGCAGAGGAGGGCAGGGAGGTGTCATGACATCCAAAGGGAGCGGGATGACAAAACAGATGTGTACAGAGTGTGGGTGAGTGAGGAGAGGAAGCAATAAAATCCACAGATGTGGGGAAATAGGAAAAGGGAGTAACGTGATCTCATAGGGTGAGTGAGTGGAGAGGAGATGTGGTCCACATGAGGCTGGGTAGATAGAGGAAGCCATGAGGTCCCTAGGGAGAATGGGTGGGGAGAAGAAGCCCTAAGAGTTTGGATATTGGTCTGTTCCATTTTATAAGTGAAATACTGTATGTGACAAACAGTATATAGACACCATGTATAGCACTAGGAATATATTTATGTATTCTATATTTCATAGTCGTCTCATTTACCGTATAGAACTGTCTTATACATAAATGAGCAGCATTCATGGACTGTTTTTAGAGAATGGATTTCATGTATAGATTTTATAGTAAATGAGTATAACAGACAGTAGCATAATAGCTAGCTTCAGAGTCCCTTTTGGAAATGACATACCGGTAGGTACTTTTGAGTAATGGAAATCCATTTCCAATTTGTGCCTGGAGTGTATAAACATTTCTGGGACCTAACCAACCTACCCTGTCTTCTTTTTCCCTCTCCTCCATCCCTTGCAGGAATCCTCTTTTTACTTACACACATTTAGAGGGTAAGTTTATAAGGCAATGCCTAATTCACATCTGAAAGGAGGCACCTTCTTCTGCACCGTTTTATAAAGAAAGTAGGTGCCAACCTTTCTTTATAGACTAATAGCACAAGTGGCAGAGATCACATCTTAAGTTATATGTCAAATGTCTGCACCAATATTTTTCATGTATGTATGCAAATTTTCATATTTTCTAATCGATGCATGTACCTAGTTTAGTAACAATTATAGAATGCATGCTTGTTCGTTTCCTAAGGGGAAGCCAAACTAATAATCTTTACTCACCCTAGAGTAGCATTTCATTATTTTGGTTGCTATGTTTTTATTTATGGACACGATTATGCATTTTTCTATAACGAGAACTGCGCTCTGTTCCCTAAAGTAGTTTTCTGTCAACAAGAAGGTAACTGAATGAATCATGGCCTGTAATTTCAATTGAATTAACATAGTAATGTAGCCAGGAACAGCAGATAAAGACAAGTAGGTCATCAGTTTGCTCAGACTCCTACTGAACCTTGGTGACCTCAGTAAGCTTCAACAGATCTAGGATCCTGCAGACTTAGGGGCTGAAACCTTGTACCAGAGCCCAGTGCTAAAGCTGTAGCACAGGGCTTCTTATCACAGATTTAATGCTCCAAGTGTTTGACGCTGTAGACAAAGAGCGTGCAAATCAGCTCTATGCAAAAGGCCAGCACCAAATAAGGGGAGCAAGCCAGACACATACCCATAGGGGTCTGCCTTAAGTTGGCACCTGTGCACATGCTGGTTTGCGTTACAAAAACAATGTCATCTAAGGTGAAGTTTGACACTTCAGCTAAGATAACCAGACACCTCGATTGACTCCCCCCTCCCCTGTATTGCAGGCCCCCCAAACCAACAAAATTTTCAGATGGCCCCCATCCTTCCCCCAACAGAGGAAATGGCCTGGTGGCCTAGTACCCCTAGCATCCAGCCTTCTCCCTCGAACCCTCCAGGTAAGTTTAGGACCACCCCCCATACCTTAAAAGTCAGGGGGCAGGAGTGATGCTCACATGCTCCTGCCCCTGCCCCCATGTCATGCTTAAGTGCGCATTTATAATACAGCTTAGTAAACATGCAAAGGTTCAAGGCAGTGATAAAAACCCTCCTCTTTCAGACAGCTTTTGACCTCCCCCTGTCCTTCCCTTCCCTTCCTCTTCCCCTCTGAGTGACTGTTTTTCTTTCCTGACATGTCAGTTTGTTTGTTTTCCTATGTTTGCAGCAATCATTGTTCTTATTTTAAACCGCCTTGTTACCATTCTGTTTAGGCGGTATATCAAGTGTGCAAATAAAGATAAAGAATACTGTCTTTGGGAGTGGTTTATATATGAGTTGCATTTTCCCTCCCAGAGAAATCTCATCCCAACATGATGTAAGTGGGATAGAAGTCGCCCTCCCTTTTCTGGAACATTGCCTGCTTATCTCCAGGTTACATTGTAGTAATTTAGTAGGGCCACTGAAGGTCTCTGCTACTCAAAGTATTGACATCTAAGGGGTCTCTACACGTACATCCCTCTTGCACCCAACATCCTGTCGTCTTTCCTTCTCTTTCCCATCAGGTCCCCCCTACGCTCTTCATTCTTATCATCCATGCTCCGCTCTCTCAGGTCTCTAATCCCACCAATCATACTTCATCTTCCTTTCCTGCCCCCCCCACCCTGATATCATGTGCCCTGTCCTCCCTTCTATTCAGCAGCTACTCCAGCTGCTGCATGAGTCTCTTTGGTAAGGAGTTTTCTGACTTAACAGGAAAGTGATTCGAATGACTGGACTGCATCGGCAGCTGTGGGGGTCGGAACCAGTAGGGTAGCAGCAGCTATATGTGCCGGGTTGGGGACAGAAAGAGAAGTAGGGTGGGAGGTAGAGTAGAGACACTACTATGGCTGCAGTGAAGGGGCAGGGGAGAGAGTGTGGTGATGGCATAAGAAGGGACCAAGAAGCAACATGAGTGGAGTCCAACAGTTGGGACCTTCAGGTGAAGATAAGTTATGCGACAAGGCAATTGCAACAAACTGAGGGCCCTGGTCTAGATATATGAGAAGAGGGAAATTAAGATGGAAATCTGTTTACCAGTGGAAGATACAAGGAACAAAAAAATCACTTAAAGGAAAAGCTGCCTCTCTAGAATAGTGGAGTGGAGGAGGAGCTTAATGGTTAGAATACTGTCTTGGGAACCCAGAGACCAGGGTTCGATTCCCACTAGCACTCCTTGTGGCCTTGGGCAAGTCACTTAACCCTCCATTGCCTCAGAAAAATCCAAGTTATCAATGTCCTTGTTTAATGTACTAAGTTTCAATGTAAATAAAATGTCACTAAACTGTTCTGCTTAGAAGTCCGCACTTTCTTAGCAACAGAGTTTGTTAAGCTATAGCCAGTGACTTTACTGTTGATACTATACTAAGGTGCAACACATTCTCTCTCAGTGAATCGTTTGCTGTAGACTATATTCTTAGTTTGGCACTCAGGTTCAGGTGATGGCCCTTGTGGTCTAGCCATACTCGGTCCTGGCGAGGGAGGGAAAGATGCTGTGGCGGCCTCTACAAACCACAGAAAGATCTGAGAAGTGATCGTAGAGGAAGAGACTGTTTAACCCTTGGATCTGGCCCAGGAGGGAACAATAAACATTATTAAAATAAACATGTAATTATTAACAGTTAGATATTTAGACTGCAGTGGTCAGTACTGCTACAATGCCTGATCGCCACGGCCAAAAATGAAACCAGATATTCAGCACCAGAGCCTATTCAGCATCTGGTACTGAATATCTAGTTTTGCCAGACACCATTTTGCTATCCGGTTAGCAGCGATATTCAGGTACTAATTGGATAAGTAAATCTACATAAAGTTAGGACAGGTCAGTGGCTATCCTAACTATTTGGTTTGCCTATCCAGTTAGTGGCTTGGGAACTATCCAGTGCCAGGAGTGGCCTAGTGGTTGGGGCAAGGTACTTCAGGCTGGAAGGTCGGGGGTTCAAATCCCACTAGAGGACAGCAACCTTGGGCCGGAAGGACTGGGGTTTCTAGTCCCACAGGTGCTCCTTGTGGTCTTGGGCAAGCCACTTAACCCTCCATAGCCCATGTTCCCTGTAAAATAGTTATCTCCAAGTTATAATGCCCTGTTCAAAGTAATTTCAGTTTGTTCAATGTAAACCGCACTGATGCAGAATAGCGCGGTATATAAGAGAATATAAAAATAAAATAAATAAATAAATACCCCAGCTCCGCCCACAGACCACCCCAGTCTAAGGTCATCTATGGGGATATTCAGCAGCATTAACTGTTTAGTGCCGCTGAATATTGGGCAGAGTGGGGTTTAGCCAGTTAACACATCTTGCTACTGGCTAAGCCACCCTCCCGCAGAACGCAACAATCACCACAGCACAAAACCCTGCTCCACCCCATGGTACTCCAGGGATATATGCACAGCAAAACGAGCACTAAGACGACTTGAGCGCCGCTGGAGACGCAACAAATCACCCTCCCTACAGAAACAATGCCTGACAAAATAAAAAGAATATAACAACCTCATCAACCATCAGAAGAAAGAATACCATACTAACCTTATCCTGAAATCCACTAACAAACCCCGTGAACTCTACGAAGTCGTAAAGACTCTCACTAAAGAACCCTACAACAGAAATGAGCAACAAATAGACCCGCAGATCTTCGCAGACCACCTCAAGAACAAATTCACTGCAACACCCAAGAACAGCAACACGGCCACCAAAGACAAGACATCCACCCCTAAACGGAGCTGGGGCACATTCGACATCCCTTCGAATGCACAACTCTCCAAGATCATCACTGCCCTCAACACCAGCACCACGCCTACAGACCCCTGCCCAGTATCCTGGATCAAAGCAATGAAAGGAAACTTGACACAAGTCATACGGAAAATAGTAGACTACTCTCTCTCCAAAGGAACAATGCCAAACTCCCTGAAGCTAGCCACAATACGTCCAATCCCCAGGAAGACCACATTGGCTAAAACTGACCCCGCCGCCTACAGACCCATATCAAACTTACCATTCCTATCCAAGATCATTGAAAAAACAGTCCAACACCAATTACAGCAACACATCGACATCCACAATCCCCTGGACTCCAACCAACACGGCCTCCGACCCAACCATGGGGTTGAAACCATACTGATTCAGCTATTCGACAGCCTGCTGAGGACGATCGACAACACCAAAATGGGAGTCCTTATGTTCTTCCTAGACATCTCCTTAGCATTCAACACTGTCTGCCACACAACATTACTAACCAGACTACAAGAGGCGGGCCTACACAGCACCACCTTGAACTGGTTTACATCTTACCTCACCAACAGACAGCTACAAGTCAAGTGCGGAACAAAGACCTCTCAACCATTCAGAGCTACTCAGGGAGTCCCAAAAGGCTCAGCTCTCTCAGCCCTGCTCTTTAACATCTACGTACAACCCATCTGCGCCATCATCAAGGAACACAAGATTCAATATACCATATACGCAGATGACATAATGATATACACACCAATCAAACTGGACAACCCGAACTACTCCAACATAGCCAACTGCTTCCAACAAATAGCAGCCTGGCTACAGGAAAACAACCTAGCAATAAATTACAACAAAACGGAAGCGCTATTCATCACAAGAAACCAGAAATTCTCACCATCGGCTACCATCAACCTGAATGACACCATCATACCAGTAAGACAGGAAATAAAATACCTGGGTGTAACGCTCGACAAGGACCTTAATCTCCAGTCCCACATTGCAAAAACAACAAAGAGCGCTTACATCAAAATGATGACAGTAAGTAGGCTCAAACCCATTCTCGCCCACGAACATTTCTGAACAGTCTGTCAAGCCATAATCACTCCCACTCTAGACTACTGTAATCACATCTACCAAGGACTACCAAATAAGACAATAAAACCACTACAGCTAGCACAAAACACAGCCGCACGACTCATAACAAACTGCACAAATTACAACCACATCACTCCAATACTATACCACCTACACTGGCTCCCAATCAGCTCACGAATCCAATTCAAAGTACTACTACACACATTTAAAATAATACACAACCTCTCAGCCGACAGCTTACAACCACTCATAAAAACAGATGACAACAAGAGACCAAGAAGAAAAGCAACACTAGACACCATCAGAACTCCAAAGGAATTTGCTAGAACAAAGCAGGCCACTTCAAGGAGGGCACTCTCCCTGGCAGCACCCGCTATATGGAACTCCCTGACAGACCAACTAAGGTCAACCAAGAACCTCAAAGACTTCAGAAAATTCCTTAAGACTGCCCTATTCACAGAACTTTCAAGGACCTCACATTAATGGATCCTATTCATCACGTTCAGGACAATACAAGATCTTGATCCCAGCGCAACTTGCAAACAGCCCCATTATTGTATATATGTATATGGATCATTATGTAAATAGTTCACCGAGAAAATCTAACACACTGCACCACACACTACTCTTCTCAGTTCTCCCACTGAATGCTACAGACCACACATTATTTTGATTGTTTGTTTGAAGTGCCAAAACCGCCTTGATTTAATGATAAGGCGGTATACTAAATCCTTCTAAATAAAATAAATAAATAAAAATTTGAATCTCAATCCCTAGATTTTGAGCAGTGCATGGAAATAACTACTTTGGCACTAGATCCTATCCCCTCCACATGGCTCGCGGAACCGTCTATTGGATTGGTATCATTTATCTATAATATTTTGAATTATTGTAGTCTATCCACAGGGCTTGTCCCTGATCAATAGAAGAGAGCTATAGTACGGCCTATTCCGAAAGATTCTAAGGGTAACATTACTGACCCCCAAAACTATCGGCTAATTTCAAATCTGCCCTTTTTAGCTAAGTTTGCAGAAAAAATTGTTTTTAAGCAACTATCTACTCATGTTGAACATATTCATTTTCTGCATCCCTGACAATCGGTTTTTAGACCACAACACAGTATTGAGACCATCATAATGGCTGCACTCAATGAAATTTATAGGGCTTTCGATCGGGGCAGAATTGTAGTCACAGTTTGTGTGGACTTATCAGCAGCCTTTGACCCTGTTGACCATGGACGTTTTAGCTCATTTACATGAGACGGGCATTCAAAGAACTGCCTTGAACTGGTTCACCTCTTTTCTTCAAAATCGTTTTTTTCAAGTCGGTGTCAGAGATAGCACCTCTACCCTACACAGATTACTTTATGTAGTTCCTCAGGGATCTATACTCTCTCCACTCCTTTTTAATATTTTCCTTAGCCCTTTGGCTATGTTAATTCAGAGCCAGGGCATTTCAGCCTACATTTATGCAGATGATATCCTATTGCATTCCGCCGATGTTTCCCGAGATCTCTACCCCATTAATAGTTTGACCTTTGTTTCTTCCTGACTCCAGGATAATTTTTTAATTCTCAATTTATCTAAAATCCTAGCTATTTGGTTTACAGGGTCTGGCCCCTTTCCCAAAGAATCTCCTATTTTAAATGGATCCCCCCTACAACTACAGACTACACTTCGCTATTTAGGAGTATGGTTAGACTCCGAGTTATCTTTCTCACCTCAGCTGACAAAGATCACCAAAGCATCTTTTTTGGCCTTGCGCCATTTGCACACAGTCCAACCCTTTCTGGATAAATCAGGCCAAATTGCAGTTCTTTTGCATACTGTGTTGTCATGCTTAGATTACTGTAATTTCTCTTAATTGTCTTCCTCAATTCCAGATAAAGTGGCTCCAAACTATTCAAAATACAGCGATTCGTACCTTAACTCAAACTAGAAAATATGACCGGATCACTCCACTATTAATTCAACACCATTGGTTACCCATAAGCTGCCGTATTCAATTTAAGCTATTAACTTTGCTTCACAAAGCTCTAAATGAGTCAGCTCCCAAATACCTTACCTCACGTATAACTTTGCATGTTCCAGTCAGAGCTTTGTGGTCAATCTATGGGCAACGGCTGCACTTCCCATCTCCAGCCATTGTGAAATATGACAATACTTGGAAGTCCACCATTTTTGCAGCAGCCCCTTCCCCCTGGAATATCTTTCCTGCCCCTTTTCATCTGGACCCTAGGTTTGGAGCCTTTAAAAAAAGCCCTAAAGACACTTCTTTTAGAAACAGTCTTTGATCTTAGATCTACGCGCTGGAAAACCTTAATCCAGGGTGTTGGTGGTCGACAGCCATTTGCCTCAACTTGACCTTTTTTTCCCCTACCCTTGATCCCATCCTCCTTCCTTTAATCTTGTACTCCCTCACCTGATATTTCCTTATTGTGTTGTTTTCTTTCCTATCGATTATTGTAACTTTTTTTATCATTTTTTCTTATTTTTAATTTTTAATATTTTAATTTTGTAAACCGCAAAGATTGTATTTTCAGAATTAGTGGTATATTAAATAAAACATAATCATAACCAACCATAACATTAGAGAGGCCAAGTCCCTAATGCTGAGTGGAGTAGAGGAATATTCAGTTTTCTGATAGCTCCCATCTGAATGTGAGAGAACTGATGGGCCCAGATGTATGATGTGATTTATGGCCATGGCAGTTCCCTTGTGCACCCTAATCTGAGCCTGGCCTCTGCTTTGCAGTGCTGAAGCATGAATGGTTACCTAATACCTAGAGTTCCTTAGGCTCTCTAGATAGGTGGTTCAAATAGCTATAATAATTCATTCATATATGTTTACACATGGTGCTAAGCACTAAGGGTTCACTGAGGTTCACAAAAAATCATAGACACTGAGTACGCTGGCAGATTTAAGAACCATAAGGCCCATCCTCGCCTCCTGCTCAATACTTCTATCCATTCTCCTTCCTTGGAGAACCTCTGTGCTTATCCCATGCATTCTTAAACTCTGACATTTGTTCTTGTTCTCACAGCCTATTATCATGAGACCATTTTATTCATCTATTACCCTTTCTGCAAAGAAACATTTCCATAGATTGCTCCTGAGTCCTTAGTCTCCCTTGTCCCATGACTGCTTGTTGGAGAACTTCCTTTTCATTGAACGAGACTCTTGTGCATTTACTCCTTGAAGGTATTGCAGTGTCTCTTCATATCTTTCCTTTCCCTCCAGGGTATACATGATATTCATATCTTTAAGTCGTGACTCCATATGCATTATCGTGAAGACCATTGACCACTAGACTGATTCTCTCCTCTTTATATGCTTTTGAGGATGCAATGTTCAGAATTTCTACATCGTATTGTAAATGAAGTGTTGCCAGTGATAACCTTTCTTTTTTCCTGGTTATTCTCCTAGCTGTGTACCTCATCATCCTTCTGGCTTTTGCTACTGTCCTTTCAACTTGTTTCTCCACCTTAAGATCCTTTACAACAATCAGAACCCTAACATCGCCTCAAACATTCCATTGTCTAGTTGTTGAATTTTATGATACAGCAAATCATTTATTTTTTTAATGAATTAATTTCCCTGCCTCTCTTTGAAATCGTGATATACTCTCTTTGCAGATCTTTGAGGTTGTGTTTGATTTTTTTAGACTGGGTAGAAGCAGAAAGTTCCTTTTATACCTTATGTTCTGTTATTAATGATAATTAAGTAGCCATAACATAGTCACACTGAGGCTGATCTGCTAAGGTTCAAAGATCATCAGTGTAAGCTAGAAAATCGTAGACAATAGAAGGTTGCAAGGAGGACCCTTGGGGATAGCCTGTTTGTTGCTGCCTGCAGTAACCGTGCAGATGAATTTAAGCTATGTGCTGGAGCCACTGTTCGATTAGCGAGCGGCTCATGCAGTGACCCTGGATATTCAATGACCGCCAGATATGATCCCGGCACTAAATATCTGGGTTTAATATTAAGAACCGGGGGCTAGCCGTGTAGCATTGCTAGCCATCGGCGTGGAATATCAGGCCCTTTGTACCTAGTCCAAAACAAATCAGTAGGAATGCAAGTTTTCTAAAT
Source organism: Ichthyophis bannanicus (assembly GCA_033557465.1). Classification (NCBI taxonomy): domain Eukaryota; kingdom Metazoa; phylum Chordata; class Amphibia; order Gymnophiona; family Ichthyophiidae; genus Ichthyophis; species Ichthyophis bannanicus. Next base: position 551,689,022 of record CM066033.1, read on the forward strand.
GTTATGCGGAAGGTGCAAAGATTGAGGAAAAGCTCAAATTTCAGAAGACGTTGCACAAACAGGCCGAAGTAATTGTGAAATAATGACTAGAACTCTACACCACAGTGGAGAAAGTCCACTTCCCTCTTTCCTCTCCATACAAGAGCAGAATTATGGAGCACATTTTGCGGTGCGCAGCCTCAAATGGGATACCTACATGCAGACGTTTGCTGCCTTTGCTTTAGTAAATTTTTGTCAACAAGATTTATCTAGATTAAAATGTCAACTTTAACACAAGTTGAACAAGTAATTCGTATTTAGGATAATTTTCAAAAGCCATTAACTTGGATGAGAGGCAGGGCTTGCCCCAGAGTTGGTTCAAGGTGTTGGCACCCTAAGATATGCTAAACTGGGTCAGACCAAGGGTCCATCAAGGCCAGTATTCTGTTTCCAACAGTGGCCAGTCCAGGTCACAAATACTTGTCCGGTTCCCAAAAGGTACACAGATTCCATGCTGCTTGTCAAATGGGTAAGCAGTGGATTTCCCTGGTCCTCTTTTCGTTTCATTTATTAAAACTTGATATGCCACCCTTAGTGGGGACAGCAGAACAGTTCATAATAAAATTCCATAAAACCTGAAATAACAATGTCAATAATATATAGGAAAGAGAAGAGCCACAAGACACGACAACACGAGGGCCTTAGAGGGTAGTAGGAGAGAGAGGGAAGCTGGAGAGAGAACACAGATTGGAATATGATAAGCAATCAGAAGGAGTCGGGTGTAAAATCAAAAGCTGTATAGAATAGATGAGTACTGAGCTGAGTTTTGAATTTCGAAAATGAGGGTTCTAGTTGGAGGGATGGAGGGAGGTTATTCCAAAGGGAAGTGCCGAGGAAGTAAAAAGCAGAGTGTTGTGCTGATTCTAGATGTGCCTGAGAAAGGAGGGGTAGGAGAAGATGGTTCAGGTGAATGGAGCGGTGGGAACATTGGGGGGCGTGAAGAATGAGAAGATGACAGATGCTGCCTTTTCCTCCAGAAACTTGTCCAAATCTCTCTTAAATCCAGCTGCACTAATGGCTTTTACTACACCCTCTGGTAACGAATTCCAGAGTTTGATTACATGTTGAGTGAAAAAATATTTTCTCCAATTAGTCTTAAATGTGCTACATTGTAGCTTCATTGTGTGTCTCCTAGTCTCTCTATCTTTTGAAGGGGCAAACAACCCGTTTCACTCCATTCATTATTTTATAGACCTCTTTCATATCTCCCCTCAGCTGTCTCTTTTCCAAGTTGAAGAGCCCTAACCTTTTAAGCCTTTCCTCATAGAAATTGTCTTCCGTCCCCTTTACCATTTTGGTTGCTCTTTTCTGTACCTTTTCTAATTCTAATTCTGCTATATCCTTTTTAAGATATGGCGACCAGAATTTCACACAACATTCAAGCTGCAGCCAACCATGGAACGATACAGAGGCATTATAATACCCTTGGTTTTATTCTCCATTCCTTTCCTTATGATTCCTAGCATTCTATTTTCTCTCTTGGCTGCCGCTGCACACCTGGGCAGAGGGTTTCCACGTATTCTCCTTTTACTGGGTGGTATTTCCTAATGTGAAACCTTGCCTTGTGTAACTGTAGTTTTGGGTTGCTAAGTGCATACTGTAACTTTTTCACTTATCCACATTAAATTTCATCTGCCGTTTGGATGCCGAGTCTCAGTTTATCAAGGTCCTCCTGCAATTTTTAACAATCCTCTTCTGTTTAAACAAACTTTGAATCATTTTGCGTCATCTGCAAAACTGATCACCTTACTCATAATTCCCATTTCCAGGTCATTTATAAATATGTTAAAAAGCAGCAGGTCCAGCACAGATCTTTGGGGTACTTTACTATTCACTTTTCTCTATTGAGAAAATTGGCCATTTAGCCCTACTCTCTGTTTTCTATCAACCAGCAGCCCTTTTCCTGCCCCAACAATCCCCCCGCCCCCAGCTCACCAACAACCCTTCTCCTGCCTCAACAACCCCTCCCCCAGCTCACCAGCAGCCCTTTTCCTGCCTCAACAACCCCTCCCCCCAGCTCACCAGCAGCCCTTTTCCTGCCTCAACAACCCCTCCCCCTAGCTCACCAGCAGCCCTTTTCCTGCCTCAACAACCCCTCCCCCCAGCTCACCAGCAGCCCTTTTCCTGCCTCAACAACCCCTCCCCCAGCTCACCAGCAGCCCTTCTCCCACCAGCAAACTCCTCACTCTCAACTTACCAACAGGCCAATCGCAGCAATACAGCCATGGGAGTACTTCTGTTTGCTCCCGCGGCTGTACTAGAGTCTGATGCTGGCGCATTTTTCAAGGTACACAGGAATTGCTTCTGTGTACCTTTGAAATTGTTCTGGCTTTGGACTCTAGCAAAGTCGTGGGAGCAAATCCAGGCTGAAAACTCACTTCTGAGCCTACTTTTGGATCCTGATGCTCCTCACTGTTGTCCACTACTTATGTGTAGCTCACCATACTCTAGTCCCCAGGTTTGTGATGTTTCTTTCATCTTGAATAGAGTGTAAGCTCTGATGAGCAGGGACCGTTCTTACATCTATATATACAGCGCTGTGTACACCCTGTAGTGTTATGCAAATGATTAGCAGCAGTAGTAGTAGTAGGTGGTGGTATCTCTAAAGTAAAGGGGTGGGGGCTGTGCCAGCATCTGCACCACAATGGAAACATGCAGGGTGTGAATCTACACGACGGCATTGCAAGACAAAAACTGGACACTCATGTAGAAAAAAGGAGACAGCGGGTGTAAGTGGAGTCAGAAAATAAAAGTTCCTGCAGACGTACACAAAAATGCACTCCAAAACGGATTGTTTAGTAAAATGCTGCGCTAAAATTCAACAAAAGCAACTTTTGAATTGAAGCAGCTTGTGTCTGTCGGCTCACAGGTTGGCACATGCACTTCCGAGCTGGCAAAACCACATTCTGAGTTTGTCAGCAAAGTTAAAAAGCAGCAGCTACTCGGATTCTGAACCCCCCCCCCCCCCAACATCCCCGGCATAACAGACGGACAGAGCTAAGTCCACAAGTCCCTTACAATTTGATGCATCATGGAAAACATGAACCCATCTGCTCCACAAATGCTAAAGAACGCCTGGCACCTGTTGGTTAAAAAAGGCAAAAGATTTGCCACAGGTTTGGCTATTACAGTAAAACAAAGGGCCACTTGTATTATCCGCCTTCCAGAGCCATAAGACTTGGGACAGCTTAAGAATGCTTATGGAGTGGGAGGGAAAGAAGAGAGGGGGAGGGGAGAAAAACCCTCTTGTAGACTCTCCTTCCCCAGTGATGGTTGTCACATGCATGGACTTGGAAAACCAATCTGGAAATTCCTCACTTGCTCCTGATACCTAGAAAGTCAGCTGGCCAGGCCCCATTCTCTGGCACCTGCTGCCCATCAATCTCGCAGTGGGTGTAGTGACTTAAAAGCTCCTGGAACTAGGACGACAATTTACTGTGCAATGAGAAACAAAGCCAGGCTGGCAGAGCTGCCTCGGATTAGCAAGGAGGAAAACAGACTCTGAAGCAGCATTTCATTTTGTGAAATACACTATCTAGAAAACGCACCAGAGATTGCCTAACCCCTGAGCGATATAAAAGACAAAGCAAACACCTACTTACAGAATCTATTGCTTTCATTTGTTTTATGTTTTCTTTTTATTTTACTGGTTATTGTACAGTATAGTAACACAGTAAATGATGACAGAGACCAGCATGGTCTGTCAGTTCTTCTCAATAGGGTGGCTGCACCTCTTGCTCCATGCAGGTTACTCCCTCCCCCCCCCCCCCCCGATGCTTTTCTTTAGGGTTGTACCTGCGGCTCTGTGCAGGGTGCTCTTATCTATGCCTTTTTTGACGAGTAAAAGTCATCTAAATTTTGTTTTGATTCCATCCTCTTGAGATATACAGGGATCCTCTGTGTTTGTCCCATGCCTGACAAAAAGGTGTGAGCTCAATCTAAATCCCTTTTTGAGAATTCTGTCACTGTTTTTGTCTCCAGCGCCTCTCCAGGAGGTTATTTCAGCCATCCACTACCCTTTCTATGAAAATGTATTTCCTCATATCATTCATTCAATTTTGCTCAACAATCTTTTAGACTGAAATGAATGCAACAGTCTGAAATTTTATTTTTCCTAGTTGGCATTAACCTTTGCTCTAAGTCCTTGGGCCCAATAGTCAATGCTGACGCCTGGCAACCCAGCAGCTCCTGGGTTTTCTTGGCAGCGTGACCAGAAATAGATTGCCAGGCCTTTCTTCCGAGGCGATGGAGGATTAAGTGACTTGCCCAAGGTCACAAGGAGTGTTAGAGGGAATCAAACAAAAAGCGCATAATGAAAGTTTTTTTCGAGTATATCCGTAGCAAAACACCCGTGAGGGCATCAGTTGGACAATTACGTGATGGAGGGGTAAAAGGTGCACAGAGAGGACAAGGCCATAGCGGAGAGACTGAATGAATTCCTTCAATCTTTACCAAAGATGTAGGAAATTTACCCATGCCAGAAATGATATTTAAAGATGATGGATCAGAGGAATCTGTGAACTCTCATTAAAATCATCTGTAGTACCCAAAGACTGGAGAATGATCTGGGAAACTACAGACCAGTGAGCCCAACATCAGTACCAGGCAAAATGGTAGAACCCATTATAAAGAGTAAAATTCCTGAACATGTAGATAGTCATCGTTTTATGGGAGAAAGCCAACATGGATTTAGCCAAGGAAAGTCTTGTCTTACTAATCTGTTATATTTTTTTGAATGTGTAAATAAACAGGTAGATAAAAGGCGAGCTGAAAAGTCATGGGATAGGAGGCAGTTAGTATTGTGGTTTAAAAAATAAAAGCAGAGACGGGTATTTGTGACCAATGTTCCTCCTAAGCTGCACAGAGTCCTCTACCGGCATTCCTGCTGGTGGGGGGAGGTGCAAAGCGATTGCGAAAGTGATCACTCTTAGGATCCCGGGGCATTGGCAGGTCCCGAGGGACTGCCAATGCTGTGCAATCCTAAGCATGATCGCTTTGCACCCCCCCACCCCCCCCCCCCAGCAGCAGGAATGCCGACCAAGGACTCTGTGCAGCTTAATGGAAACATTGCATCTCCAGGAACAAGCAGGAATGTAGTCTTCACGTATGGGTATCGTCTGTACCGACGGATCCTGCGCGGGAACGCTCCCCAGCGTCCAATAGGAAAGCTTTTGGGAGCATCCCATAGCGCCTGTGTGCTGCCTTCCCACCTTTCCCAACTGTCCCTCTCCAGTTCTTCGTTTTCTGCGGAGCCGACAGGTCGCACACCCTGTCACCGCAGAAAATATTCCCTTTTTTTGTGGTCGCATCTGCCTTCCCTCGACGCTACACCGGTACCGCCGGTGGTTCTTTCTTTTTTTCTTTAAAAAACCCCTTTTCTTCTGGATGTCTATGTAGGCACCACTACTCCAGACCCCACACCTTAGGCGGTCGCCTACCTACACATTGGATGGCCTAGGACTGCGCACCACCAGCATATGGGCATGTCAGCATGGTGGGGGAGGGGTGATGGAGGGGACAGTGGCATCTGCCCACAGCAGACCAAGGCCAAGCCCTGTTCAGGTTGGTGGCATACAGTGCAACAGACAAGGTCTGTCTGATGAACAGTCATGGTATCCCCAGGGACTGACCTGCCTCTGTGGCAACAGTATAGTGCAGTACACACAGCCAGTGTGTCCTGGGGCAAAATGTCACAGGTTCAGGTCCCAGCTGTGGCTCTTGCAGACCATGTCCCTACATTTTACCCTACATAGCACATGCAACATAAACATGGGCACTCCCTAGAGCATCGGCCAACAGGGGCACAAACACCCACACCCACAGGCTCCACTATCCAAAGCCTCATGGAGAGTCAGGCTCTTGGGCCCGGCATGGAGCAGCAGTTACCACCAAAGTGGAGTGGAGGAGTGGCCTAGTGGAGTGGAGGAGTGGCCTAGTGGTTGGGGCAAGGTACTTCAGGCCGGAAGGTAGGGGGTTCAAATCCCACTAGAGGACAGCAATCTTGGGCCGGAAGGACTGGGGTTTCTAGTCCCACAGGTGCTCCTTGTGGTCTTGGGCAAGCCACTTAACCCTCCATAGCCCATGTTCCCTGTAAAATAGTTCTCTGTGTGCTGTGCTTTCCTGTCTAATCAATGTGTTTATACCTCAAAAATTTCCTGTCATGATTTGACAATTTCCAATCTGTAATCAAACCGCTGCTGATCGCTGGAAGTAGCGTTATACAAATGTATACTAAATAAATAAATAAATAAATAAACAAAGCACTACTACTAGCACCTGCATACCTTAGCAATGCCTGCACTAGTGTGGCGGGCAGGGCTGCCAACCACTCCTATCTTTGCACAGTGCTGAAATAGGAGTGGGAGTGTGTGTATATCTATCCATTGTTTTGTGGCTGCCTTCTTCTCACTGGGCCCACAATGCTTACACTGTTTCCAGCGTTAGCCTGCCAATGTGAATAATGAGGAGCAAGGTATTGTGGGTATGGCCCAGACAGGGCGGACTGGGCAGGATGCATCTGCACAGGGTGTAGGGCAATGGCTGGGACATTGTAGTGCCCGACCACCACCTGCATGGGCAGAGTGGCCACAGCATGTCATGCTGGGAGGTCACTCTCACTGTGACTGAGCAGTGACCATGGCATGTCTAGGTTCCCACATAGTGCTATACAGTGTTTCCCTCAAGTGATATCTGTGTGTTCCCTGTTTTTGGGCCCAGTCACTGAGATACCTGCTTGGTGTCTGTGCTTACATCCCACTTCTGGGTGCACATAGTTCCTCTGGGAACATGCACTATGGACTGGCTAGCGGACTGTCTGCGGTTAGCTTGTGCATGGCTGGAACACCTTGCAGGGTGCAGCAGGTGCAGACTGACTGTGCCCTCTGCTGGTGAATGTCAGGTTGTGGTGGGGGACAACTGAGCTTTTCCAGGCCTACTGCCTGTCTGCCAGTGCCCTTGTGACAAGTACAGATCTGCATCAACTGACCTGGACGGCACTCTTTCACCAGCAGGACTGGGGTTGCTGGTCCCACAGCCCTTCAACATGTTCCTCTACTGCCTCCATTGCAAAGATGTAGAGTGTGGGTCTGTTGGGGGCAGATCCTGTCCACCACCTTGACCCAGAGAGGGCGGTTTGGTAGGTGGTGCTACATAATCTGCATGTGAGTCCAGACACCCCCCTGCTCTTATAGCAAGTGACCATGGCAACCACACTGGATATGCACTATTCTGGGTGCGTCATGGTCCACGAGGGCTAGACGTGACTGGGGAATACAGATGGGCACAGGATTATCTTAGGTGTGTCTGCAAGGAATACCTGTCACACTGACAGCGATGGGGACCTGCAGCAAAGCCTATCTCAACCAACCCGGGTACTGCGGATCTGGTGCTGGCTGCCCCACCTCACCCTCAGGGTGAGCACAGAACCCTCACAATGGCATGGTCTGTAGCTACTCTGTGCCAGTATCACACACGGTCAGTGCCTCCTATCAAGCTGAGGTGCTGGAGAGGTGCATACCCCATCTGGTGATCAGATGTAGACTGCTGTTCTGCATGTGCATTGCATCATGAGTACTGGTGGGTTTACCCTATCCTGGTAAACACAGCAGACATTTTGTGCGATGACCTGCAGTCTTTCTGTAGCCAGCCATTGCTGTGACAAAAGCCATAGAGGTATAGCCCACTGGTTAATACAATGACTTCCTAGGTAGAGGCGATGGGTTCAATCCCTCAGTGGTCTCATTTTATTAAGCCTGTCTGAGGCAAGTCCTTTTTGTTCCTGTGACAGTCATATCTCTGCAGATCTGTGCTGCCAGCACATAATACCCTCAGCACAGTTGCCAACCATCCTTCTGTCCGTCTAGCTGCGTCTGTCAGCTGTGTAGCATCCTGTCTTCATGTGCTGGCTGCTACCCCATGTCCTACACTGGTACCCTTTTCTGCATTGCGTCTCTTCATGCTTGCCTCTCCTGTGTCTGCTCTGCATGGCACTACTACTCCTCTGTCCTCCTATCTTTGCAAATATCTTGACACCTCTACCTACACTGGAGGACACGTATTTCCCATCCGCTGCCACCCACTGTCATTGTAGCGCTTTACATTGCCAACACCCTGTGCATCGGTACAGCTGCCTCCGATATGTTTGTCCATTTTACCAGCTGCCACATAGGCTGCACGCAGATTTGGCAGGTCCATCAGCTCTTACCTCTGCTTCCTTCCATCACTTGTCCATTGCCTTTCCTTGGTGATCTGTGCAGTGTTAGGGTTACATCTGTTTTTTGGCCTTACATTTCATGCTTGTCAACTTGGGGCACCTTACTGCCCTTAGGGCACCATATCTTGGGCCACCTTAACATCCTTAGGGCACGTTATACGGCACCTTATAGGGTGCCTTATAAGGCGCTTTATAAAGACGCCCTGTAAGCCTTAACGTGCCTTGTTTGTCAGCCTTAATGTGCAATGTCCCGTTAATGTGCGATAACTGGCCAAGGCGCCCTTTACCGCGTGTTAAACAGACATTGCTACCTTAATGCCGGTACGCCCACTTCCTTATATGGCATTGGTAATGTTACCGCTGCACTTAACGCCGGTAACATTAACGCGCCTTAGTAAACATATCCCTTTGATGTACGAGGTGTGTAAAAGCAGTTCGTCAGATTTACGATGAGTGAAAAAATTGAACAGCAAATTTGAATTCAGTTCTGCCAGAAACTTGGAGATTCATGCAAAGAAGCTTATGACAAGTTACAGCCAGTATATTGCCATGAATACATGGGTCGTGCTCGGGTTTGACTGGTACAGACATTTCCAATAGGGCTGCCAAAGTGTTGACAGTGACAAATGTTCTGGAAGGCCATCCACGAGCAGGAATGAAGACAAAGTTGAAGTAGTGCATGCCGCAATACACTCAAATTGTTGATTGACTATCAGGGAGCTTGCTGAGGACATGGACATTAGTTTCAGGTTGGTACAGTCCATTCTTACTGTCAATTTGGGGATGAGACATGTGTCTGCAGAATTCGGGCCAAAACTCTTGTCCCCTGCATTAAAAATGACTCCGATTTCATCAAAAAGATTACTGGTGATGAATCATGGGTTTATGGTTATGACCTGGAAACTAAGGCTCAATCCTCACAATGGAAGATTTCAGACTCTCTATTCACATACTTCAAAGACAGAAATAATGCCAAAGAAGCAAATATTATCCAGTCAAAAATAAGTTCCAGGACAAGGAATCATGATATGAGGTTCCAAGGGTAGACTCAAGAGTAACATCCAAAAATATTTCTATTTTGAAAAGAGGGGTAGGTGCCTTGAGTGGCCTTCTGGGAGAAGTGGTGAATTAAAAAAACAGGAACAGAATAATAAAGCAAAAACATAGAATAAGCACAGAGGGATACATAGCTGTGAGGAAATGAGATCAACTGGGGTCTTTGGTGGTTGTTAAGTGCCATCAAATCAGTGTCAACTCCTAGTACTTCTGTGGATAGTTGTCCATGTCATGACTATCTGCTGAGTTTTCTTGGCAGCATGTAACCGGAAGTAGATTAGCAGACTTTTTTTTCACACAGTTAGCCTACAGCACCTGGTATTCCAAGGTGGTCTTCCATCCAAATATTAATCAGGCCTTACTCTGCTTAGCTTTCAAGATCCAACAAGATCAGGCACACTCAGGGTGGCGTGGCCTCAGTGGGGTCTATGGTATGCACCAGGAAATAAATTGAACAGATTATTGTTGTTGTTAAGTGCCTTTGAGTCGGTGTCGACTCATGGCAACCCTCTGGATAGTTTTCCTAAACTGTCTAGAACTACAGTGCAATGTGTTTTGTTGTGACTATCCAATGGGTTTTTGTGGTAAGATACGGAAGTAGATTGCCAGGCCTTTCTTCCGCGCGGTTTAATTCTAGTGTTGTTGCCATTGTCACAGAAATGTGATCCTCTGCCGCCAACACCGTCACATTCTGTTGCTGCTCAGATGGGTGGTTTGTCTTGGTCAGGCACTTCAGCTGAGGCCTGTCCTTGGGAGACCCTTTCAGTAGTTAACCTACCAATAGCTTAGCCCTCAACATCACTGATGCACACAAGCCCTCGCAGCAGGTTAGATGGGTCTTATGGTCCCATGTTAGGAATAGCTAAGGCATTCATTTGTGTTTGTTTTTTTTATGGTAGCTTTTATGCATATTTTAGTGAGTTTGTGTTTGTGTATGGAGGGGAAGGGGAGATCGGGGAGCTCAGAAAATGAAATGAGTCAAAATCACCCCCTTTTATACACAGACACTATTCTCTTACATGATTAGATTGCTTTAGCCTATCTATGCCCATTGGGTTAAGAGCCGTACAGAGGTTGAATACACATTTAATACAATAAACAAATGAATAATTTAAAATCCTGTTTTGCCTCCATCAGTTTCCTTTCAAGGGCTCTAATGTTCTCAATCACTAGCTCCTTGAACAGGATAAAGTGTTTGTTTTTGACACCTTGTTAAAGCGATCCTGTCTGCCTGACATGTTAATGCCCGTGACTATAGAAGCGTCTAAGGACACAATCCACCCAGTAGCCATCCCCAGCACCATAATAACATTTAAAGGACACACAGTGAGGTTGTAATGCATTTCCTGTAAATTGTTGCTATCGGGAACAAAGGAAGCAAAGTGCCTGATCTATGCTTCTCAGTTTTAGGTATGTAAAGTTTGGTGAAATTTTAGCCACAGATGCTTATGTTTCAAGCAGAGGTACTCATCAAACTGAGCTTCCTAAACACAGATGCCTAGGTTGGGCACCTAGGACTGGAAATCATTGTTGAGACACCTTTGGCTCCATCCACTTTTTAGGTGCCTCATAAAAAAGGCACTTAAATTTAGTAACTAAGCTGGGGGGGGGGGGGATTTTCATTTATGCAAATCAAAATATCTGACTTCTGTTAGGCATTAGGATCTTTCAAATAGTGACCTTAAGTGTTTTTCTGATAACATGGTTTCAGTATCGAATTATTAAAATTAATTTATTTTATTTATTTAAGCAGTTTTCCTATACCGCCCCTTCCAGAGATCAAGGGCGGTTTACATTAAACAAACCATTTTACAGAGAACGTGAGATAACTGTGTACAGATAACTATGTACAGTTACTATGTACAGAAAACCCCCCAACTATATACAATGTTATCGTCTTGCCTCTGGACAATTAGCAGGATTTCAACAACTATATACATGTGGGTAAGGGTTGCATCTAAACAGGGTGAACAATTATGCATCAGTCATTGTTGTTAAAGTGTTCAACAAGGAGAAGTGTTTTTAGCTCTTTCCGGAATGTCTGGAGGTCTTTTATTGATCTGATGGTGTCTGGCAGAGAGTTCCATAGTGTCGGAGCAGTGTATGTAAAGGCTCTACTACTGGTTATTTGCTTTGTTTTACGGATTGTGGATGGAATGGCAAGTATGTTCTTGTTGTTCTTTCTTCTGTTCCTAGAATCTGTTTGTGTGTGAATTCTAGATGAGAGGAAGGAGGGTGAGATGATGTTTTATATTTTATTCTGCTCATTATCGGGAGCCAATGTAGATTCCTTATCGTCACTCCAGTCCAGTCCCTTTACTTCTGGGTTGCGCAACCCTTCCAGCAGCTTGGAGGCTGAGCCCAACCTTTTTGGAGGGGGGGCGGTATAAATACCACTGGGACCACCCACCAACTCCAGTATTCTCAGCCTCCAAGCAGCTGGAGGGTTCCGTAAGCCTAGGGCTTACTGGAGTCTTCCTAATTCTTTTTAAAAAATACCTTATTACTTTTATTATCTTTTATTATCTTTAATTTTACTTATCTTAATTTCCTCTGTGTTTTCTTTCGTTTAAAATTAAGCAGTCTCTGCCTCTTTAATTGCTCCTGCCTGCTCTCTCCTCTCTCCCTCCCCCCCCCCCCCCCCAGGCGGGCCGGGCATCGGAGGTGATCTGTGCTAGCAGTACCGAGGAGCGTTTAACTGAGCTCTGCGGCTGAGATCCGGCTGTCTCCCGAGGATTTCCTTGACCGATTGGTCCTACCTCGCGCCGAAGCCCTCCCGGAGGCTGAGCGCTTGAGGCAACGCCGGGAAACAGATTCTGGACGCCGGACCCGTCCTGCAGCTAAAGGACGCGGCGGCGAGCCTCGGGCCTCCCGATCGCGGAGGGGAAGAGGATTTCGACATTTCAGCCAGGACTCGACTTCCAGTTCCCTGCGGTTCCCGGAGGGGAGAATAAGCGGCTCAGAGGACAGACTCGCGATCCCCCGTTAGGCTCCACGTGGGGAGGCCTACCACGTGTAGAGCCAACGGGCAGGGATCGCTGAGCCGGGCCCAGTCAGCACGGCAGCTGCAAACTGCAAGTATATTGCTAAAAGGAACTTATTTCATTTTAATCTAATTTAAATTTAAATTTAGTTTAGTTTGTTTGGTTTGATGTGATTTTAATTAAATTTTTACATTATCCTCCTTGCATCGGTTTTGGTTGGGGCTAACATTGCAAAATTAATAGAGGGCCTTTCAGCTGCTTTTCTCTCGGAGAGACCTTTAGCCCGCTGAAGGAGAGAGCACCTACACGGGCCTATCGGTGCAGTTTGCTGAGCCTTAGGCCCGTTGCTCAGGTCCCTTAGGAGTTAGGGCCTTGATAACTGGAATCAAGAGTATGGCGGCCAAACCTAGATGTCCTTCCTGCGGCACGCGCAGAGGCACTTCCTCGGAGGCAGGAGTCTGCAGGGCTTGTGCTGCAGTAGCTGCCTCCGTGGAACAAGAAATGAACTTGGCCATAATCCAGCCCTCTCAGGGGTCTGCAGACTCCTTAGAAGGGGAGGGGGGGTCCCAATTTCCTCCCTCAAGGTCTTCGGATTTACCCACCCCTCCTCCTCCCCCTTCGCCACCCCCATCTGGGACAGGGGGCGCCGGGGATTTTTTCTCCCCAGACTTCATTCTTTTGCTCCATAAGGCTTATTGCCTGCGGAAGCAGGGCTCAGGGACAGGAGAAGCGGGTCTAGCGGCAGAAGCCAAGCCCAAGAGGGCTTGCAATCCAGACCCGGACATTCCACCTAAACGTCCCCGTCTGGGCCTTGAAGACTCCCTAGCGTCCCTCTCCCAGGGCACCCCGGAGGAGGATGGCTCTGACAAGGACTGGGATGAAGAAGAGGAAGAGCTGGAAGAAGGAGAGATCCCTGAAGAAGATCATTCACGGATAATTCGAGTCTTTCGTCGGGAGGAGCTTCCAGCACTAATTAATGAATCCCTAAAAGTCCTCAATGTGGCCTCAGACACACCAGCAGAGGAGGAGGCGCTGGAGGATCCATTAATCCAGGCCATTAGGAGATCTCAGAAAGTTTTCCCTGTCCACAGAGTAGTGCGTCAGATGATCCAAGAAGAATGGGATCAACCTGAGTCCAGTTTAAGGGGAGTCCGATCCATGTCTCGCCTATACCCACTTCCAGAGGCAGACAAAGAGCTGCTGAAGTCTCCCAGGGTGGATGCAGCGGTATCAGCAGTCACCAAGAAGACTACTATCCCAGTGGAGGGCAGCACTGCCCTTAGAGATTCTCAAGACAGAAAGCTAGATACCCTCCTTAAGCAAGCCTTTGATGTGAGTGCCCTTGCCCTGCAGGCCTCGGTGTCGGGAGCCTGGGTGGCAAGAGCCTGCTTAAGGTGGTCACAACAACTTCAGGCAGCAGAGGGACAAACAGGCGAGGCTCAGGCCCACTCTGCGAGGTTGGAATCCGGAGCAGCCTACCTGGCGGATAGTCAGTATGACCTCATCAGAAGCCTAGCCAAAAACATGGCCTCGGTGGTGGCGGCTAGGCGCTATCTGTGGCTACGGAATTGGGCGGCGGACGCCTCCTCGAAGGCACGCCTGAGCCATCTTCCCTTTAAGGGGAAACTGTTATTCGGAGAAGATTTGGAGAAGTTGGTTAAGGACCTGGGCGAGTCCAAGGGGGGCAGGCTGCCTGAGGATAGACCAAAGCAAGGACGGCCCCTAGCCCCAGTGCGTACCCAGCCCAGGGACTCCCGAAGGTTCCGTCCAGCCAGGTCAAACTCCTTTTCCAGGGGCCGGTTTCCCTCGAGGGGACAAGGTTTTAGGGGGTTTCGAGGAGCAGGCCGAGGCTTCGGGGGGTCCTCCTCCTTCTCCTCCTCCCAGGGTAATAGAAAACAATGAGGTGACGGGGGGCCAGGGGGAAGAACCGTCGGTGGGCGGTCGCCTAAGGCGCTTTCTTCCCGCCTGGTCCCGGGTCACGTCCGATCAATGGGTCCTAGAGGTTATCAAAGACGGCTATGCTCTCGAATTTGCGAAACAAATACACCCAGCCTTTGTTCAATCTCCCTGCGGTTCTTCAGCAAAGAGGGCGGCGGTAGAGTCTACTCTCTCCCGTCTAATAACGCTCGGGGCCGTGGTCCCGGTACCACCAGACCAGTGCGGTTCTGGTCGGTACTCGATTTACTTCGTAGTGCCAAAGAAGGGAGAGTCCTTTCGCCCGATCCTGGATCTAAAACAAGTCAATCGCTGCCTCAGGGTCCCACATTTCCGGATGGAGACCCTACGCTCAGTCATAGCAGCCGTAAGGGGCGGGGAGTTCCTAACGTCCCTCGATCTGACAGAAGCCTACCTGCACATCCCGGTCAGGGCCTCCCATCAGCAATTTCTGAGATTCGCAGTGCCAAGGGGCCACTTTCAATTCCAGGCCCTGCCTTTCGGCCTAGCTACGGCTCCAAGAACGTTCACCAAAGTGATGGTGGTAGTGGCGGCCTCCCTACGAAAAGAGGGAATACTGGTGCACCCCTACTTGGACGATTGGCTAATCCGGGCCAAGTCGGAGGAGGAAAGCCACTCCATGACGGCAAGAGTGATTCAAGTCTTAGAAGAATTGGGCTGGGTCATCAATCGAGCAAAGAGCAAGTTGACTCCCTCCCAGGAACTCGAGTACCTCGGGGCAAGGTTCGACACCAGCAAGGGCAGGGTATTTCTGTCTCGGTCAAGATCAAGAGAACTGAGACTGCTAGTCACGCAGTTCCTGGCAAGACGAATCCCCACGGCGTGGCATTATCTTCAGGTCCTGGGAACAATGGCAGCGGCGATAGAGGTGGTGCCATGGGCCCGAGCCCACATGCGGCCATTGCAGAGGGCTCTATTGCGTCGATGGTCGCCCCAGCACCACCCCTTGACAATGCAGTTACCTTGCGCTCCGCGGACCAAACAGACTCTACGCTGGTGGCAGTGCCCAAGGAACCTGGATTGCGGGATGCCTCTCGAGCCCCATCAGTGGCTATTATTGACGACGGATGCCAGCCTAGTAGGCTGGGGAGCTCACTGCAAGGACCAGTTTGTCCAGGGCAACTGGACTCCGCTGGAAGCACAATGGCCCATCAACAGACTAGAATTGCGGGCAGTCGGCTTAGCGCTCAGGGCTCTCGAGGCCTTAGTGCAAAAGAGAGCAGTTCGCGTTCTCTCCGACAATGTCACCGCGGTGGCTTACATCAACCACCAGGGCGGCACCAGCAGCCCCGCCTTAGAAAAGGAGGCGGGCACTCTGTTCCAGTGGGCGGAGACTCGGTTGGAAGCCCTGTCAGCCCAGCACGTAGCGGGAACGGACAACGTCACCGCAGATTATCTCAGCAGGTGCAAGATAGACCACGGAGAGTGGGAACTGGACCAGGAGACCTTCAACCAGATAGTGACACGTTGGGGCCTCCCAGTCATGGATCTCATGGCGAGGTTCTCGTCCGCCAAGGTGGACCGATTCTTCAGCCGACGAAAGGAAAGAATGTCCGAAGGCCTGGATGCCCTGTCACAGAAGTGGCCCTCGGAGGGCCTGCTCTACGTTTTCCCTCCCTGGGTTCTGATCGGAAAGGTTCTCCAGCGCGTGGAGTCTCACCAGGGCTTCGTAATCCTCATAGCTCCGGATTGGCCTCGCCGCCCCTGGTATGCGGATCTGGTGAGATTGATCGCCGACCAACCCTGGCGGCTCCCTTGCAAGAGGGACCTCCTGAGGCAAGGCCCGGTCCGTATGCCTCACGTGGATCGATTCTCGCTTACGGCCTGGCTATTGAAAGGGCGAGGCTCCTGAAGAGGGGTTATTCAGGAGCTGTCATCTCGACCCTGTTGAACGCTAAGAAGCGCTCAACCTGCCTCTCCTATGTTAGGACTTGGCGCATCTTCGAAGCATGGTGTGCAGAACACCGACGGAAACCCCTTTCCGCCTCTGTCCCAGAGATCCTAGAATTTCTTCAGGCAGGATTTGACAAGGGTCTAGCGCACAGCTCCTTGCGAGTCCAGCTAGCGGCAATCGCGTGCTATAGAGGTAAGGTCCGCGGCAAGGCCCTAGGGGCACACGCAGACGTCTCCAGATTCCTAAGAGCGGTGCGACGCCTGCGACCTCAACGGAGGTCGGTCATCCCCTCTTGGGACCTCAACCTAGTGCTTAACGCACTGACCAGGGAGCCCTTTGAACCAGTGAAGAGGGCCTCCTTAAAGGACTTAACCCTGAAGACAGTCTTCCTGGTCGCTATCTGCTCAGCAAGGCGAGTCTCCGAGTTGCAAGCGTTGTCCTCTCAGCCCCCCTTCCTATTGTTTCTCAAGGACAAGGTAGTGCTGCGAACGGTCCCTTCCTTCTTGCCTAAGGTCATCTCTCCCTTTCATGTGAATCAGGCAGTTAACCTCCCGGTTCTCCCCGCCGAGGGGCTTGAAGGCAGGGATAGCAAACTTCGCCTCTTGGATGTCCGGAGGACCTTGAAACGATACCTCTCCCGCACAGCCCCCTTCCGGAAGGCCGAGCAGCTATTCGTTCAGTTCGGGGGTCCCCACAAGGGGGAGGCGGCGGCCAAGGCATCCATCTCCAGATGGATCAGGGAAGCGATCGCTTCCGCCTACATACTGAAAGGGAAGCAGGTGCCTCCGGGTCTCCGAGCACACTCCACCCGGGCACAGGCTACCTCATGGGCAGAATTCGGTCTAGTTCCTCCGCTAGATATCTGTAGGGCAGCGACTTGGTCATCGCTGCATACCTTCACCAAGCATTACAGGCTCGACATACAGAGTGCAGCGGACACTCGTTTTGGTCTGGCGGTCCTTCAGTCCGGTATTCCAGAACCCACCCAGGATTGAACTGCTCTTTTACATCCCAGAAGTAAAGGGACTGGACTGGAGTGACGATAAGGAAAAAGTAATTAGATCTTACCTGCTAATTAGTGTTCCTGAAGGAACGACAGTCCAGTCCCTGATCCCACCCGGTTAGGACCTCACAGTCAGACGGAAGCTTTGAGCCGAGCGTGGGGCCAGGTCGGGGTGAAGGAATGCGGGAGAAAGTCGGATTCGGCAGCCTCAGGCATATCACCTCCTCCCATAAACATTTCTCCACTCATGCTCTCTACTCTCTATATATAAAAAAAAAAAAAAAAAAGTTAAGACATATATAGTCTATGTGATGTTATTTAGGTTCTTATGTTATATAGGTCCTTATGTTATATAGGTCGCTAATGGAATTCCTTTAGGTCTGCTTTTTCATTCGATTACTGGAGTTGGTGGGTGGTCCCAGTGGTATTTATACCGCCCCCCCTCCAAAAAGGTTGGGCTCAGCCTCCAAGCTGCTGGAAGGGTTGCGCAACCCAGAAGTAAAGGGATTGGACTGTCGTTCCTTCAGGAACACTAATTAGCAGGTAAGATCTAATTACTTTTTCTTATGTGATATGTTCTGTGAGGCGAGTTTTGGAAATAATTCAAGCGGTCACATTTTGGGCTAGTTGTAAGGTATTGATGGTCCTTTTAGGGAGGCCTTGCAGTAAGCTGTTACAATAGTCCCATTGTGGGGTTATAAGGGCCTGGGCGACTGTTCAGAAATCACTAGGTTCTAAGAGGGGTCTGAGGTTCTGGATTGTTCTTAGTTTAGAGAATATAGTCCTGGCTGTTTTTATATGAGATGTCATACTGAGGGATCTGTCTAGAATGATTCCCAGGTATTTAACCTCCTGCTTTACTGGAAGTATATGGTGATTTGTATGTTCAATTCAAGGGGGGGGGGAGTGAAGCTTAAATTTCTTGTTGTGAACATAATTTCAGTTTTTTTAAAGTTGATATGGAGGTTGTTTTTACCCAGCCAGGATTCTATCTCAAGAATGCAGTCAATCATATTGTTGTAAATGGGGTTTTATTATGTTTACAGGAGTAGATAACATAATATCGTCTGCATATATGAGAGATTCAGTTTTGTGTCTTTTAAAAATTGAGCAGATTGGCTGGATGTAAAGGTTGAAGAGAAGGGCTGACAATGCTAAACCGTGGGGGATTGATTCCCTGTTCTTGAGGAAAGGAGTGGAGGATTCATGCTTAATTCTTACAGATTGGTACCTATTGGAGATGTATGATTTAAATCATTTTAATGTAGTACCAGCTATTCATAATTTGTGTTAGTTGAGTGATGAGAGTATTGTGATCAACATTGTCAAATGTTGAGGTAACGTCTATGAAGGCAAGTAGGAATGCTTAGTTCACATTATCCATGCCACGGATGAGGGAGTCTAATAGGACCAATAGTAAAGTTTCAACTCCATGGCATGGGTGGAAACCGTATTGGTTTCTGTCCACAGGGGCGTTTGTGAAGTCCTGCAATTGTATTTGGACTATTTTTTCAATGATTTTTGCTAGGAAGGGGATGCTTGCAATTGGCCTATAGGAGATGGGGTCGTCACTATTTATTTATTTAGACAGTTTTGTATACCACCTTATCCTTCAATCAAAGTGGTCACAACACAATTGGGGGATACATTTTAACATGAGGGGATATGAGACACATACACTAATACTTACAGGGAACATGGGAAATGGAGGGTTAAGTGGCTTGCCCAAGACCACAAGGACCACCTGTGGGACTAGAAACCCCAGTCCTTCCGGCCCTCCCGGATCTGTTCTTGAGTATTGGGCAAATGGCGGATTGTTTGAGGTCATTTGGCATAGTTCCTTGGAGGAGAGATTAACTATGTTGAGAATGATTGGAGCTAGTTCAGTTTTGGATGCTTTTATCCAAGCCACAGGGTAAGGATCCAGAAGAAAAGTGGTGGTATTAATTTTAGCGATGGTTTCAAGTAACTGTTTTTCCTTGATAGTATGAAAAGAGTTCCATTTGCTAGAGGCAGGTAGACTTAACTGAGATAAGCTGGATGGGGGTTTGTTACTTTGTAGCTTAGAGGCAAAGTGGTCTGCCAGGATTTGTGTATTAATTGCTGTTCTAGGGGCCTCGTTATGGTGGGTTTTAGTTAGGAATTTAACAATATTGAATAGTTCCCTGGGGCGGTTGATGGCTTTATTTAGGATGCTTGTGTAGTGGTTTCTCTTTGCAGCTTGAATGGCTTCTTTATAAATATTAAGAGTTGCTGAGTAGAAGGCTTTAAGTTCTGGTGTTTTTTTGGATCTCCATCTTTTCTCAAGCTTGCGGAGCCCTTTTTCAAGGGTGTGTATATCATGGATGTTCCTTAGCAGAACTCCAGTCCAGTCCCTTTACTCTCGGGTTGCGTAACCCTTCCAGCAGCTTGGAGGCTGAGCCCATCATCGTTTTGATGATGGTGTGGTATAAATACCACTGGCACCACCCATAGGCACCAGTATTCTCAGCCTCCAAGCAGCTGGAGGGTTACCATAAGCCAGGAGCTTACTGGTCCTTAGTTCCTTTGATACCCTTTTTATTTAATTTCTTTAATTTCTTTATTTTACCTTTTCTTTAGTTGAGGGAGTTCTTCCTACTCCCGTGTTTTTTCCTTAGTTGAATCATTGACGAATTTGTCTTTTCCTTTGGCTCCAATTCTACCCCTCCCCCCCCCTTCCCGGTTCTCCCGAAGGCCTTGGGAAGGAGAGGGTTTACTGAGCAGCAGGGCATCCGGTGCTCCGGCTTCCGCTCCACTCTCTGTTACCTCGCGCCGAAGGCCCCGTGGCGGGCTGAGCGCTAGAGGCATCTCCACGCTGAAGCCCCGGTTCGGGGGCTGAGCACGGAGAACAGCAACGCTCCTCTCCCTACCTTGCTGCCGCCTCGCGCTTACAGCGGCTATCCAGGCTGAGCGCTAGAGGCGGCGGCGGATCGTCAAGGCGATTGCTCCAACGGCTGGGGGACCCGACGGCAAGAGCAATTTCGCAGGCCGCATGTACTGACTCCACATAGCTGAGGCCTACCACGTGGAGCCTATCTGCAGTCAGCGGGCACAGCGGGAGGAGCGCGGCCCGCAGAGCATCAAGTCAGCGAAATCGCAAGTATTGCAGAGACTCTATCTTCCTTGACTGTATTCCTAATTTATTTAAGTTATTTAATTTATGTAGTTTATTCCATTTATTGATTTGGTTTATTTGGGGCTTGGTTAGGGTCCTCGCCCAGGCCCCCCCCCCCCCCCATTTGGTTCCATTTAGTTTCATTAAATTAATTTCAGTTCTTTGTTTTTTGTTCTTTGGATCCTTGATAGTATGAAAAGAGTTCCATTTGCTAGAGGCAGGTAGACTTAACTGAGATAAGCTGGATGGGGGTTTGTTACTTTGTAGCTTAGAGGCAACGTGGTCTGCCAGGATTTGTGTACTAATTGCTGTTCTAGGGGCCTCGTTATGGTGGGTTTTAGTTAGGAATTTAACAATATTGAATAGTTCCCTGGGGCGGTTGATGGCTTTATTTAGGATGCTTGTGTAGTGGTTTCTCTTTGCAGCTTGAATGGCTTCTTTATAAATATTAAGAGTTGCTGAGTAGAAGGCTTTAAGTTCTGGTGTTTTTTTGGACCTCCATCTTTTCTCAAGCTTGCGGAGCCCTTTTTCAAGGGTGTGTATATCATGGATGTACCATTTTTTCAGATGGTCTGCGGGTGATTTTCTTGCCAGTGCCATTGGATATTGCTGCTTTATTGATTGTAGAGTGCCAGTTCCTTACTGAATCATCTAAATTCAGTGTTGGAGAGGTGAGTTGAGGGAGTATGTTATTCAGGAAAGCTTCTTTGTTGAAGTGCCTGATTCCTTATCGTCACTCCAGTCCAGTCCCTTTACTTCTGGGTTACGCAACCCTTCCAGCAGCTTGGAGGCTGAGCCCAACCTTTTTGGGATGGGGCGGTATAAATACCACAGGAACCACCCACAGCTCCCATTATCCTCAGCCTCCAAGCAGCTGGAGGGTTCCGTAAGCCTAGGGCTTACTGGAGTCTTCCCTTTTTTAACTCTTATTTCTTTTAAGTTCTTTTAAGTTCTTTACCTACTGATTTATTCATTTACTTAGTTACCTTGTTTTTATTAGTTCTGTACCTTTAATTTTTAGCCTGCCTGCTCTCTCCCTCCCTCCTCCCCCCCCCCCCCGTAGCTGGGCTGGGCTGGGTATCGGAGGTGATTCTTGCCTACAGCAGCGAGGAGGACCAGTCAGAGCTCCTCTCGCGGCTGATCCGGCCGTCTCCTGCATCCTCTTTTCGGAGACCTGCCCTGCCTCGCGCTGAAGCCCTCCTGGTGGCTGAGCGCTTGAGGCACGCCGCGACTGTCTTCCTCCTGCCGGTCCCGTCCCAGAGCGAAGGGACGCGGAGTCGAGCCCCGGAGCAGCGATTACAGCTCCTTTTCAAGCGGCGACGGAAGGAAGTCTTACCGGAGCAGGAGGGCGGTTTTCTACCCCGATCCTTCGATTTTCAACAGAGCAAAGGCGGACTCGCGGTCCTCCGTTTTGGGCTCCACGTGGTTGAGGCCTACCACGTGTGGAGCCAACGGACTGAGATCGCTAAGTCGGGCCTGTGCACAGCGACAGAAGAGGCTCCAAACAGCAAGTACCGGGTTAAATTACTGGGTTTTTGTTTGGCATTTTGCTTTCTTTAGGTTCATTTATTTCATTTAATTTTAATTTTAAGTCTTTTTAAGTCTTTTTATCCTTATTTTGGTTTTGAGTTTGTTAGTTTCTGAGCAAGAGGTCTCTTGCAATTCCAGGGGGATAGAAAGTGATCTGGGGAGCTGTTGATCCATTGCTTGAGGGGAGAGCACACACATTTAAGACTGTTTAGCCTCGGAGTTCTACAGTTTCTGGTAGGCCAATTGTTTAAGCCTGTGCGGTCAAGCAGGGCTTCAGTACCCCCGTATCAAGGACATGACTGGCAAGTCACGGTGCCCAGCTTGTGGCACTCGTAGAGGTACTTCCTCGGAGGCAGGGATCTGCAGGGGTTGTGCTGCAGTGGCGGCCTCTGTAGAACAAGACATTAACTTGTCCATGGCTCAGACCTCTCAGGGATCCGGGGACCCTCTGGAAGGAGAGGGAGGGTCTCAGTTCCCTCCTCCTCCCTCCTCAGAGTTACCCGCCCCTCCTCTGCCCCTTTCGCCCTCTCCCACAGGGGAGGGGGGGGTCGGGGATCTCTTCTCCCCTGATTTCGTCCTCTTGCTCCATAGAGCCTATTGTATGCGCAAGCAGGGGTTGGGAGTAGGGGAGACGGCCCCGACGGCGGAAGCCGGGTCATCCCGACCAGTGAGGACAAGCAGTCAGAACTCCGGGATACCTCCTAAGCGCTCTCGGCTGATGAGTGAGGAGCCCCTGACGTCCCTTTCTCAGGGCACCCGGAGGAAGAGGGCTCTGACAAGGATCTAGACGAGGAAGAGGGGGAGATCCCTGAGGAGGATCAGTCTCGTATAATTAGAGTTTTTCATCGAGAGGAGCTCCCGGCGCTAATCAATGAGTCCCTGAAAGTACTCAATGTAGCCTCAGACGTCCCAGCAGAGGAGGAAGCGTTGGAGGACCCCTTAATCCAGGCCATTAGGAGGTCCCAGAAGGTCTTTCCTGTCCACAGGGTGGTTCGGCAAATGATCCAGGAAGAATGGGATCAACCAGAGTCAAGTTTAAGGGGGGTCCATTCGATGGCTCGCCTATACCCTCTTCCTGAGGCAGACAAAGAGCTGCTGAAGTCTCCCAGGGTAGATGCTGTGGTATCAGCAGTTACAAAGAAGACAACTATCCCAGTCGAGGGCAGCACGGCCCTGAGGGATGCTCAAGATAGGAAACTGGACACGCTTCTGAAGCAAGCCTTTGATGTGAGCGCTCTTGCCTTACAGGCCTCCGTTTCGGGGGCCTGGGTGGCACGGGCCTGTTTGAGGTGGTCACAACAGCTTCAGGCAGCAGAAGGCTCCACAGAAGAGGCACAGGCCAACTCGGCTAGGTTGGAATCAGGAGCGGCCTACTTGGCGGATAGTCAGTATGACCTCATCAGGAGCCTAGCTAAGAACATGGCCTCGGTGGTTGCAGCTAGACGCTACTTGTGGCTACGTAATTGGGCAGCCGACGCATCCTCAAAGGCTCGCCTGAGTCGTCTTCCCTTTAAGGGGAAGTTGTTGTTTGGGGAGGATTTAGATAGATTCGCCAAGGTCCTTCACCAACTTAAGGGCGGCAGGCTCCCGGAAGACAGACCGAAACAAGGGCGCCCCCTAGCTCCGGTGCGTAGCCAACCCAGGGATCCCCGGAGGTTTCGTCCAGCCAGGTCGAACCCCTTTCCCAGGGGACGCTTCCCAGCAAGGGGGCAAAGCTCTAGGGGGTTTCGAGGAGCAGGTAGAGGTTTTGGCGCCTCTTCATCTTCCTCGGGGCCTAGGAAACAGCAATGAGAAGACAGGGGTCCAGGGGGAGGAGCTGCCAGTGGGTGGACGTTTAAGGCAGTTCCTTCCCGCCTGGTCCCGGGTCACATCCGATCAATGGGTCCTGGAGGTGGTCTGAGAGGGCTAGTCTCTCGAATTTGCAAAGCAAATACTTCCAGCCTTCGTTCAGTCTCCTTGCGGTTCCCCTTTAAAGAGGGCGGCTATAGAAACTACTCTCTCCCGACTCATAGTGCTCGGGGCCGTGGTCCCAGTGCCTCCAGACCAGTGCGGCACTGGTCGATACTCAATTTACTTTGTGGTACCAAAGAAGGAGGGGTCTTTTCGCCCGATCCTGGACCTAAAGCAAGTCAATCGCTGTCTCAGAGTGCCGCACTTCCGGATGGAAACCCTACGATCGGTCATTGCAGCCGTAAGGGGCGGAGAGTTCCTAACGTCCTTGGACTTGACGGAAGCCTACTTGCATATTCTGGTCAGAAAGGCACATCAACAGTTCCTGAGATTCGCAGTGCCAAGAGGTCATTTTCAATTCCAGGCCCTGCCCTTCGGCCTAGCTAAGGCTCCAAGGACTTTCACCAAGGTGATGGTGGTAGTAGCGGCATTCCTACGGAAGGAGGGAATTCTAGTGCATCCTTATTTGGACGATTGGCTGATCCGGGCGAAGTCAGAAGAGGAACGTCGCTCTGCAACGGCCAGAGTGGTTCAAGTTCTGGAGGAGTTGGGGTGGGTCATCAATCGAGTAAAAAGCAGGATGACTCCCGCACAGGAACTCGAGTATCTCGGAGCAAGGTTCGACACCAGCAGAGGCAGGGTTTTCCTGTCCAGGACAGGGTCAAGGGACCTAAGGGTTTTGGTCACGCAATTTCTGGGCAGACGAAGCCCCTCAGCGTGGCACTACCTTCAGCTACTGGGAACCATGGTGGCGGCTATAGAGGTAGTACCGTGGGCCAGGGCCCACATGCGTCCTTTGCAGCGGGCTCTGCTGCGTCGTTGGTCCCCTCAGCATCACCCGTTGTCAATGCAGTTACCCTGCTCCCCTCGAATTCAGCAGACCCTTCGCTGGTGGAGGTGCCTAAGGAATCTGGATCGCGGGATGCCCCTCGAACCCCCACAGTGGTTACTGGTGACGACGGACGCCAGCCTGGCAGGTTGGGGAGCTCACTGCGAAGACTGGTTCGTCCAGGGCCGCTGGTCGCCGCTGGAGTCTCAATGGCCCATCAACAGACTGGAATTACGGGCCGTCACCCTGGCACTCAGGGCACTCCAGTCCTTAGTACTAAGCAGGGCAGTTCGCGTCCTCTCCGACAATGTCACCGCAGTGGCTTACATCAACCACCAGGGCGGCACCAGCAGTCCCGCCTTGGAGAAGGAAGCGGATGCCCTATTCCAGTGGGCGGAGGTTCGGCTGGAAGCGCTTTCAGCTCAGCACGTGGCCGGCACGGACAACGTTACGGCCGATTACCTCAGCAGGTACAAGATAGATCACGGGGAGTGGGAGTGGGAGCTGGAGCAGGAGACCTTCGACCAAATAGTTGCCCGTTGGAGTCCTCCGGTCATGGATCTCATGGCACGGTTCTCGTCCGCCAAGACAAGCCGGTTCTTCAGCCGGCGGAGGGAAAGGATGTCCGAGGGCTTGGATGCTCTGTCCCAGAAGTGGCCTTCGGAGGGTCTCCTCTATGTGTTCCCCCCTTGGGCCCTTATCGGAAAGGTCCTCCAACGGGTGGAGACTCACCAGGGTTTGATAATTCTCATAGCCCCGGACTGGCCTCGCCGCCCATGGTATGCGGATCTGGTGAGGTTGATCGCCGACCGGCCTTGGCGACTTCCCTGCAGAAGGGACCTACTGAGGCAAGGCCCAGTTTGGATGCCCCACGTGGATCGGTTCTCGCTTACGGCCTGGCTATTGAAAGGGCGCGGCTCCTGAAGAGGGGTTATTCGGGAGCAGTAATCACAACGCTGTTGAGTTCTAGGAAGCGATCGACCTGTCTTTCCTATGTGAGAGTTTGGCGCATTTTCGAAGCGTGGTGTGCGGAGCACCAAAGGAAACCCCTTGCGGCCTCTGTTCCGGAGATTCTGGAATTCTTGCAAGCGGGTTTTGACAAAGGCCTAGCGCACAGTTCCTTACGAGTCCAACTGGCAGCCATCTCTTGCTATAGAGGTAAGGTCCGCGGTAAGGTCTTAGGGGCCCACGCGGACGTGTCCAGGTTCCTTAGAGCGGTTAGGCGACTGCATCCTCAGAGGAGATCGGTCATCCCCACTTGGGATCTCAACCTAGTGCTAAATGCCTTGACTGGGGAACCTTTTGAACCAGTAAAGAGTGCCTCCTTAAAGGACTTGACACTAAAGACGGTTTTTCTGGTCGCTATCTGCTCGGCCAGACGGGTCTCGGAATTGCAAGCGCTGTCGTCACAGCCCCTCTTTCTGTCCTTTCTCAAGGATAAGGTGGTCCTGAGGACGGTTCCTTCCTTCTTACCTAAGGTGATCTCCCCTTTTCATGTGAACCAGACAGTGACACTCCCGTCCTTTACAGCCGTTGGGCAAGAAGGGGGGGATAGAAAGCTCCGCCTTCTGGACGTCCAGAGAGTCTTGAAGCATTACCTTTCCCGCACGGCGCCCTTCAGGAAATCCGACCGACTGTTCATTCAGTTCGGAGGTCCGCACAAGGGAGAGGCGGCGGCCAAGGCTTCCATCTCCAGGTGGATCAGGGAAGCGATTGCGTCCGCCTATATCCTGAAGGGGAAGCAGGTACCAGGAGGACTGCGCGCTCACTCGACTCGGGCGCAGGCTACCTCCTGGGCAGAATTTAGCCTAGTTCCTCCCCTAGACATTTGTAGGGCAGCGACTTGGTCCTCTCTTTATACGTTCACCAAACACTACAGACTGGACGTTCAGAGTTCAGCTGACTTGCGTTTTGGCCATGCGGTTCTTCGGTCCGGAATATCAGACCCCACCCAGGCTTGAACTGCTCTGGTACATCCCAGAAGTAAAGGGACTGGACTGGAGTGACGATAAGGAAAAAGTAATTAGATCTTACCTGCTAATTAGTGTTCCTGAAGGAACGACAGTCCAGTCCCTGATCCCACCCGGTGGCAGTTTGCCAGTTCGGCCTATTAGACAGGGGCGGAGATGCGGACCGAGCGTGGGGCCAGTTCTGGGTAGAGAGGTGCAGGCGAAGGACGGCCCGGTCAGTTTCAGGTAATCCGCCTTCTTCCCTCGCCCTTCCCCCTATCCCACTCCTACACTTTAAAAAAAAAAAAAAAAAAGAGTTTTTTGTTTGCGGTGTTTTTCATGTAGGCTAGTAATGGAAGTTTTGTTAAGTCTGCTTTTTCATTCGGTTACTGGGAGCTGTGGGTGGTTCCTGTGGTATTTATACCGCCCCATCCCAAAAAGGTTGGGCTCAGCCTCCAAGCTGCTGGAAGGGTTGCGTAACCCAGAAGTAAAGGGACTGGACTGTCGTTCCTTCAGGAACACTAATTAGCAGGTAAGATCTAATTACTTTATTGGGAGCCATGTTGATCAGTGTTAGTTAATTTTTGTTCAGTAAACGGGATTGGTCAATTAGTAAGAAGTGGTCGGACCAAGGTTCCTGAGTTGAGCTAGGGGGGAGTAGTTTGGGTGTTCGGTAATAGATTTAGAGAGGAATATCATATCAAGAGTGTTTCCCTTGATATGAGTGGGGTTGTTTGTTGTTTGCTGATAGCCTTACTACCCTTACATCAATCCATAACTTTCCTTGACTTAATGGAAGACCTAGGCTAAGTTGAAATCACTGAGGATGACGTGTGGTTTCTTCAAGTGTGAAGTGCATGCAGATTCCAAGATTGTTGTGAGGTTAGTGTGGTTGTTGGTGGGAGGTCTATAGAGGAGACAAATTGCTAGGCCTTTATTTTCAATTTTGAGGAGGTCTGTTGTTGTTAAGTGCCATCAAGTCGGTGTCGACTCATGGGAGTATGTTTACTAAACCGTCTTAATGTTCCCGGCGTTAGCTCCGGCGATAATTTTGAAGAATGCCATAAAAGGAGTGGGCGTTCCGGTCTTAAGGTAGCAATCGCGGATTATCGTGCGATAAAGTGCACCGCGCACATTATCGCGCGATAGAGGGAGCTGTACACGTTACTGCGCGTTAACCTTAACTTCGTGTGCTGACCTGCAATCACAGCAATAGAGGTGTAGCACACTGGTTATTACAATGCCTGCTGAAACAGGGGTCATGAGTTTGATCCGCCAGTGGGCCTAATGAATAAGGTTGGCCGAGGCAATTCATTTTCCTGCTTGTAACAGTCAGAAACAGTACAACAATCTGTGCTGCCAGCTAAAAATACCCGCACCCCAGTGCCATAAACTAATGCACCTTTTAGGGCGCACCAGAAGGCACATCCTAAACCACCACGTCAGCCAAGGCGGTTTATAATGTGCCCTAGAGGCCATGTCGAAAGGTTGCCAACTCCCAAGGCACCATAGTAGGCACCCCATAAGCTGGCTGAATCTAAGGTGTGGCTTAAGATGCCCCAAGGATGTATAGGTGACCCCAAAAATGTTGGCCAAGGGCAGTAAGGTCCCCCAAGTTGAAAAGCAAGAGAAGTATGGGCCAAACACAGATGTAACCCTAACACTGCACAGAGCAACAAGGAAAGACAATGCACAAGTAATGGAAGGAAGTAGATCTGAGCTGATGGACCAGACAAATCTGCGTCCAGCCCATGTGGCAGCTGGAAAAATGGACAAACACATCGGGGGCAGCTGTAGCGATGCACAGGGTGATGGTAATGTACCATGCAACAATGACAGTGTGTGGCAGAGGATGGGAAGACGTGTCCAGCAGAAGAGGTAGAGGTGGCAGGATAGGTGCAATGACAGGAGGACAGCGGAGTAGCAGTACCATGCAGAGCACACACAGGAGAGGCAACCAGGGAGAGCTGCAAAGCAGAAATGTGTAGAAGTGCAGGACGTGGGGTAGCAGCATGCACATCAGGGTAGGACAGCACACAGCTGGCAGACACACATAGATGGACAGAAGGATGGTTGACAACTGTGATAAGGGTACAATGTGCTAACAGCACAGATCTGCACAGATATGACTGTCACAGGAATGAAAAGTAGCTGTGCAGGACAGGCATACAAATGAAAGAGAACAGAGAGGAATCAAACCTATGACCATTAGCGCAAATGTCAATGCACAAACCGGTAGACCACACCACCAACGTGAGGTCATTAGCAAAGGCTGCATACAAGAATACTGCAGGGCATCACACAAGAAGCCTGCTGGCTGCCAGGATAGGCAAACCTCCAACAGTAACCATGATGAAATGCACATGCAGATCTGGTGTGTACAGATCAGATCACAGTCTGTAATTGGGACCAGAGCCACATATAACTATATGCACACACACAATGAAATGTTATGCAGTGGATACAGCATGCAAAAGAGGAAAGAACCTAAACCCAAAGGGCGGCAGGGGATGCTCTGTGGAGCAGGGCAAAATTTGGAACAGAGCAGGAGAGAATTGAACCTGCAAACAGGTGTGCCACAGACCAGCTGAACTGCAGCAATGCCAATCCCCCAAGCGGACTGCCATGTAAACACTATAAAGAAAGAGACATATGTAACAGCTAATATGTGATGGACAGGCAGCAGAGAGGGCACACTTTGGTGTACAGTGAAGAGATGGAAGGGTGTGTGCATAGGTGATGAACCTGCAGGTACCTAATGGTCATGTTAGCACAACAGAAAAAAAAAGTAAACTCCATGTGGGGATCAAACCTACAGGTAACCTATGGTGTTATAACACATGTCTGTAACCACTATCCCAAACAACCACAATGAGCACAATGCAAAAATAGTACCTCAAAGGGAAGGTGTGTATGGGAACCCGTAACACCCAGTGATGTGGAAAACGGCTGGCAGATAGACGGCTGGCACCGTACAAGGATGTGAGCACAGGTGGGCCATGTTCATGACCAGGAAATCATTAAATACATGTGTCACTGTGATCAAGCAGCAGCAGAGACAAATGTACGTCAAACACATATTTTTATTTTGGTTAATCATCACAGATAGTGTAGATACCGCCTATCATAATATCAAGGTGAGTGGATCCCAGGAGAAAATCTGAAAACACATTTTGCAGGGCAGCAACCCACATCTTACAGAAAGGTCACTGGCCCGTCTACAAATGATGGGCAGGAGAGATAATGGGCATCAGGTGCATGGTGTGCAGTATGCATTAGGCCCCCACCCCCCACATGCTGCTGCATGCCCCAAATGTGTTACTTACATATGAGTGCATGTAGACAGTAGGCGGTGCATGATGAGGGCCCAACACACATCAATCATGGTCTGTTCCTTAAAACATATCTTTCTGGCAGCACAGGAGGCACACAAATGAAAAAGCATATGTTGTTAAAATTTTGAAAGTTTAAACACACATTTCGAAATTTGTTACAGCTGTCAAATAATGCCTGATATAGGAATCAAAGCTGCAACAATGTAACCCTAAACAATTGTCAAATGCACAATGAGGATATGCTAACAGGTAGCAGAGGCACATGAACACAGAGAATTCAAAAGAAACTATCTGCAGAAACATGCAGAGATAACACTATGCAGAAGGTCCCCCTGCACTGGTTGGTGTGGATACAGTGTCCTTACACATATATCACGGTACATGGAATGCACAAATGAAGAAAGAAAATGGACACTCACACTGCCACACTCCAAATATAACGGGGCAATGTGAGTGTCGTTACCTCAGGGGATAAATAAATAGGACTGCACAGACATGCAATGCTAGGTGTGTAAATCAATGCAGAGCGTCATTAAACAGACACAATAACCTGCATATAGAGATGGAAAGAAAGGTCAAACGTTACAGTAACCCACACAGAAGCCATATTGCAACCTGCTGTGTTGCACCAACATAGTCAGTCACATGCACCGTGTACGTTGAAACATGATAGTGATGCCACACATGCACTGTAACACCCTTGGTGATTTCAAACAGCAATCCAAGATGCTGGTGTGCAGTAAAGTGGTGTCATGGCAAATACTGTGTCATGTCCAAGTGGAGGCTAGGTGGACATGGACAAGAGGACCTCTCCAGTGTTCCCCCTGTGCCACACGCATGGCTGTATGCTCATGTCAAACCAAACAGATGAGCGTATCTTGCATTCCATGTCACACACATGGGCAAAACACAACATCACAATGTCAGAAGGATGTACAACATACAATGATAATGTCAGTCCCTGCTGCAAACATGGGGACCAGTACACAGTGTCCAAAGTGCAAACGGTGTCTGCATTCCAACAAGTCATGTTACGACTGTCCTTGAAACCCTGGGCATGCAAAGTCAAGTGTGACATCCCGATATGCCACAGTACTGGAAAGGTCATGTGTGTCTCCTGCGATGAACACGACACCCAGCCAGAGCACAGCAGCAACAGTGTTTTGGACAGGCCTGTCATGCCCAAAGTAGCAGTCCAACAATAATACTGTCCATCCTAGGCATGTGTCCAACTCGCAGAGGTCAAACATCCTATGGCACCATTTCCCAGGGGTAGTTCCATGGTGGTGTTGTGTCCTCCAACAGGTGGTTGATGGTGACGCCGGATGCACTGTAGTAGATGTGCTTTGTGTGTTCACTGCCCTGTGTCAGAAGAGGATAAACAATGTAGTGGTATGCTGCTTGCAACATCAGCCCAAATTGCAGAGAGTAAAACATCAATATGTACATAAGGAAACATCACACAGGCAAACATAACATGATCACAACACAGAACACACTGCATGTTGGGGACATTTTGAACTGGAGCCGCAGACGAGGGTGTCACATGGATATGGTCATGGTCATGTCCATGCCCATGTTACACAGGCGTTTCACAGCTTCACCCCATGTGCATCAGCGTTCGTGTACAGAGACCCAACAGGAAATGTCTATGAGACAAACAGGAAATCAGTAACATGTAAAGGCTGATGTCATTCACAAAAGACCAAAGGTGCAACCTACCGTGTGTTTGCAGCAAGTGTATGTTTGGGATCCCTGAGGCACTCAAAGGCCATAACACGTCACAGTGAAGGGAGAAGATGTGAGTCACCATGTCCCCATATCCAGCCACTGTTTATGTTTATGTTTGTTTATGTTTATTGAGAACTTAATAGACCGCCCATCACAATAGCGTCTGAGCGGTTTACAAAATACAAAAGGCTGCTTAGAAAATTAGGAAAGGAATGCCATAGTGTGATAGGAAAGAAGAGAGAAGAGTAAGAGGTCGAGGCTAGATTATAGTAACAGAAACAAGAGAAAACAACATCATGGGGGTGGTGAAAAGGGGTCCGGGGGGGGGGGGGGGAGAGGCCAAAAGCTAGACAGAAGAGATGGGTTTTTAGATTTGCCTTAAATGTTTTAAATGAGAGTTCCAAGCGGAGGACTGTGGGGAGCGAGTTCCATAGGCGGGGACCAAGGAAGTAAAAGGCAGAGGAACGGGTGGTTTCTAGGTGGGCCTGGGATGGGGAGGGTAAGATTATGCGGTTCATGTGGATGGTGCGGAGGGAACGGTAGGGAGTGTGGAGGTGGATCAGGTCGGCAAGGTAAAAGGGAGTGCCAGTATGAATAGACCTGTGAACAAAAAGAAGAAATTTATACTGAATACGGAAGGGAATCGGAAGCCAGTGCAGGCGAATGAAAAGAGGGGTGATATGGTCGAAACGGGAAAAGCAAGTGAGGATACGGGCAGCAGTGTTGTGGACTCGTTACAGACGTTGAAGTTGGGATTGGGGGAGACCAGCTAAGGAGACGCTACAGTAATCGAGGCGGGAGACAACTAGGGAGAGGAGAAGGGTGGACATAGCGGAGAAAGAGAGGAAAGGGTGTACAGATCGGAGTTGTCTTAGGGTGAGAAAGCAGCACTGAACTACAGATGATATATGTGCTTTGAACGGTAGGGAGGAGTCGAGGGTCACACCAAGGTAGCGTAGAGAGGTGACGATGGGGATTGGAACGGAAGAGAGCAGTGGAATGAGGGAAGGGGCAGGGCTACCAGCAGTGAACCAGATGGCTGAGGTTTTGGAGAGATTGATATGCAAGAAGTTGGAGGAAAGCCAGGATGCTACTGAGGAGAGACAATTGTTGAAGGGGGTAATATCGGGGGAGACAGAGTTAGTGTGATAAAGAAGAAAGATATCGTCAGCGTAATAATATGCGGAGACACCGTGTTGTTGGACTAAAAGTGCGAGAGGAGCCAAAAAGACATTAAAGAGGAGGGGAGCAAGGACAGAGCCCTGGGGGACACCACAGGGAAAGGAAGTGGGGGGTGAAGAGAGAGAACCGGTTGAAACTGAAAAGGAGCAGCCAGAGAGGAAGGAGTGAAACCAATGAAGAACTGTGCCGGTGATGCCGGCATCTTGGAGGCGTGAAAGGAGAGTGCAATGATCAACGAGGTCAAATGTGGCAGAGAGATCCAGAGAGACAGCGAGAGTGACAAGGCCATGATCGTGAGCGGTGTGTAGTTCGTTTAGAAGAGAAAGAAGAACAGACTCTGCTGTGACCGGGGCGGAAACCTGATTGTCGAGGGTGAAGGGTGAGAGAAACTTCAAGGTGTGATGACAATTGAGTGAAAACAAGCTTTTCTGAAAGCTTGGAGAGGAAAGGGAGATTAGAAATGGGGCGCCAGCTAGAGGTGGAAGAGTGATCTAGTGAACCCTTTTTCAGAATGGGGCGAATGATAGCGTGTTGATGCATGTCCACATTATGGCGATATCTGTAATACACGAATGCTGTTGCGCAGTGGTCTGTCAGCACACAAGAGATAGGTCAGCTCACAACACACAACACATGTCCACAATGTCCACAAGGTAAACAGCATTAAGGTAGAGATAGCACAGTCCCCACCGCTCCCCAGGTGTACAGACCCCTCACACCACATGCTAATGCAAAATTCCTGCATGCCGTATCATCACACAGCCAACCCAAAAACACACACCCACACAGTATGCTAAGGTGAGTGTGCCAGCAGTAGCATACGGCCTGTATGTGCACAATTGGAGATTAGTGGAGATAAAGGCCTGTTAAATGCAATGATACCCTGCTGTTGGCTGATGCTACAATGTTAGGGAAGGGTGTACGTTCATTCCACCACCCAAACACCTAGGGCCTGCACACACACGCAGCTCTGTTGGACGTGTCCCAGAGACAGTGTTGGAGAAGACAAACTGGCCAGGAACACATGTGGATATGTGTGCCAACAGCAACATATGGGGTATGGGGGTGCAGGGAAAAGATTTGAACAACATATGTACATCATGACAGATCACTGCAGACATGTGCTCCCCCTGACTGTCGTCACAGACAAAGTAGTTGTAGGTCCACCTACCCCAGACTACTGCATGTTGGATGACGTACAGTCACCTGCCAATGCACCACAGCACCAGGAAGGTCACCAAGTATGTCCTGTGGATTGAGAAACACAAGAGAAACATACATATGTCATGTTGGAGCTGTGCAACACACACTGCACCTTCACGTCCTCAGCACCCAGACCCCCCAAGATCCTTAACTGTTCCACATCACACTGTACAGATTTGTTTTATGTTTAAGTTATCACTGAAGTGTATGTGGCAAACAACAAGGGTCCGTACTCTGTCTGTCCCCTTCCTCACCTCTCTTTTGCTGTAAAAAATGTGGGACAGAATTATCTCCTCCCTACCATGTCCCTGCTTGGCTCTAAGCACGCAGTACTATCCTGTGTCCCCCATATTGCTCCCAATGCCCCTTCAGTGTGTGATCTGGTGTCTGAATGTCGTCTGCTACACCGCTGTCAGTTCCTGTAACACAGGGAAATATGCAGGGGCTCCATCCTTATCCTCTGTCCATATACATTTTCCTGGTGTGTATATCTCATACCTTGACTTACATTAACAGCTGTGTGCTGATGTGTTGCAAATATATCTCTCCACACCTGAGTTCTGTCTGCCAAACTACACCCCGATGTTCAGTTGCCACCTGACATTGATGGCTGCATGTCATCCCACTGTGTGTAAGTGTTAATTGCAAAGCATGGATATCCTATATGTGCACCTAAACCCTCCCCTCCCATCAGTGTCTTCGTGTGTGTGTCCAAAACTTCCTCTCTCTAGGGTCCGCAATGTAGGTGTTGTTTTGGACTGCACTCTCCTCTACACACATACCCAGCTTGTAGTTGAGGCTTGTGGTTTATGTCTAGTTGTCATCAGCTATATCTCCCCAGTACTCCCTGAAAACACAACTAAAACCCAATCCCTCCCTCCCCCCCCTAATCAGCTCCTGGCTTGCCTACTGTAACCTACACCTTGCTGATCTGGCCTTGAATCATCCCTGTTTGCCTGCAAAGATGCAACACTGCACTGCATGGCTATTCTACAGCCACACACATAATGGCACTAATACTCCCTCTGTCAGAACACCTCACAGGTTCCCTATCCGTTTCCGCATACATGTCAAGGCTACGTGCTGACCTATACATACAGGCACACTGTGGTGTTGCAGTAACCTCCCCTACTGATCTCAAATATCAGTAATAAAACTACTACCCATCATGTATATAGTGCTATGTATCACATGTAGCACTATACAAAAACAACTAACACACAGTCCCTGCTCATCAGAGCATACCAACCACACAATCAGCTCAAATTACAAATTGTTAAACACACACATCTAGACAACTGGCCCCATCTATGGTCTGCTCTCCTACTGTTTACTCCATACTACATGCCTTTCACCTTGCCGCACCCAAAGCATCAAACTACCTGTGGCTGTACAGCAGCCCCTATCCCAATCAGCCACACATCAGGTATGTCAGCGTAACACCTCCCACAAGCCTTAAAATACAGACACACATAATCCACCTCCACCAGCTGTTGTGGCCTGTTCACATCTTCTGCGTTTCAGTCATGACTAGATCGTAAGCTGGGATGGCCATGCAGTGTCTGTTACATGTCAATGTAGTGTTGCATCTTACTGATATTGGTATACAGATATTAACTAGTGGTAGCAGTACACACACATTGAAACAAATGTAGGTGGCAACATATGTAGTACTTACATGAGAAGACCTCCTCAATCAGTTGCCACCTGACTGCTGTGCCCTCACGTGTGTCACCACGGGCACGTACAGGAGGGCACATAGGATCATCCTCGAGATTCTCATGAATTTGAACAGGGATATGGTGCCTGAGAGCAATGTTGTGCAGGATGCAACAGGCTATAATGATCTCTGCCACAGTCTCTGGTCTGTATTGTAAGGCCCCGCCTGTCCTATCCAGACACCTGAAGCGACTCTTTAAAATGCCAAAGGTGCGCTCTATGACAGAGCGGCTGGAGGCATGGGCCTCATTGTAACTCCTCTCTGCACGTGTCCGTGGCTGACGCAGGGGGGTCAGCAACCAGGGGCGACACCCATATCCTGCATCACCTGCAGAAAGAAATGTAGAACGTTAAAGCAGGAGCCCATGCCCACATAAATGGACACAGGTATGTACGTGCAAAACAAATGCATGACACATCTTGACATATACATATAACAGCACATGATGGGACACCACAACTATGTATCAGCGTGTGAAGTTATGACACACAAAACAAGGGGTAGGTGTACGGATTGCCATCAACATAATCTGTAACCACAACACAAATGCTACCGTCCATTCTACCATCATCACACACCACCATAGCAAGGTAGAGCTGGAGGGCACCCCCCCTAACGTTAGATCACACACAGACAGATGAGACACACACACATGTCAAAGATGAGAAATACACACCCAGCAATATACAGTCCTCATACTGTCCAGCCTCGAATTGTCTGAATAGTGCCGAGTGATGCAGGATATAGGAGTCATTGGTGGACCCTGCAAACCTAGGGACCACATTCAGAATATGCATATTTGCATCACATACAACCTGAACATTCAGGGAATGATAGTGTTTGCGGTTGCAGAACACTACCTCCCTGTCTCCAGGTGGGACCAGGGCAACATGTGTGCAATCAATAGCTCCCATCATGTGTGGTATCCCGGCTAACGCCTCAAAGGCCTGGTTCAGGGTCCCCCACTCTTGCCTAGTGTTGGGAATGGCAATGTAATTCCCCACCCGGCTGATCATGGCACGCAGTACCTGGTGGAGACAGCGTGAGAAGGTGGGGCGGCTCATGCCACCCACTGCGGCCACAGATGACTGGAAACAGCCAGAGGCAAAGAAATGTAGGGCACCAAGGAGCTTGACCAAACCCGGTATGGCATGTGACCGACCAGTCAGGGGCTCGAGGTCAGGTGTTAGATCCTCATAGAGCTCCCTAATAGCCATGTTCAGGCGATAGAGGGAGATAACCTGGTCCTCACGCATGCCCTGGAGCTGGGCCCTGGGCCTGTAGAGACAAGGCTGGCGAGCCTGCACCTCTGCACGTCTCCTGCGCTGTGCCCGCACAGCCCCTGCCTGGCCTGTCCCCACAGCTGCAGGTCTGTGTTGCAGTGGGACTACACCCGTGCCCTGTGCCTCAGCCCCATGGACACCATCTCCCCCGTCAGGCAACCGCAGCCCCTGCTCACCTCCCACCACAAATGCGGCAGACACAAAGGCCGCCATTAACTCCACCCAACCAACACCTCTAACTCACTCAAACACAGACACTCACCTCGCTAACCAAGCCACACCTTTCCCACCACACGCAACCCCAGCCACACAGTACAACCACCACTCACAAACCCAGCCACTCTCCACGATACACCTGCTTCTGACTCTCTCCTTGTTTCTCCGACAACACACACCTTCTCTCCCTCGCCTACACAAACCCCTCAACGAGATCCAGGTGTACAGGTGGAGTTATAGGGTTTTCTTACGTTGCACACGTTGGGCATGCACAGTGGCGCAAGCGCACGGCAGCTGCGCACGTTGCAATGCACCGCAGAGACACGGTAAATGTGCTGTGCGCCGACCGCTGTGTGTGAGCGTAAGACATGCGCATGTGCTGCATCCTGTTACGCGCATGCGCCATGCCTCACATGCATGCACTGCGCATGTGTAACGGTGTCCCACGCACGCACCTTCTGTGGCACATGCGCAATGCACGCAGACGCGCTAGTGCTACTGCGCATGCGCAACACGCGCAACGTAAAAACACCTTATAAATACACCTGCACACCTGGATCACGTTGAGGGGTTTGTGTAGGCGAGGGAGAGAAGGCGTGTGTTGTCGGAGAAGCAAGGAGAGAGTCAGAAGCAGGTGTGTCGTGGAGTGTCTTGGTCCGTGAGTGGTGGTGGAGAGTGTCGGAGGCAGGTTTGTTGTGGAGAGGTGTGTGGCTAAGCAGGGGAGAGAGTGAGCATGGGGAGGCGAGGAGCAGGTGAGAGAGACACGAGCTGAGCTGAGGAGCAGACAGCAGGGAGAGGAGGGGTGGGGCTAGAAGCAGGTGTGAGGTGGAGCTGAGGGGCAAAGGAGCAGGTATGTGTGACAGGGAGGGAGAAGGCACAGAGGGCAGGGAGATGGAGAGACAGGACATGGCAGGATTGGAGGAGGGGGGCACCTGTTCAGCAGGACCCAGAGCCGACAGGGAGTGTTGGGCCTGTGGTGGTGGCTGCAAGCCCATTGGGTGTGTCCCAGCCCACACAGAGGCCACCCAGCGCCAAATGAAGGCAGATACCTGTGCCATCTGAGGAAAGGAGGAGGGCTGTTAGGTTCAGCCAGCAGGAGAACCACATCCTGCTGGCCAGTGTTCTGGAGAGGTATGATGTGCTGTACGGCCGCCTGAGCACAAGCACCACTGTGGGCACACGGATACAAGGGGGGGGGGGGGAGATCCAGGAGGCCATAGCCCAGGCAGGGGGGTCCGTCCAGGGACCTTGATAGCCTTAGAAAAAGGTTTAATGATATAAAGCGAGGTGTCCGTGCCCACATGGTGGCAGAGAGGCAACATGCCATGGGCACCGGAGGGGGTGGTCCCTTTGCCCCAACTCTGACATCCCTGGAGCAGGAACTGGCAGACCGTCTGGGCCCCATCTACCTGCGAGGGCTGCTGGAAGCGCTGGACACCACCCATCCACAGGCAGGTAGGTCAGAGATATGTTACACATGTAAACCACACGGCCCAGTACATGCCTGCCATGGACAGGAAGGTGGGGGGGGGCCTATGTCCTGAGAACACGTGTGCCCTAACACAGGCAACTGGGGTCCACATATCGAGCAAAACATGGCTGTGTAGGTACAGGGTGGGTGTGACAGATACCTGGGGTTGCTTGCACGACAGCCACAGTCCTGGACATTTT
Source organism: Ichthyophis bannanicus (assembly GCA_033557465.1). Classification (NCBI taxonomy): domain Eukaryota; kingdom Metazoa; phylum Chordata; class Amphibia; order Gymnophiona; family Ichthyophiidae; genus Ichthyophis; species Ichthyophis bannanicus. The sequence continues at coordinate 551,727,901 of CM066033.1, forward strand.
ACAGCACTGCACAGGTGTAGATATGTGACCTGTGCTAACTCATCCTTGCTGTGTACCTTGTTCTACCCCCCAGGTGACATCCAGGCCATGGGGGGCATAGGAGGGGGATGTGCCAGTGCCAGGGGATGCCGAGTCCGGGGATGCAGACAGCACTGGTGGGGAGACCCCAGGAAACGTTGTGCTGCCCGAGGCAGAGGACTGGACAGAGGATGCCAACGCACAAGTGGGCGCCAGTAACAGCAGCACACGGGCTGTGGAGGACGCAGAGTCAGAGGGGAGTCCCCACATGATGCAGGCACCAGGAACATCACGCACCCAATACCAGCATGGATATCATCCTTGCAGAGCTGCGGGCTCATACTGCTTCTGCAAAGCACGATGCGGAAGGTGGGTAACAGAATACACAACAAGCCCCCTGGGGGTTGACGGAACATCCACAATGAGATTCCATGTGCCCCCTAATATTAGGACACCATAGCACATAGTTCTGTATGTGTAGTGGGGATGGGTGCCATGTGCACTCCCCCCCCCTTGTATCATGTGCCATCTGGTGTCATCATGCTAATGAGCTCATACATCCGCCTACTATTCACCACAAAATACCCCATGGAGATGTACATTGGTACACACCTACCCCAGATCACCTATACAGTTTACCCGTCTGACCCCTCTCCCTGGGTAGTGGTACGTAGCAAAGATAGTCAGGGTACTCAGTACTGTGCGTCAGGTTTAGAGTGAATAGCGCCCCCCAGATATCTATCTGTGTGCCATGAAGTCCCACATTATCCAACCTATCCCATAAGATCAGTGCGCAGATACAGCAGTGACACACTGAAGTGCAACACAGTACCATGTGTCATATCTGTGATCACCACGACCCCCAGCAGGATCATTTCCTGGCCTGTGGATGGATCATGGGACACACAGATGTAAACATGGTACTGCATTGCTAGCCATCGCATACATGAGTGGTCTGTGGACTGGTCTGTTGGGATACGCCGTACATTTGCATGAGTCACGGTGGGGGGGTGCAACACGTCTCACACATCACCTTGTGTCTCACCCACAGCCACTCGTCAGGTTCTGATGGGCATTCAGGAGAGGATGGACTGGATGCATGCCACAGCTGAGGTGATGGCAGTGGCGCTACTGCGGATTGCAGATGCTCAGGAGGCCATGGCTGAGCGTTCGCAGCAGCCAGCCATAGCCCCAGAGGCAGCACCAGCCGAACCACAACAACGGGGTTGCATGGGCCATGGTCGCCGTGGATGTAGGCGCCCACGCAGGTGCTGATTGGGGGGGATTGGGTCACTGTGTGACAATAAAGGAGACAAAACCTGATTATACCTATGTGCCCGTTTCCGGTGTTTGACACTGTACTCCCCTGAGTACCCTATGCCCCATATTGTCAACATGGTCACATGTGCCTCCCCAGCTCCCTTAGGGGTGTGGCGTATGCACTACCACCAATCAACGCACAGACCTTATACTATGCCCTGTGTGCCAGGAACCATGCCATGTGTGCACCCTTCTACCTATGCATGGGGGTATATCATACCTCTCCAGTTAAGCAGTAATATGTATATGGTGGTACATGTATGTTTTACGGATCAGTCAGTCTCTTACACCCCATATCCTCTCCGGTGCCCCACCCACATGTGTGCCATTCCCTCTGACCCACACCAGAGCCTACATGGCTGTTTAGCTGTATATGTTTGTGTAAGACACAGGCAGACATAGGTAACTAGCTACAGTCAGTTGTTTACTCTCCCCCTGCAACTGTAGTGAGCCTCTGCTCCCCCTCCAGACCAACATCCACCTGTCTTGACCTCACCAGCTATCCCCCTGGGCAGCTCCTGGGTACAGCAGTCCATCTCATTCTTCCTGCCACATACCTGCTGCTGGCCATCCCCACTATTCCCCTATGAGCATGGTGCATCAGATATTGTGCCCACACATCACAGGCAGCATGCATGTGACCATAGATGTCGGGACACACTGCACATTGGCACATCACAGGACCACCATGGGACACAGATGCCTACGCACATGGGCAGCCCCCACAACTGCGTGTAGAGACGGTCCATGTATGTTACCTATGTCTACCACACATACACATAGGGATCTACACACATGTCCCATGCTCACGTCAACAGTCTGTAAGGGAGACACATGACCATTGTGATGTAGTAATACAACTGTATTTAAAAACATATATACAACATGTAACGTATACAAAATCCCCCATTTGGGTCCCAGGAGACAGGACAGCACAGGGCACGTGTGTGGGCGACACTGGGACCCTGGAGGAGGAGGAGAGCGTGGAGGGTGGCGAGGGTGGGAGGGAGCACAGGGCACTGTGGGTCCCTGCCAGCCGCCGCATGTGTGTGGCGATGGTGCCCATCTGGGTATAGCTACGCCACCCATTGCCACAGACAGGTCCCACACACATGCCACCACACAGACACCTGGCACCTTGTGTGTATGTGGTGGCAGGTGTGTCCAGGACCTGTATGTGGCAATGGAAGTCGTGCTGCAACGCCTGCGGGCCCAGGACCGCACCATCCGGTGGCTGGCAGGTTCCATTCAGTGGATGGCTGTCTAGATGCAGCGCCCCTACCCACCACACGCTGCATCTCGGCAGCCATCCACTGAATGGAACCTGCCAGCCACCGGACCTGTCTGTGGCAATGGGTGGCGTAGCTATACCCAGATGGGCACCATTGCCACACACATGCGGCGGCTGGCAGGGACCCACAGTGCCCTGTGCTGTCCTGTGTTCCCTCCCACCCTCGCCACCCTCCACGCTCTCCTCCTCCTCCACACCCCCCAAAACATCACACACACTCTCACCCTCCCCTCCCACCCCACCATCCACCCCTCCATGTCCCCATCATCCTCTGCTGCCACCTCCTCCTCCTCCTCTGTCTGGTGTTGTGCAGTGGGGCGTGTTGCCGTGTGCCCTGATGTTGAGGGGCCCTCGCCAGCAGGAGCATCCTCTGTGGGGGATGACAGTCATTAGCATACTATCATGTGAGTCACATACCACATGTACATAGTTTGGCCGCGCACAGGCTGGTGGGCCACTGTGACATTCTGTACTGAACTGCAGAGGTCACAACACTCACCTCCACGTCGTGCCATCGCCCCCCTCTGGAGGCGGGCAAGGACCTCCAGGCAGTGCAGCTGCAACTCCCGATCCTTTTTCCATAGGTCCTCTACCTGGGGGGGAAAGCAATGGGTGGGAGCATTAATGACCATATATCTCTGGTGGGTGCCCAACACATATCACACATCTCTGTGAGCAGCATTGTGCTGCTCCTGCTCCTCTTGCCAGTGCCACCTGCATGTGTGGCTGTGGGTCTGGCCATGTGTGCAGTGCCACCTATGTGTACTGTGCGTAACACCCTGGACACCCCATACCCTGTTCCTACGCTCTCCTTGCATGACATGGCAGCACCATGCCACGTGTGGTTTGGCCATGCTGGTGTCCAGGAGAGGTCTTCCCTAACTCCATGTGTGGTCTGGCAAACACATGTGTGTTTGCCTAACCTACACACATCATCCGACACACCCGCCATGGCACCATGATATCCTACCATGCATGGGTGATGTGTTCTGACATAGAGCGAAAGGTGGGTGGCCCTGTGCACCTTGCCAGGTGCCAATACCATGAAACTTGGCTTTCTACTATACCTCTATGGTCATGACTAGGGCCTCCTGTGATTAGGGTAGTTGTGGCTGACTACAACAGGAGCATGGCCCAACACACCTAGCTGGCCTATTAACATCTGTGCTCCTGTCTGAGGTTATGGCAGAGCTGTGAAACCCCAACAGGTGCATGTACCCTTCCACCAGCATCTATAATGTTCCTCTGTGATCAGGTACGGGACTCCTGGGGAGTGGGAAGATGTGTGACCTGAAACTGCGTACACTTCAATGATATTTGGATTTGTTACAGACCTTCGTAATCAGGTCTCAGGGCTCCTGGGGGTGGGGTGGTTTACAGCACATCCACAGCTACACCTACCATACTATCAGGATCCATAACAGACGTGTGTAATGAGGTCTGGGCCTCCAGGGAATAGGGCAAATGTGTGACCTAACCCGGCATAACCTACTACAATATCTAGATGCCATACCCACCTTTGCAATCAGGTCTCAGGACTCCTGGGGGTAGGGTGTCTTAGCACACTTCATCAGCAACATAAATCATACCACCAGGGTGACTGACAGACCACTTTGATGGGGTCTCAGGACTCCTGGGGGTAGGGCAGATGTTTTAACCTGCAAATGCACACACAACCATTCCACCAGGGTGACTGACAGACCACTTTGATGGGGCCTCAGTCCTCCTGGGGGTAGGGTGGATTATAACACATCAACAGCAGCATAGACCATACCACCAGGGTGACTGACAGACCACTTTGAGCAGGTCTCAGGACTCCTGGGGGTAGGGCAGATGTTTTAACCTGCAAATGCACACACACCCATATCACCAGGGTGATTGACAGACCATTTTGAACAGGTCTCAGGACCCCTAGGGGTAGGGCAGATATGTGACCCTGCAACTGCAGAATCTACCATATCAGCATGCTGTTTACCAGATCTCTTTAGGCAGATCTAGGGGCTCCTTGTGTTAGGGTGTATGTTAACACATCAACAGCAGCAGCTGCCATAACACCAGGCTGACATCTGGACCTCTGTGATCAGGTCCTTAGCCTCCTAGGGATAGGGCAAACTACTTTGATGTGATAAATAGGCGGTATATCCCGTGGGTTTAACTAAGAAACATAAATAAGATAGAATGCCTACACACAGCAGCATACACAGCTACAATCAACACTGGATATGTATATGGATATACTGACCTGTCCCCATACACTTACCTCACGTGGGTAGTCAGCAAGACGATTATAACGCCTGGTGACGCGGTCCCAGGCCCTACTTACGTGCCCGAGGTCCTGCCGCTTGGAGGAGCCAGGGAATAGTTTTTTCTGCCTAGTGCAGATCAGCCCTGCAAGGTGGCACAGCTCCCTGCGGGTAAAAGCAGGCTTTCTAGACCGAGTTGCCATTTTCAGCAATGCCTTGTTCACGCACGCATGCACGTCGCATATGCGCGCATGTGCGCTGGCGCGCTAGCAACGTGTCTGTGTCTGTGCCTGTGCTGCGGCCGGTACACAGCAAATGGTGGCGCCGTCCATATATATAAAGATCTATGCTGCAGACACACATTGCAGTGCCGTGACTGACGTTTCTTAACACAATTTGTTTATTATGCATTTATCTCTGTGTTGGCACACTGGGGTCTCGAACCCATCACCACTGGCTGTGAGGGCATTGTATTAACCGGGGTGCTATGCCTTTTCACATAGCTGGCTGGCTACACAGTTACACCAGATCATCTACATACACTTTCTACTCTGCTTACCAGGCTAGTGTACGGACACAGCTAGGGCACTTTACAGGGCACCTTGGTTTGGCCAACTGAGCTGCAGTTGTTTTGGGATGTGCACACGGATTTCAGATCTATGTCAGACTGCTACATGCATAGACAGCCATATCCTCTGACAGTTATACTGACGGACGCACTTTGTATACAACTCACCAGCTGATCTAGCAACCTGCAGCCCACGCCACTCTTCCAACATAACCACTGCATGCAACTGGCCACACTTTTGGACATATTGTCATGTGGTAACACGCTCTGATGTGATGATAATGCACTATATCCTATACATCCTGATACATCAATATACAGGCCCACTGGGGTATTAAACCCATGACCTCTCCCACTGAGGTCAGTATATTCACCATTGTCCCCCAACAATATTGGTTGTAATTAAACTATGGCTAGCTACTCAACCAGTGCAGGTCAACAGACACACTGTCTGGTGTGGCTACCAGGATAAGTTAGCACCAAGGGTACCCATGATGCAATGCACATGCAGATCAGCAGTCTACATCTGCTCACCGGATAGGGGTTTGCAACTCTGCAGCACATCAACTAGGTAGGGGGACCAAGCATGCATGTTACTGTTACAGTGTGCCTACTGACCATGCCATTGTGCGTGTTCTGTGATCACCCTGAGAGTAAAGTCGTGGGGACAGCACCATGTCCACGGTACCCGGGATGTTTGCAGTAGGTTTTGCTGCAGTTCACCATCACTGCCAGTGTATGGGGTATTCTTTGCAGACAGCCTTGGACGTTTTCTATGTACATTCCTATATGCCATTGATGCGTAGCCCATGTGGACCAGGATGCTTGCAACATAATGCATATTGAGTGAGGTTGCCATGGACACCTGTTTTTGGAGCAGGGGTGTGTCTGGACTCACATGAGGACGATATACAGAGCAAGCCCACCCTCTGTGGGTCAGGGTGGGGAACATGATCTGGACACAACAGACACACACTATCATTGTTTCTAGTAGGGCCAGTTGAGCTAAATGATGACAGACTGTGGGTTCAGCAGCCCCCGGCCAACTAAGGAACAGAGAGCTGATGCAGATCTGAACATGGAACTCGACCACTGGCAGTGCAAGTGGTCAGCTAAGCTGCCCCCCACTACATTCTGACATTCAACAGCAGAGGGCAGTCAGTGTGCACCTGCTGCATCCTGCAGGCTGTTGCAGCCATACACATGCTAGCTACAGACAGTCTGCTGCCACATACATAGTGCATGTTCCAGAAGGAACACTGTGCACCCTGGTGTGGGATCTGGCGCACACACCACAGAGCTATGTCAGTGATTGGGCCCCAGAAAAGGAAACCCATAAATATCACTTGAGAGAAATGCTATATGGTACTATGGGGGAACCTAGCCATGCCATGATCACTGCTCAGTCAGGGTGAGAATGACCTCCCAGCAGGACATGCTGTGGCCACCCTATCCATGCAAGTGGTGGTCGGGCACTACAGTGTCCCAGCCATTGCCCTACACCCTGTGCAGATACATCCTGCCCAGGCCGCCCTGTCCGGCCCATACCCACAGTGCCTTGCTCCTCATTATGCACATTGGCAGGCTTACACTGGAGACAGTGCAAGCAGTGTGGGCTGAGTAAGGTGTAGGCAGCCACAACACACTAGATAGACAGACACACACTCCCACACCTATGCCAGCATTGTGCAAATATAGAGGCTTTTAGCAGCCCTGGCAACCACTCCAGTCCTGGGCACGGTGCAGGCATGGCTATGGTACGCAATACTGTTGGGGTCACTCCCCGGGGTGGTAAACACTGTCAGAAACCAAAACTGAAACACACTCCACAGATATCAGAAAGGTTATTTATTTACATTCTCTTATATACCGCGCTATTCTGCATCAGTGCGGTTTACATTGAACAAACTGAAATTACATTGAACAGGGCATTATAACTTGGAGATATCTATTTCACAGGGAACATGGGCTATGGAGGGTTAAGTGGCTTGCCCAAGACCACAAGGAGCACCTGTGGGACTAGAAACCCCAGTCCTTCCGGCCCAAGGTTGCTGTCCTCTAGTGGGATTTGAACCCCCGACCTTCCGGCCTGAAGTACCTTGCCCCAAACACTAGGCCACTCCTACACTCCAGGTTGCTATGATGCAGCTCTATCAGCAAATTGTGATTAACTTAGGAATTGTTATCTGCCATTAATCATAGCAACCTTTTGATATATGTGTAACGTATCCCCTGGTTTAGGGCGGCATTGCTAAGGTATGCAAATGCTAGTATTGGGAGATGCTGCTGCTCACAGGGCCCAACAGCCTGAGTCTCCATGAGGCTTTGGATAGTAGAGCCTGTGGGTGTGGGTGTTTATGCCCCTGTTGGCCACTGCTCCAGGGCAGAGGTTCCCAACTCCGGTCCTGGTGGGCCAGACACTGTTCGGATTTTCATGCTGTCCCTAATGAATATGCATGAGATACATTTGCATACCATGGGGGCGGCGCGTAAAATGTAGCACAGGCATATGTATTAGAGAAAGCATGACACCTGAATGGTGTTTGGCCCTCCAGGACTGCAGTTGGGAAACTCTGCTCTAGGGATTGCACATGTTTATGGTGTCTGTGCTCTGTAGGGTAAAATATAGGCGTTTCAGGCATGTTTGTTATCTGCAATAAAGGTTCCGTCTTTATTACCACGGTTTAGTACTGGGTAAAATATGGCGAAAGGGTTGGCAGGAGCCACAGCAGGGACTTGAACTTGTGACCTTCTGCTCCTGAACACACTGGCTGTGTGTACTGCACCACACTGTTGTCACAGGGACAGTTCATTCCCTGGGGATACCATGATTGTTCGTCAGACAGACCCTGTCTGTTGCAGTGCACGGCGCCCACCTACACGGGGCTAGGCCATGGTCTGCTGTGGGCAGATGCCACTTCCCCCTCTGCCACCAGCACCCCTCCGCCAACATGCTGCCATGCCATTATGCTGGTGGTGCGCAGTCCCAGGCCATCCAGTAGGCAGCTGCCTGTGGTGTGGGTTCTCAGGTAGGGGTGCCTTCATGGACATGTGCCCTTGGGGGTACCTGCTGGATAATCTCCCCTGTGGGACACACACTCGTGCCCATGTTGAACCCTCGTCATTTGCAGTCTTGCTGCTTTACAGTTTCGGCATCCCTATGTGCCACCTAGGCATCTGCCTAACACGCACTGTGCCCCAGCTGGACCACAGCATGTGCCACCTGCAGCCCTCTATATCCCATTTACAGCATCAGTACAGTTGCCCTTTCCTACGTGCTCACTCTGCTGTTACTGCACATGTGCAAGCCATAACAAACCTGCCCAATATAGACGTGAATAAACCCTGATCAGCACTATTTCAATGTGGGATCATTCACTTTGTAGGGGGACAGAGAATAGACCCTTCCAAACATGATATCTTATTTTTTGAGCTTTGTCAGTGGTGTTGCTTTATATTTATCATTAATATCACTTTTGGCCAGCTTGGTTATTGGGATTTTAAATGTGGTTCAGGTCATTTTCTGTGTTTATTTGCCTTTTTGTTCCGTGCTATCACTACTATCACGTTTTTGGGTTTCCCCGGCTTTGCTGTACATTGCTGACTGAAATGGTTTCTCTTTCCTGCAAATGTGCCTTAACGCGAGGGTTTCACTGGCGTTAATGTTCAGACCCGGATTTCACAGCATTAGTGTGCCTGGAGCCTCTCCCCTCCCACCCTCCGCCCATTGACCCCTTCTCTCCGCCCTCGGGGAAGCCTTACTCCACCCTTCAGAGCCGGATTTCACAGCGTTAGTGTGCCTTAACACCGCTGCTGCGTTATCGCGTGCTAATGTTTACATTATCGCATGATAACACCACCGCTGCGACGTTAAGGCGGTTTAGTAAACATACCCCATGGTGACCCTCTGGAGAGTTGTCCTAAATTGTGTTTGGTCTTCAGTCAGGTGGCTCATTGTTGACAGACTGGTACTTGTAGCTGCTGTTATTGTATTGATCCATCTCATTGCTGGCCTTCCTCTTTTGCGTTGACCTTCTATCTTGGCAAGCATGATGTCTTTCTCTAATGATCTCTCTCTTCACATGATGTGTCCAAAGTATGAAAGTCAAAGTCATCTGAGCTTCTAAAAAAAGTTTAGGTTTGATCTCCTCTAGTAACAGGTCTCAGCTGAGGTGCCAGACCAAGACAAACCACCCATCTGGGCAGCAGCAGAATGGGACAGTGTTGACGGCGGAGGATCACATTTCTGTGAGAACAGCAACAACACTAATCTTAAACTGCGTGGAGGAAAGGCCCGGTAATCTACTTCTGAATCTTGCCATGAAAACCCAATGGATGGTCACAACACAACAAATTGCACTATAGTGCTGGAAGATGAGACCCCCAAGTCGGAAGGCACTCAAGTAGCTACTGGGGAAGAGCTGAAGACTTTTCAGAGTAAACCCAGCATTTATGATGTGGTTGGATCAAAGCCCTCGGGACGTCTGACTGCTGATGTAGCTGCGCATGAAATGAGAGTCAGAAGCTGTAAAGATGTCTTATGTATTGGAACATGGAACGTGCAAAGCATGAACCAAGGGAAGTTGGAGGTGGTCAAGAATGAAATGGAACGTGAGGAGGTCTTTCCCATCACTATTATTACAGACACTGATGTATGTGTTTAGGACTGCTCTGGTTAATATTAGGACTCTGCCACCTCGCTTTGTGTTCCTAGGACAGTTATATAGATTATACCCATTAGCTCTTAGCTGGTTTAGTAGAATGGTGTCATGTATAGTGAGCCATGTCTCAGTAATGCAAAGGATATCTGGGGTTTCATCGGTTACGATATCTAGAATTAATGTTTTTTTTTATTCCTAACAGATTGTGTGTTTATTAGAATGCATTTTAGAGGTTTAGTAGGTTCACTCATAGAATTAACCTTGGGTAGGTTTTGTGGTTGTGGTTATTGCTATCTCTAGTGTTGTGATGATTGTGGGGGCAGCAAATTTGGTTGTTTCTTGGGCGATAATGAATGATGGGGATGGGATGAACTGGGAAGGTGTTAAGGGGAGTCTGCAGTGCGTTAGAAAGTGTCGTGATGAGCAGATAAATGATGAGAGCTTGTGCTATAGAGAGCTTGATTTCCATCTTTGCAATCAGGGCAAAGAGGAGATTTGAATTGAGGAAGGGGAAGGGTTTTAGGAGGAATTGTACTAGACAATGCGAAGTAATTCAAATGGGGTCTGAGCTAGCTGGAGACGCAGCAGGAGTTGAACGCCATTGAGCTGGGCTAAAGGTAGGTAGTAAAAGTTTAAAGGGGAGAAGAAAAATTATAGCATTAGAGACCACGTGGCCTAAGAGAGGGTAAACTCAACAATATTACAGTAAGTGGAATGCTTCATCTGAGAGAGATCCCAGCTTGAGATTCAAATAGTGAGGTACAAATATGTAATCACAGTGTGAAAAACAGAGAGGTAGCTTCTAGAAGCGAGGTATCTACAGTATATAGCTATGAGGTATTGCAGTATTATCTGCTTAATGGAACAAAAGATACATTTGAGTCGCTGTGAGAGAATTTTCACATACCCTAGTAGGATAAGAATTAAATTTATAAGCTGTTATAATTGCAATAGTTAAGATGTTACAATATTGCAGTACTACTAGACAAGGTCAAAGGAATATCTGTGATTTTTGCAGCACATGGTAGAACTTATAAGAAGTCACATTAACTTGAGGGACAGAGTCTTATTTATGGCCGGGGTAAAGTATTTGATCCTGCAAAGACTGCTTTATTGTTAGGACAACGTCCTATGCTGTGGTGTAATCTTCCGGTGATACCTTAAGGAATGCTTCTGTTACATGGGTTGCTCCCTGCCTCTGTTCCCTGCCTGAGGGCCACGCCAAAGGGTCATCTGGTGAGGCCCTCAGGCGCAGGCACGCCTGGAGCACGCCTCCTTTTAAATCATTGCCGTGTGCTGGATCTTGCCTTGGTGGGGGGAGCGGGAGGGGCTTGCAGCTCCTGCTTTCACCCTGATGTGAGATTGAGCCCGGCTGTGCTGTGGAAGTCCAGGTTAGGCAAAGGGCTGTTTCCTGGAGCGTGCCTCCTTTAAATCATTGCTGTGTGCTGGATCTTGCCTTGGTGGGGGGAGCAGGAGGGAGTGGGAGTTTTCCTTGTGTATATATTTGGCGGTGTAAGGGAGTACTTTCTTTTTTCATTGTAGACCTGTTGCAAGAAACCATACAATTAACTGCAGGTGAGATTTAGGGGCCGTGAGGTATAGTTCTGCTATATCAATTGGGCACCCTAAAAAACAAATGGCGGTGAGTAGGGCTGTACCAAGGGCTGTGAGGGCAGTGCGACCACACAGGGCGCTGATACCATCACTGGGCTTCCAAGAAGCCCAGAAAAGTGAGTTATTGCAAGGGAGGGGGCACCATATTTGTCAGTTGCACAGGGCACATTTCCAGCTCGGGTGCGGTCCTGGCAGTGAGTGCACCTGTGCTGCTTGCTTGCTGTGCAAGTGGTACAGGGATGCCGACTTCGCAATGCTGCCAGGCCTGTTCTCCTGTTGTACCTAACCATCCTACTTGCACCCTTATGCATCACGGACAGTTAGTGCCGAAATCCAGTGGCGCAGTCATGACCCTGTCGACCGGTATCTAAAACGTGCCTTTAACGTGCTTGCAGCTAGCTAGCACCTTTTAATGTAAGGGCCTCAATGTCAAGCCACTACATTAAGGGTTATCCTGGATCTGTGCTAAAACTTGATGCCTGCTGATTCCCTCTTTAACTACTTACAAACGCTGCTAAGAGGCCTCCTTAATGTCATATTATGGGTGCGCTTGCATGCGGTTATCCAAATATCTGCTTAAGTCTGGATTGAAAAGCACTGCAGTGGGATGATAGATTTTGAACCATGGTTGCTCCAGGCAGGGGACAGCTGCTCTTCATGGTAGTGACAGTATTTATCCCCTGCCAAAAAAAAGAAGGGGGGGGGGGAGGTGGATCCGGGTGAAAGGAGAAGACAGCATGACTGAAAAGATTTTCTTGGGGCTGAGCTCGACAAACCCCTGCTTTTGTACTGAAGAAAAGCCCTTCCTCACGCTCTCACACGCCCTCGGCGCGCTGTACGGATTTCTCTCTCTCACAGACATTGCTTGTGCACTTTCTAGAAGCAGCTTCAGCCCCGATGATATCTAGAATTCAGGGGCCTGAGTTCCAGGTGTGCGACAGCTTTGCAAAAAGGGTCTCTAGAGCATCCAGGAGCGGCTGCAAATAGGGCCCCACCCTTTTTCCTTAGGACCCCTGAGCACTGCAGGTGCAGCTGGAGTGGAATTTACACCACTGTTAGGACTGAAAGTTGGTGTGAAGGAAGGGATCATTTACAAAGACAGTGTTTCTGTCAACTTTCCCTTGGAGCCACTGGCCCTGTCAAACACCATCAAACAGAAAATTCCACAATTCAGAACCTTAGTCTCTGTGGGTAGAATGAAACCTGCTACAACCATAACATTTACTTTGGAAATAGCTTTACAGATGTGTATCAGAGGCCATCGGTGATCATCTGTAGGCTACTCCACTCCTTCAGTCGGTCGCACGTTTCAGCTTTCCAAGTAGTATTATGCTTGGGCAGGGTGAAAAGGGTTAGCGGGCAGATCACCAAGTTTCCAGAGGGGTTTTTTTTCTTTCCTTTCCTTGAAAGAAGTTCTTTACAGAGGTGGGGCTGTGAGCACTTTAGGTAGAGTGACGTTGGAGGAAAAGGTGGGGGATCTGTCCCACTTCCTCGCACAGGCTGCAGGGCAGGATTATCCGTGCGTTGCAGTTTTCACTTTTGGGATATGTTTGGCTTCTTTTTTCTTCTCCCAGCTTTGGAGATTGGAAACTTGTTCCAAGCCAGGGGCTGCTGTTTCAAGAGGAGGTTTGTTCTCCTGTCCGTGGCTCATTTCCATGCGAAGAGCCTGGCTGACATCATAGCACCTTTTGTTGCTAAAAGCTTTCTTTTGCTGGAGACAGAGTGAGCGGTCATGTGAAGTTGGAAGAGCGCATTTGCAATGGAAGGGGTTGCTGTACCCTCGCATACTAATTTACCCAAGAACCGTATGCCTTTGTATCATACTGTCGCCTTAAACGGCACCTTCCCCCGAAGGGTTTACTTTTCACCGTGTTGGGCTGCTCGTTAGACGTTTCTCCTAAGCCCCGAAGTGCGGCCGAGAGGATTACAGCTGCCCCACGGTAGAATTGTGGTACAGACTTAGCCTTCAGTGGTACAGTTGCTGCTGCTCCGGCAGAAAAGTTTTTCTACTTTCCAAGGAATGTCAACTCCACAGCTCTGGATCTAGCACGCACGGGGCACGTTAGGGGCTTGGGGAATCGCGCTTTCTCCTGCAGAAGCCCGCGGGTGCAGCGATCGAGGTCGGCGGCGAGGCATGGTGAAGCTGTTCCGCAGGAGCAGGGCAGCGCGTTTACTGCTCGCCTTGGACGGCAAGTTGTCCGTGCTTTGGTGCCCTCCCAGAGGCAGAGGAGCTCGCGGCCATGGAGGAGGAGGAGGGAGCAGCCTGCCCTGATCCCGAACCGCAGGCGGACATGTCCGAGGCGTTCTCCAGACTCTGGAGAGATGTGATGGGATTGCTGGTGAGTGATGCAGGGAGCCCGGCCAGTCCTCACAACTGAAGCCAGCCTGTTGACACATGTGCAGGTTATGAAGGGCGGCACATCCTGCTCCTTACTAGTCGATACATGCCGAAAGCAATATTTCACTTTTGTACATATTAAATCATATTAGTCTGTAATGATCACGAAGCAGCGGTGAACCTTTGAGCGATACAAGTTTTCATTCCTGCGGTGTTACAGATCAAATGTGTTGCGGTATTTGCTGAATTCTGCCCGTAGGGAATTGATTTTAGAGAGGGACTTGTTGGAGAGAAATGAAGGCAAAGCAAGCCAGCCCTGCCTTAGGGGTGAGTGGGTTGCAGTCATCAGGTGTCTCAGCTGACCGGAGCACATTCATAGAAAGGAGAAGACGCTGAGCGTTGCTTAACACTTCACGCCTGCTGGTCAAGCGGCGCTCTGTGAACAGAGGTTAACGCGCTCGCTGGGATTTCTCTGCTGGAAGGCAAATGTACACATTCTTTCTCTTCTCTATCTGTGGCAATGGTAGTTTCCAAACTCTCTTTTTTAACCAGCGAAAGGACAGCTAGCTCTTGATATGGTTGAAGAGCTCCCACATTGGAATGTGCTTGCTAGCACTTGCAAAAAGGGGTTGAATTCGTACAAGCGTAAAACTCGCCGGCTTCGATCCTGGCTGCTATCCATTCACAGATCTTTCATACATAGCTAACTCGGTCAACTTAAAATGTGGATCTGCGTTTCCTCGTATCATTTGTGCAAAATACCTACTTTCTTACCGAGTAGGATCTTTTTTTCTCTTTCCTTAAAGTTGAAAGAAACAAAAAACCCCCAAAGAAGCTGGGGAGAGCTGCTTTTGTTGTTGCTGCTGCTTTCCTGGGAGTAATGTAGACATTTTGGGAGTAATTTTATAAGGAGGTACATACTTTTAGGTGCTAGGTGCCCACTTAACCGGGGTCATTTTAGTCATCAATGCATCTATGTGGTCATAAGTGCACATTGATGACCTCTTATAAAATTCTGCTTGGTGGCATGCATTTTGCTAGTGGGTGTGCACATGGGTAGAGCACATAAGTGCACACAGATTGTAAATACTATAATTTACGTATATTTTTGAAAAATAGAGGTGTGGGTATTTACACCAGCTCTAGGGTTTAACTTAAGGCACGATCTCTGCCACATGCGCTAGTATTTTATAAATACAAGGAGACTTAACATAGTACATTAACTTGGTGCCCATTTATAAGACTAATCTCCACAAAATTGCCTCTGATTAAATATGCATTCCAGTAATCTAGACAGCAGTGGTTAAAAAAAAAAGTAGCAATATGGTTTTGTCCACTAAAAAAAAAAAATACTCTGTGTGTGTATGTAATATCTATCTATCTGTTAAAGCCAAGAAGGTAATTTGTCAGGGCTGCAACCTTAATTAGGATAACAGATGTTTTAATACAGCAAAAGGTTCTTTAATATCTTTCCTTAGCATAATGAAAGGATCACCATTGCTTAAAATTATTTGCTGAATGACATAGGTTACGTTGCTCCCCATCTCCCTCAGTTGCCTCCTTTTAGTGGTGGCTGAGCTCTACAGTGACCCGTAAGCCTTTCTCAGGTTAGCAGCATTCCGCCTCTCAAAGCCCTGCATCTCATTACTGTCACCAGGGCGTTACTTTAACTTCTTGCCGTGCCTCCTTGGAAGGGGAAGTGCAATTGTATTTTGAAATTGCACTTTTGATACTGGCATATCTCAAGTTGCTTTCTAACCATTTGTGGGTTAGGGGGAAAATACAAAATAATGTTAAGTACAGGAAGGGTGTGGTGGTAAAATGAAAGAGAAAAAATCAAGCAAGCCTAACTCTTGTTGCCCTGATAGACCTATTTTTATTCTGCTCCCTTATGGGAGAGGGGTTTGGATTTAGCTCAAGCCTTTTTCAGTAGTATCCTAAGGTACAGTAGATATTTCCTGCCTCTGGCAATGGAGGGTTAGAGAAGCAGTGGGATTTAGTCCTTGGTTCTCAACCACCTGCTCTATTGGGCTTCTCTTTTGTCTTGATAGGTAAGAGAGGTTATTGTATGGATACTGACTCGTGTTTTGAGATGGGGTTTATCCTGTAAGATGCGCCATCTTTCTGCAAGCGTTTAAACATGGTGAACATCGGTCACCATTGGAAGATTAGGGGGTGTTGGTGGGATTTTGCTTGGTTCTTCGTTATCAGCCTCACTCCATGCCCATTAAAAGGTGCAAGTCAAGTCTCCATTATCCAGTAGATATCCTGATCCAGCTTGTATCTTCGCATCCTGCAAAATGCACTGGGATGAAAATTTAGAGATTTTTGAACTTCAGCCACTCACTAATGGTGATGTGGAGTTGGTTGACAACATGGACATCATTTCACCTCTTGCAAGCTTTGAGTTCTGATGGATTCTGTCAGAGTTACTTCACAGCTGTGCTTCAAACCCTTTATGCCCCAGTATAGAATTTTACTCATTTCCAGCTAGAGACTTCCATGACATGAAGCATTATCTTTGCCATGCTAGTTCACGGGAATGGGTGGAAAGAAAGGTCAGTGTAACCTGTTTCTCTTCTACAGCATGTTCATGCAATGCCATCCTTTCCTCTGCTCTGACTTGCTGATTTTCTTTTATGACCTGAAAACTAATCAAATAATGTATAAAGTCATTCCAATAAAATGTTAGCCTTTTTTGTAAAGTTTTTCTGTTTGCTGGCCCTTCTGTTACCCAGAGATTTTCCCCTATGTTACATTCCACTAGAGCCCCTTCTGGAACCTTCAATCATGTTCTTGATCCAGCCACTAGGTGTCGCCCTTAAGCAATGGCCAGGACTCCCCTTTCCAGACACTTGGTATGGTGCTTCTCCAGCATCCAGATCCCCAGAGGGTACTTTTATAATTGGCTGCAGGAATAAAACATGCCAGTGTACTCATTCCATGGACTATGTTGGATTTTCAAAGGGAAAGTATGAGTGCACTTTCACTTAGGGAAATATTCGTACAACTTTGCAGATGTAAATGTATTTGGGTATTTTTCTTGTGATAATTTTCAGAGCAAAACATGCATGCATACTTTTGATAATTCAAAAGTACGTGCTTGGTTCCAAAGAGGTCTCCCCTCATAGCATTCTCATGAACTGGTACAGCGTACATACCCCAACCCCCTACCATAGGCTGGGCAGTTTTATAAAACCCTTTTTTTGTGAGTAATGCATCATTTTACCCATGGAAACTACTATGAAAATTACCCTTCCTATGTCTGACGAGTGGGAAGTAAAGCGGATGCACTTACACAAGGGTTTCAAGTTTAGAGGGGCTCTAAAATTTACAAGTATGCATTTGCAAAATATAGAGAAGAAGGTTGATGATGATAGTAGTCAATGTTTTTGTAAATAACAAATACGGATATTTCCAGGAGAGTGAATTAAAGGGCCCCTTTTAGTAAAGCGTAAAAAGCAGTTAGTGCGTGAATTAGTGCATGCTAACTGTAATGCCGGTGTGGTAAGTTACTGTGCTTGTGTGCTAACTCATGCATCAACTGTTTAACGTGAAGAAGCGGGGACTGGGTGGCTTATGGGCCAAGAGTGGGCATGGACTGCACATTACGGTGAGTGCATGGTACTCATCAAGCACTGTCAATTTTGCAGTTAGCACGGGTGCATTTAGCGCCCCCTCAGGAGGAAGTGTTAAGTGCACCCATGCTAATTGTGAATGAAGGTAGCACATGCTAAGGGTCTCTTCTGTATGGCAACTGTAGGGGATATGCTGATCATACCCCAACAGTTATCGTATGGCTTTTGCACTTGTCGCACGTTGTTTTTTGCTCCTAACACATGGTAAGTGCAAAAACTTACTACACTTGAGTAAAGGGCCCCTTAATGAATGCAGGTTAACCAAGATGACACGTCTGAATGACCAAATAGAGGTCTCTGTATTCAAGCTAGGAAAACTGAATGAGAATGCAGGTGATTTATCTGCAGGTTTGTATTAGAAGAGCAACAAAAATATAATTTTTTGCCAGCTTTTGCAAAAGCCATCTCCAGGGATAACATTAGTAGGACTGTTGGGAATAAAGCATCAATGGGTTATCTGAAGCAGGGCCAGTGCAAGGGTATAAGGTGTCCTAGGAGAACCTCATTCCCAGCACTGCCCCCATGCCTTGCCCGTCTCTGGGATGGGCCCTTTATTTATATTTAAAAAGGCACTGTGGCTCCACGGTTACCATCTCTTCTGGTGCCTTTTCAAAGGTATTGCCACCACTGCATGTCCTGGAGAGGAGAGGCAGGGGCGGCAGTGGGTGCCCTCTGACTATTGGTGCTCTAGATGGCCACCAAGTTTGCCTAATGGTCACACCGGCCCCGCCATGAAGAGAGTGGGGCTTCAGTGAGCATCTCACATTGAGGCCTCAGATTTTGCATGGCAGGTCCGCCTTATCCATGTGTGTAAGCTTGCCAAACTATAAAATATTTGTTTACATTTCTACATTGCAGTAACCAAATCCAGCTGAGCTGGATTCCTCGTATCTGGACTGAAATGAACTCTTGAACAAAGGCTCATATTACTCCTGTTCTCAAGTCTCTTCATTGGCTCCCTATCCGTTTCCGCATCCAGTTCGAACTTCTCCTGCTGACCTATAAGTGCATTCACTGTGCAGCTCCTCACTAACTTTCCTCTCTTATACCTCCCATGAAACTCTGCTCTTCTGGCAAATCACTTCTATCTGTGCCCTTCTCTTCTTTTGCTAAATCCAGATTTCGCTCCTTTCACCTGGCTGCCCCTTATGCCTGGAACAGACTACCCAAGTCTATACGTCAGGCGCCTTCTCTGACACTTTTCAAATCCAGGCTGAAAACTCACCTCTTGCTGCCGCTTTTGGATCTTGACTCACCTGATCTCCTTTGTGTTTCCTTACCATTCCCCCTTGCTGTATCCCATGTCTACACCTACTGTGTTGTCTGTCTTGACTAGATTGTAAACTCTGATGAGCAGGGACTTTGTCTTACATGGTTGTGCAGCGCTGTGTATGTCTTGTAGCACTATACAAATGCTCACTAGTAGTAATAGTAGTGGTAGTAGTATTTAGCCATTGCATCAAAATATAAACTTTAAAAATTCTCCTATAAACTCCCTCCAGACTACTAAGGAAAATCCATGTGTAAGGGAATTATCTGGATAATGGCTACTGTTATCTGGATAATTTCCTTTGAGTATTGACCCAACTGATGGGTTGCTACATCCCATGGATGTGGATGTATGAAGAGCAAAATGTATCTGCGCTTCCCAGAAGTCCCAGCACAATGGACCATTGTCTTCACTCTGTAATTTAGTATAAGGCATCTCTGTTGCTAAATTACTTTCGGCAGATTTAGTGGATCACTAAAGACAATACATCATTCAGGACTTGGGAACTCTATTTTTGTTGACTAGTGGGGAGTAGGAGAGGATATGGAGCTGTTTTTGTTGGTCATCTGCTTCCTCTTCCATCAGATTCCCTTTGTAAGAGCCTTTTCGAGCATCTTGAAGACCAGCAAGATTGCAGCAGACTGAGAATTCCGTATCAATCTTAGGTAGGAAAACTATGTGTCATGGCTATTTATTTAATTAATTTATTTAACGTTTCTTTTATGCCGCTATTCATAATATCATAGCAGTGTACATAGAATTCAGCTATATAGTACATAGAACATTGTGTCAGTAACATGAAACTAAATACATTATAATTAACAAGGTTTATTTGTATTTTTTAACTATTAACAGAGAACTATATACATAAGATTAGCTTATGTGAATGGTTGCTGTGGATAGTCTAAGTGATATCTCAAAAGGCTTCTCCGAAGAGGTGTGTTTTTTTTAAGCTTTTTTCGGTATTCATTTAAGTCATGGATGGATCTTAGAGTGGGTGGCAACGAGTTCCAGTTTGTGGGACCATAGAAAGAAAAAGCTCTTTGACAGAGCGATTGTGAGCTTTTTGTTTTTAGGGCTGGGATAGTGAGCAGGTTTTGATGATGTCAAAGTAATCTTGTGTCCATGCTCCTTTGGATGACTGGAACCAGGCAGGCTGCTGAGAGGTGGTGCTTAGTTTTGAAGGTGGTCATTATGGTCTTATATTTAATTCTTCCCACAGGGAGCCAGTGTAGGTCTTTAAGTACTGGTGGGATGTGGTTGTGTTGAGGGGTTCTGCTGATGAGGCGAGCTGCTGTATTCTGTGCTGTTTGAAGAGGTTTAAGTGCTAAGTTTGAGAGTCCGTGGAGGACTGAATTACAGTAGTCCAGGTGTGGGGTGATTAGGGCCTGGCATACTGTACGGTAACGCTGAGGATCCAGTAGTGGTTGAAGGTTGTTGAAGATCCTGATCTTCTGGTAAATAGAATTTGTTATTCCCTTTATATGGGTCTGGAAGGTCAGTTTGTGATCTAGGGTGATTCCTAAATATTTGACCTCTGATCATACAGGTAGCAGGACGCCATTGAGTTTTATTTATTCTGGTGGTTTGTAGGATGGGTCGCTGGATATTATGAGTACTTCCAATTTGTTGTAGTTGAAGAGTTTCTGGTCTTTCAGCCATCCAGTGACTTCACAGAAGCATGGTTGTATAATTGTGTAGTCAGGGTTGGTGGTTGGTGGGGGGCATATCATTAAATCGTCAGCATAAGTGTGGTAGGGTACCTTGTTTTCACCTGCGGCAGCAGTACATTAACATTCAGAGATACCGATAAACTGATAAAAATTCAAAGGGCAGTTTTCAAATTGCCTACGTTGCTGCAAATTGCCCAAGAAAAGTGGAGCACAGAGGCTTACATTTACCTGACTAAACAGTGTGCATCATAAGGGAGTGGGATGGGTGGGGTGGGCCACTAGCGCCAATGTTTTGTTCCAAGTAGCATCAGCAACTAGGGAACTTGCAGGCTGACATGCAAAGAAAATTGCATGTTCACTGGTGGTCAGTCAAGTTATAGTTTTCCTATCTGTCTATTTTTTTAAAAGTACAAGGATAATAGGCTGAAAATCTGACTGAATTGTCCGATACTATGGGCCTGATTCTGTCCCATGAATAATGGGGATGGACGTCCATCCCGCTATTCGTGTCCTCCCTGCCAGAGTCTAACTTCCCCGCCAGTTGTTCAGGGAAGTTAGTCGGGGGCGGAGTTAGGGCAGGCAGTGGGCGTTTGCTGGTCCTGGACGTACAGGGCCGATTCTAATGTTGGCCCTGTACATCCAGGGCCAGCGACTTGTTGTGGGGAAGTTATTCCACCTCCGAGGTGGAATAAGTTCCCTGGACGTTTTTTTTCGGTGGGCCTGGGGTGCGGATGGGGCAGGGGGGCCTGAGGACATTCCCCACAGCCTGACCCTGGCCTTAGGAGACCGGATCAGGGGTCAGGCTGCAGGGAAAGCCTTTAAGCCGGCAGCTGAGATCGCGGTTTTACAATGGAGCCGCGGTGCCATGGCAACTGGATGCCATGGCGCCGCAGCTCCATTGTAAAGCCCTGACTGAGTTAGTTGAGCTTTTCCTGTACGTGCAGGCTGGGCTGAATCACAGTCCCGGCCTGCACGTACAGGGTTGCTCGTGATTCTGGTCCCATGGGGCTAGACGTGCCCCGCAGGATCAGAATTGCGACCCTCTGTGTACGTCCAGTTCAGACCGGGCATACAAAGGTGCTGTACGTCTGGGATGGAATGAGCCTGTATCTGTATAATATGGGGCCAAGTTGGGGCAGAGCTAGAATGAGTTCGAAAATGATCTGGACAGTGACAAATATTCAGCCATGTTATGGAAAACTTATACATTTAATGTAGGCCTCCTAAATATTAATGAATATTGGCTGCACTATCTCTGTAGATAGCAGCACTGAATATATATTTAAATGGAAGCAATGGCACTTAAATTAATGCGATCAGCTTGCTGACTCAATAGTGACTCCTTGGGAGTAAAGGCAGAGGTTTGCCTCCCCCTACCCTGAGAAACAGGAAAGGTTATTCCACTAGCCCTGATCAGAGTAGTTGTGAAAATACAGAAGTACCTATGTTGTCGGTGGTTACTTGCCCTATACCCATCACAGAAGTGCCTCTGCTCATTGTGGTAAAACAGTTCGTGCACTGAGGAGCAAATCGAGGTGCTGTTTAAGTCTTGGGTAAGCAGTTTCCAAATGTCCATTATGCTGATGTAAGCAGCTATTTACCCAGGTACGTGACATCTGAATATTGCTATGCCACTTGCTTTTGTGTATTTTATAGCTCCCATGTTGGCCTCTCACCTAAAGCTAATGTGGCATAGCCTTACCTCTAGCCAAAATGCCATTGGTCCTACTGTGGAATCAAAATATACTTCCCAGAAAGATTAAGGGCCTCCTTTTACTAAAGCCCAGTGACTGGCTAATATGCATTTTAACGCATGGCAACTGCAGCCGGGAACACCAATGTGTGCGCATGCCGGCCACCGCATATCAAAACGCATGGTGATCAGCCATTGCAGGATGGGGCGGGAAGGGGGAAAGTGTATTACCGCTAGCGTTGGGGCAATTGCAGTGTGCTCAGCGGCAATGTGGCTCGTAATGTGAGTTCACCTAATGCCACCTCTGTGGAAGTTGTAGGTGAACCCATCTTACTGGAGCGCATATTAGAGTTCGCGTCCCAGCGTTGTCTGCTGGGACACACTGGTCAGGGCTGCTGACAGCTAATGTGGAGGCTTTGCATGTAATGTGCATTTGTTTCACATGTTAAGTGCAAAACCTTGGTAGGCTTTAGTAAAAGGAGACCTAAGGTTCTCATCAGGATTTGGGGTTTGGCTACTATGAAAAAGATGATTCCATCAGCTCCGGAAATATATAATAATTTGTTTTTCTTAGTAAACTTGATTGCCTTCTGTCCAGATTTGACTTCCAATACCATTTCAATAAACATAGGTTCTCTCTGTATAGCTTCTTGCCTTGTCGAATATATTACAATTAACATTGTATGCAATTCATTAGTAGGATTAAACTGTGGTTCTTTCAAACATAGTTTGCCTGTATGTTTTTACTTGTTCTCTATGTTGTCTCCGATGGATGGTGCGCTAGGTAAAATTACTCATTTTAAAGTTTTATGGTGCTTGTTTTATTGTTTTCATTTTTAGTCTCCGCTCAATAGAACAGAGAGACATCTTAGACTGTGTTGATATCTTGTGGGGTGTATTTACTAAGCCGGACTAACAGTTAATCCGTGCTATCTGCAACTAGATCCCATGTTACTGAATGGGACCTAGTTGCAGATAGCATGGGTTAACCGTTAGCCTGGCTTGGTAAACATACCCTGGGAGTGTAGCGATTTGTGTATGTATTTATCTCTATTATTCCTCAACAAGGGCTAGTGCCGTCATTCTCTAATTTTGTTCATTTGTAGGAGCTGGAACTTCTGAGGTATTTGGAGGTCTGATCTGATTAGAGGAGTGGGAATACTGCCTAGCACAGCACTTGAACTCTGCATACTGGCCAGAGCGGATTGACTATCCTAGAGAATGTCCCAGGTTCTTTTTGTTTTACAGTTTAGACGAGTGACAGCAACCATATCTTTTTACTTTTACATATCTTTTAGTTCTTTCCTCTTCAGTTGGAACCAGGCTAGGATTCATATTACCTTGGGGCTGTTTTCCTTTATCGTATATTTTCCGCACACTGGAAACATGTTCAGTTGGGTCATTGCATTGACCATTCAGGATAGTTTAGCTCCCCTCAGAGCTTTACAGCTTGGCCGACACTCCAACAATCTAGGTTTAACAAGCATGCAATGAGAACTCCCTCCCCCTCCCTCTAAGAACAGTAGTGGGGCTGTGAACTCTGCTTTTGCAACATCTGCAGCCTTAGCCGATGGAGGGAGTGGAAATCCCAACTAATGAACTGATCCAGGGACCTTTCGTACACAGTACCGTCTGAGCTATTAGGCCGGCCTAATAATATCTTTTCTATTGATTTGCTTGAATGCATTCTGTGCTGCAACATTGGTGTGTTTTATATGTTGCTTATTCTTGTCACTTTTTAGCAAATAATTGAAAAAAACAATCGATGCATCCTTTTTCCATTTTGCTTTGATATTGCACCAAGGAACTCTTAGCATTTAAAGTTCTTTTTTGAAAGCTTCTCTTGTGCCGCTGTGATTTTAAGTTAAGTGAAACTCTGCCCTGCTGACCCTCATGAAGACTTCCCTGAGGCATGCTCTAGTATATGAGAAGCATGACTTCAGTGTGATGAACGGATGAAGAAGTGACTGAGGCAGGGGTAGGCAACTCCAGTTCTTAAGAGCCACAAACTGGTTAGGTTTTCAGGATATCCACGGTGAAGATACAGGAGATTCATTTGCAGCGCTGCCTCCTGGGTAGATACAGTATTCTGAAAATCCAGCTGACTTGGGGCAATCAAAAACCAGAGTTGTCCATCCCTGGAGTAAGAGAAGGATTTTTTTTTCTGTGTGTTAAATCTTCTACCGACAGGTCAGTCTGACAAAATGATGTTTGCCTCTGTAATTTCAGCCTGAATTTCAACCCAAATGTTCTAGCTGGTCCTCTGGCCCGTGTTAAGAAGACGGCTGCTCAGTCCTGCTAGTGGGGAGCGGGAAAGAGTTCCTTATGTGTTAGCTCTGCAGTCAAGGAGATAAATAACGTCTAAATTCTAGAAATCGGCTTCATATAGATAACCTTTTATGAGTGAAATTTATAAGCACCCGTGCAGGTTTCACATGCCGCAATGCTAGCATGTAGACGCTATTTATAAAGAGCACACACACTTTACTTTATAAAATAGAGGCGTATGGATGTGCTGGAACCTAGGGGGCAGCCACTTATGCGTGCTCAAGGACAGGCGTAACATGCTGCGCCCAGAGCGGCGCACTGATGCGTGGAAGTCATTTCATAAATTATGCACTTCCATGGAGGCCTGCTTCTGCTCCACCCCAGCTCTGCCTCGACGCGTGCCTCAGGGGGACTTGCGCAGAATGAGCACTTCCACGTGCACTTACAGAATAGCGCTTGGGCGGAGTGTGCACGTACATGCCCATTCACCATGAATCCTTGCAAACTGGGACCGCATGCATAGCTTTCCGCACGGCCCTTATAGAATCATCCCTTTTATGTCAGCTGTGATAAGGTGCTGTTTTATGGAGTTAATCAAATTGACCCTGACTTCATTTTTCCTACATTTCAGAAATGAAGTAGTTGACGCCTTATTTATTTTATTTTATTTGAATATGTTTATATTCCACCAAGTCTCCAAAGGTTCAAGGTGGAGTTACAAAGAACATAAAACAACTAGAGCATGTTGAAACAAGGAAAAGTATTACAGGGAAAGTTAGATACGGATTAAACAAAAACAGCTAAACAAAGGGTTCCTAATGCTACAGCACCATATATAATATTTACATATATTGGGGGTGGGGGGGGGGGGCTGAGATACATGGAATCCTAAGGCATGATTGGAAGGAAAATTTACTCCAAAGGCCTTTTTTTAACTCTTTTTTTTAAAGACATCATTTTTTAATACTCTCTGATCCCTTGTAGAGGAGGGCATTGGCTTTTCATTTTTTTCTTTGCTTTTTGGTAGTTTTCAGTATTTCATACTATAAAATTATATAGATATTGAGTGATTTAATAATTTCCTCATCATGAAAAAAACTTCAGTTTTGGCCATATGTGTTGAAATTTGTTTTCCACTGTCTGCCATTTAGAATTTCCTTTTCTCTGGTGTATTTCAATGAAAGCTTAAAACCTCTCATTTCATTAGATCTGTCTTAGGGTCTTTTGAATGTTGACTTCCTTATGATCCTGCTAGTCCTGTCAAGATGAGTGGGTTATGACCCACTGTCAGCAGGTGGAGGCAGACTTGAGCAACTTTCAGTGATGTCATCACTTGGTATGTCTTCTGGTGCAGCACTGAGAGAAACCAGTATTGTCTGCCTCTGGTAGGTGGCAAGATGTTTGGACTGATGCAGCAGAGAAGATAGGCTTATCTCCCCTGGCCCAGACCACGTTTCTGTGGTGTCTGAGACTGAGACTTGCAGGCCCAACATTTGATCGGAGCTTGGGTATGTCCTTGTCTCCTCAAATTGACAGCTGCCCTGTGTCCAGCACTGTTTCTCATGGGTTCCAGCACTGATGGAACGGAGAGCTGAAAGAAGACCCTCTGGGGCCCCTGAGGAGGCTTAATAAGTTGGGTCCAGCCCCTCTTTCCTCTTAGTCTCTGCTTGCTGTGATTTTTCTGCTATTGCTTTTTCAGTTGGCTTCCATTTGGCTCTTTCTTACTTGCAATATGGCAGCTCTAAATTGAACAATAAAAAAGAAGCAACTTTGCTTCTCCAGGTTTTCAGGTCTGCGAGGGGTCAGCTGTGGCATCCCTACTAGGCTGATATGACAAGTACTGAAATTCCCTTTTCAGGATTCCTTTTTTTGCCGTGATTGTGGGGTGGTGTGGGGTTTTTTTGTTTTTTTTGGTTGAGGTTTTTTTTTTTTTTTAACCGGTAGTGCTTTTTTCTTCATGTTTTTCTTTTTCCCACATGCAGCCATGCTGGGTGCTCGGTGTTGTCTCTTGTGGCTCCTGCTAAGTGAGCTTCACAGCTGGCTTCTTTTGCCCCGAGTATGAGGGGGCACCTACTGTATCCCTGCTTTAGTGCTACATTGCCAGAAGCAAATCTGCAAGCTAGAAATTGAAGGAAAATGTGAGGCATTGCAGGCAGGCTTTTCTATAGAAAAACACTGGGACCACATAATTACAATTTTGCTCAAGTCTGCTTCCAGCCCTGTTTTGAGATTATGTCAAAGGAAGTGATGGCTTCTGTGCCCCTCCTCTACGATGACTTATTCTAGCGCATTCGTTAGACTACCTCAAGACAGTAGAAAGTATATACATAAATAAAATCATATATGGAACCACGTGATGTGCTGAGAGAGATCAGACATGCACTGCTCTCTCTCCGGGGACCCCCCTCCCTGGGCTGTGAGATTGAGCTGAAGAAAAGCTGCAAAATTGAATTTAGGGAAGCGGAGGTGGTGCACATCTGATGGGTATTGAGTAGAGCTGTGGCAAATGAATGGCAACAATAAAAATGACGCGGAGAGAGAGAGCGTGCGATGGGGCAGAACAAGATAGAGGATTCCTCCCCGGCATCCTTGTCTTCAGCGCTGCCGGCCTTAGTTGAGAAGGTATCTGCTGCGGTAGCTGGTGTGCTTTTGGCACAGTTTGAAGCCCTACACAGGAAAATGGATATTTTTCAGAGTTCTCTTAGTGCCCTGGGAAATCTTACTGAAGAGGCGGAAGCCCAAATATTCCAGAATGAAGACGCGGTAGCAGCAATGAATAGGAGGTAGGCCTATTGCGGGAAACACTCACAGCACACGAGGCAAAGCTGGATGACCTCAAGAATAGGTCCCAGCATAACAATCTTTGGTTTATGGGAATCCCAGACTCAATACAAGATAAAGAATTGAAAGGTTATTTGGAGAGACTTTACTACCGCAGCTATTGGAGCTGGGAGCTGAATGCGGCAGACTGTATATTGAACGTGCACGCCGCGTTGGTCCTAAGCACACAAAAGTACAGTGACCATGGGTAGTTCTAGCTAAATGTTTCCAGTTCCCACAAAAAGAGGCAGTGCTGTTTGACCTTTTGAATAGTGCCCTTTTTACGAGATGCAATCTACACTTCTGGGTGACACAAGATTATTCAGTTGCCTTGAGTCTGCGTATGCATATACATATGCACCTATATGTCAGAGGCCTGTTGATGCCAACATTAAGTTCATGGTTCAATACCCGGGTAGACTGCATATAACTCATGATGGAATGCACTGGATTTATGATAATGCATCCGCAGCAAGCCAGGCACGTAGAGGAGCTACTGCAAGGACAGACCACGTGAGTGTCACCTGGAACGCCTCCAGCGGGAAGATCACCAGCACCTACAATGTGAATTTGCCAGCCCCAAGCCACTCTGTCGATCCTGGGCTAGAAAAAGAGAGAGTGGAAAAGTGACAGACTTGGGCCTTTAGTGAGTGATCAGCTTGGATTTGAGTTCCCTATAATAGAGGAACGACAACAGGACTGGGAGGGAGGGGTTTGTGGAAAACGGTGGTTACTCCCAATTGGGGATGTAAGGGGATCTTAGTGGGGGTGAGGCTGTTATGTTTCATATGTTTGTTGTTGGAGGGGAAGTTTTAGGGGGTTGAGCCTGCAGAGTACAAGACTGCTTGGTGGAAATGCAAAAATTGGAATGGAGGGTCAAGAAGAAAGGTGCACGAGGGAATCGCCATCCAGGGCAATAGGCTGCCACATAGGAGCCCGACCTAAAGAGCACTGCAATGAAGAAGGGCGTGGAATACCTCAGAAACTACTGTTGTGACTGCAAGATTTATCTCCCACCAGAAGCTGTAGTGGACTCAACAGGTTAAACTGCTTAGGTTGCTGTGCATTGTTACCGGATATAAGGGACCATTTAGAAGGGGAGGGGAGGTCGGGTGGCATTGAGGATGTGGGGAGATGGGAGGAGTTGGGGGAGGGGAGATCCCAGAGATTTGTGCTTAAGCAGCCTGACTTCTGGAATGCGGGTTAGGAGAGGGGGTACCCCCACACATTATATGTGGATCCTGATAGAGAGTTAGTGATAGGTAGAGGTGGGGTATACAAGGATAAGACAGGGAGGGGGGAGAGGGGATGGGAGGGGGTGAAGAGAGAGGGCAGGGGAACAGGAGTCCCCGGTCGCAGCCAAATTTATGAGAGATTGTTGTTTAGCTGGGATGGGTGTAGGATGGAAGGAGGGCCCCAGGCTGGGGGACCTTCCCCTTAAAGGCACAAGAGAAGGTGGGAATGCTTGTTACTCATACCAGCTAACCTGAAGATATATCTTGGAATGTTTGTGGATTGGGGAGCCCTATAAAGAGTTACAAAATCCTGCAGGCCCTGACTTGACTGAAATATGATATTGCCTGTTGCAGGAGACCCCCCAGACAGCCGAAGAGCTCCTTAAGTTGCCTAGGGACTGGGTGGGTCAAGTGTGGGGTGTGCCAGCGAAAGGGAAAAAAGGAGGCGTGGTTCTATTGATACACAAGAGAGTTCGATTTGCCCAAGAAAAGGTAATTACAGATCCCTCTGGGTGCTTTCTGCTGTTATTCGGAGTGTTGGAGGTACGTCAGATTATTTTAGATAACAACATATATAGCCTGAATACCCCTGATCATGAGCTATATGCGCGACTGGCCTCACGAGTGGAGCAGCTTTCAGAGATTCCCCTTGTACTGGGGGGGGGGGGATCTTAATGGGGTCTTTGATCCAGGGCTTGATACCACCCAGTGGGGGGGAGGAGACAGATTGCATGACCAAGCAGCCCGAGTATTACAAGCGCTTAGACGGTGATTGGGGGTGGTGGATCCCTGGCATTTGTTACATCTGCTGGAGTGGGACTATACCCACCAATCGTGCGCCCATGGGTTGAGCACCAGCATAGATTATATTTTGGTATCAGAGGCTTTATTTGCCAGAACCGCCGATGCGCAGATTGGCCCAACAGAGATTTCAGACCATGCGTTGATTTGGATTGAACTTGAGTGGCAAGATTTAGAACCCTGGGCTAGAATTTGGCTTTTTTCATTGGAGCTGTATAGAGACGCAGCATTCCAGTGCTATATTCGAGAACAATGGCAGGACTATGTTGCGCATAATGAACAGCATCAAGCGGACTCTGAGCTTTTCTGGGAAACTGCCAAAGTTGTTATCGAGGATGATATTATTGCATATAAGGCTCGGAAGTGCAGATTGATAACAGAGCAGATAATATGCCTTGAAAAACAAGTGATGAAAGAGCGGTAGAGATACGTGGCCTGCCCTAATGCGGTGGCTAGGCAAAGACTATGGGAGGCGCAAGTAGCTTTGAACGCAATACACCACCAGCAGGCAAAAAAATCCTTTTTATATTACCGCCATCAATTATTCCAATAGCAGGACAAGGCGGGGAGACTACTGGCACGCTGCCTTTAAGGCCATCATGGCACTAGATTGGTCGCTGCACTGCAGGATTCAAAGGCAATTGCCTGAGTGTTTCGATCCTTCTATCGGACCCTGTATAAAGGGGAACAACTTTTCCCGACCCAAGTGGTAGAATACTTGCAGGATCCTTCTTTACCAGGTCTTGAGCCTTGGCAGGCTGCCCAGCTAGACAAGCCTGTAACAGCGCAGGAAGTACAGAAAGCTATTCAACAGGCTCATTGTACTAAGGCACCAAGTCCAAATGGCTACGGAGTGGAGTTCTATAAGCTAATGCAGGATTTAGTGACCCCCCCCCCCACTGGTGGAAGTCTTTCAAAGATGAGCACTGCCGGAAAATCATGCGCACATTACTTTAATCCGCAAGTCAGAGAGATCCTGTATAGGCATCCTCCTATAGATCAATATCCATGATGAACTTTGCCCTGAAACTGTTTTCTAAGATCTTAGCAGAACGGTTAGCGCCTTTTCTTACTGACTTGATACATGAGTCACAAGTGGGGTTTGTGGAAGGTACGGAACCTGAGGAAAATTCTCGCCTCAATGGAATGGGTACCCGAAAGAGGTTTGCGTTCCTTGCTGATCAGTCTTGATGCCGAGAAGGTGTTTTGATCGGGTGAATTGGCAATATCTGATGCTTCTGTTGCCACGCTATGGTTTGGGGAAGCCCTTCCTTCGTATGATAAGGGTGCTTTATACCAACCCCACAGCAGCGGAGATCTGTAACGGGACACTGTAGGAGCCATTTCCCTTAGAACGGGGGACATGACAGGACTTTCCCCTTTCACCACTGTTGTTTGTCTTGTCCCTCGACCCGTTCATACGACATTTGTTGGAGTGTCATGAGGTGAGATTTGGTGGGCAGGAATTTAAAATATCAGCCTTTTCAGATGACATGCTAGTGCATTTAACCTCCCCACAGACATCACTACCGCAGGTACTTGAGGAACTTTCCAGGTTTGGAAGTGTAGCAGGACTCTGCATCAACAAGGAAAAATCAGAGGCATTTGATGTGTCAGGCCAACCGAGAGCCCTATGAGGACCTTCCTTTCCTCTTAGATGGGCAGATAATTCTTTTACTTATTTGGGCATTCTCTTAACCAGGGATCCATGTGAGTTATTTATCATCTGAATTGTGATAGAGTATTGCAACATCTGCGGACACAACTTTGAGCATGGAATCCCTTCCCACTGTCCTTGTTGGGTAGAGCAAACACAAAGAGGAGCGCCTGCTCTTGCAGTAAATCCCAGGGGAACACAAGAAGCAAGAGTCGTAGATAGGTGGAACAGGTTTATTGAGACCCCTACGCGTTTCGGCCATAGCCTTCTTCAGGGGGCACACAGCTAGACAGAATAATGTTTAATACAAAATATAAAAATATGAAACAACATATAAATAAATCACCATAACTCATTAAAAACGTGTAAAATATTAAAAACATATAATATTAACAAATAAAAGAAATACTTGTAGACTAACCAAAGCTCATAAGAAGTGATCATAAAAAATGTGTGAAATGTATAAATAACATATATATTATAAACAGAATAAAAATATAAATATATAAATATATAAAACCAAAACGCAGAGTGGAAAGAACACAAATGAGTTTGCTAGATCATACATTCAGGTTATGTGTCAAAAAACTGGCTACATAATGCTCACCAAATGTATGGGTACGAATAAATATGCCTATTAAAAAACATTATAAAATCTAGTGCATAATCCTCATATGCTTAACAAAAAAACAACAAAACAAACAAAAAGGGGGGAGGGGAGGAGGGGGAGGAAGGGAGGGGGAAGAGAAAGGGAAAGAGGGAAAGGAAAGGGGAAGAGAGGGGAGGAAAGGGGGGGGGGAGAAAAGGGGAAGGAAAGGAAAGGAAAAGGGGGAAAAAAGGAAAATGTAGAATGATAATTTTACTGGTACTAGTGTAGAAAAAAGTTATATTTATGAACCAATGGAAATAATGACCTTCCATAGGACTAAATGAAAAGGAGGGAAAAGCATGTAGTACTTACATGTGTGACACTGGAGGAAATCTGCAGACGCAATTACGCGTGTAAAAGGAGTCGCTGTAAAATGGACGTTTTACATAGCCAGTCAACTACTAAACACTCAAACCCATAAGCATATCTGTGCAAGAGACCACTTGAAAAAGGGGGTGCCATATTGAATGAAAACACAACTCTGATGATGAAAAACGCTTTGTTATACAATCGGGAACTGAGGCATTACAAACTAGGCACTACTAGAGCCAAAAGTCACTCAAGGCAATACAGCACAGTGGTGCATGAACAAACACGGATTGAAAAGTTATACGATTATTTAAGATGAGGGAGGGAATAGAAATTGTACATGTTCTTACTTACATATAAATCCACTGGGTAGAAAAACAGCGCGATTGCCGCGATATGGAGAATCGCTAAAAAATATAAAAAACAATTACAACATCAGGAAAAGAGGGTTGCAGTCCTGTCATTACAATGAGGAAATATTATAAACCTTAAAGGCCTTCAAGGCAAACCTTCTTACGCCGAAATCAAAAGGATTTTGACCAGATGGTACTAAGGTTTAAAAACGATGGAATTCGTGCCAAAAAAGGTGACGTAGCACCGTGGGAGGGGCAAGGAGACGTATTCTAACTTGAACCACACTGTGTAGAATAAGGGATTCTCTCCCCTTCCCCTTCCCCTTCCCCTTCCCTCCCTCCTCCGCCCCACCCCCCCCTTTCCTCCACCCCCCCACTTCCTCCACCTATCCCCTCCCCTCCCTTTCCTTCCCCCTATCCCTTTTCTCCCCTCCCCCCTCCTCTTCCTTCTCCCCTCCTCTCCCTCCCCCTCTCCCCCCTCCTTCCCCCTCCCCTTCCTTCCCTCCCCCTCCCCCTTCCTTCCCCTTCCCTCTTCTTCCCTCCCCCATCCTTCCTTCCTTCCATTACCTTTTTCCATTTTTTCTTTTCTCCTTTTTCTTCCCTTTTTCCCTCTTTCTTTCTCTTTCTCTTTCTTCCTCTTTCTCTTTCTTCCTTCTCTCTCTCTTTCTCTCTTCTTCTTTCTTTCTCACTTCCCCCTCCCCCCTCTCCCCCATCTCTCTTTCCTTGCCTTGCACCTCTTACCATATTACATTACACAATTCAAATGCATATTATCATTTCATTTGGTTTATGTGGGCCTCACCGATATTGATAATTTCCTCTTCACACTGAGAGAGTAGAGCGGAGGACTGTGTCCTGTTGCCCCCAACTCTGTATTATTGATGTCTCCTCTTCCAACTGTCCTTGGGAATAGAAGAGAGAAGAGGCTTAAATGGAGCAGCATCTGTACCCAAAGAGGGGTGTGTGTGTGTGTGGGGGGGGGAAGTGGATATGGATGCCTGAGGCTGCTTTCCTCTGAGAGCTATGCAACTGAAATGAACTACTCCTTATAAAAACTATACACGCTCTGTGGCTGTGTATCTGGACTAGTGGGCTGATTGAGAGGGGGGCTAGGACTGGAAATGGGCTAATGGGGGGGTTAAAACTGGAAATGGGCTGATCGGGAGAGGGACTAGGATTGGTAATGGGCTATCGGAAGGGCTAGAACTGGAAATGGGCTAATGGGGTTAAGAATGGAAATGGGCTGATTAGGGGGAGTGCTAGGACAGGAAATGAGCTGATTAGGGGGGCTAGGACAAGAAATGGGCTATGGGAGGCTAGGACAGGAAATGGGGTGATGGGGGGCAAGGACTTTGTGCTATCTTTATATTTTACACAGTATTGGGGAACTGCATCTTATTATTTATTTATTTTATTTATTTATTTAGTGTACACTTGTATCCCGCTATTTCCAGCGATCAGCAGCGGTTTTCTATACATAATGGTGCGGCTGTACAGGCCGGATTTGGAACATACATTGTGATTTCAGGGGTGGGTAAAAGGCACATCAAACAGTCACATAATTACATTTGATTGTGTAAGAGGAGACTTTACATATCTACATTTGATTGTTTGAGAGGAGGCTTTACATGTATACATATACACATATATTACATATTACAGGACGTGTTTTATACTGCTGTGTGTTATTTAAGCTGGCAAGGTGCCCAAATAGAATAAGACACTCTGACTAGGTTAGGTTGAAATGGGTCTGGAAGAGGTGAGTTTTAAGCTTCTTCCTGAAATCCTTCAAGTCCTTGTTTGCTCTCAGTTCAAAGGGCAGTTGGTTCCAGAGTATTGGTGCAATAAATGAGAATGCTCTGTTGGTGGTGTTTGCGTTGCATTTTCTCAGGCTACTCGGGACATGAAGGGTGTTGCTATTTACTGTTCTTCTGCTTCTGATGATTGGTTGATCAGATATTAAGGTGTTTAGGTATGAGGGTGCTACGTTGTGAACGAGCTTGAACGTGGTTACTAAGAGCTTATATTGGATGCGGGCTTTGATGGGGAGCCAATGAAGCTCGATTAGTACTGGAGTGATGCGTTCGGTTAGGCCTTTTTTCATGATGATTCTAGCCGCTACGTTTTGTGCTAGTTGCAGTATGTTAAGGGTTTTTTTGGGCAGACCTTGTAATATAGCGTTGCAGTAATCCAGGTGGGGAATGATGAGGGCTTGTGCCACTGTCCTGAAGTCGGAGTGGTCAATAATAATCCGTAGCGGTTGCAGGATTCTTAATTTGCGGAAGATGGCACGATTGGTGATTCGGAGGTGCTTTTCCATATTTAAGTTGCTGTCCAGCATTACACCTAGGTATTTTATTTCAGGCTTTGTGGTATAGACATTATTGTTCATGGTAAACGTTGGTGGTGGGTTAAAGTCAGGTTTTCTGGAAATGCACATCACTTCTGTTTTTTTGTGGTTTATTGACATATTATTCTGTTGCAGCCAGTTTTGTAGTTCACTTAGGCATTTTTCGAGCTGATTGAGGTTGGGGTTGTTGATGTCGAGATGAGTGTAAAGCATCAAGTCGTCTGCGTAGATATGGTAACTGATCTTGTGGTCCTGCAGGATTTCACAAATAGGTCGTAGATATAGGTTGAACAGGAGTGAGGATAGGGCAGAGCCTTGTGGTATGCCTTGAGTTTGAGGGAAGGCAGAGGCCTTTGCGTTGTTGAATTGGACTTGCTGCATTCTGTTATTTATGTAAGATGCGAACCATTTCAGGGGGGTCCCCGATATGCCTATGGAGGCAAGTCTGTCCAGGAGCGTGGCATGATGCACTGAATCAAAGGCAGCAGATATGTCTATAAAAATGAGCATGTACATTTTGCTTTTGTTCTCAAGACCCTTGTGTAGTTTGTCCATTAGGGCTAGTAGGAGAGTTTCCACGCCATGATGTTGGCGGAAGCCGTATTGATGATCATCTAGGGCATTGTTAACATCAATGTGATCCTGCAGCTGTTGCTGGACAGCCTTTTCGATAATCTTGGCTAAGAAGGGTATGCTGGATATCGGACGGTAGGAGGCAGGGTCGCTGTCGTTGAGAGTTTTGTTTTTTAGGATGGGTCGTAGGAGAGATTATTTATTTATTTAACATATCTTATATACCGCACTATTGTCATCAGCGCGGTTAAGATTGCTTAAGTCGTGCTGGCATGATCCCTTGTAGTAGAGATTGGTTTACTATATGGGTGATATACTTGGCAGCATCTTGTTTCACCGCCTTGATCCAGGCTACTGGGCAGGGATCGAGGGGGGAAGTGGTGGAGTTCAAGTTGGTAATTATGTTGATGATTTGTCTGTCGTCTATGCTTCGGAAGGTGTCCCAATCTTGGTACTGGTTTGCACTTTTTGATGTGAGGGTTTTTTGCTGGGTGGTGATTGTAGCCATTTCTTGGGTGAGGTGTGTAGGTGTTTGTAAGTTTAGCTTGCTGTCTGGTGGGTTAAGCTTGCTGGCATAATGGTCAGTTAGGGTTTGGGCCGTCATTGTACCGTTTTGGTTTGTTGGGACATTTTGGTGAGAGATTTGACAAGTTCAAAAAGTTCTCGAGGTCTGTTGAGGGCTTTATTGAGTATGCTGGTGTGGTGGGTTTTTTTTGCCAGGTTGGTTTCGTGCTTGTATGTTGTAAGGAGTTTAAGGTATTCACTTCTATGTTCCTCAGTTTTGGTTTTCCTCCACCTTCGTTCTTGCTTACGCAAGTCTATTTTCAGCTTATTTATTTGATGTTGCACTGCTTGTGGACACTGGCTTCTTGGGGTTTCAGTTTAAATTTTGTCTACATATTTTTATTTTTACTTTAGATTGTGGTTACTTATTCTGTACTTGGTGAGGGTCGATGTTGTGCGTGTGTGACTGAGGTCAGGTGTTCTGTTAACATGCAGTTTGTATATAAAGATGTATAATAATTTGACTTGTTCAGCTTTTCAAATAGGTGTATGGATGTTCCAGGGCCCACTGTAGTATATACAGTGATGCTTTTTCTGGATGGGCTCCTTATGTGAGTTTTGGAAGTTTGTGCTGATATGGTATGGTATGGTATGGTAGGTTTTCTCTTTGTTGTAGGGGTTTGTATTAGTTCACAATATGCCTGGTACTGGAGAATAGTGGTGGTGGTTGTTCGTGAGATGATCAGAATCAGATTTTTTTTTTTTAATATTGAGTTCTGTGGTTTCTGGTTCTGCTCTGCACCTACTGTGGATGCAAAATATATGTTGAAAAAGAAAACACAAGAACCATAACGCACTTTATAATAACAAAATAAAAATTAGTTATTATTTAGTTTTATAAACTGTGCTGTTGGTTTTTGCTCTTTTTTAGTTCCTTGGTGTGCAAATAGGACCGTACCTAGCCCTGTGCAAGCGGTGCAGCTGCACAAGGCGCAAAGGTTTGGGGGCGCATTTCGGCTGTCTGCTGTTGCCCTGCCGCCGCTGGCAGGACAATAGCAGGCAGCCGAAATGCGCCCCCAAGCCGTTTTGCAGCACTTTAAGCGATGTCAGAGCAGGGAGGGACAGATCTGCTTAAAGTGCCAGCGCCTTTCAGATCAGGCGCATCCCCCTCCTCCTCCCCCTCCCCATACCTCTGTCCAGCACTGCCTGCTTTTTCCCTACTGCCAGTGCCGCTGTGAAAAAAGCAGAGGGTGGCAGCAGCAGGGAAAGAGCAGGCAGTGCTGGACGGGAGGTATGGGGAGGAGGAGGGGGGCGCGCACCAAAGCTGCATGTCGCACAGGGTGCAATTGCAACTTGGTATGGCCCTGTGTGCAAACAACTTGCATTCACTCCATATAATCTAATCGGCTTTTTGGTTTGGTTCAGTCCCTGATTCCTTATCGTCACTCCAGTCCAGTCCCTTTACTACTGGGTTGCGCAACCCTTCCAGCAGCTTGGAGGCTGAGCCCAACCTTTTTGGGGATGGAGCGGTATAAATACCACTGGGACCACCCCTCAACTCCAGTATTCTCAGCCTCCAAGCAGCTGGAGGGTTCCGTAAGCCTAGGGCTTACTGGAGTCCTACCTTATCCTATTTTAGCTAATTTATTTTAGTTAGTTTATTTTGTCCTCTTTATTTGTTTAAGGAGATTGTTTGTTTCCTTGATTGGAATCCTGTACCTTTAATTTTCCTTCTTCCTCTCTCCCCCCCCCCTCTCCCCTCCCGGGCCGGGCTGGAGACCGGAGGACTTGCCTGAGCTGCCTGCTGCAGGGGGAAGAAGCATCTCTCCTTGACTTTGGACCGGAGTCCTGCTTCATTTCCAGGAGCTCTCCTGCCTCGCGCCGAAGCCCCGAGGCGGCTGAGCGCTGGAGGCAGCAACGCGAGGGGAAACTACTCGTTCTCCTTCCCCCCCCCCCCCCCCCCGGCGCAGGGGGTGCGGCCGGGCTTCCCCGGAGCCCCGAATCGGACAACCGACAGATTCGGAGGGCTCACAGGCGGCGAAGTCTGCAGCGGTGGCGACGCGGAGCACTTCCACCTTTCGCAGAGATAAAAGCCAGAACCTCGGGCAGTGAGCAGACGCGCGATCCTCCGTCTCGGACTCCACGTGGCTAAGGCCTAACACGTGTTGAGCCGGCGGAGAGGAATCGCGGCGCGGGCCCTGCTAGCAGAAGAAACTTCAAATTGCAAGTATCAGCCTGGATTGGCAGCATTTCCTTATTAATGTTTAAATTTATTTTATTTTAACCTAATTGCTTTTACCTTAATTTCCTTAGCTTATTCCATTTGCCCGCGAAAACGCTGACTTTGCTTGGGGGAGGGGCCTGCTACAGCATTTCTCCCCTGCACATATTTTTGGGGATTGTTTTTCTTTTAGGTTGACTTGGGGGGTGAGTGTAACGCATCCTTTTCTGGAAATCATGGCCACTAAGTCAAAGTGCCCATCCTGTGGCACACGGAGGGGCACATCATCAGAGACAGGCATCTGCAGAGCTTGTGCTGCAGTCTCCACCTCCGTAGAGCAAGAGCTCAACCTGCCCATGACCCAAGGACCTCAGATGCCCGGGGACCCCCCGGAGGCGGAGGTGGGGCTCCATTTACCCCCGACGGCTAACACAGAGGTTCTTGCACCCCCTCCGTCCCGCTCCACGACGGATGAAGGGGTCGGAGATCTCTTCTCCCCTGACTTTATCTTATTGCTACACCAAGCATACTGCTTGCGCAAGCAGGGACGTGGATCAGGTGATACAGCTCCCACAGGGGATACCAGACCAGCCAGAAACTAGGAGAGCGAGCGGTCAGGAGCCAGGGGTACCCCCCAAACGTACCAGACTAATGAGCGAAGAGATCCTCCCACCCCCTTCTCAGGGCACCCCAGAGGAAGAGGGCTCGGAAAGGGAGCTGGAGGAAGAGGAGGAAGAGCTGGAAGAAGGCGAGATCCCCGAGGAGGACCATTCTCGCATTGTTAGAGTTTTTCGCCGGGAAGAGCTCCCTTCCTTAATCAATGAGTCCCTAAAAGCTCTCAACGTAGTGTCTGACGCCCCGGCGGATGACGAGGCACTAGAAGATCCCTTAATTCAGGCCATCAGAAGGTCCCAAAAAGTCTTCCCTGTCCACAGGGTGGTACGTCAGATGATACAGGAGGAGTGGGACCAACCAGAATCAAACTTGAGAGGGGTACGAACCATGGCTCGCCTCTACCCTCTTCCAGAGTCAGACAAAGAATTGCTGAAATCCCCCAGGGTGGATGCAGCGGTATCAGCAGTCACCAAAAAGACCACTATCCCAGTGGAAGGCGCCACGGCCTTAAGAGATGCCCAGGACAGGAAGGTGGATACGCTCCTGAAACAAGCCTTTGATATAAGCGCTCTCGCCTTGCAAGCCTCTGTCTCAGGAGCTTGGGTGTCTCGGGCCTGTTTAAGGTGGGCTCAGCAGATCCAGTCATCAGAGGAATCATCGGCTGAAACACAAGCCAACTCGGCTAGGCTGGAATCTGGAGCAGCCTATTTAGCTGATAGCCAGTATGACCTCATCAGATCTTTGGCCAAAAACATGGCCTCTGTGGTGGCGGCTAGGCGGTGCCTGTGGCTACGAAATTGGGCAGCGGATGCCTCCTCTAAGTCGCGCCTGGGCAGACTTCCCTTTAAGGGGAAGTTATTATTCGGTGAGGACTTAGAGAAGTTAGTCAAGGATCTGGGGGAGTCTAAGGGAGGCAGGCTCCCGGAAGACAGACAAAAACAGGGGCGCTCCTTTCCCCCAGTACGTACACAGCCCAGAGACTCCCGGAGGTTCCGCCCACCTAGGCCACCCCCCTTTTCCAAGGGCCGTTTTCCCTCAAAGGGGCAAGGTTTCAGGGGGTTCCGGGGAGCGGGCAGAGGCTTTGGCGCAGCCTCTTCCTCCTTCTCGGGCTCCAGAAAACAACAATGAGGAGACGGGGGTCCAGGAGGGAAGGCGCAGGATAGGCGGTCGCTTGACGCTCTTTCTTCCCGCCTGGTCCCGTGTCACGTCCGATCAATGGGTCCTAGAGGTAATCAGAGAAGGCTATGCCCTCGAATTCGCAGAACAAATTCCCCCGGCCTTTGTCCGTTCCCCCTGCGGATCCACTGCAAAAAGGGCAGCAGTAGAGGAAACTCTCGCACACCTAAGGGCGCTAGGGGCCGTGATCCCCGTGCCGCCAAACCAGCGCGGTTCAGGTCGGTACTCGATCTATTTCGTAGTGCCAAAGAAGGAAGGCTCCTTACGACCGATCCTGGATCTAAAACAGGTCAATCGCTGCCTCAGAGTGCCGCACTTCCGGATGGAGACTCTACGTTCTGTCATAGCAGCCGTCAGGGAAAGGGAGTTCCTAACATCTCTCGATTTGACAGAGGCCTACTTGCATATCCCGGTCAGAAAGTCTCACCAACAGTTCCTGAGATTCGCCGTCCCAGGAGGCCACTTTCAATTCCAGGCCCTACCCTTCGGCCTAGCTACGGCTCCCAGAACATTCACCAAGGTAATGGT
The DNA here is from genome assembly GCA_033557465.1 of Ichthyophis bannanicus. NCBI lineage: Eukaryota > Metazoa > Chordata > Amphibia > Gymnophiona > Ichthyophiidae > Ichthyophis > Ichthyophis bannanicus. The sequence continues at coordinate 551,768,287 of CM066033.1, forward strand.
GGTGGTAGCGGCCTTCCTCCGGAAGGAGGGAATATTAGTTCACCCTTACTTAGACGATTGGCTGATCCGGGCAAAGTCCGAAGAAGAAAGTCTCTCGGCTACGGCAAGAGTAATCCAGGTCCTAGAGGACTTGGGCTGGGTCATCAACCGAGCAAAGAGCAGACTGACTCCCTCCCAGGAACTCGAGTACCTCGGGGCAAGATTCGACACCAACAACGGCAGGGTGTTCCTGTCACGAACAAGGTCAAGGGATCTAAGACTTCTAGTCTCTCAGTTCCTGGCCAGAAGAAGCCCCTCGGCATGGCATTATCTTCAGCTTCTGGGAACAATGGCGGCGGCAATAGAGGTAGTGCCTTGGGCCAGGGCCCACATGCGTCCCTTACAACGGTCCCTGTTGCGGCGGTGGTCGCCTCAGCATCATCCCCTTTCTCTGCAGTTACCTTGCGCCCCAAGGACCAAACAGGCACTCCACTGGTGGAGATGCCCAAGGAACCTGGACCGCGGGATGCCTCTAGAACCCCCTCAGTGGGTATTATTGACGACGGATGCCAGTCTATCAGGCTGGGGAGCACACTGCGGAGACCGCTTCGTCCAGGGGCTCTGGACACCGTTAGAATCGCAATGGCCCATCAACAGACTGGAATTACGGGCCGTCTCCCTAGCACTCAAGGCTATCCAGGACTTGGTACAGGGACGAGCAATTCGCGTCCTCTCCGACAATGTCACCGCGGTGGCCTACATCAACCACCAGGGAGGCACCAGCAGCCACGGTCTCGAGAAGGAGGCGGGCGCCCTCTTCCAGTGGGCGGAAGCCCATCTGCAGGCACTTTCAGCTCAACACGTGGCGGGCGCGGACAACGTCACAGCCGACTTCCTCAGCAGGTGCAAGATAGACCACGGGGAGTGGGAACTGGAACAGAAGACCTTCAGTCAAATAGTAGATCGCTGGGGAGTCCCAGTCATGGACCTCATGGCACGCTTCTCGTCAGCCAAGGTGGACAGATTCTTCATTCGGCGGAAGGAAAGAATGTCAGAAGGCCTGGATGCCCTCTCCCAAAAGTGGCCTTCGGAGGGCCTCCTCTATGTATTCCCCCCTTGGGCTCTCATCGGAAAGGTCCTCCAGCGAATAGAGGCACACCAAGGATTGGTAATCCTCATAGCCCCGGATTGGCCTCGCCGTCCCTGGTACGCGGATCTGGTGAGGATGATCGCCGACCATCCCTGGCGGCTCCCTTGCAAGAGGGATCTGCTAAGCCAAGGTCCGGTGCTCATGCCACACGTGGAGCGGTTCTCGCTTACGGCTTGGCTATTGAAAGGGCACGGCTCCTGAAACGAGGTTACTCAGGCGCAGTAGTCTCAACCCTGCTACAAGCCAAGAAGCGCTCGACCTGCCTATCTTACGTACGAGTTTGGCGCATCTTCGAATCCTGGTGCGCGGAGCACCAAAAGAAGCCACTCTCGGCCTCGGTCCCGGAGGTCCTGGAATTCTTGCAGGCAGGGTTGGACAAGGGTCTGGCCCACAGCTCCCTTAGGGTCCAGCTCGCGGCCATCGCGTGCTACAGAGGCAAGGTCCGTGGGAAACCCCTCGGGGCCCACACTGATGTCTCAAGGTTCCTAAGAGCGGTGAGACGCCTGCGCCCACAACGGAGGTCAATCATTCCCCCTTGGGATCTCAACCTGGTGCTAAATGCCTTGATCGGGAATCCCTTTGAACCATTAAAGGAGGCCTCCCTAAAAGATTTAACCCTGAAGACTGTCTTCCTAATCGCCATCTGTTCGGCCAGGAGGATCTCGGAACTACAAGCGCTCTCCGCTCAGCCGCCTTTTCTGTCATTTCTCAAGGACAAAGTAGTTCTGCGCACGGTTCCCTCCTTCTTGCCTAAGGTTATATCCCCCTTTCATATGAACCAGACGGTGACCCTCCCGGCCTTCGACAAAGAAGGGGTGGAAGCCAGGGATAGCAAGCTTCGACTCCTAGACATCCGGAGAACCCTGAAGCGATACCTCTCTCGCACAGCGCCCTTCAGAAAGTCCGACCGACTATTCATCCAGTTCGGGGGCCCACACAAAGGGGAGGCGGCGGCCAAGTCCTCTATCTCTAGATGGATCAGGGAGGCGATAGCCTCCGCCTATATCCTGAAGGGAAAGCAAGTTCCCGTGGGCCTGCGGGCACATTCTACTAGGGCGCAGGCTACCTCGTGGGCGGAATTCAGTCTAGTTCCTCCCCTGGACATATGTAGGGCGGCGACTTGGTCCTCTCTCCATACCTTCACCAAGCATTACAGGTTAGACGTTCAGAGTGCAGCGGACGCTCGTTTTGGCCTGGCGGTTCTTCATTCCGGTATGCCGGACCCCACCCAGGGTTGAACTGCTCGGGTACATCCCAGTAGTAAAGGGACTGGACTGGAGTGACGATAAGGAAATAGTAATTAGATCTTACCTGCTAATTAGTGTTCCTGAAGGAACGACAGTCCAGTCCCTGATCCCTCCCGATTCCGGCTAAAGTTGACATCTATTGGTTATAGGTAAGCAGCGGAATGAACGCAGACCTTCGGAAGAGATGCAGACCATTTCAACGAGCGCAGACCCGCGGCGGCAAGCTCGGGCAAACCCACACCGTCCATTCCCATTCCTCATTTCCTCTCCTTATGATACCAGAAAAAAAAAAAAAGAATTTTTATCCTTTAAATAAGTTAATGCGTTATTTTTCTTAAAATGTTTGTTACGTAGGTTGGTTACAATAGTTGGTTATATCTGCTTTTTCATTCGAATACTGGAGTTGAGGGGTGGTCCCAGTGGTATTTATACCGCTCCATCCCCAAAAAGGTTGGGCTCAGCCTCCAAGCTGCTGGAAGGGTTGCGCAACCCAGTAGTAAAGGGACTGGACTGTCGTTCCTTCAGGAACACTAATTAGCAGGTAAGATCTAATTACTATTTGGAGTTCTGAAAAAGCCCCGCCCCCCTCTAAGGGGGGAGGGGGAGCGCCATCTCATTCTACGCCTCAGGCAGCAGATTGCCTTGAGCCGCCCCTGGATTTACCAGTGGAACCAAATTTTTTTTGTTTGTTTTTATTTTTCAGTAGAAAAAGATGTTTTTAGTATTGTTAATTAATAAATTTATTATGCTGCCTTTCCCATAAAAGTACCAAAACAGTGTATGGGCTAAAAACTACTAAACATGAGTAAGCAAAGGCAAACAAAAATAGAGCAGCAACAAAAGAAAACAAAAACATTCAAAAAGATTCTTCTTTAATAGTAGTCCTACAGCTGTGAAAGCAAATATTATGTCGATCTGTTCATGGAGCAGTGACATACCATTCTTGGACAGGCAAATTGCCTCTAGTGGGCACAGGATATAGGACAAAATGGCCCAAAGGGCAGGGATCACTGCTCCTTTTCAGCTTGTGTGTTGGCAGACCACTTGGAGAAAGGGCAACCTGGTCCCCCCCCCCCCTCCCCTGCCCTCCTGAGCTTGGCGCCCAGGTGGTTGTCATCCTAACCTCAATTACTTGTGATGGTCCTAAAAACAGCCTTTTTTTTTAAGACCATTCTTTTGTTGGCATGTATTAAAGCATCTATTTTCTATAGAAGTGAAAATTACTGTCTCACTCAGATGATACTGGCCACCCAAAGACTGTGTGGATAAGGCTTGCTTATATTTTGAGGGATTACACAAATTAGGTGCCACTGCTGGTCTAAACAAGAAACAAAACATAATTTTTTATGGTGGTGTTGCTAGCTTTTCTAACCAGGGATGCCAGAATACGCTTGTGTCCCTTGTTTATTAAATCTGCTTGAATCTTACCTACCCAAGATGGGAAGAAATGCTCTTGTTGTGTTGGAAACCATGGTGCTTAGGGGTGGGGAGATGGGAATGTAAGTATGAAGGGCTTGTGTGGTCTGTAGTATTCAAACAACCCAGCTTCTATCAGTAAAAGACCTGTAGGTCTTTCCCATGAAATTGTACCTCCACCAGCATTGATCCCTTTTGGAGTGAAGGAAACTTTGGCGATGAACCACTTCTGTAATATCTCCCTGCCTGTCATCAGACAGGAATAATACACCTCAATTGAAGAATCTTTCCACACAGGGCAATGGTTTTAAAGCACAGACTATTTGCGAAAATGCATTTCATTGCACATGGCTGTTAGGATGAGCAGAAGAATTAGGCTCATAAATCTAGGAAAATGAATGGCAGGCCTCAATTTAGGAGCATACATTTTAAGGACCTAAATTAGGATGAAGTTTCAGCTGAAAATTCAGACTTATAAGTGTGGCTGAAAATAGGGCACAAATTTAAGAGCCTAACTTTAGGAGTCTAAATTTAAGAACTCGGCTTTTCTTGAATATTAAGCCCATTATTTTTTTGTGTATAGCTAGTAATAATTTACATCTAGTTGAGGAGTTCTTAATGTTTAATATTTTCAAAACTCTTCCCAGATTTGTCATGTCACTGTTATGAATCTAATCAAATTGGGAATGACCCTGTGCTGACCCTTCTCAGAACCCCATTCAGGCATCACACATGTACAGCCTGATCATGCGTATTGCTCAAAGAGTTTAAGCAGAGGAGTGGGGGGATTTTTAAAAATGAGACATGGCTATAATCAAAAGTGCACACCCTTTATACCTATCTACCCCCCTCCATAAGCAATGTGAAAAATGGAAGTGAGAGATGAAATTCGTATGACAAAATGAGACCTTGCAATAAGACTCGAAGGAGAAAAAGAAAGGTAGCTACTACTGCAGCGTCATCCCAAGGCCTGAGTAGGTAATCCGCCGCCTCTTTCTCTGCATTTGTTGCTATAAGAAATGACCTGCTTCACGTTGCCATCAGAGCAGCAAAAATAAACAGAAGCAACAAATCCTACTTTAACCTGCAACTAAGCTCTTCAAAATGCCTCCTGTGTAGCTGCAAAGACTGCCCCAAAACAAACGCCTTTTTGACTTTCAAGGCAATGCCTGGAGGCATCTAGAGACTTGCATGCTGTCTTCTCCTCAGAAGCCTTCAGTTAGAAGGAACACCTTCCGGGGGCTATGCAAATCCTGAAAAAGATAAATCATGTTTGTTGTTAAGTGCCGTCGAGTTTGTGTCGACTCATGGCGACCCTCTGGATAGTTGTCTTAAACTGAGTTCGGTCTTCAGTAAGGCAGCTTATTGTTCATAGAGTGCCACCCATAGCTGCTGTTTATTGTAGCTATCCATCTCATAGCTGGCCTTCCTCTCTTGCGTTGACCTTCTACCTTGCCAAGCATGATGTCTTTCTCCAATGATCTCTCTCTTCGCATGATGTGTCCAAAGTATGAAAGTCGAAGTCTTGTCATCTGAGCTTCTAAAGAAAGTTTAGGTTTGATCTCCTCTAGTACTGACTAGTTTTTTCTTTGGGCAGTCCATGGTATACACAGTATTCGTCGCCAGCATCATAATTCAAAGGCATCGATTTTCTTCTTATCTTTTTCCGTGTCCAACCTTTGCATCCATATGATGTTATTGAAAATACCAGTGCTTGAACAAGTCAAATCTTTGTATGGAGAGAGACACCTCTGCTCTTAAGAATCTTGTCTAGGTCCTTCATAGCCATTCTGCCAAGAGCAATATGTCGTCTGATTTCTTGACTGCTTGTCGTTTCTTTATTGATAGTTGATCCAAATAGGTTAAAGTTGTCAACTATTTCAATTTCTTCTCCATCAACGATGAACTTAATGATTTGGCAGTTGTCAAGATCTTTGTCTTCTTTACGGGTGCAGGCCCATTTTAAGACTATGTTCCTTGAGAAGCAAATGTTTCAGATAGTCTTCACATTCAGCCAGTAATGTGGTGGTATCAGCCTAGCGAAGGTTGTTGATGAGTCTTCCACCAATCTTCACACCTCGGTTGTTTTCATATAGTACTACTTCTCTGATGATTTGTTCTCCATATAAATTAAACAGGTAGGGAGAAAGTATGTAGCCTTGTCGAACACCTTTGCTGCTTTTAAACATTCTGTTTCTTCTTGTTCCATTTGAACTATTGCTTCTTGATCAATGTAAAGGTTGTGCAAGAGAATTAGCAGGTGTTCTGGTACACCCAATGCTTCTTAATGTGGCCCTGAGTTTCCCATGGTTTACACAGTCAAAAGCCTTGCTGTAATCAGTAAAAACACATATAGATATCATTTTGGTATTCTTTTGTCTTTTCAAGGATCCACCTCACATCCGCGATGTCTCTCGTTCCTCGCCCTTTCCTGAACCCTGCTTGTACTTCAGGCAGTTCTTGTTCCAGGTATGGTTGTAGTCTCTGCTGAATAATCTTCAGTAGAAATTTACTGGCATGTGGGATCAGAGCAATTATGCAATAATTTTCATAGTTGGATCATCTTTCTTTAGTATTGGTATAAACACAGATCTTTTCCAGTCAGTTGGCCATGATGATGGCTTCCAGATTTCCTGGTAGAGTCGTGTATGTATGGTAGCAGCTGCATCCAATTGCTGTAATTCTTCAATGGGAATGCCATCAATGCCCGGTGCTTTTATTTTATTTATTTATTTACATTCTCTTATATACCGCGCTATTCTGCATCAGTGCGGTTTACATTGAACAAACTGAAATTACATTGAACAGGGCATTATAACTTGGAGATAACTATTTTACAGGGAACATGGGCTATGGAGGGTTAAGTGGCTTGCCCAAGACCACAAGGAGCACCTGTGGGACTAGAAACCCCAGTCCTTCCGGCCCAAGGTTGCTGTCCTCTAGTGGGATTTGAACCCCCGACCTTCCGGCCTGAAGTACCTTGCCCCAACCACTAGGCCACTCCTCCTTTGTTTTTTGATAAGGCTTTCAGTGCTGCTTTGACTTCTTCTTTCGTCACCAGTGGTTCCTGATCATAAGGTGCAGGTTGAAATGACTGTTGGTTCACTTGATCTTTATCACACAATAACTCTGTATATTCTTTCCACCTTTTCTTGAGCTTCTCAGCATCATTGAACATGGATCATTGAGCATCTTACAAGTAACATTCCAGTTCGAGGCTGGAATTTTTCTTTAACTCAAGTAGCTTTAGGAAAGCCAATCTTGTTCTTCCTCTAATAGGTTTTGCTGCTATTTCCTTGCATGTGTCATTGTAGTACTGCTCCTTGTCTTGTCTTGCTGCACGTTGGAAATCTCTATTGAGTTCTGTGATTGCCTCTTTCTCTTCGGGCTTTAGCTTCTCTATGTTTCTGGGCAATTTTCAGAGTTTCTTCAGTCATCCATTTTGGCTGTTTTTGCTTTTTCACCTTTTGTAGACTTCTCACTTTCTTCCAACACAGCCTTCTTGATGTCATTCCATAACTCTTCTGGAGCTGTCAATTGTACCTAAAGCAGCAAATCGATTTTGTAGGCAGTCTTTAAATTCTGATGGTATGTTCTCAAGGTCATATTTTGCTACATTCATGAGTGGCTTGCTCTTTTTCAACTTTAGATAAATCATAATGTTCTAAAAAAGCAAACTGAAAATTCTACCCCAGTCTATCTCTTATCCCTCAACACAACTATCTTTGCTGGACCCAAGGGCATTTAAGAGGAAATCTCCTACAAAAGGAGCCCTTAGTGCCACTCTGTGCCTGGGTGACGTGACTGCCATTGTGGCAGCCATCTTCCCTCCCTCATCAAACTTGAGCTTGTTGCTTCCATGGCTCATCAGTCTCATATGGGCTGTGGTGGGCAGGAGTCCGTCTCAGGCCAGAGATACTAAACTGTGAAGCCCAGGACTCTAGGACCTTGCACTGAGCTATATTACAACAAAGTGAGACAGAACTGAGGAAATGTATATTATTGAAAGGATCTATCACTGAGAGTGTTAGAAATTCCCAGGTTATTTAGTTGTGTCCCTCTAAATTCAAGTACTCTCCATCCTCAAGTGGGCTTATGTGCAAAGGACACAGTCATGATCTTGAATTGTCATTCTTCTCATATTTTGCATGGTTTTCACAAATTTGTGTAACTGAGCTAAAACTAACAGAAGAGTGCATTAGATCAATTTGATGACTGCTGGATGCAGCCACTCTAGTTAAAAATAAATAAATATAGAAAGAAAATAGTACAAGCCCACATTACAGGAGATTGAAACCAAAATAATACAATCAAGAAAAAACTCATAGAAAATATTAGCAGGAATTTACCCGATATTCATCCCATTCATACTAAGCTAGCCAATACATGGTGGATCCCAAAAACGAATGCAGTCAGCTTGACTTCAAAAAATCTTCCAACTGAAGGGGCCCAGAAAACACATATGAATTATCGACCCATCTCCCTTCGTCTCTTCATTTCTAAACATCTTGAGCGTGCAATCCTCCATCGTTGTCTTGAATTTCTTTCCTCTCAAGCCCTGCTGGATCCATTTCAATCTGGCTTTCATCCCTTACATTCTACCAAAATGGCACTTGCCAAAGTCTCCAGTGACATGTTCCTGGCTAAATCCAAGGGCCTTCACTCTATCCTCATCCTTCTTGACCTTTCTGCTGATTTTGACACTGTTAACCACCATCTTTTTCCTTGACACATTATCCTCACTTGGTTTAGGGACTCTGTACTGTCCTAATTCTCTTCTTATCTCTCCCATCGCTCTTAGTGTTTTCCTCTGGTGGTTCCTCCTCTACTGCTATTCCTCTCTCAGTTGGTGTACCCCAGGGATCTGTTCTTGGCTATCTCCTTTTCTCTCTTTACAGCCAGTTCCTTGGTGCTCTTATCTCCTCCCGTGGATTTCAGTATCTTTTTTATACCAATGATTCTCAGATCTATCTTTCTACATGTGATTTCTCTTCAACACTCCAGACCTGCATCTCTGCCTACCTGACTGACATTGCCACTTGGATGTCTCACTGCCATTTGAAATTAAACACGGCCAAACCAAACTTCTTATTCCTTATCGTAACTCCAGTCCAGTCCTTTTACTTCTGGGTTGCGCAACCCTTCCAGCAGCTTGGAGGCTGAGCCCATCATGGTTTTGATGATGGTGTGGTATAAATACCACTGGCACCACCCACAGGCACCAGTATTCTCAGCCTCCAAGCAGCTGGAGGGTTCCTGTAAGCCAGAGAGTTTACGGGAGACTTAGGGTGAATTTAATTACCTTTAATTTCTTTAAGTTCTTTATTTTCATTGATTTCTTTAAATTCCATTGGAGTTTTTCAACTCCTTGGCTATTAGAGCCGCTGTGCCTTTAAGTCGTAGCTCCTCTCCTCCCCCCCCCCTCCTTTCCTCCTTCCAACTCTCTCATTCTTCATTGCTGTTGCCGTCCGGAAGGAGAGGGTTTGCCTGAGCAGCGAGGAGAATAGGAGAGCTCTCCTCTCGCTTGCTCGGCCTGCCAGCACCCCGAGGCCCCTCCCGCTAGCCTCTTCTGCCTCACGCTGAAGCCCTTTGGGTGGCTGAGCGCTAGAGGCAGCACCACGTTTCCCCCGACAGCTCTCCTGCCTCGTGCTGCAGCCCCTGGCTCGGCTGAGCGCTAGAGGCAGCTCTAGAGGGCAGAAAAATTGTTCCCAGGTCCGGCGGAGAGCCCGGAGACTGGCGGCAGGAGCAGAGCCGCCGGCTGCAGGCCCAGACTCCACGTGGCTGCGGCCTACCATGTGGAGACCAGCGGAGGATAGCTGGTTCCCTCGTGCAGTACGGCACGCTGAGGAGTAGAGCATCAAAACTGCAAGTACTAAAAGAAGTTTGCACGCAGGTTTATTTTATGTCCGTTTAAAAAAAAAAAAGAAGGGGGGGTCTTCTCTGTGCCATTTTTTTTTTAGTGGTTGGGGGAGGGGAGAGCTCGTGGAAATTTTAATTACAGGCCCCTGATTTAAATCTCGGAGTTCATTTAAATTTAATTTAAATTTCATTTCTTTGATTTATTTAGAAGTTCTGTTTTTTGAATTCTGCCTTTGGGTGAACTCTAAGTATTCTTGCAAAAAGGGGATATGACGGGCAAACCACGGTGTCCATCCTGCGGTACCCGTAGGGGTACGGCCTCGGAAGCTGGAGTCTGCAGGGGGTGTGCTGCAGAGGCTGCTTCCGTGGAACAAGAAATCCACTTGACCATGGCTCAAGCTTCCCAGGAGTCCGGAGACCCTCTGGAGGGGGGAGGGGAATCTTCTTCTCCTCCTCCTCCTTCAACCTTAGATTTGCCGGGCCTTTCTCAGTCCCTTCCCCCCTCTTCCAGTGGGGTGATGGAGGACTGGGAACACTTTCCTCCAGAATTTGTCCTCCTGTTACACAAGGCCTATTGTATGCGCCAGCAAGGAACGGCAGAGTCGGTGGTAGCCAAAGAAAACGGGCTTGCCAGTCCGGGTAGAACAAGGACCCATGACTCCGGGGTCCCTCCTAAATGCGCAAGGCTAATGAGCGAGGAGCCTCTCACGTCCCTGTCTCATGACACCCCGGAAGAGGAGAGCTCGGACAAAGAAGTAGGGGAAGAGGAGAAGGAGCTCGAAGAGGGAGAGATTCCGGAGGAGGAACAGTCTCGCATAGTTCGAGTTTTTCATTGTGAGGCGCTCCCGGCATTGATAAATGAGTCTCTGAAGGTGCTCAATATGACCTCGGACACTCCAGCGGAAGAGGAAGTGTTGGAGGATCTGTTGATTCAAGCTGTCAGAAAGTTGCAGAAGGTATTTCCGGTCCACAGGGTGGTGCGTCAGATGATCCAGGAGGAATGGAACCAACCAGAATCAAGTTTGAGGGGAGTCCGGGCCATGGCTTGGCTGTACCCATTGCCGGAACCGGACAAGGACTTGCTGAAGTCACCAAAGGTGGACGCGGCGGTATCGGCAGTAACAAAGAAGACGACTATCCCGGTCGAGGGCAGCGCGGCTCTGAGGGACAGTCAGGATAGAAAATTAGACATGCTGCTGAAGCAAGCCTTTGATGTTAGTGCTCTCACCTTACAGGCCTCAGTATCAGGGGTGTGGGTAGCTAGAGCCTGTCTGAGGTGGTCCCAACAACATCAACTGGTAGACGGTCTCTCAGCCGATGCGCAGGCGGTTTCGGCTAGGTTAGAATCCGGATCTGCCTACCTGGCAGATAGTCAGTACGACCTCATTAGGAGTCTGGCTAAGAATATGGCTTCGGTGGTAGCAGCCAGACGGTATTTGTGGTTACGTAATTGGGCAGCGGATGCCTCTTCAAAGGCGCGCCTGAGTCGTCTCCCCTTTAAGGGGAAACTGTTGTTTGGCGAAGACCTGGATAAGTTGGTAAAGGACCTAGGCGAGTCTAAGGGGGGCAGGCTCCCGGAAGACAGGCCCAAACAAGGCCGCTCGCCTGCTCTGACTCAGAATCAGCCAAGGGATTTCTGGAGATTCTGGCCGGCCAGATCGAACTCCTTTCCTAAGGGTCGCTTCCCCTCTAGGGGTCAAGGCTTCAGGGGGTTTCGGGGGGCAGGTAGAGGTTTTGGGGCCTCTTCCTCCTCCACGGGCCCCAGAAAACCTCAATGGGACTACGGGGGTCCAGGAGGAAGGCCTGCCGGTGGGGGGTCATTTAAGGCAGTTCCTTCCTGCCTGGTCCCAGGTCACATCCGATCAATGGGTCTTGGAAGTGATCCGAGAGGGGTACGCTCTCGAATTTGCAAAAGAAGTACGTCCAGCCTTTGTTTAGTCTCCCTGCGGTCTACCAGGAAAGAGGGCGGCGATAGAGGATACGCTTTCAAGGCTTATAGCACTAGGAGCGGTGGTTCCCATTCCGAGAGACCAATACGGGTCCGGTCGATACTCAATTTATTTCGTGGTACCAAAGAAAGAAGGATCCTTTCGGCCAATCCTAGACCTAAAGCAAATCAATTGCTGTCTCAGAGTACCTCACTTCCGAATGGAAACCTTGAAGTCTGTCATTGCGGCGGGTAAGGCAGGGGGAGTTCCTGACATCCTTAGACTTGACGGAAGCATACTTACATATCCCGGTCTGAAGGTCTCATCAGCAGTTCCTGAGATTCGCAGTACCGAGAGGTCATTTTCAGTTCCAGGCCCTACCCTTTGGCCTAGCAACAGCCCCCAGGACGTTCACCAAAGTGATGGTGGTGGTGCCACGGCTCTTCGCAAGGAGGGAATTCTTGTTCATCCCTACCTGGATGATTGGCTGATTCGGGCAAAGTCAGAAGCGGAGAGTCATTCGGCTACAGCCAGAGTGGTGGAATTCCTGGAGGAGTTGGGGTGGGTCATCAATCGGGCAAAGAGCAGACTAATTTCCTCGCAGGAGATCGAGTACCTCGGAGCAAGATTCGACACCAGGAGAGGAAGGGTTTTCCTGTCAAAGCAGAGATTAAGGGACCTGAGAGATCTCGTCTCACGGTTCCTAGTAAGATGAAACCCCACCGCCTGGCATTACCTTCAACAGCTGGGCACCATGGCGGCGGCGATAGAAGTAGTGCCGTGGGCCAAGGCACATATGCTACCTCTTCAACGCGCCTTGTTACGGCGTTGGTCCCATCAGCATCATCCCTTGTCCATGCAACTGCCCTGTCCCCTTCGGGTCAAGAGGGCCCTTCTCTGGTGGCGGTGCCCAAGGAACCTAGGATGCGGGATGCCCCTCAAACCTCCCCAGTGGATACAGCTGACGACGGATGCAAGTTTAGCAGGCTGGGGTGCTCATTGCGGGGGCTGGTTCGCACAGGGTTGCTGGACTCCGAGGGAGTCTCTGTGGTCCATCAACAGACTGGAGCTGCGGGCAGTAGCGTTTGCACTCAGAGCTCTCGAGCCCTTAGTTCGGCAAAGGGCAGTCCGCGTCCTTTCCGACAATGTCACCACGGTGGCCTACATCAACCGTTAGGGGGGAACAAGCAGTCCCTCCCTGGAGAAGGAAGCAGACAGCCTATTGCAGTGGGCGGAAGCCCAATTGTTGGCTCTATTAGCACAGCACGTGGCCGGTTCAGAAAATGTGACGGCCGATTACCTCAGCAGGTTCAAGATAGACCACGGAGAGTGGGAGCTGGCGCAAGAGGTGTTCGACCAAGTGGTAGCACTTTGGGGGACGCCAATCATGGACCTCATGGCACGATACGCAACGACCAAGGCAAGACGTTTTTTTCTGTCGCAGGAAGGAATGGATGTCCAAGAGCTTGGATGCCCTGGTCCAGAGGTGGCCTTCAGAGGGTCTCCTGTATGTGTTCCCACCCTGGGCTCTCATAGGGAGGGTTCTGCGGTGAGTGGAAGCCCACCAAGGATTGGTAATTCTCATAGCCCTGGATTGGCCTCGTTGCCCTTGGTATGCAGATCTGGTGAGGCTAGCGGCCGATCGACCTTGGCGGCTCCCCGACAGACAGGATCTGTTACAGCAGGGACCAGTACGGATGCCTCACGTGCATCGATTCTCGCTTACGGCCTGGCTATTGAGAGGGCGCGGCTCCGGAAGCGGGGTTACTCAGGTTCGGTAATATCAACATTGTTGAGCGCGCAAAAACGCTCGACCTGCTTTTCCCATGTCAGGGTTTGGCACATATTTGAAGCATGGTGCGCGGAACATCGCAAGAAGCCTCTGGCAGCCTCAGTCCCGGAGGTTCTGGAGTTTCTATAAGCAGGGTTTGAGAAAGGTCTAGCGCCTAGCTCGTTGCGAGTTCAGTTAGCGGCCATTTCTTGCTATAGGGGTAAAGTCCGGTGAAAATCTCTAGGAAACCACGGTGATGTGGGCAGGTTCCTAAGGGCGGTCAAGCGGTTACAGCCCCAGCAAAGATCTGTAATCCCTCCTTGGGACCTCAACCTGGTATTGAATGCCTTAACCAGGGAGCCTTTCGAACCAGAAAGGAGCTCCTCCCTAAAGGACTTGACCCTAAAGACGGTGTTTCTGGTAGCTATCTGTTCGGCTAGGCGTGTCTCCGAGCTTCAAGCACTGTCTTCTCGCCCTCCCTTTCTTTCGTTTTTTAAGGATAAGGTGGTCTTGCGGACAGTCCCTTCCTTCTTACCCAAGGTCTTCTCTCCCTTTCATGTGAACCAAACAGTCTCGCTCCCGTCCTTCGCAGGAGAAGGTTGAAAGGGGGATGGGGATAAGCTGCGTCTCCTGGACATGCATAGAGTACTGAAACGTTATCTCTCCTGCACGGCGTCCTTTCGAAAGTCCGAACGTTTATTCGTTCAATTTGGAGGGCCGCATAAGGGTGAGGCAGCGGCCAAGGCTGGGGCCTGTGGGTGCGGGTGGAGGCAATGTCGGTCTCGGCTGAACCTTATCCTTCCTTCCCCTTCCTTCCTTTCTTCCCCCCGTAACTTGCAAAAAAAAAAAAAATAGAAGATAGTTTTGGTTTGTAGTTTGTTTATATGGCGTTATAGGTTATTAGTTGGCTATCCGATAAGTCTGCTTTTTCAATAAGATTACTGGTGCCTGTGGGTGGTGCCAGTGGTATTTATACCACACCATCATCAAAACCATGATGGGCTCAGCCTCCAAGCTGCTGGAAGGGTTGCACAACCCAGAAGTAAAGGGACTGGACTGGAGTTCCTTCAGGAACACTAATTAGCAGGTAAGGACTAATTACTACTTTTTCCTCCTAAACTTTCTTTCCCCCTTCCTCCTTTCTCTCTCTCTGTGGATAACACTCTCTACTTCCTGTTTCCTCAGCCCGCAACCTTGGTGTCATCTTTGACTCCTCCCTTTCCTTCTCACATATCCAAAAGATAGCTAAAACCTGTCGTTTCTTTCTCTATAACATTAACAAAATTTGCCCCTTCCTTTCTGAACACATTACTAAAATATTTGTCCACTCACTAATTATTTCCCTCTCGACTATTGCATCCTACTTCTTGCTGGTCTCCCTCTTAGCCATCTTTCCTCCCCTTCAATCTGTTCAGAACTCTGTTGCATGACTAATCTTTCCTCAGTATACTCATATAACCCCTCTTCTCAAATCACTTCACTGGCTTCCCTTCCGTTTCCATATCCAATTCAAACTTCTCCTTCTGACCTTTAAATGCATTCATTCTTCTGCCCCTCACTACCTTTCCTCTCTCCCCTCTCCCTACACTCCTCCTCATGAACTCCGCTCTTCTACTGGCTTGCTTCTCACTTTGCCCTTTTCTTTCACTGCCAACTCCAGACTTCGATTTTTTTTAACCTTGCTTCTCCTTTTTCCTGAAACAAACTACCTGAGTCTGTATGTCAGGCCTCATCTCTGCCCCTTTTCAAGTCCATGCTGAAGGCTCACATCTTTGAAGCTTCTTTTGGTTCCTGACCCCTTATTCCTTATGTCTCCTCACCCTTCACTTTTCCCCTTATGAGGTTAATGCATTTTACGTGCCCACAGCCTTTTTGTTTCTATGGGCACAGTGGCAGTTAACATGTGTTGACTTCATTAGTGCCTGTTAATCTTTAGTAAACATCCTATTTTTTAAAACATATGCGCTTACTTTGGATGGAGCAGGGGAATGGAGTTGCAAACTACCCTCTGAGATGCACCTACGTGCAGACCGCATAAAGTAGCTGCTGTCTCAACTTTTTATGCATTTATACCCTTGCATAATTTTGTAATATAAATTTTCTGCATGTAAAACATGCTTTACTTATGGAAAACACTACTTTTATATGGGGGAGGTTGCAGAGGATCGAGTGCACTTTTGAATATGCGAACTGTGTGTGTTGTTTTATTTCCATGGCCTAACCACTTCCCCGGGATATTGCACAACTAAAATTATGGATGAAAGCATACATATACATTTAACTACGCCGAGGAGGGTAATTCTCCACTAAGACTTTTTCTCTGTGCGAAAATGCTATTTATTCAGGCAAATGGCTTTAAAATGATCCCATGAAAGTTAGTGTTTTTCCAATAGTATGTTATCTCTTTTGTTTTACAATTGCCGTGTACTTTGATGTTTTGGAGGAAATCCTAAAAACCTTTTATTTAGGGGCGTAATGTGGATGTTGACAGCATGCGAGCAGTAGCAAAACTATTGGAGTTGCCATAAAAGCATATGATTCCAAAGTGCATATAAGATATGTTTACCGGAGACTGCCCTAGTTGTGAAGCTGCATCTGGAGATGGAACAAAATACTGCAATTAGGGGCATGTTTCCTAAAGTGCACTAATGGTTAGCGCAGGGTTTGCCGCAAGCTAAGGTGCCATGCTAAAAATGTTATGCTAAGCAGTTAGGGCCTGAGTGGGCGGTGGCTGGGTGGGTTAGGGGCATAATGTGGGTGTTGACAGCGTGTTGCATTTAGCATGAGTGGCATGCTGTGATTGTTCCGTCAGCATGGATGCACTTATCTCCACCTCAGCGGGCGGCATTAAGAGCACCCACATGCCAGTTAACGTTGTGCTGCATGTTGCCAACATGCAGCCAGCAGAGGACAGACACACATGCCCCCAGTGTTTAGCATGGCCCTCCACGCTAATCTGGTGCTGCAAACGCATGCTACTGAGCGCCCCACCCCAAATACAGGTATTTGCCCCTTGAGCAGGGTTGCATTATGACATCAATATAAATTACATTACTAAAAGCCCAGATAAAATGGAGGAAATGGCAAACACAGTTTAATCGTCATTCAAGTTGCATTTCAACCTGCTGTGGTTGCATATTCGGATTTTGGGCAGCTTAACAGGTCATAGCTTTTAAGTTATAGTTTAGCTTTTATGCTTAAAAGGTTTTTACATCATTGCAAGTGCTATACTTATGATCCTGCTGGATGGGTGAGCGCAGTGGGGTTTTATTCTGTGAACCACATGCAGATTGTGTGGGGTTATCTTGGCAAACACTAGTTTAAACTATAGGAAGTTGTCAAGCTGATTATATGATAAAAATGAGCAGTAAGCTTCAAGTAAATTACAGTGTCTGGTTTGGTTCTGTTGCGCGTGTTAATTCAGTGGTTCCCACCCTTGTCCAGGAGGCGCACCTAATTATAGGATATTTATAATGAATGGAATGAATATGCATGAGGTGTATTTACATACATTGGTGGCCCAGTGATTACAAATCTTACTGATGCATATTCATTGTGTCTGTCAGAAAATCTTTCCAGAGTGGAGTAGCCTAGTGGTTAGGGTAGCAAGCTGGAACCAGAAAGCCCAGGGTTCAAATCCCATTCCTTATCGTCACTCCAGTCCAGTCCCTTTACTTCTGGGTTGCGCAACCCTTCCAGCAGCTTGGAGGCTGAGCCCAACCTTTTTGGGGATGGAGCGGTATAAATACCACTGGGACCACCCCCCAACTCCAGTATTCTCAGCCTCCAAGCAGCTGGAGGGTTCCGTAAGCCTAGGGCTTACTGGAGTCCTACAACCTTCTCCTAATTTAGCTAATTTATCTTATTTAGTTATTTGCCTTCTTTATTTTAGTTAAGGAAATTGGTTTACCTTGGGGTTTCTTTTATTGTTTGCCTGTACCTTTAATTTCCTACAATCTCTCCTCCCTCCCTCCCCCCCCCTCCTTCCCCTCCGGGCCGGGCCGGAGACCGGAGTGCATGCCTGAGCTGCCTGCTGCAGGGGGAAGAAGACTCTCCTTACCTTCTCTGCCGGTGTTAATTGCACCATCCTCTAGGAGCTGCCCTGCCTCGCGCCGAAGCCCCAGAGGCGGCTGAGCGCTGGAGGCAGCGATGCGAGTGGGACCTACACGCCCCCCTCCCCCCGGAGCAGCGGGGTGCGGTAGCGATTCCCGGAGCCACGAATTCAAACCTTTAGACTTCGGAGGGCTCACAAGCGGCGGCGTCCTTAGCGGTTTGCGACGCGGAGCATGCCCCTCTCTTCGCGGCGGTAGCGGCCTGAGCACAAGGCAGCGGGCAGAAGCGCGATCCTCCGTTCCGGACTCCACGTGGCCGCGGCCTACCACGTGTTGAGCCAATGGAGAGGAATCGCAGAGCTGGGCCTGTTTTTCTGAGTAAATCCACCTCTACAAACAGCAAGTATTAGCCTTGTCGGCAGTATTTCTTTATTCTCCATTTAATGTTACTTTTAATTTAACTTTAATTTAATTTTTATTTAGTTTAAATTACTTTACTGTGAGTTGGCCTTTATTTCATCTGCAAGGCAATCTCTTTGCCCCCGAAATTGCTGGCCTTACCTTGGGGAGGGGACAGCACTGGGACAGCTATCTCTGCATCCTACAGCAATTTTACACAGTTAATTGGGGTTTTTGGGTTTGACTTTTGGTTTGAATTTTTTTTTTTCTACTACAGCGTATTGCCTAGGCCTGGTCGCTTAAGCACCGCCCCATTGAGACTCCTGGAGAGCATGGCTACCAAGTCAAAGTGCCCATCCTGTGGCACACGGAGGGGTACCTCCTCGGAGACAGGAATCTGCAGGGCGTGTGCGGCAGTTTCTACCCCCGTAGAGCAAGAAATAAGCTTGTCCATGACCCAAGTACCTCAGGTGCCCGGGGACTCCCTGGAGGCGGAGGTGGGGGGTCCAGTTACCTCCGACTGCTAGCTCAGAGATTCTCGCACCCCCTCTGTCGCGTTCCACGGCGGATGGGGGGGTCTGAGATCTCTTCTCCCTTGACTTCGTCCTATTGCTCCACCAAGCCTACTGCATGCGCAAGCAGGGGCTTGGGCCAGGCGATACAGGTCCGCCAGCAGAAGCCAGGTTAGCCAGACCTAGGAGAGCAAGCGGTCAGGATTCAGGGGTACCCCCCACGCGCACCAGACTAATGAGTGAAGAGATCCTCCCACCCCTTTCTCAAGGCTCCCCTGAGGAGGAGGGCTCTGAAAGGGATTTAGAGGAGGAAGAGGAGGAGCTGGAAGAAGGGGAGATCCCGGAGGAGGACCACTCTTGCATTGTTAGAGTTTTTCGCCGAGAAGAGCTTCCTTCTTTAATCAATGAGTCCCTAAAAGCCCTCAACGTAGCCTCTGACTCCCCAGCAGAGGACGAGGCACTAGAGGATCCCTTAATTCAGGCCATCAGAAGGTCACAGAAAGTTTTCCCTGTCCACAGGGTGGTACGTCAGATGATACAGGAGGAATGGGATCAACCGGAATCAGGCTTGAGAGGGGTACGAACCATGGCTCGCCTCTACCCTCTCCCAGAGTCAGACAAAGAACTGCTGAAGTCCCCCAGGGTGGATGCAGCGGTATCAGCAGTCACCAAGAAGACCACTATCCCAGTTGAGGGCGCCACGGCCTTAAGAGATGCTCAAGACAGGAAGTTGGATACGCTCCTGAAACAAGCTTTTGATATAAGCGCTCTCGCCTTGCAGGCCTCCGTGTCAGGAGCTTGGGTGGCTCGGGCCTGTTTAAGGTGGGCACAACAGATCCAGACAACAGAGGGATCAGCGGCCGAAACACAGGCCAACTCGGCTAGGGTGGAATCTGGAGCAGCCTATTTGGCGGATAGTCAGTATGACCTCATCAGAAGCTTAGCCAAGAACATGGCCTCGGTGGTGGCGGCTAGGCGGTATCTTTGGCTACGGAATTGGGCAGCGGATGCCTCCTCTAAGACGCGCCTGAGCCGACTTCCTTTTAAGGGGAAGCTGTTGTTTGGCGAAGATTTAGAGAAGTTAGTAAAGGACCTGGGGGAGTCAAAGGGAGGCAGGCTTCCGGAAGACAGACAAAAACAGGGGCGCTCCCTAACCCCATTACGTACCCAGCCTAGGGACCCCCGGAGGTTTCGTCCAGCCAGGTCAGCCCCCTTTTCCAAGGGCCGTTTTCCCTCAAGGGGACAATGTTTCAGAGGGTTCCGAGGAGCTGGCCGAGGTTTTGGAACAGCCTCTTCCTCCTTCTCGGGTCCCAGAAAACAACAATGAGATGACGGGGGCCCAGGAGGGAAGGCGCCCGATAGGCAGTCGCCTGAGGCTCTTTCTTCCCGCCTGGTCCCGAGTCACGTCCGATCAATGGGTCCTAGAGGTGATCAGAGAAGGCTATGCTCTCGAATTTGCAGAACAAATACCCCCGGCCTTTGTCCTATCTCCCTGCGGCTCTTCTCCAAAAAGGGCGGCGGTAGAAGAAACTCTTGCACGCCTAATAGCGCTCGGGGCCGTGATTCCCGTCCCACCAAACCAGCGCGGCTCGGGTCGGTACTCGATTTATTTCGTGGTACCAAAGAAGGAAGGCTCCTTTCGACCGATCCTGGATCTAAAACAGGTCAATCGCTGCCTCAGGGTGCCGCACGTCCGGATGGAGACTCTACGTTCGGTCATAGCAGCCGTGAGGGGAGGGGAGTTCCTAACATCCCTCGATTTGACAGAAGCCTACCTGCATATCCCGGTCAGGAAGTCCCACCAACAGTTCCTGAGATTCGCTGTACCAGGAGGCCACTTTCAATTCCAGGCCCTACCTTTCGGCCTAGCTACGACTCCCAGGACATTCACCAAGGTAATGGTGGTGGTAGCGGCCTTCCTTCGGAAGGAGGGAATATTAGTTCACCCTTACTTAGACGATTGGCTGATCCGGGCAAAGTCCGAAGAGGAAAGTCTCTCGACAACGGCCAGAGTGATCCAGGTTTTAGAGGACTTGGGGTGGGTCATCAATCGAGCAAAGAGCAGACTGACTCCCTCCCAGGAACTCGAGTACCTCGGGGCAAGATTCAACACCAACAGCGCAGAGTATTCTTGTCACGAACAAGATCAAGGGAGCTAAGACTTCTAGTCTCACAGTTTCTAGCCAGACGAAGCCCCTCGGCGTGGCATTATCTTCAGCTTCTGGGAACAGTGGCGGTGGCAATAGAGGTAGTACCATGGGCCAGGGCCCACATGCGGCCATTGCAGCGGTCGCTGTTGCGTCGATGGTCTCCCCAGCATCATCCTCTCTCTCTGCAGTTACCTTGCGCTCCGCGGACCAAACAGGCACTCCACTGGTGGAGATGCCCAAGGAACCTGGATCACGGGATGCCTCTCGAACCCCCTCAGTGGTTACTATTGACGACGGATGCCAGCCTATCAGGCTGGGGAGCACACTGTGGGGACCAGTTCGTCCAGGGGCGATGGACACCGTTGGAATCGCAATGGCCCATCAACAGACTGGAATTGCGGGCCGTCACCCTAGCGCTCAAGGCTATCGAAGCCTTAGTACAAGGAAGAGCAATTCGCGTCCTCTCCGACAATGTCACCGCGGTGGCCTACATCAATCACCAGGGAGGCACCAGCAGCCCCGCCCTCGAGAAGGAGGCGGACACCCTCTTCCAGTGGGCGGAGGCCCATCTGCAGGCACTATCAGCTCAGCACGTGGCGGGCACGGACAACGTCACAGCCGATTTCCTCAGCAGGTGCAAGATAGACCACGGAGAGTGGGAACTGGAACAGGAGACCTTCAACCAAATAGTAGCTCGATGGGGAGTCCCAGTCATGGACCTCATGGCACGGTTCTCGTCAGCCAAGGTGGACAGATTCTTCAGTCGGCGGAAGGAAAGAATGTCCGAGGGCCTGGATGCCCTGTCCCAAAAGTGGCCTTCGGAGGGTCTTCTCTATGTATTCCCTCCTTGGGCTCTGATCGGAAAGGTGCTCCAGCGGGTAGAGTCACACCAAGGATTGGTAATTCTCATAGCCCCGGATTGGCCTCGCCGACCCTGGTATGCGGATCTGGTGAGGATGATCGCCGACCATCCTTGGCGGTTCCCTTGCAAAAGGGACCTGCTAAGACAAGGTCCGGTGCTGATGCCACACGTGGATCGGTTCTCGCTTACGGCTTGGCTATTGAAAGGGCACGGCTCCTGAAACAAGGTTTCTCAGGTGCAGTAGTCTCAACTCTGTTGCAGGCCAAGAAGCGCTCGACCTGTCTATCCTACGTAAGAGTTTGGCGCATCTTCGAATCCTGGTGCGCAGAGCACCAAAGGAAACCACTCTCGGCCTCTGTCCCGGAGGTCCTGGAATTCCTGCAGGCAGGGTTTGACAAGGGTCTGGCTCACAGCTCCTTAAGGGTCCAGCTCGCGGCCATCGCTTGCTACAGAGGCAAGGTCCGTGGCAAACCCCTAGGGGTCCACGCGGACGTCTCAAGGTTCCTAAGGGCAGTTAGACGTCTACGACCGCAACGGAGGTCGATCATCCCCCCTTGGGATCTTAACCTGGTACTAAATGCCTTGATCGGGAATCCCTTTGAGCCATTAAAGAAGGCCTCCTTAAAGGATTTAACCCTAAAGATAGTTTTCCTGATAGCCATCTGTTCGGCCAGGAGGATCTCGGAACTACAGGCACTGTCCTCTCAGCCACCCTTTCTGTCCTTTCTCAAGGACAAAGTGGTTCTGCGCACGGTTCCCTCCTTCTTGCCCAAAGTTATCTCTCCTTTTCATGTGAACCAGACAGTTACCCTCCCGGCCTTCGCCACGGAGGGGCTGGAAGCCAGGGATAGCAAGCTTCGACTCCTAGACATCCGGAGGACCCTGAAGCGATACCTCTCTCGCACAGCGCCCTTCCGAAAGTCCGACCGACTATTCATTCAGTTCGGGGGTCCGCACAAAGGGGAGGCGGCGGCCAAGGCCTCCATCTCTAGATGGATTAGGGAGGCAATTGCCTCCGCCTATATCCTGAAGGGGAAGCAAGTTCCCGTGGGCCTGCGTGCGTATTCTACTAGGGCTCAGGCTACCTCTTGGGCGGAATTCAGCCTAGTTCCTCCACTGGATATATGTAGGGCGGCGACTTGGTCCTCTCTTCATACCTTCACCAAGCACTACAGGTTAGACGTTCAGAGTGCAGCGGACGCTCGGTTTGGCCTGGCGGTTCTTCATTCCGGTATGCCGGACCCCACCCAGGGTTGAACTGCTCTGGTACATCCCAGAAGTAAAGGGACTGGACTGGAGTGACGATAAGGAAATAGTAATTAGATCTTACCTGCTAATTAGTGTTCCTGAAGGAATGACAGTCCAGTCCCTGATCCCTCCCGGTTCTGGCTAAAGTTAAGATTTATTGTTTATAGAAAAGTATCGGAACGAATGCAGACCCGGTTTGACAAGCTCGGGCAACCCCACTCCGCCCGTTGCCATTCCTCATATCCTTTCCTATGCCATTCCAAGGAAAAAAAAAAAAATTTTTGCAATAAGTTGGTGGTTAATATTACTTGAGATGTTTTGTTATGTAGGTTGTTTACGAAAGTTTGTTATATCTGCTTTTTCATTCGAATACTGGAGTTGGGGGGTGGTCCCAGTGGTATTTATACCGCTCCATCCCCAAAAAGGTTGGGCTCAGCCTCCAAGCTGCTGGAAGGGTTGCGCAACCCAGAAGTAAAGGGACTGGACTGTCGTTCCTTCAGGAACACTAATTAGCAGGTAAGATCTAATTACTATTTGATGCTCCTTGAGCCAAACCACTTAACCCTCCATTGCCTCAGGAACAAACAGGGAAATATCTACTGTAACTGAATGTAAGTCTATCCAACCAAAATTTGACCTGCTGGAGTTAGAACTGCTGTCTATGTATATCTAGAATTGCTCATCTAAGTCATGAATCCACCCTATTTTTATCTGACTAAATTTGCCCACCTGTTGAATCTTTGATTGTAAATTTAGTTACTTAGTGAAATAAAAATTTGAAAAATAAGAAGTTTAAGTGGTTAACTCCTGATGTTTGCCAGTTTAAACCTTTAGAAAATTGGTCCCATAGTGCTTCAAATTCTGCAAGCAAATCAAGACTCCATAACCGTGGTTATGTTTCTATGTTCCTAAGTACATCTTTACTCTACTCTAAATTTTAATTCAACAGCAGTTATCTTGCAGTAGATATACAATCTTTATACCATCCATGCTTTATCATTGCTTGCATAATTTTCAAAATCCTTTTTACAGTTTATAGTAAAGAGGCAAACTTAATTGTTGTTATGTTAAGTGCCGTTGCTGTCGACTCACACTGTCCCTGTGAATTGTTGAAAACCAAAAATGCGGGTACAAAGACTGGCAGATTTCAGGTTTATTAAAAGGGGTTTTAATAAACCTGAAATCCGCCAGTCTTTGTACCCACTTTTTTGGTTTCCTGTGAATTATTGTACTAAACTGTGTTTGGTCTTAAGTTAGGAGGTTTATTATTAATAGAATAGCATATATAGCTGCTGATATTGTATTTAAGACACTTCATTGGCTCCCAGCTCTCTATCCATTTCTGCATCCAGTTCAAACTTCTCCTGCTGACCTATAAGTGCATTCACTCTGCAGCTCCTCACTACCTTTCTTCTCTTATCTCTCCCTACACTCTTCCTCGGGAACTCTGCTCTTCTGGTAAATTGCTTCTATCACTGGCCTTCTCTTCTATTGCTAACTCCAGACTTCACTCCTTTCACTTGCTGCTCCTTATACCTGGAACAAACTACCTGAGTCTGTACGTCAGGCGCCTTCTCTGGCCCTTTTCAATTCCAGGCTGAAAACTCACCTCTTCATTGCTGCTTTCAGATCTTGACTCACCTGATCTCCTTTGTATTTCCTTACCATACCCCCTAGATTTTATGCCTGTCTTCACCTACTGGGTTGTCTCTCTTGACTAGATTGTAAGCTCTGATGAGCAGGGACTGTCTCTTACATGTCTGTGCAGTGCTGCACATGTCTTGTAGCGCTATACAAATGCTCAGTAGCAGTAGTAGTGGCCATGATGTTGTCTTCCAAATTTCCTGGCAGAGCCTTGTAATCCTTGAATACTTCAATGGGAATGCCATCAATGCCTGGTGCTTTGTTAATGTTCTTCGATAATGCTTTCAATGCTGCTTTGATTTCTTTCTTTACCAATGGTTCCTGATCATAAGGTACAAGTTGATTCACTTGATCTTTATAGTATAATGACTTTGTGCATTCTTTCTATCTTTTTTTTTTAATTGTAAATTTCCAATTATTACTAGAATAACAAAGATTGAAAAAACATAAAAGAAAATATACCCATAATAAAGATACACTTCACAATTTCACAAGCCAACATTATGAAAGATCAATATCTAATTATACAAAAACAAAATATATCCTATAAATCACAATCATCTCTGAAGTTTCCCAGAATATCTTTCCATCCCAGTCATACAAAACAATCTAACAAAACAATTGTCCCAGACCCCTAGTCTAAGGAAACTTCAAAGGAGACTTAAGAAAATCTTCCAATTGTGTAGGCTCAAGAAAGATAAAGCTATCCTTCCCTGATGTCACCAGGCATATTTACATGGAAATTTCAAAAAGAATGTTGCTCATACTTCAAGAATGCGAGGCTTCAGGGCCAAAAAGGCCTGCTCCTTGCCTGAGTCTGCTTGGAGACACCAGGAAAGATACTAACCTTTTGATTGCAAAATAACTCGTTTTTCTTTTGGAAGAAAAGTTTCAACACCAAACATTTTTATCTAAGCCAGTATGAAAAAAGACAAGGAGAGTCACCCTAGTAGATATCTCATCTAAGGAAGATTCAGTAAATTCAGATATATTCAAGGTGTCCACTGGTGCTAGGGAATCACACCCCTCCTCCTCATTAATCAATTTCCTAGTCAGTGGAAGATAATATATATTGTTAAGAAAGAGAGTAGCAGAATCCTGGTACCATAACACTTTCCTTTAAATATTTTTGAAAAAGAATCAAGGAGATAAGTATTGTGTTTTAGGGAAGTTAATACACCGAAAATTCTTAGCCCGGACTACATTTTCTAGCATCTCCTGTTGCCTATGAAGCAGAATACTATCTTTAATGGAAGAGGAAGAAAACCCCCTGTACCATAGACATCTGTGCTTCAATTTTAGAGCAACGAGAATCAAGTGCCACTAGATAAGCTCGCTCAACACAATAATTATCTACCACCTCTTGAGTAAAGATAGCAAATTGCGATACCTTTGAAGATAAAGAAATATCCATCCTAGACAACACATTCCAAATATCATGCAGAGATACATCCCCTGACTGAGCACAGGAAACAGATTTAGCAAATTTCTCACAGGTTCCCAGGGCCTCCTTAACCTGAACAACCCGAGGGAGAGGAACGTCCCCCACTAGCCCACTCACATTCCGAAGCAGGCCCTCCTCAGCTGGTGTAGAAGGCCATGCATTCCCAACCACCATGGGGTAGGGATGGACAGCGAGGTAGGGATATCACCCCCCCCCCCCCCAAGAAATTAGAGGGGCTAACTAAGGAGGCTGGACTGTTGGATAAAGTCAAGGACGATCCTTCCAAGTCTTTAGGCACTGCCATAACATGTTTGTCAATGGGACCAACACTTTCACAGACTTAGATGGATTCATCATACTCACTGCACTGATCTTCGTTTTTCGTTTGCCCAAACCACAGTCAAATATGCTCCCTAATTTATTTATTTATTTTTTATTTATTTCAATTTCTTATATACCGCACTATTCAGAATCAGCGCGGTTTACAGAGAACATAAAGACCAGAACAACAGGCTGTTCGGTATTACATATAACAGGAGTATCAACTTGGAAAACATGGGAGAACTATATACATAGAATATATAGTCTGTTAAATCGATAACATGATAGAACTATTTACACAAGTTTGTGGTGTGACTATTATATTGCACTTCATACAGGGTAGTACTTGATAAATAGGTTGAATTTAAGGGCCTTTCTGAATTGGGCCAGGTCGGTTATGGCACGGATGTCAGGTGGTAGGGAGTTCCAGCATTTTGGGGCGCAGAGCATGAAAGCTCTGTTCGCTGTTGATCGGCTGCATGTTGTTATGGCTTTTGGCATTATTAGAGTGTTTAGAGCTATTTGTCTTCTAGATCTGGTTGGTGGTACAGTTTGTATGAGCTCAGTAAGTGAGTTGGATGGCCTTGTATGTGAGAATCAAAGTTTTGAACATAAGCCTGCCTTGTATCGGGAGCCAGTGGAGCTGCTTGAGGATAGGTGTAACATGATCACTCCTGGACGCTCCTTGTAGAACCCTTGCAGCAGAATTCATGGCAAGCTGTAAAGAACTCAGGGTGGATTGTGGGAGTCCTTGTAGAATAGAATTGGCGAAATCGAAATGCGGTAAGATGAGTGCTTGGTAGATAGTTCTGAATTCCTCTGGGTCCAGTAAGGAACGTAAGTTCCTGAGTGTGCGTATCTTGAAGTATACAGCTTTTACAATATTATTTACGTGTGATTTCATATCGAGACGGTGGTCCAGCGTGACTCCGAGGTATCTTATTGTTTCCTTAGTGCATAGATCAGCTCCCTTAACACGTATATGCTCCTCCGTGCTTCGAAGGGGCAGGACATGCCCCTTTGGACGCATCCCGCTGAAGGGGCTGCTCTTTAAACCCCTCCGGATGATGCAAGGGGACATAGCAAGCTGGTAAAGACAGCAAAGGTGGTGTCCAAACAGTTGCCTGTCCAGCAAGCGCATTTTCCGGGCAGATCCTGCAGCAAACAGATATCTCTGTCCTTTCTATCTTTTCTTGATCTTCTCAGCATCATTCAAAATGGATCCATGAGCATTTTTTAGGATTCCATTCCGAGGCTGGAATTTCTCTTTAACTCTCATAGCTTTAGGAAAACTGATTTTCTTCTGATAGTTTCTGATTCTGTTTCCTTGCATGCATCATTGTAGTACTTCTCTTTGTCTAGTCTTGCTCCATATTGATCAAATCTCTGTTAAGTTCCATGAGTACCTCTCTCTGTCCCCTGGCTTTAGCTTCTCTGCTTTTCAGAGAAATGTTCAGAGTTTCTTTGGTCATCTTTGTAACTGTTTTTGAATTTTCACCTTTTGAAGAGATTTTTCTTCGAGCACAACTTTCTTGATGTCATCTCATAACTCTTCTGATATATTCTGTCATTTGTATTCACAGTGGTGAATCGATTTTGCAGTCTTTAAATTTTGGTGATATATTTTCAAGATCATATTTTGAGTGTCTTGTTCTTTTCAGCTTGAGATTGACTTTGCATCTTAGTAGCTGGTGTTCTATACAAAAGTCAGCTCCAGGTTTTGCCTTTGTTGATGTTACTGAGCTTTTACATCATTGACTTCCACAGATGTATTTAGTCAATTTCATTTTCGTACTGTCGATTGGGCAAAGTCCATGTGTACAGTCACTGGAAGAAGGTGCTTAAGACGATTAGATAGTTGATCTTGCAGAATTCTATCAGTCTTTCTCCAGCTTCATTTCTGTTGCCGAGCCTAACACTTAACTTTCTTTGTTCCCACCTTTTGTGTTCCAGTCGCCCATGACTATCATTATATTTTGTTTGCATGTTCTGTTGATTTCAGCGTCTACTTGTTCATAGAAATGATTAATTTCTTCCTCTTTTGCAGCTGTTGGTACATATACTTGAATAATACTTGTTGATGGGCATTCCTTGTAGACAAATAGAAATTAAGGGCCGATTGGTTGCATTGTATTTTATTGCAATTCTTGCAAGTTTCTTCTTAATTACAAATGCAGCACCATTTTTTCATTTTTTCTTTGTCTTTCATTTCCAGCATAGTATGTCATGTGATCATCAGATTCAAAGTACCCAATGCTAGGTCATTTCAGTTTGCTGCCACCCAACAGATCGAGTCACTTTGCATTTCGTTCTTAAGTTCAATAGACCTAATTCCTCAAGGAATAGAAAGATCACTCTTTTGAGTTCCTGCTGTTGTCAATCTCATGTAAAGCAACCTGCAAAAGTGTGCTTCACATAAAAAATAGTGCAAAAGACCTACAGTTTGGCATTTTTGCACACTGCCTGGCATTTTATAGTATTTTTCACATGAAACACACTTTTGTAAAGTTACATTGCTCTTCAGTATATGAGGCACTTAATGTGCCAAGACCTGACTGATGAGACTAGTCCTTTGCTCTCCATATCGACAATAGTTTGAATTTAAAATATGATACCTGAATTCATTTCATGAGATGCTTTTAGATTAATTCCCTGGTGCCAATTAGAGACAACGGCAGTCTACTTTGAAGGTTTGGAATCTGGTGATAAATGGCCCAAGAATATTAAGTCCTGGCAATCGTTTTAAAAGAAAAAAAAGCAAAAACTGCAAACTGTTGGGTAGCTTTCCGCAGTTGTGATAGAATCCCTCTTGAGATTCATTACTAAGCTCTGCAATGCTTTATTGTCGGGGTATGTGATGCCTGGCTGTGTTTATGGTTGAAAGTATCATCTGATTCTTGTCCACTTTGTTCAGTCTATGCAAGGACCAAAACTCAGAAAACAAACCATGCTGTCATTTTCTCTGTCAACATTGTCTTTCATTTCTAACCTTTTTACGTAATATTAAAAAGTCCCTAAATATAATACCATCTGATTGAAACGCAATTTCCTCTTTGAAGACACATCGGAAAGGTTTAATTGGCATGGTTTGAATACACGGAAATCCTAATTAGCCAGCTTACAGGAAAATGACCTCCAATCTCCATTTTTCATATCATCACTGCAGCTGT
Organism: Ichthyophis bannanicus; assembly: GCA_033557465.1. NCBI lineage: Eukaryota > Metazoa > Chordata > Amphibia > Gymnophiona > Ichthyophiidae > Ichthyophis > Ichthyophis bannanicus. The sequence continues at coordinate 551,797,439 of CM066033.1, forward strand.
TGATACATCAAAAAACAATGTTGATCCACAAAGTCAGACTGAACATTAAGGCCATATTTAATAAGCTATGTTAAGACGTTTCAGTTAGTAAATGTTAGTTGCCAAAGTTAACCAATGGTAGCTGCAAATCTTTCATGATAACTGTAGGAGGCATTTCCAGCACGCAGGGAATTGCAACCTTGCGGTTAAGGCAAGGCCATGGTTGTTGTACCATATTAGGAATGTACCATATTAGGATTTGTTGTACCATGTTAGGAATTAGAATGTGACGATTAGCGTGAAATATACTGGGTTGTTGTACCGTATTAGGATTTCACACATGTTAAAGATACTCATCACATTAATTGCGAGGTGCAGTCCCCACTCCTTCTCAGCTATAACATGAAATTTCACATTAGGGATTTATCATGGCAGTTCATGTTTGCTGCTAACATAGTGCATTAACTGTTTTTTGAGCTCTGCATTAAAATTTAAGATGTTTAAAACCCCCAATTAAACACACAATGCAGTCTGTAAATAGGGGCTTAGCTACCTTCAAGGATGGATTTAGCCAAGGGAAGTGTTGCCTCGCCAAGATGCTATATTTTTTTGTAAGGCGTGAATAAGCAGGTAGATAAAGGAGAACCGGTTAATATAGTGTATCTGGATTTTCAGAAAACATTTGAGGACACTCGCGTGAGATTCTTTGGGGAAATTTTAAAAGTCATGGGATAGAAGGCAATGTTCTACTGTAGACTGGGGAACAGGTTAGAAGATCGAAAACCAAGAGCAGGGCTAAATGATCAGCTTTCTTAATGGAGAAAGGTAAATATTGGAGTGCTCCCAGGGATCACTACAAAACCCACTGATTATTAGCCTATTTATAAATAACCTGGAATTGGGAAAACGTGACATGATCAAATTTTCAGATGACACAAAAAGGCACATTTTAGATAGTACATGGAGAATGGAATTGAGGCATCGAGGTCGGGACAAAATCAGTTCTGATAATATTCTAAAAATGGCTTTGTTAAACATGGAGATGTTTCTAAAATATGTAGACAGAAGTGCAGCAGAAAGAGCCGTCTTATAATTAACACATGGGAAAAATCAATGGAGGAATCTCTGCAATTTACATGTGCAAGTGACCGGTATTCCACAATTTGACATGTACTATTGGCACTTCCATCCACCTTTCTTAATGTGTGGAATATATCTGGTCTGCCTTCTGAATTGTACTTTTAAACAATGTCAACTCATGACCTTTGTAGCTGCTCATTTTAGTTTCTTTCTAACCATTTTCCTTATTTTATCGTAATTTTCCTTTTGAAAAGTAAATGCTAACAGTAGATTTCCTTTGCATGCATACTCCAGTTATTAAGTCAAATGTGATCATATTATGATCACCATTCCTGAGTGGACCCAATACAGTTAGCTCTTGTACCAAATGCTGTGTTTCACAAAGGACTAAGTCTAAAATAGCTCCTTCTCTAGTCTGTTCCTGAACCAGCTGCTTCATGAAGCAGTCGTTTATTTCATCTAGGAACTTTACCACCCTAGCATGCCCAGGCATTGCATTTATCAAATCAATATTTGATTATTGAAATCACCCATTTATTACTGTGCTTCCTGTATACTCATTATGTCCAGGCGGACGGTAGTAAATATCCTGTCCCTAGTTTCATCCCCTTCATACGTGGAAGAACGTTCATGTGTAAAGTGGACCCTTTCTAAAACAGCTGTTGACATGTGGATGCAATAATTATACCCATGTAAATCACAGATAAGGCTTCTAAAATGACCTTCAAAATTATTCAAGTTGTGAGAAATTGCAAGAGAAACTGAGAGAGTGTGCAACCAAATAGCAGATAAAATTTAATGTGGACAAGTGCAAAGTTATGCGTGTAGGGATAAACAACCTAAACTATAGCTACACGATACAAGGTTTGACATTAGGAGTCGCCATTCAGGAAAAGTAACTTGGCAGGACTGGCCACATGCCTGGTGTAAGGTAGTTGGCATCCCAGGCTTTACGCTCCTCCCTCCCTTGGATTTTGATACAATCAAACTCAACAATCATGACCATATGAACATCATGGGGGGCCATATTCAAAGCGATTAATGCAGTTAGCAGTCCTGATGCTAACTGCCTAGCATTGGGGTGTTCCGGCGGTGGCGCTTAAGATAACCGGCCGGTGGCAATATTCAGCTGCTGGCCAGTTATCTTAAACTGGTTAAAGTTAGGCACGTTAAAGGCTGACCTACCTTTATCTGGTTTAGCTAATTGGGCAGCAGCTGAATATCGCTGTTGCCCGGTTAGCTAAAATGCTAAAAGTGGATATGACCCCTGCACTGAATATCTGGTCTTAAAGTGTTGACGGTCAGCCGCTTTAAGTGGTCGCTGCTGCTGAATGTCAGCCCCTTTTAAATATTCAACTTGGTAGGCATGTGTGTGTCCACTCTTCCTGCAGATAAAAGAATGTGCTCATGGATCTTTGAGTTTGAGTGGCTCCCGTTCATTGCTGCCTTCCCCCTCCAAACAGCTGCTGCCCTACGTGACTGCCCAATTTTGCCTAATGATTGTGCTGTTTACTTGATATAGGCTTCATCATGGATAGTACATTAAAATCCTCTGCTCAGTGTGCAGCGGTGGCCAGGAAATCAAATAGAATGCTAGGAATTATAAACTGGATTTACAAGAGGTTTGGACGGGTTCCTTCAGGAAAAGTCCATAAACCATTGTTAAATTAGACGGGGGAAATCCACTGCTTACCCTTGAGAGAAGCAACATAGAGAAGCAACATGGAATCTTCCTATCTTTTGGGAACCTGACAGGTACTTGCGACCTGGATTGGCCACTATTGGAAACAGAATACTGGGCTCGATAGACCTTTTGGTCTGACTCAGTATGTCATTTCTTATAACATAATGCCTCTATATCGCTCCGTGGTATGACCGCAACTTGAATGTTGTGTAGAATTCTGGTCACTGTATCTCAAAAAAGATGTAGTGGAATTAGAAACGGTACAGAGAAGGGCAACCCAAAAGGAGGTTAGGGTTCTTCAGCTTGGAGAAAAAGGGAAATTGGATAGAGGTCAATACAATGAGTGGATTGGAACAGGCAAACTCAAATCAGTTGTTTACCCTTTCAAAAGGTACAAAGACTAGGGGACATGCATTGAAGCTACTAAGTAGTACATTTAAGAGAAATTGGAGAAAATATTTTTTTGCTAAACAGATGATTAAGCTCTGGAAATTGTTGAGGGGGGATGTGGCAAAAGATGTCAATGGGCAAGGGGGGGGGGGCATGAGGATGTCACAACCACTGACTCCTAAATCCAAACAAAATTTGTCAAATCCTGCTTTTGAGTGTGTTTAAATGAGGCAGTATAGGAATGGACGTGTGGGCAACCCTTGAGTTAGGGTTTCCAGATTTTTGGAGAGCAAATTTGGGACAGCTAGGCAGGGCTGAGCTGTGCTGGGAGATGCAGTGGTTCTCCCTCCTCGGGCATCTTTTCCCCATATATTTTGAAATTACCAATCTAGGTAGCATTCAATAATTTCAGAAGTTTGAAAAAGGCAGTAGTAGCCCTTTGAGTTATAAGCACACATACATGCATATATGCTTAAACTGTTTTTTATACATATTGAGGCCGATTCCATAATCTGCATGTCTGGATGGTGAAACTATGGAAGGGGCATATGTGCACCCAATTCTGCAACCGTGGGAGATAAATGTTCTGCGGGTGCAGGATTGAGCACCTGGATGGGCTGGAATACACAGTATCCTGAGCGGGGAGCTGTACAGCAGGCTGTCCATCCATACCACTCAGTGCTATTGCTGGTGTGCTGGTGCCGTGGTGTCCCTTCACCATGGTACCAGGATGCCCAGCAGTAAGCAGGCCCAACAGCTGAACATGTTGCATTTCCCTGCCACCCAATCCTCAGTAGGGTCTGCCAGGGCCGGGATCAGGCTGCGGGAAACATGGGGAAAAGAAGAAGCGCTCTGGATTGTGTTGGAAAGAGGAGATGGCAGTGTCATCCATACTGCTGTAGTCTACAGACCTCCGACTCAAATTGAAGAGATAGGTAACGAATTGATTATAGATATTGCCAAGATAGCCATAAAGGGGGAAGTGATCATTTTGGGTGACTTTAATCTACCTGATGTGGATTGGATTACTCCTTCTGCACTTCTGGAAAGAAGCAAAAAAATTGTAGATGCTCTCCAAGATGCATCACTTAGACAAATGGTCATGGAACCAACGAGGGAAAGCTCAACGCTGGATTTAGTGCTCACCAACGGTGATAGCATGTCGAATGTCTGTGTGAGTGCCCCTATGAGCAATAGCGATCATCACACGGTGTGGTTTGAGATAAAAGCCAAGGTACAGTCCAAACATAGCAAGCTCAAAGTCCTAAACTTCAGAGACACTGACTTCAAGAAAATGGCCGAGTACCTAAAGGAGGAGATGACAGGGTGGAAGGAGATAAGGGAAGTGGAATTGCAATGGGCTAAACTAAAGGTGGCAATAAAAGGGGCAACAGATAAATATGTAAAATAAGTAAATAAAAAGAAGTGGAGAAGGAAACCTATTTGGTTTTCCAAAGAAGTGGCTGCTCAAATAAAGGCAAAAAACACAGCTTTCACAAAATTCAAAAGCTTGCAAACAGAAGAACACAGAAATGAAAACAAGATCAAACTCAAAGAATCAAAAAGAGAAATAAGGATAGCAAAATCAAAGGCTGAGGAAAAGATGGCTAAAGATGTTAAGGGTGGCAACAAAACTTTCTTCAGGTATATTCGGGAAAGGAAGAAGATCAGAGTTGGAATTGCAGGACTCAGAAGTGCTGGGAAGGGACTCGTGGAAAGTGACATAGAAAAAACGAAATTACTAAACAAATACTTCTGCTCTGTTTTTACTAAAGAAAATCCTGGAGATGGACCAGCTGTGACTCCCAAATATAAAAATGGGAATGAAGTAGATACCACGCCATTCACAGAAGATGAGGTGTTGGAACAACTTGCTAAACTGAAAGTGGACAAAGCCATGGGACCGGATGGGATACATCCCAGGATACTGAAAGAGCTCAGAGAGGTTCTTGCAGGGCTGTTAAAGGATGTATTCAACAGATCCTTGGAAACAGGAGAGGTTCCTCAGGACTGGAGAATGACTGATGTCATATCTCTACACAAAAGTGGTGACAGGGAAGAAGTGTCAAACTACAGACCCGTGAGCCTTACCTCAGTGGCGGGAAAAGTAATGGAGGCGCTCCTGAAAGAACGAATAGTGACCTTTTTCAAAACCAACAGGTTGCAAGATCCGAGGCAACATGGTTTTACTGAAGGACATTCTTGCCAAACAAATCTGATTGAGTTCTTTGACTGGGTGACCAAGGAACTAGATCAGGGGCATGCGATGGATGTCATCTACCTGGATTTCAGCAAAGCCTTTGATACTTTTCCTCATAGGAGGCTTGTCAACAAACTCAGTAGCTTGGGGATGAGTCCCAAGATGGTGAACTGAATTAGAAATTGTTTAACTGACAGATGACAGAAGGTGATGGTACATGAAGCTCACTCGGATGAAAGGAAGGTGATTAGCGGGGTGCCCCAGGGTTCAGTCCTGGGCCCGGCACTGTTCATTGTATTTGTGAGTGATATTGCTGAAGGACTGAATGGAAAAGTCTGTCTTTTTGCAGCTGAGACAAAAATTTGCAACAGAGTGGACTCCCCCGAGGGAGTGGATAACATGAAGAAAGATCTACAAAAGCTGGAAGAATGGTCTAATGCTTGGCAATTACAATTTAATGCGAAAAAGTGCAGTGTCATGCACTTAGGTAGCAGAAATCCAAGGGAAATGTACGTGATAGGGGGCGAGAGGTTGGTGTGCATGGTTCAGGAGAAAGACCTTGGTGTGATTATCTCTGATGATCTCAAGGTGGCAAAACAGTGCGACAAGGCGGTGGCAAAAGCCAGGAGGATGTTGGGCTGCATATAAAGAGGGATTCCTTATCGTCACTCCAGTCCAGTCCCTTTACTTCTGGGTTGCGCAACCCTTCCAGCAGCTTGGAGGCTGAGCCCAACCTTTTTGGGGATGGAGCGGTATAAATACCACTGGGACCACCCCCCATCTCCAGTATTCTCAGCCTCCAAGCAGCTGGAGGGTTCCGTAAGCCTAGGGCTTACTGGAGTCCTGCCTTCTCCTATTTTAGCATTTATTTAATTTTTCTAGTTATTTGCCCTCTTTATTTTAGTTAAGGAAGTTAGTTACCTTGTGTTTTCTTTATTTCTTGCCTGCTCCTTTAAATTTCCTGCAATCTCTCTCCTCTCCTCCCTTCCCCCCCCTCCTGGCCAGGCCGGGCCGGAGACTGGATCGGATGCCTGAGCTGCCGACTGCAGGGGGTTAGAAGCTCTCCTTACCTGCCGGAGTTCACTGCACCATCTCAACAGGAGCTGCCCTGCCTCGCGCCGAAGCCCCTAGGGCGGCTGAGCGCTGGAGGCAGCGACGCCAGTGGGACCGATACGCCCCCCCCCCCTCCCGGAGCAGCGGGGTGCGGTGGCGATTCCCGGAGCCGCGAAATCAAGCTGGTAGGCTTCCGGAGGACGCCGGGGCATTCCTAGCTGAGGGCGGCGCGGAGCACGTCCCTCGCGTCGCGGCGGTAGCGGCTTAAGCTCAGGGCAGCGAGCCGAAGCGCGATCCTCCGTTCCGGGCTCCACGTGGTCGCGGCCTACCACGTGTAGAGCCAACGGAGAGGAATCGCTGAGCTGGGCTTCATTTCAGAGCATATTCAGCGCTTCAAACAGCAAGTATTAGCCTTGGCGGCCAGTTTATTTTGGTTATTCCCATCTAATGTCATTTCATTGCAATTAATTTAAGGTAATTTGTTGTGAGTTTATTTCAACGGCAAGGGCATCTTGTTTCCCGGTGCTGCTGTCCTTAGTTTGAGAAGGGACAGCTCTGGTTTAACTGTCTGTGTAGCCCTAAGCAAATTTACACAGTTAATCGGGGTCTTTGTTTTGCCTTTTGTTTGTTTTTGTTTGCTTTTGGGTTGGGGCTTTAGGTAATCTTTGCTTAGGCACTTATCCACCTTCCTTTGAGCCCCTTGAAGAGCATGGCTACCAAGGCAAAGTGCCCCTCCTGTGGCACACGGAGAGGGACCTCCTCGGAGACAGGAATCTGCAGGGCTTGTGCTGCAGTTTCTACCTCTGTGGAACAAGAAATCAACTTGTCCTTGACCCAAGTTCCTCAGGGTCCGGGGGATGCCCTGGAGGAGGAGGTTGGGGCTCAGTTACCTCCGGCTACTAGCTCAGAGGCTCTCGCACCCCCTCTGCTTCGTTCCACGGCGGATGGGGGGGCCGGAGACCTCTTCTCCCCTGATTTCATTCTCCTGCTCCACCAAGCCTACTGCATGCGCAAGCAGGGGCTTGGGCCAGGAGATACAGGTCCACCAGCAGAAGCCAGGTTAACCAGACCTATGAGAGCAAGCAGTCAGGTTTCAGGGATCCCCGCCAAGCGCACCAGGCTAATGAGTGAAGAGATCCCTCCACCCCTCTCCCAGGGCACTCCAGAGGAGGAAGGCTCTGAAAGGGACTTAGAGGAGGAAGAGGAGGAGCTGGAAGAAGGGGAGATCCCGGAGGAGGATCATGCTCGCATTGTCAGAGTTTTTCGCCGGGAAGAGCTCCCTTCTCTAATCAATGAGTCCCTGAAAGCCCTCAATGTAGCCTCAGACTCCCCAGCAGAGGACGAGGCATTAGAGGACCCCTTAATTCCGGCCATCAGAAAGTCCCAGAAAGTTTTCCCTGTCCACAGGGTAGTACGTCAGATGATACAGGAGGAGTGGGATCAACCAGAATCAGGGTTGAGAGGGGTACGAATCATGGCTCGTCTCTACCCTCTCCCAGAGACAGACAAAGAACTGCTGAAGTCCCCCAGGGTGGATGCAGCAGTCTCAGCGGTCACCAAGAAGACTACTATCCCAGTTGAGGGCGCCACGGCCTTGAGAGATGCTCAAGATAGGAAGTTGGACACACTCCTGAAACAAGCCTTTGACATAAGCGCTCTCGCCTTGCAGGCCTCCGTCTCAGGGGCTTGGGTGGCTCGGGCCTGTTTAAGGTGGGCGCAACATATCCAGACAACCGAAGGATCAGCGGCCGAAACACACTCCAACTCGGCTAGGCTGGAATCCGGAGCAGCCTATTTGGCGGATAGTCAGTATGACCTCATCAGAAGCCTAGCCAAGAACATGGCTTCAGTGGTGCCGGCTAGGCGGTATCTGTGGCTGCGGAATTGGGCGGCGGATGCCTCCTCTAAGGCGCGCCTGAGTCGACTTCCCTTTAAGGGGAAACTGTTATTTGGCGAGGATTTGGAGAAATTAGTAAAGGATCTGGGGGAGTCAAAGGGAGGCAGGCTTCCGGAAGACAGGCAAAAACAGGGGCGTTCTCTGCCCCCATTGCATACCCAGACTAGGGACCTCCGGAGGTTTCGTTCAGCCAGGTCAACCCCCTTTCCCAAGGGCCGTTTTTCCCCAAAGGGACAAGGTTTCAGAGGGTTCCGGGGAGCTGGCCGAGGTTTTGGATCCTCCTCCTCCTCCTCCTTCTTGGGGCCCAGAAAACAACAATGAGATGACGGGGGTCCAGGAGGGAAGGCACCTGATAGGCGGTCGCTTGAGGCTCTTTCTTCCTGCCTGGTCCCGAGTCACGTCCGATCAATGGGTTCTAGAGGTGATCAGAGAAGGCTATGCCCTCGAATTTGCAGAACAAATACCTCCGGCCTTTGTCCGATCTCCCTGCGGCTCCTCCTCAAAGAGGGCGGTGGTAGAGGCAACTCTCGCGCGCCTACTAGCGCTCGGGGGCCGTGATCCCGGTCCCACCAAACCAGCGCGGCTCGGGTCGGTACTCGATTTACTTCGTGGTACCAAAGAAAGAAGACTCCTTTCGACCGATCCTGGACCTAAAACAGGTCAATCGCTGCCTCAGGGTGCCACACTTCCGGATGGAGACTCTACGTTCTGTCATAGCAGCCGTGAGGGGAGGGGAGTTCCTAACATCCCTCGATTTGACAGAAGCCTACCTGCACATCCCGGTCAGGAAGTCCCACCAACAGTTCCTGAGATTCGCGGTACCAGAAGGCCACTTTCAATTCCAGGCTCTGCCCTTCGGCCTAGCTACGGCCCCCAGGACATTCACCAAGATAATGGTGGTAGTGGCGGCCTTCCTTCGGAAGGAGGCAATATTAGTTCACCCTTACTTAGACGATTGGCTGATCCGAGCAAAGTCCGAAGAGGAAAGTCGCTCGACAACGGCCAGAGTGATCCAGGTTTTAGAGGACTTGGGGTGGGTCATCAATCGAGCAAAGAGCAGGCTGATTCCCTCCCAGGAACTCGAGTACCTCGGGGCAAGATTCGACACCAACAGCGGCAGGGTGTTCTTGTCACGAACAAGATCGAGGGAGCTAAGACTTCTAGTCTCACAGTTTCTAGCCAGACGAAGCCCCTCGGCGTGGCATTATCTCCAGCTCCAGGGAACCATGGCGGCGGCAATAGAGGTAGTACCATGGGCCAGGGCCCACATGCGGCCATTGCAGCGTTCACTGTTACGTCGATGGTCTCCCCAACATCATCCTCTCTCTCTGCAGTTACCTTGCGCTCCGCGGACCAAACAGGCACTCCACTGGTGGAGGTGCCCGAGGAACCTGGACCGCGGGATGCCTCTCGAACCCCCACAGTGGTTACTATTGACGACGGATGCCAGTCTGTCAGGCTGGGGAGCACACTGCGGGGACCAGTACGTCCAGGGTCGCTGGACACCGTTGGAAACGCAATGGCCCATCAACAGACTGGAATTGCGGGCCGTCACCCTAGCGCTCAAAGCTATCGAGACCTTAGTACAGGGAAGGGCAATTCGAGTGCTCTCAGACAATGTCACCACGGTGGCCTACATCAATCACCAGGGGGGCACCAGCAGCCCCGCCCTCGAGAAGGAGGCGGCCGCCCTCTTCCAGTGGGCGGAAGTCCATCTGCAGGCGCTATCTGCTCAGCACGTGGCGGGCACGGACAATGTCACAGCCGATTTCCTCAGCAGGTGCAGAATAGACCACGGGGAGTGGGAACTGGATCAGGAAACCTTCAATCAAATAGTAGCTCGATGGGGACTACCAGTCATGGACCTCATGGCACGGTTCTCATCAGCCAAGGTGGACAGATTCTACAGTCGATGGAGGGAAAGAATGTCCGAGGGCCTAGACGCCCTATCTCAAAAGTGGCCTTCGGAGGGTCTTCTCTATGTATTCCCTCCTTGGGCTCTGATCGGAAAGGTCCTCCAGCGGGTGGAGTCCCACCGAGGCTGGGTAATCCTCATAGCCCCGGACTGGCCTCGCCGACCCTGGTATGCGGATCTGGTGAGGATGATCGCCGACTATCCTTGGCGGCTCCCTTGCAAAAGGGATCTGCTAAGACAAGGTCCGGTACGGATGCCTCACGTGGATCGGTTCTCGCTTACGGCTTGGCTGTTGAAAGGGCACGGCTCCTGAAACGGGGTTACTCAGGGGCAGTAGTCTCGACGCTGTTACAGTCCAAGAAGCGCTCGACCTGCCTATCTTACGTAAGAGTTTGGCGCATCTTCGAGGCATGGTGTGCAGAGCGCCAAAAGAGACCACTTTCGGCCTCAGTCCCGGAGGTCCTGGAATTCCTGCAGGCAGGGTTTGACAAGGGGCTGGCTCACAGCTCCTTAAGGGTTCAGCTCGCTGCCATCGCTTGCTACAGAGGCAAGGTCCGTGGGAAGACCCTGGGGGCCCACGTGGACGTCTCGAGGTTCTTAAGGGCAGTCAGACGGCTACGCCCTCAGAAGCGCAGGAGAGAACGTGGTTGTCCTCGGACAGCCTAAAGTTTGGCTCATTAGAGCAGCAGCCTTAAGCTTTTTCTTAAGCCATGCTTAAAAGCACCATGTGTTCGGTTTTTGTTATACATAGTGGAGATTCCTTGTAGGAAAGTCCAGGTACTTGGGTTTCGAACGTTTTTTATGACACCTATTTGCTATTTAGTCACATCTCACACTGCCCTGAATGTTTCTCAGATGTCACTCTTGTGATGGGCCCCCTCCCCCCTCAAAAGAGAATCCCAAGACTCCCACACTGTCTAGCGGCTTTTCTTAATTACTGTAACTGTCTAAGCAATAATTCCATTTGTTCAGAAGCATATGTACCCTGGTTTTTATTTTAAACAAGGACTGAACATGAAGTGCCTTGTGGATTGTTAAATGCTTGACATTTCATTAATTCTTTTAGTTAGACATATTGAAGGAATTTTAAAAGGCCTCTCTGCGGATAAAACAGTGTTTTATGCACACAAACAGCTTTGTTTAAAATGGCCCGAGATAGTGCATACAGTCTTCGTGTGCATAACCTTTTCTAACATGGAGGCATTCCCAGGGGAGGGGCTTGTGCTTACAACTTAGCTTTATTTATAAGATTTTGAAATTTAAATTTCACTTAATCAAAGTAAACCATAAAGATCACATAGCTATGCATTCACATAAGAAAGGAAACTTATATAGTAAAGCCCGCATTTAGGAAGAAATATCTGGACATAATTAATTACATATAATCAAAGGAAATTAGTCGACAAACATGCCAAATAAGGAGACAACTATACCAAGGACCCAAGGCATCCTTCCTATTTCTCCCTATCCATCAAAAATTTCTGCAAATGGGAACATCCAAAAATACATAGGTTTCTCCTTGCCAATGTATTGCTGCCCTGCAAGGACAACCCTAAGGTAAAAGATGGCACTCAACGTCAAGACTCACTGCTTCAGCTCCGGAAACTGTTTCCTCTAGACCTGCGTTGAGCAAGTCATGTCAGGAAAAATATTACGTTTCTGTCCGCAAAACAGCTTATCTTGATGTTTAAAGAAAAGTTTCAAGCTTTTTAATTTAACGGCCTCTGCAGCAAAAGTAACCAATACAGTATTTCTCTTTGTTAGAACATCAGCAAAGTCCTCAAGAAAAGCCGTCAGGTCTTGGCTGGCCGTAGGGCGCAGAGAATCAACGTTCCCTTCACCAGGGTCAGCCAATCGTGCCTTGTAATGTGCTTGAAAACATCAATTTAATCGATAAGTTTTAACACCTCCACAAAATATTTCTTAAGAAGAATCTCTGGGGAAAACAGGTGAGTAACAAGAAAATTTAAAAATCTGAAATTCCTAACACAGAGGCATTCTTTAAAGTTTCTAATCTGGCATGAACAAACAGAGAATCTTTTTTGTAAGAACATAAGATATGCTATACTGGGTCAAACCAAGGTCCATCAAGCCCAGTATCCTGTTTCCAACAGTGGCCAGTCTAGATCACAAGTACCTAGCAGTTTCCCTAAAAGACACAGGTTCCACAACACTTGTATTGGGGCAAGCAGTGGATATCCCGGGTCCCCTTTAATAATAGTTTATGGACCTTTCCTCCTGGAACTTGTCCAAACCTTTTTTAAACCCAGTTACTCCTGTTCAATGTAAAACCTGACAGTTTGTCGTAATGGTCATTTTGTTATGATGTAAACCGCGCTGATTCTAAATAGCGCGGTATATAAGAAACTGTAATAAATAAATAAATAAATAAGTTACACTACAGCTTTTACTACATCCTCCGGTAATGAATTCCAGAGCTTGATTACACATTGAGTGAAAACATATTTTCTCTTTATTAGTCTTAAATAGGTTACCCTGTAGCTTGATCGCATGTCCCCTAGTCTTTTCATATTCTGATCACGTAAACAATCGATCTACGTTTACCCATTCCACTCCATTCATTAATTTATAGACCTTTATCATATCTCCCCTCAGCCGTCTCTTTTCCATGTTGAAGAGCCCTAACCTTTTTAGCCTCTCTTCATAGGAGTATCCTTCCAACCCCTTTACCATTTTGGTGCTTTTCTCTGTACCTTTTCTAATAACGCTATATCCTTTTTAAGATATGGCGACCAGAATTGCACACAATATTCAAGGTGTGGTTGCACCATGGAAAGATACAGACGAATTATAATATCCTTTGTTTTATTTTCCATTCCTTTCCTTGTGATGCCTAGCATTCTATTTGCTCTCTTGGTCACTGCTGCACACTGGGCGGAGGGTTTCAACATGTTATCCACGATGATGCCTAAATCCTTTTCCTGGGTGGTGATTCCTAATGTGAAACCTTGCATTGTGTAACCATAGTTTGGGTTGTTCTTTCCTAGGTGCATAACTTTGCACTTGTCCACATTAAATTTCATCTGCCATTTGGATGTCCAGTCTTCCAATTTATCAATGTAGGCTACGTTTGAAGTCACACACAACTGAACTTGAGAGTCCACTAGACTTATCCAAAGAAAGATCCTCATTATCAAAATCACATAATTTTTCCACAGTGAGTGAACATAAAGAGGAAACTGTAATGGGCAAATGAACATCAATTTTGAGTATTGCCCCCCAAAGATCTTTAAGAGTAATTTCCCCTTCAGGGAAAAATGACTTATCCTCTCCAGGAACCACCAGAGCTACTGGCTGAGGCATTGGCACTATGGGGTTACTATCACAGGATGTCCCTTCCAATAGTATTGAGGATAAGGAAGGCAGAGGAGGAGGCGGAAGGGTCTGACCACTGGAGCTTAAAGAAGCTCCCTCTGGTGTCACGGACTAGCTGGTAGAGGCAGCAAATGTCTATCCATGGGTCCAGTTATTTTACCTGCCAATACTGACGTGGCGTCCACTTTGACGCTCCCTTTGTTCTTACATTTCCCCATTCAGCAATGGACCAAAATAGACAATTCCTCCAGTGCGCACCTGTGCACCAAAGGGGCAAGTCTAGCCCCTTCGGTAATGCCCCTTTGGTTCGCGACTCATGGGCTGCGACACATGGTCGCATGTGACAACCAATATTCTTTATACAGTAGGGGTCCTTCCCTGAAAACTGGTTGTCCTCCCAGTGCGTGTCTGGCCACAGGACCAAACATGGCAGCAGGCAGTCCGGTGGGGGTAGATGGAAACTCCGTTCTCACTCTGCTGTCATGCACCAGGTACGACTCGCTACATCTTAGCTTTATAAAATGCGTTTGCATACACATAAAGAGCGTCGTTTTATAAACCTTCAGGCAGGAAACACATGGTTTTACTTGTGTTTTGGCTGTTATTTTGTTAAGATAAGTACGTGCTTACTGGACTTTATAGAATAAGGGCCGAAATGGTTTAAAATATATTTCAAATTGAGGTGGGAGCGTTTACTGCAGGCGTATGTCTGGTGTCTACTACTACTACTAATCATTTGTATAGTGCTACAAGGCGTACGCAGCGCTGTACATAAGACATAGTCTCTTCTCATCAGACAGTATGACTACTTGTATGCTCTCTCCACACTCCACCCAAGTTCTGCCTATGCTAATGCCTGTGGTAAAAGTACACACCATTGGCCTTACACGCGCGCTTATAGAATAGTGACTGGCTAAAGCGTGCATCTAAAAGCCAGTCCTACCTAAGTCATTGACGGTATATGATTTCCGTGCATAGATGGCGTGTACCTTTATGCAGCTTCTTATAAAATTATCCTCCAAAATAAACCATGACATTTTTGCATGCGGAGTGTATGTATCCTTCTCTCTCACATAAGCCATCTTGTTTTTTGTGATGTCTCTTGTTAGGTTCTACCTCAGAATGTTCACCTTCGATAGCTTGATATATGAATGGGTAAGGAGAATATATAAGCTACGCAGAAATGAGCCCTTAAAATTTCAATTCTGTTTCAACCAAAGAAAATAATTACAGATTATGTGGGGCATGTTTACCGAAGCGCGTTAGTCTCTTGCAGCTAACACGCCAGAATCGTGAAAATAGTGCCCCTTAGCTGCAAAAGCCATGGGTTATCTGTTGAGGCATGCCCAGCCTTCTCCCAGAAGATAACGCAATGGAACATACAAACAATACTACTCTGCTACATCGTGGATACAGCTAATGCTGCCCATTAAGGTGGCAGTGTTTGCACCCATGTCTGCAAAGCGTGTGGTACCACTGTTGATGCTTGCGTCAACCACTCTTCACCCACTCATGCAGATAACATGCATCCTGCTGATAGCACAGAAAATTGCATTATTTGCATTTTCCCTGCGTTAGCGCTTGCCAAGCTGCGTTAACAAATAATGCAGTTTAGTAGACGTGTGCCTTTATAGTTTTAGAGACCTATCATTAAAAATATAAGAGATTCAGTTTGAATGCTGGTGATCTCTATGTGTCTGTCTTTTTTAAAAACAAAAATTAAATATGACTAGTATAATTGAAACTTTTGAGTCTCTTTTTGGTACTGTTATGCAGCATTCTCCAGCTGCGTAGCAAAGAGTATTGCTTTCCTTCAGGAGACATGCGGCAGAGACATATTTGATACCTTTTGCAGATTACCATCCTGTAACACATACAAATAAATGCCTGTCACGTGCAGCTTGAGAAAAAAAAATCAGGTTTACTCAAAAGCAAAAAGACGTTGAAACTGAGATTTTTCTTTCAGTGTTACAGATTGGTGCTAAGAAAATATTAGCATAACACCGTTTCACTGTTATTTTTAAATGTTTTCTTAGATTTTATAGCACGCTGTGCTAGAGGTTTGCTTAGTGGGAATAAAAATGGTAAACTCTGGTAGGAAAATTTATCACTTCTCTTCCAGAGCAGAATTGCATTTTAATATGGTCTAGCCTAATGGTTAGCTAGGATCGAAGTGAAAGGAAAATGCAGTTAATGTTTTTCAGCCTGAGATGCTTAGTTTTTTTCTAGCGCTAAGGATTTCCTGAGGAAGCCTTGCTCAGAGGCAGGGTTAAGGTAAGTGCTCACACTCGTGTACAAATAATATGTGTTTTTTTCTTAAAGTAGCTACAGGAAAACAGTTTCTTTCCTGATGGCAGGAAAAATTGTTGTCTGCCCCAGGGAGCTCTTGTCGTTTCCCTTCCTATTTAAAGCCCTGAACAGCAGGAAACTGTAGGACCACAGGAGCTGATGAGTCGGTTTTGACCATAAGCATCTTGGCTAAAGGTTTTCTACTTACTTTCAAGTCAGAATCCATAAACTGAATCACAGAAGAAATCTGCAATGCTTCCTTGGATTTGCTGGATCCACATAGTAGTGGGTAATGCATTCATGACAGAATTTAAAACTATGGCAGAAGCCGTGTTCACAGAACCCAGAGCTGGGAGGGTCCTGGTTATTTGTAAGGGCAGCAGTTGGGGGCTGGATTTAGAGCCCACGATAGAGGGTTCTGAAAAGAGGTCTGGTCTGCACGGCCCCTGGCTTTAGTACCCTTGATGCAATGACCAGACGAGGAACTACACGAGGGAGAGTCCATTAAAAAGATAGGGGAAGAATCCTGTTTGCTCTGTGAGTGAAAGCCAATCCTCAATTTAGGCATGAGCAAACATAGAGAAATGTTGAAAGCGCCAAGTACCCTAGACCATGTTGAAATTCTCAAAGTGAATGGCATACAGGATTTATGCACTTTTTAAACCCCTATTTGACCCCCTAGTGCATTGATTTTTTCCATCTTGTGCAGCTCATCGCATTTGCTAGTAGAGTGATTAGCCAGAAAAGCATTGTGTATGTATCACATCTATCTATATAGTATGGGTGGTGTGGGTTTTTTTTAGGGTTGTTTTTTTTAAACATTTACTGGTCCTTTCTTATGCCAGGCTAACATTTCCCATGTTTCTTCCTTCATTCTGTGTTTTTTATAGTCTAGCATTCTCTTTTCTTTCTATCTTTCCTTCCTCCACCTTATGAGAACATTTGGTTGAGAGAGTACATGGGGGAGGAGCAATTTTTCATAATGATTGGCGGGGTGCTCAACTCGGTACAAATGAGCCTTCCCTGTACACTCTGAAGAAGCTTGCTCGATACGGGAAGGCGGGGAGAGGGGGGGGGTGCTGAAGCACCCACTGTACCCACAGAGCTGGCACCTATGAGACAGTACAAATGTTTATGCATTAACCAATGTATCTGAATGCTTAGGTGAGAGAGAATTCTTGTCACCTCTGTACATAAATAAAGACACATTCCCAGAAGTACTGCAATTAAATTATGGAAAGCACTCAAATGATTTTTGCGGGAAGGCAACCGTTTATCTGAATGTGAAAAACAAGTCACTTGATTACATATTGACAGAGCTTGAATAATATGTTGGATCTTTGCTGGCTGAGCACATTGTGGGAGATTCAAACTCCTTGTTTCTCACCAGCGTAGTGGACATAGTAGCTGCGTATAGGGAGGGTAATTGAGTACCTCTGAATAGGTACCTAACACACATTTCTCATTACTCCTGCGTAGAGCTTTGCTTTCTCCTGGAACTCAGATAAGCGTCTTCTTTTAGAAAACGACTCCCAAAATTAAAAATATTTTACAAGAAACTTGCTTTATTTAAAATCACAAATTTGTATGTCCAGAATTGTGTGTTTTTTAGGAAAAGCCTTTTCAATAAAATCTGCACTTGTCAGAAAAAAAAAAATCTCATTGTCCACAGAGAGTGTTTGCTTTCATGGCCTGCATAGAATGAGGACAGTTCTTAAAAGCCAATTCCTTGGGTAAAATGACTAAAAATTTCTGCAGTATGCTTACTTTTACCCACACGGAGGACCCATGCCAAGAGACAGCAGCTCTTCCTCCCTGTCTCAGGTCTTGTGGTGGCTTCTCCAGCCAGCCCTAGCTCCGGCTCCTTTAACCGTACCCACCCTCATTGGCTATCCCACCAAGCCCCAACCTCAGCAATGGACCAAATTTCTTGATTGCATCACTGGCTTCTCTGTCTAAGCCCAACCTCAGCCAAGGAAGGCCCAACCACCAGGTAAACTAGGCAGTCACCTAGGGTGTCAACTTCTGTGGGGCAGCCAAGAGCAACAGCAATCAAAGCAAAACAATAATCTCTGATAGCCACACAAAATTAAAGAACCATCAGCACATTCTTTTACCTACAGAGAACATGGGTCCACACATACATACAAAGGAAAGCTTTAACTATATAAAAGTATGATGTCCAACTATGCATTTTTATAGGGTTGTTGTGGGAAGGGTGATGTTGGGATGATGATTAATGACATTAATTATCAAATTCTTGGGTAAGAGCGTAAGACAGGAGGCTTGCCTGGGTTGCTTAATATTCTTGTCCTGTGGCAGCGTTCCCCTCGGCTCTGATGGCATCTTCTTTGCCCATGCCTAACCCTGAACCCAACTTCGATCCCAGCAATAGATACCCAGAGGTTTACCAGCCCTGAGTTAAAGATATCACAGGGGTATCCTGATGCCTGTGGCAAGCATTGTTTAGTTTTATCTTTCGCTAATGTAGCCCCTACCCATCTGGGAGTCCTCACTGTCTATCCTTTTACTGTGTGGCAAAGCAAGTGTATCTCTTCAGGGAGATAACGCTGTAGATTTCAGGTTTAACTCGCTGGGATTTCTGAATTCTAGGATGGAACCAGTTTAGCTGGAAGGGTGTCAGCTCCAGGGATACACTCTATCAACACCCACCACTTCCAATAACTTTACTCAATGATGCTAACTAGTTAACAGGTGGTTTAGCGTGCAGTAACTGGCTATAGTGAATGCTTATGTGCGGGCATGCCAGCTACCGCCATTAAACGCATGATATTCAGCCATGGCATGCTCGGGCAGTGAGTGAGTGGGTGGGCGGGCTAGGGGCAGAGTGTGGGCATAGAGAGCACATTGTTGCGTGCTCAGTGACAATTTTAGCACGAGTGCACTAGGCTACCTCCATGGGTAGTGGTAGGTGCAACTGTGGTAATGGCATTGCATTTTAGAGTTTGCATCTGCGCATTAACTGCCAGGACCTTGGTGGGCACACCCGCAACCGCTAATTGCACAAGAAGTGCACACCTTTAGTAACAGGGTCCCTTAGTCCAGGCCAGGCTTTGTTCTGAACCAAATATTTACCGAAAGTCTTTAAAGGTCAAACACAATATTGGGATGCTGGGAAAGGATAAAAATAGAGCAGCACTTTCCTTCTGCTGGGACTCTGCCTGAGTCAGAGACCTCTCAGTCACCCCATAAATACCTTCTAGAACTGGATGTTTTTATAAGCACTATAGTGTAGAGTCATTATGCCTGGCGACATACTTCCAGGCTTAATCTGTTTAGAAAGTTTCTGATATTTAGAGGACGAACACATGGGGGCCAGTATTCCAAAGGACTTATCTGGATAACCTCCGAAGTTACGTGGTGTGGCCTTGCCTTTTAAAGGCCTGCTTGTCTTCATGCATAACTTAGTCATGCGAGTCGATAGATGGTGAAAGGTTATGGGCGTAAAGTGGGGCAAGGTCAGGAGCGTGGCCAAAGCTTATCCAGATGGTTGAAGTATTCAGCTGCTCTTCAGATAACCTCTGCTTATAGGTGTGAATGTAGAAATAGCCGGGCTGTACAGAGCTGATGGCTCAACTGCAGTATCACGCATTTAAGTGTTCAAGACACACAGTAATTTTGTGCAGTTCAGAGTGTGACATGCCAGCTGCTGATGGTAGAGGAGGAGGAGGAGGAGGAGACGGCCCAAGACACTGTTGCCATCCTCCTCATCCGGCTGGCTTTGGTGTGCATCATGACACCACCAGGCATAAGACCTTTGCTCCTTGGTGCAGGAAGGGGCTGGTTCTGTTGGACTTGTATACATATTCTAACTGAATGTACAGTATAGAGCATTGACCATCCCACTGAAGATTGCTCCCATCATCTCTTTCCATGGCTTTTGTTTTCAAGTCACATGACACTTGTCACTACTGCCATTGTTTAGGTTATTTTACAGCTTGGTAAGATGCACTTTGTCCTTCAGTCTGAAGCATAGTGCAATGAAATGTGCATGAAATAAAGCCGTGGCTCTGCACTTAGATTAAAAAAAATGTTTTTAATAACAATAAATTATTGCTAGTGAGAATCAACGAAGGACTTCAAAGTCAACAACAAGCTATGAGCTCTTTCAAAGGCTGACACCCAAGCTAGCAGTTCTGTTCTACGTTATCCAGGTCACTGCATATATTCCTGTATTCCAGTTCTCCAGAATGTCTTTGGAGATTCAATATGTACTGTGTAAATACAGATGTAGGAATAGATTTAACTACAAGTATTTCACTCCTGGGGGGCAGGCAGTGTGGGGTTAGTTAAATGCAATTATTGACCATATGTATTGTTCAATTGATTCTGATCTAAGGTCTTCCAGGTTTATGAAAATATATGATCATTGGCCTTCCCACCTGTATGTCCAGAGTCACTTTAACAGCTCATACGTTCATCCGTCTGTTTAATACATCATTTCTCTCTAGCATGTTGTTGATATATGCAGAAGCCTTCAACATTTTCTCCAGAAGTTTCTTATTTGATGATTCACTGAGCCTTGTCAAATCAGTTTACACCATATTAATCATTTTTAAGTGGGTCAGTTGCATACGGTGACATTGTACATAAAATATTCAAACTATTGTCCTTGCATTTGAGAACTTTTAGTAAGTTCAAAGCATAATTTTCACGGTGTAGTCTATAACGGATAGAAAGAGAGGTTATGTTGAGTTTTATACTTCATCCAGCAGCCTTCAGTGGTAGCCAATTCATGCTCCTTGTTCCAAAATATGCATATTTGTATCTATAAGAGAATTCACCGATTGGTTTTGGTAATCTGTCTCTCACATCTGAGGGCCCTAGAAAATTCCGTTGGTTTTGGATGTGTAAAAAGGAAGTAAGTGTTTGTTTTGTTTTTTTTGTTTTAATTATGAGAAGTTGCTCCCCTATTGGGAAGATCTGTGTCGTGCATTCCCCTGTTTGAAAAAGAGGGGGCATATGGATTAGTATTTAGTAGAAAGATGGGTGGGTTAGTGAGATGGAGCCGGGCACCCTTTGTCCTTGTGCATTTAGGACTGTCCTCCTGCTATAGATTTAGAGAGAGCAGAGCAGTTGGTTGGCATCAAAGGGAGAATATGGATGCTGGAGTTTCATGAAGTGTCAAGGGGGTTGGGATTTCAGGTCTCCACTTGGGATCTGGCAATAATAGCCTCATGGAGCTGGCACCAAAGTGTGTGGAAGAAGTCAAGAAGGAGGAGAGAGGAGATGATAGCGGAGATAGAGAAGGGATACACTTCCAGAAACCCCTAAGATTGTGGGAAACTGGAATCTGGACCTAAGGGATGTCTCTTGTCATTAGAGCAACAAGGGTATCAGGCATAGTAAAGAAAGGGCCAGAAGGTATTTGAGGGCTCAGGCACAACGTTGTCCAGGACTGTGGTTATCAGTGTTGAAGTGTGTTACTGGAGAAGTCGAATGAACTGTGGTTTCTAGTTGCATCAACATTTTACAGTGAATATTTTTTGTGCTATTTGAAACACCACATGCAGTGTGTAATCATTTTTGGGAGCATGTTTACGTGCAGAACCTTGAAGAGAAAGCACGCAAGGGGTCATGTTTACTAAAGGTTAATGCACTTAATGAAAATAGCGCGTCTTAAGTGCTCTGTACCCATAAAAATAAAAGGGCTGTGGACACTTACGCATGTTAAAACAGAAAGGGATGAGAGGACTGGGACATAGATCAACGAGCCCCCTGCTTAGTTGAGGGAGTGCTCAATTTTGTATAGATCGTTGAGGTCAGAAAAGGGTCTTTCAAGTCGGGACATTCAAAATGGACAATGCGTTTCACAAAAGGCTCACTGAACACAGAGCTTTTTGTAAAATATCTGCCTGTAAGGCTGTTGAAAGTATACATGTATTCAGAAGCATTTACAGAGAGAACAGCCATTATCCAAAAATACTCTTTCAAAAAAACAAAAAAAAACCATTGCTCAGAGTTTTAAATGTGTAATTTGCACTTGCCCCACAGATTGCAAATTCCACATATGTAATTTTATAAAGTGTTTTTTTTCACTCATATAGACCTCTTATAAAATTACTTACCCACATACAAGAACATGCTATGCCAAGTAGGTGTATATATGCACACAATCTAGTGCAAGCGTGCTCAGGGGCGTAGTATGGGCAGAGTGCATTAGGAGTCATGAAGTTTGCATGCCGTTCTAAAATTCTACCCTATGCGTGCATTTCACTTTGCACGCTTATACCAGCTCCTGCCAGCTGTAAATAGATACGATTGCATTTTAGCCATGATTTTGGGTGACCGTTTTATAAGGACACCTAGGCAGCTATGTGTCTTTATTAAAAAAATCTGAAAATAGGTGCCTATTTGTTCTCCCTTCACAGGTGACCTCTTAATAAAATTACTTTGTAAATGTGCAAGTGCCGGTATTTATGTAACTGGAGGATTTTACCAATTTGCAAAATTCCCCGTTTATCACTGTGCCAAACACCAGGTTAAAACCAACTGACGGTCATGAATGCCTAGGGCCGCTGCAAAGATATGATGTGCCCTAGGTGAGCCCTCAATCCTGCTGCCCCCCCCCCGGGCTTCCCTCCCAGCAGCCTAGCACCAGAAAAGACAAGGGTTCGAATCTCACTGCCACTCTCTGCGACCTTGGGCAAGATACTTAACCCTCCGTTGCCTCAGGTACAAACTTAGATTGTGGCCCTTTGAGGACAGGTGTATCTGAATGTAACTTGTCTTGATCTTCTCCTGGAAAAGTGTGAACTAACTACTGCTACTGAAATCATAGAGAGAAGGAACGGCAACGCAGTACTGAAATGTTTGGGTAAGCACTGCGCTGCCATTTAAATGACATTGCTGCAGGTCCCAGAGAGGGGTGGCAGTGGGCGCCCCCAGAATATTGGTGCCCCCGGCAGCTACCCAGTTCACCTGTTGAGTCATGCCAGCCCTGTGCATGCCCATGAGCAGGTATAAATACCATCAGAGAAATTTTTACACGTCTATTTCCATTGCAAAATAGAAAATATATATATACACCTTTCAGCGATAAACACCCCCTTCCAAATGGTTCATGCTGTGGTTATGTGTGTGTACGTAGCAGCTATTATAAAATCACTACTTGCATGAGTGTGACTATTTACACTTGTAAATCTGCTTTTAACACTTGCAGGTGGTGCCCGACCCTTGTAAAATCACTGCATGATCAGTTATGGTTTAGGCACTTGATATACCGCCCTTTACTTACGCATCAGAGCAGTTTACATGTACTGTATGTATTTACTAACAGGTACTTTTTAATTCCCTTGTCCCCGAAGGGCTCACAATCTAAGTGTACCTTTGGCAATGGAGGGTTAAGTGGCTTGCCCAAGGCCACAAGGCGTGGCCATGGAACTAGAGACCCCAGTCCCTCCGGCCTGAGGTTACTTGTCCCCATGCAGGAATTGAACCCCCGGCCCTCCGCATATAGGAATCCCTGCCCCCAATGGATCATGAATGTGTCCGATGCCAGACTGATGGCATTTTGGAGGAGAACTGGGGAAGTTTGGAGTTCTGCAGGGAGGCAAAGAGATCTATCCATGCAGAGGCAGTGCATTGACGAATTGTGTTCTCTATTTATATGCTGCAGAGGTTCAGAAGTTAAATCTGGGAAAGGAAGCCGGGATGTTTCTTAGTCCTGGTTTGGACCAAGGAGAACATTAGTGCATGGATAAGGATCCAGAATGTTTATTTCCTGTTCTGGAACAATAAAAAGTCAGAACCTATCTGAAATCCTCCATTGTTTAAAAAAACAAAAAAGAACCCAAACAAATGGAGGGAATTCAGCAGTTGCAGGAAAGGGAAAGGATAGCTTGGCAGTGTGGGGCCAGAGATGCTGATTTGGATAGGAAGCACAAAGCCTATCTAGTAGTCATGGAAGTGCCATACTAGGCGGAAAAGAGCAGCTTTCTAGCCTGAGTTTCTCAGCTCCCTTCTCTGGCTTTCTGCACTCAAAATGCAAACCCTACTGATGCAGTCTAAAATAACTCCGTGACACAAACTAGTTGCAACTCTAAGACAAATTCTAGAAAACATTTTTTTAGTCCACACATAATTAAACTATTGAATTTGCTGCCATAGAATATGTTCCAAGATTAGTAATTTAACTGAGTTTAAAAAAGGTTTGGACAGGTCCTTTAGCTATTAGCCACATAGCTTTAGGTCTGTCTCCATCTCCCACTCTTGGAAGTAGGCAACATGGAATGGGCTTTCCAAGGATGCACGTTCATTAGCGCATGTTCAGTTTATTAAGGCACTTTAAAAAAAATGTTTATGCAAAATTGAATTGAATTAGTATGACATTTTAATACTAATGTGGCTTGTCGGCTGCTTTTGTCCACATTTAACCATTTTATCCTATTGGACAGAGTAGTCTGTAAGCCCTGGAGGATAGGGGAGTACTCTTATGTTCTAATTCCTTCATCATCGGCTTTAAAGATGGTTAAAAATAGGGAGCGATGGTTCAGATTGATTCTTATTGGCATCAGGGATCCTACAAGGGGTCCTCACTTTGTGTGGCCTTATTTAACCTGCATTTAACCCCTCTCTGTCACCTGTTGGACTCGCTTTTGATTGGCTCTGGACTTTAAAGCTACAGAAGGAAAGCAAATCAAACAGTTTAGCGTGAGCTTTCTACCGTGCAGATTGTCATACCGAGATCACAGAGATGTCCATCTTTAATGGCAAAGGCTCTGTTAAACATAAAATGGAACTGATATGCTGCCATATCTCTCTCCAATACTTAGTCAAACTGGAACAATAAAATGGCATGTGGGGTAACCTACCTTTCACTTCTGTATAGGTCTAACATTTGGGACTAGCCTCCCTGTCCACCTTAGCAGCCTCACTTGGCATTCAAAGCAGCTGATATCCCCAGAAAAAAGAGAGAGAGATCCCTGTCCACGTCTATTGCACAATCTATGGGACTCTATTGGACCAAAGGAACCTCACAGCTGTTCCCAGTTTTCCTAAAGTCTAGGTTCCTTATCGTCACTCCAGTCCAGTCCCTTTACTTCAGGGTTACGCAACCCTTCCAGCAGCTTGGAGGCTGAGCCCAACCTTTTTGGAGGTGGAGCGGTATAAATACCACTGGGACCACCCACTACCTCCAGTATACTCAGCCTCCAAGCAGCTGGAGGGTTCCGTAAGCCTTGGGCTTACTGGAGTCCTACCTTTATTTCTTTAATTAATTTAATTTACTTAATTTTACCTTATCTTTATTTGTTTTACTGAAGTGATTGCCTTTATTTGATTTCTTTTCTTCAATTCAGGTGCTCTGCTCCTTTAAGTCTTACCTCTCTCCCCCCCCCCCCCCCCCCCCGGATCCGGCACGACTCGCAGAGCAGGGTCGGGATCTGCAGCACAGAGGAGGTGCTCTGCTCTGCCCAGCTCCCAGGCGGTCGTTTCTGCCTTTCTCGGGGGGGAAACAGCCTCGCGCCGAAGCCCGGAAGGTGGATGAGCGCTAGAGGCTGCAACTCCAGCCGGTTTGAAGCGCCCAGCTCGGCCCGACGCGAGTGACCGAGGAGGCGAACTGCGCGGCTCCCGGCTCAACACACTGTGCGATCAGGCGGCGATCGCACACGTGCTACAGTGGGGGCTCAGCTCCAGTCTCGGGCCCGGTGCGCAGACAGGCGCCAGAAGCACTTTCACGGTCCCCCCGGGCAGGCTCCACGTGGTGAGGCCTAACACGTGTTGAGCCTCCGGGTGGTGAACGCAGCCTCGGGCCCAGGATCTGCAGGCCCAAACCGCAAGTACCTCCCTTAGGGGATAAAAGAATCTTACCTTATTCCAACGATTTGATGATTTAGTTCTTTGATTTAATTAAATTTATTTTACTGTAACCTCAACTTTAATCTTACTTAACTTAAAGTTTAAATGTTAAGTTATTTTTCTCTTGATTTTTCCGTTCCTATTGAGCTTAACTCCAACTAATTGGCTTACATTTGATAAGGGGGTTTAAAGTTACGTTTCCTAACAGTAATCGGGCCTTGGCGTCAGGGGTTCACAAGGGTAAGCCACAGCCATTCCCATGGCATCTAAGCCACGCTGCCCCTCTTGTGGAACGCGCAGGGGCACCTCCGCAGAGGCAGGAATCTGCAGGAGCTGCGCCGCAGTTGCTGCATCAGTAGAACTAGAAATTTTGCAGCCCTCCCAGGGATCAGCAGACCCTCTAGTAGGAGAGGGAGGGTCCCAGGGTCCATCCTCTACTCCCTCTGAGTTGCCCACGCCTCCCCTTCCCCCCCCCCACCCCCACCCTCGAGTGCAGTGGGAGACGCAGAATTTTTCTCCCCTGACTACATCCTCTTGCTTCATAAGGCCTACTGCCTGCCCAAGCAGGGCCTAGGAACAGAGGAGGTTCCCACTCCAGTGGAAGACAAGTCGGCTAGACTCCTCGGGGCTATCAACCCGGAATCTAGCATCCCCTCCAAGCGCCCACGTCTGGATGGAGAAGACCTCTCACCGCCTTTCTCCGAGGGGGCTCCGGAGGAGGATAGCTCGTTTAAGGATCTGGACGAGGATGAGGAGGAGCTGGAGGAAGGAGAGATCCCGGAAGAGGATCAATCACGAATAGTTAGGGTTTTTCGGCGGGAGGAGCTCCCGGCCTTAATTAACGAATCCTTAAAATTGCTCAATGTGGCCTCTGACATACCATCACAGGAAGAGGCGTTGGAGGACCCCTTAATACAGGCCATTAGGAGATCACAGAAGGTCTTCCCGGTCCACAGGGTGGTTCGCCAGATGATCCAGGAAGAATGGGACCAGCCAGAATCCAGTTTAAGGGGAGTCAGAACCATGTCTCGTCTATACCCTCTCCCGGAGGCAGATAAGGATCTGCTGAAGTCGCCCAGGGTGGATGCAGCGGTATCAGCAGTTACTAAGAAGACGACTATCCCAGTTGAGGGAAGCTCGGCTTTAAAAGACGCACAAGACAGGAAGTTGGATACGCTTCTGAAACAAGCCTTTGATGTAAGCGCTCTCGCTTTGCAGGCCTCCGTGTCAGGAGCTTGGGTGGCTCGAGCCTGCTTAAGGTGGGCTCAACAGCTTCAGTCAGAGGGCTCTCCGGAGGAGATTCAGGCGAACTCGGCCAGAGTGGAATCCGGCGCAGCCTACTTGGCGGATAGTCAGTATGACCTCATCAGAAGCTTAGCCAAAAACATGGCGTCGGTGGTGGCGGCCAGGCGTTATCTGTGGCTACGTAATTGGGCAGCTGATGCTTCCTCGAAGGCACGCCTAAGTCGGCTCCCCTTTAAAGGGAAACTATTGTTTGGGGAGGATTTAGAGAAGTTGGTTAAAGACCTGGGCGAGTCTAAGGGAGGCAGACTACCAGAAGATAGGCCAAAACTAGGCCGCTCCACAGCCCCAGGGCGCTCCCAGCCTAGGGAGGCGCGGAGATTTCGCACGGCCAGATCTAATCCCTTTCCCAAGGGTAGGTTTCCATCTAAGGGACAAGGCTTCAGAGGTTTTCGAGGGGCAGGGAGGGGATTTGGAGCTTCCTCCTCCTCCTCCTCCTTCTCGGGCACCAGGAAACAGCAATGAGAGCGCGGGGGTCCAGGGGGAAGGACGACCGATAGGCGGCCGCCTAAGTCTGTTTCTCCCCGCCTGGACCCGGGTCACGTCCGATCGTTGGGTCCTAGAGGTGATCAGAGAAGGTTATGCGCTGGAATTTGCAAAACAAATCCCGCCAGCATTTGTTCAGTCGCCCTGCGGCGCCCCAGCGAAAAGAGCAGCAATAGACGTAACTCTTGCCCGTCTAATAGCTTTAGGGGCGGTGATTCCAGTACCTCCAGACCAGTGCGGATCGGGTCGGTACTCGATTTACTTCGTAGTACCAAAAAAGGAAGATTCCTTTCGACCAATCCTAGATCTAAAACAGGTCAACCGCTGCCTCAGGGTGCCTCACTTCTGGATGGAGACCCTACGTTCAGTCATAGCAGCCGTGAGGGGGGGAGAGTTCCTAACGTCTCTCGACTTGACGGAAGCTTATTTACACATTCCGGTCAGGAAGTCTCATCAACAGTTCCTGAGATTCGCAGTACCAAGAGGTCACTTTCAGTTCCAAGCCCTACCCTTCAGCCTAGCCACGGCTCCCAGAACATTCACCAAGGTAATGGTCGTAGTGGCGGCCTTCCTCCGGAAGGAGGGAATATTAGTGCATCCCTACTTGGACGATTGGCTGATCCGGGCAAAATCAGAACAGGAAAGTCATGCGGCAATGTCCAGAGTGATTCACGTCCTAGAGGAGTTGGGATGGGTCATCAACCGGGCAAAGAGCAGGTTGGCTCCCGCTCAAGAACTCGAGTACCTCGGAGCAAGATTCGACACCCTCAAGGGCAGAGTATTCCTGTCTCGATCAAGATCAAGAGAACTAAGAGCTCTAATCACACAGTTTCTGGGCAGACGAAACCCCTCAGCGTGGCATTATCTTCAGGTTCTGGGGACTATGGCGGCGTCGATAGAGGTAGTGCCATGGGCCAGGGCCCACATGCGACCGCTGCAGCGAGCTCTTCTGCGTCGTTGGTCTCCCCAACATCAGCCTCTCTCAATGCAGTTACCTTGCGCTCCGCGGACCAAACATTCTCTCCACTGGTGGAGATGCCCGAAGAATCTGGACCGCGGAATGCCACTCGATCCCCATCAGTGGTTGCTGCTGACGACGGATGCCAGCCTGTTGGGCTGGGGAGCGCACTGCAAAGACCAGTTCGTCCAGGGTCGCTGGTCACAGTTGGAATCACAATGGCCCATCAACAGACTGGAATTGCGGGCGGTCAGCCTGGCTCTCAAGGCATTCAGGAGCCTAGTGCAAGGAAAGGCGATTCGCGTCCTCTCCAACAATGTCACCGCAGTGGCCTACATCAACCACCAGGGAGGCACCAGCAGTTATGCCTTGGAGAAGGAGGCGGACACTCTTTTCCAGTGGGCGGAGTCCCAGCTACTGGCACTCTCAGCGCAACATGTGGCGGGCGAGGACAACGTCACAGCCGACTTCCTCAGCAGGTGCAAGATAGACCACGGAGAGTGGGAACTAGAACAGGAGATCTTCGACCAGATAGTGGACCTTTGGGGTCGCCCAGTCATGGACCTCATGGCTCGGTTCTCCACAGCCAAGGTGGGCAGATTCTTCAGTCGGAGGAAGGAAAGGATGTCCGAGGGATTAGATGTCCTATCGCAGAAGTGGCCTTCGGAAGGTCTTCTCTATGTATTCCCTCCATGGGCTATGATCGGAAAAGTGCTCCAACGGGTGGAATCTCACCAGGGCTTGGTAATCCTCATAGCTCCGGATTGGCCTCGCCGACCCTGGTATGCCGATCTGATCAGACTACTAGCCGACCGTCCGTGGCGACTTCCTTGCAAGAGAGATCTGCTGAGGCAGGGCCCGGTCCGGATGCCCCACGTGGATCGATTCTCGCTTACGGCCTGGCTATTGAAAGGGCGCGGCTCCTAAAACGTGGTTACTCAGGAGCGGTAATCTCAACGCTCTTGAAGGCCAAGAAGCGCTCGACCTGTCTATCTTATGTGAGGGTTTGGCGCATCTTCGAAGCTTGGTGCGCAGAGCATCGGCGAAAGCCCCTTTCGGCCTCGGTCCCGGAGATTTTGGACTTCTTGCAAGCTGGCTTTGATAAAGGTCTGGCTCACAGCTCCTTACGGGTTCAGCTGGCGGCTATCTCTTGTTATAGAGGAAAGGTCCGGGGCAAACCACTAGGGGCACACCCGGACGTCTCCAGGTTCCTAAGAGCGGTTAGTCGTCTACGCCCGCAACGGAGATCGGTCATCCCCCCTTGGGACCTTAATCTAGTGCTAAATGCCTTGGTCGGGAAACCGTTCGAGCCCGTAAAAAGAGCCTCCTTAAAGGATTTAACACTAAAGACGGTGTTTCTGGTCGCCATCTGCTCGGTCAGAAGGGTCTCGGAATTACAGGCACTATCTTCACAGCCCCCCTTCCTGTCCTTCCTCAAGGACAAAGTGGTCCTGCGTACGGTGCCGTCCTTTTTACCCAAGGTTATCTCTCCTTTTCATGTGAACCAGACAGTCACCCTGCCAGTCTTAGAGGCCAAGGGACAGGAAAGGGGTAATGACAAGCTGCGTCTCCTGGACGTCCAGAGAGCCTTGAAACGTTACCTCTCTCGCACAGCCCCATTCCGAAAGTCCGACCGACTATTCATCCAATTTGGAGGTCCGCACAAGGGTGAGGCAGCTGCCAAGGCTTCCATCTCCAGGTGGATCAGAGAGACAATTGCCTCCGCCTACATCCTGAAGGGGAAGCAGGTTCCGGTGGGGCTGCGGGCTCACTCCACTCGGGCTCAAGCAACCTCTTGGGCGGAATTCTCCTTGGTCCCTCCGCTGGACATCTGTAGGGCAGCGACTTGGTCATCACTACATACCTTCTCCAAGCACTATAGACTGGACTTGCAGAGTGCAGCGGATGCCCGGTTCGGGCTAGCGGTCCTTCAGTCCGGTATGCCGGATCCCACCCAGGGTTGAACTGCTCTGGTACTTCCCAGAAGTAAAGGGACTGGACTGGAGTGACGATAAGGAAATAGTAATTAGATCTTACCTGCTAATTAGTGTTCCTGAAGGAACGACAGTCCAGTCCCTGATCCCACCCGCTTCCGGCAACCGTTCAGACCTCATGTCCAGGACAACGCTTCGGGCCGGGCCTAGGACCGGTACGGCAGGAAGGAGAGCAGGTGGCGGCCGGCTCGGGTAGAAACAGACATCTCCTCTGGCTGTTCCCAAGCTCCCTCTCCCTTCTCCTTTATTGATAAAAAAAAAAAAAAAAAAGGAAAGAGATAGTAATAATTAGAGATATGCCAGTTGCATACGTTTGAGGTTTCATATCATGTTACGTTATGGAGTTTTGATTGGAAGTTATTTTGTTCTGCTTTTTCATTCGAATACTGGAGGTAGTGGGTGGTCCCAGTGGTATTTATACCGCTCCACCTCCAAAAAGGTTGGGCTCAGCCTCCAAGCTGCTGGAAGGGTTGCGTAACCCTGAAGTAAAGGGACTGGACTGTCGTTCCTTCAGGAACACTAATTAGCAGGTAAGATCTAATTACTATATCCTCAGTTTTGAATGGACTTTATCAGCCCTAGTCCTAATACTGAACCACACCATCTGGTGACCACTTTATGTGAGGTAATCCCCCACTATGACATCATAGACACTTTCCCCATTGGTAAGCACCAGGTCCAGTATGTTCATGTGTGGGTTTGCTTACTTCTACTAATACTTATTATTTGTATAGTGCTACAAGGCGTATACAGCGCTGTACAGACACATGTAAAAGATGATCCCTGCTCATCAGAGCTTACAATGTAGTCAAGACAAACAACACAAAGCTGAGGACAAGAGTATATCTAGGGGAGTGGTAAGGAAACACGGAGGAAACTGAGCGGAACTGTTACCAGATACTGTAATAATTCTCCCTGTAAGGATCTCCTTACTTTTGGATGACATTGAAGCAGGGATGTGCCAGTCAACATCTGACATATTGAAATCACCTATTAGTAGCACTGCTCCTTTCATGGAAATACTGCGTATGTATTCTATTAAATCTCTGTCCCCTTTTTCTCTCTTTGAAGGGGACAGAGATTTAATAGAATACATACGATGTTATATATAATACCCATCCAAATGGCTTTCCCGTTCCCTCTTTCTAGTTTAACCCACAGTGCTTCCTCGCTCACTTGTAAGCCTGTAATTCTGTAGTTTTAATATTATTTTTTGCATGTACTGTAGTGCCACTCCTCCTCCCCTTCTTTCTACCCTGTCCTTCCTGAATAAAGTATAAAGAAAATATCTTTATAAAGGACACATTTGATCAATGGGATGATTAGGCGGCCCTCTGATGTGTAGGATTGTTCTGGAGAACACTGTGATCTTTGGTCTTTTTCCTGTACAGCGTCCCTTTGAAAAGAGTTCTCTCTAAGCTTAGACATTATTAACAATGCATAGCCAACATGCTAATTCAAAGCTACCAAACAATTTAATTCTCATTTTTGTTTCCGATATTATATTCAAAACCTGTTATTACCTTCAGGTTTAAATCAAGAGTCTGTGTAATTTTGGTAGTGTGCAGCACCATTTGATTGTCTTGGCGCTATAAAGGACACTCATGCATATGCAGTCGAAATAATGTGTTGTACAAATCCATGGCAAAAATGGCAATAAACTTTGAAATATTGTCACTGCAAAATGATCTTCTGTGGGCAGCTAACCACAGTCAATCCTTCAAATATGAAATATTTATTTTATAGCTTTTTCATTCATTCAGCATGAGTGGAATACACCATTGATAGGATTTCAGCAGCAACATTCTTAGGTAGGGATGGGAGAAAATTCAGAAACCTCTTTTGCAATGAGTCAAACAAGACGGATGCACCCAGAAGCTACTGAGCCTAATTCTTTCAGGTGAATTCACTGGCCAACTGAATTTTATTCTTAAACTTTCTCTTTATTCATTTTTTTTATATATATCAATCACAAAGAGACATGAAATCCTCTGTGTTTGAGGCTCTATATATAGCAAGAGAAAGGAGTCAAAGCAAACTCATAATTTTTACACTTGGTAGCTTCCACAGAATGGCAAGTACAACCCTAAATTAAGACACAGAGGAGGGGTAACCTGTACGGAGCAATAGGTGCAACCATGTTACTGGGTAGACTAGATGGGCCATACTGGTCTTTAAGTGCCTCATTTATGATGTTACAAGTATCCACTTATATGCAATGTCCAAAGAAACACCATTAATTAGAAAAGTACACTAGAAATACAATACAGGGAAGGAAGAAAGCAGGCAAGCATAAATATCAACATCCTCAATCTAGGCACTATTTTTCCAGGATTTGTGCTAGTATTTTATAGACATAGGTGCTTATCTGTCTTTATAAAATAGGCTAACAATAGGGGCCTTCTCCACCTCCAGAACTAAGCATCTTGTTATAAAATTACCCTCCTACCACCCAGTAAGTGCAAAACTTTTCCGCACTTTAGTAAACGGGTCCCTTAGTATACATTTACAAGGAAAAGATAACACAAAGTTTCCTGGCACATACCTAAGAACGTCCTACGAGCCTGAGTTTCCTTACTAAGATCCGGGTAGATACAAACTTGGTAGCCATAGAAAAGAGTCATTCTGTTCCTGAAGAATAAATGCAGGATGTACTCCCTGTCATGGGGATTAAAAAAAAAAAAGATACTAAAATCATTTCCTCTATCATAGAGTTCTTTCTTAAGAAACCCTAATATGTCCATACAAACAACAGTGGCATCTCTAGACACTGGAGGGGGCGGAACAAGCTAGGTAGGCACATCACATCGCACATCTATCTCTGCCTTTGAAATTAGCTGTAAAGTACTCTACAACAAAAAATATCAAGAGCTTTCCATGCATAAAAAAACTCTCCAGCCAGTTTAAGCTATGCAGTAAACCTGCCATTAAAATCATTTATAGCATAATTCAATCAGTTCTTCTATATAGGAGTGAAATTTGGAGTTTATACAGAAAAGAACTGAATCTCTTTATAAACGTGTATCTCTCAGTTCTGTAACACACTTCACATTCCCCATCGATGGAGCTTAGATATTTTCCTTACAACTTGTCCTAGCACAAAAAAAAGTTGGAGAGCTTGCTGGAAGCATTGAAGGTTTCACTGACGGATGCATGGTCGCCATATGTGAATAAGTAGATAAAGCATATAAGACTTGAAAGAGGATTAATGAATTTATAGTGTGGCAAAATGGCACATTTTCCATTTCTGCCTTTGCAAACTCATACATACCAGGGGGAGAGGGGAAGCAATGAGACATGATGAAATGTGTCTGCTTAGGAGAGCAGGGGCTGTGGGTCTGTAGGAGATCTCTTTATGACTGGTGGTGTCTATGTATCTTTTTTTGAGATGCTGTGTGTTTGTGGTGCAGGGGTGGCATGCCTATATGTGTGTATGTGATGCGTCTGTGTGGGGGTGCAGGGTCTGTGTGTGCATTGCGGTGGTGCACTGTCTGTATGAGTGATGCATCTGTGTGCTGTCTGTATGTGTGTTGCAAGGGTAGAGTATGTGTGTGTGATGTAGAGGTGGGATATCTGTGTGGGGGTGGGTGGTATACTGGGGGTATGTGTGATGTGGAGATGAGATATGTGTGTGTGTGTGATGTAGGATGGGGGTGTGAGATATGTAGTGTCTCTATGTCTTGTGGTGTGGGGGTGGGGTTATCTGAGTGCGGTGCAGGGTGTAGGTGTCTGCATGTGTTTGTGATGTATCTTTGTGGGTATGGTGCATGTGTGGTGTGGAGGTGGAGTGTCATGAGTGTGTGTAGTGCAGGGTTATTTATTTTATTTTTATTTATTTACATTCTCTTATATACCGCGCTATTCTGCATCAGTGTGGTTTACATTGAGCAAACTGAAATTACATTGAACAGGGCATTATAACTTGGAGATAACTATTTTACAGGGAACATGGGCTATGGAGGGTTAAGTGGCTTGCCCAAGACCACAAGGAGCACCTGTGGGACTAGAAACCCCAGTCCTTTCGCCCCAAGGTTGCTGTCCTCTAGTGGGATTTGAACCCCCGACCTTCCGGCCTGAAGTACCTTGCCCCAACCACTAGGCTACTCCTCCACTCTGTATTTGTGTGGTGCATCTGTTTGGCGCAGTGGTGGTGTATGTGGTGCACAGTGTGGTGTCTATGTGCAAATGTGTGTGTGGGGCATGTAGGAAATCTGTGACTGGTGCAGGGTGTATGATTGTGATGTACGGGTGGGGTGTCTGTGTGTGTGTTTATGGTGTGGGGATGGGATGTAAGTTGCAGTTGTAGAAAGAGTGACATTTGCATGTGTCTGACTGCATTCCTCCTGTACTTTGTGAAATGAAATAAATAAAACAAATGGACATTTCCCAAAACTGGCATAGCCCAACCCCTTAACATTTAAGCATTATTTTAGATGCATTTTGCTTGAAGCGTAGTGCCTATTAGAGGATTTAGGCATCTGGAGACGTTTTGTCCATATGCATGTTTGTTCACGCATGCATAAGCATATGCTAGCGTCCCCCACCGCCCAACCTAACAAGCAGGAAGAAGAGTCCACGAAGTCCTCGTAACCCCAGAACGAAGAGCAGAGATGTGGCCTGGAAACCTAGATCCAATTGACCAGAAAAGTGGGATTGCAACCTGCAAAGGCCTGTGGGAGACCCTGGGTCCTGCCAAACACATGCAGCTCCTGACACTTCCCATGTTACACACACACACACCATGACACAGACACACACACTCACACACATGCATGAATGCACTACCCAACACTCCCCATGACACACCCGCATGTCTCCCGACACACACACACACACGCATGCACTCTCTGACCCTTCCTATGAGACACACATATAACCGATTCTGCACATGGAGGAACTGCACTATTTTGTCTCACTGCAGGTGTACACTTTTCAACCTGGTCTACATTTGTAGTGGTGCCTGGTGACAAGGAGAACATAGGTGTCACAGAGTAAGAGATGAGTTGCGTTAGGTTTGCCAGTGAAAGGTGCCTGCAGAGGTGAGTGAGAAACAAGGAGCAGTGAAGGGATGAGTTAGCCAGACGTGCATGGAAGGGGAGCTGGCTGGGGAGTGGAGGGAAAAAGAAAGCCAGGTCAAAGGGAAGCAAGGAGCAGAACAGGTTAAGAAAATGCAGGGAGCGGAGCATGCAGAGGGCTATTAAAAACCCCTTGTCCCCAAATATGATGCCAAATGATGTCTGTGCCAGAGGGGAATAACTGAAAAGTGCAGCAGTAGTATGGGGGAGGGGGGAGAGGATAAAGGAGGAGAGAAGAGCCAGAAGAGATTCGGGGAATGTGAGAGAATGAGGGGGGAGAGAGTATGGTGTAGATAGGCTGTGGGGGGGGGGGGAGAGAGAGGACTAGCAGGACTTTTGTGTACTTCCACTGAGTTGATTTGTCCACACGAGTCTTCCCCAAGTGCATTTTACCTGCCTCACTCTTGACATTTAGATATGGGCTGGGCATACCTTTATTTTCCTTGTTTGGGGGAGGGGGTTTGTTCAGCTAACAAGTTCAGCACCCCAGTCGTTTTCAAAAATTGTCTT
This sequence comes from Ichthyophis bannanicus, assembly GCA_033557465.1. Lineage (NCBI taxonomy): Eukaryota > Metazoa > Chordata > Amphibia > Gymnophiona > Ichthyophiidae > Ichthyophis > Ichthyophis bannanicus. The sequence continues at coordinate 551,833,406 of CM066033.1, forward strand.
GTATGTAAATGGGCCCCTCTCATACACCTTTACAGTTTCTCCTTTCTTCACTTCCCTCCTCTCTTCCAAGGCTCTTAGAGGAGACCCATTTCCATGGACCTCTGCTCAGTTAGAGCTAGACAGGTCCCATCTCCTCCGTGTACTTCCAGCCCTATACTGCTGGGCTCCTCACTGGATCTGGGCAACAGGAATACTTCCTGGGGAAAGCCTGCAGACGCTTACATTTCCCTTAGAAGAGAAGGCTTGGACAGCACTCCAAATTGCTCCTTTTCATTTGCCTTTGGATTATACCAGTGCCAGAAACCCAACTGACTTCATACCCTGGATTCTAAGTCCATCTTGGCAGAAAGGTTCCTCCTCCAATGGAGGCCTGACAGCATAGTCTATGGGCCAGACTCCTACAGAAACAGGCCTGGCACTATCATGTGAACTAGGTGGTCACCTAGAACGCCAGACTTTGGGAGGGAGGGGGGGGGGGGTAGCTCATTCCTGCTCTTACTGCTGCCATCACACCTCTCCGGGACCTGTAGCAGTGGGAATGACAGTAAAACATTAGAGCCTACAGTTCCGTGCCCTCTGACACAGACTTCCTGTTTGCTTGGGGATGGAACCGACTGGCCTTTTAGAAGGCAGTACCATGTTGCAGCAGTTCAGGCTCTGCTAATTGTTTATTTCTTGTTCTATTGTTATTGCTGCACTGCAGGTCCCAGAGAGATATGGCAGTAGTGGTGGTAAGAATGGGGGTAGGGGGCAGCAAAAATGAGGGTTCACCTAGGGCGCGTCATGTCTTTGCACTGGCCCTTTGCAGAAGGAATGAAAGCCCCAAGGACTGGCTTCTTTCTCAGCTGAAGATCAGCAAAGATCCCTTTTCCTCAAAACAAGGTCTTTAAATAGCCTAAGGTATATCTGTAGCCCCCTCCCCCCCCCCCCCCCGGGATCCTCTTAATTGGGAGCCCAGCTAGAAAATTCCTAGGCATACTCCCTCATGTGGCTTCGAGGGCAAGAAAATTACGCCTTGCTGAAAGATCTTAGATACCCGGTCACACATGGATCAGCCTTCCAATGGAGATGGTGGCAACAAGGACAGTATCTGAATTCAAGACAGCATAGGGCAAGCGTAGGAGCAAGAGGAAGAGATTTTAGAGATGAGCAGTTCTTGTGGGTAGTAGTGGATAGGCCGCATGATCTTTTTCTGCCATCATGTTCTATGTTTAGTACCTTATAAGAAATGCCATTCTAGGACAGACCAAGGTGTTACCCATTGTATCACCTTGCAGCTTCCCCACATTTTTTGGAAGTCTGACAGCTGTGCATCACAGTAGTTGGGCTGAGGTTTCTTTTTTTTTTCCCCAATCAGATTTAAATTGTGTCATGGATTTGGTTGTCTCAACTTCTGCTGGTAGGCTAGTAGTATAGGCATCTGGAAACCTTTCAGCAGAGAAATATTTTCTCAAGGAGTAGTATAGGCATCTGGAAACCTTTCAGCAGAGAAATATTTTCTCAAGGGTTTGTTTTAATTCCTAATTTCATGACCTCTTTGTCCTTTACTATCGTTTTCTGGGAAGAATTTTAGCTTTCTGCACTTTATGATAACTTTTCTAGTATTAAAATGCTTCTGTCATAGCTTTTGATAAACTGTGCTCCTCATGAAGTTTACTGTTTATGGAAGAGGTTAGTGATGTGAAATTGGGAAGGAAAAGATGCTGAAATAGAGGGACCATTTTCCCCAGGTACTGCAAAATACAATAAGATATGTGGTTTGCAAAGGAATTACAATATGGATCATTTTAATGTACTGTGTCCTCCCACAGCGAATTTTGGACATGACATAATGTGTCCAGTTTGTTAAATTCTTTGACTTGGCTTCATGAAAAGACAGCTGTCTGGGAACCAAAACATTTTTCAGACCATTGATCTTTGTTTACCACTTGGTTGTTAAATCTCTGAAATTTTTTTTTGTGAATGCGTGAATGTTCAAATATTTAAATGCTTTTGCAATTTCGTGAAAAAAACAGTGCATGTAATTGCATTTATGAAATTTTTATGCACATACCATACATAATTTTGCACTTGTAAAGATGCTTGCAAAAACTATGCAGAATTGTGCATGAGTTGAAGAATCCTGCAAGTGACAAAATAATACAAAATGGTTAAAAGGGTTTTTTTTCCTCAGTGAAGTCCAATATTTTGCTCAGATTTTTTTATTACAAGCAAAATCCTTATGAAGTCGTTTTCATAAACCAGTAGTGTGAGAGAAACTTCTTGTGGTATCACCTTATTAAAGCAAGGAACTTCTCGAGACAGTACACTGGTGTCTTCACCTAAAGGAATAGTTGCATATTCAATGGTGTAACTAAACATTACTTCTAAATATCTAAATATTCGCTCCTCTAAATACTGCATAAGAACATAAGAAATGCCGTACTGGGCTAGACCAAGGTCTATCAAGCCCAGTATCCTGTTTCCAACAGTGGCCAATCTAGGTCAAAAGTACCCTGTGGGTTCCCAAAAAGGTACATAGGACCCACAGTGCTTATTGCAGTGTAAGCAGTGGATTTCCTGGGTACTCTTTAATAATAGTTTATGGATCCTTTCCTCCAGGAACTTGTCCAAACTAACAGTTTTTACTACATCCTCTGGTAATGAATTCCAGAGTTTGATTATGCGTTGAGTGAAAAAAATATTTTCAGTTATTGGCTACATTGTAACTTTATTGCATGTCCTCTATTCTTTCTACTTTTTGATGGAGTAAACAACCGATATAATTTACCCGTTCTACTCCATTAATTTATAGACCTCTATCATATCTCTCCTCAGCTGCCTCTTTTCCAAGTTGAAGACTCCTAACCTTTTAAATCTTTCCTCATAGGGGTATCCTTCCATCCCCTTATCATTTTGGTGGCTCTTCTCTGTACCTTTTCTAATTCTGTTATCTCCTTTTTAAGATATGGTGACCAGAATTGCAAATAGTATACAAGGTGTGGTTGCACTTTGAAACGATGTTGTTGTTGTTAAGTGCCGTCGAGTCGGTGTCGACTCATGGCGACCCTCTGGATAGCTATCCTAAATTGTGTTCGGTCTTCAGTCAGGCGGCTCATTGTTGACAGACTGGTACCCGTAGCTGCTGTTATTGTATCGATCCATCTCATTGCTGGCCTTCCTCTTTTTGCGTTGACCTTCTATCTTGCCAAGCATGATGTCTTTCTCTAATGATCTCTCTCTCTTCGCATGATGTGTCCAAAGTATGAAAGTCGAAGTCTTGTCACCTGAGCTTCTATACAGAGGCATTATAATACAAGGTGCAATCAAAAAATATCGAGACTTGTACAATAACACAATTATAACACTGACAGTTATTGCACTCAGTCTCCTTCAAGGTAGTTCCCTTCCGATAAAACACACTTCCTCCAGGATTCCTGCCACTGCTGGAAAGAATTTTGAAACACCTCTTTCGTATGCTATGGCCTTGTCCTCTCTTGACGCCCCTAGTTTTGCTGAAGCTCATCTTGTAAATTTCAGATTTTCTGTTGGGTGGTTTTGGTCTCAAAAGGGGCAGCTTTTCCTTTTCCTCCAGATCAGTTGGAAACAGCTGGGATTCTGGCACCATGAGCCTTTATTCATCACAATTACTTGTCTGGCGATTTTTCCCCTATTTTTAATAGACTCTCCCTGCCACTGTTGCTAGTCCGGTCATTGCAGTAACTGTCCTGAAGCTGGGAGCTGTGCACCAGGGCTCCTGGACTCTAAAGTCGAGCCATCAGATATCACCCTTGAGGATGATTTTGACTTCCACGCACCCTACTAGGCAGCTGCCTCTGTCCCAGCTGACCTAGGATGTGTAAGGGGGCCCTCTACATGGGAATGTGCATTATTGCCACTAAGCCACCAGACCAGCCTGTCTTCTATCGTTTCAAGGAAATGCTGTCCTTAATTTATTATTTTTTTTACTGAGTTCCATCTCTGATTGCAGTGGTGCAGAAAGACAGATTTCAGGGGTAGCTAAAATGTACAAATTAATGAATCTCATCAATGTTAGTGATGAATGTCATGAGAAGCAGCCCTCTGTACTAAGCATTTTTCCCATTAACGGAAACTAGAAGAAAGCCTTTAGTACCTAGGTCCCAGTCTGTTTTCAGTAGCAAATAGAAAGGTGTTGAAAAAATGGATTAAGGCTTAATTCAGGACATGGAATGGCACAGTGCAGATCTGTCAAAACAAGAGATTATAAGGATTTTCAGTCTTTAATACTTTACAGGAAATGACTTGAACAACTTGAGCCAGCATCATGTAGAACTGAATTTTTGGGTTATCGCTGAGCCAATCCTGGATTTCCACTGCATGCAGGAATTATTGTAGAAAGTTTAGGCACTTGACTAGCAAAATCGCAAGTACGGTTCAGGACTTGCTCACCTTGTTTGTGGTGGCTTTAAATGTACTAAGGATTCTAGCTTGTATTTGTCAATATATAGAACCTGGAGATGGTTTTCTGTTAGAGGGGCTAATACAGTGTGCACTTGTGAAAAGTTCAAAAAGGGACCTATTTAATAAAGACAGCACGGACTTGTGTATTGTGAATACATTGTAGCTTCGGCCCTGCTGCTCCCAAACTGCACTCCTGGGGAATACCTATGCGCAAGATGTTTAGCGGTCCGTGCTCTCTTGGTGTGCATCCCGATATGTGCGTATTTCGGCCATGCAGTTTTATAAGAGACATTTTCTGCATGTCGGAGAATTTTTTTTTTTTTATTGACCAAACCTAGAATTTGAAAGAGAGACGATCTATTATGCTGTGATATGCATGTTAGGCACAGTAACCTGGAACAGTTGTAGAATATGTTTTCATTATATTAACCTGAAGGCGCATTTTAGATAGGACGTGGAGATCTGAACTGAGATGTCAAGGTCACCATGTTTACAGTTATGCTGGTGTGTTAGAAATAGCTCTGCTAACGGTGGACCTGAGAATATGAATGAGGAGGTGCAGGGGTGCACAGGGATGGACATCCATATACAGTGGGAGGAGTCCTTTCACCTATGCACACCTGGGAAAAATTGATGGAGGAAACCCAATACCTGCATGTGCGTTTTGCAAACCTGAATGTGCAGATGCTCTTAATTAACTACAGGGGTCTCTATCGTGACCTCATTTCAGTTTGCAGGGAGAAATAAACATTGAGGGATTAAGGAAGATAGCCCCCTTATTCCTTTCTATAAAGGGATGGCCAGAAGGAGCACTTTGTTAATGTCTATTTGTGTCGGGGAACAGGTGTAGGTCCAGATGTGGACAGATTTGGGCTTTCACTTGCATTGCCAATATATATGAAATGGGGAATACACATGTAGATTTTTGCCCTGCCCAAGACATGCCCCCATGCAGTTTCAACATGGAATGGATGGCCATATGTAAACTGGAAAATGGCTTTTACACGTGGTTGCAATTTACACATGCTTATACCTGATTACATGTGTAAATCATGAAGAAGGCTTCTAAAATAACCCATTACTGTATGATTTGAGGTTTTTTTTTTAAAATAATATAAACAGTAAGTACAGGATAAGACTGTTGAAGAATTGATACTACTTCTATAAGCTATAAATAGATCAACAGTGTGCTACGCTTAAATTTTTGGGCAAACTGTACTGTGCTCTTCTACCTCTCTGGCTCAATAATTCAACACATTTGCAATATTCTCATGACTTTTTGAATGAATTGATTTCAGTGGGTTGTAATAGTTAAGTGATTCTTGCTACCATGCTAGAGGTTCAAGTTAAAATCTCATACCCACTGCTACACTTCTTAACTTGAGTGCGAGAGCGCCATGGATCTAGCATCACGTTCTCGGACCAGAAGGGCGGCCTACACTTTGCCCTTCTAAAGCTGTACTTCCTGACTGCCACTTCATAAACTGAGCTAATGTTTTGCCAGTATGATGAAGAATGAGGAACCTTTATGAGCATTAATTTGCAGTTCCGTTAGAATATGGATCAAGGAAAGGGAAGTCCAAGAGTGGTAGACATAGAACCATAAGAAATGTCATAGTGGCTCAGAGCAAAGGCCCATCAAGCCCAGGAAGAACCTGGCAGGATCCCAGTCACTGCTAGTCCTCCATCCATCTTAAGTACTCAAAATGACCTTATGAAGAGCATAAGTCACACTTTGAAAGAACACCCTGCTGTTCTATCCCTCCAAACTACCCAGACTGAGACTGCAACCTCAGCTGATTTTGCACTTGTAGTAATTCAGGCCTTGATAAATTTTGTGTGGAACTGTGAACCAGGCCAGAAAACTAACTTATGTAAAGGATGGGCTGGAGCTTCATGGGGGCTTTTTGTTACATTTTAGCCCCACATTGGGGTTGGCGAGGGGGCTTTGAAGATCACTGGGACAACAGGGAGTTCAGGTCCTCCTGGAGAAGAGAGTCCACGAAGACCTCCAGTTCGGGCCAGTACACACTTTAATTTTTCCATGCCACCACCATGGGATGGTCACTTCATTCCCAGCTTCAGAATTATTTCTTCCGTGAAAATAGGCCTGTGAAGCGTTTTTCATAGGCTCATTTTCACATTTCTGTGCATTGATGACCTGCTTTGCATGACTTGGCATCACAGCAGCTTATAATGTAAAATCTACATATTTTGCATAAAATATGCTTCGCATAAAAGTGTATTACTATGAAGTGTGCTTTTGCAAAATTAAGTCATAAAAGTGCACATTGCACAAATATTAGTAAAAAAAAACCCACTTGCACTTGGTGAATTTTACATGCAAAAAAGTCTATCCTTGACATTTTCGGGCCCAATATTCAAAGGCATTTTGATGGCTTACAGATCTGTCAACTATGTAAATGCCCCTAAGCGGGATATTCAGTGGCACTAATATGATTAGTGCCACTGAATATCCATAGGTACTGCTGCTACACGCCCTCATTCTAAGTAGTTAGCATTGGGGTGTTCCATAAGCAGTACCCAGGGATAACCGGTCAGTGCCGATATTCAGCCGCTGTCTGGTTATCCCTCAGTGGCAAAAGTAAGGCACAGCAAAGGCTGGCTTAACTTTTGTAAATATCGCCACTGCCCATTTAGCTTCCTGCTTCTGCGGCTCTCCCAGATATTCGATTCTGGTGGCCAGATATGGCCCCGGCATTTAATATGCTGCTGAATATCGGGTGGTTCATACATTTCACTGTGTTTTGCGCTGTTTTTTGTGCAAAGTGCACTTTTGTTAAATTATCTTGCACTTTACTACATAGAGCCCAAGTCAATTAACTTGCATGAAAAAGTTCAAATGTGTAGTTAAAAAAATATTTGGGTTGACATTGAGTCGCGCTGATAGCAGCACTGAATATGCAGAAGAGTTTTATTTATCTGGATAGCCTTCGGGGAGTCTTTTTGCATTTCTGAGTTATCCAAATAGTGGCACTAAATATCACTGCTCTACAGATAATATCAGGCTCCACCCATGGAAGGAAGCCACGGCACTATCTGACTAGTGCTGAAGCAGTCTATGAGGATATTCAATGACCCTATCAGCATAGTATGGCAGAATCTCCTGTCAACAACACTTATCCATTTAGCTGTTGCTAAGTAGATAAGTGCTGCTGATTGACCCATTTTATTATAACAGATGTGCAAACAAACTGAAAATTCCCCACCAAAACTGGGAAAAAAGCCTATGAACCAAAAATGTTTGCCCTGTATACATCCGTACTGTACAATCTCCAGGAACAAGCAGGAATGAGTCTTCACATATGGGTATCGTCGGTACCGACGGAGCCTGCGCGGGAACGCTCCCCAGCGTCCAAAAGGAAAGCTTTTGGGAGCATCCCACAGCGCCTGTGCGCTGCCTTCCCGCCTTTCCTAACCGCCTCTCTCCAGTTCTTCTTTTCCGCGGAGCCAGCAGGTCGTGTTCCTGTCACCGCTGAAGAATTTCTTTATTTTATTTTATTTCTTTGGTCGCGCGTCTGCCTTCTCGACGCTGGACCGGTACTGCCGATCTTTTCTTTCTTTATTCTAAAAAAAATAACCAAAAACTACTGTTTTCTCTCACTTCAGTGCATTTTCTTCTTTGGCCTTAGGCCTAGGACATTTTTCCTCATGGAAAAGCCCGCTTCTGGGTTTAAAAAATGCACGAAGTGCAGTGGCACTATTTCTGTCACTGACACCCATGAATGGTGTCTAAAATGTTTAGTTCCTGACCACTCCATTGCGGATTGTGAGTCCTGCTCCATGATGTCTAAAAGAGGTCTACAGAATCGAGCAGCTAAGCTCAGTACCCTGTTTCCCTCGGATGCAGCTTCGGTTGCATCGACGTCTTCCAGGGCTTCCTCTTCCTCACATGGATCTCAGGTAACCAAACTTAAATCCAGCCGGTCCTCAAAGGGTAGATCTCCCTCCAAGTATCGAGATGCCTCCGGGCTTGCCCTCGAGGAATCCACACCGGCAAAATTACCCCGGCGGGAGGCTCCGGCTTCCAAAGCTTTATCTATGGGGTCACAGGTTGACATAGATGGCTCGGCCTCGACCAATCACCTGTTGCCATGTTCCAGACATTGGTTGCATCAATGGATCAGAATATCCTGACCATGCAGCGTGCCATAACGGCATTCATACAAGCTGCGATGCCTTCGGTACCGCAACAAACTCCGTTGCCGGTACCGACCCCGGCACCGGTACCGATTGCATCGACATCCGCTTCGGGGTCGACTGCAGCGGTACACTGTTCGGTGGTACCGATCACTCCCATGTCGATACCACCCGGTATGCGTATTGGGCTCTGCAGGAGCATCCAGACAGGCGATACTTCGATTCCTCTGAAGACTCTGATGAATCAGAGGTCTCTGTCGAAGCATCGATGATTCATCCTCAGGAGCCCTCTTCTCCAAAAAGGAGAATGTCTCCTCCAGAGGACTTGTCTTTTCAGGACTTCATTAGGGAAGTGGCCAGGGGTCTTTCCATCTGAGACAGAGCCTAGAGCAAAAAAATTAGATATTTTACAATATCCTAAGGCTCCTAAAGAGGCAGCCACTTTACCAATACATGAGATTCTTTATGATCACATGTTGGGCATATGGGAGACTCCTCTCACCACTTCCCCTCATTCTCGCAGGTTGGACACCATGTATCGTGTTCCTCCTTGTCCTGGCTTTCATAAGACTCAGCTCCCTCACCACTCCATTGTGGTGGAGTCTGCCATGAAGAAGATAAAGAGTACAAAAAGGCACTCCTCTGCTCCTCCAGGAAGAGAATGCAGAACCTTAGATGCCTTTGGCAGGAGAATTTTCCAGGCCAGTATGCTTGTTGCCAGAATCAACTCCTGTAGTCTCTATATGGGGATGTTTCTAAAAGAAGTTACAGATCACCTGCAAACTTTATCTCCTTTCATTTCAGAAGAAATGAAAGGAGGCTCAAACATGCCCAGGATATTTCCAAGTTTTCCAACCGTGCAGCCTTTGACTCTTTTGAAGGTGCCAGCAGAGCCTCGGCCATTGCCATAGGTGCACGCAGAGTTGCTTTGTTACAAGCTTCTGATTTGGAACCTTGGGTTCAAGATGGACTAGGAAACCTTCCTTGTACAGGTGAAAACCTTTTTGGCAAAGATTGGCAAGCAAAGGCCATCCAAATGGATGCTGAAAATTCTGCTTTAGATAGACTTTCAAAGTCTACTTCTGCTCCTTTTAAGAAAAGGTTGTTCAAAAAAGGGTTTTTTCCCAAAAAAGGGAGATATTATTCTGCTTATGGTCAGCAGTCATCTACTGCAGGTCGTTTAGCTACAAAGAGACAGCAACAACCAAAACAGGCCAAGCCTAAGGCTGCTAGGACTGCTACGGCCCAACAGCCTCAGCCTCCTCAGGGCCTTTGACTTACAACTAGAGAGCTTAGCCTTTCTGGCTCTAGAACATCCAGAGCCTCTCACCATTCCAGGAAGGTTGGTTTACTTTGCTCCCAGATGGGAACAAATCACAGCAGAGCAATGGACCCTCATCATCATAAGGGAGGGGTACAAGCTTCATTTCTTAAATCTTCCTCCTCACACCATGGTGAGACAGTTCAATTCTCAGACATCTCTCCTCGACCTTCTGGGTCAAGAGATTACTACCCTTCTTGCCCAAGGGGCAATAGAAGAAGTACCCCTTCTTCAACAGGGCTCAGGGTTCTACTCCCCCTACTTTCTTATCCCAAAGAAAACAGGGGGCTACAGACCCATATTAGATCTCAGAGAATTGAACAAGTTTCTGTGCAAGGAGAAATTCAAGATGATTTCTCTCGGTACTCTCCTTCCATACCTTCAGAGTCAGGATTGGCTTTGCTCTCTAGACCTCAAGGATGCGTACACCCATGTCCTCATCCATCCAACACACAGAAGGTTCCTTCGGTTCCTTTATCAAGGGAAGCACTACCAATACAGAGTGCTTCCTTTCGGTCTGGCCTCTGCACCAAGGTTGTTCACAAAATGCATGGCAGTAGTAGCTGCATTTCTATGCACTCTAGGGATATTCGTATTCCCATATCTGGACGACTGGCTCATCCGAGCTCCATCCCAGTCAGAGGCCCAGATTTCTCTAACCTGCACCAGCCGTATCCTTCAGTATCTGGGACTTGTAGTAAACTTTCCAAAATCCCATCTCACCCCTACTCAGTCTCTAGAGTTCATAGGTGCCTTACTGGATACTACAACTGCAAGGGCCTATCTACCCCAGGCCTGTTGCCTACGCTTGGTGCAGTTAGCCTCACAAATTCAGTTAAAATCCCATTTAACTGCTCGAGAGATGTTACAATTGTTGGGCCACATGGCATCCACTGTGCATGTGGTTCCTTACGCTCGCCTTCACATGAGGGCAGCTCAGTGGACTCTATCCACCCAATGGACCCAGGCATCAGGTTGCCTGTCAGACAAAATAGCAACCTCCAGTCACCTCTTTTGGTCCCTCCACTGGTGGAAGTCCACTCAAAATCTGTTGCTGGGGTTCCCCTTTCAACAGGAGTTACCCCAAGCAACCCTTACAACAGATGCCTCTCCAAGGGACTGGGGAGCTCATCTTCAAGATCTCTCCACTCAAGGCATCTGGTCTCTAGAGGAGACATCTCTACATATCAACCTCTTGGAGCTCAGAGCAATTTTTCTAGCTCTCAGAGTCTTCCACACCCTGCTCAGCTACAAGACAGTCCTTATCCACACGGACAACCAAGTAGCCATGTTCTACGTGAACAAGCAGGGCGGGACTGGCTCTCTGTCACTTTGCAACGAAGCTCTGAGATTGTGGGCCTTCGCCAGAGAGCATCAAATTCATCTCATGGCAGTGTATCTTCCAGGGGTTCAAAGCTCTTGGGCAGACAGACTCAGTCGAGTTCTGCTTCCACACGAATGGTCCCTCCATGGGGACCAGATAGCCAGGATCTTCTGAATTTGGGGAACCCCGGACATAGACCTCTTTGCAAGTCCGTGGAATGCCAAACTTCCCCGGTTCTGTTCCAGGATTCCGTGTCAGGGAGTTCAGGCCAAGGGATGCCTTCCTCCTTCATTGGGGGCAAGACTTCCTCTATGCCTTTCCACCCATTCCCCTAATTCCCAAGACACTCTTCAAACTTCAGAGAGACAAGGGGTCTATGATCCTCATAGCACCACATTGACCACGCCAAGTGTGGTACCCTCTACTTCTGCATCTCTCCCAAGCTCCCTCCCTGGACTTGGGATCTGCTCCAGACCTCCTGTCCCAGGAGGAGGGAACGTTGTGGCATCCAAATCCCCAGTCTCTTCACCTCAGAGCCTGGTTGCTGAAGGCCTAGACCTTCACGATTTGCATCTTTCTCAGCAAGTGAAGGATATCCTTCATGCTTCCAGAAAGCCTTCCACTAGACGTTCCTATGCTTTTAAATGGAAAAGGTTTACCATTTGGTGTGCAGAGAAGGGTCTTAACTCTCTTGCAATACCTATGAATACTTTACTAGAGTATTTGCTGCATTTATCTCATGCAGGCCTTAAAACGAATTCAGTAAGAGTCCATTTGAGTGCTATTGCAGCATCCCTTAAACCTCTCATTGGATAGCCTATTTCCTCTCATCCTCTTATAGCAAGATTCATGAGAGGCCTTCTTTTGACTAAACCTCCCATCAGACCACCTCCAGTGGCATGGGACTTGAATCTGGTTCTTGGCCAGCTTATGCAGCCACCTTTTGAACCCTTAGCCACTACCTCCTTGAAATTTCTTTCCTGGAAGGTTATTTTTCTCATTGCAGTCACTTCAGCTCTCCGCATCAGTGAGCTGCAAGCCTTAGTGGCTAATCCTCCTTATACAAGGTTCCATCATGACAAGGTAGTCCTCAGGACTAATCCACACTTTATGCCTAAAGTAGTCTCACCTTTTCATCTGAACCAGGAGGTTTATTTACCTGTCTTTTTTCCAGCACCTCATGCTTCAAGTGCAGAGAGGAATCTTCATACTCTGGATTGTAAAAGAGCTCTTGCTTTTTACTTGATAAGGACACAGCGACATAGAAAGTCCTCTCAACTCTTTGTTGCTTTTGATCCCTCTCATTTAGGACTTCCAGTCTCTAAGAGAACTCTGTCCAATTGGCTTGCTCAGTGTATTTCTTTCGCCTACCAGAGTAAGAACCTTTCTCTGGAGGGCCATGTCACAGCTCACAATGTGAGGGCCATGGCAGCCTCTATGGCTCATCTAAATTCTGTGTCCATCGACCAGATCTGTCGAACAGCCACCTGGGCCTCGGTTCATATCTTCACAGCCCATTACTGCTTGGACAAGGGCTCCCGCCGGGATGCCTTGTTTGGTCAGGCTGTTCTCAAACACCTGTTCCATACCTAACCAACTCCTACCCTCCATCCCTGCCTGGATGCCTGAGATTCATGGGTGGAGGTAGAGCTCTTCACAGGGACTCACAACCTGGGTGATCTCCCAGGCATCTCTAGCTGGGGAGTCCCCATATGTGAAGACTCATTCCTGCTTGTTCCTGGAGATAGCACAGTTACTTACCTGTAACAGGTGATCTCTGGGAACAGCAGGAATAAGTCTTCACAACCCTCCCACCTCCCCTAGGAGTTGTATCTCTCTATCTTTCTTTCCTTTCCTCACTCTCTCTTTGTCTCAGCTTTAAAACTCGAACTGGAGAGAGGCGGTTAGGAAAGGCGGGAAGGCAGCGCGCAGGCGCTGTGGGATGCTCCCAAAAGCTTTCCTTTTGGACGCTGGGGAGCGTTCCCGCGCAGGCTCCGTCGATACCGACGATACCCATATGTGAAGACTTATTCCTGCTGTTCCCGGAGATCACCTGTTATAGGTAAGTAACTGTGCTATATGTATAGGCTATACTCTGGGCTTTCACCAACCTAACCAGGCATATGATGACTTAACACACAGAGACTGCAAGTTTCTTTTAATGTCTTCAATGGGCAATGTCTTACTTTAATCTCTCATGCATTAGACTGTGTCCTTAGCAGAAGGGAGGCGTGCACTCCAGTAAGTGCAGGGACACTGGTTCAGTGCAGGTTCAGAGACCAGTGTAGTCCCCTGATGGAGCCACCAAGACTACTTTCTGCTTCCTCCTAGATTCATAGGAGACCTTTCATTCAAATACTGGCAAGAACCGACTCTGTTTTTGGCTTACAAAATCTTGTGGGACCAAAGTGATATTGCTGCAGGCTTGTTAGAATCATCACATGGTTATTAGGTGCCATCATATAACTGCCCACAGATTATTCTCTGCATATTAAAATGACAATAAATACAGCAGAACCTATGGCCCACCTGCCTGGGAACTGTGGCATTATACAAAATTAAGACTGGAGTGTATGGTGGTACACCAGTGAAATCACTCCAGGGCAGGGATGGACAGTCTACAAGTGCAGTGAATGAAAAGTAAAAATCTGCACACCATGCAGAAATTGAGAAATTAGGTTGATTGAAAAATAAAAAATGAATAAGCTGTTTAAATAAGCTTATTCAAAACATGTATAAATTACTCTCCTGAAATTTTTAATAATCCATTTATCTATCTTTAGGGTGAAAATAGAAAAATTAATTATAACAATCAAGAACAGCATCTGTAAGTGACTGAAGCAAGGGAAAATGTCAGAATAGCACACTCGAAAAAAGAAGCAACCATACCCATTCACGATTGGGCCCAGACTGACTCAAACTATGCCGTGGAGGGGAGTATTGGCTGGTAGCATCCCATCAACGAGTCAGTCAGAGGGTGGAATAGAATGCGTGAGTGATCATGTGATAATAATAGCATTCTCTTATTGGTTAATTCTGCATAGTAGAACAAATTATTAAGAAAAACGTTTTACATTTCATTGTTAGAGCACAAATATGGCAAATTCCAATTTGCCATACTCTCATGGCAAGTTAGTCGCTTACGGGGATTGGTGACAGGATTGCCCACCGTAGCTCTAGAATGTCATCATGCTTATGGAATTATCTATTAACGGAGCAGATGTTTTGTACAGGATGCTGGGGCTGGCATTCGACCCTCCCATATCGATTGTAGTTCATACAAAATGAAGGAGTTCGGACTCCTTTTTCTCTCACACAACTGATAACTATTCTGGGTTCCCACTAATCATTCAGTGAATACGAGTTGACAGGAACTGGTGTGAGTTGTCACCCTGCTGGCCCCATCTATGATTTAGAGAGAGGGCAAAGAGGCATCAGTTATGAGAGAGTGCTCTACAGCAAGGTGACGTGAAAGAATGTCGGGGATTTAAGAACTGGAGGCTGTGAAACTCAAAAGAGAAAGGGATGTTCATAAATTTAGTACCTGAGAGAAGCTTTAATGGAAAATGCCTTCTGTTTCTTCAGGGTAACATTTTGTTTTAGTTTTATCTTGTCAGTTTGACTCATGATCGGGAAGTTATGAAGATGAAAGACCACCCAGGGATATCAGTAATTCAGATGATTTATTAGACTTGGTCTGCTGTGCATGATTTGAAAACATTGCTCCATCCCGACTGATTTTTGTCCTTACTGCCATTTTTTAATAGCGATGTGTCTGAGAAGAAGTAATTAGGCCTTACCTGCTAATTAATGTTCCTGAAGGAAAGACAGTCCAGTCCCTTACTTCTGGGTTGCGTAACCCTTCCAGCAACTTGGAGGCTAAGCCCATCCTTTTTGAGGATGGTGCGGTATAAATACCACTGGCACCACCCACAGATCCCAGTATTCTAATGAAAAAATAGCCTTAACCAGAAACCAAATTACTAAAATTAATAAATTTAAACACCCCAGAAACCACAACAAACTCTCCCCTTTTTAACTGCAGGAGGTAGGAAGGAAAAAGGAGGTAGAGGGAAGGAGGAGGCTTACCTGGGCCTGCCAGAACTTTCCTTCACCCTGATCCTCAGGACCTGCTCCAAGAGCCCTTCTGCTTTGCTTCGGCTCTGACTTCGGTCCGCTGCTCTTCACCTACCCACTGAAACATTATGCCAATAGAAGGATCTGGGAGGGAACAGGGACTGGACTGTCGTTTCTTCAGGAACACTAATTAGCAGGTAAGGCCTAATTACTTCTTCCTTATCGTCACTCCAGTCCAGTCCCTTACTTCTGGGATGTAACAGAGCAGTTCAGGCCTGGGAGGGGTTCGCTATCCCGGACCGAAGTACCGCATCCCCAAACCGAGCATCAGCTGATCTCTGAATATCCAGCCTATAGTGTTTGGTAAAAGTATGCAGCGAAGACCAAGTAGCCGCTCTGCAAATGTTCAGCGGTGGAACTAAGCTATACTCCGCCCAAGAAATAGCCTGCGCCCGCGTTGAATGTGCACGCAGACCTCCTGGAACCTGCTTCCCCTTCAGGATATAGGCAGAAGCAATAGCTTCCCTGATCCGCCTAGAGATAGAGGCCTTGGTCACCGCCTCCCCCTTATGCGGCCCTCCAAACTGAATGAATAAACGTTCGGACTTCCGAAAGGACGCCATGCGGGAGAGATAAAGCTTCAACACTTTCTGGACGTCCAGAAGACGTAGCTTCCTGTCGTTCCCCTCTTGCTCTTCTGCCGAGAAAGACGGAAGCGAAACCGTCTGGTTCACATGGAAAGAAGAGATGACCTTGGGTAAGAAAGAGGGAACTGTCCGCAAGACCACTTTATCCCTGAAGAATGAAAGAAAGGGGGGCTGAGAGGACAGTGCTTGAAGTTCGGAGACGCGTCTGGCCGAGCAAATGACGACCAGAAAGACCGTCTTCAGTGTCAGATCCTTTAGGGAGGCTCTCTTAGCCGGCTTGAAAGGCTCCCTGGTCAGGGCATTTAACACCAGATTGAGATCCCAAGGGGGAATCACCGATCTTTGCTGCAGACACAGACACCTAACCACTTTTAGGAACCTGGCTACATCCTCATGGGCCCTAAGGACTTTCCACGGACCTTCCCTCTATAACAAGAGATAGCAGCCAACTGGACTCGTAAGGAGCTGGGCGCTAGGCCCTTCTCAAAACCTGCTTGCAAAAATTCCAGGACCTCTGGGACAGAGGCCGACAGGGGTTTCTTCCGGTGCTCCACACACCATGCCTCGAAGATGCGCCAAACCCTTACATAGGAAAGACAGGTTGAGCGCTTTCGTGCGCTCAACAAAGTAGAGATTACTGATCCCGAATACCCCTGCTTCCGGAGCCGCGCCCTTTCAATAGCCAGGCCGTAAGCGAGAATCGATCCACGTGAGGCATCAGCACCGGCCCCTGTCTCAACAGACCCTTTCTGCAGGGGAGACCGGCCGTTAACCTCACTAGGTCCGCATACCAGGGACGGCGAGGCCAATCCGGAGCTATGAGGATTACCAAGCCTCGGTGGGCTTCCACTCGCTACAGAACCCTTCCGATGAGAGCCCATGGGGGGAATACATACAGGAGTCCCTCCGAAGGCCAACTCTGGGCTAGAGCATCTAAGCCTTCGGACATCCTTTCCTTCCTTCGACTGAAAAATCTGCTTGCCTTGGCTGAAGCATACCGTGCCATGAGATCCATGACTGGTGGACCCCAAAGGGCTACTATCAGATCGAAGACCTCCTGGTCCAGCTCCCACTCCCCGTGGTCGATCTTGAACCTGCTGAGGTAATTGGCCGTAGCGTTGTCCGTTCCGGCCACATGCTGGGCTGAAAGAGCCTCCAACCGGACTTCGGCCCACTGGAAAAGGCTGTCCGCTTCCTTCTCCAAGGAGGAACTGCTTGTACCTCCCTAGCAATTGATGTAAGCCACCGCGGTGACATTGTCTGAGAAGATGCAAATTGCCCTTTGTCGAACTAAGGCTACCGCTCGTAACTCCAGTTTGTTGATGGACCACTGAGACTCCATTAAGGTCCACCGTCCCTGGACGAACTGGTCCTCGCAATGAGCTCCCCAGCCTGCCAGACTGGCATCCGTCGTCAGCAGTAACCACTGCGGGGGTTCGAGAGGCATCCCGCAATCCAGGTTCCCTGAGCACCGCCACCACTGGAGGGCTTTCTTGGTTCGAGGAGCACAGGGCAGCCGCATAGACAAAGGACGATGTTGATGAGACCACCGACGTAACAGGGCCCGCTGCAGGGGGCGCATGTGAGCTCTGGCCCACGGAACTAACTCTATTGTTGCAGCCACGGTTCCCAGCACTTGGAGGTAATGCCACGCCGTAGGGTTTCGCCTGCTCAGGAATTGCGACACCAGGATCCTTAGGTCCCTTGCCCTCTTCTTGGACAGAAACACTCTTCCTCTTCTGGTGTCGAAACTCGCTCCGAGATACTCGAGCTCTTGAGAGGGAACCAACCTGCTCTTTGCCCGATTGATGACCCATCCTAACTCCTCCAGGACTTCTACCACTCTGGCAGTAGCTGAGCGACTCTCCTCTTCTGACTTCGCCCGGATCAGCCAATCGTCCAGGTAGGGATGTACCAGGATTCCCTGTTTTCTCAGGGCCGCGGCCACCACTCCCATTATATTGGTGAAGGTCCGAGGAGCCGTAGCTAGCCCGAAGGGCAGTGCCCGGAATTGAAAATGACCTCTTGGCATCGCGAATCTCAGGAACTGTTGATGGGACCTTCGAACCGGGATATGTGAATAGGCTTCCGTCAAATCCAAGGAAGTCAGGAACTCTCCGCTCCTTACGGCCACGATGACCGACTTTAGCGTTTCCATCCAGAAATGAGGCACTTTGAGACAGCGATTGACTTGCTTTAGATCCAGGATCGGGCGAAACGAACCTTCCTTCTTTGGTACTACAAAATAAATCGAGTATCGACCGGAGCCGCATTGGTCTGGCGGAACAGGGGCCACCGCTCCGAGCGCCATGAGCCTTGAAAGTTTGACATCTATCGCCGCCCTCTTTACCGGAGATCCGCAGGGAGACTGAACAAAGGCCGGACGTATTTGCTTTGCAAATTCAAGAGCATAACCCTCTCTGATCACTTCTAGGACCCATTGATCGGACGTGACCCAGGACCAGGCGGGAAGGAACTGCT
This sequence comes from Ichthyophis bannanicus, assembly GCA_033557465.1. Taxonomy (NCBI): domain Eukaryota; kingdom Metazoa; phylum Chordata; class Amphibia; order Gymnophiona; family Ichthyophiidae; genus Ichthyophis; species Ichthyophis bannanicus. Next base: position 551,851,839 of record CM066033.1, read on the forward strand.
TTAAACGGCCCCCCACCAGGACCACCGTTTTCCCATTGTGGTTTTCTAGGTCCCGCGGAGGAGGAGGCCCCAAAACCTCTCCCTGCCCCCCGAAACCCTCTGAAGCTTTGTCCCCTCGAAGGGAAACGGCCCCTAGGAAAGGGATTCGATCTGGCTGGACGAAACCTCCGGGGGTCCCTAGGCTAGCTCTGCACCGGAGCTAGCAAACGACCTTGCTTCGGTCTGTCCTCCCGAAGCCTGCCACCTTTAGATTCGCCAAAGTCTTTTACCAACTTATTTAAGTCTTCTCCAAACAACAACTTCCCCTTGAAGGGAAGACGACTCAGGCGTGCCTTTGAAGAGGCATCGGCTGCCCAATTCCGTAGCCATAAGTATCGCCTAGCTGCTACCACAGAAGCCATGTTCTTAGCCAGGCTCCTGATGAGGTCGTATTGGCTATCCGCTAGGTAGGCAGCCCCGGACTCCAACCTAGCCGTAATAGACTGGGCATCCCCCCGAGGAACTCTCTGCCAGCTGAAGTTGCTGGGACCACCTCAAACAGGCCCGAGCCACCCAAGCCCCCGAAACCGAGGCCTGTAAGGCGAGAGCAGTGATATCAAAGGCTTGTTTCAGCAGCGTATCCAATTTTCTATCCTGAGAATCCCTCAAGGCCGCGCTACCCTCGACCGGGATAGTCTTCTTTGTCACCACAGATACCGCCGCATCCACCCTGGGCGACCTCAGCAGCTCTTTGTCCGGTTCCGGTAATGGGTAAAGTCGCGTCATATAATGCACCCCCCTCAAACTTGATTCTGGTTGATCCCACTCCTCCTGGATCATCTGACGCACCACTCTGTGGACGGGGAAGACCTTTTGAGATCTCCTCACTGCTTGGATCAAAGGATCCTCCAACGCTTCCTCCTCTGTTGGGGCGTCTGAGGTCACATTGAGCACCTTGAGGGACTCGTTAATCAACGCCGGAAGCTCCTCCCGCCGAAAAACCCGCACTATGCGGGATTGGTCCTCCTCTGGAATCTTTCCCTCTTCAAGCTCCTCCTCATCTTCCCCTAGATCCTTGTCCGAGACCTCCTCTTCCGGAGTGTCATGCGAGAAGGACGAGAGAGGCTCCTCGCTCACCAGCCTTGCGCACTTGAGTGGGATCTCGGAAACCTGGGAGCTAGCCTCAATGGCCTGGTCCCCAGACTTTCCTTCGCTGCGCTCGACTCACCTGCCCCAAGACCCTTCTTGCGCATACAATAGGCCTTGTGCAGCAAAAGGACGAAATCAGGAGAGAAGAGGTCTCTGGCACTCCCCTCCCCAACTGCAGTTGGGGGAAGGGAAGGAGGGGAGACAGGCAAATCCGAGGTAGAAGGCGGAGGAGAATGGGGTTCCCTTTCCCCTTCCAGAGGGTCCCCTGACCCTTGAGCGGTTTGAGACATGGACAATTGGATACCTTGCTCCACGGAAGCAGCCTCTGCAGCACAACCCCTGCAGATCCCTGATTTGGAGGCAGTACCCCTACGAGTGCCACAGGACGGGCACCGCGTTTTGCCAATCATGTCCTCTTCAAAGGCAAGATTAAAAATACTGCTTGGCAAATCAGAAGGGCAACTTTACATTAAAATAAAATAAAATAAATACAATAAAATAAAGATTTGCAGGAGTTCCAGTCGGGAAGGCCAATAAGCACAATTGCTCCCTCCCCTCCCCCAGACCGTTAACTACCCCACAGGGAATTAAGGGTAAAATTTAGATTAAAGTTAAAGTAAAATCAAAATAAAATCAAAATAACCTTAGAACTAGCATCCACTATTAAAATGTTCCCCAGTACTTGCGGTTTGATGCTCCTTTAACAGCGCGATGCTCCGCGGAAGTCCGCCGCAGCCACGTGGAGCATTAACCAGTCGGCGTCTCTGCCGGACAATTTTCTCGCCCGCAGAGCCTGTTCGGCGCCAGAATCGGGCTCTGAAGCAGTTTTCAACCCCCGACGCTCCTGAGCTGCCGTGCCAAGCCGGAGGATGTGGGGGAATAGCGTGCTGCCGCCTCAAGCGCTCAGCCACCGGAGGGCTTCGGCGCGAGGCAAGGCATGCCTATAAGCAGGTCTGCGGGAGCCGGCCGACCCATCAGGAGAGAGGAGACTTCGCGGTCCTCCTCACTGCTGTCGGCAAGATTTTCTGGGCCCGGTAAGCTCGTTACAGCCAGCAAACAAACCTCCTCCTCTGGACAGGGTCCGGAAGAGAATTGGGGGGGGGGGGAGGAGGGGGAAGAAGAAAGCTTTAAAGTTGCAGTAAAACTAATAGGGAATTCAAGAAGACACCCAAATAAGCAAAATAAAATAAATGATTAATTAAATGAAAATTAAATGAAAAATTAAAAGGAAACTAAATAGAAGACTCCAGTAAGCACTTGGCTTACGGAACCCTCCAGCTGCTTGGAGGCTGAGAATACGGGAACTGTGGGTGGTGCCAGTGGTATTTATACTGCACCATCCTCAAAAAGGATGGGCTCAGCCTCCAAGCTGCTGGAAGGGTTACGCAACCCAGAAGTAAGGGACTGGACTGGAGTGACGATAAGGAAGATGTAGATGTGTTCTTTCTGTCTTGATGGCAGGAGTTGTTGGATTTCTTTGGGACAGTTAATTACACCCACTTTGTAATCCTGAGGCAGTTTAGCTCTCTAAGGATATAATTTCAAACTAAATGTTTATCTGGTTGAAATGCTATGTGGGGCCATGAAATGATAAAAACAAAGCTTCTACACTCTCAGAAGGAAAAAAATAACTCTTGAAAAAATGTTCTTCCTTAATTCAGGCCATGGAATGCGTCAAGAGCACATTGTGCCTTCTGCCTTTCATGTGAACATTTCAGGGGCTTTGAATTCCTTCAGGAAGGCAAATCGGATGTGGGGCAAGCTTAGGACGAGGTGCTGCAGACCACAAGACCACTAGTTGGAGTGTCGGTGGGCGCACCAGGAGGCCTAGGCTGAGGAGCTCCTTGCCGGGGGCTTGGTTATGAATGCAAATTGTTTGGCTGAACTTGTGTGTGGGGGGTGTGTGGCAATGGGTGACCCAGTTATTCGCTGTATTTCCTGGAACATATGCAGACTAGGCTCATCTATCAAGCCTTATAAGGTACTTAAGCAACTTTGATATCTAAAAATTGATGTGGCCATGCTGCAAGAAACCCATGTGGTGGACAAAGAGCATGATATACTGCAATGCTGCTGGGTGGGACAGGCCTATAGTGCCTCATCTGTCACCCGGAGGGCGGGGTAGTGATCTTAATCCATAAGGGGGTGGATTTTGTTTTTGACTCTAAGTTGATGAACCCTCAAGGGCAGTACCTGATGATCACTGGAAAGTTCTCCGGGAGCCCCATAAACCCCTGTACCATCTACGGATCCAGTCTGCTAAACAGGAGATTTTTTTCAAGACTTAAGCAGGCTCCTGCAGGGCTTTAGTGCTTCCTCTCTGATAGTGGGGAGGGATTTTAAGTATATGTTGGACCCGGCTGTAGACAGTGCTCCTGGTGGCTTGGACTTGCCATCTCGCTCAATATGTGGTCTCCTACAGCTGTGTGACCAATACAACCTTTTGGATATATGGAGGGTCTTGCACCCGCAGGAAAAAGATTACACCCATCTTTCACAGGCACATGGTACGCTGTCACGCTTGGACTACTTTCTAGTACCCTCAGGTTTAATGCCCAGGGTAAAGGCAGCAGGCATAAAGCCCATGATGATATCAGACCATGCGCCGGTCTGGGTGGACTTTTGCTGGTCGGGTGGCCATACCAAGGGGCATCTGTACTACAATCCAAACTTTTTCTTCAAGAGAAGTGGGATGCATATGTTACCATGAATGCGGAACATAGAACTGACCCACCTCTTTTCTGGGAAATGGCCAAAGTAGTAATGCAGGGGGAAATTTTGGCATATGAAATCAGTTGTCATCGGCGCCTCTATGCCTGCATCTTGGGCCTGGAGGTCCCTTGGACTGCAGTATTCCACGGCATGCTGCGAAGAGTTGGTGGCTCTCCAGTAGAGCTTAACATGTTTCTACACCAGCGGGCCCGCAAATCAATGCTTTATTATCAATTCCACCTGGCGCAATATGGAAATAAGGTGGGTCGTTTGATGTCAGCGCTGGTGTCGCCGGGTGGCAGCACTGTGGGAAGGCTCAGTGGTACTGACAGATGAGGGGAAATTTTTGGAGATGTTTTGCCACTTCTATTGCAACCTCTATGCCGCTGGCAAGGACCCTAGTCCAGGGGACACAGATTATTTGCAGGGAGGCTCCCTAACTCGTCTGTCAACTGCCCCTTTGAGCCGTCTAAATGGCCCCATTACGGCAGACAGAGTTGAAAGCATGATAAGATGCACTACGCAGTTTAATGCTTCTGGACCGGATGGCTTTAGCAATGAATGGTACCTCCTGATGTGTGCTCAAGTGGTGGAGCTGCTACAACAATATTTTACATCGCTGATTCCATTGTAGAATTTCCCTTTAGCCACCAACTTGGTATAGACATCATTGTTCTTCCTAAACTGGGCAGAGATCATATTCTGGTGGTGTCCTACCAACTGATTTCACTCCTGAATTGCGATTATTAGTGAAAATTCTTGCCCTTTGCTTGGCCCCGATCATGCTGCAATTAATACAGGATGGGCAGGTGGAATTCATACAGGGACAGCATCCAGTACTTAATCTTTGCAGGGTAATAATGTCCATGGAGGCAGATCAGACTCGTGGCGATGACAGCCTGTTGTTAAGTTTCGATGCCGAAAAAGCATTTGACCTGGTAAACTGGGACTTTCTGTTTGGAGTACTAGAACGCATGGGTTAGAAGGGCTTTATTTCAGAGCCTTAGGCCGTCTCTACACCAATGCCCAGGCGGCAGTGGTGGTCATCAATCAAATTTCAGAAGCTTTCAAGCTAGGGTGAGGGACCAGACAGGATTGCCCACTGTTGCCCTTGTTCTTACTGTTCTTGGAACCCTTCCCTCGCAAGTTAAGGGCAAACCCTGAGTGTGAGGATCGCGGTGGGGAGGGCGCATTTTAAAATTGGGGGTATTGCTAATTGAATCACCTCTACAGCCTGTCCACAAGTACCTGATCAACTCTGGTTTTCACAGCTTCAAAAGACTCCACACTGCTAAGCTTTCAGACTTACTATTGCCTGTTTTTTTTTTAGTATAGATTTTAATTGTTGGATATAAGTTTTTAGGAATATTCTGATTGCTTACATTCCTTGCATAGCCTTTAAATCAGATATCTGGGTGTGTCCTCAGTTCATGTAAGGGTACTGTATAGGGACACTTAGGTTCCCGCCCACCCCTCCCCTCCCCACCCACCCCAGGGCTGCATTGCCTATATAGTCATCATATACATTGACATTTGTCCTTTTAATTGGGTGTTACACCCACCTCTTCTCCTTCTCCTAGGACCGCTTAATCAGCATGTCTTGTATTCAGTGCAATGACTGTGGTGCTTTCATTCTGAGAAGAATCATTTGGAACCTAAGAGCTTGCCCTATATGCCTCAAGTTAGCTGCTATGCATAAAGAATTGACTCTACTAAGGGAATAATTAGCTGCAATTAAACACATCTCTTCTAGGGTGTGGAGGAGTGGCCTAGTGGTTGGGGAAAGGTACTTCAGGCCGGAAGGTCAGGGTTTCAAATCCCACTAGAGGACAGCAACCTTGGGCCGGAAGGGCTGGGGTTTCTAGTCCCACAGGTGCTCCTTGTGGTCTTGGGCAAGCCACTTAACCCTCCATAGCCCATGTTCCCTGTAAAATAGTTATCTCCAAGTTATAATGCCTTGTTCAATGTAATTTCAGTTTGTTCAATGTAAACCGCCTTGATATCATGAAAGGCGGTATATAAGAAATGTTAAATAAATAAATAAATAAAATCCACCAGTGCTCTAACAAAGAATCAAACAGCCCAGGAACAAATGGATCACAGTGGGCTCTGGTAGGTTGTGACCTATAACACAGAGACACCCTATATATCAAGAGATATCCCTGCAGAATGCCTTCTTTGCCTTGGATAATGAGAGTGCCCAATCTGTGGAAACTAAAGTGCCCTTAAAGGAGACATTCAATGCCCAACCTACTGATAATGCACCAAATATGAAGAAAAAATCACAAAACAGAAACTACTACTACTACTATTACTACTTGGAGATTCCATCATCAGAGGCACCAACTTGGAAACACAGTTCAAAGGCAATGAGATGCTCAAATGTCTCCCAGGCTCTTCAGCCAGCAGGAATACAAACCAAATTGTTGGTGTAGTTAGTGCTTAAAGTGAGCACTCCAAAATTGATGTTGACATCCACTTGGCTAGAAACAGTGCCTCTGCAGTACAAAGGGACTTCCAGACTCTGGGAGAGAAACTCAAGCCCATTGTTAACATTATAGCATTCTCAGAAGTTCTGTCTGTTCATGGTAAGGGGGCAGAAAGGCTGCATCGCATAAACAACTTTAATACATGGCTCCAAACTTGGTGCAAACAAGAAGGATTCAGATATATAGGCGACTGGGGAAACAGATGGATCAACAAGAGGCTATACTGTGCTGATGGACTACATCTCTCCATCGCAGGGAAAAGGATCCTGAATGAAAAATTCAGGCAGTATGTGGACAGGCATTTAAACTAGGGAAAGGGGTGACGGATGGGGAAGGACAAGTTCAGGATGTTATTCCCAGCAAAAGCATAATAACATTGGAAAAAGCCACACTTTTAAACCACACATCAATGACAAGTGGGAAGAGGTGTATAGAACAAAATACATGCAAAATACGGGTAAGCCAGTCAAGAAATGCTGGAAAGCAATGAGCACAAATGCTCGAAGCCCTGGAAGCCCTAATGGTGGAAAAGGACTTGGACATTGTGGCCATTACAGAAACATGGCTTAACGAGTCACATGAATGGGATATAGCCATAGCTGGTTATAATCTATTTATAAGAGATAGAGAGGGTAGAAAAGGAGGAGGAGTAACCCTATATGTCAAAAGCAATATTAAAACAAACAGCACACACCCCGTCAATCATCTAAACCTAGCAACATACTAGCTGTTCTGTATGTTTCACTAGTAACCGGGTCTCAGAAAAAACTAGCGGCACGTAATCTCGGGCACAAAGCCTCTTAACAGTGCCTGTTTTTTACATCAATGACCCTTTAGACTTATATATTTTTTTGGAACAAGTTTTTTGATGATTTTTTATGAAAAGTCTGATAAACAGATGTTCTTAATGATGATACAAATTATCAAAGAAGAAAAAATCCAACTTAGCTTTTTTTTAAACATTAGCCAGGTGATCAAAAATAAGGCAATTCCAACGCCTCCATCCAGGCTGCCCAAGCGTTTCACTATAGACGTTTCCTCAGGGAATTGTCATTACCGGCTAGAAAATAAAAACGTGAAATTAATATCATGAAGCCAGTTGCAACATCTCAATCTTAAAAAACATAGGTAAAACCAAACCTTTATCAACCGCATAACCAGCGTAATGAGTGCACATGTTCTGTAAATGTTTCTCTCAAGTTTCAGTGCACAAAAACGCCGCGCATGCGAGATTGATCCTAATCGCCATTGTTAAAGAGATGATCATGTGGCTCGAACGGGTTGTCATTGTCCAATGGAAAAAATATATAGATACCAATGTAGTACAAGCCATAAGCATCAAAGAAACAGTCTGTCATAAGCAAAGTGACAAATCCAATCGTACATTCAGACCTGATGGAAATACTGAGCTTAACGTGAAGATCCATTTTTGTTCTTTCCAGAGCAACGTTTCATCAAGGGTTTTACCTCGCATAGGGGTTGTCACTTGATCAATGACAAAACAGCGTAATTGCTCAAAAATATGGCTTTCTTTTAAGCAATGCTGAACTAAAGGTGCTTCCAGCATCCGACATTTAATACGGCTGTTGTGCTCCCTCTTGCGTATCCTGAATGTGCGGACAGTTTTACCCACATAGAGTAACCCGCAGGGACATATTATAACGTAAACCACATTTGTGGAATTGCACATTGTATGGTGCCGAAAAACATAAGTGACATCATGATGAAAAAATTCCGTAAGCTCCAACGTGATGTCACAAATGTTGCATTGTCCACATTTAAAATGGCCAATAATAGAAATAGAATCAGGAGACACTATATTAACCGCAGTCGGTAAAATAGCTGGACATAATTGTTCCTTTAGATTGGTGTTACGTCGCCAGACGCATCACACGTTGTGACCCTGCAGTCCTGGAACTGCCTGCAACACGTTGCTGTGTTTTCTAATACTTTTCTTAATCGCTTTACTATATGGGGAAAACATGGTTATGAAATTTACATTAGAATCTCCTCCACAACTACTATTTCCTGAATTGGTAGATCGGCGTTGTAATAAAAGGGAGCGATCACTAAATAAAGCTCTCTTGTAAGCGTTCTTCACTGTCCTAAGAGGATAGCCCCTATCAAGAAAATCCCCCATCAGATGCTTTGATTTTAGCTTGAAATCTTCCCTAGAAGAGCAGTTTCTGCGATACCGCAGAAACTGCGATAGTGGGAGACTATCTTTTAAATTACTAGGATGTGCACTAGTATAATATAAAAAAGTATTGCGATCTGTCGCTTTTTTGAAAATCGACGTTTCCCACTCATGGGTGCCTTTGGTGATAAGGATGTCTAAATAAGTGATTTGATGGGGATGGCATGAATAAGTGAACTGAATGCAAGGATCACAAGAATTCAACCAGAAAGAAAAATCATTCAGCTCAAGTTCTGTGCCTTGCCACAAAAGAAAAATATCGTCTATATATCTGTGCCACGATTTGATCCGCTGTTGGTAAGGTGTGCTGCATAACCATTTTTTCTCAAAATTTGCCATGTAAAGATTGGCGATAGATGGGGCACATGTGGCTCCCATAGCCACACCCGATGTCTGCTGGTATAGGGTGCCTTCAAAGATGAAAAAATTCTCAAAAATGGCTAATTTGGCCACTTGCAGCAAAAAAGACAACTTAGCATCACTTATATCACCTCGTGATTGCAAAGCACTTTCGACCGAAGATAAGGCTGCCGGTTGGGGTATGCTGGTGTATAGGGATACTACGTCAAAAGTGACGAGCAAAATATCTGTGTGGCATACCCAATCAGACAATCCTTGTAATATGGTCAAAAAATAAGTGAAATCTTGAACATAGGAGGGAATTAATTTGACCAGTGGTCTTAAATACGAATCGAGGAATGTGGATAACGGTTCTAACACTGAACCTTGTGTGGATACGATGGGACGGCCTAGAGGATGAAACTGGTCTTTGTGGATTTTAGGTACTAAATAAAAAGTCGCCAAAGCAATATTAAAGCTACTGAAATGCAAGGGACTTGGTTAAAAGAAGCAGCACTGTGGATTGTGTTGGAAAGAGGAGATGGCACTGTCATCCATATTGGTGTAGTCTACAGGCCTCCAACTGAACCGAAGAAATAGATAGTGAATTGATTATAGATATTGCAAAGATAGCCACAAAGGGGGAAGTGATCATATTGGGTGACTTTAATCTATCCAATGTGGATTGGAGTATTCCTTCTGCAAATCTGGAATGGAGTAAAAAAATTGTGGATGCCTTCCAAGATGCGTTACTTATACAAATGGTAATGGAACTGACCAGGGAAAGCTCGATGCTGGATTTAGTGCTCACCAACGGAAATAGCGTGTCGAATATCCAGGTGGGTGCCCATGTGAGCAGCAGCGATCATCACGCGATGTAGTTTGAGACAAAAGCCAAGGTGCAGTCCAATCACAGCAAGCTCCATGTCCTAGACTTCAAAAACACGGGCTTCAGTAAAATGGTCAAGTACCTGAAGGAGGAGTTGGCAAGGTCGGAGTGGACAAGGGAAGTGGAATTGCAATAGGCTAAACGAAAGGAGGCAGTAAAAGGGGCAACAGATACATATATAAGGAAAGTAAATAAAAACAAGAGGAAAAGGTAACCTATTTGGTTCTCCAAAGAAGTGGCTACTCTAATAAAGGCAAAAAACACAGCTTTCACAAAATTCAGAACCTCGCAAACAGAGGAACACAGAAAAGAATACAGGATCAAACTAAGAGACAAAAAGAAAAATAAGGATATCAAAATCAAGGGCAGAAGACAAGATGGCTAAAGATGTGAAGTATGGCAACAAAACTTTCTTTAGGTATATTCGGGAGAGGTGGAAAATCAGAGGTGGAATTGCAGGACTCAAAAGTGCTGTGAACGGATTCGTGGAAAGTGACATTGAAAAAGCGAAAATGCTAAACAAATACTTCTGCTCTGTTTTTACTAAAGAGAATCCTGGAGACGGACCACCTGTGATTCCCAAATATAAAAATGGGAATAGGGTAGACACCACACCATTCACAGAAGATGATGTGTTAGAACAGGGATACATCCCGGGATACTGAAAGAGCTAAGAGGTTCTTGAAGGGCCATTAAAGGATGTTTTTAATAGATCCTTGGAGACGGGAGAAGTTCCACAGGACTGAAGAAGGGCTAATGTGGTACCTCTTCACAAAAGTGGTAACAGGGAAGAAGTGACAAACTACAGTTCGGTAAGACTTACCTCTATGGTGGGAAAAATAATGGAGGCACTCTTGAAAGAATGAATAGTGGACTTTCTCAAAACCAACAGGTTGCATGATCCGAGGCAATATGGTTTTACCAAAGGATGATCTTTCCAAACAAATCTGATTGAGTTCTTTGACTGGGTGACCAGTGAACTAGATCAAGGGCATGTGATAGATGTCATCTACCTGAATTTCAGCAAAGCCTTTGATACTGTTCCTCATAGGAAGCTTATCAATATACTCAACAGCTTGGGGATAGGTCCCAAGCTAGTGAACTGGATCAGAAATTGATTGACTGACAGATGACAGAAGGTGATGGTAAACGGAACTCACTCAGATGAAAGGAAGGTGACTAGCAGTGTGCCCCAGGGTTCAGTCCTGGGACTGGTACTAGTCAATGTATTTGTGAGTGATATTGCTGAAGGACTGAATAGAAAAGTCTGGCTTTTTGCAGATGACATGAAATTTTGCAACAGAGTGGACTCCCCTGAGGGAGTGGAGAACATGAGGAAAGATCTACAAAAGCTGGAAGAATGGTCTACTGCTTTGTAGTTAAGATTTAATGTGAAGAAGTGCAGTGTCATGCACTTAGGGAGCAGAAATCCAAGGGAATTGTATGCAATAGGGGGGCGAAAGGTTGGTGTAGAAAGAGGAATTACCAACAGTAAGAAAGAGGTACCAATGCCACAGTACAAGTTGCTGGTGAGACCTCACTTGGAATATTGTGTTCAGTTTTGGAGGCCATATCTCGCAAAGGATATAAAAAGACTGGAAATGATTCAGAGGAAGGCGACCAAAATGATTTTGAGCCTGCGTCAGAAGACTTATGAGAAGAGACTTGAAGATCTAAATATGTACACTCTGAATGAGAGGAGGGATAGGAGAGAGATGATTCAGACCTTTAAATGCTTAGAGTATTAATGAACAAACAAACCTCTTCCAAAGACGGGGAAGCTGTAAAACTAGAGAACATAACATGAAGCTGTAAGGGGGTAAATTGAAAGACAATATCAGGAAATACTTTTTCACTGGAAGAGTGGTGGACGTTTGGAATGCCCTCCCGATGGAAGTGGTGGGGGCAAATACAATGACAGAATTCAAAATGGCATGGGACAGACACAGTGGAATCTTTTATAGCAACAGGATAAAATCAAAATAAACTTAACTATCTCTTACATCTCAATAAATAGGGGTGATCTACACGGAGCAGAGGGTACACCCCTAAACAAAGGCATGGGGAGGGGTGACCTTCACGGAGTGACAAGTGCACCTACTCTTGTCGCCTTGCTGGGCAGACTAGATGGACCATATTTGTCTTTATTTGCCGTCATATACTATGTTACTATATGGCCTTTGCAGATGACATTCTAGAGCACTTCGGGAATCTGCAAACCTCACTGCCTCGCCTTCTGGAGGAAGTCCAGCAATTTAGAGCCTCTTCTGGGCTAAAGCTGAACTGTAATAAGTCGTAGGCTCTGCTCCTGGATCCCAGTTTGCCAGTGAGATGGTGGGAGGCGATCTTTTTAAAATGGACAGAAGGGTCTTTCAAATACTACGGAGTGCATCAGACAGTGGATCGGGTTCAACTATACTTACATAACATCCTCCGTATGCTCCGCCATGAGGATGAGCAGCTACTCCGTTTGGGAGAGGCTACCCCCTCTCTTTTTTAGGAAGGGTGGCTCTTTATAAGATGACCTTGTTCCCAAATGGCTATACCTGTTGCAAATTTTACCACTCTCTCTTTCTAATGCGCAGGAACCTGGCAGTGGTTGCCAACGTAGATCATTATAACCAGCTGGCGCAGTGGTGGAGTACCGAGTTGGGGGTTTCAGGATGAGCGGGGCTGTTTGGGCTGTCATGTGAGTTCGGGCCCTCGCCTCAGAGACCATAGTTGAGAGAGTTTCTGTACAAGATTATCGTGAGAGCCTACTTCCCACCGGTCAGAGCGTGGGTGGCAGACCTGGTGACTTCTGTGCTAAGTACTGGCAACCGCACGGGATGTCGGCACACATGTTCTGGTAGTGCCCTAGTAGTCAGCAGTTCTGGCTGCGGGTTTCTGACTACTTGAGTGAGGTGGTGAGACAGCTGGCAACTTTGACTGCAGTGGGTGTGAGATTGAGGGACCCTGCTGAGTTTCAAGTCAAGGGCAAAGGAATAAAACTTTTCATCCACAAGGCATGTTTGGTGGGCCTGCATGGCCTCTTGAAGGTGTGGCTGGACTTGGACACCCCAGCCTATTGGGCCTGACGGAGTCATCTACCTAAGCTAATACAGCTAAAGAATTATAATATGTGGGGGTCCAAGTCTCGTCGGCCACATTTTATTACCATCTGGGAACCCTATATCCAAACTTTGCCACCCTGGGTGCGCAGCATGGTCCTCAACTTGCATCTTAGCTTAATTATATCTTTGGTAATTGTAATCTTGATTACCTGTATCCCTGCCTAATTGTACGATTGTATGACTGGTTTGTTCTACTCATGCTCATTAGTGATCTTGTTGATTTACATGACGGGCTGTGCTTTTTGTTCACCCATGATGCTGTTGGAGGCGGCTGGACAGGAAGAGGAGAATAGCATTATAGATGACATGGGCTCCGGCATCCCTAGGGGAGGGGAGGAGAGGGTGGTTGGGGGAAGTGTGGGGGCGGAGTATTCAGCATGTATATATACTCACAGATAAATAAAATTATATATCCTGTACTGTTTAGCCTTGGTGTGTAAGAGTCACCATGTGCCGATGGCCATGTTATGTTTATTTTCACAATAAAGACGGTTTCAACATAACATATTTATAAATGATCTGGAATTAGCAAAAAGTGAGGTGATTAAATTTAGAGATGACACCAAATTATTCAGAGTTGTTAAATCACATGTGGATTATGAGAAACTGCAGGATGATCATGTGAGACTGGTAAACCGGGCATCCAAATGGCAGATGAAATTTTAACATGGACAAGTGCAAAGTGATGCATATTGGGAAGAACAGTCCAAATTATAGATACACAATACTAGGTTCCACATTAGGAGTCGCCACGCAAAAAAGGATCTGGCGGTAATTGTAGATAGTACATTCAAATCACAAGTGTGCAGTGGTGGCCAAAAAAGCCAACAGAATGTTAGGAATAATTAGGAAAGGAATAGAAAATAAAATAAAATAAAAGATAACATAATGCCTCTGTATCACTCCATGGTGCGACAGCACCTTGTGCAATTCTGATCTCCACATCTCAAAAAAAGATATAGCAGCATTAGAAAAGATACAGAGAAGGGTGATCAGAATGATAAAAGGGATGGAACGACTCTCCTCTGAGAAAAGGCTAAGGAGGTTAGCACTCTTCAGTCTGGTGAAGACATGGCTGAGGGGGAGGTATGATAGAGGTGTATAAAATCCTGAGTGGAGTGGAATGGGTCGATGGGAATTGATTGCATACTCTCTCAAAAAATACAAGGACTCGGGACATGCCATGAAGCTACAGATGTGGTAAAAGTAGTGTATCTGGGTTTAAAAAAGGTTTGGACAAATTCCTGGAGGAAAAATCCATAAATGTTGGTTATGGTAGACTGATAGAAAACCATTGCTTATCCTTGGGCATAAGGAACATGGAACTGGCTACTTTTGGGACTATGTCATGTACTTGTAATCTGGATTGGCCACTGATGGAAAAAGGACACTGGGCTTGATGGACCTTTGGTCTGACCCATTGTGACAGTTCTTGTGTTCTTAGGAGCACGTACAGTAGACTGTCAGACAAACCTGGCTGTGTGAGAGCATGCATTTCTACTAGGATTTCTATTGATTATTATACTCGCAGCCTACCAGACTGACTCAGCTGCCAATTAATTCTGCTGCCTTCACTTTCTTGCAAATAAGGATCCTCTTTGCTTATCCCATGTCTTCATGAAGTCCATTAGCATTTCAGCCTTCACTCTTCACCCTGTCTGACTACTGATCTAGGGCAGTGGTTCTCAGTCCAGTCCTTAAGGACTACTTGACTGGTCAGGTTTTCAGGATATCCAAAATGAATGTGCATGAGATAGATAGATAGAGAGATTTTCATGCACTGCCTTCATTGTATGCATATCTATCTCATGCATATTTATTTTGGATATTCTGAAAACTCAACCGGCCAAGCGGTCCCTCAAGACTGGGTTGAGAAGCACTGGTCTAGGATATACTGTATGTATTCAGATATCTTATTTCTTTTTTCTTAGTACTTTTTCTTTTCCCTGTGTACCCAAGTTTCCTTCTTACTCTAACCACAGCTATGAAGCCATCAGATATTTTCACCGTAAGATCTCTTTCCTATTGTGTGGATGTCCGTCACTTTCCTCTTCTGCTTTTGTGTATTACTTATTTGGATTTCTGCATTCTAAAACTCATAACTCGGCATTTTTAAGTATTGAAATTTTGCTGCCATGAGGTTGACCACTACTCAGGGACATACCTTCTACTTCTTTAAGTGTGTTTACTCTGTTTTCGATCATAGAATTATCTGCAAAAAGCAAACCTCTTTCTAACCCTTCCACCATATCACTTACAGATATCTTAAACATAACTGATCCCAGAACAAATATTTGAGGCAGTCCACTCATCTCATTTCTTTCTTCAGAGTGAATTTTGTTTTCTATTAATCTCTGTTGGATATAGCCAACAATTTCTAATCCAGTAAGCCACCTCAGGTTCTATTCTAGACAGCTTAGTTTATTTTTTTAGCTTCTTATACGTCTGTTATTTGGATATTCAAAGGCATTTCAGTGGTTTGCAGATGTGCAAAGTGCCTAAATGCTACTCAGCAGCAGGGCATGCTAGGGACAGAGTACACAGGTATAACTGGCTACTAGCAATATTCAGCCGCTAGCCGCTTATCCTGTAGCCAGCCAATGTCACTGTGATCATCCCAAAATGATAGATACTTTAGTTCTTTTGTCGGGCACCGCTGAGAACATAACATAAGATATGCCATACTGGGTCAGACCAAGGTCCATCAAGCCCAGTATCCTGTTTCCAACAGTGGCCAATCTAGGTCATACGTACCTAGCAGTATCCCCAAAAGACACAGGTTCCACAATGCTTGTACTGGGTCAAGCATTGATATCCTGGGTCCCTTCTTAATAATGGTTTATGGACCTTTACTCCAGGACAATACTGCAATCTGTCCACACCAATCAAGCGGTGTCCATTTTATTCTTATATAAAATGTGTCTAAGCTTAATCACCGTCACTTCAAACAACAACAAATTATCTCCAAAAGTCCGCTTATCTGAATCCAGTGAAAATCACAGATGAAAATAGCATGACGTGCACGTTTCGGGGTGCTCATACCCCTGTATCAAGTGCTCTGTGACTTGTTGTAACTGCAACTGCTACAAAACGCTACCAACAGAGGCAGCCAATCAAATAAGGGATTGAAATGAAATTCATCTGATTGGCTAACAACAGCTGCCACTCATCTTAGAACACACCAATACAAATGGGGAGTCCCACAAACCCAGGGAAAACCCACCAGTAATTGGAATTGCGTCAGAATAAACTAATCCAATTAATCTCACGATTCATACCAGCCGGGTGAATTGATTGTAATAGATGGATCCATCGCTGTTCACTCCACTGTAAACGAGCTGTAAACATATACCACATAAGTGGAAGTGCAGATAGTAAACCATCGCCGATGATATATCTGTCCCGTTTTGGGATCAAGCCAGGTGGTACTGGACAAAGTAGTAGTACAGTAAACATATTCATTACAAGGGTAATGGCCACGGGAATTTACATCAGGGTAAATTGGTCTATCCAGGGACACCGCAGATTTACAAGAAAATCCCTGAAATTAAAACCTCACAGAAAGGCTAACCTCAATGGTTTATTAAAACAAGAATGCAAAGATAACACAGACCAATGTTTCCTCAAGATGTGCACCACTTCTGAACTATGACACATAGGGCAATACTCCCACCATCATATCATCAGTGAGGTCATCCGAAGTACGAGCTGGAGCATCAAGTAGCCATTCATGGTGGGTGTAACATGCGCGTCGATAAGCACGAGTCACTATAACAGTTAAAGATTAATATACAGTGTGTATATAATCCCCCCTCAGGTCTGTGAGATTCATCAGATAAGGTTTTTGGTGCAGATCTTGTACCATTTTGGACCATGCTGTGTTCTTTTAGAACTCTAGAACCTATTCTCAGTCAAAGGAATCAACCAGGCTCATTTGACACAATCTCCCTCTGGTTAAAGCGTGCCGCCTTGAATCCCACAGCTCACCAAATTCAAGATACTTCTCTGTTCTTTCCTTTAGAAGAGATTCCATTAAGTTTCCTATCATTGAAGAAGACAGATTAGCTGGTCTGTAAATTCTGAGTTTCCTATACCATGAAATACAGTTGTGTGGAACCACTCCCATCTCTAAACCCTCAATATTAAGTTAGTCTAATAAAAAAGTATCACTTTATTTTTTTAAAATTATTAACCTTCATTTCCATGGATTCAAGTGGACTAATAGAGTAGTATGGTTACCATATCTCTGAGGTGACAACTCAATTTTTCAGTCTCTGAGTGAGCCCTAGGACTTTCTTGGTCTTGCTTATGTATATTTTAATGCTAAATCTGGCCCTGTTTCCCAGTTATTTTCCCTGCTCACCTCTTCCTCAGATCCATCTTATGTTTAGAATGCTAATGCAACCTTTGAGTACCTTTTCTCGTGGCAGTGGGTTGGGTGTTGGGTGGCTATGTTAAACCCTGTACCTCTTGGACCATTGCTGGATGGAGGATGAACTCCAAGACCCCTATCCACAGCATTGCTATGAGTCGACATCAACTCAATGGCATGTAACAACAACAGCAGCTGCTCCTTTTAATTTAGCCCACTGTTTTTCCTCTTCACCTACATCTTGATATGTTTGAAATTCAGGACTATGAACTTTGTGACCCTTCTTTTCTTTAGAACTCATATCATCTCTCTGATAACCTCTGGTGCTCAGGTTGGCATCATGACCTACCTGGGCATATGAAATGCTTTCTCTGTTAGTAAGTACAAGGTCCAGTATTGCCCTTTCCCTTGGGAGAGCCCTTTGAAGGGAATCCAGGATCTCTTGACCCTTAATCAGTTCTACAGATGGGATACTCATCATCATGGCAGGTTAAAGTCTCCCACCAGCCACACCACCTTTCATTCTCATCTTTTGGATATCTTTGAGTAGATGTCCATCCAATTCTTCTAAGTTGGAGGTCTTTAGCCCACACCATTGACCAAGAATAGTCCAGAGCACATCCTCCTTTCCACATGGCCCCTACATTTCAGTTGCTTTTATGTTATTTTTATGTAAAGAGGTATTCTTCTCCCTTTCCTGTCATTATAGTGTTGTTAAGCACCCTCATGCTAAATGTAACCCTCCATAATGTTAAGTATGTTAAATGTAACCCTCCATAATGTTAAATCACAACGTGGCTAAAAACTCAAAACCTCCACATAAACCATACTAAAACAGAAGTTCTTATTGTAACCAAGGACAAAACTTATACTCCACCAACACACATAAGACTTCAAAACCAAGAAATTAAAATAAAAAACAAAATAAGGTATCTAGGCGTTATACTAGATACTCATCTAACGATGGAAACACACATTAGCAATACCATAAAGAAAATTTACTTCAAACTCAAAACCCTCAAACAACTTCGACCGCTAGTATTTACTCAAGACTTTATCAGCATAATCCAAGCAACAATAACTCCACATTTTGACTTTGCCAATATAATCTTAATAGGCATATCAAAACAAAACATCAAACGATTGCAATTAGCGCAAAACGCAGCAGCCAGAATTATATTGAAAATTAACTCACTCCAACACATATCACCATTACTAGCCTCCCTCCATTGGCTACCAATTCAAAGTAGAATAACCTACAAAGCAATAATAACTGTATTTAAGGCGTTATACGACATGGCCCCAACCATGCTATGTAACTTAATACACAAAGAACCATCCAAACCCACACACAGAAAAGGTCAACTAAACAGATTAAAGACCCCAAAAGATTATACAAGAGCCCATAAATCAACAAACAGAGCCTTTTCCCACATAGCCCCAATGACCTGGAATTCCCTCCCGGAAGAGCTACGAATCTTAACCGAAATCATGGAATTCCGTAAAAAATTGAAAACTTATCTGTTCACCAAACACTATAACATAGATAACTCAGCGCCTGCACTAGACAAAGGTTAAACAGGTATTCAGTCCACATTAAGCAAAAGCCTTTAACACAAACAAAAACACACACCACGATTACCTCTCAGCTTACATCCTTTCACATCCATGTATATATATACATATAAAAACTGTATATAGTTAATCTGTGCCACTTTGTATTTATCTCACATTGTTTGACTGTTTACTTATAATATGATGTTCCTTGTAAATATGTTCTGTTATAATATGACGTTCCCTGTAAAGCAAATTTACTTTGTTAATTGTTGTTCATTGTAAACCGCAACTGAACTCTGGAAGATGCGGTATATAAATATATATAAATAAAATAAATAAGTACTCTCATACTAATTGTAACCACCAATTGTGCTATCCAAATGTTGTTAAATACCCTCATGTTAAATGTTGTAAAGTACCCACATGTTAAATGTAACCCTCCAATGTGATGTAGCCACTTTGATTGTAGGTGCATCTGTAATATACAAGGTGGTATACAAATCTGTCTAAATTATCTTTTCTAAACAGATAATAGCCTGGTATGGACATATCTCATTCATCAGACTCACTTAACCACAACTTTGTGATAGCAACAATAGGGTCTGCCTTCAGCATCAGGGCTTGCCGATCTAGAATGTCATTGCTAAGACTATGAGAAATTTTGCTCCTAGCCTTTTAGTTGTTTGCCTGTATAACTTTACACCTTCTTCTGTTATCTACGCTTCTGCTCAAGTGAAATCTTCTGTTTTTGTCCATCTTCATTTGTTCATTGATGGTGACAGCCTGAATCAATCAGCTTACATCCACCATCTTTTCTCCCTCCTCCTCATTTCACATTTGTCGGTGAATGACTTGAATTTCTCATCTACGACCCTTTTATTGTCACAGAAAGGTATAGGTCATTATAGCCTTTTATTGTTCCAAACGTGGCCCCATGACCCAGTATATCTAAATTTCTATTCTTTGCTGTAGAGCCACATATAGGGTGAATAGGGCTCCTGTTTATCTTTGATTGATATTTCTTTCTAGCTGACTTTTTTTTGATTGAACTATGCTGAGGTGCATCTGTAATATAAACTCTAAAGAAATCCAGTCATCCTCTCTTTATATTATTTTACAGATTTAAAAAAAGAGCTCATGATATGCTTTTTTGACATCACTAAGAACTTCTATTTTCTTCCTGTTAAATTTTCCAGTTACTTGCTGCTCAGGTTTGAAGTTGGACTAATATATCATCCTGTAGAACTGATTCCAATCCCCTTGTCTCCCATTATACCTAACTCAACACTTACTCCTACCTTGATGTGAAAACAATATTGCTAAAAAAAAAAATTAATAGATAATTGCCTGTTGAACCAATTCATTGAGTGTCTCCTTTTCATTACAGATTTTTATTTTTCAGTCCCTCCTTTTTGAATCTAAGGGAACTGTATGCCTAGCAGTCATCATGAATGTGGCATAAACAGCCAAAGAATGAATATAACAAAGACTTTAAACACCTGTAAAACAGGGAATATAATCAAATTCCAATTCATCCTTCTCTCCTACAACACTGTGCAAAGTATATTGGAGAACACTATGTATGTGATGCTTGCATGTGTATACACATATGTATGTAACTGTGTGTGTGTATAAATAAAAAAAAATATATATATATATGGGAAGGACAAGAGAGCTAGAATTAAGACCAATCGAAATAAGAAAGAGAATAGTTTGAAAACTCTGGCACATCTCACTGTTTTAAAGGATTGATTATACTGAGGATAGATCATAAAAACTATTTTTCTCTGTGCTCCAGCATACAAAGGATAATTTCCAGCCTCCCGCACACAGGCCAGCGTTTGCATTTGCAATTGCCCTGGTCCTCCATGATGCAGGGTCTGCCTCAATCTGAAGGGGGCATAGCCCTTGGGCAGACTTTGGAGCTCCCATCACTAGTTCCTGCCCTGGGCCCCTGCATGCCTACCACCGCTCCTGCCCACACAGTTCTTGTAGGCCTGTGGGTACTTTATACTCCTGGGTCTGCAAGCTGATTTTCAAATGGAAACTCCTTGCAGAATTTCCCTTTGAAAATGATGGGGGGGGGGGGGGGGCTGTTGCTAGCAAGGTGTCTTTAACCTGCATAAAGCAGTTGCAGAATATAGGATGTAAAGTGACAGAAAGCAGGTGTGGGGATTTCAAAACCAAGTTTGTGTGCTCATTTTGTCCAGCCCACCGTGGCCTCACCTTTAGATTCACCCCTTTTTCGCACAGAGAAGATATATATACACAGATGTTTGGGGCCTTTTCTGATTCTTTGTCCCTAGAACTTTCTCTTCCTTGTCCGCCACACATGCAATTATACAAATCCAGATTGTTTATCCAAAGGCCAAAGGACCTTTGAGATCTTAAGTCACAATAGGTGGCATGTTTCAGCAAGAGGAATGCTCCCCTTCTCCTTTGCTATAATGTTTTCAGAAACAAGTTGCAACATAGTTCAGATTGTTTCTGAAAGATTTTTGCTGGGCCTGATTCTGACCTTGTGCTGGAAGCTGATTATTTTACTGTCTTGGTACAGGATGCGTCAAAATAATTTTGCTTAGGTCCGCACATCCAACGCTGTAACATTCCCATCTAGGGCCATTTTATAGCTTTACAGAATCACATGACATGCTCATTCTTGAATAAAAGCTATGTGAAATGTGAAACTGTTACTTCATGAAACAGTTTTGAAAATAAATTGTCCAAAAACTCTCACCATGGTATGTAATGCCAGATCTTTAGCACAAGGGGTCCAAATTTGGCAAGAGCTTTTCTAGAAAAGTAAAAACGTAGTGAGAAAACGTAAAATCACGGCGTCGTTCATAACATGTTCCAAGTTTTGGCCTAAAGAAATTAGGTACAAGGTGCAATTTTCCTCTAAATAATTTGCAAAGGGGAACAACAATCTTGTTTTCTCACATTTTGTTCAGAATTTTTTCCCAGCCTTGTACGGAGGATAGCGACTCAGTTAGACAAAGACTGTGCATGGAGGAGATGATGTGAACAATATCAGCCTCATCTGAGAAATGCTATACAGAGTTCTCTCCTTGATTCTTACTAATTACTTTTTTGGTGCCTTCATTGCAGGATGGTTCATTGGGGAACATTGATGACCTGGCGCAGCAGTACGCAGATTATTACAATACTTGCTTCACTGACGTGTGCGAGAGGATGGAAGAACTGCGCAAGCGCAGGGTTTCCCAGGAGATTGACACGGTAAGGTTTGATGGCATCCGTAATCATTTTCAATATGTTAGCCGCTGACAGAACTCCAGCAGCTTTCTCGGTGGCGATTTTTAGACTGTTTTTTTAAAGGGTATTCTAGAGATTAACAGGCAGCATTTGAAAACTTAATTTTGGGATGGATTCTGGGAATTTGTGAAGGCCCATGGAGGAACAGCCGGTAAGTGCATGCTACTCACGTGGCCATGTCTTGATCTAAAGAACGTTTTGACCTGGTGAAAAGTGGTATATAAGCATTGATAGACAGATAGATTGATTGATTGATTAATTTTAAAAAAAAGCAATATTCTGAGGATTAGTATTGGAAGAGGCCCTCGTGCATTTTGAGACCAGGATGCCTGGGAGAGCCATAGAGTGAACTGAAATGACTGGCTGTGGGAGGCCTCAGGGAACTGGAAATAAAGCATAAACACATTTTAAAGACATAGGCTTGATATTTTTATCCGTCTTGAAGCAACAAGGCAATCTGCCTTTTTCTCTCTGGCCCCGTCACTATGGAATGGCCTTCCTATTGCGCTCCGCCTGCAGCCATCCTTTAAATACTTTTAAGGCTGAGTTTAAAACTCATCTCTTCAAACTGTCCTTTCACCTTCCTGGGTAAGTCATTTTCTGCAAATTGGTGGAGGCTTAGGGCTCTCTCTCCTGAAAAACTCTCTCTTTTTGTTGAATGTCTGCCTCTTGGGAGTGAATGTTCTGACTGAATGCTGCTTTTTGGTTGGTATCTCCTTTGTCCTTCATCTCGGCTGCTCTATCTATGGCAGTGCTTTTCAAACTTTTATCCCGTATGACCCCATTTTAAAAACTGAAAATTCACATGACCCCAGATGATCTCTTTAAAATAGCAGCAGATCTCCAGCCTCCTTCCCCGCCCTCCTCTCATCTCAAGCAGGAAGGCAGCAGCAACAGTAGTGGCAGCAGCAGTCAGCTCAGGGTCCCTTGTATCAGAGTGCAATGTGTGCTCACAGACCCCAGTACTCAGCCTGGGTTTCCAGACTAACAGGAAGCTTATCCAGGAGGGGAAAAGGGCCTATGAATGTTCACTGGCTCACAGGCCACATGCTGACTGGTGACTTGGCATAGGTCAACTGTGAAAGCCCAGAGAGAAGGGGAAATGGCCATGTTTCTGTGACCCCATCCACTGGTGATGTGAGTCCACTTGGGGTGCCGACTCCAAGTTTGAGAACCACTGATTTATGGAGTTCCTTTCCCTTTTTCTATGAAGGTATATTTTGGACCTAGTTGTAAACTGCTTTGTGTACCCAGGAAAAGGCGGTATAGAAAAATAAATAAAACATAAACCATTCAGCCACAAATGTCAGTGTGTTTTAAAGTGCTTGACTGGCGCAGCTGAAAGTGAAACTAGATATTCAGTTTTGGAGCTTTCTGATATACACCACGGCACTGAATATCTGGTTTTGCTGCCAACTGGATCTGCTGTCCTTTTAGTGCTGACCGGATAGAAAAGTCACATAAAGTTAGGACATTGACTTGTGTTAATTTTATGCACTTCAGCTAGTCAATTAGTAGCTGAATGTTGCCACTGACCAGATAGCTGCTCCGCTCACAGATCTCCCCGGCATTAACTGGGCATCTTTCCTGTGGGGATATTCAGTGGTACTATCTGGATAGTGCCACTCAATATTGAGATCGCCGGAACTTATGCAAACAGCATAAACCCGTTTGAATATCAACCCCATAGAATAACTTGAATATAGAAGTACTATTCATTCTGTAACCTGGATGTCATACTTTTGGACCAGTACAGACATCCTTCTCTTTCTCTGTCTCGTATTATATATAAAATCAATAGACTATAAAGATTTAGATGAACAAATCAATTGAGCTTCCTTAGTGCAGGCACAACGGCTACTACGTATGATACTTATATCAAGTCTCAACAGATTCTCATTGAGTCTACGAGCCAGCCCAAAAACCTAGAAGCCAGCGGTTAAGACCTCTCTCAACACTGTCCCCAGTGAAGTTCAAGTGAGGGGAGGGAATCCCCTCCAAAATGAGCCACAGCTTTTTTAGAGACTAAGTTACTGAGTCTCTTTCCTTGTTCTGTGTACCTCTTCCCAAGCATGCGAGGCGTAAGTGGTGTGAAATTGCACATCAAAATAGTTGTGACAGTGGCGCCTGCTTTGTGGCAGATGTAAGTGCCCATGAGGAAATTTCGCTCTGCTCACATTCCTCTCAAATTCCCCCTTGTGCATGTCCATGCTGAAGGTTCGTGCTATTGGACTTGAGCAAAGTAGCGCATATCTTTACGCGGATCCCTTGTAAAATCAGCCCCTCTCTGGGCAGCGTTGGTCAGATTAAATGAATCGGTGTCTTCATGTGCTAATGATCTTTTCCCTTTGGCAAAAGTCAGGGAAGTGGCCTGCTTGCAACCAGTCTTCAAAGATTGAGGAGATGACTGAATCTGTGACTCGATTGGATTTGAAATTGAAGGGCATTAAAGACGTTAATGGGAATTTGGTTAAAGATAAGGTCATATGACATCGGGAAAATTGCAGAAATGGAGAATGCTGCTAGGCAGCTTCATCTGGGCTTTGGAGGTTTCCTGAAGGTTTCAGTTTTTGCCAAAAGCATCTTTTAAGAAATATCTAGTTGAAATTTTGGGACTTCTAGAAGGTTCTGTTCCACTGTTGAGCAAAGTATATTATTTGCCCATTTGTGGAAAGGAGCAGTCTGCAATACATCAGACAGTTACCTTAGTATATCTGGATTTTCAGAAAGCTTTTTAACAAACTCCCTCATGGGAGACTCTTGGCAAAATTAACAAGTCATGGGATAGGAGGCAGTGCACTGTTGTGGATCAGGACCAGTTAAAAGATAGAAAGCAGAGGGTAGGACTAAATGGCCAATTTTTTCAATGGAGAAAGGTGAATAATGGAGTAGCCCAGAGATCTGTGCTGGGCCTGCTGCTTTTTAACATATTCATAAATGACCTGGAAATGGGAATAACGAGGGAGGTGATCAAATTTGCAGATGACACAAAATTATTCAAAGTTGTTAAAACACTAGTGGATTGTGCAAAATTGCAAGAGGGCCTTGATAAATTGGAAGACTGGACATCCAATGGCAGATGAAATTTAAGTTATGCACCTAGGATAGAACAATCCAAGCTACGGTTATACGATACAACGTTCCACATTCTGAAGCACCACCCAGGAAACAGATTTAGGTCATCGTAGATAATATATTGAAACCCTCTGCCCAGTGTGCAGCGGTGGCACAGTAAGCAAATAGAATGCTAGGAATCATAAGGAAAGGAATGGAGAATAAAACCAAGGGTATTATTGGAGTGGAGGAGTGGCCTAGTGGTTGGGGCAAGGTACTTCAGGCCGGAAGGTCAGGGGTTCAAATCCCACTAGAGGACAGCAACCTTGGGCTGGAAGGACTGGGGTTTCTAGTCCCACAGGTGCTCCTTGTGGTCTTGGGCAAGCCACTTAACCCTCCATAGCCCATGTTCCCTGTAAAATAGTTATCTCCAAGTTATAATGCCCTGTTCAATGTAATTTCAGTTTGTTCAATGTAAACCGCACTGATGCAGAATAGCGCAGTATATAAGAGAATGTAAATAAATAAACAAATTATAATGCCCTTGTATCATTCCATGGTATTACCGCACCTTGAATATTGTGTGCAATTCTGGTCATCGTATCTTAAAAAGGATATAGCAGAATTAGAAAAGATACAGAGAAGAGCCATCAAAATGGTAAAGGGGATGGAAGGATACCTCTGAGTAAGGGCCTAAAAGATGATGGCTCTTCAACCTGAAAAAGAGACAGCTGAGGGGAGATATGATAGAGATCTATAAATTAATAAATGGAGTATAAGGGGGAAATGTAGATAGGTTGTTTACTCCATCAAAAAGTAGAAAGACAAGGGGACACAAAATGAAGCTGCAATGTAACTCATTTAAGAGTAATAAGAGAAAATATATTTTCAGTCAACAAATAATCAATCTCTGGAATTCATTAAGGATGCAGTAAAAGCTGTTAGTATAACTGGGTTTAATAAAGGTTTGGACTAGTTCTTGGAAGAAAAGTCCATAAACCATTATTAAAGAGGACCTAGGAAATCCACTGCTTATCCCGGGACCTTTTTGGGAACTTGCGAGGTTCTTGTAACCTGGACTGGCCGCTGTTGGAAACCTTGATGGACCTTGGTCTGACCCAGAATGGCATTTGTTATGTTCTTGCCCTCACCAAATAATCTGGATTTAACAGCAGTTTTGGAGGGCCCTAGCCTGGGGCACATTTCCTGGCTTCATTTGTTTTGGACTGGATTTGAACATGATTGTGAAACTGTGCTTCCAAAAAGCCCAATCTTTATTGGTAGAGAGTAGGTGTGTGTCCTGATGTTACAAAAGTTGCCCAGAGCACCGTGATGCATTCTTGGCTCTACACCAAGAGATTTGTGCTCTTTCATATTATGCTTCCCATGTAGATGATTAGTTCAATATCCAGGAGTTAAGTATGTGTTCTTTGTCCCAGAAGAATTTTCAGGATAGTAAAAGATACTCAGCATAGCTCAGTAAGTTTAAGTTGTCTTGGTTTAAGATCTTGGAGTAAGTTTCGCTATACCGTCTGTCTTTAATTCATTTTTTTAATGACTTCTCTGATTTTCTTTTTCGCCCCTTGTTTTTCTTTTGTTTTCTAGATTAGAACTAATGAAGTATGAAGTTTGTCTTTATGGTTACCTCTGTAGTTTTTTGTTTTATATCTTGGATTTTGTTTTGAGCTGATGTTCATATTACTGATACAAGATGTTATATTTCTTGTTATATGATTTGTTATGTAGTTTAAATAAAAATACATTTTAAAAAAGACCTTAACATGCATAGTAAGATGCTCTTTTGTCACCTTAATAAGGATGTGCAGTCTCACATGTAAATCAGAGTGTATTATATGCAAATTAAGATTCACAAAGCCTATAAGAATTAGCATTGTATACTCTTCTTATCAGCTATTTTCCATTGGCCTGAAAAAGTCACAATTAAAACATTTGTCTTACTGGTGCTAATTTTTTGCTGGCTTCTCTGGGGGTGAAAATCCACCCCCAACCCATGCTAACAAGCCCTTTTGCTTTCACTCAATGGCTGTAGGGGATTTTTTTTTCTTGCCCCTTAATGTCACTATCCCAAATTCCCTCCCAGCCACTCTTTCCCCCACCTCACCCTCAATTCCAAGCAGCATGAAACCTTCCCCTGCCTTCCACTGGCATGGTATCCCAACTCACCCTTCACTCCTCTTGTGGTACAATCTTGGCATTGCCCCTCTATGGATTTCTACCCCAAAGCGTTCCATCACTGCATAGTAAACCCTCAGATGAAGGATGGTGTGTATGAGAGAAAGCCAGAAGTGGATAAGATGGAGGGAGAATGGTGGTTGGATGTTATTTGGGAAGGGGGGTGACAGAGTGCTAGAGGGGTAGATGGAGGAGAACAGAAACATTGAAGGGAAGGGGAGAGAATGAGAACCAGAGGCCTGAAGGCACGGTAGAGGTAGGGGATCCAGAGGCGGTGATTGGGAGAAGGAAAGCGCGCGCGTGCACACGCGCACAAGTGATGGGGGTGGATTTGTGAGAGCTGGAAAGGGTGATAGGGAAGGGTGTAT
Organism: Ichthyophis bannanicus; assembly: GCA_033557465.1. NCBI lineage: Eukaryota > Metazoa > Chordata > Amphibia > Gymnophiona > Ichthyophiidae > Ichthyophis > Ichthyophis bannanicus. The sequence goes on from CM066033.1 coordinate 551,879,523, forward strand.
GAGAGAGAGAAAGCTAGAGAGAGCGATTGGGAGAAGGGGAAAGCATGCAAGGTGTTAACTCAGAATGAGAGGAAATCAGAGAGCGATTGAGAGAGCATCAAAGGTAATGACTGGGAGTTAAGTGTCAGAGTGGGGATGATGGGGAGTGAAATAATAAGAGAAGGGATAAGTGGGTGTGAGGGAGTCAAAGGGAATGGGAGAATGTGGGATCAGGTGAATAAATGTAATAGTTGAGACAGAGAGTAAATATGGGGATGGTTGAGAGAGAGGGTCAATATGGGGGGTGATGGAAACTGATAAATGAAACAGAGAATGGCACTTGGGGGAGAAGGAAGCCACAGAGTAGGAGACTGATGGGGGAGGGGGAGCCACCTAGTGGGAGGGGAGAGTTGTGGGAAGTCTAGGTAACTGGAGGATGAAAGCTGGTGAAGGAAAAAGAGTGAAGGGAGTGAAATCCAGCTATGAGTGGACATTGAGAAGGGATAGTGATGTTAAGAGAGATTTAGAAAGAGGATAGAAATGGAGCAAAAAGAGGTGAAAGGGAAAGACTGTTGTCAGAGAGGGAGAGGTAGGAGGGAAAGTGATGAAGACAAGAGAGAGAATAAAAATAGCATGGAAAGATAAGGGTCCCATGAAGCAGAGGATGCTGAGGCTGCTCAGTGATTTGGGAGAGGGATCTATCTGTTGCTGGGATTCAGGGAAACAGAAAATCCCCCATACTAACCAGATGAGAACGCAAGGGACGATTAGCATGGTCAGTTTTGGGAAGTGTACCTAATATATGTGGTGACTTTCTGGCAACTTTGTTCAGGGAGGTATCTGAGGACCATCTGTGGGTGAATGAGGAGATCCTTACCTTCTGGTCCTTGAGGGGTAGGGGAAGAAAGATTCACTTTGAGTGGATGGGCGCTTTACGCGGGAGCTGGATGTGACTCTCCATACAATCTTCACTCATCCAAATGAAGTCTGGTCCAGTCTAGGTTTTGACTATGTATGCAAAAATAGTCTTGATTATAATCCACTTGCTATCATTCCTGTAGTCTCAGTTAAATGGCATGTCTGTGATGCAGTTTGGGCCTTACTCGGGGCACAAAACAGTTCTGTGTCTTTGGAACAGTGAGTATCAAGCCTGATAGAAAAAGAATCTTCTTGCTCTCCTGCTGATTGCGCGAGTTATTGGCCAATTTCTTATTTACCAATGCTTGGAAAAATAATATAGTAAGTTGTTTAATATTCTTGATCCTTTTCAACATGGTTATCATCCAGGGCATAGCCCTGAGTTGTTGCTCACTTTTGTGATTAAATCCTATTACAGGATCTGGAAAATAAAATACAGCTTTGCTCATGCTTTTCATGGACATTTCAGCTGTTTGACACTGTAATTCATTCCGTTTTGGCAGAGATTGGTGCTAGAGGAGTAGTTTTGAAAGATCTTTCTTCATTTTTGAACAAATGTTACCAGCCATGGAGAATAGGACAGGATGTTCCCCGGGCGGCTTCTCTCCGCTCAGGGAGTTCTGCAAGCCTCAGCATTATTAGTATTTTTTTTTCTTTTTTTTGTTTTAGGATTTATACGGCTTCCTTTTGCTCCAGACTCTCATTGTTGGAATATTGATTTTAGACTTTATGCTGATGATGGTTTGCTGTTTGTGCCATTCTCGATAGATGCAGCCCTCTAAGATAATCAGTCAATTGTGTCACATTATAATCTGTATTTCATAAAATGGCCTAGCAACAAATTTTCAGAAAACTGAAGAGATGCTTGTCCATAGTGCGACTAGTGATACTCCTCCCACTTTGCTTTCTTGGAGGGAACATGATGCCTGCTTGTAACGAGCTTCACAGTACGTTGGTGATTTTGGTCTCCAGGCTTGTGATTGGGCCTCATATGGCTCAGGTGGTAGGTGGTGTATTTTGTAGGTTGCAGTTACTACGAGGACTAAGCATTTATTCAACCTTCCGACTGTGCAAGCAGTGGTTCTGCCTTATTTATTATATGGTAACATGCTGTGTGTGAGCCTTCCAGACAGTATTAAAACCTATGCAACTATCACATTACTCGTATTTTATCACCCCAGCTTTAGAAGACCTACGTTGGTTGCCTGTTGAGTACTATCCACAGAGAGGGAAATCTCATCACAGGCCACCCATGTGTGAAGGCTAAATAGATGCCTATTGTATAAAGACCCTTATGGCCCCATGTGTCTTTCTAAAATTGCAGAGGCAAAGCAACACATCTTGAATGAAGCTGTGGACATTTATGTCTGCTGGGACACAGGCGTAAATGTTTGCATGTAAGTTATAAACAAAGCACATAAATTTTGGCTTTGCTCATCCAAATTCCATCCCTGAACACACAACGCGTGGGTCATGTAAGAGTGCGTACCTTTTTGTCACTGCGTGTAATTTTATCAAAGCCCTTTTATGCTTATAAAAAGACCTTCATACGTGAGAAATCTTTTATAACATTGCCCCCCTAAAAGTGTTTGCTAAGTCTTTAGGATGTTGCCTGCAGCTTTGTCTACTGAGTTGTCCTCTGTCCAGACAGTATAGCAATATAAACCACTGCATACATTACATTCCAGTTAGGAGAAGTTGTTACATTTACAGTCTGTGTCCTTGGTCCGTAAGAGCTCTGTACAGGCAAATATTTCTTTCTGTGATAGGAGCACAGTGATGTAGTGCTTTACCATGTATTTATCTGTTTGTAAAAAACTAAAAACGTAGGGGGGATATTCAGCATTGGTGGCTAACCACCAACACTGAAACGTAAAACCTGGATATTCAATGTTGGGGTTATATCCAGCCCGGCATTGAATATCCGGGATGCCTGGATTGGCAGGAAGCTAACCGGTCAGCGGTGATATTCAGCTGCTGCCCAGTTAGCTTCAGCGGCGAAAGTTAGGCCAGCCTTTGCTGCACCTGACTCGCCACTTTCCATAATCGGGCAGAGGCTCAATATCGCCGCTGCCCAGTTATGGCTGGGTGCGGCCTCTGGAATGCTAACCGGTTGGCATCGGGGCACGCAGTGGTGGCACGCGGGGATATTCAGCAGCATTAAGTGCGTTAGTGCCGCTGAATATACCAGATAGAGGGATTAAGATGGTTAGCAGGTTTATGGCTTACTAAAATTTGCTGTGCTGCCCTTCAGTCAGCTGAGCAGTGTACAATAAAAACAGCAGAAAATCAGTAAAGGAATTCCAGTAAAATAGGAACGAGGGAGACGGTCTGCTAACCGTGTTAATCCTTTTGAATATCGGGCCCGTACTTGTTTAGTTCAGCAGTATAATTCTATGTTAAGTTTAGTGTAATTCTGTGATAACATTAGATATTTTAATATCTTGTCATGTTTTATATTCTGCTGACTTGTCAATTATGTTTCTTTTCATGTTTGCTACTATTACGATTGTTTGGATATTAGTCGCCTATTTATTTATTTATAATCCATAAAGCTGATTCTAAACCATTCTATGCGATTAATAATAAATGAACACTATGGGGGTCATTTTGGAAGTGCTTTGGACATCCGAGAATGGGCAGAGAGATGTCCAAGATGCAGAGATGTGTCCAGAGCCATCGTAGTTATATTTTGCATGCTAGTTCAATGCAACTCCCAGCACATCTTAAGCATCATTTATTTATTTTATTTAACAGTTTTTTATACTTCTTTATCATTTAAATCAAAGCAGTTTACATTGTAACTTAAACTTGGTAAATGTACATTAAACAGGGACATTGATAACTTGGATTTTTCTGAGCAGTGGAGGGTTAAGTGACTTGCCCAAGGCCACAAGGAGTACTAGTGGGAATTGAACCCTGGTTTCTGGGTTCCCAAGCCAGTGCTCTAACCACTAGGCTACTCTTCCACTCCAAGTAATTGTCAAACCCTTGAGATGTCTGTGGCAAAGACTTTTAGAAAACAATTAAGCACCATTGAAGGGTCACTCCTCTATAACTCTCTTCCCCCCCCCCCATCCCAGGTTTACGAAGCTAGGTTTTCCGGAATTGGGAGCCGGGGGGGTGTACAATCAAGCATCTATGTTTTGGTTGCTTGGGGAGAGAGAGAGAGTCATTCCAGTCTCTGGTAGAACATTATCACATTTCTCATGAGGAGTTTTTTTGCCTATTTACAACTTTGTCATTATGTTTTGCAGATCCTGTTCTGATGCAAATTTCTGTTATTTGGAAACCGCACTGATACCAAAAAGCGCGGTATATAAGAACTGTAAATAAATAAATAAATAAAAAATGTTTTGAGTCTCGGTGCTGAAACTTTGAGGGAGAATGTGCTGGAGAAATTTACAAAGGTATCACACTCACAAATGGATACTTTCACTGAGGTTCACATGACAGACCTGCATCAGTTTCTTTAAATTAGCACAGAAATCTGTGATTTTGCAAATATAGCTGCTAAGTGGAGTACAGAGTTGAACTGTTACATAGCCGTTGACATGATTAAGATATGTATCATGGGAATAAGAGAACTCTCAGATAATATTGTGTTGAAAGAAGAGCATTAAAAATGTTTGATGGGAGCATATATACCACATCAGACCTTCCAAGCTAAGATAATAGACACAGACAATTGCTGAAAATGTGGGGAGATGTTAGGCTACGTTGGGACATGTCTTGACAGTGTCCTATGGTGGAACATTTTGGAATAAGATTTATAACAATCTGGTGGGACTCCTTAATGCATTAAAGGTCAGAGACGCTGAGCTCCCAAGTAAGCCTACAATACGCTATCTGGGTATTATACTTGATCAACGTTTTGACTTTAAAGCGCACATAAGCAATACCATCAAGGCTATATATTTCAAGCTTAAGACGTTACGTCACCTAAGACCAATGCTGGCACATGAAGACTACAGGACAGTCTTCCAAGCCCTGCTACTTCCTCACTTCGATAATGCAAACATCATCCTACACGGGATCCCCAAGAGTTCCCTAAACCAGTTGCAGCTTGCAATGAATGCCGCAGCACCTGTCCTCTGCGGAGTCTCAAGAAGAGACCACATCACCCCTATGTTAAAGGACCTTCACTGGCTACCAATAGAGGGCAGAATCACCTACAAGGCACTGCTCATTACGTTTAAAGCCATCAACGGGATATCACCCTCGTCCATCACGGCACTCATTACGCATATCCCCGATGATAGGTCAAGAAGGTCAATAGGCGCTAACACACTGTTAACCCCGATCGAAGTAACGAAATGCAAGCAAACAACTACGCTCCAAGGTGCTGGAATAATCTCCCGTCCAACATTTATTTATTTATTTACATTCTCTTATATACCGCGCTATTCTGCATCAGTGCGGTTTACATTGAACAAACTGAAATTACATTGAACAGGGTATTATAACTTGGAGATAACTATTTTACAGGGAACATGGGCTATGGAGGGTTAAGTGGCTTGCCCAAGACCACAAGGAGCACCTGTGGGACTAGAAACCCCAGTCCTTTCGGCCCAAGGTTGCTGTCCTCTAGTGGGATTTGAACCCCCGACCTTCCGGCCTGAAGTACCTTGCCCCAACCACTAGGCTACTCCTTCACTCAACATAAGATCAATCAATGATCTCTCACAATTCAGGAAAGCCATACAACATCATTTATTCCTCTCATACTACTCGCAAGCCAACGGTTCCCCTACTCCTTGCACAAACACAACCACCCAACAGCTATAAGAATGTAACAGCGACACTAGTAAGCTGCCATTGTCCAGATGTAAATAGTTCAATGTTAAGAATCCCAGTTAATTTGTCCTGTTTGATGTAAGCACAAGGCACTTCCCACCTTGTGTAAAATTGTTGACTGTAAACCGCACTGATGTCAAATAGTGCGGTATAGAAAAGCTAGAAATAAATAAATAAATAAAATAAAAATATTACAACTATTAGATAAACTGAAGAGTAGCAAATCACCTGGGCCGGATGGTATACATCCAAGAGTGTTGAAAGAACTGAAATATGAGATTGCAGACCTGCTATTAGTAATCTGTGAACTATCATTAAAATCATCTCTAATACCTGAAGATTGGAGGATCGCCAATGTAACACCAATTTTTAAAAAGGGTTCCAGGGGTGATCCGGGAAACTACAGACCGGTGAGCCTCATGTCAGTACCGGGAAAAATGGTAGAAACCATCATAAAGAATAAAATTACTCAGCATGTAAATAGTCATGGCCTAATGGGAGACAGCCAACATGGCTTTAGACAAGGAAGATCTTGTCTTACTAATCTGTTATGTTTTTTTGAAAGTGTGAATAAACAGGTGGACAAAGGTGAGTCGGTTGATATAGTGTATCTGGACATTCAGAAAGCCTTTGACAAGGTCCCTCATCAGAGACTTTTGGCAAAACTAAAGAGTCATGGGATAGGAGGCAGTGTACTACTGTGGATCAAGAACTGGTTAAAAGATAGAAAGCAGAGGGTTGGGCTAAATGGCCAATTTTCCCAATGGAGAAAGGTGAATGGTGGTGTACCCCAGGGATCTGTGCTGGGTCTGCTGCTTTTTGACATATTCATAAATGACCTGGAAAGTGGAATAATGAGTGAGGTTATCAAATTTGCAGATGACACAGAACTATTTAAAGTTGTTAAAACCCAAGAGGATTGTGGAAAATTGCAAGAGGACCTTGATAAATTAGAAGACTGGGCATCAAAATGGCAGATGAAATTTAATGTGGACAAGTGCAAAGTTATGCACCTAGGGAAGAACAACCCAAACTATGGTTAAACAATGCAAGGTTCCACATTAGGAACCACCACCCAGGAAAAAGATTTAGGCGTCATTGTGGATAACATGTTAAAACCCTCGGCCCAGTGTGCAGCGGTAGCCAAGAGAGCAAATAGAATGCTAGGTATCATAAGGAAAGGAATGGAAAATAAAACAAAAGATATAATAATGCCTCTATATCGTTCCATGGTGAGACTGCACCTTGAATATTGTGTGCAAGTCTGGTCGCCATATCTTAAAAAGGATATAGAGTTATTAGAAAAGGTTCAGAGAAGAGCCACCAAAATGGTAAAGGGGGATGGAAGGATACTCCTATGAAGAAAGGCTAAAAAGGTTAGGGCTTTTTAACCTGGAAAAGAGACGGCTGAGGAGAGATATGATAGAAGTCTATAAATTAATGAACGGAATGGAACAGGTAAACGTAGATCGATTGTTTACGTTATCAGAATATAGAAAGACTAGGGGACATGCAATGAAGCTACAGGGTAAACTTTTTAAGACTAATAAAAGAAAATATTTTTTCACTCAACGTGTAATCAAACTCTGGAATTTGTTACCGGAGGATGTAGTAAAGGCTGTTAGTGTAGCTGGGTTTAAAAAAGGTTTGGACAAGTTCCTGGAGGAAAGGTCCATAAACCATTATTAAGAAGGGACCCAGGATATCAATGCTTGACCCAGTACAAGCATTGCGGAACCTGTGTCTTTTGGGGAAACTGCTAGGTACGTATGACCTAGATTGGCCACTGTTGGAAACAGGACACTGGGCTTGAAGGACCTTGATCTGACCCAGTATGGCATATCTTATGTTCTTATGACCTGCCGCTTCTTTCTCTACAACATCAGCAAGTTCCGCCACTTCCTATCCGAACACACTACCAGAACGCTCGTCCATTCCCTAATCTCCTCTCGCCTTGACTACTACAACATACTCCTTGCTGGTCTTCCCGCAAGCCATCTCTTTCCCCTTCAATCTGTGCAGAATTATGCTGCTCGACTAATCTTCCGCCAGTCTCGCCATGCCCACATCACTCCTCTTCTCAAGTCGCTTCACTGGCTCCCTATCCAAGCCCGCATCCAATTCAAACTCCTCCTGCTGACCTACAAATGTATTCACTCTGCAGCCCCTCAATACCTCTCATCTTTTATCTCTCCCTACGTCCCCACTCGGCAACTTCGCTCCGCTAACAAACTACTTCTTTCTATGCCCTTCACTCGCACCACTAACTCCCTTCTTCACTCCTTTCACCTTGCTACACCCAACGCCTGGAACAGCCTACCTATGTCTATCTGCCAAACACCCTCTCTGGCCCTCTTCAAATCCAGGTTAAAGACCCACCTCTTCAATGTCGCGTTTAGATCCTGACTTCTATCCTTCATCCTAACCTAACCCTCATCTCATGTCCGAACTGTCTGAACACACTACCTAACGCTTTTAGCATGTAAAACCATATTGTACTTTACTGATTGTTGTGGCTAGATTGTAAGTTCGGACGAGCAAGCCTCTGAGAAGCAGGGACTCTCTCTTGTATGTATGTCTGTGCAGCGCTGCGTGCGTGGCGCTATATATAAGTGTTAAATAGTAGTAGTAGTACTCTATAGGCCCCAACCCCACCCATCCACAAGATGCCCACACACCATATATCCCTTGCTCTCCGTGCTCTCCCATAGTGGCGCCCACCAGCCAAGGCTCAGTAGACAGATGGGAGGGACAACCCCAGCAAGCAAGAAGTCCAACAGCAGCAGGTCTTAAAGTTTGTTCTACCCTCCCCAAGTCTATGCATCCCCCGGAGCAGTCAGACTACATCCTTCAGCTTCACTCCGAACAGGCTCCGCAAAGGCCAGTTTAGTTAGGAAAAAAAAAGTAAGTTTTTCCGTTTTGTGTGGCTTTCAGTTTGGAGGGGAATAGCAAAGCTGGAAGAGCTGTGAACATACTGGGGCAAATTTTATTTATTTATTTATTACATTTTTCTATACCGCCCCTTCCAGAGATCATGGACAGTTTACAATGAACCCAAGAACATGTTACATAGAACTGTTTGGCTGCAACTCTTCTGGAATAGTCGTTGAACAGGAGAATGTGCTGATTTTTATATTCTAAAGACTTCTGTCAGCGAAATTCTTTTAGAATTCTCTCCTTTTCAGACCAGATCGAATAACAGTCAATTACCGCCCTGGGACGCCGGCTGTCATTGAGTTTAGGGCCTATCTTGTTTGCCCTGCTGCTGGTAACCCCAATTGGCTGAGAAGCCATTCTTGATAAAATTTGTACAGTTCCTTGTCTGAGACCATCTCCGCCAGCCTGATCACTCCGAGATTGTTTTGTCGGGAGTGATTTTTCCTTTTCCTCAAGTTTCTCTAATAGCTGGGTCTGCTCTCAGGTAAGGCGCTCCACGGTCATCTCTAGCCTGGATGGTGTGGCCTCCTGTGTGGCCATGTGGATCTTGACCTCCGAAAGCCGCTGCAGTTGCGCCTCAAAAGTTTCTTTAATGCCATCTATAGTAGATTGCAGTCAGTTGAGGCAGTCCTCCAAAGCAGCTGTTGCCATCTTCAAAATTTTGGCAGCAAGGTCTCCCGCCCCAGCTGGTGCCGTTTTTTGCAGCTCTGAGGCCATTTTGGGGTCAGTGTAGCTTTTGGCTTAACGGCTTTTTTTGATAATCTTATGATTTATTTATTTTATTTATTTATTTAACAGTATTTCTAAACCGCCTTATCTTAATAATCAAGGTGGTATCACAGCAAGCAATCAGGTAAAGTGTGTGTGTTGTACATGCAGTGAGGATAAAACTTAGTTGTGTGAGGGATGTGTTGGGTGCTTGATTTGTTTGAGCTATATACAGGGTGGGCTATTTACAGTGGTGCTAGAATCATATTTTATATATATTCAGTTGTTTGGGAGGATTGGAGTGCTGTTATCCATTCTCTTAGGTTATGTGATGTGACCATAGTGCTCTATGAACAGCATGGTTTTCAGTTGTTTTCTGAAGTCTTTGAGGTCTGGAGTTGCCCTTAGATCGTCCGGTAGATTGTTCCATATTGTTGGAGCAGCCATGGAGAGAGCTCTGTCTGTTGTGTCCTTGCGTGTGTGCTTGTACTCATTTGGGGTGCTGACTCGGTTGCGTGTTTGACTTCTTCTGGGACGTGCGCTGGTTTCCGGTTGTATGAGCAGGTGGAGGCTGTTGGCTGATGTGTGTTCTTTTATCTTAAATAGGTTTATGATAGTCTTGTATCTGATGCGAGCAATGATTGGGAGCCAGTGTAAGTCCTTTAGTGTAGGTGTGATGTGCTCCTGCCTTGCGGCTCCGGATATGATTCGAGCTGCAGTGTTTTGTGCCAGCTGTAGTGGTTTGAGAGCTTGTTTTGGTAGTCCGAGGTATATCGGATTGCAGAAGTCCAGTATTGGGGTTATCAGTGCTTGACAGACTGTACGGAAGTGTTCTGGAGCGAGGAGTGGTTTCAGTCTCCTGATGATTCGCATCCTGTAATATGCTTTTTGGATTGTTTTGTCTATGTGTGGTTTGAGGTTGAGTTTACTGTCCAGAGTAACCCCAAGGTATCTCACCTCCGATCTTATCGGTATCGTGGTGCTTTGTATCTTTATGTTTGGTGGGTGTGTGAAGCTTTGGTTTCGAGTGATGATTAAAGCTTCAGTCTTGTTGTAGTTTATAGCTAGATTGTTGTTTTGGCACCACTTCGCCATTTGGGTAAGGCAGTCTGCTATCTTAGAGAAGTCCGGGTTTTCGATTGATATCGGGGAGTATACCATTATATCGTCTGCGTATATTGTGTATTGGATGTTGTTCTCTTTCATAATGTTGCATATTGGTTGGATGTAGATGTTAAAAAGGAGTGCTGAGAGTGCGGATCCTTGTGGTACTCCTTGTTGGACGTTTATGGGCCGGGAGGTGTCCTGTCCCACCTTGACCTGTAGCTGTCTTTCTGTTAGGTACGAGTGGAACCATTTTAGAGTGGTACCGTGTATACCAGTGTTCTTCAGTCTCTCCAGGAGTATATTGTGATCAACTGTGTCGAACGCTGAGGAGATGTCGATGAAGATCATTATAATTCCATTCCTGATGTCGTCAATTATTCTTATGATGCTGTCGAAGAGGTAGATCAGGAGAGTTTCGACTCCATGGTTGGGACGAAATCCGTGTTGGTTGTCGTCGAGAGTTCCGTGTTCGTCAATGTGTTCCTGAAGTTGTAGTTGAACCGTTTTTTCGATTATTTTTGCGAGGAAGGGTATGCTGGAGATTGGTCGGTATGCTGCTGGGTCCTTTTTGTCGAGAGAAGTTTTCTTTGTGATTGGTCTTACTGAGGCAAGCTTTAATTGCTGTGGCATGAGTCCTTGAGTGAGTGAGTTGTGTACCATTTTATGAATGTTTGGTATGAGGCTTGCTTTGGTGGCTTTGACCCATGACACTGGGCAAGGGTCTGTAGGAGCAGTGCTTGTGTTGATTGTGGAGATGATGTCTGATATCTGCTCTTTTGAGGGTGAGTGGAATGTGCCCCAGGTTTTGGGGTGGACGTTCGATCTGTTGGTTCTACTGGGTGTTGTGCGCTCTGTGGAGTGAAATTTGTCTTTGATGTGGTCGGCGAATATCTGTGGATCCACTTGTATTTCTCTTTCTGCTGCTTGCTCTTTTGTCAGGGTTTTTACTATTTCGAAAAGTTCTCTGGGTTTGTTGATGGAAGAATTTATCAGGTTTGTGTGGAATTCTCTCTTTGATTGGTTGATGTGTTCATTGTATTGTTTTTGCTTTGTTAGGTAAAGATGTTGGTCGGAAGTAGTTTTGTTTTTTCTCCATCTCCGTTCAATTTTCCTGAGCTCCCTCTTTTCTTGTCGTATTTTTGCTGAGTACCATGGTTTGTTTTGTCTCTTGTTGTGGTGTTGTTTCTTGGTCCTGTCAACGGATGGTTTGGCGGCGTTAGCTAGGACATTGTTCCAGTTGGAAACTTGTTCCTCCAGGTCCTCTGAGTCAATGTTCAAGTGTTGTATTGTGTCCTGGATGAATTCGTCCTTGTCAAATGACTTGAATCGTCTTTGTGTGTGATGGAATTTCGCTCTTTCACTTGTCCAGTCTTCTTGTGATTGCAGATTTGTCTCGATTAAGTAATGGTCAGACCATGGTACTGGGGTGATGGTGGGTGTAGAGATTAGGTCTCTTGAAGTTAGGTAGTTTGATGCGAAGATGAGGTCTGGGGATGATCCTAGTCTGTGTGTTGGTGCATTGACTATCTGTGTGAATTGAAGTGATGACATTGCCTGAAGGAAGGCCTCTGCATCTTTTGTATTGGCGGACTTGAGGTTGAAGTCTCCGATTAGTAGTGCTGGTTTGTTGTTTGACGTTATGGCACAGGCTTCTTCGAGTATGAAGGCTAGTTCGTCGGGTGGAGCACGGGGTGCTCTGTAGGTTAGGCAGATTGCAATATTCTTGTTCTTGATGCTAATTGTGTTACACTGCTTTGTATCTGTGAGATTCAGTGTCTTGAACTTGAGTTCTGTTTTTGCTATTATTAGGACTCCTCCTCCACGCTTGTGGATGCGTGGGCAGTTGTATGCTGAGTAGTTGTTCGGTACTAGTTGGTTGAGTAGTACACTGTCTGTAGGGTTGAGCCATGTCTCTGTGATGCATATTATGTCTGGCTGTCGCTCTTCAATGTGGTCTACCAGAGTGTGTATCTTGTTGCAGATGGATCTGGCGTTTATGAGCTCAATTGATGTTTTCTTTGTGGAAGAGGTTGTTGCGACGTGTGCTTCCTTAGGGCCGGTGTTGGGGTTTGATTTGTGTCTGTTTTGTCTCTTTGTTTGGGAGGTTGCGAGTGTCTCTTTGTGTGTGTGTTGTGGACCGAGATATGGCAGTGCAGTTGGCGGGTACCATGGTGTGTTTGTTTGGGGGTAGTGGGGGTGTGTAGTTGGTGGGAGGAGTTGTGTGACTAGTAGGTATAGTGGGAGGAAGTATGTGGTGTGCATGTTGATAGCTTGTGATGTTGATAGGGCGACGCCTGTGTCCTTAGGTTTTCGTCTGTTGTTTGCTTTTTTGAGGAGAGCTGTACTTGTTGCAGGGGCTTGTCCTGGGGATGTGAAGTTGTATCTGTTGCGGTGCGGGAGCCTGTCCCGTGGAGGGAGCCTGTCCCTTGGATGTGAAGCTGTATCTGTTGCGGTGCGGGAGCCTGTCCCGTGGAGGGAGCCTGTCCCTTGGATGTGGAGCTGGATCTGATGCGGTGCGGGAGCCTGTCCCGTGGAGGGAGCCTGTCCCGTGAATGTGGAGCTGGATCTGTGTGTCGGACGCCTTGGTGCGGGAGCCTGTCCCGTGGAGGGAGCCTGTCCCGTGTGTGTGGAGCTGGATCTGTGTTGGTCGCCTTGGTGCGGGGGCCTGTCCCGTGGATGTGGAGCTGGGTCTGTCGCGGTGCGGGAGCCTGTCCCGTGGAGGGAGCCTGTCCCGTGGAGGTGGAGCTGGATGTGTGGTGGTTGCCCTGTTGCGGGGGTCTGTCCCGTGGATGTGGAGCTGGGTTTGTCGCGGTGCGGGAGCCTGTCCCGTGGAGGGAGCCTGTTTCGTGTATGTGCAGCTGGATCTGTTGATGAACTCTTGGTCTGACCCACTATGGTACATCCCAAGTCCCTATGTTCTTATCTAGCTAAAGATGACATTGCTCTAACATAGCATCAGCACTGGCATATCTCTGGGTTTAAGGTATCAATCTGGACAAACATGGTAATACCAAATATGGCCTATAAACGATGGTAGTTAACGACACTGGCATATCCCTGGGTTTACAGTATCGATCTGGACAAACATGGTAATACCTAATATGGCCTGTAAACGCTGGAAGCTAACAACAGTATCCAGAGGGAACTAGTCACTAGAGTGCCCAACACTGATCTTGGATTCTAGTCCCAAACATGAATTTCTACCCTTTAAATTATTATCTTTATGAGAGGCAGGAGGATAATCCTAGCTGTAGAGAGTGGTGCTGCTGCAATCAGATGATTTAAACAGAACTATACATTCAATTGTTAGGAGTGCAGTTAATTCATATAAGTAATGAAGCAGTGTTGATAGTTTAAAAATCACTCAAATGAGTGTGACTTACGTGCCCCAGAGTTTCAGCTCTTTAGGCAGTTCGGCGTCTTCGGAGTTGGTATTCTGCGTTTCCACTGTGAGTTGGTGGATTGTCAGTTCCTTGATTGTACGCGAGCTCGACCCCGAGGGAGCTCAGCTGTACCAAGAGGGAGGTGTAGTCTCAGCGTCGTTTTTTCTGTTATGTTTCTGTGACGATCTTGGGGGTGCCTTTGCCTAAGGGCCGTGCCAAAGGGCCCTCTTGCGCGGCCCTCAGGCGCGGGCCCGCAAGGCGCGGGTGCGCCTGTGGCGTTCTCCTTTTAAATGGAGAGCTGTGCCCCGATTGGGTAGAGATGCTCTGAGACACGCTGCTGGAGGGGTGGAGCCAAAAAGCAGCTTCCCCCGAAGAGCTCTTTTGTGTGCAGCAAGGTCTTTTGTAGCTGGCTTGCTCTTTTCTTGCCGCCGATCTTCTGGAGCAGGGCAGGCTCCCTTCGATGAGGCTTCGACTCGGGTAGATGGCTCAGCTCCTCCTGGAGCTAAGCAGAGCAAGAGAGGATCCTGTGCCTGTGGCTTCTCCTTTTAAATGGAGAGCTGTGCCCCGATTGGGTAGAGATGCTCTGAGACACGCTGCTGGAGGGGTGGAGCCAAAAAGCAGCTTCCCCCGAAGAGCTCTTTTGTGTGCAGCAAGGTCTTTTGTAGCTGGCTTGCTCTTTTCTTGCCGCCGATCTTCTGGAGCAGGGCAGGCTCCCTTCGATGAGGCTTCGACTCGGGTAGATGGCTCAGCTCCTCCTGGAGCTAAGCAGAGCAAGAGAGGATCCTGTGCCTGTGGCTTCTCCTTTTAAATGGAGAGCTGTGCCCCGATTGGGTAGAGATGCTCTGAGACACGCTGCTGGAGGGGTGGAGCCAAAAAGCAGCTTCCCCCGAAGAGCTCTTTTGTGTGCAGCAAGGTCTTTTGTAGCTGGCTTGCTCTTTTCTTGCTCTTTTCTTGCCCCGCGGTATTCCACTCCTTAACTCTCACTATCTTGGGGTTGTGTGCTTCTGTCCCTCTGCCTTGAGCAACAGGCAACCCAGGAGATGATAGTGATTGTAGCCAGTTTTAAGAGGCCTAAGTCGGGAGGTCACCTCTGACATCTCACGCAGCTGTCCTCCAGCTATGCATCACCGTAAGTAAGTTGGTATCACTATTTAAGTTTGGTGATGATATTGTCAATTATTGGCTGCTGGCTCCATGTAATTCTTGGAGGGGTGATTGTGGGGGATAGGTGGGGGCTTAAAGGTAAAACAAATTACCAGTGTCTTATTTTTTGCTGCCGTTTTGTTGTTGGTCTGTAAAAGGAACGATTAGATACTGTACATTTGGTGGTGATTTGGCACTAAAGAGATTTAAGTAGCTGTAAATCACTTTGAATGAGGTTTCATAATTGTGGTATATAAGTGTTTTTAAATTAAATTAAAATATAATTCTTTCCAACATTCCATTTGCTGGAAAGCATTAAAACAGAAATCATGGCTGAAGCAAACCAGGCCCAATGATAATCACTGAAAATGTTTCCTGTATAGTGCTCTGGAATTCTGAGCAGCAGCTTCTAGGCCAGTTAGGAACTGCTCCGTGTGCTTGGGAAGAGCTCCAGCACCGTTCCTCTTGAAGATGAGTCCAAGTGGCCTTTCCAGTCTAGAGTGACTGGAGACAGTCTGTAGAAGCTCAGTCACTGGTCTAAGTGCACATCCCAAACGGAGTTTGTGGGGAGAGTGGTTACATTGTCCTGCACTAATGTGCTGAGGTTTATTAATTTGATTAACGGTCTTTCATTTAAGATATCAAAAGGGTATACATAATTTAAAAAAAAAAAGGAATATAGGAAAACAAAAACAAAAATACTAGGGCTGCATGATTTAGTGTATGTGTTAAGCAAGAGTTCTTTGCTCCGGAATCCAAAAAAATGTGTGGATCTGATGGTTACCTTTCCTATTAGATTCTTTAATTGTAGGGCCCAATATTTAAATTCTGCAGTTGGTATTTTGTTTTGTTTTTTTAAGTGCCAGCTGCGCATTTAGAAGTGAAACTAGATATCCAGAGTCAGAATCTGGATATGCTCTAACACTGACTGTCCAGTTTAACTGCTGACCACCTGAGCTATTCAGTCACTACTCATATAGCAAAAACCTGCATAAAGTTAGGCCTGATTTTTTTCCATATTAACTTTATGTAGATTACCTGGTTAGCGAACTGAATATCGCAGCTAACCAGATAACACAAAACTCTGCCGTGGCTCAGTCCATGGACCGCCCCAGCAAGGTGCAAGATGGTCAGAGGAAATACTCAGCGGCATGATCTGTTTAGTGCTACTAAATATCACACTGGCTGGCACTTATCAGGTTCACACATGTTCCTAACTGGATAACTGCTTTTAAATATCAGCCCAGTAGTTTCCATAAATGTTGTATTTTGACTTTGAGATAATTAAAAGCAAAAATATAAAACACTGTCTCTGATGTATTTTGAGACTAGCTTTGGCCAATGGATGAACTGGGGATGCAATGCACTCATAAGAAACCGAAAGCCAAACTCTACAAGTACCCAAAGAGATGCCAAACTCTTTAGGAAAAGACTAAGGGGCAGGTTTACTAAAGAGTAACGTGCGTTAACCATTGGGCCCATAGAAATAAGAGCTGTGGGCACTTAAAACATGTTAATTTCATTAGCGT
The DNA here is from genome assembly GCA_033557465.1 of Ichthyophis bannanicus. NCBI lineage: Eukaryota > Metazoa > Chordata > Amphibia > Gymnophiona > Ichthyophiidae > Ichthyophis > Ichthyophis bannanicus. The sequence goes on from CM066033.1 coordinate 551,896,024, forward strand.
GTATTAAAACCCTTAGTAAACTGCCCCGTATTGTACCTGGATGATTAATAATTCTGTAAGCTGCATTGCACATTATTCAGAAAGGTGGACTAAAAATCCAAATTATTATCATTCTTATTATCACTGTTAGCACTGGGGACAGTAAATGGGTTACAGGTTCAACACTAGGGACAAAACACTTTGATGTCCATGTCCCCCCCCCCCCCCCCGCCAAAAGATAGCACTGGTTGCTGCAGCGTGTAACTTTTCTCCAGTTCCACAGCCTTGCTTTGGCTGCAAGGGTCCCAAACACATTCAGCACCAGTTACAGGCACTTGGAGACAGGTCAGCTTACTAGAAGATTGGGGGGGGGGGGGGGGAGGGTGTTAAGAAGAAGAAGGGAGGATTCATGAGATTTTGTTCATGCCACACTCTTCCATTACTTTATGAATATGTTCCTTGAGGGAGAAAAGATTCAAAGCTGAAAAGAGATGTAAGGCGGGTTCCAAAGGTAAATTAATCCTTCTGTTTTCAAGCATGCTGTGGTTACACCTCTCCTCAAAAAACCTTCACTTGATCCCACTTGTCCTTCTAACTATCATCCCATCTCTCTCCTTCCTTTCGTCTCTAAACTACTTGAGCGTGCAGGCTATCACCGTTGTCTTGAATTCCTCTCCTCTCATACCCTCTTGGATCCTTTACAATCCGGCTTCCATCCCCCACACTCTACTGAAACTGCTCTTACTAAGGTCTCAAATGATTTGTTCTTGGCAAAGTCCAAAGGTTTTTACTCTGTCCTCATTCTTCTTGACCTCTCTGTTGCCTTCGACACTGTTGACCATAACCTTCTTCTTATCACCCTATCCTCACTTGGATTCAAAGACTCTGTACTATCTTGGTTCTCTTTCTATCTATCCCATCACTCTTTCAGTGTGTGCTTCGGTGGCTCCTCCTCTTCTTCAACCCCACTACCTGTAGGTGTTCCTCAGGGTTCCGTCTTAGGTCCGCTCTTCTTTTCTCTCTATACCCAATCCCTTGGCACCCTTATCTCTTCCCATGGCTTTCACTATCATCTCTATGCCGACGACTCTCAAATCTATCTTTCTGCACCTGTTATCTCTCCTGATATCCAGTCTAAGATCTCACTCTGCCTCTCTGACATTGCTGCCTGAATGTCCCACCGCCGCTTAAAACTGAACATGGTCAAAACTGAGCTTCTTATCTTTCCCCCAAATGCTTCCCCTCCTCTTTCCCCTTTCTCTCTCTCTGTTGATAACTCTGTATTCCTCCCTGTTTCTTCAGCACGTAACCTTGGTGTTATCTTTGATTCCTCTCTCTCTTTCTCTTCACATATCCAGCTCATTGCTAAAACTTGTCATTTCTTTCTATACAATATTTCCAAAATTCATCCCTTCCTCTCTGTTGACACCACTAAATTGATTGTCCATTCCTTAATCACCTCCCGTCTTGATTATTGTAACGTTCTCCTTGCCGGCCTCCCTGTAAGCCACCTCTTTCCTCTTCAGTCAATTCAACACTCCGCTGCTCGACTCATTTTCTGCCAGTCTCGTTTTTCCCACATCACTCCTCTCCTCATGTTGCTTAATTGGCTTCCCATCCGTCTCCGTATCCAATTTAAACTTCTCCTCCTGACCTATAAATGTATTCACTCTTCTGCCCCCCAGTACCTTTCATCTCTCATCTCTCCTTACACTCCCTCTCGGTTGCTTCGCTCTTCTAACAGTCTTTGTTTATCTGTGCCCTTTACTCGTACTGCCAATTCCAGACTTCGCTCCTTCCAACTGGCAGCACCCTTTGCTTGGAATAGTCTTCCTACCTCTGTGCGCCAGGCGTCCTCCCTGGCCATTTTCAAGTCCAGACTAAAATCCAACCTCTTCACTATTGCTTTCCATTCCTGTCTTACCCTGTCTTGATCTCTCTATCAACATTTGCTTACTTTGTCCTGTAAATTTTTGTTGTTTGTATTATGTAACTTATTTTGTTTTCTGTCTTATTAGATTGTGAGCTCTGATGAGCAGGGACTGTCTCTCTTCTATGTTTGTACAGCGCTTTGTATGTTGCGGCGCTTTATAAGTCTTTAATAATAATAATAATAATAATAATATTCTTTGTAGTACCTCAGCTGTCTTTCATACAATGGACTGAAATACACATAGACCAGGGGTCTCAAACTCCAGTCCTGGAGGGCCGCAAACCAGTCAGGTTTTCAGGGTATCCCTAATGAATATGCATGAGACATATTTGCATGCACTGCCCCCTTATATGTAAATATATCTCATGCATATTCATTAGGGATACCCTGAAAACCTGACTGGTTTGCGGCCCTCCAGGACTGGAGTTTGAAATCCTTGGTCTTTGTGTATCTGAGGGAATGGAGGGTTAAGTAGCTTGCCCAAGGCCACAAGGAGTGCCTATAGGACTAGAAACCCCAGTCCCTCCGGCCTGAGATTGCAGTCCCCAGGTGGGACTTGAGCCCCTGGTCCTCTGGCCTGAGGTACCGTGTCCTAGCCACTAGGCCACTCCTCCCTCACTGACTGGTTTGCGGCCCTCCAGGACTGGAGTTTGAGACCCCTGACATAGACTGTGAGCCCTTTGGGGACAAGGGAATGTATCCAGTACCTGTTTGTAGTGATTACATAATGTAAAACAGCTTGATTGAAAGATAAGGCAGTACAGAAAACTGATTAAATAAAATAAATAAATAAATACATAAATTTAATCAGAAGCAGGATAGCTACTACTGGGCAATAATTCATTCATACCAAGGGGTCTAAGCTATTACTTTTCATTTCGGGAGTTAAAAGTAATCCCCCTAACTTGGAGGGAAAGTAGCCTTCCCCAGACATCTATTTATAGATATTTCAGTCCATCTGGCAGCATTTAATGGGGGTCTCCTTCAAAAGACCACTTGGGCAAGGATCCAATCTATTGCTACCTTCACGTTTTTCTTTAACAGCGCAGTAATCTCCTCCCACAGCCAATCCCCAACCACTAAACCTGTTTCCTCCTCATCTTTCAGCATAGCTAATGCCAAACTTGACAACTATGGTCGTCTATCACTTTCTGCCCACCCTTTTATCTGTTGCGGTTGTAATTCCAAATGCAGATTTACTATTTTTGATTTAAATGCTTCTGCAAAATTCCTTGCCCACAGGCTCTCCACTGTGGAATGATGAGCCTCCATCCATGGGTTCGGTAAATGCTTAACCACTTCAAAAAGCTCCTAGGTGCTATTTTGGCCACTCATAATTTTAATTGTACAGTTAAAATATAAAATGATGTCCTGCCTGTTATTGCCCCTGTCCTCCCTTCCTTCCTTCTGTCATTTTAAATCATTGGTTTTCAACCCAGTCCTCTGGAATCTCCAGGCAAGTCAGGTTTTCAGGATATCCACAGTGAATATGCATGAGGTTAGATCTGCATGCACTGCTTCCATTGTATGCAGATCTATCTCATGCCTATTCATTGTGGATTCCCTGAAAACCTGACTGGCCTGGGTGTCCCAGAGTACTGGGTTGAGAACCACTGGTTTAAATATTAAAAAGATTCCCATAGTGCAGGAGTCTCTCTCTCTCCCTTCCTCCTTCCCTCCTGCTTTTGAAATATAGAAATCTATTAGGGTCCTGAAGTGGCCGGGTCTGACTCTTTCTTATGATTCTTCGAAAGCTTTCATTTTAAAAGCATTTGCATGATTAGAAAAGTTTGTTATAACTAAGATGCACTAATGGCATAATGTTGTCAACTATGAGCATAAGCTGCACGTTTGTGAGCAGAGTGGAAACTTGTACTCAAACTGTGGCTGTGGTTGAAAAAGGGGTAAAATAATTGAGAGTCATCATTGACCCTTTCTAAGAGTAATACGACTACTTTGTAAAATGGAAAATATTGAAAATTTGAGAGATGCAATAAAAGGTTATTGAATTTTCTGAAATTTTCTAATATTTCTGGTTTAAATGTGTTCAGAGGTTACCTTAAAGGAGTACTTGTGTTTCAGAGTCTCTGCCTCCTATATTATCCGCGTTTATTTGCCTTCTCAAGGCAATGTTAGTTGTAATGTACAGACAGATTCTGGTGCTCCAAATGAAAAAGCTAATTATTATTTGGTTGATTTATCTGCAGAATTACTCCCTGAGGTAACTGAGAAAGCTACGTTTCTTCTAACTACTTTTAGAGTCTGTTTTAAATGGCTTTTCAAGATGATTTTCCCAGCGCATGATAAACATGTTTAAGAAGTGTAATTAAGATTTTTCCAGATGTTTCCTTTGAAACTCAAAATCGTAGAAGAAATTTTCTGGCATTGAAATCTCAAGCTCTCACCCTCGGTGATATTTTTCTTTTGAATTACCCCTGTAAAAATTAGATATACATCACATTTTTATTCTTTCTTTGATCCCATACAGTTAAAATTTTTCTTAGACCGGAAAAAGGCAGAAAGCCGTCCAGGTGACATGAACAGTGCTGAACACAGAGGTTTATTTTTCTTCTTGCTTTTGACCCTTGAGAGCCCAGTTACTATTTTCTTCTTCTTCTTTTGGTTTCATAGACTTGGATCTCTCTTTTGTGCTCTTATCACTGTCATTATCATTTTCTGGAGTATCTTGCTTGATGCTATAGGATTTGTTATGTATTTGATGACTAGATTTTCCCTTGTTTATCCATCATAAGATCTCAAGAGTCCTAGAGAAAGCAGAATAACCTATAGGATGCAGTGATACCAGAGTACGGATGATATAAAAATGAGGGGAACGGGTCAAATTGGAAGAGGATAGTGCTATATGTTAAAGATGGCCTAGAGTCACACAAGGTAGAAGCCCTTCAGGAAACAACTGCTCTATGAAATCTTTATGGATAGAAATTCCATGTGCGACAGGGAAGAGTATAGCAGTGTGGGTAGACTATCGTCCATATACTCAGGATCAAGAAACAGGCGGTGAAATGCTAACATAAAATAGGAAAGCTATGAAAATTGGCAACACGATAATGACGGATTTCATTTACCTCAATATTGCTTGGGTAAATGTCTCATCAGGACCCACTAGGATGCCATAAAAATTAGTTTGTGGAGTAGCTTCTCCTGTAACCAGCTGAGGGATGCTACTGCAATGCAGGTCCTAGTGGAAGGGATAACAGATGTAGAGCCTCTTGGCAATAACAATCATAACATAATCAAATTTGAAAGAATCACTGAAGGGAGAATGTATCATTTAAGTCATAAGAATGTAATCATGCACTGATTGCGTGGGAAGGTTATTAAGTCACTATGAGTCCTTACAAAGAAGATTGTCCTCTCGGTGTTAAGCCCCTGCATGAAACTAGAATCTTTTTGTGACCAAGTGGAGCTGTGTGGTTAACTAATGAAAGTGGAATTAATGGTATTAAGCTATTCTAAATCTGAAAAAGTGAGCAAGAGTTCTATGTCCCACTCAACTTGAAACAACCTCTCCACCTGAAGCTGTGAAGGCTAAAAGAGAAATAGATATTTCCTTATCGTCACTCCAGTCCAGTCCCTTTACTTCTGGGTTGCGCAACCCTTCCAGCAGCTTGGAGGCTGAGCCCATCCTTTTTGAGGATGGTGCGTATAAATACCACTGGCACCACCCACAGATCCCAGTATTCTCAGCCTCCAAGCAGCTGGAGGGTTCCGTAAGCCAAGGGCTTACTGGAGTCTTCGGTTTTGATCCCTTTTAACTAATTTAATTTAATTTACTTAATTTATTTACCTTTAATTTGGGTTTTAATCTCTTTATTTTACTGGGCATTGAGCGCTTTGTGCTGTGCCTTTAAAGTTTTCTTCTCCCTTCCTCTCCTCCCCCCCCCTCTCTCCTCGGAGCCCTCATTCCCGGAGGAGGCGGTTTACCTGCAGCAGCGAGGAGGACCGGGGAGATCTCCTCTCGCGTGCTGGACCGGCCGGCATCCAGGGGCTCTTCGCCGAAGGCCGGCCCTGCCTCGCGCCGAAGCCCTCTAGGTGGCTGAGCGCTTGAGGCGGCGCCGCGCGGCTGAGCGCTTGAGGCGGCGCCGCGCGGCTGAGCGCTTGAGGCGGCGCCGCGCGGCTGAGCGCTTGAGGCGGCGCCGCGCGGCTGAGCGCTTGAGGCGGCGCCGCGCGGCTGAGCGCTTGAGGCGGCGCCGCGCGGCTGAGCGCTTGAGGCGGCGCCGCGCGGCTGAGCGCTTGAGGCGGCGCCGCGCGGCTGAGCGCTTGAGGCGGCGCCGCGCGGCTGAGCGCTTGAGGCGGCGCCGCGCGGCTGAGCGCTTGAGGCGGCGCCGCGCGGCTGAGCGCTTGAGGCGGCGCCGCGCCCTCACCGCGGCCCTTCCGACCTCGCACTACAACCCCCGGAGCGGGGGTGCGTTGTAGGCAGCTCCGGAGGCTCTGGATCCAGCGCAGATTAGCGCGGCAGCTCCAAAAGCATAGCGCAGGCCGGCGGAGCGCAGAGTCGCCGTTCCCCGATGTGGGCTCCACGTGGTTGCGGCCTACCACGTGTATGAGCCAACGGAGAGCCTTGCCTTCTTCTGCCTGGGACAACACTGAAGGAGCACCCAACAGCAAGTACTGGGGAGAACCTAAATTGGTTTAGGGGGTTGGTTTTTAAATTTATTTAATGTTATTTATGTTTAGCCTTACTTTATTTTTTATTTAAGTCGTTTTTCCTAGGCTACTTGCTGGGGGGATTTGTTAGTAGTCTGGGAGAGGGGGGGCACATTGAACGCTGTTCCCCTCCCCCCCCCCCATTCTAGTTTCCTTTTATTTTTTGCTATCTTGGATGCAATTTTTCTAAGTCTGTTCTTTAAGAAGTTATTTCATCGAAGGGACATGACTGGCAAGCCACGGTGCCCATACTGCGGCACGTGCAGGGGTACGTCCTCGGAAGCAGGGATCTGCAGGGGTTGTGCTGCAGTAGCTACTTCCGTGGAACAGGAAATTAACTTATCTATGGCTCAAGCTTCTCAGGGGTCAGGGGACCCCCTGGAGGGGGAGGGAGGGTCTCTCCTCCCCCCTCCTGCGGCCTCTGATTTGCTCGCCCCGCCTCTGCCCCTCCCCTCCAATTCTATTGGGGAGGGGGGGGCCGGGGACCTCTTCTCTCCCGAGTTCGTCCTGTTGCTTCATAAGGCCTATTGTATGCGCAAACAGGGGCTTGGGGCAGGAGAGTCGAACACGATGACGGGAAGCAGGTTGCCCAGACCCATTAGGGCAAGCACTCAGGACTCCGGGCTACCGCTCAAGCACGCAAGGCTGATGAGCGAGGAGCCTCTCACGTCCCTGTCCCAGTGCACCTTGGAGGAATAGAGCTCGGACAAAGAATTAGAGGAAGATGAAGAGGAGCTCGAAGAGGGGGAGATCCCAGAAGAGGATCAGTCTTGTATAATTCGAGTTTTTCGTCGAGAGGAGCTCCCAGCATTGATCAATGAATCCCTAAAAGTGCTCAATGTGTCCTCGGACGCTCCAGCAGAGGAGGAGGCAGTGGAGGACCCTTTAATCCAAGCCATCAGGAGGTCTCAGAAAGTTTTTCCTGTCCACAGGGTGGTACGTCAGATGATCCAGGAGGAATGGGATCAACCAGAGTCAAGTTTGAGGGGTGTCCGGTCTATGGCTCGTCTTTACCCTTTGCCGGAACCGGACAAAGAACTGCTGAAGTCCCCCAGAGTGGATGCGGCGGTATCAGCTGTGACAAAGAAGACAACGATTCCCGTCGAGGGCGGCGCGGCCCTGAGGGATTCTCAAGATAGAAATTTGGATACGCTGCTAAAGCAAGCCTTTGATGTGAGTGCCCTGGCCTTACAGGCCTCGGTGGCAGGGGCTTGGGTGGCTAGGGCCTGTTTGAGGTGGTCCCAACAACTTCAGTTAGCGGAGGGTTCCGCAGAAGACACTCAAGCTACTACAGCGAGGTTGGAGTCCGGGGCGGCTTACCTGGCGGATAGTCAGTATGACCTCATCAGAAGCCTGGCAAAGAACATGGCCTCGGTGGTAGCAGCCAGGCGTTATTTGTGGCTGCGTAATTGGGCGGCCGATGCCTCTTCTAAGGCACGCCTGAGTCGTCTTCCTTTTAAAGGGAAGCTGTTATTTGGAGAGGACTTAGATAAATTAGTAAAGAACCTGGGCGAATCTAAGGGAGGCAGGCTCCCGGAAGACAGACCGAAACAAGGGCGCTCCCTAGCTCCGGTGCGGAACCAACCAAGGGATCCTTGGAGGTTTCGTTCAGCCAGGTCGAACCCCTTTTCCAGGGGCCGTTTCCCTTCAAGGGGTCACAGCTTCAGAGGGTTTCGAGGAGCAGGTAGAGGTTTTGGAACAGCTTCCTCCTCCTCGGGACCTAGAAAACCACAATGAGATAACGGGGGTCCAGGAGGGCGGCCTGCCGGTGGGGGGTCGGTTAAGGCAGTTTCTTCCCGCCTTGTCCCGGGTCACGTCTGATCAGTGGGTGCTGGAGGTGGTCCGAGAGGGTTATTCTCTCGAATTTGCAAAGCAAATACTTCCAGCCTTTATTCAGTCTCCCTGCGGCTCTCCTGTAAAGAGGGCGGCGATAGAGGCAACTCTCTCACGGCTCTTAGCGCTGGGAGCAGTGGTCCCTGTGCCGCCAGAACAATGCGGTTCCGGTCGGTACTCGATTTATTTTGTGGTGCCAAAGAAGGAAGGCTCCTATCGCCCGATCCTGGATCTCAAGCAAGTCAATCGCTGTCTCAAAGTGCCTCATTTCCGAATGGAAACCCTAAGATCGGTTATCGTGGCCGTAAGGAGCGGGGAGTTCCTGACGTCATTGGATTTGACGGAAGCCTATTTGCATATACCGGTCAGAAAGTCCCACCAACAGTTCCTGAGATTCACGGTGCCAAGAAGTCATTTTCAGTTCCAGGTTCTGCCCTTTGGTCTAGCCACGGCCCCAAGGACTTTCACCAAGGTGATGGTGGTAGTGGCTGCGGCCCTACGGAGAGAGGGAATACTAGTGCATCCCTATCTGGACGATTGACTGATACGGGCAAAGTCAGAAGAGGAAAGTCTCTCGGCCACAGCCAGAGTGGTAAAAGTTCTGGAAGAGTTAGGGTGGGTCATCAATCGCGCAAAGAGCAGGCTGTTGCCCTCCCAAGAGCTCGAGTATCTCGGAGCGAGATTCGACACCAACAGAGGCAGGGTGTTCCTGTCCAAAACAAGATCAAGGGACCTAAGGATCTTGGTCACGCAATTTCTGAGCAGGTGAAGTCCTACTGCGTGGCATTACCTTCAATTGCTGGGAACCATGGCGGCGGCAATAGAGGTAGTACCGTGGGCAGGGCTCACATGCGGTCTTTGCAGCGGGCCCTGTTGCGTCGTTGGTCCCATCAGCATCATCCTTTGTCCATGCAGCTGCCCTGCGCCCCTCAAACCAGGAAGGCCCTCCACTGGTGGCAGTGCCCAAAGAATATGGATCGCGGGATGCCTCTCGAACCCCCACAGTGGTTACTATTGACGACGGATGCCAGTCTGACGGGCTGGGGAGCTCATTGCGAGGATCAATTCGTCCAGGGTCTCTGGACAGCGTTGGAGTCACAATGGGCCATCAACAGACTGGAATTACGGGCTGTAGCCCTGGCGCTCAAGGCCCTCGAGCCCTTAGTGCTATGAAGAGCAATTCGCGTCCTCTCCGACAATGTCACCGTGGTGGCTTACATCAACCATCAGGGCAGCACGAGCAGTCCCGCCTTGGAAAAGGAGGCGGACGGCCTATTCCAGTGGGCCGAACTCCGGTTGGAGGCACTCTCAGCTCAGCACATGGCCGGCACGGACAACATTACGGCCGATTACCTCAGCAGATTCAAGATAGACCACGGGGAGTGGGAGCTGGAGCAGATAGTAGCTCTTTGGGGCCCGCCTGTCATGGATCTCATGGCACGGTATTCTTCAGCCAAGGCAAGCCGATTTTTCAGTCGAAGGAAGGAAAGGATGTCCGAAGGCTTAGATGCTCTAGCTCAGAAGTGGCCGGCGGAGGGCCTCCTGTATGTGTTTCCCCCATGGGCTCTTATCGGAAAAGTCCTTCAGCGGGTGGAGGCTCACCAAGGGTTGGTAATCCTCATAGCCCCGGATTGGCCTCGCCGCCCCTGGTATGCGGACCTGGTGAGGTTGGTGGCCGACCGGCCTTGGCGTCTTCCCTGCCGAAGGGATCTGTTGAGGCAGGGCCCAGTTCGGAAGCCTCACGTGGGTCGATTCTCGCTTACGGCATGGCTATTGAAAGGGCACGGCTCCTGAAGCGAGGTTATTCGAGATCTGTAATCTTGACCTTGTTGAGTGCTAGGAAGCGATCGACTTGTCTTTCCTATGTAAGAGTTTGGCGCATCTTCGAGTCTTGGTGCGCGGAGCACCGGAAGAAACCTCTGTGGGCCTCTGTTCCAGAGGTTCTGGAATTCCTGCAAGCGGGTTTTGAGAAAGGCCTAGCGCACAGTTCCTTGCGAGTCCAGTTGGCAGCCATCTCTTGCTACAGAGGTAAGGTCCGCGGAAAGCCATTAGGGGCCCACGCGGACGTGTCCAGGTTTCTAAGAGCCGTTAAGCGTCTTCGTCCTCAGCGGAGATCGGTCATCCCCCCCTTGGGATCTCAACCTGGTACTAAATGCCTTGACCAAGGAACCTTTTGAGCCGGCGAAGGCTGCCTCACTAAAGGATCTGACACTGAAGACGGTCTTTCTGGTCGCTATTTGCTCGGCCAGACGCGTCTCCGAACTGCAAGCGCTGTCCTCCCAGCCCCCCTTTCTTTCGTTCCTCAAGGATAAGGTGGTCTTACGGACGGTACCTTCCTTCTTGCCCAAGATCATCTCCCCCTTTCATGTGAACCAGACAGTTACGCTCCCGTCCTTTTCAGCGGAGGGACAAGAGGGGAGGGACAGGAAGCTGCGCCTTCTGGACGTTCAGAGAACCTTGAAGCGTTATCTCTCCCGCACGGCGCCTTTTCGAAAGTCCGACCATCTGTTCATTCAGTTTGGAGGGCCGCACAAGGGAGAGGCAGCGGCCAAGGCTTCCATCTCCAGGTGGATCAGGGAAGCTATTGCTTCCGCATATATTCTCAAAGGGAAGCAGGTCCCAGGGGGGCTGCGCGCTCATTCTACTCGGGCGCAGGCTACCTCCTGGGCAGAATATAGCTTAGTTACGCCGCTGGACATTTGTAGGGCGGCCACCTGGTCCTCGCTGCATACCTTCACCAAGCACTACAGACTGGACGTACAGAGTTCAGCTGACTCTCGGTTTGGGGACGCGGTACTTCGGTCAGGGATAGCGGCTCCCACCCAAGCTTGAACTGCTCTGTTATATCCCAGAAGTAAAGGGACTGGACTGGAGTGACGATAAGGAAAAAGTAATTAGACCTTACCTGCTAATTAGTGTTCCTGAAGGAACGACAGTCCAGTCCCTGATTCCACCCGGTTCTTAGTTTGGCCTGTTAGATAGGGGAGGATCAGCGGACCGAGTGCAGGGCCAGGACTGAGGGGAGGGGCCCCTTGGTGCAGGTCCAGCGGCCGGAATGAAGGAGGACTCGGCCAGGCTCAGGTAAACCTCCTCCTTCCCTTCCCCTCACTCTTTCTCCTTCTTGATTTAAAAAAAAAAAAAAATTTCCTTTTGGGGAGTTGGTTGGGTGGCTTGTGGGATTACGTTTGTATAGGCTATTAATTTTGTTTTCGTTAAGTCTGCTTTTTCATTAGATTACTAGGATCTGTGGGTGGTGCCAGTGGTATTTATACCGCACCATCCTCAAAAAGGATGGGCTCAGCCTCCAAGCTGCTGGAAGGGTTGCGCAACCCAGAAGTAAAGGAACTGGACTATCGTTCCTTCAGGAACACTAATTAGCAGGTAAGGTCTAATTACTTTTTGCTATAGTCTGGGATAAGCACAGGAATTCTTAAGGGTAAAGCCTGTGATTAGGTAGACTTTGCAAGATCTTCCTGCAGTTTTTTCTCGATTACACAAAATTCAGAGTTGTTAAATCTGCAAATTTAATCCATCATTTTTATGGCCTCTTTTTTTTTCCAGACTGATTATAAATATCTTGGAAAGCATCCACCCCAGTACCGATCATCAGGGCTGTCCACTATTTACATAAAAACATGGCAGCAGAAAAAGACTATATGGCCTATCTAGTGTGCCCTTCCATGTCAACTACTATAGTCCCCTTTTTTTCCTTAGAGATCTTTGTTTGTCCCATGCTTTCTTGAATTCATATACTGTCTTTGTCTCTACTACCTCCACTGGGAGACTATTCCACACATCTAACACATTTTTCGTAAAAAAATATTTTTGTATATTACTCCTGAGTCTATCCCCTTTCACCCTATGCTTTTTTAAAATTTTTAATTATTTTATTTGTTTGGAAGCCATGTACATGTATGCATACACATAGGGGCAGATTTTTATGAAGGAGCCATGGAAAGATCCATGGCCCATAAGAGCGCAAGTCCGGATTTTCCCAGACTTGTGTGTGTGCAAAAGCATTTTCCCAGGCGCCCTTCTGTAAGCATGCGCGGCGGTCTCTCTGTGCCGATCTCATGTTGGGGATGTGCAAGGGAGTGTGGCGTGGGGGGAGCATAGGCATGGCCTCGAGGGACACCTGTACATTATAGAACACTATTATGTATGTGTGTGCATCCTGCTAAGCTTTTTTAAAGCAGGTTTAACTGACGTGCCTAGTGTACAGTGCATCGGAATGCACCTGTTTCATAAAGTGAGGCACGTGCATGCCTCCTGATATAGAATAGGCTGACGACGCATGTCAGAACACACGCCAACATGAGGGGTTGCAAAATTACCCTCATAGTGCTCTGCATCTGCTGGCAGAACGTGGTCATAGAATCTGCTTACCTTCATGCTATTGTTCATTATATCCCTAAGACAAGGACACAAGGGGTGTGCGAAGCCTAAAGAAAGTGGTTTGTCTAAAGGAATTTTTCCTGATTTTCAAGCATTATTGTTTTGGCTTGTTTCACCTATTTGTTTTTAGGCACATATATGTGTGCAAGAACTATTTTTTAAGCACGCAGATAGACTGTGTACACATTAATTTGTAGGTACACACACGTCCAAGCGAATTGTGCATGCTGTAAATTTGTAAGCACCCAAACCAATCCTATTCCCATTCAAGAATGCACATCCCTAAATGATATGGCCTTCCTGGAGAAATAGTTGCAAGAAGTATTTGAGTGGAAGTAGGAATATTATAGTAGAGTTGCTGGGCGGTTAGTGTAACACCAGTGCGCACTGGAAAGGTTCCTCCCATGCCCCTTTATCAGACGAGAGGTGGGGTTTTCTATTGTGGTAGGTGAACAGAGTAGTTTAGTATTTGGGTAGTTTAGGAATATGAAGGCTCAAATTTCAGGAGTGAAAGTTTGAGGCTTTTTAAGTTCATTTGCTTACTTTCTCTTATCCTTGAGTAAAGGAGTAAAACAATCAAAAAAAAAAAAAGAAAAAAAAGGTAAATTAGATAGGCAACCTGAATGATTGCAGGAGTAAAATAAATTGCTGGCATTAATACAGCTTCCTAAAAGCAAGCAAAGAAAAATATTTCTTTAAAAAAAAAAAAGGAAAAAAGTACAGCTGCTAAAAAACAAATGAGTCTTTTGTAGCATGCAGCTGGCTTTGGGTTCTTATTTGCATTTTACTAGAAGAATTCCAAAATGCCAATCAGATTGACACTAAACTGAGAAAGATCGCAATGTAAACAAGCTCAAAGCAAATAGAAACCCCTCTTTGCCTCCCTCCAGCTGCACTGAGGAAACTGTTCAGGCTATAACCATTTATTTTTGGGACAAACACCGGGGTGTAAACAAACAAAAAAAGCCTTCATTTCAGTAAAACCCTGGGGTAGCCTGCTGACTAGGTATTTACCAGAGTGTTCCTATCTTTTTAATGGCATGTTGTCTCTTGAGGGTTTTCAGGATGTGTTTTTACACAGCAATGTAATAATGCTGATTGAATAGATGATAATGCCGAAGTCTGCGGAGGGAAATCGTGTGGGGAAGAGAGTAAGGGTTAAATTAATGAAGGACCCCTTTTTAATAACATGTGTGAAGCAGTCAGCATGGGAATGAGGGTGTGCTAACAGTTAAGACGGCAGCTAGAAACTCGGGGATTCATTTTATAAAGTCATTAGTGCATGTATATGGCCCTTTATGCCTGGTAATGACCTCTTAGAAAATACTGACTGGCGTAAAAGTACATGCATTGACCTGATGGTGCTGCTTTGCCGGTAGATATAGATAGCCAGGGGCACAGTCTCAGCAGAGCATATGTGAAGCTGGGAAGTATATGAGTTGGTCATAAAATATTTTAATTTACATGCATACTTGAGACATAAAATTTTGCCTACCTCAACATTTCTGTAGGCACTTAGCCGTGGCACCCTCTTTTACTCTTTTAGCATGCGCTAAATCCCTGAATTAATTGAAAAACATGGAACGGGGTAGTGAATGGGCAGGAACTGCACCTTACACTTAACCTGCAGTCCACTTCTGTGTGTTGATTGTTAATGCAGTAGATAAGGCAGAGCAGTTGATGCCACCTCTTTATCTGTGTGGTAAAAGGGTTGTCTCTGTGATAACTGTATAGAAAGATGCTAGGTATGACCCTTGCACAAAGAGGTCTTTTACGAAAGGGTGCTAGCTGTCAGCGCGTGTTCTGGCGTGTGCTGAAGGCAAGCTGGGAAATGCGTTGGCAGTCAGTGCAGGACCAGGACAGTTAGCATTGCCAGATTTCTGCACTAACTGTCCATGGCACGTTAGGGGATCAGGTGGATGAGGTGAGCATTGCACAGTTAGCGCAGGTTCACCTAAAGCCACCTCAGTCGGTGAAGTTAAGTGCGATCGCTGGAAACTGTGCATGCCACTGCGGCACATTAGTGCATCGTTCAGGTCGGTAATTGCTGGGAACATGCTGGACACACCATGGTGGTTGGTGCATGATGGCTGCAACTACTGCACATTTGTTCTGCACTAAACTGTTACTTTTCCATGTAAACTGTTCTGTGTACCCCACGTTAAGTTACTGTTCTATGTAAACCACCTTGACGTGTCAAAAGGTGGTATATAAAACCAGTTAAACAAATAAACAAACAAATAAATAAATAAACGTGCGTTAGTTGCAAAATACCAGCACGCTTTAGTAAAAGGGCGCTGTAGAGTCTTCGCACTAACTTTGCACTAATTTTGGCCATTAAGGAGACTTAACTGCAAAGTTTTTATAAAGCTTAGTAAAAGGGGCCCTAAGTACCCTACTGTGTGTTATTAGAAAATAGGTTCCTTTGCATCTCATGGTGCTGTAGCAAAGTGCAATCAATGAATAAATCCAGGAGTCAATTGACAGGGTCCAAGCCAGTTATGTCTACTCACCGGATCCGGTCCCCGATACCACACCAGCTCCTGAGTTGGAACCTGGACTCTCCCAGATCGGAGGTGTTGGCCAGCTGGACCCGCTGGCCCGCCGAGGCAGGCGGAACCCTCTCCGGCACAAAGGGGCCGGCGGCGCCTGAGGTTTCCCCCATGGTCGGACAGACACAGTTCCAACCGGGCCAAACCTCAAGGCGAATTGCATGGATTATTCACTTGAATACCATTTACCACTCGCACTTCCCGGCCAACGCACCAAGAATATGCTGTAGCAAAGTGCAATCAATGAATAAATCCAGGAGTCAATTGACAGGGTCCAAGCCATTTTATTGTGCACAGGCCCAGTTAGTCAAAGCTTCAAAAGGAACTGAGCAAAGGTTTTTACAGAGACATAACCATTTATACCTCTTTTTCAGTTTGATACATGAGAACTTTCTATTGGTTCTAGCTCAATACATGCAAACTTCCTATTGGTTTCACGTTCCCTGCACCTGTCCAATTAGAAATACCTCCGGGGCCTAGCAACCAGCCCCCTCCCTTAGGATTGTTCTAACAATGGTGCAGTTCTTGATTTTGTTACTTCTCTACTGCAAGGTTATCCCTAGCTCCAGGAATGCATGTATTGAAACATTTCTTTTCTTTCACACACAAGAGAATAATGAAAGACTTATGAATTCATGAAAACTTCTTATTAAGCAGTTTAAAACAGTTTTCTCATTTTTCACAGATTTTTGGTTCTTTTCTAGCTATAATGGGAGTTAGGATCCAGGCCTAACTTACAGGCCTTTCATAGTAGCAGGCCATGCTAGGCCATAGCCTACCACATTCCCCTCTTTGATTATTCTCACCCGCAAGTGAGAAAGGGTGAGAATTAAATCACTCATTAGTCATTTAACACATTATACTGGTGTAAAAGCATCATCGTGGGGTATAGGGTAATATTGCCACATAGCTAATACCTTTGCAGCTGCCTTCTGCTCTATTGTGTTATCAATTGCTAAAGTTACCATGCGTAAGCAAAGGGGTAGGAGACAAGGGAGAAATAAGCACATAGCTAATATGAATAGTACAATAAACATAAGGGCTTTTAGACCACCAATCCATGAAAATAATGAACCAAACCACCCATCCATCTTCAAACTGTGCCAGGTCTGGACCGGCACAAATGTCTGCTCTCTCATCTGGGTGGCTAGATCTTCAACTACATGCCCATTATTATCAATCTGTAAACAGCAATTACTTAAGTTTAACTTTCCACATACCCCACCCTCAGCTGCTAACAAATAATCTAAAGCTAAACGATTTTGATAAATGGCTGTGCGCATTTGCGTACTTTGCTTTGCCAGAAGGGTTAGTGCTTTACTAGTTTCATTAGTTATTATTTCAACAACAGTTTGCAAACGTATTATTCGATTAATCATATAAACGGGAGTACGATATCCCCTTGTCCCATCCTGCTCCCAAGTAGCAGGTCCATAGTATGAGATAATTCTCTCAGGTGGCCATTCTTCAGATGTCGCATCCCATTTGTCCCATTGGCCTATCTTCAAGGCCTCCTTTAGCTGTCGACTTCTGTACACAGGATATCCCAGTTGTTCTCCCTGGGATGTAGGCAAAAGGAAAAAGGAAGGTCGTATGGTTCCCAATACACATGCGCCTCCCCAATGGTGAGGGAGCCTAGCATATGCTCGGGTTCCGCAAATCCAGTACAGTCCAGGTGTTCCTTGCCAGGAATTATATGCTGCTAAGTTAGTCCAGATACTGGCAAGTTTGGGAAACTGAACTAGAGGATTGGAAGGTTCAGTAGCGTTGACTCCTGACCACCAAGACGTTTTCTTAGTGGTACTGTTGTAGAACCTCTGATTGAGACAGACCAGCTGCCCCACTTCCATATTAAACAATGGTCCATAGCGAGAAAAACATAAGTTACCCACAATGGAGTGGGCCAATACCCATTCACTCGTGGTATTGTATATATTAGTCTGATTATATGGAACAGAATAGTTCAGTTCTTGTGCCTCCCAAGGCCATTGGTCTCCCATCGTAGTTCCTCCACAAAATAAACAGTCTGAAACGCGGAGACTGGATGCAACTGCTCCCGCTAGCTCAAGAAACAAGTTCTGGGAGGCAGGAGGAATTTCAAACTCTGCTTTCATGGCTTCGTAGAAGGAGTGATGTATACGACAGGGTGAGGATACATGGGTCTTGGTGTTTAATTGCAGATATAAGATAGTCCCAGGTTCTATACCTCCTCCTGCTGTACGCAACCCAAACTTATATCCTTGCTTCCATTGGCTGGGGTTGACTATGAGGAGTTGCAGGGGATTACAGGCACCTTTCTGGCATTTCTTGGGCTCTGGTAGTCTGATCTTTGTTAAGCTGCCTTTGCGATTATCACCATCTCGTCCCACAGGTGCATTCTTCCAGGTAGCAAAATATACACAGTCCCATTTTGGGCAAAAGTAATCATGTTTAGATGTAGTGGTGTAAGTGGTGGCTGTAGAACGTTTTCCTGTACACCGTCCCCATCCGTAGGCTCCTTCTGGACACATATATTTATCATCATGGTAATATGCTCGCTCCCATGACCCACATCTGTGGTAAGCATTTCTGTTAATTGCATCACAAGCATCAAAGTTCAAGATAATAGGTTTTGTGGGGTTTGCAAGGGGTTTTGTCGCATTTAGGATGGCTCCATCTTCATCATTCCAACGTATCTCAAAGGTATAATATGAAGGGTTTTGTCGGGGGTTATAACAGGTTTTACTTTTCCCCTTTGTGCAAATATTCAGTTCCGTGCCATTATAAATACACCGGCTGACTGTACCAGTGCAAGTATAGTAGGAGTGATAGAGTAGAGTCTGAGTAATCTTTTGTCCTGTTCGGGTGGTGGTTATGCAGGCTGCACAAGGGGGTAGGGCAAAAGTCTTTTCCAGGATTCCCAGGATCACCACTCCCACAAGGCAATAGTGGAAGAACATTGTGATTACAGTCTTTGGAGGTTAACTGGAAGGTTGGGTATGATGAACTTGTTGAGTTTTCTTCTGTTTCTGCTGTGATGGTCACTCTCACGCGACGAAGGTAGATTCTGGAGATTCTCTATAACGCCGGCTGTCTTCTCAATGTGAGTTGCAATGGAGTCTCAGGATCATTCACTGACGTCCATTGGCCAGGATCAGGAGTAGCTGCCGGCTTCACTCGACTGTGGTGGATCCATGGTTCAAATTCTGCAACTTTCACTGCAGTGGGGGTTGACAGGATGACGACGTATGGTCCCTTCCAATGCGGCGCCAGCGGGGTCTTTCTCCACTCTTTCACCCACACGGACGTTCCTGGCTTGAAGGGATGCAGAGGCTCAGTCAGGTTGATGGGTAGTTGATCTTGCACCCACGTTTGGAGATTCTGCAAGACAGAACCTAAAGCTAATAGTTCTTGTCTAGTTATTTCAGATCCTATCTGTCTCGTGTCTCCCTTTATTCCCTGCACTATGGGTGGAGGTCGCCCATACAAAATCTCAAAAGGGGAGACTCCTAAGGATCTGGTGGGAGCAGAACGTATCCTAAGAAGGGCTATAGGGAGAACTTGGAGCCACTTCAGGTGTATTTCTTGGCAAAGCTTGGATAACTGAGTTTTCAAGGTTCTATTCATACGTTCCACTTTTCCTGAGCTCTGGGGTCTGTAAGCAGTGTGTAACTTCCATTGTATTTGCAGAGCTTGAGCTAACTGTTGGGTCACTTGGGATACAAATGATGGACCATTATCTGACCCTATAGTTGATGGTATTCCGAATTGATGAATGATCTCATGAAGCAATACCCTAGTGACTTCTCGGGCTTTCTCAGTTCGGGTGGGGTAGGCTTCCACCCATCCCGAAAATGTACAAACTAACACTAACATATAGTGATATCCATTTGCACGGGGCATTTCAGCAAAATCTACCTGTATATCACTCATTGGGGTCACCCCTACTGACTGAACTCTTGGGGGTGGAACAGGACCTTGCTTGGCATTATTTTTGGCACATATCAAACATTGTTGTGCCACCGAGGCGGTCAGGGATCCTAGCAGGGAAATATAGAAATGGGGTCTCAGGGCTTTTTCCATAGCTGTTTTCCCATAGTGTGTGGCTTGGTGAAAAGCTTGAACAAAGGCTGGCCCTAATACTTCAGGGATGACTGTAGGACCTGGAGGTGGACTACCTTCTGGGGGTGGCAACACTATCCAACCTTGTTCTGTCAAGACTCCTCCCTCCTTTTCACAATAATAGTCTAACTCTCTTGTAGTGTATCGGGGTGCCCAGGAACTGAGGGGCACAGGGAATAGGGCTGCTTTCATTACAGTATCTTGGGTCCTAACTTGTCCTGTGGTGGCTGCCTTCCGGGCTGTGGCATCTGCAAATCTATTCCCTCGGGTGACTTCTCCTGCTCCTGTCTGATGACTTCGGCAGTGCATAACTGCTACTTGTTTGGGGGCCCACACAGCATCTAATAACATCAATATCTCGGGCCCATACCTAATGGCCTTATCCCCTGAGGTGATCAACCCTCGCTCTCTATACATGGCTCCATGTGCATGCAAAGTGGTGAAAGCATATTTGGAATCTGTGTACACATTTATGCGGAGTCCTTCTCCTAATGTCAAAGCTCTGGTGAGGGCTATCAATTCAGCTTTCTGTGCAGAAGTTCCTGGGGTCAGGGTTGAGGACTCAACTACCAGATCAAGGGTCAGCACTGCATATCCAGCACAACGATGTCCATTGATGACCAAACTGCTTCCATCCACAAAGAAAGTCCGTTCAGGGTCCTCTAGAGGGACATCGGTCAAATCAGGGCGACTTGAGAATACAGTGTCCATGGTTTCTAAGCAATTATGATCAGGGGGCCCAGGACCAATTGGAAAAAACGTAGCAGGGTTCAGAACTTGACTGACTTTCAACTGTATCCGGGGGTTTTCGCACAGCATGCTCTGATATTTCAACATTCATGCATTGATTAGCCAGAAGTTTCCTTTGTGTTCCATGAGAGTCAGAACAGCATGTGGCACGGTGACTTGAAGAGTTTGTCCCAGTGTGAGGTTATCTGCTTCGCCCACTAGGAGGGCTGTTGCTGCAACAGCTCTCAAACAAGGGGGCCATCCTTTTGCAACTACATCCAATTGTTTTGACAGATAGGCTACTGGTCGCTGCCAAGATCCAAGAGATTGAGTCAATACTCCCAATGCATTTCCTTGTGACTCATGGACAAAAAGATGGAAGGGCTTCTGAACATCTGGAAGACCTAAAGCTGGGGATGACATCAGAGCATTTTTCAAAGTCTGGAATGCTGCATCTTGTTCGGGTCCCCATTCTAGTGGAGATTTTTCCATTCCTTTGGTGACTTTGTACAGTGGTTTTGCAATCAGCGCAAAGTTGGGGATCCATATGCGACAGTACCCCGTGGCCCCCAGGAAGGCTCTTACTTGCCTCCTAGTGGTTGGAGTAGGGATACTGCATACAGCTTCTTTGCGTTCTGGTCCCAGATGTCGGATCCCACTGGACAACTGGAATCCTAGATACTTGACTTCAGTTTGGCATAGTTGTGCTTTAGCTCTTGAGACTTTGTATCCAGCCTCTTTGAGAAGGTACAAGAGTTCACTGGTGGCTTGTAGGCATTCACTTTCTGATTGGTGGCTATGAGCAAGTCATCTACATACTGAAGGAGAACCCTCTTTCCTGGGTCCACGGGGTAACTTGAGAGATCTTGATTCAGGGCAGCACTGAAGAGGGTAGGTGAATTCTTGAATCCTTGGGGTAACCTGGTCCAGGTGAGCTGGCCCCGCCTTCCTGTTGTGGGGTCTTGCCATTCAAAAGCGAATAAAAGTTGACTGGTGGGGGCTAGGCGTACGCAGAAAAAGGCATCTTTTAGGTCCAGGACGGTGAAATGAGTAGCCTCAGTGGGGATCAGTCCCAAGAGAGTATAAGGGTTTGGTACTACAGGGTGTATAGTTTCAACTGCATCATTCACTTGCCTTAGGTCTTGTACTGGGCGGTAGTCCTCTGTCCCAGGCTTCTTTACTGGGAGAAGGGGGTGTTCCAAGGTGACTGGCATTCCTTGAGAAGGCCATACTTCAGCAGTTTCATCAAATGGCAGTGGATTCCTTCAATGGCTGGTCGAGGGAGAGAATACTGCTTCACATGCACTGGTTCCACTCCTGGCTTGAGGGTGACAATGACAGGGGCTATGTTCTTCGCTAGGCCAGGTGGATTATCTTCTGCCCATACTTCAGGTGGGGCTATGAGGTTGGCAGGTATACAGGGACTAGTTGACTTTATTGGAGGTGCACTATAGAACCACCACTCTTCTTCTCGGGGAACAGTGAGCACCATCAATCCAGCAGTCTTTGGGTTCACAGTCATTTTCATTTCTCCCCCTTCAGCAAAAGTTATTTGTGCCTGGAGTTTGGCAAGCATGTCTCGGCCCAGTAGTGGAATAGGGCACTCAGGCATATACAAGAACTGGTGCGTTATTTTCTGTCCCCCTAGTTCACACATGTGGTTCTGTAGGAATGACTTTGTGGCTTTATTTCCAGTGGCTCCAACAATAGTGACAGATCGTGAGGACAGAGGAGCTACTGGCTTGGCTACTACTGAATGTTCTGCTCCTGTATCTACCATAAATTCCATGTATTGGTCCCCTATCTTCAAACTGAAAATAGGCTCCTGGGGATCCAGGGTGAACTTGGAGCCCGGTCTGGCCTAGTCTTCATCCACGTCATCCAGGTCATAGCCTGTTGCTACTGCCACTCCCTCAATGGCTTCCTCCCTCTCTTGCTGGAACTGTGTTCGGTTCATTCCTCCCCTCCTTCGAAATCGTCCTCCTGGCCTCCAGGGACTCCCTCCTCCCCTCACGGGGGCGGAGTCCAGATGCGGGCATTCATTTCTCCAATGTCCTTCTTCCTTGCAGTAGGCGCACTGATTTGCACCCAATTGAGGCCTTTCGCTTCCGCGGCCTCTTGCACGCCCTCTAGTCCTTTGATTAGGAAAACCTCCTCCATGTCGTTCGGTTATAGCAGCAGCAAGAAGATCTGCCTTCTTCATCTTTCGTTCAATTTCTCTCTCGTTCATTTTCACGATTCACAAATACTTTCTGAGCGACTTCCATTAACTGTGCTGTATTCATGCCCGCAAATCCGTCCAATTTCTGCAATTTTCGTTTTATGTCTCTCTGGGACTGACTGACAAAGGCCGCATTTACCATGCGTAAATTTTCCTGAGCGGCGGGATCATATGGGGTATACAATCTATAAGCTTCAGACAACCGCTCATAAAAGGCCGCTGGGCTCTCATCTGGACCCTGGAGAACTTCCGATACTTTCCTGATATTCATGGCCCTCTGGCCTCCGTTCTTCAGGCCCTGCAATAAGGCCTGGAGAAATCTGGTTAGGGCCGCCGCACCCCTTTCATCATTCGGGTCCCACCCGGGATCTTCGTTGGGATATTCTGCAACAGCTGCTTGTGGGGGATTTATTCCTCCCCCTTCTACAGGGTTCTCTTCTAACCAACGGAGGACTGCTTGCCCGATTCGCCCTCGCTCCTCAGTAGTAAAGAGGGTGGACAGGAGCTGGCGACAATCGGCCCAGGTAGGCTGATGGGTTTGCATAATGCTAGACATTAATTCTGTTAATTCCTGAGGCTTGGCTGTGTAGGATGCATAATGCATTTTCCAGTTTAATAAATCTGTGGTGGAAAAGGGTACGTAGACTAGGCTGGTTGGTCCTGTTGCCATCTGGCCCTGATCATTTAAAACAGGTATTCCAGGCACTTGGCGTAATGGCATTAGGTGCCCTACTTTCTCCTTCTTCTTGGGAGTTATGCTTCTTAAATCATAAGGCTCCCGGGCATGAATCTCCTTGGTGGGTGACCCTGAACTGGCAGGAGAGCCTCCGCTTTCTATCTCGTCAGAGGACTCGAGCCCCCCCCGACGTGCTTGGGCCTGACTCGGGACTATCACTCGGGGTAGGGTGCTTCTTAGGCTGCTGCAGTGGTATTTTCTGGGGCTCCTCATCTGGCTCCACCTCAGGCCGTGGTGCTGGAGGAACTAACTTCTGTGGGTACTGGGGTAACCTAGCCAGGATATCTGGGGCAGAATACTCAGGCGGCTTCTCCTCCTTAACTTTTTTGGTTCCCCTAGTAGTAGCTACAAATATTTTACAGCGCTCCTCATAACAGCGCTTCATCCATGAGGGCTGCTGTTCACACACACTTAACCAGGAATCTATATAGGGGAACTGGTCAGGATGCACTCTTTATTTAGCTGTATTTATATACCGCTTTTCACCGGGTCAAAGCGGTCAATTGGGGGATACATTTAACATGAGGGGATATGACACACATACGCTAATACTTACAGGGAACATGGGCAATGGAGGGATAAGTGGCTTGCCCAAGACCACAAGGAGTGCCTATAGGACTAGAAATCCCAGACCCTCCGGCCTGAGATTGCTGTCCCCAGGTGGGACTTGAACCCCCGGCCTTCCGGCCTTGAAGTACCTTGTCCTAACCACTAGACCACTCTTTGTATAAGCTGATGAACTCGAAAAACTGTTTCTAAATCAAAGGTGCCCCCACGGGGCCATGAAGCAGCTATCGCGGGCCACTCCCTTTCACATAACATTTTAAATCTAGACGGAGTCATTTTCATACCATAATCACCTGAAAATCCTTTACGGAAATTCTTGATCATACATTCCAACGGAGTTTGTGTGGACTCCGTCCCTCCCATAATCTAAACGTAACTGCGAACACTGACTACGTACTCTACTAACTACGTACGCTACATACTCTACGTATAGGTAATGACGTACAAGACAATGAACAGTAAGGATAGGTAGTATGGCTGTAGGTAAGGGGTCCGTACAGCTCACAGAACACTGGGGGGGGACAAACACCACTCGCTTCCTCCTTTTCACGACCTGGGCGCGGTCGCCTGGCCAGGAACTGCGCTACTTAGGAGTCCGCTCTCGCTCGGTCTGTATTTCAAGACCTCTCACTAACACAAGCAAGCATATTTCAACAAGAAATCATATTTCAAGTGCCCAGGTTTTCTGACTAACTGACTATTTCAAACAAGAAGGGTCGATGGCTTCGGCTTCCGCTTTCTCTTACGCGGAGCTTACTAGGACCGCCCTTATAGGAGGTGATCAGGCTCCCGTGTCTCGCACACACTCATGCGAGATTTTCCAGTTAGTCTATACCAAATATACCAAATCAGTCCTGCGCATGCAAGACGTTGTCCCAGGCTGTTCTTTCTGACTATCAAATCACAAAAATGTCTACTCACCGGATCTGGTCCCCGATACCACACCAGCTCCTGAGTTGGAACCTGGACTCCCCCGGTTCGGAGGTGTTGGCCAGCTGGACCCGATGGCCCGCCAAGGCAGGCGGAACCCTCTCCGGCACAAAGGGGCCAGCGGCGCCTGAGGTTTCCCCCGCGGTCGGACAGACACGATTCCAACCGGGCCAAACCTCAAGGCGAATTGCGTGGATTATTCACTTGAATACCATTTACCACTCGCACTTCCCGGCCAACGCACCAAGAATATGCTGTAGCAATCAATGAATAAATCCAGGAGTCAATTGACAGGATCCAAGCCAGTTTATTGTGCACAGGCCCAGTCAGTCAAAGCTTCAAAAGGAACTGAGCAAAGGTTTTTACGGAAACATAACCATTTATACCTCTTTTTCAGTTTGATACATGAGAACTTTCTATTGGTTCTAGCTCGATACATGCAAACTTCCTATTGGTTTCACGTTCCCTGCACCTGTCCAATTAGAAATCCCTCCGGGGCCTAGCAACCAGCCCCCTCCCTTAGGATTGTTCTAACAATGGTGCAGTTTTTGATTTTGTTACTTCTCTACTGCAAGGTTATCCCTAGCTCCAGGAATGCATGTATTGAAACATTTCTTTTCTTTCACACACAAGAGAATAATGAAAGACTTATGAATTCATAAAAACTTTTTATTAAGCAGTTTAAAACAGTTTTCTCATTTTTCACAGATTTTTGGTTCTTTTCTAGCTATAATGGGAGTTAGGATCCAGGCCTAACTTACAGGCCTTTCATAGCAGCAGGTCATGCTAGGCCATAGCCTACCACAATGGGGCCAACAAGAAATAGTGAATGCTAATGCAGGTTAAAGCACCCTAATGCAACAGTACACTATAGTAAACCTAGCTCAAAGTTTTTAAAAATGAAGGCGTTACTCTCAAGATGAGCATATGTTGGAAGACAAACCCTTTCAACGTGAGCTGATAGTGGAAATCATTCCATGTTTTGGGGTGATACTATTTTTTTTGAGTGGCATGATGATCTGGAAATGGGCCGTATGCCCCTTCAATTTTCAAGGGCTCGCTCTTTCAGAAAACCCAGTCTATAGGTGCATGTTCCATCATCTCCTTGCGGCCGATTACTTAAGAGATCTCGTTTGCTGCGTTCTGAAAAGAAAATCAGCTAGGTGAAAGAGGATAGGCCCAGGAATAATCTAAGGCAATATTGCTTTACAGAAAGGGTATTTTTGACAGGATAACTCAGTACCCTATCTCTACTTTAATATGTAATTGTACATCTGTATCTACTTTGGAATTTGTCAGTATGCCTCTCATAAAGATATGGAATCGTATTTTAGTTTAGAAAATTAATAAATCTCTGCCATCAAACCCTGTGATCAGAGAACAGACATGCCACATACTGAAGATGATATTGTTCTACTGTATATTAAAAACAAATATTTATTCAAAATGAGTTCTCCGCTTTATTAGTAGGGAAGATCATCTTTAAATAATGCGCTAGCGTATGCCATCAGCTATTCACATTTTCAGGATATCCACATTGAAGTTTCATGAGATGCATTTGTATACAATGTTTGTTGCATTTAAGGTCTGGTGTTGCCTTCCCCTGAATTAGCATTCCCTAAAGATGACATTTGGGAATAATGCCATCTTTAAACTACTTTCTCTCATGGTTTCCAGCCTTCACATAGATGTAAGTCTGTCACATTATTGCAGAACGCATACATTTGCTGGTAAGAAATCTTCAGCAAGTATGCAGTGGTGAATTTGTGTTCCTGCTATAGAGGGCAATATGAGCAAGGACCTAGCTAGTAGGAAGAGTGACACCTAGTGGCTGGATTGAAGATCCATGATTGCAGGGTTCTGTAAAAGAGCCCTAGTGAATGGGGCCCCTAGCTCAGACTAGGGTATCTTGGGAGAGAATTAAAATAGGGGATACAGTCAAACCTCGGTTTTCATTTGCCCCGGTTTTCATACGCTTCGGTTTTCAACGTCTTTTCTGACTGAGATTTTGTCCCGGTTTTCATGCATTGCTTCGGTTTTCAACGTCTTTTGACTGAGATTTTGTCCTGGTAGCAGGGAAGAAAAGCTGTCAACGTAAGCAGGAGATGTTGCATGAATGTGGGAGGCAGTTCTTTCTCTTGCAGGGTACGTCTGAAGCTATATCATTAAGATTTTCTGCCATTCTGAAGCATTGAGCAGATAATGTAAAGGTATTTTAATGGACTGAATTCAATGTGATTCCGAAGAGAGCTGGGCACAGCAGCTTGTCAGGGGTGGCTAAGGCCAGATGTTAACATACTGTACTGTACAGTACTGTACTTAGCTTGCTTTCAGTGATGTTAAATGTTCATTTATCCATTTCATTAGTCATTTATATTTATTTCTCATTGTTTTCTGTATGTAAAAATATAGTTATTCTCTATAAAATGTATTTTTTGTGAATATTTTTGGGTGTCTGGAACGGATTAATTGGATTTACATTATTTCTTATGGGAAATATTGCTTCAGTTTTCATACGTTTCGGTTTTAGTCAGACTTTTTCGAACGGATTAATCATGAAAACCGAGGTTTGACTGTAGTTACAAATGAAGGGTCGTGATATCAAATGACATTTCTGTTCCCCAAGCAAGCTGGAAGTACAGAGGAGCAGAGGGAAATTACTGGCTCAAAACCTCCCCAAAAGAAAACATTTAAGGATTTCATTTCAGAATTTTCATGTAAAACTTATAGCAGCAGTTTTAGATTCATTAAGCCAACTTAAAATATGAGTATTAATTTTCTCAACAGTTTTTTAACTCATTCCTTAGATCAAATAAGCATTTGAAGTTTCTGAAAGCTAAATAAAATCATACCACATCCATCACTTGGGAAGGTGTTCTGTTGGTCATCAACATTACATCCAAAACTCAACTATGATGTGAACAGGTAAAATGGGGATTCAAGTGAGGACATTTTCAAAAACCCGAGGGCATATTTTTAAAATTCAGGTAAATGTAAACATTTGTATAAATTATTTTTGCAGCGTGCAGAAAATGCTGGATCATTTTGGTTGGTTTCATGGCAAAAATGTAACTTTGATCAAACCTATAGGGTTCTAAAAATATTATATTTTCTCTCAAATTCTTACTCAATGATTTTGAAAATCATTTCAAACCATATTCAAATGACAAACCAAACATCTTCAGCAACTATGTACTACTACTTTTAATATTGATTTGTAATCGGTTTCAGATGCTTTGTGAGAAAGTTAAGTAAGGACTGTACTGCACATCAGGATTTTTTTGTAAGCTTAAAGCTCCTAAAAAATGGCATTTTTGATCTCTGCATAACTGAGGCATTCTGGGGTTATGGAGTCTAGTGAGATCTTCAGAGGATCGTGAGGAAGAATTGACAATCAATGGAATACTGAATTCTTTGCATTGTCATGGAGAATGTGCTTACTTGCACTGCCGTAGAGCATGATATAAAAGTTGCTCTTTCCTTTCTTTGCTGATAGTTTGATATTGCAGCAGTTTGCTCTGTTATCTGGTGTATATATATGCAGTCTACCACTCCTAGAGAAGAAAATTGTCCCTTTGCTTAAGACTTTCAAATCAACCATATGGAATGCAGATCTTTAGCAAATGTGTGTTTGTAAAGGCAGGTTAGAATGCACATGCAGAGGAATGGGTTATATCTCTTGTATGATATCTAAAGCAGTGTTTCTCTGCCTTTTGAGGGCATAAAAGAGGTTAGCTGCTTTTTTGCTTAAAGGACTACTGAGGAAAAGTTAGGGTCTTTTTTTTTTACTTCAACAGGCACCAAAGTTTCCACCAACTGAACGATGGCTGGGAAAAATCGTACTGCCAAAGCTGTTGCCCCGTTACAGCTTCTGCCTCTGTCCAGACAGCCTGATGCCAATCAAGGCACTGATTCCATATGAAAGATGCCTGAAAACTGAAGCCCTCATGAAACAAGGGGAGGAGCTCAGAAGAAGTGGTGAGGCTGAAAAGCATTTGAGACAGCGAGAAGTGAGTGGACACAAGTCACCAGAGTCTGCAGAATCTACAATCCAACTCCTCCAGCCCTCAAAGTGAAGAACTAGCGTGTAGCCCTGGAAGTGGAGGAGGTGAAAGCATCCCAGGAAAGGGAAGAACCAGCGCTCAAACACGCTAAAATTGCAGAATCAGTGGCCACAAGGAAGTGAAGGTGGTTGGTGACTCTTCTGAGGGGTACTGAGGCATCCATCTGCAGACCAGACTTGATGTCCAGAGAGGTGTGCTGTCTGCCAGGTGCCAAAATCCGAAATGTTACAGAGAGTTTGCCGAAACTCATCAAGCCTACTGACTATTATCCAATGTTGCTTATCCATGTTGGCACAAATTATACTGTTAAGTATCCCTCCAAGTGTATCAAAAGTGATGTCATGGCTCTGGGATGAAGTGGATAGGTGTGCAGGTAGAGTACCTTTCAATCCTCCCTGTTAAGGGTAAAGGCTGAAGTAGAGAAGCTTGCATCCTGAAGATGAATGCATGGCTGCGTGGACGGGGTCTTTGAGAGCATTTTGGTTTCCTGGATCATGGGATGATTTTCCAAGAGCTGCAGAGCAGAGATGGTGTCCACCTGTCCAAGAAGGGTCAAAGTATCTTCCACCACAGACTGTCTAACTTACTGAAGAGGGCTTTAAACTAGATTCATTGGGGATGGGTAAAGAAAGGTGCCAGGTAAGATAAAACCCTCAAGTAAGTGAAACATTAAATATCTCTGTAGAAATTGGAAAAAAGATCCAAGATGTTGAAGCTTTAATGGAAGAGACTGACTTGGATTCAGTGGTGGTTATGGAGACATGGTTCATGGACAGCCATGACTGAGATGTATTTATACTGGGCTATACTTTATCACGAAGGACAAGGTAGGAAGAAGGGGAGGAGGAGTGGCACTGTATGTAAAAAAAAAATATTAAAGCTATAGAATTACAGGGCTTAAAAGGGAGTGAGGAGGCACCATGGGTTAAACTAGAAAGAGAGAAAGGGAAATCCATTTGCATTGATGTGATATACATTTTCCTCATAGGGAGATGTGGATGGAGATTTAATAGACAACATATACAGTATTGCTAAGAAAGAAGAAGGGCTACTGATAGGTGATTTCAATATGCCGGATGTTGATTGGCACAACCCTGCTGCATTGTCATCTAAGAGTTAAGGAGATCCTAGATTCTCTAAAGCGAGAACTATTCTGGCAACGGGTAACTGAAGCCACACGTGAAGGGGCCATATTGGATATGGTGCTTACCAATGGGGAGTGTTTCTGATGTCATAATGGGAGATCATCTTGCATCCAGTGATCCGCCAGATGGTGTGGTTGAGTATTAGGACTAGTGCTGATAAAATCCATTCAAAAGCAAGGGCCTTAGACTTTAGGAAAATGGACTTTGACAAGATGGGCCAATACCTCAAGGAGTTGTTAGCGGGATGGGAACAGCTGGGGGATGTAGAAAAGCAATGGACAAAACTGAAAGGGGATATTTTAAGGGCAACAAACCTTTTTGTTAGAAAGGTAAATAAATGTAAAAGGAAAAGGAGGCCACTGTTTCTCAAAAGAAGTAGCTGAAGGTGAAGAAAGGTGAAGAAAAAGAGGGTGACCTTCATAAAATACTAGAGATCACAGAGAAAGGAAGATAAGCATCAATATTTGGAAAAACTTAGAGAAGCTAGGAAAGTAGTCAGGAAAGCAAAGATACACAAATAAGAAGAAATAGCCAATGCAATAAAATGGGGGGATAAGACATTTTTCAGATATGTTAATGAGAGGAGGATGTGCAAAATTCATATTGTCAGACTCAAGGGTGAAGGGGAGGAATATGTAGAAGCTGATGAGGATAAAGTGAAATTGCTTAAAATGATTTTTGTTCTGTACAGGACAGGACCTCAGAAAACAGACACAAATAGGAACAGAAGTGAAGGGGATCTGTGTTCGTGAGGAGCTAGTTAAACTAAAAGTAGACAAAGCGATGGGACCTGTAGATAAAACGATTGGACCAGATGGGATACATGCAAGAATATTGAAGGAACTTGGGGACATTCTAGTGGCTCCACTGATTGACCTTTTCAATGCTTCCTTAGAGTCGGGAGTGTACTCTGAGGACTGGAGAAAGGCACATGTCCAATGGATTGCAGGATCTAAGGCAGCATGGATTTGCCAGGCAGGTCTTGTCAGATAAATCTGATTGATTTCTTTGACTGGGTGACCAAGGAGCTGGACAGAAGGAGAGCCCTAGATGTGGTGTACTTAGATTTCACTAAAACCTTTGACACTGTTACAAGCGACTTATAAACAAACTAAGCACCCTAAGGATGGACCCTAAAGTGACTGACTGGATTAGAAATTGGTTGAGTGGGAGGCGACAAAGGGTACAGTTAAATGGAGCTCACACTAAGGAGAAGGATTACTAGTGGTGTGCCGCAGGGATCTCTCCTTGGTCCGATTCTTTTTAACATCTTAGTGATATTTCGAAAGGGCTGTCTGATAAGATTTGCCTTTTTGCAGATGATACCAAAATCCACAATAGGGTAGACACCCAGGAAGGAGTAGATAACATGAGAAGGGATCTGGTTAAGTC
The DNA here is from genome assembly GCA_033557465.1 of Ichthyophis bannanicus. NCBI lineage: Eukaryota > Metazoa > Chordata > Amphibia > Gymnophiona > Ichthyophiidae > Ichthyophis > Ichthyophis bannanicus. The sequence continues at coordinate 551,927,269 of CM066033.1, forward strand.
TGAAGAATGGTCAAGCATTCGGAAGCTGAGATTTAATGCAAAAAAAAAATGCAGGATCATGCATTTGGACTGCAAGAATCCAAGGAAGTGGAACAGTGTAGGGGCAAAGTACTTCTGTCCAAGAAAGAAGAGCGGGACCTGGGCGTAATTGTTTCTAATAATCTTAAAGTGGCTAAACAGGTAGTAAAGGTGACGAGAAAGCCAGAAGGATGCTTGGGTGCATAGGAAGAGCTGATAGTGCCTCTGTATAAGTCTCTGGTGCGACCTCGTTTGGAGTATTGTTCAATTCTGGAGACCACGCCAGTGGAGGTAGTAGAGATGAGGACAATATTTGAATTCAAGAAAGCATGGGACAAACACAGAAGATCTCTAAAGGAAAAAAGGTGACTATTGTAGTTGGTATGGAGGGGCAGACTGGATGGGCCATATGGTTGTTTCTGCTCAAATAGGAGGGATGAATGCAGCCTATGCTAAGGGCAGTGTGTCATGGTTGGTTTTTTTTAAACCATAGTGCTGTTGTAGGAAGAAAGCTTGTGGCTGTCCTTTTTCTAAAAAGGGCATGTCTGCTGGGCTATCCCAGCTGAGTTGTAATGCTAAAAAATGCAGGGTCATGCATTTGGGCTGCAAAAACCCAAGGGGGCGGTACAGTGTAGGGAGCGAAGTGCTTCTGTCCATGAAAGACGAGCGGGATCTGGGCGTAATTTGTTTCTGATGATCTTTAAGTGGCTAAACAGGTAGAAAAGGTGATTGAAAAAGCCAGAATGATGCTTGGGTGCATAGGTAGAGGAATGGCCAACAGATAAAAAGAGGTAATAGTGGATGAAGGGTCTGTTTGAACTTGCAGTATAGTGATAAAGACACTATCCATGTAGTTTAAAAAAAAAATACAAATATGCCTTTTTATTTTATCCCATCAGTCACCAGCAGACAGACCCGGTTTCTAGTGCTCCTAGAATGATTGGCACTTTGATATTATGCATGTAAAGGAATCTCTGGACCATTTACTAAAGGCTTGCTCTTCTCACTAATGGGCCTGTTGAAGATGGAGAAGCGAGAATCTTTGCTATGGCCTACACCATAGGAGTAGTTTAACCGGTGCAATCCTGAGTTTGATGTGGTTACCTACAGAATATTCTGGGAGTAGAACAAGGAGATGGAGGTGAGTCCTTCTACACTTCTTTGACTGCTGGAGCAGGGCATAGAGTTCTGCACTTGAGGGAGGCAGTACAGCAGATTTATTTTTGGGTATTACAAATCAGTTTCCTCTGCTGATGGTTCCTTGGTCTTCATAACAGATTTGAATTTGGCCCTATATGCATTACAAAAGAATATCACCTTTTGCTGTCATATTAAGATACACGATCAATTTAAAGCTATTGATATTACCCTTGAATATAAACCCAGATTATCCAGTTATTTGCATAAGCCCTTAAGGACAAGTGAAGCAAATGCTTCTCACTTAGCTTCTAGGTCATATTTCAGTTAAAAGATTTATTCCAAGTAAATTAGAATCCACAGATTGCATCTTTAGAAATATGCTCTTTTTCAAAGTCTACAACATCAAAACTAATGCCAACTTTTACTGATGTATATTTAAATGTCCTCTAAAAAGGTAGGGGATTTCTTTTTTTTTTTTATTTGATAGTGTAAACATTTGTCTATGTGCTTATCCACTAACTTATGGAGTTATTTTATAATCCTCCCCACATGTAAATGGAAATGTAGAAACAGAAATTTGATGGCAAGACCATAAGGCCTATCAAGTCAGTCCATCCATAAGCTCTACATCCCTTCCTCTCCCTCAGTGATCCTCTATACTTGTCCCATGCTTTCTTGAATTCGGATACAATTCTCTTTACCACCACCTCCACAGGGAGGCTGTTCGATGCATCCACTACCCTTCCATAAAGAAATTTTCCTTAGATTACCCCTGAGCGTGACTCCTTTCACTTTTATGCTATGACCCCCTTGTTCTAGAGCTTCTTTTCAATTGAAAGGGGGTCACCTCTTGCACGTTTATGCCACTGAGGTATTTAAATGTCCCTATCATATCTCCCTTCTCCCACTTTTCCTCTAAAGTATACATATTGAGGTCTTTAAGTCTATCCCCATATGCTTTATAGCAGCATTTATACATATAGAAACATAGAAATATGACGACAGAAAAAGACCACATGGCCCATCTAGTCTGTCCTTCCGTATGAACAACCACAACAGTCCCCTTTTTTCCTTTAGAGATCCTCTGTGTTTGTCCCATGCTTTTTTGAAATCAGATTCTGCCCTCATCTCTACCACCGCCACTGGGAGACTATTCCACGGATCCACCACTCTTTCTATAAAGAAATATTTCCGCATATCACTCCTGAATCTATCCACCTTCACACTCATCCCATGTCCCCTTATAGCAGAACTTGCTTTCAATCGAAAGAGGCTCTCCCCCTGTACATTTATGCCACGGAGGTATTTAAACATCTCAATCATATCACCTCTATCCCGCCTTTCCTCTAAGGTGTACATATTAAGATCCTTAGGTCTGTCCTCATATGCTTTATAATGAAGACCACTAACCATTTTAGTAGCCACCCTCTGTACTGACTCCATCCTGTTTATATCCTTTTGAACATGCGGTCTCCAGAATTGCACACTATACTCCAAATGAGGTCGCACCAAAGACTTATACAGAGGCACTATCACCTCCTTTTTTCTGCTAGCCATTCCTCTCCGTATGCACCCAAGCATCCTTCTAGCTTTTGCAGTTTCCTTTTCTACCTGTTTATCTACTTTAAGATCATTAGACACAACCACGCCTAGGTCCCGCTTTTCTTTAGTGGACAAAAGTATTTCACCCCCTATACTATATTGCTCCCTCGGATTGCTGCAACCCAAATTCATGATCTTACATTTTTTAATATTAAATCCCAGCTGCCAAATTCTAGACCATTCTTCAAGCTTAGCTAGATCCCTCCTCATGTTATCTATACCTTCCTGGGTGTCTACTCTATTGCAGATTTTGCTATCATCCGCATAGAGGCAAATCTTACTCGACAGCCCTTTCACTATATTACTAACAAAGATGTTAAAAAGAATCTGACCAAGGACAGATCCCTGGGGCACACCACTGGTAACATCCTTCTCCTCAGCGTGAGCTCCATTTACCTGTACTCTCTGTCGCCTCCCACCCAACCAATTTCTAACCCAAGCAATAACTTGGTATACACGTCAGTGCCATTTTAGAACAGGGGGTATTTACATGTGGGGATGCTTAATAGTTTATATGCTAAGGGTGTGTGGTAAGAGGGGGAGAGGGAGTGGTTAGGACAGGCCTACACTATCAATGTGGATTCCTCATCTTTAAGGGGAATCCATGATGCTATGGAAGAATGTAGATGACATTGACAGCTGCCCCAAGGCATGAATAAGCTCCTGCTAGAAGGTGCAGCTGTCAACACTGATGTCTGGCCATTCCCCCCTGATCATCCCCCCAGCATTGACCCCAAACCTGATCACCTTCCCTTGATATATGATCCCCCTCTGATCCCCTCTTAGGGGACTGATTGTCCTGAAGGACCAGGCTCCTTTTTCGCTCTTGAAAGGAGACAGCTAGAGCGTAAGCAGTGGTCTGTGCTCGATGTCCGGAGGAGGTCTACCAAGCAAGCTAGCATATATACGGATATGGTGTCTCTTTGAGTATTGGTGCGGCGTGTGGCAATTGGTTCCTGAGGCGACCAAGGTGTCCTCCCTGTTGGTCTTTCTACAGGAAGTCCTAGAAAGGGGCCTTTTTCTTAACTACCTGAAAGTTCAGGTGGCATCTTTGGCCTGTTTCCGGGGTCCGGTGGCAGGCAAGTCTCCAGCCTTGCACCCGGACATCTCGTGTTTTCTCCAGGGGGTTTGGCATCTGCATCCTCCCCTCTGGTCTGTGATCCCTTCCTGGGATCTGGGTCTAGTGCTCAGAGCTCTGATGGTGGCACCTTTTGTGCTGTTGAACCGCGCTGTTGTAAAGGATTTGACGCTCAAGAAGGTCTTCTTGGTCGCGATTTGTTCCGCAAGGTGGATTTCCAAGTTGTAGGCTCTGTCTTAACAAGATCCTTATCTGTCCTTTTTGAAGGAGGCCATTTCCCTTCGACCTGTGCCTTCTTTTTTGCCTAAGGTGCTTTCTCCCTTTCACGTGAACCAGGTGGCCTGCCTGCCCTCCTTCCCGAAGGAGAAGTGTCAGGGGACGGAAGGATAAGGATCTTCACGTGGTGGATGTCTGGAGGTGCGCCTGCGGTACTTGGAAGTACAAATTCCTTTCATAAGTCTGATTATCTTTTTGTGCTGTTTGCTGGCCTACACAGGAGTGAAGCGGCAGCCAAGTCGACTTTGCGGCACTGGAGGAAGCAGTCAGTTCCGTAGGGTTTGTGCACCCATTCTTCTTCAGCACAAGCATCCTCATGGGTGAGCGGAGTTCGGTAATCCCTGCAGACATTTGTTGAGCAGCAATGTAGTCATCACTTTCCACTTTTGTCAAGCATTACCGCTTGTATGTCCACGCACAGGCAGACATGGCCCTTGGCTCAAGGGTTTTGTGAGCTGCTGTGTCTTCTTCCCGCCCAGTGATGATTTAGTTTTGATACATCCCACTTATCTGGCCTGGTTTAGCAGGACAATATGGAAGGTGACATTTTACTTACCAGTTAATATCCTTTCCTCGAGTCCTGCTAGACCAGTCCAGGGCCCGCCCCTGAAACTGTTTTTGTTCTGTTCTTCTGCTGTGATACTCTTGAGACTGCTATGATTTTTATACTTAGTTTTGCAAGTTCATCTTCTGTTGACAGCTTTCTGTTTTTGCTTTCCGGTACATAGTTGCCCACAATTGAGGTTGTGTGAGGCTTGCTATGTTTCTCCCATATGCTTTGGGATGAATACTGAAGGGACCTCTGATAGCTGAGGTGAATAGAGGCATAGGAGTGATGTCATTGAATCCTGGGTTTTTCATTGGTTCTTTGTCTCCACCAGTATGCTGGTAGGGGAACAGAACCCACTTGTCTGGACTGGTCCAGCAGGACCCAAGGAAAGGACATTAACTAGTAAGTAAAATGTATTTATTTAATTTTTTTTAATTCCGCCCTTTCATTAATTCTGAGTGGTTTACATATAACATAGCACTAAAACCAAACTTTTACATAGAACAGGGTGTTGAACTTGGATGATTATATAGGGTTCAAAGGTGTATTTTAAAGAACAGCTATTAATATTAAAGCAGCAATGGTTTATACAGGATGCAGTGGGCTGTGGAGTTGAAGGTACAGATCCATGGGAGAGAATAACTGAGATTGCATTAACTGACCTACTGCAGTCTGTAAACACAATGTGCTCATGGAGCTGGGTCCATGGTTTGCCATAAAGAGACCAATTATACAAAACTTAATATTATTAAGTGTATTAAGTTTTGTATAATTGGTTATTTCTAGATGGTTGGATGGTATAGGCTATTTGACCAGTGATGTGAAGCGTCTGCTATTTCCCTAAAGTGACTTGTCACTGGATGAGGGATATTAGCCATCCTGAGGTCATTTTTGCCTGATAAAAGAATTTTTTGTAATCAGATTAATATTGGTTATTGATATTTGAGTAAATCATAATACAGGGTTTGATTTGCATTTTGGATTATTGTTGCCCTGAGACAGCTTTTTTGTGTTCTATTGCCATAAAGAGATACATTTTTATTACTTTTCTGTAGTCTGATAAGTCCTTGATGGTTCTTATTGAGGTAGGTAGCACATTCCATAGTGGGGGAGTTTACATGTCACCTTCTCGGATTCCTAGCCTGCTGCTATTCCTCCATAGTTCCTAGTTTGTTCATTTCTGTCCTAGTGCTTTTTTTGTCTCAAATTTATTGTGCTAAATATACTAATGTTTTTGGCTGATTTCAGCAGAATGCAAACTTTATAACAGTTCTGACTGCAGACTGTGAAGATGAAATCTGATCTTGAATATAGTTTTAAAGTGCTGATACTTGGTAGAAAAACTCAGTTCTCCGAGTAATCCCAAAATGGACACATGAAGGAGAAATAGAAAGTAGGCACTCATGTGGAGTTGAAAGGGGTGAGAAGGAATAAAAAAGTTGGATAGATATTCAGACACCCTGGAATACAATCTACCATCCTGAACCTTAAGGGAGTCATTTTGGAAGCCCTAGTCATGATTTTTTTTTTTTTAAAGTGCCACCAAGTCAATGCTGACTCCTGGTGACTCATAAGCTCCTGGGTTTTCTTGGTGAGGTAAGACTGGAAGTAGATTGCCAGGCCTTTTCTTCTGAGGCAGTGGAGAGTAAAGTGACTTGCCCAAGGTCACAAGGAGTACCAGTGAGAATTGAACCCAGATCTCTTGGGTACCAGGCTGTTACTCTAACCACTAGGCTACACCTCCATATCTCCATTTATGCTTTGGACATCCACAAACAGTCTTAGAGACATCCAAAGCACAGAGATATCTCCAGAGCTATTTTAGAAGCTAGCTTTGGGAACATTCTCAGAGTAAGGATGTCCAAGTCTGAATGGGGCGTGGTGGAGGCATGGCTAGAGTGTTCCCACAAACCTGGACGTCCCCGCTCAATCTCAGAAATGTCCTGAATGTCTGTTGTCGCATCTAAGTTTAGACCTGTTCTAGGTACAAACATGCATTTGAAAAGTGCTTGTTTTGGCTGAAAAACATCCAGTGTCGAGAAGAAAGCAATCAATCATCCACAGTACTCTGCGCGATCAGAGTGATAGCAGCAGTGGTATTTGAACCCTGGCTTCCCTGTTCCTAGCCCACTTCTCTAACCATTAGGCTATTCCTAGATGTCCAGGCCCTGAAATACTATTCTGGGGATGTCCACGCAGACACTAAGCCAGGCTGTCCATTGGACAGGCTAGATGACTGCCTAGGGCAGCATGATGGCTTTGTGCCACCTCTTCTGACCCCTTTGATGCAACTTCCTGTTGGAGGGGGGGGTCAGAAGTAGTAGGCCATGTGTACTGAAGCACATGACCTGCTGTGGGCACTAAACCAGTGGCCAAAGCCAATGCTTTTAAACTGCTGCCTGCATCACCGCCTGTCCCCCAAAATACCGAATCTAGAGTGATGACAGCAGTAGCAGCAGTGGGGGAGGGTGGCATGGCTCAGCTTGGCATGGCAAGGGGATGGTGTGGCCATGGCTCCTGCCTGAGGTGGCAGAAACCCTTGGGCTGGCCCTGTGTAGACACCCTCGCAAACATCCATATCGCCTACATCCATGTTTGTGAAATCATGCCCGCACCTGGATATGCCTATTTATCAGATGTTCTGACTTAGACATCCCAGATTGCATTAGGACATCCTTTCTAAAATCTCCCTCTAAGGATTCTGAGGCTTTGATCACCTCATACAGATGGAACTACCACAGTTGCATCTCATTGTGCTTCACCAGTACTCCCTTTCGAATAATGACATTGCGATTTTGCCATGCCACGATCCCCCTTAGGGCCTGTATCATAAACTTAGATGTGATGCAATCCCTGTGTATATAATGTATAAAGTTCACCTGTTACCCTTGTTTAAATCTCCCTTTGTTTGCTATGTATAAAGTTCACCTGTTATCCATGTTTAAACTCCCTGTTCTATGTAAGTTCAATGTATGGCTGTTCCTCATTGTACAAACTTGTTTATTGTAAACCGTGCTGATGCCGAATAGTGCGGTATAGAAAAACCTTAAATAAATAAAATAAATAAATAAAGGTGTTAGAGTGAATCCCTCCAAGAGAAATAGCCGTATCAGTGGAGTCTCTCAAAAGAAGACCATTTGGCGCCTGTTCTCAAATTTGCTCCATCCCGAATACATCAAACTCTCACAAATGCAAGAAGTCCATCATGGGATTATCGCAGTTGGCTGGTTGAAACTGCTCAGATGCTTGCATTTTGGACAGAGCAATGTGCCAGCAGGGGTGGTTTGTGTTGGTACACTGGAATTAGTGACATGACCTCAGATATTCCCAAAACGTGATACGTTCTGTATTGTAATGACTTGAACTATTTTGTCTTTAAATCTTGCACATTAAGGACAAAATACTAGGGAATGCTTTAGAAAAATAGTTTAGTCAGTTTCTCAGTATCAGCAATAATTACATGTCCTCAGTGTCATACATTACTGGTAAGAATCCTATGAGTCCTTATAAATGTAATGTAGATAGTACTTGAATAAGAAAATATTTACCAACATTATCTCTACCAATTTCCTACTCAGTTACTAACAGTAGGAAGGTGTCCTCTACCCATGACTAGAATACTCTAGGGTTTTACCTCTTTTCCCAAGTTTCAGGGGCTGAGCCTCAGTTCAAAGGCATATGAGCTCTTCAGACACTTCACTTTTTCAGAGACAGATTTGCTTGGCCTCAGCTTATAAGCGATCTTATAGCTCTGGAACTCCACCATTCAGATGAACAACCTGTCCAGCCTCTATTGCTCCTTTCCTGGAAAGGCTACTCTAGCTTAACGTAGACTGTTTTTTTTTCTTTCTTTTCTCTCCGAGAGAGACACCCACACACCTACTTTTCTCCTGGAAAAGATCTAGTTACTTCCCTAGGTAGGTCTCTTCATACCCTCTAGTGGGGTATGCAGGATCGTATCACTCTCAGAGGCAAAAAACGGCTTTTTGCATTTTTTAAAATAAAACATGTTACGCTAAGGTCATCATAGAATCCTTCAAAAACTTGTTTGGAGCTGATTTCAAATGCTGAGAAAATCAAAGATTGCAGCGTAGTAGTGTTATATCTATTGTATGGGTTTCTGGATTTGTAGTGGAGTCTTTTCAGTATATCTGGCTTGTCATTGTGTTGCTCCGATGGTATTTTTTATGTTATCTATTGTCAAGGATGAATTATAAAAGATGACAGAATTTATATTGTGTTTTTGTGAAACTTTATCCAGAAGACCTAACTGGAAACAAAGTCACAGGTCATCAACTTGCCATGTTGAATTGTGAAACCCACATTTGTAAGACAGAGCTCTGCTGATTCAGTTGTTTCTAGAATGGATTCATGAAAGTGAATTACTTAATTTGTCCTTGTAATCTGAAAGACACTGAGCAAATGAATCTAATTAAAAGGTCTCTCTTTCCAGTCAGGTTACAGCAGGTTACATTTGCGCTTAAGTAAAGTTTGCTCCCCCCTTGCTGAGTTTTATGTTGCCACAGGTGTGCACTCATTTGTGGTCAGGAGCCTGAGGTTAACTTTAGACTTTGATGTAAGTATATAAGGAGATTTCTTTGTATGCTCTTTGAATGATCTCATGCTAAACATTAGTAACATGAATAACTTTACTGGAGTTGTGTCTAAAGAAAGACACTTCAGTGGGGTGAAACCTTTTTGATGGCCTTATGGTTCATGATTTTTATAGTCAAGCAAGAGGGATCGGGTTGAGTTGCCTAGTCCAGGACTCTCTTCTATCGGTTGGTTTTGAATGCTGCTGAAACACCTCTCACAGGCCCCTGGAAGAAGACCTAAGCTAGTTACTGCTCTTTTGACAATGACTAGTTGCCTGCAAAGTAAGTAAGGAGATCTTAAGAAGGGAATCAGTGTCCTGTCTTTTAAGCTACAGGTTGTCTTTAAAATATGACCAGTAGCATGGTAGTGATTCAGCATTTGCAGATAAGTGTGAGAGCACAGACACTGCACGGGTCAAACTGGAAGGACTATGCAGTGAACGCATCAGCTATTTGAGGGGACAACCAGGCGAAGGTGGTGTAGAAGAAAAAGGTGGAAAGTTACTGACTGGTTTAGGATGAGGGGAGGCTGGCTGGTTAAAGAGTGGGGGAATGGATGACTAGGAAGAAGTAGTCAGGTTGTGAGGGGACAGAGAGGAGGCTTGTTGGCTATCGGGGGAGTGGGGGGGGGCATCCAGAGCCGGCCCAACCATTAGGCAAGACTAGGCATATGCCTAGGGCAGCAGCTTCTGAAAGGCAGCAATGAGCAGCAATAGCCAAAGCAGAACAACAGATTCTGACAGGTCACAAGTACCTGGCAGGTTCCCAAAAAGGCACACAGGCTCCACAATGCTCATCGCGGGTCAAGCAGTGGATCTCCCGGGTCCTCTTTAATAATGGTTTATGGACCTTTCCTCCAGGAACTTTTCCAAACCTTTTTTTCAACTCCGCTACACTAACAGCTTTTACTACATCCTCCAGAAATGAATTCCAAAGTCTGATTACGCATTGAGCAAAAAAAAATTTCTCATATTAGTTTTAAATATGATGAAGGGAGAAACTGATGGAGACACCTCCCAGCCTGCTCTTCCAGACTAAGGAGGTCATTCCAGAAAGCGAATAAGACTTTGTACGTGCGCTGAGGACATTTATCTGCCAAAAACGTTTACGAGCATATTCTGGTACATAGCACTCGCGGACGTTTATCTGGCTAACACGGGGATCTCAGAACATGTCGAGGGGGGGGGGAATGGTTTGCCTCAGAGACTTATAAAGTGTATTCAGGAAAGGCCCGTGTATGTTTTGGGAGGTTCCCACAGACGTGCCCGTTATACCTGCTGCAGACATGGAATAAGGCCAGTACTTAGAAAAAATTCTGCTATGTTTGTATAAAGGTGGTGATTAGTCTGTTTTAAAATGGTGGAGTGCAGTATGGAAAAACACTACAAGATGCATCTATAAAGAACTGAAATCAGAGGTATGGGAAACTTGTAAGCTAAAAAGGCAGTAATAACTACCCTGAAAGATCTATTAAGAAGAGCAGTAGTGATTATTCTGACCATGCTGACATTTGCTCTTTGTGCTAAAGGAGCTCATCTAGGGGATCCTAACAATTCCAATGTCCTGAAAAAGGGACCTGTTGATGTAGGAATAGTATATGAGTGAGTATGGAAAGGATTCTTTTTTCAGTGAGAAACGGAGATGTTTTTAGTCCTGGGACTCCATGCTATTCTGTTGTTACTAGCTGTTATTTATGGGTTCAGGTCATCTTTTTGGCAGAATGATGTTTCACTTTTTCTGCGGAGCCCCACGGACGTGTCACATTGTGATCCAGAAAATACTGTTCTTTTGCCTTTGGGGTGCTGTATTTTTTTCGCTATCTTAAGTTGCCTTTTTTCCACTTTTTATCAATGCATCGGTTTAACTGACGCCGGCCATCGCGTGATGCTTTTTTCTCAATTTTGGTTATCTCTCCTTTCCCCAGGCCTTTTTCTTTTCACCAATGCCAGCATTGAGCCCTTCGACCTTGCGGAGGCTGTTTTTTTGGCGATGTCGAAGCCGGCCATCGAATTTTAAAAAAGCACTCATGCTCACACCATTTCCATGATGGACCGTCACTGCTGGTGCCTTCAATTTTTCGGCCCTAACCATGAGCCCTCGATGTGCGATCTGTGCTTACAAATGACGAAGAAGGAATTCAAAGGCTGCGAGAAACAGCGTGAGTCCATTTTCGTGCCCTCAGACTCTGCGGCATCGATGTCAGCATTGACTCTCTTGAGGAGCTCCACTGAGGCATCAGCCTTGTGTGGTGCCTGTGCCCACTCGGAGCCAAGGGGCCGCGGCAGCTTGGAGCGAAGGCTGTCCCTATTAGGGCCACGGACGGACTCATCATCTGCCTTATCGATGTCGAAGGAGGTAGCCGGAGACCATGCCAAGCATGGGCATCGGCAATGGAGCCCTTTCTACATGATGCCGAGGGTGGCCTGCCAAGGTGCCCCAGCAGGAAGAAGTGACTCCCAAGACCCCAGAGGGCCTCTAGCAATCTCCCAATGTCATGACCATTTTGGTGTCCCCGGGAGGGGTCCCAGAGTCGGTGGCCGAGGTTGTTGTACTGGCCTTGATGCGCACATGACAGCTTGCTTGGTTACATGGAGCCTAGTGGCTCTGGTGCCCCTGGTGGTGTCACTACCAGCCGTGCAGCCGATTTTCGAGACTCATGCCCTCCCCATCGAGCTAGGGAACTTGAATCGGCAGTCAGAGTTCACCCTGGGCGCAACTACGATCTCCCTTTAAACTGTCTCCAGTTCCGGGGCCTCTGTGCTTGGAGGAGGGCCGCCATTGGTCCTGCCGGAGACCGTTGTCACTGCTGGAGCGGAGACGAAGAGGTAATTAGACTTCCTTGCAGAGTCAGACTCCGATGGCTGGGAGACGAAGGAGTCATCTCCGGTTACTGAGAGGGAGTCCCCTGACATCCCTTGGAGCTGTCCCCTCTGTATGAGCACTGGAAGTCGCCACTGGAGGACATGTCCTTCCAGGACATCATCCGGGACAAGGCCAAGGCCATCCACTTTTCCCTGGAGGTGGAGGATGAATTGAGGGCCAAGGAGCCGGAGATCCTCCAGTATCTCTTGGGCCCAGAAGGAGGCTATCACGGTGCCGGTGCACTGTATTCTCCAGTGGATCTTGCTCCACATGTGGGAGAACCCGATGTCCATGCTGGCTATCAGCCACCAACTAAATTCAAGGTACCGGGTGCAGAATGGCCCTGGGTTTGAGAAACCTCAACTACCGCACCATTCCCTGGTCATGGAGCCCACTATGCGGCGCTCCAAGAGTTCCAAGACCCATTCATCGGTGCCCCCTAGCAAAGAGCAGAGGACTCTTGATGGGTTTGGCAGGTGCTGCTTTCAGGGCTCCAAGCTCGTGGCTTGTCATATCAACTCTACATGGGGGATGTTCTTAAGGGACATCATGGGGGACCTGAGCGAGTTTGGCTCCCTCATCCCAGTGGAGCGCCTCGAACGTCCATACCCTGGTGCAGCATGTTAAGAACATGTCCAGGTATATGGTGTAGGCCACATACGGCGAGTTTGAGTCAGTGGGCAGGGTGTTGGCAGTGGGCATCGATGCCTGCCAACTGGCCTGGCTCCAGGCCTCCGACCTGGAGCAATGAGTCCAGGAGAAGCAGGTGGATGTACTATGCACCAGGGAGAACCTCTTTGGCAAACCCATGCAGGAGAGGGTGGCCAAAATTGAGACCGAGCAGGTAACTAATTTCCTGCCTCTCTCGCAAGAAGGCGGATCCTGCAAAAAGAAACATCAAGGAAAGAAGTCTTTCTACAAGCCCAAGCACCACTACTATCAGAATCCCTAAGAGGCTTAACCGAAGGCTCAAGCTCAGCGGCAACCATGTCGGGCGAAGCCGCAGAAGGCTCAACCTGCGCCCCAGCCACAGCCGGGACGGGGGGATTGACACCTTCCTCAGGAGCATAGCCAGTTGCCCGATTGCCAAAGGGGGGTGCCCTCTCAGGTGGGCGGTCGACTCATCCACTTCACACACAGGTGACCTCTTATCACCATGGACAGTATGCTCCAAAAGACCAAACCATCTTTAAGGAGTACTACGTCTAAATTCTGACTTGTTTGAGAGATGCAGTTTGTCGTAAGAGGCCAGAGTTGCACAAGAATGGTGAATGGTTGTTCATTACGATAACGCCCCAGCTTACGCATCACATGTAAATCGCTTGATTGAAATGATAAAGCGGTATAAAAAAACTTAAATAAATTAAAATAAAATCTTGTCCATCAGCTCTTGGCCAAACACCAAATCGAGCAAGGCCATCAGCCTCTGTACTCACTTGACCTCGCACCCTGTGGCTTTTTCTTGTTTCCAAAACTAAAATGACTACTGACAGGAAGGAGCTTCAATGACTTGGAGACCACTAAGCAAAATTCAACAGAGCAGCATCACAGCATAACGAAAGAGGCATTTCAAAATTGTTTCTAGCAGTGGCAGGAACGCTGGAGGAAGTGTGTTTTATCAGGAGGGGGACTACTTTGAAGGAGACTGAGTGCTGTAACTGTCAGTGTTATACTACTTGTGTTATTGTACAAGTCTTGATACTTTTTGATCACACCTCATATGTGGTCCTGTAAGGTGGATTCAGAAACGTCTGTCATGTAAAAGTATCCACTATATCTTTTTTGTGCATACTTTTTTATTTTATTAGACTTTTATTTAACCACTTTTATGACTAGATTCACCTAAAACAGTGTACAAATACAGCTTGAAATAAGCAACTTATGTTGTATTAGCAGCATAACAATAGTAAACTGACTAAACATCACTACCGTACCCATTAGAACAATGAGGTAAACTTGGAAATAGGCATATTAAATCCTAATAATAACAATAACATGATGCAGTGTCAGTAATGTACACCTTAAACAGCAGAGTAGACATTAATTTAGCGGAAATATGATAAATGTCAGCAGAATACAAATGATACATGATAATAGGAAGCACAATAGAATATTCCTAGATATGTTGCACATGCAGCTGAGACAGTTCTGTAAGTGCCTATTTGAGTACATTAAACACTCCTCTACACCTTCATGGTATTCCTTAAGGGGGCAATTTTTAAGTTATGTTTTGGAACAAAGTCCATCGTACTTCTTACCTGTGGACTTTGTCCCAGTTTCAAAACAAACGTGTGTGCATTCTTTTACATTGAAACATGTCCCAGGTATAGAGTACCAGTGCACAAGTACAGCTGGTTTTGTTTCTTGTGGATACTTGATGCATGTAAAAGAAGATGTATAATACATAGTTCATCAACAGTCAACATATGACCAACCCAACAGGTACGTTTTGTTTTAACCCCCCAACCTTTCTTTGATTACCCAAACCCTCAGCTAACCCCTTCTCCCCAGCTGCCCCCCCCCTTGTTGTATGGGGTAGAAAGACATCTCAACCTGCTAAGTATTTCGTCAAGGGTAGCCAATGTATTGTGATATCAATTGTTTAATAAACATTCAATTTAAAAAAAAAGACACATACATTTGAAAAGGTGATCTACGTGCATTATTTTCTTTCCCCAACCTAATTTCACTCCCAAAAAGACCACCTCTAAGTGTGGCTCAGAATGCAAGAGCTAAAGTAAGCATGCATGCTGTGGAAAAATACATGCATGTCTAATCAAACTGAAGAAGGGCAGTGTTCAGACTGCTGATTATCAGGATAAATTACTAAGCTGGGGTAAAATTTGCAGGTTTGTGACTCATACGGTAAGTTTGTGTTGCACAGCAATGTCAAGACAGTAGGCCCACTATCTGTCAGAGGTCAGTGGTGTAGGAAACAACCCAGGTACGTATGACCTAGATTGGCCACTGTTGGAAACAGGATACTGGGCTTGATGGACCTTGGTCTGACCCAGTATGGCATACCTTATGTTCTTATGTAACCCTTCCATTCTCCCAATCCTGTCCCACCAATAAGTACCTGCGAAGAGACTCTCCATCCCTGATTCCTCCCAACAGGAACCTCCCCAATACCCAAACCTGAACCCTCCGACCCCCCCCCCCCCACCCCTCCAGCACCTACTTGAGGCTTCCTCTGATGACTAGTGGGGATCAGAAAAAATCCCTAGTTGCTCCTTTCCCATTAGCGCCTTGCTTCAAAATCGCTACCCAATCCTCTCAATGGTAGTACCGTGAGAGTACCACTAGGGGCATTTGTGATTGAAAGAGTGGAATATAAGCACTGATTTTAAATTAAATTTGAGTGCCATTTTGAACCCAGGTATTAATGGGACAGGAGTGACTGGGGATTGCACCTACCCCCACTAGCCACCAGGCAGGATTGTGAGATGGGAGGGGATACCTGATTGTGAGGGGATCAGTGTGTAGAAGGGTTGTTTCCTTCACATCAGTCCCTTTAACAGGGTCCCCAGGGGGGGCATTGGGTTACTTGTTATCAGCCCAATGCTCCCAGGGAGGAAAGATAATTCTAGCACAAAGTTGGCAATATCTTTCATGAATAACACAGCTTGCAAGCTGTTATTTCTTGTGCATAATGAAGCTTATTACCTAAGCTGTGCTGTGCTAAAAATATTGCGTTAAAGGCAAATAGTGCATGATTTTACCATTTAATATGTTGTTTGGCAAAAAATATGAATTATTTCTTAATGTATGTACCTGCCCCTCTGACACCAGTAAAATGCTTCCCCCCCCCTCCCCACACACTTATAGTTTTGAAAATGGTCTGCTTAGAAAATAAGCACAAGCAAAGAGAATTACTGAGGTGTGGTGTTGTCTCTAGTCCATGTTTGGACTTTGTGGCAGAACACTACCTATTTTGCCACTCTAACATCCGTTACCTTGGTTTCCCCCAGGATTACACAGAGCTTATCCTGCTCATTATTTTTTAGTGGTAAGTCTTTTATTTGTGCTTAGCTTTACAGAATGCATAGTCTCCACTTTCTGTGTTTTGCACAGTACAGGGGGAAATGCAGTTCTATTTTGGTTTGTCCGATGTTACACCGCATGCAGAGTCTGGCTTCTCGGAGTTTCTTCTGCAAATGTTTTGACTGCTCATTTCTATTTCAAGTTTGTGGTCAGCTCGGCTTGTATCTCAGATAAAGACGATAAAGCACTAGTGATCTTTTCCTCACTCTGCTCTTATTCGGTGGAGTCATCTTTATCTGCTCTAGGTGATAGATAGGACAGATGTCTGAAGTGGAGGCCACATTGCCACAGTTTTTTGCTGATAACGTGCATCAATAGCAGGTACCTAAATTTCATATGACTGGGATAAATGAGATTTATAACTCGAGGAACTTCTACTTAAGGTCACCTCCCATTTTGTGTCTATTGAAATATTTCTAGTATATCTAAATGCCTTTTTAATTTCAAATATATTTTTCAATTTGCTTTTGTCTTACTGAAAGAGCATATGAATGGATGTAAAGACTGATCTTCATCAGTATTTTGTGTTTCCACTGCACACAGTATTTCTTCAGCTGCTACATCAAATGGCTATAGATAGTTTTATTCCTCAGTGCCCAAATGTTAACTGCTTTTTCCTTATCGTCACTCCAGTCCAGTCCCTTTACTTCTGGGTTACGCAACCCTTCCAGCAGCTTGGAGGCTGAGCCCAACCTTTTTGGAGGTGGGGCGGTATAAGTACCACTGGTACCACCCACTAACTCCAGTATTCTCAGCCTCCAAGCAGCTGGAGGGTTCCGTAAGCCTAGGGCTTACTGGAGTCCTTCTTGTTAGCAATCTTGCTTTAATTTTATTTAACCTATTTCATTTTTAATTTTTTTTTTTCTTTTTTTTTTTTTTAAACTTTTATTTTCATTTTGCAACAAACAAAAGAAACAACACACCAAAAGAGACAAAACAAGTATACAATAAGGAAAAGTAAACCCATTACCCCCCACCCCGATGCTTCTTCTCTACCCGATTATATCAGCATGTGAGCGCTTCCAATTAACAGTGATTATACATCAAACGATCAAAAGAGTATCTACAATACAGCATGATCATGGGACAAAGATATATACAAAGTTAGACAGTCAAATGAGAGCATTTAGCAAAATGTACATAGTCATTGAGCATCTTCCCTTGAGACCAATGAGAAGGAGTCTGAACGGAGGAAGCGAACAGACGAGGTATTTGCTCATATTTACTGTAAAGACAGGCATGATTCCACCATTCATTGGGGCTCAAATGGGAGCTAATTTTCCAGTATTACTTAATTAGGGAAATAGCAATGCCAAGCATAAAGTTCGAAAGGAGATAAGCCATTTTTGGGAGAGAGGGGATCCCCGCAACTGGGCGAAGTCCCACTATCCTCCAAGAAAGGGCTCCTGAGAGTGCGAGATAGACTAAATACGACCCCAGACCCGACGCCAGTAATACTGTAGTGCGGGATATTCATGCATAACATGAGGCAATGAACCAATGGCCGCAGGACGTGTCCAGCAACCATTGCCCTGAGTAGTGTTCCATTTGTCTAATCTGTGAGAAGTGTAAAAACACCGGTGGGCTAGAAAGAAGAGGGTCTGAATGAGTGAGGCGGATCGGGAACCCGTGTCCCTCTACTCCTGATAAGGCTCTATTACTCCGAGATCAAAGTCACATGCAATTCTCTCTCCCATACTTTCTGCGCTATAGGGGTATCTCTAGTTATAGCATTACAGAAGGTTTAGTAAAATTGGATGCTACACCCGGTGAACTACCGAGAGATCGGAAAGTCTCCAATCAACCTAATATAGAGAATGCCGATGGCGGGAGTACTCTAGTGGACCGAAGGCGATGCTGAAGTTGCACTGACCAGAGTCGGGAGTCTAAAGATTGCATAAGAGTATTAAAGGCACCTAAAGTGTCTAAAAGCATTGGTGGATAGTGGGAGTCTGATGGGAGAGTCATACCAGGGAGAAAGGTAAGAGGAATCGGTTTGCAAAGGCCCGCTTCTGTATCTAGCCACACAGGTCTACTCGGTACTGGCTCTTCCAACCAACGAGCACCTTGTTTGAGAAGAAAAGATTGAGGGAACTCTTGAGTAAAATCGCCACCAAGCATTAATGGAGCATTGGCAGAGGCCGAGGCCAACTGCGCAATACTTGCATAGTAAGCAGGGTTGTCCACATTCGGGGCATAATGCAAATACACGTGAATTCACTATCTCCAACCTCAAGGTGTACACGGGCCCATCTACCCTTCTTGTCAGCGCTAATATCAGGTACAGTAGCGTGCTAAGACTTCTTAACCAAGGTGGCTATCCCGTACCATTTGAAAACGGTGGGAGAATAGGCAGCTACCATGTGAGGCTTAGCATTGAGTTTCAGTGTTTCAGCAGAGTTTAAATGCGTTTCCTGAAGAAACACTAAATCAACATGCTCATGGCTAAGATAGCTAAGGATTTTCTTTCCTTTGAGTGGACCATTAATGCCTTTGACGGTGAATGATAAGATTTTACATAAGGCCATACAGAAAAGTTAAAAATTCTGAGCATGATAGCACACATAATTTCACTATGTCCCTCAAACTGACTGTATCTGGCTGTACACATGACATAGGAAAAATAAACTAATATAATACAATGAAGCGCCCCACATTAACAAAGAAAACCGCAGTACGGTAGAGGAGAAGCAAAACCCCAAAATTACTGGCGACCATGTGTCTGCGGGGAGAAACCCCAGAGAAGGCCGAAATTGAAAAAACACATAACCTGTAGGACTGTGCGTGCTCCGAATCCGACCGAGGCACACATCATGAAGGGATAGGAGACCAAAAAACAAAAGTCATATAGAGAAAGAAAGAAAGTCCAGGCTATTTCTGTGCTTGGCTATGACCGCCGCATCGGGCCCTTCAAAATGGCGGATAGAGCCGGCAAATAAGAGTCCAAACTTTGGGATTAGCGCATCTGCTCTGCTTCTTTGGAGTCTAAAAATGTTGATAGTAGATCAGGATCTTCGAACGTCCTGGTTTGGTTGTGGAGAGTCACTCGGAGCTTCGCTGGATACAACAGGCCAAAGCGAGCCTGTAGCTGTTGAAGTCGAGGGCGAAAAGCAAGGAGTTTCTTCCGACGGTCAACGGTAGGCTTTGCCAAATCAGGAAAGAAGGAGACCTTACGACCTTCAAATTCCAAATGATGATTCGCTCGGGCAGCATGTAAAATTTGTTCCACTTGTTGATATCGTAGCAAGCTAAAGACAATAGGCCGGGGGGTCGTGCGGTTGAGCGCCATGTGGGCAGGAACACGGTGTGCACGATCGATTTCCAGTTCTTTATGAAAGGTGATCTTCAGCAAGGAGGGAAGAGTTTTGAGCAAGAATTCTCTTATATCTCCTGCTTCCACCCCCTCCGGCACTCCGAGGAGCCTCACATTGTTGCGACGGGCTCGATTATTGCTATCTTCTAACTCCTTTTGAAGATTCTGTATCTGGCGCTCAGCCTCGTCCAGTTTGCCCAAGCGCACCTCGTGCGAGTCGAGGACCCCCGCCATGTTGTCCTGCCGTAATGAAAGACTTTCAAGTCGGTCTTGGAGCACTCCAAAGTCTTCTCGCATGGCTCGAAGCGCTTCTCCATTGGACTGCACCAATTCCTTCACGCCGCGTATTTCTTCCAAAATCTCCAGGTGCATCTCGGGGTTTTCACGAAATGGAACCATCTTCTGTGGGGAGGACACCTCTGTTTTGGAGCGTTTTCCGTGAGAAGAAGAAGGAGACCCGAAGTCCAAGCGCGCTGGTTTATGGGCCGCCATTCCCCCCGAGGTGCCCCGGTCAGCTCGGAGCGAAATAGTAAATTTGTATAGGTATTAAGTCAG
Organism: Ichthyophis bannanicus; assembly: GCA_033557465.1. Lineage (NCBI taxonomy): Eukaryota > Metazoa > Chordata > Amphibia > Gymnophiona > Ichthyophiidae > Ichthyophis > Ichthyophis bannanicus. The sequence continues at coordinate 551,947,302 of CM066033.1, forward strand.
GATTCTAAGTAGGCCTCTCGGGAGCTTCAACGCAAAGCGTCCTACCCGCTGGACATCAGGCTCCGCCCCCTTTCATTTTTAATTTAATTTCACCTTAATTGGCTCTTATTTGCTTCTGTTCTTACTTGTGGTCCTGTTTCTTTAATTCTGCCTGCTCTCTCAGCCTTCCCCCCTCCTCCCCCCCCCCCCTCCGCTCCCCGGATCGGGCCTCGGAAGTGCTCTCTCCTCGCAGAGTCGGAGACAATTTCGCTCCTGCTACTCTGCCCGACAACGGCTCTGGCGATTTCTCCTGCCCCCTGCTCCGGATTGCATCTGCCTCGCGCCGAAGCCCCATTGGCGGCTGAGCGCTGGAGGCAGCGCCGCCAGACAGCGCCTCTCGCCGGACCCGTCCCGAGAAAGTAGGACGCGGAGGCGAGTCTCGCCACTCCCCGGGAGCCCTACGGGGAAGAGAGAGAGAGACAGACATCAGACCGAAGCCTGCAAGAAAGCAGCACTTTACGGGGGAAAATCGCAAGGAGCACAGCGCGGCCCAGGAAAGTGTCTCGCGGTCCTCTGCCCGGGCTCCACGTGGTGAGGCCTACCGCGTGTAGAGCCCTCGGGCTAGGATCGCTGAGTCGGGTCCAGGAGATACAGTCTGCCTAAACGCAAGTACCTCCGTGGGAGGAAAAGGAGATACATTTCTGCATTTAATTTATTTACTTTAATTTTATTCACCTTAATTTCATTTTAATTTACTTTAAGTTTGCTTTAAGTTTACTTTAAAGTACAGAATTTACTTTAATATATTTAAATCATTGATTTCAGTTTATGCATTTAATTCTTAACTCCTTCAATCTTGAATTGTTATTTCCCTCTTCTAAAAGCTTCTGAGGGGGAGAAATATATCTGGAGTTTGGGCGCTTATACAGGGGATCCAGGGCATGGTGACCAAGCCCCGCTGCCCCTCCTGCGGAACACGCAGAGGCACCTCTGCAGAGGCAGGAATCTGCAGGAGCTGCGCCGCCGTGGCGGCTTCGGTTGAGCAGGAAATTAACCTATCCATCGCTCCCCCTCCTCAGGGGCCAGGTGACCTCCTAGGGGGGGAGGGAGGACCCCAGTTACCTCCTTCTACTTCCTCGGATGTACCCCCTCCTCCCCTCCCCCCCTCCCCCCCTCCCCCCTCCCTTCTGGGGAAAGAGGGACCGGGGACTTTTTCTCTCCAGATTTCATCCTTTTGCTCCACAAAGCCTATTGTTTGCGGAAGCAGGGGCGGGAGCCAGGAGACGCTGGTTCTTCAAGGGAAGATAAGACAGCCAGGCTCCTGGGAACAGGTACTCAGGAGCAGGGCATTCCGCCTAAGCGCCCCCGTCTGAGTGAGGAGGAACCTCTGGCAGCCCTCTCCCTGGGCACCCCAGATGAGGCCTATTCGGACAGGGAGTTGGATGAAGAAGAGGAGGAGCTGGAAGAAGGAGAGATACCAGAGGAAGACCAGTCCAGAGTTATTAGGGTCTTTCGCCGGGAAGAGCTTCCGGCACTAATTAATGAGTCCCTAAAAGCGCTCAACGTGGCCTCTGATACACCTGCAGAAGAGGAGGCGCTGGAAGATCCATTAATCCAAGCCTTTAGAAGATCTCAGAAAGTCTTCCCGGTCCACAGAGTGGTTCGTCAGATGATCCAGGAAGAATGGGACCAGCCGGAATCTAGCCTAAGAGGAGTCAGGTCCATGATGCGCCTATATCCTCTCCCAGAGACAGACAAAGAGCTCTTAAAATCTCCCAGAGTGGATGCAGCGGTATCAGCAGTCACGAAGAAGACTACTATCCCGGTTGAGGGCAGCACGGCCCTAAGAGACTCACAGGACAGAAAATTGGATACACTCCTGAAGCAGGCATTCGATGTAAGCGCTCTCGCCCTGCAAGCCTCCGTCTCGGGAGCCTGGGTAGCTCGGGCCTGTTTAAGGTGGTCTCAGCAGCTTCAGTCAGCAGAGACCTCCGCGGGTGAACCCCGGCCCAACGCCGCTAGGCTGGAATCAGGAGCAGCATACCTGGCGGATAGTCACTATGACCTCATTAGAAGCCTGGCCAAGAACATGGCTTCTGTGGTGGCAGCCAGACGCTGTTTGTGGCTACGGAACTGGGCAGCGGATGCCTCCTCTAAGGCACGCCTGAGCCGACTCCCCTTTAAGGGGAAGCTGCTCTTTGGCGAGGATCTGGAAAAGTTGGTAAAGGACCTGGGCGAGTCCAAGGGTGGCAGACTCCCGGAAGACAGACCGAAACAAGGTCGCCCTCTGGCTTCGGCTCGTAGCCAGGCCAGGGACTCTCGCAGATTTCGTCCAGCCAGATCCAATCCCCCCCCCAGGGGACGCTTCCCCGCTAGAAGCCAAGGTTTCCGGGGGTTTCGGGGAGCAGGTCGGGGTTTTGGGACCTCCTCCTTCTCCTCGGCCCCCAGAAAACAGCAATGAGGCGACGGGGGTCCAGGGGGAAGTGCTGCCATTGGGAGGTCGTTTAAGGCAGTTTCTGCCCGCCTGGTCCCGGGTCACTTCGGATCAGTGGGTACTAGAGGTCATCAGGGAGGGCTACGCTCTAGAGTTCTCGAAGCAAATTCCTCCAGCATTTATTCAATCTCCCAGCGGATCTCTGGCAAAGAGGGCGGCAATAGAATCAACCCTCGCTCGGCTAATCACACTCGGGGCAGTGGTGCCTGTGCCACCAGACCAGTACGGATTGGGTCGATACTCCATTTACTTCGTAGTACTAAAGAAGGAAGGGTCCTTCCGTCCAATCCTGGATTTAAAACAGGTCAACCGCTGTCTCAGAGTACCACACTTCCGCATGGAGACTCTACGATCAGTCATCGCAGCGGTAAGAGGCGGAGAGTTTCTGACGTCTCTCGACTTGACAGAGGCCTACCTGCATATTCCAGTCAGGAAGGCCCATCAACAGTTCCTAAGATTCGCGGTGCCGGGGGGCCATTTCCAATTCCAGGCCCTTCCTTTCGGCCTAGCTACGGCTCCACGGACATTCACCAAGGTGATGGTGGTGGTGGCGGCCTTCCTCCGGAAGGAAGGAATCCTAGTACACCCGTACCTAGACGATTCGCTGGTCCGGGCAAAGTCGGAAGAAGAAAGCCACATGGCGACGAGCAGAGTGGTTCAGGTGCTAGAGGAGTTAGGGTGGGTCATCAACCGAGCAAAGAGCAGGATGACGCCTTCCCAGGACCTCGAATATCTCGGAGCAAGATTCGACACAGGAAGGGGCAGAGTGTTCCTGTCTCGAGCGCGGTCAAGGGACCTAAGACTACTAGTTGCACAGTTCCTGAGCAGACGGAACCCCTCCGCATGGCATTATCTTCAGGTGCTGGGCACAATGGCAGCGGCGATAGAGGTAGTGCCTTGGGCCAGGGCCCACATGCGTCCACTACAGCGCGCACTATTGCGTCGATGGTCTCCACAACATCATCGTCTGTCAACTCAGTTACCCTGTGCTCCGCGAACCAAACAATCCCTGCACTGGTGGCGGTGCCCAAGGAATCTAGAGCGGGGGATGCCCCTCGAGCCCCATCTATGGATACTGTTGACGACGGATGCCAGCCTGATGGGCTGGGGGGCTCACTGCGAGGACCAGTTCGTCCAGGGCCTCTGGTCGCAGTTGGAATCCCAATGGCCCATCAACAGACTGGAGTTGCGGGCCGTCATCCTAGCGCTCAGAGCGCTGGAGCCCCTAGTGCTAGGAAAAGCGATTCGCGTTCTCTCCGACAACGTCACCACGGTAGCTTACATCAACCACCAGGGCGGTACCAGCAGCCCCGCCTTGGAGAAGGAGGCGGGGGCCCTCTTCCAGTGGGCAGAGACCCGCCTGGAAGCGCTTTCGGCTCAGCACGTGGCAGGCACGGACAACCTCACGGCCGATTACCTCAGCAGACACAAGATAGACCACGGAGAGTGGGAGCTGGAAAAGGATTTCTTCGACCAGATAGTGGCCCGCTGGGGGCTGCCAGTCATGGACCTCATGGCAACCTTCTCCACAGCAAAGGTGGATCGATTCTTCAGTCGGCGGAGGGAAAGAATGTCCGAAGGCCTAGATGCCCTGTCTCAGAAGTGGCCGACGGAGGGTATTCTCTACGTGTTTCCCCCGTGGGTCCTGATCGGAAAAGTCCTGCAGCGGGTGGAAGCCCACCAAGGTCTGGTGATCCTCATTGCCCCGGATTGGCCACGTCGTCCTTGGTATGCGGATCTGGTGAGGTTGCTGGCCGACCATCCTTGGCGGCTCCCTTGCAGAAGGGGCCTGCTCAGACAAGGCCCGGTAATAATGCCTCACGTGGATCGGTTCTCGCTTACGGCCTGGCTATTGAAAGGGCGCACCTCTTGAAGCGGGGCTATTCAGGAGCGGTAATCTCAACGCTGTTGAGTGCGAAGAAACGCTCGACCTGCCTGGCCTACGTAAGGGTCTGGCGCATCTTTGAGGCGTGGTGTTCGGAACACCGAAGGAAACCCCTCTTGGCCTCAGTCCCCGAGGTGCTGGAATTCCTACAAGCGGGTTTTGAGAAAGGCCTGGCGCACAGTTCCTTGCGGGTCCAACTAGCCGCCATCGCCTGCTATAGAGGCAAAGTCCACGGCAAGCCCCTTGGGGCCCACGCGGACGTCTCCAGGTTCCTAAGGGCAGTTAGGCGGCTGCGTCCTCAACGGAGATCCGTGATCCCTCCTTGGGACCTCAATCTTGTTCTAAATGCATTGGTCGGGGAACCCTTCGAGCCGATTAAGAAGGCTTCCCTGAAGGACTTAACCCTCAAGACAGTCTTCCTGGTCGCTATCTGCTCGGCCAGACGGGTCTCCGAGTTGCAAGCTCTGTCCTCTCGACCGCCTTTCCTATCCTTTCTCAGGGACAAAGTGGTACTACGCACGGTACCTTCCTTCCTGCCCAAGGTTCTGTCTCCTTTTCACGTGAACCAGACAGTCACCCTTCCGACCTGGCCGGCCGAGGGACCTGAAGGTAGAAACAGCAGGCTACGACGCTTAGACGTCCAGAGGATTTTGAAGTGATATCTCTCACGCACAGCTCCTTTCCGGAAATCCGACAAGCTGTTCGTCCAGTTCGGAGGCCCGCACAAAGGAGAGGCGGCGGCCAAGGCCTCCATCTCCAGGTGGATCAGAGAAACGATTGCATCCGCCTACATACTGAAAGGGAAACAGGTTCCAGGGGGGCTCCGAGCGCACTCCACCCGAGCTCAGGCTGCCTCGTGGGCAGAGTTCAGTCTAGTCCCTCCATTGGACATTTGTAGAGCGGCGACTTGGTCCTCGTTGCATACCTTCAGAAGGCACTACAGACTGGACATACAGAGTGCAGCGGACGCTCGGTTTGGTCGGGCAGTCCTTCAGTCCGGGTATGCCGGAACCCACCCAGGATTGAACTGCTCTGGTACATCCCAGAAGTAAAGGGACTGGACTGGAGTGACGATAAGGAAGAAGTAATTAGATCTTACCTGCTAATTATTGTTCCTGAAGGAACGACAGTCCAGTCCCTGATCCCACCCGGCACGGCCGGACTTGAAGGCCTATCAGTCAAGAGCGAAGCATCTGGCCGAGCGTAGAACCAGGTCTGGGGGGAGGAGGGCAGGAGAAAGTCGCCTAGGGCAGTATCGGGCACCCCTCCCCTTCCTCTCCGCGGCATTCCCTCCTCCCTGGCTCCTATTTCTTATTAAAAAAAAAAAAAAAAATTGGTTTTGGTTTCTTATCCCGTGAGGGAGTTTGATGTGTGATGTGTGTTAATTGTTTGTTGATTGTTCATAGAACTTTGGTTAGACTGCTTTTTCAATCGAATACTGGAGTTAGTGGGTGGTACCAGTGGTACTTATACCGCCCCACCTCCAAAAAGGTTGGGCTCAGCCTCCAAGCTGCTGGAAGGGTTGCGTAACCCAGAAGTAAAGGGACTGGACTGTCGTTCCTTCAGGAACAATAATTAGCAGGTAAGATCTAATTACTTCTTTTTGTTTAATTCAGTGCGTCTTTACAAAGATTTAGGCCTGATTTTGAATGTTTCCTCTCTCCCCGCCCCCCCCCCCCCATAGTGGTCATTGGGCAGGAGAAAATGTTTAGTACAGAAAAATAAAATTCTTTATTCTTCTTGTTTCTAATTTAATGTATAATTTTACTTAAAGTAAAATACAAGAAAATTTAAAAATACAATAATAAGAAATATCTAGTTAGATATTTCTTTTGATTATGCTATCTATCTATATGTATATCTATGTAAGTTTTTTGTTTCTAGAAACTAGATAGCTGAAAATAATTGTTGGAGGGTGAGGCCTTTTGCTATTTCTCACTGGAGTTTATGCAGTTCTGCAAAGTAAGAGGGCGACCTCAGTAAGGATAATCTGTTTATAGAAGATGATTTTATTTTGTTACCATTTTCTTCTTAGAGTTTTTTTTATTAGATTTTCAAAAACCAGTTTTTATCTTAGATTTTATAGTACCTTGTTTCATACTGCAGTGAACCATTTGTAAAACAAAACTGTTTAGGACAAACTGGAGTCTTGCGGTGGCAGTAATAATAATAATAAGAAGAAGAAATTCATGGGGTAATATTAGAAAGGCTGGCTTCCACATGAACAGATGATGAACAGATGATTTTGGTATGGGTACCTTCCTCAGGGGGAACTGAATTTGTAATGGAAACTACGTGAAATAAAGGATTAAATCTACAGGCGCCTATATAATAATGAATCATGCACAATGCCCATAAACGCATTCAGTCTCACAATTGTGATTTAGGCCTTTATTTCATGGAGTTTCCATTATAAATTCAGTTCCCCCTGATAAAGGCAGCCATGCCGAAACACTACTGCTACTACTGCTGATCAGTTGTATAGCAGCTATGCTGGGTTTTTTAAAATAAAGTACTTTTGTTTCTACTCCTTGCTCTTTGTTGTCTGACATTTCAGAACATGCATGTGTAAATGTCGGCACCTACATGTGTATTGAAATCATTTTGCTAACCTATATGCGTAGATACTTTTAACTACAAAGGACTCTGTTTTCCTCACTTCAATTGGGGATTAAGGAGGTTATCCCCCTTAATCCTTCCTGTAAATTAATGACCAAAAGGAGCTTTTTCCCAATTCCTGTTCGTGTCAGGGAACAGATGTAAATCCGGGCGTGGACAATTTTGAGCTTACATGTGCATTCCCTATGAAATGAAGAATGCATGTGTAGATTTTTGTCCCATCCAGGCCATACTCCTGACATGCCCCCTGCACGTTCAACATTTTATGGTCATGTACATGCAAATCGGACCCTGTCTAAAATGCCCATTTACATGTTGATGTGATCTATATGTGCATTTGTCTGATTTTACATGTGTCAATTGCAAATAACGTTTTTAAAATAGCAGCTCTTATACTAAAGAGGTTATTTATGTGGCCCACATAAACCGATATCAACTTGTCCATCTCAAATGCTTGTGTTCGGGCCTGGTATTTTATATTGTGCCCAAAAATGTAAATGTCTCAGAAATTTGGTATTTAGGGAAGAAAACGGGGAAAACCAGAAAGAAATTGGAAATAATCCATTATTATTCTTGAGTAGCAACCTCAAGGCACATTTTTTCCGACCTTTGCAAAATGGATTCTCAGGCCCATATATCAGCCAATACACCTGCCCTATTGTACAACAGGCTCCTCGTTTAGAAGAGCCTTTTCTAAAATGCTGACGGACTTGTGTGCATTGTAACCTCGATGTTTCAATTCCAGTCACCATGTACTATCTAAAATGTGCCTTTAGGTGTTAATAAATGTGTTTAGTGCAGTCTTGAGTGTTAGCTGTGATTTCTAAAATACACTGGGACACTGCATTGATCTTGTGATGCATGAGATGAATAGCCAGGATGTGCCGGCCTGCAAGTTTGGCACAGACTATATACATGGTAGTCTGCAGTAAAGGGATCGGCTCCTGACAATTATGTTACCTGTGAGAGGCAGAGGGAAGATGCAGGGAAAGGGAATTCTGGGGTGGAGATGTTGGAAGAGAAATGAAATATAAGTAAACATAAAATACAATATACAATAAGATAATTAAGAAGAAAACCTCTCATTGCAAATAAACACAACACTGCTAATGCAAAATGAATAGGCTCTACAATTGTGACTAAATGCCACATCTCCATTCTCTCTTCATGTCAGTCCACACAACTCTCACAACAGACTATCATACAACCTCTTTGAATTCCCCCACCCAAAAATGACAACTTCATGTCGTAGCTGTCTCTTTGTAAATAGCTCTGATTACCAAATTAACTGGTGGAATTTTGTCACAGTAGTCATATCCTTCTAGAACAAACCTGATGTATAAGACCCACTGATACCAAGCACCTGCAGGCCCATCTCTAACCCCCCTTTTATAGCGGAGAAGGTAGTTGCTGAACAGCTTATGGATCTTTTAGATTCTAACTAGGTTTTGCTCCCCTGTCATTCAGGTTTCCATAGAAACTTGATGGCAGAAAAAGACTATATGGCTTATCCAGTCTGCCCTTCCATGCCAACTACTATAGTCCCTTTTTTTTACCTTTAGAGATCTTCTGTGTTTGTCCCATGCTTTCTTGAATTCAGATATCGTCCTGGTCTCTACTACCTTCACTGGGAGGCTATTCCATGCATCTACCACTCTTTCTGTAAAGAAATATTTTTTTGCATATTACTTCTGAGTCTATCCCCTTTCAACCTCATCTTATGCCCCCTCATTGCAGAACTTTCTTTCAAATGAAAAAGGCTCTCCTCCTGTTCATTTATGCCACAGAGGTATTTAAACTCTCTTATCATATCTCCTCTCTCCTGCCTTTCCTCCAAAGTATATACAGTATATTGAGATCTTTGCCCCATATGCCTTTTGATGACGTCCACTGACCATTTTGGTAGCCACTCTCTGCACAGACTTGATCCTGTTTCTATCCTTTTGAAGGTGCGGTCTCCAAAATTGCACACGGTACTCCAAATGAAGTCTCACAAAAGACTTATACAGAGGCACTATCACTTCCTCCTTCCTGCTGGCCATTCATTTCCCTATGCACCCAAGCATCCCTCTGGCTTTTGCTGAAAACGTTTCTACCTGTTTAGTCACCTTAAGATCATCCTAGGTCCCACTCTTTTTTTTTGTGGACAGAAGTACATCACTCCCTATACTGTACCGCTCCCTCTTTGATTTTTTGCAGCCCAAATGCATGACCCTACATTTTTTAGCCTTAAGTCTCAGCTGCCGAATTCTTGACCATTCTTCAAACTTAGTGAAATCCCTCCTCATGTTGTCTATTCCTTCCTGGGTGTCTATTCCAGTTTTGGCAACATCTGCAATATCACTAACAAAGATGTTGAAAAGAATCGGACCAAGGACATATCCCTGTGGCACGCGACTGTTTACATCGTTCTCCTACGAGTAAGCTCCATTTACCTGTACCCTTTGTCGCCTTCCACGCAACCAATTTCTCACCCACTCAGTCACTTTAGGGTCTATTCCTAGGATACTATATTTATAAATCATCTATGCAGAATGGTGTCAAAGGCTTTAATGAAATCTAAGTACACCACATCTAGGGCTCTCCCTTGGTCCAACTCTCTGGTCATCCAGTCAAAGAAACTAATTAGATTTGTCTGACAAGACCTGCCCCTAGTAAAACAAAGTGAATCATAGTAGCAAGACTGCCCATGTAGCTATGATGGATGAAATTATAAGAGATTAGGATAACCAACAAGATGTGCTACAGATTCAACTGGATCTTAGCATGGCTTTTGATACAATGGATCTTACTCTGCTCCTGGGCCAGATAAAGAGGGTGGTTGTAGTTGGATCAGTACTGAATTTCTCCAATTTCTCAAAGAGAGAGTCTCAAGTGTAGATCCAGAAATCATTATTGGCTTCATATCCCCTCTCATTTGAGGTGCTACTGGGTTCCATTTTTGCACTCACCCTATTTAGCCTATTCATTTCACCATTGGGGTTCCTGATACTAAAGTTAGGTATCGGCACATATTTCTATGCTGGTAATTGCCCATGACAAATGAAACCAGGCTTTCTATACAGATTTAGAGGACAAACTCGATGAAATTGTCAGCTGGACTGAAGTACACAAATTAATATTGAACCCCCAGAAATCCGAGGCTTTATGGGTTTCCAGCTCTTATAGATTGCCTCCACTTAATCTTTGCATTAAGAAAACTCAATTATCATCTAAGGAATCCTTATTATTCCTAAGAGTGATCCTAGACAGTAACTTTATTTTTACATCCACAAGTCTCTTAAATAGTGAAAAAATCTTTTTGTGCCCTTTGTAAGGTTCTGTTCCTTAAGCTCTTTTGGATAAAGGAGCCTTTAAGATGTTACTGCATATTTTGGACTACCTTAACTTGCTCCTGGTGGGAGTCCCACATTACTGTCTGGATAGACTGCAACTTATGTAAAAACTGCTGTAAAGATGCAGTATAATACTAGAAAGTTTGATTGGGTTACTCCCCTTCTGGCTGAGCGACACTGGCTTCCAGTTTGATTCTGGCTACGTTTTCAGATTCTAATGCTTGCTTACAGTGCTTTGTAGACAAGGGTATCTGAGCACCTTGCTAGTTCCTTACTGCCATTCTTCTCAGGCTTATCTTTTGGTAGTCCCTACAACATGAAAGACCTAGCCTCTACTCAAGCCTTGGGAGATTTCTCCATACAATGTGTTCAACAAATAGAGAAGATAGTCACTGAGCCCAACACAACCACATCTCCAAATAACCCATGTCCTGTACAGTAGATAAAAACTGCCGAGGATTAGCTCATTCAATCTATACACAAGATTAAGTCATCCTTATAACATGGACACATGCTATCATCCCTCCAACAAGCATCTATATGACTGATTTTAAAGAACGCATCACTTTGCAAAAACGATCCTGCGGCTTACCACCCAAACTCCATTTCTACCTACCATTTATTGTAAAAATCATAGAGAAAGCCATGCAAATACAGTTGCAGGACCATATGGATCACAGTGCACCATTAGACCCCCACCAACATGGCTTCAAGCCTTGCCATAATGTGGAATGCCCTCCTGATGGAAGTGGTGGGGGCAAATACAATGACAGAATTCAAAATGGCATGGGACAGACACAGTGGACCCCTATAGCAACAGGATAAAATCAAAATAAACATAGCTCTCTTATATCTCAACAAATAGGGATAACCTACACGGAATGGTGGGTACACCCTTAAACAAAGGCATGGGAAGGGGTGACCTGCACGGAGTGGCAGGTGCACCTACTCTTACCGCCTTGCTGGGAAGACTAGATAGACCATACTGGTCTTTGTCTGCCGTCATATACTATGTTACTATGTAACCTCACTCTTCAACAACATCATAAGGAGAATAGACAACATCAAGTCCGGATTCCTCCTCCATTTTCATGGACATCTCTTCTGCCTTTGACACCATGTCACACAATATCTTGATCCAATGCCTCCAGGACATTGGCGTCTGCAACAGCACCCTTGAATGGTTCACCTCCCACCTAAATAGACTACAATAATTCAAATACGGAGCAAACAACTCAACGCCTTTCACTGTACCACAAGGCATTCCACAAGGTTCTGCACTCTCTTCAATTCTCTTTAAGCTATACATACTCTCCAACTGCAGCATTATCAAGAACCCAGAGCATACTATATCACTTATATGCTAATGACCTCATGGAATACACCCCAGTCTATCTGGAGACACCAAACCTAACACCCATAACCTAATGCCTGGAACACATAACCACCTGGCTCAACAGTAACAACTTCAATCTAAACAGCAGTAAAACTGAAGCGCTCTATATCACTAGAAACACCAAAGTTAACCCTCCTATCCATATACTAAACCAAACAATATCTGTGAAAAATGAATTTGGGAGTCATCCTGGACAAAACCCTCAATCTCTAGACGCACATAAGCAAAACTGCTTCAAAAGCTTATCACAGACTAAAACCACTCCTAAACCAGGACCATTTCTGGACAGCATGCCAGGCTATCATTACCCCAATACTGGATTACGGCAATTCACTCTACCAAGGTCTCCCAAAGCAAGCCACACATCCTCTACAGCTGGTGTAGAACACAACAGCACGCATCATAACTGGAACAGCCAAGATAGACCACATCACACCTGTATTATGCCAAGTACACTGACTCCCGATCCAAGCTCACACCAAGTTCAAAGGCGATATTGAACATTTTCAAAATCCTGCACCACTCCTCAGCAGATATCCTGGAGGACTTGATCATAAGAGACATAGGTACCTGCCCCAGATGAAACAACAAACATAAAATCAATCTGCCCACTAACTACCAGAAGAGTAAACAATCCAGATCAAAAGAGCCCTCTCTCTAGCTGCCCCTCACTTATGGAATACCCTCCCTGACGAAATGTGAGTTCTCCCCTGCCTCGAACCTGTTAGACCATTAAAACTGCTTTCTGTTAACCTGACCAAACTGTAAATGACATGTTCCAGCTGTAAATAAGATAAACCAATTATAAATAGTTTATATTCCTTTGTTAAGTGCCCTGCATGCTAGCCTTCTGATCCTAGTTCACTATATCAAGTTTAAGTTCAAGTTTTGCAATGTAAACTGCTTTGATTAAAGGATAAGGTGGTATAGAAATCTGGTTAAATAAATGAAAAATAAATAAAAATTTCAACCCTGCATCTAGAGTCTTCTAGGTGCAGGGCATTTAGCTATCTCACAGTTTCTCTCTGGAATGCTCTTGCTGCTGAATTTTGTCTTGAGTATTTGAGTAAGAGATTTAGAGCAGGCCTGAAGATCTGGGTTGACTTCCTACTGGAGCCTTGCTGAGCCCTCAAGGTGATTAGACCCTTATCGGTCAAGTTACAGGAATATATTGTTGTGCAATTCTCCCTCTCTCTCCATCCCCCCCTCCCCCCCTGCCTGCCCTTTTTTCTTGCCTTGTATTGTCTGCTGCTGATTTAAGTTCAGTTTTACTAACTGTATTGAATACTATTTACTGGACTTTGTACACCACTTAGATGGTGTTCTCCCGCCCCACTATAGTAGTATATCTCATCTTTTATAGATAGATAACACTGTTTGCGTGTAACAAAGACATTATGCTGCTGAGTATCCCTATGAGCTTAAGCTCTGCAAACTGCTGAAGCATTCCTCTGGGTGTGGCGCATGGGAGAGACCTTGATTATGAGATGGGAGAGAAAAACAAGAAAAGTCCCTTCGGAAAACAGAAGAGAGATTACTATAGCCTTGTACTCAGCTGCATAATAGCTTAAAAGCAAAGGGTATATTTGCTTTGTTTCTGAAACGGGAATGGCCAACTTTAACCAGCCTACAAACCACACTACTACTTAGCAAAACGTAGAAAGGCTGCAACTAACTCTCAAACCACACTGTTAATGGCAGGGAACATGAGTATGCATCCAAAAATACACGCCTGAATGTTCCCATGGCATAAGGATCCATTGTTTCTCTTCATACACATACAGATACTCTTGCAAGTTGAATTCCTCTCTCATACTTGTACACAGTTTCCCTGCTCTGGTGGCTGTGCCCTTTTCCCCTCTGTCAGTGGTGCTTTCCCTCTACTTTGTGACTTGTAACCTTGCTGCAGGCAGTGACGCTCTACCTCCGTCTAGTGGTAACGGCTCTTGTCTTTGCTGCTAGCAGTGGCATATTTCTTCTCTGTGCCTGCAGCCCATACTCTTTAAGAACATAAGATATGCCATACTGGGTCAGACCAAGGTCCATCGTGCCCAGTGTCCTGTTTCCAACAGTGGCCAATCTAGGTCACAAGTACCTAGCAGTTTCCCCAAAGGACACAGGTTCCACAATGCTTGTTCTGGGGTAAGCAGTGGATTTCCCGGGTCCTCTTTAATAATGGCTTATGGACCTTTCCTCCAGGAACTTGTCCAAACCTTTTTTTTAAACCCAGCTACACTAACGGCTTTTACTACATCCTTCAGTAACGAATTCCAGAGTTTGATTACGCACTGAGTGAAAAAATATTTTCTCATGTTAGTCTTAAATGGGTTACATTGTAGCTTCATTATGTGTCCCCTAGTCTTTCCTTATCGTCACTCCAGTCCAGTCCCTTTACTACTGGGTTGCGCAACCCTTCCAGCAGCTTGGAGGCTGAGCCCAACCTTTTTGGGGATGGAGCGGTATAAATACCACTGGGACCACCCCCCAACTCCAGTATTCTCAGCCTCCAAGCAGCTGGAGGGTTCCGTAAGCCTAGGGCTTACTGGAGTCCTACCTTCTCCTAAGTTTGCTAATTTAACAACCGATCTACGTTCCACTCCATTCATTACTTTATAGACCTCTATCATATCTCCCCTCAGCCGTCTCTTTTCCTGCCCACCACCTCAGGTGGCCAGCTGACCAGCCAGGAATGGCATAGCAGTGGTGCAAGGACCACCAGAGGACCACTGGGATTCTGTAATAAGCCTGCGTTGGTACCCTCTGCCTTCTCAGGGCTGCCAAGTAAGCATATCTCTGAATGCAGCCCTTAGGCCCATCCTGGTATTTGCCACCAGTTCCATCTTTCTAATAGTGATGCTCAAGCCAAAAAAAGAGGTAGTAGAATCATACATATAGTACAGAGGGATGTACATTTTAAAACCAGAATTGCCCAAGAGCCGCCTTCCATTAACTGTATGATTTGGAAGGTCCCTGTTCTGTTTTTACATCTATAAGTATTTTTTTTATAGATGCATAGCCAAAGCAGAACGTTGCCATTTCTTATCATGGTTTTCCTACACCAAAGCATTTGTTTCCGTCGTATTTTCCATGTCTGGGTTTGAAGAAGAAACAAAACGCCTCTAGGCTGCTATGTTGCAACCTCACTCTGTGTGGTTCAGAGCTGGATATGTTGTGCATCTTGGAGAATGATTCTGAAAGAATGATGAAAATATTTCCTAAAGTTCATTTCATTCAAAGTACTTTTTTTTTCTTTTGGCGAAAATCTAATTGGATATTAAAATCTATTATAATAGGCCTTAAAATAAATTTCTCTGGATATAGGCACAGCCTATGCCTTAGGAGCCCAGTGGCAGGGAGCGCTCACCTACACTGAGGTTTAAGAATGGGAATTGAGAGTAGGATGGGGACAGTGAGAAGATTTAGAGCAGCGGTATTTGCTCCCAGCCCTTGAGGGCCACCAACTGGTCACATTTTCAGGATATCCCTAATGAATATGCATATGAGAGTTGAGTATACAGTATTGGTCTGTGCATGCAAATGTATCTCGTACATATTTATTAGGGACCCACTGGTGGCCCTCGAGGTCTGGGAATGAGTACCACTGGTTCAGAGAGTTCTCCAGCTGCTGGCTCCCAGATTGTTGTGTTCTCCTCCAAAGTCTGCCATAGCTCTTTGAGGCCCTTAATGCATAGTTGTTCCCCCTCCCCACCCCTTCTCAGTACCCCTATCCTGTTTCCACTCAGTGATGAGCACACTTTATCTAGAAGACAGAGTGAGAGACTGCATGTGTCTGTTCTCTGGATTAACGTTGCCTGGCCCAATGAAAACTATTCTTAAGTTAGTTTGACACATACCCAGATTTTAATGCTTTTATTAAAAACTGAGTAATTTTATAATAGGACACCTACGGGCGAAGGGGGACTTTTTAAAGTCTGTTTTATGAAGGCAACGTAGAGGCCCAAATTAGGCTGCAGGAACTCATATATGCACATCATTTATAAATAGGCACACGCTTTCCCTGTGCATACTTTTCATGTGCAGTCACACAGTTTTATAAAAGCCTTTTTCTGCATTTAAAACACTTTACATGCCAAAAAGCCTTTGTAAAATTACCCCTAAATTGTTAGATTGACAATGCTTCTTAGCAATTAATTCTTTCCTGATGTTTTTGTACCATGATTTGTGCGATTTGGTAAGGCGGGCAATCGAACCAAACTAAACAAAGTTGCCCTCGTGTAACCTTATGACAGGGTGCCTATGTGAAATGTACAAAAGGCACCTATTGTATGTATATTTTATTAAACCAAGATAGGCCTCTGTGTACCTCTATAAGATAGGTTTATGCAGTGGCCCCCAGTAGTGCACAAAAGTACCCCTGCTGCAAGATAGGTGTAAATGTGTGCATGTACCCTATGGGTCTCTTTTACTAAATGCACCAAAAATGCTCTAATCCATGATGCATTAGGGCAACAGCACAGCATTAGCTGCCTGGAGCATGGAAAACATGTTCCCAGCACCCTTCTGCAGCACAACAGTAGAGTGGGTGCACTCGCCTATGGAGGTGGCGATGAGTACACCCTTGCTACTTGACCTCTGTGCAGGTAGCAGGGGTGTGCTGCCTGCCCAGCGCTCTCCCTGCCCACTCCCCCACCTCTGACCCTCTCACTTGCAACCATAACGCGCCATGGACAGTTAGTGCCAAAATCCGATGGCACTGTCATGGCCCCATGCTAGCTGTCAATGCATGTCCAATGTGTGCCTTCAGCATGCGCCAGTCTGACGCAGACAGGGCCCTTTAGTAAAAGGACCCATGTGTGTGTTATAAAATATGCATATACATCACAACGCCACCTCTGCATTATAACCGTGTATAAGTGTACGGCATCTTTGTGTGCATATTTATACTGTGTATTTGGCCACACACTTCTATAAGCGTTATTTTGCCACTTCCCAGCAGCTGCCTCTCTAAGCAACCACCTAGTCTACCTAATGGTCAAGGCAGCCCTATAGGTGGTTGTTACCTTTTGGGAATTAATTTTTTATTATTTTGTTTGTTTTGTGGATCTTTATCTTTATTTTCAAACTTGATGTACCGCACAGCAGGGCAGTTTACAAAATTATAAGCAAACCGGGAAAAATACAAAAGTACACCATTGCTAGATAGTAAAGAAGTCTCAGTCACAAAGGGGGCAGAGAGGACGGAGGTGCTGGTAAGAAAGGAAGAGAGAGGAAGGAGACACAGGGTTATGTGCAAGATGATGGTTATTTGTTATAAGGTATTTATTTACATAGTAATTATGATGCAGCGTTCACAGTACAGTTATGATGATGATGTCTTGAAGTCATGCATTTGGGGTTTTATGTTTATGATCTGTCTTTATCTGTATGAACTGGTAACTTTCTTGGAGCACTTTGAATTATAGGCGAGTAGCAAATCTAAATACTGCCCCTTCTAGACCTGGGGGTCTCCAAGCTTTTCAGGTGAAGGGTCACATAAGGCATTTCAGATCACAGAGGGCTGGATGAGGTCCACTTTGAAGAAGAGTTTGCTGTGCAGAGAGTGTGAGGGAAGGGAGACAATGTCTGGCCTTTTTAATGATTTCAAATATTCGGGAAGAAGAGAGGTGTGGGGCAAGTAAAGCTACTCCTTGTTTTCTCTAGTATCTGTCCCCTGAAAGAATGGCATATGGGTAGATAATGGGGTGGGAATGTGTGTGTGGTATACTCTTTCATTCAAACTCCCAATATACTTTCCTCTTCCCCTTCTCCACTCCTCTTTTTACCCCCTTGCCTCTCTTCTTGCTCCTGTCTTGGGAAAGCTCAGCAGAGTGGGTAGAACTGGCGGAGAAATTGCCTTTATATTCAAAAATCATATGGTATGTAAAATTATCTTTACTCCTACTCTGCAATTCTTTGAATCCCTCTTCTTTCATAGTCATTCAACTCCCTCATTTTTTTTCTTTTAATTCTCTACTGCCCTCCCTTTGCACGTTCAAAGGATTTCAGGAGTTCTTTCCTTCTGGATCTTGCTAATCCTTTCCTCTCACTGATCGTTATGAGAGATCTGAACTTGCATGTAGATGATCGCCAAAAGTTTCAAGATAGCAAACTTTAAAAATTAGATGGACATTCTCAGCTTTTTGCAGCCTGCCACCTTCCATATCCATTCAGCTGACTGTGCCCTGGACCTTATCTTCACTCATCAATCATTTGGCAATAATGTCCTGTCTTCCTCTTTCCTGGTCACAACACTATGCTGTCATCTTTTCATTATGGGCAGGAATACTTGACATCATGCCTACCCATGATAGTGGATGGTTTCACCCTATCCTATATGTCTTGGGTAAGGCAGGCTGTGACGGAAAACCAAAGACCTAAACAAAATTTGCTTATGTACGATCAAGAGAATATCAGAGAATATTGTGGTGCCATCATCAAGGCTAAAGTATCTTAGTATTCCAACTTGATTATGTCAAATACTTCACAACCTAAGAAACCTTTTAGCCTATTTGCCTCACTCACTAAAGAACCAGCTTTCTTGTCTCTTCCAGGAACCCAAACCTATCTCCTGACTCCTTAGTCTTGTGTTTTTACTAACAAGGTTCTAAATCTGAGAACCTCTGCATTCCAACAAAACCACCCCTCAGCCACTATCTCTCCTCCTGATTGTGTCAACTTCTTTTAGTCATACTGGTCTTCTCTTAACCCAGCCACAAGCTCTTCCCTGTCCAAAGCCCTTAGTTCCATGAAATCCGAACATACCTCTGCCGATTGCTTCCTTCCAATATTAATTAGTGAGTCTTTTTTCCATTTCTTTTGGAAATGATCAGCAAAAGTATCTCCTCAGGGGTTTTCCCATCAGCTTGGGATATACCTTTATCCCCTCCCCAAACAGGTCCTTCTACAATAAAGAATCATCATCCTATATTTCATCTCCCCTTTCCAACTAAAGTTCTGGAGAAATAGTCCATTTCCAGCTTTCCTCCTCCTTTGAAAAAATGAATGTATTGCACCCATGTCAATCAGGATTCCGCACAGTTTATTCCACTGAAATTTTCTTGCTACACCTCCTGAATGATTTAAGGTGTAGAACTCGCCACCGTCTAGCAGCTATTATGATCTGAGTGGATCTCAGTACTTTTGACTTGGTAGATGATGCTATTTTTCTTCAAATAATGTCAGATGTAGGTATTAAAGACACAGTACTAAAATGGTTCTTCTCCTACTTTCGTAATCACACTTTTATAGTCTGCTCAGGAAATTTCTCCTCTAAAACTGGTTCTCTCCCCATGGACTCCCTCAAGGGACCATTCTTAAACCCACCTTATTTAACCAATTTCTTGCTCCTTTAGCCTTCGTTATTCAGAGCAGTGGCTTGTATGGATTACACTTTTGCAAATGACATTCAGATAGTCTATTTCACTGTGTTAAAGACGGAATTTTACAAGAAGAGCTCAATCACACAGTGGCTGGAAGATAACGATATGAAATTGAACTCCTCTAATCAAAAGCCATGTGGACTGTGCATCATCATCTGCTTCCTTCCCTTTCTCTACAAATTAATCACCACCCAATTCCTTTACTTGACTGCATTACAGTCTTGGGTTGCAAAATTGTTTCCTCTGTAACTTAAAAACTCATTTTTCTTTCTCAGCAAAATATGTACTGTGAAGCCATTTTTGAATATAGCTGACCTTAAAACCCTTCTCTTAGCTCTTGTACTAAACCATATGGATTACTGCAATTCTCTTTATTATGGACTGAATCAATTCACTTTCAGTCTTATTCGACTTCTCCAAAAATCAGCTGCCAGGCTCCTAACAAACATGAAAATAATTGACCATGTTTCCCCTGCTTTAAAAAGGCCTCCACTGGCTTCTCTTGTCCTTTATAAGACAATTCAAAACTTAATTATACACAGGGTTTTTCATATGGGGGTTCATACTATTTATCAGACTTATAAATTCCCTATTACTTACCCCATCCATATTGTTCTCAGCGTACCAATCGATTAATTCTTCCAAGTACTTATAATTATTACCTTAATGCAACCAAACTTACTGCCTTTTAATGTTATGGTCCACTTCTCTGGAACTCCCTACCTCTGAGGAGAGAATTGAACTGTGTGTGCTTCAAGTCTGCTCTAAAAATATTCCTGTTCATCCTAGCCTTTGAGTCACCAGACCAAGAAGAGGTGAAACTAGATAGATAAACCCCCAGCACTGTTTCTTCTTCCCCTTCCTTCTTTCCTCCACCCATCTTCTCTTCTCCTGTGTATGTATGTGAAGCCTTCTCCATGTCTCTTCAAACTGAATGTAATTTCCTATTTTCCTTCTGTGTTTTCACTGGCTTTTATTGTTAACCACTTTGAGAGATCCTCCTGAGGCTGAAAAACGATATATCAAGCACTTGAATAAACTCAACTATAAACTAAGGAACGCTGAGATTGAGGCTTGGCTGCTCAAAGTCTGCTGGCTGCAGGAGGAGGGAGGAAAAGAGTCAGGATGGAGTGCAAGGGGAAAGCAAAGCAAATAAATAAATAAAAGGAGGGCCAGAAAGCTTTGCTCCATGGTGCCCTCTGGGACTTAGTTTAGGAACTCCTGTTCTAGAACCTGGCAAACAGGTAGGTATTTGCCATCTGTTTTTCTAGCTAATATGGTACAGTGGAGGAATACTTTTGCAGGATAAACACACAATAATAAGAGGTCAGTGCTAATACGACTTACTGTTAAGAACAGAAGAAGAGTTAAGTTCTGAAATACATTTAAGATACAGTCATTGGCAATAGTTGGGATTTGGCGGCCTTGTTTCAGCCTCTTCTGTGATGCTGTGTAGCTAGTTTTACAGTGCATGTAGGCTGAGTCTGGAGGTAGCTGTGCCTATGCCCCAGGCCAATGGCTTGGCTAGATGAGTGATTTAAAAAGAGAGGAAAATGCCTAGATGGTTGCAAATGAAAGGGTTGCAGAGGCTGGTTTTGATGGAGAAGGAAGTCCATAGAGGGGGAAATGCCAGGTGAAAATCAAAAGTAGTGTCCACCAGAGCTGTTGAGTGAGAATTTGAGACACTGGGAAGGTGCTGTGGCAATAGAGAAGTGGTGGCAAAGTACAGGCTGGTACCTTGCCACAGTGGTGGGAAAAGTAATGGAGACTCTGCTGAAAGAAGGATAGTGGCTTTTCTGGAAGTCAATGGTTTGCAAGATCCAAGACAACATGGATTTACCAAGGGAAGATGGTGCCAAACAAATCTGATTGATTTCTTTGACTGGGTGACCAGAGAACTAGATCAATGGCATGTGATGGATGTGATCTACTTAGATTTCAGCAAAGCCTTTGATACTGTTCCTCATAGGAGGCTTGTGAATAAATTGAGCAGCCTGGGGATGGATCCCAAGGTGGTGAAATGGATCAAGAACTGGTTTACTGACAGACTACGGAGGGTAGTAGTGAATGGAACTCACTCTGAAGAAAGGAGGTTGTGGAGTGCTTCAGGAATCAGTCCTGGGACTGCTATTGTTCAATGTCTTTGTGGTTGATATTGCAGAAGGGTTAAAAGGTAAAAAGTTTGCCTTTTTGCATATGGTATGAAGATGTGCAACAAAGTGGACACTTCAGAGGGAGTAGACAAAACGAGAAAAGATCTACTGTATAAAAATTAGAATAGTCAAATGCTTGGCAATTGAGATTTAATGCAAAAAAGTGCAGAGTGATGCATTTGTGATGCAGAAACCCAAAGAAACTGTATGTGATTGGGGATGAGAGATTGGTTTATGGTTTATTGACTTCTTAATATACCGCTTGTTGAGCAGAGCAGTGAGGCGGTTTACAATAAAATAATCAAATCAAAAAGAAGGAACTACAAATTAATATAGGAAAGAGGTGAAAAGGCAAAGGAGAGTGCAAGTGTTTTCACATGTCACCTCTTCACACACATCTTCATACGGAGCTTCAACAGAGCCTTCAACTGAGCTTGGAATGCAGCTTCAAACCACGCTCAGTTTGAATAAATGGGTTTTAAGACCCGACTTGAAAGTGTTAAATGAAGACTCAGTGTGTGGATCTGGGGCAGATCTTTCCACAGGGTGGAAGATGCAAAGAAAAAAGCAGAACATCTTGTGCTTTCCAATCTTGCTCTGGTGAAAAAATTGAAGAACTCTTGTGGGAGTGTGCATCGAAATAACTGATGCCAGATATGGTGGAGAATCAGAGTGTAAAGTTTTATGTGAAAGTGTGAGATTTTGAATATAATACGATAACCGTAAACCAATGTTGTTGGAACAGTAAAGGGGTAACATAGTCACATTTTGATGCATGACATAAGAGGCACACACTAGTATTTTGGAGTGATTGGAGACATTTTAGTCCTGACTGAAATAGATTGGAACAGATGGAATTACAATAGTCAATGCATAAGGTGATATTGTTAAGCAATAGCAGCAAGCAGCAAGATCCAAGAAAGTACGAACAGCTCAAAATTGGCGCAGTGCTAGGAAAGAGCTTTTGACTACCAAGCTGACCTGTCTTGTGAATGAGAGGCCTATGTCTGGATAGACTCTAAGATATTTAACATAGGATTGAAGTTGAACTGAGTGACCATCCAAGGTCGGAGCAAGAACGGGGGAGCAGTTGTTCCTCCAGTGAGGCAGGTTACAGAGGTTTTTGCGATGTTCAGCTTTAGATGGTTATCATGCAGCCAGCTAGTGATCTTATTCAGACAGCTGTTCAAGTCAGTAAGATCCAGGAATTGTGAGTCTGTATAAGCAAATAAGAGTATGTCATCTGCATAAAAGTATGTCATCTGCTTATATGAAAGCTTCTCAAATCAAAAGAGCCAGAGGACTGAGAAAGATGTTAAATAAGAGCAGGGCCAACACTGAGCCCTGTGATACACCACAGGTCAGGGGAACTTGACTTGGAGGTGGCTGAACCTGCCAGGACAAAGTATGAGCATTCGGACAGAAAGGAAACAGTATCATAGAAGCCAACTGAAGCTTGACGAGAGAGTAAGATAGAGTGGTCAACTAAGTCAAAAGCTGTTGATAATGTAAGTCTAACAAAACAGCTAATGCTATTTTACCGTTATCGATGGCTCTGTGAACCTCAGTCATAAGAGATATGAGTACTGTTTTGATACTATGACTTGGTTGAAAGCTGGCCTGCCAAGAGTGGAGAATGTTGGTCTTAACATGATTCCAGAACTGCATAAAGACAAGCTTCTCCATAAGATTTGAAATGTAGGGGAGATTACAGGCAGGTCTGTAGCTAGTTAAGCCAGTAGAAGGGAGTGATCTATGTTTAAGGAGTGGACGCAGGATAGCATGTTTCCAAGACAAGGATACCTTTCCAGAGGATAAACTTATGATATTAATAATTGTCCGTGTGTATGGACCAAGAGAGGGACCTAGAGGTTATAGTATCTGAGGATCTCACAGTGGTGAAACAGTGTGACAAAGCAGTAGCCAAAACCAGAAGGATGTTAGGCTGTATACAGAGAATAGCAACCAGCAGGAAGGAGGTGGCATTAGTGCCCTTGTACAGGTTGTTGGTGAGGCCTCACTTTAGACTATTGTGTTCAGTTTTGGAGACCATACCTTTTAAAGGCTATATATAGACTTGAAATGGTTCAGAGGAAGGCAACCAAGAAGATTTGGGGCCTGCGCCAGAAGGAATATGAGAAAAGACTTAAAGACCTAAATATGTAGAGAGACAGAGGGGATATAATACAGATGTTTAAATACTTAAAGGGTTGTTGTTAAGTGTCTTCAAGTCAGTTTTGACTCATGGCTACCTCTGGATAGTTGTCCTAAATAGTGCTGGGTCTTCAGTCAGGCGTCTCATGCATGGCATCCATAGCTGCTGTTATTGTATCGATCTGTCTCATTGATGGCCTTTTTATTTGTGTTCTCCTTCAACCTTGCCAAGCATGATGTCTTCCTCTAATGATCTCTGTCTTCGCAACTGATCTATGGAAGATGCGGTATATAAATCATTGTTAAATAAATAAATAAAAGATGTGTCCAAAGTATAAAAGTCAAAGTATTGTCATCTGAGCTTCTAAAAAAAGTTTAGGTTTGATTTCCTCTAGTACTGACTGGTTTGTTCTTTGGGAAGTCCATGATATACACAGTATTCTTCTCCAGCACCATAATTCAAAGGCATCAATTTTCTTTCTGTCCATCTTTTTCACTGTCCAACTTTCGTATCCATATGACGTTATTGAAAATACCATGGCCAAACGAACCTTTTTCAAAGACCGGGGATCTGTAGAACTAGGGGACATGAAATGAAGCAGCAAAGACGTAAATTTAAAAGCAACATCAGGAAATACTTTTTCACAGAAAGGGTGGTGGATGCCTGGAATGCCCTTCCAAAAGAGGTGGTGAAAGCAAAAACAGTGACGGAATTCAAAAAGGTGTGAGACAAACAGAGCATCTACTACATAGCAAGAGGATGGAATTAAAACAAACATAAATAACTTCTAAATGGAGAGGGGTAACCTGCCTGTAGCGGGACATACAATTCTACAATTCTGGCACCTTACTGGGCAGACTAAGTTGGAGCATGCTGGTCTTTATCTGCCATCACTTACAATGTTACTATGTGTACATATGAGAGCTTTCGTGATGGATGCAAAATTAATTTTTAAACTTGTTGTTGTTAAGTGCCATCGAGTCAGTGTCGACTCAATGGCGACCCTCTGGATAGCTATCCTAAATTGTGTTCGGTCCTCAGTCAGGTGGATCATTGTTAACAGACTGATACCCGTAGCTGCTGTTATTGTATCGATCCATCTCATTGCTGTCCTTCCTCTTTTGCGTTGACCTATCTTGCCAAGCATGATGTCTTTCTCTAATGATCTCTGTCTTCACATTATGTGTCCAAAGTATGAAAGTCGAAGTCTTGTCATCTGAGCTTCTAAAGAAAGCTTAGGTTTGATCTCCTCTAGTACTGACTGGTTTGTTCTTCGGGCAGTCCATGGTATACGCAGTAGTCGCCGCCAGCACCATAATTTTAAACTGTAGACGGGGTAAAACTACATATCAAGTAAATGACCAGCTTCATACCTAGCCCTCAAACTGTAATGCAGAAAGGCAAACTTTAAGTTATTCTGATCAAATCTGGTTCTTGATTAGGTAGGACATTCCCATCTGCATGAGGGTATGGTATCTGAATAAGTATGTAAGTTGCTAGAAAGAGCTGCATTTATCATTTATAGTCACATGGCAGAATTCTATTCCAAACATGCTGCCTCAGGGACATTGTAATATGCACAGTCCTGGGTGTTACAGCCAGTCCAAGCCCTAATGTCAGATTAGGTTTCTCAGGAGATATACCTGTTAGAATGCTTGTGGTTAGCACGCTGTTGGCAAAACTGAACTACCCATGCATGATTTGAAATGCCAAGCTTCCTGAATACATGGCCTGCTTATTATAGCAGCTGTCAAAGCAGGGAGTACAATTTTATGATTGTCCTAGAGTGAAGTGCTCTAGTTGCAGTAAGGATTTCAGATGGGCAGAGGCTCACATGGTAGATGGTTATCTTTGGTCTTGGTAAGATGCTGTTTTGTACTTGGAGATGAAAGGTGCAAAGGATAGCAGCTTCTTGGCTGCCGCAATGAAATTCAAGTGCTGTGTCAACTTCCCTGACTTCTTGTATGTTTTGCACCAGCGAACCACAGGCATGGGTGGAGTTCTGTTCCTTGCATACAGAGCATTTTTCAGTGAGCAGCAGAGCCGTAGAGTGTGTCTGGGCAGGTCCATTTCCCCCTTAGGGAATTTCAAGCACATTCCATCCCTGAACACTCAATTTGGTACAGTTTTAGTCATTTTTGGGTGGGGGTGTTTCTGGGGTTTTTTTGGTTTTTTTTTTTTACAAATAGTAATCTAATCACAGAATCTGCCATAAAATGAAAGGATTTGGAAATCTCAACGCAAAATGAGTTAGATTTTTATGGCAAGTTTAGTGGCTATGTGGATGAGTGGTTAAAACAGTGCTTTAGTTTACGAGCCACCATGCAGTCTGCAAGGGCTTAGGGTTTAAACAACCTTTCCTCTAGGGTAGCTGATGCATTTATGGGTTCATTGTAGATAGAGAAGTAGACTAGCAGTTGGGTCCATTACACGGGCCTGACAAGGTCCCTCAGAAGAGTTGCCAAGTTATCCAGTTCCAGGAATGAGATTCTCTGCCAGTCCTGGATTTCTGACAGTCTTACTCTGATGCATTGTGGGACCTGCAGCACTGCTTTCACTGTGTAAAATCAGGGACTACAAATACCATATTACATTGCAAAAGACATTTCAAACTAGAACTGGCAACAACTCTCCCTTCTGGAACTGAGTAGCCTGGCAACTATGCCTCCGGTATAAGAGGTTTGGGGAGACTAGGCCTTGCCAAATCCCAGGCTGGCAAACAGGAATAGGAACTGGAAGCATGCAAACTAAGAGGTTAAGCTGAGCACAGGACGTGTTTTAGGACAGTGACTGAGGCAGGAAGCCCAAGGGAGATGTCTACTTGCTGCAGCAGCTAATTCTAATTTCTAGCACAAGGCTAGTACAAAACTAGCACGAAACAGTGACCCTCCCCTGGCCACAACCCCCTCCCCTTTCTTTATTCAGTAGTCTATTAGGTGTGACTGTGCCCATCCCACCACATGGCCCTGTCCTTCTCTTTCCTGATTGGCTGGAGTGTGGCAGTCAATCACTCCCATACTGCCACATCTCATTGGCCAGCTCCGATGTGCTGCTCTGGGACCTAACCAATGAGATGCAGTCATGGGCTTTTACTCTTTCGGAGCCAGGATTTTGCCCTTTTTTTCATTCTATTTTCCATATTTTTCTTGCCCAAAGCGGCAGTAGGCAGTAGCCCAAAACGCTGCAACCTATGACTAGTTAATTTTCCCCATTACCTGGGCAATAAAGTCGCCCTATTGGGCGTGAAATTCACTGAATGGCAACTCTGGTAATTCCCTTCTTCTTGCTTCTGAGTGGTCCTGACCAGCAGAATAAGCTAATTGGAAACAAGAGAAAGGGGAAAAAAAAAAAAAGAAAATCTCTGCAGCCCAAGGCATCCTGCCCCTCCTCCAACTCCTCAGCTTCAACCTCCCCAAAAAAAAGTGAGTCACAGGCCTCCTCCTGTGCCTTTCTGTGAATGGTACTGCCTGCTGCTTAAAACACAGACTGGAAACATACTTCAGGAACTCCATAAATATGTTGCTATTCAGACTCTCAATAGATTAAGGGGCGATATAGCAGTGTTGACTGAAGTCCCTGCCTCCCTGAGCTGATAATTGGTTCCTTTAACTTCCTGCAAATCCCAGTCCTCTTATCTGCAGTTCACCCAGTTCCAGCAATAAGATAACACCATCAGGATCTTTTAAGAAAGTATCTGTAGCTGTACTGCCTGATTGTCCCAGGGGCTTGAACAGGCCCACTCTAGATGTATGCTTAAAAAATGGAGTCTTCCTTGCCAGCTAGGAGCTAACTAACCCGATGTTCTGGGCACTCCTGCAGAGTTTTTACAATATCTAAAGGAGAAGCCTCTAATGCAGTACTTCTCAACCCTCTCCTGGAGGCACATCTAGCCAATCAAGCTTTCGGGGTTGCCACAGTGCATATGCATGAGATAGGTTTACATATAACAGGTCTCCAATATATGTATATTATCTCATGCATGTTCATTGTGGCAATGCTGAAAACCTGACTGGCTAGATGTGTCTCCGGGAACGGGTAGTTTCCGCAACATACACATAAGAGTTTTCTCAAGCTCATTGGCAAGGGCTTAAGAGTAAACAATGATATCAAACAGGGTCCCCAAAACATAATGCAGCACCTAGTTATATACTGTAAAGGGGCTACGTAAATATTTAAAATCCACCAAGAAAAAAAATGAAAGAATAAAATACACATCATATATAGAACAACAGGGATGTGCTTTTGTTTAAAATGAACTATTTTTTTATTTGTTTATGTGCAAGGATTTGTTATACTGCACAGTTGTAGGAAACATAAAGGCAATTTACAATGAAGATCAATTTTCCGGAATATCATAAACATATAGGCTAAAGTGACAGGACAGGACAAGTACAGGGCAGAAGGGAAAAATGAAGGAGGAGGGCTATAATTGCACAACAATTTAAAAAAAACCCAACAATTGAGACCAGGAGAATGTTGAGTTCCTTATCGTCTCTCCAGTCCAGTCCCTCTCTTCTGGGTTGTGCAACCCTTCCAGCAGCTTGGAGGATGAGCCTACATCGCTTTGATGATGCTCTGGTATAAGTACCACTGCCACGACCCTCTGGCACCAGTAAACTCAGCCTCCAAGCAGCTGGAGGTTGCCAGTAAGCCAGAGGGCTTACAGGGGAGATTGTAGGCAGGGAGTTAGTGTTAGGGACTCCCAGGATTTAGGTTTTATTTTAATCTGAATTGGTTTAATTTTGGCTTTATTTTGCTTAAGATTTTAAGCTCCGTAGCTTTAAATTTTGACTCGCTCCTCCCTCCCCCCCTCCTCCTACCCCCTACCTCCTCCTTACTCCATTCTGAGGGCGGCGGAAGCACGATCTCCCAGAGAAGAGGAAGCCAAGTGAGGAGAAGTACCAGTAGCCTGCCCCGCCTCACGCTGAAGCCCTCTGGGTGGCTGAGCGCTAGAGGCGGTTTCCCCCCGGAGCCTTGGGGAACAGCGCCAGAGGCCGTTGGAGCGCAAAAGCCTCCCTTAATGCACAGAGCTTGCCGGCACTTCAGGACTCTGGGAGCGGCTGCCCCGCCTCGCGCTGAAGCCTGTGATAAGGAAGCTTATCATAGTTCAAGAGGGAGCTATAAAAGAGGTGAATTGGTTTTGAACAAGCAACCTGTTTTTGCTGGTAGAAATACTAAAACAGAATGTTTTCATAAGACTACCAGTCCCAGAATGCACCTGGTTTCAAACAGCCTCTAGAAGAGCTGAAGTGGGGAAACATGTGTTCAATCAGGAGAGCTATGAGGTAATCCCCAATCACTCATCTCCAAGGGCAGGGCTTGATTCAGCACACCTGGGCTGTGCTAGGGAGGAGTGTCCCTCTAAGCACTTTAAAAGTAAAAGATATTCTACACAGAGGAAGAGCAGACGGAACAGGGAGAAAGAAGAGAGAGGACTACAACAGCAGAAGCAACATGGAAGGAAGAACAGAAAGACATCTTGGAGGTCTAAAGAAAGAGGCCACAGCAGTACGTGTGTTGGGTGTGATTCCAGAAGCAAGCATACTCCTTTGGACTGGAGGAAGCCAGAGGGATTGGGGTTATAGAGCCAGGAACTCCCAAACGGCACCTTTGAGGGAGACGGCTGCATTTGGAAGGGGCCCTAAGACCGGTGCAAGAAGGTATGTGAAGAGAGACCCAGTGTCCAGGGATCTTGATTGGAAGGCTGGACATAAAAGCTGGACTACTTACTGGCCGGGATACCAGGAGAGGAAACCTAACAGCAAGGGTAGCTCAGGTATGAACTTTGATCTATGCCCTAGCTCTTCATCTGGAAGACAGCAGGGAAACAAATATTATCCTGAGAGTGATCAATTAAGGAATTCCTCTGAGCCAGACCATGATATTGATTCCATGATATTTGAGGAAGAAGGAGATATATCAAATGATCAGTTGGAATACATGGACTGCTCTCTGTCTAGGCTGCTGTTTTAAAGTAGTTTCTCACTAATACAACAACCACCAAAAGGAACTGTAACTTGTTCTTTTATCTACCCAGAAAAGTCTCTGCAAGAAAGCTTTAGGGTAGGATTGAGCCACGTAGAGAGAGTGAACCAGCAAAGGGGTTTGCAGCTGGCTAATTATATGTAATTGAGCCAGGCACAAGTGCACGTGAGCTCTAGAAGGAAACTTCTTCCTTGTGTGTGTGAATAGAAGAAAGTTATCCTTGATAAAGATAACTACTTTTGGGTACTTTTCTACTTTTGGGTTTGTTTTTGCTTTTTGGAGCACTGCTAAGAAGGTCATTAGCAGGAGCCATCAAAAGGACCTTTTCTGTTTCCCATCAAGGTCTTTATTGATTTTTTGCTTAAGAAGTTCAGTTACCTTATAACATGTTTTGTTTTTCCTGAGTACAATATTTGAAGCAAGTGTCCTTTTGTGTTACCAAGTAAATCTGTGTGGGAGAATTAACCCCATGAATAAAATCTGTTTTTCTTTGCTTACACTCGAGCATCACAACTCATTATTTTGTGAACGGCTGTTTCTGGTACGAATGAACTACATTCCCCACAATCCTTTGCAAGTCATAATAATATTTTGCCTTTGCTAAGACTGTGGCCTTTCACGACCAGCACCCCCGTTTACAAGCCCTCTAGGTGGCTGTGCACTAGAGGCGACTCCTGGAGCCTCGGGGAGCAGTGCCAAGAAGCGGCAACAGGAGAAGCCGTTGGAGTACACAAACAGGACCCGCGAAAGTGGCAGGGAGATGGCGAACAACGGCGCGAGTGAGGCCTATTGCACGCCGGGCTCAGCTCCACGTGGCCGCAGCCTAGCACGTGGGAAAATCAGCTGAAGCCTGCTGATGGCCACGCGGCAGCGAGACAAGGGGAGAGGAGCTGGTTTAACAGCAAGTATTTATTTTATTTAAAGCTTTTGTTAGTTTATGTATCTGTTTATTCAAGTTCAATTTTTAGATTTAGTTTTTTGATTGAATTAACTGGGAGCTAAGCTTCCTAATTTATCTCAGTTATTTCATTTGCTAATTTTATTTGCTTTAATTTAATTTTAATTTAATTTTAATTTTATATCTGGACTCCTCACCATGCCCAGCAAGCCACGGTGTCCGGCCTGCGGCATGTGTTGGGGCATGGGCTCGGAAGCAGGAATCTGCAGGGGTTGCACTGCAGAGGCTGCTTCTGTGGAAAAAGAAATCCAACTGGCGTTATCTCAGGATTCTCAGGGATCAGGAGATCCTCTGGAGGAGGGGGAGGACCGATCCTCCCCTCCTCCTCCAGCCATAGACTTGCCCGGAACTTTCCGGTTCTGCCCTCCACGTCCTCGGGGGAAGATGGGGCCTGGAGACACTTTTCACCCGAATTTGTCCTCCTGTTGCACAAGGTCTATTGCATGCGCCAGCAAGGGGGCCGGAAGCACCGCACACAAGCGGGTCGTCCAGACGGGCAATGGCGGGGACCCAGGACACGGGAGCCCCTCCTTAGCGTGCTAGGCTGATGACCGAGGAGAGCCCTACGTCACCTATACCTGACGCCGGAAAAGAGGAAGCCTCAGACAAGGAAGTAGGGGAAGATGAAAAAGAACTTGAGGAGGGAGAGGTACCAGAGGAGGAACAAGCCCGCATAGTACGAGTATTTCGCCGGGAAGAACTCACAGCATTGATTACTGAATAGCTGAGGGTACTTAATGTGGTTCCTGACATGCCAGCAGATGAGGAGTCCTTGGAGGATCCATTGATCCAAGCCATTAGGAAGTCACAGAAGGTGTTCCCACTGCACAGAGTGGTATGACAGATGATCCAGGAGGAATGGTATCAACCGGAATCCAGCCTAAGGGGAGTACGTTCTGTGGCTCGTCTGTATCCTTTACTGGAGCAAGACAAGGAGTTACTGAAGCCCCCCAGAGTGGATGCGGCGGTCTCGGCAGTCACAAAGAAGACGACTATCCCAGTCGAGGGCAGTGCGGCCCTGAAGGATACCCAGGATAGAAAACTTGATACGTTGCTGAAGCAAGCCTTTGATGTAAGTGCCCTCGCCCTACAGGCTTCTGTATCAGGGGCTTGGGTGGTGAGGGCCTGCCTGAGGTGGTCTCAACAACTTCAGTTAGCAGGTGGCCTGGCCGGGAATGCACAAGCTGAAGCGGCTAGGATGGAATCCGGAACAGCCTACCTGGCGGATAGTCAGTATGACCTCATTAGAAGCCTAGCAAAGAATATGGCCTCGGTGGTGGCAGCTAGACGATACTTGTGGCTATGCAACTGGGCGGCAGATGCCTCTTTTAAGGCACGCCAGAGTAGACTTCCCTTTAAGGGTAAGTTGCTCTTTGGAGAAGATTTGGATAAATTAGTAAAGGAGCTATGCGAGACCAAGGGAGGAAGGCTCCCAGAGGAGGATAGACCGAAGCAAAAGCCGTTCCTCGGTCCCCGTGCGTAGCCAACCAAGAGATTTCAGGAGGTTTCGAGCTGCCAGGTCGACACCCTTCCACACAGGACATTTCCCCTTGAGGGGTTAAAGCTTCTGGGGGTTCCGCGGAGCGGGAAGAGGCTTTGGGGCCGCCTCTTCCTCCGCGGCTCCTAGAAAACCACAATGAAACAACGGGGGTTCGGGAGGGGTGCCTTCCGGTGGGAGGTCGGTTAAGGCAGTTTCTTCCTGCTTGGACCCGGGTGACATCCGATCAATGGTTTTTAGAAGTGATCAGAGAGGGCTACGCTCTCGAATTTGCAAAGCCGGTTCGACCAGCGTTTGTTCAATCTCCCTGCAGATCCCCAACAAAGAGAGCGGTGGTAGAAGATACCCTATCAAGACTACTATTGCTCGGGGCAGTGGCCCCCGTTCCGGTAGACCAACGCGGGTCAGGTCGATACTCGATTTATTTTGTAGTACCAAAGAAAGAAGGAAGCTTTTGGCCGATACTCGAACTAAAACAAATCAATCAATGCCTCAGGGTACCACATTTTCGGATGGAGACTCTGAAGTCTGTAATTATGGCGGTACGGCGGGGAGAGTTCTTGACCTCCTTGGACCTGACAGATGCGTATTTACATATTCCCATTCGAAAGGCTCATCAGCAGTTTCTGAGATTTGCAGTCCCAAGAGGGCATTTTCAGTTTCAGGCTCTGCCCTTCGGCCTGGCAGCGGCCCCCCGGACTTTCACCAAGGTAATGGTGGTGGTGGCTGCAGCTCTACGAAAGGAAGGAATTTTGGTACATCCCTACCTGGACGATTGGCTGATCCGGGCGAAATCAGAAGCAGAGAGTCGCAAGGCGATGGCCAGAGTGGTGTCATTCTTGGAGGAGTTGGGGTGGGTCATCAATCAAACAAAGAGCAGATTAGTACCCACACAACAGCTCGAGTACCTCGGAGCAAGGTTCGACACCGCGAGAGGAAAGGTGTTCCTGATGGCGCAGAGGCTAAAGGATCTGAGGAACCTCATGTCTCAGTTCCTGGGCAGATGGAACCCTACGGCCTGGCATTACCTGCAAGTGCTAGAAATCATAGCGGCAACGATAGAGGTGGTGCCGTGGGCCAGAGCACATATGTGGTTGCTTCAACGGGCTTTACTGTGACAATGGTCCCATCAGCATCATCCATGGTGCATGACGTTACCCTGCCACCACCTGACCAGGAAGTCCCTGCAGTGGTGGCGTTGCCCAAAGAACTTAGAACACGGAATGCCCCTCAAACCTCCACTGTGGGGACAGTTGACTACAGATGCTAGTCTGACAGGATGGGGGGCTCATTGCGAGGGTCAGTTCTCCCAGGGCCCCTGGAGTACGCTGGGCACTCAGTGGTCCATCAACAGACTGGAAATGCGAGTAGTCGCGTTAGCACTCAAAGCTTTCAAACCCCTAGTCCGACAAAGGGCAGTCCGTGTCCTCTCCGACAACATGACAACAGTGGCCTACGTCATTCGCCAGGGGGGAACAAACAGTCCACCTTTGGAAGAGGAAGCAGACAGCCTGTTGCAGTGGGCAGAAGCCCACCTAGTAGCTCTATCAGCACAGCACGTGGCCAGCATAGACAACGTCACGACCGACTACCTGAGCAGGTGCAGGATAGACCCCGGAGAGTGGGAATTGGCTCAGGAGATATTTGACGAGGTGGTAGCCTGTTGGGGGACTCCGATCATGGATCTCATGGCAAGATGGGAATCGGCCAAGGTGAGTCAATTCTTCAGTCGCAGGAAGGAAAGGATGTCGGAAAGTCTGGACGCTCTGGTCCAGAAGTGGCCTTTGGAAGGGCTCCTGTATGTTTTCCCTCCCTGGGCCCTCATAGGGAGAGTCCTGCAGCAGATAGAAGCCCACCAAGGTTTGGTAATTCTCATAGCCCTGGACTGGCCACGTCGACCATGGTATGCGGATTTAGTGAGATTAATGGCCGGGCGTCCATGGCGGCTTCCCTGCAGCAGCGATCTATTACGTCAAGGGCCAGTACGGATGCCCCAGGTGGATTGGTTCTCGCTTACGGCCTGACTATTGAAAGGGCGAGGCTACGGAAGCGGGACTATTCGGGAGCAGTAATCTCAACATTGAGCACGCGGAAGCACTCTACCTGTCTCTCGTAAGTGAGGGTATGGCGTATTTTTGAGGCATGGTGTGCGGGACAAGAGAAGCCGCCCCTCACGGCCTCCGTCCCGGAGATCCTGGAGTTTTTGCAAGCAGGATTCGAGAAAGGCCTAGCAGCTAGCTCCTTACGGGTCCAGTTAGCGGCCTTTTCTTGTTATAGGGGTAAGGTATGTGGGAAGCCCTTGGGGGACCATGCTGACATTTCCAGAATCCTTCGAGCAGTTAGGCGCTTGAGACCCCAGCTGAGGTCGGTGATCCCCCTTGGGATTTCAAACTAGTCTTGAATGCCTTAACAGGGGAACTTTTCGAACCGGGGGGAAAATCCTCTTTGAAGGATCTGACCCTAAAAATGGTTTTTCTAGTAGCTATCTGCTCAGCTAGGTATATTTCTGAGTTTCAGGCGCTGTCTTCCCTGCCGCCCTTTCTCTCTCTCTTCAAGGAGAAGGTGGTGTTGCAGACAGTTCCCTCCTTTTTACCTAAGGTCGTTTCTCCCTTTCATGTGAACCAGGTCATATCCCTCCCATCCCTGTCTGGTGAAGAGCAGAAGGGGGATGGTGGGAAGCTATGCCTCCTAGATGTGCGCAGAGTATTGAAGCGCTACCTGTCTCGCACGGCTTCCTTTCGAAAGTCTGAACGGTTATTCAGTTCGGAGGGCCGCGCAAGGGGGAGGCGGCAGCTAAGGCGTCCATTTCTAGATGGATCAGAGAGGCTATTGCGTCAGCTTATTTCCTGAAAGGGAGAAGGGCTCCGGTCGGGCTGCGAGCCCATTCGACTCGAGCCCAGGCGGCTTCGTGGACAGAATATAGCTTGGTTCCGCCGCTGGACATTTGCAGAGCGGCCACTTGGTCGTCACTGCATACCTTTGCCAAACACTACAGGTTGGATGTCCAGGCGGCAGCGGATGCTGGTTTTGGGTATGCAGTGCTTCGGTCCGGGATGGCGAACCCCTCCCAGGCTTGAACTGCTCTGATACATCCCAGAAGAGAGGGGCTGGACTGGAGAGACGATAAGGAAGAAGTAATTAGACCTTACCTGCTAATTAGTGTTCCTGAAGGAACTCCAGTCCAGTCCCTGATCCCACCCGGTTACTTCATTTGCAGGATTCCCCTTGTCCAGAGGAAGAGCACCGGACTGAAGACAGGGAGCGAAGAAGATGGCAGAGAGCTCCTTGCGCAAATTCCGCTGTTGAGGTGGGATGCTATGGCGGAACTGTTGGCTAGTGGAGAGAGCTAACGCGGTTTCAGATATACCTCCTCCTCCTTCCTCCCCTTGCCCCTTCTTTCCGAACAGTTCCTTCAGTGAGAGAGGGGAGAGGGTAATCTACAAGTTTACAGTTAAAAAAAAAAAAAAAAGTTATAGTTGCTTAATTACTTTCCGATAAGTCTGCTTTTTCAATAGATTCCTGGTGCCAGAGGGTCTTATACCAGAGCATCATCAAAGCAATGATAGGCTCAGCCTCCAAGTTGCTGGAAGGGGGGCACAACCCAGAAGAGAGGGACTGGACTGGAGATCCTTCAGGAACACTAATTAGCAGTTAAGGTCTAATTACTTCTCAATGTGGCAGGAAAACATGAGGAGAAGGGGAGAGGAAGGGCGTCATTGGAAATGAAGATCAAAAAGGGAAAATGGGACTAATCGCCATTGAAGGCTTGGGTGAAAAGCCAGGTCTTTATGCCGATCTTGAACTTTTTAAAGGAAGATTCCATATTCAATTAGCATAGTGTTCCATAACTGAGGAGCTAGAAAACTGAAGGCCAATGTGCGCTTGGTAGGGATAACTAATATATTGGTGTTGGACGAGTGAAGAGCGTGAAAAGGGCAGTAAGGAATGAGAAGAGAATGTAAGTATGTGGGGAGACCGGAATAATAAGTACGGTGTATCAAGATTAGGATTTTGAACTTTACACAAAAAGAAACTGGGAGCCAGTGTTTGCAATGCAATGGGGGTGACACAATCATACCATATGGCCTTGTAAATGAGCTTTACTGCAGTTTTTTTTTAAATTTAATTTTATATTGATTGAATTTTCATATTAATCCAAGAAAGTTTAACAAAAACCATCCAGTACAGAAAAAGAGCAGTGCATCACAGAAACATACACATCACCAAAAAAATTCCAAGCAATCACTTAATATCATCATGCCTGCTCACCCTAGCCCACAAAAGAGGGGGATATCCATAAAGAAAATACTCTTAACTCCAAAGGCAAAAAAGAAAAGGGGCTACATTCCAGTAGATTCCATTGCACCTTTTGCGACTCATCCTGAATGGAACCAATAGAGGCTTCCAGTCTTCTCGCATTCATGAAGGTACGCAGCTGGGTGAACTCATACTGCAGTGTTTTGTATGATTTGGAGTTGTTTTTGTGGGCGTGAGTGATGCCTGCCAGAAGGGAGTTACAATAATCAATTCTGTTGATAACCAGTGCGTGAAGGATAATTTTTTAGGGCTGTGGTGTCAATGTAGGATGTCATTGACTTAATCCTCAGTGCCGAAAAACAGCGTTGAATGGTTTTAGAAATAAAGGGACTAAATGTGAGGTGAGCATCTACCATAACTCCAAGAGAACAAATAGAATTTTTTATTGAGATTGGGATGGAGGAGATGTGTGGATGATAAGGAGGTGGATCATTGTTGTGGGACAGCTACAGTGCCTCAGCTTTTTAGAGGTTTGAGATCAGTTTATGCAAATGGAGCCAGTCCACTATAGACAAGAGTATAGCGTCAAGTGCTTGTTGAAATTGGAGATCCTGAGTGTCGTGAGATATGAACTGGATGTCGTTAGTGTAAAAGCAAGCACTGATATTGAGATCTTGAATGAAGAGAGCAAGAGGGGAAATGAATAAGTTTATAGAGGGTTGGCGCAAGAATGGATCCCTGAGGAGCACCATAAGACTAGTTT
The DNA here is from genome assembly GCA_033557465.1 of Ichthyophis bannanicus. NCBI lineage: Eukaryota > Metazoa > Chordata > Amphibia > Gymnophiona > Ichthyophiidae > Ichthyophis > Ichthyophis bannanicus. The sequence goes on from CM066033.1 coordinate 551,984,158, forward strand.
CGAAGAGAACCAGGGATTGAGTTTATCCACACTATTAGTTTGCCTAAGCGCAGAGCATGAGAATTCACAGATTATTTTAGCTGAGAATTCCTGATGGAAATTTTTTTTGTTCAAAGAGAAAGATGAAAAGTCAAGGGGGAAGTCAAGGCAATCAGCTGCAAATTTATCTAACTCTGTTCTTGATGTGGTAGTTTTATTTATTTATTTATTTATTTTAGTGATCAGACCAGGAGATAGGCAAAATATTACAAGAGTCAGGATGGGAATTGCATTCACAGAATAAAACTAAGTCAAGGCAGTGCCCAGATGTGTGGGTGAGGAAAAAGGACCCTGGTTGTAATTTCCTATTTCATCTCAATTTATTTTTCAACCAAAATGAAAAAAAAATTCAAAAACTACTTTTTGGTTTTGCTTAAAAGAAAAAGAAGGTGCAGCCAAGCCCATGGCCTCTCCTGCCAAGAAACCCTACTGCTGTCAAAATAAAATAGTGCCGCACTTCCTGGCTTGGCACCAGCTCCATGTCCCCCCCCCCCCCACCCTACCAAGCTTCTGCATGTCACCCTTTACCCTATCTATGGCCATTGGCGATGAGTCCTAACAGGGCAGGAGCAATTCTCAGTTGTTCCTGCCTTACTGGTGTAGCTTTTCAAAATGGCACCAGTCTCTGGTTGATTTTAAGATTCTGCTGTACAACAAAATGGCACCAACCTCAGATTGGCCGATGTCATTTTGAAAACTGCATCAATGAGGTAGGAACAATTAGGGATCATTTTTGTCCCTTGAAGACCAGCGGGTGTGGATGGTGAGAGAGCCTGGGCCTAAGAACTTGGGGGGAGGAGTTGGAGAAGATGACCCCAATCTGGGGAATGGGAGGGTAAAGAGGAGGGAAAAACTATTTTTTTTAATGAAATTTTGGCAGGGAGGCAAAGGAGGTGGGACCCTTCCTAGCACCTTTTTCCTTCACTTTTGTCTCTTTATTTTTTCATTTTGTTTCTTTTTTTTTATTCATTTTAATCCACACAAAACATATAGCAAGTGAAATTTTAAAAAATATATATTTTGGTGTACATCCTTTTAACTGATAAAATGGCAGACTTTGATTGTCTTGTAGCAAAGTACTAGTTTTTTTTTTTCTAAGACTGAAGTGAAATGCCTGGGTTTTGCAATGTAGTTAAGTTTGTTTATAAATCACTTATTAGCCACTATAGCAGTGATCATGGCTCCTGGCTTGCTTTAAGTATTGACTTGTCTATCTCTTGACTTTCGACTTCTGCCCTTGGTCTAATACAGTGGTCTGTTGTTTTCCTCTTAGCCTATTTCACCTACTATATTTGGATGTGTTTGTGAAATAAACGGGGCACCCTTTAATTATAGCACTCCTTTTAAAAAAAAAAAAGAAATCTCTTTCCTTGGTGTCTGTCCTGTGTCCATGTTTTGCATTTCTCCCCGTGATCCCTGTTGGTGATTTTGCTGAAAGTCAGCAGAACTCTGTTCTAGTTAGATTGGATTCAGAGCGATAGGCGTGAGGGTAACAGGAGCTTTCAAAAGACTTTGTAACATGCACGTCTCCTCAGGAATGAAAGAGGGCTCTTGGCAATTTTGTTTAAATGCCAAATGAATTACATAAGAGAGGTTTCTAGTGCTGCCAGAGCTTGGAAGAAGCGCTTCAGCCTAGAAGACTGGGAAGGCTGGTTAAATGGAAATGTCTGTCCTTAGGGTGTAGGGTGTTAGAAGGATAAAATAACATTTTAATCAAAAAACAGTTGCTTTCAAAAAAATCTGTGTTCTCAGTCCCATCACCTTCTAAGAGCTCAGTGTGGAAAAGCTGCCATTGCTGCAGCTGTGCAGTATTTATGGACATTTTTCTGCACTAAAGTGGGCGCAGGATGTAGGGGTTTTACCATGAACATAATCACTGTGAAGATGCCCATAGCAAGGGCAGCCCAGAGTGCATTTAAAACCATTCAAATAGATCTCAATGAAGCAATTAGCTATGCGGCGCGGACACAGGGAAGTGCGCAGAGGCATGGAAGGCTAAGCTGAATGCTAGGATTTTAATGTGAGATCTGAGGGCATGCCGAAGTTTAGCTCATAGGTCTGCAGCAGCCGGAGAGGAATTTATGCCTGTTTTTGAGCGTACAGGGCCCGCAACCTTTTTCTGGCTTTGCTGAAGAAAAAGCAGCAGGGCAAGTGTACTGGAATAACGTCCAAGTACCTTTCCTTATCATCACTCCAGTTCAGTCCCTTTACTTCTGAGTTACGCAACCCTTCCAGCAGCTTGGAGGCTGAGCCCAACCTTTTTGGGGATGGAGCGGTATAAATACCACTGGGACCACCCACCAACTCCAGTATTCTCAGCCTCCAAGCAGCTGGAGGGTTCCGTAAGCCTAGGGCTTACTGGAGTCTTTCCTTTATTTAGATTATTTACTTAGATTTTCACTGAAATTTTCTCCTTTTATTTCTTGACTGTTGATTTCTTTATATTCAGTTTTTTCCCAGGTCTGCCCCTTTAATTCCCCCTGCCTGCTCGCTCTCCCCCCCCCCCTCCCCGGGTCGGCAAGGACATCGGAGGCGTTTTTTCCCCTGCAGGCTGCAGCAAAGGGACCTGCCTTGCTCGGATTTCCTTTGCTGCGATATCGGCTGGCTCCTGCCCTACTTCACCCGAGCTGGTCCTGCCTCGCGCCGAAGCCCTCCTGGTGGCTGAGCGCTTGAGGCAACGCCGCAGGCCCATTCCCACCGCCGGACCCGTTTGACCGCGGGGCAGCTTTTCAGCGGCGATCTTCTTTAGGAGAGCGGTTCCCGCCTCAGGGCTGCGTTCCGGGTTGCGATCCACCGGCCCGGAGAGCGGACTTGCGGTCCCCCGTTCAGGCTCCACGTGGCGAGGCCTACCACGTGTAGAGCCGGCGGGTGCTGATTGCTGAGTCGGGCCCATCCAGCAACAGAAGCATAATCGCAAGTACTCTGCTTATCTTCAGTTTGTTTGTTCTTAGCGATTTTATTTGACTTTGCTTTAGCAATTTATTTGACTTTGTTCAGTTTCTTGTTTATACTGTTGTTTTTAACACGCATAAGAAGAAAGGGGCTGTTAGTTCCAGGCCCGGGGGGACTGTCCCTTTTTTGGGCTGTGCAGTTTGTGGGAGCTTAGACTGGTGGAGAAGCCTCGGAGTAGGAAGGGCTTCTGTAGCTCCCATCCGGGACATGGCAAGCAAGGCTAGGTGTCCATCATGTGGCACACGAAGGGGCACTTCCTCGGAGGCAGGCATCTGCAGGGGGTGTGCTGCAATAGCTGCCTCCGTGGAACAAGAAATTAGCTTGACCATTTCACAGCCTCCTCAGGGGTCAGGAGACTCCCTGGCAGTGGAGGGGGGGTCCCAGCTCACTCCCTCCACATCCACGGATTTACCCACTCCTACACTACTCCCTTCGCCTCCACCCGCAGGTGTAGGGGGGGCAGGAGATTTTTTCACCCCTGATTTCATCCTTTTACTTCACAAGGCCTACTGCTTGCGTAAGCAGGGCTTAGGGCCAGGTGAGTTTGGTCCGTCGTCGGACGGCAGGTCAGCTAAGCCCGTGAGAGCAAGCTGTCAGGAATCCGGTATTCCTCCTAAGCGTTCTCGTCTTAGTGATGAAGAACCTCACGCATCCTTATCACAAGGTACCCCGGAGGAGGATAGCTCTGATAAGGACTTGGACGAAGAAGAGGAGGAGCTTGAAGAAGGGGAAATCCCGGAAGAAGATCACTCCCGGATAGTTAGAGTCTTTCGTCGGGAGGAGCTCCCGGCATTAATTAGCGAGTCCCTGAAAGTTCTCAATGTGGCCTCAGACACGCCAGCAGAGGAGGAGGCGTTGGAGGATTCATTAATTCAGGCCATTAGGAAATCCCAGAAGGTTTTCCCGGTTCACAGAGTGGTACGGCAGATGATCCAGGAAGAATGGGACCAACCAGAGTCTAGCTTAAGGGGAGTCCGGGCCATGTCTCGACTGTACCCTCTTCCAGAGGCAGACAAAGAACTGCTGAAGTCCCCCAGGGTGGACACAGCGGTATCGGCAGTTACTAAGAAGACTACTGTCCCAGTTGAGGGCAGCTCGGCCTTAAGGGATGCTCAGGACAGGAAGTTGGATTCGCTCCTGAAACAAGCCTTTGATGTAAGCGCCCTCGCCTTGCAGGCCTCCGTGTCAGGAGCTTGGGTGGCACGGGCCTGTTTAAGGTGGACACAACAGCTCCAGGCAGCACAGGGCCCAACGGACGAAGCACGGGCCAACTCGGCTAGGGTGGAATCCGGAGCAGCCTTTCTGGCGGATAGTCAGTATGACCTCATCAGAAGTCTAGCCAAGAACATGGCTTCGGTGGTGGCGGCTAGACGTTATTTGTGGCTACGAAGTTGGGCAGCGGATGCTTCCTCGAAGGCACGCCTGAGTCGACTTCCCTTTAAGGGGAAGCTATTGTTTGGAGAAGATTTAGAGAAGTTGGTAAAGGACCTGGGTGAGTCTAAGGGAGGCAGGCTTCCGGAAGATAGACCAAAGCAAGGGCGCTCCCTAGCCCCAGTGCGCTTCCAACCTAGGGACTCTCGGAGGTTTCGCCCAGCCAGGTCGAACTCGTTTCTCAGGGGCCGGTTTCCCTCGAAGGGACAAGGGTTTAGAGGGTTTCGGGGAGCAGGTCGAGGTTTTGGGGCCTCCGCCTCCTCCTCTGGACCTAGAAAACAACCATGAGATGACGGGGGGCCAGGGGGCGGACACTTAAGGCAGTTTCTCCTCGCCTGGTCCCGGGTCATGTCCGATCATTGGGTCTTAGAGGTGATCAGAGAGGGCTATGCTCTCGAATTGGCAAGGCAAATTCCCCCAGCCTTTGTTCAGTCTCCCTGCGGTTCTTCTACAAAGAGGGCGGCGATAGATGCAACTCTCACACGACTAATTTCACTCGGGGCCGTGGTCCCAGTACCTCCAGACCAGTGCGGCTCTGGTCGGTACTCGATTTATTTCATGGTGCCAAAGAAGGAAGGCTCTTTTCGGCCGATCCTGGACTTAAAGCAGGTCAATCGCTGTCTCAGGGTGCCACACTTCCGCATGGAGACCCTACGATCCGTCATAGCAGCCGTGAGGGGAGGGGAATTCCTATCGTCCCTCGATTTGACAGAAGCCTATTTGCATATCCCTGTCAGGAAGTCCCACCAGCAGTTCCTGAGATTCGCAGTGCCAAGAGGCCATTTTCAATTCCAGGCCTTGCCTTTCGGCCTAGCTACGGCTCCCAGGACGTTCACCAAGGTGATGGTGGTAGTAGCGGCCGCCCTACGGAAAGAGGGAATATTGGTTCACCCTTACTTAGACGACTGGCTGATCTGGGCAAAGTCGGAAGAGGAGAGCCGCTCGGCGACGGCCAGAGTGATCCAGGTCCTAGAAGAGTTGGGGTGGGTCATCAATCGGGCCAAGAGCTGAATGAATCCCTCCCAGGAACTCGAGTACCTCGGGGCAAGATTCGACACCAACAGAGGCAGAGTATTCCTGTCTCAATCAAGGTCAAGGGAATTAAGGCTTCTAGTCATGCAGTTTCGAGGCAGACGAAATCCCTCCGCGTGGCATTATCTTCAGGTTCTAGGAACAATGGCGGCGGCGATAGAGGTAGTACCATGGGCCAGGGCCCACATGAGGCCGCTGCAGCGGGCTCTATTACGCCGATAGTCCCCCCAGCGTCACCCTCTGTCAATGCAGTTACCTTGTGCCCCGCGGACCAGTCAGGCACTCCGCTGGTGGCAGTGCCCAAGGAATCTGGATCGCGGGATGCCCCTCGAGCCTCCTCAGTGGTTACTATTGACGATGGATGCCAGTCTGTCAGGCTGGGGAGCGCACTGCGAGGACCAGTTCGTCCAGGGTCGTTGGACACCGTTGGAGTCTCAGTGGCCCATCAACAGACTAGAATTGCGGGCCGTCGTCCTAGCACTCAAGGCTCTCGAGGTCTTAGTGCAAAAAATAGCAATTCGCGTTCTCTCCGACAATGTCACCACGGTGGCCTACATCAATCACCAGGGCGGCACCAGCAGCCCCGCCTTGGAGAAGGAGGCGGCGGTCCTATTCCGGTGGGCGGAGGTTCATTTGTCAGCACTCTCAGCCCAGCATGTGGCAGGCACGGACAACGTCACGGCAGATTTCCTCAGCAGATGCAAGATAGACCACGGAGAGTGGGAACTGCAACAGGAGATCTTCGACCAAATAGTGGCCCGATGGGGGCTTCCAATCATGGATCTCATGGCACGGTTCTCTTCCGCCAAAGTGGGCAGATTCTTCAGTCGGCGGAAGGAAAGAATGTCCGAAGGCCTGGATGCCCTGTCCCAGAAGTGGCCTTCGGAAGGTCTGCTCTATGTGTTTCCTCCTTGGGCTCTGATCGGAAAGGTACTCCATCGGGTGGAGGCTCACCAGGGATTGGTAATCCTCATAGCTCCAGATTGGCCCCGTCGCCCCCGGTATGCAGACCTGGTGAGGTTGATCGCCGACCATCCTTGGCGGCTCCCTTGCAACAGGGACCTGCTGAGACAGGGTCTGGTTCGGATGCCTCACGTGGATCGGTTCTCGCTTATGGCCTGGCTATTGAAAGGGCGTGGCTCCTGAAACGGGGTTACTCAGGAGCTGTAATCTCGACGCTGTTGAATGCTAAGAAGCGCTCGACCTGTCTTTCCTATATAAGGGTCTGGTGCATCTTCGAAGCCTGGTGTGCGGAGCGCCGCCGTAAACCCCTTTCGGCCTCAGTCCCGGAGGTTCTAGAATTCTTGCAAGCAGGGTTTGACAAGGGCTTGGCGCACAGCTCCTTACGAGTCCAGCTGGCTGCCGTCGCTTGCTATAGAGGCAAGGTCCGTGGAAAGCCCCTAGGGGCCCATGCGGACGTATCCAGGTTCCTAAGGGCGGTTAGACGACTGCGTTCTCAACGGAGGTCGGTCATCCCTCCGTGGGATCTCAACCTTGTGTTAAATGCCTTGGTCGGGGAGCCATTCAAACCAGTAAAGAGGGCCTCCTTAAAGGATCTGACCCTAAAGACGGTTTTTCTGGTCGCTATCTGTTCGGCCAGGCGGGTCTCAGAATTACAAGCGCTGTCATCTCGGCCACCCTTTCTCTCCTTTCTCGAGGACAAAGTGGTCCTGCGCACGGTTCCTTCCTTCTTGCCCAAAGTTATCTCTCCCTTTCATGTGAACCAGACAGTTACCCTCCCGGCTGTGGCGGCCGAAGGGCTTGAAGGTAGGGATAGCAAACTTCGCCTCCTAGACATCCAGAGGACCTTGAAGCGTTACCTCTCTCGCACGGCCCCTTTCCGGAAGTCCGACCGGCTTTTCATTCAGTTTGGGGGCCCGCACAAAGGGGAGGCGGCGGCCAAAGCTTCCATATCCAGATGGATTAGAGAAGCCATCGCCTCCGCCTACATCCTGAGAGGGAAACAGGTTCCCGTGGGTCTGCGTGCACACTCCACTCGGGCTCAGGCTACCTCTTGGGTGGAATTCAGCCTGGTTCCCCCTCTGGATATCTGTAGGGCAGCAACTTGGTCCTCCCTGCATACCTTCACCAAGCACTACAGGCTGGACGTACAGAGTGCAGCGGACGCTCGGTTCGGTCTGGCGGTTCTTCAGTCCGGCCTGCAATATCCCCCCCCAGGATTGAACTGCTCGGGTACTTCCCAGAAGTAAAGGGACTGGACTGGAGTGACGATAAGGAAATAGTAATTAGATCTTACCTGCTAATTAGTGTTCCTGAAGGAACGACAGTCCAGTCCCTGATCCCACCCGGTTCCGGCGGCCGTTGAGGCCTATAATTCATAGAAGGACTTCGGACCGAGCGAGGGGCTGGTTCTGGGTGGGGGGGGGGGGGCAGGAGTAAGCCGGCTTTGCCAGTCTCAGGTAGACCTCCTCTGCTCCTTGCCACTCCTCCTCTCCTACTCCTATTCCTTAAAAAAAATAAAAAAAATATATATATAAAGGTTATGGGTTAATGTTTCCTTGAGGTGTTATGATAGATAGATTGTTAAGGAAAGTTTAGTTAACTCTGCTTTTTCATTCGATTACTGGAGTTGGTGGGTGGTCCCAGTGGTATTTATACCGCTCCATCCCCAAAAAGGTTGGGCTCAGCCTCCAAGCTGCTGGAAGGGTTGCGTAACCCAGAAGTAAAGGGACTGGACTGTCGTTCCTTCAGGAACACTAATTAGCAGGTAAGATCTAATTACTATTTTGTATGCAGGATTGCCCATGATCACGGCCTCGTCTCTATTGCTGTCTCCCTTGACTTATCTGCTGCTTTCGACCTTGTGGATCATCACACCCTTCTAGATCGTTTACATAACATTGGTCTTTCTGGTTCTGTTCTCTCCTGGTTTCGCTCCTATCTTTCTCATAGGTCCTTTTCTGTTTCCTCGGGTCTCTCTACCTCTCCCCCGACCCCCCTCCCATGTGGTGTCCCCCAGGGCTCTGTCCTTGCCCCTCTTCTATTTAATGTCTTCATGGCCCCCCCTTGCCCTTTTGGTCCAGCAGCACAGCATCACAGCCCATTACTATGCAGATGATATTCTTCTTCTTCACCACACCGACCCCTCTGCCCCAGATCTCACCCCCCTCAATTCCTGTTTGGCTTCGGTGGCCACCTGGTTCTCTTCTAACTTCCTGCATGTGAACCCCTCTAAAACCTCTGCTATATGGTTTACTTTCGGTGCCCCAGCCCCCTCCATCGCCCCTCTTCTGTCCTCCTCCCCTCTTCCACTTGTTTCCTCCCTGCGTTACCTAGGGGTTATCCTGGATTCTGCTTTATCATTCAAGGAACACATTTCTTTTGTGGTACAACGGTCCTTATACACATTGTGACAACTTCATGCAGTTCGTCCCTTTATTTCACCCTCTTCTATGACCACACTGCTCTTATCTCTTGTGGTATCTTGTCTAGATTATTGTAATGTTGTTCTCGCCGGCCTTCCCCAAGTACAATTACAGCGATTGCAATTAGTTCATCACACAGCAGCACGTATTCTGATGCTTGCTTCACGCTTTGACCATATCACCCCCATCCTAATTCACCTGCACTGGCTTCCACTTGTCTATCGTATTCATTTCAAAGTTCTCATCCATGTGCATAAAACCATTCACGCCGGTGTCCCTCTCTATCTTGCAAATCGGATTCACCTTCACGCCTCCCACCGTTCCCTTCGGTCAGTCCATCTGAATCGTATGTCCCTTCCCTCTCCGTCACAGGCTCATCTTGAATCTACACGTTCTTCTGCTTTTTTCTTCTTGGGCCCCCGACTCTGGAACTCGCTTCCCCTTGCCCTCCGCCTCGAACCCTCTTATAAAACCTTCAAGACCATGCTGAAGACCCACTTATTCTCCTCTGCTTTTCACCTTCCTCCCCCCCTTTCTCCCCTATCTCCCCCACCTCGTTGAACGTTGATGTTTCCAAACCTTCTGTTTCCTTTGTATTATTAGCGCTATGTTTTTGTTTGCTGTATTCTTTCTCTATACTGTTCTATCTCTTTCTTTTCTTTTTATTATGGCGTTCTTTTCCTTTTTCTCAGCAGCCTTATTTTTGATATTGTGACCACTCTGTGCCTTGTGGTATGAGTGGTATATCAAATGTGTTAATAAAAATAAAGATAAAGGATATAGGTGCTGCTAATGCAGACACTATGCCTGACTCGTGCTCCTTGTTTAGTACAACTTTTTTGCACCCAGCTCATGAGCGTGCTGTTTACTTACAGCGTCGCTGAACAAAACCTCTGAGCTAAACTTACTTTAATGCCAGGCTGTAGCGCAGAGATTCCTCATCGAGCTATGGTCTTCCTTGTCATCACACCAGCCTGAACCTGATAATATAGATGTCATGTGACAGCTTGTCTCCCTGATAAACAGAGCAGCTCGATACCATTCACAATGTCTAACCTTTTGCCCTATTTTAAGCCTACTTCTCATCTCTAAAATCAATGGAAAGTTTGTTTTGTGCCTATTAGCATTGGAACATTTTAGGTTAATATTTGTATTTTATTCTGTAAACCTCCCCGTAACCCCCCTCCCCTGCCTGTTTGTAGTCCCTACAGCAGTCCTTTTCGCTGAATGGCAGACAGTGATCCTACCAATCCAAGGATTTTCCATTCTTTCAGTCTCTAGGAATTATTTTCAGAGCTCTTTGAATGAGGACCAGCATACAGGCCCTTGGCATTTAACTTCCTTTTACACTTCTTTCCATCTCCAGTACAGAGTTTCTGTTTTGAACCAAGGATTTACTTAAACTTAGGGTCATTGATAACAATATTTATAACAATTTGTAAAAAGCAGCAACTTTATTACAAGCAGTTTACTCTTTCTCTTTCCTCCACTTGTTACAGTCAGATTACTTCTTTCTTCCCTTTACTGTGAGGTCATACATCACTCTACTTTGAATACTGTGAATCTTATGCTAGAAGTAAAATTCAAGCTTCTCTACTCCCGCACTTCTAATATTTATGGTGGTAATCCCCAAATACGAAACCTCTCTGCTATTTTATGACTCTTTACTAATGTACCTGGAGCTGGTGATGATGCAAGCACAGGTCTCTGGAACTGTCTTGGGTTCAATCCTGGCTCTACTGTCACTGAAGAGCTTTTGGATTCCTTGGGCCCAATATTCGAAAGACATTTACACAGTTTACAGCCAAGTAAACCATGTAGATGCCTTCAATGGGGATATTCAACAGCACCTATATGGTTAGTGCCGTTGAATATCCCCTACTAAGTCTCCTATGCACCTTGATGCTATCCGGTTAGCATTGTGGCATGTTGAAGGGCGTTCCAGGGTGGAGCGGAGGTGGCAATGGCTGTTAACTGTGTAGCGGCGATATTGGACCACTACACTGTTGCTGATCCATGGCTAAAACTAAGCCAGCTTTTGGCTCGCCTAGTTCTAACCACAGATTGCTAACCATGTAGCGGTTCAATATTGCCCCTACACGGTTAGGCTCTACGGGGGATTCCCCTCTGTGCAAAACCTGGATGTTCAATGCCGTTACCCACAGTATTGAATATCTGAGGTTAGGGTGAGCAGGCAGGGCTATGCACTGTAGCAGCACTTAGCCTACCTACTTCAATATAGAGCCTTTTCTTTATTTAGAGCTAGAGTCCTCTGTCGGTGCAGGTCCCTGCATCTGCTCTGCAGGTGCCCATGGATAACGTTTCCCCAATCATTGAGATGTCTCTTTGTGAGTGGATGTCTATGGTCTATGTTCCTAAAGTCGGCCAGAGACATAAACGTCCCTGGCATTTTTCTGCAGATTCTGCCCTGGATATCCCCAATTTGACTTGGATGTCCCTTCTAAAATTCCACTTCACGAGTTTTATCAGGGATGGGCACACTCATCAGTGGCTACCAACCAGTCAGGTTTCCGGATGAGCCTTTTGAACATCCATGAGATGCATGTGCATACATTGGAAGCAGTACATGCCAATTTAGTCCATGCATATTCATTATGATTGTCCAATTGGTGACACTCAAGGACTGGAATGCCCACCTTGGGCTACATCACTATGCCTGTACAAGTCACTCAGAACAAATCTCCAGTTTATTTATTTAGACAGTTTTGTATTCCGCCTTATCCTTCAATCAAAGCGGTCACAACACAATTGGGGGATACATTTAACACGCGGGGATATGAGACACATACACTAATACTTACAGGGAACATGGGCAATGGAGGGTTAAGTGGCTTGCCCAAGACCACAAGGAGCATCTGTGGGACTAGAAACCCCAGTCCTTCCGGCCCAAGGTTGCTGTCCTCTAGTGGGATTTGAACTCCCGACCTTCCGGCCTGAAGTACCTTGCCCCAACCACTAGGCTACTCCTCCCTCAGTTGTAGAGATCTCTTATCAACCTTTGAGAAATTGAAGACAATCTGACTGCCACACACACACTTCCACTCCTCTCTTACTCCCACTAACTCCTGCTATTCCTACCCTCAGATGATCAGGGCTGCCCCCCCCCCCCCCCCCCCCCCCCCGTTGTAGAGCTAACAGAAAGGTTATACTGAACTTGGACTGTGATTAGGCACAATCTCACCATCTCTGAAGCAGCCTGACCCATTGCACCCATGGGTTTGTTTTTCAAGCATTAGACCAGCAGGAAGAAGTAGTTTGGCTGCATGTGGTAGGGTATCAGCTCTCAGTACTATGCTCGGTGGAACTTCCTTGAAGGCTGTTTTCTACAGACCAGTGCCCTGGGAGGAGAGGGGGAGGGCAAGCAGTCAAGGGGGCAATAATACCTACAGTCACACTTCAATAATACTACTTAGGATCTTATCATTATTACTTATTTGCATCCTGAGCAATTTCATTTCCGGCACAGCTTAGTTATGCTATGTAAGAGTTACACTGTTGGCTTGTGAATGGGTTGGGTTAGAATCGCAGTCTTCACAGCTCCCTGGGAACTTCTGTTTGCTTAAAGAGTTCAGAGTGAGCAAATCATTTAGGGCAGGGGTCTCAAACTCCAGTGCTGGAGGGCCGCAAACCAGTCAGGTTTTCAGGGTATTCCTAATGAACATGCATGAGAGATATTTGCATGCACTGCCCCCATTGTATGCAAATATATCTCATGCATATTCATTAGGGATGCCCTGAAAACCTGACTGGTTTGCAGCCCTCCAGGACTGGAGTTTGAGACCCCTGATTTAGGGGCATGCTTACTCAAGTCAGGAGAGGAAATTTAGCATGGGGGCAGGACGTATCCGTGCTAAATATTGGGGGTGTTTTCAGCTTGTCCCCATGCAGTTAGCATGATTGAAAGCACCTTGCCAGATTGAAGGGGGCACATATGCCACCCACTTGGCAGCGACACCCACACTACTAACCACGATGTACAGTCAGCACCCACTCTGCCCAAAATGTGCCCAGTCCCCATCCCTTCGTGCGCTAAATGGTTAGTGTGGAATTTTATCGCAGTGGCATTTTTAACATGAGGTAATGGTTAATGCAGGTTTTAGCGAGGTAATGATTACCACACTTCAGTAAACATGTCCCTTAATGAAGTTCATGTGAAGATTATCCCACAGACCTAAAATAATGCAGTTTCCTGAATTCTAGAAACAAAAGCGTTTTTAAGGTTTAATTTTGTAAAAGCGCACATTAATAAAGAAAATATAGTTTTGTGTATTAGTATTACGTACAGAATTTGATTTGAATGATATATTTTGGAAATACACATCTTTGTTTTATATATTCTGTTATTTTACTGTCCAAAATTGTAATTTCTTGATGAAGGAGAAAAACTTTTGACACTTTCCAATTTGATGTAAAATCCACTGATACTTTTTTCCTGCAAGTACCCATGGACGTTGTCAACTCCTTTTTGTGCAAGTAGGTTTTTCCTAGGAAATAATGGCTTAAACATGCTTCAGACAATGTCTCTTGTAAATACAAAAACAACATAAATATAGCTGTATTGAGAGAAGACATTTTTTAGGCGGCAATTTACATGTGTTAAATTTGTAACTTTCAGGTCTTGACAAGTTTTCTTGATGTAGAGACCACTAAGGTCCTGCATTTTTGTTTCACTAGGACCTCTAGTGGCTGTACCAGAGAAGTTCTGTCTAATCCCTCTCTAACTTGCCTGTTAGAACAGGAGGGAACTTTCTTGCCTCTGATTCAGTCCAGCTATATGTGAGTGGGAAGAAGAAAAATTAATTTTGGAGGGAAACTGCATGGAATATAAAACCCCAGTGCTGATTCAGTTCTGGGTCTTGGGCTCCACTGTTACTGCACCACAGAGATGGAATAGGAGTTTACCCTAAGGGTTCAGGGAGTTTTGGCTCCATAGTTATTCTAAGGCATTGTGTCTCTGGCATTGGGCTGAGCACCTAGGAAAGGAAAGAGAGGTGGTACAACCCTGTACTTATTCAAAGAAGTCTCTGAGGAAAGGTGTCTGGAACCACTAGAGTGAGTCTTTTCAGGGATTACTGGGAGCGGGGCCAGCACAAGAGATGAGGTGACCTAAGCAGACCTCATCCCTTGCGGCTCTCCCCCAGCCATCGCCGCTGCTGCCCCTCCCCAGGAACTGCAGTGGCGGCAATTTATTTTATTTTTTTAATTTAAATTTGTTTATATACCACCTTTTCTACTATCCAAGGCAATGGCCTGAAAGAGCCCCATGGTGCTTATCTTACAACTTCGGTGCCGTGGGGCTGCTTGCTTCCTCCCTTCCTTCGACCACCCGATGTCGACTTTTTGCAAACAGGAAGTTGGCATCTGGCATTCCAGGGGGGCGAAAGCAAACTACTCCATGGTGCAGAAGTTGTAAGGTAAGCACCATGGGGCTGTTTGCGGCTATTGCAAGCTGCTGCAAGTCCCAGAGAGGGGCGACCGCCCTACTTAGGGAATAACTACCAAAGGACTTCTAAGGAGGCGTGTTCAAGCCTGCTTAAGCCAAGACACTAAGGGGGCCTCAGCAGCAGCAGCACTGGAGGGATATCTGGGGAGAGCGTCCACGGTAAAGGAAGAATTCAGGCAGATGCAAAGTCTAGGACTCTGAGCCACAGAAAAGCTGCACACTGCAGGGGGAACAGTGTCTGCAGTTATTTCTAAACCAGAAGGACCCTGTTAAGTTTCTCCCTGATTTGGAGAGGAACCAAGTTGTCGAGGTTAGACTCCACTCACCAGTAGCCAAGGGATTTGGACTGGGATACAGAACCAAGTGCTTTGTTGAACTTTCTGTTTTCCTACTTGTTAAACCAGTGACACTTTTTGTGTGTGGAGATTCATTTGCGAGTGACTTTAAGCTCTTCCAGTAAACTTCACTGAGTTCAGAACCAGTCCTCTGCCTGGACTGATTTCTTTTAGTAGAGAGAGCAGAAAAAGTGCTCTCTGAGTGCAAAAGGCATCCCAGGATTTTTATGGTCCCGCCCCAAGAACCCTTTGCAGAACCCAGGGTCAAACTTTGCTGGTTGGTCTGGCTGATGGAGTCTGTGCCTCCAGACTGTCTTGCAGTGCTGAAAGGGACATGCAGCCTGGCAGAGGTTACAAAATGGCACCCAACGATTGGACCAAAACCGGAAGCAGAGGAGTACAGATAACCTCTTTCATGCTGTGGCTGCCTAAATTGTGACCAGGACTGAACAAAAAAAAGCATGAGCATTGACAGGGAGCAGCTTGGCAGCATTTTTAGGAGCTTGGTGGCAGGTGCTGCTATTGGTCTGAAAAGACTGCAAAAATCCTTACTGCACTTGGAAAATGCAAATCTGCAGCAGTTCCCTCCAGTGGGCATGTGGAATAATGTGTCCATGCTGGAATGTGCATGCCAAGAGGAGAAGTTATGTCATTTGAGAAATGTCAGAAGGGTGATGTCATTGATGTACCACAGTACAATTAACCAGGGAGCAATAGTGCATGTGCAGAGGGCCTGCACATATAAACCATGCTCTAAAGGACCAGCAGCATTGCGAGGGGTTCTGAGCTGCATCACAAGGAGCTTTCAAACATTGAGAAGCAGGAGTAGGCCTCAGCCTGAACAGTGGCCTACTACTGGTGACCATTGGCATTGGAGTGGAGTGGAGAGGAGATCAGTCTTACTGTACCTGAGGCCTACAGGGAGAGTAAGCAAAACAGGTTCAGCAGTGCTGAACTAAAGGCCTATCTATCAGTCTATAACACTAAGGTTTGGCAAACCAAATTTTGTAGCCATGTCTCACCAGCTGCAACCTTGAGTGTTTCTATCCATTGAAGGAGCCCCCATTGGAAGGCCCAGTACCATCAATGTACTGATGGTACTGAGCCTTCCAATATTGCAACAAATCCTTCTTTGAATCAGAAGAGTCCTCTGACCCACAAATGGGAGTGGATCTGTCACCACTGATGGAAAGGTGAGGAAAGTCCAGGATGCCACTAGTGACTTGCCATCCCCTCTGCATTATCGGTCTCAACTCCTGATCTGCCCAGTGAAAGGCTACCCCCAGCACATATTTGCCTGCAGTGCTGGTGACTTCAGTGGAGCTATGGAAGTCTCTTCCAGTCTAGGTTGCCTAGTGGAATGCAACTCTTGCACCTGATCTATCTCCTAGAGGGGGCCTAGTGCCAAGTTATGAATATTTATTTATTTAACAATTTTTCTATACCGCCTTGTCATTTAATCAAGGCAGTTTACATTAAACATCAACTTTTACAGAGAACTTGCATGTGGAAACAATAACATTAAAACTTAATCACAGAAGAGTTTCTGTGGAGAACGTGGGGGAGGGGTCAGCTGGAAGTTCTGTAACTAAACTTATATACAGTACAGCATAACAAGAGTGATGGGTGGATGGATGGTGCAGGCAGCGCAACTTATGTATAGAGTAGTGTATAGACAGCATGTGGAGAGGAGTGGGCAAGATGCCGTGGAATGATTGGTGTGATTAGGGGTCTTCATTGAATTGTTCGATGAATAGGAAGGTTTTGAGTAACTTCCGGAAATCTTTTATGTCTGTTGTGGAGGAGTAGCCTAGTGGTTAGAGCACTGGCTTAGTAACCAAGCAACCAGGGTTCAATTCCCACTAGCACTCCTTGTGGTCTTGGGCAAGTCACTTAATCCTCCATTGCCTCGGAAGAAAGGCCTGGCAATCTACTTCCGGTGACACTGCCAAGAAAACCTAGGAGCTTCTGGGTCGCCAGGAGTCGGGACTGACTCGAAGGCACATGTTGTTTGTTTGTTGTTGTGGACCTTGGCTTTTCCAGGAGTGAATTCCAAATAGCGGGGGCAGCAAGTGAGAAAGCTCTCATAGAGGAGGATTTATTGTTTTTTGTGAAAAACTAGGGGTTGGTATGGTGTGTTTGGTTCTGTTCCTGTCGGGTCTTTTGCTTGCTTTGGTACCGAACTTCATTTGTTATTGTAATCGGTATGTTTGAGATGTTGTTTGAGGTGAGAGGGGTGAACGTGGTTTCCCATGTAATGATGATCTCTACAGATTTTTTTATGTTGTTGATCAAGTTGTTGTTAGTAAGCCAGGTCGTCATTTCTTGGATGCAGGTTGATATAGTGGTATAGTCTGGGGAGTCCAGATAGATTGGGGTATAGGCCATAATATCGTCTGCATATATGGCATACTGTATTTTGTATTTCTTAAATATCTTGCATACTGGCTGAATGTAAATATTGAAGAGAAGGTGGACAGTGAGGAGCCTTGGGGGACCCCTTGAGTTGTGTGGAAAGGGGCTGAGGTGAAGTGACCGGATTTTACTCTCTGTTGTCTGTCTTCGAGGTATGACTGAAACCATTTGATGGTGGTGTCTTGGAGGCCAGCCTTCATTAGGCGCTTCTGTAGGATGTAATGGGAAACTGTGTCGAAGGCGGATGAGACGTCAATAAAAATTAGTAAGAAGCCCTTCTTTATATTTTCTATTCCTTTGAGTAAGTTGTCGAATAGATGTGTGAGTAGTGTCTCTACACTGTGATCTGGGTGGAATCCATGCTGGTGGGGATCCAGTGGGGCATATTGGTCAATATGGCCTTGAAGTTGTCTCTATACAATCTTTTTGGTTATTTTAGCCAGGAATGGGCAGCTGGATATTGGGCGGTAGGCTGAAGGATCGGTGCTATTAGTTGAGGTGGTTTTACAAATAGGGCGGATGGTAGATTGCTTGAGCTCTTTGGGCATGTGGCCCTGAGTGAGAGAGGTGCTTATTATCTTTTGAATGTATGTGCTTAGGTCTTCTTTGGTGGATTTAATCCATGTCAACGGGCAAGGATCAGATGGAGAAGTGGTTGTGTTTAGAGTGGTGATAGTTTGGGCTATTTGCTCAGTCGATGGAATGTTGAAGTTCTTCCACTGATTAGTAGTAATGGGACTTGCATCTATGATTGGTGTGTCCATGAGAGAGGTGTTCTTGTAAGGTGTGTGAATGGGACTGTTCTTGGATATTAGAAAGTCAGCAAAGGTTTGTGGGTGAATCTTGCTTTCGTTATTTGTGGTTGGGTCTTTCATGAGGGTGCGTACAATGTTGAAGAGCTCCTTGGGTTTGTTACAGGCTTTTAGAACAAGGTTTGTGTGGTATTGTTTGTGTTTGTTTATTAGATTATTGTATTCCTGTTGCATCTCCTGGTATTGCTTCAATGTGATTTCTGATTTGTTACGTCTCCAGCGGCGTTCATGTTGAGGTAGTTTCCTCTTGGATTCTCTTATTGTAGTAGAATACCATGGTGTAGATCTAGGCCTGTTTTTGTTGTGATGTGAGCTCTCTCGAGGTGGGAGTTGAGATGCGGCACTGATGGTGGTGTTCCATGCATTGACAGCCTCGTCCAGGTCAGTGAAGTCTTTGGGTAGAGATTGCATGGTGTCCTTGAGGAAATGCACTTTGTTAAATGCTTTGAAGCATCTGGTTGGTTTTTCTGTTCTCTGAGATGTCTGTTGGGTATTGTGATGGAGCTCGAAGAGTATAGCATGGTGATCTGACCATGGTATTGGTGTAATTTTAGGTGATGTCATGAGGCCATGATCTAGAATGCAAGTTGGTACGAATATGAGATCTGGGGTAGAGCCAGAGTGATGGGATGGACCCGTGAGGACTTGCTTAAGTGAACGGATCCCATTGCTTTTTGAAAAGCTGTTTCCAGAGTTGTGGATGCAGATGTGAGGTTCAGGTCAGAGAGGTGGTTGTTGCCAAAAAAGCATCTTTCAGGAAATGGAAAAAATAGCCAAACGATGAAACCTGGAAACAGCACAAGCACTGGCAAGTCAAATGCAAGGCATTGATAAGGCAGGCAAAGAGAGAATTTGAGAAGAAGCTTGCTGCGGAAGCAAAAACGCGAAATAAAGACCTTTTCAAGTACATTCGTAGCAAAAAACCTGTGAGAGAGTCAGTTGGTCCATTAGATGATCAAGGGGTTAAAGGAGCACTAAGAGGCGACAAGGCGATAGCGGAGAGACTGAATGAATTCTTTGCTTCGGTCTTTATTGAGGAAGATGTAGGGATGTTACCCATGACTGAAGTGGTATTTAAAGGTGCGGAAGAATTGAAGGAAATATCGATACATCGGGAAGATGTCTTACAACTATTAGATAAACTGAAGAGTAGCAAATCACTTGGGCCAGATGGTATACATCCAAGGGTGTTGAAAGAACTGAAATATGAGATTGCAGAACTGCTATCAGTAATCTGTGAACTATCATTAAAATCATCTCTAATACCTGAAGATTGGAAGATCGCCAATGTAACACCAATTTTTAAAAAGGGTTCCAGGGGTGATCCGGGAAACTACAGACCGGTGAGCCTGACGTCAGTACCGGTAAAAATGGTAGAAACCATCATAAAGAATAAAATTACTCAGCATGTAGATAGTCACGACCTAATGGGAGACAGCCAACATGGCTATAGACAAGGAAGATCTTGTCTTACTAATCTGTTATGTTTTTTTGAAAGAGTGAATAAACAGGTGGACAAAGGTGAGTCGGTTGATATTGTGTATCTGGACTTTCAGAAAGCCTTTGACAAGGTCCCTCATCAGAGACTTTTGGCAAAACTAAAAAGTCATGGGATAGGAGGCAATGTACTATTGTGGATCAGGAACTGGTTAAAAGTTAGAAAGCAGAGGGTAGGGCTAAATGGCCAATTTTCCCAATGGAGAAAGGTGAATAGTGGTGTACCCCAGGGATCTGTGCTGGGTCCGCTGCTTTTTGACATATTCATAAATGACCTGGAAAGTGGAATAACGAGTGAGGTTATCAAATTTGCAGATGACACAAAACTATTTAAAGTTGTTAAAACCCAAGAGGATTGTGAAAAATTGCAAGAGGATCTTGATAAATTGGAAGACTGGGCATCAAAATGGCAGATGAAATTTAATGTGGACAAGTGCAAGGTTATGCACTAGGGAAGAACAACCCAAACTATGGTTACACGATGCAAAGTTCCACATTAGGAACCACCACCCAGGAAAAAGATTTAGGCGTCATTGTGGATACCATGTTAAAACCCTCGGCCCAGTGTGCAGCGGCGGCCAAGAGAGCAAATAGAATGCTAGGTATGATAAGGAAAGGAATGGAAAATAAAACAAAAGATATTATAATGCCTCTATATCGTTCCATGGTGAGACTGCACCTTGAATATTGTGTGCAATTCTGGTCGCCGTATCTTAAAAAGGATATAGCGATTTTAGAAAATTCAGAGAAGAGCCACCAAAATGGTAAAGGGGATGGAAGGATACTCCGATGAAGAAAGGCTAAAAAGGTTAGGGCTCTTTAACCTGGAAAAGAGACGGCTGAGGGGAGATATGATAGAAGTCTATAAATTAATGAACGGAGTGGAACGGGTAAACGTAGATCGATTGTTTACCTTATCAGAATATAGAAAGACTAGGGGGCAGTTGAATGCTGTGAATGTGGGAGGTGTTACTTGATTTTGCGATCACCTGGTCTGAACTCTTAAGCCACGATTCAGTAATGCATAGGATGTCAATGTGGTTTTCCTGGATGTGATCGATAATAGTGTTTGTTTTTGTTACGTATTGATCTTGCGTTTATCAGGCCTATGGTTATGCGAGAGATATATGAAGGATATAGATGAGATGTAGATATATGTGAGGATGGCTCTATTTGAATGTATCTGGTAGGTCTCCTGTTGGGATTTTTGTAGGGAGAAGATTTGTAGACAGTTGGGTATAGGGGAGAGAGGAATGTTACATAGGTAGGTGGAGCTTGTAAGGCTGTAATGAAGGCAGTGTAGTAATAAGCAGCACTTGTTAGGTGAGAGCATAGGATAAGCATTAATATGATAGCATACATCTGATGGCAGAACGTCCATTTGTATTTTTGAGGTCTGGACAGGGACATGTGAGTCTTGAGTGTGGGGAGAGCATATTGAGGAAGAGGTTCAGTGTTGGCATCCGCCATGTGGCGTAAATTACTCACCACTTGTGAGGTGGAGCGGTAGCGCTGGAGTCTTGGTTGGCGATTTGAAGAGCTTATTACTGTTCTTTCCTTATGTGGTTTATTTGGAGGAGTGGTCTGTCCAACTTGTCGAGGATAGCCTGGAGGTTAGAGTCTTTTTGTTGAGTGTGGTGGCTCTCGCCCCAGGGCTCCCGCCAAAGGGCCCTCTGGCAAGGCCCTCAGGAGCGGGCCTGCCAGGTGCGGGCCCGCCGGAGATCACTGGTTTTAAAAGTCCTGGTGAACAGCTGATTGGTCTGGAGGCAGTGTGCTAGGCGGAGCAGAAGCAGAATGGAGGTTCCCGCTGCTGAGCTCTACCCTGATCGGGGGAGCAGCAAGATGGTGAGGCAGCGTGTGTAGATATTATTGACTGTGGGTGTTTGGCCCTGCTGTTGAAATTTGATCTTGAGACACATCAGAATATCGCGAAGCAGTGCAAGGTAGAGGACATGAAAATGACTAGTCATAGGGGCATGTTTGCTAATATGTGTTACCCGGGTAGCATAGAGTTAGATGCGGTATCAGTGCTGCACTAAAAAGTAGTACAAGGCCCCTTGCTAAACACCCAGTGCTTCTCAGGTAGCGCATATCCGAGCAGGAACGAGGTGGGAGGGGGCATTCCACTACAGCGCTGCTAGCATGGTAGTTTGAAAGCTCAATGGGTGGCATTAGTGGATCCTGCGGCATGTTTACCAAGTCATACAGCAGTACCCGCCCCACGTTACCAGCACAGGGCTTAGTATACATTTCCCATAAAGTGCTAAAAATCTGGATTATGAAATTATTAATCTGTGTTTAAATATTGTATCATCTTGGAGAGCAACTAAATTTCTAGATGAGGAGGAAGGACAGTGTCCCCTTGGTAGTGCCGCGCACTCTGTAGTCCTGTGTTTACTTGCATGTCAGTTTGACCAGATTTCTAGGTTATGAAGAGCTGAAGTGCTTTGAGATTAAGTGGTTGGCATTTTGAGCTTTATTCAAAGAGGAGCGAGACAGAACAAATCCACACCTTTTCTGTTTTTTTTTTTTTTCCACTCAGTAAGCTCAGTTGAATCTTCCTTCAGGCTTCTGTGCGTGATGGAAAGGAAAGTCCTCTGCCATTCTATTAAGTACTGAAATGACAGCAGAACAATTACTCAATCCATTTCACAAGCAGCCTTAAAATAAAGACTTAGCACACTGTACCTCTGTACAACCAAAGAGCTCCACACAGAGGATTTGTTAGGACCAGATGAAAACTTGGCATCTTTCAGACAGCTTAGTCTCTATGATCCTTTTCTCACTGAAGCAGGCCCAGTGCAAGGGTATTGGGCACTTTAGATGACCTTCAGCCCTAACCCCCCCCCCCCCCCCGAGATTTTGACAATTAAACTCAGCAGTCATGAGCATTCCACCCTTTCCACAGCATTCCAGTAAAAATTGGACATCACATTTGTAAATATTCAATTCTGCTCCAATTGTATGTAAGTGTGTGCCCTTAATCATAAGAACATAAGATATGCTATACTGGGTCAGACCAAGATCCATCAAGCCCAGTATCCTGTTTCCAGGCGTGGCCAATCCAGTACCTGGCAGGTTCCCAAAGAGGCACACAGGTTCCACAATGCTTGTTCTGGGGTAAACAGTGGATTTCCCGGGTCCTCTTTAATAATGGTTTATGGACCTTTCCTTCCTGGAACTTGTCCAAACATTTTTTTAAACCCAGCTACACTAACAGCTTTTACTATATACCGCAGTAATGAATTCCAGAGTTTGATTACACGTTGATGAAAAATATTTTCTCTTATTAGTCTTAAATGGCTTACATTGTAACTTCATTGTGTGTCCCTTAGTGTTTCTACTTTTTCATGGAGTATACAACCAATCTATGTTTACCGGTTCCACTTCATTCATTAATTTATGGACCTCTATCTTATCTCCCCACGTCTCTTTTTTTAAGTTGAAGAACCCTAACCTTTAAGCCTTTATTCATAGGGGTATATGTCCATACCCTTTACCATTTTGGTGGCTCTTCTCTGCACTTTTTCTATGTCTGCTGTATCCTTTTTAAGATATGGTGACCAGAAGTGCACACATTATTCAAGGTTCGGTCGCACCATGGAGCGATGCAAAAAGCATTATAATATCCTTGGTTTTATTCTCCATTCCTTTCCTTATAATTTCTAGAATTCTATTTGCTTTCTTGGCCGCTGCTGCACACTGGGCAGAGGGTTTCAACGTATTATCCATGATGATGCCTAATTCTTTATCTCCAGGAACAAGCAGGAATGAGTCTTCACATATGGGTATCGTCGGTACCGACGGAGCCTGCGCGGGAACGCTCCCCAGCGTCCAGTAAGAAAGCTTTTGGGAGCATCCCACAGTGCCTGCGCGCTGCCTTCCCGCCTTTCCCAACCGCTTCTCTCCAGTTCTTCTTTTCCGCGGAGCCAGCAGGTCGTGTTCCTGTCACCGCAGAAGAAGTTCTTTATTTTTTTCTTTATTTTTCTGTGTCGCGTCTGCCTTCTTCGACGTCAGACCGGTAACGCCGGTCTTTTCTTTCCTTTCTTTAAAAAAAAAAAAAAAAATCTTTTCTTTCTTCAACTGTGCATTTTCAGTTTGGGCCTTAGGCCTGAATATTTTCTCCTCATGGAGAAGCCCGCTTCCGGGTTCAAAAAGTGCACAAAATGTGGTGGTACTATTTCTGTCACCGACACCCATGATTGGTGTCTAAAATGTTTGGGTCCTGACCATTCCATCACGGATTGTGTGTCCTGTACCATGATGTCTAAAAGAGGTCGGCAGAACCGAGCAGCCAAGCTCAGTACCCTGTTTCCCTCTGATGCAGCCTCGGTGGCATCAATGTCTTCCAGGGCTGCTTCTTCCTCCCATGGATCTCAGGTAACCAAACATAAATCTAGCCGGTCCTCGAAGGGCAAATCTCCCTCTAAGCCAGTGGTTCTCAACCTTTTTTGTACCGTGACCCCTTTTACCGTTGGTCAACTTGTGGTGACCCCCAATGATAAAATCAAATGCGTCTCTCTTCCTTTACCGTTAACGCATTGTCGCTGTAATCATTTGTTGAATTATTAATATATTATAGGCCTTTGCAATATGTTTTTATTTATAAAATACTTATTTAAACAATCAAAACAACAAGTAACAATATTTGATTTCAAAATTATGATGATTTTGTAGTCAAATCACTAATATGAAATACAATTATTTTTTCTACCTTTGTTGTCTGACCAATTTATTCTCTGATCATGCTGGTCCCGATCTGAGGCTTCTGCTTTCCTGTCTTCTCTTAGCTCTCTTTCTGTGGTCTATGGTCCATCTGCCAGTTCTTATCTCTTTTGTTTTCTTCACTTCTTTCCATCAGCCTATTTCCAGTCCCAGTAACCCTCCCCAGTATCAGCCCCTTTCCAGTCCTCACTCCCAGTACCTTCCAATGTCAACTTGCATTCCCATGACTGCCGCTGGTGTCCATTCCCTTCCAGTCCCCCTCCTTCCCCACTGATCAGTCCCTTCTAGTACAAATACCATGGCAGCCCCTCTCAGATCCACTCCCTTTCAGTTCCATGCTCCCATCCCCTTGTATCAGCCCACTTGTAGCCTTAGCCCCCAGTTTTCTTCCAGGGTCAGCAGCTCTATCCTCCCCTCCCCACAATCAGCCCATTCCCAGTCAAAGCCCCCTAATCAGCTCACTTCTAGTGCTAATCCCCCTCAACCCCATTACCAGTCCTACCCCCCCCCCCTAATCAGCCCAATACCAGTCCTACCCCCCATCAGCTCATTTCCAGTGCTAGTCCCCCCCTCAACCCCATTACCAGTGCTAGGCTCCCCTAATCAGCCCATTTCCAGTCCTAACCTCACTGATCAGCTCATTTCCAATGCTAGACCCCCATCAGTCCATTACCAGTCCTACCCCCCCTTGATAAGTCCATTCCCAGTCCTAGCCTTCCCTAATCAACCCATTACCATTCGTAGCCCCCCCATCTGCCTATTACCAGTGCTAGCACCCCCATCAGCCCATTATAATCCTAACCCGCACTGTCTCTCGCCTCTGTCCAGCATTTATCCCGTCTGTCCAGTATGTCCCCATGTCTCTCCCCTTTGTCCATGCCAGCCTACTCCCTCCATGTCAGCCCCCCTCCCTCCCTCCCTCCATGTCAGCCCCCATCCTTCCATCCATCCATGTCAGCCCCCCTCCCTCCATCCATCCCTCCATGTCAGCCCCCATCCTTCCATCCGTCCATGTCAGCCCCCCTCCCTCCCTCCCTCCCTCCATCCATCCATATCAGACACCATCCCTCCCTCCCTCCCTCCCTGTCAGCCCCCTCCCTCCCTCCCTCCATCCATCCATATCAGCCCCCATCCCTCCCTCCCTCCCTGTCAGCCCCCATCCCTCCCTCCCTCCCTCCCTGTCAGCCCCCTCCCTCCCTCCCTGTCAGCCCCCATCCTTCCATCCGTCCATGTCAGCCCCCCTCCCTCCATCCATCCCTCCATGTCAGCCCCCATCCTTCCATCCGTCCATGTCAGCCCCCCTCCCTCCCTCCGTCCATGTCAGCCCCCCTCCCTCCCTCCCTCCCTCCCGCCATCCATATCAGCCCCCATCCGTCCCTCCCTCCCTGTCAGCTCCCTCCCTCCCTCCCTCCCAGCCCCCCCTCCCTCCCTCCCTCCCAGCCCCCATCCTTCCTTCCCTCCCTGTCAGCCCCCATCCTTCCATCTGTCCATGTCAGCCCTCTCCCTCCATCCATCCATCCATATCAGCCCCCTCCCTCCCTCCCTCCATGTCAGCCCCATCCTTCCATCTGTCCATGTCAGCCCCCTCCCTGTCAGCCCCCATCCTTCCATCTGTCCATGTCAGCCCCCTCCCTCCATCCATCCATCCATATCAGCCCCCTCCCTCCCTCCCTCCCTCCATGTCAGCCCCATCCTTCCATCTGTCCATGTCAGCCCCCCTCCCTCCCTCCATGTCAGCCCCATCCTTCCATCTGTCCATGTCAGCCCCCTCCCTCCATCCCTCCATCCATCCATATCAGCCCCCTCCCTCCATTTCAGCCCCATCCTTCCATCTGTCCATGTCAGCCCCCTCCCTCCATCCCTCCATGTCAGCCCCATCCTTCCATCTGTCCATGTCAGCCCCCCTCCCTCCATGTCAGCCCCCCTCCCTCCATGTCAGCCCCCCTCTGTCGATGTCAGCCGTGTTGCAGGGTGTCTGCCTCCCTTCTAATGCAGCCGCGGCTCTCTGCCTCTTTGGTAACCGCGGCTGTACCTGTAAAATCATTGCGGAGCCCTTCCTGTCTCGATGGGCTCCATGCAGCATTGTCCCGCCTACAAAGGTAGTTGTTTACCAAATCAGTGGGTGGCGGGACAATGCTGCACGGAGCCCGTCGAGACAGGAAGGGCTCCGCAACGATTTTACAAGTACAGCCGCGGTTCCCTAAGAGGCAGGGAGCCGCGGCTGCAGAAGAAGGCGGTGAGTTTGCCGGAGTTTGCTGCTGCCGAGAAGCGGACTCGGCAGCAACTTGTGCACATCTTAATTTTTTTTTTTAAACTTGGTGGAGGCTAAGCGACCCCCGCTAAATCCTGTGGCGAACCCCGTTGGGGTCGCGACCCACAGGTTGAGAATCGCTGCTCTAAGCATCGAGATGCCTCCGGGCTTGTCCTCGAGGATTCCGCACCGGCAAAATTACCCCGGCAGGAAGTTCCGGCTTCCAAAGCATTGTCTATGGGGTCACAGGTTGACATTGATGGCTCGGCCTCGACTGATCACCTGTTGCCGTGTTCTGGGGTACCGGTGGCCTCCACTGGTACTGACATCCAGACTCTGGTGGCGTTGATGGATCAGAAGATTCTGTCCATGCAGTGCACTCTAACGGCGTTTATGCAGGCTTCGACGCCTCCGGTACCGCAACAATCTCCGTTGCCGGTACCGACTCCGGCACCGGCATCGTTCCCGGTGCTGGTACCGATTGCATCTACATCAGCTTCGGTGTTGACTGCAACGGTACCCTGTCCTATGATGCCCATCGGTACCGAACCGGTACCGCTTACTCCCGATGTCGATCCCACTCGGTACGCATATCGGGCTTTACAGGAGCATCCAGACAGGCGATACTTCGATTCCTCCGAAGACTCTGATGAGTCGGAGGCTTCTGTCGATGCACCGGTGCTTCTTCCTCAGGAGTCTGATTTTCCAAAATGAAGAATGTCTCCTCCAGAGGACTTGTCTTTTCAAGACTTCATTAGGGAAGTGGCTAGGGGCCTCTCCATTACAGTGGCCCCTGAGTCAGAGCCTAGAGCCAAGCAATTAGATATTTTACAATATCCTAAGGCTCCTAAAGAAGCAGCTACCTTACCTATTCATGAGATTCTCTATGATCTCATGTTGGGCATGTGGGAGACTCCTCTCACCACCTCTCCTCATTCTCGTAGGTTAGACACCATGTACCGTGTCCCTCCTTGTCCTGGCTTTCATAAGACTCAGCTTCCTCACCACTCTATTGTGGTAGAGTCTGCCATGAGGAAAATAAAGAGTGCAAAGAGACACTCATCTAATCCTCCAGGACGTGAATGCAGGACCCTAGATGCATTTGGCCGAAGGGTTTTCCAAGCTAATATGCTTGCTGCCAGAATCAACTCCTATAGTCTCTATATGGGGATGTTTCTTAAAGAAGTCACAGATCATCTGCAGACTTTAACTCCTTTTATTTCAGAAGACAAAAGGCAGGAATTTCTCACTTGGCTCAAACATGCCCAAGATGTTTCCAAATTTTCCAACCGTGCAGCCTTTGACTCTTTTGAGTGTGTAAGCAGAGCCTTGGCTATTGCCATAGGTGCACGCAGAATTGCTTGGTTACAGGCCTCTGATTTGGAACTCTGGGTCCAAGATGAATTGGGAAATCTTCCTTGTACAGGTGAAAACCTTTTTGGCAAGGATTGGCAAGCAAAGGACACTCAGATGGATGCTGAGAACTCTGCTCTGGATCGACTTTCAAAGTCTACCTCTGCTCCTGTTAAGAAAAGATTATTCAAGAAGACATCTTTTTCTAAAAAGGAAAGATATTATCCTGCTTATGGTCAGCAGGCATCTTCTGCAGGTCGTTTTGCTGCAAAGCGTCAGCAGCCACCTAAACAGGCCAAGTCAAAGGCTGCCATGCCTGCCACGGCCCAGCAGCCTCAGCCTCCTCAGGGCCTTCGACTTGCAACTAGAGAACTTAGCCTTTCTAGCTCTGGAAGAACCAGAGCCCCTCACCATTCCAGGAAGGTTGACTTACTTTGCTCCCAGATGGGAGCAAATCACAGCAGAGCAATGGACCCTCTCCATCATAAGGGAAGGGTACAAGCTTCATTTCTTAAGCCTTCCCCCCCAACACCATGGTGAAACAGTTCAATTCTTCAACATCTCTCCTCAACCTTCTGGGTCAGGAGATTGCTACCCTTCTTGCCCAAGGGGCAGTAGAAGAAGTACCTCTTTTTCAACAGGGCTCAGGGTTCTACTCCCCTTATTTTCTTATTCCAAAGAAAACAGGTGGCTACAGACCCATATTAGATCTCAGAGAATTGAACAAGTTTCTATTCAAGGAGAAATTCAAGATGATTTCTCTAAGTGCTCTGCTTCCATACCTTCAGAGTCAGGACTGGCTTTGTTCTCTAGATCTCAAGGATGTGTAGACCCATGTCCTCATCCATCCAACACACAGAAGGTTCCTTCGGTTCCTTTTTCAAGGGAAGCACTACCAATACAGGGTGCTTCCTTTCGGTCTGGCCTCTGCACCAAGGGTGTTCACGAAATGCATGGCAGTGGTAGCTGCATTTCTGTGCACTCTAGGAATATTCGTATTCCCATATCTGGACGACTGGCTCATTCGAGCTCCATCCCAATCAGAGGCCCAGACTTGTCTAACCTGCACAATGCATATCCTTTAGTATTTGGGGCTGGTAATAAACATCCCAAAATCCAATCTCACCCCTACTCGGTCTCTGGAGTTTATAGGGGCCTTGCTGGATACCACAACTGCAAGGGCCTATCTTCCTCAGGCCCGTTGCCTACGCTTGGTGCAGTTAGCCTCCCAGATACAGTTAAAGTCCCATTTAACTGCTCGAGAGATGTTAAAACTATTAGGCCACATGGCATCCACCGTGCATGTGGTTCCATATGCTCGCCTTCACATGAGGGCAGCTCAATGGACTTTGTCCACCCAATGGACTCAAGCATCAGGTTGCCTGTCAGACAAAATAGCAAACTCCAGTCGCCTTTTTTGGTCTCTCCAGTGGTGGAAGTCCTTTCCAAATCTGTTGCTGGGGTCCACATTTCAGCAGTCACTACCCCAAGCAACTCTTACAACAGATGCTTCTCCAATGGGTTGGGGAACTCATCTTCAGGATCTCTCCACCCAGGGCATCTGGTCTCCACAGGAGACTTCTCTGCATATCAATCTATTGGAACTCAGGGCAATATTCTTAGCTCTCAGAGTGTTCCATTCCCTGCTCAGCTACAGGACAGTCCTCATCCATACGGACAACCAAGTAGCCATGTTCTATGTAAACAAGCAGGGTGGGACTGGCTCTCTGTCGCTTTGCAACGAAGCTTTGCGACTGTGGGCCTTCGCCAGAGAGCATCACATCCATCTTCTGGCAGTATATCTTCCAGGCGTTAAAAACTCGTGGGCGGACAGACTCAGTCGAGTTCTGCTTCCACACGAGTGGTCCCTCCACATGGACCAGGTAGCCAGGATTTTTCGAATTTGGGGAACCCCGGACATAGACCTCTTTGCAAGTCCGTGGAATGCCAAACTTCCCCGGTTCTGTTCCAGAATTCCGTGTCAGGGAGTTCAGGCCAAGGATGCCTTCCTCCTTCACTGGGATCAAGACTTCCTTTATGCCTTTCCACCAATTCCCCTAATTCCCAAAACACTATTCAAGCTTCAGAGAGATCGAGGGACCGTGATCCTCATAGCACCACATTGGCCACGCCAAGTGTGGTACCCTCTACTTCTGCATCTCTCTCAAGCTCCTTCCCTGGACTTGGGCTCTGCACCAGACTTTCTATCCCAGGAAGAAGGAACGTTGTGGCACCCAAACCCCCAGTCTCTTCATCTCAGGGCTTGGTTGCTGAGGGCCTAGACCTTCAAGATTTTCATCTCTCTCAGCAAGTCAGAGATGTTATTTATGCCTCTAGAAAGCCTTCTACTAGGCGTTCCTATGCTTTCAAATGGAAAAGATTTACCATTTGGTGTTCAAGGAAGGGTCTTAACCCTCTTGCAATACCTCTGAATTCTCTACTAGAGTATCTCCTGCATCTATCCCATGCAGGTCTGAAAACGAATTCAGTAAGAGTCCATTTGAGTGCTATTGCAGCGTCCCTCAAGCCTCTCAATGGACAACCTATTTCCTCTCATCCTCTTATTGCAAGATTCATGAGAGGCCTTCTTTTAACTAAACCTCCCATTAGACCACCTCCAGTGGCATGGGACTTAAACCTGGTTCTTGGCCAGCTTTTGAAGCCACCCTTTGAACTTTTAGCCACCACCTCCTTGAAATTTCTTTCTTGGAAAGTTATTTTTCTCATTGCAGTCAGCTCAGCACGCCGCATCAGTGAGTTGCAAGCTTTGGTGGCTAATCCACCTTATACAAGGCTGCATCATGATAAGGTAGTCCTCAGGACCAATCCACACTTTATGCCTAAAGTGGTCTCGCCTTTTCATCTGAACCAAGAGGTATATTTACCTGTCTTTTTTCGAGGACCTCATGCATCAAATGCAGAGAGGAATCTTCATACCTTGGATTGTAAGAGAGCTCTCGCTTTTTACTTACAAAGAACAGAGCAACATAGAAAGTCTTCTCAACTCTTCCAGTCTCTAAGAGAACACTGTCCAACTGGATAGCTCAGTGTATTTCTTTCGCCTACCAGAGTAGGAACATTTCTCTGTAGGGCCATGTCACAGCTCACAATGTGAGAGCCATGGCAGCCTCAGTGGCCCATCTAAACTCTGTGTCCATCGACCAAATCTGTCGAGCGGCCACCTGGGCCTCGGTTCATACCTTCACAGCCCATTACTGTTTGGACAAGGACTCCCGCCGGGATGCCTCATTTGGTCAGGCTGTTCTCAAACACCTGTTCCATTCCTAATCAACTCCTACCCACCTACCCTGGTTGGATGCCAGAGATCCATGGGGGGAGGTGGAGCCCTTTTCAAGGACACACAACCTGGGGTTTCTCCCTGGCATCTGCAGCTAGGGAGTCCCCATATGTGAAGACTCATTCCTGCTTGTTCCTGGAGATAGCACAGTTACTTACCTGTAACAGGTGATCTCTGGGAACAGCAGGAATAAGTCTTCACAACCCACCCACCTCCCCTAGGAGTTGTATCTCTCTGTCTATCTTTCCTTTCCTCTCTCTCTCTTTGTCTCAGCTTTATTTTATTTAGCTGTATTTGTATCCCGCTTTTCACCGGGTCAAAGCGGTGCCACATAGAAAGGGGGGGGGGGGGGAATTTACGTATAAGGGTGGGGCCATCACCAGGGAGGCTACATTGATGATTTTAACATAAGATATAGGACAGACTTTGGGCTTAGACAGATATAGGACAGACTTTGGACTTAGACAGTCGAACTGGAGAGAGGCGGTTGGGAAAGGCGGGAAGGCAGCGCGCAGGTTCCCAAAAGCTTTCTTACTGGACGCTGGGGAGCGTTCCCGCGCAGGCTCCGTCGGTACCGACGATACCCATATGTGAAGACTTATTCCTGCTGTCCCCAGAGATCACCTGTTACAGATAAGTAACTGTGCTTTCCTGTGCTTTGGTTCCCATTATGTAACCGTAGTTTGGGTTGTTCTTTCCTAGGTGCATAACTTTGCACTTGTCCACATTAAATTTCATCTGCTATTTGGAAGTCCAGTCTTCCAGTTTATCAAGGTCCTCTTGCAAATTTTCACAATTCTCTTCAGGCTTATTCAGTCCCGGATGTAACCCAGTAACATAGTATATGACGGCAGATAAAGACCAGTAGTCTGCTCAGCAAGGCGGCAAGAGTAGGTGTACCTGCTGCTCCTTGCAGGTTATCCCTCCTCATGCCTTTGTTTAGGGGTGTACCCATCGCTCCATTTAAATCACTCCTATTTGTTCAGATATAAGAAACATAGAAGCAGAAAAATGACGACAGAAAAAGACCACATGGCCTATCTAGTCTGCCCTTCCATATCAGCAACTACAACAGTCCCCTTTTTTCCTTAGAGAGCCTCTGTATTTGTCCCATGCTTTTTTAAATTCAGATATTGTCCTCATCTCTACCACCTCCACTGGGAGATTATTCCACGGATCCATCACTCTTTCCGTAAAGAAATACTTCTGCATACCACTTCTGAATCTATCCCCTTTCACCCTCATCCCATGTCCCATCATAGCAGAACTTGCTTTCAATTGAAAGAGGCTCTCCCCCTGTGCATTTATGCCACGGAGGTATTTAAACGTCTCAATCATATAACCTCTATCCCGCTTTTCCTTAAGTCTGTCCTCATATGCTTTATAATGAAGACCACTAACCATTTTAGTAGCCACCCTCTGTACTGACTCCATCTTGTTTATATCCTTTTGAAGGTGCAGTCTTCAGAATTGCACACAATACTCTAAATGAGGTCGCACCAAAGTGCTGGCCATTCCTCTCCCTATGCACCCAAGCATCCTTCTAGCTTTTGCTGTCACCTTTTCTACCTGTTTAGCTACTTTAAGATCATCAGACATAATCACGCCTAGGTCCCGCTTTTCTTTAGTGGACAGACGTACTTCACCCCCTATACCAGAGGTTCCCAACTCCAGCCCTGGAAGGCCAAACACCATTCAGGTTTTCAGGCTGTCCCTTATGAATATGCATGAGATACATTTGAATACAATGGGGGCAGTGCATGCAAATGCATATCGTGCATATTTATTAGGGACAGCCTGAAAACCTGAATGGTGTTTGGCCCTCCAGGACTGGAGTTGGGAACCTCTGCCCTATACTATATCGCTCCCTTGGATTACTACAGCCTAAATGCATGACCTTGCATTTTTTAACATTAAATCTAAGCTGCCAAATTCTAGACCGTTCTTCAAGCTTAGCTAGATCCCTCCTCATGTTATCTACACCTTCCTGGGTGTCTACTCTATTGCAGATTTTGGTATCATCTGCAAAGAGGTAAACCTTAATTTCCCCACCCCTCTACGTAACGCCGCTTTGACCCGGTGAAAAGCGGGATATAAATACAGCTAAATAAATAAATAAATAAATAAACCTTACCCGACAGCCCTTCTGCTATATCACTAACAAAGATGTTAAAAAGAATCTGACCAAGGACAGATCCCTAGGGCAAACCACTGGTAACTTCCTTCTCCTCAGAGTAATCTCCATTTACTTGTAACCTTTGTCGCCTCCCACTCAACCAATTTCTAACCCAAGCAGTAACTTTAGGGTCCATCCCTAGGGTGCTCAGTTTGTTTATAAGTTGCCTGTGAGGAGTGGTGTCAAAGGCTTTACTGAAATCTAAATACACCATATCTAGGGCTCTCCCTTGGTCCAACTCCCTTGTCACTCAGTCAGAGAAATCAATCAGATTTGTCTGACAAGACCTGCCTCTGGTGAATTCTTGCTGCCTCGGATCCTGTAAACCGCTGAACTCCAGAAACCTCACTATTTTGTCTTTCAGCAGCGTTATCAATAATTTACTCACCACCGAAGTTAAACTAACCGGCCTGTAGTTTTCAACCACATCCTTGCTTCCGCTTTTGTGTAAAGGGACCACATGAGCCTCTCTCCAGTCCTTTGGCACCACTCCTGACTCCAACGAGGCATTGAAAAGGTCAGTCAGTGGAGCTGCTAGAACGTCCCCAAGTTCCTTCAGTATTCTAGGGTGTATCCCATCCAGTTCCATCGCTTTGTCTACTTTAAGTTGAGCTAGTTTCTCACAAACACGGTCTTCTGAAAATTGTTCAAGATGCCCCTTGCTTCTGTTCCTGTTTGTGGGTGTTTTCTGAGGTCCTGTTCCTGGTTTTTCATCTGTGAACACAGAACAGAAATATTTGTTGAACAATTTCACTTTATCCTCATCAGTTTCTACATATTCCTCCCCTTCACCCTTGAGTCTGACAATACCACTTTTGCCCTTCCTCTTCTCACTAACATATCTGAAAAATGTTTAATCCCCCCATTTTATTGCATTGGCTATTTCCTCCTCTTTTTGAATCTTTGCTTTCCTGATTACTTTGCTAGCTTCTCTAAGTTTTTCCAAATATAGATGCCTGTTTTCCTCTCTCTGTGTTCTCTTGTATTTCATGAAGGCCTCCCTCTTTTTCTTCACCTTTTCAGCTACTTCTTTCGAAAACCATAGCAATCTCCTTTTCCTTTTATCTTTAATTACCATTTTAACAAAAAGGTTGGTTGCCCTTAAAATATCCCCTTTCAGTTTTGCCCATTGTTTTTGTACATCCCCCAGCTGTTCCCATCCCGCTCCCTGAGGTATTGGCCCATCTTGGCAAAGTTAATTTTCCTAAAGTCTAAGGGGCATGTTTACTAAACTGCGGTAACGTAGCAGCGGCTACGTTAACGCGCGTTAGCGTTCCTGGCCGCTGTAAACCCCGCAGAGGGTGGAGAGAGGGCTGAGAGAAGGGGTCAGTGGGTGGGGAGAGGCTTCCGTGACACCAACGCGGGGAACTGAAGGGCTGAAAACTACCACAAGTGAAAACCTGGCATTAGATGCACATTTGCAGGAGAGAGAAACCATTTAAGTGTCAGCAATGTACAGTTTAGGCAGGGAGCCCGAGAAAAGTGATAGTAGTGCTCCATCTGCAGCAACAGTATAGTGGCCAAGTATGAAAGGCCACTATGGTGATGGTGCAAATGGGGCATAGGGGGGCTGCAGGAGAACATGCAGTAGGAGCAGCTGGGGCACAGGGTGAACTAGGCCGTCGCCCAGGTGGCACATAGGAACATAGAAACTGGAAATCAGCAGGACAGCAGCTGACCAGGTCCAAACATGCCCAGTAGTCCGTGTTCCACAGTGTCCTATCCAGGGGACATTACCCAACAAGTACCCCAAATGTCAGACAGGTACCGCTATGCCTGTAATAGGGCAAGCAGTGCACATCTGGGGACCACACTAACAAGGGTCAGTAGACCACACCCGGGATGGGTCCCAAACAGTTCGTAGATCCAGCTAACTGAACACACTTTATGGCAGCCCCTAGTAAGGCATTGCAAGGTGTGCCCACACGTTGTCGGAAACATATATACACCCAGTAGGCCAAACTGGGTACACCGTACCTGAGGTGCATGCCCTAGCCTGTCCACAGTCGGCAGTAATAACACACTCCACCTACATCTACCCGGTCCACCCTAGCCAATAGTTGCTAGAGCACCAGCCTGACATCCCCCCAGCCATCACTCTCCCATGTGGAAGGGACATAACATTGGTAGGCAGTGATGGAGGGGGATGTGTGGAAGTCCATGTATGCCTTACCACCCTAGACCCTGCACCCTACGCACCCGCCTACCTGCATAGTGGATGACCTGGGACTGCGCACGACCAGCACCGACAGCATATGGTCATGTTGACACGGCAGGGTGTGTGTGTTTGTGCTGGAGGGAGCAGTGCCACCTGCCTGCAGTGGACCTAGGCCATGCCCTGTACCATTACATGGTGTGCAGTGCAACAGAAAAGGTCTGTCTGAGGAAAGTAAGGGTAGCCCCAGGGACTGCTACTCTGTGGCAGCAGTGTGGTGCAGTACACACAGCTAGTGTGTCCAGGAGCACAGGGTCACAGATTCAAGTCGCAGCTGTGGATCCTACAGAGCATCTCCCCACATTTTATACTACAATGCAGATACAACATCAACATGTGCAAACCCCAACGCCGCGTCGAACAGGGGTAAAAACACCCACTCACGCAGGCTCCACTATCCAAAGCTTCATGGAGAGTCAGGCTGTTGGCCTCAGCACGGAGCTGCAGTTATCACCAGAACACTACTACTACCCCCTGCACAGTTTAGCAATGTCGGCACTGTGATCAGGACCAGTGATTGAGCAGGATTGCCAACCACCCCTATCTTTGCACAATGCTGCAATAGGAGTGTGCGTGTGTGTATGTCTGTGTATGTCTATCCATTGTTTTGTGGCTGCCTACACCACTCTGGGCCCACAATGTCCCACTGTTACCAGCGTTAGCCTGCAAATGTGCATAATGAGGAGCAAGGTATTGTGGGTATGACCCGAACAGGGCGGATTGGCCAGGATGCATCTGCACAGGGTGTAGGGCAATGACTGGGACACTGTAGTACCCGACCACCACATGCATGGATAGGGTGGCCACTGCATGACATGCTGTGAGGTCATTCCCACCCTGACCGTTCAGTGACCATGGCATGTCTATGTTCCCACATAGTGCTCAACACTATTTGTCTCCAGTGATACCTGTGTATTCCCAGTTCTAGGGCCTAATCACTGAGATACCTGCTTGGTGTTTGTGCTGTACATCCCATCTCTGGGTGCACAGGGTTCCCCTGTGAGCATGCACTATGGACTGGCTAGTGATCTGTCTGCAGTTAGTCTGTGCATGGTTGGAACACCTCGTAGGGTGCTGCAGGTGCAGTCTGACTGTGCTATCTGCTAGTGAATGGCAGACTGTGTGGTATGGGGCAGTTGAAGTTTCCCCGGCCTACCCCCAGTATTACTGCTGGTCTGCCACGGTCACAGGTATGGCTCTGGTCCACCAGCCCTGGAGGGCTGTCTTCTGCAGCAGGACTGTGGTTGCTAGTTCTACAGCCATTTCTCAGGGCTCAGGCACCTGTCCCTCCATTCCCTCACTTACAAAATGGGTGGTTGTGGGTCCTTTGGGGGATGTAGTGTATACCACCTTGATCCGTAGAGGCAGTGCTACATCCACCTCATGTGAGTCTAGACGCCCTGATAACAGGTGCCCATGGCAGCCGGAACTTAACAGTGGCTGCGCACTAATCTGGGTGGTGTCTGGCCCAACAGGGCCACATGTGACTGCGGAACACAGATGGACACAGAAGTACTTTCATTTGCAATGCTAGGAACACCTGTCACACATTGGTAGTGATGGGGATGTGCAGCAGGACCTATCTATATCACAACATGCACTGTGGACCTAGTGCTGGGCGCCTATCCTAACCCTCAGGGTGAACACAGAACCTGCACAATGGCATGGTCTGTAGCTACTCTGTGCCAGTATCATGCACTGTCAGTCCATCTTACCACACTACAGTACCGGAGAGGTGCAAACCCCATTTGGTGATCAGCTGTATACCGCTGTTCTGCATGTGCATTGCATCATGGGTGCTTGTGGGGTTACCCTATCCTGGCACACAGAGCAGACGGTTTGTGCAGTGACCTGCAGTCCTTCTGTACCCAGCCATTGCTGTGCAACAAGCCATAGAGGTATAGCCTACTGGTTAGTACAATGACGTTCTAAACCGTGTTCATGGGTTCAATTCCTTATTGTTCCCTCTTTTCATGCCTGTCCAAATCAGATATTTTGCATGCCTGTAACAGTCATATCTTTGCAGATCCGTGCTGCCAGCCCATATTACCCTCACCACAGTTGCCAACAATCCTTCAGTCCATCTATCTGCATCTGTCAACTGTGTAGAGTCCTGTCTTCCTGTGCAGGCTGCCACCCCATGTCCTGCGCTGGTACCCTTTCCTTCATTACGCCTCTTCATGCTTGCCTTGCCTGTGCCTGATCTGCATGGCACCACCACTCCTCTATCCACCCATCATTGTAACTATCCTGCCACCTCCGCCTCCACTGGGGGACACATATTCCCATCATCAGCCACCCACTGTCTTTCCAGTACTTTACATTGCCAACACCCTTTGCTGTGATACAGTTGCCCCAATATGTTTGTCAACAATACTGGCAGCCACATGGGATGCCCGCAGATATGGCAGGTCCAGCAGCTCCCAGCTCTCCCACCTCCATCACCTGTTCATTGCCTTTCCTCCGTGCTCTATCCAGTGTTAGGGTTACATCTGTTTCTATGCCTCACAGGTCATGCATGTCAACCTGAAGCACCTTGAAGCCCTTAGGGCACACTAACCTAGGGCACCTTAACCTATGGTTCCATAACCCTGGGTGCCTTCTAAGGTGCCTTGTCCAGGGGTGTCTAATACAGTGCTTAGCCTATGGCGCCTTATAAGGCACCTTATAGGGCATCTAACAAGGCACCTTACAAGGCACCTTATAAGACACCTTATAAGGCTCCTTATAGGGCACCTAGCAAGACACCTTATAAGGCACCTTACAAGGCGCTTTATAAGGCACCTTACAGGGCGCCTTATAAGGCACCTTACTTATAAGGCACCTTACTTATAAGGCACCTTACAAGGCGTCTTGTAAGGTGCCTTATAGGTAAGGTGGTCTAAGGCGCCTTGTAACGTGCGTTGGTCTAAGGCGCCTTGTAACGTGCGTTAGCTGATACAGCTTG
This sequence comes from Ichthyophis bannanicus, assembly GCA_033557465.1. Classification (NCBI taxonomy): domain Eukaryota; kingdom Metazoa; phylum Chordata; class Amphibia; order Gymnophiona; family Ichthyophiidae; genus Ichthyophis; species Ichthyophis bannanicus. The sequence continues at coordinate 552,022,486 of CM066033.1, forward strand.
CCGTAACGATGCACCGCCCAAGCTTTTATTTGGGCATCTGTACCATTACCGCGGAACCTAACACTGGTGACATTACCGCAGTTTAGTAAACATACCCTTAAGACTCTCACTTTTAAATGGATTTTGTCAGCCCTAGTCCTAATACTGAACCACACCATCTGGTGATCACTGGATGCAAAATGATCTCCCACTATAACATCAGAAAAACTTTCACCATTGGTAAGCACCAAGTCCAGTATGGCCCCTTCACATGTGGGGTCTGTTACCAATTGCCTGAATAGTTCTCCCTGTAGAGAATCCAGGATCTCCTTACTTTTTAGATGATACTGCAGCAGGAATGTGCCAATCAACATCTGGCATAGTGAAACCCCCTATCAGTAGCACTTTCCCATTCCTAGCAATGCTGCGTATGTTTTCTATTAGCTCTCCTTCCACCTCTTCCTCTTGTGAGGGAGGTCTGTATATCACGCCAGTGTAAATAGATTTCTCTTTCCCTCTTTCTAGTTTAACCCACAGTGCCTCCTCTCTCTCTTTTAAGCTCTGTAATTCCAAAGCTTTAATATTATTTTTTAAAATATAGTGCTGCCATTCCTCCCCTTCTTCCTACCCTGTCCTTTCTGAATAAAGTATAGCCTGGTATAGTTATGTTTATTTTGATTTTATCCTGTTGCTATAAAGGGATCCACTGTGTCTGAACCGGACGTACAGTGGGATTACGATTCTGGTGCATCTAGTCCCGCGGGATCAGAATCGCGAACAGTCCTGTACGTGCAGGCCGGGACTGCGATTCAGCCTGGCCTGCACATACAGGATTGTATCCAGCTAACTCGGTGAAGGCTCTTCAATGGAGCCACGGCGTCATGATCATTCAGAAGGAAAAAGGAACCTCCAATTTGGCCCACTCAAAATTTGCAAAGTATTTCAAAGGTGGTTTTAAACACACTAGTAAGCACACTTCCAAATCTAGGTCCAGACAAGCAGTTAACTGACTTACGTGTGACTTGTAGCAGATGTAAATGCAATGGGGAATTTTTTTGAAGGATATGTGTATTGCCATTGTAAAGTAGGAAATGCACACCTTCACTTCCAGCCTGCCCAAAACACACCCAGAACATACTTCCTTTGAAAGCGTGTGTACTGTGAATATTTACGTGTAAGTAGTGGCTTTTCTAAACTTACTTCTTACAGGAATTTAAGTCTCAGCTGTGGAATATACAGAGCGATTGATGCATCCGCACTCTTAGAACAACAAACACGGCCTTACAAGTCACTGACACGAGCAGGCACATCCTGCATGAAAAATAAGCATCAGACTGCTTTATAGTGAATACAATTCAGCCCGTTTACTAAACCTCATTGGCTATTTAATGAGGGCCTGTACCAACAGTAAATGCAGCATGTAAACCGTTAGCACACGCTAATTTACGTGTTAAGCAGCTAATGTGGAAAAGACCATTTTGGGACGTGAAATGGATGGGTACTGCATGGATGGGCCATTACCATGTGCTAACTGCTAATGCATCTGAGAGCACAGTTTTTTGTGCAGAAATGCCTTTGAAAATGATCCCATTAAAGACCAGGAGATTTCTAGTAAACCGTGTACATGTGAAAGTAGCAGGATGTTTCAGTGCCACTGCAGGGCTCCCATTTTGGATTCCAGTAGCACTGTCCCTTTCATGGTTTGGGTGTCACCCATTTATAACAAGACGCGTACCTTATGCGGCAGATCTATGTGCAAGTTGCACCATTTTTCCAAAGACAAATATGGATATACTTCCCCTTTGAGAATTACCCCACGGAAAGTACACCCCCCCCCCAATGTATTTACACCTTTGGCATTCACAAAGTTCTTTTTTTTATGTGAAGCGGATATGTGCATATTTTATAAAATCTGCCTCTAAATCCAATTTGTGTACCAGTCCCACCCCCAGGAATGCTTCTGCTCAGATTAGATGCATATACAGGATGTATGAGCATCATTTTAATCTAAGGAAATATTTCTTTATGGAAGGGGTGATGGATGCATGGGAAAGATTCCAAGAAAAGGTGGCAGAGACGAGGGCTGTATCCAAATTCAAGAGCGCATGGGAGAGGCCCAGGGAATCTCTAAGGGATAGGAAGGGGTTGTAGAGCTTAGAACTGTAGTTGGTATGGAGGGCAGATCGGAAAGGCTGTATGGTCTTCATCTGTTTTTATTTGCTGTATTTGTATATATTCTGGGCAAAGTTAGAAAATGACATTTCTGCTCTTAAAAAAATGTTTTCGCCAGGGAAATGCTTTTTATAACTACCCTTTACATATGTATTTTATCCCATACTAATTGATCTTGTAGACAGATATTTTTGCACTTAGATTAAATTTCCCTTTCTTCCCAAACCTTTTACTTCTGTGAAATCCACTGGATTTTCATCAGCTTTTATCCCCTTTATGCCTTACAGTCCTGTAGCAAATTAGCCCATTAGGCCTATGCAAGATGTCAGGGCTACCAGTCTTGGGAAATTTAATACTGATAGACAAGTCATATCACCCCTTCTTGTCTATTTTGTACATTTTCATGCCTCATATCCTCCTGCAAACAAACAGTTGGGTCATTACTTCTCACAGGAGCGACAGAGCGGCCTTTGTTTTAAAGCCTCAACTGTAGAATACAGAGCGATTGATGCAACAGCGCTCCTACAACAACAAACACAGCCTTACAAATCAGTGACACAGGCATACACATACTGCCTGAAAAATGAGCATCAGACTGCTCTTTAGTGAAGACATTTTGGCCCCTATTTACTAAACTGCATTAACTGTTTAATGTGGGAAATACTGTGCACTGACATTTAATGCAGGCCCCAGGATGACAGTTAATGCATTGTGTTAACTTTTAGCTTATACTAATTTACATGTTAAACACCTAATGTAGACACCAGTTTGGGGCAAGAAATGAGCAAGTTAATGTATGAGCCATGTAGTAGAAGAATAGATTAATGGTTAGAGCAGTGGACTAGAACCAGTGAAGTCAGGGTTCAAATCCCACTGTTGCTCCTTATGACCTTGAGCAGGTCACTTAACCCTCCATTGCCTCAAGTACAAACTTACATTGTAAGCAATCTGGGGACAGGAAAATACTACCATATGTGAATGTAACTGACCTTGAACTTCTGAGAAAAGGCATGAGCCAAATCTATTTCCATTATTGTAGGGTAGCTGATAATGCAGAACAGTTAACTTCACCTCAGGAGATGTAGCTAACCACATTGCATGTTATCTGCCATGTGCATTTACTACACGATAGCCCCTCCCAAAATGCTGGGAACTTCTCTATCAGATAATGCCAAGGTTTTCGGCAGAAATTATCCTCTGTGCCCACACACCCCTTGCCACCCAAATACATAAATAGCAGCAAGCGCTAAGGTATTAGTGCTTAAAAGTGTCCAATTTCTACAAACACCAACAAAATATCAAGTCATGCCAGGCAGGAGCATTAAGGAGCCCCGGCGTCTTCTCCAATTAAAACAAAATTCCAAGATGAAATTGGTACATCAAAGAGGACCCGCTGAGTCTAGTGTAGGGATTCTCAGCCCAGTCCTTAGCACAACGGAGGCAGTGCATGCAAATCTCTCTCATACATTTTCATTGTGATTATTCTGAAAACCTAACTGGCCAGGTGTGTCCTGAGGACTGGGCTGAGAACACCTGGTTTAGTGTATCCATTTCTGAATTTATGTATGGACAGCGCAGGCAGCTGCCACTTGAATCACATTTTCAAGGTACTAGCTTCACCAAGGCAAGATATCAAGTTCTGTAACCCAAAACGGATGTGGCTCCCTTGCTCATTTCACGCCATGCCTGGGACCAGTGTGTTCCCTGGCTTTGAAGCATAATGGTTATACAGAGCAGTGCAGCTCGTTATAGAGTTATTAAGTAATTCAGATTTGGAAGCAGGTGGGGAGCACAAATGACCACAGCTTTATTCTACCTTATGCAATCTGGGTCATTGGGTGTATCCCTACCATATCTACTGCAGAGTTATCACCCCTCATCCATTGAGTCCAGCATAATGTTGATTAATCAGTCCTAAGTCCAAATCATTGTCCAAACAATCTTGAAGTGAATAACATTCTGTCATTGGCTGGGATATTGTGATCTGCGGCAGCACGAGCCCTCCAGTTTCTGCCCTTGGCCATTCTGAACAGCTGACAAAACAAGGTCGTTGCCTAGTTTTATCCCAGCCACTGGCTCTTCCATGACTGATCCTACAGCAACCACTCTTGTAGACCTCTTTTTGAACCTCTTTGGGCACTGCTGTCCTCATGAGTGACTTGACCGTCTATGCTTGAGCCCGACTGACGCGCTCAACTTCCATTCCTGGATGAAGTGGCTTACTGTGCTGTTGTCCTGGGTAGATTGCCTATTGTGCTATGGATGTGGGCAACTCGCTCACTTGCTGTATCAAAGGGAAGGATGAGGAGGTATCCCACCACTAGCTCTTTAACACCAATGTACCTTGATCTGAATTTCTGCATGGACAACGCAGGCACCTGTGCCATATTTTAAAAGCATTAATTTTGTCAATACAAGAAAGAATATTGGCCGCCTTGCAGCCTCATGCTGTTCCTAGACTTGATGTGTCTTCCTGGCATTGAAGTCAGTCAGCCAGAAACATGTATATAGAATATTTCTGCTGTTGTGCTGCTGAAGGACGGATAAGGAGGATGAAAGCAGAGCCATTGCCACCACTGGTACAAAGGGAGGGGAGGAAGGGATGCTGCTGGGGTGGGGGCGGCAAGAGAGGAAGATGCTGGGCCAGCAAGGGAGCGAGATCGAGAAAGGCATGGTGCTAGAGGTGGGAGGGGGAGCAGAGAGGATAGAATAGAGGAGCATATAGGCAGTGAGAACTGCTTCTGGAATCCTCCTGTCCTAATTATGTTTCATCACTAATTTTTTTTTTCCTCCCCCCCCCCCCCCCCGCCCCATTCCCATGTCTGTGAGAACCTAGCAGGTGAATCTTTTCCTTGCTGAAAAGAGACATGGCATTTTTCAACGTAAATTTTCTGAGCTTGAAGCTCCGTATATATGCCATCATGTGTGCTTCACTGACTAATTTTGCCAGGCCATGATTTAACATTTTGGTGCCCATGGCCACTAAATTCAGTACTTGTTCCTCCAGACTCCAGTGGCAGTAGCACAGCATCCCCCTCCCTGTTTAGGAGCACCTATTCCTCTCTCTCCCTCCCCCATGTAGCAGCATTAGCCTCTTTTGCCTTCCTTTCATCTGCAGCCCCGCACCACCCCTCTCTCTCTCACTTCTTGCCCAGCACCTCCTTCCCCCCCTCTCCGCCCCTAACTCAGTATTGCTTTTTCCGTGGTGCTGAGCCACCCCTTTATCAGCAGTGGCTCAGGGAAACGAGCCTAGTGTATGGTTGTTTTGATGGCTAAAGTGTCTGGCAAAGACACTTTTTAAATACCTTTTTTGTGCACCTGAATAGATAATGTGGGGGATTACATTGGGAGGCTAGAGACATACTATACAGCAAGCGGCACATGCAGTGAAAGGTAGAGAGCTACTGTGATTATCAGAATATGAAACACTATTTCCCCCCTCCTCATGCACTCCCTGATGATGGTACAAGCACCTTTTATGAAGCAATGAAACGCATCCCACAAACCCAGCAAAGACAAATTAGATAGGTGCATCCATGGAGGGGTGGGGGGGCAGAATGGCAGAATGTTCTTCTGCAAACTTCTTTTCTACTCCCTTCTCCTTAAAAGTGAACCAAGATTCACTGTGTTCGGTGGGCATATTTGCAAATGTCCTATTTGGGCTTGCTCAGGGTATTGAACTCCCTTCCCATGAAAATGTACTTCTGCCTTAGTGTAGGAAGGGTCACAGTAGAAACTCCATATACACCCAAAACGTTGGTTGCGGTCAGTAAATACTATTGCGTAATAATCCTAGCAGCATCCGGTCAACCCCGAAAAGGACTCCAGAAAGAGTATATTTACTTCTCATGTAGTAAATTCAATTGACTGCCAACTGCAGTGGCCCTGAAAGTATGGGAACTCCTGCCAAACTTGTCATCCCTCTTCTCTTTACCTTCTCCATTGCAGCCCCTTCTTCCTGCCTAGTTTCCCTTTTTCCTTCATTTTCACCCTTTTCATCAATAATATCCTCAACAAGACTCATCCTACTTGCAAAAGGAAAAAAAATAATGCTAAAATCTCTTTACCAAACTTGCAATCTCCTACGGTGTCTTAGCTAGCAAAATCAGACACACTCTATGCCAACATGGGGGGTGTGTGTCTGCTTGCAGTGGCCCATATTTCTGTAGCTGATTGCAGCCTTAAAGATTTTTCAATTTCTCTTTTGCTTTTCTGCACCACTTCTGTCATTTTGGGTCCATATATTTGGTGACAACTCAACCAGCAGTAAAGATCTCTGAGGAGAGCATTCTGAGTCTCCTCTGCATCTCTAAATCCCAGCAAATGCTTACTTAGATGACAGCCTAACCAGGCTCTGTCAATCATTTGCCGGTGACCTCTGACAGGCTAGCTTACAGCTTTTTTTTTACAGAGCTCCTGGACTGGGGGATTCATTCATTGTACTATGCCTCCTATATCTCCTTCAGGACCTTGGGTCCAGTTACCCAAATTCTTATTAGTTTCTAAAATTCAAATAACATAAAATAGTCAAGGTTTGCTGAATAACAACTGTGACGCAAGAAGACTTAAGAGCATAAGATATGCCATACTGGGTCAGACCAAGGTCCATCAAGCTCAGTATCCTGTTTCCAACAGTGGCCAATCCAGGTCACAAGTACCTGGCAGGTTCCCAAAAAGGCACATTGGTTCTACAGTGCTTGTCCCAGGGAAAGCAGTAGATTTCCTGGGCCCTATTTAATAATGGCTTATGAAGCTTTCCTCCAGGAACTTGTCTAAACCTTTTTTTAAACCCAGCTACACCAACTGCTTTTACTACATTCTTCGGTAACGAAGTCCAGAGTTTGATTACGTGTAGAGTGAAAAAAATCTTTTCTCTTATTAGTCTTAAATTGTAGCTTCATTATGTCTCCCCAAGTCTTTCTATTTTTTGATGGAGTAAACAATTGATCTACATTTACCTGTTCTACTCCATTCATTAATTTATAGACCTCTATCATATCTCCCCTCATCTGTCTCTTTTTCCAGGATGAAGAGCTCTAACCTTTTAAGCCTTTTCTCACAGAGGTATCCTTCCATCCCCTTTAGCATTTTGATGGCTTTTCTCTGTACCTTTTCTAGTTTTGCTATATCCTTTTTTTAAGATACGGTGACCAGAGTTATACAAGGTGCAGTTGCATCATGGAATGATACAGAGGCATTATAATATCTTTTGTTTTATTCTCCATTCCTCTCCTTATGATTCCTAGCATTCCATTTGCTTTCTTGGCCGCCACTGGGCACTGGGCATAGGGTTTCAATGTGTTATCCACGATGATGACTAAATCTTTTTCCTGGGTTGTGGTTCCCATTGTGTAACAGTAGTTTGGGTTGTTCTTTCTTAGGTGCATAACTTTGTGGTAGGCGAAGGCCTATGATCCATGGTGTCTGAAATAAGCAGACAGGCCTAAACAGCTTGACCTGTATATGAAGCCTGTGGAGAGGCCCAAAGGAATTACACATCCCCCAAAATGCTGCTACCATAGAACTGAAACTTAACTAAGCACAATTAAGCTTAGCTAGGCAGAATCGAAACTTAGAAAATATAGAAAAATAAGGTTTAATTGGTATTGATAAGAGAGTGAAGCTTCTGTGAAATTAATTAACTCTGCTGAAAGAAAGGTTACAGTGCCCTGCTTTCCCACATATTCCAGCTGGATAGCGACCTTGGAGGAGAGAAGTTATCAAAGTTGGTGAACTGACCATTGTAATTGGGACTGAAAGGGGGGTAAGTAGGTGCTGAGCCCAGTCGAGGGACATCATTGGATAGCCATATCGGTACCGGAACCAATAGAAGGTGTACGAGGGGTTACCGGGACCAATGAAAAGTTTGCCTATGTCTAGAATGGGAAAGAAAGCTATAAAAGTTGTTCCCTATCGTCACTCCAGTCCAGTCCCTTTACTTCTGGGTTGCGCAACCCTTCCAGCAGCTTGGAGGCTGAGCCCAACCTTTTTGGAGGGGGGGCGGTATAAATACCACTGGGACCACCCACCAACTCCAGTATTCTCAGCCTCCAAGCAGCTGGAGGGTTCCGTAAGCCTAGGGCTTACTGGAGTCTTCCTAATCCTTTTAAAAAATACCTTATTACTTTTATTATCTTTTATTATCTTTAATTTTACTTATCTTAATTTCCTCTGTGTTTTCTTTTGTTTAAAATTAAGCAGTCTCTGCCTCTTTAATTGCTCCTGCCTGCTCTCTCCTCTCTCCCTCCCCCCCCCACCCCCCCAGGCGGGCCGGGCATCGGAGGTGATCTGTGCTAGCAGTACCGAGGAGCGTTTAGCTGAGCTCTGCGGCTGAGATCCGGCTGTCTCCCGAGGATTTCCTTTACCGATTGGTCCTACCTCGCGCCGAAGCCCTCCCGGAGGCTGAGCGCTTGAGGCAACGCCGGGAAACAGATTCTGGACGCCGGACCCGTCCTGCAGCTAAAGGACGCGGCGGCGAGTCTCGGGCCTCCCGATCGCGGAGGGGAAGCGGATTTCGACATTTCAGCCAAGACTCGACTTCCAGTTCCCTGCGGTATCCGGGGGGGAGAATAAGCGGCTCAGAGGACAGACTCGCGATCCCCCGTTAGGCTCCACGTGGGGAGGCCTACCACGTGTAGAGCCAACGGGCAGGGATCGCTGAGCCGGGCCCAGTCAGCACGGCAGCTGCAAACTGCAAGTATATTGCTAAAAGGAACTTATTTCATTTTAATCTAATTTAAATTTAAATTTAGTTTAGTTTGTTTGGTTTGATGTGGTTTTAATTAAATTTTTACATTATTCTCCTTGCATCGGTTTTGGTTGTGGGGTTAACATTGCAAAATTAATAGAGGGCCTTTCAGCTGCTTTTCTCTCGGAGAGATCTTTAGCCCGCTGAAGGAGAGAGCACCTACACGGGCCTATCGGTGCAGTTTGCTGAGCCTTAGGCCCGTTGCTCAGGCCCCTTAGGAGTTAGGGCCTTGATAACTGGAATCAAGAGTATGGCGGCCAAACCTAGATGTCCTTCCTGCGGCACGCGCAGGGGCACTTCCTCGGAGGCAGGAGTCTGCAGGGCTTGTGCTGCAGTAGCTGCCTCCGTGGAACAAGAAATGAACTTGGCCATAATCCAGCCCTCTCAGGGGTCTGCAGACTCCTTAGAAGGGGAGGGGGGGTCCCAATTTCCTCCCTCAATGTCTTCGGATTTACCCACCCCTCCTCCTCCCCCTTCGCCACCCCCATCTGGGACAGGGGGCGCCGGGGATTTTTTCTCCCCAGACTTCATTCTTTTGCTCCATAAGGCTTATTGCCTGCGGAAGCAGGGCTCAGGGACAGGAGAAGCGGTTCTAGCGGCAGAAGCCAAGCCCAAGAGGGCTTGCAATCCAGACCCGGACATTCCACCTAAACGTCCCCGTCTGGGCCTTGAAGACCCCCTAGCGTCCCTCTCCCAGGGCACCCCGGAGGAGGATGGCTCTGACAAGGACTGGGACGAAGAAGAGGAAGAGCTGGAAGAAGGAGAGATCCCTGAAGAAGATCATTCACGGATAATTCGAGTCTTTCGTCGGGAGGAGCTCCCAGCACTAATTAATGAATCCCTAAAAGTCCTCAATGTGGCCTCAGACACACCAGCAGAGGAGGAGGCGCTGGAGGATCCATTAATCCAGGCCATTAGGAGATCTCAGAAAGTTTTCCCTGTCCACAGAGTAGTGCGTCAGATGATCCAAGAAGAATGGGATCAACCTGAGTCCAGTTTAAGGGGAGTCCGATCCATGTCTCGCCTATACCCACTTCCAGAGGCAGACAAAGAGCTGCTGAAGTCTCCCAGGGTGGATGCAGCGGTATCAGCAGTCACCAAGAAGACTACTATCCCAGTGGAGGGCAGCACTGCCCTTAGAGATTCTCAAGACAGAAAGCTAGATACCCTCCTTAAGCAAGCCTTTGATGTGAGTGCCCTTGCCCTGCAGGCCTCGGTGTCGGGAGCCTGGGTGGCAAGAGCCTGTTTAAGGTGGTCACAACAACTTCAGGCAGCAGAGGGACAAACAGGCGAGGCTCAGGCCAACTCTGCGAGGTTGGAATCCGGAGCAGCCTACCTGGCGGATAGTCAGTATGACCTCATCAGAAGCCTAGCCAAAAACATGGCCTCGGTGGTGGCGGCTAGGCGCTATCTGTGGCTACGGAATTGGGCGGCGGACGCCTCCTCGAAGGCACGCCTGAGCCGTTTTCCCTTTAAAGGGAAACTGTTATTCGGAGAAGATTTGGAGAAGTTGGTTAAGGACCTGGGCGAGTCCAAGGGGGGCAGGCTGCCTGAGGATAGACCAAAGCAAGGACGGCCCCTAGCCCCAGTGCGTACCCAGCCCAGGGACTCCCGAAGGTTCCGTCCAGCCAGGTCAAACCCCTTTTCCAGGGGCCGGTTTCCCTCGAGGGGACAAGGTTTTAGGGGGTTTCGAGGAGCAGGCCGAGGCTTCGGGGGGTCCTCCTCCTTCTCCTCCTCCCAGGGTAATAGAAAACAATGAGGTGACGGGGGGCCAGGGGGAAGAACCGTCGCTGGGCGGTCGCCTAAGGCGCTTTCTTCCCGCCTGGTCCCGGGTCACGTCCGATCAATGGGTCCTAGAGGTTATCAGAGACGGCTATGCTCTCGAATTTGCGAAACAAATACACCCAGCCTTTGTTCAATCTCCCTGCGGTTCTTCAGCAAAGAGGGCGGCGGTAGAGTCTACTCTCTCCCGTCTAATAACGCTCGGGGCCGTGGTCCCGGTACCACCAGACCAGTGCGGTTCTGGTCGGTACTCGATTTACTTCGTAGTGCCAAAGAAGGGAGAGTCCTTTCGCCCGATCCTGGATCTAAAACAAGTCAATCGCTGCCTCAGGGTCCCACATTTCCGGATGGAGACCCTACGCTCAGTCATAGCAGCCGTAAGGGGCGGGGAGTTCCTAACGTCCCTCGATCTGACAGAAGCCTACCTGCACATCCCGGTCAGGGCCTCCCATCAGCAATTTCTGAGATTCGCAGTGCCAAGGGGCCACTTTCAATTCCAGGCCCTGCCTTTCGGCCTAGCTACGGCTCCAAGAACGTTCACCAAAGTGATGGTGGTAGTGGCGGCCTCCCTACGAAAAGAGGGAATACTGGTGCACCCCTACCTGGACGATTGGCTAATCCGGGCCAAGTCGGAGGAGGAAAGCCACTCCATGACGGCAAGAGTGATCCAAGTCTTAGAAGAATTGGGCTGGGTCATCAATCGAGCAAAGAGCAAGATGACTCCCTCCCAGGAACTCGAGTACCTCGGTGCAAGGTTCGACACCAGCAAGGGCAGGGTATTTCTGTCTCGGTCAAGATCAAGAGAACTGAGACTGCTAGTCACGCAGTTCCTGGCAAGACGAATCCCCACGGCGTGGCATTATCTTCAGGTCCTGGGAACAATGGCAGCGGCGATAGAGGTGGTGCCATGGGCCCGAGCCCACATGCGGCCATTGCAGAGGGCTCTATTGCGTCGATGGTCGCCCCAGCACCACCCCTTGACAATGCAGTTACCTTGCGCTCCGCGGACCAAACAGACTCTACGCTGGTGGCAGTGCCCAAGGAACCTGGATTGCAGGATGCCTCTCGAGCCCCATCAGTGGCTATTATTGACGACGGATGCCAGCCTAGTAGGCTGGGGAGCTCACTGCAAGGACCAGTTTGTCCAGGGCAACTGGACTCCGTTGGAAGCACAATGGCCCATCAACAGACTAGAATTGCGGGCCGTCGGCTTAGCGCTCAGGGCTCTCGAGGCCTTAGTGCAAAAGAGAGCAGTTCGCGTTCTCTCCGACAATGTCACCGCGGTGGCTTACATCAACCACCAGGGCGGCACCAGCAGCCCCACCTTAGAAAAGGAGGCGGGCACTCTGTTCCAGTGGGCGGAGACTCGGTTGGAAGCCCTGTCAGTCCAGCACGTAGCGGGAACGGACAACGTCACCGCAGATTATCTCAGCAGGTGCAAGATAGACCACGGAGAGTGGGAACTGGACCAGGAGACCTTCAACCAGATAGTGACACGTTGGGGCCTCCCAGTCATGGATCTCATGGCGAGGTTCTCGTCCGCCAAGGTGGACCGATTCTTCAGCCGACGAAAGGAAAGAATGTCCGAAGGCCTGGATGCCCTGTCACAGAAGTGGCCCTCGGAGGGCCTGCTCTACGTTTTCCCTCCCTCGGTTCTGATCGGAAAGGTTCTCCAGCGCGTGGAGTCTCACCAGGGCTTCGTAATCCTCATAGCTCCGGATTGGCCTCGCCGCCCCTGGTATGCGGATCTGGTGAGATTGATCGCCGACCAACCCTGGCGGCTCCCTTGCAAGAGGGACCTCCTGAGGCAAGGCCCGGTTCGTATGCCTCACGTGGATCGATTCTCGCTTACGGCCTGGCTATTGAAAGGGCGAGGCTCCTGAAGAGGGGTTATTCAGGAGCTGTCATCTCGACCCTGTTGAACGCTAAAAAGCGCTCAACCTGCCTCTCCTATGTTAGGACTTGGCGCATCTTCGAAGCATGGTGTGCAGAACACCGACGGAAACCCCTTTCCGCCTCTGTCCCAGAGATCCTAGAATTTCTTCAGGCAGGATTTGACAAGGGTCTAGCGCACAGCTCCTTGCGAGTCCAGCTAGCGGCAATCGCGTGCTATAGAGGTAAGGTCCGCGGCAAGGCCCTAGGGGCACACGCAGACGTCTCCAGATTCCTAAGAGCGGTGCGACGCCTGCGACCTCAACGGAGGTCGGTCATCCCCTCTTGGGACCTCAACCTAGTGCTTAACGCACTGACCAGGGAGCCCTTTGAACCAGTGAAGAGGGCCTCCTTAAAGGACTTAACCCTGAAGACAGTCTTCCTGGTCGCTATCTGCTCAGCAAGGCGAGTCTCCGAGTTGCAAGCGTTGTCCTCTCAGCCCCCCTTCCTATTGTTTCTCAAGGACAAGGTAGTGCTGCGAACGGTCCCTTCCTTCTTGCCTAAGGTCATCTCTCCCTTTCATGTGAATCAGGCAGTTAACCTCCCGGTCCTCCCCGCCGAGGGGCTTGAAGGCAGGGATAGCAAACTTCGCCTCTTGGATGTCCGGAGGACCTTGAAACGCTACCTCTCCCGCACAGCCCCCTTCCGGAAGGCCGAGCAGCTATTCGTTCAGTTCGGGGGTCCCCACAAGGGGGAGGCGGCGGCCAAGGCATCCATCTCCAGATGGATCAGGGAAGCGATCGCTTCCGCCTACATACTGAAAGGGAAGCAGGTGCCTCCGGGTCTCCGAGCACACTCCACCCGGGCACAGGCTACCTCATGGGCAGAATTCGGTCTAGTTCCTCCGCTAGATATCTGTAGGGCAGCGACTTGGTCATCGCTGCATACCTTCACCAAGCATTACAGGCTCGACATACAGAGTGCGGCGGACACTCGTTTTGGTCTGGCGGTCCTTCAGTCCGGTATTCCGGAACCCACCCAGGATTGAACTGCTCTTTTACATCCCAGAAGTAAAGGGACTGGACTGGAGTGACGATAAGGAAAAAGTAATTAGATCTTACCTGCTAATTAGTGTTCCTGAAGGAACGACAGTCCAGTCCCTGATCCCACCCGGTTAGGACCTCACAGTCAGACGGAAGCTTTGAGCCGAGCGTGGGGCCAGTTCGGGGTGAAGGAATGCGGGAGAAAGTCGGATTCGGCAGCCTCAGGCATATCACCTCCTCCCATAAACATTTCTCCACTCATGCTCTCTACTCTCTATATATAAAAAAAAAAAAAAAAGTTAAGACATATATAGTCTATGTGATGTTATTTAGGTTCTTATGTTATATAGGTCCTTATGTTATATAGGTCGCTAATGGAATTCCTTTAGGTCTGCTTTTTCATTCGATTACTGGAGTTGGTGGGTGGTCCCAGTGGTATTTATACCGCCCCCCCTCCAAAAAGGTTGGGCTCAGCCTCCAAGCTGCTGGAAGGGTTGCGCAACCCAGAAGTAAAGGGACTGGACTGTCGTTCCTTCAGGAACACTAATTAGCAGGTAAGATCTAATTACTTTTTGTTTTGCTAACAGCCATTGCTCAGCCATTTTGAATTTGATTCTGCTTGAGACTTGTGCACAAATAAATGATTTGGACCTTCTGAACAGACTCCTGGTATCATTGGTTTGTCTGCGCTCTGCTGCTACAACTTTGCACTTGTCCACATTAAATTTCATCTGCCATTTGGACGTCCAGTCTTCCAATTTATCAAGGTCCTCTTGCAATTTTTCACAACCCTCTAGTGTTTAAAAACTTTGAATAATTTTGTGATTTGCAAATTTGATCACCTCACTTGTTCCCATTTCAAGGCCATTTATGAATATGTTTAAAAGCAACAGGCTCAGCACAGATCCCTGTGGTATCCCACTATTCACCTTTCTCCATTGGGAAAATTGGCCATTTAGCCCTACTCTCTGCTTTCTATTTTTAACCAGTTCCTGATCCACAATAGTATACTGCTTCCTATCCCATGACTCTTTAATTTTGCCAAAAGTCTCTTATGAGGGACCTTGTCAAAGGCTTTCTGAAAATCCAGATACACTATATCAATCAGCTCACCTTTGTCTATCTGTTTATTCACACCTTCAAAAGCATTTAACAGATTAGTAAGCCAAGAGCTTCCTTGGCTAAATCCATGTTAGCTTTCTCCCATTAAACCATGAATATCTACATGTTCACTAATTTTGTTCTTTATAATGGTTTCTACTATTTTGCCCGGTATTGATGTCTGGCTCATCGGTCTGTAGTTTCCTGGATCACCCCTGGAACCTTTTTCTAAAAATTTGTGGTACATTGGCCATTTGCCAATTTTTAGGTACTACAAATGATTTTAACGATAGTTCACAGATTACTAATAGTAGGTCTGCAATCTCATATTTCAGTTCTTTCAATACCCTCGAATGTATACCATCTGGTCTAGGTGATTTGCTACTCTTCAATTTATTAAATAGTTGTAATACATCTTCTCGGTTTATCGATATTTCTTTCAATTCTTCCGATGCATCACCGTTACAAACCATTTTAGACAGTTAACTTCCCTACATCTTCTTCAGAAAAATCTGAAGCAAAGAATTCATTCAGTATACCCTGGCCCCCTCTTTGTTCCCCTTTTACCCCTCTATTGTCTAATGGTTCAACTGACTCTCACAGGTTTTTTGCTATGCATATACTTGAAAAAGGTTTTATTATGCACTTTTGCTTCTATGGCAAGCTTATTTTTTCAAATTCTCTCTTTGCCTGCCTTATCAATGCCTTGCATCTAACTTGCCAGTGCTTATGTCTCCAGTTTTTGTCCTTTGGCTCCATTTTCCATTTCCTGAGAAATGCTTTTTTGGCTGCAGCAGCCTCTCTGACCTCACCTTTAAATAATGCTGGCAGTGTTTTGACCTTCCTTCTACTTTTCTTAAAGCATGGAGTACATCTACTTTGGGCTTCCAAGATAGTATTTTTAAACAATGCCCATGCTTGATGTAAATCTTTAACTTTTGCAGCTGCTCCTTTTAGTTTTTCCTCATTTGATCATAGTCTACCTTTTGAAAGTTAAAAGGTAGTGCTGTAGATTTCCTTGCCGTCTTTCCTCCATTTATTAAATTTAATGTGATCATACTATGATCACTATTGCCAAGTGGCCCCAACACCCTTATCTCTTGCCGCAGATCCTGTGTTCCACCAAGGACTAGATCCTGGTTCATGAGCCAGCTGCTCCTTGAAGAAGTAATTTACTTCATCTAGAAACGTTCTCTCCATAGCATGTCCTGCTGTGAAACTGACCCCATCGATACCAGAGTAATTGAAACGCCCATTATTATTACTGTGTTGTAACTTTTGTTAGCTTCCATGATTTCTTTTAGCATTTCATCATCCGTTTGTTCATTCTAGCCAGGCAGTCAGTAGTGCACCTCCACTGCCCTTGCCTTCCCCTATTTGCATGGAATTTCTGTCCATAGAGATTCTACAGTGTACTTTGTTCCCTGCAAAACTTTATTCCTGTGTGACTCAATGCCCTCTCTAACACAGAGCGCAACCCCTCCACCAATAGTTTGTACCCAGGTATCACAGTGTCGCATTGGTTGTCCTCCTTGTTATCAGGTCTCTGAGATGCCAATCATATCTAATCTCTCCTTTAGTGCTAAAGATTCTAACTATCCAATCGTATTTTTTGCATACAGGCATTTTAGAGGTTGTATTTTATTCATATTAATCTGGTTATCTGTAGATAGGGGTAATTTGGAATCTTTTAGCTCAGTCTGCTCTGTACTTAAGGAAATCTGGGCTACTTTTATCTTTATTGGAACCTCTCTGTCGGGATGCCCTAACTTTCGTCTTTTGCTAGTATCCTTCAAGGATACATCCTTCGGAATCATGCATTCTTGGATGACTGTCGGCATTCCGCTGTTACCTAGTTTAAAAGCTGCTCTGTCTCCTTTTTAAAGGTTAATACCAGGAGCCGGATTCATCCCAGTTAAGGTGAAGCCCATTCCTTCAGAAAAGCCCCTCCTTTGCCTAGAATGTTGCCCAGTTCCTAACAAATCCAAACCCCTCTTCTTTACACCATCATCTCATCCACGCTTTGAGATTCCAGAGCTCTGCCTGCCTTTTGGGTCCTGTGCATGGAACCGGAAGCATTTCAGAGAATGCTACCCTATAAGTTCTGGATTTCAACTTCCTACCTAAAAGCCTAAATTTGGCCTCCAGAACCTCCCTATCACACTTTCCTATGTCATTGGTACCAACATGTACCAAGATAGCAGACTCCTCCCAAGCCCTATCTAAAACCTTGTTTAAATGGCGTATGAAATCCGCTATCTTCACACCATTTATGCATGTTACCAGTCGATCCTCATGTCCACCACCCACCCAGCTATCTACATGCCTAATTATGGAATCACCAACTATAACGGCTGTCCTAATCCTTCCCTCATGGGCACATGGCCCTGGAAAAACCTTCTCATTGTGAGAGGGTTTTACATCAACTGGAGGACAGGTCCTAGCTACAGGATCATTTCCTGCCACACCACGGTGATGCTCTCCTGTCACGTGTCCTCTCTCCTCCATGGCAACAGGAAGGCTACCAGATTGGAGGCGAGACTTCAGTACTACGTCCCTGTAGGTCTCACGTCTGTGTACCTCTCGGTCTTCCTTATGCCCTCCAAGTCGGCTACTCTAGCCTCCAGAGATCAGACTCATTCCATGAGAGCAAAGAGCTCCTTGCACCTAGTGCACACGTAAGACTCCTCACCAATTGGGGGAAAATCATACATGTGACACTCAATGCAAAAGACTGGACAGCCCCCATTTCGTTGCTGGACTGCAGTCTGCATCTTAGTTTTAAGGTTTTGTTTAGCTATTTAAGTTGTTCACTTACTTACATTTGCTGGAGATACTTGTACTAATACAACTGTACCTATTAAATTTAATGGATTTTTTTAACCTCAAGATTAATTTCAGGTCCTTAATTATTCCTGATGAGGATAACCAGCTGAACCTGAAAGTGAATTTGACCACTTCCTTCCCTTTAATAGGTTTAAGAGCCTATAAAGCTAAGATTATTCCTGTGGTGGGTGGGAGGGAAAGAAGACTTAATAAAAGCTGGCTTGCTACACAGTGCCCTGACCTGTGCTTATCAAAAAATTAAAAAGATCCTCTGGTAAAGCATTCCATGGTTGTGTTCTTATCACAGGACGCATATGTGCCCGTCCTGAGCTTTTACAGACCAAGGATACAAATATGACAACTTCTCCTGACTGGAAATTAATGCACATGATGGTTTTCTTGAGGACAATTCAGTAGAGAAAATTGTAAGCAATATCCTAATGATGTGAAGACACATTTTAGAAAGGTTGTTTGTGATTGCAGGGACAAATCTTTGTTTCAAAAGTCCCAGCTCCCCCACAATGCAACGGTCTTGGAGTCGGCCATGTGCCGGCTTAAGAGCCCAGAAACACCCTCATCAGTACCACCCAACAGGGAGGCCCGAACCCTCAACGCCCTCGGCCGGAAGGTTTTTTAGGGCTCGATGCTAGCATGCTGAATCCACTCAAACCAGCTCTATATCAGCATGTACCTGAAGGAACTATCAAGGGAGCTCAGGGGATTCTTAGCAGGCCTTGATGGAGAACCCTTACAGAGGTTCAAGACCCTAATCTCGGCAGTAAAGGAATGCTCGAAGTTTCTGTCCTGGGCAGCCTATTATGGCTTCGAGTCATCGGCTCGAGTGGCTGCTACAGTCATCGGGGCACGACGCCATGCATGGCTGCAATCATTCGACCTAGAACAATGGGTACAGGACAAAACTGATCGATGTCCCCTGCACAAGTGAGAACCTGTTTGGGAAGTCCATGGCGGACAAAGCAGAGGAGATAGAGACCGAGTATGTAACGAGAACCAAGCTCTCGAAAAAGTCCTTTGTGCAACCCCAAAAGAAAACCCCAGGGAAAAAGCCCTTCTACGCTTCCAAGCCTTCTCGGGTACTCTGCAGGTACAGCAACAAAAAGGCTAGGGACATGGTCCCAGATAACAAAAAGCCACGAAGCTCCAGGCACTGGCTCAGGCCCAGCCAAGGGAAAACCTTTGACTGCTTGGACACAACCCCCATACCCCCAGGGGGTTCTCTGCTGCCCACAAGGGGCCGCCTAGCCCTGTTTGCCCACAGGTGGACTGCCATCATCACTGATACCTGGGTGTTACAGGTGGTCAAAGAGGGTTACCTCTTCCACCTACATCAGGCACCACCCTCATTCTTCCCTAGAGAGCCCACCAGACCTCTCCTTCACCAGACCGTGCTCCTCACCAAGCTAGCAGGCTTATTCTGGGACAAAGCAGTGGAGCCAGTCCCAAAACACCTCTGGGACACTGGCTTCTACTCCAGGTACTTCCTCGTCCCCAAGAGGACTGGGGACCTCAGGCCCATCCTGGACCTGCGAGAGCTCAACAGGTTTCTGGTCAAGGAGAACTTCAAGATGCTTTCCCTTGAAACACTGCTGCCATTCCTCCAGCAGGGAGATTGGCTTTGCTCCTTGGAACTAAGGGATGCCTTCACTCACATCCTAATCTTCCACAGCCACAGAAAATATCTTCAGTTCTTGGTGGGGGGACAGCACTATCAATAGAGAGTACTGCCCTTCGGGCTGGCCTCGTCTTCATGGGTCTTCATGAAGTACCTTGCGGTCATCGCAGCCCACCTCAGACTTCAAGGGGCCTTCGTCTTCCCCTACCTGGACTACTAGCTCATAAAGGGAGACACAGCTGCAGAGGCACAATGTGCCACAAGATGCACCATAAACGCCCTACAGCACATGGGGTTTTCATAAACTACCCCAAGTCCCATTTCACTCCTGTTCAGAGCCTAGAATTTATAGGGGCGCAGCTGGACCCCTTCAGGCAAAGGCATTCCTCTCTCTGAAGAGGTCAGAATGCCTCAGGGAACTAGCCACAGAAGTGCAACGGCACAGAACAATGCCTGCCCGGCTTCTCCTCTGCCTGAAGGGACACATGGCCTCCACAGTCCATGTGACCCCAGACGCCTGCCTACACATGAGAGCAGCCCAGTGGTGCCTCCGCTCGCAGTGGACCTAATCCACAGGCAGGCTCTGCGACACAATGCATGTGACCCGCCAGCTGGTGGACTCCCTCGGATGATGGTAGAATCTAGTTCACCTTCAGGCCAGGATGCCCTTCCAGGTACCCACCCCCCAGAAAGTTCTCACACAGATATTTCTCTAATGGGCTGTGGAGTGCATTGCGAGAGCTTCCAGATACAAGGCTGCTGGTTCCAGAGGGAATCCAAAATGTAGATCAATCTGCTAGAAATCGGGGCCTTATTCCTGGCCCTCAAAGCCTTCAGCCACCACTGCAGCTCCAAGTGGTGCTGATCCAGACTGACAATCAGGTTGCGATATTCTACATGAACAAACAGGGGGGAACAGGGTCATACCCTCTCTGCCAGGAGGCTGTATCTCTCTGCTCTTATGCCACATGCAGAGGGATGCTCCTGAGAGAGGTCTACCTCCCGGGCCAGGACAATGTCCTGGCAGACAAGCTGAGGAGGGTACTCTAGCTGCACCCAGCAATAGCCTCACAGCTGTTCCTGCTCTGGGAATTCCCAATGATGGACCTGTTCGCCAGCCCGGACAATTCACAGTTGCCCCATTTCTGCTCCCGCTGACTGCACCTGTCTTGGGTAGCGGCAGATGCATTCCTCCTCCCGTGGTTGGAAGACCTCCTGTATGCCTTACCCCTAACGCCACTGATAGCCAAGACCCTGTTCAAGGCTCAACGTGACAGAGTATCGCTAGTGCTGATAGCCCCTCGGGTGCCCAGACATCCCTGATTCCCACTGCTCCTCTCCCTATCAACGGTACCGCCGATTCCCCTGGGCTGAGCCCCAGAACTACTCTCGCAAGAGCAGGACTCTCTCCTACACCCCAACCTGGGGTCCCTCTCACTCATGGCTTGGCTAATGAAACGATAGCGCTAGCTCCCTTCAACCTTCCACGGGACGTAGAAGTCATCCTCCTGGCCTCGGAAGGCCTCCACAAAAAGGGCATATGCCTTCAAGTGGCAACATTTCTCACTGTGTGCACAGAAAAACGGACAAACTCGTTCTCCTGCTCAGTGCATGTGGTATTCCAATAATTGCTCTACCTATCGCAAGTGGGACTGAAGTCCAACGCAGTCAGAGTACACCTGAGCGCCATTGTGGCATATCACCACTCCATTGAGGGGAAGCCCCTCTCAGCTCAGCCCCTCATGTCTTGGTTCCTCCGTTTCAGCCTTTAGTTACCTGCCACCTGTGGTACCTCACCTGGAAGGTCGCCTTCCTGGTAGCACTTACATCAGCTGGTAGAGTCAGCGAGCTCCGGGCTCTGATTGCAGAGCCTCCCTACACCAGTTTCTATAAGAACAGGATGGTGCTTCGCATGCACCCTAAATTTCTGCCCCGAGGTGGTGTTCCCATTCCACCTAAGTCAGAAAGTGGTACTCCCTACCTTCTTTCCCAGGCCTCATGCCAATTGGGTGGAGACCATTCTCCATACTCTGAATTGCAAGAGAGCCCTGTCCTCCTACCTGCAACTCTCGAGGCCACCTTAAAGCTCAACAGCTTTTGGTATCCTATGAACCCAGCCATCTGGGGCTCCCGGTGTCTAAGCGAACTCTGTCCACTTGGGTGGCGGACTGCATTGCCTTCACCTGGATCTTACGAGAGTCTCTTTTAGGGATTCAACTGCTGCTGATCACGGCTCACCTTTGCAGGTCGCTGTGACATTTTTGTACAGGTTCTTGGTAGCCTGTAGCTGGGGAGTCCCATATGTGAGGACTGACTTCCTGCTTGTTCCCAGAGAAAGCGTAATTACTCACCTGTAACAGGTGTTCTCCAGGGACAGCGGGAATAAGTCCTCACAACCCTTCCTCCTCCCTATAGAATTGCTTCTTTACCATCTTTTAATTTTGTCGTATTAGCTATGTCATTGGACTGAGGCAAGATGGCACCCTTGGGCAGGAAGTGGACCACACATATGTGGTGCATCTCCCAAAGGCTTTCTTTGAAAGCTGGGGAGATGCTTCCATGCAGGCTCCGTCGGCGCCGATGTCACCCATATGTGAGGACTGATTCCTGCTGTCCCCGGAGAACACCTGTTAGAGATGAGTAACTACGCTATCTAGCTAGTCTCATATCTTTGCACTGGCCCTGCTCTGTGTTTGCCTCATTTCACTTTGGAGGCGTAAATAAACATTGGGGGATTAACAGGGATATCCCCTTTAATCCCTCCTGTAAAGATATGGCTAAAATGAGCAATTTTAAAAAGCCTATTGATGCAAGAGTAGTTGTAAATCCAGATGTGGACAACTTCCATCTTCCACGTGCATCCCCTGTATGAAATGGGGGATACATGTGTAGCTTTTTGTTCCTCCCAGACCTCATCCCTGTCACGCTCCCATATAGATTAGATGGGGTTGAATTGCGGTCATTCTAAAATTGTGATCTTTCTAAAATTGTGTTTTACACGTGGATGCAGCATGCACATTTTTCTGCCGCCACATCTGCATGTAGAACACAAATAAGGCTTGTAAAATAATCCGTTAGGGGATAGTTTTCTAAAAGACTTTTCACGCTTAAAGGCCCTTATCTTACGTGTAAAAGGGCTTTTATAAATTACACCAACGGTTACGCATATTAAAGCATGCGTGATGATAGGAAGGCACAAGTTTTTACATAACCTACGTGTAGTCGTGTTAAGCGGCAGAATTTTTTTTAAAATTCCATCTGGAGTCCTCAGTCCCAAATATTCAGTATTTACTTGTTCTCCCAGCTGGTGTACGTCCATGCCAAAGCACTGACGCAGTCAGGTAATATATTTAAAACTTGTAAAATTAAGATATCCTGTCCTGCCGCACACAGTATTTTTTAAACATGATTTCCCTGTTCTTCAGTACTGGATAGATTGCAATGCAAAAACTTTGCAACGGCCAGAGGAGTTTTTTTTTTTTCTTTCTGGGAGGCGTGGTTCTCATTTTTAAAAAACGTTCTTGCCCGTCCCTTACACAGATATTAGCCCGTGGTACATGCACACCATTTTCATAGCTTTTCTGAGACTAGTTTATAGACACAGTCTGACTTCCTCTTTCACACACTCATTCAGTCACCCATTCATGCTTGTGCCTGCTCATTTTGTGCATGTACAGTTGTGGTTAACATTACTGGCACCCTTGCAATTTAGGTATGTTGTATACAATATCTTGAGAAATAATTGGAAATATATTCCAACTGTATGTCATCATAATATTTTAATGGTATGTTCAGAGGTATACAACAAAAAAAGATATCTGTGCAACATAGACATAGTATTTTCTGAGAAAAAACAAAATGTGACA
This sequence comes from Ichthyophis bannanicus, assembly GCA_033557465.1. Taxonomy (NCBI): domain Eukaryota; kingdom Metazoa; phylum Chordata; class Amphibia; order Gymnophiona; family Ichthyophiidae; genus Ichthyophis; species Ichthyophis bannanicus. The sequence goes on from CM066033.1 coordinate 552,045,508, forward strand.
TGGACAAGATTAATGGCACCCTTCAGTAATATTTGGTTGCGCAACCTTTGGCAGTGATGACAGCCTCCAAACATTTCTTGTAGCCATCTATAAGTTTCTTACATCTGTCTGCTGGTAGTTTCTCCCACTCTTTAACTGTGAGTTGTTACAGCACATGAATGTTTTCAGGATTCCTTTTACCAGTGGCAGATTTAAGCTCTTTCCAAAGGTTCTCAATTGGATTGAGATCAGGACTCATTGCTGGCCAGTTTAAAATGGTGCATTTGTTCCTATTTAACCATTCTTTTGTACTTTTGGATGTATGTTTTGGGTCTTTGTCCTGCTGGAGGACCCATGACCTTCAACCCAGACCTAGCTTTCTGACACTAGGTAGCAAATTTCACTCCAAAATACCTTGGTAGTCCTCTGATTTCATGATTTTTTTTATTACGTTCCAAGTCTCCAGTTCCTGAGGCAGCAAAACAGCCCCACAACATTATGGAACCATCACCATATTTAACTGTAGAAATGATGTTCTTTTTTTTACTTATAAGCTTCATTTCTTCTCCTGTAAATGTATCGCTGCTCTGCATTTCCAAAGATCTCATGTTTGGTTTCATCTGTCCACAGAACATTTTTCCAGAAGGATGTTGGTTTCTCAAGGAAGGTTTGGGCAAAGATCAGGTGTGGCTTTTTATATTCGTTTTTGAGCAGTGGGGTCTTCCTTAGCCTTAGTCCATGAAGTCCTCCTTTGTTTAGTACACAGCATATGCTGCACGTTGAAACCACCACTCCAGATTGCTCTAGGTCAGCCTTAAGATCTTTGGATGTTGTATGTGGTGTTTTTCCAACAGTTCGCACTAACCTTCAAAGACTACTTGGATTAATTTCCCTCTTCCTACCACATCCTAGAAGGTTCTTGACAGTTTCATGAGCAGAAAACGTATTAATAACATTGGAAACTGTAGAGACAGGAATCCCAAGGTTTGTGGCAATGGCCTTGTACTCCTTTGAAGTTTGATATTTGGTGATAATTACTTTTCTGACAGTCTCAGGCAGCTCTCTTGTGAAAATGGAACAGGGAGTAAATGTGGACATTTTAAACATTAGAGCCATCGCTCACTGGGTCATTCAAGTCATGCGAGTACTGACAATTGATCACAAGTGTGTCTCATTGTACTGCAACAGGAATGTGGTTCTTCTGTTCAAACTGATTTTAATTGTTTATAAGGGTGCCAATAATCATGTCCTCGCATATGTGTCCCAATCTCAGAATGAAGGAATAGTGAACATCGCAATCAGAAAAACGTAATTCAAAAGGGTCCCGGGCAGAAATAGAAAAAAATACCAATTACCAAAACTTAAATAAAAGGAGAAAAAGAATCTCAGACTACATTGAACAGGTTGACATAGGCACTGAGCTTTTGACACCCAGTCGCTGCATCAATGATCCAAAAACGTCCTTTCGAGCTGATCATATAAAGAAAGCTCCAGTTGAAAACTGATTCTTTTATGTGTCAAATATTTGTGCAAAGCCATTTCACTGACCACTTTTTTAGGAGATATTGTACATTAAGGGGTGGAACTGCACGGGTGCCAACAAGGTTGACCACAACTGTATTAAGATATTTTTAGACCTTCATCATGCTGTCCATCTTTCTTGTGTTTAATGATTTGTGCGTCTTTATATGCATCTCTCATGCACTCAATGTATTTTGCTTTTTGTGTAGCCCACCTTGTGTTTTACCCTTGGAGAAAGAGGAATATAAATAAATGTACACCTGTCACCTTCTCAGATACATGGCGAATGCCCCTGAGGTTATCAATCCCAGGACTGTAGCAATATTAAGTACATAGAGTAGTTAAATTCTGCACTGTTGTGAGCAGGACGCATTCATATTACTTTTGATAGCAGTAGCTAGCACTACTCCATATGGTAAGTTCTCAGTCACTCAGGCAAAAGTGTGCATGCATTCCCACCCACCCACCCACCCACAAACACAAACTTAGTAACATAGTATATGACGGCAGCAGATAAAGATCAGTATGGTCCATCTAGTCTGCTCAACAAGGCGGCGAGAGTAGGTGCATCTGCTGCTCCATGCAGGTCACCCCTCCCCATGCCTTTGTTTAGGGGTGTACCCGCCGCTCCATGTAGGTCACCTCTATTTGTTGAGATATAAGAGATAGTTATGTTTATTTTGATTTTATCTTGTTGCTATAAAGGGATCCACTATGTCTGTCCCATTTTGAATTCTGTCACTGTGTTTGCTCCCACCACTTCCATCGGGGGGGGGGGGGTGCGGGGGCGATGGCGGCGGCGGCGGCATTTCAAGTATCCACCACCCTTTCAGTGAAAAAGTATTTCCTGACATTTGTCAGACGGCTGCCTGGGTGAGAATGTTCACAGTCTTGGCAAGTGCATATATCAATATGATTTGCAAGGGATTGTGGGAAATGCAGTCCATTCACACCAGACACAGCTGCTCACAATAATTAGTTGTGCTTGAGTGTAAAGCCAATAAGATATTTATTTATGGGGTTATTTCTCCCAACACAGATATGCTTGGTAGCACATAAAACAGGATACTTGCTTTCAGTGTTAAACTTGGAAAAACAAAATCAGGAAAACAACATTTGAACTTGTTAGGCAATCAAAGCAAAAGAATAAAGACCTGGTTGGTAACAAACTGGTCTTTTCTGTAGGCTTTAGCTAATATTTTCTTAGCAGTGTATCAAACAACAAACAAAATCCACAAAGAAGGGAAAAACTGTTCTTTTCAGGTTAACTTCTTATATCTTCCCACATAGATTCAGAAGTGATTCTCTCAGAGCTCACAAGCAATTAGGTAAGGCTCAATTGCTAGCAGTTATCCAGCTGAAACCCCTTAGCTGGCTTAATTTCTACTGCGTGGCTAAAAATCCTACTCAGGAGCTTTTCTGAGTAGATTAAAGAACAAGTTTGTATTTCTTTGTGATGGTTGCTGTACTTTGTAACAGAAAATTACCAAAGGAGTTTAGACAGAGAACAATTCATAAATTCACAGCCTGTATCTAAGACCGCTCCCCTTTCTTCAACAATCATGGGTTCAATATCATGGATTGGCACAGAGGAATTTCTCAATGTAGCACTTTCAGGAGAATACTTGTTTCCCTGCTGTCTTTCAAGGTTATAGCTAGGGCATAGATCAGTGTTCATACCTGAGCTTCCATTGCTGTTAGAGTTCCTCTCTAAATAGCCTGGCCAGTATATAGTCCAGTTCTTATGTCCAGCCTTCCAATCCAGATCCCTGGACACTGGATCTCTCTTCACATACCTTCTGGCACGGGTCTTAGGGTCCCTTCCACGTGCAGCCGTCTCCCTCACAGGTACCGTCTGGAGAATCCTAGCCCTGCAGCACCATTCCTCTGGCTTTCCCCAGTCCAATGGTGTATGCTGGCCTTTTGAATGTCTCCCAGTATACGTACTGCTCTGGACTCCTCTAGACCTCCCAAATGCTTTTCTCTTCTTTCTTCCAAAGGGTTTCTTGCCCTCTCTGTCCGTCCGGTCTGGCTTCTGCTTCTGATGATCCTCCAGATGATGAAGCTGTCCAAGATGAATCTGAGGATCTCCCAGATGAAACTGAGGATGAGGATCAAGATGAGGATAATTCTCTGTAGAATAAACTCTACCTTTATTCTGCCTAGATGAGTGCTCCACCCTAACACAGCGCAGCTGTGCTGAATCAGGCCCTGCCCTTTGAGATGAGTGCTTAGGGATTACCTCATAGCCCTCCTGATTGAACACACGTTTCCCCACTTCAGCTCCTCTAATGGCTGTTGGAAACCTGGTGCATTCTGGGACTGGTAGTCTTTTATGGGAAAATTCTGTTTTCTTATTTCTACCAGAACTGACAGGTTGCTTGTTCAGAGTCACTTCACCTTTACTATAGCTCCTTCCTGAGCTATGATAAGCTTCCTTATCACACATTACCTTTCAGTTTACTCTCTTGCAACCTCATGTTATACCCTCTAGTTTTACAGTTTTGCTGTTTTTGGAAGAGGTTTGTTTGTTCATTAATATTCTTTAAGTATTTAAAGGTATTTTATTTATTTATTTATTGAACAGTTTTATATACCGCCTTTCAGCAAAATCAAAGCGGTTTACATCGAACAAAACTAGAACATTACATTGTAACTTATTCAAACAGTTAACTTCACAGTGTACAAAGGAAAAGTAGGGTGTTATTAATGATTTACATGATAGATTATAGGGTTATGAATTACATTGTTGAGTATAGGCTGATTAGAGGGTTACATTCTAAACATATATACAAGTTTACAATATTTACAAATTTATATTTGTCTATTCGTCTTTTCTGGGTCCAGTATGTTGCATTGTATATCACTGGAATTTTCAATGCGATGATTATTCGGAATAATTGCCATAGACCTTGTGAAGAGTTGGGTGTTGTATCAGATGGAATAAGTGTGATAGTGATAAGTGGATTGTGTTGTGATGGATAGGAGTATACATGGGTTTAAGTGGGAAATAGTTCATCATTTGGTACTGAGGTGCCAAAGTACTCTATAAAAAGGTGTGTTTTGAGATCTTTTCTAAAGGTTGATAGGTCAGTAATATTTCTAAGTTTGTCCGGCAGTGCATGCCATAGTGAAGGGGCAGAGAAGCTGAATGCTCTATTTGTTGTGGTTTTATTGAGTTTTGTGAAGGAGTTGGGAACGAGTAGAGTGTTCAGGTTCCGTTGTCTCTCTGTTCTGTGTGAAGCATATCTCCCCATCTCTCTTCTCCTCCAGAGTGTACATATTTTATGTTCAATTATTTTTATTGATAATATAGCAACGTTCCCAGCATGTGGGTACTCTTAAACATTGCCAGAAGCATACGAGAACATACATTCCTTGCTTTAACATTTTTCATTTTTATATTCCCCCTCTCCCCTTTTCCTTCCCATCATATATTTACTTCTAGGATTTTTGCCTACCATGTCTGTTATGAACAAGAATGCATAGCAATTTAAACTTGATCCTCGCTACTACTGGCAACCAAGAGAGTTTATGTAAAAAAACCTCTCCATAGATGATATGGCGGCAATATTTAAAGGAGTTTGAAGCCCCTCCCAATGAAACACCTTTCCACAAAACTTAAGGGGCAAATCAAACAGTAATAAATTTAGAACATAGTTAAAGAAACATTTCTATACCGACCCATTTAGAAATTAAACTAGAACTCCAATGGCAGGAAACTATTTCCCCTTGCACTCTTGCTCCTTTAGTTTCTTCTTTTACATCTTTTTTTTTTTTTCAAAGTTCTATTTATTGAAAGCACACAGGAAAACCAACAACATCCAAACAAGGTTCCATTATTACAGAATAGCCGTTCCCAGGTGGGGCTGTGTCTTGTCCACCACTCTGGGAGCTAAACAACAATCAGAAGGAATTATACAATACAGTGCATAACAACATATCCCAATATCCCCCCCTCTCCCCCTTCCACCCCTCCATCCCCCCCTGAGGCAGGAAGCACAGCGATATAATAGCGTCCCTGGAGCAACACTCATCTTAATCAACCACTATCCAACCCTTAACACCTCGCTACGGGCTTTAGGTCCCAAACTCTGAATATAGGGCATCCAATTCCAATGGCCCATCTCCGGGGGTGCCCCAACGCACTCCTACATTCCATAAGCAAAAGCTGATGTAGGCTATTACGCCATTCAGAGAGGGTAGGGACCTCAGGCTCCCTCCATCGGCGAAGAATAGGGCCCTTACCCACCAGACAGGCCTTTCGCACCAAAAGTCTCTCCCATCTCCCCTTTGGGTGGAGCGGTCCCAACTGATCAAACACAACCAGCAGCCCCGTCCAACAAATTCGCTGCCCCAGTAAACCACCAAGGTACGCCCCAATTTGCAACCAATACCGACGAATGGAAGGACAGTCCCACCACATATGGCCCAGGTCCGCCAAGGAACAAGAGCACTTGGGGCACCTGCCGTCTAAAGTAAGATGGCTTCGGAGCGCCCGCCGCGGGAAAAAGTGGGCTCGATGAATACATTTAAATTGTATCTCACGCCACTGGGCGCCTTCCACCAATTGCGCGATCCGACCCAATGCCTCCCTGACAGAGCCCGGGGCTATCTCCCGACCCAACTCCCTCGCCCATAGGCTTTCCAGCACAGAATAATCAAGGGGTATGTCCAGCCAATCCACCTTCTTCTTTAATTCGGCTATAGTCGGCGGGGACTCCGCCCCCAGAGCAAAACAAATCGAGAATCTGCGCTGAATGTTCCGCGGTAAGCTCACGCTGAGACAGGGAACCGATATAATGAGAAACTTGCGCGTGCGCAAAGGCAGACCCCCTTGGATTCAAGCCATACTCCCTACAAAGCGCCTCCAAGGCCTTACAGCTACCGTCCGAATCTATCACGTGTCCCAAGCGCCGTATACCCAACCGCCCCCACTGCCGATAGGGGGCCGAGTCAGAGCCTGGCATAAAACAAACATTACCCTGTAGAGGCAGCCAGCTCGAAACCGCAGAATCACTACCCCAATACTTATTTAACTGTTGCCAGGTGCGGCGCTTCGCCTGTATCAAAACACTACTCGTCAGACGATTCGGCAAGTCCGCCTGCTGCACATGCAGAACCGCTTCCAGAGAGTGCGGGGCCACAAAGGCCGCTTCCAACCCTCGGGGGGTATAGACCTCTGTATCCCCTAGCCAATCACCCAAATGCCGTGCCTGACATGCCATTGCGTACTTCCAAAGATCCGGGACCCCAATCCCCCCTGACCTTCATCCACCTCGCATTCTGATCAACGGTATACGGGCTCTAGTCCCTTTCCAGAGAAAGCCCCGAATCTCCCTCTCCATACGTAACAAATCACGCCGCAAAAAACACACTGGGAGGGTTTGCATCCAGTAGAGCACTCGTGGGAAAATCACCATCCCTAAGGCGGCCACTCTACCCAACAGGGACAAAGGGAGGGGCGCCCAGGCCTGCAACTGCGCTCGGAATTTGGAGAAAATCCGTTCAAAATTCGTTCGATATAACAATGCCGGCTTCTTAGTCAACAGAATACCCAGATAAACAAAAGATTCATCAGCCCAGCGGAGCGGAAATTTCCCAGGCCAGCCCACCCGCAGAGTACCCCCCACATCTAAAGCCTCCGATTTATCCATATTGATACGCAGCCCCGCAAACTTACCATACAGAGAGAACTCCTCAAGTAATTGAGCCAGAGACTGCTGAGGACACGTAAGATGAACGAGTATATCATCGTCAAAGGCAGCCACCTTGAACCCATGGGACCCAATTCGCACTCCGCATATACCCGCGGACTCCTCTATCCTCCGTATCAGCGGATCCAGGGTCAAGACAAAAAGTAAAGGGGACAGCGGGCAGCCCTGTCGTGTACCCCGTTCCAAGTTAAATTTGTCCGATAGCACTCCGTTACAAAGAATTCCAGCAGTAGGGTCCGCATAGAGCAACTCCACCATCTTACAAAAAGGGTCTCCCAACCCATAGTAAGGCAAGAGATATTTCAGGTAGTCCCATTGCACTTGGTCAAACGCCTTTTCGGCATCAAAACTAATTAGTAATGATTGGAGATCCCGCTCCCGTACCCACTCAAGGGACGCCAAAATCCTCCGCATGTTCCGCACTGCATAACACCCCTTAACAAACCCAACCTGCGATTCGTGCACCAAATCTCCTAAGACAGACGCAAGTCGATCAGCCAAAACCTTAGCCAGTATCTTCAAATCAAAATTCAGTAAAGAGATAGGCCGATAGGAAGCCGCTTTAGTAAGGTCCTTTCCCGGTTTAGGTATTAGAGTTATATACGCATGGTTAGTGCCCCAACCAAACTTCCCCTGGGCCACTCTTCGATGGTACATTTCCAATAAGGTCCGGGGCACTGAGTCCCCTAAAAGTTTATAAAACTTGGTCCCAAACCCATCAGGGCCAGGCAGGCGCTTTACAACAACTAGCATTCTGAATAACTCTACAGACTTCGTCCACCGTCACCGGGGCATCCAGGTACGCCCGCTGGTCTACCGTCACCTTTGGCAACTGCACTGCTCGTAAGTAGGTCAGCATCTCTGTCGGAGCCCCCTCCCTCCTCGCGTAGAGCTGCTGGAAAAAGGAGCGAAGCAGCCGAGCTATGGCTGTACTGTCCTTGTGTAAGCGACCCTGATCATCCCGTAACGCCGCAATCGACCGAGTACCCCGGTTACCTCGTAGGCAACGCGCCAAACGTTTCCCAGGCTTGTCCCCAAAGCGGTAAAGTTGGTACCTATAATACATGTGAGATTTCTTCGCCCGCTGATGAAGTAGTTCGTTGAGAGACGTTTGCAACTCCCAAAGCCTTCGCTTATTAACCGCACTGGGGTCTCCCGCACACCTACGTCGGGCTCTCACCATCTGCTTTTCCAACTGAACAATCTGCGTTGCCAAAAGTTTGCGCTTTCTCGCCACATATGCAATAATATCCCCCCGCAACACCACTTTGGCTGTTTCCCAGAGCAACTCTGGATCATCTCTGTGCCGCTCATGATGAACCAGAAATTCTTGCCAGTACTGTCTGATCTGCGTTCGAAAGTCAGCATCATTATACAGCCCCATGGGAAACCGCCAGAGCCTTGTCGGCGCCGCCAAGCCCCCCCATCCAAGGTCTACCCAAACCGGGGCATGATCAGACACCGCACTAGGACCGATCTGTGCGTCTCCTACCTGCGCAAAAAGCCTTTCCGTAACCAAGACATAGTCAAGTCGAGCGCTAGTCCCATGGGCTCTTGATTGGTGGGTGAAATCTTTCTCAAACGGATGCAGTAACCGCCAGGGGTCAACGATTTTCAAACGATCACACAATCCCTGCAACGCTTTAGTGGTTGGAGCACGTCTGTTCTCCGCCCTGCTGCCCGACGTATCCATCTCTATATCCAACACCCCATTCAAGTCCCCAGCCAATATCAAAGGAACATCAGGCAATTGTTCCACTCTAGATGCCAATCGGGCATAAAACGCCCTATCCAAAACATTGGTACTATACAAATTACCCAATACAATAGGCCTGCCCTCAAGACTACCATACAGCAAAATATATCTACCTTCAGGGTCCGAGTACTCCTTTTCCAACTCAAATCGAACCCGTCTACTGATCAGTATGACCACTCCACCCTTTTTCCCCTTAGCTGGGGCCCCCCTGCTCTGCCCCACCCATGCTTTTTGCAATTTAGCATGCTCTTCAGCCGTCTGGTGGGTTTCCTGTAACATAGCAATATCACAGTGCAACCTGGCTATGGCCTGCAACACTTTATACCGTTTGATCGGGTTACCTACCCCGCAGACATTCCAAGAAATAATCTTCAGGTTGGACAGTGGTTAAACAAGACTGCTTTAACGATCCTGCACAAACAATGGGGATGGACCCTCCCAGCCTGAGGTCCCGCCTCAACCCTCGTGGCGCTCCAACATTCCACACACATAATTGACCTATAAGGCCTCTGTGCTCCCTGCTGCCCCCACCCCCCTCCCCCCCCCACCAACTAACCCTCTCCTCTTCCCCTTATACTCATACCCCATCCCCTCTCCCTTACCCCCTGCTACCCCTACCCTACACTCAACCTCTAGCCACCTCCCCTCTCCCATCAAGAGTCACCTGGGATGTGAGTGGGACCCCCCTCCCCTCTCCAAGCTATCCTCTTAGTTGGGTATGGACCCAGAATAGCCCCTCCAGGCCCAGGGAGGCATATAGACTAGAAGACTGCCAGCCCTACCCAACCTGGCGGGCGGCATATCCCATAGCCCCACAGCTGTACTCGCCCTCACGCTCACTCAAACCCCCGGGCCGCCCAAATTAGTATAAGTTCCCAAGCCCTAGGTGCCATTCTCCCACCATCTTCAGTTATTACCCCTTCCCCAACAACCCCCCCCCTCCGAAACAGGTTCAAGCGCTACAGGCAGTCTGGCCCCGTTAAGACTACCCCATCAATACCCCGTCCTCTTACCCCCCTCCCAATCCTTCCCACACCCACAGTTGCACATTTCCAAAATAGATACGTAATCACATACTTAACATCAACAAAACACAACTCAAGCATACAACAGGCATCCCGAATTATAGCTCAGTACTTTACATTGACAATAGGCCAAACCAGCTCTCCATGTTCTGCGGAGGCGGGCTGGGCTGCAATCAGGAGGAGACTGCCACAGCCGACCACCAACGCAGTCACCCTGCAGCGTGATCCATGCACCAGAGCCCCACGGATCAGGCCGGCGCGGCCAGCCCACCGCACCAGCCAAAGCTAACTCACAGGGTTCAGGCGCAGGTATTGGGGCAGCAACATGGCATCCCGCCACCCCCAACTGCCAGCCAGGTCCACCCCGAAGCTGCCAATGCAAGCAGTAGCCCACAGATGCAAAGGTTCTTCGATCCAGGTCCCAAACAATCCAGATCGTGCTAAAATGCTGTGAGCTCAAATCACCGGCCCAGCGGAAATCCCCCGTAGGCCCCGGGAGCCGGGCGGCTGCTAACAAGATCAAGTCCTCAGCGACAAGATGGAAAGTCGAGGCCAGCACTCTCCTTCACCTCCAACAGGGAGGCCTGCGAAGCAGACCGCAACTTGTAACCGCTGGGCGCTCACTGTTCCCCGGGGCTCACTACCACCTGCGCTAGCAGTTGTTCCACATAGGGACTCGCCTCCGCCGCTGACTCAAACACCCGGTGTGTGCTCTGGTGCAGTACATGCAGCCGGGCGGGATACTGCATGCTGAAGCGGATCTTGGCTGCAATCAGTCGTTGGCATATCGGGGCGTAAGTCTTACGACGAAGACTCAGTGCCGCAGAGTAGTCCTGCGTTATACGAATCTTCGCAGTCTCCCACTCAACGATTCCTTTTTTCTTGGTGGCTCTTAACACTGTATCGTTTTGCACATAGCACAGAAACTTGGCTAGGACCACTCTAGGTCTACGATCTCCCGATTGCTGTTTAGGCCCTAATCTGTGGGCTCTTTCCACCACAATAGGCCTGCTCAAATCAGCCTCATCTAGTAGAAAAGCAGACAGGTTCTCCACGTATTGCCGCAGATCTTTATCCGGGATGGCTTCCGCAATTCCCAAAAAGCGTAGATTATTGCAGCGAAACCTGTTTTCGAGATCGTCAAGTTTTATTGCATGCGCTTTAGATTCTTTCTGCACTGCAAGAAGCTCCCGCCGTAAGTGCTCCACTTCCTCCTCCGTGTGAGAAATACGAGTTTTGTCCTCTTGCACACGAGTACCCAGCAAACCCAGGGAACTCTGAAGTGTGTCCATCTTTGCATGCAGCGCTTCAAATTGCAGAAATAGTGCACTTGTGACAGTGGCAGAGATCTCTTCAGTCATAGTCGATGTAGCCGCAGCACCTTGCTTCGGGGGGGAGTCCGCCATTTTTGAGGCACCTGCCAGGCGTTCCTTTTCTCGTCTCCCTGCCTTTACCGCAGTCGCCATCCTGTTTTTCAATTCTCATATGGCAGCTCCTAGTCCTTGCGAGTATGCTGGGTCCTCAGCAAGCCCAAAATCGATACAGAACACGGTATTATATCAATGTTCAGGGGAGAAGGGCCCGGAGCTCGAGCAACTCACGTCCTCTCAAGCTCACCACATCACGTGACTCCCAGAGTGTACATATTTAAGTATTCGAATCTCTTCTCATAAGTCTTCTGATGCAGGCTCCAAATCATTTTGGTCGCCTTCCTCTGAACTCTTTCCAGTCTTTTTACATCCTTTGTGAGATATGGTCTCCAAAACTAAACACAATATTCCAAGTGAGGCCTCACCAGCGACTTCTTCAGTGGCATTGGTACTGCTTCCATTTTTCTGGTAATTCCTATCTGTATGCAAGCCAGCATCCTTCTGACTTTTGCCACTGCTTTGTCACACTTTCACCACCTTGAAATCCTCAGAAACAGTCACTCCGAGGTCCTTCTCCTGGTCCATGCACATCAATTTCTCGCATCCTATCACATACAGTTCCCTTGGATTTCTGCTTCCCAAGTGCCTGACACTGCACTTCTTCACATTAAATCTTAACTGCCAAGCATTAGACCATTCTTCCAGATTCTGTAGATCTTTCTTCATGTTATTCACTCCCTCAGGGGAGTCCACTCTGTTGCAAATTTGTGTCATCTGTAAAAAGACAGACTTTTCCATTCAGTCCTTCAACAATATCACTCACAAATATATGTATCTCACACTTCTTCACCTCACACAGTGAACGCCATGGCTATGTATTTCTGCACAACTGTCTGTTTCTGTGGAATAAATAAAAGAAATAATTAAATATATTTATACCATTTCTTCTTATCCAGTAGAGAATGTATACAGTTTGGGAGGATATTGAATGAGATACTTTGGAGGCTAAATTGTGCAGCAGTTTTAGCTTCTTGCTTTTACTGCCATGGTTGAAATCTGCTGAGAACACTTTCTCTGCCTATTCTCCACCCGGTTCCATATTTTGGTGAAATAATGTGAGTAGAAAGGCCTAGTGGTTACCGTGGAAGCAAGGAACCAGGGTTCATAACTCACTTCCTCTATTGATATTTCTTATAATCTTGGGCAAGTCACTTTATCTTTTATTTCCTTAGATATCCACTTAGACTGTAAGCAATGTTCCTGCTAACCTGCGCAATGTTCCCGCTAATCTGCGTTTCTGCGCAATGTTCTCCGCTAATGCCGGCGGAGGACCCGGCGCAGATTAAAGAGAACATTGCGAGGGTGCTGCAGCATGTGTCTAACAGGGTCTAACACATGCCGCAGCACCCTCGCAATGTTCTCTTTAATCTGCGCCGGGTCCTCCGCTGGCATTCCTGCCGGTGGGGGGAGGGGCAGAGCGTCGATCGCTCTGCACCTCCCCCCGCCGGCAGGAATGTTAGTGGCGGACCCAGTGCAGGTAAGTGGGAACATTGACTGTAAGCTGTTAAGTTTAATAGTACAGTACCATGGCTGGTGCAGACTATAGTCTAGTATTTTGGCCGCTCTGCCATGGCAGTAATGTCTGGTAGTCCAGGGCTTTAGGAGCATGGATGAGGCACCTTTGTGTATATCGAGAATAAAATTTTGCTCGGCCTGGATCAAAAATTCATCTCTCAAGACCAAAATCTGGTGCAGATCCAACAGGTCTCTCTGTGGCCAGTCCAACATAGCATGCACAGGAGATGTTTTCCAATGGGGCGAAATCGGTATTTCCATTATTGTTTGTGCCTGTTCAAAATTATTTTGACTCCCTGGGAGATATGGGAATAGTGACCCCAGGGGATCTAGCAGCTGACAGGGTAGGTCAGAGCCCTGAGTCTTTTTTGTCTCCAGCTTATGAAAGGGCTCTATTGACTGTACCAGCAACTGTAACCTTAGTCTGTATTTGAGATGCCTTAATGACACTTCAGACTTCACCGATGAAAAGAACGGACTGTGTCATGAGTCCCTCTGTTCAACTGTAGGATGGGGATGAGGAACTGGAAAAACACTATACAGACTGTGAATCCAAATTGTGATCCCTAACTGTCAGTTTTAGACCTTTGCTCTGATTAACGCTAAGCTAGAGGCATTTGAAAATCACAGCAAAAGAATGAATTTGAGATTTATACAATTCACCAATGTCCTTGGTCTTACCAATGGATATGTTGTGGGATTATTATAGAAAACCTTTGTTTCCATCAAGAGCTATTTAGATGGGTTGTGTAGGAGGAGAAGCGGCTGAGATTTCAGAACATAGCTTGGGATGTCACAGGATTGCTTCAGAATTCCCAAATGGAGGTGAAAGGAGGAGGACCCTTCTTAGTGACCTATGTTTTTGAACATAAGATCCAGACACCTAGGTTGTCCTTTAAATTAAGGCATGTCATTTTTGGGGGTCTGATATTTGCTTTTCCTGATATTTCTAGTGCCTTCAGGAGATACGTAAAACATTTCTGTTGCATTGCCGTTTTCCATAGCTGTGTGTAGTTCAATAGATTTTTAAGACCCCTCTCAATCACAACATTTCCCTGATAGTATGATTACCTCTGCTTACAGTTAACTATCTGGTGCTTAGTTTATTTCATTCATTTAGTTCACATCTTCTTCAGGAGTAGCTCAATGCAAGTTTGTTGTTGCTAAGTTCCATTGAGTCGATTATCAACTCATGGCGACACTGGATAGTTGTCCCAAATTATATTCAGTTTTCAGTCAATTAGCTAATTGTTGACCGAGTAGCATCCATAGCTGCTGTTATGCTATTGATCCATCGCATTGCTGGCCGTCCTCTATTGTATCGACCTTCAACCTTGCCAAGCATGGGGTGGGGAAGCAGAAGGGCGAGTTTGTAATTGCTAGCATTCTGCACTTGTTTTGACATAGAATTTTGAATTTTGTGTGCAAGATTCCAGCAGGAATAAAAGGTTTGGTGCTGGAGGCACCTGCGTATATTGCCTATGGGAAAATCCAGATCTGCCTATCTAGTAAACTCATTCTAACTCTACTGCCCTGGCCATCAGTAAGTGTTTTTCAAACAGCCATAAATTTATTGTTTAAAAAAAAAAGCTTATAAAAGGCTCTGTCAGAGTTCATGGTAGACTTGTGTTTGTGTCTTCGGACAAGGGTGACATCAGTTTGGTAATTATTTGCACAGGACAGCAAAATGGGTAGCATTGGGCCTGGGCACAACCAAAGCAAAGCAGTATGTCCTGACAACAACCAGCGGACCTCAAAAAACCATCGGCATCTGTGTACTTTTATAGATGGAGGGTGGACAAGTTCCAGACAGCCTATTTACCCAGGTACATAACTTTTGAAAGTGCCCTCATTAGGATTAATTTTATAATAGGGTATTTAGGTTAATGAGGCAGAAAGGGATTTAGTTTTAGCCTATTTTATAAAGACACATGGAAGGGAATTTTAGAAGGGATGTCCAAGTGTAATCTGAGATGTCTAAGCCAGAACATCTGGAAAAAAAAGCAGGCACATCCAGGTGCAGATATGATTTCATAAATGTGGATGTGCCCAATAGGGACGTCTGCGGAGGTATCTACATAGATGTTACTGGAATAGTATTTCAGAACCTGGATGTCTAGCAATAGTCTAATGGTTAGAGTAGTGGCTTGGAAACAAGGAAGCCTGCTACTATCTTTGATATTGTGCTGGGTACTGGGGGTGATGGAGTGCTTCTTCTCTACATGTTTTACAGCCAGAATGAGCACTTTTCAGATACTTGTTCATGCCTGGAGCAAGTCTAAACTTAAACTCCGGACGTCCAGAATGTTTCTGAGATTAGGCGAGGACATCTAGATTCCTGGGAACGCCTCCACCATGTCTTTGTTCAGACTTGGACGTCGGACTTCCGGTGACGTCAGCGGGGCTAATGGCGGCATGATTTAGGCTGTGCCGCCAAAGCCTGCGTTTAAGGGGGAATTAGCACCCCTAAGCTGCGGAATCTGCGTGCCCAAAGTGAGGGCTGAGAAGGGGAAGAGCTCCGGGCAGACCCACTGGCGCGGAGCGGCCAGCTGCCCCGTTGAGGAGCCGGAATAAGCGGTGCCGGGAAGGTGCCTTAGGGGCCTTGCTGACCGCGTGGCGAAAACCAAAAAAGAAAAGCAAACAAAAAGCCCGACGGGAGCGGGAGCGAGAGCGGTGCGGTGTCGGCCAGCCCAGTGGTCAGGCGAGCGGCGGCGGCCCCGAGAGAAGGTGATTCGCTGCTCCGGCACACTACAACGCTGCACATTTCCATCCTGAAGCCCGAGGTGAGCGGAGCGCCAGGGAGCAGCTGAGAGCAGGGCAGCAGGAACTCCGTGTCAGAGAGGAGGTGGGAGTTTGCGCCAGCAGCCGGAGGCCGCCGGGGATAGCTGCAGAGCCCGAGCCAGATCCCGGAGTGGAGGCAGGAGCCTAGTGCTGGCGGCAGTGCACGGCACGGTGAGCAGGAGAGCAGACTGAGGTGGAGTGCCAGAAGGCGGTGGTGCAGATTGATACGGAGCCCGGGGTGCCAGGAGGACGCCTAGGGGGGCAGCCCCGAGTGGAGAGCGACAATACAGAGGTGAGCGGCTCGGGGGTACAGTGGCCCCGGGTCGGTGAGGCTCCAGAGCAGCAGCGTTAGCGCAGCAGAGCGGACTCCAGGTGCAGGATTTAGGGGCGAAGCCAGGAGTCGTCCCCCCCAGCAGGACCGGAACCCTAGGGAAGCTCAAGGTTCCCCACACATAAGTATGGAGAAAAACAAGGGGGCTGTAGCGGCACGAAAAAAACTGGCGGACTTTCGCTCCCCCTACGCGACAGCTAAAGGTGGTAAGGAGGGGGAGAAAGAGCCGACCGCAGGCGGGAGACCCCAAAGACGTGGGAGAGGAGATGGACCACGGAGCCGGATTGGGGGATTTGTCCCAACTAAAAGCCTGGCTCACTGACATGAAAGACGAGATCAAAACTGAAATCGGCGGAGTGAAGCGCGAACTTCAAGAGTCCATACAGTCATTACGGCAGGATATTGTGGACATTGGCAACAGAGTTGAGAAGATGGAGCTCCAGCTGGAACAGTACGGAGAGGAAATGACAGACCTACAGCGGGGCTGGGAGGCTCTCCAGCAGACCCAGGTGGACCAGCAGATGAAGCTGGAGGATCTGGAAGACAGGTCCCGGCGCTGTAATTTACGGATCCGGGGGATACCTGAGGAGCCTCAATATCGCAACTGTGAAGAGGTACTACTGAGGGTGTTCAAATCCCTGTTGCTGGCTGCGGATTTTCAGGGGGAGATACCGCTGGACCCATCCCCCATTGAACGAGCCCACCGTGGTTTGGGGCCGATACCACTATGTCGCGGGGTTTGTTGTCACGTATGTCTACATACGTATAAGATAAAAGAGGGACTACTACAAGCGGCGCGGAAAGTACGACAGATTACATGGGAGGAACATCCTTTGGAGCTATTTCAAGACCTGCCAGCGGGAACGTTACAACGCCGGCGCAGCCTGAAGGCGGTGACAACGTACCTGCGAAAAGAGGATATTCGATATAAATGGCTGTTCCCCTTTGGGTTGCTCATCACTTGTCGGGGGAAGTCCAGGAGAGTACAAACCAGTGAGGAGGCTTGGACTGTTCTCCGAGATTTTGGGCTGCCTAATATACCAGAAGAGGGGCGGCCGTCGGCAGGAGAGCTGACCGCGACTGTGAAACCCCCAAATACGAAGCGGAATCCACAGAGATGGCACAGAGTCCCCACGGCCAAAAAGCGGGCGGCGAGGCTGAACAGAGAGAGCCTGGGACTGTCAGCAGCTGATCAGGCCATCAGCTGAAACTGTGGACTCTGAATGTGAACTGTTGAGTCAGTGGGGGTCTTCATGTTATGGTAACTCTGAGATGCCAATGTAGGGGAGGGGGGGAGGGGCCCGAGTGTAGGGGAAGAGGGAGGAGGGAAGGCTTGTAGGGGGGGCCTGGGTAGCCGGGGGTGAGGATGGCAGGGGGGGCAGCGATGAGATAGGGGGTAGGGTGGGGGTAGGCAGGCGAGGCCCGTTTTCAGGTCACCAGTACGGAAGACGATTCTCTCTTACTGAGAGGGGGGAGGGGTGGGGGTGGGGAGGGGGGTAGAAGGGGGGGGAGGGAGGCGGATAGGAGAAGGGGCGAGTGGCAGAATGGGTGAGCTTAAAATAATTACACTAAATGTTAAGGGGATTAACTCACCTTTTAAGCGACAACAACTTTACTCAGAGATATCTCGCCAGAAGGCGGATATAGTCATGCTTCAAGAAACACACTTGACAAGGGCCACTGAGTGTCTGGTTAAGCACAAAGGGTATGGGGTCTGCATTCATGCTTCTAACATGTTGGAGAAGAAGAAGGGAGGGGTTGCCATACTACTTGCCACACGTTTAAAATTTCAGGTGGTGACTGTGGTGAGGGACAAAGGGGGGAGATATGTGATGGTACGGATGAAACTAGGGAATGTATGGTATTGTGTAGTGAATGTGTACGCACCCACCGGGGGGCAGAGTGAATTCTGGACAAACCTGAACGGGGAGCTGGGGAAACTGGGAGATGGGATTATCCTCTGCGGGGGAGACTTTAATCTCACATGGAACCCCACGCGAGATTCCACAGGGGCACGGGAGGGAAAGAGGGGGATCGCAAGCGCTATCGTAGTTTTGTGAAACAGCACTGTTTGGTTGATGCATGGCGGCTGCACCATCCAGGGCGGAGACAGTTTTCCTTTTACTCGCCAGTGCACGGGTCCTATTCCCGCATCGATGCTATATGGGTGTCTAAAGAGGTGGGGGGGAAAATAAAGGCGGCGGATATGGAGTCTATCACATGGTTTGATCACGCACCAGTGGTGGTCTGTTTGAATGTGGCGGACGAAGGGAAAGGGCACAGGTTCTGGAGACTCAATGAGTCCCTTTTGGAGGAGGAGCAGGTCCGGGCCGAAGTGGAGAAGGGGACGACGGAGTATTTTCGACTTAATGATAATGGGGAGGCCACCTGGGGGGGCATCTGGGATGGCTACAAGGCGGTGGTACGCGGTATCTTAATCAAATGGGGGTCACGAAAGAAGAGGGAAAGGGAGGAGACAGAGCGCCTCCTCCGGGAACGGTTATTGGAATTAGAAGAACTGGATGGGCAAGGGAGAGGTGGAGCCTACAGGGGTTCGGTGTTGGCGGTGCGAGCGCAACTCAACGAGTTGCAGGCAGAGAAGATCAGGTACCAGATGCAGCTTCTGCGGCAGGAGGCATTTGAGGGGGGGAATAAGGCTGGGCGGTACTTGGCCCAGCGGTTGAAGCAACAGAAGCTTCGTTCCCATTATCATAGGGGTCCGGCGTAAGGGGGGGGCTTTGGTCACTAAAGACGAGGAAATTCGGGAGGCATTCAAGGACTTCTATAGGGAGCTGTATAAAGCGAAAGAACAGCACCCCGTTGAGAGGGGGGCACACTACCTGGCCTCTATAGGCTTGCCTAAATTGGGAGTGAATGACCAAGAGGACTTAAACCAACCGATTCAGCCTGCTGAAGTGGAGCAGGCGATTAAACAGTTAAAATTGGGGAAGGCCCCGGGTTTGGACGGGTTCTCCGCTAGGTTCTACAGGACCTTCGGAGGCCTGCTGATTGGGCCCTTGGTGAGACTCTTTAACCAACCTCGGGAGGGCGGGACATTAGCGGATACCATGGGCTGGGCGGGCATCACGATGATTCATAAGGAGGGGAAGGACCCGCGGGAGTGTGCCTCCTACAGGCCTATCTCCCTGCTCAACTTGGATGTTAAGCTCTTGGCCAAGATCCTTACCGCCAGGCTGAATAAAGTCATTGGGAAATTGATTCACCAAGACCAGGCAGGGTTTATCCCGGGCCGCCAGGTTGCTGATAACATTCGGAAGGTCCTCAATATCATTTGGGCTAGCGAGAGGGGAGGGGAGGAGGCGCTCTTGCTCTCGCTGGACGCGGAAAAGGCGTTCGACCAAGTGTCCTGGCCTTTCCTCTTTCAGGTGCTGGAGAAGGTAGGGCTGGGGGGGGGGGAGTTCCTAACGTGGGTGCAGGCGCTTTATGCGCATCCAAAGGCGTGTGTACGGGTAAATGGGGCCCACTCGGAGTTTTTTGGTCAAGGGCGGGGAACGCGGCAGGGCTGCCCCCTGTCTCCGCTGCTGTTCGCTTTAGCCATGGAGCCTCTGGCGCAGCGGATACGGGACAGGGAGGACATTTTGGGTATAACTGTAGGGAGGAGTGCTTATAAAATATCCCTGTTCACGGATGATATAATTTTAAGCCTAGCGTGTCCCCGGATGAGCCTGCCTATAGTGAAGTGGGAGTTGGAAGAATATGGTGCAATCTCGGGGTTTACGATCAATCAGACAGAATCAGAAATCTTGAACCTGACGGTTCCTAGTGGGCTAGCCCATACTCTGGCTACGAAATATCCCTTCAAGTGGGCTCGAGGATGTATCCGGTATCTAGGCATTTGGATAAGAAACAAAATAGATGAGTTGTATAATTTGAACTATGGGAGGGTGCTGGGGAAGATAGAGGGATGGTTGGAGGGGTGGGGACGGGGGTACTTATCCTGGTTTGGGCGCATAGCGATGGTTAAAATGATGCTGGTGCCCAGATTGTTGTTTCTTTTTCAGACGCTTCCAGTAAGGGTCCCCCCACATAGTTTAAAGAGGATACAGCGGTTGATCCACCGGTTTATTTGGGTGCAGCGGCGGCCTAGGATAGCCCAGCAGGTTTTGCAACGGTCTAGAGGGGAAGGGGGTTGGGGGTGCCTAACATACGTAAATACTATGAGGCAGCGCAACTCAAAGCGGTGTACGAGTGGCAAAGGGAAACATCCAAATCCTGGGTCAAAATGGAGTATGAGTTGGTTGGGGGACTGGACCTGGAAAGGGTGATCTGGCGGGGGTATAAGGGAATGGACCAATATGCTGTGAGCCCCATGGTAGCGAACAGTTTGAGAATTTGGAAACGTCATAAATCCCAACTTGTTCCGGATAAGGGTTATATTCAGGGGATGACTATAGAGGCGTGCTTCGAGCGGGGTCAGGGCCCCGGAGTGCACGTATTACGTAGATGGGCTAGTACTGGGTTGACACATGTCCAACAGGTCATTCACTCTCAGGGGGTTCACCCGTTTGAAGGCCTTCGGGACCTCTACAAGCTGGAAGGGAGCGATCATTTCGCTTACATGCAGTTGTGGAGCTTTCTGAGGCAACCTAAGGTATGGAAGGATCTATGGGAGAACCGGGGGTGGTTTGAGGCTATCTGTAATGGCCAGGGGGGGAAAAAGGGGGTCTTGTCCAGAATTTACAAAGGCCTACTGGGGACTGGAGAAGGTAAGCTTCGATACATGTTGCAATGGGAGGAGGACTTGGGGGTGTGCTGGAGTGTGGAGAGCTGGGAGAAGATCATACAGACGATTGCTTCTGTGTCGATAGCAACACAAATCAAAGAGAATGCATATAAAGTTTTATACCGATGGTATTGGACGCCAGTGCGTCGCTTGAAGGCTGGGAAGGGGAGGGACGATTTATGCTGGAGGGGATGTGTGGAGCGAGGAGATTGGTTGCATATGTGGTGGAAGTGTGATAGGTTACAAGTTTATTGGGGGCTGGTTTGGGAGGCGATTTACGGGATGACTGGGCAGAAACTCCATGGGCAGCCAGCGGCTTGTTTGCTGCATAAACTCGATGGAAGTCTCTCGAGACGGGAGGAGGGGGTTCTGCATCATTGTATAGCAGCTGCCCGATGCGAGATAGCCCAGCATTGGGGGGGGGGGGGGGGCAGAGCACTCCCCAGTTGGCAGGTTTTGTGCGAAGAGTGGCTGAGGTGAGCCTGATGTATAAACTAACGGAGTTGAGGCGGGGGACAGGAGGGAAAAGCGTAGCATATTGGCAGAAGGTTTGGAGATGGTTGGAGGGCTGGAAGGGGAGGGGGGGAAGGGGGGGTTGGGAGTAGGACGTACCTAACTGGGGTGGTTGGCCAGGCTGTCCGGTGAGTGTTGAGTGGAAGGGTTGGAGATAATGCATGGGGGACGGGCGAAGTAAGGGGGGGGAGGGGGGGTTAGTTAGTTGGTCTGGTAGTCTCTAATTTAAGTAAGGGATGGGGGTGGGGGGGGGAAGGGGGAAGGGATAGATTTGGCTGGTTTGTATGCACTGTTGTATGTTTACATTGGGATTGTTGATGAGGTTGATGGTTGTTGGTTTATATGAACCATAATGTATACAAATGGTCCTTCACTGGTTTGTATTGTATTTCTCTTACCAAACCTTCATAAAATTCTGAATGGAAAAAAAAAGACTTGGACGTCCTCATGCTGGGGATGTCCACAGAGCCAGCTTCTAAAATGGCTCTGGAGACGTCTCTGTGCTTTGGAAGTTTCTATGCCAATTTTTGGATGTCCGAAGCACAAATAGAGCTTCCAAAATAACCCCATAGGCACCTATGTGTCTTAATAGAATACTAGCGCAAATCCTGCAGAAATCGTGCCGAGATTGAAGGCATGGAAATTATGACTGAGAAAGATGTACAGGAGGCACATATTTTATAAAATACATGCATAAATTGTGACTCTGCTCACATTCTGTCCAAACCTTGCCCCATGCACACCTACTGTACACGTACATGCCACCTTGTGCCACTCATACGTTTAGACCTGACCTCATTTTATAAGAATCTATTTACACGTGAAAATAGTTTATAAAATTATCCTCATTATGGGGCACGTTTGCTAAAGAATGCGTGGGTAGTGCGTGTTTGGGCCACAATTTTAGCATGGAGGCCCTCACCGACTTTAGGGGGTGTGTGCATCTGTCCCCCTCCATTGGCATATTCCTAACATGTGGCACTATGGATATGGCATGCAGGTGCACTTAATACCACCAACTGAGGTGGCGTTAACGTGCACCTATGCTAACAGCAACATTTGTAGTTATCACAATCCCATAATGCCATGTTAGTCACAATGCGCCCTCAGTGTTCATCTTACCACAGAGGCTTTGCACTTAGCCTGCATTACAGCCTTGCTAGGAGTTAGTAAAAGGGCCCCTTAGTTATATGGAGAGTCGTTGTATGCGGATCCTCAAAAAAATCTGAGAATATGCTGTGGGTGAGTTTAGTATAGCGTCTTGATATGCCACCTTTCAACACTTAAGCAACCCATTTTAAAATATATCATGAAAGGAATAATTTAATTAGGCAGAAAGGAGAAACAGTGACAGCAGAAAGAAAGGATATGATCTAAGAAAAGCGAGGGAAAGTGTTTGCTGTCCCAAAGACTGACCCTACCCTCTCACTCATGCTGCTGCTAGTGTGGTGTGGAAAATGAGAGTATCGGAAGTGGATTTAAGACTTGGAAGTATGATTTGAACCACATATGCAATTCCCAGATTTACTGACCTGCACTTTCCCTTTGAAAATGTTTCTCCTTCTTAACATCTCTGCATTCTGGGGAAGAGAGGGGCTTTTCCAACAGAATGGTCTCTACCTTACCGGGATGCAACCAGGCTGCTGACCTAAACCTTTAAAAAGAAGAGAGAGCAGTTTTTAAACTAGATAATATGGAAAATCCGACTGTCGCCCAAGAGCACATGGGTCGGAAGGATACTAGAAAAAGAGGGAAGTTAGGGCCTCCCGACAGAGAGGTTCTAATAAAGATAAAAGTAACCCAGATGCCTTTAAGTATAGAGCAGACAGAACTGAAAGATTCCAAATTACCCCTATCAACTGATAACCAGATTAATATGAATAAAATACAACCTCAAAAATGCTTGTATGTAAATGCTAAAAGTCTAAAAAATAAGATGGGAGAGTTAGAATATATAGCACTAAATAAAAGGTTAGATATAATTGGCATCTCAGAGACCTGGTGGAAGGAGGACAACCAATGGGACACTGTGATAGCGGGGTACAAACTATATTGCAATGATAGGATAGATCAAATTGGTGGAGGGGTTGCACTTTGTTAGAGAGGGCATTGAGTCACACAAGATTATAGTTTTGCAGGAAACAAAATACACTGTAGAATCTCTAAGGATAGAAATTACATGTAAAAAGGGGAAGGCGATGGCAGTGGGGGTGTACTATCAACTGCCTGGCCAGAATGAACAGATGGACGATGAAATGCTAAAAAATCAGGGAAGCTAACAAAAGTTACAATACAGTAATAATAATGGGTGATTTCATTTACCCCGGTATTGACTGGGTCAGTGTCACGGCAGGACATGCTAGGGAGATAAAGTTTCTAGATGAAATAAATGACGTCGTCTTGGAGCAGCTGGTTCATGAACTGACAAGAGGGGAAGCTATTTTGGATCTAGTCCTTAGTGGAACACAGGATCTGGTGCGAGAGATAAGGGTGTCGGGATCACTTGGCAATAGTGATCATAGCATGATCGCATTTGATTTAATAAATGGAGGAAGGACGGCAAGGAAATCCATAGTACTATGTTTTAACTTTCAAAAGGGAGACTATGATAAAATGAGGAAAATAGTTAAGAAAACACTAAAAGGAGCATCTGCAAGGGTTAAGATTTACATCAAGAATGGGTGGTGTTTATAAATACTATCCTGGAAGCCCAGACCAGATGTATTTCATGCTTTCAGAAAAATGGAGGAAAGGCCAGAAAAATGCCAGCATGGTTTAAAGGTGAGGCCAGAGAGGATGTTGTAGCCAAAAATGCTTCTTTTAGGAAATGGAAAAAGGAGCCAAATAACAAAAATGAGAAACAGCATAAGCACCGCCAAGTTAGATGCAAGGTATTGATAAGGCAGGCAAAGAAAGAATTTGAAAAAAAGCTTGCTGTGGAAACAAAAACACATAATAAAAACTTTTTCAAGTACATTTGTAGCAAAAAACCTGTGAGAGAGTCAGTTGGACCATTAGAGGGGTAAAAGGGTGCTAAGGGAGGACATGGCCATAGTGGAGAGACTGAATGAATTCTTTGCTTCTGTCCTTACTTAAGAAGATGTAGGGGAGTTACCTATGCCTGAACTGGTATTTAAAGGTGAATTATCAAAAGAATTGAAAGAACTATCGATAAACCGGGAAGATGTATTACAACTATTCAATAAACTGAAGAGTAGTAAATCATTTCGATGGTTGGTATACATCCAAGAGTATTGAAAGAACTGAAATATGAGATTGTAGACCTACTATTAGTATTTATTTATTTAATGGTATTTCTATCCCGCCTTCTCCTTCAATCAAGGCGGTTGCACAGCAAACAATCAGTAGAAGTGTTGCTTGGGTTCAGTGTGTGCATCATGTACAATGAAAGTGTGTGTGTGGGTGGGTTGATTAGTGTGCGCTATTTACAGCATGAGCTATATATATGTAAGTGTAGGGAGCGTGCAGGTAAGATTAGTCCATGGTTGTTGCACTCATTGAGTGTTCGGTCCGTAGTGCTCCAGGAATAGCAGAGTCTTTAGTTGTTTCCTGAAGTCCTTGGTGTCTTCGGTGGCTCACAGTTCGTCCGGGAGTGTGTTCCACAAGCCAGGTGCTGCCAGTGACAGTGCTCTTCGTGCGGTGGATTTACATGCTCTTGTGTAGTCTTTTGGCGTGTTGATAGTGTCAGATGTGGCTTTTCTTCTGGGTCTTGTACTGGTTTCGGGTTTTATGAGGGGTTGGAGACTGTGGGCAGAGTTCCTGTGTTTGATCCTGAATATGTTTAGGATTGTCTTGTATTTTATGCGTGAGTTGATTGGGAGCCAGTGTAGGTCTTTTAGGATGGGAGTGATGTGGTCTTGTTTGGATGCACCGGCTATTATTCGTGCTGCCGTGTTTTGGACCATTTGTAGTGGTCTGAGTGCCTGTTTTGACATGCCTGTGTAGATCGGGTTGCAGAAATCAAGTATGGGCGTTATGAGAGCTTGACAGACTGTTCGGAAATGTTCGTGTGTGAGGAGTGGTTTGAGGCGTCTGATTATTCTCAATTTGAAGTATGCGTTTTTGGTGGTCTTGCTGAAGTGTGATTGAAAGTCTAGCCTCCTATCAAGTGTTACACCGAGATATTTCACCTCGTTTTTGAGTGGTATGGATGCATTGTTGACCTTGATGGAGGATGGCGGGCTGAATTTGTTGTTTCGTGTGATGAGCAGTGCTTCTGTCTTGTTGTAATTTATGGTCAGGTTGTTGTCGTGTAGCCAGTCGGACATGTTGAGGCAGTCTGTTATTGTGGTGTAGTCTGGGTTGTCGAGGTTAATTGGTGAGTAGATCATGATGTCATCTGCGTATATCGTGTAGTGTATCTTGTGTTCTCTTATGATGTGGCAGATTGGTTGTATGTATAGGTTGAAAAGTAGTGCTGATAGAGCAGAGCCTTGTGGCACTCCTTGCCCAATCTTTGCTTGTTGAGATAGGTTGGGACCGATCTTGACCTGGAACTTTCGGTCAGTTAGGTAAGAGTTGAACCATCTTAGGGCGGTGCCATTTATTCCGATGTTTTGTAGTCTGGTTAGGAGGATTTTGTGGTCCACTGTGTCAAATGCAGCTGATATGTCTAGGAAGATCATTAGTGTTCCTTTTTTGTGGTTATCTATGGTTTGGAATATGTCGTTGAGTAGGTAAAGCAGCAGGGTTTCAACTCCGTGGTTTGGGCGGAAACCGTGTTGGTGTAAGTCCAGCGGGGCATGAGTGTCAATATGGTCTTGGAGTTGGTGTTGTACAGCTTTCTCTATGATTTTTGCCATTAGTGGTATGCTGGAGATTGGTCTGTATGCTGCTGGGTTGCTTTTGCCTAATGTGGATTTCTTCGGGATTGGTCGTATGGTGGCTAGTTTTAATTGGTCTGGCATGATGCCTTGTGTCAGCGAGTTGCGTACTATGTGGTGTATGGTGTTTATGTAGCTGTCCTTCGAGGCCTTGATCCAGGTGACAGGGCATGGGTCTGTTGGCGCGGTGCTTGTATTGAGTGCTGTGATGATGTCTGCCAGCTGTTTTTTGGATGGGGTGTTGAATTTCTCCCAAGTGTGGTTATTCTGGTCGGGCTGGTAGTTCCGTTTGTGGAAGCCTGTGGGCTAGCGTCCAGTTTCTCTTGTAGGTGATCTGCATAGTCTTGTGGGTCAATCATCACGTCGTTTTCGGGATTGGGTTCATTTGTTAGGTTTTTTACTATTTCGAATAGTTCCCTAGGTTTGTTGTAGGCTTTTAGTATGAGGTTTGTGTGGTGCTCCTTTTTTGTCTCATTAATTAGTTCATTGTATTTCTTTTGTTTTGCCATGTATAAGGCCTGTGTGGCGGGAGATTTGGAGCGCCTCCAGCGGCGTTCTAGCTTTCTTAGGAGTCTCTTTGCATTGCGTATGTCTTTTGAGTACCATGGGGTGTGGTGTCTACTGGGGTTGGGGGCTTTCCTTTTTTTGTGTTCACTGGTTCTTGCTGCAGTGTGGATGACAATGTTCCATTTTTGAATTTGTTCTTACAAGTTTTCGGTTCCGAGGTTCAGGTGGGGTAGTGTGTCCTGAAGGAATTGGTCCTTGTCAAAGCTCTTGAATCTTCTTTGCATTGTTGGTGTGTCTGCCGTCTTGTTGTCCCTCTCGCCTTGTGAGGTGATGTTTATTTTAATTCTGTAGTGGTCCGACCATGGGACTGAGGTGACTGTGGGTGTTGAGATGCCTCCTTGGTTGAATAGGTATTTGGGTGCAAATATGAGGTCTGGAGTTGATCCGTGTATTTGTGTTGGGGTGTTGATTACTTGCGTGTATTGTAGGGAGTCCATAGCCTGCAGGAAGACCTCTTTGTCTTTGTTGGACGCCGAGCTGAGGTTGAAGTCTCCCAGTACTATTAGAGGCTTGTGATTGGTGCTGAATGTGCAGACTGTCTCTAGGATGGAGGCTAGGTCTTCTGTTGGAGCGTGGGGAGCTCTGTAGATGAGGCATATGGCTACGTGTTTGTTCTCTACAGTGATTGTGTTGTATATGTCTGAGTTAGTGGAGTTTTTGGTTTTGAGCTTTAGTGTATTCTTTGCTATGATCAGGACTCCGCCTCCTCTCCTTTGTGTGCGTGGGCTGTTGAATGCAGCGTACATGGTGGGTATTAATTGATTGAGGAGTACATTGTCAGTGTTGGTGAGCCATGTTTCAGTAATACACAGGATGTCGGGTTGTTGCTTGTCTATGTGGTCTTTGATTGTGTTTGTTTTGTTCCTTATGGACCTGGTGTTGATCAGTTCTATGGAGATGGTGCTGGGGGTGTTTGTTCCCTTGGGGCTGTGAGTTGGGTTGGTGTATGGGTTGTGCCTGTGGTTTGGGTGTTTGAACTTCTTGGGTGTGATCCGGGTTGTGTGCTGTGAAGGGGTGTATGTATGTATGGGTGTTGGTTTAGACAAGGAAGATCTTGTCTTGCTAATCTGTTATGTTTTTTTGAAGGAGTGAATAAACAGGTGGACAAAGGTGAGTCGGTTGATATTGTGTATCTGGACTTTCAGAAAGCCTTTGACAAGGTCCCTCATCAGAGACTTTTGGCAAAACTAGAGAGTCATGGGTTAGGAGGCAGTGTACTATTGTGGATCAGGAACTGGTTAAAAGATAGAAAGCAGAGGGTAGGGCTAAATGGCCAATTTTCCCAATGGAGAAAGGTGAATAGTGGTGTACCCCAGGGATCTGTGCTGGGTCCGCTGCTTTTTGACATATTCATAAATGACCTGGAAAATGGAATAACGAGTGAGGTTATCAAATTTGCAGATGACACAAAACTATTTAAAGATGTTAAAACCCAAGAGGATTGTGAAAAATTGCAAGAGGATCTTGATAAATTGGAAGACTGGGCATCAAAATGGCAGATGAAATTTAATGTGGACAAGTGCAAGGTTATGCACCTAGGGAAGAACAACCCAAACTATGGTTACACGATGCAAGGTTCCACATTAGGAACCACCACCCAGGAAAAAGATTTAGGCGTCATTGTGGATACCATGTTAAAACCCTCGGCCCAGTGTGCAGCGGCGGCCAAGAGAGCAAATAGAATGCTAGGTATGATAAGGAAAGGAATGGAAAATAAAACAAAAGATATTATAATGCCTCTATATCGTTCCATGGTGAGACCGCACCTTGAATATTCTGTGCAATTCTGGTCGCCGTATCTTAAAAAGGATATAGCGATTTTAGAAAAGGTACAGAGAAGAGCCACCAAAATGGTAAAGGGGATGGAAGGATACTCCTATGAAGAAAGGCTAAAAAGTTTAGGGCTCTTTAACCTGGAAAAGAGACGGCTGAGGGGAGATATGATAGAAGTCTATAAATTAATGAACGGAGTGGAACGGGTAAACGTAGATCGATTGTTTACCTTATCAGAATATAGAAAGACTAGGGGACATGCAATGAAGCTACAGGGTAAACTATTTAAGACTAATAAAAGAAAATATTTTTTCACTCAACGTGTAATCAAACTCTGGAATTTGTTACCGGAGGATGTAGTAAAGGCTGTTAGTGTAGCTGGGTTTAAAAAAGGTTTGGACAAGTTCCTGGAGGAAAGGTCCATAAACCATTATTAAGAAGTGACCGAAGATATCAATGCTTGACCCAGTACAAGCATTGTGGTACTTGTGTCTCTTGGGGAAACTGCTAGGTACATATGACCTAGATTGGCCACTGTTGGAAACAGAATACTGGGCTTGATGGACCTTGGTCTGACCCAGTATGGCATATCTTATGTTCTTATCCAGATGGGCTTTGGGGGTGGGTAGTGAATGTTTGTGTGTTGAGGGATGAGGTAGGTTAGGAGGAGGTATATCGGTAGGTATACGGTTGTGGCCATGCTATGTTGGTAGTGGGCTTACTTGGCTGAGGTCTCTGTTGTTTCGCTGCCGATTAGGCTTCTCTTGTTGCTTTCTACTGGCAGGCTCTTGCTTGTCCTCTTCGTGGGTGTGTGGCGTTGGTGAGCGCGCCTGTGGTCGCGCCTAAGGGCCACGCCAAAGGGCCCTCTGGCGATGCCCTCAGGCGCGGGCCCGCCAGGCGCAGGCACACCCTGCTGGGGCGCCGCTTTTGAATCCTGCGGCTGGCTGGGGTGCTGGTGCTCCCACTGCCCCGATTGGGCAGGAGCTTCCAAGCGGGACGATTTCCCGCTTGGGCGCTCAACCCCGATCGGGGGAGCTGCGGAGGTCAGCGGGGGGTGGTGTTCGCTGCGGCGGCCCCGATTGTGCTGGGGCGCCACTTTTGAATCCTGCGGCTGGCTGGGGTGCTGGTGCTCCCACTGCCCCGATTGGGCAGGAGCTTCCAAGCAGGACAATTTCCCGCTTGGGCGCTCAACCCCGATCGGGGGAGCTGCAGAGGTCAGCGGGGGGTGGTGTTCGCTGCGGCGGCCCCGATTGTGCTGGGGCGCCGCTTTTGAATTCTGTGGCTGGCTGGGGTGCTGGTGCTCCCACTGCCCCGATTGGGCAGGAGCTTCCAAGTGGGACGATTTCCCGCTTGGGCGCTCAACCTCGATCGGGGGAGCTGCGGAGGTCAGCGGGGGGTGGTGTTCGCTGTGGCGGCCCCGATTGTGCTGGGGTGCCGCTTTTGAATCCTGCGGCTGGGTGCTGGTGCTCCCACTGCCCCGATTGGGCAGGAGCTTCCAAGCGGGACGATTTCCCGCTTGGGTGCTCAACCCCGATCGGGGGAGCTGCGGAGGTCAGCGGGGGGGTGGTGGTATTAGTAATCTGTGAACTATCATTAAAATCATCTGTAGTATCTGAAGATTGGAGAACAGCCAATGTAACGCCAATTTTTTAAAAGGGTTCCAGAGATGATCCAGGAAACTACAGACCAGTGAGCCTGATGTCAGTACCGGGCAAAATGGTAGAAACCATTGTAAATAATAAAATTAGTGAACATTTATTTACATTCTCTTATATACCGCGCTATTCTGCATCAGTGCGGTTTACATTGAACAAACTGAAATTACATTGAACAGGGCATTATAACTTGGAGATAACTATTTTACAGGGAACATGGGCTATGGAGGGTTAAGTGGCTTGCCCAAGACCACAAGGAGCACCTGTGGGACTAGAAACCCCAGTCCTTCCGGCCCAAGGTTGCTGTCCTCTAGTGGGATTTGACCCCCCAACCTTCTGGCCTGAAGTGCCTTGCCCCAACCACTAGGCCACTCCTCCACTCCATGTAAATAGTTATGGTTTAATGGGAGAAAGCCAATATGGATTTAGCCAAGGAAAGTCTTGTCTTACTAATCTGTTATATTTCTTCGAAAGATGTGAAAAGACAGGTAGACAAAGGTGAGACGGTCGATATATTGTACCTGGATTGGCAGAAGGTCTTTGACAAGATCCCTCATGAGAGATTCTTGGCAAAATTAAAAAGTCCTGGGATTATTGTGGATCAGGAACTCGTTAAAAGATAGAAAGCAAAGAGAGCTAAATGGCTAATTTTCCCAATGGAGAAAGGTGAATAGTGGAGTACCCCAGGGATCTGTGCTGGGCCCACTGCTTTTTAACATATTCATAAATGACCTGGAAATTGGAATAATGAGTGAGGTGATCAAACATGCAGATTACACAAAATTATTCAAAGTTCTTAAAACACAAGAGGATTGTGAAAAATTGCAAGAGGACCTTGATAAATTGGAAGACTGGACATCCAAATGGCAGATGAAATTTAATGTAGACAAGTGCAAAGTTATGCACCTAGGACTAGCAGAGAAAGATATTTCAGGCCCAATATTCAAAAGGATTAATGTGGTTAGCAGGACTGTTAACCATGTTAATCGCACTCGGGATATTCAGCGGCACAAACACGCCTAGTGCCACGGAATATCTGTGGGTTTTGCCGCTGTATGCTCTGATGTTATCTAAGGGTGGCACCTGATGATAACTGCTGTCGCCCAGTTATGGCAAAGCAAGTTGGGCACAGCAGAGTTAAAGAGTTTTGTCCCCACCTCTGTCTGCTGGAAATGTTTCTGATTCACAAATTTGTATGAATCAAGTTTTAGGGCCCATCATTATTTTCATTTAAGGAAAACAATTGAACTTTGGATGTGTTTCAGTATCATTTTTCTTTCTCTCCTAATCCTGCTTGAATCACTTTCCTTCCTTTTGCCCCTCCAGTCTGAGTGAGCTCTTGTAGTCAGCGGCAGGCTAAGGATACATTTGCTTGGACTAAGATTTATGAGGTCTGTTTCCTTTACAGATGGGTTTCCCTTCATGAATACTGTAAACAAGCCTTTTCTCTTGAACTCTTATCCCAGGGCTGGCAAGGGAAATCTCTTGTTCTATAGCAGCGTTTCCCACAGGGTGGCTTAGAGTGAGTATTCAGATGTGTGACTGGATTAAACGCCATCAGGAATGGTTGATAAGGAGAATTCAGAGTGGGAAGCAGCCTGGATAGCACTGCCTAAATTATTTTAATCCCTCTGTGTCACATTTATAGTAGTTCATTTCAGAACCAATATTGTTATCCTGAATTGGATGGGGACCAGGTTCCATTATTTGGTGTGAGATCCTGTGATTTTCACTCATCTTCCAGTTGGGTTCAGAGAATGAATGAAAGAACATTTGGGATACTAATTTTAAAGATCTGCTCAACGATGGATGCTTTAAAAATATCACCTCCCTCTTCCACCCCTATCAACAACTATACAGAATTCAGAATTTCTGATCTGCACACAATCTGTACTTTTTTTTGGGAGGGGAGAGGAGGTGTTGAAGCAAGGCATTCAGCCTTTCGTTATTCCTGCCAGCCTGGGCACCACTAGTTTGTAAAGCCTTCCTGTAAACTGTATTATTTATAAAAGTGAAAATACCCTGAGTTTGGTCTAGAAAGTAAGAAC
Source organism: Ichthyophis bannanicus (assembly GCA_033557465.1). Taxonomy (NCBI): domain Eukaryota; kingdom Metazoa; phylum Chordata; class Amphibia; order Gymnophiona; family Ichthyophiidae; genus Ichthyophis; species Ichthyophis bannanicus. The sequence goes on from CM066033.1 coordinate 552,077,707, forward strand.
AAGACCAGCTGAGCAAGAGCAAAAAAAAGTCCTGGATTTAGAGTTTACATATATTACTCCCTTTTTCCAAATCTCACCTCAAGACAGGTTACATTTAGGTCCATGAGATCTTGTCCCTGACCAAGAGGACTCCTAATCTGACTAGTACCTGAGGCCACTCAGGATGAGGTGAGTTTCCTAAACTGGTATAGCACCCATGTGAGTTTGCTTGAATGCGTGGAAATAAAGGCCAATAGTAAAACAGAATATAAGGGGATACCGTTTTATTGCACTATTTATTGCACCAGCTTTTTGGAGTGATGCTTCCTTCCTCAGGTCATAGCAAAATGAACAAGTCGGGCCAAAAAAGGACATTGACTGAACAGAGAAGTGAATCATAGATTGTGTTACAATGGATTTGAGGGGATAGTATTTAACTGGTATCCCAATACCTCAGTCAAATATTTTTTTTTTTCAAATAATATTTTGGGCGACATTAATCTAGGCCCGAGGGCTACAACCTCTGGTGACCGGCAATCTGTAGCCTTGGCTGAACCTTTAGATTCTCTGGATATTACTAATTTTATAGAGTCTTCGCGTGACTTAATTGCAACTAGATCTACTCTTTTGGTGTCTTTCTCTTCGGAGACAGACAAGAGTGCTGTTACGCGACTTTATTTTCGAAATAAGAATGCTGAATTCTGTGGTGGAAAAGTTAATATGTTCCCAGATGTGGCCAGGCAAACTCAAGCTAGGCGTAGAGCCTTTCTGGCTCTTAAGCCAAGGGTTCTCGCTTCTGGCGCAACCTTTTTCTTGAAATTTCCTTGCAAATGTCTGGTCACATCTGGGAATACTAAATATGTGTTTATGGATGTTGGTTCGCTAGAATTATTTCTTAAAGGGCTAGATTCTCAGGTTGCAGCAGATGCATAGGTATATGAGGTTTGTTATGCCTTTAAAATGTTTTCTTAGGTTGTCTATATTAGTATTGTATGTAATAATTAGAGTTTGCTAAATTTTTGGCTGTCGGCTGGATGTTCCCTCACTACTCCCCGTGATGTGGACTAAGCTTGTTTTCTAATTATTTTTGTGATATATTATTTTCCCTGTATTTGATATTTTGTATAACCTTAATAAAAATTAAATTACAAAAAAATGTAAAAAAAAAAAAAAAAAAAAAAAAAAAAAAAAAGACAATGGATTTGAGGGGGGTGTTCTTGTGTCAGCAGAGTGACTGGAAGGTGACAGATTTAGTTTGACAGTTACTTTTTGTGACCTTTTCCAAGCTCTCTCCTGAGGGCACAGAAGAGAAGCCAGGACCGCATGAGAGCTCGTGAACCAGGATGCATCTGGTTTATTCTGATCCTTCAGATTAGCGCCCACCAGCTGAAGTCTGACAGTGACAGTCTGTTTCTCTTAGAGACTTTCTAGTTTATGGATGAAGTGATATGTTTACTCCGCTGCATCACATCTACGAAATTGGTTTACGGTGTTAAATGCATTTCTCTCTGTAAGCAAGGACCCCGACACAAACTACAGAGCAACAGCACCACAAACGGTGAGTAACCCTGTACAGGTTTCCCATCAGAGACGGGGCATGTGTGCCTTTGAGGCTGTTGCTGAACAGGACAAAAGATGGAAGAGAAACACGTTAATTCCCTAAAAGGGCAGTGCTTCCTTATTAATCTCACCGCTGGCCAAGAGAGAACAATGACTTTTCCTATCAGGTTCCTGGTCAGCTGCATCTGGAAAGTTCATTTGGAGCTTCAGAGAAATAATTGCACAAAGCTGTATACAAAGAACATTTTTGTCGGAAACTAGGAGCAGAGAACAAGAGCGCCGCTGAGTCCTGTTTCTGAGCTTCTTACAGTCTGAGCTATACTATAATTTCTAATTCACGGGACTATTACGTTTACAGCAGAGGCATTGGTGCTATCAGATGTAGTTATGGTGATGTTTGATCTTTGAGCCTGCTTGGGTCAGATCTCGGAGGTGTTTAACAGATAGGATTTCTGCATTTCGATTTTAAGATCTGTTTGATGTGCACGTTGTAAGTGACTTCTGCTGAGCATAGAGTTGCAGGGTCTGTAGAGGGAATGCTGGAGAACAGAACAGTACAGCTGCCAAGGGGGATACATTTTTAAGAGGGAACCTTTCATCACAGGGCACCACACCACCACTTCCCCAGTCACTCACCTCACCAGCCCTTTTTGATATAGTCCCCGTTTACCTCAGTGATAGAGGCCTGAGGAGGAGAGCAGACAGTGGTATCTGCCTCTTCTCCCCACAGGGTGTCCTACTCTTCTTTCATCTGATTAGGGATCAGTGAGTATCGAAAATCGAACAGGTGACTCTTATCCTTATAAGAGCTCTTTTGGTTCCCCACTGAATGTGTTCCCTTTTAAGTAGAAAACAATACATTCTCTCCCTCCTCCAAAAGGGTTCATAGAGGGAAAAACAAGTCTAAACTTTCCATTCCTATTGCCTTTAAGGTCCTAAGGGGCAATAGGTGCTATCTCGGTGGATGTAGAGGGTGCTTGAGCCCACCCCAGTTATTAAGCAGACTCCTTCACTGTGTCCAGGGAGGGATAGATTGAAAAGCTTGCTTCTATGTTCCAAAACTAATGGAAAATAGCTCCCACCCATAGGATTTTCTCAGGGAAGGAGGGAGGAATATCTCTGAATTTAAAAACATTTCACTCTGGGTTGCCAGAAGAAGACCTGGAACCCATACACTGTGAGCCTTCATTGAGGAGTTTAATGCAGATTTTCCTAGTCCTTGTAATCTCGCACCAAAATGACACTCACAACAGGTGAGAAGTCGGGGCCGAACAGCGTGGCAGAGACTGAGGAACAGTGCAGGCAGTGGATACCAGTAGGGTAGGAGGGAGGGTACAGGAGTCCCCTTCGGCGGCTTGTGACTGTGTAAATGGGAATTATGGATTCATTGGCAAGTAAATCTACTGTCATTCAGGTTATTATGACTGAAGAAGGTCTGTTACTGTAAAAATGTCAGTTGGAACACAAGTCAGTATGTGGAGTCTGTTTTATTCAAGTGTAAGATCCCCACCCCTGCTCACAGTGAAAATACCCCCCCCCCCCCAGCCCTCCTTTCCTGCGTCATGCTGAGGACACCAAAATTAAAATAACCCTCTTGCTGTCCTTTGTGTCTTTGGCTTTATTTCTCTCTGCTTGTTCATTCTTTAGTTGGTGCTTATACTCTGTTTCTGTCTTATACTTTTTTCTTTGCCTTCCTTTTTTTCTGTTTCCTCCATTTGTGTCTATTTCTAGCTGTAACCTCTGTCTCCCCCCATTTTCCCATCACCCATCCTTCTACCCTGTTACCTCCTTTCACCCTTCATACCCATTCCTCCCCGACCGAACTCTTCCTTCCTTTTCTTCTATGCCTTCAACTATTTTCCTCTGTCTTCTCTCCCTCTTAACTACTTCTGTCCCTGACCTCCTTTCTCCCATCTATATCCCTCCCCCTCTTTCCCTTCTCATGCTGTTTCCTTCTCTCTCTCCTCTTTCTTCTCAGCCCTGTTCTTGTCTTCCACTTCCTCTATAGCTTCTTACCTCATTATTCATGCTGTTTTCCACTGCTACCTCCCTCCCCTACCAGTGGGCAGCAACAGTTCTGAGTCAAGCAGTGGGCCCAGGCTCTCATCTGGCAGCAGAAGTCCTGGGATGATTCACATTTATAGACGGTCTCCAAGATTTGCCCTGTGGGATATGATCCGGGCAGGAGGGCCTCAGTGTCAGCAGCCCTGTGAGGGACTCGAGCAACTAAGTAGACTATTGGAGGACAGGAAGTACCTCTCTCCTTTTCCTGCCCACCCATTGGTCAGCCAGTGGACTGTGGTGGAAAGCAGGTGCAGGAGACAGAAGTGCTTTCTGCCTGTCTACCCTTCCCTGCAGTCACTCACAACTCAGTTGCTCCCTCTGAGCTCAACTGGAAATTCTGAAAAATGCGCACTACTGTGTTGGCACACGCTATTACATAAAATGGGACCTACGGTAATGTAATGTAGATGCTAAAAGGTTAGTGGACATTAGTAACGCTTGCTGCAAGTGTACAATGTCGACACCATTAATCTCTTTCATAGCCGTTAAATGCCACAACTCCTGCCTGAATTTGATTAGAATGTTATCAGTCTGGAGGCCACCAATTTGGTCATTCTAGATATTTGGCATTTTGCGACATCTGAGCTTAAAACATTCTTCTTGAGTGGGTAAATACTACACCCTTCTGCTTCTTGAGTGGGTAAATACTACACCCTCATGCTGTGTGTCTCTTATGTGCACATAGCATGTGTCTCGTCTGCATACAATGTCTGCCTTGATACATTTTGATTGCTAGAATATGACATGTTTGGTTGTCTCTTACTTAGCTCAGCATCTGTTCTGTTTTAGGAGAAATCCGATGCCAACCCCACATCACTGCAGCTGCGATCCCAGATTGAAGTAAGCACACTGACAGATCACTCTCATTATTTACATATGTGCTGTTTTACTTGCTGTTGTGCACAAAGACTAAAACAAATCCCATGACCGTTCTGCTGGCACTCACGCCAATGAAATCTTCCCTTTTCAGGAATCCCTTGGCTTCTGCAGCACCGTGTCCACCCCAGAGACGGAGAGAAAGTAAGTTTGTTTTGGTTTTGTTATTCCAAGAAGAGATCCACCCCCCCTCCCACCCCTCCAAGTAAGGCAGCCCTTTAAATCGAAACAGATTTTATTTTACCTAATTCCAGATGCATCATCTAACAAGGGAAAAGGGGCCCTGTAAGATTTCATTGTTGGATTTTGTTTTGTATGGAGGAAAGGCAGGGGGTGGGGTGGAGTGTGAAGGGGGGGGGGGGGGGTTCTTTGTGGCATGTTTGAGGTTGTTGTACTGCATTATGGGAAAATGAATTAATTCCATTGTTTTATGCAGAATAAAAAATTAAAGAAGCGGGAGACAGCAAATATTCTGAAGCCCTTTCAAATAATTTAATTTCTCAGTCAAATATGCCCCCCCCCATGCCACACTGGATATGGGGCAGTGATTGAATGGTTCCATGTCAGCCCAACCACAGATAAAGCCAGTGCCACAATGATATAAACCCCGATGAGCGTCTGTGGAGAGATTGTAATGTTATCATCCAGTCCACAAGCATATAGTTACCAGGGTGTGATGAATGGCCAGTTAACGCACCTTCATCTGCTATTATGCTGAAGGAGCTAGAAAATTCCGAGGTGTCAGTATTTTGTCACATAAGCCCCGCCTTCTGGTTATTTTGCACACCAGCTTGTTAGTAAGAATCTTTTTCTTCATCTGACCAAGCTCATGCCGAACTGTTGTGGGCTTGCAGTTTCTACATGAATATCTTTGGTGCATTCTTTTTTTAATGTTTCACCCAGCCTTTCCCAGCCGGGGATTGGCAGAGGCTTTTTCATCAAACATTTATTGTCCTCCGTACACTGTAACTCTATGAGGCAGGTCCCAATCACGTCTCTGAGCTTCTGGCTTCTACAGTACTGCACCTCTAGTAACTGAGCCGTGATCACTAAGCCAGTCGGCCTTTTTTCTATTTGATTTGGCAGATGTGCAGTTGAAAAGGGTATTTTCTTTTATTTTGTAAACTTATGAACCATCTTACCACTATCACCGCTGCCAGTGATTGTGTATTGCAGTGCATTGCTCCAGCCCTAAACCCTTTGTAATAGGGATGAACGTTCATTAGTGTACATTCAGTTCGTTAATGCATCTTAAAATTTTTAGCGTGTATAAAATCGATTAAATGTGAGCTAAGCTATGAATTAATGGGTGTGCAATTGATTTGTGCAAGTTAAAATGTTCCATCTTGTAGATTTCCATAAACTATTTGGACAAACTAGTAGCAACCCAGCTGCCAAAAGCAAGAAATTATTCAAGCTGGATTTGTGCGTCCCATTTTTCCCACCTCACAGAGATGATTTGCGTAGTAATTTCTTCATCCTGCCTTCCCTTATGTTGTGCCCTAAATTTGCCAACTTCCCCTTCAGTTCATTCAGCTGTTTCCATTTGTTCTTTTTAAGTCGGGCCTCCAGCTCCACAAACTTTCCACACTTCAGGGTATCCCATAACACTCTGGGGGTTACCTCCCCAGTATCAATAATTATTCATTTATTACTGGCACGTGATATCCTACTTATGGTCAAGAAAGACCCTAAAGCAGCTTATAGTTAAAAATCCATGCAATTGCATAGACAATTAATAACCATGCCGAAGACAATATAACCTTCTTACTCCTACCAACCCAGTACTCCTGATACTCATCTGCTCCTCCCCCCCCCCCCCACCAATGCCTCACAGAACAGTTCTTTCCTGCACCAAAGTAGTATTAGCTAAGCAGGAGTGATTTAACACCCGAAGCTTCCTAATGAACTGAACAGATGAGGTCATTGCTAGCTCAGAATGTATAGGGGGCATGTTTAGTAAACTGTGCTAACAGCTAACGTGTGCGTTAGCGGCCCCTTCGCTTCAAGAAAAAGTAATAACTAATCCTCCCTCCCATGCTCCCCAATGCTGCCATACCTCCACTTTCACCAGACGCTCTCCATTCTCACTACACCCTCCACATACTGCTGTCCCTTACCCACCCTCTTCCTCCACCAATTTCTGATTCCATATTCCACTCACTCATGACGCCCACTTCCCCTATCCAACCCTTCTTTGAACATTACATATAAATTCGGTACTGCTAAGCAGCGCCACAGCAGCGATGACAGCATTACCAACATTCACAATTTTAGAATGGTGCATATATCTTTCAAACCAATTCAACACAGGGAAAGGCATGCAGACCCAGGGGTCCTCCCCCTGCCCCCATTAATGAACACCATCAAGTAACCCCTACAAGACACTTTCTGCTCCTGTTTGTTGCCCCCATCCCAAGCAGGATGCTTTTTCCATACAGCAGCAGCCACCTCCTCTGTCACCACCCCAAGCCTCCTGGCAGACTTACATAAGAGGAACATAAGATATGCCATACTGGGTCAGACCAAGGTCCATCAAGCCCAGTATCCTGTTTCCAACAGTGGCTAATCCAGGTCACAAGTACCTGAAACTGCGCACTGGACCAGCATGGTGTTAATGTAAATATATATTCCGCAATAAAACAAAGGAAATACAAGATGCGCACACACCAAGGAACTAAAAGAAAGAGTGAGTACCACAGCGCAATTTATAAGACCAAATTATAAAACGATAACTCATTTTATAAACTGCATTATGATTCTTGCTTTTTCTTTTTGAATATATATTCTGCATCCACAGAAACCTCTTCCTTGACAATGGGTGCAGAGCAGAAGTAGGGCATTCACCCACAGAACTCAATATATTAAAAATAAATCTGATTCTGGTCATCTTACTAACAACAACATAAATATTATCCAATACCAGGCACATTGTGAACTAATATAAAAGCCTACAAAAGTCACCGAAGATCTACAAGGCCAAATCTACCATATTACCATACCAGCATAAATTTCCAAAACTCATACAACAAGGGGCCTACCCAGAAAAAAGCAGCACTATAAATACTGCAGCAGGCCCTAGAACATCCACATACCTCTATGAAGAGCCGAACAGTCAAATTACCACAATACAGATCTCTACTTACAAGCTCTGTGTTATCAGAATGCCTGGCCTCAGTCACACACTCAGAACAGAGACCCTCAGCAAGTGACCACAACCTAAAATAAAAATAAAAATATGTAGACAAAAATTAAACTAAAACCCCAAGAAGCCAGACTCCACATGCAGTGCAACACCAGAGAATTAAGAGATGCAGTTCCCCATAGTTGAATATAAAGATAGCGCAAAGTCGATTCACTAAATTGAAAATAAAATTATTTTTTCTACCTTTGTTGTCTGACCATTTTATTCTCTGATCATGCTGGTCCCGATTTGAGGCTTCTGCTTTTCTCCGTCTTCTCTTAGCTCTCTTTCTGTAGTCCATCTGCCATTTCCTGTCTCTCCTTTTAGTTTTCTTTATTTCCTTCCATCTTGGATATAGAATTTTTTCCTTTCAGCTTTGTTCCATTTATTTCTCTCTTTTTCTCTCTCTCTCTCTGTTCAACCACATTTCACTATTCTTTAGTATCCAGTTCTCAATCTCCCTCTTTTTTACGCCATCTACCTACCGTTTTTCAACCTTCACCCCAGTTCTTTCATTCCTCGGTTCTTCTTCCCTGGTCCATTATTTGCCAGTCTTTTGCTCACTCTCTCTCCCCCTCCATGTCTAACATCTCTCACCCCCCATTCAGTGTCTGTCTGTGTTTCTCTGGCTCTCTCCCTCCCTCTATCCACTACCTCCGCACTCTTTCCTTCCATGCTGCCCTCTCCCTTCCTGTCCCACTGCAGTCAGTATCTTCCCCATCTCCATACCATACCATCCCCTCCCTATTACTCTCATATTCAATATCTCCCTTATCTCCCTAGCACCCCCCTCAATCTTATCCCCGCTGCTTCCCTATTCCCCCCCCCCACACCCAGCATATTCCTTCTGAATCCCTGTACCCATCCACATATGCCTCCCTATGTCCACCCCTTATGTACAAGGGTCAGAGCCTGCCCATGGAGCAACATGCCCCACGGGCAGGGGGTGTGCAAGCCGCGATCCCAGCCCAGAGAGGCAGGCACAATTGGCCTTGCACAGCCCCTGCCCAAAGGTCATGCTGCTCCTACGTGCAGGCTCTGCTTCTCTGGGCCACGATCACTGACTCTCATACCCTTCAGCCTGTGGGAGCAGCATGTCCTGCGGGCAGGGGCTGTATACGCTGTGACTGTGGCCCGGCGAAACAGAGCCTGCCCGCAGGAGCCGACGTCAGAAGGGTGCTGTCGCTGGCCTCCCGCCCTCACTCTCCAGTCAGGATGGCCTGTGGAATGCTGGCAGCCTAGTGGACAGCCTGCCCATGAGCAGAAGACTGTGAGTAGCGATTGTGGCTTCTCACAGCCTTCTGCTAGTGAGAGCAGCGTGTCCTGCAGGCAGGCTCTCCACTAGGCCACCGGCACTCCGCAAGCTGTCCTGAATGGGAAGTGGAGGGCTGGTGGCTAGCAATGACACTTTCCTGATGTTGGTGTCCCCCCCTGCCGCACTTATCCAGCTTACCCAGTAGCATCGGTCCTGCTCCAGCATTTGTCGTCTTGCCCCCACGCCCTCCCCCTCTGTCCAGCATTTGTCTTCCTGTTCCCCCCTCCATGTCCAGCATTTGTCTTCCTGCTCCCCCCCCCATGTCCAGCATTTGTCTTCTTGCTTCCCCCCCCCATTCTCTAGCATTTGTCCTCCTGCCCCCCTCTCCCTGTTGTCCAGCATTTACCATCCACCTTTCTTCCTTCTGCCGCCAATGCCTCTCTCCATATCTGCAGCAGGAAAGCAAAAGTGTGGGATCTTCAAGACTCTGGCGTGCTTGTAAGACCCAGCCGGTACTCTCCCCTCTGTGTAGAACATCATTAGAAGGGGCAGGACCCATCAGGGTCTTAGAAGCATATCGGAGTCTCAACACCCCATGCTTTTGCTTTCTCGGTTTTTTTTGCCCCGAAGTTGATAGCTCACTGCAGCGGCAGCGAATTATCAGCTTTGAGAAAAAAACAAAAACAAAAGCTTGGGCTCTTGTGACTCTTGGCATGCTTGTAAGGGCTAGATGGGTCCTGCCCCCTCTGATGCTTGTTGCATCAGAGGGGGCGGAACCAGCAGGGTCTTATGTCAGAATCTTGAAGATCTCGTGCTTTTGCTGTCCTTTTATTTTTTTCTTTTCAAAGTTGATAGCTCGCCGCTACTGCCCCAATGTCCTTGGATCTGGGGCAGCGGCAGGGTGTGTGTGTGTGTGTTTTGATTTTGCCGCTGCCGAACTGGGAGAAGCAGACGCGGCAGCAGCTGGTCCACCAAAAGTTTTTTTTTTTTTTTTTTTTTTTTACAATAGAAGGCAGAGTGAAGCGATGGCCACTTGGCTGTTTTGGGTGGCATTTTTTGCTGCTCCTAAAACTTTGCTGGCTGAGGCTATCACTTCACTCTGCCTCATTATAGAGATGCCCCTGCCTCTATCATATCTCTCCTCAGCCATCTCTTTTCCAAGTTGAAGAGCCCTAACCTTTTATGTTCAAGTCTTTTATTAACAAGCAATAATATTTTAAGCACTGCACGTTAGAACCGATCATAAGACATAAGTAAAGGAAGATTGTATCTTCCTTGTATCTTCATTTGTATCTTCATTTTATTTTTTTTTTCCATTTATCCCCTCCCTCCTCCCCCATACCTCTGCATCCCATTTCCACAGACTACTCCAGGATCATGTTTGCTCTTCCACGGTCTCCAGAGTACCATGCAGTACTGGTACTTTTATTGTCACCCCCCACTACCCTCTCCCTTCCCTCCCCCTTCTCCACACTCTACACCTATGCTGGTGGCTTAGACATAGAAGAAAAAAAAAGAAAAAAAAATTATCACATGTTAGCTTCCTCGGAATTCTTGGGCTGGGGAGTCTGAAGGGGGACACTTCCCCTGAATCCCAGACTCATTGGGACCTCCCTTTGGTTTCTTCCCCACCAGTTCAGAAGCGGCGGTCTCCTCCCAAAGACACCTCTGTTCTGGAGTTTGTGCGGGACATGGTTCGAGCCCTGGTGCTCTTCACGCAGTCTGAGGAAGAGCCCCATGCAGAAGAATTCGATATTTTACAAAACGAGGCGCTGCCGAGGGAATCCCTCAAGATTCTGGTTCTGCCCATCCTTGCCCAGCTGCTCCTCCATATGTGGGAGACGCCTGCATCTATCCCCATTGTCACCCAGTGTCTAGACACCATGTACAGGGTCCAGCGAGGGCCCAGCTTCCAGAAGGCCCAGCTTCCTCATACCTCAATGGTGGTGGAGTCCGACATGCAGAAGCAAGAGAGCCCAAAAACTCACTCTGCAGTCCTGCCGGATAGAGATTCTCGTGCCTTCGACACCCTCGGGCGTAAGGCCTACCAAGGCTCCATGCAGGCATGCTGCATCCAGGCTTACCAACCATACATAGATATGTTCCTTTGTAACCTCGTGAAGGAGCTCAGTGGTTTCCAGGCGGGCCTTGACGGTGATTACTTCTGCCGTTTCCAGTCCCTTCTAAAGTTAGTGGGGGACTTTTTAAAGTACCTATCTCGCGCTGCCTATGATAGCTTTGAGTCCTCCACTCAGGTAGTGGCTGCTGGTATCGGAGCCAGGCGGTAGGCCGGGCTCCATTTCTCGGATCTTGAAAAATGGGTCCAGGAAAAACTGCTCTTTGTACTACGCCTGGGTGAGCAGTTGTTTGGCAAACCGATAGAGGACAAAGCAGCAGAGATCGAGATGGAGTTCGTAACCTGCACCAGTCACTCCCGAAAGGCTTTCTCCCTCCTGTGGAAGAAGCAACATGGCAAAAAACCTTTCTTCCAGAGAAGGGTCTCCCCTACAGGGGCTACCCACCTTACTCTCCGGCGCCGGCTCTGCCCCAAGGCGGACAGAGCAAGAGCGGCATCAGGGCCCACATAAGCCAAAGGTTCCCAAAAGCCAGACCCCGGCACCGGCCCAGTTGGCCCTGGGTTTTTGACACCAGATACATAGCCACTCACCCTCTGGTGACCCAGCTACCGGTGGGCAGGCACCTGGTCCACTTTGCTCCCCGATGGGAGTCTGCCACCTCAGACACCTGTGTCCTCCAGGTCATCCGGGAGGGTTACCTCCTTCATCTGGACTGTCACCTTTCTGCCACGCAGAGCCCCATCGGCTCCCCACGCACCAGACCGCCTTGGTGCAGGAGCTTGCCAACCTCCTTGAGGAGCGAGCAGTGGAAGAGTTGCCGCTGCACCTCAGAGGTCGCAGGTTCTACTCCTGTTACTTCCTTTTGCCAAAGCAGACGGGCGGCTTCCGACCCATTCACGATTTAAGAAATCTCAAGAAATACCTGGTGCGAGAGAGGTTCAAAATGCTCTCCCTTGGCACCTTGCTGCCCTTCCTCCGGCAGGGCGACTGGCTATGCTCCTTGGACCTTCGGGATGCGTATGCTCACATCCTCGTCCATCCCAAGCACAGGAAATACCTGCGCTTCAGGGTGCAAGGGAGCCACTATCAATACAGAGTGCTTCCTTTCGGTCTGGCACCTGCCCCACGAGTGTTCACCAAATGTCTCGCAGTGGCCGTGGCCCACCTTCGGTTGCAGGGCACCTTTATCTACTGCTATCTAAACAACTGGCTCATTACGGGGGGGGGGGGGAACGGCCAACGAGGCGCAGCAGGCCACAGCCTGCATCGTCCACCTCTTCGAGCACCTCGACTCACCTCACCAGCCCAATCCCTGGAGTTCATCGGCACATGCCTCGACACTGTGGGCGACAGCCTTCCTTCCCCAAGACAGGGCAGACTGCCTCATTGCTCTGATATCCAATGTCATGACACTGTATCGGCCCGAGCGACGCTCCATCTCCTTGGCCATATTGCCTCGATGGTTCATGTCGTCCCTAGCGCACCCGGCTGCACATGCGGTTGGCGCATTGGTGCCGTCGGGCTCGATGGTCTCAGGCAACAGGTTGCCTCTGAGACACCGTCTCAGTCACGCCTCTGCTCACAGAGTCCCTCAACTGGTGGCGGGATGCCCGGAACCTGCTCTGAGGCATGCTGTTCCAGGCCCCACAACATGATGTGGTCTTGACCACAGATGCCTCACTCATGGGCTGGGGAGCCCATTGCGACGAGCTCCACAGGCAGGGAACTTGGACCCTGTAGGAGTCCCAGCAGCCGATCAACCTTCTCGAACTCTGGGCAGTCCTCCTTACCCTCTGAGCATTCAGGAATCGCGTTCATCATCGGTTGGTGCTCATCCAGATGGACAACCGAGTAGCAATGTTCTATATGAACAAGCAAGGGGGCACTGGCTCTTACAACCTCTGCCTGGAGATGGTAGCCTTGTGGTCCTTCGCGGTTCACAGGGCGTAACCCTATGGGCTACCTATTTCCCAGGCCAGGACAATGTCCTGGCAGACAGGTTTAAGCCGGCTCCTCCAGCCGCACGATTGGTGCCTCTGCCCTCAGACGGCGCAGCAGCTGTTCCGGCATTGGGGGACTCTGGTCCTAGACCTCTTTGCCAGCCCAGCAAACTCGCAGTTCTCACGGTCCTGTGGACCGGTTGCACACCCAAACAGGGAAGCCCCCGATGCCTTCCTCCTGTCATGGACGCACAGCCTCCTGTAAGCATTTCCCCCCACTCCGCTCATAGCACAAACTCTCCTCAAAATACAGCAGGACAGGGCCTCAGTGATTCTCATGGCCCTGCGATGGCCTCGACAGCCCTTGTTCCTGCTGCTGCTCTGCCTCTCATCGGAGCCTCTGGTTCCCCTGGGCGACACATCGGGCTTGTTGACGCAGGAGGAAGGTCTGCTACATCACTCAAACTTGAGGTCCTTATCCCTCATGACTTGGCGGCTGAGCGGGTCACTCTAGCCCCCCTACACGAGGTTCTATGGGAACCAGGTGGTTCTCCGAACGCACCCCAAGTTTCTCCCGAAAGTTGTCTCGGTGTTCCACATCAACCAGGAGATAGTACTGCCGACCTTCTTCCCGAAGCCTCACACCGATCAGGCGTCAGGGATCCTCTATACCCTTGACTGCAGGAGGGCTCTCTTCTTCTACCTGCAGCATACGCAAGTTCACCGCAGGTCTGAGTGGCTTTTTATCTCCTACGACCCTGCCCGCATGGGGCTTGTGGTCACGAAGCAGACCCTCTCCATTTAGATGACTGATTGCATCGCCTTCACCCAAGCTCAGACCGGACTGCCCCTGGACTGCCGAGGCATGGCGCATGGTGTTCATGCGAGGGCAGTGTCAGTGGCCCAACTGCGCTCCTTGCCTCTGGCGGACATCTGCCGAGCCGCAATCTGGTCCTCGGCTAACACCTTCGCGTCACATTACTGCCTGGCTGTACTCCATAATCTGTTCGGGGTTTAAGCAACTCCTGCCCTCCTACCTTTTTTCTGCGGCTATCAGGAGTGTAGTCTTCCAGGGTCCTCAAGCTGTCTTCGGTTACCAGTGACTGCTCACGGCTCACAGTGGCATTTTTCTATAGGTCCTTGGTAGTCTGTAGCTGGGGATTCCTATATGTGAGGACTGACTTCCTGCTTGTTCCTGGAGAAAGCGTGTTCTCCAGGGACAGCAGGAATCATTCCTCACAATCCAGCCACCTCCCCTAGGAGTTGCTCAACTCTTTTTGTTTGGATTTTTATTTTTTGCCTGAGCTATGTCATTTGACTGGTCAAGATGGCACCCTTGGGTGGGAAGGGGACTACGCATGCATGGTGGCATTCCCAAAGGCTTTCTTTGAAAGCTGGCGAAATGCTCCTTGCAGACTCCATCAGCGCCGTTGTCACCCATAAGTGAGGACTGATTCCTGCTGTCCCTGGAGAACACCTGTCACAGGTGAGTAACTACACTTTTCTTTCTACTCAAAGAATATTTATCCCATTCTACCTTCTATGCTAAGCTGTACTCTGATTTGATGTAAATGAAAAGTTCTCTGATGGTACTAAGCTCTTTCTGACTTAACAAAAACACTAAATTCTAAAATACACAGATTTCTCAGCTTTAACCCAAATAATTCCCTTTTCCTCAAGTTTTAGAGATTTTCCCAGAAAGTAAATATTTACAAGTGCAGCTTTCTTTGCAGCAGTTGCAGTCCCTTTAGGTAGTCCTTCAAGACAGCAACACCCTCCCATCTTGTATGAACAAGAGATAGCCATGTAGAAAAACTGCAGCTATCCTCTGCACATTTTGCAGTGATTGTCCTTGCAGCCCTCTACACCAGTGTTTCCCTTTCCAGTAGGGGATTGAGCCCACTCCTCAGTGCTAGTGTTTAAACAGCCTGCTCTGTGTGGGGACATTGTTGCTTTCCCGCCTCCTCCTGCTCCTTTCTCTGCACTGGGCCACTCTTGTGAAAGGGAGTAGCCTCAGGAAAATGTAGGCCCAGAAATTTCTGTGTTTCTTTCACAGTGACAAACACAATAGTCTCAGCTTTTCACTAACAATAGTCTCAGCTTTTCACTGAATCCCTAGCTTTGTTGGGTTAAATAATAGACTGCAATATATTGTGTTGCAAAAAATGCCTTTTCAGCTCTGTACATCGTTGATGTAATTTATCAGTTTCAAAACAAAAGTCCTGGAACAGTATGATCCATGAATTCGTGTAGGCAAAGTCTCTTATTTTTCTAGCCTGCTCCCCCAAAAGTTCTTTATGTATGTAATTTAATACCCTGAACAAGATAGTAGGTTGTCGAACAGCCCGATCAACATGTCACGCAAGAATCCTGTGTGCATTCTCTATTATCAGATCATCCGCTTGTGGTGGGTCTGAGAAGGCCTCTTGCAGCGGCTATCCTACAAAGGTCTCCATTACCCCTTTTTTCACTCCTTCCACTCTTAAAATTACTTCTCTGGCAGCAGTTCTCTAAGGGGCATGTTTACTAAAGTGCACTACCAGGGTAGCACAAGGTGGGCATGTGGTTTCAGTCAGGGTGGGTGCAAGGAGATGAGACCCCCTAGGTGAATCTCGTCTCTTGCACCCTCCCTTCCAGCACCCGTTGCCATCACTGCTGCCTCTCTCTAGCAGAGTAGGTACGGATTCTGTGGGGTAAATGCAGGGGACATAACCACAGGGTAGATGCTGGGCATCACATAGGGCAGACACTTACCACTTAGGCCACCACTCAAGACACGGAATATGGGCCTGGGGAAAAAGATCAGGGAAGGAAGAAGCGGCTGCAGTCGATGCCGCCCTCACTCTCCCCCTCCCAGATCCTGAACTTCCTCCAGCTTAGGACTCCCCACTGTAGAGGTAAGCTGCCCATGATATGAAGAGCCCCTCCCCTTTAGAATCCCCAACTCAGACAGCATCCAGAGCATAAACCTTTTCCCTTACCTCCCCTGATCCTGCCCCCGAAGGCCATGATCTTCACCCTTACTCTCCCTCCCAACTCCGCTCGCCTCCCAGGATTTACTGGGGACTCCCTGGTGGTTCAGTAGCCGTTGGGGAAGGAATGATTCCCCAATGTCCCTGCCTCGCCTCTGGTGGCATCAAAATGGCACCAATCTCACGGTACTGATCCCTAGCAGGAGGAGGAGTCGGGATCTGAGTGGGATGCTGCATTGGCTGCAGCAGGGGGCTTCACCAAATTGGGAGGACAGATCAGGCAGAGGGGTTGGCCAGAAGTGGGTGGGTGATCTGCAGCGGGGGGGGGGGGGGGAGTGGGGGGAGATGGCCACTGCTGTAGCTTTCTTAGCTATCGTTCTCCCATCAGCAGCCGCACTATCAGTAGCCGTTAGAGCTAGCATGCGGCAATGTCCTGTGCGCTGGCTGTCAGCGGCCACCATGCCCTCTCTCTGCCCTGAAACTCCCCTCCCCCGTGGCATGCTAGGCAGACAGCGCACATTTCACTGGAGCCTGTTCTGACAGCGCACCTTAGTGAACATGTTCCAAGACTTTTTCCTGATATTTTTACAGCAATGCTGCATAGACGTAAGGATTTCTTGGCTCTTCCGCTGAGGGTTCTCGTCCTGGGAGCAAGCTTTGTTCTAAAATTTCCTTGTAAATATTTTGGACCAGGGGCATGGGGAGGGGTAAATGTTTGGTTTTTGACTCCAAAAAGCTATGAGAAATTTTTGCCGGCTAGGGAAATTTCCGCTGCAATACGGACACCAGCTGTAGAGAAGATACCATTAGCCTCCTTTTGACTTCTTTTATTTCCTTCTCTCTTTTTCTCTTGTTAAGCTGTAATCCATGTGTATCTTGTTACATTTCCTTACTGGTGGCTTTCCATCCTTTTTTCTTTGATTTTTTTTTTTTAGAAGCTCTGTGTTAGTATTCATTTCTTGTTTACTTCTTTTTCTCTTTTACAAAGCTTCTCATTATTGTTCTCATTGAAGTATTATATTTCTTGAATGTAATATGCAATAAACATTGAGGCTCATACATTAGCATCTCCTTTATTACACATGCTATTCTGCTATACATGCAAATGAGTCTGGTAGAAAAATAGTGTGTGTGAATTACCTTCACAAGATTTAGCAAAACAAAGTGCATCTTAATGAGTATAGTTTTTAATTTTTCCCTGCAAATTTCTCACATAGGTTTTCTGCATACCGATAGTTAATGACCTGCTGTATATGATTTTGTAATAGCTCTTTAAGGGATAAATTTACTAAACCGCGCTAACCGTTAGCATGGGGTTTGAGGTGCACTAAGAGCACCAGGCTGTTAGTGTGAGGGCCCTGGGGTGAAAATCTCACACTAACTGATTAGCTTGTAAGCAAGGGGGGGGGGGGAGGGCTGGGTAGGTTAGAGGTTTGACATGAGCATTGACGGCACATCATGACTAGCGTGGATGTTATGGGTGCACACTAACTGCAACTGTTTCCATTAGCATAGAAGTGCACCCGTGTGCTGGTTAGAGCAGTGCAACACGTTACTGTTGCACTCACAGCAGGGGGGACAGGCGCACTCACCCCAAACGGTAGCGAGGGCCTCTGTGATCATACGTGTGCTACCGGCATGCCCTTTAGTAAACACGCCTCTGTGTTGATTGAAATAAAATTTTTCATACATAAAACTACACAAAATGTTTTACTATTTGTAAAGAAGAAAAACTTTACAAAAACAGCTACAGTATATGCACTAAAATGGGAAATGGTCTACTTATTATAAAAATGATGTATGCTATTTGCTGGTTTAGCTTGCAAAGCCATTTTTCCTGTTCATGCATTGGCCTCCTTGAATAGAATCTCATTGACCCAGATTGTGTATTTGAGCGTATGTGTTAGTGCTTGATGTAATTTGAAACATCCAAGCCAATATGGACAAAGTAAATCTAGTGAGCATGAGGAAATCTATGATACTCTTGGTAAAATGGCAGCTCCAGAGATTTAGAGAAGGTGCAGAGGAGCTGCTTAAATTCAGATATGGACTAATGAAATGTGCCACAGCTAAGCTTCTGCATGGAGTAGTAACGTACTGTACATGGTAGCAGATGAAGACCAGTTCATCCATCTAGTCCATCCAGTTATTTAGGTACATTTTGCTCAAGAGCCTCCATCCATCTGTCTATTTATCCATCCGTCTGTACATAGGTTCTTTTGCACACGTGCAGTAATGAGAAGCATGCCGGTAGCGCTAAGTTTAACGTATCAACGGGGACTCTGTCTCCTACTAGCTGAGAAAGCAGCAGAGGCCGTGACCCTGGCAAAGAGGAGCACCGTTTGCCAGAAGGAACACCATCTCCGTTCCAGCAGAGGAGGCTGCTGTAATACTGCCCCAGGTGATGGAGGGCTCAGTGTCTTGTTGCCAGGGGCGGTGCGGCTCAGTGGTGCAGGAGATGCTGTGCCCGCTGAAGAAGGCCATGAGCACAGTGAAGAATGGAACAGTCTGACAGCAGGAGCCCCATTCCCCGCCACCAAAGGAAGAAAAGGAGGCTGCAGCTGCAGGGGAGAATGGAGGTGCCTGCTCATAGGGGAGAGGAGGAAGGACAGAGGGCCAGAGTGGGAGGGATGGGGAGGAAAGAGGGAGGGGTCGAAGGGAGGGAAGAGCACAAGAGATCTGAGAACTTGAGTGCCTGAAGAATGGAGGCAAGAGAGCCTGTATGTGAAGAAAAGCCCATTTTACACAGACCCCCATTCACACACCCACCCAGCTCCTCCCCCCAACCATCCATACACATAGCCACACAAACCACCTTACTCATACACTCACAAATACACACCAACCCTACCAACGCGCGTACACACACACACACACACACACACACACACACACACACACACACACACACACACCATCAGCACAGCCCTGCATCCATGCACTCACCCACCCACTCATCCCCTTGTCCTACGCCCACACACATGCGCACAGCTCCTCACCCCACTCCTGCATATGCACACAAACACCCACACAGCCCCCATGCATTGACACAGACACTTCAACCCCTCAGCTATCCTTCCAGGCACGCATAAGCACACATCAAACCCTTCACTCTCTTCCCCTGCATAGACACCCACACAGCCCACACCAACAGACTGAAAACTGAGATGAATGTACACATGAAAACACTCACAGTGGAGCTCCACATCCCCAGCTACCCTAACAGGACAGGCTTTACCATTTCTCCTCACACACAGTTCCCCCACAGATAGACATGCATAAGTCTGCAAATGAAAGAAGGTGAACTGTGCCGTTTTGGGACACTGAAGTGTGCACTTTTCAGCTGGTTTTCCTTTGTGATTACCACTTTCGGTAAAAGAGCATGTATACTCCTCTGCTTAAACAAAAGGCAGCTCACCCCAACTTTTACCTCACCTTTCAACCCTGGACTACTAATATCTTCTGTGTCTGTCACAATGCTGATGTGTGGGCAGCGCTACATTTAATGTATCAGCAGAGATTGGCAGGCTATTTCAGGCTTTGTCATCTTCCTCTTTGGATTACGAATACCCATGTTTTTACCACCAAGGTTTATAATAATCCACTAATGAGCCTCTGGTCAGATATCCAGCCACCCATTCTAGTTTTTGCTAGACTTATATCCATGGTCACTCAAAGCTACTAAGTTGCAGTTGCAGGAGAAGAGTTTTTGACCAGTTCTGGTTTTTAACTTACATTCCAGTGCAATATGGTATTTGTAGTTCTCTTCTTAAATACCCTTCTTAAAATGGCGCTGCGGGGCCCGAAATACTTCAGGACAAGATTGTCAAACTCAAAATAGGCCTAAGATCTCCCTCATGGAACTGAGTAACCTGGAGCCCTGAGGCGCTCTGCGCACGTTTCCCCAGCTTCCTGACGGGCCAGTGTAGAAAGGTGCACTAGGCTTAGTGCATAGGCTAGCTCGGCTTCAGCGCACCATGCTGTGCACTACCAGAGCACGAACAGGATTTCTACATGAGGTATCTGTGTGTAAAGCCGCGAGCACACAGCAGCACACAGCCCATTTAAATCTGTTTAAAGGGATGGTAATGAAGCAATTGGCTATGCTGCGCAGGCGCAGAGAGGTGCGCTGAAGACCCGAAGGCTGAGCTCAACGCAAGGTTTGAGGAGACATTAAGGGGTTCACTCATAAGTCCGTGGTCAGTACTGGTAAGAAATTTATGTCCATTTCTTAAGCATACGGCAACCACAACTTTTTTCTGGCTTTGCTAAAAAAACCAGCAGAGGTGGCGTGCTAGAACATTGTAATGCACGGGTCCTGGAGTGCTGTCTGGCACATAAACAACAATATTACTCTATTTCTGCTCTTTCTAAACACGGATACTATTCTGAACAGAATAATGTTGCTCTATCCAGTGCATCTGCAAAACTGTTTTTCCTGATCGAGATATAGATGCTAACGCAGACCCCTGTGCCCGTGTGTCTGGCTTGCTCTCTCTGTTTAGCACAGATGTTTTGCACACAGCTTATTTGCATGCTCTTTGCTTACGGCATCACTGAGCAAAACCTCTGCATTAAACCTGCGTCAGGCACCCCAGCACTAGAGCTTTAGCGTGGGGTTCTGCATCGGCCTCTTGCTGGAAGGCTGTTCTGGCAAGGGTTGTAATCATGGCTGCCTCATTCAGTTTCAGCGAGCCCTTCTTGAAAGTCTGATGTAGCTGTATTGCCACCCTCTTCCTTTGACTTGGATTCTGCTTTCTTAGACCTTCTAAAGCTTTATATGACTGAGCTCCCTTCAAACATTTACCAGTGACCACAACACCACTTCCTCAGTCCTCTACTAAGCACTGCCTTCATAGGCATAATCTTCTGCCAGCCTCGTCATGCTCATATTTCCCTCTTCTCAAGTCATTTATTGGCTCCCTATCCGTTTCTGTATCCAGTTCAAACTTCTGCTAACCTATAAGTGCGTTCACTCTGCAGCTCCTTACTACCTTTCCTTTCTTATACTTCCCTGCACCCCTCCCCGAAAACCCCGCTCTTCTGGCAAATCACTTCTATCTGTGCCCTTCAATTCTATTGCTAACTCCAGACTTCACTCCTTTCACCTTGCTGCTCCTTATTCCTGGAACAAATTACCCATGTCTGTACATCAGGTGCCTTCTCTGGCCCTCTTCAAATCCAGGCTGAAAACTCACCTCTTCGCTGCCACTTTTGGATCTTGTCTCACCTGATCTCCTTTGTGTTTCCTTACCATTCCCCCTTGCTGTATCCCATGTCTACAGCTACTGTGTTGTCTGTCTTGACTAGACTGAAAGCTCTGATGAGCAGGGACCGTCTTTTACATGTGTCTGTGCAGCGCTGCATATGTCTTGTAGCGCTATACAAATGTTCAGTAGTTGTAGTAATAGCATCAGCAATTTCAGAAAATTCCCTCAGAAGACCAAGAGCGGCTGTAAGTGATCCCCAGCACTGCAGGGATGGATTGGGAAGGAATTTGTGCCACCTGCTTGCAGGATTTTCCCTTTTTCAAACCATGTTCTATTTACTTGGCTTTCTAGCAGTTGTTCAAGGCAAGTTACAATCAGGTATTTCCCTGTCCCTGGATGACTTACAATCTACGTTTGTATGTGAGGTATGGAGGGTCTAGCGAGCTGCCGGAGGCGACAAAGAATGCCAGTGGGCTTCATACCCTAGTCTCTTTCTTACTCGGCAGCTGTTCTAATCACTAGACGACGACTCTGCTCCAGTGCCTAACAGCTACTTGTTTCCCTTACGGAAACCTTGTTTCTTGGAGTCTAATTTGTTTGGAGATGCTGCAAGCTTGAGGAGAAAATTATACTTGTTATATATCTTTGAAATGTTGTGTAGTCTCTAAATGCTATTTAAAGAAAACCACTGCCAGTAATCCAAGGTTGCTGTCGAAATATTCATAGCTTCGGTGAAGTCCTTCTTTCAGGATGGCGCCTGTTTCCACTTTGTTTACTTGTATGTCTCTTTCAGTTAAGATAGTAATTCAGCATAGTCCTCAAAATCCTTTTTTTAGATCGTGTTAAACGCTTTGTGTGTACTGCAATACACTGGTCAGTATCGAGAGGTTTTTTTGTGTGTACATACCTTGTGGAAAATGAAGCGGGCACCACAATTTTCTCCTTGCCTCAGTCCCTATCACCTGATGCCTGACAGTCTAAGAATGGTTACTCCTAAACTGTGCTGTGGGTTGGACAGCAGTTGGCAGAAAGTAACGGTGAAAACTGTGTGTGCCTGAAATTATCTTCTGCAAGTTGTTTTCCTGAACCTTTTTTTAAATGCCTAGTTAATGGCACCAGAACTCAATAACGTTTTGGACAAAGTTGAAAGGCTTCTATAAAAGACCTTGCGCTGCATCGTGCTCAAATTGGTCAATCGGATTTCTTTAGGGTTGGCTAATACAGGATCGCTATGAAAAGAATGTTAAAAGCAGCTGGGAATCTAATTATCACTCTGCCCCTTAATAATTGTTTACGTTTTGCCCAGCTCCTTATTTTTGAATCTTTCAACATATTTTTTCATGATGCGGATAATGCTCTGCATTGATGATTCTACAGCTATTGCGTGAATGTTGTTTTTTCTATCTCATGCCCCTGGCTTCTCCTCAAGACTCGGAATTCCAACCGTTGGCTTGTAAGTTATATAATAACCCTCCCTGCCAGCAGTCTCACTAACAACAAACAACTCCAGCCTGCATAAAGGTCTCGCAATCTTTGACCACTGCAGTCTTCCCTTGTGCATAACATGAGGACCACTCAAAGGTAGGTGGCAATTATCTGTGCAGCTTGTCTGTAAAGCCCCCTGAGATCTTAGGCTTTAAGGCGCTATGTAACCTAGAGCACGGCTCTTTTTATTATTGCTACCAAGGGCTTTTTTCTGCCAGTATGTGATGGTGCTGAGTAGTACCAGTACCTTCCTTTTCCTCTGCCCCAGGGAACAGGAGGGAAGGGGCTGGAATAGGATGCAGAGTAGTATTTCTCCGCTCTATTTTTCTGCTCTGGTCTCACCCCTTGTGCCTGGGGATAGACCTAATCTTATACATATTCACCCTGTATATATATGCACAAGTTTTCCTGACCTGGATGGGGGTGGATGGTGTAGGTGCATACTTTATAAAATGGACGTATAAGTGCATAAAACTAAATGGAAAACGAGCAGGCATAAATGTGTGTGAGTACTCTCCATGGGATCATTTTAAAATTGGTGTGACTTGCGTGCATTCCTTCTGCACAGGTTAGATGACCGGTTATAAATTTAGCCTCCCTTTCTATTACTCTGGAAAACACAGGTACAAATTTTGTCTTGCCAATAAAGTTTCTTGAATCTAAGAAAAGCATCAGTAGGAGAAGAAAGGAAGAATAGCACCAATTGAGTGTATATGTGTGTGTGTGTGTCTCTCTCTCTCGATATTCCCTCTCGCATATGCTTTTCTTGTGTCATGACCATGTAGAAGAGGCACCAGCAGGTTAGAGCTTTGCTCTGTTATACCTGTTGAGTCTTCTGTCTTGAGATGGCTTTTTATGTACAAAAACCTGTGTGTCAGCTTTTATACTGATAGCTAATGCCTCTGACTCTCACCATCTCTTTACAATTCTCAACTCTCTCCTCAAGGTGCCTCCGCCTCCAACCCCTCCTTCACTTTGTGCCACCCTTTCTTCTTTTTCTAAGCTCTCTGAGGAGGAACCCACACATTTTCTTTCCTCCTCTAAACTTACTACCTGCTCCTCTGATCGTATTCTCACCCGTCTCCTAAGCTCTATCTCCTCTACTGTCATTCCTTCCATCTCTTATATTCTCAACCTATTGCTCTCTACTGCAATTGTTCCTGCAGCCTTCAAGCCTGCTGTGGTCACACCTCTCCTCAAGAAACCCTCCTAGACCCTACCTGTCCTTCTAATTATCGACCCATCTTCTCCTCCCTTTCATTTCTAAACTACTTGAACGTGCGGTTCACTGCCGTTGCCTTGACTTTCTTTTCTCTCCTCTCAAGCCCTTCTGGATCCATTGCAATCTGGCTGTCATCCTTTACATTCTGCTGAAATGGCTCTTGCGAAAGTCTCCAGTGACCTGTTTCTGGAAAAATCCAAGGACTTTTACTCAATCCTCATCCTTCTTGACCTTTCTGCTACTTTTGACACTGTTGACCACCACCTTCTCCTCGATACCTTGTCCTTGCTTGGTTTAAGGGCTCTGTGCTATCCCAGTTCTCTTCTTATCTCTCCCATCACACTTTCAGTGTTTGTGCTGGTGGATCCTTCTCTATTGCTATCCCGCTCTGTTGGTGTACCCCAAAGGTCTTTCTTGGGCCCACTCCTTTTCTTTCTCTATACTCTGTCCCTTGGTGAGCACATCTCCTCATGGTTTTCAGTACCATCTTTACGCTAATGACTCTCAGATCAACCTGTCTGCACCTGAAATCTCCCTGGCAGTCCAGGCGCAGATCTTTGCCTTCCTCTCTGACAATGCTGCTTGGATGTCTCACTGCCATTTGAAAATGAATATGGCCAAAACTGAGCTTATTTTCCCCCTTTCCTCCTTTCTTTGTGGATAACGCTCTACTCCTCCCTGTTTCCTCAGCTCGTAAACTTGGGGTTGTCTTTGACTCCTTCTCCTTCTCCACCTCCACCTCCACACACATCCAACTGATAGCTGTGAGACCTGTTGTTTCTTTCTCTATAATATCAGCAAAATTCGCCCCTTCCTTTCTGAACACACTACTAAGACACTTATCCACTCTTTAGTCATCTTCCGTCTAGACTATTGCAAACTCCTCCTTGCTAGTCTCCCTCTGAATCATCTCTCTCCCCTTCAATCTGTTCAAAAATTGGCTGCACGGCTAATCTTCCACCAGCCTCGACATGCTCATATAACTCCTCTTCTCAAGTTGCTTCATTGGCTCCCTATCCATTTCCACATCCAGTTCAAACTTTTCCTACTGACCTATTAGTGCATTCATCATGCTGCTCCTCACTACCTTTTCTCTCTTATCTCTCCTTACGCCCTCCTTGGGAACTGCGCCCTTCTGACAGATCACTTCTACAAAAAAACCAGTGGAGGGCAAGGTCCACGGCCAAACACTAAATAAAATCAGGAAAGCTTTATTGGGTCTTCAGTAAAGCTTTCCTGATTTTATTTAGTGTTTGGCCGTGGTCCTTGCCCTCCGCTGTTTTTTTAGTTTATCTCTTGCAGAAGGCCTCCTTCTCCTGGTTTCCCCTTCTCTTCTGCCAACTCCAGATTTTGATCATTCTACCTTGCTACTCCTTATGCCTGGAAAAACTGCCTGTGCGGCAGGCTTCATCTCTGGCCCGTTTCAAGTCCAGGCTGAAAACTCACCTCTTCTAGACTGCTTTTGGATCCTGATCCACTTAATCTCCTGTGTGTTTCCTTCCTATTCCCCTAGATGTATCCTTGTCCTCAGCCACTGTGTTGTCTGTCTTGACTAGATTGTAAGCTCTGATGAGCAGGGACCGTCTTTTAGATGTGTCTGGACAGCGCTGCGTACGTCTTATAGTACTATACAAATGATCAGTAGTAGTAGCATAATGGTTTTCATCTGTCGCAAAACTCGTGCTTTGTAATTTACTATTATTTCAAGAAGGAAGAAGCTGGAAAAATACATTAAAAACATAAAGATTGACAAACTGGCTCCGACTGGTCCAGGATCCTCTCCCTCACTGGAGGCATTTAGAGGATATGTTTAAGCAGGATATGTGCCCCACATGCCCCACACCAAGGGCAGACCTGTTTTTGAGCATCAGCATCTTTTTTTTCTAGAAAGAAAACATTGTTTTTAATCAACTTTTACCCAGGATAAAACTAAAGTTGCTTTAGTTAATTAGATATTTCAAGGAACAAGTGAATAGATGCCGTCCTGGAGCTTTTGAGTGTTTGTATGCCTCTGCTTTCTTTATTGAACAGGGTTTTTTTATACCACTTTATTATTTTAGTCTAAGTGGTTTACATTGTAATGTACAAAGGGTTGGTAACTTGGAGTTTTCTGTGGCAATGGAGGGTTAAATGACTTGCCCAAGGCCACAAGGGGTGCTAGTGGGAACTGAACCCTCGTCTCTTGCTTCCCAAGCCAGAGCTCTAACCACTAGGCTACTCTTCCACTTAGGTGTGGCTTTAGGCGTTGCTCCTTTAAAGGTATCACTGCTGCAACTGCTACACGCACTTAAGGCTTGCGGGGACCATCTGTCATGCCCGTTCTTTGCTGCAGTAACACAAAACCTTGCCAGTCTCAAGCTTTACCCTTATGTCCTTGCGCCCAAGGCTCCCCTGTGCTTATCCCATACTTTCTTACTATTTCCTTGGTGTCCACTACCTCCTATGGGAGACTTCTCCATGTACGCAGCACCCTTTCTTTGAAGGAGGATTTCCTTGTGTTACTTCTGGGTCTGCCTCCTTTGAGGTTCATATCATTTCCCCATCATATTAGCTCCTCCCTCCCTGCCCTTGCTAAATGATTCTGTGTCGAAATATTCTTTAATGTTAAGTTGGGTTACATGAACTGTGTTACAATGTTTTCTGTAAGTTAGTTATGTTGCGTGTAAACCGCCTTGATCTTTGGAAAAGCGGCATTTAAACCTATTAAATAAATAAATAGATAAATATCATGACTTCTTGTCCTAGAATTTCATCAGTGCCAACATTCCTGCCAAATATAAGCTAATTGGTTGTTATCTGCCCATCTTCTCCAGCCATGTTGTCACTTGACCAAACAAGTATAACCTCAGGTCTGTTGCCTCTCACCATATAGCCCACTCTTGAGAGAGGCCAGGGATATATACGTCAGGGGCTGCAGTTCACTATGAAACCCAAGCGCACCACTGCTGGTATCATGATTCTTGGGATGAACCCTTCTCACTCTCTGCTCTACAAAATACACTATCCAGCCCAAATGTCTGCTGTGAACCATAAATTGTTCACTAAAATTTGTTAAACATTAGACAGGTTACAAAATTAATAAAAAGAAAAATACACATGAGAATATATTTCACTTCCTCAGCAGCAAAAGAACTGTGCTAATAATAAAAGTTATTTCGCTCTTGAGATAGATGGCTGTAAATTACAAGCTTTAACTCCACCCTTCCAAAAGCATTGTCAAGACTTTGGGCTTTCTAAGGGCTTTACCACTTCCATCGCCTTCTCTCTTTCAAAGATACCAAAATTCTCAATTACTGTACCTCTTGAGGTGATAAATCTCAAGCCCACACTGATCTCCCTTGAATTCTGTAATCCTTGCTTCTGGAGTTCAACTCCTAGGAATTGCTTCTGGTCCCTTTCCACTCTTGATGGCAAGTCTGAGGAGCTCCTGTTTTTTCTGAGGCCTATTCCAGCCCCAAACATCCCCACAGATATTCTGAAATTCTCCAGGACCAAGCAGGAAGTCAGTCCTCACATATGGGTGACGTCGGCGTCGACGGAGCCCCCATGCAGAGCATTTCCCCAGCTTTCAAAGAAAGCCTTTGAGAATGCAGACACGCATGCGCGGTCCCCTTCCCGCCCAAAGGTGCCATCTTGCTCAGTCTTCTTTTTTCCGCGGAGCCCTACAGACGCCTGTCCTTGTCACCCGTGAAAAAAGTTGATTTTTCTGCGTTGGGTCGAGTTTTTTCTTCAGTTCGACGTCGGTTCCTTTCCCGCCTGGACTTGGTACACCGGTGCTGAGCCCGGATCTCCTTTTTTCTTTTCCCTGGCAGCCCAATTTTTTGATCTTGCAGGGGCCCTTTTTCCCCCGATGGCTGCCAGTGGCTTTAAGAAGTGTGATCGGTGCAAGAAACTGATGTCTCTCACCGACACACACGACTGTTGTCTCCGGTGCCTGGGGCCAGACCATGATTCTACGGTCTGTAGCCCCTGTGGCAAAATGTCTTCCAAGGCATTACGGAGCCGTCAGCACCAGCATGAGAGGATCTTCTTCGAATCTGCCTCTGGACGGGTCCGGACTTCGTCAGAGGCCTCGACGTCTCGGGAGTCTGACCCCGAGCATCGTCGTGGCTCCTCTGAAAGGTAGTCCCCCTCGAGGGAGCACCGAAGGAAGAAGAAACCCGCGAAGGCAGCATCGGTGGACGCTCTTGGCTCCTTGAGGGCCAGGTCGCATAGCCCCGATCGCCGTCCCGGGTCTTCGGAGTCGGAGAGGCCTGCAAAGCATCCTCGTGTAGAGTCGGAAGCCCCGAGTCACGTGAGTACTGTAGTCCTCGTGGACTCTCCTCTGGGGGAGCCGACGTCGGGTCAGACGCCGTCGGGGCCCGAGTCGGAGGCTGCTAGGTCTCCTGAGCTCAGACTCAGGTTGACGGCCTTGGAGAGCAGACTGTCTGCCTTCATGGAGCAGCAGCGGGTGCTGATCGCCGGTCTCACCGACGCATCTGCCCCGACCACCGGGACATCGACGTCCAAGTCGACCCCGGAGGCCGAGCTGATCCTCGAGACCATGCGATCTCGAGTTGATCCTCGGCCGAGTTCACCCTCGGCCTCCCATTCGGGACCGAGGTCGTCGACGCCGGTTCCCTCGGCGTCGGGGCGGATGGTGTCGGTGCCCGCCCACTCGGAGCAGCTCGATTCTTCCTCGGAGGAATCGGCATGGGAAACGGAGGAGGAGGAGTCCCCTGACACCTTCCGGACTCGGTGCGTCCCTTCGGACTCACCAGGATCCGAGCCTCGGTAGAAAGTGTTTCCAGGGCTCTATGGTTGCTTGCCGTGTCCAGACCTACCAGCTCTACATGGGCATGTACCTTCGAGACCTGGCAAAGGAAATTGCTGGGTTCTCTGCTGGTCTGTCCGAGGAACCTTTGCAGAGGTTCAAGGCCTTGTCTTCTGGTATTCGGGAGTGCTCGAAGTTTATATCTCGAGCAGCCTACGATGGATTTGAGACTTCGGCCCGGGTAGCAGGGGCCGGCATCGGTGCATGCCGCCAGGCCTGGCTGCAATCCTCGGACCTCAAGCCATGGGTACAGGACAAGTTGTTCGATGTCCCTTGCCAAGGTGAAAACCTCTTTGGCAAGCCCATAGTGGAAAAGGCTGCAGAACCTAAGACCGAGACTCTTACCCGGATGAGGCTGCCCAGGAAAACCTCTGCCCCTTCTCAGAAGAAGAAGGGCTCGGGGAAAAAGACCTTTTACCCGAGGAAGACTGCTGCCTACAAAACCTACCTTCACTACCAGGCCTCTACAGCTCCCCAACAGGGCCAGCAGGCCAAGGGGAAGGGTCATGGGCCCTGTAGGCAGAAGGCCCCCAAGCCTCCTACTCCGGCTCCTGCTCAGCAGGGAGGGTTTTTTTGACTATGCCAGCATAGCCTCTCTTCCTCTCCAGGGCACAGGAGGTCGGCTGACCCTGTACGCAGACAGGTGGCCAGCCATCACAGGGGATACTTGGGTGCTAAGCATCATCGAAAGGGGCTAGCTGCTCCACTTCACCCAGATACCCCCCTCCTACTTTCCAGGGGAGCCTCCAAGACCCCCTCTGCACAGAAACGTACTCCTTCAAGAGTTGGAAGGTCTACTAAGGGACCAGGCGGTGGAACCGGTGCCTCACCACCTGGAAGGGCAAGGCTTCTACTTGAGGTACTTCCTGGTACCAAAAAGAACAGGAGGCCTCAGACCCATCCTCGACCTGAGAAATCTGAACAAGTTTCTAGAGAGGAAAAAGTTCAAGAATGCTTACCCTTGGAATCTTACTGCCCTACCTCCAGCAGGGAGATTGGCTATGCTCCTTAGACCTGAAGGATGCTTATACTCACATCCTCATCCATCCAAATCAAAGACAATTCCTCAGATTTGTGGTGGGAGGAAAGCACTTCCAGTACAGAGTGCTTCCTTTCGGCCTCACCTCCGCCCCCAGGGTTTTTACAAAATGCCTGGCGGTGGTTGCGGCCTACCTCAGGAACCAGGGGATCTTTGTGTTCCCGTACCTGGACAACCATATTCAGAACCATATCCCTGCTTCAGCACCTGGGGTTCGTCATAAACTTCCCCAAGTCCACTTTTGTCCCCTCACAGGATGTGGAGTTCATAGGGGCAAGATTGGATACCATCCATGCAAAGGCCTATTTGCCTGTGGACAGAGCTCACAGGCTGATAAAGTTTGCCGGCCAGTTTCAGGCGAACTCCCTGGTCTCGGCCAGACTCTTCCTCCGGCTCTTAGGTCACATGGCTTCCACAGTGCATGTCACACCACATGCCTGGCTGCACATGAGGCCGGCTCAGTGGCACCTCAAGGCACAGTGGCTGCAGGCCACAGGGAAATTGTCAGACAGAATAAGGGTGTCCAAACTCTTGGTGGACTCCTTACGCAATCTGGTCAGGGGTCTTCCTTTCCAGGCCTCCCCACACACTCAGATACTGACAACAGATGCTTCCCTGCAGGGCTGGGGGGCACACTGCCAAGGGGCCTGCACACAAGGCCTGTGGTCTCCGTGGGAGGCCGCCCAGCAGATCAGCCTGTTGGAATTGCGGGCCATTCGACTAGCCTTACGGACTTTCTCTCAGATCCTGTCTCACCAGTCTGTCCTAGTTCAGATGGACAACCAGGTGGCTATGTTCTACGTCAACAAGCAGGAAGGCGCAGGATCCAGACTCCTGTGCCTGGAAGCACAAGCTCTCTGCTCCTGGGCTGTCAATCAGGGCATGACCCTCAGGGCGGTCTAACTCCCAGGCCAGGAAAACTACCTGGCGGACAGGCTAAGCAGACTCCTGCAGCCTCACGAGTGGCAGTTGGATCCTCTGGTAGTTCAACAGATCTTTCTGAAGTGGGGACTTCCGACCATGGATCTTTTTGCCAGTCCGCTGAACAGGCAACTACCCAGGTTCTGTTCCAGACAACACATTTATTTATTTTCAGCTTTTCTATACCGCACTATTTGACATCAGTGCGGTTTACAGTTAACAATTTTGCACAGGACAGGGGGAGGTGCCTTGTGCTTACATAGAACAGGACATAATAACTTGGATTAATAACATTGAACTATTTACATCTGAACAATGACAGATTACTAGTGTCACTTTTACATTATTAATGCTGTTGGGTGGTTGTGTTAGTACAAAGTGTAGGGGTGCAGTTGGATTGCATCCCTTGCGAACAGCGCCAGATGCATTCCTGATCCCCTGGTCAGAGAGCCTGCTTGTATGCCTTTCCTCCCACACCTCTGGTGGCCCGGACTCTATTCAAAATCCAGCAGGACCGAGCCCCCAGGTGGCCCAGGCAGCCGTGGTTCCCTCTTCTTCTGCAGTTGGCAGTGGATACTCCACTTCCTCTGCGGTTGCAACCCAACCTTCTGACTCAGGATCAGGGGTCCCTCTTGCATCCCAACCTCAAATCCCTCAATTTGATGGCCTGGCTGCTGAAAGGCTAGTCCTTGTTCCCTTACTCCTATCAAGGGAGGTTGAAGAGTTGGTGTTGGCCTCCAGAAAGCATTCCACTAGGAAGGCCTATGCTCTGAAGTGGCGCAGGTTCTCTACTTGGTGTTCTCAACAGCAAGAGGACCCCTTCTCCTGCTCGGCCAGGTGGTGCTGCAGTACCTGCTCCACCTTTCCAACCTGGGACTTCAGTCCAACTCTGTCCGGGTTCACCTCAGTGCCCTCTCAGCTCACCACTTGCCAGTGGATGGACAATCCCTCTCGAGTCACCCTCTGGTGTCTCGTTTTCTCAGAGGCCTGCTTCTGCTTAAGCCTCCTATTTGTCCACCGGCCACTGAGTGGGATCTCAATGTGGTCTTGCAGCAACTGACTCGCCCACCTTTTGAGCCGATGGCAACCTGCCATTTACGTTTCCTCTCCTGGAAGGTGGTGTTCCTTGTGGCACTCACCTCAGCCAGGCGTGTGAGTGAACTTCAGGCCCTGGTTTCGGATAGGCCGTATACCAGGTTCTATAAGAACAGGGTAGTCTTGAGGACTCATCCTAAGTTCCTTCCCAAGGTAGTGTCCTCCTACCACCTCAACCAGGAGGTGGTACTTCCGACGTTCTTTCCCAGGCCGCACGCCAGTAGGGCAGAAACTGTCCTACATACCCTGGATTGTAGAAGGGCACTGTCCTTTTATCTAGAACGTACACAGGGGCATAGAAGGGCTTCTCAGCTCTTCATTTCCTTTGACCCTAATAAATTGGGGTTGCCTGTCACTAAGCATACGTTGTCCATCTGGGTGGCAGACTGTATCGCCTGGGCGTACAGGGCAGCCGGCCTCTCCCTGGAGGGTCGAGTCACGGCCCACCGGGTCAGGGCGAAGGCCGCATCAGTAGCTCACTTCCGTTCTGTTCAGTTGGCAGACATCTGCCGGGCCGCTACTTGGTCTTCAAGCCAGACTTTTGCGGACCACTACTGCCTTGAGAGGGAGTCCCATAGGGACAGTGCTTTCGGGCAAGCGGTACTCTGTAATCTCTTTGAGGTTTAGGCAACTCCTACCCTACGGCCCTGGTGTTGGGCTACTGTTCAGGTGTGGTCTCAGAGAAGATTCTCTCACTGTTGCCGAGGCTCTAGAGGGAGGTCTATTTTTCAGCCTGGGTTCCTGGTAGCTCAGAGCTAGGGAGTCACCCATATGTGAGGACTGACTTCCTGCTTGGTCCTGGAGAAAGAGTAGTTACTCACCTGTAACAGGTGTTCTCCAGGAGCAGCAGGAATCAGTCCTCACAACCCCCCCTCCTCCCCTTGGAGTTGCAGTTGTATATAGTTCATTTTCTTTTTGTGCTGTCTTTTAGCTATGTCATTAGACTGAGCAAGATGGCACCTTTGGGCGGGAAGGGTACCGCGCATGCGTGCCTGCATTCCCAAAGGCTTTCTTTGAAAGCTGGGGAAATAATCCGCATGGGGGCTCCGTCGACGCCGACGTCACCCATATGTGAGGACTGATTCCTGCTGCTCCTGGAGAACACCTGTTACAGGTGAGTAACTACTCTTTCAGTGCCTAAGCCGGCCAAAGACAAGATTATATCCTTGGACTGCACTGTTTATAAGTTCCCTCCTCCTACTCCTATCTTAATCCTACTAATACCTTAGTAGTAGTGAATCCTCCCAGGTCTAGAAAGCTCTTTGTTTTAATATCAACTCCTTTACCTTGTACAGCCACATGAGGTCACTATACTGTGCCCTTCTGCAGTTAAAAATGGTTCAGTTTTGTTTAGGCCATTTGATATACTTTCTGTACTGCCTTCCGGTTAAATTAAATAAAATGATTCATAATAAATGCCAACAACTAGAATGCTGGAAAGAAAAAAAAAAGGTGGAGATAGAAAGACTAGAATATTGTCAGAACTCCCAGCTGGTATCCTTGGAACATATCAGAGCCTGTGATCATAAGCCAACTCACAAAAGTAACATAGTAAATGACGGCAGATAAAGACCAGCATGGTCCATCTAGTCTGCCCAGTAAGGTGGCTTGAATAGTTGTACCTGCCGCTCCATGCAGTAGGTCTTGATATGTGCTTTAATCCTTAGAGGAGCAGATTCAAGCCTGAGATACTGGGGGAGATTGTTCTGTAGTAAAAGAGCAAGGAAAAAAAAAGAAGAGAGCTTTGAGTAGAATCAAAATGTGCTGGAGATGAAGAGACTGAAGGCTATCAGATTCTGGTTGAAGGTAGAAATGTGAGTGATGGGGATAAGTGAATCTGCAAGATAGAGTGGAGCACCTTGATAAATTGATCTGTGGGTTAGGATTAGACTCATAAATTTAATACAGAAAGGCATTATTTCTGCAGGATTCATACTAGTATTTTATAAAGACACATAGGCTCCTATGTGTCGTTATATATTAGGCAAAAAATAGATGTTTTGTTACCTAATTAACATAGATAACCTTTATAAACCTACCCTCTAAGTCAGTGTTCCTCAACCCAGTCCTTGGGGCACATCCAGCCAGTTGGGTTTTTTGGATCTCCACAATGAATATACATGAGATAGGTCTGCATACCAAGAAGGTAGTGTGAATCTATCTCATGCATATTAGGTATGTGCAGGCCCAAAAATTTTGTTTTTTTTTTTTTTTAGTTTCATTTGTTTGTTTTTTGTTGTTTTTTCGTCTTTTTATTGTTTTTTTAATAGTGCGTGCGCACTGTGTAATAGTGTGCATTATTTCATGAGAATGCGTACTATTTAGCAAAAGGGTGCACTGTTCACGCTACCAGATCCCAACATGAACCCTCCACATGTTTTCCCCCAGCCAATAATGCTTTCCTGAAATCCACCTACTTCTCAGCATTCTGTTTTCTTGGGCCTTCTTTATGGAATTCCCTTCGAGCCATTCTTCATACCAAATCAAACTACAAGAAATGTAAATTCTGTCTTAAAACTTTCTTATTTATTGAAGTGTTCAGCATGTAGGCCTGCAGAGATAACTCCTCATAGCCATCTCCCACCACCCTAGTTTCCCTTCCTAATTCCTCTATCTCCCTCATTTCCGTCTTTTACACACATCTCCTATCCCTCCTTTGAAGACATTCATCACCAATAAATAAATAGATCAATCCTTAAAATCTACTACATGCATTTATTTGCTCCAAGTATTATGTCAGTGATGTTTGTTCTTTCCGTCTCAGTTCTCTGTCTACACATTGACATTTGAGTCATTTTATTTGAATCTGTAAACTACTTTGACACATTTGTTTGAAAGACAGTATAGTAAGAACCTGGAAAATAAATACATAAATATATAAATTATTCAGATACATTTGGAAAATCTATAGTGTGACTTTCAAGACACTGGGACAAGAGTATGTAATGATTTTGAGCAGCACTATCTGAGTAGTGCCACCGAACATCAACAGATAGTGCTGTCTAGGGCAATTATCCATAGCTGTGAATATCAGGCTAGATCTTCTATCCATAGGAACAGTCTCTAGGGGCTGTACCAAGCAAGACCAGATTTTTTTCACATCACTCCCACCTGGTACTATTGCAACTGGTGGAGTACACCCTCTCTCTCCTTTCTGAGTCAATCACTACTACCATATGCTTTCTGATAGATCTTCTGCCATTGCTGATACTGGACTTGAATGGTAGCCTTCATCAAGGGATGGTTCTGGGAATAAGTGGTATACCATGGGGTCAGAGTGTACATCTTGCTGTAAATCTCATCACAGACTCGCTCTTCTCTTTTTAGCTTTATCACACTCATCACGGGCAAGGTCACATAGGGGTTAGGACACCTGCTGATCTCCCATACCAACCATCGGACATAGCATTTGGCTCTGAGCATCCAGGCTTGTATCCAAGGTTCTCGATTGAACACGGCGGGTAAGGGCAGTTTGGATAAGCCCATTTCTCTCAGCACTTCCTGACCCTGTACTTCCAGCATGCGCTTATTTTAATATAATTAAATTTAATTTAATTGTCCATTTATAGACTGCCTCATATCCAAAATGGAATTGAGCAGTGTACAACATGAACATATTAAAACAATAATTGCATAAATCACTTCAATTTCAATTAAGAATCACACCATGAAAACCAACATCAATAATGTTAACATCAGCATTCCTGTTGCTCTTTCCTTAAAAAACAAATACTCTATTTTCTGAATGTTAAATATGAGAGCTCTTCTTAAGATAAAGAGGTAATAAGTTTGAGTGTAAGGATGCAGCTTCTAAGAGAGGCCTCTTAAACTGCAGAAAGAGTCCACTGCTGTGACTTTGGATGCACCATCCAGATCAGGGCTGGAAATCAATCAGCCTGGGGTCACTTTGGATGAAGACTCATCAATGAGAGATCCCAAAGCTAGGCAGACAAGGTCTAGCATGGTCTATGGAACTAGTAGCGTAGTGCTGGTAGGCATTGCATACTGAGATAGCCTTGGATGCAGCCACACTTTAGGCTTCCTGCTCCTCAAAATGGGCAGCTGAGGTGGGTTGTGAAAGTGGAAGAGATTGCTATACAGATCCCATTGGCAAGGCTACTCCCAAGGTCTCTCTGAATATCCTCTTTTGACCAATGCTTTGTGGCATCAATGGAGGACCCGCTTCTCTCTGGCCATTCCCACATCCTGTGAGAGGTTGATGATCATGTACGGTAGACCTCTCATGGCTCCAGTTCTTCAGCTTAATCTATGAATCCCAGGTATGCAGTGGAGTTTTCAGGGGAGAGAAGCTCCCTCCCTGGTACTTGCCACACTGGCCCAGGCTGATTGGCTGTTGTGGCTTCTCAGTGTGTCACCCCAGCTTCCTCCACTTCCTATGCCTGACAGCACTGGCCAACACCATCCCTCACTGCTCCTCCTATACCAGCAGCTGGCAAATTATCCAATGCCCCAGGTTGGATCACATTTCCATTTGGGCCTCTAAGGGTCAGCTAGTTGAAAGTCTAAAGATTTATCTAATTCATAGAGGGCCTCTCTGCAAAAGGCACAGTTGTGAACCCTGGGCCAAATCTCCTGGATTCCATGGCATTGTCCCTTCCTCCATGGGGAGCTACACCTGTGCCTATATTTGGTGAGTCATGGTGATGGTTTTTCTGTTGGGCCTGACTGGCTTGATATT
Source organism: Ichthyophis bannanicus (assembly GCA_033557465.1). Taxonomy (NCBI): domain Eukaryota; kingdom Metazoa; phylum Chordata; class Amphibia; order Gymnophiona; family Ichthyophiidae; genus Ichthyophis; species Ichthyophis bannanicus. The sequence goes on from CM066033.1 coordinate 552,114,099, forward strand.
AACAATGTAATTGTGATGGCTGTCAGAAATTTCTAGGGATATTCTAGGTAATTGGTATTCTCTCATACACTGGACTGCTAGATATCAAAACTGACCTTGAGAGTTAAGTCAGAGGCTGCCTTGTGGCGCACTCATGGATGGCACTAGCCATTAGTTGAGCTAGGTGGTTGTCTAGATCGAAGGTTTCCAGGGAGGTTCATTGCCACCATTGTCATCCCTCTCCAAAGACTTCCTGGTTACATGTGGGTGGAAGCAGCTAGGATCTGGAAGTCAGAGGGAACGGAAGCACCAACAGCAGCACAGTGCCGGAGGCTTTTGGTAAATGCTCTGGTCATTGCCGCCGCTGCAGGTGCCAGAGAGGGGTGGCAGTAGGGACAGAGATGGGAGCAGGGGACAACAGGAACGAGGTTTGCCTAGGGCGCCTCATATCCTTCCACCAACCCTGGGCCCACCATCCACATGCAATGTATGGTGATCTCACTTGTTGTGTGTAGGTATTCTTCTCACTGGCTTTTGCCCTCCAAGGTGTGGTTTAAATCTGCTGATATATAACTTTAGGCAGGATGGTTGCTGGATGGCGCAAACTCCATTTCCAGTGGAAATGGCAGTCATTTGGAAGTCGCTAAAAATACCAAACATTCCATAAAGCAAAGGAAAAAATAAGGAAGACTACAGTTTTTACCAATTTTACAAAAATCTTCTTGATGCTGCTCTCCTTTGTCTATCTGTATGCTGTGATCTCTCATTGTATAGTCGCCTCTCTCTCCAGCCTAAGTTTATAGGAAGGCACCAGCAAAAGAAAATCACAAAAAGCTCACATTTTGTTCATACCCAGAAATCTTCAGATTCCTAGTGCAAGTCAGGACCTTGTTTGGCTGCTACTCCTTTGTAGCCCTCCTTGCTCAGTCTCCTCTCAGAATAATAGAGACTTCATCTTATACTTTGGCTCCTAATGTTGGAGAAAAAGGGGCAGCACTTCTTTATGACATGTTTGTTTCTTTAGCTTGATAAACCACCCCTAGAGAAATAAGCAGGGAAGAAGGGAGGTGGGTAAGAATCAAAACTTCAGATAGGGTATCAGAGGATGAGGAAGTCAAAGGCTTTATAAAATAAGAAATTTTGAGTTGGGCCTTGAATCTGATGTAGGGCAGTTCAAGGTGGAGATCCGGAGGTAGATCATTACACCTCTACTGAACTTTCCCAACTCTGATGAGTTCCTAATTTTAACATATGTATTTATTTATTTATTTATTTATTTAACAGGTTTTTTATACCGCCTTTTCCTTAAATCAAAGCGGTTACAAAGACATACAAAGGCTAAACATAGGCAAGGGAAGTGAAAGAAGGGAAACATAACATGGTGAACAATTACAAAAAACACAATATTGAGAGATTACAATTAATATGAGTTAGTTAGGTGTCATAGCCATAGTGCTCAATGAAAAGAACAAATTTTAGTTGTTTTCGGAATTCCTTCAGTTCCTCAATTGATCGTAGGTCGGGGGGGAGAGAGTTCCATATTAGAGGGGCCGATAAGGAAAGAGCTCTTTGTGAGGTGAATTTACAGACTTTAGAGTAGCTACTTGGGGTGCTGAGGGTGTCAGTTGTGGCTTTCCTTCTAGGTCTTTTGCTGGTGTTAGAGAATAAGAGGGCTTGGAGACTGATTGCTGAAGTCTTATGTCTGATTTTGAATATATTGATGACCAACTTGTATCTAATACGGAGGCTTATTGGGAGCCAGTGGAGTTCTTTAAGGATTGGGGTGATGTGGGCTTGAGTTGAAGAGCCGGCGATTATTCTGGCAGCTGTGTTCTGAGCCATCTGAAGTGGCTTTAGTGAGTGTTTCGGGATTCCGTTGTAAATAGGGTTGCAGAAGTCAAGAATTGGAGTTATTAGAGCCTGACAGACTGAGCGGAAATGTTCTTGGGAGAGAAGAGGCTTCAGGCGTCTAATTATTTTCATTCTATAGTAAGCGCTTCTAACAGTTTTTCTGATGTGAGATTGAAGGTTGAGTCGATTGTCAAGGGTTACTCCGAGGTATCTTACTTCGTCCTTTAAAGGTATTGTTGTATTTTTAAATTTTAATAAAAGGCGGGGGGCTGAAGTCAGTGTTTCGAGTAATGTTGAGAGCCTCTGTCTTGTTATGGTTCATGGCCAGGTTGTTGAGCGTGAGCCAGGCAGACATGTTGTCGAGGCAGTTCATAATCTTGTTATAATCGGGGCTGTTAAGGTTGACTGTCGTGTAAATCATTATGTCATCAGCATAAATAGTATAGTATAATGTACTGGGAAATAGGGTAGAAATCATTATAAAGAACAACATTACTGAACATGTAGATAGTCATGGCTTAATGGGAGACAGCCAACATGGCTTTAGCCAAGGAAGGTCTTGTCTTACTAACCTGTTGTGTTTTTCTGAAGGTGTGAATAAACAGGTAGACAAAGGTGTGTCGGTTGATATAGTGTATCTGGATTTTCAGAAAGCCTTTGACAAGGTCTCTCATGAGAGACTTTTGGCATAATTAAAAAGTCATGGGATAGGAGGCAGTGTACTATTGTAGATCAGGAACTGGTTAAAAGAAAGAAAGCAGAGGGTAGGGCTAAATGGCCAATTTTCCCAATGGAGAAAGGTGAATATTGGAGTACTCCAAGGATCTGTGCTGGGTCCGCTGCTTTTTAACATATTCATAAATGACCTGGAAATGGGAATAATGAGTGAGGTAATAAAATCTGCAGATGACACAAACTTATTCAAAGTTGTTAAAACCTATGAGAATTGTGAAAAATTGCAAAGAGGACCTTGATAAACTGGAAGACTGGGCATCCAAATGGCAGATGAAATTTAATGTAGGCGAGCAAAGTTTATGCACCTAGGAAACAACAACCCAAACTATGATTACACAATGCAAGGTTCCATATTGGAACCACCTCCCTGGAAAAAGGTTTAGGCGTCATCATGGATAACATGTTGAAACTTTCTGCCCAGTGTGCAGCAGCAGCCAAGAGAGCAAATAGAATGCTAGGTATCATAAGGAAAGGAATGGAGAATAAAACAAATGATATTATAATGCCTCTGTATCATTCCATGGTGAGACTGCATCTTGAATATTGTGTGCAGTTCTGGTCGCCATATCTTAAAAAGGATATAGCATTATTAGAAAAGGTACAGAGAAGAGCCACCAAAATGGTAAAGGGGATGGAAGGATACCCCTATGAAGAGAGGCTAAAAAGGTTAGGGCTCTTCAACCTGGAAAAGAGATGGCTGAGAGGTGATATGATAGAGGTCTATAAATTAATGAATGGAGTGGAACGGGTAAATGTAGATTGATTGTTTACGCCATCAGAATATAGAAAGACTAGGGGACATGCAATGAAGCTACAGGGTAAACTATTTAAGACTAATACAAGAAAATATTTTTTCACTCAACGTGTAATCAAACTCTGGAATTTGTTACTGGAGGATGTAGTAAAAGCAGTTAGTGTAGCTGGGTTTAAAAAAGGTTTGGAGAAGTTCCTGGAGGAAAGGCCCAAAAACCATTATTAAAGTGGACCTGGGATATCCACTATTTGCCCCAAAACAAGCATTGTGGAACCTGTGTCTTTTAGGGAAACTGCTAGGTACTTGTGACATAGTTTGGCCACTGTTGGAAACAGGATACTGGGCTTGATGGACTTTGGTCTGACCCAGTGTAGCATATCTTATGTTCTTATGTAACAGATAAATACCCCCGCAGAGCCCTAGAATTCTCTGCATAAGATATTTTCTGAAAGAAGTTGGTGGGGTGGGAGGGGGTTTGTTGGTTTACAATAACATATGTTGAAATCCCTCTCTCTTAAAAATGTGCCTCTCTATTTGGTGATCTCTGACCTCGGGTGACCACTTACTGTGACCTTAGGAACACTTTGCCCATCTATACATACCTGGTACAGTATTATCTCCTCCCGATGCTTCTCTTGCCTTTTGACGAAGCATCTCCTTTATGGGGAATCCAAGATCTGTTGCTGTTCCTTCAGTGAGAACTCTCCAGTTAACATTTGACAACAGAGGAGAAATTGCCGTCAAGATTGATCCTTTTTTTCTGACCATTGGTAGTCTACATTAGGGTTCTGTAGACAAGGGGCACCCATCCTTATAGAATACTACTACGACTACTAATCATTTGTATAACGCTACAAGGTGTACACAGTGCTGGACAGAGACATGTAAGAGACGGTCCCTGCTCATAAGAGCTTATAGTCTAATCAAGACAGACAACACAAGTGGGGGCTAGGATATATCTAGGAATATGATAAGGAAACACATAGGAGGTGGACAGGAGATTAGGGGGATCAGTCTAAAGAGCAGAAGAGGTGGAAAGCACTGAAACGAAAGTGATAATAGCCCACAGAATTACTTTCTGAATATACCTACAGTATAATCGTTCTTTCGCAATGTTCGTATTGAAAGTATAGAGTATGTTGTGTAGGTAAGTTAAAAAAAAAGAAAAAACACACAATGCATTTTGAGACAGCAGAGTGCAAAAAATTGACAAGTGTTTGAAGACTTTTACAAAATAGCTTGGTTCACAACTTGCTGAGCTGAGAACCGAAGAACTCATCCTCTTTTGCTCACTGCCTGGAAATGCCAGCTGATTTGCAGCCCTTTTGACCTCAGATTCCTCCATCCTGCCTCTCATCCTGTTTTCAGTGTGGCGGAGATACTGTCCTTGACAAAGAAGCTCTGTATCCTTGTTTTCATTCTTTACCCAGCTAACTTCATTTTATGAAGGATCTCATTTTTATTCTTTGTCCATTGAAAAGGTTTTGATAAAACAACCCCTTCTTAGCCTTCCTATGGTCCCCCGACCCCCTAAAAAAGAAAAGAGAAGAAAAATTCACAGAAAGAAAATGAGTGTTAGAAGAATTGAAGACATGCTAGTTAAGATCTTGAGTCTGAGCCGAGCATGCTGGCTATTCGGGAAGTGGGAACGGCCTCGGGGAGGGTGTTATACCTTCCTCTGATCACCACAGTTCTAACAGCTGCCGCACCAGTGTAATCTCCTCCATCCCATTATCATCACACTGTCATTAGCGTCATCATCGCTAGTAACTGCTGTTTGATTCTGAGGAATCTGCTCCTAATGCTGCCGGATATCCAGGAAAGATGATGAACCCGATGAACATCAGTTTTTCCTTTTTCCCTGTTTTGGGTTAAAAGGCTGTCTTGTGGATCCACAGACAGGTACTGCCGGGTGTGCATTAGTGAGCATGCATCCGGGTTCATTTGGACACCTCAGTGCATACAAATCGCTTGTACGTGCGTACACCTACAAACTGTTGCACGTTGCATGGATTGCACGCATAGAAAAGTTCTTGTGCCCCCAAACAATGAATGAGCAAATGAACGTAACAAATACACAAGGAAACTGGGAAAATTCATTTTAAATGACCATGAACTGATATTTTTTCTTTGTCTGTGCACGCCTCTAGCGCTGAATCTCTCTATGAGTATAGTAGGAGCTGCTGTGGAGAAGTTGAGTAGACTCTGATTACCTTGTACAAGGCTGATGAGAAGTTGCTGAGGTTCTGCCAGCCTAAAACACAGAGGAACTTGTCACCAAGATTTAGTTTTTTGAATTGTTGCAGGGGCAAAGCAAAACAAATATGCCCCATAGTGAGCCAGTCTCACTGGAGTAATGTAAAGCATATATTAATAGTGACAAAAATGAAGTTATATCATTATTCTATATTTCTGTAATTGTATTACCTTTATGTTCTTACTCTAGCATAACTGAAGGCGGGCAGCATCAACTAAATTCCTTACAGGATTAAGCTGGCAATCTCTTAGCTTTGCATTCTCTCTTGCTTTCAGTCTTTTCTCTTTTATAGTGTATTTAATATATTGCATCTTTATACTTTTTTGGCATATAAAGGGATGCACCTTTCTAAAACTATGACGAAATCCCATTGGAAAACATCTTCCTCCGAGTCCACTGTTCAGATGTTATGATCTAGTCTTATTTATCGTGTATCCATGTAAAACCTACATGGGCTACCAAAAAGCAAGAGCACTGATTTATTTAGATCCATAACTAAATAAATGTTGCTTTACACACTCCCCATGGGTCACACACTTAAATCTCACGGCCCAGTTTGCTGGCTCCTCTGTAGCACACCTCAACATACAGAGTCGCCAAAGTAAAGAGATTTGTGCTGTTGCCTCCGTGGTTCACCTTTGCATGTCTGACTGACTCCGCCACAGAACCACTTGATGCAAGCATCATTAGGAGAACAATTTAAATCCATTCTGCAGAAACTGAAGGAGACGAGATGGAAGACGACACTGCACGGCAAAATGTCCAGATACTGTTGTGCTGTTGGCGAGCTTTGTGAGGTGATGAGGGGAGGGGGCTGGACATTCCTGCACACTGAGAAAAGACCATGTGTCGTCTTGATCAGCAGCTGGGTCCTGGAATCTCTGTATCCGCTGCTGGTGGGGTAAAGAGTGTGGGAAAGCTGCCTGGGACAGAAGAGGTAAGAGGTCTAAGGCCACTGTCAGTGCAGTACCTAACACTGTGCAAGTGGTGCAGCCGCACAGAGCGCAAAGGATTAGGGGCGCGTTTCGGGTTGTCGGCTTCTGCTCTCCACCATTGCCTTCCTGCTGCCACTTTGTTTCCTTGTTGGCGGTGGGGTCAGCAGCAGCGGAGCAGACCTGATCTCAAATGAAAAAATAACATGTGGGTTTTCCGACTCCATCCTTGTACGCAGGTCTGGTCCCTCCCTCCCTTCTTTGACGTAGGTCGCGCCAGAGGAGAGAGAGTTGCAAAGACCTGTGTTTGAATGGCTGGTCTGGTCTCTCCCGCCTTTAAAGCAAACCTGTGTCAGAGCAGGGAGGGATGAGATCTGCGTACAAGCGTGGGGTCGAAAGACCTGCATGTTTTTTAAAATTTAAATTTGAAGTCTGGTCTGCTCCGCTGTTGCTGGTGTCACTGTCGCGCCGAGAAAACAAAAAGTGGTGGCGGCAGGACAAGGGCAGGCAGCTGGCTGGACATGGAGGTATGGGGGGGGGAGATGGGCGCGCACCAGATGTGCAAGTCACACAGGGCGCAATTATGACTTGTGTCGCACCGCCGCCCTAGTGGTCAAAGGTGGTTAAGGCAGGTCGGGTGGACATGAGTTATTTTTTCTATTTTGAGTTTGGTCCTTGTATGCGGGGTCTGGGTATCTGTTCCCAGGACCTACCGTGTACCAAAACTTCAAGTGAACACAAAGTCCGAGTGTAGGGAAAGAAAGGCTTTTTATTTCCCCTAATGTACAATGGTTCAAATAGTGGAGTCTACATCAACATAAAGAAAACCTTGCTTCAGGCAGAAAAGAAAACATATTCAGATATTGCTTTGTCTACTGTTACTTCACAGGACCTTATGCAAATAAAACACACAGGCTTTGCTACTGAGCCCTGCTTTACACATCAGGCAGAGACTCTAGGCTTCCTGCCTGACAGTAGCTGCAATCCATGGCTATCTCAGGAGGGTCCTCATTGAATTCCACCTGCATAGGCTGTGGGTCTGATAACTGTGACTCTGTATCAGTATATTCTTGTGGAATACGTTGAGGCTTCTCATATACCGCTTGCACTAGCCTCCAGTGTTCTGGGCCTAGGTCTGGGCTTTGGTCATGTGAATGCTTGCTATTAAAGTATCTTCCTTTGTCTTGGTGCCTTGTATTAAACAGTCTTTCTTTTGATAAAGGCTTGTGTCTTGTCTTACAGACAGCTTGGTAAGGAGTGCACACCTCTGTTCCTTGTGCTCCCTGTGTCAGCAAGTTATAACGCTTATTAGAATAAAAATGGGGTTTACCTTGTTCTCTGGGCCTATCCCAGTTAGCTGAGTCTTGAGGCCTAGTCCTGCTGCAATTCAGCCTTACTCGAGCAGTAGGCTTCCCACTGTTCAGCTGGCCTTCGGGTGGAGTTACCACTCTTTCACACCCACACCTTTTGCTCCTTGAATGAAGAGTGTTACCTCTTATGGCAATGACTTCATCATCTCTCTGGTAACTTCCACAGTGTCCTGCATCTGCTGGTACCGGTTCCTCATATAAAACTCTGACCTTTGTCTCTCTCCTGGTACCTTTCTTTCCAGTGTCTCTTTGCCAAGAGCTCCTGGTATTCTGCTGCACTGGACTCACTGTGTCTTCTTGCCAGGAACTCCTTCCTCTCTGGTCTCTTTGCCAAGACTCCTTTTCTTCCTCAGCTTCTGCCTCTGCTTCTGCTTCTTTTGCTTGTCCTACTTCCTCCTTTTCAACTTCCCAGCCTTTCCTAAGAGGAACTCCCCCTTTCCTGGATTGGCTGTTGGCCGGCATTACATCACCAGCTCTGGGGTGCGGTTCTCTAGGCCCTGGAAGGTCTCTCTTGCTCCCCCTATCTGGCTCCTCGTAATGTCGCATCTGGTGTTGGAATCTTTTTTCTGGATTTAAAACCTTTTTTTCTGTTTGCATAGGCTCTGCAGTACCACACATGGTACGACCCTGGCCACTATGCTTCCGTTTCAGCAGCTGTATTATGGGGCACTATGGTGGAACTAAAATTAACAAAGAACTAGATTTCACAAACTCACTTCTCTTGGGTTCACAACAAGGTTTGTTGACCAAGAATGGATTGAAGTTGGTGTCATATCTAGGGTTCAGAAAACTAGATTTAGGGGAATGTTTACTAAAGGCTAATGCACGTTAATGAATTTATGTGCATTAAGTGCAGTTGTGACCATAGGAATAAAAGTAATGTGGATACTTAACCTGCCTTAATTCCTCCTCGGCACTGACCTCAGACCTCTTACACTTCTGTCAACTTGGCGTTAAAGTCCCAGCGTTGAGCTCAGCCTTCTGCTGTTCTGTGCAATTTTCTGCATCCGAGTGGCATAGCTAGTTGCTGCCTTACCATCTGTTTTCAATGTTTCTAAATGTGCTCTGCGCTGCCATCAACGCGGGCATTTGGGCAGCGATCAGGCTCGCGGCAAAGCCCTTCATGCATTCTGTGCTCATACTAGCAGAGAAAACTCACGCTTAAATGCCCACGCTGACTGCTGTGCCCTTTTCCACATTGGCCCTTTTGTTATACACAGTATTTTCTTTTTAAATAGAAAGTGAATATTCGGCACCACTGTCTGGATAGTGGCTGCTGCTGAATATATGTATTGAACGGTCAGCACCAGAATTACGGTACCAGAATAACTAGAATATTCCATCCATTCTCCAGATAACATAGGAAATCCTTTTTGCTGTCCTAAGTTATGCAGATGGTTAGTTCGGATAGCGGACTGAATATCTCCAGGGGTCGCCCATGCTCCATTCAGGCATAGTTGGGGTAATTTTATAAGACATGCCTACATTTCCACGTGTGTTTAAGTGTGTAAATGATGGTATTTTAGTGATTTATACATATTGTAACACCTCATTTGGCAAAAATAACAGCTTCCAAACATTAAGAGTCTCAATTTTTGCTTTTGGAATTTTTTTCCCACTCTTTCTTGCAGAACTTTTCTAGCACAGAAATAATCTTTGATCTCCTTGCATAAACTGTCTTTTTAAGATGGCCCTATCGGTTTTCAATAATAATCAGGTCTAGGACTGTGACGACCATTCTAAAACCTTCATGGTTGCTTTTGAAGTATGTTTTGGATTGTTGTTTTGCTCAAATATCCAGTCCTCTTTTCAGCCTCAATTTCTTCACTGACTGGGGAACATTCGCTTCTAGGATATGTTGATATTTAGTTGAATCCATTCTTCCTTCTACCCCTACAATATTTCCTGTGCCACTGGTTGCCACATAATAAATCCATTCCATACCTAATGGTTGGCAAGGCTTTCTTTTCTTCAAATGATTCATCATTTTTTTCTCCAAATATATCTTGTGTGGTTATATGGATGACTACCCCATTGTTGCCTAAATATTTTTCTGTGATCTGTGGATTCTGGCTGGCATATTCAGCAGCAGGGCTAGGCAGAATAAAAGGCCCAGCTGCTGCTGCTGCCACTTTAACTCAGACTGGATATTCAGCGGTGGAAGAAGGCCAGTTTCTGCTGCTGAATATCTGTGATGGCCAGCTACTGATTCCGCTATTCGATTAACGGTGATATTCAGCTGCTAACTGGATAGCGCAAAGCATTTATAGTTAGGACAGCCAGGGATGGCTACTACTACTACTACTATTACTATTCAGCACTTTATAAAGTGCCACGCACGCAGCGCTGCACAGCTAACCTACAAGAGGTAGCCGACATACAAGAGACAGTCCCTGCCCGTCAGAGTCATGCTCATCAGAGCTTACAATCTAGTTAGAACAGTACAGAGCATTAGTCAGTTCAGTGCAAGGTACGGTGTGGTACAGTTTGGTCTATAGTTTGGTCATAAACGTTGACGGGGGTTATGGTAAAATGAGGATGGAAGTCAGGATCTGAATGCAACGGTGAAGAGGTGGGTCTTCAACCTGGATTTGAAGAGGGCTAGGGAGGATGCCTGGCGCGCAGACATAGGTAGGCTGTTCCAGGCGTATGGTGCAGTAAGGTGAAAGGAGTGCAATCAGGAGTTTGCGGTGCGGGTGATAGAAGTAATTTGTTAGCGGAGCGCAAATTTCGAGAGGGGACGTAGGGAGAGATAAGAGGTATTGGGGGGCCATAGAGTGAATGCATCTATAGGTCAGTAGGAGAAGCTTGAATTGGATGCGGAATTGGACAGGGAGCCAGTGAAGCGACCTGAGAAGAGGAGTAATGTGGGCATGGCGAGGCTGGCAGAAGATTAGTCAAGCAGCGTGATTTTGTATAGATTGAAGGGGAAGGAGGTGGCTCGCGGGGAGACCACCGAGGAATATGTTGCAGTAATCGAGACGAGAGGAGATTAAGGAGTGGAGAAGTGTTTTGGTAGTGTGCTCAGAGAGGAAGGGGCGGATTTTGCTGATGATGTAGAGAACGAAGCGGCAGGTCTTAGCTACAAGCTGGATATGAGCGGAGGAGGAGAGAGAGGTGTCAAAGATAACCCCTAGATTGCGGGCCGAGAGAACAGGAAGGATAGTAGATCCATCCACATGGACTGAGAGAGGGGGAAGTGGGGGGGAGGAGTTGGGTGGAAAGACAAGGAGTTCAGTCTTGGCCATGTTCAGTTTCAATCGGCGATGAGACATCCAGGCAGCAATGTCCAAAAGACAGGCAGAGATCTTGGACTGGGTTGCCGGAGAAATATTAGGTGTGTAGAGAGGTAGATTTGGGAGTCATCGATATAGAGATGGTACTGAAAGCCATGGGAGGAGATAAGCGCACCAAGGCCTTGGGTATAGAGAGAGAAGAGGAGGGGGGCCCAAGACAGATCCCTGGGGTACACCTACATGGAGCAGGGTAGGGGAGGAGGAGAAGCCACCAGAGCATACACTGAATGAGCGATGGGAGAGGTAGGAGGAGAACCAGGATAGTACGAAGTCCTTGAAGTCAAGCGAGGAGAGGGTGGTGAGGAGAAAGTTGTGGTCAACGGTGTCAAAGGCAGCAGAAAGGTCAAGAAGGATGAGGATAGAATAGAGGTCCTTAGATTTAGCCAGGAACAGGTCGTTGGTGACTTTTGTGAGTGCCGTTTCAGTGAAGTTTAGGGGACGGAAGCCGGATTGTAGTGGGTCCAGGAGGGCCTGGGAGGCAGCGACGGTGGACTGCTCGTTCTAATAGTTTGGATATGAAGGGAAGGAGGGAGATGGGTCGATAGTTAGAAGGGCATGTGGGATCAAGTGAGGGTTTCTTGAGGAGAGGTGTGACAACAGCATGTTTGAAGTCAACGGGGACAGTTGCAGTGGAGAGTGAAAGGTTGAGGATATGAGTGATGGAGGGGGACAATGGTGAGGGAGATGGAATGTAGGAGATGGGTGGGGATAGGGTCTGATGAACAGGTGGTGGGTTTGGAGGAGGAAAAAAAGAGTGTGGTTTCTTCTTCAGAGATCGGTGGGAAGGAGGAGAGGGTGGCAGGGGGAGTATGGATGGGGAGGAGAATTGGGGAGGTAGATGAGGGGGTAGGGAATTGGAGGGTAATCTTGTGGATTTTGTCATGGAAGTAGTCGGCTAGGGTTTGGGCAGAAAGGGAGGGCGGGATCAGGGGCAGGGGGACCTTGAGGAGAGAATTTGAGGGTATTAAAGAGACGGCGAGGATCAGAGGCAAGGGTGTTGGTCAGATGGATGTAGTAATCGTGTTTGAGAAGTGCTAAGGCTGACTGGAAGGAGCCAAGCATGAATTTGAAGTGTAGAAGGTCTTCCGGGGAGCGGGATTTGGACCAAGCTCGTTCGGCAGAATGGGCGCAGATGCATAGGTAACAGATTGTGGGTGAAAGCCAGGGTTGGGGAGTAGATCGTTTAACAGGACGTGGGGTGGGAGGGGCAAGAGTGTCAAGGGCTGAGGATAGTGTAGCATTGTATGAAGATAATGCTTCGTCGACAGACTTGGAGGATAAAATGGAGGAAAGAGATGGAGAAATGGTGGAGGAGAGAGTCAGGGGATCAATATTATGAAGGTTTCTAAATAGGTCGGAGGAGACAGGACGAGGTTGGGACAGCGGAAGCTGAAGAGTAAATGTTAAGAGGTGATGGTCAGATGAGGGAAGGATTGATTTGCGGATGTTTGAGGGAGAGGAATTGGAGATGAGTATTAGGTCAAGGCAGTGGCCGTGTAGGTGTGTGGGGGCAGTGGAGCAAAGTTGGAGGTTGAATGAGGAGGTAAAAGCGAGGAACTTTGAGGCATGGGGGTCGGAGGGGTTGTCGATGTGAATGTTGAAATCGCCAAGAATAAGAGTGGGGGAGGAGGGATCCATAAAGGCAGAAAGCCAGGAGTCGAAGTCGGTGAGGAAGGTTGATTTGGATTTGTTGGGTGGGTGATAAATAACAGCTACTCGGAGGGGAAGTGGTGTTAGGAGGCGAATGGAGTGGACTTTGAAGGAGAGGGGGGAGTGTGATTGGGGTAGCAGGAGGGGTTGGAATTGGCTCAAGGTAATCTGTTTCCTGAGGTGAGAGATTAGCAGGTGCCCCCCACCACCTGTCACCCAAAATGGAGGGGCCCCCTCAGAGCTCTAGTCAGGGAGCAGTGAGACGGCTGCCCCTTGATAAAAGAAAATAACATAATCCCAAGTTAATTAAAAAAATAAACTTTGCAATGTTGTTTGTAGGCAACAAAAATTATAGGAGCTTATTTAAGTAGCTTGGAAATCTAATATAAAACACATTAGCTCTTCACACTATACGTTGGACCGACATGAAATGTAAATATGTATTCTGCGAAAAACAAAGGCAATGCAAGGTGCTTATACACCAGTGAACAGAAAGCAAAAGCGAGAACCACAATACAGTTTATAACCCCAAAATAAAATTATTATAACTAAGTTTATTTTGGGTTATAAACTGCGCTGTAGTTCTCACTTTTTTTAACATATAGGGGATCTTATGCTAAAGGGCTGTAAGTGTTGCCCTTAACGTGCCAATAGCACCAAAACTAGGGCACGTTAGATGCAACACCACTGTGCTTACTGTCGAGGGTGTGGAAAAATGCCCTAGTCAGTTAACGTGGAGTACTTTCCCCTAACACGGGCTGCATTAGAGCAGTTGCACTTAATGCCGCCTCAGTAGCTGGAGTTAGGTAACGCCACACTAATGTGGTGTGAATTTAGTGCTAACTGTGCTGAGCTCATCGTGCCTACTCTCCGCCACTCCTCGCCCACTCAAGACCCTAACACACGGGTTGCACAGTTAGTGCAGGAATTGTCCCGTGCTGTCATGGTTTGAATATACCCCTCCCCCGACATTTTTCAAGCATGTTAAAATTTAGTACTTGACATGGAATTTAAAAAAAAAAAGGAGTCTGTGTGGTGCTTTCCTTCCCCTTTAGCTTGATAAGTTAATACAAGCTTTTTGGAAGATAAAAGAATTTACGTTTGTGGTGGATTTGTTACCTGCCAGTGTGCTTGATGTACAGGAACTGCTCAGCATATGGAGTAAACTTTGCCTTCTCTTTTTAGCACCTCATTGTGGTGCAAAATTATTGTTGACTCGGAATAAAGGCTCAGTTGACATTATTTCATGAGGAAGTCAAACTAGAGTATAATGACTAATTCCCTTCATCACAAAACATATCCCGCCCTCAGCGCTCAATTTGGAGTTCAGTGTGAGGTCAGTTCTCTGGAAATCTGAAAATATTAAACAGTTTAAACCATAAACGATGTGCTGCCTGATAAGAGAAATGAGATCCATGGTGCGTTCCTTTAGTACTCAGATTCAGTGATCACTGAAAGCTGAAGTTGCAACCTTGAGCTTCACATCAAACGTTGGTGCCATTAGACTTGGTCATTCATTCTTACAGTGACATAAATTGGATTCGCTTGAATTCTGGCATGTCCCAGAAGCATTCAGATCAGCTATGGCAGGTGTTTATGAATGATAAAATAGGCGGGAAGTAAATATAAAGCATGGCTTAATTTAAACAATAAAAAGCACATTTTAGGCTATTTAAGTGGTGGCTAGAATGTGCAAGGGAAAACGTGTGACATCCAGTGATGATTTTAGGAGAGGCGCTGTACGCTTGCAGGGCCCTTCCAAAATTGACACATCCCCTGTCCCTGAATAAAGACGTGTAAGAAAAAACTATGTGGTGGAAACTTGTGCGTGTGCGTGCTGAAAAATGGGGAGCCACATAGTTCCATAGATCTGGGAGGCAGTAATGGCCATTACGACAGGCGTCCATGTGCCTGCATGTGCCCCCCCCCCACCGTCTGGCATGGAATGTGTGCACATTTATTCCTTCTGCAGGCAACCTTTCCAGCCAATGCCCTGATGGCGATGCTGCTGCATCCAGAGGTCCAGTGTGGCCCTCCATGTCGTGGATGCTTGGTGCTGGCATGCATCTCATGGTATTGGAGATGGAAGTTCATGGTCTCCTCGCTATGTGTAACATCTATGCCACATGCGCCATGACTTATCTTGCTGCTGCAGCTCCAGCTCCTGACGGAGGTACCCCAGCAATCTTGACCAGTTTCTCTGCATGGCTCTGAAGCACGTCTTCACTGACTACAAGTTGTGGAGCATACAAAAGCATCTGTTAGGGAGGTAGGTGGAGAGCTCATGCATAGAGAGACATTCATTTCATTGATTCTTTCTCTGTCATCCTCCCAACCTGTCTCTCTCTCAGGGTCCTGCGGCTGCCAGCCTTTGTCTTGAGGGTCTTCCCTCTCCAGGTGTGTGAGAGCTGGGGCATATCACCTTTGCAGTGCCATGGTACCAGGTACAAGGCACATCTGACAGCCCTCACTTTCCAAAGTATCCTGTGTGCCTTGCTGTTGGCTGTCATTTGTGGTTGTGTGCTATCAAGCTATTGTGTGGCTGTGTTTCTTTTGGTGTGGCTGTGTGTGCCAGCGGTACCTGTAACATTATGTATATTGTGCTCTGTATGTGTCAAAGGTCTCTCCCAGAGGCAAAAGGGAGAGGATGCTGATGTTTTGTACCCAAATGCTGGGGGCTGAGTGGGAGGCTGAAGGCAAGGAGCTAGATGTGGAGGAGGTGATGGTGTGGAAGGGGGAGGGGGAAGGAGAGGGTAGGGTGGGAAGTCAGAGGAGGGAGGATGTGATAGGGGAGCAGGAGAGGAGAAGGGGAAAGGGAAAGGTGGGGTGGGGGAAGGGGAGGTCAGAGACCCACCTCTTCCAATCTGCCTTTGACCTTCTTCCTTCAGGCTCCTGACTCCATTCTCGCTGTCCTCCCCTTTCCTTATCCTCTCTTCTTAAAATGCATCTGCTGTCCTATCAATTTGATATAGTTCCTTTTCTTCTCTTTCAGCTTGTTAAATTTGTTTTGTTTTGTAAACCACACTGATGTCTGAAGTGCAGTATATTAAGCATGCGATAAAGATAAAGAGGGGGGATGGGTAGTGGGGTGGGTGGCGTGGGAGAAGAGGGTTGGTGCTTCTGTAACTGGGATGATAGGAGGTGTGGGGGGTTTGCAAAAGCTGATGCTGGGGGATGGAAGATATTCCATGGGGCTGGTGCTAGAGGATGGGCGTGGTGGTGTGTGGGCAGGAATGAACATGGAGGTGAGAGGAGGGATGTTGTGGATGGGGCACTCCTATATAGTTTGTGTGTGAGCAAATAGACATCCATGAAGTGCCTGTGTATGAGGTCATGTCTTGCAGCCACAATAGTTGGTATGGATGGCCAGTATCCTCCGGCCTTGGGCCTTCTGCATCTTCTAGTTCTGAGTCTGATTTTACCTGTTCCTCAGACAGAGGTTGTCAGTGCCTGAATGCCAGATTGTGGAGCATGGAGCAGGCCATGAATAGTCTATATACCCTGATTGGATTGTATGGCAGTTCACCCCCAGATTAGTCAAGACACTGGAAGCAGCTTTTGAGCTGCCAGATATCCTCTTGATGATTTATTTTATTTAGTATTTTTATTTATTTCTTTTTTATACCACGCTCTTTAGAATCAGTGCGGTTTACATGTATACTAAGAGGTACTTTTTATTCCCTTGTCCCCGAAGGGCTCACAATCTAAGTGTACCTGAGGCAATGGAGGGTTAAGTGGCTTGCCCAAGGCCACAAGGAGTGGCCATGGGACTAGAGACCCCAGTCCCTCCGGCCTGAGGTTGCTTGTCCCCATGCGGGAATTAAACCCCTGGCTCTCTGGCCTGAGGTAACCTGTCCCAACCACTGAGCCACTCCTCCCTCTGGTTGGTTTTCATGTGCCTGTGGGCCCTGTTGTACCGCTTCTCTGTGTGTAGTGTCATGATAGGAGTCAGCAGCCATCTCCTTGGAGGGTAACCTGTGTCACCTGTGTGGGTGGGGAGAAAGTGGACATATGTTAGGGTATTTCACGTGCTGGGTAAGCACTGCAACCTTGGGCTCTATATGCCAGATGCTGCAGCTACCTTGGATCACTGAAATATCCAAGCATGCAGAAGTCCAGTAGGTGGAGCAGGCTGGTGTAGGACTTACCTAGCAGCCATCCACTAGTGATTTGTTTCCTCTAAAACCTCTTGTAGATGACAGAGTGGGTCAGAATATATGAGTCATGACATGAATCTGGAAACCTTGGAAAGACATCGGTTATCGCCCCCATGCATGCAAACAACCTGCATGTTCAATGAGTGGAAGCCTTCCTGATGCAGTAGATGGCCTGCTTCCCTCATGGAAGCCTGATGATTTATTTTATTATTTATTCATTTATTACATGCTTTTATATACCGTGCTCTTTAAAATCAGCGCGGTTTACAGACAACAATTTTGCGCAAGGTAGGAAGAGCCTACTTTGCGCTTACAGTGAACAGGTAGTACAACTTGGAATGATAACAGGGGAAGACATATATGGCTATATACATGATGACCACATGTTTACAATGGATGACCCTCAGTACAGATGGAAATCTGGCCACCTTATGAAATGAATCATAGTTTGCTGCCTCTTCTGCATGGTCTGAGGGAAGGCAACATATACTGCAGTGTGGGTTAGAAAGGAACTGTGAGATTCACTGTGATACAGCTGACTGGCTGAGACGCGCTGTGGCAGCCAACACAGACTGGAAACAGCCAATGGCTAGGAAGGCGAGGGCCATGATGACTTTAAGGTGGATGGGCTTGGCTTGGCACCTCTGTGTGATGGAGAGGGAGGAATGACTCTAGCTCCTGGCAGACGTGGTGGATGGACTGCCTTATCAAAGTGGAATCTGGTGAGGCATTGTTCATCCGTGAGGTCCAGAAACTGGATCCTGGGCCTGTAAACGCTCTCTGATATGGCTGTCTTCTGGTGGCTCTCCTATGCTCCCTGAAAGCCTCATGCTGCATGGCCAGTCCTACCATGTATCATGGCATCCATGGCTCATGCCTCCCTCTGCCAACACCCGCTGATACCTCCACTAACACCCAGTGACTCCCATCACCAGCACCCACAGCACTGCACCTATACATACACACATAGGTAACCCCACAAGAACACTGTGACTACAGGGAACAGTGAGGCACACACACAGAGTAGAAACCAAGTAACTGAGCAACAGGAAGATTGACACACCAAGGGCCAGGGACTTGGAACTGGGAATTTGGAATTGGCAGTGAGGGGATAAGGGAGTGTGAATATGGGGGAGGAGCATAGGTTTGAGAAAGGCACAGGATAGACTGCAGAGAAATAAATTATAGCTCAAATGACACTTATGTGGACACAGATGGCAGTCGCACCAAAAACCAGCAAGCCATGTTCCTCCAGTCACCAACGCCATAAGTATAAATTGGCACATTCAAAAACTCCGCTCTGCATGTCGCCAGTCTGTGAAATACATCATAGAAGTGCAGATGCTGATGCCACCCCGGCCCCCCCCCCCCCCCCCGAATGCCTCCTGCAAAGATGTGCAAAGATCAGCATGCCTGGCATGGAAATGTGCCTCTCACGGTGTTTCAAAAATCGTATTTTAGATGTGGACACAGCTTCCATGTTTTTCTGGCACTGCATCCATTTTCAAAATGTGAATAGGGCTTTAAAAAAAACCCTTCTTAATAAATGAAATTAAGCAGATGTGTCAGTAGAGTTCCAAGCTAAAGTTTAGGACTATACACTATATCTGGTTGCATACCTACATAACTGAAAACGTACATGTATGTGTCTAATGAGCGAAGCTTCAGTTCAGCCTCCGAAGTAAAGAAAAAAAAATCTTTGGGCCTGATATTCACATCTGCTAACTGCAGAAGCCCTGTTGGCCGTGCCAGTAAGTGGAAAATCTAGATAGCGTCGCTGAGTATCACCACAGACCATCTTGGCACTATCTGGGTTGTGCTAGGACAGCCTGGGCAGATTCAAGGCAGAGTGAGAACTTAGCCAGATAATGACGATTTTCATTGCCACTATCCGCATAACTTAGGACAGCAAAAAAAGTTGTCTTTGAGGATAGTTGACTATGAGGATAGCTATCTGAATAGTGGATTGGAAACCGCTGCTATCCAGATAGCACCAGGCAGCCTGTGCTAAATATCCAGGTACCAGCTCTGACTATCCAGATAGTTTTACCCACAACAAACAATTCATAGACCAGAGGAAAACTGGCATGACTCTCGCTTCAGCTGTGCTTCGATTGAGAGATTTAATGATTTTCCCAGTGCCAGTGGGCCTGCTTGGTTTCTCTTCATCGGTGAACAGGAAACATAAAGCACGCAGCCATGCCCTCGCCATGAGAGGAGCCAGTGTGTAACAAGACAGCTGGACGGTCACAGCTTCTTTTCTTCTCCCTCTCCAGCAGAGTTGGTAAGAACGCTATCCAAATAATTACTGATTTGTTGCAGATGTAGTGCTCGTTAAGATGCATTAACTCCCTGTTTGATTAGGATGCACTAAAATATGGATTTCATGTTATTGCACAGGATTTTATTTTTTTGCTGTTGCTGGATTTTCTTTTGATTGCTTTTTTAAAGCATGAAAGGCACGTCCCTTGCTCCGTGCTTGGATTGCACGAGTACAACCAAATTGATGATCACCCGGCACGCACTGGCTGCAGAGAAACGGCTCAGTGTTTGTGCGTGCAGTGGAGAAAAAAAGGACGTTTTGACCTGTTCTTAAAGAGGCATCTCTATGGAAACCTAATGAGGACATAATTGAATGGAAGCCCTTTTGCCTTCCAATTCTCTCTCACACACATTGATGCCAGGGAGGTCAGAACCTTGTAACCTTTGCTTTCCCTTTAGGGTTTATGCAGATTTGATAAGAATACTAAAGGCCAGCTCTCCTCCCTGTGTCAGCTTTCCCTCTTAGATAAATTACCTTGTTGTAACAGTTAGACCAGCAGTCTGTTTTCACGTTAATTAGATGTCTGGGTCTTCCAGAAAATATGAGCGGCCCATGAGAACAGCGTGTGAAAAAAGTACAGCATAGCCAGTTCATCTAGACGAGTCTATCGTCGGCTTGAATCGTTGGGAGGGGAGGGGGATGCCTGTTTGTTTGCCGGTGATAAATTTTCTGTTTTGTTTCTTTTCACATTGCTGAAGTACATTTCTGCATTGCCATAGAGGAGGCAAGATCCTGTCATTATGCCAGTGGTGTGTGCAGCTCCATTGGCTTTTTGAAGAGCAAACAAGCAGATGATTTGGGATTTCTTTGCTATGTTTGCACTGTATTCTGTTGAAAAGTGCACGCCACGCTCTGGAAAGGTTCGTGGAGCAGGCATTTGTGCACGCGGGGAACAGCATCTGTTCTACCCTGCATCCTTCGTGGTGCAGTCTGCTGTGTGCTTCATTGTGAAAAGATCAAGGCGAGCGAGGCATAAGAAAATGAATTCCTTGAAATCTGGCACGTCTGTAGTCTTTTGTAATGAAGAAGTAGGGCATAGAAGGGAGATGAAACATTGCTAGGTGCCAGGTCTGGAACGCTTTACCAGGAAGCTGTGATTTCTGGGTGCGTTTGATTTGATTCTTCCAGCCTGGCTAGTCCTTTGGTTGTACACATGCACAAGCTTCATTAGTGTTGCAAGTTAGTGCCATCTGCGATAACGAGACCTAGAGCTGGTGAAACTGATCGCGCCTAGATTTGCCATGTGCATCCCACCACTTATGCCCTTACGCGCATACTTGACTTTATAAAATAGGCAAGATTAGATGTGTGGCAACCTGTGCCTTAACTAGGCGTGATTTTATAAAATTCCCGTTCACATGCACGAATGCAAAGATTGACATGCACAACCAGCAGCGAAAGGTATGTGCACACAGCAGCGCCAGGTGTATCAAAATTATATGCAAATGATATGCAAAAGAGCTGCACATATTTAAATGAAATGCTAGTAAGGTTTCTGCCCGATGCAGAGAATCACATAGAGGATTACATGGCCAGCGCAAGCTTCAGGAGCACCATTATATCTACGCCCTGTCTGAGGTGACGTAAAATTCTTGAGCTTGCAGGGAAAGATAGTCTCAGCATATGTACCTTTGGCGTAAAAATCTGCATGTTGCATAGATCTGGGAGGCAGTAATGGCCATTACGACATGCGTCCATGTGCCTGCATGTGCCCCCCCCCCTACCCACTACATCTCCCATCTCCCATCTCCCAGTCGATCCAAGGAGTTGAGCAGGCACAGCTGGAAAGCCTTCTTCACTTCCCTGCAGTGGCATGCTCATTGGCAAGCTGGAGGGAAGCACCTCACTGGCAAAGGCAACACTTCCGGGGCAAGGAGGGGGAATCCGCAGCTCAGGGGAAAGCCAAAGCCCCCGACGTGCTGAGGTCCACAGCTTGTAACTCCTACCGACCTGCCGAAGACGCCGCTCCTACTCCCGCTGTAGCAAAGCCGCAAGTATCCAAAGTTCTCTGTCCGGCGAGAGTAGAACCAGCCTCACCCGATGGTAGGTAAACTTGCTTGCACTTCATCTGCCATAATTCTCCTCTGGAACCGCAAACAGAACGCTGAAGTAAAGACAGCATACAAGAGCCAGCTTAACCCCTGCAGCACACTGTGCCATCTTGCATCCCCATTCCTTTTTTGGGGGGGGGCTTTTACTGAGGCAGGAGTTGGCACATGACGTACTTGTTGATGCATCAAAAAAAATTCTAAAGCTTGATTGATGAATCCGACCAATAAATCTGAAGCTATAGTTGTACAGTAGTGGCCAAAAAATTAAGGCAGAGTCCAAAATATCAGAATTTTATTAGAAAAGTACGTGTTATTGTCACTTTCATGGTCAAAAGCTTTAAGAACCAAAGATATATATGTCATTTTCAAAGTTTTATTCAAGAAACAATATATGTGTCAATATTTGATAGGGTGTCCATGATTTTTCAGCACAGCCTGGATTCTTGTAGGCATACTGTTAACTAGCATTTTACAGTATGCCGGAGTGATTTCGTTGACCCATACATGCTTGAGTATGTCCTTTAAATCTGCTTCTGAAGTTGGACGGTGTGCTGCCACCTTTTTCTTCATAAGATTCCAACAGTTTTCAATTACAATGAGATCTGGAGAGTTTGATGGCCAACTTGGTAGCAGTTCGATCTTGTTGTCCACGAACCATTTTTTGACTGTTTTTGCAGTGTGGCACAGTGCTGAGTCCTGCTGAAATATTGTTGTGCCAGAAATATTCATGTGTATTTTAACTTTACTATTCAGCACAGATATGTATTTTGCAGAATTTACTCTTTCACCTTTCTCAAAAATGTGCAGGCCACATCGTCCATTCGACGAGATACCACCCCATACCATGACCGATGGTGGGTGTTTAACAGTCTTGATTGTGCACTTCGGATTTAGTCTCTTGCCTGCTGGTCGACGGATGTAGTTGTAACCACTGCGATGTACTTGTTGAAATGTACTTTCATCTGTGAACATTACCCTCTCCCACCATTCAGCAGATTTGTCTTTCATCTTGCTACAAAACTGTATGCGGGCAGCAATTTGTTTCCTGGTCATCATAGGCTTCTTGGCAGGTCTTCTGGTCACGAGTTTGAATTCATCCACAAGCCGTCGTCGGACAGATCTGGCAGTTATCTTTATTCCTCGATCATTAGCTAACTGAGCCACATGTTGAGATGATGTGGACTAGATGTAACGATGCTTTTGAGGAATCGGTCATCTCGTCCAGTAGTTATCCGTCTGCGCCCACATTTCGAACAACGTGTACGGCCACCTGATTTCAGAACATTCTGAACTGCACACCTTGATATATGCAAATGTTTTGCAATAGCACATTGCGAATATCCTTCAACATGGAGTGTAACAACTTGTCCCTTTACAAAGTCATTAATATCGCAGTTTCTACCCATCTTGATTGTATATTTTACATGTAACTTTCAATCTTTTCCTAGTTGTAAAAATTCAAAACTTCATCCAAGAAACCTACTACAGAGTGTAAGTAAACTAAAATGGACGCCAGACGCATGGTGTGACTAATCGCCATGCTGATTAAATAAGTAAGCACGTGTGACATCTCCACAGTACATTATTTAACAATAAATTGTAGAAAAAGATACCTGCCTTAATTTTTTGGCCACTACTGTAAATCAACACCACTCGTACCCAAAATATCACACTGGATGTAAAATTGTAATCCTAGCTCCAAATAGTGTCTCCCAAAAGAATTTTCTATCGATCACCAGTGGTGAAACTTTTTAAAACAAAAGTGTTCAATATGTATTGTTCCTATGAAAACACAGTTACGAAACACATCTTAGGCAAGGAGCAGTATTTATCTGTAAAGCTTGCAGCTGAAAAACATGATAACTTTTGAAAAGGATCCTGGACTCACAATGAATGTTTCATACACCAAACAGAGTCCCATGCCAAAATTTTAAGAAGTTTTCTCATACATTCAGAAAGCTAGTACCAAGTTTCAGCAAAACAGTGTCTGCTTCGGAAGAAACTTCCAAATGCAGTCCACTGGCAGAATAGTCACTTATATTAACACCCCTCAGTCCATCCCGCAGTACAAATTTCACTTATGAAAAGTGGCCCACTAGGTACCTGCATTCCGTGCCTGGCTGCAAGCCAGCCATCGTATCCATTTAAAGTTTGAGAATAGATTGCGATCATTTAGGCTTTGCAGTGCAATGTGTGCCTTTGAGTCAATGCTGACTCCTGTTCTCCCAGCAGCTCTTGGGTTTTCTTGACAGTGTCACTGGAAATAGATTGTCAGGCCTTTCTTCTGAAGCAGTGGAGGGTTAAGTGACTTATACAAGGCCACAAGGAGTGCCAGTGGGAATCAAGGCAGTGCTCTAACCACTAGAGTACTCCTCCATTCCAGCAAAAGCTGGGCAAAACAAGTGCCAGCTATCCTAAGGGAAACTTTGGTGGAAACCACTTTACTGGATGATTTGATTAGTCTATGAAACATTCATCATAAGCCCAGGAGATTTTTCAGTAGTTGCTACATTTTTCAGCTTGCAAGCTTTAAAGGAACCTGTTAGGGATTCATTTGGGCCATTAGATGGTCATAGGGTAAAAGGGGCACTCAGGGAGGTCAGGCTATAGTAGATTCTTTGTTTCACTCCTTATTAAGAAAGATATAAGGGGTCTACCCATACCTGAAATAAATCTTAGTGAACCAGGAAGATAAAATAGGCCAAATCCATAAACTAAGGAGCAGCAAATCACGTGGACCAGACGGTACATACCATAGAATGTTGAAAGAGCTCAAAACTGAGATTGTAAATATACTATTATTAATCTATGACTTTTCATGAAAATCATCTATGGTATCTCTAGGGTGACCAACATAACCCCAATTTTTAAAACAGGTTTCAGGGGTGATTCAGGAAAGTACAGACCAGTCAGCGAGTCTGATGTCAGTGTCAGATAAAACAGTAGAAACCACCATAAAGAACAAATGAGTGCATCAAGGGACTGGGTATAGAGAAAGAGTAGGAGTGGACCCTTGGCGTACACCAACTGACAGCAGGATAGCAGCAGAGGAGAAGCCACCAGAACTAACACTGAAAGAGCGATGGGAGAGATAGGAGGTGAACCAGGATAGTACAGAGCCCTTAAAACCAAGCGAGGACAGGGTATGAAGGAGAAGGTTGTGGTCAACACTGTCAAAAGCAGCAGAAGGGTCAAGAAGGATGAGGACTGAGTAAAGGCCCTTGGATTTTGCCAGGAACAAGTCACTGGAGACTTTGGCAAGAGCCTTTTCAGTAGAATGTAAAGGACGAAAGCCAGATTGTAAAGGATCCAGGAGGGCACGAGAGGAGATTTAAAGTCAAGGCAACGGTGGTGAACCACACGTTCAAGCAGTTTAGAAATGAAGGGGAGGAGGAAGATTGGTCAATAGTTAGGACAGGTAGGATTAAGTGAGGGTTTCTTGAGGAGAGGTGTAACAACATCATGCTTGAAGGCTGCAGGGACAGTTGCAGTGGAGAGCAATAGGTTGAGAATATGAGAGATGGAAGGGACAACAGTGGAGGAGGTGGGGCTTAGGAGACAGGTGGGAATAGGATCAGAGGGGCAGGTAGTGAGTTTGGAGGAGGAAAAAAGTTTTAAGGTTTCCTCCTCAGAGATCATAGATTCTGGGTCGTAACCATAAACCCATGATTCATCACCTTTTTGAAGAAATCAGAGTCATTTTCAATGCATTCCAACAACTCCCTGACTGCAGACAGTCGCTCTTCGTTTTGGTCAGGGGACAGGTATTTTGGCAAGAATTTTGCAGACACATGTCTTATCCCCAAATCAACAGTAAGAATGGACTGTACCGACCCAAAGCTGATGTCCATGTTCTCAGCAAGCTCCCTGATAGTCAATCAACGATTTGAATGTATTGCAGCACACACTGCTTCAACTTTGTCTTAATTCCTGCTGGTGGATGGCCTTCCAGAACATTCATCACTGTGAACACTTTGCCGGTCCTCTTGGAAACATTTGTACCAGTCATAAACTTGAGCACGACTCATGCATTCATCGCCATACACTTGCTGTATCTTGTCATAAGTCTCTTCGCATGAATCTTCAAGTTTAATGGAAATTTGTTGTTCAGTTTTTTTTCACTCATCGTAAATCTGATGAACTGCTTTTACATGATACCAAACATCATGTGATTAAAAAAGTACAGGTGTGCTGCAGCCACACTATACTCTGCACATGCAGAGCACATAACTACTGTAGGTCACTGTATGCTTGATAGCATCGTGGTGCGACATTATTATATAACTACACAACAAGTCTCAATACTTTTTGTTCACACCTTGTATGTTGATCCCAGGCTCTGGTTTCTGCTTTCTTCTGTCATCTCTTAACTCTTTCCAGGATCTCCTGTCCATTTGTCATTTCTCTCTCCTTCTTTCTTCATTTCATCCCTTTTATTAATAAACATACCACTAAGAGTTGTCTGGGCTCAAAGAACAAATACACTTTGGGCCCACCTATCTTTAAGGCGCAGAGGGCTACGCGAGTAGCATCGAATATCGCTGCTACCCGCCCCCGCTCCACTCCAGATTGCCCCTAACATGCCCCGATGCTATGAGGATAGCATCTGGGCGCATTAGAGACTTAACCAGGATATTCGAAGGGCACTACCCATGTAGGTGCCCTTTGACTATTCCGGATAAGGCCCTTACACAGGTAACTAAGGAAGTTACCCGTGTAAGGGCCTTCGAATATCCAGCCTTTTATCTTTATAAGAAACACAACATCTAAAAGGAAATTTTATCTGAAAAATAGCCCCCATGGCCAGGACCCTGGGCCTCCGGCCCAGAAACTCCTTTCTCTTCATCTGCAAAACACGAGACTAGTCTGAAAATATTCTAACCTGAGATCCCAGAAAAAGCTCATTAAAGTTCTTGAAATAAGAACGAAAAATTAATGATTTATCTGACTCCAAACAAGGGTATCAAGAAGGGTAGACCTATCTGTTATTACCTCCTTTCTAAAAAACCCATAAGGTCCCCCCCCCCCCCCCAAAGAAACGGATCCAGGAACAACAACTTGGTCCCCAGATCCCAGGGACAAGTACTGAGCCCGAGTCAATGGAGGAAAATGTTCCGGGGGGAGTTTAAAAACCTCCCTGAAGTATTTCCTCACCATCTCTGCCCGATTTATTGAGATTTCTTTCAATTCTTCCAATGCATCACCTTTAAATACCATTTCAGGCATGAGTAGCTTCCCTACATCATCTTTAGTAAATTCTGAAGCAAATAATTCATTTAGTCTCTTCGCTATGGCCTTGTCCTCCCTTAGTGCCCATTTTCCCCCTCTATCATCTAGTGGTCCAACTGACTCTCTTACAGGTTTTTTGCTCCGAATGTACTTGAAAAAGTTTTTATTACGTGTTTTTGCTTTCACGATAAGCTTTTTTTCAAATTCTCTCTTTGCCTGCCTTATTGGTGCCTTTGCATCTAACTTGCCAGTGCTAATGTTGTTTCCTTTTTTCACCATTTGACTGGATTCCATCAATAGTGTCAGTAAAATTTAAAACTGAGACTCTGGGAGTCCGCAAGATTTCTATATGAAACCTGTGTACCTGCAAAGAACCATTGACTAGCCTGAGATCCAGAGTGGGCTAAAAACCACTCTCCTTCTTGGGGATCACAAAATACTTGGAATAGCGTCCCCATTATTATTTTTCTGGATAAACTGGGATTATAGCTTCCAAGGCTAGCTGCAAGATGTCCCTGATCGGGCCACCTATAGGGGTGATGAGCACCGTGACACAAAATACTTGTCTCGGATGAGGGCTTTCAATTCGGGGCTAAGACCTATTTGTCCGAAGTCATGTGGACCCATTATGGAAGAAACTTGGCACTACCATAGGGGTCCAGATAGCATCATTGAGAGGTTTTGAAGCCTCTCCTAAGGCACAAAGTGGGTTCCTGTGTCTACGGAGCCATGAAAACCGGAGCATTTGGCTGAACCTTTACTTCTCTGAGAAGCCCTCAACCTAGTCTGGAACTTCAGAAAGGGACAAAAAGTACATCTGGCTGCTGAGCTTCTAGGGCTTCTAGACCTATCCTCAGGGAGGCAGAGGGATTTGCAATCTCTCAACTCCTTTACCAATTTCTTGAAATCCTTTCCAAAAGGAGACTACTCAGAGGGGTCTTAAAGGCTGCATTCACCATCCAATTTTTCAACCTAGAGGCAGTCAACAAAGTCATAACCCTAGCAGACAGCCTAAGTCATACATGGTATCTGCTAAGAAGGCCACAGCTACTCCTTACGACTGGCAAGTCACAACTCTTCATTGCGTCAGGTGCAAACTTAGATTGTAAGCCCTCCAGGGTCAGGGAAATATCTATGGTACCTGAATGTACCTTGCTTTGAACTCTGAGAAAGGCATGAGCTAAATCCAATTTCCCTAGGAATGACGTGGCACCACAGATAGTTGCTTTCCCAGTTCTTATTTGCCTGAATAGAGAGCAAATTTACTACTAATTAAGGGATAACTGGAGTTTCTGTTTGAAAATCTCTTTGCAGATTGAGGTAGGTAGCACAAGAGGTCTCTTTACTGACTGTAATATGGGTCCCTCTAACACTTTTGTCCTCTTTCTGCCATGCCGCAGGTGTGAACAGTCTGTATCTTGATTTTTCTTTATTTTAAATGATTAAAATCCTTTGACATCTCTTGTCCTTCCCCTTATAGTCTCCCCTCCCTTACTATGCTAAGTGATAATGTTCTTCCTCATGAGATACTGTCCTTTTCTCTCCAGCTATTCAGCAATTCTTAGTTTCAGAGAACTCTACCTGCGTGTCTTTTGCAAATTGGCGAGTTGTCTTAATATATTAAGTTCATCAGAATTTTATCACTAGTTTTTTAATAATGTCTTTTGTTGACATGACCCCTTACTCGTCTTCATTAAGTTATTATATGTTTTTAATTTTCTAATATATACATGTATTTAATTAACTATTACTGATTTGAAGGATAATTTAAGTATTGTAGTTTCTTATCCTTTTATTTACTCATTATTTCTTATTGTTT
The DNA here is from genome assembly GCA_033557465.1 of Ichthyophis bannanicus. Classification (NCBI taxonomy): domain Eukaryota; kingdom Metazoa; phylum Chordata; class Amphibia; order Gymnophiona; family Ichthyophiidae; genus Ichthyophis; species Ichthyophis bannanicus. Next base: position 552,142,502 of record CM066033.1, read on the forward strand.
AGTCATTGAATATTGGTTCCTTAGTGTCTCTCCAGGCTAGTCCTGAAACATTGGGTCTTGCTCCTCCTCCAGCAGCCTTGGAGACTGAGAAAACGTCACTTCTCTTGATGTCACCAGTACAAGTACCATGGATCCGCCTCCAGAGATCAGTATTTCTCAGTCTCCAAGCAGCTTGGAGGTCTGGTGAGCCCCAGTTTGGGCTCACTTTGAGGAGCAATTAAGTGTGGAACTTTTCTTTTTCAAATTTTTTGGGTATCCTGGTTTGGGGGTGCCTCCTTTTTAGGCAGTAACTGTGCTGAGTTGCTTATTTCTAGCTTTCAGCTCTTCCTTTTCTGCTTTTCTGCCTTTCTCTCTCCCCTCTCCCCCCCCCCGTTTGGTTGGGAGCTCTGCCTGCCTCGTTTTTGGAGCAGCCCGGTGGAAAGAGGGGCTGCTGTCCTTCGGTTCCCGAACCCACTCTTTTGGGTGAGGAACCGGAGAGGGCGATTTGCTGCACAGCGGTTCGCGTGCCTGTCAGTCTGCCGAAGTTCCTGCCGGCGAAACTGCGAAGGCACAGCGGGAGGCAGGGGCCGGAGCGGAGCCTGGGCGCCGAAGCCGCATTCACGGCTGAGCGCTGAGTTCTGGTTGCCCCATGTTCACGGATACTGCAAGAGGTAAGGGACCGGGGTCGTCGATTTCCAGCGGTGCCGGTGCTTGAGCTGCATGGAGAGCCGGCGGTAGGCCGCGCTCTGCAAAAATTGCGCGCGCGCGGGAAACCTGCTAGGTGCAGTGGCGGTTTTTACTTTCGGTTGCGTTTTGGCGGGAGAGCCTCGTTTAACTGGGGGCTTGTTGGTTTGTAGGTCTGGGCAGTTCGGGGCCTTGCGGAGCCACAGGGGCTGGAGGATTCTTCCCAGGGGCCAGTGGCCGGGCCCTCTTCCGTCCCGGGGGACCATGTCTCGCAGGGGCCGGTCCCAGGGGGTTGGAGGCTATCTTTTCCCCGCAGATTGTGTCCCTCCTTCAACAGGTATTTTCAGGAGCGCAGGGTTCTCCCTCCCCTAGTTCAGCAGTGAAGGGTTTGGGGGAAAAGCGCCCGGGTCCTTCACTGAGCCTCGGTGGAGCCGGCAGTCCGGCGAAGAGGCTGCGGCCTGGTAGGGAACCGTCTGGGCGGTCCGTGTCGTCCGAGTCCATGGAGTTGGGGGACCTAGGGCAGGATTTGGAGATGGATGAGGACTTGGAAGAGGGGGAGCTTCCCGAGCAGGAAGACCAGGCCCAGGTTGTTCGGCTTTTTCAGAGGGAAGAGTTGCTGGCGCTCATTTCAGAGACGCTTAAGGCGCTTAATATGCCCACTGTGGGGCCTCCGGAGGATACCGAGGTAGAGGATCCCTTGTTGCTGGCCTTTCGGAAGCCGCAGAAGGTTTTTCCTATGCACAGAGTGTTTAAGGAGATGATACAAGGTGAATGGGATATGCTGGAGTCTGGCCTGAGGGGCTCCCGGGTGATATCCTGCCTTTATCCTTTAGCTGACCAGGATCGGGAGTTGTTGAAGTCGCCAAGTGGATGCCGCGGTGTCTGCGGTGACGAAGAAGACTACTATTCCGGTTGAAGGCAGTGCAGCGTTGAAGGATGCGCAGGACCGGAAATTGGATACCTTGTTGAAGCAAGTCTTTGATGTTAATGCACTGTCCCTCCAGGCGTCCATTTGTGGCGCTTGGGTAGCCAGGGCGTGTTTACGGTGGGCCCAGGGGCTTCAAGAGGGGCAGGCGGTGGACGTGGCGACGAAGGCGGCCAGGTTGGAGACGGGGGCCGCTTATCTGGCGGATATCCATAATGATCTCGTTAGAGGTTTGTCTAATAGCATGGCGTCCGTGGTGGCGGCCAGGCGATATTTGTGGCTGCGGAATTGGTCGGCGGATTCCTCTTCGAAGTCAAGGCTTACTAAGCTGCCGTTTCGGGGGAAGCTTCTGTTTGGAGATGACTTGGAAAAGCTGGTGAAGGATTTGGGAGAGTCGAAGGGTGGTCGGCTCCCCGAAGATAAGCAGCGACAAGGTCGAGCGGGTCCGCCAGCGAAAGGACAGCAACGGGAGTTTCGCCGTTTTTGTTCCCGATTTGGGCAGGCGCAAAGGGGCCGGTTTCCCTTTCGTGGCCAAGGATTTCGAGGTTTTTGAGGGTCCAGCAGGGGCTTCGCGTCCTCCTCGGCCTCCAACTCCCGAAAGCCGCAATGATGCCAGGGGGGTCCAGGCGGGGCAGGAGCCGATCGGGGGTCGTCTGCGGTGATTTTACCCTGCCTGGGCCCGAATTACGTCCGATCAGTGGGTGCTGGAGGTCATCCACGAGGGCTATGCATTGGAGCTGCAACGACCCGTGAAAGATTCTTTTGTGATGTCCCCGTGCAAGGCGCAGTTCAAGTTCGCGGCGGTGCAGGAGACGCTGAACCGCCTGCTTTCTCTCGAAGCGGTGGTTCCAGTACCTTCAGACCAATGCGGCTACGGTTGTTACTCTATTTATTTTGTGGTGCCGAAGAAGGAAGGAAACGTTCGGCCGATTTTGGATCTCAAACGCGTAAATCGGTGTCTCAGAGTGTCTCACTTTCGGATGGAGACCTTAAGGTCGGTCATAGTAGCAGTGCGCAGGGGCGAGTTTCTGACGTCGCTCGATTTGTCGGAAGCGTATTTGCACATTCCCATTCGTCAGGACCATCAAATGTTCTTGCGGTTCGCGCTCCCGATGTGGCACTTTCAGTTCCAGGCGTTGCCGTTTGGCTTGGCAATGGCGCCACGGGTTTTCACCAAAGTGATGGTGGTGGTTGCCGCGGCGTTGAGAAAGCAGGGGATTCTGGTGCATCCTTATCTGGACAATTGGCTGATTCGGGCAAAGTCCAAGGAGGAGAGCGAGTCAGCCACGAGCACAGTGGTGGCGTTCCTGGAAAGTCTCGGTTGGGTGGTCAATCGGACCAAAAGCAGATTGACGCCTTCTCAGTCCCTGGAGTATCTCGGTGCCCGGTTCGACACGGCGGCAGGGCAGGTGTTTCTTCCGCAGGGCCGAGCGCAGGGGCTACGGCGGCTGCTTCGCCAGTTTCTCCGCAGACCGTGTCCGATGGCCTGGCAATACCTGCAGGTGTTAGGCACCATGGCGGCGACGATAGAGGTGGTGCCCTGGGCAAGGGCACACATGAGGCCGCTACAGAAAGCGTTACTTCGGCGCTGGTCACATCAGAACGACAGTCTCGCACAGCGGTTGCCCTGTCAGCCGCAGACACGTCTCTCGCTAATATGGTGGTTACAGGTGGAGTCGTCGGAGAACGGGATGCCGTTGGAGGTGCTGGATTGGGTTCTCCTCACGGCGGATGCCAGCTTATCCGGTTGGGGAGCGCATGTCCAGGGCGCGTTCGCACAAGGGGTGTGGTCCGTGCAGGAAAAGGCATGGTCCATCAACCGGTTGGAATTGCGAGCGGTGGTGCTGGTGCTACGAGCGTTCCGGGGGTGCCTGCGCGGGAAGGCCGTGAGGGTATTCTCCGGCAACGCGACGGCCGTGGCCTATGTCAATCGGCAAGGGGGGACCGGCAGTTCGGCGCTGGAAAGCGAGGCAGAGCAGTTGTTCGTGTGGGCTGAAAGGTATCTGTTGGCGTTGTCAGCGGCGCATGTCGCAGGAGTGGAGAATGTGGAGGCCGACTTCCTCAGTCGGGTGCGAGTAGATCCAGGGGAATGGGCCCTCCACCCGCAGGTGTTCGAGATGTTGGTTCGGCGGTGGGGCGTTCCCGTCATGGATCTCATGGCGACCTTTCAGACCGCAAAGGCCAATCGGTTCTTCAGCAGAAGGCGAGAGCGGATGTCGGAGGGCCTGGATGCCTTGATTCAACCATGGCCGGAGGGTCGTCTGCTCTACGTGTTCCCGCCGTGGGTCTTAATAGGCCGGGTCCTACAGCGTATCGAGTAATAGCACTGGATTGGCCAAGGAGGCCGTGGTATGTGGATATGGTCCGGCTTCTGGAGGACAAACCTTGGCGGCTCCCGGTCCGGCGAGACCTGCTGCAGCAGGGTCCTCTGTGTATGCCTCAGGTGGATCGGTTCTCGCTTGGCCATTAAAAGGGCGTGGTTGTTAGCGAGAGGGTATTCATCGACAGTAGTCTCGTCATTGCTGAAAGCTCGCAGGAGGTCTACGTCGCTGGCGTATGTTCGTGTTTGGCGCGTCTTCGAGGCGTGGTGTGAGGTCCATGAGGTTTTGCCTTTGCGGGCGTCCATTCCACAGATACTGGCGTTTTTGCAGGATGGTTATGACAAAGGCTTAGCGGCGGCGTCTCTGAAGATGCAGTTGGCGGCATTGTCTTGCTACCATGGGAAGATCGGTAGCCATGCGATTAGCGCGCACCCGGATGTTAAACGCTTTTTGAGGGCGGTGGTGCTTTTGCGGCCACCCCGTCGACAGGTAGTCTCGCGGTGGGACCTCCATTTGGTTTTGAACGTTTTGGTGCGAGCGCCGTTTGAGCCTTTGTCGAGGGCGTCTTTGAAGGATTTGACCTTAAAAGTGGTTTTTCTGGTGGCGATTGCCTCTGCTCGGCGTATTTCAGAGTTGCAGGCTTTATCCTGTAAGGAGCCCTTTCTGGTTTTTGGTGAGTCCAAGGTAGTGTTGCGGACCGTGCCGTCCTTTCTGCCTAAGGTGGTGTCGCCATTTCATGTGAATCAGGTGGTCTCTCTGCCGGTGTTTGTTGGCGGCGGGGAAGGCTCCGCTGTTCCGCGGTTACATAAGTTGGATATTAAAAGAGCTTTGAAGATGTATTTGAAGGTGACGGCTTTGTTCTGTCGTTCGGATAGGTTGTTTGTGCTGTTTGGGGGTCCTAACAAGGGGCAAGCGGCGTCGAAGGCTTCTATTGCTAGGTGGTTGAAAGAGGTGATTGCGTCTGCTTATCTTTTGCAGCGGTGGCCAGTTCCGATGGGTTTGCGAGCACATTCCACTAGGGCGCAGGCTACCTCTTGGGCGGAGCGTAGTTTGCTTCCGGCGGTTGACATTTGTCGGGCGGCTACTTGGTCTTCTTTGCATTCTTTTATTAAGCATTATCGGCTGGATTTGCAGGCGCAGGGAGATGCCTGTTTTGGAGCGTCAGTGCTTCAGGCGGGGTTGGTAGGTCCCTCCCGTTAATTCTTGGCACTGCTCTGTTACATCCCCAATGTTTCAGGACTAGCCTGGAGAGACGCTAAGGAAGGTGAAATTAGACTTACCTGCTAATTGTTGTTCCTTTAGGATCTCCAGGCTAGTCCTGTATCTCTCCCGGAATTTTTCATGGATTTGCACCTGAAGCAGTACCAATATGACAGGTAAGCATCTCGAGGGGCATTTGCCCGAGAGGAATCCATAAGGGGGAGGTTGTGTGGGATATCTCTGCATCCTGATACTCTGTATTTCTTTTCTGTTAGACAATGGGGATCTCAGCACTTGCGGAACTCAGTTTCACAGCGAATCAGTTTTTTCATAGGTTATGAATAGTTTGTTTATAGGATATCTGCTTAATTGTTGCTCTGGTGAGTTGCTTTGTCACTAGGTTACTGATCTCTGGAGGCGGATCCATGGTACTTGTACTGGTGACATCAAGAGAAGTGATGTTTTCTCAGTCTCCAAGGCTGCTGGAGGAGGAGCAAGACCCAATGTTTCAGGACTAGCCTGGAGATCCTAAAGGAACAACAATTAGCAGGTAAGTCTAATTTCACCTTTTTGTTTAGGATCGTTTTTATCATGTCTTTGTCATATTATATTATGTGTATATATGTATATTTTTGAGGTCTCTGTCCCCTGATGAAAGCCATTGGCCAAAACACGTATTGGGCTGACCAATAGACACCAATAAAGCTCATGTTTATTCAGTGACGTGTGATTTTCCTGCTCTTCTTGCGAAATCTTCTTCAGTAAAGACTGAAGCAAAAAATTTGTTCAGTCTCTCCTCCATGGCCTTGTCCTCTCTCAGTGCACCTCCATCATCTAATGGTTCAATTGACTCTCTCATCAGTGTTTTCCTATGAGTATACTTGAAAAGGTTTTTATCATGTGCTTTTGCTTCCATGGCAAACCTTTTTTCAAATTTTCTCTTTGCCTACTTTATCAATGCCTTGCATCTAAATTGCCAATGCTTATGTTTCCTGTTTTTGTCATTTGGCTCCTTTTTCCATTTCCTGAAAGATGCTTGTTTGACAATAGCTTCTCTGACCTTGCCTTTAAACCATGCTGGCAGTTTTTTGGCCTTCCTTCCACCTTTTTTTTAAAGCATGGAATACATCTGGTCTGGGCTTCCAAGATAGTATTTTTAAATAACACCCAGGCTTGATGTAAACTCTTAACCTTTGCAGTTGCTCCTTTTAGTTTTTTAGTAACCATTTTCCTCATTTTATTAGTCTCCTTCTTGAAAGTTAAATGTTAGTGCAGGGAAATTCCTTGCTATCCTCCCTCCATTTATTAGATCAAATGTGATCATGTTATGATTGCTATTGCCAAACAGCCCCAAAACATTTACCCCTCACACTAAATCCTGCGTTCCGCTGAGGACTACGTCCAAAATAGCATCCCCGCATGTCAGTTCCTGAACCAGGTGTTCCATAAAGCAGTCATTTACTTCACCTAGAAACTTTATCTCCTTAGCACATCCTGATGTGGCATTGACCCAGTCAATACTGGGGCAATTGAAATCTCCCATTATCACTGTGTTGTAAACGTTGCTAGCTTCCCTACTTTCTGTTAGTATTTCATCATCTGTCAGTTCGTTTTGCCAGGCGGACAGTAGTATACCCCTATTGCCATTTCCTTCCCCTTTTTACATGGAATTTCTATCCAAAGAGACTGTACAATGTATTTTGTTTCCTGAAAAACCTTTATCCTGTTTGACTCGATGCCCTCTTTAACATATAGAGCCACCCCTCCATTAATGTGATCTACCCTATCATTGCAATATAGTTTGTAGCCTGGTATCAGTGTCCCATTGGTTATCCTTCTTCCACCAGGTCTCTGAAATGCCAGTTATATCTAATCTTTCATTTATTGCTATATATTCTAACTCTCCAATCTTATTTTTTAGACTTCTAGAATGTGCATACAGGTATTTCACAGTTTGTTTTTTGCTATTATTTACACTCTGACTATCTGATGACAGGGTTAATTTGGAATCTTTCAACTCTGTCTGATTTTTACTTAAAGGCACCTGGGTTACTTTTGCCTTTATTGGAACCTATCTATCAGAATGCCCTGACTTCCCTGTTTTGTTAGTATCAGCTAAAAGATCCAAGCAAAAAGAATATGTGCTAAATAGAAAAAAATTCAAGCACCTATGAATATATATTATATGTAGGATGATTGCTACGCATACCTTGTTGATTTGTATTATATTGTATACGCTGCAGACTTTGAGCTGCTGACTGAGAGATCCTGAAGAAGTTGTCCTTTCCAACCCTAGCTGATGTTTTCCAATTACACCTCTGCAGTGCCCTCTGCTGTCAACAGGCGAGAATGCCGTACTGAGTTTTAGGACTTCAAGCACAACTCCATTGACTTGGGGTTTATTCTTTTCACTTTAGATTGTTTTTGAGTTCACATCATTCTTAAAAGGCAGTGCCAGTTCAAATCGATCAGGATTATGATAAAGGTTTAGTGTGGATTTAAGCAGTATGGGGTAAATATTCAAAGGGATTTATACGGTTTGCAGGACCTGCAAACCACATGAAACCCCAGTGAGCATGACATTCATAGTAACATAGTATATGACGGCAGATAAAGACCATCATGGTCCATCTAGTCTGCCCAGCAAGGTGGCAAGAGTAGGTGCACCTGCTGCTCCGTGCAGGTCACCTCTCCCCAAACCTTTGTTTAGGGGTGTACCCAACACTCCGTGCAGGTCACCCCTATTTGTTGAGATATGAGAGAAATTTATTTTGATTTTATCCTATTGCTATAAAGGGATCCACTGTGTCTGCCTCATGCCATTTCGAATTCTGTCATTGTATTTCCCCCACCACTTCCATCGGGAGGGCATTCCAAGCATCCACCACCCTTTCAATGAAATGTATTTCCTGATGTTGCCTTTCAGTTTACCCCAAACTTCAAAGCAAAAAACAAAAACCAAATATGTAACTTGTAATAGAGCTTCTCACTATACGCACCGTTACTTTGGAATGTGCTCCCTCAGCCCATAAAAAACATTGAAGACTTATCGGACTTCAGGAAAATTATAACGACATCCCTCTTTACTGAACACTATGGCCCCAACCACTGACACACCTCTTCTTGACACCTCCATATGGTGCCATCAGCACTACCCCTGTCCAGTCCTACCATACATCCCCCTGCCATACCTATGCCACTTCCTCCCTCCTGCCCCCCTCTCCCCAGTCCAAGTAACCAGAAATAACCTATGGAGCTCACTCTCAGGAGAAGGATGTTACCAGTAATGTGCCCCAGGGATCTGTCCTTGGTCCGATTCTTTTTAACATCTTTGTTAGTGATATAGCGGAAGGGCCGTCGGGTAAGGTTTGCCTCTTTGCGGATGATACCAAAATCTGCAATAGAGTAGACACCCAGGAAGGTGTAGATAACATGAGGAGGGATCTAGCTAAACTTGAAGAATGATCTAGAATTTGGCAGCTGGGATTTAATGTTAACAAATGTAAGGTCATGCATTTGGGCTGCAGCAATCCAAGGGAGCAATATAGTATAGGGGGTGAAGTACTTTTGTCCACTAAAGAAGAGCGGGACCTAGGCGTGGTTGTGTCTGATGATCTTAAAGTAGCTAAATAGATAGAAAAAGTGACATCAAAAGCTAGAAGGATGCTTGGGTGCATACGGAGAGGAATGGCTAGCAGAAAAAAGGAGGTGATAATGCCTCCTTATAAGTCTTTGGTGTGACCTCATTTGGAGTATAGTGTGTAATTCTGGAGACCGAACCTTCAAAAGGATCTGAATAGGATGGAGTCGATGCAGAGGGTGGCTACTAGAATGGTTAGTGGTCTTCATTATAAGGCATATGAGGACAGACTTAAGGATCTTAATATGTACACCTTAGAGGAAAGGCGGGATAGAGGTAATATGATTGAGATGTTTAAATACTTCCATGGCATAGATGTTCAGGGGGAGAGCCTCTTTCAATTGAAAGCAAGCTCTGCTACGAGGGGACATGGGATGAATGGAGATAGATTCAGGAGTGATATGCAGAAATATTTCTTTACGGAAAGAGTGGTGGATCCATGGAATAGTCTCCCAGTGGAGGTGGTAGAGATGAAGACAGTAACTGAATTCAAAAAAGCATGGGACAAACACAGGATCTCTAAAGGTAAAAAGGGGACTGTTGTAGTTGTTGATATGGAAGGACAGACTAGATAGGCCATGTCGTTTTTTTCTGTCATCATATTTCTATGTTTCTATGACCCATTTTGTTCCCCTACAACTTTTACTTTGAATATTACTAATACTCATTGTTTAAACTCCCAATGTAACCCACATATTCAATATAAAACTGTTTAAGAATCCAAGTTTGATCTCCCTGTTCTATGTAAACTTGCAGTTGTAAACTGCTTTGAATTTATGTTAAGGCAGTATAAAAAAAAAGATTAAATAATAAATACCCCCTTACAGCTTCTCCGTCTTTGAAAAAGGTTGTTTGTTCTTTAATACTCTTTAAGTATTTAAAGGTCTGTATCATATCTCCCCTGTCCCTCCTCTCCTCTAGCGAATACATATTTAGGTTTTCAAGTCTTTTCTCATATGTCTTATGGCGCAGGCTCCAAATCATTTTGGTTGCCCTCCTGTTCCCAGTCTTTTTATATCCTTTGTGAGATATGGTCTCCAAAACTGAACACAATACTCCAAGAGAGGCCTCACCAGCGACTTGTACAGTGGCATTAGTACCTCCTCATTTCTGCTGGTAATTCCTCTCTGTATCCTTCTGGTTTTGGCCACCACCTTGTCACACTGTTTCGTCACTTTGAGATCCTCAGAAATAGTCACTACAAGGTCGTCGTCCTGGTCCATGCACACCAGTCTCTCGCCACCTATTGCAGAAACTTCCATGGATTTCTGAATCTCAAGTGCACGACACTGTACTTATTCACATTAAATCTTAACTGACAAGCATTAGACCATTCTTCCAGTTTTTGTAGACCTTTTCTTATGTTATCCACTCCATCTACTCTGTTACAAATTTTCATGTCATCTGCAAAAAGACATTCTTCCATTCAGTCCTTCAGCAATCACAAATACGTTGAACAGTACCAATTCCAGGACCGATCCTTGGGGCACGCCACTAATCACCTTCCTTTCATCCGAGTGAGTTCCATTTGCCATTTCCTTCTGTCATCTGTCAGTTGACCAATTTCTGATCCAGTTCACCACCTTGGGACCCATTCTCAGGCTGTTCAGTTTATTGATAAGCCTTCTAGTATCAAAGGCTTTGCTGAAATCTACGTAGATCACATCCATCACATGTCCTTGATCTAGTTCATGGTCACCCAGTCAAAGAACTCAATCAGATTTGTTTGGCATGATCGTCCTTTGGTAAAACCATGTTGCCTCGGATCATGCAGCCAATTGGTTTCAAGAAAGTCCACTATTCTCTTTCAGGAGTGACTCCATTACTTTTCCCGCCATCGAGGTAATACTTACTGGCATATAGTTTGTCACTTCTTCCCTATTACCACTTTTGTGAAGAGGTACCACATCAGCCCTTCTCCAGTCCTGTGGAACTTCTCCTGTCTCCAAGGATCTATTAAAAACATCCTTTAAAGTCCCTGCAAGAACCTCTCTGAGTTCTTCCAGTATCCTTGGATGTATCCCATTCGGTCCCATGGCCTTGTCTACTTTCAGTTTTGCAAGCTGTTCAAACACATCATCTTCTGTGAATGGTATTATCTACTCCATTCCCATTTGTATATTTGTCAATCACAGGTGGTCCTTTTCCAGGATTTTCTTTAGTAAAAATAGAACTGAAGTATTTGTTTAGCGTTTTTGCTTTTTCAATGTCACTTTCCATGAATCCGTTCTCGGCACTTTTGAGTCTTGTAATTCAACTTCTGATTTTCCTCTTCTCCTGAATATACCTGAAAAAAGTTTTGTTTCCACGCTTCAGATCTTTAGCCATTTTTCTTGTGCCTTTGCTTTTGCTATTTCTCTTTTTGTCTCTTTTTGCTTTATCCTGTATTCTTTTCTGTGTTCCTCTGTTTGCGAACTTCTGAATTTTGTGAAAGCTGTGTTTTTTGCCTTATTTGTGCAGCCTCTTCTTTGGAGAACCATATAGGTTTCCTTTTCCTCTTGTTTATATTTACTCTCCTTACATATGTATCTGTTGCCCCTTTTATTACCTCTTTTAGTTTAGCCCACTGCAATTCCACTTCCCTTATCTCCTCCCATCTTACCATCTCCTCCTTCAGGCACATGGCCATTTTACTGAAGTCAGTGTTTATAAAGTCTAGGACTTTGAGCTAGTTGTGATGGGACTTTGCCTTGCTTTTATCTCAAACCACACCTTGCAATGATCATGGCTACTCACATGGGCACCCGCCCAGATGTGCACCACACTTTCTCCATTGGGGAGTACTAAATCCAGCATCGAACTTTCACTGGTCGGTTATATCACCATTTGTCTAAGCAATGCATCTTGGAAGGCATCTACAATTTTTTTTACTTCTTTCCAGATTTACTGAAGGAATATGCCAATCTACATCAGATATATTAAAGTCACCCAATATGATTCCTTCCCCCTTCATGGCTACCTTTGCATTATCAATAATCAAGTCTCTATCTGTTTCTTTGGTTTGAGTTGGAGGCCTGTAGACTACACCAGTATAGATGACAGTGCGATCTCCTCTCCACCACAGTCCACAGTGCTGCTGCTTTACGCCATGTCCTCAGCATTCAAGCAGCTTTAATATAGCTTTTGACATATAGGGCTACTCTTCCTCCTCTTCTACCCTCTCTGTCTCTTCTAAATAAATTATAACCAGCTATGGCTATATCCCATTCATACAACTCATTAAACCATGTTTCTGTAATGGCCACAATGTCCAAGTCCATTTCCACCATTTAGGGCTTCCAGGTCAGGAACTTTGATGGCTAGGCTTTGAGCATTTGTGCTCATTGCTTTCCAGCGTTTGTTGACTGGCTAGCCTGTATTTTCCATGGATTTTGTTCTACACACCCCTCCCCACTTGCCATTGATGTGTGGTTTAATACCGTGGCTGTTTCAAGTGTAATGTTATGTTTTTGCTGGGAGTGATGTCTTGAACTTGTCCTTCTCCATCCCTCATCCCATTTCTGTAGTTTAAATGCCTGCCCACAGATTGCTTGAATTTTTTTTTACTTAGGATCCTTCCCTGCAACAGAGAGATGTAGTCCATCAGCACAGTATAGCTTCTTGATCCATCTGTTTCCCCAGTCGCCTATACATCTGAATCCTTCTTCTTTGCACCAGGTTTGGAGCCATGTATTAAAGTTGTCTGTGATTCAACCTTTCTGCCCCTTACCAAGAACAGGTAGAACTTCTGAGAATGCTATAGTGCAGGCATGTCCAACTTCGAACAGGTCGTGATCTACTTTTTCCGGCCAAAAGTGCCGGTGATCTACCACCATGAAAATTAATTTTCAAATTAGTTTCAAATTACATTTTAACCCAATAACATCCTCCCCCCCCCATTTTTAATGAACCTTGTCATTTACTTGGATGTGATCAGCTGTTAAGCAAATTAATAAGAACTGCGAGGGGAAATGGAAAGTACATTTTTTTCTTAAAGTTTTATTGAGTAATAACTTTCTTTAACTTTTATTGAGGAATTAGTGTTAAATTTAGGTCGAGTATTGATCCAGGCTGATCTTGCACAATCTTTAATATTTTGCTCTTGCTCATTAGTGAGACGTCTGAGCCTGCATTTCATCCACCAGCTTTTTGAAGTTGGGTGAATATTGCGTGAGGGCCAGTCTCAGGGAATCCTGGAGATGTTCATCTGTTTAAATGTATATAGTTTTCCCCTGTTCATACCCAGTTTATATTCCCTGTTATCTGTAAACCTATGTCAGTTTTATCCTGTCTAGGTAATATGTTGTTTAATGTAAACCGCACTGATGATGACTAGTGCGGTATATAAAAACTGTTAAATAATAAATAAATAAATCTGTCATGTTGGAACGTTGTGTACTCTTTGTCATTTTCAGATGGGAAAATGCAAATTCACACAAATAAGTTGAACCGAAACAGGAGTGTACAGCTTCATTGCATCTTCTCAAGTTGGGAAATGTGTCTCTAGGCACTAGCTTCCAAAACGATTCTTGCTCAGCATGGGTCTTGAGAAAAATGTCATTTTTTAAGGGTTAATATTTTGTTTTCAAGAGATGGCTTGTTCAATGAGTAATTTTTAGCGATAGCTGCAGTTTCTTTAATGTCCACATCTACTTTGAAAGGGTATGACAAGTACTCCACAACTGTTCCAATTTTTTGGAAGTCACAGAATCTATTTTCAAATTTCTGGATAACAGAACAGATTTCTGTCACATACTTCTCATTCTGAAAAACAAAATTTGGATATTGTCCCAGATGGTCCTGCGTATTAGGAAAATGATCAAAAGTGTTGTTTGCAAGATCAGTCATCAATAGCTCAAATTTGCTCTTGTAGGATGAAACTATTCATCATCTCGCCAATGCATTTGTTTTTACCTTGTAGTTCAAGGTTCATATCACTTAGTTCGCCTGTAAAGTCAGCGAGAAATGCCACATCACATAACCACTCCTCATCTTCCAACTCTGATTGGTCATCTCACCTCTCCTTCAAAAAACTTCTTATTTCATTTCCTCTTTACAGAAATTTGTGCCTACTTAGCCACCTTACATCTGTGTGCAAAATGATTTCCGCTGCTCCTTCATCAAGAGTAAGATTGAAAAGCTGTTTTTGAAGTGATCTTCCACGAACTGAATTTACAATTTTAAAAGTGATGTCCATGACAGTCTTTGTATTGAGTCTCTTTTGCTTGCCAAAACTTGCTGGTGAATGATGCAGTGGTAAGAAAGGAAAGTTGTCTGCAGAGGGCTATGAAACCATTAACCTCACCTGTCATTGCTCTTGCTCCATCAGTAGTGATGGAAACAAGTCTATGCAATGGAAGATTACACTTTGTCACAAAAGAATGGAAAGAACTGAATATATCCTGACCGGTAGTTCTCCCTTTTAAAGAAATCATTCGAAGTAGTACTTCTTTAACACTGAAGTCTTCAAAAACCATCCGGATAAAGACTAGTAACTGGGCTATGTCTCTTATGTCTGTAGATTCATCCAGTTGGAGTGAGAAAGCAATACAATTTGAAATATCCTCCAACAATTGTTCAGTTGTGTCTCCACACAGGGGCGGCCCAAGGGGGGTGCGGGGCCATGTGCAGAGACTTGGTGCAGGGCCTCATTTGCATAAATATTTGCATAATGTTACCATACACTAACTTTTAGTAAACATGCCTCTTAATGAGTGTATGGATAAAGAAAGACTAAAAGATTTCTACATTACTATAATCCAGTGCCAACCGCCAGGCATAATAGGAACTACTACAAATGCTACCCATTTAGAACCCATAGCAAACCCGCCGTATCCTAACAGCACTACCAGGACTCACAAAGCACCATACCCTACCTATCAAAAGGCAACACTGCAAATATTAAACCAATACATTTCAGAGAATAACAATACATGACCTACTGGGGAAAGAGAACAAGTGGCAATGTCAAATAGGAATTACATAAACAGAATACCTCAGTTCAGTTACACATGCCAAACATAGACCATCACCAAACAAGGAATCACAATTTAGAAACAGGAAGACAATAGTTAAACTTGGAACCCAAAAGCCAAACATGGAATGTACAACAACACTGTTGAAATAAAACTATAAATTAATTTCCTCTTGTACTAACCAAAGCGCAGACGTTAATGATGCACATTTCCCAGAGCTGACATATTCCAGTTAATAAATTCAAAATAAAGAGATATTTTTCTTCCTTTTGTGCATTTTTTTTTCAGTTGCAATTGCTTCAGCCACTTTCTTCTGGTTTCTTCATGTCTTCTGCTAACTCTCCATTGTCTGCTGTCCATTTGTCCTTTCTTCTCTCTTCTAGTTTTTTTTCCATTCTCTCTCTACATCTGCTTTAACATACTAATCTTTCTCCTTTTGCTCTTTCCTCATTTCTATTTTATCCACTCAAATTTTACCCCTCCATCCTCAATCCCTACTTACTCTCCCAATATCCGGCCAATTGTAGATTTGTCTTCCCTCCCACACAAAATATTTTCCCCTCTCCATTTTACTCTCCCAGCCCCATCCCATTCTGATCCTCCCCCAACATCAGCTCCCTTCTAGTTTCAGCCCCACCCAGCATCTGCTCCCTTCTAGTCCCTGCATCAGCCCATTTCCAGTCCTATCCTAGCCTAGCCCCACCATCAGCCTATTTCCAGTCCTAGCTCCCCATCCATTTCCATTCCTATCTGAGTCCCTTCATTTTTTCAATTTGTACCCTAGACGAGGTATGTTTAATTGCAGCTAATTCTTCTCTTCATAGAATCAGTTCTTTATGCATAGCAGATAACTTGAGACATATAGGACAAGCTCTTAAGCTCCTAATGATTCTTCTTAGAATGAAGGTACCACAGCTATTGCATTGAATACACGACATGCTGATTAAAATGGTTATAAAGCAATTCTAGGACACGGAGAAAAGGTGTATATTACATCTAATTGGAGGACAGATGTCAATCTATGTGACGACTATGTAGGTAATGCCACCCCGAGGTAGGTAGGGTGGGTGGAATTTAAGTGTCCCTGGCCAGTAGACCCTTATATAAACTGAGGGCACACTCGGCATTTCTGATTTAAAAAGGCTATGTAAAGAATATAGGCAAGCTAATTTTCCTAAACTTATAACCAAAATTTAGGTTGTTTGCCAGTAGGCTGTAGATCAAGGTGGCCGTGAACAGAAAAAAATGTGATAGAGACAAAAAGAAAGGAAGAGCAAGGTTTTTTTTTTTGGGGGGGGTTGTCCTCCTCCCTTGGTGCAGTTACCCTAACATACCACAGTGGCTAAGTAGAATTATAAGAGAATAAAACAGGTACTTAATAGCTAAGGAAAATTTATATCAACAACCAGCCAAATAGTAAAGTTAGAAAGCTTAGCTTTGTAGAGTCTGTTGAATTTGTGATGGTAGCTACTCAGTGGCACTAACTGGATAGTTCTACTAATTATCCCAGAGACCACGTTGGCCCAATCCAGTTAATGCCACAGTGGTCCCAGTATCTATCTAGTTAGTGGCACTAACAGGATAGGTACCAGTATATAGTTAGGAGAGGTTAAGGGCTGTCCTAGGGCAGTTTCTCCAAGTGAGTTAATTCTGCACATACCATGACAGTCGTGAACCTCACTTCTAAGCCATAATATGTGAAGTATGATCTCAGTCTCTCAAATTTACTGCTAATGCTTGGCATAGTACTTGCATCAAGTTTGTAAGATGTAACATGTATGGGTGGTTTGTCAAAATGTGCTTGGAACTTCTTCTTTATCAAACCTGTGACTCCCAGTACGATGGGAAATATTTCTGTATCTTTCTGCCTCTCCACGCTATTCACAGAATAATCGCTTTGAACCATAACCTCTATTATCAGTATCATTCTGGTGTTTTTCTCCTTTACCACTATGTCGGGTTTCCTCACATCCTGTTTCTTATCTGTTGGAATGGGAGTATCCCAGGTGATCATAATCTCTTCATTCTATGTAATTCTCTTAGGGTCCTGATCCCAGTGCTTTTCAGTGATATGTAGTATTTGCAGAGTTTCCAATGGATGGGGCGTGTTAGTTTGTTGTGCCTTTCCATCAGACTTAACAGCCATCTATGAGGAAAGTCATTGTTTCCACGTCTTTCTTACAGAATCAACATATGTCTATGTTGCCTGTTTTTTCAGTGCTTGCTATACACCACAGCATAGAAGAAACTGGGTGTAGTTTTACACAATACATTCATCACAAAAATGCAAAATTCAAGAACAGAAAAATAGAAAATCACACAGAATCAATTTTCAGATTACAATGAGTGCGGCTGGGATGCCCCAGGGTTCCTTTTCCATAGAGCCCTTTTTGGAAACTCCTGACTCCTTTTCTCCCACAGACAGAAATCAGACATGACCTGGCTGGTGTCCCAGGGTCTTGAGATACCACGATGAACAATTGAGTTCTCTTGGCACTCCTTCAACCTTCTCAGCTATGAATGGTGCTGGGAGAGCCACAGTTCATGGCTTCTCCAGCTTCTTGGATGATATACTTATTTCCTTGGGACTCTTGGAGTTATCTATATGAAACCTGTTCCTCTGCCCTCATCTTTAGGGATGGCTTGCTACTTCACTCAACATTACATCACACTTTTGGAAATTTTCCCTTATGAGAAGGTTCCCCTTTGTAATCTATGGACACAAAGTTCTAGCACATATAGACACACGTTTCTTCTTTAGCTAAAGCGGTAGGCCTCTGTAGGATTTAAATAGGGCAGATGTCAGCAGACGTTCTTTGTCTGAAACAATAAGAGCTTCCTTGGATATGTCCAAACCCTTAATATCTGAAGGACAAGAATACCGTCACTCCCCTACATCTCCACAGCTGTTATGGCATTCCCTAATAGAATCCCATCCCACTATCCCTAAGTCTGCTCATTCACAACTGATCCTGAGAGGAGACAGGGTTTTAAGGTTCCACCTGATCCTGCCATAGTTGCTGGCTCAGAGTTCAAAGCCCTATAGACAGGGATCGAGAAGACGCCTTGCCCACAATAGAAAGAGAAATACAGGAACGGAAAGAGCCCGCTAAGTCAAAGGCCGCATATGCATTATCTTTCTACTGCTGTCACATAGTTAGAGGTGAGAGTATTGGGAAGAGGCCATGGAGAGGAGGTTGGGTATTTTAGTTTTTGAAAAGATGTCTTATGCACACTATCTACCATTCTAGGTGGAGTACAAATATCTAATAAAAACATAACACATAAATAAAATATAAAATACCAAAATCATAACATTAATTAAGATAAAACACAGGTTAAAATATCAACAAATGAAATAACACAGCACTAAAGTAATATAAACATAAGTAAGCTTTCCAGTTCCCTATTGAGGACTGACCCTCAAGGGCATTGTGAGTGGCAGAGCACTACATTTGGCCTTCTACACATACACATAATTTGTTTGTCTTATGCTAGATAAAACTCATTCCTTAGCAGAACTCCAGTCCAGTCCCTTTACTCTCGGGTTGCGCAACCCTTCCAGCAGCTTGGAGGCTGAGCCCATCATCGTTTTGATGATGGTGTGGTATAAATACCACTGGCACCACCCATAGGCACCAGTATTCTCAGCCTCCAAGCAGCTGGAGGGTTACCGTAAGCCAGGAGCTTACTGGTCCTTAGTTCCTTTGATACCCTTTTTATTTAATTTCTTTAATTTCTTTAATTTACCTTTTCTTTAGTTGAGGGAGTTCTTCCTACTCCCGTGTTTTCTTTAGTTAAATCGTTGGCGAATTTGTCTTTTCCTTTGGCTCCAATTCTCCCCCTCCCCCCCCCCCTTCCCGGTTCTCCCGAGGCCTTGGGAAGGAGAGGGTTTACTGAGCAGCAGGGCATCCGGTGCTCCGGCTTCCGCTCCGCTCTCTGTTGCCTCGCGCCGAAGCCCCCGTGGCGAGCTGAGCGCTAGAGGCATCTCCACGCTGAAGCCCCGGTTCGGGGGCTGAGCACGGAGAACAGCAACGCTCCTCTCCCTGCCTCGCGGCCGCCTCGCGCTTACAGCGGCTATCCAGGCTGAGCGCTAGAGGCGGCGCGCTAGAGACATCTCCACGCTGAAGCTCCGGTTCGGGGGCTGAGCACGGGGGACAGCAACGCTGAGGTGGCGGCGGATCGTCAAGGCGATTGCCCTAACGGCTGGGGGACCCGACGGCAAGAACAATTTCGCCGGCCGCATGTACTGACTCCACGTGGCTGAGGCCTACCACATGGAGTCTATCTGCAGTCAGCGGGCCCAGCGTGAGGAGCGCGGCCCGCAGAGCATCAAGTCAGCGAAATCGCAAGTATTGCAGAGACTCTAACTTCCTTGACTGTATTCCTAATTTATTTAATTTATGTGGTTTATTCCATTTATTGATTTGGTTTATTTGGGGCTTGGTTAGGGTCCTCGCCCAGGCCCCCCCCCCCCCGGGCTTAGGAAAACCTTGATTTGGTTCCATTTAGTTTCATTAAATTAATTTCAGTTCTTTGTTTTTTGTTCTTTGGATCCTTCTCACTCAGGGGGGGCTCTAGAATATCAATTTTAGGGAGGAGAAAGAATGACAGGAAAATTACGCTGCCCGTCCTGCGGCACACGCAGAGTTGCGGATTCTGAGGCCGGGATCTGCCAGGGTTGTGCTGCAGAAGCAGCTTCTGTGGAGCAGGAGATTCAGTTGTCCATGGATCAGACTGCTCAGGGCTCTCAAGGTCCCAGGGAAGGAGGAAGGGATTCTTCCTCCACTCCCCCGCCGTCTACATCTGTCTGCCCAGGCCCCTCTCAGCCCCTTCCCCCTGCTTCCAGTGGCGCGGGGGAGGCTGGGAGCATTTTTCTCCAGAATTTGTCCTTCTGTTACACAAAGCTTATTGTATGCGTCAGCAGGGATTCATGGAGCCCCCGCTGCCGAAAGAAGGTGGCCGGCCCGGTCCAGGGAAGACAAGCTCCCATGACCCCGGAGCCCCCCCTAAAGCGCTCTAGGCTAATGAGCGAGGAACCTCTCATGCCTCCTTCTCCCCCCACTCCGGATGAGGAGGGCTCAGACAGAGAAGTGGGGGAGGAAGAGGAAGAGCTTGAGGAGGGGGAGATCCCAGAAGAAGAGCATTCCCGGATAGTTAGAGTTTTTCGCCGGGAGGAGCTCTCAGCCTTGATTAATGAATCCATGAAGGTGCTCAATATGGCATCAGACATACCTACAGAAGAAGAAGCGTTGGAGGATCCTTTGATTCAAGCCGTCAGAAAAACACAGAAGGTCTTTCCGGTCCACAGGGTGGTACGCCAGATGATCCAGGAGGAGAGGAATCAACCGGAGTCCAGTCTAAGGGGGGTGAGGGCCATGTCTCGCTTGTACCCGGTACCGGAAGCGGACAAGGATCTGCTGAAATCCCCAAAGGTAGACGTGGCGGTTTCAGCGGTGACAAAGAAGACGACCATTCCGGTCGAGGGCGACGCAGCACTTAAAGATAGTCAGGATAGAAAGCTGGACTCATTACTAAAGCAAGCCTTTGATGTTAGTGCCCTCGCCCTGCAGGCCTCAGTGTCAGGAGCGTGGGTAGCAAGAGCCTGCCTGAGGTGGACGCAACAGCTTCAACTAACGGATGGCGCTGCTTCTGACGCGCAAGCTAGTGCTACGTGCTTGGAGTCTGGTTCCGCCTTTCTAGCAGATAGTCAGTACGACCTTATTAGGAGCCTAGCCAAGAATATGGCCTCGGTGGTAGCAGCCAGGAGATATCTGTGGCTACGCAATTGGGCGGCGGACCCCTCCTCGAAGGCTCGCCTGAGTCGCCTTCCCTTCAAGGGGAAGTTGCTGTTTGGTGAGGACCTGGAAAAGTTGGTGAAAGATCTTGGCGAGTCTAAGGGAGGTAGGCTACCGGAAGATAGACCTAAACAAAACCATTCGACGGGCCCTGTTTGCAACCAGCCGAGGGATTTTCGCAGGTTCCGGCCGACCAGACAGAATGTTTTCCTTGGGGTCGCCCCTCGCCTAGAGGTCAAGGCTTCCGAGGGTTTCGAGGAGCAGGAAGAGGCTTTGGGACTTCCTCCACATCCTCAGGCCCTAGGAAAACACAATGAGTCTGCGGGGGCCCAGGAGAAAGGCCTGCTGGTGGGGGGCAGGTTAAGGCAGTTCCTTCCCGCCTGGGCCCGAGTCACATCGGATCGTTGGGTACTGGAAATAATCAGAGAGGGTTATGCCCTCGAATTCACAAAGCAAGTTCCCCCAGCCTTTATGCTGTCTCCCTGCGGCTCTCCAGAAAAGAGAGCAGCAATAGAAGACACCCTTTCAAGGCTGATCGAGCTGGGAGCAGTGACCCCCGTCCCGAGAGACCAATACGGTTCTGGTCGATACTCGATCTATTTTGTGGTACCAAAGAAAGAAGGGTCCTTCCGTCCAATCCTGGACTTAAAGCAAGTCAATCGTTGCCTCTCGGTTCCTCATTTTCGGATGGAGACCCTGAGGTCGGTCATTGCAGCGGTAAGACAGGGGGAGTTTCTAACATCGCTAGACTTGACGGAAGCATATTTACATATCCCGGTCCGAAAATCTCATCAGCAGTTCCTGAGATTTGCAGTGCCGAGGGGTCATTTTCAGTTCCAGGCTCTTCCCTTTGGCCTAGCAACAGCTCCCAGGACATTCACCAAGGTAATGGTAGTGGTAGCTGCGTCCCTTCGCAAGGAGGGGATTCTAGTACATCCATACCTGGACGATTGGCTGATTCGGGCAAAAACCGAGTCAGAGAGTCGTGCAGCTACAGCCAGGGTGGTGGAATTCCTGGAGGAGTTGGGTTGGGTCATCAACCGGGCAAAGAGCAGATTAATTCCCTCGCAGGAGATCGATTACCTCGGAGCAAGATTCGACACAAGGAGAGGAAGAGTTTTCCTGTCGGAACAGAGGTTACGAGATCTGAGGAGCCTAGTCTCTCGCTTCATTGCAAGACGGATCCCTACCGCCTGGCATTACCTTTAGCTGTTGGGCACCATGGCGGCAGCGATAGAAGTAGTGCCATGGGCCAAGGCACATATGCGACCTCTTCAACGCGCATTGTTACGACGATGGTCCCCTCAGCATCATCCATTATCCATGCAGCTGCCCTGTCCTCTTCTGATCAGAAGGACCCTCCTCTGGTGGGAGTGCCCACCACAATGGATACAACTAACAACGGATGCAAGCCTCGCAGGATGGGGAGCTCATTGCGAGGGACAGTTCGCACAGGGGAGCTGGACCCCGTGGGAAGCTCGGTGGTCCATCAACAGGTTAGAGCTGAGGGCAGTGGCACTAGCACTCAGAGCTCTCGAGCCCTTGGTGCGGCAGAGGGCAGTCCGCGTCCTCTCGGACAATGTCACCACGGTGGCCTACATCAACCGCCAAGGGGGGATGAGCAGCCCCCTGCTGGAGAAGGAGGCAGACAGCCTCTTACAGTGGGCCGAAGCGCACCTATTGGACCTGTCAGCTCAACAAGTGGCTGGAACAGACAATGTGACGGCCGATTATCTCAGCAGACACAAGATAGACCACGGAGAATGGGAACTAGCGCAGGAAGTGTTCGACCAAGTGGTAGCCCTTTGGGGAGTACCGATCATGGACCTCATGGCGCGCTACGAAACATCCAAAGCAAGTCGGTTCTTCAGTCGAAGAAAGGAAAGGATGTCAGAAGGCTTGGATGCCCTGGTCCAGAAGTGGCCTTCGGAAGGTCTCCTGTACGTGTTCCCGCCCTGGGCCCTCATAGGGAGAGTTCTAAGACGAATAGAGGCCCATCCAGGTCTGGTAATACTCATAGCTCCGGATTGGCCTCGTCGCCCATGGTATGCAGACCTGGTGAGACTAACGGCTCTTCGCCCTTGGAGGCTCCCCGACAGAAAGGATTTGCTACAGCAGGGTCCAGTACTCATGCCCCACGTGCATCGATTCTCGCTTACGGCTTGGCCCTTGAGAGGGCTCGGCTCATGAAGCGAGGTTACTCGGCTTCGGTAATTTCGACCCTGCTGAACGCTCGGAAACGCTCGACCTGCCTTTCCTATGTCAGAGTTTGGCGCATATTCGAGGCGTGGTGCTCAGATTACCATAAGAAACCCTCAGAAGCCTCAGTTCCGGTTGTGTTAGAGTTCCTACAAGCAGGTTTTGAGAAAGGTTTGTCTCACAGCTCGTTACGAGTTCAGCTGGCGGCCATTTCTTGTTATAGACGAAAGGTTCGGGGCAAGTCCCTAGGAGATCACGCTGATGTGGGCAGATTCCTGAGGGCGGTCAAGCGCTTACGACCTCAACAAAGATCAGTGATCCCACCTTGGGACTTAAACCTAGTTTTGGATTCTCTAACCAGGGAACCCTTTGAGCCGGCAAGGAGTTCCTCCCTAAAAGACTTGACCCTGAAGACGGTATTTTTGGTAGCTATTTGTTCGGCTAGGAGGGTTTCGGAGCTCCAAGCTCTCTCTTTTCGACCTCCCTTCCTGTCTTTTTTCAAGGATAAGGTGGTCTTACGGACGGTTCCTTCCTTCCTACCCAAGGTCTCCTCTCCCTTTCATATGAACCAAACAGTCTCACTCCCGTCCTTCACAGAAGCACAGGAAGGAGAGAGTGCCAAACTGCGTCTACTAGATTTGCATGGAGTGCTGAGACGGTATCTCTCACGCACAGCATCCTTCCGCAAGTCTGAACAGCTTTTCGTTCAATTTGGAGGGCTGCACAAGGGGGAAGCGGCGGCCAAAGCTTCCATTTCTAGGTGGATCAGGGAGACCATTGCCTCTGCCTACATTCTCAAGGGGAGGCAGGTCCCAACGGGTCTTCGCGCGCATTCAACTCGAGTGCAGTCGGCCTCCTGGGCAGAGCATAGCTTGGTTCCACCGCTAGACATCTGTAGAGCGGCTACCTGGTCCTCTCTGCATACCTTTTCCAAGCACTACAGACTGGATATCCAGAGTAGAGCAGACACCAGGTTTGCGGGTGCGGTACTTCGGTCCGGGTTGGCGAACCCCACCCAGTTATGAACTGCTCTGTTACATCCCAAGAGTAAAGGGACTGGACTGGAGTTCTGCTAAGGAAAAAGTAATTAGTCCTTACCTGCTAATTAGTGTTCCTGAAGGAACTCCAGTCCAGTCCCTGATCCCGCCCAGGTTCGGTTTTCTAGTGGTCAGAAGGGAATAAAGGACCGAAGTCGAGGCACGGAGCGGGGCAGAAGCTGAAAACTCCGATAGGAAGAGCCCCAGCGGCGGGGCTAAGAGCTAGGGAGGTTCAGGGAGGAGTGCCCAAAGCTGGGTCGGCCTCAGGTGAGCCTTCTCCTTCCCTCCCCTCCCTCCCTTACCACTGTTCTGTCAGCCTTAAAAAAAAAAAAAAAAAAAAAGGGTGTTTGGTTTCCTGTTTCGTTAGTTTTGAGTTTGTTTTACGCATTATAGTTTCGGGTACCTGTCAGGACTGCTTTTTCATCAGATTACTGGTGCCTATGGGTGGTGCCAGTGGTATTTATACCACACCATCATCAAAACGATGATGGGCTCAGCCTCCAAGCTGCTGGAAGGGTTGCGCAACCCGAGAGTAAAGGGACTGGACTGGAGTTCCTTCAGGAACTCTAATTAGCAGGTAAGGACTAATTACTTTTTATTAATGCAACAAACATAAAAAGTCAAATATACTACACTTTTTTCCCTCATAGCTATATACAAAATGGGAAAAACCTATTAGTACATCTGGCCGATAGTATGCTCTTATAGGCAGTCATTCTCTCTAGCCTTATAGGCGTGCACTCAGGCACATAATAGAGCTTAATATTCACTGGAATTTAATCATAGTAGTAGCAAAGGTGGTGGCAGATTTAAAACAAATTTAAGAAAGCATTTTTCAGTCAATGTGCAATTAAGCTGTGGAATTTGTTGCCAGAGGATGTTGTCAAAGTTAATAGTATAGCAGGGTGTAAAGAGAGGTTTAGACACATTTCTGAAAGTACCAGTTAATAGCTAGGTAGTCCTGGAGAATCACCTTCTCTTCTGGGAGTGAGCAACAGATTAAGGGCTCATGATTACTGGGTTCTGGAAGGACTCCTGGTACATTGTCCCCAACTGAGGACTGCCAACACAATAATTTAACTAGGTAAGTTGAGAGAACATAAAATGGGGAGGGGGGGGGGGACGACATCCCCAGGTAGTTGTGAATGAAAATTCCTGGCTTATTTTCTTTTATGTTTTAATTTTCATGCATTAGATTTATTTTTCCATTGTATGCCATACATATATAAAAATATTAGATATTTCATACTGAGTCAGACCAAGGTCCATCAAGCCCAGTATCCTGTTTCCAACAGTGGCCAATCTAGATCACAAGTACCTAGCAGTTTTCCCAGAAGACACAGGTTCCACAATGCTTGCATTGGGACAAGCAGTGGATTTCCTGTGTCCCCTTTAATAATGGTTTATGGACCTTCCCTCCAGGAACTTGTCCAAACTTATTTTTAAAACCCAGCTACACTAACAGCTTTTACTACATTCTGTGATAACGAATTCTAAAGTCTGATTACACGTTGAGTAAAAAATATTTTCTCTTATTAGTTTTATGTGTGTTACACTGTAGCTTCATTGCATGTCCCCTAGTCTTTCTACATTTTGATGGCGTAAACAATCAATCTACTTTTACCCATTCCACTCCATTCATTAATTTATAGACCTCTATCATATCTCTCCTCAGCCATCTCTTTTTCTGGTTGAAGAGCCCTAACCTTTTTAGTCTCTCCTCAAGGGTATCCTTCCACCCCCTTTACCATTTTGGTGGCTCTTCTCTGTACCTTTTCTAATTCTGCTTTATCTTCTTTAAGATACGGCGACCAGAATAGCATACAATATTCAAGATGCGGTCACACAGAGGCATTATAATATATTTTGTTTTATTCTCCATTCCTTTCCTTATGATACCTAGCATTCTATTTGCTCTCTTGTTCGCCGCTGTACACTGGGCGGAGGGTTTTATCATGTTATCCACGATGACACCTAAATTTTTTTCCTGGGTGGTGGTTCCTCATCTGGAACCTTGCATTGTGTAACCATAGTTTGGGTTGTTCTTTCCTAGGTGCATAACTTTGCACTTGTCTACATTAAATTTCATCTGCCATTTGAACGTCTAGGCTTCAAATTTATTAAGGTCCTTTTGCAATTTTTCACAATCATCTTGAGTTTTAACAACTTTGAATAATTTTGTGTCATCTGCAAATTTGCTTAACACACTCGTTTTTCCCATTTCCAGATCATTTATGAATATGTTAAAAATCAGCAGACCCAGCACAGATCCCTGCAGTACTCCACTATTCACCTTTCTCCATTGGGAAAATTGGCCATTTAGCCCTACCCTCTGCTTTCTATCTTTTAACCAGTTCCTGATCCACAATAGTACACTGCCTCCTATCCCGTGACTTGTTAATTTCACCAAGAGTCTGTCATGAGGGACCTTGTCAAAGGCTTTCCGAAAATCCAAATGCACTACATCGACCAAACTACCTTTGTCTGCCTGTTTATTTACACCGTCAAAATATCTAACAGATTAGTAAGACAAGACCTTCCCTGGCTCAAGCCATGTTGGCTGTCTGCCATTAAACCATAACTATCTACATGTTCAGAAATTTTGTTCTTAATAATGGTTTCTACCACTTTTTTGACATCAGGCTCACCAGTCTTTAGTTTCCTGGATCACCCCTGGAACCTTTTTTAAAAACTGGCATTACATTGGCCATCCTCCAATCTTCAGGCATCACGATGATTTTAATGTTAGTTCACAGATTAGTAATAGTAGGTCTGCAGTCTCATATTTCAGTTCTTTCAATACCCTTGGATATATACCATCCGGTCCAGATGATTTGCTACTCTTCAGTTTATCAAATAGTTGTAACACTTCTTGCCGGTTTATCAATATTTCTTTCAATTCTTCTGCTGCATCAGCTTTAATATACCCTTTGAGGGATGGGTAACTTCCCTACATCTTGTTCAGTAAAGACTGAAGCAAAGAATTCATTCGTCTCTCCGCTATGGCTTTGTCCCCTTTTAGTGCCCCTTTTACCCCTCTATGATCCAATGGTTCAACCGACTCTCACAGGTTTTTTGCCACAAATGTACTTGAAAAAGTTTTTATTATGTGTTTTTGCTTCCACAGCAAGCTTTTTTTCAAATTCTCTCTTTGCCTGCCTTATCAATGCTTTGCATCTAACTTGCTAGTGCTTATTTTGTTTCCATTTTTTATCCTTTGGCTCCTTTTTCCATTTCCTTCAATATACAGTTTATAGTTCAATATATAGTACTGGTTTGATCATCCCCTGATGCTTTCTTTTAAATACTGTTGGGCTTTGGAGGCTGAGCAGTGAGCTTTATCTTTTGATGATTTATCCTTTTTGATTGTGAATCGTAAGGTAATTTTCAGAGGCCATTTGGATGAAACAATAGGAAGGATATAGCAGTCAGCAACAGGGTGGAAGTGACTCTGTTTGCAGATGTGAGCACGTCCAACTTCCAAAGTTATGTGCCTGGCATGCTGGCTCTCTTGATGTGAGCAATGCAGACACTCAATCTGTCATACACATGCACTATGGAGCAACCCTTATTGCAATGTCTCTAGGGTGAATCTGAGAGGAAAGAGCACTACCCAAATCAAATATCCAAATTAGAACAAATCCTGAGGAAAACAAAGTAAGTAGGGAAAAATGTAATAATTCAGCTGTGATGGACATTCTGAGCTGAAATTTTGAATTAGGAGCATAGTATTGCATTTGTTGTCGTCTTTATTCTTTTTCTTTTTTACCCAACAGTTTTTTCTGCTCCTTTGGCCTTCCAGCAGAGTCAGATCCAGGACTGGGATCTTGCACCAGGATCCTTCATGTGCAGCTGCTTGGGAATTTTTCCTCCAATTTATAGCTCCTCCTTCGGTCCAGTCCTTGGCTATGGGGAGAGGGGCCATGCTTCTGCCATAATCTTGCAGTCGTGGACCTGAATCCAGCCACTAGGTGCTGCTATTGCAGAATAACTTAGACTGTGCCCTCCTCCTCCCTATCTCTTAAAGGCTGTAAACACTGTCTCTACAGCTCCCTAGCCTAGGTTGACCTGGGGAGCCAGACAGTTTTTCATTGCATCATTTTCCATTCCACTCCTTCAAGATTTCTGTAATATTTCTTTGCTAGTAGTAGACTGTTTCTGTTGGACAGTGTACATAGAACAAAAGAATAGTAGTTACATAGAACAATTAACTATGTACAGTAACATATTGTAGGCAGCCAGTTGTCGGCAGTTAACTATGTACAGTAACAATTAACTATGTACAGCCCATTTAATTATATATAGTGAATAGCTTAGAGGAGCAGTATAATCTATGTACTGGGGGGGGGAGGGGTTGTTCCTAGGGGTAGGTTTTTGGGAGGATGAGATATGTATATATCAGCTAGGTTTAGTAGAGAGGGGACGTGTGGGGTCAGTGGGTTGGGGTTAGGTTGTAACCCCACACGTTATTTACTGAAAATGTTCAGTAAATAAGAGGGTCTTTAGATGTTTGCAAAAGGTGTGGAGGTCAGTTATGTTTTGTATTGCATTTGGTGGTGTGTTCCATATGGATGGTGCGTAGAACTCAAAGGCTCTTCCACTTGCTTGTTGGTTATACTTTATTGTGGGGGATGGTAAGTTTGTTCCATGTGTATGATATTTTGTTTCTCTTAGGCTGTGGGGTTTTGAGTAGGGCATGGAGATGTGTGGTGGGGTGGAAGTTAATGGCTTTGTTTGTCAAAAGGAAGGGTTTATATTTTATCTGGTTGGGGAGTGGGAGCCAATGGAGTTGCTTGAGGATGGGTGTGATGTGATTGTGCTTTGTGGCTCCCTGGAGGATGCATGCTGTTGTGTGTAGAGCAGTGTGAAACGGGAATAAGGTGGATTTTTGTAGGCCCTGGTAGATGGAGTTGCAGTAGTTGAGGTATGGTAGGATCAAGGCTTGGAGAGCTGAGCAGAAGTCTGATGGTTCTAGGAGTGGGCAGAGGCATTGCAGGGTTTTGGCCTTGTAGTAGATTGCTCTGGTGGTTCTATTTATATGAAGGAGAGGTGTTGGTCGAGGGTGATGCCCAGGTATTTCACTTCAGTCTGAACTTTAACTTGAGTAGTGTTTAAGGCTAGGGAGATAGGGGGGGGGGGGGTGAATGTATTGTCTTTTGTAATAAATAGAACTTTGGTCTTCTTGTAGTAGATTGCTACACTGATGTTTCCCACTGGTTAACAGACAACATTCTTGAAGATTTCTGTATGAAGGTTGTTTCATGATAAAAGGTCCATAGAGCATGATGTCAGTGACATATATGTGGAAGTTTATTTTGTAAGATTTGATGATAAAGCAGAGAGGTTGCAGGTAGATGTTAAGAGCAGTGCCAACAAGGTGGATCCTTGATGTATGCCTTGTGTCTGGATGTAGGGAGTGAATATATTTGTTCCCAGCTTTATTTGTTGGTGTCTGTTGGTTAGATAGGAATGGAACCATTGGTGAACTGTGTTTTGGATTCCAGTGATCTGAAGACGTTGAAGGAGGATGCTGTGGTTGACCGTGTCAAATGTGGCTAGATGTCTAGGAAAATTAGGAGGAATCCTTGGTTAGAGTTTTGGATGTCCTTTATAAGGAAGACCATCAGTGTTTCTACTCCATGCAGGGGGGCAGAAACTCTGTTGCTGGGGATCAAGGAGGGTGTTTCTGTCAATATGGTCTTGAAGTTGTTGCTGGGCGGCCTTCTCAATGATTTTAGCTATGAAGGGGAGACTGGCAATTTCGTTGGTAGGAAGCTGGGTCTGCAGAGGAGTGTATGGAGGAGAGTTTAAGGCATTCCAGTATTTTTCCTTGTTGGCGCATAGATTGTGTGATTTTTGTGAGCATACGTACGGCTGAGTTCTTTTTTTTTTTTTGCTGCTTTGATCCATCTGACTAGACATGGATCAAGAGAAGAGATGGTTGTGTTGACTGATGAGATGATGTCTTTGATGTTTTCTCTGCTGACTATTTCAAAGGAGGACCATGTGACGGGTTTGGGTGTGGGGGGGGGGCAGAGGGGATGGGAGTGAAGATGCTTGTAGTGGGAGACCAGTTATTGTGGTGTGATCCTGTAATCTCAGTTGGAGCTGCTGATTGTACTTGTAAGTCAATTAATGATGTCGAAGAGTTCTCTTGGTCAGTTGAGAGAGTTGTTGATCAGTTTATAATATGCCTGAAAGTTAACAATGATTTTGTAGTTTGCCTTTAAATGCTATCCCTGATGGCGCCTACCTTTTGTATTGTAACAGGGCCTTTCTACTGAATGTTTGATGATTTAACTCCATTTTCTTTTCTTTTTTGCATTGTTTGACTTTTGAAGGCTTCCCCATAGGGATGTGCATGGAAAATATTTTCAGTTCATTTTCAGGTCATTTTTTCCTGTTTTTTTGACATTTATTTCAGTTTGTTTCACCCATTATGTTACATTTTTATTAATGTGATAAGAACTTTAAAATGTACCTTTATCTCTCAATGCACATTAATTTTTAGTTTAATGTGTGTTAAATTGATTTAATATGCACTGCATTTCCTAAGACTGAATGCACACTAACAAATGCATACCCTTCCTTCACTGCCCAAATCCACATTATTCTTAAAAGTAAAGATCTTCCACTCCTCAGGATAGCTGTGGCTAGAGATATTGCAGTGCCTCGGGGGGGGGGGGGGGACATGGTCTTCAGTAAGAGCGACACCTGGTGGCCAGATTTAAAGTTCATGGTAAAGGGTTCTGCAAGGATTTAAAACCTACAATGTATGATTCCCAGCCTCTGGATTGTTGCTGCATTGATCAGACAAGGCATGCTCGTGGGTGTTGGCATGAACTAACGCATTAGCGCACTTTAGTAAATCTAGACTTTAGTAGAGTAACAGTATGTGCTGGAAATTAATACCCAAATTTGTGAATAGTGAAATAAATCCATTGATCTCTGTGAACTGCCAGTCACAAAGTAGTCCTGATTTTATTTTTGCTTTATACACACACTGGATGCTTTTCTCATTTGATTGCAAGAACCCCCTTTCTGTTCCCTGAGACAGACATTAAGATTATTAGAGGTTAAAGAAGCACAGTATCCAGGAGGCTCCTGTTGCATGTTAGGGAAAACCCTTCATCTGTCACTGAGGATCTCAGGCGGCAGAGATCTGCTGTTGCCTTTGAAGCCTTATGGTGCACTAAACTAGAAAGTTCCCTGTGGTACTGGAATAAAATAATAATCATCTCTTTTGCTCTCTATTTCAGGCTCTCTCTCCATAAATCAAGCTCGGAAGACGGCTCCGTAGGTTAGTGTTATTCATCTCCACTGTTTTGCAATGCTTTTTTTTTTATTGAGCATGATTAGGAATTGTAGGGGGGTAATTTTTAGTGATGCTGGTCACCATTTTAATTTAAGCACAGGTGTTTAAATTAATACTACGATATTTACCTTTTATATGGTGACTGTTACCATCGTGATCTTAGTCCAGGCCTACTACTCAGCAGGTCTAGACTAACAGTAGCTTATTGGCTTAATATTGCTGCCATCGAGATAATTTTTGAGTGCCGCCCTCCTTTTGCCCGTTTACTGTATGAATAGTAGATGTACTTTTAGCTCAGTACTGTCCATATAGTAACCATTCATAGGTAGCCTTTTTTTAAAGCCCCCTCTATGCCTTTTGCTGAAAAGGTCTGAAGGGCCTTTAAGCAAGTTGCCAATCCCTGTCCTTTTGCATCTGCTAACAACTGTACCCCTGCTGAAACCATTTTTTGCCCTGGAGGAGAGTCAGAGTTTTCTTTCATAAGAAGAATGATCGATTGGTGTGCAGAGATTTCTCACAAATGTTTACCTAGAGACGAGGAGAGTACTGGCATTGTGAGAGATATAGTTCACCCAAGTCACCTGGGAAACAAGATCTTAAGTTTTACAAACTTAAAAAAAAAAATTAAACCAATGAAATGTAAACATGGGAAGTGTGAAGGGAAGATGAGAGTACTTTCCTTCCACTGGATCCTAAGAACATTTTCTCTTTGGTTGGATCCTAGGGAAACAACCCCATAAAAACAGATCTTCAGAGGGTGTTCAGATTGATGGAATGGGACATAATGCATAAATCACACAAATTAGGCTCAAAAGATGTCGCAAAAACCTCATTAGACACAAATCAGTGATATATATGTATCTATAAGATACTCGTACCTAGAAAATAAGCTGCACAATCACTTAATTGTTTAGCACAAGATGTTTTAAAACTTGTGCTCCAAAAGTTCACTTTTTAATTTTCCAAAAGTATATCTTCTTTGTAAATGAAGTCAGTTTGAAGGGCACAGTGCTCATAATACTAAACAAATCATCTTTTAAAAGAGTATAGAAGATTAAGCACTGTCTCTTGAAAAGAAAGCAACATTCAGTCTGCAACATGAAGTCTGAGCTAATGTGCGTTTTGTTGCAACATCAATGCCTGCATCAGAGAGACAAATCTTTCATATCAAACAGGGATGTGCACAGGCAAGAAAAATTTGATCAATTTTTATTTTTTCCTGAATTTTTACCAATGTTTGGATATGTTTTGGGTTAGTTCACATATTTGTTTTCATAGGGAATTGTTTTGTCCACACTAAATGGATTTACTATGCAGTATTGAATGAATTAAGGCACGCTAAGTTGATTAGTGCACGTTAAATCAATTTAGTGCATAATTTTTTTAAGGCACACATGAACTGAGGGGCATGTTTGCTAAAGTACAGTGATGGTTACTACATGCTAAATCCTGTGCTAAACAGGAGACTGCAGTAACTGTTACCACACGCTAAAACAGTTGCTGTGGTAAAACTCCCATGGGAACAGCTTAGCATGATTAGGGTTGGGGTAGAAAGTGGGTATTAACTGTCCTTTGTGCAGTTAGTGTGGGTACCCTTTGCACCACCACAGTGGGAGATGGCAGGTGCACCCACAGTTTTGTCGGCTGTCTGTTTAGTGGAGCAGTCTTCTGACCTGCGCTAACGACATGGGGACATAACCCCCCCCATCAGTCAGTGCAGGTCTGACTGGACCCCATTGCTAATTTTTGTTAATTACCACGTACGAAGGGGTAATTCCTTAGTGTACTGTAGTAGATAGGCCCCTGTATGCAAAATAGCAAATGCACACCCCTACACTCTGTTCATCTGCCCCTTTTAACATAGCCACATTGCCTAAACAGAATGGAAACTATAGCAAGATGCTGTTTGGCTTTTGGAGCAACATTCAAATTAACAGTCAATCTAAGGTATTCAAGAAGGACCACCTGTCTGGGAGATAGCCAGTGTGAACACTAGCAGAATGCACTCATTGTTAGAAGCCATGACCCTCTTATGATGTCACTAAACCTGCATCTAGATTATACTCAGGTGTACAATTTTGGAAAAAAATTGAAAAAACAAGCAGCACAAAAACCCCATAAAAATATTTGAAAAGGACTTTGCTCTTGTACTGAACAGGATCTACAAAGTCCTGATTCAGTTTCAGTTCATAAAGTTCCACAGTACAGCAACTATGTCTGGTGATATTAGGAATAAGTGCCCCTCTAATGTGATAGTACAAATATGTATATTATCACAGACTCAAAAGGATTCACAGAAGAACTGGAGAGAATTGTAGTATTCAAATGTGGGCAGCTGCAAAGCACATCCCGGGTTGGAAGGTGCCACCAGCGCTCTGTTTGCAAGGTGTCACTACCAGTAGACTGATCTGACATGCAAAAGTGCATTTTCTCTGTGCCATGCAAGGAGGGAGGAGTGGTCTAGTGGTTAGGACAAGGTACTTCAGGCTGGAGGGCTGGGGGTTCAAGTCCCACCTGGGGACAGCAATCTCAGGCCGGAGGGACTGGGATTTCTAGTCCTATAGGCACTCCTTGTGGTCTTGGGCAAGCCACTTAAGCCTCCATTGCCCATGTTCCCTGTAAGTATTAGCGTATGTGTCCCATATCCCCTCGTGTTCAATGTATCCCCCAATTGACCGCTTTGACCCGGTGAAAAGCGGGATATAAATACAGCTAAATAAATAAATAAAAATGATCCGGGAAGGTTCCTAAATGGTCATTGGCTCATTCAATTTTTTTTCCTTGCCTAAATTGATTGTGCAGCTCCTTTAATTTTATGTGTACCCTCTGTGTTTTTTCATATCTTTGAAAAGTGGCGGTCACTGAGTTCTATCTGACCAATTCCAAGAGATAGCATAGACCCAGGCATGTGGTCCTGATGACTTTGGGGTCTGGGAAGGAAATTTTCTAACTGGGCAGGATGAATTGCTGAGATCCTGTGAGGTTGTTAATTTTCTGTGGCTCACCCCTAGCACATGTGGAAAAACTTTCCTTTGAAAATTTTGCGCTCCACCATTGGGAGAAGAGTGAGTGCTAGAGGTTGGACCAGAGTAAGCCTGCTGAACTATGTGCTTTAGTTTCATTTTGAAATCCCGGTGCATACTTTGCACCTTCAAAATACATGGGGTAAAAAAATTCCTACAGCCCTGGTAGTCATGAAACTCCAGTCTTACAAGCAGCACACTAAATGACATCAAAGCCAGGCTCTGGAACTCCAGCCTGAAAAGTGCAGTGTTTGGCTAAAGACATCTGTCTGAATCTGGCCTCACAGTTACTTGATTCACTCAAATTTGGGACTTAAAAATATTTCTGACAGCAAGTTGCTAGTCAGCTTTTGACAAATAAAAGGCATCGTATTAAAGAAAGCAAGCCCATATGAGCACAATCAGGAGTCCCAGTCATTTGGGGGTGGAGGAAAGCGAGCTATCTCATGAAAGCGCTTTCTCACTACCCATTTCTCTAGCTTCTACACGTCATAGGTGAAATTTGCCCTTTAAAAGCAGCTTTTTCACAGAGAACTTTAAGCCGTATTTTGAAATTGGAAAGACGGTGTTAGTGTAAAAGAGATTTTCTTCCTCCTTTTTTTTTCATATTACCTTAAGTGAGGGAAACATTCTAATAGTGTCAAAATTGTTCCAATAGAAATGTTGGGAGCTACCCAGCCTTGGGGGCACTTCTGTCATAGTCCTACCCCCCCCCCCCCCCATGCGCAGCAGTAAATGTTTGGTTTTAAGAGCTGCTGCTGCTGCTGAAGGCAAATAAAAGGTGCATATGTATGGTATTTAGATGAATGGGTGCTTTTGTATTTTTAGGTACAGAGTGGAGAGAGTTAAAGGAGCATCTGCATTGTTGTCTCTTGTGTTTAAATCGGATATCCCTTCGTAGGTCATGTTTTTTTGTCAAATGTCTCTTGAATATGTGCTTTTATTACATATAATATAGCATTGAGGATGTTTTTGCTGTTCACCCTCTAGAAGCCATAAAGAATGTGAGTGAATTAAGCCCAGATACTTCTGCACAGAATCGTAAAAATCCTCAAAGTCAGCCTGTATAGCTATCTAAAGATGAATTAACTGATTGATTTCTTTTATGCTTTGTCATGATCAAAGTATATGACACGTTCCAAAAAAAATTAATCTGTCAGCTAGAATGCAGCTGCAGTTCTGAATTGGCCACCCAGAAAGAGAAATCATATTCTATGGGGTTAAGAACAGATCAAAAAGGAAAACAAGAAAGAAACCTCAAGCAACGCCTTTTTGTCTCTCTCAGCAAATGGTAGACTATGACAAAATCGAATCGCTCTTTGGAGAAAATTCTGCTTCTGCCAAAGTCGGCTTGTAGTTAGCAAGACTTTTATGGCACAAAACGTAGACCTCTTAGGGCATTAAATTAGGCCAGGTATAGCTAGAAGAGTAGACATATAGGGGGGTAATCTTATAAAGTTATTCCTGTCTGTATGTGACACACACGCATATTAATAGCTTCTTATAAAATACTAATCTGCGTCAAGGTATGTGCTTTGGCATCAAGGCATATACTTTGCTAGTAGGGGTAATTGGGGGCGCAGCCTAAACGGAGCAGGGACAGAGTTTGCGTGTATGCATGTGGATTATAACATACCTTACTCTATGTGCATATGTGTGTGTAGTATGTGCGATCGTTTACACCTGCTCATGAGCAAGTGTAAGTGATCACACTGCATACTCTGAGCAAGTAGGCAACTACTTACCTTTATAAAATAGCACCTATGCAAGTATTTTTATAGGCATCTACCCATAGTGCCCCATTATAAAGTTACCCTCACAGAGAGTAAGGGGGTGCCTGCTTTCTCTGTGGACAAGCAGGATGAAGTACTCGCATACTGTAAGGATGATATCACCGATGGAGCCCTTGCACGGGAGCATTTCCCAGCAACTTCTAGAAGCTTTTGTAATGCTTCACCGCACATCTGCGTGTCTTCCCATCTGCTGTCGCCGCACCATTTTGCTTCAGTCTTTTTCTTGCCGTGGAGGGTTTTGATCCATGTCATCAGATTTGGTTTGAGTTCTTCACCTTTCTCGCTCTTGTTTTTTTGAGAGTTTACTCCTGTCTTGCTGCTGTTGTTTTGTGCATACTTTTTCGCACCTTTTTTATTTTATTTATTTACAGTTTCTTTTATACCGCGCTATTTGACATCAGTGCGGTTTACAATGAACAGAAACTACACGTCACAAAAATTGATCAGTGCTTACAATGAACAGGACAATGAACTGGGTATACATTAAACAGGTTTCATAAACAGAGAACATAATAAAACTATGTACAAAAAGCAACTATGTACAAAGCAGCTAAATGTAGCTAATGTTTCTTAATGAGAGGAGAAGCAAGGTGAGATTGTCCTTAGGGTTTTTTTTTTTATTGTTTTCAAGTTTTCTTTCTTTTTCTCATGCCACCGCATGCCTGCTTAGGCAATAGGTGATCTGACTGCCTAACCTTTTTCCACCATCGAGATTTGATCTTGCATCAACTATTTTTCCAGTTGAGATGCTCCACAAACTCACCAGCTGGTTTAAAAAGTGCATCAAATGCTCTGGGGCCATATCCTCACAGATACCCATAATTGAGTCCTAAAGTGCTTGGGGTTCAGCCATAAGCCGCCGCCTTGTGATTTGTGTTTGCATATGACAAGAATAAAACTCCAAGGCCAAGAGAAGCAGCGCATACAATTTTGCCACTCACAAGTCCTATCCAGCAACTTTGGCATCTGCAGTCTCAGTGGCTTCAAAGGTTACCCTGGATACTGGTGGAGCATCAGTACTGAAGGGTCCTTGAGCTCATTAGGAACTGAGCACCTGTAGGTTGCTCCCCTCAAGATGAGGATGGAATTTGTCCTTGACTTCATCAGTATGGAGAGCTAAGAATGCTGAGCATCAGGCAGAGGCTATGGTGCACTGGCACCAAGCTTCATCGGAGCATGATACTGAGAATACTGAAGGCTTGCAAGTTCAACCCTCCAAGAAGCCTTGACGAGAGGATGGCTCATCCTCCTTGCTATCAGAGGGGCAGTGCCAGCCTTCATGAAGCAAAGACCAGTCTGCCGATAATCCCCAACATAGTATTGGGACATTGACCGATACTGCTGTGTCTCCCATGCCTTTGGAGATGGCAGCCATGAAAAGTGGCTTCTGAAGTGTATCAAGGATATAATAATGATGCTGTTCACTATATGCAAGCTTAAGGCTCCGTGAGCATTGGGAATAGTGCATGGAGATGTTGATCTCTTCCTCGAAACATATCATCTGCCTGTGGTAGAGAAATCATCAGGGTATTGAGGGTCCTCGACACTGATACCTGACTGGCTGACATGATCCAGCAGCACTGACATGCTCAGAACACTCTTCCAGCACACCTCTGACCACCTCCTCTTCCAGGTTGTTTCACAGCGGAGGTCAGATGAAATCCTACTACTCTAATAGGTATAGTATTTCCCTTCTTGTTATAGCCAATCTGAGAAGACTCCTCATGCCCGTCCTCAACAGGAGAAGTCTCAGAAGTCCCAGCCGGCATCCCAGTCAAAATCAGGGGTGGGGTTTTGACTTCTTTCTCAAGAACATAGCCTTTCTTCCTATATCCCTCTCAGACAACATTCCATTTAGAGGGAGGCTCGCTCTCTTTTCCTAGAGGTGATCCCTTGTAACCTCCGAATCTTAAAGTTTAAAAATAGTCTGAGAAGGTTACAGATATTGCCTATTTAATCTCCCTTCAAATTGCCCACCAAGGGATGATTCTTTTTCCCCTTGGGATCAAGAGATTTTTTTTCAAGAATCCTCCACAATTCAAACTGCAAATCCAATTAAGCCCATTTCATCAGGGCAAAAATGACAGGGATTTTACTCAAGGTACTTCCTGGTCCCCCAGGTACTTCCTGGTCCCCAAAAATACAGGGTGGATTCTGTCCCATCCTAGACCTCAGGGACCTGAACAAGTACCTCGTCAGAGAAAAGTTTAGAATGGTTTCTCTAGGCACCCTTCTTCATTTTCTTCATAAAGGAGGCTGGCTTCAGATCTAAAGAAGATTCAGATATATCCCACTAACAGGAGGTGTATCTCATTTGTTATAGGAAACAACACTTCCACTATCACGCATTGCCCTTTGGCCTTACATTAGCTCCTCGGGCATTCACAAAATGCTTTGCTGTGGTAGAAGCATTTCTGTGCAGGAGTTCATGTGATTCCCTATTTAGATGATTATCTGCTCAAGAGTGCCGATTCAGAAGGAGCTCAAGAATCATTGCTTTCTGCACCCGGTACTGGAACTTCTGGGGTTTGTCATCAATTCCCAGATCCCATGTCATCTTTCATCTCTGTCATCACATTTTAGCAATTGGAGCGCTTCTAAACATGAATCTAGTGAAAGCTTTTCTTCTGCATGACTGCCTCACCCATTTGGCAGTGATAGTGCAGGAAGTACAAATGAGTCAGCAGACATAAGAAACGATAAAAATGTTGAGAATGTTGGGCCACATAGCCTCAATGGTTCATGTTACTCTCTTGTCACATCTATGCATGAGACAGTCTCAGTGGACCTTGAACACTCAGGGGTGCAAGGCTACTGGGAAGCTTAGTGATGTACTCTGTCACTTGTCCTTTCCAGGACTCCCTGTCCTGGTAGACTCTCCACTCCACTCTGACCAGGGGTCTACCCTTCCAAATTCCACCCTACCAAAAATTACTCTTGACAGATGTGTCAAAACTGGGCTTGGGAGCTCAATTTGATGGACTTCACACTCAGGTCACTTGGTCTCTCTAAAAAAAGTCTCTATCGGATCAATTTCTTGGAGTTGAGAGCAATAACCAGTGCTCTAACGGCTTTCAGAGGTTGATTGATAAAGGAAATTGTAATGATTTAAACCAACAACCAAATGGTCATCTTCTACATAAACAAACAGAGAGGAACTAGATCATACCTCCTCTGTTGGAAACAGTCAGGATGTGGAACTTTTCCATCTCTCAGGGAATGGAACTAAGAGCCATGTACCTACCTGGTGGACAGACTGAGTTGCATTCTTCAGCCTCACAAATGGACCCTGGACTGGGAGGTTGCCCTCTCCATTTTTTGAAAGTGGGGCATCTCCTCAATAGAACTCTTCACCACGCCTCAGAATGTTGAGGTTCCTCAGTTGTGCTCCACATGGCAAGCTAGCCTTGGATGCTTTCTTCCTGTATTGGAGGGAGGCTTTCCGGATGTGTATCCTCCAATATCTTTCATTACAAAGACCCTTTTGAAGCTCAAAAGTGATGGAGGCACAATGATTTTTATCATTCCTTACTTGGTCGTAGCAGCCTTGATTCCCTCTCCTCCTGGAACTCTCCATTTGGGAATCGCTACACTTGGGTTATTCACCAAGTCTAATTTTGCAGGAGGGCGGTGCAGTGTTGCATCCCTACCAAGTCCCTAGTCCTCACAGCTTGGATGTTGAGATGATAGTATTGATCTCTTTTAACCTGCCCTTTGGTGTTACCGAT
Source organism: Ichthyophis bannanicus (assembly GCA_033557465.1). Classification (NCBI taxonomy): domain Eukaryota; kingdom Metazoa; phylum Chordata; class Amphibia; order Gymnophiona; family Ichthyophiidae; genus Ichthyophis; species Ichthyophis bannanicus. The sequence continues at coordinate 552,182,098 of CM066033.1, forward strand.
GTCCTTTTTGCATCAAGGAGAGTTTTCAGAAGGAGGTCTTACACTTTCAAGTGGAAGAAGTTTGCCATTTGATATGAGGGAAAGGTCTTAGATCCATTTGCATGTCCCAAACAAACACTGCTTGAATACCTTCTATATTTTTCAGAGTCCAGGCTAAAGTCCCACTCCGTAAGAGTTCACCTCAGCTCAATTGGATTCAATCTTTATCTGTACAGCCCTTAACTGTTTGGTTTATGTGGGGATTTCTACTTCTAAAACCCCCTCTCTAGCCACCCGTTGATTCTTAGGACCTCAATGTGGTTCTGACACAGCTGATGAAAGCTCTTTTGAGCCACTGAACACCTGTGCTGTGAAGGTTTTGACCTGGAAGATCCTGTTTGTAGTGGCAGCCACTTCAGCATGCAGAGCGAGTGAGCTTCAGGCCCTAGTACCAATGTCCTAAAAGCCTACAGCAAACCTAGGGAACTATTCGAGATAGTAAAAAACCTAACAAATGAACCCAATCCCGAAAAAGACGTGAAGATTGACCCACAAGCCTACGCAGATCACCTACAAGAGAAACTGGACGCTAGACCACAAGCACCTACAAATGGAACTACCAGCCCGACCAGAATCACCACAACTTGGGAGAAATTCAACACCCCATCCAAAAAACAGCTGGCAGACATCACAGCACTCAACACAAGCACCGCGCCAACAGACCCATGCCCGGTAACCTGGATCAAGGCCTCAAAGGACAGCTACATAAACACCATACACAACATAGTACGCAACTCGCTGACACAAGGCATCATGCCAGACCAATTAAAACTAGCTACCATACGACCAATCCCGAAGAAATCCACATTAGACAAGAGCAACCCAGCAGCGTACAGGCCAATCTCCAGCATACCACTAATGGCAAAGATCATAGAAAAAGCTGTACAACACCAACTCCAGGACCATATTGACACTCATGCCCCGCTGGACTTACACCAACACGGCTTCCGTCCAAACCACGGAGTCGAAACTCTACTGCTTTGCCTACTCAACGACATATTCCAAACCATAGACAACCACAAAAAAGGAACGCTAATGATCTTCCTAGACATATCAGCTGCATTCGACACAGTGGACCACAAAATCCTCCTAACCAGACTACAGAGCATCGGAATAAATGGCACCACCCTAAGATGGTTCAACTCTTACCTAACTGACTGAAAGTTCCAGGTCAAGATCGGTCCCAACACATCTCAACAAGCAAAGATCAAGCAAGGAGTACCACAAGGCTGTGCCCTATCCGCACTGCTATTCAACCTCTACATACAACCAATCTGCAACATCATAAAAGAGCACAAGATACACTACACTTTATACGCAGACGACATCATGATCTACACCCCAGTTAACCTCGACAACCCAGACTACATCACAATAACAGAGTGCCTCAACAACATGTCCAACTGGCTACACGACAACAACCTGACCATAAATTACAACAAGACAGAAGCACTGCTCATCACATGAAACAACAACTTCAGCCTGCCACCTTCCATCAAGGTCAACAACGCATCCATACCACTCAAAAACGAGGTGAAATATCTCGGAGTAACGCTCGATAAGAGGCTGGACTTTCAATCACACATCAGCAAGACCACCAAAAACGCATACTTCAAATTGAGAATAATCAGACACCTCAAACCACTCCTCACACTCGAGCACTTCTGCACAGTATGTCAAGCTCTCACAACACCCATACGTGATTTCTGCAACCCGATCTACACAGGCATGTCAAAACAGGCACTCATACCACTACAAATGGTCCAAAACACGGCTGCACGAATAATAGCCGGTGCATCCAAACAAGACCGCATCACCCCCATACTAAAAGACCTACACTGGCTCCCAATCAACTCGCGCATAAAATACAAGACAATCCTAAACATATCCAGGATCAAACACAGGAACTCTGCCCACAGCCTTCAACCCCTCATACAACCCGACACCAGTACAAGACCCAGAAGAAAAGCCACATCAGACATAATCAGAACGCCAAAAGACTACACAAAAGCATGTAAATCCACCGCACGAAGAGCACTGTCACTGGCAGCACCTGACATGTGGAACTCACTCCTGGACGAACTGCGAGCCACTGAAGACACCAAGGACTTCAGGAAACAACTAAAGACTCTGCTATTCCTGGAGCACTACGGACCGAACACACAATGAGTGCTACAACCATGTACCAACAACTTACCTGCACGCTTCCTACACTTTCCCTGTATATAGCTCATGCTGTAAATAGCGCACACTAATCAACCCACCCACACACTCACACTTTCACTGTACATGATGCACACACTGAACCCAAGCACCACGCACACTGATTGTTTGCTGTGTAACCGCCTTGATTGAAGGATAAGGCGGGATAAAAATACCATTAAATAAATAAATAGTAATTAATTAACCTTTCATGAATTTTTTCCATAATAGAGTGGTTCTTCTTACATATCCTAGGTTCCTCCTAAGGTGGTGTTGGATTTCCACTTTAGTCAGTCATCTTACCAACCTTTTTTCAAAAACACTGTTCTTACAAAGGGGACTATGCGCTGCACATGGACTATAAGAGAACCTTGGCCTTGTACTTGAAGTGGACTAAAGCCCATAGAAAGTCCGCCCAACTTTTAATCTCTTTTGACACTAGCAAGCTAGGGGCTGCTGTCTTCAAACTCATTCTGTCAATTTGGTTAGCAGACTGCATCTTTTTCACTTATGCTCACTACTGATGTATGCAGCGCTGCTAATCACCTTCCTTTCATCGGAGTGAGCTCCATTTACCATCACCTTCTGTTGTCTGTCAGTCAACCAATTTCTGATCCAGTTTACCACCTTGGGACCCATCCCCAAACTACTGAGTTTATTGATAAGCCTCCTATGAGCGACAGTGTCATCTACCTGGATTTCAGCAAAGCCTTTGATACTGTCCCTCATAGGAGGCTTATCCTTAAACTCAGTAGTTTGGGGATGGGTCCCAAGGTGGTAAAATGGATCAGAAATTGGTTGACTGACAGACAACAGAAGGTGATGGTAAATGGAGCTCACTCGGATGGAAAGGAAGGTGATTAGCGAGGTGCCTCAGGGTTCGGTCCTGGGCCCGGCACTGTTCAATGTATTTGTGAGTGATATTGCTGAAGGACTGAATGGAAAGGTCTGTCTTTTTGCAGATGACACGAAAATTTGCAACAGAGTGGACTCCCCCGAGGGAGTGCTTAACATGAGGAAAGATCTACAAAAGCTGGAAGAATGGTCTAATGCTTGGCAATTAAGATTTATTGCGAAGAAGTGCAGTGTCATGCACTTGGGTAGCAGAAATCAAAGGGAAATGTACACAATAGGGGGCAAGAGGTTGGTGTGCACGGAGCAGGAGAAAGACCTCGGTGTGATTATTTCTGTAGATCTCAAGGTGGCAAAACAGTGCGACAAGGCGGTAACAAAAGCCAGGAGGATGTTGGGCAGAATTCGAAGAGGAATTACCAGCAGAAAGGAAAGGGTTCTAGTGCCACTGTATAAGTCTCTGGTGAGGCCTCACTTGGAATACTGTGTTCAGTTTTGGAGACCGTATCTTGCAAAGGATGTAAAAAAATGGAAGCTGTTCAGAGGAAGGTGACCAAAATGATTTGGAGCCTGCGTCAGAAGCCTTATGAGAAGAGACTTGAAAACCTAAATATGTACACTTTGGAGGAGAGGAGGGATAGGGGAGATATGATTCAGACCTTTAAATACTTAAAGAGAAATAATGAACAAACAAACCTCTTCCAGCGATGGGGAAGCTGTAAAACTAGACGGCATGACATGAAGCTGCAAGGTGGTAAATTGAAAGGCAATGTCAAGAAATATTTTTTCACTGAAAGGGTGGTGGATGCTTTGAATGCCTCCTGATGGAGGTGGTGGGGGCAAACAGAGTGATGGAATTCAAAGTGGCCTGGGCCAGACACAATGGATCACTTTACAGCAACAAGTCTAAATCAAAATAAACGGAACCATCTAATTCCTCAATAAATAGGGGTGTCCTACATGGAGCGATGGGGGGAAGAGCGGTGGGTTCACCCCTAAACAAAGACATGGGAAGGGGTGCACCTACTCCCTAAAGACATGGGAAGGAGTGCACCTACTCCTGCCATATTGCTGGGCGGACTGGATGGAGCATGCTGGTCTTTATCTGCCGTCATTTACTATGTTACTATATGTAAAAGAGGGTCCTTGTTCATCAGATCTTACAATCTAGTCAAGACGGATAACGCAGTAGCCCATCTAGGGGGAATGGTAAGGAAACACAGAGGAGATCAGGTGAGTCAAGATCCAAAAGCAGCAGTGAAGAGATGAGTTTTCAGCCTGGATTTGAAAAGGGCCAGAGAAGGCACCTGATATACAGACTTAGGTAGTTTGTTCCAGGCATAAGGAGCAGCAAGGTGAAAGGAGCGAAGTCTGGAGTTAGCAATAGAAGAGAAGGGTACAGTTAGAAGCGATCTGCCAGAAGAGCAGAGTTCCCAAGGAGGGGTGTAGGGAGAGAAGAGAGGAAAGGTAGTGACGAGCTGCAGTGAATGTATTTATAGATCAGCAGAAGAAGTTTGAACTGGATGTGAAAACAGATAGGAAGCCAATAAAGTGGCTTGTGAAAAGGAGTAATATGAGCATGATAAGGCTTTTGGAAGATTAGCCGCACAGCAGAGTGTTGAACAGATTGAAGGGGAGAGAGATGATTCAGAGGGAGACCAACGAGGAGTAGGTTACAATAGTCTAAGACGGGAGGTGACTAAAATGTGGATAAGTGTCTTAGTAGTATGTTCAGACAGGAATGGGCGGATTTTGTTGATGTTATAGAGAAAGAAATGGCAGGTTTTAGCTATCAGTTGGATGAGTGTGGAGAAGGAGAGAGAGCCAAGGTTGCAAGCAAAGGAAGCAGGGAGGAGTAGAGAGTTATCCACAGAGACTGAGAAAGGAAGAAGGGGAGAGGAGGGTTTGGGGGAAAAATAAGAAGCTCAGTTTTGGCCATGTTGAATTTCAAGCAGCGGTGAGGCATCCAAGCAGGCAAGCTTTAGCCTTTGAGGGTCATGTCATGGCTCATAATGTCAGAACCCTCGCTGTGTCGGTGGCCCACTTGCTCTTAGTCTCCATAGAAGAGAATTGCAAAGCTCCATTGTGGACTTCCGTCCACACATTTACTTCTCATTACTATCTAGATGGGAACTCCTGACACAACAGTAAATTTGGTCAATTAATAGTGCAGAATGTGTTTGGGGATTAGAACCCAATCCCATCCCCTCTAGGCCCATTTCTTTCTGTTTAGGCTGCCTCAAACAAAGAGAAGAGAAAAAATGTTTCCGAAAGGCCTGTTGTCACCAAAAACATCTGTTCTTCATGTGCTTCCTGTTCTGGCACACTGTTATTTCCCCCTTTTTTCGTTAGAGGCAGCCTGTAACTAGGGTTTCTCATACATGAGAACTTCATCCTGCTTGTCCACAGAGAAAGCAAAGGTACTCGCTTGTAGCAGATGTCCTCCTTCTCTTTATTTATTTATAGTCTCTTCTATACCGCACTATTCAGCATCAGCGCGGTTTACAGTGAACAAAGAATTTACACATTTCCGATGGTACTTTGTGTTTACAGTTGAACAGGCATAAACAACTTGGATAACAGGGGTAACTATTTACAATTTATAACATAATCATGAACTCTTCTTGTTTCAGTCTTAGGGGTTTTGGGAGAACTGTGAGGTGGTTGAGGTGTCTGCATTGGTTACTGGGTAATACAAGAGGAAGAGGTGGTGTTTCAAGGCTTTTCTGAATTGCATTAGATCCGGGATTGCTCTGATGCCTTGAGGGAGGCTGTTCCAACCCCTTGGTGCACAGAACTTGAAAGCTCTGTCTGCTGTTGCTTTGGTGCATTGTGTTATGGATTTTGGGACGACTAGTGTGTTGAGTGTTACTGACCGTCTGTCCCTGTTTTGAGGTGTCATCTGGATCAGGTCCGTTAGTGACGCGGATGTGAGTCCATTGATGGCCTTGAATGTAAGTAGTAATAGCTTGTAAGTGAGTCTACTTCGTATCGGAAGCCAATGGAATTGTTTTAAGATGGGTGAGACATGATCTTTCCTGGATGCTCCGTGAAGGACTCTTGCTGCGGAGTTCATTGCCAGTTGCAGTGGGTGTAAGGTGGCTTGAGGGAGTCCTTGTAAGATAGAGTTCGCATAATCAAAATGTGGTATGATTAGGGCCTGATAGATGGTTCTGAAATCATCCGGCTCTAGCAGGGATCGTAGGTGTCTCTTGTAGTCGCATTCTACTCAGTTATTCACTAAAGCAAAATGGCACAGTGATGGCAGATGAGAAGATGCGTGCATGCGTGGTGAAGCAACATTCCAAAGATTTCTAAAAGGAGCTGGGAAATGTGGCCGCTGAGAGCTCCATCAGTGATGTCACCCAGGCCTGAGAACTTACAGTATCCTGCTGTCCACAGAAAACATCTGCTACAGGTAATTTTGCTTAATGCATGAAAGTAGGTGCCTAGTATAAGTGGCATACCGTGCATCTACTTTACAGGCACAAACATTTTAGCCTGCCCTGGAGCAGGTTTAAATGTCCCCTTTCAACTTCATCTTGTGACCTCTCATTCCAAAGCTCCCTTTCAACTGGAAAAGGGTCACCTCCTGTGCATTTATTCGCCAACGTATACATATTGAAATCTTTAAGTCTATTAACATATGGCTATGGGGAAGACCACTGACCATTTTGTTAACCACCCTCTGGACCGACTCCATCCTTTTTATATCCTTTTGAAGGTGTAGTCTACAGAATCATACACAGTATTCCAAATGAGGTCTCACTAAAGACTTGTACAGATGCACTATCATCTCCTTTTTCCTGCTGGTCATATTGGACATTAAGGGGTTGAACTGCAAGGGTGCCAATAATGTTGACCACAGTTGTATCTAGTACCACCCACCCAAGGCAATTCTCTGGTCACCCAGTCAAAGAAATGAATCAAATTCATCTGACAAGACCTGCCTCTAGTAAAGTCATGCATGCTATGTCCAAACTCTGCCATATGTCTGCCTATCAGCAAAGTACACACCATCATGCCAAAGTATGTACTATTACGCTGGTCAGTATTTTATAAGAGGCCATTTGCATGCATATGCGGACACATACATATGGTAATGACTTTATGAAATTACCTCCATAGAGGTCAGTATGCTCAATCTCATTTGATCTCAGACGCTAAGCAGAGTTGGTCCTGGTTAGTATTTGGATGGAATATCAGTTGCTGTAAGCTAGCAATCTACTTCCAGGCCTAGCAGTCTTCCAGTTCACACCTTGCCAAGAAAACCCAGATAGTCAGAAGATGGACAACTATCAACAGGGTTGCCAGGAGTTGACATCAATTTGACGGCACTTAGCAACAAAGAGATCAATATTCAGAGATTAGGAGATGTCAACCATGTAAATGCTTTTTAAAAAGTTTTTGGCCTGCAGAATAGCTAACCTTTGGATGTATAAATCGCTCTGTAGCCAAAGTTAGCCATTTTAAATTTGGGCAAGATTTGGGACAGTAACTTATACAGAGCGTTTTTCTGATCCCATACAGTTTTAACCAAAACAAGATAACCTCAGAACTTCAGAAGAATAAGGAAAATATACTTACCATATAGGTGGTTATGAATGTAATTTTCTTTTATCTAACATATATCCTAAAGTCCACCATTTAGGAAGTGTATTAAACAAACACCATCACAGAAAAAGAAGAAAACATATTAAAACATGTCAGAACTGGCAATAAACTAGGAACCATACTTTCTTATTTACAGCTGCCTGAACTTCTAGTGTTCCCCTCCTAATTTCCCATTGGGAACCTGTTACTGGCTATTTATGAACCCCTTTACATGGACCAAATCTGAGTAAACATACTCTCATTCTTTAAATTTCATAAAACATTTAATAGGAAATTTTAAAAAGAAAGCCATCCATACAGCAAAAATCCTGCCTGACCATTTACTGTATGTTTTGGAAGATAAATCAGGCAGTATATAAATCTTGTGACCTTAAAATATTTGTTCCCTACCTGCAAAAAAAAATAAGTCTTAATACTACTGTATATCTGAGGCCAAAATAAAAGTGACTACCAAAGTGGTCCTGTTGTTGGTCTCTTCGATAGACATCTCCAGCAAGTAATCAAATCCAAAGACTCATTCTGCAGTCCTACTTCCTCTGGTCTCAGGCTCTTTATGGAGCCCATAATATTAAAAGCTCTAGATACAGCTGGGTAAGAACATCACTAAAATATTTCACAGTAGCTGAGGGCCAGGATATATCTAGGGGAATGGTAAGGAAACAATAGGAGACTATGTGGATCAGGATCCAAAAGTGGCCTCGAAGAGGTGAGTTTTCAGCCTGGGTTTGCAAAGGGCCAGAGATGAAGCCTCATGCACAAACTCAGGTAGAGGACTAGGTCCAGACTAGGTACATCGGTGGGGGCAGAGGCGTCTAAAATAGGGGGAAAATCCTCAGATAGTTGTGCATGAAGACTCACAATGCCATATTGCAGCCCTGGAGTTGGAATGCCACAGTGGCAGAAGAAAACAGGTGCATCAAAAAACAGCTTAGTGATTTGCATAAGGAGGTGGAGCTTGTTTAAAAAAAAAAAAAAACTACCAACACTCTTCCAGTTTTCAGTAAAACACTTCCCAAATTTCAGGTAAATAGCACCGAGAAGCTGCTTACCTGCTTTGCTGCCAGTTTGGGCACACTTATCTGTCAGCTAGTGATTCCTGTGTGTTCATTGATATAGTTATTTTATCATTGTTAGTGTGCTATTTATTTATCTGTAAGCTTGTTCAGTTTTCTCCATTCCTACCTGTCTCATACATATCCTCATAACTATTATCCCTTCCTCCCTCCCCTTTACCCCCCCACCCCATGGCGTTCCGTCTCTTATAGCCATCTTCTGCTCATTACCATGCTTATTCACAGGTGCACCTAATCCCCTGTGATTTCTCCCACCTATCCTTATTTCTTCTGACCTCTGTTCTCTCCATCTCTCTCTTCTATGGCTCCTCATCACTTTCTCTTCCTATTCCTCATACTTCCTAATTGTCTCCCCTCCTACCAACACCTTCAATCCTCCCCTCCTTATCTCCCCTTTACCATTCTCACTTTCCCCACCATCCTGTCCTCTACCCTGTTGTCAGCTCTTGAGCTTCACCACTTTCTCCCTCTCATTCAGCCATCTCTCTCTCTCTCTCTGAAATAACCTCACTCTCGTTACTGCCATGCTGTCTCCTCTCTGCCCCGTACGTTTTACTCCTCCTCCTCTTATCTGGAGATATCAACCCCAACCCTGGTCCCCCTAGACTTTTTTCCACACTCCCAGAACAGATCTTCACTCAGCACCTCAAATCTTAGTCATTCCTACCCTTTCCCCTTCCTCTCTCCCTTTCTCATATGCCTTGTGGAATGCACACTCCATCTCATAGTAAGATAGTAAATGACAGCAGATAAAGACCAGTGGGGTCCATCTAGTCTAGTCTAGTTTATTTTCATTTTATCCTGTTGCTGTAAGGGATCTCAAATAAACATGCCTTTACTAATGATCTATCTCTAATGCACTCCATCTTCTTGCTCTGAGACCTGGCTCCTCCCAAAAGACTCAGCATCAGTCACTGTTCTCTGTCATGGCATTCATCAGTTCTCCTATACACCTCATCCCACTGGCTGTGGTGCACTGTTCCCTCTAAGCTGTGCGCGTGTGCGCGCGCACACACCTCGCCGAGCGAGCGCACATACTTTACAACAGAGCGCACAAAAATTACAGTTCTGATTCTGATAGAAAACAACACAGACATCTTAAAATTTAAAAGTTGTTGTGTATTTATGGTTTTCACAAGTTCTACAGTATTTTCTAGTGCAATCAGTGTGGTGTACATACTATATTCTGACGTGTAGTAAAATTTTAAAGTATATAACTCCGAGTGTCGTTATGTGGCGCACAAAAATTTAACTTTCCTTCAAAAGCTGCACAGCTGATATTTTATGCACACGCAGCCTACAGAAAATTAGAGGGAACTGCTGTGGTGGTGGTGGTGTTGGGCGTCTTCTTTCTCCTTCCTGCCAATTTCAACCCCTCCTGCTGCCTCAGTCTCACTCCTTTCCCTCCTTTGAAGCCCACTCGATCCACCTTTTTACTCCACTGCCTCTCCATTTAGCTGTTATTTATCGACCTCCTAACAAGTCCACCTCTACCTTTCTCACTGACTTTGACTTGTGGCTTTCCTTCTTTCTGGATTCCTTTTTCCCTTCTCTTATTCTTGGGGATTTTAACATTCATGTTGATAAATACTCTGACCCTTATGCTTTAAAGCTCCTTTCCCTTATGTCCTCATTTGACCTCCAGCTTTGTTCTACTGCCACCACTCACTGGCATGGCCACTGCCTCGACCTTGTATTCTCTAATTGCTTCTGTACCTCAGTTCTTTGGACCATCGCCTGCTAAGCTTCACTCTTCATCACCCGCCGCCTCAACCTTGCCCTATGTCCTCCAACCTCTTTAGAAAGCTTCATGCTATTGATCTTTGACTCTTTCCTCCACTATGTCATCTGAGTCTGTTGATGAGGCAGTAGCTTCCTATAACACTACACTCTCCTCTGCTCTGGATGCTCTTGCTCTGCCCATGCCACATCCTGAGAGGCATATTATACCCCAGCCTTGGCTGTTTCCCACTACCCGCTATCTATGTTCCTGTGCTCGTTCAGCTGAGTGCGCTTGGTTCAAATCCCGCACCCTTGCGGACTTTCTACACTTCAAATTCATGCTTGTCTCTTTCCAGTCAGTCATAGCACTCACTAAGCAAGAATATTATGTCCATCTGACTAACTCTTTTTCTTCTGACCCTCACCGTCTCTTTAGAACTTTTAACTCTCTCTTCAAGGTACCTCCACCTCTTACCCCTCCTTCCCTTTCTGCCCAAACCCTGGCTCCCTGGCTGGCTATTTCCATGATAAAATCCACAAGATCACACTCCAATTCCCCATGAGGTCAGCTAAATCCCCTCCTGTCCATCTTCACTCCCAACTCCCCCCCCCCCCCCCACCTCTGCTACCCTTACTTCCTTTTCTATGATCTCTGAGGAGGAAACCACACACCTCCTTTCCTCCTCCAGACTCGCTACCTGCTCCTCTGATCCTATTCCCACCCATCTCCTAAGGCTCATCTCCTCCACTGTTGTCCCTTCCATCTCTCATACTCTCCACTGCAACTGTCCCTGTAGCCTTCAAACATGCTGTGGTTACACCTCTCCTCTAGAAACCCTAACTAGATACTACCTGTCCTCCTAACTATCGACCCATTTATTTATTTACTTTATATACCGCTTTATCCAGGTATTCAAAGCGGTTTACAGGGAATATGTTTCAATTACTGCTCAAAGCAGTTTACAGCAAACAGTTTACAGGTAACGTGAACTGAATTCATTGGAACTATGTACATGAAACAGCATTTTTTAACTAGAACTACATACAGCATAGAGTGGCATTGTGACAGTGTTACATCGTGTGCTGGGTGAGGTACAATGGTGTAAGGCAGCTATATATGTTGATTTATATACAATGGGATGGTGGTTGTGAAGTGGGTTCATGGAATTTTCATCTGGATAGGGCCGTAAGTGAGGTGGGCATGCATGCATTCAGTAGGATGCTTCATCTTGGGTTTATGCGGTCAGTGGTGAGTTGTTCCTGTTGGTAGTAGTCTGTAAATAGGAATGTCTTGAGGTGTATTCTGAACAGTGTTAGGTCTTTTATTTCCCTCAGATTGTTGGGCAGATTATTCCAAAGGGCTGGGGTGAAGAATGAGAATGCCCTGTTGTTGTTTGGATTGCATTTCTGAATCTCTTCAGTGTGATTAGTATGTTCTTTTGGTTATATCTTCTTCTTCTTGTATCCTGTTACATCTTTAAGTGTGTTAATGTATGTTGGTGCTATATTGTTTATTGTTTTGAAAGTAATCATTAGAGCTTTGAATTTAATCCTTTGTATCACCGGGAACCAATGAAGGTGGTGCAGTATAGGTGTTATACAGTATGTTCAGTTCTGGCAGCTTTCATTACTGTGCGCGCTACCGTGTTCTGTGCAAGATGTAGGGGTTTCAGTGTTTGTTTCTGTAGACCATGGAGGATGATGTTGCTGTTATCAAAGTGAGGGCATATCAGCGCTTGTGCTATAGTGTGGAAATCATCGGTTGAAAGGAGGGTCTTAAGTATTGTATCATTCTTCTTTTGTTGTAGATTGTTCGTGTTGTCATAATAATGTGTTTTATCATATTGAGGTTTTGATCTAAGAATATTCCCAGGTATTTTATTTCCTTTTTTTCCTCACGTGAGGCATTGTTTACTTGTAGCTGTTGAGGTAGGTCAAATGCTTTGTTCCTGGTGATGAAAAGCACTCCAGGTTTTTTTGGGTTGGTTGAAAGGTTAACTGAGTTGAGCCAGAGTGAGACGTCATTGTAGCAATTGATGATGTTCTTCTATTTGGGGTTGTTTGTTTCAATTGTAAATAACATGTCATCATCCGTATATATCCTGTACTCCACTGTGTGCTTTTATAATGTCACAGATAGGCTGAAGATAGATATTGAAAAGTAAGGCGGATAAAGCTGATCCCTGAGGGACACCCTGTGTCTGGTTGAATTGTTTGGAGAAGGTGTTGTTGAAGTTCACCTGTTGAGTGCGGTTGGAGAGATAGCCCTCAAACCATCGTATTATGATGCCTCCTATTCTGAGGTGTTTTAGGCGGTTGATTAGGATGTTATGATTTATGGTATTGAAGGTGAGGTTATGTCTAGGAATATGAGAATAAAAGCCTTTCGTGTTTTCAATTCCTTGTATAATTGTGTCGAGGAGGGCTGTTAGGAGAGTTTCAACTCCATGATATGCTCTGAATCCATATTGATGTGGGTCAAGTTGAGCATTTGAGTCAATGAAATCTTGGCGTTGAGTCTGTACTGATTTTTCAATGACTTTGGATAAGAAAGGGAGACTTGCTATCGGTCTGTAGGAGCTGGGGCAGAACTTGTTTAGTGTGCTGTGTTTCAAAATTGGGCAGATGGAGGCTTTTTTTAAGACATCTGGTATTTGTTCTTCTGATACGAAAGGTTGACTATTTTTTGGATGTAGGGTGTTAACTCCACTCTGGTTATTTTAATCCAGCTGACTGGACCGGGTAATGAGGTGGTTGTGTTTAGAGATTTGATGCATTGGTTTATCTCTTCTTTGCTTCTTGGGGAGAATGAGTCCCATAATGCATTGTTAATTGGGTAATCGTGCTCAGCTTCCATTAGGTTGGTTGTCTTGAGTTTGGATTTTTTAAGGAATGGTTGGCTAGTTGTTGAGTGCTTATGTCACTTGTCTGGGGCTTATCTGAGTTTGTTTTTTTGGCTAGATTTTTGACAATGAGAAATAGTTCCCTTGGTTGGTTTAGTGATTTTGTTAGTATTTTTGTGAAATAGTCTTTATTTTTAATCTGTGATCCTTTGATGATATAGCTTTAGTGTGTCCATGTATTTCAGCTGGCCTTTGTCGGATTTTGTGTTTCTCCATTTTCTTTTATTCTTCCTTAGTGATCTCTTCATTTCTCTGAGGCTCTGGGAATACCATAGTTGGGAGTTGCAGCGCTTCTTTGCGGAGTTTCTTTGTTGGTTAGTTGATGCTGCGTTTAGAATGTCATTTCAGATCGTGAGGAGGGTGTCAAGGTTGTCACTTTTATTTGTCAGTGCAGGTGTGATCTTATTCAGGAAGTTTTCTTTATTGAATTTCTTGAATTGGTGATGAGTTTGTCATCCCTGGTCCTTGTTAGGTGAGTAAAAGTCCAGTTCCGTATTGAATTGTATAAGGTAATGGTCAGACCAAAACACTGGTTGTGTACTTATGGATGAGATCCTTCCATTGTGTGCCCATCTTTAGGGGAAAATATAAGATCCAGCGTGTTCCCTCTTGAGTGCATTGGGGTGTCAATGTTTTCCTTGTAGCCAATGTCCTCCATTGTTTGAAGGAATGAGGTGCATGTGGTTTCAATTATGTTGGTTAATATGTTGGTGTCAGAGGATGGGGATCTATATATTAAAGTTATTGTTAGTCTTTTGGTTTGTATAGTTAACATATCCAGGCCTGCTGCACTTATGGAAGATATTTTTTGAGCTCCCAATTCGTCTTTGCATAGAATGATTACTCCTCCTCTTTTCTTATTGTTTCGTGTGCTGTAGTATATACTGTATTCTGGTGCTTTAATTTGATTAAGGAGTACTGTATCTGTGTCATCGAGCCAGGTTTCAGTGATGCAAATGATGTCAGATTTCACTTCATTATTGATGTCATATACAATGGGGATTTTGTTCCTTAGTGATCTTGCATTTATTAGGTACCATTTTAGAGACTTTGTGTTTTCTTTTACGTATTGTTTAAAGTTTAGTGAATGTGGTTGTGTTCTTATGTATGTAAGCTTTATTGGTCTGGTACTGTGGGGGGGAGGTGATATGAGTTAAGTGTTACTGATTCCTTGGTCTTATATTGGTAGGGGATTATTGAGATGAGGTGTTGCTTTTGGGTGAGGGAGTATGCTTGGTTAATGGTGATGGTAATAATTAGAAATGTTCAGGTGATAACTGCTTTCCTTCTTTGTTCCATGGTTGTGGGGTAGATGAGATTGTGCGTATCTGTGGGGAGAGGAGAGGTTTTTCTTCTCAGCTCCCTGTTGGTGTTAAATGGGGTCTTGTTGCAGAGATGTTCTTTCTGTGCAGAGCAGTGTTTAGAGTCTTAGGGGCTTGTTTACAAAGCCGCGGTAGTGGTTCGCGATCGTTATCGGAGCCGCGGCCCCATGGCTTTGTAAACAAGCCCCTTAGTCTCGAGTGGTGGTTGCAAGGGGTTCTAGGGGGAGTGAGGGGGTTTTGTGAGGGTTTATCCTTGCTGGCTGGTTTAGATGGTTATGTGTAAAGACTATTAATAAAACTTATTGTGTAATGCAATGGGACATTTGCTGAAATAGTTTTAGCAATGTTTTGTTATCTGAGTTTTAGAGGGATTTCTGGTGGTGTTAATGTGCCTGCCTCGGTTCCCCACCTAAGGACGAGGCCCTCAGGTGCGGGCATTCCTGATTTATTTTATTTATTTATTTATTAGCAAGGCTTGATAGTGTCAGAGCGGTGTACAAAAAAAAAACATAGTGGCTACAAAAAAATAAAAGGAGGAAAGGAACGCCAATGGGTTGATAGGAAAGCAGTAGTGAGAGAATGAGAAGAAGACAGAAAACGAGCGAGGTTAAACACATAAACAGGCTAAACTGCTGAGAGGATGGAAGGGATAGAGGAAGGGGGGAAAATGGAGGCAGTGTGTAGCATCAAGACCATCATGTGGCAACAGGGAGATCAAAGGCCTGGGAAAAAAAGATAGGTTTTAAGTAAAGCTTTAAAATGAGGAAAAGCGGGTTTGGTGCGGAGAGAATGTGGGAGAGAATTCCATAGGGCAGGGCTTAGAAAGAAGAATGCAGAGTGACGAGTGAGTTTGAGGTGTGCTTGGGATGGGGAGGGGAGATAAAGACGGTTGCTATGAGTAGAATGGAGGAAGTGAGGAGCAGGCTGGTGGTAGATAAGATCGAACAAATACTGAGGGATACCCGTGTGAAGAACCTTGTGTGTGGTGATGAGGTACTTATAGACAAATCTGAATTTAATGGGGAGCCAGTGGAGGGTGAGAAGACAAGGGGTGATATGGTCGAAAGGGGAGGAATGGGTGACAAGACGGGCGGCGGTGTTTTGGATAAGTTGAAGACGGTGGAGCTGGTAATTGGGAAGACCGGCGAAAATTGAATTACAGTAGTCCAAACGGGAGATCACGAGGGAGAGAACCAGGGTGGTGAGGGAGGGAGGGAGCGGAGAGGTAGGGCCGGAGGGATCGAATCCTATGGAGATGGAAAAAAACAGCTACGTACAAGGGAGGAAATATGTGGGTGGAAAGACATTGAAGAGTCAAGGGTGACACCAAGATAGCAGAGCATGGGGACAAGTGGGATGGGAAGAGAGGACATTGTGGGAGCTAGAGTGGGAGGAGTGGCAGCAAAGGAGAGCCAAATAGCAGAGGACTTAGTGGGATTGACGTAGAGAAAATGATCAGAGAACCAGCTGGCAATGAGACTAAGACAAGCATTGAGGGCAGAGAGGTCCAGGGTTGAAGAGCTGGTGTGATGAATGAGGAGAATATCGTCAGCATAGAAGTAAGATGATATACCAGTCTGTTGAATGAGTAGGGTGAGAGGGACAAGAAAGATGTTGAACAGAAGGGGGCGAGGATGGAACCCTGAGGGACACCACAGTGCAGGGGGAAAGAGGAGGAAATGTTGGGGCCTGAGTGGACAGCAAAGGTGCGGGAGAAAAGAGCGAAACCAATGAAGAACAGTGCTTCGGATACCAAAGTCAGACAGGCGAGTGAGGAGAGTACGGTGGTCGACGACATCAAAGGTGGCAGAAAGATCCAGGGAGACAGCGATAGAGAGATCACCACAATCGTGAGAGCGGTGGAGTTCACTGAGAAGGGCTAGAAGAATAGTTTCAGTGCTGTGACCGGTCCTGAAGCTGGATTTAACGGGGGTGGAGAGAGAGGGTAGTGTCAAGATGTGCAGAAAGTTGCGTGAATACCAGTTTCTCAAGAACCTTAAGAGAGAAAAGGAAGATTGGAACAGGCCACCAGTTAGCGAGGAGAGTGGGGTCGAGAGAGGGTTTCTTCAAGAGTGGACAAACCATGGCATGTTTCCAATGTGTAGGAAAACTGCCGGAAGTAAGACTAGAATTAATGATAGCCAGAGCGTACGGGAGAAGCATGAGGGAGGGATCGAGGAGCCAGGTGGAGGGGAGGGGATCCAGTGGACAGGTAGTTTTATGAGACGAGGAAATTGCCTTAGCGAGTTTGGAAGAGGTGACAGGCTAGAAGGAGTGCCAAGTGTGGGGGAAAATACTGGAAGGAGGAGGAGAGCATATAGTGGTGGAAACAGGAGGGGGAGGGGAGCAGAGGTGAAAAGAAGAGCGGAGAAACTGGATCTTGTCAACAAAAAAGGAAGCAAGGCTTGCTGGGCTAGGGCTGGCAGGAGGAAGCATTGACGAGGGAGGGAGAGTAGAGGGGGAAGACAGAGAATGGAGTACCTAATACAGACGATGTGAGGAGTTAGAGGAAGAAGTAATAAGATTTGAGTAATGAGACCGTTTAGCCTAAGTGAGCATAGAACGGTAAAGGTGGTGTTCACGGCAGAAGGTGGCGAGTGAGATAGCAGAAGGGCGTTTGTGCCAACAGCGCTCGGCATGCCAGAGATGGGTGCGTTGAAGGTACAAACCCGGATGATACCAGGGATGACGGGACATAGGGCGGTAGGGAATAGGACGGAGAGGGGCCAGACTGTCAAGGGTAGCAATGAGGGTGGAGGACCAGGTGTCGACCTGCTGATCCACAGGAAGGGAGAAAAACTCGGACGAAAAGAGGGAGTCAACTGAAGGAAAGCACTGGAGGGTAAGAGTGGTAAGGTGCCGTTTGAAAATCTGGAGGGAAGCATTGGCAACAGGCAAGGAGGGAGCCTGTAGGGGAGGAAGAGAAAAGGAGAACAGCAGGCAGTGGTGATCAGACCAGGGGAGAGGAAAGGGGTAGGATATCAGATGGAACGTAAGGAGAGGATGTAGAAGCAAAGATAAGATCAAGAGTATGCCGGAGGAATGAGTTGGACAATCCACCAACTGGGTTAGGGATAGGTCAGTGATGACGCTTCCTTTTAAATGTGGCATGTAGAGGACCCTGATTGGTCTTGCGATGGAGAGTGGGAGGTGTTTCAACCTCCCGTTGTCTGTCCCAATGCCGATCAGGGCTCCCAGGTGCAGAGGCTCAGTCCTTTGGCGCCTCTTGGCACTTCCTTTTTTTTTTTTTAAATAGTTTATTTATATTCCACCACAAACAGTACAGTACAGCACATATATGCAGATAACCCCGGGGGGGGGGGGGCGGGGTGAACCCTGATCCCCCCGGGCAATACAACACAAAGAATCAGGGGTGGCTTTTAACATTTCCCCCCCCCCCAGCATGCTCCCAGCCTCCCCCCTCTCCCACCCCCACCCACCTATCTCCCCCTCCCCCCCCTGATACAGCCAGCGGTACCGCACCCCTCCCAGTCTCTCCTCATTGCCTTATTCGGGTTGAGTCCTCAGGTTCCTCCCTGTAGGATCTCATTCCGACTTCGGGCCCCCAGTTGTAGAATGTAGGGCTCCCAGACCGCCATAAAGGCTGACCACCTTTTGACACTGCCTCGCGCCCAACGATGTTCCATTTGCATCAGTTGGTGGAAGCTATTTCTCCACTCCCCAAAGGTAGGGGGCTGGGGGTCCCTCCAGAGCCGAAGTATCGGCGCCTTCCCCACCAGACAAGCCTTACGAATCAACAACCGTTCCCCCTTCTTCACTGGGCAAGGAGGGGGTATGCAGTCCAACACTACCAGGGGGCCCGACCACCGGAGTCTCTGCTGAAGGAGACCCCCCAGAAAGGAGCAGATTTTAACCCAATAGGGTTGCAAAGACGGACAGTCCCACCACATGTGCAGGAGGGTCGCCAAGGGTTCCGAACAGCGAGGGCATCGGCCATCTGTAGTTAGTCAGCTCCGTAGTGCCCGCCTCGGAGAGAAATGGACTCTAGTGATACATTTAAATTGTACTTCTCTCCAGCGCATCCCCTGCGCTAGGTTGACTATGCGGCGCAGCGCTGCACGCACCGTACCCGGGGGCACCTCGCAAGCCAGTTCTCCCTCCCAAGCCGTCTCCACCTCCCGATAGTCCGGGGCAGGAATGAGGTTGGCCACACGAACTTTAAAGGCAGATATCGATACCGGGGTATCGCCCCCCAGTCCAAAGAAGTCCAGTATCCGCTCAGCCCTCTCACTGCGCAGTGCCGCACGCGGCAGAGAAGATATATAGTGGGCCACTTGGATATAAGCATAACCATGTTGTGGGGACAGATCATATTCCCGGCTCAGCGTCCTGAAGGATTTGCATTCTCCCGAGGGCTCCACCAGGTGTCCAAGGAGCTTCAACCCACGGCCGTCCCAGTCGTGGAAAAGCACCGATTCCGAGCCCGGAGTAAATGACAAGTTCCCTCGCAGTGGCAACCAGCTAGAGGTCTGCCAGGGTTCACCCCACTGCACATTAAGATATTGCCAGGTCCGTTTTGCCGAGTTTATCAGCACGCTCCGCACTAAATAACGGGGGAGAGCCGGATTTGCTCCATGCAAAACCCCTAACAGAGTAAGGGGGGGCGACAAAGCATTCTTCAAGGAGCCAGGGCGTAAAGAAGGCGGTGTTACCAAGCCAATCCGCAACATGCCGAGCCTGACAAGCTAAGGCATATGCCCGCAGGTCTGGAAATCCCATCCCCCCTTCACGCCACCTTCCCAACAGCCGGGTTCACGGGATACGCGCCCTACCCCCCTTCCAGAGAAAGGAATGGAAGCAGGCCTCAATACGGCGCAGATCTTTGCGGAGCAACCATACTGGCAGAGTCTGGAGCCAATAAAGGAGCCGGGGCAGCACCACCATCTGTACCGCCGCCACCTTACCGGAAAGGGACAGTGGGAGGGAGCCCCACGCCCGCAGCTGCGTTTGCAATCTCCTCAGGGCACGGTCCAGGTTCCGACTATATAACCGAACGGGATGGCTGGGCAAGACAATTCCTAGATATATAAACTCGTCTGTCGCCCAGTCCACGCACCCCGCAGAGTGCCCAGCACGTCAAGGGCCTCCGATTTCTCCTTATTGATGCGCAATCCCGCCACTCTCCCAAACCTTTCAAATTCCGACATCAAACTTCGCAGGGACCGCTCTGGGGAGAGCAGGTGAACAAGTAGATCGTCGGCAAAGGCAGAGAGCTTGAATTCCTGTGTCCCGATTTGTATTCCGGATATCGCTCTGGAGGCCTCGATAGTCCTTATCAAGGGGTCAAGGGAAAGGACGAACAACAAGGGGGAAAGAGGACATCCCTGCCGTGTCCCTCGACCTAAGTCAAAGGCCTCCGAGGCGACACCATTACAAACCACCCCCGCCGTCGGCTGAGCATAGAGACTCCGTACCATCTGACAGAAGTGGGCTCCAAGGCCATATTTTGGCAGAAGAGCCCACAGATATTCCCAGTTCACCCGGTCGAAAGCCTTTTCGGCATCGAAACTAACCAACAAAGAAGGTAGTTGGCGATAGTGCACCCATTCCATGGAGACCAGAATTTTCCTCAAATTCCGCACAGCATAGCGGCCCTTAACAAAGCCCACCTGCGAGTCGTGTACAAGGTGGCCCAACACATCTGCCAGCCGAGTAGCCAAGACTTTGGCTAACAATTTCAGGTCAAAGTTAAGCAACGATATAGGTCGATAGGAGCCGGCCGCTAAGGGATCTTTACCTGGCTTAGGGATCAACACAATATGGGCGTGATTATTCCCCCAGCGAAAGGCCCCCCGCTCAGTGCGTCGGTCGAAAACCGCCAACAACACTGGGTTCACGGCTTCCCCTAAAATCTTGTAAAATTTAGCGCCCAAGCCATCCGGGCCAGGCGACTTGTAGCAACAGGCCGACGAGATCACCGACTGGATCTCCTGAGCTGTCAGGGGTTGTTCCAAAGCCTCTCGTTGGTCCGCAGTAAGTTGGGGGAGGTCAAGTCCCTCTATATAGTCATGGAGTTCGGCCTCTGGTACACTCTCGGTCTCATAAAGAGATTGAAAAAAGGTCTGAAAAAGTTGTGCAATTTCTTCATTCTCTCTGCGGAGTCTGCCCGTGTCATCTCGCAAGGCCGCCACCAAGCGGGAGCCCCTTTGTCCCCGTAGACACCGGGCGAGCAACCTACCCATTTTGTCTCCATGACAGTACAGTTGGTATCGATAGTAAAGGAGGGATTTCTTGGCCCATTGGTGGATTATTTCATTTAGGTCCACTTGAGCTTCCCAAAGCCGTTTCTTGTTCGCCGCTAGTGGGGCTCGAGCACAGAGACGGCGCAGGCCCACCACCCGCCTTTCCAGGCGTGCGAGCCGCAAAGCCAATAATATCGCCACGTAGCACCACCTTCGCCGTCTCCCAGACCAATTCTGGGTCCCCCTCATGGCACCGATGATCGTTCAAAAATTCTTGCCAGCGCTGGCGAAGGAAGTGGTGGAACTGGGCATCATGATAGAGGTCAAGTGGGAAGCGCCAGAGCCGAGACCCAGGAGATTGTGGTTCTCCCCAATGTAGCTCCAACCACACCCATGCGTGGTCGGAGATTTCTAGTGGACCAATCTGAGTCTCTCCCACCCGGGCAAGGGTTCCCCCCGAAAGCAGAATGTAATCAATACGGGCACTCGAGCCGTGTGCCCGGGATTGGTGGGTGTAGTCCCTCTCGAGGGGATGAAGCAGTCTCCAGGGGTCCACCAAATCTAACCGTCTCCGAAATCTCTGTAACATACGGGTCACAGGGATCCTATCCCGATTCTCCCCCTCCGTCGAGGTATCCAACTCGATATCCAAGATGCCATTAAAATCACCCCCCAAAAGCAAGGGGCAATCGGGGAGCTGCTCGACTTGGGAGGCCAAGTCACAGTAAAAATTGGGGGCGGGTGTGTTCGGCCCGTAGAGGTTTCCGATTGTCAGTAACTTCCCTTCAAGGTAGCCATGTAGAAGCAGATATCTACCCATATCATCCGCTTTAAGGGTGGCCAGCGAGAAATGAACCCTTTTGTGGAACAAGATCGCAACGCCCCCCTTTCACCCAGTTGCAGGAGAGCCCCAAACCTGACCCACCCATGAACGGCATAATTTATCGTGTTCTTCAGCTGTCTGGTGGGTTTCCTGTAGGAGGGCGATGTCGCACTTCTGGCGTGCAAGGGCTTGCAGCACCTTATATCGTTTAATCGGGTTCCCCAGCCCGCAGACATTCCAAGTGACAATCTTCAAAGGCACGAGGCAGTGTCAAAGATCCACCAGAGGTCAAACCTTGCATACAGCAGAGAGGTCCCCCCAGCCTGGGACCCCCCGCTCTCAGGTTTTGTGAGGGTGCAGAACCACATAGTTAGCCGTAAGAGCCCATTCACCCCCCCTCCCCCCCCCACCTCTCCCCCCCTTCTCCCCCCTCCCCAATCCCCCCCCTCCGCCCCCCCCTCCCCGTCCCCCCCAACTCCTACCAGTCCACTTACCCGGTTGGACAACTTCCACTGACATTCGGGGTAACCCCTCCCTTGATCCTCCCATCCCACCCCTAAACCAACGGTTCCCCCCTCCTGGTGCCCCTCCTATAGACCCACCATTGCCTATGCATATAGAGGATCTCCCTCTGACGGCCAGACTCTACCAAATTCCCCTCAGCCCACCCACTTTCAACGCGCAAGGAACCCGGGCGACTCCACCCGGTCCTCTGCCGATCTCTCTTCCCCCCTCCCCCCCCCGCTGCGTCCAACTCCATAGAGGGCTGGGGGGGCAGCTCGTGGCCTACTATCGAGGGTACCGTGGGGGGGGTCTCCCGTTAATACATTCTTGACCCCGCTCAGTCATGGGGCGGGGGCGGGCCCCATCTCCACCCCACATTCGGGGGGAAGGGGACCACCCACCCCCCCATCGGTGGTAAGCTGACCGCCCTTCTCCCACCCCACCCCCCCCGGTGCATGAGCCGGCCAGGCAGGTGTCGCTAAGGCGAAATTATACGAGCCCCAGTCTCCCCCGAAGGAAACGCATGCACATTGGGTAAGGCACGTGGCTGAAGTTGTGGCCCTCCTCCCCCTGAGCCCCCACCAGCCGGTAGGGACGTCGGCGAGTTTCAGATCAACCTCGTGGACGCTGTTCCCTCCCCGTCCGTACTCAATCACCCCCCCCCCCCCGACCTCACCCCCATGATCAGGCCTGTGGCCGGCCGTCATCCCCCAGTTTTCTGGTCCTGCGTAGTCACTAAGCTTACGGAGGGGGGGGGGAGGGAAGAGGAAAGGGAAGGGGAGAGGAGGGGAGAACAGCCCAACTCTGATGATCACTCCAGTATTGTAAAGGTCCCGGCCCTACCCCAGGTGAACCCTTCCTATACATTTGTCAACAATTGCATGCATTAACTGAAACAAAATAACCTTATGAATCCAGCAGCATTGATTCAAAGTATCCCTGCTGAGGTTACATACTGCTGCCTTGTAGCCATGCTCTCAGTACAGATACATTAAGCTGCCCATAGGAAGAATTCCACAGGGTTCAATAAAATTCTGGAGCCCAGTCCAAGAAAGTCCAAGTCCGAGAGAAAGGTGGGAAGACAAAAAAAACGGAATATAAATAAATTAGATAAAAGAGAATATTAAAGGAAAAAGAAAGAAAAAAAACACAGGAAAGGGCAAGGGCATGAACCCAGCATACAAGTTAAGAACTGGCAGACTAAAGAAAGAAAGAAATTATGAAAATAGTATACAACTGGTAAAAATAATGAAAAATTAATGAACAAACAAAGCTCTGGATCTTGGCCCTCAGTCGAGCCGCTACAGGCGGTCCGCGGCAGCCTATGTCCACTTAGTTGAGCGTTAGAGTCCCAATGCATATAGAGCGTCGGCCCTCAGGAAGAATCTTGATTGGGGATGTTGAGGGAGTCCACGAATGCAGCTGCTTCGGCCGGCGTCGCTAGGAGTTTGGCACGGCCCTGGTGTTCAACCCGCAAGCGGGCAGGGTACAACAGCGAGAAGCGTATCCCTTTAGCGAAGAGCTGCGCACAGACTGAAGAAAAGGCACGCCGTTGCTGACTGACTAGGACTGAATAATCTTGAAATACAAGAATTTGTTCAGCAGACGTTTGTTGGGGTACTCTGCGGCTGCGAGCAAGTCGCAGCACTTCCTCCTTCTGCCGGTATTCCTGGAACCGGGCGATGACTGCTCGGGGTCGCTGTGCCTGCTCTCTGCGGGGTCCCAGCCTGTGCACGCGGTCTAATTTCACCCGGCTTCCCTCGGGACCTCCAACAAGCTGGTCGAGCCAGGTTTGCAGATGGTTGAAGAGGGCTCCATCTCCCACGGACTCGGGGATCCCCACAAATCGTAAGTTTTTGCGGCGTCCCCTGTTCTCTAAGTCGTCAAGTTTTTCACTCTGCTGTTTAATTATAGATTCGAGGGACGCCACCTTCGCCGTGAGGGAGTGTTGAGTGTCCTCGACCTCAGCTATACGCGTCTCCGCCTGTTCCAGTCGTCCGGCAAATTCGGAGAAGTTTTGGTTGAGGGTCTGCAGGCTCCCTGCGAGGTCTTGAAATCAAGCCTCCAGTGCCCGCACTACCGCCGTGCTCACCTCAGCCACCAGGTCCGAGCCATCTCCAGATTTCGGGCTAGTGGGTGCCCCTTCGGCCATTTTGGCCTCTGTTGCACGTGGCTTCTCTCTCCTGAGAGATTTCGTTGCCATCAGGTTATCGCTCCTGGACAGCTTCTCTCAATCCCAGAGCTGCTGAACTTGAAGCTCTCACCGTGGCGTTCTGTCGGGACAGCAATAACAAAAGCAATCGGCGGTGTGGGAGCGGATTTTTAGCAGATTTGTGGGGCAACTACCCGGAGCTGGTCAGAACACGTCTGGTCAGCTCATTGCCAGACCGGAAGTCTTGGCACTTCCTTTTAAATGTGGCTCTAGAGGGCCCTGACCCATCTCCTTCCTCCCCTCCATTTCTAAACCACTTGAACATGCGGTTCACTGCAGTTGCCTCAACTTTCTCTCCTCTCAAACCCTCCTTGATCCTTTACAATCTGGCTTTCGTCCTTTAGATTCTACTGAAACAGCTCTTACCAAAGTCTCCAGCTACTTGTTCCTGGCAAAATCCAAGAGCCTTTACTCAGTGCTCATCCTTCTTGGCCTTTCTGCTGTTTTTGACACTATTGATCACAACTTTCTCCTTGATACCTTGTCCTCGCTTGGTTTTAAGGGCTCTGTGCTACCCTGGTTCTCTTTTTATCTCTCCCATCGTTCTTTCAGTGTTTGCTCTGGTGGATCCTCCTCTACTGCCTATCCTGCTCTCAGTCGGTGTACCCCAAGGATCTGTCTTGGATCCACTCCTTTTCTCTCTCTATACCAAGTCCCTTGGTGCACTCATCTCTTCCCATGGCTTTGAGTTCCAACTTTACGCTGATGACTCCCAGATCTACTTCTTTACACCTGAAATCTTTCTGACAATCCAGGCCCGGATCTCTGTCTGCCTTTCTGACATTGCTGCTTGGATGTCTCACTGGTGCTTGAAATTGAACATGGCCAAAACTGGGCTTCTCATTTTTCCCCCTAAACCCTCCTCTCTCCTTCCTCATTTCTCAGTCTATATGGATAACTCTCTACTCCTCCCTGATTCCTCGGCTCCCAACCTTGAGATTGCCTTTGACTCCTCTCTCCCCTCCTCCACACATATACATCTGATAGCTAAAACCTGCCGTTTCTTTCTCTACAACATCAACAAAATCCGCCCATTTCTTTCTGAACACACTACTAAGACACTTAGTCACCTCCCTTCTAGACTATTGTAGCCTACTCCTTGCTGGTCATCTTCTGAATCATCTCTCTCCCCATCAATCTGTTCAGCACTCTGCTGCGTGGCTAATTTATTTATTTAGCTAGGCTTATATACTGCTTTTCACTGCGTCAAAGTGGTTTACAGAGAACTGTTCATTTTTACAATGAATATATGTTGTACAAGGAACGGAATAACAGTTACATTGAAACAGTTCAATATTTTGTTAACAAAAATAATATTAAGGCTTGCATAGTTTAAATCATAGAATGCTATATACAAACACTGAAACTAAATAGGATGTTGGAAAACTATTAACAGTTGTGAGTCTGTTTTGATAGTGTTATGTAGAAGGGGATGTTAGGTGGAGGGCACAAAATGTTCAGTGAATAGGTGGGTTTTCAGATGTTTTCGGAAGGAGGGAAGACTGGCAATGTTTCTTGGGGTGTTTGGAAGGGAGTTCCATAGGGAAAGAGCATAGAGTTCAAAAGCTTTGTGGCATATTTTTAGTCGTATTTAGTTTGGATTGTGGTATGTTAAGTTTGTTGATTGTAGTATGTCTTCATGGTCTGTTTGTAGGGGGTTTCAGTAACAAGGATTTGAGGCAGGTTTCTTGGTGGGAGTGAAGGGCCCTGGTAGATATTGTTACAGTAGTCTACATGGGGGAGAGTGAGTGCTTGTAGTGCTGATCTAAAATCTGTTGGTTTGAGGAGGGGACGGAGCTGTTGTAGGGTCTTTGTTTGAAATAGATTGTTCTGGCTGTCATTGCTACTTAGGTTTTGAAGGAGAGTTGCTGGTCGATAGTAATTCTGAGGTATTTCAGCTCTGTTTTTACATTTATATGATGTTTAATGTTATAGTGGTTGGGGGTGTGAAGGAGGTATCCTTTGTAATGAACATAGCCTTGGTGTTTTTGAAGTTGATAGGTTATTTGTTGAGAGCCAGTGGGTTACTTCAATGAAGCAGTCTTGAATTTGTGTGTAATCCAGTTGATTGGAGTGGAGTGGGCAGTAAAGTCTAATATCATCAGCATATAGGTGATAGTGGATGTTGTGTTTTTTGATAATTTAGCATAGGGGTTGTAGGTATAGGTTAAAAAGAAGTGTTGATAGTGTGGAACCTTGGTAAGTTTTGGAGATGTTTGAACCTCTTTATTTGTTGTTGTCTGTCGGTGAGGTATGATTGGAACATTTGAGTATGATGTGTTGAATTCCAAATAGTTACAGTCTCTGAAGTAACATGTTATGATTGACTGTGTCGAACGCCGTGGAGATGTCAAAGAATATCAGCAGGTAGGTTTGTGAGCGGTCTTGAATGCCTTTGGTTATGGTGTTAATGAGACAGGTCATTAGGGTTTCTACTCCATGCATCGGGCGAAAACCATGCTGTTGAGGATCAAGTAGGTGGTTTTCGTCAATATGGTTTTGGAGCTGGAGCTGTATGGTTTTCTCGATGATTTTAGCCAGGAATGGGAGACTGGTGATGGGTCGGTATGATGCAGGGTCTGAAGGGCCAAGGTTTGCTTTCTTCAGGGGAGGGCAGATGGAAGAGATCTTGAGATTATTTGGCATTATTCCTTGTTGGAGTACTTTGTTTGTTATCTTGGCTAGAATTGGGCTAAATTTGGTTCTTGCTGCTTTGATCCAGTTGGCTGGACATGGATCAAGAGGTGAGATGGAGGCATTTAGCTTGGCTAGTATATGCTCAATATTTTCACTACTGACTATTTGAAATGAGAGCCAGCAATTGTTGTTAGGAATGGCAGAGGTGTGAGGGAAGGTGGTGTGGTTTGGACAGGGGCGTAGTTGTTTGTAGTTGCAGTCAATTATTGATGAGTGATCGTGGGCATTTGGTTGTGGTTTGTGGGTGGTTCAGAAAGGCGTCTGACTAGGTCAAATAGTTCTCTTGGACGATTTATTGCGCTATTGATGATTTTTGTATGATATTTTCAATTTGCTTTATCCGCAGTGGTGTGGTAGTTCTGTAGTAGTACAAGGTAGCTCTTGTGGTCTTCAACCAAGTTGATTTTCCGCCATTTCTGCTCAGTTCATCTTAGTTCGGTTTTTAGTTGATGTAGGGATCGTGAATACCCAGGGCGTTTTGTGGATGTGATGTTTTTTGGGAGGGTTTCATTGAGTAGGTGGTAGTTTAGCTGAGGCTCCGAGCACTTTATTCCAGTTGTCTGTCAATATTGTGGTGTCCGACGTGACCGTGTTTAGATATGACAGAGTGCTGAAGTTTCTGAAACATCGAATTGCTTGTTAGTGGTTTGTCTGCGTTATTGGCGATTTTAGGGGTAGAGCGAAAGTGATGAGCCTATGGTCTGTACAAGGCATGGGATAGGTTTTTAGTGAGGGGGGCTGGTGTGGATTGGCTGGGTGGGGGTAAAGATTAGGTCCAGGATGTTGCTTTTGTTGTGAATGGGGAATGACACTCTTTGGGTAAAGTCCATTGATTCCATGGCTGTGAGGAATGTGTCCGCGGTTGTGACAAGTAGGAGGGGAGGTTGAAATCTCCAAGGATAAAATTTTTTTCTTGGTTTTGGTGTGTTTCAGTTATGGCAGATAGGTCATTTGACGAGAGGGCAGGCATTCGGTAGTTGAGGATGATGGTTAAATAATTGTTTGTGATGGTGACTTAATCGATTTCATCAGTGCTTTTAGTTGATAGAGGCCAGAAGTGTAGGTGTGATTTGGTTAGTAGTAGTGCTCCTCCTCCTCTTCTGTTGTTTCTTGGACAGTGGAAGAGTGAGTAGCCTCCTGCTTTGATTTAATTGATGATGGCATTATCTGTGTTTGTGAGCCAGGTTTCGGTTCTACATAGTATGTCTAGTTGGTATTCTGTAAGTAGATGTGTGATAGTCTGGACTTTATTTCTGACTGACCTGGTATTGATTAGTGCACATCGGATCACCTGGGCTGTTGGGTCAGGAGTAGTAGCTATTGGGGTAATGCAGGGAAAGGGTTGTATGGTTATGAAGCGTCTGAGTGTTGTCATGATCGGTTTGGAGGTGTGGGTAGTAGAAGGGGGAGTGCTAAGTGGTAATATTAGCGGGCATGTGGGAGGAATTGTATGGTGTTTGGGCTATTACGTGCTGTTGCTAAAAATATGAGTTCAAGTATTGAGTATATTGCAAGGTAAAATGAGAGCATGGTTGTTTTGTACGGTTGGCTGAGGGGAGTAAGGTTACAACAATAGGATTTGTACACTTGCACGAGGGGAACAAAATTACAACATTAGGTTTTGTACAGTTAGTAGGGGTTACATAGTAACAGGGATTTTATAGTAGGTTAGATAGTAGGATTAAGTGAATATTTTTAAACTGCTGGTATATTGGTTCTGGGTTCGTTCTTATCTGAGGTTACTTACAATTTAGTTTTTTTGCTCGTGGCCCTTGCCTAAGGGCCACGCCAAAGGGCCCTCTGGCGAGGCCCTCAGGCGTGGGCCCACCAGGCGCAGGCACACCTGATGGTACCTCAAATTTGAAGCTGTTTGTTGAGCTGGGAGGCCCTGATTGGTCTTGGGACGGTGAGCGGGAGGGGTTCCAAACCCCTACTTGCAGCCAGCCTCATCATGCTCATATTACCCCCCCTTATCAAGTCACTTCATTGGCTCCCTATCCGTTTCCATATCCAGTTCAAACTTCTCCTGCTGACCTATAATGCATTCACTCTGCAACTCCTCACTACCTTTCCTCTCTTATCTCTCTCTACACCCCTCCTCAGGAACTCTGCTCTTCTGACAAATCACTTCTGTCCGTGCCCTTCTCTTCTATTGCTAACTCTAGACTTCACTTCTTTCACCTTGCTGCTCCTTATGCCTGGAACAAACTACCTGAGTCTGTATGTCAAGCGCCTTCTCTGGCCATTTTCAAATCCAGGCTGAAAACTCACCTCTTCACTTCTTTCAAATCTTGACTCACCTGATCTCTTGTGTTTCCTTACCATTCCCCCTGTCCTGACTAGATTGTAAGCTGTGATGAGCAGGGACTGTCTTTTACATGTGTCTGTGCAGTGCTGCGTAATCTTGTAGCGCTATACAAATGTTCAGTAGTAGTAGTAGTATCTCCAAGTGTATGAATTTCCACCATTGTAGCTAGTCTGAACATTTTGTGGTGTTGTGAATATCCTATTAATTTTCTATATGAATTAGAAGATTTTGAAATGTATTCATTAACCTGTGGACAGCCAGGAAAAGCTACAGAGGACAGCTAGTAGAGGCTATACTAAAGAGGCTGCAGCCTCTTTCACTTAAGACCTGTAGTGGCTTTTGCCTCTTACTGCACAAGTGTTACTTAGCTCATGTCTAATGAGAGGGTTGTAGAATGAATGCAGGTTTTTGCTAAGTAGCAGTTCGGGCCATCACCCTTTGAATCTGATTTGATATTGAGAAACTTGACGATAAAAGATAGTCTTTTTGGATTTAGCCATCCCAGATGTGATCACTATTGGAAAGAAATGGGCGATAATGGCTGCTGATCATAGATTTGATCGTCTGATGGCCTAGTGCTTCTAATTATTTACCATCGATATTTATTTATTTGTCATCATGTACAGGCCACAAAACTAGTTAAACCATTCAATGTTGCAAATAATTGTACTGTCACGAAATAACATTAAAACAATTATATGTACATAAAATGACATTAAAATAACACCAACAGCCAGACAACAATATGTCCACGGCAGTGTGAGAGAGAGAAATATTAGCCATATTTATATTATTTATCATGAAGGCTTGTTAGAAGGGTAGGAATATGTTTATCTCCCGGAGGCAGCTCATTGTAAGTTTAACATGGCTCGTGTGGTGTACACAAATGTCAATGTGATGAGGAATTGAAATAGGTCTGCAGGAGAATTGAAAAGAGCAAAAGTCTAATATGAATTTTGACTTAAAGGGTGAAAAGAAACTTCCAACAGTACATGAGATGTGTAAGTCTTTAAGGATGTGCTTTGCTGTTATTTACAGATTATTTAGGATTTTTTTACCATCTAATTTTTCATACAGGGTGGCCCAAAAAAAGTGAGAACATCTCGTAAATTAAAAGCTTAAATAGTTTACTTATTTACCTTTTTTAGCTATATAACGTCTTTATTTCAACAATTTCCGGTTGCCATCTTTTTTTTTTAATTTGTCAATCGTTTACATGTGTCTTTTTGAATTTTTAAATAACTTATATGCTACGAGATGTTCTCACTAGTTTTTGGGCCACCCTGTGTACTGTAACGTTTGCTATGAATTTTGATAAAGTCAACATATTATGTTGTTTTGTGTATTAGAATTTGTTATTTGTGGACAATTACATATGATTAATTTATGTATTTTTGATGGTTTATATTTAGCTCACGCCTTTTAGTATTTGAAGTTGAAACAGTAGGGGGTATGTTTACTAAACCGGGCTAACTGTTAACCCGGGCTATCTGCCACAAGGTCCCATATTATTCAATGGGACTTAGTTGCAGATAGCTCGGGTTAATCGTTAGCCTGGTTTAGTAAACATGCCCCTAGGTATTTTCCAGTCCGCAGAAAGCTTACAATCTAAGTTTGTACCTGAGGCAATGGAGTCCATTTCTTTAAAGAGACAGGCTCCTTTGCAGCTTCACGCTGCTGTCTTCTGCAAGCCTAATGGCCTATAAACACTGTGCATAGAAGACATTCTCGTGATCCTGCCTCTGAGGCCGCCATTCATGCTGGCAGCCATAACCAAAGCTTAAGGTACTTACAACTAAGTGGGCAAATTTCATCATTTATATAGGGGCATGTTTACTAAACCACTCTAAGTATTGGCATTTTAGCATGTTATTAGTGTCAGATATTAGCATGAGAGATGTGGCCAATCGGAACTAACTGTCGGCGGCATTCGAGACATGACCCCATGCAGTTAGTGTGGTGGGAAATACCTCACCGTACTAAACCTGCAACCACGATTAACCCATTGAGGTAGTTGTACGTGGATGCACACTAACTGCAACATTGACGGTTGACACCCATGCTAATTGGCAGTATCCACTCTCCGCCCCTAATCTACCCAATATCACATTAAGCAGTGAGCGCAGGAATTTTTCTGCACTGCCATTTTTAGCATATAATAATGGTTACCGTAGGCCCGCGCTAACCATTTACTGCATACTAAACTTCGCGCTGTTAGCATGCTTTAGTAAACATTCTCCCACAGCTTGTAACGTTACCAGTATTTATCATCTTAATATTTACACTGTGGTGTCTTACTCTTCTCTACTTTATGTGCATGGCCAATACTTCCTACTACACAAACGTCACTGTGATGAGGAATTGCTGAAAAAATTTATGTTTCATGAATGCTGTTACCAAGTCAGATGTGAGCAGTCACCCCTTCACCTCTTAGCATATTTTAAAGCAACTTCAACCTTCGTATTCATAAACATGTCATAAAGCGATTATTCCAATAAAATGTAGCGCAGAACAGTTCTACCATGGTGGAACGTTCCATCTGCTAATCCATAGCACACGATAGCCTTGTATAGGAAAAACGTGTAAGAGGTTTGTCAGCCAGTCCAGGAATTTGGTGCTTATGATTCAGTTGAAAATCTGCTTTGTTCACATATCTTTGCAAGCTTCAAGAAGTGTGTTTTGTCATAAGGTAGCATTGTACTCGGCCATCTACATAAACCAAGTCCTGTTGTGCTAAAAAAAATCCTAACCTAAAAATCTGTTCCATCTTACCACATGGAAAATAAATGTTGGAAGTCAGTACAGATGCAGATTGAAATAATTACAGAAAGTTTTGACTGCTGAGTAAGGCCCTCGCTGGTCTGCTTGTGATCCTTTCCTGTGATTTGATTTGTTTGGTTTTAGGGAAAACAGACTGGAAAAAGAAAAATAAGTATTTCTGGCAAAATTTCCGAAAAAACCAAAGAGGAATCATGAGACAAACGTCAAAAGGTACTGTACTGTTTTTGTGATACTAAGAAATTAGATCGCAGAAGGCACATCATTTAGGGTCTGGTTGATCAAGGGATTGCTTCCATTCTCCACATCAGTCTTTCCCTTTAAATATCCTGTAATGATGGGGCCTACACTCCCCACTAAAAAAACTAGAGAGATCAGTGAAACAGGTTACATAAAACATACCTCCAAGGAGAAGTCTTGCCAATATAGTTGAAGAGTAAAATAAGAGGCAGAGCTGGGTTCTAAGGGGCATAGCAGTGGAAGGAGGGAGAGCCGAGAGCATCACCTAAATTACACCAAGAGTTGGGAGCAGAGGAACATGAAAAGACATCGTAGCTGGGATACGAGCTGTTTGCAAATGGCCTACCTTCTGAAATTATCTGAGAGAGGAGCTTAGTCTCTGGATATGGAGAAGAGAGAAGCTGCATCCACTGCCCTAGGCGTTAAGAGGGTAATTCTGTAAGGGGCGCCTAGCTTAACACATGTTGCCATGCATGTATTTGATACCTAGTTGATAAAGTAAAGTACATTCGTACTTCAGTTTTAGAATAGGGGTGTAAAGACATGCCTTAACCTAGGCACAGCAGTTACGCCTGCTCTAGAAGAAGTGTAAATGCCCACACCTAGATTATGCAGAAGTGTGCATAAGTTATAATATTTTCTAATTTATGCAGGGAAATTTAGGCCCGGCCTGAGCTCTGCCCCTGTGCTCACCTAAACTGAAGGTACACACCATGAAATACATTTGCTTAAAGAGTAGTGACCACCTAAAGCACGCACACAAGTGCCCATTCACCCATGTAAGTCCTTTAGAATAGGGATTTGTGTGTGTTTCCAGCATGTAACTTTCAGCACACAAATTATAGAATCAGTCACTAAGAGCCTTACCCATTTAGGACTGTCTGCCCCTGAAATTAGGGGATGGAATAAGTAGATATAACCTGGCCTGGAGAATCCCAGGAAAATGGGAGGAACTAATTTGGAAGGCGAGCAAAGTCAAACTAGGACTGCCAGCTCCGACTGATGAGAACAGATTTTACTGTGTCCCACACCCTTATGTCCACACACAGCAGAGCCATTCCTCATGGTGTCTTACCATAGAGGTTTGTGAGAGTACTTTTGAATAGTGTTAAGACCATAAATTAATGACTAGCCCTCTTAGTTTCAGGGAATCTTCCTTTACTGCAGATTTGGATTCATTACCTAGGAGAAGGGCCGACCCAACCATTAGGCAAACTAGATGGTTACCTAGGACAGCAGCCTATGTGTGTCTTGGGGGGGAGGGGGTGACGCGTGGCAAAGAGCAGGGCATTCAAAGCTAAACAATTGACTCTGACAGCTGGGGGGGGGGGGGGGACATAAGGCTTAAATTGGCTGGCGTGCCAACACCTTAAACTCTGGGGCCGGCCCTGCCTAGGTGTTCTACAGCAGAGGTTCCCAACCTTTTGGTTGTGTAGACCCCTTATTAACCTCCCAAACGTTCAAGGACCCCCCGACACTCCACGTGACTTTACTTTATTTGGATTCTTTCTATACCACCTTTCGACAATCTCACTATAGCGGTTTACACATGCACAGTCACATGTACACCCCTCCCACATCCCCCTCATTATACATACACACCATGCCACCCTTGCATCACATTGCACCACTCCACAGACTCACAAATATATGGCCAAAATGGCTCATGCAGGCCCAGACCCCCTGCTGCCTAATTGAGACACATTTAACGTGTGTTCGCACCCAGTCCCCCCCACAGACATATGAGTTTGCTAATGGCGAAAAGAACAAGATGCCATTTTATCACACTTACAAGTGTGCAGTTTTCAACTTGAATTAATTTCATATACTGCTGCCATTATTTAACTAGGCTTATATACTGCTTTTTCTACCAGTCAAAGTAGTGTACATTCAGGTACTGTATATATATTTTTTCCTTGTCTCTGAAGGGCTCACACTCTGTTTTTGTACCTGAGGCAACAGAGGGTTAAGTGGCTTGCCCAAGGCCACCTGTGGGAATAGAAACCCCAGTCCTTCCAGCCCAAGGTTACTGTCCTCTAGTAGGATTAAACTCTTGGCCCTCCAGCCTGTGGTAACTTGTCCCAACAACTAGGCCACTCCTTCCATTGAAAAAAAAAGATGTTTTCTTTAGGAATGTAGGAGTTGATTCATCAAGGTATTTCCTATAGACACAGAAATGGAGAAAAGCCTCAGTCAAACTTTGACTACTACTACTTATTTACATAGTGCTACAAGGTGTATGCAGCTCTGTACAAAGACCGGGCCTGGCCAAAGAGTTTCTTCCACCCTAAGCAGAAGCTCTGTCATGCTGCCCCCTGTGCGCGCCGAGCTGCGCTGCCCTCTCCTGCCTCCCTGTGCTAAGCTGCGCCTCTGCCTCTAATTCTTGCGGCGAGGTTGGGGGCTGCTCAGTGGCAGCGGCAGGCCATGTGCTTCCACACACATAGCCTGCCGCTTCTGTCCCCTCCGGCACAATTTGGGGGGGTCAGAAGTGACAGGCCATGTGTGCCGAAGCACATTGCTGGCTGCTGCTGCTGCTGCTGAGCTGACCCCACTGCTGGAATCAGCACAGCGGGGGACAGCAGCATGGCGCAAATTGGCTCAGCATGGGGTAGCGAGGAAGGGGGCAGCAGGCCACATGTGCTGTGCTGTCTATGGACGTCTGCCGCTCTAGGTGGCCACCTAACCTGCCTAATGGATGTGTCGTCTTTGAAAGAGACATGTAAGAGAGAGTCCTTACTCATAAGAGCTTGCAATCTAGCCAAGACAGGCAACACAACTGGGGACTACGATATATCTAAGGGAATGGTAAGAAACACATAGGAGATGAACAGGAGACTAAGGGGATCAGAATCCAAAAGCAGTCTCAAAGAAGTGAGCTTTTAGCCTGGATTTTAACAGGG
Organism: Ichthyophis bannanicus; assembly: GCA_033557465.1. Taxonomy (NCBI): domain Eukaryota; kingdom Metazoa; phylum Chordata; class Amphibia; order Gymnophiona; family Ichthyophiidae; genus Ichthyophis; species Ichthyophis bannanicus. Next base: position 552,217,490 of record CM066033.1, read on the forward strand.
CCAGAGATGGAGCCTGACGTACTAACTCAGGTAGTTTGTTCCAGGCATAAGGAACAGCAAGGTAGAAAGATCGAAGTCTGGAGTTGGTAATGGGAGAGAAGGGTACAGATAGAAGGGATCTGCTAAAGAGCGGAGTTCCTGAGTAGGGGTGTAGGGAGAGATAAGAGAGGAAAGGTAGTGAGGAGCAGCTGAATGACGGCACTTATAGGTCAGTAGTAGAAGTTTGGACTGGATATGGAAACGGGATGCTTTCCATGTGTTATCGAGCCCTGGATTCATCTAAACTCTTCAGGACATGGAGGGCCTCTCAAAGTTGGAGCGAATTTCTCTTAGATTTCCATAGACACTCTCAATCCTGTTGTGTGAGTTCTCCATTGAGTTGGGATAATTTCATCCATGGCCTAAGCCTAGAGTTAGTAGTCTTTATAATAAAAGAGTGAATCCAATATGTATATACTGATGCAATATTGAGATGACTACAATGGTGCAGGGCAAGCCTTATTGTTCACGTTTAGGTGCAGCCAGTCCAATAAGTAGAAAGCTTAACTCATAAAGGTGTAGAAGGTAATTTAATAAGGGTTAGCTAGATTTATGCACATTTTAATGCACATATTTTGCAGCTGGTTTATAAAATGAAGCACTTGTATATTTTACTTTATTAAATAGGGGTGTAAGTGGTCAAAAACAAGGCACAAGCACTTACACCAGCCTTAGGGCTGCATTAATGCCTGTGCCTAGATTTTATAAGGGTGTACACAAGTTTTAACATTTCAGAATTTACATGTGTAAATTTGTATGAGACAGAACAGCAACTGACTGCCTTATATGCATGTGGCCATTTATGTGTGTAAACTACTAAAGGAGTTTGACTTATGCACGCAGAAATGTAAGTGTGCCTTGTAAAATTACTCCCTTTATGTATGTGATTCCTGGAATTTAGTTTGTTCCTTCAGTGCTTCTTGGGTATGTTCTTAGGCTCTGGAAGTAGGGGAATCCTCCGTGCTTAAGTGAATCTCCCTCTCATACCTTGCATCTAGTATAGACTCCTTCACCAACTCTGTCTCATCTTTTGGGCATCTGTTGGTCATGCACTCGAGTTTCTCAGCTGGGAGAGCCTCTTGGGAAGCTTTGAATCTCCTGCTGTCCTTCAGGTTTCACTTAGGCAACCCAATGTCTCTCCTTACTTTTTTTGCCTAAGGCATACAGGAATCTCTTCAGACTCCTTCAGAAATGGAAGAGTAATTCAAAATCTTCCTTCCCATCACAAAATGGAAATTAAGGTTCTCAGGCTACAACCCGAGAGAGGTTATTAGCCTTTACTGCTTTCACACTCTGAGGCTAGCAAATGAACTGAAGAGAACACACGACAGGTGCCTGTTACAAAGACCAGACTCGGAAGAGTTAGTTCTCTCTCTAAATTTTACATGGAAGTGGTTACAGGGACGTAGGAGGAGATCTTGCTGCTCACTTGAAAACTGTAAAAATGGCTCCAAGTAAATAGGACGAGAGCCTGCTTTATCTTGGTATAACTAAAAATGCTACACTGATACTGGGGGTCAGTGGTAATCCAGGAATCAGAAATAACCATTGCAGCAAAGACCCCAGGCGTCACTGTAGCAAATGGCACAATTCTCTAACTACCCTCACTTGGAGAGATAGTTACTAAGCTGCAATAAAATGTGTTATTTTACTGCAGCAAAATTTACTGTGCCAGTCACTAACCTATGGTAGTGGGACAGTAGATTTAATTGTTGGTAGCTTCAGGCAAGTTCAAAACCCCCCTCACCTCTCACTCAGCCGATATGAGTCCCCCACCCCCATTCCCAAAACAAAATCTCTCCCACCCCCTGAAACCAGCTTGACCCATCAGCTACTAGTGGGGTGAACATAAGCAAACTCCGGTCACGTGTCCTGTTGGTTCCCAGATTCCAAATAACAGCCAAAGCCCCCTAGCAGTAGTCTGGCAGCATTACCGCTAGGAGTCATGCCAAATAAGGGGCGCTGCCAAATCACTAAAATACTTTTCCCATCATTTTCTGCATTAGTGGGAATTTGGACATTGCTGCAGAATTTAAGCTGCTGGTTCTGTGTTTCAGTGCTTCCCAATGTCACTTTTGAAGGGGTAAACCTGTCTATTCTGCAAAAGCGCTGAGGGATGATTTCCTGCTATCTGAACACTAGTTTATTGCGGGGATACCAAAAGCACTGGCTGTCACTGGGTGGGAAAAAATGCAGGAGAAATGACATGATGCCTTATTTCCCACACTATCAAAAACACAATCTCTTTCCGAGGTTCTGAATTACCTAGCCCTGGGCACATACACACATGCAAAGTAGAAAAAAACATATGAGAGAGCGCCTGGGACTGTTCAATGCACAGGACGGTTCTTCAAGGAGATTGTCACATTTTTGTCTCTTAAATTTCTGGCATCTACACTGAATTCCATTCATAGTAATAACAGTATTTCTGTTCCAAACATATCATTACTCCCAAACTGCTGATTGCTGCAAATTAAAAGAGCATATTATCAGGCTTCGAAAGATAATGGTGAATTAAGACCTGTATTTCACGGGAAATGTTCTTTCCTATTTCATCATTTTGGTTTGATTCCCTGCCTTATATTTTTCCCAGCTGTGTTCTGCTGAGTTGCCTCAGCAAATTGGAAACATGTAAGCGTTTGGTTAACTAGAGACAGGGAAGTGATCGCAATCCCCTGTGACTTGTGTGCTTTCTCTCCTTATGAACAGGGGAGGATGTCGGCTACGTGGCCAGTGAGATCACGATGAGCGATGAGGAGCGGATCCAGCTGATGATGATGGTCAAGGAGAAGATGATCACTATCGAAGAGGCACTGGCTAGGGTACGAAGCCCCTGATCATGCTTTGCGCCTGTTTCTGTAGAGTCACGTGGGACAGATTCGTTTGGCTAAATTCTCTCTTGACTTCCAGTGACTGTGTGGTTGCAAGACGAGATCAAAAGAGAAACCGATGGTTTATATCTTTTGCCGAACATCTGTCTGTCTGTCCCTATGAACCACACTAACTCATCCAGGCTAAGCAGAAGTTTCCTTTGTGTTCCTAAGACACACTTGATTTATAATCCTGCTTCAAAAAGAGCAAAAGATTGCGGTTGCTGTTAGACCACGTGGATATGTGGAAATAAGGGTCAATAAGAGTAATAAGATGATACCTTTTTATTGGTCTAACTTAAACCTGTGACAAGCTTTTAAGAGTTATTCTCTGTTCATCTCGTACTGTAGTTTCAATAAGGGGTTTTTTTTGTTTTTTTTTTACTATTTAACCGTTCAGAAGAAAAATTATATTTTCTATAGTAACGATTCCTAAAATGTTTGTTTTATAAGGAACATTAAGCGATCTTTAAAGGAAGAATGTGCCATACCCACTTGTCTGGAAAATGCCAGAACCGTTAAGCTTCATGCTGAGATGCCCCCACCCCAGAAATATGCAAGCAAGAAGTGTTTGGTCTGCTCAGGGATGCCTTGACTTCCCTCTCAGGGATTGTCTTTCCGGCACTGACATGAAGAGTGTTATCTGAAGAAAAATCTACTGTGAAGGGCTGGGAATGGCAGCTTTATCTGTGTAAAGTGTCAAGCCTTGTGTATGCAGACATGAGTGACGTGCACACAGGCTCTCATACAGCATGTGCAATTTAGTGGTTAGCTGTAGATTGTTGCCCCCTAGAGGACTAAAGAAAGATCACTTATGCTTTTCTTTCTAAAGAATGGTCTTTTTTTTTTTCAGCGTAAGTTTTTCAGTTAATATTTTTTTATTAGTAACGGTGGGTAACCAAAAAATTATTGTAAACGTGGTCTGCCACTATATGTTTTACTCATTACATTTTATTGTGTATACTGCTACCTCCTTCCTTTTCTGGCTGTTAATGGAAAACGTGAGGGACCTCACATAAACAGTTATGGAACAAACAATGTGTTTTGATGAGATTTTCTTACTCCCTCTCTAACTCCAGTGGAGGCGCTTATGTGGCTGAGAGTGACCTAAACATTTTGTCATTACTCTGGTTATAATATATGTCAGTTGAGGGACTGTTACATCATCTCCACCCCACAACTAATATGGTTAATAAAGCATGGTAACATTTCATCTTTTCCTAGTAAATAGCTTGAGTTTAGGGATGATGTAATCTCAGTTCTTTACTGGAATAGTTGCCAGCTGATTTGACCATGCAATCTAAGGGGATAAAAATTCCTACTTCATTTCTTGGCCCTGGTTGTAAAGAAAACTGGTGGGTACTGAAGTACAAATGAAAATGATGTGTACGAATTAAATAAACTGATGGGGAAGAGGAGTAATATCCGTAGGGTAGGGGACATGGCTGAAGGAGGAAACCGCGTTGGGGTTGAGATGCAAGAAGGATCACAGGCAAGAGGAGAAGCTAGACAATGGAGATGTCACTAGAGGCGCTACAAGGGAAGTGAGAAAGAGGGGGTGCATGCTGGGGGGGGGGCATCAGCAGATGCTGGGAGACCCTGGAAAAAGGGTGGGAAGAAAAGTGAGTGTGTGGGGCTGCTGGGTATCAGTGAAGGTATTAGGGGAACAGCAGGAGTGTGGGTTGGTCTGAGACATCTACAGGGATGTGTAAGGGTGGGAAACATTGAAGATAGAGGGGCTAGTATATGGGGGAAGAGATATCAGGGTGTGGGACAGGGAAGCATCAATGAGGAGTGGGAGGAATTCAGAGGCGTTGAGTGGATGGAGCTAGGAGAACCATAGTAGGGAAGAAAAGTAATGCTAAGAGGCCTTATGGAGATGAGACATGGCTATTCAGAGAGGAATGGAAGAGAACAGAGGCGGGGACTGGGAGGTGAGACAGGTGGGAAGGACTGAGTTTGGGAGATGTCAGTAGAGGAGCTGTAAGAGAAGGGGTGGAACTGGGAGAAATCCACAAGGGAATAGGACAGGACTGATAAGCATAATGGAAGGAAAGCTGAGAGAGGATCGCATTCATAGAAAACGAGATGTGGGCTGTGAGCAGTTTATCAAAGAAGAGAGGAAGCAGGAATGGTAGATATCTGTTGGGGAAGAGAGAAGGATGAAGAACACTGAAGGATATCTGTGGTGCAAGCAGGGCTGAGAGATGTCAGGGAAGGATAGGGTCCAAGAGATGTCACAGAAGAGGTAGATTCAAAGGAATGTATCTTAAAAATAACAGTCTCTCTTCTCCTTGTTCACCAATATAAATTACTTTAAAATTTTCTGCCCGGAGGTCTCAGAATAGCACCTATTCCCTGGACAAACCGTCTGCAAAGGAATATGTGTGCTGTGTCACATCAACGACCTCCGCAATGGCATACTAAACAGCTAGCGGGTATGGCAAAAACTGTCAAAATTCACCGGGGTTTCTTCAAACCTGATTTTGCTTACAATTGTAGTTTATATATCAAATAGTATCTAATATACCCCTCTCTAACTTTCAAATGCCTTCCACAATGCTGGAAATCTCTTCTATCATATTCAATGATCCCTATTACTCAGTAATCCCGAGTAATAGGGATCATTGAATATGATAGAAGAGATTTCCAGCATTGTGGAAGGCATTTGAAAGTTAGAGAGGGGTATATTAGATACTATTTGATATATAAACTACAATTGTAAGCAAAATCAGGTTTGAAGAAACCCCGGTGAATTTTGACAGTTTTTGCCATACCCGCTAGCTGTTTAGTATGCCATTGCGGAGGTCGTTGATGTGACACAGCACACATATTCCTTTGCAGACGGTTTGTCCAGGGAATAGGTGCTATTCTGAGACCTCCGGGCAGAAAATTTTAAAGTAATTTATATTGGTGAACAAGGAGAAGAGAGACTGTTATTTTTAAGATACATTCCTTTGAATTTGTTTCATTGAACGTGTTTTTGCAGTTATACCGTAAGATACATTCCTTTGAATTTGTTTCATTGAACGTGTTTTTGCAGTTATACCGAGAGGTAGTACGTTCATAAGAAGACCAATTTCTTACAGAAGAGGTAGAATCAAGGAGACTTGGTGAGTGTGCGAGTAAGTGCAATGGAGAGTGTTCAGCTGTGAGAGTGGGTAGTGTGGGTATGAGAGTGGTTTGGCAGTATGAGTGGGTGGGAGTAGGTGGTTGCTTAGTGGTGTGAGTGGATGGGGGAGGTTGGTTGTGCACATAGCAGTGTCAGCAGGACTGAGGTTTCGGATGAGCTCAGTGACAGTGGGTGATAGATTGAAAGAGGGCTCGATCAGGCTCAGCTTTAGGAATAGACAACAAAAGCAGCTGTCAAGGGTGCCAGATTTTGAAGGCACAACTATCCAGCTTAAAGAAGGCAGTCCATCCAGCTCCCTCTCACCCTAGCTTGCCAGTCTTGCTTATGGGTGCTAAAATCTTGAATCCGACCCTAGGCTGGGCATGATCAGATGGGGCAGTGGGAAAGAGTTCAGTAGCATGAGTTGACAGGATCACAGAAGTAGTCCAATGAAGGCAAGGAGTTGGGAGGGAGAGATATGGAGGAAATCTGGAGGAAGCATGCACAGGCTTCCTCTTCTACTCCTAGCTACATATGTCTGTTACTTTCATTTCACGTGTTCATTGCTGATTGTGCTGTCATATGGGTGAACACAAACAATTCAGCCTACAGGTTCAAAGCTATTTCTTCAGAACCCTAAAAATGAACAGGCTACAAAGATTCTTCTGTTTCTCATTACATTGGCGTAAATGATGCCCCTTTAATTGTGAAATTTAGTGTCTTGATCCTGAGACTCTTTCACAGGAGTACTTTGTGATGAAGCAGACTGATTAGTCTTGATATATAGTTTGAGTTGGCGTCCTTCTGGTCCTGAGTTTGTTCAATTCTCTTTTGATCTTAGCTCAAGGAATATGAAGCCCAGCATAGACCATCGGGTGCGTCAGATGCTGCAGATTGGACTGACACCCCCTATCCCCCATTTGATGGGTCATCCAACTGTAATGTAAGCACCATTCTTTTTCTAGGGGTAACTGAAAACCTCCACGTCAGTGCACAGTGTTCTCAATCTGAAGACTGATCTCTGCCAAATTTTTGTTGCATAATGTTAGTGCATTTATGTTTTAGTTTTTGTAGACCTTAAAATTGGCAAAAGAATAGCGCTATTCACTTGGAATTGGTGAAGCTGCAAACCTAAGTGTGAGACTCAAAGCTGAGGCACCATTAATGATCATTTGTGGTTGCCTAGACTTTTCTGCCGTCTTCCTTTACCTTGCTTTCACTTGCTTGCATTTGGCACTTCCCCCGCCCCTCTGCCTCTCTGTTTTTAGCTGTGTGTATGTCTCTCTCTCCTCTTCCTTAGTATCCCATCCTCCCTCCCCACAACCCACCCACCCCCCGCCCCCCGGCTTCTAGTCTCTTATAGCCTACCTGTGCCCATTACCATGATCACTCACAGGTGCACCTTATCCCTTGCAAACTCTACCACTTATTTTTTTGCTTCTTCTGACTTTCGTGCTCCTCTCCATCCCTCTCTTTATGACTCCTCAACAATTTTTCTTCCTACAGTTCATACTCTCTAATTGTCTCCACTCCTACCAATACCTTCAAGCCTCTCCCCGTTATCTCCCCTTTACCACCCTCGCTTCTCCCACCATCTTGTCATCTACCCTGTCATCAGCTCTTGAGCTTCACCACTTTTTCCCTCTCATTCAGCCATCTTCCCTCTCTCTCTCTGAAACAACCTCACCCTCATTACTGCTATGCTATCTCCTCTCTGCCCTGCACTCTTCTACATCTACTCCTCCTCCTCTATTCTGGAGATATCAACCCCAACCCTGGCCCCCCTAGACTTTTGTCATACTCCCTGAACAGATCCTCATGCAACAGCTCAAATCTTATTCATATCCCTCTCTTCTCCCCCTCCTCTCTTCCTTTCACATGTTCCTTGTCGCATGCACAATCTATCTCAAATAAAAACTTGCCTTTATTCATGTTCTCTTTATCTCTAATGCTCTCCATCTCCTTGCTCTAACTGAGACCTGGCTCCTCCCAGAAGACTCAGCGTCAGTCGATGCTCTCTGTCATAGTGGCTATCACTTCTCCCACATGTCTCGTCCCACTGGCTGTGGTGGAGGAGGTGTTGGGCTTCTGCTATCTCCTTCCTGTCAATTTCAACCCCTCCTTCTGCCTCAGTCTCACTCTTTTACCTCCTTTGAAGTCCATTCCAACCGGCTTTTTACTCCACTACCTCTCCGATTAGCTGTTATTTATCTACCCCCTGACAAGTCCACCTCTACCTTTCTCTTTGCCTTTGACTCATGGCTTTCCTTCTTTCTGGACTCATCTTTTTTCCCCTCCCTTATTCTTGGGGATTTTAGCATCCATGTTTATAACTCCTCTGACCCTTATGCTTTAAAGATTCTCTCCTTTACCTCATCATTCAACATCCAGCTTTGCTCTAATGCCCCTACTCACCAGCAAAGCCACTGCCTCAACCTTTTATTCTTCTCTAATTGCTTACCCGCAAACTTCTGCACCTCACTCCCTTATTGGGCCATCACCTGCTAAGCTTCACTCTTCATCATCCTCAGCCTCACCCTGTCTCCTCCAACCTCTTTAGAAATCTTCATGCTATTGACCCGTAGGCTCTCTCATCCACTATGTCATCACCTGTTTCCTCCACTATGTCATCTGAGTCTGTTGATGAGGCAGTAGCTTCCTATAACGCTACACTCTCCTCTGCTCTGGGTGCTCTTGCTCTGCCCATGCCACATCCTGTGAGGCATACTGTACCTCAACCCTGGCTGTCTTCCACTACTCACTATCTATGTTCCTGTGCCCGCTCAGCCGAGTGTGCTTGGCTCAAATCCAGCACCCTTGCGGACTTTCTACACTTCAAATTCATGCTTGTCTCTTTGCAGTCAGCCATAGCACTCGTCAAACAAGACTATTATGTCCATCTGACTAACTCTCTTGCCTCTTTACATCTCTCAACTCTCTCCTCAAGGTGCCTCTGCCTCCAACCCCTCCCTCCCCTTTCTGCCCAAACCCTGGCTGACTACTTCCATGACAAAATTCATAAGATAACACTCCAATTCCCCGTGAAGTCAACTACTCCCCCTCCCCCCCTCTTTACGCACAACTTTCCTCCCCTACCTCTGCTACCCTGTCTTCCTTTTCTGTGATCTCTGATGAGGAATCCATTCACCTTCTTTCCTCATCCAAAATAAATACCTGCTCCTCTGATCCTATTCCCACCTATCTCCTTAGCTCCATCTCCTCTACTGTAGTCCCTCATCACTCATAGTCTCAACCTATCACTCTCCACTGCAACGTTCCCTGCAGCCTTCAAGCATGCTGTCGTCACTCCTCTCCTCAAGAAACCCTCACTAGACCCTTCTTGACCTTTCTGCTGCTTTTGACACTTTTGACGACAACTTTTTCCTTGAAACCTTGTCCTTGTTTGGTTTTAAGGGCTCTGTACTCTCCTGGTTATCTTCTTATCTCTCCTATCGCTCTTTCAGTGTTTGTTCTGGTGGATCCTCCTCTACTGCTATCCCACTCTGTTAGTGTACCCCAAGGATCTGTCTTGGGTCCACTCCTTTTCTCTCTTTATACTCAGTCCCTTGGTGCACTCATCTCTTCCCATGGCTTTCAGTGCCATCTTTACGCTGATGACTCCCACATCTACCTCTCTACACCTGAAATCTCTCCGGCAATCCAGACCCAGATTTCTGCCTGCCTTTCTGACATTGTTGCTTGGATGTCTCACTGCTGCTTGAAATTGAAAATGGCCCAAACTGAGCTGCTTATTTTTTCCCCTAAACCCTCCTCTCCCCTTCCTCCTTTCTCAATCTCTGTGGATAACTCTCTATTCCTCCCTGTCTCCTCAGCTCGCGACCTTGGAATCGTCTTTGACTCCTCTCTCTCTCCTTCTCCACACACATCCAACTAAACCTGCCATTTCTTTCTATATAACATCAACAAAATCTGCCCTTTCCTTTCTGAACGCACTACTAAGACACTTATTCATTCTTTAGTCACCTCCCTTCTAGACTATTGTAACCTACTCCTTGCTGTTCTCCCTCTGAATAATCTCTCTCCACTTCAATCTGTTCAACACTCTGCTGCGCGGCTGATTTCCATCAGCCTCGTCGTGCTCATATCACCCCTCTTCTCAAGCCACTTCATTGGCTCCCTGTCTGTTTCTGCATCCAGTTCAAACTTCTCCTGCTGACCTATAAGTGCATTCACTCTGAAGCTCCTCATTACCTTTCCTCTCTTATCTCTCCCTACATCCCTCCTCGGGAGCTCCGCTCTTCTGGCAAATCGCTTCTATCTGTGCCTTCTCTTCTATTGCTAACTCCAGACTTCACTCCTTTCACCTTGCTGCTCCTTATGCCTCGAACAAACTGCCTTAGTCTGTATGTCAGGCACCTTCTCTGGCCCTTTTCAAATCCAGGCTAAAAACGCACCTCTTCACTGCCGCTTTCGGATCTTAACTCACCCGATCTCCTTTGTGTTTCCTTACCATTCCCCCTAGCTATATACCATGTCTATAGCTACTGTGTTGTATGTCTTGACTAGATTGTAAGCTCTGATGAGCAGAGACCGTCTTTTACATGTGTCTGTGCAGCGCTGCATACGTCTTGTAGCACTATACAAATGTTCAGTAGTAGTAGTAGTCCCAGACATATCCTTCTCTTGCCTAGTAAGCTTAATCGCCTAAAGGATCAAAGACCAACCTATGACTCAACCCCAACTGTTAACTCTGAAATGATTACCTATGATTATAAAATATCATTCCCCCAACTCTCTAGAGCTCAGGTTAACATCTAATGGATAATTTGTTATTGGTTAGTATGTATACATAAGCACTGTTAATTCAATGCTAAGATATTTACTCGTTTTAGATGATTATCTTTGGTTCTATGTAAAAATCACTTATGAAGGGTAAATTTTTATTTGTGAACTGCTTTGACTGCTAGATAAAGTGGCTTAGAAAAATGGGCAAATAAATAAATAAATACATAAATATTGCATTGATGTGTGGCAATGGCTGTTGAAGCTTCCAAGTCCTGATACAGCTCTGGACTACACATTCACCCTGGGGCCTACGCCAAAGCCTTGAAATACTGTGCTAGCCAGAGTGTTGCAGAACTTTGAGCTCAGAATCTTATTTCATGGCCAAACTGGCTACTGAAAAGGAAAATCTCAGGTGTTCTCTTTCCCATTCACCTCCCACGCCTCTGAGACTGCAGGTACTTCCTCAGCACCACTTACCAAAACCTTAATGGACATCACAGGTTTGCAAGTGGAAATTGGACAAGGCCATTTGGCCGGATGGGATAAATCACAGGATACTGAAAGAGATCAGAGAGGTTCTGGCAGGGCCTATAAAAAATGTTTTTAATAGATCCTTGGAAACGGGAGAGGTTCCGCAGGAATGGAGAAGGGTTGATATGGTACCTCTTCACAAAAGTGGTAATAGGAAAGAGGTGACAAACTATAAGCCAGGCATGTCCAACATGTAGATCACGATCTACCTGTAGATCGCGGAGGGGTCAGAGGTAGATCACCAGCCCCACTTGACTCCATCTCTCCATGAGCTCTTTTTTCCCTACCTGTGGGAATCTTGCCTGCGGGTGTTTTGGGGGCGCTTGTTGTTTCCGTGCCAATAGATTGTGGGTACCCCAGGGGACCGCCGCCGCCCACGCCCCACGATGAGACGCCACAGGCCCGGTGTCATACCTGGTCTCCTGCCTCTCAGAATCACCCATTCCTACCCCCGCCCCAACACCCCTTAGAAGTGTGTTATATACCGGGCGATATCCATTCACCCGGGCTTTACTTGAATACACTTACTGTATTAGTTGTGTCGTTTGCTGGTCGTTGGTCACTTTATAGTTCACTTTCATTAAACGTTTTCGGGCAGACACAACAAAGTGTCAAGAATTTGGTGATTTTGGCGGGCTTTTCCAATTTTGTTCTAACTTGCCTATGCCTTGCCTTCGAATTGGTTCAAACCACTGTGACTTTTGCTTGCCTCTGCAATTTTATTTTGCCTAGCCTTTGCGTTGATTCTACACTGCAGTTTTATTTTGCCTTGCCTTTGCGTTGATTCTACACTGTGTGCAGAATTTATTAAATCGCGTGTGGTGGTATTTGTTTATTTATTTATTTATTTAGCTGCATTTATATCCCGCTTTTCACTGGATCAAAGCGGTTGGGGGATACATTTAACACGAGGGGATATGAGACACATACACTAATACAGGGAACATGGGCAATGGAGGGTTAAGTGGCTTGCCCAAGACCACAAGGAGCACCTGTGGGACTAGAAACCCCAGTCCTTCAGGCCCAAAGTTGCTGTCCTCTAGTGGGATTTGAACCACCGACCTTCCGGCCTGTAGTACCTTGCCCCAACCACTTGTTTGGCGGTATTTGTTTGGCGGTATTTGATTTTATCTGGTTTGCTGGACAGGTGTTTGAGTTTTTTTGATGATTGTTTGGAGGTATATGATTATTGGTTCTAGTATGATGAATTCTTATTTTTACTTTTAGAACAGCATGTGTGGTTTTGGCATCTCCAGTCCTTGTATTGCACATCATCCAGAGGTCTTCAGTTCCTGTTGATCTTTAGTACTTTGGGACAGTGACAGTTTTGGACAAGATTCAGCCAGTGTTTATACTAACTTAGCAGATTTGGCCTTATTATATCCAGCCATCCCAGTATAACGAAGATGAGTGTTCCAAAGAAGAGCAAAACCTACCACTTTCATGGCGAATGGGAAATGGACTACTACTTCATCATGGTGAAAGACAAGTGTTGTGTCTAATTTGTAATGCCCCAGTATCCTTGCCCAAAAAGGGTAATCTGGAACGACATTATAAGGCTCTGCATAGCAATAAGTTTGTTGCTGATTTTCCACTCAAAAGTGAAATTCGTAAACTGAAGCTCAAAGAACTTAAATCAAAATTGGCTACTCAGCAACAGTTGATGGCGAAGTCAAGGTCACATTCGGTCAATGCAACCATAGCATCCTTCAAGGTCAGCAACCTGATCGCAAAGAAATGCAAACCTTTCACTGAAGGGGAATTTGTAAAAGATAGTTTTCTTGAAGCAGCTGACAATCTTTTTGAAGGATTTAAAAATAAGAAAGAGATCAAAGCTGCTATTCAAGATGTACAATTGTCAAGAAACACTGTCGTGCGGTGAATAGAAAAGATGTGTGGAGACACAACTGAACAATTGTTGGAGGATGTTTCAAATTGTATTGCTTTCTCACTCCAGCTGGATGAATCTACAGAGATAAGAGACATAGCCCAGTTACTAGTCTTTATCCAGATGGTTTTTGAAGACTTCAGTGTTAAAGAAGAACTACTTGGAATGATTTCTTTAAAAGGGAGAACTACCTGTCAGGAAATATTCAGTTCTTTCCATTCTTTTGTGACCCAGTGTAATCTTCCATTGCATAGGTGAGGTTAATGGTTTCATAGCCCTCTGTAGACAGCATGACGACTTCCCAGATTTCCTTTCTTATCACTGCATCATTCACCAGCAAGTTTTGGCAAGCAAGAAACTCAAAACAAAGACTGTCATGGACATCACTTTCAAAATTGTAAATTCAGTTTGTGGAAGATCAATTCAAAGACGGCTTTTCAATCTTACTCTTGATGAAGGGGCAGCAGAAATCATTTTGCACACAGATGTAAGGTGGCTAAGTAGGCACAAATTTCTACAAAGATTTCGTGATTTGCTGAATAAAATAAGACGTTTTTTGAAGGAGAGGGGAGATGACCAAGCAGAGCTGGAAGATGAGGAGTGGTTATGTGATCTGGCATTTCTTGCTGACTTTACAGGCGAACTAAGTGGTATGAACCTTGAACTACAAGGTAAAAACAAATGCATTGGAGAGATGAGTACAGTTTCATCCTACAAGAGCAAATTTGAGCTAATGATGACTGACCTTGCAAACAACGCTTTCTTGATCATTTTCCTAATACGCAGGACCATCTGGGACAATATCCAAATTTTGTTTTCTCAGAACGAGAAATATGTGACAGAAATCTGTTCTGTTATCCAGGAATTCGAAAATAGATTCTGTGACTTCCAAAAAATTGGAACAGTTGTGGAGTACTTGTCATACCCTTTCAAAGTAGATGTGGACATTAAAGAAACTGCAGCTGCTATCACTAAAAATTACTCATTGAACAAGCCATCTATTGAAAACAAAATATTAACCCTTAAAAATGACATTTTTTTCAAGACCCGTGCTGAGCAAGAATCGTTTTGGAAGCTAGTGCCTAGAGACACATTTCCCAACTTGAGAAGATGCAGTGAAGCTGTACACTCCTGTTTCGGTTCAACTTATTTGTGTGACTGCGTTTTCCCATCTGAAAATGACAAAGAGTACACAACGTTCCAACATGACAGATGAACATCTCCAGGATTCCCTGAGACTGTCCCTCACGCAATATTCACCCAACTTCAAAAAGCTGGTGGATGAAATGCAGGCTCAGACGTCTCACTAATGAGCAAGAGCGAAATATTAAAGATTGTGCAAGATCAGCCTGGATCAATACTCGACCTAAATTTAACACAAATTACTCAATAAAAGTTAGTTATTACTCAATAAAACTTTAAGAAAAAATGTACTTTACATTTCCCCTTGCAGTTCTTACTGGATCTTCGTCTCTGTTTTGTTTTTGCTTAATTTGCTTAACAGCTGATCACATCCAAGTAAATGACAGAAGGTTCATTAAAAATGGGGGGGGGGGGGAGAATCCTCCAACTTTATTGGGTTAAAATTTAATTTGAAACTAATTTGAAACTTAATTTTCATGGTAGTAGATCATCGGCACTTTTGGCTGGAAAAAGTAGATCACGACCTTTTCGAAGTTGGACATGCCTGCTATAGGCCATAAGCCTTACTTCTGGGGTGGGAAAAGTAATGGAGGCGCTCTTGAAAAAAATAATAGTGGACTTTTTGGAAACCAATGAATTGCATGATCCAAGGCAGCATGGTTTTACCAGGGGACGATCATGCCAAACAAATTTGATTGAGTTCTTTGACTGGATGACCAGAGAACTAGATCAAGGGCATAGATGTGATATACCTAGATTTCAGCAAAGCTTTTGATACTGTTCCTCATAGGAGACTTATTAATAAACTGAGCATCCTGGGGATAGGTCCCATGGTGGTGAACTGGATCTGAAATTGGAAGACTGACAGACAACAGAAAGTGATGGTAAACAGAACTCACTCAGAAGAAAGGTGTATAGTGGCATGCTTCAGGGATTGGTCCTAGGACTGATACTGTTCAATGTATTTGTGAGTGATATTACGGAAGGATTGAAGGGAAAAGTCTGCCTTTTTGCAGGTGACACAAAAATTTGCAACAGAGTGTACACTTCTGAGGGAGTGGACAACATGAGGAAAATCTATAAACAATGGAAGAATGGGTCTAATGTTTGGCAGTTAAGATTTAATGTGAAGAAGTACAGAGCCATGCACTTGGGATACAGAAATCCAAAAGAATCGTATGCGATAAGGAGGAAAGGTTGGTGTGCACAGACCAGGAGGGGGATCTCAGAGCGCTAGTGTCTGAGAAGCTCAAGGTGACAAAACAATGCGACAAGGCGGTAGCCAAAGCAGAAGGATGCTGGGCTGCATGCAGAGAGGAATAACCAACAGTAAGGAGGCAGTATTAATGCCCCTGTACAAGGCCTCACTTGGAGTATCAGAAGAAGGTGACCAAAATGATTTGGAGCCTACGTCAGAAGATGTATGAGAAGAGTCTTGAAGACCTAAATATCTATACCCTGGCGGACAGGAAGGACAGGGGAGATATGATACAGACCTTTAAATACTTAAAGGGTATTAATGAACAAACAAACTTTTATCACAGAAAGGGGAGCTGTAAAACTAGAGGGCATATGATGAAGCTGCAAGGCGGTAAACTTAAAAACAACATCAGGAAATACTTTTTCTCTGAAAGGGTAGTGGATGCTTGGAATGCCCTCCCGATGGAGGTGGTGGGGGCAAATATGGTGACTGACTTCGAAATGGCATGGGACAGACACAGTGGATCCCTTTATAGCAAGAGGATGAAATCAAAACAAACTTAAAATATATTTTATATTTCAATAAACAGAAGGCTGACCTGCATGGAGCGGCAGGTACAACCCTAAACACAAGCATAGAGGGGGTGACCTGCACGGAGCAGCAGTTCCAACCACTCTAGGCACCTTACTGGGCAGACTAGATGTACCATACCGGTCTTTATCTGCCATCATATACCATGTTACAAGTCTGAGCAAATGGATTACCCAGGGAGGAATGTGAAGTTTGCAGTTCTATCTTTCGAGATCTGAATGAGGCAACATCATATTCAGTAAGAGAACTCAGTCTAGAGGCAGATTAACCCAATGTAGGAACTTTACAGATTTCACATTTCATACTGGAGGATATTTTGGGGACTGAAAGATTCACATGCCAGCCTTTTATATAGAGGAAAGTATCCTCAGGTCCAAGACTTAGCGGAAAGGTGAATGAGGTAATTGGGACCTCTATCCACTTCCATAGGGGCATCAGTAATACTCTTGGGTACGACCCAGAGCTGGTGGAAAGAGACACTGTGATACTGAGAGTAAGGGTGAAAGAGGAAGAGACACAAAGGGTGCTCAGATTTCTTTCTTTGTTTATTGCATCCTCTCTTCACAAGTACTCAGGGACGCAGAATACAGCATAGTAAAACAAAACACAAATAATTAATGTGAGATACAACCTAGGGAGGTCAAGATGGTTGCCATGAAGCAACATGGTTCCTACCTTTCTGGATTGTGCCTAAACACAAGAGGGTATGAAAAACATATCCTTATGAAAATGCCACTCCGAAGAAAATGGATAATTTTATTCCTCTGAACTCCGCTATGGATTCTGGGAACCAGT
Source organism: Ichthyophis bannanicus (assembly GCA_033557465.1). Classification (NCBI taxonomy): domain Eukaryota; kingdom Metazoa; phylum Chordata; class Amphibia; order Gymnophiona; family Ichthyophiidae; genus Ichthyophis; species Ichthyophis bannanicus. The sequence continues at coordinate 552,234,406 of CM066033.1, forward strand.
CTGGAAGGTGCATCTGATGATCACTGTTGCCCCCCTCTTATCCACCAGGGAGACCCCTAGTTGGTGCTTGAGTGGGGGAGATACTTATTTAAAGGGGGTCAGACAGTAGGGCTCCCCAGAGAATCAGCCATGTGTTATTGGGCCAGTGTTGCTGGGGAAGCAAGATAACGACACAGTCTTTCCATGAATAACACAGCTTGTGAGGCTAAATACAGGCTGTTATTCATTTGCGTGCTTTGCTTCTCACCATTATTTGACATGCATTGCATTAAATAATCAGCTGCTGAGAGCAAATAATGCAAAGTTTTGCCAATTATTTGGCAAATAATGTGTATTATTCCCTTAACTCATGTTAGTAATTTTTTTTAACTGGATACACTTTTCTGACTTTCCTAAGAAAGTTAACAGGATGAATTATTGACTTTCATCAGTCATACCCTGTTGAATGTTGGCTTTTGATCAGTCTCTGAATGGAACTCTAGGTTAGGTCTTTTTCACTCATTTCAAGATTAACTCCATTAATATACTTTATCTTTTTTATGAAACTCCTTCTGATAGTCTTATGGTAAATAAAATAATCACCTACTCTACCTCCATGTGTTCATCCCGGGCACAACCAAGGTAAGGTTGGCAATCTAAAGCTGCTCTTCATTGTGTGAAAGTACAAATGGTAGAGGGGAATGGGGAGGTGGAGGGAGGAGTGTGGTTGGACCAGAGGTGCTGGATCGATTTTTCCAAATAGAAAGGAATGTGTCCCTTCTTTCCAGATATCCAGTCCGCCACCAGTTTGTAAATCAAAAAGCCTAGCAGCATATCATTTTTAAGATCTATCATGGTTATTTTATTTGTCCATAAAGTAGCCATAATTTTATCTATTTAGTTTATGTCTACCAAATATAAATGTAGCAGTTTTAGTTGCAAAGGATATAGTAATTTAGGACTTGTAAACAAAGCAGCTTTTCCCCAAAAATAGGATAAGGACCATGTCCTTAAACTGTCTAACTTTAGAATTCCAAATAGAGAAAATAGGTCACCCGGGTCAGAAAAGAGATGTCCCACTAAATGCGGAACCATTTGTAAAGTATGAATAAGGCTTTAGTGAAAATATGGATCTTATGGTGTCACATACAGTGAGAAACAGAACTGTTCAGAGAAGAACACAGTCACTTGGGGCCTTATTGTGTAAGCAGCAATTTTGCTATCTACATGCACTAAGTACCAGATTTTGCAAAGGGGAGTCATTTATGGAACCAACCTCCAAAAAATTCTGGCCTGATTTTGAACTGAGCGGTACTATGCACCATGTCAGTGCATAGCCTGCCCCCTTCCTCCTAACCCGGATTTTCATTGCTGGGGTCATATGCGGCCCCGGCATTGAAAATCCGGGTCTCACCACACATCCCGGAAGCCGCAGGAGCTAGGTGGATACCTCCGATTTAGCCCCTACGCCTGAAAGATAGGCGAGAAAAAAACCTCGCCTATCTTTAAGACACAGAGGGCTAAGCGGGTAGCATCAAAAATTGGTGCTACCCAGTTATCTCTTTCGTCCCACTCCCCCCCCCCCCCCGGCTCTGCTCCAGAACGCCCCTAACACACCCCGATGCTAACCATATAGCATCTGGGCGCATTAGGGACTTATCCGGGATTTTCGAAGGACACTACCCGTGTAGGTGCCCTTCAAAAATCCTGGATAAGGCATTTACACAGGTAACTAGGGCAGTTACCCAAGTAAATGTCATAGAAAATTGGGCCTCTCATCTTTTCATTTTTTAGGTGTTTTAAACACCAGAGAGGTAAGCACAGTTTCTCTCTCAAGCTCCCTTCCCATACCTAGACTCAAATGAGACTATTTGTTGAATTGTGCCTTCTAATACAGAGAAAGAAAGAGGGAGGGAGAGGGGCTCCCCCACTCATCAGCCAGATGTCTTTTGGCATCAGTCTTGAACTCCTTGTTTGGGAGCACTGCAGTCGAGATGGGACCCTGCATGTCCAATCCAGCCATTTTGATGCTGCCCAAAGAAAGCCAAAGAGTAGTACGTCCTTACCCACTCATGCAAATAGCAGCATCACTAACACAAAACGTCTCAGAAGCTCGGCCGCCAGACCTTGTACGCTCATGACTCCAGTCAGCTGTAAATGCCAATAGAGACATTTTCCAAAATACACCTCTGTTACCATTCTCATTCATGAATATTTTGAAGGAATGCCCAAATCATGCCTCCTTAAAAAGATATGTGGCAGCGTTCTAAACTCACTACTCTTACGGCAAAATCAACGTTTTACATGTGTAAATCATACCTAACCCTTCTGAAATCACCTCTTAAAAATATTCCTATGAGCCCTCTGGTAAACAGTGCATGCTAACTATTAGAAAATAACCTCCCACGCAATAATAAATGAGAACAGCTTTCAGCAGAGAACATTCCTGTAGGTGATTAAAACTCTTCCAATTTCATACCATTTGCTAGGATCTTGGGAAATTATCCAGCTAGCCCAAACCTTTTGAGTACCCAAAACAGATGTTAACAGAAGAAAATAAGAAATGTCATACTGGGTCAGACCTAAGGTCCATCAAGCCCAGTATCCTGTTTGCAAAAGTGGCCAATCCAGGTCACAATACCAGGCAGGTTCCCAAAAGACACACAGGTTCCGCAATGCTTGTGGATTTCCCGGGTCCTCTTTAATAATGGTTTATGGACCTTTCCTCCACAAACTTGTCCAAACCTTGTTTAAACCTAGTTGCACTAACAGCTTTTACTACATCCTCTGGTAATGAATTCCAGAGTTTGATTTCTCGTTGATATTTTCTGTTACTAGTCTTAAACAAGCTACACTTTAGCTTCATTGCATGTCCCCTAGTTTTTCTACATTTTGATGGCGTAAGCAATCTATCCACGTTTACCCATTCCACTCCATTAATTTCATATCTCCCCTCAGCCATCTCTTTTCCAGGTTGAAAAGCCCTAATCTTTTAAGCCTCTCCTCATAGAGGTATCCTTCCATCCCCTTTACCATTTTGGTGGCTGTTCTCTGCACCTTGTCTAATTCTGCTATATCCTGTTTAAGAGATGGCGACCAGAATTGCACACAATATTCAAGGTGCGGTTGCATCATGGAGCGATACAGAGGCATTATAATATCCTTTGTTTTATTCTTCATTCCTTTCCTTATGATTCCTAGCATTCTATTTGCCTTCTTGGCCGCTGCCGAACACTGGGCAGAGGGTTTCAATGTGTTACCACGATGATGCCTAAATCTTTTTCCTGAGTGGTGGTTCCTAATGTGGAACCTTGCATCTTGTAACCATAGTTTGGGTTGTTCTTTCCTAGGTGCATAACTTTGCACTTGTCCACATTACATTTCATCTGCCATTTGAACATCCAGGTCATTTACTAATATGTTAAAAAGTAGCAGACCCAGTACAGATCCCTGCATTTTTGCGTCCATAGCAAGCTTTTTTTCAGATTCTCTCTTTGCCTGCCTTATCAATGCCTTGGGTGTCCCTGAGCAACTATTTATTGGCTGCAGCTAGAACAAAATACAGCCACTCTGCTACTGGTAGGAGGACACGATTTGCATATGTCTCCTCATTGCAGCAGCAGCAGTTGCACTGGTTATCAGTAGGGTACAGAATTTGTTTTAAAATTCTGTCTTTGGTTTATAAAGCTTGGTATAGGGGCAGCCAACATACCTGGCTGATAAACTTTGTCCCTGTTTCCCTGCTAGGGATCTTGCTGCTCACAGAAGGGTTTGTTGGAGCTTTCACTGCTCCAGACGATGCAGCTGGTGGGTACCATAGCACTTCTAGCTATGTGGGGCCTGTTGTGGTGGGATGTTCTGCCTTTGGAGTTAGGGGGTGAGCTGAATAATCTCTTGTTTCGTAAATCCCTTAAAATGTGCTTGTTTTCTTTGATATATGGAGGGAGAGCCGGGAAAACAATGGAATGGGCAAGAGGGACGAAGTTGAATTTTTTTTCAAGAATGGGAAAAGGGTTTTAATATAGAAGGGATGGAGAGGAGAGAGATGGAATTGTTTTTAAGGGGGATGGATGGAAAGTGTTTTAGGCTTTTGATTTATTATCTCCAGGAACAAGCAGGAATGTAGTCATCACATATGGGTATCGTCAGTACCGACGGAGCCTGCGCCTCCCAGCGTCCAATTAGAAAGCTTTTGGGAGCATCCCACAGCGCCTGCGTGCTGCCTTCCCGCCTTTCCCAACTGCCTCTCTCCAGTTCTTCTTTTTCGGCGGAGCCAGCAGGTCGTCGTTCCTGTCACCGCAAAAGAATTCTTCTTTATTTCTTTCTTTTTTGTGGTCGTGTCTGCCTTCCTCGACGCTTTACTGGTACCGCCGTTCTTTTCTTCTTCTTTTCTGTTAAAAAAAAATATATATATAATATATATATAATGTACACTACGTTTTTTCCTATTTTTCTTCAGGTGCGCGTGCTTTTTTGGGCCTTAGGCCCAGAAACTTTTTCTTACAATGGAGAAACCTGCCTCAGGTTTCAAAAAGTGCACCAAGTGTGGCGGTACCATTTCCGACACCCATGAATGGTGTCTAAAATGTTTAGGTCCTGACCACTCCATCACGGATTGTATGTCCTGTGCCATGATGTCTAAAAGAGTTCGGCAGAACCGAGCTGCTAAGCTCAGTACCCTGTTTCCCTCTGATGCAGCTTCGGTGCATCAACATCTTCCAGGGCTTCCTCTTCCTCCCGTGGATCTCAGGTAACTAAACATAAGTCTAGCCGGTCCTCAAAGGGTAGATCTTCTAAGCATCGAGATGCCTCTGGCATTGCCCTTGAGGATTCTGCACCGGCAAAATTTCCCCGGCGGGAGGCTTCGGCTTCCAAAGCATTATCGGGGCTCCAGGATGTTCTCGAGGCCTCGACCTCGGCAGAACTACTGGTGCCATGCTCTGGGGTACAGGCGGTCTTCTCCGGTACCGACATCCAGGCATCGGCAGCGTCGATAGACCAGAGATTCCTGGCTATTGAGCGCAGTCTGGCGGCTCTCCTTGCGGCATTGACGCCCTCGGAACCGCGACAGACAATTCAGCCAGTACTGGTATTGGTACCAGTACCGATAGCATCGACATTGGCATCGGTGTCTGCTTTGCCGGTACCCAGTCATCCAATGTCCTCCGGTACCGATACCCTGGTACCAATTACTCCCGGTACCGACTTCGGTCAGTACGGGTATCGGGCTCTTCAAGAGCATCCGCACAGACGGTACTTCGAGTCCTCAGAAGAATCTGAGGATTCTGATAGTTCTGTCGATGCAGGAATGCTTCTCCCAGAGGAGCCCTCCTCCCCTAAGCGCAGGATGTCTCCTCCAGAGGATATTTCCTTCCAGGTTCTGCCTCTTCCTCTGAAGGGGGGTCAATGTCCCCCGGGGGTTCAAGGCTCTCCCTCGAACGTTGGGCCTGTGACCTTGTGGATACCAGCCCCCTTTTCCCTTGCATGCCCTCCCCAATGCTCCTACAGAAGGGCGGCCAGTCTCGGCCTAAAACTATATCATAGGGCAACCAGGGAATTACCGCTACTAGGACCTTTCTTCGGGTGCCTAAACCTTTTACTACTACCCTATACAGAGGATAAGAAGTGGATGACCCGTGTATACAGCGGATCTTAGTTCTGCCCTCTGGTTGATTCAGGGGAAATACCCCACTATCCTGTAGGAGGCGCCAGAATTTCTTCGACACCATAGTTTGGTCCGCCCATGAATCAAGTAGGGCCTTGGCCAACACGCCCTGTACCTCTACATCAAGGCGAAACCCTTCCTGCCTATATTTTTCCTTTTCACTCATCAGTGCTGTGCGTGACATGCATTCATCCCTCTTGTGACCCCTCCTCCCACATTTAAAACATTTCATGCGAGTGTCATTCCCCATACCTTTAACCATACATTTCTTTGTATCTGGTATACATGACATAGGGTCCTTCATTACTCTGCTAAAATTGGTTACCCCATACGAGTTGCTAGCTCCTCCGTGTGGTTTATGGGCTATCCGAGCCTCCATGGACCTTTCGGTAAGGTGAGCTGCCTCGTCTGAAGTCTGGCAATTTTGGAGAGTAAGGAATGCTCTTACTTCACCTGGCACAGCCTCAGAGAATTGCTCCAACACGAGCATATCAAGAATACTCTCAATTGTTCTCCCTTCCGGAGTAAGCCACTTCCACACCAGGCTGCGTATCCGTTGGCCTAGTGCCTTAGGAGTTTCACCTGGCTGGATTTTTGTTGCCCTTAACATCCGGTGATACACCATAGGCGACAGGCCTAGCCTGTCTCGTATGGCAACTTTTACTTCTTTGTAATCAGTGGCCTGGGCGGCGGGCATAGCTTTATAAGCCGCCAAGGCTTCTCCCGTCAGGGAGGTGGCTAACCGGACCGCCCACTGCTTCTCGGGCCAACCTGCACCTCGAGCTACCCGCTCAAAGGCCTCGAGAAAGTCATCTATATTGTCATTGCCTGACCATTGTCCAAAAGATAAGACCCCACAAGTTTGTGGGCCTACCCCACAGTAGTGTCCTTCAGGCATCTTGTCTGTCAGCCACTCCTTCAGCAAAGCCTGTACCAAGTCTGTTAGCGGCTTCTGCTGCACCTGCATGGCTGCTAAAGCTTGCTCCTGACACTGCTGGGCCAGCTCTCTTTGTTTTTCAAATTGGAGTCCAATCCAACGCAGCGTGTCTTGTGGAGTCTCCATGTTGGCAGCCTGCAACAATAAAGGAAAGAAAAAAAAAACACCAAGTGCGGCACCTTTTTTTTTCTTTTTTCTAAATGTAGTTAAGCTGGGGTTTTTCAGTCCCCCTTATTTCTCCTTACAGAATCCCACCCTGGCTGTACCCAGATACCTTTACCTGAGTCAGGTGGTGATTCTGGCTTTGAGAAAGTTCTTTTGCCTTTCCAGATCCTGGAGTCCTCTGGGCGTGGTCCACCGCACTCCCGGTCCTGTTCTCCGGCGCTGGTGACTCCACTGTGCTCCCACGGTATCCTTCTTTCAAGGAATCCAAAGAACTACGCCATTTGTGAGACTATACCCTCCTTAGGTGCCCGCCTAGATATGGGGTATAGCTCTGTTTCTTAAAGGAATACTCTGTAGTCATGTGTCCAAGTATAATTAAAGCTAGGCTTTATTCCCCTTCCCTTGAGGATTGCCTTCCGGATACAGCAGATAAATGGCAACCAAAATAAACTGTTGCTTCACAGAAAAATAAAAGCTTTTCAAACTATAACAATGCTTCTTCTTGCTTTTTAACATAGAGAGTCTATCTTGTCAGAAATACATAGAGCACAATCCATGGGTTCTGGAATAATCTCTGGGTTTGAACTTTCCCACTGCATCAAATCAGGACCTGGTCCTGTAAACGGGCACCATGCTTCAGCATTGCTGGTTTCACATCCTTGCCCCTGAGAGACTTCAGTTTCTATGAGAGGAGACTGTTCTGTGCAGACATGGACATAAGGAGCTGTGCTTGGGGTTTCTTTCCAATACCCATTCCAATAAGGGTTATCTAACACACTGTAAGCTTGGCTCTTTATAAAAGGACCCACTTCCTTCCCTCTGTAGAAAACAGGGTACTTATCTTTCTTTCTGGTATAGAAAGTTTCCAGCCCTTCCTCTGTTAGCCAGGGCTTCTTCTCTGTGGTGTAAGCTGCCTTTCTCCGGGAGTTCCAAGCATTAGGCTTAGCTGAGCTATAATCACTTCCTGGCTTCAGTGAGCTTTCCTGGGTGTGACGTTTGCTCTCTACCTGCTTGGTTGCCTTCCCCGGCACGAGGACCCCTCTGGCTTGGAAGTCTCTTGCACTGCTTCTCCCAGCACTCTCTGGTTCAACAGCTTGCTTCCACTCTGCCCTCTCTCTCCGTGACAGCGTGTCTCTCTGTGTCTTTTCCTGAGTCTCAATCCCCTTCTGGATCTGACTCCTCTGGCTTCCCTGACTCTGCCTCCTCTGTGGGATTTCCCACCTGGTTTTATCACCCTGCTTGTTGTACGTTGTACGTGATTCTTTCCTCAGGTGAGCATGATTAGGACTCTGAGTTTCTACTGCGTCACTAATGCTATGAGGAAAGTTTGTTCCTCCATTCTTTGCTTCTCTGCAACCTGAATGTATTAACTGCTCATGTGGCTGTGAGGTAAGCTCTTCTTTTCCATTTCCCTTTATTATCCCAGGCTCAGTGCTGTCTACCTCATGACAATACATTCTTTGTCCGTGTGTCTGAGGGTAAGAAGTTGGTCGTTCCTGGTATATGAATTGATTATGTAACTTGTCCATAGTGTTCTATGAACAGCGTTGTCTTCAGCTGTTTGCGAAAGTCCTTGAGGTCCAATGTTGATCTAAGATCGTCTGGGAGGGTGTTCCAGATTGTTGGCGCAGCAAGAGAGAGTGCCCTTTCTGTAGTGTCCTTGCGTGCTTTTCTGAAGTCATTAGAGGTGATGACTCGGTTGGAGGTTCTTTTTCTTCTTGGTCGTGTGCTGGTATCTGTCTGTATGAGAGAGATCAGGGTGTTTGCTGAGGAGTGTTGCTTGATCTTGAATATGTATATGATTGTTTTATATTTGATGCGTGAAATTATTGGTAACCAGTGTAGCTCTTTCAGAATGGGTGTGATGTGCTCCTGTCTTGACAATCCAAATATTATGCGTGCAGCCATGTTTTGTGCTAGCTGTAGTGGCTTGAGTGTCTGTTTTGTTAGACCAAGGTATATAGGGTTGCAGAAGTCCAGTAATGGGGTAATTAGAGCTTGGCATACATTACGGAAGTGGTCGGTTGCGAGGAGGGGTTTTAGTCTTCTAATGATTCTCATCCTGTAGTATGCATTTTTGATTGTCTTGTTTATATGTGCTTTGAGATTCAGTTCATTGTCCAGGGTCACTCCGAGATATTTTACTTCTGATTTTATTGGTATAGTTGAGCTTTTTATCATGATGTCCGGTGGATGGGCAAAGTCAGGGTTATGAGTGATGAAAAGAGCCTCGGTCTTGCTGAAATTAATTTCGAGGTTGTTGTTTTTACACCATATGGACATTTGTGTGAGGCAGTTTATAATTTTAGAATAATCAGGGTTGTCAACTGAGATTGGTGTGTATATCATAATATCATCTGCATATATTGTATAATGAATGCTGTTCTTCTTCGGGATGTTGCAAATTGGCTGGATGTAGATGTTGAACAGAAGAGCTGATAGAGCAGATCCTTGTGGAACTCCTTGGAGGACTTTTATGGGTTGAGAGGTTTTGTGACCTATCTTTACCTGTATCTGCCTCTCGGTTAGATATGAGTGGAACCATTTTAAGGTGGTTCCATATAGCCCAATTTCTTCTAGTCTTTCCAGTAAAGTTTTGTGTTCTACTGAGTCGAATGCTGCAGATATGTCAATGAAAATCATTATGATTCCATTCCTAGTGTTATCTAAGGTACGGAGGATGCTGTCGAAAAGATAAATCATTAGTGTTTCGACTCCGTGATTTGGGCGAAAACAGTGTTGGTTGTCATCCAGTGGTGCATGATCATCAATGTGTTCTTGTAGTTGATGATGATCTGTTTTTTCGATGATCTTTGCCGGAAAGGGTATGCTGGATATTGGTCGGTATGCTGCCGGGTTGTTCTTGTCTAAAGTTGTTTTCTTTGGGATCGGTCTTACTGTAGCAAGCTTTAATTGTTCTGGCACTATGTATCGAGTCCCTCCTTGTCCTGGTTTCCAAAAGACTCAGCTTCCTCACCACTCTATTGTAGTGGAATCAGCTATGAGAAGGATCAAGAGTGCAGAGAGGCATGCCTCTAATCCTCCAGGACGTGAGTGCAGAACCCTGGATGCTTTTGGACGTCATGTCTTCCAAGCTTCCATGCTTTCTGCCAGGATCAGTTCCTATAGTCTCTACATGTGAATGTTCCTGAAGGAGGTATTTGTACCTGTATATAGTTTAATCTATACCTGTATATAGTTTAATCTGTTCTGTATTTACATAAGCTGTTTAGTTAATACATTGTTTGTTGTTATAAGATGTTCTATGTAAAACAAACCCTGCTTTGTTGTTGTTTATTGTAAACCGCAACTGATCTCTGGAAGATGCGGTATATAAATGAGTGTTAAATAAATAAATAAATAAAAGGAGGTCACAGATGATTTAGAAGCTTTAAGTCCTATTCTTCCTGAAGATAGAAGACAGGATTTTCTCACTTTGTTCAAACATGCCCAAGATGTTTCTAAATTTGCCAACCATGCAGCCTTTGACTGCTTTGAGTGCATAAGCAGAACCTTGGCTATTGCCATAGGTGCACGTAGAATTGCTTGGCTCCAGGCATCTGATCTAGAGCTCTGGGTACAAGACAAATTGGGAATTATCCCTTGTACTGGTGAGAACCTGTTTGGTAGAGATTGGCAAGAAAAGGCCAATGAGATGGATGCTGAAAACTCCACCTTGAATAGATAATTTTTATTTTTTTTATTTATTTATTTAACAGTTTCTTCTATACCGCCCCTTCCAGAGATCAAGGGCGGTTTATCCAAGTCCACAGCTGATCCTGCTAGAAAGAAATCTTTTAAGAAACCATTCTTTTCTAAGAAGAAAAGATATTATCCTGCTTATGCTCAGCAAGCACGTTTGGCAGGTCAGCTTGTCAGGAAGGGTCAGCAACCACCCAAACCAAAGAAAGCAAAGACTGCTAAGCCTCAGCTGGCCCAGCAGTCTCAGCCTCCACAAGGCCTTTGACTTTCAGCTAGAGAACTTAGCCTTCCTGGCTCTCGGGGGACCAGAGCCTTCCACCATTCCAGGAAGGTTATGTCATTTTGCCCCCAGATGGGGGCAGATAACAGCAGAGCATTGGACACTCTCCATCATAAGGGAGGGATACAAGCTTCATTTTTCAAGCACGCCCCCTCACACAATAATAAGGCAGTTCAATTCTCTGACCTCTCTCACCGACCTGTTAGGTCAGGAGGTCGCTATCCTTCTTGCCCAAGGGGCAATAGAAGAAGTACCCATTCATCAGCAGGGTACAGGGTTCTACTCCCCTTATTTCCTTATCCCAAAGAAAACAGGGGGTTACAGACCTATCTTAGATCTCAGAGAATTGAACAAATTCCTTGTCAAGGAGAAATGCAAGATGATTTCTCGCGGATCTCTGCTGCCATACCTTCAGAGTCAGGATTGGCTTTGTTCTCTAGATCTCAAGGATGCGTACACCCATGTCCTCATCCATCCAACCCACAGAAGGTTCCTTCGGTTCCTTTTTCAAGGGAAGCACTAACAATACAAGGTGCTTCCTTTTGGCCTGGCCTCAGCACCAAGGGTGTTCACGAAATGCATGGCTGTAGTAGCAGCATTTCTCTGCACTCTAGGGATATTTGTCTTCCCCTACTTAGACGATTGGCTCATTCGAGCCCCAACAGAGTCAGAGGCCAGGACTTCTCTATCCTGCACAATGCGTATCCTTCAGTATTTAGGGCTGGTAATAAACATCCCAAAATCCAGTCCGACTCCCACTCAGTCTTTAGAGTTCATAGGAGCTTTGCTGGATACCAGAAAGGCAAGGGCCTATCTCCCTCAGGCCCACTACCTTCGCATTGTGCAGTTAGCTTCTCAAGCAGTGCTAAAGCCTCATCTCACTACTCGAGAAATGTTGCAACTACTAGGCCACATGGCATCTACTGTGCATGTGGTTCCCTATTCTCGCCTCAATATGAGGGCAGCCCAGTGGACTTTATCCACTCAATGGACCCAGGCATCAGGATGCCTGTCAGACAAAATAGCAAACACAAGTCGCCTTATTTTGTCCCTCCAGTGGTGGAAGTCCACTCAAAACCTGTTGCTGGGGTCCCCTTTTCAGCAACCCTTACCCCAAGCAACTCTCACAACAGGGACTCTCACAACAGTCCCTATCCACGGTTAACGATGTTTTGCAAATAATTACCTTTTTTGTTTACTTTAACATCTGTTGCTTGTACATAGTTCACCGAAGTTTAAATTGTAAAAGTTATAATGTACATATTTCAAGCAATGTTTAATGTAAACATAGATATGTTACACTGTTTCTTTACCTGTTTCCTGTAAACCGCACCTGATCTTCGGAAGGTAGCGGTATATAAGCGACTGTTAAATAAAAAAAAATAATAATAATAAGATGCATCTCCTATGAGTTGGGGAGCTCATCTGCAAGACCTCTCCACCCAAGGCACCTGGTCTCCACAGGAGACTCATCTACATATCAATCTCTTGGAGCTCAGAGCAATCTTCCTTGCTCTTCGAGTGTTCCACACCCTGCTCAGCTACAAGACAGTCCTCATTCATACGGACAATCAAGTAGCCATGTTCTATGTGAACAAGCAGGGGGGAACAGGCTCTCTGTCGCTTTGCAACAAAGCTTTGCGACTGTGGGCCCTCGCCAGAGAACATCAGATTCATCTCCTGGCAGTGTATCTTCCAGGCATACAAAACTCTTGGGCAGACAGACTCAGTCGAGTTCTGCTTCCACACGAGTGGTCTCTGCATGCAGACCAGGTAGCCAAGATTTTTCAAATTTGGGGAACCCCGGACATAGACCTCTTTGCAAGTCCGTGGAATGCCAAACTTCCCCGGTTCTGTTCCAGAATTCCGGCTCAGAAGGCTCAGGCCAGGGATGCTTTCCTCCTTCATTGGGGTCAAGACTTCCTGTATGCCTTTCCACCCATTCCCCTAATTCCCCAAACCCTGTTCAAGCTTCAGAGAGACAGAGGCCATATGATTCTCATAGCTCCACATTGGCCACGGCAAGTGTGGTACCCTCTGCTTCTACATCTCTCTCAAGCTCCTCCCTGGAGTTAGAGTCTGCTCCAGATCTCCTATCTCAGGAGGACGGAATGTTATGGCATCCCAATCCCCAGTCTCTGCATCTCAGGGCTTGGTTGCTGAAGGCCTAGATCTCCATGACCTTAATCTCCTTCAGCAAGTAAAAGATATTCTTTTTGCTTCCAGGAAACCTTCCACAAGACACTCTTATGCTTTCAAGTGGAAAAGGTTTACCATATGGTGTTCACAAAAGGGTCTTAACCCCTTTGCGATACCTCTGGAATCATTGCTGGAGTATCTCCTTCATTTATCCAATGCAGGACTTAAGACTAATTCAGTAAGAGTCCATTTGAGTGCTATTGCAGCTTCCTTTAAGTCTCTAAATGGACAGCCTATTTCCTCTCATCCTCTTATAGCAAGATTTATGAGAGGCCTTCTTCTAACTAAGCCTCCCATTAGGCCACCACCGGTGGCATGGGACTTAAACCTGGTTCTTGGGCAGCTCATGAAGCCACCTTTCGAACCTTTAGCTACTACATCCTTGAAATTCCTTTCTTGGAAGGTTATCTTTATCATTGCAATCACATCAGCACGCCACATTAGTGAGTTGCAAGCGCTAGTAGCTCATCCACCTTATACAAGGTTCCATCATGACAAGGTAGTCCTTAGGACTTATCCACACTTTATGCCAAAGGTGGTCTCGCCTTTTCATCTGAACCAAGCGGTCTACCTACCTGTATTTTTTCCAGGGCCTCATGCATCAAATGCAGAGAGGAATCTTCATACCTTGGACTGTAAAAGAGCTTTAGCCTTTTACTTTCAAAGAACACAGCAACATAGAAAGTCCTCTCAACTTTTTGTTGCTTTTGATCCTTCTCATTTAGGACTTCTAGTCTCCAAGAGAACACTGTCTAACTGGATTGCTCAGTGTATTTCCTTCGCCTATCAGAGTAAGAACCTTTCTCTGGAGGGCCATGTCACAGCTCACAATGTGAGAGCCATGGCAGCCTCAATGGCTCATCTGCACTCTGTGTCTATCGATGACATCTGTCGAGCAGCCACTTGGGCCTCGGTTCATACCATCACAGCCCATTACTGCTTGGACAAGGACTCCCACCGGGATGCCTTGTTTGGTCAGGCTGTTCTCCAACACCTGTTCCATACCTAATCAAATCCTACCCACCATCCCTGGTAGGATGCCAGAGATCCATGGGGGGAAGTGGAGCCCTTCTCAGGAACACACAACTTATGGGGTCTCTCCCTGGCACCTAAAGCTAGGGAGTCCCCATATGTGATGACTACATTCCTGCTTGTTCCTGGAGATAGTATAGTTACTCACCTGTAACAGGTGATCTCCGGGAACAGCAAGAATTTAGTCCTCACAACCCACCCACCTCCCCTAGGAGTTGTATCTCTCTATCTATCTCTTTCCCTTTCCCTCTCTCTCTCTTTGTCTCAGTTATAAAACTCAACTGGAGAGAGGCAGTTAGGAAATGCGGAAAGTCAGCACGCAGGCGCTGTGGGATGCTCCCAAAAGCTTTCTAATTGGACGCTGGGGAGCGTTCCCGCGCAGACTCCGTCGGTACTGACGATACCCATAAGTGAGGACTAAATTCCCGCTGTTCCCAGAGATCACCTGTTACAGGTGAGTAACTATGCTTTATTGCTGTTTTATTGTATGAATTATTTGTATATTGTAAACTGCTGTATGTTCATAGGGATTGTTAGTGATATACCAAATGAATAAATCAAATCAAATCAGACTGGGCAGGATGGTCTTTGAAGATTACGTTGGAAGAAATGAAAGCTACCTAAAAATGTTTCCTTGCAAAGCCTAGGTTGCTTAAGTATCTGCTATGTACATCATAGTGAAAAGGGGGAGTGCCTTATTTGTAAGATCTTATATGAAACTAGCGAAACGACTGTGGAAGTGAGTGTATTAGTAGTGCTCATGCCTCCTTTTCATAAAGTAATAGGAAATGAGTGTTATTAATGCATTAACCGCTATGGGCCTTTTGTTGTACTTTCATGTAATAGTTTAGCAAACCTGGCTGCCTTCTTTTGTATTCAATATTGGTTTTGGTGCTGAAATAGTAGATTGGATCAGGGGTATAGCCCCTCCTGTGTTTTTCTCTGATTTGCTGCCGTGGCCTCTGCTGCAAATCAGGGAGCCCCCTTGCGCTGCAGAAAGAATGGATGCCATGGGGGGAGAGAGGACCTGGAATATCTTCCCCCATCCCCCCCATGCTTACCCTGGGCCTTCACATGTTAACCTTTGGGCCGGCTCCCCCCCCCTCAAAAAAATTGGAGTCTATGTCCCTGGATCGGATTGATCACCAGGTATTTTATAATAGGGCCCAAAGAGGGTAGTTTTATAATAGAACACATAGGTTTGCAGGTGGAGAGATGTGTCTTTATGAAATACTTGCACAAACCCTGCGGAAATTGCGCCTGGACTGGTGGTGCGGACATTGCACCTGCTCTTGTGTAAGTGAACATGCGTAGGTGTTTTCAGTGCATGGACAGATGTAATTTATGAAATAATGCATACATTGCCACTGTGTTCCTGGAAATGCCTGTGTGGGGTCCACATAGAGGTATGTGTGATCTTTCGACAAGCAGACTTTTCATGCACATATACCCATGCACAATTTTGCAAGAGCCACTTTCCACATGTAAGCCAGCGTTTCAACACAGGGCATTGGAGATTTTTCTGCTTCCAATGAAAACGAGCCCACTGTCCCCCATCTCATGCCAAAGAGTGAGCCACGGCTACGCTTTGCATTGTAGCTACTTTATAGTAGTGCTTTTGTGTGCCTCTCTGTCACAGTAAGTCACTTGTGCTTCAGAATTCTCATAAAAGCAGAGTTACATAACGTGGTTTAATTATACTGCAGAACAAAGTTACTGTATCCTTAAATTCATTTGGTGTCTGCTTTCTGCATTTAGCTTGTGGATGTTTAGAGTCAAAAAACAGAGCAGACAGTCATGGAAGTTCTGATCTCATGTCTTAACTGGGGAGTGCCCCAGGGCTGCAAGTGATGATATACTGAGGCGGTCCAGTTGCCATGGAAACCCTTCCTCAATGTGCCAGCACTTTATACTAAGCTGACACTACCTCATTCCTGGGCCTTGGAGACCTGAATGGGGGATTTCAGCTCACGCCTTTCAAGATGGCAAGTGGGCGAGAGGAGAAAACACCCTTTAGTGGCAATGAACCCTCTGCAGGAATAAGTACACAAAAAATTATTGTTCCTTATTATAAATTTCTGTTGATTAGTGTCTGCCCTGAAATCGTAACCATACCATGTTGGATGATAAAATAGTAATTATTAACGGTTTCCATTGTCTGACCTTACTGCAGGATTTTTTTCTTCCTGTCCTACTTTTGTGATGTGCCCTTAGTTTGTGTTTCAGAGTAAGGGAATGGGAAGTACTAATTGTTACATAGAAACATGATGACAGAAAAAGACCACATGGCCTATCTAGTCTGTCCTTCCATATCAACAACTACAACCGTTCACTTTTTACGTTTAGAGATCCTCTGTGTTGGTCCCATGCTTTTTTGAATTCAGTTACTGTCCTCATCTCTACCACCTCCACTGGGAGACTATTCCACGGATCCACTACTCTTTCCATAAAGAAATATTTCCGCATATCACTCCTGAATCTATCTCCCTTCACCCTCATCCCATGCCCCTCGTAGCAGAACTTGCTTTCAATTGAAAGAGGCTCTCTCCCTGAACATTTATGCCACGGAGGTATTTAAACATCTCAATCATATCACCTCTATCCCGCCTTTCCTGTAAGGTGTACATATTAAGATCCTTAAGTCTGTCCTCATATGCTTTATAATGAAGCCCATTAATCATTTTAGTAGCAACCCTCTGCACCGACTCCATCCTGTTCACATCCTTTTGAAGGTGCGGTCTCCAGAATTGCACACTATACTCCAAATGAGGTCGCACCAAAGACTTATACAGAGGCATTATCACCTCCTTTTTTCTGCTAGCCATTCCTCTCCGTATGCACCCAAGCATCCTTCTAGCTTTTGCCATCGCCTTTTCTACCTGTTTAGCTACTTTAAGATCATCAGACACAACCACGCCTAGGTCCCGCTCTTCTTTAGTGGACAAAAGTACTTCACCTCCTATACTGTATTGCTCACTTGGATTGCTGCAGCCCAAATGCATGACCTTACATTTTTTAACATTAAATCCCAGCTGCCAAATTCTAGACCATTCTTCAAGCTTAGCTAGATCCCTCCTCATGTTATCTACACCTTCCTGGGTGTCTACTCTATTGCAGATTTTGGTATCATCTGCGAAGAGGCAAACCTTACCCAACAGCCCTTCCGCTATATCACTAACAAAGATGTTAAAAAGTTGTGTACCAATGTTTAATCGGGTGATGATTTTTTTTTAAAGGAAACCTCTAGTCTCTGAACGGAATAAGATCTGTTTCAGGAGACATGCATAGCCAGTTGGGTTACCCGAATTGCTTCAATGAATATGCATGAGAGAGATTTGTATTACCATGTCTCCAGGGTGTACACACTTATCTCATCTGTATTCATTGTGATAATTCTGAAAACCCAATTAACTAGGAAACCCTTTACCTACAGCGCACTGAGCGGTTATTGCGCATTTTAGCACGCATTGTCAGCGTGGGGCTGCAGTAACTGTTACCGCACAGGCTTGTCAGATACCACATGCTAATTCCTGCATTAATCGCTTATCATGCAATAAGGAGGGGAGTGAGTGTGGCGAGCATAGTGCTGTTAGCACAAGGCTACATATCACTTGCTTTCAATATTAAAATTAGCACAAGTGCACTTAATGACACCTCAGTGGTGTGTTTATTGTTCTTTATAGATAAATTTGTGAAAAAAACATTGGGGTCAATATTTGGCAGGCATGGTGACTGTACCTAGTTAACTGCCTGCAGTGGCATTTACCTTAATATGAATATTCAGAGCCCCTATCCATATAGATAGCTGGGTTGAATATACACTACATATAAGGGCGTATTTACTAAAGGTTAACATGCATTAACAAAAGCACTGTTACTGCCCATGTTCTGCCCAGTCATGCGCTAACCAGTTAGCATGGGGTTGTCATTCTCATGGATGTACTCTTTTCTAATGCGTAAAACCTGTCTTTTGTTGTTTCTCTCTGTTGGGCTGTTTCTGTCATTGGTGGCCTGAGGTGGTGGTGCTGCTCTCATTGGTTTAGTAAGCTATGCAACTAGTGTGGTCCTTCCAGCTGGTTAGGCAAGGATGTGTCCATTTCTTATTGGTCCAGTAAGGGTGCGACCCCCTTCCCATTGGTCCAACAAGGGTATAGTCTTTATCTTACATTCTGCATCTGAATGCACATTCATGTAGCCTAGAGTAGGCTTGTGTTATGTACCTTGTAGCTAGCCAATAATTGTTTTTATTTATAGTTTGCATTTCTTAATTGCCTGTCAACAACCTGCTCCAGGTGATTTACAGAACATACTACATATGTTATAATAAAACTAAGACAAAACAAAAATAAAATAAAATAAAATTACATAACATACATAAAAGTCAGTCAGATAAAATAGAACCCCGCTCCCCCCAGCAAAACCAAAAATAACAAAAAAATATATATAATTAAAATTTACCAGCCATACTTTTTATTATTTAACCAAAAACCCTGGGAAATAGCCAAGCTTTGCATTGCTTCTGGAATTTTATGTCTCTATGTATTAAGCCTCGTGTCACCTAATTGTTTATGCAGTGGCCTTTGTTCTAACTCTAGATGGTTTGTGGCTTGGTGGTGGACACAAGTGGTAGTTTACTTCTAAGCTGACTTTATCATGTCTTTATATATGTCCCTGAACCCTTTACAAGTTTATTCATGTCACTGATAAAAATGGCCTACTGAGCAGTTCACTAGCTCTAACAAAATCCCTTGTCAGTGATAGAGGCTATCTCTCTTTCTGCTTCTTCCATTAGAGTTTGTAGAACTGGAATGTATTACATAGTACATCAGCATTTGCATACATAGACTTCCAGCTATCTCTCAATACCTTTATGCTCAAGAGTAGCCTGTGAACACTTCACTTTTACTGTACATATGCGGCTCAATATTCAAAGGCAGCATCTATCCCATGTAAAGTGGCTAGTCCTGGTCGCTGAAAGCTAAACCTGGATATTCAGTGCCAGGGTCGTATCTGGGCACCAGCAGTGAAAGCACAGTTACTTACCTGTAACAGGTGATCTCTGGGAACAGCAGGAATAAGTCTTCACATATGGGTACATCGGTACCGACGGAGCCTGCGCGGGAACGCTCCCCAGCTTCCCAAAAAAGGAAAGCTTTTGGGAGCATCCCACAGCGCCTGCGCGCTGCCTTCTCGCCTTTCCTAACCAACTCTCCTCAGTTCGAGTTTAAAGCTGAGACAATAGAGAGAGAGAGGAAAGGAAAGATAGAAAAGAGATACAACTCCTAGGGGAGGTGGGTGGGTTGTGAAGACTTATTCCTGCTGTTCCCAGAGATCACCTGTTACAGGTAAGTAACTGTGCTATCTCCAGGAACTAGCAGGAATGAGTCTTCACATATGGGGACTCCCCTAGCTGAGATGCCTGGGAGATCCCCAAGGATATGAGACCCTGAAAGGGGTCTGCGTCCTCCTATGGATCTCAGGTATCCATCCAGGGAAGGAGGGCAGGAGTTGTTTAAGAATGGAACAGGTGTCTGAGGACAGCCTGACCAAACAAGGCATCCCGGCGGGAATCCTTGTCCAAGCAGTAATGGGCTGTGAAGGTATGAACAGAGGCCCAGGTGGCTGCTCGACAGATCTGGTCGATGGACACAGAATTTAGATGAGCCATAGAGGTGGCCATGGCCCTCACATTATGAGCTGTGACATGGCTCTCCAGAGAAAGGTTCTTACTCTGGTAGGCGAAAGAAATACACTGAGCAATCCAATTGGACAGTGTTCTCTTAGAGACTGGAAGTCCTAAGTGAGAAGGATCAAAAGCAACAAAAAGCTGGGAAGACTTTCTATGTTGCTGTGTCCTATGTAAGTAAAAAGCAAGAGCTCTTTTACAATCCAGAGTATGAAGATTCCTCTCTGCACTGGATGCATGAGGAGCTGGAAAAAAGACAGGTAGATATACCTCCTGATTAAGATGAAAAGGTGAGACCACTTTAGGCATAAAGTGTGGATTTGTCCTAAGGACTACCTTGTCATGATGGAACCTTGTATAAGGCGGATTAGCCACTAAGGCCTGCAGTTCACTGATGCGGTGAGCAGAAGTGACTGCAATGAGGAAAATAACCTTCCAGGAAAGAAATTTCAAGGAGGTAGTGGCTAAGGGTTCAAAAGGTGGCTTCATAAGCTGACCAAGAACCAAATTTAAGTCCCATGCCACCGGAGGAGGCCTAATGGGAGGTTTAGTTAAAGTTAGGCCTCTCATGAATCTTGAAATAAGAGGATGAGAGGAGATAGGTTGTCCATTGATGGGCTTAAGGGATGCTGCAATAGCACTCAAATGGACTCTTACTGAATTTGTTTTAAGTCCTGCATTGGAGAGATGCAGGAGATAGTCTAACAAAGAAGTTAAAGGTAGTGCTAGAGGGTCAAGACCCTTTTCAGCACACCAAATGGAAAATCTTTTCCACTTAAAAGCATAGAAACGCCTGGTGGAAGGTTTCCTGGAAGCATGGAGGATATCCTTCACCTGCTGAGAAAGATTTAAGTCTTGAAGGTCTAGGCCTTCAGTAACCAAGCTCTCAGGAGAAGGGACTTGGGGTTTGGGTGCCACAAAGTCCCTTCCTCCTGAGACAGAAGGTCTGGAGCAGCTCCCAAGTCCAGGGAGGGGGGCTTGGGAGAGATGCAGAAGTAGAGGGTACCACACTTGGCGTGGCCAGCGTGGAGCTATGAGGATCATAGATCCTTGATCCCTCTGGAGTTTGAACAGAGTCTTGTGAATCAAGGGAATGGGTGGAAAGGCATACAGGAAGCCCTGACCCCAATGAAGGAGGAAGGCATCCTTGGCCTGAACCCCCTGACACGGAATTCTGGAACAGAACCGGGGAAGTTTTGGCATTCCACGGACTTGCAAAGAGGTCTATGTCCGGGGTTCCCCATTCTTGAAAGATTCTGAGTACCTGATCCATATGCAGGGACCATTCGTGTGGAAGCAGAACGCGACTGAGTCTGTCTGCCCAAGAGTTTTGGATTCCTGGGAGATATACTGCCAGGAGATGGATTTGATGCTCTCTGGCGAAGGCCCATAATCTTAGAGCTTCGTTGCAAAGCGACAGAGAGCCAGTTCCTCCTTGCTTGTTTATGTAAAACATGGCTACCTGATTGTCTGTATGAATAAGGACTGTCTTGTAGCTGAGGAGGGTATGAAAGACCTTGAGAGCTAGAAACATTGCTCGAAGCTCCAAGTGGTTGATATGAAGAGAGGTCTCCTGTGGGGGGACCAAGTGCCTTGGGTGGAGAGGTCTTGTAGATGAGCTCCCCAACCTGTTTGAGAGGCATCTGTTGTGAGGGTTGCTTGGGGCAACAACTGTTGGAAGGGGGACCCCAGCAACAGATTTTGAGTGGACATCCACCATTGGAGAGACCAAAAGAGACGTTTGGAGGTTGCTATTTGGTCTGAGAGAGCTCCTGAAGCTTGAGTCCACTGGGTGGACAAAGTCCATTGAGCTGCTCTCATGTGTAGGCGAGCATAGGGTACCACATGTACTGTGGAAGCCATGTGGCCTAGCAGTTGTAGCATCTCCCTGGCAGTTAAGTGGCTCCTTGACTGAATCTGGGAGGCTAGCTGCACTAGACGTTGGCAACGGGCCTGAGGAAGGTAGGCCCTTGCAGTGGTGGTATCCAACCAGGCCCCTATGAATTCCAGGGACTGAGTAGGGATGAGCTGGGACTTTGGGAGGTTTACTACCAGTCCCAGATACTGCAGAATGCGCCTTGTGCGGTCCAGGGAACTCTGGGCCTCTGATTGAGATGGAGCTCGGATGAGCGAGTCGTCCAGGTATGGGAAGACAAATATTCCCAGAGTGCATAGAAATGCAGCAACTATTGCCATGCATTTGGTGAACACTCTCGGAGCAGAGGCCAGACCAAAAGGAAGGACTCTGTATTGGTAATGTTTTCCCTGGAAAAGAAAACGTAGGAATTTTCTGTGAGATGGATGGATGAGAACATGTGTGTACTCATCCTTGAGATCTAGAGAACAAAGCCAATCCTGACTTTGAAGGTATGGAAGGAGAGTGCCCAGAGAAAGCATCTTGAACTTCTCCTTGCATAGAAATTTGTTCAATTCTCTGAGATCTAGAATGGGTCTGTATCCCCCTGTCTTCTTTGGAATGAGAAAATAGGGGGAGTAGAACCCTGACCCTTGTTGAAGAAGAGGAACTTCTTCTATTGCCCCTTGGGCAAGAAGGGTAGTTATCTCCTGACCTAAAAGGTCGAGAAGAGATGTGGGAGAATTGAAGTGTCTCACCATGGTGTGGGGAGGAAGGTCTGAGAAATGAAGTTTGTAGCCTTCTCTTATGATGGAGAGGGTCCACTGCTCTGATGTGATTTGCTCCCATCTGGGAGCAAAATGAGCTAATCTTCCTGGAATGGTGAGAGGTTCTGGCTGTGTTAAAGCCAGAAAGGCTAAGTTCTCTAGCATCAAGTCAAAAACCCTGAGGGGGTTGGGACTGCTGGGTTACAGCAGCCCCTGTAGACTTAGGCCTGGCCTGCTTAGGTTGCTGACGCTTAGCGGTTAAAGCGACCTGTAGAAGATTGTTGGCCAGAAGTAGAAGGAAACCTGCCCTTTTTGAAAAAAGACTTTTTAAAAGTCTTTTCTTGGCAGGAATGGAGGTAGACCTTGAAAGTCTATCCAGAGCAGAATTCTTTGCATCCATTTGAGTGGCTTTAATTTGCCACTCTTTGCCAAACAGATTTTCACCTGTACAGGGCAGATTTCCTAAGCCATCTTGAACCCAGGGTTCTAAATCAGAAGCCTGGAGCCAAGCAATTCTGCGAGCAGCTATGGCAATGCCTGAGGCTCTACTGGCACCTTCAAAGGACTCAAAGGCTGCCCTGTTTGAAAACTTGGAGATGTCCTGAGTATGCTTAAGCCACATGCGGAATTCTTCCCTTTTATCTTCTGGAATAAAAGGGAGGTAAGTGTGCAGCTTTTCTGCCACTTCTTTCAGAAACATACCCATATAAAGGCTATATGAGTTGATTCTGGCAAAAAGCATACTGGCCTGGAAGATTTTCCTACCAAAAGCATCCAAGGTCCTGCATTCTCTTCCTGGAGGAGGAGAAGAGTGTCTCTTTGTACTCTTTATCCTCTTCATAGCTGACTGCACCACAATGGAATGGTGAGGAAGCTGAGTTTTCTGGAACCCAGGACAAGGAGGGACACGATACATAGTGTCCAACCTGCGAGAATGAGGAGAGAGAGTGAGAGGAGTCTCCCATAAATCAATCATGTGTTCATGAAGAATCTCATGAATTGGTAAGGTGACTGCCTCTTTAGGAGCCCTAGAGTATCCTAAAATATCAAATTTTTTTGCTCTAGGCTCTGATTCAGAGGTTACTGAAATAGAGAGTCCTTTAGCTACTTCTCTTATGAAGTCTTGAAAGGACAAGTCCTCTGGAGGAGACATTCTTCTTTTTGGAGAAGAAGTCTCCTCAGGAAGGGCTATGGATACTTCAGGAGACTCATCTGATGTATCAGAATCATCAGAGGAATCAAAGTATCGCCTATCAGGGTGCTCTTCTAACGCTCGATACGCGTATCGAGCGGTATCGACATCGGGCGTCCCCGGTACCGGATCGGTACCGAGAAGTAGCCCTGGACAAGGAACCGCAGCAGTCGGTATCCTGGTCGATGTCGATGCAGTCGGTACCGGCATCGGCGCTGGTGCCGGTACCGGAGCCGATACCGACAACGGAGCTCGTTGTGGTACCGCCGGCGTCGCAGCTTGAATGAAGGCTGAAATAGCCTGCTGCATGGACAGAACATTCTGATCCATCGACGCCATGAATGCCTGGAGGTCGGTACCGGTAGATTGTGCCGGTACCCCAGAGCATTCTAACAGGTGATCGATTGAGGCCGTGCCATCGATGTCAACCTGTAACCCCATAGGAGGAGCTTTGGAAGCTGAAGCTTCCCGCCGGGGTTGTTTGGCTGGTGCAGGATCCTCGAGGGCAAGCCCGGAGGCATCTCGATGCTTAGAGGGAGATCTACCCTTCGAGGACCTGCTAGGTTTATGTTTGGTTACCTGAGATCCTTCAGGAGAAGAAGACCTGGAAGATGTCGATGCTACTGCCGGTGCCTCAGCGGGAAACAGCACATGGAGCTTAGCTGCTCGGTTCTGTAACCCCCGTTTAGACATTAGGGAGCAGGACGGACAATCCGAAATGGAGTGTTCAGGACCCAAACATTTAAGACACCATTCATGGGTATCTGTAACAGAAATAGTACCGCTACACTTAGTGCATTTTTTGAACCCGGAGATTGGTTTTTCCATGAGGGAAATTTTCTTGTGGGCCCTGAGGCCTTAAGAAGGAAATTACACCAAGTGAGGAAAAAAATCGACATTTTTTTTTTTTTTAAAGAAAGAAAGAAAAGACCGGCGGTACCGGTCCGGAGTCGGGGAAGGCAGACACGTGACCAAAGAAATAAAATAAAGAACTTCTTCAGCGGTGACAGGGCTCGACCTGCTGGCTCCGCGGCAAAGAAGAACTGAGGAGAGTTGGTTAGGAAAGGCGGGAAGGCAGCGCGCAGGCGCTGTGGGATGCTCCCAAAAGCTTTCCTTTTTTGGGAAGCTGGGGAGCGTTCCCGCGCAGGCTCCGTCGGTACCGACGTAACCATATGTGAAGACTCATTCCTGCTTGTTCCTGGAGATTATCCAGGTTGGCCGGATAGCAGCAAAGTTAAATGGGCAGTGGCAGTATTCAATTGATGCCCGATTAGCTTTGATGGCAAAAGTAAGGAGAGCTTTTTTTCTTTTTCTTTTTTTTAATTTATTAAATGTACAAATAAATCAAAGAGAAGATAAACCACATAAGAAAAATATTTTCAAAGGGATTACAATGGTCCACATAAAGGAACTACCCAGAAAAACACTTATTGACCCCCTTTTTCTAACCCAACCCAATACAAGCATTACTTATCCGTAAGAAACCTCTCCAAATGCGACACATCTGTAAAAATATATTTAGACCCCGAAAACAACACAAGACATTTACAGGGGAACTTCAAATAAAAAGCTTCCCCAATGGCCGGAACTCTAGATTTTATATGCAAAAATGCTTTCCTACGAAGCTGAGTAACCTTTGCTACATCCGGGAGAATATTAATCAGATATCCGCAAACCAGGAAGTCCTTTTTAGAAAACTAAAGTTTCAAAATAGCAAGGTTCTCCAGAAACAAGCAGGAAGTCAGTTCTCACATATGGGTGACGTTGGCACCGATGGAGCTCATGCGGAGCATTTCCCCAACTTTCAAAGAAAGCCTTTGGGAATGCCACCACACATGCATGGTCCCCTTCCCACTCAAGGGTGCCATCTTGATCAGTCTCCCTTTTTTCCACGGAGCCCTTCAGACGCACGTCCTGTACCTCAGAAAAAGTCTTCAAAATTTCTCTCTCTAATCCGGTTTTCCAGTCCTCTTCCCGCCGTCCTTGTGCCCCTGCTTTGGCAGCAAGCCCCGGGATTTTGTTTTTCATTTTTTCTTGACCAGTGCATTTTCGCGCCCTTTTCAACCACTGGCCAAGCCGAAGGTCTTCGATCTTGCAGGGATTCTTTTTGCCCCATGGCCTCCGGTTTCAAAAAGTGTGACAGATGCTCCAAGAATATGTCGCTCACGGACACATGACTGTTGTCCTAGGTGCCTAGGAGCTGACCACAATCCAGAGCTCTGCTCCCTTTGTAAAAAAGATGTTCTCCAAGGCTATCCAAGGAGTGGAGGAGTGGCCTAGTGGTTGGGGCAAGGTACTTCAGGCCGGAAGGTCGAGGGTTCAAATCCCACTAGAGGACAGCAACCTTGGGCCGGAAGGATTGGGGTTTCTAGTCCCACAGGTGCTCCTTGTGGTCTTGGGCAAGCCACTTAACCCTCCATAGCCCATGTTCCCTGTAAAATAGTTATCTCCAAGTTATAATGTCCTGTTCAATGTAATTTCAGTTTGTTCAATGTAAACCACACTGATGCAGAATAGCGCGGTATATAAGAGAATGTAAATAATAAAAATCCAGAGCCGTAAGCAGAACCCAGTGTCCCCAGTAGCTTTCCGCTCCACCGACCTTCAGCCTCTGGGGTCCCCCACGGCTGCTCCGTGGCCCCAGCACCACTCTGAGCAAGGATCCCCTGAAGCGGAAGAAGAAGAAGGCCTCGAGGACCCTTTCATGGGCTCCGGACAAGCGTTCTCACGCTTGGTCCCTCAGCCCTCCTCAGCAGTCCCAAGAGTCGGAGAATTAGCAGCCTCAAAAGGTACCACGTGCGGATATGGAGGCCTCCGGCGATGGCGCCTGGTCTTCCGAGGGTCATCCCGGCGAGGACTTCCTCTCCTCCTCGACTCCTGACCCAGTCACGCCGGTCTTCGGGTGTGAGTTCTTCTTGAACTAGCATCTTCGGCTCCAGGTGGGCTTTGGCCTCGAGAGCCCAGTGCACGGCAGAGGCCTCTGCTCGAGCAATCTAGCTCCAAGTCTTCCTCAGAATTCTCAGGCTGGGAGTCTGACGGGGACATTTCCCCTGAATCCTGGGCTCATTGTGACCTCCCCTTGGATTCTTCCTCACCGGTTCAGAAGCAGCAGTCTCCTCCCAAAGACACCACCTTTCTGGAGTTTGTGTGGGACAGGGCTCAAGCCCTAGCACACTCCACACAGTCTGAGGAGTCCCGTGTGGAAGAACTCAATATTTTACAATATGAGGCTCCACCGAGGGAATTCCTCACAGTTCTGGTTCCACCCATCCTAGCTTGGCTGCTCCTCTACATGTGGGAGATACCTGCGTCTATTCCCATTGTCAGCAAAAGTGGAGTTTGCCATGCAGAAGGAAAAGAGCCCAAAAACTCACTCCTCGGTCCCGCTGGGTAGGGATTCTCATGCCCTCGACACGCTTGGTAGTAAGGCCTACCAAGGCTCCATGCTGGTGTGCCGCATCCAGGCTTACCAGCTATAAATAGATATGTTCCTTCGTGACCTCACGAAGGAGCTCGGAGGTTTTCCAGGTGGGCCTCAACTGCGGTTTCCTCCGTTGTTTCCAGTCCCTCCTGAAGTCAGTGGGGGACTGTTCAAAGTACCTTTCTCGTGCTGCATACGGCAGCTTCTAGTCCTCTGCTTGGGTAGTGGCTGCTGGCATTGGGGCCAGGCGACAAGCTTGGCTTTAGTCCTCAGATCTCGAACAATGGGTCCAGGAGAAACTACTCGATGTACCGTGCCTGGGCGAGCAATTGTTCGGCAAACCAATGGAGGACAAAGCAGCGGAGATTGAGACGGAGTACATAACCCGCACCCGTCTCTCCCGAAAGACTTCTTCCCTCCCACGGAAGAAGCAACAGGGCAAAAAGCCTTTCTTTTAGAGGAAGGGTCTCCCTTATCGGGGCCACCCACCTTACCCTCCGGCGCGGATAGAGCAAGAGCGACCACCAGGGTCCGCGTAAACCAAAGGACACCAAAAGCCAGACCCCAACACCGGCCCAGTCGGCCCTGGGTTTTTGACACCAGAGGCATAGCCGCTCGTCCTCCGGCGACCCAGCTACCAATGGGAGGGCGCCTGATCCACTTTTCTCCCCGATTGGTGTCACCTCAGACACCTGGGTTCTCCAGGTTGTCCAGGAGGGTTACCTCCTTCACCTGGACTGGCTTCCTCCACCCTTCTGCCCTATGGAACCCCCTCGGCTCCCCGTGCACCAGTCTTCTTGGCACAGGAGCTTGCCAACCTCCTCAAGGAATGAGTAGTGGAAGAGGTCCCACTGCACCTCAGAGGTTCTACTCCCATTACTTCCTCATGCCAAAGCGGACAGACGGGTTCCGACCTATCCTCGATTTAAGAAATCTCAACAAGTATCTGGTGCTGGAGAGGTTCATAATGCTGTCCCTTGGCATCTTGCTGCCCTTCCTCCAGCAGGGTGACTGGCTATGCTCCTTGGACCTTCAGGATGCATACGCTCACATCCTCATCCATCCCAGGCACAGGAAATACCTGCGTTCCAGGGGGCAAGGGAACCACTATCAAAACAGGGTGCTTCCTTTCGGCCTGGCGTCTGTCCCCTGCGTGTTCACCAAATGCCTCATGGTGGCCGCGGCTCACCTTCGATTACAGGGTACCTTTGTTTATCCCTCTCTAGATGACTGGCTCATTACAGGGATGGCCAACAAGGCCCAGGGGGCATGGCCTGCACCGTCCACCTCCTCGAGCACCTTGGCTTCGTGGTCAATTACCCAAAGTCTCACCTCACTCCAGTGCAATCCCTGGAGTTGACAGCCTTCCTTCCCCAAGACAGGGCAGACCGCCTCATCGCTCTGGCATCCATGATCCAACGCTGTAACATGGTATCGGCCTGGGCAATGCTCCATCTCCTCTGCCATATGGCCTCGAAGGTTCATGTCATCCCCGACACCTGGCTGCACATGCGGGCGGCACAATGGTGCCTTCGAGCCCAGTGATCTCAGGCTACAGGTCGCCTCCAAGATGCCGTCTCGGTCACTCCTCTACTCACCGAGTCCCTCGACTGGTGGCAAGATGCCGGAACCTGCTCCGAGGCATGCCGTTCCAGGCCCCACAAAACGATGTGGTCTTGACCATGGATGCCTCACTCATGGGCTGGGGAGCCCATTGTGGCAAGCTCCGCATGCAGGGGACTTGGACCTGGGAGGCGTCCTGGCAGCAGATCAACTTTTTCGAACTCCGGGTGGTCCTCCTCGCCCTCCAGGCATTCAGGCACCGTGCTCACCACAGGGTGGTGCTCATCCAGATGGACAAACAAGTAGCAATGTTCTATATGAACAAGCAAGGGAGCACCAGCTCTTACAACCTCTGCCTGGAGGCGGTAGCCCTGTGGTCCTTCGCGGTTTGCCTGGGCATAACCATCCGGGCCACCTATCTCCTGGGACAGGACAATGTCCTGGCAGACAGATTGAGCCGGCTCCTCTAACCGCACGAGTGGTGAGTCTGTCTGCAGACGGTGCAGCGGCTGTTCTGGCATTGGGAGACTCCGGTCCTAGACCTCTTTGCCAGCCCGGCGAACTTGCAGTTCACATGGTTCCCCAGCCCAGTTCCCCACCCGAACAGGGAAGCCCCCGATGTCTTCCTCCTGCCGTGGACTCACGGCCTCCTCTACGGCCCACCTCTGCTCTGCCTTTGCCCCACCCTTGCCCCCAAAAAATAATTTCAGAGAGGGCAATGTGCAAACTGAACAAGCAAGATTGCTAAACATTCTTAAATAGAAATTGCATAGTGACAGAATACGCAGCAATGGTTGTACACACACACACACAATACAGATAGGCCATCATCAATAAATGAGCACAAAACAAAAAGAAAAATATATAGACAAAAAAACCAAAAACCTCAGAAAGCCAAACGCATGTAGTGCAACACAAGAGAAACAGAAATGCATTTCTCCTGTAAAAGACAGCAGATGTCATAGCGCGAACTCTCCTCAAAATACAGCGGGACGGGGCCTCCGTGATTCTCATGGCCTTCGATGGCCTCGACAGCCCTGGTTCCTGCTGCTGCTCTACTTCTCATCAGAGTCTCTGGTTCCCCTGGGCGACATGCTGGGCTTGTTGACACAGGAGGAAGGTCTGCTACTTCACCCGAACTTGAGGTCCTTATCCCACATGATTTGGTGGCTGAACGGGTCGCTCTAGCCCCCTTCATCACCCAATGGAGGTCAAGGACATTCTGCTGGCCTCGCACAGGGACTCAACTAGGAAGGCTTATGCCTTTAAATGGCATCAGTTCACGGTGTGGTGCTTGGAGATACGGATTGACTCATTCTCTTGCCTCATACACTTGGTCCTGCAGTACCTGCTCCATCTCTCACAGGCAGGCTTGAAGTCCAGCTCGGTCAGGGTCCACCTGAGCGCTATCTTGGTTAACCATCACCCTATTGGGGGTGGACCTCTCTCGGGTCAACCACTGGTTTCCCGCTTCATGCGCGGGCTGCTGCTTTCCTAGGCCCCCATCCGACCGCCTCTAGTGGAATGGGACCTCAATGTCGTCTTCACACAGCTGACTCAGCTGCCCTTTGAGCCGATGGCGTCCTGCTCGCTTTGGCATCTTTCCTGGAAGGTGGTTTTTCTGGTGGCCCTCACCTCGGCCTGGAGGGTCAATGAACTTCAGGCCCTGATGGCCGATGCCCCTTATATGAGATTCTATGGGAGCCAGGTAGTTCTCCGAACACACCCCAAGTTCCTCCCAAAAGTTGTCTCGGATTGTCACCTCAAGCAGAAGATAGTACTGCCGACCTTCTTCCCGAAGCCTCACACCGACTGTGCATTGGCGATCCTCCATACCCTTGACTGCAGGAGGGCTCTCTTCTCCTACCTGCAGTTTATGCAGCTTCAACTCCGGCTTTTCGTCTCCTATGACCCTGCCTGCTTGGGGCTTGTGGTCACTAAGTGGACCTTCTCCATCTGGGTGGCGGATTGCATCGCCTTCACCCAGTCTCAGGCAAGGCTGCCCCTGAACCGGCGAGTCATGATGCACGGTGTTCATGCGAGGGTGGTGTCTGTGGCCCATCTGCGCTCTGTGCCGCTGGCAGACATCTGCCGAGCTGCAACTTGGTCTTCTGCTAACACCTTCGTGACACATTACTGCCTGGAGAGGGAGTCCCGTCAGGACACTGCCTTCAGCCAGGCTGTACTCCATAATCTGTTCGGGGTTTAAGCAGCTCCTGCCCTCTGACCCTTCTTCTGTGGCTACTGGGAGCATGATCTTCTGGGGACCCAGGGTCCTCGGGCTGTCTTCGGTTACTAGTGACTGCTCACGACTCACCATGGCATTTTTCTACAGGTCCTCATTAGCCTGTAGATGAGAATTCCCATATGTGAGGACTGACTTCCTGCTTGTTCCTGGAGAAAGTGTAGTTACTCACCTGTAAAAGGTGTTCTCCAGGGACAGCAGGAATCAGTCCTCATGCCCACCCACCTCCCCTTGGAGTTGCCCACTGTTCTTGGTATTTTTGTTTTTGCCTGAGCTATGTCATCTGACTGATCAAGATGGCACCCTTGGGCGGGAAGGGGACCACGCATGCGTGGTGGCATTCCCAAAAGCTTTTTTTGAAAGCTGGGGAAATGCTCCGCTTGGGCTCCATCGGTGCCAACGTCACGCATATGTGAGGACTGATTCCTGCTGTCCCCGGAGAATACCTTTTATAGGTGAGTAACTACGCTTTCTCAGCCTCGGACTTAAGAGTGACTACAAGAGTCACTCTTTTAGGAATCTTGTCCAGAGAAGACTCTCAAAATTGAATCAACTCTAGACTATCCACATTCACCTGTTCACCTGGGTCCACACTCACGGATTCAAGGACCAAACTATGAGAGATAATATAATGAAGTAACAATCGAGTCATCAAAAGCTGAAAACAACAAAACTTCCCTCATGTATTTCCTTAAAAGCTCAAGTGGAGAAAGCAAGTGAACAACTGGAAAGTTTAAAAATTGTAAATTCTTTGCTCTGGCCCTATTTTCTAACATTTCCATCTTGGTAGGTAATATCTATCATTAACAAATATATCAGATAAAGACTGCATTCCACCTACGCTACTTTCAAGTCTGGAGGTTCTCCCTTCCAGACCAGAAAGCTGTGACTCGTGCAGCTGCAAAGTTTTAACAGCAGGCTGAGAGAAATTGCACAGCTGAGTCAGAGTACCCTAAGTATCCCCTCCATTCGGGAAACAGACAGCCAAACTTCTTTCAAAGATAGAGCCACTCCCGCCGACTCAACTGAAACCAGGTCTGCTGATACAGGCATGGAGACGGGAGTTGGAAGAGGAGTTACCAAGTCCAAAGCAACCAGCATTAGGCCAGTCACATCCCGTAATTGTGGGGTAGAAGTAGCAGAAGGTAAAGCCGCCATTGCTATAGCAAGGTCCTCCGACACACACTCATATCATTCACTGCAGAGGGTTGAGGGGGAGGAGTACACAATCCTAACCTTAATGAGGCTTCTAAAGGAGAGACAGTTTCCCTGGTCTGTAGGGCCAGTTTTACAGTACTCACGACATGATGATCCATCGGTCCTTACACAGCCTGATTTGCAATAGAAACTTTAGCCGTAGCTTTCTGCATCCCCATTGCAGCACTCCCGATCCAGAGAACGACCCTCCTCAGCCTTCTTCAGATGCGTCAAGGGGCAGAACGTGTCCCTTGGGCCACGTCCCTTCGGGCATGTGACCATGGCCATATGGCTGTGGCCCACAGCACTCTCCCGCTTTTATCCTCCATCGCAAGGAGCTCTAACAAACCGGCATGCTCAGATGGAATCGGGACAGCACCGATGATCAGCTGCTACTGGGCAAGAATAGATCCAAGAAGTGCCTCCTAGGACAGCTTTTAAGGTGCCTAACTTTTGCCACCAAGGGATAACCGAGCAGCGGCTGAGTATTGAGTTTATCACGTTGAATATCCCGCCTACAGACCTTATCCTCATTCTTTTCCCAGAACACGCATATTTGTGGACTCTGGGTACATCATGGGTTAGTTGATAACATTGCCGCCTGCATTTTATTTTCAGGATGCCAAACCCTGCTTCTTTCATTCAGGGTGACGTTTAGAAAAAAAAGGGAAATTTACACGTTGGCTGTCTGGAGCAAGGACAAAGGGATGCACCAACTTCTTTAAAAGGCATTCATGAACTAATTCGGCCAAGCCATGGAGACTCTGTGGGCTCTCCAAAGTTAATTTGCAAACTATTAAGGAAATGGGGGTGGCTGTTTTCCAGAACTTGCAGCGGATCATTAGCCATCAACTAGCAGATCCAAGCAAAGGCTGCCATAGATTTTAGCAGGTTTTCTCCATCATCAACATTAACCCTCGCCTTCCACCTCCTCTCTCCATGCAATTCCAAATTATGTCATCCTCCAAACAGGCTGAAATGTATCTGGTCTGAGTTCAAATCAAACTGTTTCACACACCCCAAAGCAGGAAGTAGGGTACTAACTTACAAGCAGAATCTTTCCTCAAAGAGCAGCCAGGAAATTGTTAACACCTGCATGCTCTATTTTTTTCTCTGCAGTTATTTACAGTGTTACTGTCCTTAAGCAGTAGGACAACTCTGCCTTCTTTTCCTCCAATACTGTGAACTGCTAACATTTTAAAATTTTCCAGAAGCAAATAAAGAAATCTAGAACATGATCAGATCAGCATGATAAACTGTTCCAAAACTGATTTGTTACAGATACGTCTGTTTTTCATTTCAGGTTACAAACTGTTATAGCTGTTCAGGGAATTTTTTCAGTGGTGGTATGATTCCACTAAACATGCCTCACTATATACTGGAGGCAAAGAAACTATATCATCAGAGACCTGGAAACTGTGAGGTCAGGATATGCCAGGGAATGGTTTACAGCATGGAAAAATGACTGAATTTGAGGAAAGTAAACTTTTGATGATTCCAGGTTTTTGGACTCGCATTCCATTTTGGAAGCCTACAGTGCTGGTTTCAAATGTGGAAAAACAGGCACTACAAATACTATGCTTCATTGAAAGAGGAAGAGTGAAAAGCCTTCCCTCCTGAAAATCAGCGGCTCTGCTGGCTTAGCTCTGGGACAGCAGTAATGTTGTAGTTGGATGGGGCTGGAATTGCTGCACCGGCAGTGTTCATGGCACCCAAAAAGTCACTAGATTGCGAGTCTATGATTGCAAGGATCTGAAAGGAGTCAGTGTATGGAGCGGAGGAGTAGCCTAGTGGTTAGAGCAGTGGGCTGGGAACCAAGGTGCAAATCCCATTGACATTCCTTGTGACCTTTGGCAAATTGCTTGACCCTCCATTGCCTCAGGTATCAACTTAAGGGCTGATGCAGAAATGCTGCACTAAGCTCTAGCTCAGCATTTTGCGGGTGATTTTCCTATGCTAGTCTTGTTCTCCAATGCTGAAAGCAAGCTAGTACAGGAAAATTGCCAGCAAAATCACTGTGCTAAAAGACTCATCTGCATACCGGAATACTCATCTGCATATCCGTCCCAGTAGCCTCAGCAGAAGACTCCAGATGTTATCGCGAATCAACCAGGCAAGAACTGCCACAGACCTGCACTCGGAGGACTGGAAGACCCATCTGCATATCCGTCCCAGCAGAGGACTCCAGATGTCACCGCAAGTCAGCCAGTCGAGAGCTGCTACAGCCCCTGCACGCGTCCCAGCAGCAGAGGACTGGAATACTCAAATGCATATCAGTCTGGTCTCTATCATTTAATTCAGCAGGTACCAAAACTCCACTAATTGAACAATGGCTGGGAAAAATTGTATTACTAAAACTGCTGCCCCCATTACAGATTCTGGCTCTGTCCAGACAGACAGTCTGATGCCAGTCGACGAACTGGTTCCATGTGCAAGATGCCTGCAAGCTGAAACCCCCCTGAAACAAGTAAAGGAATTCAGGGAAGAGGTGGAGAGGCTGAAAAGCATTCGAGCCAGCGAGAAGTACATTGATGAGATGCTTCTTGAAGCATCCAAGCTTTCTGATAGAGGTGAAGATGGTATAATACAGAATGAAAAGAGTTGGACATGAGTCATCAGAGCCTGCAGAATCAACAATCCAACTCCTCCAGTCCTCAAATAGAAGAATCAGTATGCAGCCCTGGAAGTGGAGGAGGTGAAAGCAACCCAGGAAAGAGAAGAACCAGATCTCGAGCACCCCAACGCTGCAGAATCAGTGACCACAAGGAAGCGAAGGGTGATGGTGGTTGGTGACTCTCTTCTGAGGGGTACCAAGGCATTCACCTGTCAACCAGACTTGATTTCCAGGGAGGTGTGATGTCTGCCAGGTGCCAAAATCTGAGATGTTATGGAGAGTTTGCTGAGACTCATCAAAAATAATATTAAAGCTATAGAATTACAGGGCTTAAAAGGGAGTGAGGAGGCACTGTGGATTAAACTAGAAAGAGGGAAAGGGAAATTCATTTGCATTGGTGTTATTATACATATCTCCTTCACAGGGAGAAGAAATGGACAGAGATCTAAAAGAAACATACACAGTATTGCCATGAAAGGAGAAGTGCTAATGATAGGTGATTTCTATATGCCGGATGTTGATTGGCACATCCCTGTTGTGTCATCTAGAAGTAAGGAGATCCTGGATTCTCTACAGGGAGAATTATTCCGGCAACTGGTAACAGAACCCGCACATGAAGGGGCTATACTGGACCTGCTCCTTACCAATTAGGAAAGCATTTCTGATTTTATACTGGGAGATGATCTCACATCCAATGATCAACCATATGGTGTGGTTCAATATTAGGACTAGGGCTGATGAAGTCCATTCAGAGGCAAGGACCTTAGATTTTAGGACAACTAACTTTGCCAAGATGGGCCAGTACCTCAAGGAGTCGTTAGCAGGATGGGAACAGCTGGGGGATGTAGAAAAGCAATAACCACAACTGAAAGGGGATATTTTAGGGGCAAACCTTTTTGTTAGAAAGGTAAATAAATGCAAACGGAAAAGGAGGCCACTATGGTTCTCAAAAGAACTAGCTGAAAAGGTGAAAAAGAGACTGGCCTTCATAAGATAAGAGATCGCAGAAAAAGGAAGCCAAGCATTGATATTTGGAAAAAGATAGAGAAGCTAGAAAACTAGTCAGGAAAGCAAAGATACAAAAAGAAGAAGAAATAGCTAGTGTAATAAAATGAGGGGACAAGACATTTTTCAGATATGTTAGCGAGAGGAGGAAGTGCAAAAGTGGTATTGTCAGACTCAAGGGTGAAGGGGAGGAATATGTAGAAGCTGAGGAGGATAAAGCAGAATTGCTTAACAGATATTTTTGTTCTGTGTTCACAGATGAAGGGCACAGAGCAGGACTTCAGAAAACACCCACAAATAGGAACAGAAGTGAAGGGGATCATTGAATGATTTTCAGAAGACTGTGTTCGTGAGGAACTAGCTAAACTAAAAGTAGACAAAGCAATGCAGTTGGATGGGATACATCCCAGAGTATTGAAGGAACTTGGGGAAGTTCTAGCGGCTCCACTGTCTGACATTTTCATTGCTTCTTTAGAGTCTGGAGTGGTCCCAGAGGTCTGGAGAAAGGCACATGTAGTCCCTTTACACAAAAGCAGAAGTAAGGATGAAGTTGAGAAATACAGGCCGGTTAGTCTGCTCTCTGTGGTGAGTAAATGAATGCAAACGCTTCTAAAACAGAGGATAGTGAGGTTTATGGAGTCCAGTGGATTGCAGGATCCAAGGCAACATGGGTTTGCTAGAGGTTTGTCTTGTCAGGCAAATCTGATTGATTTCTTTGACTGAGTGGCCAGAGAATTGGACCGAGGGAGAGCGCTAGATGTGATGTATTTAAATTTCAGTAAAGCCTTTGACACCATTCTGCACAGGTGACTTACAAATAAATTGAACTAGGGACAAACCTTAAATTGACTTACTGGATTAGAAATTGGTTGAGTAGGAGGTGACAAAGGGTACAGGTAAATGGAGCTCACTCTGAGGAGAAGGAGGTTACCAGTGATGTGCCATCTTTGGTCCGATTCTTTTTAACACGTTTGTTAGTGACATTGCGGAAGGACTATCAGGTAAGGTTTGCCTCTTTTCGGATGATACCAACATCTGCAATAGAGTAGACACCCAGGAAGGAGTAGATAAGATGAGGGAGGTATCTAGTTAAGCTTGAAGACTGGTTGAGAATTTGGCAGCTGAGATTTAATGCTCAAAAATGCAGGGGCATGCATTTGGGCTGCAAAAATCCAAGGGAGTGGTACAGTATAAGGGGTTCGGTATCTCTGTCCACGAAAGAAGAGCGGGACCTCAGCGTAATTGTTTCTGATGATCTTAAAGTGGCTAATCAGGTAGAAAAGGCAATGGTGAAAGCCAGAAAGATGCTTGGGTACATAGGGAGAGGAAAGGTCAGCAGAAAAAAAGGAGGTGATAGTGCCTCCGTATAAGTATTTGGTGAGATCTCATTTGGAGTATTGTGTGTAATTCTGGAGTCCGCACCTTCAAAAGGATATAACCAGGTTGGAGTCGGTGCAGAGGGTGGCTACCAAAATGGTCAGTGGACTTCATCATAAGGCATATGGGGACAGACTTAAAGATCTTAATATGTATACTTTGGAGGAAAGGCTGGAGAGAGGAGATATTATAAAGAAGGTTAAATACCTCTGTGGCATAAATGCACAAGAGAAGAGCTGCTTTCATTTGAAAGTAAGCTCTGCAATGAGGGGACATAGGATGATGGTGAAAGGGAACAGACTTAGGAGTAATATGCAGAAGTATTTCTTTATGGAGAGTGGTAGATGCATGGAATAGTTTCCCGGTGGAGGTAATAGAGACGAGGACGGTATCTAAATTCAAGAAAGCATGGGACAAACACAGATCTCTACAGGAAAAAGGGACTCTAGCAGTTGATATGGAAGGGCAGACTAGATAGGCCATATGGTCTTTTTCTGTCATCATATTTCTCTGTTTCTTTGTTTCTATGTTTCTAAATATAGCACAAGGGACATACAAAACGATGAATGCCTAATTGCGCCCGATGTAAAAAAACTGCTGAAATTTAGTGCAGTTTTTTAATGTTTACTTTAATTCTGGATCTTTAGGCCTGCTTGTAGCAGGTGGAAAGATCCAGCATGAGCCAGGGATCCCCCTCGAATGATCCTTCCCCAATTTATGGCTCCCTTTGAGCCAAAACAATAAAATCTCCTGGTGACCTAATGGCTTCCTGCCCCCATCCTTCCCAGTGAGTTAGAACCTCCCCTGGGTGCCTTAAAATTTGGGGGCAGGAGCAATGCCCACATCCTGTCGCCCCCATGCTACAACCTTGAAAATGGTGGTGCCCGCCCCTGTGCTATGCATCCTGGGATGCACTGGGTGGAGCAAGTCTGTAATATAAGGCAAAAATTGCCTTATGGCAGACTGACTCCCCCCCCCCCCCATGGTGCATCCTGAGACAGTTGACCTCACATCATGTGTTCCATTATGTACCCCGGTAGTGTGGGGGTTGCGTGGGGGTAGTGTTTTGGGATGGGGCAATTTGTAGGGCAGGGGAAGTTGTGGTGGTGGTGTTTTTGGGCGGATGGGGCAGTTATAGTGGTGGAGTAGTTTCAGGAGAGTTAAGATTTGCGGATGGGGCAATTTTCATGGTGGTGAGGTAGCTACAGGAGGTTGTTTTTTGGGATGAACCATTAATAGTGCGGTGGGGCAGTTGTGAGGTATCTTTTCTCAGCGTCGGGCAGCTTTCCAATTCTGTGAGGATATTTTTTTTCAGAGTGGGGTCATTTGGCAGGTTGGTAGTAGGCATGTGCAGGGCTAACAAAGCTTCATTTTAACAACATTTTAAAGTTTTGTTGTAATTGCACATGTGCTACACATGCTATAGCTTTTTTGCACACACAAATCATAGGTATCTCCAGGAACAAGCAGGAATGAGTCTTCACATATGGGTACGTTGGTACCGACGGAGCCTGCACGGGAATGCTCCCCAGCATCCAATCAGAAAGCTTTTGGGAGCATCTCTCGCGCCTGCGCGGTGACTTCCCGCCTTTCCCACTGCCTCTCCTCAGTTTTCGTTTTTCCACGGAGCCAACAGGACGTCCTCCTGTCACCGCAGAAATTTTCTACTTTAAAATCCTTATTTTCTTGTTTTCTTGTGGTCACGGCTGTATTTCCCGCTGATACCGGTACCGCCGGTGCTTTATTCTTTTCCTTTTCAAACTTAGAGAAATATTTCTCCTCAGTTTTTTGTTTTAACTTTTTTGGGCCTACCAGGCCTTTCCAAGATGGATCCTTCTTCCCCTAAGAAGTGCCTTCACTGTGGAAACTTAGTTTTCTTTTTAGACTCCAATGCTTTGTGTCTAACCTGTTTTGGTCCTGACCCTTTTTCCCCTGATACTTCAGGCTATATGGTTGGGAGAAGACCTTCCCTTTTTCGAGTTTCCCTCGATACCGTTTTTCCTCCTAAGGTGAGGACACCGGTTTATTCTTCTCTCCAGGATCAGGTAACCCACAAACAGTCTGTTAAGACTAGCCAGTTCTTGAAGGGTAAGTCTCATGCACAGCATGATGACGGCTCCGGCCTTGCCCTCAAGATCCCATTGGCAATAAAACCCCGGCGGGAGTCTTCGGGCTCCAAAGCATTCACGGGGTTTCAGGTTGTTCCTGGGGCTCACCCCTCACAGAACATACCTGATCCGTGCCAAGGGGTGGTATCCGCTTCGAGCGGTACCGATAACCCGGCACCGGCATCGGTGTCGAGTGCTGCACTCTTCACCAGGGATCGTCATCTGGTGTCCTCGGTACCTTCGGGGCCGATCGATACGACCCAGATTGGCTTTCCTGTTTCCCAGCCATGCTCGGGGTTGGTACCGGCTTCGAGTGGTACCGATACCCCGGTATCGGCATCGGTATCGAGTGTTCCACTCTTTACCTGGGATCGTCATCTGGAATCCTCGGTACCTTCGGGACCGATCGATTCGACACAGATTGACTTTCCTATATCTTCACTGTGCTCGGGGTTGGTACCGACTTCGAGCGGTACCGATACCCCGACATCGGTGCCGGTGTCGAGTGTTCCTCTCGTCGCCGAGCATCGTCTTCGAACGTCCTCGGTACCTTCGGTGCCGTTCGATGAGATTCCAATTGACTTTCACGTATCGGCATCGCTGGTACCACCACCAACGTCGGTACCTTCTAGACATGCATCGATAGACTCGCTCGCTTCGATGACGAGTCTAGAATCGATATCCAGTCTAGATGACTTGGTACTGACGCGTTTCGGAACCGATCCATATCGTTTCCGGCTACGCAGTATCGAGGATATTCACCAAGGCTCTCTGGTTACCTCGGTACCGCTTCAGCAGCCTTCGATTACTGCTTCGATGACATTATCTCCAATACCGGTACCGGTGTCGGGATCGATTCCTGCTGTTCCATCGGTGCCATCGATCCTTTCTATGCCTAGTTTGGAATCGATGCCAGGCACTGACGATGCAGTACTAACTGCCTCAAATCAGAACTGTCAGTATCACAGTCCATCGAGCAGGATTCTTTTTCTGCACCAGTCCACTATATCTTCTGGTGCTCAAGCTGCTCCTTCAACCTCAGCTTGCCCAGGATTAGTTCCTATTGGAAATCCTTCTTTTCAGAAGTTTCTCCTTGACATGGCAGCCTTCCTTGCCATTCCTATTCCTGGTTTTTCTCTTGACCAAGATCCTGCAGAAAAGGAAAATATAATGCTTCCTTTACATCATTCTTTACAGGATCTTCTTCTGAGGATATGGGAATCACCCTTAAAGGTTCCTTTGCCTTCTACAGCCATTGACGTTCTGTATCAGGTACCTCCCTCTCCAGGGTTCCAGAAAAACCAACTTCCACATCATTCCGTTGTAGTGGAATCAGCAATGAGGAAGGTAAGAAGCAAGAAGAAGCATTCTTCTTATCCGCCAGGTCATGCATCTAAAGCACTTGATGCCTTTGGACGTCAAACCTTCCAAACTTCTATGCTGGCTTCAAGAATTATTTCATATATTTTTTATATGAGTCTGACACTTCAGGAGGTCACAGAGAAATTATCTCTTTTGTCTCCTTTTTTGTCAGAACCTAAGGCCTCTGACTATTCCTTGCTTCTCAATCATAGCAGGAATATCTCTTGGTTCCTTTCTCGTGCTTCTCTAGACTCTTTTGAGTCTGTTAGCAGATCCTCTGCTATTGCCATTGGAGCACGTCGTACAGCCTGGCTGCAGGCTTCAGACTTGAGCAGATGGGCACAACATACACTGGGTAATTCTCCTTGTACTGGAGAAAATCTCTTTAATAAAGAGGCTTTACGTCAGGTTGCTCATTGCTCCACTGACTTTCCTAGTTCTGGAAACCGTCCTAAGCCTTCTTTTTCCCCAGGGCGTAGGAAATGTCCTACCAAACCTTCTTTCCCTAGGAAAAGAAAGTTTCATCCTTCCTCTGCCCATCCTCCAGATGTACCCAAGCAAGGGACATCTCATCCTCGTCTGAAGTCTCCAGACTCTAACCAGGCTAATCATCGCCAGCAACCATAGGTTCCTGTATGTTGCAATCTACAGTTAACTTCTTCTTACCAGAAGTTATTCTTCAAACCCTACACTGGTTTTTCTTTTCAGTATGCTAAGCTATTCGGATATTTTTGTCCATGGGTTACTGAATTCTCCCTTTCTTTTCATTATAAAGGGAGATTACAATTATCCCGTGATAGTTTCTGTCCCCACAGGGACATTTTTTCCTTCAGCTGACTTACCATATGATACGTCACCTTCCAAGCCCCTCTCTTCCAGGGTTTTCCCCTGCTCGAGTTGGTACCATACTGAAACACTTCTCTTTCTTTCCAGTGTAGACTTTTTGCTATCCTTCAATGCATGCTCTGAACAACTCATCAGACAGAGACG
This sequence comes from Ichthyophis bannanicus, assembly GCA_033557465.1. Classification (NCBI taxonomy): domain Eukaryota; kingdom Metazoa; phylum Chordata; class Amphibia; order Gymnophiona; family Ichthyophiidae; genus Ichthyophis; species Ichthyophis bannanicus. The sequence goes on from CM066033.1 coordinate 552,275,747, forward strand.
GGAATATCTCCGCTCCCTCTGTCTTTTTTTCTCCCTGTTTTTATACAGGGAGATCCCCTCTACTCTTTTGTTCAGTTGCTGTACAAGCAGAACTTCCAGTGCTTACTTTAATGTTTCTTGCAAGTTACTTTCAACTATCTTGCATGATACTACTCACTGCAGGTTATCTTCTTCTTGCCATATCCTTTCCTAAGATGTGGCACCACATCTGACTGCTGTCAGTTTATCTCATAATTCTCCTGCACAATGCTCTCTGCAATCTTCAAAGAAGCTTTCCACTATGGGCCCTTGCTGTAGAGCATTGAACTTTGTCTCTGAGGGCTTTCCATATAATAGGAAAAACTTATATAGTCATCCATGGCTATATAGGTTCTTTATACCCTCTTGTCTCCTATTGTGATACAGAAGACAAGCTTTTTCTGCGTGAATGTCCAAGGAGTTCCCAATCTGGCAGGAATCTACCCCTTTTTTCCTTACAGCTTGGCAGTATCTTTTCTACTCCACTTGGACAACGCATACTCTTTTACTGTACATGATACCTCTGAGTCCCTTGACTGGGTCCTCCTGGTGTCTTAGTCTATGCGTTTTCTTGTCCTCTGGACATGTCAGAGTCCTAAAGTACTCCTGACGTGCTCTTACCAGACTGCTATTATCCTCTGTTTTTCACGCAACCATACTGGTTATTCCACTGAATTACATTCCTGCACCACAGAAATAGATTCTCTATATATCTTCAGGTGGTTTTCACCCCCTTATTATTAGATGAATCTTTTCCCATCACATTCCCCATGTGAATGTTTTTCTGTGGTTCAGTTGCAGGCATGTATTCTCAGAGTCATATTCCTGTATGTATATGTCCTATACATACATATTTTTGTAATCTGTATGGGCATAAGCCATGCCCATCTATATCTATATATCTATACCTATATATATATATATATATATATATATATATCATACATCTCTGGACATATATGCACATATATATAAACATGTATGTATCTCCATATCTATATATCTATATATATCTATATATATATGTGCCCTTTGGGAGATGTCCATAGGACACTAGGTATTACCTACTATCTCCCTAACTGTGCTATAAAGTTTTTACCTTCTTAGGAGGCCCAGACAGTCAACTTGCCTATTCCCATACGGCTCAGTAAGTGGGAGCGGTTATACACACAATTACTGCTGTGACGTCAACAGCTTCTATTTTTGTTATAGATCTCCCTATCCATGAAGTATCAAACTTCATTGTCTTCCTATCTCTTACCAGCTAGGAATGACAGTGTACATCTTCAGTATTTCTGAGTACACTTCTGTTCTCCTTGGGAATAGGGGCTTTTTTCCATACCCCCTCTTCCCTTCCGGACTGGGCTAATTCTCCAGATCGGTCAGTCTTCTTCTTTTAGTCCTCAATGTTAATAACTCTATACCTAAAAGAGTTTTCAGCTTTTTCCCATAAAGCTTTCCATTGAAGACCTGCCGTTCTTCTCCTGCCCCAGTTGACACCTGGGTCACCTGCCCATTCCTGGTTTGGAACTTCATCCTCACTGCTGTGAAGTTCCCTTGAAGATTCCGTTACTGCATCTACAGTACACTCCATCACAGTTCTACTTCCTACAATCCAGTAGGTAAGCTCTATATTGTACTAGTTCATTAAATATTTAATGATACTTGACATACTTTCTAAAGACTCCTCTCTCCTGTAGTCTTTAGATTTGCTGTTCCTTGCAGCTCTTCTCTATTCAACTCCTACCCCCCATCCCTCAGGGGATGCCGGGGATCCAGGTTTGGGAAATGCCGTCCTGTCCCAGGAATACGCATTTTATGGGATCTCCCCTGGCATCCACAGCTAGGGAGTCCCCATATGTGAAGACTCATTCCTGCTTGTTCCTGGAGATAGCACAGTTACTTACCTGTAACAGGTGATCTCTGGGAACAGCAGGAATTAGTCTTCACAACCCACCCACCTCCCCTAGGAGTTGTATCTATCTCCTTTCCTCTTTCTCTCCTTCTGTCTCAGCTATGAAACTCAACTGAGGAGAGGCAGTGGGAAAGGCGGGAAGTCACCGCGCAGGCGCGAGGGATGCTCCCAAAAGCTTTCTGATTGGATGCTGGGGAGCATTCCCGTGCAGGCTCCGTCGGTACCGACGTACCCATATGTGAAGACTAATTCCTGCTGTTCCCAGAGATCACCTGTTACAGGTAAGTAACTGTGCTATATGCCTACACAAGCAATTTGCGCATGCTGTTCATTTTTAGGTGTTCAAATGAACCTGAAATACATATGTGAACTGTAGTTCAGGTATGAAGAAGTATATTTTGGGGCATTTTTGGGGGGTGGGGGCTATTTGGGTGAGTAGAGAACAGGGAGAGCGATTTTGAAAGGAGAAATTATTTAACTGCTCTGGTTCACTGTGTGTAAGTTTCTGTGATACAGAAGCTGGAACTCCTCCTCCCATCTTTTTTTGGGAGGGGGATTGTTTCTTTGGAACCCCATGTTCGATTTGGCCCTTTTTTTAAAACTGATTTGTCTTTTGTACCAGTTTTTCCCATATGCCAAGTTTCATCTCATTCAGTTAATTTTTCAGAGTTATTTTGCCCTCAGATGGACAGATAGACAGATATTCTCCAGCCCTTTTGTATAATTCTTTCTAACATCCACTGGGTTGGAAAGAACAGAAAAAGGATGGGGGAGGGGTTCAGACTGTGAGAATGCTGAGAGACATACAGGAATTATGGCTATCTAAAGAGTGTTTGGTGACAAGTGAGCAAACTGTGTCTCTGTAAGTCCCTTTGTGTTTCAACATCAATTACTTTGTTCTATGTATTAAGTTCTAAAACATAGTTCCATGTCATAGTTCCATGTAATTTTTCTAGTTTATCGTTATGATGTAAACCGCCCCTGATCTCTGGAAGGGGCGGTATAAAAATTATATGCAAATAAATAAATAAAATTTGGGGGGAAATGTGTGGATAAATCATATTCAAAATAAGTTTAAAAAATGTATTATATTGGTTTCATAGAGTAATTTTATAATTGGTCGTCTCATTTGGTAGTTCAAGGCAACAGCAACAGGATAAATTGGGCAGACTAGATGGACCAGACTGATCTTTATCTGCCGTCATTTACTATGATGCTATGAACATTTTACATCATTTTAATTTCAAATGTTATGTCACTGGGAGGTTAGTATCCTGATCATAAGGTCATTAGTGTGACGGTCTAGCCTGGAAAAATGTTCCCCATCAGGAATATCACTTTGTTCTTTTCTGTGATATGTAGTATTTGTAGTCTTAACAACATAAGAGTACGGAATGAAATGTTAAAGTTGACAGGTCAGTATTCAGATGCATGGTCAGGGCTTTTTCAAAACACTGGCCACAGCATTTAAATCTGTTATGTATATTCACTGCCGCTATCCACAGAAGCAGTGGCACTGAATATATCTATACGTACATCCCCTCACCTGGTTTGCAGCTTGTCATGCTGTGAGGATTTGTGTGCATCAGTGAAACTGAGATCAAAGCTATTGGTAGTTTAACTACTGGCAGGGTCTCCCAAGATGGACAGGTCTCAGCTGAGGTGCCAGACTAAGACAAGCCATCCATCTGAGCAGCAGCAGAATGGGCCAGTGTTGACGGTGTAGGATCACATTTCTGTGACAACGGCAACACCACTTGCATTACCTGCTCGGAAGAAAACCCTGCCAATGTGCTTCCGTATCTTGCCACGACAGTCACAACAAAACATTGCACTATAGTGCTGAAAGATGAGCCTCCCCCCCCCCCCTCCCCAGGTCAGTAGGCACTCAACTGGCTACTGGGGATGAGCTGAAGATCAACAATGAGCTGCCTGACTGAAAACAGTTTAGGACAACTATCCAGAGGGTCGCCATGAGTCGACGGCACTTAACAACAACAGCGTAGATATTTATATATATATATATATATATATATATATATATATATATGTTTTCAGCAGTGACGCCACTAGCTCTACAGATAGCAGCAATATTCAGCCTTTGTGCTGTCCTAAATTAACCTGCCTAGCTATAGAGATAGCATCCGAATATTGCATAATACCCCATAAAAATTAGTCAGAACACTCGCTGTCTGCCTTCCACACGGCATTATCCAGATAGTGCTAGGCCAATCTGTGATCAGTTTCAGCAGCACTGTGTGGATAGTGTTGCTGAAGTTCACAGATAGGGCCCTTATCTAGTAGCGGCTGCCACTCTACAGATAAGTGCTTTTGAATATCTGGCTCTAAATTTATAGAAACGGCCTTGGTTTTTTAGATGTATAAGCTTACGGAAACAAAACTCATGAACAAAGTTTTGTTGTTTTTTTTCTTTTTCTCCTTGCGTGTGTTCTAAAATTCACAACCAGAAATGAGGGCTCAGGCCTCGTCCCAGCTTCCACAGATCCCTCTCTTTTTTTTTTTTCTCTTTTCCTGCTTTCACTGGAATTCCACAGACAGTAATTAAGGAACTGAAGGCCAGCAAGAGGTCACTTAGCCTTAGTCAGTGAAGACTGGGATTGTTTACCACATACAACACTCCCTTTTTTCCTTGTGGTGAATGGAAGATTTGCTTAGAGCAGATGACTTATGCCTCTCTGTCAAATTGTGCAGCTCAGCAAGGAACTTGGGGATTCAGTCACCGAGCAGAAAGTAGCTAATTAAGTCCAGTATCATCCTTTCTTCTGCCTTTCTAGTTTTTTATTACTTCGCATATGAACAAGTTGTGCGGGAGCCAAATTCTTCATTTGATAATGCAACTCGGGAGGGGAGAAATTGCGTGCATGTGATTGCAGTCAAATGTTAATACTTGAAAAGTGCCTGGTCTCAAATTTTGAGGGCTGCGAGGGCAGAACTCGGAGCAAACACAAAGTGCTTGGAGGCATCATCTGGAATTGGACCGTAGGCCTGTTTAAATGCCGAAGCTGGTAAGTGCTTTAATGTGCCATGATATAGCTAAGCATGTGATGTTCATGTGTATAAAAAAAGTAGTCTTGGTTACTGCTGTGCTCAGCTATGAATGTGAACATCTGAGCTTTCAAGAGGGTTTTTACTTCTTTTAATTCTTCTTGAATTGTGAGTTGTTAGCTGTTCTTGTCCCCTTCTAACTAAACCTAGTTTTTCATATAGGGGATTAATGTGGTGGAAGGAAATGAGAGTTAACTTTTTTGGTGGTTTAAAAGTTGTAAAAGAATTAAAGAAAGGACACGTTTCAAGCTATGTCTGCTGAAGCTTACGGGAAAGCTCTTGTTTAGAAAAATTTATAAAGGAGACTTTCTGGATTAGACGGATAAAAAGAGCATTTCTTTATATTCTCAGGGCCAAAGTTCCCCTGCTCTGAAGGGTTTTGATCACCATAATGAGTGACACTTTTAGGAATATACTAATAAATGTTACACTGGAACGTTATAGGGAAGTTTTTTTTTTATTTGTAAAACGAGAAACTCGAGCAGAAAGTTTTATTGTTTCCAGCAGCCGTTTCTGCTTTACACATGCTCCGCTCCTGGATTCAATGTATATTTATTAGAAGGGGATTACTTTTGTTTGGATTGCATTGTGAGACTATTTAGTTATATTTAGCTGGCTTTAGAAGAGACAAGCTCGTTGAGTCTGTTTCTACAAAGAATGTTTGCATGATTTATAGTCCTCTAAAACTCAATGGATGTTGTTATAGAGCCATGGTTTTCATACCAAAGTGAAGCCAAGACAGTACTTCTAAACAGAGGAAATGCAGAATGTGAAAGTTGATAAAGAGCTCAAGGCTCCTTCGATCTACCTACTTTTCCCTCATGCTGCTATACTGTCGGCCCTGTTTGATCTCTGACCTTATAGTCACGTTCCCACAATTGAGGATCTTCCGTGTCAGTCCCATGCCTTCTTGAATTCTGATCTTGATTTTATAACCCTCACCTCTGCAGGGAGTCTCTGCCATGTGCCCACTATTCTTTCACTGAAGAAATATTTTCTGTTTCGCTCCTCAGTCTCTCCTCTTTCCAGTTATCTACTCGTTCCAGCACAGCAGACTCCGTGTCCCTAAAGTGCTATGCGTAGCCATCTGCCTGTGTTAGCCAGCCGAAGCCTCTACAGATTTTTGTTGTTGTTAAAAGTGATCAGCAGTCAGGAAGGTAGTAATTGGAATCCATCTAGTTGTGTATTCAGGTATTGACAGCAAACGTTGATGGTCACCATGCGGAAGCCTTGGTGTTTACAGATATCTTTTCTGTTCCTCGCTGTCCCTGTAGTCCATCATACCATAGAACTGGCTGAGCTTCTCGTTATGAGAACATTGCAGATGTGCAAGGTTCCACGCGTCTTCCAAAAGAAACTGAGAAGCAGACTCCACCCTAGGAAGAATGCCAAAGGGCCCCATAGGTCTTGCTCTTTCCCACTGGCAGCTGAATGGCGTGCTCTCTCTTTAAAGCAAGTATAATTTTGTGCGTCGGCCTGGTCCATTTGTTATGGTTTCAAAGTACGGAGCCAGCTGTTTGCAAGCTGATGTAATGTTGCCATGGAAACTAGAAATGAAACACGTTGACATTCACCACAGAATTACTACACAGATTAGCCAAAATAATTAAAAAGTTGAGCCATCTGGGGGCTTACTGATGGAAATATCTTCAGAAGCATGGATGAAAATTAAGCATATTCATATTTAAACTAAAATTGGTGTTGCTTCTGTTTTGGGAATATTTTTTGCCAAAAACATTTCAAAATTCGATGATTTTGCAATCATTTACCGTCTCTAGAGAGGGGAAGGCAGAGCACAGTTGTTTTGTGCTTTGCTTAGCCCGTAATTTGATTGTGTATGTTGCTCACCTTTGGAGGTTTTTTTTTTTTGAAAGCTTGCATGGCAGTTGCACATGCAACTAGAGCAAGTTTACGTGTGTAAAGGGTCCATTGCATCTAAGTAATGATTTTAGATAAATTGCTACTTGCGTGTGCAGGTCCGCAACATGCATTTTATTCAAAGAGATGTGGTTTGGACAGGCCTGGAAAGTATATGTGTCTTTCTTATTTTGCAAAGAAAACACACATCTCCTGCATAGAATCTAAATGTCTACATTTACACACACTCTGAGGAATGCGGTGAGCTAAATACTCATTTAGATCTGGGGTTTGGAGGAGTGAAGTGGGAGGGGCAATTTTATTTACTTCTCTGGATTTAAAAAACACTTAAACTGTCTTAACATTTGTGTGTTGTAGCTTTGCTCTTTTATCATCTCTACTTGGATGTCCAGCTTTTTAAATCTGGCACTTGGACGTGTAAGTGACAGCATTGACGTGCTTAGGCTGCACAATCCCTGCTTACACATGTAAGTGCTGCTGCTTTGACATTCAAAACCATTAGTGATGCTGCTCTTTTTTGGAACATGTTTCTGGAATGAAAACGCTGCTCCTGACTTGCTGCCAAATACATGTATATTTTCTGTAGCCTTCATGGTCGATGAGACTTTTGTAAAATATTCTGGAAACTGTGGACATCGCTTTTCCTATGTAAATGACTAATGCAAACTGAGGCTTTTGCTTACATTTTAAGGCAGGTTCAAGTGTGTCCATAATCTGCTAGTTGACCAATTTCTAGGATGACTGTACAGTCCATGGTCAAGAAAGACAGGCTTAGTTGTTTCTGGCTTGGGCCTTGATGTAGCAAGCATGCGTTAGAAGATCCAGTGCACAACTGCTAAAATAAAGGTTACTTTGGATGAATAAATTGTGAATTCTTATGTATGTTTTATTAATCCTACCTAGGATTTTAGATAGTTATGGACTATAAATGCTTCAAATTAATTAATTTGCTAATGGCATACACATTACCAGAAAAAAATACACAATGCAGAGAAAAGATGCAGTTGTTTACTGTATCGTGAGTAAACATCTTCCTTCCTGTCACTGCATAAGCAGAGATTGACCTATGCACTGACGGGAAGGGAGATTTTTAAAAACAGACCAGTCTCCTGATCCTGTTCTGCTCAATTCCCCCCTCCCAACCCCCCTCAAGAATTCTTATTGGTGGTCTAGGTGCTCCAACTCCTCGAACCCCCACAAGAAATCACATTGCTTGCCCAAATGGGCCCTGAACACTCACTCTTAACCCCCAGAAAATGTTATTGGTGGCCCATAGACCCCCTCAATCCCTGACTCTCCCTATACCCCTTGCCTTCATCTCCTCAACCCCTCTAGTACATCCAGGATTGGAAGATAGGAACAGTGCCCACACATTCCTGTCTCTTTACTACCATCTTGAAAAATGGTAATGTTTGACCCATACAGCGCATCCCAGAATGCACTGTATGAGGTCAGATGCCACCATTTTTTTAAAATGGCAGTATGGAGGCAGGAGCATATGAGCATTGCTTCTGCCTCCCAAAAATTGGAGAGTACAAAGGGACTGGGACATCCTGGGCTACCAGTGACATCTTTTAAGGAGTTCGGGTGGGGGGCGTGGTGACCCACTTGGACCACCAGTGAAATTTCTTGAAGGGTTAGGGGTAAGGGGGCCCGTTTGGACTATCAGGGGTGATTCTTCCGTTCAGATGACCCTTTTACTCCTGGCTGCATTCTGCTGGTGTGAAAATTCAGTGTTAAGGAAAGTTATATTGCAGTTTTTTACATTGGGAACAATTACATATGTGGTCGTTTTCTTGTGATTTGCATGCTCACTGTGCTGTCCTTTAGTGCTTGAGATTTTCCTGTGCTGGAGGTCTTTCCGTATCAGGAGTAATACTAGCGTGGGTCGGTCTCGATCAGACTGCTGCGGAAAGCATAGCACAGCTTACTGAATTCCCCCCTTGCTTGATTTCCATTATATTCGGGAAGCTAGGGTTCCACTTTTTAGTAGCCATCATTTTTATTATAATTTAAGTACAAAGTACGTCCAGGATACATACAGTTTTTCAAATAAACCACAAATAAACGCATAACATGTATGTTTCGGATAGGGGGCCTAGTGAAGATGTTTATTATATTATATAGTATATTAATATAGTATATTATAAAGTGAGGCATGTGAGTACCTCACTTTAGGAAACAGACTGTCTACGCATGCGAGGGGATGCATGTCAGCTATAAAGGGGGTTATAAAATTATCCTCCACATGTGTATGTTTCCGTCTAAAATCTCCCCTTATGCTTGCACCCAGCAGTGTCAGGCACACAGGTATATTTATGACTGCTCTGGAGACGGCAGGCATTCCGATGATTATATATGTATACTGTCTGTTGCATTTCGCAAAGTATATGTGCAAACCCCAAACTTCACTCGGCTCTGCTCTGGGAACACCTGTTTTATAAGCATATGAAAGTTTCCACAGGATACTTCTCTGCTTGTACTGTTATGTGTGTATATTGTGACAAATTTTGCATAGCCAGCTTTCTAAATTTGCCCTTCAGTCCTTTAAATGTTCAGTTTCATTTTGCATGTATGGGTGTGCATACACTAGCGGAAAAAATTTTGGATACACCTGTAAAATTCGAGCTCTCCGTGATAATATCTGTCTTACTTACGTTAATTAAGTATTCTATAGATTAGATACTCTATGCAGATTGTTGCCATAACATTTGGGAACATATTACAAACGAATATCATCAACATTTATCAGAAAAAACTTTGATTTGGAGTCAGACAAGGTAATTGATGTCTTTTTCTCCGGAAAATGATATTTTTCATGAAACTGTCGAGCCACTTTAAGCAGGTTTTATGCAGAATCTCATGTATAAGCTGACGCTTCAGGTAATGTGTGCTATACTGCCAGGTGTATACAAGCTGTATCAGTCATATTTGTGCTTTTGTTATTTTTACAAATTTATTTTATTTATTAGCGAAAATATTTTTAAAAATATGACAAACGCGGAAGTAAGGATGTGGTTGAAAACTACAGGCCGGTTAGTTTAACTTCGGTGGTGAGTAAATTATTGGAAAAGCTGCTGTAAGAGAAAACAGTGAGGTTTCTGGAGTCCAGCGGATTACAGGATCCGAGGCAGCATGCATTCACCAGAGGCAGGTCTTGTCAGACAAATCTGATTGATTTCTTTGACTGGGTGACCAGGGAGTTGGACCGAGGGAGAGCCCTAAATGTGGTGTATTTAGATTTCAGTAAAGCCTTTGACACAGGCTCACTGGCTCACAGGCGACTTATAAACAAACTGAGCACCCTAGGGATGGGACCCTAAAGTTACTGCTTGGGTTAGAAATTGGTTGGGTGGGAGGCGACAAAGAGTACAAGTAAATGGAGCTCACTCTGAGGAGAAGGATTTTTACCAGTGGTGTGCCCCAGGGATCTGTCCTTGGTCAGATTCTTTTTAACATCTTTGTTAGTGATATAGCGGAAGGGCTGTCAGGTAAGGTTTGCCTCTTTGCGGATGATACCAAAATCTGCAATAGAGTAGACACCCAGGAAGGTGTAGATAACATGAGGAGGGATCTAGCTAAGTTTGAAGAATGGTCTAGAATCTGGCAGCTGGGATTTAATGTTAACAAATGTAAGGTCATGCATTTGGGCTGCAGCAATCCAACGGAGCAATATAGTATAGGGGGTGAAGTACTTTTGTCCACTAAAGCAGAGTGGGACCTAGGCTTGGTTGTGTCTGATGATCTTAAAGTAGCTAAACAGGTAGAAAAGGCGACAGCAAAAGCTAGAAGGATGCTTGGGTGCATACGGAGAGGAATGGCTAGCAGAAAAAAGGAGGTGATAATGCCTCTGTATAAGTCTTTGGTGCAACCTCATTTGGAGTATAGTGTGCAATTCTGGAGACCGTACCTTCAAAAGGATGTGAACAGGATGGAGTCGGTGCAGAGGGTGGCTACTAAAATGATTAGTGGTCTTCATTATAAAGCATATGAGGACAGACTGAAGGATCTTAATATGTACACCTTAGAGGAAAGGTGGGATAGAGGTGATATGATTGAGATGTTTAAATACCTCCATAGCATAAATGTTCAGGGAGAGAGTCTCTTCCATTTGAAAGCAAGTTCTGCTACGAGTGGACATGGAATGAGGGTGAAGGGAGATAGATTCAGGAGTGATATGCGGAAATATTTCTTTACGGAAAGAATAGTGGATCCATGGAATAGTCTCCCAGTGGAGGTGGTAGAGATGAGGACAGTAACTGAATTCAAAAAAGCATGGGACAAACACAGAGGATCTCTAAAGGTAAAAAGGGGACTGTTGTAGTTGTTGATATGGAAGGACAGACTAGATAGGCCATGTGGTCTTTTTCTGTCTTCATATTTTTATGTTTCTATGTTAATAAAAAGTTTCCAATTTGGAATATGTTGTTGTATTTTGTAGATTAATGATGGCAGCAACAAAGAGGGTTGACTGGTCTCCTAAAAAGAGAGCAACAGCCATTACTTTGAGAAATGAGGGGTACAGCCTTCGTGAAATCACTGAGAAGATGGGCCATGGAGTGACAGCATCTGGTGTACAAAAGTTGTGTGCTCGCTTCAAAGTCACTGAAAGTGTTGCAGCTCAGAAGGGAAGAGGAAGGAAAAAGTCTACAACTCCAAAAACTGACAGAATGATTGTTAGGCTGGCTTTAAAAAATCGTAAATCATCTGCCAAGGACATCAATCAGGAACTTATGGATCTTGGTTGTCCGTTACTGATCGAACTGTTCGAAACAGGCTACTCAATGCCGGTCTGAGTGCAAGAATTCCAAGAATTTCTTGAATATTTCTTGGAATTCTTGCCATCAGACCGGCGTTGAGTAGCCTGTTTCGAACAGTTCGATCAGTAACGGACACACCAAGATCCATAAGTTCCTGATTGATGTCCTTGGCAGATGATTTACGATTTTTTAAAGCCAGCCTAACAATCATTCTGTCAGTTTTTGGAGTTGTAGACTTTTTCCTTCCTCTTCCCTTCTGAGCAGCAACACTTTCAGTGACTTTGCAACGAGCACACAACTTTTGTACACCAGATGCTGTCACTCCATGGCCCATCTTCTGAGCGATTTCACGAAAGCTGTACCCCTCATTTCTCAAAGTAATGGCTGTTGCTCTCTTTTTAGGAGACCGGTCAACCCTCTTTGTTGCTGCCATCATTAATCTACAAAATACAACAACATATTCCAAACTGGAAACTTTTTATTAAGCATTTACATAAGAACATAAGATATGCCATACTGGGTCAGACCAAGGTCCATCAAGCCCAGTATCCTGTTTCCAACAGTGGCCAATCTAGGTCATATGTACCTAGCAGTTTCCCCAAGGGACACAGGTTCCACAATGCTTGTATTGGTTCAAGCATTGATATCCTGGGTCCCTTCTTAATAATGGTTTATGGACCTTTCCTCCAGGAACTTGTCCAAACCTTTTTTAAACCCAGCTACACTAACAGCCTTTACTACATCCTCCGGTAACAAATTCCAGAGTTTGATTACACGTTGAGTGAAAAAATATTTTCTTTTATTAGTCTTAAATAGTTTACCCTGCAGCTTCATTGCATGTCCCCTAGTCTTTCTATATTCTGATAAGGTAAACAATCGATCTACGTTTACCCGTTCCACTCCGTTCATTAATTTATAGACTTCTATCATATCTCCCCTCAGCCGTCTCTTTTCCAGGTTAAAGAGCCCTAACCTTTTTAGCCTTTCTTCATAGGAGTATCCTTCCATCATCCCCTTTACCATTTTGGTGGCTCTTCTCTGAACCTTTTCTAAAATCGCTATATCCTTTTTAAGATACGGCGATCAGAATTGCACGCAATATTCAAGGTGCGGTCTCACCATGGAACGATATAGAGGCATTATAATATCTTTTGTTTTATTTTCCATTCCTTTCCTTATCATACCTAGCATTCTATTTGCTCTCTTGGCCGCCGCTGCACACTGGGCTGAGGGTTTTAACATGGTATCCACAATGACGCCTAAATATTTTTCCTGGGTGGTGGTTCCTAATGTGTGGAACCTTGCATCGTGTAACCATAGTTTGGGTTGTCATTTTTTTAAAAATATTTATCTCCAGGAACAAGCAGGAATGTAGTCTTCACATATGGGTATCGTCGGTACCAACGGAGCCTGCGCGGGAACGCTCCCCAGCGTCCAATAGGAAAGCTTTTGGGAGCATTCCACAGCGCCTGCGTGCTGCCTTCCTGCCTTTCCTAACTGTCCCTCTCCAGTTCTTTGTTTTCCGCGAAGCCGACAGGTCGCACATCTTGTCACCACAAAAAAATTCCTCCCTTATTCATCTTTTTTGTGGTTGCGTCTGCCTTTCCTCGACGCTACACCGGTACCGCCGGTTCTTCTTTCTTTTTAAAAAAAAAAAACCTTTCGGGAGAGCTTTTTGAGCGGGGGAGTAGGCGTGGCTGTTCTTGGAAGCCGCAGAAGCAGTGCAATCTGGTGTCCGGAGGTCCTGCTGAGATCGGGCAGGCACACGGAGGGCAGCTCCGGTGTGGAGGACCCCTTCCTCTGCCTCTACATAACCCAGCAGCTCCCATACGCGGCCGCGTGTCGCAGCCTGCTTGGCGTGTCACAAGGGGCAGGTCACGCCCCTTGGATGCCCCTTCGACGCAACTGAGGAGCTGAGAGGTCTTTGTTTTCATGGGTAAGCGGAAAGCGAAGTTGACTGTGAAATCTGGAGCCAAGGATCAAGGAGGTAAGGTGGTGGGCCCCATGGACAAACATTTGACTTCCCGGTTGCCTGCTGTATCGTCACCGGAAGGGGCTTCTTTGAGCTCTCATTCTTGGTCACCACCATTGTTTCCTCAGCCTCCTTTTTCTTCGACCTTCTTGGAGTTGTCTCCTGAGGTTTGCTCTCCAATCCCTAAACCTGTCTCTCCGGGTATACCTGATGGTTTGATCTCCAATCCTCCAGTTGGGGAAGTAACTCTTATGGATATTTGGTCTGCTATTCATAATATTGATATGCGATTATCCTCTACTGTATCTTCTCTGTGTCAATTTACTCACGATGTTGTAGGTAAAATGCAATTTATGGATAAACAATTAAGTTCCTTTTCTAAGGTTCTTGCCCGTACTGACTCTTAGCTCCAGTCATGTTCTGATAAAGATATAGCCTTAATGTGTGATTCCTTAGCTTTTTCCTATCAGCTGGAGGTACTTGAGAATCAGTCTCGGGCAAAGAACTTACGTTTTTTGAATTTTCCTGTTACACACTTGTTATCTTCTGATATATTGTTAAAGAAGTATTTTACTGAAGTGTTAAAATTCGATGGGAATATAGACACTATTCATATGTATTACCTTTCTCCCAGATTTTCCTCTCTTGAAAAGGATAAGGATTTGGCTGCTTTATCTGATTTCATGGTTGGACAGGATATTACAGTTTTTCTTGAAGACTCTGCGGATGTCATTTCCAAACGTAGTACCCTTGTGGTGACTTTTGGTTCTGAGTCCACTAAGTCAATTGTTTTGCGGGATTATTTTAAGCACCGGGAAATCTTATTTTGTGGCCAAAAAATTCAAGTTTTTCCGGATGTAGGCAGGGTTACCCAGATTAGGCGTAAGCATTTTCTGGCATTGAAAGATCGAGTTGTGGCATTGGGGGCTTCATTTTACCTAAAATTTCCTTGTCGATGTATACTTACTTTTCAGGGGCAAACCTTTGTCTGTACTGAAGTTACTCATTTGCAGTCTTTTTTGACTGAAAAGGAAGTTGCTGAGTTTGAGGTGGTATGATAATCTGCTCCCCATTGTGGAGCTTCTGCTCTTGTTTTCCTGCTTTATTGTAATTAGTTTAAATTTAGGAATTGCTCTCTCTTGATGTGGGTTTTGATGTGATATAACTTTGTTTTTCCTTGGATATTATTGGATATGTTTATTTTGATATTGTTTCCTTAATCACATGTATTATTATTCAAGAAAATTTAAAATAAAAATATTTAAAAAACCCCAAAAACCTTTTCCAGTAATTTTCTCCTGAGGTGCCACGTGCCATTTTGGGCACTAGGCCCAACTTTTTCCCTCAGGATGGAAAAACCCGCTTCGGGTTTTAAAAAGTGTTCTAAGTGTGGCGGTACCATCTCCGTCACCGACACCCATGAGTGGTGCCTCAAATGTTTAGATCCTGACCATTCTATTTCAGAGTGTGTTGCCTGTGGGATGATGTCGAAAAGGCACCGGCAAAACCGAGCTGCTAAACTTAGCACCCTTTTTCCCTCCGATGCAGCCTCCGTGGCATCGACGTCTTTCAGGGCTTCGTCTTCCTCCCATGGATCTCAGGTAACAAAACATGAATCTAGCCGGTCCTCAAAGGGTAGATCTCCTTCTAAACATCGAGATGCTTCTGGTGTTAACCTTGAGGGACTTTCACTGGCAAAATTGCCCTGGCAGGAGGCTTCGGCTTCCAAAGCACTAACTGGGCTCCAGGATGTTCTCGAGGCTTCAACCTCGACAGAAAAACTGATGACATGTTCTGGGGTTCCGGCCGCTTCATCCGGCACCAATACCCAAGCATCGGCAGCGTCAATAGACTAGAGATTCTTGGCTATTGAACGCAGTCTGGCGGCACTTCTCATGGCCTCGATGCCCCTGAAACCGCTTCAGACCCTTCAACCAGTACTGGCACCGACTGCATTGAGATCGGCAGGTATTCTACCGGGACCGAGTCATGCGTCTCTATCCGGCATCGACAAGTCGGTACCGGTACCGTGCCTTGCACGATCACCCGGATAGGAGATACTTTGAATACTCGGATGAGTCTGAAGACTCTAAAAGCTCTGCCGATACCAGAGTACTTCTTCTTGAGGAATCCTCTTCTCCTTAGCGTAGGATGTCTCCACCAGAGGATATGTCCTTTCAGGATTTTATCCGAGATGTGGCCCGAGGTCTTTCCATCACAGTGGCTCCTGAAAAAGAGCCTAGGGCAAAGGAATTAGAAATCCTACAATACCCTAAAGCTCCCAAGGAGGCAGCTACCTTACCTATTCATGAGATCTTGCATGATCTCATGTTAAGAATGTGGGAAACACCTCTAACCACATCTCCTCACTCTCGAAGACTCGACACCATGTATCGAGCTCCTCCTTGTGCCGGGTTTCAGAAGACTCAGTTACCAAACCATTCCATGGTGGTGGAATCAGCCATGAGATGGATAAAGAGTGCAAAAAGGCATGCATCTAATTCTCCAGGACGTGAGTGTAGGACTCTTGACGCCTTTGGACGTCTATCCTTCCAGGTTTCCATGCTTTCTGCTAGGATCAGTTCCTATATCTTGTATATGGGAATGTTCCTTAAAGAGGTCACAGGAGATTTAGAGCTTATGAGCCCTCTCTTTCCTGATGATAAAAGGCAAGATTATCTCGCTCTTGTCAAACATGCTCAGGATGTTTCCAAGTTTGTGAATCGTGCAGCCTTTGACTGCTTTGAGTGCATAAGCAGAACCTCTGCCATTGCCATAGGTTGTCATGCAGCAGGAGCTGATGGAAGCAAAGATGCAAGAAAAGAAGCTGTTTTTCATAATATAAAAGATGTGCACGAGATGCAATTCCCGCACAGAGCTGCTAGAGGGAGCAGCCGTGCACTCACAGAGGCTGACTGGACACACCTAGCTAATCGACACCACCTGACAAGCAGCCCAAAAAGCTCAAATACAGGAGAGCTTTATAAGCAAGAGGCTGGAGACTGGAAGAGGGGTGGAGATAGAGGTGGACCGGAGAGAAGCCCCAGGAGCAAAGCCGTGCGAGAGAAATGCACCACGAGCAGGGGCCAAGAAGAAAGAAGCACCAGGAGCATTGAGCTAAGCCCTAGGAGTGAATGGGAAAGCAATGCTAAGCAAAGGAACAGTCACTTTGGGAAGCAGAGCAGTGCTGAAGGAAGAAGCCAGAAGTTAGGCTTGGAAAGAGTCCTGCGCTTACCAGGGGAACCAGTGACCAGACTGAAAGGTAACAAGAGCTTTCAGGGAAAAGACTGGCACGAGGATTATGTCCCAGGAGAACTACTGGAAGGAGAAAGTTCCTGTTCTACATGTTGTTGGAAGCCAAGGTATGCTGACTCTGTTTTTAAGAGAAAAAGCTCACCTCATAAGTGCCCTTTTAAAAGCAATGCTCGTTTTACAAGAAAGGAAAGTAAACCTACCTTGTATAACCCAGATTGTAAAAGCACAAAGGTAAGCCACGCTCACTGGCGAACCTTAGAAGAACTCTACAAACACCCAGAGAATAAGAATAGTGACTGGCCAGTTCCAATAGCCAGAGAAACCCCAGATACAGAAAGAGATAACTGACTCAGAGCCGATGCAAGTGGAATTTGTGGAGCCTAGTCTTTTGTCTCAAGAGGAGATGGACTGTTCTCTATGAGTTACAAGCAGTATAGAATCACTGCTAGACTTGTAAATAATATATGCTGACTCCAGAGTGTTACTTGTATGCTAAAAGGAAGAAGAGTATTGAAACCCTTGAGTTACTCTAGGATGCCTTAATTAATCCCTGTTACAACTGTGAAGCATAACAGTTTTTCTTTACCATGAGTTTGTTTCATTCCTGAAGTAATGGACATTTTCCTCTATGTTGTGACCCACCTGAATCTTTTGCGTAAAGGGAAATAAAAGCCTATGTTATCCCTCTACTCTGCATTCACAATTTACTTCTTAATAGGAGCTGAACTACTAAGACCAGGCTGCACCTGGCTCTTAAAGGAACTTCCTCTCATATAAAATATCTTTGTGTCCAACCTACCCCTATGACCACTGGCCACTAGGGGCGGTACGCGACAAGGTGCACGTAGGATTGCCTGGCTCCAGGCATCTGACTTGGAAATTTGGGTACAGGACAAACTAGGGAATATACCTTGCACAGAGAGAATCTCTTTGGCAAGAATTGGCAGGAAAAAGCTAATGAGATAGATGCTGACAATATCACTTTGGATAGATTGTCTAAATCTACAGCTGATCCTGCGAGGAAAAGATCCTATAAGAAACCATTCTTCAGCAAGAAGAAAAAGTTTTATCCCTTCTATACCCAGCAGGGACATCGTTTAGGTCTGTCTGCCCAAAAGGGACAGCAGCAACAACCTAGGCAAAGGAAGCCAAAACCAGCTAAGCTTCATCCGTCTCAGCAGACTCAGCTTCCACAGCGGCTTTGACTCCTATCTAGAGAACTTTGCCTTCCTGGCCCTGAAAGGCCCAGAACCCTCCACCATCCCAGGAAGGTTATGTGATTTTTCCCCCAGATGGGGTCAGATAACAGCAGAAAATTGGACTCTTGTCTATTGTAAGAGAGGGGTACAAGCTTCATTTCCTCAACATGCCCCCTCCTACAATGGTAAGACAGTTCAATTCTCAGACCTCTCTCAACAACCGATTAGGTCAAGAGGTCACTGTGCTCCTTGCTCAAGGGGCAATAGAAGAGGTACCCATTCCCCAACGGGGTACAGGGTTTTACTCCCCCTATTTCCTTATTCCAAAGAGAACAGGAGGACACAGACCCATTTTAGACCTCGGAGAATTGAAAAAATTCTTCAAAGAGAAGTTCAAAATGATTTCTCTAGGAAATCTGCTGCCATACCTTCAGAGTCAGGATTGTTTTTGTTCTCTAGATCTCAAGGATGCGTACACTCATGTTCTCATCCATCCAACTCACCGAAAGTTCCTTCGCTTTCTGTTTTAAGGGAAGCACTACCAATACAGGGTTCTTCCTTTTGGCCTGACCTCTGCACCAAGGGTGTTCACAAAATGCATGGCTGTGGTGGCAGCATACCTCCGCACCCTGGGAATATTCGTCTTCCCTTACTTAGATGACTGGCTCATTCGAGTCCCTTCAGAGCCAGAGGCCATTGTTGCGCTCTCTCGCACAATGTGCATCCTTCAGTATTTGGGACTTGTCATAAACTTCACAAAGTCCAACCTTGCTCCCACTCAATCCCTAGAGTTTATAGGAGCTCTGCTGGATACCAGACAGACAAG
Source organism: Ichthyophis bannanicus (assembly GCA_033557465.1). Classification (NCBI taxonomy): domain Eukaryota; kingdom Metazoa; phylum Chordata; class Amphibia; order Gymnophiona; family Ichthyophiidae; genus Ichthyophis; species Ichthyophis bannanicus. The sequence continues at coordinate 552,294,636 of CM066033.1, forward strand.
GGCTTTCTTTCCACAGCCCTGCTGCCTTCGCATTGTGCAGTTAGCTTCCCAAGCAGTGCTAAAACCTCACCTCACTGCTCGGGAAATGTTACAGTTGCTAGGCCACATGGCATCCACCGTGCATGTGGTTCCTTATGTTTGCCTCCATATGAGGGCAGCCCAGTGGACTTTATCCACTCAGTGGACTCAGACGTCAGGTTACCTGTCAGACAAAATAGCAAACTCAGATCGCCTTATTTTGTCCCTCCAATGGTGGCAGTCACCCCTAAACCTTCTGGTGGGGTCTCCTTTTCATCAACCCCCACCCCAAGCCACTCTAACAACAGATACTTCACAGGTGGGTTAGGGAGCCCACCTGCAATGCAAGGCTTCTCTACCCAGGGTACCTGGACTCCACAGGAGGCCTATCTCCATATCAGTCTCCTGGAACTCAGAGCAATCTTCCTTGCTCTTTGAGTATTCGACACCTAGCTCAGCTACAAGACAGTCCTAGTTCAAACGGACAATCAAGTAGCCATGTTCTATGTGAACAAGCAGGGAGGAACAGGCTCTCTGTCGCTCTGCAGTGAAGCTTTGCGACTATGGGCCCTCGCCAGAGAGCATCAGATTCATCTCCTTGCGGTGTATCTTCCAGGCATTCAAAACTCTTGGGCAGACAGACTCAGTTGAGTTCTGCTTGCACACAAATGGTCTCTCCATGCAGACCAGGTGGCCAAAAGTTTTCAAATTTGGGGAACCCCGGACATAGACCTCTTTGCAAGTCCACTGAATGCCAAATTTCCCCGGTTCTGTTCCAGAATTCCAGCTCAGGGTTGTCAGCATATTGATGCTTTCCTCCTCCATTGGGGTCAGGACTTCCTTTATGCTTTTCCACCCATTCCCCTAATTCCCAAAACCCTGTTCAAGCTTCAGAGAGACAGAGGTCATATGATCCTCATAGCTCCACGTTGGCCTCGGCAAATGTGGTTCCCTCTGCTCCTATATCTCTCTCAAGCTCTGCCTCTGGAGTTAGGATCTGCTCCAGATCTCCTTTCTCAAGTGGATGGGATGCTGTGGCATCCCAATCCCCAGTCTCTGCATCTAAGGGCCTGGTTGCTGAAAGCCTAGAACTTCACGGTCTTAACCTTTCCCAGCAGGTAAAGGATATCCTTTATGCTTCCAGGAAGCCTTCCACAAGATGCTCTTATGCATTTAAATGTAAAAGGTTTACCATATGGTGCTCGCAGAAGGATCTTAACCCTCTTGCGATACCTCTGGAATCATTACTGGAGTATCTCCTTCATTTATCAAATGCAGGGCTTAAGACCAATTCAGTAAGAGTCCATTTGAGTGCTATTGCAGCAGCTTTCAAGCCTCTAAATGGACAAGCTATTTCCTCTCATCCTCTCATAGCGAGATTTATGAGAGGCCTTCTTTTGACTAAGCCTCCCATAAAGGCACTACCGGTGACATGGGATTTAAATCTGGTTCTTGGCAGCTCATGAAACCGCCCTTTGAACCATAAGCCACTACCTCTTTGAAATTCCATTCCTGGAAGGTCATTTTTCTTATTGCAATCACATCAGCACGTCGCATCAGTGAATTGCAAGCGTTGGTGGCTGATCCTCCTTATACAAGGTTCCATCATGATAAGGTAGTCCTTAGGACTCATCCACACTTTATGCCAAAGGTGGTGTCGCCTTTTCATTTGAACCAAGCCGTTTACCTTCCTGTATTCTTTCCAAGGTCTGACGCCTCAAATGCAGAAAGGAATCTTCATACTTCAACTGTAAAAGAGCTTTAGACTTTTACTTACAAAGAACACAGCAACATAGAAAGTCCTCTCAACTCTTTGTTGCTTTTGATCCTAGTCATTTGGGACTTCCAGTCTCCAAAAGAACACTGTCCAGCTGGATTGCACAGTATATATCTTTTGCCTATGAGAGTAAAAACCTTCCTCTTGAAGGCCATGTCACAGCTCACAATGTGAGAGCCATGGCAGCCTGTATGGCTCATCTTCACTCTGTGTCTATCAACGACATCTGTCGAGCAGCTACTTGGGCTTTGGTTCATACCTTCACAGCCCATTACTGCTTAGACAAGGACTCCCGCTGGGGTGCCTTGTTTGGTCAGGCTGTTCTTCAACACCTGTTCCACACGTAATCAACTCCTACCCACCATCCGTGGTAGGATGCCAGAGATCCATAGGGGGAAGTGGAGCCCTTTTACAAGGGCACACAACTTTCTGGGGCCATCTCCCTGGCATCTGCAGCTAGGGGAGTCCCCATATGTGAAGACTACATTCCTGCTTGTTCCTGGAAATAGCATAGTCACTCACCTGTAACAGGTGATCTCCGGGAACAGCAGGAATTTAGTTTTCACAACCCACTCACCTCCCCTGGGAGTTGTATCTCTCTATTTCTCTCTTTTTCTCTCTTTTCCTCTCTCTTTTGTCTCAGCTTTAAACTCAACTGGAGAGGGACAGTTGGGAAAGGTGGGAAGGCAGCGTGCAGGCGCTGTGGGATGCTCCCAAAAGCTTTCCTATTGGACGCTGGGGAGCGTTCCTGCGCAGGCTCTGTCGGTACCGACGATACCTGTATGTGAAGACTAAATTCCTGCTGTTCCCGGAGATCACCTGTTACAGGTGAGTAACTATGCTTTGCTAATAAATAAAATAAATTTGTAAAAATAACAAAAACACAAATATGATTTTGATACAGCTTGTATACACCTGGCAGTATAGCACACATTATCTGAAGCGTCAGCTTATACATGAGATTCTGCATAAAACCTGCTTAAAGTGGATCAACAGTTTCATGAAAAATATTTTTCTGAGAAAAAGGCATTAATTACCGTGTCTGACTCCAAATCGAAGTTTTTTCTGATAAATGTTGATGATATTCGTTTGTAATATGTTCCCAAATTTTATGGCAACAATCTGCATAGAGTATCTAATATATAGAACAGTTAATTAATGTAAGTAAGACAGATATTATTGCGGAAAGCTCAAATTTTATAGGTGTATCCACAATGTTTTCCACTAGTGTGTGTGTGTATGTATGTGTGTATGTATTTTTATATATATATATATATATATATATATATATATATATATATATATATATATACACACACACATACTGAGGGGAATTAATATGGATAAAAACGTATTATTTGGCATCTAGACTGGTTTTTGTAGCTCTAAAGGCAAATTTTGGATCCTACATTTAGACGTCCATTTTGGAACTTTTACAGCTCCATTGGTAATTTAGAAAAGGTTCTGGCAAACATGGAGTTTTTCCTAAAACAGTGCAAGGGCACACTTATATTTGATGATAGGTTAAGTCTGAAGGAAATCTCAGCGAAAGAAATTCAGCAACTTACAAGTGTAAATTGGTATTTCATAACTTAGATGTGCACGTGCTGGCACTTAAACATGTATTTGGGACATTTTGCAATCCTACACTTATAAATGCTGCCAGTTAACTACTGAGGGTACTATGATTAGATTTGGAGGGGGAAATAAACAACGGTGGATTAAGAAGGATAACTCTCTTAATCCCTCCTGTATAGGGCTGGCCAAAATGAACCGGTTCAAAACTGATTAATGTCAGGGAGCAGCTGTAAATCCCTAAGTGGACAATTTTCATCATACATCTGCATTCACTATGGGCGTTATTCTGCCCTGCGAAGAGCGGGGATGAACGTCCAGTTTGGATGTTCAATCCCTGTTATTTGCAGAGGGTCGAATCCATTGCCGAAGCTCCCCATATGTACAGAGGAGCTGTGCAGGGAGCTCTGGATGGGTGCGGGCCAGAGGAGAAGCGTGGGCGGGGTGCAGGAGGGGCCATGACCCCGAACATACAGGGCCAATTCTGGTGGCGGCCCTGTACATCCGGGGTGGAGGCAAGGATGCACGGGGAACTTAGGTGGAATAAGTCCCCCCCGAAATTGTCAGCCAGCCACAGAGGACAACCCCAGAACAGGTGAGCGGCAGCATGGGTTTTCCCGCAGCCCGACCCCTTCCAGGAGTTGGGCAGCATGGAAATGTCCTTTTAATGTAATGCGGGGCATGGGAACTCCATGGCACTGAGGCTCCATGCAGGAGCAGAGGTGGGCCAGACTGGGAGATCGCTGCATGTCGCCAGCTCGCTGAATCAGGGCACATTGGGCCCGTCCATGCCCTTTACTCTAATTCTCCTCCCACGGGAAAGTCTAGCTCCTGTGGGTGTAGAATCAGGTGCAAATCCGGCCCATCCGGATTTTGGACATGTGGATGGGCTGGACGTGCCCCATTTGGAATTGGCCCCCACTTGAAGTGAGGAATTCATGAGTAGATTTTTGATCCTCTCAGACCATGCCCTAGCCAAAGCCCTACAACCCTCCTTGCAGTTTCTAAGTATTAAAGGCATCCATATATAAATTTAGCTCTTTCTAAAATTGCCATTTCCATGTGAATGCTATTTCCACATATAAATGCCAGATTTTACACATGGAAATTGTGGATAAGGTTTCTAAAATAATCTGACCATAATGTGGTCAGAGTTTTTGGTGTTCCCTTTTCTTATCATGGCAACTTCTACTGTAATGTATTAGGGTTTCAGGAAGCAGGGAGTGGTCATCTGGTTCTTGGGTCAAAGCATGATTTTCACTCGGGATTTGGCGTGTTGTATTGTTTCTTTATCCTTTTTGAAATCATGCTGCATTTGCTGAAAATCACAAAAAGTGCTATATCTGCGGTTGGGTTGCAGATTGGTGGAGCGTATTATAACATCCTTCAATTAATGACTAGAATGGTGGAATTGATTTGCAGTATATGGCAGTGATGAAATCAGATGTGAGTTTGTCTTAATTGACTAACTAATTTGTATAAAGGCAAATTGGTCTTGCTGGAGAGCATTTGATGCTATAAGATTAACCCTAGCCAGGATTTGACTTACAATGGTCTTTGGGTTTATGAAGTTCATTGGGAACAGTGAAATTGCTTGAGGAAAAGTCGAGAACCTACAGGGGCTGGAAACACGGTGCTGCATCGTGTTTGGTGTTGATATGAGTATGCCTTGACTTGCAGTACTGACGTAGTATTTAAAATGAAAAGTTAAGCCAACCAGCAACTACAGCTGTATGAGGCTGGCGAGGCCCTTTGCTTCAGTCGAACGTTGTGAGATCATAGGATGATACTGGCAGAAGAAACAACTGTAGCAGTGTTTTGAAAAGCTTCATCTTTAGGAAAAGATCTTCTTTTCCAACAGAAATTCATTACGAAAGATAAGTGTGACTGGGGGTTCACTTAGTATGATATCTTTCAGATTTTAACCCAGAGTGTTGAGCTCTTAATAAAGAAAAAAGGAAGGTTTGCCGCAAGAGAGGGGTTCCCTTTCATGGCAAATGGTCCATCAAAAAATAGATTTACTGAGTGTTTGAGCTTGAATATTTTAGGACATTGGTGTAATGTAGGGGTCTGGCTTTACTTGTATTTTTGGAGTGGCTTGCACAAGGCACATAGCATCCTGCTCCTCTAAGGGACTCATACATGCATTAGTATGCACGTATTTATTTTATTTTTTTTATTAAAATTTTTATACCGCGTTTTCCAAGAGATCAAGTGCAGTTTACAAATAACATCGTGAATTGTACAGATAACAAGTACATATTCTGTTACAGAGAGCGATATTTGAAACCTGTTTTATAGAGTGAACCTTGCATGTACTTCACATTATAAAATAGAGGCATATGGGGTGTAAAAATGTGCATCATTCACTTACGCCTGCCCTCTGACAAGGGTAAATGCCCGTACCTTGATTTGGCAGGAATACATGCAAGTTATACTAGCTTATAACTTGTGTGTGTAAATTTGCACTCCACCCAAACTCTGCCCTTGTGCATGCCCAAACTGAAAGCACGCGTGATCAGTCTTAATGCGCATGCTTACAGAATAGCAACCAGCCAAAGTACGCACATAAGTGCCCATTCGCGTACATAAGTACCTGAAAATAGTAATTTACGTGCCTAAATGGCGCATAGCTTTATGTGGTTCCTTTATAAAATTTCTCCGTCTATACAGTAAACGTGTGGAGGGAGGGCAGAGCAGGAAAACTATGCATATAGCAGCAGTATCCATCTAGTTTAAGCCTGTGGGATGCTGAGTTACATACGAAACCTCAAATCAGAAGGGTAGTTGCTTCACCTTCTTTAAGCTACAGCTGTTGCGGAGGCTGAAATCCCTGTTAAAAACATCATATTGCCATGGTGTCATACAGGCTGTGATTCTCCCCATTCTCTATTACTTTAATGCTGTTTGTTGTGGGTTGCCTGCGGTATCCTTCAGAGCTTCACAATTGATTCCAAATGTTGCCACCAGTTTGACAGATTACTCATGTTACGATCACATGAAGTCGAGTCCGTGTGCACCTAACTGGCTCTCAGTTTCTCTGTTTGAAGCGTGCTTGACTAGTGCTTAATGCTATAAGGTGAACCGTCCCATGCAATAACACCGGCTGTTATCCATTACTGTCTACCATATGGTTTGCACTCATCACAACAGGCATTGCTCAATGTGCCCTCATTTAAAATGATTTCCAAAGAGGAGGGCTGACGCTACCATTAGGTGAACTAGGCGGTTGTTTAGAGCACCAGCGTTTCGAGGGCGGCCCATTGCTGTTACTGCAATAACATTAAAACAGCAACACAGCATTTATCCAAAGCTTCCAGTGCTGCGTGCTGTTGATGCTGCGCTTTGACTAGCCGCTTCTGCCCCCTCTGATGCAGACTTCTTGTTTGCATGGGGGCAGAGGCAACTGGTCAAAGCGCAGCATCAACAGCACGTTGTCATTGCCACTGCCGCAGGTTCTGGATAGGGGCAGCATCAATAGACATCCCTCCCCCCCACCCACGGGAATGTTGCCACTCTAGGTGACTGCCTTGTTCATCTGTTGGGATGTGCTGGCTCTGCTGCTAAAGCCATCCCTGCAGTAAGGGGTGGTGCTGATAGTATTATGTTGTGGGGATGCTTTGCAGCTTCAGGGACAGGAAGTTTTGTGAAGATTGAGGGAAAACTGAATGAGCAAACTACATGCAGATCCAGAAGGAAACTTGGTTTTATATACCTAAACATGGGACTGGGGAGAAGATTTGCCTTTCAGCAGGACAATGATCGTAAGCACCAAGCAAAAGCAACAATAGATTGACTTAGAGAGAAGAAGGTGAAATGTCCTCAAAGGGCCCAGTCAAAACTCAGATCCATGGCAGGGCTCAATGAATTGAGTTTAAAGATGAACTTCTGCCACTTTGAAAGAGCTTGAACTAGTCCTCCAAGACAAATAGGCAAAAACGTCAGCATCGTGTATTGCGATGTTGGTAGACACTTAGCCCAACGAATGTCTAGCTGTTGCTACAAAAAGAGCTTCTGTCAAGTACTGAGTCTAAGGAAGACTGATGAGTTTGTTTCTTAATTAGTTTTGAATAAATCTACAATTATTTTCCACAGTGAACAAACTTTTACTTTAACGTTATTTATTTATTTAACAGGTTTTCTATACCACTTTATCCTTCGGTCAAGGCGGTTTACATTGAAACAAAACTTGATATATTGTAACAGGGCAAAGAACTTGGAGAGGAGTTAATACAAGAGGAGAACAGTAGTTGAAGGGGGGAGGAAGGGGGAGGAGGAGAGGGAATGGGAGGGGGACAGAGGCAGTTGCATGAAGGTATTATGTCTTGTCCTTGGTGAAGTAGACTGCGAATAGGTGAGTCTTGAGGGCCTTTCTGAATGTTAGTAGATCCTTTGTGGCCCGGAGTTTGCATGGGATTGAGTTCCAGAGAGAGAGAACATATAGGGAGAAGGCTCTACTGGATGTGATGGTGATGGATCTGGTGAAGGATGCTGGGGTGGTTAGGATGTTTGGGCGCTGGTTCTTCCTGTGCGGTTATCTTAGATCTCATGTATTATTGTTTGAAGGTGAGTAGCTAATAGGTCATTGAGGATCTTGAAAACTGTTAAGGATGACTTTACATTTTGTGCATTCAATGATTGGCAACCAGTGAAGCTGTTTGAGCAGTGGAGTTATGTGCTCGGTTATGCTGGCATTGCAGAGGGTACGTGCTGCTGTGTTGAGGGCTAGTTGAAGCGAGTGGACTATTTTCTTAGGTAGGCCTTGGAAGATGAGGTTGCAGTAGTCCAGATGTGGGATGATGAGAGCTTGAAGGACTGTGCGGAAGTTTTGTTGGGTTAGGAGAGGCTTGAGATGTTGTACAGTCTTGAGTTTATAGTATATGCACCTGGTGATGTTTCTTATGTGGGCAGAGAATGTTAGGTGTTGATCAAGGGTGAATGCATTTTGAATAGTTGTTTTCAGACAACAAAAGGTGAAAAATATACACGAGTGTGATCACTTTTACAAGGCAATTGGTTTTAAATGTGCTACCTATTATTTTCTTGGCATGTCCCCTTATCTCAGTAGTGTTTGAAAGGGTAAGCAGCCATTCCCTATCTGTCCGCTCCACCCCATTCATGATTTTATCTTCCCCCAAGCTGTTTAGCCTTTCTTCACGAGGAAGTCAGTTGAACCTTTTGATCATTTTGTTCACCCTTCTATGTACCTTTTCTAGTTTCTCACTATAACTTTCCTGAGATGGGGAAATTAGATTTAGCTCATGCCTTTTTCAGGTGTTCAAGGCAAGTTGCGTTCAGATGCAGTAGTCCCTGGACAGGGCCAGGCCGAACGTTGGTTCAACGAATTGGCACCCTAGGCAAATCTTAAGCCTTATGCCTCCCCTTGGCTGTCAAAATCTATTACTTAGTTTTGAATACCTTGCTCATTGCCACCCTCCTAGGTGACTGCCTAGTTTACCTAATGGTTGGGCCAGCCCTGTCCCTGGAGGGCTTACAGTCTAAATGTATACCTGAGGCAGGGGAGGGTTAAGTGACTTGCCCAAGATGACACGTCTGGTAGTTCATTTTAGCTTCCAATTAAGCATGGGCAAGACAGTGATAGGAGCCTCTGGGATGTTTGCTCCCTATTAGGCATCTTGGAGTCACTGTGGCCAATATGTTGAAATCTCAAGCTCGATGTGCAGTGGAAGTCAAAAAAGAAAATAGAATGTTAGAAATTATTTGAAAAGGAATGGAAAGTGAAATAGAGAATATTATGATGCCTCTGTATTGTTCCATGGTGTGACCCTGTACAGTGTGCCATTCTGGTCTACTGATGTTAGAACTGCTTTCCCTTGTGTAGCTGCTTCTGAGATGAACTGCATAATGTGCTGTATAACTTTGACACCATATGTAAACTTATCATACCAACAGAGTTATCTGAATCACATTCTTGCTGGAGCTTAGAAACGCTTGTTAAGCAGCTCCACTGTCTGCTGAATGGCTAGCACATCCTTTTCTGTCCTGGGCCGATCTCTGGTTTTCCAGACTCAAAGCTTAAAGGTCATTTGGCTCTCTTCCTGCCGCGCTTAGTGGGCTTTCCACAGTCACCACTGCCAGAAATGCTGGGAACAGGGGATGAATAAGTGTTCTGAGTTATCATAGCTGTGTCACAAAGGAATGGCTTGCAATAAATGGAGGATCCAGGCTATCCACTGTTTTTTGGTCCCATATAAGATGCTGTACTGCTTATCATGTATGCAGAGGACACTGTGAATTTGTGTTTTTGATCAAAGGATCATTTCCATTTCACAGAGATGACAAAATGTGGCTAAATTGGAAAGCTTCTTGTTGGTTTGCAGTACTAAAATATATCGCTAAAGACCCTCAAACAAAAGCAATAACTATTCATTGTAAAGTTCCTGTCTCATGATTTTTCAAGGCTCTGGTCTGGGTTCCATGCTTCCAGCTGCTCTTTGACAGTTCATTGAGATTATGGGGAACTACTACTGCTGATCATTTGTAAAGCGCTACAAGACGTGCATTAGAAACATGCTGCTTTCTGATGGGCTCCATAAGGGCTCGGAATACAGTCAAGGAAGGCAAAAAGCTGAATCAAGGGGCCAACAACTTTATTCATTTGAAAGTTATTTTCTTTACTTGAAGGTGTGTCTAGGAAATTATACACTGTGTACTTTCAACTTAAATTTTTCAGTTTGACAAAGTTGTTCTCTGCAGACAAACAGGGAATATGCAGGCACGCTTCAAGGTGCCGTCCCCAACGGCGCCGGTGTGCAAGGCTCTCCCCTAGCTTAGAGAAGCTATTTGGATTTCTCAAAGCATGCACGGTGGACCAGATTGCTATGGCTCTCTCCTTCGCCAAAATTCCCTCAGGTTTCTTTTAATTTATAACCTCATTCATATTGCTAATTTTCACCTTGTTTACTTTCGTTTTACATTTTGTTTCCTTGGTGGCCCCGCGGGCTGTTTTTCGGCATTTTTTTCTTTGAAAAGCCGGCGCTGCAGCTCAGGGCTCCCCACTGTGAGGCTTTCACTTTATAAAAAAAAAAAAAAAAAGAAGAAAAGAGGAGGAAACAGGAGCAGCGCTGCTGACAGAACAGGGCATGCTGTTAAACTGTCTCTAGCTTTCATCCCTCTAAGAAAAGAAGAATAAATATATTTTTCATTGACTGCTCATTAATCTTCAGGGAGCCCTACCCCATTGGGCCCAGACCAGGCACGACAGGGGCTCCACAGGACTGCCACGTGTCTGGAGGCAAACTTCCTACCAGCACCAGTGTCGTCGCAGCCAACCCAAAGCCTGCAGACAGACTGGGGGCTCTACTCCTTAGCTACTGAAAGTGGTGACAGAACTCAACGCAGCTGAAGGTAAAGTAAAATAAAAAACTAAACATCACAAGCATGCTGCAGACAGAAATGCCTCAGCAGGTAAGGCATTTAAGTACCCTCGCCTGCCTGACTCTCCAGTGTTGGGATAACCCTCTGCAAAAATCCAGAGGCAAAACAATCCCAATATCCCTGAATGACCGCAGTCATTGGGGACACTAAGCCCTAACTCTTCCCTTCTATCACTGCTACACAAGTTTGTTCAGGATACCACAGTCATCCTCAGCGCAACTTCTGCAAATCCGGCCATCCCTGCACTTAGCACACCAATGGATACACCCTCGGATCCCATGGTCTTGGACACCCAAGATTGCTCTCTGTGATAGCGTGGCAAATGCCCATACCACTAGAGGATGACGCCTTTTTGCTGCTTACCTTATTCTCGCATTAGCTCCAGAATACCTGAAGATGCTCTGGAGCCCCTGCCATTGTCAGAGCCCTTGGAAGATGTGGGTGAAGACCCTTCTTATCCAAAATTCCTACAGAAGGTGTCTAAGGCCTTGGATCTGAGTGACTTTCAATCCTCTACCAATAAGCGGGATTTCCACTCTATACTTACAGCTTGTAATGCACCTAAATAGATTTTAGCTCTACCAGTTTATCAAATCCTTCAAGATCTGCAATTCTCCATCAGAAAGAATCTCACTTCAATATATGCTACATCTGGCATCTTGACCTGAAATATAAGGTGCTATTAGCACCAGGGTTTGACCACCAGCAACTACCTCATCAATCCGTGATCTCTGAAGTTGCCCTTAAAAGTCAAAATCTTCCAAATTGACTCTTCAGACACCGCCCAATAAAGAACAAAGGACTCTAGATGCAATTGGTCGGGGGACCTATCAAAGTAGCCTTCTTGCAATGAGGGTTTTGGCACATCAGCTTCAGATTTTGCATTATCACCATGATCTCCTCTTACAGCTAGATGATACAAGCCTTAGCAGTGGAAGAGCAAGCTCAACGTCTCACTCATTTGCATGAGTCTTTATACCATATCATCTGCAGTACTTATGATGCCTTTGATTCAATGGCACACTCTGCCACCATGGCTATTTCAGCCAGACGAACAGCCTGGCTTCCGGGTATCTAGACTCCATGAGGACCTTTATGATTGTCTTGTGGATGCCCCATGTCAAGGAGATAGCCTTTTTGGATCCAAAGTACAAGAAGCAGTCTCAGAGATTAAAGACCATTCCTCCATAGTTAGGGAATTGGCTGACCAGCCAATGGAATTGACATTGCAACCCAGATGCTCTCAACTTCCTCATTAGCAGAGAGCTTACCACTATCAATATTTCCACAATTTTACCCTCTATGGAAATATCAGTCATATTCCAGGCAACTATCACAATGCCCTGTGGCCTTTCTGCTGCACCCCGTGTATTTAAAAAATGTCTAGCAGTTGTCACCGGCTATCTGTGGTGGCAGGCACTCTCTGTTTACCCATATCTGGATGATTGGCTCCAGGACCGTACCGAGCCCTGTGCAAGCGGTGCGGCCGCACAGGGCACGAAGACTTAAAGGGTGCATTTGGGCGCTCTGCCGTTGCCTGCCACTGCCACTTTTTCGGTGGCAGGCAGCAGCACAGAGACAAAATGCTCCCCTTAAGTCTTCGCGCCAGCACACTAAGCAGGTCTGGTCTCTCCGGGAAGGCTCAGACCTGCTTAGTGTGCCGGTGACTTGCAGATCGGGCGCGCACCCCCCCCACCCCCCCTCCTGCACCCCCATAAAGTGTCTAAATGGATGTGCGGTGGGGGCGTGCGCCTGATGTGCAAGTCGCACAGGGCGCATTTCAGTCTCGGTACGGCCCTGATTGGCTCATATTGGGACCTTCTGCAATGGCAGCGAGCCACACAGTTCAAGACACCATAATCCTCCATCACGCTACAGGTTTTGTCATAAAAATCTCAGCTCAGTCATCAGCAGAATTTCTGTTTCATCAGGGCATGCATAGACGCAACAAAGGGGAAAGCTTTCCTTCCTAACAACAGACTCAAGGTTCTGCGGGATCGCAGCAGCAGACTGCTTCACATCCGGGCTATGACTGCTCACACCCCGATTCAGTTACTGGGTCACATGGCAGACACTGTACATATCGTTCCACTTGCAAGACTGCACATGTGACCTCTTCAGTGTCACCTTAGGGCGCACTGGAATCAACACACACATCCCCTATGGATGAAAATTCCATTGGGCCCAAATGCAAATCTAGACCTTCAGAACAGTTTATGCTGGTTGGCTATTGCATCTCACCTAGTAGAGGGATGCCTGTTCCAGCCACCTCAGTCTCAACTTACCCTAACGACGGACGCCTCCACATATAGTTGGAGAGCGCATTTACTACACTTGTCCATGCAAGGACTCTGGTCACCACAAGAATGCACCCTTCACATCAATGTGTTGGAACTTCAGGTGGTCCTCTATACCTTTCAGACAATCTGGTATCCATGTTCTACAACAGACAATCGGGTATCCATGTTCTATAACAGACAAGTGGATTCCCTTTGACTGTGTCACGAAGCCACTTGCCTCTGGCCCTTTGCCTTCTCAATAAACACTTCACTCAGAGCAGTCTACCTGCCAGGAGCTCAGAATCAACTAGTGGACTTGCTAAGTCAATGCCTGGACCCACACACAAATGGTTCCTCGACACCGCAGTGGTATGCACGCTCTTTGCATAATGGGGCACTCCAGATGTAGATCTCTTCACTACTGCATCTGCCAAATGCAAACTCTTCTGCTCCATCCAACCAAGTCCTCTCCGATGGGTGCAACCTGCCTTTGCTATGTCTTGGGCTCACCGGTTCTGTTACACTGTCCCTCATTTTCCACTCATCAATTGTGTTCTTCTCAAGAACACCAGGACAAAGCATGCACATGTTTTGCTTTATAAAATAGAGGCATGTGGAAGTGCTGGAACCTAGGTGCTGCGATAATGTCTGTCCTAGAGCAAGTGTAGTTGGTGGCTCCTCGATTGATGAATTGGCACATGTAAATCATAATATTCTATAATGCCCATCAATTGAGGCCATGCCTTGCTCTGCGCAAGCTCCACCCCCATTCATGTCCCAGTGGAATTTACGTACAATGGGACTTAGATGTGCACTCCTACAGAAGAGCGACTGCCTTAAGCTTACACATAAGTGCCTATTCACGTGTATAAGTCATTTAAAATCGACTGCATGTTTTGCCCATGTACTGTCCTGCGCACCCTATATAAAATCAACCTCTTAGTAGCAGCCTCTATAAGGGCAATTTCATAAAGTCCTGAGTAGTTCAATACAGAATAAATGAAATGGTGTGCAAAACATATATATCATGATAATGACCAATTTAAAAAACAAAAAAGGCAAATAATAGCACTGAGAGCATCTAAAGACATAAACATGATCACAATATACAATGGAAAAAAAAGATAAAACAGATACCCTACCAGAACAAAGGCTGGTCACAGAACAGTAATGCCTACAATGGGATATAGTCATATATTTTGAACCAATGTTGTTTTCTATCTCCCATTGTAGGCATTACTGTTCTGTGACCAGCCTTTGTTCTGGTAGGGTATCTGTTTATGTCTCTTTAGATGCTTCCAGTACTATTATTTGCCTTTTATTCTTTTTTAATTGGCTATTATCCTGCCATGTGCAATTAGTATGCCAGTACCTAACGCACCTGTCTCACACTGGGCTGAATCTAACTCTGTGAGGGTCCATCTGAGAGCCTTAACAAACTCCTTAGCCTTAGAAAACTCCTCTCAAGCAAGCCCCTGGTCTCCAGGTTCTTCTGGGGCCTCTTGTTATCCAAATCCCCCTCCACCCACCGGCATCAGCGTGGGACCTCAACATGGTGCTCTCCCAGCTCACCAAACTGCCATTCGAGCCCCTAGCAACTTGCCACCTGCAGTACCTGTCGTGGAAAGTGGCCTTTCTGGTGGCCCTCATGTCCACTCGAAGAGTGAGCGAACTCCAAGTCCTGGTGGCAGATTCACCATATACAAAGTTCTATAGGTACAGGATACTGCTCTGCACACACCCCAAATTCCTCCTGAAGGTGGTGTCTCCTTTCCACCTCAACCAAGAAGTGGTCCTCCACCACCTTCCCACAGACTCAAGCTGGCAGGGAGGAACTAGTACCTCATACACTAGTTTGCAAACAGACCCTGTCCTTCTACTTACAGCAGACTCAGGCCCATCGCAAAACTCCTCAGCTTTTCGTGTCTTATGACCCCAGCAAACTGGGGCTCCCCATGTCTAAGTGAACTCTGTTTGCTTGGGGTGGCAGATTGTATTGCCCTCGCTTATGAGCGAGCTGGCCTTTCCCATGAGCACCGGATCACAACGTATCGCGTGAGGGCAATAGCCATGTCGTGGCCAACCTCCACTCAGTGCCGGTGAAACAGATCAGCAAAGCCGCCACATAGTCTTCAGCTCATACTTTCGCAGCTCACTACTGCCTGGAGAGCAAGTCCCATAGGAACAATGCTTTTGGCCAGGCGGTACTCCGTAATATTCTCGGGGTGTAGGTAACTACTGCCCTCCAACCCTTCTGTGTTCAGGCTACCAGAGTGATAGTGTCGCTGGATGCTAGGGTCTGCAGAGTCTCTCAGTGGGGACTCACCTTCAGCAACTCACGGCTACCCGATTGGTCGCTGTTGGTGCTGTCGTGGTTCGGTCCTTGACAGCCTGGAGCTAGGGAGTCCCATATGTGAGGACTTACTTCCTGCTTGTTCCTGGAGAAAGTGTAGTTACTCATCTGTAACAGGAATTCTCCAGGGACAGCAGGAATTAATCCTCGCAACCCTCCATCCTTCCCTGGGAGTTGCCTCCCTACCTTGTTTGATTTTTTTACTACCGTCCTAGCTATGTCATCTGACTGAGCAAGATGGCACCCTTGGGTGGGAAGGGGACCATGCACGTGTGGTAGCATGTTCCAAAGGCTTTCTGTGAAAGCTGGGAAAATGCTCCGCGCGGGCTCCATTGGCGCCGATGTCACCCATATGTGAGGACTGATTCCTGCTGTCCTTGGAGAACACCTGTTACAGGTGAGTAACTACGCTATCTGGTAGTCTCCTTATCCTCACTACCCATGCAAATGGTATTGAGACACTCATTAAGCATGTCTACTAAAAGTTAATGCGCATTCACAAATGTTAATGTGCGCTAAGTGCAGCAACACCCATTTATTTCTATTGGCACAATAGCACTTAACGCACATTAATATTTAGTAAACATGCCCCTAAGTTATTGCCAGGACAAAAAAGAGGCTTGTGAAGGGTTCTTTGAAAGCTGCCTAAAATTTTAGATGGGCAAAATATATTCATTTTAAAATAAAATAAAATTAAATGTTTGCAAATGATGTCCAGTGGCTATGGAAATGAGGCCCCGCAATGAATCTCCGCACATATCCCTGCATCGCCCTTGGGCTGGCCCTACTGGTGCAAGGATATGAGGCACTTTGAGGAGAAGAATGTAACTAGTAGTGTGCCACAGGGACCTGTTCTTGGTCCAATTCTTTTTAACATCTTTGTTAGTAATATTGCTGAAGGACTATCTGGTAAGGTGTGCTTCTTTGCAGATGATGCCAAAATCTGCAACAGAGTAGACATCCAGGAAGGAGTAGATAACTTTAGGAGGGATCTCGCTAAGCTTGAAGACTGGTCAAGAATTTGGCAGCTGAGATTTAATACTAAAAAATGTAGGGTCATCCATTTGGGCTGCAAAAATCCAAGGGAGCAGTACAGTAGGGGGGTGAAGTACTTCTGTTCTTGAAAGAACAGGACCTGGGCATGATTGTTTTTGATGATCTTAAGGTGGCTAAGCAGGTAGAAGAGGTGACAGTAAAAGCCAGAAGGATGCTTGAGTGCATAGGGAGAGAAATGGCCATCAGAAAAAAGGAGATGATAGTGCCTCTGTATACGTCTTTGGTGCGACCTCATTTGGAGTATTGTGTGCAATTCTGTAGATCACACTTTCAAAAGGATATAAACAGGATGGAGTCTCTGCAGAGAATGGCTACCATAATGGTCATGGGACTTCGTCATAAGGCATATGGCGACAGACTGAACGATTTCAGTATGTATACTTGGTTGGAAAGTCGGGAGAGAGGAGATATGATAGAGATATTTAATACCTCCGTGGCATAAATGCACAGGAAGAGAGCCTCTTTCAGTTGAAAGCAAACTCTACTATGAGGGGACAGAGGATGAAGGTGAAAAGGTATATGCGGAAATATTTATTTACGGAAAGAGTGGTAGTTGCGTGCAATAGTCTCCCAGTGGAGGAGGTAGAGATGAGGACAGTATCTGAATTCAAAAAAGCATGGGACAAACACAGAGGCTCTCTAAAGGAAAAAAGGGGACTGTTGTAGTGGTTGATATGGAAGGGCAGACCAGATAGGCCATGTGGTCTTTTTCTGTCATCATGTTTCTGTGTTTCCACTGCTTCCCCCTGCTCCTGACCCACTGCCGCCGCTCTCCAGGACCTGCAGCAGCAGCAGTGACTTCCATAAACTCGGGCACTGTGTTGTTCTTGCTTCTGTCCCCAATACAGACTTTGCTGTTCAGAAGTATTTGCTAACTCTGCAAGCCCTGAAGAGGGGTAGCAGTGACAGCAATGGGTTGACCTCTCACCACTGGCACTCTAGGCGACCGCCTAGTTCTCCTGATGGTAGCACCGACCCTTCATATAGCAACTGGATATTGCCATTCCTAGGTATAGCTGATGGTGGAGAGCATTCTCCAGGTATGGTCGGCACCCTTGCCTAGCCAGAGAGCAGTGCTCAATATACGTGTTTTTTAAACATTGCAGCTGAATATTGACCCAAACGTATTTACAAAGTAACACAAAGAAACAAAAGTGACAAAATCAATTAGCTATTGTCCCTATTCTATTCCTTACCAAGCTATTCAATTCCTCTTCTTAGGCTTTGAGGGGACAGCCCCTCTTCTTCCTTGTTCATGGGCCTTGGGGGGTTCCCAGAAATCACAAAGCCTTTCCCAGTACTTAGTCTAAGTACTCTTAGTGCCTGTGTCACCGGAGCTCTTTACAAACTGTAAAAAATCAAAACTCCTTTGCCCAAAATTCTCCTCTCTGTGTTTTTTTTACAGTGCATCGGGGTTTGTACCCCTCTGTAGACTGGACTTCCCAGTAAGTAAGTTGGCCCTACTGATCTCCTGACCAGTGTTGCCATTTCTGCAGTTTTCCCACTGAATTGGGTGACCTTTTTACCTGGGTCACAGGAACAATTTGTGAGTTGCAGGTTGCTGGGTTTTTGGGCTATTTGCCCACATTGCTTTGGGCGAGAAAATTGTGGGGGGAAAAGGAGCAAAAAAACAAAAAAGGCATTCACGGACTTCAGAGAAAGTCGGAGCCCTTGGCTACATCTCATTGGTCAGGTCCCAGTGCAGCACTACCAGCCTGCAGCCAATCAGGAAAGAGGAGGGTGGACCCATGTGACAGGGTGGGTCTGGCCACACTTGATAGTCTGCCAGACCAACCAATCAGGGAAGAGGAGGGTTGGGGTTAACGTTAGGTTGCTGTTTTGGGCTATTTTTTAACCCACTCTGGGCTTGAAACTTTTGAAATCTGGCAATACTGCTCCTGAGGGATACAGCAAATTCACTTCAGCAGATGAACTCCTTCCAGAACACTCATTGCAAGTCCCTCACAACCCTTATTTCAAATAATTTCTCTATTTACTCTTCCTCCATATCCTCTATTGGTCTGTGAACCTCCCGCTTGGTAGGCTTTTCTGGCCTAAGAGAGTCGCATCTCCTTCTCTACTTGCCCAGCCAGCCATCCAGAGCAGCAGCTTTACCAGCTGCTCAAGTATAACCTAGGAGCCCCATAGGCTCTCCCAGCACTCATCACATACTGGCAGATCTTTTTTTCTTCATCCCTATCCTCCAGGACGTTCTCTAGTTCCTTTGAAAAACACTTGATGGGAACTCACATAGAATTCTAATAAACACGAGGGCACATCCTACACACACATGCATGTACATATATGTGATATTGTACACTTCCACAGACCTTTCAAAATAAATCACAGGCCTCTTCCCCACCAGGACAACCAAGCTACATAGTGTTTTGTGAAACACTCAAGAGATCTATTGGCTAATGAGCAAACGGTTTTATTGATGCTATCTATATTTGCTCTCTCTCTCTAATGGTACACAACACACTGTACTACCAGAAGATCTGCGCAACTGTATATAGTGTCAGTACTGTAAGGCCGTCATTGTAAGTAGATAGAGGAGAGGAAATAGCATGTTGAACATGAGAGCCGGCTTTGGAATGAATTCTCTCACAAGGAAATGATTGTTTCAGCTCGTGTCATTGCTGCTGGGGAATGCATCTGTGTGTCAGTAATGTTTGGCTGGAGATGGAAAGCAGCTGGATCTGAACGCACTCCATCAGATGCAAACTGAAATTTATAACAACAAGAAAAAAGGGGGGAGAGGCGGATGTTGGGGAATATGCACTGTTGTGCTGCAGGGAACATCGGCATTCCCTCTACCCCCCCCCCCCCACCCCGTTGTTCAAACAGGAATGATATGTCCCACTTTAACATTAATGCATGAAATCTCTTCCTAAGGCAGTGTGAAAGTTGGGGTGGGGGGTGGGATACTGTAGCTGTGCCAAGTGAGCTGTTAACAGGACAAAAAAGGAGGGGCATTTTTCTCCCCATCCAAGAAGGTTTTGTTTATTGGGAATTGGTTGTGGGGGAGGGAAAAATCACTTGTTGGGAGGGAGGAGTTAATGGGGGGGGGGACAGTTGGAGAAGCAATTATGATGATCAGTTTTAAACAAGGAGTTACTGATAGGTCAGAACGAGCAGTCAGTAACCAAACTACAGCGCCAATGGCCCTACTGGAGCAGCCCAAGGTGATCTACATAACAAAAGGACAGGGTGGGGGATGGAGCACAAGAAAGGAGACAGATAGATACACTAAAGGAGCTTCAGGACCTCAAGGATCTACATATCCAGGAGAAAAAAATGGTGTGTTTCTCTCTAAAACCAAAGGGCTTATTGACAGCAAAGCCAAGTCTATGGGAATAGAGATAATTAGCAAGAACATGATGATAGAGTTGGCTTCACGTCACAACTGGACATGGGTTTGTTTCAAAAAGTGGGCCGTATAACAATTCTTTTTAAACCTTCTGTCTGTTTTCTCCCCCCCCCCCCTTCCACCTTGCTGTTTTGTTTATTTGTATTTTTTGTTTCGTAGTCTAGAGAACAATCGGATGATGAAACAGAGGAGTCGGTGAAGTTCAAGAGGCTGCACAAGCTGGTGAACTCCACTCGCAGGGTCAGAAAGAAACTGATTCGGGTAGAAGAGATGAAAAAGCCCAGCACGGAAGGTAAAGATGACTACCTGCTTCTTCTGCTTAACGATGCATACTCTCTGCAAAGACACATGCATTAACATCTCTGCTAAAGACTTCTTTAATGCTGTGTGGTGAATCCCTGAGACTAGCACATGTCTGTGCTTCTAAGATGCAATTTGGCCTTTCTGCAAGGTCATTTGGGCCGGAGTTAGCAAGGGATTTTCCTTCAGGTACAGAACAGGAGGAAGATCCTTAATAAATCAGACCCCTGGAAAGCTGCAAACATTATTATAAGTGTGCTAAAAGAAATAGGGAGAGGTGCGCGGCAGAGGGTTCGTGAATTGTTACTAAATGTTTGAGTAATTTTGCTTTACGATTAAAATTGGCATAAATTAATTGCACTTTAAAGGGGAAACACGTGTCAGAAGAAAGGATTTCCTTTTTCACTCTAGACAGATGTTAAGTCTTTGGTCTGTTTCTCAGAAATCTGTACCCCTATAGTCCTGTCTTAGTCAGTATTTGTCTTCCGCCAGCCCCTGATACCCTGGCTAAAAATGCCAAATGGCTCTGGATTTCCTTTTGAAACCCCTGCACTTTATTCTGCATGCTGTCACCTAGGGGGGGGGGTGGATAGCCAAAAGCATTTACATGGTTTGTGTTCCG
This sequence comes from Ichthyophis bannanicus, assembly GCA_033557465.1. Classification (NCBI taxonomy): domain Eukaryota; kingdom Metazoa; phylum Chordata; class Amphibia; order Gymnophiona; family Ichthyophiidae; genus Ichthyophis; species Ichthyophis bannanicus. The sequence goes on from CM066033.1 coordinate 552,315,384, forward strand.
GGGCGGCACCCCTCGATAACCAGGAAGCAGCAATATTGAGTTGCTGCCCAGTTACCAACACACGACAAAAGTTAGGTGCAGTAAAGGCTGACCTAACGTTTGCCTCAGAAGCTAACTGGACGGCAGCTGAATATCGCTGCTGCCTGGTTAGCTTCCCGGCAATCCGACCAATCTGGAATTCAATGCCAGGATCCAGATCTGGCCCTGGCATTGACTATCCAGGTTTAGAGTTCAGTGGCGGTGGCTGGTCACATTAGATCTGCTGCTGAATATCGAGCCCCTAGAGTATTACTTTGATGTGATGCCTATGCTTTAAGAGAGTAATTTTATAAACCATTTTCATATCTAACACAGCATTTTGCTTGTGTCAATGGGCTCTTATAAAATTAGATCACCCCTGAAAGTACCTGCGTGCATGCATGGCCCGGAGTTGGGGAAGAGGCACGATTTATGTGTGTATTTTATAAAATAGATGCATACCCGCTTAAGATATGCGGTAACATTCCTACTTGCTCTTGAGCCTTGAATGTAGGCACGATTTCTGCAGGATTTGCAGTAGTACTTTATAAAGTCACATAAGCCCCCAGGTATCTTTATAAAATAGACACCTCCCTACTCTCTTAACCTAGGTACCCTGTTATAAAAATTATCCCTTAAGAGCCAGAGCTAATTAAACGCTGCTTAATGCCATAGAAATGGAAACCTTGTCGCAGGCGCTGGAGCTGGTTTTCCCTGATATTCTTGTCCGAATCCTGTCTGGCAACCACCAATTATTTTAACTGTTTTGAATGATTAGTATTTTTTTTAATGATGAAAAGGTAAGATGATATGTTGGAATACAGGATTTCTATACATGTAGTTCAGGGGGCTGTAGAAAGCAGCACATCTCGATGTTCTTGGTTCTTCCTGCACTTGAAAGCTAGTGGAGAAATTTCAGAGGGAAGAACTCTGCCCTCAGCGCAGTGAGTGCTTGGGCTCATTACTGGTGTTCGCTGCCCTTGAGAAGATTGAGAGAATGTCAAAAGCCTCAGTGTAGGACTCCATCTTGTTCAAATGCACCGGGGTTGGCCTTTTCCCTTGATCCCTTTGTAGCTGAAGGAAGAGGGAGCCAAAGACAGAGAAAGAGAGGCAAATGAAGTGGGAGAGAGTGATAGAATGCTCTTTGAGGGAAGACTTTTCTTTACAAGTATTTATTTTGGAGGAGGACTTATGTAGAGCATACAGTCACACAATAGAGATTATAACTTGAATGACCACATCCTGTGTTTACCACTTTTTTTTTTACATTTTGGTAACTCTTCCCAATTGGCAAAACTAGAAATGATGTTTGACACCATTACAGCCTATAGCTGGGGGTAGCATAGATGATCCTCTGTCTAGTTAATCATGTAGAAAGGAAACCAGCAGCAGAACAGAGGAAGGGCAGTTTCTTCTGTAGATGTGGATGAGGTTTTGATGTGGCTCTTCTAGAAATAAGATCAGATGGTAGTCTAAGGTTACCCTTCTATAGGAGGACATATTGGTCAGCAACTAAATGTGGACTTACTACACATGACATATACCTTTTTTTTTTCTCATGCAGGAACGGACGAGCACACTATTGACAGCCCACCGATAGTGGATGACAAATCTGCGCTTTACGCTGGAGTTCACAAGAAGTCATTCTACTTGGATTCTTCTTCTGAAAAGCAGCCGGAAGAGGATTTGGACTCACTCACTACTTCCCCTTCTTCCACTAGTTTGGACACCTGGAATGCCAACAGGAAGTTGATTAAGACTTTCAGCAGATCTGACAGCCGAGGCATGATCAAGCCTCCCAAGAAGATGGGCTTGTTTTTTTCCAGCCCAGAAGAGGAGAAGACCCAGAAGGTGTCTCGCTCTTTGACTGATGGGGAGATGAAGAAAGGCCTCAGCTCAGTGAGCCATGGGGTAAGTATGGAGCGTGTTTGTTGTTATGGTAGCAGCAGGCAGAAGCATCACCATCTCCTGATCTCCTTGGAAGAGATCCAGAGTGTCCGTAAGCAGATTAGATTGAAAAAAATGGATTCTAACTACTCCTGTTCCAGAGCTTTTCTTTGCCAGCGCCCTCCCAGGAAGGGAGGGCACCCTACAACTGGTGATCAGCAACCGTTTCTACAGAAAGCCAAGGGAGGAGGTTGCGGCTTCCCTAACAGAAGGTTGCGGGGTCGCACATCCATCAGTGACTTCAACATCACCTATGTGGTGGAGCGCAGCCTTTACAGTCACCTGAATCTGTCACAGCTGGTGCGTCCAGTGACTGACAGGACTCTGAACAAGACTGAGAAACAAGACCTGAGGCAGTGCCTGCTGGAAGACGATGGGCAGGCCGAGAGGAAATGGGCTGCCACGGTGGACCGCTGCACAAAAAGGGTTTTCTTAAGAATTCACCAGAAGTCTGTGAGTCACGGAGCCTTCCGAAAAATGGCCTTTCATTTCCCATGAGGTTGCAGGCTAGGGTTATTACTTCATTCCAGCCCCTCCCATTAGAGACCTTAACTTCTTTTTATGTCTTTATTGTCCTCCCAAACATGCTGGCCAAGAGCCGTTAAATATAAAAGCAATTATGGGGAGTAAGTTGGGTTCCCCTGTGGAAACAAAAACTAGTATGATAAATTTTTCCTGACATCTTTATAGTTCAATCCTTTACTGCTTTCTACGCAGTTTAATTTATGAGAAAAGCATCATTATTTAAACATTTTTTCCTTGCATCTTTTATCCCCTAAACAAACATGTTTTAACCTCTAAGGCAGTGGCTCCCAAATCTTTCATGACTATTCACAGTGGCTATCCTGAACGCCCGACTGGCTGGGGAGCTCCCCAGGACAGGTTTGGGAACCACTGGCCTAAGGCCTTGCAGTGTTTAGGGATCCCATCGAAGCATTCCGATATCAGAATACATACACACATGACTCCATAAGTGTTATGATAGCTGACATCTGCTTTTATAAAATGTGGTCTTGGAATTTTGACAAATAATCTCAAGGGCATGTGCATATTTTTAAAGGCGTTGGCACAGAAGGCTGGCTTTTGTGGCATCAGGGCACAGGCTCACTATAACCCAGCAATTGTCATAAATTGGGTTTCTATAGGGCCATTTAGCCAAACCAGACTGCTGCGTGCTCTGTAATCCAAGATTCCAGTTACTTGTCCACAGCTGTCACCGTGATAGAGAACCCGGCTACTAGTTCTGATGCCTGATCCAAATGAGGATTGCCACAGAGAGAAAGAATAAGCTGCTTTAATTATTATTAGTATCCAAACCCAGCAGAGTCAGTTGAGATCCACTGAGATAAAGGGATATTTATTCATGCTTTTCTTTCATGGTGGAATGCTTCCAGTTTTCTACCATTAGCGCCCCTGATAAATCCCCTGCTCCTTTTGCCCCAGTGCAAAACCGGATCGAACGTTGCTAGATCTTTAAACACCTTGAAGTGAAATGCCATCGTTTAAAGTGAGTCAGCAGCAAAGCAGGATCTGAAATCAAAGATTTCAGGAAGCTGCCCGGCCTCTTGATTCATTGCGGCATAACGATGTGCATTTCTTAGTATACATTTGGTTCGTTAGTTCACCTTCAAAATTCAGTGCATGCTAAATTGACAGAGTGCACGCTAATTGGCAGTGCACTTTAATTTATTGCTTAGTGCGCATTAAGGGTTTTTTTAGGAGCCTTTTTTGCAATTTCTACATGGAAAATTTGTCATTTATATGTGGAAATGGACATTTTAGACAGGGTTAAATTTACTTGTGGATATCCATGATACATAGAAATTGCAAGGAGGCATGGTTAGGTTGTGGCCTGGGCAGGTCAAAAATCTACACATATATTCCCCATTTCATATAGGGAATGCACGCCTATGACAAAATACTCCATGTCAGGAATTTCAGCTGCTCCCTGGTACATCTGCATTTTTAAAAAGTGCTTGTTTCGCCCAGCTCTTTACAGAAGGGATCAAGGGATTATTCTCCTTAATCCCCTGTTTATTTCCCTCTCTAAATTTAAATTAAATATAGATGGCAACCTCTGAGTTAATTGGTGCCTTTACACTCCTAGGTTTGCAAAATACCTATTTAACATGTAGAGGCATGTTTAATAAAGTGCCGCGGTTAGCACGTGATTATACTGCAGTGGGGCATAGTAGCCATGGGAAATATGGGGGACTCAGCCTCAGTAGGGAGGTAATTCTACACTAACCACATCAATTGTGAGTCATTTTGACTGTGCAGCCAGTGTGCATGCATGCTCTGAAGGGCAAGCGCTAGGTGTGCCCTGTACTTGCTATCAATGCGATGCTGTGGGCAGCAGTAGGCAATGAATCCGCTAGAGAGAACAATCAGCAATACATGACCTCCAACCCCCCTAACAGGACATGTAGTATGTGTAGTGACCATGTTGTGACCCTGTCTGTGGAGATAGGGTGCAAATGCAGCAACTGAAGGAGCAGGGGGTGCTGTATGGGAAGGGGCAGGATTTCAGCAATGGCTGTCCTGTGGAATGGCTGTGGGAACCCCTCTCATCCTGAGTCGCCCAGGTGCCTGTTTACCTAATTTGCATGGATAGGTTACTAGACAAGGCTTAATTTCTGGCGTAACGCGGTGGAACGTAGTTCTGGCACTTCTTTTCAGGCTCCAGAACAACAAGAGTGTTCTGCTGCAGCCCCTTTCTTCCAGGCAGCCTGCAGAGGAGGGGAGGGGATGAGGCAGGAGCAGAGCAGAGAACAGTCACTGTACTCCCTAATCCAGGCCCTCTTCCTCTGCCCCTGGTTGGCCTGCCTCCTCCTCCTCACCAGCTCCACGGCTCCAAGTCCTTTTTTTCCACATATTAAACCCTGTTATCAGACCTCTGGTAGGGGTTGGACCCCCCCCCCCCCCCGTCACTTCCCTTATACATCTGGCACAGCAACCTAGCTATTGAGGAGTGCTACCCCCATGTGGGAGAAGGGAGAGTGCTAGAGTCTGTGGATCTGCATGCCTATCACAGTGACCACACAAATTTGGGGGGGGGAGCACATGGCTGGGACAGCTAGCCACCTCCTCCATCCCATGGAGTCCACACTGTTCAGACGCATCCCTTGGTCCACCACATAGGACACCCACCCCTCTTCAATGGGGGTGGGAGGCACTCAACGAAGGGCACCCATGCTCCCACCATGGAGAGGGCGCTAGAAGACCCCACATTTGCATGCCCAATCCCCTTCTGTCTCCAATCCTGGCTTTGTGGCCAGTACTGGCTTTTACACCGAGCACAGGCCCTATCTCCCTACTCCAGCACAGCTGATCACACCAACTGCCTTCCCATGTCTATCCATGTGTATACTGCCAAGACTGTTGTTGATGTATAAAGTTCATGTCTGCATATGGATAGACATGGGAAGGCTGCTGGTTTTCTGGCTGTCGGGCTCCGCTGCCATGGCAGCCACACGATGTCTCCCTTCTGATACCAGTGCCCTAGATGAGTGCCTGGTTCACCTGTGAGCATTGCCGTCCTGCATTGTCAGGAATGGTATATATGTGGGATGGTTCTGGCCTTTACAGCATGTGGGATTTACCACCAGACTTTGCGTTGGCAGATCAGAGGCTGGCAGTAGTTGCACCTGCGCTAGTGGCGTCGTTGTGCTTCTAGCATGCCACTAACATGAGCGCACCAACCACGTGCCTCTGCTGCCACCCACTCTCCACCCCAACTCTGCCCTAACCCTGCCTATTCACACAGTACTCAGGTAGTGCAGCGTTTTTAGCACGGGTGCCTTCTGGCCGCACACTTCCAATTACCACGAGCGAAAACACGCATTGACCCCACCCTAAATCCCGTGCTCCCTGCTACCATACATACAGTAAACATGCCTCGTAGGTTGTAGGATGTCTGCTTCCATGTGTAAGTGGCCAAGTTTCCTGTGCTCATTTTTTCCACACGTAGATTTGCAAAACGGCCCCTCTGGCTGTACACATTCATCCCTGCATGTCCTTATCCCTATTTTAGAAAAGGCTGCACGCTTGGCACAGCTGTTTTTAAAATACCACCAGACCTCAATGTCTCAATTTTGAACTACATGTACTATGTAAAATTTGTCTTCTTGTCAATTTAGTGTACACTAGAAATTCCCCACTAAACAAATGTGTGAAACTATCCAAAAATAACCCAAAAATCGGCACAACCTTATAAAAAAAAACCCAAAAAACAATTGACTTTTTCTTGCTTGTGTACAGGTCTTGGCTGTAGTCATATGACCTTCCCAGATTATTTAACACATGTAAGTTAGTTATTTGGGTTGATTCAAACACGGCTAAGATTTCATTAGATTTTTCCTGTTTTGTGAGCATGCCAAAGGCACAGACTGAGAAATATTGTATCCCTTGTAATGAAGGGCTCACCTGTTTCACAGACCCTGCCAGCTCCAGCCTGCTGTATTAATACTCTCCGGGGATTCTGAATCAAGTCTTGGTGTGCAGTAACCATTCAAGCCAAGAGGATACCGATTTTCTCCTAAAAGTAGCTATAAGAACATAAGAAATGTCATACTGGGTCAGACCAAGGTCCATTGAGCCCAGTTCCCTGTTTCCAACAGTGGTCAATCCAGGTCACAAGTACCTGGCAGGTTCCCTTAAAAGTACACAGGTTCCACAATGCATGTCCCAGGGTAAGCCGTGGATTTCCCGGGTCCTCTTTAATAGTTGTTTATGGACCTTTCCTCCAGGAACTTGTCCAAATCTTTTTTTAAACCCAGCTACACCTCCGGTAACGAATTCCAGAGTTTGATTACACATTGAGTGAAAAAATATTTTCTCTTATTAGTCTTAAACGGGTTACACTGTAGCTTCATTGCTTCTTTCCTCCTTTTCTGATTAAGAAGCAGGGTGATGGACAAGAGAAAGCAACCTTTACTTTCATTAAGCCCCACTGTCAGATCCCATCATGCAACACACCAGCTGATATCTGTTACATGATACAGTTATCAACAAAGGGGGGGGGGAGTTTGTGTCCTCTTTTTGAGGTTTTAAGTTTCCACGGACTGGTTCATTTTTGTTACATGACATAAAGTCTCCCTTTTAACACTATGGAAAGCTGTCGTCCTAGCTTTGGGGAGAGGGTCTGGCTGGAACACAGTAGCATTCGTTGCCTGCTGCAATCTCTGGGAAATTGCAATGCCCATGCATTCAGTGGAAGTGGTCATTCTGCCTCACCCTCATCCTACCATTTTGTTCATTTTGGGGATGGGAATTTTATTTTCGTACTCCGTTTTTGTTCCGGTGAATGGACCATGCATGGTGCTGTTTTCTGTCTCTAGAGTAGTGGTGTGTATTGTGACTGCATGACCGTTCCATTGTGTAGTCCATTCTCCATATCCACAGGGCATTCTAGAAGGCAGGGAAATGAAAAAGTGGCTTGGCTGAGATATAATTAGATGGTGGAGACTGGCCTACCAGGATAAGTTAAACGAGAGGTTCTAGATTCAAGCAACATTTCCCATAAGTGGCATAAATACTTTGCAAAAATACTGTTACAGGTTAGTCCTACTTGAAGGCAGGATGTATTGAAAAGGAGGAAAACTTCTACACGTTTTTTTTGTTTTCATAACAGGAGCAAAATGAAAATACACCTTGAAGATATGTTTTCTCTTTTATTGTGAGGGCTACTTCAGAGACTGTTTTGTTTTGAAGTTTTTTTTCTGAGCGAGTTAAGAACAGTGTATTACGAACTCCTTTTGCAGTAGGCATTTGCAGGTAGAAAAACATTTCATTTCATTCTGTTTTTATTTCATGCTCTTTTCTTTTAGTGCGCCCCAGAATGCACTAGTGCACAGTGCACACTCAAAGAAATAGTGCCTGGTATTTCATTTAGCACACTAATGCGCACTGAAAGTTTTGCATGCTCTGACACAAAATGAAAGGACATGAAAAGGCGTACTTGCGCATCCCTATTTTGCAGTCATCCAGTACAGCGAAACTGCCACGCGAATATCAGAATAACCATGGTACGTTTTCGATTTCTGCTCAGGTAGAGCCTTGTAGTGGAAGAGAAAATCTAAAATCTATTTCACAGATTAACAGTGCAAAGTATAAATTCAAAGCTGTCAACAACAAAAAGAAAACACTCACAGGCACATACATACACATATAAGTATTCTAGTAATTGTTTGATACTTTTTGCTGCTCAATATAAGCATCTGTCCTGAGCCTTTATCTGCAGGTCAACCTAGTTTTCATCCCTTAAGTTACTTCCTCTCTTTCTGAGCAAGGGTCCTCAGTCAGCAGCCTCCTAGGGATCTGATCATGTTATTCTTGTATTAGTCAGTAGATACTATTATAAAGTGACAGCAGACAGGCACCTTGTCTCCAAAGGGCTGTGGATACTCTCTCGGTTGAATCTTCAGCCATCCCTAGGGATCTGGAGTCCAGTCCTGAGAATCAAAACTAGATTTTAGCACGCAGCACTGCTATAGAACTCAGGGCCCGGCTAACCATTAGGCAAAATAGGTGATTGCCTAGAGTGGCAGCTTCTTGGGAGGAGCAGGCAGCAAGGAGCAGCTACAGTCAAGGTGCAACAATAGATTCTGGCAGTCACACCAGCGCCTAGAACCATCAGTATGTACTTTTATCCGCAGGGAGGGTCGGCAGTCACACCAGCGCCTAGAACCATCAGTATGTACTTTTATCCACAGGGAGGGTTGGCATTTTTCAAATAGCCCATTTAACTAGATAAATGGCTTTTGAAAATTGTCCTCCTCATGTAAATACTATCACAGGTAGGGGGAGCTGTGAGATGAATCCCAGAGGTAAATTCCTATTTCTGCAAGAATGACCCTACTAGCTCCACTCTTCAGTCCCAGTTCTTGGTCACAAAAGAACACTGCTTCTGAATTGTCTCAAAAACTAAGCACAGTGTTTTACTGCTCAAGTCATGTAATAAAAAATAAAGATAACGCAGGATAACGTTGGTCTCGGGCAGAGGGGCCAGTCACTAAGCAATGCTGAATCTTCAAAAGCAGCAGTAACTATTAGCCCATTCCCTGCAACATAGAAAAGCACTGGGCCCTTTAAATATAGGAAGAACTTTACCAGTTCATCCTTTATGCTGTTCTGCTTCTGTCATTTCTCATTCAAAACAGGAACAAACAATAAACTGGATATAGTTTAGGGTAGCTTTTATCCCAGCTTCAAGTTCTCCATGTCACCAAGTCACACAAAACAGTTCCTCTGAGCCTTTGCTCATCTCATAGCCAGGAGGAGCCTGCTCCAGCCCGAGTACTACAGACAACTGGGCTGGGCTAGTGCCATAGCCAGCCTTCAGAGATAAAGGTGACTCCAGAATCCAACAGATAGGTAGAGCAATTTTTATTACAACCAAAATTATAGACACAAAAAGATTAGATCGTGCACACAAAGTTAAAAAATCCCTAAAACCACATAGAGAAAAGTGACATGCAAAAATTAAAACACATACATTGTATAAAAAACTCAACATGTTTCGGCATCAGCCTGCTTCAGGGGTCCATTTTCAATATGTGTACAAACATATAAACAAATACAAACAACAATGTCAAGTGGTATACCCAGTGTCACTTGTTAGAAGAAGCACATCTGAAGGAAAACCACTCTTAATGGTGTTTGAATACATGCTGAAAATGAAGATTGCTGGATTTGCATTGGCAACAATGTAGAACAAACCATAAATATATCAAGGGGTTTGTTCCCTTTTAATAAACTGATCTTACACAGATTCAGTTATTAAGGCCAACGTACAAACACATGGAAAACTTTGCCAGTGTGTTATTTCTAATAGCACATGTGCTCCCAGAGAGCTATTTAAAGGGACCAACCCCCACCCCACCAACTCTCTGCAGACACAAGATTCCCATCAGCACAAGACCCGCACACATATACATGATTTCTCCGGGAACAAGCAGGAAGTCAGTCCTCACATATGGGTGACATCGGCGCTGACGGAGCCCTCGTGCAGAACAATTCCCCAGCTTTCAAAGAAAGCCTTTGGGATTGCATCGTGCATGCGCGGTCCCTTCCCGCCCAAGGGTGCCATCTTGCTCAGTTTACCTTTATCTCCAGGAACAAGCAGGAATGTAGTCTTCAAATATGGTTATCATCGGTACCGACGGAACTTGTGCGGGAACGCTCCCCAGTATCCAATAGGAAAGCTTTTGGGAGCATCCCACAGAGCCTGCGTGCTGCCTTCCTGCCTTTCCCAACTGTCCCTCTCCAGTTCTTCATGTTCCGCGGAGCCGACAGGTCGCACATCCTGTCACCGCAGAAAAAATTCCCCCCTTATTCTTCTTTTTTCTGGTTGCGTCTGCCTTTCTTCGACGCTACACCGGTACCGCCGGTTCTTCTTTCTTTTCTTCTAAAGAAAACAAAAAAACCCCACTTTCTTCTGGAGTCTTTCCAGTAATTTTTCTCTTCAGGTGCCACACGCCATTTTGGGCACTAGGCCCAACTTTTTCTTCAGAATGGAAAAACCCGCTTCGGGTTTTAAAAAGTGTTCGAAGTGTGGCGGTACCATCTCCGTCACCAACACCCATGAGTGGTGCCTCAAATGTTTAGGTCCTGACCACTCTATTTCAGAGTGTGTTGCCTGTGGGATGATGTTGAAAAGGGGCCGGCAGAACCGAGCTGCTAAACTTAACACCCTTTTTCCCTCTGATGCAGCCTCCATGGCATCGACGTCTTCCAGGGCTTCGTCTTCCTCCCATGGATCTCAGGTAATTAAACATAAATCTAGCCGGTCCTCAAAGGGTAGATCTCCTAGACAGCGAGATGCCTCTGGCATTGCCCTTGAGCGACTTTCACCGGCAAAATTGCCCCGGCAGGAGGCTTCAGCTTCGGCTTCCAAAGCACTAACAGAGCTCCAAGATGTTCTCGAGGCTTCAACCTCGGCAGAACTACTGGTGCCATGTTCTGTGGTACCAGCCGCTTCATCCGGTACCGATGCCCAAGCATCGGCAGTGTCGATAGACCAGAGATTCTTGGCTATTGAGCGCAGTCTGGCGGCTCTTCTCACGGCCTCGATGCCTCTGAAACTGCTTCAGAAAATTCAACCGGCACTGGCACAGACTCCGGTGCCGGCACCGACACCGACTGCATCAACATCGGCAGGTATTCTACCGGGACCAAGTCATGCGTATCCATCCGGCATCGACAAGTCAGCACTGGACCACTCCGATGCTGACTTCGATCGGTACCGGTACCATGCCTTGCACGATCACCCGGATCGGAGATACTTCGAATCCTAGGATGAGTCTGAAAACTGAAAGCTCTGCCGATACCAGAGTACTTCTTCCTGAGGATTCCTCTTCTCCTCAGTGTAGGATGTCTCCACCGGAGGATATGTCCTATCAGGATTTTATCCGAGATGTGGCCAGAGGTCTTTCCATCACAGTGGCTCCTGCAAAGGAATTAGAAATCTTGCAATACCCTAAAGCTCCCAAGGAGGCAGCTACCTTACCTGTTCATGAGATCTTGCATGATTGTATGTTAAGGATGTGGGAAACACCTCTAACCACATCTCCTCAGTCTCGAAGACTCGACACCATGTATCGAGTTCCTCCTTGTCCTGGGTTTCAGAAGACTCAATTACCACACCATTCCATGGTGGTGGAATCAACAATGAGAAGGATAAAGAGTGCAAAAAGGCATGCATCTAATCCTCCAGGACGTGAGTGTAGGACTCTTGACGCCTTTTGACATTGAACCTTCCAGGCTTCCATGAAGAGTCCCTGGACACCCACCGGACCCGGTGTGTCCCATCGGACTCGCTGGGGTCCGAGCCTCAGAGAAGGTACCCCCCCCCCCCCCCCGCGGAGGATACCCGGTTCTCGGAGTTCATCAGGGACATGGCCAAGGCTTTGGCATTCCCGGCAGATACCGAGGAGGAGCCCTGAGCCAAGGAGCTAGAGGCCCTCCAGTATGATTTTCCCCCTCGGGAAGCCCTTACGGAACCGGTTCCTCCATTGTTGGAACGGCTGATGATCCATATGTGGGAGTCATCGGCCTCGATGCCGGTTCTCAGCAGTTGGGTCAATTCCATCTATCGAGTCCGCAAGAGCCCTGGGTTCCAGAAGGCACAGCTGCCGCACAACTCCATGGTTGTGGAATCGGCCATGCACAGGCTCAAGAGCCAAAAAACACACTCCTCGGTGCCTCCTGGCAGGGAAGCCCGGAACCTGGATGCCCTCGGCAGAAAGTGCTACCAGGGCTCGATGCTGTCCTGCCATGTCCAAACATACCAGCTGTACATGGGCATATACTTATGGGACCTGGCAAAGGAGATTGCCGGGTTCTCAGCTGGCTTCTCCGAGGAACCCTTGCAGCGATTCAAGGCCTTGTCCACGGGGATTCGAGAGAGCTCGAAGTTTATGTCTCAGGCAGCCTATGACGGCTTTGAGGCTTTGGCCTGAGTAGCCACAGCCGGCATCGGGGCCTGACGCCAGGCATGGCTAATGTCGTTGGACTTAAAGCCATGGGCACAGGACAAGTTGGTCAATGTCCCATGCCGAGGTGACAACCTTTTCGGCAAACCCATGACTGAAAAGGCTGCCGAAATCGAGTCCGAGTACTTGACCCGGACAAGACTCTCCAAAAAGACTTCTGCCCCTTCTAAAAAGAAGGGCTCGGGTAAAAAGCCCTTTTTCCCGAGGAAGGGTGCTGCTTACCACAACTACCCCACTCACCAGGTCTCCCTGGCTCCCAACCAGGGGCAGCAGGCCAAGGGAAAGGGGCATGGCCCGTGTAAGCAGAAGACCCCCAAGCCCCAGGCATCAGCTCCTTCCCAGCCGGTAGGGGGTTTTTGACAGCCACAGCATAGTCTCTCTCCAGCCAGGGGTGAGACTTGGCACAGGAGGAAGGCTGGCCCTGTACGCCCACAGGTGGCCAGCAATCACTACAGATACCTGGGTCCTACAAATAGTCCAGAAGGGCTATTTGCTCCACTTCAACCAGGTACCTCCCTCCTACTTCCCAAGGGAGCCTCTCAGACCCCCCTACACAGGAACCTCCACTTATAGGAGTTCGCCGGTCTTCTAGAGGATCAGGCGGTGGAGCCGGTGCCCCAGAGCCTATAAGAGGTTTTTTCTGATACCAAAGAGAACAGGAGGCCTCAGGCCCATCCTCGGCCTGCGAAACGTAAACACGTTCCTGGTGAGGGAAAAGTTCAAGATGCTTTCCCTTGGAATATTGCTGCCTTATCTTCAACAGGGAGATTGGCTATGCTCCTTAGACTTGAAGAATGCCTACACTCACATCCTTATACATCCAGACCACAGACAATATCTCAGATTTGTAGTGGGAGGAAACCATTTTCAGTACAGAGTACTTCCATTTGGCCTAGCCTCTGCCCCCAGAGTGTTCACCAAGTGTCTGGCGGTGGCGGCGGCCTTTCTCAGGAACCAGGGAATCTTCGTCTTCCTGTACCTGGACGTCTGGCTCATCAGGGCCCCGTCGCCTCAAGAGGCCCAAAAGGCCACAGCTCGCAATATCCACATACTGCAGCATCTAGGCTTTGTCATAAATCAGGCAAAGTCCACCTTGCTCCCCACACAGAACTTAGAGTTTATAGGGGCGAGGCTGGACACGATTCAACCAAAGGCTTACCTGCCAGAGGACAGGGCACAGAGGCTTCTGGAGCTAGTACACCAAATCAGCCACAAGTCTCAGATATCAGCAAGGCATTTTCTGCGCCTTCTGGGACACATGGCCTCCACGGTGCATGTGACCCCAAACGCTCATCTCAGCATGAGAACAGCTCAGTGGTGCCTCCGGGATCAGTGGACGCAAGCCACAGGGCGACTCCGAGACAGGATACGGGTGTCCAAATGACTGTTGAAGTTGTTGGCCTGGTGGCTTCAGCCACTGAACCTGCTGGGAGGAGTGCCTTTTCAGCCTCCAGCGTACTCAGGAGTCCTGACGACAGATGCATCCCTGCTGGGCTGAGGAGCCCATTGCCAGGACTCATGCACTCAAGGGTTGTGGTCTCCTCAAGAGAGGACACAACAAATCAACCTCTTGACGCTACTAGTGATACGACTAGCTCTTTGAGCCTTCTGCCATGTTCTCTCACATTAGTCTGTCTTGGTGCAGACAGACAATCAGGTGGCTATGTTCTATGTGAACAAGCAGGGAGGGACAGGGTCCCGTATCCTGTGCCAGGAGACACTGGACCTCTGCTCCTTTGCCATCAGTCAGGGCATGTCTCTCAAGGCGGTTTACCTGCCAGGTCAAGAGAACGGCCTAGCAGACAAACTAAGCAGAATTCTTCAACCTCATGAATGGAAACTGAATCCGGAAGTGGCCCAGCAGATCTTCCTTGGCTGGGGACATCCATCCATAGATCTCTTCGCCAGCCCGCAGGATCATCAGTTGCCCAACTTTTGCTCCAGACAGCCGCATCCCCAAAGGATGGCTGTGGATGCTTTTCTGATCTCCTGGTCTGTGGGGCTGCTGTATGCATTTCCTCCCACGCTTCTAGTGGCCCGAACTCTGTTCAGAATCCTGCGGGACAAGGCCTCGGTCATCCTGGTAGCCCCCAGATGGCTAAGACAACCTTTGTTCCTGCTTCTCCTCCAGCTGGCAGTGGAGACCCCACTCCCTCTGTGGACGAGGCCCGACCTCCTGTCCCAGGAGCAGGGCTCTATCTTACATCCGAACCTCAGGTCTCTCAACCTGATGGCATGGCTGCTGAAAGGTAGTGCTGGCTCCTCTCCTCCTACCTAAGAACGTAGAAGAAGTGTTACTGGCCTCAAGGAGGCAGTCCACTAAGAAACTCTATGCCTTCAAGTGGCGGAGCTTTGAGGTGTGGTGTAACCAACACAATGAAAACCCTTTCTCTTGCCTTGTACCAGTGAAGTTGCAGTACCTGCTTCACCTCTCTGACTTAGGCCTCAAGCCTAATTCTGTCAGGGTCAACCTAAGTGCTCTGTCAGCACATCACTCACCAGTGGAAGGACAACCTCTTTCAGTTCACTCCTTGGTGTCCAGGTTCCTCAGAGGTCTACTTCTACTAAAACCCACGGATCGTCCTCTGGCGACCTAGTGGGATCTGAATGTGGTCTTGCAACAGCTTACTTGCCCACCTTTTGAGCCGATGTCCGCTTGCCATCTGTGCTTCCTCTCCTGGAAGGTACTCTTCCTGGTGGCATTCACATCTGCCAGGCGAGTGAGTGAGCTACAAGCTCTGGTTTCTGAAAGACCATATACATGGTTTTATAGGAACAGGGTGGTCCTATGCACCCACCCTAAGTTTCTCCCGAAAGTGGTCTCTCCGTTCCACCTCAACCAAGAGGTGGTTCTTCCGACATTCTTTCCCAGACTGCATGTTAGCCGGGCAGAGGCAGTTCTGCATACCCTTGATTGTAAGAGGGCATTAGCCTTCTATTTGGAGCGTATGTGTAGGCGTCGAAGGGCTCCTCAGCTCTTCGTCTCTTTTGACCCCAGTAAGCTGGGGCTACCTGTTTCCAGGTGCATGTTGTCCACCTCGGTGGCAGACTGCATTACCTGGGTGTAAAGGAGGGCCGACCTCCCGCTGCAGGGTCGAGTCACGGCCCACCGTGTCAGGGCTAAAGCCGCATCAGTCGCTCACTTCCGCTCTGTTCAGCTGGCAGACATCTGCTGGGCCGCCACCTGGTCTTCAAGCCAGACCTTTGCAGCCCATTACTGCTTGGATGGAGAGTCCCGACAAACCAGTGCTTTCGGCCAGATGGTACTCCGCAACTTATTTGAGGTTTATGCAACTCCTACCCTCCGGCCCTCTGGTGTCAGGCTACCGGGGGTGTTGTGTCTCCGCTGGATTCCTATCACAGCTGCTGCGGCTCTTCTAGAGGGAGCCATTTTTCAGCTATGGGTTCTCGGTAGCCTATAGCTAGGGAGTCCCATATGTGAGGACTGACTTCCTGCTTGTTCCTGGAGAAAGCGTAGTTACTCACCTGTAACAGGTGTTCTCCAGGGACAGCAGGAATCAGTCCTCATGACCCACCCTCCTCCCCTGGAGTTGCAGTCCTGTAATTGATTTTGTTCTTTTTGCCGTCTTTTTAGCTATGTCATTAGACTGAGCAAGATGGCACCCTTGGGCGGGAAGGGGACCGTACATGCGCGATGCAATCCCAAAGGCTTTCTTTGAAAGCTGGGGAATTGCTCCACACGAGGGCTCCGTCGGTGCCGACGTCACCCATATGTGAGGACTTATTCCTGCTGTCCCTAGAGAACACCTGTTACCGGTGAGTAACTACGCTATTCCCCCCTCCCCCCGACCAGCACAAGGCAACTCACACACACAAAGATCACCCGTGGCACTTACTGGAGGTCTTCCTGGGGTCTAGCAGGTAGGACAGGAGCAATCCTCAGTCACTCCTGCCCCGTCAGGTGCCTGGGTTCAAAACGGTGCCTTTGACTGCCTTGTTTTAGGATTAGATCTGGGATCGGTCCACAATATTTGGTTGACTTGTTAGTTTACTTTAACCCAATGCATACATTTCTTATTAGTACCCTCAGTCAGAGAGTGGTGTTCAGCTGCTTATAGAAAGAGGGCCTCTCTTCTCTGGAATAAGCTGCCAGTCTCTGCGAGGTTGGATTCAGATTACCTATGTTTTCATAGGTCGGTTGAAGCTTTGGTGGCAAGCTTTTGGTATTCTGCAATTTTGAGGTGATGCAAACCCTCCTGTGACCATTAGACTTTAAGAACGAAGGGAGGCATATTGAAAAGCAGCGATTATCAGCCACTAACAAGATAGTCAAACTATATAAATTAAGACAACTAAAAGGCTGAATATTGCCGCTAACCATACTGCAAAAGTACAGTTGTGGCGCACTGGATATTCAGCGTCGGTCATTGGACATGCACCAGCACCGAATATTTGTTTTTAATTTAAAGCGGCGGTGGTCAGCCACTGCTGAGTATGCCCCCCCCCCCCCTCCTTTGTTTATTTCTTTTATGTGCTTTGATTGGAAATCACCTCGAGTGGCTTTTTAGAAGCAGTAGAAAAATGTAATTGAATTTTAAAAGATGAATAAAAACAGGAAAAGGATTCAGAAGGCAGGCAAGAAGAAAGATTGTAAACCTTCCAGTGAAAAGTTAGAAAAACATTTTTCATTTTCCGCGCTTACTGCAACGGATAACACTTTGTAGTATTAAACCATTGAAAATGTTCTAGCTTGCTGGCTCCCAAGTTTTTTTTTGAAAACTTTGGAGGTCTTCCGTGCTGTTCCCTCTCCCACATATGGGGAAAATGCACTAGGAGCACAGAAAGGAGGAGAGTTGTGCCCTCCACAAAAGAAGGGAGCCTGCAAGGAGCAAGGAGCGCTAGGGCCCACTGGGAGGTGGACATGGGAGGAGAAAGCCGTTGCTGCTTGTCATTTGTATAGTGCTCCAAGATATATGCAGCGCTGTACAGATACATATAAGAGAGAGTCCCTGCTCTTCAACGCTTACAATCTAATCAAGACAGACAACACAACGAAGGACTAGGCTAAATTTAGAAGAATGGCAAAGATACACTTAGGAGGTGAACAGAAGACCAAGGGGATTGGGATCCAAAAGCAACTTTGAAGAGGTGGGTTTTTAGCCTGGATTTGGATAGAGCCAGAGATGTAGCCTGATATGTTGACTCAAGTAGTTTGTTCCAGGCATATGGAGCAGAAAGGTAGAAGGAACGAAGTCTGGAGTTGGCAGTGGCAGAGAAGGACATAACTAAAAGTAATTTGCCAGAAGAGCGGGGAAATTGGGGGGGGGGAGGGGGGTAAAAGTTTCATCTGACCTGTCGGTCATCTGGAATGTCCTGTGTGGTCCTTTTCATAAAAAGCTGAGGGACCCCTGCCCTAGCAGTTTTCTGCTAATGTTGCATGGCAGTAGACAGGCCAGTCACAGCAGCAGAGGAAAGCAGCCGCCACGTAAGAGAAGAGGAAAGAGGCGTGTTTCTTTTGGCCTGTATTCTCTGAAAGGGCTTTCAGAATGTGTTCAACCTACTTTCTGACACTGATGATCCACAGAGCATCCAAAGTGGGTGTGCAGGATCTTTTGCTCTACACTGGGGAATAGACATTGAATGAGATTAGTGCATGAGTATCCTGTAAATCTGAAACATCGGTGAATTCCTCTTGAAATCAGAAGCTGTGTTATTTCCCTTTGCATAATGTAGACTTTACACAGCAAGCAATGAAAAGTTGTGTTAGTAGGTTGTTGCTTTTGAAATTTTATTTAACTACAAGCAGCTTTTTAAGCTGTTCATATTCACATGGGTCCCCTAAATCCCCGTGAGTGGCATTATTCAAAGCAGTGTCACAGATGGTCTGACACAAAATAGCATCTGATTCTTTCAAGCAATGTATGATGATGTCATGTTTGACATCATAGCCCATATAGACCAATCCTGCCGTTTGTGACACTTGCAAATAAGGCAGCTCCCTCTGGCGTATAAGAGCTACAAGAGAGCTGCTTAGGGAATGTGAAATGCAATGGTGTAAGAATAGCATTCGTAGCTAATGTATTTTGTTTTTTTCTTAGGGCCCCTTTTACTAACACTTAGCTTAAGCTATCTGCTACATGGAGTATTTTATTCCTATGGGCTGTGTGGCACATAGCTCAAGCCAAGTGTTAGTAAAAGGAGCCCTTGATCTTCCAACCAAAATGAAGCTATTGAAACAGGATTTGTCAGACAGTGCAGAATGTTCAGCTTCTTTCCCTAGAGATGACGGTCTCATCTTCATAGATGTTTCTTCCCTGTATCTCATTTAGAAGAAGATGTGTCACCTATGTGACTAATCCATTCTGACAGTCTGGTAGGGAGGAGAATTCCGGGGAGCCACAACAATGGTGGGACAGGACTGAATGAAAGAAGTTTTGAGTCACTCCAGAGCCCTCCCCTTGGCGCTCATTATGCAACAGTCGGTGTTAAAAAAATAAAATTAAATAAAGCTGTCTCCAGTCACTGAGGAGATAGCAATGGGTGCCTGAACCTGCGGCCAAATTTCCCTGGGTGAATACCGTTTGGACTGGCAGGGTGTCACTTGTGAATATTACACACATTAGAAGGGTTTCTGATGCCGCCATTGACCGGTTACAGAGTGGGGAAAGGCTGTTGGGAAGCTGTAGGATTCAGCATGCAAATCAAGTGCACCATCTCCTCTGACCACAGGTCCCTTGCATGCATATTTAAGAGCAGTCTAGGCTAGAGACCCTATGAAGAGCAATGTCTGTGACAGGCCATCTGGCTCAGATTCCTCTCCCAGCATGAATCACTGTGTCAAGACATGAACCTCCCATTTCTCATCATTTCGTTTTCCTGTTCCCATCTCACATGTTCTTATTTTACGCTTTGTAGCCCAAGTGAGAGAAGATGCTCTTTTGTTTTATGTTTATTTTAATTTCTCTGTCCCTCTTTTCTCCCCATCCACCTTTTTTCCCCACAGAGAACCTGCAGCTTTGGTGGATTTGACTTAACCAATCGTTCACTGCACATTGGAAACGACAATTCTGACCTCATGGTGAGTATAGGGGGGGACTTTAAGTTACAAAAGTCTGTATAAGGCACAATGGTGGCACAATTTCTAGCATTCGTGATAAGGAATGTGCCTTCTGTTATCCAAGATGCCAGTCCTGTACTTGTGCACCTGCGTAACCTTGGTCTGACCCTGTATGGCATTTCTTATGTTCTGATGTTTAAATGTTCACAGCCCATGTGTGATTGGCAGTAGGGCAGAACACGTTTGGGTGTTGAGAGCACCCATGGGTTACATTACCCCTGAGTCTTACCTGCCTGTGTGAGCTAAGCAGGTTCCTTAAGGTAGGAATTAATCATAGGGGAGTCGCAATCAGACTTACCCATGGTAAGGCAAACCTTGAAGGTAGTTTCAAGCCATGGAGTTTGCTGTGATAATCTAAGCAGATCTAAGGGGGTAGCTTTGCTTTTATTATTGTTAAAGGAAAAGCCTTCATGCAAATTTGCACCTGTGTTTGATGTGGGTAGTTTTTAAGGTAATAGTGTACTCATAGTTTTGGACTATGGGCACGTTTCCCTGCCACAATCTAACCCCGACTTGGGAATGCTTCTTAAACCCTGCAGGTGAAAGTACCCTTGTTGTACCCATTTACAGGGTAGCCAGTCATCAGAGCGCATTTCCATAGCTACAGCATTAGAAGAGGTTTTGTGATTGCTCACCATAACTAAAGCTGTTTCTGTATGCTGGTACTAATCTGCATTTAGGGCTAGATTTACTAAAGGTCCCACTGCATAAAACTGGATGCGTGTTAATGCAGCTCAACATGCGGTAACGCACTTTCATAAATTGAGCCTTCAATCAGGCCAAACTTTAGCATTTCTGAAAAATCCACATCTTCAGTTCCTGCTAATGGTTCAGGACAAGACCCCATGTTCTCATTCAGCTTCTTTCCCCCTGTTTGGTGCTGTGCAAATCTTCTCGCCTTTTCATTGTGCTGCTGTATAATAATTCATGTCAGGTAATACAATCGGGCCAGTATGGGAGGATCCAAGATGGCAGCAAGCAGAGCCCGCTGGCTCTGACGCTTACCTGAATGGGTAGGAAGAGGAAAGCTAAGGCGGACATGCTGCCCCAGACTGCCGCACTCGCTGCTTTTTCAGTTTCCTCTGTTGGTCCTTTAGACTTGTTAGTTATTCGCTGAGAGCAACAGTCATCGAGTGGGGGTGCGATAAGCCTAGCTGTGGGTACTCTGGAGTTGGGTGACTCAGACCCCTTTGGGTGTAGAGCTCACACCCCTTCGAAGCATGGAAGCCCTCAAAGCAACCATACCTCTGTGTTAGTCTGGGTGGTCAGCCAATAGCAAGCCTGCCCAAAGTTGGTTCGCCTGCTCTCCGACTGGGTACAACCTCCGGATGTGACGTGGGCGTGGTCCCAGGTCAGCATTCATCCAGCATATTGCTAGAGTGTGCAGGATCATTGGTGGCAATAGGAAGAGTCGCTGGATAGCCCCCGATGGATACTGTGAGATCTTCTATCTCAACGGCCATGGAAGGAGGTGCTTCTTCTTTTTCCTCTTCTTTACAGAGACCAGGGCAGTTTACCCTTGAAGCAATCTGGACTGTCATTAGCAAATTGGGTGAGGCTATTATCCCTCAAGTTCAGGCTCTGCAAGTTCAGGTGTAGCATAATGAAGAAGTGTGTGCTAAGACTATTCAGTCAACGGAGTCATGCAAAAATCTTTTGATGATATCTCTTAGCGAGTGACTCATTTGGAAACTTATTCAGATGCCTTTACTAAGGATGGTACTCGAAGGCTCATATGGAGCAGTTGGAGAACCAAGCTAGACTGGCTAACCTCTGTTTGATAAACTTTCCTAGATCATCTACCATGTCAACTAAGGAGATGTTTAAATCTTCTCTCTCTGAGATTCCTGGCTCCCAGTCTGCTGATGTTCTGAGTGTTTCTGATTTGTTAGAAAGTTTGTATACTGAATCTATCACCCCCGCTATTTGTTTAATCACCCTGATGCTCGCTTCTGACAGGGAATGACTTCTTTAAGATGTTTTTAAGAAGAGAAATATTCGGTTTAAGGGTTGTCTGGTCCAGATTTTCCCTGACCTGATTAGGGAAACCCAACCCAATGCTAAAGTTGCTTCTTCAGATCTCAGTTAAAATCGACAAACTTCAAAAAAACTGGATCTCTTTATAAATCGTCTTATTTATATGTCAGCTCCCAGATTTAATATACAAAATGCTGGAGGAAAAAGACTTCAGGATACTATACCAACACAATGGCCATCAATAGCTCTGTATTAGCCAACAATGGCAAAGCACAGATGCATGAAGAATATATCACAACATCACAGGTCATAAAAAACTTCCAGCGTTAATAACATGTAACAATCAAAATGGCTTCGTTGTAGGAAAACTTGACTCTCAAATCACAATATTAGAAAACCTTTCAACAAAATAAAACTAGGTTGTTGTACTTAACTGCCACCTAACAGCACTCAGGAACACTCTGCAAATTCGCCGTAAATCAATGATGCCGGGCGTTTCTCTATCGCTGCTTCAAGGAGCTAAACCCTTCACCCGTGCTCTATTCAATGAATGGCAGTTTAATAAGTCCAAAAATAGAAGCCAATATCATAAACATATCCTAGATCTGCACATGCATTATCATTTGCTACAGGAATTACCGAGTTATCACCAATTGCTGACTCCTACAGTAAATTAACCTGTGGTAAAATGCTATATTTTATCACAATTTAGTAACTACCTTCACCCCTCTCCCAGTCAGGGTACAAAGATAGTAGGTATTAAAAATAGATAACTTATCTGGCTAGCTTCATCTGGTTGTATTCAGGTGTCCACTTAGATGGGTACTTTGACTGTTGTTGAATTACATACGTCAGTATGATTAATCTCTCTCAACCAATGTAAATAGTTAATACGTTTATAATTATATTTTAGGTTCCTATGTAACAAATTTTCCACTGTTAATGTTCCATGTAATGTTAATGTTAATTTTTTGACATGTTCTCTGTAAACCGCTCCTGATCTCTGGAAGGGGCGGTATAAAAAAAACGCACAAATAAATAAAATGGATACCTCTTTAAATAAATAGTGAAAGTTAACTGCAGTAGTTGTAAGTGGATTTGGCACTTCCAAATATTTATGATTTACGCTTAAGGATCTTCTCCCTAAAAAAGAACTGGAGGTGCTTTAGAGGAAAGTTAAAGAACAATACTGTTGACTTTGAAGTGGCTTTTTGAAAATGTTCCCTAATATGTGAAATGCATAGACACATTACAGCCCATGGTGGCGTCCTGGATCCCTGTCCTGTGCTGATAGCAGTTTGTCACTTCAATCTATAAATGGCACCTGGACATGGTGCTGTTACCAGCCGAAAGGAGATGCTGACACAGGGGGACCCTTTTGCTCCTCAGAGGAGGAGGATCGATGAGGAGAGAGCCTTGCCATCAAGGCAGCTGGAACTTTGAGGGCGTTCCTCCCATTCCCTTCGGGGGGTTGGCCCTCCTCCATCCATCCGTCATGCAGGGCCATCAGTCCAGCCCTAGGCAAAAGCGTTTGCCCACCCCTGCATGGCATCAGCTATATTTGTGCAACCTGCATAACCCACTTTAAATATTGATAGGACATGTGTCGGTTCACGTGTGCTAGGTAGGAGCTCCCCCTTTCAGCAGCCTGGAGTGGTGGGGAGAGATTTCAGGCCTAGGGGAGGAGTTAGGCTTTATGATGGGGGAATTTTGCACAAAACATCTTTTTGGGGGATACAGTCTCTGCTGTTTTTTAGGGGTTTATAGATGTATGTCCTCCATTGTGACCACAGCAATTGACATATTTTTAAATGCCAGCCCCCATGGACAATATGAAATCTGATATTCAGTGGAAGTGTCCAGGTAGCATCTTCTGCCGAACATACGGTTCAGCAGTGACCACTCCAGGCTATTCAGTTGCTACCCCGATAGGCCAATGCATAAAGTTAAGCCCTGCCATTTTGGTGCCTAACGTTAATGCGATTTCTTATCCAGTTAGCTGACTGAAAATCACCACTAACCGGATGATGTCTAGGACTGTCCTCGACCCACCCACAGGCTGCCGCCCCAGCACTTTCCATATAGTGCCACAGCAGTCAGAGGAAATATTCAGCTGCACTGCTCAGATAGTGCCAGCAATTATGGTTCTAACCGGGCTGTAAACCCTTTTAAATATTGTGGCCAGCATTTCTTTTTTTAAATTACGTCGACCACAATGTTTAAATATTGGGTTGCGAGTTTTCTGTGACAGCTGAACTCAGTACCACTCGCCCTCACCTCTTCTCACCATTCCAGTTTGGGACTGATTCCTTCACCGGACCCGATGACTTGAGCAGAGATAACACCGCGGTGAAATATTAGACGTTCTATACCAATTGAGGCTGAAAGTGGACTGGTTAGGGCATCGAAGACCCAATAATTTAAACAAAACTTTTTCACGAGTAAATTTTCACTCGCTCCAGCATAACAAGAGAGCATGATTATAAGCACTGCTGCTCTTCTCTACATCAGAGGCAGTATCTGTTGAGCATGTAGGGATTCTGTCTGGATGAACAGGGCTAGGTAGGCAATTTTCAAAGCCAATGCCTTGGCTAAAACTGTGCTTTATTCGTAGAAGTGAGCTTTTTGAAAATTGAACCCTCCTGTATGCAGATATTCATGTAGTGCCATGATATGCATGCTGTTACCCGCATTTGGGGGAAGTGTTCCCAAGAGCAGGGCCAGGGCAGCGACTGCAGCAACGTCGTACTTTGATATGATCAAAATTACAACCATTTTCCTGGTCAGAAAGTCTGCAGAAAAAGTAGGTGCAGGGGTCTTTTCCTTAGGCAGTTCTGAAAGTACATGTATAAACTGAAAATGAATGCAAAAACTCCCCACAGACTTTGCAGATCTACAAAACATATGTAAACCTGTGTTTGAATCTGTAGGGCAAAGACGGAGACTTGGTCTACAAGGAAGTCATCAAATCTCCCACCACGTCCCGCATATCGCTGGGCAAAAAGGTGAAGTCGGTGAAAGAGACGATGAAGAAGAGGATGTCCAAGAAATACAGCAGCTCCATGTCTGAGCAGGTAGGAGGGCAAGTCCCTCGATATACAGTAAAACATCATGTTCGATAAGCCATTGGGATCCTTTTCAGCTTACAATATTAGACAAAGCTAAACATTTATGATTTGTGGTAGTGGTGTTGTAGATGAGCATTGGAGACTGCAAATGTCCTTTTTTCAGAGGAGCTTCATTTAAAGAAATGAGATACTCAGGAAAAAAAATGAGAGCGAGACGAGCTTGCAGGTTCAGGCCCTTTACTCCTGTTGTCTTGTTGGGCAATCTGTGATGAAGTGTAGGATGCTGCTGTCCTGTAGGTTCTCCATCCAGCGCACACCCTGCACTCTGACTTGCACTGTAATTCATTGGGAACAGGATCTTGTGACCTTCTGCATGGTCTTGCACAGCATTCTGCAAATAAACTGTTATTTCCTCCTAACTGTTACCATTTCTCTTGTTCCTTCACCAAGAGGTTTAAAATTACAGTAAGTTGGTTTTTTGCAAGAGGGATACGTTTGGCAGACACTGTCATTTGGTTTTGCAAGCATCTCTTATGTAGTTTGTTTTAAATCCCTCTTGGTAGGAAATTTGCACTCAGTTTACTTTTAACCACCAAGCAGCGATTGTCACTTTTAGACAGCTTGAGAATGCACGTACTTAGGTAGATACCACCATCTAGTGGTTGTATTATGGGATCCATGGTGATTACAGGCTAAGTAAACGCCTTTGGAAGTTTTCTCTTCCACTGGCGCTCTGTTTGTTATTCAAGTGTTCTTAAATAATGATTTTTGTCTGTGCCACCTCAGCATATTTTCCTCATATTGATGCCCGTGAAGATAAATTTAACCATATCTCTCAATCCCCTCTAATTATTATAAGACTGTTACCTTCTTTGCCATCTCATGCCCTTCTGGTAGAGTTCTCCTAATTATTATAATGACGAAATTCTGCAACATAATTGACATAGGTACCCTATAGCTCTAAATACAAGGCAGACTGAGGGCAGTAGTCTTGACGTTTTTCATGTCTAAAGTCACCTCAACTTATAATCACAGCCAAAGCATCCTTCCCTCTCCAATCCCACTGCTGAATGCACTTCACCCCTTCTACCCCTCTGAAGACACCTGTCTGTCGATGGCTCCTGGCAGTATTCCTTCCCTGGGTATTGTAGGGGAGGGGTGAGTGGGAGAATTAGCAGCGTCCCACCCAACTGATTGGAAGAAAGTGTCTCTTAGGAAAGAAGCATAGAGCTGAGTTGGAAATGTGGAATTGAGAGCACGAGGCTGGATTCCTAGTGCAAGGCAGAGCACCCCACTGAACCGGCTAAGTTAAGCTCATTTTCAATTAGGCTTCATTTCAATTCATTTCTTATTCTTAAGATCCACCTATGGCTACATTGCTAGGCAGATAACTGTACAACATTCATAATGATAATACATATTTTACAAAACATATCGTACCACATCATGTAGTTGTCGCATTAACATGGGAAGTGCATTCCACAGCCATGAGCCCCTGATAGAGAATGTACCCAACCTTTTTGTCTCCCTGCACGCTTCAGAGGCCTTTGGAGCAACCAGATGTGCCTCAGAAGCTGACTGCAAACCCCAGGCAAGAATAGACTTCTGCAATAGCTCAACCTTATCCATTTTGTCCCCCTGAATTCAGTAGTTCAAAAACAAACATGTGAAATGGCATTTTAGAAAGGACATCCAAGTCAAATTGAGAGCGTCCAAGGCTGAACGTACAGAAAAACACCAGAAACATCTGTGTCTCCAGCCAGTTTTATTAGCATGGACATCCCTGATGTGGAGGTCCATGTCGATGGCCACAAAGACATTCCCCCCAGGACAATGTGGGACAGGGATGACCATCTCATGCAAGCTAGCATAAGGGGACATTCAGTAGTATAGCAAAACAAAAACATGAGCCCCCATTCCCCGTTAGTGTTTGTTGACTTATTGTAAAATAAGGGGGTATTAGTGTAGCTCCTTCTCCACACCCTCCAGATGTTTGCCCAACAAAACAAGCACTTTTCAGATGCGTGTTCATGCCTGCAGCAGGTATAACATGAGAGACAACTCTGGTCATCCAGGACATATATGAGATCAGGTGCAGATGTGCAAGTTTATGGGAACGTCCTGGCCATGCCTCTACCATGCAGCCATTCATACTTTGATGCTCTCAAGCTGGGGACACCCACAGACCTCTGGAGCCATTTCTGTGCTTTGGACATCTCTACGCCCTTTTTCTGACGTCCAAAGCACAAATAGGGCTTCTAAAATAACACCCTTAAACTGAAGCAGAAAGCCAGTTCAAATCAACATATGATCATTTCTAAGAACACCACTGACCACCCAAGCTGCAGTGGTCTAATGGTGGATTCTGGCAAACCTAAATATATCATATAATTATCAAGAACTAGCAAGGGGAAATGACCCTGAAATATAGGTAGCAAAATTTAGTCGCTTTTAGGGGGGGGGGGGCGGGCGGGATTTCACTCCAAAGGATCTAACTGGATAACTTCTTTGTGGACCAGCTAGACCATTCTGGAAATGATTGTTGTGAAAACTGGCCCTGGGAAGGGGTAAGTTACTTTCTCAAATTCGCACAGCGAGTAGTGGATAGGAGAAATGAGTTATACTCCACTGCTAGCCTCGTACAATATTTCAAAGTCACCAATATTTATTAATTTTTTTAATTTACTTTTTATAGCATTTACACAATCGGAGGAAAATCTTTGAGCCAGAAACATGCTGAATCATGTGTCACAATAGCTCAGGAAATAAAAAGAAAAGAAATACATCATATCATTACACTGAGTGTGAACAGTCTACAATAAGAGGATGAGAATACAAAACCATGGGAAGATGGATAAGGAAAGTAAGAAAAAGAGTAGGGAACATTCCCTAATACGTCTACACTCATAGATGTTACACCTGATCAGTCTTTCAACTGTTTAGCATCCAAAAAAATATGCAACTGCGAGAGTTCAAAGAAATGGTAACTCTTGTTCTGATACAAGAGGACCTGCTTACAGAGGAACTTGGCTCCTAAGGTCAAAACCTCAGAGCAAAGCTCCAGAAATTTCTAACTCCTAAGTTGCGTCCACTTAGAAACATCCGGGAAGATCTGTATTTTCCCACCCATAAATATAACACCACCAGATTTTTAAAATAAAGATGCAACAAAGCCTCTTTATCTTGCAACAACACAAAGGAAACTAATAGAGTAGCTCTGGCTTCCACTTCCTCAGTGGACCGCTCTAGAACATCAATCAAATTAGCCAAGTCCAAAGAGTCTGATGAGACGTCCACTAGGGGGGATTCCACCTGGGAAAGGGCACCTTTGACTAGCATAGGGGGAAGATAATAAATCTTCTGGATGGGAGTTATGCCAGCTTCTGGGTAATTGAAAGTCTCCTTCAGGAACCTTGAAAAAAGGCTATGTCCTCAGGCAAACATTCTCTGCGAATATTCAAAACCCGAAGATTTAAATTCCTAGATTGATTTTCCAGGTCCTCTACTTTTTGCTGAACAACCAACCTATCTTGAATCAAAGTTCCTTGAACTTGTTGAAGTTGCTTAATAGTAGCCTGAAACCCCAGCAATTGTTCTTGCTGGTTCTCAAGTTTCTTCTCCACACTGTCCAAACGAAGGACACATAGAGCTGAGGCCTGTAGAACTCCCCACATACCTTGTAGACAGATTCCAGGACTGACCAGATGAAATCTAAATTGATCTCTTTTGGCCTGACCAGCAGTGGAACAGAAGCAATAGATAAAAAAGAAACAATTGTAGCTGCATCACTGGAAGAGAACTGACTATCCGCACCAACTCCTGCAGGGGAAGGGATCTACGACTGAACAATGGAAAAATCTGCGCAGCTCCGGAAACACCAGACACTGCTGCAGATGCCACCCGACTTGCCGTGCCATCTTCATCTCCCAGACCAGCAGCAAGAAGCACTCCAGGAGCTGGAGAAGTGGATGGGCCTAAAGGGCAGAGCAAAACATTGTTTCCCAAGCCGGGGCTCTCCCCATGCCCCGCAGCAGGTACGCTTGAAGGAGGGATTGCCATCGTGAAGTTGTCCAGAGTCTGTTGTCCGCAAGCACCTCGAGTTTAGAGGGAAACCCCCCCCCTTACCCTTGGGCTTGCATTTCAGCATACAGCAGATGAAGAAGTCCAATAAGAAAAGCAAAGTAGGTAGGGCAGCCAAAGAGTACGGACTAGTGTGTCCTACTCTGATGCCATCTTGGATCCTCCTCCCAAAGTTGCCAATATTTCATTTACCACATCACTTCCGATGGCAGCTCAAGAAGGATGACCCAGCATGTCAGGTTTGTTCTGCAGACTCCATAGTTTGTCAGTGTTGAGTGGAGGAGTAAGCCTAATGATTAAAGTAGTGGGCTGACAACAAGGGAAACCAAGGTTCACATCTCACTGCTACTCCATGTGATTTTGGGCTAGTCACTTAGACCCTCAATTGCCTCAGGTACAAACTTAGATTCTGAGCCTTCCTAAGAGAGGAAAATATCTATAGTACCAAAATGTTTTTATTTATTTAACCTCTCTCTTATACCACCATATCTACTAGTGTCAGTGGTTTACATGGAACAAGTGTAACAAAGAACAATTTGTTGGAAGGATTAATAGACCAAGCAAACAATAACTCTGGAAAACTATGAACAAAAAGAACTTAACATTGTAGCTGTCCAAACCTCTTTTAAATCCAGCTACTCTAACAGCTTTTACTACATCCTCTGGTATCGAATGCCAGAGTACGATTGCGTGTTGAATGAAAAAATATTTTCTCCCTTGTCCCCGCTCCTTTTCGGACTGGTTATGGAGCCCCTGGCTGCTAGGATCCGATCGGTGGAGGACATTCAAGGGATAGCGGTGGGAGCCTCGCAGCATAAGATGGCCTTGTTTGCTGAAGATTTGTTATTTTCGTTGACCCAGCCGATACACTCCCTACCGCTTCTTATGAGGGAGCTTGGGGATTATGGGACACTTTCGGGCTTTAAGGTTAATTGGGACAAGACAGAGGCCATGTCATTGACACTGCCCTCTCAGGTTGTGGTGAGTCTGAGGGTTTTGTTCCCGTTTCGCTGGGCGAGTACCTCACTCAAATACTTGGGGGTACAGATTACGGCACACCCACTCAGGTTGTATGGAGCAAATTACCCGCCCTTATTTGGGCAGTTGCGAAAGGATATGGGGCGCTGGAAAGGGGTGGAGTTGTCCTGGTTGGGCAGGATTGCGGTGTTGAAAATGAACTTGCTGCCTCGCCTCTTGTATGTTTTCGAAACGCTTCCGGTAGGGGTGGGGAGTAGGGACCTTCGACTGTTGCAAAGTCAGATCTTTGCTTTTATTTGGGGGAATAGCCGCCCGCGAGTGAGCAGACAGGTGTTGTATGCAACTCGGGAGAGGGGAGGATTGGGAGTCCCTGATGTGAGCAGATATTATGCGACAGCCCAGCTGCGGCAGGTTTTTGAGTGGAGAGATACGGGGGCGCCTTATAAACGGTTTAGGGAAGTAGAGCAATATTGGGCAGAGGCGATCCCTTTAAAACATTTGCCATGGATTTGGGATAAATTGCCCGAGGGGAGGTGGCGGGATAACCCCTATATATGGCATTTGCTCATGCAATGGCGGAAGGCTTGGAGGAAGTTTTGCCCTGGGGCCAATTTTTCGTTGTTGGGACTGGTGAGAGGGACTGATGGATTTATTCCGGGTAGAGAAGGGGTTTTTCAAAGGTGGGAGCGGTTGGGACTGGAAACATTTGATAAGTTTGTAGATGAGGGAGAACTTATCTCTTTTCCGGACCTTAGAGTAAAATATCAGCTGAGGGGGGGAGACTTCTATGCACACATGCAAGTTAAACATTTTCTGTACACTAAGTTAACGCCGGAACTCCGGGAGGGGGTACAAGATGCTAGGGAAGGGTTATGGCGATGTTGGGAAAGCTCAAGGGGTTTAATAACCCAATTGTACCGGGGTTTGGGGGGGGGGCCTGGTGAAGTTTAAGCATCATCTTGATTGGGAAAGAGACCTGGGAAGGGATTTGGACGAACAGGAGTGGAAGCGTGTGCATTTGAATATTGGCCGACAGGCGTTGTCGGTAGCGATCCAGGAAACATCCTATAAATTGCTTTACCGGTGGTACTATACTCCTTCGAGGCTACATAGGATGTTTCCGGGAGTGTCTGATAGGTGCTGGCGGGAATGTGGAGAGGAGGGGTCCTTTATTCATGTATGGTGGGAGTGCCCCCGGGTCAGATTATATTGGGAGAGAGTGCATGAGCAAATCACTCGTATCTTCGGGGGGGCGGTGGAGGTGGATATGGGATTTGGGTTACTGGGGATATGGCCCGCACAGAGTGCTAGGGCTCCGGAACAGCCCATACGAGCATGTATTCAAGCTGCTCGGAGTGAGATTGCTCGGGCCTGGAAACAGGTAGACCTCCCGAGTCTGGCACAATGGCAGACCTGACTACGTCGGATAGTCTTGATGGAGCAGTTAACAGCGCTTTGACGCCAGCAGTACGGGAAATTTAAAGGGCTCTGGTTACCCCTACTGAAATTTTTTGAAGATGGTTAGGCCTCAGTGGGGGGAGGGGGGTGGGGGAGGGGGTGGGGGGGTGCGAGGGATGCTAAATCGTTGGTTAAGTTTGATGTTTTGGGGTTTGTATTGCTTTGTTGATTCCAACTTTGTATGACAAATAATCTTTAGGGCAGTTACAGGGTGGAAAAGAGGATACACTTTGAGCGAAGGATGTCCCTCATTGGTAGTGGAAGTTTGTGTTGTATACGGATTTATGATTGAGAGATCCTGACTATGTGTTGTGTATTTTGACTTGTGCCAATAAAAATTTAAATTAAAAAAATATATATATATATTTTTTCTATGATTAGTCTTAAATGTGCTACATTGTGGCTTCTTTGCATGTCCCCTAATCTTTCTACTTTTTGAAGGAGTAAACAATTGATCTACATTTACCTATTCTACCTCATTCATTATTTTATGGACCTCTCCCTTCCAAGTTCAAGAGCTCTAACCTTTTAAGCCTTTCCTCGTAGGGATATCCTTCCATCCCTTTTACCATTTTGGGCACTCTTCTCTGTACCTTTTCTAATTCTGTTATACCCTTTTTAAGATATGGTGACCAGAATTGCATACAATATTCAAGTTCTCCGGTAACAAGCAGGAAGTCAGTCATCACATATGGGTGACGTTGACGTCAACGGAGCCCTTGCGGAAGCATCCCCCCAGCTTTCAAAGAAAACCTTTGGGAGATGACACCAAGGGTGCCATCTTGCTTAATCACCTTGTTCCCACAGGGACCTTCAGATGTCTGTGTGCTGTTCCCCGGAAAAAGTTGATTTTTTTTCAACCTGAGTTTCATACTTTTCTTCGGCAGTGCACCGGTACTCTTCCAACCACCCGAGCCCATTGCCCCGGCTTTGAGTCTCTGTTCCTTAGTTTTCTTATTTCTTCATTTTTTGCTCTCGGCATCTTTGCGCCTTATTTTCCAACTGGCAGCACCATGGGTCTTCAACTTCGCTGGGATACATTTTTCTCCCATGGCTACCAGTGGCTTCCAGAAGTGTGGCCAGTGTGCCGAAGTAATATCCCTGACCGACACACATGACTGCTGCCTTCGCTGCCTGGGCCCAGATCATGACCCAATGACGTGCGACCCCTGTAAAAAGATATTAACATGATGACAGAAAAAGATCACATGGCCTATCTAGTCTGTTCTTCCATATCAACCACTACAACAGTTCCCTTTTTTTTCCTCAAGAGCCACCAGCAGCAACACGATAAGTTCTTCCCTGAGTCCTCAGTGCTTATGAAGGACAAAGCCTCTTCCATAACCATGGAATCTCGTGGCAGCCTGACAGACCCCGACCGACGCTATGCTTCCTCAGAAAGGGGACCAATCTCAAGGAAACTCAAGAAGAAGAAGAAGACAACCTTGATGGCAGCATCCCTAGACAGTTCTGATGAGCCAGGTGGGTCCCAAACCAGGTCCTGCAGTCCTAGACATTCACCTGAGGAATCGGAGAAGGAGTGGCCTGCAAAGTTCGCTCAAACAGATTCAGTCTAACTGGCCTCGGTCGTCGGACACTATCCTCGTTGAGGACTCCCTTTAGGGGAACTGGTGTCGGGCCCGATTCCATCAGTGCCCGTGCCGATGGCTGCAGAGCCTTCTGGCCTGGCGTCCAGAATGGTGGCTCTGGATTGCAGTTTGGGTGCTGTTGTCCAGTACTACCGGTTCATCCGCCCAACCACCAGGCCCTCGACGTCGAGGATGTCCCTGGAGGCTGAGCCATTCTTCAAAGTCCTGTGACCTCGAGTCAATCCTTGGCCGGAGTCTCAATCTGGTTCCCGTTCCATGGGACTGTGATCCTCCCCAATCGGTGCACTCGGCGCTGGTCGCGGGGCCTCCATGAGCTGTAGGTGGGGATCAGCCCCAGAGCCCATGAGCAACCCTTCCCTTGAGTCCTTGACTAACTATTTCGAGTGGGAAACAGAGGACAAGGAGTCACAAGACACCTGTCATCACCACGACATACCCTTGGACTCCCCTCATTCTGAGCCCCAGCATCAGTCCCCACCCAAGGACATAGTGTTCTTCAACTTTGTCAGGGACATGTCCAAGGCGCTAGCATTCCTGACGGAATTGGAGGAGGATCCTCGGGCGGAGGAACTCAAAATCTTCAAATATGAGGCTCTTCTGAGGGAAACCCTTACGGTGCCCATTCCACCCATCTGGAATGGTTAATGCTCCATGTGTGGGAGACGCTGGCCTTGGTGCTGGTGATGAGCAAGTGGCTCAACTCAATGTATCAAGTCCTTCAGAGCCCAGACTTCGAGAAGTTACACTGCCGCACAACTCCATGGTTGTGGAGTCGACCATGCATCACCTAAAGAGCCAGAAGACGCACTTCTCGGTGTCCCCCAGCAGGGAGGCATGCACCTTGGACGTCCTCGGCAGAAAGTGCTACCAGGGCTCAATGCTCATCGGTCGGATCCAGGCATACTAGCTGTACATGGGCATGTACCTGAGAGACCTGGCGAAGAAACTTGTGGGTTCTCAGCTGGTCTTTCTGAGGAACCCCTGCAGTGGTTCAAGAATCTGGTCAGAGCCATCCGTGAGTGCTCCAAGTTTGTCTCGGGCAGCCTATGATGGCTTTGAATCAGCGGCTCGAGTAGCAGCGGTGGGCATCGGTGCCTGATGCCAAGCTTGGCTACAGTCATCTGACCTCGAGCAGTGAGTTCAGTCCAATTATAGCCACTGAATATCCCTGCAAACTGCCTCTGCACCATGTGGATTATGCTGGGGTGGTTCAGGGATGAAATCGAAGTAGAGCAAGAACTTAAATTGTGAGCAGCGATTTTCAGTACTGATATCCAGATAACTATCCACATAACTTATCCGAGAAAAAATCTATCCTAAATGCTATGTAGATAGCAGGCATAAAATCCATGCCATCTGGATAATGCTTGTTGGTCAGCGCTGAATTCAGATATTCTGTGCCATTTACTATCTGGATAGTAGCATTGATTATCCCGTTTCTAGTAAAATGGCACAGCTGGCGTTTAAAAAAATGCTGCCCTTAGAGTTTAAATATCAGGCAGGTAATTTTCAAATAAATCAAGCTAGTTAACTAAGGGTTTAGTTCACTAGATCTATCAGAGCAAAAATCTACGCCCACTGAGTAGCCCGATATAAAATGGGGCACTCGGTGATGCATATTTAGGTTGTGGCAAACCTATTTCACATATATTGGATTTTCCAAAATGTACACATATTTAATATCAGCTGAAGTCCCCCTGCAGAAATAAAAGATGCAAGTTGACAGGTGGATTGTGCTTAAAGATCTGCATAAAATTATTAGGGTACCTGTGTATTTCACACACTGAGCAGGGTTTCAAAAATTACCCCCAATATATGGCATGCAATTTGAGGAGAAAGGAAAAACACACGGTAACTTTCTAGTGAGAGCTGAATGGGAAGAAAGAAATATGGAGGTGTTGCAGGAAAGGACTAAAGAAGTGAAGTATCTAATATGTCTCCCATACCTCTTACGGGCATTAAAGCAGTCTTTTATCCTCATAAGGGTATCCATGATAAACATTATATGGGAGTTAGATATTTCACAAAGAACATCTGGGGAATTATTTTAGTTTCTGCCATGCTGATTTCCCTGATATCCCATTCCTGCACTCTGTATGTTGTAGAACATGGTAGATTTTCTATGATCCCTTACAGCGCTGATTCTCTTCCTAGTCATTGGGACTCACCCAGCCACTCTAGAATTCAGGATATCTACAATGAATATGCCTGAGATGAATTTGCATTCAGGGTCCCCATCGTATCTCAGACATGTTCATTGTGGATATCCTGAAATCCAGAGTGGCTGGGTGCGTCCTGAGGACTGAGTGGAGTGCCACTACCGGACAGTTACCTCTGAAGTCAGGAAATTCGACAAGGCTACGAATACACGAAAAGCATAAAACCCAGACATATCGGGCCACACATAGCATCTGTGTGGGCTGGGTATTTCCGGCCCCAGCCACATACTAAGTGGGATACTTTAGATAAGAATTAGTCATAATACATACAAACATGGCCGGACCTAGACTATAGGAAAAAACTAAATTACTGAGTATACGGTACATTAAATTAGGGATTTTACTTTGTTTTGCGATTCTATCGTCCTGTCCTGTCAGTTGAGACGTGGACTTAAATGCTCTAAAGACATTTTCTGATGTTTGTGCAGAATGGTAATAATAGGTTTCATGGAGATGGGTTTCTGACCACACATACTTGCAGTTTACTTGTCAGTCAGCATTTTCTTGCTGTGGACTGATTTGGATAGCTCTGCTTCTTCTGCATACTATAATTTTCTGAGAATTCTTTCTCTGTCAAGAGTGCAAGGAATAAGTGGATGAGATGGACTTAGATTGAGCAAAGAGTTGGTAGTGGGTGATTCCTAGGAGGGGGAGCTAAAGGGGTGGATGGATAAATTGTATCCATGGGTGAAGTTGAGCCCTCTCAAGGCTAATATTAGACATTTATGGAAGAGAGAGTGCGTGAGAAAAGGTTGGCAGTGGAATAGTGCTTCCTTTCTGCCAGTTCGTGGATACTTAAGAGTTTCCCTAGAGCTACGTGTTTAAAGAATGGGGCAAGAAGGGACTTTCTCAACTGGATAATTTGAAGATGGAAGCAGTTCTCCTTTCAGAAACTAAGGCAGAAATGTGATCTCCCCCACATAGATTAGGCATTATGTGGATGCCCTTGAGGAACAATCAGGAGTGGCTGGACCCTCTATGATTGATAAGGTTCCATAAGGTAGAATTTGGTCCTCCAGACCCTAGAGGTCTTGGCCATAGCGTGTATGTCGGGGGGGGGGGTGTGGGCACAATAAAGTGGGGGTAGGGGTGACCCAGAATCTATTAGAATCACATTTTAAGTTAACCAAATTGCTGACAGAAATTATGGCCTTAAGGAAGCTGCTTATAAAGTCCCATGGTGAGCCTATAGACCTAGAAGATGAGCCTTAAAGTGAAATTGGTTTAGTCGGATGTGTTTATCAACTGTAATGGTGCAAGTGGGGCTTTGTTGCATTCGTTTTACCAGTGTCTTGGGGTTCATGCCATGTGGGTGGAGGGTGGAGACGTTACCTGTAGTTGCTGATGAATTGTGATTAGTGCACTCAGTGACTTTACTACTTTGCCACAGTTGGACTTGGAGCAGAGGACTCTACCGCAGAAAGCTTTCTTTATATTTAAGAAAGCGATATGGATGAACGGGCTGGCAGACAAGGGCCCATCCATGATGAAATGGAGAAACATCTTCCTAGAATTGAGCGACGCGGAGTTGCACACCAGTAGGACTTGGGGGAGAGACGATGATAATTTTTTGGCTCTGTGGGCTCCATATATTTACTCGATCCTAGGTTCTGAAGTGAAATCTTGAATGTTTAATGGAGGGGTGGGGGGCTGGTTATTTCAAGGTATCTGTTAGGCCGGGGATAGTGTGGGAGGGAGAGGGATAGTTATAATAATGTGACTGTAGGTTATTTGGTTGTGAATTTTGGTATTGGCAATGCAATAAAGGCATTTGAACTAAATGGAAGTAATGAGGTCTTTTCTCTAGCTCAGAATAGTTGCCTTTTGCAGATTTATAGTGGCTCTTGAAGGAGCAAAAAGGAACGGCTATAGATTGGAGAGCCTTGCCTTTCCTGCAGCTCTCCAAACATACATGTCGACCAGTCAGCCAGCATCAAGACCTCAGCAACTCATCTGTAGAAACTTGCCGATTTATAATGCAGCACTTGCAGAAAAGTAAAACAAACTGAAAAGTAATCAGCTTTACAGTTCTGATTTTAAGTCTGTTTTCTAATAGCAAGAGTCTCTTTAGAAAATTTTAGTGTGAACAGAGCCAAAAACCCAAATAGCAATGAAACCAAATACTAAGTAGAAAAAATATATCTATATATTATGGCATAAAAAAAGCTATTCATAGATGACCAGTGGTGCTCTTTAACACTTTCCACTCTACCAATACACTGTGTACCAGATCACTCTTTATTTGCTTTTCAAACAATTACTTAGGGTCCCATGCAGATCAAGTGAATCCTTAAACTCCCTTTTAAAAATTAGTGTTTTCAGAAGAACTTCCCTGATCTGAGCTTTCCCTGCTTAAGGCCCTCAGTAGTCAGCACTAGCACTGTTCAAAGCCCTTAAACCCACATAGATTCTCCCCTGCTTGGAAATGGTATAACTCTTAGAATATATGTAGGTAATTTTTGCCACTGTAAATCTGGACTCCTGCAGAGTGAGTGTTCCCTTAAACTGTTTTGTTAAGAACCTAAGAAAAGTCAGGCTAAGTCAGACCGAGGTCCATTGAGCCCAGTATTCTGCCTCTAGCAATGGCCAATCCAGTATCTGGTGGATCCCAATAAAGGGACCTATTATAGCTCATTCCAGGGAAAGTGATGGTTTTCCCAGTTCCATCTTGATAGTTATGTGCTGCATAGAAAAATACTTCCTATGCTTTTTTTTTTCAATCTGCTGGCTGCTACATGGAATGTCCTCTTGTGAGAGGTTACAAGAACCGTTCCCTATTCAACCGTTCCACCCTCCTCATGATTTTGTAAGCTTATATCCCCTCTCGGTCATCTTTTTTCCAAGCTCGAGCCCTAACTTGTTTAACCTTTCTTCATAAGGCAGGTGTTTCGTCCCCTTTTTCATTTTCCTTGCCCTCCTCTGAACCTTTTCTAATTCTGCTCAGTAAGACTAATCGGAGAATGTGGCATTTTACTCAATGCTTAATCTGGAATTTGTTGCCTGAAGATGTAACAAAGCTATTAGTATGCTGGGATTTTTTTAAGTACCTTCAAGTCAATTCTGACTCCTGGTGACCCAGCAGCCCCTGTAGCTGGGTTTAAAAAATGATTTGGACAAGTTCCTGGAGGAAAAGTCCATAAACCACTATTAAAGTGGACTTGAGGAAATCCACTGCTTATCCCTGAGATAAGCTGCATGGAATCTGTCTGCCTCTTAGGAGCTTGCCAGGTATTTGTGACCTAGATTGGCCACTGTTGGAAATAAGATACCGGGCTTGATGGGCCTTTGGTCTGATCTAATATGGCAAGTCTTATGTTCGGCGTATTCTTTTTGAGATGGGGCAACTAGAACTGCACTCAGTACTCAATATACAGTGCATAGCGATATTCTCAGTTTTCTTCTCCAACCCTTTTCGAATAATCCCTAACGTTCTATTTGCTTTGTTAGCAGCCGCAACACACTGGGCCAATAGGGGGAAAATTTCAATATAGTATTGACAGTCACTGCAAGGTCTTTTTCTTGGGTGGTGATTTCTAATTGGAACCCAGAATTGTGTAACTGCATCTTTTTCTTCCTGCGTCACGTTGTGCTTATCACCATTAAATTTCATCTGTCATTCAGACACTCAGTCTCCTAATCTCACAAGATCCTTTTGCAATTCCTCACAATCCTTTGCTGAATAATTTTGTATCCTGCGTATATTCAATCACCTCATTCATTGCTACTATCTCCGAATCATTTATAAATGTTAAGCAGCACAGGTCCCAATACAGGCCTTTGGGGCTTTCCACCACTATCCTTTTTCTATATGAGAAACTGATCATTTAATCAGATTCTCTGTTTCCTGTCTTGTAACCAGTTGTCTGCCCATGATAGAACACTGTCTCCTATCCAGGGCCCTGGCGCTACTATTAGGCGAACTAGGCAGTCGCCTAGAGCACCAGCCCTTAAGGGCGCCCATTGCCATCACTGTTGCCCCTCTCCAGGACGTACGATGGCGGCAATGGCTTCAAACAGCCTTGTGGTGCTTACCTTTAAGCTTTGGCGCTGCGGAGCTGTTTGTTTCCGCCCCCTTTCCAATGCCCGATGCCGAAACAGGAAGTTGGCATGAGGGTGACAGCACAAGGGGGGGAGGGATGGGCACAAGAGGAGCTTCTCACTGTGGAATTTCTCAAATGCCTTCTGAAAATCCAAATGCCTACTGGCTTTATCCTCATGTCTATTTATACCTTCCGAAAAATCTAATGAAAAGGCAGGATTTTTCCTTGCCAACCTATGATAACTCATTCCCTTTAAGCCAGGTCTATTTGTTTCTTCCCACAGGTGTTTCCCCTACACTGGGTTGATCCTATTCAATTGAATTTCTGCAGAATCGTTCTGTCCCCAGACAGACATTCTCAATCCCTTTTTATATGTAATTTCTTTCCAACATCCATTGGAATGGTTGGAAAGAATAAAAATGTAAGGTCATACATTTGGGTCACAAAGACCCATGATAGCAGTACCGTATAGGGGGTAAAGTTCTGATGTGCACAGAGTAAGATTGGGGATAATCACACTAGATGATCTTAAGGTGGCCAATCATATTTATAAGGTGACAGCAAAAGTTGGGAGGATGATGGGATGCACAGACAGAGGGCCTGTCTTCCCACTCTCAGCCGAAGGACTCAGCTAGTCCACCCCTCTTTACTTCAGCCTTAAAGGATATTCTGGACTGCAAGGTTGATGCCTTTCTAAAGAATCAGTTTGCCCTGTTGGCGGCTATTCTGCAGCTGGGGGTTTGCACCAGCTTGACTTCTCGAGTCTTGCTCCAGTAGATTCAGTCTCTTCCACCTGATGATACTACTTGCCTCTTGGAGTTGGCTACAGCCTTCCTTTCTGATGACATGTATGACCTGGTGCACCTGCTGGCCCTGACTACCTCATCCTGGTATTGTATTTCCCTTCGTCACTGGGCAGTAGACACATCTTCCAAAGCCCGGTTGGTTCAACTGGCCTGTAATGGGAAGCTCCTGTTTGGAGCAGACTTGGAGAAACTGGTGAAGAACCTAGGCAAGATGAAATCTTACCGCCTCCCAGTGGACAGGTCCACCCAAATGCCAAGGGCACACTGTTCAGTTACCTGGGGGGCTCGGGACTATTGTCATTGTTGACTGGAAAGCCTTTCTTCCCCTCTGTTCTGGAGTCTCAAGCTCATTCTCAGTCCTTTCGTGGAGCACATGGACCCAGGGATGTGACCCCCTCCAGAGTAGGCCCCTCCTGGGCCATGCAATGAAGGTTTGGGGGGGCCATTCTCTGGCACCTCTGGTTGGCGGCAGGCTTCGCCTTTTTTTTTTTTTTTCAGGAATTGGCCCGGCTTACCAAGGATTGCTGGGTGCTAGATACCATCCAATTCAGCTGCATCCTGGAATGCAAGGAGCCAATTCTTGATGCCTTCATCATCTCCCCCTGTGGGTCTGCGATCAAGGTGCCATGGTGTAGTCCACCTTGGAAAAGTTGCTTCACATGAAGGCTGTGGTGCCTGTCCCCCTGAGCGAGCAGGGCAAGGGCATATACTCCAACTGCTTCATGATGCCAAAGGAGGATGGTTCTTTCCGGCCCATCCTGGACCTCAAAGGAGTCAACAAGTACTGTGCATCCTGCACTTTCGGATGGAAAACTTGCGCTCTGTGATTCAAGCAGTGTGCCAAGGAGAGTTCTTGGCTTCTCTCCAAGGTATATTTTCATATCCAAATTTGGGTGGATCAGCAGAGGTATCTGCATTTTGCCATGCTTGGCTCTCATTATTAATTCGCCATCCTTCCTTTCGAGCTCTCCACCGCCCCAAGAATGTAATCATGGTGGTAGTGGCGGCGGCGGCGCTTCGGCACCAAGAGATCTGTGTCTATCCCTATCTGGACAACTGGCTCATTTGGGCCCGTTCTCAGTCAGAAGCATCTCGAGTAACTTCCAGAGTAGTGTCCTTCCAGGAAAGCTTCACCTAGCTGATCAATCAGGAAAAGAGCCAGCTTTTGCCTTCCCAGTCTTTGGAGTTTCTGGGACCACATTTCGACACTCAACTGGGCAGGGTTTTCTGGCCAGAGGACAAAGTCAGAGTCTGGGATTATCTTCAGATCCTCAGATTGATGGCAGCAACCATAGAGATGGTCCCTTGGGCAGTGTTCATATGTGGTCGCTTCAGCGGTCCTTGTTGACTCGATGTTCCTCAAGTTCTTAGGATTTAGAGCACAGGCTCCCGCTCACATTGATGGTGAAGTCCAGCCTACGGTGGTGGTGGCAGCCCTGTCATCTGAGGAAGGGCGTTCCATTGGACGTCTTCTCCTGGATCCTGATGATGATGGATGCCAGCCTCTCGGGCTGGGAAGCCCATTGCCGAGACCATGCAACCCAGGGCCGTTGGAACCACAGAGAGGCAGTGTGTTCCATTAACAACCTCGAGGTGAGGGCAATCAGGTTAGCTCTTCTGTGTATTTAGTCCTTGGTTGAGGGCTAGGCAGTTCGAATATTCTCCGACAATGCCACAGCGGTAGCTTATGTCAATCAGCAGGGCAGCACAAGAAGTGCCAGAGTGGCTCTGGAAATGGATCTCCTGTTTGCCTGGTTGGAGAGGAGCCCCCTAGTCTTGTTGGCTCAAAACATTTTGCTAGAGTGGATAACATGGAAGCGGACTTTCTCAGCTGGCACTCCCTGAATCCCGGTTAGTGGGAACCAAGTCACAGAGCCCTTTAGTTGATTGTATGCCATTGGAGTCACCCTGAAATGGACCTGATGGTGACTTGCTCCATTGCCAAAGCGGGCCACTTCTTCAGTCACCGTGTGGAGATAGGGGTCGAGGGCATCGATGCCCTGACCCAGCCTTGGCCCAGTCAGTGACTGCTATACGTAATTCCTCCGTGGCCCCTAGTGGGAAATGTGACACCGGATTGGCCGTGGAGAGCTTGGTTCGGAGACATGGTATGGCTCCTCCAAGGGTCCACCCTTCTGCTGCCTTCATCTCCAGGGGCTGTTGCAGCAGGGACCGATCATCCTGGAGGATCCGGCTCCCTTACTGCTTTTACTCTCTGGCTGTGATCTCCACTATACTTGGTGCCCAGAGGAGGTCTATCAATCTAGCATTCACATGGATATGGCGCCTCTTGGAACGCTGGTGTGGTGCTTGTCTCCTGGGGCAGCCAAGGTGTTGTCCTTGTTGGCCTTCCTGCAGGATGGCCTCGAGAAGAGTCTCTCGCTTAGCTCCCAGAAGGTTCAGCATTGGCCTGTTTCCGTGGTCTGGTGGCAGGCAAGTCTTTGGCCTTACACCCGGATAAATCACGTTTTCTCCAGGGGGTTCGGCATCTGCATCCTCCCCTTCGGTCTGTGATCCCTTCCTGGGATCTGTTTCTGGTGCTCAGGGCCCTGATGGAGGCCCCCTTTGAGCCCTTGAAACATGCTACCTTGAAGGATTTGACGCTTAAGATTGTCTTCTTGGTCGCAATTTGTTCTGCAAGGCAAATCTCCGAGCAGCGGGCTCTGTCTTGCTGACGTCCTTATCTGTCCTTTTCAACTGAGACTGTTTCCATTCAGCCTGTGCCTGCCTTCTTGCCTAAAGTCCTGTTCCCATTTCATGTGAACCAGGTGGTTTGTATGTCCTCCTTATCTAAGGAGCAGTGCCCAGGGGAAGGATAAGTATCTTCGCCTTGTGGACCTCCGGAGGATGCTGCTCCAGACCCTGGAGGTTACGAATTCTTTTTGTAAGTCTGACCATCTTTTTGTGCTGTTTGCTGGCCCGCACAAGGGTGAGGCAACAGCCAATCTACCTTGGAGCACTGGATTAAGGAGGCTATGGCCTCTGCTTATCTGTAACGGAACCGACCGGTTCTGGAGGGGTTGTGCATCAATTCTACCCAAGCACAAGCATCCTCGTGGGTGGAGCAGAGCTCGGTGGCACCTGTGGACATTTCTTGGACAGTGGCATGGGCATCTCTTTCCATTTTTGTCAAGCATTACTGCTTGGATGTCCACACGTGGGCAGACATGGCCTTTGGCTCAAGTGTTTTGCGAGCTGCTGTGTCTTCTTCCCAATTGGTATTGTAGCTTTGGTATATCCCGCTTGTCTAGACTGGTCTAGCAGGATGATATGGAGGATGACATTTTACTTACCAGCTAATGTTCTTTCCTTGAGTCCTGCTAGACCTGTCCAGGACCCGTCTTTGAAACTGTTTTGCTCTGTTTTTTGCTGCGGTACTCTAGGGTCCACCATGATTTCTACTTGACTCTGCAGGATCATTTCTTCTGACAGCCTTCTGTTCTACTTCCTGTACTTAGTTCACTACTGTTGAGAACTCATTGTTGCCTACATTTGAGGTTGTATTTAGGCTTGATCTGTTTCTCCCATATGCTTTGGGATGAATAGTGAAGAGAGGCCTTTGGTGGCTGAGGATGGTAGAGGTATAGAATGACATCATTGAAATCTGGGCTTTTCATTGGTCTTTGTCTCCACCAATCTGCTTGTAGGGGAACACAACCCACTTGTCTGGTCTAGCAGGACTC
Source organism: Ichthyophis bannanicus (assembly GCA_033557465.1). NCBI lineage: Eukaryota > Metazoa > Chordata > Amphibia > Gymnophiona > Ichthyophiidae > Ichthyophis > Ichthyophis bannanicus. The sequence continues at coordinate 552,358,839 of CM066033.1, forward strand.
AAGGAAAGGACATTTACTGGAAAGTTAAATGTTACCTTTTTCTCCTTTTTAATAGCTAGCGCCAACCTGGGTCCCTCCATACAAGAAATGTTTTTTTATTGCTTTTAAGCAATTTTTGAAAAGGCCTGCATCATCCACTTGTGATTATTAGGGCAATATTTAAACAGCCCATAATGTATACAGGTCCACGAGTATGCAGTTACCATGGGCCTAAGAGCACCTATTCAAAGGGAAGCTCCAGGCTGGTGGGAACAGGGCTGCAATTTGAGTATATACATTTGCACCTGCACTGAGTGCTTACATTTATATCCCCAGAAAGTCTGCATTCCCTCCCCCAACTTCCCCCCTCACTAATGCCGCTCCTTTTCTGACTTGGGTAAATGTTAACACTTTGATTCCTTTTGCATGAAAAAATGCTTTCTAGCATTGGCGTCAGCATAGGGTAAGTCACATGGGCCCTTAGACCTTTCACATTTTAAGCCTCTTCTCAGCAATCCTCTACAGTGGGTGTGGGGGAGGGGATTTTTTAACCACAGGTAAAAGAAAAGCTTTGAAAAATTGCCCTTCCCATAATTACATTTCCTATAACTGTGATACATGTTAAATCTATGCAAATAGCTGAAAAAACTGCGCCCTTACCCTTTTCTGTAACCCAGTTTTCTATTATTCCTCCATTGGCATTCCTTTCTTGGAATGTTTTTATGTACACCGCTCTGTTGATATGAAGGGCGGTATATCAAATTTTAATAAACCCTAAACCACCCTGCTTAGTTAGCAAGGCTGGGTAGTGAGATTTAGTCAGTTTTAATGGACTGACATTAGCTTCTAACTGAACAATTTTGATGTGCCTTTGAATGATTTAGAAAATTATTTATGCATTAATAAACTCTGAATTGGTAGAGTTGTTAAATATTTACCATCCTCAACAAGCTTTACATTCTTCGCAGCGATGTTTGCTAACTGTTCCCACTGTTCAGAAAGGGGTATGCTTTCTAAAATGTGGTAGTTTACCTCATGTACAGCCCCAAAGCCTAGCACCACCCGCTGTGATTTTATGGGCACAGTTACTGCCATGCATTGAGGTGGCGGTAAATGCACCCGTGCTCATTGTAGCTTTGAAGGTGAGTGGACGCTAAAGATGCCCTTACAGATGTCCAAGTAGGCACGGGGGTGTGGCAGAGGTATGTTTGGGAAGGGGCAATGTACTTGCATGCCCATGTTTGATCTCAGAAATGTCAGAGACCTCTGCAGACACATCAGGACAGTGCTTGTTTTCACCTTAAAGCATCCAGAGAGTGTAGAGAAGATGGAGAAGTAGGTGACTAGCCTTAGATCACAGAGGCCCACACTGGGATTTGAACCCTGACCACCCTGCCCTTAAGCCACTACTCTAACCATTATGCTATTAGATTTATTTTATTTATTTATTTATTTATTTATTTTAGTGTACACTTGTATCCCGCTACTTCCAGCGATCAGCAGCGGTTTGCTATACATAACAGTGTGGCTGTTCATGCCAGGGATTAAAAACATACATATCGATTTAGTGGAAAAGTACAGGTCACATCACTCGGAATTACAGGTTTACACTTGATTGCAGGCTAGTGACTTCACTTGTATATACATATTTACATGTTGATGGGTCTGTTGGTGGTTAGAGCACAGTGTTCTTTCTTTGTGCCTGGTGAGACCCTAGTGTGGGAACATGGTGATTAGGTAGTATTGAAGTGCGTCTGGAAAAGACGCGTCTTAAGTTTTTTTCTGAAGTCCAACAAGTCAGTGTTTGCTCTGAGCTCGGATGGTAGTTGGTTCCATAGCAGAGGTGCGCTATAAATGAGAATGCTCGGTTGCTGGTATTAGCATTGACGGATCTCAGGGTACCCGGGACCAGGAGGGTATTGAGGTTTGGAGATCTTCTGCTTCTGTTATTTGGCTGTGAGGTGATAAGGGTGTTGAGGTGAGATGGTGCTATATTATGAATGAGCTTGAATGCGGTGACTAGGATTTTATATTGAATGCGTGCAGTGATTGGGAGCCAATGTAGGTCTATTAGTACTGGTGTGATATGATCCTTCAGGCCTTTCCCCATGATGATTCTAGCTGCCACATTTTGCGCCATTTGAAGGATATTGAGGGTTTTTTTAGGCAGCCCCTATAGTATGGCGTTGCAGTAGTCCAGATGAGGAATGATGAGGGCTTGAGCTACGGTCCTGAAGTCAGAATGATCTATGATGCTACGTAGTGGTTGCAAGACTTTTAGCTTGTGGAATATGGCTCGGTTGGTAATTCGGAGATGCTTTTCCATCTTTAGGTTACAATCCAGTGTCACGCCTAGGTATTTTATTTCGTTCTTTGTGGCGTAGACGTTATTGTTCATGGTGACTGTTGTTGGTGGGTTGAAGTCCGGTTTTCTGGACATGCACATCACTTCCGTCTTTTTGTGATTTATGGACATATTATTTTGTTGCAACCAGGTTTGGAGCTCACTGAGGCATTTTTCGAGTTGGCTGAGATTCGGGTTGTCGACATCAAGTTGAGTATAGAGCATTAGATCATCAGCATAGATGTGGTAACTGATCTTGTGGCCCTGGAATGTTTTACAAACTGGTTGAAGATAAAGGTTGAAGAGGAGGGAAGACAGGGCCGAGCCTTGAGGTATGCCTTGGGTTTGAGGGAATGTTGAGGCCGTTTCGTTGTTGAAGTGGACTTGCTGCATTCTGTTATGTAGGAGGAGAACCATTTCAGCGGGGTACCTCTAATGCCTATGGATGCTAGTCTGTTTAGGAGTGTGGGGTGATGTACTGAATCAAAGGTGGCTGATATGTCTATGAAAATGAGCATGTACATTTTGCTTCTGTCTTCCAGGCCTTTGAGTAGTTTGTCTAGTAGGGTTAGGAGGAGGGTTTCCACACCATGATGTTGCCGGAAACCGTACTGGTGGATATCAAAGGCGTTGTTGTCATCGATGTGGTCTTGCAGTTGTTGCTGCACTGCCTTTTCAGTGATCTTGGCAAGGAAGGATATGCTTGATACTGGGCGGTAGGATGTAGGGTTGTTCCTGTTGAGAGTTTTGTTCTTCAGGATGGGTCGGATGATGGATTTTTTGAGGTGCATTGGCATTAGCCCCTGCCCTAGCGACTGGTTCACTATGTGAGTGATGAATTGGGCAATTTCCTGTTTGATGCCCTTGACCCAGGCCACTGGGCATGGGTCGAGTGGGGAGGTGGTGGTTTTTAAGCTGGAGATTATGTTCATGATTTGCTTGTCATCCATGCTCCTGAAGGTGGACCATTCTTGGTACTGGGTAGGTCTCTCCGAGGTGTTGGTTGTTTGCAGGGTGGAACCCATAGACAGGTCTTGTGTGGAGGGTTCAGGCACTTGAGGGTGTATGTTTCTTGTCGGAGGATTTAGCTTGTTGGCATAATGGTCTGCCAACATTTGGGCTGTCATTGCCCCGTTTGTATTTGGTTCTTGTGTAGACTTCGTGAGAGATTCGACCAATACAAATAGTTCCCTGGGTCGGTTGAGGGCCTTGTTAAGCGTGTTGGTGTGGTGAGTTTTCTTTGCAAGGTTAATTTCGCTCTTGTAAGTTGCAAGAAGTTTGATGTATTACATCCTATGCTCCTCTGTTTTGTGACTTCTCCATTTCCTTTCTTGCTTCCGCAGGCTTTTCTTTAGTTATGAAATGCTATCCTGGGAACGTCTATATAGACATTTAATATATGTGCATATCGGGCCCGTTTGCACTTGGGTGTCCCTTTGTGAAACCTGCCTCTATGTGCAGTCATGCCCACACTCCACACCAACCTGCGCTAAGCAGTAAGCAGGAGATTTTTACCGCAGCTGCATTTTTAGCACATGATACATTGGCATTTGTATACTATTAGGGCTGTTTCTGTGAGCCTAGTTTAGAAAGGCACATAGGCGCCTGTTTTACCTTTTAACATGGACATCTGAAGTTCTCACATAAGCATCCTCTTATAAAATCAAGCCTTAGACCTACCCAACGCCACTCCCTTAGTATACAGTGCATCTGGCCATGTAACAAATTAAATGGCTGTATTGTATCTATATAAGACTGAAAATATATGGATAAGTGAGTTTATGTATTGACCATCTGCCAACAAAGGCCTTGCTCACTTTGAATATCGGGCATCTCTTCCATGGGCATAAGTAGTTTCAAGAGGGTGAGCCCCCATTCTAGTGTCTCTAAGAGGGTGCCTCATCCTCGATACTTTCCACACTACCTATAGCTTCACATTTCTCAACCTTTGTTTCAGTTCGTGTACCACCCTAATGCTAACAAACGCTGTCTGGACTTAACATAAGATCTGATGATTCCTCACATTGTCTTTGGTTCTTGGCTGTGAGAGAAGCCAATCAGCATGACCCAAGGACTCCTTTTCCTTGTATGAAAAGTTTGCTTTGTAGGATGTACAGTCATCTGTATATGTAGGACCCAATTTACTATATCTGTTTTCTCATTCTGTATCTAAGGGCAAAAAAGTTTTTAAATCGGGTCTTGGTCTGCTACTTGCCGGTAGTCCGTGAAGCCTCTGCATTCTTCTAGTTCCTAGATCATAGTGTGTTGGCCAAGTGTTGGTGACAGAAAGTACCAGGTTGTTCTTGCATGCTTGAGATTCCTACAGGCTGCTCTTAAGGGTCTTCATTTTTAACTGCTGGCCTGGTGCATTTGTTCTGTAGCAGCTGGGGAGTGTCTAGGAAGCACTTATATTTAATCACCATCTTGTTAAATCACTGAACATGCTAGTTTTTTCATAATATTCAGGCGATTACCCAAATAATCTTATCTAGAAGACATTGACTGATTTATTTCGGTTTGAGATATTCTAGTGATTGTAAACATATTTACATAAAGCAGTGTGGGGGTGAGCATTGTTGGCTTCATACCCTTGTTTTGTGGTGACATCAAACTGTAAGAATGCTGGGCCCGAATTGTCAAAGGATTTATGCTCCTAACTTTGAGAATTACGGTCCTAAATTGGCCTCTTTGAAAATTTACTAGGGCTGAGATCCTACAAATTTTCTTAAAATTTCTCTAAACTTTAGATTTAGGAGCATAAAAAGTGGGTGGCAAAGGGTGTGGATTTAGGACGGAAGAAGAAAGTTAGGAGCTTAGCACTGATTTTCAGCACTAGGAACCTAAAATAGGCTCATAAATTTAGGCAGAGGAATAGCAGGCTTAAAGTTAGGTGCATACATTTTAAGCTCCTAAATTAGGATGAATTTTCACCTGAAAACTTAGGCTTCTAAGTGTGACTGAAAATAGGGCTCAAATTTAGTAGGCTAACTTTAGGTACTCAGTTATTTTTAAATATCAAGCCTGATCATTTCATTTCTTTCATCCAATTCCAGATGCTGGTGACACCATGAGTGCTACTTTGTATATTGAGAAAGGAATAATAAGGGTCATACATATTGTAGTGAAACGGAAAGTGTGTTATGTGATTCAGAAGGGGAGAACAGTCTAAAAATCTGTGTGATTTGAAGCACGTTTTTATTTCTTTGCAGAAATTTCCAGCATGTTTTCTGTAAAATGTCAATGTTTGTTCTCAGTTCTTGTTGTGGAAGATGAGAAACTGTTAAAGAAGTTTGCAGACTGCTGAAAAGGCAAAATAACTGCCCTCTTGCTGATAAACTACCAAGAAAAATATTGCCTATTCTTCTATTTTTGGCTAGCCCAGTCTGGTGAATGGTTTACCAAACAGACGGATGTGAAATAGGATATTCTGACAAAACGCCCACGTGTGTTTACATCCTCGTGCTGCTGGGAAGTGGTGGTGAGATTTGCTTCACCCTCATGAATGGTATTTTTGGAAATGTCTTCCAGGACTCCAGCCTTGATGGAATGCCCGGCTCCCCACAGTCCCCACAGCCAGAAGCTGATCCTCTGGATAAACCCAAACTGAAAGCTGGTGGTTCTGTAGAAAGCCTCCGGAGCTCCCTGAGCGGTCAGAGCTCAATGAGTAAGTTCAGCTTATAAATGGCTATTTTGACCTCCCCCTCTCCTCTATTGATCATTCATTCTATTCCATGATTGCTGGACATTGGAAGAGTATATTATTTTTTTATTTATTAACCGGAGATCTGTACCCGGCGCTCTCCCTCTGCCTCACCTGCCCCTTACTTGTATATCCGCCAAATAATTTCACAGACTCTGCACTTGGAAAAAACACCAGGTCACAGCTTTATTGCCCAATAACAGAACAATTTAACAATACAACAAAACAACCAATTATACTCCCCCCCTCCCCCGCAGCGGAGCGATACTTCACCCGCCGTACTACTAGCAGGGTGACCTCGCTTCCGCCCCCTGGCCTGGTCACCATCAGTCCAGTTACCCCCACCCCTGCCCGACTTCACCATATCACTAGCAAAAGTCTGCTCGGGGTTCTCCGGGTCACGGGCACCCTGCCCACACCGCCTCCGGCTCCGGACCCCGGAAACCTCCGGGATCCCGCCAAACAACTGCCCCACCCAGCTGTGACACCCCAATCGCCCCCCCCCAACTAACCTTCCCAATAAAGGGCGGGAGGGCGGGACTCCGTTCTCCTTTCTGCTCTTCGGCCATGTGCTGAAGGCGCGTTCCGGCTGCCCCAGCACATGGCCAGCTTCGCTCACCCGATTGGCTCTTGCCTCGCGCGTCCCCGCGGCAGAGCCAATCGTTTTAAATAATGCCCCCGACATCTTTGCAGCCGCTTGCCTTCTCCCCGCGCACCCCCCCCACCCGCCCGCCGCTTGTGCCTAACGGCAGGGAACCCACGCCGGGCCGAGCCACCGGTTAACGGCGGCCTCCGAGACCCGGCTCTGCAGCCTTTAAGTTATACACATTTATATACCGCATCTTCCAGAGTTCAGTTGCAGTTTACAGTGAACAACAATTAACAAAGCAAGTTTGTTTTACAAGGAACGTCATATTATAAGTATACTGATTAACAGAATATAATTTACAAGGAACGTCATATTATAAATATAATGCTTAACAAAACAGTATATGTATTGAGGAGCAAAGAAATTAACTAGACAGAATATATTGTCTAAACAATGTGAGATAATTCAGAACAGAATAAACTATATACAAGTATATATATATGTATATATATATATGTAAGTGTAAGGACCTAAGATGTGGGATCATCGAAAGTGTTTAACTAAATGTGCTATCTGAGTGAGTTGAAGGATTTTTATTTGAAGCAGTCGTATATCTGTTTAGCCTTTGTCTAAAGCGGGTGGGGGATTATCTATGTTATAGTGTTTGGTGAACAGATAGGTTTTCAATTTTTTGCGGAATTCCATGATCTCAGTTAGTGTTCGTAGCTCCTCTGGGAGGGAATTCCAGATGGTTGGGGCTATGTGAGAAAAGGCTCTGTTTGTTGATTTATGGGCTCTTGTGTAATCTTTCGGAATCTTTAATTTGTTTAATTGTCCTTTTCTGTGTGTAGGCTTAGATGGTTCTTTGTGTATTAAGGTACATAGCGTAGTTGGAGCCATATCATATAAGGCTTTGAATGAGGTTATAATTGTTTTGTAAATTATCCTGCTTTGAATTGGTAGCCAATGGAGGGAAGCTAGTATTGGTGTTATGTGTTGGAGTGAGTTAACTTTCAATATAATTCTAGCAGCTGCGTTTTGTGCTAATTGCATTCGTTTGGTGTTTTGTTTTGATATGCCTATTAGTATTAGATTGGCAAAGTCAAAATGAGGAGTTATGGTGGCCTGAATTATGTTGATAAAGTCTTGTGCGAATACTAGAGGACGTAGTTGTTGGAGGGTTTTGAGTTTGAAGTAAATTTTCTTTATAGTATTGCTAATGTGAGTTTCCATCGTAAGGTGTGTGTCAATTATAACGCCTAGATATCGTATTTCATTTTTTTATTTTAATTTCTTGGTTTTGAAGTCTTATGTGTGTTGGGGGGATATAGGATTTGTTCTTGGTCACGATTAGAACTTCAGTTTTAGCGTGATTTATGTGGAGGTTTTGTGCTTTTAGCCAAGTTGTGATTTCATTATAGCAGTCTGATAGGAGTTGAAGCGGTAGGATGAACCTTGTTAGGATGAACCTTGCTAGGCATCTTGGCTTTTCTATATTCATTCTTTAAGCAGCCACAGGATGTTTGACCTGAAGAACTTTAGGCCTGACCCAGTTTGGTAAGAGATGCGTAGCTATTTAAATTTTAAACAGTAATTCAAAAATGTATGTGCTTCTAACAGTTTGCCTTGCAATATCTAATGAATGATCAACCAATAAAATTGGCATATTAAAGCTATATTTATCCTATTATATATATTTTTTTTCCTTAACAAGAGTTCAAATATCTTTACAGCATGAAAAAAGAAATCACTGCAACTTATTTTTTCAATATTAAATTCAAGAATGAACGTTACTATACTTATCTTTGTTGTTAATGCGTTTGTAGGAAGCTAAGAGGAAATATGTCAGACCTAACCAACCTGACCAGTAAGTTTCACTCCAAAACTCGGGGCTTCATCGGTGTAATACTGTGGATAGGGCCGGTTCCAAGGATGACATGAGGTGCCCTAGGTGGACTTCATTCTTGCCGCCGCCCAAACCCCCCACCCCCCATTAACATCACTACCACCCCTCTGCAGGACCTTCAATGACTTTACAACTGCACCACTGAATGCTCCTTCCCCCTCTAATGCAGACTTCCTGTTTGCATGGGGGTGGAAGAGACTGGTCCCCATGCAAACAAGAAGTCTGCTCAGAGGGTGCAGAAGCACCAATAGCGCAACGTGCGGGAGGCTTTTGGTATGTGCTGCGGGGCTGTTTGAAAGTCATTGCTGCTGCTACGGCACAGGAGCAGATGACTACCTAGTTTGCCTAGTTAGCGACAGTCCTGACTGTGGATCAAAACAAATAAGCAAGGTAAGTTTCCCAAACATGCAAATTTAAAAAAAACATAGCAATTTCCTTCTACTTCAAGCTTGTAGTATGTACATTAATATCAACAAAGTATAGTAAAGTTCATTCTTGGATTTTGAGATCAAAAAGATAATTGTGAGCAATGATTAATATAGAAATTGGCAATAATTTCCTTTTTCATGCCATGAAGATATCTGAGCTCCAATTTAAAAAAGGAATAAATATATTAGAACAAATACAGATTTAATATGCATTAGTTCTTCTGTATTCTTAAGAATGATTTGTGAGATCTGACCCTTGCAAATTTTATTGATTGATTAAAGATCAAGCAGGCAATTAGGAGCTTAATTGTTTGCTAATTCATGGAAGTCTGAAAATTCCACAGATTCATATGTAGCAGTGGCATCCTGTTGTGGACAGCAGGTAACAACATGCCACTTTTTAATCTTTGGTTGCTTTGGCCCTCTTCACTAAATTTTGAAGGTTTTTGGAAATAGCAAGAACCTTCCATGGGCTGATTCAGTCACTGTCTGGCTCAAGGAAGACCTGTGTTGGATTCCTAACCCTGGGTCCTGCTCCCCTGGGTTGGCTTAAGCTAGGAAACAGTCACTGGAAAGAAGAGAAAAATGATTAGAGGGAGACTGTCATCTAGTGATTTTACCTACCATTCTAGCGGGACTCTCCATCTGTGGCTCCTGGTCAACTATTTTCACTGTAATGGCTGATAGACGGAAAACGGAAACAGTGAAAATGTCAAGCTATGGTCCCCTCTAGTTTCAAATAGTGGCTTATGAGTCTATAGCCCAGCAGAGGCCGTTAAATTGATGATATTAGAGTCAATGAGAGAACCTCTATTTGTGTCATGTACTGCAATTTATCTCAATCGTCCTGGAAGCCCATAGGAGGAGGAGGCGGAGGAAGAAACTGTTAGACTAAACCACCCGCAAACACCCCCCCCCCCAAAAAAAAAATCCAACAATATTTTTAAACAAAGCTATAGATCTAGCTGGAAAAAGTACTGGTGGGGAGCTGAGTTTCCCTTTTGATTGGCAGCAGACTGTTTCACCCTAAACTTTCAGCAGTAACAGTCAGATAGAAATAAACATTGGTTAATTTTACCTGCTTATAAGTTCCTATCCAGCCAGTGATTTTCTTTAGGTTTTGAGGTGTAATGGAATATAAATAGACTACTTTATTTGCCTACCTCATGAAATATAGTTTATCACAAAAAGCACATAAAACTGAGCACTCATTTTCACTGAGGTATTCCCTGGATGGCTTTAGGTTGGAGAAACCAACAAAACATATAGTTTTGCCTTTTCAAATGATGTGGATTGCTTGGACTAGTAAAATATTTACAGAAGAAGCAGGTGCAATTCTCTGCCAGTAGTTTCTTCCTGGGCATTTATCAAAAGGAAAGCACGCACATATTTTTCCTTTGAGATGTTGTAAAAACAGTGCTGGGACTCACATTCCGTCCTTACAGGACAGGGTCACCACCCAAAGCCCTACCCCATTATAGCCACGCCCCCTGCAATCAGCCACAGAGCCTTTCATAAGACAGAATCTCAAATATTGCACCAGTCCCTAGAACAACCACATACATTTGTGGTCAACATTATTGGCACCCTTGTAGTTAAACTCCGTAATGTCCAATATCTCCTAAAATAAATAAATAAATAAAGTGGCCAGTGAAATGCCTTTGGACTATATATGCACACATATTTGACACATAAAAGCATCAAATAAAACAATGTCAATTAAAAAAGGAAATGGTGGGGGGGGGTGCAGAGCCAACCGCAGAGCGGGGGATGGAGCCAACTGCGGAGCAGAATGGCTACATAAAAACACAGCTTCAATTGCCATTAAAAAATTCTAAGTATTCCTCCTTTAAATTTAATATTTTTTGGACGTGCAGCTGCCGCAATACAGGTGTGGGAGATTTCAGTGTTAAAACCGACGCGCCTTGAATTTCAGCAAGGGACCGGCTCGGCGCCAAAGCGATCAAAGCAGGAGGTAGGCTCCCCACAGAAAATGGTGGCGGACGGCCTTCGAGAAATATTAACAGAGTTGAAACAAGTTAAGGAGATGATAGCTGCAAACGCGACTACTCTTGGACAAGTACAAGAAGATCTGTGTGCAGTTAAAGAAAACTTACTGGACATAAATGCGCACTTGAGTTCAGTGGAAACGAAAGTCCAAATACATAGCCTGCTTACGCAGTTGGGGCCTCTTACAAAGTGTGTAGTAACCCTGGAAAGTCTAGAGGATCAAAACAACCGAGCACGAAGAAACTATATTCGAATGGTAGGACTGCCAGAAGGAACAGAAGGCAATGACCTTATGGGTTACCTAGAAAAGATGATACCAGAGATGCTGCAAATAACGTTTGGAAAACCTTTTGAATTAGAGCATGCCCATCGGGTTACCTCGCAAAAAGTAAATGACACCAGACATCCAAGGCCAAATGTTATGAAGGTGCTTAGATATCCACAAGTGCTGCAGATTCTACAGTCTGCCAGAATATGTACATAGTTGCAAATTCAGGGACATAGAATTGCTATCTCCAGGAACAAGCAGGAATGTAGTCTTCACATATGGGTATTGTTGGTACCGACAGAGCCTGCGCGGGAACGCTCCCCAGCATCCAATAGGAAAGCTTTTGGGAGCATCCTACAGTGCCTGCGTGCTGCCTTCCCGCCTTTCCCAACTGGCCCTCTCCAGTTGTTCGTTTTCCGCGGAGCCGACAGGTCGCACATCCTGTCACCGCAGAAAAAATTCCCTTCTTATTCTTCTTTTTTGTGGTCACGTCTGCCTTCCCTCAACTCTACACCGGTACCGCCGGTTCTTCTTTCTTTTTTGCTAAAAAAAAAACCAAAAAACACCTTTCTGGAGTCTTTTCCAGTAATTTTCTCCTCGGGTGCCACGCGCCATTTTGGGCACTAGGCCCAACTTTTTCCTTCAGAATGGAAAAACCCGCTTTGGGTTTTGAAAAGTGTTCTAAGTGTGGCGGTACCATCTCCGTCACCGACACCCATGAGTGGTGCCTCAAATGTTTAGGTCCTGACCACTCTATTTCGGAGTGTGTTGCCTGTGGGATGATGTTGAAAAGGGCCGGCAAAACCGAGCTGCTAAACTTAGCACCCTTTTTCCCTCCGATGCAGCCTCCGTGGCATCGACGTCTTCCAGGGCTTCGTCTTCCTCCCATGGATCTCAGGTAACTAAGCATAAATCTAGCCGGTCCTCAAAGGGTAGATCTCCTTCTAAACATCGAGATGCCTCTGGCATTGCCCTTGAGGGACTTTCACCGGCAAAATTGCCCCGGTGGGAGGCTTCGTCTTCCAAAGCACTAACAGGGCTCCAGGATGTTCTTGAGGCTTCAACCTTGGCAGAACTACTGGTGCCATGCTCTGTGGTCCCGGCCGCTCCATCCGGCACTGATACCCAAATATTGGCAGCGTCGATAGACCAGAGATTCTTGGCTATTGAACACAGTCTGGTGGCTCTTCTCACGGCCTCGATGCCCCTGAAACCGCTTCAGACAATTCAACTGGTACTGGTACCGACTCCAGTACTGGCACCGAAGGCATCGACATCGGCAGGTATTCTACTGGGACCGAGTCATGCGTCTCTATCCAGCATCGACAAGTCGGTACCGGACCACTCCGATACCGACTTCGATCGGTACCGGCACAATGCCTTGCACGATCACCCGGATCGGAGATACTTTGAGTCCTCAGAGGAGTCTGAAGACTCTGAAAGCTCTGCCGATACCAGAGTACTTCTTCCTGAGGATTCCTCTTCTCCTCAGCATAGGATGTCTCCAACAGAGGATATGTCCTGTCAGGATTTTATCCGAGATGTGCCACGAGGTCTTTCCATCACAGTGGTTCCTGAAAAAGAGCCTAGGACAAAGGAATTTATTTATTTATTTTATTTATTTATTTATTTATTTTTCTTATATACCGCGCTCTTAAATCAGTGCGGTTTACATATGAACAAATATAAACACAATGGTACAAACAGCATTGGTTTTTTACAAAGAACAAGGTACATAAACTTGGTGGAAAACAGGGTAACTATATACAGATAACTATATACATGGCAACTATATACATGGTTATTTTGGTTAATTAGATGTGAATAAGATATCTATAATGCCGTGGATAAGAAGTTAATTAAAGTACAGAATAAATATGCCAAATATAGTGAGAATAAATATGGCATAGTATAGTGAGCAGGTAATAATCATCATAATTACCCATTCTCAACCGGGGTCAAATATGAAAGATCTGCATGAGGACTATTGTCAGATGGAGTAGCTTCGGGGTAGTATGTTAGGAACAAATAGTGCTTCAATGCCTTTCTGAACTTCATCAGACTTGAGATAGCTCTTATTTCGGGTGGAAACCCTGCAATACCCTAAAGCTCCCAAGGAGGCAGCTACCTTACCTATTCATGAGATCTTGCATGATCTTATGTTAAGGATGTGGGAAGCACCTCTAACCACATCTCCTCACTCTCAAAGACTCGACACCATGTATCGAGTTCCTCCTTGTCCTGGGTTTCAGAAGACTCAATTACCACACCATTCTATGGTGGTGGAATCAGCCATGAGACGGATAAAGAGTGCAAAAAGGCATGCATCTAATCCTCTAGGACGTGAGTGTAGGACTCTTGACGCCTTCGGACGTCTTTCCTTCCAGGCTTCCATGCATTCTGCTAGGATCAGTTCCTATATCTTGTATATGGGAATGTTCCTTAAAGAGGTCACAGGAGATTTAGAGCTTATGAGCCCTCTCCTTCCCGATGATAAAAGGCAGGATTATCTCGCCCTTGTCAAACATGCTCAGGATGTTTCCAAGTTTGTGAATCATGCAGCCTTTGACTGCTTTTATTGCATAAGCAGAACCACTGCCATTGCCATAGGTGCACGTAGGATTGCCTGGCTCCAGGCATCTGACTTGGAAATTTGGGTACAGGACAAACTGGGGAATATTCCTTGCACAGGAGAGAATCTCTTTGGCAAGAAATGGCAGGAAAAAGCTAATGAGATAGATGCTGACAATATCACTTTGGATAGATTGTCTAAAACTACAGCTGATCCTGTGAGGAAAAGATCCTCTAAGAAAACATTCTCCAGCAAGAAGAAAAAGTTTTATCCCTCCTATACCCAGCAGGGACATCGTTTAGGTCAGTCTGCTCAAAAGGGACAGCAGCAACAACCTAGGCAAAGAAAGTCAAAAGCAGCTAAGCCTCAACTGGCTCAGCAGACTCAGCCTCCACAGGGGCTTTGACTCCTTTCTAGAGAACTTTGCCTTCCTGGCCTTGAACGGCCCAGAACCCTCCACCATCGCAGGAAGGTTATGTCATTTTGCCCCCAGATGGGGTCAGATAACAGCAGAAAACTGGACTCTGTCTATTGAAAGAGAGGGGTACAAGCTTCGTTTCCTCATCATGCCCCCTCCTACAATGGTAAGACAGTTCAATTATGAGACCTCCCTCAATGACCAATTAGGTCAAGAGGTCACTGTGCTCCTTGCTCAAGGGGTAATAGAAGAGGTACCCATTCCCCAACGGGGTACAGGGTTTTACTCCCCCTATTTCCTTATTCCAAAGAAAACAGGAGGACACAGACCCATTTTAGACCTCAGAGAATTGAATAAATTCCTGTTCAAAGAGAAGTTCAAAATGATTTCTCTGGGAACTCTGCTGCCATACCTTTAGAGACAGGATTGGCTTTGTTCTCTAGATCTCAAGGATGCGTACATTCACGTTCTCATCCATCCAACTCACCGAACGTTCCTTCGCTTTCTGTTTCAAGGGAAGCACTACCAATACAGGGTTCTTCCTTTTGGCCTTGCCTCTGCCCCAAGGGTGTTCACAAAATGCATGGCTGTAGTGGCAGCATTTCTCCGCACCCTGGGAATATTCGTCTTCCCTTACTTAGACGACTGGCTCATTCGAGCTCCTTCAGAGCCAGAGGCCAGGGTTGTTCTCTATTGCACAGTGCGCATCCTTCAGTATTTGGGACTTGTCATAAACTTCCCAAAGTCCCATCTTGCTCCCACTCAATCCCTAGAGTTTATAGGAGCTCTGCTGGATACCAGACAGACAAGGGCTTTCCTTTAACAGCCCCACTGCCTTCGCATTGTGCAGTTAGTTTCGCAAGCAGTGCTAAAACCTCACCTCACTAATCGGGAAATGTTACAGTTGCTAGGGCACATGGCATCCACCGTGCATGTGGTTCCTTATGCTCGCCTCCATATGAGGGCAGCCCAGTGGGCTTTATCCACTCAGTGGACTCAGGTGTCAGGTTGCCTATCAGACAAAATAGCAAACTCAGATCGCCTTATTTTGTCCCTCCAATGGTGGCAGTCACCCCAAAATCTTCTGGTGGGGTCTCTTTTTCAGCAACCCCCACCCCAAGCCACTCTAACAACAGATGCTTCACAGGTGGGTTGGAGAGCCCATCTGCAAGGCCTCTCTACCCAGGGTACCTGGACTCCACAGGAGGCCTATCTCCATATCAATCTCCTGGAACTCAGAGCAATCTTCCTTGATCTTCGAGTATTTCACACCCAGCTCAGCTACAAGACAGTCCTAGTTCAAACGGACAATGAAGTAGTCATATTCTATGTGAACAAGCAGGGCGGAACAGGCTGTCTGTCGCTCTGCAATGAAGCTTTGCGACTATGGGCCCTCGCCAGAGAGCATCAGATTCATCTCCTTGCGGTGTATCTTCCAGGCATTCAGAACTCTTGGGCAGACAGACTCAGTCGAGTTCTGCTTCCACATGAATGGTCTCTCCATGCAGACCAGGTGGCCAAAACTTTTCAAATTTGGGGAACCCTGGACATAGACCTCTTTGCAAGTCCGCTGAATGCCAAACTTCCCCGGTTCTGTTCCAGAATTCCGGCTCAGGGTTCTCAGGCCAGGGATGCCTTCCTCCTCCATTGGGGTCAGGACTTCCTGTATGCCTTTCCACCTATTCCCCTAATTCCCAAAACCCTGTTCAAACTTCAGAGAGACAGAGGTCATATGATTCTCATAGCTCCACATTGGCCATGGCAAATGTGGTATCCTCTGCTCCTACATCTCTCTCAAGCTCCGCCTCTGGAGTTAGGATCTGCTCCAGATCTCCTTTCTCAAGAGGACGGGATGCTGTGGCATCCCAATCCCCAGTCTCTGCATCTCAGGGCTTGGTTGCTGAAAGCCTAGAACTTCACGGTCTTAACCTTTCCCAGCAGGTAAAGGATATCCTTTATGCTTCCAGGAAGCCTTTCACAAGATGCTCTTATGCATTTAAGTGGAAAAGGTTTACCATATGGGCTTGCAGAAGCGTCTTAATCCTCTTGCGATACCGCTGGAATCATTACTGGAGTATCTTCTTCATTTATCAAATGCAAGGCTTTAAGACCAATTCAGTAAGAGTCCATTTGAGTGCTATTGCAGCTTCTTTCAAGCCTCCAATTGGCCAAGCTGTTTCCTCTCATCCTCTCATAGCGAGATTTATGAGAGGCCTTCTTTTGACTAAGCCACCCATTAAGCCGCCTCCGGTGGCATGGGACTTAAATCTGGTTCTTGGGCAGCTCATGAAACCACCCTTTGAACCATTAGCCACTACCACTTTGAAATTCCTTTCTTGGAAGGTCATCTTTCTTATTGCAATCACATCAGCACGTCGCATCAGTGAATTGCAAGCGTTGGTGGCTGATCCTCCTTATACAAGATTCCATCATGACAAGGTAGTCCTTAGGACTCATCCACACTTTATGCCAAAGGTGGTGTTGCCTTTTCATTTAAACCAAGCGTTTTACCTTCCTGTTTTCTTTCCAAGGCCTCACGCCTCAAATGCAGAAAGGAATCTTCATACTTTGGATTGTAAAAGAGCTTTGGCCTTTTACTTGCAAAGGACACAGCAACATAGAAAGTCCTCTCAACCCTTTGTTGCTTTTGATCCTAGTCATTTGGGACTTCCAGTCTCCAAAAGAACACTCTCCAGCTGGATTGCACAGTGTGTATCTTTTGCCTATGAGTGTAAGAACCTTCCTCTTGAAGGCCATGTCACAGCTCACAATGTGAGAGCCATGGCAGCCTCAATGGCTCATCTTCACTCTGTGTCTATCGACGACATCTTTCGAGCAGCTACTTGGGCTTTGGTTCATAGCTTCACAGCCCATTACTGCTTAGACAAGGACTCCCGCCGGGATGCCTTGTTTGTCAGGCTGTTCTTCAACACCTGTTCCAGACTTAATCAACTCCTTCCCACCATCACTGGTAGGATGCCAGAGATCCATGGGGGAAGTGGAGCCCTTTCACAGGGGCACACAACCTTCTGGGGCCATCTCCCTGGCATCTGCAGCTAGGGAGTCCCCATATGTGAAGACTACATTCCTGCTTGTTCTTGGAGATAGCATAGTTACTCACCTGTAACAGGTGATCTCTGGGAACAGCAGGAATTTAGTCTTCACAACCCGCCCACCTCCCCTAGGAGTTGTATCTCTCTCTCTTTTTCTCTTTCCCTCTCTCTTTTGTCTCAGCTTTAAACTCAACTGGAGAGGGATAGTTGGGAAAGGCGGGAAGGCAGCACACAGGCACTGTGGGATGCTCCCAAAAGCTTTCCTATTGGACGCTGGGGAGTGTTCCCGCACAGGCTCCATCAGTACCGACGATACCCATATGTGAAGACTAAATTCCTGCTGTTCCCGGAGATCACCTGTTACAGGTGAGTAAATATGCTTTATTTCCAGATCGGAGCAAACAAATGTTGGGAGGCGGAAACAGCTTTTGGCCTGTAGGCCGCTGATGCAAAAAGTGCAGGCAAGATATGCACTCTATTATCCAGGAGCAATGTGAGTAACGCTGCACAATACTATGCGGAACTTTGTATATGCGGCAGCACTGATAACCTTCTTACAAGAGCAGAGCGTCATGGAATCTTGACTTAAGATGGACAATGTGTGGGTAATATATATTTGTTGGTTATCCCCTACATTTATATGAAAAACGCTATAGGGGGACTAAAAGAAAATGTTTGTGATTTTCTTATAATGCAACTGTAAAATAAATGATAGTAGGGAAGGAGTTAAGTGAAGACTGAAGGCGGGGCTTACTAATCAATAGTGCATAACTGTCTTGTAAAGAATAAGGTAATGATGATGGAAAAATAACACTGGAAATGGTATTCAGGATGGAAAGGAATGTAATAACTGGTTTAGAAGGATAATTAACAGTGATGGCAATGGTAGAACTAGGAATTGGTTCGGCACGTCGTGGATGTACTTCACCATAAAGTTGCTGTTAGTATTAACTAAATGTTTGAACTGGTTGGACCAGTCCAATGAAGCGCCTGCTGCACAAGGGATAGGAGAAGATTATTGTAGGAGATGCGCTCCTCACGGAGATATATTCACAAGTGATAATGGATAGTAATTTGGCTCTGCTCACTTTAAAAGTGAAAGGCATTATAAACCCAATAAAATGTAAGAAACTTTTGATGTATTGCCAACAGAAAAAAGCAGACATTGTGTATCTGCAAGAAACACATTTGTCTGAGAAAGAATCATACAAAATGTCATCAAGAATCTATCAAGTAGCCCTAGCAGCACCGGCCATGAATAAGAAAGGCGGAGTTTAGATATTAGTACGAAAAGCTCTACTACCAACAATTGCAGAAGCAAAGATAGATCCGAATGGGAGGTGGGCTAAAGCTACCCTACATTGGATCAAAATCTGTACACATTAATGAATGTATATGCACCGAACCAAGATGACCCTAGTTTCTTTGCACAAGTTGCTATGGAGTTAACTGAAGTAGCATCCACGCACATTATCTTGGGGGGTGATTTTAATCTTGTGTTAGATCCCCTTATAGATTGGACGCCATATAAATCACTTGTAAAGACAAGATCTCATGTTGTCCTTCAGGGCATAATGGAATCTCTGGGCTTGGTTGATTCATGGCGTCTTTTACACCCAAATGCCTGAGAATACACATTCTACTCTCTGCCACGCAACACTCAGACCAGAATTGATTTTTTTCTTGTAACAAGTAAACTTATCCCACAGCTGACCTCCTCTGAAATATATGCAGGAACAGTATCAGATCATGTGGTGGTATCCTTATTGCTGAGCAAAGATAGTATACAGCAGGCTAAATCAAGATGGATGCTGGCCAAGTCCCTACTGGCAAACAAAGACTTTGTGGCCTATGTGCAAAATGAAGTTAAAACATACCTTCAATTTAATCTACCTGCAGACACGTCAATTTGGGGATGGTGGGAAGGCTTTAAAGCAACCCTACGGGCGCATATAACAACCTTTTCAATAAAGAAAAGGAAAAATAAAAAGGAGCTAGAAGACTTGGATGCTCAAATAAAGGTGGGAGAATGACTTCTTGCTAAGAAAACGGACCCTATGGTCTTGGTGCAGTTGCAAAAACTGAGATTCCAGTATAACTCTATTCTCAACATAGATGTCCAGGGTTGCGTAGGAGCACAACAAAGTAAATACTATCAAAGTAATCGAGCAGGACCTCTGCGGTCTAAGGCACTTAAAGGTAAGGAAGCAACAACTTGTATTACAGCGCTTCAAAATACAAATGGTGACCTCGTTACGGACGAAAAAATATTGGAGCGTTGTAGAGAAATTTATGCAAATCTCTATCAATCAGAGGTAACATGGAATGCTCAATCTTCTGAGGAATTGGTTTCCACTATTAAGGGGCCAAAACTGTCGGAAGCCCAAGCGCAGTCTCTGGAACAAGATGTCAAGGTAGCAGAAATTCAAAAGGCAATCAGACAATTAGCCAGAGGTAAAGCTTCAGGCCCAGATGGGATACCGCTGGAGTTTTACTATAAGTTTCAAGAACACATAATACCCATGTTGCAGATCTACTACAGCGGATTGTTTGAAGATGATCCTGAGGTGGGACCTCTGGCGGAAGCTACTATTGTCATCCATCCAAAGCCAGGGCGAGATCCTCAGAAGGTAGAAAATCACCGGCCCATTTCTTTATTGAATGCTGACTACAAGATATGTGCTAATGTATTAGCCAAGAGATTGGGAAAAGTTCTGAACCGCTTATCCATACAGATCAATGTGGGTTTATGCCTGGCAGATCCACCACAGATAATGGTCAACTGTTGGCTCATGTCTTGACTCAGGCCTAGTCGGTGTCATACCCGCTTGTAAGCCTGGCATTAGATGCCGAAAAAGCATTTGACCGACTGGAATGGCCTTTCCTGTTTCAGACACTGAGATGGTTCGGGATTAAGGAGAAATTTGTGAAAAAAATCTCATTGTTATATGCTAAGCCCTTAGCACGAATTGTGGTGAATTTAGTACTTTGTATACCTTTCAAATTGTACAGAGGTACCAGACAAGGCTGTCCCCTTTTGCCACTTCTCTTCAATATGGCACTAGAGCCATAAGGTATAGCTATACGACAGTATGAGGGTGTTGAAGGGATTGCGCTTAAAGGTTTTCAATGCAAACTGTCAGCATATGCAGATGACCTCTTGCTATTACTGAAACCTAGTTCCTTACCAACAGTGCTACAAATTATTGGCAAGTACTCAGCAATATCAGGATACGAAGCTAATTTGGCAAAGACAACAATAATCCCGCTTAATTCTTACGTTATTATTTTTTTTAAATTTATTTTCATGTTAATTCATCTATGCTTCAGGACTATCCTTTTCAGTATGCTAGGGATCGTGTATGGAAGCACGATGCAAGAAACGGTGAATCAAAATATAAGTATATGCATTAAAATTGTGAATGATTACACTACTACATGGACTCTGAGGTATTTGACTTGGTGGGGTCGATTGGAATCGATTAAAATGGTCATAGTTCCCAAAATAAGTTATATTCTAAGTATGATTCCAGTGGTGTTCCCTCAGATTTTCTATAAAAAATTGAGCAAATTGCTGTTGGCATTCTTATGGCAGAGCAGAGTTCCTAGGTTTGCTGTGTGAAAATTGAGATTGCCCAAAAAGAAGGGTGGGGTACATTTCCCAGATTTTTATTGGATACACATCGTCTCGTTACTCAAACAAGGAGCTCAGTGGACCATGGAAGGGGGACCTAAATGTGGCTGCAAGTGGAGCAGGCTATTAGTGCTCCACTCCAAATGAATATGCTTATTAGTGCCACTAGGAACCCAAAAAACCCACGCAACGAGATCATTGTGGTGACGCAACAAGCTTGTCGAGTAGTAGCATCTAGCATTGAGGGTACTGAAGATTATACGTCAGCTGTGCCCATATGGTTGAACCCATGGTTGCTAGTCGGGGGGAAACCTATAATGTGGAAGAAATGGTTGGATTGTGGTATTAAAACGCTTGGGCAGTTGATTCATGGCAACAAATATAAGTCCTTTGAAACATCGAAACAAGAATTTGGACTACCAGAGGTGCGCCTATTTCAATGGTACCAGTTGAGACATTGTCTAAGTAATGCAGGAATATCGCCACTGCAGCTACGATCCGGCTGGCCTCTTTTGCAGAGACTTCAAGAAATGCAGACTAGTACGCACATAATATGTAAATTTCTCGCAATATTACGCATGGGTACAAGAAGAACTGTATGGGAACTCAGCTAATATGGAAGGCGGAGGCTGGAGAACCTGAACACCACAAGATATGGGATATCGTCTGGGCTCGACAAATACGAATTACTCGAGCAGCTTCTCTAACACAATCAATATATTTTATGGCCCACCGGGCTTATATAACTCCCCTGAAAATGGCAAAGTGGAAATCACAGTTAGGAAACCGATGCTGGTCTTGTATGACAGAAGTTGGAACACTATCACACATGATATATTATTGTGCTAATCTGCAAATATTCTGGAAGTCAGTTTGGGAACGTATATCAGGGATCCTGAGTATACAGATGCCTATTTCGTATCAAGTTGTAGTATATAAATCCATGGTGGGAATACCCATGTTGAGAAAGCAAGATCATCAACTGCTGGATCTCATGATAAGTTCAGCAATAAAAGCAATTTTGGTTCATTGAAAGAATTTGGAGCAGGTAAATGTTGAGTATTGGTGGAATTTATTATGTATGCATCGATCGTATGAAGAAATGTATTCAATCCACAACCCGTGTGTTAGTAAAATACAAAAGAAATGGGATACTCTCAATAAGTTTATGAAATTATTATAATTGAATGTAGATATAATAAAGGGAGCAAGTAGATTGACATCAAGTGAAAAGTTAAGAATGGATGTGAGGAGTACTTGGCCCTTGAATATAGGATAAAGTAAGTGACACTGGAGTATAGGAGCTAAGAACCTAGCGGTGCGGCGTGGAGTTGGATCGAGTTTGACCAGCTATGTTCTCTCTCTGTTGAGATTATGTTTTTTTTTCTGTTACTTGTTGTTCAATGTATAATTAGATGTATGAGAAGCAGAATACAATAAAAAAGAAATAAAAAAAAAGAAAATGGTAAGAAATAGTATTAAAACTGGGACATTGCCAGGGCATAATTATTTGCACCCTTATACACAGTTCAAATCGATTTGAACAGAAGAACCATATTCCCATTGCAGTAAAATTAGACGCATCTGTGATCAATTGTCAGTACTCACATGACTTGAATCAGCCAATGAAATATAACTCTGTTTAAAATGGCCACATTCGTTCCCTGTTCCATTTTCACAATGGTGAAGATGAGAGCTGCCTGAAACCATCAGAAAAGCCATTATCACCAAACATCAAACTTCAAAGGGGTACAAGGCCATCTCCCAAGACCTTGGGATTCCTGTGTTTACAGTTCACAATGCTATTAAGAAGTTTTCTGCTCATGGAACTGTCAAGAACCTCCCAAGATGTTTTGAGACGAGGAAAATTAATCCAAGAGGTCTTCAAAGATTAGTGCAAACTGTTGGAAAAACACCACATACAACATCCAAAGAGGTTAAGGCTGACCTGGGGTAATCTAGAGTAGTGGTTTCAACCTGCACCTTACGCTGTGCACTAAACAAAGAAGGGCTTTATGGGCGAAGGCAAAGAGGACCTCCGCTGCTCAAAGACATAAAAAGGCACACCTGATCTTTGCTCAAACCCACCTTGAGAAACCACAAACCTTCTGGGAAAATGTTCTGTGGATAGATGAAACCAAACTTGAGCTCTTTGCAGTGCAGACCAGCGATACATTTACGGGCAAAGAAATGAAGCTTATAAGGAAAAAAAACCCCTTCCTACAGTTAAATATGGTGGAAGTTCCATAATGTTATGTGGCTGTTTTGCTGCCTCAGGAACTGGAGGCCTGGAACATATTAAAGGAATGAAGTCAGAGAATTACCAAGATATTTTGCAGCAAAACATGCTACCTAGTGTCAGAGTCTGGGTCGAAAGTCATGGGTCCTCCAGCAGGACAATGATCCAAACATACATCCAAAAGTACAAAGAATGGTTAAAAAGGAACAAATGGACTGTTTTAAACTGGCCAGCAATGAATCCTGATCTCAAGCCAATCAAGAACCTTTGGAAAGAGCTGAAATCTGCCATTGATAAAAGGAATCCTGGAAGCATTCATGAGCTGGAACAAATCACAGTTGAAAAGTGGGAGAAACTACCAGCAGACCGATGTACAAAACTTAACAGATGGCTACAAGAGACGTTTGGAGACTGTCATCACTGCCAAGGGTTGTGCAACCAAATATTAGTGAAGGGTGCTATTAATCCTGTCCAGGTCTTATTTTGTTTTTTTTCCCCTCAGAAATTACTTCATCTAAGTTGCACAGACATCTTTTTTTGTTATTGTTGTATACATCTGAACATACTATTAAAATATTATGATGACATATAGTGGAATATCTCCAATTATTTCTCAAGATATTGTACACAAAATACCTAAAATGTAAGGGTGCCAATAATGTTGTACACAGCTGTACCTTACTGGGCAAATAAAACAAGCAGGACTGCTATACAGTAGATCTTTACACAAACACGTAGAACATGGACAGATCTTCACCTAATCAACAAAGATCCGGACAACAGACCCATAAGGTACAACAAGTCTAACTTTATTACCACACCGAGCATCTACACAAAGTCTAAGCAGTCCACATTCGGAAGGGCATTTTCCCTCGCTGCTCCAGCCCTATGGAACTCTCTACCAGACAATTTAAGAGCCACCATAGACACCAAGGACTTAAGAAAAAACATTGAAAACTCTCCTATACACGGAGCACTTTGGTAGCATCACCTAGCGTGTAGTAACCTCCCTCCCAGTGGCGCTCAGGGCCCCAGGATGATCTTGAGCCACACTAAGCAATCTCCCACAATCCTTCACCACCACATTGTACATAATGTATATAGGTTATGTTGTTCTGCAGTTCCCGCATGCTGTTTCCCCTTCCCTGCCACATTTGTTCAAAGTTACAATGTAAACAGCTTTGATTGAAGGATAAGGTGGTATAGAAAACCTGTTAAATAAATAACATAAATAAATAATACACCATAAGGGCCCAGAAATGAGAAACACAGTCATGCAAAATCAGTAAATGGAATCTTAAGCCAAATACTTCATTGTTTTATTGCTCATAAAGAGAAACAGAAGCCCATTTCTGCCTATGGTGAGCAAAATGCACAGACATACAAAATTAATATTCCCAAAGCTGAAACGTGCCAGTCTCGAAAATCTGAAATCTTTTCTGCCTTGATATTTTATTTATTTATTTTATTTATTTATTTAAAAGGATTTATATACCGCTTTATCCTGAAATCAAAGCGGATTACACAGCAAACAAATCAAGTGGCTGGGTACGTGGGTGTGAGCATGCAGTGAAAAATCGAGGCGTGAGTGGTGTGAGGAGGATGTTGATTGTGTGGTGAGCTATATACAGTATGAGCTATGTACAGGAACTATTGACATTTTTTATATACGGTATTTACATTTATGTTTACATTTATATTTACATTTTTACATTTTGATTGGACAGTTCCTTTGCTGTTATTGTAGTGTTTCGTGAAGAGCGTAGTTTTTAGCATCTTTCAGATGTCTTTGAGTTTTTTTGATGATCTGATGTTGTCTGTGAAGAAAACCCCGTGATCTGGCCACAATACCACGGCTCTTTCGGTCTCTGGTCCCTCAAGCAGTGAGAAACAGGCAGAGAGTAACACAGAATACAATCACACACAAAGTTCTACTTTCTTTGAGCTCAGAGGAAAAACGACAGACGGTCTGTGGACACACACAGTTCCACGCCTGACTGATTCAAATTCTTCCTCCTGAAAAGCTCTTTTTATTAAAGAAAAAGGGGGAGTAACAGTCATTTATTATAAACGTGGAATAACACAAGGTGTCGCCAAAGTTCTTTTTACAGAGTAAGAGTTGATTACAGTGTATTAGATGAAATTTACTTGATTATGACAAAATTATTTATAATTGCAAAGTTGCAAAAATTATGTTGTGTCAGCATTGACTGTACAATGAACTATGGTTGCGCAGTTCATAGCCTATGTTTACTCTTTATGCTTGCGTTAACAATGTTCCAAACTATTTTAAAGACGGTTACACAGAACTCATGATCATGACATCCTATTCTATTTAAGAGGAAGTAGGTGAAAACCCAAACTTCTAAACACATTCTGTATCAAGAAATTCATCCATCTTCAATTACATATTGGGGATTCTGGTATCCCCTTTATCTGTCCATTTCTACAGTCCTCCCTGTGATTCTATAAAGAATCATTACAAAAGAGCGGTAGCTGAAACATATCCAAATCCAGAATAAATCTTCTACAGTAGGCTTCATTTTGCAGATGTTCCTTCAGAGTCCCAGGCACATCTGGTCCATAGGTGAGCTCCATCTTGTTCATTGGCAGAAATCGTTATACAAAATCATATGACGTTATTTGCCTTCGCTTAGCCTCAAAAAGAATGTGTACAGAGAGTAAGACTTTACCAATTATTCTTGTAAGCACTACCTCTTCTAGCAGTGGCCAACTGCTTTTCATAGATCTATCAATAATCCAGAGATTAGTCCCTCATATCATGACACTAGTCATCACTCCAGATTCTTCAGCATCATCCTTTCTCACCATGGGCTGTGCTATGCACATCTTAGATCAATCTTTTTCAGTGACTGTCAACCCAGGCTTCACTGCTGCGCATACATGAGTAGTTCCGCTGGAATCGCTGATCTTTATCAGGTGTCTAAATATCCAGTAGCATTTCATTCAGTCGTTTTCCTCTTCGGCCCATAGGATTCAGTGCATACAATATATAATTTGTAAAATCCAATTCTCCACTACAGCATCTCTCTTGATTCCATACAATTACAAACAAGCACAATTATTCATCCCTAATGACAGTCTTAAATTGTTGAACAGAATTATATTATCTCCGCATTCCTAAACTTATTCTGTCTACTTGCCAAATTAAATGTTAGCTTGTGGCCTAATAGACACATTTCTTTTTCCTGTCAGGAACATAATTGTACATATTCATATCACTAATTATATTTGTGATGTACTCTCCAGTTATAACAGTATACAAGATATAGTCAATCTGCTTATTCAAGGGGTAATAAACATTAAAACATAACTAGCAGTTTATGACAAATAATTTAAACTCATTTCAATTGTCAACAATTATTAGGAAGGCTGTCTTATCTTAGGTGGTAGTTCAACTCACATTACTTTAAACATTATCAGTAATATACCCTTTTCCTTTTTATGTTATTATTTTAATACCACTTTCCCCACTAATCACAGCAGTTCACATTGCAACTGAAACTTGGTACAACACACAAAACAGGAAAGTTGATAACTTGGATTTTTCTTTGTAAGGCAATGAGGGGTTAAGTGACTTGTCCAAGGTCACAAGGAGTGCTGGTATTCTAGTCATTAGACTACTTCTCTATTCCATTCTAATTCGCATAGACATCTAAGCTCGCAAAGAAGGAACATTTACATAAGGGTATAACTTTTTAACACCGAATTTGAACCAATTAGAAAGTCAATTGCCACTTCTTAATGGCTTAACAGTTTTATCTTTGTAATACTGTTTTCAGAACGAATAGCATTGTAGTAAAGTATCAGCATATAGAGCTCCCCATGCAAGAAGCCTGAGCAACAATTATTATTGATGATCAAATGAGCAGATAAGAGCTACAGAAAGAGCAAACACTTCAGCTGGTTGAGCACTAGCAAATAACGAGCAGCTGACTCTGCACAGAATGAACTCTTATAATTGCATCAGTTTTCCTTATTCATTGCGCAAAGCAGAACCATCAGTACATAGTGAGGTCAAACAGTAACAATCTAGAGCTGGAAGAAAGCTGGATTTTCCAAGTGTAAAAGATATGAAAACTGAAGGAGAGGCATGTTATAGTACTAGAAAATCAGTAATTTGGATTGCAAAGACTACTGCTGCCAGAAACTGAAAACATGGAGGCATTCCTGCTACAACAGGGCAACAAAAGTCTGAAAAATAGCCCAGTGGCCTAAGTCCAGTGGAAATTTCTGAGCAAAAACACAAACAGCAGTAATAGAAGAGGTAGCATATTAGAAAAGCACACTTGCAATTAACAACATCAATTCTGCAGAGGTCTTTCCATAATAACTAAACATATACGACATGAGAATTTAAGATCACTCCTCCAATCGACTCCTGCAAAGAAACTGGGAAAAACATCAGCATTTTTTTTTCTGCAGACATTGTTACTCATACACTATCATAGTTGTAATTTTCAACCAGTCTACTATCACAAAAAAAAGATAAAACATAATATATCAAAGCATGGAAGATCTTCCCATTCATTTACATCAATTATAACTAAAAATACAATTTGGAGACTATATCACCAATCATTTTTTCCCAAAGTATCCAGAGACATAAGAAGCACCGAGGAGTAGTGTTTCTAATAATATTTTTCAGCATTTGCATTATTACACATAGAATGGAATCAGTAGATAAATTCTCATAACCCAAAATAAGTTCAGATCCATGACCTAGAAAACAAAACTTATTTACTATACATACACAAGTAAAAGAAATGGTTAATCACATTGGGAGGTTTTTTTAACTTCCCCAATAAGGCTTATGGTTAGTCTAACTAAAAGAAAAAACTTGCCACGGTTGCTCAAGACTTTCTTCCTGCTAATACTGCAGTCATGCCAAGCTGTTATCTGTGCCGGAAACCTCCAAATTATTACTGCAGTATACTACACAGCACACTTCCCTAACCACTAAATTAGAGAAAACAAACTTCATACTACAATTATGACATGAAAATCGGTCCTTCAAAACTTTGCTTGATTAATTCTATTTTGTCATAGAGCAATGATTTAAGTTTTTCCCTGTAAGTTTCAGTTTCTTTTATATTCACACTATCCATCCTAAACACTTGATTTTTAAATTTTTCAAAACACAGAGTCAGTGGCTTGCTGCTCTTTTTAGCAGCCTCAAACTGCCACCAACTATACATGACCCATTCATTACTGGTATGAGATTTGCTTAAATCTTCAAAAGCTATTTCATACTGTAACCTCAATTTGCCCTCCTGAAATGTTCCCCCAAGGGGAAACTGCAAATTGGGACTACTGGCAGTCAATGAATGCCACTTGACCACATATTCTAAGGCACTGTCACCAAACTTGCGCCTCATTTCATAATTAGGGCTTCCTTTTTTTTTTTTTTGCCCTATCTCACGAGCCTTCCCGCTCCATTCATTTAACTGAGATCTCTGTTTAACCTTACCGGCTTTACATTACAATCACAATATACACACACATATCTGTCAAGTCTTTAGTATACTCACTCACTGGAGACTTGTCTGCTGTTTCCAACTGCTGAAGAAACACAGAGATCCAAGTCACGGCAAAAACTGAAGAAAACCCCGTGATCTGGCCAAAATACCATGGCTCTTTCGGTCTCTGGTCCCTTAAGCAGTGAGAAACAGGCAGAGAGTAACACAGAATACAATCACACACAAAGTTCTACTTTCTTTGAGCTCAGAGGGAAAACGACAGACGGTCTGTGGAGACACGCCTGATGGATTCAAATTCTTCCTCCTGAAAAGCTCTTTTTATTAAAGAAAAAGGGGAAGTAACAGTCATTTATTATAAACGTGGAATAACACAAGGTGTCGCCAAAGTTCTTTTTACAGAGTAAGAGTTGATTACAGCGTATTAGATGAAATTTACTTGATTATGACAAAATTATTTATAATTGCAAAGTTGCAAAAATTATGTTGTGTCAGCATTGACTGTACAATGAACTATGGTTGTGCAGTTCATAGCCTATGTTTACTCTTTATGCTTGCGTTTACAATGTTCCAAACTATTTTAAAGACGGTTACACAGAACTCATGATCATGACATCCTATTCTATTTAAGAGGAAGTAGGTGAAAAGCCAAACTTCTAAACACATTCTGTATCAAGAAATTCATCCATCTTCAATTACATATTGGGGATTCTGGTATCCCCTTTATCTGTCCATTTCTACAGTCTGGAGGTGAATTCCATAGCGCGTGAGTGGTCAGGGATAGTGCTCTTCTTGAATTGTCTTTACTTGTTTTAGCAAAGGCACTGGGTATGATGATAGTGTCTGATGTGTTTTGCCTTAATAATCCGCTTGATTTTAGGCTCTGTCATTCTTCTGCCAAGTTGGTTTCTGCATTCTGTTTTCCATTTTGCATTTCTTCTCTTCCCTCCTGTCTTCTCTTCTGTCTTACCATTTAAGCTGCCTATGATCCCTCTTTCAGTACCTTCCCAACTCCATTCCCATCCTCTCACCCACCAGAGACCCATCCTTTCCTATTTCATCCCTCCACAATACAACACCCCCCCATCCCTTTCCACTGCCTCTCACCCTCTCGTCAGCCCTCCAGGTCATCCACATTACCTCTCAGCCCATCCTCACTCTTAAACCCCCCTTGTCTTACCATATCATATATCCTAACTCATACCCTGGCCCATATAATACACCCCACTCATACTTACCCAGTTTTTAAGTCACCCATTCCCTCTCACCTTCCTAGATCAGTCTTTGTATCTGTGTTCCTCCCCTTCCCCAAGCCCCTGCTGTGCCACCTCATGTCCACTCTGTTTCCAAGCCCTTCAGTCATCACCAATCCTCACTCTTCCTCCAGTCTCTGAGTCCCCTTCTTCCTTGGCTAACAGAGGGAAGGGAAGCAAACACGAATCCCTACTCTACCTGAAATTCTCAAGTCTCCTCTGCTGTCCTCAGCATCTCACCTTACTTCTCCTTCCACCTCTAATCTGTCTCATTGCAGTTCTTGCTGCTCCTTTCGCCCTCGCGCCTCCTCTCTGATGACAACACCGGTGAATCGTTCAGACTTCAGCCCTAACGCATCAGGTTGCTGCTCCCTGCTTCCACCTCTTCTCCCTTGTGTATCCTGCACTGTGTCTGAGCCCTGCTGCACTGTTCAGACATCCAGTGTTTGAATTGCTCAGGGCTCTGTATATACAGAGCACCCTGTGGTACACACCGAGCATGTGCAGACTGGCACGGTCTGTACAAGAGAGAAAGGAGCGGCAACTGGACACTATAGAGCTGACAGCCTGAGGTTTGTCTATCAAGGCAGGCTCCAAAGTAGTTTTATAGGCAGCGGAAAAGGTGCTGGTACTCAATACGTGAGACCTCAATAAAAAAATATCAAATGATATTGGGGGACTTAAACCTTGTATCTCTTCCCAATACACACACTAACACATTCATCGAAGCCATGGATCAAATGGGCTACCAGCAAATAATCAAAGCACCCACGCATGACAAGGGAAATGTCCTAGATATGGTATTCCTTCCCAAAAAACACTCAAACAACTTAGTAACAATCTCATCACCAAAAATAATGCATGTGCCTTGGTCAGACCACCACTTAATACAATTCACATTTGACATACCAAAACAGTCATCTAATTTAGAAACTAATACCAATGCACAAAAAAAGCCTATTTAAAATGCTAGATAAAGAAATGCTAATAAAATCAATATTTTCCCATGTAAACACAAAAACTTCAAACCTAGATGATTTAATCAAACAATGGAACACTGGAATAGAAACAGTATCTAAACAACCCCCCAAAATCACAAACAAAGAAAGTAACAAACTAAGAAGAAGAACTGAACCATGGTACACATCAGACATAGCCAAAGCAAAGAAGGATCTCAGAAGAATAGAAAAAAAATGGAGATCTAAGAAATCAATAGAGATCAAAGAACAATACATGACATTACTCAAATCCTATAAAGAAATAATAAACTCAGCAAAAAAGAATTACCACACAAAAAAACTAAACAATGCATTAAATAGACCAAGAGAATTATTTGAGCTTGTAAAATCCCTTACTAAACCCCCAAGTGAAGCCAATACAAAATATCCGATAAATGCACAAATACTTGCAGACCACTACGCTAAAAAACTAAACCCTAATGAAGAAGTAACCACCCTCAAAACTGAAATCAACACAACTCAAAAGGTAATACAGAATATTAATTCCATAATATGGGAAGACTTCCACATAATAGTAGACAATTACTGAACACAATTACAAACATAAACACCACGACTTCCCCACTAGACCCCTGCCCAGTTACCTGGATCAAGTCTACAAAAACAGAAATTGCACCCATAATACTAAACATAGTAAATCAATCACTACAAGGAACCATGCCAGCAGAACTAAAACGATCCCTTATACGCCCTATACTAAAAAACAAATCACTAAACAAAGCAGACCCTTCTGCCTACAGACCAATATCAAGTATACCTTTTATAGCCAAAATCATTGAAAAAACTGTACAATACCAATTACAAGATCATATAGATATCACTAACGCACTTGATGCTCATCAATATGGTTTTCGACAATCACACGGAGTAGAAACACTCCTACTCGTACTATTCGATAAACTTTATAGAGGCATAGAAAACTGCAAGAAAATGTTCATCTTAATATTCATTGACATAACTGCAGCCTTTGAATCAGTGAATCATAAGACTCTTTTAACAAGATTGGAATCAATAGGAATAAAGGGAACTCCCTTAAAATGGTTCTCTTCCTATATATCTAATAGGTTACAACAAGTATACTTTGACCAAAATCTATCCAATACCTTCCCACAGACACAAGGTATCCCTCAGGGCTCGGCACTATCTGCCACGCTATTTAACCTATATCTAAGGCCTATCTGCACAATATTCCAAAAACACAAAATTGACTATCATCTATATGCAGATGATATAATGCTGTATACCCAACTCGATATAGGCAACCCAGATTACAGCCACATTGAAGCTTGTCTCAAAGAAGCACAACAATGGCTCCAAAGTAACAGCATGAATATCATTCATAAAAAAACAGAAATAATGTTTATATCTAAAAACCCAGAATTTATACACCCTCCAACAATCACTCTAAATAACACAGCTTACAACATTAAAAAAGAGCTAAAATACCTAGGTGTCACCCTTGATACAGCACTTAACATGGAAACCCATCTGAGACTATTAAATAGAACGATCTTCTACAAACTAAGAACCTTACAGCCTTTACGCACCACTATAGAACTTCCAGACTTTAGATCAATAATACAGGCACTCATCACTCCACATTTGGACTATTGTAATGGCATCTTACAAGGTCTCCCTAAAAAAACAACCAACATACTCCAGTTGGCCCAAAATGTAACAGCGCGAATCTTAATGAATGTACCACTCTCGGATCACATCACACCCATACTAAGAGAACTTCACTGGCTACCCATACAAGTGCGCATAAGATACAAAATAATTACAACATTCAAATTAATACACAATATTGCCCCATCCTACCTTGCCACACTTATTAAAACTCAACTTCCCGACAGAAAAAGACGGACACACAATTTAAATACACTACAAATTCCACCTTCTATCTGCGAAGTAAAAATGAACACCAGCAATAGAGCATTCACATACTTAGCGCCCACACAATGGAACAAACTACCTGACACACTAAGAGCTAACAAAGACCTCTTATCATTCCGGAAAAACCTTAAAACACACCTTTTTCAAGAATACTACAATCAGTCCGAAATAACATAGAGCAAAATTTACACACGAAACAAATTTGATGAAGTGTAACACATACATTATCATATAAAATTACAAACTACCACTGAACTAACTGTAAATCCTACATGTATGTAATTCATATACTGTATCAATTCAAATACATTGTATATAGTTTTTAACCATATGTATCACCATATGTGTTCCCTTATTATGTAAATAGTTTGAGTTATGAAGTTAATGTTACCTTTTTTACATGTTCAATGCTCCACACTACTGTTTTATGTAAACTGCTAATTTTTGTTTTATGTAAACTGCTAACTTTGCAGAGTTAAATGTTTAATGTGAACCGCTGCTGATTACTGGAAGGAGCGGTATAGAAATGAGTTCAAATAAATAAATAAAATAAATAAATAAATACCAGCACACACTGCCTAAATAAAAGCCCCTGGGTGAAAGGGTCATAGGAAGACTTACTCAGAGACCTGGGTAAAGTTTTGTACTTAACGCAAAAATTAATGTGTGATAAATGCATTATAGATATATATGAAATATACAAAAATGAAATAACTGTTGTAAGAAAACTGCACTATGTCCAGTGCACTCTGGAAATTTTCAGAAGTTATGAGGGGTGAACAGTGCACATTAATAGAAGGGATTATCAGACCTGGCTC
Source organism: Ichthyophis bannanicus (assembly GCA_033557465.1). Classification (NCBI taxonomy): domain Eukaryota; kingdom Metazoa; phylum Chordata; class Amphibia; order Gymnophiona; family Ichthyophiidae; genus Ichthyophis; species Ichthyophis bannanicus. Next base: position 552,392,463 of record CM066033.1, read on the forward strand.
GCTGCTAAAGGGACTTGTTGGTGTGAGGGAAACCAATGATCTAATGGGTGTACCGCACCACAATAAATTTTCAGGTCGAAAAGGTGTTGTTGCTGTAGCTTGTGCCGCTGGATTAGCTGAATGTGCGCAATAGATAGCAAATTCTGAGTTCCCTTGCTTTGTGAGCCCAGGTGGTCAAACGGTGAGCACAACCGATTCCTCAGCCAGCAACAGGGAAAGTGTGAAGTCAGAGGATGGTGATGATGAGGAGCCTCCCTACCGAGGGCCTTTCTGTGGAAGGGCCAGGGTGCACACGGACTTCACACCCAGCCCCTACGACACCGACTCCCTCAAACTCAAGGTACCCTTCAATTCTGAGAAGCACTTGTATTTTTTCTCTTCTAGGTCATGATAACTCTCCATCAGGGCAGGTAAGGGCTGGGATGATGTATATGAATCCATGAGCATGGCTGATAACCATGTTACTGCTAACTAGAAGGACTGGCAGGGTCTCTGCTCATCTCTGGCAACTGCTGCACAAGGAAGAATTAGGGAAATGTTAATAATGCCTAACTTACTGATAGCTGATCAGTTGTGCAGGTTTATATTTGAAGTATTTGCTATAAATTTAGGCGGTTACGTTAGAAGCATCCCCACCTGTAAACAGTGGCATTTCCATATGTAGATTGGAATATGTGTGTAAATGCAATTTCAGAAAGCTGCTGTTTACATGTGCCTAGATCGCACGGAGGTGCGGTTAGGGCATGGAAAGGGAGTGGTGTGGGTGGGTCTACAGTATCGATGTGCATTTCCTCTTTTACGAGGGGAATACTCGTCAATATAAAAAAAGTCTAGACATCGGCATTTACAGCTGTCCTGGGGCATGAGTAAGTGGCCACTTAAAGCTGCAGGTGTAAAGGCTGCGGTCAGCTCCCTCACCCCCTCACATCCAATCCCTATGCAACATCTCCCCCCTGACATCTTTTCCAGTACTCACCCTGGTATCCAATTCCCCCTTCCAATTACCCCTGACATCAATTATCTCAACCTAATCTCCCAACATCCAACACCCCCTTCTTAGAGCCTCCCCCTAATATCAAGAACTAGCCCAAGGTGAACCCCTATTATAATCCCTCCCGCCAGGCAACTTGATGATCTATAGCAAGAGTACTGCGAGATTACTGCTAGAGGTCATGGGCACCATTTTGGAACCTGGTAGTGCCATGAACTGGAGTGACTGGAGATCGCTCCTGCTCCCACCAGACACCAGGGACCTTGGTAACAGCAGGAAAGGGGATCACAGCTAGGATTGGGGGAGGTCTTCTGGCAGGGGTTCACCTTGGGGGGTTTCAGTTTTAGGGGGGCTATAAAAGTATAAAAGGGGTGTGAATGTTAGGGAGGCTTTAAGTGACGGTAATTGATATCAGGGGATAATTGGAAGGGGTTTGAGGTGCCGGGGAGGATGTCAGGTGGGGATCGGATGTCAGGGGAGATGTCACGTGGGGAGGTAATATCAGGGTGGTATGATCTGGGGTGGGGAGGGCTTGTGCTGCTGGTTGGATGGGATCAGGCTGGAAGCATCAGTTGTAGAAAGCTGCTCCCATGCACATGTGCAATAAAGCTGTACAATTTTTTCCCTTCATAGTTTTTTCAAATCAGCATTCCCATTGGACATGGGGGACATCGATGTGCATTTGGCACAGCTTCTGTAAAATACAAGGGGAATTTTTCACATCTTGACCTTGATGTTGTAATTCCCTTCTCTATGTCCAATCTAATATTGCCTTCACATGTTGTAGTAGTATTTTTCTTTACTATTGAGTCAATAGTCAGCAACAGCAAATCCATTTCGATATGTTTTGTAGTTATCTGTATATGTTTATGCATAGTTTTAAACAGAAATCCATATATGTTTATTAAAATTCGATTAACCATCTTTTGAACAATACATCAAGGCAGTGCAAAAAATGTATTTCTATTTGGAAATCTTTAAGCCTGTTAATCATGCAGTCATGATATCTGGATAAATTTCTCCACAGAGTGGCTGGATATTGATGCTGTCTGGATAAATATAGGCCTCGCCTCTTTAATGCTTTTGACTGCTCCTATGGTTATGCAGATACATTTTGGCCACATATGGACACACACAGGCAAAATGTAACCATTTAGCTTAGCAGGAAATTTAAATAAAAGTGCATATGTAGTCAGCAACTGATGCTGTCCTCATAAGTGCTTTTGAATATCAACTGGTTCGTGATTTATTCAGTGACTCTGAACATATGGAATAGCATATAATGACATAAATACTGTGAGGTCAATATTTCACCATGTGGTCAGTCATAGGTAGGGTATCAAACACATGTAAATTGAAATGTCTAACTAAGTTTCTAATCATATATATATATTTAATGTTACTATCCATTGAGGTAGCACCACTGAATATCCAAGTGTAACTTGAAACATCCAAGTTAGATGCTTTACGTTGTACCTGATATTTGCTTAGGCTGCTTGGACATCCAACTTACATGTTCAACAGATGACTATCGCCACTTAGGCATATAAGTAAGACCTGTGGGTCCCAACCTATGTAGTCTGTGGACCTCTTGGGGTTCTGTGAGACCATTACAGGGGGTTTACAGGACACAAAAAAGGAAAAAAAAAAGAGAGGTTGGGGGGATTGGCTGGGGAAGAGAGAGATACTGGAGGGAACTGCCTGGAGGAGGGAGGGAGAAAGAGACTGAGACACAGGGTCTGGCAGGAGGGAGAGGGAGAGAGAGAGAAAGAGAAATTTGTGGCGGAAGGGACAGGGAAATATGTAAAGCAGGCTATTGAGGACAGGCTTGGTGCTGAGGGGAGGGTCCAGGAAGAGTGATGGGGATGAACTGGGGGGTCTGTGAACTTCATGGAGATTAATAAGGGGTCCACACAGTCAAAACGGTTGTGAACCTCTAAGTTAGATGATTATCACTGTCTCCAATGCTCCAGATCCTACCCCTTTGTACACATGGATAATTTAATTTTGGCCATATAACGATTTATATGTTCAAAATTATCTTTTCCAGTGTGTCCATATATTTTTTTAAAAAACACTTATGGGGTTGGCTTTGGAATATCAGCTTTATTATGATGTTAGCTATTTTGGAGCGTGCTCACCTGACATACGAGAACGAGGTGTGTACACATGTGTAGAAATGGCAGCTGAATAACATATATAAGCAGTATATCTCTATATAAATACCTAGCATCAATAGGAACGGTGGCAGAGGATCAACAGTATCCCTGTCCTAAATGTCTTGCTAAAAAATGAACTCTAGCTTTGAATTTCTAATTTCCAAGGATAGCTTTGGCTGAATTTTGCTAGGTGCTTTTGATCATGTCTGTCACCTGAGGCTTCCCGTAAGTACTTTCCTTTCCGAGATGAGTGTTAAGTATGTTTTCTTTAAGCATATGCTGCAAATGACTCGGTTGTAGATTTTGCTGTTTACACCAGTCCTAATTCTTTGCTAGATTTCTTGCTGTGAGTGACTTCCTTGCATCCTTATTTCTGATCTTGAGATGCTGTTCAAGTGGATAATTCTTAGCATTTGATCTGCAGAAAGGAGATATAATTGACATCATCAGCAAACCCCCCATGGGCACCTGGATGGGCTTGCTAAATAACAAAGTTGGCACTTTCAAATTTATCTATGTGGATGTACTGAACGACGTGGAAGAAAAACCCAAACGGTCCACCAGAAGACGAAGGAAAGGAAGACCCCCAAAGCCAAAATCTGTTGAAGACCTTCTGGAACGGATTCATTTGAAGGTTTGTTCATAATTGTTTTTGAAATTTGGATTGATACTCATTGGGAAAGTAGTCATTTTCTGTGCATAGTGTGCAATCATTTGTGGACATTGGTAGCTTAACATTTCTGTTCATATGCCACCCTGCGTACTGGGGCTGAGACTGGAATCTGCCAGCAAAGCAGGGTGGTGGGGCAGAATGAAGGTCCAAGTCGGTGCTGTGCTTCCCTCCTGTCTCCTAGTCACAGCGAGTCGTGCGTTGACGCATCTGGTCACTGACATAAATTCTGCCCAAGCAGCCCCTGCAATATAGGGGGACCTGGGCAGAAAGGGGGCCCACACAGTGGCAGCAGCAGCAGCAGCGTGGCAAACTCACTTTAACATGTTTGCCGCACTCTCCGCTCTTGTAAGTTCGCAGCAGGGAACACGGGCCAAAGTCTCATGAGTGGAGCAGCGCTACAAACATGATAAAGTAAGCCTGCCACATTGCTGCTGCCGCCGCCGCCACAAGAAGTGGGGATGCCACCACCATGACAACGGGGCGCCCTCAGCAAAATTTTGCTTGGGGGCTCATCCTTGTAACTTATGTCACTGCACTGTTTTGCAAGCTGATCTTTTACTGACCTTAAACCTTATTTAGCAAAGATTGAGCAAAGTTTCTAACTTCTTCATAACAATTATCATATAAGTTAATGAAGTTTATGGGCCTGATATTCAGAACATCTGCTATATAAATGCTCTGGTGGTCAGATAGTCAAAGTCAGTATCTAGATAGCGGCTAGAACTGAATATCCCTGTACTGTGATCATCTCCAACGAATGTCCAGATAACAGCGATATTCAGCTTTTATCCAGATAGCTTTTTGTCGTCCTAAGTTATGTGGATGGAAAAGGGAATAACGAGTGAAGTTATCAAATTTGCAGATGACACAAATTATTTAAAGTTGTTAAAACCCATGAGGATTGTGGAAAATTGCAAGAGGATCTTGATAAATTGGAAGACTGGGCATCCAAATGTCAGATGAAATTTAATGTGGACAAGTGCAAATATATGCACCTAGGAAAGAAAAACCCAAACTATGGTTACACAATGCAAGGTTCCACATTAGGAACCACCACCCAGGAAAAAGATTTAGGTGTCATCGTCGCTAACATGTTACAACCCTCCGCCCAGTGTGCAGTGGTGGCCAGGAGAGCAAATAGGATACTAGGTATCATAAGGAAAGGAATGGAAAATAAAACAAAGGATATTATAATGCCTCTGTATCGTTCCATGGTGCGACCGCACCTTGAATATTGTGCGCAATTCTGGTTGCCGTATCTTAAAAAGGATATAGTGTTACTAGAAAAGGTACAGAGAAGAGCCACCAAAATGGTAAAGGAGATGGAAGGATACCCTTATGAAGACAGGCTGAAAAGGTTAGGGCTTTTCAACCTGGAAAAGAGCCGGCTGAGGGGAGATATGATAGAGGTCTATAAATTAAAGAATGGAGTGGAACGGGTAAACTTAGATCAATTGTTTACGTCATCAGAATATAGAAAGACTAGGGGACATGCAATGAAGCTACAGTGTAACCCATTTAAGACTAATAAGAGAAAATATTTTTTCACTCAACGTGTAATCAAACTCTGGAATTTGTTACCGGAGGATGTAAAAGCTGTTAGTGTAACTGGGTTTAAAAAAGGTTTGGACAAGTTCCCGGAGGAAAGGTCCATAAACCATTATTAAAAGGGACCCAGGATATCACTGCTTGACCCAGTACAAGCATTGTGGAACCTGTGTCTTTTGGGGAAACTGCTAGTACTGATGACCTAGTTTGGCCACTTTTGGAAACAGGATACTGGGCTTGATGGACCTTGGTCTGACCCGGTTTGGCATATCTTACGTTCTTATGTTCACATAAGGGCAGAACTTATCCAGATAGTAGCTAAATATTGCCACTATCTGGATAGTCATCAGTACTTATTTGGTTCTGCCTTGAGACGGCCCTGTCACTATCCCGATACTGCCACTGAATATCTTTCTCAGCACCATTATCTGGATAACCTCTACTGACCCTGTATTTCTTATATAACCTGATAAGTACAGAGCACTCAGCCAACCTGATTAATCTTCTATCTTTCTGCATGCATTAGATTTAGAAGCAGAACAAGAGAGAAAAGGGGCACAATGCATGCGTGTCTCTGGTTGAGTGGTGTGGAAGTATTTCTCCCAAGGTGTGCATCTGCAAAGAGAAAAGCTCAGCGGTGTAAATTAGTGGTTTCACTGCTATGCTTGGTCATTGGGTTGGAGGAAATCATAGTAGTGGCAGGATTGGCTGTCACATCAGTGTAAGAGTTTATTTTGGAGTAATATATAGGTGGGAGCCCCTAGCAATCGGATTATAGGCATGAATCATCTAAGATATAGGTGAAGAAGACAGATCTCTTGCACTGTTTGCATCAGAATTGCACTGTGTGATCAAAACGTCTCTCTGCACTAAGTCCCGAACTGAAAGGAAAGGCAAATCTACCCGACTTTGTGCAAATGCCCCCAGATGCAGAGTTTCTCCAACCGTGGTGGTCACCGACCAAGCGCTGCTCCTCCTGTGCACCTCTGGCATTGCCGATCTCTCCTGCGCCTCTCTGGACAGTCCACGTAAGTCATTGCGGGTCCTGGGACACATCAGCAAACTCTCCCGCCAAAACCATTGCAGCTCAGCTGTGACTGTATACGGCTGAGCTGCTCCGGTTCTGGCAAGAAGTTACACAGTTGGGGGCCACCGTGGTGGGACAAACTCTGCATCTGGGGGCATTTGCACTTAGGTAGATTTGCCTTTCCTTTTGGTTCGGCACTCAATGTGGAGAGACTTTTCAATCGCAGTGTAATTACAGAAATTGCTGTACAGATTACAAACTGCTTTCTGCTTTCCACTGATTGATTTCATTGACTGAAATGTATGGTGGCAGAATTCTGAAATATTACATATTGGTTTATAATTAAGGGAGCAGTTTTCAGAATGCTTGCATGAGAGACAAAGTCCACAGACGCTTTTATCTCTTGAGATTTATTTCAGATCTGAAAGTGAAAACACTTAGTTTTCCATTGAAAATTGCCGCAGGTACAAAGGACCCAACTACATTTCCACTAGTGTTTTGTGTGGGCCTTTATGGGTGGAAAGTAAAATGCATAGCTTTGATAAGACAATCCATGCATGGTATTTTTCTCCTCCCTCTGCCCACCCCTCCCTAAGTACACCCCTTTTCTCCTTCACCTGCTCCCTCCTCAGAGCACCTTCTCTTAATGGAGTTTTCACAGCATTCATACTTTTAGCCACACTTGTGGAGGGCCTTAAGGAGATTACTCATGCCTGTGAGCCTAGATATTATATGTAGGCACCCTATAACCCTGTCATTCTTTATTTCTGTGGTGCTACATATTAAGAAACTGTTAAGTGGCCATCTGGTCTTTACACAGTCACTAAGGGACTACTGGAAGTAGGCATAGATCAAGTGCATCAGCTTTCAACATTATTTGTCAAAATAGACTTCTTTGCTGTAACTTTGTAGCTGTTTTTTAAGCATTGCAGTGTTGTCAATCTCCTACCTACAAGGACAGGCAGAGTTCAGGCACCCCACTGAGGCGAGAACTCAAGCTATGATGCAGGGTCAAGGTACAGCAAAGCGCAGAGCATGGCTCATGGAATTCTTTTCAACCCCTGTGTGTGTGTGTGTGTGTGTGTGTGTGTGTGCACATACCCGTTGAATCTGCATTGTCTATGTGTGTGCTTGCGTCTGTGTGTGCATGCATGAATATGTGTCTCTATTTATATCTGTCTTCATAAGAACATAAGATATGCCATACTGGGTCAGACCAAGGTCCATCAAGCCCAGTATCCTGTTTCCAACAGTGGCCAATCTAGGTCATATGTACCTAGCAGTTTCCCCAAAAGACACAGGTTCCATAATGCTTGTACAAGCATTGATATCCTGGATCCCTTCTTAATAATGGTTTATGGACCTTTCCTCCAGGAACTTGTTCAAACCTTTTTTAAACCCAGCTACACTAACAGCCTTTACTACATCCTCCGGTAACAAATTCCAGAGTTTGATTACACGTTGAGTGAAAAAATATTTTCTTTTATTAGTGTTAAATAGTTTACCCTGTAGCTTCATTGCATGTCCCCTAGTCTTTCTATATTCTGATAACGTAAACAGTCGATCTACGTTTACCCGTTCCACTCCGTTCATTAATTTATAGACTTCTATCATATCTCCCCTCAGCCATCTCTTTTCCAGGTTAAAGAGCCCTAACCTTTTTAGCCTTTCTTCATAGGAGCATCCTTCCATCCTCTTTACCATTTTGGTGGCTCTTCTCTGAACCTTTTCTAATAATGCTATATCCTTTTTAAGATACGACGACCAGAATTGCACACAATATTCAAGGTGCAGTCTCACCATGGAGCGATATAGAGGCATTATAATATCTTTTGTTTTATTTTCCATTCCTTTCCTTATGATACCTAGCATTCTATTTGCTCTCTTGGCTGCCACTGCACACTGGGCCGAGGGTTTTAACATGTTATCCACAATGACGCCTAAATCTTTTTCCTGGGTGGTGGTTCCTAATGTGGAACCTTGCATCGTGTAACCATAGTTTGGGTTGTTCTTCCCTAGGTGCATAACTTTGCACTTGTCCACATTAAATTTCATCTGCCATTTTGATGCCCATTCTTCCAATTTATCAAGATCCTCTTGCAATTTTCCACAATCCTCTTGGGTTTTAACAACTTTAAATAGTTTTGTGTCATCTGCAAATTTGATAACCTCACTCGTTATTCCACTTTCCAGGTCATTTATGACTATGTCAAAAAGCAGTGGACCCAGCACAGATCCCTGGGGTACACCACTATTCACCTTTCTCCATTGGGAAAATTGGCCATTTAGCCCTATCCTCTGCTTTCTATCTTTTAACCAGTTCCTGATCCACAATAGTACACTGCCTCCTATCCCATGACTCTTTAGTTTTGCCAAAAGTCTCTGATGAGGGACCTTGTCAAAGGCTTTCTGAAAGTCCAGATACACAATATCAACCGACTCACCTTTGTCCACCTGATTATTCACTCCTTCAAAAAAACATAACAGATTAGTAAGACAAGATCTTCCTTGTCTAAAGCCATGTTGGCTGTCTCCCATTAGGTCATGACTATCTACATGCTGAGTAATTTTATTCTTTATGATGGTTTCTACCATTTTTCCCGGTACTGATGTCAGGCTCACCGGTCTGTAGTTTCCCGGATCACCCCTGGAACCCTTTTTAAAAATTGGTGTTACATTGGCGATCCTCCAATCTTCAGGTATTAGAGATAGGTATTAGTACCCTGTCTTGTGCTGCTGAGGTAAGCTATATTCTGATTTGATTTAAATTATAGCTCTTAGCTGCTGCTGCTAGGCTCTAACTTCTTATGAAATTTAAACTACAAGCTCTCTGCTGGGTTCTAAATTTAACCAGAAAGCTCTCTTCTGTGTTTTAAATTTAAACTAAAAGTACTTTGCTGATTCTAGGCCCTGAGTGACTATTAAATGTAAACTACAAGCTCTCTGCTGGGTATGAAATGTAACCAGAAAGTTCTCCTCTGTGTTTTAAATTTAAACTTAAACTGCTGCTACTAGGCCCTGACTGATTTAACAAAAATAGTGGGTTCACAGATTAATTAGCTTTAATACAAATAATTCCTTTTAGAAAATTACCAGAAGTATATACTCACAGTTGCAGATCTCTCTCCAGAAGTAACAGTCCCTTTTTCTAGTCCTTCAAGACAGAGGATCACAGAGCTCTGGTTGAGCTATTTATGCCTGTGCTGCTGAAGTAAGCTGTGACCAACTTCCTGGGTAATTAACAGTCCTTGCTTGGATTGGAGGAGTCTTTCAAAATGGCCTTTTGATCTGCCACCTGGTGTTAACACCTATTGAAAAAGTTTCACAGGTCTCTTGCCCCCTAGGTAGAAGGCCTCTTTGTAAAGGTCTCTAGAAGACTTTATTTGTTGCTCAAAGAATACAGACCCTGTTTTGCCTTTTGTGCTAAGCTAAATTCTGATTTGATTTAAATTATAGCTCTTCTTTCTCCATGGACCAGCAGGATTGCGTCAGCCACACCTGGTGACGTCCTCCGGGTGGCGCCATGCATATGGAAGTGCTCTCTGAGCATGCCCAGGTAGCCCACCTTACCGGTCCGCCCCCTAGTCTGGCCAGTATTCTTCCTTCCGCCTTGCCAGCAAGACGGACCCTGCTCTCATCAAACACAGTCTCCATTCAACAAGAAAATTCTACAGCTCTGATCTTATCCAGATCCCCAGCAATGCCAAAGCCTGGCTTTAAGAAATGCTCGCACTGCAAGCGTAAGATGAGCAGCACTGACAACCACGAGTTTTGCCTGCGCTGCCTGGGGCCAAACCACATCGTGCAGGACTGTACTCATTGTGGCAGAATGTCTCCCAGAGCGCTAAGAGTTAGAGGCTACACTCTACAGGACTTCATTGCAGAAAACGCAAATACCTCAGCTGTGCTGCCTGTGTCGCCGGCTTTGGATGTGCCCGCTGCGGCCTCCATCCCCTGCCGTGTCATTGATGTGTCTTCCGGGCCTCCGACGCGCTTCCTGCGGTCCCCGGCACCGGCGGGCCACCCGGGGCTTGTTGCCTCCCAGCCCGGGATCTCCGATGACCACAGCCATGCTGCTCAAGATGGCGACGGGGCTCAGTCCTCCCAGCTTCAGCTTCGGTCCTCCAACTCCGCCCCTTCTAGCAAGCCTTCAACTTCTGCGAGCTCAGTACTAGGCTGCACTAACGAAACCAGCTTCCAGCGTCATCGCTTTAACACCGCCCCCTCTGGGGGCGGAGCCTCCGCATCTGGCCAATCGGAGCTGTGCAGCATCGGGGGAAGCAGTTCTCAGTGCCGTGCTTCAAGCAGCGCCGTGAACCCGTGCCGGCAACGAAACACCCCGATCAGCCCTGTCGGCGCCGACGAGTCCAGCGGCGCTGATTCTCAAAACCCTACAACTTACAGGCACTCCAGGAGCAAGCGAAGCAGGAGCATCTCGGCTCACGGAGATCGCAGAAACAAGCGGTCCAGGGCTCACAGTGACAGCAGATCCAGCAGCAGCGACAGCAGCTACAGCCGCAGATCAAAGGGAAAACGCCACCATCACTCTCACTCTCACAGGGGCCATCGGAGAGACCACCGCAGCCGCAAAAGCAGGCACAGGAGTCAACGGAGTCCCTCCAGCTCCTCCTCCACTTACAGTCACCACCACAGCTGCTCCAGGAAATCCAGTAGCCGCAATAGCTCTTCGGAGATCATCAACTTGTTAACTCAGCTGCTAAGCCAACCCGCCTCCAGGGCACCCACGGTGCACCTTTCTCCTCCTGCCAAGCCAGCTCCCATTCAGTGCATGGCATCCATTCCGGACAAAGGGACTAGAGTACCCTCCCATAGGCCATCGCCTCATCCACAACGGGAGAACCCATCTCCGGACAGCACCGCGGAGGAACATGACATCGAGGCAGCGGTGGTGGGGTCAGCATCACAAGGGCACGAACACACCCACTCTGAGCTGAGGCAATCCCCAGAGTTGGAAGAACCCCCCCCTCCGGAGGATCTCACTTACCCCAAATTCTTGAACAAGCTGGCATCCACCTTGGCTTTAAAAGTTTCTGAGGAGGGGGAGAACCAGTACCAGAGGTTCTGAAGTACCTGGCGACCCCAAAACCGGCATTTGCGCTGCCCATCCACCAGACGCTGTTGGACAATCACTTGCGCCTGTGGCAGACGCCGGCTTCCGGCCGGCCCTTTCCCAGACGCCTGGACTCCAAGTACCAAGTAAGACCGGCCCCGGGGTTCTCGCAACTGCAGCTACCGCACCATTCCATCGTGGTGTCTTCAGCTCTCAAGCGCGTAAAGTCCTCACGTACTCACGCCAATAGCCCCCCGGGCCGAGACCATAAGCTACTCAATGACATCGGGGAAAAAGGTGTTCCAAGGATCTATGCTCAATGCTAGGATTGCGGCACACCAGTTCCAGCAAGTGCTATACCTCGACGCCTGCACAGCGTCCTTCAGAGCCGGCATTGCATCCCTTCCTAAGGAGTCCCAGGCACTGCTCTCCAGCGCCCTCCTGGATCTGTCAGAGTGCAGCAAGCACCTGGCTAGCACCACCTTTGACTCTTTCAACACAGCGCTGCGCATTGCGGGCACTGCCATCTCGGCGCAAAGATGGGCGTGGTTAAGAGCCTCCGGCCTGCGTGACGACACCCACGATGGGATCGCCGATGCACCCTGCACGGGTGAATCACTCTTTGGTGACAAGGTAAAGGACGCAGTCAACAATATGAAAGAACATTGCACCATGCTACAAACTCTAGCGGACGACGGCTTCGAGCGCCACAGCGGATCTCATAAAGGTAGCTTCCAGAGGAAGTCCTACTACGCCTCCAACAAAAAATACCCCTCCAACAGGAGATGGCAATACAACAAATACAAGAATAACTCCTACCACGCCCCTTCGCACCAGCGCAACTCCCAGCGGGACTGTAAGCAGAAGAAGAGCAACAACGCGCCCACCACCAAAGGTGCGCCCTCCTTTTGACAACGATTCAAGGGTGACCACCCGGATCGGGGGTCACCTGACTCACTTCCTTCCAGAGTGGCAACTGATCTCCTCAGACTCCTGGGTTCTACAGATCATCCAAGAAGGCTACCGCATGCGCTTCGCTGCGACGCTCCGCCAGAGCGCTCATCCCATCAGCGACACACCACCACACTTACGCGTGGCCATGGCGGCAGAGCTGCTCCATCTTCTCGTCTCCAAGGCAATAGAGCAGGTACCCTCTGCCGAAAGAAACTCTGGCTTCTACTCAAGGTATTTTCTCATTCCCAAAAGAACTGGAGGTGTTCGCCCTATCCTCGACCTCCGCAAGCTGAACACATTCATCGTCAAAGAGAAGTTCCGGATGTACTCTCTCAACTCCATCCTGCCTCTGATACAACCCGGCGACTGGATGGCATCCCTCAATCTGCAGGACGCTTATACCCACATCCGCATCCACAAGTCTCACAGGAAGTACCTCCGCTTCCAAGTTCTAGGGCAGTTCTACCAATACAGAGTACTTCCCTTCGGTCTGTCACCAGCGCCACGGGTGTTCACGAAGTGCGTGGCCGTGGCAGCAGCACATCTCCGCAAGCTGAACATTTCGGGTTTTCCATACCTGGACGACTGGCTCCTCACAGCCCCCTCCGCAACGGAGCTGCAGGAATCCCTGCGGGTAGCCAAAACCCTGATCTCATCCTTGGGGTTTGTCGTCAACCTCAGCAAGTCACACCTCACTCCTTCCCAGAGACTGGAGTTCATCGGAGCCGTGATCGACACCAAACTCTCGAAGGCCTACCTCCCCGAGCGCAGATTGGTCGCAATCACCTCACTTGCGTCCACCTTGGCCTCAAAAGGGACCCATTTGCAAGCTCCATCCTACGTCTTCTGGGCCACATGTCCGCCAGGACGTCAGTCCTTCCAGTTGCGAGGCTAAAGATGCGCGCCCTCCAGTGGCATCTACGTACCCATTGGAGTCAACATTCGCAACCACTCTCCACCCGCATCCCGATGACCCCCCAGATCAGAGCTCAACTCCACTGGTGGACGGTCCCGGGGAATCTTTCGGCGGGGAAGGACATGCATCCACCCAAGCATCAAGTGACCCTCACTACGGACGCTTCCAATTCAGCTGGGGTGCTCACATCTCGATATTCAACACACAAGGAGCCTGGTCACAACAGGAGAGGCTCCTCCACATAAACCTCTTCGAGCTAAAGGCCATCAAATACGCTCTCAAAGCGTTCCTAACACACGTGCGTGGGAAATCCGTCCTCATCCAGACGGACAACCAAGTTGCCATGTTTTACATCAACAAGCAAGGGGGCACCGCCTCTCGCTCCCTCTGCAAGGAAGCGATTCAGATCTGGTCCCTGGCCCTGAAGAACGAGTGCAACCTCCGTGCTTCCTATCTCCCGGGAGACCAGAACACATTGGCGGACAAACTCAGCAGACAGCTGCAACCGCACAAATGGACACTCCTCCCGGAGGTAGCCGACAGTCTCTTCCAAATTTGGGGCTTCCCGAACATCGACCTATTCGCCACGGAGCGGAATGCGAAATGCCCCCTATTCTGCTCCAGGCACCCGTCAGCAAACAGGTTAGCAGCTGATGCATTCGACGTGTGCTGGGGGGAGTGGTCTCTGGTGTATGTCTTCCCGCCGACCCCCCTCATCCCTGCAACACTTCAGCGGATCATTCGCGGCAAAGCCCAAGCCATCCTGGTGGTTCCCCACTGGCCCTGCCAGATGTGGTTTGCGCTTCTCCAGCGCATAGCACAAGAGGCTCCGAAGCGCCTGCCCCTCAGGCTAGACCTACTGACGCAGGACGAGGGCAGAACACGACACCCCAACCTCAAAGCCCTGGCTCTCACTGCCTGGAGGTTGAGCGGTTAAACCTAACCACGCTACAGCTACCTGCAGAGGTACAGGACGTGGTCCTGGCAGCCAGAAGACCCTCGACCCGGAAGTCCTACGGTCTCAAATGGAAGCGTTTCAGCGCCTGGTGCACAGCTCAAGGCCTTGAGCCCACTACGTGTCCCCTCTCCAATGTCCTGCAATACCTTAGCTCGCTGTCTCACCTTGGCCTACAGACAAAATCTGTCAGAGTGCACCTCTCGGCGATAGCGGCCTTTCACGCACCTCCGGAGGGAGCTACCACGATTGTGGCACTGCCTCTCACATTCCGCTTCATGAAGGGACTGACAAATCTAAAACCCCCGATCAGACATCCGGTCCCACCCTGGGACCTCAACATTGTATTGCTACGCTTGACACAGGAACTCTTCGAGCCCATGCAGTCCGCGGACATGAAGTACGTCTCCTGGAAAACACTGTTTCTAGTAACCATTACGTCCGCCAGAAGGATCAGCGAGCTGCAAGCGCTGGTAGCACATCCCCCATATACACAGTTATATCCAAACCGCGCATCCTTGAGAACCAACCCCAGGTTCGTTCCCAAAGTAGTGTCAGCTTTCCACGTTAATCAGTCTATCGAGCTCCCCTCTTTCTTTCCGGAGCCTCATGCATCTGACGAGGAGAGGCGCCTGCACACTCTGGACTGTCTCCGGGCCCTCCGGATCTATCTACACAGGACACAACCCACCCGCCAAGGTGAGCAGCTGTTCGTGTCCTTCAATCCAAGCAAGCCGAGCAGACCAGTCAACAAGAGGACTTTCTCCCACTGGGTCGCCTCCTGCGTCTCCTATTGCCTTGACCCTTCAGGCTCCCAGCAACAGCCGCGAGTGGGCCCTCACAAACTCAGAGCGCTGGCCACCTCCATTGCCAACCTTTGCTCTATTCCATTAATTGACGTCTGCAGAGCGGCCACCTGGTCCTCCCCACACACGTTCCTCAGACACTACTGCCTCGACCTCAAGGCACAAGAGGACTTTGCCCTCAGCACGGCCGTCCTCTCCACGGCATCTGGGGGAAGTGCGGCCGCGAGGCGCACCTGATTATGGACTTCCTTTTTATACTATGCCTGCTTATGTTGCTGTCTTTGACAATCCTGTACTGCACTGTTTGCACCTTGATTACGTACATCATTGCACTGTTTGCACAGTTAAATGTGTTGCACTGTTGCATCTGAATTCTGTTGCACTGTTTGCACTATTGCTCTGTCTGCCAGCACCGTTGTATATTTCTTGCATATCCACGTTGCACATTGCCTCTAGCGACCCTAATGCTGCTAATAAAGCTGTGTTGCATTGTTTAATACACCCTATACTGCGTGTCTTGTATGTTTGCCTCCTCCACCTCAGCGTGCACAAGCAGCTAGGGAGGCACCAGGTGTGGCTGACGCAATCCTGCTGGTCCATGGAGAAAACGGGGTTACTTACCTGTAACAGGAGTTCTCTGTGGACAGCAGGATAAGTCATCCACACAATCCCACCCACCTCCCCTGGAGGAGGCCTACCTCTACCGCATCCTAGCCAGTCAATAGCAAGCTAGGAACTCACTGGCCAGACTAGGGGGCGGACCGGTAAGGTGGACTACCTGGGCATGCTCAAGGTTCACTTTCTGAGCTCTAGAGAGCACTTCCGTATGCATGGCGCCGCCCGGAGGACGTCACCAGGTGTGGCTGACTTATCCTGCTGTCCACGGAGAACTCCTGTTACAGGTAAGTAACCCCGTTTTCTCAGTGTGTGTGTGTTTGGGAGAGGAGAGGGAAGGGCTGTTTGACAGGTATAATTCCATAACTGCTATGTTTTTCTGAATTAGTGTTTGTTTGCTGCAGTTGTTGGAACTTATTTTTCTATAGAAATGCATTGAGGTATTTCTTTGACGGTGGAGGCTTCATTTCTCTTCCATCTCCTACCACAGGCATAAACTAAACTTCTACAACACAGTTACTTCCTCCAGCTCACCTCCTCCCTTTCTGTGACTAGAACAGCATTTCAGTGCTCCGCCCCTACAGCCTTTCCATTGGATGAATCTGCCCACAATCTCTGCTGCTAGTTGCCTTTACAGTCAGAAAGGGCAGACTCACTCAGACAGTGAGAGAGGATTAACTGTAGATAGGTTTAAAAGTTGGAAAAGTGTCCAGACATGTTAGCCATCCTTCTAACTTCTGGCCATTAAAAATTTCTGCTGAATCCTGTAAAAAGCTAGACCGTTTGTTATTCTAACCTCCTGAGTCCTGAGCTCATTTGACAGTGCCCCCCTAAACTTTGGATACTAATGGGGTCATCCTGAACACCGTTTAGCGGGTCCGGACATCCGATTCAGATGTCCAGACTCACTAAACGGCCGAGCAGCCTGCTGGGGACAGAGCTCCCTTACGAAGAGGCGATTTGTATGGGGGACTCTGTTTGTGGGAGGGAGAGAGCGGGACAGAGGCAGGGCTGGTGATGGGCAGAGAGCAACCTCGGACGTATAGGGCCAATTCTGAGGACTGCCCTTTATGTCCTGGGTCAGCCATGGAGACGGGGGACTTATTCCACCTTGGAGGTGGAATAGGTCCCCCTGGACGGAGTAAAATGATGCAGCCAGGCCCGGTAAGGAGGGCGAGGGGGGGTGCAGGGGGTTCTCCGCAGCCCGACCCTGCCCCTGCCGTGGAAGGCCAGATTAAGAGTTGGGCTGCGGGGAAAGAAGATTGTTTTGTGCAGCAGGGCATCGTGGCTCCTGAATGGACAGGACGCCATGGAACTACGGCCTCATTCAGGAACTTGGCTGAGTTAGCCGGGTATGTGGGCTGGAATTGTGGACGACTGGAATCGATGCACGGCCTGCACATCCAGGCCATAGATCCAATTCTGATCCCGCGGGCATGTCTAGCCCCCCCCCCCCCCACGCGATCAGAATCTGGTCTACCTCTGTACGGCCTGATTCCGATCGGCTGTACGGGGGGGGGGGAACAGCCAGCACAGAATGCCCCTCTAAGTATATTCTTAACTTGCCAAGCTTTAATCCTAGCTAGCCCATGACAACAGATGCTAGCCAAAAGTACACTTAGTAACTAATAAAAAGCTGTACAGTTACATCAGTAGCTATCATAGTAGAACTTGCAGCAAAGAAAATGAAATATATATGGCAATAATTTAAAATGCAGTGCATCCCAGCTAGGGAATTATTTGTAATCCGTGTATGTGAGTACTGTCCATTTGTTGCGGCTGGCTAAAAAGTACCATTGGAGGTAGCTGGTTTCTTGTGAAGTCTTGAACAGAACGGGGGCTTAGGTGCAACAGAATAAGAAAGAAAACAAAATAAGCCAGACTTGCCAGATATATTATTTTTATTATTATTGGACTGATATGCAAACAGACGTATACATTTGCTGGTGGCTGGTGAATATATAAGTCCACTATCCACAGATTTTCATTCACTGTCTGGATAGTGTCCGGCCAAAAATCCAAATAGTAGCAGTGTTACTAACTGCATTATACATAAATTCAACACTGTTGGAATGTAGGTGCCAGCGATTAGATTATTATGAGCACTTTGACCGCTGAAAATGTACTCGGTGTTAAATAATATTATTATTCTCAAACCCCCTAAAATATCATTTTTCAGTTTAGGCATGTTAGCAGGGCTTACTTTGTAGACAGAAAAGAAGAGGAACTGTGGGTGGAGCCAGGGCCTGAAGTGATCTGCGGGGGTGGGACCAGAACCAGAAATTTTTACATACTTGTTTGTTCCCGGTTTTTCATTTTGATGTTTTATTGCTTTATATTGCATCAACTGAACTATTCATTTACCCCTAATCTTCCTTCCCTCTATGCTCTACAGTCACCAGCCACACACCACTCCAACCATAACTGAAGTACCATGGTCCGACCACCACCTTATTACAACTTACCTACCAATACAAGCTCCAAAAAACACCACAAGCACACCTCCACACACATCACGATTCGCACACTTTAACAAGAATACATTCCTCAACGAAGTATTACCCAAACTCAACACAAACTCATCAGACATCAATTCAACCATAACATATTGGAATTCAACCATTCAAAATGCAGCTGTCCCCACACAAGTCTTACATAGACAAACAAAAAAGACCGAAAAGTGGTTCACGAAAGAGCTAGCAAAACTAAAAAAGCAACTAAGGAAACAAGAAAAGAGATGGAGGAAAACAAAATCGGATGAAAACAAATCCCAATACATGTTAATACTTACTGGATACAAAAATGCAATCAACAAATCAAAAAGAGACTACCACTCTAAAGTACTAAATAAATGTACAAACACTAGCAACACACTTTGCAGCGAAACTAAAAAACAAAACCACTACTCTGACACCAATATTTACAAGCACCAAACTCATAAACGAATGGACAAACTTCCACATAATAGACCAAAAACAACTCCTTAAAATCGTAACAATGATCAACACAACAACCTCCCCACTAGACCCATGCCCTGTATCATGGATTAAATGTGCAAAGGAGGAACTGGCGGAAAATCTACAACACATAGTGAACCAATCCCTCTCACAAGGCATAATGCCTGATGCCTTAAAACTCACAACACTTAGACCAATAATAAAGAACAACAAGCTTGACCCAAAAGACCCGAACTCATACAGACCCATAGCCAGCATCCCATTTATAGCTAAAATAATAGAAAAACAATTCAAATACAGTTACAAGAGCACATTGATGAACATAAACCACTTGACTCACACCAATTCGGGTTCCGCCCATTCCATGGAGTAGAAACTCTATTAATCACCCTAATGGATTTCCTCATCAGAGGTACAGATGACAACAACCAAGGCTTCCTACTTCTATTCATAGATATTTCTGCCGCCTTTGACAACATCAACCACTCCACACTGATCAACAGACTACAAAGCTTAGGAATAGGCGGGACTGTCCTTGATTGGTTCAAGTCCTACATATCAAACAGACTAATACGCGTACAAATTGACCAAGAAGCATCAGAACCATTCCCCCAAGGCCAAGGAATACCCCAAGGATCAGCCCTCTCCGCCCTCCTATTTAACCTGTATCTACAACCAATAACAAACATATTTAAAAAACACAGGATTAACCACTTTATATACGCCGACGACATCATGCTCACTATCCCTATAACCGCTAAAAACCCCTCATATGACACACTATCAGAATGTATGACTGAGACCTCCTCCTGGTTAGAATCTAACTACCTCAGCATCAACCTCAAAAAAACGGAAGCAATGTTCGTAACAAGGTCATCAACCACAGAGAACACCTTCCCAGAAACAATCACAATTAACAGAACATCCATACCTGTTAGAAAAGAAGTAAAATATTTAGGTGTGATAATAGATCACACACTCACCATGCTACCACACATAAAACAAACCGTAAAAGCCATCTACTACAAACTAAAAACTATACAGCACCTAAGGCCACTCCTAGAAACTCAAGATTTTAGATCTGTAGTAAATACACTAATCACCCCCCACTTTGACTACTGCAATAGTCTATTAATAGGCCTCCCTCAAAAAAGCACATACCTTCTTCAAAGAGCTCAGAACATCTGTGCAAAAGTAATAGCTAAAGCACGTCTAACAGACCACGTAACCCCAATACTGCAAGAAATACACTGGCTCCCAATCAATAGCCGAATCAGATACAAAACTATCCTAACAACCTTTAAACTCATAAAAGACATAGCCCCCTCACACCTATCCACACTACTGCAATCACCAAACAAAACTAGATCACACAGACAAAACGAAGCCCACTCCCTTATCACACCAAAAGCCTTCAGGAAGACAAAGAAAACCACTAGCTCCAGAGCATTCACATTCACTGCCCCTACGCTCTGGAATGACCTCCCAATAGACCTTCGCGTCATAAATGACCTCTATCAGTTCAGGAAAGAGCTAAAAACTTACCTCTTTACTGAACACTTTGAAATCCCATATTCCCCCCAAAACACCTCCATAACCATGGTATTATACACACGAACCCCCTTACTCAAAACTAAATAACTCACCCCCCCCTGTCTGAAACCCCATACACACCCCCGATTTACGTCATAAAAGGAAATAAATTCCAAAATAGACACAACACACAACCACTGTAAATATCCAATGTAAATAATTTAATGGTTGTTTGTATTACTAATACATCTTGAAGTTGAAGTTTTGTTCAATGTAAATAGTTAAACTTAACCGTTCATTGTAAATAGTTGAATCTGATTGTTCAATGTAAATGTATACATCTGTGTACAATTGTTAAAATGTTCCTTGTAAACCGCCCTTGATCGCTGGAAGGGGCGGTATAGAAAATATAGATAAATAAATAAATAAATAAAATAGTTGCCGAAACGTGGCCAAGTCAGGTCTTCAATAAAGTGTGTTAACTGAAGACCTTTTTGTGTGGCTGTGGTCGCTCTCTGCTCCTTCCTTTTGGCATTTAGCAATTTAAACAGCCCAGTATTTTCTGTATATTTTTTGAAAATGCACACTTAACCTAATTATGCATTTGCCATGAATGCATAATTGCCTTTGAATAGGGCATATTTATTCATTTGTCTGATAGGGCATAATTATTCATTCACATGGGATACTCCCAGATTCACCAATACAACTCACCCATCAGATGCAGAGCAGAAGTAAAGTTTTCACTTTACAACTCAACATACAAAAAAGACAGGAAGTGCTTTAATAAAAATACCATGGGCTAGGCTGCTTCAGTGCAGCACAGCTGCAGCAGCAAACAAAAATGCTCCCGCAGCTGTTTTACGCATTAATACGGCCGTGGCATTCCAGCACTTCTCCAGCTGAGAAGTGATTCATGCCGCGGCTGTATTAATGCTTAGCACATCCATGGGAGCATTGTCATTTGCTCCAGTGGCTGTACTGCACTGAAGAAGCCCGGCCCACAGCATTTTCATTAAAAGCGTCATTAAAAATGCTGCAGGCTGGGCTGCTTTAGTACATCACAGCTGTGGGAGCAAATGAAAATGCTCCTGTGGCTGCACGATTACTTCCTGGGCCTAAGAAGTGCCGAAATGCCGTTCCACCCCGTTCTGGCACAAATTAAACCCTGCATGTTAGCACGAATCAGAACATTTACTGTGCCTTACAGTAGGACAGGAAACTTCTCTTATCTACTGGTTCTCACCAGTTCCAGAGAAAGCCACCATTGTTGTAGGTGTGTATGGATGTCACCTCAGCATAGCATAATAAGGTCGAGATCTTGGCCTGGCCAGGGTGTATTCTTTCAGCATCTTTTCCCCCATTTTTGTTATATATAGATCAAGTTCTGTAGCATCCTCATTTAGCAGAAGATCATTCAATGCTGTTTCAGACTGATTCCTTTTGCCAGTTACTTATTATTTAAGAAGAGCCTCTGGGCTTAGCCCTGTTCCCTAAGGACTGGGAATTCTACTTCATAAGTTGGAGATAGGAATTGAACTCACATCTCCAGCCAAACAGCATAGGGCACCAGCATGTACACTCTAGAACAGGGGTTCCCAAGCCTGCCTGCCTCCCAGCCAATCAGGTTTTCAGGATATCCACAAAATGTATGCAAATCTCTCTCATGCATATTCATTGTCAATATCTGGAAACCCGAATGGCTGTGGAGGCCCCAGGACAGGTTTTGGAACAGCTGTTCTGTTGTTGTTAAGTGCCGTCGAGTCGGAGTCGACTCATGGCGACCCTCTGGATAGCTATCCTAAATTGTGTTCGGTCTTCAGTCAGGCGGCTTATTGTTGACAGACTGGTACCCGTAGCTGCTGTTATTGTATCGATCCATCTCATTGCTGGCCTTCCTCTTTTGCGTTGACCTTCTATCTTGCCAAGCATGATGTCTTTCTCTAATGATCTCTCTCTTCGCATGATGTGTCCAAAGTATGAAAGTCGAAGTCTTGTCATCTGAGCTTCTAAAGAAAGCGTAGGTTTGATCTCCTCTAGTACCGACTGGTTTGTTCTTCGGGTAGTCCGTGGTATACACAGTATTCGCCGCCAGCACCATAATTCAAAGGCATCAATTTTCTTCCTGTCTGTCTTTTTCACTGTCCAGCTTTCACATCCATATGATGTTATTGAAAATACCATGGCTTGAACAAGTCGAATCTTTGTATGGAGAGAGACATCTCTGCTCTTGAGAATCTTATCTAGGTCTTTCATAGCCATTCTGCCAAGAGCAATGCGTCGTCTGATTTCTTGACTGCTTGTTGCTTCTTTATTGATAGTTGATCCAAGTAGGTTAAAGTTATTCACAATTTCAATTTCTTCTCCTTCGACGATGAACCTGTTGATTATGCCAGTTGTCATGATCTTTGTCTTCTTTACATTAAGGTGCAGGCCCATTTTGAGACTATGTTCTTTGATTGTGAGAAGCAAATGTTTCAGATCATCTTCACTTTCCGCCAGTAATGTGGTATCATCAGCATAGCGAAGGTTGTTGATGAGTCTTCCACCAATCTTCACACCTCTGTTGTCTTCATACAATCCTGCTTCTCTGATGATTTGTTCTGCATATAAATTAAACAGGTAGGGGGAAAGTATGCAGCCTTGTCTTACACCTTTGCTTATTTTAAACCATTCTGTCTCTCCTTGTTCTGTTCGAACTGTTGCTTCTTGATCAATGTACAGATTGTGCAAGAGAACGATCAGATGTTCTGGTATACCCATGCTTCTTAATGTGTCCCAGAGTTTCTCATGGTTTACACAGTCAAAAGCTTTGCTATAGTCGATAAAGCACAAATAGATATCCTTTTGGTATTCTTTAGTCTTTTCAAGGATCCATCTCACATCCGCAATGATGTCTCTCGTTCCTCGCCCTTTTCTGAACCCTGCTTGCACTTCAGGTAGTTCTTGTTCCAGGTATGATTGTAGTCTCTTTTGAATAATCTTCAGTAGAATCTTGCTGGCATGTGGGATCAGAGCGATTGTGCGATAATTTCCACAGTCAGTTGGATCACCTTTCTTTAGTATTGGTATAAACACAGATCTTTTCCAGTCAGTTGGCCATGATGCTGTCTTCCATATTTCTTGGCAGAGCCTTGTAAGTATGGTAACAGCTGCATCAGATTGCTGTAATACTTCTATGGGAATGCAATCAATGCCTGGTGCTTTGTTCTTTGATAAGGCTTTCAATGCTGCTTCAACTTCTTCTTTCATCACCAATGGTTCCAGATCATAAGGTACAGGTTGAAACGGCTGTTGGTCCACTTGATCTTTATCATATAAAAACTCTGTATATTCCTTCCATCTTTTCTTGATCTTCTCAGCATCATTCAACATAGAACCTTGAGCATCTTGTAACATTCCAATTCGAGGCTGGAACTTTTTCTTTAACTCTCGTAGCTTTAGGAAAACTGATCTTGTTCTTCCTCTAATAGTTTCTGCTTCTATTTCCTTGCATGCGTCATTGTAGTACTTTTCCTTGTCCTGTCTTGCTGCACGTTGGAAATCTCTGTTGAGTTCTGTGATTGTCTTTCTTTCTCCTCTGGCTTTAGCTTCTCTGCGTTTCTGGGCAATTTTCAGAGTTTCTTCTTCCGTCATCCATTTTGGCCGTTTTTTCTTTTTTACCTTTTGTAGAGACTTCTCGCTTTCTTCCAACACAACTTTCTTGATGTCATTCCATAACTCTTCTGGAACTCTATCATTTGTATCTAAAGCAGCAAATCGATTTTGCAGGCAGTTTTTAAATTCCAGTGGTATATTCTCAAGGTCATATTTTGCTGCATTCATGAGTGGTTTGCTCTTTTTCAGCTTTAGCTTGAGTTTGCATACTAGTAGTTGATGATCTGTACCACAGTCAGCTCCAGGTTTTGTCTTTGTTGCTGTTATAGAGCTTTTCCATCGTTGACTTCCACAGATGTAGTCAATTTGATTTTTATACAATCCATTGGGTGAAGTCCATGTGTACAGTCGCCGCTTGTGTTGCTGGAAGAAGGTGTTCGAGATGAATAGATCGTTGGTCTTGCAGAATTCTATCAGTCTTTCTCCAGCTTCATTTCTGTTGCCAAGTCCATATTTTCCAACTACTTTGTCGTCTTCTTTGTTGCCAACCTTTGCGTTCCAATCACCCATGACTATCAGGATATCTGTTTGCATGTTCTGTCAATTTCAGCTTGTACTTGTTCATAGAACTCTTCAATTTCATTCTCTTCGGCAGCTGTTGTTGGGGCATATACTTGAATTATAGTTGTGTTGATAGGCATTCCTCGTAGACGAATAGAGATTAAGCGTTCGCTGACTGCATTGTATTTCATTACAGTTCTTGCAAGTTTCTTCTTTATTATAAATGCAACACCATTTCTTCTTTGTCTTTCATTTCCAGCATAGTAGACCATGTGATCATCTGATGCAAAGTGCCCGATGCCAGTCCATTTCAGTTCGCTGACACCCAACAGATCAAGTTGTACACGTTCCATTTCATTCTTGACCATCTCCAACTTCCCTTGGTTCATGCTTCGTACGTTCCATGTTCCAATGTGTAAGACATCTTTACAGCTTCTGACTCTCATTTCATGCGCAGCTACATCAGCAGTCAGACGTCCCGAGGGCTTTGATCCAACCACATCATAAATGCTGGCTTTACTTTGAAAAGTCTTCAGCTCTTCCCCAGTAGCTAGTTGAGTGCCTTCCAACCTGGGGGTCTCATCTTCCAGCACTACAGCACAATTTGTTTTGTTGTAACTATCCATTGGGTTTTCATGGCAAGATACAGAAGTAGATTGCCGGGCCTTTCTTCCGTGCAGTTTAAGTTTGGTGTTGTTGCCGTTGTCACAGAAATGTTATCCTCCGCCGTCAACACTATCCCATTCTGCTGCTGCCCAGATGGGTGGTTTAGCTGTTCTAGAAGAAAGAAAAGAAAGGGGAGATAATGCGAACATTCAGATATATTCAGTACAGCAGAAAACATTTTCCACAGAATGAAAATGCCAAGGATGAGAACTTGTCATACTAAACGGAAGGTAGTAGTAGTAGTAGGAAGACCTACAAGGGATGTGAGAAAAGGAGGAGACCACAGAAGCGTGGTAACAGCACAGTAGGTGAGCACAAATGGGCAGACTGCGTGTACCAAGCAATGCTTTTAAGTCCTCCCAGCTTCTAAGTTCATATGCTGCTGGGTGGGCTTTGTTTTCAGTGGGATGATTTATATACTACAGCTGCACCAGAACCAGCCCCTTTACAAAATAGGTCTTCAGTGCACAGAAGCTTTCAGGAGTCCTCTGATGGACTTGTGATGACTTGCTAATTCAAAATGTGGGTTGACTGCAATGAAGCCGTGTGCTGAGAGCCCTGGCCTCTATGCATCCTTCCCATAAAGTGCTTACTGAATCTCTAGGGTTGCTGTCAGTGATGGAATCTTTTTCTAGGTTGGTGTTCAAATCATACACAGCCACTTCACAGCTAATTATTGGGAAGACTTGGGAAAATTGATGCCCACGAACAAGTGGAGCCACAACAATCTATTACCATAAACAAACCTTATTAGTGCCATAGCATCATCTGCATCACAGTAATTTAATAAGGTCCAGCAATAAGAACTGGAAACTTTCTGCAGGAGCTTTAAAGAAATGATAACCGTTCTGAGCCTGCCATTATATAATGTATTCATTTAGATGTCACCATCAGGAATGTTCTGTTTGCATAATGTGAGAACACTTGTATACGTTTGGAAACCAATTACAAGGTGCAGACTGTCTGTAGCACTCACAGTAGTTTTCTCTGTTTTTCATGGAGCTGCTTAGGAACCCTAACAAACGTCTGCAGGATTTTGTGAGAATTGTGACAACCTATAATAGGGATTTGAATTTTGGATTTAGCTTACTTCTCTTTCAGTGGTAGCTCAAGGCAAGTTACCCTCAGGTACAGTAGATATTTTCCTGTCCCAGAGGGCTTACAAGCTGAGACAATGGAGGCTTAAGTGATTTGCCCAAGATCACAAGGTGCAACAGTGGGATTTGAACCTGGCTTCCTGCTGTTCTAACCATTAGGCTACCCCCTCTCTCCATGCATGCATGATAACAGAGGGTGACATGGGGAATGCTATGTTTGCAAATGGGACCTTGACGTAGAATGGACAAGCTCTTCATTTTCGCTTGGTTTCTCAGCTGTCCTGCATTCCTTTGTAGGAGCACATGCCCACCTTTCTTTTCAATGGTTATGAAGACCTGGACACCTTCAAGTTGCTGGAGGAGGAAGACCTGGATGAGCTGAACATTCAAGACCCCGAGCACCGAGCTGTCCTCCTCACTGCTGTGGAGCTGTTGCACGAATATGACAGTAAGTCTGGATTTTCTTTCTATGATGATGAAAAGGAGAATACATTTTTTCTTTTGGATTCTTTTAGCAATGCTAATCAGGAATAAAGAGAAAACCTGCTTCAAGGGTCCTGGCACACAAGGAATAAGAGAACAGCTTATGCTTCTTTATGGGAGGCTTAAGAAAATAAGGGCTCTTGATTGCAGCGATGCAACTAGGATTTCTAGCGCCTCCCTGTAGCCTTTAAATTGGTGGCCCCCTTTCCCCTCTGGGTCCAGCATCTCAACTCTCCTTTTCTAACCCACCTGCCCCCGCTGGGCCTGTTGCCACTGTCGGTGCCTTCGCTGCCACCACCATCCTACCTCTGCTACCGAAAGCACCGTTGTACTACCTCTGCATGCACAATACAGTAAGGAACTCCGGTGCAAGCTGCGTAGTCGCCAGTCTCGGGAGACTTCCACCGCAGTTCCTTTCTGAACTGCGCAGCTTAAACCTAATAAGAGCTGCGCTTGGTGTACGGAGGTAGTAGAGTGGCGCTCATGGAAGCTTTATGCACCCCTCTACTGTGTTTACTGCACTTACCATGTGACGCCAGCCCTGTGTGGTTAGCACAGATAGAGGAAAGCTATGACTCAGAGAAATGTCCATTTATGATTTTCAGTGCATTTGTTTTTTGGTTTTTTTTTTGTTTTCCCATGGGCACAACATATGAAAACCAGAGTGCGCATTTCTAAAGCTGTTCGTTCATTACTGCGATGAAATGTTGTGTTTCATGCTACCTGATGTTCGGTTCTGTGATTTGCTGGAAAGGGCCTGATTGTTAAAGCAGGCTGCCTGTGTGAGAAGTCTAAACTGGAGTCTATTTTCTAAAGGCAACACAGACACTTATGCGCCGTTATAAAGTAGGTTCCCAAATCCAGCTCTAATAATGCGCAACTGCCAACACACACATTTCCACCTGCTCCGAGGTAGGTTTAAATGTGTGCATGTCCTTTACATGTGTACAATCAAGATGCCTACACATGGCACAAGGATAAGTACGCACCATCTTATCGACACACGTACTTTATACCTGCGTATACTGCTGCATAATTTTATAACAGGCCTTTTCCATGTGTACAACAGACTTTATAAAATTAACCTCTTAATGCAAACTGCTTCAGCCTTGAACACAGTTTAGTAAGAGGACAGCAGTACTTCAAGAGGCCTGTCCACAACGAGCTGTCCAAAAGGAAGGCAGGTGCTGGGGATTTGGCCAGTAGGACAGTGCATAAGGTCCTTGACTTGGTCTCCCATCCAATGAGCCCCTCGAGGCCTGTGAGCAGGCCTGAGACATGGTTGGAAAGATGGATAGTCCTCCCATAACCAAAGCCCCTCCCCCCAAGCTACTGAGTGGGATAAAGAGTAAGTTTCCTTCTTGATCTAGGGCCAGCAAATATATTTGTGTCACATAACTGAAGGGAGAGGGTGAAGGTAGTGATAAGAGGAAAAACCAGGTATAGAATGTTTAAAAAAGGTATTTCCATATCGTCCTGCTAGACTAGTCCAGATAAGCGGGTTATGTTCCCCTACCAACAGATTGGTGGAGATAAAGAACCAATGAAAATTTCTGGTTTCAATGACATCACTCCCATGTCTCTATTCGCCTCAGCCACCAGAGGTCACTTCAGTATTTTTTTGTCTCCAGCAGATGGTGGATGGATTTTCTCCTCTCTGAAGAAAATCTGAAGAATTGAGAGGAAAAGATTGATTTAAATGCTTGTGAATGACCACCTTGATGGCGGCTTTCTCACTTGAGTGTGACGTGGGAGGCTCCACTAGACTGCAGTCTTTTTGGTAGCCATAGGATTAGGGAAAAGTGGTTCAGTTCCATGCTCTTACTCTGATAACAGCCTGTTGAGCAGCCAGAAGAATTGGAAGAGTTCAGCAGCCTCACACAACCTCAATGCCCTCTCCCCCTCCTCCTCTGTTCCCCCTGCTCTCTCCCGAAGATTGCAGAAGGCTCTCAGAGGGATCTGCCTGCCAGCCACATTAAACACACTATCTGCAAAGCCAGAATAGACAAATTTAGGGGAGTAGAGCTGAATACCAAGGCTTAACCTCATCATTGTCCTTGTTGGGGGCTCCTAATTCCGTCCATCCGTCTGGAGTACAATTTGAGGGAGACCATTGGCATGGTGTGGGGGTTTCCCACTATTCTCTACACGTGTTAATAGCATTTTTTACTACTGTGCGCCTGGCAGTCATGCAGTCTGTGCATGCGTTCTGCCCAAGCGGTTCCAACGTGCATTCCTACCCTAGTGCCTTTAACATACATTGCTGTAAGAGCACTGTTAATTTGCAAAATCTTATCACCTTCTGGAGGACCGGTCCAAGGTGCCTGTGAAATGGGCAGGAGCCCCTTTTCCATCAGCCTCCACCTTCTCGTCGCAGGCGCGCTGGTCGGGCTCCCGGGGATCTTGGGACTCCTGTTGCTACTGGCCTGGAAAGCCTTTCTTTCCTTCTGCTTTTGGATTTCAAACTCATTTTCAGTTCTTTCATGGAGTACATTGGCCCAGGGACTCAATCCCTCCAGAGGAGAGCCCTTCCAGGCCACACAGTGAAGGTTTGGGGGCACATTCCCTGGTTCCGCCGTTTGGGGGCAGGCTTCGCCTCTTCTTTCAGGAATGTGCTTAGGTCACCAAGGATTGTTGGGTGCCAGATACCATTCAGTATGGCTATGCCCTGGAATGCAAAGAGACACTCACAGACATTTTCATCATCTCCTCCTGTGGGACTGCGGACAAAAAGGCCGCTGTACAGATCACCTCGGACAAGTTGCTGCTCCTGAAAGTAGTGGTGCCCATTCCCCCGGACGATCAGGGCAAGGGCAGGTATTCCATCTATTCATGGCACTGAAAAAGGATGGATCATTCCGGCCCATTTTGGACCTCAAGGTTGTCAGTGAGTGCTTGCGCATCCTGCGCTTCTGGATGGAAACTTTGCAATCCGTAATTCAAGCGGTGCATCGAGGGGAATTCTTGGCACCTCTGAATTGGCTGAGACGTTTTTTCATATCCTGATCTGGGAGGATCAGCAAAAGTATCTGTGCCCCCCTCCCCCCCCTCCACCCATGCAGACTCTCCACTGCCCTGAGGACATTATCCAAGGTCATGGTGGTAATGGCTGCAGTGCTACGGTACTATGGGATCTGTGTGCACCCATATCTGAATGGCTGGCTCTCCCAAGCCTGTTCTTTTTCAGAGGCATCTTGAGTAGTGACCCAAGTGGTGTGGTTTTTTTTTTTTTTTTGGAAAGCCTCAGCTGGGTGATCAGTCAGGGAAAGAGCCAGTTGTTGATGCCAGTTCCTGGGAGCATGTTTCAGTACTCGAGTGGGCAAAGTTTTCCTGCCAGCAGAAAAAGTCAAAAGGTTATTGGATTGCCTGGCACTGTTCTGTCCACAGCAGGCTTCCAGAGTCCGGGATTATCTTGAGCTCCTCGGATTGATGGTGGCGATAATCGAGATAGCGCTGTGGGCATGTGCTCATATGCAACCACTTCAGTGGTCCTTGCTAACTCGATGGTCCCAAGTTCTCTGGAGTGAAAGCCAGCCTGCGGTGGTGGTGACAGCCCAATCATCTGAACAAGGATGTGCCGCTGGACGATTATTCTTGGGTCCTTCTGAAAATGGATGGAAGTCTCTCGAGCTGGGGAGCTGATTGCCAAGACTGAATGGCTCAGGGCCATTAGAGCCACAAGGAGGCAGTGAGGTCCATGAATCACCTCGAGGCGAGTTCCAACAGGTTGACTTTTTGGATTCCGGCCCCTGGTCAAGAGCCGAGCAGTTTGAGTGTACTCAAACAATGCCATGGTGGTTGCTGCTGTCAATTGGCAGGGTGGCATGAGGTGTCCTGGGGTGAGCCTGGAGCCTGGGCAGAGAAGAACCTCCTAGCTTGGTCAGCTCAGCACATTGCTGTGGCGGACAAAGTGGAAGTGGACTTTCTCAGCCAGCACTCTCTGGATCCATTAGAGGTGGAGTTGAGTCAGGAGGTGTTTCAGTTAATTCTGTGCAGCTGGGTTTGCCCTGAGATGGTTCTGATGGTGACCAGTTCCGATGCCAAAGTGTGCCACTTCTTCAGTTGCCGCACAGAGACGGGGTCTGAGAGTGTTGCCGCCTTGGCCAAGTCAACGCCTGTTGTATGTGTTTCCTCCATGGCCGCTAGTGAGGCTTGTGATTTAGCGTATATAGTGCCACATGGGAAGGGATTATTTTGGTGGCACTGAATTGGCCAAGGGGAGCATGGTTCGGAGATATGATGTGGCTTCTGCAAGTGCCACCTCTTTGCCCCTGTCTCAAGACCTCGTGCATCAGGGACTGATCGTCCTGGAAGACCTGGTTCCCTTCTCGCTTATGGCTTGGCTCTTGAAAGGAGATGGCTACAAACCTGGCATGCATGTAGGTCTGGTGCCTCTTTGAGCAATGGTGTGGTGCACGGCAGCTGGCTCCTGAGGCAGCCAAGGCACTGTCCCTGTTGGCCTTTTCTGCAGGACAGTCTAGAGAAGGGCCTTTCTCTTAGCTCCCTGAAGGTTCAGGTGGCAGCTTTGGCCTCCTTCAGAGTTCCGGTGGCCAGTAAGTCTCTAGCGCAGAACATCCGGTTATAGCTTTCTTCAGGGGGTTCAACATCTGCGTCCTCCCCTCTGGTCTGTGGTCCCTTCCTGGGATCTTTGTCTGGTGCTCAGGGGCCTGATGTTGGAACCCTTGAGAAATTGAAGCCTGCTACTCTGAAGGACTACCTGTTTGCGATTGTTTCACAAGGTGGTTTTCTGAGCTGCAGACTTTGTCTTGCTGAACCTTGCTTTGCCTATCTTTTTCTGAGGAGGCTGTTACTATTCGTCTATGCCTTCCTTCTTACCTAAGGTGATTTTTTTTCCTTTCATGTGAACCAGGTGGTTTGCCTGCTGCCCTCCTCTAAGGGGCAGTGTTGGGAGAAGGATAAAGATCTTTGCCTTGCGGATGTCTGGAGGGTTTGGAGATTATGAATTATTTTCATAAGTCCAGCCATCCCTTTTTGCTGTTTGCTGGTCCGCGCAAGGTGACGCGGTGGCTAAATCTCCCTTGGGGTGCTAGACTTAGGAGGCCATTGCCTTGGTATATCTGTTGCGGAACCAGCCTATTCCAAAGGGTTGCACGGCCATATTCTACCAGAGTAAAGCGTTCTTTTGAGTGGAGCAGAGCTCAGTAGCCCTGCAGACATTTGTTGGGCGATAATGTGGACATCACCTTCCACTTTTGTCAAGCATTACCGCTTGGATATCCTCGCTTGGATGGACACTGCCTTTGGTTCTTTCGAGCTGCTGTGTCTTCTTCCCACCCAATGGAATCATAGCTTTGATACGTCCCACTTGTCTGGTTTGGTTTAGAAGGATGATATGGAAGATGACATTTTACTTACCAGATAATATCCTTTCCTTGAGTCCTGCTAGACCAGTCCAGGCCTGTCCCTGGAACTGTTTGCTTTATTCTTCTGGGGCGGTACCCTTAGATCTGCTGCAATTTATATATTTGGTTCTGCAGGTTCAGTCTTCTATGAACATTCTTTTTATGCTTTCCTGTACATAGTTCTCTACTGTTTGAGATTGTGTGAGGCTTGCCATGTTCTCCCATATGCTTTGAGATGGATACTGAAGAGACCTCTGGTGGCTGAGGTATATAGAGGCATGGGAGTGATGTCATTGAAACTTGGGCTTTTCATTGGTTCTTTGTCTCCACCAGTCTGCTGGTAAAGGAACAGAACTCACTTGTCTGGACTGGTCTAGCAGGACTCAAGGAAAAGACATTATTTGGTAAGTAAAATGTCACCTTTCTTATCCCAGAATATCTATTCCTCCATTATGACTTTTATAATTTCAGAGTCTTTATCAGGGCAGGCCCAACCATCAGGCAAACTAGGCAATTACCTAGGATAGCAGCTTCTTGCAGAGGTGGGGAGAGGGTGGCAGGGTGGCAAAGAGTGCAGCATTCAAAGCTAAATAATAGATCCTGACAGTCAGGGAGGGCATGAGGCTTAAGGTTTGCCTAGGGTGCTAACATCTTCAACCAACTCTGAGGCCGGCCCTGATCTTCATTATCTACTCCATTCTGCTTTGATCTCTTAGCGCCAGGCTTTTTTTTCACTGATTGTCCAGTGCACCTGAGAAACAAGCCTTTAGACAATAACACTACATCAAGCTTTCCCTTCTTTTTTATTGAAACATTTGATATACTGTCCTTCAAACAGGTAGTACAACAGAGCAATTTACATTATGTAATCAAAAGATAAAAAAGAAAGAAGGAAGAGTAGTAAGGAGATAAGCTAAGAGTGGAAGCATGATATACTCTGCTCCCGGTCCTTGCCAGACAGCTGGTTGGACAGTTAAATGACAGTATAAAATTGTCATTCTGGAGATAAATTTATAAGCCGCCTCTGCAGGTAAAACAGTGTTGTCCATGCAGAAATATATGCTTATAAAATTGATGGGATATTCATGTGTAAAAGAATGCACAGACACCCAATATGCACATTATTTTACCAGTAATAAACATAGGTTTTTCCAAAGATGCAGTTAGGACGTAGGTAAATGTTATAAAATACATGTGGATGCACTTAAAGTAAACAAGCGCGTTTCCTAGTGCCTGAAAGTAGATGATCAGGGGCTGATTTAATATAGGCTGATATATGCATAAATTCCCCTTTATGAAAGAGGAGTAACTGATGTACACAAAGGTAGGCACTATCTTATCAAAGTACCTCCCTTGAAGGTAATTTCATAAAGGCTTTTCTGCATTTGAAGCATGATTTATACAGTTGTGGTCAAAATTATTGGCACCTTGTATATTTTAGGTATTTTGTGTAGAATATCTTGAGAAATAATTGGAAATTTTTCAACTGTATGTCATCATAATATTTTAATAGTATGTTCCAAAGGTATGCAACAAAAAAAAGATATCTGTGCAACTCAGACCTAGCAATTTCTGAGAAAAAAATAAAATATGATCTAGACAGGATTAATGGCACCCTTCACTAATATTTGGTTGCACAACCCTTGGCAGTGATGACAGCCTCCAAATGTTTCTTGTATTTATTTATTTATTTATTTAGTAAACATTTGTATACCGCTGCTTCCTACGATCAGCAGCGGTTTACTTTACAGAATCATAATGTATCGTACATCTATATGTTTCTATAGATACATCATAATGTATAGATACATTGTATAGATACATCATAATGTATCTATACAATACATCTATATGTAACCATCTATATGTTTTGTACATCTGTTTGCTGGTAGTTTCTCCCACTCGTCAACTGTAATTTGTTTCAGCTCATGAATGTTTCCAGGATTCCATTTACCAATGGCAGATTTAAGCTCTTTCCAAAGGTTCTAGATTGGATTCTGATCAGAACTCATTGCTGGCTAGTTTAAAACAGTCCATTTGTTCCTTTTTAACCATTATTTTGTATTTTGGATATATGTTTTGGGTCGGTATCCTGCTGGAGGACCCATAACCTTCGACCAAGACCTAGCTTTCTGACACTAGGTAGCACATTTCACTCCAGAATACCTTGGTAGTTCTCTGACTTCATGATTGCTTTAATACATTCCAAGCCTCCAGTTCCTGAGGCAACAAAACAGCCCCACAACATTAAGGAACCTCCACCATATTTAACTGTAGGAAGGGTGTTTTTTTCCTTATAAGCTTCATTTCTTTACCTGTAAATGTATTGCTGGTCTGCACTACAAAGAGCACAAGTTTGGTTTCATCTTTCCACAGAACATTTTCCCACGATTGTGGTTTCTCAAGGTGGGTTTGGACAAGCTCAGGTGGGCCTTTTTATGTCTGTCTGAGCAGTGGGGTCCTCCTTGGCCTTCGTCTATGAAGTCCTTCTTTGTTTAGTGTGTGGTGTATGGTGCAGGTTGAAACCACCAGTCCAGATTGCTTCAGGTCAGATTTAGGCTCTTTGGATGTTGTGCGTGGTATTTTTCCAACAGTTTCACTAACCTTTGAAGACTTTTGGATTAATTTTCCTCTTCCCACCACATTCTGGGAGGTTCTTGACAGTTCCATGAGCAAAACATTTCTTAATAACATTGCATACTGTAGATACAGGAATCCCAAGGTCTTTGGAAATGGCCTTGTACTCCTTTGACGTTTGATGTTTGGTGATAATGGCTTTACTGATGGTCTCAGATAGCTTTCTTGTCTTCACCATTGTGAAAATGGAACAGGGAGTGAATGTGGCTATTTTAAACATCAGAGTCATCATTCTTTGGTTGATTCAAGTCCGGCTGAGTACTGACACTTGATCATAAGTGCATCTAATCTTATTGCAATGGGAATATGGTTCTTCTGTTCAAATTGATTTGAATTGTTTATAAGAGTGCCACTAATCATGTCCTGTCAGTGTCCTACTTTTTATACTATTTCCTACTATTTTGTTTTTTAATTGGTCTTGTTTTATTCTTTTATGTGGCAAAATATGCAAGCATATATAGTCCAAAGCATTTCACTGGCCACTTTTTTTTTAGAAGATATTGGACATTAAGGGGTTGAACTGCAAGGGTGCCAATAATGTTGACCACAACTGTACATGGAAAATGTCTCTTATAAAATTGTGCTACTGAATTTGTGTGTGTAAGCATGCATGCCGTGGAGACGACATCCATGCACAGGCGTTCCTTGGGGTGTAAACGTACCACTCACGAAGTCTGATCATCCATTTCCAGAAGGGCGACATTTTGGCCAGTCCTGATTTTGAGCTTAACATCCCAAAGCAGTGTGAGATTTTTAGTCCTTGATTCTACCCATGAATCATGCTACAGGCTTCCTTCTGCACCAGGATGCAGCTGTCAGAAATCCAGGTTGGGCTGGCTGTAAATTTCCCTCCTAGAACTTGGCAGCTCTGAAAATGTTATATTTTAAATGGAAATCAAATTGTGCCCATTTTTGTCCTAATTTTTAAACAAAAAATGCCAGCTAGAGGTGGATGGAAGAACTGCTTCCATGATTTAGCTGTTTTAATTCTACAATTTTGTTTCTTTAGTTTTCTGATGTTTCAGGTGTTTTTAAACTCA
Organism: Ichthyophis bannanicus; assembly: GCA_033557465.1. Lineage (NCBI taxonomy): Eukaryota > Metazoa > Chordata > Amphibia > Gymnophiona > Ichthyophiidae > Ichthyophis > Ichthyophis bannanicus. The sequence continues at coordinate 552,428,112 of CM066033.1, forward strand.
TTATCCTCCTTTGCATTCTTATCCAGGTAACAGTGACCACTCAGGGTCCCAAGAGAAACTTCTCCTCGATGGCCAGGGTGTGAGCGGATGCTCGCCGCGTGATTCGGGCTGCTATGAAAGCAGTGAAAACCTGGAGAATGGTAATGATGGCACAGAAACCTTCTGACGTGCACGTGCTGCGCTTTCTGCGGACAGCTTGCATCCTTCCCGCTCCCACGCTTCAGCTAAAAAGGAGTCTCGTCATGCTTGGCTTTCTCATTCTCATTTGCCCGCATGCTTCTCTCTTCTCTTGCTCTGGCTGAGCTATTGCTTCAGGCATTGCCGGTGGTTGTTTCGTATTTTTACAGCTGGAACAGGCAGACAAGATCCTAAATTCATGTGTTACCTTTAGGAAATGTTGAGGGGGGCGGGTATGTGCATATTTTAAAAAATATTTTTGACATGGTCAACCAAATGAGCAAGTTTATTTTATTTTGTATTTGTTTTAAATTGAAGAAAAACCAGTGAACGAAAAAGTGCACCCATCTTGTTTTAGGCAGAATGTCTCGTACGGCCTGTTCTCACTGGTCCATTTTCATACAGGACTCTAGAACCTTTGAGTTCTCCATGTGGTTCCTACCTCAGACTGTCAGCCACAAGCAGTGTTCCTCAGTCTTAAATTTGTTTGCGTTGTCCAGAACTTTCACCGTCTCTCAAGATAAGAAAAGGAAGGGGTGACGGAGCAAAGTTAGCTTCTTAAATAACATGGCGTTCTGTTCTAGTACACAGTTAGAGAAACCAAAGAATGTTTTTTTTTTCCATGTGAAGTCTCTCTCTCTTATCCCTTTGATGTGCTTTTGTTTCCTTAACAGAAAAGGAGGTAGAGGGAAGCTTTTGAAGGGGCCATTTTATAGCAGGATTTTTCTTTCTTGTTATTTACTTCTTAAGCTCTTACCAGCATCAACCCCAGTGCAATAAAAGGACAAAAATGTTGCCCGAAATACACTTGGGCTGATTCAGGTCCCAAAAAAATGTTAAACAAGCGCTAGGCTCAGCCCAAGGATATCTGATGCCCTAGCTGAACTTTCTACCATGCGCCCCCCTCTTTGTTCATTATCACCCCTTCCCCCCCTCCATATTCCAGCTACTCTTTTCCCCCCATTGTCTAGCATCTCCCCTCTCATTCCCTCCACCCTCCCCCATGTCCATCATCTCTTTGGCTTCCCTCCAGGTGTCCAGCCTCTCTCCTTCCTTTCCCCACCCCTCTCTCTCCCCTCCTCCCTTCTCCCTGCCACCGCCATCTTATCTCCATCCTCCCCCCAGGCCTGAGGCTGCTGTGCAGGGCCTCCGATCACCTGCACACACAGCCTGCTATGTCTCTCCACTTCTGATGCATACTTCCTGTCAGAGAGTGCAGGACGTGGCAGCCTTAAGCACACGTGGGCACTGAAATGCTGCTGCCCTGCCATGCTGGTGCTACACCACTGTCCCCCAAATTCTGCTGCCTCTAGTCTGCCTAGTGGTAGAGCCAGCCTTGACCAGCACATTGCCTGCAAATGCATCAGAGGCATCATGAAACAATAAGGGGAAATTGGGTGTGAAGAAAAGGACTAATAGCTACATTAGGGACCATTTTCAAAGCCGTTTATTTTCATATAGAACCATTTACAGGCACATAAATTGGCTTTCAAAAGATTGCCCGTTCTCGCTGCGCTTCAAAGCATGCATGTTGTTCCCTGACCCCTGTACCTTTAGATGCATTATGAGTAGGTTGGTTCCGGCGCTGTGCCTAGCAACATGTGTTGATTGCATGTTAAACTTCACACTTGTTAATTTCCATGGAAAAAGTACCTGCACAAAAAACAGGTGCACACGCTCGCAGCACGTTTCAAAGTAAACATTTGTGCATCCTGGCACCAAGTGGACAGTCTGAATATGACTCCCTTAATTAAAATGCTCTATTAAAGGCAAAAGTATTTTTAATGAGATAATTTTGTAAAAGATTTTTCACACGTACGTGCTAATATACATGCATAAAAGGCCTCCTGTAAACTTAGCTCACGTGTAAAAAGGAGGTGCGCTGCAGTTAGAGGTATACTTGTATGCGACTTTAAAGTAGGCATGTTCAAGGGAGGAGTTTGGCTGGAGTCACGATTTACGCACATATTTTATAAAATATGTAAATACAGTGAGGCATGTTTACTAAAGCCAATGCCGGTAACACGCATGTTGGCTGTGGTACCAGTGCAGAGGCCCACATCATGCAAGCCGGCACACAGGTGCACTTAACACCACCCACTGAGGACAACAAGTGTGGTCAGCGTTAGCTACTAATGTCGGTGCTAGTCATGACTTGCTGTCACCACCTCCTTTTCGCACCTCACCCGCCCAGCAACCATCCCATCGCACTCTACCCGGTTAGTGCAGGATTTTTAATGTGGGGGCTCATGCTATTTTTTAGTATGACCCTCGAACCACGTGCCAAACCCCATGCTACTGGGTGATGCACTTTAGTAAACCCGAGGATTCATTTTAAGTTTTTTAGTAATAGTGAAAAGCCTATTTTGCTTGAGTGACCACATTATACACTGCATGCCTCCATGATCCAAAACCCTCTCCAGGCTTTCAGAGACCTTCTCATTAGCCTGTGTTAACAGAAAAATAGCCAAAGCATAGTTGTGTGTGTGTGTTTGTGTGGTGGTGAGGGGGAGACAAGACAGGAAGAGCCATAAACTGTCCTGGGTGCACACACCCAATCCTGTCTCTGAAGCCCAAGCCTTCGCTGGCTGATGGGACAACTTCATTGCGACAGCAGATATCTTTTAAAGAGCCTTTTTGCTCCTGGTTGTAGAACAGAATGCACAATGCATAAATGTTGCTTGTTTAAAACAGACTACAAAAAGGTGGTGTGAATTCTCATGAGACTAGGAGCATGTTTACTGAGCTGGCCTAACAGTTTAGCATTCACTCTTTGTAACTAGGTCCCATGTTAGTCAACGGGACCTAGTTACAAATAGCTTGTGCTAACCGTTAGTCCAGCTTAGTAAACATGCCAGTAGGAGCAGTAAGATTTTGGAAGGGTTTTCTTTGGTATTTTAATTTCAGTTTGCAGATGGTATGGCAGAATTATCTCCTATGCTCAAGAGGAGAAAAAATGTTGACTTTTTTTTTTAATTATTATTGTTTTGTTACTGGAGAGCAATATATGTAAATATAGGCTGTGTACATATCATGTTGTATTTGATTTCCCTTATATACACGAAGACATTAATTGTAGTAGAGTGTGCACTGTTTGACTTAATCACTTCAGAGGTTTACAGTTTCACAATATGTTCTGTTGTCTATAATAAAAATGTTTGGCTCCATTGTGGTGTGATTCTCCGCTTTCTAGCCCGTTTCGTTTTGTGCCTTGGTGTGGAGTATGGCTAAAGCTTTCACTGCTTCTCTCGCTAAAGTTTTGGGGAGCTTCTGCTAATCTGTAACTATTGCACCCACTGCATGGCTGCATGCAGGTAAAGTCTGTCTAGGGCTAGACATTGCTGTCCAACATTGTCTTCGGCAACCCCTGAATGCCATGAGCCTCGGTGTAGTATAGGAGTGGGGGTACCCCCACAAATATTCCAGGAACTAGTGATGAATTGGCCCTCCTTCCCCTACCATCAGTATCATCTCCCTACTAAGGAAGTACAGGCCAAAAAGTTTCATTTCTTATCATATTTTGATTTTTTGGGGGGTTTTTTCGTATTGTTTCATTTTTTCCAGTAGTGCACACTATTGCGCAGTAGCACACAGTGTTCATGCATGCATGAGTAGTGCGCAGTATTTGTGCATGTGTGTACAGTGCGCACTGTTGCTCAACAGTGAGCACTATTGCCACTTTTCGTTTTGAAATGATAGCACATCCTACTCCTTACCTCTTTCCCCCTCATGCTAAGTAGCAAATTATGCTTTGAGGCACATTAACTTAAAGGGGCACATTTGGTGGTGTTAAAATGGGAGCTGCTGACATTTGTAGAGAATTATGGGACCACAGTAAAAAAAGATGAAAACTGAAGCCACAGGAATGAATGAATATCAGTCACTGGAGTAGAAAGACTCAGTTTTACACTAGAAACCAGCCAAAAGTTACAACAAATTTGCAAGATCTCTGTAACATGAGATAAACAAATTAGAGTAATGAGTATTTTTCTTAAATAAGTGCCTTTCCCTTTTATACTGACCATGCAGTGAGAGATGTCTCCCTAGGGTGTGACAGCTGCTACCTTGTATTAATGGGTGACCATGACAAGCAGAGGTGTCACTGGGTGCTTTTAAGGGATTCAGGCTTCAGGCCCAGAGGTCCCCGCTCTACCTGCAAATATGATTATACTCAAAGATCATCATCTTCCCTTTCTGAGAATTAGCCAGGAAAAATACATATTTGGATACTAACTCTTAGGATCTCTTTCACTTCTAGGGACCCACCCGTCACCTCTTTCCCCACCTTGGATCTTGGTTCCCTTGCACCCTCCTTGCTTCCCTGTTTTCCTCTTTGTGAATCACTGTCCCCAGCCAGCTTGCAGCCCCCTACCCCCCCCCCCCCCACGTTCATGCATACTCACTATTCCACCCTCCATCTCCAATCCTAGTCCTCTTATACCTTCTGTAGAACACATGGTGGGAAGAGGAGTTCCTTAGGGAGGTGTTCCAACAGCCAGTGGTGTAAATTCTACCCACCCAAGCCTAGATATTCTGGGCTGGATCTCCCCTACCCTGGAAGCTTTTAATGTAATTAGCACTTGGGAGTCCGTAATCTGAACTTTTGCCACTGCCAGCAGCATAGAGTCCATAGTCCTAGAGTAGAGAACAGCAGCTGCTCTCTGTGCCACCGCCTCTGTCCCTCCTTCCCTTGCAGCAACAGGACCTATTATCTAGAACAGAGCCACCCATCTGTGCTCCACCTGTTACTCTTTTGGCTGGCTCTTTATTTCCATAGATGGCACATGCACTTCAGCTTAGCATGCCCACAGAAGAAGACCAAGAATAGGGGGTGGGAAGAGTAGCAATGCTGTGGGACCTGAAAGGGTGGGGCAAGCAGCATGGAATCTGTATACATTTTGGGAATCTAACAGGTACTTGTGACCTGGATTAGCCATTGTTGGAAACAGGATACTGGGCTTGATGTACCCTTGTTCTGACCCAGTAAAGCATATCTTATGTTCTTAAGTCTCCTATGGAACCACAAGAGTCCAGGGGAATTTCTGAAGAGCAGCAGTTGTCCAAGCTATCTGATCATGAATGTGGGTATTCACCTTGCTCTCCCATCCTTCCTCCACACCTGCATCAACTGGAGGAGATTAAGTGTTTCAGGCTGCAATCTCCCCTGGTGCCACCTAGGAGTCAGGCTTTGAACCAAACTGCAACACAATTTTCCACATAGTCCAAACCCAGAGTTGAGTCCCAGATGGCAGAAGAAGACACAGCCTGTGGCTCTCCTTATTGCTGGTCAATCAGCATTCAAAGAGGAGGTAAAGAATTTTCAGGAGGGGGGAAGGAGGAGAATGACAGTTGAAAGAGGAAGTAGCAAACTTGGGGCAACCATCCATGGGGGAAGCGATTGGCAGGAGTAAGAAAAAGGCAACCATTAGAAAACAACTGAGAAATGGGATTCTTAGGATCTTCCATTTCTTCACCTCCACTGGAAGCCTCCCTCTTATCTTTTCCAATCCTTCATTCCTCCTTCCAACCTCTATCTTCAATCTGATCCTCTATTTTCTTCTCCTCTTCTTCCCATTTCTGATCCTTCCTTCCCTCCATCTGCAATCCTCCTTCCCATTTTCTCTCTCCATCTGCCAGCCACTTCTTCCCCATGTCCCTCCAATCCACCTCATCTCCTCCCTATCTTCTATCAGTCCTCCTGCAGTCATTCATCCTATCCCCTGTTCTTCCCTCCTACCATCATATCCCTTCCCATCTCTGATCCTCTCCTCCCTCCCCCTTTTCCTCCTATTTCTGATCTTTTCCTCCCTCCTCCCTGCTTTTACTTGATCCTCATCTCTCTCCTTCCTCTCCCATCTTCCCTTCCAAACCTAATTCTCCTTACCCATCCCTGGCCCCAATCCCTCTTTCTCCTTCCTTCCTCCACCAGTCCTCCTCATTCTGTCTTCCCCATCCATAATCTTCCCTTTCTCCCCTCATCCCCATCCCCAAACCTCACTGACTAATCTTCTAATCCTCTTTCCTTCCCTTTCCCTTCCATCACCAATTCTTCCTTCCTCTGTTCCATTCCCCTATCTTCAGTTCTCCTCTCCTGTGTTTCCTTCTCTACTCCTGACATCTCCAAACCTACTATCCCTTCCCTATTCCCTCCATGGATTCTGTTGTCCTTCCCCTTCATCCTGGCCTCTTGCCCCCTCACTTTTCAATCCTCTTCTCCATTACTGGGTTTCTCTCTCTCCTCCTCCTACATCCCCATGTCAATCCCCTTTTTTGCCTCCACCGATCATTAATATCCCCTTTCCTTCCAATCTCCCTCCCCAAATATATTAACTGGGTATATAAAGGTCATAAGATAACTGTATTTAATATGTAAATCAATGCATATTTTCCACTGAATTTTCTAACTTCTTTTGTAAAATCTATCCCTGTGCTACCACTTTAGTAATGTAGACCAGCATAGCAGGGTTGGCGGGATGGGCTATCTGCCATGATGTTCTTCAAAAATGGCCACACTGTGTAATTCCTCCTCCTGCTCATACCTAAATTCCTAATTTTAGAAGTAACAAATCGCTACTACTACTTAACATTTCTGTAACAGTGCTATACAGTCTCTGCTCCATACAGCTGACCATCTGATTGAGACGCACAGACAAGACAAGCCACAAATTGTTATGCCTTCATAAAATGACCTTGTAGGATATGAACAGACTCTAAATTAACAACTTGATTATATTAATACTCCCTCAAAACTGATAGAGAACTTGAGATTCTGAATACAGGGCCAGTGCTACCATTATGCAAACTAGGTGGTTGCCTAAAGTGCCAGGTTTTGGAGGGTAGCACTGTGGCGAAAAGCCCAGCCCTTTAATCTCCCGCTGCCACCCTCACCCTCTCTGCTGCTGTCGCTGTTATGCCATGTTTCCCATGTCCAACGGTAACGGCAATACAGCACTAAACAAATGGGAGCACCCCATGGAGGGAAGGCCCAACCCCTGTGCACTGCACTCTAAAACTACAGCAGGTCCTGCTCTGATGCAAACAAAAAGACTGCATCAGAGGGGGCTGGATCAGCTGCATTTTTAGAGCGCAGCACACAGGAGTTCAGAGGTTTCTCTCTCTGCTGTGATTCTGCTGCTTTTCTTTATCTTTTTTTTATTTGCATTTCATAATAATTACAAAAGAAAGCGTATAAAAATACAAAAGTAAACCAAAAAGGAGAATGCTAATACAAAGATAGAAATATGGCCCCCGCAAAACAAACTAAAACCCAATATACTAAGTTAAAGTGTCAAAGTAAACACAAATCAGCCCTTCAGGGGCGGCCCAAGGGGGGTGCAGGGCCATGTGCGGAGATTCATGGTGGGCCTCATTTGCATAAGGAGCCTCATTTGCATAGATATTCTCCCATGCCCCCACATCAGCCTATTTCCAGTCCTAGCCCCCCATACGCTCCTTTCCAGTCCCATTCCAGCCCGCCATCAGCCCATTTCCACTCCAAGCTCCCCCATCAGCCAATTTCCAATCCTAGCCCTCCCATCAGCCCACTTCCAGTCCTATTCCAGCCCTCATCAGCCCATTTCCAATCCAAGCTCCCCATCAGCCATTTCCAGTCCTATTCCAGCTCCCCAACAACCCATTTGCAATCCAAGCACCACCCATCAGCCCATTTCCAGTCCAAGCTCCTTCCATCAGCCAATTTTCAGTCCTATTCCAGCCCCCATCAGCCTATTTCCAGTCCAAGCTCCCCTCATCAGCCAATTTCCAATCCTAGCCCCCCCATCAGCCCATTTCCAGTCCAAGCTCCCTATTAGCCAATTTCCAATCCTAGCCTCCCCATCAGCCATTTCCAGTCCTATTCCAGCTCCCCATCAGCCCATTTGCAGTCCACCGCCATCAGCCCATTTCCAGTTCAAGCTCCCCATCAGTCATTTCCAGTCCTATTACAGCTCTCCAGCCCATTTGCAGTCCACGCATCCCCCATCAGCCATTTCCAGTCCTATTCCAGCTCCCCATCAGCCCATTTGCAGTCCAAGCACTGCCATCAGCCCATTTCCAGTCTTAGCCCTCCCCATCAGCCCATTTCCAGTCCTATTCTAGCCCCCATCAGTCCATTTCCAGTCCAGGTTCCCCCATCCAGTTTCCAATCCTAGCCTGCCATCAACCATTTCCAGTCCTATTCCAGCCCCATCAGCCCATTTCCAATCCTAGCCCCACCATCAGCCCATCTCCAGTTCAAGCTCCCCATCAGTCATTTCCAGTCTTATTCCAGCTCTCCTTCAGCCCATTTGCAGTCCAAGCATCCCCATCAGCCATTTCCAGTCCTATTCCAGCACCCCATCAGCCATTTCCAGTCCTATTCCAGCTCCCCATTTGCAGTCCAGGCACTCCCAATCAGCCCATTTCCAGTCCTATTCCAGCACCCCATCAGCCCATTTCCAGTCCAAGTTCCCCCCATCATTCAATTTTCAATCCTAGCCCCACCCCCCATCAGCCCATTTCCAGTCCTATTCCTGCCCCCATCAGCCCATTTCCAATCCTAGCCCTCCATCAGCCCAATTCCAGTCCAAGCTCATCAGCCATTTCAGTCCTATTCCAGCTCCCCATTAATTCATTTGTAGTCTATGCTTCCCCCATCAGCCAATTTCCAGTCTAAGCTTCCCCCCATCAGCCCATTTCCAGTCCCAGCTTACCCTCCCATCACAGCCCATTTCCAGTCCTAGCCCCCCATCACAGCCTATTTCCAGTCCCAGCTTACCCTCCCATCATTTCCCATTTCCAGTCCTATTCCAGCCCCATCAACCCATTTCCAGGCCAAGCTCCCCCTCATCAGCCCATTTCCAGTCTAAGCTTCTTCCCATCAGCCCATTTCCAGTCTTAGCCCCCCCATCACAGCCCATTTCGTCCCAGCTTACCCTCCCATCACAGCCCATTTCCAGTCCTAGTGCCCCTCCCCCCCCCCCCCCCCCCCCCCCCGCCGGCCGGCCGAAGAGCCCTGCGGCCGTCTAAGGGGCTTCAGATGGAGCTGGGAAAGCCCGCGTGAGGCCCTGGCTCCCTCTGCACAACCGCCAGCGTGAAGAGTGTTTTCCCTCATGCTGGCGGCTGTTTCACTGAAGCGCGCTGAATGCCAGGAAAGGTTAAAGGGCATTTCCCGGCACTCGTGCTCTTCACAGAAACAGCCACCAGCATGAGGGAAAAAGCTCTTCACTCTGGCGGCTGTCAGAGGGAGCTGGGACCTCGTGTGGGCTTCCCTGGCTCCCTCTGAAGCCATCCATTTGTGCGAGTATGAAGTTCGCACGGGGCCCTGTGCAAACAACATTCTCGCACAGTGGACAGGCCGGCCCTGCACCCCTTCCCCTGAAGAAAAGTCTCCAATTGATCTATTTCAAGAAAAACATATCTATTATCCTGATATACTATTAAACATTTGCAAGGGAATTTTAATGCGAAGGAGGCACCGAGAGCCAAGACTTTAGGTCTAAGCCCTAAAAATGCCTTCCTCCACTTCTGTGTTAATCTAGCAACATCTGGAAAGAAATGTACAACCTGACCACAAAACCTTTCATGTCTCTTGTTAAAGTACAAATGCAATATACAGTCCTTATCCACTTCAGCCATAAACAAAACCACCAAGGTGCCACATCCAGGAATCTCGACACCCCCGACAATCCGGTTTTAGAGCCGGTCACAGCACAGAAACTATCCTTGTGGCACGCCTCAATGAACTACATCGGTCTCACGACAAAGGAAATTTTTCAATTGCTGTCTCACTAGATCTCACCGCAGCCTTCGATGTTATTGATCATCGCACTCTGCTCTCACGGTTGTCGGACCTCGGGGTTCAGGGTACGGTTTATCGATGGTTTCATTCTTTTCTCTCCTCCCGTTCTTTCACAGTACACTCGGGTTCCTCTTCTTCTACCCCCCTTCCTCTTCACTGTGGAGTACCACAGGGGTCTATCCTTGCCCCGCTCCTCTTCAATGTTTTCCTCGCACCACTTGCCTTACTCATACAGCAAACTGGTCTATCTGCCTACTTCTTCGCTGACGACATTCTCTTGGTTCACCATACATCCTCACTTGCCCCCGATCTTTCCCCTTTGAATAACTGCCTAGCTTCCGTTGCCCAGTGGTTTACCGACAACTACCTCATTGTCAATCCATCTAAGTCTGCGGCCATCTGGTTCACTTTCGGTGCTCCTCCTCCCACTCTGGCGCCTTTGATGTCAAATTCACCTATCCCTTTGGCACCTATCCTCCGCTATCTTGGTGTGACCCTGGACTCTTCGCTGTCTTTCCACCAACACATCTCTGGGGTGGTACGTAGCTCCCTTTTTCAGCTTCGGAAAATTCGGGCTGTCCGTTCTCTTTTGCCCTCTGCATCTCTTACCACACTAGTTCTTTCTCTGGTGATCAGCCGTCTTGATCATTGTAACTCCTTACTCGCTGGCGTTCCTCATTACCAACTTCGTAGATTGCAGTTAATTCAAAATACAGCTGCCCGTCTCCTCACCTTTTCCTCTCCTCACGATCATGTCACCCCCTGCCTGCTCTCCCTTCACTGGCTTCCCGTCAAAGCCCGCTATGTTTACAAGCTTCTTACTATTACCCACAAAGTTCTTTATACTAACATTCCCCAGTACCTAGCTGACCTTATTTTTCTTCAACCTACCCCCCGCCTGTTACACTCTGTCCACAGCAACCGCCTTTTCCTCCCTTCCCCAACTCAGACTCACCTCGAATCCACCCGTCACGCCGCCTTTTTCTTCGCTAGCCCCGCTTTATGGAACTCCCTCCCACATGCTATCCGTACCGAGCTATCCTTCCCTCATTTCAAGGCTATGCTTAAAACTTACCTTTTTTGCCAAGCCTTTGACCTTCCTCTCCCTTCATTCACCACCACCCAGTCGAGCACACTTACCCACTCGCAACTTATTAAGGGGCTATAACATCTTTGCACCTACCTGGTTCGCGCCCCTGGCCCCCTGCGTCAGCCTCCTTGTTGTTTCCCCGCTCCGATGCTTCCCTGTATGGTATGCTGTATACCTGTTGTATAGTTTGTCCGTTTGTTATGTTAGTTGCAATCTGTTTCATTACTTGCCTCTGTCACCCAGTCTGTTATCTGTTTCTGTTAGCTCATATGTTACGTCCTGTCTCGTCTATCATGTTGTTTTCTACAGCTTACTTCTCACTATCCTTGCTGCTCTTTCTCTCTGTCCACTTTCCTGTCCCCCAAATGGCGTTCTTTTCTATCATTCTCTCTTTACAGCCAAGATTGTTTGTATTGTAAACTGTCTTATACTTTTGTAAGAGGCGGTATATCAAATTTGCCAAATAAAGATAAAGATAAAGACTCTAAAAAAGCAGAAAGATCAAGACTATCAGTAGGCAATATAGTATCTAAAGCATCTGCAGACCTATCTCCACCCTCCACCGAAGCCTTAAACCCTGAAGTAATATAATGCATTTTAGACGACCAAACAGCATCAGCATCAGGATGCTGTAGGATCTCCTTCAGGAATTTTACAAAGAGTATCGATGGTGAGAGGAAGTGGCTATGCGGAAAATTCAGAAAATGTAAGTTTTTACAACGTGAAACATTTTCGAAAACTTCCATCTGGCATTGTAAGAACAGGTACTCCTGCTCAGAGGGGGATAGTGAAGGCCGCAGAGCATCCACCAAGGATTCAAGTCACTGAAAACACTGATCCACAATACCTAGTTTAGTGTTATGCTCAGCAAGCTTCACAACCACCTCCTCTGAAAAGTCAGAAACCTTAATTAAGAAAGACTGAAGAGAAAGTTCTGTACAAGTAACCACTTCCAATACATCTTTTAAGGAAACTTCTTTGGGGGGAACAGGTTTATCCAGAAAAGACGCAATAGAGTCAATCGGAGTAGGTAAAGGATGGGTCAGTCTTCACAGGGGATCGTTCCAAGACGCCGATAAAATGTCCCAGCACAACCAGGGGAACATCCCGACAACAAACTGAACACTCTGACTGGGTGGGTTTATGACACCCTGATTAAGAGGAGAAGAGGAAGACAAAGTGCTCACTGATGGGAAGGCAAAATTACATGGTGACTGGACCTTGGAAACACAACATCGGGCCAACCACCTTAACTTCTTTGCCTGTAGAATTAACAAATGTCCGCTTCTTTTGTTTCCCCATAGGTACACAAAGTCGACCTCAAACTCCTCACGTGCTTTGAAGGGGCTCCAAATAGGTAGTGCCAGCCCCTTTGGACACGTTCCTTCAAAGCATGCACCCATGGGCACGTGTCCGCAGTCGCGTCCCGTGGCAGGGCTAGCTCTTAAAGCCTTCTCCAACAGCATCAGCACCGACGTGCCTGACCACGAGGCTACAGAGAGCCAATGAAAGGTAAATTACAGCTGGTAAACAGGAAAAGCATCTCACAATTCTGCTTCTTTAATGCGGCATTGCCAGCACCACTGGACCTGGGAAATATGGCATGGCAATACAACATTGGTAAAGGGAGGAGGACCATTGCCTAGGACAACCAATGCCCTGCACTGACCCTGCCTGAATACCAAGAAATTTCAGCCCAAACCTAAGCTGCCTACCTTCCAGGATGTGTCCACAAATATGGATAGATTATAAAAAAAATTACTCCTGTCTGAATCCCCATCCCTCTCCCCCACACAGGATATCCTGAAATCTGGGGGTACATAGGACCAGGACAGTACTAAGCTAGAAATATGCCCTTTGCGACTCGCGAACCTGGTGCCCTCCTTCCACCCAATTGCATGCAGAAACTTGGTCTTATTGGGCTTTCTGGATGCCTAGTGATGACATTGGTGCCCCTTCTGTACTTGCATGCTGTGCGGTCGCACCATTCGCACAGCCCTTGATACGGCCATGCATAGGACATAGAAAGATGATGGCAGAAAAAGACCACATGGTCTATCTAGTCTGTCCTTCCATATCAACTATGATGGTCCCCTTTTTACATTTAGAGATCCTCTGTGTTTGTCCTATGCTTTTTTGAATTCAACTACTGTTCTCATATCTACCACCTCCACTGGGAGACTATTCCACGCATTTACCACTCTTTCCATAAAGAAATATTTCCACATATTACTCCCGAATCTATCCGTTTTCACCCTCATCCTATGTTCCCTCGTAGCAGCGTTTCCTTTCAATCGAAAGAGGCTCTCCTCCTGTGCATTTATGCCATGGAGGTATTTAAACATCTGTCACATCTCCTCTATCCTGCCTTTCCTCTAAAGTACTGTATACATATTAAGATCTATCATCTCCTTATTTCTGATGGCCATTCCTCTCTCTTTGCACCCAACAGTCTTCTACTTTCACTGTCACCTTTTCTACCCGTTTAGGCTTTACTGAAATTTAAATACACCACATCTAGGGCTCTCCCTCAGTCCACCTCCCTGATAACCCAGTCAAATCAATCAGATTTGTCTGACAAGACCTGCCTCTGGTGAATCCATGCTACCTTTGATCCTGTAATGCATTGGACTCCTTAAACCGCACTATTTTCTCTTCCAACAGCATTTCCAATAATTTACTCACCACAGAGGTTAGACTAACCAGCCTGTAGTTTTCAACCACACCCTTCCTTCCGCTTTTGTGTAAAGAGCCCACATGTGCCTTTCTCCAGTCCTCTGGCACCACTCCCGACTCCAAAGAGGCATTGAAAAGGTCAGTCAGTGGAGCTGCTAGAATGTCCCCAGGTTCCTTCAGTATTCTTGGATATATCCCATCTGGTTCCTTCGCTTTGTCTACTTTATGTTTAGCTAGTTCCTCATGAACACAATCTTCTGAAAGTCGTTCAAGACCCCGTCGCTTCTATTTCTATTTGTGGGTCTTTTCTGAAGTCCTGCTCCTGCCCCGTCATTTGTGAACACAGAACAGAAATATTTGTTAAGCAATTCCACTTTATCCTCATCAGTTTCTACATATTCCTCCCCTTCACCCTTGAGTCTGACAATACCACTTTTGCCCTTCTTCCTCTCACTAACATCTGAAAAATGTCTTATCTCCCCCCCCCCCATTTTATTGCATTAGCTATTTCTTCTTATTTTTGTATCTTTGCTTTTCTGACTACTTTGCTAGCTTCTCTAAGTTTTTCCAAATGTAGATGCCTGTCTTTCTCTCTCTGCAATCTCTTACATTTCCTGAAGACCTCCCTCTTTTTCTTTACCTTTTCAGCTACTTCTTTTGAGAACCATAGCAGCCTCTTTTTCCTTTTACCTTTATTTACCTTTCTTATAAAAAGGTTTGTTGCCCTTAAAATATCCCCTTTCAGTTTTGCCCACTGTTTTTCTACTGGAGTGGCCTAGTGGTTGGGACAAGGTACTACAGGCCGGAAGGTCGGTGGTTCAAATCCCACTAGAGGACAGCAACCTTGGGCCAGAAGGACTGGGGTTTCTAGTCCAACAGGTGCTCCTTGTGGTCTTGGGCAAGCCACTTAACCCTCCATTGCCCATGTTCCCTGTAAGTGTTAGTGTATGTGTCTCATATCCCCTCGTGTTAAATGTATCCCCCAACCGCTTTGACCCGGTGAAAAGCGGGATATAAATGCAGCTAAATAAATCCCCCAGCTGTTCCCATCCTACTAACGACTCTTTGAGGTATTGCCCCTTATGGCAAATTTAGTTTTCCTAAAGTCAGTGGATTTTATCAGCCCTAGTACTAAACCACACCATCTGGAGATCACTGGATACGAGATGATCTCCCACTATAACATCAGAAACACTTTCACCATTGGTAAGCACAAAGTCCAGTATGGCCCCTTCACATGTGGGTTCTGTTATCAGTTGCCTGAATAGTTCTCCTTGTAGAGAATCCAGGATCTCCTTACTTCTAGATGACACCACAGCAAGGATGTGCACTTCCCCTTTCCTGGCAATGCTGCATATGTCTACTATTAAATCTCCATCCACGTCTTCTCCCTATGAGGGGGATCTGTATATCACACCAATGCAAATGGATTTCTCTTTCCCTCTTTCTAGTTGAACCCACAGTGCCTCCTCTCTTCCTTTTAAGCCCTGTAATTATTGTATATAGCTTTAATATTATCTTTTACATATAGTTCCACTCCTTCTTCCCTTCTTCCTTTCTTCCTACCCTGTCCTTCCTGAATAAAGTATAGCCAGGTATAATTACATCCCAGTCATGGTTGTCCATGAACCATGTCTCTGTAACTGCCATTAAATCCAAGTCAGCCTCTTCCATTAAAGCCTCAACATCTGGGATCTTATTTCCCATGCTACAGACATTTATACACACCATTTTCCAGATGTTGCCCATTTTACCTATTTCTGTAGAGGTATTTAATGTTTCACTTATCTGAGGGCTTTCACTTACCAGGAGACTTTCTTCATCCAAACAGTATAAAAGCTATTAAAGAGACAGCGTAGAAGACAGATAAGCCTACTTTCCTTTGGAAGTCAATGAGGTAGGGTTTCCCAAACTTGTTCTGGTGAACCCACAGCTAGACAGGTTTTCAGGATTATGCAATGGCTATGCCTGAGATAAATTTGCATATGACTGGACTCCAATACATGCCAATTTATCTCATGAATATGTATTATGGATATCTTGGAAACTCACCTGGCTGTTTGGGAGGCCCTGCAACAAGAGAAAAGGGGAAGGCATCTGCTTTGCGGCTCTTACAGTCGCTGGCCCCAAGGGTTTCTTAACCAAGCAAGCACAGAAGGCTTACTTTAGAGTGCAGATATATATTAGTGAGTGGTAGAACTACTTGAGTGCTAAAAAGTGTACAGGATGGGGCTATTGATGGCTATAGTCTTTTTTATCTTTTTGTTTTAATGTTTTAACTTTATATTGTAATTTATTTATGTTCTGGTTTATATCTTTGAATGTGCACCACCTTATACATTCTGAAGTGTGAAATGGCGGATTATAAATTTTTAAGTAAAATTGAAAACAACAGCAGCAGGAACATCAAACAAAGAAAATCTAGAAGCAATTTAAAAAACCTTTTTCCTGGAGCACAAAACAGCAGCAGATAGAAAAGGAAAACGATAACCAAACTATTCTGAAAAATAGCAACCAAAAACAGGAGAAAAATTTAGATGTAAAAACAAGAAGAAGAAAAACAGGGATCAGACTATAGCAGCAACAGGAGCGGCGCCTCAGAGCTCCACGTAATTTGTAAGAACCAGTGTCCAGAATCTGCCTCCATCATTAAACTTGGGCAAGTATTACGACAAGTAGAAGAAATGGGTGAGAATCCATCAGCACACATATAGAAAAAAGCAACAGAATTTACAGAACAAACAAAAACACTCTTCAAAGAATTAGATTAGCAAACAAGAAAAATAAATGGCAAATATACAATACAGTGGGAAATATGAAGTGTTACTGCAGAAACCATTTGTTGATCAAACTGGACATAGGAATGGTTAAGGAGAGATGAACTGAAATTGAAGGATGAGAGATTGATAGTTGCAGCCCAGCTGAGACAGCAGATATGGACGAGATGGTTCATAGCAAGCACAGAAAAAACTGGCAAACCAAACATGTATATTTGTAAGAATGAGCTGGAAACAATTACTCATCTTGTAGCTGACTGCCATGTTCTGATGGCAGAAAATTTTCATACAAAAAGGCACAATAAGGTGGCACGTTTCATTCACTGGAATCTTTGTAAACGCTATAAACTGCTGTTCCAGAAAAGCACTGGGATCATCACCTTTTGAGAATTACTGAAAATGAAGAGGTTGTGATCACCTGGGATATTCCCATTCTGACTGATAAGGAGATGGATGCAAGGAAATCGGACGTAGTGATGATGGAGAAAAATGCCAGAATGGCATTGATTAGAGATGTCAGTTCTAAACAATTATTTGGTGAGTCACATGGAAAAAGAGAAGATCTTAAACTACCAGAGATCATGAAAATGTGGTAGAAAGATACAGAAATGTTTCCCATTATATTGGGAGCTATAGGCTTGATGAAGAGGAATTTCCAATTACACTTTGCCTGTACTCCTTGCATCCTATGAACTGCAGAAGGAAGCTCTCTTTGGCATGATGCAAGTAGTACGTTAAGCGTTAGTAAATTTGAGAAACTGAGATCATACTCTACATATCCTGGCTTAGAAGTGAGGTTCATTGCTGTCATGGTATGTACAAAACTAACCCATTTGGAGAAAGTGCCCCTCCAAGTAGCAGTCTCATACAGTGGTCAGTTTTAAAACTAGTGGCTTTAGCTGTCTCCACCACACCAGGAAAAATATTTTGGCGCTTAGGTTTTGTGAAAGCCATCTGCAGCCTTACATCTTTTGGGGACTTCAGTGATCCATTTTTTAAATGATTTTTACCTATAGGAGATATGGAAAAGGTAAGGAAGAGGGCGATAACATTCTGGCAAGGAGAAAAGGTGGGTGATGGAACATTCATGTATGAGTCACAAGAGGATCATACGGAAATGGGGATGAGTGTCTCCCTGAGACACAGTAAAGGAAAGCTAAGGGTCAACTTAAAATATAACTATATGGGCTACATGAACTAAGAAAAAATGAATAAGGGAAGGGGAGATGGAGGCCCTAACCCTGGAAGGGGCAGCTGAGGGGTTCCTCCTCCTTGCCCAAGGTGTGACCTTCAAGACTCATGGAAAGTAAGGAAGATGATGTCTTACATCCCCTGCACAGGCCTAGTGAACCTGCCCACTGGCCTAACAAAAATTCTAAAACAGAGGAGGGACAGGGACCAGAGTACCCTCTTCTACTGTCTACTAATCCGCACACTCTTGGACAGAATCAGTGGCCAGTGTATGGAAGTGCTCTATTTGGAGGTGGGAGCTCACCAGTGCTCTGAATAAAGCCCCATACTCCCCTGGTTTCTCAGCCAACTACCCCCATCTTCTGATGCATGGAGCATCAATCTTGATAGCTAGTCACAGATAACATCAAGTTAGTCCAAAAAAAGAGTATCATCTACAACTTGTTTGTTGACCTTTAATTATTCATATTTTACATGTAAATTCCATGTTGCCATCCAAGCCATAGGAAACACAGAGGCAGTACATTCCATTAATAATGGGGGTCATTCTGAACAGTGAATAGTGGGGATGGACATCCCATTTTGACATCTATCCCTGCTATTCTCCACCTTGCAGACCCTGGCAAAAGCCTCTTAGTAAAAACAGCAGGTTTGTATGGGGAGGCCTAGATGGGGCGGGAGGGGGTGTTCCAGAGGCAGAGGGAGGGCAGGGCATGGGTGGGCCACGACCCCGGACGGACAGGGCTGATTTAGAGGTTGGCCCTGTATGTCCAGGGCCTCTGATCTAGACAGGGGACTTATTCCACCCCGAAGGTAGAATAAGTCCCCCTGGATGTTGTGGGATCCCTGAGCCGGGCCACTAGAAGCAGATGAGGGGGAGCAGAGGGTTTCCTGCAGCCCGACCTTGGCCATGGAAGGCTGGGTCAGGCTGCAGGGAAAGAGGGTTTTTTTCCATGACAGGGGATTGCGGCTCCTGAATGGAACCACGGTGCCATGGCGATGGGACATCATGGCACTGCAGCTCTATTCAGGAGCCTGGCTGAGGTAGCCAGGCATGTGGCTAGGCATGCAGGCTGATCAGAATCTGGGCCCAGCCTGCATGTCCAGGCTGTAGACCCGATTCTGATCCCGCAGGCACGTCTAGCCCCCGTGGGATCAGAATCAGATCTACCTCTGTACATCTTGATTCTAATCGGCTGCACAGGGGGCTGGACGGCCTGATTGGAATTGGCCTCCACATGTCTTGCATGATAAATAACTAAATATTTCTTTAGGAAATGATTTGACTTTCAAAGACATAGTAATAATACCAGGTGAGCTATGGTCATTCCTAGAAATGCACTAATAATCCTGTAACATCCACATACCCAAAAGAAGGTGCGTGCTTTAAGCAAAAGAAACATAGAAAGATGGTGGCAGAAAACATGGCCTATCTAGTCTGCCCTTCCATATCAACTACATTAGTCCCCTTTTTTCCTTTAGAGATCCTCCCATGCTTTTTTGAATTCAGATACTGTCCTCATCTCTACCGCCTCTACTGGGAGACTATTCCATGCATCTACCACTCTTTCCGTAAAGAAATATTTCCACATATTACTCCTGACTCTTATCCTCTTTCACACTCATCCTATGTTCCCTCATAGCAGAGCTTGCTTTCAATCAAAAGAGACTCTCCTCCTGTACATTTATGTCACAGAGGTATTTAAACATCTCTATCATATCTCCTCTATCACACCTTTCCCCTAAAGCAGGGGTGGGCAATTCCAGTCCTGGAGGGCCGCAGACTAGTCAGGTTTTCATGATGTCCCTAATAAATTTTCATGAGATCTTTTTGCATCCACTGCCTTCCATTGTATGGAAATAGGTCGATGAATATTCATTAGGGACATCATGAAAACCTGACTGGTCTGCAGCCCTCCAGGACTGGAATTGCCCATCCCTGCTCTAAAGTATACTTATTAAGATCTTTAAAGACCACTAACCATTTTAATAGCCACCTTGTGCACTGACTCCAAGCTGCTTATATGCTTTTGTAGGTGCGGTTTCCAGAATTGCACACAATACTCCAAATGAGGTCGCACCAAAGACATACGGAGGCACTATCAACTCCTTTTTTCTGCTGGCCATTCCTCTTCCTATGCACCCAAGCATCTTTCCAGCTTTTGTCGTCACTTTTTCTACCTGTTTAGCTACTTTAAGATCATTAGACACAATCATGCCCTGGTCCCATTCTTCTTTTGTGGACTGAAGTACTTTATCCCCTACACTGTACTGCTCCCTTGGATTTTTGCATTCCAAATGCATGACCCTGCATTTTTTAGCATTAAATCAGCTGCCAAATTCTCAACCATTCTTCAAACTTAGCTAGATCCCTCCTCATGTTATCTACCCCTTCCTGGGTGTCTACTCTATTGCAGATTTTGGTATCATCCGCAAACAGGCAAACCTTACTCGACAGCCCTTCTGCTATGTCACTAACAAAGATGTTAAAAAGAATCGGACCAAGGACAGATCCCTGGGGCACACCACTGGTAACCTCCTTCTCCTCAGAGTGAGCTCCATTTAACTGTACCCTTTGTCTTCTCCCGCTCACCAATTTCTAACCCAGTCAGTACCATTAGGGTCCATCCCTAGGGTGCTCAGTTTGTTTATAAGCTGCCTGTGCAGAAAGAAAGGTGTCAAAGCCTTTACTGAAATCTAAGTACACCACATCTATTGTTCTCCCTCGGTCCAACTCCCTGGTCACCCGTCAAAGAAATCAATCAGATTTGTCTGGCAAGACCTGCCTCTGGTGAATCCATGCCTCCTCTGATCCTTCAATCCATTGGACTCCAGAAACCTCACTATTCTTTTTTAGCAGTGTTTCCAATAATTTACTCACCACAGAGGTTAGACTAACCGGCCTGTATTTTGCTCCTCCTCCTCCACTAACAAATCCTCAGGAAACTATTTTCAATCGTAATAGAAGCTCTTTCAAAAAATGTATTTAATCAAGCTGTTTCTTTTTCATTCGCTGTTAAGAGAATATCTTTTGAGATCTTATCCTGGAAGGAGGAGTAGTTAAGAGGTTTGCATTTAGGCTAATTACTGATTCAGCTCTGTCTCAAAGAAGGTCAAGGTACAGTGCTGAGTTCATAGAAACTGCCTATAACATGGTGCCTTGCCCTCCTGGACCTCTCCCCCTACCTGGCAGTCTGTGTTTGTGTTTGGGGTGGTGCTTGTCCCATGCAGTCATCATTTTCTTCTTGGTAGCAGACATTAGCTGTATTTATTGCCAAAAATGTGTTCGGCATTCCTTGCCCTTCTGCATCTTCTTTCCCTGCTTCACACTACAGATATAAGTTGCAGTCTGTCCATTAACTCACATGAAAATCCAAACATCTTTGTGGTGAAAGACCTTCAATGGTTGGTGGTTGGTGGCAAGTCCTGGACACCAGCAGAGATGTACTCAGTTTTCTTTTTCCAGCCCTCTCAGCCCCCTGCGGCAGACATAAAGTTGCCAAATAATGAAAGGGAAAAACCTGACACCTGCCTCACCCCCTACCCCACCTCTGCCTTGCTACCTGACCACTATAACCAACTGTAGCCCTCAAGGGTTGCCAACTCAGAAGTTAAAACAGCCACATGCACATTCTATAATATTTCACAAACTTTATATAACAAACAGGATAACTTAAATTGCAATGGAATTCAGAAAGACCACTTATATGCTAAGTATATTTTTAAAACTTTTAACTAGTTTATAAAGTACATACAATGGTAGAAATGTACTGCTATCTGGAATGAGAGAGCATAGGATGAAGGTGAAAGGGGATAGACTTAGGAGTAATCTAAGGAATATTTCTTTATTGAAAGAGTGGTGGATGCATGAAATAGCCTCCCAGCAAAGGTGGTGGAGCCAAGGTTCGTATCTGAATTAACACATGGAACAAGTACAGAGGATCTCTAAGGGGCAGGAAGGGATCGTAAAGCACAGTCAGAGCTTTATGCTTTTCTTTTTTTAAATGCAGTCAAGTCAATGCTGACTTTTGGTGATCCAGCAGCTCCTTGGTTTCTTGGCAAGGTATGACCAGAAGAAGATTGCCAGGCCTTTTCTTCTGAGGCAATGGAGGGTAAAGCAGCTTGCTCAAGGTCACAAGGACTTGGAATGAGACTGCTCTCTTAGGTACTAGGCGGTTGCTCTAACCACTAGACTATTCCTCCACTCTAGTAAGAGCTTAGCACTTGGATGGTCAGATGGGATAGACCATATGGTTTTATCTGCCATCACTTTCTATAGTTCTTTGTTTTTGTCACTAAGGTTGTTGGCCCCTGTAGGATATATGTTTGCAGGGGCAATTGAGAGACAAAGGTTTTGGGAATGGAGGCAGTTTACAGGGTATTGGGGCAGATCCAGGTGCATATGGTGAGGTTATTAGCCAGTTGCAGGTGTCAGTTTTGGGGGGGGTGATGGAGCAGTTTTGGGGACATTTTATATGCATGGGGCAGTTTGTGGGGTGGTAGAACAGTTGTGAGGGAGTATTTTTTAGAGATGGGGCAGTGTGCAGATTGGTTAATATTCTTTGTTATGAAGCATATGAGGATAGACTTAAAGATCTTAATATGTATACTTTAGAGGAAAGGTGGGATAGGGGCGATAAGATAGAGACATTTAAATACCTCTGGGGCATAAATGCACAGGAGGGTCTCTTTCAATTGAAGGCAAACCCTGCAATGAGGGTACATAGCATGAGAGTAAAAGGGGACAGACTCAGGAGTAATATGCAGAAATATTTCTTTACGGAAAGAGTGGTAGATGTGTGGAATAGTCTCCCAGTGGAGGTGGTGGACACGAAGACGATATCTGAATTCAAAAAAGCAAGAAACAAACACAGAGGATCACTAAAGGAAAAAAGGGGACAATTGTAGTTGATATGGAAGGGCAGACTAGATAGGCCATGTGGTCTTTTCTGCCATCATGTTTCTATGTCTTTGTTTATAGTTGTACCTGCTGTTCTGTGTACTTATGCCTTTATTTTTTGGAATTTGCTTTGATTCCATGCTCTTGCTATAAATAGATCCTCTTTATCTGTCCTATGCCTTTTGGAATTCCATCACTGTTTTTGTCCAACCACTTCCATCGAGAGGACATTCCAGGCATCCACTACCTTTATTATGAAAAAGTAATTCCTGACGTTGCTTTTAAGTTTACTTCCATGCAGCTTCATTTCATGCCCACTAGTTCTAGTTTCCCCATCTTTGAAAAAGTTTTGTTTGTTCGTTAAGACCCTTCAAGTATTTAAACATCTGTATCATATCTCCTCTGTCCTTCCTCTCCTCTGGGGTATACATATTTAGGTCTTCAAACGTCATATGTCTTCTGGTGCAGGCTCGATATCATTTTGGTTACCTTCCTCTGAGCTGTTTCAAACATCTTATACCTTTTCTGAGGTATGAGCTCCAAAACTGATCACAATCCTCCAAGTGAGGCCTCACCAACGACTTGTACAGGAATATTAATACTTCCTTCTTTATGCTGGTTATGCCTATCTATATGCCTAGCATCCTTCTGGCTTTGGCCACCACCACCTTGTCACCTTGTTTTTTTCTACTTTGAGATCTTCAAATAACCTGAGGTTCCTCTCCTGGTCCATGCCTATCCACCTCTTGCTCCCTGTCACATATAGGGGCTTGTTTAAAAAACAGCGGTAGCGGTTTCCAATTGTTATCAGAGATGCGGCCCCATTGATAACGATTGAAAACCGCTACCGCGGCTTTGTAAACAAGCCTCATAGTTCCTTTGGATTTCTGCATTCCAAGTGCATCTCTCTGTACTCCTTCATATTGAATTTTAATTGCCAAGCATTAAACCATTTTTCTAATTTTTGTAGATCTTTTCTCATATTGTCTACTCTCTCTGATGTGTCCACTCTGTTGCAAATCTTTGTGCCACCCACAAAAAGGCAAACATTTCCTTTTGACCCTTTGGCAATTTCACTTATAAAGACATTGAACAGTACCAGTCCCAGGACCAATCTCTGAGGCACTCTACTACTCACCTTCCTTTCTTCTGAGTGAATTCTACTTGCCACCACCTTCTGTCGTCTGTCAGTCAACCATTTTATGATCCAGTTCACCACCTTCGGACTCATCCCCAGGCTGCTCAGTTTATTCATAAACCGCCTATAAGGAACAATATCAAAGGCTTTCCTGAAATCTAAGTAGATCACATCCATTGCAAATCCTTGATCCAGTTCTTTGATCACCCAGCCAAAGAAATCAATCAGATTTATTTTGCGCAATCTTCCTTTTGTAAAACCATATTACCTTGGGTTTTGCAACTCATTGGAATCTACAAAGATCACTAGCCTTTCTTTCAGCAGCATCTCCATAAATGTTTTCCACCACTGAGGTAAGGCTTACTGGTCTGTAGTTTGCAACCTCTTCTCTGTTACCACTTTAGTGAAGAGGGACACATCATCCCTTCTCCAATCCTGTGGAACCTCCCCCAACTCCAAAGATCTATTAAACACGTCTTTTAAAAATCTCGCCAGACCCTCTTTGAGCCCTCTCAGTATCCTGGAATGTATCTTATCTAGTCCCATGGCCTTGTCCACTTTCAATTTTGCAAACTCTTCATAAACACCGTCTTTTGTGAATGGTGTGGTATCTATTTCATTCTCATTAGTACCTTTTTCATTCCCATTAGTACCTTTGTCAATGGTGTGTGATTCTTCTCCAGGATTTTCTTTTGTGAATATGGAACAGAAGTATTTGTTTATCACTTCCATTTTTTCCTTGTCACTTTCTACAAATCGGTCTTCAGCATCTTTGAATATTGCATTCTACCTCTATCTTCCTCCTCTCAATATACTTGAAAAAAGTCTTGTCACTTTGGGGTATGTTTACTAAACAGTGCTAACATCGCAGCGGTGACGTTATCGTGCGATAAGTGATGTTATCGCATGATAATGGCGCATTACCGTGCAATAACATCTCCGGCGGTGTTAAGGCGCACAGAGGGTGGAGTAAGGCTCCCCAGAGGGTCAATGGGCGGAGAGTGGGTGGGGAGAGGCTCCAGGCATACTAACACTATGAAATCAGGGTCTGAAAATTAACGCCAGTGAAAACCTCACGTTAGAGGCACATTTGCAGGAGAGAGAAACCATTTCAGTCAGCAATGTACAGCAAAGGCAGGGAAACCAAGAAAAGTGATAGTAGTGATACATATACAGCAGCAACAGCATAGTGCCCAAGTATGAAAGGGCACGACGGTGAGGCTGCAAATGGGGTACAGGGGGCTGAAGGCGGGACATGCAGTGGTGCAGCTGGGGCACAGGGTGGACTAGGCAGATGCCTAGGTGGCACATAGGAACTCAGAAACTGCAAATCAGCAAGTCAGCAACTGACCAAGGTCAAACATGCCCACGAGTGTGCGTCCCACAGTGTCCAAGGGGACATCACCCACCAGGTATCCCAAAGGGCACATAACAGTGACAGGCGGTGCCGGGGGAAGCGCGGATGTCTATGTAGGCACCCCTACCCCAGATCCCACACCATAGGCAGCCGCCTACCGACACACTGGATAGCCTGGGACTGCACACCACCAGCATAAGAGCATGCCAGCATTGTGGCAGAGGGGTGCTGGTGGTGGAGGGGGCAGTGGCATCTGCCCACAGCACACCAAGGCCAAGCCCTGTTCAGGTAGGTGGCGTGTAGTGCAACAGACTAGGGCTGTCTGATGAACAGTAATGGTATCCCCAGGGAATGACCTGCCTTTGTGGCAACAATTTGGTGCAGTACACACAGCCAGTGTGTTCAGGGCAGAAGGTCACAGGTTCAGGTCCCAGCTGTGGCTCCTGCAGACCATGTCCCTATATTTTACCTTACAGAGCACATACACCATAAACATGTGCAGTCCCTAGAGCAGAGGTTCCCAACTGCAGTCCTGGAGGGCCAAACACCCTTCAGGATTTCATGCTGTCCCTAATAAATATGCATGAGATGCATTGGTATGCAGTGCCCCCATTGTATGCAAATGTATCTCATGCATATCCATTAGGGACAGCCTGAAAACCTGAATCGTGCTTGGCCTACCAGGACCAGAGTTGGGAACCTCTGCCCTAGAACATCTGCCAACAGGGGCATGAACACCCACACCCACAGGCTCCACTATCCAAAGCCTCATGGAGAGTCAGGCTGTTGGGCCCTGCGCGGAGCAGCAGCTACCAATACTAGCACCCGCATACCTTAGCACTGTGCCCAGGACTGGTATGGCGGCCCGGGCTGCCAACCACCTCTATCTTTACACAATGCTGAAATAGGTGTGGGAGTGTGTGTATGTCTACCCAGTGTTTTGTGGCTGCCTACACCTTACTGAGCCTCCAATGCTTGCACTGTCTCCAGTGTTAGCCTGCCAATGTGCATAATGAGGAGCAAGGTATTGTGGGTAGAGCCCGGACACAGCGGTCTAGGCAGGATGCATCTGCACAGGGCATAGGGACATTGTAGTGCCCGACCACCACCTGCACGAACAGGGTGGCCAGAGCATGTCATGCTGGGAGGTCACTCTCACCCTGACTGAGCAGTGACCATGGCATGGCTAGGTTCCCCCATAGTGCTATACAGTATTTCTTTCAAGTGATATCTATGAGTTCCCTTGTCTAGGGACCAATCACTGACATGTTTGGTGTGTGTGCTCCACATCCCATTTCGGGTGCAGACAGTTCCTCCAGGAACATGCATTATGTACTAGCTAGCAGACTGTCTGCAGTTAGTATGTATATGGCTGGAACACCTTGCAGGGTGCAGTGGGTGGAGACTGACTGTGCCCTCTGCTGGTGAATGTCAGATAGTGGTGGGGGGCAGCTGAGCTTTTCCAGGCCTACTGCCTGTCTTTCAGTGCCCTATGTGATGCTTACAGCTCTGCATTGACTGCCCTGTAGGGTGCCCATTCCCCAGCAGGACTGGGGTTGATGGTCCCCTCTACCTAAACAAAGACATGGGGAGGGGTGGCCTGCACAGAGTGGCAGGTGCACCTACTCTTGCCATCTTACTGGGCAGACTAGATGGACCATACTGGTCTTTATCTGCCGTCATTTACTATGTTACTTCCACCATTGCAGAGATGTAGAATGTGGATCTGTTGGTGGGAGATCTTGTCCCCCACCCTGACCCACAGAGAGCGGGTTGGGTGGTGCTACATAATCCACTTTTGGGTCCAAACATCACCCTTCTCTTATAACATATGACCATGGCAACCGCACAGGATATGCACTATTCTGGGTGCATCATAGTCCACAAGGACTAGACGTGACTGGGAAATACAGATGGACACAGGTGTATCCTAGGTGTGCCTGCAAGGACTGCCTGTCACATACTGGTACTGATGGGGACCTGCAGCACGGCCTATCTCATCCAAGCCTGGTGCTGCGGACCTGCTGCTGGACGCCCCACCTCATCCTCAGGGTGATCACCGGAACCGCACAGTGTCACGGTCTGTAGCTACTCTGTGCCAGTAACACACACGGTCAGTTCCCCCTGCTATAGAGGCGCATACCCCATCTTGTGATCAGATGTAGACTGCTGATCTGCATGTGCAGTGCATCATAGGTACGGGTGGGTTTACCCTATCCTGGTAACCACAGCAGACAGTTTGTGTGGTGGCCTGTAGTCTTTCTGTAGCCAGCCAGCGGTGTGTTAGACACTCTAGAGATGGAGCCCACTGGTTACTTCAATGACTGTGGAGGCAGAGGTCATGGGTTTGATCCCACAGTGGTGTTATTTAATAAGGCTGTTTGAGGCTTTTCCTTTTAATTTAGATCAATGCTGCCAGCAAAAACACCCTCACAGTGCAGTAACCTAAGGTGCCTCATAAAAAGAAACAACTGGACTATACCCGCAAGAACTGTAGAGCTCAAAAACGGCGAAACGAAAACCACCGCAGCAACCGCAACAACCGCAGAATACGCCAACCCATTACAGCAGCAGAAATACAACAACGACGACTAAGCATCCCACCACTCCAAAGAACCAGCACTGAAACACAGCACGGCCCCTAAACACCAAGGTACACTCACAGACCATGCCACCCTTCTTAGCCCCCATCTACCTCCTCACTCCTCTCCTGGCCCTCTACCCCTCCTCCACAGGCACACTCAATAACCTACCCTGGCCAGACATCACAGTAACACAACCCACACACACCTACAACCCTAAACAAAACCACTCTCACACACGGCATACACCAACCCGCACCCCCAACCCCCCAAACTGCCACCACCTCTCCATCTCACTAATAAATGCACGCTCAGTCAGAAACAAATACCACATGCTCCAAGACCTAATCACAACTAAGAAGATCGACATCCTATGTGTAACAGAAACCTGGCTAACAGATAGAGACACAGTGATAATGAACCAGCTAACTCCAAAAGGATACAACCTCCACCACTGCTCCTGAACACACGCCAAAGGTGGAGGCGTAGCCATCATAGCAAAAGCCGACCTCCACCTCAGGATCCATTCTTCAGAAACTACCAATGAAGCAGACATACTCGCCCTCACCAACAAACACCTTTCAATATGTCTAATCTACCGTGCACCTACCACAAACACCGACCTACCAAGGATGCTACAATTCATATCTGAGAGCACCAGCTCTGCAAAAGAGCAAATAATTCTAGGAGACTTCAACCTCCCATCACTTCAAGAGGAACAAGCAGAAACCTTCACCACCGCCATGACAGCAATGGACCTGACACAGATCGTACAAGAACCCACACACGAAAAAGGGAACACATTGGACCTCATATTCCTAAACTCCCTAGCTGCCTCCTCATGCAAGAACCCGGAGATCTCGCCTGTACCATGGTCAGACCACTACCTCATCGCCCTATCCCACACCTACCAATATATGACTAACATGGGGAATGGACACCACGCTAGAAGATTTAAAACATTTAACAAAGAGGACTTCTTAGCGCAAACTCTACCTAAACTACAAACAAACTCCAGTAACATCGATGACCTAATTCACAACTGGAACACCACAATCTCCACAGCGTCCAGCGCACCGACAAACAAAGCCACCACCAGACCCACTTCCACAAAAGCCAGATGGTTCACTCCCAGTCTCCGAAAGCTAAAAACAAAACTCAGAAGAACAGAAAGAAAATGGAGAAAAACCAAAAATGACAACGACAAAACAAAATACCTATATGAACTCGACGCATACCACTCAGAGACCGACAAAGCAAAAAAAACCTACCACTCGAAAATCATAAACACATCCATAAATAAACCTCGAGAACTCTTTCAGATTGTCAAAAAACTGACAAAAGCACCCAATAACTCTGACCAGCTACCGAAGATTCCACCAGAGTTACTAGCCCGACAATACAAACAGCTTCAACAACCACAAAACCCCCATTTGAACGCCGAGGCAACCACAACAAACCACCACCCCAACATGAACAGAGACTGGACTACCTTCAAAGAAACCACAGCAGATGAGATATCATCCACCATCTCCCGACTAAACACCACCACCTCCCCACTGGACCCCTGTCCCACTGACTGGATAAAGAAATCCAAAGAAGACCTGAGCACACACCATTAACCCATATTGTCAACGAATCCTTCTCCCAAGGGCGCATGCCAGACATCCTCAAAACCACAATCATTCGACCATCCCTAAAAAAGCAAAACCTGGATCCCCTAGACCCCGCATCCTACAGACCGATAGCAAGCCTACCATTCACCGCCAAGATAATCGAGAAGATAGTCCAGCAGCAGCTTCAAGAACACCTGGACATCAACAACATACTGGACCCACAACAACACTGCTTTCGCCCACTACATGGAGTCGAGACCCTCATGACCACACTGATGAACACCCTCATCATAGGAACCCAAGCAAAACACTCCGGATATGCTATGATCTTCCTTGAGGTGAGGAGTGGACTAGTGGTTAGGACAAGGTACTTCAGGCCGGGGGTTCAAGTCCCACCTGGGGACAGCAATCTCAAGCCGGAGGGACTGGGATTTCTAGTCCTATAGGCACTCCTTGTGGTCTTGGGCAAGCCACTTAACCCTCCATTGCCCATGTTCCCTGTAAGTATGAATGTGTTGTCTCTCATCCCCTCGTGTTAAATGTATCCCCCAATTGACCGCTTTGACCTGGTGAAAAGCGGGATATAAATACAGCTAAATAAATAAATAAAATAAATATTGATATATCAGCAGCCTTCGACACCATCTCCCACAACATCCTCATACGCAGATTGCAAGCAATTGGGATCAAAGACACCGTACTTCAATGGTTTCAATCCTACCTAACTAATAGACAACAACTGATCCGTACCAGCACCTCAACCTCGCCCCCCTTCCAGCAACACCAAGGAGTACCTCAAGGATCCACACTGTCAGCCATGCTCTTCAACATCTACCTACGACCACTCTGCTCAGACATATGTACCCACAACATCAACTTCCACATATATGCTGATGACATCATGCTCTACGCCCCAATTACAACCACAAACCCAACAAATGAACATCTATCAGCATGCTTCTCCGCAGTGTCCAACTGGCTACAAGAAAACAACCTATCCATAAACATAAAGAAAACCGAAGCTCTCATAGTGACAAAAGACCCAGACTTCACACCATCTACACACCTCAACATAGGAACCACACACATTCAAATACAGCCACAAATAAGATATCTAGGCATTATCATTGACCAAGCTCTAACCCTCAAGCAACAAATTACTAAAACCACCGGAAACATATTCCACAAAGTCAAAACAGTGCAACGTCTCAGACCCCTCCTCGAACCTCAAGACTTCAGGACGGTAATGCAAGCTATGACACTCCCACATCTGGATTACTGCAACATAATCTACCATGGACTACCAGCCACACAGACCAACCCCCTCCGAACTGCCTTGAACACCACAGCAAGAATCATTCAGAGAGCAAAGAAACGCGACCACATCACCCCAATTTTAAGAGACCTACACATACTACCCTTCGAAGCAAGAACTAAATACAAATCCATCCTACTCACCCACAAAGCCATCCACCAACAGAGAACACCCAGCTTCGCACCCTGCTGACTCGTCCAGCCCACGGCAAAACAACTAGACAAGCCTCCAGCAACTCCCTCACCATCCCTCACAAAAGAACCAAATGCTCTCAACGGATATGCAATCAAGCCTTTGAACTTTACGTTCCGTCCCTATGGAATTCTCTACCGAGCCACGTCAGGAACAATGGCGATCTCCTGTCATTCAGAAAACAGCTAAAAACCATCCTATTCCAAGAATATCTCAAAACAACTCCCACCAAAAAATGCACCAACCCCCGAACCCACCCATCATGAAACTATGATTGAATACTGTACTATGTTGTCCATTTCTAAAATCCGTCTTATGCCGAAATCATCAATGTTGCCCACCTGGTGACAGCCCCACCCTTATATGTTACACCGCTTTGACCCGGTGAAAAGCGGGATATAAATACAGTTAAATAAATAAATAAATAAAATAAATAAGGCGCCCTATAAAGCGCCTTATAGGGCACATTATAAGGTGCCTTGGCAGACAGGGCACTTTATAATGTGCCCTATGGAGTGCCTTATAGGGCGCCTTATGCGGCAACTTAGGTTACGGCACTGTGAGGGTGTTTTTGCTGGCAGCACTGATTTAAATTAAAAGGAAATGCCTCAGACAGCCTTCTTACATAACACCACTGCGGGATCAAATCCATGGCCTCTGCCTCCACAGTCATTGCATTGACCAGTGGGCTACATCTTTATAGCTTCTAACACTGTGCTGGCATGAACTTAAGGTTAACGCGTGTTAACGTGCCACGGCGCCCACTATCGCGCGATACAGATTCTTGCAACCTTGCCGCCGGAACGCCCACTACCTTATATGCCATTCTTCACATTAACGCTGCAACTAGCGCCGGAAACATTAAGACGGTTTAGTAAACGTACCCCTTTGTTTCACATTTTTAGCCATTTTTCTTCTGCGTATGCTTTTGCCATCTTGATTTCTCTCTTTGCCTCTTTCAGCTCTATCCGGTATTCTTTTCTGTGTTCCTCTTTTTGCGATCTTATGAATTCTTGAATGCTGTCTTTTTTGCATTTATTTTTGCATAGTAACATAGTAAATGATGGCAGATAAAGTCCAGCAAGATTCATCGTCTGCCCAGCCACGTCTTTGGAGAACCATATCAGTTTCCTTTTCCTGTTTTTATTT
Organism: Ichthyophis bannanicus; assembly: GCA_033557465.1. Classification (NCBI taxonomy): domain Eukaryota; kingdom Metazoa; phylum Chordata; class Amphibia; order Gymnophiona; family Ichthyophiidae; genus Ichthyophis; species Ichthyophis bannanicus. Next base: position 552,460,050 of record CM066033.1, read on the forward strand.
ACTTCCCTTACATATATTTCTATTGCCCTTGTTATAGCCTCTTTCAATTTAGCCTCTACTTTTCAGCTTCCCTATCTCCTTCCACTCTGCCAACTCCTCCTTAAAGTACTTTCCCATTTTACTGAAGTCGGCATTTTTGTAATCTAGGACTTTTGAGTTTGCTGTGATTGGACTCTGCCTTGGCTTTTACCTCAGACCATATCATATGGTGATTACTGCTGCTGAATGGGCACCTACCTGGACATTAGACACACTGAGCCTGATTCTGTAGTGTACATACAGGTCGGAACCGGACACACAGAGGGCGTCGCGATTCTGATCCCGTGGGGCTAGACGTGCCCCGCTGGATCAGAATTGCGAACAGGCCTGTACGTGCAGGCCCAGACCCCGATTCCATCTGGCCTGCACGTACAAGCCTTCCCCGACTAACTCAGTCAGGGCTTTTAAATGGAACCGCGGGACCATGGCGTCCGGTTGCCATGGCACCGTGGCTCCATTTAAAAGCCGCGATCCCCGGCTGCCAGCCTCCAAATTGCTTTTCCCGTAGCCAAACCCCTGATCTGGCCTTCCAGGGTCAGGGTCAGGCTGCAGGGAATGCCCTCTGCCACCCCTTCCCAGCCCCGAGCCCACCGATCCTGCCAAATCGGGGAAGTTATTCCACCTCGGAGGATGATAACTTCCCAGTTCAAGTCGCCGGTCCAGACATACAGGGCCAATATTAGAATCAGCCCTGTATGTCCGGGGCTGGCGACCGCCCACTGCCTGCCCTAATGCCCTTTTCTGTCCCCATCTAACTTCCCCGTTGGGACTTCCCGGTCTAACTTCCCCATTGGGACGACCATCCCCGCTATTCGTGGCTCAGAATGACCTCTACTATCTCCACTGGTGAGTACTAGATCCAGCATCGATCCTTCCCTGGTGAGTTCCAACACCATTTGTCTGAACAAAGCCTCTTGTAAAGCATCCATGATCCTCCTATTTCTTTCCAGATTTGCAGATGGGATACTCCAAATCTGGTAGATTAAAGTCATCCAGTATCATCACTTCTCCCTTCATTACCCCATTGCAATATCATTGATCAAATCTCTGTCCACTTTGTCTGAGTTGGAGGTCTGTAGACTATATCAGTATGGATGATAGTGCCATCTCCTCTTTCCAAAATGATCCATTCTTTTCTTACGTCCCCTGCATTTCAGCTGTTTAATATTGTTTTTGACATAGAGGGCTACTCCTCCTCCTTCTCTGTCCTCTTTATCCCTCCTAAGTAGATTATAGCCAGATGTGGTAATATTTAATAGTATTTGGCTCACGTCTTTCCAGTTGTAGTTCAAGGTGAGTTACATTCAGGTACAGTAGGCATTTCACTGTCCCCAGAGGGCTTACAATCTTACAAGCCAATGCAGAAAGCGGGCGATGAAGTTATGCGCCATCAGCTTTTTAGCCTGTTTGCAGCAAACCAATAGCACACTTCAGCATGGCTATGCAGAAATTGGCTCAAATGCAAATGAGCCATGCGTTAAACCATGCGCAAAATGCAGTGTTAAACTGGGAGAGCAAAAGAAACAAATGTGCACAAGAAATCGGCACTGGTTTGGCATGTTCTCTCAGAGAAACCGCATGGCTAATTTGCATATCAGCCCCGACAGGATTTTGATGGCATTGGGGGCAATCGCAGCATCGAGAAAAGCTCCCGATACCATCAAAATACTGTCGGGGGCCAGTGCCCCAACAGAGTCACTCCCTGGTAGTCTAGTGGCCCTAGAACCCCCCACCCCACTTTAAAAAAACGAACCTGTGGTCTAGTGGCACCAGAACATCCCCCCCCCCCCAATCACCACCCCACTTAAAAAGAAACTAACTTGGTAGTCTAGCGGCCCCAGAATCTCCTCCCGGTATCTTTCAAAGAGGGAGCATTGCCTACGTGCTCCTGCTCTGAGTCTGCCATCTTGGAAAATAGTGGAACCTGGCCCTGCATGGTGCATCCTGGGATGTGCTGGGTGAGGTCAGACTGCCAGGTTGCACTGCACGGAGCCAGGCGCCACCATTTTCCAAGATGGCAGACTGGGAGCGTGTAGGTGGAACTCTTGCTTTGAAAGATACCGGGAGTTGGTTCTGGGGCCACTAGAGCAGCAGGTTAGTTTTGTTTTAAGTGAGATGGGGGTTATGGGGCTGCTAGGCCATCAGGTTAGTTCTTTTAAAGTAGGGTGGGGGGTTCTGGGGCTGCTAGAATACCAGGTTCATTTTTTTTAAGTAGGGTGAGGGGGTGGAATCGGACTGCTAGAACATCAGGGAGTGACAGTATTTTGATGGCATCGGGGGCTTTTTCTGATGCTGCAATCACCCCTAATGCCATCAAAATCCTGTTAGGGGCACACGCTAGAGGTTTAAGCCACCTCAGACCCAGGCATAGAGAGATTGGCACTAAAGCTGGTTGCAAAATCCTCTATGCCTGTCTCTGCAGCAATCATTTGCATAGCAGATTATTATGTGCAGCTCATTTGCCTGCAATTTAAATACTCAGGCATTAATTGGGCACTAGTTTTTCCATCATCATTTACATGTATGTCCGTCTCTATTCTGCATTTGAAGTTAGCTTAAATATGCCATTTTCAGTGCTTAAAGGCCATGCTAGTTTTCTGCATTGGCCTGTAAGTTTGTACCTGAGGCAATGGAGAGTTAACTGACTTGCCCAAGGCCACAAGGAGTACCAGTGGGATTTGAACTCTGATCTTTCTGGTCCCAGGCCATTGCCCTAACCACTAGGCTGCTCTTCCACTCCAATATCCCATTCATGAGACTCACTGAACCATATTTCTGTATTGACCACAGTGTCCAAGTCTATTTCCACCATCAGGGCTTCCAAGTCACAAACTCTGTTACTTAGGGGCTTGTTTACAAATTTCAATGAGGCGGTGGCTCCGATAACGATCGTAAACCGCTACCGTGGCTTTGTAAATAAGCCCCTTAGACTGTGATAGATTTGTGCTCATTGCCTTCAAGCAATTTTTGGTTGGCTTGCTTGTATTTTGCCGGGTTTTTAGTCCCGATGCCTCTTCCCCTTTTTATTGATGTGTCGGTTAATGTGATGTGGTTATTTCTTATTTGTATTTGTATGTTAATTATTTGTTTCTTCTCAAATGTATTGCTTGAAGATGTGTTTAAAAATGGAATAAAGAAAGAGGAAAAAGCTTTGTTATAGGGTAACTTGTTGCGATTTTTTCTTTACTTTTATATGTTTATAGGAATTACAGTTGTTAATGATGTTCTCTATCTTGGTGCATTTTTGATGAAAGGTGGTAAAGAAAATATATAATTAAACTAAACTAATATATATTTTAAATAATATGTAACGTCATGGCCTTTTTTCACTTCCTTTACTTCCTCGCATATATTTCAGAGCTTTAATGCTCACTGCCTCAAGTTATTATAGTGAATACAGAATCATTTTGCATTTCAGCTCAAGACAGGCCAATCCACCCCAGGTTTTACCCCACTATATGCATGGAATTTATAATTCTGTTTCTCTTAGGAACCCCAGAGCTATGAATTTCATGCAGGCAACGAGGAACAACCAGGATTTGGCCAATCTGTCCTGAAAAAGTCAACACAGTTGGCAACTCTGGAATGTAGTTTTATATGTCAGTGTTAGGTTAGTTTCTACATGAAAAGTTTTTGGCTTTGAGGGAAGAGAATGAAAATGACTAAAATGGTTCTATTAAGATGCTGCGGCAAATTTAACATTTACAGAAAGGGAAAGATGCTGCTGATGAGCAGAAATATACTGGTGTTATTAAATGGAATGCTTTTTAAAAATGTTTTGCAAAGTTGATGCTCAGATAAACAATGGCAGTCCTTGTTAAGTGCTAATATGTTTTGATTGGTGATGGGAGGGGAGAGAAATAAATCAGGAGTGTACCCAAGAGTTGAAATTTCTAGCTAAGGAACATTTTGAGCAAACCTCTGGTGGAAAGACTTTAATTATACAACTGAAGTATGTAGTAATTAATCCCCTTAAGAAGTCCTCACTGCCTCCTGCTTTGTAATTATGCTGTATTTCAGATCTTTGCTCCTATTCTTTGACCCACAGGTTATGGATGAATCATAGTTACAAAGCTATGCAGTGACAAGACATTTTACTCTCCATGATGGATGCTCCCTAACAGCCATGTGCCTACAGTTTATTTCCAAATGTTGCAAAAATGAGACGTGAAGGTTTTCATGTTTTCTTATTTAAAAATATGCGTATATGGTCCACTTCTGGTCCTGGGCACTGAACAAGAAAATGTAAGAAATAATATCATAACAAACAAGACAAACAGAACATAAAATCATTCATAAACATATCAAATGAGGAAGCCATTAATTCACTAAATGCCTGTGTAAAAGAATGATGAATCCATGAAATTTACTTGCAGTCTTATCAAAGACTGTAAAGTATTCCAGCTATCTGGGCCCATTATACTACACATTCAAGCGCAAGACCTAACACTCCTAGCAATATGTAAAGATGTAATTTCGGCCTGTCTGTAGGACTGAGATCTTAAGGAACGTCCAGGGCAAATGCATAGAAAATCTCAAAGCCATTTAACGTCTTCATGCATTCAGTGTGAGTTGCAAATGTATTTGCTGAAATGGAACGTGTCAAATTTTTTATTCAAGAGGACTTTCATTGGAGTTTGCTCTGCACCTAAAAGAAACCAGTTTCTTGATTTTTTTTGACACTTGTCCTAGTTTTAGCTTTTCTGGTTGCATCCTGTACATCATCTGAGGTTCAGTATCTGGAGCAACTAGACAGCAGAAAAATAAAATGCACAGGAAAACAGTGTTTGATCAGGTTTGAATTTCAAGCATCAGCATTTGGAACTTGGAACAGGGATAGTTATGAACGTTAGAAATTCACATTTATCCTCTAAAAATTACTAAGGGGGATGTTTACAATGTTGTGCTAAGCGTTAACACATGCTTGAGCACACACTAACCAGCATGCACGGAACCACGCTATTGAATGCAAAACAGACAGCACATGGTTAATTCCGCTCTATCTATTTAGCATGTGACAGGGAGGGAAATGGGTGGAGAGTGGGCATTTAGGGTTAGGGCAGGGATTGGTAATGCGCATTCATCCTCAATGTTGCCATTAGAGTGGGTGGTGTTAAGTGCATTCACATTAAGTGTGAATGCTTCTGGCACACAGGGTTCAAATCAGTGCAATATCTGCTAGGCACACGCTGTACATGCGCCCAAAGGTAGTGCACTACTGTTGCACGTACCACGTGTTCCTTTGCGTCCCTCTAGTCCAGTCCCGGAACCATAGAGTTGTGAACCTCCAGCAGCAGCTTTGGAGACTGAAAGATGTCATCGCTTTGATGTCACTGGTACTAATAGGCAAGAACCGCCCACTTCCACCAGCATTTTCAGTCTCCAAGCAGCTAGGAGGTTCTGAGCCCGGGACTGGGCTCAGGAGGAAACAAATAAGCAGAGCTTTATTTTGGCAAATCCTGTAAAAGATTTGACTTTCTCTTATTAGTTTGTTTTTTGTATCTGATTAGGTGCTTTTTGGTTTGTTTTCAGGTCTGCTGCTGCTGCTAAAGGGGTCTTACCTGCTTCTTCTGTGGACTTCTCTCTCTCACTGTCTTCCCTCCCTCTCTTGTCTCTCCTTTCTCTCTCTGTAGAATTCTTCTCCCCAGCGTTTAAACGAGCACGGGGGGGGGGGGAGTATTATTTGGTGCCTCACTGCTCCCGAACCCACAGTAAAGAAGGGTGAGGAGCAGGTGGAAGGCAGAGAGTGTGTTTCTGCAGTCAGCAGCAGCACTAAAAGGCCGGAGGACAGCCTCAGGGGACCGCTGTGGGAGCAGTGCGATTGCAGGCCTTGCTCTCTTCACTGAGACACGCCGGAGCTGAAGCCGCGTGCAGGCTGTGCTCCGGCATTGGAGGTGTGCTGGCTCCTCCCTCTCTCTCCCTCCTTCAGCCCCGGTGCGTCGGGTAAGTCGGAGGGGTTTTTCCCGGGTTGGCGCTTCGAGCGCGGAGTCCCCGTGGCTAATTCTGAGGGCCTCGGGGTCTCTGCGGCCAGCCGCGTGTGGTTTGCGCGGGAGTTCTGCCGGCGGCCATTTTGGGAGCCGGGTTTTTAGCGGCACGAATTACTCTGGGTCCTCAACGGCTTCCTGAGCTTCGTTTTGAGGTTGGGTTATCTCCATTTTGCTAGTTCACCGCTGCCCTTGTGGTTACCAAAAAAAAAAAAATTTTATAACGCCACTGGTGCAGGTCTTTGCACTCACGGGGCCAGGAGCTTAGTGTTCTGCGGCGTTGGTCAATTTTCTGGCTCTGGATACGATGCCGGCTAAATCCCGCTGTCTCGTCTGCGGGGTGCGGCGTAGCGAGATCTTGGAGTCCGGGGTTTGTAAAGCGTGTTCCCTGGAAGCGGTGGTGACGGAGAGGGCTATGGGGGGGATCCGCTGAGGAGCAGGTAGCGGGCCTCTCGGAAGTCAGAGAGTCCGGGCTGCCTTCTTTGGCCCCTGCGGAGCCGGTGGCGGGTCCTTCCTCGACAGAGAGTGGTTTTTTGGTGCCCGGAGGGATCCCGGGGGGGGGGGGGGTGTTCCCGGGATTCCGCCGGATTTTTTCTCCTTGATGCAGAAGGCGTTGGCCTTGCTACAACCTGGTATGGTAGCTCCGGCTCGTACCTCTACGGAGCTTAAGCGGGCAGGATCGGGACTCCTCCCGGAGGAGGACGAGGTGCCTCTCAAGAAGCGCAGAGAGGTCCGGGATGACAGCCCACCATCTCGCTTGGACGAGGAGGTGGGGGTAGCCGATTTAGATATGGAGGAGGCCTCTGATACGGACTTGGAGGAGGGGGAGTTCCCGGATTTGGAGCAACAGAGTAGAGTAGTCCGGGTGTTTCGTCGGGAAGAGTTGCCGACTTTGATTGCTGAGACTCTTAAGGCGTTAAATATGCCCTCGGTGGCGCCGACGACGGAGGAATCTTTGGAGGATCCTCTGTTGCAGGCGGTGCGAACTTCCCAAAAGGTGTTCCCGGTTCATAGAGTCTTTCAGAACATGATTCAGGAGGAATGGGACTCGCCGGAGTCAGCGCTTCGGGGTACTAGGACCTTAGCCCGGCTTTATCCGCTTTCCGAACAGGACAGGGAGATTTTCCGCTCTCCAAAGGTGGCTGCGGTAGTGTCGGCGGTCACTAAGAAGACCACTATTCCGGTTGAGGGGGCCGCGGCTTTGAAGGATGTGCAAGACAGGAAGCTAGATACCTTATTGAAGCAGGTCTTCGATGTGTGTGCCCTTTCTCTGCAGGCCTCGATCGCGGGAGCATGGGTAGCGCGCGGCTGCTTGCGATGGTCCCAGCGGTTGCAAGGTGAGCAGTTGGGCGGCCCCGCTGAGGATCTGGCGCGGCTGGAGTCGGGCACGGCTTATTTGTCGGATATACATTACGATCTTATCCGCGGTTTGGCCAAGAGTATGGCGTCTGTGGTGGCTGCCCGCAGGTATCTGTGGTTGCGTAACTGGTCAGTGGATGGATCGTCAATGGCGCGGCTTAGTAAGCTTCCTTTTTGGGGGAAGCTGCTGTTTGGTGAAGATTTGGATCGGTTGGTCAAGAATCTGGGGGAGACCAAGGGGGGTCGGCTCCCGGAGGACAAGCCTAGGCAGAGCCGGGGAGTGGTAGCGTCTAGGGGGCTTTCCAGGGATTTTCGGAGATTTCGGTCCTCCCGTTTTAGCCAGGCGCAGAAGGGATGGTTCCCCTATCGCGGACAAGGGTTTCGAGGTTTCCGAGGGACCGGTCGGGGTTTTACTCCCTTTCAAACCTCTTCCAATAAGAAGTCACAATGAGATGCGGCGGACTCAGGTGGCAGTGGTGCCCATGGGAGGAAGGTTGCGGGAGTTTTACCCTGCCTGGGTCCAGATTACCTCAGATCAGTGGGTGTTGGAGGTCATTCGAGAGGGCTATGCGCTAGAACTCCATCGGCCCGTGTTAGATTCCTTTGTCCTTTCCCGTGCCGGGCGCCAGGCAAGAGGCGGGCGGTTGCGGAAACGCTTCAGCGGCTTCTCCAGCTCAAAGCGGTGGTGCCCGTCCTGGCGGACCAGTATGGGTGCGGTTGATACTCTATCTATTTCGTGGTTCCCAAGAAGGAAGACACGTTTCGGCCGATTCTGGACTTGAAAAGGGTGAATCGGTGCCTTCGCGTCACCCACTTTCAGATGGAGTCTCTCCGCTCCGTCATGGCGGCCGTCAGAGCAGGAGAATTTCTGATGTCTTTGGATCTTACGGAAGCGTACCTCCATATCCCGGTGTGCCTAGAGCATCAAAGGTTCCTACGGTTTGCGGTACCGATGGGGCATTTTCAGTTTCAGGCGCTGCCTTTCAGTCTGGCGACGGCGCCTTGGACGTTCACCAAGATCATGGTAGTCGTGGCGGTGGCGCTCCACAAAGAGGGAATTCTAGTTCACCCTTACTTGGACGATTGGTTGATTCGAGCGAAGTCCAGCGAGGAAAGCGCGGCGGCCGCTGCTCGGGTGAAACGGATGCTGGAAAGTCTCGGCTGGGTGGTCAACTTGGCGAAGAGCAAGTTGGTTCTGTCTCAGGTTTTGGAGTACTTGGGAGCACGCTTCGAGACCAGGCAAGGGGCGGTGTTTCTCCCGGAGCAGAGAGCGCTGAAATTGAGGACACTCGTGCGCCATTTTCTAAGGTGCAGGGCGCCGACGGCCTGGCAGTACTTGCAGTTGCTCGGTACAATGGCAGCCACGATCGATGTAGTTCAGTGGGCCCGCTCCCATATGTGGCCGTTACAGAGTGCTCTTCTCAGGCGTTGGTCTCATCAGAGAGATGCATTGTCACACCAGTTGGTGTGTCCTCCCGAGGTGCGTCAGTTACTCGGCTGGTGGTTGGAGCCCGCGAATCTGTCCGCGGGAGTGTCGCTGCATCCTCCGGCCTGGAGACTAGTAACGACGGATGCCAGTCTCGCGGGCTGGGGGGCGCATTGCGAAGGACACTTTGCTCAGCGGTTATGGTCGATCGAGGAGAAGCAATGGTCCATAAATAGGTTGGAGATGAGGGCAGTGTTTTTGGCGCTTCAGGAGTTTCACGAGTGCCTTCGTCAGGAGCCGGTAAGGGTGATCTCCGACAATGCGACGACGGTGGCCTATATCAATCGCCAGGGAGGCATGGGAAGTGCGTCGCTGGAGGCAGAGGCGACTCTGCTGTTGTACTGGGCCGAGCAGAATTTACAGGCATTGTCGGCGCAGCACGTGGCAGGCGTGGACAATGTCGAGGCAGATTTTTTAAGTCGCCGCCGAGTGGATCCGGGGGAGTGGGCGCTCCACCCGGACGTCTTTGCCATGTTGGTTCGGCGATGGGGGATTCCGGTCATGGATCTCATGGCGAGCTTTGAGTCGGCAAAAGTAGCCCGGTTCTTCAGCAGGCGGAGAGAACGAATGTCAGAGGGTCTCGATGCGTTGGCGCAGCGGTGGCCTGTGGAGGGGCTCCTCTGTGTGTTTCCGCCTTGGGCTCTCATAGGCAAGGTGGTACAGCGGATAGAGCGGCACCAGGGTCGCGTGTTACTGGTGGCGCCCGACTGGCCCCGAAGGCCGTGGTATGCGAATTTGGTACGGCTGCTGGTGGACAGGCCATGGAGACTTCCTCGGCGGAAGGATCTCTTGCTGCAGGGACCGTTGTGCATGCCTCAGGTGGATCGATTGTTGCTTACGGCATGGCTCTTGAAAGGGCTAGGTTGACTGCCAGGGGTTATTCGTCGGCGGTTATTTCTACCTTATTGAAGGCGCGACGACGGTCTACTTCTTTGGCGTACATTCGAGTGTGGCGAGTGTTCGAAGCTTGGTGCGCGGAGCGTTGTCTGCGTCCTTTGGGAGCCTCGGTGCTGCAGGTCCTTTCCTTTTTGCAAGATGGTGTGGAGAAGGGTCTGGCAGCCAGTTCTTTGCGTGTGCAACTAGCGGCTATCTCGTGTTTCCGGGGGAAGATTCAAGGTCAGCCGTTAGGTTCTCACGGTGATGTTTGGCGTTTTCTGCGGGCGGCGCTGCTCTTATGGCCGCCGAGACGGTGTGTGGTGCCTCCGTGGGATTTGAATTTGGTACTGGAGGCTTTGGTTGCGGCACCGTTTGAGCCTCTGGGTAAAGCCTCTCTAAAGGATTTGACTTTGAAGATGGTTTTTCTGGTTGCTATTTGCTCCGCTAGACGAATTTCGGAGTTGCAAGCGCTCTCTTGTAGGGAGCCCTATTTGTCTTTTTCTCCTCACAAAGTGCAGTTGCGTACGGTTCCAGCTTTCATGCCGAAGGTAGTTTCCGTGTTTCACCTTAACCAGTTGGTGTCGCTTCCGGTATTTTCGGAGGAGCAGAACGAGGAGTCGGGCGGCAAGTTGCATCTTCTGGCCGTTCGTAGGGTCCTCAAAAGGTATCTCCGCGAAACGGACTCGTTCCGCAAGTTGGACAAGTTGTTTGTCTTGTTTGGTGGGCCGCGCAAAGGGGAGGCGGCGGCTAAGGCTTCGGTTTTGCGGTGGTTGAAGGAGGCGATCGCTTCAGCCTACCTCCTCAGGGGGAAGACCGTTCCCATGGTTCTTCGAGCGCATTCGACCAGAGCACAGGCGGCATCTTGGGTGGAGATCAGTTTGGTTCCGGTGGCGGACATTTGTAGGGCGGCCACGTGGTCCTCGCTGCATTCCTTTGCCAAGCACTACAGGCTAGATGTACAGTCGCGGGAGGATGGGCGTTTTGGGGCAGCAGTACTTCAGGCTGGCCTTGCGGGTCCCTCCCGTTGATATTCACTGCTCTGTTACATCCTCTATGGTTCCGGGACTGGACTAGAGGGACGCAAAGGAAGAGTAAATTAGACTTACCTGCTAATTGTTGTTCCTTAAGGAACTCTAGTCCAGTCCTGGATCCCTCCCAGTGTTTTGCGCGGATATTCAGCATGATGTTTTTCACTTTCCATGTCAGAAGACTAACACGTGGATCGGGGCTTCTGGTTCTTTGGGGTTTTCTCAGGGGAGCCTGCTTTTTTCTTTGGCGCAGCAGTGCCTCTTGTGCTCGGGAATTCAGACTTTTTTTACGGTTCCCAGAGCTTGCTTCGAGTTTTTCGGTAGGGTTCAAGTTTGCCCTCTGTTTTTCAATAGTTGAGTCTGTCTATATTATCTACTTATTTGTTGCTCTGCTGAGTCTGCTTTGTCAAAAGGTGCTGGTGGAAGTGGGCGGTTCTTGCCTATTAGTACCAGTGACATCAAAGCGATGACATCTTTCAGTCTCCAAAGCTGCTGGTTGAGGTTCACAACTCTATGGTTCCGGGACTGGACTAGAGTTCCTTAAGGAACAACAATTAGCAGGTAAGTCTAATTTACTCTTTATTCCTACTCTCAATTTGCGATACCTGCAAAACATTAGAGCAGCTCAGTGAACGTGCCCCTAAGTCTGATGGCCTTAACCCTGGAATTACCGAGATTGTTTGCACACACTGAATACCGTTGGGGTCATAAATGACCCCACAACGAATTTTAATTGTTAACCATGAAATTTTTAAACTAAACAGACAAATATTATTCAGAATTAATTATAATTAATTAATAATTACTACTACTAATTAATAATTACTGGTCAACAAATTTTTACAAAAGTCATGTTACTGAAATAAAAATTGTCATTTCTTATCAATTTTTATATGCTGAACACGAATATGACAGTGAAATTGCAAAGTTGGCTCTAGTTTTTTTTGTAATCTACAAGAATTAATGTTTACATCACGAAATGAATGTCAATAGTAAATATAATAGGCCTTCGGTTAATACCTGTAAAAAAACAAGTCATAGACTACTTCTTAGATTTTTTTCACTTGTCTCTTGTACAGCTGTTCGGGAGCTTCTCTGGGGAGTGTCCAGCAGTGGTCAGCCAGCATTGTAGTGGACCATTTTCCCTGGTATCTTTGCTCCATCGTTGCGATATCCTGGTGAAAATGTTCACCCTGTTCATCACTAACCATACCACAGTTGTCAGGAAAGAAATCGAGATGGGAATCAAGGAAATGGATCTTTAGAGACATATTGCAGCCAAGTTTTTGATACTGCATCAGCATGTCTTCTACTAGTTCCTTGTAGTTTTCTGCCCTAACATTCCCGAGAAAGTTTGTTGACACTAGGCGAAAAGCATTCCATGCTTGTTTCACATCACCCTGCAGCAAGTTGTTGAACCAGTCATCTTTGAAGAGCTCTCGAATCTGAGGAACCACAAAAACTTCCTCGTTAATCTTTGCTTCGCTGAGTCGAGGGAATTTTTCATGCAGGTATCGGAAAGCTGGCGAAGTGCAGTCCATGGCTTTCATGAAGTTTTTCATCAAGCTTAGTTTGATGTGAAGGGGTGGTAGCAGGATTTTGTGAGCCTCAACCAGAGCTGGGTGCTGGATATTCTTCTCTCCGTTACATTTTGTCTGCAATTCCATTCCTTCTGCAAGTAGTACCAATCCCTTGCTCAGCTATCCCACTCACATAAGAAACACATGTATTTTATATATCCCTGCTGCAGTCCCATTAAAAGGGCAACTACTTTCAAGTCACCACAGAGGTGCCAGCTGTACTTGTTATAGTTAATGGAAGTCAGTAGATGCTTTAAGTTATCGTATGTCTCTTTCATGTGGACGGCATGCGCTACTGGAATAGATGGAAGACAGTTTCCATTGTTCAAAGGCACAGCCTTCAGACTCAGTTTCGAAGAGTCTATAAATAGTCTCCAATCTTGTGGGTCATGAGTGATTTTTAAGGCATTCATGAGGCTTTAATATCAGAATAGAATACCAGATTACTTTCCTTTCCAACTGCGTATAGTACACTACTGACGTCAGATGGCTTCAGCAGCCGTCTGGCAGTAGTATTGCATTGCATCAGAAAATGATGCAATCAACTCTGGATGATGTGTGCATGCTGGTATTATGCAATGTGATGCAATATTACATCATTCAAGGCTTATTTTGGATGTAGTTGATGCCCTACTGGATAAATTTACATGGTGAAACGTCAAAAATGACTACATGCAATATCTTCAAAACGAGAGCCAATAAATTTTTTTAAATGTTATATTCGTGTTCAGCTCACCAAGATCCTACATATTAGGGCCTTTTAAAGTCAGCAACGATTTCAATGTTGACCAGTATTATTTATTATATGAAGGTTAAATGTTTTGAAATGTAATGCTTTATCATAAAATTACATGAAGAAGAGTTGCCATGAAAGCAGTTTTTGCATGCACTTGATGAACACAGTAAAGTACTACAGTCATTTGCATGAGACACAGACAATTTCTGAATGTTCTTTGCAAACATTGCGCTTGCAGGAGGTGCAAACTATTTTGCTTTTCTTGTCTTTTTCTCTGGAACAGCAGTGACACCTTGCCCTTTTCTTTGGGATCCCAATATTGCAAACAGCATCAGTGGCTTCTTCAATGCTGGAAGAAGTCTCGCTGCAATTACTCTGAAGCAGCTGCTTTCCTAATTCCAAGAGGAATAGACGACGTCTGTGCTTTGACTTGGACTGCCATTCTGGATTTAGTGGCATCCAAAACAATGAAGGCATTCAAAGCACTGATGTCCAACATGTTGTAGAAGATTGTCACTGGCCAGCGTCTTGTCATTCGTTTTGTGGTATACGTGCGCAACATTTGATCTGCCGTATCTACTCCACCTTTACTAGAATTCTAGTCCAAGATCATGCGTGGTTTTTTGTCTGGACGTGTGTTATCTACTACTTCTTGATCATGCAAACTGCTCAGAAGAACAACCGCTTTTCCTTTCTTCGGGCAATAGGAAACTAGAGTGGCGTCATCGCGAAAGGCAAACAGTGAAGTGAATACCTCTTGGCCCTTTGCTGTTACAAATTCTGGAGGTAATTCTTTTCTGTTCTTTCAAATTGTCCCCAGAAGTGTCATTTGTTTTCTAGCAATTTCCGTGACAGGGATAAACTGCCGAAGAAATTGTCAACAGTAACATTTCTGCCAGATCGCGTCATCCTTCAGTGAGTTGCAGCACAACCCTTTCACCCTGATTCTGTTCCCTGTTTTGTCCGAGTTCTCTTCCTGTATATACTTGAAGACGCAGAACATATGACGTTGCACTGTCACACAACATCCATAGCTTTATGCCATATTTCCCAGGTTTGCTGGGAAAATATTGTCTGAACGGAACACGGCCACAAAATGTAAGCAGTTGCTCATCCACGGTAACATTTTCACCAGGAACAAAGGTGTCACTTAGGGGCTTGTTTACAATGGGGTCGCGGCTCCAATAACGATCGCGACCCGCTACCGCGGCTTTGTAAACAAGCCCCTTAGAATTGCTTCCCAGGTATCAAAAACGTGTCTGATTGGAGCAAGCTTATCCACGCCTCGTTGTTCACGTCTGTTGGTTGCAACATCAAATCTGAGAGCACAAGTAATTTGCTGAAAATGGTTACGGGCCATATTTTTGCCGAAAACAGAACGACCATCTTCAAGGTTCCACAACTGAACTATGGATTCATTTCGTGACTTGTACACGCCTGAGAGGATCAGAAGTCCAAGAAAACGTTGAAATTCTCCGTCTGTCATATCTTTCCAGGTGTCGTCATAAATGTGTCTTCCTTGTTTGCTCGTCCACATTATGGTTTCATTCAATAAGTTCTTACTCATGAACAAGTGGAATGCCGCGAGAGGGCCATCAACATTTCGTACAGCATACCTTGTAGGACCTTGTTGTACGGGCATGATATTAGCTCTGGCGTATCTTCCAGCAGCTTGCTTTATAGGTTTCCTGTTCCATGATGTGGCATCCTTAGATACGTAGGCTTCAATGGCAACATTTGTGCTTATAGTTGATGACCTCTTAGCTCCTCTATGACCACAACTAAGATTCCTCACAGATGATACTGACACCGAGGACTCCTGCCTTCTTCCCCGTCCAGCACAGCCTCGACCTGTAACTTGACTCTTTGCTGCAGGCGATGTTACCGGCTCAACATCAGTCTCACATTCACTTGGCGACCAACTGCTGTCGCCATCTGAATCATGACTGTCATCATCAGATTTATCGCCCGAACTTGGCTGATATGCTTCTTCGCTTGCTGAATATGCTGCATCATCAGACGACTCAGAGCCATCACTGTCAGCATCTGGTTGCAATATTTCTCTTACTTGGGCAGCTGAATGCTTTCGTTTTGACATCATAAACAATAACCTAAAATAAATAAAGAAAGATAAAGTTGAATAAAACACAAAGCAGTTTTACTATAGGTGTACAATAATCGTGATAAACGAGCTGAAAGCCTTTAGATTTCATCGGAAATAATGAAAGAATGTTTGATATCAATTACAGAAAATGTGTAATTTTCATAAAATAAGAGTACAAAAAGTAAATGATACATAATTAATGATAAATACCTTTGTCAGATCAAAAAATTCACAAAACTGCAAATTGCTTACATCCGGTTTGGATCGTGATACAACTGGGGTCAAAAATGACCCCACTGGTGCTCTGTGCTGCAATTCATCACTAGCGTCACCTAGCAGATGAAAATTATTCCTCTCATGGTGCAATATAAAGAGAATATTGACATGTGAAAAGTCATAAAAAGATTGCATTCTTGAACAACTAGTTTCCGAGATACGCGTTGTGAAACTTGCAATGTGGTCACTTTTGACCCCATCGGTACTCCCAGGGTTAAGGATGGTTTACAATGATGTAACTGCAGCATTTTCTTAAAGTGATTTCAATCTCTGTTCCTAATTATGACCTTTATCCTGCTCTACAGCTGTTTGCTCTGAAATTTAATCTTCATATCTATTGACACTGTAGAAACGTCTTGGAACTAAAGTAGTTCTATGGAAAAAAATGTGCAATTTCTGATGTGAAATAAATGGGGAAATGGTTTGAAATCTCGGCATATTTGTGAACGAAACTGGAGCGTTGCTATTGCACACACATGTAAAAGCAGGAGCATCTCAGGAACAAGCTCACGAAGGCAATTTCTGAAAGGAGATGAAGCCATGAGACAGTACGCATTTTTTATTTTAAAAATGCCAATATGAAGGTTTATATAAGAACATAAGATATGCCATACTGGGTAAGACCAAGATCCATCAAGCCCAGTATCCTGTTTCCAACAGTGGCCAATCTAGGTCATAAGTACCTAGCAGTCTCCCCAAAAGACACAGGTTCCTCAATGCTTGTATTAGGTCAAGCAGTGATATCCCGGGTCCCTTTTAATAATGGTTTATGGACCTTGTGCACAAGCCGCAACAGACAATTGAGACCTATGGAGGACTCTGGGAGATCAGGACTGTTGAGGACTTTTGTGGATGCTTTTGTGTGAGGCGTACCAGCACAGCAGCGATGCAAATTTTGGCATACTCCATGGCCAACCAGCAGCAGCGCTCCAGAAGGAAGGACGGCAGACTGGTGGCGAAAAAAGCAAAGAAAAGTGATGGACCAGCAAAGATGGCTGGGAAGGGGAAGGAGAACAGGTGCAAAGACAGCAACAAAAGATATAGCAGTGGCGAGGCCCAGGCTAGGCAGCGGAGCGCTCAACGGCACATGATGCTTACAGCAGGGCCAGGGAGAGAGGCGACAGGACTAATAGCTAGTGACCTGCCCCCACTGTGCGGCAGTGATGGACAGGCAACCAAACCCCCCGGTATGCATGAGCTTGTGAACCAGGTCAGGGCCACGGCCATGGCCTTGGTGGGGATGCATTCAGGCTCCCCTGAGTTCACTAGAAGGAGTGCTAGCCAGGGAGGTGACTCTAGGGGAGGCAAGTGTGAGCTGTGTGGCTGCACCCAGAGTAGCAGAGCCAAGGAGTGATTATGTGCATTCTATTTTGCTTTCTAATGATGCAGGAGGCGGAATGTGGGGAAGGGCCACAGGGCGCTGTTCAGAGTTGGGAGTATGGGGGACAGGGGGGAGGGTGCCCGAGGGGGGAAGATGGAGGTGGCTGCTGCGGCAGCCCAGTTTGGGGGGCTGGGGGCAAGGCCAGGGTAGGCAGGCAGGGCATTGAGGGGCTGCTGCAGGCGCTATTGTGAATTGCGACCGGTATCGGCACGGCATCGGGTGAGTCCCAGGGACGCAAGGCATGATGGGGGCAGTCAGTGCAGGGACCACCAGCCACCCGCCACTCCAATGCTCCCTCAGAGGCACCCCTCCTGGGAAGCTCCAGGGGTCCCATGGGAACAGCGGTCCCCAGGGGAGAACAATGAGATAGCTGATGCTCTTTCTCATTTCCAGCTCTGGTGCCTCCGGCAGCTTGCTCTGAACGTGGCACCCGAGGCAGCCTGCATGCCTAAGGAGATGTGGACCTTTGCATGTGGAGTGCTGGCAGAATGTTGATGGCTTTGTTGTCGGCAAGTACCTAAAGAGCCTATGGGAAAGCTTGGGGGTGGCTGGAGAGCTTTGTCAGACAGCGGAGAGCCAATCTCAGGCAGGAGATGGCAATGGGCCTCCTGCTCGAGTTCCTGACACACTTACAGGCAGAGGAAGCTTCAGTTAGGGAAGCCAAGCTGATGCTGGCAGGAGTAGCCTTCTAACTCAAATTGGGGGGGGGAGGCGGATTTCAGAGATGTAACAAAAAAATTCATTATACGGAAAGTGGTGGATGACTGGGCCAGGGAGGCCGCTCTGTGACCGGATGGTCACTGGCCGGTAACCCTACCCATGCTGAGCGGGGTCATTTGACAGGTGGCATCTGTCACCAGAGATGGGTTTGAGGACAAACTATTTAGGCTGGCAGCACTGCTGATGTTCTTTGGTGTCTTTCACATAGGCAAGATCCTGCTCCAGTCCGCTAGGGACACCGCAGGCACCGCCATGTGAGTGGGTGATGCCTCGGTGGTGGGGGACAGGGTGCACCTGTTCATGGCCCAGTCGAAGACCGACTGGCTCAGAAAAGGGAGGGCAGTATGGCTGAATGCTATAGCAGTGCGGGAACTTTGCCTATTCAAGGCCATGTGGGAGTATTTGTGGGTGTGTCCAATGGTGGGGGGACCCATGTTGTATCATATGGATGGGTCTTGTCTCTCTCAGTATCAGTTTCAGACCCTATGGCTAAGAGCAGTAAGGGAGGTGGGATTCAGGATGACCGGGCTGACACTACAATTTTTCAGGATAGGTGCAGCAACCACCGTGCAGGGGTTGAACCTGGGGGTGGATCAGATTTAGGCTATTGGGAGGTGGGCTTCGAACCGATGTAAGTTGTACATTAGGCCGTAATAGCACTCTCTGACACTCCTTTCCATCTAGCCCAATAGGTCCTGGAGCAATCAGTCTGGATTGTAGGCCACTCCTGTGTCTAGGCGGGAAGAAGGGCACAGGGAGACACTTCAGCAAGCAGCTTGGCTTCCACCCTGATAGCATCTGTATAGACTGGATGGGACAAAGAGGGATGCGGTGGGACCAGTTGAGGCCTGCTATTGCCGGCCAGAGACTGGCGGTCCTCCATCTTGGGGGTAATGATCTGGTGTCCATGAAGGGCATAGATCTCATCATCAAGATCAAAGTGGACATGGCTTGGATACGTGCCGAGCTGGGGTGGGGGTTTTCTGGTCCCACATCATCCCACCAGAAATGGTGGGGGGCGGAAAGACAGAAAGGTATTGAAAAGAGCAGGAAGAAGCTGAACAAAGAAGTCAGGTCCTTTGTGCGGACATTGGGTGGGGTGGTAGTGAAATACCAGGGCATACTGGTTGGGGGAGAGATGGTGTACTCAGGGGATGGGATCCACCTGAATGATATCAGCTTGGAATTGTTCCTCGAGGGCTTGCGGCAGGCCGTCGGTTCGGTACTCACTATGGGGTGAGTTGGGCCGCAGGCCCTCTTGGTGGCGGGACCTCACCTAATGAAAAGGGGGAGGGAAGGGGTACCACAGACAAAAAGGGGGGACCCAGGACCGAGATGTGGGGCCCGGTAACAGAGGGGCCAGGTGGCCTCATTTACCAGGAGCATAGAACAAAACGGGCCACCTGGGCACCGATACAGAGCAGTTGGTGACGGGGTAAAAGGGGCGGGCCACGGGGTGGGCTAGGGCCGCCAACCAGCCAACAGGGACTGTGTTACTCCTCCACATCAACCCAGCTTAGGGTCATTGTTTGCTTGTGTTTTGTTTATTATGTTTTGTTCATTGGTTGCCTATTGTGTACCTATTATTCACTTAATTTTGTACAGAGGTAATGTTTGTTAGAGTTGGGATTGTATTTGCATGCTGTGGCCTTCAAGATCCACTAATAAAAGCAGATTGCAAAGCAATGGATTGGGCCTGTCTTGTTGCCTGTGGGAGTGGGATAGGATTGGGAATGGGGGTGAGGGGGAGGCAGAGGCGGGGAGCAGAGGGAGCCCGAAGCCAGTCCGATTTGCCCCAGATTATGCCTGTAAACTGCGCATCAGCGATGGTGCAGTGACTGGGAGGGTTGGGCATGAACTGCACATTGCAGTTGGCAAAGGTGTCATTAGTGCATGCTGCCAATTTTGCAGTGAGTATGGGTGCACTTAATATCCTTTCGGCAGGTAGCGTTAAGTGCATCCGCAGTAATTGTAAATGGCCTTTAAAGCACATTACAAATGGCAAAATCAACAAGTTCATTGTTGAAGGAGAAGAAATTGAAATAGTGGACAACTTTAACCTAACCCATCTTGAACTATTTTCAGAAGACTGTGTTCGTGAGAAACTAGCTCAACTTAAAGTAGACAAAGCGATGGGACCGGATGGGATACACCCTAGAATACTGAGGGAACTTGGGGACGTTCTAGCAACTCCACTGACTAACCTTTTCAATGCCTCGTTGGAGTCGGGAGTGGTGCCAAAGGACTGGAGAGAGGCTCATGTGGTGCCTTTACACAAAAGCGGAAGTAAGGATGTGGTTGAAAACTACAGGCCGGTTAGTTTAACTTCGGTGGTGAGTAAATTATTGGAAACGCTGCTGAAAGAGAAAATAGTGAGGTTTCTGGAGTCCAGCAGATTTCAGGATCCGAGGCAGCATGGATTCACCAGAGGCAGGTCTTGTCAAACAAATCTGATTGATTTCTTTGACTGGGTGACCAGGGAGTTGGACCGAGGGAGAGCTCTAGATGTGGTGTATTTAGATTTCCGTAAAGCCTTTGACACTGTTCCTCACAGGCGACTTATAAACAAACTGAGCACCCTAGGGATAGACCCTAAAGTTACTGCTTGGGTTAGAAATTGGTTGGGTGGGAGGCGACAAAGAGTACAAGTAAATGGAGCTCACTCTGAGGAGAAGGATGTTACCAGTGGTGTGCCCCAGGGATCTGTCCTTGGTCCGATTCTTTTTAACATCTTTGTTAGTGATATAGCGGAAGGGCTGTCGGGCAAGGTTTGCCTCTTTGCGGATGATACCAAAATCTGCAATAGAGTAGACACCCAGGAAGGGGTAGACAACATGAGGAGGGATCTAGCTAAGCTTGAAGAATGGTCTAGAATTTGGCAGCTGGGATTTAATGTTAAAAAATGTAAGGTCATGCATTTGGGCTGCAGCAATCCAAGGGAGCAATACAGTATAGGAGGTGAAGTACTTTTGTCCACTAAAGAAGAGCGGGACCTAGGCGTGGTTGTGTCTGATGATCTTAAAGTAGCTAAACAGGTAGAAAAGGCGACGGCAAAATCTAGAAGGATGCTTGGGTGCATACGGAGAGGAATGGCTAGCAGAAAAAAGGAGGTGATAATGCCTCTGTATAAGTCTTTGGTGCGACCTCATTTGGAGTATGGTGTGCAATTCTGGAGACCGCACCTTCAAAAGGATGTGAACAGGATGGAGTCAATGCAGAGGGTTGCTACTAAAATGATTAATGGGCTTCATTATAAAGCATATGAGGACAGACTTAAGGATCTTAATATGTACACCTTAGAGGAAAGGCGGGATAGAGGTGATATGATTGAGATGTTTAAATACCTCCGTGGCATAAATGTTCAGGGAGAGAGCCTCTTTCAATTGAAAGCAAGTTCTGCTACAAGGGGACATGGGATGAGGGTGAAGGGAGATAGATTCAGGAGTGATATGCGGAAATATTTCTTTACGGAAAGAGTAGTGGATCCATGGAATAGTCTCCCAGGGGAGGTGGTAGAGATGAGGACAGTAACTGAATTCAAAAAAGCATTGGACCAACACAGAGGATCTCTAAAGGTAAAAAGTGGACTGTTGTAGTTGTTGATATGGAAGGACAGACTAGATAGGCCATGTGGTCTTTTTCTGTCGTCATGTTTCTATGTTTTTATGTTTCTATGTTACTTGGATCAACTATCAATAAAGAAGCAACAAGCAGTCAAGAAATCAGACGACGCATTGCTCTTGGCAGAATGGCTATGAAAGATTCTCAAGAGCAGAGATGTCTCTCTCCATACAAAGATTCGACTTGTTCAAGCCATGGTATTTTCAATAACATCATATGGATGTGAAAGCTGGACAGTAAAAAAGATAGGAAGAAAATTGATGCCTTTGAATTATGGTGCTGGTGGTGAATACTGCGTATACCATGGACTGCCCAAAGGACAAACCAGTCGGTACTAGAGGAGATCAAACCTAAGCTTTCTTTAGAAGCTCAGATGACAAGACTTCGACGTTCATACTTTGGACACATCATGCGAAGAGAGTGATCATTAGAGAAAGACATCATGCTTGGCAAGATAGAAGGTCAACACAAAAGAGAGAGGCCAGCAATGAGATGGATCGAGACAATAACAGCAGCTACGGGTACCAGTCTGTCAACAATGTGCCGCCTGACTCAAGACCAAACACATTTTAGGATAGCTATTCAGAGGTTCGCCATGAGTCAACTCCGACTCGACGGCACTTAACAACAACAACAACAACAAGAACAACAGGGTACTTCAGTGCAATAACTGCTGGAACATGCTGGTCACGCCCTCAATAGGTAGCGCATAGCTTTTTTTTATTCAGAATGCACATTAAGTGCAAAACCTTAACCACTTTAGTTAAAGGCCCCTAAGGTTTTGCACACCTCTAGGTGAAAAATGACACAGACAGACCACTGGTCAGGCATGTACGCATTCCCTCCACACTTTACTTAAAAAGTGCCTATAAAGAATGACCTGGAAAGAAAAGCAACAGAAGAATCCATAAGGAAAAGAAACAGGTACATTGATTTAAGCAGTGGAGATAGTTCTGCTGTATTAAATTCCAACTACTACTACTACTGATCATTTGTATAGCACTACAAGGCGTACGCAGCGCTGTACAGACACGTGTGAAAGACAGTCCCTGCTCATCAGACTTACACAATTTAAATGACAGAAATTCATTCCTAGGACTCCAAGCAGTCATGAGACAGCTCTGAAGTTCATTAATTTATACAAACATCAAAAGAGCCGTGGCGTGGGGAACAAGAGAGAGCTTGTTTCCACTTCCCTGGACTTTAATAACAAATTGGATTTTTTAAACTTTTTCTATCATTTTAAATACATCCCGATTCATTTTGTTAATCAACCTTTCACCTCCCCCCCCCCCAAATATTGTCTGTGGACACTTGCAGAAACAGCAGCACATGAAACACAAAACGAGTAACTTCTGACATTACTAAAGAAGATGGCAAAGTTTGAACCGTAATGCATGACCAGGGCCTGAAATGCCTTGGTGCCCCTCTTCCTTTCCTTCTTATCCTCCTAGCCTCCAAATGGGCTCTTATTGGAAGAAGCATGATAAGACTTGAAAAAGAGAGGGTGGCTAAGATTCTGCACACCATCTCTGATTCAAGGTTTTGGGATTTGTTTTATTTTTTGCAGCTTTTTAGAAAATGTAACTCTTGCCTTTAAAAAATTGTTCATGTTTAAATTGTACAGCAAATCTGAATTACGGAGTCTGTTGCACAATGAAAGGGCAGATAGAAGAAATTTCAAGAGCTTTCTTTTAGCATTTTTATCAAAATGGAATAAAATATTCCTAACTACCAGCACTTTCAAAAAAGTGCAAAAGATATTACGTAATGACTTTTTCTAAGGAATCCATCCTGCTAGCACAGATTATGACCTAAAAAACTGTTTTTGGTAAATCTTTTCATAAAGGTGAATAATAAATCTTAATAAAGCACATAAATAGCAAGGTTAACTGTATTATGGATTTCTGGTTTTCAGTTAGCTAGTCCTTTGAGGGGTTTAAAAAAAATCTCCCTCTAAGCACTAGTTAACTGAAAACCAGGAATCCATAATACTGTGTGCATGGAAAATAATCTCGTTTTGCCACCATGATGTCATTTCATTTCATTTTTATGTTGCTTATTTTGTTTTCCCTCCGACGCAGTTAGTTATGTTTGCTTTATTTTTAGTGTGGGATGTAGTTTTCACAATATGTATTTCACTGGATTTTGCAAACAGCACAGGCTGAAATAATATAAATGATATTTTGTTTTTGTGTCATATTGAATGGGAGATGACTCAAAAAGAGACAGCATGCTTTCCTAACATTTTAAAGTGACAGCACATTCCTATTTTCCCCCAAATTCCAGAAATCTGGAGGGTGAAAGTAATGGATATTCTGAGATTTCTTTTTTCCATTATATTTCTTTGGAATATCTAATGTCAGAATACTTTCAAATATGGATAGACGATATATTTTTTTTAATTTTCAAAGATGAAAATGGAAGGAAAGCATGAGAACAGAAGTAACTGTGATGCTTGGTCTAGGATTAGCATCCAAAAGGTTGGTAATCTAGCACAGTACAAAAAATTCTGTCTTGAGTCAGATATCTACCAGCAGGGCCATACCGAGCCAGAATTGCACCCTGTGTGACTTGCACATCGGGTGCACCCCCTCTCCCGCACCTCCATCCAGCCACTTTCTGCTCTTACCTTGCTGCTGCCACCCTCTGTTTTCTCCACAGCGGCACCGGCCACAGGGCAAGAGCAGAAAGTGGCTGGACGGAAGTAGGAGAGTAGGAGAAGGGAGACACACCCGATGTGCTAGTCGCCGGCACTTTAAGCAGATCTGTCCCTCCCTGCTGTGACATCATGTCAGAGGAGGGAGGCATCAGACCTGCTTAAAGTGCCGCGGAAAGGCTTAAGGGGTGCATTTCGGCTGCTTGCTGTTGCCCTGCCGCTGCTGAGAGAAGAAAAAGTAGCAGTAGCAGTGGCAGGGCAACAGCAAGCTGCTGAAATGTGCCCCTTAAGCCTTTGCGTCCTGTGCGGCCGCACCGCTCGCACAGGGCTAGGTAAGGTCCTGTCTATTTGAAGTATAATTTTACAACCAGGCACCTATTTTAAGTCTCTTTTATAAAGACACATGCGGTCGATAGACAGCAGCGGCAGCCAGTGCTGTTA
The DNA here is from genome assembly GCA_033557465.1 of Ichthyophis bannanicus. NCBI lineage: Eukaryota > Metazoa > Chordata > Amphibia > Gymnophiona > Ichthyophiidae > Ichthyophis > Ichthyophis bannanicus. The sequence goes on from CM066033.1 coordinate 552,484,340, forward strand.
AACCAGATGGCTTTCGCTGCTTCAACTAAGACCCAGATTACTCAATACCAGGATTATATCTGGCCACCGGCACTGAATATCTGGGTTTAGCTACTTTACAATAACCAGACAGAAACTGAATATCACTGCTGACCGGTTATCTTAGGCACTGCCCCCGGGGTGCCCTGATGCTATGCGGTTAGCATCGGGGCATCTAACAGCATTTGAGGGGGATATTCAGCAGCACAAACCGGCTATATGCCATTGAATATCCCACTCAGCACAATTGACGCAGTCAGCAAGTCTGCTACCTGTGTTAATTGCTTTGAATATGCCCCGCATAGATGTTTATGTGTCATAAATTACTAGCACAAATCCGGCAGACATCGTGCCTATATTGAAAGTGAAGATGTTATGCCTGCTCATAAATGCCCATGTGAATACACACGTTGATTAGCATATTTTATAATCGATGCACGTACTTCACAACGCCACCTGCGCTCTGTCCAGACCACATCCCAAGCAACACCTAGTCATGCCATTGTATGCACTTTTATGCTTACCGCAATTTTGTAAGAATCATTTCACATGCACATATTGCCACAAAATGCGCTAAAATGATTTTATAAAATTACCCTCTAGGAGTCTCTTAACTTCCCTGCTTTCTACAGTAAGCTCTTTCGGAGCAGGACTGTGCAGCATTGTGAAGTACCTTGTGCTGTGTCTAGAAAGGATGAAAATTCTGTATTTTTTGTGACTGTGCATACGAACAGAAACTTTCCATCAACTATTTAATTCCTGAAATTAGTTTATGCACTCTGAGGGGAAAAGAGGCACCAATGAAAAGGAAGCAGACATGACTTCAGTTGTCTTGTTAGTGAAGGATAAATGTACAATATTTGGGATTAACACCTTTCCATGTTTTTAACCTGCTAGGAAGTGGGTCTCACACCTGTCTTGGGAAAGCAGCAACCAGTCGGTTTTTCAGGATTTCTACAGCAAATATGCACAAGAGAGAAATGTGCATATACTACCACCATCACACATAAATCTCTCTCATGCATATTCATTATGGATATCTTGAAAACTAACTGACTAATGCTCTTCCAGGATAAATTTGATGCACTGTGTGCAGGCAAAATTTTGGTTAGATTTTGTCTTTTTCATGATCTTTTCCTGATTTTTAGCTGTTTTTTTTTCAGTTAGCTTCACACATTCATTTTAATAGGGAATTGTTGGTGCACACTGAATTAAGGCACGCTAAGGGGTATGTTTACTAAAGCTTGTTATCTGCTAATATGGTGATAACATGGGATGATCACGCCATGGTAGCAGCTAACGCCTGCCAAATGCAGGCGCATCAGTGATTTCCTGTAATGTCTGCATTTTGTGTGGTAGCTGCAGGTGTGGGCGGAATTATGGCAAGAGAGTGGGCGTGCCTGCAATGTGCAATTACCGTGAATGTAAACATCTGGCAATAATCACCAAAGCTGCAGACCCTGCGGGTGCACTTCATGCCATCTCAGTGGGTGGCATCAGCTGCAATCAGCAATGCTGTCTGACTGCAGTCCCTGCATTTTCACCATGTTATCTGCTGGGAAAATGCTGGGCATGCCCCGACAGACTGTCTGATTTTTGCAACTACTGCAGAGCTTTTGCAACTAATGCCCGGCGATAGCTGCACAAACTGATTGCACTTTACTAAACATACCCCTAAACCAATTAGGGTGTGTTAAACCAAGTTAGTTGCACAAAAATATTTATTTGACTTAAAAATTTTAATGTAGCAAATGTGCACTGACAAATACACATCCCCATAGTGTGCTACAATATTCAATTTGGTGACCATAGATAATACACATGCATTCTATTTCTATCCATTTAAAAAAAAACATGCAAAATGATTCTCATTCTTTTCTTCTAGGCAAGACCCGAAGGACCTGTTCCTTGCCTAAAAAGTCAGCTGAAGAGCACAGCTTCAGCAAAGATCAGCAGCCAAATTATCCAACGCTGCCGCTGACCCAGTCAGTGGAAGCCCTGCAGCAGGCAGAGAAGCAGAGGTTAGCCAAACACCTCTTTCCAAAGACCTATCTCAAGCCTGTTACAGTGCCAGGCTTGAAGAAGAACCGCAAAAGCTTACCACCAGCAGTCTGCCGGAGCTGTGAGACACTGGACAGCAACCAGCCCCTGGAGACTTGGCCCCGGTCCCATTCCTTAGATGATCTCCAAAGGGAGGGCAGTGCTGAGGGGGGGGAGGACCTTAGCAGGAAACTGTGTCTCCTGGGTCAGGATGGGACAAAGACTAAGAACCCTGTGAGCAGCTGTTCTGCTGAAGAGGCTAATCCAGGGCAAAGCAAGGGGACTGCTGCTGTTGATGTTCAGGAACTAGACGGTTCAGGGGCAAAGACTGATACCCTGTGTCTGAGCAAGAACTGTGAGGCTTCGTTTACAGAAAGCACAAGCAGGACAACTGCGGAGAGCCATGATAAGGGCAGCTGGGAACCCAGGAGCACCAGTAAAATGCCAGACTCTGGGAACACTGAGCAGAGGTGCACAACAGCAGCAACAATGCAGCCCAAACTATCTTCTCAGCCGCCACCAGTTCCTGCCAAAAAGAGAAGGGCACGCCTTGCAAATGGCCTGCATCACCCACCGATGACTTTGAGTGGTGCTCTTTCAAATCCAGAAGCACTCTGCTTGCCGGTAAAAACAACTAGCCTGGTGATCTCCAGTGACTGTCGCCTGGTGCCCGCCTGCAGCCCACCTCCTGAGCAGGAACAGAGCACACAGCTCCCATGGCTGTCTGACCACCCTGAGGCTCCCAGCGTTCCTCATCACATGGTAAAACTGGGCCCGATTTCTGCAAAAAAAGCCACATGCACCCGAGGGATGGATCAGGAAATGCTAATAGAAAACAAGCTACAATCTGAAGGGATTGATCTTACAGAGGAGCCTTACTCGGATAAGGTAGGAGAGCCATCATGTTCTTTACTAAACCAGGTGTGTTCTTAAAGAGTTCATTTCAAAGCTGCATTTCTAGCTAGACTGGTCAAAATAGCATCTTATCAAGTGCTTCCCCCTGCAAGGACTATCTTCAAAATCTGTTTGTTTGATTAATTAAGCAATTACCTGGGTAATTTCCCAGGCTGAAAATTGCCCTTAGTGGTTAAAAAGCACAAGGGAGCCAAAATACACATAGGAAGTTTCCTGCTAAAATTAGAACCTGTAAGTTACCAGGGGTAGTTTCAGAATTCCCCCCAGAAGCCAAGTAAACATTCAAAAAGGAGCAAAGAGAAACATACAAAAGCAGAATTGGAATGACCACTGACAATTACAGAGCTGATAATGGACATTAAACAAAACATTTCTATTGGCAAACCATTCATGGGCGGATTAATTTTCCCACTGCAATTCTATAAACTGAGATCAAACAGTGGAGGAATGAAGAGTAGAATGAGATAAAACAGTAGAAGCCACATGAGGGTCATGTTGGAGACAAGTCATTACAGTACTTTTCCTCAGTGTTGGTTGTAAATTTTGACATGAAAGTAGTGCAGTAAAAAAAAAAAAAAAAGGTAAGTCAAGGTGACCCGTGCCTTCTGCCCAAATCTTATGTTAAGAAAATAAGAAGAAACTCCGTACTTCATAGAACATGTTAAATTGCATTAAAAAGCTGAAGAGATTTCAAATGGGATGAGGGTTTTCTAATCCACAGTAAAGGATATAAAGAACAAAAGGGCCCCTTTCATCTGTCCAGTTGAGATTTGTTCACTTTGGATAGATGTGGACCCCATACCGGCTTCCCCTCTCCCATGTCGGTTACTTTCCTCTTAAACCTTTCCTACCACAGTCCTCCATATCTCTCCCAGTCCATTCCTGTGCAGAGTATGTTACACCTCCAAAAGAAAAAAAATATAACCTTAGTGAGGGAAATGTTGGTTCCCTGGCAGCTCTAGGAACACATTGCACAGAATCCTCTGGAATCATGCCCACGCTGCTGTCAGACTGATTGCTCTCTCCCTGATACTATGCCGGCAACGCAACATTCGGAAGCTATATAACACCTTCTCCCTAATTCAGAGATACTGGGAAATGTTTGAGAAAGACTTTTTCCAAAGACTGATCTGATTTGTTTTCCAGCCCTCAGTAGCCAGAATAAATAACACACCTGCTGCTTTTCCAAAAGTATGAGACCGATGGTCTGGATCCCAACGTCCACCAAGATTTACCAAGAGTAAAGAGATAGCAGTAGATATTCAGTGTGCTAAGAGCAATTAATGAAAAGGATTCTAAAATAGAAAGATTACGGTATATGCTTAAAAAAAACTGAAAACACCATGGCAGGAGGATAGGAGGCGTTCTAAAATGTGATATTTTGGGATGTGCAATATGTGTCAAAATAACAAATCAGATATATGCTGAACATTAGATGCACAGTGTTTTGAAAAAGTCTTCACGTGCTTTTACATTTTTTACATTCTATCTAAATGTTACAATTCAAAATGCATTAAAGTAGGAGTTTGTTTCACTGATCTATACAACATACTCTACACTGTCAGCATGAAAGAACGATTCCAGAAATATTCAAAAAGTACTAAAGAATTAGAAAACAAGAAGTCTTGATTACAACCCTTGACCCAGTACTATGTGGAAGCCCCTTTTGCAGTGATAAGAGTTAGGATAGGTGGCTACCCCTTTGCAAAGTAGGACGATGCAGTTTTTGCCCATTCTTCTTGGTGGAATAGTGCAAGCTTTTTTTTTAAGGAGTGGAGGGGTAGCCTAGTGGTTATGGCAGCAACCTAAGATCAGAAAGACCAGGGTTCCAATCCCACTGACTCTGCTCGTGGCTTTGGGTAAGTCACTTAATCCTCCATTGCCTCAGGTACCACCTTAGATTATCAACCATCCAGGGATAGGGAAAATACCTACAGTACCTGACTGTAACTCATCTTGATCTACTACTGCAAAGATGTGAGCTAATAAATAAAATAAGTTGGCTGGGGATTATAGACTTCATGATTTGCTATGAGGTTCAAATCTAGGCTTTGACTGGGTCACTCAAGGACATTGTACTTTCTTCTTGCTGAACCATTCCATTACGCTTTGTGTTTAGGATTATTGCCCTTCTGAAAGGTAAAGCTCCCTAGTTCTGGGTCTATGCAGGGCCGGCATGACCAACTATGCAGACTGTGCACTTGCATGGGCAGCAGTCACGGGAGGGCAACACAGTGAACCAGCTAGCTCCCGCTGTAGAATAAATGGCAGCAAGCAATGGATAGAAGAGAGGCAAAATAAAAAGCAGCTTCGGGACTTTGGAACCCACATGCATGCAGCATGTTTGATGCATCCTTGCCCCTCGATAGCAGTAAGTTGCATCAGAGGAGCCTGGGACACATCAGACAATGCAGCCACATCTATGGGCTCCCAAGCCCCGTGCTGCTTTCTACTTTTTTAAATTCACAGCAGTAACAAGTCAGGCATCATTAAAGAAAAGGGCAGGCAAGGCCAGGCAAGGCGAGGTGGGAGCCATGACACTGAGGGAGGCCCTGCTATGTAACTGTATTCAGATCAGCAGGAAGTGGGTTTTTGGATGCTCTTAAGCAGGAGAGGTGGCAAAGGCTATGCTGGGAAGCTTTCTGAGAGGCATCAGGGAGCAAGACAGTAAGCCCGATTGCATTCTTCATTGGCCAAGGACAGCGCCGGACTTGGCCATGTGAGCAACTGAGGTTATGTTTCCCATTGTTCTGTATTATTTACTACCTATTAGTGTTCCACCTTCAGAAACTTCCCTCAAAGCCCTTTCCTTAATAGGACCTGCAATTTTTAATTTCTATTTCATTATTCTCCATAGGTGGTGGATTTCCTGTAGACAGTATGTTTTACTTCACAAAATAAAGATAAAATGAACTTGATCAGCTCCTGTCTTTCAGATATTTGGGAGGGAGGGGAAGCAGGTATTCTGGACAAAATGGGACTTCAGAGGAGAGTATCTAAAATATATTTGAGTGAATTGTGGAGTATCCAATTTGAAAGCAGTAATTAGAGAACCTGCAAAGTGTGTACTTGGTGCACTCGCTGAGACTTTTTTCTTTTCTCAGTGATTAAACCCATAATTACTTTATAGAGAGAGATTCATTTTTATTCTTGAGTGGAAATTTCTTGGACTGAGAAGGTGGTGTGCCCACTCTTCTCTCTCTCTCCTTCCCATCCTGTTTCTCTAGGAAAAAAGAAATAAAGGTAAACAGACACAGAAGGTGTTATCTTTTTATTGCACTAACTGGTATCATCTGTTCATCTTTATTTCTGTGCATTCAAGTAGACACATGGCTGCTACACTACTTTGTTTAAGAAAATGAATCAAGAGGCTCAGAAGCAGGCTTTGGTTAGATACTCTCCAAACTAATTTTATCTATAATGGTACTGGTTCATTACACAGGGAAAGGAAATGAGGAGCTATTCAAAAGTTTAAATGATCTTCCCACTCAAGCACATTTGTTTTTTTTGTACCAAAATGTATAGGAAGCGGGATATTTTATCAATAAAGTTAAGACCGGTCCCAGAGTTATTGATGACCTGCTGCATTTATAACTTCATCCATATATAAACCTTATAAACTAACCAATTTATTGAGGCATGAGCGTTAGAGGACAGAAGTCCACTTTGATGGACTCCAGACTAATGTGGCTACCCTCTCAAAATTTTCAGCATGTTGGGATAAAAAGAGAGGCTTGTGAAAGGCTCCATTGGAACTGGTGTAGGCAGCAAAAATGGTAGCATTGACCCTGGGTCTATGACAGACTGGAATAGGTTTTCCTCCAGGAATCTGCTTATACTTTGCACCATCATTCTTTCATCCTTCACAAGCCTCCCCATGCCCACTGCTGCAAATCATCCCTAAACGCAATGCTCTACCACCATGCTGTACTGTAGGGATGGTGTTAGCAGGGTGATGAGATGTGTTTATTTTATGGCACCATATTGCATAACAATGAGACCAAAAATTCCACGTTTTCTTCAGACTACAAAACCTTTTCCCACATGCATGTATTGCCCTGTAAATGTTTCATTACAAATGCAAGGAAGCATATCACATGACTCTTCTTCAGCAGTAACTTCCTTCTTTCCACTTTCCCATACAGGCCATGCATGTGAAGTAATCTTGACATTACTGAACATTCATTATTTTCCCCAGTCTCAGCCAGAGAACGCTGTAGTTCTTGTAAAGTAATGTTAGACCTCACAGTGATCTTCCACAACAGTTTCCTTTACCATCGCTGCTGACTTTAGAAGGATGACCAGACAGTGGCAATGTCTTGGTCTTTCACTTTACAGTAATGGACCAGACAGTGCCCCCACAGCCATTCAAATGCACTGAAATTTTCTTCTATCCATTATCCAGTCTTTACCTTTGAATTACATCCTGTAGTTTTTTCAATAGCTCTGTGTTTGATGTGTACAGACTCTTCCTTCAGACTCATTTAGTACAACAGAAACAAATAGATTTTCATTTGGGAGTGTTCAAATCAGTTCCATTACAGTAACTGGACAGGAGTGGGCTCTATATAACTTATTATGGACCTTCTTAAGGCATTTTTGGAAACAAAGCTAATTTAGGTTTGCAGTGACAGAAGACACAGGTGCCCTGTATAAGAAGCATGGGGAGGATAAGCCTTCCCTACCCCACCCGTTACCTCCTTCCCCCCAATTCTGACTCCAATTGGAAGGCAGCACTGCTATTTACTCTGCCTGTCAATTAGACTCACAGTCTGGACAAAAGGTACCCTTCCTATGTCCGTCCGCCCCCCCCCCCCCCCCCGTGGACCTGTCGCAACATCAGCAAATCAACATTACTGCTCTCAAACACACTGATGCTATTTTTGACACTGCCCCTCACCCCCCCCCATGCTACCGTCAATGCTGCTGCTACTGTTGTTGCTCATACACACATACAGCCCACTGCTGCTCCTGCACACACACCCCTGCTGTTATCTCTGACACTATCACTCAAAACACCCTGTGCTACCTCCAAGGCTTCTGCTTATGAGAACCAGTGACAGCATTAACAAAGAACAAAAAAAACATGTGTGGCCAGTTCCCCCCTGCCACTGCAGACGGCTCTGCCAGTCCCTGTTTCAAAGGAGTGGGACCAGCAATGCCATCTGCAGTGGCACGGAGGAAATGACCCTGCACTTTTGTTTTGTTCCTTGTTGATGCTGCCGCTGGTTCTCATAAGCAGCAGTGTTGGAGGTAGCATAGAGGGAGGGGTGTTTTGCATGATAGTGTCAGCGATAGCAGCGAGGGGGGAAGAGCAGCAGTATCAGGAGTAGCACTGGGCTGTATGTGTGGATGAGCAACAGCAGGATTGAAGGTAACATGGGGGGGGAGGGGCAGTGTCAGAGGTAGCATCAGAGTGATTGAGAGCAGTAATGTCAGACGCAGCAGCAGGCGGGGTGTCACCAGCAGTGTTGGAGGTAGCATGGGGGAGGGGGAGTGGCAGCATTGGAGGTAGCAGCTGGGGATGCGTAAACAGCAATAGTGGAGGTAGCATTATGGGAGGAGGGAGGGGGGTTTAAGCAGCAGCAGGGGAGAAGAACCAAGAGATGCTAAACAAGAAACAGGAGTTGCTGGATTGGGAGAGGGGAAAAAGGGGTTATGTTGGTGCAGCGGTGGAGAAAGGAAAGCTAGGGACAAAGGGGAGAATACTGGACATGGGGGCATAGGGTGACAAGGGAATTGCTGGATATGGGGACAGTAAACAGAATGACTGGGGAAATGCTTGACACAGGGGGAGTAGGAAGACAAGGGAAATGCTGGATACAGAAGAAACAGGGAGATGGGGACAATGCTGGATGGAGTGTGTACGGTCAACGTCTAAGTATAGTTCACTCAAAACAATCACTAGTTAGTTGTGTAAATAAGTGCTTCTGTTGATACAAATATTAACAATCCACTTTGTATAAAAATGCTTCTTAAACATATACAACTAGCTGTTGTGTAGGAGGTCTCAGACTTAGCGGCAGTAATTGGTAGATGTTGGTCTTATCTACATTAGTGCCCTCTTGCATCAATGACCTCAACACATGTAGAACATAGATTGGAAATAAACTCTTTAAATACGCTTATCTTTATGTGCTCCCCAATGCCTCTCCTTGGCGCCTACTTTTCATTTCACTCCCTTCAAGTTTCTTCAGGGGGTCATGCGACTCAGTACTCAGATACACCGATGCTGCAGACGTCTTCCTCCTTGGGATTTCAACCAGCCAGTTTTGCTAAAAACGCCGGATGGAGTGTGGAGGCAGAGAAAGAGGAGGTGCTAAATGGCATATGAGGGGCAGAGAAAGATTGAAATCTATAGAGAGGCAGAAAAAATGGAAAAAGCTGAAATGAAAAGATAAATGTCAGAGAGATGGAAGTAAGGAACGAAGTTAAAAAGACAGGTGAAGACAGAAAAATGACTAATGGACAGGATACCCTGGAAAGAGAGTTAAGAGAAGACAGAAGAAAGCAGAAACCAGTGACTGCTAACAACACTATGAGATAAAGAAAATGGGCAAACAACAAAGATAGGGAAAAATTGCATCAACGTTTCTATATCTCAGGTGTTGTATTGCATGCAGAGGTTTCAGTTTAATTTTTATCTACATATTTCTAATTTTAGTTTTTGGTTTACATATTCTATACTTGGTGAGTGTCTATCTGTGTATGTGAAAAAGTCCAGGTATTCTGTTAAGATTGAAAGTACGCAGATTTCAGTACTTAGTAATCTGGTTTATTGTCCTGCCAATAGGTATACTTACGTTCTAGAGCCCTCTGTGATTTGTACAGTGCTGCCTTTTATTGTGCAAGTCTTGGAAGTTAGTACTATTATGGTATGGCAGAATAGTTTTATAGTTCCTGAGTGGGTTTTGTATTTTATTTATTTATTTATTTAGCCATTTTTAAATACCGCTTTATCCTTCAATCAAAGCTGTTTACATTATAACTTAACAATATACAAAGAACGCTTAAACAAAGGAGGTTAACTTATGTACAATGCAGTATATATTTATTTACATTCTCTTATATACCGCGCTATTCTGCATCAGTGCGGTTTACATTGAACAAACTGAAATTACATTGAACAGGGCATTATAACTTGGAGATAACTATTTTACAGGGAACATGGGCTATGGAGGGTTAAGTGGCTTGCCCAAGACCATAAGGAGCACCTGTGGGACTAGAAACCCCAGTCCTTCCGGCCCAAGGTTGCTGTCCTCTAGTGGGATTTGAACCCCTGACCTTCCGGCCTGAAGTACCTTGCCCCAACCACTAGGCCACTCCTCCACTCCATATATGGCATAAGCTATGTACAATTCAAGTCTGTGGCGTTAGAGTAGTCGTTGGTCCATGGCCTAGGGTCAACAGGAGGTCGTTTGGGTCTTTTCCTCAGTCAGTGGTTAAGTAATGTGTCCTAGGTGGAGTTTTCAGCTTCTTCCTGACGTCTTTAATATCTTAACGCTCGTATGTCATCTGGAAGCGAGTTCCATATCGATGGGGCATATAGTGAAAGAGCTCTTCCGGATGTAGATTGTTTGGATTTTGGTAATCGTGGGGTGTGATGATCATATGCTGCTTGCTATTTCTCCTGGGTCGGGTGCTTGTATCTGTTATTATGAGGTCTTGTAGGATGTCGGCTGATGATTGGTAGATGATTTTAAAGATGATTAAGGTTGTCTTGAATCTGATGTGGGAGTGTATTGGGAGCCATTGTAGCTGGTCGAGTATATGGGTGATGTGCTCTTGTTTGGGTGTACCTGTGATGATTTGTGCTACTGTGTTTTGTGCTATTTGGAGTGGCATGATGGTTTGTTTTGGGAGTTCTTGATAGAGTGTGTTGCAGTAGTCAAATGTTGGAGTGGTTAATGCCTGGCAAATGGTATGGAAGTGATCTTGGTTCAGGATCAGTTTTAGGGGTATGTTTACTAAACTGTTTTAACGTAGCAGCGGCAAAGTTATCACGTGATAACATTATGTATCATGCGAAAACGTCACCGGCGTCGTTAAGGCACACAGAGGATGGAGAGAGGGCGAAGAGAAGGGGCAGGGGGAGGGTGGGGAGAGGTCCCTGCTACACTAACGCCAGCATCTTAAGACCAGAAAATTAACGCCAGTGAAAACCTGGCGTTAGAGGCACATTTGCAGGAGAGAGAAACCATTTATGTTAGCAGTGTACAGCAAAGGCAGGGAGACCCAGAAAAGTGATAGTAGTGATACATGTTCAGCAACCGAAAAGGCAAAAACCATAGATAATGACCGGAACCAAACGTGAAATCCGAAAAGCCGAGCTGGCCAATAGAAAAAACAATGAAACATGGTAATCAACACTACTTATAAAGAATATAAAGGGAGATCTCACTTTTGAAAGGGTCAAATCTCATTCCCCTTACAAAGTGAATGTTCCAACATTGAAATAGTGCTGATGAGGGTGTTCTGTGGTGTCCATTGGGCAGCTTGCTTTTGTGGCTTTCACATGTGCAGCAACAGGAGAGTGGCCACGTAGGAAAGGGCACTATGGTGATGGTGGAAATGGGGTACAGGGGGCTGCAGGCGGCACATGCAGTGGGCCAGCTGGGGCACATTGTGGACTAGGCAGATGCCTAGGTGGCACATAGGAATGCAGAAACTGAAAAGCAGCAACACTGCAACTGACCAGGGTCCAACATGGCCACAAGTGTGCTTCCCACAGTGTTCCTGGGGACAGTACCCAGCAGGTACCCCCAAGGGCACATAACATTGGCAGGCGGTACCGGGGGGAAGTGTGGATGTCCATGTAGGCACCTGTAACCCAGACCCAACACCATAGGCAGCTGCCTAGCAGCACACTGGATGGCATGGGACTGCGCACCACCGGCATAAGGCCATGTCAGCATGGTGGTGGAGGGGTGCCGGTGGCGGAGGGGGCAGTGGCAGCTGCCCACAGCAGAGCAAGGCCAAGCCCTGTTTAGGTGGGTGGCATGCAGTGCAACAGATAAGGTCTGTCTGAAGAGCAGTCATGGGATCCCTAGGGAACTGCCTGTCTCTGTGGCAACAGTTTGGTGCAGTACACACAGTCAGTGTGTTCAAAGCAGAAGGTCACAAGTTCAAGTCCCAGCTGGGGATCCAGCAGACCATGTCCCAATATTTTACCCTACAGAGCACATACACCATAAACATGTCCACTTCCTAGAGCAGAGGTTCCGAACTCCAGTCCTGGAGGGCCAAACACCATTCAGGTTGTCAGGATGTCCCTAATAAATATGCATGAGATGCATTTACATGCACCACCCCCATTGTATGCAAATGTAGCCATAAATATTCATTAGGGACAGCCAGAAAACCGGAATCGTGTTTGGCCCACCAGGACTGGAGTCTAGAACCTCTGCCCCAGAGCATCGGCCAACAGAGGCACAAACACCCACACCCACAGGCTCCACTATCCAAAGCCTCATGGAGAGGCAGGCTGTTGGGCCCTGCGCGGAGCAGCAGCTACCACTACTTGCACCTGTGTACCTTAGCAATGCCGTCATAAACATGGACACACGTTCCATATATATATCAAAAGGTTGCTATGCTTAATGTCAGATCACAAATCCAAAGTTAAACCAATTTGTTAACAGAGATTCATCATAGCAACCTTTCAGATATATGTGGAGTGTGCTTCCAGATTTGTTTACAACAGTGGTTACCAGCCCGGAGAGTGACTAACAGTATTGCGTTCCTTCGCACTGCCTGCACTCTGCCCAGGACTGGAGTGGCGGCCAGGGCTGGCAACCACCTCTATCTTTGCACAATGTAGAAATAGGTGTGGGAGGGTGTATATGTCTATTCAGTGTTTTGTGGTTGCGTACACATTACGGAGCCCACAACACTTGCACAGTTTCCAGCGTTAGCCTGCCAATGTGCATAATGAGGGGCAAGGTATTGTGGGTATGGCCCGGACAGGGCGGTCTGGGCAGGATGCATCTGCGCAGGGCATAGGGCAATGGCTTGGATTTTGTAGTGCGTGACCACTACCTGCAAGGACAAAGTGGCCAGAGCATGTCATGCTGGGAGGTCACTCTCACTCTGACTGAGCAGTGACCATCACATGTCTAGGTTCCCACATAGTGCTATACAGTGTTTCTGTCAAGTGATATTTGTGGGTTCCCTTTTCTGGGGTCCAATCACTGACAAACCTGCTTGGTGTCTGTGCCAATTCCCACGTGTGGGTGCACATTGTTCGTCTAGGAACATGCACTATGTACTTGCTAGCAGACTGTCTGCAGTTAGCATGTGTATGGCTGCAACACCTTGCAGGGTGCAACAGGTGCACACTGACTGCCCTCTGCTGGTTAATGTCAGATCATAGTGGAGGGCAGCTGAGCTGACCAGGCACCCTACCTGTCTGCCAGTGGCCTTGTCCCAAGCGCAGATCTGCATCAGCTGTCCGTACACCAGCAGGACTGGGGTTGCTGGTCCCACAGTCTGTCATCATGTACCTCCACTGCCCCCATTGCAAACGGTGAGAGGGCGGGTCTGTTGGGGGTAGATCATGCCCCCACCCTGACCCAGAGAGGGTGGTTTGCTACATCCATCATCGTCATGTGTGACCTGATATGCCCCTGCTCCTGAAACAAGTGACTATGGCAAGCACAATGGATATGCACTATGTTGGGTGCACCATGGTCCTCAAGGGCCAGACATGACTGGCAAATACAAATGGACACAGACAACTCCTAAGGGTATCTGCAACAAATACCTGTCACACACTGGCACTGATAGAGACCTGCAGCAAAGCCTACCTCACCAAACCCGGGTCCTGCGGACCTGGTTCTGGCCACCCCACCCCACCTCACCCTCAGGGTGAGCACAGAACACACACAATGGCATGGGCATGTAGGTACTCTGTGCCAGTCATTCTCCCCCTACCAAGCTGACGTGCTGTGGGGGTGCATACCCCATCTGGTGAGAAGATGCAGATTGCTGTTCTGCATGTGAATTGCATTATGGGTACTGTTGGTTCTATCCTATCCTGATAACCACAGCAGACAGTTTGTTCAGTGCCTGCACTCTTTCTGTAGCCAGCCATTGGTATGATAGCACCCATATTGATGTAGCACAATGGTTAATACATTGACTTCAGTGGCAAAGGTCATGGGTTCAATTCCTCTCTGTTCCCCTTTTTTTATGCCTGTCCTACACAACTACATTCCATTCCTGTAACAGTCATCTCTGTGCAGATCTGTTCTGCTGGCATGTTTTGCCGTCATCACAGTTGCTAACCATCCTTCTGTCTGTCTATGTGTGTCTGCCAGCTGTGTGGCATCCTGCCCTAATGTGCAGGCTGCTACCCCATGTCCTGCACTGGCAAACCTTTCTACATTGCAGCTCGTCATGCTTGCCTCTCCTGTGTCTGCTCTGCATGGCACTTATCCTGCCACCTCTACCTCCTCCGGTGGACACGTATTCCCATCCTCTGCCACACATTGTCATTGTTGCACTTTACAGTACCATCACCCTGTGTATCAGTACAGCTGCCCCCAATATGTTAGTCCACTTTACCAACTGCCATATGAGCTGCATGCAGATTTGACAGGTCCATCAGCTCCGACATCTGCTTCCTTCCATCACTTGTTCATTGCCTTTCCTTGGTGCTCTGTGCAGTGTTAGGGTTCCATCTGTTTGGCCCATACCTTTCTTGCTTGTCAACTTGGGGCACCTTACTGCCCTTGTGCACCATTTCTTGGGTCACCTATACATCCTTGGGTCATCTTTAGCGGCACCTTAGATTCCGGCAGCTTATGGGGCACCTTATATGGTGCCTTGGGGGTGCCAAGCTTTCGTGCTGCCCTCTGGGGCACATTATGACCCACCTTGGCTGACGTGGTGCTTTATGATGTGCCTTCTGGTGCGCCCTAAAAGGTGCATTAGGTTACGGCACTGGGGTGCAGGATTTTTTGGCTGGCAGCATAGATCGTTGGAATGTGTCTGTTACAAGCAGGAAAAGGAATTGCCTTGGGCACCCTTATTCATTGAGCCCACTGAGGAATCGAACTCATGACCGCTGTCTCAGCAGTCATTGCATTAACCAGTGTGCTACACCTCTGTTGCTGTGATTGCAGGGTAGCACGCCTAATTAAGGTTACCACGCGGTAACGTGCCATGGCTCCCTCTATCACGTGATAACGGACAAGGCACCCTCTATTGCGCGATAACCCATTGCTACCTTAAGACGGAACACCCACTACCTTATGTGGCATTCGTCACAGTTAACGCTGCAACTAGCGCCGGTAACATTAGGACCATTTAGTAAACATACCCCTTAGTCTCTTGTTAACTTTCATTTTATGGTAGGCATTTGCAATGGTTCTCTTTATGTGAGGTTGCATGGTGAGGTGCTGGTCTATGATGATTCCTAGATATTTGATCTCTTTTTATTTTGCTGTGGATTTATGCCTTGTGACAAAGAGTGTCTCTGTCTTTTTGTAGTTTATAGATAGGTGGTTGTTGTTGAGCCAAGTGATCATATCTTCCATACATGATGTTATGGTTAAGAGGTCAGGCTTGTTTATTTTAAGTAGGGTGTATACCATGATGTTGTCAGCATATAATCTGTAGTGAATTTTGTGTTTCTTGATGATCTCACATATGGGTTGTATGTAAATGTTAAATGAGAGTGATAAGCCTTGTGGTACTCCTTGGTGAAAAGTGTCGATCTGTTTGTTCCGCATTTGACCTGCTGTTGCCAGTTGCTGAGGTCAGATTGAAACCATGCTAATGTATTGTTATGTAGGCCATTTTCTTGGAGACATCGCATCATGGTTCCTCTGATGATACTGTCAAATAGTGATGTTAGAAGAGTCTTTGTGCCATGGTTGGGTACGAACTCGTGTTGATGTGGGTTCAGTGGTGCATGTTGGTCTATGTAATCTTCTAGTTGCTTTTGAACCACTTTTTTTATGATTTTAGTGATAAATGGCAAGCTGGAAATTGGTCGGTATGCAGCCGGGTCATTTTTGTTGAGGGACATGTCTTTGAGTATAGGTCGTATGGTAGCTTGTGTGTGTGATGTTCGCATATATCCTTGGGTGAGAGACAAGGTTGCCATTTCGTAAATGAAGTGTTTGCAGTGTTCTTTTGTTGATTTTATCCATATGACAAGACATGGGTCTGACGGTGATGTGGTAGTATTGAGCAAGGATATGACGTCTTCTATCTACTGGGTAGATGGGATACTGAATGTTCCCCATATTCCCTTGTAGGTTGAATCCTGAGGTTGGTATGTTGTAGTGGTGATTATCTGGTTCTGTTTGGTGTGTTGTCTCTTAGGTAATTCGCTATGCTTTGAAGGTGTATTTCAGGAGCGTTATTTTTTTGCGGGTCTCCACATGATATTGAATAGTTCTCTTGGTTTGTTAGCTGAATGCATTATGAGATTTGTATGGTGGTGCTGTTTAATTCTATTGATTGTTTTGATGTATTCCAGCTGTAGGATTTTGTATTGGTGTAAAAAGTTTCCCTGTAAATGTAAAGAAGCCCCCAGAGCCAGGAAATCCCCGTATAGTCTGCCCAAAATATTTCACCTGCTTTTTTTTAAAATAGAGCTTTAAGATCAAGTCTTTGTCTGACTCCATTAGAAAAGTCACCAAAAGAGTTGCTCTTGAGGAAATTTCCTCCAATGACGTCTCTAAATAAGCAGACAAATCAAGGCTTGGCCCACTTAATTGATCCATCTCCTGCCCATCCAAGCAAACATCCTTAAGTGTCTCCTTCGCACCCTTAGGCAAATAATACATTTTTGAAATTTTAATTGGACCAGGGTGCAATAGGATATCCTTAAGATATCTGGAGAACGAAATCCCAGAGGACAAGAAAGGAGTACAAGGAAAATTCACAAACCTCACATTTTTTGAACGAAAAGCATTCTCACAAAATTCACCCTGATGATGCAAAGCAAGAGAATCTTGTACTGAGGAGGCAAGGGCAGACTGGACCAATGAGGTCTGAGATTCAAGTTTAGAACATCGATTATCACATAAAGAAAATTTAAGCTCATGCTCATCAAGAGCAGACACCACCTCCTCAGAGAAAGTAGAAATACGAGAAAGAGAAGATTGCAAAGATAATTCAGTTCGTTTCACCACTTCCCATATATCTTTAAGTGAATATCTTGCCTAATGCTATTATGTATATTGTAAACCGCCCCGATGTAATGGGGGGCGGTATATCAAGTTGTAAATAAACAATAATCTTGCGGAGGTTCAGGTTTCTCAGAAACGTCTAAGAAACTAACTGGTTTAGGTAACACAAATTTAGAGTCAGAAAGAGATTCCAAACGTAGGAAAGAATCCGGCAGGGGAATAAGTCCCAATGTTCCCCCACTCTGCTTATATAGAGCAGGGAGAGCGTTAACAGAACTACTACTCAGGTTGGGAGGAGTAAAACCCAACGAGGAGGAGGAGGAGGAAGAGACAATACTTACAGCTGGAGACTCCTTCCCGATGGCGGAAGCTGCAGGAACTTTCTCCATAACTCCAAAATGAGTGTCAAGAGGACCAACAACTTTAACAGCTTTCACTGTTGGGGGAGCAAAAGCTTTCTTTGTTTGTTTTCCCATGTTGACAGCAAGCAACTTCCTTACTCCTCCTTCATGCTCCGAAGGGGCTCCAAAGGGACAGAGCCTGCCCCTTTGGACACACCCCTTCAGAGCACGCACCCATGTCCCATGGTGGGGCTGGATGAAATAGCCCTTACAGCCACACATCACAGACTAATGCAGAGCAGCTGAGACCGGGGTCCAAATCAAGAGGTAAATGCAGCAAACAGAAACAGAGCACTCACCATTTGCCTCCATTTTCTTTTGAGTTTTCTTAGAAGTCTTTTGGCTGCCCTGACGTCCTTAGAGTACCAGGGTGCTGTTCTTGTTCTGTGCATGGTTGCATGTTTTCTGTTAGGTGGTGTTGCTGCTGCGGTAAAGGAGCTATTCCAGTTATCAAGTGTCATCCAGGTTATCAGTGTTTTGCAATAGTTTGGGGATTATTTCATTCAGGAAATTATCTTTGTTAAAGCTTTTAAATCTTCTGCATTGGTGTTGCTAGGGTTCTTGTTCAGCTGGGGTGCGTGATGCACATGGTAAATGTTATTAGGTGGTGGTTGAACCATGGTATTGGGGTGATTATGAGGCAGTGTTATGTGGTTGTGGTCTAGTATTATTTCATTATGCCTGGCACTAGAGTTGCTTTATGCTAATAAGCAACGGTAAAGCTAATACATATTTCAAACATGTTCAATAACTCAAGAGTAACTTAAAGGCCAGCAGATTTCAAGCCTAGTGGCCATTTAGCAACCTATCAGAAAAACAGGAAGATGCTAGACTGGGAGCCAAGCGTTAAGGTACTTCCATATATTTGCAGAATACTGCAAATGTTGATTAATGTCATTTTGATTTTTTGGGCATGTAATTCCCTGGTGTATATTCAGTGTGCATAATGCCATCTGTAACAGGGGTACTAAGGAGAGGCAGCTGGTGCTGGTTCTTCCCTCTGTGTTCAAAACGACTCCATTGTCTCTTTACTGCCAACACAGGTGTGGCCCACAGAGTAGGATTTTCACTTGCTGTCCCTTGCGTCACCCTCTTTTAGCCTCCCCAAACACTTGACTATCTGTGACAAAGAGGTGTGAAAATATATGCAATCAGGACTTTTTGGCATATTGTTGTTGTTTCCAACCCTACAGGATAGGGGAAAGAAATTATACATAAGGAATTGGAAAAAATATCCATCTGTCTGGGAGCAAAGATACTCTCAAAATTGCATGAAACAGGACAAAATTTGTCATGAATGAAAAAACAATGAAAAGGCCTGATCAGACGGGTTTACAGGAAATAAAGTCCCCAGAAAATGGCCCAATAGATTTCTGTGGGAGAGGAAGTTACAGGAAATCAAGTGTGTATGCCGTAGCTTCTGGAAGTAGAGAATTGCAGCTTTCAGACAGCCTTCCCTTTTCACACATATATGCCCCCATACCCGTATAGATACAAACATAAATGTATGTGCGCGCGCACACACCGCTACAGTGGGGTTTGAAATTATTACAGGAGGCATGCTCTGCATACATTTTTCACCAGCCCATCCCCCTGCTTGGCTAACTTTTAGCAATTCAGATGTGTATTTAATTTTCTTTGCTGTAACTGGTACAGTGAGACCTAGGGGTATGTTTACTAAACTGCAGTAGTGGACTCCGTGCAATATCAGAGCCACGGTTCCATTGATTTCAATGGGGCTATGACTCCGATATCACACGGAGTCCGCTACCACTGTTTAGTAAACATACCCCCTACTGACCAGATATTTTTCTTAATGGTTGTTCCGGGACAGTTTCTCCAAATAGGTTAGTTTTGCACATACCATGACAGTTATGAACCTTACTTCTAAGCCCAGGGTATGTTGTTCTGTATAGTGACACCTAGTGACTTGAGTCCTGTAATTTGCTATTGCTTGCTGTGTGTAATAACATCTAGTGATGGCGAAGCATGACAGTACCTCTTGCACAATGGCTAAACTGTAAAATCTGTCCTTTCAAATTACATTTAATGGTTAGATATAGTATCACACTTGGATTTATTTTATTCTTTCCAAACCAACTGAAATTTTGGATATCCCTTCCAGGTCTGAGACACACAGATATACCCCCGCACACAGAAACAATACAAATACAAACAGATACATGACACACACAGGCAGAGGGGTTGAAAATATTCCATGGTCCATGCTTTCCACACTTGCTCTTAATTACGTCTCAAATATTTCTATAATTGCTCTTTTTATGTTGTACGTGTAGAGCATGTTTTGTATATCAGTGAAACAAACACCTACTTTAATGCCATTTGAAATATATTTTTTAGAGAGCAAAATATGAAAAATGTATAGGGTTTTGAAGACTTTCACAAGGCACTGTAAGTCAATAAAAACCTTGATGCTGATACTGGTATTCTGATCTGTACTGGTGTTCGACACTTTGTACAGATTGATGGGAAATCATTTACCCCACAAAAGCTTTAAAAATCAAACAAACAAAACCACCTCTGGGAAGCATTCTGTCCTTTCTTTCAGAATGATAGGGAGGCCCTTGCCTGTTGCTAACCGCCCTCTCTTAATATCTTCAAATTATTTCTTCTAAGTTTATCATTTCTGCAAATTACAGGTTCAGGATGAACGATGATTTATTTATTTATTTATTAACAGTCACAGAATTTGGGGGAGGGGGGGAGAGAAGGGACAGGAGAGAGTGCCATGAACATATCACCAGGCTTCAGAATATGGGCTGACAGCCCCTCTCCTGTTTTGTGCCATTTGATTTGGGTGTTTCAATATTTCAAACCGATGACTGATTTTCTCCCTTCCTGTCTTTCTGTGACTTGCGCAGCATGGGCGCTGTGGGATTCCTGAAGCTTTAGTTCAGAGATATGCTGAAGACCTGGATCAGCCTGAAAAGGAAACAGCTGAGAGTCTGGACCAAATCCGGGTGAAACAGTTACGGAAGCAGCACCGCATGGCGGTGAGTGTCTCTCTAGACAGAGTTGCTTTTTCTCTACTATCCATTTGCATGAATATTCTAGGAAAATCACACCCAGTATACTGAGGTAATAGGAAAAAGGAATGAAGCTTTTAAAGCCTAATCCTTTAATAGACCATGGATTTGTTCAAAGTTTTGCTCCTAATTTATTTATATATTTATTTATTTCATTACATTTCTATACCACACATTCTAAAATGCTCATAGCAGTGTGTATAATAAAACAGAAGAAATACATAACACAAAGAATCCCCCCCCCAACACCCTGCAGAAACAAGTATGTTTTCAACTGAACCTTACACATTTTAATATTCCTCTCTGCGCAACTAAGCAGGAGTGAGTTCCAAAGTACAGGTCCATGCACCTGGAACACCCAAAGACAGTGACTGGCTTTCCAAACATCCCATAACCCTGGAACCAGTAACAATCCTCTATCAGACCACAAAGCCTGGCCAGGCACATATAACATTGCACAAGCTTTTTCAAATAAACTGAAGCCATCATGCAAGGACTTAAACACTAGTGTCATAAACTTATATCATACCCTATACTGCACTGGCAACTAGTGCAATTCAGTCAGAACAGGGTAACATGACCAAATTTACATAACCCTTTAACAGTTTTTGAGGCTGTATTGTGAATCTGCTGCAGCCGAGCCACCTTCTTCACAAGAAGGCCCAACAACAGAGAATTACAGAAATCAATTCATGGAAGAACCGAGGCCCTCATAACCGACACCAACCTCCCCTCTGAAAAATGTGGAGCATCATCCGAATCTCAAATAAAGACCTAATCAACAGAGATATCCCTATGCAGTGTCAAGGAGCTGTCCAGCCAAACTCCTAAACTATGGTAGGAACCCAAAAAGCTCACCTAAGCTTCCCCTCCCCCCAGGCCCACAGCAGACACAACATCAACTTTCTTCCAAGACAACAGCCATAAAAATTGCACCTTCTGTAAATTCAAATGTAAAAACATCTGGGCAAACCCCTTCTGCAAGGCGCTAACACATCCCAGAATGTTTCCAGAGACATTTTTCTCATTAGGCACCAATGGGAGCAAAGCTTGGACATTATCAACATACAAATAAAATTGCAGCCCCATATCCCTCATAAAAAAATTGTTTATTGAATCCATTGCATAAGCAAGATAGTACCTCAGATTGATACTCTGGTATTAAAAATGTGGCTTAAAAGTAGCCTCATGCAGCCACACATTGTGTGTGTGTGCAAGTCTCTGTAAGTTCACAGATCTTGGCATGAACACCCTTTGACTGATCCAAGGCCTGCATTCAATGCATCCTAAACCAGAAACTGAAAAGGTGTAATAGTGGAAGGACAACGCAATCCACCATCTCCCTCTTTTTCACATACCTCCCCTAAGTACCTGCTATTGACCATGTCAGTCACAGGATATTGAACAAGCTGAACTGTTGGTATGACCCTGTTTATCATTTCTTATGTTCACAGTCACTTAAAACCCTTGCATTATTTGTTTACCACAAAGTAGTTCATTTTTGAGTGGAGTAGCCCCCTAGTGGTTAGAGGACTAGCTTGGTAACCAAGAAAACAGCATTCAGTTCTCACTAGCACTCCCTGTAGCCTTGGGCAAGCTACTTAACCCTCCATTGCCTCCGAAGAAGAAAGGCCTGACAATCTACTTATGGTCACACTGCTAAGAAAACCCACGAGCTGCTGGGTCACCAGGAGTCAGCACTGACTCAGTTACACATTATAACTTTTCTTTTTAATTCATTTTTGTAGAATACCACACAACATTAGAAACACATTCTACAACTTATTAAGGGTGAAATAACTGATTTTAGTATGGTAAAGAACCACTACATGCTCTAAGGACCTGATATACTAAGGAATTTTCCCCATAGATGCTTTGTAATTAATGGAAAGGGATTTTGAATTTAGTTCACATCTTTTTCAATGGTAGCTCAAAGTGAGTTACATTAAGGTATGGTACTAATTTTCCTGTCCCCAGAGGGCTTACAATCTTGTACCTGAAGCCAAGGTCTCAAGGAATGGCAGTAAGATTCAAACTGAACTTCCCTAGTTCTCAGCCTGCTGCTCCTCCTCTCCTTTAAGGCCTTAAATTAAGTAGAGTCTACTATGTGCATAGCACTAAAAAAGTAGGTCATCATTTACACCACCTTTGTTGCAACCAGAAAAATCTACAACTTGCTTTCTTTTCCAGGGGGGGGGGGGGGGTCTCTAGGATGCAAGAACTGATACTGAACATCTGCTTGTATATCTAGATTCCAAGCGGAGGGCTCACTGAAACCTGCAGAAAACCCGTGTCTCCAAGTTGCATCACCTCTGTCTCAGATTGGCTGGTTTCTATTGGACTGCCCATGTACATCAGCTCCCTCACGGAGGCTGGAATCAACACACTGAGCCAAGTGCCTTCCCTGTCCCAAAGTCACCTGCAGGAAGCTGGTATTGAGGAGGAGAGACACAGAAACATCATGTTGGCAGCAGCAAGACTTGTTAAGATCATAAATCCAGAAGTACTTTAGGCTGCTAGGCAGTGATGCTTGTTGAGACCTGCTTCTTTGTGCAGAATCATTTTGTCCTTTCACAGACAAAGATTAAGCACCAGAGATTCCAGTGGAGAGGCAAGCACACATGACAAAGAAAGAGAAGAGTTCTTCTAGTTCTGTACATGCCAGAGAGAAGACAGAAGGCAAGCCAGCAGAGAGAGATCATGGGATTCCATTCAGATCTCACAAAAGTGTAAAAAAACTACTACTCTAGTTTATAAAGAACCTAAAAGCCAGTGCAAAGAAGAAAGCAGTGGTTTTGCAGACCCGCTTCTTTGGAGAGGGAGTCAAAATTCAGTGCTAATGACTTTTACACATCTTCGCCATTACTTGGTTTAAAATTTTATGGGGCCGCAAAGGCTGTAGATAGGCCAAAAAGTAACAGTGAAAATTAGAGTTATAGCACAAACCACCCTCTGTGGTTACAGGACTACTAACCAAACTATGCTTGCAATCTCATTTTGAAAAAAGTAAGATCTAATTTTAAAAAATTTGATGACTTCTAGCAATCAGCTCTTTTGCCTTAAACTAAGCTTTTGTGATACATTATCTTACCAGTGTCTGTCTCTCATATCTGTATGTCTTGGATCGTACACTGCTGGACATCTGTAATCAACCTAGGAGTATTCCACTCACAAACAGTAATGCAGATTTCTTGGTGTAATTATGCTCCGCTCGCTTTACATTCAGGCTTTCCAATGCACGTCTGATCCGGGAGTCAATTTCTAGTTCACTGCCGTTTGGATTTGTTGTTATTGAGCTTTACAAAAGATATATCTTTACCTGGTACCTTTGTTTTTCTTCATTTTAAACCATCTTTTCTTTTTCACTGTTTTACACTACCACACATCAGGAGTTGACAACTCTGGTCCTTGTGGGCCACAGATAGATTCTGTTTTCGGGATGCTTAAAAATATTTAGAAGAATTTGCATCCATTTAGTCCCCCAAAAATAAATAAAGACCTCTGTGGATTAGGCTTCATATTATGGGTACTCTGAAAGCAAAGCGGGTTTGCAGCACCTGAGGGGTGGAATTGTAGACCTCTGCCTTGCACACTTCCTTAGCCCGTCTGTGTTATAGTGACCCTATCCATAGGAAACATTGACTTTATAAATACAGGTCAGTAGTAGGAAACCAAATACCAACAAAAATCCTGAAAGAAAAAGAAACTACCATAGAAAACAGCAGCCTTGCAATGTGATTGGATGAACTATGGCACACTGCAGTCATTCAAAGGACAACTTTATGCCTTTAAAATGGAGAGCCCTCACCCAGTGCTAATAACCAAAAAGAATGACAAGCAGTTTGAAGGTGGATGTTTTGTCTCTTGTGCACAAACCCCTAAGTCCCTGTTGCAGTAGAATGGGAGCAGAACCAGAACCAGCACTAGTTTTAGGACAGGATAAATTATCTGGGGTCCCGGCAGCACAAGGATCCCCTTTGATGAAGCTAAGTGATACCACAAAGAGAGAGCTATAGGGTACTTTCCCTGCCCCATAATACGTCTTCCACCACCTGCTGCTAAGCACAAGATTGAAAACTCTGCCTCTCACAGGTGGATGCATCAGTCTGCTTTACTTGTATACTCCTGTTTGTTTTGTTTATGGGGGTTGGTTTCTTTTTGGTACATTAAGTAGCAGTCACCCAGAAACACAAATATACTGTGCCAGAAGCTAGGGGTGCTTGTTAAATGGACAATGAATATTTAAAAAAAAAAAAGAATGGTGAGCTTCCTCTATCCGTATCCATATCCACATCCACAGCCTCCACATGGGGTGATTTCCTTAATCTTAAGAAGAGTGCCAATATGAAGGGGCAGGTTGTTTATGGAAAGAGGAGGTAGTGCTTAAACATCTTGAGTTATAGGCAGGCTAGCTCCATCATGGCTTGCAAGGGTTGCTGCCAGTAAAAGTGGTGCCCAACGTTCTTACAAAGCTGCAAGGGAGTCCTCAGCCCATGCTCCTGTCTGTGAGCGATATCCTAGCACCTCCCCCCCTGGCAGCAACATAGGCAGAGGACTCCCTCACAGCTTCTCAGGAACATTGGTGGCATCTCCCATTGCCTCCATATCCTCTATAATTTATGTTACTGCTGCAAAGTCATGTTGTCCATCGACAGCATTACTTATGCACAAGCTTTCCTGATAACTGAAAGATCAACCATAGTTTTGTCAGAGGTGGGAAAAGCATCTATGATGATATCAAAGGAAGAGGAGTCAGGCAAATAGTTCTCCTATTATTTCCAGATCATATAGCAACTTAGAATCCTGTGATGAGGAAAGGCATTTATACAAATTGCTTGTTGTTAAAATAAGTTTATCTGGTCTGTTCCTACCAAAGAAAAATACTTTGTAATTGGATTTCAATGAAATGTTTTAAGAGTGATATTAAGCTAGTTCTATCAAGCTTTTGATCTGTTCATTCTCCCCCCCCCCCCCCAAAAAAAAAACCCTGTTGAGCCATCAATTGCACTAGACCTGAAGATATAACCTATGATACAGAGTAGCTAGATAGCTAGATGAGTTTAAAGGATACAGAATGAGGTCTCCACTTCCTGCTTATTACTACGACTTATTTGTATAGTGCTACAAGGTGTATGCAACTCTCTGCATATACACACAAGAGACAGTCCCTGCTCAACAGTGCTTACAGTCCATGTCAGCCAACACAATAAACAGGGGACAAGAGTTAGTTTAGCACAAAGTAGGTTTGGATTTAAAATACCCTTTGATCTCACTTCTGCAACTGCTTATACCTTTAAAGTATACTCTAGCAAGTATAAAATCAGGTGGCGGTAGGCTCACTTGAGACATTCACCCCTATTTAATTGTTTACTAAAACTGAATGTGTACAGAGGCTGATAAAGATGGTAACACACAAGCCACAGCAGGCTACAGGTTAGACAGCTGGCCAACTTATTTGCTCCTAGAACAGCTAATTAACAAAACTGTTTGTTTCTCAAGCTATATTTAGCACATAATTATGTACCATAGGCACTCTCATACCTTCCTCATGCTCCTAGTAGAAAGAAAACTTCAAACATCTTAGTGGCAGCAAAAACTTGGCCGCAGCTTTGTTCAGTCTCCAGCAACCACTACAATAATGTTTGGTCCCATCATCTTCCAGATCAGCCTTACCCCACATTCTCCCATTATGCTGTCTCCATGTCCACATTCAGTCACTTGACTAGTGTGTGCCGACCTAGCTGTAACAAGGTTCATACGAACCCTAAGGAGGGCTACCAGCCCTACCCACCTTAGCTTGCAGAGACGTCAGAAAAATACCCCTCCCCCCTCCCACAGTGTGCGGCGGTGGTGACACCTGGTAGTCAGTTTCTCCATTCTGTCTAGTACCCCTTCATCAGCATCCAATTCTGGGAGAAAGGCTCCCCCCTCATCCTGCCCCTAGTGGCAACAGGCTCCAGCTATGTACTGCCCCTCCCCCCACCAAAGCTGCAGCCACCAGACACTAGGATTTGCAGCAATTTCAGGACAAAAACTCCCCAAGTAGATCAGCCAGAACTCTGTTCTGGGACTGTCACTACCTAGAGAAGATCCTCTATACCACACCACAGCTCTATTACTGCCAGGGATCCTATCTAGGAGTGACTCATCTAAGGGAACGGCATGATGACAAATGCTGACTCATGAACACATTAGGACATAAGCCAAGAGGTGCCTGATATCCTACATGTGACAGAGGCCATACAATGATGAAAAAGGAGCCAACCCCAATGCATCAGCTATATTGACAGCCCCCAGGAATCAGTTAAGGCCAAGTGGAACAGAAATGCCTAACACTGGCTTGGGCTGAGAATGTGTCCAGTAACCAATCCCTGGGACTAAAGCATCAGTGAAACTGGATCACAAGAACTTTGGAAAGTAACATACATGTGAGCCAGGCAGCCACACCAAGCAGGCTGTGAAGGGAGAGGAGGCCACAATGAATATGACATTTCTGTATTATACCAGGCCTGTCTTGTTGGCAATACCCTAAGCAGATTAGCAGTGGGACACGAGCAACACTGCAAGAGACTGTTCAAGGTGTTCCTGCCTCCACTGCTGCGTGGTTCCCCTCCATCCCCCGTAAGGCAGCTGCCACTCAGATGGCACAGTGATGGAACAGGTGCCTCAGACCCATTCTGGACCGGAATCTACCATCATACTAACCCCTACTCCTAGTCTGCCCTAAGAAGCAGGCTGCCCACCCTCACTCCAGAGAACCCTGGCCAGGTAGTACCACTACTACAACTCCTACTCCTATTACTACTTATCATTGGTACAGCGCTACCAGTTATATATGCATGCTATCCACAGACATGTAGGAAACAGACTCTGCTCCACAGACCTTACAATCTATTCAAAACAGACAGTCAAACAGGGAACTAGGGTCATTCTTTAAGGGAAATGTCTACCGCACATATGGGTGTGAACAGAATAAGGAAAGTCAGGTTCAAAAGCAGCCTTGAAGAGGTGGATTTTCAGCCTGGCTATGAACAGAGTCAGAGATGGAGCCTGACATACTGACTCAGGTAGTCTAATTCCAGGCCTATGGTACCACAAGGTGGAATGAATGGAGTCTGGAGTTGGTGAGAGAAGAGAAAGGTCTAGAAAAAAGGTAGTCAAATGAATAACGTACCATATGGTGCAACTGCAATCATTATGCCGGAGGATGAGCCACAGGAGGAGATGGTCTGAACTGGTTGCAGCAAGGAGGACATCATGCTGGTCCCACAGCAGCCTGAAGACACATGTACAATTTGTTGGAGGATCTTAACAACCAACATGGATTGAAACTAGCCCTGCAATGTAGGTTCTGTCTCAGCAGCCCCTACTGGGCCAACCGGATGGATGACGACAGACCCCACATACCATCATCCACCATGCCACAATAGGGCAGCACTCACATGGTACCTCACTTGCACCCTCCATCCCCTTACTCTCCACCTCACCCCTTGGATTCATTTGACATCATCCCTTCTCATAAGAACATAAGATAATGCCATACTGGGTATGACCAAGGGTCCATTCAAGCCCAGTATCCTGTTTCCAATAGTGGCCAATCCAGGTCACGAGTATCTGTCAGATTACCAAAAGGCATACAGATTCCTTGCTGCTTGTCCCATGGGTAAGCATTGGATTTCCCTAGTCCTCTCCACCCACACCACCAAGGAATTTCCAAAGTCCTCAATGACAAATCACCAACCCCTCACTTGGCTGCATCCCTCTGCACAAAAGAACACCAGAGCAGCAGCCCTCCAGATTGCACTCTGGTTATCCCACTCCAAAAGAGAGAGCATTAGTTGCAAGAGACACTAGCAGATTCCAGCTGCAGCACTCACCACCAAAAGCTTGTTCTTCCCAGACCCAAGCATGCTACACCAAGGTTTTGTGTTGCCCATGAGCCAGCCACTCAATGCTGGACATGCCTGTGACCTGACATAAAAAACACGCACCACTTGTGCAGATAAATTATGCAGTGCCTGCTTGAGGGGAACCTATCCCCTGCCAGCAGCAATGATCAATGGGTCACAATGAATGACAGAGCCTACCAGCAGGAGATCACCAGGCTACAGTTGTGACCCTAAATGTCAGTGGCTTCCCATGCTGTGTAATTTTTTTTTTTTTTACAGTTAGATGGAGTGGGAGGAGGGGGGACAGGGGCCCACAACAAAAGAGAGAAAAGGATAAGGGGACAGAGACAGAGGGCTGGAAGAGGAAGAGAGTGTGTGTGGAGAGGAGGGGGGTGAAAGGGAAAGAAGACTGCAGATGCCCCATGCATGCACGCACACACAGCCCCTCCCCCATCTTCTACCCTCATGCATACACAGCCTCTGGACCCCACCTTCCACCTTCTCATGCATGTACACACACACATTGCCAGATTCCCCCCTCTCCCCCATATCTCTCCGATACCCACACACTGAGAACAGAGACAAGTATACACAGGAAACTATGCACCTAATTGCTGCACAGTTCCTGCTAACCTAACAAGTTCTACTTTCCTATTAAGGCCCACGAGTTTACAAATAGAAAAAGGGGAAACACAACATTTTGTCAGACTACAAGTGTGCACTTTTCAAGTTGTTTGCCCCCATTTTCCTCTTAGTTTTGGGACTTGCTTCTTTGTGTGTATGTAAAATCCATCATCTAAAGCTGGGGTCACCAACTTCCAGAGGGCCGCGGGCCGCACAGCCGACTACCGGGAGCCTCGCGGGCCGCACCCCCCTTCTCCCCGCCCCCGCGAAAAAAAACAACAAACGCAAAATTATGAAAACAATGGCTGATCACCTTTATTGAATTTAATGAGATGGCTGATGATTCATGCTAGCAGACAAACGCTTAAAGTCCGGCTTCACAGATGACACTGACAGGAGAAGGGACACTTGCAGGTGGTCGTCGGCGAGCTGCGAGCGCGTGGATACAATGGCGGGAATCCTTGGCGGGCCGCACATAATGTTAACCGGGGTAGAGCCTCGCGGGCCGCACGAAGGGACCTCGTGGGCCGCATGCGGCCCGCGGGCCGCAGGTTGGTGACCCCTGATCTAAAGTTACTGACAGGTCTATACAAATTAATGGATTGCATAATGTGTTACTAACATTTAAACATTTATGGAGAATAATATTGTAAAGAAATACATTAGCCATCATAGGTGGTTTTGTGTGTGGAGGGAAAATGTTGCCTTTATCTCTCTTTGTCTTTTAGCCATACCAAATGCTGGAGAGATGCTTCTCCATTCCACCTTCAGGCCAGCAGAGGGACAACTGTCCAAGGGCCTAAGGGTTCCACCTTTACACGCTCAGGCTTGCAGGATAAAAGATCTGGACCTGGTGCTGCTTTATTCCTATAAAAAAAAGATGACAATACGTAGAAGCAGAAAATAAAGAGCGAATATCCACTTACAAACTTTATTGAAAAAGATCAATGCCAAGGCAACAAATTGAAAAAAGAGCAAAGCCCAACATGGCCGTGTTTCAGCGTGGCCTTCCGCAGGGGCTATGGTCTGCTGAAATACAAATAAAACCAGATACATTCTCATCATGCATTGAATAAAAATAGTAATAATGCAATCATAAATATATCCAAAAATTTTCTGTTTTGTGTTTCAATGGATATATTTTTGGATATATTTATGATTGCATTATTACTATTTTTATTCAATGCATGATGAGAATGTATCTGTTTTTATTTGTATTTCAGCAGACCATAGCCTCTGAGGAAGGCCACGCTGAAACACGGCCATGTTGGGCTTTTCTCTTTTGTAGATTTGCCGCCTTGGCATTGATCTTTTTCAATAACGTTTGTATTTGGATACTGCTCTTTGTTTTGTGCTTTGGTACTTACAATTACTTGTGCTCTTTCCTGTGGAGTACTTGGGGGGGGGGAGGGAGGAAGGAAGGAAATCAATTCAATGACCCTTGTGCCCTACACTCACACAGCACTCAAACCCTGCAATCAGTTGCAGAGCTGTTACTGTGCAATTATCTTCCTCCTTCCTGTCCACAGGAGAGTATCACTTTTACCTGCTAGTGCCTCCCTCTGCTACCTTGATGGCCTGTGGAAAGCATCAGAAATACATAGAGAAATAGAAACATTATGGGGTGTTTATCTCTTTCCCTCCTCCACTGGTGTTATTCACTGTCTTCCCTCACTCCCCTAATGGTGCTTTATCCAGATCCAGAAAACTTTATTCATACGCATGACAAAATTTGTTAGTGTTGCAAAAGTAATATATAAATTGGCTAAAATGGAAAAAAAACCCTACTACATAATAGTGCTAGTAACAGTAATTACAGGGTACAAAAGGTTAACAATATAGATAATTACCAGGTTCTGATGCTGTTCTGTGCTATCCCTACACACAGTATAGAGAATAAGTGCCTTGGCTCTATTAGAGAGTACCTTGTCCAGATCAGCCCTCTGTTTCCTACTCTATCCAATTCCTCCCCTCCCCTCCCCTGCAGCAATCAGGAGGGGAAGAGGAAGACTGGAGTAAGCAGAACACTTAGGGGTCTCTTCTGTACTGTTAGGACATCCATCCCCGCTATTCGCCCTCCTTCCGTCTCCGGCAAAAGCCTCCCTGTACGAACAAGGAGTTTGTATGGGGAGGCTTAGACAGGGCAGAAAGGGGCATTGCAGAGGCAGAGAGAGGGTGGGTAGTGGGTGGTCTGAGGCCCCTGACATACAGGGCCGATTCTGAAGTCAGCACTGTACATCTGGGGCCTCATATCTAGATGGGGGTCCCCCTGTCCGTCAGGGGATGGCAGGCCCGGGCAGTGGCAGAGAGGTGAAGGGTGCAGGGGGTTCGGTTCCCCACAGCCCGACCCTGGTCATGGAAGGCCAGATCGGGGGTCAGCTGCAGGGAAAGAAGATTGTGGTTGGTGGCCGGGGATTGCAGTTCCTGAATGGAGCTGCAGTGTCGTAGCAACGCGGCTCCTTTCAGAAGCCTGACTGAGTTAGCCTGGCAGAGGTCTGTACATGCAGACCAATCTGAATTGGGTCCTGGCCTGCACGTACAGGCCCAGACCTGATTCTGATCCCACAGGGCACATCTAGCCCCAGTGGGATCAGAATCGTATCTGCCTCTGTGCGTCCTGATTCCGATCGGATGCACAGGGGCCTGCACACGCTCATTGGAATGTGCCTCTTAGAGAAGATTTACTCTGTTCCCTAATCTAGCCCCTCATCATCTCTTGTCATATAACAGTGGCTAATGTGGAGAAAAAAATATGCTAGTACTTAGGCTGTGAAAGGGCTTTTTTCCTGTAGGTACTTGAAAGTACTAACAGAACAAATATTAATGTATTTGAAGATAGCTGAAAGACGAACCCTTGCCCTAACATTGCAACTTCATCAGACTATGGTTGCCTCTGTTTTCAAGGTGAGAGTTAGAAATGAAATTCAGCTTGTATTCATTTGGGGCAAAATATTACCATCCTCACTAAGAGATAATACTCATCCTCAGTTGTGGTTTTCCCTCAGACTCTAAAAGATTCCAGAGAAATATTACCCTTTGACAGTCACTCCACCCATCAGCAACACTATTTATACATTATCAGCAACGTTTCTAGGGTCAGTACCATGTAATCTATGGAAAAGTAATGAAGTTGCTTATGGAAAATGACTGCAGAATTCTGTCACTTTTCAGGGATCTCTGCTACGAGACTCAATTTTAGTCCATCTGTGCTGCATTAAAAAAAATTTGACAGCCTATTATAATATTACCTTCTCTAACATCTATGTCCTGCTTCTAAAGCCTTTTGGTATGGAATGGGCCCATAGACTTTGCTTCCTGGCTGCTGAGCCCATCTTGACCAGTAATTGCTCTAGTCGCATAGATGTAAGGTTTACATGCTTAGTTTGGGGAGGGTCATATTGATGGTGATAGTAGGGAGGCCAATAGAACCCAGAGCATTTAGGTGTCACTACCCTCATGGTCCCCTCCAACTCTGCTGATTCCTGTTACTTGACACAAAATAGCTTAAAAATCTAAACCACTGCTAAATTCTAAATGCCATGTTCTTTCAAAAATTTAACTTGTATGCAGATTACAAAATATCATTCAAAATTTGATCTAAGATTTTATACTGAGTAGCCCATGGCACCAGTGCACCTTGGTACAACAATATATCAAACATCAATTCATCTCAACACCACAGTAATTCCAACATACTTAGATTAATAATTGACTCCTGGAGAAAAAAATTATGTAACAATTAACAATGTTGCACTTTCTGTACATGATATCAATATTTAAATAACTTATTGTTTGCCATTTTCTGTTCTTGAAAGATGTAAGTAGCTGTAATATATCAGAACCACAGTATCCTTGCAGTTTGCTTCCAGTTTAGAGACCAGTGTATTAAAAAAAACTGTAAAGATTACTGTACTCTGTCTCATCTAGTAAAACATGGTTGACAAAAGGTTCTTCCTGTGTCTATAATTTTGTGTCATAATGTTCATATGAAAAAATAAATACATTCATTTCCTGAAGCTAATGCATGTCTGATTTGATGGATTCAATCTGTTCACAGCATGTCAGAAGGGTTTGGCAGTAACCTAAAAACCACTTAAAACTGGATTTCCAGACATTAAAAAAAA
This sequence comes from Ichthyophis bannanicus, assembly GCA_033557465.1. NCBI lineage: Eukaryota > Metazoa > Chordata > Amphibia > Gymnophiona > Ichthyophiidae > Ichthyophis > Ichthyophis bannanicus. The sequence goes on from CM066033.1 coordinate 552,517,542, forward strand.
ATCATAGCAGGGAAATAAAGCACCGAATAAGCTTACCGCCTTATAGAAGCTGTTCCCGTCTATGAAAAGTTTTCTTTTTAAATTTATCAATTATAATACAATCAAGAAACCTTCATATCAGAAATGGGTATAATTGACAAATAATTCATGGAACAAATATGCATAAAACAAGAAAATCATCAAATAGCATTCCTATAAATCCATCATAATATTACTACTACTACTGAGCATTTTTTATAGCGCTACAAGTCGTACGCAGCACTGCACAGACATGTAAAAGACAGTCCCTGCTCTTCAGAGCTTACAATCTAGCCAAGACAGACAACACAGAAGGTGTAGAGAGGGATAAAACCAGGGGGAAAGGTAAAGAAACATGGAGATCAGGTGAATCAAAATCCAAAAGCCGCAGCAAAGAGGTGAGTTTACAGCCTGGATTTGAAAAGGGTCAGCGAAGGTGCCTGGTGTACAGACACAGGTAGTTTGTTCCAGGCGTAAGGTGCAGCAAGATGAAAGGAGCGAAGTCTGGAGTTAGCAATAGAAGAGAAGGGCACAGATAGAAGCAAAGAAAAGCAGGGGGGATCTACCAAACTAGAACTTAAGAGCTCAAATTAAAAAATGTCATTAAAAAAGTTTAAAAAATAAGCATAAAGCACATCCAACATATTGTCGTATAACATTTGAGTGTTAATATTAGACATTAACACTGACACAAACTGTATAAGGAGATGCACCAATTAGTGGCATCTGTGTACTTCATAAAGGAGACACACCTCCTCAAGGTGCACCAGCAGCTGGTCTCTAGTAGGAACTATAGTGTTATGCTATTTGCCTCCAAAAGTCTTCAAAAAAAGGAAAAGAAGGGAGGCGTGGGGATTTTCTTTTCTAATGCCCTGAAGGTGGAAATAGGGGAAGTACTAATGGGTAAGAGGGGTAGTTTAACCCTCACCTCCTGGTGAAGGTTAAACTAGGGCAGAAATGGTTTGTGCTGACCAATGTCTATGCACCCAATTGCCCACAAGGGGACTTCTATGATTTCCTAGGTGGCCTGGTACAAAGTATGGGTTTGAGTGCCCTGGTAGTAAGGGACAATTTTAATGTGGTTTGGGAGGAGGGCAAAGATGCCACGGGAGCTGGACGGGGTCAGGGGAGAGATAGGAACCACTTTTGCAAATTTGTGCAGGAGAGGATGTCTTGGATGCCTATCAAATATTGCACCCAACCTTGTCTTTTATCTTTATCTTTATTCGGTTTCTTGATAAACCGCCTAAACCATAAGGCCATCAAAGCGGTGTACAATAAATGGGCTGCAGGGAGGAAAGATAGAAAAGAACGCCATGGTATGACAGGTAAGAAAAGAAAAGGAGAAAAGAGGAGAGAGAGTAAAAAGGGCAGAGCGACACAAATAGAAACTTACAACAAGAGAGAGGGGACTGAGGGGGGTAAACGAGGGTAAGGGGTACCGGAGTGAAGGGTTCTATGAATGGTGATGAAATATTAGAGGGTACTGGGAGCAGTAAGTATGAATGAGGGAGCCAATAGTGTCAAAGAGAAACTGGAAGATCAAAAGCTTGTGTAAAGAGGTGTGTTTTAAGGAGGGACTTGAATTGTGGAAAAGAGGGCTCAGTACGGAGGGGGAGGGGGAGGGAATTCCACAGGGCAGGAGCAAGGAAGAAGAAAGCGGAGAGTGGCGAGTAAGTTCGAGGTGCGCTTGAGAAGGGGAAGGGAGAAAGAGACGGTTACCATGGGAGGAACGAAGAAGGTGAGGAACAGGCTGGTGAAAAATGAGATCGGAGAGATACTGAGGGATACCGGAGTGGAGGGTTTTATGAATGGTAATGAGGTATTTGAAGATAAAGCGGTATCGAATAGGGAGCCAATGGAGGGAAAGGAGACAAGGGGTGATGTGATCACGGGGAGAGGAGAAAGTAACTAGGCGGGCGGCGGTATTTTGAATAAGTTGGAGACGGCGTATCTGAGACCAGCAAAAATGGAATTACAGTAATCAAGGCGAGAAATTACAAGGGAGAGGACTAAAGTAGTGCGAGAACTAGAGGAAAGATAAGGACGAAGGGACCTGATACGACGAAGGTGGAAGAAGCAGCTGCGGACCAAGGAGGAGATGTGGGAGTGGAAAGACAAGGAGTTGTCGAGGGTTACACCAAGATAACGAAGGCAGGATACAAGAGGAATGGGCAGGGATGACATTAAAGGAGCCAAGGTGGGAGGGGAAGTTGAGAAGGAAAACCAAATAGCCGATGATTTGGAGGGGTTGACACTGAGAAAATTAGTGGAGAACCATGAGGCAGTCAGGTCGAGACAAGAATTGAGAGGGGAAAGATCTGGAGAAACAGAGCTAGTGTGGTGGACAAGAAGAATATCATCAGCATAAAAGTAACAGGAGAGACCAGACTGTTGGATAAGAAGGGCAAGTGGGGCAAGGAAGATGTTGAAGAGAAGGGGGGCAAGAATAGAACCCTGCGGAACACCACAGAGGAGAGGGAGCAGAGTCAGTGGTACCGGAGCGGACGGAAAAAGTACGAGAGAAGAGAAAGGAGCGAAACCAGCAAAGTACTGTGCCACAGATACCAGCATCAGATAAACGGGTGAGAAGGGTATGATGGTCAATAACATCGAAAGCAGCGGAGAGGTCGAGAGAAACAGCGATAGAAAGATTACCCTGATCATGTGAGCGGTGAAGATCACTAAGAAGTGCAAGCATGATAGTTTCGGTACTGTGCCCGGGCCTAAAACCAGATTGCCGAGGATGAAGGAAAAGCGTGGAATCCAAATGTGCAGAGAGCTGTGAAAAGACTAGTTTTTCAAGAACCTTAGAAAGAAAGGGGAGATTAGAAATGGGGCGCCAGTTTGCTACACCTTCGTTTTGGCAGTGCAAGGCACACACTCATGGATAGATATGATTTGGGTGGGGAGTGAATGCGGCCAGGGTTAGGGCTGCAGAAATAGACTCCATTACCTGGTCTGACCATGCCCCTGTAGTAGCTATTTTGAAAAGACGGTGCTGGAGAGGGGCCGGACCTTTTGGAAACTCAATGACTCCCTGCTGGAGGAGGAGAAAGTGGTGTAGGAGGTGCAGCTCGCTATTCAGCACTATTTTAAGGAAAATTCAGAGGGGATAAGTGGGATGGGGCCTTGGTTGGGATGGATTTAAGGCCACTGCTTGAGGGGTACTGGTAAAATAGGGGGCCTGGATGAAGAGGGAAAGGGAGGCATGGGAAGGCAGTCTGTAGGCAGAGCTCAGGAGACAGGAGGAGGAGTTGCTGTTGAGGCCATTGCAGCGGTTGAGGAGGCAGGTGGAGGTGGATAAAGCCCAGCTCAATGGTCTGCAGGTGAGCGAGATCGAGCTAAGTATGTAGAAGGTGAGGCAGACCCATTTTGAGCTTGGCAACAAGGTGGGATAATTGCTGGCCTATCGACTCTGCAAGCAGATGGTGCAGTCACAGGGTATCTCAGGGATACACAAGGACGCACCCTCACAGAGGAGGAGGAACTTCGAGGGGCCTTTAAAGAATATTATGAGGCCTCATATGCAGCTAGGCTCAGTCCACCTGACAAGGACATAGATAGTTATCTGGTCTTAACAGCCCTTCCAATGCTAGAGGAAGAAGAAGCCGATCATCTGGATAGTGAAATATTGGTAGAAAAAAAATCAATAAGGCCATTAGATCCCTAAAACTTGAGAAAGCACCTGGGCTAGATGGATTTAAGGTTAAATTCTATAAGTGATTTGAGAATGAGTTGGCAGGTCACATGGCGATCATTTTCAACTCCGTACTGAGGGGAGAACCCCTGGCGGAAACTATGGGCTAGCAGGAGTTCCGCTCATACCCAAAGAGGGCAAGAACCTGCAGCACTGTACGTCCTATTGGCCAATCTCTCTTCTAAACCTTGATGTAAAAATCTTGGTAAAGGTGCTTGCAGGGCTGATACACCCTGATTAAGCCAATTTTATACTGGGGAGACAAGTCATGGACAATATAAAGAAGGTGCTGAACCTGATTTGGGTGGCAGGTCAAGGCCACAAGGAGGAACTGTTGTTGACAATCGATGCAGAAAAGGCTTTCGACAAGGTGTTGTGGGGATTAATGTTCAAAGTCTGGGAGAAGATGTTGTTAGGGGAAGGGTTCAGTGAGTGGATCCGTGCACTCTATCAGGTCCCGAGGGCTTGTGTTAAGGTGAATGAGAGCTATTCAGACTTCTTCAGTCTGGGTAAGGGGACCAGACAGGGTTGCCCGCTCTCCTGCCTGCTGTTTGCCTTCACGATGGAGCCATTGGCTCAGCAGGTTTGTCAGAGCCTGGACATCTGGGGGATAGCAGCGGAGGGGAGGGGGGGCGACTGTGTGGAATCAAACATATCACTGTTTGCAGATGACATTTATATACATTATTTACAGTTACCTGTCCATTGGATTTCGCTACCCTTAATGTGGGAGCTAGAGTACGGGAGCTCTCAAGTTTCAGCTTAAATATGGGAAGACTGAAATCCTTAACCTCACGGTAAAGTCTCATTTGGGGGATAGGCTGAAAACATTGTTCCCCATTCCAATAGGTGATCCAGGGAGGACTACATTGGAAAGGACCTGGGAAGATTGTGACAGATGACTTACCGAGACTGCTGTGGGAGCTGGATGAGATGTTGGGGCAGTGGGAGAGTGCACATTTCACATGGATGGGTAGGATGGCGACAATTAAGATGGTAGCCCTGCCGTCATTTCTATATCTATTTTAGGCCCTGCAGGTGCCAATCCCGGAGAAGGTGTAACGGGGCATCCGGTGGTGTTTAGGACGCTTTTTGTGGAAGGGTAGGCCACTGCGCGTAGCCAAGCGAGTATTGCAATGATGCAAGTGAGACAAGGGGATTAGGACTCCCGGACTTTGGCAGTTACTACGCATCAGCCAGCTCTTGGCAGTTTATGCATGGCACAAGGAGGGGGAGAAGCACTGGGTGAGGATGGAGTAGGGAGAGCTGAAGAAGCAAGGCCAGGGGGGAGAATCTGGGAAATGGGGGCAGGGAGGGAGGTTGATCACCTAGTGGTATGGTATATGCTAGGCATCTGGGCGAGCTCGGCACTGCAAACACCTGCTCTCTGGCAAGGTATACTTGCCATTTCTCTGGCTGAGGGATTGCTTTCCAGCTGGAACAGGGCCCCTGAAACAATTACTAGAGGGATGGGAGAAGAAGGGATTGGTGGGAGTAGTCCAGCTATTCTAACAAGAACTTTTACCCTTTGAGGGAGTTCAGGATATGTTTTTCTTAGGGGGTCGTGATGTCTATGGATATTTACAAATTATGTACTATTGCAAAAACATGTGCAGAAACACCTGGGTAAGGAGCAGACTGGGTTAGAGGCCCTGTGCATGGGGCTATTGGGCAAGAGGGATGTCCTGTCAAAGCTGTATTAGGGGCTAATGGCAGTTGGGGAGAAAAAGAGGTGTTTATGGTCAAGTGGAAGCAGGATCTAGGGATGTCATGGGAATAGGAGGACTGGGAGGACATTTTCATGACAATAGCAAAACTATCGATGTCTGTGAACCTGGTGGAGAACACATATAAAGTGCTGTATTGGTGGTATCTGATACCTGTGAGGATGCACAGGGCGGGCACCACCAGGTCTGCAGCCTGCCAGAGGCACTGTCGGAGCTTTTTCCATATGTGGTGGAGCTGCCCTGAAGTGCAGCGGTATTGAGAGAGGATTATTGGTTTGCTGGAGGGGATGTTAGGACGGGCCCTTTCGAGGGACCCATATGCAGGACCCAGGCTGCCCTCTTGGTCAAAGAGGGAGACATTTGGTGGTATCAGCCCACTGCAAGATAGCTTGGCACTGGAACCAGGTCCTGCCTCTTGGCACAGTGGGGTATAAAAGGAGAGTGGGCCAGCTGTATAGTATGCACAGACTGACTGCACTATGAAAGGGGAGAGTGACACAAATGGAAGGCTAGTGGAAGGTGGTTTGGACCTGGCTTCAAAAAGATGGTAGAGGGAGGGAGAGGGGGGAAGTCTAGCTTGGGTAGGTTACTGAGGGGGGTAGGGAGGGGGAGGATGAAAGGGAAGGGAAGGAGAACATGTTTTGAAATCATTGTACTGCTAAAAAGTTATGTTTATCTATTTTTTGGCTGATTTTTAATAAAAATATGTATAAAGTTAAAAAAAAAGACATTAACAACACAACTTGGAGAGACTGTAGCATTTAAGAAATATCTAAGTTGTGTATGGTTAACAAAATAAAAACTCTCCTTGATAAACCTCAACACACACTTAGCAAGGAAAATGAAGAAAAAATGTTGCACCAAAAGCTAAACACACTTGATGTATTTCAAGAAATTGAAGGATACTTGCTTGCCCAGAAATAACATCTTTAGGCCAAGAAAAAAAAAATCAGTCTTAGTATCCAATTCTGATAAGGTTCCAATATAGTGTAGTTACTCACCTCTAACAGGTGCTTTCCAGGGACAGCAGGAATCAGTCCTCACATATGGGTGATGTTGGCACCTACGGAGCCCTCGCAGAGGCATCTCCCCAGCTTTCAAAGAAAGCCTTTGGGAGGTGCCACCACACATGCGTGGTACCCTTTCTGCCCAACGGTGCCATTTTGCTCAGTCAGATGACATAGCTAAAAGATGGCAAAAAGATAAAAGATGGTAAAGAAGCAACTCCAAGGGGAGAAGGAAGGGTTGTGAAGACCGATTCCTGCTGTCCCCAGAAAACACCTATTACAGGTGAGTAACTACACTTTCTCTGGGAACAAACAGGAAGTCAGTCCTCACATAGGGGGCTCTCTATCTATAGGTTACAGAAAGCCCATAGAAAAGGCCACTGTCACCCTTAGGGGGAGCCGTGAGCAGCAGCAATTGAGTCCGGAGATACAGACTACAGTAGGACCCATGTGTCGATGGAAACCAACGCTCTGGTAGCCTGAACACAGAAGGGTTGGAGGACAAGAGCTGCCTAGACCCTGAAGAGATTATGGAGCACGGCCTGGCCAAAGGCACTGTCTTGTTAGGACTCCCTTTCCAAGCAGTAATGAGCTGCAAAGGCATCTGCCATTACCCAGGACGGATGGGGCTGCCGGGAACAGAAGCGGGACAACTGGTAGTTGTCCAGATTGGCAAAGAGGTCGACCTTGGTGTCCCCCAAAGACAAAAGAACCGTTTGCCTATTCTGGGGTCCAGCTGCCACTCGTGTGGCTGGAGGGCCCTACTCAGTCTGTGCGCCAGAGCATTGTTCTGGCCTGGTAGGTATAATTTTCAGGAGTATTCCCTGTTGAATTGCGTAAGAGCAAAGTATCATTGCTTTGCGGCAGAGGGCACGAGACTCCGTGCCCCCCTGCTTGTTCATATAGAACATTTCCACCTGATTGTCTGTTTGGATCAGCACCAGCTGGTGTCCCAAGCGGTGGCAGAATGCTTGGAGGGGCAGATATATCACCCAAAGTTCCAGGCAGTTGATCTACTGGTTGCTCGCGGCTTGAGACCAGCTGCCCTGGGTGCTGAGTTCTTTGCAGTGGGCTCCCCATCCTAGCAGGGAGGCATCCGTAGTGAGAACCATTAGAGGTTTTGGAGTTTGGAAGGGCATCCCCACCTGCAGGTGTCAGGGATTTTGCCACCAAGTCAAGGATTCCACCAGCTGGCAGGTCACAGAGACTCTTGTCTTGGAGATAGCCCGTGGCCTGTGCACACTGGTCCCGAAAACACCACTGAGTGGCCCTCGTATGCAGGCGAGCATCCAGGGTGACATGGACTATCGAGGCCACATGCCCGAATAGGCACAGTAGGGGCCGAGCTGACACCGAGGGATGGTGTTGCACCTCTCCGGCCAGTGTCCTGAGACAGTCTGACCGGTCCAAGGGAAGGAAGGCCTTTGCCTGAAGAGTGTCCAGCATTGCTCCTATGAATTTCAGACATTGGGTCAGGAGGAGGTGGGATTAGGGGTAGTTTATCATGGATCCCAGATGCTGTAGGACCTGGACGGTGCATGCTGTGGCCTGCTGCACCTCTGTGGCCGTGTCTCTTTTAATGAGCTAATCATGGAGGTAGGGGGAAGGCCCCTGGAGACGGAGGAAGGCAGCTACTACTGCCAGGCATTTAGTGAAGACTCTGAGGGCAGAGGCCAGGCCAAAGGGTAGCACCCTGTACTGGTAATGAGTGCCCCCCACCATGAAGCAAAGGTACTGCCTGTGGCTGAGGTGAATGAGGATGTAGGTATAGGCATCCTTTAGATACAAGAAGCATAGCCAGTCTCCCTGCTGGAGGTAAGGCAGCAATGTTCCAAGGGAGAGCATCTTGAACTTCTCCCTCACCAGGAACGTGTTCAGGTTGTATAGGTCCAGGATGAGCCTTAGGCCTTCTATTCTTTTTGGCACAAGGAAATACCTGGAGTAGAACCCCTTGCCCCTGAGATGATGGGGTACTGGTTCTATCACTTTGTCCTTGAAAAGGCCTGCGAGTTCCTTCAAAAGGAGGTCCCGGTGAAAGGGAGACCTGGGGAATGTCAGCATACATCAGCATGACATTATGCCTAGCATAGGTGTCATGGCTTTTTCCAGACCTTGGCCTGCAGCTCTGACCCCCTGGTGATATCAGATAGGACGTCTCCAGACTTGATGGGCTTAGTATGCCTGCTGAGAATAGTCTGCAGGACAACAGCCCCTCTTTGCTAATCAAGTGATAACAGACCTCAAACAGACCAAAGTATGACAAAGGGAGGTGCTGGAGAAGGAGAATTTCACTGTAAATACAGGGAAGGACAAAAATATCGCTCTCTCTTCCTATTCATCGGACACACACACTTCTCCTTACCCCCCCCCCCCTTGTTCTCTCTCTCTCTCCATTCATGGGACACTTCTTACTATGAGGCTCTGACACACACTTCTTGCCCCCCCCTCTCTCTCTCACACTCACACACATGCACCCACACACAGAGTCATTGATATACATGGAAGTAGCTCTGTAACAACCTTATACCTCTTTTCTGTACCTATGTAATAAGCCTATTTCTATATAAAAAGCTTTTTCCAAGCCACACCAGTTTGGTTGTCTTGTTGTGCTACAAACCCTACTGCCGCTGCGAAGTGGACCCAGGACCAACAGGAGAGTAACCAAATGTAGGAAGCTGCAAAAGATTACATTTTATGGGAGCTCTTCTCGGTTTCGCAGCGGATCTCCAGCTGGGTAAGTAGCAATTTTGTTTTAAACATTAAAGTGGATTTCAGACAGGGTGCGACAGGAAAATCAAAAGCCCTTGTGACCATTTTTGTGGGTTTAGACAAGGTGAGATTTTTATTGTCAAAAGGCTCTGTAATAATCCAGGATTTTAAATATTACCTACACCTAGTGACATTACATAGGGTGGCTTGCAATTTTCTTATTATTATATATAGGCGTGTTACGGTTTGTTACAAGGCACAGATTTTTCTCTAGTATTTGAGCTGCTAAGAAAAGACAGAGAGATAGTCCAGCTTTGGTTTGGAAGTGGTACACAGTTAAACAGTCCCTCATTGAATACAATATACATCTTTCCTGGTAACACTACTTTACCTCCTGTCCCTCTGCCTTTTATTTCTCAGTCTCCTGCCCGTGTGTATCTTGGTGAGAGCAGGCTTAAAGTTTGCTGCAACTGATACAGTATCTGTTAATCTCCTAACAACCTTCTTACTATAATTTCACCCTAAACTTCCACCCTGTTAAAAGGTGGTAAGCACTTTTTATTCAGGTATAATTTTAAGGCGTGGTCTTCATGCCAGTACTCTCTACTGAACACCCATAAAATTTATGCCATTCCAGCTATAATTCTAAGTCTCACTTCTTCATAAAAGTGAGCATTCCTCTTTCCAAGGTTGCACATTAAGATAGTCGCATAAAACCAAATAAAAACATAATAAGCGTAGGCCCCTGTACCAACTACAGTCTTTCTGCAGTCTCAAATGTCCTTAAAATCTGCAGTCTGCAGTTCCTTAAAATCAAAGATCTGGAGGCCTTTGATTTTAAGGAACTGAAAGAAATTGTAATGACATACTGTAAGAGAAAAGGTGGTCCCTTTGAAGGGGAATTCCCTGAGGCATCATGGTATAATATTCAAAGACAAGTATTAAACCATTATCAAGAATTCAAAAAGAAAACAAATAAAAGAAAATGCCTTTTTATCGAAGGCATGTGCAGGGGGCTAATTAGCATGAAACAGGACAATACTGAACTGACTACTCAGTGTGCACAATTAACCAAAGACCTGGAGGAAGCACAAATTTGCATTTCCATGCAACGTGCTCAGGTGATACAAGCCACAAACTCCTTTATAACTGTTAGTGAGCACTTAGAAGCACTTAAACTTGAATTGAAGCACGTTAAGGTTCAATTGGCCTCTGAAAGACAAAAGAAATATAAGCCCTGGCCAACAACCATTTCTCCCTCAGCCCCCACTGCCTATGACACACCCTATAAGCCATGCATCCAAGCTATTGAGAAACAAAAGAACACAGAAGTATGTATAGCAGGGCTTAGGAATGGGAAACATAAAGATGAATCAGACCATACAGAGGAAGAAAATCCTAATAGTTTATCTCAGCCAGAACAGAGCAACAACCAAGACCTGTGTCAGGAGGATAATTCTGATGACTCAGCACCCAGTACCGAACTCAGAGCACCAGTTAAAGTGATGCTGCAGGACTCATTAAAAGATAGGGACATTGAAAGGATAGTTGAGAAAGCTGGCCCTATGCCTTTTAATGTAAATGAATGGTGCAAATGGGCCACTGATATTCTGATTCACTGGGGTCTAGGGAAATATAGAAGGAAACAATCAGACTTTGATAGACTTATGCATCTGGCTCTGGGGCCACACTATTATAAATTTGGCTCTCTCACTCACCCATACCAGTTGGTTAAAAGGGGTATTGAAAAATTATTTCACTATTCCCCAGTGCAAGTATTTAAAATTATTTCACCTCTGCCAAATGATACACTGGAACAGTTTGCATATAGAGTCTGGATTTTAAATGCAGTTCTTAATTAGCAGGAGTCCTGGCCCAATGCAGAAGATTATGGGGAGAGTACGCATAAGGCATTTTTATTAGAATTACTATCCCCTGAGATTACAAAACACCTTCTGTTATTTTCTGAAGATCCTAAAGCAACCCCTTTTGATACTTTAATGCTCAGAATTGGGTCTGTTTGGAAGACCCAGCCCTCGCAGGTCATAACAGTATCAGAAGCACAGAAGTGGCAAGCTGAGGAATCCTCTCAATACACAAAAAACATAGACAAAGGAGACAGAGGACAGACACCTTGGAGAGGACAAGGCAGAGGTACTTTTAGAAATTCTTCAAGAGCTCAAAGCACAGAGAGATGGATTAGAAAAGGAGAAAATTAAATGGGAACAGGACAAACACATACTGCAGGTAGAAATAGGTAAATTAAAACAGGACTTACAAGCAGCTCAGGACAAACACAAGGCTAGTGCATAATGGTGTCCTGACCATCTGGGTTCAAATATCAAAAGGCCTCAAGCCTTCCTAGCCCAGCCTGCCTCCGTTCTCTCAGCAGAGTACTCGATTCCAGAGCCTCTGGATGATGAAACAGATACAGGCCCAGAATACAGTTTAAGGCTTGTAACATCTTTGATACTGGACGCTTATGGACGCCCCAATGTTATCAGCAGAATAGGGGGTCAGGATAAACAAGCTTTGATTGACACAGGGGCTGGAATTAGTTTTACAGAGCTTCTCCCACTGCAGATCAGAAAAATATGGAAATTTATGAAATTCAAGGAATTAATGACACAGCTTCCAAGTGTGTGGCTATCCCAGTTAAATGGGGTATCCCTGTGCATAGCAAAAAGAACAATGAAATGTTGGAAACCACGGCCTCCACTATAGTGAGCACACAAAAAGAAATAATTGGAATTTACGTTCTCAACCAGTTAAATCTGGTGATGGATATGGCTAATCTTAAATTGTGGCAGTATACAGGAACTTCAAGTGCTTCTAAAACTTTAGTGCATGAAGTCATTCCCATGCAGTTAGCAATGCAGTGCACCAAGGCAGCTCAGCAGTATGATCTGTGTGTAATTCCCTCAGAGGTGGTTGATATTCCAGTTTGGGCACAAGACAAGTTAGGTTGTGGGAAAATGAACACAGAAATACTGTTGGAAGGCAAGGATCCTCCAACACAGAAACAATACCCAGTACCTCATCAAGCTATAGAGCCAGTGACTAAAATTGTGAAGATACTGGAGGAGAGGGGTCTGATTAGACCTATTTCTTCCACATGCAATTCACCAGCCTGGACGATAGTTAAACCGGGGGGTTCCTTCAGGCTCACTATGGACTTCCGTGCCCTGAATCAAGTTTCAAAATCTGTAGTGCCCGTAGTAGCCTCATACCCTGAAATGATCTCTAAACTGAATCCCAAATGTAAATTTTTCTCTGTTTTAGACATATCCAATGGGTTTTGGAGTCTGCCCCTGGCCCTTGAATGCCAGTACAAAACAGCCTTTCAGTGGCTGAATAAATATGCATGGACCGTGCTGCCACAAGGCTATAAAGATTCACCATCAATCTTTCATAAATACAAGCAGGAAGCCCTGTCACTAGTGTCTTGCAGAGATAGCATAGTTACTCACCTGTAACAGGTGATCTCCGGGAACAGCAGGAATTTAGTCTTCACATATGGGTATCATCAGTACCGACGGAGCCTGCGCGGGAAAGCTCCCCAGCGTCCAATTAGAAAGCTTTTGGGAGCATTCCACAGCGCCTGCGTGCTGCCTTCCCGCCTTTCCCAACTGCCTCTCTCCAGTTGAGTTTTAAAACTGAGACAAAGAGAGAGAGAGGGAAAGGGAAAGAGATAGACAGAGAGATACAACTCCTAGGGGAGGTGGGTGGGTTGTGAAGACTAAATTCCTGCTGTTCCCGGAGATCACCTGTTACAGGTGAGTAACTATGCTATCTCCAGGAACAAGCAGGAATGTAGTCTTCACATATGGGGACTCCCTAGCTTTAGATGCCAGGGAGAGACCCCAGAAGTTGTGTGTCCCTGAACCAGGGCTCCACTTCCCCCCATGGATCTCTGGCATCCAACCAGGGATGGCAGGTAGGAGTTGATTAGGTATGGAACAGGTGTTGAAGAACAGCCTGACCAAACAAGGTATCCCAGCGGGAGTCCTTGTCCAAGCAGTAATGGGCTGTGAAGGTATGAACCCCAAGGCCCAGGTGGCTGCTCGACAGATGTCGTCGATAGACACACAGTGCAGATGAGCCATTGAAGCTGCCATGGCTCTCACATTGTGAGCTGTGACATAGCCCTCCAGAGGAAGATTCTTACTCTGATAGGCAAAGGAAATACACTGAGAAATCCAGTTAGATAGTGTTCTCTTGGAGACTGGAAGTCCCATATTTATTTATTTATTTATTTATTTAACTATTTCTTTTATACCGCCCCTTCCAGAGATCAAGGGCGGTTTACATATAACAAGTTAACAGTCATGTACACAGTTTGTATACATTTTACATAGAACATAGAACAATAGAAATCAACTATTTACATTAAACAGTAAATATAACATTTATAGGTATTAAAGCAAACACATTAAACTTTATACAAATGAATATTTACAGTGTGTGGTGTGTGGGGCAGGAATTGGTGTAGGTGCTGGAATTTAGTTCCTTTTTTCGTCTTCAAGGTGTGAGGGGGGGAAAAGTCTTGTGGTTACATTGTTGGGTTAGGGGATTAAGGGAGTTTGTGTATGTGTGACCATGTTTGTTGTGGAGCTGGCTTTGGGGGTATAGGGGATTTCGAAGTGTTCAGTGAACAGGTAGGTCTTTAATTCTTTTCTGAATTGGGTGAGGTCTCTTATGGTGCGAAGTTCAATAGGGAGGTCGTTCCAGAGTGTAGGGGCAGTGAATGAGAATGCTCTGGAGCTAGTGGAATTCTTAGTTTTACGGATGGCTTTTGGTATGATGAGGGAGTGGGCCGCGTTCTGTCTGAGGGTCCTTGTCGATGTTGGAGATTGCAGTAATGTGGATAGGTGTGAAGGGGTTATGTCATTTATGAGTTTATAGGTTGTTAGGATAATCTTATATTTGATTCGGCTGTTTATAGGGAGCCAGTGGAGTTCCAGCAGTATTGGGGTTACGTGGTCTGTTAGGCGAGCTTTAGAGATTACCTTTGCACAGATGTTTTGTGCTCTTTGGAGAAGGTATATGCTTTTTTGGGGGAGGCCTATTAGGAGACTATTGCAATAGTCGAAGTGTGGGGTGATCAGTGTACTTACTACGGATCTAAAGTCTTGTGTTTCAAGGAGTGGCCTTAGGTGCTGAATAGTTTTGAGTTTATAGAAAATGGTTTTTACTATTTGTTTTATGTGTGGTAGCATGGTGAGGGTGTGGTCTATTATTACTCCTAAGTATTTTACCTGTTTTCTGACGGGTATGAGAAGGATCAAAAGCAACAAAGAGTTGAGAGGACTTTCTATGTTGCTGTGTTCTTTGAAAGTAAAAAGCTAAAGCTCTTCTACAGTCCAAAGTATGAAGGTTCCTTTCTGCATTTGATGCATGAGGCCTTGGAAAGAACACAGGTAGGTAGACCGCTTGGTTTAGATGAAAAGGCGAGACCACCTTTGGCATAAAGTGTGGATGAGTCCTAAGGACTACCTTGTCATGATGGAACCTGTGATAAGGAAGCTTATCATAGTTCAGGGAGAAATAATACAAGAGGTGAATTGGCTCTGAATAAGCAACCTGTGCTGGCTGGTAAAAGCACTAAAACAGAGTGTTTACCTAAAAGACTACCAGACCCAGAATGCACTAGGTTACAGAAAGCCTCTAGGAGAGCTGAAGTGGGGAAACGTGTGCCTAATCAAGGAAGCTATGAGGTAATCCCCAATCACCCATCTCCTAGGGCAGGGCCTGATTCAGAACACCTGGACTGTGCTAGGGTGGAGTGTCCATCTAGACACTTTAAAACTAGAGAAAATTCTTCACAGAGAGAGAAGCAGAGAGAGTTGGAGCAAGGCTGGCAGAGAGAACACAGAAGGAAGAACAGCAAGACGTCCAGGAGGTCTAAGAAAGGAGCCCGTGGCAGTACGTATGTTGGGAGAGATTCCTGGGACAAGCACTCTCCATTGGACTGGAAGAAACCAGAGGCTTGGAGATATACAGCCAAGAACCCCCAGAGAGCACCTGTAAAGGAGACGGCTGCATCTAGAGAAAGGAGCTCTAATACCTATTTAAGGAGGTATGAGAAAAGAGACCTAAAGTCCAGAAATTCTGACTGGAGAGCTGGGCACAGAAGCTTTGCTACCTATTGGTCAAAATACCCAGAGAGGAAACCTAACAACAACGTGATCTCAGGTATGGACTCTGATCTGTTCCCTAGCTTTTCACAAGGAAGACAGCAGGGAAACAAATGCTATCCTGATAGTGATCAGTTAGAGAATTCCTCTGAGCCAGTGTATGAAAATGATGCCATGATATTTCAGGAGCAAGGGGAAATATCAAATGGGCAAGTAGAATGCATGGACTGCTCTCTGTCTAAGCTGCTGTTTTAAAGTAGCCCTCAATTAGGCATTAAACACCAAAAGGAACTGTACTGTGTTTTTTTTTCAACTACTCAGAAAAGCTTCTTTAAGTGAAAGCTTTAGGGTAAGTTGCTGCCACGTGGAGAGTGGACCAGCAAAGGGATTGCAGCTAGTTGAGTACCTGTGATTAAGCCAGGCACAAGCGCACGTGGGACTCTGGAAAGAAAACTTCTTCACTGTGTGTATGGAAGAAAGTTGTGGTTTTTCTTTTGATAAAGAACATTATCCTTTTGGTTTAATTTTCATTTAAGCACTGCTAAGAAAGTTATTAGCAGGGACTAGAAGAAAGACCTTTTCTGTTCCATCAAGGCCTTTATTAAGTGATTGCCTAAGTTTCAGTTGCCTTATTTATTTGTTCTGTTTTCCTGAATACAATTCCTGAAGAAAGTATCCTTTTGATGTTACCAAGCATATCTGTGCGAGGGAATAACTCCCCATAAATAAAATCTGTTTTCTGCTTACACTCAAGCAACTACAATTCATTATTTTTGTTGAACGGCTGATTTTGTGTGAATGGACTATAACACCCACAATCCTTTGCAAGCCATGTAAATTCCTGTCTTTGCCAAGATTGTGGAACTTTCACAACAAGCACACCCGTTTACAAACCTTGTATAAGGAGGATCAGCCACTAGTGCTTGCAACTCACTGATGCGACGTGCTGATGTGATTGCAATGAGAAAGATAACCTTCCAAGAAAGGAATTTCAAGGAGGTAGTAGCTAAGGGTTCGAAAGGTGGCTTCATGAGCTGACCAAGAACCAAATTTAAGTCCCATGCCACAGGTGGTGGCTTAATGGAAGGCTTAGTCAGCAGAAGGCCTCTCATAAATCTTGCTATAAGAGGATGGGAGGAAATAGGTTGTCCATTTAGGGGCTTGAAGGAAGCTGCAATAGCACTCAAATGGACCCTTACTGAGTTAGTCTTAAGTCCTGCATTGGATAAATGAAGGAGATACTCCAGTAATGATTCCAGAGGTATGGCAATAGGGTTAAGACCCTTCTGCGAACACCATATGGTAAACCTTTTCCACTTGAAAGCATAAGAGCATCTTGTGGAAGGCTTCCTGGAAGCATAAAGGATATCCTTTATTTGCTGAGGGAGGTTAAGGTCATGGAGATCTAGGCCTTCAGCAACCAAGCCCTGAGATGCAGGGACTGGGGATTGGGATGCCATAACATTCCGTCCTCCTGAGATAGGAGATCTGGAGCAGACCCTAACTCCAGGGAGGGAGCTTGAGAGAGATGTAGAAGCAGAGGGTACCACACTTGCCATGGCCAATGTGGAACTATAAGAATCATATGGCCTCTGTCTCTCTGAAGCTTGAACAGGGTTTTGGGAATTAGGGGAATGGGTGGAAAGGCATACAGGAAGTCTTGACCCCAGTAAAGGAGGAAAGCATCCCTGGCCTGAGCCCCCTGAGCCGGAATTCTGGAACAGAACAGGGGAAGTTTGGCATTCCATGGACTTGCAAAGAGGTCTATGTCCGGGGTTCCCCAAATTTGAAAAATCTTGGCCACCTGGTCTGCATGCAGAGACCACTTGTGTGGAAGCAGAAGTCAACTGAGTCTGTCTGCCCAAGAGTTTTGTATGCCTGGAAGATACACTGCCAGGAGATGAATCTGATGCTCTCTGTCGAGGGCCCATAGTCGCAAAGCTTCGTTGCAAAGTGACAGAGAGCCTGTTCCCCCTTGCTTGTTCACGTAGAACATGGCTACTTGATTGTCCGTATGAATAAGGACTGTCTTGTAGCTGAGCAGGCTGTGGAACACTCGAAGGGCAAGGAAGATTGCTCTGAGCTCCAAGAGATTGATATGTAGATGAGTCTCCTGTGGAGTCCAGGTGCCTTGGGTGGAGAGGTCTTGAAGATGAGCTTCCCTTTCAACTTCTTATGTATATAGTTTACCTTGTTCTCCAAGTTCCATTTCCTGTTCAATGTAATGACCTGACATATGTATATTGTCGGATGTTGTTGTTCTATGTAAACTGCGCTGATCGCAAATAGTGCGGTATATAAGAAATGTTAATAAATAAATAAAACCATTGGAGAAGCATCTGTTGTGAGAGTTGCCTGGGGTAAGGGTTGTTGAAATGGGGACCCCAGCAACAGGTTTTGAGTGGACATCCACCATTGGAGGGACAAAATAAGGTGATTTGTGTTTGCTATTTTGTCTGACAGGCATCCTGATGCCTGGGTCCATTGAGTGGATAAAGTCCACTGGGCTGCCCTCATATGAAGGCGAGCATAGGGAACCACATGCACGGTAGATGCCATGTGGCCTAGTAATTGTAGCATTTCTCAGGCAGTGAGATGAGGCTTTAGCACTGCTTGAGAAGCTAACTGCACCATGTGAAGGCAACGGGCCTGGGGGAGATAGGCCCTTGCCTTTGTGGTATCTAACAAAGCTCCTATGAACTCTAGAGACTGAGTGGGAGTTAGACTGGATTTTGTGATGTTTATGACCATGAGCCAGTCGTCTAAGTAGGGGAAGATGAATATTCCTAGAGTGCGGAGAAATGCTGCTACCACAGCCATGCATTTCGTGAACACTCTTGGCCTAAAAGGAAGCACCCTGTATTGGTAGTGCTTTCCTTGAAAAAGGAACCGAAGGAGCTTTCTGTGAGTTGGATGGATGAGAACATGGGTGTACGCATCCTTGAGATCTAGAGAACAAAGCCAATCCTGACTCTGAAGGTATGGCAGCAGAGTTCCCAGAGAAATCATCTTGAATTTCTCTTTGAACAGGAATTTGTTCAATTCTCTGAGGTCTAAGATAGGTCTGTATCCCCCTGTTTTCTTTGGGATAAGGAAATAGGGGAAGTAAAACCCTGTACCCTGTTGATGAATGGGTACTTCTTCTATTGTCCCATGGGCAAGAAGCATGGTGACCTCTTGATCTAACAGGTTGGTGAGAGAGGTCTGAGAATTGAACTGCCTTATTGTGGGAGGGGGCATGCTCAAAAAATGAAGCTTGTACCCTTTTATGATGGAGAGTGTCCAATGCTCTGCTGTTATCTGCCCCCACCTGGGGGCAAAGTGACACAACCTTCCTGGAATGGTGGAAGGCTCTGGTCCAATGAGAGCCAGGAAGGCTAAGTTCTCTAGCTGAAAGTCCAAGGCCTTGTGGAGGTTGAGACTGCTGGGATGGTTGAGGCTTAGCAGTCTTTGCCTTTCTTTGTTTGGGTGGTTGCTGACCTTTTCGGACAAGCTGACCTGCAGAACGTCCCTGCTGGGAATAAGCAGGATAAAACCTTTTCTTTTTGGAAAAGAAAGTTTTTTTGAAAGATTTCTTTCTTGCAGGATCAGCTGTGGCCTTGCATAATCTATCCAAGGTGGAGTTGTCAGCATCCAGCTCATTGGCTTTTTCTTGCCAATCCTTGCCAAACAGGTTCTCACCAGCACAAGGAATATTGCCCAGTTTGTCTTGTACCCAGAGCTCCAAATCAGATGCCTGGAGCCAGGCAATTCTTTGTGCACCTATGGCAATGGCAGAGGTTCTACTTATGCACTCAAAACAGTCAAAAGCTGCACGGTTGACAAATTTGGAAACATCCTGGGCATGTTTGACCAATGTGAGAAAATCCTGCCTTCTATCCTCAGGAAGAAGAGGACTCAAAACTTCTAAATCTCCTGTGATTTCCTTCAGGAACATCCCCATATATAAAATATAGGAACTGATTCTGGCAGAAAGCATGGAAGCTTGGAAAGTACGACATCCAAAAGCATCCAAAGTTCTGCACTCACGTCCTGGGGGATTAGAGGCATGCCTCTTTGCACTCCTGATCCTTCTCATAGCCGATTCCACTACAATAGAGTGGTGAGGGAGCTGAGATTTCTGGAAACCAGGACAAGGAGGGACTCGATGCATAGTGTCAAGTCTACGAGAATGAGGAGAGGTGGTAAGAGGGGTCTCCCACATTCTTAGCATGAGATCATGCAAGATCTCATGGATGGGCAAAGTAGCTGCCTCCTTAGGAGCTTTGGGATATTGTAAAATTTCCAACTCCTTTGCTCTGGGCTCTGTTTCAGGAGCCACAGTAATGGAGAGACCCCAAGCCACCTCCCTGATAAAATCTTGGAAGGAGATATCCTCTGGAGGAGACATCCTGCGTTTAAGGGAGGAGGGCTCCTCTGGAAGAAGTGCTCCGGTATCGACAGAACTATCAGAGTCCTCAGATTCCTCTGAGGACTCAAAGTACCTTCTGTCCAGATGCTCTTGCAGAACCCGAAACCCGTACCGATCGAAGTCGGTACCGGGAGGAATCGGTACCGGAGGGCATCGGGTGACTGGGTGCCGGCAATGCAGACACCGATGTTGATGCTATCGGTACTGGTACCGATACCGGTGCCGGAGTCGGTGCCGGTTGAACTGTCTGACGCAGTTCCGAAGGTGTCGATGCCGCAAGGAGAGCCACCAGACTGCATTCAATAGCCAGGAATCTCTGGTCTATCGACGCTGCCGATGCCTGGATGTCGGTACCGGAGAAGACAGCCAGTACCCCCAGAGCATGGCACCAGTAGTTCTGCCGAGGTCGAGGCCGCGAGAACATCCTGGAGCCCCGATAATGCTTTGGAAGCCGAAGCCTCCCGCCGGGGCAATTTTGCCGGTGCAGAATCCTCAAGGGCAACGCCAGAGGCATCTCGATGCTTAACATAAGAACATAACATAAGATATGCCATACTGGGTCAGACCAAGGTCCATCAAGACCAGTATCCTGTTTCCAACAGTGGCCAAACTAGGTCATACGTACCTAGCAGTTTCCCCAAAAGACACAGGTTCTGCAATGCTTGTACTGGGTCAAGCATTGATATCCTGGGTCCCTTCTTAATAATGGTTTGTGGACCTTTCCTCCAGGAATTTGTCCAAACCTTTTTTAAACCCAGCTACACCAACAGCCTTTATTGCATCCTCCGGTAACAAATTCCAGAGTTTGATTACACGTTGAGTGAAAAAATATTTTCTTTTATTGGTCTTAAATAGTTTACCCTGTAGCTTCATTGCATGTCTCCTAGTCTTTCTATAGTCTGATAACGTAAACAATATATCTACGTTTACCCGTTCCACTCCGTTCATTAATTTATAGACTTCTATCATATCTCCCCTCAGCCGTCTCTTTTCCAGGTTAAAGAGCCCTAACCTTTTTAGCCTTTCTTCATAGGAGTATCCTTCCATCCCCTTTACCATTTTGGTGGCTCTTCTCTGAACCTTTTCTAATAACTCTATATCCTTTTTAAGATACGGCGACCAGAATTGCACACAATATTCAAGGTGCGGTCTCACCATGGAACGATATAGAGGCATTATAATATCTTTTGTTTTATTTTCCATTCCTTTCCTTATGATACCTAGCATTCTATTTGCTCTCTTGGCTGCCGCTACACACTGGGCCGAGGGTTTTAACATGTTATCCACAATGACGCCTAAATCTTTTTCCTGAGTGGTGGTTCCTAATGTGGAACCTTGCATTGTGTAACCATAGTTTGGGTTGTTCTTCCCTAGGTGCATAACTTTGCACTTGCCCACATTAAATTTCATCTGCCATTTTGATGCTCAGTCTTCCAATTTATCAAGATCCTCTTGCAATTTTCCACAATCCTCTTGGGTTTTAACAACTTTAAATTGTTTTGTGTCATCTGCAAATTTGATAACCTCACTTGTTGTTCCACTTTCCAGGTCATTTATGAATATGTCAAAAAGCAGCGGACCCAGCACAGATCCCTGGGGTACACCACTATTCGCCTTTCTCCATTGGGATAATTGGCCATTTAGCCCAACCCTCTGCTTTCTATCTTTTAACCAGTTCTTGATGCACAGTAGTACACTGCCTCCTATCCCATGACTCTTTAGTTTTGCCAAAAGTCTCTGATGAGGGACCTTGTCAAAGGCTTTCTGAAAGTCCAGACACACTATATCAACCGACTCACCTTTGTCCACCTGTTTATTCACACTTTCAAAAAAACATAACAGATTGGTACGACAAGATCTTCCTTGTCTAAAGTCATGTTGGCTGTCTCCCATTAGGCCATGACTATCTACATGCTGAGTAATTTTATTCTTTATGATGGTTTCTACCATTTTTCCCGGTACTGACATGAGGCTCACCGGTCTGTAGTTTCCCGGATCACCCCTGGAACCCTTTTTAAAAATTGGTGTTACATTGGCGATCCTCCAATCTTCAGGTATTAGAGATGATTTTAATGATAGTTCACAGATTACTAATAGCAGGTCTGCAAGCTCATATTTCAGTTCTTTCAACACCCTTGGATGTATACCATCCGGTCCAGGTGATTTGCTACTCTTCAGTTTATCTAATAGTTGTAATACATCTTCCCGATGTATCGATATTTCCTTCAATTCTTCCACACCTTTAAATACCACTTCAGTCATGGGTAACATCCCTACATCTTCCTCAGTAAAGACCGAAGCAAAGAATTCATTCAGCCTCTCCGCTATCGCCTTGTCGCCTCTTAGTGCCCCTTTAACTCCTCTATCATCTAATGGACCAACTGACTCTCTCACAGGTTTTTTGCTACGAATGTACTTGAAAAAATCTTTATTTCGCGTTTTTGCTTCCACAGCAAGCTTCTTCTCAAATTCTCCCTTTGCCTGCTTTATCAATGCCTTGCATTTGACTTGTCAGTGCTTGTGCTGTTTCCAGGTTTCGTCGTTTGGCTCTTTTTTCCATTTCCTGAAAGATGCTTTTTTGGCAACAACAGCCTCTCTGACCTCACCTTTATACCATGCTGGCAGTTTTTTGGACTTCCTTCCACTTTTCTTAAATCGTGGAATACAGCTGGTCTGGGCTGCCAAGATAGTATTTTTCAACAACACTCAAGCTTGATGTAAGTCTTTAACCTTTGCAACTGCTCCTTTTAGTTTTTTCTTAACTGTTTTCCTCATTTTATCATAGTCTCCCTTTCGAAAGTTAAAAGGTTGTACTGTGGATTTCCGTACTATCCCTCCTCCACTAATTAAATCAAAGGCGATCATGCTATGATCACTATTGCCAAGTGGCCCCAACACCCTTATCTCTTGCACTAGATCTGGTGTTCCACTAAGGACTAGGTCTAATATGGCTTCCCCTCTGGTTGGTTCATGAACCAGCTGCTCCAAGAAGCAGTCATTTATGTCATCTAGGAACTTTATCTCCCTAGCATGTCCTGCCGTGACAGTGACCCAGTCGATACCGGGGTAATTAAAATCACCCATTATTATTACTGCGCTGTAACTTTTGTTAGTGTAAGGGTGGGGTCCTTAACCCTTCCCAGCACTTATATCACTTACCCTGGGACGTCCGTTAATCCTCTGGGTCCAGGAATTTACCTTACCTTCTCTGTCTGGGATCCCAGGGGAACAAACACACACACACACACTCGCACATAAGTATCATGTAAGTTTATTCCGTACATTAGAAGTGCAGTCTATCTTTTATACAGTATCAAAAACATATATACGTCATAAACCCATCCCAGCAGCATAGCCCTGCTCCTGATATTGCTAATTAGCAACCGTACAAACTGGTACCTGTCTCTGTGAAGATCACTGAATCTTGTCTTAGCACAACACATTCCTTTCTATCTAGGTATTCACTTATGGGCCTCATGGTCCTTCTGTACAACAAGAAACTTATTTTCCCCTTACAATTCCCCCCTTTGGGCCTGTATAGGCCCACTAGAAGAACAGCCTAATAATCTACTACAAAATAACTAAACAGGCATTATTAACTGAATATCTGTACGCGGCAGCTCAGGTACATCAGCCACCGTAAAAGCAGCTGTATAAGAGTACATAAAAGTGGTGGAGCTCTGTAGGGCCTTCCAACAGCAGCCAAGAACAAATGAAAATATACAACAGAAAAGAACAAGGATTACAAAACCGCTCAATAGGGCAATAATCAGCCCTTTGAGACCAGCCCAAAGGAAGATACATCAGAGAGTAAGCATGAGAAACTGCTGTAGTTGAAGAACAGTATAGAGCAGTATTAGACAGGCTAAAAGCAGAAACAATAAATGATAATTACACTTACCTGGTAATTGTAGTTCCTTGAGTGACGACAGCTCAGTCCTCTACCTCTGGGTTGTCAATCTCCTTCTGCAGCTTGGAGACTGGTATGTCAGAATGATGACATCACTGGATATAGCCTGCTGTACACTCACTCCCCTTCCAGTGTGAACTACTAACAAAGCAGACTCAAAGGAGCAACAAATAAGTATTAAACTATATACATAGAGACAAAGAGATTCCAATCCACAGACCCCTCCGGCAAAGAGATTCCAATCCACAGACCCCTCTCTCCCCGCCTAAAGAAAGGGAGAGAGGTCAACTAAGCATAACGAACAGAGACCAACCTGTTACATTCGTCTTCTGTGCTAGCCATACAAGATCTCTCCTGAATACTGGGTGGGAAGGAGGACTGAGCTGTCGTCACTCAAGGAACTACAATTACCAGGTAAGTGTAATTATCATTTCCTTATCGTTCCTCCAGCTCAGTCCTCTACCTCTGGGATGTACCAGAGCAGTAATCATTGGGAGGGACCCTGCCAGCCGGGCATCAGCGGCGGCCGCCACGTCCAGCCGGTAATGCTTACTAAATGTATGCAATGACACCCAAGTCGCCACCCTACAAATGTCCGCTGGGGGGACCAGACCATATTCCGCCCAAGAACACGCTTGCGCCCTGGTGGAATGCGCACGCAAACCCACAGGTATCGCCCGACCTTGAAGCAAGTAAGCTGAGGCAATCGCCTCTCGAATCCACCGCGCAATGGAAGCCTTAGCTGCCGCTTCCCCTTTGCGCACGCCGCTGAACAATACGAATAACCGATCCGATTTATGGAACAGCTCCGTCACCATCAGATAGCAGCACAACACCCTCTTGACATCCAAGCAACAAAGGCTACAATCCGAAGCACCGCCTTCTAACGCTCCTAGAACGGGCAAGGAAACCGCCTGGTTCACATGAAAGGGAGACACCACTTTAGGCAAAAAGGATGGTACCGTACGCAACACCACTTTTTCTTTTGTAAAGGATAAGAAGGGCTCTCTACACGACAAGGCTTGCAACTCTGAAATGCGCCGCGCCGAACAAATCGCCACCAAGAACACCACCTTCAACGTCAAATCCTTGAGCGAGGCCTGCCGCAACGGCTCGAAGGGTGGCTGGGACAAGGCCACTAAAACGAGGTTAAGATCCCAAGGCAGAATCCACTTACGCTGTACCGGCCACAACCTCGAAACAGCCTTCAGAAAGCACACCACATCCGGATGAGTCCCCAGCGACACACCGTTGATCTTGCCGCGATAGCAGGAAAGCGCCGCCAACTGCACACGCAAGGAACTCACAGCAAGTCCTTTTCCAAAGCTATCCTGCAAAAACTCCAGCACTAACGGGACCGAAACCGTGGCCGCCCGGGCTTGATGCTGCAAACACCAATCTTCGAAAATTCGCCAGATACGCACATACGCCAACGAAGTGGACTGTTTACGCACTTTAAGTAAGGTGGACACTACCGCCGACGAGTAACCTTTCTTCCTTAGTTTAGCCCTCTCAAGGGCCATACCGTAAGCGAGAATCGATACACCTGAGGCATGAGCAGGGGCCCCTGGAGCAGCAGATCCGCCCGCTCCGGAAGCCGCCAGGGCTGCCCTTCCAGCAGACGCACCAGATCCGCATACCAGGGTCGCCTCGGCCAGTCGGGCGCCACCAAGAGCACCAGACCCGGATGCGCCCCGATCCTCTGGACCGCCCCGCCTATCAACGCCCACGGAGGAAAGATGTAGAGAAGGCTGTCCAGTGGCCATCGCTGTAACAGTGCGTCTATGCCCTCCGACATCCGCTCTCTTCTTCTGCTGAAGAACCAGTCGACCTTTGCTGACTGAAACGTCGCCATCAAATCCATTACTGGAGTGCCCCAACGGGCTACCAGCTGCTGGAAGACGTCGGGGTGCAACTCCCATACTCCTGCATCCTGCTGAGAAAGTCGGCCGTCACATTGTCCTTTCCTGCAATGTGCGCCGCCGAAATGGCACTCAACCGAACTTCCACCCAAGCGAACAAGGCATCTGCCTCTTCTTCCAGTGCGGCACTCCCTGTGCCGCCCTGATGGTTGATGTACGCCACGGTCGCTGAATTGTCGGAGAGGATACGCACGGGCCGTCCCCTCACCACCTCCTCGAAAGCCTGGAGGGCCCGGAACACCGCCCGGAGCTCCAACCGATTTATCGACCAGGTGGCTTCCTGGGATTACCACCGGCCCTGCGCAAACCGAGCTTCGCAGTGGGCTCCCCAGCCCACCATACTGGCGTCCGTCAACAACGGAATCCATTTGGGCTGCTCCAGCGGCTTCCCCGCTGCCAGGGACGCCCGTAGGAGCCACCAGTGTAGCGACTGCCGAACTGCGAGAGGACAAGGCAGACGTTTGCTGAGAGAATCGGACTGATGCGACCACCGGCGCAACAGCGCCCGCTGCAGCGGACGCATATGCACCTTGGCCCAAGGCACTGTTTCCAATGTCACCGCCATAGTGCCCAGCACCCGGAGATAGCCCCAGGCTGACGGAGCGGGGTTCGACCGGAAGTTCCGGATCAAGGCCCGTAAGGCCTCAGCCCGCCGGCAGGGAAAGAAGATCTGACCTGCACACGTGTTGAACCGGCCTCCGAGGTACTCTAGGTCCTGGGTGGGCTCCAGGTGACTCTTTGCCGGGTTTACTACCCAACCCAAACTTTGCAAGAACTTGACCACTCTGTCTGTCATTCGCACACTCTCATCCTTGGACTTTGCACGAATGAGCCAATCGTCCAAATAAGGATGAACCAAGATCCCCTCTTTGCGCAGGGCCGCTGCCACCACCACCATGATCTTGGTAAAGGTCCGTGGCGCTGTCGCTAGACCGAAGGGCAAAGCCTGAAATTGATAATGTCCCCACGGAAGAGCAAACCGCAGGAACCTCTGATGCGCCTCCCGGATGGGAATGTGCAAATATGCCTCCATAAGATCTAGAGAAGTCAAGAATTCTCTGCGACGCACCGCGACAATGACCAACCTCAACGTTTCCATTCGAAAATGCAGCACCCGGAAACACCGGTTCACGGCCTTTAGGTCCAAAATGGGACGCATGGTACCGCCTTTCTTCGGAACCACGAAGTATATCGAGTACCGACCCATGCCGCATTCGTCCTTGGGAACCTGCACCACCGCCCCTAAGCGAAGCAGATTGTCCAAATTTGTGCGCCGCGCCGCTGATTTCTTTGGTCCTCGACATGGGGACATGACAAAGGAATCCCTCACCGGACATGCAAACTCCAGAGCATAGCCGTGTTGAATTATCTCTAACACCCACTGGTCCGACGTGATGTGGGTCCAAGCGGAAAGGAACCCCCGCAACCTTCCTCCTATGGGAGACCCTTCCGCCGGGACCCGCCTCGCTTCATTGTGGCTTACGAGACACAGTGGTCGGGTTGGAGGAAAAGCCCCTGGAGGGTCCCCAAAACCCCCGAAATCCCTGGGCTCATGCCGGTGCCCCTCTGGAAACCAGAGGAACGAAGCAACCGAAACCTGCGAAAATCCCGAAACTGACCCTGAAATCCTGGAGTGGACTTCCCCGATTTCGGTTTATCCTCTGGGAGCCTGCCCGTCTTAGACTCCCCCAGGTCCTTTACCAACTTATGTAAATCCTCTCCAAACAGTAAACCCCCTTTAAAGGGCAGCTTACCAAGACGGGATTTGGATGAACCATCCGCCACCCAATTCCTCAACCACATGGAACGCCGGGCGGCTACCACCGACGCCGTACTATTCGCCAGCGCCCTTATCAAATCATAATGCACGTCTGCCAAGTAAGCCGTGCCGGACTCCAAACGATCCAGATCCTTCACTTCCTCGCTACCCAACTGCGAAGACTGACGTAGCCGTTGGACCCATCGCAGACACGCGTGGGCCACCCAAGCCCCGCAGATGGAGGCCTGGAGGGAAAGAGAATCCGCCTCAAAGGTCTGCTTCAGTAAGCCGTCCACCTTGCGGTCCTGGGCGTCCTTCAAGGCAGCACTACCTTCCACAGGAATGGTAGTCTTTTTAGTAACCGCCGAGACCACCGCATCCACCCGCGGCGCCCGGAACCTTTCTTTATCCTTATCGGCCAGGGGATACAGCCTGGAGAGAGTCCGGACGCCCCTCAAACCTATTTCTGGCTTATCCCATTCTTCTTGAATCATCTGGCTCACCACTCGGTGCAGCGGAAACACCACCTGTGACTGCCTCACTGCCTGAATGACCGGATCTTCCACCTCTTCTTCAACGGTAACTTGCGGAGTAAGATTTAGCATCTGCAAAGTCTCAGCGATTAAAGCTGGTAGCTCCTCTCTGCGAAAGATCCTAATGATCTTGGCCTGATCCTCGGGTTCGAGAATTTTGCCTTCCTCCAAATCCTGCGAATCCAGCTCTGGATCCCAATATGGATCCTGTGCATCTGGCCACTCACTCTCCGTCGAAGGCCGATCCGAAGTCCGGACCCGCTTAGGTGCCAGAGGGTCGACGCCGGACCCAGAGACCGCGTACTGCTGCATCGAAGTCCTCCGTGCTCCAGCCTCTGCCCTGTCCGAGCGCCTGAGACAAAATGTCTGATGCATGAGCAAAACAAATTCAGGACTAAACACCCTGAGATCCGACGCCTGCGCGGTTAGCGCGGAACCAGAGGGTCCCGCTAACTCCTCTAACACTGGGTCTAGCCCCTGAGGCTGGGGGGATACCTCCCCCACTCCGGAGGAAGGACCCGGCGCCTCCGTAGAGTCCTTAGACTCCATCTGCTGTTCCACTGCTGAAGAGAGAGAGGCACAGGCCCGGCACACGCCAGTCTCTGCGACTGAACCTCTCCTATTGCCACAAACCACGCACTGAGACCTGGCAGCCATAAGGCAAGGCAGCCAGCCACAGAAGCTTACCGGCTGTAAAGCTGTCTTTGTTTTTTGTTTTTTTTTTTGTTTTTTTTTTAAAACACTACCGTATCATATAGGCTGAAGAACCGGCTATCCCCACCTCTTTTGCAAGAGGGAAGCACGCCGCACAGCCCTCGCCCCTACTCAGAGGAACGGATAAAAGGGGCCAAAATAACCCCTGAAATAAGTGAAATAACCCAAACAAAATAAACAATAAATAAAGAAATAAGGAAGCCGCGGCCGCAAATGCAGAGTGGGCTGGGCACACGCGGTCAACACAGCGGTCTCAAAATGGCCGCCGCAATCTCAGCGGGAAAGGAAAAGGGCGCCAAATGAACAGAGTCTTACCTGAACGGGAAACACCCCATAATTGCCGTGTAATCAGCAGCCTAAACCGGTGAAATCCAACCGGATAAATGGCTGCTCTGGTGCCGGAGAGAAAATGCTGACAGCAAAAACGCTGTGCACCCCGAACTCAGGACAGATAACGAGCTGCCGTCCCTGAAACGATCCGCAGGTACAGGCAGGCAGCAAGCCGAACAATAGTGAAGGGCTCTCCCCCGTAGCGTCTGGGGG
Source organism: Ichthyophis bannanicus (assembly GCA_033557465.1). Classification (NCBI taxonomy): domain Eukaryota; kingdom Metazoa; phylum Chordata; class Amphibia; order Gymnophiona; family Ichthyophiidae; genus Ichthyophis; species Ichthyophis bannanicus. Next base: position 552,546,632 of record CM066033.1, read on the forward strand.
GAGAGAGCTTCGTGGCACCAGACTAACACCAACTCGCCCCTCTGAAAAAGGAACCCCTGCAGGGACCCCAAGAGCATGGGCAGAGATAGGGAGCAAGAATGCCTAGAGCCTGTGATAAGGAAGCTTATCATAGCTCAGGAAGGAGCTATAGGAAAGGTGAAGTGACTCTGAACAAGCAACCTGTCAGTTCTGGTAGAAATAAGAAAACAGAATTTTCCCATAAAAGACTACCAGTCCCAGAATGCACCAGGTTTCCAACAGCCATTAGAGGAGCTGAAGTGGGGAAGTGTGTTCTCAATCAGGAGGGCTATGAGGTAATCCCTAAGCACTCATCTCAAAGGGCAGGGCCTGATTCAGCACAGCTGCGCTGTGTTAGGGAGGAGCACTCATCTGAGCAGAATAAAGGTAGAGTTTATTCTACAGAGAATTATCCTCATTATCCTGAGAATCAGCTTGAGCTTGATCATCAGTTTCATCTGAAGGATCATCAGAAGCAGAAGCCAAACCGGACGGACAGAGAAGGAAAGAAACCCTTTGGAAGAAGGAAGAGAAAAGCCTTTGAGAGGTCTAGAAGAGTCCAGAGCAGTACGTATACTGGGAGGCATTTCAAGGGCCAGCATACACCATTGGACTGGGGAAAGCCAGAGGAATGGTGCTGCAAAGCTAGGAAACTCCAGACGCTACCTGTGAGGGAGACGGCTGCACGTGGAAGGGACCCTAAGACCTGTGCCAGAAGGTATGTGAAGAGAGATCCAGTGTCCAGGGATCTGGATTGGAAGGCTGGACATAAGAACTGGACTACATACTGGCCAGGCTATATAGAGAGGAACTCTAACAGCAATGGAAGCTCAGGTATGAACACTGATCTATGCCCTAGCTATAACCTTGAAAGACAGCAGGGAAACAAGTATTCTCCTGAAAGTGCTCCATTGAGAGATTCATCTGTGCCAATCCATGATATTGAACCCATGCTTGTTGAAGAAGGGGGAATGATTGCAGATGAAGAATGTGTTTATATGGACTGCTCTCTGTCCAAACTCCTTTGGTGATTTTCTGTTATAAAGTACAGCAACCATCACAAAGAAATACAAACTTGTTCTTTAATCTACTCAGAAAAGCTCCTGAAGCAGGATTTGACCCACACAGTAGAAAGCAAGCCAGCTAAGGGGTTTCAGCTGGATAACTGCTAGCAATTGAGCCTTACCTAATTGCTTGTGAGCTAGGAGAGAATCACTTCTGAATCTATGTGGGAAGTTATCAGAAGTTAACCTGGAAAGAACAGTTTTTTTTCTTTCTTTGTGGCTTTTCGTTTGTTGTTTGATATATGCTAAGAAAACATTAGCTAATGCCTGACAAGTTTGAATGTTGTTTTCCTGATTTTGACTTTGTTTTTCCAAGTTAAACACTGGAAGCAAGTAACCTGATTTATGTGCTACCAAGCATATCTCTGTTGGGAGAAATAACCCCATAAATAAATATCTTATTGGCTTTACCCAAAAGCACAACTAATTATTGTGAGCAGCTGTGTCTGGTGTGAATGAACTGCATTGCCCACAATACCTTGCAAATCATATAGATATATGCACTTGCCAAGACTGTGAAGATTCTCACCCAGGCAGCCGTCTGACAAGCCGCACCAGCCACCCGCAACTATTCTTAATGCTTTTTTTTTTCTAAAGAGATAACCCCCCAATAAATGAAAAGTAAATCAGGTAACCCCAATACATGAAAAACACCTAGCTCCTTATTAGTTTCTCCAGCGAGCCCCTAACTAAGGCTCGCCAAGTCCTCCTGCTGCATGCAGACTGGTCACACTGGAAGGGGAGTGAGTGTACAGCAGGCTATATCCAGTGATGTCATCATTCTGACATACCAGTCTCCAAGCTGCAGGAGGAGATTGACAACCCAGAGGTAGAGGACTGAGCTGGAGGAACGATAAGGAAAACAATCTGTAGCATTAAAACTAGAGACAGTTTACAATGGGCAAGGGACCTAGTCATATCCCAAAGAGGGGCAAGTAACACCAATGTTATACAAGAAATTAGAAAAAGAAACATGGGGCTGGGTGCAGTTTAAATTGTCAAGTACAGTAAACTTCTGCATTTCACACAGATTAGAAGGTACAGTAATGAGACATGTTGAGAGAAAAGCTCCAGCTTGTAGCGAGCTGCGCACACCAAGGTAAGGCAGTCTGGGCAAGTAGTATTGCTGTATTAACAGTTCCAGAGATGGGCTGAAGGAGGCACCACATGAGTGGTAGGAGGAGTCAACACAGTCTTTTGCATGATGGTCAGGAGGCTGGAGGGTGGTCTGGAACCGACGATGATGTCAGTGGAGACGGTACACGCTTGATTCTTGACACATGGATCCACGAAGGGCAGGAATCCCACAGGATGGCTGTCCATGTGATGGCGATCACTGTAGTTGGAGGTCCGTAGGGCGGGTCCAGGGTACCGTGCTTGTGAGGTGCTCTGACCTGTACCTAGTCACCAACCTTTAAGGGATATGTTGGTTCTGTACCTGTAGGCCGAAAGCTGCTTTTCCTTCAGGAGTCTTCTCCTCTCCTCTCCAGTTGCTAGGGCCTTGGCTGCCCCGGCGTCAGTTACTTCTCATCCTGGTCCTGAAGCCTGATCTGTAGATGGAGAATGTTTCCAGCGAGGGCAATGGCTTCAGGATCTTTTAGCCACCACCTTCACTGCAATCGGTGTTATCAGAAGAACTTGGAATGGTCCCATACTGGAAAAGGGGCTTGTACTGTGTGCTGGTGGTATGTCTTTACCAAAATCCAGTCTCCAGATTGAAAGAAAAGAGCTGAGTCATCCAGCAGAAAGGACTGAACCTGCTGAGCATACCTGTGGAGGGAAGAGAGTTGCCTCTGCTGCTAGGAAATACAAGAGATCAAATGTGAGGCTCAGGAGTATAAAAAGTAAGCAGTCTTCCATATAACAGTTCAAAGGGAGAAAAATTTCAGTCTATTCCATTAGGGCAATTTTTTTTCTTTTTTTTTTTGTTGAACAGAGTCAAAGGCAAGACAGTTTAGTTTCTTTACAAAGTTTTTTAATGTTTCAGAGATTCCCCCCTTCGTGGGTTGCTGTTTGCATACAACAGCCAATCCTAAGCAACTCAATTTAGCTAATACATTTTGACAAGATGCCCACACTTCCTCAATTTTTCACAATTTTAGAATTATACCAATTTGTAAAAATTTGTGTAGGAATTTGTGTAGGTAACTTTCCTCCTTTACCTTCATGTGTCGGGCCAGGACACATAGAGGCAAAAAGGGATAAAAGCATCTGAAAAGCACCACATGACCAGTGTAGGTCTCCCCAAAGCTCATTAGGATGAAAAGTGCACTCAGCCTATCTCCAAGTGTCTATTTCCAATTATTGGGTATATCTCTGGGTAGATGACTTCCAAAATTGGAGTTAATGGGGATGGCATAATCAAATATTGTAGAATATTCATTGTCAGTTTTCTTTCTAAGTGAATACATTGGATACATCATTTCACATTTCAATTTACCCTCACCATTTTATAATATTAATCTGAGTTCTCTTTTCCAACATGAATATTCCATCACACTCCTTCCAACACCACTTTTTTTCCACTTACATCATTCCATCAAACTACATGCATAGGTCCTTCTGTCTTGTTTATACCATACTAGTGTATCCTTATTTGGCAAGGCTGCTAAGAACATCAAACAATTGTTAAAAACTTAGGGGTATGTTTACTAAACTGCGCTCAAGTGCGCAGCGCACAATAGCGTACGCTAAGGTACCTTAGCGCACGCTAATGATGTGTTTTTGTGCCCCGCACACGTGCGCACTGCACTAAAGTGCCCGCTCATATGTGCGGCGCGCTGATGTGCGATAAAGGCGTGGAAAGGCTCTCGGAGGGCGGAGGAAGGCTCCCCAGGGGCGGAGAGACGGAGTCAATGGGTGGAGAATGGGAGGGGAGAGACTCCCCGCACACGAGCGGGGCTGAAATTCAAGCAAAAAAATACCGCGAGTGAAAACCTCGCGGTAGAGCCGATTTAAAGGGAAGAGAAACCATTTCTGCCAGCAATGTACAGCAAAACCAGAGAAACCTACAAAAAGTGAGCAGTGTGATAAATGTGCACGGAACAAAAGGGCAAATAAACATTAAAAATGACCCCAACAAAATATAAAAAAATCATAAGCAAGCTGGGCAATACTGAGAGTAATGGGAAACATCAAAAAGCACTCCCAACAAAGCCCCCAAAAAATAAATATGAATTTTAGAAGGGTCTACGCTCCGTCCCCATACAAGGTGAATGATCCCGCAGTGAAATAACACTGATCAGGGTTTCCCTCTCCATTGGACAGGTTACCTATGGCATGCACATGTTCCACAACAGCAGGGCGGGCAGGTCGGAATGGGCAACTGGACAGATGCTGGGAAAGGGGATTCAGAGGGCTGCAGGCAGCACATGCTGTGGTGCAGCTGGGGCACAGTGCGGACTAGGCAGATGCCTAGATGGCACTTAGGAATGCTGAAACTGAATAGCAGCCAGACAGCAACTGATGAGGGCCCAACATGGGCACGAGAGTGTTTAGCACAGTGTCACAGGGGACAGTACCCAGCAGGTTCCCCCAAGGGCACAGAACATTGGCAGGCAGTGATTGAGGGACGTGCGGACAGATATGCAGGCACCCCTACCCCAGAACCCGCACCATAGGCAGCCGCCTACCCACACACAGGATGGCCTGAGACTGCGTACCACCAACACCACCAGCAGAAGGGCACGTCAGCATGGTGGCACAGGGGCACTGGAGGTGAAGGGGGGCAGTGGCAGCTGCCCAGAGCAGACCATGGCCTAGCCCTGTGTAGGTGGGTGCAATGCACTGCAACAGACAGGCCCTGCCGGACAAACAGTCATGGTATCATCAGGGAATGCACTGTCTCTGTGGCAACACGGTGGTGCAGTGCACACAACCAGTGTGTTTGGAGACAGGTCACAGGTTCAAGCCCCAGCTGGGGCTCCTGCCAATCCAGTCCCCATATTTTACCCACAACTATATCGTGATAGTAAAGACGAACCTTTATTGCAGAGAACATAAGCATGGCTCAAACACCTCTATTTTACCCTAAAGAGCACAGACACCAGAAACATGCACATTACCTAGAGCAGATTCCCCCAAATACAGTCCTGGAGGGCCACAAATCCTTCAGGGTTTATGCTGTCTCCAATCTAAGGCTGGAGCGGTACTGGTGGTGGAGGTGGCAGCAGCTGGTGGCAACAGCAGACCATGGCCTAGCCCTGTCCAGGTGGGTGCCGTGCACTGCAACAAACAGGCCCTGTCGGATGTACAGTCATGGACTCCCCAGGGAATGCAGCATATCTGTGGCAACACGGTGGTGCAGTGCACACAGACAGTGTGTGCAAGAACAGAAGGTCACAGGTTCAAAGCCCAGCTGGGGCTACTGCCAATCCAGTCCACATCGTGATAGTAAGGACAAACCTTTATTGCAGAGAACATACGCATGTTTAATACGCCTATATTTTACCCCACCGAGCACAGACACCTTAAACAGGCGCATTACCTAGAGCAGAGTCTCCCAAATGCAGTCCTGGAGGGCCAAACACCATTCAAGTTCCATGCTGCCTCTAATAAAGATGCCTGTGCTGCATATCTATGCACCACCCCCATGGTATGCAGATGTATCTCATGCATATTCATGAGGGACAGCATGAAAACCTGAACAGTGTTTTGCACACCAGGACTGGAGTTGGGAACCTCTGCCGTAAAGCAGCAGCCAACAGGGGCAGACATACCCACACCCACAGGCCCCATTGGCCAATGCCTCCTGGAGAGGCAGGACATTGGGCCCTGCGTGCATCTCCCAATATTAGCACTTGCATACCTTAGCAATGCCACCTGCCATCCACCCACTCCCTGGACCTTGAGGGTTAAGGGAGGGGCTGGCCTTGAATGCCCTTGAGGGTTAATGTTGTAGTTGTGTTGGTGCTCAAGTGATAAGGCAAGACAAAGAATATTTCTTTTTTGTGAGGTTTATTTCCCGCTTTCGCAGTTCAAATGCAGCAGACGTAAATGAAATGATATGGCACAAAACAAGATTGAGAAACTGAACTTAAACAAGGCTTTTTTTCACTGCTTGACTGAATGTCCATTACTGATCACATTCACCTGTCATGTGATCTCCTTTTCATTAAGGTAACAGAAAGTCTGATACCAGCACTGCTCCTGAATTGCAGAGAATATGCTTCCACTTGTTCCCTTCACATAAGCTCTTTTATCACAGCAAACAGTGAGGTAACTTTGCTATTTTCTTACATACAACAGTGGCAAGCAAAACACTTAAATGTCCTTTGGAATCATACAAGTAGAGCAATCCATCGGGACTTCCTGTTCTGTAGATGGCAAAGAAATTAAAGGCATTTCTTCTTGCCAGCTGATCAATGGCTTTGCTACGTTCTGAGTAGAAACTGCTCTGCTTTTAAGAAACTCTCTGAATTCAATGAGAAGTAATTCAGCCTGTGTATTTTCTGAGCTAGGCTGAGCAAATCCTCCTTCAGGTAAATGCTTGTTTATATTTCTTATCTCTAGGCAATTATTAGTGCTTTTACTTGGACAACATTTCAGCGTGCAAGCATTTCCCTTCCCCCACCTATCTCCACATGGCAGTGCAGGGTAAAACGCTCCAGCTGTGTTTAGAGAGTCTCTCAGAGTGTTAAAAGGAAAACAGTCAGGCTTTTCTTGACTTAACCAGTTAGTATCAAACTTTCTGCCTTTATCCTGTCTTTCACAATTAAAATTCACTCTTTCTGGCTTTCCACTGTTAAGCTTGCTAGCTGTGCCACACCCACCAGATACCTTGTGCTTGGGCTTCTTCCAGGGTAATTCCTTATCCCTTTGCCTCCTATTCCAAGGTTCTTCTGGGTCCTTTAAACTCCTGAGCTGCAGCCTTGGGTCTCTCAGTGCCTTAGAATTCTTCTGCTTCCAGAAATCTTTCTCTGCCCCTGAGTCTCCCAGCTCCTGTCTGCTCCTTCTTGGATCACAGCTGCTTAGTGGTTCTCTCTCCCACGGTTCCTGTTCCTGGCCATCTGACCTGTCCTCGTCCAGGTGCTTGTGTCCTTCTTCCCAATCTCCTTGCTTGTCAAGTTGCTTCCCTAACTGTTTCTGGGTTTTTAACAAGCTGGCTGAGTGCTGCACTGCCTGCCTCCTGCTTGGGCGTGCCCAATCAGGGACTTGGCTTCTCACCTGCCTTGAAGTGAGGAGTGGTTCCTGATTAGCTCTGCATTCTTTTTTCCTTTCAGAGAAAATCCTGCATTCCCCTGCAGTACCGGCTCTCTCCACCGGATCACTATCAGTTTCTCTTGCTTCATAAGAGCCTGCTACATCACACACCCTACACCTGGGTATACGGTACACAGCTATCAAATGTTTGCTATGATTACTGGCAGATAGCAATTCCTACGTTAAGCACAGTTTGCTGATTGAGCTCCATCATAATAACCTTTCTGATGTCTGTGGTGTGTGCTTCAGGTCTGGTCTCTGACAGTGTTTACCACCCTGGGGAGTGACCCCCAACAGTATTGCATACCATATCCATGCCTGTACTGTGCCCAGGACTGGTGTGGTGGCCAGGGCTGCTAAACTCAATGCTGGCATAGGTGTGGGGGTGTCTGTCTGTCCGTCTATCAAACACCCTCCACAGCCCACACTGTCAGCACTGTTGCCAGTATTGGCCTGCCAATGTGCATAATGAGGAGCAAGGTACCATGGGTATAGCCCGGACAGGGTGGCCTGGCCAGGATGCATCTGCACAGGGCATAGGGCACTGGCTGGGGCATTTTAGTGCCCGGCCACCACCTACACAGACAGGGTGGCCTCAGCATGGCCTGCTGGGAGATCACTCTCACCCTGACTGTGCAGTGACCACGGCATGGCTAGGCACCCCCATAGTGCTATATAGTATTTTTTTCATGTGATATTTATGGTTTTCCTTTTGGAGCCCAGTCACTGACTTATCTGCTTGTTGTGTATGCTGACATCCCAGTTCTGGGTGCACGCATTTCCACCAGGAACATGCACTATGGACTAGCTAGCAGACTGTTTGCAGCTGATATATGTCTTGATGGATCGCCTTGCAAGGTGCAGCGGCTAAAGACTTGCTGCAGGAGAATATCAGATAGTGGTGGGGGTGCAGCTTAGCATATCCAGGCCTAATGTCTGTCTGCTATTGCGTTATGGATGTGTACAGAGCTGCATTGACTGCCCTGTAGGGTGTCTGTTCCCCAGCAGAATCGGGGTTGATGGTCCCCTCTACTGCCACCATTGCAGGGAGGTAGAATGTGCATCTGTTGATGGGAGACCCTGTTTACCACCCTCAGCCCTGGAGGAGGAGGGTGGTGGTACATAATCCTCCTAGGGGTCCATAGGGGCTACACCTGACTGAGACAGACAGATATATCCAAGGTTTTTCTGCAGAAACTACCTATCTCACACATTAGCACTGCTGGGGACCTGCAGCATGGCCTATTTCTGCCATGGAAGGTGCTGTGGACCTTCCACCGCACACTCAGGGTGAGCACAGTACCCACACAATGTGATGGTGTGTAGCTACTCTGTGCCAGTAACACACACGGTCAGTACCCCCTACCAGGCCAAGGTGCTGTGGGGGTGGACATGGTCAGTTCCCCCTACCAGGCCGAGGTGCTGTGGGGGTGCATACCCCATCTTGTGTTCATCTGTGGACAGCTGATTTGCATGTGCAGTGCATCATGGGTACGGGTGGCCTAACCCTATCCTGGTGATCACAGCAGACTGTCTGTGTGGTGACGTGCAGTCCCTCTACAGCCAGCCAGGGGCTTGCTAGCAGCTATAGAGCTGTAGCCCACTGGTTACGTCACTGCCTGTGGAGCCAGAGGTCATGGGTTCAAACCCACAGTGGGGTTATTTGATAGGGCTGCCCAAAGCATTATCTCTTTTTAATGTACATTATTGCTGCCAGCAAAAACACTCTCTGCGTACTGTACCCATAAGGTGCCTCAGAGGGCGCTTTATAGGGCGCCTTATGGTTACCGTCCATATAAGGTGCACTATACGTTATCCTGTGGAGCGACTTATAGGGTGCCCTATAGGGGACATTTTAGGGTGCCATGGCGGACAGTGCACTTTATAATGTGCCCTATGGAGTGCCTTATAGGGTGCCTTATGCGGCACCTTCAGTTACGGCACATGAGGGCGTGTTTGCTGGCAGCAATTAATAAAATACAAATAAAGTGCTGCAGGAAACAATACGTACATTGCAAAGCTGATGCCTCAGCCAGCCTTACGTATTAAGCACACTGGGGAGCAAACTCATGACCCCTGTATCAGCAGTCAGTGCCTTAACCACTGTGCTACACTGCTGTTCCTCCTTGCATGTCAGCGCACCTACTTCAGATTTCCATGCGTGTAAATGCACAGTGCTGCCATCAGACACAGTGCTATGACCTTGCTGTGCCTCATAGGGCACCCTATATGGCGCCCTATAGGCCACCCTTTCAGCAACATTGTAGGGTGCCGTGGCAGACAGTGCACTTTAAAATGTGCCCTCTGGGGTACCCTATGAGGCACCTTATGTTACAATACTTTGAGGGTGTGTTTTCTGGCAGCACTAATTAAAATTAAAATAAAATGCCCCCTACAGCAATATTACCTATAACAGGTAATGCCTCAGCCAGCCTTCTTCATTAGGCACAGTGGGGGATTGAACCCATGACTCCTGCATCATTGGTCAGTGTCTTAACCATTGTGCTACACTGCTGCTCCTCCTTGCATGTCAGCGCACCTACTTATGATTTTCATTCCTTAAACTGCACCGTGCTGCCATCAAAAACAGTGCTGTGACCTTGCGGTACCTCATACGGCGCCCTATAAGCAACATTCTAGGGTGCCTTGGTGGACAGTGCACTTTCAAATGTGCCTTATGGGGCGCCTTATGTTAACACGCTTTGAGAGTGCGTTTGCTAGTAGAGATAATTAAAATAAAGATAAAATGCCTCCTAAAGCAATCTTCCCCATAATAGGTAATGCCTCAGCCAGCCTTCTTCATTGGGCACAGTGGGGGATTGAACCCATGATCCCTGCACCATTGGGCAGTGTCTTAACCATTGTACTGTGGCTCTGTTCCTGTGCTTGCACATCAGCGCGCCGCTTATGCTTCCCGTGCAACTTTCTCATGCGCTAATGTGCGGGGCGCACATTAGCGCATGATTAATCCCAGTTTTGCTTTTTTCTGACTGAAACGCCCACTCCTTATATGGCATCCGCACACTAGTGCGGCGCACACCCTAACTGGGTTTTAGTAAACATACCCCTTAGTATTTTTGTAAACAAAAGGTATATATAAAATATAAATGTAGATCCTTTTCAATAAGCATAACAATATGAGTAAACAGTGCTCATTCTAATTAGCAACTGCCTAAACAAAATATAGGTAAAGTCCTTACAATATAGACTAGTGCTTCACGGCATTTTATAACATCAATCCCAATAGGAAGGAGTATAGCTTCTAACAGAATGGCCACAATCTCTCAGGTGTGACTAAAGTCTATCTTATACCCGGTTCCCAGTGAGAGTGCTGTGGAAACTTAAAAATATTTGAGGACTGATCTTATAATTGCAGTGCCCACCAGGATCTGTGCAAGTTACTCACTAATCATGGTGTTTAAGAGATCCTTTTCAGGTGAGAGGCCTAAGAAGGTTCAAGGCATTTGTGGTTGGGCCTCATAGCGATACTTCCTCGGGTTCTTCTTGGCCTATTTTCCCCTGCCTATTCATGTCTCTGCCGAGGCATAAATATACAAGGTTCTTGTTCTTCAGGCCTTGGGGATCCTCGAGGAGTCTTAAAGCAGTCAGAATTCCGGTAGCCCAGATCATCACACTCAGAGCAGCACATTTATTGCCTTTCCCAAGGCTGTAGCCTCACCTTCTGTCTCTCTCTCTCTCTCTTTCTGATTCTTTTTTCCCAAACTGCCCCTGGATCGTTGCTGACAAGCAAGACCATGGTTTGGGTTGTTGTTTTTTTTTCCCCATTGAACTCAAGTTAATGTTATTGTTTTATTTGTCTACTAACTTTACAAATATTCTCATATTTCCTAGGAACTAAGCTCCATCTTTCCACTAAATGTGATCTATATGCTTGGGAACAAAGCAATTTCAGATCAGCCTCTTTCCAAAATTCTATAATGTCTGTGTATACTGAACCTCTACATAATGTACTGCTACAACAAGTATTTTGGTAACATAAATGCAAGTGTATAAACTAAAGGAAATTTGTATGTCATAGTGCTACAATATACTGTATTTCTAAAACTGAAATTTTAAAAACTTTCAAAACAAAGTACAATTTTTTTTCTCTGGACCCCAACACATAAAATTCAAATGCAGAAAAACAGATGAATTTATCCTAAAATCCAATATTGTAATAAATTAAACTGGAAAGATCAATATAGCCAGCACCCATGGTGCTACTGTCCTGTTCATCAGCCATCCGCACCGAGCTAAACCATGCAAAGTAATTAACTTAAATCTTACAGTTCAGGAAACAGACATTCAAATAACATGAAACTGCAGAGGTGAATTCAGATTAATACTTTGTCACATTTAAATTAAACCCTTATACATAATACTTGAGACTGGTATCAAACTGATCTGAAACAATGAAGTTAGGTTAAAACAATTTGCTTAGAGTAACAGTTCAACCTTGATGTTATCTCAAACACAAATAGCAAAGTAAACAGCAGGTCTCTCTTGTGTCCAGATTCCTTCAGGTAAATGCAGATTACTATATAGTTGAACAAGAGAGAGAAAAGTCCTGAATACTAAGAGTTTAAAAATAAAAAGTTGCTTGAGAATTGTCACTAATTGTGATTACTATTAAATTCCTATAGTTACAACTCTGTGTGTTTTGTTATATATGAACAATAATTATGCCCTCTATGAGGTGCTTGCCACAATATATAAAATTCTCTTTTAACCTTTTAAGTTTGCTTGATAGCATACAGTCAAAGACAAAAATAAACATATAACATATTACCTTCTTATTCACCCAAACTTTAATCGTTTTCAAGTTGCAATCTCATAACTACTGGCTCATACAATCTCGTAATTACTGGCTCAGAATGCCCCATTGTCCTGACAGGGTTCTCAACCCCTACTTTGAAAGTCAAAGAAAAACAGAATAGCTCCCACCAGACCTTTCTGACATCATCCCAGCCCTTTTACCATCGTCTAGGGGGAGCACAGCGACAGCTGGAGAAAAGGTCTGAGATTTCTCACACTTTGGCATACACCCAGTCAAGCAGATATCAGCTCTCTTAGTTTTAGGCAAAGGTAACTCCACAATACCCTTTATTCTCTCCGGATTTATTTTCTCTTTCCTTCACTTATGAGGTGTCCCAAATACTTAACCTCCCTCTTCACAGATTGTAATTTTTTATGACTTTTTATTTATTTATTTATTTTTTTGAACTTAGCAGGCCCAAAACACGTACCTCAAATCTACTACACTGAACCATTTGTGGTCATGCAGAATTTTGCTCCACAAGATATATAAGGGTTTGGGACCAGAGGGTTTAGACAAGCTTATTCAAATTCCTTAAATGCTGCCCCAGCCACTAAAACATATTACAGAGGTTCTTAATTTAAACAGAAGACAAATCAAAGCTTACAAGTGCTTTCTTAAGAAATTTCACCCCACATACTGAGCTAGACCCTCCCCCCTCCTTTTCTCTTTAAAGGGGATATTTGAAGCCCACCCCTCTCCCTTGATTCCTCCACTTCAGACTTACCAGTCACATAAAGGGTTAACGCCTAACAAATCCAAGCAACCAAAACAGCAGGAGGACAGATACTTTCCTTTGTGCAAAGGAAACAACAGTATTTCATCATTAGCATCTTTCCCAAGGGACTAAGACTACAGTTCTTATCATTCTCCCCCTTTTCCTTACCGCGGTCTGTGCACAGAATTACTGAATTGCTGCAGTGCTTGCTTTTAAAGCAACGATTTCCACAATCTGGTTCACAACACCTCTGCTCTGTTTAACCCGAGGATTTTCCAACTAGCAGAGAAACATCTCCGCAGAGGGCGAGGTGAGACTGTTGAAATCAACAGGACGCATCTTCGCACCTCCACTCAGCAGGAGTCACTTTATTGTGGGAAAATCCCAGCGAGCCCCAGCTGTTATTTACACCTTTACCTTTGGCCAACCTGGCCAATGAGACTCAGAGAGGAATATTGTGAAGCAGGTTAAGAGCTCTTAACATATATCTGTGGGTTTTTTTCCTTAGTTGTTCCCCCAAAACTGAAATCAGGAATTTTTTTTTTTCGTTGTTTCAAAACAAAAGTGCATTTTTTTTTCCCGCAGCTGGCAGTACAGAAGTAATGTGAACACACAAAGCAATGCCAGGCTGGTTATCTGTACAGTCTGCTTTTAAGGTTCTTACTTCAGTGAACAATACATTCCGATCCCAATCCATTGCCTCAGAAAATCCATTCCATGCTACAATACAAACTCATACAGACAAGAAGAAAAGAACTAGCTGTCCCAACACATTAGTTCACAATTAATGGATGAGCGAGCTACAGCAAACCCTGGGAGATGTTTCGCTTTTAAATTTTATGAAAGATTTAGTGGGTCAGTCCCCCTTACGAAGGGACCCTCCCATTAGCTAAAGAAGACAGGAAAGGCTGGAAGAATAGAGAGACAAATAAACACCGCTTGTCACTTGCATTCCAGGGACGCGGAGTCATCGGTTTTACCTTCACCAGAGACGGGGGGGGGGGGGGTCATATAGGCACATAGATAAACTAAGCACAGTAAACATGCTAACAGACTTCTTCTGCAGAATTAGCAAATGTCCTGTAACCTACACCAAATAAAAAAAACTCACTCTATTAAAACAAACATGTCCTTGATGTAAACAAACACTACGATTATTTCTTGTTTAACAAACCAACATGTAAGTGTAACCTACACCGACAGCATATGTAAGATGCCTTTTTTAACTGCAGTTTTAAACCTTATCACAACATGTAGCTGCACACGCACTCCCGCAGATTCTGGAGCGGTCCCCTTACCTTGGGAACCCCCATCCTCTAATTAATTCACAACAAATGCACGTCTGGCCACTTGCTTTCTGCACAGTACCCGTCACTAGCGCTATATCGCTTCGGTGTTATGGCAGGAGCGTTTTGCCAAACTCACACAGGCACACAAGCACACAGAGAAGGATATTACCACAGACCCAGCAGGACGTCCCTGTTATTCACTGCACTACCAAAGTGCATATTTCCCAGCGCTACCAAAGCGCATATTTTCCAGTGCTACCAAAGCACAAACCCAAAATAAGCTCCCAAAGCATCAAGGTAAAAATTCCAGTACAGCCACCAAAGCTGCAGCAATTTAGGGAGTTTTAAAACCCAGTGCAACGGAGAAAGGCCAACTTCTGACACCAAATTGTAAGGGTGGGGTCCTTTTCCCTTCCCAGCACTTATATCACTTACCCTGGGACGTCCGTTAATCCTCTGGGTCCAGGAATTTACCTTACCTTCTCTGTCTGGGATCCCAGGGGAACAAACACACACACACACTCGCACATAAGTAGCATGTAAGTTTATTCCGTACATTAGAAGTGCAGTCTATCTTTTATACAGTATCAAAAACATATATACGTCATAAACCCATCCCAGCAGCATAGCCCTGCTCCTGATATTGCTAATTAGCAACCGTACAAACTGGTACCTGTCTCTGTGAAGATCACTGAATCTTGTCTTAGCACAACACATTCCTTTCTATCTAGGTATTCACATATGGGCCTCATGGTCCCTCTGTACAACAAGAAACTTATTTTCCCCTTACAGTTAGCTTCCTTGATTTCTTTGAGCATTTCATCATCCATTTGTTCATTCTGGCCCGGTGGTCGATAGTACACCCCCACTGCCATCGCCTTCCCCTTTTTACATGGAATTTCAATCCATAGAGATTCTACAGCAAATTTTGTTTCCTACAAAATTTTAATCCTTTCTGACTCAATGCCCTCTCTAACATAGAGCGCAACCCCTCCACCAATTTGATCAGCTCTATCATTATGATATAGTTTGTACCCAGGTGTCACAGTGTCCCACTGGTTGTCCTCCTTCCACCATGTCTCTGATATTCCAATCATATCTAACCTCTCATTTAGTGCTATATATTCTAACTCTCCCATCTTATTTTTTAGACTTCTAGCATTTGCATACAAGCATTTTAGAGACTGTATTTTATTCATATTAATTTGGCTATTGGTAGACATGGGTAATTTGGGATCTTTAAGCTCTGTCTGCTCCATACTCGAGGGCATTTGGGCTACTTTACTCTTTTTTGGAACCCCTCTGCTTTTGGTAGTATCCTTCAAGGATGCATTCTTCTGAACCATCCGCTCTTGGGCGACTGTCAGCTTTCCCCTATTATCTAGTTTAAAAGCTGCTCTCTCCCCTTTTTAAAGGTTAATGCCAGCAGCCTGGTTCCATCCCAGTTAAGGTGAAGCCCATCCCTTCGGAAGAGCCCCTCCTTTCCCCAGAATGTTCCCCAGTTCCTAACAAATCCAAAACCCTCATCTCTGCACCATTGTCTCATCCACACATTGAGACTCTGGAGCTCTGCCTGCCTTTTGGGTCCTGCACGTGGAACGGGAAGCATTTCGGAGAACGCTACCCTGGAAGTTCTGGATTTCAACTTCCTACCTAAAAGCCTAAATTTAGCCTCAAGAACCTCCCTACCACATTTTCCTATGTCATTGGTACCAACATGTACCAAGACAGCAGACTCCTCCCCAGCACTATCTAAGACCTTATCTAGGTGGCGCGTGAGGTCCGCTACCTTCGCACCAAGCAGGCATGTTACCAGGCAATCCTCACGTCCACCAGCCACCCAGCTATCTACATCCCTAATGATCGAATCACCAACTATAACGGCTGTCCTAACCCTTCCCCCACGGGTACATGGCCCTGGTGAAACATCCTCGGTGCGAGAGGGTTTTACATCACCTGGAGGACAGGTCCTAGTTACAGGATCACTTCCTGCCACACCAGGGTGATGCTCTCCTGTCACGTGACCTCTCTCCTCCATGGCAACAGGGATGCTGCCAGACTGGAGGTGGGACTTCAGGACTATATTCCTGTAGGTCTCGTCTATGTACCTCTCTGTCTGTCTTATGTTTTCCAAGTCTGCTACTCTAGCCTCTAGAGAACGGACTCGTTCCCTGAGAGCAAAGAGCTCCTTGCACCTAGTGCACACGTAAGACCTCTCACCAACTGGGAGAAAATCATACATGTGACACTCAATGCAAAAGACTGGAAAGCCCCCATCTCGCTGCTGGACTGCTGTCTGCATCTTAGTTTTAAGTTTTTGTTTAGATCTTTAAGTTCTTTACTTACTAAGGGTTGCCAATAAAACTGTACCTAATACGTTTAATATACCTTGTTCACCTGAAGCTTAATTCATCTCAGGTCCTTAGTGTATGACTGATTTGGGTAACGAGCTTCACCTGAGAGCACCTCCTGTCTGTTAAAATGTGTAAGTACCTATAAAGCTACGATTATCCCAGGGGTGGGTGGGTGTGGGGAGGGAGGGAGGAAGGGAAATAACACTTATTAAAAGAGGTCTGCTACACAGTACCCTGTCCTGTGCTGCTGAGGAAGCTATATTCTTATTTGATTTAAATTATAGCTCTTTGCTGCTGCTAGGCTCTAACTTATTATGAAATTTAAACTACAAGCTCTCTGCTGGGTTCTAAATTTAACCAGAAAGCTCTCTTCTGTGTTTTAAATTTAAACTAAAAGTACTTTGCTGATGCTAGGCCCTGAGTGACTATTAAATTTAAACTACAAGCTCTCTGCTTGGAGATCTACCCTTTGAGGACCGGCTGGACTTATGTTTAGTTACCTGAGATCCACGGGAGGAAGAGGAAGCCCTGGAAGACGTCGATGCCACCGAAGCTGCATCAGAGGGAAACAGGGTACTGAGCTTAGCAGCTCGGTTCTGCCGACCTCTTTTAGACATCATGGCACAGGACATACAATCCGTGACGGAGTGGTCAGGACCTAAACATTTTAGACACCATTCATGGGTGTCGGTGACAGAGATGGTACCGCCACACTTGGTGCACTTTTTGAAACCCGAAGCAGGTTTCTCCATTTTAGGAAAACCTTTTGGGCCTAAGGCCCAAAATGCCGCGTGCACCTGGGAAAAATGGGAAGAAGTATTAAGTATATATATATATTTTTTTTTTAAAGAACAGAAATAAAGAAAGAAAAACTGGCGGTACTGGTAAAGCGTCGAGGAAGGCAGACGCGACCACAAAAAAAGAAGTAATAAGGAAGAATTTTCTGCGGTGACAGGAACAACGACCTGCTGGCTCCGCGGAAAACGAAGAACTGGAGAGAGGCAGTTGGGAAAGGCAGGAAGGCAGCACGCAGGTGCTGTGGGATGCTCCCAAAAGCTTTCTAATTGGACGCTGGGGAGCGTTCCCATGCAGGCTCCGTCGGTACCGACGATACCCATATGTGAAGACTACATTCCTGCTTGTTCCTGGAGATAATATAATTCAGTATGTAGATGACATTCTGATTCAGTCTGAGAATGAAGCTGTACACTGGAATCATGTAAGAGAAATTTTAAAAGCCCTCTTACAAGCTGGTCTTAAAGTTAATCCTGCCAAGGCTCAATTGTGCAAATCACAGGTTTCCTTTTTAGGGGTTACAATTGGCCAGGATGGTAAATCTGTAGATTCTCAGAGGATAGAGCTAATACGGAAACTTACACTTCCTACAGATCAGAAATCACTCCAGTTCTTTCTAGGGCTCACTGGTTTCTGTCGTTACGTCATGCACAACTATGCTGAAGTGGCAGCTCCACTTTACTCCCTGCTAAAAAGTAACGGTTATGTTTGGGAGGAAGAACATACAGAGGCTGTAACTAAATTAAAGCACATTTTGACTTCTGCTCCGGTTCTGGCACACCCAGATCACACACATTTTATTCTGTACCCTGCAGTTGGAGAGAACAGTATAGGTGCAGCTCTAACACAATGCCTAGGAGTAGATCGCCCTATTGCCTTCTGTTCCAGAGTTCTCACTTCTCCTGAACTCAAAATGGGAAACTGTGAAAAACATGTACTGGCTTCCTATGCTGCTATGCAGAAATTTACATACATCATTGGTGCTCAAACCACATGTAAACTACAGCCATCACACCCCACTCAAATTCATTGTAGAGGGAAAGTTAGCATGTAGCAAGATTAGGACTGAGAGAATAGTCCAGTGGACTCTCATGTTGCAGGCACAGAATGTAAAGTTTGAATTGTTGAAAGAACCTAACGTGCAAGTGGCTGGAATCTTGCTGGAGGGGCAACCTCATGACTGTCAGTCCTCACCCAGTGCCCCTAATCACATGATCTTCTTCCTACAGTATACATTGATGGTAGTAGCCAATGTGAAGGAGGCAGGCGACTAGCAGGTTTTGCAATTGTACAATTGGACCCAAATAACCAAGTGGTACTGTAGTAGTCGATAAGAATGCAATAAATAATACCCGGAGTCAGGCAAAGATTCAAGCCAATTTATTTGTGCACAGGCTCAGATTGCAGTAGCATTCAAAAAAGGTCTGAGCCCAGAGCTCAGAAAAATGACAGTTTATATACTTTTCTTCTCCAGTCTAATACAGGCAAAACTTCTCATTGGTCGTGGTGGCCCACTTACTCTCATCCAATAGACATCTCTGACCAGGCCCAGGACTCGCTCCCCCTGCTTGGGTCTTACTAGCCACGGGTCAGCAAATGGAAATTACACTAACCTGGTAATTGTAGTTCCTGGAGGGTCCAGTTTAGTCCTCCAACATCGGGTAGTGCCCCTCCTCCTGCAGCCTGGAGACTGGACCAATCAAGTCTTCTGTAGTATATATGCAGACGGAGCTCCCAGAAGCCCCCAGTGTACTAGTAACAAAGCATACTTAACGAAACAACACATTAGATTAATATACAAAATGACATAATGAAAATGACATAATTAAAGAACACTTTGTTTCCCCCCCACAAAAATATCCAACTTTCTCCCCAAACGAGGAAGTCAGAACACTGTATTGCGCTGGAACCAACGCCCCAGAAATCAAAATACAGCTCCGTATCAGAAATCTCAGGAGCTGACTGAACACCTGAGAAAGAAAGAGCCATAGCCAAAAACGCGGCTGCAAAAAAGGTTCGAACGGCAAGAGGAACCGTCTTATGATCCACCGTTCGGAAAGCGCGCCGCATTTTTATAACAGATAGTCGGGAGGGAAGGAGGACTAAACTGGACCCTCCAGGAACTACAATTACCAGGTTAGTGTAATTTCCATTTCCTGTTCGGTAATCCAGTTTAGTCCTCCAACATCGGGATGTAACAGAGCAGTTAAGACCGGGCGGGACCTTGCCATCCGGCGCGCAGAACCGCCGAACAAAAGAGGAATCCCGAGCCGCTGACACATCTAAACGATAGTGTGTACTGAAAGCATGCAGAGACGACCAGGTGGCCGCCTTACAGATATCTGCTGGCGGAACTAGGCTATACTCCACCCAAGCGGTCGTCTGAGCCCTAGTGGAATGATCCAGTAGCCCCTCCGGAACAGACCGCTGCTGCAACAGATACGCAGACGCGAACGCTTCCTTGGGCCATCTTGCAACGGAGGCCTTAGCCGCCGCTTCCCCTTTACGTGCACCACCGAAGAGCACGAATAGCCGGTCAGTCTTCCGAAAAGATTCGGTAGCCTTCAAATAACGACGAAGTGCACGACCCACATCGAGACGGTGAAGACTTCTGTCCGCCGACCCGACAGAGTGGGAAGAAAGAACTGGAAGAAACACGGCCTGATTCACATGAATAGGGGAAACCACCTTCGGCAAAAAGGAAGGGACCGGGGAAAAAGACAAAAAAGACAAAAAAGGTTCTCGGCAGGACAACGCATGTAGATCTGAAATACGCCGTGCCGAACAGATGGCTACAAGAAAACCGTCTTCAGCGTAAAATCTTTCAGAAACACCCTACTCAGGGGTTCAAAAGGTTCACGAACCAGGGCCCGCATCACTAGATTCAAGTCCCCCGGAGGAACGAAAATCCTGCGGGAGGGCCGCAAATGAAAAACAGTCGTAAGAAAACGACGTACGTCCAGATAAGAACCGCGGAGACGGCCTAAAACTTTGCCTCGATAACAAGAGATAGCCGCCAACTGGACTTTCAGGGAACTAGCCGCAAGGCCCTTATCAAAAGCAACCTGAAGAAACTTAAAACGACGGAAACGGAAACCGTCGCCGCCCGGACTCCACGCCGGGAGCACCAGTCTTCAAAGATCCCGCAAATCCGAACGTAAGTAAGAGAAGTGGACGTTTTCCCCGCCCGCAGTAGGGTAGAAATCACCGCGGGGGGAGTAACCCTTCTTTTTCAGCCGAGCCCTCTCCATGGCCAAACCGTAAGCGAGAATCGACCCACTTGGGGCATCCGCAAGGGTCCCAGAAAAAGAAGATTCGGCAGCGTGGATAGGAGCCAAGGAATGCCGTCGCTCAGCCGGACCAGATCGGCATACCAGGGCCACCCAGGCCAGTCCGGGGCCACCAGTAACACTCGACCCCGATGGCCCTCGATGCGCTGAACGACCCGGCCAATCAGAACCCACGGAGGAAAGACATAAAGAAGGCCGGACGTTGGCCACGGCTGAATGAGAGCGTCGAGCCCCTCGGACATGCGCTCCCTTTGCCTGCTGAAGAAGCGTCCTGTCTCGGCCGATTGAAATGTCGCCATGAGATCCATGAAGGGCGCCCCCCCCCCGACGAACTATTTGCGCGTAAACTTGCGGGTTTAGCTCCCACTCTCCGGGGTCCACCCGCACTCTGCAGAGAAAATCGGCCTGAACATTGTCTGCGCCTGCAATAGGCGCTGCCGAGATGGCCGGAAGACGAGACTGCACCCAATTGACCAAGGCCATCGCTTCTGATTCCAGGGCCATGCTGCCGGTGCCCCCTTGGCGATTGATGTAAGCTACGGTGGTCGCAATGTCCGAGAGGACTCGCACCGGCCGGTCGAGAACTAGGGCTTTGAGGCCAAGAGGGCTAGCCGCACCGCCCGCAATTCGAGGCGGTTGATCGACCAAGAAGTCTCCAGGGGAGACCATTCCCCTTGAGCGAAGCGGGTCTCGCAGTGAGCCCCCCAGCCGGTTAAGCTGGTATCCGTTGTGAACGGAACCCAAAGTGGAGGCTCCAGGGAATCCCCCGCGCCAGGTTCTCGGAGGAGAGCCACCACCGGAGTGATCGGCGAACCGCCCTTGGGCAAGTCAATCTCCTGTTCAACGAGTCGAATTGGTTGGACCAACGGCGCAGCAGAGCACTCTGCAGCGGGCGCATGTGGAAGCGCGCCCAGGGCACCACCTCCAAGGTTGCTGCCATCGTACCGAGGAGCTGTAGCTATCACCATGCAGACGGAGCGGGCATCCCCCTGAAGAGTCAGACAAGAGACCGAATGCGGCGCTCCGGTAGGCACACCAAGCCCCGTGCTGTGTCGAGGCTCACTCCCAGATACTCGAGATCCTGAGTCGGGCACAGACAACTCTTGCATTCTTTCACCACCCAGCCGAGGGACCGCAGCAGAGCCACCACCCTGCTCGTGACGTGCACACACTCCCGACTGGACTTTGCCCGAATCCACCAGTTGTCGAGATACGGATGGACCAGGATGCCCTCTTTGCACAAGGCCGCCGCGACCACTACCATCACGTTTGTGAAGGTGCGGGGGGCCGTGGCGAGACCAAACGGCATGGCCGGAAATTGGAAGTGGCCCCACGGAAGAGCGAAGTGGAGAAACCGTTGATGAGACGGCCGGATGGGAATGTGTAATGTGGTCTGCAGCGGCTGTGGAAGATCCTGCAGCAGGGGCTCTGAGGAGGGGGGAGATAAGGTGCTGAGGGACCCAGCTAGCAACGCAGTGGGTATGGGGAAAGCCTCCGGGATGCAGCGTGCAGGTGTAACACAAGCAATCTATTAATGTACCCTTCGGCTGATTACATTTCACATATAATACAGCCAGAGAAAAAAGCATTGTAGAGACTTAAACCACCTTTCCTCTTCTTGTGTGGGGTTTCATTTATTTATTTATTTATTTTATTTTTTATTTTTTTTTGCATTTAAAACAAAAAGCAAGGAAGGCTCAGGGAAACCCAAGACTGTTTAAGAAAAGGATTTTGAAACTCCACGTGCCTCCACAGCATGATTAAGTGTGTGGAAACTGCTGTTTAGAGCTGTTTCCTCTAAAAAGAAACACTGAAGAGAAAAACAAAACAGCCGCTGGCACCGAAAAACTGTCAGGTATTCGCAGAACTGAGAAGGGAACTGTCAGTCATTCACTGTGCTGGCATAGAGAAACTTTCAAGGTCAGGGTAAGGCAATTACAGTGACTGAAAGTAGGGAAATTAGAGTGGGATCCCTCCGCAGCCATTCAGACCTCCATGGTAGGGGCTGAAAGGTGTTTCTGGGGAGGGATGTAGAAGCTCAATCCAGCCATAGGAAAATTACAGTGAGCATGCTTAATTAGGCCGAGCCCAAAACAGTCAGGATCCAAAACACTGACTTAAAACCTCAACCAAATGGTATATTGAATAAGACAGGTACAATAATCAGTAGGACGTACAAAGTAACCCGGCTGCAGTTTGTGGACTAAAAAGTCAAAGTAGGCACTTCCAAACTCAGGGGCAGCCGGTCCGGATACAGCTGAAAGCATCCCAGAGCAGCTGAGGCAAGGAAGAAAAAACAAAAACAGAGTACTCACAGTTTTCTTACAGAAAATGATACCTGAACTTCCTGGAGGTATCCAAACTCTCGTGGTAAAGACTCAGTGCAGCGTAAAGCCAATGGAGAGCTCCCCCAAAGCCAAGCTCCGGAGTTCCCAAGTTCCTCAGGGGAAGCAAGATGCTGGGGGAAGAGCAGAGCTGATGCCTGAGGTCCCTGTGTTTCTTCTGACAGCCTATGCAGCGTAAACCTGAATAAGGCACAGGGAGAACTAAAAAGAAATAACTGCGTCTCGCAGGAACAGGCATTTAACAATATTCCCCATAATAGGTAATGCCTCAGCCAACCTTCTTTGTTGGGCACAGTGGGGAATGGAACCCATGAGCCCTGCACCCTTCGTCAGTGACTCAGCATTGTACTGTGGCTCTGAATTGCATACTGTTCTCTATCCATGCCTTCTGTACTTTTTATCCATTATGTTCATACATAGGCAGAGAAAAAAGTAACCTCTGCACAACTGACATCTAGCAAGTGTTGTGGAAAAAAAAACTGAAACAATATAGCTTTTAGAAGCCAGCAGAGAAGTAATCTGGCTTCCCGCCAAAAACCGAGGCTCATTAGCTATTCAAAATGGCCACCAGCAAAAATAAAACACCAAAAGAGTGAATTAAAACCCCCAAAAGCTAAGGAATTAACTTAAAAAGTCACAGAAGAAGGTGGGAGGGTTGCAGGCATGAGAGAAATGCCTAAAATCGCTGAAAAATCAAGAAAAATCAATCGAGTTACCACAGAGCTGCAAACAGCAGTGGGAGAAGACATTCCAGGTCTGAAGAAACTGCAGCACAGCTCTTGCAGATGCCAGAGTCAGTCATTGTACCTCTGCGGGACCCACAAATCACACATTGAGGTTTGGCAGCCATGCTAAGGCAACCTGCTTCCAGGGGGAAAGAAGGAAACAAGAACAGGGAAGCCCACAGCAAAGGGACTAACCGTATTCAAATCAGTACAGCTTTAAATTTAAAACGTTTTTTTTTTTTTTTTTTTTTTTTTACAGAAAACAAAATACTCCCCAGAATCCTAGGGGTGCCCTGAGCAAAATCGCCAGCAAAAGAAACCGTGCACAAGTGTTAAAAAGTGCCCTTAAAAAGCACACTTTAGAAATCCAAAATGGCCGCCGCACTTTTTCACCCACAATAAAAAAAGGCGCGAAAATACAAAGGTAACCAAATAATATGGAAAAGAAAGAAAACGACCCTCTAATACAGGGCAAGTGAAAAAAATCAGGAAAAAGTGCAATTCGGAAGCCAGGGGAGCCGACAGAGCCTCTGATAATGCAAAAAACAACAGAGCTGAAAAGATAAAGCAAGGCAAATTCCTACCAGCTCAGGGAACAGCAAGGAACTCAGCCAACTCCTCCAAGTGACAGGCAATGCTGTAGCAGGTATGGCTCTTCCCCGAACAGTCTTGGGGAGAGCTCAACCCAGGTTTCAGATATTCCCAGGCAGGAAGGCAGGAGCCCAATGCAGGTCTGGCTTCCCCCAGGATGTCCCCTGTGGCAATGCTCCTTTTTTTTTTTTTTTTTTTTTTTAAAGATACAGCTACCTAGCAAAGAAATGGTAAATAAAGGACCCAAAATAAAACCCCAAAAGAACTAACTAACTAGTGTTGCTCCTTCAAGTGTCACTTAGTGTGCCCAGAAAGGGCACAGAAGTCTGCAAGCTGCAAGGAGACTGGACACACTGGGGGCTTCTGGGAGCTCCGTCTGCATATATACTACAGAAGACTTGATTGGTCCAGTCTCCAGGCTGCAGGAGGAGGGGCACTACCCGATGTTGGAGGACTAAACTGGATTACCGAACAGGAACTAGACATAACACTAAACATAATACTTCTGCTAAAGTATACAGTATATTTCGCTACTCTTGCAAGGTCAGTTAGCTACAAAGATAGTGGAAGGCATATCAGAAGCATTCTCATCAAAAGCAAAACAAAGCAAGGCCAAACAAAGCAAGGTTAAGACGTGTTTCTAATAGCTACTGGTGATTTCTGTAATATTCCAGGCACATATCTCTAGCCCTGGCTCAAAATTCTAAATAATCAAAACGCTAGACAAAATATTCTTACACTGTTCAGCTTCTCTACTATATTTTCATCCTAATTACAAGGTCAGTGCACATCTAGCAAAGATACAGTGGCGCGGCATTCTACTGAAACAGACATCTGGCTAATCTAAACAATAAACAGTAAGAAAGTTTTAATTCTCTTATCTCCAGGAGAGCAGAACATGTTATCAAACTAGAATAGAACGGTATTTCTTTCTAACAGCTAGCTAACAGCATTCTGTAATTTTCCAAAGTCAGCAATAACATTCTAAAGCAGGGGAAAGGGGCTTTAGGCCTAGCTTCAGGCCTAGCTCTGCTACATACTAGGCCATCGCCTATCACATTCCCCCCTTTTGATTATTCTCACCTGCAAGTGAGAAAGGGTGAGAATCAAATCACACATATAGTATGCCATACTAGGGTGGAGGGATCATTTTGTGGTATAGGGTAGTAGCCCTACGTTGCTAGGATTCGTGTAGCTGCCTTATGTTAAGTTTAATATACGTAAGCATAAGGGGAGGAAACATGGGATACATAATCAAACAGCCACAATCAATAATACATTTGATACAAGTGTCTTTGTCAAATCATATAGCATGCCTAGTGTATAAGCGGAGGGGCAGGAGACATAGGAGGAACAAATGACATATATACTGTTCATCATAGCAATAGGCCCGTTCTCATGACCCACAAAAATAAGAACCATTCCTATTAATAGCAGCACCTGTATCAGAGGTCGGTAGCAGTA
The DNA here is from genome assembly GCA_033557465.1 of Ichthyophis bannanicus. Taxonomy (NCBI): domain Eukaryota; kingdom Metazoa; phylum Chordata; class Amphibia; order Gymnophiona; family Ichthyophiidae; genus Ichthyophis; species Ichthyophis bannanicus. The sequence goes on from CM066033.1 coordinate 552,572,302, forward strand.
CATGTCAAAAAGGTAGGTAGCACATGTATGAAAATGAGCAACACATGTACTAAAGTTAAAAAAATCTGGGTTCTGAGAGCTGGCGAGTAGCAATCAAAAGGGCTCCATTCTCATTGTTCCATCGCAGTTCCCATAACAGGAGAGGAAAGATTCTGGCGGGGGTTGAGACAAGTCCGGGTATTCCCTGTTGTGCAAATACTAGGTTTGCAGGCTGCACAGGGAGGTAGGGCAAGAGTCAATTCAAAGCACCCCAAGGCTGCCGCCAAAACGAAGCAATAATAAGAATCCATAAAGAGCATAGTCTCTGGAAAAATGGTGGAACTGTCGGCTTCCACAACAGGTAGCAGACGTAGAGTTGATTGTAGGTCCTCACGCTTCTGCCGGACGTCGACCGACTACCAGCTTTGTGGCAGGAGTAGGGCTGTAGACGTCAAAGTATCACAGTCTTGTAGGATGTCTCAGTCTCCAACATAGTCTCTCAGTAGAACACAGTTTCTCAGGATGGTGGTAGCCGTCGTAGAGTGAGCCACAATGGAGTTTCAGGATCATTTATGGAAGTCCACGACCAAGTTCAGAAGCGGCTGCTGGAATGCAAAACTGGAGGACGTCTGTTCCCTTGACGTCCAGGAGCAGGTTGGTAAAGTTCTTACAATGACGGATCTTTTCTTTGCAGCGTGAGTCGCAATGGTGCTGCAGGATTGGCGATCGAAGTCCAGGGACGATTCTCAGGTACTGCTGCTGGTTTTACACGACTGTGGTGATTCCAGGAGTCGATCTCTGCCACTTTCACTGCTGTTGGGATTGATAGCAAAACGATATATGGCCCTTTCCAATGGGGCGCCAGCGGTGTCTTCTTCCACTCTGTCACCCACACCGAGGCTCCAGGCTTGAAAGGATGCAGGGGCTTGGATGGGCTGATCTCGTACCCACACATGAAGGATCCTGCAAAACAGAACTTAAAACCAATAGTGCTTATCTAGTAATTTCAGATCCTATCTGTCACACATCTCCTTTTACTCTCTATACAATAGGCTACATAATCTCAGAATCTCAAAAGGGGAAACTCCTAAAGACTTAGCTGGGGCTAAGTATATCCTATGAAGGGCTATAGGAAGAACCTGGGGCCAGGGCTGAGGACTTAACTACCAGATCAAGGGTCACCACTGCATATTTAACACAACTATGTCCATTAATGATGACAAGACTGCTTTCATCCACAAAGAAAGTTTTGTCTGGGCGGTCCAAGGGGATATCAGTTGAGTCTAGGCAACTGGAGTACACAATGTCCATTACTTCCAAGCAATCATGGTAAGGAGGGCCTGGACTGACGGGCAATAGGGTGGCTGGGTTTAGAGTTTGGCTGACACTTAATTGCAAGTTAGGATTCTCACATAGCACATTTTGATACTTCAGCATTGGGGCGTTGGTGAGCCAATGGTTTCCTTTGTGCTCCAGCAGGGTAAAAACAGAGTGTGGTACAGTAACTTGAAGATTTTGTCCTAAGGTGAGCTTGTCAGCTTCGCTCACTAAGAGGGCTGTGGCTGCTACAGCTCTCAGGCAAGGTGGCCATCCTTTGGCAACAGGATCCAATTGTTTCGACAGGTAGGCCACAGGTCGCTGCCAGGACCCAAGAGGCTGGGTCAAGACTCCTAATGCATTTCCACTTGACTCATGGACATATAGACGAAATGGTCTCTGCACATCCGGTAGGCCCAAGGCTGGGGATGACATCAATGCTGTTTTCAGTGATTCGAATGCTTTATCTTGTTCTGAGCCCCATTCCAGGGGAGATCGTTCCATCCCCTGTGTGACTTGGTACAAGGGTTTTGCCATGAGCGCAAAATTTGGTATCCATATTCGGCAGTAGCCTGCAGCTCCCAAGAAAGCTCGCACCTGTTTTCTGGTGGTGGGGGTTGGGATGCGGCATATTGCTTCCTTTCGCTCGAGTCCTAATGTCCGGGTTCCTTTAGACAGGTGGAACCCTAAATATTTCACTTCTGTCTGGCACAGCTGCGCCTTGGCTCTGGAAACCTTGTATCCAGCTTCATTCAAAAGGTGCAGGAGGTCACTTGTAGCTTGTATACAATCAGATTTGTTATTGGTGGCTATGAGCAAATCATCTACATATTGGAGCAAAATTCTTTTTCCCGGAGTACAGAGTAGCTTGACAAATCTTGACTGAGGGCTGCACTGAAGATAGTGGGTGAGTTCTTGAATCCTTGTGGTAATCGAGTCCAAGTGAGTTGCCCTCGCCGTCCTGTGGTAGGGTTTTCCCATTCAAATGCAAACAAAAGCTGACTGGCCTCTGTCAGGCATATACGGAAAAAAAAGCATCTTTTAAGTCCAAAACAGTAAAGTGAGTGGCTTCTGCTGGAATCAGTCCCAGGAGGGTGTAAGGATTTGGTACTACTGGATGTATGGTTTCAACTGCACTGTTCACTCGACGTAGATCCTGCACTGGGCGGTAGTCACCTGTCCCAGGCTTCTTGATTGGGAGAAGGGAGGTGTTCCAGGGTGACTGGCATTCCTTGAGAAGTCCATACTTCAGTAGTTTCATTAAGGCTGGTCGAAGAAGGGGATGCTGTTGCACATGCACTGGTTCTGCTCCTGGCTTAAGAGTAACAAGTACAGGAGCTATATTCTTTGCTAGGCCAGGTGGATTATTCTCTGCCCATACCCCAGGTGGGGCTGCAATGCTGGTAAGTGTACAGGAACTTGCTGTTTTGGATGCAGGTAAATAGAACCGCCATTCTTCTTCTCGGGGAACAGTCAGCACTATCAATCCAGCTCCTTCGATTAGGAAAACTTCCTCCACATCATTCAACTAAAGTATCAGCAAGAAGAACTGCTCTCTTCTCCATCTTACATTCACTTTCTCTGTCACATTATCTCCACAATTCACAGACATTCTAAACAACTTAATCGTGCTGTATTCATGCCCGCAAATCCATCCCGTTTCTGCAAGTTCTGTTTTATATCTCCCTGGGACTGACTTGACAAAAACTGCATTTACCATGCGCAAATTCTCCTAGGCTGCTGGATTGCATGGGGCATATAGTGAGGGCTGCCTGCACTATTTGGATTCCACTTGGGGTTAACAAAACTGATGGGTCTGAATTAGGTCAATCAAATCCTAAGGCTTCTCAGTGTAGGAGGCATAATGCAGTAAATCAGTAAATGAGTGGCGGGGGGGGGGGGGGGTGGTGGAACTGAGGGAGCTGGCCTCTAAAAATGTCTGATTAAAAGATTTAACCAAGAATGGGGACAAGCTGCATCTCTCCCTGTGCTCTAAACATAACGGATATGTGTGTGCTCATTCTAAATAAGAATAATTGAGCTAAAGTCCTTATAAGATAAAACTAATATTTTGCAACATGTTATAACAACAATCCTAACAGAAAGAACTATAGTTCATGACATGACGACTACATAGCTGTTACGTATAACTGGAATAAAATTACTTGGCAAAAAACTAACTGCCAGCCGTAATCAGCTTGGCTTTACAAAAGAAATTACTTTCAATTTTACAGTTTTTAGGAAGCAGATATTCAAAAAGACATTCATTCTGGATACATTTTCCATAAAGCGGGTGGACATCTAGAATACACATACACATTTTCCTTCCTAGTTTATTTTATTAACAATAAGCATGTCTTCTATGAGGCGCTTGCCGCAGTGTATCAGGAACTAAAACTCATACACGATTAACCCCTCATTCACTCAGGATTCAAAGCACTTTCAAGTTGCGATCTAGTACCGCTGGCTTAAATGCTGCAGAGTCCTGTCAGTGTTCGTAACCTCGGCTTCGTAGGGCAAAGGGAAAATACAAGCATCCTTTCCTATTGAAACCTGAGCCCTACATGATTTCTGCTCACTTGATCTGCACAGGAATTCGAGTAGGAACGTAACCCTTTCCAGGCTAAGCCTAATACTATCGAGATCCACAATCCTGACTAAACATTCTTATTAAATGATATATAATACATGACCATAGCAGAAGGCACATCACTATTACAAAATATTGAATAAAAACAGGTATAATTCCCTAAAATAAGCACCCATTAGCCCAGCAGTAGAACGTTGAAAACATGCCTTCATAGGGTTAAAACATTTCCCTGCACAAACACGCCTCTTGTCAGTTTCACGCTGCGCTGCAAGACAGCTGAATGAGAGAGACAGCTTCTTGATTTTACAATGACTCTATGGGCTTGGCGTCTTCTTAACTATACTTTTACTATTTCATATGCGGTAAAGTGTCACAAATTACCCAACGGAATATAATCCTACCCTTATACTAGAAGGGAAACTCGTGGTTTCAACAGATAACAAAGCAAAGACAAACTCCCAACGCTTCCTCCTTTTCACAAGCACTCTTCACACAGACAAACATGCTAGCATTTTCCAAATTCCGAATTCCCGGGCTGACTGACAAACCAGAATTACCAAAACCGAAAGGGCTGATGGGTTCGCCCCGGGCACTACTTGCAGGGGTACTAGGATCGCCCGTGGAAGTTGATCAGACTTCCTTTACCTGTTACTGTACCAGAAGTGTCTCGAGACTTTCCCAAAGCTATCTGACTAAGAACCAGAAAAATCAATACTCACCGGATCCGGTAGCTAATGCGCTGCGTAACCAATCCCTCCTTGGGTTGAATCCTGGACTCCCCTCGGGTTCGAGGTGTTGGCCGGCCAGAAACAGCAACCTGCGGAGGCAAGGAGGAGTCTCCTCCGATACAAAAGGACCAGGGGCGCCAGAGACCCTCCTGCGATCAGTCAGGCTCGGCTCTAGCCGGACCAAACCTGTGAGGCGAGATGTCGGGGCATATTCACTTGCATACCATCCCCCACTCGCACATTCCCGGCCAACGCACCAGGAATATGTAGTAGCCGATAAGAATGTAATAAATAATACCTGGAGTCAGGCAAAGATCCAAGCCAATTTATTTGTGCACAGGCTCAGATTGCAGTAGCATTCAAAAAAGGTCTGAGCCCAGAGCTCAGAAAAATGACAGTTTATATACTTTTCTTCTCCAGTCTAATACAGGCAAAACATCTCATTGGTCGTGGTGGCGCACTTACTCTCATCCAATAGACATCTCTGACCGGGCCCAGGACTTGCTCCCCCTGCTTGGGTCTTACTAGCCACGGGTAAGCAACTAGACATAACACTAAACATAATACTTCTGCTAAAGTATATAGTATATTTCGCTACTCTTGCAAGGTCAGTTAGCTACAAAGATAGTGGAAGGCATATCAGAAGCATTCTCATCAAAAGCAAAACAAAGCAAGGTTAAGACGTGTTTCTAATAGCTACTGGTGATTTCTGTAATATTCCAGGCACATATCTCTAGCCCTGGCTCAAAATTCTAAACAATCAAAACGCTAGACAAAATATTCTTACACTGTTCAGCTTCTCTACTATATTTTCATCCTAATTACAAGGTCAGTGCACATCTAGCAAAGATACAGTGGCGCGGCATTCTACTGAAACAGACATCTGGCTAATCTAAACAATAAACAGTAAGAAAGTTTTAATTCTCTTATCTCCAGGAGAGCAGAACATGTTATCAAACTAGAATAGAACGGTATTTCTTTCTAACAGCTAGCTAATAGCATTCTGTAATTTTCCAAAGTCAGCAATAACATTCTAAAGCAGGGGAAAGGGGCTTCAGGCCTAGCTCTGCTACATACTAGGCCATCGCCTATCACAGTACTGCAGAGAGTATTCCTGTGGGTCAGCGTCAGCACAGTACTGTGAGCTGGCTGCTTTTGTGGCTTGTATGCAACAATATCAGGATTCACACCCAGAGATACAAATCATTTTAGATTCTGATTATGTCTTTAAAAGTGCCATTGCCCTGTTACCCTGGTAGCTGGCAAATAAATTTAAATCTACCGATGGGTCCACGGTGAAAAATTCATCACTGTGGACTATGGCACAAGAATTGAGTGAGAGGTTTCAGAGAGTACATTTAATTAAAGTGAAGGCACATAGGAAGAAAGGCCCTTTAGTGAAAGGAAACACATTAGCAGACTCACTAGCCAAGGAAGCATGCCATATAGGCCTCATATGGCCCTGGTATGAGCAGACACGCATGGTTGCTATTGCTACACGTTCCACAGATTATGATCAGATAATACCACCAGATTACTTCGTAGCACTGCAGACAAAGGACCCTGAGCTTTCCAATTTGAGGAAGCTTGTACAGGACACCCCAGATAACCTATATCAGCACACACCCTTTCTCACACTCACTATAGAGAAAGGCATTCTATGTGAACAAGAGAGGAAGGCTTGGTTATAGCTATCTCCAGAGCTCAAGGTAAAGAATGGATGCATTGGGTTCATGGTGCAGGTCCTATGGGACACCCTAAAGCAGAAGAAATGCAGACTATCCTTAATAGGTTGGTATGGTGGCCAGAAATGAAACATGATATACAGGATCATGTTTCCTCCTGTGTAATCTGTGCTTCATTTGGGAGGCAACCTAAAAAGAGAAGGGGACAGTTAATGAGAGCACTTCCTTGTGGCCCATTTGAGAGATTGCAAATAGATCATGTGGGCCCTCTTCCGTTAACAGCTAGGAAAAATAGATTTTTACTCACTGTTGTTGATTCCTTTTCTCATTGGATAGAAGCATTCCGTCCCAGATCAAATTGCTTGAACCACTGCAGAAATCCTAACTATGCAATTTTTTTACACGCAGGGTCATCCCTAAGACTATTGATTCTGATAATGGTCCTGCATTTGTTTCTCAGCTGATCAAGGAATTGTTTGATTTTCTAGGCATAGAACAACAACTCGACATTCCGTACCATCCACAGGCAGCAGGGCAGGTAGAAAGAATGAATCAAACAATTAAGGCCCACCTCAGCCCTATGCTTAATCTGACTGGGAAAAATTGGGATCGGGTGCTCCCGTTAGTCCTTATGCGTATCAGAGCTAATGTCTGCAAATCCACAGGCTTTGCACCTTACAAAGCCTTAATGGGAAGGCCAATGCCACGGTGGGAAAATCTGCTGCATCCTTTTCTTCCAGAAGACCAGACCGTAATTCTTACCAATGAGTGGATGAAATCCCTGCAGAACATCTAAAAGAAATTCAGACCACTGTGCTAGCTAACACAGAAAAAGTTAGAGATTATTTGCAGGAGGTGCATGTAAAAGGTTCCAATTTAAGGCCCCTCAAGGTTGGGAGTAAAGTAATGACCCTGACACCTAGACCAAACCTTCCCTTTGGAACTGCAAAGTGGGAGGGACCGTACTTAGTTACGAATACCTTAGGCCCAAGCCTATACCAGATCCTAATGCCCGACAACCAGCAGTATTGGAAACATATCACCCAGTTGAAACCATATGGGTAATACGTGTTTTATCAGTCTTTGTTTTCAGATACCACCTGATGACAGCACGGACAGATGCTTTCTGAAGACCGCATGGACAGCTGCTTTCTGAACAAAAGTTGCTTGAGAATGGTAACTATTTACTTCTGCTGTATAGTTGATGTGTCCTATATACTGGACATGTGTCTAATAGTTAAGTAAATAAATAGTAAACATTATTTCTGTGGTTGCATAGTATAAGTGGGGAGCACTAGTTTACCCCCTAGTAGAGTGAAACGAGTTAGCTTTTATTAAGTCCTGGTTTTCCTGTTGTTCTTGTATCTGCTCTCTTCTACCCAAGTTTCATTACAGGAACTATCATCCGAATATGCACGATTGGTTGGGCTAACTCCACAGATGGTGTATATCGCTATCAAGAAATACCCCCACCTTCCCCGGAAGGAAAGGATCTGATCATCCTGAGTTTCTGTTCTGTACAGGACAAGCCAGTGTTCTATTCATTAAACATCACTCAAGTACAGTGGGCGCCACCAGTTTCAACTTCTCTAGAAAGGACATAAGAATTGAGGACACCTGCAGAACATTACTTTCTAGGTCCTCCTGCCTTGATTTTGTACAATATTTCCTGTCAGGACAAAGAATGTTTCTTTTTCAATTGTTCCCAGAACGCATGACATTCGCCTTCCTAAGAACACTTTGCTGTACAGTTCAAACTATTTACTAAACAATACCTGGTGCAGTCATACACCACTGGTCTCCATCACCATTAACGGGACAACTTATTCCACACCGCTGGTTACCAAGGACTTTATTGACATTCCAGACTTTATCTTATATGCTGTGCATCCATTACCACTTGGCATGGGAGAAGAGACATTACATAAACTGCTCAACTTTACAGAACGCTGAAGGGATGGACAGATAGAGGGATACCATAATCCCCAATATGTAATTGAAGATGGATGAAGTTCTTGATACAAAATGTGTTTAGAAGTTTGACTTTTCACCTACTTTCTTAAATAGAATAAGATGTCATGGTCATGAGTTCTCTGTGTAACCGTCTTTAAAATAGATGGAACAGTGTTAACGCAAGCAAAAAGAACATAGGCTATGACCTGTGCAACCATAGTTCATTGTACAGTCAGCTGGAAGTCCCTGCTGACACAACATAATTTTTGCAACTTTTGCACTTATAGCTAATTTTGCCATAATTAAGTGAATCACTGTAATCAGATCTTACTCTGTAAAAAGAACTTTGGCGACACCTTGTGTTATTTCATGGTTATAATAAATGATTGTAACTTCCTCTTTTTCTCTAATAAAAAGAGAGCTTTTTGGAGGAGGACTTTGAATTCGGCAGGTGTGGAATTATGCCCGTCCATATACCGCTTGCCGTCTTCCCTCTGAGCTCAAAGAAAAATAGCACTTTGTGTGTATGTGATTGTGTTCTGTATTACTCTCTGCCTGTCTCTCACTACTGATGGACCAGAGACCTAAAGAGCCGAGGTATTGTGGTCAGATCATGGAGTTTTCTTCAGTTGTGCCGTGACTCGGATACGAACCGAGGTTGCTGCGGGCACAACGCAGAGTACTAACCACTATACGATCACGGCCCCATACTGTTTTTAATTAAAACATATCCTTTGCTTACTTGTTTGAAACAATTTTTTAGTTTTCTTCAGTTGGTGCTGGACTCGGATCTCTGTGTTCCTTCAGCAGTTGGAAACAAGCAGACAAGTCTCAGGCAGTGGTTGCCGTGAGTATACTAAAGTATTGACAGATATCTGTGTGTATATGGTGATAATAATGTAAAGTTGGTATGGTTAATTAGAGATCTCAGTTAGATAAGTGAAGTGAGATGGGGCAAGAGAAAGGAAGCCCTAATTGTGAAATGAGGCGCAAATTTTGGTGAAGCGCCCTTATGTTAATATTTGATGACTGCCAGTAACCACAGTTTGCCGTTCCCCTTGGAACATTTCAGTGGGACAAATTGAGTTGATTACAGTATGAAATATGATTAGATTTAAGCAAATTTCATACCAGTCATGAATGGTTTTGTGGCAGTTTAAGGCTGAAGAGTGCAGCAAGCCACTGACTCTGTTTTGAAAAATTTAAAATCAAGTGTTTAGGATGAATAGTGTAGCTATAAAAGAAACGGAAGCTTACAGGGAAATACTTATATCGTTGCTGTATGTCTGTAAAATAGAAATTAATCAAACAAAGTTTTGAAGGATTGATTTTCATGTCATAATTGTAGTATGAAGTTTGTTTTCTCTACTTTAGGTTGTGCAGTGTAAGTTTTGATATTTATTGCAGTAATAAATTAGTGGTTTCCGGCAAAGATAACGGCTTGGCATGACTGCAATATTAGCAGGAAAGAACGTATTGAGCAACTGTGGTAAGATTTTCTTTGTCAGACTAACCATTAGGGAAGTTAAAAAAAAAAAACCTCCAAATGTGATTAACCATTTCTCTTACTTGTGTATGTATAGTAAATAAGTTTTGTTTTTAGGTCTGGATCTGAACTTATTTTGGGTTATGAGAATTTATCTACTGATTCCATTCTATGTGTAATGCTGAAAAATATTATTAGAAACATTACTCCTTGGTGTTTATGTCTCTGGATGCTTTGGAAAAAAATGATTGATGATATATTTTCCAACTTCTATTTCTAGTTATATTTGATGTGAATGAATGGGAAGATCTTCCATGCTTTGATATATTTAGATATTTGATAATTGTGTGATGTAATAAAGGTTTAAAAAAAATTGTTTTAAAGGAAAGAGAAGTTAGTAACTTAACTGGAAAAAAATTGAATTGCTAGTCAAGTTAAGTCAAGCAAGTTTGGTTACTTAAAGGGAAAAAGTGAATGATGCAACTACATTCAAACAAGTGAATTAAGTAATTAAAACAGTATGGTAAATATATGTATAATGTTTTATTATTTTCCTTTTGTGAAAAGTTGAAAGTTCAACTATGATAGTGTATGAGTAAATGTTTGAAGAAAAAATGCTGATATTCTCTTAGTCTCTTTTAAACTAATCTGCAGGAGTCGATTGGAGGAGTGATCTTAAATTCTCATGTCGTATATGTTTTAATTATTATGAAAGACCTCTGCAGAATTGATGTTGTTAATTGCAAGTGTGATCCAATATGCTTACCTCTTCTGTTGCTGCTGTTTGTGTTCTCACTCAGAAATTTCCCATTAGACGTAAGCCACTGGGCTGGTAGCAGTAGTCTTTGCAATCCAAATTACTGATTTTCTAGTACTATAACATGTCTCTCATTAAGTTTTTGCGTCTTCTGCACTTGTATAATGATTTGTGCAATGAGTAAGGAAAACTGATGCAATTGAAAGAATTGATTCTGTGACAGAGTCGGCTGCTTTGCTATTTGTTAATGCTCAACTAGCTGGAGTGTTCGCTCTTCCTAGAGCTCTAGAGTTATCTGCTCACTTGATTAATACTGATTTTGTCTCAGGCTTCTTGCATGAGGAGCCCTGTGTGCTGATATTCTACTACTATGCTGTTTTGTTCTGAAAAGAAGTGGTAATTAACAGTTTTAGTTGGTTCAAATTTGGTATTAAAAGGTTTTATAGTTTATGAATGTACACACCCTTATGTAAATTGTTCCTTCCTTTGTGAGCTTAGATGTCTATGTGAATTAGAATGAAATGGAGAAGTAGTCTAATGACTAGAGTACTAGCACTCCTTGTGACCTTGGATAAGTCACTTAACCCTCATTGTCTTACAAAGAAAAATTTTAAGTTATCAATGTTCCTGTTTAATGTGCTGTACCAAGTTTTAGTTGCAATGTGAATTGCTGTGATTAGTGAGGAAAGTAGTATTAGAAAAATAAAAATAATTAAAAAGAAACAAAGAAGAGTGCAAACATATATAAACCTGGTCAGTTGGGTGTGGCTGGGAGGTTATATGCTGAGGTGAACAGATGGGATTTAAGTAGGGGCCTGAAATTGGTGTAGTTATCTTCCAGATGGAGTGGAGTGGGAAGAGAATTCCACAGAGCTGGACCAAGGAAGAAAAAAAGCAGAATGACGGGTAGACTGTAAGTGTGCACGAGATGGTGGGGGGAAGTGAAGTTGATTAATGTGAAGAGAATGAAGACTACGTGTAGGGATGTGGAAGCGGAGAAGACCAGTGAGGTATTGGGGTGTTTGTGTGCAGGATGCGGTGATAATGTTTAAAGTAATGTGAGTTGAATCATCACCTAAGATAAGACAGCCTTCCTAATAATTGTTGACAAACAATTGAAATGAGTTTAAATTATTTGTCATAAACTGCTAGTTATGTTTTAATGTTGTTACCCCTTGAATAAACCAGATTGACTATATCATGTATATTGTTAAGGCTGGAGAATACATCACAAACATAATTAGTGATATGAATATATACAATTGTGTTCCTGACAGGAAAAAGCAATGTGACTATCAGGCCACATGCTAACATTTGATTTGGCAAGTAGACAGAATAAGTTTAGGAATGCAGATGAAAAAAAAAATAACTGTTACAGGTTAGCTATGTAATAGTTTAGTGCTAGCTATGGATGTATTGTAATTAACAATGGATAATATAATTCTGTTCAAGACTGTCATTAGGGATGAATAATTGTGCTTGTTTGCAATTGTATGGCATCAAGAGAGATGCTGTAGTGGAGAGTAGGATTTTTACAAATTATATATTGTATGCACTGAATCCTATGGGCCGAAGAGGAAAACGACTGAATGAAATGCTACTGGATATGGAGACTCCTGATAAAGATCAGCGATTCCAGAGGAACTACTCATGTATGTGCAGCAGTGAAGCCGGGTGGATGGTCACTGAAAAAGATTGATCTAAGATGTGCATAGCACAACCCATGGTGAGAAAGGATGCTGCTGAGGAATCTGGAGTGATGACTGGTGTCATGATATCTACGAGAAACAGTTGGCCACTGCTGGATGAGGTAGTGCTTACAAGAATAATTGGTAAAGTCTTGTTCTTTGTACACATTTTTATTGAGGCTAAGCAAAGGTAAACAATGTCACATGATTTTGTATAAGGATTTCTTCCAATGAACAAGATGGAGCTCACCTATGGACCAGATGTGCCTAGGACTTTGACAGAACATCTGCAAAATGAAGCCTACTGTAGAAGATTATTCCGGAATTGGACATGTTTCAGCTACTGTTCTTTAGTAATGATTCTTTTTAGAATCACAGGGAGGACTGAAGGGATGGACAGATAGAGGGATACCATAATCCCCAATATGTAATTGAAGATGGATGAAGTTCTTGATACAAAATGTGTTTAGAAGTTTGACTTTTCACCTACTTTCTTAAATAGAATAAGATGTCATGGTCATGAGTTCTCTGTGTAACCGTCTTTAAAATAGATGGAACAGTGTTAACGCAAGCAAAAAGAACATAGGCTATGACCTGTGCAACCATAGTTCATTGTACAGTCAGCTGGAAGTCCCTGCTGACACAACATAATTTTTGCAACTTTTGCACTTATAGCTAATTTTGCCATAATTAAGTGAATCACTGTAATCAGATCTTACTCTGTAAAAAGAACTTTGGCGACACCTTGTGTTATTTCATGGTTATAATAAATGATTGTAACTTCCTCTTTTTCTCTAATAAAAAGAGAGCTTTTTGGAGGAGGACTTTGAATTCGGCAGGTGTGGAATTATGCCCGTCCATATACCGCTTGCCGTCTTCCCTCTGAGCTCAAAGAAAATAGCACTTTGTGTGTATGTGATTGTGTTCTGTATTACTCTCTGCCTGTCTCTCACTACTGATGGACCAGAGACCTAAAGAGCCGAGGTATTGTGGTCAGATCATGGAGTTTTCTTCAAACGCCATGCCTATATTGATCACCTTAAAACAACATCCATCTAAGTGAATCACACCATCACTTATGAGAATGGACACATTCGACAAACTCTTGAACACTTGCTACAAGATGCTCATGTGTCTGTGTGGGAACTGTTATTTGGTTACTCACCTACTGCTGATCATGTCTTTAATGTTTTTATTCACCCTATTATTTTATTTTTATTTACATTTATTTATTTACATTCTTATATACCGCGCTATTCTGCATCAGTGCGGTTTACATTAAACAAAATGAAATTACATTGAACAGGGCATTATAACTTGGAGATAACTATTTTACAGGGAACATGGGCTATGGAGGGTTAATCATGTTTTAATCATGGGCTATGGAGGGTTAATCATGTTTTCTGTTGGATTGTACATAGTTTACCCCAGTTGTAAGCCCATGGTACGTTCCCTGTTATTTGTAAACTCAAGACATGTCCTAAATGTCTGAGTAAAAATCTGTTTTATGTAAACCGCACTGATAACAAATAGCGCGGTATATAAGAACTGTTAAATAAATAAATAAGTGGCTTGCCCAAGACCACAAGGAGCACCTGTGGGACTAGAAACCCCAGTCCTTCCGGCCCAAGGTTGCTGTCCTCTAGTGGGATTTGAACCCCCAACCTTCCGGCCTGAAGTACCTTGTCCCAACCACTAGGCCACTCCTCCACTCCACTCCATTTTAACTGCTGTACAAATATTGCTATGCATTATCATAATTTTCCTATGTTGTAAAATGAAACACATGTACATCTCTTTGCAGCGCATGTCCTACAAAATACCAACAACATTTTAAGGTAGTTACACTTAATTACCAGGCTCATTTGGCCTGCTAATTTGGCATTTCTTACTACATTGAATATCAGAGTCAGCTGCAGTCTAGTATTACTTCCTACCCTCGCTCATAGCATCCTGGTACCTTTCAGCTTTAACCTCCTCAGAAATTCCTGCATCCCTTATGCACTGTTCATTCTCTCTAAGACGGGCACTGAGGTGGCATATTGGGTTTCCCCACCCAGTAGTGGCTGCCCTACCTAAGACACGAGGTTTGGACTCATAATGGGACGTGCTTATCTCTAGAACACTAGAGACAGTACTGTGCAGGACAGTGGTCCTGCTGGACATAGCAAGGTATTTAATACAGGAGGTATTAGACAAGCTGCCTACTATCATGTATATAGTAATTGCAGCTGGGACAGGTACCACAGGTTTGTTTCCATCATTTCCCAGAAAAAAAAAAGGTGTGGGAGATGCCAGCATACATCAGCATGACATTATGCCTAGCATAGGTGTCATGGCTTTTCCCAGACCTTGGCCTGCAGCTCTGACCCCCTGGTGATATCAGATAGGACGTCTCCAGACTTGATGGGCTTAGTATGCCTGATGAGATTAGTCTGCAGGACAACAGCTCCTCCTTGACTTGATGGGCTTAGTATGCCTGATGAGAATAGTCTGCAGGACAACAGTCCCTCCTTGCTAATCAAGTGATAACAGACCTCAAACAGACCAACGTATGACAAAGGGAGGTGCTGGAGAAGGAGAATTTCACTATAAATACAGGGAAGGACAAAAATATCGCTCTCTCTTCCTATTCATCGGACACACACACTTCTCCTTACTCCCCCCCCCCCCTTGTTCTCTCTCTCTCTCTCTCTCCATTCATGGGACACGTCTTACTATGAGGCTCTGACACACACTTCTTGCCCCCCCCTCTCTCTCACACACACATGCATCCACACACAGAGTCATTGATATACATGGAAGCAGCTCTGTAACAACCTTATATCTCTGTTCTGTACCTATGTAATAAGCCTATTTCTATATAAAAACCTTTTTCCAAGCCACACCAGTTTGGTTGTCTTGTTGTGCTACAAACCCTACTGCCGCTGCGAAGTGGACTCAGGACCAACAGGAGAGTAACCGAATGTAGGAAGCTGCGAAAGGTTACAGGGAGCTCTCCCTGGAAGAAAGGAGGAGGTAGCTCTCCTTGACCATGTAGAGGGCCCAGGAATTGGTGATGATGGTTGGTCATCTATAGGCATACAAGTTTAGATGTCCTCCCGTGGGCTGCTGTCCTCCTTGGGGTAGAGAGACTATGCGCAATGAGTCAAAAACTCCCCCCTGGTTAGGCAGGAGCCGGGGCCTTGTGCTTGAAAGCCTTCCACTTAACGAGGGCCTTGCCCAGTCCCCTAGCCTGCTGACCCTGCTAGGGAGCTGGGGAGGCCTGAAAATGTGGGTAGCTCTTGTAAGCAGCCCCTTTCCTAAGGTAAAAGGGCTTTTTACCAGAGCCCTGCCATCGCGGAAGGGCAGTGGTCTTCTTGGAGAGACTGGTCCTCGTCATGAACTCGGACTCCAACTCGGCGGCCTTTTCCATCATGGGTTTGCCAAAGAGGTTCTCCCCTTGGCATGGGGCATCGACCAATTTGTCCTGAACCCATTGCTCAAGGTTGGAAGACTGTAGCCAGGCCTGGCGTCAGACACCGATGCCTGCTGCGGCTACTCTAGCCACCGACTTGAAGCCGTCATAGGCTGCTCGTCATGAATTTGGAGTACTCATGAACGGCCTTGGACAGGTTCCTGAACCGCTGCAGGGGTTCCTCGGAGAGCCCAGCCGAGAACCTGGCGAGTTCCTTCGCCAGGTCTCTCAGGTACATGCCCATGTACAGCTGGTAGGCCTGGATCCAGCCCATGAGCATCGAGCCCTAGTAGCACTTTCTGCCAAGGGGATCCGAGGTGCAGGCCTCCCTACCTGGGGGCATCGAGGAGTGCGTTTTCTGGCTTTTGAGCTGACACATGGCCGACTATACCACCATGGAGTTGTGCGGCAGCTGTGACTTCTGGAAGCACAGGCTCCGGCAGACCCGAAATATCGAGTCGAGTTGCTTGCTCACTACCAACACTGATGCTAGTGTCTCCCACATACGGAGCATTAGCCATTCCAGGATGGGTGGGATGGGTCCTGTGAGCAATTCCTTCAGCGGGGCCTCGTACTGGAGGATTTATAATTCCTCCGGCCAAGGGTCCTTCTCCGATTCAGTCGGGAATGCGAGGGCTTTTGACATATCCCGCATGAAGTTGAGGAATGCCATGTCCTCGGGTAGGGACTGACACCAAGGTTCCGAGGGTGGCGAGTCCAAAGGAACATTGTGATGGCGTTGGGTGTCTGTGGACTCCTCATCCTTTGTCTCACACTCTGAGTAGTCAGAGGAAGACTCAAGGGAAGGGCAGCTCGCAGGCTTGAGGCCAGAGCCCTGCCCACATCCCACAGAGGCCCCACGGCTGGTGCCATGAGCATTAATCGGGGAAGACCTCGGTTCCGGAGCGGGACCCAGAGCAAGACCTAAATCAAGGATCAGCTTGGGGCCGTATGGTCTCAAGGATCGGCTCGGCCTCCCGGGAAGTCCTCGACATCAAGGACGCGGTGATCTGGGTGGAGGAACTGGTAGTACCGAACAGCAATGCCCACTGCTGGTCCATGAAGGCAGTCGGACTGCGCTCCAGGGCTGCCATCCTGGATTCAAGTCCAGAAGGCTCCGCAGCCATCGGTGCCGGCACTGAGAAACTAGGGCCCAGTGCTGGTTCCCCTGAAGGGGAGTCCTCAATGAGGATAGGCTCTGGCGACAGAGAACAATCTGTGGTCAACTCCTTTCAGGCGATCTTGGTAGGCCGTCGAACCCTCCGATAGCAGTCGAGGACTGCAGGACCTGGTCGGAGGCTTACCAGACCAATCAGAGCCATCCAGAGATGCCGCCTTCAATGGTTTCTTCTTCTTGTGTTCCCTCAAGGGAGACCCCCTTTCTAAAGGGCCATGGCATTGACTGAGGTCCACGGGATTCTGTGGCTTCAGAGGAGGCCTTGGCCTTCAGAGCTGGGGACTCCAGGAACATAAGAACATAAGATATGCCATACTGGGTCAGACCAAGGTCCATCAAGCCCAGTATACTGTATCCAACAGTGGCCAATCTAGGTCATACGTACCTAGCAGTTTCCCCAAAAGACACAGGTTCCACAATGCTTGTACTGGGTCAAGCACCGATATCCTGGGTCCCTTCTTAATAATGGTTTATGGACCTTTCCTCCAGGAACTTGTCCAAACCTTTCTTAAACCCAGCTACACTAACAGCCTTTACTACATCCTCTGGTAACAAATTCCAGAGCTTGATTACACGTTGAGTGAAAAAATATTTTCTTATATTAGTCTTAAATAGTTTACCCTGTAGCTTCATTGCATATCCCCTAGTTTTTCTATATTCTGATAACGTAAACAATCTATCTACGTTTACCCGTTCCACTCCGTTCATTAATTTATAGACTTCTATCATATCTCCCCTCAGCCACCTTTTTTCCAAGTTAAAGAGCCCTAATCTTTTTAGCCTTTCTTCATAGGAGTATCCTTCCATCCCCTTTACCATTTTGGTGGCTCTTCTCTGAACCTTTTCTAATAATGCTATATTCTTTTTAAGATATGGTGGCCAGAATTGCATACAATATTCAAGGTGCGGTCTCACCATAGAATGATATAGATGCATTATAATATCCTTTGTTTTATTTTCCATTCCTTTCCTTATGATACCTAGCATTCTATTTGTTCTCTTGGCCGCCACTGCACACTGGGCTGAGGGTTTTAACATTTTATCCACAATGACATCTAAATCTTTTTCTGGGTGGTGGTTCCTAATGTGGAATCTTGCATCGTGTAACCATAGTTGGGTTGTTCTTCCCTAGGTGCATAACTTTGCACTTGTCCACATTAAATTTCATCTGCCATTTTGATGCCCAGTTTTCCAATTTATCAAGATCCTCTTGCAATTTTCCACAATCCTCTTGGGTTTTAACAACTTTAAATAGTTTTGTGTCATCTGCAAATTTGAATAACCTCACTTATTATTCCCTTTTCAGGTCATTTATGAATATGTCAAAAAGCAATGGACCCAGCACAGATCCCTGGGATACACCACTATTTACCTTTCTCCATTGGGAAAACTGGCCATTTAGCCCTACACTCTGCTTTCTATCTTTTAACCAGTTCCTGATCCACAATAGTACACTGCCTCCTATCCCATAACTCTTTAGTTTTGCCAAAAGTCTCTGATGAGGGACCTTGTCAAAGGCTTTCTGAAAGTCCAAATACACTATATCAACTGACTCACCTTTGTCTACCTGTTTATTCACACCTTCAAAAAAACATAACAGATTAGTAAGACAAGATCTTCCTTGTCTAAAGCCATGTTGGCTGTCTCCCATTAAGCCACGACTATCTACATGTTCAGCAATTTTGTTCTTTATGATGGTTTCTACCATTTTTCCCGGTACTGACGTCAGGCTCACCGGTCTGTAGTTTCCCGGATCACCCCTGGAACCCTTTTTAAAAATTGATGTTACGTTTGACATCCTCCAATCTTCAGGTATTACAGATGATTTTAATGATAGTTCACAGATCACTAATAACAGGTCTGCAATCTCATATTTCAGTTCTTTCAACACCCTTGGATGTATATCATCCGGCCCAGGTGATTTGCTACTCTAATAGTTGTAATACATCTTCCCGATGTATCAATATTTCCTTCAATTCTTCCACACCTTTAAAAACCACTTCAGTCATGGTAACGTCCCTACATCTTCCTCAGTAAAGACCGAAGCAAAGAATTCATTCAGTCTCTCCGCTATCGCCTTGTCGCCTCTTAGTGCCCTTTTAATCCCTCTATCATATAATGGACCAACTGACTCTCTCACAGGTTTTTTGCTACGAATGTACTTGAAAAAGTCTTTATTGCTCGTTTTTGCTTCCGCAGCAAGCTTCTTCTCAAATTCTCCCTTTGCCTGCCTTATCAATACCTTGCATTTAACTTGCCAGTGCTTGTGCTGTTTCCAGGTTTCGTCGTTTGGCTCTTTTTTCCATTTCCTGAAAGATGCTTTTTTGGCAACAACAGCCTCTCTGACTTCACCTTTAAACCATGCTGGCAGTTTTTTGGACTTCTTTCCACTTTTCTTAAAGTGTGGAATACAGCTGGTCTGGGCTTCCAAGATAGTATTTTTCAACACCACCACCCAAGCTTGATGTAAGTCTTTAACCTTTGCAAGTGCTCCTTTTAGTTTTTTCTTAACTATTTTCTTCATTTTATCATAGTCTCCCTTTCGAAAGTTAAAAGGTAGTACTGTGGATTTCCTTACTATCCCTCCTCCACTAATTAAATTAAACACGATCATGCTATGATCACTATTGCCAAGTGGGAAGAACTTGTTGAGAGCCTTGGTGGACATCGTTTTACAGCGATTGTAAGCTGTTGGGTCATGGTGTGCCCCTAGGCAGCAGTCATATGTGTCGGTGAAGGACATTATCTTGGCACATTTCTTAAAACCACTGGGAGCCATGGGGGAAAAAGTAACCCAGTGAGGTCAAAGACCTGTGGTGCTGCCAGTTGGGGAAAAAGGACACAAAAGCACCAAAGGAAAGGAAGAGAGAGACGAAGGGACCCGAGACACTATGCTGGGACAGCAGATTCAGGTGGCGGGAAGAGTACTGGTGCACAACCAGAGAGAGAGGGTAAAACTCAGGTCAAGAAAAAGCAACTTTTTCCAGGGGAAAACAGACGTTTGGAGGGCTCTGCAGAAAAAGGGAGACTGGGCAAGATGGCACCCTTGGGTGGGAAGGGTACCATGTATTCATGGTGGCACCTCCCAAAGGCTTTCTTTGAAAGCTGGGGAGATGCCTCCATGAGGGCTCCGTTGGCGCAGACGTCACCCATATGTGAGGACTGACTTCCTGCTTGTTCCCAGAGAAAAAAGTCACAGCTGATACATCTACATGCACTGATTGTGCCAAATGTTGAGACAGGAGTTAGTGGGCTTGATTTCCTGAGTGCAGCTGAAGCCTGCATAAAAGGCTCCAGTGCCTTGCCCTGTTGAGGTTTTCCTAACCAGGGCTCTACAGATCAACAAACAGTAAGGATTTAAGGGTTTGTTTGTTTGTTTTTATTATATTACATTGCTAGCTCTCTGACTGGGAGCTCTTAAAAGGGTTTTTTGTATATTTTTTTAAAGCAAGGTTACTTTCTTTTTGGGGTGCTTTAGGGGAACTTTCCTTGAGCACAATAGGATGCTGAACTCTAGTAACCTCCTCAGGTTTAGAAACTGCTAACACCAAATCAGGTGATACATTAAATACCTTTATGGAAATGGGTAACAGGGGTAACATATGGAAAGCAGTGTGTATAAATGCCCGTAGCATGGGAAATAAGATCCCTGATGTTGAAGCTTTGGTGGGAGTGTCTGACTTGGATTTAGTGGCAGTTACAGAAATATGGTTCACAGAAAACCATGACTGGGATGTAACTATACCTGGCTATACTTTATTCAGAAAGGACAGGGTAGGAAGAAGGGGAGGAGGAGTAGCACTATATGTAAAAACTACTATTAAAGCTTTGGAATTACAGAGCTTAAAAGGGAGAGAGGAGGCATTGTGGGTTAAACTAGAAAGAGGGAAAGAGAAATCTATTTGCATTGGTGTGATATACAGACCTCCCTCACAAGAGGAAGAGGTGGACAGAGAGTTAATTGAAGACATATGCAGCATTGCTAGGAAAGGGGAAGTGCTACTGATAGATTTCAATATGCCAGATGTTGATTGGCACATTCCTGCTGCAGTATCATCTAGAAGTAAGGAGATCCTGGATTCTCTATAGGGAGAACTATTCAGGCAATTGGTAACAGACCCCACACGTGAAGGGACCATACTGGACTTGCTGCTTACCAATGGTGAAAGTGTTTCTGATGTTGTAGTGGGAGATCATTTTGCATCCAGTGATCACCAGATGGTGTGGTTCAGTATTAGGACTAGGGCTGTTAGAATCCATTCCAAGGTGAGGACATTAGACTTTAGGAAGACTAACTTTGCGAAGATGGGCCAATACCTCAGGGAGTCGTTAGTGGGATGGGAACAGCTGGGGGATGTAGAAAAACAGTGGGCAAAACTGAAAGGGGATATTTTAAGGGCAACCAACCTTTTTGTTAAAATGGTAAATAAAGGGGGCGGAGCCTGATGTCCAGCGGGTAAGACGCTTCGCGCTGAAGCTCCCGAGAGGCCTACTTAGAATCCTGACTTAATACCTATACAAACTTACTATTTCGCTCCGAGCTGACCGGGGTACCTCGGGGGGGATGGCGGCCCATAAACCAGCGCGCCTGGACTTCGGGTCTCCTTCTTCTTCTCATGGAAAACGCTCCAAAACAGAGGTGTCCTCCCCACAGAAGATGGCTCCATTTCGTGTAAACCCCGAAATGCACCTGGAGATTTTAGAGGAAATACGCGGCGTGAAGGAATTGGTGCAGTCCAATGGAGAAGCGCTTCGAGCCATGCGAGAGGACTTTGGAGTGCTCCAGGACCGACTTGAAAGTCTCTCATTACGGCAGGACAACATGGCGGGGGTCCTCGACGCGCACGCGGTGCGCTTGGGCAAACTGGACAAGGCTGAGCGCCAGATACAGAATCTTCAAAAGGAGTTAGAAGATAGCAATAATCGAGCCCGTCGCAACAATGTGAGGCTCCTCGGAATACCGGAGGGGGTGGAAGCAGGAGATATAAGAGAATTCCTGCTCAAAACTCTTCCCTCCTTGCTGAAGATTACTTTTCATAGAGAACTGGAAATCGATCGTGCACACCGTGTTCCTACTCACATGGCGCCCAACCGAACGACCCCCCGGCCTATTATCTTTCGCTTGCTACGATATCAACAAGTGGAACAAATTTTAAATGCTGCCCGGGCGAATCATCATTTGGAACTTGAAGGTCGCAAAGTCTCCTTCTTCCCTGATTTGGCAAAGCCTACCGTTGACCGTTGGAAGAAACTCCTTGCTTTTCGCCCTCGACTTCAACAGCTACAGGCTCGCTTTGGCCTGTTGTATCCAGCGAAGCTCCGAGTGACTCTCCACAACCTAACCAGGACATTCAAAGATCCTGATCTACTATCAACATTTTTAGAATCCAAAGAAGCAGAGCGGATGCGCTAATCCAAAACTTGGACTTTTATCTGCCGGCTCTGTCCGCCATTTTGAAGGGCCCGATGCGGCGGTCATAGCCAAGCACAGAGACTACCTGGACTTTCTTTCTTTCTCTATATGACTTTTGTTTTTTTTGGTCTCCTATCCCTCCATGATGTGTGCCTCGGTCGGATTCGGAGCACGCACAGTCCTACAGGTTATGTGTTTTTTCAATTTCGGCCTTCTCTGGGGTTTCTCCCCGCAGACACATGGTCGCCAGTAATTTCTGGGGTTCTACTTCTCCTCTACCGCACTGCGGTGTTCTTTGTTAATGTGGGGCGCTTCATTGTATTATATTAGTTTATTTTTTATGTCATGTGTACAGCCAGATACAGTCAATATGAGGGACATTGTAAAATTATGTGCGCTATCATGCTCAGACTTTTAACTTTTCTGAATGGCCTTATGTAAAATCTTATCACTCAACGTAAGAGGCATTAATAGCCCACTCAAAAGAAAGAAAATCCTTAGCTATCTTAGCCATGAGCATGCTGATTTAGTGTTTCTTCAGGAAACGCATCTAAACTCTGCTGAAACACTGAAACTCAATGCTAAGCCTTACATGGTAGCTGCCTATTCTCCCGCCGTTTCCAAACGGTACAGGGTAGCCATTCTGGTTACGAAGTCTTCGCAAGCTACTGTAATTGATGCTAGCGCTGACAAGGAGGGTAGATGGGCCCGTGTACATCTTGAGGTTGGAGATAGTGAATTCACGTGTATTTGCATTTATGCCCCGAATGTGGACAATCCTGCTTACTATGCAAGTATTGTGCAGTTGGCATAGGCCTCTGCCAATGCTCCATTAATACTTGGTGGTGATTTTAATCAAGTGTTCCATTAATCTTTTCTTCTCAAACAAGGCGCTCGTTGGCTGGAAGATCCAGTACCGAGTAGACCTGTGTGGCTAGATATAGAAGAGGACCTTTGTAAACCGATTCCTCTTACTTTTCTCCCTGGTATGACTCTCCCATCAGACTCCCACTATCCACCAATGCTTTTAGACACTTTAGGTGCCATTAATACTCTTATGTAATCTTTAGACTCCCGAATCTGTCCGTTCGACAGGCTCCCGCTTTGGTACAATACTCGATTTCGAATACAAATAAGTCGATGGCGTGGAGCCCCTGGTACACTAGGGGCATTTGGATTCCTAGCCAGTTGTTCCATGATGGTCGCTGGAAAACTCTTACTGAATTGCAAATTGAATTTGGTCTCCCAGCGAAACACTACTTTCAGTCGGTGCAACTTCAGCATTGCCTTCGGAGTGCTAGGGTACTCCCGCCATCGGCATCCCCTACACAAGGTTGATCGGAGACTTTCCGATCTATCGGTAATTCACCGGGTGTAGCATCCCATTTTTACAAAACCTTATGTAATGCTATAACTAGAGATACCCCTACTGCGCAGAAAGCATGGGAGAGAGAATTGCATGTGACTTTGACCTCGGAGCAACGGAGCCTTGTCTGGAGTAGAGTGACACTGGTTTCCCGATCCGCCTCACTCACTCAGACACTCTTCTTTCTAGCCCACCGGTGTTTTTACACTCCTGACAGCTTAGCCAAATGGAACACTACTCAGGGCAATAGTTGTTGGACATACCATGTGGCCATTGGTTCACTACCTCATGTTAGTTATGAATATCCCGCACTACAGTATCACTGGCGTCGGGTCTGGGGTCGTATCCGGTCTATTTTGCACTCTCAAGAGCCCCTTTCTTGGAGGATAGAGGGACCTCGCCTAGCTGCGGGGATCCCCTCTCTTCCAAAAACGGCTTGCCTCCTTTTGGACTTTACGCTTGGCATTGCTATTTCCCTAATTAAGTAATACTGGAAAAATAGCTCCCATCTAAGCCCCATTGAATGGTGGAATCATGTCTGTCTCTACAGTAAATATGAACAAATACCTCGTATGTTTGCTTCCCTCGTCCAGACTCCTCATCATTGGTCTAAATGGAAGATGCTCAATGACTATGTACATTCTGCTAAATGCTCTCATCTGACTGTCTAAATTTGTATATATCTCTGTCCCATGATCATGCTGTATCGTAGATCCTCTTTTGATCGTTTTGATGTATAATCACTGTTACTTGGAAGCGCTCACATGCTGACATAATCGGCTAGAGAAGAAGCATGGGGGTGGGGGGTAATTGGGTTTACTTTTCCTTATTGTATACTTGTTTTGTCTCCTTTGGTGTGTTGTTTCTTTTGTTTGTTGCAAAATGAAAATAAAAGTTTAAAAAAAAAAATGGTAAATAAAGGCAAAAGGAAAAGGAGACCGCTATGGTTTTCTAAGGAAGTAGCTGAAAAAGTGAAGAAAAAGAGGGAGGCCTTCAAGAAATACAAGAGATCACAGAGAGAGGAAGGCAGGCATCTGTATTTGAAAAACTTAGAGAAGCTAGCAAAGTAGTCAAGAAGGCAAAGATTCAAAAGGAGGAGGAAATAGCCAATGCAATAAAATGGGGGGATAAGACATTTTTCAGATATATTAGTGAGAAGAGGAAGGGCAAAAGTGGTATTGTCAGACTCAAGGGTGCAGGGGGGGAATATGTAGAAGCTGATAAGGATAAAGCGGAATTCTTAACAAATATTTTTGTTCTGTGTTCACAGATGAAGAACCAGGAGCAGGACCTCAGAAAACACCCACAAATAGGAACAGAAGCGAGGAACATCTTGAACAATTTTCAGAAGACTGTGTTCGTGAGAAACTAGCTCAACTTAAAGTAGACAAAGTGATGGGACCGGATGGGATACACCCTAGAATACTGAGGGAACTTGGGGACGTTCTAGCAACTCCACTGACTGACCTTTTCAATGCCTCGGAGTCGGGAGTGGTGCCAAAGGACTGGAGAGAGGCTCATGTGGTGCCTTTACACAAAAGCGGAAGTAAGGATGTGGTTGAAAACTACAGGCCAGTTAGTTTAACTTCAGTGGTGAGTAAATTATTGGAAACGCTGCTGAAAGAGAAAATAGTGAGGTTTCTGGAGTCCAGCGGATTACAGGATCCGAGGCAGCATGGATTCACCAGAGGCAGGTCTTGTCAGACAAATCTGATTGATTTCTTTGATGTGGTGTATTTAGATTTCAGTAAAGCCTTTGACACTGTTCCTCACAGGCGACTTATAAACAAACTGAGCACCCTAGGGATGGACCCTAAAGTTACTGCTTGGGTTAGAAATTGGTTGGGTGGGAGGCGACAAAGAGTACAGGTAAATGGAGCTCACTCTGAGGAGAGGGATGTTACCAGTGGTGTGCCGCAGGGATCTGTCCTTGGTCTGATTCTTTTTAACATCTTTGTTAGTGATATAGCGGAAGGGCTGTCGGGTAAGGTTTGCCTCTTTGCAGATGATACCAAAATCTGCAATAGAGTAGACACCCAGAAAGGTGTAGATAACATGAGGAGGGATCTAGCTAAGCTTGAAGAATGGTCTAGAATTTGGCAGCTGGGATTTAATGTTAAAAAATGTAAGGTCATGCATTTGGGCTGCAGCAATACAGTATAGGAGGTGAAGTACTTTTGTCCACTAAAGAAGAGCGGGACCTAGGCGTGGTTGTGTCTGATGATCTTAAAGTAGCTAAACAGGTAGAAAAGGCGACGGCAAAAGCTAGAAGGATGCTTGGGTGCATACGGAGAGGAATGGCTAGCAGAAAGAAGGAGGTGATAATGCCTCTGTATAAGTCTTTGGTGCGACCTCATTTGGAGTATAGTGTGCAATTCTGGAGACTGCACCTTCAAAAGAATGTGAACAGGATGGAGTCGGTGCAGAGGGTGGCTACTAAAATGATTAGTGGGCTTCATTATAAAGCATATGAGGACAGACTTAAGGATCTTAATATGTACACCTTAGAGGAAAGGCGGGATAGAGGTGATATGATTGAGATGTTTAAATACCTCCGTGGCATAAATGTTCAGGGAGAGAGCCTCTTTCAATTGAAAGCAAGTTCTGCTACGAGGGGACATGGAATGAGGGTGAAGGGAGATAGATTCAGGAGTGATATGCGGAAATATTTCTTTACGGAAAGAGTAGTGGATCCATGGAATAGTCTCCCAGTGGAGATGGTAGAGATGAGGACAGTAACTGAATTCAAAAAAGCATGGGACCAACACAGAGGATCTCTAAAGGTAAAAAGTGGACTGTTGTAGTTGTTGATATGGAAGGAGAGACTAGATAGGCCATGTGGTCTTTTTCTGTCACCATGTTTCTATGTAAATTGAGATTATCCAAAACCAAACCTTGTCCCCTCCACAGGGACTGTCTGCTCTTACCGCTTTTTCCAGGCATATAATAAATCAGAGTAGTGAGGGGAATCACATCTGAAGGCATCTTCAAAATTTCCAAGCAATATTTCAACATTTTTAAAGGAGACATAGTGGCCAATCTGGGAAAATTGAACTTTCTCTGATCATTTTCAAGGACCTCCAGCCTAACATAGGTAGCCAAAAATTCTTTTGCAAATCACAGCCCTACTAGTGTGCAATTCCTGAACCTGCAGTTTCAATCCACTGAAGAATAGAATCTTGACTCACAAGCTTGATAGTAATTCTCAAAGGCTGAGGCCATTATATATTTAATACTGCTAGTCACTGACCTTTCAAGAGTAGTTGCTGAAGTTCAAATGATCTGCAGAGTCAAAACCTCCATCTTCACTAGCATTATCTTCCAACTCCTGGGCACTCCTGAAAAACGACAGTAATGATGGCTCGGAAATATCCACGTAATTTTAAATAGCAGTCAACAATATTCCCTCACCTTCCCCAAAACTACCACTACAGGCTGCTACTGTGGCTTGCATTCATCTCTTCATTTCAACCTTTTCCATCTGTTCGTCCAGCTGATGGGTCAGGAAATGTCCTTCCCATCAGTGCTGGCTCACCAACAGACAATGGAGTATTCTGCTGAAAAGAAGGCCGGTGCATAATTTGATTGCTGGGACTCGGTGCAACATCTAGCTCAAGCTGCAAAGCTGCACCTAAACTCCCAGATGTGACCACACTCAATTGAGCGTTCACGTTGCTTATCCCTGAAATCATGAAGAAATGTGTCAAAGGCTGCACCAATGTAAAACTGACTGGAGGATTGGTCTTCTGTTATTTCATTTTTATTACTTGTAGCTTGCTTAGCCTAAAACTTTCTAGGTATCTCACAATACTGCACACATAACCACATGATAACACACAAACAATAATGAAAAAGATCCCATAAAAACATTAAATACAGTTGAAAAATTCTTCCAAAATATAAGATAGTCAGATTCTTGATGAACAAAAAGAGGTAAAGAATTACAATATTTTGGGCCAGAAATGGAGAAAATCCAGTTTATAGTCTCTTGTTTCAACAAAGGAAGTGGTGGTATTCAAAACAAACTTTGCTCATTGTGCACAAATTTCTTCAAGAAGCATATAACAGCAGTGGAAATTGTAAATACCCACAGACCCATTGATACAACATCCTAAAAAGCAGATAAAATAATTTAAACCGAATACGACACGTAACTGGGAGCCAATGCAGATCTGCCTGTAGTGGAAAAAAGCAAAATTAGTTCTTACCTGCTAATTGTCTTTCCTTGAGTTCCCTCCAGGTCAGTACAGCCATGAATGGGTTGTCAGCTCCCTCCAGCAGCTGGCTGAGGACTGATCATGAGCTTTCCCCTGGACTTCATGGGCCATCTGAATGGCTTGCTTCACCCAACAGGTGATCGAGGCCAATTCCCCTTGTAACGGCCCCCAAAGAGAACAATCGATCCGTCTTATGAAATGATTCTGTCCGCTTGAGGTATCTATGTAGCATTGTATGGAAGCCCAATGTAAGTCACTCTTGGAGCTTCCGAGGACTAGGAAGGCAGGCAAGGAAATAGACTGATTTAAGTGAAAACGCGACACTACTTTAGGCAAAAAAGACTGCACTGGTTGCAATACAACCTTCTCCTTGGAAAAGTGCAGGAAAGATTCCCAACACGAAAGCACTTGTAGATCTGAGATTCTCCGCATTGAACAAAGCACCACCAAGAACACAATCTTTAGGGCGAGATCCTTCAAGGAGGCCCTCGAGAGAGGCTCAAAAGGAGCCACTGCCATCGTCTCGCGCACCAGATTCAAGTCCCATGGTGGAACTAGTGGTTGCCAGGGAAGACGTACCAGCTTCACTGCCCTTAGAAACTGAATCACATCTTTGTGTGGTCAACGATCGACTTTTCACATGGCCCCGATAACAGGCCAATGCTGCCACCTGTATCTTTAGAGAGCTTAGAGCCAAAACCTTTTCAAGGCCACATTGAAGGAACATCAGAATATTGGGTAGAGAACAGACAAAGGGACGGACCCCCTTGTTCGCGCACCATCCCTCGAACACACATCATACTCTAATGTAGGACAGTGTAGTAGACTGCTTTCTGGATTTTAGCATGGTAGAAATGACCGCCACAGAATACCCTCACCGGCACAACTTAGTCCTCTCAAGAGCCAAACCATAAGCGAGAATCGATCCACCTGCGGCATCAGTACTGGTCCCTGCGTCAACAAATTTATCCAGTCGGGAAGTCTCCAAGGCTGGTTGATCAGAAGGCGCTTGAGATCCGCATACCACAGTCTCCGAGGCCAATCTGGCACAATCAAAATCACTGGACTGCGCGCTGTAGCAGTCGACCTATCATTGCCCAAGGTGGGAAGACGTAAAGAAGACCCTCCACTAGCCAGGTTTGAGACAACGCAACGAGGCCCTCGGACATATGTTCCCTGCATCTGCTAAATAACCGTTCTGACTTTGTGTTTGATAGGGTTGCCATGAGATCCATGACCAGCACTCCCCAACGTACCATGAGGTCGTGAAACACAGCTGCATTGAGCTCCTATTCACCCAGGTGTAATGCATGCTGACAGACAGCCCACCTGAATATTGTTTCTTCCAGTGATATGGGCCACTGACATGGCAATCAGATGCACTTCTGCCCACAGTAGTAGCCTTTGACCCTCTGACACTAGCGTAGCATTTCCTGTGCCTCCCTGCCGATTGATGTAGGCTACTGTGGTTGCATTGTCGGAGAACTAAAGCATAAAGGATTGCAAAACCTAAAGCCCACTTACGCCATACCCAAAGAAACAAACAGAACATAGAAAACTCCTCATAATTGTAAAGAGTTAGAAAAAGATATGCAGAGACACGTTACTGTAAATAGTTAAGAAGAAAACTTATGTTAATTGTACATAGTTAAGAAAAAACTGTTCTATGTAATTGAATATCTACCTGTACTGTAATATTCAACTTGTTGTTCAATGTAAACTGCTTTTGATCCACCGGAAAAATGTGGTAACGTAGTTACTCACCTGTAACAGGTGATCTCCGGGAACAGCAGGAATTTAGTCTTCACATATGGGTATCGTAGGTACCGACGGAGCCTGTGTGGAATAGGAACGCTTTTCGGAGCATCCCACAGCGCATGCGTGCTGCTTTCCCGCCTCTGTACCTCTCTCACTTCAGTTGAGTTTATAGATGAGACCAAAGGAGAGTAGAAGAGAAAGAGATAGAGACAACTCCTAGGGGAGGTGGGTGGGTTGTGAAGACTAAATTCCTGCTGTTCCCGGAGATCACCTGTTACAGGTGAGTAACTACGCTATCTCCAGGAACAAGCAGGAATGTAGTCTTCACATATGAGGACTCCCAAGCTGAAAGATGCCAAGGGGTGACCCCAGCAAGCTGCGAACCCAGGAGAGATGGGTCATGCTTCCTCCGATGGACCTCTGGCATCCAAACCGTGGACAGTGGGTACGAGTTGTATTTAGTCTGGAAGAGATGCTGGAGAACAGCCTGGCCAAACGAGGCATCCTGATGGGAGTCCTTGTGTAAGCAGTAGTGGGCTGTGAAGGTGTGTACCGAAGCCCAAGTGGCTGCTTTGCAGATGTCATCAATAGACACAGAACGAAGGTTAGCCGTTGAGGCTGCCATTGCTCTCACATTGTGAGCTGTGACATGGCCCTCGAGAGAAAGTCCTTTCCTCTGATAGGTATAGGATATGCAATCTGCAATCCAATTTGACAGAGTTCTTTTGGAAACTGGAAGTTGCAAATGACTAGAGTCAAAAGCCACAAAAAGCTGAGAAGGTTTTCTATGTGGCTTAGTTCTTTGGAGATAAAAGGCTAAGGCTCTTTTACAAACCAATGTGTGAAGATTCCTTTCCGCACTAGAGGCATGAGGCCTAGGGAATAATATAGGAAGATAAACCGACTGGTTTAAATGGAAAGGTGAAACTACCTTTGGCATAAAGTGAGGACGAGTCCGGAGGACTACTTTATCATGGTTGAACCTTGTATAAGGAGGGTCAGCTACTAATGCCTGTAGTTCACTAATGCGTCTTGCAGAAGTGATGGCAATTAGGAAAATAAACTTTCCATAAAAGAAACTTTAGGTCTGAAGTGGCTAAAGGTTCAAAGGGCGGTTTCATAAGCTGACCAAGAACAAGATTCAGATCCCATGCCACCGGTGGTGGTTTAATGGGAGATTTTGTTAAGAGTAGGCCTCACATAAATCTTGATACAAGTGGATGAGAGGAAATAGGTTGTCCATCAAAAGGTTTATGAAAAGCAGCAATAGCACTAAGATTTATTTATTTATTATTTCTTTTATACCGCGCTATTGACATCAGTGCGGTTTACATCAAAACATAACATATGCATTTCAGGGTCACTGAGAAGCATTTACATTCGAACAGGGATTGGAAACTTGGATAACAGGGTAAAATTAACAAGAGTTATACAATACGTATCTACATTATATTCATCATGAGGTAATTTCTTGTCAGGACTAAGCAGAGAAGTATCTGGTGAATAGGTGATGTTTTAGGGCCTTTCTAAGTTGGGTTAGGTCTGTAATAGCTCTGATGTCGGGGGGGGGGGGGGAGGGTGTTCCAGGCTTTTGGGGCATAGAAGCAGAAGGCTCTGTTGGTTGTTGACTTTTTGCATCTTGTTGCTTCTTTCGGGACTGTTAAAGTGTTTACTGCTACGGATCTTCTACTTCTAATAGGAGCTGATGTCCGAATCAATTCGGTGATGGTTATGGGGGACTGATTGTTTAGGGCTTTGAAGGTCATGATGATATTCTTATATAGGGTTCTAGCTTGGAGAGGTAACCAGTGGAGTCTTTTCAGGATTGGTGTGATGTGGTCGGTCTTCGATATTCCTTCTAGCACCCTGGCTGCTGTGTTCATTGATAGTTGAAGAGGGTTTAGGGTTGCTTGTGGGAGACCATATAGGATTGCGTTTGCAAAGTCGATGTGGGGCAGCACCAAAGCTTGGTAGATTGTCCGGAAGTCTGTATACTCAAGCAGTGGTCGTAAGTGACGAAGAGTCCTTATTGTCACACAGCGAGGGCTGATGAGAGCCCAGTTGAGAGAAAAGAAGGTGTTTTTTCACAGAGAAAAAGACTTGCAATATTCCCAGGAACCAGCTAGAGGGAGCAAGTTTGTCTTCAGGGAGACTGAAGAGCCATGCCCAGCTGGTCACGAAAAAATGCCAACCAGCTTCCAATCCTTGAAAGCAGGAGGGCTTCATAAGGGGAGTGTGGAAGACTGGAAGGAATTCAGAGGAAGGAGAAGAGGCAGAAGGAGTACCGGTAGCCTCGGAGATAGAAGCACCAGCAGAAGCAGCAGCCCAAGCAGAAGCAAGGGGAGAATCACTGGCAGCACCGAGAGAGAGAGGTGGAAGTGGAAACCTGACTACTCTAGTGCTAGAGGATTCCCAGGAGGGAGAAGTGATTTCTCAGGAGCTGAGGAAGGACCTAAGGAGGTGTCAGCTCAAGCCAAACCGAGAGCTGTTTGCCCTCAGAGGCAAAAGCAGTGCTGTAACTGCAACCCTAAGCCAAACAAGAATCAGCTGGAGAAGCCAAGCCACACTGAGCCAGGAAGCCAGAAGCTGGGCTTGTACAGAGGCAGGCCTTCACCAGGAGAAGGAAGTCAAAGGCTACAGGGTAAGCCTAACCGTCATAGAAAAGAATTTCACCAAGCTGCTGCCTGGGAAAGGCAGGCAGTGGAAGAAAGCCGGTTACTTGAGGATTGCTGCCATACAAGGTATGAGAAATGTATGCCTAATAAGAAAGTTGTGAAGGGTAAAAGCTATGATAAAGCTGATATAAAGCCTCTAAGGAAAGAGGGTACTTTAAAGCCTAACACAGCAAGTGGCCGACGCCCTAGGCTAGGCCAAGGACATTGGGAACTGCTACAGAAAATATACAAAACCCCTGAATGTGTTTTACAAGAAACCAGGGATATAGAATCAGAGCTTTCTGATACCGTGCCAATGCAAGTGGAACTGGCAGGAGATTTGTCTGACCAAGAGATGGACTGTACACTTTGCATTTCTGAAAGTTTAGAGTCACTGCCAGACTTGTGATTGGGTGAATTACCAGCAGAGCATTCTTTATTTGTTTGAGCATCTCCATTCCTGTGACGTATAACAGTTTTTGCTTTGAACCCTGAGTTTGTTTTCTACCTGCATTAAGGACATTTGCTTTAAAGTTGTAACCCACTATTTAGAACCACTGTGAAAAAGGGAAAGAAAAGCCTTATTAATTCCCACCACTCAGCTTGATTGTTTCATTGAAGATTGGAGCTAAAGCAACTACAAGGACCAAGAGCCATTTGGGCCTTTAGAAGACTCTCCAATCTTAACCTTATATTTTTGTGTCCCACCTGCCCTGGCGTCCACTGGCCACCAGGGAAGTGGTGCTGACAATCTTGTGGTAGATTGATTTTGTTGTGTTTTTTATATGTGCCTTCATGTCCATTTTATGGTCGAGGGTGATGCCTAGGTATCTGATGGTAGATTTGGCTGTTAGTTCTGTGCCGTTTACCTTTAGTGTGGTTGGGGGTGCGAAGTCCTGGTTCTTCGTTATGAACATTACATCAGTCTTGGTGTGGTTGATTCTCAAGTTCTGTGTGAGGAGCCATTCCGCAACTGCGTTGAAGCAGTTTATCAGAGGGGTAAAGTCAGGTTGGTCTGTCATGAAAGGCATATAAAGGAGAATATTATCAGCATATGCTAAGCAGGATACATTGAAGGAGCGAATTAGGTCACAGATGGGTTGCATGTAAATATTAAACAATAATGCAGATAGTGAAGATCCTTGAGGTACTCCTTGGTGCTGTAGAAATGGGGCAGATGTTATGGTTCCAAGTCTAATTTGTTGCCATCTGTCAGAAAGGTAAGATGGACTCTCACTGAATTGTTCTTTAGACCAGAAGTTGATAATTGGAGGAGACACTCTAATAGCGACTCTACAGGTACCAAAAGGGGGTTAAGTCCCTTTTGTGAACACCAGACAGAGAACCTTTTCCACTTAAAAGCATAGGAACATCTTGTGGAAGGTTTTCTGGAAGCCAGAAGGATATCCTTTACTTGTTGAGAAAGGTTAATATCCTGGAATTCTAGGCTTTCAGTAACCAGGCCCTGAGATGTAGGGACTGGGGATTGGGATGCAGTAAGCATCCGTCCTCCTGAGACAGAAGATCTGGAGCATTCCCCAACTCCAGAGGAGTGGTTTGAGAGAGACGCAGAAGAAGAGGATACCACGTTTGTCGTGGCCAACATGGAGCTATGAGTATCATACAACCTCTGTCTCTCTGAAGTTTGAATAAAGTTTTGGGAATGAGGGAAATGGGTGGGAAGGCATAGAAGACGTTCTGACCCCAGTGGAGTAGGAAAGCATCTCTTGCCTGACAGTTGTGAGCCGGGATTCTTGCACAG
The DNA here is from genome assembly GCA_033557465.1 of Ichthyophis bannanicus. Lineage (NCBI taxonomy): Eukaryota > Metazoa > Chordata > Amphibia > Gymnophiona > Ichthyophiidae > Ichthyophis > Ichthyophis bannanicus. The sequence goes on from CM066033.1 coordinate 552,606,289, forward strand.
AATTGGGGAAGTTTGGCATTCTGTGGACTTGCAAAGAGGTCTATATCTGGTGTTCCCCAGATTTGAAATACTCGAGCAAGCTGGTATGACTGGAGGGACCACTCATGTGGCAGCAGTATTCGACTGAGTCTGTCTGCCCATACGTTTTGAATGCCCGGAAGGTATACCGCAAACAAGTGAATTTGCAACTCTCTGGCGAGGGTCCCATAGTCGCAAAGCTTCGTTGCATAGTGACAGAGAGCCTGTTCCGCCTTGCTTGTTCACATAGAACATAGCTACTTGATTTCGGTTTGGACCAGAACTGTTTTGTTGTTGAGATGGGTCTGAAAGACTTGAATAGCACTGAAAATGTCTCTCGGCTCTAGGAGGTTTATGTGAAGGGAAACCTCCTGCGAGGTCCAAAAACCCTAAGTGGAGAGATCGTGCAAGTGGGCCTCCCAACCCATCTTGGACGCATCTGTTGTTAGGGTGGCCTGATATAGAGGCTGCTGGAAAGGAGAGCCTACGAGGAGGTTTTCTAGAGATTGCCACCATTGCAGGAACGAAATCAGACGTGTGGTGTTTCTGATCTTGTCCATTAACTGACCCGAGGCCTGTGACCATTGAGAGGCGAGCATAGGGAACCACATGGACAGTGGATGTCATGTGTCCCAGAAGTTGAAACATCTCTCGAGCAGTAAGGAACACCTTCATGGATGCTTGAGATGCCAGTTGTATTATTCGTAGACAGCGTGGCTGTGGCAGGAAAGCCCTTGACTGCCGTGTATCTAGATGAGCCCCTATGAATTTGAGAGATTGAGAGGGGTTGAGATGAGATTTTGGGAGGTTTATGACCAGTCCCAAGTATTGAAGAATTCTCATTGCTCGAGAAATAGCAAAGCTGGCCTCTGGAGCTGTCGATGCTCGAATGAGCCAATCGTCTAAGTAAGGGAAGACGAATATTCCCAGAGTCCTCATAAATGCTGCTACTACTGCCATGCATTTTGTGAAGACTCTTGCAGCAGAGGCCAGTTCGAAAGGAAGAACTCTGTACTGGAAGTGTCTTCCTTGGACCAGGAATTGAAGGAACTTCCTGTGATCTGAGTGGATGAGAATATGCGTGTACACATCTCTTAGATCTAGAGAACATAGCCAGTCCTGACTTTGAAGATATGGTAGGAGTGTCCCGAGGGAGATCATTTTGAACTTTACTCTGAACAAATATTTGTTTAATTCTTTGAGGTCCCCCTGTGGAATAAGAAAATAGGAGGAGTACAACCCCTGTTGGGGTATGGGTACTTCTTCGATTGCTCCTTGAGCGAGAAGTGATGTGACCTCCTGCCACAAGAGGTTGGTGGCAGGGGCCTGAGAATTGAACTGTTTTATTATTGTAGGTAGGGGCAAGTTGAGAAAATGAAGCTTGTACCCCAGTCGTACAATGGACAGAGTCCAGTTTTCTGATGTTATTTGTTGCCATCTTTTGGCAAAATAGCAAAGTCTTCCTAGAATGGTTAAGGGTTCTGGACCTTTCAGGGGCAGAATGACTAAGTTCTCTAGGTAGAAGTCAAAGACCCTGAGGGGGCTGGGTCTGTTGGGCCGGTTGAGCTCTTTGAGCTTGCGGCTTTCTTTACTGTCTGTTCTGTTGTTGCCCCTTCTGGGGAACATGAAGTGGACAGTGGCTTTGATGGGTGTAAGACGGGTAAAACCTCTTTTTCTTACTGAAAAATGATTTTTTGAATGTTTTCTTCTTTGCTGGATTGGCTGTGGACTTTGACAATCTGTTCAAAGTAGTATTATCAGATTCAATCTGATTAGCCTTGTTTTGCCAGTCCTTGCCAAAGAGATTTTCTCCTGTACAAGGAATGTTTCCCAGCTTTTCTTGTACCCACTATTCTAAGTCTGATGCTTGAAGCCAAGCAATACAACGTGCTCCTATGGATATAGCAGAGGTTCTGCTAATACATTCAAAGCAATCAAAGGTAGCACGGTTCATGAATTTAGAGACATTCTGGGCGTGCTTGACCAGATTAAGGTAGTCTGCTCTTTTTTCCTCAGAGACACAAGGGCTAATGAGCTCTAAGTCTTTTGTGACTTCTTCCAGGAACATTCTCATGTAAAGAATTTAGGAACTGATCCTAGCTAATAGCATGAAGGATTGAAAGCATCGACACCCAAAGGCATCGAGTGTCCTGGATTCACGGCCTGGAGGATTAGAAGAATGTGTTTTAGCACTCTTGATTATTCGCATGGCCGATTCCGCTACCATTGAATGGTGTGGTAACTGAGTTTTTTGAAAACCAGGACAACTTGGCACTCGGTACATAATGTCAAGGCGTCAGGAATGTGAAGATACCGTTAAAGGAGTTTCCCACATTCTCAACATCAGATCATGTAAGATCTTGTGAATGGGAAGCATAGTTGCCTCCTTGGGAGCCATAGGGTATTGTAGAATTCTTAATTCTTCTGCCCTAGGTTCCTTTTCTGGAATCACAGTGATTGCAAGACCCTTTGCCAAATCACGTATGAAATCCTGGAAGGACATATCTTCTGGAGGAAACATCCTGCATTGAGAAGGAGTTGAATCCTCTAGTAGGTTCGCTCTGGTACCGGTAGAATCGTCAGAGTCATCAGAATTGGAAGACTCAAGGGTGCTCCTGTAACGCATGGCATCGGTACCACTCGAAGTCGGTACCAAAATGTCTCGGTTCCTGATCCCCGATATAGACTCAAGGCTTGGCATGGGGGGAATCAGTCCTGTCGAAGCAGGTACTATCGGTGTCGGTACCGATATCTGTTCAACCGTCTGTAGCGGTACCGAAGCTGCTAAGAGGGATGCTAGACTGCGTTCAATAGCGAGGATTCTCTTATCCATCGCTCCTGCCAATGCCTGGGTGTCGGTACCGGTGGAAGTGACTACGATCCCAGAACATGGCACCAGTAGTTCTGCAGAGGTGGAAGCCTCTGGAACATCCTGGAGCCCCGTTAATGCTTTGGAGCCTGAAGACTCCCGCCGGGGCTGTTTTACCGGTGAACTATCCTTGAGGGCAACACCAGAGGCATCTTGATACTTTGAAGGAGATCTACCCTTCGAGGACCAGCCAGTCTTAGAAGACTTAAGTTTAGTTACCTGAGATCCATGGGAGGAAGATGAAGCCCTGGAAGACGTCGATGCAACTGACATCATATCCACGGCAAAAAGGGTACCGAGCTTTGCAGCTCTATTCTGCAGGCCCCTTTTGGTCATCCTCGTACAGGAGACACACTCCGTTGGACAATGTTCAGGACCTAAACATTTTAGACACCAATCATGGGTGTCAGTGACGGAAATGGTACCGCCACACTTTGAGCATTTTTTGAAACCACTAGCTGGTTTCTCCATGCCTGAAGAAAAGTGGGCCTAGTGCCCAAAATGGCGCCTAGCACCAGAAACAGGGGAAAGACCCCTGAAGAAATACAAGTTGGTTTTCTTTTTGAAAAAGAAAGAAGAAGAACTGGTGGTACTGGTAGGCGTCGAATGAAGGCAGACGCGACCACAAAAAAACAAAGAATAAAAGGAAATTTTCTGCGGTGACAGGCTACACGTCCTATCGGCTCCGCGGAAAACGAAGAACTGAAGTGAGAGAGGTACAGAGGCGGGAAGGCAGCACGCATGCGCTGTGGGATGCTCCCAAAAACGTTCCTATTGGATGCTGGGGAGCGTTCCTGCGCGGGCTCCATCAGTATCGACAATACCCATATGTGAAGACTACATTCCTGCTTGTTCCTAGAGATAAAAATTTACAGTAAATAAATAAAAACAAACAGAACGGCCTTCCTCTCTATTATACCCTGGAAAGTCTGCAGTGCCAGAAAGACAGCTCTCATCTCGAGAAGATTTATTGACCATTTGGACTCCTCTGCCATCCAACAATCCTGCACCACCTGAGAAAGAAAGTGTGCCTCCCAGCCCGACAGGCTGGCATCCGTGGTCACTAAGATCCATTGCGGCAGTTCTAATGGCATACCCACTGTTAGATGAGGGGGCTCCTCACCAAAAAAAGGCAGCTCTTGAAAGGAAGCTTGGCAAGGCAGGACAGAAGCAACATTTGCATTCCAATGGTGGAGCCATAGCCAATGCCGAGCCACTGTAGCAGCAGCCACAGACTGAGCAGATAAGTGCAGCAGATCATAAAAGGCATCTGCAAGAAAGGCAGTGATTGACTCTAAATAAGGCAAAGCTGGATCATCCAAAAATGACTGAAGCCATCGGAGCAGAGTGTGTGCAGCGAGACCTCCGCAAACAGAGGCCTACAATGCCAAGATTGATGACGAGAAAGTGTTTTTTTAAGAGGCACTCCACCTTGCGATCCATTTGATCACGGAGGGCAGTGCCATCCTCCACAGGAATGGTTGTGCATTTAGTGGCAGCAATGACCAGGATATTGACTTTAGGGATCATCCGAAGACCAAAACAAACATCCCCCAAGCGACGAGCAGAGCATAGAGACATCAGGAGAATCCCACTCTAAGAAGATCATCTTTTGTAGTTCCAGTGGAACGGGAAAAGCCTTAGAGGTTTTCCTGATGCCCACGATAATGGGGTCTGCCTGAGGTTTAGAGGAATTCGAAGACTGTTGCACTTGAGAGTCCAAGAGGTGCAGAGCCTCCATAATTTGAGCAATGAGAGCAGGAAGCTCTTCCTTATAGAATACCCTGATATCCCGACCATCTTCTTGAGGGTCCTGGTTGTCTTCCAATGACGAGAGCACTCCTTCTCCCCAGCTGTACTCAGAAGTGATAGAATGTTCATCTGAAGGACCGTCATAGTCTTTCCCTGCAGGGTGCCAGTCTCCTGGAGGAGAGGAGAGGAGGTATCCTTGGTCCTATCTAAAGAAGCTCCAGCCAAACTTCGGTGGGCATGCTTTCTAGAAGGATCAGCGGCAGTCGGAGTAACCGAAGTCCTCAAGGCCCACATATCCCAGGCCTGACGGAATTGCTGCAGAAACTGGAGATCAGAGCCATCAGCTGAAGTCTTCATAGGCTGAATAGAGTTGTAGAGGGTGAACAGGCTGGTCAGGCAACAAAACCAGAGGAAGGGCATCTTGAGATCTAGTATCACCCTAAGATAACCCAGAGGGAGCTAAAGCAAGAGACTTGGAAGGGCTACCAGAAACAGGACCTGCAGAACCATAGGAGGAACACAAACTACCTGTCAAAGTCTTACATTTCTTCCCTACAGCTTCCAAGCAGCACTGTAGGGAAGGAGGCATTTTCACAACAGGATAAAAGAAAAAGTCACAGGAAGAGCCAGGGAACCAAAAATCAACAGACTCTGAAGAAAGAATGGCAGCAGCAGCAGCACAAAAATTATGGTGGGAAACAGCAAAACAGAGCCAGGAAGCAGCCACTGACTGGCCACGTGAAGAGAAGCAAGAAAAAGGCAACTGCAGAAAACTGAGCACACCAAAAAAAGAAGGGAGGCACACACGGTCAGAAGAACAAGATACCACTGAAAAACAGATTGGGATGCTGCTTTAAAAGAGAACTGCAAAAGAAATAAAATACTCACTGCTCTCAAAGGAGGAAAAACAGATAAGGAAGGGTCCGAAGAAGAAAAAACTGCCCGACAACTTCCTCAGCAACCGGGTCCTTGAATAATGTGGTTTCTATTTTTAACAAACTTTAAGGAGTTGAAGAAATAACAAAAGTACAGCCAACTTTGCTGATAGAAGTCTTCCTTGCAGAACAGTCAGAATGGAAGGCTGCAACTGCTCTTCATGAGCAGGAGCACTTCCCTTCAGAGGTGCTCTACTGATCCTCTTGACCAGGGGCAGCTCTGGAATGTGAAGGAAAACTGTTGGCAGAGAAGAGGCACCACAGTGTGCACAACTGCCAAAGATAGCTACAGAGTCACCAAATCTTTTTTTCAGGGAATGCTAGAGCTAGGAGAAGTCCACTATTTGCTGAGACAGAGAAAATACTGAAGCTCCCCTTGGGGGATGGGATTTTATACCAAGAATGATATCATAGAAATTTGGGAATTTTTCTCTCTCTCACCATCTGCTGGCAAGGAGGCACAACCCACTAGCATGGACTGGTCTAGCAGGATGTATTTGGAATAGTTGTTACTCAGTCCAGCGTGGCAGGAAGGCAAAAAAACCCTTTCACTGTTGATTACCCACATTTCTCCTCCTTAAGTCAGAAGCAACACCAGTCCCAGCCTAAGAATTGGCTCTCTCTAAGAGTTAACAAACAAACTTAGGTCAGTGCCAGAGCTTATAAATGATACTTCATGAATTAAAACAACAGCTCTACTAATTCACCCCAATGTAGCATTAAATTTCCTGCAAAGGTAAAGTGGAGAAAGCAGACCTCAGAATATCCCGGAAAAAATCTTTCGCTGTTACTGGGCTTTAGGTATTTTTACCACGGGCTAGTTGCATCAACGGTCTGCCTATACCTACTCCACCCACCCAATATTTCACAGCTATGGGGAACATAAAAGTAGGCTGCGATGTAAAAGACGGGAAGCTCTGATGGTAGATCATTACTTGCGGAATGGGCATAGTTTTGATGAGTTGCGGTGTTTTGGTATTGAACGGGTAAGTTCAGGATCCAAAGGTATGACGCGCGAGCAATTCTTAATTTATAGGGAGCAACGCTGGATCTTCATGCTTGATACAATTATTCCAGGTGGATTGAATTTTAGCATTGACTGGAAGGCTTGTATATGATATGAGTCGCCTAGAATGATTGGGGAATTTATACGTGATGGTTTTCATTTACATAGATATGGTGACGTCATATTCTGACGCATTTAAATACAGACGTTGGCGTTAGTTTTTCAGTTACGAAGACTGATGGATAAGGATGTATGCGAAAAATGAGAAGTTTTTATACTCTGACGGTACACATAAGGTCTTTGAGAACGCTGGTTGGGTAAGATTGTTTGGTTAGTAGCTTGTTATTTTCTAAAAAGGTGTGTGTGTTAGGGATTGTAGCATGAAAGTATAACAATGATTTGTTTTTATTGTTTTTAGTTCTATCCCCTGAAGCAGCATAGGCAAAATGCTGAAGGGACGTCCAGGCGGGCATCGGGGTTGATATTGGAATCCGGAAGCCTGACAGAAGAAAGGAATCGTGAAACTCTTTCCTGTCTACATAAAATGGACATATATAGTTAAAATGATGTTTGATAGATTGTTGAGAGTTACATCAATTTAAAGAAAAGTCTCACTTCTAACTGTGAAATATTGGGTGGGTGGAATAGGTATAGGCAGACCGTTGGTGCAACTAGCCCGTGGTAAAAATACCTAAAGCCCGGTAATGGCGAAAGTTTTTTTCCAGGGTATTCTGAGGTCTGCTTTCTCCACTTTACCTTTGCAGGAAATTTAATGCTACGTTGAGGTGAATTAGTAGAGCTGTTTTTGAATTCATTAAGTATCTCTGTAAGAGTTGGCATCTTCAGGAGTTAATCGGCCCCAGCAGGGGGTGAGGCAAAATAAACCATCCTACAAATGAAGAAAGTAAGAACCACAAAAAGGAAAACTAAATGGGAGCACAAAGGTCAAATGCTGAGGATGCTGACACCATTATGGATCCCTCTTCCTGCTTGTCTATGAAAAATGTAAAAGCAAAAAACTAATTTTACTGTGATACAAAAGCTGAAGAGTTAGTGTAATCAGAGGGCTCAACCAGCACAACAGTGTTAGAAAACTTACAACTGTCATTTCAAGGTGATGTCCACACGTGTATCTTCCTGAAAGGTAGGAGGGCAAATAGTCTAAACAGAAGGGCTTAAATTGTGCCAGAACGGGGTGGAATGTCGTGCCCGCACTTCATCCGAGGAGGAAGTAATATTACCTTAGGTTTCCACCCCCAAAGAGGTAGAGCTGGCTTGAATTCTTTTCTTTCACATGCTGGCAGAGGTTGCTGGGACCTTCGTCATCATTACCACGTGATTATTTCACATGTTTTACTATGCAGGGCTCTGGAGCATTCAGCAGCTAGCAGACACGTTGCTCTGTTTAACTGTGTCCTGTCGTGCTGTTTCAGTTTGTGCTTGTCTTTACTTTCATTCCTGTTGAAGCTCAGCATGAGAGAGAGAGAGAGAGAAAAAAATCAGGCTTCGGCAGTCTGGGAGCAATGAAAACAATCCTATGCCCACAACAAAATAAAGGTGACAGCATCAGCCAGGTGGGATGATTGAGTAGGAGAGATTCACAGGAGGTGGAGGAAGTGTTACAGAAAGGATTCTCCATGGGCAAGCAGGATTCGTCAGCCACACCCAGTGATGTCCTCCAACAGCGCCATGCGGAAGTGCTCTCCAGAGCTCAGAAAGGAAAGCCTTTCTGAGCATGTGTCAGTAGCCCAACCCACCGACCTGCCCCTAGCCAGCCAGTCTTTCTTCTTCCGCCTTGCCAGCAAGACGGACTAACTGCTCTCCAAAAATTATATCATCTAAAATCTAACCATAAAGGAAGAAAACTGTAAAGGAAGAAAACTGTAAAGGAAGAAAAAAAAACAGGAACACAGCTACAGGTCAGAGACTCAAATAACATGCCTAAACCAGTGAAGCCAGGATTTAAAAAAATACTCCGTGTGCTAAAAAGATAAACAGCACCAACAACGCACATGACTTGTGTGTGCAGTGCATGGGAGCAAGCCACCAGGTTGCTGACTGCCAACATTGCTCCCGGATGTACCCCAGGGCCACAGATCAAGGAATTATGTGCTCCAGGACTTTCTCTCTGCTCTCCCTCTTATCTCTCTGGAGACCAGCCACGTGGAGTTGGGACAGACCGCGGCCTGGGATGCACCCCCCCCCCCCCCCGAGGCCTCCATCCCTGGCCGTGTAGTCTCTGCAGAACCCGAAGCTTCTCGCCTGGAAAAAAATGCCTGCACTGCCTCAGGAGCTCCCCGAACAATGTCTCCGGCTGCCGAAGCTACCTTCATTCCAGAGCATGCTTCCCCTGGAGGCCACCATCTTGCTGAGCCCTCTAGCTCTGCCCAGAGGCAAGTGATTGGTCAGCGCCATAGCAACAGCCAGAGCCCCGATCGTTGTCATTGTACCGACTCCAGGACCTCCCCTCAACACAGCCATGACAAAAAATAACACTCGGTACCAAGCTGACGCTCCTCCCATGGCTACGCCTCCTGGACACCTCGGAGCCGTGATTGGAGCCGAGACAGGAGGAATAAGAGACACAGTAAATGCTCCCCAGGCAGCTCCTGCTGCAGGGAAAGTGGATTATGGTCTCATAAGAAGAGGCGGCAGAGATCAAATCCCAGCTCTTCTGCCCAGGCCTCAGTCGCCAGCGCCAAGGAAACCAACAGCATCAACTCCAACAGTAACCAGGTCAGTGCAGGGGGCATTTTAAACCAAGAGGCTATCCTCCAGCTGCTCACAAAACTAACCAGTCTCCTGCAGCAGGGCCTCCCCACTGCCTTAGCATCCTGCTCCATCCTGGGGAACACAATGGGACAACTACCCAAGGGGACAAATGTGACTGACACGGCTAATCAGCATGCCCCTCCATCCCAGCAGAGGACTCCTACTCAATTGCCAGAAGCCTCTCCCCAGACTGACAATCGGGCATCAGCGAAGGGGAGGAAAAGGAAGAGGAAGGGGTGGCGCCATTGGGCTCAGTTACCCCAGCAAAGGGACCTGGCTCCACAGCTCCCAGGGACTCAGAGGGGAGGCTCCCTCACGGCTTTGGGCATGGGCTCGGACCTGCCTACTCCAGCCCCACCCCCTGAGGACCTCATTTATCTCAAGTTACTATGGAAGGTGGTGACCACATTGACCCTCACATCTTCTGATTCCTCAGACCAGACAGAACCCGAGGTTCTTAAGTACCTGGATGCACCCAAGACACCCGTGACCCTGCCAATACATCAATGTCTACTGGATGCCCAAACCAAGCTTTGGCAAAATCCAGCCTCAGCTTCTGCCTGCTCTTGCAAGCTAGACATCAAGTACCAGGTCCGGCAGGCTCTGGGATTTACAAAGAACCAACTTGGGGAGTTTCAAGATGGCGGCGGCAGCCTTTATCGAGTGAGCACGTATTTGCTATGGGGAAGAAGCGTAAGGGGAAGGCTGGGTCTCTGCCCTTCCAACCCTCCTGTACCTCTACGCCGGTTCCTGCTTCAATTGTTGGTCCTTTGGATGCATTTTTGTCTTGTGCGGCGCGAGGTTCGGATGAAGCTGGGGGAGTAAGCCGGGCTGCAGCTTTGCCGGAGTCGGAGTACTCGGCAGCTGCTTCGGAGTCATCTCTTTCCCCAGCATTGAGCCCGGCGCTGAAAGTGCTCCTCAGTCAGCCTCTGTCGGAAGGATTCCTGGAGATAGCTCTCCCCTCAGCGTTCGGTGAAGTTGCTCTCTCGGGAGGGCCAGGAAAGGAGGGACCGGCGGAGCCAGAGAGTGTTTCGCCCCGGTGGCACTGCTCAATTACATCATCGGCGTCGTTGAGTGAGGAGCGTGCAGGGAAGGGAATCCCTGCACTACGAGGACAGGCGTCAGCACGAATGGAAGCCGTATTGCCAGCTGCTGAATCAGTGGTGGCTTTTTCCTTACAGCAGCCTGTGAATTTTACCCTAGAGGCTATTTGGAATGCCATCATTTCGTTGGGAGAGGTTTTACTGCCTCAGGTAATTTTCTTAGCTACGAAGTCGAACACCTCTTCGGTTGCAGTTGAAGAGCTGGAAACGAAAGTTTCAGGAATGCGGTTGGAATTGGAAGAAACGCGTAATAAGGTCACTAACCTTGAGGAACACTCTGAAGCTTATAAAAAAAACTTTGCGCCTGTTCAAGTTAAGTTGGAATATTTAGATAATCTATCTAGAGCAAATAACTTGAGAATAATTAATTTTCCAAGGCTGGTTGCAGTTTTAGCTAGAGACATGTTCAAACAATATTTGGTAGATGTATTAGGGGTTTCTCCTGAATTGTTCCACCTCTTGTTAAGATTTATTATCTGCCTAAGGCAAAGTTAACTCCAACTGTGGTTAATTTTGGGGGGGGGGGGGGGGGTCAGAACAGGGGAATACTTTGAATGTTACAGATTTGCTAGAGAATTCAGGGTATGAGTCTCAGGTTCCCTCCACATTGTTAGTGACATTTGCATTGTTATCTGATAAAGAATGGTTGTTGAAACTTTTTTTTCAAAAAAGGAAGCTACTGTTTCGTGGCCTAGCAATACGAATTTATTCTGATTTAGCAAGAGATACCCAGAAGCGGCACAGGGAATTTCTCCTGCTCCGCCCTGGTGTAGTACAGTTGGGTGGGCTTTTTTTCTTAAAGCATCCATGTAAATGTTTAGTGAAATATCACTCTGTTTCTTATATTTTTTTTGAACCCTCACAACTGTTGGCTTTCATTAATGCTAGGCGCCTGGAGGCCTCCATCGACTCCTCCTAGGTGCTCTCATTAGGTATGGATCTGGATTCTGGATTTTGACTGCCTATTATTTCTTACGTAATTGGTTGGATGTTATAAAAGAGATTTCCCCCCTCTTTGTGGGCTAGGATGAGCTGAAACCTTTGTGTTAAAATGCTTTATGGCTTTTTCTTTTATTGCGTATCTTGTAAAAAAAAAAGTACTTTTCTGGATATCCGCTCTATTTCTGCAAGAATTGTTTTTGTAAACTTTCTTGGTTTATTTGTAAAAATTTCATAAATATAAAATAAAAAAGCAAAACAAAAAAACAAAGAACCAACTTCCCTATCGCTCCATTGTCGTATCTTCCATTCTGAAGTGCGTTATATCCTCACGCACCCACGCCAACGCCCCACTTGGGAGAGATCCAAAGCTCCTAGATGACGTGGGAAAGAAAGTATTCCAAGGTGCGATGCTCAACAGGAGGATCACAGCACACCAGTTCCAGCATATCCTCTTCGAGGACACCTTGCTGGGATCCCTGAAGAACTCCATCACCTCTTTGCCACAAGAAGTGCAGGTGACAGCCTCGGCCACGCTGGCAGACCTCAAGGAATGCAGTAAGCACTTGGTCAGCACGGTGTTTGACGCCTTCGACATGGCCATCTGCACCACCAGCACAGCCATCTCCATGAGATGCCTGGCATGGCTGTGTGCTTTGGGACTGTGGGACGACACACACGTACACATTGCGGACACTCCCTGCAACGGTGACTCCCTGTTCAGCAAAAAAGTCAGTCACTGATACAGTGAACGATATGAAAGAACACTGCACCACCCTGCAAACACTTGTGGAGGACGGCCTAGAGCACAACACCAACACACAAAAAGGAGGCTACCACCACAAGTCTTATCACGCCTCCAAGAAATACAACTCCTACCGCAAGTGGCAGCTCCCATGGTATAAGCAATCTTCATATGATGCACCCCCCAACAAAAATACCAAAGGGACAGAAAACAGAAGCAGCAGGGCCCTCTGCTTCAGGAAAGACTGGACCTTCCTTTTGACACGCAACTGCAGGCCGTGCAAGCTACACTCCCAGTGGGGGGGGGGGGGGGGCAGATTGTTGGCCTTCTCGAAGTCCTGGCGGCTCATCTTACCGACAAGTGAGTTCTACAGATCATACGGGAGGGATACCACATTTGGTTCTTATCCCCTCCCCCTGTCAGCAATCACAGCCCATCAATGTGATCCCACCTGTCACAGTCATATCAATGGCTGCGGGGCTACTGCATCTCCTGGCTGTGCAAGCTATCGAGCCTGTCCCCCCACGACCAGAACAACAGTGGTTTCTACTCTAGGTTTTTCCTGGTCCCCAAGAAGTCAGGTGGAATATGCCCCATCCTCGACCTCCAAAAACTAAACAAATTCATCTGCAAGGAGATGTTAAGGATGTACCCACTGGGTTCCATCCATCCTACCTCTCCTTCAGACTGGGGACTGGCTAGCCTCCTTGGACCTACAGGACACCTACACTCATGTCCCTGTCTACCCTTCATACAGGAAGTACCTGCGGTTCCAAGTGCTTGGCAATCACAACCAGTACAGAGTCCTCCCTTTCAGCCTGTCCCCGGCTCCACGGGTATTCACAAAGTGCGTAGCTGTTGCGGCGGCACACCTGTGCAAGCAGGGTATCCAGTTATTCCTGAACAATTGGCTCCTATCCTCACCCTCTGCGCAGGAACATGGGAGGTAGTCCACAAGACCATCCGCCTTCTAACCTTGCTCAGGTTCCTGATGAATTTTCAGAAGTCGCATCTCATCCCATCTTGATGCCTGGAATTCAGCAGAGCCGACAGACACTGTATCAGCAAAGGCCTTCCTCCCCGCTCCACGGGTGGACAGAAGATCACCATACTGGCCCAGGAAGACGTCTCGCAGACACATACGACCGCTCAGATTCCTCTATGCCTCCTAGGCCACATGGCCGCAACTACTCAAGTCCTGCGTACGCGTACGCTACAGTGGCAACTACGCTCATGCTGGAACCAACGCTTGCAACCCCTGTTCATGCGCATTATGCTGGACACCCAAATTAGACAGAGCCTGCACTGGTGGAGTCAAAGGGAACCTCACGGTTGGCAGGAGCCTCCGGCAACCATGTCATCAGATCACCATCACCATCAACGCATCCAGGGCTGGATGGGGAGCCAATGTGCTACACCTCCACACAGTGGCCAATCTAGGTCATACGTACCTAGCAGTTTCCCCAAGGGACACAGGTTCCACAATGCTTGTATTGGTTCAAGCATTGATATCCTGGGTCCCTTCTTAATAATGGTTTATGGACCTTTCCTCCAGGAACTTGTCCAAACCTTTTTTAAACCCAGCTACACTAACAGCCTTTACTACATCCTCCGGTACCAAATTCCAGAGTTTGATTACACGTTGAGTGAAAAAATATTTTCTTTTATTAGTCTTAAATAGTTTACCCTGTAGCTTCATTGCATGTCCCCTAGTCTTTCTATATTCTGATAAGGTAAACAATCGATCTACGTTTACCCGTTCCACTCCGTTCATTAATTTATAGACTTCTATCATATCTCCCCTCAGCCGTCTCTTTTCCAGGTTAAAGAGCCCCAACCTTTTTAGCCTTTCTTCATAGGAGTAGCCTTCCATCCCCTTTACCATTTTGGTGGCTCTTCTCTGAACCTTTTCTAAAATTGCTATATCCTTTTTAAGATATGGCGACCAGAATTGCACACAATATTCAAGGTGCGGTCTCACCATGGAACGATATAGAGGCATTATAATATCTTTTGTTTTATTTTCCATTCCTTTCCTTATCATACCTAGCATTCTATTTGCTCTCTTGGCCGCCGCTGCACACTGGGCCGAGGGTTTTAACATGGTATCCACAAGGACGCCTAAATCTTTTTCTTGGGTGGTGGTTCCTAATGTGGAACCTTGCATCGTGTAACCATAGTTTGGGTTGTTCTTCCCTAGGTGCAGGATTTGGGGGAAGTCAAGCTTTCTGCATCTAACTCCTCAGGACAGAGCCACTCCGGCGAGGGACACAGCTCTTCATTGCCTACAACCTGAATAGGCCCAGACAGCCTGTCATGAAGCGATCACTATTGCAATGGATATCAGACTGCATCGCATTCTGCCACAACAAGGCAGGTACAGAGGCACTGACCAAAGTTGGAGCGCACCAGCTCAGAGTGTTGGCCGCCACCATCGCCAACCTGCACTCCGTGCCTCTAATGGACATCTGCAAAGCTGTCACTTAGTTGTCCGTCCACACATTCCAGAGACACTACTGTTTGGACTTGGATGCACAGCTCCTTCAGCCAGGCAGTCCTCATCACGGCCGCCATAGGACTTGCCCAGCGAGTGGGAGCAGATTGAATCCCCACCCTCTCTTGTCATCAAACCTTAGGACAAACTTTATGACTCCTGCCTATTGTGGACCATGCTGGCCACTGTTATTCATGGGCCATGCGGCCACCTTAATCATGGACCACGTGCCCTCCGTTGCTCCCAGGTCAATGTTGCTTCTGGAGCTATGTTGGCCACTGCATTGGTTATTATTGTTGGGCCATGTCAGCCACTATTGTCAGACCATGTTAGCTACCATCATTAGGCCATGTTGGCCTCTCTATATTTTACACTGTTTTGCAGGGCCATGTTGGCCACTGTTTGTTTTGCACTATTCATTTTGCACTGTTCGTTTGCACTATTTCGTTTGTACTGTTCGGCAAAGTTCTGCAATAAAATTAAATTCAAAATCCTCACCTGCCTCAGCCTCCCTCATCCACCACAACGCAACACGCTGTTGCACAGTTAGGGAGGCACCAGGTGTGGCTGACGAATCCTGCTTGTCCATGAAGAAAACGAGGTTACTTACCTGTAATGGGAGTTCTCCATGGACAGCAGGATAAGTCAGCCACACAATCCCACCCACCTTCCCTGGACGAGGTCGTCTTCCCTTGTGGCCTGCTTGCCTAGTCGCAAAGGCGCAGCTGAGGACACAGTGGCTGGCTAGGGACGGGCCAGTGGGTTGGCTACTGACACATGCTCAGAAAGGCTTGCCTTTCCAAGCTCTGGAGAGCACTTCCGCATGGCGCCATTGGAGAATGTCAATGGGTGTGGCTGACTTATCCTGCTATCCACAGAGAACTCCCATTACAGGTAGTAACCTCACTTTATGGTGGAGAAAGGGCGGGATATAATTAACCCATTGTGGAGAGAGAGCAGGAAGAGAAAGCATAGTTACTCACCTGTAAAAGGTGTTCTCCAGAGACAGCAGGAATCAGTCCTCACTTATGAGTGACGTCGGTACTGATGGAGCCTGCACAGAGCAATTCCCCAGCTTTCAAAGAAAGTCTTTGGGATTGCTGCCATGCATGCGTGGTCCTCTTCCCGTCCAAGGGTGCCATCTTGCTCAGTCAGGTCCCTTACCTAGAGCCCTACCAAGCAGATGGCAAGGACAAAAACACGGCAACTCATCAGGGGAGGCAGGAGGGTAGTAAGACTGATTCCTGCTGTCCCTGGAGAACACCTGTTACAGGTGAGTAACTACGCTTTCTCCAGGAACAAGCAGGAAGTCGGTCCTCACTTATGGGACTCCCCAGCTACAGGCTACCGACCTGTAACCAAAAACGCCTCTGCGAGGCCATGAGCAGAAGCAGATGCCCGAAGGAGCCTGATTCCTTGGGTCCTCGGGGCAAAGCCCTCAGTATCCGTGAAGTAGGGTCAGAGGGCAGGAGTTGCTTATACCCCGAAAAGGTTCCGGCGTACAGCCTGGCCGAAGGCGCTGTTCCGGCGGGACTCCCTCTCCAGGCAGTAGTGAGCAGCAAAGGTATTCGTGGAAGATCAGGTCACTGCCCAGCAGATGTCCATCAGGGGCAAGGAGCGCAGCAAGGCCACCGAGGCCGCCTTTGCCCAAACTCCGTGTGCGGTGACTCGATGATCTAGTGGGGCACTCGTCTTCGTATGAGCGAAAGCGATGCAATCCGCTACCCACACTGAGAGGGTGCGTTTGGTAACTGCCTGTCCCGGTCTATTGGGATCGTAGGTCACAAAGAGTCGGCCAGACTTGCGATGAGTCTGAGTGCACTGCAAGTAAAAGGTGAGAGCCCTTCTTCAGTCGAGGGTGTGGAGAGCCGCTGACGCCTGGTCAGTGTGGGGCCTCATGAAGAAAGTCGGCAGGACTATCTCCTGATTAAGATAGAAATCAGAGATGACTTTAGGCAGGAATTTAGGATGGGTACGGAGGACTACCCTATTCCGATAGAAATTGGTGTAAGGGGCATCAGCCATAAGTGCCTGGAGCTCACTGACTCGGCAGGCCGAGGTCAATGCCACCAGGAAGGCCACCTTCCAGGAGAGGTGCCAGAGTGAGCACGTCGCCATTGGCTCAAAGGGTGGATGGGTGAGCTGCATGAGCACCACATTCAGGTCCCATTCCACCGGAGGAGGATGGATGGACGGCTTGGAAAGCAGAAGACCCCGCATAAAGCGGGAGACTAATGGCTGTCCCGAGAGGGGCTTTCCATCGATGGGGAGGTGGTTTGCCGAGATGGCGCGCAAGTGTACCCTGACAGAGTTTGACTTCAGTCCTTCTTTTGAGAGATGGAGGAGGTACTGGAGGATCCATCGAATGGGGCATGAGAATGCCCCGAGCACCAGACCGAGAAGCGCCTCCACTTGTAGGCGTAGGCTCGTCTAGTGGAGTCCCTTCTCGAGGCGAGGACGACTTCTTCAACCTCCTCCGGAAGAGCCAGTGAGGCTCGGGAAACCCGTTCAGCCACCAGGCCGTGAGGGATAAGGAGGCTAGGTTTGGGTGCTGCACCCCCTCCTCCTCCTGTGTTTGCAGACCCGGGGCAGAGCTCAGGGGGACAGGAGACTCCGTCGACAGCCGGAATAGAAGCGGGAACCAAGGCTGTCAAGGCCACGAGGGGGCTATGAGGATCAATAATGCCCAATCCCGCTGAGCCTTGAAAAGGGTTCACGCAATGAGAGGGAAGGGAGGGAATGCATAGAACAGGCTGGATGACCCGTCCAGAAGAGATGCATCCAGACTCTCCCTGCTTGGGTGTGGGTACCGGGCCGCAAAAGTGGGGAAGCTGCGCGTTCTGAGGACTGGCGAAGAGATCTATTGCCGGCATCCCCAAGCATAGAAACAGCCGCCATTCGTGGGGCGAAGGATCCAGCTGAGCCTATCCGCCAGGACATTCTCCTGACCTGGAAAGTAGGTCACCTTGAGGGACACCTTCTGTCGGACAGCGAAGGAGCAGATGAGGACTGCTTCCCGGCAGAGCGAGCGCGATCCAGTGCCTCCCTCCTTGTTGACGTAGAACATCGCCATGCAGTTGTCGGTCTGCACGAGAACCGACCTCCCTTTGAGGTGGTCCTCGAAGGCCCTCAGGGCCCAGTGAATTGCCCGAAGTTAGAGCAAGTTTATCTGCTGCTGAGACTCCTCGGGTGACCACTGCCCCTCCATGCACAGCAGCCCGCAGTGGGCTCCCCACCCTAACAGGGAAGCGTCTGTCATCAGCACCGCGTTGTGCTGAGGGGCCTGGAAGGGCAACCCCCGGAGGAGGTTGCGGGGGTTTTGCCACCAATTCAGGGACAAGCGGAGGTCAGGAAGGACCCTGACAGGGTCCCTGAGGTGACCAAGGGACGGGCTCCATTGGGTGCTGAGGCACCACTGAGCTGTCCGCATGCACAGGCAGGCATGGGAGACAACATGCACGGTAGAGGCCATGTGGCCCAGGAGGCGTAGCATGGTCTGAGCTGTGACCCGGGGAGTGCTTTGAACCCTGGCCGCCAGGGCTCGGAGGTGGTTGGCGCAATCCAGTGGTAAGAATGCGGTCGCCCGCTGAGTATCGAGGCACGCCCCGATGAACTTGAGTGCCTGCACCGGCTTGAGGTGAGACTTTGGGTAGTTGACCAAGAACCTCAAGCCTTCCAACAGAAGGATTGCGTGCGACGTTGCTAGCCGGGTTTCCTCAACCGAGGATCCCGTGACGAGCTAGTCGTCAAGATAGGGAAAGACCAGCACGCCCTGACGCCTGAGACGGGCGGCGACCATGACAAGGCATTTTGTGAAGACTCGTGGGGCAGACACGAGTCTGAAGGGGAGCACCCTGTGCTCTCCCTGCACTCTGAAACCCTGTGCTGGGGGTGGATTAAGATATGGGCGTAAGCGTCCTTTAGATCCAAGGAGCATAGCCAGTCGCCCTGCCGGAGGAAGGGCAGCAGAATGCCAAGGGATAACATCTTGAACTTTTCCCGCACCAAGAACTTGTTCAACTTTCGGAGGTCGAGGATGGGCTGCAGACCCCCTGTCTTCTTCGGGACGAGGAAGTACCGGGAAGAGAAGCCCCGACCTTGAAGGTGCGGAGGGACCTTCTCGACTGCCTGTTGGACAAGGAGAGAGAGTAGTTCCCGCTGCAGTAAAACCTGGTGCGCGGGGAGTCGAGGAGGCTCTGCTGGGGAAAAGGGAAGTGGATAGCCTGTCGAAGCAAAAGCGATAGCCGCCTCGGACGACCTGGAGAACCCAGGTGTCTGAGGTGATGGAAGCCCACAAAGGGGTGAAATAAGACAGGCGCCCCCCCCCCACTGGCTGCTGCATCGCCGGAGGGCGAGGGGCTATGCCAATGGCGACAAAACACCTGTGCGGGTTGTGGCGGAGCCGGAGTTTGGGCTTTTGGCCCTTTCAGCTTGTGATGCCCTTGGCCGGACTTACCCTGCGCCGGGGTGGTCGGCAGGGGGGTAGCTGGGTATGGCAGGTAGCTCCGGTACTGGAGGTCCTTCCGTGGAAAGAAAGGCTTTTTGGCCTGTTGCTTTTTCTGGGGCAGAGTGGAGGTCTTGCATGAGAGATGGGTTCTGGTGACGAACTCTATCTCTATGTCTGTGGCTTTATCCTCCATTGGCTTGCCGAAGAGCTGCTTGCCGAGGAAGAGGACGTCCAGCAGCTTTTCCTGCACCCACTGCTCCAAATCTGATGATTGTAGCCATGCCTGGCAGCGGGCCCCCGATGTCCACGGCGGCCACCCAAGTCGATGACTCTAATCCATTGTAGGCGGCTCAGGAGAGGTATTTTGAGCAGTCTGCGACAGACTTCAACAGGGTACCAAACTTACTGAGGGGTTCGCCCTTGAGGCCCGCGGAGAATCCTCCAAGCTCTTTGGCTAAATCGTGCAAGAACATACCCATGTATAGTTGGCATGCTTGAATACGACAAGAGAGCATGGAGCCTCGATAGGCCTTGCGGCCCAGGGCATCAAGGGCTCTCGACTCTTGGCCCGGCGGCACCGACAAGTGCGATCTTGGACTCTTCTGTTTCCTTATGGCCAACTCCACCAACCATAGAGGTGTGGGGAAGTTGGGTCTTCCTGAACCCCTGTCCACATTGTACCTTGTAGGCGCTTGCCCACGATGGGGACCGAGGCAGGTGCCTCCCACATGCGGAGCAGCAGCCAAGACAGAATAGGAGGGACAGGCACAGTAAGAGATTCCCTAGGCAGGGACTCGTACTGAAGAATTTTGAGTTCATCAGCACGAGGGTCCTCCTCAGCCTGAGTGGCCAGGTTAAGGGCCCATGCCATATCCCGAACGAACACCAGGAAGGAGGTGTCCTTGGTTGACGAGTGCCGCTGGAACGCGGGCATGGAGGGGTCCGATGGAAGGTCCCAGTGAGTACGGGAGTCCGAGCTGGGCAGATCGCCCGTTTGGAGCCGGAGGCTCTGGAAGATCTCGCCTCCGAGGAATGTGAGGGCAAGCGAGACAGATGTCAAGGACCCTCACAAGGCCCGCGGCTCTTGGGGGTTTCTTGGACGGATTTCGATGTCCCACGTGAGGGACCCACAGTCTCTGGCCGTAAATCAGCGAAGCTGGCTGTGAGAGCCTGCTGGGAAGCAATGAACACAGAAACGCTACATTCTAGTGTCAGCATGCGGGACTCCCATGTGGGAGTTGGGGCCCTGCGATGCCAAACCCAGGGTCACCGGGATGGGCATCGAGGAGAGGTGGTCCTCACCAGGATGGCCCTCAGGAGACCAGCCGCCTTCGCTGGAGGCCTCCGTATCCGTATGGGGTACCTTGTGGGGGCTGCTCCTTATCTGACTCTCAGGAACACCAAAGGGGGCTGAGCAACCGAGTGCGGGAGCGCTCGCGCTTAACAGGAGCCCCCGACAGCGACTTTGAGACCTTCTTTTTGCGCTGCTCCATCTCAGGGGATCCCTGGTTGGCATGGCGCCGAGAGCGCGGGGCCGAAGAGGGGGACACCACCGGGCGAGAGATGACTGAGGGCGCCATTGGGGATTCCGAGGCTGCCTTTCTAAAAATGTCTTTGGACTTCTGCTTACAACTGAGCAGGGCGTTAGAGGACATTTTCTTGCAGAGCGAACAGAGCTCCGGATCATGGTTAGCTCCGAGGCACCGCAGACAACAATCATAAGCAACATGTTCCTAGAGCATCTATCACATTTTTTGAAGCCGGTGGCCATGGGGGCAAAAATGGCCCCTGCGAGGTCGAAGACCCACACGGCAAGCGGTTAGGGAAAAAAAAAGGGCGCGAAGCCCATTGACAAAAAGTGAAGAAAAAAAAAATCAAAACTGTTCCCAACAGCTCTAAGAAGGTAGAGCAGGGGAAGGATGGGTAGAGGACCGGTACAACCAGAAAATAGAAGTCCAGTAGGCCAAAAAAACAAGTCTTTATCCGAGGGACGAGGACATGCGTCCGAAGGGCTCCATGGAAAAAGGGAGACTGAACAAGATGGCACCCTTGGGAGGGAAGAGGACCAAGCATCTGTGACAGCAATCCCAAAGGCTTTCTTTGAAAGCTGAGGAATTGCTCCGCGCGGGCTCCATCGGTGCCGACGTCACCCATAAGTGAGGGCTGACTTCCTGCTTGTTCCTGGAGAAAGCATAGTTACTCACCTGTAACAGGTGATCTCCGGGAACAGCAGGAATTTAGTCTTCAAATATGGGTATTGTCGGTACCGACGGAGCCTGCGCGGGAACACTCCCCAGCATCCAATAGGAAAGCTTTTGGAAGCATCCCACAGCGCCTGCGTGCTGCCTTCCCGCCTTTCCCAACTGTCCAGGAGACACTGCAATATTCCAATATTTGGAAAATAATTGATTAAATTTGATATGAATGGAGCACAGTTAATTTTAAAAACTTAAAATAGAGAACCTGTCCCGGTCCCAGTTTGATTCACACTCCCCTGGCCCGCCCCTCAGTTTTCTATGTTGTAGCCTTTTGTTTATGGAACTCTTTGCCTGTTTCTCTTCACTCCCAGCTATCGTTTTTGTCCTTTAAGTCCCAGCTGAAGTCTCATTTATTTTCTCTAGTTTTCTCTGAAATTACTTCTTCTTGACTTTGTTTTCTCTCCATTCTGCTCTGCAGCTGTTTGCTGTCTTTGCCTTCCCCCTTTTCTTTCCCTTCATGTCATTATTTCATTTGCTTTGATATTGTAACCTAGGCCATCCCTCTCCCTCTTCCCTTTGTGCCCTTCTTTCCCTTCCCTTTCTTTCCCATTGTCTTATCTTGTTCATCTCTCCCCCCATTTTAACTTTGTACGGCACCTAGTTGTATCCCCTATAGGCAGGTTATCAAATACAACAAACAATAAATGATGACATTATAATCAAATAGTTAGCTTTAAATTTCAGCAAAGGTTTTATATGTATTATATTGTATTTTAGGAAAATTAATTGATACTATAGAAAATTCTTGAATAAAATGTGTCCTGTTTTGAATTTCTGTTGTTGATATTATTGAGAACAATTATGGTTTCTGGTGTGCATTTTTATTTAATTATTTGGACAGGGACGAGGGAAAGCGTAGTTACTCACCTGTAACAGGTGATCTCCGGGAACAGCAGGAATAAGTCTTCACATATGGGTACCATCGACACAGACGGAGCCTGCGCGGGAATGCTCACCAGCGTCCAAAACGAAAGCTTTTGGGAGCATCCCACCACGCATGCGTGCTGTCTTCCCGCCCAACTACCTCTCTCATTTCAGTTGAGTTGAAAGCTGAGACCAAAGAAGAGAAGTAGAAGAAAAATAGAAAGAGAGAGGAAGACAACTCCTAGGGGAGGTGGGTGGGTTGTGAAGACTTATTCCTGCTGTTCCCGGAGATCACCTGTTACAGGTGAGTAACTACATTATCTCCAGGAACAAGCAGGAATGTAGTCTTCACATATGGGGACTCCCCAGCTAAAAATGCCTAGGGATGACCCCAGCATGTTGCGGATCTATGTAAGATGGGCCATGCTTCCTCCCAGGGACCTTAGGCATCCAAGAGTGGATGATGGGAAGGAGTTGATCTAGGAATGGAAGAGATGCTGTAGAACAGCCTGACCGAACAAGGCATCCCAACGGGAGTCCTTGTCTAAACAATAGTGGGCAGTGAAAGTATGTACAGAAGCCCAACCTGAGGATTGGAGGATCGCCAATATAACACCAATTTTTAAAAAGGGTTCGAGAGGTGATCCGGGAAACTACAGACCAGTGAGCCTGACATCAGTACCGGGAAAAATGGTAGAAACCATCATAAAGAATAAAATTACTCAGCATGTAGATAGTCACGACCTAATGGGAGACAGCCAACATGGCTTTAGACAAGGAAGATCTTGTCTTACTAATCTGTTATGTTTTTTTGAAGGAGTGAATAAACAGGTGGACAAAGGTGAGTCGGTTGATATTGTGTATCTGGACTTTCAGAAAGCCTTTGACAAAGTCCCTCATGAGAGACTTTTGGCAAAACTAAAGAGTCATGGGATAGGAGGCAGTGTACTACTGTGGATCAGGAACTGGTTAAAAGATAGAAAGCAGAGGGTAGGGCTAAATGGCCAATTTTCCCAATGGAGAAAGGTGAATAGTGGTGTACCCCAGGGATCTGTGCTGGGTCCGCTGCTTTTTGACATATTCATAAATGACCTGGAAAGTGGAAGAACAAGTGAGGTTATCAAATTTGCAGATGACACAAAACTATTTAAAGTTGTTAAAACCCAGGAGGATTGTGGAAAATTGCAAGAGGATCTTGATAAATTGGAAGACTGGGCATCAAAATGGCAGATGAAATTTAATGTGGAGAAGTGCAAGGTTATGCACATAGGGAAGAACAACCCAAACTATGGTTACACGATGCAAGGTTCCACATTAGGAACCACCACCCAGGAAAAAGATTTAGGCGTCATTGTGGATACCTTGTTAAAACCCTCGGCCCAGTGTGCAGCGGCGGCCAAGAGAGCAAATAGAATGCTAGGTATGATAAGGAAAGGAATGGAAAATAAAACCAAAAGATATTATAATGCCTCTATATCGTTGCATGGTGAGACCGCACCTTGAATATTGTGTGCAATTCTGGTCGCCGTATCTTAAAAAGGATATAGCGATTTTAGAAAAGGTTCAGAGAAGAGCCACCAAAATGGTAAAGGGGATGGAAGGCTACTCCTATGAAGAAAGGCTAAAAAGGTTGGGGCTCTTTAGCCTGGAGAAGAGACGGCTGAGGGGAGATATGATAGAAGTCTATAAATTAATGAACGGAGTGGAACGGGTAAACGTAGATCGATTGTTTACCTTATCAGAATATGGAAAGACTAGGGGACATGCAATGAAGCTACAGGGTAAACTATTTAAGACTAATAAAAGAAAATATTTTTTCACTCAACGTGTAATCAAACTCTGGAATTTGGTACCGGAGGATGTAGTAAAGGCTGTTAGTGTAGCTGGGTTTAAAAAAGGTTTGGACAAGTTCCTGGAGGAAAGGTCCATAAACCATTATTAAGAAGGGACCCAGGATTTCAATGCTTGAACCAGTACAAGCATTGTGGAACCTGTGTCCCTTGGGGAAACTGCTAGGTACGTATGACCTAGATTGGCCACTGTTGGAAACAGAATGCTGGGCTTGATGACTATCCCATGACTCTTTAGCTTTGCCAAAAGTCTCTCATGAGGGACCTTGTCAAAGGCTTTCTGAAAGTCCAGATACACAATATCAACCGACTCACCTTTGTCCACCTGTTTATTCACTCCTTCAAAAAAACATAACAGATTAGTAAGACAAGATCTTCCTTGTCTAAAGCCATGTTGGCTGTCTCCCTTTAGGTCGTGACTATCTACATGCTGAGTAATTTTATTCTTTATGATGGTTTCTACCATTTTTCCCGGTACTGACGTCAGGCTCACCGGTCTGTAGTTTCCCGGATCACCCCCTGGAACCCTCTGGGAACACCAGACTGAGAACCTCTTCCACTTAAAAGCGTAAGAACGCCTTGTGGAAGGTTTTCTGGAAGCTAGAAGAATATCCTTTCACTTGTTGTGAAAGGCCTAGATCTTGAAATTCTATGCCTTGAGTAGCCAGGCCTTGAGATGAAGGGACTGGGGATTAGGGTGCAGTAGGGATCTGTTGTTCTGGGACAGAAGATTTGGAGCACTCCCCAACTCCAGAGGAGTGGCTCGAGAGAGACCTAAGAGAAGAGGATACCATGTTTGCCTTGACCAACAGGGAGCTATGAGTATCATGCGACCTCTGTCTCTCTGGAGTTTGAATAAGGTTTTGGGAATTAGGGGAATTGGTGGGAAGGCATAGAGAAAATCTTGGCCCCAATGGAGCAGGAATGCATCCCTCGCCTGACAATTTTGAGCTGGAAGTCTGGAACAGTACCAGGGAAGTTTGGCATTCTGTGGACTTGCAAAGAGGTCTATGTCTGGTGTTCCCCAGACTTGAAATACTCGAGCAAGTCGATATGAGTGGAGAGACTACTCGTGTGGCAACAGGACTCGGCTGAGCCTGTCCATCCAAACGTTTTGAATGCCTGGAAGGTATACTGCCAACAAATGAATGTGATGCTCTCTGGCAAAGGCCCACAGTTGCAAAGCTTCATTGCATAATTGCAGAGAGCCTGTTCTGCCTTATTTGTTTAGGTAAAACATGGCCACTTGATTGTCGGTTTGCACCAGAACTGTTTTGTTTATGAGATGGAAGCAAAAGACTCGAATAGCATTGGAAATGGCCCTTAGTTCTAGGAGGTTTATTTGAAGAGAAGCCTCCTGTGGGGTCCAGAGACCCTGGGTAGACAGATCGCCCAAGTGGGCTCCCCCAACCCAACTTGGATGCATCTGTCGTCAGGACAGCCTGAGGTAGGGGTTGCTGAAAAGGAGAGCCTACTGTAAGGTTTTCCAGAGATTGCCACCAATGCAGA
This sequence comes from Ichthyophis bannanicus, assembly GCA_033557465.1. NCBI lineage: Eukaryota > Metazoa > Chordata > Amphibia > Gymnophiona > Ichthyophiidae > Ichthyophis > Ichthyophis bannanicus. Next base: position 552,631,850 of record CM066033.1, read on the forward strand.
GACACAAACAGGCATGTGGTAACTCTGATCTTGTCTGACAGGCATCCTGAGGCCTGGGACCACTGGGAAGCTAAGGTCCACTGGGCCGCTCGCATGTGAAGGCGTGCATAAGGAATCACATGGACTGTAGATGCCATGTGTCCTAGAAGTTGAAGCATCTGTCGGGCAGTGAGGAAGGTTTGTAGCACTGCTTGAGATGCTAGTTCGATGATGCGCAGACAGCGAGGTTGAGGCAGGAAAGCCTTTGACTGCTGTGTGTCCAAGCGAGCCCCTATAAACTCGAGGGATTGAGATGGGGTGAGCTGGGACTTTGGAAGGTTTATGATCCATCCCAAGTACTGCAGTATTTGCATTGCTCGGGAAAGACCATGACTTGCCTCAAGAGCTGATGGTGCTCGAATGAGCCAATCGTCTAAGTAAGGGAAGACAAAAATTCCTAGAGTCCTCATAAATGCTGCTACTACTGCCATGCATTTTGTGAAGACCCTTGAAGCAGAGGCCAGTCCGAAAGGAAGGACCCTGTATTGAAAATGTCTTCCCTTGACTAGGAATCGAAGGAATTTTCTGTGATCTGCATGAATAAGGATATGCATGTAAGCATCCCTTAAATCTAGAGAACATAGCCAATCTTGCTCGTGAAGGTATGGAAGAAGTGTGCCGAGGGAGATCATCTTGAACCTTTCTTGGACTAAATATTTGTTCAGTTCTGAGGTCCAGGATTGGTCTTAGCCCCCTGACTTCTTTGGAATGAGAAAATAGGGGGAATAGAATCCTGTGCCCTGCTGGGACATTGGAACCTCTTCTATAGCCCCTTGAGCCAGAAGAGTGGTGACCTCTTGCCACAACAGGTCTGAGACCGGTGGTTGAGATTTGAACTGTTTTATTAGTGTGGATGGGGGCAAGCTGAGGAAATGAAGCTTGTATCCCAGACTCACGATAGATAGAGTCTAATTATCTGATGTGATTTGTTGCCATCTTTTGGCAAAATGGCAGATACGGCCTGGAATATTTAAAGGTTCTGGGCTTAGAACAAGAAGAATGGCTAAGTTCTCTAGACAACAGTCAAAGACCCTGAGGAGGCTGGGTCTGCTGAGCCTTCTGAGCTTGTGTCTTTCTTTGTCTAGTTTGTTGTTGCCCCTTCTGGGGAACATGTGTTTGCTGGGTGGAAGATGGATAGAATTTTTTCTTTTTAGAGAAAAAAGTTTTTTTGAAAAACCTTTTTTTGGCTGGGTTAGCTGTAGATTTTGACAATCTGTCTAAAGTTGTATTATCAGTGTCAATTTCATTAGCTTTGAGCTGCCAATCCTTGCCAAAGAGATTTTCTCCTGTGCAAGGAATGTTTCCCAGCTTATCTTGCACCCATTCCTCCAAGTCTGAAGCTTGGAGCCAGGCAATACGACATGCTCCTATGGATATAGCAGACGTTCTGCTAATACATTCAAAACCGTCAAAGGTAGCACGATTCATAAACTTAGAGACATTTTGAGCATGTTTGACCAAAGTCAAATGATCTGTCCGTTTATCCTCTTGAAGAAAAGGGTTCAAAAGTTCCAAGTCTTTTGTAACCTCTTCAAGAAACATTCCCATGTATAATATATAGGAACTGATTCTTGCTGATAGCATGGAGGACTGAAAGCATCGACGACCAAAGGCATCCAGTGTTCTAGACTCACGACCTGGTGGATTGGAAGAGTGTCTTTTAGCACTCTTAATCCGCCTCATGGCTGACTCTACCACCATAGAATGATGTGGTAACTGAGTCTTCTGAAACTCTGGACAAGGTGGTACTCGATACATAGTGTCAAGACATCTAGAATGTGGAGATACTGTTAAAGAAGCTTCCCACATTCTTAACATTAGATCATGTAAGATCTGGTGTATAGGAAGCATAGCTCCTTTTCTGGTACTACTGTAATGGCAAGACCCTTTGCCATATCACGTACAAAATCATGAAAAGACATATCCTCAGGCGGGGACATTCTGCGTTGAGGAGGAGGAGTTGAATCTTGTAAAAGTTCAGCTCTGGTACCGGTGGAATCATCAGAGTCATCGGAATCGGAAGACTCAAAAGGAGGAAGCACCGGGTTCTCCCGAAGCAGATGGCGTCGGTACCGCTCGATGTCGGTACCGAAACGAGTCGGTACCTGATCCCCCATGCTGGAGAGAGATTCCAAGCTCGGCATCGTGGGAAGCATGCCTGTTGAAACAGGTACTGAGGGCACTGGCACCGGTACCGGCATCGGTACCGGTGCCTGCGGAACCGGCTGCAGCGACTTTAGCAGTACCAAAGTAGCTAAAAAGAGTCGCTAGACTGCGTTCGATAGCGAGGAGTCTTTTTGTCCATCGCTACTGCCGATGCCGGGGTGTCGGTACCGGTGGAAGCGGCCACAACCCCCGAGCATGGCACCAGTAGTTCCATCGAGGTCGAGGCCTCGAGAACATCCTGGAGCCCCGATAAAGCTTTGGAGCCCGAAGACTCCCACCGGGGCTGTTTTGCCGATGAAATGTCCTCGAGGGCAACGCCACTGGCATCTCGATGTTTAGAGAGGGATCTACCCTTCGAGGACTGGCTAGTCTTAGAAGACTTGTGTTTAGTTACCTGAGATCCTTGGGAAGAAGTAGAAGCCCTGGAAGACATCGATGCTTCAGACATCGTGTCTGAAGCAAATAGGGCACCGAGTTGATTTGCTCGATTCTGAAGACTTCTTTTAGTCAACTTCCTGCAGGAGAGACACTCCGTAGGGCAATGGTCAGGACCTAAACATTTAAGACACCAGTCATGGGTGTCGGTAATAGAAATTGTACCACCACATTTTGAACATTTTTTAAAACCAGTGGCTGGTTTTTCCATGGTAAGGGAAAAGAGGGCCTAATGCTCAAAATGGTGCCAAGCACCAGAGCAGGGAAGAAACCCCTGAGAAAAAGCACTAAAATTGAGTTATTTTTAGAAGAAAAGAAAGAACCGGTAGGTGTCAACGGAAGGCAGACACAACCACAAAAAATATAAAAATAAGAGATTTTCTGCGGTGACAAGGGACACGTCCTGTCAGCTCTGCGGAAAACGAAGAACTGAAGTGAGAGAGGTAGTTGGGCGGGAAGGCAGCATGCATGCATGTGGAATGCTCCCAAAAGCTTTCCTTTTGGACGCTGGGGAGCGTTCCCGTGCAGGCTCCATCGGTGTCGACGGTACCCATATGTGAAGACTACATTCAGCGTAGTTACTCACCTGTAACAGGTGTTCTCCAGGAGCAGCAGGAATCAGTCCTCACATATGGGTGACGTCGGCGCCGACGGAGCCCTCGCGGAGCAATTTTCCCCAGCTTTCAAAGAAAGCCTTTGGGAATTGCAGCGCGCATGCACGGTCCTCTTCCCGCCCAAGGGTGCCTTCTTGCTCAGTCAGACGACATAGCTAAAAGACAGCAAAAACGAAAGCATAAAACTGCAACTCCAAGGGGAGGAGGGAGGGTTGTGAGGACTGATTCCTGCTGCTCCTGGAGAACACCTGTTACAGGTGAGTAACTACGCTTTCTCCAGGACCAAGCAGGAAGTCAGTCCTCACATATGGGACTCCCAAGCTTAAGGCTACCGGAGACCCTAAGCACAAAAATGAGCTCCCTCTAGCTCAGCAGCACAGAAGGAAGGAATCTTCTCTGAATACGTCTCCAACCGGTAGCCCAACATCCGGGATGGAGGGTAGGAGTTGCCTATACCTCGAAGAGGTTACGGAGGACTGCCTGTCCGAAAGCACTGTCCCTGCGGGACTCCCTCTCCAGGCAGTAATGGGCTGCAAAAGTCTGGCTTGAAGACCAAGTAGCGGCCCGGCAGATGTCTGCCAACGGAACAGAGCAGAGGTAAGCCACTGACGTAGCCTTCGCCCGAACACGATGAGCGGTGACTCTACCTTCCAGCACGAGGCCCGCAGCCTCGTAAGCCCAAGTGATGCAGTCCGCAATCCAGATGGACAGAGTACGCTTGGAGACAGGGAGCCCCAACTTGTTGGGGTCATAAGACACGAAGAGCTGAACAGCCCTTCGGTGCTCCCGCGTACGGTCAAGGTAGAAGTTCAGCGCCCTTCTACAGTCCAGGGTATGCAGGACCATTTCAGCTCGGCTGGAGTGTGGCCTGGGAAAGTAGGTCGGAAGTACCACCTCCTGGTTGATGTGAAAAGAGGAAACCACTTTAGGAAGAAACTTAGGGTGAGTCCGTAGGACTACCCGGTTCTTGTAGAACCTAGTGTAAGGAGGATCAGATACCAGGGCCTGCAGCCCACTAACGCGTCTAGCAGAAGTGAGGGCCACCAAGAACAAGGTTTTCCAGGAAAGAAAACGAAGAGGACAGGTAGCCATAGGCTCAAAAGGCGGACAGGTAATCCGCTGTAAAACCACATTGAGATCCCAGTTCGGGGCTGGCGGGCGCAAAGGTGGTTTAAGGAGTAGGAGACCCCTGAGAAAACGAGCCACCAGAGGGTGGCTGGAAAGAGGTCTACCATCCACCGGTAGGTGATGCGCAGAAATAGCACTGAGGTGGACCTTGACCGAGTTGGACTTAAGTCCAAGATTGGAAAGGAAAGCAAGTACTGCAAGACCACTGATGTTGAACAGGAGAAGGGGTCTTGCGACTGCTGAGTACACCAGACGGAGAACCGACGCCACTTAAGAGCGTAGGACTTCCGGGTGGAAAGCCTCCTGGAGGCCAAGACGACCTCTTCCACATCTGGAGGTAGCTGGAGAGGAGCAAGGACTACCCTTTCAGCAGCCAGGCCATCAGATGAAGGGACCGAAGGTTGGGGTGCAGGAGCGTCCCCTGATCCTGCGAGAGGAGGTCGGGCTAAAACCCCAGAGGAAGAGGGGTGTCCACCGCCAGCTGCATCAGAAGCGGGAACCAAGGTTGTCTCGGCCACCGGGGAGCCACTAGGATCACCGACGCCTTGTCTCTGAGAACTTTGAAGAGCGTCCGAGACACCAGAGGCATGGGTGGAAAGGCATACAAGAGGCCTGTGGACCATGGAATCAGAAAAGCATCCGCCGCTACCCGGAGAGGATGCGGCTGTCGAGAGCAGAATCTGGGAAGCTGCCGGTTCAGAGGACTGGCGAACAGATCCATGGTGGGGAGGCCCCACCAGAGAAAGATCCGCTGAACCACAAGCGGATCCAATCTCCACTCGTGCGGTTGGAGGATCCTGCTCAGTTTGTCTGCCAGGTAGTTTTCTTGACCTGGGAGATAGACAGCTTTGAGGACGATGTTGCGATGGACGGCCCAAGAGCTGAGCTTCTGTGCTTCCTGACAGAGAAGGAAGGAGCCGGTTCCGCCTTGTTTGTTCACGTAGAACATGGCAACCTGATTGTCTGTCTGGACAAGTACCGACTGGTGAGAAATCAGGTGAGAGAAGGCTTTGAGCGCTAGGCGGATGGCTCTGAGCTCCAGGAAGTTGATCTGCTGAGCGGACTCCCAAGGAGTCCAGAGACCCTGAGTACAAGTCCCTTGGCAATGTGCTCCCCAACCCTGGAGAGAAGCGTCGGTCGTCAGGACCCGAGAACGTGTGGAGGGCTGAAAAGTCACCCCCAGCACTAGGTTTGGTAGATGAAGCCACCATCGCAGAGAGGAGACCAGATGGTCGGAGATCTGTACGGAGTCCGCTAGGCTCCCAGTGGCCTGATGCCATTGTTTGCGAAGGCACCATTGAGCAGGTCGCATGTTCAGGCGGGCATTGGGGGTTACATGGACCGTGGAAGCCATATGGCCGAGCAGTCTCAGAAATTGCCTGGCCGAGACCAGGGAATTGCTGTGAAAGCGGCTGGCGAGATCCATGAGCCTTTGGGCCCTGTCCAGAGGCAGGAAGGCCCGCGCCTGAAGAGTGTCCAACCTGGCGCCGATGAATTCTAGATCTTGAGAGGGGAGCAAAGTGGACTTTGCGAAGTTTATGACAAAACCCAAGTGCTGGAGCAGAGTCACAGTGCGATGAGTAGCCTGAGTGGCTTCTTGGGCAGACTGGGCCCTGATGAGCCAGTCGTCCAGGTATGGGAACACAAAGAGACCTTGAAGTCTCAGATAGGCCGCCACCACTGCTAGGCATTTGGTGAACACTCTGGGGGCGGAGGATAGGCCGAAAGGCAGTACTCTGTACTGGTAATGGTGTCCGCCCACAACAAACCTGAGGTATTGTCTGTGGTCCGGATGAATAAGGATATGAGTATACGCATCCTTTAGATCTAAGGAGCATAGCCAGTCTCCCTGCTGGAGGTAGGGCAGCAGGATTCCAAGGGTTAGCATTTTGAACTTTTCCTTTGCAAGGAACTTGTTGAGGTTTCACAAGTCTAGGATGGGTCTGAGGCCTCCTGTTCTTTTCGGAATCAGGAAGTATCTGGAATAAAACCCTTGACCCTTCAGGTGGTGGGGCACCGGTTCCACGGCTTGTTCCTGAACAAGACTTGCTAACTCCTGAAGGAGTAAGTCCCTGTGCAGAGGGAGTCTGGAAGGCTCCCCTGGAAAGTAGGAGGGAGGTACCTGGTGAAAATGAAGAAGATAGCCCTTTTGAACTATCTGAAGCACCCAGGTATCTGTGGTGATGTTGGACCACCTGTGGGCAAAGTGGACCAGCCGGCCTCCTGTGCTGAGAGAAACCAGCTGAGGGGGAGAGGCTATGCTGAGAAAGTCAAAAACCCCCACCCTGCTGAGCAGGGGCCGGTGGTGCAGGCTTGGGGGCTTGCTGCCTACGGGACCCATTACCCCGTCCCTTGGCCTGCTTTCCCTGTGGGGGAGCTGGTGAGGCCTGATACTGAGGGTAGTATTTATAGGCAGCACCTTTCCTCGGGTAAAAGGGCTTTTTCCCCGAGGCCTTCTTCTTTTGAGAAGGGGCAGAGGTCTTCCTTGAGAGACGAGTCCTGGTGAGAGTCTCCGTCTCGATTTGTGCAGCCTTCTCATCCATGGGCTTGCCAAAGAGGTTATCACCTCGGCAGGGGACATCAACCAACTTGTCCTGTACCCAGGGCTCGAGGTCGGACGTCTGAAGCCAAGCCTGGCGGCGTCCACCGATGCCGGCCGCGGTTACTCGAGCCGAAGCCTCAAAACCATCATAGGCTGCTCGAGAGATAAACTTGGAGCACTCCCGAATACCAGTAGACAAGGATTGGAACCTCTGCAAAGGTTCGTCGGAGAGACCAGCAGAGAACCCGGCTATTTCCTTAGCCAGGTCTCGGAGATACATGCCCATGTAGAGCTGGTATGTCTGGACTCGACAAGCAAGCATAGAGCCCTGGAAGCACTTCCTACCGAGGGCATCCAGGCTTCGGGCTTCCCTACCAGGGGGCACCGAGGAGTGCATTTTTTGACTCTTTAGTCTATGCATGGCCGATTCCACCACCATGTAATGGTGCGGTAGTTGTGCCTTTTGGAACCCGGGGCTCTTGCGGACTCGATAAATGGAATCGACCCGCTTGCTTAACACCGGCGACGACGCCGGGCTCTCCCACATGCGGAAGAGAAGCCGTTCCAGCATGGGAGGAATCGGTACAATAAAGGCCTCCTTCGGGGGAGAGTCATATTGGAGGGCATCGAGTTCATCGACTCGAGGCTCCTCCTCGGGATCCGCAGGGAAGGCCAAGGCCTTGGCCATATCCCTCACGAAGTCCGAGAACCGGGTATCCTCCGGGGGGGACCGTCTCCGAGGTTCGGACTCGGGGGAGTCCGAAGGGACACACCGAGTCCGAAAGGAACCAGGTGACTCTTCGTCCTCAGATTCCCAGGCCGACTCCTCGGAGGAGGAGTCGATCGGCTCCGGTCGGGCGGGCACTGATGCCATCTGCCCCGACGCCGAGGGAGTCGGCGTCGACGACCTCGGTCCCGAACGGGAGGCCGAAGGAGACCTTGACCGAGGATCAACTCGAGCCCTCATGGACTCGAGGATTGGCTCGGTCTCCGGGGTCGATTTGGAGGTCGACGTCCCGGCGGTCAGGGCAGAAGCACCAGCGAGGCCAGCGATCAATGCCCGCTGCTGGTCCAAGAAGGCAGACAAACTGCACTCCAAGGCTGTCAACCTGAGTCCGAGCTCAGGAGACCCAGCAGCCCCCGACTCGGGCCCCGACGTCGGGTCCTTCGGAGGCAAGTCCACGAGGACAACAGTACTTACGTGAGCGGGCAAGTCCACCTCGAGTCGAGGATGTTTTGACGGCCTCTCCGACTCCAAGGACCCGGGACGGGAATCGGGGCTATGCGACCTGGCCCTCGAGGAACCAGGAGCGTCCACCGATCCCGCCCTCGCGGGTTTCTTCTTCTGATGATGCTCCCGGGTAGGAGACCCCCTTTCAGAGGAACTCCGACGATGCTCAGGACCAGAGTCCCGAGACGTCGAAGCCTCTGACGAGGTCCGAGCCCGGCCAGAGTCAGAGAAGATACGCTCCCGCTGCTGCTGCCGACTCCTCAATGCTTTTGAGGACATTTTGCCGCATGGCCCGCAGATCATGGGGTCATGATCTGGGCCGAGGCAGCGGAGGCAGAAGTCATGAGTGTCTGTAAGAGACATAAGTTTCTTACAGAGGTCACATTTTTTGAAACCACTGGCAGCCATCGGGGGAAAAAGGGCCCCTGCGAGGTCGAACTACCGGGCAGCCAGGGAAAATTGAAAAAAAGCGCGAAATCTGTCACGAAGGACAAAAAACCGAAAAGTAAAGGACGGACTCGCAACCGGCGTCGCGAGTCCGGGCGGGAAAAGAACCGGCGTCGAACCGAAGAAAAAACAGAGAAAAATCAACTTTTCTGCGGGGATTCACAGGCAACGTCTGTAGGGCTCCGCGGAAAAAAGAAGACTGAGCAAGATGGCACCCTTGGGCGGGAAGAGGACCGCGCATGCGCGCTGCAATTCCCAAAGGCTTTCTTTGAAAGCTGGGGAAAATTGCTCCGCGAGGGCTCCGTCGGCGCCGACGTCACCCATATGTGAGGACTGACTTCCTGCTTGGTCCTGGAGAACTGCTTGTTCCTGGAGATTGTGATTTTATTTGCTTGTGGAATTCTGCACAGCAGAATTTAAAATTCTGAATAAGTTTAAGTTTAATCATTTGATATACCGCTCAGGCCAAGGCATCAGAGCGATTTATAATACCATATCATTTGAGAAAATATGAAAGGAACGCCATTTATAAGATAGGATAGAATAGAGGACAGAAACAGTCCAAGAGATAAGAGAAGGAGAAGGAACAGCAGGTTACCACAATAAACGAGTATGACAATACTCTTTGTGAATAGAATATCTGAAATAAGACTCGACTCCTCCGTACATCAGGCCTGACACTTTGTCAGCTTTCTACCTTCCCAAGCTCAGCCTTTCCAGTTTCTTCTGCCACCTCTCCCCAAGCTTGTTACCTCCATTTTTTTCCTGCCTTTGTTCCCTTTTCTTTCTCTCCCTATTTCAAAGCTTTTTCTTCATTACTCCCCTGTTCTCTTCAACCCTCCTGTTAAGAGGCCGTGCTCTCCCCCTCCCCCATTAGATTTTCAGTTCTTTGTCCAGCTCCCAACAATACCCCAAGCTCTTTCGGAATATCTCAGCTTGCTCTCTCATTATTCCCCCCTCCTAGTAGCTGGCCCCTTAGCTCTCTCCATACCAGATACTGTAGCTGTTGTGGCCTCTTCCCTTCATCCTAGCCTCTCTCTCTGTGGCAGATGCAGTGCTTTAGAACCATGTATTAATACTCAGCACACAATTTTGTAATGCAAGCGTAATACAAAGGTTGCTGTAAATAAACGTATGCAAAAACTTTGTGCTAATATGGCAGAGCAGGTGCGCATGGGGATCAGCGCTAGCAGCAGCTATCTAGGAACCCACTGCACCACATCTGTGATGGGATATTATTCAGTGCATAGCAATATTAATATTTATGAGCAGAATAGTATTCCATCATATGCACAGGTGTTGTTATGCACATGCAACTTTGAAGAGCATATGTAGCTCAGCACTTCAGAACTGCATGAGCATAATATTTGTGCATATGATGGAATACTATCCTATACACAAATAATATTCCAAAAACAGCTATGTGCCAAATAGTATTCCAACTAAAAAGAAAACAAAAACCCAGATTACGATAGCTTAACAACGGACCTCAACCATAGATGAGCTATTTCGAGCCTACTGACCTATAAAACCCTTAAAGACCACTACTAGTTATCTAACAGGATTTTTATACCGCTTTATCATTTCAGTCAAAGCGGTTTACATTGTAACTTAAACTTGGTAATGTTCATTAAACAGGGATATTGATAACTTGGATTTTTCTGAGGCAATGGAGTGTTAAGTGACTCACTCAAGGCTGCAAGGAATGCTAGTGGGAATTGAACCTTGGTCTCTTGGTTCCCAAGCCAGTGCTCTAACCATTAGGCTATTCCTCCATTCCATAGTTATGCTCGGATATTATCATATGTTTGTTTTTCACTATAAAACAACAGACCAAACATCACATAAAAACTTAAGATGTATCAAATAAACTCAAACTCATAAATGCGATAATCGACAAAACCAACAATATTGCATCAGGAAAAGCTTGAAGGTAAAACCCAAAGAGCGCTATTTTAGCCCGCTGTGCGCATGTCAGAAGCTGAAAAAACTCTGATGGCAGCAGAATAGATAGACTAAAGACACCAAATGGCACATACTAAGACAACCAGTGAGGAATCAGAGAGACATTCACAGCAGACACACCCAATCAATAGCCTGATTAAGGACAAGTGGTTCAATAGAACGTAAATTAAACATCCAGGCATGCTCACCTAAGTTCAATTTCTTCTCCCCATTTCCTCGTCGCCAGGTAAAGAGTAGTTACTCACCTGTAACAGGTGTTCTCCAGGAGCAACAGGAATCAGTCCTCACATATGGGTGTCATCGACGCCGATGAAGCCCCAGCGGAGCATTTCCCCAGCTTTCTATGAAAGCCTTTGGAAATGCAGGCACGCATGCATGGTTCCCTTCCCGCCTAAAGGTGCCATCTTACCTCAGTCAAATGACATAGCTAAGAACAGCACACAAAAATGAAAAAATTAAACTATGTACAACTGCAACTCCTAGGGGAGGAGGGAGGGTTGTGAGGACTGATTCCTGCTGCTCCTGGAGAACACCTGTTACAGGTGAGTAACTACTCTTTCTCCAGGACCAAGCAGGAAGTCAGTCCTCACATATGGGTGACTCCCTAGCTCTGGGCTACCGAGGAACCCAGGCTGAACAAGAGAACTCCCTCTAGTCCCAGCAGCAAAGAAAGGCTTTTCACTGACACAACCTCCACCGGTAGCCCAACAGAGGGCAGGAGGGCAGGCGTTGCCTAAACCTCAAAGAGATTCCGGAGTACTGCTTGGCCAAAAGCACTGTCCCTACGGGACTCCCTCTCCAGACAGTAATGGGCCGCAAAAGTCTGGCTTGAAGACAAAGTTGCAGCCCTGCAGATGTCTACCAAGGGCACAGAGCGGAGATGAGCCACTGAGGCAGCCATTGCCCTGACACGGTGGGCTGTGATCTGACCCTGCAAAGGAAGGTCAGCCGCCTTGTAAGCCCAGGTGATACAGTCAGTCCAGGGTATGTAGGACTGCTTCAGCCTGGCTTGCATGAGGCCTAGGGAAGAATGTTGGAAGAACCACCTCTTGGTTAAGGTGGAAGGAGGAGACAACTTTTGGGAGGAACTTTGGATGAGTCCTAAGGACTACCCTGTTCCTATAGAAGCGAGTGTAAGGCCTATCACAGACCAGGGCCTGAAGCTCACTCACTCGCCTAGCCGAGGTAAGGGCTACTAAGAAGAGTGTCTTCCAGGACAGGAAGCGTAGAGGGCAAGTAGCCATCGGCTCAAAGGGTGGGCGAGTCAGCTGCTGCAAGACCACATTCAACTCCCACTCAGGAGCAGGAGGACTGATTGGAGGCTTGAGCAAAAGCAAGCCTCTGAGAAAGCAGGACACCAAGGGGTGAACCGACAGAGAATATCCTTCCACCAGGGAGCTGCTAGAGCTGAGAGGTGGACCCGAACAGAATTGGACTTAAGTCCCTGATTGGATAAGTGCAGTAAGTATTGAAGCACTACTGGTACAGTACAGGAGAAAGGATACTCTGTACGTAGCTGACACCAGAGAGAAAACCTTTTCCATTTGAGAGCATAGGTTTTCCTAGCGGATTGTTTCCTAGAGGCTAGGACAACCTCCTCAACTTCCTGAGGGAGGCCCCAGGGAGCCAGAACTACTCTTGCAGCTTCCAGGCCATCAAATTAAGAGCCTTGAGATTGGGGTGCAGAAGGGAACCCTGATCCTGAGAGAGAAGGTCGGGTTGCAATCCCAGAGGCAGTGGAGGATCCACCGCCAGCTGAAACAGAAGTGGAAACCAAGGCTGCCTGGGCCACCTGGGAGCCACCAGTAGGACCGAGGCCTTGTCCTGAAGAATCTTGAACAGAGTTCGGGCCACCAAGGGCATGGGAGGAAACGCATACAGGAGGCCCTGAGACCAGGGAATCAGAAAAGCATCTGCTGCTATCCGCAGGGGATGCAGTCGCCTGGAGCAGAACGTTGGCAGTTGCTTGTTCAGTGGACTGGCAAACAGATCTATCAAAGGAAGACCCCATTTTAGGAAGATATTCTGAACTACTAAAGGATGCAGCTGCCACTCGTGGGGCTGTAAAATCCTGCTCAACCTGTCTGCCAGGAAGTTTTCCTGGCCTGGAAGGTACACAGCCTTGAGGAGCATGTTGTGCTTGAGGGCAAAGGAGCAAAGGTCCTGTGCCTCCCGACAAAGGAGTCTGGACCCAGTCCCGCCCTGTTTGTTCACATAAAACATGGCCACTTGGTTGTCTGTCTGAACCAGGACAGATTGATGAGCCAGGATAGGAGAGAAAGCTTTGAGTGCTAGTCGAATAGCCCTGAGTTCCAGGAGATTGATCTGCTGTGCCGCCTCCCAAGGAGACCACAGGCCCTGGGTGCACTTGTTCAGACAATGAGCTCCCCAGCCCTGCAGGGAGGCGTCTGTGGTCAGCACCACTGTGTACCCAGGAATTTGAAAGGGTACCCCTTTCAGAAGATTGGGTGGGTGCAGCCACCAGCTGAGGGAGTCCAGAAATGGTTTGGACACCCTTATTCTGTCTCTGAAGCTGCCTGTGGCTTGAGACCACTGACTCCAAAGGCACCATTGTGCAGGCCGCATATGGGGCCTGGAATTGGGGGTGACATGAACTGTCGAAGCCATGTGGCCAAGCAGCCTCAGGTAGAGTCTGGCGGAGACCACTGACCCGCTGAGAAAGCGTAGTTACTCACCTGTAACAGGTGTTCTCCAGGAGCAGCAGGAATCAGTCCTCACTTATGGGTGACGTCGGCGCCGACGGAGCCCTCGCGGAGCAATTTTCCCCAGCTTTCAAAGAAAGCCTTTGGGAATTGCAGCGCGCATGCGCGGTCGTCTTCCCGCCCGAGGGTGCCATCTTAGCCAGTCAGATGACATAGCTAAAAAAGACAGCATAAAAAATTTGCAAAAAGAACATAAGCAGACGATTGCAACTCCAAGGGAGGAGGGAGGGTAGTGAGGACTGATTCCTGCTGCTCCTGGAGAACACCTGTTACAGGTGAGTAACTACGCTTTCTCCAGGACCAAGCAGGAAGTCAGTCCTCACTTATGGGACTCCCAAGCTCAAGGCTACCGGAGACCCTAAGCACAAAAATGAGCTCCCTCTAGCTCAGCAGCACAGAAGGATAGAATCTTCGCTGAATTATCACCCACCGGTAGCCCACATCCGGGATGGAGGGTAGGAGTTGCTCAGACCTCAAAGAGATTACGGAGGACTGCCTGTCCGAAAGCACTGTCCCTACGGGACTCCCTCTCGAGACAGTAATGGACCGCAAAAGTCTGGCTCGAAGACCAAGTAGCGGCCCGGCAGATGTCTGCCAGCGGAACAGAGCGGAGGTAAGCCACTGACGTGGCCTTTGCCCGAACGCAATGAGCCGTGACTCGACTTTCCAAGGCGAGTCCGGCTGCCCCATAAGCCCAAGAGATACAGTCCGCAACCCAGATGGACAGAGTACGCTTGGAGACCGGGAGCCCCAATTTATTGGGGTCAAAAGACACAAAAAGCTGAGCAGCTTTACGGTGCTCCCGCGTACGGTCAAGGTAGAAGTTCAATGCCCTTCTACAGTCCAGGGTATGGAGGACCGTCTCAGCTCGGCTGGAGTGTGGTCTGGGAAAGAAGGTTGGAAGTACCACCTCCTGATTGATGTGAAAAGGGGAGACCACTTTAGGCAGAAACTTTGGGTGAGTCCGTAGGACTACCCTATTCTTGTAGAACCGAGTGTAGGGGGGATCAGACACGAGGGCCTGCAATTCACTTACGCGTCTAGCGGAAGTGAGGGCTATCAAGAACAGTGTTTTCCAAGACAGAAAACGGAGAGAACAGGTAGCCATAGGTTCAAAAGGCGGACAGGTGATCCGCTGCAAAACCACATTCAGGTCCCAGTCCGGCGCTGGCGGGCGCAGAGGTGGTTTAAGTAGAAGGAGACCTCGGAGAAACCTCGCTACGAGAGGGTCGCTGGAGAGAGATCTACCGTCCACCGGCACATGATGTGCCGAAAGAGCACTGAGGTGAACTTTGACGGAGTTGGACTTAAGTCCCAGATTAGAGAGGTGTAGCAAGTACTGCAAGATCACCGACACCGGGCAGGAGAAGGGATCCTGCGACTGTTGGGTACACCAGACTGCAAAGCGACGCCATTTAAGGGCGTAGCATTTGCGGGTAGAAGGCCGTCGCGAAGCCAGGATGACCTCCTCCACCTCCGCCGGCAGGAGAAGGGGAGCAAGGACTACCCTCTCAGCAGCCAGGCCATGAGGTTGAGAGACCTGAGGTTGGGGTGCAGTAGGGACCCCTGATCCTGAGTGAGGAGATCCGGTTGTACCCCCAGAGGGATCGGACCCTCCACCGCCAGTTGCAGCAGGAGCGGAAACCACGGCTGCCTGGGCCAGCGAGGGGCCACCAGGATCATGAAGGCTTTGTCTCGGAGAACCTTGAAAAGAGTCCGAGAGACTAGCGGGATGGGAGGGAAAGCGTACAGAAGGCTCCCCGACCATGAGATCAGAAAGGCGTCCGCCGCAACCCGAAGGGGGTGTGGCTGACGAGAGCAGAAGCGAGGAAGCTGCCGGTTGCGAGGACTGGCAAAGAGATCCATCGTGGGGAGGCCCCACTTGAGGAAGAGCTTCTGAACTACCAAGGGATCCAGACGCCACTCGTGCGGCTGGAGGACCCTGCTGAGTTTGTCCGCAAGGCAATTTTCTTGGCCCGGGAGATAAACTGCCTTGAGGAGAATGCTGTGACTGACGGCCCAAGAGCAGAGCTTCTGAGCCTCCCGGCAGAGGAGGAAGGAGCCCGTGCCCCCCTGTTTGTTCACGTAGAACATGGCAACTTGATTGTCCGTCTGGACAAGGACGGACTGTTGGGAAGTCAGGTGGGAGAAGGCCTTGAGAGCTAGGCGGATCGCCCGGAGCTCCAGGAAGTTGATCTGCTGAGCAGACTCCCACGTGGTCCAGAGGCCCTGAGTACGTGCCTCTTGGCAATGCGCTCCCCAGCCCAGGAGGGATGCATCGGTGGTCAGCACCCGGGTCGGCTGAGGTGACTGGAAAGGCATTCCGAATATCAGGTTCGGCTGCGGAGCCACCACCGGAGAGACGAGACCAGCGGCTCGGAAACGCGCACTAGGTCTGCTAGGCCGCCCGTGGCTTGTCGCCACTGCTGGCGGAGACACCATTGAGCAGACCGCATATTCAGGCGGGCATTGGGGGTCACATGGACGGTGGAAGCCATATGGCCGAGCAGTCTCAGGAAGCGCCTGGCGGAGACCAGGGGCTGGCTGCGAAAGCGGTCGGGCTAGGTCCATGAGCCGTTGAGCCCTGTCGAGCGGTAGGTACGCTCGCGCCTGAGGAGTGTGCAGCCTTGCGCCGATGAACTCGAGATCCTGTGAGGGGAGCAAAGTGGACTTTGCGAAGTTTATAACAAAGCCCAAGTGCTGCAGCAGAGTCACCGTGCGGCAGGTGGCGTTGGTGACCTCCTGAGCGGACGCTGCTCTGATGAGCCAGTCGTCGAGGTACGGAAAGACATAGAGGCCGTGAAGCCGGAGATGGGCCGCCACGACCACGAGACATTTTGTGAAGACTCGCGGTGCGGAGGACAGGCCAAAGGGCAGTACTCTGTACTGGTAATGATTTCCTGCCACCACAAACCTTAGGTATTGGCGGTGGCTTGGGTGGATGAGGATGTGCGTGTAGGCATCCTTTAGATCCAAGGAGCATAGCCAATCTCCCTGCTGGAGGTAGGGCAGAAGGATTCCAAGGGTAAGCATTTTGAACTTCTCCCGCACAAGGAACTTGTTGAGGTTGCGCAAGTCCAGGATGGGTCTGAGGCCCCCTGTTCTCTTTGGTATCAGAAAATACCTTGAATAGAAGCCTTGACCTCTCAGGTGGTGTGGCACCGGTTCCACCGCCTGTTCCTGCAGAAGACCCGCTAACTCCTGAAGGAGCAACTCCCTGTGCAGAGGGGGGCACGGAGGCTCTCCCGGAAAATAGGAGGGAGGGACCTGATGGAAGTGGAGAAGGTAGCCTTCTCGTACGACCTGAAGCACCCAGGCATCTGCGGTGATGCTGGACCACCTGTGGGCGAAGTGAACCAGCCGGCCTCCGGTGCTGGGAGGAACCAGCGGGGGGGGAGAGGCTATGCTGAGCGAGTCAAAAACCCCCACCCTGCTGAGCAGGGGCTGGTGGTGCAGGCTTGGGGGCTTGCTGCCTACGGGACCCGTTACCCCGTCCCTTGGCCTGCTGGCCCTGTTGGGGAGCTGCAGGGGCCTGATAATGGGGGTATTGTTTGTAGGCAGCCGCCTTCCTCGGGTAAAAGGACTTTTTCCCCGAGCCCTTCTTTTTCTGGGAAGGGGCGGAGGTCTTCCTAGAAAGCCTGGTCCTGGTGAGAGTCTCAGTCTCAATTTGTGCAGCCTTTTCCGCCATGGGCTTGCCAAAGAGGTTTTCGCCTCGGCAGGGGACATCGACCAACTTGTCCTGTACCCAGGGCTCAAGGTCTGACGACTGAAGCCAAGCCTGTCGGCGGGCACCGATGCCGGCTGCGGCCACTCGAGCCGAGGCTTCAAAGCCATCATAGGCTGCTCGGGACATGAACTTTGAGCATTCCCGAATGCCCGTGGACAAGGCTAGGAACCTCCGCAAGGGCTCCTCGGAGAGACCAGCGGAGAATCCGGCTAGCTCTTTAGCCAGATCCCGGAGATACATGCCCATGTATAGCTGGTAAGTCTGGACACGACATGCGAGCATAGAGCCCTGGAAGCACTTCTTGCCAAGGCCATCCAGGTTACGGGCCTCCCTTCCAGGAGGCACCGAGGAGTGCATCTTCTGGCTCTTAAGACGATGCATGGCCGATTCCACTACCATGGAATGGTGTGGCAGCTGTGCCTTTTGAAAGCCAGGGCTCTTGCGGACCCGATAGATAGAATCGACCCGCTTGCTCAGGACCGGCGAGGAGGCCGGACTCTCCCACATGCGGAAGAGTAGTCGTTCCAGCATAGGAGGAACCGGCACAGTAAAGTGTTCCCTCGCGGGAGAGTCATACTGGAGGGCGTCGAGCTCTTCGGCTCGAGGCTCCTCCTCGGGATCCGCAGGGAAGGCCAAAGCCTTGGCCATATCCCTAACGAAGTCCGAGAACCGGGCATCCTCCGGGGGGACTGCTTCCGAGGCTCGGACTCCGGTGAGTCCGATGGGACACACCGAGTCCGGAAAGAATCAGGTGACTCTTCCTCCTCAGACTCCCAGACCGACTCCGACGAGGACTCGGTGGGGTCGGCCCGGGCAGGGTGCGGCGCCAACCGCCCCGACGCCGAGGGAGTCGGCGTCGGCGACCTCGGTCCCGAACGGGAGGCCGAGGGTGACCTCGACCGAGGATCGACTCGAGTTCTCATCGACTCGAGGATCGGCTCGGTCTCCGGGGTCGACTTGGACGTCGACGTCCCGGCGGTCGGGGCAGCGGCGCCAGCGAAGCCAGCGAGCAGTGCCCTCTGCTGGTCCATGAAGGCAGACAGTCTGCTCTCCAAGGCCGTCAACCTGAGTCCGAGCTCAGGTGACCCAGCAGCCCCCGACTCGGGCCCCGACGGCGTCGGGCCCGACGTCGGCTGTCGCGGAGGCGAGTCCAGAAGGACCACAGGACTTACCCGGGCAGGCATCTCCGACTCCAGGCGAGGTCGCTTCGGGATGTGTTCCTTCTCCAAGGACCCGGGGCGGCTGTCGGGGCTATGCGACCTGGCCCTCGCGGAACCAGGAGCGTCCACCGACGCCGCCCTCGCGGGTTTTTCCTTCCGACGATGGTCCCCGGAGGGAGAACCCCGGTCGGAGGAGCTCCGGCGACGGTCCGAGCTGGAGCCTTTCGACGCGGAGGCCTCCGACGAGGTCCGGGTACGGCTGGGGTCAGCGAAGATTCTCTCACGCTGATGCCGCCGACTTCTCAACGCCTTTGAGGATAGTTTGCTGCAGGGCCCACAGATCAGTTCCTCATGATCCGGGCCCAGGCAGCGGAGGCAAAAGTCGTGTGTGTCGGTTAGTGACATATTTCGGTCACACCGACCACACCGCTTAAACCCACTGGCAGCCATCGGGGGAAAAAGGGCCCCTGCGAGGTCAAAGGACCGGGCTGCCAGGGAAAACGAAAGCTGACTAAGTCAGAAAAACCGAAAAAAGTAAGAGGACTCGAGACCGGCGTCGCGAGTCCGGGCGGGAAAACGATCGGCGTCGAACCGAAAGAAAAAAGGATAAAATAAAGAAGAAAATCAACTTTTTCGCGGGGACAAGACGGGGACGTCTGTAGGGCTCCGCGGAAAAAAGAAGACTGGCTAAGATGGCACCCTCGGGCGGGAAGACGACCGCGCATGCGCGCTGCAATTCCCAAAGGCTTTCTTTGAAAGCTGGGGAAAATTGCTCCGCGAGGGCTCCGTCGGCGCCGACGTCACCCATAAGTGAGGACTGACTTCCTGCTTGGTCCTGGAGAAACTGATTTGCCAAGTCCATCAGTCTTTGGGCTCTGTCTGCTGGCAAGAATGCCTTTGCCAGGGCAGAGTCCAGCCTTGCCCCTATGAACTCCAAGTTCTGGGAGGGGAGCAAAGTGGACTTTGCGAAGTTTATTACAAATCCCAAGCTCTGAAGAAGAGCAATAGTTCTGAGAGTGGCCTGTCGGGCCTCCTGGCACGTCTGACCCCTGATGAGCCAGTCGTCCAGATAAGGGAAGACAAAGATTCCCTGATTTCTCAGGTAGGCTGCCACCACTGCCAGGCATTTGGTAAAGACTCTGGGAGCGGAGATTAGGCCAAAGGGCAGTACTCTGTACTGATAATGATTTCCTCCCACAATGAACCTGAGATACTTTCTGTGGTCTGGATGAATGAAGATGTGAGTGTACGCATCCTTTAGATCTAAGGAGCATAGCCAATCTCCCTGCTGGAGGTAGGGCAGAAGTGTTCCAAGAGTAAGCATCTTGAACTTTTCTTTCTCTAGGAACTTGTTTAGGTTCCTGAGATCCAGAATAGGT
The DNA here is from genome assembly GCA_033557465.1 of Ichthyophis bannanicus. NCBI lineage: Eukaryota > Metazoa > Chordata > Amphibia > Gymnophiona > Ichthyophiidae > Ichthyophis > Ichthyophis bannanicus. The sequence continues at coordinate 552,651,406 of CM066033.1, forward strand.
CGAAGGCCACCGGTTCTCTTAGGTACCAGGAAATACCTGGAGTAGAACCCTTGACCTTGCAAGTGGGGAGGCACAGGCTCCACCGCCCTGTCCACCAACAGACCTTGGAGCTCTTGGAGGAGAAGATCTGTGTGTAGGGGAGGCCTTGGAGGCTCCCCTGGAAAGTATGGCGGAGGCAGTTGGTGAAAATGTAGTGCATAGCCCCTTTGGACTATGTTCAACACCCAACTGTCTCCAGTTATGTGGGGCCACTGGTAGGCAAAGAGGGCGAGGCGACCTCCTGTGCAGGGTTGGGAGAGCAGGGACTGAGAGGCTATGCTCAAGGAGTCAAAACCCCCACCCTGCTGAGTGGGAGCAGGGGCCGGAGGCTTGGGGGTCCTCTGCCTACGGGGCCCATTACCCTGCCCCTTGGCTTGCTGACCCTGGGGTGCAGCTTGGGCAGCCTGATACTGAGGGTACTGTTTGTAGGCAGTGCCCTTCCTCGGGTAAAAGGGCTTCTTTCCAGAGGCCTTCTTCTTGTGAGAAGGGGCAGAGGTCTTCCTAGAAAGCCTTGTCCTTGTAAGGTGCTCAGTCTTGAGCTGTGCGGCCTTCTCGGCCATGGGCTTGCCAAAAAGGTTTTCACCTCGGCAAGGGACATCGACCAACTTGTCCTGAACCCATGGCTCGAGGTCCGATGCTGCAGCCATGCCTGGCGTCGAGCCGCGATGCCGGCTGCCGCAACTCGGGCCGAAGCCTCAAAGCCATCGTAGTCGGCGCGGGACATAAACTTCGAGCAGTCCCGAATCCCCGAGGACAAGGACTTAAATCTCTGCAAGGGTTCCCCGGAGAGACCAGCAGAGAACCCGGCCAACTCCTTGGCCAGGTCTCGCAAGTACATGCCCATGTACAGCTGGTAAGACTGGACACGGCAAGCAAGCATCGAGCCCTGGAAGCACTTTCTACCCACACCATCGAGGTTCCGGGCCTCCCTGCCGGGGGGGGGGGGGGGCACCACGGAGTGCATCTTCTGGCTTTTCAGACGATGCATGGCCGGATTCCACCACCATGGAATGGTGTGGTAGCTGCGCCTTCTGAAAGCCAGGGCTCTTCCGGAGTCGATAAATCGAATCGACTCACTTGCTTAGAACCGGCGCCGAGGCCAGTGCCTCCCACATCCGGAAGAGGAGCCGTTCCAGCATCGGAGGAACCGTGACAGTAAAGGCCTCCTTCGGAGGAGAGTCGTACTGTAGGGCCTCAAGCTCTTCAGCTCTAGGCTCTTCCTCAGGGTCCGCCGGAATAGCCAACGCGGTGGCCATATTCCGGACAAACTCAGAGAACCGGGTGTCCTCCGGAGGGGATCTACTCCGGGGCTCAGACTGCGGTGAGTCCGAGGGGACGCATAGAGTCTTGAATGTGTCGGGGGACTCCTCATCCTCCGTCTCCCAGGCGGACTCGTCCGACGAGGAGTCAGGGTCCGACCCCGCGGGGCCCTGGAGGACCCGCCCCGACGCCGGAGGCACCGGCGTCAACGCCCTCGGTCCCGAACGGGAGGTCGAGGGAGACCGCGACCGAGGTTGACTTCGAGCCATGATGGACTCGAGTATCGGCTCGGTCTCAAGGGTCGACTTCGATGTCGATGTCCCGGTGGTCATGGCAGATGCGCCAGACAGGCTGGCCATCAGTGCCCGCTGCTGCTCCATGAAGGCAGACAGTCTGCTCTCCAAGGCTGTCATCCTGAGACTCAGCTCGGGAGACGCAGCAGCCACCGACTCGGGCCCCAGCGGCGCCGGGCCCGACGTTGGCTCTCTGGGAGGAGAGTCCTCAAGGACCACAGGGCTTACGTGTCCAGCAGACTTCGGCTCTACGTGAGGAACTTTGGCAGGCTTCTCTTGTTCCACGGGCTCGGGGCGACGGTTGGGGGCCCTCGAGGAGCCAGGGACCTCCTCCGACGACGCCCTCACGAGCCGCTTCTTCCTCTTGCGTTCCCGGTCGGGGACCCCCTGTCCGAGGAGCTTCGACGGCGCTCGGGATCCGAATCCCGAGATGTCGAGGCCTCAGACGAGGTCTGGGCCCGGCTGGAGGCTGAGTCCGAGAAAAGCCTTTCTTTCTGCTGCTGGCGACTTTGCAGTGCCTTGGAAGACATCTTCCCACATGGTCCACACGTCTTAGGGTCGTGATCAGGACCGAGGCACCGAAGGCAGCAGTCGTGTGTGTCGGTGAGAGAAATCAACTTCTTACACCGATCACACTTCTTGAAACCGCTGGAAGCCATCAGGGAAAAAGAGTCCCCGCGAGGTCAAAGGACCGGCCTTCCAGGGAAAAAGCAAAAAAGGGCACGAACGCCAGCCACGAAGGGCAAAAAACGAAAAAGAAGAATCGGGCTCGATACTGGTGTACCGAACCCGGCGGGAGGGGAACCGGCGTCGAAGCGGGAAGAAAAAATAGCGAGAATCGCTGAAAAAATCAAACTTTTATCCGGGATGACAGGACGCACGTCCGGTGGGCTTCTTGGAAAAAGAGAGACTGAGGTAAGATGGCACTTTTAGGCGGGAAGGGAACCACGCATGCGTGCCTGCATTCCCAAAGGCTTTCATAGAAAGCTGGGGAAATGCTCCGCTGGGGCTTCATCGGCGTCGATGACACCCATATGTGAGGACTGACTTCCTGCTTGGTCCTGGAGAAAAGGAATGTACTCCAAAATTCGCCAGCAAAAATCTGAAATTTGATGTTGAAACTGTATCCAGTTGGTAACTAAAGGGGCTGTTTCCAGTCTTGTATGAATACGACTCTTACGTTCATTAAGTCACAGCTGGATCTTCTTTTTAGTGCATCTTACATACACCATTGGGACATGGGCAGATGATCGGGAAAATTACCCAATCAGTATGATACTTAGAAGAATAGGATCTCCCATTAAAATAATGCCAAAAGTCACCAGTTACAGCATATTGACATCAATAGCAATGTCCATATGGAAAACGACCAACTGAGGGATTTGGCATAGATGATGTTGGTAATACAGGAGTAGGCATGTGAAATTTAGTAAGCATTTCACTCAGATTATTTCCCCGTTTAAACGCAATATGGAGAAACTCAACAAAAACAGAATGCAAACTTCAAACATTCCAATGATTGCATATAGAATTAATAGCATGATTTGAACCTGTAGTATAAGGTAACACACACAAACCAGCATGTCATCCTGTCAAAGTTGCTTGTACTGGAGTAGAAGATCCCGCTGGGCATATTTAACTTTATAATAAGCCTGTTTCACGTTAAATACTAGATAACCTCTAGATAGAAAATGAGAGGTAAGAATCTGGGATTCAGTTTTAAATTGTTGGTCAGTAGAACAAATATGACGAGCTCGAAGAAATTGATGACAGAAAGAGACCACATGGCCTAGCTAGTCTGCCCTTCCGTATCAACCACTACAACAGTCCCCTTTTTCCCTTTAGAGATCCTCTGCGTTTGTACCATGCTTCTTTGAATTCAGATATTGTCCTCATCTCTACCACCTCCACTGGGAGACTATTTCACGGTTCTCCACTCTTTCCATAAAGAAATATTTCCGCATATCACTCCTGAATCTATCCCTTTTCACCCTCATCCCATGTCCCCTAGTAGCAGAGCTTGCTTTTAATCGAAAGAGGCTCTCCTGTGCATTTATACCACGGAGGTATTTAAACGTCTCAATCATATCAGCCTATATGGATAATTGTTAAATTGTAAATAGGCATTACGATCCAGTTTTTCGATAAATGGATATACAGAAACAATTCAAAATTTTTTCTACTCATACATCTAAAATGTTCATTACCAAAGAATGATAACACAATGAAAAATGAAGGTTAGTATCCAGTGTATTTAGCCAAGTATGAAAACGACGTTCCACGTCACTTCGTCCCGCATCATTTAGTCCCTTGTCACTTCATCCCGTAGTTATTTATAAGCAGCGTGTCAAATGAATGCCAAGACTTTCTTTTTTAAAGGAAAATCAGATTGTGTGTGCAGAAAACTCGTGTCTGATTTTTTCTTATAACAAATTTGAAATAAACAGAAATAATTCAGATTTCCTTTTAACACGAGATGTCCACTGTAAGCAAGGAAAGGTCATTATTTCTGCTTGCAGTGGGAATAAAAGGAATAAGATTGATCCCTGGTTTCTAAGCTGTGTGGTTACAAATTGAAGTCTAATAATAAAATGTGCTGGTGGAGGTGAGATGGAAATCTTGGAATTTTAAAGACTAAAAAAAACCCCATATATTCAAAAGCGCTTACACGTTCTGCAGCAACTGTTAAACTTAAGCACCCTACTACCAGTATAAAAGCTGTGTGGTGGAGTGAGGGTACGGATAGCCGACCATTCATGTAGCCGAGTGCTGCTCTCATTAAACTTCTGAACTATATGGATATCACCATTCTGTGCCTTGCTCAGCAGCCGTAGATAGTTCAGCACTGCCAGTGATGTGGAATATACCTGAATGATTTGAACTCAGCAGCTGGTGTTTCAAAAAAATATCACTGACTGTGAGGTTTAAATATTGGTTTGAAACAGCACCTCTATTATTGCTGTCGGGCTCACAGGGACTAGATGACGACGCCGGTATTATCTGACCGGCACGAAGAGACGTGGGACGAAGTGACACCAAACCGAAAATGAAATAGTTCTGTCTCAGAACCTGACTACAGCAGAAAAATATCATCCAAGTATCACTTCCACATACAGATACATGGAAAAAATTCTGAAGTAGAAAGATGACAGCCCTCAAAACTCAGCTACATAAAGGAATGCCACAGAGGGGGCCATGGAAGCACCCATGGCCACTCCACGATTCTATTGGTAAAAAGTACCCTCATACCAGAAGTAATTTGTATTAAGGATAAGGGATGCCAGCTCATGAAAAATGCCCAAAGATATACAGGGCTGCCAGACTGACATTAATTAAGGCAAGCAAAATAACCTCCCAAACCTTGTCCTGAAGCACATTAGCACACTGGCATGGGAAGACTGGACCTTAGCTACAGCGGTGGCGAGTCAGGAGGTAGCTCCTCTCTGCTTCCTCAACCACAGCAGCCAGCAGGCTCTTCAAATTTAAAGGGATGCTCGAGCGTGCCCTCTACACCAGTGCGGGAAGATTGCAACTCAGCTGCAGTGAGCCAGGAGGTAGCTCCTCCCTGCTCACCCAATCACTGCAGCCAGCAGGGTCTTCAAATTTAAAGGACTGCTCGGGAGAGAGTCCTGAAGCATACCGGAGGGCAGCAAGAGTTCCCAAGGCAGTATCGCTGCAGGAGGGGCCTGGTGTGTTGATTGTGGGGAGAGCACCGGAGGAGAAACTGCTCCCTTCCCAACATCATCTGGGAGTGCCCTCGGGGACTGGACTTAGCTGTAGTTCCATGTGGCCATTGGTGCATGGTCTGAAGGGGTATGTGACCAAAGGGTGCCTCTTCGGTGCAGTTTGAAGGACTCCGGAGTGCTTGTTATCAATGAAAGGTACTTCAGTGTTGTATGTGTGCTGTTTGGTAATGCCTAGAGGCAAGCGGAAGAATAAGGGTGATGGCTCCAAAATGGGGGGTCCAGAAAAGATCCAGGGTCCAATGGCTAGACACTTTGCTATTATTAAGACTCAGTGCACTTTGATGGAGGGTACTGGCTCCCCATTGCTCTCTGGAGCTTCTTTAAACTCCATATCCAGATCACTACTACTTCAACCTAATTTACAGTCCACTCCAGTATTGGAGGCCATTCTGGATTCTGCCAGGTACTCTGGAGATGTTGGTTTCGCTCCTAGTGGGGAGGATGGTTCTCTCTCTCTCCCTGCTAGTCCTTCCTAAACCTGTTGTTTTTTTCACAGCCTGAGGTTCCAGACACACTGTCTGCAGATGCAGTCACCCTTGTAGATTTTTGGAAAGTGGTTACATAGAACAATGACATTGTGGGGCACTAGGGAACAGATTTCTGCTTTTCACAGGATACAGTAGAGGCGCTATCTGTGCAGCAACGTTACCTGCAAAGGGTTAATTCTTATGTGGATAAACTGTCAGGTCAAGTAGTGACTTTACAAAATGTGTCTGCTTCTTACATTGGAGATTTTACTATTGTACACCAGAGTTACAGCTCTTGGAAAATAGTGCTCGTTCTTGTTAACTTGCGTGTTTGAAATTTTCCAAAGACTCATTATCTGTCCTCAGTTGAGCTCCTTAAGATGTATTTTAAGGGAATACTAGGTGTTTCCAATTTGGAACAAATTTTGATTACAAATTATTATGTTTCTTCCCCACAGAGGGGAGTCTGCTTGAAGTTACCCAGGATGTAGGGAGATCATTAGGTCACTGAATATATCTGAATTTCTTGAAACATCTATTGATTTTATCCCTTCCCAGGCTACTCTGGTGGTCTCATTTTCCATTATGTTGGATAAATCTAATATTTTAAAATTGTATTTTGGGAAGAAAAATGAAATGTTTTGTGTGGCTAGAATTCGGATTTTCCCTGATGTAGCTAAGGCAACTCAAAACAGCAACGAAAGGCATTTCTCTCACTAAAAGCAAGAGTCTTGGCCTTAGGGGTGAGCTTTTTTCTAAAGTTCCCCTGCAAATGCCTAGTAACATCAGGGGAATCAATATTTGTTTCTAAATTCTGTGCAATTGGAGACCTTCCTTGTGGACAAGGTGTCTTCTTGATGGCTTTTGGCTGCGAGGGGCATGGTTTTGTTTTTTGTGTTGTCATCTGTAATTTTGATTCAGGTTTCCTTAATGTAATCTGATGTGATGATAAATTTTTTGGATTATTATTTCTGACTCCCGCTGGGGTCATAACTGCCTTCCGTAATGCGGGCTTTATTAGCATTTACTTTATTTGTATTATGATATGATGTATTTCGTTCTGCCTGAATTGCTAGAGCTTCTTTTGCTTGTTTGTAAGCATTTTTAAATCTCTATAAAAAATAAATATAAATAAAGGACTGCTCAAGCACACCCTCCACACCAGCAAGGGAAGATCAGACCTCAGCTGCAGTAGTGGTGAGCCAGGAGGCAGCTCCTCCAATCACTGCAGCCAGCAGGCTCTTCAAATTTAAAGGACTGCTCAAGCGCATCTTCCACACCGGTGCAGGATGATCGGACATCAGCTACAACAGCGGTGAGCCAGGAGGTAGCTCACCCAACCACCACAGCCAGCCAGACTCTACTTCCACACCCTCTCTGGCAGGCGCGTGCCTAAGGGCCACACCCAAGGGCCCTTGGGCATGGCTCTTAGGCATAGAACTTATCACACCATTCTTGCTACAACAGTAATGTCTACACTTTTGGCACTCTTCAGTATCCTTCCCTCTGCAGTTGCACAGCCTTCAATAGCTAAGCAGCTGAGAATCTAACCTGCCCCAAAATATACACAGTAGTGTTCCTCCATTGAAGGAGCCACTATACAGATCTGCTCCTGCTCACCGCTACAGCTTGACCAGATGACAGCCAATGGCAGGAACAGTTCCTGAGGATGTGCCTCTCCTCCGTTCTGTCCCAATCATCAATCCAGCACCCTCCTACATGCCACAACAGGAACTATAATTTCTGCTCCCCTCCAGGCACACCCTAGGCAGGGACTAATGAGGCCTTAACATCCTAACCAAGGACCGCAGGCACCCAACCCAGTTACTCTTGCAGCAAATTGAACCAACAGAACGGTGTCACAATACCCCTACCATCCCATTAATCCAGCCACAATCATAGGTCAGTCATCATGCTCCAACTTTACGCCCTCCACTACGCCCTACTCATCCTCACTTCTACCACAAACTCCTTCCTACACATCTACCCAAACACCTCATCACTCCTTCCACACCTTTACCACAGCCTATACCCTCTCCCCCTTAATAGCATAACATGTAACTACCTCCCACCTCCCCCCACACTTGCAACACACATCGCCTCATCTCAATCCCAATGCACAAGACCTCACTCCCCCTCAATAAACCACCCAACCCTGTATCCCCCAATTGCACACTCATCAACACAAGTTCCACAAAGAACAAAATCTCTCCCATAAGAGATCTCCTCTTCACCCACAACCTAGACATCCTATGCATCACAAAGTCCTGACTCTTCCTAAATCAAATTCAACCCCTCAACTACAGCCTTTTGACATCCCCACGTACCCATAGAAAAAGGGGGTGGCATCCTCATCCTCACTAAATTAAACCTGAACTTCAACAAACTAGCTGCAGAAACCACCACAACCCTGGATACACTCACCCTCTGCCTAGCTTACCATTCTCCATCCACACCAACCTTTCCAATCTTCTCCACATCACCTTTGGAAACAACAAGAAATACAAGGACCTCATTTTACTAGGAAAACTCAACCTCCAATCAGCTCCAACCAAACAAGTGACAGCCTTCCTGGAAGCCATGGCAACAATGAACTTTTCACAAATCATAAACTCTCCCACTCACAACAAAGGCAACATCCTTGACCTTATCTTCACAAGCAACAACCCTATCCACATTGACCCTTCCCCACCAATCCAGATCCTCCCAGTACCCTGGTCCGACCACAGCCTAGTAATCTTTCGTCTACCCATCAGTACCTCCCAAAAATAAACCTCATCACCTAATCTGCACAAGAGTCACTTCAGACAATTCGACAAAACAACCTTCCTGGCCCACATCTCCCCAATGCTCAACACAAATACTGGACCTTGACTCAACTATCACTTCCTGGAACAAAACGTTTAGCGCTTTAGCCTCAGCCTCAACCCATCCACAGAACACTGTTCACAAATGGACCTCATGGTACACCCCAGACCTCCGAAAACTCACATCCCAACTACAGAAACAAGAACACAGATGGAGAAAATCTCATCTACCCAAAGACCAATCCAGTTATATGACTCTACTAAGGGAATACAACCACACTACAAACCACTCCAAGCTACCACACAAAACTAATTCAAAGATCACTTAACCACCCAAGACAGCTATTCATCCTAGTAAAAGAACTTTCAAAATCACTCTGCCAATACATCCAACAGCTCCATCACACTCAATTAGCTGACTACTTCTCAGCCCACCATCCTCAACCATCAGCCCAAACATGCCCACCTCTCCAACTTACCCCACCAGCGCACTCATGGACCACTTTCACACATATCACTGCTGAAAACATAGAAAGCTTCATCTCATCTCTCAACACTACAACATCTCCTCTTGACCCCTGCCATGTCAGCTGGATCAAAGCCACCAAATCAGAACTCTCCCCATTCCTCCAAAATTCATCCAAAACTCCCTAACTACATGGCAACTTACCAACCTGCCTAAAATCCTCCTCAATACACCCTGTTAAAAAAATCCCACCTTGACCCCTTTGACATTTTACAGACCCATAGCAAGCCTACCATTTGTAACCAAAATAATCGAGACTACTATCCTCAACACCCATGCCCCACAGCAACATGGATTCCAACCATAATACGGAGTGGAAATCGTCCTAAATTCTCTCATGAACAACCTCTTAAAAGGAATTCAGAACATTTGCCAAGGCTTCATCCTCGTATTCCACGATATTTCAGCAGTCTTCAACACCTTCAACTACAACATCCTCCTACAATGCCTTCAGTCAAAAGGAATACAAGATGCCATATTAAAATGGTTCCAAGCTTACAACAGACGCCAACAGATAAGAATCAGATTGCTATCATCAACCCCATTCACTCAGACTCAAGGTGTCTCCCAAGAATCCACTCTCTCAGCTCTCCTCTTCAATATCTAACTGCAACATCACACAACATCAACTATCACATCTACGTAGATGACATCATGATATATGCACCATTCAACCTGAACAGACCCTCGTACCATGAACTCCAGCAATGTTTCTCAGACGTCTCAAAATGTCTATCCGCAAACAATTTATCCATAAACCTCAAGAAAACTGAATCCTTATTCACCACAAAAACAAAAATTTTCACCCCCCCCCCCCCATCTAGCCATCACTCTCAACAACACAGAAATCCAAGTCAACCAGAAGTAAAATACCTGGGCATTACCCTTGACAGTCATCTCACCTTAAAGACTCAAATATCGAACACAGCAAGATCAATCTACTACAAAACCTGCACCCTCCAACACCTCCACTCTCTCCTTGCTCCACCAGACTTCCACCCAGCCCTACAGGTTCTCATTATACCACACGCCGACTATTTCAACTCAGTATCTTATTTATTTAATGGGTTTTATATTTATTTATTTATATTCTCTTATATACCGCGCTATTCTGCATCAGTGCGGTTTACATTGAACAAACTGAAATTACATTGAACGGGGCATTATAACTTGGAGATAACTATTTTACAGGGAACATGGGCTATGGAGGGTTAAGTGGCTTGCCCAAGACCACAAGGAGCACCTGTGGGACTAGAAACCCCAGTCCTTCTGGCCCAAGGTTGCTGTCCTCTAGTGGGATTTGAACCCCTGACCTTCCGGCCTGAAGTACCTTGCCCCAACCACTAGGCCACTCCTCCACTCCACCTTATACCACCTATATACCACCTTATCATATATTCACCTTATCATATATCATATACCACCTATATACCACCTTATCATATATTCAAGGCGGTTTACATTACAACTTAGAGCTTATATTAAACAAAATCCAATAATATACCACAGCCTTCCAAAATCAACACTCCTACCTCTACAAACAGCCCTCCCTCCACATGACAGCCTAGATCATCCAAGGCACCTTGAGACACGATCACATCAGCCCCATCCTCAAACACCTTCACTGGTTTCCACTCCAAAGCAGAATACTGTACAAAACCCTCAATCACCAAGCATCCCCCCCACCTTCAAACCCTTATTATCCCGCTACAGACTAACAGACCATGAAGATCCTCCACAAGGAACACTCTAACTACTCACCAAGCAATAACAAAAAGCACCCAACAGGCATATGCCAGATCCTTTGAGCTCTATGCTCCCTCAACCAGGAACTCCCTGACTCCATAAGAAACACCACAGACCTCCCCACCTTCCGCAAGCTCCTTAAGACCCACCTGCTCACCCTCCACTTCGAACCCACCATCAACTAACCCACACAGAAAACCCCCTTCTCACTATCTCTACTCTCATCTCACTCTACAGTTGTAAAAAAAAAATGGTTATCAGCAGCTCAAATATCACAGATGGAGAAAAACTTTTAAAGGGTCAACTTCTTAATATCTCTGAACTGATTTCCGTACCTACAGAACCAACTTCAAAATGCTGGTGCTAATCTATTAGGCCCTCAAAGATGGCATTCTCTCTACCTCAGCTGCTATTAAAATAATATTTCACTGTATATTCCCCATGTTCTCTACACTCTTCCTCAAGCCAACCTTATTGTCTCAATGTGAATGAGTCACACCTCAGAAGCACCAGACAGAGAAAGCCTTCTCAGGATCAGCTCCAACCTCACTGAACATCCTTCCACTTAAAAGAACATATTATCTCCTAAGCTCATAGTATTTGAAAACTACTATGAACATGGCAAACGTTCCGTGGAGGATTGATTATATAACAATGTTTGAGTGGGACTCTTTATAACAAGAGCATTGATTTCAAAATGCAATATATGATGAAGAGATGTTACAAATGTTCACCGCATTCTTGTCGGCATTTTTTCAGAGAATTGGCAATCATTCATTTTGAGAAATCATCATGAGAAACACTGCTCTTAGAAACAGCCTGGCTATTGAAGAGATCTGAATCTTAGAAGCAGGCTTTGAGGGTACTAAAAGACAACTTTATTGGACATTAAGAACTGGATGGAACAATTGATAGTCACCGCAATATATTTTCACAGGTAAGTTCTGAACAAGAAATTCAAACTGAAGCATCTTTTCATCTGAACTGAGATTTATTGCATTTACATTACACAATGAGTAAGAAAATAACCAGTTACTTCTGTAAAGCAGATAGTGATTCTGCAAAACAGTCACTGAAGTTCGTTATGCTGATATAAATAAGCTCAGTATGTCCTCCAGATTTAACATCAGAACAGAGTGTGAATGCAGATCTACTCACATGTTGGTCAACACCACAAAGATTTTTGTGATAAAAACAAATGGCTTATTGTTAAACAGAAGGAACTTGAATGTAGCATATGCATGAAGACTGGAGCTCTGGGAATGGAAAAAAGAAACGGTCTAAAAATTTCCACTGAATGGTCCAGTTGTTAAGTTGGAGAATACAGCGATTCCAGAGAAAAACAGCAACCTTCATTGCAAAAAAAAAAAAAATTGATCACCAAGAAAGTGCAGCACACAAATCATAATCTCAAAAGGAGAAACTGCCTGAGGTGTTTGTTAAGGCAGAAGCTCATAGTAAGGAAATAACTGCCAAAATATTTAGAACAGTGTATAAGATTAATAAAGAATCAGTCTCTGTGATTTTGAGAGTGAAATCAATCTTCAAGGATTAAATGGTGTGGACATGGGTCGTATTCTTCATTCCAATATTGCTTGTTCAAACATTGCTCTTCATCCAAGTTAAACAATATACATAGAACAGGTAAGTTATGTTTATTGTTTTATGTAAGCCACTGACTGCAAAATAGAGCGGTATATAATATCAGTTAAATAGTGTCCAAAATGATGAAAATAATTTAATTCGTAGTAATCATTGATTCAAAACTCCAAAATTTTCTATACTTATTGATGAGTCCACCTGTGTGAAATTGATGTTAAGTGCTGATTGAGCAGCTTGATGAGGCAATAACAAGGATTACTGGCCTCCTACAATCAATAAAGGAGAGCAAACTTCTAAGTTTTCTTCAAGAGATTTATTACATCTACAAGGTTCATGCTAAGATACTTATAAGTTGAGTGAAATGATTGGAGAGCCTCCCTAATGACACACATTCTAGTCTGAAAGAAAAACAGTACAGGAAGGAGGCAGGCCGCTGGTTGTGACTGTGGTATTAAATGTATAAACGCTGAGAAAAATGGTGTTTATGAACAAAGTGTTGCAAAGTTTGTATTTCAGTTGGTGATATGTTTAATAAAGAAAATACTTTAAAAACATGAATTTTGTTTAACTAAAGGTACATACCATCTCCCTTTTTATTCACAAACAAAGCATTATGTGTTTGGGAGAGGGGTCACTTCTGGTCCTAACCCCACCCCCATGGATCACTTCCAGCCCCACCCACAGTTCCACTTCCATTTTGTCTACAAATTAATTCCTGCTAAACAGTCAATCAGCATTGCTCAATCCATGACTTGGCACATGACAGCAAAATACACAAGAGGTCAATAACTCAGTTGTGTAGTCAACATATGCATAACATGAAACATCTATGTTCACTGAATGCTAGAAGTTTCAAATTATACAGTACCTGCTATACATGTGGGGCACTCGGATATCTATTTTATATGTTTATAAGCTGAATGTTGCTGCTTAGACATATATTTGAGTGAATAATTTTGACCATATTACATACAATTTGTGTGACCTGGATTAAGTTTTTTTAAAGAGCACTTATGGAGTTGGTTGCACTGTTGACCATGTAAGTGCTTTTGAATATCAACTTCACAAAGTCTAGAAACAGGCATGAACACCTTGAAACCAAATAAACAGTATATGCAAAGGTAGGTGTACCCTCAAATGTGTCTCCTAATAAAGACATCAGAGTCTCTTTCTGATGTAGGGGTAATGTTTGATGCAACATCATATTAATACTGTAGTGAAGACAGCTTTCTTCAAATTAAATATATTTGCAGACTAAAGTCTTAATTTTCTGAGGATAACAGTCACATTGTTGTCCATTCTTTAGTAATCTCTCACTTGAATTACAGCAACAGTTTATATGTTAATCTTCCAATACACATTGCTGAAAAATGTGAGATTATCTAAAGTTTGGCAGCATGAATTATCACTGGCTCAAACAAATTTCATCATATTATGCCTCTCTTGTTCAAAATTACATTGGCTTCCAGTGGAATGGAAAAATGTTTATAAAATCCTTATGCTAATGCATTAAGCTTTAAGGAATGAAGCACCAATCAGCAGTTTGTCTGTCCTTAAACTTTACAGGCCTCATTAAAGGTAATTTTTATAATGAGGTAGCTAGATTATAAAATAGCCACCTGCAAAGCCACTTTAAAACAAGTAAGTGCCTACTTGTCTCTTTAAAATACTAGCATAAATTCTGCACAAATCGCAGCTACATGCAGACATTATACCTGCTCGGTGGGAGCACTTTTTGAAGCCATGAATCATTAATAAGCACCAACCAACTTGTACAGCTGGATGGTGCAGTTTTTGCCCATTCGTCTTGGTAGAATAGCTCAAGTTCTTTCAAGTTGGCTGTAGATCATCTGAATTGCAGTTAGTATTCAAGTTTTGTCACTGATTTTCAATTGGTTTCAGGTCTGGGTTTTGACTGGACCACTAGAAGACATTCACTTACTTCTTGCTGAGCTACTGCATTATTGCATTTGCTTTGTGATTAGGATCACTGTCCTGCAGAAAAAGGCAGATTGGAAAAGGTTTATTTCCAGGATCTGCCTTTATTTTGTATCATCCACCTTCACAAGCCTCCTTTTTCCTACTGCTGTAAAGCATCTGCTCAACATGCTGCTGCTGCTGCCGCTGCCACCACCATGCTATACTGTAAGGGCTAGTATAAGCAAGGCGATGTACTCAAGATCAAAACGTTCTACTTTTGTCTCATCAGACCACAAAACCTTCTCCCATGTGTGCACAGTGTCCCCCAAATTTCTTTGTAAAACAATATGGCAAATAACATAGCTTTTCTTCAGCAGCAGCTTCCTTCTTTCACCCTTCCCATATAGACCATGTTTGGGAAGAAATCTTGAAATCGTTGAACAGTCAACATTTTTCTCATTCTCAAAGACCTCTAATTCTTCTACAGCAGTCAGACGCACACTGACCTTCCTTGGCATTTTCCTTAATCCATGGCTATTGACTTTGAAAAGAAGGCATAATCAAGGCAGTGTCTTGGTGGTGCCGGACTGCTTCTACTTTACAGTGATGAACTGGTATCCCAAGGCATATTCAAACACATTGAAACTGTCTCACAGCCTTCCCCCAATTTGTGTCTTTGACTAACTTTATCCTGGAGTTCTTTTGAGAGCTCTGTGTTCTGCATGTTTAGATCTTTGCTTCAAATTCACCTCATACAATAAACAGGTTGATTTTTCACCCAGAAGTATTTGGATCAGTTCACCTACTGTGATATTACATGGGTAGACTCTCACTTATTATGAGTCCTATTTAGTTATTTATTAGTCACCTATGTGGAACTGTATCAAAGGCCTTGCTTAAATCTAAGTATACCACACTTCGTGCTTATCCTGCTCTTTGGTCATATAAGGAATTGAACAGATAGGTCATAGAAAAAACAGAAAATGACAGCAAATAAAAACCATATGGCCTATCCAGTCTGCCCATCCATAAAAACTACTGAGTTCTACAATTCATTCCTCTCCCTCAGAGATCCTCTATATCTGCCCCATGCTTTTTTGAATTACGATACAGTTCTCATCTCCACCACTTCCACTAGGAGGCTGTTCTACACCATCCATCACCCTTTTCCTTAGATAACCCCTGAGTCTATCCCTTTTCATCTTCACCTTATGACCCCTCATTCCCATAGCTTCTTTTCAACTGGAAGAGGGCCACCTCCTGTGCATTTAATCCATGGAGGTATTTAAAGGTATCTATCAGATCTTCCCTCTCCCACTTTTCCTTCAAAGTATACATACTGAGATCTTTAAGCGTATCCCCAAATGTCTTATGATCACCTCCATCCTGTTTATATCCTTTTGAAGGTGCAGACTCCAGATTTGTACACAGTACTCCAAATGAGTTCTTACTAAGACTTGTACAAAGGCATTATTACCTCCTGCTGGTCATTCCTCTCCCTATACACCTAAGCCTCCTTCTGGCTTTTCCCATTGCATTTTTCTGCCTGTTTGGCCAGCCACTACGATCATCCAATATGATCACCCCCAGGTACTGCTCTTTTTTCATGCACTGAAGTACTTCACTCCCTATGCTGTATCACTCCCTTGAGCTTTGCAGCCGAAATGCATGACTTTACATTTTTAGCATTAAATCTGAGTTGCCAACTTCTCGACTATTCTTCAAGCTTCACTAGATCCTTCCTCATGCTATCCTTCTAGGGTGTTTACCTTGTTAAAGATTTTGGTATCATTCATAGAGGCTACCTTTCCCAACAGATCTTCCATGATATCACTTACAAAAATGTTAAAAAGAACAGGACCAAGGACTGATATCTGACACATGCCATTGGTAATACTCCTTTCTTCAGGATGAACTCCATTTACTACTACCTTCTGACACCTCCCACTTAACCAGTTTCTTACCCAGTCAGTTTAGGGTCCATCTCAAGGGCATTCAGTTTATTCATAAAAGTCACCGATGCAGAACTATGTCAAAGACCTTGCTAAAATCCAAGTATACCACATCTAGTGCTCTCCCCAACCCAATGCTCTGCTCACCCAGTCAAAGATATCAATCAGGTTTGTCTCACAAAGACTTAGCACTAGTAAAGCCAGGTTGATTGGGATCTTGCAATCCCTTGGTTTCCAGAAGCCATGCTATCCTCAGTTTTTGCAGCATTTCCATTAATTTATTCACCACAGAGTTTAGACCAAGTAGTCAGTAGTTACCAACCACTTTCTTACTTCTGCTTTTCTGGACAGGAACCATGTTCACCCATCTCCAGTCCTCTGGATCACTCCTGACTAAAGAAGAATTAGAAAAGGTCAGCCAGAGGAGCCGCCAGTACTTCCTAAGTTCGTTCAGTACCCTCTGATGAATCCCGTCTGGCCCCATCGCTTTGTTCATTTTAAGTTTTGCCAGCTTCTCACAAACACAGTCTTCTGAAAATCATTAGAGTTCTACTTCACTTCACTTCACTTCCATTCCTATTTATGTTTGTTTTCAGAGGTCCCATTCCTGGCTCTTCATCTGTGAACACAGAAAAGAAATATTTGTTAAGCAGCTCTGCTTTATCCTCATCAGTCTCTACTCATTCCTCCCCTTCACCCCTGAGCTCAGCAGGTGCTACCTTTTTTGCTGTCCTGTGCGAGTGAATGCTGACTTCACAGCAGCGCCCCCTTTCACTAGCGAGAGCATTCAGCATGGATGGCAAGAGAACACCAAGCAGATCAGCCAGCAGATAAAGGTAAATTTCTCCCTGTATTTAGTAACATTCCAGATTTGACTTCATACATGCAATTGAGCTAGTTAAAGATGAAAATGAAAAAACTGTTGATTTTTCCCAATAAATAAGTCCTGCAGCACAATAAAGACCTGACTGCTGCAGAGGAGCTGGTGGGAAAAGCTCCAGCATACATCTTGGAAGAGGAGGATTGCAGGCAGAACAAATGGTGAGGATTATTACTACTGTCTCCTGCCCCTATTATGACATCTTGCCATGATTTCACTTATGAAAAAGGTCCTATCTTTTACATATACAGCAATATTGCTCACCTGTAACGGGTGTTTCCTCGTAATCAACGGGATTGATCAGGCAGGGATCTGTCCTTGATCCGATTCTGCTTAACATCTTTGTTAGTGATAATGCGGAAGGATTGTCTGGTATGGTTTGCTTGTTTGCAGACAATATCAAAATCTGCAATAGAGCAGATACACAGGAAAGAGTCGACAACACGAGGAAGGATCTAGCTAAACTTGAACAGTCTAGAACATGGCAGCTGAAATTTAATGCTAAAAAAAATGCAGGGTCATGCATTTGGTCTGCAAAAATCCAAAGGAGCTGTACAGTGTAGGGGATGAGGTACTTCTGTCCAAAACAGAAAAGCAGGACCTGAGCATAATTGTGTCTGATGATCTTAAAGTAGATCAACAGATAAAAAAGGTGACACATTCTAAGCAGTAGCTGTTCAAGGATCGGCTGCACTGGCACCGTGAGAGTTTCTTGGGTGGAGGTTCATACTGGAGACTCTCCAGCTCTTCCGTGAGTGGATCTTCCTCCTCCTTGGTTTGCATCGAGAGGGCTCTGGCCATATCCTTGACAAAGTTCATGGAAGGCCACGTCCTCTGGAGGAGAACGGCACCAGGGGAGACTGGTCTGAGGGGATGTCTCTGTGCCATCTGGTTTCTGGGAATGCCTCATCGTCGGTCTCCTACTCTGAGTCGAGGGATGATAACAAATTTGAGGCCCTGCAACTCCTTGCCTTGAGGCCAGCAACGAGGAGCCGGGGGCCTCCATAGGTCTGAGTCGCAGAAACTGGCCGGGGAGGATCAGATGCCTGAGGAACTGGACAGAGACCTCAACCAGCACCGAGGGCTTACCCGAGGCCGATGGCGCTCAGAGCTCGGCTTGACGACCGGGGACTCCCCTGCAGTCTGGGGTCCAGTCGCCGGGGCAGATGAGGACAAACCAGCCATCACTGCCTGCTGCAGGGCCAGGATAGCAGTGATGTTCTACTCCAGGGCCGCCATTCTGGTTTACAGGCCAGAAAGCTCTACAGCTTTCGGCATGGGCACCCAGGACCTCGGGCCCGGCACCGGCGCTCTCGCGAGTGTGTCCTTGATGAGGACTACAGTCTCGAGGAACCCCGCACGGTCTCCGCCGGCTGAGGAATCCTTTTTGGAGGACCTTGGTAGGGTGCTTCTCAGAGCTGCCTGAGTCCCTCCGGTGGAAACTCAACTGACTTCGAGGATTTTTTTCTTCTTTCTCTTGGGGTCCGAGATCTTCTTGGAAGAGCTGCCACAGCAGAACTCTGAGGACATTCAGGCTTCACGGTAAATGCTGGGCTTGGAACTCAGCGTCAGGGAGGCCGGTGCCGAGTTGGACCTTGGGAATAGTTTCTCCTGCAACTCCGACCTCTTTTTATTGATCTTAGGCATCATGGCCTGGCCCAGGTCACAGTAGATGCTGTCATGTTTCAGTCCCAGGCAGCATAGGTAGCAGTCATGGGAGTCTGTTACTGACATAGTTTGACTGCAGCAGTCACATTTTTTTAACCCACTGGGAGACATGGTGGGAAGCACCCGGCCAGGGTTGATGACCCCCAGGCGAAAAAGGGCACGAATGCCGGTGGAGGAAAGCCTCAATCAAAATATGGGAAAGGAACCGAGAACAGTGCCGGCTTGGGGAGGGAAGAGGAATCAGTACGCAAACCAGGAAAATCTAACTTTTAAGGATATTAGCAAGGATTTTTTTCTGGGGAAACAGGACAGGCATCTGTTGGGCTTTGCAGGAAAAAGGAGATTGAGCAAGATGGTACCCTTGGGCGGGAAGGGGACCATGCATGAATGGTAGCATGTCCCAAAGGCTTGCTTTGAAAGCTGGGGAAATACTCCGCACGGGCTCCATTGGTGCCGATGTCACCCATATGTGAGGACTGACTTCCTGCTTGTTCCTGAAGAAGTAGTAGTAGTAGTAGTAGTGTTTACCTTTCTAACAAAAATAGGTTTGTTGCACTTAAAATATTCCCTTTCAGTTTTGCCCACTATTTTTCTACATCCCCCAGCTGTTCCCATCCTGCTGAGGTATTGTCCCATCCTGACAAAATTAGTTTTTCTAAAGACTAAGACCCTCGCTTTTGAATGGATTTTATCAGCCCTAGTCCTAATACTGAACCATACCATCTGGTGATCACTGGATGCGAGATGATGTCCCACTGTAACATCAGAAATACTTTCCCCATTGATAAGCACTAAGTCCAGTATAGCCCCATCACGTGTGGTTTGTGTTACCAGTTGCCTGAATAGTTCTCCCTGTAGAGAACCCAGAATCTCCTTACTTCTAGATGACACCACAGCAGGGATTTGCAAATCCACATCTGGCATATTGAAATTACCTATCAGTAACACTTCTCCTTTGATGGCAATACTGTGTATGTCTTCTATTAAATCTTCATCCACTTCTACTCCCTGTGAGAATGATCTGTATATAACTTCAATGCAAATGGATTTCCCTTTCCCTCTTTCTAGTTTAACCCACAGTGCCTCCTCTCCTTTTAAGCCTTGCAATTCGATAGCTTTAATATTATTTTTTACATATAGTGCAACGCCACCTTCTCTTCTTCCTACCTTGTCCTTCCTGAATAAAGTTTAGCCTGGTATAATTACATCCCAATCATGGTTGTCCATGAACCATGTCTCTGTAACCGCCACTACTCCAAGTCAGCCTCTTCCATTAAAGCCTCAACATCTGGGATCTTATTCCATGCTATGGGTATTTATACACACCGCTTTCCAGATGTTGTCCCCATTAACCATTTCTGCAGAGGTATTTAATGTTTCACTTACCTGAGAGCTCTCTTCACCCATCCAACAAATCTAGTTTAAAGGCCTCTTCAATAGGTTAGCCAGTCTGCTGCAGAAGATACTTTGACCCTTCTTGGACAGATGGATACCACCAGTGCTCTGCAGCCCTTGGATCATCATCCCATGGTCCAGCAAACCAAAATGCTCTCCATGACACCATCAATGAAGCCATGGATTCATCTCCAGGATGCAAGCTTCTCTGCCTCGGCCTTTTCCCTCAAAAGGGAAGATTGAAGAGACCACCATCTGAACACCTATCTGCTTCATCCTCTGTCCCAGAGCCATGAAGTCACGTTTAATATGCTCAGAGGGATTCCTTGCAGTATCATTTGTGCTGACATGAATGAGCAAATTCGGATAATAGTCAGTAGGCTTGATGAGTCTCGGCAAACTCTCTGTAACACCTCCGATTTTGGCACCTGGCTCACAGCACACCTCTCTGGACATCAAATCTGGTTGGCAGATGGACGTCTCAGTACCCCTCAGAAGAGAGATACCAACCACTACTACCCTTCGCTTTCTAGGGGTGACAGATTCTGCAACTTTGGGGTGCTCAAACTGTGGCTCTTCCCTTTTCTTGGATGCTTCCACCTCCCCCACTTCCAGGGCTGCATGCTGGTTCACCGATTGAAGGGCTAGAGGAGATGGAGTGTGAATACTGCAGGCTCTGGTGACTCGTGTCCAAGCTTCTGTAGCCTCCCATCTTCATCTCTGTTGGAGAGCTTGGATGTTTCAAGAAGCATCTCAACAATGTAGTTTTCACTGTCTCAAAAGCTTCTCAGCCTCGTCGCCTCTTCCCTGAGCTCCTCCACTTCTTTCCTGAAAGCCTCAGCATGCAGGCATCCTGCACATGGAACCAATCCTTCAACTGGCATTGGGATCTCTGTCTGGATAGAGGCAGAAGCTGTAATGGGGGCAACAGCTTTAGCAATACGATTTTTCCCAGTCATTGTTTAGTTGATGGAGCTTTGATACCTGTTGAAGTAAAAGTGAGAGACCTTCCAAAGTCCCTACCTGCTCCTCAGCTGTTCTTTAAGAGAAAAAGCAGTTAACCTCTTTTAAGTGTGTTCTAACTGTGCTGTTCTATGTCCCTGTGTGTAGCTAATTGAGGAGTTGTCCTATAAAGCAAGAAAACTCACATGTGGGGGGGTGGGTAGGTGCCGGAGGGGATGGGTGGGTGCCGGGGTGGGTAGGGAGAGACCTAACACCTGATGAGGTCAGTGGCTTCAAAGAGTTAGCTGTGAATAGGGTAGCTACAACAAAGACAATGAACTCTAACTGGCAAAGCCTTGCCCTGCACTACAAGCAAACACAAATTCCCCCTTCGCAGTACAGAAAGACTTAAGCTTTTAAAAAACATCAACCAAAGCCCCTTTAAGAGTCAGCTTTTAAAAATGAACACAAAAACCTCTTTGAGAGCTTTCAGGCAGCATATTACCTTGCTCTGCAATGTAGTCTACCAGTTAACGCAAGCACTGCTCCCTGAATGCCCCAGTGCTATGTGGTTATCATAAGGAAGTAAAGCAGCATTAGGAGGGCTATTCAGCAGCCCAAAACAGCTATGTGCCACTCAATATCCTGATCACTGTGGTTCACACAATCAGCTGGTCTGCTAACTCTGCGTTAATCGCTTTGTAGCTGCCCCCCCAGGATCTACAGTCTTGAAAGGTTATGTCCTATGTCTATTTTTTTGTTGAACCAATCAAAAGGTATCAGTACCTACAAAGATTTCTGTCTATAGGAAAACAAAAAAAACCACAAAGCGCCCCCCCCCCCCCCCCCAAAAAAAAAACTTGAGTTCTGTACTCCATTTTCCCTTTGCACTAGAAGAACATAAAACCAATCTTATCTAAACAGAGATGGCATGAAATTTACCAAGCGCAACACCTGGGCAAAATTGATGGTCTAATTTCTACAGCAATTCATAACCAGAGGGGCTCTTGAATTTAAGCATATTTATTAGTGCAACATTGTTCACAGAAGCTGGTGATGTATACAGATATTTTCATGGTGTTGAAAGTAGGGTGCTGAGAAAATGTTTGTGAACCTTAAGTACAATAAATTTACAAGTTCTTACCACCATACCCTTGTTGAACCAAAACCAGTCATTTCTAAAGCAATAAAAATGGAGAAACAATTGTGTTTTTTGGATGCAATATACAAAAGTAAGAACAAGAAAGTAGGAGCAATAACATTCAGTATCGGCATGTAGAACAGCGAGTGAACCCCTAGTCTTAGTACGATTAATTAGCCAATTACAATCAGATATTTAAATAACTGAGTAACAAGCAAATCACCTTTCAGAGTAAATCTTCATGACAGAGTACAAGCATCCTGTCCTATATAAAGAGCCAAAAGGTTTGGACTTTGGTCTTCACCCTAAGAGTTATAGTGGGAACTCATCATGTAATGATTAAAAGAAACAGAGGCCCTTTGGGAGAAAGTAGTTGATACTCATCTGTCTAGAAAGGGCCGCAAGACCATTTCTAAACATTTTTGGCTCCATTTATCCATGGTCAGACAGTCAGTCTACAAATGAAGAAAGTTAAAGACTACATTGATTTTACCTAGGTCATCCTGCCAAGGTCACTGTAAGACAAAACTGGAATCCACATTTATGCATTATTGAAAGGTGGCCTAGAAAATTCAAATAAACCAAACTAAAATGATCAATAAAATCAAGAACATACTATATTTAAAAGACCCACAAACGTCTCTTACTATGGCTGATGAGGGGATTCATGTATCATCAATCAGAGAGAAAACAGACTAGAAATGGCACTAATGGGAGGATAGCTAGGAAGAAACCACTGCTCTTTACAAAGAATACTGCTGTCTATTTTAGGTTAAACAAAGAGCAGCTGCTATGACCCACAACGTTATGCCTCTGGAATAACGTTCACTGGACAGATGAACCAAACTAAAGTTTAAGTTTTCAATCAAACCAACACTGCCTTTCAAAGTAAGGCCCAAATGTCAAGTATGAGGCCCAAATGTCAAGTATGAGGATGGTACTATCATGGGCTTTGCTGCATTAGGACCTGGATGGCTTGCTGTCATTGACAGAACCATGAATTCTGCTACATATCAGATAATTATAGAGGAAAATGTCAGGCCATCTGCCCGTGAGCTGAAGATAGGCCATGTAGAAAGATAATGACTTTAAAACATTCAAGTATATCTGCTAAAGAATGGCTGAAGAAGAGATTTTGTGTTTTGGACTGGTAAATTCAGAAGTCCCCACCTAAACCGTATTGAAATGTTGTAGCAAGACTTGAAATGAGCTATTCATTCAAGAAAGCCCTCAAATGTCAGAGTTGAAACAGTTCTGTATAGAAGAATGCCTTTGTGGAACTTTAGCCCGAAGTGCGAAACTGAACAACTCTTACAGGAAACATTTAGTTGAAGTTACTGCTGTTCAGGGAAGTGCCACCAGTTACTCAATTAAGAGTTCACATATCCTTTTCACACAAGGATATTCATTACTGAATGCCTTTGTTGAATTCAAATCTATTTGTATAATCCAAATATGACCTTTGTCTCTTTCTCTTATCAGGGTTTAGACTGGGAACTAATCATGTTGCAACTTTAAAACATATTGAAATACAGATCATCAGAGGGGATTCACAAACTCTCTCTGCACTGCTTTACCGCTATCAATGTCTAATGTTCACTGAAGCAGCCTGCCAGTTGGCTGTACCACAAAAATAAAGGCCATCCAGAAAATGTGTGCTGTGCTTAGTCAAATATTAAGTTTAGGAAAATAAAACATACACCTTATTGCATAACGCAAAGCATGCACAGGGATAAATAAGATTGAGCAACACAGTACCCAAGGCAGACGTGTTTAGAGGGACATTTCACCTTACATCCTCTCACAGCTGCAGCAACTGAGTATGGTCCCAGCATGACCCATTTTGATCTCCGTCATTGCAACAGCATATAAGACATCCATATATATTATTGCATTAGTATACACCTAGTTAAGTGGCATTTAACTATATGTTAGAACTGTCACTCCCAAAAATGGCCAAAATGGTTGCAATAATTCTATGAGCCTATATTTAATAGAAAAAAAAATATAAGGCCAAAATTTCATGAACAGAAACCTGAACTTATGGATATGATGAACAGTTTAATTTTTTGCTGCTGTTAGATCATTTCCATAACATTTGGATCCTTTAAGGGTCTTTGTTTCAAAAGTCTTTTCTGCTCAGTGTCCACAGGAAAACAAATTTTGAAGCAAGTAGTCCTAAAATAAGAAAGGCATTTGCTCAGCAGGTCACATGAGCCATTGGTTTTTTTCCTCACAGTACTTTTTAGCCCATTTGCGAGTGAGCTCCAGATACAGGTCTGGCTTGTGAGGCAGGTAATCCTGGTAAACTACCTTACCTCTTTTGGGAACAGCTGTTTCAATCTGGGTCCCTTCGTGCCACTCATTGAATGAAGTGATAGAAATGATGTCAGGCCTCACTAGAAATGCCGCACTTAGGGCAGTTTCATAATATTTCCCATTGACTCTGTTACGAGTGTTCTGGCTGTTCCAAGGGCGAATGCTGGTGTCGACATACCCTGGCCCCACACTTGGAATGAAAAGGAGGTTGTTGCTGTTGCAAAAATCTTTCAGGCCCAACCAGTTGTGATGAGATGATCCATAAGAGAAGCCATTGGTGGCAAAGTAAGTGTAAATTCCATCAAAACCACTTCTGTGAATTTCACGCTTATGTTTTTCCTCTACAAGCAACCCAATGAAAATTCCATCGTATGGGGTATTGCGAATGGTTTGCGATCCAGAAGTGGTTAGTAAATTGGCCCACATTTCAGGGGTAGTTAGGTATGAATCATAAATATAAAACATTGGAAGAGTTCCACCGGTGCTCGTCTTATACCTGTAGAAAGCTGGATGGCTTCCATATCTGTGTGCAAAAAGAATAAAACGGCATTTAGTTATACAGGGAATCTATGCACTATCATGAGAATATAACATTTATCACACAACTACGCTTAACTTGTGTAGGGTAATTTTAAGAGGGTGCTTAATTAAGGTACTTTTTAAACGCACCTAAATTAAGCTTAATTTTATAAAGACAATTAGGTACATGTCTTTATAAAATGGAAGTGTGTTTAACAAAAGATGCAAAAAATGCCATGTGTGCTGCTGAGTCAATACTGACTGACTTCAGGCGACTCAGCAGCCCCTGGGTTTTCTTGGCAGGGTGTGATTGGAAGTAGATTGCTAGGTGTTTCTTCCAAGGCAATGAAGGGTAAGCGTAGTTACTCACCTGAAACAGGTGTTCTCCAGGGAGAGCAGGAATCAGTCCTCATATACGGGTGATGTCGGAGCCGACGGAGCCCTCATGTGGAGGAATTCCCCAGCTTTCAAAGAAAGCCTTTGGGATTGCATCGCGCATGCACGGTCCCCTTCCCACCCAAGGGTGCCATCTTGCTCAGTCAGACGACATAGCTAAAAAGACGGCAAAATGAGAAAAAAATTAATCAAAGGACTGCAACTCCAGGGGAGGAGGGAGGGTCATGAGGACTGATTCCTGCTGTCCCTAGAGAACACCTGTTACAGGTGAGTAACTATGCTTTCTCCAGGAACAAGCAGGAAGTCAGTCCTCACATATGGGACTCCCTAGCTATAGGTTACCAAGAACCCATAGCTGAAAAATGGCTCCCTCTAGAAGAGCCGCAGCAGCAGTAATACGATTTTTCTCCGAGAACACAACCCCCACGGTAGCCTGACACCAAAGGGTCGGAGGGTAGGAGTTGCCTAAACCTCGAATAGGTTACTGAGTACCGCCTGACCGAAAACACTGTCCCGCCGGGACTCTCTCTCCAGGCAGTAGTGGGCTGCAAAAGTCTGGCTTGAAGACTAAGTTGCAGCCCGGCAGATGTCTACCAACGGAACAGAGCGGTGATTAGCCACTGATGCAGACCTGACAGAGTGGGCCTTGATTCGGCCCTGCAGCTGGAGGTCAGCTGCCCTGTACGCCCAGGCGATGCAGTCTGCCACCCAGGTGGATAACGTACGCTTGGAGACAGGTAGACCCAGTTTACTAGGGTCATAAGAGACGAAGAGCTGGGAAGCTCTTCAATGTCCCCGCGTACGCTCCAGGTAGAGGGTATGCAGAACCGCTTCTGCCCTGCTGGTGTATGGCCTGGGGAAGAAGGTTGAAAGAACCACCTTTTGGTTGAGGTGAAACAAGGAAACCACTTTTGGAAGGAACTTCAGGTGAGTATGTAGGACCACCCTGTTTTTATAAAACCGTGTGTACAGCCTATCCGATACTAAAGCCTACAGCTTGCTCACCCGTCGAGCAGACGTGAGCGCCACCAGAAAGAGTGCTTTCCAGGAAAGGAACCATAGGTGACAGGTGGCCATTGGTTCAAAAGGTGGGCAAGTAAGCCGCTGCAAGACCACATTTAAGTCCCACTCCGTAGCTGGTGGGCAAATTGGAGGCTTCAAGAGGAGGAGGCCTCTGAGGAATCGGGATACCAAAGGGTGAGCTGAAAGAGGTTGCCCGTCCACTGGAGAGTGGTGAGCTGATAGCACACTCAGGTGGACCCTGACAGAGTTAGACTTGAGGCCTAACTCCGAAAGGTGGAGCAAGTACTGTGATACCTGAGGTACTTGACAAGTGAACGGGTCCTCTTTATTCTGGGTACACCACCCTTCAAACCTATGCCACTTGAACGCGTAGGATTTTCTAGTGGATTGCCTCCTGGAGGCCAGCAATACTTCCTCAACCTCTCTGGGAAGGAGTAGAGAAGCAAGTACTACCCTCTCAGCAGCCAGGCCATTAAGTTGAGGGATCTGAGATTGGGGTGTAGCAAGGAACCCTGTTCCTGGGTCAAGAGGTCGGGCTGCACCCCCAGAGGGAGTGGAGTTTCGACCGCCAGTTGAAGGAGAAGAGGCAAGGTTGTCTGGGCCACCTGGGTGCTACCAGGATGACCGAGGCCTTGTCCTGAAGAATCTTGAACAAAGTGCGTGTCACCAGGGGCGTGGGTGGGAACGCATAGAGAAGGCCCTGTGCCCACGAGATCAGGAAAGCATCCGCCACCACGCTCAGCGGATGCGGCTGCCTCGAGTAGAACCGGGGCAACTGATGGTTTTCCGGGCTGGCAAAGAGATCCATGGATGGGAGACCCCAACGGTTGAAGATCCGCTGGGCTACATCCCGGTTCAGTTGCCACTCGTGAGGCTGAAGAATCCTGCTCAACTTGTCGGCCAGGAGGTTCTCCTGACTGGGCAGATAAACTGCTCTTAGGGACATGTGATGTGCCACTGTAAAAGAGCAGAGATCCAGGGTTTCCTGGCATAGGATGGGAGATCCTGTGCCTCCCTGTTTGTTGATGTAGAACAACGCTACCTGACTGACTGTCTGTCTGTATCAGCACCGACTGATGTGCAAGAAGATGACAGAAGGCTTGAAGAGCTAGGCGGATGGCTTGAAGCTCTAGAAGATTGATCTGAAGTGCGGCCTCTCACGAGGACCACAAACCCTGAGTGCATGAACCCTGGCAATGGGCACACCAGCCCAGCAAGGAGGCATCTGTTGTCAGCACTCTGATGTGAGAGGGAGGTTGGAATGGTACAGCCTGAAGCAAGTTGGGAGGGTGAAGCCACCATTGCAAGGCTGTCACCAGTAGCTTGGAAATCGCAACTCTGTCTCTGAGGCGGCCAGTGGCTTGCGTCCACTGGTCTCTGAGGCTCCACTGAACTGTGCGCATGTAGAGTCGAGCATATGGAGTCACATGCACCGTGGAGGCCATGTGGCCTAGGAGGCGGAGGAAGACCCTGGCGGAGACTTGAGGTTTGTGTTGGACCTGCTGTACCAAGTCCAGCAACCGCCTCGCCCTGTCCAGCGGTAGGTACGCTAATGCCTGAAGTGTGTTCAGTCTTGCCCCTATGAACTCCAAGTTCTGAGTGGGGAGTAAAGTGGACTTTTCGTGATTGATTACAAACCCTAGGTGCTGGAGCAGGGTGACTGTGCGAGCAGTAGCCTGCTGTGCCTCCTGTGCCGAATGGCCTCTGATGGAAAGAGAAAGATTCCCTGGCTTCTGAGGAAGGCCGCCACTACTGCTAGGCATTTGGTAAATAGTCTGGGAGCGGAAGCTAGGCCAAAGGGAAGCACCTTGTACTAGAAGTGGTTTCCTCCGGCCACAAACCTGAGGTATTGTCTGTGGTCTGGTTGTATGACGATGTGAGTATAAGCATCCTTTAAATCTAAGGAGCATAGCCAGTCTCCCTGGTGGAGCTAAGGCAGTAGGATGCCAAGGGAAAGCATCTTGAACTTTTCCCTTACCAGGAACTTGTTTAGATTTCGCAAGTCCAGGATGGGGCGAAGGCCTCCTTTTCTTTTTGGTATGAGGAAATACCTGGAGTAGAAGCCTTGCCCCTGCAGGTGGTGGGGCACCGGTTCCACCGCTTGATCCTTTAGCAGACCTGCCAATTCCTGCAGGAGGAGGTTCCTGTGAAGAGGGGGTCTGAGAGACTCTCCTGGGAAAAAGGAGGTGGGCACCTGGTGGAAGTGAATTAAGTAGCCCTGCTGGACTACTTGCCAAACCCAGGCATCGGTAGTAATGGCTGGCCACATGTGAGCATACAGGGCCAGCCTTCCTCCTGTGCAGGGCCACACCACTGGTGGGAGAGGAGCTATGCAATGGGAGTCAAAACCCCCTCCTGGCTGGGTAGGAGCCGGAGCTGGAGGCTTGGGGGTCTTCGGCTTATGTGGGCCATGCCCCTGTCCCCTGGCCTGAGGCCCTTGCTGGGGAGCTGGGGCGGCCTGGTAAGTGGGGTAGTTTCTGTAAGCCGCACCCTTCCTCAGTAAAAAGGGCTTTTCCCCCGAGGCCTTCTTCTTGTGAGAAGGTGCAGATGTCTTCTTCGACAACCTGTCCGGGTCAAGTACTCGGACACGAGTTCTGCAGCTTTCTCAGTCATGGGTTTGCCGAAGAGATTGTCTCCTTGGCACAGGACATCGACCAACTTGTCCTGAATCCATGGCTCTAGGTCCGACGACATGAGCCAGGCCTGACGGCGTGCACCGATGCCAGCCGCGGCTATTCGGGCCGAAGCCTTGAAGCCGTCGTAAGCTGCTCGAGACATGAACTTCGAGCACTCTCTGATCCCCGAAGACAAGGCCTTGAAGTGCTGCAAGGGTTCCTCGGACAGGCCAGCCGAGAACCCGGCAATCTCCTTTGCCAGTACATGCCCATGTACAGCTGGTAAGTTTGGACATGGCATGACAGCATCAAGCCCTGGTAGAACTTTCTGTCGAGGGCGTCCAGGTTCTGGGCCTCCCAGTCGGGAGGCACCAAGGAATGCATTTTTTGGCTTTTCAGCCAGTGCATGGCCGATTCCACAACCATAGAGTTGTGCGGCAGCTGCGCTTTCTGGAATTCAGGACTGTTGCGGACTTGATAGATGGAATCGATCCGCTTGCTGAGTATCGGCATCGAGGCCGGGGACTCCCACATGCGGAGCATCAGCCGTTCCAACATCGGAGGCACTGGTACAGTAAGGGCCTCCTTCGGGGGAGAGTCATACTGGAGGGCATCGAGCTCTTTGTCTCAAGGCTCCTCCTCAGCATCCACAGAGAATGCCAAAGCCTTGGCCACGTCCCTGAAGACGTCCGAGAACAAAAAGTGTCCTCGGTGGGGGGGGGGGGGGGGGGGGACCTAGTCCGAGGCTCCGAATCTGGCAAGTCCGATGGGATACACCGGGTCCGGAAGGTGTCTGGGGAGTCTTCCTCCTCCATCTCCCACGCCGAGTTCTCCGAGGAGGACTCTATGGGCTCCAGCCTCGAGGGCTTCGGGCCCAACCGCCCCGATGCCGAGGGCACCGGCATTGACAACCTCGGTCCCGAACGGGAGGTCGAGGGGGACCTTGGCCGAGGATCGACTTGAGACCTGATCGACTCGAGGATCGGCTCGGCCTCCGGCATCGACTTAGACATCGACGTCCCAGTGGTCGGGGTGGATGGACCAACGAGACCGGCCATCAGTGCCCACTGCTGCTCCATGAAGGTAGCCATGCTGCTCTCCAGGGCCGCCAACCTGAGACCAAGCTCAGAAGGCTCTGCATCTCCCGGCTCGGGCCCCGACGTCGTCGGGCCCGACGCCAGCTCTCCCGGAGGAGAGTCCATGAGGACAACAGAAGTTACCTTGTCCGACGCCTCCGGCTCCCTGCGAGGTTGTTTAACCGGCCGCTCCGACTCCGAGGACCCGGGGCGGCGGTCTGGGCTCCGCGGCCTGGAACCCGAGGGCCCAAGCCGATCAGAGGCGTCCAGCGCTGCCACCCTCACGAGTTTCTTTTTTCTCCGGTGTTTCCTGGAGGGAGACCTCCGCTCAGAGGACCCACAATGGTGCTTGGGCTCTGATTCCCGAGATGTCGAGGCCTCTGACGAGGTCTGGGCCCGGCCGGAGGCGGACTCGGAAAAAATCCTGTCACGCTGCTGCTGCCTGCTCCTCAAAGACTTCAAAGACATCTTACCACACGGCCCATAGACCACCGGGTCATGGTCGGAGCCGAGGCAACGGAGGCAGCAGTCAGGTGTGTCGGTGAGAAACATCAACTTCTTACACCAATCACATTTTTTAAATCCGCTGGCAGCCAATCGGGGGAAAAAGGGCCCCTGCATGGTCAAACAACCGGGCTGCCAGTGAAAACTAAAAAGAGCGCGAACGCTAGTCACGAAGGACAAAAACGAAAAATAGGACCAGACTCTATACCAGTGTACCGAGCCGAGGGCGGGAAGGGGAACCGGTGTCGAACCAGGAAGCTGAAAAATCTAATCAACTTTTCTACTTTTTCCACGGTGGAAACAGGACCACGTCCATTGAGTTCCGCGGAAAAAAGACAACTGAGCAAGATGGCACCCTTGGGCGGGAAGGGGACCGTGCATGCGCGATGCAATCCCAAAGGCTTTCTTTGAAAGCTGGGGAATTGCTCCACATGAGGGCTCCGTTGGCGCCGAAGTCACCCATATGTGAGGACTGACTTCCTGCTTGTTCCTGAAGAAAAGTGATTTGCCTAAGGCCACAAGAAACTGAACTCTGGTTTGTTGGTCACCAGGCCACTGCTCTAACCATTAGGCTGCAGAGAATGCACCTTAAAATTAAGCTGTAATCATTTACTAGACCATGCCTGCATTTTTCAAGTATGCAGATAAATCATTGTATTTGATATATCAGCGCACATACTTGCTTGCATCTCCCATGCTCCACCCAATTCCACCCATGTGCACGCCCACAGTGAAAGTATGCACAAATTAACATGCGTACTTTTACGCTGATCGGTATTTTATAACAGGTCATTTATTCATGTAAATGACTAAAATACTAGCATTTACATGCACTCTTAGTGCCTAAAAATGCCTCTTCATAAAATTAACTCCTTGGAGTATATTGCCTAGGATGCAGTATATATTATTTTTGGCTCATCACTTGCATCCTTCTCCTTTGGACTTCCAGCTCCATCAGAAATGGTGCTAGGGACCAGCCACATCATCGGGGATTTTTTTCCCTGTATTTTACAACCCCTCCCAATTCACCTAGCCCAGTTGTGGCAATTCTCTTCTGGAAAGGCATGAGCTTACTACTACTACTACTACTAATAATAATAATAAGGGCACTGCACCAAGGCTCCTCCTTATAGCACCATGCAATCGTAAGTTCTAAACATGCTCATTAGAATTTGCGGTTGAGCAAAGACAAGACACCTGCCTTCCAAGAGATTGCATACTCTGCAGCATCCTCAGCCCAAATGGCTCAGGGAGCAGATGACCTGACTTAGGAATGAAACTCAGGCCATCCATATGGCAGTGTGGGAGGGGTCAAAAGGGAGTGCAACATAAAATTCAGCAGTAGCAACCGCTGGTGAATTGCCACTTATCTCTTAGAAAACGTTATTCTTTCCCCCTAAGTTTCGCCGAGTACCAACATGTAGTGATCCCATAGTATAAACATCTATACCAAATTTCAGCAAGTTGATACTACAACTGAAGTATAGTAGGAAAGAAAAGGAAGAATACATATAGAACGTACATTGCCCAGGATAGAAAGGCGATTATCCATAACTTATGCAATAGGACTACAGATGTTGGTAGCAACAGTGCAGACACTGCAGATGAAAATAGCACCCCTGCCACAGATTAAGGCCTTGTTAGACTTATTTATGGACAGAGGTTAATGAAAAAGTGAAAAGGATTACGGCTCAAGAACACTGGACTAATCATTAGAATGCTTTTGTAATTCACTTATATATTCTGGTACCATCATATTGTCTTGACATGAGAAAGAAGGTTTTAACCTTCTAAAGCTAGTCCAAAAACATCTTAAATTTAGTCCAAACAGGTATCACCATATTGTTTCTTTTCTTGTTTTTATTTATCAATCACAGGCTTGACTGAAAGGTATTTTTAATCACATCTTGATAGATTGCCTAACGTAAATCTTTAAACTAATAAAAAACCTAAACTATCCCCCACACATTTACTCAATCAAACAGGGAGACAGAGACAAACACACAAGTTTTTGTCGGAACGTTCACCGTGAGGAATAAATCCCTCTCGAGGTGTGATGTTCCTTTCTTTCTTTTTAAGTGGAATTACCACACAAGGTCCTGAGAGGATTATCTCTCAACACCAAATTTATATACTTCAATCACTAACAGAGAAATCACTTAGCTGAAGCAAAGCGTGCGGAGCCAGTCCTTATATCATCCAAGTTTTTAAACACTCGTGCGCAGTTCTTCCAACGCTAAGTTCCAACGCGGTACAGAAAACCCCGCAAATTCAGCTCAGCTGTTATTTCAATCCAAATTGTGGCAACATCACCAAGATAAATATATCTTAGTCTAGTAACCCAACGTTGTGTTTCTGGCCAAAGGCGTTCCTGGCCCTTCCTCAAACCATGTCGCTCACTTCATTTCCGGATAGCAACCCTATTTAAAGTCCCTCAGAAGTAATCACATGATTAATAAATAGCAAAAAGGCTCATGGGAGTTGTAGTGTTTAGCTTCACAAAGTACTCCACCAATCTAATGATTGATTTAAACCAGTAGGTGTTACTGTACTCAAAGTGTAGATCCAAAATTGTTCACGGTAATTTAACAAAGAGTCCCTATCACCTCCTCGAGACAACAAAGGAACTTGGTCCAAAATTCTCCACCGTAGGTCAGTGAATTTGTGATGAGCAGCTTGACAATGCATTACCATAGGAGCTGACAACACTACATTTGTGATACGAGACTTGTGTTCCTGAAGTCGTCGCTTCATCTTCCGATTAGTTTTTCCAATATATAACTTCATACATGGACAAATTAAAATGTATACTACAAATGAAGATTGGCAATTGGTAACATATTTACTATAGATCCGTCTGCCCTTGTGTGGTTCCTCCCAATAGGGGCCTTCTAACGTAGAATCACAAAATTCACATGTGGTACATGAAAAATGACCAGCGGTCACCAACAAATTTTGATCTCCTGAGTTGTGAATAGTCCAATCAGCAATATTTCTCCCTTGTTTGAAAGCAATCGTTAAAGGTTTATTAAAACTTTCATGTAAAGATAAAATAGGCCAATGAGCTTTTAAAATCTTCAGGACTTCAGTCGCATGTGGCATATAAGGTAAAACACCCACATAAGTTGGAGGATCAGTATGTTGTATTAAGCCACCTGAAGCATGTTGTCCCCACCATTCGGTATAGTTAAATCAAGCTCTACGATATGCTTTATTAATGATGGCTAATGGATATGCCCGTTCCAACAACCGTTCTTTCAGATCCCGTGCAAAGACGACGTAATCGAATAAATTGCACAACTGGCAATCCACGTCTCGGGAGGGATTTATTCCTCACGGTGAACGTTCCGACAAAAACTTGTGTGTTTGTCTCTGTCTCCCTGTTTGATAACGTAAATCTTTGGCACGATGCAAGTACTTGGCCAAGTGTTAGCAATGAATTTGAGAAACTGAGATCATACTCCACATATCCTAGAATGAAGTTCATTACTGCCACTTACATGTCTCTGTACAGCACTGTGTATGCCTTGTGCTATACAAATGATCAGTAGTAGTAGGTATGTGAAAAAATAGCGCATATGGAAAAACTGCACCCCCCCTCGTCCCGCCTGGGCATCACAAAACTGCCACTTTGCCAGCCCCATGATTAATTTTGTAGGTATTTTGGATTATAAATGGTTGTGCAAAATAGGCCATAGTCTTAAGCCTGAAGCTTCTGTTCACTGGAGCTGGCTGGAATTAGGAAAACTAAAAAGAGATGAATGCTGCTGCCACCACAGCAGTAATTCCTCCTATTACTAAGGGACTATTCTTGGAGAAGACGTCCCTCCAACTCATGACAAAGTGATCACCCAGGGATGCCATCTGGAGTTAGTCACTGAGGGTTTTAAAAGAAAGAGAATAAAAATCTAACACAAACTGGAAATAGCTGACTGGGCTGAACCTGTGACTCAATGATGGCAATGGGTTTTGGCAGGAGGCTTAAGCTCAGATCTTCTGTCCAGAAAGTGGGAGTACTGCACACTGCAGAGGTAATATGGTTAACCACAGAGGAAGAGGACAACAATTTCAGTTGACATGATCCGCCTACATTGCGAATGTATTTAATTATATATGTATCTCCCAATATTTACAGAGACCCTGGTTGACAATTATTTACAATCTTGGCACACCCATAAAGATCTGCACATTGAAGATGAACGCCTACTAAGACTAAGAAGAACTAATACAATAGGATGGATTAACACCATTGTCTCAGCTTGCATATATTTGCTACTGCACCACAGAGGGAACAGAAGTACACACAGATAACTACTACAACCACTACTAATCATTTGTATAGATGAGTCAAGCAAACATAAAACATAGTAAATTTTTCTTCTATGCCACCTCAAAAATTGTGCAGTTCAAAAATTTTGAACTTTTGTTATAAGAAAATACAGTTGTGGTCAACATTATTGGCACCCTTGCAGTTCAACCCCTTAATATCCAATATCTCCTAAAAACAGTGTCCAGTGAAATGGCTTTGGACTATATATGCACACATATTTAACACATAAGAATCAAATAAAACAAGACCGATTAAAAAAGGAATTAGTATGGAAACTGGGACGTTGCCAGGACATTATTGGCACCCTTAGAAACAATTCAAATCAGTATGAACAAAAGAACTACATTCCCATTGCAATAAAAGTAAACACAACTGTGATCGTCGGTACCAATTAGTCCACCTTTCTGTCTTGAACATTTTTCAAGGCCGCACTACCTTCCACTGGAATGGTAGTCTTTTTCGTGACCGCCGAAACTGCTGCATCCACTCGAGGAGAAGGAAACATCTCTTGCTCCTGGTCAGGTAAGGGATAGAGACAACTCATAGACCTTACGTCCCTAAGACCTGTCTCCGGCAAATCCCACTCGTCCTGAATCATCTGCTTAACCACCTTGTGAACCGGAAACACCAACTGGGACTTCCGTACCACTTGAATCAGAGGATCCTCTACACTCTCTTCCTCTGCTGGCACGACCACTGCGAGATTAAGGGCCTGAAGAGACTCTGTGATAAGAGCAGTCAGCTCTTCCCTTCTAAATACTCGGATAATTCTCGCCTGATCTTCAGGCTCTTGAATCTCACCTTCCTCAAGCTCTTCTATAGGACCTTCTAGCTCCATATCAAATTCGTCCCCCTCTAACCAATCCGACCCCAGAGGATGCTCGTCCAGAGCGCAAGCTCTCTTAACTGGTCTCGCTTCTGCGCAGCTGTGCGGACCCCCCCAGGGCCCAAACCTGAGACATCTGGAACAGCTCCCTGCTGTCGCAGGCAGTAAGCCTGATGTAAAAGCAGCACAAAGTCCGGGGAAAAGTCACCCATAGTTGATGCACTTACCCCCAGTGGAACCACAGGACTCGGTCACGATAAGCCCGAAGCCTGCGGCGAAGTTGGAGGCTCTAGAAGAGAACCCCCCTCCGTAGCTCCACCAGCCCCCTGTGGAACGGGTGAGGGGCACTTCTTTAAGCTTGTCCTGTAACTCCTGTTCCACAGTAAGCGCTTCTGCCGCACAACCTCGACACATGCAGTCATCTGAAACTGTCCCGACGGGTACCACACACTAAACACTGCGGACGCGTAGGCATTAGACTCTGCAACCCCCCCAAAAAATACAGAGATCGCCCCAAAAAAAAACAGTGCCCAAGATAAATGAGAACAGCAGCAGTTTCTGTCTCTTTTCTCACCAGCTCTGTTCTTTTCCCTCTTTTTTTTTCAGAACACTCTATTCTGCATAATAAGAGACTCAAAGAGGACCCAAATAGAGAAAAAAAATTACATCAAAACACTTTCCTACTCCAAATCTCTGCCCAGGGATCCCCTGCAAGAGAAAAACGATCTGAAGAAAAAAAAGCAGGAAAAACAGCCACTGCTGAAAAAAAAGACACGTTTAAAACAGTGCAGCAGGGCTCCACACGAGGGAACAGGCCTCAGTCAAAAAAGTGATCGGGCACTCATCTGCTGAAAAAGTGATCCCCCTCAACAATCCGGAGCTTTTTTATATCAGAGAAACTGCATCGCTGACAGAAAGCCTTCTCCAAACGGCACAGGAAGGTTGTGGGACAGCAGAAACCGTGCCAACGGCTCCTCATCCATCAACGCGATCAGGAGCCGACTGGCAGACAGAGCAGACACAGAGAAACAACTCCCCTCTGTACAGACGAGGAAGGGAGTGCAGCAGGGCACAGAAGAAATAAAGATCGGAGTGAAGATGGAGAGGATTCCTGCTCTAACTGCCCCCTTCCCCTTCCCTGTTCAGCTCTGTTCTTTTTATTTTCAAGAAACTTAATTTAATTTAATGTCCCCAAATTAAAGAAAGGTATAGTGCTAAAAACAAAACCCAAATTTCACTAAAATAAAACTAACTAAAGCCACTTATATGCTCCTCTTGGTGAGCCCAGCACCTAGGCTCACTACCTCTCGCTGCATGGAGATCGAGCACACTAGAAGCTGGTGGGAGGTGCCACTGGTATATGTGCCAGAGGCATCAGAATTCTGACATGCCCAGTCTCCGTGCTGTGGGAGGAGGTGCACTACCCAGTGGTGAGGGACTGGACTGGAGGAACGATAAGGAATTAATTGTTCAATGTATTTTCAAGTTGTAATCTGCATTGACCGTAGGAAATGTGGTAATACAAAAAGCTAAATAAATAAAATAAACCCACCTTGAGAAACCACAATCCTTCTGGGAAAATGTTCTGTGCACAGATGAAACCAAACTTGAGCTCTTTGGCAATGCAGACCAATAATATATTTACAGGCAAAGAAATGAAGCTTATAAGGAAAAAAAAACCACCCTTCCTACAGTTAAATATGGTGAAGGTTCCATAATGTGGGGCTATTTTATTGCTTCAGGAACTGGAAGACTGGAACATTTTAAAGGAATCAAAGTCAGAGGATTACCAAGGTATTTTGGAGCAAAAATGTGCTACCCGTTGTTAGAAAGCTAGGTCTGGGTTGAAGGCCATGTGTCCTCCAGCAGGACAATAACCCAAAACAAACAACCAAAAGAATGGTTAAAAAGGAACAAATGGACTGTTTTAAACTGGCTAGCAGCGCCTCCAGATCTCAATCCAATCTAGAACTTTTGGAAAAAGCTGAAATCTGCCATTGGTAAAAGGAATCCTGGAAACATTCGTGAACTAGAACAAATCGCAGCTGAAGAGTGGGAGAAACTACCAGCAGACAGATGCAAGAAACTTACAGAAGGCTACAAGAAACATTTGGAGGCTGTCATCACTGCCAAGGGTTGTGCAACTATATATTAGTGAAGGGTGCCACTGATCCTGTCCAGGTCATATTTAGGTTTTTTCTCAGAAATTACTACGTCTTAAGTTGCACAGACATCTTTTTTTGTTGTATACGTTTGAACATACTACTAAAGTATTATGACATGCAGTTGGAATATTTACATTTCTCAAGATATTGTACGCAACATACCTAAAATGCAAGGGTGCCAATAATGTTGGCTACAACTTTAAAAGCTGCAGCAGCTGCTCAGGTATAAAACAAAACACAAAATTGCATCCAATCAAGCTCAAATACAATGGCAGTCGAAAAAATCGCTCTCAGCTCAAGAACATGTAAAACGTACATAAATATTTTCATTTAAAGTTTCAATAGCAGTTGGATTGGTTTCTACAAAAACTTTACTCTTCATGGTGCAAAAAAAATGCAAACCGAAGTCACCATGCTGGCTGTGCCTGACAAGTACCACCAACATGGTTAAGCTGTGTACAGGAATCAGATACAGTCATCTAACAATGTTAAAGTTAAATCAAACACAAGGAAGCCAAAAAACATTAAGATACCTGGAAAGGCAGCTTTCCAAACTTCTCTTTTATTTATTATTTATTTTATTTATTACAGTTTCTTATATACCGCTCTATTTAGTATCAGCGCGGTTTACAACATAACATAACGACAATAACGACAAGCTGTCAGGTTTTACATCGAACAGGAGTACAAACTTGGATAACAGGGTTAACTATATACATAAGCTATTTACACTGCAATGATAGCTAAAAATCAGATAATGCATGTAAGGGCCTTTCTAGAGTGGGTCATTTCTTGAGAGGGATATCTAGGTTCAATTGCTGGCTGGGAAGTATTGGAGGAAAAGATGGGTTTTGAGAGCCTTCCTAAACTGATATAGATTGGCAATGGTCCTAATGTCCTAATTTCACTGTACCAAACACACAGGTTGCCTCTTTCAGCAGGCTATTGCACAGGAGTTTGGCAACTTCACTAAATGAAGACTCCGTACTCACTAACCACCTTCTACCTCCCAACTTTACAGTCCACAGCTGCCACAGAAGCAACAAAAGGGGAGGAGGAGTTCTCATACTTTCTAAAACAGACCTCAATTTCCAACTCTTCAATAGCACCAACTCAACCAACCTTGACATTGCAGTTATAACTAATAATCTCTGCTCCATCAATCTAATATACAGAGCCCCAACATCATCCTCTGATGACCTAGCCACGATAATTGAACTAGCCTGCAATTCTCCACACTTGCGTACCCCAAACTGGATACTAGGAGACCTCAACCTGCCAACGCTACACGACTCCCAAGCCTCTGCATTTCTAGAAGCACTCAAAGACCTAGGTTATCAGCAGTTAATCAACGAACCAACCCACACAAAAGGAAACATATTAGACTTGCTTTTTGCCCCACTAGCTACCTGCAACTCTGCCAACTTCTCCTCACCAACCTACACCGAAGTACCGTGGTCAGACCATAAGTTAATCCTGTTCCATATTCCATTGGATAACAAGCCAATGAAACCCCCTGAGAGTAAGACAAACCCCACAAGACCGCCCTCACGACGTTTCCAACCATTCAACAAAGAATCCATCATAAACCACACACAACCCTACTAGGCTTGACAATGACGGACCCCGGCAGACTGGTCTCCAACTGGAACGATAGTCTCAGTACTATTGCGCAATGTACAGGACACAACAAAAACCCAAGGAAAAGACCCACAGCAGCTTGGTTCTCCAACGACCTGAGGACCTCGCTTCTCAAACTTAGGAAACTCGAAAGGCGATGGAGACGCTCACGCTCAACCGAAGATCTGGAAGCTTACAACCTACAACTCGCAACCCACCGATCCGCGATATCTGAGAAAATGAAACAAGCCCACACTAGCACGCTAATGAGATCGTTAAATAAACCACATGACCTCTTTACCCTCGTCAAAAACCTAAAGCGTAGTTACTCACCTGTAACAGGTGTTCTCCAGGAGCAGCAGGAATCAGTCCTCACATATGGGTGACGTCGGCGCCGACGGAGCCCTCGCGGAGCAATTTTCCCCAGCTTTCAAAGAAAGCCGTTGGGAATTGCAGCGCGCATGCGCGGCGGTCGCCTTCCCGCCCAAGGGTGCCATCTTAGCCAGTCAGATGACATAGCTAAAAAAGACAGCATAAAAATTTGCAAAAAAACTAAAGCAGATGATTGCAACTCCAAGGGGAGGAGGGAGGGTTGTGAGGACTGATTCCTGCTGCTCCTGGAGAACACCTGTTACAGGTGAGTAACTACGCTTTCTCCAGGACCAAGCAGGAAGTCAGTCCTCACATATGGGACTCCCAAGCTTAAGGCTACCGGAGACCCTAAGCACAAAAATGAGCTCCCTCTAGCTCAGCAGCACAGAAGGAAGGAATCTTCGCTGAATTATTACCCACCGGTAGCCCACATCCGGGATGGAGGGTAGGAGTTGCTCAAACCTCAAAGAGATTACGGAGGACTGCCTGTCCGAAAGCACTGTCCCTGCGGGACTCCCTCTCGAGACAGTAATGGACCGCAAAAGTCTGGCTCGAAGACCAAGTAGCGGCCCGGCAGATGTCTGCCAGCGGAACAGAGCGGAGGTAAGCCACTGACGTAGCCTTTGCCCGAACGCAATGAGCCGTGACTCGACCTTCCAAGGACAGTCCGGCTGCCCCATAAGCCCAAGTGATACAGTCCGCAACCCAGATGGACAGAGTACGCTTGGAGACCGGGAGTCCCAATTTATTGGGATCAAAAGACACAAAAAGCTGCGCAGCTTTACGGTGCTCCCGCGTACGGTCAAGGTAGAAGTTCAATGCCCTTCTACAGTCCAGGGTATGGAGGACCATTTCAGCTCGGCTGGAGTGTGGTCTGGGAAAGAAGGTCGGAAGTACCACCTCCTGATTGATGTGAAAAGGGGAGACCACTTTTGGAAGAAATTTTGGGTGAGTCCGTAGGACTACCCTATTTTTGTAGAACCGAGTGTAAGGGGGATCAGACACGAGGGCCTGCAATTCACTTACGCGTCTAGCGGAAGTGAGGGCTATCAAGAACAATGTTTTCCAAGAAAGAAAACGGAGAGAACAGGTAGCCATAGGTTCAAAAGGCGGACAGGTGATCCGCTGCAAAACCACATTCAGATCCCAGTCAGGCGCTGGCGGGCGCAGAGGTGGTTTAAGTAGAAGGAGACCTCGGAGAAACCTCGCTACGAGAGGGTCGCTGGAAAGAGGTCTGCCGTCCACCGGTACATGATGTGCTGAAAGAGCACTGAGGTGAACTTTGACGGAGTTGGACTTAAGTCCCAGATTAGAGAGGTATAGCAAGTACTGCAAGATCACCGACACCGGGCAGGAGAAGGGATCCTGAGACTGTTGGGTACACCAAACGGAAAAGCGACGCCATTTAAGGGTGTAGCATTTGCGGGTAGAAGGTCGCCGAGAAGCTAGGACGACCTCTTCCACCTCTGCCGGCAGGAGAAGGGGAGCAAGGACTACCCTCTCAGCAGCCAGGCCATTAGATTGAGAGATCTGAGGTTGGGGTGTAGCAGAGACCCCTGATCCTGAGTGAGGAGATCCGGTTGTAACCCCAGAGGGAATGGATCCTCTACCGCTAATTGCAGCAGGAGTGGAAACCACGGCTGTCTGGGCCAGCGAGGGGCCACCAGGATCATGGAAGCTTTGTCTCGGAGAACCTTGAAAAGAGTTCGAGAGACTAGCGGGATGGGAGGAAAAGCATACAGAAGGCTCTCCGACCATGAGAGTAGAAAAGCGTCTGCCGCAACTCGAAGGGGATGTGGCTGACGAGAGCAGAAGCGAGGAAGTTGCCGGTTGAGAGGACTGGCAAAGAGATCCATCGTGGGGAGGCCCCACTTTAGAAAGAGCTTCTGAACTACCAAGGAATCCAGGCGCCACTCGTGCGGCTGGAGGATCCTGCTGAGTTTGTCCGCCAGGCAATTTTCTTGGCCTGGGAGATAAACTGCCTTGAGAAGAACGCCGTGACTGACGGCCCAAGAGCAGAGCTTCTGTGCTTCCCGACAGAGAAGGAAGGAGCCCGTGCCCCCCTGCTTGTTCACGTAGAACATGGCAACTTGATTGTCCGTCTGGACAAGGACGGACTGGTGAGAGGTCAGGTGGGAGAAGGCCTTGAGAGCCAGGCGGATCGCTCTGAGCTCCAGGAAGTTGATCTGCTGAGCAGACTCCCACGTGGTCCAGAGGCCCTGAGTACGTGCCCCTTGGCAATGTGCTCCCCAACCCAGGAGGGACGCATCTGTCGTCAGCACCTGGGTCGGCTGAGGTGACTGAAAAGGCATGCCGAGTACCAGGTTCGGCCGATGAAGCCACCACTGGAGAGACGAGGCCAGCGGCTCGGAGACGCGCACTAGGTCTGCTAGGCCGCCTGTGGCTTGTTGCCACTGCTTGCGAAGACACCATTGAGCAGGCCGCATATTCAGGCGGGCATTGGGGGTCACATGGACGGTGGAAGCCATATGGCCGAGTAGTCTCAGGAAGCGCCTGGCGGAGACCAGGGGCTGGCTGCGAAAACGGTCGGCTAGGTCCATGAGCCGTTGAGCCCTGTCGAGCGGTAGGAAAGCTCGTGCCTGAGGAGTGTGCAGCCTTGCGCCGATGAACTCGAGATCCTGTGAGGGGAGCAAAGTGGACTTTGCGAAGTTTATGACAAAGCCCAAGTTCTGCAGAAGAGTCACCGTGCGGCGTGTGGCGTTGGTGACCTCCGGAGCGGACGCTGCTCTGATGAGCCAGTCGTCGAGGTACGGAAAGGCATAGAGGCCGTGAAGCCGGAGATGGGCCGCCACCACCGCGAGACATTTTGTGAAGACTCGCGGTGCGGAGGACAGGCCAAAGGGCAGTACTCTGTACTGGTAATGATTCCCTGCCACCACAAACCTTAGGTATTGGCGGTGGCTTGGGTGGATGAGGATGTGCGTGTAGGCATCCTTTAGATCCAAGGAGCATAGCCAATCTCCCTGCTGGAGGTAGGGCAGAAGGATTCCAAGGGTAAGCATTTTGAACTTTTCCCGCACGAGGAACTTGTTGAGGTTGCGCAAGTCCAGGATGGGTCTGAGGCCTCCTGTCCTTTTTGGTACTAGAAAATACCTGGAATAAAAGCCTTGACCTCTCAGGTGGTAGGGCACCGGTTCCACCGCCTGTTCCTGTAGAAGACCTGCTAACTCCTGAAGGAGTAAGTCCCTGTGCAGAGGGAGTCGTGGAGGTTCTCCCGGGAAATAGGAGGGAGGGACCTGGTGGAAGTGGAGAAGATAGCCTTCTCTTACGACTTGAAGCACCCAGGCATCTGAAGTGATGCTGGACCACCTGTGGGCGAAGTGAACCAGCCGGCCTCCGGTGCTGGGAGGAGCCAGCGGAGGGGGAGAGGCTATGCTGAAGGAGTCAAAAGCCCCCACCCTGCTGAGCAGGGGCTGGTGGTGCAGGCTTGGGGGCTTGCTGCCTACGGGACCCGTTACCCCGTCCCTTGGCCTGCTGGCCCTGTTGGGGAGCTGCGGGGGCCTGATATTGGGGGTAGTGTTTATAGGCAGCCGCCTTTCTCGGGTAAAAGGACTTCTTTCCCGAGCCCTTCTTTTTCTGGGAAGGGGCGGAGGTCTTCCTAGAAAGCCTAGTCCTGGTGAGAGTCTCCGTCTCGATCTGTGCAGCCTTTTCCGCCATAGGTTTGCCAAAGAGGTTTTCACCTCGGCAGGGGACATCGACCAACTTGTCCTGCACCCAGGGCTCAAGGTCAGACGACTGAAGCCAAGCCTGTCGGCGGGCACCGATGCCGGCTGCGGCCACTCGAGCCGATGCTTCAAAGCCATCATAGGCTGCTCGGGAGATGAATTTTGAGCATTCCCGAATGCCAGTGAACAAGGCTAGGAACCTCCGCAAAGGTTCCTCGGACAATCCAGCGGAGAATCTGGCTAGCTCTTTAGCCAGGTCTCGAAGATACATGCCCATGTATAGCTGGTAGGTCTGGACACGACACGCAAGCATAGAGCCCTGGAAACACTTCTTACCAAGGCCATCCAGGTTACGGGCCTCCCTGCCAGGAGGCACCGAGGAGTGCATCTTCTGGCTCTTAAGACGATGCATGGCCGATTCCACTACCATGGAATGGTGTGGTAGCTGTGCCTTTTGGAAGCCAGGGCTCTTGCGGACTCGATAGATAGAATCGACCCGCTTGCTCAGGACCTGCGAGGAGGCCGGACTCTCCCACATGCGGAAGAGTAGTCGTTCCAGCATGGGAGGAACCGGTACAGTAAAGTGTTCCCTGGCGGGAGAGTCATACTGGAGGGCGTCGAGCTCTTCGGCTCGAGGCTCCTCCTCGGGGTCCGCCGGGAAGGCCAAAGCCTTGGCCATATCCCTGACGAAGTCCGAGAACCGGGCATCCTCCGGAGGGGACTGCTTCCGAGGTTCGGACTCAGGCGAGTCCGAGGGGACACACCGAGTCCGAAAAGAATCAGGTGACTCTTCCTCTTCAGACTCCCAGACCGACTCCGAGGAGGAATCGGTGGGGTCGGCCCGGGCAGGCTGCGGCGCCCGCCGCCCCGACGCCGAGGGAGTCGGCGTCGGCGACCTCGGTCCCGAACGGGAGGCCGAGGGTGACCTCGACCGAGGATCGACTCGAGTTCGCATGGACTCGAGGATCGGCTCGGTCTCCGGGGTCGACTTAGACGTCGACGTCCCGGCGGTCGGGGCAGCGGCGCCAGCAAGGCTAGCGAGCAGTGCCCGCTGCTGGTCCATGAAGGCAGACAGTCTGCTCTCCAAGGC
The DNA here is from genome assembly GCA_033557465.1 of Ichthyophis bannanicus. Taxonomy (NCBI): domain Eukaryota; kingdom Metazoa; phylum Chordata; class Amphibia; order Gymnophiona; family Ichthyophiidae; genus Ichthyophis; species Ichthyophis bannanicus. The sequence continues at coordinate 552,696,331 of CM066033.1, forward strand.
CGTCAACCTGAGTCTGACCTCAGGTGACCCAGCAGCCCCCGACTCGGGCCCCGACGGCGTCGGGCCCGACGTCGGCGGTCTCGGAGGCGAGTCCAGGAGGACCACAGGACTTACCCGAGCAGGCAGCTCCGACTCCATGCGAGGTCGCTTCGAGAGGTGCTCCTTCTCCAAGGACCCGGGACGGCTATCGGGGCTATGCGACCTGGCCCTCGCGGAGCCAGGAGCGTCCACCGACGCCGCCCTCGCGGGTTTCACCTTCCGACGATGGTCCCCGGAGGGAGAACCCCTGTCGGAGGAACTCCGGCGACGGTCCGAGCTGGAACCTCTGGACGCCGAGGCCTCCGACGAGGTCCGGGTACGGCTGGGGTCAGCGAAGATCCTATCCCGCTGATGCCGCCGACTTCTCAACGCTTTGGAGGACATTTTGCCACAGGCCCCACAGATCATTTCTTCATGATCCGGGCCCAGGCAGCGGAGGCAATTATCGTGTGTGTCAGTTAGTGACATATTTCGGTCACACTGACCACACCGCTTGAAACCACTGGCAGCCATCGGGGGAAAAAGGGCCCCTGCGAGGTCAAAAGACCGGGCTGCCAGTGAAAAAACCGAAAACGAAACTGACTAAATCAGAAAAACCGAAAAAGAAGAAGAGCACTCGTGACCGGTGTCGCGAGTCCGGGCGGGAAGAAAACCGGCGTCGAACCGAAGGAAAAAAGAGAATATTACGAATAAAATCAACTTTTTCGCGGGGACAAGACGGGTACGTCTGTAGGGCTCCGCGGAAAAAAGAAGACTGGCTAAGATGGCACCCTTGGGCGGGAAGGCGACCGCGCATGCGTGCTGCAATTCCCAAAGGCTTTCTTTGAAAGCTGGGGAAAATTGCTCCGCGAGGGCTCCGTCGGCGCCGACGTCACCCATATGTGAGGACTGACTTCCTGCTTGGTCCTGGAGAACGAAGGAACCAGGACCGGAGAAAACAACAGAGATTCTCGCCCAAGACTATGCAGACTTCCTTCAATCAAAGTAACTCCAAACCAGCAAGACCATTCTTACCAGCACTAAGGGACCAGCATGCACAGCGACGTTGACAACCTTCACCACCCCCTCCGCTAAGCAAATCGCAGACTTAATCTCTGCAATCAACACAACCACGGCCCAGACCGATCCATGTCCGGCTTTTTGGATATAGGAACTAAGGACAGAGTTCAGCCCCTTCATAGCTAAACTCTTTAGCACATCATTCTCTTCAGGATTATTCCCCCTAAGTCTCAAACACACATCCATTAGACCTCTGCTAAAAAACTCCAAGCTCGACCCCCAGAAAGTTGAATCATACAGGCCAATTGCCAGTATTCCACTGCTGGCCAAGATAATCGAAAAGAAGGTCCAAGGTCAGCTCCAGCATCACATCGACAATGCCGCTCCTCTTGACCACTGCCAAAATGGCTTTAGAGAAGCTCATGGTGTGGAGACTCTACTCACCACCCTCTTCAATAACATACTCACCACAATTGATAACATCCAGTGCGGCGTGGCCCTTATATTCCTAGATATAGCCACAGCATTTGACTCAGTATGTCACCACACTCTCCTGAAACGTCTCGAAGAGAAGGGCATCGGCGGCTTAGCACTAACTTGGGTGCAAGTCATACCTAACCGACAGATGGCAACATGTGTGAACCGAAACCTCTACATCCAAACCATTCCATCAGAAACAAGGTGTCCCACAAGGATCCTCCCTCTCAGCACTAATGTTTAATATCTACATGCAGACAGTCTGCGACATCATTCGTTCATTCGGCATGGAATGCATGATATATGCAGATGACGTCCTGCTCTACACGCCGTTCAAGGCTGACCAAACTGACCTCTCACCCCTTATGGAATGTTTCAGCGCAGTAGAAAGATGGCTCCAGAATCAGAATCTTCGCATACAACACAAAAAGACTGAAGTGCTGTTCATCACCAGAAACTCTAACTTCGACTTCCGGTGACGTCACGGAGCTCATGGCAGCTTGAACGCCAAGCTCCGTTCGAATCCCATGTAAAAGAGCTTTAAAAGCGAGCCCCCATCGGTAATAGTGGTGAGAAAGCGAGCATCCAGGACCGCGATGGCAGCCCGGAAGAAACTAGAGGGTTTCCAGTCCCCGTACGTCCGTCGCGAGCTGATGGCAGCCGCGGCGAAGGAGTCGGCAGGCGCGGATGAGTGTGAGCTCGGAGGTGCCTCGGAGGACGACGATGCCACCGATGCTGAGGGGGCGGATGACCTGCCCTTGCGGAAATGGCTGCACGAATTTAAGATGGACATGAAAGGGGAGCTGAAAGCGATGAGGAAAGAAATGCGGGACACCCTACATGCGATACAGCAGGAGCTGAGCAGTCTCGGTGGCCGGGTGGAAGAGTTGGAAAGCCACGTGGAAGACTGTGAGGGGGAGGTGCGCGGCCTGGTGGCTATGCAGGGCTCGCTTCAGTCCCAGCACGAGGAGTTGCAGGAGAAAATTGAAGAGATGGAGGACCGGGCTCGGCAGAACAATTTACGCATCAGAGGGGTGCCGGAGGAGGCAGGCCCCAAGGACTGTGTTGAGCTGGTGCAACGGCTCTGCAGCCATGTGCTTCACTTGGGGGATGTGACCGGCAAGGCTCTGGAGCAGATAGGTGTGGAGCGGGCACACCGGAGTCTGGGGCCACGAAGGGAGAAGCAGGCCCGGGACATTATAGCCTGTCTGAGCAGCTTCCCACTGAAAGAGCAAATACTCAGTGTGGCTCGGACGTTTGGGAGAGTGGCGTGGGAAGGAGCTGAAATCGAAATGTACAATGATCTTTCAAAAGGTACTCTAGAGCGACGAAGAGCCATGAAAGATGTGACCGCCTACTTGCGGGGGAAGAATTACCGGTATCGATGGCTGTTCCCGTTTGGGGTCCTGCTTTCCATAAACGGCACGAACCGAAAAGTGAAGTCCGCTGACGAGGCTTGGGAGCTGTTGAAAGACTTAGGATGTGAAGGCCTACCGGCGGCGGGGCAGACGGTGCAGCCGAATCAGCCAACCAGTGGTAAAGGCCGACAGAGGAATCAGTCTAGCTCCCAGTGGCAGCGCGTGGGGGAGCGCGGGAAGCGTCTGCAGCGAATGTCCCGGGATCAGCAGCAGGAATCGGCAGAGCGGGCGACATGAACTGGCGAGACGTGAGATCGGCCTGGATGTTTGCAGAACACATGAGGGGGGTGCCAGAGCCCTTTTGCTCATGGTTATGAACACTGGACTCTTAGGGCATATTGGAGTTGGGGTGATTTCTGGAGGGGGGAGGGGGGGGAGTACGGGAGGACAATGGGAGGTAGTTGGGGAAGGTTATGGGTTTGGGGGAGAGGGGGGTGAACCGGGGGCAGGGGGGGGCAGTAATGGAGAGGTGCGTAACTTGTGGGGTGGGTGGGGGCGGTAGTGGTAGTGGTGGGATTGGACGTCAGGACTGGGAGGACGGGTAGATTGGGAAGTGTGGCAGGATTGGGGAGGGGGGGTACGGGGGGGGGAGGGGGGTGGACAGGGGGGCGGGGGGAGGGGGGTTGCCTTATGGGATGGTATGGATTGTACTGGGATTGATAAGGGATGCTACGTATAGGCACTATTAATGTTCGGGGGTTGAACTCGCCCACTAAGAGGGGTTTGTTTTTCCGGGAGGTGGTGAGGAACCAATGGGATGTGGTTCTCCTACAAGAGACGCATCTCCGGGCCCGGGATGTTGGGCGGATGCGGCACCGGCAATTCCCGGACCAATACTTTTCCTGTACTAAAGGGGGGGGGGGACGGAAAGGAGGGGTGGCCATCATGATACGCGGGGGTTGTGGGATACAGGTGGAGACTTCGTTTAAAGATCAGGAGGGTCGGGTAGTGGGGATCACCGGGAAGTTGGGGGGGGAGGATATTGTGATTGTGGGGGTGTATGGTCCTAACGGGCAGCAGGGGGGTTTTTGGAGGGAGGTGCGGGCATTACTTGATAAGGCGGGGGGGGGGGAAGGTGTTAGTTGGAGGGGATTTTAATGTGGTGCTGGACCCTGGGTTAGATTGGAAGCCGAAGGGGGGGGATGGGGGGCGAAAGAATAGATTAGGATTGCGAGGGCTGATGAGAAGTTATAACTTGCTGGATGTGTGGCGTGTGATGTATCCGCAAGGTGAGGGGTATACTTTCTATTCTGCTCCACATGGTAGTTGGAGTAGGATAGATATATGTTCTTGCTCGATCAGAGATGGATGTCTGCGGTCCAAGTTGGGGGGGTTGTGCAAGTCGGGTGGTCGGACCATAAAGGGGTTGAGCTTCATATTCGAAATTTCAGAAGTAGAGGGGGGGTATTCTGGAGACTGAATGATAGTCTCCTCCGTGATAGGAGAGTGGTGGAGGATGTGCGGGGCGTTATTAAGGAGTATTTGCACCTTAATGATACAGGGGAGGTGCGAGATGTTATGGTATGGGAGGGCCTGAAGGCAGTGGTACGGGGGAGATTCATTATGTGGGGCTCAAAGAAAAAGAGAGAGCGGGAGCGGCGGGAAGAAGAATTAAAACGGGAGGTGGGGGAGAAGGAGGAGAGGTTTCGGGGGTCGGGGGCGGTGGAGGATCGGATAGCGATGGAGCAGGCGCGGGATGCGTTAAAGGATTTACAATTGGAGAAGGTGGCCTTTCTCCTGCAGAGAGTGCATCAGACTCACTATGAGTTTGGGGATAAAGCGGGGCGGTTACTCGCGCGACGCTTGCGGAGGCAGAAAGGGGTGGCCACGATAGCGTATATAGAAGGGGAGGATGGGCGGAGGTGTTGGGGTGAAGAAGAGATAAGGGAGCGGTTTCGGGATTTCTACCTCGATTTGTATCGCGAGATGACAGGGGGGGAGGAGGGGGAGATAGAAGCCTATTTAGACGGGATTACGCTCCCAGTGTTATCGGAGGAAGCGGCTGCGCTCCTAGAGAAGGAAATCCGAGAGGATGAAATTGCACGGGTGGTGAAGGGATTAGTAGGGGGGAAGTCTCCGGGCTTAGATGGATTGACGGGGCCTTTTTATAAGGTCTTTTGGGGGGAGCTGAAAAGTATAATGTGTAAGGTTTTTAACGGGGTGTTAGGGGAAGGGGGGGGAACTGTCAAGGGACATGCTGACAGCCGGGATAACGGTGTTGTTAAAGCCCGGGAAGGATCCGGGGAAATGCAGCTCCTACAGGCCGATATCCCTGCTGAATGTGGACACCAAATTGCTGGCCAAGGTAGTGGCGGGGCGGTTGGCGGAGTGGCTACCGGGGCTTATCCAGGGGGATCAAGCAGGCTTCATCCCAGGACGTCAGGCAGCGGATAATATCCAGAGAGCGATTGGGGTGGTCTGGGAGGCGAGGGAGGGGCGGGAGGATTTGATACTGATGTCTATCGACGCCGAAAAGGCCTTTGACAGAGTTCATTGGGCCTTTTTGATGCGGGTGTTGGAGCGTATGGGGTGTGGGCCCAATCTCATGGGGTGGATAAGGGCGCTGTATCGGGGACCACGGGCTAGAATCAAAGTCAATGGGCAGTACTCCAGGGATTTTGCACTGGGCAGGGGGACCCGACAGGGGGTGCCCACTGTCCCCGCTTCTCTTTGCCATGGTGGTGGAGCCACTGGCTGAGAGCATTAGGAGGAATGATAGGATCCTTGGTTTGCAGAGAGGTGGGCGGATGCATAAAATTTCACTTTATGCCGATGATATCCTGTTGTACTTAGGTCAACCTGTCACATCGCTACTGGAGGTAATGCAGGAGGTTGAACGATATGGAGTAGTTTCGGGGTTTAAGATGAATGTGGATAAAACAGAAGTTTTGAAGGTGCAATTGGATGTGACGGCTGAGGAGAGTTTGAAGCGCCAGTTCCCATTGCGGTGGGTCAGCGGGTCTCTGGGGTACTTAGGGGTCCGCATTACAGATCAGTATGAGACTTTATATCAGGCTAACTACCCACGCTTGTTCCACACTATTGGTAGGGATTTGGAAGGGTGGATGGGGTTGGAGATCTCCTGGATAGGGAGGATTGCGGCTATTAAAATGAATGTCTTGCCCCGTCTATTGTATGGGTTTCAGCCTTACCGGTCGAGGTGCCGGCTGGGGTGATGCGGACGTTACAACGGCGGGTCTTCACCTATATCTGGAAGCGGAAACCACCCAGGGTGGCGCGAGCAGTGATGTACGCGCCTAAGGACGAGGGGGGATTGGGGGTCCCGAATCTGTTGGCCTATTATAGGGCGGCCCAGTTAGTGCATGTAATGAACTGGAGGTCCGGGGGAGAGGAGAGACCTTGGTTGTCCTTGGAGGCGGCGAGAGTTCGGGGGGGCCATTTGACGGCCTGGCTATGGGCGGATGTCAAGGGGAGGAGGAGACTGGGGGGGGGGGGATCGCCGGCGATGAGACAAGGGGCGAAGATATGGGATAGTGTACGGGGAGGGGAGGGCGGGTCTCGCCCAAAGGGTTTTTCCTTGCTGACACCGTGGAGGGGGGCCAGGGGGTTCCCACCGGGATGGGAAGGGGGGAGATTTGATGAGTGGACGAAGAAAGGCTTATTATGCAGTTATCAGTGCCTGGAGGAGGGTGAACTGAAGAGTTTTGAGGCCGTCAAGGAGGAATTCCAGCTGGAGGATAGGGACAGGTATGCCTATCTGCAGGTTCGCTCGTTTCTGGGGAAGGTGGTGGGGAAAGAGAGGTGGGGTAGGGAACTCTCCGGTATGGAAGCGTTGTGGTTCGGGAAAATGGGGGCAAGGGGCATGATCTCGGGGCTCTATAGAGTGGTGTGTGGCAGCCCAGGGGGGAAACATCGGTATATGAAGGAGTGGGAGGCGGATTTGGGGCGTACTGTATCGGAGGTGGAGTGGAAGCGGGTGTGGGATCAGACTAGGCGGGGGCTCCAATCCAGCAGGTCCAAAGAAAACAGTTATAAGGTATTGCTGCAGTGGTATTACACCCCTAGCCGCCTACATAAGATGTACGCGGCGGTATCGCCCTTGTGTTGGAGGGGGTGTGGGGCGGTTGGGACGTTTTGGCATGTATGGTGGAGTTGTATGAAAGTTCAAGAGTACTGGGAGCGGATAGTAGGCTGGATTCAGCAGCATCTTGGGGTGGAGGTTCCGGTGGCTCCTACCATTTGTTTACTGTCCTGGTGGGAGGAGGGGCAGGGGAACAGGGGAGGTAGGGCGGTGGGGACTTGTTTGAGTGCTGCTCGCTGCGAAATTGCAGCTGCTTGGCGGCAGAGTGAGTTGCCTGGTGTGGTGCAATTTGAGAAGCGAGTTCGACACACGGTTTTGATGGAAAAGTTAATGGCTGCACGTAAGCAGACCTTTGCTAGATATGAGGAACAATGGGGAGTATTGGGGGGCGTCCTGGGTTTGGGAGGACAGGGAGGGGGGGGGAGCGGGGCGGGGTAGTGGGTTGACGGGATGGAGGAGGATCGGGTGAGTTACTCCGTTCCTTTGGGGGAGGGAGGGGTAACGCGGTTGTCTGGTCGTTGCCCAAAGGGAGGGGGGAAGGGGGGGGTAGGCTTTGGGCTGGGGGGGCTATGCAAGACAGGGGAGGGGGCCTGCCAGCAGGGTGAGTACGGGTAGGGGGGTACTTGGCGGGGGGGGGGGGGAATCGATAGGAGGGGGATAGGTTACTCTTGTAGTGCACAGGCCTTCTGGAGATGGGGAGTTAGTTCCTAGTTGTTTCAATTTCTTGGGGGCCGGGAGGAGAGGCTGTGGGGGGTTCTTGATGCTGTAAAGTGGGTTCACACCAATACTAGTTAAATTACCACAGCATAGAGTTAAGGTGCAGATACACTGTGCAGCGGGGGGCCATATTGGGATGGCAGAGGAAGCTTTAAATAAGGCCACTGGCTATCATACAATTTGGTGTATTTTGTTGTCTAGAAATTTAGGCTGCTAGGTATCTACTGTATAGATTAAGGTTGGTTATTGATGTGTGTGTTTATGGCTATGTTATGGAAATGATGACAATAAACACTTAAATACAAAAAAAAAAGAAACTCTAACTTTTCCCCACCAGCCCACCTAAAAGTCAGCGATATAGAGCTTCAAACCAAGCCCACAATCCGTTACCTGGGTGTTACTCTAGACCAGAGCCTTAACATGAAGACACGCATTGGCAACATGGTCAAATCAACTTATCACAAAATTAGGATGCTCAAACATCTACGTCCTCTTTTACAACCAGACGACTTCAGAACTATATTCCAGGCTCTAACCATTCTACACCTTGACTATGCCAACGCGATCCTCCAAGGGCTCCCTAAATCCACCCTGAGCCCGCTCCAGCTTGACATGAACACCGCAGCCAGAGTTCTGAATGGGGCCTCGAGGCAAGACCATATAACACCCATCCTCAAAAGTCTCCACTGGCTCCCTATCCACTGTAGGATCGTATTCAAAACATTACTGCTAACATTCAAGAACATAAATGGGCTCTCCCCCCCGTCACTCGCTTGTCTCACTCACATTACCCCCCCCAATAGAGCCAGAAGAATCATAGCAATAAACACCCTGGCAATCCCCAAAACAATGACCCAGTGTACACAGGCTACAGCAAGCAGGGCCTTCAGTATCAGTGCTCCCAGATACTGGAATGCCCTACCTCCCAACATACGAGCAATCCCGGAACTGACTAAATTCAGAAGGGCATTGAAACACCACCTTTTCCTCGAATGTTACCCAAATGAAAGTGCACCATCTCGACCTTCCCACAAATAAACTCCATGTTCACTGTAACATCCCTCAAAATGTTGTATAATATGTAAATACTACTATGTATCAAGTATGTGTAAATAGTTAATTTTGACTATCCAAGTTGAGTTACCTGTTATCTGTATTTTTACGGTTAACCCCATCGTAAAACCTAAATGTTCCATGTAAACCACACTGATGTTGAAGAGCGCGGTATATAAGAGAAATAAATAAATAAATAAAAATATTGGCCAAGTATGGTTGGGGACCACACATTCAGCACCAACAGATATATCGTATGATGTGCCAAGAGGCACATCAGGGCACTCTCAGATTTCTGCCCATATAAGGAGCTCCTGGGATGTGCAAAGGAGCACATCCAGGCAGTTTCCTGCTCATTTCACTAGTGGGAACTCCGGTGATCTGCAAGGGGATACCTTAGGGCGATGCACAGCTCTGTTCACTAGAGGGAGCAATTATTGGTGACTGAAAGCTTCAGCCATGAGCAACTATGGAAGTAGAGCTCAAGGAAGCCAGGCTTCCAGCATTAACAACCCCATTAAGCAGAAGTTACCTTAACAGGAAAGCAAGGCTGCCAAATCCAGGAGAAGGATGTAGCCTGTTTGGGTGTTTAAGTAGTGCAGGGACAGTTAGAAAGGGGCCCTGGGAAGCAAGTGATTGCAAACTGCAAAGTACTTTCGAGCTGGGGACATGTGGAGCAAAAAGGTGAGCAGGGGGAGAAAACTCAAGGCAAAGGCCAGAGGGCATCGGATGGCGGAGAATGTGAAGCTGTATTGATTAGCGGAATCTTTATCCCCTGAAGAAGCCTTTCTTTGAAATATTGACACTAGTGGTATTCTGAGTTATTCTTTGGATTAAGAGCATATTGTGTGTATTTTGTGTTTGGTATTTTGCTCTTGTACAGCTAGTATAGTTTAGAGATATATTATTACCATTTCTGAAGTTCTCATTAGCATTATAATTTGCATAAGAAGTCTACTTTATTTTGCTGTTAAAATGCTTTGTTTTGGGATAAACTGGAAGAATAAAGGTTTATGTTACCTGCGTGTACCGTCTGCAACTCCAGTTTGTGCTGTGTGTAAAGGGGCTTGCTATCAAAGGCAAGGCTCCAAGGAGATCATTCCCCACAAGTGTTCACAGCACCCCCAAGCTGTGAAACTACTATCTTCATTAACCTCACCCCCACCCAAAACACATAGTAACACTACTGCTGTATTGCTAATACAAGCATTGTATACAGAGCTGGAGTGGAGAGTATGCAAATGTCAATCTTATACGGACCGTACAGAGAACTTACTTGTCTATAATATACCTGACATGGTTGTGCATATTGCGATCATCTCTGTCTTTATATGGCTCAATGTGGAATGCTACCTGTAAAACAAAAATTTTTATGAGATACCAAACAAGAAGGTGCTCAGAGAAAAGTGCTGCTATGCAGGACCTGGCATTCCCAGGCCGGGTTCCTACTTCCTGAGGCTGGGGATATAGGCGGAAACAGCATTTACAGGCCCCATTAAGAAAGGAGTCTCAGACTTTGTGCAACAATGACATCTAATGGAAAGACTCATCACCTTAACCAGGTTGCAGGGGAAATCATGGCTTATGGCCCTTAGACAATGACTAATCACTGGAATAGCTTAATAGCTAGGCTGGCAGGAGAGGAAAGACAGAATGAGAGAACCCCCCCCCCCCCCACCACAAAAAGAGAGACAATAAAGACTATGGAATACATTAAAAAACAAAGATATAGAAGAATGAGCTCCTGTACAGGCTGCCATAATTTCTCATGCCACTTGTTCTTAAGGGTTGCCAAAGATTTTATATTTTAAAAAGATAGATTCCAGAGTAACCTAGTGGTTAGAGCAACTGCTTAGTACCCAAAAGATAAAGGGTTCGATTCCCACTGGTGCTCCTTGTGACCTTTGGGAAGTCACTTAACCCTCCATTGCCTCGGAAGAAAAGGCCTGGAAATCTACTTCCAGTTATACATTGCCAAGAAAATCAAGAAGCTGCTGGGTCACCAGGAGTCAGCACTGACTTGACAGCACTTTAAAAAAAAAAAAAAAAAAAAAGGGATCCCACACCTTGGGGTTACAATACTCCTCTAAAGGAAGATAAGATAATGGCAAAACTTGAGCAAAGATAGATGCACTGTTACTTTTACATCTGGAGATAAAGTCCATGCAGTTTCCTCAAAACTAATTAAAAAAAATAAATAAGGAGTTTGTTCCTCTTTATTTAACCATAATGTCACTGCACTCCTTTCCCAAGTCCTTTGTCATCAATGATACTCACTATTGATATTTCTGGTGGACTTTTTTTCTATCTACTTGATAAGGATCACCTTTCTTACTGCAGTTAACATTCCAGTGTTTCTGGTATCATTTCAATGTACCTATCTTTGTCATTTCATGCAAGACTAAGAGCCCTCTACTTTAACAAGTTCTGATAATGCGTAAAGAATGTCTTTCCATTTTCTACAAATCGATGTATGAACCAACCATGGTGACTGTCACATTTCAAACAATCTGATGTACTTATCCTTTTCCTCACTTAATCATTCATTACTCCATTTAATATTTAAATTGCATTTTAAAATGCTCTCTATTATTAACATGTTTCATTTATTTCAACAGTTGGTGCACGTGTTGCATTTAGATCAGTTTGTGGTTTTGCATTCCAGTAGTCTTATTGTTTTTTTTTTCTTTTAGCGCCGTCAAGTCAGGTCAGTGCTGACTCCTGGTATCAAGATTTAAAGATGAAATTAGGTCTTACCTGCTAATTGTCTTTCCTTGAGCTTTCTCCGGGCCAGTCCAGGGAAAGGTAGGGTTGTCAATCCCCTATAGCAGCTGAGGACTGAAGACTTCAAGTTTTCTTGAGAGGTGAAGCCACTCCCCCTGAGGGTAATCCATCAGTCTCCTTCTGACAAAGCAACTAAAATGAAAGAACTGACAAAAAGTAGATTAACCCTTGAAGAAAGTGATAACATTCTATAGTTCTTGAAAAAAGAACTAGGAAGCCCATAAATTTGCTCCCCTTTTTTATTTATTTATTTTTTTTTACACTACATGTGATAGATTGGCATTGAGTGAAACCTAGAAGCCCCAAACCTGTCCCCCTTCAGACGAACAGGCAGATATGATGAAATTCTTATGATTCCGCAAACAAAACTGTTCGTAAATCCGAAAGGGGTGGGACCCTGGACTGGCCCGGAGAAAGCTCAAGGAAAGACAATTAGCAGGTAAGACCTAATTTCATTTTCCTTTTCGCTTCTCCGGGCCAGTCCAGGGAAAGGTAGGGCAGTACCAAAGCAGTACCTAAACACGGGAGGGACCCGCCAAACCTGCGACAAGAGCCGAAGCCCCCACTTTCGCATCGTCCCTGGCCTGTACATCCAAGCGATAATGCTTCATAAAAGTATGCAACGAAGACCACGTCGCTGCTCTGCAGATATCTACTGGTGGAACGAACGCGTATTCCGCCCAGGAAGTCGCTATAGCCCGAGTGGAATGAGCTCTCAAACCAACCGGCAGCGATATGCCTTGCGCAGCATAAGCTGCCGCAATAGCGCTGCGAACCCACCAAGCAATGGTGGACTTAGACGCAGCTAGACCCTTCCGAGGACCCGCACATTGAACAAAGAGTCGGTCCGTTTTCCGAAAGGGTTGCGAAACCCAAAGGTACGTTTTTAAGACCCGACCAAGATCCAAATGTCTGAGCGCACGGTCCGTCGGAGAAGTGGAGGTATCAGAAAAGACTGGCAACGCCACAGATTGGTTAACATGAAAAACCGAGAGCACTTTCGGTAAAAAGGAAGGAACTGTTCTTAGCAAAACCCGTTCGGGAAGAAATTGTCAATAAGGCTCCTGGCAAGACAAGGCCTGCAAATCCGAAATTCGGCGTGCCGAACATAAAGCCACAAGAAAAGCTGTCTTCCACGAACACTCTCGGAGCTCCCGAGAGCAGAGGGAAGTTAAGGGTGACCGGGAAAAAGCTTCCAACACAATATCAAGTCCCAAGGAGGCACTATAGGACGCACGGGAGGACGAATAATCTTTGCTGCACGTAAAAAGCGATGTATATCCGGATGCGCCGAAAGACGGCGACGTTGCACTGATCCTCGAAAACAAGCAAGCGCGGCTATCTGAACCTTAAGAGTACTGAGAGCCAACCCCTTGTCCAAGCCATGTTGGAGAAAAAGGAGCAGCTGGGGTAAGGTAGAAGACATAGGAGGAACATTGCGCTGCCCACACCAATCTTCGAAAAGACGCCATACCCGTACATATGCTAGAGAAGTCACCGGCCTCTTAGACTGAAGTAAAGTGGCCACCACAGAACTCGCATACCCTTTACGTTTTAAGCGAGCCCTTTCAAGAGCCAAGCCGTAAGTGAGAAGCGATCCAATCGTGGCATGAGAATTGGACCCTGATGCAACAGATTGATGCGAACTGGAAGAGGCCACGGTTGAGCTACTAATAGTCGAACCAGATCGGCATACCAAGGCCGACAAGGCCAATCCGGGGCTATGAGAATCACCATCCCCCGGTGTTGCGCTATGCGCTGGATCACTCGACTCAGCATCGGCCAAGGAGGAAAAACGTACAAGAGAGAGTCCCGTGGCCAGGGCTGAACGAGAGCATCGAGTCCTTCTGACATGTGTTCTCTGCGTCTGCTGAAGAAACGGTTGGCCTTGGTATTGCTGCATGTCGCCATAAGATCCATTATCGGCTGTCCCCAACGCAACGTCAGATCGTGAAAAACCGCCGCGTTCAACTCCCATTCCCCGGGATCGAGAACATTGCGGCTGAGATAATCGGCATGCACATTCTCCTTGCCAGCTACATGTGCCGCTGAGAGTGCCAGAAGATTGGCCTCTGCCCAAACCATCATATCCTGACATTCGGAGAGAAGAGAAAGAATCTTGGTTCCCCCCTGACGATTGATGTACGCGACCGTCAACGCATTGTCGGAAAAAATCTTGACCGCCGTCCCTTTGAGAAAAGACGTGAAGTGCAGCAGGGCGAGACGAGCTGCGCGAAGCTCCAACCGGTTGATCGACCACGTGCTCTCCTCTGGAGACCAAGAGCCCTGAGCAATGTGTGTCTGACAGTGAGCTCCCCAGCCCGAGAGACTGGCATCAGTGGTGACCAACACCCATGAGGGCTCCTGCAAGGGAACGCCTACCGTGAGATGATCGCGGACTAACCACCACTCCAGACTGTGACGCACGAGAAGTGGACAGGGCAGACGTTGCGATAGAGGGTGAAGCTGTGGAGACCAGCGGGAAAGCAACGCCTGTTGCAATGGCCGCATGTGAGCCTTGGACCACGGAACCAGATCGAGCGCGGCCGCCATGGACCCCAAGAGTTGTAAATACGTCCATGCCGACGGAGTTGTTAGCCGAAGAAACGCTTGTACCTGCTGTACCAGCTTGTCGACCCTCACTTCAGGCAAAAAGACTCGTCCCCGCTCGGTGTCGAAGAGTGCACCGAGATAAGTCATTTGTTGCGACGGTTCCAAGTGACTCTTGGCTTGATTGAGCACCCAACCGAGTTGCTCTAGAATCTGAACCACCCGAGCCGTCGCCGCTATCGAAGCTAAACGCGAATCGGCTCTGATCAACCAATCGTCGAGATAAGGATGTACTCGGATACCTTCTTTCCGAAGCGCCGCTGCAACCACCACCATCAGCTTCGTGAAGGTCCGCGGAGCCGTAGCTAGACCGAACGGTAATGCTCGAAACTGGAAATGCCCCATTGGAAGGGCAAAACGTAAAAAGCGCTGATGCGAGGGTCTGATGGGAATATGAAGATAGGCCTCCGTGAGATCTATTGATGAAAGAAACTCTCCCGGCCGTACCGCTCGTATCATGGTACGAAGCGTTTCCATGCGAAAGTGCGGTACCCGCAAAGTACGGTTTACGCCTTTGAGATCTAGCACGGGACGAAAAGAACCTTCCTTTTTGGGGACCACAAAATAAATCGAGTATCGACCGCAACCGTATTGGTCTAAAGGTACGGGAACTATCGCTCTCAGCTGCAAGAGACGATAGAGCGTGTCCACAATGGCCGTCTTCTTCAGACCGGGAGCACAGGGAGACATTACAAATGCGGGCGACAAAGGGCAGGCGAAATCGAGAGCATAGCCCTTCTGAATGATCTCCAACACCCATTTGTCAGAAGTGATGTCGGTCCAGGCCGTCAAAAAATCCTGTAGACGTCCCCCTACAGGCACCAACGGCTGGACAAGCAGACCTTCATTGCGGCTTTTTAACGGAGGGCTGGGAGGTACTAAAGTAGGACCTGCCAAAACCTCTGGCTCCACGAAAGGACTGCCCACAAAAGCTGGAACGGCCTCTGGAATAGGGAGCAAAGCGCGGTCCCCGAAATCTACGGGAGTCCCGACCGGAGCCACGGAATCCAGGAACTGTTTGCGCCGGCTTAGGTTTATCCTCAGGCAAACGGCCGCCTTTGGAGTCGCCTAAATCTTTCACAATCTTTTCTAAGGCCTCTCCGAACAGTAATTTCCCCTTATAGGGCAATTTACTGAGCCTCAATTTTGAAGAAACATCTGCAGACCAATTACGCAACCAGAGAAAACGCCTGGCCGCTACTAGGGAGGCCATAGTTTTAGCCGCAATCCGCAGCAAATCATAAAAAGCATCCACCATATAAGCAGCGGCGGATTCCAACTTCGCAGTGTCTGCAATTTCAGCCAAAGTCTCCCCTGAAACGTCCCCTTGTAACCAACGAATAGACGCCCGAGAAACATAAGCTCCACAAACTGCAGATTGCAGCGCCAACGCACTGGAATCAAACGCCTGCTTTAGAAGAATTTCCAATTTCCTATCCTGAAGGTCTTTTAGAGCTGCCGCACCCTCTACGGGGATGGTAGTCTTTTTAGTCACTGCTGAAATAATGGCATCCACCTTTGGCATGCGTAATAAATCCTTCTCCTCCTGAGGAAGGGGGTACAAGCGCGCCAATGCGCGACTGCCACGCAAGGTAGCCTCTGGACACTCCCATTCCGACTCAATCATCTGCCTGATAACTCGGTGCATAGGGAAACAGCGTTGTTCAGCCTTAAACCCCTGCAACAGCGGATCCTCCAAAGGCTCCTGAGAAGAAGAGGGAAGAAGCAAGTGAAGCGCTGCTAAAGATTGAGAAATGAGAGCTGAGAGCTCCTCTTTACGGAATACCCTGAAAATATTTGGATCCTCCCCGGGAACAATCTCTCCCTCTTCCAAGTCATCTGCATCAAGATCCAAACCAGGCTCTGCCAGAACCTCGGTATCCCCTTGACCCAGGAGAAGGGAAGGCTGTTTTTATTACATTGCTAGCTCTCTGACTGGGAGCTCTTAAAAGGGTTTTGTGTATATTTTTAAAAGCAAGGTTACTTCATTTTTGCTGTTTTAGGGGAACTTTAATTGAGCACAGTAGGTTGCTGACTCCAGTGACCTCCTCAGCTTTAGAAGCTGCTAACACCTAATCAGGTGTTAGATCCCGCCCTACCCACCCCGACTCCCACCCACCCCTAGTGCGCAGCCTTGCTTTATAGGGCGCCTCCCCTTTCACAAATCACAGTGAATTGGACCAGCACATTTGTATGTAATTAAAGTGTTTTAACTGCTTTTTCTCTATAAAGACAGCTGCGAAACCGGCTGGTACTTGGTAGATCTCTCTCTTTTGCTCTAACAGATACCTAAGCTCCACGAAAAGAACAATGGCTGGGAAAAATCGTATTGCTAAAGCTGTTGCTCCCGTTACAGCTTCTGCCTCGGTCCAGACAGAGGTCCTAATGCCGGTTCCATGTGCAGGGTGCCTGCATGCTGAAGCTCTGAGGAAAGAGGTGGAGGAACTCAGAGAGGAGGTGGCGAGGCTGAGGAGCATTCAAGACAGTGAGAAGTACATTGATGAGATGCTACTTGCAGCAACCAAGCTCTCCAGCTCCGGAGAAGATGGGTGCCAACAGAATGTCGATGGTTGGACACAAGTCACCAGGGCCTGCAAAATCACCAATCCAACTTCTCCATCCCTTGAATTGAAGAACCGTTATGCAGCCCTGGAAGTGGAGGAGGTGAAAGCATCCCTGGAAAGGGAAGAACCAGAGTTCAAGTACCCCAAAGTTGCGGAATCAGTCACCAGAAGGAAACGAAGGGTGGTGGTGGTTGGAGACTCTCTTCTGAGGGGTACTGAGGCGTCCATCTGCCGACCAGACTTGATGTCCAGAGAGGTATGCTGTCTGCCTGGTGCCAAAATCCAAGATGTTACGGAGAGTTTGCCGAGACTCATCAAGCCCACAGACTATTACCCAATGTTGCTAATCCATGTTGGAACAAATGATACTGCCAGGTATACCTCGGAACGTATCAAAAGTGACTTCATGGCTCTGGGACAGAGGGTGAAGCAGTTAGGTGCACAGGTGGTGTTCTCTTCAATCCTCCCTGTTGAGGGTAAAGGCCAAGGCAGAGAGGCTCGCATCCTGGAGACAAATGCATGGCTGCGTGGATGGTGTCATCGAGAGCGTTTTGGTTTCCTAGACCATGGGATGCTTTTCCAAGGGTTGCAAAGCAGAGATGGCATCCATCTGTCCAAGAGAGGTCAACGCATCTTTGGTAGTAGACTGGCTAATCTACTGAAAAGGGCTTTAAACTAGATTCCTTGGGGATGGGTGAAGAAAGCCCCCAGGTAAGTGAAAGCCCCCAGGTAGGTGATACATTAAATACCTTTATGGAAATGGGTAACAGGGGTAACATATGGAAAGCAGTGTGTATTAATGCCCGTAGCATGGGAAATAAGATCCCTGAGGTTGAAGCTTTGGTGGGAGTGGCTGACTTGGATTTAGTGGCAGTTACAGAAACATGGTTCACAGAAAACAATGACTGGGATGTAACTATACCTGGCTATACTTTATTCAGGAAGGACAGGGTAGGAAGAAGAGGAGGAGGAGTGGCACTATATGTAAAAACTACTATTAAAGCTTTGGAATTACAGAGCTTAAAAGGGAGAGAGGAGGCATTGTGGGTTAAACTAGAAAGAGGGAAAGAGAAATCTATTTGCATTGGAGTGATATACAGACCTCCCTCACAAGAGGAAGAGGTGGACAGAGAGTTAATTGAAGACATACGCAGCATTGCTAGGAAAGGGGAAGTGCTACTGATAGGAGATTTCAATATGCCAGATGTTGATTGGCACATTCCTGCTGCAGTATCATCTAGAAGTAAGGAGATCCTGGATTCTCTACAGGGAGAACTATTCAGGCAATTGGTAACAGACCCCACACGTGAAGGGGCCATACTGGACTTGGTGCTTACCAATGGTGAAAGTGTTTCTGATGTTGTAGTGGGAGATCATTTTGCATCCAGTGATCACCAGATGGTGTGGTTCAGTATTAGGACTAGGGCTGTTAGAATCCATTCCAAGGTGAGGATCTTAGACTTTAGGAAGACTAACTTTGCGAAGATGGGCCAATACCTCAGGGAGTCGTTAGTGGGATGGGAACAGCTGGGGGATGTAGAAAAACAGTGGGCAAAACTGAAAGGGGGTATTTTAAGGGCAACCAACCTTTTTGTTAAAATGGTAAATAAAGGCAAAAGGAACAGGAGACCGCTATGGTTTTCGAAGGAAGTAGCTGAAAAAGTGAAGAAAAAGAGGGAGGCCTTCATGAAATACAAGAGATCACAGAGAGCAGAAGACAGGCATCTGTATTTGGAAAAACTTAGAGAAGCTAGCAAAGTAGTCAAGAAGGCAAAGATTCAAAAGGAGGAGGAAATAGCCAATGCAATAAAATGGGGGGATAAGACATTTTTCAGATATATTAGTGAGAAGAGGAAGAGCAAAAGTGGTATTGTCAGACTCAAGGGTGCAGGGGGGGAATATGTAGAAGCTGATAAGGATAAAGCGGAATTGCTTAACAAATATTTTTGTTCTGTGTTCACAGATGAAGAACCAGGAGCAGGACCTCAGAAAACACCCACAAATAAGAACAGAAGCGAGGGACATCTTGAACTATTTTCAGAAGACTGTGTTCGTGAGAAACTAGCTCAACTTAAAGTAGACAAAGCGATGGGACCGGATGGGATACACCCTAGAATACTGAGGGAACTTGGGGACGTTCTAGCAGCTCCACTGACTGACCTTTTCAATGCCTCGTTGGAGTCGGGAGTGGTGCCAAAGGACTGGAGAGAGGCTCATGTGGTGCCTTTACACAAAAGCGGAAGTAAGGATGTGGTTGAAAACTACAGGCCGGTTAGTTTAACTTCGGTGGTGAGTAAATTATTGGAAACGCTGCTGAAAGAGAAAATAGTGAGGTTTCTGGAGTCCAGCGGATTACAGGATCCGAGGCAGCATGGATTCACCAGAGGCAGGTCTTGTCAGACAAATCTGATTGATTTTTTTGACTGGGTGACCAGGGAGATGGACCAAGGGAGAGCTCTAGATGTGGTGTATTTAGATTTCCGTAAAGCCTTTGACACTGTTCCTCACAGGCGACTTATAAACAAACTGAGCACCCTAGGGATGGACCCTAAAGTTACTGCTTGGGTTAGAAGTTGGTTGGGTGGGAGGCGACAAAGAGTACAGGTAAATGGAGCTCACTCTGAGGAGAAGGATGTTGCCAGTGGTGTGCCCCAGGGATCTGTCCTTGGTCCGATTCTTTTTAACATCTTTGTTAGTGATATAGCGGAAGGGCTGTCGGGTAAGGTTTGCCTCTTTGCGGATGATACCAAAATCTGCAATAGAGTAGACACCCAGGAAGGGGTAGATAACATGAGGAGGGATCTAGCTAAGCTTGAAGAATGGTCTAGAATTTGGCAGCTGGGATTTAATGTTAAAAAATGTAAGGTCATGCATTTGGGCTGCAGCAATCCAAGGGAGCAATACAGTATAGGAGGTGAAGTACTTTTGTCCACTAAAGAAGAGCGGGACCTAGGCGTGGTTGTGTCTGATGATCTTAAAGTAGCTAAACAGGTGGAAAAGGCGACAGCAAAAGCTAGAAGGATGCTTGGGTGCATACGGAGAGGAATGGCTAGCAGAAAAAAGGAGGTGATAATGCCTCTGTATAAGTCTTTGGTGCGACCTCATTTGGAGTATGGTGTGCAATTCTGGAGACCGCACCTTCAAAAGGATGTGAACAGGATGGAGTCGGTGCAGAGGGTTGCTACCAAAATGATTAATGGGCTTCATTATAAAGCATATGAGGACAGACTTAAGGATCTTAATATGTACACCTTAGAGGAAAGGCGGGATAGAGGTGATATGATTGAGATGTTTAAATACCTCCGTGGCATAAATGTTCAGGGAGAGAGCCTCTTTCAATTGAAAGCAAGTTCTGCTACGAGGGGACATGGGATGAGGGTGAAGGGAGATAGATTCAGGAGTGATATGCGGAAATATTTCTTTACGGAAAGAGTAGTGGATCCGTGGAATAGTCTCCCAGTGGAGGTGGTAGAGATGAGGACAGTAACTGAATTCAAGAAAGCATGGGACCAACACAGAGGATCTCTAAAGGCAAAAAGTGGACTGTTGTAGTTGTTATGGAAGGACAGACTAGATAGGCCATGTGGTCTTTTTCTGTCATCATATTTCTATGTTTCTATGTTTCTAAGTAAAGAGATCCACAGGGTCTTTAACACTGTCCTTAGACTGAGAAGATCCCTCACCAGGATCCTCAGACATTTGAGCAGGCAGGGACACAGGCATAGGACTTGGAACCGCAGTGTGAAAGGCAGGCTGAGAAGATTTTAACAAAAAACGCCTTATGCATCGCCAAAATAAATTCTGGTGAAAAAAATGAGACCATGCCTTCCTGAGGTCCAGAAGATGATAAGGAAGGCTTTTGCAGCTGAACAGCGTCTTTAGCAGATTTTGATTTTCTTTTATGCGGCCGGAGCGGCTCTGCTAGAGCACTCACCGGTGCCGACAAAATGGCCGCCTTTCCCGCCTTATCGGCTGGCAAAGACGGCTCGTCCAATTTTTGCACAGGCTTGTCTGCCATGAAAAAGTAACCCCCGAAGGAGCCGAAAGTGTGAAAAATGAAAAATAACGCCGCCGCACAACACACTGCGCTGAAGAAAATACCCCGGAGCCGGTGTCGTGCAAACCGAAACTACTGACAGGAAATAATTAAAAACAGTGACTCACCAGAGAAGCTGAACCGGCAGTGCAGTCCCGCTGCTAGCGGGAAGCTTTGAAATGCCAGTAGCGTTGGGCACAGAGGAAACAACTGGGGCCCCCAGGATCACTCTGTTGCCGGAGACGGAGGCAGTTAAGGAGGCAGGCTCTACCTCACACCGCCAGAAATAATCCTCTCAACGTCTCCAATGCTCTTAAAGCAATAGCGCCCCAATTTCGAAATTTAACAAGAACCATAGAAAAATCAGCTCTGCCAGAGCCAATATAACATACTGAAAAACAAATAAAGAAAAGGCTTGTCTATGAGGGAGAAATAGAGATTCGATCCTCTTTAGCTGCTGAGGACTGAAAGACTGATGGATTACCCTCAGGGGGAGTGGCTTCACCTCTCAAGAAAACTTGAAGTCTTCAGTCCTCAGCTGCTATAGGGGATTGACAACCCTACCTTTCCCTGGACTGGCCCGGAGAAGCGAAAAAGAAACAGTGTTACAGTTAAACAGATATTTGCAGATATTTGTACCATAGTGAACAAATTAATCTCTCATTTTGTCTGAGGTTTTTCTCTCTCTTTTTTTAAATTCTTTTCAACCTAATGGAAGTTGAAAAAAAAAAAAGTATAAATAGGGGTCAAAAATATTTCTGTCGAGAAGCAAATAACTCTCCAAAAATACAATGGAATGGGATAAAACTTGGCATGTGGGAAAAACTGGTGAAAAGATCCATTGAGTTCAAAAATAGGCTAAAGCACAGCAGGGGTTCCAGAGAAAAAAAATATCCCCCACACAACTGCCTCATCACCTTGAAAACTGCCCCACCCCCAAAAACTACTCACACAACTGTGCTACCAACCCACACACTGCCTCTGCCCTAAAACACTCATTCACAAATGCCCTACCATCCTAATAAATGCTCCCTACCTCTAAAACCTACACCCAATTACTCTCCTCCCAAACTACGTCCTCCAGAAATGTCCTACCATAAACACATGCCCATTACACAGAGAACACACAACAGTGATACACACACACAAACAGGAATTACAAATAATTCCCTAGCTGTGATGTACTGCATTTTACATTATTGACATACATACATTATTTCATTTTCTTGGCAGTTATTTCATCTGTGAAAGCTACTGACTGAATTGTATGTATAGCTTTCTCATTGGTTGCTAAGTGCACTGCCTGCTAGTTTTGGTTGCCATGGGCAGGGCTAGATTGATATTGGCAAGCTAGGAACACACCTAGGGTCAAAGGTTTAGGGGAGTGCTGTCAGATGTGCTCAGTACTTAGGAGGTTAGAACTGACAACTGTCTGGCTTTTTTCATTTTATTGATTTCTCACATTAATATTTGGAAACTAGAAGGAAGGCTAAAATGTCTAAACATCTTTTCAGAGCTTAAGACCTCTATCTGCAGTTCTCTAACCCTCCTCCCTCTGTGAGTGAACCTGCCCAGCACAGACTGCGAGTAGGATCCAGCCAATGGGAAGATTGTGGGGGCAGAGCACTGGAAATGCTGTTCTAGTCACAGGAAGGGAGGAGGTGAGATGGGAGAAGTTCTTGTGCTATACAAGTTTAGTTTCTGCTGTGGTGAAAGATGGAAAAGAAATGAAGCCCCTTCTCCGACAAAAAAAAAGTCTCAATACATTTCTATATGAAAATCAGTTCCAGCATATTAATACTGAATCACAGTAACACAGCAATTACAGAACTGCATTCGTCAAACAGCCCTTCCCCTCTCCTCTCCTGATTACAACCACACAGAGGACAGATATAGAGTAGTTACTCACCTGTAATAGGTGTTCTCCAGGAGCAGCAGGAATCAGTCCTCACATATGGGTGACGTCGGCGCCGACGGAGCCCTCGCGGAGCAATTTCCCCAGCTTTCAAGGAAAGCCTTTGGGAATTGCAGCGCACATGCGCGGTCCCCTTCCCGCCCAAGGGTGCCATCTTGCTCAGTCTGATGACATAGCTAAAAGACAGCAAAAAAATTAGCAAAAACGAAATCATAGGACTGCAACTCCAAGGGGAGGAGGGAGGGTTGTGAGGACTGATTCCTGCTGCTCCTGGAGAACACCTGTTACAGGTGAGTAACTACTCTTTCTCCAGGACCAAGCAGGAAGTCAGTCCTCACATATGGGACTCCCTAGCTTAAGGCTACCGGAGACCTCAAGTGGAAAAATGAGCTCCCTCTAGCTCAGCAGCACAGAAGGAAGGAATCTTCTCTGAAAACGCCCCCGACCGGTAGCCCAACACCAGGGCCGGAGGGTAGTGTGGTAGGCGAAGGCCTATGATCCATGGTGTCTGAAATAAGCAGACAGGCCTAACTAGCTTGACCTGTAAATGAAGCCTGTGGAGAGGCCCATAGGAATTGCACATCCCCCAATATGCTGCTACTGTAGAACTGAAACTTAGCAAAGCATAATCAGCTTAGCTGAGCAGAATCGAAACTCAGAAAAATATAGAAAAATAAGTTTAATTGCTACTGATAAGAGAGTACAGCTGCTATGGAATTAATTAAATCTGCTGAAAGAAAGGTTACAGTGTCCTGCTTTCCCACATGTGCTAACTAGTTAAATGGCCTTGGAAGAGAAATGTATCTAAGTTGGTGAACTGACCATTGTAATTGGGACTAAAAGGGGGGTAAAGCAGGTGCTAAGCCCAGTCAAAGGACATCATTGGATAGCCATATCGGTACCGGAACCAATAGAAGGTGCACGGGAGGGTACCGGGACCAATGAAATGTTTTCCTATGTCTAGAATGGAGAAGAAGTCTATAAAAGTTGTCGTTTTGCTAGAAACCATTGCTCAGCCATTTTGAATTTGATTCTGCTTGAGACTTGTGCACAAATAAATGATTTGGACCTTCTGAACAGACTCCTGGTACCATTGGTTTGTCTGCGCTCTGCTGCTACATATTCTTGGTGCGTTGGCCGGGAAGGTGTGGTAATAGAGGGTATATAGGGCAATATACCACGACTTTCTGCCTCTACAGGTTTGGTCCTGCCGGGATTGCGCCCTTCCGACGGGGGCTCGCTCCCTGGCGCCACCGGTCCCTTGCATCGGAGGGAGCTGGCCGGACCTCGGCAGGTGCCGGGCCTGGCTGGAGCCAACACCTCAAACCCGAGTGAGGGGAGTCCGAGGTCCAACTCATGCGCTTGCTTGGGAACTTTGAGGACCGGATCCGGTGAGTAGAGTTTTGATTTGGTATGTCTAGACAGATGAGTCACAGCAGTACTGCCATTTGAATCTTGAATTTTGAACTTGGTAAGAGAGCTTGATCACCTCTCAAGACTTTCAGACTACCCCTGCATGAGTATTCGCGGGGCGAAACTACCGTCTTCTTGTATTTTGGAACTTGAACATGGCCTAGTCAGAATAGACAGGATTGGGCTGTGTTTTTTGGGATACGTTGCTAGCATGATTGTGTGAATGAAGTGTGAATGAGAGGTCTGGCAGCATGGACCAAGCGAAGGCGGACTCCTGAGTAACGCATTTCCTGGCCGGGCGACCGCGTCCAGGTCGTAAAAAGGAGGAAGCGACCGTCGTCTTTGTCTTGTTATTTATTTCCCTTATATGTTTCTAGGGCCATGAGGACCCCTTACCCACGGTCCGCCCTCCTTTTCCCTTCTGTTTGTTGTTGCGCGCACACATCGATATGGGAGGGGCGGGGTCTACTAGGAACACTCCATTAGAATGTATGATCACACATTTTAAGGAAGGATATTCAGGAGATTATGGAATTAAAATGACTGCGACACGATTACAGATTTTGTGTACTAGGGAGTGGCCCGACTTAGACCCTACATGGCCTCGAGAGGGAACTTTTACCATAGGAATTATTCAGTCAGTTCACCAGAAAGTGCGAGTAGCGCACCCCGATCAGTACCCCTATATAGATTCCTGGTTGAGTATTTGTGAGAGCCCGCCCTCCTGGGCGAAGCGCTGTTATGAAGAACAGTGCAGAATAATGTTAGCACGAACAGATCAAACACAGAAAGTAGATCAGACTAAAAAGACAGGGACAGGTGAGAAATCCAGACGGAAACCCGTCCTTGCAGATCCTGAGTCCCCAGAAGTGAAAACTCGACAGCCCCGAGCCCAGCATCCAGTAAGCGTGCCACCGCGTCCCGCCCCAGAGCCACAGAGACAGCGGGAGCGGGACCCAACCCCAGAACCATCACCCGAAGAGAGCAGGCAGATAAGCTTACTTCAGATGAGGAAGATGAATCAACTGAGACTGAGGAGAAAGTTGAGTCAGAGGCAGAAGAGCAAGAGGAAGGGTCTTCCCAGAGTGATACTGACAGTATAAAGACGACCGTCAGTGTGAGCTCATCAGTTAAAAGTAAAGCGTCCCAGACTAAGCGCACGGACAGCAAGAAGAAAGCCCCTGCTAGGAGAGTTTCTAAAATCCCCCTCAGATCCAGAAAGACTACTACAGCAAAAATGATGCCTTTACGGCAAGTCCCGGGAGTGCCCGTGAGAGATGAAGATAACCAGGTGGTGGCAGGACCCCTAAGTTTAGTATATGTGCCCTTCTCCACTACTGATTTGTTAAACTGGAAGTCACATTACGCTTCCTATACCAATAAGCCCCAGGAACTAACAGAATTAATGCATACTATTATGGAAACCCATCAACCCACTTGGGCAGATTGCCGTCAGCTCCTGTCTACCTTATTCACTACTGAGGAGCGGACATGAATAAAGCGAGCAGCTGTCGACTGGCTGACAGATAACCCGTTAGCACCGGGAGATGCACAAGGGATAGACAATCGAGAAGTAGCCCAAAGAGAATTCCCAAATGAAGACCCCCAGTGGGATCCGAATAGAGAGAGAGGATCCAAATCTTTATCACGGTTTCGCCAAGGCCTTATGCAAGGTCTGAAAAGGGGGGGCCAGAAAGCTATGAATCTTTCTAAAGTGACCGAAGTTAACCAGGGAATAGATGAAAGCCCAGCAGTGTTTTATGAAAGATTGACTGAAGCGTATAGAATGTATACTCCCTATGATCCAGATGCACCAGGAAACTTATGCATGGTGAATTCTGCTTTTGTAAATCAGTCTCAACCAGACATTAGACGTAAACTACAGAAACTAGAAGGGTTTGCGGGCATGAATGCAACTCAGTTACTGGAAGTCGCTCATGTATGTGAATCGTGATAATGAAAGGCAGAAAGAATGTGATCGAAAGATGAAGAAGAAAGCTGATTTTTTGGCTGCGGCCATAGTTGAACAGAAAAGGGGAGGTTTCCCTAGTCGAAGGAGCAGAGGAAGAGGGCGGGGCCGAGGAGATGGCCGGCCCCAACTAGGCGTGAACCAATGTGCTTATTGCAAAGAGGAAGGACATTGGAGAGATACATGCCCGGAACTCGAAAACGCCCCTCAGGATGACGAAAATAATGCTCAATGGAGAGAAAGAGGAAGGGGGCGACCCCGGAATCGCGGAGGAGCCAATCGAGAACAGTTTCAACGAGAAAGAGGAGAGGCCATACAAGCAGTGGCCACCGCAACCTACGACGTAGATGAAGCAGATTAGGACAGACCGGGCTCTGAATTCGCTTTAGGTCTCCAGGAGCCTATGGTCAGCATACAAATAGGAGACCAAGTTATGGACTTTATGGTTGATACTGGAGCAGAACATTCTGTAGTAGACAAACAGATTGCCCCATTTTCCGCAAGAGCAGTCACCATTGTGGGAGCAACTGGTGCCAAAGCCACAAAGCCTTTTCTTCAGAACCGTATATGCACCTTAGGAGGACAGCAAATAACACATCAATTTCTCTATATGCCCGAGTGCCCAGTGCCATTACTGGGACGAGATATGTTAGCCAAATTGCAGGCCCAAATATCCTTTACTGAGAAAGGAGAGATGCAAATGACAGTGAATTCCCAGACGAAACCTGCTGGATTAATGCTGCTTACTGTTCCTCGAGAAGAAGAATGGAGATATTATAGTAATGAATCTGCCCAGGACACCTATTTTGAAAATACTCTGAAAAGCATTGATGCCCCGCCTGGAGTATGGGCAGAAGGCAACCCCCCAGGCCTAGCCAAACATATAGCTCCAATAATTGTAAACCTCAAGCCTAGTGCTACACCAGTACATGTCAAGCAATACCCCCTCCCAAGAGCAGCAATTGAAGGCATTCACCGCCACTTGTTAAGACTATTAGAGTATGGCCTACTAAAAGTATGTCAGTCACCATGGAACACTCCACTCCTGCCAGTGAAGAAGCCTGAAACAGGTGACTACCGTCCAGTGCAGGACCTAAGGAGAGTGAATGAAGCAGTTGAAACCATACATCCAGTTGTGCCAAATCCTTTTACACTCTTAGGATTGATTCCTGCTGAAGCTACCCACTTTACTGTTTTGGACTTAAAAGATGCGTTCTTCTGCATAAGATTAGCCCCAATTAGTCAATTGCTGTTTGCCTTTGAATGGCAGGACCCTGTCTCTGGAAGACGGGGCCAACTCACTTGGACACGATTACCCCAAGGATTCAAGAATTCACCTACCATCTTCAGTGCTGCACTGAACCAAGACCTTTCAAGCTATCCAGTGGCCCCGGGGAAGACAGTACTTCTCCAATATGTGGACGATCTGCTGATAGCTGCTGTATCAGAAAGTGAATGTATACAAGCCACCAAAGACCTCTTGCAGCTACTGGATGAAGCTGGATACAAAGTTTCCAGAGCAAAAGCACAGCTATGCCAAAAAGAAGTGAAATACTTGGGCTTTCGCTTGACTAAAGGAAGCCGACAATTAGGGAGAAAGAAAAGAAGCTGTGTGCAGAATCCCAACCCCAACTACCAGAAAGCAAGTCAGAGCCTTTCTGGGAGCAGCAGGATATTGCCGAATTTGGATTCCCAACTTTGCTCAAATTGCCAAACCACTATATGATGCCACAAAAGGAGAAGAAAAGTCGCCACTAGATTGGGGACCTGAGCAGGATGCAGCCTTCAAGACGTTAAAGGAAGAATTGATGTCGTCACCAGCACTTGGATTACCAGATGTTCACAAGCCTTTTCATCTATTCGTGCATGAGGTGCAAGGAAACGCCTTAGGCATGTTGACTCAGAAATTAGGACATTGGGAGCGACCTGTAGCATACCTATCAAAACAATTGGACACTGTGGCCAAAGGATGGCCACCTTGCTTGAGAGCAGTTGCAGCTACAGCATTGTTAGTGAGTGAAGCAGATAAACTCACCTTAGGACAGAATCTACGAGTCACTGTGCCACATGCAGTACTTGCACTCATGGAACAGAAAGCGAATCATTGGCTCACCAATTCCAGAATGTTGAAATATCAGAGTATGCTATGTGAAAACCCACAGATACAATTGGAAGTGAGCCATGCCTTGAAAATTGATAACTGTCAGCGAAGAACCCCCAGAGCATGACTGTATAGAAGTCATGGAGACTGTATTCTCAAGTCGACCTGATTTGACTGATGTGCCCCTAGAGAATCCTGATCAGACTTATTTTGTAGATGGAAGTAGTCTCATCCTTGATGGACGACGTTGTGCCGGGTATGCAGTAGTCACCCGGGATGAAGTCATTGAATCATCAGCCCTGGCACCAGGCACATCAGCCCAGAAAGCAGAATTGATTGCACTTACCCGAGCATTAGTATTAGGTGCAAAACTCTTGTTAAATGTGTACACGGACTCTAAATATGCCTTCACCACTTTGCATGCACATGGAGCTCTATACAAAGAACGAGGGCTCATCACGTCAGGAGGAAAATCAATCAAATATGGCCCAGAAATATTGATGTTACTAGATGCAGTATGGGCCCCAACACGTGTAGCCGTCATGCACTGCCGAGGACACCAAGCAGGTAAAGGAGATGTTGCCCAAGGAAACAGATTCGCTGATGCCTCAGCGCGAAAAGCAGCCATGACAAGCCAAATTTCATCACAAGCTATGCCAATGCAGGCAGCATTATTTCCAGTACCCCTTAATTCATGGACACCACGATATACCACCAACGAATTGGATTACTACTGTAATAAGGAAGAGGGAGTGCTGAAAGATGGGTGGATTGAGCTGCCGCCTGCCGAGGGCAGCCAACCCCCAGGACGAATAGTAATTCCTGAACTATTGGGACCAGCCTTTGTCAAGGCTTTTCACCAAGCCACACATTATGGAAAAAGTGCTATGGAAAAAGCACTCAAGCCACATTTTTGCATCGCCTTGTTGGGAGCCCTATCAGCCTCAGTAGCACGCCAGTGTCTAATTTGTGCCAAGAACAATGCCAAACAGGGTCCCACGCCACCACCCCGAGTTCAGTCAAGAGGTGTAACCCCCATGCACCACTTGCAAATTGACTTTACCGAAATGCCAAAAGCCAGTGGATACCGCTACTTGCTAGTGTTAGTTTGTACCTTCTCTGGGTGGGTAGAGGCTTACCCCACCAGGACTGAAAAAGCCAGAGAAGTTACCAAAGTTTTGCTGAGAGAAATTATTCCCAGATTTGGAATTCCAGCAGTAGTAGGGTCAGACAATGGGCCCTCATTTGTTTCTCAGATTACTCAGCAGTTAGCAAATGCCCTGCAGATACAATGGAAGCTACACACTGCATATAGACCTCAGAGTTCAGGGAAAGTTGAGCGAATGAATCGTACCTTGAAAGCCCAAATGTCTAAGCTTTGTCAGGAGACTTGCCTAAAGTGGCCCCAAGTGCTCCCAATAGCTTTGCTCAGAATACGCTCAGCTCCTGTGAAATCAACAGGATTTTCCCCTTTTGAGGTAGTGTATGGCAGACCCCCACCAATAGTGCAGGGAATTAAAGGAAGTTTAGCTCAGATTGGTTCAGAAATAACCAGACAAGAACTTCTAGCTCTTAGTTTTGTTCTACAGACTCTTCATGCGTGGATCCAAGACCAGTTGCCCATCAATCTGACGGAACCCCTACATCCCTACAAGCCTGGTACCTCGGTGTGGATCAAAGATTGGAAGAAGACACCGTTGGAACCTCATTGGAAGGGACCATACACAGTCATCCTGTCTACCCCAACTGCAGTAAAGGTAGCAGAGATCGATTCCTGGGTCCATCACAGCAGAGTCAAGCCAGCAGCCGTTACAGATTCCGAGCAGTGGACAGCAGTACAACATCCTGATGTACCTCTGCGACTCACCCTGAGACGGCAACCAGCGACCTAGATTCTTCTTGGGATCACCACAACAACCACAGTGCCTTGCGCTAGACAAGTCTTTCGAAGAGGATTGCTGTTTCCAATACAGCAAGATTTGCTCAAACAAACCTTATGTGTGCAATCCTGTACACTGATTGATACTATATTGATAAACAATATCCAGAGCCAACTGTAGTTGATAAGTTAGTTGGCATACGACGGACATTGTGAGGATCTTCAATCAACATTCAACACCCGTTGAATTGCTTTATTAGCAAACGGGACAGCGTTGTGCCAAGAAGAAGACGTTGAGGTCAAGATTTTCAAGTGAGGATTCAGAAGAACTCTAATCAACATGCATCTTTATTTTTACTTTGTCCTGGTTGCTTGTCTGGGGGGCCTTGAACTGACTTGTGCCTTGCCTCCATGTACTGCTTGTATTACTTCCACTCGGACTGGAATGAAAGTAACGCAGACTTTGCTTTATCATTAATACTATACCTGTACTGGTAAAGTAACTCGGTGTATTTATAACACCACCGAACTGAATGTTTGTACCAAAGGTAATACTAAGGTGTGCTTTAACCCGCATCAGAATCCATCCTATTATACTTTGGAGATACGAAGGAATGATGCAGATGGAGCCTTGCTTAATGCTACCTCCCCACTTACCGACCCTACTAAGATTGCTGTATTATACTTTGATGCTTGTGATGCTATCAATAGGGATAGTCGTTCAAAATGTGCAGATTGGGAGAAAACTTATGCTCTTAATGATAAGTACATGTGTCCAGAAGGAACCACTGGATGGGGAGAGTGTACAGGTAAACGAGTTCTAGCCAATGAATATAGTACAGCCCCGGTAGCAGACTACTATTGCCCAAAATGGGAATGTATTTTCTATGCCACATGGAAAACTGGAAAAATGGTAGAAAATACCAGAGACAATCGAATGGCGATTTTGCAAAGGCCATATGTGAAGGATATAGAAAAGAATTGCAAGAAAGGAGCTTGTAACCCGTTAGAGTTTCTTGTAATAAATCCTAGTGCCTGGAAACAGGGATATAAATTTGGACTCAGAATTGCGGGTTCTGGGTCAGATCCCGGAACCATTGTATATATTAGATTGAACACCCAGGCCCATAGATCATCATGATACCACATACATAACACTTTTTACGAGACTATGCATATAAATGAGTTTGATATCCCTCACCCTTCCCAGAATTTGTTTCTAGAATTAGCGGGAGCAGTAGTCTCCAGCTTACACATTTCAGATTGCTATTTTTGTGGTGGAACTAAGATGGGTGATCAGTGACCATGGGAAGCAAAAGAATTAAATTATTCACTGACTTATAACCACACTGAATTACATAAGACCACCAGCGAATGGGTATTGGCCCACCCGATAGTTGGACGTCTATGTTATGCCCGAACTGGACCCCAGTTCACTCTGCAGGTGGGACAGCTGGTCTGTCTCAGCCAAAAGTTCTATAATGACACTACCAAACAGACGTCTTGGTGGTCAGGAGTTAATGAATCTGAACCCACCAATCCATTAGCAAAATTTCCTGAACTTGCTGATCTATGGACAAATCTTGCCCTACCCCATGCTTGGCAAGCCCCACCCGGCTTGTATTGGATCTGTGGAACTCGAGCATATGCCAGACTCCCTATACACTGGGGAGGGGCGTGTGTTTTGGGGACCATTAGACCTTCTTTCTTTTTGTTACCCACAGAACATGGAGAGCAATTAGGATACCCAGTATACACTAAGAGACAGAAGAGAGCAGCTTTACAGATAGGCAAATGGGAGAAATGGGAGGGTGATGATTGGCCACCCGAGTGAATTATTGCCTATTATGGACCGGCCACATGGAATGATGATGGTATGTGGGGCTATCGGACCCCTGTATATATGATTAATCGTATTATCCACTTACAAGCAGTAGCTGAATTAATAACTAATGAGACTAGCCAAGCACTCACACTTTTAGCTAGACAGAGCACACAAATGCGCACTGCCATATATCAGAATCGCTTAGCACTAGACTATTTGCTGGCAGCCGAAGGAGGAGTATGTGGTAAACTGAATTTAACCAATTGTTGTTTGAAGATAGATGATAAAGGTCAAGTAGTTGAAGAGATTGCTGAAAATATGTGAAAACAAGCTTACGTGCCAGTACAGACTTGGCATGGTCTTAAGATTTCTAATTGGTTCGCCTCTATTTTCTCAGGTTTAGGAGGACTCACTACTTTCCTTATGCTTATATTGATAATAATTGCTGTATTTTTACTATTACCATGTATAATTCCATGTTGTATGCGTTCTGTAAACAGTATTATTGAAAACACCGTAGAGCGGAAAACCGCAACTAAGATTATGGCCTTATGGCATCCTCGGCCCACTATATATGGTCGTAACCCGACCCCAGTATAATCAAATGAAGTGATTTAACTCTCACACCTTATTAAGTAATAGGGTGAGATTAATCAAAGGGGGGAATGTGGTAGGCGAAGGCCTATGATCCATGGTGTCTGAAAAAGCAGACAGGCCTAACTAGCTTGACCTGTAAATGAAGCCTGTGGAGAGGCCCATAGGAA
The DNA here is from genome assembly GCA_033557465.1 of Ichthyophis bannanicus. Classification (NCBI taxonomy): domain Eukaryota; kingdom Metazoa; phylum Chordata; class Amphibia; order Gymnophiona; family Ichthyophiidae; genus Ichthyophis; species Ichthyophis bannanicus. The sequence continues at coordinate 552,728,936 of CM066033.1, forward strand.
TTGCACATCCCCCAATATGCTGCTACTGTAGAACTGAAACTTAGCAAAGCATAATCAGCTTAGCTGAGCAGAATCGAAACTCAGAAAAATATAGAAAAATAAGTTTAATTGCTACTGATGAGAGTACAGCTGCTATGGAATTAATTAAATCTGCTGAAAGAAAGGTTACAGTGCCCTGCTTTCCCACATGTGCTAACTAGTTAAATGGCCTTGGAAGAGAAAAGTATCTAAGTTGGTGAACTGACCATTGTAATTGGGACTAAAAGGGGGGTAAGCAGGTGCTAAGCCCAGTCAAAGGACATCATTGGATAGCCATATCGGTACCGGAACCAATAGAAGGTGTACGGGAGGGTACCGGGACCAATTAAATGTTTTCCTATGTCTAGAATGGAGAAGAAGTCTATAAAAGTTGTTGTTTTGCTAGAAACCATTGCTCAGCCATTTTGAATTTGATTCTGCTTGAGACCTGTGCACAAATAAATGATTTGGACCTTCTGAACAGACTCCTGGTATCATTGGTTTGTCTGCGCTCTGCTGCTACAGTAGGAGTTGCCTAAACCTCAAAGAGATTATGGAGGACTGCCTGACCGAAAGCACTGTCCCTGCGGGACTCCCTCTCCAGGCAGTAATGGGCCGCAAAAGTCTGGCTTGAAGACCAAGTAGCGGCCCGGCAGATGTCTGCCAACGGAACAGAGCGGAGATGAGCCACTGACGCAGCCTTCGCCCTAACACGATGAGCCGTGACTCGACCCTCCAACGAGAGGCCGGCCGCCCCATAAGCCCAAGCGATACAGTCAGCAACCCATATGGACAAAGTACGCTTGGAGACAGGTAGCCCCAACTTATTGGGGTCAAAAGAAACGAAGAGCTGAACAGCCCTCCTATGCTCCCGCGTACGGTCAAGGTAGAAGGATAAGGCCCACCTACAGTCCAGTGTATGCAGGACCATTTCAGCCCGGCAGGTGTGCGGCCTGGGAAAGAAGGTCGGAAGAACCACCTCCTGGTTTAGGTGAAAAGGGGATACTACTTTTGGAAGAAATTTAGGGTGAGTCCGTAAGACTACCCTATTCTTGTAGAACCTAGTGTAAGGAGGATCAGACACTAGGGCTTGCAGTTCACTAACGCGCCTAGCAGAGGTAAGAGCTACCAAGAACAAGGTTTTCCAGGAAAGAAAATGAAGAGGGCAGGTAGCCATAGGTTCAAAGGGCAGACAGGTAATCCGCTGCAAGACCACATTCAGATCCCATTCAGGGGCTGGTGGGCGCAAAGGAGGCTTAAGGAGAAGGAGGCCTCTGAGAAAACGAGCCACCAAAGGGTGGTTGGAAAGAGGCCTGCCATCCACCGGTGCATGATGCGCAGAGAGAGCACTGAGGTGGACTCTAACAGAGTTGGACTTAAGGCCCAAATTGGAGAGGTAAAGCAAATATTGCAAGACCACTCGTACCAAGCAGGAGAAGGGATTCTCAGACTGCTGAGCACACCACACGGAGAACCGACGCCACTTAAGAGCGTAGGATTTCCGGGTGGAGGGCCGTCTGGAGGCCAAGACGACCTCTTCCACCTCCCGAGGCAGCAGGAGGGGAGCAAGGACTACCCTTTCAGCAGCCAGGCCCATCAGTTGAAGGGACCGGAGGTTGGGGTGCAGAAGAGTCCCCTGATCCTGTGACAGGAGATCGGGTTGAAACCCCAGGGGAAGAGGAGTGTCCACCGCCAGCTGCAGCAGAAGCGGGAACCAGGGCTGTCTCGGCCACCGGGGAGCCACTAGGATCACTGAGGCTCTGTCTCTGAGAACCTTGAAGAGCGTGCGAGACACCAGCGGCGTGGGAGGAAAGGCATACAAGAGGCCTTGGGACCATGGAATCAGAAAAGCATCCGCCGCTACTCTGAGAGGATGCGGTTGTCGAGAGCAGAATTTGGGAAGCTGCCGGTTCAGAGGACTGGCAAATAGATCCATGGTGGGGAGGCCCCACTTGAGAAAGATCCGCTGAACCACCAATGGATCCAATCTCCACTCGTGTGGTAGGAGGATCCTGCTGAGCTTGTCTGCCAGGTAATTTTCCTGACCTGGGAGATAGACAGCTTTGAGGAGGATGCCGTGGTTGACGGCCCAAGAGCACAGTTTTTGTGCCTCCCGACAGAGAAGGAGGGAGCCTGTTCCACCTTGTTTGTTCACATAGAACTTTGCAACCTGATTGTCCGTCTGGACCAGTACAGACTGGTGAGAAGTGAGGTGGGAGAAGGCTCTCAGAGCTAGGCGGATGGCTCTGAGCTCCAGGAAGTTTATCTGCTGAGCAGACTCCCAAGGAGTCCAGAGGCCTTGAGTACATGTTCCCTGGCAATGTGCTCCCCAACCCAGGAGAGAAGCATCGGTCGTTAGCACCTGAGAAGGCGGAGGGGATTGAAATTCCACCCCTAGCAGCAGGTTTGGCAGATGAAGCCACCACCGCAGAGAAGAGACCAGCAGGTCGGATACCTGTACTGAGTCCGCCAGGCTCCCCGTGGCCTGATGCCATTGAGTGCGAAGGCACCACTGAGCAGGTCGCATGTTCAGGTGGGCATTGGGGGTCACATGGACCGTGGAAGCCATATGGCCGAGCAGTCTCAGAAATTGCCTGGCAGAGACCAGGGAATTGCTGTGAAAGTGGCTGGCGAGATCCATGAGCCTGTGTGCTCTGTCTAGAGGCAGGAAGGCCCGCGCCTGAAGTGTGCTCAACCTTGCGCCGATGAATTCGAGATTTTGAGAGGGGAGCAAAGTGGACTTTGCGAAGTTTAGGACAAAGCCCAAGTGCTGGAGCAGAGTCACAGTGCGATGAGTGGCCTGAGTGGCCTCTTGGGAAGACTGGGCCCTGATGAGCCAGTCGTCCAGGTATGGGAACACAAAAAGGCCTTGAAGTCTTAGATAGGCCGCTACCACTGCCAGGCATTTGGTGAACACCCTGGGGGCGGAGGATAGGCCAAAGGGCAGTACTCTGTACTGGTAATGATTTCCTCCCACCACAAACCTGAGATATTGTTTGTGGTCTGGATGAATAAGGATGTGAGTATAGGCATCCTTCAGATCTAATGAGCATAGCCAGTCCCCCTGCTGGAGGTAGGGCAGCAGGATTCCAAGGGTAAGCATCTTGAACTTTTCCCTTGCCAGGAACTTGTTGAGGTTTCGCAAGTCCAGGATGGGTCTGAGGCCTCCTGTTCGTTTTGGTATCAGAAAGTACCTGGAATAAAAGCCTTGACCCCTCAGGTGGTGGGGCACCGGTTCCACGGCCTGCTCCTGAAGAAGACTTGCTAACTCCTGAAGGAGTAAGTCCTTGTGCAGAGGGAGTCTTGGAGGCTCTCCTGGAAAGTAGGAGGGAGGTACCTGGTGAAAGTGTAGAAGATAGCCTTTTTGAATTATATGAAGCACCCAGGTATCTGATGTGATGGCTGACCACCTGTGGGCAAAGTGGACCAGCCGGCCTCCTGTGCTGAGAGAAACCAGCGGAGGGGAAGAGGCTATGCTGATGGAGTCAAAAAACCCCCACCCTGCTGAGCAGGGGCCGGTGTTGTGGGCTTGGGATCCTGCTGCCTACGGGACCCATTACCCCGTCCCTTGGCCTGCTGACCCTTTTGGGGAGCTGCTGAGGCCTGATACTGAGGGTAGTGTTTATAGGCAGCCGCCTTCCTCGGGTAAAAGGGCTTTTTCCCTGAGCCCTTCTTTTTCTGAGAAGGGGCAGAGGTTTTTCTGGACAGCCTAGTCCTGGTCAGAGTCTCGGTCTCGATCTGTGCAGCCTTTTCAGCCATGGGTTTGCCAAAGAGGTTTTCACCTCTGCAGGGGACATCGACCAACTTGTCCTGTACCCATGGCTCGAGATCGGATGACTGAAGCCAAGCCTGTCGGCAGGCACCGATGCCGGCCGCGGCTACTCGAGCCGATGCTTCGAAGCCATCGTAGGCTGCTCGAGAGATAAACTTCGAGCACTCTCGAATACCAGTGGATAAGGCTTGGAACCTCTGCAAAGGTTCCTTGGAGAGACCAGCAGAGAACCCGGCAATTTCTTTTGCCAGGTCTCGGAGGTACATGCCCATATAGAGCTGGTAGGTCTGGACTCGACAAGCATAGAGCCCTGGAAACACTTCCTACCGAGGGCATCCAGGTTCCAGGCCTCCCGGCCGGGAGGCACCAAGGAGTGCATCTTCTGACTCTTGAGTCGATGCATGGCCGATTCCACCACCATGGAATGGTGCGGTAGTTGTGCCTTTTGGAACCCGGGGCTCTTGCGGACTCGATAAATGGAATCGACCCGCTTGCTTACCACCGGCGCCGACGCCGGGCTCTCCCACATGCGGAAGAGAAATCGTTCCAGCATCGGAGGAACCGGTACAGTAAAGGCCTCCTTAGGGGGAGAGTCATACTGGAGGGCATCGAGCTCCTCGGCTCGAGACTCCTCCTCGGGATCCGCGGGGAATGCCAAGGCCTTGGCCATATCCCGCACGAAGTCCAAGAACCGGGTGTCCTCCGGGGGGGGGACCGTCTCTGAGGTTCGGACTCGGGTGAGTCCGATGGGACGCACCGAGTCCGAAAAGTACCAGGTGACTCTTCATCCTCCGTTTCCCAGGCTGACTCCTCGGAGGAGGAATCGAGCGGCTCCGGTCGGGCGGGCACCGATGCCCTCCGCCCCGACGCCGAGGGTGTCGGCGTCGACGACCTCGGTCCCGAACGGGAGGCCGAGGGAGACCGCGACCGAGGATCGACTCGAGCTCGCATGGACTCGAGGATCGGCTCGGTCTCCGGGGTCGACTTGGACGTCGACGTCCCGGTGGCCGGGGCAGATGCACTGGCGAGGCCAGCGATCAATGCCCGCTGCTGGTCCATGAAGGCAGCCAAACTGCTCTCCAAGGCCGTCAACCTTAGTCCGAGCTCAGGAGACCCAGCAGCCCCCGACTCGGGCCCCGACGGCGTTGGGCCTGACGTCGGCTCCTTCGGAGGCGAGTCCACGAGGACTACAGTACTCACGTGTCCAGGCGACTCCATTTCGAGAGGAGGATGTTTCGAAGGCCTCTCTGACTCCGAGGACCCGGGACGGCTATCAGGGCTATGCGACCTGGCCCTCGAGGAACCAGGAGCGTCCACCGACGCCGCCCTCGCGGGTTTCTTCTTCCTATGATGTTCCCGGGCAGGAGACCCCCGTTCAGAGGAACTCCGACGATGCTCAGGACCGGAGTCCCGGGAAGTCGAAGCCTCTGACGAGGTCCGGGCCCGGCCGGACGCGGAGTCAGAGAAGATTCGTTCTCTTTGATGCTGCCGACTCCTCAACGCTTTTGAGGACATCTTGCCACACGGACCACAGATCATCGGGTCATGATCGGGTCCAAGGCAGCGGAGGCAGCAGTCGTGTGTGTCGGTAAGAGACATAAGTTTCTTACACCGATCACACTTTTTAAACCCGCTGGCAGCCATCGGGGGAAAAAGGGCCCCTGCGAGGTCAAAAGACAGGGCTGCCAGTGAAAAAGAAAAAATGGCGCGAACGCTTGTCACGAAGAACAAAAAACCGAAAAATAAAGAACGGACCCGTTATCGGCGTAGCGGGTCCGGGCGGGAAAAAGATCCGGCGTCAAATCGAGAAAAGAATAAGAAATAAAATCAACTTCTTCTGCGGCGAACACAAACAGCGTCTGTAGGGCTCCGCGGAAAAAAGAAGACTGAGCAAGATGGCACTCTTGGGCGGGAAGGGGACCACGTATGCGCGCTGCAATTCCCAAAGGCTTTCCTTGAAAGCTGGGGAAATTGCTCCGCGAGGGCTCCGTCGGCGCCGACATCACCCATATGTGAGGACTGACTTCCTGCTTGATCCTGGAGAAAAATATATATACACAGACATACAAACGTGTCAACACATGAACAGACATATGTAAGCATTCACAAACATGCAAGCATGCACACACACTCATATGCACAGATGCAGGTGACATGAACTAATGCATGTTGTTGTTGTTGTTAAGTGCAGTTGAGTCGGAGTCGACTCATGGCAACCCTCTGGATAGCTATCCTAAATTGTGTTCGGTCTTGAGTCAACTCACAGGCATACCAGCCCACAAAGATACATGCAAATACAAACAAAACAGAGATACAAACAAAAACAAAACAGATAATGCTCACACACACTCACTGGAAAGAATTCCGAGCCATGTTGTGCATGCCTTCCCTGTTTGTTTAACCCTGTATTCATATAACTCCTTACTTTAAATTATATGAAAATATGTTTCCAGGGTATATCAAGTTTATTGTGCAGCTACTGAAATTAGAGGACTTTATAACAGTTAAGGATCTATTCAGTTTTGATGTCCTTCCCACCCCCGGCCAAGACTTAGCTGATCTTTTCATGGCAAGGGACAAATGCTTGATTTTCCAATCAGTCTTATTATAAGATGGCAGTACACAAAGGAATAAATACAGCCCCTTTTTTTTGATACCATCACCATTAAGCCTTAAGGATAGCGCCCACGCATCACATTAAATGATTATTTAAATCTATGGGGTCCTCTGAATTATTTTTACTAGATGCTGCCTTTGTTATATGGCAACTGTTCTCTACGTATGATATGGTCACTAAACACATTCTCCCATGACTATGCTACAGATTACCCTTGATGTTTGTATCTCTGTTCCTAGGCGTCTTTTACTGTTATTAAGTGTAATCCATCTTTTGGTAAGCAGAGTTTTGTGCACCTCTATTATCTACTTGCACAATCTTATTGCACACGGCTGTTACAATGTTACCATAGCTCTGCAAGGTTATTGTTTATATGTCACATAAGTTAGACATACACTATAGGAGTTAATAATTTTAACTCAAACAGATATTTTATTATTTATTTATGTGATTTACAATATGATTTTTTTATATGTTATCATTGTAATGAGTAGTTGATTTTATCTCCGGGTTTATAATTTTCAAATATGATTTTAAACTTTATATTTATTTGTTATTATTTATGATTTTAATTTTGTTGTCTGCTTTTAGAGGTCTTAGTCCCCTGAAGAGGGCCCCCGGCCGAAACACGTGTCGCGCCAACCTCATGGTTTGTTGAAATCAATCACGCCCTTCTATGGTGGTTTGTCGTTCTGTTTTTTTCTGTGCCTGAATGCTCAATTTGTGCCATATCACTAGACATTACTAGTTTTTAACATGGAGGCACTACGTATACTTTACATTGTCACATTTCATGCACATCTAATTATGTGGTGTATGCTGTAAAATGTCCATGTGGGCTATTATATATCAGCAAGACGATTAGGTCTTTCAAGATGAGGATGTGTGAACATCGTAATAGATTACAGTGTGCATGTAGAGAGGCCCTGATGGTTCAGTACTGTCTTACTGCTAATCATGTGTTTGATTATTTAAGATGTTTTTGTATTGATTGGATCCCTGAGGGTGGGTGGTCGAGATCGCACATTGTGAACAGATGTGAACAGAAGTGGATATTTTGTTTAAATAATGTCAGTCTGCTTGGTATGACTGCTCAGATTGAGTGGAATGTACGTTTTAGAGTTCAATGGGGTGGGGGGGGGGTGTTGGAGTCCGTTTTGATGCTTTTTTTGTATGGTGTTTTTGGGATTTATCTTAATAGTTTGCGAGTGGTTGTTGTTGTTTTATTAATGCTTTCCAGTGTGTGGGCTGGTTCCTATTGGCATCCTGGTTGTGGACACTGGTTTGTTATTTGCGTATAAGGTTTCCTTTGGAGAACGCATGTTTGTTTGTTGAACTATTCTGGGAGCATGGACTGCTGAGTGTTGTGTGTGCCTGCTGTCTGTTATCTGGTAGGTGTGGTGGGTTTTTTTGGGATACTCCATTTGTGAGATTTTATATTCTGGATGTCGTTGAAGCACAGCGTAGTCACTCACTTGTAACACGTGGTCTCTGGAGACAGCAGGAATCAGTCCTCACATACGGGTGACATCAGCATCGATAGAGCTCGCGAGGGATCATTCCCCAGCTTTCAAAGAAAACCTTTGGGAGTTAGGCCACACATGCACTGTCACCTTCCCACCCAAAGGTGCCATCTTACCTCAGTATGATGACATCGCTTAATCAAGCATAATAAAGAAAAAACAACTCCACAGAAGGAGGGGGGTTGTAAGGACCGATTCCTGCTATCCCCAGAGAATATCTGTTACAAGTGAGTAAATATGCTTTCTCCAGGAAAAAGCAGAAAGTCAGTCTTCACATACGGGACTCCAAAGCTACAGGCTACTGAAAAAACCTGTAGGAGCCATGGGCGACCCAAAAGGCGAACCCTGAAGGGCAGCAAGGAGTGCTGAATGGCTTGAAGTCCAGTGATATAGCCCCAACATGGATGATGGAATCATCACTCTGGTAGCCTGGATACAAAGGGCCGGAGGGAAAGTTACACCAGTCCCCAATGAGGTGACAAAGTACTGCATGGCCGAAGGCACTATCACAGTGTGAGCTCTCCTCCAAGTAGTAATGTGCTGTGAAGGTATGAACCGAAGACCAGCAAATGTCCTGCAGGGGGACAGAGCGCAGGTGAGCTACTGAGGCCACCATGGTGCGTAAATTATGCATGGTAACATGATGATCCAGAGAGAGTCCAGCCTGCTCATAAGCGAAAGAGATGCAGTCTGCTACCCAGGTAGACAAGATCCAAGGAGCATAGCCAATCTCCCCATTGGAGGTAGGGCAACAATATTCCAAGGGATAGTATCTTCAACTTCTCCCTGACCAGAAAGTGGTTTAAGTCCTGCAGATCCAGGATGGGCGGGAAGCCCCCTGTCTTTTTTGGGATGAGGAAGTACTGTGAGTAGAACCCCGTGCCCCAGAGGGGCAGAGGGACTGGTTCTACTGCCCGACCCTCAAGCAGGAACTTGAGTTCCTTCTGCAGGAGTTCTCTGTACAAGGAGGTCATGGGAAGTTCCACTGGAAAGAAGGGAGGAGGCGCCTGGTCAAAGTGCAGAAGGCAACCTTCTCGCACCATCTGCAGCACTCAGGTGTCTGTGGTAATGCCCGGCCAGAGGTCAGCAAAGTAGACCAGATGTCCTCCCATGTGCCATGGGCCCTGGTCCTTCGGGGGGGGGGGGGTAAGAAGGGCTATGCTCAAGGAGTCAAAAGCCCCCCCCCCCCAGGCTGCGGTTGGGCCCTGTTTGGGGCTTGGGGGTTTTCTGCTTTTGGTGACCATGCCCCTGGCCTGCTGATGCTGTTGGGGAGCCTGATAGGCTGGAAATTGGGGGCATTATCATAAGCCTTTTTCACCTTTGAGTGGAAGGGCTTTCTCCCCAAAGCTTTCCGATGGGAAGGTTAAGCGGGATTCTGGGACAGCCTAGTCCTGGTCATAAATTATGACTCCAATTCAGCAGCTTTGTCAGTCATGGGTTTGCCGAAGAGGTCCTCTCCTTGGTAGGGGACATCGACCAGTTTGTCCTGTACCCATTGCTCCAGGTCCAAGGACTGTAGCCACCACAGCCTCACGAGCTACAGACTCAAAGCCATCATAGGCTGCTTGAATCTGGAATTTGGAGCATTCCTTCACAAAGGAGACGAGGGTCCAGAAGCACTCGAGAGATTCACCTTCCAGCCCAGCTGAGAACCCGGCAAGCTCCTTTACAAGGTACCCCCAGGTACATGCCCATGTACAGCTGGGTAAGCCTGGATACGGGACAGGAGCATCAAGCCCTGGTAGCACTTTCTTCCAAACCAGTCCATGATGCAGGCTTCCCTACTAGGGGGCACCGAGGAGTGCGTCTTATGTCTCTTTATGTGACACATGGCTGACTCCATCACCATGGAGTTGTGAGGCATTGTGTCTTCGTAAAGCCCGAGCTCTTGTCCTACCCCTTGAACATTACCCGTTTCAACCTCTTGGACTACTACCTCAGCAAATATGTAAAAGCGATATACACAACCTATACCACACCCATGCAAATATACATAGTTTATAAATCGTTAAAGATACCCGTTATATCTCAGTTAATTCTCCAAGATGTATTTTCTGTTCTATGTAAACACTGGTTTGCTGTGATATTCTCTGTAAACCGCCTTGGGGTAAAGAGAAGGCGGTATAGAAAACCTGTTAAATAAAATAAAATAAATAAATAACTCAATACTGGGCATCGAATTGCTGGCTCACTACTGGCAATGCCACTAGGCTCTCCCACATACTGAACAGCAAGCGCTCCAGGATGGGAGGAATCGGCACCTTCAGTGCCTCCCTCAGAGGGGCCTCATACTGGCGGATCTCCAAGTCCTCAGTACGAGGCTTATTCTCCAGTTCCGCCACGAAGGGCACAGCCTTCAATATCCCCCTGACAAACTCAGGGAATGCGAGGTTCTCGGGCGAGGACATCCGGTGCTCATGAGGGAGAGACAATTCAGAGGAGACATCCCTCTAACATGGTTTCAGGTGACTCATCATAGATCTTCCAGCCCAACTCTGAGCCAAATGAGTTCTCGAGGCCCGGACAGTCACTGGGGCAATGAGCTGCCGGCGTCACGGGAGAGCGAGTTGCCCAACAAGCAGACCCTGAGGTGCTTGGGGGTGAGTCGCGCCTCCAGCAGGAAGCCAACCGACGTGGCTCCAAGCGATCTGTGAATCGTTCCAGCACCAGCTGGATGTCCTCTCTGGGGAGATCCTCGTAGTGGTGGGCCCTGATGTCTGCACAGATGACCCAGAGGCTCTGGGCATTGGGGCCCGCCGCGCCTCAAGGAAGGCAACCAGGTTGTGTTCCAAGGCCACCATCCTGGCTTCGATGCCAGTTGTGGTCACTCCTCTTCTCAAGAAACCCTCACTAGATCCTACCTGTTCTTCTCACTATCGACCCATCTCCCTCCCCCCCTTCGTTTCTAAACTACTCGTATGTGTGGTTCACCGCCATTGCCTCGACTCTCTCCTCTCAGGCCCTTCTGGATCCTCTACAATATGGTTTCGTCCTTTACATTCTATCAAAACAGTTCTTGCCAAAGTCTCCAGTGACCTGTTCCTGGGAAAATCCAAGAGCCTTTACTCGATCCTCATCCTTCTTGACCTTTCTGCTGCTTTTGACCCTGTTGACCACAACCTTTTCCTTGATACCCTGTCCTCGCTTGGTTTTAAGGGCTCTGTGCTATCCTGGTTCTCTTCTTATCTCTCCCATCGCTCTTTCAGTGTTTGTTCTGGAAGATCCTCCTCTACTGCTATCCCACTCTCAGTTGGTGTACCCCAAGGATCAGTCCTGGGTCAACTCCTTTTCTCTCTCTATACCCAGTCCCTTGGTGCACTCATCTCTTCCCATGGCTTTACGCTGATGGCTCCCAGATCTCTCTTTACACCTGAAATCTCTCCAGCAATCCAGGCCCGGATCTCTGCCTGCCTTTCTGACAGTGTTGCTGGGATGTCTCACTGCCATTTGAAATTGAACATGGCCAAAACAGAGCTTCTTATTTTTCCCTCTAAACCCTTCTCTCCCCTTCCTCCTTTCTCCTCCTTCCTCTCGAGGTAGAAGACCAGTATCCTTTTGCAATCCAAGGTGTGTAGTGAGGCCTCCACTCAGGATGCACGAGGCTTGGAGAAGAAGGTGGGAAGGACTACCTCCTGGTTAATGTGAAAAGCAGACATCTTAGGCAGCAGTTTTGGGCGAGTCTGAGAAGAACTCTGTTTTGTGGAACCTGGTATGGGGATGTGGGCCACCAGCACCTGCAGCTCGCTGACCCTTCTGGCCAGTGAGCACTACCAGGAAAACTACTTTCCACGATAAGAACTTGAGATGGCACGAAGCCAGCAGTTCAAAGGGGGAGCCATCAGCTTCCCAAAGACAATGTTCAGGTCCCACAGCACCGTTGGAGCATGAACAGGGGACTGCGAGAGGAGAAGTTCCCTCATAAAATGGCCCACAAGGGAGTGAATAGAGAAGGGCTGACCGTCGACAACTGGTGATGTGCCGCCAGGGCACCAAGGTGCACCCGGACAGAATTTGATTTTATATCAGCCTGGGAGAGATACAGCAGATACTGTAGGATGTTCTGCACCGAGCAAGAGAATGGGTTGAGATTCCTGTCTGCACACCAGATAGAGAATCTACACCATCTGAAGGCATACGCGTGCAGTGTTGAGTCCTTATGTGATGCTAGTAGGACGTCCTCCACATCCCGAGAGAGGTGGAGGTGCGCTAGGGCTAGTTGTTCAGCATTCACACTGTCAGGGCAAGGGACTGGAAGTTCAGATGGAGAAGGGTCCCAGCCTCCTGTGAGACTAAGTCCGGGGCATGGCCCAGGGGTATTAGGGCTGCCTAGGAGTAATCGGGGCTGCCCGCGACAGCTACAGGAGTAGAGGGAACCACAGCTGCCAGGGCCACCGAGGAGCAATGAGAGTTACCGAGGCCTGGTCAGAGTGAACCTCGAGCAAGGTCTTGGGAACCAGGGGAGTAGATAGGTACGCATACAGCAGACTCCTAGACTAAGGCAGGAGAAAGGCATCTGCCATCACCCGTTCCGGGGGTCGGCCTTCAGAAGCAGAAGCATAGCAGCTGCGCATTCTCAGGGCTGGCAAAGAAGTCCAATGTCGAAAAATGGAGATAGTCACCACTGGGTTGAGGCACCACTCGTGGGCCTGAAGGATTCTGCCGAGTCAATCTTCAAGCAGATGGAGTGTGTCTTCTTTCCTGACTTTACCTGTGCCGTGCTGTGAGAGGGGCTGCTTGGACCGTGCCGGTGAGCACTGGAGGACACGTGATCCGTTGGGCTATTTAAATCCTGCCCCCACCGCGGGAAGTCGAGTGTGTCTTCTTTCCTGACTTTACCTGTGTCGTGCTGTGAGAGGGGCTGCTTGGACCGTGCCGGTGAGCACTGGAGGACACGTGATCCGTTGGGCTATTTAAATCCTGCCCCCACCGCGGGACGCGCACCGCGGGCGCGTGCCCGGGGGAGCGTGCTCCGAAGGGGCGTGTCCAAAGGGGCAGATTTGCCCCTTTGGCGCCCCTTCGGAGCCCAGAGGAGCTTAGAGGAGCATTAATACCAGGCTGTTCCATCGCTGCTAATGGGGAAACGTAAAAAGAAATCTTTTCCTGTTACTTCAACTGGTAAGTCGACAAAAGTGGTCGGGCCTATGGACAGTCATCTCAAGTCCATGGCTCCTCCCCCTGTAGTTAACTCTTCGATAGATTCCTCTAGTACAGCTAGTCCTGGTTTGCTCAGTTTGTCTCCTGATCTGCGTAGGGTTTCATCCCCACCCAGTATGGAGTCCCAGCATTCTGCCTCCAGGTCAGAGGAGGTAGCTTCTCCTGGTCCGATAAAACTGTCTGACCCTTTTTTGAGATTGAACTCTTTAAATAAGTCTTTACCTTTATCAGTTGAATTTACCTCAATTTCTGATAATGTTAGCCCTCCGAAGGACGTGTCGCTTCAGGATATATGGCAGATAGTCTCCCGTACTGAGATATCCTTGAAATCTTCATTGGCGAAAATTTCCCAATTTACTAAAGAGACTGTTGAGTCATTGACTGAGCACCATGATAGATTGGTAATCCTAGAGTCTACTAAATAGTAATTACGCTTACCTGGTAATTGTAGTTCCTTTAGTTCTGACAGTGCAGTCCTCATACATCTGGGTAGTCAACCTCTTCCCGCAGCTAGGAGACTGGCATATCAAAATTATGACATCACTGGAGATATATACTGACCCCTTTGCTCCTCCTCCTTCCAGTGTGAACTATTAACAAAGCAGACTCAAAGGAGCAATAAAGAAATAAGAAGCAATAACCATACAAACGCGTTGAAAAACAAATTTCAGCTTATCAATCACTAAAAATTTTTTTTTTTTTTTTTTTTTTGGAAATGTATGTTGATACGTTACCGCATGTCCTGCCTGCTACTCGACCCCTGCAGCATCTGAAACAGAGGAACACAGTAAAGCAGAGACTGTAAAACAGAGGAGTCGGCTCACCGCCCACATTCCGTTAGCTCGAACTCCAAGCAGAAACCCTGAAAAGAAAGATCGAGGGTGGGAAGGAGGACTGCACTGTCAGAACTAAAGGAACTACAATTACCAGGTAAGCGTAATTACTATTTCCTTATCGTTCCTCCAGTGCAGTCCTCATACATCTGGGATGTACCAGAGCAGTATTCACGGGAGGGGATCTTATCGAGCGACAGATAACACCGCCGCTCCAAAGCGGGCATCAGCAGCAGAAGCCACATCTAGGCAGTAATGTTTACTGAAAGTATGCAACGACGACCAAGTCGCCGCCTGACAAATGTCCGCGGGCGGCACCAAGCGACTCTCCGCCCACGAGCAAGCCTGCGCTCTAGTGGAATGTGCCCGTAACCCGAACGGCACCGAACGTCGCTGAAGCAGGTACGCAGAAGAGATTGCTTCCTTAATCCATCTGGAAATGGAAGCCTTAGTCGCCGCTGCACCCTTACGCGCTCCTCCAAAGAGAACAAACAACCGATCCGTTTTACGAAAGGGCTCAGTGACCTGTAAATAACGCCGCAAAACCCGTCGCAAGTCCAAGCGTCGGAGGACCGGGTCCGACCCTCCCCCATCAAGGTTCCCTAGAACCGGCAGAGACACTACCTGATTGACGTGAAAGGGAGAAACCACTTTCGGCAGAAAGGAAGGAACCGTACGCAAGGTTAGCTTACCCTCTGAAAAGATAAGAAACGGTTCGCGACAGGACAAGGCCTGCAATTCAGAGATACGGCGAGCAGAGCAAATCGCTACCAGGAAAACTGCTTTCAAAGTCAAATCTTTCAACGAAGCGCGCTTCAACGGTTCAAAGGGCGAGTTGGACAAGGCAGTAAGCACCAAATTAAGATCCCAAGCCGGGACCCCGGAACGAGAAGCGGGACGCAGCTTAGTCACCGCAGTCAAGAATCTCTGAACATCCGGGTGACAACCCAACGACACGCCGTTGATCTTGCCCCGATAACAAGCCAGCGCCGCGACCTGTACCCGCAGAGAACTGGCTGCCAAGCCCTTGGAAAAACCGTCCTGGAGAAAATCCAGAACTACCGGAACAGCGACTGTGGACGCCCGAACCCAGCGCCTCGAACACCAATCCTCAGAGTCGCCAGATACGCACATACGCCAGCGACGTAGAGCGACGTCGCGCACTCAGCATGGTGGAGACCACCGCCGCGGAATAACCAAGCTTCCGCAACTTCGCCCGTTCAATGGCCAAACCGTAAGCGAGAACAGACTCACTTGAGGCATGAAGAGCGGCCCCTGGATCAGAAGATCCGGGCGCTCTGGAAGCCTCCAGGGCTGACCGTCCAAGAGCCGGACGAGATCCGCGAACCACGGACGAGGCCAATCGGGCGCCACCAGGAGAACCCTCCCCGGATGCCGCCCGATTCTTTGTACCACACGGCCTATCATCGCCCACGGTGGAAACACATACAGCAGACCGTCCAACGGCCACTGCTGGAGGAGGGCGTCTATGCCTTCGGACATCCGCTTTCGAAGTCGACTGAAGAAGCGAGGAACTTGGGCAGACAGGAAAGTCGCCATCAAATCCATCACCGGCGTCCCCCAGCGTTGAACAATTTGATAGAACACCTCGGGGGTGTAATTGCCACTCTCCGGCATCGACGTGTACTCTGCTGAGAAAGTCGGCCTGCACATTGTCCTTTCCCGCAATATGGGCTGCCGATATCCCTGTCAAACGGGGCTCCACCCACAGGAATAACAGAGACGCTTCCGCCTCCATGGCGGTACTGCCCGTGCCGCCCTGACGATTGATGTATGCAACCGTTGCCGAGTTGTCCGAAAGAACTCAAACCGCTCGGTTGGACACTGTCCGCTCGAAGGCTAGAAGTGCTAACCGAACTGCTCGAAGTTCCAATCGATTGATTGACCACGCCGCCTCCGGGGAAGACCATAGACCCTGCGCAAATAGGCCCTGACAATGCGCTCCCCAGCTGCCGAGGCTGGCGTCCGTCAACAAGGGAAGCCACTCCGGCTGTTCCAGAGGCATTCCGGCCGCCAGAGACTGAGGAAGTAACCACCACTGAAGAGACCGGCGAACCGACGGAGAACAGGGCAGCCTTTTTCGGAGAGAATCGTTCTGATGAGACCAACGACGGAGCAGAGCGTGCTGCAAAGGACGCATGTGCACCTTCGCCCAAGGCACCATCTCCAGAGTTGCTGCCATGGTGCCCAGCACGCGTAGATAATCCCAGGCCGAAGGATTTGGCTGCGATCGGAAGGTTCGTAAGAGCAACCGTAAGGCCTCCGCCCGCTCGTGGGGGAGAAACACTTGTCCTGCCTTGGTATCGAATCGGACTCCCAGATACTCGAGATTCTGAGAGGGCTCTAAATGGCTCTTGGTCAGGTTGATCACCCAACCCAGGCTCTGGAGAAAACAGACCAACTTGTCCGTCATCCGAAGACTTTCTTCGTAGGACTTCGCCCGAATCAACCAATCGTCCAGATACGGGTGGACAAGAACGCCCTCCCGCCTTAATGCCGCCGCTACGACCACCATGATCTTTGTGAACGTACGTGGCGCCGTAGCTAGACCGAAGGGAAGAGCTTGAAACTGGAAGTGACCCCACGGAAGGGCGAATCGCAGAAACTTCTGATGGGAAACAAGTATTGGAACGTGGAGATATGCCTCGGAGAGGTCCAGCGATGTCAAGAACTCCCCGGGACGCACCGTCATGATGACGGACCGAAGGGTCTCCATCCGGAAATGAGGGACCTTTAGGCAACGATTGACAGCCTTGAGATCCAGAATGGGCCGTGATGTTCCCCCCTTTTTGGGGACGACGAAATAAATGGAGTAACGACCCAACCCGAACTCGGCCTTGGGGACTTCCATAACCGCGCGCAACTGAAGCAGACGGTTGACGGAAGAGGCCACCGCTGCCACTTTCGCAGAGCCTTTGCACGGGGAGCTAACAAAGGATTCGCGCACGGGACGGGCAAACTCGAGAGCGTAGCCGTGTTGAATAATGTCTAGAACCCACTGATTTGTTGTAATGAGGGTCCAGGCAGAAAGAAACTCTCGCAGGGGTCCGCCAATGGCAATCTCTTCCGCCGGGACCCGCCTCATTTCATTGCGACTTGCGCGGGGCGGAGGCTGCGGAAGCAGAAAACCCCCTGCCGCCGCTCCGGAAATTCCGAAACCCCTGTCCTCTCGTCGGGAATCGGCCTCTCTGGAAACCGCCATAACGGGAGGATCGAAAGCGACGAAAATCGCGAGAGGAACCGCGATACGCTGTCGCCGACCAAACCGTTTTGGGCTTATCTTCGGGAAGTCGACCAGGCTTAGACTCGCCCAAGTCTTTCATCAACTTATCTAAGTCCTCCCCAAAGAGCAACCCGCCTTTAAAGGGAAGCTTAGTGAGCCGGGACTTAGAGGAACTATCAGCCGACCAGTTTCTGAGCCACACTGAACGTCGAGCGGCTACTACCGAAGCCGTACTGTTAGCCAGAACGCGAATGAGATCGTAATGGACATCCGCTAAATAAGCGGCACCAGACTCCAAACGATCTAACTCTTTAAAGTCGTCGTCCTCCAAGCAGGAAGAAAGACGAAGACGTTGAGCCCAGCGCAAACAAGCACGCGCAACCCAAGCTCCACAGACGGAGGCTTGAAGACAAATAGAATTGGCGTCAAAAGTTTGCTTCAAGAGCCCATCCACCTTCCGATCTTGAGCATCCTTTAACGCCGCACCACCTTCCACCGGAATGGTGGTCTTTTTGGTCACCGCAGACACCACCGTGTCCAACCACGGAGCCCGAAACTGCTCTCTGTCCTTGTCCGCGAGCGGATAAAGCTTATTGAGAGTGCGAACTCCCCGCAACCCGGCTTCGGGCTTGTCCCACTCATCCTGGATCATTTTGGTGACCACCCGGTGTAATGGGAAAACCACCTGTATCTGACGTTCAGCCTCAATCACAGGGTCTTCTATGGCAGCGTCCGAGACAATCGGAGAGGCCATGTTCAAAACCTGTAACGCCTCGGCCACAAGAGAAGACAACTCTTGTCTTCTCTTGTGGCCGAGGCGTTACAGGTTTTGAACATGGCCTCTCCGATTGTCTCGGACGCTGCCATAGAAGACCCTGTGATTGAGGCTGAACTCTTCCCTCCGAAAAATTCCCGCCACTCTTCCCTCCGAAAAATTCGAATAATTTTGGCCTGGTCCTCGGGCTCCGGTATTTCCCCCTCCTCCAGGTCTGGAGGAGAACCTTCAGCCTCTCAGGCCGGCTCAGAGTCATCCGGCCATTCGTCATCAGCCGCTGTGGACTCCAGCTTTCGCGCCCGCTTAGCAGCCGGCGGATCTGTACCTGTCGCCGCGACAGAGTCACGCGATGTGTCAGGCACCACCGAAGTTCCAGAACCGGTAAAGGTACCCTGCTGACGCAGACAAAAAGCTTGATGCATCATTAAAATAAACTCCGGGCAAAACGCCCCAAGTTCCGAAGAAGCACCCGCCTGCGAGACGCCTGAGGGACCCGCAGTGACCTCCGGAACTGGAGAAGGCAGTAGCGTCCGAGAAACCACCTCCGGGACCAGGGCCGGAGCTCCTGCATCCTCCACGTTGTCTGCTCTCTCTCAAGCTGCTGCTCCATGGCAGCCGATAGAGTGGCACAGCCACTGCAGACACCTGTGACAGACAAAGACCCTCTCCCGGTACCACAGACCAGGCAGAGAGGTCTTTTGGGCATTTGCCAAAAGAGCTGGAGTCAAAACTCCTGAATCCTAAAAGAACAGGCGCCCAAAAAAAAAACAAAACCCAAATTTGTAACTTCACCTGAAGCTCGTCTGGGGCCCCTCCCCCTCCCTGCACTGAAGCGAACAGGGAAGTAGGGAGTACCTTAGAAAGAATGGCAGAAAATGAAAGAAAATAAATAAACTAAAAGAAAACAGGAAAAGAAACCCGAAAAGTAAAGGGTACTCACAGATTTTGAGGCTTTGCAGAGAATGAAATCAGAGCTGTGCAATACGAGGGTTTGATTCAAAATGGCCGCCGCAAATTAAACTCGAGAAAAGAAAAGCTGCACTGAAGAAATCAAGGTGCTCTGCAGCTGCCTAGTCCGGTGAGGTAGACCGACTAGTGCAGCAGGGAAAATTACAAAGCCTCAGCTCAACCGGCAACTCTCCACGAAGAAAAACAGCCTCAGGGCACAAAGGGAAATCCCCAATTAAGAGAGGAATCCCTGAGCCGGTTTAGCAGAGAAGGGCTCTCTCCCGTAGTGTCCGGGGAGAGAGAACTTCTGCTGTGCATGTGCAGCACAGGCACGCATCCAAAACTGCAGAAAAAAGAAAAACTTAAAGAAATGAAAGAAATGAAAGAAATTAAAGTCTGTAGCTGCTGAGGGAAACAGGCAGAAGGCAGAACTCACTGCAGGAGCACTTGCCCCCCCCCCCCTCCCCTCCTGAAGGAGCTTGTGTGAAAGAATTAAAGACACAGGCTCCTGATAAACCAAAACAAAATTTAAATGAGAATTGAAACCCACAAATGCTGACAACACTACCAGCTTCTTATTAGATGATCAGTCCAGAGAGCCCACACTTGGGCTCAACCACCTCCTGCTGCAAGGAGACTGGCAACACTGGAAGGAGGAGGAGCAAAGGGGTCAGTATATATCTCCAGTGATGTCATAATTTTGATATGCCAGTCTCCTAGCTGCGGGAAGAGGTTGACTACCCAGATGTATGAGGACTGCACTGGAGGAACGATAAGGAAATCTAAGATGGAGACTCAACTCTACTATGCAAGGAGTTTTAACATCTTCTGTTCAGGACTCTTTGATTTTGCATCGTCATGATGAACTTCTTGAAAATGCTTTGCGAATGAAGAATCTTCGTATGTTGAATTTCCCCCGTACTCATTACCTATCTCCACAAATATTGCTCTCTAAATATCTGAAAGATGTTTTGAAAATTTCTAATCCTGATTCTATAATTGTATCTAAATTATACTATTTACCTACTGGTATTAGAGAGCGTATGGTTGTAGATCCGGAGGTGGGTAATGTTGCATCGGGGGAAATAGATCAATTATCCGTTAAGAGTTTAGATCTTTCTGTTTTTTTGGAGACTTTAATAGAGGAGATACCTACTCGTGCTACCTTGTTGGTATCCTTCTCGTTGGAGAAGGATAAAGATATGATTCTTCGATCTTACTTTAAGAATAGGCATGAAAAATTCTTCGGACAGGCGATACAAGTTTTTCCCGATGTGAGCCGCAGTATTCAAATGAGGAGGAAAGCTTTTTTAGCGCTTCGCCCTCGTGTCGTGGCGCTTGGAGCCTCCTTCTCATTGAAATTTCCTTGTAAGTGTGTAATTGCTCATAAGGGAAAGTCATATATTTTTCTGGATTCTTCTCAGTTGGAGGTTTTTCTACAAGGATCAGATTGAGGGCTTTGTTATTAGTTGTTTTTTTTTATTCTCTTATTATTCCTGGGACACCTGCTTAGTCAAAGGGGATTGTTTATATTAATGGCTCCTCATTGCAGTGACTTTTTAGTTTTGCTCTGTATCACACTCCATTTAGTGGGCTAGATTTGTAATGTTAATATTGTTTAAACATTTTTCTTTTGTTGTGAAGATTTCCTGTATTTCCTTGTTCTTCCTCAATAAAAGGATTTAAAGTTTAAAAAAAAAAAAAAAATCTTCAAGCAGATGATCCTCCGGGCGGTCTACCTACCGGGCCAGGACAATGTCCTTCTCCGTGGCAAAGGTCCAGAGGCGGACCGCCTCCCTACAGAGAAGGTACAAGCCTGTTCCACTCTGCTTGTTGATGTAAAACATTGTTCTCATTCAGACGGACAACCAAGTAGCAACCTGGCCCACCAGGTGGGCCTGAAACACCTGAAGGGCCTTTGTCACAGCTCTGAGCGCCAGGAGGTTGATTTGGAAGGCACTTTCCTCCTAAGTCCAGGTGCCCTGCGACTGGAGACTGTCGCAGTGGGCTTCCCAGCCAAGCTTGGAGGCGTCCATGGTCAGAATGCGTTGGGCCGGCAGGGCCTGGAAGGATAGGCCGGCAATGAGATTCTGTCGGCTCTGCCACCAGGTGAGAGAGGCCGCGAGAGGCTAGGCAATCCAGACCCGATCCTCCAGTTGGCCCATGGCCTGAGTTCATTGAGAGCTGGGCCTGTCACATCTATAGATGGGTGTGCGGGGTTACGTGAACCGTCAAGGCCATGTGCCCCAATAGGCGCAAAAGGAGACGGATGGATGCTGATGAGCAACCCTGTACTTCTTTTGCTAGGGTCACCAGATGCTGCGCCCGGTCTAGAGGGAGGAAGGCTCTGGCCTGAGTGGAGTCCAGAAGGGCTCCCATGAACAGGCACTGGGTCGGTAGCAGATGCAACTTTGGGAAGTTGATCACAAATTCCAAATTCTGCAGCACCCTGATGGTGCAGTGGGCCGTGTGATGCACCTCCTCTGGCGAGTTGCCCTTCAGGAGCCAGTTGTTCAGATAGGGGAAGACAAAATCCCAGCAAGCAGAGGTGAGCGGCGACTACTGCCAGGCACTTGGTGAACATCCAGGGGGCCGAGGAGAAGCCGAAGAGGAGCACCCTGTACTGGTAGTGGCAGCCTCTGATGACGAAGCGGAGGTACTGATGGCACCAGGAATGGATCAGGATGTGGGTATAGGCATCTTTTAGATCCACGGAGCATAGCCAATCTCCCCTTTGGAGGTATGGCAGCAATGTTCCAAAGGGAGAGCATCTTGAATTTCGTCCTCACAAGTCTAGAATGGGCCAACCCCCCCCCCCCCCAGATCCTTTTGGGCACCAGGAAGTAGCTGGAGTAGAACCCCCGCCCCTGTGTTGGAGGGCGACAGGTTCCACCGCCCTGTCTTCCATAACGTTTACCAGTTCCTGCTGAAGTAGGTCCCAGTAAAGGGGATGCATCGGGAGCTCTCCTGGAAAGAATGGCGGGGGAATCTGTTTGAGGTGGAGGAAGTACCCCCCCCTTCACCCCTGCAAGGCCCAGGCATTGGTGGTGATGGCAAGCCAGCAGTCAGCAAAGTATACCAGATGCTCCCTGGCATGCTGCGGTGCAGGTCCTTCCGGGGGAGGACAGGCAATGCCTCAGGAGTCAAAAGCCCCCCCCCCCTCAGGTTACACCTAGGGCATTTCCGTAAACCTTCCTCTTTTTCAGGTATAGGGGGCTTTTTACCCGAAGCCTTCTTTTTAGAGAACCTGATCCTGACCATGAACTCGGACTCCAGCTTGGCGGCCTTGTCCATAATCGGTTCGCCGAAGAGTTTCTCTCCCCGGCACGGGACACCGACCAACTTGTCCTGTACCCTTTCCTCCAGGTCGGAGGACTGTAGCCAGGCATGGTGACAGGCACTAATGCCCACTGCTGCTACTCTAGCCGCCGACTCAAAGCCATCATAGTCCGCCCGAGTCATAAATTTGGAGCACTCCCTGACTGTGGCGACTAGGATCCAGAATCGTGGGAGAGGTTCCTCTGAAAGCCAACTGAGACTAAGGGAAGCTCCCTTGCCGTGTCCCATAAGTCCATGCCTACGTACAGCTGGTAGGCCTGGATCCAGCTGATGAGCATCGAGCTCTGGAAGCACTTTCTGCCCAGAGCATGCATGGCGCGGGCCTCCCTATCCGGGGGCACCGAGGTGTGCGTTTTCTGGTGCTTGAGTGCCCTCTCATGGCAGACTCTACCACCATGGAGTTGTGGGGCAATTGAGTTTTTTTGGAAGTCCAGGATCCAGAGGACCCAGTCCAGCTGCCTACTCACAATGGAAACAAGGTCTCCCACATGCAGAAGAGCAGCCGCTCCAGGACAGGAGGAACAGGCACTGTAAGGGCCTCTTTGGGGGGAGCCTTGTACTGGACGATCTCAAAATCCTTCACCTGAGGCTCCTCCTCGGACTCTGTGGTGAAGGCAAGAGCCTTCGCCATATCCCTCACAAAGTCCAGGAAGGCTAGGTCCTCCAGGCTGGGCCTCTGGAGGGGAAGGGTGCAAGGGCACATCCCTGTGGAGCCAGGTATCTGGGACTCGTTGTCCTTGGTCTCCCAGTCTGGCCTGGAGTTTGAGTAGACCTAGAGGGTCCCCCGGGTCTCAAGCCAAAGCCCCAGGCGTGATGGCTGGGGGGTCTCAATGCCTCTGTGCTCCGAGTTGGGTGTGTGTGGGGTGATCCTCAATCCCAAATGGGAAAGGGCCTGAGGAGCCTCTCGAAGCCAATGGTGCTCGAGGATCAGCTCTACATCCGGTGAAGCCCTTGCTATGGAGGGGCCAGTGATCAGGAGTGATGACCCAGAGAAACGGGCATCAGAGTCCACTGTTGGGCCATGAAGGCAGACAAACTGTGTTCTAGGGCCGCCATCCTGGTCTCAATGCCTAATGGCTCCGCAGTCGGTGAAGGTACAGAGGACCTCAGGCCCGACACAAGCTCTGTCGAGGGGGTGTCCTCAATAAGGATAGCCTCGGAGGACCTAGACCAATCCCTAGACCCCTATGGTGTTTTCTCCTGCCAGTGCAGGAGAGGGCAGCTCCCAGCCATTGCCCTTGGCCTTGCGTAGAGGACTCCGAGACAAGGTGCCATGGGACTTCCCCACAGTCCTGGACTTGTCACCTGGGGAAGCCACTGACGATGTCAGGCTCTTTAAGGGGCATCCCTCCTCGAGTGGGACTTCGGCTCGACACACCGTGACCTCAAGGTTCCGAGAGAGCGCTGTTGCCGTGCGAGGTCAAAGCCTTCGAGGGCAGCCCTCGAGGGTGCTGATCCCGTGGACAACTCCGGGGTTGAGTTGGTCTTGTGAAAAAAAGTGTCTCGTGCTGCTTCTTGTGGCCTCAGAAAGCCTTGGGGGTCATCTGTTGGCAGAGACCGCACACCAAAGCATCATTATACTACCATAGGCATGAAAGGCCACAGTCACGAAAGCACAACAGTGGCAAGGCTTGAAGCCACCGACCGAGGCCATGGCAGGGAAAACAGTCCCTGCGAGGTCAAACTCCCTTGGCCCAGCCAGAAAGGGCACGAAAACCTACGTACCAGAGAAAAACAACCCCAAAGGAGAAGAAAAAGGAACCCAAAGAAAAATGCGACGCTGGAGGCAAATGGAATCAGAAGACTGGAAGGAACTGGTACACGACTGAAGAAAGAAAGAAAACACAAGAAAAAACCCAAACTTTTTTCAGGGGGAACAGACACGTCTGATGTGCTCCACGGAAAAAAGGAGACCGAGGCAAGATGGCACCTTTAGGCAGGAAGGGGACTACGCATGTGTGGTACATCTCCTGAAGGCTCTCTGAAAGCTGGGAAGAGGTTGATGCGTGGGCCCCATCAGCGCAGACATCACCCAAAGGCGAGGACTTCCCAATTGTTCCAGGAGAACATGGCCATTTCCCCATCTCTCTGGACTTTCACTGTGACCACTGCCAAATCACCAGTCAGCATGTGGCCTGTGAACATCATAGACTCTTGCCCCTCCTGGATAAGCTTCCTGTTAGACCGGAATCCAATGCCGAGTACTGGGTCTGTAAGCACACACTGCATACTGACACACAGGACCCTGTGCTGACCGCTGCTACTATTGCCATTACTGTTGCTACTGCCTTCCTGCTTCAGATGAGAGGAGGGAGGGGAAGGAGGCTGGGAATCTGAGTTTGATTTCATCATCATCTGAGGTCATGTGAATTTTCAGTTGTTAAAATGGGGTCATACAGGATAAAAGTTTGAAAAGCACTGCCCTACAGGTTTTGAGCACAATAGCCACTACTGCTCTTGAGTAGCCTTTTTTGGAGCTTACGTCTCCATCACCAAAGATCCTTGCCAAAGAAGGTCCCTCTCTTGAGGTAACAGAAGAGGGAACCTGTCAACAGGCTTAGGAGATCCATGACCATGGTATGGGTAGCCAATCCAGGGCAACTAGAATCAAGTCCAGGAAAGATCAAGCCCGCTGCCTACAGGCCCCTTCTACGGCTCAAAAAGTTCACCACTTAGACATTCTCCCTAATGGCCATCATGTAGAATGCTGGGAGGCCCTACCTACACACTATGAGGCTGAAGGCATGAGGGTCAAACTTCTACTTGCCATTATCCACCGTGTTTTGACTTAAGTCCACTTGCATATTGTTGACTCCTGCTATGTTGGCTCCAGATAGAGCACTCTGATGTACCGCTGCTCAACTATATAGTTCCATCACTTTTGCATTGTGAATTCCATCCTGTGAATTACCCAATCCAGTGCCTCCAAAGGCATTCCTGTCAATCGATGGCATGACTGCAGCCACTACGTTTAACTGTTCCTTGATCTCCTTGTGGAGGTGGGGGGGGGGGGGGGGTTTGGGGAAGAGTCTGGGCAAACAATTGAAACCAGGGGGACCAGAGAGACAGCAAATAAGAAGGTTGACACCATGAACCCATAGTTGACACCATGAACCCATAGTTGATGTGCTTCTTTCTTGCAGTCTGGGTTCAACAAGGGTTTGGCTCTGAACCACTTTTCTCTCTAAGCTGTGCAGAGGTGCACCTGCGCACAGAAAATAATTCTGCTGTGCATGAATTTTTAACTGCTGTGCACAACAGTCTACCAACCAACCACATTTTTTTTTGTTTTTTTAACTTTATTAAACAGACAGGAGAGCCAAAGGCAGTCTAGATAAATAATAAGTTTTGAGGGGGGAAAAAAAAGTCTGAAGCTAAGTAGGTAGATAGAGGGCAGCAAGGGGGAAGCGAAGCCTGAGCCCAACTTACCCCCCCCCCCCCCACCCTTAGGGGCCCTGTGGGGGTTCTCCTATCTACTCTTCAGCCCAGGTGCTAGGAAGCCATTGGTAGCAATACTGGACACAGGGCAAGCTGTCAGCTCAAGAAGAGAAGGGTGCACTGAGTAATGTTGGGCCTACAGGTCTCTGCCACACAGGCCACTGGACCACAGTCTGGGCCAGAGGAGACAGGCCTATCAGCATAAACACCTTGCCACCTGCTGGCTTCTCAGTGCTTCAACAAGGCAGCATAACCTACTTGTCTGGAGTCGTCTAGCAGGAGGTTAAGGAAACACATTTGAACACTGCTTTACCTCTTTTGCTTAATGGTAAGGTCTCTCTTCAAGGTATTTGCACTTTCAATAAGAAAGTTCACACCAGGGACTTTATTCAAGCTTTCCTTCCGAGCAACCATGTGACAAGGGTTCAGACAGAAGGTACACAGAAGAGAGAAAAGCAAAAGATTTCAGAGAACTACACAGTTTACACATTGTGGTGATTAAATCAAGCCTCTACTAAAATGTTTCTGAGAATTTTAGACAATACCTTCAATTTGTATTTGTGTGCATTATCCAAAATGGTGGGCACAAAGTCATCAGTCGCCTCTCCATTCTCATCAGCCATGCCAGGAGGATACCATGAAAGCGCAACTACTCCTGAAAGACCAAGATATAATTCCATTCATCACAACCACAGAGGAACACCTACAATTTTGTTAATTGATTTTCATAATTAAACTCAAACTTATCTGAGGAAGAGAAAAGGACTCTGCTGCAGGCAAAGAAAGGAGTGTCAGAAAAGGTGACATTTTACTTACTAGTTAATGTCCTTTCCTTGAGTCCTACTAGACCAGTCCAGACAAGTGGGTTATGTTCCCCTCCCAGCAAATTGGTGGAGACAAAGAACCAATGAAAAGCCCAGGTTTCAATGACATCACTCCTACATCTCTTTGCCTCAGTCACCAGAGGTCCCTTCAGTATTCGTCCCAAAGCATATGGGAAAAATATAGCAAGCCTCACACAACCTCAGTTGTGGGCAGAGTAATCAACAGTAGAGAACAACGTACAGGAAAACAAACAGAAGACTGTCAATAGATGAACCTGCAGAGCAGACTATAAAAATCATAGCGGACCCAGGGGTACCGCAGCAGAAGAACAGAGCAAAGACAGTTTCAAGAGCAGGCCCTGGAATGATCTAGCAGGACTCAAGGAAAGGACATTAACTGATAAGTAAAATGTCACCTTCCGTATCGTCCTGTTAGATCAGCCAGACAAGTGGGATGTACAAAAAGCTACAACACCACTGGGTGGGAAGAAGATACAGCAGCTTGAAAAATCCTTGAGCTAAAGGCCGTGTCCGCCTACATGTGGACATCCAAGTAGAAATGCTTGACAAGGGAAAAAAGTGATGTCCGTGAAGCTGCCTGACAATGTTTGCAGGGGCCATTGAGCTCCACTCTGCCCATGAGGACACTCATGCTCAAGTAGAATAGATGCGCAAACCTTTGGAAACCAACTGGTTCCGCAACAGATATGCCGAGGCATTAACCTCCTGAATCCAGTGTCACAAAGTCGACTCAGCCGCTGCATCACCCTTGCATTGGCCAGCAAACACCACAAAAAGATAGTCTGTGTTACGAATCCATAGCCTCCAAGTATCGGATAAGCACCCTCTGGACATCCTTCCCCCAACATTGCTCCTTAGAGGAGGAGGGCAGGCAGACCACCTAGCTCACATGAAGAGTGAAAGCAAGGTAGGCAAGAACGGCACAGGCCGAATGGAAATGGCCTCCTCTGAAACAAGACAGAAAAGGACCCTGCCAAGACAGAGCCTGCAGCTCGGAAATCCTCCTTGCAAAATAAATCGTGACCAAGAAGATAGTCTTGAGCGTCAAATCCTTTAAGGATGTGTGTTTCAACGGCTCAAAGGCATCACCATCAGGGCCATGAGCACCAGACCGATCCCAGGAAGAGATCATAGACCAAAAGGGAGGATGCAGACGACAATCGACCTGGAGAGGCATGAGACATCCGGGTGCAAGACCAGAGACCTACCAGTCACCAGACCTCGGAAACAGGCCAAAGCTGCCACCTGAACCTTCAGGAAAGTAAGGGAAAGGTCCTTCTCCAGGCCATCCTGCAGAAAGGTCAGTAGGGAGGGCACCGTGGCTGCCTCAGGAGCCAACTGCCGAGCACTGCACCATTGCTCAAAGAGATACCACATGTGCACTTATGCTAGCTTGAGAGATCTCCTCTGGGCTCCGAGCAGAGTAGAGACCACCACTGGAGAGTAACCCTTATGCACTAGCAGTCTCCTTTCAAGAGCCAAGCCGTAAGAGAGAAGAGATCTGGGTCCTCCAAGACAATGGGTCCCTGCCACAATAGGCCCCAAGACAGAGGCAAATGAAGAAGCGGCCCCTGCAGGAGAAGCATTAGGTCTCCAAACCACGCTCTTCTCAGCCAACCCAGTGCCACCAGAACAATCCTGCCAAGGTGATACTCTATATGTCTAATCACATGCCTCACCAGAGACCATGGAGGAATCACGTACAGCAGGTGCTGACTTGTCCAAGGCTGGGTCAGGGCATCAATGCCCTCAGAACCCATCTCCATGTGGCAACTGATGAAACAACAAACTTGGCATTGGAACGGGTCGCTTCAGATCCATTTTGGGGTGACCCTAGCAATGCAGAATCAACTGAAATGCCTCCTGACTCAACTCCCACTCTCCAGGAGCCAAAGAGTGTCTGCTAAGGAAGTCTGTTTCTACACTGTTCTGCCCAGCAACATGCAGAGCCAAGAAGGCTAAGAGGCTCTTCTCCATCCAGGCAAACAAGAGAACCATCTCCAGAGCTATCTCGCGGCACTCCTTATGCTACCTTGCCAACTGACATAAGCCACCGCTGTGGCATTGTCTGAAAACATTTGAATGCAGAGACCTCAACCAGGCATTGGAAACACAGAAGAACCAACCTGATGGCCTTCACCTCAAACCAGTTGATGGACAACACTGCTCCCCTGTGGTTCCAAATGGCCCTGTGCGGTACAATCCTGGCAATGGGCTCCCCAGCCCGAGAAACTGGCATCCATCATTAGGAGGATCCCGGAAAGAACATCCAGTGGTACACCCTTTCCACAGAAGATAGGGCTGCTGCCATCACTACAGGCCAAACTTCACCATCAATCGGTGCGGGAGCCTGTACTTGAACTCCTGAGAACTCCGAGACCACCGAATCAACACGAACCATTGGAGCAGCTGCATGTGAGCATGCTCCATAGCACCATCTCTATTCGAGTTGCACACAGAACAATCCAACCATCTTTTAACTTTTTCCTCCAGCAGGAAAATACTGCCCACTAGAGTGTGTCCAAACATGCTCTCAGAAACTCAAAGGACTGGGAAGGTAACAGATGGCCCTTTCCCTGACTGATCACTCAGCCGAGGCCTTCTAAAAGGGCATCACTCGGGATGCCACCCAAGATGCTTCTGGAAGGGAATGGGCCCGGATGAACCAGCTGTCCAGATATGGATGGACACAGATCCCTTGGTGTCGCAGCACCACCACCATGACCGTGGATAACATCCTCGGGATAGCGGAAAGCCCGAAATGGAGGGCAGTGAACCGATGAAAGCAAAGCATGGCAAAAAATGCAGATACTTTGCTGATCTGCTCAGATCGGGATATGAAATATGCCTCAGCCAGATCCAGAGAAGCCAAGAACTTCCCTCGGTGCACTACTTGAGTCATGGTGCACAAACTTTCCACCCAGAGGCGCAGGATGCACAAGTGGTCATTGACCCCCTGAGGTCCAGCATGGGCCAAAAGGAACCATCCTTTTTGGGCACCACGAAATAGAGTATTTGCCTCTGTCCCACTAGTCCGGTGGGACAGGCACCACCACCTTTCGGTGCAACAACCTGTCCAAAGTGGTTTGCACAGCAACACTTTTCTTTTTTTTTAAATCACATACCCACAAAGGGAAATGAAGGTATCCAGAATCAGCTCTTTGCATTCCAGGACATAGCCGAGCTGAATGGCATCTAGCACTCAGTGATGTTTGGTAACCCAGGCCCATTCCTGAAAGAAAAGGCAAAGTTTGTCTCTAACCGGAAGAACCAGAGATGGGCCCCTAAACCTTCGTTGTGCAGCCCGGGAGGATGCTCCTCTGGAACGAACAGAGTCCATGGGCCCAAGCACTCCACGAAAGGACTGAGAACGAGGCAGAGGCTCAGAAGCAGAGGGCAAGTTTTTCCAGGTTGGTAACGACAACAGTCCCTAAACCTCCAGGAATCCAGCCAGCGCACCCTCAGTGGACGGATGGAGGCTACCAGAAAGGGGCACCAGCCCACTTTACAGATCCCTTGGACCTGTCTTCCAGAAGTCAGTAAGATTTTGTCTCGCCCGGGTCCTTTACCAGCTTCTCCAGATCGGCTCCATACAAAAGCTTCCTATCAAAAGTCAGTTGGGCCAACCAGCTTTGGAAGATGTGTCCGCTGCCAGAGCTAATCCAACGTCATGACCCCATCAGGGCACCATCCCTGGCTGCCAAGCGTACAAGGCATCAGAAAGGAAGACTACAGCTGACTCCAAAAGAGGAGTAAGTAGCTGGCGGAAGAGACAGAATCCACTGGAGCAGGGCTCAAGATGTCAGGCTGGTACATACTGCCAGCTGCAGAATAGTAGCCACCACATTGAATCTGGTAACTGCTGTAACCTGCGCATTCACTTTGGGAATTCCAAACCACTCGATGCACTCCTCCTCCGGGAGAGCGGAGATCTTCATACACATCCTGAACCCTTTAAAGCAGGGAGTCCTTGATCGCATATGGGAACGGGAAGACAGCAGTGGATTTTCACCCCCCTTGAAGGAACAAGAGTGCCTTCTGCTCAATGTCGGAAGCATCCATGAAGTTCAAAGCAGATGAGACTCTGGCAATCAATGCCATCGGTCCTCCTTCCGAGATAGCTGGATCACTCCGGTCTATGCACAGTCTTCTGAAGGCGAGAGTACTTCATCCACAACAAAGCCCAGTACCAAGCCATCTGAATCAGAGTCATAGTCAAAATCTCAGTTCGGAAACAGCTGTTCCCCATCTCCAGGGGGGGGGGGCGGAGCCCCTCGTCGAGGATAATCGAACAGGGCTTCCACTCTCAGCCTGCCCTGCATGAGATGGCACCCAGAGACCATAGGGTCTGAATTTCCATACCAGAAGGACCAGGCCTGCTGCAAAAAAGGAAACAAAACTTCAGCGAGGACAATCCAGAGTCTGAAAGCTATTCTCTCAGTCATGACTCCCCAATGCCAGGGGGCACAGCCACCACAGACCCCCTAGAGGACGATGAACGGCTCACAACATGGTCGCCGGATTATCCAATCAGCTGAATATCCTTACCCATAATGCCACCCGCCACCTTCTGCTCTGAGGAGGGTAAGGTCAGACTAACTGTATGCCCTGGCTGTGAGGGGGGAAAACAGGCCCTCCAGGGATGACTCAAACTGCCATGCAAAAAGAGTAGTCCAGAATCTGGAGATGAGGCACCTCACTTGCCACAGGTCAAACAATGTTTCCTGGAAGATGATATAAAGAGTTAGGCAAGTATCACAACAGCGCGTGCTAAGGCTGCGGTGGCCCGAAGGTGTGCGTTAACTTCACTTTTATGCAACATGCATTACAGGTGCTAGGGAAGGAGCACATATCAGTACCATGCGACCACTAGATGCACCAAGTGTTATTAACGCGTGCAGAAAACAGCAGAAAACCGCCACACCGTGCCAACGGTCACTAGTGGTCCACCCCAAATTGCATCCCAGGAAGATGGAATCAGGAGTCCCCAACAAAGACAATGATGAGGATCAAGCCTTGGTACTCACCCCCTGAGATCTCTGGGTAGAGGATCCATGCTGGGCTCAGCTCTACTCACCTGAAAAACTGTTACTGTCTGGCTGTGCAACACTGCATTTAAGGTGCTAGCAGGCAGATCCCTCAGAGCCTACTGCAATCTTTGGGAGAGAGTGGGGGTGCGGGGGAACAGAGGAAGAGGGAGGGGCACTGAGGTTGTGCGAGGCTGCTGCACTCTTCCAGATCCTTCCAATTTTGTGGCTGCTCAGCAGGCTCTTATCCTAAGAGCATGGAGCCAAACCAATTTTCCCCTCCTCCTATGGCTACTGAAAAGATCACAGCCTAGTGGAACCTCCCATGTCACGCTGAAGTGAGAGAGTCACCTTTTGTTTCTCAAGGTGGTCGTTTATGAGCATTTAATCAATCTTTCCTTGCAATCCTCAGATTTTCTTTAGAGAGGAGAAAATCCACCCACCATCTACTGGAGACAAAGAAATACTGAAGGGGCCTCTGGTGGCTGAGGAGAATAGAGATGTGGGAATGATGTCATTGAAACCTGGGCTTTTCATTGCTTCTTTGTCTCCACCGATCTGCTGATAGGGGAACACAGCTCACTTGTCTGGACTGGTCTAGCAGGACGATATGGAACAAGAATTTTACATGTCACTAGTCAGCGAGGGCACTTGGTGACTGAGCATATGAGTTACAGTACAACAGTGGAAGAGTATATGAATGCATGTCATTGTGACAGAGTGAGTGTGTGTGTTTCAGAGTCTGTGTGTCTCCAAGTTTGTGTGAGTGAGCCTGTGTGTGTACGCATGTATCAAAGTAACAGAGCATGTTTGTGTTGTGTTACTATTCTAACCATTCTGTATTGATGCCTTGAGACAACAGCTTAGCCACTATCAAGGCTTACTGAATTCTTCAAAAAATATGTAGATGCTGTGCTGGATGTCATCTTGTAAGCACTGATATTATCTTGTATGCAGTGGTTTCTGTGTGCCAGTCTAGATTTAGGTGTCCTCCCTTCTTAGCCTGACAAAAGCAAAACACACACGTTTGTGCACTCAAAAGTCCTAGTAACAGCGATGAAAAAGCATCTCTCTCTAAAAATAAAGTGGATAAAAAGCTTAGCAGGTTTGCAGTTCTCTAAATCTGTCCTCAAGAGTCCCAACCTCAGTTTGGTGAAAAGAGTTCTTCGAGTGTTTCTCATCCTTTTACTGAAGGGAATAAATGTATTACAATTTATATGAAACCAAGCCAAATCTAAAATATTGTGGGTTCCTTCTTTCATTTGCAAAGCAATTCAACATGTCAGTATTTTCAGATTTATTACTCTGAACATGCC
This sequence comes from Ichthyophis bannanicus, assembly GCA_033557465.1. NCBI lineage: Eukaryota > Metazoa > Chordata > Amphibia > Gymnophiona > Ichthyophiidae > Ichthyophis > Ichthyophis bannanicus. The sequence goes on from CM066033.1 coordinate 552,761,785, forward strand.
ACTTCATGCTTATGGACTGAGCACTTGTGGCACCCTCTGGAGTCATGTTCCATCTTGATTTTCCAGATGAGACTGAGAACCTGTATAGTACTTCATAGAAATGGATCCTACAGGCTACATGAATTCATTTGGACGTTGGTCAAACTGCAGAGATTAAGCCTCATATTTTATTTTATTTAAAAAAACAAAACAAAAGCGGATGGTTTTCTTTTATTTATGTTATTTATTTAGCTGCATTTATATACCGCCTTTCACTGGGTCAAGGCTTTAAGCACATCTTGGAAGGTTATTTTGAGTTTAAAAAAGAATTAGAAAAGATATACGGGTTACCATTTTGGAGGGAGTATCTCACTTAAAAGAACTCACTTACACATGGCTCAGTCAATAAAGTCTGCCTTCCTAAACACACGAGACACCTTAAACTTCTAAAAACTTGAATAAAACATCCAAGGTGCAAATTTAATATGATAAGCAGTGCTGAGCTACACAAATTGATTTTAATGGAAACTGACTAGGTTTTTAGATGACCCTTGTTGATAAATACAACAAAGAAGCCTGGATTCCCTGCATTTTGGGGTAGGCTGAGCCTGAGTGGCATCACAGTGATGATGCACTCAAGCTTTGGAAGAAAAATGATGACCACCACCACTGTGATGATCACTGTCATTGGGGATGAAGCAGCATTGGAAACGAAGATATAAAAGAGAGTATAACACTAAAAATACATCCCCCCCCCTCCAAAAAAAAGACAAGTTTATCAAGACGGTTGCTTTCCATTCAAAATGAGAAGGGAACTTTTACTTATCAAATAATACGAAAAGGGGTTTTGTAAATTTGCAACACAATTTTAAATTGCTAAGCTTCAGATGTTTTAATGAATAATTCATGGCTTATGTTTCATGTGGCCTACTTGGCGAATTAAACAACCCACGCAACTCAAATACTCTAGTTTCCTGCTTCATCACTGCACATTTTATCCATCTGCCTGCTTTCTCATTTGTCACCTCTATAGAACAAGTACTATGCCACAAGTTCTCCAATTACTAGCTAGACATCTAAATTAGTTATGACTAAAACAATATCCAACAGTTCTCACATATGGCATGACAAACTGCAGGAAACATTAGTTAGACTAGATGAGACAAGGCCCCAGGCTTAGTGTTAGTGTTTGCTGGGGCTGGTGTTGCACAAGACTGTAAGCCACTTCAACGCCAAAGCAGTCTGAAAAATTAATCATTGTAAGTGGCTTTCTTCCTAGCCTTCCATTACAATCAGAAGCATAGGCATACTACTAACTTGTTAAACTGAGAAGCAGTTGCCAAACTGAAAACACATTCTTCCATCTTAAAATAGAAAAATCACTCAATTATCTCAAGTGAGTTTTTGTCTTAATGCTTCTGACCACAATTGTGATTGCTGCTTCTTCAAAAAGGCAAGTTTCTAGCATCTAAACAAAAACAAACCAAACCAAAGTTTTGACTAGGGAGGTTTCACATTTCTCGGCCTGCAGATGCTCCATCCTCCCTCTGCTCCTTTCTTATACCAGTAGATAGTATCAGGCCATTCACATAGATTTTTGGCCTGATATTATTTACGTAATCCTTGAAAATAAATTGATAGGTCAGTTATATGTTCACTGGTGGCTAATGGACATTCAGGGGGCTTTGAATAGTGGCCTGCTTGTTTCTTGAGCTTTCTCATGTTCACTGCTAAGCATTTTGTGAACATCTATGAAGCCGCTGGCAGGCTGAATGAGAGAGTGTCCCGTTTTGATAGTGGATTCTGTTCGTCATGAATCTCATGGATTTTGGTGAAGTAGATGGATGAAGATGTGCATAACATGACATTCAGGTTTAATGGGCATAATGAGCAAAGCAAAGGAAAGAATTGCTCAAACTATAGATACACAGTGCTTGGTTCCACATTAGGAGTCACCACCTGAGAAAAGCATCTGGGTGTGATCATAGACAATACATTGATATCTTCTCTTCAGTGTGAGGCAGAGTCAAAAAAGCAAGCAGAATGTTAGGAATTATTAGGAAAGGAATAGACAATAAAATAAAGCATATAATGTCATCTGTTTCAATCCATGGTGTGACCACACTGAGTATTGTGTGCAGTTCGATCTCTGCTTCTCTAAAATGATATAACAACATTAGAAAAAGACAGACAGAAGGATGACCAAAATTAAAGACTTTCCCACGAGGAAAGGCTAAAGAAGTTATGGCTCTTCAATTTGGAAAAGAGACAGCTGAGGGGAGATATGATAGAGATCAATAAAATACGGAGTGAGTGTAACAGGTAAATGTGAATCGATTGATTACTTTTTAAAAATAAGTAAATATATAAATAAATAAAAGGACTAAGAGACACACCATGAACCTACAAAATATTTTTCAGGTATATTCAGGAAAAAAGAGGAAGACCAGAGGTGGAAATGCAAGACTCAAAAGTGCCAAGGACAGATTTGTTGAAAGTGACATCGAAAAACTGAAAATGCTAAACAATTACTTCTGTTCTGTATTTATGAAAGAAAATCCTGGAGAAGGACCAAGTATGAGTGACAAATATACGAATGGGAATGAAGTTAATTCCAAACCATTCACAAAAGATGACTTTTTTCAACAGCTTGCATAATCAAACTCTGGAACTTGTTACCAGAGGATGTAGTAAAAGCTGTTAGCATAGCTGTGTTTAAAAAAAGGTTTGGACAAATTCCTGGAGGAAAGGTTCATAAACCATTATTTAAAGAGGACTTGGGAAATCCACTGCTTATCCCAGGACAAAAACTGTGGAACCTATGTACCTTTTTGGGAACCTGCCAGGTATTTGGTGACCTGGATTGGCCACTGTTGGAAACAGGATACTGGGGTTGACGGACCTTGGTCTGACCCTGTATGGCATTTCTTATGTAAACTACAGACAGGTGAGCCTGACATCGGTACCGGGCAAAATGATAGAAACCATTATAAAAGAATAAAATTAATGAACATGTAATGGTCATGGTTTAATGGGACAAAGCCAACATGGATTTAGCCAAGGAAAGTCTTGCCTTGCTAATCTGTTATATTTTTTGGATGGTGTGAACAAACAGGTTGACCAAGGCGAGCTGACTGATATAGTGTACCTGGATTTTCAGAAAGCCTTTGACAAGGTCCCTTCATAAGAAACACTTGGCCAAAATTAAAAAGTCATGGGACTGGAGGCAATGTACTATTGTGGATTAGGAAAAAGCCAGGTACTACTGAATCTTCTGTGTTAAGTGATGTCTCCTCCCTCTATGGCACACCTATTTTACATTGAAAGTTAACTCCGAGTTATTGATGCCAGAGATTTCATAAGTGTTATGTAATAAAGAGACTTAAACCTAAAGATAGAAAGCAGAGAGTAGGGCTAAATGGCCAATTTTCTCCAAGGAGAAAGTTAAATAGTAGAGTACCCCAGGAATTAGAAAAGGTACAGAGAAGAGATACCAAAATGGTAAAGGGGATGGAAGGATATCCCTATGGAGGAAAGGCTTAAAAGGTTAGGGCTTTTCAACTTGGAAAAGAAACGGCTGAGGGGAGATATGATAGAGGTCTATAAATTAATGAATGGAATGGAACAAGTAAACTTAAACCGGTTATTTATGCCATCAAAAAGTAGAAAGACTAGGGAACATGCAATTAAGCTACAATGTAACCCATTTAAGACTAATAAGAGAAAATATTTTTTCACTCAGCACATAATCAAACTCTGGAATGTTACCGGAAGATGTAGTAAAAGCAGTTAGTATAGCTGGGTTTAAAAAAAGTTTGGACAAGTTCCTGGAAGAAAGGTTCATAAACAATTATTAAAGAGGAACCAGGAAATCTGCTTGCCCCAGGACAAGCATTGTGGAACCTGTGTGCCTTTTTGGGAATCTGCCAGGTACTTGTGACCAGGACTGGCCACTGTTGGAAACAGGATACTGGGCTTGATGGACCTTGGTCTGACCCAGTATGGCATTTCTTATGTTCTTATGTTCACTGAAGTGGACAAGGCCATGTGACTGGATGGGATACATCAGAGGATACTGAAAGAGCTCAGAGATTCTGGCAGGGCCTTTAAAGGATGTTTTTAATAAATCCTTGAAGATGGAAGAGATTCTGCAGGACTGGAGAAGGACTGATGTGGTAACCTCTTCCCAAAATTGGTAATAGGGAAGAAGTGACAAACTATAGCCGGTAAGCCTTACTTCTGTAGTGGGAAAAGTAATGTTTATGTTTATTACATTTGATATACCGCTCAGGCCAAGAAGCATCAGAGCGGTTTACAATCCTACATTTATGTTATGGAAAATAAGAAAAGAACGCCATTAATAAGATAAGACAGAGTAGGAGAAACAGATAGACAAAGTGATAGCACAGATAGGAGAAAACAGAACAGCAGACTACCTTCACAAACTACAGGCATGACAAATAGACTCACAATTTCTGTATGATTTTAATCATTCGCCACGGACCCCGCCTAATGGAAGTGCTTGTGAAAGAAACAACAGTGGACTCTGGAAATCAATGGATTCCATGATCTGAGGCAACATGGTTTTACCAGGGGAAGATCATGCCAAACAAATCTGATTGAGTTTTTTGACTGGGTAACCAGAGAACTAGATCAAGGGCATGCAATGGATGTGATATACCTAGATTTTAGCACAGCCTTCGATACTGCTCCTCATAGGAGGCTTATCAATAAGCTGAGCAGTCTGGAGATAGGTCCAAGGTGGTGAACTAGATCAGAAATTGGTTGACTGACAGATTACAGAACTCACTCAGAAGAAAGGAAGATGCATAGCGGCATGCCTCAGGACTCTGTCATGGGACCGATACTGTTCAATGTATTTATGAGTGATATTGCAGAAGGACTGAATGGAAAAGTCAGCCTTTTTGCAGATGACAAAGCAATAGCCAAAGCCAGAAGGATGCTGGGCTGCATACAGAGAGGAATTACCTGATTGAATTATTTATATATTATTTTTGTAATCCGCTTTGTATGTCTTTGGATTATAAAAAAGTGGAATATAATCACCGTTACTAAATTAAATTAAAAGGCGGTATTAATGCCCCTGTACAAGTCTTTGGTGAGGTCTCACTTGGAGTATTGCGTTCAGTTTTGGAGACCATATCTCACAAAGAATATTAAAAAAAGGAGACTTGAAATGGTTCAGAGGAAGGCGACCAAAATGATTTGGCGCCTGCACCAAAAGACATGATCAAAGACTTAAAGATCTAAATATGTATACCCTGGAAGAGAGGACAGACAGGGGAAATATGATACAGACTTTTAAATACTTAAGGTGAAATTAGACCTTATCTGCTAATTGTCTTTACTTTAATCTCTCCAGTTTAGTCCAGACACTTGGGTTATGCATGCCTACCAGCAGAGGGGGACTGAGAATCATTGGCTTGATCTTTCTGACATCATGGTTCAAAGTCTGTTCAGCCTCGATCTTGCCAAACAACAAAGCAGATCTCAAAAGAGTATCAACTGCTTTTACAACATCTGCAACTCTTCACCTCATACTTGCTGTTATTGTCTGCAAACACGCCCAAGCGTGAGGAAAAGGAGACAGAGCGCCACACTCTAAACCCAATACCACCCAAGTGAGATACAAGCGCAGAAATATAAATCGACTGGAGGCTGCAAAGAATCCTCTTGCCACACTGCTCTGTGGGAAAGTGTGCTATTGACTGCATTAGCAGTACCACCTCATTATTTGTTTGTTTGTTCTTATATACCGCGCTATTACAGATCAGTGCGATTTACATAAAACATATGAACGTGGTTTACATATAACATATGAACAATAAACTAGTTTACATTGAACGGGTTACATATGATAAAATTTGAAACAAGTTGGTATAACTAGGAACATATTTACATTATAGGAATATATTTACATTAAAAACAGGATTAAGTTGGCATCATTAAGAATTTAACGTGAACGGTTGAAAGTGAACATTAAAATGTAATTACATCAGCTTGGTTTTGTCAGGGGTTAAAGCTCAGTGTTTGGCATGAGCCGTCAGCTGTTTGTACGACTGATCTAGGTTGGGTGGTTATACGCTAGTTGGAAGAGGTAAGTCTTCAAAGCCTTCCTGAAAGCTGTAAGATCTGGGATGGCACACATCATTGGGGGTAGTGCGTTCCATTGGGTTGGCGCAAATAGAGAAAAAGCACCGTTCTTAGTTGATTTGGTACAGGTTCTTACTGCAGAAGGGGTCATGAGAGAGTTTACCATACATGTTCTTCTGGTCCTGGTCTCCAGCGTTCGTTGTATGAGTTCTGAGAGCGAAGTTGCCGATATTCTATGCAGGGCCTTAAAAGTGAGTAGCAGTGCTTTGTAGGTCAGGCGACTTGCTATGGGGAGCCAATGCAGGTGGATCAGAAGAGGAGTGATGTGGTCGTATCTGGATACAGACAAGATTGTATGGACAGCTGGGTTCATGGCGAGTTGTAGAGGCAGGAGAGTGTGCTTCGACATACCATGAAAGATGATGTTTGAATAGTCCAGATGAGGGAGGATGAGCGCTTGAGCAACCGTGCGGAAGTCTGAGGATTCGAGGAGAGGACGTAATTGCTGGAGGGTTCTCAGTTTATGATAGACTGCTTTGGTGATATTTTGGATGTGGGTCTCCCAGCACAGGCATTGGTCGATTGTTATTCCCAGATAGCGGACTTCTTGTTTGGTCATGAGGTCGAAGTTATCTCCCAGTAAGCCATCCTGACAGAGAAGAATATATCGGAACTGTCCGACCAGGCCACCAAGACAATAGGGCAGCTGTGCCGAAGAACCAATAAAACCAAGGGTGGGTCCTGGACTAGACTGGAGGGATTCAAGAAAAGACAATTAGCAGGTAAGGTCTAATTTTACCTTCCTTATCATCCCTCCAGTCCAGTCCAGATATTGGAGATGTAACAAAGCAGTACCCAACAAGAGGCAGGGAACAATAATAAAGCTAGCAGAAGGACACATCCCCAGAGACCAAACCGTGCCTTAACAGTGAAAACAAAAAGGCAAACAGATGAAGTTTAGAGAGACTGTGCTGCCGGAACCCACAGTTCAAGGCGTTCTCTAGCGCATTGCGCCCTTAGCCCAGCGGAACACAATTTAAAAAAACACTTGCTCTAATCAGAAAACAATGCCTGGATCAAGAGGCAGGGACTGTAAGAAGAACAGAATAACTGATGATTCGCCTGAACCTTCAGTAATCAAGGAAAAGATGCTATAGCCCGAGGTTCGCACTCGCTAGCACTCAAGGGAGCCTCCAAGGATCTTCTAACTAAAGCAGTACAGAGACACCAGGTAATCAGAAGGAGCAGAGGACAGACCGAGGAACTGACCATCCAATTCCATCCCCAAAGAGAGTAGCAGATGTACCGCTGTGCACTGAATGCCAAGGATATCTGAAATCACAGGCCAAGACAGACACATTGGATTTTTTTTTCCTGACATGGATCCCATAGTTTATCCGGAGCAGGTGAAAGCTCGCAGCTAAAAGCAAAGAGCATAAGACACCCAACCCAGTTCAGGCCGAACCTCTGAGACTAGTCCCAGAAATCGAGGCACAAGTGACAATAATAAACATGTCCCCAGATGAGAAATCAATGATGTCTCACACACCTGGGGCCTGACCAGGGCAAACTGCAGCTGTGAGTAAGTAGGCACCAGCTGTTACACCAAGCACTGCCCTAAGGTTTTTTTTTCCTGTGATATAGATATAGAGATATATATATATATACACACACACATATATACATACACACACACATCCCCCAGTTCTTTTTTCTATACAGCAAAAAGATCATGTTCTGTCTTCTACCACTCTGAGAGAATGAGACCACCACGAAACCAACCTGCCAAGAAAAACAAAACCTTAAAAACAGCAGCACGATCAGCAATTGTAGGCAAAGCAGGAGCTCTTTCCCGCCAACCAAGGAGACTATCCATGGCTTGGGCAATGGAGAAACCTTGGACTAAGCCGGAAAGAAGCGGTACACCACTAAGACAATCAGTTCAACTACTGTAGATTCGCCTACCCAAGAAACCCCAGAGAAAGAACCAAACTAGAAGTCGGGCGACCCCAGGAATCAAGATGGCCTAGGCCTGCTGAGAGGAGCCTCCTAGCCCTATTTTAAGGGCTTACAGTACCTCCCCACCAGTGATCATAAACATCCATGCCTGAGATGAGAGAAGGACAAACGGAGTCCGTGGAAGCGGACCTGCTCTCCAGTCCGACCACCACCATGCCGAACGGACCAGCCCCCATGTACTACAAATAAACCAGACACCTACCCGGACTCAATGTGGAGATGATATATCAGGGAGGAACTCTCTGCAGACACCCCCCTTGATCAAAAGGGACCTCTGCTGCTTCACTGCCAGCATGTTGACCTGGCCTGCCAACGATCAAGAGAAACTCCAGGGAGTAAGAGTAACCTTGCAACCTGGGCCCTAAGAGCTTCCATTGCAGGCCCGATAGCTTCTACTACCTTAAAGAAACCCTGTCCGTGGCTTATGCCATAACCTTCTGAGGTGCGAAGGAGAACAGAGGTTACACTACCTCTTTTTCCTTTTGTCTACTTTTTTTTTTTTTTTTTTAGCACAAACATGCCCAAGAGCCATGTAGTTCATTGACTATGCCACCGAAGCACGGAAGAAGTGACTAAGCAGATCCACAGAAAGTAGCTTGCCCTAGAATGCAAGGGGAACTGGGTGTCAGCTTCTGGGCTCCTAGCCCATTAAATATAGTTCTAAACAGCAGGTAATCCACCCTTTGTTATCACTACAACCGCCTGACACAGCCAAAGATGGGAGAAGGGAATTTTTGAAAAAAACCCAAAAAACAAAAAAAACCCCACACAAACCCCACTGCCTTCCCGCAGTCGGAGATGGCTGAAACCAGGCTCACTTAATCCCAGCAGCCCAATCAGCTGAGCCTAGCTCAAGCAAACCTAATACCTTCCTAAAATGCCAAGTAACAGAGGCTACAAACCAGCAGATATCTTGGCCTCAGACCACCAGGGGCTTAGCCCCTGCGGACTAAAGCATTGAGCAAGTGTCACAGAAAAATAGCTCCTAAATTAAGAGACCACAGGGGTAATGGACATCAAGGAACCAACCACTAGGGCCACTCCAATTAAACAAGACCCAAAATAGAAAATATACTAGTTCATAAACTGAGCTTCCCTTCTGTTTGAATAAAATGGAGGGCTGACAGAGAAGCGACTTAGAGCAACACAGATGAACTTAGTTGGGATGAAAATCAAAATAAACCAGGACCACATAATACAACTGAGTTTAGAAGAATTCAGCTCATGACCACTTCACTTAGAAGAACTCAAAACAATCAAGAGACATGCAGATAAAAGTTGGGTAAAATCAGCGCAAAACAGAACAACGCAGGTGCACTCTATTACCTTATCAGTTTAACACCAGCAAACCCAGAGACACCTAGGCAAAGCGTAGTTACTCATCTGTAACAGGTGATCTCCGGGAACAGCAGGAATTTAGCCTTCACATATGGGCGACGTCGGTACCAACGCAGCCCACACAGAAACGCTCCCCAGCGTCCAATAGGAAAGCTTTTGGGAGCATCCCACTGCACCTGCGTAGATGCCTTCCCGCCTTTCCAGCTCTCCCTCCTCAGTTGAATTTGTAGCTGAGATAAAGAGAGAGAAGGAGAAGACAACCTACAACTCCCAGGGGGAGGAGGGTGGGTTGTGAAGACTAAATTCCTGCTGTTCCCGGAGATCATCTGTTACAGGCAAGTAACTACGCTATCTCCAGGAACAAGCAGGAATGTAGTCTTCACATATGGGACTCCCTAGCTCAGAGATGCCAGAGAGATGACCTCGGAGTTGGCTGTGGAATCACAGGTATAACTAAGCAGGACATGTATCCTCCCAGGATGTCTGGTATCGAAACCCGGGATGGAGAGTAGGAGTTGATTTAAGTCTGAGAGATGCTGGAGAACAGCTTGGCCAAACAAGGCATCCTGGCGGGAGTCCTTGTCCAGGCAATAGTGAGCTGCAAAAGTGTGGACAGAAGACCAAGTTGCGGCTTTGCAAATCTCATCAATCGCTACACAGCGTAGATTTGCCATAGAGGCATTCATAGCTCGAACATTATATGTGCAGTGACATGACCCTCGAAAAAGAGTCCTGCCTTTTAGAACATAAGAACATAAGATATGCCATACTGGGTCAGACCAAGGTCCATCAAGCCCAGTATTCTGTTTCCAACAGTGGCCAATCTAGGTCATATGTACCTAGCAGTTTCCCCAAGGGACACAGGTTCCACAATGCTTGTATTGGTTCAAGCACTGATATCCTGGGTCCCTTCTTAATAATGGTTTATGGACCTTTCCTCCAGGAACTTGTCCAAACCTTTTTTAAACCCAGCTACACTAACAGCCTTTACTACATCCTCTGGTAACAAATTCCAGAGTTTGATTACACGTTGAGTGAAAAAATATTTTCTTTTATTAGTCTTAAATAGTTTACCCTGTAGCTTCATTGCATGTCCCCTAGTCTTTCTATATTCTGATAAGGTAAACAATCGATCTACGTTTACCCGTTCCACTCTGTTCATTAATTTATAGACTTCTATCATATCTCCCCTCAGCCGTCTCTTTTCCAGGTTAAAGAGCCCTAACCTTTTTAGCCTTTCTTCATAGGAGTATCCTTCCATCCCCTTTACCATTTTGGTGGCTCTTCTCTGAACCTTTTCTAATAACGCTATATCCTTTTTAAGATACGGCGACCAGAATTGCACACAATATTCAAGGTGCGGTCTCACCATGGAACGATATAGAGGCATCATAATATCTTGTGTTTTATTTTCCATTCCTTTCCTTATCATACCTAGCATTCTATTTGCTCTCTTGGCCGCTGCTGCACACTGGGCCGAGGGTTTTAACATGGTAGCCACAATGACGCCTAAATCTTTTTCCTGGGTAGTGGTTCCTAATGTGGAACTTTGCATCGTGTAACCATAGTTTGGGTTGTTCTTCCCCTAGGTGCATAACCTTGCACTTGTCCACATTAAATTTCATCTGCCATTTTGATGCCCAGTCTTCCAATTTATCAAGATCCTCTTGCAATTTTCCACAATCCTCTTGGGTTTTAACAACTTTAAATAGTTTTGTGTCATCTGCAAATTTGATAACCTCACTCGTTATTCCACTTTCCAGGTCATTTATGAATATGTCAAAAAGCAGCGGACCCAGCACAGATCCCTGGGGTACACCACTATTCACCTTTCTCCATTGGGAAAATTGGCCATTTAGCCCTACCCTCTGCTTTCTATCTTTTAACCAGTTCCTGATCCACAATAGTACACTGCCTCCTATCCCATGACTCTTTAGTTTTGCCAAAGGTCTCTGATGAGGGACCTTGTCAAAGGCTTTCTGAAAGTCCAGATAGACAATATCAACTGACTCACCTTTGTCCACCTGATTATTCACTCCTTCAAAAAAACATAACAGATTAGTAAGACAAGATCTTCCTTGTCTAAAGCCATGTTGGCTGTCTCCCATTAGGTCATGACTATCTACATGCTGAGTAATTTTATTCTTTATGATGGTTTCTACCATTTTTCCCGGTACTGATGTCAGGCTCGCTGGTCTGTAGTTTCCCGGATCACCCCTGGAACCCTTTTTAAAAATTGGTGTTCCTTTTCATAAGCAAAGGAGATGCAGTCTGCTATCCACTTGGAAAGAGTTTGTTTGGATAATGGCAATCCCAGGTGACTCAAGTCAAAGGAGATGAAAAGTTGGGAAGCTTTTCTGGGCTCTTGAGTTCTCTGGAGATAAAAAGGCCAAGGCACGTTTGCAATCCAGAGTTTGAAGGTTTGCCTCTGCCCTAGAGGAATGAGGTCTAGGGAAAAAAAGACAGGAAAGTAGACTGACTGGTTTAAATGGAAGGGCGAGACCACCTTCGGCATAAAAGTGAGGATGAGTCCTAAGGACTACCTTATGGTGGAATTGTGTGTAAGAAGGGTCAGCCACCAGAACTTGGAGCTCACTAAAGCGTCTTACTGAAGTGAGGGCAATAAGGAAGGAGACCTTCCATGTGAGAAACTTCAGTGAAGTAGTAGGTAGAGGTTCAAAGGACGGCTTGAGAAGCTGTCCTAAAACAACATTAAAATCCCATGCCACTGGAGGAGGCTTAATGGGAGGTTTGGTTAATAGAAGACTCTTCATGAAGCGTGCTACAAGTGGCTGAGAAGAGATGGGCTGGCCATCTAAGGGCATGTGAGAGGCCACATTGCGCTTAGGTGTACTCTTACCAAATTGGTTTTGAGTCCAGAAGAAGATAGATGGAGGAGATACTCATGTAATGCCTCCACCAGAGCTCAGAAAGGTTAAGATCCCTCTCAGAACAACAGATAGCGAATCTACGCCACTTGAAGGTGCAGGAGCGCCTGGTGGATGGCTTCCTACAAGCCAAGCGGATGTCAACCTCCTGGGAAAGGTTAATGTCTTTGAAGGCTAAGCCCTCAGCAGCCATGTGGTAAGATGGAAGGACTGCAGAATGGAATGGAGCAATGTTCCCTCCTCCTGAGATAAGAGATCTGGAGCAGCCCAGATCTATGGGTTGAGTCAGAGACAGACATAGAAGGAGAGGATACCATGGTTGTCATGGCCAGCGTGGGGCTATGAGTATCATGTAGCACTTGTCTCTCTGGAGTTTGAAAAGAGTCTTGGGAATGAGGGGAATGGGAGGGAAGGCATATAGGAAGCCTTGACCCCAGTGGAAGTGAAAAGCATCCACCTGCTGACTGTCCGGTGCAGGAGTCCTGGAGCAGAAGCAAGGAAGCTTGGCATTCTGAGGACTTGCGAACACGTCTATCTCTGGGGTTCCTCAGATCTGAAAAATGTGAGCGACTGTCTGCATGGAGAGACCACTCGTGGGATAGGACTCGACTCAGTTTGTGCGCCAAGAAATTGTGTTTGCCCGGAAAATACACCGCATGCAGGTGAATGCGATGCTGTATGGCAAAAACCACAGATGCAGGGCCTCGCTGCAGAGGGTCCAAGAGCCTGTTCCACCCTGCTTGTTCAAGTAGAACATGGCTACTTGATTGTCCATCTGGACTAGAACTGTGCGGAATCAAAGATGGTCCTGGAACACTTTGAGAGCATTGTGAATGGCTCTGAGCTCCAGCAGATTTATGCGGAGTTGTGACTCCTGATGAGACCAGAGCCCCTGAATGGAGAGATTGTCCAGATGAGCTTCCCAGCCCAATTTGAATGCATCCATGATCAGGGTACAATGATGTGCTGGCATCTGAAAAGGTGACCCTATTAGGAGGTTTTCTGGGGATTATTACCACTGGAGAGACTAAATTAGGCAGGTAGGGACCATTATTTTGTCTCCCAGGCGACCAGATGCCTGAGACCACTGGGAAGCCAGAGTCTATTGAGCTGCGCACATATGTAGACGAGCATATGGAATAACATGTACTGTTGATGCCACATGGCCCAGAAGTTGTAGCATTTCTTGGGCAGTGAGACAGTTCTTGAGGCATGCCTGAGATGCTAATTGATTGAGTCGAGCGCAGCAGAGTTGGGACAGAAATGCCTTTGATTGCTGAATGTCTAGGACAGCCCCTATAAACTCTAGAGTTTGAGAGGGGACAAGCTGGGACTTTAGAAGATTTATTACAAAAAGAAAAATTGAAACATAAGAAACATGGCGACTGAAAAAGATCACATGGCCTGTTTAGTCTGTCCTTCCATATCAACCACTACAACAGTCCTCTTTTTTCCTTTAGAGATCCTCTGTGTTTGTCCCATGCTTCTTTGAATTCAGATACAGTCCTCATCTCTACCACCTCCACTGGGAGACTATTCCATGGATCCACCACTCTTTCCATAAAGAAATATTTCTGCATATCACTCCTGAATCTATCCCCTTTCACCCTCATCCCATGTCCCCTTGTAGCAGAGCTTGCTTTCAATCGAAAGAGGCTCTCCTCCTGTGCATTTATGCCATGGAGGTATTTAAACGTCTCAATCATATCACCTCTATCCTGCCTTTCCTCTAAGTGTACATATTAAGATCCTTAAGTCTGTCCTCATATACTTTATAATGAAGACCACTAACCATTTTAGTAGCCACCCTTTGTACTGACTCCAGCCTGTTTATATCCTTTTGAAGGTGCGGTCTCCAGAATTGCACACAATGCTCCAAATGAGGTCGCACCAAAGACTTATACAAAGGCACTATCACCTCCTTTCTTCTGCTGGCCATTCCTCTCCCTATGTACCCAAGCATCCTTCTAGCTTTTGCTGGCGCCTTTTCTATCTGTTTAGCTACTTTACGATCATCAGACACAATCACGCTTAGTTCCCACTCTTCTTTAGTGGACAAAAGTACTTCACCCCCTATACTATACAAGGGTGAGATAATCAGGAAGAAGAGGAGTCATTAATTCCAAATCCTTAGCTACCTCTCTAAGGAACATTTATTTTTATTTTTTATTTTATTTATTTAACAAGCTTTTTTATACCGCAACCTTCCGATGATCAGGTGCGGTTTACATAAAACAGTTAAGGAGACAGAAGTGTGTCTCTGTTTTTACATTAAACAAAATCATGAACTATGTACATTAACAGTTGAACTTTTAACTATTAAACTTTGTAGAACTATGTACAGTAGTAAAAGCGAGTTCAACAGTATAAACATCGTAGACAGTGTCAAGGTCAAGTTATCTTGAGGCATTGCGGTATTGGTCTCCGTGTGTTAAATAGATTATCCTTTTTCGTTTTGAGGTTGAGAATTTGCCATTGGTCCGTAGTGGGAGATAAAAAGGTGAGTTTTTAGGTTTTTGCGTAGGTCTTTAAGGTCTGTTAAGGCTCTGATTTCATCAGGTAGAGAGTTCCAGAGTATAGGGGCTGCATGGGAGAATGCTTTTTTATTTGTTGTTTTTTTGGTCTTTGTGAATTCTTTTGGGATCCTTATTTTATTGGCGTTGCCTCTTCTATATGCACATTGGGGTGTGTCTTTAGTGATTAGTTTATTTAGGGTAGTTGGGGCGGTGTTATTTAATGCTTTAAAAGTGGTTATTATTAATTTATAGTTTATTCTACATTGAATGGGGAGCCAGTGTAGTTTGGCTAGATAGGGTGATATGTGGTCAAAAGGGTGTGCCTTCATTATGGTTCTGGCTGCAGCATTTTGAGCCAATTGGAGCCTTTTGATGTTTTGGTTAGTTGTGCCTAATAGAGAGAGGTTGGCGAAGTCAAAATGTGGGGTGATAATGGCTTGAATGATGCTTAGGAAGTCTTGCAGGTGGACTAGGGGGCGTAATTGTTTTAATACTTTGAGTTTAAAGTATATTTTCTTTGTTGTATTTCTTATGTGTGTGTTCATACTAAGGTGTGTATCTAGTATCACCCCTAGGTATTTTATTTCTTTTTTTATGTGGATGTCATGGTTCTGAAGTGTAATGTGGGTGGGGGGGGGTATAAGATTTGTTTTTTGTTATAATCAGTATGTCAGTTTTGGAATGATTAATAAAGAGGTTGTGGTCTTCTAACCAAGTTGCTAACTCCTTGAAACAATCTGTTAATAGTTGGAGTGGAATCGTAGGGATTGTGAAAGGAATGTATAGCATGATGTCGTCCGCGTATAAGTGATAATGGATTTTGAATTTTTTAAAGATATTGCAAATTGGTTGTATATATGTTAAATAGAAGAGCAGAGAGCGCAGAACCTTGAGGGAGGCCTATTTCCTGTTTATATGTGTTAGAGGTTTGAGCATTGATCCTGACAGTTTGAGATCTATTGGATAGATACGATGTAAACCATTTAAGAACTATTGAGTTGGCACCTATTTGAGTAAGCCTATTGAGCATTAGTGTGTGGTGGACACTGTCGAAAGTGGCGGATATGTCTAGAAAAAGTAGTAGGAATGCGTTTTTAGGGCTGTCTATTCCTCTTATTAGTGTGTCTAGGAGGACCGTTAAAAGAGTGTCTACTCCATGACCAGGGCGAAAGCCATATTGTTGGTCGTCAACAGGAGCTGATGTGTCAATGTGTTCTTGTGTTTGTGTTTGAACTACTTTTTCTATGAGTTTAGCCATAAATGGTATACTGGAGATGGGTCTATAAGAAGTTGGTAAGGTTTTGTCCATAGTATTGTTTTTTTTAATACCCATATAGAGTATGTAGGAACTGATCCTGGCCAATGACATGGAGGCCTGAAAACAATGTCGACCAAAGGCATCTAGGATTCTTGATTCCCTACCTGGAGGGTTCGAGGAATGCATCTTAGCACTCTTTATTCAACGCACTGCCGATTCCATCACCATGGAATAGTGCGGCAATTGAGTCTTTTGAAAACCGGGACACTCCAGTACCCGGTACATGGTATCAAGTTGTCAGGTATGTGGAGAGATAGTAAAGGGTGTCTCCCACATATGAAGCATAAGGTCGTGAAGTATGCGATGGATAGAGAGCATAGCAGCCTCCTTCGGGGCTGTAGGGTACTGAAGAATTTCAAGTTCTTTGGCCCTAGGCTCTCTTTCTCAGACATCACCATTATGGACAGACCCTGAGCAACATCGCGAATAAAGTCTTGAAAAGACATGTCCTCTGAAGGAGACATGCGACGTTGTGGAGACTGAGATGGGTCTTCCAGGATAGTTCTCATGTCCCGGGTATCAGCCGATTCATCATCCGATGAATCCGAAGACACAAAGTATCGACAGGCAGGGTGTTCCCGCTCTGCATGTACTCAGTACCGACTGAAATCAGTAGCTAAGGCTTGCCGTGCCAGCACCTCGGTACTGGATACTGATTCGAGGGCCGGCATGGGCGGTAGCATGGTAAGCGGCAAAAAAGTTGATGCAGGTTGTGTCTGTACCGGAACCGGTATGGATGCCTGTGGAATCGACTGTAAAGGTTTTACTGGTACAGAGGCTGCCAGTAAGGCCGTTAAGCTCCGCTCGATGGCCAGGATACATTGATCCATGGAGCTCACCAATGCTTGGGTATCAATACCAGAATTGCAGGCCATGATCCACGAACATAGCACCAGGCGCTCTCCAGAGGTGGAGGCCTTGGGAGCATCCTGGGACTCCACTAAGGCTTTGGAGGAAAGGTCCTCCCGCCGGGGTTGTTTGGCCGGTGTATCCCCTTCCAGGGCAATGCCTGAGGCATCTCGATACTTAGGAGATCTACCCTTGGAGGGCTGGCCAGTCTTTAATTAAGACTTAGGTTTCGATACCTGAGATCCTTGGGAGGAAGATGAAGCTCTCGATGACGTTGATGCTAAAGATATTGCACCAGAGGCAAAGAGGGTGCCCAGCTTTGCAGCTCGATTCTGTAGGCCTCTCTTTGTCATCTTCCTACAAAGAGGACATTCTGATAGTTGATGATCCAGTCCTAAGCATTTTAGCACCAGTCAAGGGTTCTGTGGCCGAAATGGTACTGCCACATTTCGAACACTTCTTAAAACCGCTGAATGGTTTTTCCATTTTGTCTGTCAAAACAGGAGGCCTAAGCCTAAGATGGTGTCGATGCGCCTGAAGGAAAGAAATAATTCTTTCCCTCACATTAGATTTTTTTTGGAAGAAAGAAAGTAAGCAAGCACCGACGGAAAGGCAGACGCGACCACAAAATAAGAAAGTACGAATTTTCTGCAGTGACAGGAATTGCTTCTTCTCAGCTCCGCGGAAAACAAAGAACTGAGAAGGGAGAGCTGGAAAGGCGGGAAGGCAGCTACGCAGGAGCAGTGGAATGTTCTCAAAAGCTTTCCTATTGGACGCTGGGGAGCGTTCCTACGCAGGCCCCGTCAGTACCGACGTCACCCATATGTGAAGATTACATTCCTGCTTGTTCCTGGAGATACACAGTTAAGGTGAATTCAGAGCAAACCAAATCAAGTCAGGTGCACTCAAATTACCTTAATCCAGACTAACAAATCCAGAGACCTGTAGGTAAACTCATGTTATGAGAATTTGGAGCCAAACAAAGCAAATCCAGTACACCTAGAAACTTTAGTTCATGTTAAATCCAACACTAACCCCAAGACATGCTGGTAAACTCTGCTTAGGAGAATTCAGAGCAACCCAGGATCCTCCAGGTGTCCTTAGCTTACCTTATCTTCATTCAGATTAAGATCAATGAACCCAGACCTGTAGGCGAACCAGCTCCGGTGAAGCTGGAGTAACCAGAACCATTTAGGTTCCCGCAGCTTACCTCAGTTAGGTTAAGACAAACCAAGAGACCGACCTGCAGATGCACCTGCAGTTCAGAAACAACGAGGCGCCTTAGCTTACCTTAATTCAGGTTAAGATAAACAAAGCCAGAGGCCTATAGGTGCACTTAGTTCAGGAAAATTCAGGGCAAACCAGAACAATCGGGTGCCATTACATTATCGTATTGTCAAATAATATTCCCTGAATGCAGTTTCAGTCAACACAAAGTGAAATGAAACATAAACCAGGGGACCTGAATTCTGGCCAAACAGAGGCAGTTAGAGTAACTGAATGCACAACAATGGCAAAGGAAATCAGAGTCACATAAAAAGAAGCATCAGCGAAAATGATTACCTCTAACCTTGCAACCACCCCTAGCCAAACTCCTCAGATGATTCAGAGACCCCTTAAACATGCAATTCTGCCAACTAAGAGAAACCAAGTAGTGATGGTTTACCGCCTAAGAGGGCTGACCAGCGAATGAGAAACAAGGTCGTTTTCCCAGACCCAAAATCAACTAACTAATCAGGCATGCCAGCTGAGCGCTGCAAGAAAGCAGTTACTCACCTGTAACAGGTGATCTCTGGGAACAGCAGGAATAAGTCTTCACATATGGGTTTCGTCGGTACCGACGGAGCCTGCGCGGGAACGCTCCCCAGCATCCAATCAGAAAGCCTTTGGGAGCATCCCACAGCGCCTGCGTGCAGCCTTCCTGCCTTTCCCAACTGTCTCTCCTCAGTTGAGTTTTAGAGCTGAGACAAAGAGAGAGAGAGGGAAAGGAAAGAGAGACAGAGAGAGAGACAACTCCTAGGGGAGGTGGGTGGGTTGTGAAGACTTATTCCTGCTGTTCCCAGAGATCACCTGTTACAGGTAAGTAACTGTGCTATCTCCAGGAACAAGCAGGAATGAGTCTTCACATATGGGGACTCCCTAGCTTTAGATGCCAGGGAGAGATCCCAGAAGTTGTGTGTCCCTGGGATAGGGCTGCACTTCCCCACATGGATCTCTGTCATCCCATGAGGGATGGTGGGTAGGAGTTGATTAAGTATGGAACAGGTGTTTAAGAACAGCCTGACCAAACAAGGCATCCCGGCAGGAGTCCTTGTACAAGCAGTAATGGGCTGTGAAGGTATGAACCGAGGCCCAAGTGGCTGCTCGACAGATGTCATCAATAGACACAGAGTTGAGATGAGCCATTGAGGCTGCCATGGGCTCTCACATTGTGAGCTGTGACATGGCCCTCCAGAGAAAGGTTCTTGCTCTGATAGGCGAAAGAAATACACTGGGCAATCCAGTTAGATAGTGTTCTCTTGGAGACTGGTAGTCCCAAATAAGAAGGTTCAAAAGCAACAAAGAGTTGAGAGGACTTTCTATGTTGCTGTGTCGTCCTCTGTAAGTAAAAAGCCAGAGCTCTTTTACAGTCCAGGGTATGAAGACTCCTCTCTGCACTTGATGCATGAGGTCCTGGAAAAAAGACAGGTAGGTAGACCTCTTGGTTGAGTTGAAAAGGCGAGACCACCTTAGGCATAAAGTGTGGATTAGTCCTAAGGACCACCTTGTCATGATGGAACCTTGTATATGGTGGATTAGCTACGAGTGCTTGCAATTCACTAATATGACGTGCTGATGTGATTGCAATAAGAAAGATAACCTTCCAAGAAAGGTATTTCAAGTAGGTGGTAGCCAAAGGTTCAAAAGGCGGCTTCATAAGCTGACCAAGAACCAAGTTTAAGTCCCATGCCACCGGGGGTGGTCTAATGGGAGGCTTTGTTAAAAGGAGGCCTCTCATGAATCGGGCTACAAGATGAGAGGAAATAGGTTGTCCATTTAGAGGCTTAAGGGAAGCTGCAATAGCACTCAAATGGACCCTTACTGAATTTGTCTTAAGGCCTGCATTAGACAGATGGAGGAGATACTCCAGCAAAGATTCCAGAAGTATGGCAAGGGGGTTAAGACCCTTCCCAGAACACCAGATAGTAAACCTCTTCCACTTGAAATCATAAGAACATTTAGTGGAAGGTTTTCTGGAAGCATAAAGAACATCTTTCACTTGTTGAGAAAGATGAAGATCCTGGAGATCTAGGCCTTCAGCAACCAAGCCCTGAGATGCAGAGACTGGGGATTGGGATGCCACAACTTTCCGTCCTCTTGAGAGAGGAGGTCTGGAGCAGACCCTAACTCCAGAGAGGGAGCTTGAGAGAGATGTAGAAGCAGAGGGTACCATACTTGCCGTGGCCAATGTGGAGCTATGAGAATCATGTGGCCTCTGTCCCTCTGAAGCTTGAACAGGGTTTTGGGAATTAGGGGAATGGGTGGGAAGGCATAGAGGAAGTCTTGACCCCAGTGAAGGAGGAAAGCATCCCTTGCCTGAACTCCCTGAGCCAGAGTTCTGGAACAGAACCGGGGAAGTTTGGCATTCCACGGACTTGCAAAGAGGTCTATGTCCAGGGTTCCTCAAATTTGAAAAATCTTGGACACCTGGTCCATATGTAGGGACCACTCGTGTGGAAGCAGAACTCGACTGAGCCTGTCTGCCCAAGAGTTTTGAACGCCTGGAAGATAAACTGCCAGAAGATGAATGTGATGCTCTCTGGCAAGGGCCCACAGTCGCAAAGCTTCGTTGCAAAGCAACAGAGAGCCAGTTCCTCCTTGCTTGTTCACATAGAACATGGCTACCTGATTGTCCATGTGGATAAGGACTGTCTTGTGGCTGAGCAGGGTGTGGAAAACCTGCAGAGCAAGGAAGATTGCTCTGAGTTCCAAGAGATTGATATGTAGACAAGTCTCCTGTGGGGACCAGATGCCCTGGGTGGAGAGGTCTTGCAGATGAGCTCCCCACCCAATTGGAGAAGCATCTGTTGTAAGAGTTGCTTGGGGTAGAGACTGTTGAAAGGGGGACCCCAGCAACAGGTTTTGAGGGGACGTCCACCACTGGAGGGACAAAATGAGATGACTTGTGTTTGCTATTTTGTCTGACAGGCAGCCTAATGCCTGGGTCCATTGGGTGGATAAAGTCCACTGAGCTGCCCTCATGTGAAGGCGAGCATATGGTACCACATGCACGGTGGATGCCATGGGGCCTAGCAACTGTAACATCTCTCGAGCAGTTAGGAGGGGCTTCAACTCTGCTTGAGAAGCTAACTGCACCAAGCGAAGGCAACGGGCCTGGGGAAGATAGGCCCTTGCCCTTGTGGTATCCAGCAATGCCCCTATAAACTCCAGGGACTGAGTAGGGATCAAATTGGATTTTGGGATGTTTATTACCAGCCCTAAATAGTGAAGGATATGCATTGTGCAGGTTAGAGAACTCTTGGCCTCTGATTGAGTGGGAGCTCGAATGAGCCAGTCGTCCAGGTAAGGGAAGACGAAAATTCCCAGGGTGCGCAGAAAAGCAGCTACCACTGCCATGCATTTCGTGAACACCCTTGGTGCAGAGGCCAGACCAAAAGGGAGCACTATGTATTGATAGTGCTTCTCTTGAAAAAGGAACCGAAGGAACCTTCTGTGAGTTGGATGGATGAGAACATGAGTGTACGCATCCTTGAGATCTAGAGAACAAAGCCAATCCTGACTCTGAAGGTATGGCAGCAGAGTTCCCAGAGAAACCATCTTGAATTTTTCCTTGACTAGGAATTTGTTCAACTCTCTGAGATCTAAGATGGGTCTGAAGCCCCCTGTTTTCTTTGGAATAAGAAAATAGGGGGAGTAGAAGCCTGTGCCCTGTTGTTGAAAAGGCACTTCCTCTATTGCCCCCTGGGCAAGGAGAGTGGCAACCTCCTGCCCCAACAGGTTGAGGAGGGAGGTTGGAGAATTGAACTGGTGCACTCTTGTGAGAGGGGGCAATCTTGAAAAATGAAGTTTGTACCCCTCTCTTATGATGGAGAGTGTCCAATGCTCTGCTGTAATTTGCCCCCATCTGGGAGCAAAGTGACATAACCTTCCTGGAATGGTGGAGGGCTCTGGTCCTTCTAGAGCCAGGAAGGCTAAGTTCTCTAGCGGAAAGTCAAAGGCCCTGAGGGGGCTGAGGTTGCTGGGCTGAAGCAGGCCTAGCAGCCTCTGCTTTGCTCTGTTTGGATGATTGCTGACGTTTGGTAGGGAACTGAGCTGCAGAAGATGCCCGCTGACCATAAGCAGGATAGAATCTTCCCTTTTTAGAAAAAGGTGTTTTCTTGAATAACCTTTTCTTAGCAGGAGCAGCTGTGGATTTGGATAGTCTATCCAAAGCAGAATTTTCAGCATCCATCTGATTGGCTTTTGCTTGCCAATCCTTACCAAACAGGTTCTCACCTGTACAAGGGATATTTCTCAATTCATCTTGAACCCAGATCTCCAAATCAGATGCTTGAAGCCAAGCAATCCTACGTGCACCTATGGCAATAGCTGAGGCTCTCTTACGCATTCAAAGGAGTCGAAAGCTGCACGGGTGGAGAATTTGGAGATATCTTGGGCATGTTTGAGCCCAGTGAGAAAGTCCTGCCTTTTATCTTCAGACATAAAAGGACTTAAAGTCTGCAAATGGTCAGTGACTTCTTTTAAGAACATTCCCATCTAGAGACTATAAGAATTAATTCTCGCAGCAAGCACGGAAGTTTGGAAGACTCTTCTTCCAAAAGCATCCAGGGTTCTACATTCACATCCTGGAGAATTAGAGGCATGTCTTTTGGCACTTCTAATCTTTCTCATTGCAGACTGTGATAAGGAAGCTTATCATAGCTCAGGAAGGAGCTATAGAAAAGGTGAAGTGACTCTGAACAAGCAACCTGTCAGTTCTGGTAGAAATAAGAAAACAGAATTTTCCCATAAAAGACTACCAGTCCCAGAATGCACCAGGTTTCCAACAGCCATTAGAGGAGCTGAAGTGGGGAAACGTGTGTTCAATCAGGAGGGCTATGAGGTAATCCCTAAGCACTCATCTCAAAGGGCAGGGCCTGATTCAGCACAGCTGCGCTGTATTAGAGGGGAGCACTCATCTAGGCAGAATAAAGGTAGAGTTTATTCTACAGAGAATTATCCTCATTATCCTGAGAATCAGCTTGAGCTTGATCATCAGTTTCATCTGAAGGATCATCAGAAGCAGAAGCCAAACCGGACGGACAGAGAAGGAAAGAAACCCTTTGGAAGAAGGAAGAGAAAAACCTTTGAGAGGTCTAGAAGAGTCCAGAGCAGTACGTATACTGGGAGGCATTTCAAGGGCCAGCATACACCATTGGACTGGGGAAAGCCAGAGGAATGGTGCTGCAGAGCTAGGAAACTCCAGACGCTACCTGTGAGGGAGACGGCTGCACGTGGAAGGGACCCTAAGACCTGTGCCTAAGACCTGTGAAGAGAGATCCAGTGTCCAGGGACCTGGATTGGAAGGCTGGACATAAGAACTGGACTACATACTGGCCAGGCTATATAGAGAGGAACTCTAACAGCAATGGAAGCTCAGGTATGAACACTGATCTATGCCCCAGCTATAACCTTGAAAGACAGCAGGGAAACAAGTATTCTCCTGAAAGTGCTCCATTGAGAGATTCATCTGTGCCAATCCATGATATTGAACCCCATGCTTGTTGGAAGAAGGGGGAATGATTGCAGATGAAGAATGTGTTTATATGGACTGCTCTCTGTCCAAACTCCTTTGGTGATTTTCTGTTATAAAGTACAGCAACCATCACAAAGAAATACAAACTTGTTCTTTAATCTACTCAGAAAAGCTCCTGAAGCAGGATTTGACCCACACAGTAGAAAGCAAGCCAGCTAAGGGATTTCAGCTGGATAACTGCTAGCAATTGAGCCTTACCTAATTGCTTGTGAGCTAGGAGAGAATCACTTCTGAATCTATGTGGGAAGTTATCAGAAGTTAACCTGAAAAGAACAGTTTTTTTCTTTCTTTGTGGCTTTTCGTTTGTTGTTTGATATATGCTAAGAAAACATTAGCTAATGCCTGACAAGTTTGAATGTTGTTTTCCTGATTTTGACTTTGTTTTTCCAAGTTAAACACTGGAAGCAAGTAACCTGATTTATGTGCTACCAAGCATATCTGTGTTGGGAGAAATAACCCCATAAATAAATATCTTATTGGCTTTAACACTTGAGCACAACTAAATTATTGTCAGCAGCTGTGTCTGGTGTGAATGAACTGCATTGCCCACAATCCCTTGCAAATCATATAGATATATGCACTTGCCAAGACTGTGAAGATTCTCACCCAGGCAACCGTCTGACAAGACTCAACCACAATAGAGTGGTGAGGAAGTTGAGTTTTATGGAAACCAGGACAAGGAGGGACACGATACATGGTATCCAACCTGCGAGAATGAGGAGAGGTGGTTAGAGGTGCTTCCCACATCCTCAACATGAGATCATACAGAATCTCATGAATAGGTAAGGTAGCTGCTTCCTTAGGAGTTTTAGGATATTGTAAAATATCTAACTCCTTGGCTCTGGGCTCTGTCTCAGGGGCCACTGTGATAGAGAGGCCCCGAGCCACCTCTCTGATAAAGTCTTGAGGAGACATCCTTCGTTTAGGAGAGGACTCCTCCTGTGGAAGAAGCATCACTGCATCGACTGACTCTTCAGAATCCTCAGAGTCCTCAGAGGAATCGAAGTATCGTCTGTCCGGATGCTCTTGCAAAGCCCGATATCCGTACCGACCGGGATCGGTAATAACCGGTACCGGGGTATCAGTACCGGAGGGCTTCAGAGGACAGAGTACCGGCATAGCGGACACCGATGCCACCAGTACCAAGATCGGTACCGATGGTGATGCTAGAGCCGGTAACGGCAGAGTAGTCTGTTGCGGTACCACGGGCGTCGATGCCACAAGGAAAGCCGCCAGACTGCGTTCTATGGACAGAATCCTCTGATCCATCGACGCCGCCAATGCTTGGAAGTCGGTACCGGTGGAAGCCACCGGTACCCCAGAGCATGGCACCAGGAGATCTGTCGAGGCCACGCCATCGAGATCATCCTGGAACCCCGATGATGATGCTTTAGAGGCCGAAGCCTCCCGCCGGGGTAATTTTGCCAATGCAGAATCCTCGAGGGCAATGCCAGAGGCATCTCGATGCTTAGAAGAAGATCTACCCTTCGAGGACCGGCTGGATTTATGTTTAGTTACCTGAGATCCATGTGAGGAAGAAGCAGCCCTGGAAGACGTCAATGCCACCAAAGCTGCATCAGAGGGAAACAGGGTACTGAGCTTGGCAGCTCGGTTCTGCCGACCTCTTTAAGACATCATAGAACAGGACATACAATCTGTTATGGAATGGTCAGGACCTAAACATTTTAGATACCAGTCATGGGTGTCGGTGACGGAAATGGTACCGCCACATTTTGTGCACTTCTTAAATCCTGAAGCAGGCTTTTCCATATTAAGGAAAAAAAAGGTTTTGGGCCTAAGGCCCAAAGACGCAAGTGCACCTGAATAAAAAGAACGGAAAAAGGTTTTGGTTTTTTTTTACAAGAAGAAAAGAACAAAGACCGGCGGTACCGGTAGAGCGTCGAAGAGGCAGATGCGACACAAAAGAAATAAAGAAAAAAATAAGGAAATTCTTTTGCAGTGACAGGAACACGACCTGCTGGCTCCGCGGAAAAAGAAGAACTGAGGAGAGACAGTTGGGAAAGGCGGGAAGGCAGCACGCAGGCGCTGTGGGATGCTCCCAAAGGCTTTCTGATTGGACGCTGGGGAGCGTTCCCGCGCAGGCTCCGTCGGTACCGACGAAACCCATATGTGAAGACTCATTCCTGCTTGTTCCTGGAGATTTTAGTCTTCATATATGGGTATCGTCGGCACCAATGGAGCCTGCACGAGAATGCTCCCCAGCGTCCAATAGGAAAGTTTTTGGGAGCATCCCACAGCGCCTGCGTGATGCCTTCCCGCCTTTCCCAACTGTCCCTCTCCAGTTGAGTTTATAGCTGAGACAAAAGAGAGAGGAAAAGAGAGAAAGAGAGAGATAGAGAGAGAGATACAACTCCTAGGGGAGGTGGGCGGGTTGTGAAGACTAAATTCCTGCTGTTCCAGAAGATCACCTGTTACAAGTGAGTAACTATGCTATTTCCAGAAACAAACAGGAATGTAGTCTTCACATATGGGGACTCCCTAGCTGCAGATGCCAGGGAGATGGCCCCAGAAAGTTGTGTGCCCTTGTGAAAGGGCTCCACTTCCCCCCATGGATCTCTGGCATCCTACCAGGGATGGTGGGTAGGAGTTGATTAAGTCTGGAACAGGTGCTGAAGAACAGCCTGACCAAACAAGGCATCCCGGCGGGAGTCCTTGTCTAAGCAATAATGGGCTGTGAAGGTATGAACTGAAGCCCAAGTAGCTGCTCGACAGATGTCGTCGATAGACACAGAGTGAAGATGAGCCACAGAGGCTGCCATGGCTCTCACATTGTGAGCTTTGACATGGCCTTCAAGAGGAAGGTTTTTACTCTCATAGGCAAAAGATATACACTGTGCAATCCAGCTGGACAGTGTTCTTTTGGAGACTGGAAGTCCCAAATGACTAGGATCAAAAGCAACAAAGAGTTGAGAGGACTTTCTATGTTGGTGTGTCCTTTGCAAGTAAAAGGCCAAAGCCCTTTTGCAGTCCAAAGTATGAAGATTCCTTTCTGCATTCAAGGCGTGAGGGCTTGGGAAGAATACAGGAAGGTAAACCGCTTGGTTTAAATGAAAAGGTGACACCACCTTTGGCATAAAGTGTGGATGAGTCCTAAGGACTACCTTATCATGATGGAACCTTGTATAAGGAGGATCAGCCACCAACGCTTGCAATTCACTGATGCGACGTGCTGATGTGATTGCAATAAGAAAGATGACCTTCCAAGAAAGGAATTTCAAAGAGGTAGTGGCTAATGGTTCAAAAGGCGGTTTCATGATCTGCCCAAGAACCAAATTTAAGTCCCATGCCACCGGTCGTGGCTTAATGGGAGGCTTAGTGAAAAGAAGGCCTCTCATAAGTCTCGCTATGAGAGGATGAGAGGAAATAGGTTGTCCACTGAGAGGCTTGAAAGAAGCTGCAATAGCACTCAAATGAACTCACTGAATTGGTCTTAAGCCCTGCATTTGATAAATGAAGGAGAGATACTCCAGTAATGATTCCAGAGGTATCGCAAGAGGGTTAAGACCCTTCTGCGAGCACCATATGGTAAACCTTTTCCACTTAAATGCATAAGAGCATCTTGTGGAAGGCTTCCTGGAAGCATAAAGGATATCCTTTACCTGCTGGAAAGGTTAAGACCGTGAAGTTCTAGGATTTCAGCAACCAGGACCTGAGATGCAGAGACTGGGGATTGGGATGCCACAGCATCCCGTCCTCTTGAGAAAGGAGATCAGCAGCAGATCCTAACTCCAGAGGCGGAGCTTGAGAGAGATGTAGGACCAGAGGGTACCACATTTGCTGTGGCCAACGTGGAGCTATGAGAATCATATGACCTCTGTCTCTCTGAAGCTTGAATAGGGTTTTGGGAATTAGGGGAATGGGTGGAAAGGCACACAGGAAGTCCTGACCCCAATGGAGGAGGAAAGCATCCCTGGCCTGACAACCCTGAACCGGAATTCTGGAACAGAACAGGGGATCTTTGGCATTCAGCGGACTTGCAAAGAGGTCTATGTCCGGGGTTCCCCAAATTTGAAACATTTTGGCCACCTGGTCTGCATGGAGAGACCATTCGTGTGGAAGCAGAACTCAACTGAGTCTGTCTGCCCAAGAGATTTGAATGCCTGGAAGATACACCTTGAGGAGAGTAATCTGATGCTCTCTGGCGAGGGCCCATAGTCGCAAAGCTTCGTTACAGAGCGACAGAGAGCCTGTTCAGTCCTGCTTGTTCACATAGAACATGGCTACTTGATTGTCCATTTGGACTAGGACTGTCTTGTAGCTGAGCTGGGTGTGGAATACTCGAAGAGCAAGGAAGATTGCTGTGTAGATAGGCCTCCTGTGGGGTCCAGGTACCCTAGGTAGAGAGGCCTTGCAGGTGGGCTCCCCAACCCAACTGTTGTTAGAGTGGCTTGGGGTAGGGGTTGCTGAAAAGGAGACCCCACCAGAAGGTTTTGGGGTGACTGCCACCATTGGAGGGACCAAATAAGGCGATCTGAGTTTGCTATTTTGTCAGACAGGCCACCGGACGCCTGAGTCCACTGAGTGGATAAAGTCCACTGGGCTGCCCTCATATGGAGGCGGGCATAAGGAACCACATGCAAGGTGGATGCCATGTGGCCTAACAACTGTAACATTTCCCGAGCAGTGAGGTGAGGTTTCAGCACTGCTTGGGAAGCTAATTGCACAATGCGAAGGCAGCGGGGCTGCGGAAGGAAGGCCCTTGTCTGTCTGGTATCCAGCAGAGCTCCTATAAACTCTAGGGACTGAGTGGGAACAAGGTTGGATTTTGGGAAGTTTATGACAAGTCCCAAATACTGAAGGATGCACATTGTGCGAGAGAGAGCAACCTTGGCCTCTGGCTCTGAAGGGGCTCGAATGAGCCAGTCGTCTAAGTAAGGGAAGACGAATATTCCCATGGTGCGGAGAAATGCTGCCACCACAGCCATGCATTTTGTGAACACTCTTGGTGCAGAGGCCAGACCAAAAGGAAGAACCTTGTATTGGTAGTGCTTCCCTTGAAACAGAAAGCGAAGGAAATTTCGGCGAGTTGGATGGATGAGAATGAGTGTACGCATCCTTGAGATCTAGAGAACCTCCACCATTTGAGAGGAATATGTAGTCAGAAGTTGGGATCCCGAGAGTTTTGGGCACGGCCAGGAAAGGATGTATAGGACTCCAAAAATCAAGCTCCGGCCACCTCCAATGAAATCAAAGCAGATCAGCTAAAATTACCCGAACTGCTGTTATAACCTTGCAAAAGCTCCCAGGTCCCACTGCACCTCACTTTCCTTCCCCCCTTATCCTGAGGGATTCACCGTTGCCGGAGGCGTTGCTCACCCCCTGCCAGCCTGCTACGTCTGCCAGGGAGCTGAAGAGCGAAATAGAGAGCAGAACTCCTGGAAGTAAACAACTAGCGTCCAGCTCGTGGGGTTCAGGGCACCAAAAGCCCCCGAATAAATCAACCGTGGTCGCTCAAAATGAACAAGGCTCTCTCTCACTAGAGAGTTTCTTGTTGCTTTTGAAATCCTGCTCTAGAAATAGATGAGAACTGCCGGGGAAGGGCACGACAAGTGATCCCCCCTTAAGCTAGGAAACACCCAGGCCCCTTGCAAAGAGGTGGCTGCCTGTGTGAACCTAAGGAGTAACACAATTTCTTATTTTACCACCCCCCTCCCCCAGGGATGGGGGCCCTGAATACTATATGTGAGGCATGAGCAGCTGTGGCTGTTAGGACAACAGAGAACAAACGATACAGAATTGAAGAGCTGCAATCTTGGTTATACAAACAGGAGTTGCAGCATGACAGAGAATAAGCAATCAAACTGCTGCATACACACAGTCAGAGAAAGGCCCCATTGAGTGCATCCGCTGCCCTCTGGTGGCCATAGACCTTAGCCCAGGCACTCCTTGATTGACAGGTAACTGCTATATTCTTCTGTATATCCTAAGGATTCCTAAACCTGTCCCTGTGAAACACAGGCCTTTGGGCAACTGTCAGTATAGAATACACAAAGGCCCATTTCCAGCCTGTTCCTCCTTACAAATACCTGCTCTGGAACCTAAAACTGGCAATTTGCCTAACTTAGATAAGATGTTGGTTCCCCTATTAGTTAACAGCTCCCTCAGGAAACCTACTTGACAAAAGATTTGTAGAAACCCTTCCCTATCACAGTGGCATTTGTATTTCGAAGCGGCACTGCCCAGGGAGATCTAGTCACAAAATCCACAAACACCAGTAAATACTCATACCCACCTGAACTCTTGTCTAGGGGCCTTACAATATCCACTGCTACGTGATCCAAGGAGTGTTCTATGGCTGGTAGCTTTTCTTAGGCAGCTTCTTAGTAGCTTTCTGATACACTGGACAGGCCTGGCAAAACTTCCTCACTTCCTGATAGATTATCAGTCAAAAAAGTGCATAACTTTCGCAGAACTTTCTTCATTTAAACCCCTCAAAATCCACGGCTATGTGGGTATCTCTTAGCGGTTCCTGTCCTACGGTCTCTCCCATGATTGATTCAGTTTCTATTCCTCTTGTCTCTTCTTTCCGTTACCTGGGGGTTATACTTGACTCCACGCTTTCTTTTCACGAGCACATTTCTTCACTCACTCGGCGGTCCTTTGTGACTCTTCGGCAGATTCGGGCTACTCGTTCTCTCTTTTCCCCTGATTCTCTGGTCACTTTGGTTCTGGCTCTGGTGGTTAGTAGGCTTGATTATTGTAATGTTTTTCTAGCCAACCTCCCTAAATATCAGCTTCAACGTTTACAATCTATTCAAAACACTGCAGCTCGCCTTATCACCTTTTCCCGGCCGTTTGATCATATCACTCCCCTCCTTCTCCGTTTGCACTGGCTTCCACTTTGTTTTCGCTATCAATATAAGTTTCTGATTCTGATTCACCGTGCTCTTCATACTGGTCATCCTTTGTATCTTGCGGATCTGGTTTTTCTTCACATTCCTTACCGTCAACTTCGGTCTCTTCACGCCAACCGTTTATCACTGCCTTCTCCGACACAAGCCCGGTTAGAGCAGACTCGTCATTCCGCCTTTTTCTTTCTCGGTCCATTCCTCTGGAATTCTCTACCACCTTCCCTCAGATTAGAATCTTCTTATCCCCAATTCAAGTCACTACTCAAAACACATCTGTTCACTCAGGCTTTCGACCTTCCTGCCAGTCCCCCTCCCTGACCATAAAGTTGTCTCCCTGTTGTTGTTGTGTGTTTGTTGGTGTTGTTGCACCTTTGTGTTTTTAGTTTTAGTTTTTATGTTAAATTTATCTGGTTAGTTATTTGCTTTTATTGCTGTGCTTTGCTTTTACTTTCCTTTCATTTTATGGCGTTCTTTTCTATGATTTGCAGTGTAGACCTTTTTATTGTACACCGCTCTATGCTTCGGCAGTAGCGGTTGATCAAATGTTTTAATAAAGATAAAGATAAAGAAAGATAAAGATAAGTATCCTCCCTACCATGCTGTGTTCTCCTAGGTGCCCTACCAAAGGATGGCTGTATGCCATGATTAAAAGCACTATTATTTAACAGATTTTTTATACCGCTTTATAACTTTAAGCAAAGTGGTGTACATTGTAACTTAAACTTGGTAATTTACATTAAACAGGGACATTGATAACATGGATTTTTCTGAGGCAAAGGAGGATTAAGTGACTTGCCCAAGGCCACAAATAGTGCTAGTGTGACTTGAACCCTAATTGCTTGGTTTCCAAACCAGTGCTCTAACCATTAGGCTACTTTTCCACTCCCACAACCCTTAGGGATCATCAACTGGTTTCGCCTTCACTGTCCCTACCAATAGTCTACTTACATAACACAGATATATGGGTTCTCTTCCCTCTCTCATCTACCAGTACACCACCTTATACCAATATTCCTGCAGGGTCAGATCTTTCACCTGTTCCCTGGGAAAATTTCATAGCAGGATAATATTTCCTCCCCTAGGGCTTCTACTCCCCCAGAAGGTAGTAGCCCTTTACATTTCTTTTTTTTCCTCTGGACCTTACCCCTCTGGGATTTCCCTGCTTCCCTGACCACCTCTGGAGCTGTAAAGGGAAACAGTTCTCCAAGGGTTACCTCAGGTTCACCCTCTTTAGTGTAGGACTGTGTCCTGGACGAAACTAAGATTAACTTGATGTCCAGCATTCCTTGCCAATCCCACCCTAGGATGACAGGAAAAGGTATTTTTTCAACTATGGCAATGGTCAGCAGTTGGTTTGTCACATCCCAGGTGACCCTCACTTCAAAGGTTTCCTCCCTCCTAACATCTGCATTAACACAGCGCACCTATACTGGCCCCTTATATGTGCCCTGGCTCTTCCAATGCATAGGCATCGAGCCAAGGCACCTGACATTAAGGATTGGTTGCAACCTGTATCTACTAGTGCCTCTATATCCATCTCCCCATCCGAACACCCTTCCTCAAAATACCCATCTTCTGTTAAACCGCCATGGCTTGGCCTAATCCTATCCCCAAAAAGGAAAAGTCCATTTTGGGACATTCCTGTTTGAAATGCATGCCCTTCCTCCTCACAGGAGAAACATTTGAGGGCCCCTCTGGTTTCCTGTTTGGGCCAGCATCCTAGGGTACCTAAACCCCAGTTAAAAGACTCTTTTTGACTGGTCAGCTCCTTCTCCCTATGGCCAAGTTTTGTTTTTTCCCTAGGATTTCTCAGAACCTGTTCCTCAGCATCAAAATATTTTTCAGCTAATGTAATAGCCTCATTAATAGTCTCTGGGACTTGTTGGAAAACCCAGGTTTTTGCTGCGGATAGAAGAATATTCAAAAATTGCTCCAAAACTACTTTCTGAATCAATTCCTGTTTTGTAGCTGATTCTGGCTCTAGCCAATGTGTGCCCAGGTCAATCAATTGATAGGCAACGACCCTTGGGCAATTTCCCTTCTGAAACACCTGAGTCCGGAATCGTTTCCTATAGTCCTCTGGGCTCAGTCCCAGTCTCTTGGATGACTTTTTTCACTTCAGCATAGTCCAGGGCTTTTTTATTGTCCAAGGCTCTGTAGGCAGCCTGTGCCTCCCCCGTTAGAAAGGGCACGAGACAAATAGCCCATTGATTGACCGGCCAGCCTGCTGATAAAGCCACCCATTCAAAAATCATCAAGTAAGCAATGTGGTTATCATCTGGTCCCATCTTAGTTAATGAGAGTCCCTTAAATCCTCAGACGGCTCCATCACTATCATATCTAGACTCCTTCCCACCTCTGTTCTGATGGCAGTCCCTCACTGTTGTAGTCCTAAGGTGAGTGTCTGCAGATCACAAGTCTGAGCTTCCAGTAGCTTCTATAGCAGTTCCTGGAGTCGTGCCTCTTGTTCCAAAGTCCTTGCAAGGCACAAGTTGAAAGCTTCCTGCTGGGCCTTCTGCTGCTTCGTCATCCACTTGAACAACTCTGCTGAGTCCATTGTCCTGAAATAGAAGAGAAGACACTACAGGTACAGTTTTTAAGACAAAATTAGGCCTACTTAGGAGCTTGCCAAATTGGCTCACATGACTCTCCCCTTTATATGTGCCCCGGTATGCTTTACCTTCTGCATGTGTGAGTCTTCAATCTGCCAGTCTTGTTTTGGATCCAAGTCCTCACACTCCTGAAGCCAGTCATCCTCCACCCACAGACGGTTTCATGATTCCCCTCCTGACACCATATGTCCGTCACCGCAATGCTCCTCTGGTCTGGAACTGGTATCCTAGGAGTCATCTCCTGCCTTTGTATTTCCTCTATATGGTAGCACTGTCTCAACTGGGTATCACAAGAAGAGGCTGTTCAACTCTCCTCTCAAGGCCCCCTGAGCTAGAGAGTCTATGAATAATCGTCTCTTTATGCTCATTGTGAAGAGACAAGCTAAGTTATTTCCATCCACACTTTCCACCAGAGAGTTCTACCACTTTTTCCTCCCTTGGAGTCTTCCTTGCCTCCTCCAAGTCCAGAGAAACTCTCCCATATAGAGATCTAGTTCCTATAAGTAAATGAGGTCATACCCTCTTCACTATCACACTTCACCAAAAAGTGTCTGTCCACCCAGTCCCTTTAACACAGTCTCTACTGTCAATGGACTCCAAGTCTCTCTAGGTAAGTAACTCAGGCTTCCAGTTGCCTGGTCGGCCTGCCTCCTCCCATGTAATGGGTAATGCCACTTCCACCCCAAAGAGGCCTTATCTGGTATCTGTCAAGAAGACATCCATGGGTGTTTCGAATAGCGAGTCTCCCACAAACTTGGGTCATCCTGTCTGACTCCATTTCCTTAGAGTCCTCTGAAGGGAGTTCCATCTCTACGTTGGGGGCAGGGGTTCCCTCCCATACTGCCCGGTCTGTGTTACCTATTTTTGGGGACCCAACTCTTTGCTCTGTTTACAAGGGGCTTTCCCTCTTCCTGCCCCCCATCCCAGTGATCGAAGACCCTCCCATCAATGTCAAGACCCTGGGTTCTAGAACAACACTGGGTACCCATGTGGTGTTCTCCTTCTCTAGACCCCTTGCTTTTGGGGATTTATCCAGACTGGCCAAGGAGGTGTCACATGGGTTGCAGTGGGGCTGGCTGGTCCACTAGGCTGACAGGGCTGCTGCATAAGGGTTGCATCTGTAATGGCTTGTAAGACACCACTGTTACAGTGGCAGCACACATACATGCTGCTGCAGTCAAAAAGGAGTCGTGCCAACCCCACTACCACCATGCTGCCATGTCAGCATTGTGTGAGGGTGGAGGTGGCTGTTGCAGCTGGTGGGGGTGGCTGTCACAACAGCTGCAGCCAGCTGCAGATGAAATCTGTGTCCTGGCCCTTTGTGTCAGGTGCAATGCTGCAGTTACCACTGTCAGATGGATCCCACCCAAAAATAAGGTCAGACCGAAATAATATGAGAACACAAGCTATTAAAAAAAACATTTTGTCGGAATTTACCACTCCAGCTCCAGTGATGACTCTCAGTAGCATGGCAAACATATCAGCAGCAGGTACAGCAGAGCACATGGCGATCCCTCCCTTCCGAGCTCTAAGGCAGCAATACGTGTGCCCACATCCCTCAGTGGAGGGTGCAGGAGTGGCATAGTGTGACTAGCTGCATATGTGCAACTTCAGTAAGGCTGCCGACAGCATTGAAGTGGCGGATGTGCCACAACGGCAGGGAGTGAGGGATCACCTGGCATGCTGTCCACCATGATCGGTGGACCCTGGCACCCGGATAGTTTTCCAAGTGGATGGGCTGCCCTTGGGATCAGGATGCCCCCCCACCTGCACATATTGAGTGGATATGTGCATGTGGGGGGAAATATATGCCACTGAGGCAGGAATACTATGGAAGATGATAACAGCCCATTTCAGAGGAAAAATCGGCCACTCTGTCCCCTCACCTGCCAAATGATGACCATAATCTGTGTGTGAACTAGTGACTCCTCCATAAGTATGCACTTAGTCAGGTACAACCATCTGAGCCACATGTGAATCCGAATTAGCTATGGTGGTCTGCAAAATATGAAATTATTCCATGACTGCCCCACAAGCACACACCAGGAAATGGGTAAATTGGTCATTCTTCTTGGACACTCAATGTCTGGAATATATGTGTTCATGTATCATGGCCTGCTCCTTTGACCGGACAGATCCCGTATGTAAGACATGAATGTCAGTTGAACCAGTAGCAGAGCAAGGCAGTGCAACATACACACCTAACAAGATGTCGCTGTCCCACACCTGCCGAACATACTTTGTCAGATAGGTATGGCACAGAGCCTGCAGGGATCTAAGCAGACATAGGCGTACCGCAATTCATGCCCTCATACAGCCTAACAATGACCACATATATACCCGTGGATTGATAAATTCACACAACTGTTCTGTGGCTCCAAACACGGCTAGCATGTATATAAGAAAAGTGTCACAGGTTTAAGACCAGCCAGTGGATCAGGAATGGTGGGTCCAATATTCTTCTGGATAAGCTATGTCCCACATAGACCTGCACTAACTGGGCAACATGCAATGTCACTGCTGCCCGGTTATCTCCCGCTCCTGCCTACAGAATGCCCTGACACCTCCGATGCTAGCTAGACAGCATCGGGGCACATAGGGGACATAGATGGCGATATTCAACAGCACTACCCATGTATGTGCTCTTGAATATCCCCATCTAAGGCATTTACATGGTTTATTAGACTGTAAACCGTGTAAATTCCTTTCGAATATCGGGCCCGGTATGTCCAGGTGCATTAACTTTATCCAACATTTCCAGAACTGTATCAGCATGTGCAACCTGCAACATTCCCTCCAGCATGAGTCCACGCACTTAGCTGTCACACTGACAAGCTGCACCAGCCATGGCTAGATGGCAGAGCATGCTAATAGAACTGGAACACTGAGTGGGCGTTGACAGTGCCCAAACATTGCAGTGCATGCTAATAGCGCCGGCACACTGTGCAGGCGTTGACAGTGCTCATGCATTGCAGAGCGTGCTAAGAGTGCCTGCACACTGAGCTATCATTGACAATAGTAGAGCATCAAAGGAGGCCTAAAGGGCAGGTAAAAATGGCAACCTGCACCACTTTAGGACAGCGGGGTCATTTGTGTGTGTTTGTGTCTCAAGAGGAGTGTGAGCTGCATCAATGCAATGTGCATGCATTTGGTCCCCAGGCTTTATGGCTGTGCATACAACATGCTTCTGGTCTGCTACACAGCAATCCCACATTCTATATGAGACACCATTTTTAAGCAGAAGGTTACTTTTTAGTAAGTAGTTGCAACATGTGGCTATGATGCTATAATGCATTCCCAGTTGCAGCATCGTCTAGGCCCATTTCCACAGCATTCCCCTACACTTACCTCCCAATATGACACTATTGTATAGCTCCAAAATTGCATGCTGGTTTGACTGGAGTGAGCACGGGGAATACATGTGTGTGTGTTGCAATCCTCAGCTCTAACTGAGCCTCCAGACCTCAGGACACACCCATTTGCACAGGTGAGAAGCCAGATCAATGCCTTCTTCCTTACCCACTCCCATTAGACTTTCCCGTCGGATCACCCCCCCTCACAATTAGTCGCTTCCCATCTGCAACAAACCTCCTTCCAGCTGATTTCCCTCTCCTTTCACCTGACTCACAAGCTTCTCTTTAGTTTTCCTCCCTTTCTGACACTTTAAACCATCTTGCTCCATTAAAACCGCATACCTCACGTCGCACCATGTCACAACCTTGGTTTCATTCTGGCCTTCTCCTTCTCCGCTCACAACTTCGCAGGGCCGAGCGACTGTGGAGAAAATCACGTTCCCCTTTCTCTCTGATGGTATTCAAAGTTCAACACTTGCATTATCGATCTCAGATACATCTAGCCAAACAAACCTACTTTTCTACATCTATTTCTTCCGCATCTAACCAAACACGTCAGCTATATAAGGTTCTTCGCTCCCTTACTACACTTAACTCAGGTTCCAACTCCGCATCCCTCCAGTCGGCAACCTCTCCCTCTGCCTACCAAATGGCCTTATTTTTCCATACGAAAATTGCTGATCTCAGGGCTTCCTTACCATACTGCCCCCCTGCCATCCCCTTCCCCTCTCCTCCCTCTCCCCCTCCCTCTCCTTCTCTATCTCATGTTTGGGACTCCTTCCATCCTCTTACCACTGCTGATCTGTTCAAATCCATTACCTCTGCTAATAAAACCACCTGTTCCCTTGATCCCATCCCGTCCTCGTGGCTTCTCGCACCTTCTCTTGCCCTTCTTCCCCCTATTCTAACCATCATTAACACCAGTCTTTCTGTTGGTACCTTTCCTCATTCATGGAAGCATGCACTTGTTTGCCCCCTTCTAAAGAAATCCACCCTCGATTCACTTGTCCCGGCCAACTACCGTCCTGTTTCTCACCTCCCCTTCCTAGCGAAAATATTGGAGAAAGCCGTCTTTGCACAGGTGTCACATCATCTACGTATATTCCACCCACTTCCTTCATCCCCGCCAATCCGGATTCCGTCGTGGAGACGGTGCTTGCTGCTTTCCTTAATGAAATTCACATGGCTCACGACCGTGGTGATTTTTCGGTGGCGGTATCCCTTGATCTTTCTGCTGCATTCGACCTGATGGACCACTCCCTTCTTCTCTCCCGGTTGCGGGACGCTGGCCTTCGAGGGACTGTCTACAAATGGTTTCACTCCTATCTATTTGTACGGTCCTGCTCTGTTCTCCCCTATGCACCATTTGATGCCCCCTCTGATCCTTTCCCCTTTCACTGTGGAGTTCTCCAAGGCTCAGTTTTTGCCCCCCTATTATTTAATATATTCATGGCGCCCCTTGCACTGTTAATACAACAATCAGGCATTTCTGCATTTTACTATGCCAACGACATTATTCTTCTGCACCACGCCTCCCCTCTCTACCCTCTTGATTCTTGCCTTTCTTCTGTAGCCAATTGGCTAGTCTCTAACTGTCTCCATTTGAACATCGCCAAAACTTTGTCCATTTGGTTCTCCCACGGCAGTCCTCCTCTTTCACTGGCCCCCTCCTTTTCTGGCTCACCCATCCCAGTGGTATCTCACTTTCAATACCTAGGTGTCTTCCTAGGTTCTGACCTTTCCTTCCATGAACATATTTCCCATGTTACCAAGTCCTCTTTCTTTTCTCTCCGACAGATTCGTGTCATCCGTCCTTTCTTGACACCTCAGGCCCTCACTACTATCACTCTATCTCTGGTTATTTCTCGTCTTGACTTTTGCAACTCTGTCCTCTCTGGTATCCCTAAATCCCAGCTGATCAGATTACAACGCATACAAAACACGGCCGCACGTCTTATTTCTTATTCCTCACATTGGGAACACATCAATCCCCTTCTTATGAACCTTCACTGGCTCCCTCTGGCTTCCCGTATCCATTACAAACTCCTCACATTGGTCCATCAGGCTATATACACTCACACTCCGCTGTATTTGTCTGATCTTTTACAATTTCATACTCCCAGCCGTTCCCTTAGGTCCATACATATTAACCGCCTTCACCTCCCTTCCCCTTCACGTGCTCATCTCCAATCCACCCATAACGCTGCATTTTTCTTTGCTGGCCCTGCCCTATGCAACTCCCTCCCCACCTTCCTTCGTCTGGAAGAAAATTATCGCTCCTTCAAGGCTCAGCTCAAGACTCATCTTTTTAACAAAGCTTTTGACTTACCCACCGCCCACGTTTAATCATGAGTGCTCCTCTCCAACAGTCCAGTTCAATATTTATGCATGTCTGTTTCCCCAGTCTCTCATTTTCTGTTTTGCCCTATGTGCTCCTCTCTCCTAGTCACGTTCAATGTGTAGCTTTTGTATGCTTGCTCCATCTCTCACTTGCTCTGTCTCTCATTTTCTGTTTGTCCTGTGTGCTCCTCTCTCCTTGTCACGTTTAATGTGCAGCCTTTGTATGCTTGCTCTGTCTCTCGATTTCCTGTCTACCAATGTAACTTCCTTTTCCTTTTCGGTGCCCATGGCCCACCTCTATTTTGTTTGAGTTTGTAAACCGCCTTGCTTTTACCTGAAAGGCGGTATATCAAGTGAAATAAACAATAAACAATAATCCTGACTCTGAAGGTATGGCAGCAGAGTTCTTAAAGAGATCACTTTGAACTTCTCCTTGAACAGGAATTTGTTCAATTCTGTGAGGTCTAAAATAGGTCTGTGTCCTCCTGTTTTCTTTAGAATAAGGAAATAGGGGGAGTAAAGCACAGTTACTTACCTGTAACAGGTGATCTCTGGGAACAGCAGGAATTAGTCCTCACATATGGGTACGTCGGTACCGACGGAGCCTGCGCGGGAAAGCTCCCCAGCTTCCTAGAATGGAAGCTTTTGGGACCTCCCACTGCACATGCGCACTGCCTTCCCGCCTTCCTGAACAGCTCTCCTCAGTTTCGAGTTTATAGCTGAGTCAATAGAGAGAGGACAGGAAGATAGATAGATAAAAGATACAACTCCTAGGGGAGGTGGGTGGGTTGTGAGGACTAATTCCTGCTGTTCCCAGAGATCACCTGTTACAGGTAAGTAACTGTGCTATCTCCAGGAACAAGCAGGAATAAGTCCTCACATATGGGGACTCCCTAGCTTAGATGCGTGGGATCCCCTGTCAAGGTTCGCCATCTTCGTATGGATCTCAGGCATCCATCCTGGGAAGGTGGGCAGGAGTTGTCTAAGAATGGAACAGGTGTTTGAGGACAGCCTGGCCAAACAAGGCATCCCGGCGGGAGTCCTTGTCCAAACAGTAATGGGCTGTGAAGGTATGAACCGAGGCCCAGGTAGCGGCTCGACAGATCTGATCAATGGAAACAGAGTGCAGATGAGCCATAGAAGTTGCCATGGCTCTCACATTGTGAGCTGTGACATGGCCTTCCAGAGAAATGTTTTTACTCTGGTAAGCAAAGGAAATACACTGAGCAATCCAATTGGAAAGTGTACGCTTGGAGACTGGAAGTCCCAATGTGAAGGATCAAAAGCCACGAAAAGTTGAGAAGACTTTCGATGTGGCTGAGTCCTATTAAGGTAAAAGGCTAGAGCTCTTTTACAATCCAGAGTATGAAGGCTCCTCTCTGCACTGGAGGCATGAGGAGCCGGAAAAAATACAGGTAGATATACCTCTTGATTAAGATGAAAAGGCGAGACCACTTTAGGCATAAAGTGGGGATTCGTCCTAAGGACCACCTTATCATGATGAAATCTTGTATAAGGTGGATTAGCCACTAGAGCTTGCAGTTCGCTGATGCGACGAGCGGAAGTGACTGCAATTAGGAATAGTACCCTCCAGGAAAGAAATTTCAAGGAGGTAGAAAATAACGGCTCAAAAGGTGGCTTCATAAGCTGACCAAGCACTAGATTCAAATCCCATGCGACCGGGGGGGGTCTGATGGGAGGTTTAGTGAGGGTCAGGCCTCTCATGAATCTTGTAACAAGAGGGTGAGAGGAGATAGGTTGTCCATTTACAGGTTTCAGGGATGCTGAAATAGCACTTAAATGGACTCTTACAGAATTCGTCTTAAGGCCTGCATTGGAAAGATGCAGGAGATAGTCTAAGAGGGAATTCAAAGGAAGTGCCAGAGGGTCAAGGCCCTGCTGAGCACACCAAATGGAAAAACGTTTCCATTTGAAAGCATAAGACCGCCTCGTGGAAGGTTTCCTAGAGGCATGAAGGATATCTTTCACAGGTTGAGAAAGATTAAAGTCTTGAAGACTTAAGCCTTCAGTAACCAAGCTCGGAGATGTAGGGATTTGGGGTTTGGGTGCCACAAAGTCCCGTCCTCCTGAGACAGAAGGTCTGGTGCAGCTCCTAAGTCCAGGGAGGATCCCTGGGAGAGCTGTAGAAGCAGAGGGAACCACACTTGGCGTGGCCAGCGTGGAGCTATGAGGATCATAGAGCCGTGATCTCTCTGGAGTTTGAACAGAGTCTTGGGAATCAGCGGAATGGGTGGAAAGGCATATAGGAACGCCTGACCCCAATGGAGGAGAAAGGCGTCCGTGGCCTGAGCTTCCTGACACGGAGTCCTGGAACAGAACCGGGGAAGTTTGGCATTCCACGGACTTGCAAAGAGGTCTATGTCCGGGGTCCCCCATTCCTGAAAGATTCTGGTTATCTGGTCCACGTGTAGGGACCACTCGTGTGGCAGCAGAACTCGACTGAGCCTGTCTGCTCGAGTGTTTTGAACTCCTGGAAGGTACACTGCTAGCAGATGAATTTGGTGCTCTCTGGCGAAGGCCCATAATCTGAGAGCTTCGTTGCAAAGCGACAGAGAGCCCGTCCCTCCTTGTTTGTTTATGTAAAACATGGCCACCTGATTGTCTGTTTGAACCAGGACAGTCAGGTTGGCAAGGAGGGTATGGAAGACCTTGAGGGCAAGGTAAATTGCTCGCAGTTCCAGGAGGTTGATATGAAGGGTGGCCTCCTGTGGAGACCAAGTGCCCTGAGTGGAGAGAGTTAGCAGATGGGCTCCCCACCCCAATTGGGAGGCATCTGTTGTGAGGGTTGCTTGGGGTAGCAAGGGCTGAAAGGGAGCCCCCAACAACAGATTCTTGGTGGATATCCACCAATGGAGGGACCAAGACAGACGGTTTGAGGTTTGTATTTGGTCTGAGAGTGCTCCCGACGCCTGAGTCCACTGGGTGGCCAGGGTCCATTGAGCTGCTCTCATATGAAGACGAGCGTAGGGCACCACATGTACTGTGGAGGCCATATGGCCCAGGAGGCGTAGCATTTCCCTGGCTGTCAAGTGAGTACTGGACTGGGCTTGGGAGGCCAAGCTCAGCAGACGCTGACCCCGAACCAGTGGAAGGTAGGCTCTTGCAGTGGTGGTGTCCAACTGGGCCCCTATGAATTCTAGAGACTGAGTAGGGCTGAGTTGAGACTTGGGAAGGTTTACCACCAGTCCCAGATACTGCAGAAGGCTCCTTGTGCGGTCTAGGGAAATCTGGGCCTGCGACTGAGTTGGAGCTCGAATGAGCCAGTCGTCCAGATATGGGAATACGAAAATTCCCATGCTTCTGAGAAATGCGGCTACGACTGCCATGCATTTGGTAAAGACTCTTGGGGCAGAGGCGAGACCGAAGGGAAGTACTCTGTATTGGTAATGACTTCCCTTGAACAGAAAGCGAAGATATTTTCTGTGGGATGGATGGATGAGTAGATGTGTATACGCATCCTGCAGGTCTAGAGAACAAAGCCAGTCCTGACTCTGAAGGTATGGAAGGAGAATGCCCAGAGAGAGCATTTTGAATTTCTCCTTGTACAGAAATTTGTTCAATTCTCTCAGATCTAGGATTGGTCTGAATCCCCCTGTCTTCTTTGGAATGAGAAAATAGGGGGAGTAGAAACCTGACCCTTGTTGATGAAGAGGAACCTCTTCTATGGCCCCTTGGGCAAGCAGAGAAGAGATCTCCTGATCCAACAGGGCTAGGAGAGGAGATGGAGAATTGAAGGGTCTCACCATGTGATGAGGAGGAAGGTTGGAGAAATGAAGTTTGTAACCCTCTCGGATGATAGAGAGGGTCCATTGCTCTGTTGTGATTTGTTCCCATCTGGGAGCAAAGTGAGCTAACCTTCCAGGTATGGTGAGAGGTTCTGGTTGGTCCAGAACCAGGAATGGCAAGTTCTCTAGGGGCAAGTCAAAACCCCTGAGGGGTGGAGCCTGTTGAGCTGCAGTAGCTGCTGCAGGCTTTGCTCTTGCTTGTTTTGTTTGCTGACGTTTAGCCGCAAAACGAGGTTGAGAAGATTGCTGGCCAGTATTGGAAGCATATCTGGCCTTCTTATAATAAGGCCTCTTGAAAGACTTCTTCTTAGTGGGAGTAGAAGTGGACTTAGAAGGTCTCTCTAAGGTGGCATTTTCAGCGTCCATTTGAGTGGCCTTAACTTGCCACTCTGCACCGAATAAGTTCTCACCTGTACAGGGCAGATTCCGTAAGCCATCTAGAACCCAGGGTTCCAGATCAGAAGCCTGGAGCCAAGCCAGGCGTCTGGCTGCAATAGCAATGCCAGAAGCTCTGCTGGCTCCTTCGAAGGAATCAAAGGCAGCTCTGTTGGAGAACTTAGAAACATCTAACAGTTGTTTCACAACAGAA
Source organism: Ichthyophis bannanicus (assembly GCA_033557465.1). NCBI lineage: Eukaryota > Metazoa > Chordata > Amphibia > Gymnophiona > Ichthyophiidae > Ichthyophis > Ichthyophis bannanicus. The sequence continues at coordinate 552,805,174 of CM066033.1, forward strand.
AGGAAGTCCTCCTGTTTATCCTCAGGGATACAGGAGGCAAAATGCCGTACTTTCTTGGCAAGTTCCCCTAGGAACATGCCCATATAGAGGCTGTAGGAATTAATCCTGGCTATAAGCATACTAGCCTGGAAGATTTTCCTACCAAAAGAGTCTAGTGTCTTACATTCCCTTCCTGGAGGTGTAGAAGAGTGCCTTTTAGTACTCTTGATCTTTTTCATTGCAGACTTTACCACAATGGAGTGGTGAGGCAATTGAGTTTTCTGAAAACCAGGAGAAGGAGGGACCCGATACATGGTGTCCAACCTACGGGAATAAGGAGACAGAGTTAAAGGGTTCTCCCAGAAATCCATCAATTGTTCTTGAAGGATTTCATGGATAGGCAGAGTAACTGCTTCTTTAGGAGACTTAGAGTATCCTAAAATATCCAATCTTTTTGACCTTGGTTCCGTTTCAGAGGAAGTAGTGATAGAAAGGCCTTTAGCCATTTCTAAAATAAAGTCCTGAAAGGACAAATCCTCTGGAGGAGACATTCTCCTTTTTGGAGAAGAAGGTTCCTCAGGAAGGTCAAGGGAGAGCTCTGCAGACTCATCAGAGGAGACAAAATCCTCAGAGGAATCGGTGTATTCTCTAGTTTCCTCCAACGCACGATACGCATACCGATCGGTATCGACATCGGGCGTACCGGGTATGGAAGCGGTATGGAGCGAAAGCCCATACGGTACCGATTTGCGTTTAGAAGAGGAAGGCCTGGGTTCCGGCATGGCGGACGATACCGGAACCGGGCCCGGAACCGCTGGAAGCGGTACCGATGGCGTTGCAGCTTTAATGAAAGCCATGACGGCCTGCTGCATGGATTGGACAGTATTGCCCATAGACGCCACGGCTGCCTGGATGTCGGTACCGGTATGGGCCGGTACCCCAGAGCAGTCCAACAGGTGATCTGTCGAGGCCGTGCCATCGATGTCAACCTGTAGCCCCTGTATTGGCGTTTTGGAAGGTAGGACTTCCCGCCGGGGCTGTTTGGCTGGGGCAGGGTCCTCAAAACTAAGAGCCTCTCGATGCTTTGAAGGAGATTTGCTCTTTGAGGACTTGCCCACAGAAGGTTTGGTTACCTGAGATCCATCCGGGGATGATGACCTGGATGACTGTGATGTTGGATTCTCTGAAGCAAACAGCACATGGAATTTGTTGGCCCGGTTCTGCAGCCCACGCTTAGACATTTGGGAGCAGGAAGGGCAGTCCGGAATGGAGTGGTCAGGCCCCAAACATTTAAGACACCATTCATGGGTGTCTGTGACTGATATTACAGCAGTACACTTGGTACACTTCTTAAATCCAGGGGCTGGCTTCTCCATGTGGAGAATTCAAGTAGGCCTGAAGGCCTAACTGAAGTGACCAAGTGCTGAAAAATAATAAAAGAAAAGAAATAATTTTTCAAGAAAGAAAAAGGAAGACCGGCGATACCGGTATCGGTATGGGAAGGCAGGTACGCGGTCTAAAGAAACAAAACAAAAAACTACAATTTCTTCAGCGGTGACAGGATACACGACCTGCTGGCTCCGCGGAAAAAGAGAAACTGAGGAGAGCTGTTCAGGAAGGCGGGAAGGCAGTGCGCATGTGCAGTGGGAGGTCCCAAAAGCTTCCATTCTAGGAAGCTGGGGAGCTTTCCCGCGCAGGCTCCGTCGGTACCGACGTACCCATATGTGAGGACTTATTCCTGCTTGTTCCTGGAGATAATCCTTTACCCCGTTTGGGAATGGATACCTCTTCTATTGCCCCTTGAGCAAGGAGCACAGTGACCTCTTGAGCTAACTGGTCATTGAGAGAGGTATGAGAATTGAACTGTCTTACCATTGTAGGAGGGGGCATGCTGAGGAAATGAAGCTTGTACCCCTCTCTTACAATAGACAGTCCAATTTTCTGCTGTTATCTGACCCCATCTGGGGGCAAAATGACACAACCTTCCTGGGATGGTGGATGGTTCTGGGCTGTTCAGGGCCAGGAAGGCAAAATTCTCTAGATAGGAGTCAAAGCCCCTCTGGAGGCTGAGTCTGCTGAGCCGGTTGAGACTTAGCTACTTTTGTCTTTCTTTGCCTAGGTTGTTGCTGCTGTCCCTTTTGGGCAGACTGACCTAAACGATGCCCCTACTGGGTATAGGAGGGATAAAACTTCTTCTTCTTACTGAAGAATGGTTTCTTAGAGGATTTTTTCCCCCTCACAGGATCAGCTGTAGATTTGGACAATTTATCCAAAGATATATTGTCAGCAGCTCTCTCTATAGCTTTTTCCTGCCAATTCTTGCCAAAGAGATTCTCTCCTGTGCAAGGAATATTCCATAGTGTCCTGTACCCAAATTTCCAAGTCAGATGCCTGGAGCCAGGCAATCATACGTGCACCTATGGCAATGGCAGAGGTTCTGCTTATGCACTCAAAGCAGTCAAAGGCTGCACGATTCACAAACTTGGAAACATCCTGAGCATGTTTGACAAGGGCGAGACAATCTTGCCTTTTATCATCAGGAAGGAGAGGGCTCATAAGCTCTAAATCTCCTGTGACCTCTTTAAGGAACATTCCCATATACAAGATATAGGAACTGATCCTAGCAGAAAGCATGGAAGCCTGGAAAGTTCGACGTCCAAAGGCGTTAAGAGTCCTACACTCACGTCCTGGAGGATTAGATGCATGCCTTTTTGCACTCTTTATCCTTCTCATGGCTGATTCCACCACCATAGAATGGTGTGGTAATTAAGTCTTCTGAAACCCAGGACAAGGAGGAACTCAATGCATGGTGTTAAGTCTTTCAGAGTGAGGAGATGTGGTTCGAGGTGTTTCCCACATCCTTAAGATAAGATCATGCAAGATCTCATGAATAGGTAAGGTAGCTACCTCCTTGGGAGCTTTAAGCTATTGTAGGATTGCTAATTCCTTTGCCCTAGGCTCTTTTTCAGGAGCCACTGTGATGGAAAGACCTCGGGCCACATCTCGGATAAAATCCTGAAAGGACATATCCTCTGGTGGAGGCATCATACGCTGAGGCGAAGAAGAATCCTCAGGAAGAAGTACTCTGGTATCGACAGAGCTTTCAGTCTTCAGACTCATCCGAGGATTCGAAGTATCTCCGATCCAGGTGGTCGTGCAAGGCACAGTACCGGTACCGATTGAAGTCAGCATCGGAGTGGTCCGGTACCGACTTGTCGATGCCGGATAGAGACGCATGACTCGGTCCCGGTAGAATACCTGCCGATGTCGATGCAGTCAGTGCCGGCACCAGAGTCAGTGCCTGCACCGGTTGAATTGTCTGAAGCGGTTTCAGGGGCATCGAGGCCATGAGAAGAGCCGCCAGACTGCGTTCAATAGCCAAGAATCTCTGGTCTATCGACGATGCTGATGCCTGGGTATCAGTGACGGGTGAAGCAGCCGGCACCCCAGAGCATGGCACCAGTAGTTCTGCCGAGGTTGAAGCCTCGAGAACATCCTGGAGCCCCGTTAGTGCTTTGGAAGCCGAAGCCTCCCGCCAGGGCAATTTTTCCGGTGAAAGTCCCTCAAGGGCAATGCCAGAGGCATCTCGATGTTTAGAAGGAGATCTCCCTTTGAGGACCAGCTAGATTTATGTTTAGTTACCTGAGATACATGGGAGGAAGACAAAGCCCTGGAAGACGTCGATGCCACAGAGGCTGCATTGGAGGGAAAAAGGGTGCAAGTTCAGCAGTTCGGTTTTGCCAGCCCTTTTCAACATCATCCCACAGGCAACACACTCTGAAATAGAATGGTCAGGACCTAAACATTTGAGGCACCACTCATGGGTGTCGGTGACGGAGATGGTACCGCCACACTTAGAACACTTTTTAAAACCCGAAGCGGGTTTTTCCATTTTGAAGGAAAAAGTTGGGCCTAGTGCCCAAAATGGCGCGTGGCACCTGAGGAGAAAATTACTGGAAAGACTCCAGAAAGAAAGTTTTTTTTTTTTTTAAGAAAAAAAAGAAAGAAGAACCGGCGGTATTGGTGTAGCATCGAGGGAAGGCAGACGCGACCACAAAAAATAAGAAGGGAATTTTTTTCTGCAGTGACAGGATGTGCGACCTGTCGGCTCCGCAGAAAACAAAGAACTGGAGAGGGACAGTTGGGAAAGGCGGGAAGGCAGCACGCAGGCGCTGTGGGATGCTCCCAAAAGCTTTCCTATTGGACACTGAGGAGTGTTCCCACGCAGGCTCCGTCGGTACCGACGATACCCATATGTGAAGACTACATTCCTGCTTGTTCCTGGAGATTCCAGGATTAGTGCTATACAAAAGTAATAGTAATTCACTTTGTTAACATGTATCACTCTAGACAATGAAAATGGAGGCCTTATAATCAAGATGAGATGTTTCTACTTTCATCAAAGGTGTTCTCTTAATTCTCATTTTTAATACAGAATTAGAATGCTCAATTTTTTTTTTGCTGTTGTGTACCCAGCCCTTTGGTTCACAAGCTCTGTTACACACATTTGTTTGGCTGAATCTGAAGCAAATGGCTGCTCTCCAGCAGAGTAGTGGCTCTGCCTGTTCTCATTACACTGTGAAGGGAACTTCAAGTGGAAGAAGCTGAAATAAAAGCAACCCCAACCAGGGGGAGGTTAGATACGTTTCTAAAATCAACATTGAGATGTTCTATAAATAAGAAAAAGATCTGATAGAAAAGAAAATTAGAAAATGTATTACCAATGGAAGCCGAGCGCAGTTGCTTCATGTGGGTCTCTATAACAGAAGGGTCCCTGGAACTGTAAGCCCCCAATTCAGGGTAAAAGCTGGATCCAATATCATCAGGAGGATTGTGTTTTCCCTTTGGAAAATTTTCAGCAATTTTTGCATCCCAATGTTGCAGCAGGGGGTGGTTCCAATGAATGTATTTACCATCAAACCGTGGATTGCCAAACCAAGTGTAGTAGAAAACATGGAAATCATAATTAGGAGGTGGAAAATCCTCCAACTTCACCTGAGTAGCTATAGCCACCTTTGCACCACCATGAAAAAGGCCGTGAAATGTCTTCTGCATTGTCACGCTCTTTTCTCCAGCATCGTTCTGGGAATCCTGGTTGCTCTCTGGCACAGCATTCCATTGGTGAAAGTCTGGTAAGAGACCAAGTCCAAAAGGATTTCCAAATGCAGCTGCATCAGGCCTTAAGGTCTTCAAACCCATCATAAGGGAGCAAACAAACAAAACAAGAAACAGCAATATGATACATGTTCTCCTGCGAAATCTTGTCATGATGGCATAGCTCTGTGTCAAAAAGTACGCCTCCAGAGGTACTGTGCCAAAACAAGAAGGAAGGGAGGGAAAAAAAAGCAGCAGCACATTAGAAATTTTCAGTTAAAAAAAAAACACATTCTGGTCTATCCTGAAGCATGGTGGTAAAAGTGCACTATATTTTGGGAGTTCTCTGATCAGATTCTGTCTGCTAGGGGCCATGGCACGCTGTGAAAACACATTCAGTCTCTAAAGAAGATGAGAAGATTCATGCAGCATAAAATGTCCCCTCATGGCTTAAGCTGGGTTGTCAGCTCTCAAAGCCTCCAAACAAGTGGTTTTTCAGGCTATGCACTGTAGATATATTTGTGATCAACATTATTGGCACCCTTGTAGTTCAACCCCTTAACCCTTTGAAGGCCTACTTTAAATTTTTGCATATTTCAGGAAAATTGTACCCGTCTTATTCAATATGTTCTAATAGTGATTTTCCTTCTGCTATGGTCATGTATTATATACCATTTGATAGGAATATTTAGTCAGAATTTTGGATCCTGAGAGTTTTGAGCTCGGTTAATGTCCAAGAACTAAAAAAAAAAAAAAAAAACAAACAAAAAAAAAGTGTCCAGTGAAATGGCTTTGGACTATAGATACACACACATATTTGACACATAAAATAATCAAATAAACAAGACCAATTAAAAAAGGAAATAGTATAAAAACTGGGACATTGCTAGGAAATGATTACTTATATTATAATAAAACTGTGAAAGCTATCCCACACAAAATCTATAAATAAATAAGAGATAACCAAAATCCAATAGATTAGCCCTATTATTTCTAACCCTTCAACCTAATTTTTATGTCGGATCGTTTGCCGTGAGAGTAGGGAACCTTCCCTCTCTCTCGTAGCAAACCCTCCTTTTTTTTTTTCTCTTTAAAAAAAGAGAGAGACCCTCTTTTAAAACTTACTGAGGCAGAATACAAAACACTCCCCAGTACTTCATTATCACCATTATTAGGACTGCTTTTTTCAGCAGTTAAGGAGCAACTTATCTCAGAGTCCGGGATCACCAGTTGGAAGTCCTCCTCGTATCCTCCTCATGGATCTGTAAATCTCAATTCATCGGCATCCAAGCCTTTCCAAACATATCCCGGTACCGAGCTCCCTCAAACCCTCCTTAAATAGTTGTCAACAAGCACTCCTAATGTGTGGTATCTTCAAAAGACGTGTATTCCCTTGTACACAACGCCGTGTTTCGGACCATGAAGCTCCTGGCCCTTCTTCCTGCATCAACGTCTACACTACGCCCACTTCCCTCATTAGTTTTAAACCCAGCCTCGCTCCCAAATTTAGAAAAAAACGGGCTACCATTGGCTAAAAGAGGAACTCAGTCAATCAAACTCCACCAATCAAGAGAAAGATTCAGGCCTGCTGGCGTCACAGATCGCAAGTGGTAAATCCAAAATTGTTCCCTATTTCGCAAGCGCTGCATGCGATCTCCCCCCCTTGGATTTACCGCTTGCGATCTGTGACGCCAGTATGGCATCTCTCATGTTCTTAAGTAAAAAGGGCCATATTTGCTCCCTGTTCCATTTTCATAATGGTGAAGACAAGAGAGCTGTCTAAGACCTTCAGAAAAGCTGTTATCACCAAAAATCAAACTTCAAAGGCCATCTCTAAAGACCTTGGGATTCCTACGTTGGGATTCCTATGTCTTCAGTTCACAATGTTAACAAGTTTTCTGCTCATGGAACTGTCAAGAACCTCCCAGGACGTTGTGGGAAGAGTTACAATTAATCCAAGAAGTCTCCAAAGGTTAGCACAAATTGTTAGAAAAACATTATGTACAACATCCAAAGAGCTTAAGGCTGACCTGCAGCAATCTTGAGTGGTGATTTCAACCCACACCATACACTAAACAAAGGAGGACCCTTCATGGGCAAAGACCAAGGAGGACCCCATAAAAAGGCACACCTAATCCTTGCCCAAACCCATCTTGAGAAACCACAACCCTTATGGGAAAATGTTCTGTGGACAGATGAATCCGAACTGGAGCTCTTTGGCAATTCAGACCAACAATACATTTAAAGGCGATGAAATGAAGCATATATGGAAAAACATATCCTCCCTACAGTTAAATATGATTGAGGTTCCATAATGTTGTAGGACCGTTTTGCTGATTCAGGAACTGGAGGCCTGGAACATAGTAAAGGAATCATGAAGCCAGAGGACTACCAAGGTATTTTGTGGTGAAATGACTCAAAATATACATCCAAAAGTACAAAAGAATAGTTAAAAAGGAAAAAATATGGACCATTTTAAAATTGGCCAGCAGCGAGTCCTGATCTCAATCAAATTGAGAATTTTTGGAAAGAGCTGAAATCTGCCACTGGTAAAAGGAATCCTGGAAACATTCATGAGCTGGAACAAATCACAGTTGAAGTGTGGGAGGAACTACCAGCAGACAGATGTACAAAATGTATAGATAGCTACAAGAAACATTTGGAGGCTGTCATCACTGCCAAGGGTTGTGCAACCAAATATTAGTGAACATAAGATATGCCATACTGGGTCAGACCAAGGTCCATCAAGCCCAGTATCCTGTTTCCAACAGTGGCCAATCTAGGTCATACGTACCAAGACGTTTCCCCAAAAGACACAAGTTCCACAATGCTTGTATTGGGTCAAGCAGTGATATCCTGGGTCCCTTTTTAATAATGGTTTATGGACCTTTCCTCCAGGAACTTGTCCAAACCTTTTTTTTAAACCCAGCTACACTGACAGCCTTTACTACATCCTCCGGTAACAAATTCCAGAGTTTGATTTCACGTTGAGTGAAAAAATAATTTTCTCTTATTTGTCTTGAATAGTTTACCCTGTAGCTTCATTGCATGTCCCCTAGTCTTTCTATATTCTGATGACAAACAATCGATCTGCGTTTACCCGTTCCACTCCGTTCATTAATTTATAGACTTCTATCATATCTCCCCTCAGCTGTCTCTTTTCCGAGTTAAAGAGCCCTAACCTTTTTAGCCTTTCTTCATAAGGGTATCCTTCCATCCCCTTTACCATTTTGGTGGCTCTTCTCTGAACCTTTCCTAATAACGCTATATCCTTTTTAAGATACGGCGACCAGAACTGCACACAATATTCAAGGTGCGGTCGCACCATGGAACAATACAGAGGCATTATAATATCCTTTGTTTTATTTTCCATTCCTTTCCTTATGATACCTAGCATTCTATTTTGCTCTCTTGGCCGTCGCTGCTCCCTGGGTGCCATTAATCCTGGTCCAGGTCATATTTTGTTTTTTTCCATCAGAAATTGCTATGTCTAAGTTGCACAGACATCTTTTTTGTTGTTGTATACCTTTGAACATACTATTAAAATATTATAATGACATACAGATGTAATATTTCCAATAATTTATCAAGATATTGTACACAACATACTTAAAATGCAAGGGTGCCAATGATGTTTACCACAACTGTAGCCAACAGATTTTAAGGATGAAAGTTTATTTGATAGACCGTCTTTCAAAGGCAACAAAATGGTGTATAAAATTGGAAGAAAAAAATGCTACATGGTTTAAAAGTTAGTGTGTACTGTGGTTACCCTGAAGAACCTATCTGAAGTAAAAGTGCACAGCACTGGCCCTAGTAGAATAATGAAAAGGATAAAGAGCCCTAGTGACACCTAGGGGTATGATTACAAAACCGGGCTAACAGTTAACACGGGCTATCTGCAACTAGGTCCCATTGAATAATATGAGACCTAGTTGCAGATAGCCCGTGTTAAATGTTAGCCCGATTTTGTAAACATACCCTCTAGATTTGGAGTCTTTCATTGACAGTAATGAGTGGAGGAGTGGCCTAGTGGTTGGGACAAGGTTCTTCAGGCCGGAAGGTCGGGGGTTCAAATCCCACTAGAGGACAGCAACCTTGGGCTGGAAGGACTGGGGTTTCTAGTCCCACAGGTGCTCCTTGTGGTCTTGGGCAAGCCACTTAACCCTCCATAGCCCATGTTCCCTGTAAAATAGTTATCTCCAAGTTATAATGCCCTGTTCAATGTAATTTCAGTTTGTTCAATGTAAACCACACTGATGCAGAATAGCGCGGTATATAAAAGAATGAAAATAAATAAATAAATAAATGTCACTTTAATCATAGATGAAAAAAAAAAGTTGTATTTTTATAGATGGGATTAGGGTGTAGAGAAGGAAAGATGCAGTAATTCAAATGGGATAGTTTTCAGAAATTCAGTATATTTTTATTTTTTATTTTATTTATTTATTTACATTCTCTTATATACCGCGCTATTCTGCATCAGTGTGGTTTACATTAAACAAACTGAAATTACATTGAACAGGGCATTATAACTTGGAGATAACTATTTTACAGGGAACATGGGCTATGGAGGGTTAATCCATAGTATCTTTGACCTTATGGTCTGACACTAGCTCATTGTGCAGTTGCCTGTTGCACAGTAGAAGTAGCACTAGTGAAAGAAAGTACATTACACAGAACAAGACCAAGGTGAAGCATAAGAGAACTGACAAGGACAAGCCAGGGGTCTTGTGCTGCCAACGTTGTCTCTGTAAAAGGATTTTCAGTGCCAATTACAGGAAACATACTGGGTACCACCACCAGGACCAGTGCAAATAATTTTACTGCCCCATGCCGATTTTTAATGTGGTGCCTCCTCCATCACAATCTCCCGCACCCCTTTGTGCCTTCCCATTTCTTCCAAAGCAGCAGACTGACCTTGACACTATCAACTACTCAGTGCCAGCCCTTCCTCCCTGAATACAAGGACTGCAAGCACAATGGCTTATGTTTCCCAAATTTAGGAAGGAAGTACTGACACCGTGTGATGATAAACAGTGGGGCTTAGAGTTGCCCTGCTGCACTGGAAAGAGGCACAATGTTTAGAAAGAGGAGAGAACCCAATTGCATATACAGTCAAACCTCGGTTTTCATGATTAATCCGTTCCAAAAAGTCTGACTAAAACCGAAACGGACTAAAACCGAAGCAAGATTTCCCATAGGAAATAATGTAAATTCAATTAATCCGTTCCAGACACCCAAAAATATTGACAAAAAGTACATTTTATAGAGAATAACTATATTTTTACATACAGAAAACAATGAGAAATACATATAAATGACTAATGAAATGGATAAATGAACATTTAACATCACATTTAACTTTATTGAAGACTCTTGTTGAGGGGAGAGGGAGGAGGAGAGGTTATTGTTTGGAAGGGGAATCCCCCTCCATAAGGACCTCAGGTATCAAGGCCCTATCCGGGGTTACTTCCCTTCTTTGTCTTTTACTGGCACTAGGACCAGCTTGAGAGTCACTGGACCCCTGTCGCACAAAAAATCTGTCCAGAGAGGTCTGTTTCTGGCGTCTCTTTAAGATTTGCCTAAAATGGAACAAGGCATTGTCATTGAACATGTTGCAGACACGGCTTGCAACAGCTTTGTTAGGGTGAAATTTCTCCACAAAACTTTGCAATTCACTCCACTTTGCACACATGTCCTTAATCACTGAAGAAGGCACCTTCTCTTCTCTCTCTTCTTCCTCCTCCTCTGAAGCAATTTCCTCAGCTACCATCTGTTGCTGTTCCACTTGAAGGTCTTGCAGCTCTTCAGTGGTTAGCTCTTCCCTGTGGTCCTCCACCAACTCTTCCACATCCTGGCCACTCACATCCAACCCCATGGACTGCGCCAAAGACACAATAGATTGCACAACAGGCGTAGGGTCATCAGGGTGAGCCTCAAACCCTTCTTCAAAATTCTTCTCGAGGACACATTCTGGCCACAATTTTCTCCAAGCACAGTTCAACGTCCTGGAAGTTACCCCCTGCCAAGCCTCATCTATAAGGCTTATGCAATTGAGGATATTGAAGTGATCCCTCCAGAACTCTCTTAGGGTCAATTCAGTGTCCGAGGTCACTTCAAAGCACCTTTGAAACAGTGCTTTGGTGTAGAGTTTTTTGAAGTTTGAAATGACCTGCTGATCCATGGGCTGGATGAGAGGAGTGGTATTAGGGGGCAGGAACTTCACTGTGATGAAACTAAACTCCTCCAACAATTGGTCTTCCAAGCCTGGAGGATGAGCAGGAGCATTGTCCATTAGCAGGAGGCACTTGAGTGGCAATTGATTTTCCAGGAGGTATTTCTTCACACTCGGGCCAAACACTTCATTGACCCACTCAATGAAAATTAGCCTCGTGACCCATGCCTTACTGTTAGCCCTCCACATGACACACAATTTACTCTTGATAACATTGTTTCTCTTGAACACTCGGGGATTTTCAGAGTGATACACCAGTAAAGGCTTCACTTTGAAATCCCCACTAGCATTACCACACAACAAAAGAGTTAGCCTATCCTTCATAGGCTTGTGTCCTGGCAGTGCCTTTTCCTCCTGCATGATGTAGGTCCTCTTTGGCATTTTCTTCCAAAAGAGGCCTGTTTCATCACAATTGAAGACTTGTTGGGGGAGGAATCCTTCAGCCTCTACGTACTCCTTGAATTCATCAACAAATTCTGCGGCCCCAAGTTTGTCCGAACTTGCAGCCTCGCCATGCCTTACCACACTGTGTATGCCAGTTCGCTTCTTAAATTTCTCAAACCAGCCTCTGCTGGCCATAAATTCAGTAACATCAGCACTCGTTCCAGGCATTTTCTTTGCAAGATCTGCATGCAACAGCCTTGCCTTTTCACAAATTATCGCCTCTGAAACACTATCTCCCGCTAACTGTTTTTCGTTGATCCACACCAACAACAACTTCGACATCTTCGATTGTTTGCGATCTCTGTTTCGTTAGCGCATTCACTCCTTTCGCAACATCAGCTTCCTTAATTTCGTTTTTCTTCAGCAGCATGGAACTGATCGTTGATGCAGACTTCCTGTACATCCTGGCGAGATCGGCCACGCGTACGCCACTTTCATACTTTGCTATGACTTCTTTCTTGAATTCTATCGTGTTTCTCACCTTCTTTATCAAAGGGTTGGCATTCGGAACTTTCTTTGGCCCCATGGTGGCTTATTTAGCAGTCACACTCAATGAATGCGGGGTGATGCTCACTCAACGAGAAACAAAGGCAGACTGAATCACAAACGCACTTTGTATGGGCGCTGGATTCCGGGAAATGAGTGGCCGAGTCACGCAAGCAGGCGGACGAGTTTGATACAGACCATTTTCGGATCACTGCTCCCCTCAAAGTCTGTGTCAAGGCACAATGAGAACTTTTAGCAATTTGCAATCAGGAAGAGAGTCAATCCCACTTCTGGCCACAAGATGGTGCTGCAGAGGTATTTTTGGCAGACAAATTCTTTAAACTCCTGTGAAGGGAGAAAGGTTAACAGCACAGTCAAGATTCTTCAGCAAAAAAACATCCTCAAATTTTTAAAGACAACAGAAAAAAAAAAGAAGGATCAACAAAAAAAAAAGGCACCAGCCACAGCCACAGCCACCGGAAACACCACTCTCCCGCTCAGCATGCGTTCCAGAGCCATGTGGCAATGGCTGCAGCAGCACGAGCTCCCGAAGTCTGAGCCAGTAGAACAGCTCCTGTCACTTCTCTCAGCAAACACACAGATACAGTACCTTAGGACACCAATGTGATCGCTGACTCCGTCTCAACAGCATACCCCGCAAGAGAAAGCCACATTCATTCAACATCTCCTGCTACCTCCGAGCCTGAGGGGGCGCTCCAGAGAACAGGCAGGCGGTGGAGAGATCGGGGCCTTCCTCTCTGCAATCCTTCCATTGTACCACACCATGTCTGGCTCGAGGATGTTGCTCACCTGGGCAGGCACACGCAACAGCTGGGTTTGAAGTCTGCCCCTCCAGATCTTCACGCACACGCGATCGGTGAGTCCGGGGGGGGGGGGGGGTAATGCTGCCGGGACTGGGCAGGCAGTGTACAGTACTCTGCAGGCACACGCGATCGGTGAATCGGGGGGGGGGGGGGGGGGGAGGCTGTACGAAAACCGAGGCTATCGACGAAAACCGAGACAACATCTGAGTGGGGAAAAGACGTAGAAAACCGAAACCGACGAAAACCGGGGCAACCGATAACCGAGGTTTGACTGTATGGTGAACAGGAGACGCTGGGAGTACAAAGGAGGAGATGGGCATGGCAATTTCTTGAGGGTGTATTTTTGGAAGTGGGTTGTTAGCTCTGGCCCCTACCCCTTGTGAGAGAGGAGGATACTTTGATTTATTTGCATATACTGTATTTTAAAAATGCTATTGTTATTTGTGGCATAAGCTGCATTTGCATGGAACAAATTACCTGAGTTAATACGCCAGGCTCTTTCTCTGGCCCTATTCAAATCCAGGCTAAAAATCCACCTCATCGAGATTGCGTTTGGATCCTGATCTCGTTATTCTTCCGATTATCACCTAGCTGTATCTTGCCATCCCCCTTGATTTACCCTAGTCGTGTTGACTGTCTTGATTAGAGTGTAAGCTTTGATGAGCAGGGACTGTCTCTTACTTGTACATGTACAGCACTGCGTATACCTTGTAGCGCTATACAAACGATAAACAGTAGCAGTAGGTCCTTTTGCATGGGAGCAGCATATGAAAATGAAATGACGCAGCCAAAAAGGGAGGGGACGAGACAAGCAAATAAGCAACAGTAGTAGACAACTGCAGGACATCTTTTGCCGTCCTTGGAGCTCTGCTATGTAATAGATCGAACCAGCTGTATCACTACAATATGCATCATTTCAATTATCTAAGAACCAGAGTGTGAAGAAAGCTCAGGCTAGGTAAGTTATCTCTGGACAAATTCTCAGATATTTTATCAGGCAAAGGTGGATGCACAGTCCTGCAAACACCACAAAGCCACCTCCGAGGATAAAACAGTGCTTTATGTGCAGAAATGTTTTTTTTTTTTAAACTGCCTATCTGACATGCGAGCAAGTGTAAGAAATGATAATTACACTTACCTGGTAATTGTAGTTCCTTGAGTGACGACAGTTCAGTTCTCTACCTCTGGGTTGTCAATCTCCTCCTGCAGCTTGGAGACTGGTCTGTCAGAATCATGACATCACTGGATATAGCCTGCTGCACTCTCACTCTCATCCCAGTGTGAACTATTAACAAAGCAGACTCAAAGGAGCAAGAAATAAGTAGCTAACAGCAAATACTGAAACGTAACCTAAACTATGTAGAAAAAAATCATTCTCTATGGCAGGGAAGGGGGTAAGAAAGCCTTGCCGGGGAGAGTAAGTGAACCATCCACGCAATGGAAAAAAAACAGACCTACCTGTAACATCTTTCGCCGGCCTGCAATCCTGGATCCCTCTTGAAATCCCGGGCGGGAAGGAGGACTGAACTGTCGTCACTCAAGGAACTACAATTACCAGGTAAATGTAATTATCATTTCCTTATCGTTCCTCCAGTTCAGTCCTCTACCTCTGGGATGTACCAGAGCAGTAATCATTGGGAGGGACCATTCCAGCCGGCAGACAAAACCGCCGATCCAAAATGGGCATCAGCAGCTGCTGCAACAACCAGCCGGCAATGTTTACTAAACATATGTAGAGACGACCAAGTCGCCGCCTTACAAATGTCACCCAGCGGAACCAAACTGTGCTCCGCCCAGGAACAAGCTTGCGCTCTGGTGGAATGCACTCACACCCCCTCGGGCGCAGATCGACCTTGAAGCAAGTAAGCGGAAGCAATCGTCTCCCGAATCCACCAGGCAATGGATGCCTTAGCCGCTGCTTCTCCTTTGCGCACACCTCCGAACAAAACAACCGCTCTGACCTACGAAAGGCTTGCGTCACCTGCAAATACTGGCGCAACACCCTCTACACGTCTAGACGACGGAGACTGCGATCCGATTCGCCGCCCTCCAAAAGACCCTAGGACCAGCAAACATACCGTCTGATTCAAATGAAAAGGGGACACCACCTTAGGTAAAAAGGACGGAACTGGCCGCAAAACCACCTTCTCTCTAGAGAAGGATAAGAATGGTTCTCTACACGTCCAAGCTTGCAACTCTGAAATGCGCCGAGCGGAACAAATCGCCACAAGGAACACCGCCTTCAATGTCAAATCCTTCAGCGAAGCCCGCCGTAACGGTTCGAAGGGCAGCTTGGACAAAGCCCCCAAAACAAGGTTGAGATCCCACAGTGGCACACACACCCTGCGCGCCGGCCGCAGCCGAGAAACCGCCTTCAGAAAGCGACCCACATCAGGGTGAGCCCCCAAAGGCACTCCGTTAACCTTGCCACGATAACAGGAAAGCGCTGCCAACTGAACGCGCAAGGAACTGGCTGCAAGACCTCTCTCAAACCCGTCCTGCAAGAACTCCAAAACCAAAAGGATAGGAACCGTGGCAGCTCGAACCTGACGTCGCAAACACCAATCCTCAAATATCCGCCAGACTCGCACATACGCCAAAGAAGTCGACTGCTTCTGAGCTCGAAGCAAGGTCGCCACGACCGCTAACGAATAGCCCTTCTGCCTCAGTTTAGCCCTCTCAATGGCCATACCGTAAGCGAGAACCGATCCACCTGGGGCATGAAATGTGGGCCCTGAAACAGGTCCGCCCTCTGCGGGAGCCGCCAAGGCTGTCCGTCCAGCAGGCGCACCAGGTCCGCGTACCATGGGCGTCTCGGCCAATCGGGCACCACCAAAAGCACCTTTCCTGGATGAGCCCCGATCTTTTGAACTACCCGGCCTATCAGCGCCCACGGGGGAAAAACATATAGAAGACCGTCGGACGGCCATTGATGCAACAGCGTGTCCAGACCTTCGGACATCCTTTCTCGTCTTCTGCTGAAGAACCGGCTGACCTTCGCCGACTGGAATGTTGCCATTAGGTCCATCACTGGAGTTCCCCATCGGCCTACAATCTGTGCGAAGACGTCGGGATTCAACTCCCACTCTCCTGCATCCACCTGAACTCTGCTGAGGAAGTCCACCTTGACATTGTCCTTCCCTGCAATGTGCGCTGCCGAAATTGCAGGCAATCGTCTCTCTACCCAAGCAAACAAACCGTCCGCTTCCTCTTCCATTGTGGCACTCCCCGTGCCGCCCTGACGGTTGATGTAGGCGACTGTCACCGAGTTGTCGGAAAGAACCCGTACCGGACGGCCCAGCACTAAGTCCTCAAATTCTTGAAGCGCCCGGGCTACTGCCCGAAGTTCCAGACGGTTTATCGACCACGATGCCTCCAGAGGGGACCAAGGCCCCTGTGCAAACCGACTCACCTACCAGGCTGACGTCCGTCAACAACGGGAGCCACTCCGGTTGTTCCAAGGGCATGCCAGCTTCTAGCGACGCCCTGCGCAACCACCAAAGAAGAGACGGTCGGACCTTGATCGGACAAGGAAGACGCTTGCTCAACGGATCGGCCTGATGCAACCAACGGCGAAGCAGTGCTCTCTGCAGAGGCCGCATGTGAATCTTGGTCCACGGCACCGCCTCCAGCGTCGCCGCCATAGTTCCCAGCACCCAGAGGTAGTCCCACGCCGATGGTGCTGGTATCGCTAAGAACCGGCGGACGCGCATTCTCAATTCCTCTGCTCTCCTGTGCGGCAAAAACATTTGTCCCCTCTGCGTGTCGAACCGGACCCCTAGATATTCGAGGTCCTGGGACGGCTCTAAGTGACTCTTTGTCGGGTTGACTACCCAACCCAGACCCTGCAAAAAACTCATCACTCTGTCACCCGAACACTCTCTTCCGCGGACTTGGCCTGAATCAACCAATCGTCGAGAAACAGGTGAACCAAAATCCCTTCTTTGCACAACGCCGCCGCTACCACCACCATGATTTTGGTGAAGGTACGCAGCGCCGTCGTCAGACCGAAGGGCAAAGCTTGGAACTGATAATGACCCCAAGGAAGAGCGAACCTCAGAAGCCTCTGATGCGCTTCCCGGATAGGTATGTGCAAATAAGCCTCTGTCAGATCCAACGATGTCAAAAACTCTCCTTGACATACCGCCAAAATGACTGACCGCAGGGACTCCATCCGGAAATGCGGCACCTGCAAGCAACGATTTACGGCCTTCAGATCTAAAATAGGACGCAACGTTCCGCCCTTCTTAGGCACCACGAAACAGAGTACCGACCCATTCCGCATTCGGCTGCCGGCACTTCTACAACTGCCCCCAACTGGAGCAGCCGTTCCAAAGTATCGCGAACCGCTGCGGTTTTTCTGGGACCCTTGCAAGGAGACGACATCACCAAGGAATCCCGCACGGGTCGCGCCAACTCTAGTGCGTAGCCCTGCTGAATTATTTCTAACATCCACTGGTCAGATGTGATATGTGTCCAATCGGAAAGAAACCCCCGGAGCCGTCCCCCTATGGGAGGCCCTTCCGCCTGGACCCGCCTCGCTTCATTGTGACTTACGGGTCGCGACAGAGGGAGTGGGAGGAGAAATCTCTATCCGCCCCCCAAAACCCGCGAAAGCCCTGGGCTTGAGTCGGAAACCGGCCCCTCTGGAAACTTCCGAACCGTGTCGAACGAAACCTCCTGAAATCCCGAAACTGTCCACGATAGCCAGAACCGGACTTTCCTGGCTTTGGCTTATCCTCTGGAAGCCTACCTGCCTTGGATTCCCCAAGGTCCTTCACCAACTTATCCAAATCCTCTCCGAATAGCAGCCCCCCCTTAAAGGGAAGCTTGCTAAGCCGGGACTTAGAAGGCCCGTCCGCCGCCCAATTTCGTAACCACACTGGCCGGCGGGCGGCCACCACTGACGCTGTGCTATTGGCCAATGCCCTAATCAAGTCGTAATGCACATCCGCTAAGTATGCCGCCCCCGACTCCAGACGATCTAGCTACTTTAAATCCTCGAGATCCATGTGCGAAGGCTGACGCAACCGCTGGACCCAACGTAGGGACGCCCTGGCCACCCACGCTCCACAAATGGAGGCCTGCAGCGAAAGCGAATCCGCCTCAAAGGTCTGTTTCAGCAACCCGTCTACTTTCAGGTCCTGAGCATCCTTCAAGGCCCCACTACCTTCCACCGGAATAGTGGTCTTTTTAGTAACCGCCAACACCACCGCGTCCACCCGCAGTGCCCAGAACCTGTCTTTATCCTTATCCGCCAGAGGATAGAGCTTATTCATCGTTCGTATGCCTCGTAGACCCGCTTCCGGCCTATCCCACTCTTCCTGAATCATTTTGTCGACCACTCTGTGCACCGGAAACACGACCTGTGTCTGATGAACCGCCTGAATGACTGGATCTTCGACGTCCTCCTCCACCGCTGCTGGCGGTGCCAGATGCAACATCTGCAACGTCTCCGTTATCAAGGCCACAAGCTCCTCTCTGCGGAATACTCTAATAATCTTAGCTTGATCCTCCTGCTCAGGGATCTCGCCTTCTTCTAGATCCTGCGCTCCGTCATCCTGCTCCCATTCCGTATCTGGAGCCTCAGGCCACTCGCCTTCCGCCGAGGCAGCATCCTTCGTCCTTGCCCTTTTAGGTACTGGCGGTTCCTCTCCTAGCTCAACAGCTGCCTCCAGCAGCTGAGCCGGAACTACCTGAGCCCCGGAGCCGGACCCCTTGCCCTGGCTCCACAGGCAAAAGGCCTGATGCATTAGCAAAATAAACTCTGGGCTAAAACCCCCGAGACCCACTGCCTGCTCCATCAGAGAAGCGCCGGAGGTCTCCACCCGGTCCTCCAATGCTGGCCCTTGCACCAGCGGCCGTGGGGAAGCAGCCCCCCGCGCCAGAGGGCGCCTCTGGAGTCTCCTTGATGTCCATCTGCTGTTCTACCGTGGAGGAGAGGGTTGCACAGCCCCGGCAAACCCTGATATCCGCCACTGTGCCCCTCCTAGTGCCGCAGACAATACACTCCGATCTGGCCACCATAAGTGAGACCAGCATCTGGCACTGCTAAATCCTGACCACGTTACGTATCTATTGATTTATTAATTATTTTTTTTTTTCTTTTAAACACACAGGCAACGACGGCTATGTTCAGGCACCAACCCCCTTTACCATTTTTTTTTTTTTGCAGGCTCTGCTCTCCCTGGGTCAAAAAGCCCCCGTCAGCCCCCCCGAGAGGCTGAAAGAAACACTCAAAACGCCCACCGAATGCGGAGAAAGAAAGAAAAGAAAGAAAACAAAGAAAGGAATAACTCCTAACAAGGGACCGCCGCTGCTTCACCCGGAACCGGGATTGCGAGCCTCACTGCAGCCACGCGGTTTGTAAACGGGAGTGCTTGTTGTGAAAGTTCCACGATCTTGGCAAGGCTATGAATTTACTTGACTTGCAAAGGATTGTGGGTCTTGTAGTTCATTCACACAAAAAACTACCCGTTTAACAAGAATAAAGAATTGTAGTTGCTCGAGTGTAAAGCAGAAATCAGATTTTATTTATGGGGTGTTATTCCCTCACACAGATATGCTTGGTAACATCAAATAGGATAACTTCTCCAGAAGTTTTATTCAGGAAACAAAACAAATAAGGCAACTGATTTACTTATGCAACAACTTAGTAAAGACCTTGATGGAACAGAAAAGGTCTTTCTTCTAGCCCCTGCTAATAAACTTTCTTAGCAGTGCTCGAATGAAAAATAAACCCAAAAGGAAAATTCTCTTTATCAAAAAAAACAGCTTTCTTCCTTCCACACAGAGAAGAAGCTTTTTTTTCCAAAGTCCCACGTGCACTTGTGCCTTGCTCTAATCACAGGTGCTTAACCAGCTGCAAACCATTGCTGGCCCACTCTCCACGTGGCTCCAACTTTCCCCAAAGCTTTCTCTCAAAAAAACATTTCTGGGAAGCTAAGAAATCAATATAGTTCCTTTTGGTGTGTGATCCTTATCTGAGGATTACTTTAGAACAGCAGCTTACATCCATACATTCAACTTCCTCATTTGATATTTACCCTTGCTCTTGAAATATCATAGGATCACTTTCAAACACTGGCTCAGAGGATTTCTCTAACTGATCTCTACCAGGATAGAAACTGTTTCCCTGCTGTCTTCCTTGTGCAAAGCTAGGGAACAGATCAGAGTTCATACCTGAGATCACGTTGTCATTAGGTTTCCTCTCTGGGTATTTTGGCCAGTAGGTAGCAAAGCTTCTGTGCCCAGCTCTCCAGTCAGAATTTCTGGACTTCATGTCCCTTTTCCCATACCTCCTTAAATAGGTATTAGAGCGCCTTCTTTCTGTAGATGCAGCCGTCTCCTTTACAGGTGCTGTCCGGGGGTTCCTGGCTGTATATCTCCAAGCCTCTGGCTTCCTCCAGTCCAATGAAGAATGCTTGCCCCAGGAATCTCTCCCAGCATACGTACTGCCTTGGGTTCCTTTCTTAGACCTTCTGGACGTCTTGCTGTTCTTCCTTCTGTTCACGATCAGTCTCTCCTTCTCCAGCTCCTGCTGTCTCCGTTCCTTCCCTTGCCACCATTGCTGTCTGTCTGATGAATTTCTTCTAGCTTTAAAGTGCCTAGATGGCCGCTCCACCCTAGCACATTGCAGGTGTTCTGAATTAAGCCCTGCCCTAGGAGATGTGTGATTAGGGATTACATCATTGCTTCTCTGATTAGGCACACGTTTCCCTACTTCAGCTCTCCTAGAGGCTTTCTGTAAACCAGTGCATTCTGGGTCTGGTAGTCTTTTAGGTAAATAAGCTGTTTTAGTGCTTTTACCAGCCAGCACAGGTTGCTTATTCAGAGCCAATTCACCTCTTGTATTATTTCTTCCTGAACTATGATAAGCTTCCTTATCACAGGTTTCTCCACGGCCGAGAAAATGGCCGCCAGGGAACTCCGACGAACAAAAAAGGCGCCACAATGAGCCACAGAGGGCCCTGCGTCTGTCGGGCGATCCCCCCTTGCAGTGCAGCCTGCTACCGGCAAAAGTCTTACCAGGCAGGTCTGCTTTCTGCTGCTCCAAAACCGGCTGAGCCGTTCAATGCCCCGCGGCCCCAGACAGCTGCTGCCCTGTTAGTTGCGAAGTCCAGAGCTTAATGCCGTCGGGAGGCACTCACACAAGGGCTCTCCCCCGTAGAGTCCGGGGGGAGAGAACCTCTGAGCCCCCCCCAGGGTAAGTAACTCGACGTCCTGAGCCTGTACCCCCAATGAATAAAAGAACAGGCAGGGAGCAAGAATGCCTTTTTCTGTCCTTTTTTTTTTTTTTTTTAAAGGCACAGGTGCCAATTACCAAACGAAATTTAAAATCTCTAAGAACCCAAATTAAAAGTAACCCAACTAACTATCCTACTCGCTCCTTATCAGTTTCTCCAGAGCGCCCTCTCCCAGGGCTCGCCACGTCCTCCTGCTGCCTGGAGACTGGTCACACTGGGATGAGAGTGAGAGTGCAGCAGGCTATATCCAGTGATGTCATGATTCTGACAGACCAGTCTCCAAGCTGCAGGAGGAGATTGACAACCCAGAGGTAGAGGACTGAACTGGAGGAACGATAAGGAACAGACTGTATATACGTACTTTCAACCTGCAGCACGCAGAGGTGCTCCTGGGAACAGGGGTAAGGTGAGGTTCATTCATGCGCATACTTCTAAACATTTAAGCATCTGTGCATAAATTAACCCAAACAATTGTGCACCTCAAAGAGCAGGTGTAAATGTGGATAGACTTGGCAGGGTAATTTTCAAAGTGAACTTTAATACACATTTAGGCACTGAAAATATGGAAAAAAATGACTATGCATATACATTTTACCTATGCACAATTATAAAACTATCCCTTCAAAAGGGCAGATGAGCCCCTCAAAATAATCTTTCCCTAATGCGCTTGACAGATATCACTGCCCTACTTCTGAAGGCTCTTCTGAGCAGAAGACCCAAAGTTAGATTGCAATAGCATGGTTTTGAAAACTGCCCTATGTTCAAGAGTACTCTTATTCATGAATTTTGCCCTCTCTCTCAAAAGGGAAAATGGTACAAGAGAAAAAAGTAACTCGCAGAGATTTCTGGAGAACTGTTCCATGCCAATTTCCTTTCCTTGGATCCTGCTAGAGAAGTCCAGGATTTGCCCAAAAGACTCCTTTTGCAGACTGGAAAACCTGCTACCTTTTGGTTGCATTAGTGATGTTACTGTCTGCCTTTTGGCCTGGCCATAGCCCCTCATATCTTCTGGAAGATCACAGTGAATGGTGGTGTTGGTGGCAGCCTTCCTATGCAAGCAGGGGATATGGATTCATCTATATCTGGATGATTAGCTGTTCTGGTCCCAGACAAGTAGGTTATGCTCCCAAGCAGCAGGTAGAGGCAGACAAACAGCTTTCCGAAATGTCATCAGGCAGTATAATCACTGGTACAGCACTGAGTGACGCCAGTATGACATGTCCCAAACAGAAAATATGATGAAACAATAAAAAACCTTAGAAAAAGTACTAAATGAACAATAAACTATGCATAAACGTTTGACTTTTACCATACTTGACTCTGTATTAGGCGCCAAAATCAAAAAGTGCAGTGACAAGACAGCAGGGCTCCCAAAACTGTAGGAGTAGGCTTCCAGGGTGGGTCCTGGACTGGTCTAGGAGAATTCAAGAAAAGGAAATTAACAGGTATGGAAAAATTTCTCCTTCCTTATAATGCCAGATCAGTCCAGAGGAGTGTGAAGTACCCAAGTAATCAGGACCCAGAATAGGAGGAAGATGACGCTTTGGAGAGAACTGCTTTGTTGAAAGCGACATCTGTACCAGCTCCCTCCCACATGCGACCTGTAGTGTTTCACAAAAGTGCTCAAAAATGGCCAGGTAGTTACCTTACAGATGCTTTCTGGGAACATCAAAGTGGACTCCACCTGGGAAGAAGCTTGTGCACTAGTAAAGCGAGCTCCGACGCCTGCCGGCACATATTTCCCACATAACTAATAGCCTCCATAATTCAGAAGGCTTGGCCAGCCACTGCCAGTCCTTTCCTCGGACAACTTAAAGAACAAAGAGATAGTCTGACTGAAGAAAAAGATTAGTAATCTCCAGATACTCCACTAATGCACTTATATTCCACAGATGCAGGTAGGGGTCAATCCAAAAGTCTTCATCTAAGGTAGAACTACAGACTAATTAAGATGAAAAATGACTGCACCTTTGGGAGGAAAAAAAAGAAGGATACAGTCCTCAGAGAGACAGCTGCCATTGAGATGATCAAGGCAAGGCCTGTAGCTCTGACACACACACACCTGGCAGATGCAATAGGCATCAGAACACAACTTCGGGATCAAATCCTCGGAGAGAGACCCTCCGAAGGAGATCAAAGGGAGGACCCCTTCAGTGCCTTCAACACCAGAGAAAGACTCCACTACAGAATAATCAGATGGACAGGCGGTCAAACCTGCTTCACCCCCTGGAGGAGGTGGGATAAATCAGGGTGTGCCACTGAGGACACACTCTGAAGCCTCCCTCAGTAGCATGCAAGGACCACTACCTGAACTTTGAGAGTTCAGAGTTAAACCCTGGTCCAAATTGGACTGCAAGAAGGCCAAAACAACAATATCTGCCCTCCTGCCCTCAAATGTATTGAGGGAAACACCACCTCTCAAAGACCCTTTAGACCTTTACATTGCCTTAAGGAGGGTGTCAACTACCATACCAGGAGTAGAACTTCTTAGACAGCATATTCCTCTTGAGGGCCAAGTCATAAGTGAGAAGGGAAAAGGATACTATATGACCAGGGGACCCTGTCACAAAAGCCTCTTCTCCTGAGGAAGGAAGGGAGGGAACTCCACCAACAGGTGCAAGAGATCCACATACCATGGACTATGTGGCCAGTCTGGCACCACTAAAAATGACCAACTCTGGGCAAGATTAAATTCTGCACAGAACTTGACACATCAAGGGTCATGGGGGAAAAGCCATACAGAAGCTCCTTCTGGAGCTATTCCTGCAGCATTGAGAAACAAGCTTGCTGCCTACAGAGCCTTCCTGCAGCCCAAAAAAAAAGTTCTTGACTTTGGCATTTTCCTGGGTAGCCATCAGGTCGAACATTGGTAGGCCCCACCTCGGCATAATGAGATCAAACACATCAGGGCTTAATTCCTACTCGCTGAAATCCATAGTGGTCTGATTCAAGAAACTGGCCTGCACATTGTCAATGTTCACTATGTGGGCTGCCGACAGAGCCACTAGATAAGCCTATGCCTAAAAGTAGAGCTCTGCCACCTCCACAGCCACCATGTGCGGCGCGTTCCGCCCTGCTTGTTGACATACACTACCACTAAGGCACTGTCAGAGAACACTCCAACTGTCTCAATCGCCAGGAGGGAACAAAAACTTTCTAGAGCGAGGCAGATCACCTTGGCCTCCAGA
Source organism: Ichthyophis bannanicus (assembly GCA_033557465.1). Lineage (NCBI taxonomy): Eukaryota > Metazoa > Chordata > Amphibia > Gymnophiona > Ichthyophiidae > Ichthyophis > Ichthyophis bannanicus. The sequence goes on from CM066033.1 coordinate 552,829,673, forward strand.
ATGTTGACGGATCAAGAGGCATTCTTGGGGCACCAGCACCCTGTACAAACTGACCCAAGCCATGTGTTTCCCAGCTCAACAGGCTAGCATCCGTAGTGACCATCACCCAATCCAGTGTCTACAGAGGTACCCCCGTCCATCAGAGGATGAGACTGTAGCCACCAAGACAATCTCCCCTTGAATTTCCAGGGAAGTGGTAGGCACTGCTCAAACCATTTGGGAGCTGGAAGACCAGGAAACCAGAAAATGCCCCTGCAGGAGCTCTGCATGTGCTCTGGTCCAAGGAACCAGCTCCAGGATGCCATTGAGCCCAGGAACTACTGGTAGTCCCATGGAATGGGGGCTGCCCAAGTGCAAAGGCCCTGGAATTGTGACTGCAGCTTGTTCAACCTGCCTGGGGTGAGAAACACCCTGCCCACTCAGGTGTTGAAGCAAACAACTCAGATACTCCAAAATCTAGGAGGTAAGAAGACTGCTCTTGTGATAGCTGATCACTCATTTCAGCTGCTTGAGACAGATCTAGGCAGAGTCTTCCCTGAATCAGAATAGCCAGTCATCCAGATATGGGTGAACCTGGATCCCTTGTTTGCATAGGAAGGCTACCACCACCACTATTCACCATGATCTTCCAGAAGATGAGAGGGGCTGTGACCAGAGCAAAGGGGCAGAGAGTAACATCGCTAATGCAACCAAGTTTCCAACCTGCAAAAGGAATCTTCCCGGGCAAGCCCTGGACTGGTCTAGCAGGATTCAAGGGAAAGGAGATCATCATAATTAAAATCTCTCCTTCCTTATCATCCTGCTAGACCAATCCAGATGAGTGGGATGCACCCAAGCAGTCAGGACTCAGAGTGAGAGGAAGACGACAAACACACTACCCTGTCAGAAGAGTCATCTGAATAATCTTCGCAGGCGCCCTGGTTATCCACAAGGCTTACCACTGTCCTCTGGGGACACCCAAGTGGACTCCACCATAGAGGGCTGCACTCCATGGAGTGAACTGCAATTGACTCCTGAACATGTTTACCAGGCAGGATGCACCCTGCCCCAAACAGTCTCCAGAGGTGAACAGGAAATTGAGGACTTGACCTCTGTCAGGATTTCTCTCAAACTGCCGAAGAATGAGAAGGTCCCATCAGTGGGAAACATAAGAAATAGGTAAGAATTCAAGCAACACCGTTCACTCATCTAGATGCAGCGAGTTGCCTGCTTGAAGACCTTTCTCTACGAAGGAAGGCAGGACACAATTCAGTCGAGATGTGAAAGGAATGGCAGCCTCCTTGAAGAAAAAGGACAACAAAGGCATCATAGCGAAAGGAATCATCCAAAGAACCAAAAAGGTGTACTTGAAGACAAGAGCCACAGCAGACACTCTGTGATGACCACCAAAGATGCCCAGAATGGTCTGTAAAGGACCAACCCACCAGTGAGGTCTTACACATGGACCTCAAGAAGGATCCTTCCAGGGCAGTTTATCACAGAGGCCATACAAGTTAATCTTTTTAAATAACCCCGAGCCTTCCAAATACACACACAGTAACCCCAACTCCCAGGAGTCAAGTGCTTTGTCATGGCCGAAAACCAGTCTTCCACCCCAGGGGCCCCAAAGTGCTGGTCCAGTTCACCATGGGCTGAGGGAGCAGTCGAGATAGGATCTTAGGACCCAGGGGCCCAATTTGGGGTTTTCCTCCTAAAAGCCCATATGCTATTGCTGAGGATCTGGAGAAGGTGGAATGCTGCAGAGCAAAGGGTCCAACAAGGACAAAAGGGACCAGTCCGATACTTTCACCTGAAAGCCAGCTCTGAAACCTACAGAGCCGCAATAACATCCCTTAAAGCTAGATAGGGCATAGCCAAGAATAGATAGATCTTGCAGGGATCCCCCAACTGCCTCAGTCCTCTTCAGACTTACCTTGTGGTGGCCAAAATGTCACTAGAGTCCTTCAGAAAACCCTCATAGGGGAAGGCTAGGCACACAGAGGAACAGAGGAGTGCAAGGAAGAAACTGAGGCCATGACCTTTCTAGTGGGTCATGAGAAGAGCAAACAGGGGCCCAAAATCACCCCGAAGGCTGTTTCAGGAGCTGCAGCACAAGCTGGCCCACAAGCAGGGCCCTGCATCTCCAAAGGACACCGAGGCACATGGCTGGTGCTATCCTATCATGCTCTGCTCACACCAGGCCCATGCAGCCCAAAGTGACTGCCAAGCTCACTGGCAGCAAAGACAAAAAGAGAAAAAGAAAAGAAAACAGCAGCAGGGACCACAGGTATGGCATTGGACTCTGCCCCTACAGGGGGTTTCAAGATGCCAGCCAAAAGATGTCCAAGACATTACAGCCCAACTGGGAGCAAAAAACTACAACCACAGTGAAAAACAAATAGGTGCCATGGCTGCATCGGGCCTTTGAAAACTGTGCGGCAAAAAGAAAAATTTGTTCTCGGCACATTTGAGTCTTGCAATTCCATCTTTGATCTTACTCTTCTCCTGATATACCTGAAAAGAAGTTTCAAATAGCACGGGGAGAGCACCAATTAATGAAATAGGGCAACATTAAAAAAAATAGCAAACACAGAAAAAGAACAGAACATGCAGGTACAGGACAGTTGAGAGGAAAGGGGGGCCTGGGCCCAAATTTACCAATACCTCTCAGGAGCCCTGTGAGGTCCTCCTGCTTGCTCTCCAGCCCAACAGTGCTGGAACCTGTGGGTAACAGCAATGGACACAGGCTTAGATTCACTTTTTTCATTCAATAGACTTCCACACATACACAAATGAATCCTCTTAAATTATTAAAATAACTCACCCCTTTATAGATACATTTCATGTAAGGGATTCCTCTCATGATCCAAAACAGAGATGCGATATATTTCTTAGCTGCACATGTAGCCAACAATCATTGCACATGGCTATCTGTGAAGTTATTATAACCGGTGCTATTTCAGGAAGACAGAAAATTGTAGAAAACACATAAATGTTATGTGCTTACATTAGAAGCAAGCATCTGTAATGTTCTAATAGTATAGCTTAAAAATGTATCGAGATGCAGTATCTATTCATTTCATTATGATTCAAAAGATGCACAAAACTACATATCCCGATACTAAGATTTCATTTTGTTTTTCTTCATGAAACACACTGGATTGCTATATGCTTTTAGAATACTAGTTTTCAAAAAGATTCAATCCCAATCATTTAAAGAACTGGCTGATCCGTTATGTTAACTCTCAGTAAACGTCTCTTAAGATTGCTTCACAGTCCTCAATATGACTCAATGGGTCCTAAAGAAGGCCTCTCTTATCAGGTCTTGTTTCTGGAATTCAATACTGAAAGAAGCATGTCTTTCAAAAATTGAGGAAAAAAAAAAAAAAAGACTGTTGAAGCAGGCAGGATTACGTCTTGATTGCTATTCTGGGGTGCATTTCTAGATTTTGTTTTGCCATTTTACAGTTATTCTACTGTTTTAATTTTGGTTTGGTTTTATCGACATCACTAAATTATGTTTGACATTTTACTGTTATTTTAATGATTTTAATGTGATGCTTTGATTGATCTTTTATTTTTGTATTTTCCTTTGAGCTTCTGGAAAGGGAAGTAACAAAGCACAGAGTCTGTGCTACTGACATTTTTAAGTCATTTATAACCCTATTCTTTCAAGTTTAGGGAGACATTCTACTTACCAGATAATGTCCTTCCTCGAGTCCTTCTAGACTGTCAGTCCATGCAAGTGGATTGTGTTCCCCTCCAACAGATTTGTGGAGACAAAAAAAAACAATGAAATGCCCAGGTTTCAATGACATCACTCCCATGCCTCTATCCACTTCAGTCACCAGAGGTCTCTTCAGTATTTATCTCAAAAACATATGGGAGAACATGGCAAGCCTCACACAACCCCGATATGGGCAACAATGACTAATGAAACAGTCCAAACAGAAAGTTGTCAATAGAAGATGACCTGCAGAGCCAAGTATGTAAAATCATAGCAGATGCCAGGGTACCGCTGCAGAAGAACAGAGCCAACACAGTTCCAGGGGCAGGCCCTGGAATGGTCTAGCAGGATTGAAGAAAAGGACATTATCTGGTAGGTAAACTGCACCTTCCATATCGTCCTGCTAGACCAGTCCAGGCAAGCGGGAAGTACCAAAGCTATGCTTGTACTGGGCGAGAAGATGATATAGCAGCTTGCAAAACCCTTGAGCCTAAGGCCGTGTCCTCCCGAGTGTGGACATCCAAGTGGTAATGCTTGACAAAAGCAGAAAGTGATGTCCATGTTACCGCCCGACAAATGTCTGCAGGGACTATTGAGCTCCACTAACAAGGACGGCTTCGCTCAGGTAGAGTGGGCATGGAACTGGCCAGTTCTGCAAAAGATACGCTGAGGCAATGGCTTCCTTAATGCAGTGCCCCAAAGCAGACTTAGCTGCCATGTCACCCTTGTTTGGACCAGCAAACAGTATAAAAAGGATGGTCTGATATATGAAAATAATTTGTAACTTCCAAGTACCAGAGAAGCACCCTCCAGACATCCACAAGGCGAAAATCCTTATCCTTCCCCCAACACTGCTCCTTAGATATGGGGGCCGTTGTGGTTGTTTTTTCTGCCTTTTTGTCCTGAAGCAGCCTTAAAGATATTGGCGAAACCTGAGTCGACTGGACTGCAGATTGAACGTTTCCTTTTTTCAGCGTGTGAGCCTTGGAGCTCGACGGTGGTTCCTGTTGGGCATTTTTCATTTCAGTTAAGTTAAAGTGTTTTAAATGCATTCAAAGTTATAAAAACTTACTGTTGGCCTATGATTGATATTGCGGGGGTAGTTTGTGTGGTGTGCCGCATGAATTGCGCCAAGTGTATACCCACTCCCCCAAATGACTGACGCCTGCCCATAACAGGTTTCTTTGTTTCTTCCCCCTGTTATTTGCCTTTTCCTCCGAGTGCGAGGATGGCTTTTTGCACATTAGGGTTCTTGTTATCTGGTTAATTCCTTAGATAAGGAGAGCAGGCAGACTGCTTGGTTCACGTGGAAGGGAGAAATCACCTTAGGCATGAAAGCAAGGGGGGGGATTACCTGCTTTGCTTTGCTACGAGTGATTTGTTCACTCTGGAACTGTGTGCTGGCGTCTAATGTCAGACTCCTGGAGGGCTATTTCAGTTCCTAACCCCAACGTGGGATGCGGGCACGTCTCCGTTGGTGCGTGTCCAAAGGGGCAGGATCTGCCCCTTTGGAGCCCGTGAGGAGTAGGGAGGTCTTTGGTTTTGTTTAATTTTTCCTTTTTGGTTATGGGGAAACATCGGAAGAACAGCTTTTATTCGGAGGTTAATAAAGCGATTAAAGTGGTTGGTCCTATGAACTCATGTTAAGGTGTTAACTACGATGGATATGTCTGTGCAACCACTTCAAGAGGTTTCCGCTTTGACCGAGTATGGAGCCCGATTCTCCCTCTCCACCCACGGTTGGGTATAACCCCGCCCTGCCCGTTACAGTCTACAGCTGCCAAATCCTCCTCTCCTTTTTTGAGTTTAGAGGTGGTTTCTGGTGCTTCCCTTCCTTTGGTGATTAATGATAATTTAGGAGAGACTTCCTTTCATTTTGTCCCATTGCCTCTTCCTATTGAGTATGTTGGGACATCAGATGTTTCGCTTGTTCCTCTGCAGGAAATCTCCCTTCGCGATATTTGGAAGCCATCTCACAAACTGAACTTTCTTTACAGTCTTCTTTAAAGCGTGTTTCTGATTTTTCTAAGGAGGTTGTGGTTAAAATGGCAGAATATGAGTCTGCTGTGTCTATTTTTGGGATCCAGAACTAGGAAAATGGGATCGCAGGTTTCAAAAGTTACAGGCTACATATGTTACTTCAGTTCAAGATTCTTTATTACTACATAGGAAGTGTGAGATGCTAGAAAATGAACATCGAGCTTTAAATTTACAATTTCTGAATTTCCCCATGACCTATCGCCACAGATTTTATTTTATAAACATTTGAAAGAGGTTTTGTTGCTTTCAAATCCAGAATCGATTAAGGTTTCTAGGTTGTATTATCTTCCTTCAGGGAAGAAATCTGCAGCGATGAGTGGTAATAGTCCTGGTGGGGAAATTTGCTCAATTACATCTGGAAGTTAGCCTAGATCTTTCTGCTTATCTTGAATCTTCTGTTGAGGAGATTTTCCTCTAGGGGAATCTTGTTGGTTACTTTTGTGTCATTTTGTGTATATTCCAGACGCTTGTAACCCCACATTTTGATTACACAAACATCATTCTGCACGGTCTCCCCAAGAGCACCCTCAATCCACTGCAAATGGTGATGAATGCAGCAGCTCGCATTCTCTGCGGCATATCCAGAAGAGATCACATCACGCCCATACTCTTGGAATTACATTGGCTACAGTTACACAGCAGACTTACCTACAAGACACTTATCCTAACCTTTAAAGCAATTAACCGGTTATCTCCCTCATTGCACTCCTCATCATCACCCTCAACAACAGGCTGAGAAGGTCAGCAGCTGCCAAGACGCTAACTATACCACTTGAATCTACAAAATGCACTCAAACAACCAGGAATAGGTCCTTTTCATTTTATGCCCCGAGATGCTGAATAACCTCCCACCACATATCCGAGCAATCAGAGACCTCTCGCAATTCAGAAAAGCCCTTAATCACCTGTTCCTCCTTCACTTCGCTCACCCTAACCTAACACAACCACCCCCCACACCTCAACTTATTCACCCAAACCCTGTCACTCCCACAACCTGACTTCTGATAAAGCACACAACAGTTCTGCCTATTAGGTACATTCACAATGCTCATAAACTAATGACTAATGCATTCTGAATACCAGCTTGTAAGATATATTGTAAATAGGCCCACAATAACCACTGTTATTGTCATGTATATAGTTTTACCCTAGTTTTCAGTCCCAAGTTACCTATCCTGTTACAATGTAAGCGTAAGGTCACTTGTTCTGATGCAAAAGGTTTTGTTATTTGTAAACCGCACTGATACTGAAGAGTGCGGTATATAAGAGCCTGTAAATAAATAAATAAAATCTAGATAAAAATACTATTCATTTGTATTTTCCTAAGAAAAACGGCAAAATTTTATGGACAGCCCATACAAATATTTCTGGATGTTTCTAAAGAAACGCAGTTGCATAGGAAGGCCCTTTTGGAGCTGAAGCCTCGTGTTTCGGTACTAGAGACCTTTTTTATTTTATTTTTTTATTTTTTTAAGTATCCTTGTAAATGTTTATTGGGATATCTGGGAATTAATTATGTTTTTATTTTGAGTCAAATCAATTAGAACAGTTTCTTCAAGGGAAGCAGTAAAATGTAATGTAGTTTATGTTTACTTATCATAGGTATGGGCAATTATATTGGGGTTTATATATATTGTTTCTTCTGGGGTGACATTTGTTTTCTATGAATTTATTATGGTCGGGTGTCCTCCTTGATGTGGGCTGGTTATACTTTGATATAAATTTCTTTTTTTTTGTTGTAATGGTTAAATGAAAAAAAAAAAAAAAAAAAAAAAGAAGGAAAGCAGGGCCGAATGTAAACAGCCTCCTTTGAAAAAAGACAGATAAGGATCTCGGCAAGACAGAGACTGCAGCTCGGAAACCTGCATAGCAGAACTAATTGTGACCAAGAAAAAAAACCAGACAGACAGTCTTGAGCGTCAAAACCTTCAAAATATCGTGCTTCAACAGCTCAAAGGGTTCAGACATCAGGGCCCTGAGCACCAGACCCAGATCGGGACCACAATTGAAGAAGAGATGATGCAGACACTGAACCCCCTGAAAAAAGCATGAAACATCAGAGTGTAAGGCTAGCAACTTATTAGCCACCAGACCTCTGAAACAGGCCAAAGGCTGACACCTGAACCTTCAAACAGTTGAGAGAGAGGCCCTTTTCCAGACCTTCCTGCAGGAAAGCCAGCAGGGATGGCACCTTGGCCACGTCAAGGACCAGCTGCCATATGTCACACCATCACTTAAAAAGACACCAAACCTGTATGTATGCCAGGTTGGTCGACCTTCTCCAGGTTCTGAGAAGAGTGGAAACTACTGCCAGAGAGTAGCTCTTACATGCTGTTTCCTTTCAAGAACTAAGCCTTAAGTAAGAAGGGAGTCGAGTCTTCCAGGGAGATCGGCCCCAGATGCAATAGGCCCAGAGATGGAGGTCAATGAGAGGTGGCATTTGCAGGAGCCGCATCAGATCTCAGGAATCCAACCAGTGCATTCACGAGGTGCGGGTGAGGCTGATAGAAAGAGGGCTCCTGCCCACTTCACAGGCCCCCTGGACCTGTCCTCTGGAAGGCGATTAAGATTTCATCTCGCCGAGATCCTTCACCAGCTGCTCCAAAATTGGCCCCAAACAGAAGCTTCCCTTTAAAAGACAGTTGAGACAACTGGGCTTTGGAAGAGGTGTCCATTGCCCAGTATCTGAGCAAATTCAACGGCATGTCACTATCAACAGGGAACTGTCCCTAGCCATTAGGCAGATGAGGTCATACATGGCATCAGAAAGGAAGGCCATAGCAGACTCCAAAAGAGGAGTAGTATCATCCGGCAGAAGAGACTGAATTCACAGGAGCAGGGCTTGAGACAGCAGGCCTGCACATACTGCCCACTGAAGAATAGCATCTGCGGCAGCAAACTGGTTCTTCAACAAGTAATCTACCTTGCAGTCCAGAGTATCCTTTAAGACCATCCATCTTCCACAGGAATGGTGGTCCATCTGGTAACTGCCATGACCTGCGCATCTGCCATGGAATATCAAAACACAAAATGCATTCCTTCTCCAGGAGAACATACATCTTCTTATACATCCTTAAATCTCTTAGGCAGGGAGTCAGGGGAATCCCACGCTGACCAGATCATGTCCTTAAATCACCTCCAGGAACAGGAAGACAGAAGTGGATTTCAGCACCCCTTGCAGAAGTGGATGCACCTTTGACTCCTGCTCCACATCTGGAGCATCTGCCAAACTCTAGGTGGATGAGACCCAGGCAATCAAGGCCACCAGTTCCTCCTTCTGGAACAAACAGATAACACCAGCTTCCTCACAATCCTCCAAAGGCAAGAGTACTTCTTCGTCCACACTGATGCCCAGAACCAAGCCATCTGAATCCAAATCATAGTCCAAATCTTGTACAGATTCCAGGTGATCCCCATCTCCAGAGGATACCCTTCACAGCAGACGTTTAGCAAAAGACAATCAAACAGGGCTTTCACTCTCAGCCTGCCCCCCAAAAAAGACTGCATTTGGGGCGGGGGGAGCGACACCAGAGGCCACAGGGTTCCAATGTCCATGGCAGAAAAGAAAAAAATTCCAGGGAAGACAATCCAGATTCCAGAAGCTCGCCTCATGGCAATGACTCCCTACATCAGGAGACATAGCCACTGCCGAGCCCCTAGAGGACGGAGGGCAGCCAAATGCACAGTCTTCGGAAACCCCGGCTGGCTGAACAACTTACCAACAGCACCATCCTCCACCTCGTGCCCAAAGGCAGGCAAGGCCAAGCTAACTGCATTCTCCGGCTGGGAGAGGGGGAGCAAACCCTCCAGGAACAACTCGGAAGCTGCCATGCAAGAAGAGCAGAATCCAAAAGCTAGAGATGAAGCGCATCGCTTGCCACTGGCCAAACAATGTTTCCTGGAAGATGACAGAGTTAAAGCAAGTATCACAACAGTGATGCTAAGGCTGGGGTGTCCTGAAAGGCATGCATTAATGGTGCTTACACAGCAACGCATGTTATAGGCGCTTGGGTAGGAACATATGTTGAAGCGGCTCTGGCAGAAGGTATGCACAAACTGTACAACCACCAGGCACACAATAGTAAAAGATGCTGCTAATGCATGGAGAAAATGGCAGGATACCCTACAACACGCCAACGGTTTCCAGCAGTCCACCCTGAATTGTGCCCTAGGGGGGCGGAATCGGAAGCCTGTAACAAGGACAAGGACAATGACAAGGTCAAGCCTTGGTACTCACCTCCTAAGAACTACAGGCAGAAATCGGTAGAGTCAACTCGACTTCCCCAAAGGTTTCTCTGCTTTGCAGGCACTGTGTTTAAAGTGGCTGGCAGGCAGATTCCTCCGAGAGCCTTCTGCAATCTCTGGGAGAAAGCAGGGGGGACAGAGAAGGAGGGAGGGGACGTTGAGGTTATGTGAGGCTGCTGAACTCTTCCAGATCCTTCCAATTTTCTGGCTGCTCAACGGGCCCTTAACAGAAAGGCAGCATGGAGCTAAACCAATTTTCCCTCCTCCTATGGCTACTGAAATGAGCGCAGTCTAGTGGAGCCTCCCACGTCGCACTCAATTGAGAGTCACCCTCAAAGTTCATGAGCATTTGAATTAATCTTTTTCTCTCAATTATTCAGAATTTCTTCAGACTGTAGAAAATCCATCCACCATCTACTGAAGACAAAAATACTGAAGAGACCTCTCGTGGCTGAGGTGGATAGAGGCATGGGAGTGATGTCATTGAAACCTGGGCATTTCATTGGTTGGATGTCTCCATCAATCTGCTGGTAGGGGAGCACAACCCACTTTCCTGGACCAGTCTAGCAGGACGCAGGGCCGGCCAAAAGGTTTCTGCTACCCCAGGCAGAAACTCCAGCCGTGCCCCCCCTCCCCATGCACTGCACTGCACTGCACTCCCTTCCCCCATGTCTCTGATTCCAGCAGCGGGTGGCTCACCAGCAGTGGCAGGCCTTATGCTGAAGCACATGGCCTGCCCAGGCTGCTGCCACCAAACCTAGCCCCACTGGGGGTTGAGAGGGTGGGGCGGAATTTGCGGTTCAGCATGGGGGGAGGGCAGAATGGCTGGGTGTGTGTGGGGGGAGGGGGTGGCAAGCCATGTGTTCCGAAGCACATGGCCTGCCACCCACAGAGGTCTGCTGCTATAGGCGGTCGCCTAGTGGACGGGCCAGCCCTGGCAGGACGATATGGAACAATATTTCCCCTACTGGTAACTAGCAATGATATCTTCCTGGCTTCATTTCTAGTTCTTTAACCATAAGCATGTTTAAAAGCAGTGGTTTTCAAATTTTCTCTTATGACTCACTGGAAGAAAAACACCTTCCCTTCTCCCATCCCTCCTTAACCATTGTCCATCACTCTCATTCCTCTCCATCCTCTGGCATCCCAATCCTATTCCTGCCCCACTTCTCTCACCTCTTTAATCAAGCTTGGGACATATAGTGCCCATACTCCCACCACTACTATTCTATGTAACTCTGTAATATGTTATTTTTGTCATATCCATGCTCTATAATTATGTTTAATGTATTACAAGGAAGATACAATTCGCCATAATCTACTATAACATGCTTTGGGGTGCTTCAGTAGGAAAACAAGAAAAATAGAAATACATTATCGATCTCAGTGCCAGCTAACATTCAAGAGAACCACCATACAGTGGAGGATTTGGCCGCTGCTAGCCTTTCCTCAGACTGCCAAAGACAGCAAAAAGATGATCCAACCAGTGGAAGTTAATTAGTAACTTCCAGGTATCTGATCAACATGTCCACTAGACATAGCAAAGGATCGTTCCGGAAACCTACCTCCAAGGAGGACGACAGAACAACAGTCCAGTTAAGATGAAAGGGGGACAGTGCCTTTGGGTGAAAAGATGGTACAGTATGCAAGGAGACAGAAGCCACTGGGGTGACCAAAAAAACTCACTGCAGGACAAGGTCTGCAGCTCCAATACCTGTCTGACAGATGTGATAGTCATCAGGAAGAAATTAAGCACAGCTCAGTAAACAGATAGAGGACATCAAGAGGGAAGCGGGGCCTGGGCCCAAACTTACTACCCCTCCAAGGTCCTCCTGTCTTCTCTAGAGTCCAACAAGTGCTAGAAACCTGTGCTCGAGAGAGACAAATACTGGCTTCTCCAAGTGCTGCACCAGAAGATATACCAGGCGAGGATATCACTGAAAGCTGCTCAAGTCTACCTCCATCTGCTGTCAAGTGAGCAAAACCTACTTGTCTGGACTGGCCTAGCAGGATGATGAAGTATAATTTCTTTGCAACATCCATTGGGTTGGAAAAAATATAGAGAAAAGAATGTGAGTGGATGAACAACAGTATAACTGCATTCCTCCTCAAAAAGTCAAATTTAGCATCCCAGGAAGGACAATGTGATCCCTTATTACCAACGGCAAAAACAAAAGGTGTTACTCAATCATTAAAATGATATGGATGCTGGTGAAGGGTCAACATGGTGTCTGGAAAGGGGGGGTCATGACTAATCTCTTGAGGTTATCCGAGGAGATCAACAGGCATATGAAGAAAGGGGAACTAAGTAACAGATTGAACTTTTTGAAAATTCAAGTATATCGTATCAAAGGTTCTTAATGAAACGGCCTCTCTCAAAAACGACAATCTGTAGCTTTACTGAGTAAAATACTAAGCTGCCATGGGATAAGTGAAAGATATGAACCAAAAGGTAGAACCATATGGGAATTTTTCCACAGGAAAAAAAAGGCAAAACAGCAATAGTGCAGAAAGATCTGTACCAGCCTAATCATTAGGCAAGACAAGGCAGTTGCCTAGGGCAGCAGCTTCCGAAGATCAGCAAAGAGCAGCTGCAAAGCAAAACCATATATCCTGACAGCCACACACACTCAAACAGCCATCAGCACATTTTGTAGAGAAGGCACACACAAAGAAAGCAAAGCTTAAGATATAAGAGTATGATGTCCAATAATGCATTATTTCAGGATTGTTGTGGGCAGGGTGGTATTGACTGTTGAGTTTATCAAAAACTGGGAGTGGGGGGGGGGGGAGTGTAAGACTGCAGGTTCATCTAATGTGCCCAATACCCTTGCACCAGCCCTGACCAAGACCATTCCAATACATTCAGAAATAAGCCAGAAGAGGGCGTGAACAGCAAGGGTGCAATATTTTTGCTTTCCTTTTTATGATTTGTCATTTTAATTTAGTTTCTTTAAAATGAAATAGAGCACATTAAGCACTTAACGCATATAAGAAAAAACAAACTAGTTTGTGTTAGTGCACATTAAAGCAGATAGCATGCACTAAAGTTTACTGCAAGCCAATAGTTTTTATTATGCATTATATTAAAAGAAATTGAATGAAAGCACATCCAGGGAACCTGATGGCACAGAGCCTACCAACAGTCTCTGGTGCTAGTTATAATGGAAGCAGGAAGGGCACTAACACTAGGAGTCAGAGCTGCCATTGTGAACCTAGGCTGGCAACAAGTCAGGAACTTCCAGAGATTAATCCAGCCACCCCACAAATTCACCAGGGTCACCAGTGATAAATACCAGATGGGGGCAATTTTGGCTTTGTTTGTTATTTATTTATTTTACGGTAGACAGCTACAATAAGCGCACCTACACCGTCAATGCATTTACCATGCAGTAAATGCTCTGTGCACATCTTAATTTCTAGCAACAGTCTGAAATGCAGCTGCACCACTTCTTTTCAGATTCTAGTGCAGGGGTGTTCTGCTCCAGCATCTTCCTCCCAGACAGCCTGCAGGGAAGAGAAGGGGAGGAGTTTAGCCTCAATCCAAACAGAGAACAGTCTCCCCGTTCCAGCTCTCTTCTCCAGTTGCTCTGTCCCTGGCTTATTGCCCCCAGTTCCACAATTCCACAATTCCACTTCCATTTTGTCTACAAATTAAGTCCTGGACTGCAGGGCAGATGCTGGGCACACCCTTTGGAGCCCTCTGTGTGGTAACTCTTTTTATTAACTAACTATCTGACAAACAGCCCATAGGAATAAAATGTGTCATTCACCAGAATGCTCGTGCTAAGTGTTAGCACGAGCATTCTGGTGAATGACACATTTTATTCCTATGGGCTGTTTGTCAGATAGTTAGTTAATAAAAAGAGTTTGTAAAAAAGGGGTCCAGAAATGCATGTACCATGAACTAATATTTGCACCTAACACGCAATTAAGTGTGAATCTGCAGCACTTTAGTAAATAGGTCCCTAAAATACTGGCACAATATGCAGCAACGGTCAAAAAAGAACAAAAGTTAATCAGGAGTGAATTTACAAACAAAACAGAAAACATGCTACATTCACATTGTGAATGCCTTGTGCATTTCCAATCGACCCTTCTAAAAAAAAAGACGACAGTACAAGGAGAAGAGGTACAGAAAAAGAACATAAGATGATTAAGATAAAGTGCACATGACTTCCCTCCAAGGAAAAATGAAAATACAATTGGACTGATCAGTTTGTGAAAAAGATGGCTGATATGAGATACAGAATCATGAAAAATATGGAAGTAAATCGAGAAATAAGGGTATACAGATAGATGCCTTTTCCTGCCTAAGCATCCTGCTGTAGAATTACCCTATGTCCCTTTATAAAATTAACACATCGGAAAGTAGACTACATGTTTACACCTGTTCCGAGGCACGTTTAATTATGAGCATACAAGTGTTATTAAGAACAGAGGCATATACAGGATTTCTACACACCAGTCCCACCGGGGAACATTTACACATACATCTTCCCCCCTGAAATTTTATAAGAGCCCACATGAATGCACATGTTCAAATCCCTTATGAAGTTATTCCATAATTACTGAACAAGTTATAATTTACAAGTACTCCTACTCATCTAAATTCAGCAAAATTGCTGACCTCTGTAAATGCTAATGTGCCAACATCTGAATCAAATATTCAGTCATAACGTTTAGTCACGGCACAAGATTTAATTTGATGTATTCATAATCTTGCCTTTAGAAATGGGCAGCTCTCTCTCATGGAGATATACTCCTGGGCTCGATTCTGTTGCCCACCCGGAATTCTGCTAAACAAATACCTTAAAGAATGAGGCAGCCACCAATTAGCCATAGTTCACATGTCCCTATGCCATTTATAAAAAGCACCGTGTTACTAACTTCTTTAGTTCACTATTTATGTATTCCATTCGCCAATATACTAATTCTCAATCTAGTGCCTCCCCAGGGCCTTTTTAATTTTTAAAACAGTGTCTTAGCTCCGCCCGTCTTTCTCCGACATACAAACAGATAAAAGCACAAAATAAATTGGGATCTTTTTAGCCAGACAAAGACCATGATTTCACCACCTACGGCATTGAAAAGGTGTTTTAAATCTGTGCTTCATTTAATTAAGGCAAGCAGATCCTTAGGACTGACAATTTCTATAGAAACAAGAGGCCAGAATCAGCACCAAGCTGCAGGAAGAGGCCTACAGACTAATTAAAACAGTGTTAGCTTATTAAACAATAGCACAGGTGTGACTGTTAAGTGATGCCACTAATTTCGCCATTAACATGTGAACACACAAAACAAAGCTGCATAAGCTTATATGCAAAACTGTGCAAAGCAGCTAATATAATACTAACTAAACTTTGAGAAATGAAATTAAGGGTTTGCAATAGAGAGAAATCAGACCTACTTGCTAATTGTAGTTCCTTGAAGAATTCCAGTTCAGTCCCACACCGCTGGGTAATGCACCTCTTCCTGCAGCATGGAGACTGGGCATGTCAGAAGTCTGATACACATACCGGTGGCACCTCCCACCAGCTTCCAGTGACCTACTGACAAAGCAGACTTGAAAGAGCAACACATAAGTAGTTATAACAACCTGAAATATAACCTCAAGGCTCCGCCGCCTCTCAAATAACCCCGGAAAAAAAAGGATAACTGCTCCACCTTCCCTCCAAGGAAATAGCATTAAGATATAAAATAAACAAAAGAATGTAGCATAGCGCAGAGCAGCCAACCAGCCAATTACCTTACAGGACAGGTAATAACACCTACCGTTAGACTTCTCTTTGCTCGGCCGGCTTCTCCAACGTCCCGAGACCACCGACTGCAACACAAACCTGGGTGGGAATCGGGACTGAACTGGAATTCCTCAAGGAACAACAATTAGCAGGTAAGTCTAATTTCTCTTTCCTTTTCGTCCCTCCAGTTCAGTCCCGCACCACTGGGATGTAACAGAGCAGTACACTAATGGGAGGGACCTGACAAACCGGATCGCAAAACTGCTGACCCGAAACAGGCGTCTCTTGCCGCCTGAACATCAAGACGGTAATGCTTACTAAAGGTGTGCAAGGAGGACCACGTAGCCGCCTTACAGATTTCCACTGCCGTAACGCTACTGTGCTCTGCCCAAGACGTTGCCTGAGCCCTTGTGGAATGAGCTCTCAATTCCAAAAGGCACCTAACGGCCCTGCAAAAGATAAGCTGATGCTATCCACCTGGCAATGGAGGCCTTGGAGGCCGCTTCACCCTTTTGTGGGCCTCCAAAAAGAACAAACAAGCGCTCCGACTTACGAAAGGACCCGAAACCCTCAAGTAATGACGGAACACTCTCTTTACGTCCAGCAACCAGAAACTACGGCCAGCCCCACACAGGTAAGGCCACAGACTGATTCACATGAAACGGCGAGACTACTTTCGGCAGAAACGACGGCACTGGGCGCAACACCACCTTTTCCTTGAAGAACATCAGAAAAGACTCCCTACAAGACGACTGCAACTCTGAAACCCGCCGTGCCGAACAAATGGCCACCAGAAACACCGTTTTCAGAGTCAGATCCTTAATCGAGGCTTCACTCAGAGGCTCAAAAGGCTGCCTCGTCAAAACTCCCAATACCAAATTGAGATCCCACGGAGGAATCAGCACGCGGCGTGGAAGCCGCAACCATGACACCACTCTCAAAAAGCGCAAGACATCTGGGCGAGTCCCTATGGAACGACCTTGAACCTTACCACAATAACAAGCAATAGCAGCCAGCTGCACTCTTAACGAACTGGCCGCCAAACCTTTTATCAAAGCCATCCTGAAGAAAACTCAACACCTCCGGAATTGAGATCGAGGACGGATGCAATTGCCTAGCTTCACACCAGCCTTCAAAGATACGCCAGATGCGAACATAAGCCAAGGAAGTTGAACGCTTTCGGGCCGAAAGCAAAGTAGCAATCACCTTTGACGAATAACCTTTCTTCCGCAACCTAGCCCTTTCAATGGCCAGGTTGTAAGCGAGAACCGAGCGACCTGCGGCATCCGAAGGAGGACCCTGCAGTAGCATATCCTCCCGAGTTGGAAACTGCCACGGTTGTCCGTCAAGAAGCCTTACCAGGTCTGCCTACCACGGACGCCGCGGCCAATCCGGCGCTATTAAAATCACAGCCCCGTGATGCGCCTCTATGCGCTGAATTACCCAGCCTATTAGCACCCAGGGAGGAAATACATATAGAAGGCCCTGGGAAGACCACTGTTGGATCAATGCATCGATCCCTTCGGACAACCTCTCTTCTCCTGCTGAAGAAATGATTGGCCTTGGCAGACTGACAAGTTGCCATGAGATCCATCATGGGCATCCCCCACTTGTTTACCAACTGCCCGAATACCTCCAGATTCGGCTCCCATTCTCCAGGTTCACCTGAACCCGGCTGAGGTAATCCGCCATCACATCGTCCGTCCCCGCTATATGCGCCGCAGACAGCACCAGAAACCGAGGCTCCACTCAACCGAATAGAGCTCCTGCCTCCTTTTCCAGCACAATGCTGCCCGTTCCGCCTTGCCGATTGAAATACGCCACCGCGGAAGCGTTGTCCGACAGAACTCAAAACGCGTGCCCTAACACCGACTCGAACGCCTTTAGAGCCAGAGCAACTGCCCATAACTCCAGGTGATTGGAGGAAGCTCAGTGGTCCATCACGCTCCATACTCTCTGCGCGAAGAGTCCCTCGCAATGAGCTCCCCAGCCCGCCAGGCTGTTGTCCGACAGCACCGGAACCCATTGAGGCTGCTCCAACTGCATTCCTGCCGTTAGCTTCTCTCGTCGCAGCCACCATCTGAGAGACACTCGCACCTGTCCCGGGAGGGCAAACGCTTGTTCAATGAATCCTTCTGGTGCGACCACCGACTGAGCAGAGACTTCTGCAAGGGCCGCATGTGCGCCCGAGCCCAAGGGACCACTTCCAGGGTAACCGCCATGGTTCCCAGCACTCGAAGATAATGCCAGACCGTCGGCGCCAGCTGTTTCAGAAAACTGCGCACCAAGGATTGTAGTCCTTGAACCCGAACCTCCGGAAGGAACACCGCTCTGACCTTCATGTCGAACCAAACCCCCAGATACTCTAATGTCTGCGACGGCACCAACCGACTCATGGTTGCATTGACTACCCAACCGAGGCTCTGCAAGAACTGCACCACGCTGGTCGTTGCTTTTTCGCTCTCGGCTGTGGACTTTGCCTGAATCAACCAGTCGTCTAGGTAAGGATGAACGAGCACCCCTTCTCTGCACAAAAACGCCGCCACTACCACCATCACTTTGCTAAATGTTCGCAGAGCCGTTGCCAACCCGAACGGTAAGGCTTGGAACTGAAAATGACCCCACCGAACCGCAAACCGCAAGAATCTTTGATGATCCAGCCTATCGGAATGTGCAAATAAGCCTCGGTGAGATCGAGTGAAGTCAGGAACTCCCTCTGGCGAACCGCTACCATTAATGACCTTAGGGTTTCCATGCGGAAAAGGGCCACTCGAAGACATCGGTTGACGCCCTTGAGGTCCAGGATCAGACGAAAAGCCCCATCCTTCTTTGGAACCACGAAATAGAGTATCGACCGGATCCGCATTGATCCTGAGGGACCAGGCCCATGGCCCCGAGCTGTCTGAGGCGCGACAAAGTTGTTCGAAACGCCAACTCCTTGTTCCGCCCCCTGCAAGGAGAAAGAAAAAAAAGAGAGTCTCAAACCGGTCGAGCAAACTCGAGAGCATAGCCTTCTCGAATCACATCCAACACCCACTGATCGGATGTTATCTGAACCCAGGCAGGAAAACTTCCCACAGCCAACCCCCTACGGGTTGCACCCCCACCTGAGCTCCCCTCATTTCATTGTGACTTCTTGAAACCGGCAGGCAGAGGGTTAGCGAACCCTCTGCCCGCTCCTCGGAAACCTCGACCCCGAAAGGGATACCGCCCTCTTTGAAACGATCCCAAACGCAAAGTCCGAAAACGCCTAAAGTCACAAGCCTGGCCCCTCAACATCAATCTGGGCCTCCCCATCTTTGGCTTGTCCTCAAGCAACCGACCGCCCTTGGACTCCCCCAAGTCCTTAACCAGCTTGTCCAGGTCTTCACCAAAAAGCAGCTTCCCTTTAAAGGGAAGCTTACTAAGCCTTGACTTGGACGAGCTATCTGCCGCTCAATTCCACAGCCAAATATATTGCCGTGCCGCCACCAACAAAGACATACTATTAGCCAGAGTTCTGATCAGGTCATAATGTACGTCCACTAGGTAGGCTGCCTTAGACTCCAATCTGGACAAGTCCTGCACCTGGTCCTGCGAGATATCTGACACCTATGAGCGCTGAGACCAACAAAGACAAGCCCTCGCTACCCATGCCCCACAAATCGAGGCTTGCAGTGCAAGGGCATTGGACTCAAAGGTCTGCCTCACCATCGAGTCCACCTTTCTGTCTTGTCCATCCTTTAAGGCCGTGTTACCTTCCACCGGAATGGTAGTCTTCTTCGTGACCGCTGAACCAGCCGCATCTATCCGAGGAGAACGAAACATCTCCCGTTCCTGGTCAGATAATGGATAGAGCTGAGCCATGGACCTCATGCCCCTGAGAGCTGTCTCCGGCATGTCCCACTCATCCTGAATCATCTGCTTAATCACCTTGTGAACCGGGAAGACCACCTGGGACTTCCGCACCGCCTGGATGAGTGGATCCTCCACACTGTCTTTCCTCTACCGACACGGCCACGGAAAGGTTAAGCGCCTGCAGCAACTCCGAGATTAGAGCCGTCAGCTCCTCTCTCCTAAACACTTGGATAATCCGGGCCTGGTCCTCAGGCTCTTGTTCTCACCTTCCTCCAGATCCTCCCCCGGACCTTCCAAGTCCCCTTCCAATTCTTCGTCCTCCAAACATTCAGAAGGAAGGGTATTCTCATCCAAAACTCATAGCCTTTTATGTGGCCTCACGTCTGTACCTGCGGCTGTCTGTGACGCTGTTCTAACTACCCCGGGACCCAACCCCGAGACATCCAGCACAGCCCCCTGCTTACGAAGGCAAAAAGCCTGATGTAACAGCAGGACAAAATCCGGGGAAAAATCCTCTATCGCCGAGGTAGTCATCCCCAGAGGAACGCTCGGACCTGGCCGAGACGATGTAGATGCCTGCGGCACGAGCAGAGCCTCTCGCCCAACCTCGTCTCCTGACGCCCCCCCCCCGCCAGTCCCCTGGGGCTTGGAGAGAGGCCCGTCTTTAATCTGGTCTTGCAACTCCTGCTCCATATGCACTGCCTCAGTCGCACAGCCACGACACACGCTGTTGACCGAAACTTCCCCCCTGCAGATTCCACACACCAAGAACTGTGGTCGCACAGGCATCAGCCTCTACAATCTCTGTGACAAGATACAGAGGTTTCTCAATCACCGCAGCCATGGCTCGTGTCTACTTACTCAGAAAACTTATTTAACTTTTTTATTTTAACCCTTTTATTATTATTATACATATTTTTTAACCTCAAATGCCCTACTACAGGCAATACGGAGGCTTAGAGCAAGCACAAAAAATAATGTTTTTGTGAAAAATCCAATGTCCCGGATGCTCTGGGACTCTCTGCCAATGAAAATATACTGTTTGCAAAAAACCGCGGGAAAAACGGCAGCGCTAAAAAAATGGTACTCCAAAATACAGCAGCCGGCTCCACACGAGGGGAAAGGCCTCAGCACGAAGAAATTACCATTGGACACTCACAACTGCTTCCCCCCACGATCCGGGGCAAATTTGAAGCCAAATACCTGGATTCCTGCCAGTTAGCTTCTTTCAGATCATGCCGGCAAGCCCTGAAGCAGAGGAAATGCTCCCGACGACTGACTGCTCACACAGACGCTGCAGCTCCAATCGGAAGACAGAGTAGAGTACAGAAAGCAGTTCCCCACCGTTCCAACCAGGTAGGGAGTGCAACAGGGCATCTAATCAAAGATAGAATTGAGGGAAGGTGAAGCAGAAATCCCCTCCACTGCCCTGAACGGCTCCGTTCATTTTTTTTTTTTTTTTTTTTAAAGCTAGCACCTCAATCAAAAAAAAAAAAAAGAAAGGTACAGTGTACCCAAAAGAAAATTTCCCCAAATATAAAAACTACCACCACTTATGTGCTCCTCATGGTGAGCCTAATCCCTAGGCTCACAACCTCCTGCTGCATGGAGACTGGAGACACTAGAAGCTGGTGGAAGGTGCCACCGGTATGTGTATCAGACTTCTGACATGCCCAGTCTCCATGCTGCAGGAAGAGGTGCACTACCCAGCGGTGCGGGACTGAACTGGAGGGACGAAAAGGAATGCTAAATTACTGCAGTACATTTTACCATGCTATTTGCTAAAGGGTAAAAAGCCTGTAGTGAACAGATGGTTAAAAGGTGCCACAATAACAGGTGATGAACATATGAAGTGCGATCAAAAAGTACTGAGACTTGTACAATACCACAAGTATGACGAGGGTTATTTTTAAAGTAAGGTCCAATTGGCTGTAGCTTTGTAAATTTTTTCCCCCTGTAGAAACAAGCATGTTTAAGACAATTGAGTGGCCCTCTGACTGTGAAATACGGTCTGTGATTTGGTTTTTGAACGCAAGGGCCGTGTCATCAGCAGACATTCATCGCCAGATATGTGAAGTGTATGGCCCCAATGCGATGAGTGACAGCAAAGTGCGTAAATGGGTGAGACTGTTCAAGGACGGGAGGGCCAATATCCATGATGAAGGGTTGACCTTCAGTAATCACAGAAGATTTGGTGCGCACAGTTGACGCAAAAACTCATGAAGAACAGCGATTCACGATTTCCACTTTGTCACTGAAATTTCCACAAGTTTCAAGGTCAGTGCCATATAAAATCGTTTCTGAAAAATTGCAGTTCAGAAAACTGTGCTCGCGATGGGTTCCCAGGCTGCTTTCCAAGGAACACAGTTGCCATAATCTTGCGTGTTGAGATTGTCTGACTTTCACTTTGACTGGAGATGATGTGTGTCTCCATTCCATTGACTGCCGCTTTGATTCTGAAGTCATGTGAGAAACCCATGTCTCGTCCCCTGTGACAATGTGGTCCAAAAGTTAAATCTCCTTCCTCACTGCATCAGATCAAAAATGTTAAAGTACTAGCCATTCTCCTTTTTTGGTGTTCCTCGGAAAGCAGCCTGGGAACCCATCGTGAGCACAGTTTGTCCCACCCATCCTTGAACAATCTCACCCATTTACGCACTTTGCTGTCACTCATCGTATTGGGGCCGTATACCTCACATATCTGGCGATGAATGTCCGCTGATGACACGGCCCTTGCGTTCAAAAACCAAATCACAGACCGTATTTCACAGTCAGAGGGCCGCTCAATTGTCTTAAACATTTTAACGTCTCAGTATAAACTGTACAAAGTGACGCTACGACTGCAAATGGCATCTGCTTTTGCACAAGGCATGCCGGGAGCCGGCACACATGCTTGTTTCTACAGGGGGAAAAAATTTACAAAGCTACAGCCAATCGGAGCTTACTTTAAAAATAACCCTCGTATAACACTCACAGTTATTGCACTCTGTCTCCTTCAAAGTAGTCCCCTTCCGATAAAACACACTTCCTCCAGAATTCCCGCTACTCCTGGAAACAATTTTGAAATGCCTTATTTGTTATGCTAGGAAGCTGCTGTGTCAAATTTTGCTTAATAGTCTCCAAGTCATTGAATCTCCTTCCTTTGATAGATAATTTCAGCTTTAGAAACAAGAAAAAGTCACAGGGTAGGAGGTCAGGTGAGTTTGGAGGCCGACTGACTTGCTCGATTTGGTGTTTGGCCAAGAACTGCTGGACAAGATGCGATGCGTGAGCTGGGATGTTATCGTGATGAAGCAACCATTCACCATTCCTGTGCAACTCTGGCCTCTTATGACAAACTGCATCGCTCAAACGAGTCAGAACTTGAATGTAGTACTCCTTATTGATGGTTTGACCTTTTGGGAACATACCCATGATGAACAATACCCTAAAAAACCGCCGCTTCAGAGGCGCATAGAAGATCGGGGAAAGCTGCTCTCATCAGCTGTGTGAGTGGGCGGGACTCTCCTTTCAGCTTACTGCCTGCCAATCACTTCCCTGCACAACGGCAATAAAACCGCCGCTTCAGAGGCGGGCCCGCGCCTGAGGGCCTCGCAAGAGGGCCCTTTGGTGTGGCCCTTAGGCGTGGCACGTAGGCGAAGGGAAGAAAACTAAATTGGAGACATAGTCAAGCCAATTTCTTTGAGGAGATCTGCAGTCTGTTATCAGAATAAGAAGACGCAGTCAACTTAAACGCAAGTAAAGCACAGTTACTTACCTGTAACAGGTGATCTCTGGGAACAGCAGGAATTAGTCTTCACATATGGGTACGTCGGTACCGACGGAGCCTGCACGGGAATGCTGCCCAGCTTTCAATTAGAAAGCTTTTGGCAGCATCCCTCGCGCCTGCGCAGTGACTTCCCGCCTTCTCCACAGCCTCTCTTCAGTTGAGTTTCAGAGCTGAGACAAAGGCGAGGAGAGAAAAGGGAAAAAATAAAAAAGATGCAACTCCTAGGGGAGGTGGGAGGGTTGTGAAGACTAATTCCTGCTGTTCCCAGAGATCACCTGTTACAGGTAAGTAACTGTGCTATCTCCAGGAACAAGCAGGAATGAGTCTTCACATATGGGGACTCCCTAGCTGGAGATGCCAGGGGGAGATCCCATAAAAATGCAAGTGCCCGGGTCAGGGGCGCATTTTGTCTCCAGGAATCCCCGGCATCCAATGTGGGATGGAGGGTAGGAGTTGACAATAAAGGAGCTGTGAGGAAAGAAACAGCATAGCCAAGGACTAGATGTTCTACAGACTACAGGAGTCCTTGGTAGATATGATGCGTAGCATTAAAACACATTTAATGTACACTTAAAATATGCAGCTTACCTACTGTATGGTAGGAAGTAGAAAGCATGATGGAGTCTACTGGATAAGTAGTGGCGGAATCGTCAAGGTGACCTCTCAGTAGTGAGGATGAAGGTCCAGACTTGGAGGTAGTAGATGATCCAGGTGTCAACTGGGTAGAAGTAGACGTCTGGTCTTTAATGGAAAGCTTTATGGGAAAAGCTGAAAAGTCCTTTAGGCATCATGAACATTGAGGACTAAAGGAAGAAGACTGACGGAGTTGAAGAACTAGCCCAGTCCTGGCAGGAAAGGTGGGATGGAAAACCCCTATTCCTACGGAAAACAGTTGTGTACTCGAAGATAAAGATGTACACTGTTTTTCCTAGCTGGCGAGAGATAGGAAAAATATTGAAGCTGGATGCTTCAAGGACATAAAGAAAAAATAGAAGATGTTAGCACCAAAGTGGTCGTTGGTGCTGAACAGGTCCTGTATCATAATTTGGTATGGGACGTGGGGCAACAATCTGTCTAAAACCTCTAAGAGGTAAATCATGTAGTATAGACAGTAAGGGTGATAGTGAATAAGATTGACCAACCCTTAAGAAGCCCCCCATCAAACACATACATATAGGGAGATATATATATATGTGGCTGGAATAGATATGTATATATTCATAGATAGATAAATATACATATGTCCAGAGTTGTATATTAGGATATGGGTGGTGAAATTTATCAAATAGATATAGATAGATATAGATATATATATAGATATATATAGATATATAGATGATACACCTAGATATATGGAAATTTGTGGGGCATGGTTTAGCACCACCAGAGAAATGATATAAGTATGTAGACATATATGGAGATGCTACATACAAGACAACAGATTGAGATACATGTCTACCACCCAGCCCCATAATTGTACATGGGGAATGTAAATGAAAAAGAATCTGCGTTCTGCGAGAGGGTGAGCCCACTTGGGATATGCATAGAGAATCTATTTTCGTGGGTTGAGGGATGCAGGAAAGCAATCCAGTGAGATAACCGTGATGTTCGCGTGAGAACAGATGAAGATATGAATCTATAGGGAACAAGGCAGGGAGTTCTACAGAACACTGACATGGTAGATGCCTTGGATTTTCACGCAGAAGAACTGCTATCTCGTGTGAACACCCCAGGTTAGAGGGGGTGTGGAGAACCCTCACAGGCATAGGAAGGGTTGAGAAGTTTCTCTCTAATAATAGAGGAACTTCAGAGACAAGGACAATGCTCTATAGCAAAGCCCTCATAGTAGAAAGCTTCTCTGAAGACTGCAGAGAGCATTGTGCAGAAGAGCTATGAGAGAAACTGACTGAAAATCAGTTATGTTGCCATATCCTAGAAAAGGAGATGGTTAGAATAATGTGAGAAAGCCTAACGAGTAGAAGGATCCAAGATAGTTTGGAATCACTACTGAGGCTAGACAAAAATTTTTAACAAGGGACTGGAACTTGGAAAAGTCCCAGTAATACAATTACTACAACTCCTGCAGGCAGAGCTGTTGACAGAAACAGCAGAGAGAGTGTCCTGTGCTGAATAAAGAAAACAGACAAGAAAAGAGAGGGGATATCTCTTCTCACTGTCTGGGGAACGACCAGAGAAGTAGTTCAGTATGGTAGCCCTCAAGTAGTTGGAGGGGACGTACCCATGGGGTAAGTCAACTGAAGGAAAAATGTTCAGTTGGGAAAGAAACTATCAGGTGATAGTTGCAACTGCTCTTCTGGAGAGTAATAAGAGGAGAAGTGTGTAGTACCTGAACAAAATAATTTTTTTTTTGACAGGTTAGTACACTGAAAAAGAAAAGCACAGTGAATAATCTTTTAATATGTAAGTTACAATTCCAGGCACCTATGGTTGCTGGGGATGTTGAGACTGGCCAGAACTGGAGGACTTCAGACTAGGCTGAGGCGTCCCTTGTTTAGGTACGGCCGAATGATGGGCAGGAGAGGAATGAAACTTCCTTTTCTTAGGAAAAGAAAGTTTGGTAGGACATTTCCTACTATTTGAAGAAGGAGGTGGCTTAGAATGGTTTCTAGTGGAAGAAGAGTCAGGGGAGCATTGAGCAACCTGACGTAAAGCCTCCTTATTAAAAAGACCTTCTCCTGTACAAGGAGAATGAGCTAGTATAGTTTGTGCCCATTTGCTCAAGTCTGAAGCCTCAAGCCAGGCTCTGTGACGTGCTGCAATGGCAATAGCAGAGGATCTGCTAATGGACTCAAAAGAATCTATAGAAGCACGAGACAGAAACCAGGATATATTCCGGCTGTGATTGATGAGCAAGGTATAATCAGTAGCCTTGGGCTCTGGTAAAAAAGGGGTCAAAAGAGACAATTTCTCTGTGACTTCCTGGAGTGTTAGACTCATGTGAAAAATATATGAGAGAACTCTGGAAGCCAGCATAGAGTTTTGGAAGGCTTGACGGCCAAAAGCATCAAGTGTTCTTGAAGAACGACCTGGTGGAAAAGAAGAATGCTTCTTCTTGCTCTTAACCTTCCTCAGTGCTGATTCCACTACCAGGGAACGAAGAGAAAGTTGAGGTTTTTGGAACCCTGGAGAGGGTGGTACACGGTACCTAACCTCAACATCATTAGAAACTTGAGGAAGTCGTAAGGGTGATTTCCATACCCTAAGAAGGAGATCCTGCAGAGCAGGATGTAAAGGAAACTGTATTTGTTGCTTTTGTGCCGGTGAGCCATGTGTAGGATCACAACCAGGGATAGAAATATTAAGAAAGGTTGCCATATCCAGGAGAAAAGTCTGAAAAGACTGATCTCCTATGGGAAGTATTCCTGGTGAGGCTAAAGAAAGAGCCTGAGTATCAGAGGTACTGCAGCAATGCCAGGTATCGGTTCCAAACTAGGCAGCGGTGCAAGAACAGGCAACAACCTTGCTAGTGATAAAGGACTAGCAGGTGAAGTAGTCATCGGGAACTGCTGTCGTGGTACCGAGATCATGAGGGAGTTATGGCTAAGATCTTCGGAACTACCTATGGGGAAACGACCGGAGTCGGTTCCGGGACGCGTCGGGACGCAGTCCTCGAGACTCGATATCGACTCAAGACTCGGCATCGAAGAGAGCGAGACTAGCGATGCATGTCTCGACAGTTCCGACGCCAGTGGTAGTATCGGTGATGCCGATACCACTAAGGCAGCCTGGGTGACATCGATCGATATCGACGGTACCGAGGTCCATGTCGATGCCGATGCTAGGGTATCGGAACCGATCGACGTTGGTACCGTCCCGAAGCATGGCTGAGGGAAGTCAATGTGGTGCGTATCGATCGGTCCCGAAGGTACCGAGGATGCCCGATGACGATCCCTGGTGAAGAGTGGAGTGCTCGACACCGGTGCCGATGCCGGAGGCTCGGTACCGCTCGAAGCGGATACCACCTCCGCGCATGGCTCAGGTATGTTCTGTGAGGGGTGAGCCCCAGGAACATCCGGAAACCCCTTTAACGCTTTGGAGCCCGAAGACTCCCGCAGGGGTAATGCCAATGGATTCTTGAGGGTAAGGCCGGAGCTGTCACCATGATGGCCATGGGACATACCACTCAAGCATTGACTAGTCTTAACAGACTGTTTTTGGGTTACCTGATCCTGTGAAGTAGAGAAACCGGGTACCCTCAATGCCGAAGAAAAAACGGTATCGAGGGAAACTCTAAATACTGAAGGTTGTCTCACAAAATTATCTCCTGACAAGTCAGGGGAAAAAGGGTCAGGACCCACACAGTTGAGACACCAACTATTGGTGTCTAAAAAGAAACAGGTGTTTCCACAGCGGAGGCACTTTTTAGGAAAAGAAGGCTCCATAATGAAAAAGGCCTAGTAGGCCTAAGAGTTAAGGCAAAAAAAACTGAAGAAAAGTTTTACAGATTTTAGCCTAAAAACCACCGGCGGTACCGGTGGTAGCGGGAGAAACAGCCGCGACCACAAGAAAACAAAAAATTAAAATAATTAAAGCAATTAAAGAGAAAAGTTTCTGCGGTGACATCGGAAAATCGAAAACTGAAGAGAAGCTGTGGAGAAGGCGGGAAGTCACTGCGCAGGCGCGAGGGATGCTGCCAAAAGCTTTCTAATTGAAAGCTGGGCAGCATTCCCGTGCAGGCTCCGTCGGTACCGACGTACCCATATGTGAAGGCTCATTCCTGCTTGTTCCTGGAGATAACCTCCAATAGTTTGTCTTTTATTCAGATATGCAAACAACACTGATAATCCCAATCTGCCTCCTCTGCTCTCAAATTCTCCCTTTATTCACACAACTTCAATACCTGCAAACTAACTCTACATGGCTACCGCCTTTCACTTGGTTATTTACATATACATAATACCTCAACACAGGCATAATAGCACAAGCAGTACTCCAGAGTCAAAAAGGTTAACTTGCCTAAAAGCAAACTCTCATTCCAAAACAAAAGTAACTCAAGTTTCAATTAGGTCTGAAAACTTTATCAATATTGAACTCATAAACGCTAGATCCATATGCAACAAGATTCACACAATAGTAGACCATATAGAAGAAAATCAACCTGATGTGCTCTGCATCACAGAGACTTGGTTAAATCCAACTGATAATGTAATTCTTAATCAATTGGTCCCAGACACATACTCTGCTTACAATTGCCCACGCACTGGCAGACGTGGAGGAGGAGTCCTGATAATTGCAAAAAAGAACCTAAGATTCAGAGCTCAAAGTCTCTCAGAATCACAACAAAGTAATACTATCAGCATTGAGAACAAACACTTGGCACTCTGCCTAACTTACAGAGCGCCTAAAGCTTCACCTGTTGAACTAGCCTCAACGCTCGAAGCTGTTTGTGCCATCACCTCATCTAACAAGCCCTCAATATTGTTAGGAGACTTCAACCTCAAGTCAATCAACTATAAAGACTCTGAGGCCTTCATACAAGCTATGTCTTCCTTGCAGTTCACCCAAATAGTTGATGCCCCTACACACAGATACGGTTCTTCTCCAGACCTCATCTTCGCATCTAACGACTTAACCTCAAGAGGTTTAATTTCAACACCATCCATCACCCCAGTCCCATGGTCAGATCATTACATAATTAAAATAGGGATATTATTACAAATGAACAATCTAAATGTTCACTTAGACAACACAACTATTCAAAGACGGTTCAAAAACTTCGACAGGGACTCATTTCTACAAGACACATTACATCAACTGTCCACAGAAGAAGTTGACCTGGAGACTCAAATAACCAAATGGAACTGCATTATATCTAATGCTGCAAAAGCAGCAGATATGAGACCCAAGAAGCAACGGCATAACAAACTACAACACAAGCCGTGGTACTCAACAGCCATACATCAGATAAAAAGAGAGCTCAGAAGGATAGAACGAAAATGGAGAAAATGCAAAGCATCAGACTTCAAGCAAATATACTTAACAAAACAAAAGCAATATGGCGAATACATTAAACACTCAAAAAGAGAATACCATACAAACTTAATAAACACATCTATCAACAAGCCCAGAGAGCTTTTTGAAATTGTGAAGATTCTAACAAAAGAGCAAAGAACAGAAGGTGAAGCACAAATTGACCCGCAAAGATTTGCTGACTATATCGAGGAAAAATTTCATTCTGCGGAACAAACAAGATATAGATTACACAAGAAGCTCGTCTCGCATATCAAGAATTGGGACACATTCAATATTCCTTCAACTGAGCAACTCTCCCACATCATTTCCTCAATAAATACAAGCACCTCTCCCACTGACCCTTGCCCAGTATCATGGATCAAAACAACAAAATCAAGCTTCATAAACATCATTCACAACATGGTGCACGTCTCCCTCACTCAAGGTCTGCTGCCAGAACAATTAAAGCTTGCCACCATAAGACCGATCCCAAAGAAAACAACATTAGACAAGAACAACCCGGCTGCATACCGGCCAATATCCAGTATACCCTTTCTAGCTAAGATCATTGAAAAAACAGTTCAACATCAACTTCAAGATCACATTGATGATCATGCACCACTGGATGACAACCAGCACGGTTTTCGCCCTAACCACGGAGTAGAAACACTAATGATTTATCTTTTTGACAGCATCCTCCGTACATTAGATAACATTAGGAATGGAATCATAATGATCTTCATTGATATCTGCAGCATTCGACTCAGTAGAACACACACAACTTTATTGGATAGACTTGAAGAGATTGGGCTATATGGTACCACCTTAAAATGGTTTCACTCATATTTAAACGAGAGACAGATACAG
Organism: Ichthyophis bannanicus; assembly: GCA_033557465.1. Classification (NCBI taxonomy): domain Eukaryota; kingdom Metazoa; phylum Chordata; class Amphibia; order Gymnophiona; family Ichthyophiidae; genus Ichthyophis; species Ichthyophis bannanicus. The sequence continues at coordinate 552,859,851 of CM066033.1, forward strand.
GTAAAGATAGGTCACAAAACCTCTCAACCCATAAAAGTCCTCCAAGGGGTTCCACAGGGATCTGCCCTTTCAGCTCTTTTGTTCAACATATACATCCAGCCAATTTGCAACATCCCAAAGAAGAACGACATTAAATATACAATATATGCAGATGATATTATGATATATACCCCAATCTCAATTGACAACCCTGATTATTCTAAAATTATAAATTGTCTCAAGGCTCTATTCATCACTCGTAACACTGACTTCGCACATCCACCTGACATCATGATAAAAAACTCAATTATACCAATAAAATCAGAAGTAAAATATCTTGGTGTGACACTGGACAATGAGCTGAATCTCAAAGCACATATAAATAAGACAATCAGAAATGCATACTACAGGATGAGAATTAGAAGACTAAAACCCCTCCTCGAAACCAATCATTTCCGGAGTGTATGTCAAGTGCTAATCACCCCCTTACTTGACTTCTGCAACCCTATATACCTTGGTCTAACAAAACAGTCACTCAAGCCTCTACAGCTTGCTCAAAACACAGCTGCACGCATAATTTTCGGATTGTCAAGTCAGGTGCATATAACACCCATTTTGAAAGAGCTACACTGGTTACCAATATCTTCTCGCATCAAATATAAAACTATAATATTTAAGATCAAGCAACACACTTCGGCAAACAGCTTGATCTCTCTCATTCAGACTGATTCCAGCACACAACCAAGAAGAAAAGGAACATCTAATAGAGTCAGCACCTCTTATGACTTTAGAAAAGCACGCAAGGACACTACGGAAAGAGCGCTCTCTCTCGCTGAGCCAAAAATTTGGAACACCCTCCCAAATGATCTGAGAGTAGCACTGGACCTCAAGGACTTTCGAAAACAACTGAAGACAACGCTGTTTATAGAACACTTTGGTCAAGTTACATAACACAGGTCTACAAAAAAATTTTTTCAAGAGCTGTTTTGGTTATTCCACGTAATCTTTATGTTTTTTGGTGCGCTGAATCTGAAAATGACCTCCATTTTGTCATAGGACATCACGTTTCCTGACAATTTAGGTAACTATGTTAAATAAGGCAATACCTCAAAATAAATGGAAATAGACGTATAAAATTAAAGTTTTATTACAATATTTTCATGAAAATCCTTTTTTTTAACTGAAATGAGCTCACCTACACACACTAAACTCGATTCTTCTTCCTTGTGAGGCTCCTCTTGGTGCATTTACGCTTGTGAGTAGCATCTGGAATGTCTCTCTGAAGCATCCAACAGTAGTCTGCCATCATTGTAATGCTCCATTTTCCCTGGTATCTCCTTTCCATCTCTTTTATGTCTTGGTGGAATTGTTCACCTTGTTCCTCACTCACAGCTCCCAAATTTTCAGGAAAGTAGTCAAGGTGGGACTGGAGGAAATGCACTTTCAAACTCATCAGGCAACCTAAAGCTTGAAATGCTTTCAGCATTCGTCCGACCATCTTTTTGTAGTGAGGATCTTTGCTATTGCCTAAAAATTTCTGTACGACTTCTTTAAATGCAATCCACCCTTATTTTTGAGGATCTGTCATGGCATTGACAAATTCTTGATCAACTATAAGCCTTCTAATGTCTGGTCCGACGAACACACCTTCCTTCAATTTTGCCTCCGACAGGCCTGGAAACTTGGTGACCAAGTATTTGAAGCATTCTCCATCTCTTGGAAGTGATTTTACGAATTGCTTCATCAATCCCAATTTTATGTGGAGAGGTGGTAGAAGAACTTTATGGGAAGGTACCAAAGTTTCTCAGAGGACATTTTTTTTACCGACTGTTAGCACCCTCGGCTGCCAAGGTGAAATTAGTCTTACCTGCTAATTGTAGTTCCTGGAGGGGAACCAGCCTAGTCCCGGAACCTCTGGGTTCCCAATCTTATCCAGCAGCTTGAAGATTGAGAAAATCCTCTTTTTCTGTGACACCACCAGTATATCTCCTCGGTGTCCGCCCCCTGTCACCAGTAACCTATTGACAAAGCAGACTCCCCGGAGAAACAATTAAGCATATCAAAGAAACACCAAGTCACTTATCTATGCTGATAGGGAAAGATCCCTGGAGAACCCCCCCAAGGCAACTCCGAGACTGCAACTCCACCCCCCAGAAACACAGAAGGGAAAAAAGGAAAAGAGGAAAAGACCCCCAAAGAACAAAGAAAGATAGCGCGGTACTAGACCGCTTTCCTTTGCAAAAGAACGGGCACAGCCCAAAAGGTAAAGCTGACTCACCTGTTAGAACATGGACACTTCAGGCTATCGCCAGTCCCACAGCGGGAGGGATACGGGACTAGGCTGGTTCCACTCCAGGAACTACAATTAGCAGGTAAGACTAATTTCACCTTCCTGTTCGAGTTCCCAGCCTAGTCCCGGAACCTCTGGGACAGTACCAGAGCAGTGAAGAAACACCTATACACGGGAGGGACCTGGCAGAACAGCCTGAAGTACTGCCGATCCAAAAGAGGACTCCTCGATCCTCTGCACATCCAACCGATAGTGCCACACAAATGAGTGCAACGTCGACCATGTCGCCGCCTTGCATATCTCTTCCGGCGAGACCGACCGGAATTCCGCCCAGGAAGCAGCCTGAGCCCTGGTAGAATGGGCTCTCAACCCCTCCGGGACCGTCTTACCGGCAAGCACATAGGCCGACGAGATAGCTTCCTTGATCCAGCGCGCAATAGACGCCTTCGACGCCGCTTCTCCGCGGCGCGACCCTGCAAAGAGAACAAAGAGTCGATCCGATTTCCGAAACGACTCAGTCCGGCGTAAGTACTTTTTCAAAGCTCGACGGACATCTAACAGGTATAAACCCCTGGATGCCGCCCCTCTATCCTCGGAGAACACCGGAAGGGAGATTTCCTGGCTCACGTGGAAAGCCGAGACCACCTTAGGTAGAAAAGCCGGAACAGTCCGCAAAACCACCTTAGACGGAAAAAAGGAAAGATAAGGTTCCCTGCAGGAAAGGGCCTGAAGCTCAGACACGCGCCTCGCCGAACCGATCGCCACTAGAAAAACCACCTTCAGGGTAAGGTCCTTGAGAGTCGCCTGAGACAGCGGCTCAAAGGGAGGCAGCCGCAAAGCATCCAAGACTGAAGGAAGATGCCACTTGGGGACAATCTGGCGGGAAGGCGGCCGAAGAAGAGATACCGCTCTGAGAAAACGCTTGACATCCCGCAGTGATCCTAAAGACTGTCCGGAAACTCGGCCCCGATAACAGGCCAGTGCCGCTACCTGAACTCGTAACGACGCCGCCGCGAGACCTTTGTCGAAGCCATCCTGAAGGAAATCCAAGATTTGTGAAAGAGAGGCAGACAAAGCTGCACACTTCCGGGTCCCACACCATGCTTCAAAAATGCGCACGTACGCCAAGGACGTGGACCGCTTCCGGGACTTCAACATCGTTGCAATCACCGACGATGAATAACCCTGAGCTCTCAGTCGAGCCCGCTCAAGAGCCAGGCCGTAAGCGAGAATCTGTCCACGTGCGGCATCACGAGGGGACCCTGCGTCAGAAGATCCGGCCGGCAGGGGAGACGCCAAGGTTTTGCTACCAGCAAGCGCACCAGATCCCCGTACCAGGGACGCCGCGGCCAGTCCGGCGCTATGAAAATCACGCGACCGGAGAACCGCGCTATGCGCTGTAGCACCCTCCCGATCAGAACCCAGGGAGGAAACACATACAACAGCTGACCCGCTGGCCAGGCTTGTATCAGGGCATCGAGACCTTCCGACATCCGTTCCCGCCGCCTGCTGAAAAAGCGGCTTGCCTTTGCGGAGGCAAAGGTCGCCATAAGGTCCATGATCGGGCAGCCCCACCTGCGAGTCACCATTTCGAACACCTCGGGGTTCAGGACCCACTCGCCCGGATCCACCAGCACCCTGCTGAGAAAGTCGGCCTGAGTATTGTCTACCCCGGCCACATGCGCTGCCGAGAGATCCGAGAGGTGAGCTTCCGCCCAAGCGCACAGGGATTCGGCTTCGGCCTCGAGCGCCACGCTGCTCGTGCCCCCCTGCTTGTTGATGTAGGCGACCGCTGTCGCGTTGTCGGACAACACCCGGATCGCCTTCCCCTCGAGTAGCGGCCCCAGCTCCTGCAAGGCCAGGGTCACCGCCCAAAGCTCCAACCGGTTGATGGGCCAGGACTGCTCCAGCAGACTCCAGCGCCCCTGCACAAACATGCCCTGGCAGTGAGCGCCCCAGCCCAACAGGCTGGCATCCGTCATCACCGCCAGCCACTCCGGAACTTCCAGCGACCTCCCCCGCTCCAGGGAAGCGGGGAGGAGCCACCAACGCAGAGCATTTCTGGTTTCTTCAGTGCAAACCAGCCGACGGGACAAAGAATCCCGCTGATGCGACCAGCGCCGGAGTAACGCCCTTTGCAGTGGACGCATATGCGCTCTGGCCCACGGCACCGTCTCGATCGCAGCTGCCATGGTTCCCAGCAACTGTAGGTACCGCCACGCGGAGGGGGCCTTGAGTTCCAGAAAACTTCAAACGAGCCTGCGAAGAGTTTGCGCCCTTTGGGTGGTCAGGAACATCCTCCCCGCCTGAGTGTCGAAGCGCGCTCCCAGGTACTCGAGACTTTGGGAAGGGACCAGGTGGCTCTTGCTCAGGTTGACGACCCATCCGAGGCTCTCTAAGAACACTATCACCCGAGCCGTAACTCGCTCGCTCTTGGACTTCGCTCGAATCAGCCAATCGTCCAAATAAGGATGAACCAGTATCCCTTCTTTGCGCAGAGCCGCCGCAACCACCACCATCACCTTGGTGAAAACCCGCGGCGCTGTCGCCAACCCGAACGAGAGGGCTTGGAACTGAAAATGCCCACACGGAACGGCGAACCGCAGGAACCTGTGGTGCTCCGCCCTGACCGGGATATGCAGATATGCCTCTGACAGGTCTAGGGCCGAGAGAAACTCGCCCTTCTGCACCGCCACGATAACGGACCGAAGAGTTTCCATGTGAAAATGCGAGATCTTCAGACAACGGTTGACGCCCTTGAGATCGAGAATCGGACGGACCCCTCCGCCCTTTTTTGGGACGACGAAGTAAATGGAGTACCTACCGCAGCCGAGTTGGTCTTTGGGAACGGGCACGATGGCCCGGAGGTCCAGGAGCCGTTGCACCGTCGTCTGCAGAGCCGCACGCTTCGCGACAGACTTGCCGGGAGACAGCACAAACGAGTCCCGCACAGGTCTCGCGAACTCCACAGCGTAGCCCTCTCGGATAATTTCCAGAACCCACTGATCGGTGGTGATGCGGGCCCAGGCAGGAAAAAACTCCCGGAGCCGCCCCCCTACAGGTAGTGGAGGCACCTGGGCCCCCCTTATCTCATTGTTGCTTCTTGAAACCAGAGGAGGCGGCGGAGGAGGGACCAAAACCCCTGCCTGCTCCCCGGAAACCTCGAAACGGCGGTGCGCGATACGGGAGGCGCCCCCGCGCCGAGGACCCGAAGCGCTGTGAGCGAAACCGCCGAAAATCCCGGGTCTGCCCGCGCCCCCCAGGCGCGCCCCGGGACGGCTTAGGCTTATCCTCGGGCAGGCGACCACCCTTGGTCTCCCCGAGGTCCTTCACAAGCTTCTCCAGATCCTCTCCAAAGAGTAGACGCCCCTTAAAGGGGAGCTTACTCAGTCTAGCCTTGGAGGAACTATCCGCCGACCAGTTGCGAAGCCACAGGTAGCGCCGAGCAGCGACCGCCGAAGCCATACTCTTGGAAAGGCCCCGCATAAGATCATAGTGAATATCCGCCAGGTAGGCTGACCCGGACTCCAAGCGGGCAGCTTCCCCTGCCAGCGTACTCGGCTGATCCTGCTGAACCTGCTGCGCCCAACGAAGACAGGCCCTAGCAACCCACGCTCCACAAACGGCCGCTTGAAGCGAAATAGCATTGATGTCGAAGACTTGTCGTAGTAAAACATCCAGCTTCCGATCCTGGACATCTCTGAGGGCCGTACTGCCCTCAACAGGAATAGTCGTCTTCTTAGTCTCGGCCGAAACAGCAGCGTCCACCTTAGGGGACTTAAAGATCTCCTTATCCTTGTCCAACAACGGGTAGAGCCGACCCATTATCCGAGCCCCTTTCAAGGCAGCTTCCGGGAGGTTCCATTCCTCCTGAATCATCTCTTGAAAAACCCTGTGCACGGGAAACGCCGTTTGGGTCTTACGGAATACCTGTAAGAGGGGATCTTCCAGGGGCTCATCCACGGCCGCCCCCGGCACAGGCATATTGAGTGCCTTTAGCGTTTCGGTAATAAGGGCAGGAAGTTCTTCCCTCCGGAAGACCCGAACGACCCTAGCCTGTTCCTCCCGCTCTGATATCTCCCCCTCCTCCAGGTCTTCCTCCAGGAGCATACTGCGCTCTTCCTCATCGGAAAGAGGCGCTTCCGAGACCTCCGAAGGGTCCTGCAAGGTACCCTCCAGACGAGGCCGCTTATCTGCCCCGAACGCAGTAACCGAGAGGGAGGGGGCCGTACGCTTCCTAGCGCCACTGCCCTCTTGAGAGGTACCCAGCTGCGCAGGCCACCCAACACCGCCTGCTGGAGGGCCACAAACTGCGGGGAAAAAATGGCGGAGAGGTCCGCAGGGAACGCCGCAGGCGCAGGGGTAGAGGGTCCTACCGAAGAAGGACCCGGAGTCGGATCCTCCTGGGGCAACTCCGGAGCCGTAGAGATAGCAGGGTCGGGCGCGCCCTCAGTGGCGCCCGGGAGGAGCCCTGCCTCAAGACGTGAACCGTCAGTCTCCCCAGCGCAGGCTTTGCAAACCCCTGCGCTGGAAAACTTCTTAGAACCGCAAACCACACATTGCGGTTTGGAGGGCATGGCGAGCTCCTAACAAATCGGATGCCTGCCGTCAGAAAACCAAGAACGCAGACCAGGCCCCCCAGGCCCTGCTTAGCTGCACTGTAAAGAAGGCAAGGCCACCTTATCCCCTCCTGAAAAAATCGGGAGGAAAAGGCGGCCCAGTTTTCCCCGAATCACCGCTGCCTTTTTATGCTGATCTTAGGTCAAACAATGCAGCGAAAAGAGGAGCCAGAGGCAAAACAGGAGGCGGAAAAAAAAGAAGAAAAACAACAAACTGATGCACACGCGGCCCCCGCGCAGCAAGGCCACCACGCGGCCGGGCCGCCGGAGAAAAGCGCGCCAAAAGGCCTCGCGGTTAGAAAAAATGAGAGGCCGCGCGGCTGCCTTACCTCCGGCTGTGAAAAAACGCTGTCTGGTATGTCCGCAGTGTCCGGTCACGCCGCAGGCCAGGAGAGCAGGAGCGGCTCCTATAAAGGCCTTCCTAACAGGACCAAGGAGAGAAGCAGAGCCGTCGCGGCGAAGGCAGAGCCAGGTGCGCTTGCAGGCAACGCATCTGCGTGGCACCGGCAGCCTCGGAGCGGGAAAGGGACGCCGGAGCCAGTCCCCCAAATGCCCCTGTCTGTCAGGAAACCCCCAAAAGACGGAAAGAGCAGAGGGGGAGGGAGAGAGGAAGAGAAGGTGAGCAAAACGCAAGGGAGAGAGGAAAAACAAAACCGGTCTAGCAGAATCTGACAGTCTGAAGAGGCTTAAAGGTACAGGACACTGACCAGCAAAACACTATCCCAAAATTAAAAGTACACTAATCCTGGTGATCCTTAATAGTTTCTCACATGAGCCCAGACCCCCTGGGCTCCCATCTATCTAGCTGCTTGAAGACTGAGGTAACTTGTGACAGGGGGCGGACACCGAGGAGATATACTGGTGGTGTCACAGAAAAAGAGGAGTTTCTCAGTCTTCAAGCTGCTGGATAAGATTGGGAACCCAGAGGTTCCGGGACTAGGCTGGGAACACGAACAGGAACTCTTCTTGGTCCAGTGATTTTGTCAGTCTCGACTGTCCCATAGACACAGAAAAGAAGGATATTTGGTATACCCAGCTTGTTGCCCGAGCAGCATGCACAAGACCTTCAAGTCCCCACACACTTGCCAACCATGGTCTTCATATTTAAGTTTACGAAGAACCAATTCCAAGTTCTCGTAGGTTTCCTTCAAGTGTACGGAATGACCTACAGGTATGGATGCGTAAAAACTGTTGTGGAGTAAAACTGCTTTGAGACTTCTTTTTGAAGAATCTATAAAAAGACGCCATTGCTCTGAATCATATTGGATTTTAAATTGACCCATCAGACCTTCGACATCGATGCAATAAACCAACTTGTCTTCCTGGGCGAAGTAAGGAACGAACTCCTTTCACGATGTCTGAACCATGAAGATGACACTCCTGGCAAAAATAAATTCCTGCTTTTCAGCCTTGATCCGAGTAACTCAGCGGCATCTTTGGGAAGATTCAAGTCTCTTACCAAATCATTCATCTCCTCCTGAGAAAACAATTTTGGTCTTGTATCATCTTCAAAGTCAGAACTTGATTCGTCATCTGGTTCAGGTATGACTTCACCTCCATTGTGAGGATTGAGACTTAGGACCCTGTTTACTAAGCATTTTTCCCATAGACACAAAATGGGAGAAGACCTTTAGCAAACAGGGCCCTTAGTTTCTGGGTCATAACCATAAACCCCTGATTAATAACCAATAATAATCTTTTTGATGAAATCTAGTCATTTTCAATGCATTCCAACAACTCCCTGGCTGCAGACAGTCTATCTTCTTTTTGGTCAGGGGACAGGAGTTTTGGCACAAATTTTGCAGACACATGTTCCATCCCCAAATCGACAGTAAGAATGGACTATACTGACCCGAAACCTATGTCCACATCCTCAGTAGGCTCCCCGATAGTCAATCAACGATTTGAGCATATTGCGGCATGCATTGTTTCAACTTTGTCTTCATTCCTGCTTGTAGATGGCCTTTCAGAACATTCGTCACTGTCAACACTTTGGTGGCCTTCTTGGAAACGTTTGTACCAGTCAAACTCGAGTACGACTCGTGTATTTATCGTCATACATTTGCTGTAACGTGTCATAAGCCTCTGCACGAATTTCCAAGTTTCTGGCAGACTTTAATGCAAATTCGCTGTTCAATTTTTTTCACTTACCGTACATCTGATGAGCTGCTTTTATACAATACTGATCCCAAAATTGAATACCTCACTAGCTCTCTCTGCATTATTGTTGTCAGCAGTAATCATTACTGTTGCCAGTAGTATTTCATCATTCAGAACCGTTGTCAGTAGCTAGCTAGCAAGTAACTATCATACATTTTATTACTGTTGTCAGTAGTATATTATCATCAATCAGTACTGTTGTCAGTAGCTATCACACAATTATATACTGTTGTCAGTAGCTTTCATCAATTAGGATTAATACTGTATCTAGCAGCTCTCCTTTCAACTTTCTGCATAACAACTTCCCAGTGATTTACTTTTTCTCTTATCTTCCTACCCTGGTATATAACTGCTTAGCTCCACTAACAGCAACCCATCTAAAATGCCACGTACAAACATTATGCTAATGAAACTATCTTATATCGGTTTAGTCTTAGCAATACTAACCATTGACCTAACACTAAGCCTAAACAGCAAAAATCATAAAACAATTCCCATAATTGACACACACACACTCGAAACTACCACCATATTGGACACATTTATCCAAACAACCATCCTAGATTAAATTTCCATAGACTAATTTACATAAAACAAACAAACCCACATCAAACAACCAAGGGAACATGCACCAATAACTCAGCATCCCTCTCATGCATCCTTATCAACGCATGCTCGATGAAAAACAAGCTGCCCATATTTAATGACTTAATATCTGACTTAAAACCAGACATATTATGTGTCACAGAAACCTGGCTCTCCGATACCGATACAGTCTACATAAATCAACTTAATAATGAAGACTATGACTCTATAAACATAGAACCAATAGAAAAGGCGGAGGTGTATTAATGATGACGAAAAAGGTACTAAGTGCCAAAACAATCCAATCAAACATCTCTAACAACCTAGATACATTATTAATAAAACTTGGTCTCATGAAACTCTGCTTAGTATATAGACCCCCAGACCAAAAACCAGATTGCCTTGACGCTTTTATTGAACTCCTCAGCTCTTCCATTGAACAACACCCTATAATTATGCTAGGAGACTTTAACCTTCCCTCACTGCCAACATTGGACTCTAAACTATTCTTTGATACTATATCAGACATGGAATATCATCAGATAATAAACACATCTACACACATCAAAGGTGGAACTCTCGATCTTGTCCTTCTCCCTAATACACTCTTCAAACTAATCAATCCAAATTCAGTTGAATGTACACAGATACCCTGGTCTGATCACTACATTATAAAATTAAATCTTACATATCCCTTCACTAGCACTAACAATCACTCCAGAAATGTCCCAATTACAAGATTTAAAAAGTATAACAATGAAGAATTTATTGACTTAACAATCCCCCACCTCTTATCACCTGCAACGAATTTAGATGACACTGTCAAAAACTGGCATGAAACCATCAACAATGCAGCCAAAATTAACCACACATACAAAAAGATCACTTACTCTGAGACTAATACCAAACCATGGTTCAACACTACACTAAAACAAATGAAAAGGAATCTTAGAAAACTAGAACACAACTGGCGCAAATCTAAATTGACGATACACAAAGAAATATACAATAACCACCTCACTAAATACAAAGAAACCTTGGACAGCACAAAAAAAAAATATTATGCTAAAATACTATCAAAATCATATAACAGGCCAAGAGAGTTATTCACCATTGTCAGAAATCTAACCAACCCTCAAACTTCTGACAGCGAAATTACTGACATCTCAGTTCAAACCTTAGCTCACCATTATCAAAACAAAGCAAAAATGCCGTCAATGTCTATAGACATTATCAACTTATCACACCAGCCTTCAGATGAATGGTCAGAGTTTCATCCCATAACTAAAGAGACACTAAAAAATATCATCACCAGTCTCAACACCACAACTTCTTATCTAGATCCATGTCCAGTAACATGGATAAAAAACACACTACCAATTTTATTACCCTACATTCTCTCAATAGTGAACCTCTCACTAACCCAAGGCTACCTCCCACCATCACTCAAACACGCACAAATACGGCCAATCCTCAAGAACAGCAAACTTGATAAAACTTTGCCTGCATCATATAGACCCATCTCAAGCATACCATTCTTGGCTAATTGAAAAAGTGGTTCAATTACAGACACAGGACTTTCTAGACTCATCTTACCCTCTTGATGAGCAACAGTATGGCTTTCGGCCCCGCCATGGAGTTGAAACACTCCTCACAGTTTTAATAAATGCGCTCCTAAGAGGGATTGACAATCATAAACAGGCCTTCATTCTACTTTTCATTGATATATCAGCTGCGTTTGATAGCGTACATCACACAATAATGCTCAATAACTTGAGACAAATAGGCTTAAACTCCACAGTACATAAATGGTTCTCATCCTACCTAAATAATAGAACGCAAAATGTAAGAATTGGGAATCAAAACTCAACCACATATAAACAAGAAATTGGATTACCACAAAGGTTCAGCGCTGTCAGCCCTGCTTTTCAATATTTACATAAAACCAGTCTGCAACATTTTAAAAAAATTTGGAGTAAAATATCATCTATACGCAGACGATATTATGATGTATATTCCATTCACGATACCCAACCTACCGCTACAACTCCTATCGGACTGCTATAATGAAATCACAACCTGGCTAAAAGCACAAAACCTCCACATAAATCACACTAAAACTGAAGTTCTAATCGTGACTAAGAACAAATCCTATATCCCCCCCAACACACATAAGACTTCAAAACCAAGAAATTAAAATAAAAAACGAAATAAGATATCTAGGCGTTATACTAGACACACACCTTACGATGGAAACACACATTAGCAATACCATAAAGAAAATTTATTTCAAACTCAAAACCCTCAAACAACTTCGTCCGCTAGTATTTACACAAGACTTTATCAACATAATCCAGGCCACCATAACTCCACATTTTGACTTTGCCAATCTAATTCTAATAGGCATATCAAAACAAAACATCAAATGATTGCAATTAGCGCAAAACGCAGCGGCCAGAATCATATTGAAAATTAACTCACTCCAACACATATCACCAATACTAGCCTCCCTCCATTGGCTACCAATTCAAAGCAGAATAATCTACAAAACAATAACTTCATTCAAGGCCTTATATAATATGGCCCCGACTATGCTATGTAACTTAATACACAAAGAACCATCTAAGCCTACACACAGAAAAGGACAATTGAACAGATTAAAGATACCGAAAGATTATACAAGAGCCCATAAATCAACAAATAACAGAGCCTTTTCCCACATAGCCCCAACTATCTGGAATTCCCTCCCAGAGGAGCTCCGAACACTAACGGAGATCATGGAACTCCGCAAAAAGTTGAAAAAAACTTACCTGTTCACCAAACACTATAACATAGATAACTTATCACCTGCTTTAGACAAAGGTTAAACAGGTATCTGTCTGCCTCAAGCAAAAACCCTTTAACCCACACAGATAGCACACACTCATGATGACCTCACAGCTTATATCCTTTCACTTCCATGTATATATATACACATATATAAAATTGTATATAGTTTATTCGGTTCTGTATTATCTCACATTGTTTAGACTGTATATTCTATATATAATATGATGTTCCTTGTAAATATGTTCTGTTATAATATGACGTTCCCTGTAAAACAAACTTGCTTTGTTAATTATTGTTCACTGTGAACCGCAACTGAACTTTGGAAGATGCGGTATATAAATGTGCATAAAATAAAATAAAAAATAAATAAATAAATCATGTGATTAAAAAACAAAAAAGTACAGGTGTGCTGCAGCCACGCTACACTCTGCATAGCACAAAACTAGGTCACTGCATGCTTAATAGCATCGTGGTGTGTGATATATTGTTATATAGCTACACAAGTCTCAATACTTTTTGATCACACCTCGTAGTTTAGTAAATAAACCCTGGAGGCTGCTGATCCAAGGGTCAAGAGTTAAGTACCTAAATTGGTCTCTCTGAAAAATTTGCTAGAGCCTAGCACTTAAATTTAGTACCTTGGTTTCATTAGGCCCCTAATTTTAGGACCCTTAAAAATGCGTAGCTCTGGGTGCAGATTTAAGGTGGGGGAAAGACTTTGAAGCTTAGCATACACTTTCTGCACTAGAAGCTAGATATTAAATATCCGGGGATCGCCACACATGCTGGAAGCTGCAATAGGTTTACCAGGCAGTAGCGATATTGCATGCTGCGCGGTTGGCTCCTGCGCCTTAAAGATAGGTGTGGGCTTTCCTCGCCTATCTTTTCAGCAAAGATCGCTAGCCATGCAGCATGCAACATTGCTGCTGCCCAGTTATTGCATGTCGTCGCCTCCGCTCTACCCCACATTCCCCGATCCTAAACGGAAAGCATCGGGGCACGTATTAAACACTAACTACTTCTCACTCTCAACAACACTGTAAATAGTTCAAATAGTTCATAATTCCACATCTAGACTATTGCAATGCCATTTTGAAAAACAAAGCACTTAACAAGAACGACCCAACCTCCTACCGCCCAATTTCGAGCATATCTTTCCTCGCCAAGATTATTGAAAAGGCAGTGCAGCAGCAGCTGCAGGACCACATTGATAACACAAACGCCCTTGATGTGCATCAATACGGGTTTTGGCAACATCACGGTGTAGAAACCTTCCTACTAGCCCTAATGGACAGCCTACTCAAAGGCCTAGAAAACAAGAGCAAGATGTATATGCTTATATTTATAGATATATCAGCTGCCTTCGACTCAGTGCATCACCCCACACTACTGGAGCGACTTGAGTCCATAGGCATTTCAGGAACCCCACTAACTTGGTTCTCCTCCTACATAACCAACAGAATGCAGCAGGTCCAATTCAACAATGACAAAGCAGCCCCCTTCCCACAAACCCAAGGCATCCCACAAGGCTCTGCCCTCTCCTCCCTCCTATTCAACTTATACCTACAACCAGTATGCAAGATTTTCCAGGACCACGAGATCAACTACCATATATACGCAGATGACCTAATGCTTTATACTCAACTCGACGTAAATAACCCAAACCTCAACAAGCTTGAAAAATGCCTATTCGAGCTACAAACCTGGCTTCAGCGCAATAACATGTCCATTAATCACAAGAAAACAGAAGCAATGTGTATCTCCAGGAACCCGGGCTTCGAGCCCCCAACAACAGTCACCATGAACAATAACAATTACAACATCAAGACAGAGATAAAATATCTAGGAGTGATGCTTGACAGCAACCTAAATATGGACAAACACCTTCGAATTACCAACCGGGCCATTTTCCACAAATTAAGAGTCCTGCAGCCTCTACGTAGCATCCTCGATCATGCTGACTTCAGGTCTGTCGCTCAAGCCCTCATCATTCCACATCTAGACTATTGCAATGCCATACTGCAAGGCCTGCCAAAGAAAACTATAAATATTCTACAAATGGCACAAAATGTTGCTGCCAGAATCATTATGCAAAAAAGCCTCTCGGACCACATTACACCTGTTCTAATTGAGCTACATTGGCTCCCCATTACGGCCCGCATTCAATACAAAATGATAGTCACTACTTTCAAACTCATCCATAATGTAGCTCCCTCACACCTCAACAGCTTAATATCCAATCTACCCAACAACAGAAATAGAAGAACAGCGAACCTCAATACCCTCTCTCTCCCGAAGTGCATCAGAAAGGTTAATGCATGTACTAGTAGCAGAGCTTTATAACTCTGGCACTCTGGAACCGGCTGCCATGTGATCTGCGTGCAAACTGTGACCTGAAAGACTTCAGAAAAAAGCTTAAGACGCACCTCTTCCAATCGCATTACAACATAACCTAGGCCCTGTACACCACTTCCACCATTTCCCACTACCAACTGTCTTCCATGCGTGGGTCAACCACCGTACCCTATGTATACTCACAACGAGTACTGCATTCAGTCATATGTAAATATGTATATAAAGTATCCTGTGTGAAGTCTTAACATCAATCAACTGTAACCTGTAACCCTATGTTTTGCTGTGCACTACCTCTCCCTCCCTAATCGCAATGTATATATTTCTAATTCCTGGCCGGTACAGCCACTCTTACCATGTATAGCAACCGCTGCTGATCACTGGAAATAGCGGGATACAAATGTACACTAAATAAATAAAGAAATAAATAAAGTTAATTGTAATCGTTATGTTACTATTGCATATTGAGTTATACTTTTACAGTTCCTTGTAAAACAGCACACCTTTCAGGTCCTGTTAAATTGTTGGGTTACTAAACTGTTTTGAATTGCAGAAAGGCGCTATAAAAATAAAATTTAAATAAAATAAATAAATATTCAACAGCACTAACTGTGTTAAGTGCCATTGAATATCTAGATTTAAGGCATTTACACGGTTTACTGGGCTATAAACCATGTAAATGCCTTTTGAATATCGGGCATTTTCTCCTGTGTGCAGAAGTACTAGCCTTTTCTAGTACTTCTGCACACAGGAGATGAAACCTCCGCAGCAGAAGTGCTGCAAGATCTTGTCCGAGACTGGTGTCATCTGCCTGCAGAAAATGAGATCCCTGTTTATGTATTTATGGCTTTATTATTTTTTTGTAGTCAGTATCCCCTGAAGAAGGCAGTTTCGCCGAAATGTGTTGGAATGTCTTCCAATAAAGCCACTTTTATCAACCACTGCTTCTGGTGCACCTGTTTTGTTTACACTGTACTTTGCCTACAGGTGTCTTGTCCTGTCGGACTTCTGATCATCATAGTTGTCCCTGACAAAAGGCTGAGAACCAGAGAAAGAGAGGCCCTGGAGGTAGAACCAGTTAAGATAAGCTGTGTAATGGTTGGGATAGAAATCTCTGGTATGCCTGGTGAGAAGCAACTGGAAAGGTGGATAACAGTCTTCACACATGGAATTGTTTGATGAAGGTATTCGACTATTGTTCTTCAGCTCAAGTTTCAATGGTACAAGTTACTAAATTTTGTTCTACAGACTGAAAAACAGATAATAAAGTTCAGGTTTTCTTTTGACACAAGGCTGAATAGAAGCCATGCTGGACTTATTTAACAGATTTTAATACACCGTTTTTCTACAAGTCAAAACGGTTTACATGGAACTGAGATTGATACACGGAACAATTAAAGGGAACATTAAACAGTTAACAATCAACGTTTGTCACATGTGCAAGTAAAGAGTAGTTACTCACCTGTAACAGGTGTTCTCCAGGAGCAGCAGGAATCAGTCCTCACATATGGGTGACGTCGGCGCCGACGGAGCCCCCGTACGGAGCATTTCCCCAGCTTTCTAAGAAAGCCTTTGGGAATGCAGCGCGCATGCGCGGTCCCCTTCCTGCCCAAGGGTGCCATCTTGCTCAGTCTGATGACATAGCTAAAAGACAGCAAAAATAGCAAAAAATTAAAGCATATGACTGCAACTCCAAGGGAAGGAGGGAGGGTTGTGAGGACTGATTCCTGCTGCTCCTGGAGAACACCTGTTACAGGTGAGTAACTACTCTTTCTCCAGGACCAAGCAGGAAGTCAGTCCTCACATATGGGACTCCCCAGCTTAGGGCTACCGGAGACCCCAGCTGAACAATGAGCTCCCTCTAGAGCCTCAGCATGCAAGAACAGAATCTTCTCTGATAACGCCCCCGAATGGTAGCCCAACATCAGGGCTGGAGGGTAGGAGTTGCCTAAACCCCAAAGAGATTATGGAGTACCGCCTGCCCGAAAGCACTGTCCCTGCGGGACTCCCTCTCAAGGCAGTAGTGGGCCGCAAACGTCTGGCTTGAAGACCAAGTAGCGGCCCTGCAGATGTCTGCCAATGGAACAGAGCGGAGATGAGCCACTGACGCAGCCTTCGCCCTCACACGATGAGCCTTAACTCGACCCTCCAACGGGAGACCGGCTGCCCTGTAAGCCCAGGCGATACAGTCAGCTACCCATATGGACAAAGTACGCTTGGAGACAGCCAACCCCAACTTATTGGGGTTAAAAGAGACGAAGAGCTGAACAGCCCTCCGGTGCTCCCGCATATGGTCAAGGTAGAAGGATAACGCCCTCCTACAGTCCAGAGTATGCAAGACCATCTCAGCCCAGCAGGCATGCGGCCTGGGAAAGAAGGTCGGAAGAACCACCTCCTGATTGAGGTGGAAGGAGGAGACAACCTTTGGAAGGACTACTCTGTTGCTATAGAACCTAGTATAAGGGGCATCTGATACTAGGGCCTGAAGCTCACTCACTCATCTAGCTGAGGTAAGGGCTACCAGGAACAACGCTTTCCATGAGAGAAAACGCAGGGGACAGGTAGCCATAGGTTCAAATGGCGGACAAGTAAGCCGTTGCAAGACCACATTTAAATCCCACTCAGGGGCAGGTGGACGCAGAGGAGACTTAAGCAGAAGCAGGCCTCTGAGGAAACGAGCCACCAGAGGATGGCTCGAGAGAGACTTGCCCTCCATTGAAGAGTGGTGTGCTGAAAGAGCACCAAGATGAACTCTGACGGAATTGGACTTAAGGCCTAGGTTGGACAGGTAAAGCAAATACTGCAGTACCACCGGTACCAGGCATGTGAAAGGATTCTCATTGTGTTGAGCACACCAGGTAGAGAATCTCCGCCACTTAAGGCCATAAGACTTTCTGGTGGACTGCTTCCTAGATGCCAAGACAACGTCCTCCACCTCTCTAGGCAGTAGTAAGGGTGCTAGAACTACCCTTTCAGCAGCCAGGCCATCAAATGGAGGGACTGAAGATTGGGGTGTAAGAGAGATCCCTGCTCCTGAGACAGGAGAGCGTGTTGCATCCCCAGAGGAATCGGAGTGTCCACCGCCAGTTGCAACAGAAGTGGGAACCAAGGTTGCCTCGGCCACCTGGGGGCCACCAGAATCATTGAGGCCCCGTCCCTGAGCACTTTGAACAGTGTCCTGGGCACTAGAGGCGTGGGAGGAAATGCATATAGGAGGCCCGTTGACCACGGAATGAGAAACGCATCCGCTGCTACTCTGAGAGGATGCGGTTGTCTGGAACAGAACCTTGGAAGTTGACGGTTCAGAGGACTGGCAAAAAGATCTATAGTCGGAAGACCCCATCTCAGAAAGATCTGCTGAACCACCAATGGATTCAATCTCCATTCGTGCAGCTGCAAGATCCTGCTCAGCCTGTCCGCCAGGTAATTCTCTTGACCTGGGAGATAGACTGCTTTGAGAAGGATGCCGTGATCGACTGCCCAAGAGCACAGTTTCTGTGCCTCCTGACATAGAAGGCGGGACCCTGTGCCCCCTTGTTTGTTCACGTAGAACATAGCAACTTGATTGTCCGTCTGGACCAACACAGACTGGTGAGAAATGAGATGGGAGAAGGTTCTGAGGGCTAAGCGGATAGCTCTCAGTTCCAAGAGATTGATCTGTTGTGCGGCCTCTCAAGGGGTCCAGAGACCTTGAGTGCCCCTTGGCAATGTGCACCCCAACCCTGAAGAGAAGCATCGGTTGTCAGCACTTGAGAGTGTGGAGGTGTCTGAAAAAACACCCCTTGCACCAGATTTGGAAGATGAAGCCACCATTGCAGAGAAAAGGCTAGTAGCGTGGACACTCTCACTTTGTCCGCAAGGTTTCCCGTGGCTTGGTGCCACTGAGTCCGGAGGCCCCATTGAGCTGACCTCATGTGCAGACGAGCATTTGGGGTTACATGGACCGTGGAAGCAATATGGCCTAGCAGTCTCAGGAATTGCCTGGCGGAGACCAGAGAATTGCTGTGGAACTGCCTGGCGAGATCCATCAACCTGTGGGCCCTGTCCACGGGTAAAAAGGCCTTCGCCTGAAGGGTGTCCAGCCTTGTTCCTATGAACTCCATGTCCTGTGAAGGGTGCAAAGTGGACTTTGCGAAGTTTATAACAAACCCCAAGTGCTGAAGTAGAGCTACAGTGCGAAGGGCGGCTTGACTGGCCTCCTGTGACGACTGGCCCCTTATGAGCCAGTCGTCCAGGTATGGAAACACAAAGAGGCCTTTCAGCCTCAGGTAGGCCGCCACCACCACCAGGCACTTTGTGAACACTCTGGGGGCGGAGGTTAGGCCAAAGGGCAGTACTCTGTACCAATGTTCCCTCTAATTTTCTGTAGGCTGTGTGCGCATAACATATCAGCTGTGTGCAGCTTTTGAAGGAAGGTTAAATTTTTGTGCGCCACATAACGACACTCGGAGTTAAATACTTTAAAATGACTACACGTCAGAATACAGTATGTACACCACATTGATTTTAATCAAATTAAATGAAAATAGATGATTATGAAATGAAGCAGGAAATTTCTAGTAATTACAATCATAACTTGTAAATTTTAAGACAACTGTGTTGTTTTCTATCAAAATCAGAGCCGTAATTTTTGTGCGCTCTGTTGTAAAGTATGTGCGCTCTCTTGGCAAGGTGTGTGCGCGCGTGCACACGCGCACAGCTTAGAGGGAACAGTGCTCTGTACTGATAGTGGTTTCCTCCCACGACAAACCTGAGATATTGTCTGTGGTCTGGATGAATGAGGATGTGAGTATACGCATCCTTTAGATCTAAGGAGCATAGCCAGTCTCCCCGCTGGAGGTAGGGCAGCAGAATTCCAAGGGTGAGCATCTTGAACTTTTCCCTCTCCAGGAACTTGTTGAGGTTCTGCAAGTCTAGGATGGGTCCGAGGCCTCCTGTTCTTTTTGATACTAGGAAGTACCTGGAATAGAAGCCTTGACCTCTCAGGTGGTGGGGCACCAGTTCCACAGCCTGTTCCTGTACCAGACTTGCCAACTCCTGCAGGAGTAAGTCCCTGTGCAGAAGGGGTCTTGGAGGCTCCTCTGGAAAATAGGAGGGGGGTACCTGGTGAAAGTGGAGAAGATAGCCCCTTTGGACTATATTGAGCACCCAGGTATCCCCTGTGACGGCTGACCACCTGTGGGCAAACAGGGCCAGCCGGCCTCCTGTGCTGATGTGGGCCAGCTGAGGAGGAGAGGCTATGCCATTGGAGTCAAAATCCCCCTCCCTGCTGTGCAGGAGCCGGTGTTGGTGGCTTTCTGCCTACGGGGCCCATGACCCTGCCCCTTGGCCTGCTGACCCTGCTGGGGAGCTGCAGAGGCCTGATAATGAGGGTATTGTTTATAGGCAGATGACTTCCTCGGGTAAAAGGCCTTTTTCCCCGAGCCCTTCTTCTTCTGAGAAGGGGCAGAGGTTTTTCTGGACAGCCTAGTCCGGGTCAGAGTCTCGGTCTCGAGTTCTGCAGCCTTTTCAGCCATGGGCTTGCCAAAGAGGTTCTCACCTCGGCATGTGACATCGACCAACTTGTCCTGTACCCATGGCTCAAGGTCCGATGACTGTAGCCAAGCCTGTCGGCGGGCACCGATGCCGGCTGCGGCTACTCGGGCCAAAGCCTCGAAGCCATCATAGGCTGCTCGAGAGATAAACTTCGAGCACTCACGAATACCCGATGACAGAGCATTGAACCTCTGCAAAAGTTCCTCGGAGAGACCAGCAGAGAACCCGGCAATCTCCTTTGCCAGGTCTCGAAGGTACATGCCCATGTACAGCTGGTAGGTCTGGACACGGCAAGCAAGCATAGCGCCCTGGAAGCACTTCTTACTGAGGGCATCCAGGTTCCGGGCCTCCCGGCTGGGAGGCACCGAGGAGTGCATCTTCTGACTCTTCAGACGATGCATGGCCGATTCCACAACCATGGAGTGGTGCGGTAATTGTGCCTTCTGGAACCCGGGGCTCTTGCGGACTCGATAGATGGAAATCGACCCGCTTGCTCAAAACCGGTGTCGAGGCCAGCGCCTCCCACATGCGGAAGAGCAGCCGTTCCAGCATCGGAGGAACCGGTACAGTAAAGGCCTCCTTTGGGGGAGAGTCATACTGGAAGGCCTCGAGCTCTTCAGCTCGAAGCTCCTCCTCGGGATCCGCGGGGAATGCCAAGGCCTTGGCCATATCCCGCAAGAAGTCCGAGAACCGGGTATCCTCTGGTGGGGACTGTCTCTGAGGCTCGGACTCTGGTGAGTCGGATGGGACACACCGAGTCCGAAAGGTGTCAGGTGACTCCTCATCCTCAGTCTCCCAGCCGGACTCCTCGGAAGAGGAATCGAGCGGCTCCGGTCGGGCAGGCACCGATGCCATCCGCCCCGACGCCGAGGGTAATGGCGTCGACGACCTCGGTCCCGAACGGGAGGCCGAGGGAGACCTTGGCCGAGGATCGACTCAAGCACGCATGGACTCGAGGATCGGCTCGGCCTCCGGGGTCGACTTGGACGTCGATGTCCCAGTGGTCGGGGCAGATGCACCGGTGAGACCGGCGATCAGTGCCCGCTGCTGTTCCATGAAGGCAGCCAAACTGCTCTCCAAGGCCGTCAACCTGAGTCCGAACACAGGAGACTCAGCAGCCCCCGACTCGGGCGCCGACGGCGTCGGGCCCGACGTCGGATCCCCTGGAGGAGAGTCCACGAGGACTACAGTACTCACATGACCAGGGGACTCCATCTCGACACGAGGTTGTTTTGCAGGCCTCTCCAACTCCGAAGACCCGGGACGGCGCTCGGGGCTATGCGACTTGGCCCTCAAGGAACCAAGTGCGTCCTCTGACGCCACCCTCACGGGTTTATTCTTCCTACGATGCTCCCGCGAGGGAGACCCCCTCTCAGAGGAACCTCGACGCTGCTCGGGGCCGGAGTCCCGAGACGTCGAGGCCTCTGACGAAGTCCGGGCCCGTCCGGATGCGGAGTCAGAGAAGATCCTTTCCTTTTGGTGCTGCCGACTCCTCAACACCTTCGAGGACATCTTCACAAACGGACCACAGATCATCGGGTCCGAGGCAGCGAAGGCAGCAGTCGTGTGTGTCGGTGAGAGACATAAGCTTCTTACACTGATCACACTTCTTAAACCCGCTGGCAGCCATCGGGGGAAAAAGACAGGGCTGCCAGTGAAAAAAGAAAATGGCACGAACGCTAGTCACTAAGGACAAAAACCAAAAAAAGAAGATCGGGCTCGATACCGATGTATCGGGCCCAGGCGGGAAAGGGATCCGGCGTCGAACCGAAGAACCGGGTCAAAAACAGAATAAATTCTACTTTTTTCTCGGGTGAAAACGAACCACGTCTGTCGGGCTCCGCGGAAAAAAGAAGACTGAGCAAGATGGCACCCTTGGGCGGGAAGGGGACCGCGCATGCGCGCTGCATTCCCAAAGGCTTTCTTAGAAAGCTGGGGGAAATGCTCAGCACGGGGGCTCCATTGGCGCCGACGTCACCCATATGTGAGGACTGACTTCCTGCTTGGTCCTGGAGAATAAACGTGAATGCAATGGAAACAAGGAACAGAGTGCAGTTTAGGGCTCGCTACAATGCTCATAGCATATGTAGGAACTATGTACAAAGGGAAGGGGAAAGGGGATTGGGAGGTAGGAGTTGGTAGTGTGAGGTTGTGGGGTAGTGAGCTTTATGGGTGTGGGTAAAGTGCCCGTTTGTACATGGATACTTATATTCTCACAAACTCCCAAAATTACCTTATCATCAGGCTTAAGTTTAATTTGACTTTTCATCTTACAATCAGGCAGCTGTGAAATAAACCACAGAGAAACCATCAGAGCAAAGCTGAGGATTGAACAGACAGGTATACCTGCATATCTTTAAATCCCAGCAGTATCATTCATTAGTCTCATCTGAACATGGAACAATAATCACAAACTAATCTTCACAACAATTACAACACAAAGCAATCTCTGACATGAAATCATGTTTCAGACTAACATGTCTTGCTTCAGGGAATTAGCTTTACAAAACCACAACTGCATCAAAAGCTAGCTCCTAAGCTAGTGTCTAACAAACAAGCCACAACCAAATAGGCAGAAGCGCAAAATAAGCCAAACCTGATGGCCCTGGCTTCAAGGAGGTTGATGGACTACATCACACTTATCTTTCGCAACTCCAATCTGCTAAATGTTCTTACTATGATAACCTGATCTCTTCTGCCTCCAGCTTTTCCCATCAGTTATACTCGGTCCTCAGTCTCTCATCTCTGTCTACTGGTCCACATTCTATCTCCTCTGTCTCCCCTGCCCCGGCCATCCTTGCTGGCTACTTTCAGGACAAGGTTCTTTCTCTGAGAGCTACCTTTGTCAACTGCCTACCACTGCTATCTCCCTCCGTTCCTGTTTCATCGTCTCCTACTAACTCCTCTTCCTCTGTTCATAATCAATTACGGATATGGCCTGAAAGCTAGTCCAGGTGTGAACTATACACAACTCTGTTGTATTCTCATAAAGCCACCTGCCCTTCCGATCCTGTGCCTTCTACTTGGCTCACTGAGCCATCCCTTACACTTTGCCCCCTGATTCTGTCCATCTTTAATAGTAGCCTCTCTTCAGGTATCTTCTCTTCTTTCTGGAAACGTGTCCTGGTCAGACCGCTTCTGAAAAATCCCTCTTTGGATCCCACTATCCCTGCCCATTATTGCCCAGTCTTGACTCTTTCTTTTCTGAACAAACTCCTCGAAAAACTGGTCTTCTCTCGCCTCTTCTCCCATCTAGAATCAACCCATGCACTTCATCCTTACCAGTCAGGTTTTCGCACTGGGCACAGTGCAGAAACTGTTCTTTTCTCTTTCTTTCTAAATGAAATCTGTCAAACACATGATTGGGGTGACATCTCTCTAGCGGTTTCTTTGGACCTCTCGTCTGCCTTTGATCTGATGAACCATGTTACTTTATCTTTATATTTGATATACCTCCCAGGCCAATGCATTAGGGTGGTTTACAATAAAACATTAATGCTGCAACAGGAAAAAGAAAGGAACAGATACAGCAAGAGCCAGCAGAGACAGTGGAGAGTGATAGAAGAACTAAAGAGAACTGGAATATGGGATGTCACAGGCTTGATGGAACAAATGTGTTTTGAGATGCATCTTGAACTTCTGATAGGAGGCTTCAAGGCGAAGTGAAGACAGCAGTGCATTCCAGAGTACAGGATTAAGAAAGAAAAATGGAGCATCACAGGTAAGTTCTAAGTAAGCCTGAGATGGGGATGGGAGAGAAAGCTGATTAGCAGCTGTAGGGACCGGAGCCGAAGGTAGGGGGTGTGCAATGATATCAGATTGGCCAGATACTGAGGTGTGGAGGTGTAAATGACTTTTTGGGTCAGAATCAGAATTCTGTAGCGGAGGGGAAGCCAATGAAAATGCATAAGAAGTGGGGTGACATGGTCTGAACGCCTAGCATTAGTGATAATACATGCCGAAAGTATTTTGTAATAGCTGTAAATGCTGGAGCTGATATTGAGGCAAGTTTGCAAGGGCCACATTGCAGTAGTCTAACCGACTCATTACCAGAGCAAGCAGCAGAGTGTGATTGAAGAAGGCGGCAAAAAAAGAATGGACCGTTCTGATCTGACGCACAAAAGGAATGGCGAATGAGGATGGACAGATGCTCCTGGAAGGAAAGTGTGGAGTCTAGTGTGATGCCCAGGTAATGGAAAGATGAATCCAGGGGGATAGGAGTAAAACTAAGCTGCGGGGCAATATAGGACGGAGGGTGCTGAAGGAGATACACATGACTGTGGACTTGGAAGGGTTAAGGTGGAGGTAGTTGGTTGAGACCCATGTGGCAATGCAGGAAAGACAGTCATTAAGAGGTGATAAATCAATAGCAATGGGGGAGGTGTGGTAGAGAAGGATTATGTCGTCAGCGTAGAAATACGCTGACACCGGGTACTGCTGGACGAGGAGTGGCAAAGGAGCAAGAAATATGTTAAAGAGCAGTGGGGAGAACACGGAGCCCTGAGGGACTCCACATACCAGAGGGACCGCAGTGGAGGACACAGCACTGAGGTGCACAGAAAAGGAGCAGGTAGTGAGGAAGGAACAAAACCATCGCAGCACAATACCCCGAACCCCAGAATAATACAGACGGGAAAGCAATGTAGAGTGATCCACTAAGTCAAAAGCGGAGGAAAGATCAAGTGAGACAACTAACGTGATATCCCCACAATCATATGCGACATGTAGCTCATTCAGCAGGGAGAGGAGTACGGTCTCTGTGCTGTGACCAGCACGGAACCTGGACTGGCGGGGATGGAGAATAGTGGACTTGACGTGTGATGCTAATTGAAGAAACACTGATTTATCCAGTACTTTTGCCAAGAAGGGGAGATTTGAGACTGGGCGCCAATGCACAGGTATGGTTGGGTCAAGTGATGATTTCTTAAGAAGTGGCTGGACGATAGCTGATTTCCAATGGTCAGGAAAAGTTCCAGAAGATAAACAGGAATTAAAGATGGTTAGGACAAGGTGCAGGAGATGGTTCAGATAACCAGGTGGAAGGAATGGGATCCAGCAGACAGGTTGTTTTCCTGGAATCTGAAAGAGTTTTATGGAGTTCTGTTGCTGAGATGGGATGAAAGGAGGACCAAAGCCAGATTGGGGGGGGGGGCGGAGGCTGAAGTGGAAGCATCAAAAAGGGGAGCAGATGAAGAGATGGGAAGAATCAGGGACAGGGGGAGGGAGGGAGCGGGGGGGGGGGGTGAGGGAATTGAAAAGGAGGAATGCAGGTGAAGTATCTTATCTCTGAAAAAGGAGGCAAGCAGTGTAGGATCTGGTGAGTCAGTATGAAGAGATGGGCGAGTGGAAGTTGCAGATAGAGTGTGGAGGATGAAGTAGAGCTGTCTGGAGGAATTGGAAGATGTGTAAATGAGGCTGCACTTCTTCGGTATTCGTGGCTCCGTTCATCACTAGTTGCACTCCTTTCTCCACCAACACTCTCTCTCTGTATTGGGTGGTTCTTCTTCTTCCCTACTCATTCCCCTCACTTGTGGTGTCCCTCAGGGCTCCGTCCTCGCACCACTACTTTTCAATATGGTTTTCATTCTCTTGACATTCATCATCCAGCAATTAGGAACTTCAGCCTATTACTATGCAGACGACATCATTTTGCTTCACCATACTAGTCTCACCACCCCTGATATTTCTTCCCTTAACACCTCTCTTGCTTGGATTTCTTCATGGCTAGTCGATAATTTCCTTCATTTGAATGCTTCCAAGTCCACAACTATTTGGTTCCCTCAAGTTCCCCACCCTCTCTCATCCCTACTTTTCCCTCTGGCCCAATTCCTATGACAACCTCATTATGCTATCTTGGGGTCACCCTGGATTCCACTCTCACTTTCCAGGCACACATCTCATCCCTTTTTCTTTCTTGCCACCTTCATCCCTCACCTCTCTTCTTCTTGCCTTGGTCCTGGTCTCAACTTGACTACTGCAACACGGTTTTCTTGGTCTTCTTCAGTACCAGATTCAATTATTACAATTAATTCAAAACATAGCTTCCTGTATTATTGCCCACGCTACACGTTTCGAACACATAACTCCACTCCTCATCTGGTTTCACTGGCTTCCCCTCAGGTACCACCCTCAATACAAACTTCTTACTCTTGTTCACAGCGCTCTATATACCAACATCCCCATGTACATCTCTGATCATCTACACTTCCATGTCTCCCCCCCCCCCCCCCCCCGCCACTCGACTAGAATCTACCTGCACTTCAGCCCTCTATTTTCTTGGCCCTGCCCTCTGGAACTCCCTATCCATGGCCTTGTGGCTGCAAATTCAAATCCCTCCTAAAGACCCACTTTTCCAAACAGCCTTTAACTTTCCCCCCCCTTGAGTCCTAGTCCTATCTTGATTTCTTGTCTCACTCTTGTTATCTCTGTTATTGTATGGCTTTATTGCTTTCCTGTTTAAAAAATGGTATTCCTTTCAAAACCTTCTAATTTTGGTAATACATTGTACATCGCCCTGCTACCTGGTTATAGGTGCGGTATATCAAATCTAAAAATAAACAAACATTGCCTCCCTGCGGTTAAATAGCCCTGAGCTGTTCGGTCCAGGTAATGGGCTCCCCAGCCTGAAAGACTGACATCCATGAGTAATCATCCAGCAGCATACCCTTCTGCAAATGAAGTGGCTGCTGCCACCACCACAGACTGGTCCTCACCATCGGTTGGAGTGGCAGCCTGAGCTTGAACTCCTGAGAACTCTGGGACCACTAAGTCAGCAAAGACCAATGGAGTGGCCACATATGAGCATGCACCAACGGAACCATCTCAATTGTAAGACTCAAAATCCTTTTATTTATTTAATTTAGACAGATTTGTATACCACCTTATCCTACAATCAAAGTGGTCACATCACAATTGGAGGGTTACATTTAACATGAGGGTACTTAACAACATTATACAATGAAGCTCGGGGGCCCAGGGACTCTGGCCTCTCCAGAGGAGGTCCCTCCCAGTCCACACAGTGAAGGCTTGGGGTCCCAATCCCAGTTACCTCTGGTTGGAGGTGGGCTTTGCCTTTTCTTTCGGGAGTGGGCCCGGGTCACCAAGGATCACTGGGTGCTAAACATCTTTCAATATGGCTATGTCCTGGAATGTAACGAGTCGATTCCGGAGGCAACCGTCGACTCCCCATTTGCTCCAGCACACAAAAGAGCTACCATTCAGGTCACGTTGGACAGGTTGCTGCACCTAAAGGCACTGGTGCCTGTTTCCCTGGCCTATCAGGGCAAGGGCAAATACTCCATTTATTCCATGGTGCCAAAGAAGGATGGCTACTAACATCCAATTTTTGACTTTAAGGGGGGGGGGGGGGGTCAATGCTCATTTGCACTTAATGAGCTTCCAGATGGAAACTCTGAGATAGTTATTCAGATAGTGCGCCGAGGGGTATTCTTGCATCTCTGGATTCGGCCAAAGCGTATTTTCATATCCTGATCTGGGATGATCAGCAAAGACATCTCTGTTTTGGCGTGCTTGGTTCTCACTTTCACTTTGCTGAAGCAGAGGGGAAGAAAAGCTTTCCAGGATGATAATGACGGGAGTCCCAAGACCAATGTGACCATGAGGGGTAGGCGAAGACCAAGGAAATAGGAGCCCCTGCCCTGCGGAAGGCGATCAGGTTTAGTCTCACCTAAGTCTTTCACCAACTTCTCCAAATCAGCCCCAAAAAGGAGCCTCCCCTTAAAAGCCAGTTGGGTCAACTAGGCTTTGGAAGATGTGTCCACTGCTCAGTGGTAAAGCCAAATCCAACACTGTATCACCATCGATAGGGCACTATCCCAAGGCCCATAGGGGCAGATGAGGAGATCATATATGGCAGCAGAAAGGAAGGCCATAGCAGACTCCAAAAGAAGGGTAGTATCATCCAGCAGTAAAGACCGAATCCACTGGAGAAGGGCTTGAGAAGTCAAGTCTGCATATACTGCCAACTACAGAATGGTAGCAGCCACCGCTGTAAACTGGTTCTTCAACAAAGAATCCACCTTTCAGTCCAGAGCATTTTTCAAGACCAAGCTGCCTTCCACGGGAATGGTAGTTCATCTCGTAACTTCCATGACCTGTGCATCCACCTTAGGTGTGTCAAAACACGTAACACACTCTTCCTCTGGGAGAGTTACCTCTTATATACCCTCAGCTCCTTAGGTGGGGAGTTGGGAAGATCCCACTCTGACCGGATCATGTCCTTGATCACCTCCAGAAAACGGGAAGACTGTAGTGGATTTCCGCACTCCCTGCAGGGATGTAAAAGAATCGATCTATGTTTACCAGTTCTATGCTGTTCATCAATTTATACACTTCAGCCGTCTCTTTCCAGCATGAAGAGCCCTAACCTTTTAAGCCACTCCTCATGGGGGTATCCTTCCATCTTCTTTACCATTTTGGTGTCTCTTCTCTGTACCTTTTCTAAATCTGCTATATCCTTTTTAAGATACGGCGACCATAATTGCACACAATATTCAAGGTGGGGTTGCACCATGGAACAATACAGAGATATTATAAAATCCTTGGTTTTTTATTCTTCATTTCTTTCCTTACGATTCCTAGCATTCTATTTGCCTTCTTGGTTGCTGCTGTGCACTAGTCTGAGAGTTTTATTGTGTTATCCACAATGACGCCTAAATCGTTTTCTTGGGTGACGATTCCTAATGTGGAAACTTGCACTGTGTAACCATAGTTTGGGTTGTTCTTTCCTAGGTGCATAACTTTGCACTTGTCTACATTTTGATTACCTCATTCGTTATTCCCATTTCCAGGTCATTTACGAATATGTTAAAAAGCAGCAAACCCAGCACAGATTGCTGAGGTACTCCACTAGTCACCCTTCGGAAAATTGGCCATTTAGCCCTACCCTCTGCTTTCTAGCTTTTAACCAGTTCCTGATCCTATCCCATGACTTTTTAATTTCGCCAAGTCTCTCATGAGGGACCTTGTCAAAGGTTTTCTGAAAATCCAGATACACTATAATTGACCGGCTCACCTTTGTCTACCTGTTTATTCATAACAGATTAGTAAGACAAGACCATGTTGGCTTTCTCCCATTAAACCATGATTATCTACATGTTCAGTAATTTTGTTCTTTATAATGGTTTCTACCATTTTTCCTGGTACCGACATTAGGCTCCCAGATCACCTCTAGAACCCTTTTTAAAAATTGGCGTTACACAGGCCATTCGCCTGTCTTCAGGTATTACAGATGATTTTAATGATAGTTTATAGATTACTAGTAGTAGGTCTGCAACCTCATATTTCAGTTCTTTCAAACACCCTCAGATGTATACCATCTGGCCAGGCGATTTGCTACTCTCTAGTTTATCAAAATAGTTGTAATACAATGATGAGTTCAAGCCTTGTTACTCGCCCCTGAGAGCCCCAGGCAGATGGGTCAGTTGCACGGTGTAGTTTTGGGGGGTTGAGCAGTTTGTGGGGTGGTAGGGCATTTACATGGGGGTAGTTTTGCAGGGCAGTCACAGCAGGTAGTTTCTGTGGGTGGTCAGTTTGCAAGGTGGTAATGCAATTGTGGTAGGGGCTTTTCTTTTGGTTAGGGGCATCTGCTGGGGTGGCAAATAATTTGCCAGTAAGCACTTTGGGGGGGGGGGGGGGTGGAGTGGGTACAGGGTGCGAAGTGTTGAGCAGTTTGAAATAAGGAATTATCTACCTGCTGTGCTTTACTGTATGTAGTTTCTATGCTACAGAAGCAGTAACAACTTTCTCTATAGAAATGGATTAGACCTTTTTTTTGGAGGGGAGTGTATTTCTCTGAAACGCGTGGCCCGATGTAGCTATTTTCAACCCTGATGTGTCTTTTTACCAGTCTTCTCACATGCCACATTTTGTCGCATTCTATTAAGTTTTCCAAGAGTTATTTTGCCCCCGGACAGACAGACGTTCTCAACCCTTTTGTCTAATTCTTTCCAACTTCTATTGTATTGTAAAAAATAAAAATGGAACGCAAGTTATTTTAACCCTATTCCCCCCTCCTCCTTCCCACCACACACCAGCTGGAGTGCAAATAGGATCCCTAGCCCTTATTTATTTCAAAACATTTTTATACCTCCATATGCTCCAATGCATTAAAAAAAAGTCATCAAGAGCCTATCAACAATATAACTGAGAACTCTGCACCTCTTCCTTCCCTATTGCCCAAACGGACACTACCTCTGACACTCTGCATCACCCAATTTGGGAAACAAAAATTATTTCACAGTTTTCCTGAACACTAACAGATGTTGTTCCTCCCTCAAATTAAAATGGGAACCTGTTCCACCATGTAGGGGGAGCAACAGAAAAACACCTCTCTCCATTGCTTCAACTGCACCTGCTGGGTACCGGGGACCAGCAGTTACTGACCCTGACTCAACCACAACTCCCTCCCTGACTGATACCACAACAGACCCTTTTCAGATATCCCGGCCAAAAAAAACCCCCTTTATGTAATGGCTCCCAGATCATGTAAAATTTCCAACATTAGTCTTCTTCTCAGAGCAGTAAGAAATCCCAGATTCCTAGTGTCCCACAACTTGGCCAACCACCAGATCCCAAATGGGGCCCTTCACATCCCTCCATAAAGAAGACCCCAGCAGCTTTGCTGCAGAATTTAGAAAAATAGGTAATGGGGCACCCAAGGGATTTTTGGCCCTCAATTCAATGTATGCATTTGCCTGAACTGAGATACTCACAAGTATATTATAACGAGCCTAATAAAAACCAAAGTACCACCTACAATATTTTATTTTATTCATTTGTGATTTTGCTATACTGCACTATTTATCATCAGCGCGGTTTACTAGTATAACAGTATAACATTGACATTTACAAAGAACAGGAAAAATTAACATGGTGAACAAACGAACTAAATACACTATGTACAAATTAGTATAATGGTAGACATGTCTGACTATGTGTTGACATTTGTTTGATTATATCTCTAGAAGCTGTAAGCTAATCAAAGTGTGTATGTACAAACACGGGCATTCCAGATACCCCCAAGTGTGGATACCAGGAAAATCCCTTTTTCAGATAAAACAAGATACCCAACATCCATTCTCTTTCTTCCCTGAAAATATCACTATTTACAGTTTTCGAAGGCACTTCCTACTGGGAAAGGGGATCGCTGACGTAAGCCAATGTCTGTTATGCTCTACGTAAGCATAATGATCTAACACATACCTTTAACAAGAGTGGTCTCAGGGTTTTTAAAAAGAGGAATAAGTATAACCTTACAGGTGTTAATCTTTTAAGACAATTGTTCCCTCTCATCCTTCCCCCCCCCCCCCCAATAAATAAAACAAAAACAAAGAGCAACACAAATAAAAAGGAGGACGAGTGACAAACCAAGAAAAAAAGAAATAAAGACCAGAAATATAAAGTAAATGACATCGGCTCCGTCTAATTCCTTTATTTCAAGGGGCCTAGCCAAGGAAATCAATACTGGCAAACTGCTCTTCATACACACTTGGAAAGGGTGCAAAGGACACATTAACAACGATCTCCGAACCAGAACCACTAACCCCTACTTACCCCATATCGCTGAAGGAAAAGCCGAGAGCAACTCACGGCTCCCGCCAACAACGATAGCACAGCTTTCTACATACTCCAAAAAAATATTCAAGAACCCACACCAAAAAGCACATATACAGCACTATACGCACCAGGACAACCGAATACAGCCGCAGCCTGAGCAACACGTGACTAGTCCTGCTCCCGCCCCAAACATACAGCTAGCAAACCCGAGGAGGATGAGAAGCTCACAGAACGTCACTAGACGCTATATCTAGGAGGAGCAAATTGAAACCATCGCTCCTAACGCTACCAGCCAACCCATCCATGAAAAGGAGGAGCCAACAGAACCCTCCACCCCGAACGCTAGGAACCCCTCGAAGAGGAGGAGCCAACAGAACTTTCCACCCCCAATGCTAAGGAGCCAACCGAAACCACCACCACCACAATGCTATTGTCCCCTGTAAGAGGAGGAGGAAGAGACCAACTGAAACCCACACCCTCAAAACGATCAACGCCTCGTGAACGTGGTGGAGGAGGGAGGAACAAACTGAAACCATCGCCCCCAACGCAGCCAGATCCTCGAGAAGAAGAGCAGCTCAAGGAATCTCCGTCCCCGTTCAGTCTAACCGAACAGTTTCCACGCAGGTCCGCAGGGTCTCCCGCACAGAGCTCTTTCCATTGGTCTCCTTCGCTGATTTACTCTCCACCCACACACGGTTGGCTATTTCTACTGGAAATAGTTGTAATGGGAAGAAGAATCTATATTCACCTGCGTCTGCGCTGGCTGGGTACTGTATACGCTTTAAGCCTGCAGCTCACTCGAAGGTATTGCCGAAGCCGAGGCAGTACCGTTATGTAAGAAGTGAAGGTAAAGGGCGGGGCTTCTGGAGCCGCTAATTCGAAGGCAGCGGCGGTGTTTAAAGGCAGAAAGGGCTGAGTGCTGTGATTCTGGGAACCGTACCGGGTTGTTGTGAGTGATGCCAGAGCCAGACTTAAAGGGGCCGCGAATTCGGGTTGTTCGTGTATGGGTAGTGCATTGGCTGGAGTTCCAGCCAGCGCCAGACGTTCCGAGGCTAGAGTACGCGGAAGAGATGGGAGGCTACGGCTGATGCGAGACGGATCTGTCTGATTGAAGCTGTTGAAAAAAAAATTGCTTCGAGCGGTCTGCAGCGCGGGGTGAGAGAAGCTGGGGGCTGTTTGCATGTGTATTTCGGGTAGTGATGGATCTGGATTGGAAGCAGAAACTGTAAGAGGTATAGGAAGTTTACAAAGAAAAGTTCGCACCTGAAAAAAACCTTCGCAGTTAAGGACTGAATTTGTAAAAGAAGCTGATGTGATGTGCTTGGATAACTGTTGTGAAACGACTTCACTCATTGGACAGCACATTCTGATGATCAACTTCCAGTTTGTTTTTCGATCTCATCACCGGAATGCATCTTTTTTGTCCTTAATGGCTGAATTTCTCATTGGATTTGACCAGGGAAAAACACCTTGTTAGTTTTGCTGGACATTTTGGCTACAGTGATATAAAGTAGATCATTCACTTCTACTATCTAGACTTTCTAATATTGGTATTCATCAAACAGTTTTTTTTTCATGGTTTACCTCTTTCTTGTCCAATAGACAAGTTCATGTGTCTTTTGCTGGTAAACACTCCTCTTGGCAGTCCATATCTACTGGTGTTCCTCAAAATTCTGCTTTATCAGCTATTTTATGTAATACGTACATTGAAAATCATATAAATAGGAGCAATGTCCTTAATGTTAAGTTTCAAATCTATGCTGACTATATGCAGTTTATTCTGATTTCTTCCTCTTTAGCGGATTCAATGAAAAAATATGAATTTCTGGCTTTCTTCAAAAAAAGCTTGGATGTCTTTGAAGAAACTAGCTTTAAATGTAAGGAAGACTGAGGTACTGTATCTTTCGTGGGCCCTTCCAGATCCTGTATCTTTATCAGTGCAAGCTGATAATTTGTTTCCCAATGTAAATCCTGTTCCGGACCTGGGTGCTTTTCTCGACACTCCATTAAATATGCAGTCTTGCATTCAAAAATTGGTCAAAGCTGCTTTTTTTAAGTTACATCTTTTTCAAAGACTTAAGACATATTTATCTGCAGGTAATTTTTGTTCTGTTGTCCAGACTTTGGTATTAGCCCCCTTTAGATTACTGTTGTAGTTTATTGTTAGGTTTGCCATCTTACCATTACAATCTGTCCAAAATGCAGTTGCCCGCTTGCTGACAGGTGGTAGACGTTTTGATGATATATTACAACATTTGTATGCCTTACATTGGCTGCCTATTAAATTCCGTGTGTTTTATATAAGTGGTGGTGCAGATCTTACCTAATGATCTTACCTAGTGGTGCAGATCTTACCTAATGGATCGATGGCAACACGTCCGGGTGGGTGTCAACACATCCGTACCATTTCAACAACAGCAAGGAGTTTCACAAGGCTCCTCTATCTGCGCTGCTATTTAACATATACATGCAGCCGATATGCAATATCATCTGCTCCGACAATATCTCCAGTCTGATTTATGCAGATGATGTCCTGCTGTTTATGCCATTTAAAGTCAAGCATCCCGACTTCACCAAGCTAGTCGAATGCTTCAATGCAATCACAGATTGGCTTCTAACCCAGAATCTGTGCATAAACTTCAAGAAAACCGAAGTCCTGTTCATCTCAAAGAACAGAAACTTCTCCCCTCCAACCACCTTGAAGGTAAGAGATGCGGAGCTACCAAGTAAACCCTCCATACGCTACCTGGTTGTTACACTGGACCAGCAGCTGGACTTCAAGGAGCACATAAGAAACACAACCAGGACCATATACAATAAAATCAGAACACTAAGGTACCTTAGATCCATTTTAAACCCCCCCCCCCCCCCCCCCGACGATTTCCAAACCGTATTCCAGGCACTGGTATTACCACACTTTGACGATGCAAACGTCATTCTACACGGTCTCCCCAAGAACACCCTCAACCCACTTCAACTTTCGATGAACGCCGCTGCCCGCATTCTCTGTGGACTATCCAGAAGAGATCACATCACTCCCATCCTTAAGGAGTTCCACTGGCTACCGATAATCTGCAGGATAACATATAAGTTTCTACTCCTCACTTTCAAGATCAATAATAAACTATCTCCCGCGACACTCATGGACCTCCTCACCCCTACCCCTAACAGAGCAAGGAGGACAGTAGCAGACAACACGCTGATCATCCCCAAGGAATCCATAAAGTGCACCCAAACAACCAGGAAAAGAGCTTTCGCCTTCTACACCCCAAAGTGCTAGAATAACCTCCCACCCGAAATAAGATCGATCAGAGACCTCACTCAATTCCAGAAAGCAGTCAAGCACCACCTCTTCCTCCTATACTTCTCACAACCAACCACCCCATCCCTGTTCAAACCCCCCAACCCTCACAAGCAGCTCCATGCACTACATAATCAAATTAGGTCTGAAGCAATAGCAGAACTATCCATTAGTATGCGCGACAATATCAATTTGAAGTTTATATATAGGCCAATGATGGAATCCCATGTTCTTTGTTAATATGTAAATAGTTTGCCCTGTAATTACTCCAAGTTACCCATCGTGTTAAAATATAAGCACAAGACAGTTTCGACTGAATTGAGCAATTACACAGGTACACTAAAAAAAATTTTTTTAAAACTGCCTCTAATGTTTCGATTGATTTTTACGTTTTTTGGTGCGCTGAATCCAAATCTGGTAACCAATTTGCTCCATCACGTACAGATTTTTTGCTACATTGGGTTAGCAGTTTGAGGTGAACGTTTCAGATTGAGTGCGATCGAGATAAAAGTTTCTTGGATGAATTCTTTATACTAATTGTTTAGTAGTTATTCAAATAAGAATAAAGAAAATTGTAACAAGGCAGCACATAAGAATAGAGTAATGTCAACAAAACACACTGTGATGGTAGCAAAATTGTCTGCACTTAAAACAGCCACATACATGTGCACAAACATTGAGCATATAAGAGCGAGGTTAGACACAAAGCAAAGCAAAGAAATGTGCAAAAAATGTTGTACAGGTATGTATGTAAGAATAGAAAACGCAAACCGCACCATTGCAATACATGAAGACAAACACCCGATGGTGTGAAAATAAAATTCTAATAAATGAGATCCGACACTGTGGTAATAACTAGCAAATTTTTATTTCAAAGTTTAGTAAAAACACGATATTTGTCAACACAGTTTAGATTTTAAAGTCATTCTTGGGTCAATCAATCTCCTGGTGGGCCCGTTTCTTCTTCCCCCGAATGCTTCTCTTAGTGCGCTGCTTGGCGTATTTTTCATCTGGGGTTTCCCGCAGCAGCAACCAGCAGAAATCAGCCATCATAGTGGTGTTCCATCTTCCTTGGTACCTTCTCTCTGCGTCCTTGATGTCCTGGTGAAACCTTTCACCTTGTTCTTCACTGTACGCCCCCACGTTTTCGGGAAAGTAGTTCACATGGACTTTCAGGCTCATGTTACAGCCTTGTTCTTTGAAGGCATTGAGCATCCTGGCAACAATATCCTTATAGTTCTCATCCCGCCTGTTCCCCAAGAATTTGAGAACAACATCCTTGAAGGAATCCCAGGCTTCTTTTTCCTTCTCAGACATCGTTTCAGCGAATGCTCCATCTGAAATGAGTTTCCTTATATCAGGGCCAACAAACACTCCTTCCTTTAGCTTTGCTTCAGAAAGTCGGGGGAACTTTGAGCAAAGGTACCGAAAGCACTCTCCATCTTTTGGAAGGGACTTGATGAATTGCTTAATGAGACCCAACTTAATGTGGAGAGGTGGTAATAGAATTTTATCACGAGGTACCAAGCTCTCATGAAGAACATTTTTCTCACCGGGTCTCAAATACTCCTGAATTGGCCAGTCTTTTTTCCCCCAGTGTAGGTCGCGGGCCCGGCTATCCCACAAGCAAAGGAAGCAGGGATATTTGGTGAAACCGGATTGCTGCCCTAATAGCATGGATAGAATTTTAAAGTCTCCACAAATCATCCACTTATGCTCATCATAACGAATCTTCTGAAGAATCAGGGCCAAATTCTCGTATTTTTCTTGGAGAATAACAGAGTGAGCAATAGGAACTGAAGCGAATGTGTTGCCATTATGAAGAAGAACTCCTTTTATGCTGTCTTTTGACGAATCAATGAACAGCCGCCATTCAGCAGGATCATACTTGAGTTTAAATTTTTCCATCACTCCGTATATATCGTTGCAAAATACCAAATCTTCCTCTTTGCTGAAATACTTCAAAAATTGTGTCTCGCGGTTGCGGTACCAATAAAAAGTTGTTCCTGGTGACAATAGATTTTTCTGTTTAAGCCGAGAACCTAGCAGTTGGGCAGCATCTTTTGGGAGTCCTAAATCCCGGACTAAATCATTCAATTCAGCTTGAGAGAAAAGTTCAGGTTTCGGATCTGGTTCAGTTTCAAACTCGGAAGTACTGGACTCATCGGGAAAAGCCATCTGATGAGTCTCATCATGATCAGAACCATCCACACAAATATGATCCAAAGATTTTGGTGGTTCAGGCACAGGTACTTCGTTGCTATGAGGCATAGGCCTAATTGCTGAGGGAAGGTTGGGGTAACTTATTACGTTCTTATTTTTTAAGTTGTATTTTATTTACAATCTCTTATATACCGCACTATTCATCATCAGCGCGGTTCACATGGAACAAAATGCTCAGTACATTTAACACGTATGAGTTTACAGGTAACAGAGCATAAATAACTTGGATAACCGGGGTAACTATTTACAAAACATACTACGTGGAATCATATGCACAGAGGTTTCATATCCCTTCACAATGCAAGAGCAAAAATAGCAGTCACTGCTGTGGTCTCTTTGTTCACGCCACATCATAGGTATTCCGAAACGAAATGCTTGTTTTTTACCTTTCATCCATAAGCGTAGATCTTCCTCACATGTCTTGCACACTTTGTGAGGAGCCCACGGTTTGTCTTGATCGCCTAACTTCAAACCGAAATAGGCGAAATATACTTTTTTAATAAATGCAGAAATGTTCCTCTGCCGCTTTTTCACGGTATATTCCCCACAAATAAAACAAAAACTGTCCGAAGAGTTGACGCAACCTCTGGCTCTGTGAGCCATCACAAATACACAGCACTGCAAACTACAACTGTAGTGAACCACTTCGGAATAAAGCTGGATTACGACTGAGCAAACAAAAGGTAATAATGAACTTGCAAGAAACTGAAATTTGACAGGAACATTCATGTCGCAACCACCGTGTTTGAGCGAGCGAACGAGGCGAGGCGAACAGGAAAGAACATGCGCCAGCGCGAGTACTGGATTTAGCCCCCCGCCTCCCAATTGTCCTGTTAATGTATAAAATGAATACAAAACACTCTAAAATATCATGAGGGAGTGTTTCTAGTTAGTTAACCATTACAACCTCTATTTTGGGCCAAGAAAATAAACTGCAGTCGGCTAAAAAGAAATTATGTGAACATTCCTTATATGGGTAAGAAATCTAATTTTGCAAGAAAACGTGACGTGATGGAACATTTTGGCTATTTTTCCTGGATTCAGCACCCCAAAATCTATAGGAATCAGTTGCAAAACTGGAGGCAGTTTTTTGGTAGTGTACCTGTGTTATCGTTAACTGTAAACCGCACTGATAACAAAGAGCGCGGTATATAAAAGATGTTAGATAAATAAATAAGACAATTATTCTTTATTTTTAAATGCCTTTCAGCTCTATTACAAATGCATTGTCCTCCACGGTCACTTCGATCCCAAGATGCAGCTTTGCTCATACCTTCATTTCGGAAAATACACTTTTCAGGCACTGCGGAATAGGATCTTCTCTATGATTGCTCCTACCATTTGGAATTCCTTACCACGTGACTTGTGCAGTGTGTTAGAGATTTTGACTTTTTGTCAAAAATTAAAATTATACTTGTTTTTACAGGCTTGTCCTATGACTGCTTTACAAGGCGAATTCTGGTACTCTAATTCAGTGGTTGATGTAACTCTTATTTGTTTATTTGGTGGTGTTTTAATTTGTGTATGTTTGTGATTTGCCTAGGCTATTGAATGAAATATACATCTTTTTTAAATAAAGAAGAATAACTAATTTTAGAATTTCAGTGAAAAATGAACTTAGGCCAAGCTTGTGATAAGAACTGTAGGTTTTCTAAATGAAATAAAAAAAATTCTTTGCCATTGAAAGTATTTATTTTGTTAGTAAAAGAGAGAAGTCTAATAATTTTCTCTGACTCTTACAACCAGAGCTTCCAACTCTTACAGAATAATTTATCAAAAGCTAACTTGCTGTTCAGAGCTGGTTAAAATTCTAGCATCTGACAAGTTCTCATTAAACAGACTTTTATCTGAACAGAAGTTTCTGTATGCATGCACAAACATCCTTGCTACATGGATTGTCCTTAAACTTCTGAAATGTTCCGGACGAGAAGATTCATCCAGCTTCCAACAGTTTATAACTTATACAAATAGCTGCTAGCACTAAACAATTAGCTCTCTGACCTTCAGTTTTACACATACTTATTTTCTTCAGACACCTCCATAATTTCTAAATTTATTCAACATAAGAGTGGTTAACTCTCTTACATCATAACTTGCACTTCTATGTCCATTCATTTCTCAGTTTCAACTGGTAATCAGACATACGTTTGCTGGGTTATGTTAGTGTTACTAGTAAGCTTTTGCGTAATTAAAAATATACATTATATTGGTTGCTATTTTAGTTTTATGTTGTCCTTTTATTATAAGGATATGTAGGAATTTCCTGTCCCATGCTGCAAAGACAGTGAGCCATGAGATAGACTAATCCTAAGATCCCACATAAACATTTTTGGGAATCTAGATTCAGTTTTAAATATAAGAAGCAGAATGCAAAAGCAATTGAGATTGATCATCATCAATAAATGCACAGCATACTTCCTTTTATTATCCTGCAAACACATCCTTGGGCTGCAAGTAGATAATCTAGGGTTGTTGAATTTTTACATAGTATCATAGTATATGGCGGCAGATAAAGACCAGTATGGTCCATCTAGTCTGTCCAGCAAAGCAGCAAGCGTAGGTGCACCTGCTGCTCCGTGCAGGTTGCCCCTCCCCATGCCTTTGTTTAGGGGTGTAGATCACCCCTATTTACTGAGATATACAAGATAGTTATGTATGTGTTTGATTTTATCCTGTTGCTATAAAGGGATCCACTGTGTCTGTCCCATGCCGTCTTGAATTCTGTCATTGTATTTGCCCCCACCACTTCCATCGGGAGGGCATTCCAAGCATCCACCACCCTTTCAGTGAAAAAGTATTTCCTGACATTACCCCCTTGCAGCTTCATGTTATACCCTCTAGTTTTACAGCTTCCCCATCTTTGGAAGAGGTTTGTTTGTTCATTAATACTCCTTAAGTATTTAAAGATCTGAATCATATCTCCCCTGTCCCTCCTCTCCTCCAGAGTATACATATTTAGGTCTTCAAGTCTCTTCTCATACGTCTCCTAACGCAGGCTCCAAATCATTTTGGTCGCCTTCCTCTGAACTGTTTCCAGTCCTTTAATCTCATTTGCGAGATACGATCTCCAAAACTGAACACAGTATTCCAAGTGAGGCCTCACCAGTGACTTGTACAGTGCATTAGTATCTTTTCTGCTGGTTATTCCTTTCTGTATGCAACCCAGCATCCTTCTGGCTTTTGCCACTGCCTTGTCACACTGTTTCACCACTTTGAGATCCTCAGAAACAATCACTCCGAGGTCCTGGACTGTGCACACCAACCTCTCGTCCCGTATCGCATACAACTCCCTTGGATTTCTGCTTCCCAAGTGCCTGACAGTGCACTTCTTCACATTGGTCTAATGCTTAGCAGTTGAGATTTATTCTTTCAGCTTTTGTAGATCTTTCCTCATGTTATCCTCTCCCTCAGAGGAGTCCCTTCTGTTGCAAATTTTCGTGTCATCTGCAGAAAGACAGACTTTTCCATTCAGTTCTTCAGCAATATCACTCTCAAATACATTGAACAGTACCAGCCCTAGGACCGAACCCTAATCACCTTCTTCTCTTCTGAGTAAGTTTTGTTTACCATCACCTTCTGTCATCTGTTAGTCAACCAATTTCTGATCCAGTTCACCACCTTGGAACCCATCCCCAGGCTGTTTAGTTTATTGATAAGCCTCCTATGAGGAACAGTATCAAAGGCTTTGCTGAAATCTAGGTAGATCACATCCATCGCATGCCCTTGATCTAGTTCTATGTTCACCCAGTCAAATAACTCAGATTTGTTTGGAAAGATCGTCCTGTGGTAAAACCATGTTGCCTCGAATCATGCAACCTGTTGGTTTTGAGGAAGTCCACTATTCACTCTTTCAGGAACACCATATTTTTCCTGCCACTGAGGTAAGGCTTACTGGCCTGTAGTTTGTCACTTCTTCTCTATTACCACTTTTGTGAAGAGGTACCACATCAGCTCTTCTCCAGTCCTGTGGA
Source organism: Ichthyophis bannanicus (assembly GCA_033557465.1). Classification (NCBI taxonomy): domain Eukaryota; kingdom Metazoa; phylum Chordata; class Amphibia; order Gymnophiona; family Ichthyophiidae; genus Ichthyophis; species Ichthyophis bannanicus. Next base: position 552,901,272 of record CM066033.1, read on the forward strand.
CCTTCTCCTGTCTCCAAGGATCTATTAAAAATATCCTTTAACGGGCCTGCCAGAACCTCTTTGAGCTCTTTCGGTATTCTGGGATGTATCTCATCTGGTCCCATGGCCTTGTCCATTTTCAGTTTTGCAAGTTGTTCTAACACATCATCTTTTGTGAATGGTGTGGTATCTACTCCATTCCCATTTGTATATTTGTCAATCACAGGTGGTCCTTCTCCTGGATTTTTCTCTAGTAAAAACAGAGCAGAAGTATTTGTTGAGCATTTTCTCTTTTTTCAATGTCACTTTCCACAAATCTATTCTCAGCACTTTTGAGTCCTGCAATTCCACCTCTAATTTTTCCTCCTTTCCCAACTATACCTGAAAAAAAAGTTTTATCGCCACACTTCACATCTTTAGCCATCTTTTCTTCTGCCTTTGATTTTGCTATCCTTATTTCTCTTTTTGTCTCTTTTAGTTTGAGCCTGTATTCTTTTCTGTGTTCCGCTGTTTGCGAACTTTTGAATTTTGTGAAAGCTGTGGTTTTTTTGCCTTTATTTATGCAGCCACTTCTTTTAGAGAACCAAATAGGTTTCCTTTTCCTCTTGTTTTTGTTTCCTTACATACGTATCTGTTGCTCCTTTTATTACCACCTTTAATTTAGCCCATTGCAATTCCACTTTCCTTATCCCCTCCCACCCTGCCAACTCCTCCTTCAGGTACTTGGCCATTTTGCAAAAGTCAGTGTTTTTGAAATCTAGTACTTTGAGCTTGCTGTGATTGGATTCTACCTTGGCTTTTATCTCAAACCACACAGTGTTATGATCGCTGCTGCTCACATGGCACCCACCCGGATATTTGACATGCTGTCTCTGGTGAGCATTAAATCCAGTACCGAGCACTCCCTGGTCGGTTCCATCACCATTTGTCTAAGTCAGGCATGTCCAACTTCGAACAGGTCGTGGTCTACGTTTTCCGGCCAAAAGTGCTGGTGATCTACCACCATGAAAATTAAGTTTCAAATTACTTTCAAATTAAATTTTAACCCAATAAAGTTGGAGGATTCCCCCCCCCCTCATTTTTAATGAACCTTCTGTCATTTACTTGGATGTGATCAGCTGTTAAGCAAATTAAGCAAAAACAAAACGGAGATGAAGATCCAGTAAGAACTGCGAGGGGAAATGGAAAGTACATTTTTTTTTCTTAAAGTTTTATTGAGTAATTTTATTTTATTTAACTGTATTTATATACCGCTTTTCACCGGGTCAAAGCGGTTTAACAAGGAAGGGGGGGGGGTGGACAGTAATCAGTGTGGGGGGGGGGAGAGCCGTCACCGGGGGGCCAACATTGATGATTTGAACAGAGGTAGTAAAGACTTAGGCAATAGACATAGGTCTCTTCTAAGGTATTTTGGGGATTTGGCTGAGGGACTGTGGGATGTCAGTGGAGGATGTCTGCTTCTGGTCCAAGGTATTCCTGAAAGAGGATGGTTTTTAGTTGTTTCCGGAATGCGGATAGATTGGCAGTGTTTCTGATTTGGCTCGGTAATGAGTTCCAGAGGGAGGGTGCTTATAGTTCAAAGGCTGTGTTGCAGGCTCATTTATTTATATTTTGTTCGTTCATAGGGGATGGTAAGGGCGTTGCTGGTGGTTTGTCGGGTTGGTCTGTTGTGGGTGGGCTGGGGTAGTAGGGAGCACAGGTAGGAAGTCTTAATAACTTTTTAAAAAACTTTTATTGAGTAATTAGTGTTAAATTTAGGTCTAGTATTGATCCAGGCTGATCTTGCACATTCTTTAATATTTTGTTCTTGCTCATTAGTGAGACGTCTGAGCCTGCATTTCATCCACCAGCTTTTTGAAGTTGGGTGAATATTGCTTGAGGGCCAGTCTCAGGGAATCATGGAAATGTTCATCTGTCATGTTGAAATGTTGCGTACTCTGTCATTTTCAGATGGGAAAATGCAAATTCACACAAATAAGTTGAACCGAAACAGGAGTGTACAGCTTCACTGCATCTTCTCAAGTTGGGAAATTTGTCTCTAGGCACTAGCTTCCAAAACAATTCTTGCTCAGCATGGGTCTTGAGAAAAATGTCATTTTTAAGGGTTAATATTTCGTTTTCAAGAGATGGCTTGCTCAATGAGTAATTTTTACTGATAGCAGCTGCAGTTTCTTTAATGTCCACATCTACTTTGAATGGGTATGACAAGTACTCCACAACTGTTCCAATTTTTTTGGAAGTCACAGAATCTGTTTTTGAATTCCTGGATAACAGAACAGATTTCTGTCACGTACTTCTCGTTCTGAAAAACAAAATTTGACCCAGTACAAGCATTGCGGAACCTGTGTCTTTTGGGGAAACTGCTAGGTACGTATGACCTAGATTGGCCACTGTTGGAAACAGGATACTGGGCTTGATGGACCTTGGTCTGACCCAGTATGGCATATCTTATGTTCTTATGATATTGTCCCAGATGGTCCTGCGTATTAGGAAAATGATCAAAAGTGTTTGCAAAGTCAGTCATTAGCTCAAATTTGCTCTTGTAGGATGAAACTGTACTCATCTTGCCAATGCATTTGTTTTTACCTTGTACTTCAAGGTTCATATCACTTAGTTTGCCTGTAAAGTCAGTGAGAAATGCCAGATCACATAATCACGCCTCATCTTCCATCTCTGCTTGGTCATCTCCCCTCTCCTTCAAAAAAACTTCTTATTTCATTCAGCAAATCACAAAATCTTTGCAGAAATTTGTACCTACTTAGACACCTTACATCTGTGTGCAAAATGATTTCTGCTGTCCCTTCATCAAGAGTAAGATTGAAAAGCTGTCTTTGAAGTAATCTTCCACAAACTGAATTTACAATTTTGAAAGTGATGTCCATGACAGTCTTTGCATTGAATCTCTTGCTTGCCAAAACTTGCTGGTGAATGATGCAGTGGTAAGAGGAAATCTGGGAAGTCATCATGCTGTCTACAGAGGGCTATGAAACCGTTAACCTCACCTGCCATTGCTCTTGCTCCATCAGTAGTGATGGAAACAAGTCTATGCAATGGAAGCTTATACTTTGTCACAAAAGAATGGAAAGAACTGAATATTTCCTGACTGGTAGTTCTCCCTTTTTAAAGAAATCATTCCAAGTAGTGCTTTAACACTGAAGTCTTCAAAAACCATCCGGATAAAGACTAGTAACTGGGCTATGTCTCTTATGTCTGTAGATTTATCCAGTTGGAGTGAGAAAGCAACACAATTTGAAACATCCTCCAACAATTGTTCAGTTGTGTCTCCACACATCTTTACTATTCGCCACACGATGGTGTTTCTTGACAATTGTACATCTTGAATAGCAGCTATGATCTCTTTCTTATTTTTAAATCCTTCAAAAAGATTGTTAGCTGCTTCAAGAAAACAATCTTTTACAAATTCCCCTTCAGTGAAAGATTTGCATTGCTTTGCAATCTCACGCCACCGCCGCCAGGAGATCAAAGGGCAATTGGCCCTTTAAGCGGTGTGCTCCAGCAGGAGCCCACACTCATGCCGCCGCCAGGAGATCAAAGGGCAATCGGCACACGCCCGCTGGAGCACGCCGCTTAAAGGGCCAGAGGGCCCTTTGGCGTTGGCCCGCGGCGCTGTTGTGTGGTCCTTATATCCTGCTCCTCCAATTCACCGCAGCCCCCTGGATCTGAGTAAGCACGATCGCTCCTCCACCCATTGTCTGCTTAGATCTGATACCCTTTGCCTGCATTGAACTGTTATCCATTGCCTACGCAGAACTATCATCCATTGTTGCTTAGAACTGCTACCCATTGTTTGCTCAGACCTTGCTACCCACTACTATGGCCCCACATCTCATTGTCCTTCCTCTTCCTCCCCAACTGCCTCCCCTCCTATCATCAACATCCTCTCGCCTCTTCCCCCTACCCTCCTCACTTCTCCCTCCATTCTGCCTAGCACCTGCTCTGGAGCTTCTTTACACCATCCCCCGTATTCAACCAGCCCCCCTCTCTCTTAGGCAACCCCATCCTCGTTTCCGCTGTACTATCTCCACTTTACCTCGCTCTCTAATACTCATTCTCCTTCTCTCATCAGATAACATCAACCCTAACCCTGCCCCCCCCCCCCGATTTCTCTCCCACACTAAAGAAAGTTCCTCACGTACCCTATCTAATCTCATCCACATCCCGCTCCTCCCTCCTGCCCTCTCCCATTCATCCCACAATCACTTAACCATAGCTATCAACTCCAACCCTACCCCGAAATATAATTCCTCACGTAACCTATCTGATACCATCAATTTATCCCTCACTTCCCCTCCCTCATGTCCCTTTTGGAGAGCACATACACCAAGACATACTCACCCACACCCTACTCCCTCTAAATCTCGGTACTACCTTAGAAATAGACCCCCATGCTACTCTGACAGGAAATCCACACGTAACTTATCCAACCTTATCCACATCCCCCCCCCCTGCTCTCCCGTTTACTTGCGCCCTATGGAACGCATGCTCAGTCATTAAAAAAACTACTTTTATTCACAATCTCTTCATCTCTAATGCCCTACACCTTCTTGCCCTGACCGAGACCTGGCTCTCCCAGATGACACCGCATCCATTGCCTCTCTCTTCTATGGGGGCTACCAATTCCATACACCTCATTGTACTGGTCGCGGTGGTGGCATTGGCCTCCTACTCTCTCCCTCCTGCCAATTCCAACCCCTCCTGCCACCCTAATCACACTCCCCCCCCCCTCTTTGAAGTCCACTCCATTCGCCTCCTCACACCACTTCCCCTCCGTGTAGCTGTTATTTTTCGCCCACCTGACAACTCCAAATCAACCTTCCTCACTGACTTCGACTCCTGGCTTTCTGCCTTTATGGATCCCTCCTCCCCCACTCTTATTCTTGGCGATTTCAACATTCACATTGACAACCCCTCCGACCCCAATGCCTAAATGTTCCTCGCTCTTACCTCCTCGTTCGACCTCCAACATTGCTCCACTGCCCCCACACACCTACACGGCCACTGCCTTGACCTAATACTCTTCTCCAATTCCTCTCCTTCAAACTTCTGCAAATCTATCCTTCCCTCATCTGACCATCACCTACTAGCATTTACTCTTCAGCTCCCGCCGTCCCAACCTCGTCCTGTTTCCTCCGACCTATTTAGAAACCTTCATAATATTAATCCCCTGACTCTCTCCTCCACCCTTCCTCCATTTTATTCTCCGAGTCAGTCGACGAAGCATTATCCTCATACAATGCTCCACTATCCTCAGCCCTTGACACTCTTGCCCCTCCCACCTCACGTCCTGTAAAAAACGATCTACTCCCCAACCCTGGCTTTCACCCACAATCCGTTACCTATGCATCTGTGCCCATTCGGCCGAACGAACCTGGTCCAAATCCCACTCCCCGGAAGACCTACACTTCAAATTCATACTTGGCTCCTTCCAGTCAGCCTTAGCACTTGCCAAACAAGATTACTACATCCATCTGACTAATTCCCTTGCCTCTGATCCTCGCCGTCTCTTTAACACCCTCAATTCTCTCCTCAAGGTCCCACCCCCGATCCCGCCCTCCCTCTCTGCCCAAACCCTAGCCGACTACTTCCATGACAAAATCCTCAAAATTACCCTACAATTCCCTACCCCCTCATCTACCTCCCCCTGATCTCTGAAGAGGAAACCGCACTTCTTCTTCCCTCCTCCAAACCCACCACCTGTCCTTCAGACCCTATCCCTACTCATCTCCTACGTTCCATCTCCATTGTCCCCTCCATCACTCATATCCTCAACCTTTCACTCTCCACTTCAAATGTCCATGCTGACTTCAAACATGCTGTTGTCACACCCCTCCTCAAGAAACCCTCACTTGATCCCACATGCCCTTCTATCGACCCATCTCCCTCCTTCCCTTCTTATCCAAACTATTAAAACAAGCAGTCCACCGTCGCTGCTTCGACTTCCTCACCTCCCAGGCCCTCCTGGACCCACTACAATCAGGCTTCCGTCCCCTACACTCCACTGAAACGGCACTCACAAAAGTCACCAATGACCTGTTCCTGGCTAAATCTAAGGGCCTCTATTCTATCCTCATCCTTCTTGACCTTTCTGCTGCCTTTGACACCGTTGACCATGACCTTCTCCTCACCACCCTCTCCTCGCTTGGCTTCAAGGACTCTACTATCCTGGTTCTCCTCCTACCTCTCCCATCGCTCATTCAGTTTATGCTCTGGCGGCTTCTCCTCCTCCCCTACCCCGTTCCATGTAGGTGTACCCCAAGGATCTGTCTTGGGGCCCCCTCCTTTTCTCTCTATACCCAAGGCCTTGGCATTGCTTATCTCTTCCCATGGCTTTCAGTACCATCTCTTTGCCGATGACTCCCAAATCTACCTCTCTACACCTAATATTTCTCCGGCAACACAGTCCAAGATCTCTGCTTGTCTTTTGAACATCGCTGCCTGGATGTCTCTTTGCCAATTGAAACGGAACATGGCCAAGACTGAACTCCTTGTCTTTCCACCCAACTCCTCCCCCCCCCCTCTTCTCCCTCTCTTAGTCCATGTGGATGGATCTACTATCCTTCCTGTTTCCTCGGCCCGCAATCTAGGGGTTATCTTTGACACCTATCTCTCCTTCTCTGCTCCTATCCAGCTTGTAGCTAAGACCTGCCACTTTTTCCTCTTCAACATCAGCAAGATCCGCCCCTTCTCTCTGAACATACTACCAAAATGCTTATCCACTCCTTAATCTCCTCTCGCCTCGATTACTGCAACCTACTCCTTGTTGGTCTCCCCGTGAACCACCTCCTTCCCCTTCAGTCTATACAAAATCATGCTGCTCGACTAATCTTCTGCCAGCCTCACCATGCCCACATTACTCCTCTCCTCAAGTAACTTCACTGGCTCCCTGTCCAATTCCGCATCCAATTCAAGCTTCTCCTGCTGACTTATAAATGCATTCACTCTATGCCCCCTCAATACCTCATATCTCTTATCTCTCCCTACATCCCCTCTTGAAATTTGTGCTCCGCTAACAGATCGCTTCTTTCAATGCCTTTCACCTGCACCGCAAACTCCCGACTGCGCTCCTTTCACCTTGCTGCTCCACATGCCTGGAACAGCCTTCCTGTGTCTGTGCGCCAGGCGCCCTCCCTGGCCCTCTTCATATCCAGGTTGAAGACCCACCTCTTCACCATTGCATTCAGATCCTGACTTCCATCTTCATCCTACCCTAACCCCTATTAACGTTTATGACCAAACTTTAGACCAAGCTGTACCAAACTGTACCACACCGTACCTTCCGCAGAACTGACTAATGCTCTGTTCCTGAGCAGTCCTCCAGTTTAGTCCTCCACATCAGGGTAGTGCACCTCCTCCTGCAGCAAGGAGACTGGACCAATCAAATCCTTTCCCTATGGGGATGTATACTACTGGAGCTCCCATCAGCCCCCCAGTGTGTCCAGTCTCCTTGCAGCAGGAGGCGGTGTGAGCCTTTTGTGGGCTCACTTGAGCTTTAGGACTTTTATAGTTTTTTGCTTGTTTTCCTTTTAATTGCTCCTTGTAGCACCTTTTGTTTTCTTGCAGCTTAGGGGTCTGTGTCTTTAAATTCTGTATAGGAGGGAGCCGAGCTTGTACGGACCGTCAGCCTGCTGCTGGGCAACGGCACGTCGGCTGCTCTTCAGTAGCTGCTGATCTCCCCTCCAGAAAAGTTCGGAGGAGGAATCTGGCCACAATTACCATCTCCTAGCTTGGAAGTAACTTCAGGGTGCTGCCACTACTCGGAGGACCCCAGGTCGCTTAGCGCTCCAGTCGGTGTTCTCTCACACCACGGGGCCATTACAGCTTGATCCTTCTTGGGCTCAGCTCCGTTGCCTTTCTATGTCCTGGATTCGGGGTAAGTGTTTTCTTAGCCAGTTTTAAAGTGTCACCGCTCTTCGGGTCGGCTGGATCACGGCGATTTCTTTTGTTTTCATTGATTTTATTTTTCGCGCCTTTTTTTCGGCTCTCCGGGGTGCCGGCGGCCATTTTCTTTTCGGCTCTCGCTGTTTTCTTCGGGGCTGTGCTGTGGCTCCTCTAAAGCACGCCTCAGCAAGCTCCCCTCTAAAGGCAAGCTGTTGTTCGGGGACGACCTGGATAAGTTGGTCAAGGACCTCGGTGAATCTAAAGGTGGGAGACTGCCGGAGGATAAGCCCCGACAGAATAGGAGTGTGTCCTCGACTAGAGGTTCGTTTCGTGACTTTCACTGGTTCCGGGCGTCCAGGCTTGGGGGGTTCCAGCGTCCTGACACGGAGCGTCCTGACTCAGAAGGCTTTGCTTACTTTGCTAATTGTATAGCAGTGAGTTGGGGTGTGTAAAAACAAAACAAAAAAAAAACCGGGTCCTTTGCAGCACGAGCTGGGCTTTGCAGTCCTGTTGCACGTTTGGGCTGTTTTCTTCTCCTGACCGCTCTGCACTGTTGCGGTTCTCTTCCCATGTCCCGACGGCCGCAGTGCGTGATTTGTGGGTCCCGCAAAGGCTCCGTCTCTGACACGGGAGTTTGCAAGGGCTGTGCCTGCAATCCGCCAGAGCTACAACAGCAAATGGAGTCCAGCGTTCCTTTGGATTCCGTGGTCCCTCCAGTTTCTAGTGGGGAGGAACTGGCTACAGGGGCTACCCTGCCTTCCCTTCCATCTACTCCGGCGGCGCCGGGGGGTGCCCAGGCCTTGGGGTCTACCGAGGTTGCCTGGGGGGATTTCTCTCCTGAGTTCGTGCTTCTTATGCACCAAGCTTTCCAGAGGGGCCGCTTGGGAAAAGGATCTGAGCCGTGCACGGCTCCATCGGCTCCGCCGTCTCTCAGAGTGGAGGGAGCGAGAGTGGACATCCCTAAGGCAGCCAAGCGGCCTCGTGTTTCTGAAATGGAACTCCCTGAGCTGCCATGGCAAGAGCCGGAATGGTCTGATGCGGAACCCGAAGACAGACTCGAAGATTTGGAGGAAGGGGAGATTCCGGAGCCTGAGGAACAGGCTCGGATCATCCGCGTTTTTCGCAAAGAAGAACTGATTCCTTTAATTACCGAATCTTTGCAAGCCCTGAATTTGACGGTCGGGCGACCCGGGGAGGAAGAGGTTTTGGAAGATCCCCTCATTCAAGCGGTCCGAGATTCTCAAATGGTGTTTCCGGTTCACAGAGTGGTTGATCAGATGATTCAAGCTGAGTAGGATTACCCTGATTCAGGCTTGAAGGGTTCAGAACGATGAATCGTGTCTACCCTCTGGCGGACAAGGATAAGGAGAAATTTCGTTTGCCGCGAATTGACGCAGCGGTTTCGGCGGTAACCAAGAAGACTACGATTCCGGTTGAGAGCAGCGCGACCTTGAAGGATATCCAAGATAGAAAGGTGGATGGTTTGTTGAAGCAGGCCTTTGAGACTAATGCCTTGGCCTTACAGACCTCTATTTGTGGGGCCTGGGTTTCTTGGGCATGTTTGAGATGGGCTCAACATTTGCGACAGGATTCACGTCTGGACCAACAAAGGTTGTTGGAGGTTGCCCGCTTAGAATCGGGGTCCGCTTATTTGGCAGATGTTCACTATGACTTGATCCGGACTTTGGCCAACAGCATGGCGTCTGTCGTGGCGGCGCGCAGATCTATTTGGCTTCGCAACTGGGCTGCTGATGGCTCCTCTAAAGCACGCCTCAGCAAGCTCCCCTCTAAAGGCAAGCTGTTGTTCGGGGACGACCTGGATAAGTTGGTCAAGGACCTCGGTGAATCTAAAGGTGGGAGACTGCCGGAGGATAAGCCCCGACAGAATAGGAGTGTGTCCTCGACTAGAGGTTCGTTTCGTGACTTTCACTGGTTCCGGGCGTCCAGGCTTGGGGGGTTCCAGCGCGGACGACTGGCAAATAGATCCTCGGGTTTTCGAGGGTTTCGAGGAGTGGGTAGAGGGTTCTCGACTGCCTCCTCTTCATCCTCCTCTTCCTTTAGTCGCAAGCCGCAATGAAGCGAGGCGGACCCCGGACAGAAGTCCGGTGATCGGAGGGTGGCTTCGTCATTTTCTTTCTTCCTGGGTCCAGATAAGTTCGGACCAGTGGGTCCTCGAGATCGTCCGGGAGGGGTACGCTCTAGAATTCGCCTGTCCTCTCTGGGATGCCTTCGTTCTGTCGCCCTGCAAGAGTCCTCAAAAAGTGTTAGCCGTTCGCGTAACGTTGGACCATCTGCTGGCCTTGGGGGCGGTGGTACCTGTTCCAGATGCCGATCTCTGTGCGGGTCAGTACTCTATTTATTTCGTGGTGTCAAAGGAGGACGGGTCCCTCCGTCCTATCCTGGATCTCAAGGGAGTGAATCGCTGCCTTCGGGTGCCTCATTTTCGAATGGAAACTCTGAGATCCGTCTTAGTTGCGGTGCGTCAGGGAGAGTTCCTGACGTCTCTCGATCTTTCGGAAGCCTACCTACATATTCCGATCAGGGCGGCTCATCAAAAGTTCCTCCGGTTCGCTCTTCCGTGGGGCCATTACCAGTTTCAAGCGCTGCCATTCGGCCTAGCCACGGCGCCATGTGTTTTCACCAAGGTCATGGTGGTAGTCGCCGCGGCGTTGCGAAAGGAAGGGGTTTTAGTTCACCCTTATCTCGACGATTGGTTGATTCGAGCGAAGACCGAGGGAGAGAGCTTGCAAGCCACGGGCCGAGTGATAGCTCTTCTGTAGAGTCTAGGTTGGGTGGTAAACCGGAAAAAGAGCCAGTTAGTACCGACCCAGTCCCTCGAATATCTCGGGGTTCTCTTCGATACGGCGAAAGGGTTAGTGTTTCTGCTGGATCGTCGAGCACGAGCCTTACGCCTTCTGGTCCGCAGGTTTTTAGCGTTCCCGGCTCCGTCAGCGTGGTGGTACCTTCGGGTTCTTGGAACGATGGCGGCGACTCTGGATGTGGTTCCCTGGGCCAGGTTTCATATGTGTCCGCTGCAACGAGCCCTTTTACGGCGTTGGTCGAATCAGACGGATTCGCTGAGCAAGCGGTTACCTTGTCCAAGGAGAGTGCAGCAGTCGTTACGCTGGTGGCTGAGCTTGAGGGCGTTGCAGGCGGGAGTTCCCCTAGAGCAGCCGGTATGGCTGCCGGTAACAACGGATTCGAGCCTGACGGGCTGGGGGGCTCATTGCGACAGTCGGTTCGCGCAGGGAGCGTGGTCGGCTCTGGAAGTTTCTTGGTCGATCAACTGCTTCGAGCTGCGAGCGGTGCTGCGGGCGTTCGAACCTTTGGTGACAGGCCGGGCGGTAAGGATCCTATCAGACAACTCGGCAACAGTTGCATACCTCAACCGTCAGGGCGGCACGGGAAGCAGAGCGATGGAAGAGGAGGCCGACACATTGTTCCAGTGGGTAGAGCCGCGACTACTAGCCATTTCGGCGGGGCATATCGCGGGGAAAGAAAATGTGATGGCGGATTTCCTCAGCAGAGTGCACGTGGATGCCGGAGAGTGGGAACTTCACCCGCAAGTGTACGCTCAGATAGTCCGCAGATGGGGGCCACCGATCATGGATCTCATGGCGACCTTTCAGTCGGCCAAAACCTTTCGGTTCTTCAGCAGACGGAGAGAACCCATGTCCGAGGGCATAGATGCTCTCATTCGCCCATGGCCGATTCCCGGGCTCCTTTACGTCTTTCCTCCGTGGGCGTTGATCGTTCGGGTGATTCAACGCATAGAGGCGCATCCGGGGAAGGTCCTTCTAGTGGCTCCAGATTGGCCCAGGCGTCCGTGGTATGCAGATCTAATTTGGCTCCTCGACGGGGTTCCATGGTGGTTGCCGCTCTTGCGGGACCTCTTGCTTCAGGGGCTGCTACAGATGCCGCAAGTGGATTGATTCTCGCTTACGGTCTGGCCATTGAAAGGGCTAGGTTGAGGCTGAAAGGTTATTCTTCAGCAATTATTGCGACTCTTCTTCGGGCGCGAAAAGCTTCTACGTCGCTCACTTATGTGTGTGTCTGGCGAATTTTTGAAGATTGGTGTTCGAGGCACGATCTCCGGGCCGCGACGGCTTCCGTTCCCGCCATTCTCAATTTCTTGCAGGACGGGTTTGACAAAGGTCTTGCTGCGAACTCTCTAAAGGTGCAATTGGCGGCTCTGGCGTGTTACAGGGGTAAGGTCATGGGGGTTCCCCTGGGGGCTCACGCGGATGTGCAACGTTTTCTGAGGGCTGTGTTTCGGCTGCGTCCTCTATGCAGGGTAACCGTTCCTCCGTGGGATTTGAATTTGGTGTTGCAAGCTTTGGTTCAGAAGCCTTTTGAGCCTCTTCATCTTGCGTCTCTCAAGGATCTCACATTGAAAGTTTGTGTTCTTGGTGGCCATCTGTTCGGCTCGACGTATCTCGGAGTTGCAGGCGCTTTCGTGTCGTGAACCCTTCTTATCTTTTTCTCGGGACAGAGTGGTCTTGCGACCTGTTCCTTCTTTTCTTCCTAAGGTGGTGTCTCCTTTTTCATTTGAATCAAGCCGTTTTCCTTCCGGTCTTTGACTCCCTGGAGACGGACGAGTCTGGCGGGTTGCATCGCCTGGACGTTCGGCGGGTGCTCCGTCGATACCTCCGAGCTACCGAGTCGGTTCGTAAGACGGACCGCCTGTTTGTTTTGTTTGGTGGTCAACGAAAGGGAGAGGCGGCGTCAAAGTCGTACATTGCTAGATGGATCAAGGAAGCTATTGCGTCGGCATATATCTTGCATGGCCGGGCGGTCCCGGTGGGCTTGCGGGCCCATTCTACTCGGGCGCAGGCGACATCGTGGGTGGAGCACAGTTTGGTTCCGCCAGTGGACATTTGCAGGTCGGCTACGTGGTCGACGCTCCATGCCTTTAGTAAGCATTACCGGCTGGATGTTCTGGCATCCCGGGATTCTTGCTTCGGTGCGGTGGTTCTGCACGCCGGTTGGTTTGGTCCCTCCCGTTAAATACTGCTCTGTTACATCCCTGATGTGGAGGACTAAACTGGAGGACCGCTCAGGAAATAGAAATTACACTTACCTGGTAATTGTAGTTCCTGGAGGGTCCAGTTTAGTCCTCATTCCCTCCCGAGGAATTTTTCCTTTACGTTCGGCACGCTGATACGGTGTGAGAGAGCGCTGGTTAAGCATTTTGCCTGGGTTCCCTCGAGTCCGGTCATTTCTTTTTCTGTGATGGTGTGGCAGTGCCTTCTTTTCGCTCAGTGGTCCAGGTGGCTGCGATGTGCACAGTTTCGGTTCCCTCGTTTGGGGAGGGAGTCGAGTTATTGGGGGAGGTGTATCATTGCTGTTCTCCATACATATTATTCGTTTTAAGTTTGCTTGTTAACAGTTCACTGGGGGGCTGATGGGAGCTCCAATAGTATACATCCCCATAGGGAAAGGATTTGATTGGTCCAGTCTCCTTGCTGCAGGAGGAGGTGCACTACCCTGATGTGGAGGACTAAACTGGACTCTCCAGGAACTACAATTACCAGGTAAGTGTAATTTCTGTTTCTGCTCTAACTAGATTGTAAGCTCAGATGAGCATTACTCTGACGGGCAGGGACTGTCCCTTGTCTGTTAGCCACCTCTTGTAGGCTAGCTGTGCAGTGCTGCGTGCGTGGTGCTCTGTAATGTTAAATAGTAGTAGTAGGTTGCTGACCTTGAAGGATGCTATGGTTGCATTGACCGAATGTGACCTAGGCTTCTCCATCAACTGTTGCTGAGTAGCCAATTTGATTTAAATTCTTTGAGCTTCAATTTACGAATTTCACTTTTGGGTGGAAAATCAGCATCAAATGTATTGCTATGCAGAGCCTTGTAATGACGTTCCAGATTACCTTTTTGGGCAAGGATACTGGGGTGTTACAAATTAGACAACATGTCTTTCACCATGATGAAGTAGTAAATTTCCCATTCCTCATGAAAGTGGTAGGTTATACTGGGGTGGCTGGATGTAAGAAGGCCAAATCTGCTAAGTTAGTATAAACACTGGCTGAATCTGGTCCAAAACTGTCACTGTCCCAAAGTATTAAAGATCAACAGGAACTGAAGACCTCTGGATGATGTGCAATACAAGGACTGGAGATGCCAAAACCACACAAGCAGTTCTAAAAGTAAAAATAAGAATTCATCATACTGGCACCAATAATCAAATACCATCAAACAATCATCAAAAAACTCAAACACCTGTCCAGCAAACCAGATAAAATCAAATACTGCCAAACAAGTTCAAATACCACCACATGCAATTTAATAAATTCTGCACACAGTGTAGAATCGACGCAAAGGCTAGGCAAAATAAAATTGCAGAGGCAAGCAAACGTCACAGTGGTTTGAACCAATTTGAAGGCAAGGCATAGGCAAGTTAGAACAAAATTGGAAAAGCCCACCAAAATCACCAAATTCTTGACACTTTGTTGTGTTTGCCCGAAAACGTTTAATGAAAGCAAACTATAAAGCGACCAGCACATGACACAACTAATACGGTAAGTGTATTCAGGTAAAGCCCGGGCGAATGGATATCGCCCGGTATATAACACACTTCTAAGGGGTGTTTGGGGCAGGAATGGGTGATTCTGAGAGGCAGGAGACCAGGTATGGTGTCAGAGTGGCGGCCCCCTGGGGTACTCAGAAACTATTGGCACGAAAACAACAAGCGCACCCAATACACCTGCAAGCAAGATTCCCGCAGGCAGGGAAAAAAGACAGGCAAAGGATCAGCAGCGGCGGCAAGCCCTCAGCAGATGACCTGCCGGCACGAGCTCTCTCCTAGTGACGGGGCGAGCTGCTGGAGAGATGGAGCCAAGTGGGGCTGGCGATCTACCTCTGACCCTTCTGATCTACAGGTAGATCGCGATCTACCTGTTGGACATGCCTGGTCTAAGTAATGCATCTTGGAAGGCATTCATGGTTGTGTGTGTTTTAACTTCTTTCCAGATTTGTAAAAGGAACACTTCAATCCACATCAGGTAGATTAAAGTCACCCAATATGATCACTTCCCCCTTCGTGGTTATCTTTGCAATATCAGCAATCAATTCGCTATCCATTTCTTTTATTTGAGTCAGAGGCCTGTAGGCTATAGCAGTATGGATGACAGTGCCATCTCCTCTTTCCAACACAATCCAGAGTGCTGCTGCTTTTCCCCATGTCCCCTGCATTTCAGCAGCTTTAATATTGCTTTTGACATATTGGGCTACTCCTCCTTTTCTCTACCCTCTCTATCTTTTCTAAATAGATTATTTATTTTATTTATTTCTTATATACCGCACTATTCGACATCGGCGCGGTTTACATGGAACAGAAACATCCGACAAGTTGCATATGTCTGGTCATTACAATTCAAAAATCAAAAACCCACAAAAATGTGATGACACCTAACAAATAATATGAAAAGTCAAAACATAATAAGGCCCAGATCAAACTATAAAAATTCCAACTTGAATATTTAATTATTTTATTGTCGGATTCCACCAGCAAGAGATGGGGTGGGGAAAAACTCCCCACTCAGTGACGGTAGAAACCTTTTTTATTATTAAATCACAAACCTCTAAAAGTGAACTATAATTAAATCACTTATCTGATTTTGGCGAAAGGGCCACAACAACTCCCAGCAGCGACATGCATGTTTCGAGCCCAACTGGCTCTGTATCAAGCTGTTTTAGAAAAATGTGTGTGTGCGCGCCCTAAACAAACGCCAAAAGACCGGGCCTTTAAAAACTCCCAAGAAAAATCTGTATGGCTGAAAGACCGCGTCAGCAACACGTCAATGGAAGACGTAATCAAAAAAGGAGGTCCCACAAAACCAATCAGCAAAAAGAAATAGCGATGAATGGGTAATGAAATAAAAAATGAAAAAATACATGAATGAACCACAGGTTGAACTGACAGCTACCAACTCCACATTCAAAGTAAGCTCCACCAGTCGCATTCCAAATTGAGTCCTGCCGGGGTCACAGTATTAAGTCAGAAAATCCAGCGCTGTTCCCGATGTTGTAAACGTTGCTCATGGTTCCCCCCACGGGGGTCCCCCGGGATCCAGTCTATGACCCTCCAACGGAGATCCATAAAAGTATGCTGGTTTTGGAGACGGTGATCAACAATGGGGGCCGAAAGGGTCTTAGTGATTAATCGTGAAGCATGTTCCCTCAATCGAATCCGGATCGGACGGATGGTTCTACCTATATAGGAAAGCTTACAGGGGCAGGTAATCAGATACACCACATAAGGTGTGAGGCAGGTCGAACTACCATGAAACGAAAAAGACTCCCCAGTCGCTGCATATGTCCAATGGGTTCCCGTCTCAGTATTGGCACAAAATCTACATTTTTGACAAGGCCAATGACCTGCTGGTTGATCCAAAGGTGGTGACAAAAAAGATCGTGATGAGGTCAGAATATGGCACTTGGGTAACAGGGTAAACTATATACATAAGAAGTGTAGCAAGAAAAGGATACTGTTTGGTGTTTTACATTGTTGGGGGCACATGTTGCGAGGGCTTGCCTGGTTGACTACTACTATTGCTGATGTTCTCGCTATTCAAGTGGGACTGAGGTTCGGTGTTGTCAGTGAGATATTTGATGAAGAGGAAATGTTTAAGGGCCTTCCTGAACTGGCTCAAGTTGGGGATTGCCCTGATATGTGCCAGTAAGGTATTCCATAGTCTTGGGGCGCAGAGTCGGAAAGCTCTGTTAGCTGTTGTTTTGGTGCATCTTGTCATTTCTTTTGGGATTGTTAGCATGTTTGACTCTGCGGTTCTTCTTGGTCTGTTAGGTGCAAGTGGTTGGATGAGTTCAGATAGGGAGGAGGAGGAGAGCCCCTTGCCAGCTTTGAAGGTCATCAGCAAGGTCTTAAAACTGATCCTGGCTTGAATGGAGAGCCAGTGTAACTGTTTCAGGAGGGGTGTTACATGGTCTCTCCTGGATGCCCCAAAGAGTACCCGCGCTGCACTGTTCATAGCAAGTTGCAGGGGGTTCAAGGTGGATTGGGGGAGCCCTTGTAATATGGCATTTGCATTATAGCCAGCTGTGGCTATATCCCATTCATGCGACTCGTTAAACCATGTTTCTGTTATGGCCATAATGTCCATTTCCACTATTATGACTTCCAGGCCAGGAACTTTGTTGGCTAGGCTTCGAGCATTTGCGCTCATGGCTTTCCAGCATTTGTTGACTGGCTTGCCTGTATTTTCCATGGATTTTGTTCTACATGCCTCTTCCCACTTGCCATTGATGTGTGGTTTAAAAGTGTGGCTGTTTCCAATGTTATGCTTTTGCTGGGAGTGATGTCTTGAACTTGTCCCTCTCCATCCATCACCCCCTTTCCCTAATTTAAATACCTGTCCATATACTACCTGAATTTTTCACTTAGGATCCTTTTCCCTGCGATGGAGAGATGCAGTCCATCAGCATAGTGTAGTCTCTTGTTGATCCATATGTTTCCCCAGTGGCCTATATATCTAAATCCTTCTTGTTTGCACCAGGTTTGGAGCTATGTATTAAAGTTGTTTATAAGAAGCAGCCTTTCTGCCCCTTTACTATTTATTTATTTAGACAGTTTTGTATACCACCTTATCCTTCAGTCAAAGTGGTCACAACACAATTGGGGGGATACATTTAACACGAGGGGATATGAGACAAATACATTAATATTTACAGGGAACAGGGGCAATGGAGGGTTAAATGGCTTGCCCAAGACCACAAGGAGCACCTGTGGGACTAGAAACCCCCGTCCTTCCAGCCCAAGGGTCCTCTTATGCACAACTAGAACTTCTGAGAGTGCTATACTGTTAGCGATGGGCTTGAGTTTTTCTCCCAGAGTCTGGAAGTCCCTTTGAACTGCAAAGGCACTGTTTCTAGCCAGGGCATTTGTGTCCAAGTGGCTGACATCAGTTTTGGAGTGCTCACTTTCTGCACTAACCATACCAACAATTTGGTTTGTATTCTTGCTGACTGAAGAGTCTGGGAGGCATTTGACCATCTTCTCTTCTTCGAACTGTGCTCCCAAGTTGGTGCCTCTGATGATAGAAAACTACTACTACTTGGTGATTCTGTTTTGTGATTTTCTTTTCTTCATATTTGGTGCATTATCAGTTGATAGGGCATTGACTCTCTCATTTAAGGGTGCTTCAGTTTCCACAGATTGGGCACCTTCATTATCCAAGGCAGAGAAGGCATTATGTAGGTACAACTCTTGATGTATAGGGTGTCTCTGCATTATAGGTCACAACCTACCAGAGCCCACTGATCCATTTGTTCCAGGTCTGTTTGATTCTTTGTGGGAGCAGTGGTGGATTTTGTTCTGTTTGTACCTTAAAAGAGGTGTGTTTAATTGCAGCTAATTCTTCCCTTAGTAGAGTCAATTCTTTATGCATAGCAGCTAACTTGAGGCATATAGGGCAAGCTCTTAGGTTCCAAATGATTCTTCTCAGAATGAAAGCTCCACAGTAATTACATTGAATTTATTTATTTATTTATTTATTTAACAAGTTTTTTATACCGCCTTTTCCTTCAATCAAAGCGGTCACAAGAAATACAAGGTATAAACAAGGGAAACAAACAGTATAGACATGACAACATATGGTAATGTAGGAAAAATAACAAGGGTTAACAAAATAGTGGATTATTTATAAAATATATACAATAGATGATATCTTAGTCATTTGTTGATCCATAGTGCTCAATAAAAAGTAAAGTTTTTAATTGCTTACGAAAGTCACTTAAAACATCAATTGCACGTAAATCAGGGGGGAGAGAGTTCCAAATCAAAGGGGCAGCCAAAGAAATTGCTCGTTGTGATGTACATTTGCGTGATTTAGCGAAGTTTCTTGGGGTATTGAGGGTGTTTGAGGTGGATAATCTTCTAGGTCTGTTGCTGGTATCACGGGATAAGAGGGCATGGAGGCTGGTTGCAGAACTGTTGTGCTTCATTTTGAAGATGTTTATGATTAACTTATACTTTATGCGAAGGGTTATAGGGAGCCAGTGGAGATCTTTAAGGATGGGGGTAATGTGGTCATGATTAGTGGAACCGTTAATTATTCTGGCTGCTGTATTCTGTGCCATTTGAAGAGGTTTGAGAGCATGTTTTGACAGCCCATTGTAGATAGGGTTGCAAAAATCCAGAATGGGGGTAATAAGTGCCTGGCAGACTGTACGAAAGTGTTCATTAGAGATAAGAGGCTTGAGGCGTCTAATTATTTTCATTCGGTAATAAGCGCTTTTAACAGTTTTCTTTATGTGAGATCGCAGGTCTAGCTTCTTATCGAGGGTTACCCCGAGGTATCTTACTTCATCCTTAATTGGAATCTCAGTACTGTTGCATGTGATGTACGGTGGGGGATTAAAGTTGGTGTTTCTAGTGACAATAAGTGCTTCAGTCTTCTTCAAGTTTATTGCAAGGTTGTTGTTTGACAGCCAAATGGAAATGCTGGTAATGCAGTTTGAAATCTTGTTGTAGTTTGGGCAGTTGATATCAATCGGAGTGTAGATCATAATATCATCTGCGTAAATTGTGTAGTCTATATGATGAGTTGATATTATGTGACATATTGGTTGGATAAATAGGTTAAAAAGAAGTGATGAGAGTGCAGATCCCTGCGGTACGCCTTGTTTGATAACTGTATGATGTGAAGTGTTTAGACCGACTTTAACTTGGAACTGTCTACCAATTAGGTAGGACTCAAACCAGTTTAGGACGGTGCCAGTTAGACCGATGCTCTTTAGTCTGGCTAATAGTATTGAATGGTCCACTGAATCAAAGGCCGCTGAAATATCTAAGAAAATCATTAAGGTTCCTCTATTATAGTTGTCTATGGTTTGAGTGATATCATTAAATAAATAAAGTAGCAGCGTCTCAACTCCATGGTTCGGGCGGAAGCCATGCTGATGTATGTCAAGTGGCGCATGCTCATCAATATGGTCTTGGAGCTGTAGTTGTACTACCTTCTCGATAATTTTTGCCAGGAGTGGTAAGCTGGAAATTGGTCTATATGCAGCTGGATTGTTTTTTTCAAGGTTGGTTTTCTTAAGGATAGGCCTTATTGTGGCTAATTTCAGCTGTTCTGGCATGATTCCTTGATTTAGGGAGTTGGTTACGAGGTGGTGTATAAAATTAATGAAGTTTGACTTAGTAGCTTTGACCCAAGGTACTGGGCAAGGATCTGTGGGTGCGGGTACTTGTGTTAAGTGCAGCAATGATGTCTGAAAGCTGCTTAGTTGAGGGAATATGAAACTTGTTCCAAATTGTACTTGGTAAAATAAGATTGTTTTTTTCAGATTGTTTTAAAGGTGGAGTCTGGCCTATTTTTTCTCGTAGATAATCCGCAAACACTTGAGGGTTGATCAGGATGTCTTTATCAGAACAAGGTTCATTAACTAGGTATTTTACTATCTCAAAAAGTTCTCTAGGTTTGTTATAAGCTTTCTGGATAGTGTTTGTGTGGTATTCTTTTTTTGATTTGTTGATGAGATCATTATAACTTTTGCTGAATTAAATATAAATCCTGAGAGGTGGTAGATTTGGATCATCTCCATTGGCGTTCTAACTTCCTTAATTCTCTCTTAGCATCGCGTATGTTATTTGAATACCATGGTGCGTGATGTTTCCTTTTGATCTTTTTTGAGTCTGTTATAGCCTTGGCTGCAGTGCTGATGGTGTCATACCAATTGTTTACTTGTTTGTTCAAATCAAGTTCAGCTGAGTTAAGGTGAGGTATTGTGTCTAGTAAGAATTGATCTCTATTGAAGGCTTTGAACCTTCTAGGGGTGAACGTAGTAGCTTTTATTTTATCGAGCTTGTCAAACGTGCTTTTGAATTCTATTTTAATTCTATGGTGATCTGACCATGGAACTGGGGTAATTATGGGTGATGAGAAGTTGCCATTATTTATGATGTGGTTGGGGGCAAAGATGAGATCTGGCATGGATCCGTATTTGTGGGTGGGAGCGTTTATTAATTGGGTATATTGTAAGGAGTCCATAGCTTGCAAGAAGGTTTCCTTATCTATATTGGAAGAGGAGTTGAGGTTGAAGTCTCCTAGTAAAATTAGAGGTTTATGGTGAGAGTTGACTGCACAGACGGTTTCTAAAATGGAGGTTAGCTCTTCAGCTGGGGCATGAGGTGCTCTATATAGTAGGCTGATGGCTAGGTGTTTGTTACCCACTGTGATAGTGCTGGATTCGTCAGAGGAATTAGAGGCTATATTTTTTAGATGTAAAGATTTTTTTGCGATGATCAAAACTCCGCCTCCTCTTCTCTGAGAGCGAGGGTTGTTAAAGGCAGAATATGAAGGTGGGACCAGTTGGTTGAGGAGGACGCTGTCAGTGGGAGTTAGCCAGGATTCAGTGATACATAGGATATCTGGCTGTTGGTCACTGATATGGTCTCTGATTGTGTGAATCTTGTTTCTTACTGACCTTGTGTTCATTAGTTCGATAGAAATTGTACTTGGAGTATAATACCTCTTGTGATGAATCTTTGAATTTGTTTGCTGGTGTTGATTAAAGTTGTTGTATTTGTATAATGATGTTATATGTGAACTTAGTGAGTTGAGGAATATATGGTATATTGGCATGAGAGTAGGTAACCAAATATAAAGGGGTTGTAAAAAAGGATCTCTACCTTGAAGAATGTAGTGTTGAGTGGGTAAAAGAAAGACAGGATGGTAGGCTGGAGTAGCCATAGTAGTTAAGGATAAAAGGAATAAATCTTTAGCACTTAATGTCTGTGTGTGCTATCTTTAAAAGGATATCTACAGTAGGATGAGTAATAACAACATAACTGATCAAGCAGTCCTAGGCGAAGAAGAAGAAGAAGGAGAAAAGGTGGGTGTAACACCTAATTTAAAAGGACAGATGTCAATGTATATGTTGATTATATAGGCAATGCAGCCCTGGGGGGAGGAAACATTTAAGTGTCCCTGCCCAGTAGGCCTTACATGAACCGATGGCACACTCAGATATCTGATTTAAAGGCTATGCAAGGAATGTAGGCAGTCAGAATATTCCTAAAAACGTATATCCAACATTTAAAATACTATTGCCTGTTTCTATATTTAAAAAAAAAGTCTGAAATCTTAGCTGTGTAGAGTCTCTGGAAGTGGTAAAGACTAGTTTTGAAGGTTCAATTGATACAACTGAGACATCTCTGGGGAGAAGACCTGACGATCGGTGCTGGTTTTGGTAGCTAATATTTCTACTACTGCCTGTAATTCTCTGATTGCTGCTCCATGCTGTCAGACAGTTGTAAGTTTGGCTAGGAGGAATTGGCCAAAGGATAAGACAATGGAGTCTATTAAACCTTGACAAGGGTTGGTCTTGTGAACAAGGAACCTGGTTACTTTCTGTACTGTCTATCCCAAAAAGTGTGTACCCCTGTCTCTGGAGAGTCAAAGTGGAACTCCCCAGTATGGAATCAAATGCTGGATTCATTTCTTTCCAATAGTAAGAGTATCTGCCTTTCTACATGGCTCAAGGGGAAGTGCAACATAAACTAGTCGTGAACTGCTGTGCTTTCCTTGGGGGTGGGATTATAGTCCCCTCCTCAAGTCTTGCTGGGTACTTTCATGTGGTGACCCTTACATTTAGATTCCCTGAAGGTATGATGAGGGTGGGCATTTACATCTGCCCCTAGACATATAAATGCCTGCAGGCAGGGGTAACTGTAAATGTCAAGGTATTCCTCCACCAATGAGCTCCCCCTAGCCTGACTGTCCTTCCTATTGCCCCCCTGCACCTTCCTCCACAAATTATGCAATTTCCTACTCTCTCTGCAATGAAGGGCTACTTGCTGGCACAACAAACCCCTTGACACCCCCTTGAGGTTGCTACCAGCATCCCCCCTCCCCTATCTCTTTGGGCTTAATGGAGTTCCCTATTGTCTAGGAGCAGAAGGAATGCTCACTCACTCCTACTCTGCATTCATCATGTTCCAAAATGTCATCAGTGAACCCTAGCAATGATATCATTAGCCTGGGGTGGGATTGGGGGATGCTGGTGATGATGTTGGAGGAGGGGGTTGGTGGCTTTTCATTGAGGGAGACAATGGCCTGGAGCAGAAGTAGGAGGATCAGATGCTGTTGTAGGGGGGTTGGATGTGGGGAAGATGCAGTGGGGCAATAGGAAGGACAGCCATGCTTGGGGAGGGGTCATACTAGTGTTGCTGAAGTTAGTGCAAGTGCAGATTGGAAGCAGTGATTTTAAGAAACTGTACATGGGGGGGGGGGGATGCGTATGTGCCCCCCCCCAACACATATGTAGCTTCTTAAAATTACTGCTCCCACTGGACATATAAAACCATACCCGTGCAATCTTGCATGTATTTTACATGACGCTTTGTCTCTTGCAGAATACTTTAGGAATTCTTCACATCCTCACCTGGACATGGGAATTACCCTCTCCATGTGCTATCTAAAATCATCACTGCAGCGATTCAAATCTCTCTTGAAGGCCTATCATGTCCTTTCAGGGAATGATGTGATAGGGCAGGCTGGACACTACAGCAGGTATTCTGGTTTGTTCTCAATGTCTGGTTGTTTTCAGTTTTCTATTGTAGTTCCATCTCTTTTATCTCTTTGTTCTTAGAATTGTAAACCACTCTGGTATCTTGTGGCATAGAGTGGTACAGAAAGTTTTAAATAAACATAAACGGAGTCATTATAGATTCATGCTTTGGATGTCTGAAAATTGACATAGAGATGTTCAAATCACAGAGACTGTCTCCAGGACCATTTTAGAAGCTGGCTGTGGGGACGTCCCCAGCGTGAGAACATCTGAATCTGAAAGGAGGACGTGGAGGAGGTGTGGCTGGGGCATTCCTAGGAACCTGGAGGCATGGCTAAGGGCATTCCCAGGGACCAGTAACGTCAAGGGTAGCTGGCGTCAGATCTAAAGTTAGACCTGCTCCATGGCACAGATAGCAAGTACACATTTTAGCTGAAAAAACATCCAGAGGGTTGTAGAGAAGAAAGCCCTCCATCATCCCCACTACTTAGCACAATTTCAACTCTAGCAACAGTTCCTAACCCACTACTCTATCCTAGACGTCTGGGTTCTGAAATATAGTTCTGGGAAGGTCTAAGTAGATGCTCCTGCAGACATCCCTGTTGGGCATGTCCAGGTTTATGAAATCATGGCTGCACCTAGACATGCCTGCATTTTTTTTTTCTCGACGTTCTGGTTTAGACATCCCAGTTTGTACTTGGATGGGTCTTCTAAAATTCTCCTCAAAATGTGCTTTGACATGTTCACGTACACATGTAATTAATAAATTACCTACATAAATTGCGGCATCACCCATCTTCTGCCCAAACCCCTCCCCTGAATATGCCAACTCTAAAGCTGTATACAAGTATATGCCTAATTGAGTTGCATGCACTTTTATCAGAGTAGCCAAGTTCCTCAATTCCAGGAGTGAGATTTTAAGCCAGTTCTGTTTTTAATTTCACATTACAATGCAGTATAGTATTTCTAGTCCCTGATTTTACCCATTGGAATCGGTGCTTCAGGTCCCATAATGCATCAGAATGAGATTGTTAGAAATCCAGGACTGGCTTAAAAATCTCACTCCTAGAAATTGGTAATTTGGCAGCCCTGTCTTGTGCATGAAACAATTTTATTAGAACACTTTAACACATTTGGAGAGCTACTGTAATTCCTGCACATATAACGTGTGATGCCATGTGTGCATGTGGGGCCTATTCTATAAAGTAAAATACACCATAACGTTATGGCAGGGGTTCTCAACCCAGTCCTTGGGACACTCCTAGCCAGTCAGGTTTACAGGATAGCAACTGTGCATGCTGGTGCAATTTCACTCCTTGGACATTAGGGGGAGCCCCAGCAGCAGGTTGAGAGCCCTATTGTTAAGTGTCGTTGAGTCAGTGTCATGGAGACTCTCTGGATACTGTATTCGGTCTCCTCCAGACAGCTCATTGTTGATAGAGAGCATCCATAGCTGTTATCGTATTGATCCATCTCATTGCTGACCTTCCTATTTTGCGTTGACCCTTGCCAAGCATGATGTCTTTCATTCTTTGGACGCGTCATATGAAGAGAGAGATCATTAGAGAAAGTTGAAGTCTTGTTATCTGAGCTTCTAATGAAAGCTTAGGTTTGATCATCTCTAGTACTGACAGGTTTGTTCTTTAGACAGCCCATGGTATACACAGTATTCTTCACCAGCACCATAACTCAAAGGCATTGATTTTCTTCCTGTCTATCTTTTTCACTGTCCAACTTTCACATCCATACGATGTTATTGAAAATACCATGGTTTAAAGAAGTTGAATCTTTGTATGGAGAGAGACATCTCTGCTCTTGAGAATCTTGTCTAGGTCCTTTATAGCCATCCTGCCAAGAGCATTGCATTGTTGGTGGTTGTTTTCTTTATTGGTTATTGATCCAAGTAGGTTAAAGTTGTTGTTTATAAGGGTATAACTAGAGGGAGACAGGTATGGCTCTTATGGTAAACATAAATACAGTAATGGGGTGAGAAACAGGGAGGCACTGTGAAGGAAAGAACTGCAGCCTTTAGGTCTCTGTTCAGGAGTGGACAGGAAGCCCATTGCTTAGCATGGGGAACTGAATCCTCCAGGATTGCTGAAGAGGAGGGTGTTGCTCATAACCTCAGAGGAAGAGGAAGAGGAAAAGCAAAATAGAAAGCAGCTGCAGCATTTACCCCAAGGGGGCTGGAAACCAGAAAGCCTGCTAAGGGTAGGGGGAGTGGCAGAGCACAGCAGAAGCTGCAGTGGTGTTGGGATCTCTGTGCCAAATAGAGATAATATGGGGGAACTATAGACTCCGGAGTGGAGGGTAATCTCCAGATGGCTGCTCAGGCAGCTCCAAGAGAGTTGGGGGAGGAAGAATGAAACGCCTTGTGGACAGGGCCGGCCCGTCCATTGAACAAGAATGTTGTTTGCATAGGGCCCTACGCAAACAACATTCTGCATTTAAAGACCGCCGGTAAATTTAAAAAAAAAACTGGCTGCTGCCATGGCAGAGGCAGAATCAAGTGTCCCGCGGCCCTCCCGCCTGCCCGGCAGAGCCCCCTGAATCACTCCCCTCTGCGCCGGCTTTTAGAAAGTCGGTGCTGAGGGGAGTGATTCAGGGGGCTCTGCCAGGCAGGCGGGGGGGGGGGGGGCGGCGGCTCCCGGGACACTTGATTCTGCCGCTGCACGGTGGCAGCGGCAGCAGCCAGTTTTTCAATTTTTTTAAATTTACCTGGGCTGATGGGTTAGGACTGGTTATGGGCTATGAGCTGATGGGTGGGTTAGGACTGGAATGGGCTGGGGGGAGGTTGCTAGGACTGGAAATGGGCTGAGTGGAAGGTGGGGCTTGAACTGCAAATAGCTGATGGGGAGGGGGGCTTGGAATGGACACTTATTTTATTTATTTAAAAGGATTTATATACTGCTTTATCCTGAAATCAAAGCAGGTTACACAGCAAACAAATCAGGTAGTTGGGTGCGTGGGTGTGGTCATGCAGTGGTAAGTCGAGGTGTGTGTGTGTGTGTGGTGGCTGTAGTTGATTCCGTGGTGAGCTATATGCAGTATGAGCTATGTACAGAAACTATTTACATTTTGGTGTGCAGAGAGAGAGATCGTTGGACCGTTCACGTGATGTTCTTGTAGTGTTCTGCGAAGAGCATCGTTTGAGCATCTTCCGGAAGTCTTTGAGGTCTGATCTTAGGTTTTCGGGGAGTGAGTTCCATAGCATGGGTGCGGCCAGGGATTGTGCTCTTCTTGACGTGTCTTTTCTTGTTTTGGCAAATGCTTTGGGTATGTTGATAGTGTCTGATGTGCCTCTCCTTCTGGGTCTGGTGCCTGGGTTGGGTTTGATGAGGGGTTTTAGACTATCTGCGGAGAAGTTCTATTTTATTTTGAATGTGTTTAGAAGTACTTTGTAGTGGATGCGAGAGCTGATTGGGAGCCAGTGGAGGTGGTTGAGAATGGGGGTGATGTGGTTGTGCCTTGAAGATCCTGTTATTATTTGGGTGGCTGTGTTTTGGGCCATCTATAATGGCTGGGTGGCTTGTTTTGAGAGTCCGAGGTAGATGGGGTTGCAGTAGTCTAGGATGGGAGTGATAAGAGCTTGACTGATGGTGCGGAAGTGATCCTGTGAGAGGATTGGCTTGAGGCGTCTTATGGTTCTCATCTTTAGGTATGCGTTCCTGGTGGTTTTGGCGATGTGAGATTGGAGGTTCAGTTCTTTGTCGAGTGTCACCCTGAGATACTTTATTTTGTGTTTTATTGGTATAGTGGTGTCGTTCAGCTTGATGACAGGAGAAGGAGTGAAGGCAGAGTTTCTGGTGATGATTAGTGCTTCTGTCTTGTAGTTTACGGTTAAGTTGTTTTCCAGTAGCCAGCTAGTCATCTGTTGCAGGCAGTTGGCTATGCTGGAGTAGTCTGGGTTGTCAAGGTTGATGGGGGGTGTATATCATGATGTCGTCTGCGTAGATGGTATATTGTATTTTGTTGTTTTTGATGATAGGTTGAATAACAAGGCTGAGAGAGAGGAGCCTTGTGGTACACCCTGGGTGGCTCTTATAAGTCGGGAGGTGGCTGAACCACGTTTGACTTGGCATTGTCTGTCTGTGAGGTAAGATGTGAACCAGTTCAAAGTGGTGCCGTGTAGACCAAGTCCCTGAAGTCTTGATTTGTAGAGTTTTGTGGTCAACGGTGTCAAATGCAGCGGAGATGTCAAAGATCATGATGACGCCCTTCTTGATGTCGCCTGATCTGGATCAGGTTGTTGAAGAGGTAAATCAGTAGTGTTTCAACGTCGTGGTTTGGGCGGAATCCATGTTGATTGCAGTCCAAAGGGGCATGGGTGTCGATGTGGTCTTGGAGCTGTTGTTGAACCACCTTCTCAATGATCTTTGCCAGGAGGGGGAGGCTTGAGATGGGTCTGTAGGTGGCTGGATTGGTTTTACTTAGCTGGGATTTTTTCGGGATTGGGTGTATTGTCGCCAGCTTTAGTGTGCTGGGCATGATACCCTGGGTTAGGGAGTTGTGTACCATATTGTGGATGAATTGGATGAGTTCCGCTTTTGCTGCTTTTATCTAGACCACAGGGCAGGGGTCTATGGGGGGCGGGAGCTAGGACTGGAAATGGGCTGATGGAGGGGCTAGGATAGGACTGGAAATGGGCTGTTGGGGGAGCTAAGATTGGAAATGGGCTGTGGTTGGGTGTTTGGATTGAAATGGACTCATGGAGGGGCTAGAACTGGAAGTAGGCTCATGGAGGGGCTTGGATTAGAAATGGGCTCAGTGAGGGAAGAAAACCACAAATCTACTTTAGGGTCTACCCCAGCCTGTGTTTGCAAGTACACACTTAGATCCATCCTTTCCAGCTGCTGTAGGGATAGAAGTACAAGAAGTCCCTTCCATAACTGCACAAACATTTCCTTCTGCTGCTAAAAAATCTAGCACTAACCTGTTCTACAAAGTCATATGTGTGTTAGCATCAAGTGCTGTGCTCGGAACACAAAAACCTTGTTTTGTTAAATTTAAGCAACTTCATTAAATCAAAACATACTTTCTGTATCCATTTAGCATTAGTAGCAGCCTGCAATCCTGGGGTAAGAATTGAGGCAAATGTAACTTCAGTATCTGAGAACAAGCGAAATTCATAAGGTACATCATTTTCAGAAAAATATGAGGAAGATCTCTTTTATCTAAAATGGGAGCTATATTTAGCTAAAGCCTTTGTAAATCCTGAAATATCCTGCAAAGGAATAGATGCTACTGGCAATAATGTTTGTGCATAAGCACATGTACCTCTCCAGCCTAATGGCAAGCAAGGATCTAATCTGTAACCACACTGGTAACTGTAATCACAGTAAACTATAGAAAAGCTATTTGCAGGCAGAGTCAGTTATTTTACAGTGGGGATTGTCTCCCATCTCCAATATTCCATTAAGGAATCTGTAGTATAAATCAAAAAATCCATATCCAGCATTTCCATATGGCTTACATTTGCCATATATTGCCTTACTCTGTATAGTAATATTGGTTAGCAATGCAACACAGGCCTGATCAGGAATATAACTACATAAAGATATGAGCTTTGTAGACTAAACTACAGTTTTAGTAGAGCTGTTGTGACACTCTCTGTAAAGGGGATGCTTTATATATTACAGGTCCTTGAGTGCAATTAGAAACATTAGCAAGTGATGCTGATCCCAAGCATTGTTGTACAGTAATATTAGACACAGAAATGGAAAAAACTGTAGGCATGTCTGTAGCTACAAATTTGTTCGACCACATCGCTCAATCTTTAGTACCCAAAGAGTTTGCTGTTTGGCTCAAAAAAATACCACAAATTTGTTAACAGTGAATTTGGTGGAACAACATTCAGAGAATTGTTAGTCTGTCAAAGAAGTATCATGACTCGGGCTTCTTGAAGAAATCAGTGTAAAGGACTCCCAAAAACAAATCAGTCTGAGCAGACACATGGAGCAGGCCGGATGTCTGAAATATGGATCCATACTCCTCCCTCGGATATCTGCACTGCAGTGGATGTTGATGTGTGTACTGTAAATGGTCCTTCAAAATAGGACTGTATCCAACCAGTCTGAGGTTTAACCTTCTTGTACACTAAATCTCCTGCTTTGTACTTCACTATCGGTGGAACATGCAATGTTGTCCTTGAGTCTGGCCTACTGACAATTTGATTAATTAACTGCAAGGAGGCATGCAAAGCTGTAAGATAAGTGTTCAATCATCTGGAACCTTGTCATTCTCTGGATTAATCAATGGCAATCTGCATCTCTTTCCTATAAGCAACTGAAATGGGGTTAGTGAATTTTTCTTCAATGGGGAGTTTTGTAAAGAAAGAGCCAAAGGCAAAGCCTGCACCCAATTCAAAGAAGTTTCAACACACACTTTTCCCAGAATAGATGTCAAAAGACCATTCATTCTTTAACATAGAAACTTCATTACAGCTGTGGCATTTTCTCGTTTATTGGGCAAAGCTTCCACCTGCTGTGTCGTGGGACATACTGCTACCAACAGGTAATGTTTACCTTGGACTGGTGTTTGCATATCTGTAAAAATCCATATGAACAGCTAGAAAGGGGCTTCTCGGTCTAGGCAGAAGCACCCCAACTTTAGGAGCTGCAGTTCCTAAAGGATTATTCTTGGCACACCCCTGACAACATGGAACAAAACTACATAACATTTCTTTCAATCTGGGACTCCATACCAGTTCTCCTAGAAGTTCCATCATGCATCAGGGTGACTTGTGCTCAGGCAGATGTACCATAGGCAACAACAAATGCAAAGCAAAATCTGACAAATGTTTCTTTCCTGATGGGTGATACCACAACTCTTTGAAGAAATATGCTCCAACATGTTCCCATTCCTCTCGTTCTTCTGCAGTAGCACTTACCTGAGCCAACTGAAGCACCTCAACCACCTCTCCTGGAGAGAGGGTTGCACGGTCTTCAGATTTATTACTTCATTGTGACCACGAGCTGCTAAATTTGCTTTGTTAGTTCCTTTTTCCAGTTCACCTGCACATATTCAACTGACTGCAGCAAGCCATATGGGTTTGCCTCTGTAGCCCAAACTGCTTCAGGGACTCGATCTAGCACTTCCAGCGCTACATCACAGAATAACATCATTGCACTATTTTCTACCTTTTCCACCCATTCTCCCAAAAGGTAAATATCATCCACCCCTTCAGTTATCCAAATGAAGGAGCTATGAACTGCGTTCATATCATACATCAGCTGTCCCCTCACTGTCTTTACTGTCTTTTCTTTTTCTTTGTACAATAATCCTCCCTATGAGCCCTCTAAATTCTGCAACTCAGCCCACAAAGTAACTTCCTTTTCTCTGTAAATAATTGCTTCCACTCGCAAAGGGCCCAAATCTGCTGGATGAGGTATATACTCTCCTTCCCTGACCTCTAAGGGTCACAAAATACACTCGTACTAGCTGCAGATTTGTTACACAAGGTACTCTTTTAGACACTAACATTTGGAAAAACAGGGTAAACAAACCATCTGGCTTTAAAATTCCATTGTTTAGCCTTGACAGCTTCAGATATTTGCATTCCACCTGTTTTCTGCAGGTCAGTTTCAGTTCCTCAAAACATGCATATGATTTCTACTCCTAATTTTGTCAAGATATCCCTATCTCTTAAGTCATAATCCTCTATTTTGATATTGTATTCCTCTCCCTCTTGTTTGTACTAGGCCACTGAAAGCTCTTCCCTAATCCTGTCTCGGAGGGTAATGCACTGGATATCTGTTTTGTCTTGCTTTCTCCTGTCTTCTGCTTTTTTTCTGTTCTGCTTCCTTGTCGCTCTTCCCTTCTGCCTTCTTCCTCCAGTATCTCTTCTACCATCTCTGCTATTGCCTTTTCTCCTGTTTTAACATGCTACTTACTTTTAGTATAAAAGGATTTCCCTGCCACTTGCTCTAAAGTGGCCAACCCCGTTCCTGGAGTTCCCTGACTTATCTTTTAAAACTACTTCTGCTCCTTTTCCTGGTGGATTAAATTCAGGAGCCTCAAATCCCGGGGCAACTAAGGGTGCGCTCGGGATTTCTTGAGCACACTCTTATGCCAGTGGACTTATGGTCCTTTCTGCAGCTACAATCATATTTTTCCCAGGTTTTTATCATGTCTCTTTGCTTTTTCTTAGACTTCTCACTTTTATTAGATTCCTCTAACCACTTTATAACCTGCATTCTATATTCTGGTGCCTAGGACCCACTCTCTGGACAAGGGTGGGGTAGTCCCTTGGTGTGCTTGTACCATATTTGACAATATTTCTTCCATTCTCCCTGATTAGCTGGATAACAATCACATAATATCCCTAGAGGAGTACACTCAAGAGAGACTTGCATTTTAACAACCTATAGGTTTCTCTTTCTTAAGGATCCAAGTTACACAATAAACTAAGCAGATTATTAGCAGCACTAGCAAAAGACATATTGCAAAGATAATGAGAAACTGTGCATTAAGTGCTAACATAATAAATGTATCTTACCTCATGCAAAGTGTCTTTGCCAGTCCCAGACCTCTTCAGATACCACCGTGCACTGTAGCGCCTCCTCGCGGTCAGGACTCCTAGCTGGGCTTGCCAGTATATTAGCGGTTACTTTCCGCTCAGGTTCAGAGTCGACACTCCTTTGAACACTCACCTAGTGATTCCGAAGTGTTGGGGAATTACCCGGGATAGCCTTCCCTTGCTATGCCCTCCCCTCCCCCCTCAGGCACACGCACACATACACATGCTAATAAGTATTCCAAACAGTTATTGAAGTGCTCGATAAGAAATCTTTATTATAGAGACGTGAGTATAATATCTAATTGAACCTAGCAAGCAGATAGCATAAGCTTACCTAATAAGAAAGAGAGAGGTCGGTACAGCCCACCTTTGTGATCTGTTTCTGCTAATTCCCTCCCATACAGTTATTCTCCTAATTCCTTTATAGGCCTTCCAGCATGCACACATGTGAACACACATATTCTTATCTCTATATTTCTTCACTAATTCCTTTCTAGTTTTTCTTCGCAGACATCATGTCTGCATCATTTCTTTCTGCAAAATATGTGTCTGTCTTTTTAATTAATTAATTCGCATCCTGTTACATTTCAATGATTGCCTCTCTCTGCACACTCCTCTGCTTTCTTCAGTGCGCTTTGTTCTTCATTGTCTGTATATCTGTCCTTGAAGGTCAAAGACCAACTGTGCTGAACTTATTCACACAGTTTCTCTATTAACCCTTCTGCTGATGTTATAGCAAACAAATTGGTAGGCCCTTACAATGTTCAAATGGGAGAATGTTTGTTTGATGCAGCTGCAAACCTGGAGAAAGACTAGGCCATTCCTCTCCCTATGCACCCAAGCATCCTTCAGGCTTTTGCCATTGCCTTTTCTACCTGTTTAGCTACTTTAAGATCTTCAGAAGTACTTTGCGCCCTACACTGTACAGCTCCTTGGGATTTCTGCAGCCCAAATGTATAACCTTGCATTTTTTAGCATTAAATCTCAGCTGCAAATTCTTGACCATTCCTCAAGCTTAGCTAGATCCCACTTCATTTTATCTATTCCTTCCTGGGTGTCTACTCTATTGCTGATTTTGGTTATCATCCGCAAAGAGGCAAACCTTATCCGACAGCCCTTCTGCAATATCACTGACAAAGATGTTAAAAAGAATCAGACCAAGGACAGATTCTTATGGCACACCACTGGTAACCTCTCTCTCTTCAAAGTGAGCTCCATTTACCTGTACCCTTTGTCGCCTCCCACTCAACCAATTTCTAATCCAGTCAGTCACTTTAGGGTCCATTCTCAGGGTGCTCAATTTGTTTATAAGCCACCTGTGCGGAACAGTGTCAAAGACTTTACTGAAATCTAAGTACACCACATCTAGAGCTATCCCTCGGTCCAATTCCCTGGTTAACCAGTCAAAGACAAGACCTGCCTCTGGTAAACCCATGCTGCCTCAGATCCTGCAATCCATTGGACTCCAGAAACCTCACTGTTCTCTCTCTTAGCAGCGTTTCCAATAATTTGCTCACCATAGAGGTAAGAGCTAACCGGCCTGCGGTTTTCAACCTCATCCTTACTTCCACCTTTGTGTAAAGGGACCAAATGTACTTTTCTCCAGTCCTCTGGGACCACTCCCGATATAAGTTACCAAAGGGAAAGGAGCCCAGATAATCCTGAATCGGCGCCTCCTAGCTGTGACAATATGTATGAGAGAGATTTTCATACACTGCCTCCATTGTATGCACATCTCTCTCTCTCACGCATATTCACTCTGGCTATCCTGAAAACCCATGTCCCGAGGATTGAGTTGAGAACCCCTGCTTTATAGACTAGGGGCATACCTAGGTGTGGCAGTTATACCTGCTATAGAGCAGGTATATATACCTAGGTTTTGTGACAAAGCACATCAGTTATAACTGCAGCTATAACTTACATATGTAAGTTTAGGCGCTGTCTATGCTCCACTGCTGTACACACCCTTTCTGAAAGTATATGCGTGCGTACAGAATAGCAACCGCCTAAAGCGCATGTGTAAGTGCCCATTCACGTGTGCAAGTCCTTAGAATAGGGACTTGCATGTATTTGTAGCACGTAACTTTCCACACACCCTTTTATAGACTTACCATTATAATTGCGTATGCACATGAAAAAGCCTTCATAAAATTACTCCTAAAGAGTAATTTTATAACAGACCCCTGTGTGTGAAGGCCAAGCAGGCACCTAGTTTATAAAGACACACAGTAAATCACAATTCTGCCCGCACTCCACCCAAAATCTGTCCTTGAACATGTAGATTCCAAGTATGTGCATCTTGGCGCCGCGCATACTTTTACCTGCATAACTCCAGGATCATTTTACAAGAGGCGCTTTACACATGAAAAGCTCCTTTATAAAATTGTTCCAAAAGGGGAAAAGAAACCAAAAAAGTGTGGGTGGGGGGAGGGGGGAGTGGGGAGGTTAGGGTAGACAAGGGCGCAATAGTGCAGTCAACGCCCACTATCTGCCCTGCCCCATTGTGTGATGTGCTCTTAACGCACATTTCAGTGTGTGGTAATTGTCTTGCCTGCACAGTAATAATTAATGCAGGCCCACAAACAATTAACACATGCAGAAATGTACAATAAGTGCATAACACATTTTAGTAAAAGGGCCCCTTTGGCTTTTTGAACAATCATTTTCTATGCTTCTTTAGTGATTATTTTGATTATTTCTGCTTGTTCAATGCTTAGGGGGCTGGATAGCTCAGCTAAGTTAAGACAGTTAAGGGACTTCATTTTATGTTTTTATGACTCGTTTAAATTATGTGGATTATTATTTTGGAGCAGAGATGGACCCTGGGTAGTAAACAAAATGCTTGTATATAGCAAATTTTCATTTATTGACAGAACTCGACTTGACCAAGTTTCAGCTTGGATGCCTTTTTCGGGGGTCTAAAAAACAAATATAAAATAATATGGGTATATATACATTAGGGTGGTCCACTGCCATAGGGGAAAAAATAAAAGTAGGAATTTCTTTGCTCCCTGGCCTGATTCTGGTTCCATTTATGTAGAAAACAATGTGTGCAAAGTTTAAAGCCAATCAAATAATATTTAGGGGTGGCTCAAGGTCCCTATCTATCAGGCCCCTGGATCCCCCCCAGGGTTCGTCAGACCACTGGGTATTATCCGCTCATAGACGGGGGTATCATGCTTGCCAAGCACTCAATGTGGTCCAGATGCTAGTAAGGACTTTGACGATGTGGGGAACATCTTACGGTGTTGCGAGACAACACCCAGAAGGAACTGGAGCTGCTCTTCTTTTGTGGTGTGTCGGCCGTTGAACTCCTCAATGAGTTTGACCCCTCGCTCAGCCACATCGTTGATCACTGGAAGATTTTTTACTTTCTTCAGACCGTCTTTGAATGATGCATTCTCTTCCCAGTCTTCTGGGTCTGCATTAAGAAAATCACTGTTGATGTCGAGGTATTTCAGGAAACGGATTGACTTGCGAGTTGCAAAAGATTCAAGTGGTGGAATCATGGAACTTTTCAATTCGACTCGCTTTGGGGGATCTTCGTCTTCGTCATCATCCTCATCGCTTTCATCTGATTCTGCCGGGATCATGGCCGACACTATGGCCCGCTTTGTCGGTGCTGAAACAGCTTCATCGAACAGTGACAGTGCCACAAGCTCCTCTGACACATACCACAGATGCTGTTGCAGTTTGTCTCTGGCCGCTCTTCCAACACGGTCATTGTGGTAAGAGTGTAGTTTCTTCAGCATCTCCAAATCTGTTTGAGGAGCAACTGTGGCACTAGGGGCAGAAAACTAGGCTTCCACATGAATCAGGATGGAGAAAATGCTCACATCACGAACACGGGACTCCTCCCGTTGGGTAAGATCTTTGAGTTGTCCTCAGAACATCCAAATCTTGAGACAGTACAAGACTTTTGCCATCCATCTGGCATGATGGAAAGCTCCGGGTTTCTTGAAATTGAAACTAGGAAGATTCCCTCCAAGGCAGACAATCGTTAACTCCAAGAATTCCAGGTAATCATCTCGGTGATTGCCCTGTGCCAACTTGGATTCCGCAAACTTACATAAGAACATAAGATATGCCATACTGGGTCAGACCAAGGTCCATCAAGCCCAGTATTCTGTTTCCAACAGTGGCCAATCTAGGTCATATGTACCTAGCAGTTTCCCCAAGAGACACAAGTTCCACAATGCTTGTACTGGGTCAAGCATTGATATCTTCGGTCACTTCTTAATAATGGTTTATGGACCTTTCCTCCAGGAACTTGTCCAAACCTTTTTTAAAACCCAGCTACACTAACAGCCTTTACTACATCCTCCGGTAACAAATTCCAGAGTTTGATTACATGTTGAGTGAAAAAATATTTCTTTTATTAGTCTTAAATAGTTTACCCTGTAGCTTCATTGCATGTCCCCTAGTCTTTCTATATTCTGATAACGTAAACAATCGATCTACATTTACCCGTTCCACTCCGTTCATTAATTTATAGACTTCTATCATATCTCCCCTCAGCCGTCTCTTTTCCAGGTTAAAGAGCCCTAACCTTTTTAGTCTTTCTTCATAGGAGTATCCTTCCATCCCCTTTACCATTTTGGTGGCTCTTCTCTGAACCTTTTCTAAAATCGCTATATCCTTTTTAAGATACGGCGACCAGAATTGCACACAATATTCAAGGTGCGGTCTCACCTTGGAACGATATAGAGGCATGATAATATCTTTTGTTTTATTTTCCATTCCTTTCCTTATGATACCTAGCATTCTATTTGCTCTCTTGGCCGCCGCTGCACACTGGGCCGAAGGTTTTAACATGGTATGACGCCTAAATCTTTTTCCTGGGTGGTGGTTCCTAATGTGGAACCTTGCATCGTGTAACCATAGTTTGGGTTGTTCTTCCCTAGGTGCATAACCTTGCACTTGTCCACATTTAAATTTCATCTGCCATTTTGATGCCCAGTCTTCCAGTTTATCAAGATCCTCTTGCAATTTTTCACAATCCTCTTGGGTTTTAACAACTTTAAATAGCTTTGTGTCATCTGCAAATTTGATAACCTCACTTGTTATTCCACTTTCCAGGTCATTTATGAATATGTCAAAAAGCAGCGGACCCAGAACAGATCCCTGGGGTACACCACTATTCATGATGCAATTCTTGTCAGGTTGCAGCACCTCCAAGTCTTTTCCAGTTTGATAGTTGGACTTGTCAAGGGAGCCCCAATTCTTTTGGAACCGGCGAAAGAGTTGGACATCGGGACCCGATGAAGCTCCAGAGCATGTAGAGAATACTGCACCAAGAATTATTTCGTAAATGTGATGGCGGCATGCCAAATGAAGGACTGTGCGACGGAGTCTCTGTTCTAGAAGAATGCACGCTCCTGATCAACGTCCCGTGTTCGATGCAGTTGTATCAAAGCAGAAGCCTGCAACCTTTTCATCCAAACACCATTCCTGTAACAGTTCATAAACTGCTGCAGCTTGATTCTCGCCCGTTCCTGATGTCAGTTTTGGTACACCAAGAAGTTGTGTTTCTCCAGTGGAGGCAGCAGTTATCAAAACTGGAAGGCGGTCAACGGATGTGGTTGAACAGAGAAGAGATGGCAATAACTTGCTATCCCAATGCACAATGCATGTTTTGCCTTCGGCTTTGAATGCGTTGTGCAGGTCCGTCCATTGGTGCTGACGGTGCTTTTCTCTATGGCGCTTGACGCTGGAGCGGCTGATATTGAGCTCCCCAGGATAATGTCCCAGACTTCTGGCGGTTTCAGCTACCACAAACAGAGCATTGCGATCCGTTGTCCCTGTCCGATCCAGGGCTGCTGTAAGCTCTGGGGTCCAGACATTGTTAGGTCGAAACTGCTTCATTTGTGGAGTTGCTTTCTTCTGTCCGTTATCTGAATCCGCAGATGTCGACGAGTCTTCACCCGACTCTGCTGAGGAAGAATATCCTTCCAGCTGAACTTGGCTTGTAGTTGCCTCGGCTTCGGCAACATGTTTTTGGCTGCGCCTTTTCAGTTCTTCTTCTCGCTGTTGCGATCTTGTTTCCATGTTGGCCAGTTTCTTGTCCATCACGCACATTGAGCCGCGGCGCCCTGGTTCTCGTTGCGCTATTAAGAATTCTTTGTCTTCTTGAATATGAATTAAAGACATTGCATTGGCATGCGCCACATCAAATAGGTTTTTCATTGCAACCTGGAATTCTTTTTCATTTGCCTCTTGTTTCCCTCCTCTCCCTTTGTTTTTCTTCAAACGTTTCCACTGATTGAACAATTTATTTACTTTTTCTTGAATTTTGTCATTTCTTTGAACAGGAAGCCTGGCCTTTTCCCAGTAAGCTTCTACTTCACTTGTTACAATAGATGCACTTTCACTAACGCCTTTGTTTAATGTCATATGGTGATGTAAAAATACACTTAACACTTGCTCCTTGCTGGGGAGCTTGGCTCCCAGAATTGTGGTGGACATTTCTTCAATGAGATAAAAACCACGTTTTTTCGCCATCTGAAAAGAATAAAGATACAAAGATAATAGTACAATGTCTTTGCCACCTCTCAGAGACGAGATTAGTTCAAATATGACGCAATCAAATGTAATCAGCGTGGAACTGAGTGGATGATACAAGATGATGCAACATTTCGTCATCTGCTCCCAGGGGGAAATCTCAAGACTTGTTGAGCCACCCCTAAATATTATTTGATTGGCTTCAAACTTTGTACACAGTGTTTTCTACCTAAATGGAACCAAAATCAGGCCAGGGAGCAAAGGAATTCAGGAATTCATTTTTATGGACCACCCTAATATACATACATTATAAACATACAGTCCAGACAAATATAAAATACAAGAAGCCATACCAGGCTTCAATGGACAAAGTCATTCAAGTGGTCTGCAAATGGTAACACAATAACATTCTATTGTCCATAAACAGCAAAACTGCAGAATGAGGGAGGTTCAATAAATAATTATACACAAATATAACTAATAAAAAAAGAATTAATTATCCACATCATAAAATACCTAAAAAGGCATAACATAACTCATCTTTAAACTGCAAACATAAATAGAAAGCATAAGAACTTAAGATATATAAATACTTAAAAGAAATGTTCTTTTGACATCCTCATCTGCATGCAATTAATGAATGGCTTAAAACCTTTAAGAAAGATTGAACTAGACACTGTCTTAAACATTTAGTTAAACTGTGAGCTAACCACTATACTTGTAGCCCATATTTAATAGAACATTTTAAAAAAGCAAACCTTATATGACTAAATTATTTCATTTATAATCATTTTGTAACTTAGAAAAAACAAGGCAATTATAGAGAATCAGTAGCAAAAGTTCTAGTAGAGGGACCCCAAGGAAAATTTTGCTGATGGATCCCCTTGCTTTCATTCCCCCATGGCTCCCCCCCTGGTGGCAGCAGCGTCAGAGGACCCATGTGGCAAACATATTTACATTTGTTTGCCGCAGTGCCTCCCTTCTAAGCTCTGAGGTGTTCCTCCCGGGCCATAGTCTTGCGGTAAGGCTGTTATCGTGAAACTTCAGCTCATGAGCTAACAGCCAGGCCTGGAACAGTGATGGCACAACAGACAAAAGTAAGTTTGCCACACTGCCATGTGGGCCCCCTTCCTGCCTGGACCCCCAGCATTGGGAGGGGGGGGGGGGGTGCTGCTTTGGTGGAATTTGTCTTTGCAGAGAATAGAAACGCCACATCAATATATTTCAAAAGAAGCTCAAGAACCAAGCCAATATCGGATAGAATGGGTCATCCAGGAGGGTTTTCAAGAGATTTATGAATTTTAGGAATGATACAGACTGTAGGAATAATTGGATAGTTAAAGAGGAAGAAAGTTTCTTTCTTTTAAAAGTGATATAGCCTGTATCATGACCTATTTCTATCAGAGTCTACAGTATTTTTAATTTTTATGTCTTTGTGTAATGGATGATAGTAAATACTATCTGAAAGTTGTCTTTTAATTTCAGCAATAAATTTCAGCGGGGGTGGGGGCGGCGGGGGGGGGGGGGCCAGCAGCATCAGAGGATTGGTAGTTTAAAAAAAAGATGGCACAAACCCTGGATTATTTTTTATTTTTATTTTTTTGTAAGCTTAATGTTCCTTCCCGGGTTCCACTGCAGCATGCTACTCTCATGAAAAGCTTCACTTCTAGTGCACTTCTCTTGCCTTGGGACTGTCCCTGCGCACTGGAAGTGAAATATTTAATGAGAGCAGCATGCTGCGGCAAGATCCAGGAACAAACGCTAAACTTAAAATAAACGTTGATTACCATTGGATTGGGTGCATGGCAGCAGCGTGTAGCTAGCTGAAAAGCTTGGGCAGGGCCCAGAGTCGCTACGACCTGCATACTGTGCTCCATAGCATTGAGACGGTAACTGACCAGGCATCATGAGCATCTCTGACAGGGAAATATTAGATATAGGGGGGATAAAGAAGGGAAGGGGAAATGCTTGACTGAGGGGGAAGGGGCAATGATGGACTGAGGGGAGATGGGGAAAGGGGACAAATCTGGAAAGTGAGCTTTTTTTTTCCCGATCCTCTTTCATATTTCTGTGAGTAGGTGGCATTTGTTGAAGATATGGGTTCTCTGGTTTTTGTATGCCAATGATATTCAGTTGATCATTGTGGTGGATGATGAAAATGTTGTGGTACTTCAGCATGCCAATTTGTGCTTGGCTGATATTGCCGCATAGTTACAGGCACACCGTTTGGTTCTTAACATCACAAAATCTGAGGTACACTTGTGTGGGGTGCTGACAGATTCAAGTCTGAAGGTGGCTCTCTCCATTGGGGGAATTCACCTGGATTGGAGAGGGGAGATCCAGGACTCGGGGGTCCTTTTGGAAGCAGATCTAAGTCTGCATCAGCAGATGTCCCAGGTCATCCGGACAGCCTATGGACATCAGCAAGTTGTGCGACAGCTTTGGCCATTCTTAGATCGCGATGCCTTACGCATCGTGGTGCAGGTTTTGTTATTATTCTGGCTTGACTATTGTAATGCCCTATATGTTGTGCTGCTGAGTTATCTGATGAGGAAGTTGTAGATGGTCCAGAACGCGGCATCCAGACTATTATGGGACTTAGGGAAGTATGATTCAGTCGCAGGTGTTTTGTGCCAGTTAGGCAAAGGTGTATTTCCAAAGTACTGGCATTTGTCTTTGAGTTGTTATGGGGCTTAGGGCCCTGTTATCTACAGGAGTTGGTATGATGGTATCAGCTTGGGCGGACATTCCGATCTACAGGGACGCAGTTGTTGGCCATTTTGGGGTCTACAAAAGTTCGCCTGCAGCGTTGGCAAGCATAGGTTTTCTTTCTGTGGCAGCCGCAACTCTTTGGAATGCATTGCCTTCTGCCTTGCACATGGAGAGACAGCTGAAGATCTTGCTCTTTCCAACAGGCTCATGGGGTTGGCTGGTGGATAGCAGGTAGTATGGCAGGGCAGGGCAGTAGTTGGCAGCAGGCGTCTCTTTG
The DNA here is from genome assembly GCA_033557465.1 of Ichthyophis bannanicus. Lineage (NCBI taxonomy): Eukaryota > Metazoa > Chordata > Amphibia > Gymnophiona > Ichthyophiidae > Ichthyophis > Ichthyophis bannanicus. The sequence goes on from CM066033.1 coordinate 552,942,698, forward strand.
TGTATTGTATTGTATTTTATTTTATGTTAATTTTTATTTTTATTTTAGGGTGGTTTGGGGGTCCTGCTGGGAGGGGCCAGTAGGGGATTATTGTGTTGTGTTTTATCTGTCATACAACCCTTTGAATGCTGTGTACATAAGGTGGTTGACAAATGTTTAAAATAAAATCAATAAATAACATGGAGAGAAGGGCAAAAGGGAGATGCTTAACTGAGAGGGAGAAGGGGAAAGAGGACAATGCTGGGCTGAGGGAGAGAGAGGGAGGAGGGAAAAGGGGGCAATGCTAGATCAAGGGGAAAGGGAGATGCTGGACCGAGGGGGGAGAGAGGGAGAAGAGGGCGATGCTGGACTGAGAGGAAGGGAAATACTTGATCGAGGTGCAGAGATGGAGGTGAGTTGACAAGGTGTTCAGTGAGAAGATGTTGGAAATTAAGCTGGGGAGGTAGTCAAAAGATGGCAGATGGAGACTGGGTGATGCTAGCAGAAGAAGAAAGGGACTGAAGAGAATGACTGGCAGGGAATATGCTGGGGCTGGTGAGGAAATGAGAGAGGGAGGGTGATGCCTGGGAAGGATGTGATTACAGAGGGTAGCAGTGGAGGAGGAGGGGGCATGGGTGAAAGAAAGAAGAGTCTAAAAGGCTGTGGAAGGAGGGAGATGGGGAAAGGGCTAGGGAGAGAGTAAGAGTGGGAGAGATGGGCTGTAAAGGAGATCAGTGAAGGAGATGGAAGGTTGATAGTTAAAGGTAAAAAGAGGAAGACAGAGTACTGGAGGGCAAGAAGGAAGGTAGAGTTTGAGGGAATAGGCAGGAAAGAAATGAAAGGAAAAGATCACTGCCTGTGACAGATGTAAGAGAGGAATGGGCAAAAAGTGGAAGACAGGAGAAATGACAAATGGTTAATGCACCCTGTAAAAATTAGGGGGAAAAAATTCAATTATTTGGAAATATGAATCTCTGATGACTTTGTATTTTGCTCAGTACAGGAGGAGATGCATTTCTGTTTCTGTTGTTCAGTGTTGCATTACGTGTGGAGTCTGCCGCCTTAGGGTTTTCGGTTACATTTTTGTTTGCATATTTCTATTTCTAGTTTGTGGTCCCTTGCTCTGTATCTGAGGGGCTGTCTGTATTTTGTGTGTGTGACAGATGTAGTGTGCTGCTGTGCAGGGATCTGTAGCAGTCCTGCTTGTTCAGTTCTCCCAATAGATGTATTACTGTCCTAGGGCCGACTATAATATTTGTAGTGCTGTCCTTTCATAGGTAGGGTTGATGCTCTGGGAGTCCTGGCAGTGCAGGTTGGTTATAGGCTCTGAATGAGCAGGGTTTTATAGTATTTCATAATGTACATGGCAGTTGGCATTGGAGGGAAGTTATGTAGAAATCTTGTAGCTTTTCTGTAACCTCATTGCATGTGTAAATGGGATTCAAGCACTTATTTGTTGGAACAAAAGAGAGAGGCTCCACTGGAATCCACAGGGACGGGGCGGGAAGCCAAACAGTATGATTCACACAGGGCAGCAAAAAAAGGTAGTATTAAATAGTCGCACTGGCATATCATTGGGGACTTCAAATCTGTGTGCCCATAAATTAAAAGGTGAGAGGAGAAATGGAGACACAACTCAGGCAACAGTACGGGGTTAGATGTGGGCTTTGGAAAATATGAGACGTGAGTCCTTTTATTTGCAGAAGAGACCCTTGGAGAACGTTTGTGAATCTTGCAACAAAACTACCAGTGGTGATAGCCTTATGTATTCACCAATATAGGTTCTTATTGGACTTTGTTCTTTTCAAGCCTATTTCCAATCTCTACTAGTGATGGCCCTCATCTTCCAGGTATTCTTTTCACAGAGTGTCAGGGTGAAAGACAAGGACCAAGAAGTGCATGGTGCTCACCAATCAGCTGTACTCGAGGAGGGGTAAAAGCCCTTTCAAGATCGAGGATGCAAGTATAAGTTTTTGGACTGTCCAAACCATGGCCTTCTCCGAAATACGTGCTTCCTGTGGCATTTACGTGTGTAAGTGGTTGCATTGTAAAATTAGCATCTACATGTGTGAACAGGGCCATACCAAGCCATAATTATGCCCTGTGATTTCTCCAGTTCTAATGCCCCCCCCCTTGCCGGTTGCCTACCCCTGCCCGCCCCACCTGTGTTGCCCTGCTGCTGCCACCACTTTTTTTGTTCTCTCAGAGGCAGCAGCGGCAGCAGCAGTGAGGCAGACCCATGTTTGTAGGCAGGTCGAGTTCCTCCTTCCCTTCTCTGATGTAGGTCGTGTCAGAGGAAAGAGGGACCAGGCCAGCCATGCAAAAACTAAGTTGCAAAGACCCGCGTTTGAATGGTTGGCCTGGTCTCTCCCTCCTCTGACACGACCTACATCAGATAAGGGAAGGAGGAACCCGACTTGCCTACAAACGTGGATCTGCCTCACTGCTGCTGCCGCCACTGCCTCAAAGAAAACAAAAAAGCAGCGGCGGCGGCAGGGCAATGCAGGGGGGCAGAGGGGAACCGGCAACCAGACATGCGCCCTAATCTTCTTGCACCCTGTGTGGCTGCACCGATCGCACAGGGCTAGGTACAGAGCTGTGTGTAAATGCCACACAAACTCTCTAAAATGACCTCCAAAGTGTGAGAAATATATATACATCTTATTATCGGTTAATAAAGGCATTTCAATTAACGCGGGGATGGGCATCATTTTCATTCTCCTGTCCCCTCACACTGATTTTCTTGAATTGATATAGAGACATCCATTTAGTGTCAAATTTTAAAGGGATGCTGCCTACTAATGCAAATAGTACCCAATTACAGTGGATTAACGTTCCACATTTTGAGACATGAACTCTGATTAGGGCTCTAAATTTTGACCACAAAACAAATTTTCCCCTACACTTTAAAGTATAGAGTACCTAACAAACAATCAATAAAGGAAAATGCTTTTGTTTAGGTAAACAGCAGTATGAAATATCTGATTAGAATATAAATCTCAATTGCCGAGCATTAGACCATTCTTCTAATTTTTGTAGATCTTTTGTTACGTTGTCTATTCCCTCTGGTATGTCTACTCTATTGCAAATCTTCGTGTCATCTGTAAAAAGGCAGACTTTTCCTTTTAACCCTTCAGCAATATCACTCACAAAGACATTGACCAGTACTGTTCCCAGGACCGATCCCTGAGGAACTCCATTACTCACCCTCCTTTCTTCAGAGTGAGTTCCATTCACCACTACCCTCTGTAGTGTGCCAGTCAACCAGTTCCTGATCAACTTCACCACCTTGGGATCCACCCCCAGGTTTCTCAGTTTATTCACAAGCCTCCTATGAGGAACACCATCAAAGGCTTTGCTGAAATCTAAGTAGATCACATCTGTCACAGGCCCTCAATCTAGTTCTCTGGTCACCAAGTCAAAGAAATCAATCCGATTCATTTGGCACAATCTTCCTTTGGTAAAACCATGTTGCCTCAGATCATACAACCCATTGAATTTTAGTAAAACCACTATCCTTTCTTTCAGCAGTGCCTCCATTACTTTTCCCACCACTGAGGTAAGACTTACCAGCTCATCATTTGCCACCTCTTCTCTGTTGTCACATTTGTGAAGAGGAACTGCATCAGCCCTTCTCCAATCCTGTGGTACCTCCCCAGTCTCCAAGCTTCTATTAAACACATCTTTTAAAGGTCCTGCCAAAGCCTCCCTGAGCTCCTTCGGTATCTTCAGTACAGGAGTGGAGGAGTGGCCTAGTGGTTGGGGCAAGGTACTTCAGGCCGGAAGGTCAGGGGTTCAAATCCCACTAGAGGACAGCAACCTTGGGCCGGAAGGGCTGGGGTTTCTAGTACCACAGGTGCTCCTTGTGGTCTTGGGCAAGCCACTTAACCCTTCATTGCCCATGTTCCCTGTAAAATAGTTATCTCCAAGTGATAATGCCCTGTTCAATGTAATTTCAGTTTGTTCAATGTAAACTGCACTGATGCAGAATAGCACGGTATATAAGAGAATGTAAATAAATAAATCCTGGGATTTATCTGATCTGGTGCCGTGGCCTTGTCCACTGTCAGTTTTGCAGGCTGTTCATAAACATCCACTCCATTCCCCTCATTAACTTTATCAGTCACATGTGACTCTTCTCCAGCATTTTCTTTGTGAACACAGAATAGAAATATTTCTTTTGCATTTCTGCATCTACCTTCTCTTTCCACAAATTGGCACTCGGCACTTTTTGAGTCTTGCAATTCCACCTCTGGCCTTCTTCCTCTCTCCAATATACCTGAAGAAAGTCTTCTACCTCCCTGAAGTCCTGATCTTTATCAAATTTCTGAGGGTCAGCTCCCATCACTCTCCCCCTTCAGTTCACGCCAGAGGGTCTAGGGGTGGGGGGCAATCAGGCCGGGAGCAATCCCCCCCCCCCCCCCTCACTCCTGCCCCAGGAACCGCCTCTGCTAAAATGGCACTACTGGAACTGGCAGTAGTCTTGTGATACTGATAGGATTCAAGCCACACCATTTTCTGAGAAGCAGCTGCCAAGGCAGGAGTGAGTAGGGCTCACACCTGCCCCCACTGCCCCTCCTCTATCGAGTTGTAAGCTATGATCTCATTTATTTGTGTGAGAAATAATAGTACTTACTTTTTGCATAATTTTGCATGATTTTGAAAATTTTGGTGCATAATTCCATAGGGTGTAGCTTCTTTCAGATCAACCCTGCAATATTTTTCTTTAATTATAGCAGTATTACCATGATTCTCCAGGAGATGGTGATGGACTCCTTCCAAGACTTCTGTCAGCCACAGTCCCTTCTAACAAATTCATCAGAAATTCATAACTCCTCGGCAGAGATGTTAACAGTATGTGAAAAGCCCTTGAGTTACCTATAGGGCATTTTGGCTTTGCCACTGTTATTTAAACAGAGAGTTGCACTTGAGAACTTAAATCAACAGACATATGTGTCTGTGGGCCTTAATATAGTATTAGAACATGAAATACTGTTTTTGTTTTGGGACGTTTTTCCATGTTGGCAGTAGTTTTATAAGCCTCTTTTGCCCATCAAGCAGTGTTTTATGCACAGAAATCCATGCTTATAAAATTGCCTACAGCATGCACACTTAAAGGTTTGTGCTACAGACACTTGCAGTTGCCTCTTTATTAAGGACATCCAAGTCAAATTGGGGATGTCCAGGGCAGAATTTGCTGAGAAACACCAGAGACGTTTGTCTCTGCCCAATTTTACTAACGTAGACATCCCTGATGTGCATGTTCGTGCCAGCGGCCAAATAGACATTCCCTTTAGAAAAGTGTGGGGCGGGGAGGTCCATCTCGGGCAAGCTAACAGAAGAGGACATTAGCCCTCATTCCCTGAAAGTGCTCATTCTCTACTTGGTAAATAAAGGGACTATGCCACCTTCTCCACACCCTCCGCATGTTTGCCTGACAAAATGAGCACTTTTCCGGTACCTGTTCACAGTGAAATTCCCAACCCCCTTGGCACCCAGGCAGGCCTCCCCTCCTCCCACACTGCTGGTGTCCCCCTGGCCAGGCCCATGGAGGCAGCGCAGTAAACATACCATAAAGCTGGTTTACCGTGGTGCCTCACACTCCAGGTCTGGCCGTTCTTCTCTCCTGGCCAGTGTCTTGCGATTCATGAGACTTCGACCAGGAGAGAAGAGCAGCCAGGCCTGAAGTGTGAGGCAGCACAGCAAGCCAGCTTTATGGTAAACTTGCCATGCTGCCTCGGTGGGCCCAGCCAGGGTACATTCCCTCCTGGCTGGTACCTGGTGTGGGCTGCATCCATCACCCTGCCCTTAGGCCTATTCATGCCTGAAGCAGGTATAACCTTGAATGCAGCTCGGGACGTCTAGAACATTTCTGATATCGGGCAAAGACATCCAAGTTCTTGGGAACGCCCTGACCTTGCCTACAGCATGCCCCTGGTCTGTTTTGGACGACTTTGCCCTAGGGACATCCACAGAACTGACTTCTAAAATCACTCTAGGGATGTCTCTGTGCCTGTTTTCGGATATCAAAGCATTATTATAATAATTTATAATAAACATTTTTAAGCACTACCAGGTGTATGCAGTGTTGTACAAACACAGATAAAGACAGTCTTTGCTCGTAAGAGCTTACAATCTAAGACAAACAGGACAAGAGGTAAAAAGGAAGGTAAAGGAAACACAAGGACAAGGATTAGGAGCCAACTGCAGCCTTAAAAAGGTGAGCCTTTAACATTGATTTAAGAAGGGGCGTAGAGGGTGAGAAGAAAGGAGGGATAGAGAGGAACAATAGAATGAATACACTTAAAGGTAAGAAGAAGTTTAAATCGGATACAAAAACGGAAGGGAAGCCAATAAAGCAATAACTAGGGCTTCTAAAATAACTCCCTTAACACACATTTAGGTGGTACGCTAGTAGGCAATCTCAGAGGTGAGGGTTGGGTGAGGCTGTGACAGAGTTGCGAGCTACACGTGTATTTTATAAAATGGGTGGATACGTGCAAACCTAGGCAGACCATCTTCACATGCCTTGGAGCAGGTGTAAGTACATGTGTCCATTTTTCAGTGGGATAATTTTATCAAGGCACACGTGTTGCCTTTATGAAATACGTGTGGCATGTGCGCCTACAATAGGTGCCTGCACAGCTTAAGTGCCCTACTATAAATCTTTCCTCCCTGGGTCTATGGCTAAACTCCTTTGAGACTGATGAAATTTAATTTAGATACTGCAGTTATAATCAGCTTTTGCATGTATAAACAAGAACAAAGCAGAGTACAACGGAACCATGTCAAATGCATTATTGCACTTAATACAAATATGACATACAGCATATTCTAAGAAAAACATTCTATCAACTATATGAATTCCGTTACATTTTATGAAAATTACTGACATAATTTAAGGGCCACTAAACGCAAAACTTGACAGAATGACCGGATAGGCAGAGGTCCCCCTTAGCAGCTGTAGATCAGAATAACTGGGCAGACTAGATGGGTCAATTAGTCTTTCTCCATGTGATGTTGCTGATGGATCCCGGTGTGCAGGAAGAGCTACTCCACATATGGTTTCTTCTTGAAGCTTTTGTATACTTCAGTGTGCATGCATGCTGCCTTCTGCCTACTGCTGTCGCGTAGATATACAAAGGTACTCTTTCGTCTCTACTCAAGATTGTTGCCTTTTTAGAACAGCGCTTTGATAGCTCTGCCCAAGGCATTTAGTAGTTAGTTAACTAGGGCTGAGCACAGAGAAGGGTGTAGGTGTTGTGGGCTTTAAACAGTACCCTTGCATGATGACCGAGTTCATTGAGTAAAACAAGGAATTGTTGTTTCCTTTGTTGAACATTTATTTTTAGCAGTGTTGCTTTTTAAGTGGCGTGGCTTGACAACTTTGTCCAAAGTGATTTCTAGTTTTATAAAAATAAGGTTGAGTAAAGGTGAGAGTACCTTTGAATATCTGTGAATCTTATGTTTAGGTTTTTAAATGATTTTAATAACTTTTGATTCTAATTATAAGTATGCTGACATGGATCATCAAGTCAGAATTTTTTGTTCAGCACATTTGTGGTTCAGTAACAAAATATGACTTTTTAAAATCAAATATGTATATGATGGCACTTAAAGTATCAAATCAAAATCATTCATTTTTAATGGAGAATTGATATTAAGATTAAAGTTAAATGCAATCTTTAAGAAAAAAAAGAGAGAATTGCAAATCTAATAAAACTCCATGCCAAAAGAAGTTATTTTTTAAGAGTATGTAGTGTTATACTTTTATTTTTTTTAGATTTAAACATTTATTGATTTTTCAATACATTCAAATAAATGAATGAGGAAACACTGGCAAAAACAGGAAAAAATAACCATCAGCATTCATAAAGGAAAAATAATATACCATTAGCCAAAAATTAACCCACAATTATTAAAACAGGGGGAGGCATCAGGAAAACTTGTTTTTTTAACAGAGAAAAAAATATTACATAGCAGTGTGAGACTTATACATCAGCTGAATGGGAGCCAACAACAACCATAGGATCCTCCTTAGCCACAAGAAATCCAGTAGTTGATGGGGTTCAAAAAACAAATACAACTTTTCTTTATAGGTAACATGACATCTAGCAGGAAGTTTCAACAAAAAAGACCCCCCGAGGGAAAGGATCCTGGATTTCAACCTCAGGAATTCCTTCCTCCTTAGCTGGGTATCCCTAGCAAGATCGGGGAAAATGCGAACATATGAACCCAAAAACTGCTCACTGAAACTTCTAAAATACGATCTAAGAATTAACGATTTATCAGATTCAAGAGCCAGCGTAACAAAGAGAGTGGTGCCAGCCGTAACCAGCTCCAGAGAATTCTCCAGGAACTCAGTAAGATCTCTGGATTCTACTGGAGCTTCACCAGACACTCCCTGATTACCCCGGCCAACACCAAGATATTGAACCCTGGTCAACGGTGGTAGGTCCTCCTTAGAGATCTTCAAGACCTCCTGGAAGTACCTATGGACAATCTCCATGGGTGAATGCAATGGAGAACTAGGAAAATTAATCAGTCTCAAGTTGTTCTTCCGGACTTGTTTCTCAAGATATTCCATTCTCCTAGAAGTCACATTTCTATCCTTAATGTGGGCACCATGCAACTCCTGGAGCTGTTCAAGATCTCCCTCCAGTCACACCAACTTCCCCACTTTCTCCTGCTGAACTCTGGAACATTCTTGAATATGAGTATGTAGGGAAACAGTTTCAGTACTTACAAAAGACGAAATAGCCACAAGAGAAGAATTCATGGTGGAAATAGCCTCCCATAGCACCTCCAACGTAACTTTTTGGGGTTTCACCAACACACCAGCACCTCCGATAGACGCCAAAGAACCGCCTACCTGGGGTAGTGTAAAAATGGACAGATAAAGGGGATACCAGAATCCCCAATATGTAATTAAAGATAGATGAATTTCTTGATGCAGATCTCTAAAATGTGTTCAGAATTTTGTCTTTTCACCTACTTCCTCTTAAATAGAATAGGATATCATGATCATGAGTTCTGTGTAACTGTCTTTTAAAATAGTTTAGGAACATTGTTAATGCAAGTATAAAGAGTAAACATAGGCTATGAACTGCGCAACCATAGTTCATTGTACAGTCAACTATAGGTCCCTGCTGGCACAGCATAATTTTTTGCATCTCTGCAATTATAAATAACTGTCATAATCAAGTAAATTTTATTTAATACAATATAATCGGCTCTTACTCTGTAAAAAGAACTCTAGCAACACCTTGTGTTATGATTAATGACTGTGTTACTTCCCCTTTTTCTTTAATAAAATGAGCTTTTCAGGAGGAAGAATTTGAATCCAACAGACGTAGAACTGTGCTGAGTCCATAGACCATCTGTTGTTTTCCCTCTGAGCTCAAAGAAAGTAGCACTTTGTGTGTGATTGTGTTCTGTGTTACTCTCTGCTTATTTCTCACTGCTTGAGGGACCAGAGACCGAAAGAGCCGTGGTATTGTGGCCATATCACGGGGTTTTCTTCAGGTAGGTTATCTTCCAAAGAAGGTATACCCTCCGTTCTCTCTCCTCCTCCAGATGACGAAGTCAGATGTGTGCAGCCTGCCACGGAGCCCTCTTCACTCCCCCGAACCGGCGTGCTAGTTTTCACGCCGTCGGGAAGCACACCCGAAGCCACTGCTACACTTCTGGGGTGGGGCGGGGGGGCCCGCTGCTCAGGGGAGAGCATTACCCCTGATGTGCTCAGGTCTGGACTCGATGCCAGACCCGCCAAGGATGCCACCCCAGCTCCCAGGATCCCAAAGCCACACATCTGAAGTGTTCTCTGCCCAGCGGGACCGATATGAGCCTCACTCGAGGGTAAAGAGGCTTGCTTACGCTTCCTGCGTCCCATCTCCACCGCTGAAAGTGCAAGCTGCCATGAGCAGAGCACTTCTTAGAGGGCTGGAGCTGATCACCGCTGCCATCTTGCCGCCACCTTACAACTCGCCTCCCTTGTTATGATACCTTTTAAATACATTTGATAACACTGAGTTTCATTATTTATAGAAGTTGATTTTATTAGTTTTTAAAATATTCTTATTTTTGAAGTAGGCTCATTTTTATCAACAGTCCTTGACAATTTTTTGTTGACATTGGATTACAAAAACTATTTTGGAATTGATTTGATTTTTTCTTTATTTTACAGGTAAGACCCCTGCTGCAGGTTTATACCAAAACATGCCATGCCAGGATTCTAATTTGTGATTTCATTGTACTTTTTGTTTTTAAATTCATCTATTTATAATAATTTAAGTTTCTTCATCAGTGATTGAACAATTTTTTTTATTTATTATTTATAGAAAGTTTACATTTACATAAAGAAATTATAGCGACATCATTATACATTCATGAAACATCATTATACGTACATGATACATCGCACATTACCCAAGCCCACATCAAGGAGGTGATACGCTACATAAATAAACAAACCATTTCACTGGTTCCTGAAAGCAAGAAACAAAAACTCCTTTTGAACTAGTCAAGAAGCACAAGATCACTAACATAAATCCATACCTGATGTCATGTCTTATCTTTCAAAAAATCTAATAATTGTTCCACAGCAAAAAAGATATAACGTTTCCCTTGAAATACCACATGACATTTACAAGGGAACTTCAAATAAAATAATGCCCCCAGAGCCAAGACACGCGGATGTACTTCTAAAAAAGCCCTCCGGCGTTTCTGCGTGGCTCTGGAGACATCAGGAAAAATTTGTAACGGTTGCCCGTTAAATTTCTCTGCCTTTTTCTTAAAATAAGCAAACAAAACCTTCTCCTTATCAATTTCTGACAGAAAAGTAACCAATAACGTGGCACGTGTAGATATATCATCTTTGGATGACTCCAAAAAACCAGAGACATCCAAAGTAGAAGAGACTATCCGATCGTATTGCATACCCGGTCCACCATTTTCATCTCCCATATATTCACGGGCTAATTTGCCCGAAGGTAAATAATAAATTTTTGATAGACCAATCGCTTCAGCGTTAGTAAATAACAAAACCTCCTTCAGGTACATATAAAAAAGAATAGAGGGAGACAAATAGTGGGTCTGGGGAAAATTTAACAACTTTAAATTTCTCGATCACAATAAATTCTCTAAATTCTCATCCTGTCTATGTAATAACAAAACATCTTGAGAAAGCTTAAAGGACAAATCCAACTGTTCAGTTCTGCGTGCATCCGAGACTGCAGCAGCCGCTTCCAAGGTCGCCAAACGACTCTCATGATCTTTAAATTTAGAAGCAGACTCTTTAGAGAAATCGGAAACTTTTTGAAGAGAGACAGTTAAAGATGTCTCAATCCGGGCCACTACAGACCAGATATCTCGCAGAGTTATATCAGGAGGCGGAGAAACATCTGAAGCAACCGACGCAAATGTAATAACCGATGGAATTGGAGGTGGTAAACTATCCGACAAAACATTTACCCTAAGAAAAGAATCTGGCAACAAGGGCAAACCGGCATCCTCAATACCCGCCTTCCCAGGCAATTTGGGGATTTCGGATATTAAAGAGGTTCCTTGACCGGGAGGAGTTGAACCCAGTTCCTTCTGAGAGCAATCAAGTAGGGGGGTACTCACTGTTGACCTTTCCAAAGACACCATAGAGTCCATCTTCGAAGACTCCCCCACACGAACATGAGCATCCATGGGACCGGTAACTTTAACCGCTTTGGACTGAGCAGACGAAAGATTCTTCTTTTTCCTTTTCCCCATATCAAATTGCTCTCAAAGTGCGCAATTAATGCACCACAGTGCACCGAAGGGGCACCAAAGGGGCAGGGCCTGCCCCTTTGGTCAGGCCCCTTCGGGCATGCACCCACAGGGACGCGCCCGCAAACGCGTCCCGCGTTAGGGCAGCTGATCTTATAGCCCAAAGAGCAGACACAGTCCAATCGGAAGGGTCCTCCACAGGCACCAGGAGTCAATGAGATGAAGTGCAGGTAAAACTACAGGAAGCAGAGCACCTCCTGAACAATTTTTATTATCACTCTTGGTCTATTGTATCTTTGTGTCCAAGTCCTGATGTATTTAATCTCATCAGAAGAATTGGGGATTTTTCTCGGGTATGCTATGCTACTTGAAGTTTGATAACTTGGGTTTTTAATTTGTGGAGCCTTGTTTTGTATTAGGTAAGAGTCGGTCCATGTTCCATGTGTGTGACCAAACTGAAGGATTTTGCTAAAGTGTAGCTTCTGTTTAGGGAGATCTATAGCAGCCTGACTTGTTCTTATTTTCCAGTAGGGGGTATTATTCTAGGGGGTATGTTTACTAAAGGGTATTAAGGTAGCAGGCGTTAACGGCAGCGATAAGGAGTTTTAGATGCGTAAAGTGTGTTGGGCAGGTAGGAGGTGTTCTGGTGTTAAGTGCGCAATTGGCCATTTAACATGTGTTAACAGGACATCGGGCGTTAAGGTGTCAAGCATGCATCTTAAGGTCCGAAAATGGCTGTCATTCTAATGTTGGATAAGGGAGCACCAAGGAAGGTCAATGTAAAGGTGATAGATGGAAAGACAGGTATGAGCCGGTGGATCTGCCAGATTCGTGGGCACCCTATGTGGCAGCCAGTAATTTGGCACCCCCCAGTGCATTGCTACAGCTGCCTCCCGCATGCTCGTCCAATGTAAAATGGTGCAATGTCAGTGTGTGGCATAGGATGTGGAAGACATGTCCCCCAGCAGAAGTGGCAGGATGTGTGCAGTGAAAGGAGAACAGAGCAGGAGTGGTGAACCAAAATGTGGGAAAAGGTACCTGTCTAGGCCATGGTGTTGCAGTTTGCACGAGAAGACATGACTGTACAAAGCTGACAGAAGGGGGATGGATGACTGAAGGAAGGATAGCGGCAGAGGAGAGGGTGGTATGGGCTGGCAGCACTGATATGCCATAAGTGCCATCCCCAACATATTTGTACTGTGTGGGAAAATGTGCGTCAGTGCCACATGGAAGGCCTGATACCAGACATGTGGGTCTCACACCTGTCCCGGTCACACAAACACCAAACACCACCCCAGACAAATGTGCAGATAACTGAACAGGTGTCATCCAAACTGGGTAAATGGGGCATGTATGGACATGAAGTGATACCTGCAGGCGGGTATCCAAGTGGTAGGTTGTGTCCGCATGTATTGCAGAGATGTGATGGAGCCAAAGCTGTGCAGTCAGTCATGATGTCATATATGACTTATGTCTCACATGTAGGTTACAACTGTATGCATGTAACTGCCTGATTAGTATACTGCTGTATCAGTGCAGTCACATCAGGATACATCTTATCGACAAATTGGTAATGTCAGATGATAAATAGAGACTGTACGGACCTGTAGTCAGCTGAGCCATTGGTGGGTTAAGTGACCTGCTCAAGGTAACCCACAATGGATGGAAAAACAAGATCTAGGGAAGTTCAGAGCATCTTATTATCCCCAGAGAGGCCGGGGCCGGGGCCGGGGTCGGGGGTCGAGGCAAGGGGTATGTCTGCAGGGACTCAGAGAGATCCATAGAAAGGAGGTAGCAACCTCACATATTATTAGTAATGTTATTAATATTTCAAAATACAAACTTACTACAGATGAAGAGTCCGTGCTCAATAAGGGTCTTTCCTTCGTGCCTGCTAGACATTTCGATCCTTTTGAGCTTCAAATTGATTTATTCAAATTCTTCTGTAGAATTCGAATTAAACATTTTTTCAATGAACAACAGATTTTGAGTCAAGATAATTCTATGATTAAAAGTAAGTCTAAGTGGAATCCACCCCCTAATACAGATCCCTTGATAGAAGCGTTTGAAAGGGTTGTTTTAAAAGAAGTTAACAAGTTTAATAGTAAAGTTAGGACTCCCTACCATAACCTTTCCAAAGATGAAATGAAAGCTATTAAATCATTACAGTGTAACAATGAGATTATTATAAAACCTGCAGACAAGGGTGGAGCTGTAGTGGTTTTGGACAAGTTGTATTATATTGAAGAAATCAACAGACAACTTCATGATACCACATTCTATTTACGGTTGGATAAGGATCCTACTCCCTTATTGAAAAAATCTATAGATAATTTGGTCCTGAATGCATATGAATTTGGATATCTCACAGTAACCGGGTAGCCGGACCTGTTGCTCCCCCCTCTTGCAACTTATCCTCTGTCCATTCCACACATCTTCCACCCTTCCAACAAATTGCACAGACCACCTTTTGTGCTAACAACTGGTCGCAGCTTTATTTCCAAAACAACATATTGAACAATGAACAGGAATCCAACAAACCCCCCAGCGGCGCGATGCGTCACCAGCCATGCGATTAGCAAGGCGACCTCGCCTCCGCTCCATCCCCAGTCACACCACCGGCAACGTTCCAACCACCCCTATCCGACTTCGCCATATTACTAGCAAAAGTCTTCCAGGGGTAGTCCGGGTCGAGGGCACCCCGCCCCGTCCCAAGTCGCCTAAGGCTCCGGACCCCGGAAACCTCCGGGATCCCGCCACCGGCACAGGAACCAAACCCCACCTGTGCCGCCCCCCCCAAACCCCCTCCAAGCTGCGACCAGTGTGCCTCATCCTGCACCACCCTCTCCAACACCTCCTGCCAGTCATTGAGGAGCAAATCCATCCCCACAGGAGATAGATGCACACCATCCGCCTGATACAAACCAGCACAGGCCACTTCAACCCAATCATGCTGCACATGATACCCCCCTTGCTCACAAACCCACCTCCCGATCTGCCTATTTATTTTCGTCAATCCCCGGGACCATCTCCTCTGCCCGCAGCACTCCGGTCTGGGAATAATATCGGACCAGATTAAGACTGCTGTACTGCTGCATATGTTTGGGGGTGTAAAGTCCTTCTTGGCGGCTCTAATCAGCTGCTTGCAAGACCAAGCGGCCAAATCATTGCCCCCCAAATGCACCAGTACAATCGATGGCCTGTCCCGGATGCACTGATGATGACGAAACAAAGACATCAGCTGAGGCCACCGCAGCCCGCACTCGCCCAGCCATGAAGTCGCCACCACCGCTGGATCCAGTCCTAAATTCAGCCTGATAGGCCGCACTGCCACTCGCTGACCAGCCCAGAACATGAAGGAGTGCCCCAAGATCCAACATCCCCAGGCCTTCAGCCCCACATCTGCAACAGAAAATCATCATTAATATCCCCCCCCCCCCCAGCAATATGCAGGCTTCTCATAGGCGAACATACCCCTTAAAAGCTTTTGATCGCCATCTGCCGATACTCTGAATCTGCACCCCAGAAAATCCCATGGCTGCAGCGCTAGTCACCGCCCCGATGCGAAAGGAGTGTGCAGAGAAACGCTGCGGATCCTCTCTGATCCGGCACAACACCATGTGCAACACCGCTGTCACCTGAAATCGTGTCAGCGCACGGGAATCGCTATGCACAAACAACCCCTCTTCGCCCGTAGGGCGCACACCCAAGTATTCCTCCATGGCGGCCACTGGGCACATGAACCCACCAATCCCTTGAAGTACCACCACAACCCTTTCCCTTTCTGATCTGTCTTGGATTTTGCTAACAACACGCGTACGAGCCCCTGCTCGCTCCGCACGTGTTGGTGGCGCAAGCTATTACCTAAACCTGCATTCACCGATTCGACTGCCAACTCACCGACCCTAAAGGCACCAAAGAATGCCAAACAGAAGACCGCACGAAAGAGAGTGGCCTCATAAGGCGACGCCGCCACCCCCGGCAGTCCCTGGCACAGCCTTCTTAACAAGTCGTATGTAATCGGAAGCCGGTGATCACGCGGCCCAGGCAGAGAACGCTCCCACTCCTGCAGCAACCGCCGCACCAGAAATCCGCGGCCCAACAATCCCCAACCCGCTGCCCTGGCAAAAAACCCAAACCCAGCCAGATGAATCTTCACAGCCGATCTGGCAACCCCGCGCCCCTTAGCCCAACCAACATACCCCCCCCAGCAAGTACTCCAGCACCTCCCCCCCTTCCCATCCTGTCTGGTATAGATATTCCAGCACTCGCTCACAACCACGCTGATAAGCATCCCATGTCCGCTCCGCCACCGAATTCTTGAGAAGGCTCTTCATCTCAGCCGGCCACAGCTCCACAATCTCCACAGGACCACGAGCCCATCCTTGTCCGCCTCCGGAGCCAAGCTTCGAAAGCACTCCCACTGCAAACGAGAGAGCATCAGCGATTTCGTTAGTACGCCCTGGGATATGGCGAGCCCTCAGGTCCACATTCAAACGCAAACATGCCAGTATGACCAGATGCATTAAGGACGCTACCTGACTGCAGCGCGGAGAATAACGATTAATGACCGCCACCACAGCCTCATTGTCACACCACCACACAACCTTACGGTTAGCTAACTTGTTCGGCCATAACTCTAGCGCCACCAATATGGGAAAGAGTTCCAAGAAGTAATATTACTCACTAGCCCCACATTGACCCACGCCTGTGGCCATCTGTCGGCGCACCACGCGCCTCCGAAGTATATTCCCAAACCAATGCCGCCGGCCATGTACGTATACAGCTGCAAATCTTCACTGGAGATCTCCGCCTCTCGCAATACTGAAATCCCATTAAAGTCCCACAGAAAGACGTCCCAAATCCGCAAATCCTCGCGCATAACACTAGACACACGAATGCAGTGATGCGGCTTGCGCACTCCAGCCGTCGAAGCTGCCAACCGCCGAAGGAACACCCTCCCCATCGGAATTACCCTACAGGCAAAATTAAGCGATCCAATTAGCACCTGCAATTCCTTCAAGGTCAACTTAGAAGAGACCAAGGAATTAGCAACCAGTACCCTCAATTTCTCCACCTTCTCCAACGGCAACCGCGCTACCATTTGTCCTGAGTCCAATTCCACACCTAAAAAGGTGAGGATTGTCGTCGGACCCACAGTCTTACCCTCAGCTAAAGGTACCCCCAACTCGCTGGCCAGACCGAGAAAACCATTCAGAAGGACTCTACAACACGTAGAACCGGCTTTGCCGACAAACAAAAAATCATCAAGATAATGAACAACCTCCGAAGACCCCACTCTCCGCGCCACCATCCAGTGCAAGAAAGTGCTAAATTTCTCGAAGTAAGAGCAAGATACCGAACAACCCATCGGCATACACTTATCAAAATAAAACTCTCCTTCAAATTGGAAACCTAAGAACTTGAAGGCAGACGGGTGCACTGGCAACAAGCGAAACGCAGACTCAATATCCACGTTTGCCATCAAGGAGCCACGCCCGGCCCTCCTGACTAACTCAACCGCCCTGTCGAAAGAGGCATAACGAACCATTCAGAACTCGCGCGGGATGAAATCATTCACAGAGGCCCCCACAGGGAAAGACAAATTGTGGATTAATCGAAACTTCCCTGGTTCTTTCTTAGGAACAATTCCTAACGGAGACACCACAAAATCCTGAAAAGGAGGGCACCGGAACGGACCGGCTATTCTGCCCAACCGTAATTCCGCCGCTAACTTCTCCCGAGCTACCGACGCCCATCTCCGTACACTAGGGGAATTGCGAGCCATCGAACACCCCACAGCACCCGAATCGGAACCACAAAACCAAACTGAAAACCCAACTGCAAAATCAACTTATCCCGTTTCTGGGGATAACCGTGAAGCCAGCTAAGCAATAGCGGTACCCGTATCGGAGAAGGAGCCAACTCAAATAACGCCCGCCTACTTGGGACCTGGCCCAGGCGGAGCGACGGCCCCTTTTTTAACACATTTTGCCGCCGAATGGGGACCACTGCAGATCGAACACACGTGGCGGAATTTACAGTCTGGAAAGGGACATGCTGATCTATTAAACCTCCAGCACACGTCCCCACCGCTGCTGGTGACCGGTCTGGCCTGGACTGGGGAAACGCCACTGCGAAAGGAACGAAACCCCCCCCCCCCCAGCCACAACCCCTGGCCCAACCTTTCCTCCACCCCCTCCAACCACCCCGCCCTTGACAGACATCTGAGTCAGCCAAAGGTTAATGTCTTGTGTGCCCCAAATTAAAAACTTGTTCTCCTCCATTTTGTCACGAAACGTTTCATCATAATTCAGCCACGACCAGCCCTCGTGTACCTGAGATGCCTCCAGAATCGAATCAGCATAGGACAGCATCATACCATACTGCCCCGGAAAATGCTGACCCCAGACACTCGCCAGCCGCAAGAACGATCTCACTCAATTCACAACGTTCCTCGAGACCTTC
Source organism: Ichthyophis bannanicus (assembly GCA_033557465.1). Classification (NCBI taxonomy): domain Eukaryota; kingdom Metazoa; phylum Chordata; class Amphibia; order Gymnophiona; family Ichthyophiidae; genus Ichthyophis; species Ichthyophis bannanicus. Next base: position 552,960,902 of record CM066033.1, read on the forward strand.
CGAATATGGCCAGCCTTCTCATCCTCCTTACGCTTTTTCTTACTATCCCCCGAACGCTTACGCCCCTCCAGAAAATGAAAAATATCAATATACTTCCTCTTCCAAATTTTACGCCTCAACTTTTTCGGGACACCTTCCCATAATTCCGATAAGGCAACCAATGATGAAGACTCGGCGCCAGCTTGAATACCAGAAGACCCTTGCCCCGACACCACCTCACTGCCACCGACCTCGCCCCTTGATGACTCCGCTGAGTCTGAAGACGAGGAGGAGGACAAATCCGAACTACGCCGATGTCGACACACGTACTTCCTTTTCTTGCACGCCTGTCCCGACTGCTCGGCCCGTGATCCACTTCTGCCACGCTCGCCCCCTTCTACCGGCAGCAACTCACCTGTCCCATCTTCGGCGGCCATCAGAAGAAAGTGGTGAACCTACACAAGGAGCAACAGTCCGTTGCTGCACAGCTGCTCCTTGAGCCTGGACTACATCCCTCGGCGTACTCCTTACAGCAGAGGCTCCCGGATCCACATTTGCCACACCAGATGACAAAACTGTAGATGGCACGCATCCAGGCGTGGACTGAAAAGGAACCTGCGGAGACAATAAAGGAAAGCCCGAGGGGGAAAAAGCAGGAGACCAAGCCGGTTGCCACGCCCCCGCCCAATCCGACCTGGAAGAGCCTTGCCCCCACTCAACCAATGTTCCCAAACTGCCTGCTGCTCCACCAGACCATATCCCCTAGGTGAAGCCATACTCCCACCAGGAGATACCAAACCGCTACCACCTCCAGCTACCACACCAACCCAGGCCTTACCCACTCCCCCCCACTGTCCCCATGGGCCAACACCACCTCTCTGATCCACATCAGACCTGTGCCCCACAGCCACCTCTGCCCCCCCCCCCGCACCAACAGCCCCTTGCACCTCTGAAACAATAGCATCCCTGCCCTGCACATTGCCCCCATTACGTGCTCTCCTCCCAGTAACTGAGAGCCCACCATGCTCCCTCGATGCACGCCGCACCCCCCTGCTTGCACTCACACTTTCCCCCACACTCTGCGGCCCAATCCTCCCCCCCTGCCCAATCCCCGACCCCTTTGTCGCCCTACCTGCCTGCCCACGGCAGCCCTGCACCCCCCCCCGGCCTTTCCCAGCCTGTTTTCCCGCCATTACCTACCTCTCCTCCACACCCACCCCACAGCACAGGAATAAACAAGCAGGCTCAAAAGAAACCCTTCTGTCTTTTTCCTCTTTTTTTTTTACCTAGTCCCGTATACTGCTCCTCCCGCCCCCACCGTAGCACCCGGCATTGTTTTATTAAATATCAGCAGTCACCACCAATTTCACACAACCCGCAGCCCCAAGCCCCCCCCCCGCACAGGATTCCCCCAGTACCTTAAAGCACTAAACTCCCCACAACGGAAACCCCCCGTCACACTCGCCTGCACGCCAAGCACTGGATGCGCCCCAGCTGCTGGGCTCCGTGCAAGAAGATCAGCCACCGCCTCACCAGCCCCCCAGGGATCGCGACACCGACGACGCTCAAATCCACCGCCGCACCAGATCAACTGCTACTCGCCCTCCGGTCCGGCCACATGTGCTACAGCCATGACCGCGCGCACGCTGGAGCACATGGCCAGACCTTCCTGATTGGCTCCGCTCACCCCCATCAACAAGCGGAGCCAATCCATTTAAAAGACACACACCGCTTCACCAAGCACCAAGATGTGTACCCCCCCCACTGAGACGCGAGCAGGGTCCCGCGCCGGCCGGGCATCCAGTTACGTGCGGGCGCCGGGACCCTGCCCGCGCCCTTAATATTTAAGGAGAGAGATTTTCTCATAGTCGAATTTCCTATTATCCCTACTATTTACATGATTCCCAAAATCCACAAATCCTTAGAGCACCCTCCGGGAAGACCTATTGTTTCTGCCATAGGATCGGTTTTGGAACCCATTTCGCAATTGTTAGATATTATATTACGTCCTTTCATCACTCAGATGTGGTCCTATGTTAGAGACTCATCCCATGTTATAAACATCTTGACGCCTATGAAAGATATTAATACAGACGTGATTTTGGTCACTTTAGATATTGAATCTTTGTATACCAATATCCCTCAGGTGGAAGCTTTGCAGATCATTGAGTTTTATTTATATAAAAGAGAGATACATAAGAGAATACCCACAATATTTTTATTAGATTTAGCGCGATACGCTTTATGTGAGAATTACTTTTGCTTCCGGGATTTATTTTTTAAACAAATTAAGGGAGTAGCAATGGGGTCTTCAATGGCCCCAGATATAGCTAATTTATATGTAGCAGATTTTGAGGATAAATTTATCAAGGACAATCCATTTAAAGCTCACATCAAGCTGTGGGTTAGATACATAGATGACATTTTAATTCTTTGGGAAGGGTCTATGGATCTTTTGTCAAAGTTTAATGTGTGGATTAATCAGTGTGTTGTTAATTTACGCTTTCAGGTTACTTTTGACTATGTTCAAATTTCATTTTTAGACCTTCTTATTAAGAAAACAGATAATGGGTTGCACACCACTCTATATAGAAAGCCCACTGATAGGAATCACCTTTTGCATTATACTAGTTTTCATAATTTATCTCTTAGAAACAATCTCCCCATTGGCCAGTTTTTAAGGGCCAGGAGAATTTGTACTACTGATCAGGATTTTGAACATCATGCATCTTTGATGAGAAATAGATTCAATGAAAGAGGTTATCCTCAACGTCAAATTGATGAGGCTTATTATAGAGCTCGGGGGTCCTCCCGTGATGATTTGTTGGCATCACGAAATAAACAACCCCAGAGAAGAATTGTATGTTCTCTTCTTTATTCATTTTATTCCCATAGGATCAGTAAGCTGTTGAAGAAACATTGGCACTTAATACAATCTATATCAGGGTTTCAGGATGTTCCTTTGATTACAGCACAAAGAAGAAATGTGAATCTCTGTAACCTTTTGGTTCCATCAGCCTTCATGGAACGGCGGTTTCTTTCCAAATATAAAGGACATTATCCCTGTGGACAATGTTCAGTGTGTAATTCTGTGTTAACAGTAAAGAATTTTTTGTGCATCCTATTAACAATTCCAAATTTTATTTAGATGATTTTTCAAATTGCGCTACGAGTCATGTTATCTACGTCATAGTTTGCCCCTGTAACAAGCTGTATGTGGGCAAGACCACACGTCCAGTTCGCACTAGAATAATAGAACACCGTAGTTGCATTAAAAGAGGTGTTGCAGAAAAACCCTTGGTGCCACATTGGCAGACTGTCAATCATAAGATTTCAGATCTACGTTTTTTCATTATTAAAAAAGTCAAGCTCAATTGGCGAGGTGGAGATGTAGATAGAGAACAGAAAAGAAGAAGGTATCCGCAGGGGCAAGCCAGGTAGAAAGCGGAAACCAAAAAAGACCTACACACAAAAAAAATTGTTTATCCTCCAATAAAGTGTTTTACATAAACAATTTTTTTTTGTGTGTAGGCCTTTTTTGGTTTCCGCTTTCTACCTGGAGATGTAGATAGGACTATTTTGCGTTTAGAGCAACGTTACATTTTTAATTTAAACAGCCTACACCCTCATGGATTAAACATGGATCGTGATCTGTCTGTTTTTCTATAATGTCATGTCATAATTCTCCTATTCTACTCCGATCCTAGTACAGTTTTCACACATCTGTACAATGTTTTATCAGGTTGTCTTCATTTTACATTTTCACATTGATGATAATACCTTGTCTTGGACAATATCATATGGTTTTATCCTGGCTTTTATTCATTTATTGTTTTTTGTTCTTTATTTATTATCTTACCCTTTAATGTTAGTTTGGTGTTCTTAATGCATATTTGTAATTGTTCTTCATAAGTTATAGATCCTCATGTCTAATGAGGTATTTTGGTTCTTTGGGGTCTGCATGTTCGTTCTTCATAAGGAATTCTTATAAGCCCTTGGATAATGCATATTTTCTTGTGGCTGTTTTATATGGTGGAGTCCCATTTCTTTTGATTTATCAGGTATTTAAATAATTCTTCTTTCTTCTCATAGATGGAGATCAAAGGTTATAAAAATTTTTTACACATTCCTAATGGCCCTGTACAGGACCCTCACATTCATCCCCTTGACTTTAATCATGGAATACAAGCATTGTTTTTCACAACCTCAGGTTTTTGGTTGGTTGTACGCCCAGACAATTGGGGTTTCATCCTTCATTGGAAGACTGGGCGCTGGTTTTAATCTGTTGATATTTATATGCCCCTATCATAAGGATTGTTTTGATTTATGGGGAGTATCATACCACCTCAGGATATTTTATCTTATTTATTGTCATTTTCATTTATAAATATTTATAAGGTTTATTTTGAAATGTATGAATACACTCACTCATTACCCTGTTTTCTGGCCTTTATGCAATCTTTTCAGTTTCGCAGGTCATTTACATATTACGTTTTTACATTGTTCACTGCTACTATAAATTACTGTTGAGCGCATGCGCTGGCATTTTTTAATATTGAATGAGGGAGTAGCGCAAAGGCGACGCTTGTTATGCCGCGTTTAATGTGAACAGCAAAAAGGTTTTCAGTAAGTGTATTTCACAATCCGTGAGCACAGATTAATTTGCATATGTTTTACGTTGTGTGCATCTCTTCTTAAAGCACAGTTTTAAATATACTGACTTTATTTGCAACAGCATCGTTTTGGCTTCGATTCAATACATAGGATAATAGGTGGTTTTATGCCCCTTTTTCGTGATTTGTTTAATATGCTATCAGATGGCTGTTCTTGAACGCGTCATGACTGTTTATTTCATTCAATATTTGTAATGTTAGTTCGGCCGGCACAACATCTATATACAGTCCAGGGTTTAGCTGGTTCCTCTGCTCCGGCTGGTTGAGTGAGTATAAATTCATTCTTTTATCATTTCTTTAGCATCAATCACATTTGGTTTCAATTTCACATTCATTTACCATTGTACTCCCCACTGAACTGTTGTTCCTAAACCTGCCATGATAGTTTATTTGGTTTGGCAATTTTAATATCGGCATGGTGGGCACAATTGTAATGTATAGTTTAGACAAGAGTTTTTTACCCCGGTTGTTTGAGTTTTGTACTACAATCACAGTATTGTACATCTCAGATGCTATTTGAGTACTTTTAATTATGTTTATTCATATTAGGTGGGGTTATCAAGTTTCCTTGCATTTCCCATTTTATTTGTGTGTCTTTTTTACAGTAATATGCTAATTAATTTATAATGTATTAATAGTTTTGAGACTAGTCCCATATCATTTTAAATAGTGTAATGTGTTCTATGGTAGGTTTTTGGTAGGATTGTTATTCCACTAACATATAATACCAAAACTTTCTAAATGGTACCCCACAGGGTGTTACTTTTCAAATCATCTGACATTGTGCTTTGGTAGCATTTTTGTACCAGTTGGATTAGATCTCCTTGAACATCTATCAAGACATCAGTGAGAGGTTCATAAGACAGGCACGTAATGTAATAATATTTGGTATCTTTTTTTTACCCTTTTTTACTTTTTTTACTTTAAGTACACTTTTTTTTAAGTACATACACTGTTGATCCCTTTTGGGGTTCATTTTAGACATTTTATATTTATATTTATTATTTTATCTATGAGCATTGTCCGTTTTATTTGTTTGGTCCCATTCCTTTGTTTGGAAGCCCTTTTGCTTGCCATTTTGTTGTCACACTCCAGTAGGTCATAGGTTCACCCACATACGTTTTTATTATGTTATTGTAATAAATGTGTATGTATATATAATTTTATTTATGAGAACCTATATTTTTATTATGAGTTAACTTGTATGCATGTTTTTAGATTTTTAATTTCATATTACTTTAATGTGTAGTTCCGATTTGTTTTTTAAGCGTGCTAATTTATATCAATTATATATATTAACTTATTTTTTATCATTTTTTGTCTACGTGTTAGAGATTGTTCTCAGTCCTGTTTTACAATTATTTATATTATGTTAACGTATTTTGTCTATTATTTTGTGTTTAGCCATTTTAGCCCCTGAAGAAGGTTTGCGAAACACGGCCTGTGTCGGGCCTTGGCTGGTTTCTTTTAATTGAATAAACAGTTTCCTTCCATTGCAATCCACGGTTTAGTTTGGTTTCTAGATGATAGATAAATAGAGACTGTACAGACCTGTTGTCAGCTGAGCCATTGGTGGGTTAAGTGACTTGCTCAAGGTCATAAGGAGGTGTTGTCAGTCCATGAAGGTTGTGGGAGACATAACATGCGACAGTAACACATTCCAGAATGTTGCATAAGGAGTGCTAATGGGCCTCAAACTCTGATATCTTGGTCCCCTGGCCATTTCCATGACCATTACGCCACGTCTCCAAGCAGGTGCCTGACATCTGCAGGTTGAACATGTCTGACCCCCTGCAATGGGCTGCAGCAGAGCCAATAAAACCATGCTCTCAGAAGGGCATGATGGGGAATAGCATGTTTGCTGACCCAAAGTGTGGCTAGAATGCATAACAAAGTAGAAGAATGTGTTTCTACAAGTCACAGAAGAGCCTGGACTGTTAGAGGCAGGAAAATGACCTGAGTAGCACACAGGCCGAAAATGAATAAGTGGGAATCAAACCCTTGTCCCCTGCATATGGAGACATTACACTAACTAATAGGCTACACTTTCATACCTCTCTGCACAGCAATGTCTGGATTAAAAGAGACACTGGGTCACTGCCTAAAATGTCTGCTGTGTGTGCCAGTATAGGTTAGTCCATCCAGTACCCATGAGGCACTGCAAAGGTGGGGCAACAGTCTGCAGCTGATCACCAAATGGAGAATACACTGATCCATCACATCAGCTCAGTAAGACGCACTGGCAATGTGTGCTACAAACAGCTACAAACCGTGCTACTGATCAGTTTCAGTGGTTACTCTGAGGGTGAGGATGGGCGCCCAGCACCTGGTCCTCAGAGCTTATACTGTTAAAGATGGTCTCTGCTGGCCATGCTGCATATCCACATCATTGCCAGTGTGTGGCAGGTATTGTCTGCAGTGTGTTATGCTAGTCACTTTATTTCCTGCACAATTGCAGCATGACGTAGGTGCCTGTTACATCTGGGCCCTGTGTCCTGCTTCTGTTGGACAGGGACTCTCCTAGAATAGTGCATATCAGTGCCCAGTGTTGCGGTAGCTGATGCCATGGATGCCTAATACAGTGGGGGCTTCTAGGCTTGCATGGAGCTGCTGCTACCATCCTGTTGGTCCTGCCATGACCACAGTGAGCAGGCCAGGAGCAATTGCTGTCCCAACCATCCGGAAATACCAATCCACCACAGCAAGCAGTCAGACTGCACCTGCTGCCCACCACAGGGCTGTTTCAGCCATGCACACACCACCTATGGCCAGTCAGCACACAATGCATGTACACAGAGCAACCATGTACACCCTGGTTAGGACAAACATGGTCACCCAGCATTTGGGCTCCCAGGACAGGGAAAGCACCCACATCACTGGTGCTGGACACTATATAGCACTATATGGATACATAGCCATGGCATGGTCAAAGCTTGGTCAGAGAGAGAGTGCCCTCACAGCGTGAACTGCTGTGGCCACCCAGACCATGCTTGTGGCAGATATGCACTATGAAGTCTCAGCCATTGACCCGTCCTACAATGCAAACACATCCTGGGCAAACCACTCTGTTTCAGGCCATACCAACAATCCTCTGCTCCTCATCATGTATCATGAATCTATACAAAATCACGCTGCTCGACCAATCTTCTGCCAGTCTCGCCATGCCCACATTACTCCACTTCTCAAGTCCCTTCACTGGCTCCCTGTCCAATTTTACATCCAATTCAAGCTTCTCCTACTGACCTATAAATGCATTCACTCTACAGCCCCTCAATACCTCTTATCTCTTGTCTCTCCCTACGTCCCCTCTTGGAACCTGCGCTCTGCTAGCAAATTACTTCTATCTATGCCTTTCACCCACACCGCCAACTCCCGACTTCGCTCCTTCCACCTCACTGCACCCTACGCCTGGAACAGCCTACCTGTGTCTATACGTCAGGCACCCTCCCTGGCCCGCTTCAAATCCAGATTGAAGACACCCCCCCCCCCCCTTCACCATTGCTTTCAGATCCTGACTTCTATCCTTATCTTATGCCTTGCACTGAACTGACCTATGCTCTGTATTACTCTGACTAGATTGCAAGCTCCGATGAGCATGACTCTGACGGGTAGGGACTGTCTTTTGTATGTGGGCTGCCTCTTGTAGGTTAGCTGTACAGCGCTGCGTGCATGGCGCTCTACAAGTGCTAAATAGTAGTAGTAGTATCATGTACATTTGAAGACTAACAGTGGGAACAGTCTAGGCAATGTGGGGCACAGTGCATTGCAGAAGACCACAGAACTCTGGAGAGACATACACACATAATCACATCGCCGCGCAAAAGTGGGGATGGTTGGTATTCCTGCCTGTCACTTTGATTTCTATATCAGCTCAGGCATTGTTAATGTGTGCTCATTGGGCAGGTGCTATTAGCATGCTCTGATGTTTATGCCCATTGTTAATGCCCACTCAGTGTGCCAGTGCTATCAGTCTACCTTTCTGTGGATAGTAGAGCCTGTCTTTGTAGCTGATAGGTGTTTGGACCCTTGCTGGCCAATTCATTGGGAGTTGTACCTGCATTGTAGGCTAAAGTTTACCCACAGGGACATTCAAGACATAATCCACAGCTAGGTCTTGAACATATGACCCTCCACTCATATATAAACTGGCTTTGTGTGTTGCGCCACAGAGTTGCCATATGGATTCAGCAGTCCATGTGTGGAGCTGTGGTCACTGACAGGGTGAATGCATGCATGAGTAGGGGTCTTCATATGTCTGCTGTGATCTCTGCATGCCTTGTGCCATACTTGTCTGACAAGGTGTGTTTGGTGGGTGTTGGAGGGGGATGTGTTGTCTGATCTGTGTGTTGCCATGGCTCTGTTTGTTGCTGGCAGCAGACACTGCACCCACCACCAACACCCTCCTGACATGGCAGCATGCTGTCAATGGAGGTGGGGTGCAGTCCCGACCCGTCCACCATGCGGCTTGGCACAAGTTCTGGATGGGGTGCATAGGCACACATGGGCAGCCATGATGCTTCCCAAATAACTGTCACCAGCATAACCCCATCCCCGCCAGCTGCAGATACATTTCAACTACTATTACTACTACTACTGAGCATTTATATAGTGCTACAAGACATACACAGCGTTGCACAGACATGTAAGATACAGTCCCTGTTTATTAGAACTTACAATCTAGTCAAGACAGATAACACAGTAGGTGTACAGTAGATAGGGTACATCTAGTGGGAATGGTAAGGAAACACAAAGATCAGGTGAGTCAAGACCCAAAAGCGGCAGCAAAGAGGTGAGTTTTCAGCCTGGATTTGAAAAGGGTCAGAGAAGGTGCCTGATGTCTTGGGGGATGGGGGGGGGGGGGGGGGAGACAGCCAGTCAGCCACAGCAGTGGTATTTCCCTGGGTTGCTGCTTTTTTGCAGCCCCTTGTAGAGCTACAGCTGCAGGTGCTACCGGCCTCTTCCTCCAGAGCCTGCAGCAGCGGGGGAGGGGGGCGTAGCTGGGGTCTCTGCCAGGGTGCCAGGGACTTTTGGATGGCCCCATGTTGCACATCACCTTTTCACAACAGCAGCATGTTCTGTGCCGCCACTATCACTGTGGTATCATGGCGGACATCACAGATGCACAACCTGGGTAGCTGCCTGGTCTGCCTTGCACACCAGCTACCCCCACAGCATGACCCACGTGCCATCCTCTTTGCCCCATTTTCACCATCAACATAGTGCCCTTTCATACTTGGGCACTATGCTGTTGCTGCTAATGGAGTGCTGCTATTACTATTTTGGTCTCACCTGTCTATGGATCACATTGAAGACAAAGGAGTGGAGGAGTAGCCTAGTGGTTGGGGCAATGTACTTCAGGCCGGAAGGTCGGGGGTTCAAATCCCACTAGAGGACAGCAACCTTGGGCTGGAAGGACTGGGGTTTCTAGTCCCACAGGTGCTCCTTGTGGTCTTGGGCAAGCCACTTAACCCTCCATAGCCCATGTTCCCTGTAAAATAGTTTTCTCCAAGTTATAATACCCTGTTCAATGTAATTTCAGTTTGTTCAATGTAAACCGTGCTGATGCAGAATAGCGCGGTATATAAGAGAATGTAAATAAATAAATAAATAAATAAATTTAAATAGGCTCTCTCCCCTCAAAATACCCCTTTCTGCAAGGTTTTACTTGGCATTAGGGTTCCCAGCATTAAAGGGCGCTAATGCAACAGACGTTAAGAGAGCACCCACTGTTCAATGTAAACCCCGCTGATGCAGAATAGCGCGGTATATAAGAGAATGTAAATAAATAAATAAATAAATAAATAAATTTAAATAGGCTCTCTCCCCTCAAAATACCCCTTTCTGCAAGGTTTTACTTGGCATTAGGGTTCCCAGCATTAAAGGGCGCTAATGCAACAGACGTTAAGAGAGCACCCACTGTTCAATGTTCAATGTAAACCGCGCTGATGCAGAATAGCGCGGTATATAAGAGAATGTAAATAAATAAATAAATAAATTTAAATAGGCTCTCTCCCCTCAAAATACCCCTTTCTGCAAGGTTTTACTTGGCATTAGGGTTCCCAGCATTAAAGGGCGCTAATGCAACAGACGTTAAGAGAGCACCCACTGTTAACACCCCATTAACACCCACTCTCTGCCTACTGTTCTCTCTGCAAGAGCCTTTAACGCTCGTTAATGCAGCTTTTTCGCAGCATTAAAGGCACAAGGGTGCCAATAACAGCTGTTAACGGCACACTTGCTACCTTAACGCCCTTATTATACCAGGATCTAGGGGTATGTTTACTTATTTGCAGTGATGGTTAGGACCTAGTGCCATCTTTATGTTAAATGTCAGTGGAGAGAATTTGTGTTGCTGTTACTGAGGTAACATCAGACTTTGCAACTGCAAGGTAACTTGTTCCAACTCTCCTCTATACCCATTGTTGGGGAAATTTCTCTAGATGCAGATTGTGTATTATGGAAATAAAGATGTAGACTTTTTATTGAGATTCTATCATGTCCCACATAGACTCCATAATTTATAGAATAATTGCTTTGATGATACTGGGTGGTTGAAACTGACCAGGGGTTCCTTTATAGTACAGAAGATTTTTCTCTTCCATATCATCCCTCCAGTCCAGTCCAGATGCATAGTGTCACCAGCAGTGGCTGGACTGGGCGTAGGCAGCCAGACACACTGCTGGGCCTGACCCTTCTATATAAAAAGGAGTAGTTGCAACGGAGTGGTCAGGTTGAAAAAGGATTTTTATTCCCCTCCCTGGTTTGGATTTTCAAAACAGTACAAACACAAGAACTTAAGAGGTAGCCATACTTCTGGCAAAACTGAGGGTGAAAAGAAACACAGCTTCTCGCTTGAACAGAAACAGGGATTATAACAAAACAGAAACCAGGTAAAAATGCTGACAGTATTTCTCGGTGCACATTCAGCTCTCTACAAGGCACTCTTGTCTTCAGCTAGCGCAGAGTTTATCTCAGACATTACCAAAGAGCAGTCCATGTCTTCAATATAAGGAGTTAAATTACTTGGCTCCGTGATCATAGGCTCTTCAATCACCTTACTTTCTTTAGGGCAGAGAGTTTGGAACTTTCTTAAATCAGTCCCTGGACTTTCCTCACAGCTCTCTCCACAATATGGCAGGTAGTTACCAGATAGCTTGTAAAACTGCCCTGTTCTGTTCCTAACAGACTTTTCCCTTTGCAGTCTTCTGCAGGGCTTTAAAGACACACATTCATCTTCTTCACTCATACAAATATCTTCAATTGCATTACTTTCCTTTTCCCAAGGTTGCAAGTATTTCAGGCAGTTCTGCCTTTCACTCATACATGGTTCCTTACCAGCTGCCTTCCGTCCCTTCCACTGAGCTCTGTATCTGGGAAAATCTTCCTGCGTCAGAGGTGAGGGTTTCCTGTAGTTAATCCCTCTGCTGGCAGATAGCTTTCTTTCCCTTCTCAAATCCCTCCTGGGCTTTCTGCTCCAAGGCTCAAACAAAACAGAGTCAGCATGGGAGTATTCTGAACCTCTGTCTGAGACCTGCAAGTCTTCCCTTACTTGCCAAGCTTCCTGTTCCTCGTGAACTTCCTGCTTGCCTCGGTCTCTCTGATCCTCCAACTCTTCAAAACCCTCCAAACCTTCAGAACCTTCAAAACCTAACTTTGTTTGCTTCACACGTTTTTTATACAGGTTTAGGGGCGTTTTCCTGCCCATGTGCAAACTGTTCTCCTGATTACTAGGGGAGTGTTTGTTAGCTAGGCGTGCCTTCAGACCTCGTGTCTCAGCCTGCTTTGGTTGCCCATGGTAACTGGGAAGCTTTTGATCTCCCTGCCTGTCAGAATCTGTGCTAAACCCAGCAGATTTCTGTGTTTTAAAGGCGTAGGACAGATCTTCGGTGTCACAATAGGTTATGCCCACCCATAAACAGATGCAGACTGGGAAAATCACTGAGCTGAAACAGCCCCTAAGGAGCCTGTGCACCCTCAACCAGCCAGTATTTTCTCAGTCTTAGTAGATGGTGGATGTGCATAGCCTGTGCTCTGTGCCTTGAGACGTTTACCTGGTTGTTTGTTGTTTTTTGTTTCTGTCCCATTGGTCAGCAGAGTGCAGAACCCGGTGGTCCGGGTCCCTCTCCTGCATGAGAAGGCTCCCCATTCTGTCTCCCCAACTCTTGGAAGAGGTCTCGGGATACAGCTGGGCTTTTCCTAGTGCGGTTCACGCCTTGACAAAGAAAGAGAGAAAACCCGATTCTCTCTTTCAGCGGGAGAGCAGTGTGGGGAAGCCGCTGCAGCAGCGTTTCAGTAATCGGAGTCTTTCCGTTTTGGTGATTGGTAATGCTAGAGGGTATAACATAAAGCTGCAAGGGGGTAAACTGAAAGGCAATGTCAGGAAATATTTTTTCACTGAAAGGGTGGTGACTGCTTGGAATGCTGTCTCGATGGAAGGGGTGGGGGCAAATACAGAGACAGAATTCAAAATGGCATGGGACAGACACAGTAGATCTGTTTTTATAGAAACAGGATCAAATCAAAATAAATTTAACCGTCTCTGGTATCTCAACAAGTAGAGGTGACCTACATGGAGCGGTGGGCACAACTACTGTTGCTGCCTTGCTGGACAGACTAGATGGACCAATGCTGGTCTTTATCTGTCATCATATACTATGTTTCTATGAGTGAGAGGTTTGCCTTGGAGGGATAAACAGTAGAAAAACACAAGTTTAACAGTTCTGGTGGAAAGGTGAAGGAAAATGTCTCAAGGCTTTTACTGAAATAACACTCAAAATTCTAAAAATGCTCAATAACAGCCATGCAAGAAATGCAAGCCCACACCAGGTAGCATCTTAAGTAACCTTTCAGGGAAATAGTGGAGAAGTCCCACCTTCAGTCTGGGAGCCTCTCTGCTGCCATGGAGGAGAGGTCACCCAAAAGGAGAGAGCATCACCTTGGTGTGGCAGGAAGTCATCATGTAGCTAGGACCTGCCCTCCAGGTGATGTAGTACTCCCACACTGATGTGTCTCCAGGGCCATGTGCCCACGAGGGAAAGGCTAGGACTGCCATTATAGTAGGTGAGTCGATCATTCAGCATGTAGATAGCTGGAAGGATGATGGATATGAGGATCATCTGGAAACTTGCCTGCCTGGGCAATGGTGGTGGACCTCATGTGTAACCTAGATAAGGTTTTGGACAGTGCACAGGAGAAGCCTACTGTCTTGCTACATGTTGGTGTCAATGAAATAGGAAAGTGTGTGAGGGAGATTCTGGAAGCTAAATTTAGGCTTTTAGGTAGAAAGTTGAATTTACAGGGTAGCGTTCTCAGAAGTGCTTCCCGTTCCACACACAAGAGACAGGTGGAGCTCCAGAGTCTCAATGTGTGGATGAGATGATGGTGTAACTGTAGGGAAAAGGGTTTTAGATTTGTTAGGAACTGAGCAACATTCTAAGGAAGGGGAGGGGCTTTTCTGAAGGGATGGGCTCCACCTTAATTGTAGTGGAACCAGGCTGCTGTCATTAACCTTTAAAAAGGAAATAGAACAGCTTTTAAACTAGAAAATAGTCATCTAAGAATGCATGATTCGGAATGGAACATCTTTGAAGAATACTAGCAAAACACGGAAGCACGAACATCCTGATAGAGAGGTTCCAATAAAGGTAAAAGTGACCCAGACAGAGTTGAAAGATTCCAAATTACCCCTGTCAACTGCTAACCAGATTGGTTTTTGTTCATATTAAACTTTGAAATGACTGTATGCAAATGCTTAGAAGTCTTTAAAAAATAAGATGGGACAGTTAGAATATATATATGTATATATATATATATATATATATATGGGTTTTCTAGGCAAAGTATCACTGGAAGTAGATTGCCAGGCCTTTTCTTCTAAGGTAATGGAGAGTAAAGTGACTTGCCCAAGGTCACAAGGAATGCCAGTGGGAATTGAATCCTTGATCTTCTGGGTACTAGGCAGTTGTTCTAACCACTAGGCTACTCCACACTGTGATACCTGGATACAAACTATGTCGTAATGATAGACAAGATCAAATTGGTGGAGGGGTTGCACTCTGTTAGAGAGGACATTGAGTCACAAAGGATTAAAGTTTTGCAGAAAACAAAATTCACTGTAGAATCTCCATGGATTGAAATTTCATGTAAACAGGGGAAGGGGAAGACAATGGCAGGGGGGGGGGGGGGTGTTCTATCGACAGCCTGGCCAGAGTGAACAAATGGATGATGACATGCTTAAAGAAATCAGGGAAGCTAACAAAAGTTACAGAACAGTAATAATAATGGATGATTTCAATTACCCCAGTATCGACTGGATCAGTGTCATGGCAGGTCATGCTAGGGGGGTAAAGTTTCTAGATGAAATAAATAACTGCTTCTTGGAGCAGCTGGTTCATGAACCGAGCAGAGGGGAAGCCGTTTTGGACCTAGTCCTTAGTGGAACACAAGATCTGGTGCAAGAGATAAGGGTGTTGAGGTCACTTGGCAATAGAGATCATACCATGATCACATTTGATTTAATAAATGGAGGAAGGACGGTAAGGAAATCCACAGTACTATCTTACCTTTCAAAAGGGAGACTATGATAAAATGAAGAAAATAGTTAAGAAAAAAAAAAAGGAGCAGTTGCAAAGGTTAAAGATTTACATCAAGCATGGGTGTTTAAAAAATATTATCTTGGAAGCCCAGACCAGCTGTATTCCACGCTTTAAGAAAAGTGGAAGGAAGTCCAAAAAACTGCCAGCATGGTTTAAAGGTGAGGTCAGAGAGGCAGCTATTGCCAAAAAAAAGCATCTTTCAGGAAATAGAAAAAGGAACCAAATGATGAAAACTGGAAACATAAGCACTGGCAAGTTAGATGCAAGGCATTGATAAGGCAGGGAAAGAGAGAATTTGAGAAGAAACTTGCTGTGGAAGCAAAAACGTATAAAAAAGACTTTTTCAAGTACATTCATAGCAAAAAACCTGCGACAGAGTCAATTGGACCATTAGATGATAGAGGGGTAAAAGGGGACAAGGCCATAGCAGAGAGACTGAATGAATTCTTTGCTTCGGTCTTTAATGAGGAAGATGTAGGGATGTTACCCATGACTGAAATGGTATTTAAAGGTGATGCTGCAGAAGAATTGAAAGAGTATCAAATCACTTGGACCAGATGGTATACATCTAAGGGTGTTGAAAGAACTGAAATATGAGATTGCAGACCTACTACTATTAATCTGTGAACTATCATTAAAATCATCTGTAATATCTGAAGATTGTAGGATGGCCAATGTAACACCAATTTTTAAAAAGGGTTCAAGGGGTGATCCAGGAAACTACAGTCCGGTAAGCCTGACATCAATACCGGGAAAAATGGTAGAAACCATTATAAAGAACAAAATTACTGAACATATAGATAATCATGGCTTAATGGGAGACAGCCAACATGGTTTTAGCCAAGGAAGTAATGCAATTGGAAGAAAAGCTCCTAACTTAGGTACAATTGCAATTACTGATTTTTGGGCTCCTAGAAAGGATTTTTATATTGACTAGTTTAGCCAAGGAAGGTCTTGTCTGTTATGTTTTTTTGAAGGTGTGAATTAACAGGTAGACAAAAGTGAGTCTGATTATAGTGTATCTGGATTTTCAGAAAGCCTTTGACAAGGTCCCTCATGAGAGACTCTTGGCAAAATTAAAAAGTCATGGGATAGGAGGCGGTATACTATTGTAGATCAGGAACTTGTTAAAAGATAGAAAGCAGAGGGTAGGGTTAAATGGTCAATTTTACCAATGGAGAAAGGGGAATAGTGGAGTACCCCAGGGATCTGTGCTGGATTCTCTGCTTTTTAACATATTCGTAAACGACCTGGAAATGGGAATAGCGAGTGTGGTTATCAAATTTGCAGATGACACAAAATTGTTCAAAGTTGTTAAAACACATGAGGATTGTGAAAAATCACAAGAGGACCTTGATAAATTGGAAGACTGGCATCCAAATGACAGATGAAATTTAATGTGAAAAAGTGCAGTTATGCACCTAGAAAAGAGCAACCTAAACTTTGATTACACGATACAAGGTTCCATATTAGGAGCCACCATCCAGGAAAAAGATTTAGGCATCATCGTGGATAACATGTTGAAACCCTCCAAGAAAGCAAATAGAATGCTAGGTATAATAAGGAAAGGAATGGAGAATAAAACAAAGGATATTATAATGCCTCTGTATCGTTCCATATGTTGCGACTGCACCTTGAATAGTGTGTGCAATTCTGGTCACTGTATCTTAAAAAGGATTTAGCGTTATTAGAAAAGGTACAGAGAAGAACTACCAAAATGGTAAAGGGGATGGAAGGTTCCCCCTTTGAAGACAGGCTAAAAAGGTTAGGGCTTTTCAACCTGGAAAAGAGATGGCTGAGGGGAGATATGATAGAGATCTATAAATTAATGAATGGAGTGGAACGGGTAAATGTAGATCGATTGTTTACTCCAAAATATAGAAAGACTAGGAGACATGCAATGAAGCTAAAGGGTAACCTATTTAAGACTAATAACAGAAAATATTTTTTCACCCAGTGTGTAATCAAACTCTGGAATTAGTTACTGGAGGATATAATAAAAGCTGTTAGTGTAACTGGGTTTAAAAAAGGTTTGGACAAACTCCTGGAGGGAAAGGTCCATAAACCATTATTAAAAGGGACCCAGGATATCACTGCTTGACCCAATACAAACATTGTGGAACCTATGTCTTTTGGGGAAACTGCTAGGTACTTGTTACCTAGATTGGCTATTGTTGGAAACAGGATACTGGGCTTGATGGACTTTGGCCTGACCCAGTATGGCATATCTTATGCTGTTATGTTCTTACTGAAAGAATGTAAAAAAATCAAAAAGTTGTCCAACTAATTAATTATTATCTTCTTTCTACACCAATTGCAACAAGGAATTCAATAATTTTATGTTTTTCTTCATTTTAAAATTTTTATAAAGGGAGAATAATACACGAGCTCATACTATCCGCATTAGCTATAGCCGATTTATACGGCTCTGAATTTAATCATATACCTCTTATATTTAAGTTGATAGAATAACAAATGTCCCAATTATGTTGAAAAACTCTCCTCTTAATATAAAAAATAGCAAAAGTACTTAACGTTTGCCACTTCTACTAGCAGCTTTGAGAGCGAAGAGATTCTAAGAAAAATGATTTAATTTGGATTACTGCCGTATAATTTGATGCTTTGACAGGTATGTGAGTGCCGAAATGCTAGCATCTATGCAGCCAAGATCGCAAACAGAATACCAGGAATCATAAGGAAAGGAATTGAGAATAAAATCAATAATACTAAAATGCTTCTGTATTGCTCCATGGTGCAACCGCACCTCGAATATTGTGTGCATAAGAGTGACCAAAACGATAAAGGGAATGGAAGGATATCCCTTTGAGGAAAAGTTAGAGCTCATCAGTTTGGAAAAAGAGACAGCTGAGGGGAGATATGATAGAGGTCTAGAAAATTAATGAGTAGAGTGAAACAGATTGGTTGTTTACTCCTTAAAAAGTAGAAAGATTAGGGGACACACAATGAAGCTACATTTGTAGCACATTTAAGAGTAATCTGAGAAAATATTTTTTCTCTCAACGTATAACCAGACTCTGGAATTCTCTTTAGTTTTTCAATAAAAGCTGTTAGTGTAACTGGGTTTAAAAGAGATTTGGACAAGTTCCTGGAGGAAAAGTCCATAAATCATTATTAAAGTGGACTGGGATAAGCAGCATGCAATCTGTCTACCTTTTGGGGCCCTGACAGGTATTTGTGACCTGTATTGGTCTGACCTGATATAGCAAGTCTTATGTCACTCTCTTACCCCATACCTCTCCTCCGAGGCCTGTCTGAGTGCATGGGATGTGTTAGGGGTTGCAGTCCCTCACAAACAGAACTCTACCTCCTAGGTGTTGAGATGGGATGCACCATGTTGGCCCCACTCACCTCCTAATGCAGCTGAACTCTCCCTTACTGCTGGGTTCCTGCAGGCCTCTGCTGCTTACAGGGCCCACACCACCTGGCTCATTCCTCCAGACCCTTCTGAGGATGTCTTCTCTCTCCAGTTCCTCTCCCTCGGTTAGACTCAGTCTAGATCAGCTTCTCTCCCTGTTGGAGACCTAGCCAGTCATGAAGAAAGGTAGCTTCCTTTGTTGCTTCCTCTGCTCCTTGAGCACCACAGGGTTTCTGCAGCATTCCTTCAGTGCTAGCAACATCTCCCCCCTCAATTATGGTTTATTTAAAACTTGCTATACCACCTTTCAGAACAAAACAAAGTGGTTTACATAATAAACAATTAAAATAAATAAAAGAAAGGAAAGGAAATCCATTCCATCAGTAAAGAGACAAGACTCAATCGCACAGGACTGGAGGGAAGGAAGGGAGGGCGGGGAAGAGGGTAGTTGGAAACCAACAGGACTATCCAGGCACATTAGCTACAAAGGTCAAAAGCCTGTTGAAAAGACAGGTTTTCAAAGTTGACTTTGAACAGTTATAGGTTCCAGACAGAGGTCGAGGAGGTAGGTTATTACAGAGGCAGGGAGTGCAAAAATAAAAGGCCGCTGACAGGGTTGAGTGATATCTTGCCCGGGCTGCAGAGGGAAGGTAGAGACGATTAGTGTGACTAGTATGGAGAGAACTGGAGGGAGCAAGAGGAACAACAGGGGAACTGAGATATAGTGACAGACCAGAATGCAATGTTATGAACCAAGATTGAAACTTTAAATTGTACGTATGAAGAAACCGGTGACCAGTGATGCTGGAGGAAAAGGGGAGTGATGTGATCATATTTTGAAGCATGGACTAGTAAATGAAGAGCAGTGTTCTGTACAGTTAGCAGCCACTGAATCTTGAACTCGGGAAGACCTAAATAGATAATGTTACAATAGTCAATGTGATTAATGACCAGGGTCAAGATCAAAGTGATAAAGGCCAGGAGGTGGTGAATGAATGAATGAATGGAAAGGATTTGACAGAATGTGTGAAATGAGTTTTTTAAATTACAGAGCTGATCTGATCATGAAAGATGAAATTGGAATCGAGGGTCACTCCTAGATATTTAAGAGAAATAGATAATGTAAGAGGAGTAGAATCCAAAAGTGGAGCAGAAGAACCAGTAAACCAGATTGCCTCAGTTTTCTGTGGATTAAGTTTGAGACGGTGGACGCTCAGCCAAGAAGCTGAGTTAGGCAATTATTGATGGGGGAAAGATCTGGGCGAGAGGGATGCATGTGCCAGAGGAGAAGAATGTCATCGGCATGATAATATGCTGTCACGCCAGCGTCTTGAATTAGTGTGGCAAGCGGGGCAAGAAAAACATTAAATAGTAGGGTAAGAACAGACCCCCAGGGGACAGAACAGGTGAGAGGATAGGGATCCGACAGTGAAGAGGAATGGGAAACTTGAAAAGAACGATTAGAGAGAAAAGAATAAATCCAGTGTAAAACTGAACCACGAAGACCAATATCATGAAGCTGAGTGCAAAGAAGGGCATGATCCACCAAACTGAAGGCTGAGGAGAGATCAAGAGAGATAGCTAAGGTAACATTACTTTGATAGAGAGAGTGATGTATCTCGTTCAGGACAGAAGCTAGAATAGTTTCAGTACTGTGAGATGGTCGAAAACTGGATTGATATGGGTGAAGCGTGTTGGTTTTGGAGAAATAATCGGACAGTTGGGAAAAAACAAGCTTTTTAAGAACCTTAGAAAGGAAGGGAAGGTTAGAGATCAGATGATAATTAGGAATTAAGGTGTGACCCAGCGAGGGGTTCTTCATAATGGGCCGAATAATAGCCTTTTTCCAGGGAGATGGGACTACTTCAAACTCGGAAACAAGGCCTTTATAGTTTCCTCCAAAGTTCAGGACACATCTGCTCCCTTGTGATAGCCAGTCAAACCTATTCCCCATTACATCACCTTAGGAACAGTTTGCATTAGAAGCAGAGACTCCAGAAAGTTCTCCATTATAATAAATAGGGGAAGGCTCTGGAGTCTGGCTACATTAGTTTAGAACTCTAGGGCTGTAGCAGACATTAAAGTTCTTTTGACAGAAGCTTTTTTAACATGACTGATGAATGCAGTACCTACTAAATATAGTACTGGCCAAAAACCACCATACTTCCTTTATTATTATTATTATTTTATTATTTAACTGTATTTATATCCCGCTTTTCACCGGGTCAAAGCGGTGAGACACATAACGGGGGGGGGGGGGAATCAATAGTAGGGGGGCCATCACCGGGGGCTCAACATTGATGATTTTGGGATGAACATAGAGACGGACAGGACAGTACAGTTACTGGTCTGAAGTTCTTGAAGAGAAATAGGGGGATGGGGTTCCCATTCAGAGATGTTCCTAGAATAGGACGGTTTTTAGCTGCTTTTTGAATGATGGGAGATCACCGTTGTTCCTGATGTGGTTTGGCAGAGAGTTCCAGAGGGATGGTGCATAGAGTTCAAAGGCTCTGTTGCAGGTCCGTTGTGTTGCCTTGGTTCTTTTGTGGGGGACGGCAATGGAGCTGTTGGAGGATTGTCTAGTTGTTCTGCTGTGGGTTGGGTGAGACAGTAGGGTGTGGAGTGGGGTGCCTTGTGTTTGGTGGATGGTTTTGTGGGTGAGTAGAAGAGCTTTGTACTTGATTCTTGCTTCGATGGGGAGAATATGAAGGTCTCTCAGAATTGGGGTGATGTGGTCCCGTTTCTTTGCATTGTGAATTATTCTTGCTGTGGTGTTTAGGGCAGTTTGGAGGGGATTGGTTTGTGTGGCAGGTAGGCCATGGTAGATTATGTTGCAGTAGTCCAGATGAGGGAGTGTCAGAGCCTGCATTACTGTCCTGAAGTCCTGCGGTTCGAGGAGAGGTCGGAGACGTTGTACCGTTTTTGCCTTGTGGAATACAGTTCCAGTGGTCTTGTTGATTTGCTGCTTAAGGGTTAGGGCTTGATCAGTGATAATGCCGAGATATCTTATGTGTGGTTGTATTTGAATTTGCGTGGTTCCCATGGTGAGGTGAGTGGGTGGTTTGAAGTCTGGGTCTTTTGTCACTATAAGAGCTTCGGTCTTCTTTATGTTAATGGATAAGTTGTTCTCTTGTAGCCAGTTGGATACGTCGGTGAAGCAGGCTGATAGCTGGTCGTTTGTTGGGTCTGTGGTTGTAATTGGGCCGTAGAGCATTATGTCGTCGGCGTATATGTGGAAGTTGACGTTGTGGGTGCGTATGACTGAACAGAGTGGACGGAGGTAGATGTTGAAAAGCATCGCTGATAATGTGGATCCTTGAGGTACTCCTTGATGTTGCTGGAAGGGGGGTGAGGTTGAGGTTTTGGTGCGGATCATTTGCTGTCGGTTGGTTAGATAGGACCTGAACCATCGGAGTACAGTATCTTTGATCCCAACTGTTTGGAGTCTGTGGATGAGGGTGTCATGGGAGATGGTGTCAAAGGCCGCCGATATATCCAGGAAAATCAGGATGTATCCGGAGTGTTTCTCTTGGGTTCCTATGATGAGGGTGTTCATCAGTGTGGTCATGAGGGTCTCGACTCCATGTAATGGTCGGAATCCGTGTTGCTTTATACAGCTCTAATACCATCTGCATGTATCTAATAAGCTTCGATTTTGTAACAATTGCATAATTGCACTTGAAAAAAAATGGTTACAAACATTAGTTTGGAGTCATTTCAGTTTAAAATAAATGCTGTACCGTAACTTTCCAATTTCCCAACCCAGTCATTGGAAGATATTGTTGTGCTATCCCATAAGAACATAAGATATGCCATACTGGGTCAGACCAAGGTCCATCAAGCCCAGTATCCTGTTTCCAACAGTGGCCAATCTAGGTCATACATACCTAGCAGTTTCTCCAAAAGACACAGGTTCCACAATGCTTGTACTGGGTTGATATCCTGGGTCCCTTATTAATAATAGTTTATGGACCTTTCCTCCAGGAACTTGTCCAAACCTTTTTTTAAACCCAGCTACACTAACAGCCTTTACTACATCCTCCGGTAACAAATTCCAGAGTTTGATTTCACATTGAGTGAAAAAATATTTTCTTTTATTAGTTTTAAATAGTTTACCCTGTAGCTTCATTGCATGTCCCCTAGTCTTTCTATATTCTGATAATGTAAACAATCGATCTACGTTTACCCATTCCACTCCGTTCATTAATTTATAGACTTCTATCATATTTCCTCTCAGCGATCTCTTTTCCAGGTTGAAAAGCCCTAACCCTTTTAGCCTCTCTTCAAAGGGGGAATCTTCCATCGCCTTTACCATTTTGGTAGCTCTTCTCTGTACCTTTTCTAATAACGCTAAATCCTTTTTAAAAAACAGCGACCAGAATTGCAGACAATATTCAAGGTGCGGTCTCACCATGGAACGATATAGAGGCATTTTGTTTTACTTTCATTCCTTTCCTTATGATAACTAGCATTTTATTTGCTCTCTTGGCCGCCGCTGTACAATGGGCCAAGGGTTTTATTTATTTATTTTATTTATTTATTTATTTTAATTTCTTTTATACCGCACTCTTCGACATCAGCGCGGTTTACAGAGAACAAAACAAAAACCAGAACAACAGGCTGTTTGGAGTTACATATAACAGGATTATCAACTTGGAAAACAAGGGAGAACTATTTACATGGAAAATGTAATCTGTTTTAACATGTTATCCACAATGACGCCTAAATCTTTTTCCTGGGTGGTAGTTCCTAATGTGGAACCTTGCATCGTGTAACCATAGTTTGGGTTGTTCTTCCCTAGGTGCATAACTTTGCACTTGTCCACATTAAATTTCATCTGCCATTCTAATGCCCAGTCTTCCAATTTATCAAGATCCTCTTGCAATTTTCCACAATCCTCTTGGGTTTTAACAACTTTAAATAGTTTTGTGTCATCTGCAAATTTGATAACCTCACTCGTTATTCCCTTTTCCAGGTCATTTATGAATATGTCAAAAAGCAGCGGACCCAGCACAGATCCCGGGGTACACCACTATTCATCTTTCTCCATTGGGAAAATTGGCCATTTAGCCCTACCCTCTGCTTTCTATATTTTAACCAGATCTCCAGGAACAAGCAGGAATGAGTCTTCACATATGGGTATCGTCGGTACCGACGGAGCCTGCGCGGGAACGCTCCCCAGCATCCAAAAGGAAAGCTTTTGGGAGCATCCCACAGCGTCTGCGCGCTGCCTTCCCGCCTTTCCTAACCACCTCTCTCCAGTTCTTCTTTTCCGCGGAGCCAGCAGGTTGTGTTCCTGTCACCGCTGAAGAATTTCTTTATTTTATTTTATTTCTTTGGTCGCGCGTCTGCCTTCTCGACGCTGGACCGGTACCGCCGGTCTTTTCTTTCTTTATTCTACAAAAAAAAAAACAACTACTGTTTTTTCTCACTTCAGTGCATTTTCATCTTGGCCTTAGGCCTAGCAAATTTTCCTCATGGAAAAGCCCGCCTCTGGGTTTAAAAAATGCACGAAGTGCAGCGGCACTATTTCTGTCACTGAACACCCATGAATGGTGTCTAAAATGTTTAGGTCCTGACCACTCCATTGCGGATTGTGAGTCTTGCTCCATGATGTCTAAAAGAGGTCTACAGAATCGAGCAGCTAAGCTCACTACCCTGTTTCCCTTGGATTCAGTTTCGGTTGCATCGACGTCTTCCAGGGCTTCTTCTTCCTCACATGGATCTCAGGTAACCAAACTTAAGTCCAGCCGGTCCTCGAAGGGTAGATCTCCCTCTAAGTATCGAGATGCCTCTGGGCTTGCCCTCGAGGAATCCGCACCGGCAAAATTACCCCGGCGGGAGGCTCCGGCTTCCAAAGCTTTATCTATGGGGTCACAGGTTGACATCGATGGCTCGGCCTCGACCGATCACCTGTTGCCATGTTCTGGGGTACCGGTGGTTCCCACTGGTACCGACATCCAGACATTGGTTGCGTCAATGGATCAGAATATCCTGACCATGCAGCGTGCCATCACGGCATTCATACAAGCTGCGACGCCTTCGGTAACGCAACAAACTCCGTTGCTGGTACCGACTCCGGTTCCGGTGCCGGTACCGGTACCGATTGCATCGACATCCGCTCCGGGGTCGACTGCACCGGTACACTGTTCTGTGATGCCCATCGGTACCGGATGGGTACCGATCACTCCCGATGTCGATACCACCCGGTACGCGTATCGGGCTTTGCAGGAGCATCCAGACAGGCGATACTTCGATTCCTCTGAAGACTCTGATGAATCAGAGGTCTCTGTTGAAGCATTGGTGATCCATCCTCAGGAGCCCTCTTCTCCGAAAAGGAGAATGTCTCCTCCAGAAGACTTGTCTTTTCAAGACTTCATTAGGGAAGTGGCCAAGGGCCTTTCCATCTCAGTGGCACCTGAGACAGAGCCTAGAGCCAAAAAACTAGATATTTTACAATATCCTAAGGCTCCTAAAGAGGCAGCCACTTTACCAATACATGAGATTCTTTATGATCACATGTTGGGCATATGGGAGACCCCTCTCACCACTTCCCCTCATTCTCGCAGGTTGGACACCATGTATCGTGTTCCTCCTTGTCCTGGCTTCCATAAGACTCAGCTTCCTCACCACTCCATTGTGGTGGAGTCTGCTATGAAGAAGTTAAAGAGTACAGAGAGGCACTCTTCTGCTCCTCCAGGAAGAGAATGCAGAACCTTAGATGCCTTTGGCAGGAGAATTTTCCAGGCCAGTATGCTTGTTGCCAGAATCAACTCCTATAGTCTCTATATGGGGATGTTTCTAAAAGAAGTTACAGATCACCTGCAAACTTTATCTCCTTTTATTTCAGAAGATAAAAGGGAAGAGTTTCTCACCTGGCTCAGACATGCCCAGGATGTTTCTAAGTTTTCCAACCGTGCAGCCTTTGACTCTTTTGAAGGTGCCAGCAGAGCCTCGGCCATTGCCATAGGTGCACGCAGAGTTGCTTGGTTACAAGCTTCTGATTTGGAACCCTGGGTTCAAGATGGACTAGGAAACCTTCCTTGTACAGGTGAAAACCTTTTTGGCAAAGATTGGCAAGCAAAGGCCACCCAAATGGATGCTGAAAATTCTGCTTTAGATAGACTTTCGAAGTCTACTTCTGCTCCTTTTAAGAAAAGGTTGTTCAAAAAGGGTTTTTTCCCAAAAAAGGGAAATATTATTCTGCTTATGTAGATTGTTAATAACGTATGCAATCTACGGGGAGGGGAATGATGTGAACAATAGCAAACTATGTACAATGGCGTATTATCTGGATATTTGTTAGTGAGTGTTTGATGGCTGCATCATGGGAGCTTATGTATCTGTTCCAAAGTATGTTCCTTCAAGATGTAAGTTTAAGCTCTTTTCTGAAGTCTTTTGCATCTTTTGTTGCTCTTAAGTAGCTTGGGAGGACGTTCCATAAGGTGGAACCATAGATAGAGAATGCTCTCTGACACATTGCTTGTGTGCTGGTTGCCTTATGTTTTGGGGTTTTTAGTAGGTTCTGATTTTGTTGTCTTCTAAACTGTGCATCCTGAACCACTGAGGTTGGTGCAATTGGTACAATAACGCTGTTGGAGACTCAAACCTAGACATCCCAGTAACAATCTAGCTGCAGCATTCTGAATACCATGCAGCTCACCACTGTAGAAGGGCCATATACAAATAAACCATTACAATAATCTAATAAAGGCAACAACAAAGCCTACATACATAACAACTCTCCATGATCTATTATTCAAGAACAAATGAAATTGATATGCCAGACAAAGCTTCCAAAATTCAGTCTTGCAATCTAAGAAATATGATGTTTCAGAGAAGGACAGGGGAGATCTGATACAAGCATTTAAATACTTAAAAGGTATTAATGAACAAACAAAACTTTTTCAAAGGGGACGCAGTAAAACTAGAGGACATAAAATGAAGTTGAAAGGAGGTAAACCTAAAAGCAACATCGGGAAATAATTTCACTGAAAGGGTGGTGGATGCTTGGAATGCCCTCTCAATGGAGGTGGTGGGGGCAATACAGCGATGGAATTCAGAATGGCATGGGATAGATACGGTGGATCCTTTTATAACAAGAGGATAAAATCAAAATATACTTAACTGTCTTTTATACTTCAACAAATAGAGGGGGTGACCTGCACGGAGCAGCAGCTACAACCCTAAACAAAGGCATAGAGGGGGATGACCTCCACAGAACAGTGGGTACAGCCCTAAACAAAGGCATAGAGGGAGGTGACCTGCATGGAGTACACCCACTCTAGCCTCCTTACTGGGCAGACTAGATGGACCATATTGGTCTTTATCTGCCGTCATATACTATATTACTATGTTACATATGTTATTATGTAAACAGACAGAACAATAAATAGTGGTGATAAAAACAAGTAAATGAACACACCAATTTATTAGATATACAAAAGTCTCATATACGTAAAAGATAAGACCATGCATAAAAATACAATAAATTAAAAATCCATATAAAACAAACCCGACGTGTTTTGGTCACAGCCTGCTAAAAGAGGGAAAAAACACTGATAACAACAATATTTCTTTGATCATATTATTTATATAAGTGCCATCAGGTCTGTGTCGACTCATTGTGACTCTCTGGATAGTGTGATGAAGCTGACACTACTGAAGCTATGGAGTTAGGAGAAAACTCCATTTCTTTTAAAGAAACTGATTTACATATGTTTATAGTTACCCTGTTGCTCCAAGTTTAAACTCCTGTTCAATGTAAGCACAGAACAGTCTTCTGACTGTGCAACCTTTGTTATATGTAAACCGCACTGATAACAAATAGCGCGGTATATAAAAGTTGTTAAATAAATAAATAAAAATAAATAAATTTACAGAGAATGCAGTTACCAAGAAGTGCAGCTAGAGGGAGTAGGCATGAGGCTGCAGAAGGTAGGCTGACACACCCAGATTGTAATGATGCAATAGCTAATCAAACACACCTGAGTAGAGGGCCAGAAAGCTCATTAAAGAAACGGCTTTATAAGCAGTGATCGGTCAGGAGAATAGAGAGATGACCACAGGAGCAGAGAGGACCACAAACACAGGGAGGACCACAAACACAGAGCGCAACAGAAACCCCTGCTACTAAGGAGAGAGAAAGGGGAAAGCTCCAACTATGGAAGGAAAGGCAGTTAAGCTTGCAGTCCTTACAAGGAAGGGACAACTTCCAGGAAGGACAAGCCCATGCTGAAAAGCTCCAGAAAGACGTCTCCAGGGAAGACAGAGTAAGCAGGAGAGTGCCTGGTAAAGGAAATACCAGCAACGCACGTCTCAGAGAACAAAGGTACATTCACACCTCCTTTCCTGAATGTGTGTCAGGTCCTAGAAAGGCTTGTAAACCAGAGAGCCATAGATACGAGAAACAAAGCTGGGGAAAGCTTTGGAAATCTGTGCAGAAGGTCCTAGATAAAAGCTATATTAATTGTTTGCCAGACCAGGTCCAGCCAGGCTGGAAAGTCTTGGAGAGAACTACTGAAGTACAACCAGTTTGGCCTAGGGAAAGCTCAGGCTTAGCAGACACCATATCTGAGCAAGAGGATATGCAAACAGACCTTGTAGAATCAGAATCATTGCTACCTGAATATCCTATGGACTGTGCTCTCTGTGTAGCTGAGAGTATAGAATCTCTCACAAAGTCATAGCATAAGACATGCTTTAAAAAAGGTCATTGCTTTGTTGAGCTGAAAAGAAGAAGTTTTTATGTTTATTTAACCTGTTGATATTGAAAAATCCTGCTTGAATGGAAAACACTGTGAAGTTCTTATAACAGTTTTGGACTTTGTAAATACTTTGGTAGAAACCCTGAATCAAGGTGAATTCTGTTGTCTTCTTGGAGAACCTTAGCGCATCAAGGGAATAAAACCTTATATTTAACCCAGCACACACAACTATTCTTTATAAAAAAGGGAACTACAAGGACCATAATGCCAGGGCCGGCCCGTCCATTGAGCAAGAATGTTTTTTGCACAGGGCCCCGCGTTTCAGGGGGCCCAGCGCAAGGAACATCCTGCTTTTTTTCAAAATTAAGTAAAAAAAAAAAAAGCTGGCTGCTACTGCTGCCGCCGTGGCAGCGGCAGAATGGAGTGTCCCGCGGGGCCCCCTCTGCCCGGCTGAGCTCTCCCTCTGCGATGGCTGAGCCCCCTCTGTGCCGGCTTTCAGATACGCGAAGGGAGAGTGTCTCCCTCGTGTCTCTGTTAAGCCTACAGGGCAGATGGGAAATTTCCCATCAGCCCCTGCGGGCTTAACAGAGACGCGAGGAGAGTGTCTCCCTCGCGTCTCTGTTAAGCCTACAGGGCAGATGGGAAATTTCCCATCAGCCTCTGCGGGCTTAACAGAGACGCGAGGGAGACACTCTCCCTTCGCGTATCTGAAAGCCGGCACAGAGGGAGGGAGGGACTCAGCCGGGCAGAGGGGGCCCCGCGGGACACTCCATTCTGCCGCTGCCGCGGCGGCAGCAGTAGCAGCCAGCTTTTTTTTTTTTTTAATGTTCCTTGAACTGATGGGGGGGGGGTTAGGACTGGTAATGGGCTATGGAGGGGGTTAGGACTTGACTTGAGGTGGGCGGTGGGTGGATGGGGGGTTAGGACTGGTAATGGGCTATGGGGGGGCTAGGACTAGAAATGGGCTGGGGGGTTAAGACTGTAGGTGGGCTGATGGGGTTAGGACTGGTAATGGGCTGTGGGCGGGTTAGGACTGGTAATGGGCTGTGGGCTGATGGGGGCTGTCTGGTAATGGACTATGGGGGGGTTAGGACTGATAATGGGCTATGGGGGGGGCTAGGACAGGAAATGGGCTGATGGGGAGGGGTCAGGACTGGTAATGGGCTGTGGGCTGATGTGGGCTGTCTGGTAATGGGCTATGGGGGGGTTATGACTGATAATGGGCTATGGGGGGGGGGCTAGTACAGGAAATGGGCTGATGGGGAGGGGTTAGGACCTGAGGTGGGCTGATGGGGTTAGGACTGGTAATGGGCTGTGGGCTGTGGGGGGGGGTTAGAACTGGTAATGGGCTATGGGGGGATTAAGACTGGTAATGGGCTTTGGGCTGATGGGGGCTGTCTGGTAATGGGCTATGGGGGGGCTAAGACAGGAAATGGGCTATGGGGGGGGCTAGGACAGGAAATGGGCTGATGGGGAGGGGTTAGGACTTGAGGTGGGCTGATGGGGTTAGGACTGGTAATGGGCTGTGGGCTGATGGGGGGGGTTAGGACTGGCAATGGGCTATGGGGAGCTGACTGGAAATGAGCTGATGGGGGCTTAGGACTGGTAATGGGTTATAGGGGGGGCTTAAACTGAAAATGGGGTGATGGGAGTTAGGACTGGAAGTGGGTTGATGGGGGGGCTAGGACTGGTATTGGGTTGGGGGGTTGCTAGGACTGGAAATGGGCTGATGGGGGGCTAGGACTGGAAATGGGCTGATGCAGGGACTAGAAGGGAATGGATGCTGGGTGAGGCCGGAACTAGAAGGGAGCTGATGTTGGGGGAGGATTAGAATGGGATGGGGCTGGGAGAGTAAAATGGAGAGGGGAAAAATATTTTGTGTGGGAGGGATGAAAAATCGACAATTGGCCGGGTATTGGGAGAGTAAGTGGGGATTGAGGATGGAGGGGTAAAATTTGAGTGGATGAAATAGGAATGAGGAAAGAGCAAAAGGAGAAAGATTAGTATGTTAAAGCAGATGTAGAGAGAGAATGGAAAAAAAACTAGGAGAGAAGAAAGGACAAATGGACAGCAGACGATGGAGAGTTAGCAGAAGACACGAAGAAACCAGAAGAAAGTGGCTGGAGCAATTGCAGCTGGAAAAAAATGCACAAAAGGTAGAAAAATATCTCTTTATTTTGAATTTATTAATTGGAATATGTCAGCTCTGGTAAATGTGCATCATTAACGTTGGTGCTTTGTTTAGTAGAAGAGCAAATTAATGTATAGTTTTATTTCTACAGTGTTGTACATTCCAAGTTTGGCTTTTGGGATTCCCAGTTTAATTATTGTTGTCCTGTTTCTAAATTGTGATTCCTTGTTTGGTGATGGTTTATGTTCTGTTCATGTGTAACTGAGCTGAGGTATTCTGTTTATATAATTCCTATTTGACATTGCCACTTGTTCTCTTTCCCCAGTAGGTCATGTATTGGTATTCTCTGAAATGTATTGGTTTAATATTTGCATGTTTCCTTTTGTTAGGTAGGGTATGGTGCTTTATGAGTCCTGGTAGTGCTGTTAGGATACGGCGGGTTTGCTATGGGTTCTAAATGGACAGTGTTTGTAGTAGTTTCTAATGTGTCTGGTGGTTGGCACTGGATTATAGTAATGTAGAAATCTTTTAGTTTTTCTTTATTCATACACTCATTAAGAGGCATGTTTACTAAAAGTTAGTATATGGTAACATTACGCAAATATTTATGCAAATGAGGCCCCTTATGCAAATGAGGCCCCGCACAGAGTCTCTGCACATGGCCCCGCACCCCCCTTGGGCCGCCCCTGGATAATGCACCTGGTCTAAGTTAAAGTTTCCGGCTTCAACAAACAATAAATGTCCGCCCTGACCCTTCAGCACGCTGCCACCGGGAGAAGCTGTGACAATAGTTATCCTAAATTGTGTTCAGTCTTCAATCAGGCAGTTCATTATTGACAGACTGGCACCCGTAGTTGCTGTTACTGTATCGATCCATCTCATTGCTTGCCTTTCTTTTTTGCGTTGACATTCTATCTTGCTAAGCATGGTGTCTTTCTCTAATGATCTCTCTCTCTCTTCACATGATGCGTCCAAAATATGAAAGTCTAAGTCTTGTCATCTGAGCTTCTAAAGAAAGCTTAGGTTTGATCTCCTCTAGTACTGACTGGTTTGTTCTTCGAGCAGTCCATGGTATATGCAGTATTCGCCACCAGCACTATAATTCAAAGGCATCAGTTTTCTTCCTGTCTATGTTTTTCACTGTCTGACTTTCGCATCCATATGATGTTATTGAAAATACCAAGACCTGAATGAGTTGAATCTTTGCATGAAGAGAGACATCTCTGCTCTTGAGAATCTTGTCTAGGTCTTTCATTGCCATTCTTCCAAGAGCAATGCGTCGTCGGATTTCTTGACTGCTTGTTGCTTCTTTATTGATAGTTGATCCAAGTAGGTTAAAGTTGTCCATGATTTCAATTTCTTCTCCATCAACAATGAACTCATTTATTGTTCCAGTTGTCATGATCTTAGCCTTAAAATGGGCCTGCACCTTAATGTAAAAAAGACAATATTCCTTGATCATGAGAAGCAAATGTTTCAGATCATCTTCACTTTCAGCCAGTAAAGTAGTATCATCAGCATAGCAAAAGTTGTTGATGAGTCTTCAACCAATCTTCACACTCTGTTGTCTTCATACAATCCTGCTTCTATGATTTGTTCTGCATATAAATTAAACAGGTAGGCGGAAAGCATGCAGCTTTGTTGTGAACCTTTGCTGATTTTAAACCATTCTGTTTCTCCTTGTTTTACTCAAACGGTTGCTTCTTAATCAATGTACTGATTGTGTAAGAGAACGAACAGGTGTTCTGGTATACCCATGCTTCTTAATGTGGCCCAGAGTTTCTCATGGTTTGCACAGTCAAAAGTCTTGCTGTAGTCAATAAAGCACAAATGGATCCTTGAAAAGACTAAAGAATACCAAAAGGATATCTATCTCGCATCCGCCTCTCATTCCTCACCCTTTCCTGAACCCTGCTTGCACTTCAGGTAGTTTTTGTTCCAGGTATGTTTGTGGTCTCTGTTTAATAATCTTCAGTAGAATCTTGCTGGTATGTGGGATCAGAGCGATTGTGCAATAATTTCCAGTCAGTTGGATCACCTTTCTTTAGTATTGGTATAAACACAGATCTTTTCCAGTCAGTTGGCCATGATGTTATCTTAAAAATGTCCTGGCAGAGCTTTGTAAGTATGGTAACAGCTGCATCAGATTACTGCAATACTTCTATGGGAATGCCATCAATGCTTGGTGCTTTGTTTGATAATAAGGCTTTCAATGCTGCTTCGACTTCTTCCTTCATCACCAATGGTTCTGAATCATAAGGTACAGGTTGAAACGGCTGTTGGTCCACTTGATCTTTTTCATATAAAAACTCTGTATATTCTTTCCACCTTTTCTTGATCTTCTCAGCATCATTCAACATAGATCCTTGAGCATCTTGTAACATTCCAATTCGAGGATGGAATTTTTTCTTTAAATCTTGTAGTTTTAGGAAAGCCGATCTTGTTCTTCCTCTGATAATTTCTGCTTCTATTTCCTTGCATGCGTCATTGTGGTGCTTTTCCTTGTCCTGCTTTGCTACATGTTGGAAATCTTTGAGTTCTGCAATTGCCTCTCTTTCTCCTCTGGGTTTAGCTTCTCTGCGTTTCTGGGCAATTTTCAGAGTTTCTTCTGGCATCCATTTTGGCCATTTTTGCTTTTTCACCTTTTGTAGAGTATTCTCGCTTTCTTCCAACACAACCTTCTTGCTGTCGTTCCATAACTTTTCTGGAGTTCTGCCATTTGTATCTAAAGGAGCAAATTGATTTTGCGGGCAGTCTTAAATTCCAGTGGTACATTCTCAAGGTCATATTTTGCTACATTCATGAGTGGCTTGCTCTTTTTCAACTTTAGTTTGAGTTTGCATACTAGTAGTTGGTGATCTGTACCAGTCAGCTCCAGGTTTTGTCTTTGTTGATGTTATAGAGCTTTTCCATCGTTGACTTCCACAGATGTAGTCAATTTGATTTTTGTACAATCCATTGGGTGAAGTCCATGTGTACAGTTGCTGTTTGTGTTGATGG
Organism: Ichthyophis bannanicus; assembly: GCA_033557465.1. Classification (NCBI taxonomy): domain Eukaryota; kingdom Metazoa; phylum Chordata; class Amphibia; order Gymnophiona; family Ichthyophiidae; genus Ichthyophis; species Ichthyophis bannanicus. The sequence continues at coordinate 552,994,363 of CM066033.1, forward strand.
AAGAAGGTGTTTGAGATGACTAGATCGTTGGTCTTGCAGAATTCTATCAGTCTTTCTCCAGCTTCATTTCTGTTGCCAAGTCCATATTTTCCCACCATTTTGCCTTCTTCTTTGTTGCCAACGTTTGTGTTCCAGTCACCCATGACTATCAGGATATCCTGTTTGCATTTTTTGTCAATTTCAGCTTGTACTTGTTCATACAGCTCATCAATTTCATCCTCTTCTGCAGCTGCTGATGGGGCATATAGTTGTGTTGATAGGCATTCCTCATAGGCAAATAGAGATTAAGCGTTCACTGACTGCATGGTATTTCATTAAAGTTCTTGCAAGTTTCTTCTTAATTATAAAAGCAACACCATTTTTTCTTTGTCTTTCATTTCCAGCATAGTAGACCATGTGATCATCTGATACAAAATTCCCGATGCCAGTCCATTTCAGTTCGCTGACACCCAACAGATCAAGTTGTACACGTTCCATTTCATTCTTGACCACCTCCAACTTCCCTTGGTTCATGCTTCGTTTGTTCTATGTCCTAATATGTAAGGTATCTTTCAGCTTCTGACTCTCATTTCATGTGCAGCTACATCAGCAGTCAGACATCCCGAGGGCTTTGATCCAAACACATCATAAATGCTGGCTTTACTCTGAAAAGTTTTTAGCTCCTCCCCAGTAACTAGTTGAGTGCCTTCTGACCTGGGGGTCTCATCTTCCAGCACTATAGTGCAATTTGTTTGTTGTGACTATCTATTAGGTTTTCATGGCAAGATACAGAAGTAGATTGCCAGGCCTTTCCTCTGTGCAGTTTAAGTTTAGTGTTATTGCCCTTGTCACAGAAATGCGATCCTCCGCCACCAACACTGCCCCATTCTGCTGCTGCCCAGATGGGTGGTTTGTCTTGGTCTGGCACCTCAGCTGAGACCTGTCCATTTTGGGAGACCCTGCCAGTAATTAAACTACCGATAGCTTAGCCCTCAGCATCACTGATGCACACAAGCCCTCACAGCATGACAAGCTGCAAACCAAGTGAGGGAAAGAAATATTAATAAAATAGAAATAGTATGGTCGATAAAAGAAGTGGTGGGGAAAATGGAGCAATTATGGGGCTTTTGTGCGATAGAAGCACATAGGAAACATACTATCAAAAAGTACAAAAAAGTGTGGCAAAGATATGAGGAATGGAGGGTAGCAGGAGTTGAGAAGTGGTGGGAGAAGGGAGAGGGCGGTGGGGTTGCTGTTTAAAGCTGATGGCTTAGTGAGAGTAAAGCATAGGAAGGGGTATGAATGTAAGATAGGGATGGATTGAAGAGGGGGGTGGGGAGGGGGTAGATGGGAGAGGGGACAACTGCATATCTGTGTAGGCCAAATTGTAAATTTAGGATTGATACTAGTTGACTAGTTGTTTGACAAGTTGCAAAGCCCATAGTGGTGGTTATGTTTCTATGAAACTTCTGTTATAACTCCATGTAGCAAGTTTTGTAAATAGTTTACTCCTGTTATCCAAGTTTTGTGCCCTGTTACCTGTAAACTCATATGTGTTAACTGTACTGAGCGTTTTTTGTTACATGTAAACCGCGCTGATGATGAATAGTGCGGTATATAAGAGACTGTAAATAAATAAAAATAAATAAATAAATAAAGCTTGTGATAAGGAAGCTTATCATAGCTCAGGAAAGAGCTATAGGAAAGGTGAAGTGACTCTGAACAAGCAACCTGTCAGTTCTGGTAGAAATAAGAAAACAGAATTTTCCCATAAAAGACTACCAGTCCCAGAATGCACCAGGTTTCCAACAGCCATTAGAGGAGCTGAAGTGGGGAAACGTGTGTTCAATCAGGAGGGCTATGAGGTAATCCCTAAGCACTCAACTCAAAGGGCAGGGCCTGATTCAGCACAGCTGCGCTGTGTTAGGGAGGAGCACTCATCTAAGCAGAATAAAGGTAGAGTTTATTCTACAGAGAAGTATCCTGAGAATCAGCTTGAGCATGATCATCTTCATCATCAGGAGAATCATCAGAAGCAGAAGCCAAACCGGACGGACAGAGAGGGAAAGAAACCCTTTGGAAGAAAGAGGAGAAAAGCCTTTAAGAGGTCTAGAAGAGTCCAGAACAGTACGTATACTGGGAGGCATTCCAAGGGCCAGCATACACCATTGGACTGGGGAAAGCCAGAGGAATGGTGCTGCAGAGCTAGGAATCTCCAGACGGTACCTGTGAGAGAGACGGCTACCCGTGGAAGGGACCCTAAGACCCGTGCCAGAAGGTATGTGAAGAGAGATCCAGTGTCCAGGGATCTGGATTGGAAGGCTGGACATAAGAACTGGACTACATACTGGCCAGGCTATATAGAGAGGAACTCTAACAGCAATGGAAGCTCAGGTATGAACACTGATCTATGCCCTAGCTATAACCTTGAAAGACAGCAGGGAAACAAGTATTCTCCTGAAAGTGCTCCATTGAGAGATTCATCTGTGCCAATCCATGATATTGAACCCATGCTTGTTGAAGAAGGGGAAATGATAGCAGATGAAGATTCTGTTTACATGGACTGCTCTCTGTCTAAACTCCTTTGGTAACTTTCTGTTATAAAGTACAGCAACCATCACAAAGAAATACAAACTTGTTCTTTAATCTACTCAGGAAAGCTCCTGAAGCAGGATTTGACCCACGCAGTAGAAAGCAAGCCAGCTAAGTGTATAAAGCTGGATAACTGCTAGCAATTGAGCCTTACCTAATTGCTTGTGAGCTAGGAGAGAATCACTTCTGAATCTATGTGGGAAGATATAAGAAGTTAACCTGAAAAGAACAGTTTTTTTCTTTCTTTGTGGCTTTTGGTTTGTTGTTTGATACTTGCTAAGAGGATATTAGCTAAGCCTACAGAAAAGACCAGTTTGTTATCAACCAGGTCTTATTTCTTTTGCCTTTGATTGCCTGATAAGTTAAAATGTTGTTTTCCTTATTTTGTTTTTTTCAAGTTTAACACTGAAAGCAAGTAACCTGATTTATGTGCTACCAAGCATATCTGTGTTGGGAGAAATAACCCCATAAATAAATATCTTATTGGCTTTAACACTTGAGCACAACTAAATTATTGTCAGCAGCTGTGTCTGGTGTGAATGAACTACATTGCCCACAATCCCTTGCCAATCATATAGATATATGCACTTGCCAAGACTGTGAAGATTCTCACCCAGGCAGCCGTCTGACAAATGGCGTAGTTTTTCGGATTGCTTTTGCACAAAGGGGATTTACTTGCTGAGGATTACAACTAAAGTTCAAGTTTAAAGCTGGAAAAAAGATTTTCCCTCAACTGCACTTTGGAGGAGAAGTGGATGTTCCAGGAAGCTGTCCCAGGAGGAAAAGACCCTGTGCAGAGCTGGATTCATCACTAGCACAAGGTAATAAGTACCTGGGCATGTCTAGTGGTGGATGGGAGTAAGCACAGGGGTAACTGAAAAAAAAAAAAGTAGAAAAAAAACACCTGTTTGGAAGGTGGTGCACTTTGGGTTTTTTTTCTTTGTTTCTTGCAGGGATCAAGATGGATCCGAGGGAGATGGCTAGCTGGATGGCAACCCAGTTTAGCAGGCAACAGGAGCTAGCACAGCAGGCTCAGGACACTGCTATGAAAGCCTTAATGGACCAGCAGAAGCCAGTGCTTGATCTGGTGCAAGCCCTAGTTAAGCTGCAGAACCAAAGTGGAACAGATGCAAGACCAGCAGTAAATACTGGTACACCACATGTGGACAGTGTGGGACTCAATCAAGGGATTGGGGCATTTAGTTTTGGGAAGCTAACTCCAGATGATAATGTTGATGATTTTCTAGAGTCTTTTGAAAGAGTGGCACAAGCATTAGCATGGCCAGAGACCCAGTGGGCAGTAAGGCTGGCAGCCTCATTAACTGGAGAGGCGCTTGCAGCTTACAGAGCAATGCCAGCAGCCCAGGCTTTGAATTATAAGGATGTAAAGGCTGCTATTAGAGATCGCCTAGGGTTGTCTATTTCAGAGTATAGGCGAATGTTTAGAGCTACTACATTGAGAGTGGGTGAAACACCCAGGGCTCTGAGTCAGAGAATCAGAGGTTTAGCTGTAAAATGGTTGGAGCCTGAGCAAAAGACGGTAGAAATGTTATTAGACGTTGTTATGCTTGAACAATTTATGTCTGGGGTGCCTAAAGATTTGCACACTTTCCTTATACAGCAAAATTGCCAAAATCTTGGAGAGGCAACCATGCTAGCAGAGAGATTCTTGGAAGCCACGCAGGCTTGCCATAGAATGGGTGACCCTCTGAAGATTGGTGCTGAGGCAAGATGTGCTGTATCAGAAAAGAAAATAATTAAAAATGTTTCTGAAAATGAATGTACTGTATCAAACCAGATGACACAGTGGAATAGAAAGAAATGTTTCAAATGTGGAAAATGGGGACATTTAGAAAAGGGATGACAGACACACACTAGCTTAATGGGTGTGGATTTAAAACAGCCCAAAGAAGGATTTCTTTTGATGGTTGATGTGCAAGGAATTACCACAAATGCTTTGTTAGACTCTGGGGCAGACCAGAGTATGATGTCAAAAAGGCTTTGGAAGAGGATAGAGGCCCAAGAAGGATTTGTGCCTAGAGCCCCTGAAAGACAAGTTCACATCAGATGCATTCATGGTGCTGCAACATCATATCCCACCTATAGGCTAAAGGTTAAGTGCCTGGGGGAACAAGAGGAAGTCCTGTTAGCAGTAGTGCCTAGGCTACCCTTTGATTTGGTTCTAGGAAGGGACTGGCCAAGATTTAAGCAGGGGCTAGTGAAAGGGCTAGGAAAGAAGGAGGGAGAAGGAATAATGGAAATAGCTCCTGGGCCTTTCTTTGGAAGTCTTCAGTCCCTAGCTAAAAAGATGGTTAAGCTTCCAGAAGGCCAAACTATGGGTAATAAGAGGGGCCTTGTATCCACCCTCTCGCAGGCTAAGGTAGAGAGCCAGCAGAAGGAGGAGGGGGAGCAGGCAGAGTTATTAGGAGACTTACCCTCTCATGATGATTTACTAACCCCATCATCTGGTAAAGTAAGAAAGTTGAAAGCACAAAAGCGGCGTGAGAGACTTTGCAGAGCACAGGGTAGGGCTGAGATGTTAGCTGGTCAAAGTTTACCCTGGGTGCCAGCTGAGTTAGTGGCAAAGTTTCCTAACTTTCCACAAGAGCAGCGAGCTGATCAAGCTCTCACCCGAGCTTTTAAGTATGCTCAGGAGGTCAGGGAGGAATTGCCCAGATTCAGACTAGATAATGACATATTATATAGAGAGAGTCAGGACCCCAGAAATGGGACCATACGTAAACAATTGGTGGTACCCACAACTTTCAAAGGGCTAGTACTTAGATTAGCACATGATCATCCAGTTGGAGGTCATAAAGGGATGCAAGGAACGCTGGATCAAATACTTATGCGTTTTTACTGGCCAGGTATTTTCAAAGAAACTGCCCAGTTTTGTGCTGTATGTCCAGCATGTCAGCGAGTTACAGCGGCTCACCCACCGGTGGTGCCATTGATCCCCATGCCAATTATCACAGACCCAATTGGTCGCATTGCCATGGATATTGTAGGCCCATTAGTCAAAACGCCCCGAGGTTTCCAATACATCCTAGTTATGGTAGATCAGGCAACAAGGTTTCCATGGGCCATACCATTGAGGAATGTTTCTGCAAAAACAATAGCTTTAGAGCTAGTAAAATTGTTTTGTGAAGTGGGATTCCCAAGAAAGGTGTTGACTGACCGAGGGTCCAATTTTGTATCCAAATATTTGGCCCAGGTCTGGGATGCCTTTGGCATTCATCACGTGAAAACCTCAGCCTACCATCCACAATCAAACGGTTTGGTGGAGAGATTCAACCAAACTCTCAAACAAATGTTGAGAAGGGGGTTAGCAGGAGAGGTAAAAGAATGGGATATGTTATTGCCCTTTGCCTTATATGCCTGCAGGGAAAGAATTCAGGTGTCCCTAGGTGTAACTCCATATGAATTGATGTATGGTAGGGCTCCACGGGGTTTGTTAGATATATTGAGGGAACAATGGATTAATCCTGAACCAGGAAGTCAGGAGGTGCCACAGTTTCTACGTGACCTGAGGGCACGTTTAAAAAGGACCTCGCAGGTTGCTGAGAGGAACCTGCAGAACAGTCAAGTGTGCCAGAAAGGGTGGTATGATAGGAAGGCCAAAAGCCGCCAATTAAGCATTGGTGAAAAGGTTTTGGTTCAAGTAGCAGGTACAGCCCCAAAATTTGAAGTACAGTGGAAAGGGCCATGGAAGGTTGTTAAACAAGTGAGCCCAGTGTCTTATATGGTAGAAAATGCAAGAGGGCGTAGGCAGACCTACCATATTAATGTACTTAAGTCTTGGAAGGAGAGGCCTGTAAATAATAATGACCCTGAAGCCAGTCAGGAAGTAAGTGAGCTTCAAAAAGAGAACACTCTCGTAGGTATTACGGACTGTAGGAAAGACGTTTCACCAGTTAAACCAGTCCGTAATAACTTAAGCAGGTGGGTATGTGATAAGGAAGCTTATCATAGGTCAGGAAGGAGCTATAGGAAAGGTGAAGTGACTCTGAACAAGCAACCTGTCAGTTCTGGTAGAAATAAGAAAACAGAATTTTCCCATAAAAGACTACCAGTCCCAGAATGCACCAGGTTTCCAACAGCCATTAGAGGAGCTGAAGTGGGGAAACGTGTGTTCAATCAGGAGGGCTATGAGGTAATCCCTAAGCACTCAACTCAAAGGGCAGGGCCTGATTCAGCACAGCTGCGCTGTGTTAGGGAGGAGCACTCATCTAAGCAGAATAAAGGTAGAGTTTATTCTACAGAGAAGTATCCTGAGAATCAGCTTGAGCTTGATCATCTTCATCATCAGGAGAATCATCAGAAGCAGAAGCCAAACCAGACGGACAGAGAGGGAAAGAAACCCTTTGGAAGAAAGAGGAGAAAAGCCTTTAAGAGGTCTAGAAGAGTCCAGAACAGTACGTATACTGGGAGGCATTCCAAGGGCCAGCATACACCATTGGACTGGGGAAAGCCAGAGGAATGGTGCTGCAGAGCTAGGAATCTCCAGACGGTACCTGTGAGAGAGACGGCTACACGTGGAAGGGACCCTAAGACCCGTGCCAGAAGGTATGTGAAGAGAGATCCAGTGTCCAGGGATCTGGATTGGAAGGCTAGACATAAGAACTGGACTACATACTGGCCAGGCTATATAGAGAGGAACTCTAACAGCAATGGAAGCTCAGGTATGAACACTGATCTATGCCCTAGCTATAACCTTGAAAGACAGCAGGGAAACAAGTATTCTCCTGAAAGTGCTCCATTGAGAGATTCATCTGTGCCAATCCATGATATTGAACCCATGCTTGTTGAAGAAGGGGAAATGATAGCAGATGAAGATTCTGTTTACATGGACTGCTCTCTGTCTAAACTCCTTTGGTAACTTTCTGTTATAAAGTACAGCAACCATCACAAAGAAATACAAACTTGTTCTTTAATCTACTCAGGAAAGCTCCTGAAGCAGGATTTGACCCACGCAGTAGAAAGCAAGCCAGCTAAGGGGTTTCAGCTGGATAACTGCTAGCAATTGAGCCTTACCTAATTGCTTGTGAGCTAGGAGAGAATCACTTCTGAATCTATGTGGGAAGATATAAGAAGTTAACCTGAAAAGAACAGTTTTTTTCTTTCTTTGTGGCTTTTGGTTTGTTGTTTGATACTTGCTAAGAGGATATTAGCTAAGCCTACAGAAAAGACCAATTTGTTATCAACCAGGTCTTATTTCTTTTGCCTTTGATTGCCTGATAAGTTAAAATGTTGTTTTCCTTATTTTGTTTTTTTCAAGTTTAACACTGAAAGCAAGTAACCTGATTTATGTGCTACCAAGCATATCTGTGTTGGGAGAAATAACCCCATAAATAAATATCTTATTGGCTTTAACACTTGAGCACAACTAAATTATTGTCAGCAGCTGTGTCTGGTGTGAATGAACTACATTGCCCACAATCCCTTGCCAATCATATAGATATATGCACTTGCCAAGACTGTGAAGATTCTCACCCAGGCAGCCGTCTACAAGCTGTATGATTGTGTTGAAAAAGTCAATAAATTATAAATTTAAAAAACCCCCAATAAAAATACAAAAACCATAAGGTCAAATAAATAAATAAAGACCCCTCAAAAAACACCCACCTCGAAAGTTCAAAACACAAATGTGTATCTCTCAAAAATACTTTGAAACCACTTCAAACCAACTTGAAGGGACCAAACAGCCTTCACATTGACCGCATTAACTGGAATAACAAACATAGGGGAGACCCATATGGAAAAGCCAAATTACAGTTTACAATGTACAATAGGTCAATTCTTGGAGTGAAAATCACTATCAAAATTCAAGGACGCACTCCATATGCAACAAACTTATTCAACTATATCAAACTGTAGTATTAATCTTCACAGCAGTATTTCTTTGTAGTGTTTAAAACATATACCCAGGAGGTCTCAGAACTGGCAGGCAATTCAGCAGTGCATAGAACTTCTACACACCATGCCCTTTTTGCATCAATGACCATCCTTATAATTTTCAACAAGTATTTTGAACAGAACGCATCCAGATAACTTCACTTAACTTTGAACACAAGCCGATGCAGTCTGTTCTGTTCCATTCCCGAACGCCACACTTCGGTGCCCTTTAAGCGTTTTGCAAGAAAAGCTTCATCGGGGGGATTTTTCAAACTACCAACAAAGAAACATATAACAACCATTAAAATCTAAAATACTATCCCAAGTATGCCTATACTAAAAAATAATTACACTCACCTACAATGACCATCATGCCGCATATTGCTTCGACATCTCAACCACTCTTCACCCTGGTTGATTCAACGACCAAAACAAGCCGTGCATGCAGACTCAGCACCCAAACTCCCATTCAAATACTCTACTTACTGATGTCACGGGGATTCCCTGCCTACAGTTTACAACAACAGACTCAAGATCATATGCAGACAACTACTTACAAGCACAAATGGTATTGCAAGACTTCTGAGACACATACTCGTAATATTAAAAAATACTATTAAGACAAGTAACTCATAAACTGAAACACACAGCATATTAAAAACAGTGTGTCAAAAAGCCAGAGTACTCCAAGGCATTTCACAAAAGCACAGCACAAACGTTACTGCATAAACTGCCTTACCATGTTGCGAGGCGACCCCTACTGCTATAGGCACTCATAAGGGAAGACACCCCTAACTCGGCCTAAATGCTGTTACAAGCAATAAAAAGAAAAACCATGATCACAAGATCACTGCTAATGGAGCAGGCAGCAAACAACAATCCCAGTAGACTTACCTGAAACCAAAACTTGCGCTGCCTAAACAACATACAAACAGCTAGAATGGAGGAGTAGCAAGTTGAGAACAGAATAACTAGGTTTCAGTTCCCACCAACATTCTTTGTGGCCTTGGGCACTGTTCCCTCTAAGCTGTGCGCGTGTGCGCGCGCGCGCACATACTTTACAACAGAGCGCACAAAAATTTCAGTTCTGATTCTTATAGAAAACAACACAGACGTCTTAAAATTTAAAAGTTGTTGTGTATTTCCAGTTTTCACAAGTTCTACAATATTTTCTAATGCAATCAATGTGGTGTACATACTGTATTCTGACGTGTAGTCAAATTTTAAAGTATATAACGCCGAGTGTAGTTATGTGGCGCACAAAAATTTAACCTTCTTTCAAAAGCTGCACAGCTGATATTTTATGTGCACACAGCCTACAGAAAATTAGAGGAAACATTGGCCTTGGGCAAGTTACTTAACCCTGCTTTGCCTCTGGTACAAACTTAGATAGTAAGCCCATGAGCAGAGCCAGTGAAAGAGCATTGGGCACTCTAGGTGCATTCTCGGCCTCCCAAAGATTTTGATAATTAAACTCCACAGTCATGGTCAACCCACAATTACCCCTCTCACAATCCTGTAAAAATGCAAAAATGAACATCATACATACATAGCGAAGTTCAATATTTAAAAGTATGTCTGTACCTGCTCTCTTTGCAGATGAAAGAACGTGCTAATGGCTATCTAAGTTTCTGGGGCTGTCAAGATCTGTTGTTTTGCTTTGACTGCTGCTGTTCTTTGCTGCCCCACACAAGCTGCCCCACACAAGAAGAATGGTCTAGAATTTGGCAGCTGGGATTTAATGTTAAAAAATTTAAGGTCATGCATTTGGGCTGCAGCAATACAAGGGAGCAATATAGTATAGGGGGTGAAGTACTTTTGTCCACTAAAGAAGAGCGGGACCTAGGCGTGGTTGTGTCTGATGATCTTAAAGTAGCTAAACAGCTAGAAAAGGCGACGGCAAAAGCTAGAAGGATGTTTGGGTGCATACGGAGAGGAATGGCTAGCAGAAAAAAGGAGGTGATAGTGCCTCTGTATAAGTCTTTGGTGCAACTTCATTTGGAGTATAGTGTGCAATTCTGGAGACCACACCTTCAAAAGGATGTGAACAGGATGGAGTCGGTGCAGAGGGTGGCTACTAAAATGGTTAGTGGTTTTCATTATAAAGCATATGAGGACAGACTTAAGGATCTTAATATGTACACCTTAGAGGAAAGGCGGGATAGAGGCGATATGATTAAGATGTTTAAATACCTCCGTGGCATAAATGTTCAGGGGGAGAGCCTCTTTCAGTTGAAAGCAAGTTCTGCTACGAAGGGACATGGGATGAGGGTGAAGGGGGATAGATTCAGGAGTGATATACGGAAATATCTTTTTATGGAAAGAGTGGTGGATCCGTGGAAGTCTCCCAGTGGAGGTAGTAGAGATGAGGACAGTAACTGAATTCAAAAAAGCATGGGACAAACACAGGATCTCTAAAGGAAAAAAGGGGACTGTTGTAGTTGTTGATATGGAAGGACAGACTAGATAGGCCATGTGGTCTTTTTCTGTCGTCATATTTCTATGTTTTTAAGCTGCTGCCCTAGGTGACCACCTAATCTTGTCTAATAGTTGGCTCGGCCCTGCACCAAGAACAGGAAAATACCAACTGTACTTGGATGTAATTTGCCTTGAATTACTATTGGAAAGGTGTAAACTAAATACAAATACAATTTAAAAAATGATGATCTTGGTGTCCATAGACAAAACAGCAGATCCCAAAAAGGGTGATAGGCAGGAAGATGTCATAGATCCCAGAGATTGGAGAGCTACAGGATGAGCAGAGGAAGACTATAGTATAACAGTGGTGCCCTTTTCAAGCAGCACATGCACCTGGCCCTAAAGTAAGTAAGTGCAGACTCTTCTTTGGCCTATGTGTTTGGAGTCCTAGGCAGTTGCCTTTGCCTGAATACAAATGCCACTGGGAGAAGATGCCCTCTGAGAGCAGTTGATAAGCACAGAGTGTATCCAGGCAGACTGGCTAGTGGAGCCTGCTGATACCTGCTTGCAGGAGGCCACAGGTTCATCTAGGCAAGACTCAGCCATCGATGGAGCCTCACATACATTCTGCCTGCAGATGCCACCCTTCCTTTGAGTTGGCAGCAGGTGCTGGCAGTCAGCAGGATTGGGCAAAAGGAACCAAGCAAGGCTGGACAGGACAGACTGAATCCCAAGCAAGGTGAAGCCAAAAGACGATGGTAAGATGAAAGCTGGACCTGAACAGTGAAGCAATTCTTGAAAGCAGAATTCCTACTTATGAAGTGCAGGAAAAGACCAAGGGCCTGATATTCAGTGCCGGGCAGCTAGCACTGCTAATGTGGTTAGCTGCCGGCACTGAACATTAATGCCGGGGTCATATCCGGCCCTAGAATTAAATATTGGTGTTCACTACTTGGCAGTGGCAATACTGATCTGCTATCCAGTTAGTGATATGCAGTGAAAGTTAGGTCAAGGTTTCCTGCATCTCGCTTTTTCCTCATATTGCTAACTGGGTAGCGGCTCAATATTGCCGCTGCCTGGTTAGCAACCTGTGTCAGCTCTGCTCCATCCTGGAGTGCCCTGACAGGTTAGCATTGGGATGTGTAGAGCCGGCAGCTGTGGACATTCAGCGGCATTAACCATGTTAATGCTGCTGAATATCCGTTCACCATGATGAAAGCTAACCATGTTAATCATTTTGAATATCGGGCCCCAAGTTCTAGCAATTGGTAACCAGGGCTCCTTTATAAATGTACTAAATAGGAAACAAGATAGCCATCAGAAGGAAATGTGGGTCATAGAGCTGTGAAGATTAATTTACTAATCCTGGAGAACCACAGCATCTCCTGCTGGTGGGAAGCAAGAGCTGTCTATTGCCATCCTTTGCTCTCCTATCCTGACATGAGGAAAGTGATAGGCGTCTTATTTCCCAAACGCTAGACAAAATCATATTAAGTTAGTCCAATAGAAAAGGTACTACCTTATATTATTTTTATATTCTTTATTTCCATTTATTCAAGAGGACTAACACAGAAACCATACTTTCTCCATTACATGCTTTGTGAACAGAAATCAAGCAAGGTTGGACAGGACAGACTGGATCCCAAACGAGGTGAAGCCAAAAGACAACGGTAAGAAGAAAGCTGGATCTGAACAGTGAAGCAACATATGGAAACATATTTAACATAGCTGGAACCCTGACAGTTCTGCAGCCTTACCAGCACTTTCTGGGAGCAATTTTCCAACTATTCACCCAAATGGAAAGTCTACGGCTACACTTTGTACCTAAAAGTTCTATGTGTCTTCCTTTAGAAAATGTCTGGGCTAGAGCGTATCCACAGGTTTTTTTTTGTACCTGCTTTTCATGTATGTGAAATGTCTATGGATAGTAACAGCCACAGATTTGAATATAAAATCTACACGTATTATTTTCTGATCCCGTCCAAAGTATGTTCCTCAGACCTCCTTGTACTTGACACATTTGACCTGAAAGAAGAACAGCGCCCAGTGTGGGACAAAATTCCCTTGGTAGAAAGGGATATATCAAATGTAATATTAAGTGACATGAAATGAAAGATGTGCATCCTGACCACTTGAGATAGCAAACAGGCAGATATGGCACTACCTTACTGACTTCTTTATTTCAACAAAGAATGTATTAAAAAAATTGGAGTAAAAAGGAGGATGTTGCAGTAGCTTCCCTATTTGACCGTTGTGAAAATCATTCTGAAGTCACGGGGCAGCGTAGCTGTGACACTTCCCCATCGTGACCTGAGGCTTTGTCTGGAGCAGGAGGAATTATAGCCATGCCTGAGGATTCTGGGAGTTTTCTAAATGGCTTTTGTGTTTTTGGTTATATGGGCATTGTTTAGATATTTCAGCGCTAGAGTGGAAAACATTAACAGAGCATTTATGGCAGCTCTTCTTGCATGGCTGAAATATTTTCTTTCGAGCTGTGACAAATATTTTTTTTGTTCCGAATATCTCATGATTGTATCTCCTTTTATGATTTGTTGTATTCTGCAAAATCCGAATGTTTCCTGTTATGTAAACTTCAGAAGCCAAAATGATCTGGGGAATATTGAACACTGATCTAAAAAAAAAGAAAAAGCTTTAAAAAAATAACTAAACAGATGGCAACACTTGAATAACAATTAGTATTTTTCAGAGGTATTCAGTTCTCGGACTGACTGTCTCCTTTCATACGTATTCTGTTTTGTAAACCATCCAAACGATTTGTGGAAGGAAGTGGTGAGCAGGGAAGGCAGAAGTGACACACACTGATACATCAGAGCACATAAGCCAGGGGTAACTGCATGCCTCTCACAAATGACACACACTCTTTTTTTTTTTTTTGTGGGTAAATGACTATAGCTTTATTTTAAAGAGGTTTTACGCCAAATTACAGCATGCAAGCAATTATTCAAAAACCTTATAACCATTCACAAATCCAGCACAAATGATCATACACAAACACAATATCCCCCACCCCACCCCTATAAAGACTCCCACAACCCTACACCCCTCACGTTCCCCAACCTCTTACCCCACACCGTATATAGTTTACAAATGTTTATGCACTAATTTATTGAGATTTCTAAAAAATGTTCAACGTTCTCTCCAAAATGTTTAACCTCTTCACTGTAAATGTTCATAATGTTCTATATAATGTGGTCATTGTATTTTACTCGGTTTCGGTTCCATGTAAACTTGTTTTGACTTATAGAAAAACGGTATATCAAAATTTGTTAAATAACGTGACTAAAGGTTGTATGCATATTTATCAACTCCTCCCTACATAGATTCAAGGTCATCAACTGTTAGCCATCCAATCCAACCACCTGAGGTAACCTCCTGGACATGATTCCTCTGATTGGCATCAAAGCCCCTTAAGAACTCGCTGTGCTAACTCCAGCAAGCTGAGACATCCCTATGCTGTCCTCTGCTACCGTCACTGAAAGCAACAGGTGGGTATAATGTGTCACATTTCCTGTAGTTATCGGCAGCGGAATGGTGCGAGTCACTGGGGCCATGACCTGGTCAATATTTCTGTCCAATACAACATCAACTAGAGAGCTTGGAGGTGGGGGCTGCAGATTGGTTTATTTTTCCCCTTTAATCCAAAAGGTGTTAGACTGCCGCTGCCTGCAGCACTCCCCAATCCCCCTATGGATTCCTCCTTATATACCTCATGTCACTACCTACACCATTCCTCACCTCTCTTCATTTGGGATCTGAAAGAACTTTGCAACTGCCTTTCCTTGTAAAAATTTTTATTTCCCACTTAGATAATTCCTTTTTTTTGTTTGTTTCATCACTTCCCTTCCTTATCCTCTTTTTACCTGCCTCCCTACACTTCTAAAATGTATTTTAATATTGGCTCATTTATTTTCTCTCATTATCCAGGCTCATTCCCTGTCACAGGCCCCACATTAACTAATAGATATATGGCCCAAGGTTATGCTCACCCTACCAGCAGAGAAAGCTCTGAAGAAAAATCTGGTGAGTATTCATATTCATGCCTTTCTCGACAGAGAACCCGGACCTCTCTCCACTGACAAACTGCTTTAATGCAGTATCCAACTGGCTCCAAACCCAAAACCTCCGAATTCAGCACAAGAAAACAGAACTTCACCACGCTGCCCTTTCTAAAGGTCAAGGAAGCAGAACTACAGTCCAAACCCACAATCAAGTACCTCGGAGTCACTTTAGATCAGTGCCTGGACATGAAGGTGCACATAAGCAACATAGTGAAAGCTGTGTAACATAAGATCCGAACCCTCAGGCACCTACGCTTCCTGCTAGAACCAGACGACTTCCGGACAATTTATCAAGCACTGATCATACCACATTTTGATTATGCAAATTCAATTCTGCAGGGACTCCCTCAAGTCACCCTAAACCCGCTGCAACTCGCGATGAACGCCGCAGCGAGAGTCCTACATGGAGCATCTAGGAAAGACCACATAACGCCCATCCTGAAACATCTCCATTGGCTCCCGATTCATGGCAGTCTCACATACAAAACCTTACTGCTGACTTTCAAAGCCACCAACGGGCTCTCCTCCACAACTCTAGAAGAGCTTATCCAGACCGTACCCCCTAACAGGTCCAGAAGATTGGTAGCGATCAATACACTGGTAGTCCCGAAATCAATAACCCAATGCACCCAGGCAACAGCAAACAGGGCGTTCAAATTCTGTGCGCCCAGATGCTGGAACACTCTACCTCCCAGCATCCGGGCAATCCCTGACCTAGCCCAGTTTAGGAAGGCCTTGAAGCACCATCTCTTCCTCCTGTACTACCTGGCAGACAGTGCTACAATAGCCTCTCCCACTACCTAGCCTATGCAGTACATCTGAACCTTATCACACAAAACACCCATGACTACGACTAGTGAGATACGACTTGTCATGTCGCCTAAATGTAAAATAGTTACCCCTGGTTATCCAAGTTTTAGTACCTGTTCCTTGTAAACACAGATCAGCCAATGAAATGTGTAAGTTTCTATGTTCCATGTAAACCGCACTGATGTTGAATAGCGTGGTATAAAAGAGACTGTAAATAAATAAATAAAATAAATATCTGATTATCAGCCCCTCAGACTGACTTCTTTGAGCAACTAAAGTGGATATGTACATAAAAAAATTCTCTACAAAGTTAATGTTCAGGTTTTTTTGTCATGTTGCTTAAAATTGCATTAACAGTTTCCTGCCAATATCCTGTAGTGGATAAACTTAACTTTCTTTGGAAAGGAAGTGGTTTTTAAACCCACACACTACAAGGCAGACAGATTTGTTTCTTCGGTTGTATGTGTGTTGAAAGACTTTCAGTAACAGATGTCCTAAGAGTGGGATTTTAGAAGGGACATCCAAGTGCAGTCTGGGACGTCTAAGCCAGAACATCTGGAAAAAAAAAGCAGGTATGTCCAAGTGCAGACATAATTTCACAAGCGTGGTCATGCTTGATATGGACGTCTGCGGGGCTGTCTACATAGACATCCCTAGAATAGTATTTCAGAACTTGGATGTCTAGCAATGGTTAGAGTAGTGGTCTAGGAATGGGGCAGTCGCGATTCAAATCCCACTGCTGCCATCATTGAAACTGTGCTGAATATTGGGGATGACAGTGCTTTCTTCTCTATACCCTCTAAATGTTCTTCAGCCAGAAGGAGCACTTTTTGGACACCTGTTCCTGCCAAGAGCAGGTCTAAGCTTATATGCAACTCTGGACGTCTAGGACATTTCTGAGATCAGGTTGGGACCTCCAGGTTACTAGAAATGCCCCAGGCATGCCTCCACCACACCCCTGTTCAGAGATGTCCACAGACCTGCCTTCTAAAATGGCTCCGCAGACATCTCCGTGCTTTGGTCATCTCTATGCTTGTTTTCAGACATCGAAAGCATGAATAGAGCTTCCAAAATGACCCCTAAATATTTGCCAAAGATATAAAACCTGGGGGAAGGGGAGGAGGAATCGTTATTCCTTTTGTCCCTCTAAAATCTTAGGGGTTGATATTCAGACTGGCATTATCTGGCTAGTACCACGGAATGTCCCCACAGACCACAGTAAAGATGCCCGATTCGTTTCGAGGCAGTATGTGGGTGGAGCTAGGGTGGTCCTAGCTGCTGTCTGATAGTGACAATATCCAGCTGCTACCCAGATAACTAAGCTGCAAAATGTTAGGACGGGTCAAACAACTGTCCTAACTTTACACAGTTTTGCTATCTGGTTAGCGATTGAATAATGCTCCTAGCTGGACAGGGGAACTTCTAGCTGGGAAAACTGGATATTCTGCACCAGAGAAACTCCAATGTGGAATACCCGGGTTTAGTTAAAGTGGCAGCCAGGCACTGCTGCTCCTGAATAGTTACCCCCTTAGCTTTTCCGCAATGAGTCAGGCAAATTTTAAAGGCTTTTGAAAACACCAGTCCAGTAGCAAATTCCATGAAGTGGCCTTTTAGAAGAGATGTCTAGGAAGAATCTAGGACGTCCAGAGCAGAACATTCATAAAACTGGTGAGTGGCAGCAGTGCTTTCTGAAATCGCTCCCTCTCCACCCCGGAAAAGGAATGCCCCAGTAACTGGTTCTGGAGATGGACTCTGTGCAGACAGCAAGGCCAGGTTCTTGCACGAGCATAGACCATTTTATAAATGTGGGCATCTTCGAAGCGTATGCCCACAAGAACCGGGCAATTGGACGTTCCAGCCTGAGTAGGTCAAAAGGGGGCCGTCTATGTTATGAGACTAGCAAGTCCTGCCCTGCCACTTCAGATACTCAGACATGCGATAGAGGACCAGTAATATGTTTGGAGTATGTATTCAGGGGCAGGTTTCTTTGGCCATGAAATGGTAACCACAGAGATGTAAGTGCATTATGCTCGTCGCCATGGAAGTGTTGCAGCCATGAAAGAAGCACGTTTTTGTATCTTATTCATGGTCAGGAGCAGCTACAGGCATGGGGGCCGCAACAACCAAGACCTGATGTGCTTGAGCCATTCTGCAATTGCACCACCACTGCTTTGCTCTACCCAGGGCATGCCTCCACCATGCCCCCATGCTACCTGGATGTTCTTACACTGGGGAGGTCTATATACCTGGTTTCTAAAACAGCATTAGGGATGTCATCATGATTGGCAGACCTAAGTGCCCATTTTCAGACATCCAACTCACACATTTATTTATTTTTTTTAAAAGTGCCATCAAGTTAATGCTGATTCCTGGCAACCCAGCAGCCCCTGGGTTTTCTTGGCAAGGGATGACCAGAAGTAGATTGCCAGGCCTTTTCTTCCAAGGCAACAGAGAGTAAAGTGATTTGCCCAAGGTCATAAGGAGTGCTTATTGGAATCAAACCCTGCTCCTTTGGGTATTAGGCTGTGGCACTTAGCACTAGGATACTCCTCCACTGCAACTCACAAATGCAATGTGTGCCTTTGAGTCAAGGCTGACTCCTGGTGATACAGCAGCTCTTGTGTTTACTTGGCAGTGTGACCAGAAGTAGATTGCCAGGCCTTTCTTCAGAGGCAATAGAGGTCACAACAAGTGTTAATGGGAATCAAACCCTGGTCTTCTAGTTACCAATGCAGTGCTCTAACCATTAGGCTACTCCTCCATTCCCAAATAGAGCTTCTAAAATACACCTCATAGTGTTTTTTGCAGCTTAATGACCTTATAAAATGGCACAAGTGAGCCGAATCTTCTGTCACACAAACGCCAATCAGGAAACCAACATTGAACTGTCATCTACTATAAGGTTAGAAAGTACAACAAACCTGCAGATACAAAATCCAATATTGTATAGTCGTCTAAGTCATAGTAACATAGTAATATAGTATATGACGGCAGATAAAGACCAGCATGGTCCATCTAGTCTGCCCAGCAAGGCGGCAAGAATAGGTGCACCTGCCACTCTGTGCAGGTCACCTCTCCCCATGCCTTTGTTTAGGGGTGTACCCACTGCTCCATGTAAGTTGCCCCTATTTGTTCAAATACAAGAGATAGTTAAGTTTATTTTGATTTTATCTTGTTGCTATAAAGGGATCCACTGTGTCAGTCCCATGCCATTTTGAATTCTGTCACCGTTTGCCTCCACCACTTCCATCAGGAGGGCATTCCAAGTAGCCACCACCTTTTCAGTGAAAATGTATTTCCTGACATTGCCTTTCAGTTTACCCTCTTGCAGCTTCATGTTATGCCCTCTAGTTTTACAGCTTCCCCGTCTTTGGAGGCGGTTTGTTTGTCCATTAATACTCTTTACGTATTTAAAAGTCTGAATCATATCTCCCCTGTCCCTCCTCTCCTCCAGAGTGTACATATTTAGGTCTTCAAGTCTCTTCTCATAAGTCTTATGATGCAGGCTCCAAATCATTTTGGTCACTTTCCTCTGAACCACTTCCAGCCTTTTTATGTCCTTTGCGAGATACGATCTCCAAAACTGAACACAATATTCCAAGTGAGGCCTCACCAGCGACTTCTACAGTGGCATTAGTACCTCTTTCTTTCTGTTGGTAATTCCTCTCTGTACGCAACCCAGCATCCTTCTGGCTTTTGCCACTGCCTTGTCACACTGTTTCGCCACATTGATTTCATCAGAAAACATCACACTGAGTTCTTTCTCCAGGTCCTTACACATCAATCTCTCGCCCCCTATTGCATACAATTCCCTTGGATTTCTGCTTCCCAAGAGCATGGCACTGCACTTCTTCACATTAAATCTTCAATTGTTTCAACGCCATCACTGACTGGTTACTATCTCAAAATCTCCGCATAAACTTCAAGAAGACTGAAGTTCTGTTCATATCAAGGAACAAAGATTTCTCCCCTCCATCCTCCCTAAGGGTAAGAGATGCGGAACTCCCTAGTAAACTCTCCATTCGCTACCTAGGGATTACTCTGGACCAGCATTTCGACTTTAAGGAGCACATACGAAACACCACCAGATCTGTCTATAATAAAATTAGAACGCTAAGGCACCTCAGGCCCATGTTACCTCATAATGACTTCCGGACCATTTTCCAGGCCCTCATTCTACCACACTTTGATTACGCAAATGTTGCCCTGTATGGACTCCCCAAGAACACCCTTAATCCACTACAACTCGCTATGAATGCGGCTGCGCATGTGCTCTGTGGTTTAGCAAGATCAGACCATATCACCCCGATACTTAAGGAACTCCACTGGCTACCAATTCATTGCAGGTTAACATACAAAATCCTTCTCATCATCTTCAAGATCATCAATAACCTAGCCCCCACGACACTCAGCGACCTTATCACCCTCACCCCAAAAAACAGAATCAGAAGGTCAGTGACTGACAATACCTTGATCATCCCTAAAGAGTCCATCAAGTGCACCCAGACGACCAAGAAAAGAACCTTCGCCTTCTACGCCCCAAAATGCTGGAACGAACTTCCACCAGAAATTAGATCCATCAAAGACCTTATTCAGTTCCGTAAGGCAATCAAACACCACATTTTTCTACTTCACTTTGCACAAGCATCCACCCCGCCTCTGCTCACCCACACACCAATGCCCACAAACCTTTCATGCTCTACATAAATAACCCTGTCACAAATATTTTTGAGCTTGCCTTAGCCCTTCTTGAATATTCCAACCTAATCTAATTGTGTTTTTGTACATATGTTTATAGTTACCCTGTTGCTCCAAGTTTAAACTCCTGTTACAATGTAAGCACAGAACAGTCTTCTGACTGTGCAACCTTTGTTATATGTAAACCGCACTGATAACAAATAGCGCGGTATATAAAAGTTGTTAAATAAAATAAATCTTAACTGCCAAGCATTAGACCATTCTTCTAGCTTTGGTAGGTCTTTCCTCATGTTCTCCACTCCCTCAGGGGAGTCCACTCTGTTGCAAATTTTGGTGTCATCTGCAAAAAGACAGACTTTTCCATTCAGCCCTTTGGCAATATTACTTATGGATATATTGAACAGTACCAGTCCCAAGACCGAACCCTGGGGCACACCGCTCATCACCTTCCTTTCATCCGAGTGGGTTCCGTTTACCATCACCCATTGTTGTCTGTCAGTCAACCAATTTCTGATCTGGTTCACCATCTTGGGACCCATCTCCAAGCTGTTGAGTTTATTGATAAGCCTCCTATGAGGAACAGTATCAAAGGCTTTGCTGAAATCTAGGTAGATCACATCCATCACATGCCCTTGATTTAGTTCTCTGGTCACCCAGTCAAAGAACTCAATCAGATTTGTATGGCAAGGTCGCCCTTTGGTAAAACCATGTTGCCTCAGATCATGCAACCTGTTGGTTTCGAGGAAGTCCACTATTCACTCTTTCAGGAGCGCCTCCATTACTTTTCCTGCCACAGAGGTAAGGCTTACTGGCCTGTAGTTTATTTCTTCCCTATTACCACTTTTGTGGAGAGGTACCACATCAGCCCTTCTCCAGTCCCATGGAACCTCTCCTGTCTCCAAGGATCTATTAAAAACATCCTTTAAAGGCCCTGCAAGAACGTCTCTGAGCTCTTTCAGTTTCCTGGGGTGTATCCCATCTGGTCCCATAGACTTGTCCACTTTCAGTTTTGCAAGCTGTTCTAACACATCATCTTTTATTTATTTATTTATTTATTTATTTATTTAACATGTTTTATATCCCGCCTTATCCTTCAATCAAAGCGGCCACAGTACGATACAATACATTTCAATACATGACACATGTACAACAGAGATTACATTACAAGTTTTGTATCCCACCTTTTCCTTAAATCAAAGCGGTTAATACAGCACAAGTTACACAAAAAGGTAGGGAAACAAGCATCAGATTGTCAGAACATAGACACATACATAGGGAAATACAATACATACCTTACATTATAATTAACTACACAAAGCAAAACAACAAACAGAACCAACATAGATCAGCCATTTCCTTGATACCCCACGGACCTACGCCTAAGGGCCACGCCAAAGGGCCCTTTGGCGTGGTCCTTAGGTGCGGGCCCGCAAGGCGCGGGCGCGCCGTTGTAATGGCGTCTTTTAAATCCGTTGCTGCCCCGATGTGATTGGCAGATGCCGTTCAAACAGCTGATCGTTGGTGGAATCGGGGAGGAAGGGGGAGCTCCCGCTCTCACCCCCGTCGACGCCGCTGCTTCACTGAAGCTGCTGGCAACGGCTGTCCTCATGCCGTTCAAACAGCTGATCGTTGGTGGAATCGGGGAGGAAGGGGGAGCTCCCGCTCTCACCCCCGTCGACGCCGCTGCTTCACTGAATGGTGAATGGTGTGGTATCTACTCCATTACCATTTGTATTTTTGTCAATAACAGGTGGTCCTTCTCTGGGATTTTCTCTAGTGAAAACAGAGCAGAAGTATTCACTTAGCATTGTCGCTTTTTCAATGTCACTTTCCACGAATCCATTCTCAGCACTTTTTGAGTCCTGCAATTTCACCTCTGATTTTCCTCCTCTCCAGAATATACCTGAAAAAAGTCTTGTCACCACACTTCACATCTTTAGCATCTTTTCTTCTGCCTTTGATTTTGCCATCCTTATTTCTCGTTTTGTCTCTTTTAGTTTGATGTTGTATTGCTTCTATGTTCCTCTGTCTGGAAGCTTCTGAATTTTGTGAAAGCTGTGTTTTATGCCTCTATTTGTGCAGCCACTGCTTTGGAGGACCAAATAGGTTTCCTTTTCCTCTTGTTTTTATTTGCTTTCCTTACGTATGTATCTGTTCACCTGTTATTGCTTTCTTTAGTTTAGCCCATTGCAATTCCACTTCCTTTAACCCCTCTCACCCTACCAGCTCCTCCTTCAGGTACTTGGCCATTTTACTAAAGTCAGTATTTTTGAAGTCTAAGACTTTGAGTTTGCTGTGATTGAATTCCACCTTGACCTTTATCTCAAACCACACCGTGTGATGATCGCTGCTGCTCACATGGGCACCCATCTGGATATTCGACACGCTATCTCCATTGGTGAGCACTAAATCCAGCATGGTCAGTTCCATCACCTTTTGTTTAAGTAGCGCATCTTGGAAGGCATCCACAATTTTTTTACTTCTTTCCAGAGTTGCGGAAAGAACACTCCAATCCACATCGGGTACATTAAAGTCACTCAATATGATTACTTCCCCCTTCATGGCTATCTTTGCAATATCAACAATGAATTCGCTATCCATTTCTTTGGTTTGAGTCTGAGGCCTGTAGGTTCTAGCAGTATGGATGACAGTGCCATCTCCTCTTTGCAACACAATCCACAGCGCTCCTTCTTTTCCCCACTTCCCCTACATTTCAGCAGCTTTAATATTGCTTTTGACATACAGGGCTACTCCTCCTAATTTTCTACCCTCTCTATCTCTTCTAAATAGATTATAGCTAGTTATCAAGAAAGAAACATCCTAATTGGGCTGTTCATAATTTTCAGGCTACTGTGAAACACAGAGCCTTCTGCAAAATACATAGTAAATTAATCCTCTTAATGTTTGCTGCTTCTCAGTATTCAAGCAAATTTGACTGCTATCCCTAAGGAGAAAATAGATATTTTCTAGGATAGTGCACATACAGAGCATCAGTCCTAGCTTATGGACCCTTAAAGGGTAATTTTATAAGAGGGCACCTACTTTTAAGTGTGAAAGTAAGTGTTGACTTAGGTGCAAATTTATAAAGACATATAGGCGGTTATGGCTTAGTTGTGATTTAGGACGTCTAAAGACATGCATGTGGATGTCAGAAACACAGAGATGTCTCCGAAGCCATTCCACAAATGACATTTACAGACATCTCCAGTGCAGGGATATCCAAGTAGGCAAGGGAGTTTGGTGGAGGCATGTTTGAGGAGGTGCAATGGACTTGCACGTTACTTTTCGATTTCAGGAACAATGAGAATGTCTGCAGGCATGTCCACATTTAGACCTGCTGCAGGCATGAATAGGCATCAGGAAAATGCTTGTTTGGCCTTAAAACATCCAGAGGGTGTAGATAAGATGGAGAGTTAAGTGAGAAGTCTAAGATCACAAAGACCCACACTGGGATTTGAACCATTATGCTATTAAACATCCATGTTCTGAGATGTTATTCTGAGAACGTCTATGTAGATGTCTCTATAGATGTCCATATCGGGCATGTTCATGTTTCTGAAATCATGCCTGAACATGCACAAGCCTACTTTTTTTTCTAGATGTTCTGGCTTTGATGTCCAACATTACATTTGGACATCCCATTGTAAAAATGTGCTTTTATGTGTCTATATATAATAGTAACATGTAACATAGTATATGACAGCAGATGAAGACCAGTATGGTCCATTTAGTCTGCCCAGCAAGGCGGCAAGAGTAGCTGCACCTGCCACTCCATGCAGATCAACCCTCCCCATGCCTTTGTTTAGGGATGTACCCTCCGCTCCGTGTACGTCGCCCCTATTTGTTCAGATGAGGGAGGAGTGGCTCAGTGGTTGGGACAGGTTACCTTAAGCAACCTCAGGCCGGAGGGACTGGGGTCTCTAGTCACATGGCCACTCCTTGTGGCCTTGGGCAAGCCACTTAACCCTCCATTGCCTCAGGTACACTTAGATTGTGAGCCCTTCAGGGACAAGTGAATAAAAAGTACCTGTTAGTATACATGTAAACTGCACTGATTCTAAAGAGCGCGGTATAAAAAAAGAAAAAGAGATAGTTATGTTTGTTTTGATTTTATCCTGTTGCTATAATGCTAGCGTAAGTGGCCTAATGTATGTCTACATTCTATATGGGGACATTTGCACCTGCCGATAATTTTTCACTATGTGTGTAGATGATGACATTTTATAACGTCAGGCTGGCTCAACCATTAGGTAAGACCAGGTGGTTGTATAGGGCAGCAGCTTCTGAGGGGTGGCAAAGAACAGCAGCTGTCAACAATAGATCCTGACAGCCCACAGAAACTCAAAGAGCCACCAGCACATTATTTTACCTGTAGGGAAGTAGGTGCACACATAAATAGAAAACACAGGGGGGATGTTCAGCTGCTGAACTTTGAACCCAGATATTCAATGGCGGGACTGGCATTGAATATCCAGGTTGGCTAGATAGCGTGTTAGCTAACTGGCTAATGGTGATATTCAACTGCTGGCTGGCTAGCTAAAGTGGCGAAAGTTATGCAAGCCTTTCAGGTGCCTAACTTCAGCCACTTTAGGATAACCGGCTAGTGGCTGAATACCACAGCTAACCAGTTATCCCTGGCTGCTGCCCCCAGAATGCCCCAACACTAGCAAGGGGCATTTGCAGGTCTACAAACCACCTATGTGGCTTTGAATAGCCCCACGTCTTCTGCAAAAAGATTTTTAGCTAATAATCCAACAAATTTGCAGGAATCAATATTTATTTGAATTTACTATTAATCAAAAATAACTCCTTCTCCAGATTTGATTACTTCAGTCATCATCTACTGTATGCACCTACTTCAAGAGTCTGAATGCGAAAAAATGTGTATGTTCTTTCTTAAGAAAGAGAAACAAAAAATCTTTGGGTCGATACTGAACTGTGAATATTGAACTGTGGTGGTCAGCATCTTTTTTTTTTTCTTCTAAACACCAGCTGCTGTGGCTGAAAATATTGCAGCACCGAATATGCAGATACTGCCGTAAGGATCACCACTATCCATATAAAGGCAACATTCAGCCCAATTATATGGATAGCCCTCACTCAGGGGCGGCCCAAGGGGGGTGCGGGGCCATGTGTGGAGACTCGGTGCATGGTCTCTTTTGCATAAGGGCCTCATTTGCATAAATATTTGCATAATGTTACCAGACAGTAACTTTTAGTAAACATGCCTCTTAATGCGTGTATGGATAAAGAAAGACTAAAAGATTTCTACATTACTATAATCCAGTGCCAACCTCCAGGCACATTAGAAACTAATACAAACATTGCCCATTTAAACCCATAGCAAACCCGCCGTATCATAACAGCACTACCGGGACTCACAAAGCACCAGACCCTATCTATCAAAAGGCAACACTGCAAATATTAAACCAATACATTTCAGAGAATAACAATACATGACCTACTGGGGAAAGAGAACAAGTGGCAATGTCAAATAGGAATTACATAAACAGAATACCTCAGCTCAGTTACACATGCAGAACACAGACCATCACCAAACAAAGAACAAGGAATCACAATTTAGAAACAGGAAGACAATAATTAAACTGGGAACCCAAAAGCCAAACTTGGAATGTACAACAACACTGTAGAAATAAAACTATTAATTAATTTCCTCTTGTACTAAAAAAAGTGCAGACGTTAATGATGCACATTTCCCAGAGCTGACATATTCCAGTTAATAAATTCAAAATATAAAGAGAGATTTTTCTACCTTTTTGTGCATTTCTTTTTCAGTTGTAATTGCTCCAGCCACTTTCTTCTGGTTTCTTCGTGTCTTCTGCTAACTCTCCATCGTCTGCTGTCCATTTGTCCTTTCTTCTCCTAGTTTTTTTCCATTCTCTCTCTATATCTGCTTTAACATACTAATCTTTCTCCTTTTGCTCTTTTCTCATTCCTATTTCATCCACTCAAATTTTACCCCTCCATCCTCAATCCCTACTTACTCTCCCAATACCCGGCCAATTGTAGATTTTTCTTCCCTCCCACACAAAATATTTTTCCCCTCTCCATTTCACTCTCCCAGCTCCATCCCATTCTAATCCTCCCCCAACATCAGCTCCCTTCTAGTTCCAGGCCCACCCAGCATCCGCTCCCTTCTAGTCCCTGCATCAGCCCATTTCCAGTCCTATCCTAGCCCCACCATCAGCCTATTTCCAGTCCTAGCTCCCCCATCCATTTCCAGTCCTATCCAAGTCCCTCCATCAGCGCATTTCCAATCCCAGCCCCCCATCAGCCCATTTCTAGTCATTTCCTAGCCCCACCATCAGCCCATGTCAAATCCTAGTTCCCCTCCACTCAGCCCATTTCCAATCCAAGCCCCCCATGAGCCTACTTCCAGTTCTAGTCCCTCCATGAGTCCATTTCAATCCAAGCCCCCACCACAGCCCATTTCCAGTCCTATCCTAGCCCCTCCATCAGCCCATTTCCTGTCTTAGCTCTCCCCCACCACTCAGCCCATTTCCAGTTCTAGCTCCCTCCCTTCACAGCCCATTTCCATTCAAAGCCCCCCTCCCCATCAGCTATTTGCAGTTCAAGTCCCCCCTTCCACTCAGCCCATTTCCAGTACTAGCAACCCCCCCAGCCCATTACCAGTCCTAAGCCCCCCATCACACCATTTTCAGTCTTAGCCCTCCCCATAGCCCATTACCAGTCCTAACCCCCCCATCAGCCCACCTCCAGTCCTAACCCCCATCACCCTATTTCCAGTTCTAGCCCCCCCCCCATAGCCCATTACCAGTCATACCCCCCCAGCCCATTACCAGTCCTAACCCCTCATCTCCCCCATCAGCCCAGGGAAACCTTAAAAGAAAAAAGAAACTTGCTGCTGCTGCCGCTCTGGCAGCAGCAGAATGAAGTGTCTCCTGCAGTCAAGTGTCTCCCGCGGGACTCTCCCGGCTGCCTGGCAGAGCCTGCCTCAATCACTCTCCTCGGTGTGGCTTTCAGAGCCACGAAGGGAAAGTGTCCCTCTCACGGCTCTGTTAATCTGCCGGGGCTGATGGGAAATTTCACATCCTCACAGTGCCGTAACATAAGGTGCCACATAAGGTGCCCTATAAGGCACTCCATAGGGCACATTATAAAGTGCCCTGTCCGCCAAGGCACCTTATAATATGCCCTATGAGACACCTTAGGTTAGGGCACTGTGAGGGTGTTTTTGCTGGTAGCACAGATTTAAATTAAAAGAAAAAGCTTCAGACAGCCGTATTAAATAACACCACTGTGGGATAGAACCCATGACCTCTGCCTCTGCAGTCATTGTAGTAACCAGTGAGCTACATCTCTATAGCTTCTAACACAGCACTGGCTCGCTAGAGAAAGACTGCAGGTCACCGCACAAACTGTCTGCTGTGGTTACCAGGATAGGGTAAACCCATCTGATCACAAGATGGGGTATGCGCCTCTATAGCACTCCGGCCTGGTAGGGGGAACTGACCGTGTGTGTTACTGGCACGGAGTAGCTACAGGACCTGACATTGTGCGGTTCCTGTGCTCACCCTGAAGGTGAGGTGGGACGCCCAGCACCAGGTCCGCAGCACCTGGCTTGGCTGAGATAGGCTGTGCTGCAGGTCGCCATCAGTGCCAGTGTGTGACAGGTAGTCCTTGCAGACACACCTAGCATATACCTGTGTCCATCTGTATTTCCCAGTCACGTCTAGCCTTTGTGGACTATGATGCACCCAAAATAATGCATATCCAGCATGGTTGCCATGGTCATATGTTATAAGAGTAGGTGGTGGTTGGACCCAAAAGCGGATTATGTAGCCCCACCCAACCCGCCCTCTCTGGGTCAGGGTGGGGGACAGGATCTCACACCAACAGATCCACATTCTACATCTCTGCAATGGAGGCAGTAGAGGGGACCATCAAGCCCAGTCCTGCTGGGGAATAGGCACCCTCCAGGGCAGTCAATGCAGATCTGTATGT
Organism: Ichthyophis bannanicus; assembly: GCA_033557465.1. Lineage (NCBI taxonomy): Eukaryota > Metazoa > Chordata > Amphibia > Gymnophiona > Ichthyophiidae > Ichthyophis > Ichthyophis bannanicus. The sequence continues at coordinate 553,022,820 of CM066033.1, forward strand.
ATCACAGGGCACTGGCAGACAAGCAGTAGGCCTGAAAAGGCTCAGCTGCCTCCAGCACAATCTGACATTCACCAGCAGAGGGCACAGTCAGTCTCCACCCGCTGCACCCTGCAAGGTGTTCCAGCCATACACATGCTAACTGCAGACAGTCTGCTAGCTAATACATAGTGCATGTTCCTGGAGGAACTGTGTGCATCCAAAAGTGGGATGTAAGAACACACACACCAAGCAAGTATGTCAGTGATTGGGCCCCAAAAAAGGGAACTCATAGATATCATTTGAGAGAAACACTGTATAGCACTATGTGGGAACCTAGCCATGCCATGGTCACTGCTCAGTCAGGGTGAGAGTGACCTCCCAGCATGATATGCTGTGGCCACCCTGTCCATGCAGGTGGTAGTCAGGCACTATAATGTCCCAGCCATTGCCCTATGCCCTGTGCAGATGCATCCTGCCCAGACCGCCGTGTCTGGGCCATATCCACAATACCTTGCTCCTCATTATGCACATTGGCGGGCTAACACTGGAGACAGTGCAAGCATTGGGGGCTCAGTAAGGTGTAGGCAGCCACAAAACACTGGATAGACATACACACACTCCCACACCTATTTCAGCATTGTGCAAAGATAGAGGTGGTTGGCAGCCCTGGCTGCCACACCAGTCCTGGGCACAGTGCAGGCATTGCTAAGGTATGCAGGTGCTAGTATTGGTAGCTGCTGCTCCGGCAGGGCCCAACAGCCTGACTCTCCATGATTCTTTGGATAGTGGAGCCTGTGGGTGTGGGTGTTTGTGCCCCTGTTGGCCGATGCTCTAGGGCAGAGGTTCCCAACTCTGGTCCTGGTGGGCCAAACACGATTCAGGTTTTCGGGCTGTCCCTAATGAATATGCATGAGATACATTTGCATACAATGGGGGCACTGTATACCAATGCATCTCATGCATATTTATTAGGGACAGCATGAAATCCTGAATGGTGTTTGGCTCTCCAGGACTGCAGTTGGGAATCTCTGCTCTAGGGACTGCACATGTTTATGGTGTATGTGCGCTGTAGGGTAAAATATAGGGACATAGTCTGCAGGAGCCACAGCTGGGACTTCAACCTGTGACCTTCTGCCCCTGAACACACTGGCTGTATGAAGTGCACCAAACTGTTGCCACAGAGGCAGGTCATTCCCTGGGGATACCATTACTGTTCATCAGACAGACCTTGTATGTTGCACTGCATGCCACCCATCTGAACAGGGCTTGGCCTTGGTGTGCTGTGGGCAGATACCACTGCCCCCTCCACCACCAGCACCCCTCTGCCACCATGCTGACATGCCCTTATGCTAGTGGTGCTGGTGGTGCACAGTTCCAGGCCATCCAGTGTGCTGGTGGCGGCTGCCTATGGTGTGGGATCTGGGGTAGGGGTGCCTACATGGACATCCGCGCTTTCTCCCGGCACCGCCTGTCAATGTTATGTGCCCTTTGGGCTACCTGCTGGGTGCTGTCCCCTGGACACTGTGGGACACACACCCGTGGGCATGTTTGACCTTGGTCAATTGCTGATTTGCAGTTTCTGCATTCCTATGTGCCACCTAGGCATCTGCCTAGTCAACCCTGTGCCCCAGCTGCCCCACTGCATGTCCCACCTGCAGCCCCCTGTACCCCATTTGCAGCCTCACCGTAGTGCCCTTTCGTACTTGGGCACTATGCTGTTGCTGCACATGTATCACTACTATCAATTTTCTTGGTTTCCCTGCCTTTGCTGTACATTGCTGACTGAACTGGTTTCTCTCTCCTGCAAATGTGCCTCTAACGCGAGGTTTTCACTGGCGTTAATTTTCAGACCTTCATTTCACAGCATTAGTGTGCCTGGAGCCTCTCCCTGCCCACTCTCCGCCCATTGACCCCTTCTCTCCACCCTCTGGGGAGCCTTACTCCACCCTCTATGTGCCTTAACGCCACTGGAGACGTTATCACGTGAAACCTCACGTTATCGCGCGAAACCTCACGCTATCACGCGATAACATTACGTATCACGCGCTAACTGCGCCGCTGCAACGTTATCGCTGTTTAGTAAACATCCCCCTTAGTCCTTCTATTTTTTGATGGAGTAAACCGTCTATGTTTATCCATTCTACTCCATTTATTAATCTATAGACCTCTATCATATCTCCCCCAAGCTGTCTTTTTTCCAAGCTGAAGAGTCCTAATCTTTTAAGTCTTTCCTCATAGGGGTATCCTTCCATCCCCTTTACCATTCTGGTAACATAGTAATAGTAACATAGTAAATGATGGCAGATAAGGATCAGTATGGTCCATCTAGTCTGCTCAGCGAGGCGGCAAGAGTAGCTGCATCTGCCACTCTGTGCAGGTCACCCCTCCCCATGCCTTTGCTTGGGTGTGTACCCACCACTCCATGTGGGTCACCCCTATTCGTTGAGATATAAGAGAGCGTTATGTTTATTTGATTTGTGTGGCTCTTTATTTTGATTTGGTGGCTCTTCTCTGTACCTTTTCTAATTCCGCTATATCCTTTTTAAAATACAGTGACCAGAAGTGCACACAATATTCAAGGTGCAGTCGCACCATGGAACGATACAGAGGCATTATAATATTCTTTGTTTTATTCTCCATTCCTTTCTTATGATTCCGAGCATTCTAGTTACTTTCTTGGCTGCCACTGCACACTGGTCGGAGGGTTTCAATGTATTATTCACGATGACACCTAAATCTTTCTTCTGAATGGTGATTCCTAATATGGAACCTTGCATCATGTAACCATAGTTTGGGTTGTTCTTTCCTAGATGCATATCTTTGTACTTGTCCATATTAAAGTTCATCTTCCATCTGGACGTCCAATTTATCAAGATGCTCTTGCAATTTTTCACAATCCTCTTGTGTTTTAACAACTTTAATTATGTGTCATCTGCAAATTTGATAACCTCACTCATTCCCATTTCCAGGTCATTTATGAATGTTAAAAAACAGCAGGTCCAGCACAGATCCCTGGGGAACTCCACTACTCCATGTATTGTTTCTAATTTCTGACACACATATTTATCCTTGTTCATTGTTCCATGTAAACAGTTGAAACATACTGCTATATAATGTTCTATGTAAACCGTCCTGATTTGTAGAAGGACGGTATATAAAAAATGTTAAATATATAAATAAAATAAATAAATATTCACCTTTCTCCTTTGAGAAAATTGGCCATTTACCCTATTCTCTGCTTTTTATCTTGTAACCAGTTCCTAATCCACAATAGTAGACAGCCTCCTATCCCATGAATTTTTAATTTTGCCAAGAGTCTCTCATGAGAGACCTTATCAAAGGCTTTCTGAAAATCCAGATACACTATATTCACTGGCTAACCTTTATCTACCTGCTGATTCACACCTTCAAAAAAATATTAGTAAAACAGATTAGTAAAACAAGACTTCCTTGGCTAAATCCGTGTTGGCTTTCTCCCATTAAACCGTAATATTCTATCTACATGTGAAGTAATTTTATTCTTTATAATGATTTCTACCATTTTGCCTAGTACTGACATCGGGCTCACCGGTCTGTAGTTTCCCGGTTCACCCCTGGAACCCTTTTTAAAAATTGGCATTATATTGGCCATTCTCCAATCTTCAGGTACTATAGATGATTTTAATGATAGCTCACAGATTACTAATAGTAGGTCTGCAATTTCATATTTTAATTCTTTCAACACTCTTGGATGTATATCATCCGGTCAAGGTAATTTGCTACTGTTCAGTTTATCAAATAGTTGTAATACATCTTCCCGGATTATCGATTATTTCTTTCAATTTTTCTAATATATCACCTTTAAATACCATTTCAGGCATGGGTAATTTCCCTACATTTTCTTCAGTAAAGCAAAGAATTCATTCAGTCTCTTCACTATGGCCTTCTCCTTCCTTAGCGTCCCTTTTACCCCTCTATCATCTAATGTTCCAACTGACTTTCTCACAGGTTTTTTGCTATGAATGTACTTGAAAGAGTTTTTATTATTCATTTTTGCTTTCACAGCAGTGCCTTGCATCTGACTTGCCAGTGCATAGGTTGTTTCCCATTTTGTCATTTGGCTCCATTTTCCATTTCCTGGAAGATCTTTTTTTTGGCTACAACAGCCTCTCTGACCTCACTTTTAAACCATACTGGCAGTTTTTTGGCCTACCTTCCAGTTTTCTTAAAGCTGGAAGGCAGGCCAAAAAACTGGAAGGTAGGCAAAAAACTGGAAGGTGGCCAAAAATATGGAATACATCTGATCAGGGCTTCCAAGATACTATATTTAAACAACACCTATGCTTGATGAAAAGAGCCACCTGTTTCTGGAACATTTTGGACCCCTAAAGTACCTCCCCCCACTCTAAACTGTGTAAACTCCCTCCTCCCTATTACACCATCTCTATCTGACAATAATCTCCCCCATCTTTGCTCAAGGTAAACTATTCAACTCATGTAAATAAGTTAAAGTTTCATGTAGAAGGGATCACGTGATGCAGTGAGGAAGGCAGCAGCATCTCTGCCTTGCTCTGAGGGCTCCCGTCCAATTTAAAGGATTGAGCTGTCTGACCCCCCGAGAATAGTGCTTTTTGGGAGTGAGAGGATAATTGGAGTGAATTATTGTCACTGGACGGTGGCATGGATTACTGAGACCGCATGGCAATGAAAGTAACGAGGAAAGAAAGAAGCAGGATAGTGGAGGACAAAATAGCGGCTAAGCCTGTATCGAGCCTGAGAATGGAGCATAATATAGACATGGTTGAAAAGGTTATGCATGCAGTTGTAGCAACATTGGAGAGTCGCTTTCAGGGACTGTCCGAGCAGTTGACGCAAGTGGGTCAATCGATCAATGAATTTGGTACAAGGATGGAGCAGGCGGAACAACGCATATCGACTATTGAGGACACACAAAGTACACAAACTCAGCAAATACGGAGACTGGAGGAATTACTCAAAAAACAAGAGGAAAAGCTCGATGATTTGGAGAATCGTGAAAGACGGAAAAATTTAAGATTTGTGGGGATACCAGAGGCGATAAAGGATGGCGAGCTTAGAGGATATTTGGAAACATGGTTGGCAAAGAACTATGCATTAGACACCAAATTGGGCTCGCTGAAGATCGAGAGAGCGCACAGATTAGGAGTGAAGAGAGGCCTAGGAGATAGGCTGTGAGTGGTAATTGCTCGGTTTTTGAACTATGCTCAAAAGGATGATGCAATCAGAGCTGCGAAAAAGCAGAGAGCACAGGCACAAGGCAGCACAAAGGTTTTGATTTTTCAGGACTACTCTACTGTGGTTTAGTAAAAAGCGGAAAGAATATTCCGAAACATGTATGGCACTGTCCAAATGTGGAGTACGCTTTGCTTTATTGTACCCGGCATGCTTAAGAGTTGACCATAACAATAGACAGCGAATGTTTGAAACACCTACAGAGGCTAGTAAGTTTGTGTCAGAGCTGAGACGGGATATGAGAGACGACACATCTAGAAGCTCGCAAGCAGCGGGCAGAAGTATTTGAAGGACAGTCCATGGCTGGGAAATTTGTGAGAGACTGTTGCTGACGCTGCGCGTGGCAAAGAGGACCGGGTTGATACCAGGAGAAGGACTACTCGAAGGACAATAAAAGGGATGAGGGTTATATATGATTGTAGAGCTGGGAGGGAGGGGAAACGGGGGGGGGGAGTGATGGAAGGATTGTGTATATGGTTATAGATTAGTTAAAGGAGGATTACGGTTGAAGGTTTGAAAAAAGGGGGAGGGAGGGGCGGGGCTGAAGGTGAATGGGAATAAGGGAGGGTTGTTGCAATAATGGAACAATGGGGAAGAGGTAAGGGGGGTATAGGCGAACATTTGATTTGTGAACTATGGATGGGAGCCCAATGCATTATAGTGATTGATTAAGGCACTCCGATATGGAGGGGGATAGGAGGACTGGAAGGAGATGGGGGGACATGGGGATGGGGAGAGGGGGGAGGGGAGGGACGGGCACTAACGGATTGATAATGAAGGGCATAGGGGGAGGGAAGGTAGGGAGGGGGGATTGGAAGATTGTTCAATAATAGGAGACACAGGGAGAGGATGGATGAAATGGAGAAGAAGAGTGCAAAGGAATGGGGAGAGTATGGGAGGTGGGGGAGGCCCTGAGCTGGGGGGGGTCTACCCCACATTGGAAAGGGTATATGAATGCAAAGAATGTGAAAGCAGGGGTTTATGAATATGGATAGGGGGCTACGTTTGAGTATATGGAATGTATGTGAAATAGGGAATCCTGTTAAGAGACACAAGATCCTACGGGTGCTCAGAGATAAACAAGTGGACCTAGCATTTTTACAAGAAACACACCAGACTGATGTGGAGCATGGGAAACTGAAAAGGTGGTGGGTTGGGAATGTGTTTGGTGCCTCGTCGGGGGGGTGGGGGGGGTGGGGGGGAAGGGGGGATAGCAATTCTAGTAGGGAAAAAGATGGGAATGGAAGTGGAACAGGTTATAAAAGATCCAGGTGGGCGATATATTATTGTAGTGGGGAAAATAAAGGGAAATAAACTGGGCTTGGTTAATATATATGCTCCCAACGGATACGATGCTCAATTTTATGCTTGGTTAGGTAAGGATTTGAGGACAATTGGTCAAACACCAATCATAATGGGGGGGGGGGGATTTCAACTGTGTCTTAGAAGAGGCAATGGATAGATCGGGCACTAGAGGGAACACTAGAGACCGCAGATCTCAATGGGTAAAAGGGGTCTGTGAAGGATATGATTTGGTGGATTACTGGAGGTTGCTGCACCCGTTAGACAAAGATTACACACACATATTGAGGGCACATGAAAGGGGTTCCCGAATAGATTATTTTTTGGGGTCTAAGGTACTTTTTGATAGAGTAAGTAGAGTGGAGATAGGACCTAGCCATCTATCCGATCATGCGTATGTATGTATGGTTCTAAGATGGGGCCGCGACAAGTGGGGAATTTGTGGAGATACCCCCTCGGGAATGCTAATGACAACCATTTTAAGGTTTTTATGTATGCACACTGGGAGGAATATGTTCAATTTAATGGGGAGCATAAAAATAATCCAACATTATTTTGGGAAACAGCTAAGGCAGTGATGAGAGGGCGTATTATAGAATATGGGGCCACAAAACAGAAGATATATACTAATAGATTGCTTCTTCTAGACAAGGAACTATGTCAGGCGAGAAGGGTTATGCTAAGAAAGCCTACAGGGAAGGGGAAAGTCACGCTGGATCATTTACAAAAGAGGCAAATTCTTTGATGCAGGAGAAAACTGTCCAGTCTTTGCTGCATTATAAATATAAATTGCATAAATTTGGAAATAAGACTGGAAGATTGCTTTCTGGGTTAGTAAAAGCAAGTAGAGGACAGACTCATGTAGGGACACCGAGGAACAGAAATGGGAAGGTACAGACTACCCAGACTAGTATTGAAGGGATTTTTCGGGATTATTATAAGACACTATATGAGGCAGAAGTAAGAGATAAGGATAAGACAGAAGAATTTTAGAGGAAGGTAGGATTGCATAGTCTGTCAACAGAACACCAAGAGGAGTTAAATGCTCTCATTGGGGATGCAGAGGTCCTGGCTGTAATAAAGAGATTGCATAATTGTAGGACCCCAGGACCAGATGGGTACAGAGGAGAATTTTACAAGGTGATGAGAGAGCGGATAGTGGGTTTTTTAGTAGGATATTATACAGATTTGGTAAGACGGCAGGCTTTTCCATATGAGAAAAACAGAGCAATACTCACAATAATCCCCAAACTGGGTAGAGATGGGTTGCTACCAGAATCATATAGGCCAGTATCTCTATTAAATGTAGACATAAACATTTTGGCAAAGGTAATGGCAGAGAGGGTGGCAGAGTTCATGCCGCAATTAATAAAAGAAGATCAAGTGGGTTTTGTGAGGGGAAGGCATGTGATTAAAAATGTTAGGAAGATTGTATCATCTTTATATATGATGATGGTAGCTGGGGAGCAAGCGCTCATGATAAGTTTTGATGTGGAAAAGGCATTTGATCAGGTCGACTGGCAATATATGTACCAAGTATTGGAAATTATGGGGTTTGGGGTTTTTTTAGACATGATCAGACTTATATACGGATCCTAGAGGGCAAGCCTTAATAAATGGCTCCCTTTCAGGAGAATTTTCGATTCGGCGAGGAACTCGGCAGGGTTGCCCACTATCTCCGCTTCTCTTTGCTCTAACTCTAGAGCTGCTATTAGAGCGCATTCGCACCCATAAAGTGCTGGTGGGAGCACTGGTAGGGAAGGAAGAATTCCGTATTTCTGCTTTTGTGGATGATATTTTGGTCTATTTGGGGGCCCCTAAAAAGACGTTGCCAGTGCTGTTAAGAATTTTTAAAAATTTTGGGGAAATTTCAGGGTTGAAATTGAACCTAGATATATCAGAGGCCTTATCCTTGCATCAGTCGTTGAGGCAGGGTTGGGATGGAGACTTCCCGTTAAGATGGGCTGAAAAGGGAATCAGATACTTGGGGGTATTGTCGTCACCCTAGCCCTGGCCAAAGGCCTAAAGGCGCAGGGCTGCCAATGTTAGTCCTTAAATAAAGAATTGTACTATTCTTGTCCACAGCTTGGACTTCTGGGACTTGTAGTTGTTTCTCCTTATTTATTTATTTTATTTTATTTATTTAGTGTACACTTGTATCCCGCTACTTCCAGCGATCAGCAGCGGTTTGCTATACATAAGGTGTGGCTGTACAGGCCGGGAATTGAAACATACAACATGATTTAGTGGAAATGTACAGGTCAAATCACTCGAATTATATGATTTACACTTGATTGCAGGCTAGTAATTTCACATGTATATACATATTTAAAGACAGTAGTGTGAAATCGATGGTTTTTAAAGGCAAACAAGAAATTTATTTATCTTCCCCAAAGCACTAAGGCTCAACACAAACATTACGATTCTTCTCCAAGCAATAACATTAGGAAATTATACACAAACTAGAACTGAAACTGCTTCATAAGCCTTTTAACGTGTAGCTGTTTTCATCAAACTTTCAGCAAACAAAATATAGCTTCTTCCTTCAAGCAAAGAAAAGTGTCCATTTTTATCTTCTGCTTCTTTAGTAATTCAAATACAAGGCATGCATGTATTCTTTTCATTAGAAGCAGTTCCTAGCATTAACACAGATAGGATAACTCACCCTGTTTCTTCAGTGCTTTCTTGGTTAAAGACTTTTTATCAGAATGAACAGCCCATTGCTAATTCCTGAGTTATAGAATCCTGCTCAGGACAGTCTACCTGCATCTCTTCCTGCTCTTCAGCATGTACTTCTGACTCTGAGCTTTCATAAACTGTTTCTGGCTTAATGCTTTGTAAAAGCTCCTGGACTTCTCTCCACAGGTGCTCTCCACAATAAGGAACGTTTGTACCTGGAGTGTGAGGATTCCTTCTCTGGATCAACTGCCTCAGTTCCTCTAACTTGTTCAGCCCTGGTTCTTTCCACCCAGCTAGGTTCTGGTCACTTCTAGCTGTGAGTTTGTCCACCCACCTTTTGGCAGCCTGACCTCTTTGAGCTGGTTCACGAACCGTTTGAACTGCAGCCTGACCTTCGTCAGCAATTCTCCTAGCCACACCTCGGCTGGCTTCAGAACTAACAGTACTCCTCCTGAAAGCTTGGCTTTCTTTTTGGCTGCTACTTTCACTGCTGAGCTCGTCACCAAAGTCTTCACTGTTCTCCTCCCCGGTGATCTCCTTCTTGCTTCCCGGTGCTGACCCCTTTCCTTTTCCTCCCCTGGGTTTTTAAGACTGTTTCTTAACTAACGTACACTGCTTCCTACTCAAGTGTTTTTCATTACTCCCCAAGCCTGCACTTAGGTTAGCAGAGCTTGTGTGTGGCCTGACTTCAGTGACTGCGTGTTTTCTTCCTTTACCTGCACTCTGAAAGCTGTGAATTCCCTGCCTGTCTCTCTCCTTAAAGGTATATTTACAATTTTTCTCTATTTCCATGGGCTCAGCAGAGCTCTCCTCATCACACATCCCCCCCTTAAGATATTACGGGCTGGAGCTATATTACCCGCACAGCTCGTAATTCTTGCTGGGATGTTAGTGCTTGTCTGCCCCCTCTCTGCCCTATGTTCTACTGTGACTAAATGAGCCAACACTATTCGTTCATGCCAGGGTCTCAATACGTTTATGTGGTAGACCTGCTGGTGGCCCCTCCTGTTTTCTACTGAGTAAGACACTGGACCCACCTGTTTGACCACCTTATAGGGTCTCTTCCATTGACTTTCAAACTTTGGACTGGCCCCTGCGACCATTACTACTACTTTCTCCCCTACCACCAGTTGGCGAGGTTTTGTACGATGATCGTAGTAATTTTTCTGGCGCATCTGACTGGCCTTTAAATTTTCCTCCGCCACTTGGGAGGTTCGGTGTAACCGTCCCCTAAGATCCTTCAAAAACTGGGGTACCCCCACTTCTTCTACCCCGGGCTCAACCCACTGCTCCCGCAGTATATCTAAAACACCTCGTGGTGCCCGCCCATACATTAATTCGTAAGGTGAGGTGCCTAAAGATGCTTGTTTCCGCTCTCTACAGGCGTACAAGATGAAGGGAAGCATCATATCCCACTCCGACATGTTACCCTCTAAACCCCTCCTCAACATTTTCTTTAATGTTTGGTTTTGTCTCTCCACCAGTCCATTTGACTGCGGATGGTAGGCAGCGGTTTTAACATGACGGATTCCGAATGCATCCCATACTTGGGCTAAATACCGGGACATGAAATTAGTGCCACTGTCTGTCAGGACTTCTCGTGGAAATCCTACTTCACAGAATAACATTATCACTTCTGAGGCTACTGTTTTGGCGAATATATTATGCAAGGGAGTGGCCCATGGGAACCTTGTGGCTTGGTCCACTATGACCAACATGTATTGGAACCCACGGGGTGTCCTTATCAGTGGTCCCACTATATCCATGGCCACTCTGTGAATGGGCTCAGATATCACAGGTATGGGAAGCAAGGGCACCTCTGGTGGACGAACCGAGGTGACTCACTGGCATGAAGGGTCCTGCTCCTCTTCTCTCCGGCCCAGCCACTGCTCTCCCGACCGGGACAGAGCACGCCGGAGTCATATGCCGCCCACAGCCTGCTCTGCTCAATCGGGGCTGAGCAGCCACATTCAAAAGGAAGTGCCGGCGAGCACACCCGCGCCTGAGGGCCTCGCCAGAGCGCCCTTGGGCGTGGCCCTTAGGCAGGGACCGCACGCTGAGGAACACTCTTCCAAGCTACCAAAGAATCCCAAGGAACAGAGTAGCAACGCCCAACAGAAAACGCAAGTAAAACTGATTAAAAAGCAAGTAAAGCTGAATTTGATGCATGTATTTACCCCTTTGATGAGTAAGGGCTTGTAATTACTTGCATTGAGGTGTAAGTCCCCATATTTATCTGCTCTGAATGCATGTATCTGTTTTTACCCGCTTTGAGGTATAAGTGCCATGTCTACATGCTTGGAGGTGTAAGTGTTTGTGTCTACCTACTTGAGGTGTAGGTTATGGTTATGGTTATGGTTTAGGCATTTGATATACTGCCCTTTACTTACGCATCAGAGCGGTTTACACGTATATACTAACAGGTGCCTGTATTTTACCTGCTTGGAGGTGTAAGTGCCTGTATTTTACCTGCTTGGAGGTGTAAAACCCGGACCACACACAACAAGGTAGACACCAAAATGGCCCTATTAAACATTGTTACAATTGCCCTCTATCTCCTCTATATAGGCCAAAGCAGCATTACAGACATATCTACCAATCACAACCAGATACCAGTGCTTCAGAACCACAGGAAGAGATGGTCAAATGCCCCCTACCATAGGTCAGAGAAGGATAATCGCACAATTTACCACCACCTCTTACACATTGCCCTACATCACAACAGGAAAGCAAAACATGTTGAGAACCCCCTTCCCCAACTGCTGAGATGCGCGCTCATAAATGCCCGCTCAATACGCAAGAAATGGCCCATTGTATCCGACATGATATCCCACCACAACCTGGACATTCTCTTAATCACAGAGACATGGCTCTCCAGTGACGATAACGTCCTCATCAACCAACTCCTGCCTGCCCACTTCTCAATACATACATGCCACAGGAATGGGAAAGGAGGAGGAGGAGGAGTACTTGCCATCACCAAAACGGACCTCCAGTTCCACCTATGCAATGCAGCCAGCTCTTCACTCCTTGACACCCTCACAATAGCAAATAAGCGATGCTCCATTAACCTCCTATACAGGGCTCCTTCAGCAAACCCAGACACTCTTGCAACAATAATTGACCTCGCCTCTAATTCCCAAAACCCATGCACACCAAGTTGGGTTCTAGGAGACTTCAATCTACCTTCCCTACAAAAGTCTCACTCATCAGCTTTTCTGGAAGCTCTTGAAGAACTAGGATATAGCCAACTGATCACGGAGCCTACCCACGACAAGGGAGGCATGCTGAACCTGGTATTCGCCCCCCAGGCATCTGTCACCCTATCCAACATTCCCGAGCTGTCCGTTACTGCAGTTCCTTGGTCAGACCACAAGCTGATAGTATTCCAAATTCCCCTGCCCAATGGCAATCAGAAGGAAGCAAGGAGACTGAATGGTCCGACCAAAACACCACCACAAAGATTCCAGGCTTTTAACAGAGACCTGATCCTGAGCACAACTCACCCACTACTCACCTCAACTGCTCACAGTCCTGAGGATCTCGTTTCCAACTGGAATAGGACCCTCAGTTCAATTGCGCTACTTCCGCCATCTAACAAACCTCCAGGGAAGCGAGCCTCCGCATCTTGGTACTCCGCAGAACTGAAAACCTCACTCGCCCTCCTAAGAAAGCTTGAACGACGCTGGCGACGTTCCCACTCAACCAAAGATCAAAAAGCTTACAATGATCACCTATCATCACATCGTGAAGCAGTAACGACGAACATGAGACAATTCCACACTGACACTCTAAAACGTTCTCTGAACAAGCCACATGACCTCTTCGCTCTCGTTAACAACTTAACAAAAGAACCAACCTCAGCCCAACCAGTTGAGATCCACCCTCAAGAATTTGCAGATTACTTGCAATCCAAGTTATGTCAGACCAACAACATCTCATCCTCCAGCGCCTCTCTCAAGCCAGACCGCAGAGCTCCGCTTTCCATTTTTTCTACACCGACAAAGCAGCACATTGAAGACACCATTGCCGCAATCAACACTACCACGGCTCAAACCGACCCCTGCCCTGCGTTCTGGATCAAAGAACTACGATCCTACTTGAGCCCTTTTATAGCCAGACTCATGGACCAATCCTTTACAACAGGTACATTCCCGCAACCCCTCAAACAGACGTCCATAAGACCGCTGCTGAAAAACAACAAGCTTGACCCCAAGAAGGTGGACTCATACCGCCCGATTTCAAGCATACCTTTACTAGCAAAAATAATTGAAAAGGATGTCCGACGTCAAATTCAGGATCACATAGACGTTTCCGCGCCACTTGACCCATGCCAACATGGCTTTAGAGAGGCCCATGGTGTCGAAACGCTACTCACCACACTCTCCAACAGCATAATTGCAGGAATAGACAACATCTGCCAAGGGTTTGTCCTCATCTTCTTGGACATTGCGGCAGCGTTTGACTCAGTAAGCCATGAGCTTCTCCTTGACCGTCTCCAAGAGAAGGGGATCACAGACAAAGCACTAGACTGGTGCAAGTCCTACCTCTCTGACAGATGGCAGCACGTACGATCAGGGTCTACATCATCGGAGCCTTTCCACCAGAAGCAAGGTGTTCCCCAGGGCTCCTTCCTCTCTGCCCTGATGTTCAACATATACATGCAGCCCATCTGTAACCTGATCCGTTCCTTCGATGTTAACTGCCTGATATATGCGGACGACGTACTGCTATACATGCCTTTCTCGACTGAGAACCCTGACCTCTCCCCACTGTCAAACTGCTTTAACGCAGTATCCAATTGGCTACAAACTCAGAACCTCAGAATTCAGCATAAGAAAACAGAGGTCCTGTTCATTACAAGGAATCAAAACTTCTCAATGCCACCCTCTCTAAATGTCAACGAAGCAGAACTCCAGTCCAAACCCACAATCAAGTACCTGGGAGTCACACTAGATCAGCGCCTGGACATGAAGTCGCACATAGGCAACACGGTGAGAGCAGTGTATCACAAGATCCGATGTCTCAGGTAGCTAAGATCCTTGCTAACACCAGACGACTTCAGGACAGTCTATCAGGCTCTAATCATACCACATCTGGACTATGCAAACTCAATTCTGCATGGACTCCCTCAAGCTACACTGAACCCGCTGCAACTAGCAATGAATGCTGCGGCAAGAGTCCTCCATGGAGCATCCAGGAAAGACCACGTTACCCCCATCCTGATGCACCTACACTGGCTCCCAATACGTGGCAGACTCACATACAAAATCTTACTGTTGACATTCAAGGTCATCAACAGGCTCTCACCCACATCACTGGCAGAATTGATCCAGACCACACCACACAATAGATCCATAAGAACCCTAAGCACATGCGCAACGGTAAACAGAGCCTTCAAATTCTGTGCGCCAAGATGCTGGAATGCCCTACCTCCCAGAATACGAGCAATCTCTGACCTAACACAGTTTAGAAAGGCTTTGAAGCACCATCTCTTCCTCCAACATTACCCCCAGATAGCGCCCTAATATCCTCTTCCACCACTTAGCTGACTCTGTTCAGTAAACCTTACCACACAGCCAAACATTACCACGTCCAGCGAGGCGATACCCATTTTGTCATATAGGTGTACATAGTTGACCCCTTGTTATCCAAGTTCTATTACCTTGTTCTATGTAAACACTAATTAGCTATTGAGATGTGTAAGTTGTTGTATGTAAACTGCGCTGATGCTGAATAGTGCGGTATATAAGAGACTGTAAATAATAATAATAAAATAATAATAAGACTCGCAAAATCGCGAGGTCTCTTTAAAAACGCCAGGCCAGTAAAAACAGGCTAATATCTGATCTAGCGTCCCTTGTACCCCTTTGTGACCTCCCACAGGATGGTCATGAGCTAGTCTCAAAACTAAGGTTTTAAACGTTGTAGGGACTACCAGCTGCTTACGGACGTTCCCTGTACGGGGATCTAAACTTTCCCTGTACAACACTTCCCTATCCAACAGGAATCTAGGTAAGGTTTCTGACTCCCTCTGGGCATACTCGAAGGCTCGTGAAAGAGCGGGATCAGCTTGCTGCTCCTTGGGAAAAGATGAGAATTTTTCTACTAATTCAGCTGGGACCCAAGGTAACCCTTGTCCGGCCCCTATCTTGGCCCTGCTCTGAGACCTGCACTGCCTTTCCCGGCGTTTTTCCCCTCTTCCCTTCTTATTCTTATCTACGGAGGGAGTTAACAGGTCCTCATGAGATGGTAGATCTTCTAATGTTTCGTCTGGGGGTTCAACGTTCCTCTCTAGGACCTCAGACTGTGCTCTGGTAGATACCATACCTACCCTCAGATGTAGACCCTTTTCTAGTCCCTTCTTGAATTGGGGTCAATCCCTCCCCAATACCAGGTCATGGGGTAACCTTGGCACAATTGCTACGGGAATTTCCTTCTTCATCCCTAAGCCTTTCACTAAGACTTTGTATATGGGATAAAAGGACGATGCCCCGTGGATGCATCTAATTTTTTACCTTTTCCTCAGATTGGCTCTGGACTACGTTACTGCGGGATTCAATTTCCTGCCAGAGTTTCCTGGACATCATACTCTGATCTGCTCCTGAGTCTAATAAGGCATTGGTAGCAATGCTCTGCACTTCCACAGATAAAAGGAAACCTTCCCTGATCTCCTTTGTATTGGCAGTTATCAGGGCGGTTCTCGCTTTACACTCCTTTTTCAAGTGTCCCTCACTACCACACCTAAAACATTTCCTTCTTATGCAGTGGTTCTTAAACATAGGCATACATACTTTCATATTATCCTCTGTCGGCCTTACCCTCCTTTCTGATAGTTCAGAACCTGCCGTCTTGGAAGCGCTCCCTTTTCCCTGACCTGCCAATTCTGCTTCAATAAAGCGTTCGGTCAATAAGGTTGCTTCATTTGTGTTCCGGCAGTTCTGCAAAATCAAGAAGGCTTGTATGTCCTTCGGGACTGCGGCCATAAATTATTCTAGCACAATACTGTCTATGATAGACTCTACAGTTTTAGCCTCTGGTGTTAGCCACTTTACTACCAAGCTCTTGACTCTCTGGCATAGAGCTTTTGGCATCTCACCAGGTTTTAATTTGGTACTCCTTAACAGGAGATGATACACCATCGGTGTTAAACCTAGGCAATCCCTTATGGCTTTCTTTAGCTCCTCATAATCATTGGCAAGTGCCGCAGGCATGGCCCTGTACGCCGCCAACGCCTCACCAGTGAGTGATGTGGCCAGGCGTACAGCCCATTGTTCCTTAGGCCACCCTATTATGTGTGCTACTCTATAAAATGCCTCAAGAAAATCATCAATATCATCATTCTCAGATATTTGTCCAAAAGTGAGTGTTCCATTAGACTGTAGTCCTAGCCCACAGGTATGTAAAGCTCCTATAGAACCTGGAGGTGTCAGTGTTGGTTCTGCTGTCTTCTTCTGGGTTGCCAGCCATGTTTCCATCATGTCCAATAGTGGCTTTTGTTGTGCCCGCATCACCGCTGTGGCCTGCTCCTGGGCTTGGTAGGACATCTCCCTCTGCTTCTCAAAGTGGCTGGCCATCCATTGTAGCACGTCCTTGCACTCCATGGCCACGGCTGCTCTGTAAGAAAGAAAAACAGAGAAACACCACCAAGTGCGGTACGAAACAGCTCAGCTATCTTCCTGGCTTCCACAGTTTAGACTTCTGCAGCACTGTACTGGTATCCTTTTTTAAACCCACTTATCTACGGGTTACCTGATAACAGGTGTAGATTCCGGCTTCTCACAAGTGAAGGTCTCTGCTTGTCCTCCGTGACTCAGGTTTTGACCTTAGCTGTGATCCTCCTTATAATCCTCTGCACAGCTTATGCAGTCAGTGTTGTCTTTAGTGCAAATCCTGGGGTGCTTGGCAAATCCTGGCGCATGCGTGAAATCCAAGAACTATGCCACTTGTCGTCACCCTAGCCCGGGCCAAAGGCCTAAAGGCACAGGGCTGCCAATGTTAGTCCTTAAATAAAGAATTATACTATTCTTGTCCACAGCTTGGACTTCTGGGACTTGTAGTTGTTTCTCCTTATTTAAAGACAGTAGCGTGAAACCGATGGTCTTTAAAGGCAAACAAGAAATTTATTTATCTTCCCCAAAGCACTAAGGCTCAACACAAACGTTAGGATTCTTCTCCAAGCAATAATAAATTATACACAAACTAGAACTGAAACTGCTTCATAAGTCTTTTAACATGTGTAGCTGTTTTCATCAAACGTTCAGCAAACAAAACATAGCTTCTTCCTTCAAGCAAAGCAAAGTGTCCATTTTTATCTTCTGCTTCTTTAGTAATTCAAATACAAGACATGCATGTATTCTTTTCATTAGAAGCAGTTCCTAGCATTAACACAGATAGGTTAACTCACCCTGTTTCTTCAGTGCTTTCTTGGTTAAAGACTTTTTATCAGAAAGCTTTCAATCTGCTTTCTGGCACAATGAACAGTCCATTGCTAATTCCTCAGTTATAGAATCCTGCTCAGGACAGTCTACCTCTTCAGCATGTACGTCTGACTCTGAGCTTTCATGAACTGTTTCTGGCTTAATGCTTTGTAAAAGCTCCTGGACTTCTCTCTACAGGTGCTCTCCACAATAAGGAACGTTTGTACCTGGAGTGTGAGGATTCCTTCTCTGGATCAACTGCCTCAGTTCCTCTAACTTGTTCAGCCCTGGTTCTTTCCACCCAGCTAGGTTCTGGTCACTTCTAGCTGTGAGTTTGTCCACCCACCTTTTGGCAGCCTGACCTCTTTGAGCTGGTTCACGAACCGTTTGAACTGCAGCCTGACCCTCGTCAGCAATTCTCCTAGCCACACCTCGGCTGGCTTCAGGACTAACAGCACTCCTTCTGAAAGCTTGGCTTTCTTTTTGGCTGCTACTTTCACTGCTGAGCTCCTCACCAAAGTCTTCACCGTTCTCCTCCCTGGTGATCTCCTACTTGCTTCCCGGTGCTGACCCCTTTCCTTTTCCTCCCCTGGGTTTATAAGGCTGTTTCTTAACTAATGTACACTGCTTCCTACTCAGGTGTTTTTCATTACTTCCCAAGCCTGCACTTAGGTTAGCAGAGCTTGGGTGTGGCCTGACTTCAGTGACTGCATGTTTTCTTCCTTTACCTGCACTCTGAAAGCTGTGAATTCCCTGCCTGTCTCTCTCCTTAAAGGTATATTTACAATGTTCCTCTATTTCCATGGGCTCAGCAGAGCTCTCCTTATCACAGTATATTTGCCAATAGACTTGAGTAGGATGAAAGACCTTAATGTTGGGAAATTAATGGAGCAAACTGTAGACTGTTTACATAGATGGAGAGATTTGCCACTATCATTGGGAGGGCGAATAGCGCTATACAAAATGACTATATTCCCGAAGTGGTTATATATGTTGCAAATGCTACCAATATTATTGACTCAGAAAGAGGTGGCAAAATTGGAGAAGAGTTTAAATGCATTTTACTGGAAAGGGAAGAGACCAAGGTTTAGTATCAAGACGTTACAGAGATCCTGGGAATAAGGCCAGATGGGAGCTCCAGATATAATATAGCATGTTTGTTGAGGAATTTGAGGGACTGGCTGGGTACAACAGGAGATTATACACCTATAGAATATGAGTAGGAGGTAGTGAGACCGCTGGCTCTGAGATATATACTATATGCGAAGACGGTGGATTTACCTCAAGGAATCAGTGGGCATCCGATCTTTCAGGTAATGAGGGGAGTGTGGGAGATAGTTTGTAATAGGTGTTGGGGGAACCCCAGGATGACTCCTTTTCTCCCGTTATATGGGAATGGAGCTTTTGTCCCAGGGATGCAGGGGGTGACATTTAGTAGGTGGGAGAACAAGGGTAGAGTGGCGCTTGAGCAGGTAGTAAATGAATCAGGGAAAATGTTCGAATTTGTTGAGCTGAAAAACAGATTAGGGTTGACGAACAGCGATCTCTTTCCTTATATGCAAGCAAGAAGTTACACACGTAGCTTAGGAATGAAGGATTTGCATGTAGGAATATGTACTAAATTAGAAGTATTGTTGTATTCCGGAATGGAATTACAGGCTAAAGTAACAAATTTACAGAAGGAATACTTTGATTTGGAAGGGGAGCCGCAGGAGATGGGATTAGCAGCGGCATGCACATATGATTTGGGAGTAGAGATAAGAGGGGAAGATATGATGAGAGCTTTTTCTGTTATACCTAAGAGGACTAAAAATGTGAGTTTATGAGAAATGCAATATCGGATACTGAGAAGGAGCCATTTTGCGCCATACAGGGCATTTAAAGCAGGAAGCAGTGCTACATTGAGTTGTCCAAGATGTGGCATAGATAGAGCAGACTTGGGGCATATGTGGTGGCAATGTTTGGAAGCAGTGCGATTTTGGGGAGTTCTTGTGAAGCATCTTGTATCCATTATGGGAGTCACACTGAGGAAAGACCCTAGAATTTTGATTCTAGGTTTGTTTCCACCAGAGATAAGGTTGAGGAAGGGTCAACGGAACTGGTTGGGAAGATCTTGCTGGTAGCGCCGAGAGTCATGTTGCTAAATTGGCTACTCCCAAGGGGACCCACTATGAGACTCTGGAAGAGAGAAGTATATACTCTACTACTTATAGAACAGGCAGGAGCACGGGCTAATGAGGGAACCACGGGAAAATTCATGGAAGAATGGGGTCCATATATACAAAGACTGACACCACAAAACAGGAGCAGAATTCTTAATGTACTCCAATGCTGATACACTAAGCGGAAGGGGGGGGGGGGGATTATTTGACTATTTCTTCAAAGTGACAAGGAAGGGCACTTGGAAGGGAATAGAGTAGGGAATATGTTATTAGAGGGTGAAGGGGGAGGGAGGGGGGAATAGGAGAAAAGGAAAGAGTGTATTATAAACAGAGTTAAGGAGCGATAAGCAGAGGAAATTGTTTTAGTGATGCATTAACGTTCTAAATAAGAGTGTTTAACTTCATTTGTATTAGAATGTACAATTGTTGAAACATAAGACTATCTGGTAATATCTTAATAAGTATGTAACAGGAATACGGGCAGGTGGAAGCGTACACACCTGCTGGGCGGAAATGATATGATATTGTTTGGAGGATAGGTAAATAAAGCATAGTTACTCACCTGTAACAGGTGATCTCTGGGAACAGCAGGAATTTAGTCTTCACATATGGGTATCGTCGGTACCGATGGAGCCTGCGCGGGAACGCACCCCAGCGTCCAATAGAAAAGCTTTTGTAGCATCCCACAGCACCTGCATGCTGCCTTCCCGCCTTTCCCAACTGTCCCTCTCCAGCTGAGCTTACAGCTGAGGCAAAAGAGAGAGGGAAAGAGAGAAAGAGATACAACTCCTAGGGGAGGTGGGTGGGTTGTGAAGACTAAATTCCTGCTGTTCCCGGAGATCACCTGTTACAGGTAAGTAACTATGCTATCTCCAGTAACAAGCAGGAATGTAGTCTTCACATATGGGAACTCCCTAGCTGCAGATGCCAGGGAGAAGACCCCAGAAGTTGTGTGCCCTTGTGAAAGGGCTCCACTTTCCCCCATGGATCTCTGGCATCCTACCAGGGATGGTGGGTAGGAGTTGATTAAGTATGGAACAGGTGTTGAAGAACAGCCTGACCAAACAAGGCATCCCGGTGGGAGTCCTTGTCAAAGCAGTAATGGGTTGTGAAGGTATGAACCGAAGCCCAAGTAGCTGCTCGGCAGATGTCGTCAGTAGACATAGAGTGAAGATGAGCCATAGAGGCTGCCAATGCTCTCATATTCTGAGCTGTGACATGGCCTTCCAGAGGAAGGTTTTTACTCTCATAGGCAAAAGATATACACTGTGCAATCCAGTTGGACAGTGTTCTTTTGGAGACTGGAAGTCGCAAGAAAGAGTTGAGAGGACTTCCTATGTTGCTGTGTCCTTTGTAAGTAAAAGGCTAGAGCCCTTTTACAATCCAAAGTATGAAGATTCCTTTCTGCATTTGAGGCATGAGGCCTTGGGAAGAATACAGGAAGGTAAACCGCTTAGTTTAAATGAAAAGGTGACACCACATTTGGCATAAAATGTGGATGAGTCCTAAGGACTACCTTATCGTGATGGAACCTTGTATAAGGAGGATCAGTCACCAATGCTTGCAATTCACTGATGCGACGTGCTGATGTGATTGCAATAAGAAAGATGACCTTCCAGGAAAGGAATTTCAAAGAGGTAGTGGCTAATGGTTCAAAAGGCGGTTTCATAAGCTGCCCAAGAACCAAATTTAAGTCCCATGCCACCAGTGGTGGCTTAATGGGAGGCTTAGTTAAAAGAAGGCCTCTCATAAATCTCGCTATGAGAGGATGAGAGGAAATAGGTTGCCCATTTAGAGGCTTGAAAGAAGCTGCAATAGCACTCAAATGAACTTTCACTGAATTGGTCTTAAGCCCTGCATTAGACAAATGAAGGAGATACTCCAGTAATGATTCCAGAGGTATCGCAAGAGGGTTAAGACCTTTCTGCCAGCACCATATGGTAAACCTTTTCCACTTGAAAGCATAAGAGCGTCTTGTGGAAGGCTTCCTGGAAGCATAAAGGATATCCTTTACCTGTTGAGAAGGTTAAGACGGTGAAGTTCTAGGCTTTCAGCAACCAGGCCCTGAGATGCAGAGACTGGGGACTGGGATGCCACAGCATCCTGTCCTCCTGAGAAAGGAGATCTGGAGCACATCCTAACTCCAGAGGCGGAGCTTGAGAGAGATGTAGGAGCAGAGGGTACCACATTTGCCGTGGCCAATGTGGAGCTATGAGAATCATATGACCTCTGTCTCTCTGAAGCTTGAACAGGGTTTTGGGAATTAGGGGGAAATGGGTGGAAAAGCATACAGGAAGTCCTGGCCCCAATGGAGGAGGAAAGCATCCCTGGCCTGACAAACCCTGAGCCGGAATTCTGGAACAGAACCGGGGAAGTTTGGCATTCAGCGGACTTGCGAAGAAGTCTATGTCCGGGGTTCCCCAAATTTGGAAAGTTTTGACCACATGGTCCGCATGGAGAGACCAATCGTGTGGAAGCAGAACTCGACTGAGTCTGTCTGCCCCAGAGTTTTGAATGCCTGGAAGATACACCGCAAAGAGATGAATCTGATGCTCTCTGGCGAGGGCTCATAGTCACAAAGCTTTATTGCATAGCGACAGAGAACCTGTTCCGCCCTGATTGTTCACATAGAACATGGCTACTTGATTGTTCGTTTGAACTCGGACTGTCTTGTAGCTGAGCTGGGTATGGAATTCTCGAAGAGCAAGGAAGATGGGGTGGGGGTTGCTAAAAAGGAGACCCCACCAAAAGGTTCTGGGGTGACTGCCACCATTGGAGGGACAAAATAAGGCGATCTGAGTTTGCTATTTTGTCTGACAGGCAACCTGACGCCTGAGCCCACTGAGTGGATAAAGTCCACTGGGCTGCTCTCATATGGAGGCGAGCATAAGGAACCACATGCACGGTGGATGCCATGTGGCCTAGCAACTGTAACATTTCTCGAGCAGTGAGGTGAGTTTTTAACACTGCTTGGGACGCCAACTGTACAATGCGAAGGCAGCGGGCCTGTGGAAGGTAGGCCCTTGTCTGTCTGGTATCCAGCAGAGCTCCTATAAACTCTAGAGACTGAGTGGGAGCAAGGTTGGATTTTGGGAAGTTTATGACAAGTCCCAAATACTGAAGGATGCGCATTGTGCGAGAGAGAGAAATCCTGGCTTCTGGCTCTGAAGGGGCTCGAATGAGCCAGTCGTCTAAGTAAGGGAAGATGAATATTCCTAGGGTTCAAAGAAATGCTGCCACCACAGCCATGCATTTTGTGAACACCCTTGGTGCTGAGGCCAGGCCAAAAGGAAGAATCCTGTATTGGTAGTGATTCCCTTGAAATAGGAAGCGAAGGAACTTTCGATGAGTTGGATGGATGAGAACATGAGTGTACGCATTCTTGAGATCTAGAGAACAAAGCCAATCCTGACTCTGAAGGTATGGCAGCAGAGTTCCTAGAGAAATCATTTTGAACTTCTCTTTGAACAGGAATTTGTTCAATTCTCTGAGGTCGAAAATGGGTCTGTGTCCTCCTGTTTTCTTTGGAATAAGGAAATAGGGGGAGTAGAATCCTGTACCCTGTTGTAGAATGGGCACCTCTTCTATTGCCCCTTGGGCAAGAAGCACAGTGACCTCTTGACCTAACTGGTTGTTGAGAGAGGTCTGAGAATTGAACTGTCTTACCATTGTAGGAGGGGGATGCTGAGGAAATGAAGCTTGTACCCCTCTCTTACAATAGACAGAGTCCAATTTTCTGCTGTTATCTGACCCCATCTGGGGGCAAAATGACATAACCTTCCTGGAATGGTGGAGGGTTCTGGACCGTTCAGGGCCAGGAAGGCAAAGTTCTCTAGATAGGAGTCAAAGCCCCTGTGGAGGCTGAGTCTGCTGAGCCAGTTGAGGCTTAGCAGCTTTTGGTTTTCTTTGCCTAGGTTGTTGCTGCTGTCCCTTTTGGGCAGACTGACACAAACGATATCCCTGTTGGGTATAGGAGGGATAAAACTTCTTCTTCTTGCTGAAGAATGGTTTCTTAGAGGATCTTTTCCTCACAGGATCAGCTGTAGATTTAGACAATCTATCCAAGGTAATATTGTCAGCATCTATCTCATTAGCTTTTTCCTGCCTATTGTTGCCAAAGAGATTCTCTCCTGTGCAAGGAATATTTCCTAGTTTATCCTGTACCCAAAGTTCCAAGTCAGATGCCTGGAGCCAGGCAATCATACGTGCACCTATGGCAATGGCAGAGGTTCTGCTTATGCACTCAAAGCAGTCAAAGGCTGCACGATTCACAAACTTGCAAACATCCTGAGCATGTTTGACAAGGGTGAGGTAATCCTGCCTCTTATCATCAGGAAGGAGAGGGCTCATAAGCTCTAAATCTCCTGTGACCTCCTTAAGGAACATTCCCATATATAAAATATAGGAACTGATCCTAGCAGAAAGCATGGAAGCCTGGAAGGTTCGACGTCCAAAAGCATCAAGAGTCCTACACTCACGTCCTGGAGGATTAGATGCATGCCTTTTTGCACTCTTGATCCTTCTCATAGCTGATTCCACCACAATGGAATGGTGTGGTAGCTGAGTCTTCTGAAACCCAGGATAGGGAGGAACTCGATACATGGTGTCGAGTCTTCGAGAGTGAGGAGATGTGGTCAGAGGTGTTTCCCACATCCTTAACATGAGATCATGCACAATCTCCTGAATAGGTAAGGGAGCTGCCTCCTTGGGAGCTTTAGGGTATTGTAGGATTTCTAATTCCTTTGCCCTAGGCTCTTTTTCAGGAGCCACTGTGATGGAAAGACCTCGAGCCACATCTCAGATAAAATCCTGAAAGGACATATCCTCTGGTGGAGACATCCTATGCTGAGGAGAAGAAGAATCCTCAGGAAGAAGTACTCTGGTATCGGCAGAGCTTTCAGAGTCTTCAGACTCATCGGAGGATTCAAAGTACCTCCAATCCGGGGTGATCGTGCAAGGCAAGGCAGGGTACCGGTACCGATCGAAGTCGGCATCGGAGGGGTCCGGTACTGACTTGTCGATACCGGATGGATAAGCATGACTCGGTCCCGGTAGAATACCTGCCGATGTCGATGCAGTCGATACTGGTACCGGAGTCGGTGCTAGTAACGGTTGAATTGTCTGAAGTGGTTTCAAGGGCATCGAGGCCGTGATAAGAGCCACCAGACTGCGTTCAATAGCCAAGAATCTCTGGTCTATCGATGCTGCCGATGCTTGGGTATTGGTACCGGATGAAGCAGCCGGTACCCCAGAGTATGGCACCAGTAGTTCTGCCGAGGTTGAGGCCTCGAGAACATCCTGGAGCCCCGTTACTGCTTTGGAAGCCGAAGCCTCCCACCAGGGCAATTTTGCCGGTGAAAGTCCCTCAAGGGCAACGCCAGAGGCATCTCGATGCTTAGAGGGAGATCTATCCTTTGAGGACCGGCTAGATTTATGTTTAGTTACCTAAGATCCATGGGAGGAAGACAAAGCTCTGGAAGACGTCGATGCCACAGAGGCTGAATTGGAGGGAAAAAGGGTGCTAAGTTTAGCAGCTCAGTTCTGCCGGCCCCTCTTTGACATCATCCCAGAGGCAACACACTCCGAAATAGAGTGGTCAGGACCTAAACATTTGAGGCACCACTCATGGGTGTCGGTGACAGAAATGGTACTGCCACACTTGGAACACTTTTTAAAACCCGAAGCGGGTTTTTCCATTTTAAAGGAAAAGTTGGGCCTAGTGCCCAAAAATGGCGCGTGGCAGCTGAGGAGAAAATACCTGGAAAAGACTCCAGAAAAAAAGTTGTTGTTTTTTTTTTGGAAAAAAAGAAAGAAGAACAGGCGGTACCGGTGTAGCGTCGAAGGAAGGCAGAGGCAACCAGAAAAAAGAAGAATAGAAGGGAATTATTTTCTGCGGTGACAGGATGTGTGACCTGTCGGCTCTGTGGAAAACGAAGAACTGGAGAGGGACAGTTGGGAAAGGCGGGAAGGCAGCATGCAGGTGCTGTGGGATGCTCCCAAAAGCTTTCCTATTGGATGCTGGGGAGCGTTCCCGCACAGGCTCCGTCGGTACCGACGATACCCATATGTGAAGACTACATTCCTGCTTGTTCCTGGAGATTATACGTTATAGTAGGAAAGGGGGAGGAGGGATATGGGAGGGGGTGGAAAATTATAAAAATGCAAAATGTATAAAAGGTTATAGATGTAAAGTGGAACGGTATTAAACTGTACTGAAACGGTTAATGATGGAGATGTTACAGGTTTATTTAATAAAAAGATTTAAACATAAAGTTTCATGTATATATGTTCCTATTCGCTGTACAAAAGGTTATGTTAATTGTAAACCGCTTTAACCCTCTGAAAAGCAGTAAATAAAAACAAATAACTACAAAAGGGGACTGCTACTTCTGGAGAGAGATCTGCAATTGTAAGTATTTACTTCTGGGGATTTTTCTAAATCGTGGGGGAAAATAAATTCTTTAGATTAAAGCTGATTAATCTGTGAACCCAGTTATTTGTTTAATCAGTCAGGGCCTAGTAGCAGCAAAGAGCTTTCAGTTTAAATTTAAAACACAGAAGAGAGGTTTCTGGTTAAATTCCTCTATCCAAGCAAGGGCTGTGGGACTCCCCCTAGAAATTGGTCACAGATTACCTTAGAAGCACAGGACAGGGTACTGTGTAGCAGCCAGCTTTTAATAAGTCTTCTTTCCCTCCGCCCCTCCCCGACACCCCCCCCCCCGGGATAGTCGTAGTTTTATAGGTGCTTACACCTCTTAAAGGAAAGGAGGTGTCATATTCACTCTCAGGTGCAGTTGTTTATCCTCATCAGGCATACATTAAGGACCTGAGATTAATTAAGCTTTAGGTGAACAAGGTACATTAAATGTATTAGGTATAGTTTTATTAATATAAGTATCCCCCAGCAACCCTTAGTAAGTAAAGAACTTAAATATCTAAACAAAACCTTAAAACTAAGATGCAGACAGCAGTCCAGCAGTGAGATGGGGGCTTTCCAGTCTTTTGCATTGAGTGTCACATGTATGATTTTCTCCCAGTTGGTGAGGGGTCTTACATGTGCACTAGGTGCAAGGAGCTCTTTGCTCTCAGGGAACGAGTCTGATCTCTGGAGGCTAGAGTAGCAGACTTGGAGGACATAAGGAAGACAGAGAGGTACATAGACGAGACCTACAGGGATATAGTCCTGACGTCCCACCTCCAGTCTGGCAGCATCCCTGTTGCCATGGAGGAGAGAGGTCTCATGACAGGAGAGCATCACCCTGGTGTGGCAGGAAGTGATCCTGTAGCTAGGACCTGTCCTCCAGATGATGTAAAACCCTCTCACACCAAGGAAGTTTCTCCAGGGCCATGTGTCCATGAGGGAAGGGTTAGGACAGCCGTTATAGTAGGTGATTCGATCATTAGGCATGTAGATAGCTGGGTGGCTGGTAGACGTGAGGATCGCCTGGTAACATGCCTGCCTGGTGCGAAGGTAGCGGACCTCACGCGCCACGCAGACAAGGTCTTAGATAGTGCTGGGGAGGAGTCTGCTGTCTTGGTACATGTTGGTATCAATGACATAGAAAAATGTGGTAGCGAGGTTCTGGAGGATAAATTTAGGCTTTTAAGTAGGAAGTTGAAATCCAGAACTTCCAGGGTAGCGTGCAGGACCGAAAAGGCAGGCAGAGCTCCGGAGTCTCAATGCGTGGATGAGATGATGTTGCAAGGAAGAGGGTTTTGGATTTGTTAGGAACTGGGGAACATTCTGGGGAAAGGAGGGGCTCTTCCGAAGGGATGGGCTTCACCTTAACTGGGATAGAACCAGGCTGCTGGCATTAACCTTAAAAAGGAGATAGAGCAGCTTTTAAACTAGATAATAGGAGATAGCTGACAGTCGCCCAAGAGAACATGGTTCGGAACAATGTATCCTTGAAGGATACTACCAAAAGAATGAAGTTAGGGCACATTAGCAGAGAGGTTCCAAAAAAGACAAAAATAGCCCAAATGCTCTTGAGCACAGAGCAGACAGAGCTTAAAGATTCCAAATTACCCCTGCCTACTGATAGCCATATTAATATGAATAAAATACAGCCTTTAAAATGCTTGTATGCAAATACTAGAAGTCTAAAAAACAAGATGGGAGAGTTAGAATATATAGCACTAAATGAGAGCTTAGATGTGATTGGTATCTCAGAGACATGGTGGGAGGACAACCAGAGGGACACTGTGATACCTGGGTACAAACTATATCGTAATGATAGAGCAGATCAAATTATTGGAGGGGTTGCGCTCTATGTTAGAGAGGGCATTGAGTCACAAAGGATTCAAGTTTTGCAGGAAACAAAATTTGCTGTAGAATCTATATGGATTGAAATTCTATGTAAAAAGGGGAAGGCGATGGCAGTGGGGGTGTACTATCGACCGCCTGGCCAGAATGAACAAATGGATGATGAAATTCTCAAAGAAATCAGGGAAACTAACAAAAGTTACAGTACAGTAATAATAATGTGTGATTTCAATTAACCCAGTATTGACTGGATCAGTGTCACGGCAGGACATGCTAGGGAGATAAAGTTTCTAGATGAAATAAATGACTGCTTCTTGGAGCATCTGGTTCATGAACTGACGAGAGGGGAAGCCATTTTGGACCTAGTCATTAGTGGAACACCAGCTCTAGTACAAGAGATAAGGGTGTTGGGGGCCACTTGGCAATAGTGATCATAGCATGATCGCGTTTGATTTAATTAATGGAGGAGGGTTGGTAAGGAAATCTACAGTACTAAATAAACAAACAGGAATGGAGACAATACATGGCAATGAATGATAATGGGGAGGTCTCTGATGGAACGTTATGGGACAGAAAGGCATTTATGAGGGGTTTGATGATACAATGAGCCACTAAGGAAAAGAAATAAAGAGCAGCAGAAAGTCCAACTGCTTCAACATCTGGGGGAGTTCCAAAAAGAGCAAAGCAAGAGTGGCAAACAAAATATGCTGTGAAAACTCATTGAAGTTAGGCACCAGCTCCAGGACCTCGAAAGCAAATTCATAGCCCGCCTCCTGAGCCTTACAAAAGGTGATTTTATGGAGCAAGGCAATGTTGGTAAGTGCTGTTGAATCGGTGTCGACTCATGGCGACTCTCTGGATAGTTGTCCTAAACTGTGTTCGGTCTTCAGTCAGGCGGCTCATTGTTGACAGAGTGCCTCCCACAGCTGCTGTTATTGTATCGATCCATCTCATAGCTGGCCTTCCCCTTTCGTGTTGACCTTCTACCTTGCCAAGCATGATGTCTTTCTCTAATGATCTCTCTCTTTACATGATGTGTCCAAAGTATGAAAGTCGAAGTCTTGTCATCTGAGCTTCTAAGGAAAGCTTGGGTTTGATCTCCTTTAGTATTGACTGGTTTGTTCTTTGGGGAATCCATGGTATACACAGTATTCATCACCAGCACCATAATTCAAAAGCATCAATTTTCTTCCTGTCTATCTTTTTCACTATCCAACTTTCGCATCCATATGACATTATTGAAAATATCATGGCTTGAATGAGTCAAATCTTTGTATGGAGAGAGACATCTCTGCTCTTGAGAATCTTGTCTAGGTCCTTCATAGCCATTCTGCTAAGAGCAATGTGTTGGTGGACTTCTTGACTGCTTATTGTTTCTTTATTGATAGTGGATCCAAGTAGGTTAAAGTTGACCACTATTTCGATTTCTTCTCCATCAACAATGAACTTTATTGATTTTGCTGGTTGTCAGGATCTTTATCTTCTTTACATTGAGTTATAGATCTATTTTAAGACTATTCCTTGATCTTGAGAAGCAAATGTTTCAGATCTTCTTCACTTTCTGCCAGTAATGTGGTATTATCAGCATAGCGAAGATTGCTGATGAGTCTTCCACCAATTTTTACACCTCGGTTGTCTTCATACAGTCCTGCTTCTGTGATGATTTGTTTTGCATATAAATTAAACAGGTAGGGGGAAACTATGCAGCCTTGTAGTACACCTTTGCTGATTTTAAACCATTCTGTTTCTCCTTGTTTTATTAGAACTATTGCTTCTTGATCAATGTAAAGGTTGTGCAAGAGAACAATCAGGTATTCTGGTATACTTAATGGCTTCTTAATGTGGCCCAAAGTTTCTCATGGTTTACACAGTCAAAACCCTTGCTGTAGTCAATAAAACACATATATAGATATCTTTCTGGTATTCTTTAGTCTTTTCAAAGATCCATCTCACAGCCACGATGATGTTTCTCGTTCCTCGCTCTTTCCTGAACTCTACTTGCACTTCAGGCAGTTCTTGTTCCAGGTATGGTTGTAGTCTCTGCTGAATAATCTTGAGTAGAATCTTGCTGGCATGTGGGATCAGAACGATTATTAGATAATTTCCACAGTCATTTGGATCATCTTCCTTTAGTATTGGTATAAACACAGATCTTTTCTCGTCAGTATGATGCTGTCTTCCAAATTTCCTGGCAGAGCCTTGTAAGTATGGAAACAGCTACATCAGATTGCTGTAATACTTCTATGGGAATGACATCAATGTCTGGTGCTTTGTTCTTTGATAAGGCTTTGCTTCGACTTCTTCTTTCATCACCAATGGTTCCTGATCATAAGGTACAGGTTGAAACAGCTGTTGGTTCACTTGATCTTTATCATATAATGACTCTTTCCATCTTTTCTTGATCTTCTCAGCCTCATTCAACATGGATCTTTGAGCATCTTGTAACATTCAAATTCGAGGATGGAATTTTTTCTTTAACTCTCGTAGCTTTAGGAAAGCCGATCTTGTTCTTCCTCTAATAGCTTCTGCTCCTATTTCCTTGCATGTGTCATTATAGTACTTCTCCTTGTCTTGTCTTGCTGCAGGTTGGAAATCTCTGAGTTCTGCGATTGACCCTTTTTTCCTCTAGCTTTAGCTTCTCTGTGTTTCTAGGCAATTTTCAGAGTTTCTTTGGTCATCCATTTTGGCCCTTTTTTGCTTTTTTCTCCTTTTTGTAGAGACTTCTCACTTTCTTCCAACACACCTTGATGTCATCCCATAACTCTTCTGGAGCTCTGTCATTTGTATCTAAAGCAGCAAATCAATTTTGCAAGCAGACTTTAAATTCTGGTGGTATATTCTCAAGGTCATATTTTGCTACATTTATGAGGGGCTTGCTCTTTTTCAACTTTAGTTTGAGTTTGCATACTAGTAGTTGGTGATCTGTACCACAATCAGCTCCAGGTTTTGTCTTTGTTGATGTTATAGAGCTTTTCCATCATTGACTTCCACAGGTGTAGTCAATTTGATTTTTGTACAATCCATTGGGTTAAGTCCATGTGCACAGTCGCCATTTATGTTGCTGAAAGAAGGTGTTTGAGATGAATAGATCGTTGGTCTTGCAGAATTCTATCAGTCTTTCTCCAGCTTCATTTCTGTTGCCAAGTCCATATTTTCCAACCACATTGCCTTCTTTGTTGTCAACCTTTGCGTTCCAGTCACCCATGACTATCGGGATATCCTGTATGCATGTTCTGTCAATTTCAGCTCTTACTTGTTTGTAGAACTGATCAACTTCATCCTCTTCTGCAGCTGTTGTTGGGGCATATACTTGAATTATAGTTTTGTTGATGGGTATTCCTCATAGATTAATAGAAATAAAGCTTTCACTGATTGCATTGTACTTCATTACAGTTCTTGCAAGTCTCTTCTTAATTATAAATGCAACACCAATTCTTCTTTGTCTTTCATTTTCAGCATAGTAGACCATGTGATCATCAGATGCAAAGTGCCCCATGCCAGTCCATTTCAGTTCGCTGATACCCAACAGATTGAGTTATACACTTTCCATTTCATTCTTGACCACCTCCAACTTCCCTTGGTTCATGCCTCATATGTTTCATGTTCTAATATGTAAGACATCTTTATAGTTTCTGACTCTCATTTCATGCGCAGCTACATCAGCAGTCAGATGTCCCGAGGGCTTTGATCCAACCACATCATAAATGCTGGCTTTACTCTGAAAAGTTATCAGCTCCTCCCCAGTAGCCAGTTGAGTAACTTCTGACTTGGAGGTCTTATCTTCCAGCACAAGGGAGGATATATGAAGCTTTTCAGGCATTCTATAAAGAGTTATATACATCCGAAAACAAAGCTTTGGAGGCTGAGATGCAAAAATATCTGGAGCCTCTTCCTCTCCCGAAAGTGGAGGAGGAGATAGCTATAAAGTTGGGTGCCCCAATCACAGAGAGTGAAATTCAGGAGGTAATTAAGACATTCCTGAAGGGGAAGACCTCGGGAGCTGATGTGTATCCGGCAGAATACTACCAAGGTATGGCGGAGGCTATCTCGCCACTGCTGGCTCATATCTATATCCCCTCCCGGACTCAATGGTGCAGACCAATGTTATAATACTACCCAGAGAGGGAAATCCCTCAGACCAATGTAACAGTTATAGGCCTATCACGTTATTTAACTGCAATGCAATGCTGTTTGTCAAGATCCCAATGAAGTGTATTGAGAACATTCTCCCAGAGCAGATACACCCGGACCAAGTAGGTTTTATAAAGGGACACCATATTTCAGATAACATGAGGAGAGCAGTGGACCTTCTACAAATCATTAAAGAAAGAAAGAACCCAGCCTTACGTGTCATGTTAGATGCTGAGAAAGCTTTTGACCGGGTGGAGTGGGACTTCCTTTTTGAGATGATAGTAAAGTTCAACTTGGGGGAGGGATTCCTAAATAGGATTAAAGCCATCTATTGAAACCCAGTGGTCAGGATCTTGGTGAGTGGGGACTGCTCTGATTTCTTTAAAGAGGGGCATGAGGCAAGGTTGCCCCCTGTCACCAATGCTGTTTGCAGTGGTGACTGAAGCATTTGCAGCTAGTATCTGACAAAACCCTGAGATTGCGCCAATAGTGGTGGGGAAGGAACAACACAAAATACTTTTGTATGCAGATGACACCCTCCTGTTTATGTCCAACCCAATGCAGTCACTCCCTGCATTGGTTGAAGAACTCCAGAAATTCACCAAAATTTAAGGATTAAAAGTTAATCTCAGTAAAATTGAGGTCCTAAATCGGGGGGGGGGGGGGGGGGGTTAGTACCAATGGCCTTTAGTCAGTTCCCATTTCACTGGGCTACTCAAAAAATCAAATACCTGGGGGTATATATTGGGAGAGACCCTCATGACATCTATTGACTGAATTATCAGCCCCTTACCGCTCAAATTGAGCCCGAGCTTGACCAATGAGCAGACTTAACTTTAAGCTGGATGGGGTGATTGGCGGCCATCAAAATGAATATTGTACCCAAATTTAATTTTCTGTTTTTCTAGTTGCCTATAGGTCTATGGAAAGGTAGCCTACAGAAGTGGGAGAGACATTTCATTAGATTTGTATGGGGGAGAAAAGAGTGCATTGGAGCCCACCATTTGGCAAGGAAAAAAGCGCATGGAGGGGTACAGCTTCTCCTACTTAATTTGTATTTTCAAACAGCCATAATGAGGGCACTGATATCACATCAAGATAGACCAATGAAGACTATGTGGGTGGAGAAAGAAAGGTGGGTGCTCTCACCTATGTCCATATGGGAGAGGAGTAAGGATGCTGGGAAGCAGGAAATGAGAGGAAGTGGAAGACTCACCCATTCCTAGGACTTATGCTTAAAATAAGACGGAAGTGCAGGAAAAATGGTTTCCTCCCTACAAGTTTATCAAAATGGTCCCTATTTGAAGATCATAGGCCTTTCTCTGACCCGGAATTTAAATCTCTTTAGATAGATCTGGCAAAGAAAGGGATTACTCACTTCTCAGAACTAGTAGAGAGGGGAAAATGTCTCGTACAGGCTGAGAATAGAGAATAGGTAGGCACGCCCCATTTTACCAATACTTTCAGCTCCATTTCCTTCTTCAATGGGAGGGGATGCTCCTCCATCTCACTAGGAAAACTACATGGTGGGGAAGACATTATATTGAAAGGGGGCACAAAGAAAAATTTAACTTCACACTTATATAAAGGGATGCCAGAGGCAGAAACTCAGACAGTGCCACCTCACATAGTGGGCTGAACAGCTTGGTTAGGTCAACCACTAAGGTAGGAAAAGTGGGAAAGAATGCACTTGGGGATTTATAAGTGGACCCAGGTTATGGCGTGGTATTGCATCACACATACATTACCCCATTTACTCTCCACAGGGCACAAAGAGTGAGGGAGGGGGCTTGTTGGAGGGGCTGCGGCAAGCCAGGGTCTTTCTTTCATATGTGCTGGGAATGCCCTATTATCCAAAAATTATGGTGGGGAGTGGCGGGGGAGATGAATAGAGTACTGCAAGGGGGACAACCCCCAACACTTCAAGAATATCTTCTAGGATTGAGTAAGGAAAATGGTAAATATACTGAGGAAGAGCTTTTGCGTGCCAAACTGCTGATGATGGCTGTGGTGGCCATTAATTGGAGGTGGAAAAAAACGATTGGGCCCCAAATGAAAGATTGGTGAGTGAAGGTGGGGAAAGCTAGGACATTTGATAAAATCACAGCAGATATGCAGGGGAAGCAAAATCAATGGGAAGAGGTATGGAAGAGATGGAAGGTGGAGAATAGGAACCCCAGTGGAGGTGGCAAGTAGAAGGGAAAAAAGAGCGGGAAGTCAAACAGGGTCTCACCCAGCACCACAGAAAAAAAGGTGGAAGCTCACTGACATAAATTGTTGAAAATAATGTTGAAAATTGTGTTAGTATTGATTAATGGAGTACGGAGGGGATGAAACAAGAGAGAAGGAATGGACTCTTCTGTTCACCCTGGTTATTTTCTTGTTATAGTAGAAAGTAGGAAATAAGAGGAGGAGTCCTCCAAAGAAGGGGGGGGGGGGAGTTAACCCAGTTATATAAATGGAACTTATATATTTTTTTTTGGATGGGGGGGGTATGGGTGGACGGGCTGTGACAGCAAGGTAGACATGGATGAGGACTGAAAAGTGGCTAGCATGACTTTGGAGAGGAGCTGTCTGTGGTAGTTAAATTGTATAAATAGTGATGTAGGTACCCAATTTCAAGTTGAAGGATGGTATAAAAGGTTATCTTCCCCTGTGAAATGCTTGCTTCTATATATATCTAGAATAAAAATAAAATTAAAAAAATGGGCCTGCACCTTAACATAAAGAAGACAACGATCCTTACAATTGACAAAATCAATAAGTTCATTGTTGATGGAGAAGAAATTGAAACAGTGGACAACTTTAACTTGCTTGGATCAATAATTAATCAATAAAGAAATGACAAGCAGTCAAGAAATGCAACAACGTATTGCTTTTGGAAAAATGGCTATGAACGACCTAGACAAGATTCTCAAGAGCAGAGATATTTCTCTCCATACAAAGATTCAACTTTTCCAAGCTATGATATTTTCAATAACATCTTATGGATGCGAAGGTTGGGCAGTGAAAAATATAAACAGGAAGAAAATTGATGACTTTTAATTATGGTGCTGGTGAAGAATACTGTGTATACCATGGATTGCCCGAAGAACAAACCAGTCAGTACTAGAGGAGATCAAGCCAAAGCTTTCTTTAGAAGCTCAGATGACAAGACTTCAACTTTCATGCTTTGGACACATTTATGCAAAGAGAGAGATCATTAGAGAAAGGCATCATGCTTGGCAAGGTTGAAGGTCAACACTTAAAAGAGGAAGACCAGAAATGAGATGGATCAATACAATAACAGCAGCTATGGATGTCACTCGATCACAATGCTGGATTTAGTGCTCACCAATGGTAATAGCGTGTCGAATGTCTGTGTGAGTTCCCCTGTGAGCAGCAGCGATCATCACACGGTGTGGTTTGAGATAAAAGCCTTGGTACAGGCCAATCATAGCAAGCTCAAAGGCCTAAATTCAAAAACACCAACTTCAATAAAATGGCCGAGTACCTAAAGGAGGAGCTGACAGGGTGAAAGGAGATAAAGGAAGGGGAATTGCACACAATATTCAAGGTGCAGTCTCACCATGGAACGATATAGAGGCATTCTAATATCCTTTGTTTTATTTTCCATTCCTTTCCTTATGATACCTAGCATTCTATTTGATCTCTTGGCCGCCGCTGCACACTGGGCCCAGGGTTTTAACATGTTGTCCACAATGACACCTAAATCTTTTTCCTGGGTGGTGGTTCCTAATGTGGAACCTTGCATCGTGTAACCATAGTTTGGGTTGTTCTTCCCTAGGTGCATAACTTTGCACTTGTCCACATTAAATTTCATCTGCCATTTTGATGCCCAATCTTCCTATTTATCAAGATCCTCTTGCAATTTTCCACAATCCTCTTGGATTTTAACAACTTTAAATAGTTTTGTGTCATCTGCAAATTTGATAACCTCACTCGTTATTCCCTTTTTCAGGTTGTCAAAAAGCAGCAGACCCAGCACAGATCCCTGGGGTACACCACTATTCACCTTTCTCCTTTGGGAAAATTGGCCATTTAGCTATACCCTCTGCTTTCTAACTTTTAACCAGTTCCTGATCCACAATAATACACTGCTTCCTATCCCATGACTCTTTAGTTTTGCCAAAAGTCTCTGATGAGGGGCCTTGTCAAAGGCTTTCTGAAAGTCCAAATACACTATATCAACCGACTCACTTTTGTCTACCTGTTTATTCACACCTTCAAAAAAACATAACAGATTAGTAAGACAAGATCTTCCTTGTCTAAAGCCATGTTGGCTGTCTCCCATTAAGTCATGACTATCTACATGTTCAGCAATTTTGTTCTTTATGATGGCTTCTACCATTTTTTCCAGTACTGACGTCAGTCTCACCGGTCTGTAGTTTCCTGTATCACCCCTGGAACCCATTTTAAAATTGGTGTTACGTTCACCATCCTCCAATCTTCAGGTATTACAGATTATTTTAATTATAGTTCACAGATTACTAATAGCAGGTCTGCAATCTCATATTTCAGTTCTTTCAACACCCTTGGATGTATATCATCCGGCCCAGGTGATTTGCTACTCTTCAGTTTATCTAATAGTTATAATACATCTTCCTGATGTATCGATATTTCCTTCAATTCTTCCGCACCTTTAAATACCACTTCAGTCATGGGTAACATCCCTACATCTTCCTCAGTAAAGACCAAAGCAAAGAATTCATTCAGTCTCTCCGCTATCGCCTTGTCGCCTCTTAGTGTCCCTTTAACCCCTCTGTCATCTAATGGACCAACTGACTCTCTCACAGGTTTTTTTGCTACGAATGTACTTGAAAAAGTCTTTATTACGCGTTTTTGCTTCTGCAGTAAGCTTCTTCTCAAATTCTCCCTTTGTCTGCCTGGAGTGGAGGAGTGGCCTAGTGGTTGGGGCAAGGTACTTCAGGCTGGAAGGTTGGGGGTTCAAATCCCACTAGAGGACAGCAACCTTGGGCCGGAAGGACTGGGGTTTCTAGTCCCACAGGTGCTCCTTGTGGTCTTGGGGAAGCCACTTAACCCTCCATAGCCCATGTTCCCTGTAAAATAGTTATCTCCAAGTTATAATACCCTGTTCGATGTAATTTCAGTTTGTTCAATGTAAACCGCACTGATGCAGAATAGCGCGGTATATAAGAGAATGTAAATAAATAAATCAATGCCTTGCATTTAACTTGCCACTGCTTGTGCTGTTTCCAGGTTTTGTCGTTTGGCTCTTTTTTCCATTTCCTGAAAGATGCTTTTTTGGCAACAACAGCCTCTCTGACCTCACCTTTAAACCATGCCGGCAGTTTTTTGGACTTCCTTCCACTTTTCTTAAAGTGTGGAATACAGCTGGTCTGGGCTTCTGAGATGGTATTTTTCAACAACACCCAAGCTTGATGAAAGTCTTTAATCTTTGCAACTGCTCCTTTTAGTTTTTTCTTAACTATTTTCCTCATTTTATCATAGTCTCCCTTTCAAAAGTTAAAAGGTAGTACTATGGATTTCCTTACCATCCCTCCTCCATTAATTAGATCAAATGCGATCATGCTATGATCACTATTGCCAAGATCCTGGATTCTCTACAGGGAGAACTATTCAGGCAATTGGTAACAGACCCCACACGTGAAGGGGCCATACTGGACTTGGTGCTTACCAATGGTGAAAGTGTTTCTGATGTTGTAGTGGGAGATCATTTTGCATCCAGTGATCACCAGATGGTGTGGTTCAGTATTAGGACTAGGGCTGTTAGAATCCATTCCAAGGTGAAGATCTTAGACTTTAGGAAGACTAACTTTGTGAAGATGGGCCATTACCTCAGGGAGTCGTTAGTGGGATGGGAACAGCTGGGGGATGTAGAACAACAGTGGGCAAAACTGAAAGGGGGTATTTTAAAGGCAACCAACCTTTTTGTTAAAATGGTAAATAAAGGCAAAAGGAACAGGAGACCGCTATGGTTTTCGAAGGAAGTAGCTGAAAAAGTGAAGAAAAAGAGGGAGGCCTTCATGAAATACAAGAGATCACAGAGAGAGGAAGACAGGCATCTGTATTTGGAAAAACTTAGAGAAGCTAGCAAAGTAGTCAAGAAGGCAAAGATTCAAAAGGAGGAGGAAATAGCCAATGCAATAAAATGGGGGGATAAGACATTTTTCAGATATATTAGTGAGAAGAGGAAGGGCAAAAGTGGTATTGTCAGACTCAAGGGTACAGGGGGGGAATATGTAGAAGCTGATAAGGATAAAGCGGAATTGCTTAACAAATATTTTTGTTCTGTGTTCACAGATGAAGAACCAGGAGCAGGACCTCAGAAAACACCCACAAATAAGAACAGAAGCGAGGGACATCTTGAACAATTTTCAGAAGACTGTGTTCGTGAGAAACTAGCTCAACTTAAAGTAGACAAAGCGATGGGACCGGATGGGATACACCCTAGAATACTGAGGGAACTTGGGGACGTTCTAGCAACTCCACTGACTGACCTTTTCAATGCCTCGTTGGAGTCGGGAGTGGTGCCAAAGGACTGGAGAGAGGCTCATGTGGTGCCTTTACACAAAAGCGGAAGTAAGGATGTGGTTGAAAACTACAGGCCGGTTAGTTTAACTTCGGTGGTGAGTAAATTAATGGAAACGCTGTTGAAAGAGAAAATAGTGAGGTTTCTGGAGTCCAGCGGATTACAGGATCCGAGGCAGCATGGATTCACCAGAGGCAGGTCTTGTCAGACAAATCTGATTGATTTCTTTGACTGGGTGACCAGGGAGTTGGACCGAGGGAGAGCTCTAGATGTGGTGTATTTAGATTTCAGTAAAGCCTTTGACACTGTTCCTCACAGGCGACTTATAAACAAACTGAGCACCCTAGGGATGGACCCTAAAGTTACTGCTTGGGTTAGAAATTGGTTGGGTGGGAGGCGACAAAGAGTACAAGTAAATGGAGCTCACTCTGAGGAGAAGGATGTTACCAGTGGTGTGCCCCAGGGATCTGTCCTTGGTCCGATTCTTTTTAACATCTTTGTTAGTGATATAGCGGAAGGGCTGTCGGGTAAGGTTTGCCTCTTTGTGGATGATACCAAAATCTGCAATAAAGTAGACACCCAGGAAGGTGTAGATAACATGAGGAGGGATCTAGCTAAGCTTGAAGAATGGTCTAGAATTTGGCAGCTGGGATTTAATGTTAAAAAATGTAAGGTCATGCATTTGGGCTGCAGCAATCCAAGGGAGCAATACAGCATAGGAGGTGAAGTACTTTTGTCCACTAAAGAAGAGCGGGACCTAGGCGTGGTTGTGTCCGATGATCTTAAAGTAGCTAAACAGGTAGAAAAGGCGACGGCAAAAGCTAGAAGGATGCTTGGGTGCATACGGAGAGGAATGGCTAGCAGAAAAAAGGAGGTGATAATGCCTCTGTATAAGTCTTTGGTGCGACCTCATTTGGAGTATGGTGTGCAATTCTGGAGACCGCACCTTCAAAAGGATGTGAACAGGATGGAGTCGGTGCAGAGGGTTGCTACTAAGA
The DNA here is from genome assembly GCA_033557465.1 of Ichthyophis bannanicus. Taxonomy (NCBI): domain Eukaryota; kingdom Metazoa; phylum Chordata; class Amphibia; order Gymnophiona; family Ichthyophiidae; genus Ichthyophis; species Ichthyophis bannanicus. The sequence continues at coordinate 553,062,521 of CM066033.1, forward strand.
TGATTAGTAGTCTTCATTATAAAGCATATGAGGACAGACTTAAGGATCTTAATATGTACACCTTAGAGGAAAGGCAGGATAGAGGTGATATGATTGAGATGTTTAAATACCTCCGTGGCATAAATGTTCAGGGAGAGAGCCTCTTTCAATTGAAAGCAAGTTCTGCGACGAGGGGACATGGGATGAGGGTAAAGGGAGATAGATTCAGGAGTGATATGCGGAAATATTTCTTTACGGAAAGAGTAGTGGATCCGTGGAATAGTCTCCCAGTGGAGGTGGTAGAGATGAGGACAGTAACTGAATTCAAAAAAGCATGGGACCAACACAGAGGATCTCTAAAGGTAGAAAGTGGACTGTTGTAGTTGTTGTTATGGAAAGACAGACTGGATGGGCCTTGTGGTCTTTTTCTGTCATCATGTTTCTATGTTTCTATGTCTAACCGTAATCTTACTAGTAGTACTAGGTGGGTTTGGGCTGAATATAAAATTGAATCACTGAAGAAATTTTGGTTGCCCAAATTGGTGTGTATTAGTGATTCAGTATATGTTAGATGTAATTGAGAGTTCATCTAGGTCGATTGCATCATTTCAGGAATCTTTGAATAGTATAGCTCAGGGCAGATTTTCCAAATGGGTTATTTTTGCGCATACCCTGACAGTCATGAACCTCACTTCTAAGCCAGGGTAAGTGGACTATGATCTCAGTGTCTCAAATTTATTGCTAATGCTCGGTGTAGTACTTTCATGGTGCCAAAGAGAGCCTCCCTCTGGAGCTCATAAGATGTTATGTGTATGGGTAATTTATCAAGGTGTGCTTGGAAGTTCTTAATAGAGCCTGTGGCACCCCACACAATGGGAAATATCTTGGAATCTTTTTGCCACATTTTCTTGGTCTCCAACTGCAAGTACCAAGAAATGCAGTAGGATGTTTTGAACATATTACGTTGACTTTTAAAAATTACACTGGTTGGTTTATTTATTTAATGGTTTTTTTTTATACTGCTTTATCATATATTCAAAGCAGTTCACAGGGTATCTTGAAGTAAAGCATACATTAAAATGGGAAGAATAAATTGGAGGCTAACAATGTAACGGGTGATAACAATTTGGACTAGTAGAAATACAGGGGTATACATTGTTTCATGTTGGAGGGCAAATGGGTACAATGGGAAGGGAAGGGAAAGGGTAATAGTGAGGACATTTTTATGGGTATATTAAGTACAGCAGAGGAGGATAATGGATGTGATCTATTGTGATTGTCATTTTATATGTCCATAATATTCTGTGAATAGGAATGTTTTTAGTACCTTTTGAAGTTGCCCATTAAGTGGCATGTTTATATATAAGGTTTTGCTTTTTGTTTACAAGTTCTTCAATCATGAAGTCCATTATGTTTGTCAATTATATTGAGAGCTTATTGCCCTCCATGTGCCTTACACTCATAGGCTACATTGCATTTAGAAACACCTTCATTTTCATAAGGTGCATTTTTGCAAATTAAGGCAGTCTATGGAAGCACCTAAACTTTGAAACTCACTTCCTGTAAAGAAGCGACTTCTAACTGATATAGGCATTTTCAGGAAATGACTTAAGACCTACTTATTTGAGCAGGCATATCTACTTTATAGTGGTTCTTGAGCGTTGTCTCAGGTGGTTTGTTTTTTTGATAGCAGATAACTATTTATTTATTTTTTATTTAATTTAATTTATAATTTGATTTAATTTAGCTCATTTGTGTTGATTGTATGTGTATTGTGTGGTATAGATCCATTTTATTTTTGTGTTTTTTGTACTGCACCTAGGTTGTAGTGTGGAATATACATTTAAAAAATACATAAAATTTAAATAAATAATAATCTGGTTAACAGCTACTACTAACCAGATATGTACCACAGAACATCAATCCGATTGCAGTAAGTTAAACTGAAATATGTTTTGTAAGCACAGTACCATCTATGTTTATTTCTTGAAATAACAGAAAAGTATTTCCAATAAAATATGCTGTGTTAATATGATTGACGAAGTTCATTCCTCATATCTTTTATCATATTTTTACCAGGTGATGCCAGGTATTTCTGCTTTTAATAAAATATTAGTTTATTGTGGTGGCTTTCTGGTCTCTAAGAATTATTTGATTTTATTTGCAAATCTTATATCTTATTTTGGCATTCTTACCGCAGCTAATTCTCCTAACAAACTAGGTCATGACCCAAATGATGATGATATTTTCTTTGTTGTGATTTTAGATTGACCTATATCCCATCAGCACCATCAGTCTAGTCTAGATGTTGGAATGGGTTGCGAGGAGGGTTAGTTTTTCCAGTTGATGCAGAATTTCTATGGGATGGGAGGCCAAATGAGGTAGATCCTATGGGCCCAATTTGTGGAAAGCATTTACACGGTTTACAGCCCAGTAAACTGTGTAAATGCCTTAAATGGGGATATTAAATGGCACTTACATGGTTAGTGTCATTGAATGTCCCCTCTAACTCCTCTACGTGCCCCCGAAGCTATCTGGTTAGCACCGGGGCATGTTGAGGACATTCTGGGGCAGAGCGGAGGTAGAGACTGTCGCTAATCGGGCAGTGGGGATATCCTTGCTTCCAATATGTGCGGCGATCCCCGCATACTCAATGCCAGAGCCGCATATGACCCCAGCATTGAATATCCGGGGTTAAGGGTCGGCGGGCAGGGCTATGGGTGTTTTCCTTTTCATATGTCTTATTGTCCAGGAGTGAGGCTGGAAGTGTGCATTTAAATAGCTCATATATCTCTTGATCGTGCTGATATAGCAAGTGTGCCATTTTGGTTGTATGCATTTGTGATTCTAGTTTTTATCTGCAGCTTTTACACTGTTCATGTCTCTATTGTCTATGTGTGTTATGTCATAGATTTGATTTTGTGTTTTGGGTGCAGTTCATGCAAAGGAAAATCATTTGCTGCTTTATTTTATCATCTGGGAATTAGAGCATTGTCAACCCTGTAAGGTTTTTTCCCCCCTTTCTTTTTGTTGTATTTTCGCATGTTCTGCAATATCTTTTATGAATTCAAGAGAGACCATGCAGCTGCCTCCCTAAAGGTCCTGAGTCTTCTAATCCAGTTTTTCAGCCTGTAAATGCATCCATGTACTAGTCATTATTCGGTATTTACTTGCTGGCTCTTTCGAATGTGAAGTCACAGTAGATGCGATTCCTAATACATTGCTTTATTTCTTAGGTTTTTTGTCTGCAAGGCATCCTCTCTAATTGTTGTTTTTGTATCTTTCAGTTCCAACAACTTATCTAGCTCTTCCTCCTGATAGCTAAAGAAGAGACCAAAAATCCTCCCCCATTCTCCTAAGAGAGAACAAGGACTGTCTTGGAGTAACTATTTGAGAGGGCAACAAAATTGCTGAACATCTATGTTATGACACTGATTTTCTAAGAAAAATATTTATTTTGAAGTTTATACTCAAAAGCACTTCTGTGACAGATAACCTATCTGTCAAGGAAGGGGGCATGATCTACTTCTATGAGAGGCCTTTTATGCACATAAATCTTTAGGGCTGCAAAACCGATGGGGAACAGTATGGTATAGGAGGTGAAGTACTTCAATGCAAGAAAGAAGAGTGTGATCTGGAGGTAATCCTATTGGATGACCGAAAAGTGGCCAAACAGGTAGAAAAGGCAATGGCAAAAGCCGGAAGGATGCTTGGGTGCAGAGTGATAGGAATATCCAGCAGAAAAAAGGAGGTAATAGTGCCTATGTATGAGTCTCTAGTGAAACCTCATTTGGAGTATTGTGTACAGTTCTGGAGACCGCACTTTCAAAAGGATACAAACAGGATGGACTCAGTCCAGAGGGCAGCTACTAATATGGTCGGTGGTCTTTGTCATAAGGCATTTGGGGATAGACTTAAATAACTCAGTATATATACTTTGGAGGAAAGGCAGGAGAGGGGGAGATATGTGAGAGAGAGAGAAATTTGAATACATCAATGGTATAAATGTACAGTTGAAAGGAAGCTCTGGAATGAGGGTTTTAGGATGAAGATAAAAGGAGATAGATTCAGGAGTAGTTTGAGGAAATATTTCTTTATGGAAAAGGTGGTGGAAGCATGGAACAGCCTCCCTGTGAGGTGGCAGAGACGAGAATAGTCTCTTAAGTCAAGAAAGCATGGGAAAGGTACAGAGGATCTCTGAGGGAGAGGAAGAGATTCTAGAACATAATAGCTCTTTTGTATGGGGAGAATAGGTCTTTATCTGCTGTCATTTTCTATATGTCCATTTCTATATTAAAAAACATCAGGAAAGTGTTTGGTTTTTTTATTTGTTCCCCAATATACAACTCTCTGCCCTCCAGCAATATAATACCTTGGTTAATTATACAGAGATATTTATTATTTAACATTTAGCTCATGCCTTTCCAGCAATATTTCAAGGATTTTTTTGAGAGTTACACTCAGGCACAGTAGTCATTTTCCCATCCCTGGAGGGCTTACAATCAAGTTTGTACTTGATGTTGAGTTCACAAATGATGTAACATTGTGTTTTACAAACCAGAATAGCCTCAAAATGTTTTTTAATAACTCCTGGTGATTAAAATGTCAGCAGAAAATATGCACCTTCACTCAAACACCCAAAGTTTAGATTCAGCTTCTGCTGTGATGGAATATAATATAATAATTAAGTAGCTGGAAAAGCACATGTGTTAGGAAACAAAAAAAAAAAGTTCCAGGCTATTTTAATCATAGGTTTTCAAATGGAAATGAATAAGGTCTCGTTAAGGTAACTACTGTAATGGTCTCCATCTGTTTTTAGAGTGTTTGTGGAAACTAAACAAATATGCAGGGATGATTAAAATAACTATCTAGATACAAGTGGGCTGAAGAAGTCTCTCAGTGGCAGAAAACTTTGAGGCATGAGGAAGTTTCTGCATTTTCCAGTCCCCAGGTTGGTGGATTTTCCCAAGAGGTGATAAACATTCTGCCTTCTATGGGGAGGAAAAGAATGTGTCCATACACATGGTCACTGGGTAAAGCAAGAGCACAATAAATCACTTGGTAGATAAATGATAGCGATGTGCACAGCAAACAATTTGGGTTTGATTCACCTTTGGTTAAATCACCTGTACGGTTCATCTTTGGACTCTGAATTATTCAGATCATTCTAACATTCATTTTCATTAAAGTCAATGGGGCAAGCCATTTTATACTGTTAACAGTGGGCTTTTCATCCATATTTATTAAAGTTTGCTTAACATTCACTGGCATGCATCTGGCATAGAGGTAACATCAGTCCAAGACAGCTATACTGGCATGGAGCCAAAAGAAGGTTAACGAGCACTAACAGTGTCATGAAGACCCAAAGCCACCCTCAGAGGAGCAAAGCAGCACAAAGAGTGGAATGAAGACCCAAGGCTTTGGAAGAGGGGCAAAGCAGTAATAAAACTGGTATGAAGACCCAAAAAGCACCAGGAGAGGTAAAGTGGCACCAACATTGGTAAGATAATCCCGAAGCACTAGGAAAAAAGTAGAGTACCAAAACTGGAATGGAGACCCCGAGGTGCTTGGAAAGCCATAAAGTAGCAGCAACATTGGCATAGGCATGAGGCAAAAAAGCACTGAGGGGTAGATGAGGTTTGGTGTTTCGTGAGAAGATGAGTCTGTTTGAGGAGTGCCCAGTATCCAATTTCCAACAGTGGCCAATCCAGATCACAAGTACCTATCAGGCAGTAGCATACCAAGGGCAGTGTGGTGGGTGCAGCCTGCCCCGGATGCTGGCCAGGAGAGGGATACATCTCTACTGGGCTCACACTGTGGTGCCAGCGTGGCAAAACTATCTTAACACGGTGGGTGGCTTGCCACATTGCCTCCACTCCAGGCCCGGCATCTCTTTCCTTCCAAGCTGAAGTCTCGCAGTTTCACTAGCTAATTTTTAACCTTCCAGCTGCCAATATGGAAATATGCCAGAAGTCATCACAAAAAGCTGTGATTCTGCGCCCTCCTCTCATCAGTGAGCCACGTGAGGCTCATCCACTTGCAATAAGTCCTGAAGGATGCTGGTGGCTGGAGTTTGCATTGCCATAGGCTGTTTTTTGCAGTATTGGCTGCTGATAGCCCATGAGTTGCTAGGTTCTCACATCAGCAGCAAAACATCTATCATTGTACATGCACACCAACCTGGCTTCTGCAATGCCACTCTTTCTGCTGCTCTTCAGCATCTGTTCAAGTCCATCCTCAGTCCATTTCCCAGAGAATAGTGTGACTGCTCTGCCTGGGACTGTGAGATGTTTTCTGCAGCTTTGCACAATTTGTTTGTTCTGCTTTTATTCCATTCATGGCCATGGTAAAGACACCTTCCTGTGTTTCTCTGAAGCCTCACTACCACTCAGCTCTTATCACATCCAGGTCATTATGACTAATCTTCTAACTCCCCAATCTCCTCTGACAACCAGGCCCTGTGACGTTCAAACTGTACTTCCTGTTTGCATTGCTCAGTGGCTGTGGAGGTATCTGCACATGCTCTCTGGAGGCAGCAGGGGTAGACGGAGTCAGGATCTTTCTCAGTGACTGTTCATTTACACCTTGGACCCAATACAGAGAGTTTCATTTCAGGTGTGTTTTCCTGGAGCAGACCACACTTAAGCACAGGTCACATCAGTAATAAATGTTACAAAGATCATGATCCTAAGAAAATAATGTGAATGAAAAGGTTGTGATCATTTGGGACATTCCATGCCAACCATTTAAAAAGCTTGATGCACGGAAATGAAAAATAGTGGTAAAGGAGAAAAACACGAGTTAATAGAGGTGTCAGTGCAGAATGATTCTTCTGTAAATTGCATCAAGAGGGAGAAGGTCCACAAGTGGACTCAAGTGGAGGAGTGGCCTAGTGGTTGGGGCAAGGTACTTCAGGCCGGAAGGTCAGGGGTTCAAATCCCACTAGAGGACAGCAACCTTGGGCTGGAAGGACTGGGGTTTCTAGTCCCACAGGTGCTCCTTGTGGTCTTGGACAAGCCACTTAACCCTCCATAGCCCATGTTCCCTGTAAAATAGCTATCTCCAAGTTATAATACCCTGTTTGATGTAATTTCAGTTTGTTCAATGTAAACTGCACTGATGCAGAATAGCACAGTATATAAGAGGATGTAAATAAATAAATAAACAAGTACCAAGAAATGTAGTTTGAAACCAAAAAGTTGTGGTAGAAAGATACAGAAATATTTCCTTACCATACTGGGAGTGACAGGCTTGATTAGGAGTGGAGGAGTGGCCTAGTGGTTGGGGCAAGGTACTTCAGGCCGGAAGGTCGGGGGTTCAAATCCCACTAGAGAACAGCAACCTTGGGCCGGAAGGACTGGGGTTTCTAGTCCCACAGGTGCTCCTTGTGGTCTTGGGCAAGCCACTTAACCCTCCATAGCCCATGTTCCCTGTAAAATAGTTATCTCCAAGTTATAATGCCCTGTTCAATGTAATTTCAGTTTGTTCAATGTAAACCGCACTGATGCAGAATAGCGCGGTATATAAGAGAATGTAAATAAATAAATAAATAAAAGCATGTTTCAAGCACACCTTGATAAGTTGTCTACATATTTTACATCCTATGAACTCCAGAAACTCTGTTTGGCACAATGCAAGTATACGGCGAACATTAGCAGTACATTTGAGAGACTGAGATCATACTCTATCTAGCCTGACTTAGGAATGAGGTTCATTACTGTCCTTGTATATGCAAAATGAACCCATTTGGAAACATTGGCCCCAAGAGATACCATTCACATTAATATCAAGATTTATTCTACTTTTGAGTGGAGGAGCAGCCTAGTAGTGATCAAGAGACTAGGGTTTGATTCCCACTGGTACGCCTTAGGCACATCACTATACCATCCATTGCCTTGGAAGAAAGGCCTAGGAATCTACTTTCAGTCACACCTTGCCAAGAAAACCAAGGAGTGAATATTGGCTCAACAGCACACATTGTATTGCATTTTATCAGCTTTCTGACTGCAAAAAAATCCCAAGAATTCTGAAAATAAACTCAGCTCAGATTGACTGGCACATCCCTGCTGCGGTGTTATCTAGAAGTAAGGCGATCCTACATTCTCTACAGGAGGAACTATTCCAGCAACTGGTAACAGAACCTACATGTGAAGGGGCCATACTGGACTTGGTGCTTACCAATGGAGAAAGTGTTTCTGAAGTCATAGTGGGAGATCTTCTTGCATCCAGTGATCACCAGATAGTGCAGTTCAGTATTCAGACTATGGCTGATAAAATCCATTCAAAAGCAAAGGTCTTAGTCTTTAGGAAAACTAACTTTGCCAAGATGGGACAATACCTCAAGGAGCTGTTAGCAGGACAGCTGGGGAATGAAGAAAAGCAATATGCAAAACTGAAACAGGTATTTTAAGGGCAACAAACCTTTTTGTTAGAAAGGTAAATAAATGTAAAAGGAAAAGGAGGCCACTATGGTTCTCAAAAGAAATAGCTGAAAAGGTGAAGAAAAAGAGGGTGGCGTTCATAAAATACAAGAGATCACAGAGCGAGGAAGACAACTTAGAGAAGTCAGGAAAGCAAAGATACGAAAAGAAGAAATAGCCAAAGCAATAAAATGGGGGGGGGATAAGACATTTTTCAGATATGTTAGTGAAAGGAGCAAGAACAAAAGTAGTAATGTCAGGCTTGAGGGTGAAGGAGAGGAATATGTAGAAGCTGATGAAGATAAAGCGGAATTGCTTAACAAATATTTTTGCTCTGTGTTCATAAAGGAAGGGTTAGGAGCAGGACCTCAGAAAACATCCAAAATAGCAACAGAAGTGAAGGGGATATTTATTTTTTATACCATGCTCTTTAGAATCAGTGTGGTTTATATGTATACTAACAGGTACTTTTTATTCCCTTGTCCCTGAAGGGCTCACAATCTAAGTGTACCTGAGGCAATGGATGGTTAGGTGGCTTGCCCAAGGCCACAAGGAGTGGCCATGGGACTAGAGACCCCAGTCCCTCTGGCCTGAGGTTGCTTGTCCCCATGCAGGACTTGAACCCCTGGCCCTCTGCCCTCTGGCCTGAGGTAACCTGTCCCAACCACTGAGCCACTCCTCCCTCTTGAACAATTTTCAAAAGTCTGTGTTCACGAGGAACTAGCTAAACTAAAAGTAGACAAAGAGATGGTGCTGGATAGGATACATCTGAGAATACTGAAGGAACTTGGGGACATTCTAGTGGCTCCTTTAAATGTCCTTTTCAATGCTTTTTTAGAGTCAGGAGTGGTCCTAGAGGACTTGAGAAAGGCACATATGGTCCCTTTACACAAAAGCAGAAGTAAGAATGAGGTTGAGAACTACAGGTTGGTTAGTCTAACCTCTGTGGCACTGTTCCCTCTAAGCTGTGCGCATGTGCGCGCGCACACACCTCGTCGAGCGAGCGCACATACTTTACAACAGAGCGCACAAAAATTACGGCTCTGATTCTGATAGAAAACAACACAGACGTCTTAAAATGTAAAAGTTATGATTGTAATTACTAGAAATTTCCCGCTTCATTTAGTAATCGTCTATTTTCATTTAATTTGATTAAAATCAATGTGGTGTACATACTGTATTCTGACGTGTAGTCAAATTTTAAAGTATATAACTCCGAGTGTTATTTGGCGCACAAAAATTTAACCTTCCTTCAAAAGCTGCACACAGCTGATATTTTATGCGCACACAGCCTACAGAAAATTAGAGGGAATATTGCTCTGTGGTTAGTAAATTATTGGAAACGCTGCTAAAACAGAGGACAGTGAGGTTTCTGGAGTACAATGGATTGCAAGATCTGAGGCAGCACGGATTTACCAGAAGCAGGTCTTATCAAACAAATCTGATTGATTTCTTTGACTGAGTGACCATGGAGTTGGACCGAGGGAGAGTCCTAGATGTGATGTACTAAGATTTCAGTAAAACCTTTGACACTGTTCCACACAGGTGACTTCTAAACAAATTGAGCACCCTAGAGATGGACCCTAAAGTGACTGGCTTAGAAATTCATTGAGTGGGAGAAGTCAAAGGGTACAGGGAAATGGAGCTCACTCTGAAAAGAAGGATGTTACCAGTGGTGTACCACAGGGATCTGTCCTTGGTCTGATTCTTTTTAACATCTTTGTTAGTAATATTGCGGAAGGACTGTCAGGTAAGGTTTGCCTCTTTGTGGATGATGCCAAAATCTGCAATAGAGTGAACACCCAGGAAGGAACAGATAACATGAGGAGAGATCTAGCTATGCATGAAGAATGGTCAAGAATTTGGCAGTTGAGATTTAATGGTAAAAAAATGCAGGGTCATGCATTTGGGCTGCAAAATCCAATGTAGCAGTACAATGTAGGAGGTGAAGTGCTTCTGTCCATGAAAGGAGCGGGGCCTGGGCGTGATTGTTTCTGATGATCTTAAAGTGGCTAAACAGATAGAAAAGGCGATGTCAAAAGCCAGAAGGATGCTTGGGTGCATAGGGAGAGGAATGGCCAGCAGAAAAAAGGAGGTGATGGCGCCTCTGTATCAGTCTCTGGCATGACCTCATTTGGAGTATTGTGTGCAATTCTGGAGACCACATCTTCAAAAGGATATAAACAGGATGGAATTGGTGCAGAGGATGGCTACTAAAATGGTTAGTCGTCTTCGTTATAAAGCATATAGGGACAGACTTAAAGATCTTAATATGTATACGTTAGAGAAAAGGCGGGAAAGTGGCGATATGATAATGACATTTAAATACCTCTGGCATAAATGCACAAGATGAGAGACTCTTTCAATTTAAATCAAGCTCTGCTATGAGGGGGCATAGGATGAGGGTGAAAGGGGATAGACTCAGGAGTAATATGCAGAAATATTTCTTTACGGAAAAAAGTGGAATAGTCTCCCAGTGGAGATAGTAGAGACAAGGACACTATCTGAATTCAAGAAAGCATAGGACAAACACAGAGAATCTCTAAAGGCAAAAAGGGGACTATTGTAGTTGATATGGAAGGGCAGACTAGACAGGCCATATGGTGTTTTTCTGCTGTCATGTTTCTATGTTTCCTATTCCACCCTGCCCAGCATGCTTTGTTACAACAAATTATACTCATCAATACAGTACGTTTGTTTTCTTCAAGCTAATTAAAAAATCTGCTGTTCTTAAACACACTGATACTGCTAAAGACAAAAGAAAGTTCCTGTGAAAGCAATGCAAAAGCTGTTCAGCACCTGGTTAGAATAAGGAAAATAAAGTTATCAGATTTTTTTTCCAGGCAAATCTAGGACACTCATCCAACATGGAGGGGAGGATGAGTCCCCTTAGTTTCAGGATTGCATGACATGAGGTGGGGGAGGGATGAGGTGTCATTCTCTTCTCCCCACCATTCCCTGACAACAACAGTATCACTACCAAGCAGACGAAGCACCAAAGAAATAAACCGTGATACATTTTGACGCTGTACTTTGCAAAATATAAAAATTGCAGATGTAAATTTCAAAAACTGACATATTCCAATCATTAAATTAAAATGAAAGTATTTTTTCACTGTCTGGCAATTTTTATCGCATCATCTTGTTTCCAGTCTCTGTTTTCTGCTTTCATCTGTCTGTATGTCTTTCTTTTCTTAATGCTGTTCCCAGGGTGTCCTGTCCATTTTTCATTTCTTTTCTCACCAGAAAAGATGAGATATAGCTAGGGTTGCCAACTGGCTCCAGATGCGCCCGACAGGCTTGATCCAGTCCTGGGTGTACCCCATTGCATGCAGGGATATGTAGTCTTGCTTTTCTTATGGAATGCAATGGAGAATTCAGAACTACATGTCCCTGCATGCAATGGGGTAAACCCAGGACTGGATCAAGCCTGTCGGGCGCATCTGGAGCCAGTTGGCAACCCTAGATATAGCGGAAGGGCTGTCGGGTAAGGTTTGCCTCTTTGCAGATGATACCAAAATCTGCAATAGAGTAGACACCCAGGAAGGTGTAGATAACATGAGGAGGGATCTAGCTAAGCTTGAAGAATGGTCTAGAATTTGGCAGCTGGGATTTAATGTTAAAAAATGTAAGGTCATGCATTTGGGCTGCAGCAATCCAAGGGAGCAATACAGTATAGGAGGTGAAGTACTTTTGTCCACTAAAGAAGAGCGGGACCTAGGCGTGGTTGTGTCTGATGATCTTAAAGTAGCTAAACAGGTAGAAAAGGCGACGGCAAAAGCTAGAAGGATGCTTGGGTGCATACGGAGGGGAATGGCTAGCAGAAAAAAGGAGGTGATAATGCCTCTGTATAAGTCTTTGGTGCGACCTCATTTGGAGTATGGTGTGCAATTCTGGAGACCGCACCTTCAAAAGGATGTGAACAGGATGGAGTCGGTGCAGAGGGTGGCTACTAAAATGATTAATGGGCTTCATTATAAAGCATATGAGGACAGGCTTAAGGATCTTAATATGTACACCTTAGAGGAAAGGCAGGATAGAGGTGATATGATTGAGATGTTTAAATACCTCCGTGGCATAAATGTTCAGGGAGAGAGCCTCTTTCAATTGAAAGCAAGTTCTGCTATGAGGGGACATGGGATGAGGGTGAAGGGAGATAGATTCAGGAGTGATATGCGGAAATATTTCTTTACAGAAAGAGTAGTGGATCCATGGAATAGTCTCCCAGTGGAGGTGGTAAGAGATGAGGACAGTAACTGAATTCAAAAAAGCATGGGACAAACACAGAGGATCTCTAAAGGTAAAAAGTGGACTGTTGTAGTTGTTGTTATGGAAGGACAGACTAGATAGGCCATGTGGTCTTTTTCTGTCATCATGTTTCTATGTTTCTATGTAAGCCTCCGCAAAGTCCCCAAAGGAGCGGAGAGAGATAAAGTTTGCAAAATAAACACTTTTACTCAGAAGACCCAACCTGGCCAAGTTTTGGCCATTTGGCCTGCATCAGATGTCTAACCTGCAAGTTCAAAGAAAAGGGAAGGTAGCAAATTTTCTTCAAAACTACCACACTGCTGAGGTGTGTTAGATCCCCCATTTCCCACCCCAGTACTGATTCTTGCTATATATAGTAGAAAAGATTCTTCATTTAAAGGGCTAGCTTAGAAAGTTTTATGAGTAAGCAGATTAGGAAGTTATAGACCAAATTTAGGTTCTCTGGGGAAATAATTCAATATATATCTATAACTTGGGAAGCAGAAATCCAAGGGGGTGAGAGGTTGGTGTGCACGGACCAAGAGAAGGACCTTGGAGTGATTGTTTCTGAGGATCTCAAGGTGGCGAAATAGTGTTTTAATGAACAAACAAACCTCTTCCAAAGACGGGGAAGCTATAAAACTAGAGGGCATAACATGAAGCTGCAAGGGGATAAAGTGAAAGGCAATATCAGGAAATACTTTTTCACTGAAAGGGTGGTGGATGCTTGGAATACACTCCTGATGTAAGTGGTGTGGGCAAAAACAGTGACAGAATTCAAGACGGCATGGGACAGATGCAGCGGATCCCTTTATAGCAACAGGATAAAATCAAAATAAACATGACTATCTCTTATTTCTCAACAAATAGGAATGACTTACATGGAGCGGTGGGTACACCCCTAAACAAAGGCATGGGGAGGGATGACCTGCACAGAGCAGCAGGTGCACCTACTCTTGCCGCCTTGCTGGGCAGACTAGATGGACCATACTGGTCTTTATCTACCATCATATACTATGTTACTATGTAAATCCTTGAGGTAATTCTACAAAGGGACACACTATACTACACACCCCGATAAATAAACACTTTTTGTAATCGGAAGTGATAAGATAAACTACTGCAGACCCCAATAGTACTACGAACTACTACTATTGAACATTTATATAATGCTACAAGACGAAGGCAGCAAACAAATAGGACTACACATAGGAAATCAAAACAAAGGTATTAGTTTTCAGATAACAAAGGCTAGTTTTGCTTTCTTTTTACTGAAAAGACAGCAGAGAATAGGATGGGGACATTGGAAGGACTTTTTTTTTCTAATTTCTTTCCCCAACAGCTACCAAAGCTCCAAAAGCAGAAATATAGTTGAGAAATATTGTGATGCCAAAGCTGTTATCCATGACATGGAAATGATTCAGTGTGCAAGATGTCTACAGGTTGAATCCCTCAGGAAACAAGTTGAGGAACTGAGAGAGGAGATGGCATGGGTAAGAGGCATCCATAACAAGAAGAGATACATTGATGAAATTCTACAGGCATCTAAGATCTCCAGCAATAGGAAAGATAACTCTGTACAAGAAGATGACAGCTGGAAAGAGATCACCAGGACCTGCAAACTCAACACCCTGACTCTACCTTCCCTAGAACTGAGGAAACATTATGCAGTCCTGGAAGTGGAATAGGTGACAACATCTCAGGAACAGGAGATACTATAGCTCAAAAGCCCCAAAGCTGTAGGATCAACAACCACTAGAAAGTGAATAGAGTGATGGTTGGTGACTCCTTCTGAGGAGTACAGAGACATCCATCCACCATCCAGACATAATGTCCCAGGAGATGTTGTGTCTATCTGTTGCCAAGATCTGAAATATTATGGTGAGTTTGCTGGGACATCTCTTTCCAAATGACTATTATCCGATGCTACTTATCCATGTTAGCACAAATGATACTGCTAGATACTCAACTAAGCATATCAAAATGTTATCTAACAAAAATAGCACCCTTTTTAAAGAACTTTGAGGCCGAGAACTTGAGAAGAAGTCACAAATTACCTTGCTTGAAATGAAGTCCCTCCAACAATGGCAGTGCTTGCAAGGTAGTGTAGACTTTATTTGTTTACTTAATTACAGGAATTTGATATACTGCTAATAGTATCTGGGACGTCATAATGGTCTACAACAACCTTATAAGTTTGGAAGTTACAGAATACAGTAGACAAGGGATGCTGAAAAAAATATTAGGAAGGAGCAATGTGGTAGTACAACAATTTTTTCCAAGTAAAACACTTAATTGTATGTGGGCTGTAAGAAGGGGGAAGTGAAAGGAACCCTAGAAGAGGAGAACAATTTCTCACTGGAACACCTGAGTGAAAAGCAAGGTCTTCAGAATGGCTTTGAACTGTTTATATGAGGATTCCATTCAGAGTTCAATGGGTATTGAGTTCCACAGATGGGAAGCTTGATAGCAAAAGGGGATTGAGCGGTAAGTTTCTAAGTGCAGTGTATTTCTGCACAGCTGCACAAACAAAGTCCTGTCACCATGTGCACCTCTCTGCTAGATACTGCTTTTACATTTCTTGAGCAGTAACATGAGGCTGTGCCATGATTTAAAAAGGCTTCTGCCAGATAAGTTGAAAATCAAGTTTGTTTTTAGAACCGTATAATAAATAAAATGGGCATGACTATCATTTGAGAGTGATGGACTTCCTCTCCTGATGGTGTGTCTAACAAATAAAAATGGTTTTGGCATGTCTGCATCACGAGGGTGATCTTTGCATTTTGGCTTTAATTGTTATTATTGGGGTTTTCTTGGATTGAGCAGTAACATGAGGCAGAATTCTCTCTAATCCCATGTGCAGGCAACACTGCCTCTCCCCATGGTCTGTCCCCTCCCTCGATCCAGGTGATTCTTGTCCAGAGAAGGGCTGTGGAGAGAGCTAGACCTGCACCTAATCAGCAGCACAGTCGCCTCTGAGCAAGATCAACAGAGAGGCCTTGCGTTTCATGCTACTGCTAAGCAAAGGTGAGGTAAAGTGTCATCTGCCTCCTCTGTTTTGTTACTCTGCATGTAGAGCCTAACTTCTTGGGATTTCAATTTAATTTTATCTACACATTTCTACTTTGAGTTCATTATAATTTAGTCTGTACTTGACGAGGGTCTAACTGTGTTTTGTCTGTGTGACTGAAACTAAGGGGCTTGTTTACTAAGCAGCGGTAGTGGCTTCCAACCGATATCAGCTCCGATATTGGTTGGAAACTGCTACCGCTGCTTAGTAAACAAGCCCCTAAGTGTTCTGTTAGCATGGAGTTTCTATGTAGGATTTGTAGTAATCTGACTTGTTCAATGTTCTGAATAGGTGAAAGGATGTTCTATGGCCCACTGCAATATTTTTGATGCTGCTCTCTTCTAGGTAGGCTCATTGTTGCTTTAATTTTAGAAGCTGGTTTAATTATGATATGGTAGATTTGCATTATAGGTCTTCAGTGACTTTTGTAGGGTTTTGTGTGTGTTCACATTCTGCCTGGTACTGGGGAGGCTATTAATGAGATGACACTGGAATTGGATTTGTTTTTCTTGTATGTCGGGTTCTATGGATGCAAGAGAGATGTTCAAGAAGAAAAATAGAGAACCATAGCACAGTTTCTAATGCCAAAATAAAATAAATTTAATTTATTTTGGTGTTATAAACTGCGCTCTTTTCCTCTTTTTCTTCTTGTCCCTTGGTGTGGAGAGCACTTTACATCTCCCTTGTTTTTTTGCAGAATACTGTATATATTTACAAGTGGCAGTAGTATTTTAATCTTAGAGTGCCAGGCTGAATAACTAAACAGCTACAATTTTTGCTGAATTTTAATTTTATAGCTTGGGAATATGTTGCTTTCCCTTTTTTTGGCAAAGCCACTGAACGAGAGCCTCTGCTACCTCTGAGTATCTTGGGGGCACCAGCTTATCCCTCGCCTGTTTATTATGCTGGCTTCCTATCCATCTAGTAGCTTTTTTAAAAGATAACCATAATGAATTTTCAAATATGCAAATGAAAATATGTTGCCCCACCCTTTGCCCCCCAAATGAAGCTGTCAAACTACACCTATGCCGTGATGCATCATGGGACCTGCGTCATTGATTTTAATGGGCAGCATCAGGGGCTACAACTCCCGCACTGCTTTGGAATGTAAGTTCAAAACCAGGACTGGTCAAAAAGTCTTCCACCTAGAATTCGGTATCTTGGCAGCTTTGATGCAAAAGGGGCTTAGACACTGGGAATGTCAGACACTAAAACAAGGTAGGATCTTGATGGAAGAATACTACTACAGATTTGCATTGGGAAATTAAGGAGCAATCTGTTTTTGAAGCTGACTGGAGGGCAGATTAAAGTACATAGGATGAGGTCTGTATCACAAAGACTCAGACAAGCTGACCTCCATAGCTTTTCTTCCCATTGGAAATATACCCAGGCTTAAACTATGCCAGAGGCTATATTTTATTTATTTATTTAACAGTTTTTCTATACCGCTAAATCTCCAATTCTTTACATAGAACCGTGTTAATATAACATTATAAAAGAACATGAATTAGCAGATAACATTGTGATATGTAACTATGTTATATTCAACTGAGTGGGAAATTATATGTTGGCTGTGAGAGTTTCTGACTAGAAGCCCATGATGAAGCATCCACCCAACAGATTAAAGTACAGAGTCTGAAGTTTGTACTAAGGAGAGTCGGACAAACTGAAAACTGTGACTTTACTGTAGTAGAAATGCACCTTAGATTAAACTGTACAAGGAATCTGGATGTTGGTTGTCAGAGTTACTGATTAGAAGGCTATGGTGAAGTATCCACATAGATATGTAAATAAAGATGTAGATAGGATATCAGTGTCCTGCTTATCTATGGAAAAGGGAAGATATTGTTGAGCTCCTGTCCCAGAGAGCTGACCTCGAGGGACCAGTCTAAGACATATGGTGGCAGCTGTGCAATGACTGAAACAGCTGGAGTGGACACGAGCAAAAACAGAAAAAGAGAAGTCCAGGGGGTCCCGATAGCTGGAAAGTGAAGGACAACAAGATGGGGGTAGTGCAGTGATTCCCAACCCCTGTGGATCCATGAGACCATTAGAGAGGGCCTGTAGGCAACAGAAAAGAGAGGCTGGAGGGAACTGGCTGGTGGCAGGGAGAGAGAACGCGACTGAGACTAGCTAGAGCAAGAGAGAGACTGCTGGAGATGGGAAAGGGAAGGCAGATAAAGAGGACTAGTGGGGACAGGCTCGGTGCTGAGGGAAGAGTTTTGCAAAGAGTGGTAGGGATGAGCTAGGGTCTCTGAACATTTTAAAGGGTAATAAAGGAGCCACACTACCAGAAAGATTGGGGGACCTCTGGTGAAACCAAATGGGATGTTCAGAGCTGAAACAGACCACTAAGAGAGCCAGGAAGGGATCTAAATGAGCAGAGCAGATAGACAGGAGCTTCTGATGCCCACTGTAATCATCCTCTTGTAAAGGTCCCTAAGGCCAGATACATCTACCAGATTGTAGAATTTGTGCAAAGAATGTATGTAAGAAAGAATAATATTATATGCAAACACAAACGGGCCTTGTCTTAGAGTCTTTTCCTCTTTTCCTCCGTAAAGTGACAATTGCAATTTGACATTTTATTCTATTCTCCAGTGGTTTACAGATTAGTGTGGTGATCTTTTCTTCTTCCTCTTAATTTGCTTCTGTCTTGAATGAAAGAACTGCCTTTAAAGAGAGGTGAACCATGCAAGACTTACGCTAGGAAGGATGTGATTTTCTGTCTCTGAATCGAGGAAGCAGAGGAGCGGCCTTAGATGGAGAGAACGCACTGCAGAGGCTTTACAGTGATCCAGAGCGCCCGCGGTAGTCGCAGAGAGGACATCTGCCTAAAAACCAACAGGTGGATATTCAGTCACTGCAGTCGGCATTTTAAAAAATACGCCAGATATTTAGCACCAGTATTGAGGTACTGGCCAGTGCTGAATATCTAGACAATGTAGTGACTGGTGGCATTACCTGGATAGCCATTATATTCAGCTCTGCTGTCTGGATAACTTGGGACAGCCATTTTGTTGCTGTCCTAAGTTATTTGGAGTGAAAAGAGGAGCAGGGGTATTGCTCTTGTGAAAATGTCCTTTATTATGCCTGACATGGCCGTGTTTTGGCAAGAAATGCCTGCATCAGGGGCAACTGAATGTGATAAAATAATACAATTATGCAGTCCTGACATAATCAAAAACAAATTACATAAAAGATATATATATATATATATAATAGTATTGCATATGTTATATTTGCATTTAGCATGATATGTAGTCAAAAACATAAAAATACCAATATAAAAACAATCAAATGAACATAACATACTATGATGAAAAGCCAGAACAATGCCACGTAGAAAATAAAAAGAACATAAAAACATTATTAATAACCATAAGATCTAAAAATGAGGATTGAATCTTGTCTTTTGCAAGGTTCATGGTGTGGTGATTGACTCCTGCAGCTTAAAGTACAAATCTGCTTTTAATAAAAAATATGTCAGATCATACTTCCATAGGGCCGGTGCTACCATTAGGCAAACTACTGTAGGTGGTTGCTTAGCGCACCGACCCTCTAGGGCAGTGATGGCTAATCTTTTTGAGCCCGAGTGCCCAAACTGCCGCACAAAACCAAAGAATTTCCTCAAAGTGCCAGCACGTCAATTAAAGCTCCATTTGCATAAGGTGCTTCATTTGCATAAATATTTGCATAATGTTACCATACACTAACTTTTAGTAAACATGCCTCTTAATGAGTATATGGATAAAGAAAGACTAAAAGGTTTCTACATTACTATAATCCAGTACCAACCGCCAGGCACATTAGGAACTACTACAAACGCTGCCCATTTAGAACCCATAGCAAACCCGCCGTATCCTAACAGCACTACCAGGACTCACAAAGCACCATACTCTACCTATCAAAAGGCAACACTGCAAATATTAAACCAATACATCTCAGAGAACAACAATACATGACCTACTGGGGAAAGAACAAGTGGCAATGTCAAATAGGAATTATATAAACAGAATACCTCAGCTCAGTTACACATGCAGAACAGACCATTACCAAACAAGGAATCACAATTTAGAAACAGGAAGACAATAATTAAACTGGGAACCCCAAAAGCCAAACTTGGAATATACAACAACACTGTAGAAATAAAACTATATATTAATTTCCTCTTGTACTAAACAAAGCGCAAAAATTAATGATGCACATTTCCCAGAGCTGACATATTCAAATTAATAAATTCAAAATAAAGAGATATTTTTCTACCTTTTGTGCATTTTTTTTCAGTTGCAATTGTTCCAGCCACTTTCTTCTGGTTTCTTCGTGTCTTCTGCTAACTCTCCATCTGCTGTCCATTTGTCCTTTCTTCTGTCTTCTTGGGTTTTTTTCCATTCTCTCTCTACATCTGCTTTAACATACTAATCTTTCTCCTTTTGCTCTTTCCTCATTCCTATTTCATCTACTCAAAATTTACCCCTCCATCCTCAATCCCCACTTACTCTCCCAATACCCGGCCAATTGTAGATTTTTTATCCCTCCCACACAAAATATTTTTCCCCTCTCCATTTTACTCTCCCAGCCCCATCCCATTCTAATCCTCCCCCAACACCAGCTCCCTTCTAGTTCCAGCCTCACCCAGCATCCATTCCCTTCTAGTCCCTGCATCAGCCCATTTCCAGTCCTAGCAGCCCCCCAACCCATTTCCAGTCCTAGCAACCCCCCAACCCAATACCAGTCCTATCCCCCCCTCATCAACCCACTTCCAGTCCTAACCCCCCATCACCCCATTTTCAGTTTAAGCCCCCCCTATAACCCATTACCAGTCCTAACCCCCCATCAGCCCACTTCCAGTCCTAACCCCCCATCAGCCCACTTCCAGTCAGCCCCCCATAGCCCATTGCCAGTCCTAACCCCCCCCCATCAGCCCACAGTCCATTACCAGTCCTAACCCCATCAGCCCACCTCAAGTCCTAACCCCTCCCCATCAGCCCATTTCTTGTCCCAGCCCCCCACAGCCCATTATCAGTCCTAAACCCCCCCATAGCCCATTACCAGTCCTAACCCCATCAGACCACCTCCAGTGTTAACCCCCCATCAGCCCATTTCCAGTCCTAACCCCACCCAACAGCCCACCTCAAGTCCTGACCCCTCCCCATCAGCAGTCCTAACCCCCCCTAGCCCATTAGCAGTCCTAACCCCCCCTCTCTAGCCCATTAGCAGTCCTAACCCCCCCCCCCAGCCCATTACCAGTCCTAACCCCCCATCACCCCATTTCCAGACAGCCCCCATCAGCCCACAGCCCATTAGCAGTCCTACCCCCCCAGCCCATTAGCAGTCCTAACCCCCCCTAGCCCATTAGCAGTCCTAACCCCCCATCCCCTTTGCAGTACTAACCCCCCCCCTAGCCCATTAGCATTCCTAACCCCCCCCCCCTAGCCCATTAGCAGTCCTAACCCACCCCCCATGGCAAATTTAAAAAAAAAAAAAGCAGCTGGCTCTGGCTTCTGCCGCGGCAGCGGCAGAATGCAATGTCCCGCGGGGCCCCCTCCGCCCGCTAAGCCCCTCTGCAAGGGCTTTCAGATTCGCGAGGGAGAGCGTCTCCCTCGCGTCTCTGTTAAGCCCGCAGGGGCTAATGGGAAATTTCCCATCAGTCCCTCGCGTCTAAAGGGGCTGATGGGAAATTTCCCATTAGCCCCTGCGGGCTTAACAGAGACGCGAGGGAGACGCTGTCTCCCTCGCGAATCTGAAAGCCCTTGCAGAGGGGCTTAGCGGGCGGAGGGGGCCCCGCGGGACACTGCATGCTGCCGCGTCCGCGGCAGCAGCCAGAGCCCGCTTTTTCTTTTTCTGCGGACCTTGACGCGTGCCAGCTGCAAGGCCTTCGCGTGCCACAGCTGGCACGCGTGCCATAGGTTCGCCATCGCTGCTCTAGGGGATGCCCATTGCTGCGCTGTCGCCCTCTCTGGAACTGACAGCGGTGGCAATAGTTGCAAACAGTCCCATGGAGCTTACCTTCAAGTTCTGGCACCATGGGACTATTTGCTTCTGCCCCTCTACAATGCTCAGTGCCGACTTCCTATTTGCACGGAAAGTCGCCATTGAGTGGCAGAAACAAACAGCCTTGTGGCCCTGAAGATTGACGGTAAGCTCTGCAGGGCTGTTTGTGGCTATTGCCACTGCTATTGATCCTGGAGAGGAGCTGCAGTGATGGCAATGGGTGCAGGCGGGGGGGGGGGGGGGGCAAGGGATGAGGTTCACGTAGGACGCCTCATCTCTTTGCGCCGGCCCTGTATGTACATTATCAAACACAAATAAAATTCATATATTAACCTAGAAAGAAACCTGCATGTATAAGAAATAAATAGACATATATGAATGCACATCCTAAATGTATAAAACTAAATATGTAAAAAACAAAACAAAAAACAAGCAAAATATATATATAAAATAGTGATGCTGTAACAAACCAACATCTCAAAGTTTCTACCTGGATAAGTGTCTCTGAATATTATGCCTCTAAAAAGCATTTCCCCACTAGATACTGCACCGAAAATGCAGAAACTGAGGGCTGGCAACATCCTGGATGAAGTAATGCCATCCATTGAGGTGATGGTAGTCAAGATCAAGGGTTCAGTTCCCACTAGCACTCCTTGTGACCTTAGGCAAGTCACTTTACCTTCCACTGCTTAGAAGAAAAGGCCTGGCAATCTACTTCCAGTGATCTGTTGCCAAGCAAGCACTGAAAAAAAGATCTTTCTCATGGCTATTGTATGAAGGGGACATAATAAACTTATCTAACCTTGCTGAGGGAAGGAAGGCCACAGCAACTGAGTGCAGTGGCTATAAAGAGAAAGTGAAAATGTTCTGTGTCTTATTAAAGAGAAATTCTTACTATCTGTTTTTGGTATATACCCCATAGAGTGGTTTAAGCTCTCTAGTTGTAATTAAAAGGCTAGGGTGAGTGAATGAATTTTTTGCATACAGTGTTAAAAATCTGTCTAATGAGCACCATCATCCAGTTCAGTAATAGCAAATCATTTTTTTATTTATACTAAGTTTTACAGTAAAACAGCAATTCCAAAAAAAACGTTTCTACAGGTAAACAGCTATTTATACATGGAAAAAACCCTTTTCAAAATAGCTTCCTCCCCCGGTGGGGAAATGTGCTAATGCCCCAAAGGAATGGGTATTTTTCTCTGTGGAGAAAAGGGGCGGAGCCAGGGGCAGGCTAGTAGAAGTGTGTATCATTATATTATGTTAAAAATACCAGTGCATTCATTACCCCACATCCTTTGCACTGATAACATTTAAGGGGAATGCGCTTCCCATGGTACTGGCCAGCCTTTAGATTTTGAAAGGGAAGCTGAAAATTGGCCTTCCGAAGAATAGGTGCTTTCATGAGGCAATTTTTTGCATTGGGAAATCCAAGAGAAACATTTTGATTCAACCTGGTGTAGAGAGGGTTCCTGTTTTGTTCCCCTATTAGCGAGGTATACATTCTGATTCACAGGATGACCACCTGAGAATCGTCAGCTTCCTGAGACAACACTGGTGAATGATCTTAAAAGAGGTACTCAAGGAAAGATAAACAAAGATAATACACAATTACGCTGACATTCCGGCCAGAATGAAAACCTGGTTACAAGTAGCTAATGTGGAATATATTTACTATCAGCAAGAATAGGATAATATTTACCTGATATGCGTGTTAATAATTACAGAATCCAATAATATGCATAAGTACCAAATGGTGCATTGAACAAAGAACACAGAGAACAGCACTACTTACACAAGGGAGGGTTAGCAATCTGTGAAGGTGTCAGAGGTGTGCTAGAATGAAAGCTCATTTATTAGGCAAGAGGGGTAAGAGAGCCAATGTATGAGCATCTCTTCCTGAGAACAGGCTCATACACCATACCTATAAAATAAAACTAAGCAATTGCAAAAATTACAAGAGAGTCAGAAAATACGAGAAGTTGCCAAGACAGTTTGGAATTGCTCCATACCTCAAGGTTTTAGGAGATTATTCTGGAGTATGAAAACAAAGAGAATACAAAATCTTCAAATACCAGCTTACATTTTTAGAAGCTGCAGCTGTGATACAGAGAACATCCTCGGTAAATAAAACTCTTTAGTTTAGTAAAGGGTGTCTAGTTTTTATCTCCAGAACCTATATTGAATTATAAGGTCACTTATGTTGTTGTTGTTGTTGTTAAGTGCCGTCAGTCGGAGTCGACTCATGGCGACCCTCTGGAAAGCTATCCTAAATTGTGTTCGGTCTTCAGTCAGGCGGCTCATTGTTGACAGACTGGTACCCGTAGCTGCTGTTATTGTATCGATCCATCTCATTGCTGGCCTTCCTCTTTTGCGTTGACCTTCTATCTTGCCAAGCATAATGTCTTTCTCTAATGATCTCTCTCTTCGCATGATGTGTACAAAGTATGAAAGTCAAAGTCTTGTCATCTGAGCTTCTAAAGAAAGCTTAGGTTTGATCTCCTCTAGTACCGACTGGTTTGTTCTTCGGGCAGTCCATGGTATACACAGTATTCGCCGCAGCACCATAATTCAAAGGCATCAATTTTCTTCCTGTCTATCTTTTTCACTGTCCAGCTTTCACATCCATATGATGTTATTGAAAATACCATGGCTTGAACAAGTCGAATCTTTGTATGGAGAGAGACATCTCTGCTCTTGAGAATCTTATCTAGGTCTTTCATAGCCATTCTGCCAAGAGCAATGCATCGTCTGATTTCTTGACTGCTTGTTGCTTCTTTATTGATAGTTGATCCAAGTAGGTTAAAGTTGTTCACAATTTCAATTTCTTCTCCTTCAATGATGAACCTGTTGATTATGCCAGTTGTCATGATCTTTGTCTTCTTTACATTAAGGTGCAGGCCCATTTTGAGACTATGTTCTTTGATTGTGAGAAGCAAATGTTTCAGATCATCTTCACTTTCAGCCAGTAATGTGGTATCATCAGCATAGCGAAGGTTGTTGATGAGTCTTCCACCAATCTTCACACCTCTGTTGTCTTCATACAATCCTGCTTCTCTGATGATTTGTTCTGCATATAAATTACTTATAGCGACTGAATAATTCATCCAACCTGACCTGAAGTGTAAGACTAGCCTAGTGGTTAGAACAGTGAGCCAAGGAGTCCTGGCTCAAATACCACTGATAATCCTTGTGACTTTGGGCAAGCAACTTCCCTCTACTGTCTCAGCTACAAAATTAGGGATGAGTTTACTAACGTGATATTTTTCATAGGTCCTATTTGATGATGGGACTTATTTACTATTAATGGTAGACAGTGCACTTCAGCCAGCCTAGCCCTTAGATTGTAAAATTTCTGTTGTTGCACCTAAAACTTATTCATTGACCCTTATTTCCATACAGTTAATACTATTTGATGAAAAAATTTCAAAGCCAAGTGCTGGTGTGTGGATAGTTCTACTTTCCACTGGGTTTTCTTGATGAGGTGCAACCAGAAGTAGTTCTAGAGATGTCTGGGTAGCTGCTCACGCAGATGTCCATATCAAGAACATCCAGGTTTGTGAAATCACATCTGCACCTGGATGTGCCTGCATGTTTTTCAGACATTCCAGCTTAGATGTCCCAGATTGCCCTTGGACAGATCTTCTAAAATTCTCCTCCATATGAATTCTTTGCTTCATCTTTACTGAAGAAGATGTAATGAGCTACCCATGCCAGAAATGGTATTTAATAGTGAGGATTCAGAGGAACTGAAACAAATCTCAGTGAGACTGGAATGAAATAGGGAAAATTGACAAACTAAAGGGTATGGTATACATCAAAGAACTCAAAAATGAAATCGCAAATCTACCACTAGTTTATGTTTATTAGAATTTGATATACCGCTCTTAAAACAAGTTGGCAGAGCAATTTACAATAAGAACATAAATAAGAGAAACAGGTGCAAAGAACTCCAAAGTCATAGACAGGAGAGATATGCAGACATACAGTACCAGGGAGAGAATAGGGGGAGAGAAGGAGGTGAGGGAGAATAATTTGTAAACTATCATTAAAATTGTCTACAGTACCTGAAGATTGTAGAATGGTCAATGAAAAGCCTAAAAATGGTATCGCGAATGATCCAGAAAACTACAGACTGGTGAGTCTATCATAGTTTCTACCATTTAGCCTAGAACTTATCATAAAGAACAAAATTACTGAAACACGTAGATAGTCATGGTTTAATGGGACAAAGCCAACTTGGATTTAGCTCAAACCAGTCAAACCAGCTCCCAAGCATACCACCTCAACAGCTTGCGATGCAATATAAACAGCTACAACAGCTACCCAATCATCAACCAATGATCATAAGAGACAGCAATAATACTACACCACTCATGGATTGGGATACCTTTGAGACGATCTCCAAAGAAAGGATCGAAACCACCATACCAGATCTCAATACCACCACGTCCCTCCTTGATCCTTGCCCAGTAACCTGGATAAAGAAGACTAAACAGGAACCAAGCCCAGTGCTCGCCAACATCATAAATGAATCCCTCAAACATGGGCTGATGCCTGCAAATTTTATGATGTCCATGATCTGACCAACCCTCAAAAAGCCCAATAGACCCTGCCTCTTACAGATCAGTAGAAAGCCTCCCTACACCACAAAACTTATTGAAAACATAGTTCAGCAACAACTTCAAGACTACCTGGATACAAACAACACACTTGACCCACAACAACATGGGTTCTGCCCTTCCCATGGGGTTGAAACCCTCAAGATGTCCCTCATAAATACCCTAATCAAAAGATGCCAGAACAAACACACCGGATACACCTTGATCTTTTTAGACATCTCTGCAGCATTTGATACCATCTCACACAGCATCCTCCTACTACGAGAAATTGGCATAAAGAATAAAGTTCTACAATGGTTATAAGAACATAAGAACATAAGATATGCCATACTGGGTCAGACCAAGGTCCATCAAGCCCAGTATTCTGTTTCCAACAGTGGCCAATCTAGGTCATATGTACCTAGCAGTTTCCCCAAGGGACACAGGTTCCACAATGCTTGTATTGGTTCAAGCATTGATATCCTGGGTCCCTTCTTAATAATGGTTTATGGACCTTTCCTCCAGGAACTTGTCCAAACCTTTTTTAAACCCAGCTACACTAACAGCCTTTACTACATCCTCCGGTAACAAATTCCAGAGTTTGATTACACGTTGAGTGAAAAAATATTTTCTTTTATTAGTCTTAAATAGTTTACCCTGAAGCTTCATTGCATGTCCCCTAGTCTTTCTATATTCTGATAAGGTAAACAATCGATCTACATTTACCCGTTCCACTCCGCTCATTAATTTATAGACTTCTATCATATCTCCCCTCAGCCGTCTCTTTTCGAGGTTAAAGAGCCCTAACCTTTTTAGCCTTTCTTCATAGGAGTATCCTTCCATCCCCTTTACCATTTTGGTGGCTCTTCTCTGAACCTTTTCTAATAACTCTATATCCTTTTTAAGATACGGCGACCAGAATTGCACACAATATTCAAGGTGCGGTCTCACCATGGAACGATATAGAGGCATTATAATATCCTTTGTTTTATTTTCCATTCCTTTCCTTATCATACCTAGCATTCTATTTGCTCTCTTGGCCGCCGCTGCACACTGGGCCGAGGGTTTTAACATGGTATCCACAATGAGGCCTAAATCTTTTTCCTGGGTGGTGGTTCCTAATGTGGAACCTTGCATCGTGTAACCATAGTTTGGGTTGTTCTTCCCTAGGTGGATAACCTTGCACTTGTCCACATTAAATTTCATCTGCCATTTTGATGCCCAGTCTTCCAATTTATCAAGATCCTCTTGCAATTTTCCACAATCCTCTTGGGTTTTAACAACTTTAAATAGTTTTGTGTCATCTGCAAATTTGATAACCTCACTCGTTATTCCACTTTCCAGGTCATTTATGAATATGTCAAAAAGCAGCGGACCCAGCACAGATCCCTGGGGTACACCACTATTCACCTTTCTCCATTGGGAAAATTGGCCATTTAGCCCTACCCTCTGCTTTCTATCTTTTAACCAGTTCCTGATCCACAATAGTACACTGCCTCCTATCCCATGACTCTTTAGTTTTGCCAAAAGTCTCTCATGAGGGACCTTGTCAAAGGCTTTCTGAAAGTCCAGATACACAATATCAACCGACTCACCTTTGTCCACCTGATTATTCACTCCTTCAAAAAAACATAACAGATTAGTAAGACAAGATCTTCCTTGTCTAAAGCCATGTTGGCTGTCTCTCATTAGTTCATGACTATCTACATGCTGAGTAATTTTATTCTTTATGATGGTTTCTATCATTTTTCCCGGTATTGACGTCAGGCTCACCAGTCTGTAGTTTCCCGGATCACCCCTGGAACCCTTTTTAAAAATTGGTGTTACATTGGCGATCCTCCAATCTTCAGGTATTAGAGATGATTTTAATGATAGTTCACAGATTACTAATAGCAGGTCTGCAATCTCATATTTCAATTCTTTCAATACCCTTGGATGTATACCATCCGGCCCAGGTGATTTGCTACTCTTCAGCTTATCTAATAGTTGTAATACATCTTCTCGATGTATCGATATTCCTTCAATTCTTCTGCACCTTTAAATACCACTTCAGTCATGGGTAACATCCCTACATCTTCCTCAGTAAAGACTGAAGCAAAGAATTCGTTCAGTCTCTCTGCTATCGCCTTGTCGCCTCTTAGTGCTCCTTTAACCCCTTTATCATCTAATGGACCAACTGACTCTCTCACAGGTTTTTTGCTACGAATGTACTTGAAAAGATCTTTACTTCGCGTTTTTGCTTCTGCAGCAAGCTTCTTCTCAAATTCTCCCTTTGCCTGCCTTATCAATGCCTTGCATTTGACTTGCCAGTGCTTGTGCTGTTTCCAGGTTTCGTCGTTTGGCTCTTTTTTCCATTTCCTGAAAGATGCTTTTTTGGCAACAACAGCCTCTCTGACCTCAACTTTAAACCATGCTGGCAGTTTTTTGGACTTCTTTCCACTTTTCTTAAAGCGTGGAATACAGCTGGTCTGGGCTTCCAAGATAGTATTTTTCAACAACAGCCAAGCCTGATGTACGTCTTTAACCTTTGCAACTGCTCCTTTTAGTTTTTTCTTGACTGTTTTCCTCATTTTATCATAGTCTCCCTTTCGAAAGTTAAAAGGTAGTACTGTGGATTTCCTTACTATCCCTCCTCCACTAATTAAATCAAAGGCGATCATGCTATGATCACTATTGCCAAGTGGCCCCAACAACCTTATCTCTTGCACTAGATCTGGTGTTCCACTAAGGATTAGGTCTAATATGGCTTCCCCTCTGGTCGGTTCATGAACCAGCTGCTCCAAGAAGCAGTCATTTATTTCATCTAGGAACTTTATCTCCCTAGCATGTCCTGACGTGACACTGACCCAATCGATACCGGGGTAGTTGAAATCACCCATTACACAGGTACACTAAAAAAATTTTTTTTAAACTGCCTCTAATGTTTCGAGTGATTTTTACGTTTTTTGGTGCGCTGAATCCAAATCTGGTAACCAATTTGCTCCATCACGTACAGATTTTTTGCTACATTGGGTTAGCAGTTTGAGGTGAACGTTTCAGATTGAGTGCGATCAAGATAAAAGTTTCTTGGATGAATTCTTTATACTAATTGTTTAGTAGTTATTCAAATAAGAATAAAGAAAATTGTAACAAGGCAGCACATAAGAATAGAGTAATGTCAACAAAACACACTGTGATGGTAGCAAAATTGTCTGCACTTAAAACAGCCACATACATGTGCACAAACATTGAGCATATAAGAGCGAGGTTAGACACAAAGCAAAGCAAAGAAATGTGCAAAAAATGTTGTACAGGTATGTATGTAAGAATAGAAAACGCAAACCGCACCATTGCAATACATGAAGACAAACACCCGATGGTGTGAAAATAAAATTCTAATAAATGAGATCCGACACTGTGGTAATAACTAGCAAATTTTTATTTCAAAGTTTAGTAAAAACACGATATTTGTCAACACAGTTTAGATTTTAAAGTCATTCTTGGGTCAATCAATCTCCTGGTGGGCCCGTTTCTTCTTCCCCCGAATGCTTCTCTTGGTGCGCTGCTTGGCGTATTTTTCATCTGGGGTTTTCCGCAGCAGCAACCAGCAGAAATCAGCCATCATAGTGGTGTTCCATCTTCCTTGGTACCTTCTCTCTGCGTCCTTGATGTCCTGGTGAAACCTTTCACCTTGTTCTTCACTGTACGCCCCCAAGTTTTCGGGAAAGTAGTTCACATGGGAGTGCAAGAAATGGATTTTCAGGCTCATGTTACAGCCTTGTTTTTTGAAGGCATTGAGCATCCTGGCAACAATATCCTTATAGTTCTCATCCCGCCTGTTCCCCAAGAATTTGAGAACAACATCCTTGAAGGAATCCCAGGCTTCTTTTTCCTTCTCAGACATTGTTTCAGTGAATGCTCCATCTGAAATGAGTTTCCTTATATCAGGGCCAACAAACACTCCTTCCTTTAGCTTTGCTTCAGAAAGTCGGGGGAACTTTGAGCAAAGGTACCGAAAGCACTCACCATCTTTTGGAAGGGACTTGATGAATTGCTTAATCAGACCCAACTTAATGTGGCGAGGTGGTAATAGAATTTTATCACGAGGTACCAAGCTCTCATGAAGAACATTTTTCTCACCGGGTCTCAAATACTCCCGAATTGGCCAGTCTTTTTTCCCCCAGTGTAGGTCGCGGGCCCGGCTATCCCACAAGCAAAGGAAGCAGGGATATTTGGTGAAACCGGATTGCTGCCCTAATAGCATGGATAGAATTTTAAAGTCTCCACAAATCATCCACTTATGCTCATCATAACGAATCTTCTGAAGAATCAGGGCCAAATTCTCGTATTTTTCTTGGAGAATAACAGAGTGAGCAATAGGAACTGAAGCAAATGTGTTGCCATTATGAAGAAGAACACCTTTTATGCTGTCTTTTGACGAATCAATGAACAGCCGCCATTCAGCAGGACCATACTTGAGTTTAAACTTTTCCATCACTCCGTATATATTGTTGCAAAATACCAAATCTTCCTCTTTGCTGAAATACTTCAAAAATTGTGTCTCGCGGTTGCGGTACCAATAAAAAGTTGTTCCTGGTGACAATAGGTTTTTCTGTTTAAGCCGAAAACCTAGCAGTTGGGCAGCATCTTTTGGGAGTCCTAAATCCCGGACTAAATCATTCAATTCAGCTTGAGAGAAAAGTTCAGGTTTCGGATCTGGTTCAGTTTCAAACTCGGAAGTACTGGACTCATCGGGAAAAGCCATCTGATGAGTCTCATCATGATCAGAACCGTCCACACAAATATGATCCAAAGATTTTGGTGGTTCAGGCACAGGTACTTCGCTGCTATGAGGCATAGGCCTAATTGCTGAGGGAAGGTTGGGGTAACTTATTACGTTCTTATTTTTTAAGTTGTATCCCTTCACAATGCAAGAGCAAAAATAGCAGTCACTGCTGTGGTCTCTTTGTTCACGCCACATCATAGGTATTCCGAAACGAAATGCTTGTTTTTTACCTTTCATCCATAAGCGTAGATCTTCCTCACATGTCTTGCACACTTTGTGAGGAGCCCACGGTTTGTCTTGATCGCCTAACTTCAAACCGAAATAGGCGAAATATACTTTTTTAATAAATGCAGAAATGTTCCTCTGCCGCTTTTTCACGGTATATTCCCCACAAATAAAACAAAAACTGTCCGGAGAGTTGACGCAACCTCTGGCTCTGTGAGCCATCACAAATACACAGCACTGCAAACTACAACTGTAGTGAACCACTTCGGAATAAAGCTGGATTACGACTGAGCAAACAAAAGGTAATAATGAACTTGCAAGAAACTGAAATTTGACAGGAACGATCATGTCGCAACCACCGTGTTTGAGCGAGCGAACAAGGCGAGGCGAACAGGAAAGAACATGCACCAGCGCGAGTACTGGATTTAGCCCCCCGCCTCCCAATTGTCCTGTTAATGTATAAAATGAATACAAAACACTCTAAAATATCATGAGCGAGTGTTTCTAGTTAGTTAACCATTACAACCTCTATTTTGGGCCAAGAAAATAAACTGCAGTCGGCTAAAAAGAAATTATGTGAACATTCCTTATATGGGTAAGAAATCTAATTTTGCAAGAAAACGTGACGTGATGGAACATTTTGGCTATTTTTCCTGGATTCAGCACCCCAAAATCTATAGGAATCAGTTGCAAAACTGGAGGCAGTTTTTTGGTAGTGTACCTGTGTTATTATTACTGTGCTGTAACTTTTGTTAGCTTCCTTGATTTCTTTGAGCATTTCATCATCCATTTGGTCATTCTGGCCAGGCGCTCGATAGTACACCCCCACTGCCATTGCCTTCCCCCTTTTACATGGAATTTCAATCCATATAGATTCTACAGCAGATTTTGTTTCCTGCAAAACTTTAATCCTTTCTGACTCAATGCCCTCTCTAACATAGAGAGCAACCCCTCCACCAATTTGATCAGCTCTATCATTACGATATAGTTTGTACCCAGGTATCACAGTGTCCCACTGGTTGTCGTCCTTCCACCATGTCTCTGATATTCCAATCATATCTAACCTTTCATTTAGTGCTATATATTCTAACTCTCCCATCTTATTTTTTAGACTTCTAGCATTTGCATACAAGCATTTTAGAGAATGTATTTTATCCATATTAATTTGTCTGTTAGACATGAGTAATTTGGGATCTTTAAGCTCTGTCTGCTCCATACTTGAGGGCATTTGGGCTACTTTACTCTTTTGTGGAACCTCTCTGCTTTTGGTAGTATCCTTCAAAGATACATTCTTCCGAACCATCTGCTCTTGGGCGACTGTCGGCTTTCCCCTAATATCTAGTTTAAAAGCTGCTCTATCTCCTTTTTAAAGGTTAATGCCAGCAGCCTGGTTCCATCCCGGTTAAGGTGAAGCCCATCCCTTCGGAAGAGCCCCTCCTTTCCCCAGAATGTTCCCCAGTTCCTAACAAATCCAAAACCCTCATCTCTGCACCATTGTCTCATCCACGCATTGAGACTCCGGAGCTCTGTCTGCCTTTTGGGTCCTGCGCGTGGAACAGGAAGCATTTCGGAGAATGCTACCCTGGAAGTTCTGGATTTCAACTTCCTACCTAAAAGCCTAAATTTAGCCTCCAGAACCTCCCTACCACATTTTCCTATGTCATTAGTACCAACATGTACCAAGACAGCAGACTCCTCCCCAGCACTATCTAAGACCTTATCTAGGTGGCGCGTGAGGTCCGCTACTTTCGCACCAGGCAGGCATGTTACCAGGCGATCCTCACGTCCACCAGCCACCCAGCTATCTACATGCCTAATGATCGAATCACCAACTATAACGGCTGTCCTAACCCTTCCCTCATGGGCACATGGCCCTGGAGAAACTTCCTCGGTGCGAGAGGGTTTTACATCACCTGGAGGACAGGTCCTAGTTACAGGGTCACTTCCTGCCACACCAGGGTGATGCTCTCCTGTCACGTGACCTCTCTCCTCCATGGCAACAGGGATGCTGCCAGACTGGAGGTGGGACTTCAGGACTATATCCCTGTAGGTCTCGTCTATGTACCTCTCTGTCTGTCTTATGCTTTCCAAGTCTGCTACTTTAGCCTCTAGAGAACGGACTCGTTCCCTGAGAGCAAAGAGCTCCTTGCACCTAGTGCACACGTAAGACCTCTCACCAACTGGGAGAAAATCATACATGTGACACTCAATGCAAAAGACTGGAAAGCCCCCATCCCGCTGCTGGACTGCTGTCTGCATCTTAGTTTTAAGTTTGTGTTTAGATCTAAGTTCTTTACTTACTAAGGGTTGCTATGGATATTTATACTAATAAAACTGAACCTAATACGTGTAATATACCTTGTTCACCTGAAGCTTAACTAATCTCAGGTCCTTAGTGTATGACTGATTTGGGTAATGAGCTTCACCTGAGAGCACCTCCTGTCTTTTAAGATGTGTAAGTACCTATAAAGCTACGATTATCCCAGGGGTGGGAGGGAATTAACACTTATTAAAAAAGGGCTGCTACACAGTACCCTGTCTTGTGCTGCTGAGGTAAGCTATATTCTGATTTGATTTAAATTATAGCTCTTAGCTGCTGCTAGGCTCTAACTTCTTATGAAATTTAAAGTACAAGCTCTCTGCTGGGTTCTAAATTTAACCAGAAAGCTCTTTTCTGTGTTGTAAATTTAAGCTAAAAGAACTTTGCTGATGCTAGGCCCTGAGTGACTATTAAATGTAAACTACAAGCTCTCTGCTGGGTTCCAAATGTAACCAGAAAGCTCTCTTCTGTGTTTTAAATTTAAACTAAAAGTACTTTGCTGTTACTAGGCCCTGAGTGACTATTAAATGTAAACTACAAGCTCTCTGCTGGGTTCCAAATGTAACCAGAAAGCTCTCTTCTGTGTTTTAAATTTAAACTAAAAGTACTTTGCTGTTACTAGGCCCTGAGTGACTATTAAATTTAAAGTACAAGCTCTCTGCTGGGTATGAAATGTAACCAGAGAGTTCTCCTCTGTGTTTTAAATGTAAACTTAAACTGCTGCTACTAGGCCCTGACTGATTTAACAAAAATAGTGGATCACAGATTAATTAGCTTTAATACAAAGAATTCCTTTTAGAAAATTACCAGAAGTAAATACTCACAGTTGCAGATCTCCCTCCAGAAGCAACAGTCCCCCTTACCAGTCTTTCAATCATATCTAACTGACAGATATCAAATAATTCAGACCAGCACCACAGCTTCCTCCCTCCCCTTTCAACAGACCCAAGGTATATCACAGGGCTCTGCACTTTCGGCTATGCTCTTCAACATTTACCTAAAACCTCTCTGCTCTATAATAAGGACCCATAATGTCCATTTCCACATATACACAGATGACATTATGCTCTATGGTCCTATTACAACCGCAAATCCAACAAATCCGGAATTAACAAACTATTTCAACGATGTCTCCAGATGGCTACAGGAAAACAACCTCACTATAAAAATCAAGGAGATGGAAGCATTGTTGGTTACAAAGGACCAAAACCTCACCCCCCCCCCCCCCCGCAACAGACCTCACCCTGGGAACAACACATATCAGAGTCCAAACTCACATAAAATATCTAGGGGTCATTTTGGATCAATCACTATCCTTCAAACAACAGATTGCAAAAACAGCAAAGACCATATTTTTCAAAGTCAAGATGCTCCAAAGCCTCAGACCTCTACTGGACCCACGGGATTTCAGATCAGTCATGCAATCAATGACCCTCCCCCACCTGGACAATTGTAACGTGATTTACCAGGGACTCCCGACCAGCAGCCTCAACCATCTAAGGACAGCCGTCAACACAACAGCGAGGATCGTCCAAAAAGGGAAGAGATATGATCACATAACCCCAAAACTGAGAAACCTCCACTTTCTCCCTCTAGAGGCACGGATCAAATACAAAACACTGGTCCTGCTCCATAAAGCACTCCACCAGCAACAAACCACACACATGTTATCTCGGCTGAGCTCCAGTAGACCAACATGACAGACCACAACCGACTTACTGACTGTACTATATGAAAGGACTAAATGTAATCAGCAATCCTGCAACTGTACATCCAAAGTAACAAGGATCTCCCTTCTTTCTGGAAACAGCTAAAGACCCAGCTATTCACTATCTACTTAGGTCAGGAAAAAGACGAGCACCTTCTGATCCCATGCTCATACCCACCATGGTCAGTCTCAGTCTCTGAACCAAGCTGGAACTGTAAATAAGATGATTGCTCAACTGAAATGTAAATTCATTCTGAACCCTTTGGTGATACATATATGTTTGAACCCCCCCTTGTAAATATATTATAACTGGTTTCACTGTATGCATATTTTGGATTGGGAATTGGCTGTTAAAATAAAACATAGAGTAGGGTTAGATGATCAATTTTCTCACTGGAGAAGGGTGGCTAGGGTTCTCTACTGGAGCCAGTGCTTTTCAATGTATTTACAAATGACCTGGAAATGGGAACAACTGGTGAAGTGATCAAATTTGCAGATGACACAAAATTATTTAAAGTTGTTAAATCACATGCAGATTGTGAGAAATTGTAGGAAGACCTTGCAAGATTGGGAGACTGGGTATCCAAGTGACAGATGAAATTTAATGTGGGCAAGTGCAAAGTGATGCACAGAGGGAAGAATAACCCAAATTATAGTTATATGTTGCCAGATTCCACATTAGGAATCACTATCCAAGAAAAACATCTATGCATCATTGTGGACAATGCCTAGAAATTTTCTGTTCAGTATGTGGTGGCGGCCAAAAAAGCAAACAGAATGTTAGGAATTGTTAGGAAAGGAATAGAGAATAAAACAAAGAATATCTTTAATGCCTCTGTATTGCTCTATGGTGCAGCTGCATCTTGAGTACTGGGTGCAATTCTAGTTGCCGCATCTTAAAAAAGATATAGTGGGTAACCAAAATTATAAAGGGGGTGGAACGACTTCCTATGAGGAAAAGCTAAATAGATTAGGGCTCTTCAGATTGGAGAAGAGACAATAATGAGTGGAGTGGAATGGATAAACAGAAAATTGATTGTTTACATTTTCGAAAAAGACTAGGGGATACCTCATGAAATTACTGAGTAGTACATTTAAAACAAAGAGAATATATTTTTTCACTTAATGCATAATTAAGCTCTGGAATTTATTACTAGAAGATGTGGTAATAGCAGTTAGCACAGCTGGATTTAAAAAAGGTTTGGACAAGTTCTTGGAGGAAAAGTTCACAAACTATTATTAATGTAGACTTGGAGGAAACCACAGCTTATCCCTATTGTACTATTGTTGTTTGTAACATATCTAATTGTGAGATTGTTGTTTTGTGTTTTTGTAGTTTCTGGTACCCTTCTTATTCCCTACTAAGATACTGTTCACAGCCCAAGGTTAGACTCTACCCACTTGCTGAAAAGGGAGGTGGCTTTGCTTCTAGCCATCTTTAGAGATACTTGTGGCACAGCGGCAAATGTGAATGCTGTGAGCGTGTGCCAGAGGAGCGTAGCTAAGCAGCAGGCATACTCCTTAGTGCATGCCTTCATGTCTCTCTTCAGAGCATGGCTAATGCATCTGTCTCTTTTGTTTTTTTGCATTGGTTTTCTATTGAACAGCTCTGCCCCTTCCTAAGAGCCTGTGATCTCAAGGTATGTATCTATCATCCCCTATTCTGGTGCTCTGGGGTTGTAGGAATGACTATAGTTTTTCACCAGAAAAAGTGTGTGGAGGGAGTGTGGGGGGCTTTCAGACCATCCTGTTACAATAAAGGCGGTTTCTTGAATGTGAGGTCCTTAAAGAATATATCTATTCTTGTGTATACTTTGCTTGAATTAGATAAATTTCTGTCATATTGAGAGTTGGGTGAGGGAGGGAAAGATTTCTCTCTACCTAAAACAAGCTGCCCACTGAATTTTTCTTTTTTATTTTCTAATCGCTGTTGTAAAGGAGATGGAGGTGTAGCTTCATTTTCTGAAATAAACTACTATGACCCCTGGCTCCAACCCAGTTTTTCTTCTCAATTTTTGAGGAATTATTTATGATGATTGCTGATGTCCATTTTCATGCTAATCCTTTGCTTGTTCTAGAAGATTTTGACATTCATTTTGATTGTCCGGGTTGTGAATTGTTTTGGCCCTTATGAACGACTGACCTGGAATTATTTTCAGCTCTCCCAATGCATGCTGCAGGCCTCTGTTTGGATGCTGCTTTCGATTCTGAGGATGGTTTAATTAATAAGGATAGTTCCCAGTTCACACTATTGTCCTGGATGGATCATTTATTTCCTTTTTACTTAACGGTTTATCTCCCACACTGCCAGCTTCAAATAGAACTAAGTATACTCAGAAGTTTCATACTGTCAGTACGGTAAGTCTGGCTTCTGCTCTCCAAGACTTTCCTGAGAATTTTTTCACCCTTCCCTCTGAATCTCAGTCCTCCTTATGGAACTTCATCTTACAAACAGCTGCTCTTAGGATTCACCACAAGAGGAATACATGGTGAACCCAAAAGCAACCATCCATGCTTTTACTGTGAATTGTACAACCAAAAGAAACTTGTGTGTCAGGCCAAGATAAGTCTGCTCCTAATGAAGCTATCTGTGACCAACATATCTATAAGTTAATGAATCATAGTGCTAAAAAAGATTATGTTATGTATTGTCGCCAGGGCAGCGGTCACCTGAGGCAACAGATATTTCAGCTGGTTTCTAAATATGCTTTACCAACGTTGGTTAATTTGAATTCCTTGAATCTTTTCCCTGAGGACTTTCAGATTTATTTTTCAGAAAAAAATTGCAGTATATGAGTAGAGTGTTCCTCACTGTCTTTATAAACTTGTGATGGAATATATAAAATATGATCCATCCCTCTCCAAAGGGAGTATTAACAGTCCCCTTTAAGAGAGTCTGCAGCCCAGAGTTCATAGCTGGGAGGGCATGGCTCACAGGGAGAGGTTAAGAACCTAGCAGGCTGCAGGAGGGAGAGAGGCCCATGGTGCTAGAAACCTTTCCAAGGCAAGCCGTGCAAAGGAGTTCTGAGGTACAGTAAGAACTTTAACTGGGGCTGAAGGAGTGGCTGGGAGAACCACCTTTGTGGAGGTTTAACAAGCTGGGACAGAATAAAAGCTGATTTTGTCTTCCCTGAACTGCCATCTGTTCTGTGTTTCAAAGAGAATCTCTTCTTACTGCATGCCATGGCAGCTTGGGGATTTCCTCTAACCATGTGACTAAGGGCAAATCCATATCTCTCCAGGGCTGGGCTTCTACAGCAGGTCAGGATTTTTCTTGTTTACTTGTAAGGGCTAAGAGGGTTAGCCTTACCTTAGTTAAGGAGCTCGAAGAAGGTCTAGTAAGTGCTGGACAGGCAGGCTTTGTTTGTTGCTAAAAGTGTGTTGTAGCTGGAATACTGCAGGGTTAACTCAGCTGCAGAAGAGGAAGCTGTGGTGATATTGCAAGGGAACAGTGACAAGCCAGGGTGAAGCGGTTCCTCCAGATTATGGCAGAAGGTCAGCAGCAACGGCAACACTATCAACAGCAACAAGAACAGTATCATCACAACAGCAACAGTATCAGCAGCAGCAGCAACAATGTCATCAACAGTTTCAACATGCTCTGCAGGAAGGGCAGCAACAACAGCAGCGGCAGATACAGGATCTTATTTGATGTCATTACTGACTGTGGGGTGGTTATTTGGCAATGGCCCTATCGGATTCCAGAGGCCCAGCGACAGTCACCAAGGAACTGGAAGAGATACTAAACCTGAAAGTTATAGAAGAGTCTATGAGTGACAGGTTGTTCCCCATCGTCTTGGTTCCTAAACTCGACGGAAGCATCAGATTCTGCATTGCCTTCTGAAGGGTCAATGCATCTTCTAAACTGGAAGCATGTCCCATGTCCAGCATAGATGAGCTAATCGGTGAAGCAGGCTTTATATCAACCTTGGATTTGGAGAAGGGATACTGTCAGGTGCCCTTGACTCCAACTACCAAAGAGAAAACTGCTTTTTTTGACACCGTAAGGTCTGTTCCAGTTTACAGTGCTGCCCTTTGGATTACATGGGGCTGCTTCCACATTCCAACGCCTAGTCGACCGTCTACTGAGACCTCACAAGGAGTATGCGGCTGCAGACTTTGATGACATTGTCATCTACAGCAGAGACTAGACCACCCATCTAACCCAAGTACAAGCCATGTTGACCAGCCTGTGGAAGGCCAGGTTGATGGCCAACCTCAAGAAATGTTTTCTGGAAGGTCAGGACATTCAATATCTGGGCTATTTAAATGGGAATGGGCAGATACAAACTTACTATGGAAGGTGGATGCCATTGCCCAGGTCCCCATCCCAAAATCAAAGAAAAAGGATCATGCCTTCTTTGGATTGCTAGGCTATTATCGCTGATTTGTCCCTAATTTTGCAGAGGTGGCAGAGCCATTAACCAATCTCCTCTGAAAGAGAGTTCCCAAATGGATTCAGTGATCACTGGACCTGGACTTGGCCTTCCAGCGTCTCAAGAAGGCCTTGTGCTCAGAACCTGTCCTGATTAACCCTGATTTCTCTCTACCATTTATTGTGCACACAGATGCCTCAGAGGTGGGCCTAGGAGTCGTTCTGGCCCAGGACTTAGCCACTTTTCTCAATGGAGAAAAGTAAATAGTGGAGTACCCCAGGGATCTGTGCTGGGCCTACTGCTTTTTAACATATTCATAAATGACCTGGAAATGGGAATAACGAGTGAGGTGATCAAATTTGCAGATGACAGAAAATTATTCAAAGTTGTTAAAACACAAGAGGATAGTGAAAAATTGCAAGAGAACCTTGATAAATTGGAAGACTGGGCGTACAAATGGCAGATAGTTTATGGTTTATTAAAATGTTGATATACCGCTCTTCAAACATAGTATCAGGGTGGTTTATAATAACAATAAAAACACCAGAAAAAAGGAAAGGAAGGCCATTTAAAATTAAGAGAACGTATTAGAGATAGGATAGTATGGGAGGGTAGAAAAGGGTAGGGAATGCAGAGTATCGTAGGATTTGAGCTGTGGGGATAGTTGGGTGTCTGGAGTCCTCATGTAATAAATTGCATCAGGGGCTATGTTGAAAGCTTGATGGAATAGATGAGTTTTAAGGGCTGTTTTAAATCTAGAAAAAGAGGATTCAAGATGTAGAGATGCAGGGAGTGAGTTCCAAAGTGAGGGCCCTAGAAAAAAGACAGTAGAGTTGGGGTGCTTTCCAGATGAGCATTTGATGGGGATGGCAGACCAAGACGTTGGGCATGTATTGAACGGAGTGAGCGAGTGGGAGCATACGGAGTTATATGGGAGGAACAATACACTGGGATACCTGAGTGAAGAACCTTATGAGTTATAGTTAAGAGTATGTAATGGATTCTGTATGGAAATGGAAGCCAATGTGATTTTATAAACAATGGGGAAACATGATCTAATCGTGAAACATGATGAAGGAGGCGGATGGCAGTATTCTTCACTGACTGTAAACGTTTTAACTGATATTGAGAAAGTTCAGAATAGATGATGTTGCAATAATCCAATTTTGGCATAACTAAAGAAAGCAGAAGGATAATAATAGCAGATGGCGGAAGGTAAGAACAAATACTACAGATCTGACAAAGGGAAAAGAAACAAAGACAAACAGTGGAATTAATGTGTGACTGGAAGATGAGAGAAGAGTCAAGTGTGATCCATGAATATTTAAGAGCTTGTACTATGGGTATAATGGTCCCGTCGAGAGAAGGGGATATGGATGGGGAAGTAAGTGAACCAGTCAGCAAGAGTGCTGAGGTTTTACTGCATTAAGGTGCAAATTATTTTATTTCAGCCAGGAAGCTACTAAGCTGAGACATGAAAAGATCAGGAGAGAAAGGAAAGGTATGAAACCGCAGCAGGATGTCATCCGCATAGAAGAAGGCGGCGACACCCTATTGCTTGATGAGCATGGCAAGCGGAGCAAGAAAAGTGTTAAATAGCAAGGGAACAAGAACCAATCTCTTCGGGACCCCACAAGAGAGGGGAAAGATGGAGGATGTGATAGATTGAAATGAGACATTATAGAAACAAAGAGAAAGAAAAGAGCAGAACCAGTGA
Source organism: Ichthyophis bannanicus (assembly GCA_033557465.1). NCBI lineage: Eukaryota > Metazoa > Chordata > Amphibia > Gymnophiona > Ichthyophiidae > Ichthyophis > Ichthyophis bannanicus. The sequence goes on from CM066033.1 coordinate 553,103,941, forward strand.
AGAACTGTGGACTGTAGCCCGGCAGAGGAAAGATGCAAAAGAAGGGAGTAGTGAACCAGGTCAAAGGCACTGGATAGGTCGAACGATACTGCCAGAGTGATATTCCCCCTCTCCCAGGATGTACGTGTTTCATTTAGTACAGATAACAGAATAGTTTCCTTGCTGTGGCCTGGCCAAAAACCTGACTGAAATGGATGGAGAAAGTTAGTATGTTCAAGGTGATCCAGGAGTTGAGTAAACACAAGTTTTTCCAGTAGCTTAGATAAATAGGGAAGATTAGAAACTGGGCAGAAGTTAGCAGAAGCAAGATCCAGGGAAGAGTTTTTCAGAAGAGGCCAGACCACAGCAGTTTTCCAGGATGATGGGAATATACCAGATGAAAGACTGTTGTTAAAAGAGGATTTGTATGTGTGGAAGAAGTGTCAGAGAGGGTTCAGAGATCCAGGTGGAGGGAATGGGATCCAAAACAGAAGTGATTGAAGATGATGAGGAGATAACCTTTTTTAAGACAGGTATGGTGACCGGGTTGAATCTTGACCAAGAATGAGAATGAATGGGATCGTATGGGTCCTCGGAGAATACTGTAGAAAGGGAATCAGCCACCATAGGTGGAGAACGAGGGGGACTAGAAGGGGGAAAACCTTGCTGAAGAAGGGTAACTTTATCTGAGAAGTACTGGGTTAGCTGCTCAGTGGAGACTGCAACTGGTAAAGAGGAATGTGATGGGGGATGTAAAAGGCGAGAGACTATCGAGTAGAGTTGTTTTAGCTTGTTGTTGACTTTGACAATAAGTTGGTCATAGTATTGTTGCTTTACTATGGTAATAGCTTGACGATAGCAAATATGGGCATTCTGAAAGGAATCCAAGAACATGGGTGCAGAACTGGTGCCATAGCCGTTCTGCTCTGCATAATTGTCAACGAAGTGTACGCAGCCCTACATGATACCAGGAATGATAGTGACCTGATCGAGGACGAGAGAGGGTATGCAATAGAAGCACACTATCAATGGTATCCTGAGAGTCTTGTCCCAAGTAGAGGCCTGATGATTTGGGGAAAGTGAGGAGAAATCTGGGGGAAAGAGCGCCTCAGCTGAAGGAAATTCTGAAAGAAGCGACATAGGGATGTGCTGAGTAGATTGCTCAGAGGGGAGAAAGGAATTGAAATTTAATGTGGACAAGTGCAAAGTTATGCACCTAGGAAAGAACAACCCAAACTTTGGTTACACGATGCAAGGTACCACCTTAGAAACCACCACCTAGGAAAAAGATTTAGGCATCATCATGCCAGAAAATGTTGAAACCCTCCACCCAGGGTGTAGCGACAGCCAAGAAAACAAATAGAATGCTAGGAATCCTAAGAAAAGGAATGGAGAATAAAACCAAGGACATAATAATGCCTCTTTATCGTTCCATAGTTCAATTGTACCTTGAATATTGTGTGCAATTCTGGTGCTGTATCTTACAAAGGATATAGTGAAATTAGAAAAGGTACAGAGAAGAGCTACCAAAATGGTAAAAAGGATGGAAGAATACCCCTATGAAGAAAGGCTTAAAAGGTTAGGGCTCTTCAACTTGGAAAATAGAAGGCTGAGGGGAGATATGATAGAAGTCTATAAATTAATGAATGGAGTGGAACAGGTTAATGCAGATCGCTGTTTATGCCATCAAAAAGTAGAAAGACTAGAGGACACAGAATGAAACTACAATATAATCCATTTAAGACTAATAAGAGAAAATATTTTTTCACTCAATGTGTAATCAAAGTCTGGAATTCGTTACTGGAGGATATAGTAAAAGCTGTTAGTGTAGCTGGCTTTAAAAAAGGTTTGAACAAAACTATTCAAAGTTGTTAAAAATCATGAGGATTGTGGAAAATTGCAAGAGGATCTTGATAAATTGGAAGACTGGGCATCCAAATAGCAGATAAAATTTAATGTGGACAAGTGGAAATGTATGCACCTAGGAAAGAAAAACCCAAACTATGGTTACACGATGCAAGGTTCCACATTAGGAACCACCACCCAGGAAAAAGATTTAGGCGTCATCATCGATAACATGTTAAAAACCTCCACCCAGTGTGCAGCAGCAGCCAAGAGAGCAAATAGAATGCTAGATTTCATCAGGAAAGGAATGGAGAATAAAACAAAGGATATTATAATGCCTTTGTATTGTTCCATGGTGTGACCGCACCTTAAATATTGTGTGCAATTCTGTTCACCGTATCTTAAAAAGGATATAGCATTATTAGAAAAGGTACAGAGAAGAGCCACCAAAATGGTAAAGGGGATGGAAGGATACCCCTATGAAGAGAGGCTAAAAAGGTTAGGGCTCTTCAACCTGGAAAAGAGACGGCTGAGGGGAGATAAAGGTCTATAAATTAATGAATGGAGTGGAATGGGTAAACATAGATCGATTGTTTATGTCATCAGAATATAGAAGGGCCAGGGGGCATGCAATGAAGCTACAGAGTAACCTATTTAAGAGTAAGAAAAAAAAATATTTTTCACTCAAGATGTAATCAAACTCTGGAATTTGCTACCGGAAGATGTAGTAAAATCTGTTAGTGTAGCCAGGTTTAAAAAAGGTTTGGACAAGTTCCTGGAGTAAAGGTCCATAAACCATTATTAAAGGAGACCTGGGAAATCCACTGCTTGCCCCAATACAAGCATTGTGGAATCTGTGTCTTTTAGGAAAACTACTAGCTACTTGTGACCTAGATTGGCAACTGCTGGAAACAGGATACTGGCTTGATGGACCTTGGTCTGACCCACTATGGCATTTCTTATGTTGTTATGTTCTTAGGAAGTCTGGGGTGAAGAACATCCCATAGCATTCATCAGCAGGAAGCTACTTCCTTGGGAGAAATGCTATGCGTTGATCAAGAAGGAAGCCCTGGTTTTCAAGTGGACACTTGAAATCTTCAGATACTACCTGCTCGGCCGTCCATTTATGCTGGTAATGGACCACCAACCCTCAAGTGGTTGGATCGACATAAGGAGTCCAATGGCCAGATTATGCAGTGGCTTTTGAGTCTCCAACCCTACCAGTTTCAGATCTACCATAGGACTAGTCAGACTCATCTGTATGTGGACTTCCTTTCCCAGGTGGGGTGTCCCGGATAAGGCATGTGCTCAATGGGGCATGATTGAGCTGAGGGGGAGAGTGTATGATGGGGTAATTTAAATGATACCCATTCCTCTCCAATGGGATTATCAGCAGTCCCCTTTAAGAGAGTCTGCAGCTCAGAGTACAGGTCTAGGAAGGCATGGTTCACAGGAAGGGTTTAGGAACCCAGTAGGCTGCAGGAAGGAGAGAGGCCTGGGGAGCCAGAATTCCTTCCAAAACTAGCCATGCAAATGAGTTCTGAGGTAGGAACTTTAACTGGGGCTGGGCAAGCTGTGCAAAGGAGTTCTGAGGTAAGAAGTTTAATTGGGGCTGGAGGAGGGGCCAAGAGAACCATTGGTGATAAAAGAAGAAGTCGAAGCAGCATTCAAAGCCTTTTCAAAGAACAAAGCACCAGGCATTGATGGCATTCTCATTGAAGTATTACAGTAATCTGATGCAACTGATACCATTCTTACAAGACTCTGCTAGGACATTTGGAAGACAACATCATGACCAACTGACTGGAAAAGATCTGTGTTTATACCAATATTAAAGAAAGGTGATCCAACTGATTGTGGAAATTATCGCACAATCGCTCTGATTCCACATACCAGCAAGAGTCTCCTGAAGATTATTCAGCAAAGACTACAACCTTACCTGGAATGAGAACTGCCTGAAATGCAAGCAGGGTTCAGGAAAGGGCAAGGAATGAGAGACATCATCAGTGATATGAGATGGAGCCTTGAAAAGAATAAAGAATACCAAAAGGATATGTATATGTGTTTTGTTGACTACAGCAAGGTTTTGACTGTGTAAACCATGAGAAACTCTGGGCCACATTAAGAAGCATGGGTATACCAGAACACCTGATCATTCTCTTGCACAACCTTTACATTGATCAGGAAGCAACAGTTTGAACAGAACAAGGAGAAACAGAATGGTTTAAAATCAACAAAGGTGTACAACAAGGCTGCATACTTTCCCCCTACCTGTTTATTTTATATGCAGAACAAATCATCAGAGAACCAGGATTGTATGAAGACAACAGAGGTGTGAAGATTGATGGGAGGCTCATCAACAACCTTTGCTATGCTGATGATACCACATTACTGGCTGAAAGTGAAGACGAGCTGAAACATTTGCTTCTCAAGATCAAGGAACATAGTCTTAAGATGGGCCTGTACCTTAATGTAAAGAAGACAAAGTTCCTGACAACTGGCAAAATCAATAAGTTCATTGTTGATGGAGAAGTAATAGAATTAGTGGACAACTTTAACCTTCTTGGATCAACTATCAATAATGAAACAACAAACAGTCAAGAAATCAGATGACAAATTGTTTTTGGCAGAATGGCTATGAAGTACCTATGCAAGATTCTCAGGAGCATCGATATCTCTCTCCATACAAAGATTCATCTTGTTCAAGCCATGGTATTTTCAATAACGTCATATGGATGTGAAAGTTGGACAGTGAAAAAGATAGACAGGAAGAAAACTGATGTCTTTGAATTTAGGTGCTGGCGATGAATACTGTGTATACCATGGACTGTCCAAAAAACAAACCAGTCATTACTAGAGGAGATCAAACCTAAGCTTTCTTTAGAAGCTCAGATGACAAGACTTTGGACACATCATGCAAAGAGAGAGATTGTTAGAGAAAGACATCATGTTTGGCAAGGTAGAAGGTCAATGCAAAAGAGGAAGGCCAGCAATGAGATGGATCGATACAATAACAGCAGCTATGGATGACAGTCTGTCAACAATGAGCTGCCTGACTGAAGACTGAGACAATTTAGGACAATTATCCAGAGGGTCACCATGAGTCGACACCGACTCGACGGCACGTAATAACATACCAAATTTGTAAAGTAGATAACATGCAAGATATCCTCAGGTAGTAAATGCATGAAGTCTAGGAAGAAATGTTATTCTTGAGGACACTTTATAATTGGGGGTTAGGAAGCCAATCAGCGCCGTACCTAACCACACAGGGCACAAAGAAATAAGGGCGCATTTGGGGCTGTCGGCCTCGGCTCCACCCCATGCTGCCTGCCTTTGCCCAGCTGCTGCCTCTTTTAGTGTTGCCTTGGCAGCAGCGGCAGTGGCAGCGGCAGCAGCGACATCCAATTGGAAAATAAACCCCCGCAGGTCTTTCCAACTCTGTGCTTGCATGTTGACCTGATCCTTCCCTCCTCTGATGTATGCACACATCGGAGGAGGGAGGGACCAGACCAGCTATTCAAGTGTAGAGTTGCATATGTCAGAGGAGGGAGGGATCAGGCTAACATGCAAGCAACTTGGCCCCATCTAGGTTTTAGGCGCCCCACGGCCTGGTCATGCACCATTGGAATCGGCTTCCACAGGCAGGGGCGGCCCAAGGGGGGTGCGGGGCCATGTGCGGAGACTCGGTGCGGGGCCTCATTTGCATAAGGGTCCTCATTTGCATAAATATTTGCATAATGTTACCATACACGAACTTTTAGTAAACATGCCTCTTAATGAGTGTATGAATAAAGAAAGACTAAAAGACTTCTACATTACTATAATCCAGTGCCAACCGCCAGACACATTAGGAACTACTACAAACACTGCCCATTTAGAACCCATAGCAAACCCGCCGTATCCTAACAGCACTACCAGGACTCATAAAGCACCATACCCTAACTATCAAAAGGAAACGCTGCAAATATTAAACCAATACATTTCAGAGAACAACAATACATGACCTACTGGGGAAAGAGAACAAGTGGCAATGTCAAATAGGAATTACATAAACAGAATACCTCAGCTCAGTTACACATGAACAGAACATAAACCATCACCAAACAAGGAATCACAATTTAGAAACAGGAAGACAATAATTAAACTGGGAATCCCAAAAGCCAAACTTGGAATGTACAACACTGTAGAAATAAAACTATACATTAATTTGCTCTTGTACTAAACAAAGCGCAGACGTTAATGATGCACATTTCCCAGAGCTGACATATTCCAATTAATAAATTCAAAATAAAGAGATATTTTTCTACCTTTTGTGCATTTTTTTTCAGCTGCAATTGCTCCAGCCACTTTCTTCTGGTTTCTTCGTGTCTTCCGCTAATTCTTCATCGTCTGCTGTCCATTTGTCTTTTCTTCTCTCTTCTAGTTTTTTTCCATTCTCTCTCTACATCTGCTTTAACATACTAATCTTTCTCCTTTTCCTCTTTCCTCATTCCTATTTCATCCACTCAAATTTTACCCCTCCATCCTCAATCCCCACTTACTCTCCCAATATCCGGACAATTGTAGATTTGTCTTCCCTCCCACACAAAATATTTTTTCCCCTCTCCATTTCACTCTCCCAGCTCCATCCCATTCTAATCCTCCCCCAACATCAGCTCCATTCTAGTTCCAGTCCCACCCAGCATCCGCTCCCTTCTAGTCCCCGCATCAGCCCATTTCCAGTCCTAGCCCCCCATAAGCCCATTTCCAGTCCTAGCTCCCCCATCTATTTGCAGTCCCATCCAAGTCCCTCCATCAGCTCATTTCCAATCCCAGCCCCCCATGAGCCCATTTCTAGTCCTTTCCTAGCCCCACCATCAGCCCATGTCAAATCCTAGCTCCCCGCCACTCAGCCCAGTTCCAATCCAAGCCCCCCATGGGCCGACTTCCAGTTCTAGCCCCTTCATGAGTCCATTTCAATCCAAACCCCCACCACAGCCCATTTCCAATCTTAGCACCCCCCAACAGCCAATTTCCAGTCCTATTCTAGCCCCTCCATCAGCCCATTTCCTGTCCTAGCCCCCCCCCTCACCCATTTCCAGTCCTAGCTCCCTCCCCCTCACAACCCATTTCCATTCCAAGCCCCCGTCCCCATCAGCTATTTGCAGTTCAAGCCCTCCTTCCACTCAGCCCATTTCCAGTCCTAGCCTCCTCATAGCCCATTACTAGTCCTACCCCCCCATCAGCACTTTCCGTCCTACCCCCCCCTCATCCTATTTGCAGTCTTAGGCCCCCTCCCATCGCCATTTACCCGTCCTACCCCCCCATCAGCTCCTTTACAGTCTTAGCCCCCCATAGCACATTACCAGTCCTAACCCCCCCATCACCCTATTTCCAGTCCTAGCCCCCCCCATCAGCCTATTTCCAGTCTTAGCCCCCCCCATAGCCAATTCCCCGTCCTTCCCCCCCCATCAGCCCACTTCCATTCTTAGCCTCCCCCCCCATGGCCCATTACCTGTCCTAACCCCCCCCCATGGCCCATTACCAGTCTTAACCCTCCCCCCCATCAGCCCATTACCTGTCCTAACCCCCCCCCCCCGGCCCATTACCAGTCCTAACCCCCCCCATGGCCCATTACCAGTCCTAACCACCCCCCCCCCATCAGCCCAATTCCAGTCTTAGCCCCCCCATAGCCCATTACCAGTCCTAACCCCCCCCATCAGCCCATTTTCCAGTCCTACCCCCCCCATGGCCCATTACCAGTCCTAACCACCACCCCCCCCATCAGCCCACTTCCAGTCTTAGCCCCCCCATAGCCCATTACCAGTCCTAACCCCCCCCATCAGCCCATTTCCAGTCCTACCCCCCCACTTCCAGCCTTAGCCCCCTCCCATAGTCAATTACCAGTCCTACCCCCCCCATCAGCTCATTTCCAGTCTTAGCCCCCCCATCAGCCCATTTCCAGTCCTACCCCCCCACTTCCAGCCTTAGCCCCCTCCCCATAGCCCATTACCAGTCCTAACCCCCCCCATCAGCCCACTTAGCCCCCCATAGCCCATTACCAGTCCTAACCCCCCCCCCATCAGCCCATTACCAGTCCTAGCCTCCCCCCCCCATGGCCCATTACCAGTCCTAACCCCCCCCAGCCCACTTAGCCCCCCCCCCATGGCCCATTACCAGTCCTAGCCTCCACCCCCCATAGCCCATTACCAGTCCTAACCCCCCCCACCACCCCACCTATCCCCCCCCCCCTTGCCCATTACCCGTCCTTCCCCCCCCCCCTCAGCCCACTTCCAGTCTTAGCCTCCCCCCCATGGCCCATTACCAGTCCTAACCACCCCCCCCCTGGCCCATTACCAGTCCTAACCAACCCCCCCCCCGGCCCATTACCAGTCCACACCACCCCCCCCCCCATCAGCCCACTTCCAGTTTAGCCTCCCCTCCCATAGCCCATTACCAGTCCTAACCACCACCCCCCCTATCATTCCAAATTAAAATAAAAAAAAAACCAAACTGGCTGCTTCTGCCGCGGCAGCATCAAGAGCTCTGCCGCGGGGCCCCCCCCTGCCCGGCAGAGCCTCCGTGCATCCTCAGCAGCTTTCTTCATGTCCAAAACGCGGGCTTCTTTCAGAGCCGCGAGAGTTTCTTTTCTCGCGGCTCTCTTAATCCCGCGGGGCTGATGGGAAATCCCATCACCCTCGGCGGGATTAACAGAGCCGCGAGAAAGGAAACTCTCGCGGCTCTGAAAGAAGCCCGCGTTTTGGACATGAAGAAAGCTGCTGAGGATGCACGGAGGCTCTGCCGGGCAGGGGGGGGCCCCGCGGCAGAGCTCTTGCTGCTGCCGCGGCAGAAGCAGCCGGTTTGGTTTTTTTTTTTAAAACTTGGGATGCTGAAGAATGTTTTTTGCGCGGGGCCCCCTGAAACGCGGGGCCCTGTGCAAAAAACATTCTTGCTCAATGGACGGGCCGGCCCTGTCCACAGGAGCAGACTGCAATATTTGGCTGCTGAATATCTTCACAGACTGCCCCAGCACTATCCAGTTACTGCAGAGACAGTCTGTGGGCAAAGCAGAGACAGTACTGGTGCTAGCTGGGTTAGCACAATTTTCAGCAGCCCTTGTCTGGATAACTTAGGCTGTATGGAAAGCAGGCCTAAGCTGCGATCTGGATAAGTGCCAGTTGAAACTGTTCTAACCAGGTAATGTCAGCCCTTAGCTGGTTGGCACTGCTCAGCCTGGTTATTCAGTAGCAGCTCCTATCCAGATATTACTGAATATTCCACCAATATTTAAGTGCCACAACTAACCGCTGTGGCATTTGACTACCACCAGTTTTGAAAATTAGGCCCAATATTTCTAAATGCAGTGAGACGTAGCAACCTGTGCTTGATTAATTTCCCTAAGACCTTTTTGGTTTCACCCTATGAGATGTTTAAAAAAATGCATCTTTGAACTTTCTCAAGTACTTGAGTCCTCCATTCCTCCAGTCTCCAAGATAGATTAGAGATAGAGATAAGATAGACCTTCCTCACCCCTCCCCCTCCTTTTCTCCCCCCCCTCGCTGATTCCCAAGAGTACTTATTCCTCTTGTTGCTATTGTTGCCTACTGTCCCTTCTCTCTAAAGCTGTCTCTTTCCTGTCAACGAATGGCGTTCCTTTTCTCAGCAGTTGTCCCTTTTTTTATTGTAAACCGCCATATGCTTCAGCTCCGGCGGTATATTAAATCTTAAATAAAGATAAAGAAAAGATAAAGATTATCTTCCTATGGGGAGAAAAGGTCTGATGCTGTTTAGCAATCCACCCTTTCAAAGGACAGCTTGGACTTCACTCAGTTTCTTGAGAATTCAGAGGTGAAAGTTGTGACACCACAGCCTTGATAATGCAACTACCTTTGGACTCTGGTAGGAAATGGCTATTAACAGGGGCGGCTCTATAATGAGGCGAAGTTTTGAGGGCAGCAAATGCCCCAAAAACAGCCGCCCCACTTCGCCTTCAAGTTTAAAAAACGAAAAAAAAAAAAAAAAGTGCAGAAGTTGTTGCTGCTGCTGCTGCCGAGTCTGCTTCTCGGCAGCAGCAAACTCGCCGCCTAACTTCTTCTTCTTCTGCAGCCACGGCTCCCTGCCTCTTAGGGAACCGTGGCTGTGCTGGTGAAGCCGGTGCAGAGCCTTCCTGTCTCAGAGGGCTCTGTGCAGCACAGCATTGTCCCGCCCCCAAAGGAAGTGGTAACAACTTCCTTTGGGGGCAGGACAATGCTGCACGGAGGAGGCACAGGAACAGTGGGGGCAGTAGCAGGCAGACACAGGGAGATGGGAGGAGGGGCAGGGGACAAGGGAAATGTGAGATCTGCAACGGGGCTGATGGGAGGGAGGGAGGAGGGCTGACATGAGGGTTGAGGGAGGGAGCTGGAAGGGAATTGACAAGGGAAAGGTGGGGTCTGCAACTGGGCTGACAGGGGGGGCAGGAAGGGAATTGAGTGAAGGGAAGGTGAGGTCTGCAATGGGGATGACATTGGGGGAAGAGGAGGCTGACACAGGGGAAGGAGGAGGCTGGAAGGGAACTGACAAGGGTTTCTTCTCATCCAGCAGGAACAACTGGAGTGCTGCCGGCATCGAACAAATCAGCCTGATCGCTGCATACAATCAGACTGATTTGTGCGGCAGTGGCACTCTGGTTGTTTTAATTTTAGATTTTGCCGCCTCTGTCCTGCCTCTGCCTCTGCCTCCGCCTTCCCGCTGCTTTTTTTTTTTTTTTGCTGCAAGCATTCTTGAGGAAAAAAACACAGTGGGGAGGCATAGGCAGGGCAGAAGCGGCAAAATCTAAAATTAAAACAGCTAGCGTGCCCCCACCGCTGCCGGATGAGAGGTGCAGGTGGACGAAGTGGGGACAGGAGGAGGACAACGAGAGACAAAGGTGAGAGATGGGGGACAAAAGGGGAGACAGGGGACAAATACTGGACAAAGGGGGAGACAAGGGGACAAGTACTAGACAAAGTGGAGAGACGGGGCAAATGCTGGACAAAGGGGAGAGACAGGGGGACATACTAGACAGACAGGGGATAAATGCTGGACAGAGGGGAGAGACAGTGCGGGTTAGGATTATAATGGGCTGATGGGGGGGCTAGCACTGGTAATGGACAGATCGGTGGGGCTAGGACTGGTAATGGGTTGATTAGGGAAGCCTAGGACTGGGAATGAACTAATTGAGTTAGGGGCTGGGACTGGTAATGGGATGATTAGGGGGGGCTAGCACTGGTAATGGGCTGAGGGGGGACTAGCACTGATAATGAGCTGATTAGGGAAGGCTAGTACTAGTAATGGACTGATGGGGGGGGTAGGACTGGTAATGGACTGATGGGGGGGCTAGCATTGGAAATGAGCTGATTGGGGAGGTTAGGACTGGAAATGGGCTGATGGGGGATAGGACTAGTAATGGGCTGATTAGGGGAGGCTAGCACTGGTAATGGGCTGAGGGGGGACTAGCACTGGAAATGAGCTGATTGGGGGGCTTCAATTGGGAATGAGCTGATGGGGGGAAGGACTGGTAATGGGCTGACTAGGGGAGGCTAGCACTGGTAATGGGGTTGAGGGGGGACTAGCACTGGAAGTGAGCTGATTGGGGGGGGGGCGCTTTAACTGGGAATAAGCTGATGGTGGGGAGGGGAGTTGGAAGAAAACAGGGGGTAGGGCTACAAATGGGCTGATGCGAGGGGATAGGAGAATGGGACTGGAAGGGAGTGGATGCTGAGAGGGGCTACCATGGTATTTGGACTATAAGGAGCTGGACATTGGGGAAGGAGGGGGACTGGAAGGGAATGGACACCAGTGGCAGTCATGGGAATGCAAGTTGACATTGGAAGGTACCAGGAGGGAGGACTGGAAAGGGGCTGATGGAAAGAAGTGAAGAAAACAAAAGAAGAGATAAGAAATGGCAGATGTACCATAGACCACAGAAAGAGAGCTAAGAGAAGACAGGACAGCAGAAGCCTCAGATTGGGACCAGCATGATCAGAGAATAAAATAGTCAGACAACAAAGGCAGAAAAAATAATTTTATTTCATTTTAGTGGTTGGACTGCATCTCTTATTTATCTGATGCTGCCTGCATGTGGACTCTGGCTTCTTGGGGGTTCAGTTTAAATTTTGTCTACATATTTTTATTTTAGATTATGATTACTTATTCTGTACTTGGTGAGGGTCGATGTTGTGAGTGTGTGACTGAAGCCAGGTGTTCTGTTAACATGGAGTTTGTACATATCTATATTGTACTGTAGTAATTTGACTTGTTCAGCTTTTCAGATAGGTGTATGGATGTTCCAGGGCCCACTGTAGTATTTACAGTGATGCTTTTTTTAGATGGGCTCCTTATGTGAGTTTTGGAAGTTTGTGCTGATATGATATGGTATGGTAGGTTTGCTCTTTGTTGTAGGGTTTTGTATTAGTTCACAATATGCCTGGTACTGGAGAATAGTGGTTGTTGTTGTTGTTAGTGAGATGATCAGAATCAGATTTTTTTTTAAATATTGAGTTCTGTGGGTAAATGTCCTGGTTCTGCTCTGCACCTACTGTGGATGCAAAATATATGTTGAAAAAGAAAAAGCAAGAACCATAACTGCTGGCAGGACAATAGCAGGCAGCTGAAATGCGCCCCAAGCCTTTTTGCAGCACTTTAAGCAGTTCTGATCCCTCCCTCCCTCCTCCAACGCGATGTCAGAGCAGGGAGGGACAGATCTGCTTAAAGTGCTGGCGCCTTTCAGATCAGGCGCATGCCCCCCTCCTCCTCCCCATACCTCTGTCCAGCGCTGCCTGCTCTTTCCCTGCTGCCAGTGCCACTGTGATAAAAACAGAGGGCAGCAGCAGCAGGGAAAGAGCAGGCAGCACTGGACGGAGGTATGGGGGGAGGAGAGGGGTGTGCGCCAAAGCTGCAAGTCGCACAGAACGCGATTACAGCTTGGTATGGCCCTGTGTGCAAACATCTTGCATTCTCTCCATATAATCTAATTGGCTTTTTGGTTTGGTTCAGTCCCTGTTTGGAGTTCTGAAAAAGCCCCTCCCCCTCTAAGGGGGGGGGGGGCGCCATCTCATTCTTTGCCTCAGGCAGCAGATTGCCTTGAGCCACCCCTGGCTATTAAAATATTTTTTTAGATTCCATGGTGTTTCCTTTCTAAATTATAAGGTTTGTGGATCCATTTATAGCAAGAAGATGAAATCAAGGCTAACTTAAATATCTTTTATACTTCAATAAATAGAGGCGAGTGACCTGCATGGAGCGTGGGTACAACCCTAAACAAAGGCAGGGGCCGCAGAACGCATCTCGGATTGGGGGGGCCAACTTCCACCTTGACTGCCCCCAGCTCCACACTAACTCTGCCTTCTAGCCCCCGCATCCTGTCCTGCCCAAAGGGATCCCATCTCTTGTGGGCAGAAGAGAAGGGAATAGCTATGATCGCAGTGGACTCCTGTCTGCCTGCAGGAAATTGGATCCCCGCGGGGCAGGAGAGGAAGGCCATTGTGATTGCGGCAAAGGCGGCTCCTATCCGCTCTTACCCATGGGGATCCGATCTCCCGTGGGCAGAGAGATGGAGTCTGCAGCAATTGTGGCTATTCTCTGCAAGTAAATTTTTGGTGGGGCCAGGGCCCGTATGGCCTGCCCTTTTCTGATGCCCTGAACAAAGGCATAGAGAGGGGGTGATTTGCACAGAGCGGCGATTATGCTACTATGTATCATGTGACTCAGAGAAAAAGAAGCAACTTTTATTGATGAGGCCACAATTACAACTTTTTAGTGTCTCTTTTATATTAAGATACCCGTGCCAGTATGTAATAAAATACCAGGTGGTCAAGAATGTATTCTTTGATCCACGACAACTGTTAGCCTTTTTGGCTAACAAGAAGGTTGTAACTTCACTGTCCACCATGTAGGAATATCACATTTAATGATGACTGAGTCTGGCTAACATGTTAGTTTTCTACCTATGAGAATTGGTTCCCATTTTGTGGACTAATTTGACCCATATTTCATTTCTGATTGTTTTGTTTTGGGGTAACCTTTTTCTCTTTGCTTTGTTCCAATTTCTTTGTAAATTCTTACTTACTATGTATTATGTTATAAATTATATAAATAACAAAAAAAAGAATAATTCTAATAAATACCCCCAACCAGGACCGTACCAAGCTAGAAATGCGCCCTGAGTGACTAAAGAAGCTGGTGCCCTCCCCCCCTTTCACCCAGCCACGTTCAGTAACTCTCTTTTTGAGCTCCCTGGAAGCCCAGTGATGATATCAAAGCCCCCTCCTGCGCTTTCGCCCTGTGGGGCTGCACCACTCGCAGAGCCCTTGGTATTTCCCTGCCCCAAACAGAACCCCTCTCATCATGAACAAAATACCCAATGGAAGCAAGAGAATGGCAGGGCTGAGTGTCATGCTAGGTAACAATAACTAGGGTGGCAGGAACAGAATAATATCGCAGTTCAAAGACACTGATATTGTTCAGAGTAAAACTTCTGAGCAGAGATTTGTGTCACATAGAATTGCAGCACATGCGCACAAGGGCCTTTTTGTACATAGGATCTAGGTGCTACTAACACAGTCACAGACATGTGCCTATCTCATTTGCATTCCATGTGCTTGCTGCATACAGGCACACGACATCTGTGTCACCCTCGTGCTAGAAACCCGTGTGCAGATCTTTTAGCGCACAACTCTAACACGGCTTTCTGCATCAGCCCCGAAAGGTTTGTGGCACTAGGCTCACACTCAGACAGCCAGAGAAATTTTTACAAGAGTCCCTTTGCTGTGATACTGAAAGAAAAGCTGTTCTGCTACTAGCTCTTGCTTTCTCAAAGCCCCGTTTATGGTTTCTCAGGTTTTATTTTTTCAAAATTTTGATGTCAGCAAACATTCGAGCTAGCATCTTTCTCTCTTTGCTTTCAGCATGAATGCAGGACAGGAAATGTTGCTCTGCTGCGGCTTTGTTTCCCTTCCCTAGTCAAATGTTGATTAGCGATGTTACTTACCTGTAACAGGAGTTCTCCAGGGACAGCAGGATAAGTCAGCCACACTTGGTGACGTCATCCGACGGCGCCGAGACGGAAGTACTCTCCATAGCTCAGAAGAGCTTTGCTCTTCTGAGCATGAGCCAACTGGCCCTACCCTCCGGCCCGCCCCTAGCTAGCCAGTTCGTCACCAGCTGAGCCTTTGCCGCTAGGAGGCGGGCACCGGTTAGAGGCTGACCCCTTCCCAGGGGAGGAGGGTGGGTATGTGTGGCTGACTTATCCTGCTGTCCCCGGAGAACTCCTGTTACAGGTAAGTAACATCGCTTTCTCCTAGGACAAGCAGGATGAGTCAGCCACACTTGGTGCCTCCCAAGCTACTAAGTGCTGTGGTGGAAGGGGTAGCTGAGGGGCAGATCGGGATCTGGCGACACTTACTGGTACTGGATCCTTATTGGTGCACCTTGGACATCCCCTTTAGGAAGGGCAGCGTGCGGTAAAACGCACAGTGTGCGATAAAGCACCCATGAGATAATGCGCCCCTAAGATGTGGCGTGTAGGAAACAGTGAACGTGTGAACTGCAGTCCCAGTGTGTAAATGCGCTGCAACCAGATGCACTAACCGCGGATGCATTACCAGAGTGATGCAATAGAGTATTAATACCGCCAGTCGGTTAATACCGCCAGTCAATGGCCATGAACCGGTCCATGGCCAGATAGGGTGTGTCGAGGTAGGAGGTAGCAGCCTAGATGTTGAAACTGCTAGAGTGTGTGGTGCAATGTTCTAGATCTTGAAAATTGCTAGGCGATGTGCTTGTCCCTGCTGCAATGTACTTGGACAGTGTGCAGTGTTAGCCAGGTGGCCCCGGCGCAATTAGGGGCCTCAGGTTAGTGAGGGACCCTTGGGGAAGTAGAGGGTAAAGGCTCAAACAGCCTTATTCATTAAGGCCACTGGGGGATTGAATTCACCCCTGTACCATCAATCAGTGTATTAACCATTGTGCTACACCTCTGCTTGTGGTTAGAGTCCTGTGTTTGCCTTCCTCGTGGCTTGAGCCCTTGCTTGTGCCCCTGGCCGAGATGGAGGAGCATGTGGGAACCCTGGTGGAGGAGCATGTGGGAACCATGGAGGTGGGTACGCTGTGACCAGCAGGCCAGGTTCATAGTGGCCATTGCTGCTCGTGCATGTCCCGGACATAGCTGCCTAGGGCTGTGATGCTCTTGAGGGTAGGGCAGAGATGCTATCCAGGGTATGGAATCTCTGCTATTTAGAGAATGGAATCCTGTAGTCTGATGGTGTTGCTGATGACTCAGGGGTTCCAAAGGATGGCTTGGTCGTAGTAGCATAGTGTGGCAGGCATGTCATCAGGACTAGTGGTTTGGACCGCTATCCAAGCCATAAGAACTAGCATTTTGGAGCACTATCCATATAGTCTAGCTGTAGGTCTAACTCAGATCTGAAGCCATAGGAACTAGCATTTTGGACCCCCTATCCATATGGTCTAGCTGCAAGTCAGATCTGCCCACAGTGGTTCGGCTGTGAGACTGTCGTAGGGGTAGTCCTAGGGAGTAGTGTGGCAGTGAGGCAGCTGCACGCAGTGATCGCAAGGGAACTGGGGGACCGTCTGGTTGCTGGTGCTTGTACCAGGCGCTGTACGGGTGCGAGTTCCATACATAGAAGACTACGGTCAGTTGTGACCTGTAAACCGGGTCAGTCTCTTGATATTCTCTCTTTTTCCCTGCCAGGGGCCCTATAGCCAGATGCTTAGTGAGCCTGCTTGGTGTCGGCCAGGGTACCTGGGCTCTGTCCATTCTACTCAGTTGCCTTTCATGTCCTCCACATGGTGGTCAGGACGATTGGTGGTCCAGCCGTCGATGGAAGATGATGGCCAAGGGTTCCATTTCCACCCGCAGTTCGTCCGAGAATAGCATCTAGCTGGCAGGTTTCCCTGGGTTCCAGGGTGAGGCTGCCGTGGGTGGATACTGCCTGGCAGTGGCCAGGTGTTTCAGGTTTTAGGGTCTTCCTGCAGGAGTGTGGGAACCTGTTCCCCTCTTGTGCAGGTTTGGGCCTACGACCGCCTGTAGACTATCAGGGCAGGCACATGCAGAGCCGTTGCGGCGATCTGCTGGTGTGCATAAATCCCTAGCCAGACCTGAGTCAGGTCTTGGACTTGTGGTATTTTGCTGCTCTGCCCTTCGTGAGTTACAGTGCTGTCCTTTGATGGCTCATAAAGGGGGGTCCCAGACTGGTGCCGAGCGTGTCACTCTGCGTTCAGGCCAAAAGTGACCTAGGTTAGTGCCACAGGTCCCCTAGATTGTATTGCCACAGATCTCGCTGGGGTCTGTCCCGAGTATTGTGCAGTAGTCAGACTGCAGGGGTATCATGGTGGTAACCTGTTGCCCTCCCTGGGGGACAGAGCACAGCTAGGGAGTCTTGATTGTGACAATGGCATCGGTAGTTGTGTAGTTTTGCCCGGGATGCAGGTCTCACCTGGTAGGCCATGGCATTTAGGTAATGTAGCAAGGTCCAGAGCTGAGGTCTGAACCTGTGACTCTGGCCGTGTCATGATGATGGGAGGGGTGATGATGATGGCCATCCGGCATTGAAAATATAAAGACATGGTCAGCAGGAGCCACAGCTGAGACTTGAAGCTGTGATTTTCAGTCCCAGAACACTGTCAGTGTGCACTGCACTGCGCCGGACCGTTGGTGCTGAAGTCCTGGGGACTGTGGTGCTGATGTTAATGAGGTGGAAGCAAAGTTGATAGGTATAGTTCGCTGGGTCGTTGCCTGGCTTCCCACGAAGCACAGTGTGGGGAGACACCACTACATTTCCCGGGGGGGGGGGGGGCCATCTGTGGGGCAGGAGCATTTTTATTTTATTCATTTATGTATATATATATATATTTTTTTTTAATTCCATGGAGCAGGATGCAGAGTACATTGCGAGAGCACTGTTTTGTAGCGAGAGTACATTGCCAAGGGCACTGTCTTGGAGCGAAAGTGTGAGGTAGCCCTGACGGTTGTCCCCTGGAAGCAAGAGCCGTGCTGCAGAGTCATAGGTGCTGCTGGATCTGAGAGACTGAAGGAGCTGTGGCCTCAGGGCTGGTATTATTATTATTATTTTTTTTTAACTGGCTAGACAATCCTGTTGTCTTAGCCTGGGGAAGAGGCTTGCCCTTGTTTACTATTGTCAACAAGGAGATGCGGGTTGGTTGTATATAGGTCAGGCCATACTGGATGGCTACCCTGCAAGGTAGGAGGCATTCCCGATGGGAGTGTACTGTTCCGTATAGAAGCGAAACACTGAGCACCCGGAACCACATTGGCAACACTGACCATGTTGGTTTGCGCTCAAATGAGCCGGCCAGCAGAAAGTCCACTGAGTTGGTTTGTGTTCCAGCCAAGCCAGACCAGGAGAGTGGCCATCTAAAGTAGCCCTTTCTTCCAGCATTCACCGCTGTGAAGCCAAGTCTTTTGGGTGCAACAGTGATGGAATACTACAGTGAAAATCAGAGCACAATGCGAGGGGAGGCCTGCGACTCCCTGCACATTGTCTGGGAATCCTATTCCCAAGGGCCTTAGGGAAAGGGGGGTTCACCATCACAGTGGGTATGGCCAAAGGAGCAGAGTCTGGAGGAGCTCTGGAGGGAATGAGGGGTCACCATCACAGTGGGTATAATCAAGGGAGCAGAGTCTAGAGGAGCTCTGGCGGGAACGGCCTGGTACTGGCCGCCGTCCCTTGATCTCTTTACTTCATCTTATTCGGGAGGGAGACTTGTCGGAAGCTCCCGGGGCTGAGCCAGGGCTCCCGGGACTCCAGCTTGTGCTTCCCTTGCACCCAAGAGTGTCTGCCGGTGGCTGGTGTCGTTTCTGGAGCTCCGGATGCCACTGTGTGAACACGGCTATCTCCGGTTATAGTTTGCTGTTGTGCGGTCAGCAATTTTAGGGGTAAGCCTTATATCCTTTGGTGGTGGCACTCCAATTCCACTTCCTTTATCCTACAAATACCACTCCCCTTGTCCCTAACTGGGAGGGGTCAAGAAAGAACTGTGATGCAGGTTAACCCTGCACCAGGCATATCTTTATACCGCACTGCCTCGGATGTGCTCCTTCACAGCAGTACCTTAAGTGCTTGTTGGTGGGGTTTTTTTTCATTTTTTTTTTAATACCTATGGGAGGCATAAAGAAAGAACTGTGATGGAGGTCAACCCTGCACCAGACTTTACTCATCACCGCACTGGCTCGGAAGTGCTCCTTCGCAGCAGTTCCCAAGGGTTTGCAAGGAGCAGTGGTGGCATTTGAACTCTGGCTTCATTGCAAGGAGCAGCGGCGGGATTTGAATTCTGGTTTCCCTTGTTCTACTCCACTACGCTAGCCATAAAGCTATTAGATGTCTCCAGATGGAGGCTTGGGCGCGTGATGCTTCCAACCACCTGCTCCTCCAGCTCAGCATAAAATAAGCACAAGAGCACTTTTTGCACCCCGGGGCAGGGAAAATCATGGCCACCGACAACCTCCCTCGCCAGGAGTAGCCTTGGGAGTGTAGCAGCTGTGAGGGAGGGTGCGCTGCCAAAGCTGTATTCGGTCTGAGTAGCGGGACTTACATCAAAGCGATCCCACTCGCGGAGAAGAACAGAAGCCGCTTCTGAGGGAGTTGTACCGTTGCTCCTGGTGTGCCGCCATTCTCAGGAAGTGGCGCCTCACTTATCTGGCACCATCCAAGAAGGTGCCTCTGCGCCGAGGCACGGGTAGCACCGATGCACTGGCTTAATGTGTCCAGCAGTTCTTGGAGGCTCTCCCTGTCGGCGCTGAAGAAGCAAGAGGGCGGAGAGAGGCTGCAGGCTTCAGCAGGGGGAGGGAGGGGGCCTGTAAGGAGGGCAGCACAGTCAATGATGTCAGCCAATGGCGTCACGTGCAGAGTTTGGCATCCACCAATGGCGTCACAGGGCGGAGTTTGGCATCCACCAATGGCGTTGCAGAGCGGAGATTGACATCCGCCAATGGTGATGCAGGGCAGAGCTTGGCATCTGCCAATGGTGCTGCAGGGCGGGTTTGGCTCGGCCAATTGCGCCGCGGGGTGGAGTAGAGTTGTTGACCTCACCTCCAGGGTATGGGCAGCATGGCTGGACAAGATGGCTGCCCCCATGCTCAGCACGTGTAAGGATGGCTTCCTGGATAGACGGAGGAAGAAGAGGAAGGCAGGCCAGGGACGGAGGCCTTCTAGGCACATCCTGGATTGCCACAGTAACAGGCCTTACTGGGAGCTTCTTTCCAACAGGCGACACGTATAAGGAAGGTTCCCAGATTGACGGAGGAGCAGAGGAAGGCTGGCCGGGGACGGAGGCCTTCTTAGGCACGTCCCGGGCTGCCACGAAGGCTACTGCCTGACTGGGATCCTCTTTTTAAAGCCCATTCCTCCGGAATCCTTTGCTTCTGCCGCTGGAGAAAAGAGGTAGGAGTTCGATCAGAAAGGCTGGCCGGGGACGGAGGCCTTATTAGGCACGTCCTGGGCTGCCGGGCTTCTTTTTCAGGTATTTCTTGTATCATTGCTCATCCTGGATCTCTTCTTTAATTCAGGAATTCATATATATATATCTTTTGTAGCAATCTAGAAAGAAATCGTCAGAGACAGTGTTAGAATTTTAGAAAGAAATTAAGCAAAGAGGAGGAATTCCTCTTTTTCTTCAGAATTGTGATTTCAGTTGGAGAGTAGAGAGGTCCGTCTTGCTGGCAAGGCGGAAGAACTGAAACTGGCTAGCTAGGGGTGAGCTATGGAGAGTACTTCCGTCTCGGCGCCGTCGGATGACGTCACCAAGTGTGGCTGACTCATCCTGCTTGTCCTAGGAGAAACATCATTACGCATGGGATCTGGGGGTAGGATGGAAGGGATAGGCTTGTTGAGTGCCTTGTCCAAATGTGTCAACGTGATTGATGAAATGCTTCTGTCCTCTCGTCCTCTGAAAGTAGTTCTGGTTTGTCTACCCTCCCCAAGGGTGCTGCTTGTCACAGAAAATGAATGGAATAAATGAGGATCAGTTCAAACCAGCCTTTTATCCATTTATTTTTTTTTTAATGCATATGAACTAAAACTACCCTTATTTGTCTAATAAATGTTTATGTGTTTTTGTTTATTTAAAAACGTAATACACTGCCCTACATCATTGATATCAGAGTGATTTACAGTGCTAAAATTTATAAAATATGAAAAGAGAAAAATGAGGAAGGAATGGCAATTAAAATATAGGAAAGGGGAGGCAAAAAGGAGAAGAAAAAATGCCAACGTTGAATGTTTTGGACCAATGTGTGTATTTCTGTTAAAAACGAGAAACTACACACATACTTTCAAAGTCTGCCCAGATCATGACCCAAACACGCCTCTTGCAAATGTTTGCATACCATGCTTATATAAGTGAAAGCAGCAACTTTTCTAAAACTGGCACTTAGATAAGCAGGTGAGGCGAGAAATCCTATTCAGCATCATCATTATCATTATAATAATCACAGTGCAATAAAAACATCAGCTTTTAACTTACCATTAGATTGACTTACTTATTGAAAAGCATTTACACTGCCTCCCTGCACTAAAGACACATCCAAGGTGGTTTACAAACATCAGGGAATATCATTGAAAAAAATGCAAAAGAAATCTTCTGCTTATAAGAGAGTTCTTTTAATACAGTGAGCCTAAAGAAGTCTTTTGGGAGTCAGGATATCTGTTAGAAGCATGTGACCTCTCCCTCCAGGGGTTTTGAAAAGGTAGAGGGTATTATTAATCTGAATTAAACTGTAAACACAGGAGGGCAGATGTTACCCACGCTCCTGATCCATTAGTAGGAAGCCAAGCAACTACTGCACACAGCACAAGGGCGGAGCAGGCAAGGGGTTGACTTTCACTGATGGATAAAGTCGCATACCACTATTATTTACATGCATAAATAATAATATCACTGTAAAGATGAGAGATATAAATATTGGAGTATATGTTGGGAAGAGTGAGAAGGTTGCAGGAATGTGTTCACCGGGAAGGCAGACTCTCTAACCCAATCAAAATGGGAGGAGAACATCCTAGGTACCTGACTTCAGAGTGAATGAAGAAGTCTAGCAGGAGAGAACTTGCCCATCTCTCTATAGCTTCCTGCCTGACTCTTGCTCTCTGGTTGAGAGGGGAGGGTCCCTCCGAGCTGAACTACATTATAAGCTCAGTTAGCTGGAATCACAAAGACCTAGAACTACTGAGCTTTGTTCCTAGCAGGGATGCAACCCATGGCAAAGGAAACCCTTTTGAAGGAAGAAGGCTTTTACTGATTGAGAGCTGCTGCCTGGAAGAAATAGTGGATGACCAGAGCGTGAAGCAGCGACCCTCTAGGCAGGAAAAGGTGAGATAACAGTGACCCCTCCAGGCAAACAGAGGCCCAGTAACAGAGACAGCTAGTGAAGCAGCGGCCCCTCTAGGTAGAGGGAAGCCTTGCAGTAGAGATGCAGGAGTAAAATAAATCTTCCATCAAAGTCAATACTTTTAAAAGAATAAAGAATAATCCAATTCATATTCCAAAGGAAGAGTGCTTGGCTTCACTTCCAAAAAGGGGTAAAGATTTAGTCAACAAAATATCCAAAACAAATTTGAGCTGTAGTTTTCTACCAAATAAAAATTAAATATCAACATCAAGGCCATACCAAGTCATAAACGCGCCCTGCGCGACTTGCAGATCTGGCACGCTCCCCCCTCCCCCCATCACAGGTTTGCCCTTTGCCCCATGTCCAGCATCTTGCCTTACCCCACAGCTCCATGTCCAGCTGGCTCCCCGCGCTGCCTGCCCTTGCCCCCGCTGTTGCTTTTTGTGGTTCCTTGGAGGCGGCATAGCAGCAGAGGAGCAGACATCCAATTTAAACAAAACAAAACACGCAGGTATTTCTGACTCCGCGCTTGCATGCAGGTCTGATCCCTCCTTCCTCTGATGCGAGTATACGTCAGAAAGAGCCACGTGCTTGGTTTTTTAATATTTTTTTAGGAATTGGATATCGGCTCCACTGCTGCCACGATCACTGCCAAGGAAACATGAAAGGCGGCATCGGGGCAAGAACAGGCATGGGGGGGGGGGGGGGAGCTGAGGCCGGCAGCCCCAAATGCGCCCCTAGTTGCACCCTGTGTAGCTGCACAGCATGCACAGGGCTCGGTATGGCACTGATCAATATTAATCTTAAATAACAGTTCTTTTTACCTCAAAGGAAATTGTCCAAATATACAAAATGCCAATCTCTTTCTTCCAATAAGCTGACCGAGTACCTTATTCAGTACACCTACTGAAACTAAATGGACATATGTCTCAAGCTCATATTCTTATCTATATACCCTTCTTGTATAAAGAAGGGTAGTTACTAAAGTGCTGTTATAGGAATAGCTCTCAAGATTTACCCCTTATGGTGCGGGAAAGGGCAAAAATGTGAGGTTTTTATACCATAATGCACAAGTTTTTAGCCCATCATGCATTAAGTACTAATAAGATGCAAAGCATGCAAAATACCTCATTAGTATTCAAATCGAATAGCACAGTTTGTGGTCATCAGTGCAAGCTCTGTTATTCTTGGAAAATTAATGCCAGCTCAAAACTGGTATTATTTTCCAGGCTGCAGTCTTAAAGGAGCAGCATTATGAAAATACAACTAACGGTGCAGGGGTTCCTTCTCCACAGCATCTTCAAGGAAATAGGATCCCCCTCAATAAACCCTCCTCCCAACAAAGACCCCAGCACCTCCCAACACCCCAGAAGTAGACTTTCCCAAAAGACCTTCACTCCTCTCGGATTCAAAATCAACACCACCCACCCCCGAAGATTCTCCCTCCATCCCTTAAGGCTACTCAGGCCTACTTTTACTAGTCCCTGGTGGTCTAGAGGTTTGCCAGCAGGAGCAATAAACTCTTGCTCCTTCCAGTACCACACTGGGTTCAAAATGCCACCTGTGAAACCTAGCAATGATCTTGTAGTAATATCACTAGGGGTCAACCTACCACACAAAGACCTTTCCCTACATGCCATACCAGAGCATGTCCCCTTTTAGGACATGGCCAAGATTCAAAATGAACAGACTGTCACTGGAGTGGTCTTATACTCAGACATTAAGGGGGTCATTTTAAAAGTCTTAGTTGTGATTTAGGACATCTGGAGAATGTGCATGTGGATGCTGAAATCATGGAGACGTCTCCGGAGCCATTTTACAAATGACATTTCAAGACGTCTCTGGTGCAGGGATGTCTAGTTAGGCAAGGGGCATGCTGGAGGTGTGTCTGGGGAGGTGCAATGAATGTAGACATCCCCATTCAATCTTAAAAATGTCAGCAACATCTGCAGACATGTCTACATTTAGACCTGCTCCAGACATGAACAGGTATTAGGAAAGTGCTGGTTGTGGCCTTAAAACTTTCATAGGGTGCAGAGAAGATGGAGAATTAAGTGACTGGTCTAAGATCACAAAGGCCCACACTGGGATTTGAACACTTGACACCCTTCTCCTAACCTACTACTTTTACCAATATGCTTTTAGATATCCATGTTCTGAGATACTATTCTGGGGACATCTATGTACAGTAGATGTCTCTATAGATGTCCATATCGGGCACATGCATGTTTCTGAAATCGTTCATGAACTTGCACATGCCTGCTTTTTCAGATGTTTTGCTTTGACGTCCTAGATTGCACTTGGATATCCCACTCACATGTGCCTTCACATGATTAATATTGGGTTGCTAGACAAAAGAAAGCCTCCTCATTTTGGTGTGGTAGCGAGGGAGATCCTTTAAGAAGACAGAGGTTACCTTAGTAGAGAGGGACATCACTCTAGACTGGAAGGGAGAGCTACATCAGACACTAAGGCCCTCTAGGATCAACCAAAACAACCATATGTAGTTACAAGTCCCCAGGAAGAAAGAACTACTACTACTACTAGTACTACTACTACTACTGAACATTTGTATAGCACTACAAGACGTACACAGCACTGCACAGATACATGTAAGAGACAGTTCCTGCTCATCAGAGCCTGCAATCTAGTCAAGACAGACAACACAGTCAAGACAGACAATGCAGTAGCTGTAGACATGGGATACATCTAGGGGGAATGCTAAGGAAACACAAAGATCAGGTGAGTCAGGATCCGAAAGCAGCAGCGAGTTTTTAGCCTTGTCTGAGAAGATGCCTGACATACAGACTCAGGTAGTTTGTTCTAGGCATAAGGAGCAGCAAGGCGAAAGGAGCGAAGTCTGGAGTTAGCAATAGAAGAGAAGGGCACAGATAGAAGTGATTTGCCAGAAGAGTGGAGTTTCCGATGAGGGATGTAGGCAGAGATAAGAGAGGAAAGGTAGTGAGGAGCTGCAGAGTGAATGCACTTATAGGTCAGTAGGAGAAGTTTGAACTGGATGTGGAAATGGATAGTGAGCCAATGAAGTGACTTGAGAAGAGGGGTAATATGAACATGATGAGGCTGGCGGAAGATTAGCTGTGCAGCAGAGTGTTGAACAGATTGAACAGAAGAGAGATGATTCAGAGGGAGACCAGCAAGGAGTAGGTAACAATAGTCTAGACAGGAGGTGACTACAGAGTGGATAAGTGTCTTAGTAGTGTGTTGAGAAAGAAATGAGAGGATTTTGTTGATGTTATAGAGAAAAACATCAGTTTCTAGCTATCAGATGGATGTGTATGGAGAAGGAGAGAGAGGAGTCAAAGACAACCTCAAGGTTGCGAGCCGAGGAAACAGGGAGGAGTAGAGAGTTATCCACAGAGACTGAGAAAGAAGGAAGGGGAGAGGAGGTTTTAGGGTGAAAATTAAGAAGTTCACTTTTGGCCATATTCAATTTTAAGTGGCGGTGAGACATCCAAGCAGCAATGTCAGAAAGGCAGGCAGAGATCTGGGCCTGGATTGCAGGAGAGATTTCAGGTATAGAGAGGTAGATCTGTGAATCATCAGCATAAAGATGGTACTGAAAGCCATGGGAAGAGATGAGTGCACAAAGGGACTGGGTATAGAGAGAGAAAAGGAGTGGACCCATGAGAGATCCTTAGGGTACACCAACTGAGAGCAAGATAGCAGCAGAGGAGGATCCACCAGAACAAACACTGAAAGAGCGATGCGAAAGAAAAGACGAGAACAGGATAGTACAGAGCCCTTAAAACCAAGTGAGGACAAGGTATCAAGGAGAAGGTTGTGGTAAACAGTGTCAAAAGCAGCAGAAAGGTCAAGAAGGATGAGGATCGAGTAAAGGCCCTTGGATTTTGCCAGGAACAGGTCACTGGAGACTTTGGCAAGAGCCATTTCAGTAGAATGTAAAGGATGAAAGCCAGATTGTAAAGGATCCAGGAGGGCTTGAGAGGACAGAAAGTTGAGGCAATGGCAGTGAACCGCACATTCAAGAAATTTAGAAACGAAGGGGAGGGGGGAGATGGGTCAATAGTTAGAAGGATAGGTAGGATCTAGTGAGTGTTTCTTGAGGAGAGGTATAACTACAGCATGCTTGAAGGCTGCAGGGACAGTTGCAGTGAAGAGCGATAGGTTGAGAGATGGAAGGGACAACAGTCGAGGAGCTTGGGCTTAGCAGACGGGTAGGAAGAGAATCAGAGGAATAGGTAGTGATTTTGGAGGAGGAAAGAAGGTGTGTGGTTTCCTCCATATTACAGGAAGGCCTGTTGGAAAATAACAACTTTGGATATCATCAAAAATTTATTGGAGAACTGACTGCTTAAGATGTCGTATGAAGACCACAAAGATATGTATTTCTTTTCCTATATTTAAGTTTAAAGGACAGAAAATAGATTTTAAAGCAATTACTGAATGCTGGGGTGTTTCACACATTTTTATGTTTGAATAAACTTTCAGTTTGGGATCATTACATTTTGGTACACCATAAAACGATTAAAAAGGAAAATTTGTTACAAGAGATATTGTTCCTTATGACAAATATTCCAACAAAAAATAGTTTTCACCAGTTGGACACATTTGGTCTACATTTTGTTTCTTGGGGAATTTATCTGGTAGATCAAAGAGTTTTCTTATGTTAGGACATGATTATTGGCACCCTTATAAACAAATCAAATCAGTTTGAACAGAAGAACCACATTCCTATTGCAGTTAAGTTAGACGCACCTTTGATCAATTGTAAGTGCTCACATGACTTGAATCAACCAAAGAATGATGGCTCTAATGTTTAAAATGACTACCTTCACTCCCTGTTCCATTTTGACAATAGCGATGACAAGACAGCTGCCTGAGACCGTCAGAAAAGCCATTATCACCAAACATCAAACTTCAAAGGGGAACAAGGCCATCTCTAAAGACCTTGGGATTCCTGTGTCTACAGTTCACAATGCTATTAAGAAGTTTTGTGCTCATGGAACTGTCAAAGACCTCTCAGGATGTGGTGGGAAGAGGAAAATGAATCCCAGAAGTCTTCAAAGGTTAGTGTGAACTGTTGGAAAAACACCACATACTTCATCCAGAGCTTAAGGCTGATCTGGAGCAATCTTGAGTGGTGGTTTCAACCCGCACTATATACCACACACAAAACAAAGAAGGACTTAATGGGTGAAGGCCAAGGAGGACACCATTGCTCAAAGACAGACATAAAAAGGCATGTCTGATCTTTGCCCAAACCCATCTTGAGAAACCACAGTCCTTCTGGGAAAATGTTCTGTGGAGAAATGAAACCAAATTTGAACTCTTTGGCAATGATCAGCGATATATTTACAGGCAAAGAAATGACGCTTATAAGAAAAAAATACCCTTCCTACAGTTAAATAAGGTGGAGGTTCCATAATGTAGGGGGGCTGTTTTGCTGCCTCAGGAACTGGAGGCCTAGAATGTATTAAAGGAATCATGATGTCAGATGACTACCAAGGAACTTTGGAGCAAAATGTGCTATCTAGTGTCAGAAAGCTAGGTCTGGGTTGAAGGTCATGGGTCCTCCAGCAGGACAACGACCCAAAACATACATCCAAAAATACAAAAGAATGCTTAAAAAGAAAAAAATTGATTGTTTTAAACTGGCCAGCAATGAGTCCTGAGCTCAATCCAATCAAGAACCTTTGGAAAGAGCTGAAATCTTCAATTGGGAAAAGGAATCCTAGAAACATTCATGAGCTGGAACAAACTGCAGTTGAAGAGTGCGAGAAACTACTAGTAGACAGATGTACGAAACTTATTGATGGCTACTAGAAACATTTGGAAACTGTCATCACTGCCAAGGGTTGTGCAACCAAATATTAGTGAAAGGTGCCATTAATCCTATGCAGGTCATATTTTGGTTTTTTTTTCTCAGAAATTATCATGTCTAAGTTGCACGGACATCTTCTTTTCTTTTTGTTCTATACTTTTTAACATCCCTCACTTGGTTTGCAGCTTGTCATGCTCTAAGGGCTTGTGTGCAACAGTGATGGTGATGGCTAAGCTATCAGTAGCTTAACTACTGGCAGGGTCTCCCATGATGGACAAGTCTCAGCTGAGGTGTCAGACCAAGACAAACCACCCATCTGGGCAGCAGCAGAACAGGACAGTATTGGCGGCAGAGGATCACATTTCTGTGACAACAGCAACAATACTAGAATTACCTGCATGGAAGAAAGGCCTGGCAATCTACTTCCGTATCTTGCCAAAAAAAAAAACAGTGGATAGTCACAACAAAACAAATTGCACTATAGTACTGGAAAATGAGACCTCAGGTCAGAAAGCACTCATCTTGCTATTGAGGAGAAGCTGAAAACCTTTCAGAGTAAAGGTTTATGATGTGGTTGGAGCAAAGCCCTTGGGACATTTGACTGCTTAGATAGCTGTGCATGAAATGAGAGTCAAAAACTGCAAAGATGTCTTACATACTGGGACACAGAACGTATGAAGCATGAACCAAGGAAGTTGGAGGTGGTCAAGAATATAATGGAATGTGTACAACTCGATCTGTTGGGTGTCAGCAAACTGAAATGGACTGGCATCTGGCACTTTGCATTTGATGATCACATGGTCTACTATACTGGAAATAAAAGACAAAGAAGAAATGGTGTTGCATTTAAAATTAAGAAAGAACTTGCAAGAACTGTAATGAAATACAATGCAATGCTGTGGATGCTTAATTTATATTAGTCTACAGGGAATGCCCATCAACACA
The DNA here is from genome assembly GCA_033557465.1 of Ichthyophis bannanicus. Lineage (NCBI taxonomy): Eukaryota > Metazoa > Chordata > Amphibia > Gymnophiona > Ichthyophiidae > Ichthyophis > Ichthyophis bannanicus. The sequence continues at coordinate 553,132,878 of CM066033.1, forward strand.
ACTATAATTCAAGTAAATGCCACACAACAGCTGCAGGATAAAGTTGATGAGTTCTATGAACAAGTACAAGCTAAAATTGACAGAACATGCAAACAGGATATCCCGATAGTCATGGGTGATTGGAATGCAAACGTTGGCAACAAAAAAGAAGGCAAAGTGGTTAGAAAATATGGACTTGGCAACAAAAATGAAGCTGGAGAAAGACTGATAGAATTCTGCAAGACCAACAATCTATTCATCTCAAACACCTTCCTCCAGCAGCACAAGCGCAACTGTACACATGGACTTTACCCAATGGATTGTACAAAAATCAAATTGACCCAATTATAAAAGAAGATCTAAGAGCCTCCCTGATAACCTCTAAGAATGTAAACAACATAGACATACTCACAATAAAACTAAACCACCTCCATATCTGCATACTATATAGACCCCCCTCCCCTAGCACAGACAACCTGGACATAACTGAAATACTTTGCTCTTCCACCAACAAAACCCCCTCATACTCCTGGGTGATATAAACTTAGCATCACTGCCCAACAATCATGCCTCAATTCTTCTAGCTGCAATAGAAGACATGGACCACCACCAAATTGTCAACAAGCAAACACACATTAAGGGGAACATCCTAGACCTAGTGTTCCTACCTAAAGTCATACTTAATAACTTCAACCCATCCACTCTTGAAATACAACTGGTACCATGATCAGACCACTCCCTCATAAAATTCCAGCTTCATCATTTGATAGCCTACCCACCCCACCCACCCCACCCCCAACCTATAGAAAAGTCAATAAATTTGACAAAGACATGTTCCTGAACCATACCTATCAACATCTAAATTCACACGCAATTACCCTTGATGAAGCAATATCCAATTGGAATAATACCATATCAAAAATATCACTCATGAACACCCAACAACTCTTGACACCAAAAAAGCAAAACTCAGCATGGTTCAGACCTGACCTCAAACAACTTAAAATAGAGCTACGCAGATCTGAGCAAAAATGGCGTTCCACAAAATCCACACAGCACCAACAACAATATGCATCCAATCTAAAACTCTATTGTGAGACACTAAACTCTGCTAGAAAAGAATACTACTCCTCCATTATCTCTAAGTCAATAAACCGACCTAGGGAACTATTTGCAATAGTCAAAACACTAACCAACAGCATCTCAAAGAAAAACTCAAATGTACCTTGCATCAACCCACAGACATTAGCGACCTACTACAAAGATAAATTTAAAAAACAAACACTGTCCCCAGATCCCTTGAATAACCCAAACTTAATCTCCGGCTCATCATGGTCCAACTTCTCCCCATCGTCAAAAGATGCCCTAATTAACTTCATCACCAAAATCAACACCACCACTTCCTACTTAAATCCCTGCCTGGTCCACAAAATCAGAACTCTACCAATTCATCCTCCCAATGGTAAACCTCTCATTACAAAAGGGGTATATACCCCCTCACTTAAACATGCACTAATACGGCCTATCCTAAAAAATAACACATTGGACAAACTCATCGCCACATCCTACAGACCCATATCCAGCATTCCCTTTCTGGCTAAGCTCATAGAAAAGGTGGTACAAGTCCAACTTTAGGACCACATAGATACCTTTGCCCCCCTAGACGAACAACAATATGGTTTCTGCCCTCATCATGGAGTAGAGACCCTACTCACTGTCCTCCTCGATCGCATTGCACGTGGCATCGATAACATCAAGCAGGCATTCTTACTCCTCTTCCTACACATTTCTGCTGCATTTGATAGCATAAACAACCAAATCATGCTCACCAGATTACAACAAATTGGTATTGAAGGTACAGTACTCCAATGGTTCACCTCATACCTCTCCCATAGGACCCAACAAGTACACATAGGCTCTCACTTATCTCAACACTACAATAAAGAACAAGGACTCCCACAAGGTTCAGCTCTATCAGCACTTTTATTTAACATATACCGTACCTTCAGCCCATCTGCTCCATATTCAAGAAATTCCGAGTATACTATCATATATACATGGATTATATTATGATATACATCCCACTCAACACCTCTAACCCTGCAACCTAGCAAACCCAGCAAATCACAAGCTGCCTCACAGAAGCAGCAGAATGGCTTTCATCTCAAAACTTTAAAATAAACTACAACAAAACGGAAGCACTGTACATAACCAGAAACCAAAATTTTACACCCCCCAAGCATATTACTATCCAAGACCTAAATATAGTTGTAAAGAACAAAGTGAAATATCTCAGAGTCATCTTAGACAGTTCACTTAGCATGAATTCTCATATAAAACAAACAACAAAAAAGATTTATTACAAGCTTAAAATGCTCAAACAGCTCCGCCCATGACTCCACGCACACAACTTTAAATCAGTCATTAATACCTTTGTCACCCCCCACTTCGACTTTTGTAAATCTATACTACATGGTATACCTAAACTTTCCATAAGACAACTACAGATTGCCCAACATGTGGCAGCAAGAATTACGTCCAACATCAACCTAGCTGAACACATCACACCAGTGCTATATAACCTCCACTGACTCCCAATTCAGAGTCGCATCCAGTACAAAATTCTCGTAACCACATTCAAAATCATCAGAGACATTGCCACATCCTACCTCACCACCCTCATCACCAAAGATAACAAGACCCGAAACCAGCGTGAATGCAACAAAAACAAGCTGACCACCCCATCTGAATTTAGAAAATCCACAAAGTTTACCAACAACAGAGCCTTTTCACATTTCTCACCGGTAACCTGGAACAACCTTCCAGACAGTATAAGATCAATTGACGACCTCATCACCTTCCGTAAAACAATCAAAACCCACTTGTTCACCATACACTTTGGAAACAAAAATGAAGAAACAACCCCCTCCACTAACAACACACCAAACAATGCAGATACTGGATCAACCCAAAATAATCCAGAACCGATATAACCCTTTAGGAAACTCAGCACTCAAAGCACTCCAAAGTATTGTAAATAGTTACTAATGGCTGCCTTGTAACTAATGACAGTTCATTATGTTACTATGTTAGTTTGTACTACTGACCACAATGTTACTATGTTACTCTGTTTTACTGTACATAGTTAAACGTTTCATGTAAGGAATATGTACCTCTCTGTACAATCCAATTTTCTGTTTAATGTAAACTGCATTTGAACCTTGGAAAATGTGCTATAAAAATGTTAAATAAAGAAATAAATCTGTGGAAGTCAACAATGGAAAATCTCTATAATATCAACAAAGACAAAACCTGGAGCTGACTGTGGTACAGATCACCATCTACTAGTATGCAAACTCAAGCTAAAGTTGAAAAAGAGCAAGCCACTCATAAATGTAGCAAAATATAACCTTTAGAATATACCACCGGAATTTAAAGACTGCCTGCAAAACTGATTTGCTGCTTTAGATACAAATGACAGAGATCCAGAAGAGTTATGGGATGGCATCAAGAAGGTTGTGTTGGAAAAAAGTGAGAAATCTCCACAAAAGGTGAAAAACCAAAAAGCGGATGACTGAAGAAATTCTGAAAATTGCCTAGACACACAGAGAAGCCAAAACCAGAGGAGAAAGAGAGGCAATTGCAGAACTCAACAGAGATTTCCAACATGTAGCAAGACAAGACAAGGAGAAGTACTACAATGATGCATGCAAGGAAATAGAAGCAGAACTATTATAGGAAGAACAAGATCGGCTTTCCTAAAGCTACGAGAATTAAAAAAAAAATTCCAACCTCAAACTGGAATGTTACAAGATGCTCAAGGATCCATGTTGAATGATGCTGAGAAGATCAAGAAAAGATGGAAAGAATATACAGTTATTATATGATAAAGATCAAGTGGACCAAGAGCCGTTTCAACCTGTACCTTATGATCAGGAACCATTGGTGATGAAAGAAGAAGTTGAAGCAGCATTGAAAAAGAACAAAGCATCAGGCATTCATAGTATTCTCATTGAAGTATTACAGCAATCTGATGCAGCTGTTAACATACCTAAATGGCCAAATGACTGGAAAAGACCTGTGTTTATACCAGTACTGAAGAAAGTTGATCTGATTTTGGAAATTATCGCACAATTGCTCTGATCCCACATGCCAGCAAGAGTCTACTCAAGAACATTCAGAGACTACATACCTGGAACAAGAACTGCCTGAAATGCAAGCAGGGTTCAGGAAAGGGCAAGGAACGAGAGACATTATCATGGATGTGATACCATAAGGACATTCATATGTGTTTTATCGACTATAGCAAGGCTTTTGACTGTGTAAACCATGTGAAACTCTGGGCCATATTAAGAAGCATGGATATACCAGAAAATCTGATTGTTCTCTTGCACAACCTTTACATTGATGAAAAAGTAACAGTTTGTATGGAACAAGGAGAAATAGAATAGTTTAAAATCAGCAAAGGTGTATGACAAAGCTGCATACTTTCCCCCTACCTGTTTAAATGCAGAACAAATCATCAGAGAAGCAGGACTGTATGAAGACAATTGAGGTGTGAAGATTGGTGGGAGACTCATCAAAAACCTTCGCTATGCTGATGATATCACATTACTGGCTGAAAGTGAAGATGATCTGAAACAACTGCTTTTCAAGATCAAGGAACATAGTCTTAAAATGGACCTGCACCTTAATGTAAAGAAGACAAAAATCCTGACAACTGGCAAAATCAAGAATTTCATCATTGATTGAGAAGAAATTGAAATAGTGGACAACTTTATCCTATCTGGATCAACTATCAATTAAGAAACAACAAGCAGTCAGGAAATCAGACCACACATTGCTCTTGGCAGAATGGCTATGAAGGACCTAAATAAAATTCTCAAGAGCAGAGATATCTCTCTTCATACAAAGATTTGACTTGTTCAGGCCATGGTATTTTCAATAACATCATATGGATGCAAACGTTGGACAGTGAAAACGATAGACAGGAAGAAAATGGATGCCTTTGGATTATGGTGCTGGCAATGAATTCTGTGTATCCCATGGACTGTCCGAAGAATAAACCAATCAGTCCTAGAGGTGATCAAACCCAAGCTTTCCTTAGAAGCTCAGATGACAAGACTTTGGCTTTCATACTTTGGTCACGTCATGCAAAGAGAGAAATGATTAGAGAAAGACATCATGCTTGGCAAGATAGAAGGTCAGCACAAAAGAGGAAGGCCAGCAATGAGATGGATCGATACAGTAACAGCAACTATGGATGCCACTCTGTCAACAATGAGCCGACTGACCGAACACAGTTCAAAACAACTATCCAGAGGGTTGCCATGAGTCAACACCAATTTGAGGGCATTTAACAACAACAACCTTTGAACATGTTATTAAAATATTATGATGACATACAGTTGGAATATTTCCAATTATTTATCAAGATATTGTACACAACATACCTAAAATGCAAGGGTGCCAATAATGTTAACCACAACTGTAGCTGCTTTGCAGACTAGACTTGACTCTCCAAAGGGAATGGTTCCCACACAGAGGGAGTGGGTTGAACATGGACAGCCTGGACAACATGATCTGAATATGTACACCCTAGAGAAGATGGGGAAGAGAAGAGATATGATATAGACATTTAAATACTTAAAGGGTATTAATGAATAAATAAAACCTTTTCAGAAATAAAGAAGCTGTAGAATGAGAGGATGTGAAATAAGTCTGCAAGGAGGTAAACTTATAAGCAATGTTAGGAAATGCTTTTTCACAAAAAGGATGGTGGATGCCTGGAATGCCCTACCGATGGAGGTGGTAGGGGCTAAAATGGTGATGGAATTCAAAAAGGCATGGGACAGAAATAGAAGATCCCCATACAGGAAGAGAATGAAATCAAAGCAGACTTAACTAACTTACAGCTCATCAAATAAAGGAGGGTAATCTTCATGAAGTGGCAGATACAACCCTAAACAAAGGCATAGAGGGGGGTGATCTGCATGGAGCGGCAAGTACAACCACTCTGGCCACCTTACTGGGCTGACTAGATGGACCATACTGGTCTTTATCTGCCATCATCTACTATGTTACTTACTATTAGGGTCACTTTAAATCTCTTACATGTAAATGCAATTTGGACATCTGAAAACATGCATGAGGATGGCCAAATCATGAAGATGTCCTCAGAGCCATTTTATAAATGGCCTTTTTAGATATTTCTGCTGTGGGAATGTCTAAATAGGCAAGGATGTGATGGAGGCATGTCTGGGGTGCAGTTACAGACATAGATGTCCGCAATCGATCTTAGAACCTTCTGGGACCTGCTCCAGGCACGATTAGGCAGCTGAAGTGGTGAGAAGCTGGAGTGTGGCGAGAAGTTGGCACATCACTATCCTCAGTACTCTCAACTATTAGAATGATATGCCGTGAATGTTTGGGAAACTTGTTTTTGGGTTTACACCATTGCTGCATGTTTCTTAGACGTTCCTGGTATTAAATACTATACTGGGGATGTCTTTGTTGATGTCTCTGCAAACATCCATATCAGGCATATCCATGTTTGTGAAATTGTGCCTGAATTTGAACGTGCTGCGTTTTTTAGGGACATTCTGGCTGGGCATCCTGCACTTGGACATTCTTTGTAAAATGTGCCTTTATGCCTTTATGCATGTTACTGGAGGGGAGGAGTAGCCTAGTTGTAGTGCACTGGCTTAGTAACCAAGAGACCAGGGTTCAATTCCCAATAGCACTCTTTATGGCCTTGGGCAAGTCACTTAACCCTTCATTGCCTTGGATGAAAGTCCTGATGAAGGCTTGCATTGCATTTCATGTTTGTATGTTATTATGTTAACCCCAATCCCGAGGCTAACATAATAATACTGCTAAAGACTCATCTCTTCTGCACTGCCTTTAATCTACCCCCTCCTTCTGTCCCTGGCTGAGGCTCCTGCTGTCTCTCTCTTAGCCCCTTTTCTCCCGTGCTCTATACCTTCTTTCTCTGTCCCCCCTGTCCCCATCTCCTTCTCCTTCCTGTCCTTGTCTCTCTTCTTTCCTGTCAAATTTATGGCATTCTTTTCCTTTTTTGTACTCTGTAAACCATTCTGATGTGTTTTCGTAAAGAGGTATATCAAGAAACGAAATAAAGATAAACATAAAGACAAAAGCAGCTCAGGGTGCTGTGACCTTCTTGATGTTCTTTGAATGGTTATACTGAGCTGTTTGAAGGCACAATTGGTACTTGCTATCAGCTTCTAGTTGTGGAAGTTAATGAAGCTTGTAAATAGCACAGCCTTGTTCACAGTCACCTTCATTTTTGGGGTTTCCTGGGGAGAAGGGAGAGAAATCATGCCCACTAACACCCTTCTTCCAGTTGGTGGCACCAGGCACCAAACATTCAGGGAATCCTGCAAAAGTATTCTCCTGCCAGATCGCCTCTGAACCCAGGGTAACCCACAAGGGGGATGCTACACATGAAAGGGGTTTGCTTTGGGCCTTAACTTGTAAAGATGTTACAGCAACAGTCTGAATTCAGGGATTGGAGGCCTCTTTTAGATAAAGCAGGAAGTTCATCAAATTATGACTTCTTCTTGGTGTTTCATTTTCTGCTGTGTCTACTTAGATTATGAGCCCTTTGGGGACAGGGGAATACATACTATACCTGAATGTAACTCATCTTGATCTTCTCCTGGAAAGGCGTGAGCTAAATACTAATAAACACATAAATAATATTAGGATGCTGAGAATGGAGATATAGCAAAATGGAGCCCAGCATTTTCTTTTCAATACCCTGGTCCAATTATTTGACATTGTTAAGAAAAGAGTAGCGTGATGTGCTAAAATGATGTGGGCGAGGTGAACGACAGATAACTGTTGTTTAAAGAAGAGAATGACAAGGCACAGTGCCTTGCAACCCCTTGCAGGATTTGAACTATGGCACTGCAAGGGGGGCATTGCCCTGTGTTGACAGTGTTTAGGACACTTCCAATGCTACTCAGTGAGGAGGGAAGGGGCGCCATGCCGCGGTGGCTCTGGCAGCAATCAGCTAGATGCCACTACAACTAGTTCTAGAGCTGCATCCTTGTACATTTTTCATGTTCAAAATGCATTAAAGTAGGAATTTGTTTCACTGATCAACGTGAAAGAACAATTATAGAAATATTCAAAAAGTAATTAAGAATAAGACCACAAAAAGTCTAGATTCACACTCCCTGCCATTGCAAACCCAAATTAACTCCTCCAAAATTTGACTTAATAAGTCCTATCTGTGTCCATTAACAAGGGCTGAGCTCATTCAAATGCACCTGGATGAAGAATCAAGCTGCTTCTATTATATAGACTGAATCTGAAGCAAAGGTCTATGGGATAAAGTTATTCCAAGGTACAGATTACTGGAAGGCTATAAGCACATTCCAATGTATTTCAGTATCGCTTGCGGCATTGACAGATCCATCATTGTAAAACTGAAACCACAGTTTGGCAACACTAAGACACTGCATTAATCAGGCCACCCCTCCAAAGTCAGTACCCGTGGGCTAAGGAACTTGTTGAAGAAGGTCACTGTAAGGCCTAAAATTACTTAAAAAAATATAGAGATCTCTGGCTGAGACTAGGGAAAATGCAACCATCCAATATCTTCCTGGCTAGCAGCTTAGCTCTAGCCAAGATTTCATTTCTAAGATTTCTTCAGCCCATGAGATTAAGCTGGTTTGCATGCAGAAGCATACACTGGTAGGATCTATTCTTCTTTTGTGGAATCATCTACCTCTGGATATCAAATCTGAAGCAACACATATGTCTTTTAGGAAAAAATGTATCACTGGCTGATTGGCTGCTGTAATCCTAGTGTATGGTGTGTTACTGGGAATACTGATAGTTCCCTCTTCTGTTGTTACGTGGGGGTTTCTTAAGTATGCTATCTATTTATGCTTTGTATATAATGCTATGAAGAAGTGTGGAAGCCGTGTTAGACTGTAAAACATTTGAAATGAGAATAAGATACTTTGAATATGAAGGACATTGGTTTCCTATCACATTATAAACTACAAATATTTACAGCCTTATCAACTTCAGGACTCAACAAGCACAGGGACTTTCTGTCACATTATAAACTGTAAACATTTACAGCCTAGTCACCCTCTGATCATCCATCCATCCCCTCCCCTGCTGTCTATGTAATGCTGTATTCCTGTATACATTTTGGTATTGGCATCTGCTGCTATACAGTCCTGACCTGAAGAAGGTTTCATCTTTGAAAGCTGCTCTTCAAATGTATTAAGTTAGTTCAATTAAAAGGTATCATCTTATTTTCATTTTTATTTTCCTTTTTTACATAAAGTAAGTGAGAGCTGGAAGAGCTGATGGCAGAGACTGTATGAGAGAGAGCCAGAGAGAGTACTGGGGAGGAATAAGAGGTTTAGTGCTAGAAACATAGAAACACGACTGCAGAAAAAGACCACCTGCCCTTCCATATCACCTACCGTCATCCCCTTTACTCCTTTAGAGATATTCTGTGTGTGTCCCATGCTTCCTTGACTTCAGACACTGTCCTTGTCTCTACCATCTCTACTACATCCACTGGGAGACTATTCCACGCATCTACCACTCTTTCCCAAGGTTCACCTAGGGAAGGGGTTTCCAAATCTTTTCCCAATGTGACCCCATTTTAGTGGATGAAAATTCACGTGACCCCAGATGGTAACCAAATTAAATTATCACCAGGGCCTGCAAAATCACCAATCCAACTTCTCCAGCCCTTGAATTGAAGAACCATTATGCAGCCCTGGAAGTGGAGGAGGTGAAAGCATCCCTGGAAAGGGAAGAACCAGAGTTCAAGTACCCCAAAGTTGCAGAATCAGTGACCAGAAGGAAATGAAGGGTAGTGGTGGTTGGAGACTCTCTTCTGGGGGGTACTGAGGCGTCCATCTGCCGACCAGACTTGATGTCCAGAGAGGTATGCTGTCTGCCTGGTGCCAAAATCCAAGATGTTACGGAGAGTTTGCCGAGACTCATCAAGCCCACTGACTATTACTCAATGTTGCTAATCCATGTTGGAACAAATGATACTGCCAGGTATACCTCGGAACGTATCAAAAGTGACTTCATGGCTCTGGGACAGAGGGTGAAGCAGTTAGGTGCACAGGTGGTGTTCTTTTCAATCCTCCCTGTTGAGGGTAAAGGCCAAGGCAGAGAGGCTCGCATCCTGGAGATGAATGCATGGCTGCGTGGATGGTGTCATCGAGAGCATTTTGGTTTCCTAGACCATGGGATGCTGTTCCAAGGGTTGTAGAGCAGAGATGGCATCCATCTGTCCAAGAAAGGTCAACGCATCTTCGGTAGTAGACTGGCTAATCTACTGAAGAGGGCTTTAAACTAGATTCGTTGGGGATGGTGAAGAAAGCCCCCAGGTAAGTGAAAGCCCCCAGGTAGGTGATACATTAAATACCTTTATGGAAATGGGTAACAGGGAAATATGGAAAGCAGTGTGTATTAATGCCTGTAGCATGGGAAATAAGATCCCTGAAGTTGAAGCTTTGGTGGGAGTGGCTGACTTGGATTTAGTGGCAGTTACAGAAACATGGTTCACAGAAAACTATGACTGGGATGTAACTATACCTGGCTATACTTTATTCAGAAAGGACAGGGTAGGAAGAAGGAGGAGGAGTGGCACTATATGTAAAAACTACTATTAAAGCTTTGGAATTACAGAGCTTAAAAGGGAGAGAGGAGGCATTGTGGGTTAAACTAGAAAGAGGGAAAGAGAAATATATTTGCATTGGTGTGATATACAGACCTCCCTCACAAGAGGAAGAGATGGACAGAGAGTTAATTGAAGACATACGCAGCATTGCTACGAAAGGGGAAGTGCTACTGATAGGAAATTTCAATATGCCTGATGTTGATTGGCACATTCCTGCTGCAGTATCATCTAGAAGTAAGGAGATCCTGGATTCTCTACAGGGAGAATTATTCAGGCAATTGGTAACAGACCCCACACGTGAAGGGGCCATACTGGACTTGGTGCTTACCAATGGTGAAAGTGTTTCTGATGTTGTAGTGGGAGATCATTTTGCATCCAGTGATCACCAGATGGTGTGGTTCAGTATTAGGACTAGGGCTGTTAGAATCCATTCCAAGGTGAGGATCTTAGACTTTAGGAAGACTAACTTTGCGAAGATGTGCCAATACCTCAGGGAGTCGTTAGTGGGATGGGAACAGCTGGGGGATGTAGAAAAACAGTGGGCAAAACTGAAAGGGGGTATTTTAAGGGCAACCAACCTTTTTGTTAAAATGGTAAATAAAGGCAAAAGGAACAGGAGACCGCTATGGTTTTCGAAGGAAGTAGCTGAAAAAGTGAAGAAAAAGAGGGAGGCCTTCATGAAATACAAGAGATCACAGAGAGAGGAAGACAGGCATCTGTATTTGGAAAAACTTAGAGAAGCTAGCAAAGTAGTCAAGAAGGCAAAGATTCAAAAGGAGGAGGAAATAGCCAATGCAATAAAATGGGGGGATAAGACATTTTTCAGATATATTAGTGAGAAGAGGAAGGGCAAAAGTGGTATTGTCAGACTCAAGGGTGCAGGGGGGGAATATGTAGAAGCTGATAAGGATAAAGCGGAATTGCTTAACAAATATTTTTGTTCTGTGTTCACAGATGAAGAACCAGGAGCAGGACCTCAGAAAACACCCACAAATAAGAACAGAAGCGAGGGACATCTTGAACAATTTTCAGAAGACTGTGTTCGTGAGAAACTAGCTCAACTTAAAGTAGACAAAGCGATGGGACCGGATGGGATACACCCTAGAATACTGAGGGAACTTGGGGACGTTCTAGCAACTCCACTGACTGACCTTTTCAATGCCTCGTTGGAGTCGGGAGTGGTGCCAAAGGACTGGAGAGAGGCTCATGTGGTGCCTTTACACAAAAGCGGAAGTAAGGATGTGGTTGAAAACTACAGGCCGGTTAGTTTAACTTCGGTGGTGAGTAAATTATTGCAAACGCTGCTGAAAGAGAAAATAGTGAGGTTTCTGGAGTCCAGCGGATTACAGGATCCGAGGCAGCATGGATTCACCAGAGGCAGGTCTTGTCAGACAAATCTGATTGATTTCTTTGACTGGGTGACCAGGGAGTTGGACCGAGGGAGAGCTCTAGATGTGGTGTATTTAGATTTCAGTAAAGCCTTTGACACTGTTCCTCACAGGTGACTTATAAACAAACTGAGCACCCTAGGGATGGACCCTAAAGTTACTGCTTGGATTAGAAATTGGTTGGGTGGGAGGCGACAAAGAGTACAAGTATATGGAGCTGACTCTGAGGAGAAGGATGTTACCAGTGGTGTGCCCCAGGGATCTGTCCTTGGTCCGATTCTTTTTAACATCTTTGTTAGTGATATAGCGGAAGGGCTGTCGGGTAAGGTTTGCCTCTTTGCAGATGATACCAAAATCTGCAATAGAGTAGACACCCAGGAAGGTGTAGATAACATGAGGAGGGATCTAGCTAAGCTTGAAGAATGGTCTAGAATTTGGCAGCTGGGATTTAATGTTAAAAAATGTAAGGTCATGCATTTGGGCTGCAGCAATCCAAGGGAGCAATACAGTATAGGAGGTGAAGTACTTTTGTCCACTAAAGAAGAGCGGGACCTAGGCGTGGTTGTGTCTGATGATCTTAAAGTAGCTAAATAGGTAGAAAAGGCGACGGCAAAAGCTAGAAGGATGCTTGGGTGCATACGGAGAGGAATGGCTAGCAGAAAAAGTGAGGTGATAATGCCTCTGTATAAGTCTTTGGTGCGACCTCATTTGGAGTATGGTGTGCAATTCTGGAGACCGCACCTTCAAAAGGATGTGAACAGGATGGAGTCGGTGCAGAGGGTTGCTACTAAAATGATTAATGGGCTTCATTATAAAGCATATGAGGACAGACTTAAGGATCTTAATATGTACACCTTAGAGGAAAGGCGGGATAGAGGTGATATGATTGAGATGTTTAAATACCTCCATGGCATAAATGTTCAGGGAGAGAGCCTCTTTCAATTGAAAGCAAGTTCTGCTACGAGGGGACATGGGATGAGGGTGAAGGGAGATAGATTCAGGAGTGATATGCGGAAATATTTCTTTTCAGAAAGAGTAGTGGATCCATGGCATAGTCTCCCAGTGGAGGTGGTAGAGATGAGGACAGTAACTGAATTCAAAAAAGCATGGGACCAACACAGAGGATCTCTAAAGGTAAAAAGTGGACCGTTGTAGTTGTTGTTATGGAAGGACAGACTAGATAGGCAATGTGGTCTTTTTCTGTCATCATGTTTCTATGTTTCTATCACTCAAACAACATTAATATGCTAATGAAGTATGAACTGGATATATTTGGTTTATTTATTTATTTAGACAGATTTGTATGCCACCTTATCCTTCAATGAAGGTGGTCACGTCACATCACAATTGGAGGGTTATATTTAACATTAGGTTACATGTAAACATTTGGACAGTACACTTAACAGCAAACATTTAGATAGTACACTTAACAGTATTTAGATTGTACAATTGAGGGTTAACATTTAACGGGAGAGTATTTAATAACTTAGTATGATAAACTTGTGTGTATGGATAGGATGAGTGCATGCTTAGTTGACGGGGGAAGTAGTATATCTGTTTAGGTAGGGGATGTTGCCTGAATGCTCATATGTTTCTATAAATAAGAATGTTTTGAGGTCTTTGCGGAAGTCTGTAAGGTCATCTAATTCCCTCAGGCTTGTTGGGAGGGACTTCCATCATGTGGATGCCAGTAGTGATGATGCCCTTTTTGAAGTTGTTTGTTTGCTTTTTTGATATCCTGCAGGTGTGCCGAGGTATGTTGTTGTTATTGGTTCTTCTTGGTCTATTGCTGATATCCCTTGTTATAACGTTTTGGAGTAGGTCTGCTGAGAGATGGTGATTTTGAAGATGATCATGATTGTTTTATATTTAGCTCTTGCCACCATTGGGAGCCAGTGTAGTTGTTGTAGGACAGGGGTGATGTGCTCGGTCCTTGGAGTGTCTGTAATGATGCGTGTTGTGGTGTTTTGCACCATTAGTAGTGGGTGTAGTGTTTGCTGAGGGAGGCCTTGATATAGTGAGTTTCCATAGTCAAGCAGTGGGGTGATGAGTGCTTGGCACATTGTGCGGAAGTGGTCTTGATGGAGTATTGGTTTGATTTGTCCGATGATCCTCAAACGTTGATAGGCCTTGTTTGCGGTTTTGGTGATGTGGGATTTCAAGGTCAGAGCTCTGTCCAATGTGATGCCCAGGTACTTAACTTCTTCTCTGACTACTATGTGTTTGTCTAGGATGCTGATAGTTTGTGGGGGTGTGAAAGTGGGGTTCCTGGTGACGAACATTGCCTCAGTCTTATCGTAGTTAACCTTTAGGTTGTTGGCTGTGAGCCACTCATTCATGTCTTCAAAGCATTTGGTAAATGTTGTGGTGTTTAGTGCTAGTAGGTTTATTGGAGCATACACCATGATGTCATCTGCATAGATGTGGTAGTGGAGTTTGGGTGCTTGATGATGTTGCATAAGGGCTGGATGTAGATGTTGAAGAGCATTGATGATAGTGTTGAACCTTGTGGTAGTCCCTGTATGACGGGGAACTGCAGTGATTTCTTTTGGTCGCATTTGACTTGTTGCATTCGCCCTTCCAAGTATGATGTAAACCACTTCAGGGTATTCTTGCATAGTCCTATCTGTTGTAAGTGTTGCAGTAGCTTAGTGTAGGACACCATGTCGAAGGCCACCGAAATGTCCATGAACACTAGCAAGAAGCCGTTTTTTATGTTATCCATGCCTCTTAGGAGATTGTCAAAGAAGGAGGTGAGTAGAGTTTTCACGCCGTGTTGGGGCTTAAAGCCATGCTGATGTATGTCCAGTGGGGCATTTATGTCAATATGGTCCTGAAGTTGCTTTTGCACTGCCTTTTCCATGATTTTTGCAAGGAATGGTCGGCTGGAGATGGAGCAATATGATTTTGGTTCGGAAGGGCTCAGATTGTTACTTTTGAGTATTGGTCGTATCATTGCGTGCTTTAGGGGTTACGGCATGTGTCCTTGTTGGAGTGAATCTTTGACGATCTTTTGAATATGATGAGAGAGCTGGCTTTTTGTAGCTTAGATCCACACCACTGGGCATGGGTCTGATGGTGAGGTTGTTGTGTTGAGTCCAGATATAATGTCAGATATAATGTATATATGCATTTTGGAGGTTCATAGAAAGTTACTGATAGGGTTCCCATATATACATTCATTTTTTTTATATCTGAATGAATTGAAGTTACTTTTTAATAAGAAAAGAGAACCTTTAGGTATTTTAATATACCTGAATGCAGCTTGCCTTTATCTTTTCCTGGAAAGGTGTGAGCTAAATACTATAAATAAATAAATATCTAAGTGAGATGTTCCATACAAGTCGGCTTGTCCTGCTCCATAGTAATGGGGACATTTTCTAATGATAACGATTAAGCCTGTCTCAGGGTTTAGAAATAGATGTTTTTGGAAATGTGAGGCACCCTTTGGCTTTAATGATTACATACAATTTTCAAGTATCTTTTTTGTAATGACTGGATCTCTTTTTAACCATAGGGCTTAGTTTGGAAAGACCCCTATAATAAACACTGGAGCGGAAGGTACTGTGATTGTAGCTAACATAAGAACATAAGATATGCCATACTGGGTCAGACCAAGATCCATCAAGGTCAGTATCCTGTTTCCAACAGTGGCCAATCTAGGTCATATGTTCCTAGCAGTTTCCCCAAAAGACCAGGTTCCACAATGCTTGTATTGGGGCAAGCAGTGGATTTACTGGGTCCCATTTAATAATGATTTATGTACCTTTCCTCCAGGAACTTATCCAAACCCTTTTTAAACCCAGCTACACTAACAGCTTTTACTATATCCTCTGAATTCCAGAGTTTGATTATACTGTAGAATCTCTATGGATTGAAATTCCATGTAAAAATGGGAAGGGGAAGGTGATGGCAGTGGGGGTGTACTATCAACCACCTGACTAGAATGAACAAATGGATGATGAAATACTCAAAGATATCAGGGAAGCTAACAAAAGTTACAGCACAGTAATATAATGGGTGATTTCAATCACCCCGGTATTGACTGAGTCAAAGTCACGACAAGACATACTAGGGAGATAAAGTTTCTAGATGAAATAAATGACTGCTTGGAGCAGCTGGTTCATGAACCGACCAGAGGGAAAGCTATTTTGGACCTAGTCCTTAGTGGAACAAAAGATCTGGTGCAAGAGATAAAGGTGTTGGGGTCACTTGGCAATAGTGATCATAGCATGATCGCATTTGATTTAATAAATGGAGGAAGGATGGTAAGGAAATTCACAATACTACCTTTTAACTTTCAAAAGGGAGACTATGATAAAATGAGGAAAATAGTTAAGAAAAAACTAAAAGGAGCAGTTGCAAAGGTCAAAGATTTACATCAAGCATGTGTGTTGTTTAAAAATACTATCTTGGAAGCCGTGACCAGCTGTATTCTATGCGTTAAGAAAAGTGGAAGTCCAAAAAACTGCCAGCATGGTTTAAAGGTGAAGTCAGAGAGGTTGTAATAGCCAAAAAAGCATATTTTAGAAAATGGAAAAGGCGCCAAATGACAAAAACTGCAAACAACACAAGCACTGGTAAGTTAGATGCAAGGCATTGATAAGGCAGGCAAAGAGAGAATTTGAGAAGAAGCTTGCTGTGGAAGCAAAAACACATAATAAAGATTTTTCAAGTACATTCTTAGCAAAAAACATGTGACAGAGTCAGTTGGACCATTAGATGATAGAGGAATAAAAGGGGCACTAAGAGGGGACAAGGCCATAGTGTAGAGAATGAATAAATTCTTTGCTTTGGTCTTTACTGAGAAAGATGTAGGGATGTTACCCATGGTATTTAAAGGTGATGCCGCAGAAGAATTGAAAGAAATATTGATACACCAGGAAGATGTATTACAACTATTTGATAAACTGAAGAGTAGCAAATTACCTGGACTGGATGGTATACATCCAAGGGTGTTAAAAGAACTGAAACATGAGATTGCAGACCTACTATTAGTAATCTGTGAACTATCATTAAAATCATCTGTAATACCTGAAGATTGGAGGATGGCCAGTGTAACGCCAAATTTTAAAAAGGGTTCCAGGGGTGATATGGGAAACTACAGACCATTTTCTCAACATGTAATCAAACTCAAATTTGTTACCAGAGGATGTAGTAAAAGCTGTTAGTGTAGCTGGGTTTAAAAAGCTTTGTACAAGATCCTGGAGGAAAGGTCCATAAACTATTATTAAAGGGCACCCAGGATAGTAACTGCTTGCCCCAATACAAGCATTATGGAACCAGTGTCTTTTGGGGAAACTGCTAGGTACTTGTGGCCTAGATTGGCCACTGCTGGAAACAGGATATGGGGCTTGATGGACCTTGGTCTGACCCAGTATAGCATATCTTAAGTTCTTATGTTGAGTGAAAAAATATTTTCTCTTATTAGTCTTAAATAGGTTACACCGTAGCTTCATTGCATGTTCCATAGTCTTTCTACTTTTTGATGGCATAAACAATCGATCTATGTTTACCCATTCCATTCCATTCATTAATTTATAGACCACCATCATATCTCCCCTCAGCCATCTTTTTTCCAGATTGAAGAGCCCTAACCTTTTTAGCCTCTCTTCATAGGTGTATCCTTTCATCCCCTTTACCATTTTGTTGGCTCTTCTCTGTAACTTTTCTAATAACGCTATATTCTTTCTAAGATACAGCGACCAGAATTGCACACAATATTCAAGGTGCAGTCACACCATGGAACGATACAGAGGCATTATAATATCCTTTGTTTCATTTTCCATTCCTTTCCTTATGATACCCAGCATTCTATTTGCTTTCTTGGCCACCGCTGCACACTGGCTGAGAGTTTCAACATGTTATCCACAATGATGCCTAAATCTTTTTCCTGCGTGGTGGTTCCTAATGTGGAATCTTGCATCGTGTAACCATAGTTTGGGTTGTTCTTTGCTAGATGCACAACTTTGCACTTGTCTACATTAAATTTCATCTGCCATTTGGATGCCCAGTCTTCCAATTTATCAAGGCCCTCTTGCAATTTTTCATGATCCTCTTGGGTTTTAACAACTTTGAATAATTTTGTGTCATCTGCAAATTTGATTACCTCACTTGTAATTCCCATTTCCAGGTCATTTAAGAATATGTTAAAAAAGCAGCAGACCTAGCACATATCCCTGGGGTACTCCACTATTCACTTTTTTCCACTGGGAAAACTGGCCATTAAGCCCTACCCTCTCCTTTCTTTTAACCAATTCCTGATCCACAATAGTACACTACCTCCTATCCCATGACTTTTTAATTTTGCCAAGAGTCTCTCATGAGGAACCTTGACAAAGGCTTTCTGAAAATCCAGATGCACTTTATCAACTGATTCACCTTTGTCTACCTGTTTATTCACACCTTCAAAAAAACATAACGGATTAGTAAGACAAGACCTTCCTTGGCTAAAGCCATGTTGGCTGTCTCCCATTAAGCCATGACTATCTACATGTTCAGTAATTTTGTTCTTTATAATGGTTTTTACCATTTTTCCTGGTACTGACATTAGGCTCTGTAGTTTTCCAGATCACCCCTGGAACCCTTTTTAAAAATTAGCATTACATTGGCCGTCCTCCAATCTTCAGGTATTACAGATGATTTTAATGATAGTTCACAGATTACTAATAGTAGGTCTGCAATCTCATATTTCAGTTCTTTCAACATCCTTGGATGTATACCCTTGGAAAATATGCAGCCTTGTCATACATCTTCGCTGATTTTATACCATTCTGTTTCTCCTTGTTCCGTTTGAACTGTTGCTTCTTGATCAATGTAAAGGTTGTGCAAGAGAGGTTATGTTCTGGTATACCCCTGCTTCTTAATGTGGCCCAGAGTTTCTCTTTTTCACAGTCAAAAGCATTGCTGTAGTCAATAAAACACATACAGATATTCTTTTGGTTGTCTTTTCAAGGATCCATCTCACATCTGTAATGATGTCTTTCGTTCCTCACCCTTTCCTGAACCCTGCTTGCACTTCAGGCAGTTCTCATTCCAGATACAGTTGTAGGGCCCAATTTTGATCTGGTATGCGTTATGTTGTTGCATAGCCTGCCCCCCCTCCCACTTAACCCAGATTTTCTATGCCGGTATGCAGCATCGATAATCCGGGTATCGCCGCACAGCTAGGAGGCCACAGAGCACTAACCATGTAGCATAGAAAATCAATACTACATGGGTAGCTCCATGGCCCGCCTCCACACCTCCCCTGACATGCTCCGATGCTCAACACATAGCATTGGAGCGCGTAAGGGACAACCAGGGAATGTTTGAAGGCACTACCCATGTAGGTGCCTTTGAAAGTTCCCTGTTAAGGAAATTTACATGGGTAACTAGGGCAGTTGCTCATGTAAATGCCTTCAAAAGTCGGGCCCACAGTCTCTGCTGGATGATTTTGAGTAGAATCTTGCTGGCATGTGAGATTAGATCAATTGTGCAATAATTTCCACAGTCAGTTGGATCACCTTTCTTCAGTATTGGTATAAACACAGATCTTTTCCTTCAGTTGGCCATGATGTTGCCTTCGAAATTACCTGGCAGGGCCTTGTAAGTATGGCAACAGCCTCATCCGATTGCTATAATACTTCTATGAGAATGCCATCAATACCCGCTGCTTTGCTCTTTGATCATGCTTTCAATGCTGCTTCAACTTCTTCTTTCATCACCAATAGTTCCTGATCATAGGGTGCAGGTTGAAACAGCTGTTGGTCCACTTGATCTTTATGGTATAACGACTGTATATTCTTTCCACCTTATCTTGATCTTCTCACCAACATTTGATATGGATCCTTGAGCATCTTGTAGCATTCCATTTCGAGGCTGGCATTTTCACTTTAACTCTCGTAGCTTTAGGAAATCTGATCTTGTTCTTCCTCTAATAGTTTCTGATTCTATTTCCTGGCATGTGTCAAATTAGTACATCTTGTTTCGTCTTGCAGCACGTTGGAAATCTCTGTTGAATTCTGTGATTGCTTCTCTTTCTCCTCTGGCTTTAGCTTCTCTGCATTTCTGGGCAATTTTCAGAGTTTCTTCGGTCATCCATTGTGGCCTTTTTTGCATTTTCACTTTGTGTAGAGACTTCTCACTTTCTTTGAGACAACTTTCTTGATATCATCCCATAACTCTTCTTGTGCTCTGCCATTTGTATCCAAAGCAGCAAATCAATTTTGCAGGCAGTCTTTCAATTCCAGTGGTATATTCTCAAGGTCATATTTTGCTCCATTCATGAGTGGCTTGCTCTTTTTCAACTATAGCTTGCATACTTGTAGAGCTTTTCCAATGTTGCCTTCCACAGATGTAGTCAATTTGATTTTTGTACAATCCATTGGATGAAGTCCATATGTACATTCACCGCCTGTGTTGCTGGAAGAAGGTGTTTAAGATGAATAGATTGTTGGTCTTGCAGAATTCTATCAGTCTTTCTCCTGCTTCATTTCTGTTGCCGTCCATATCTTCCAACCACTTTACCTTCTTTTTTGTTGCCAACTTTTGCGTTCCAGTCACCCATGACTATCAGGATATCCTGTTTGCATGTTCTGTCAACTTCAGCTCGTACTTGTTCATAGAACATAAGAACATAAGATATGCCATATTGGGTCAGACCAAGGTCCATCGAGCCCTGTATCCTGTTTCCAACAGTGGCCAATCTAGGTCATACGTACCTAGCAGTTTCCCCAAAAGACACAGGTTCCACAATGCTTGTATTGGGTCAAGCAGTGATATCCTGGGTCCCTTTTTAATAATGGTTTATGGACCTTTCCTCCAGGAACTTGTCCAAATCTTTTTTTAAACCCAGTTACACTAACAGCTTTTACTGCATCCTCTGGTAACAAATTCCAGAGTTTGATTACACGTTGAGTGAAAAAATATTTTCTCTTATTAGTCTTAAATAGTTTACCCTGTAGCTTTATAGCATGTCCCCTAGTCTTCCTATATTCTGATAATGTAAACAATCAATCTACGTTTACCCGTTCCACTCCGTTCATTAATTTATAGACTTCTATCATATCTCCCCTCCACCGTCTCTTTTCCAGGTTAAAAAGCCCTAACCTTTTTAGTCTCTCTTTATAGGGATATCCTTCCATCCCCTTTACCATTTTGGTGGCTCTTCTCTGAACCTTTTCTAATAACGCTACATCCTTTTTAAGATACGGCGACCAGAATTGCACACAATATTCAAGGTGCGGTCACACCATGGAACAACACAGAGGCATTATAATATCCTTTGTTTTATTTTCCATTCCTTTCCTTATGATACCTAGCATTCTATTTGCTCACTTGGCTGCTGCTGCACACTGGACAGAAAGTTTTAACATGTTATCCACAATGACGCCTAAATCTTTTTTCTGGGTGGTAGTTTCTAATGTGGAACCTTGCATCGTGTAACCATAGTTTGGGTTGTTATGTAAACTGTCGGATGTTTCTGTTCCATGTAAACCGCGCTGATGGCAAATAGTGCGGTATATAAGAAATGTTAATAAAATAAATAAATAAAATAAATAAATAGGTGCATAACTTTGCACTTGTCCACATTAAATTTCATCTGCCATTTTGATGCCCAGTCTTCCAATTTATCAAGATCCTCTTGCAAATTTCCACAATCCTCATGGGTTTTAACAACTTTAAATAGTTTTGTGTCATCTGCAAAGTTGATAACCTCACTCGTTAGTCCCTTTTCCAGGTCATTTATGAATATGTTAAAAAGCAGCGGACCCAGCACAGATCCCTGGGTTACACCACTATTCACCTTTCTCCATTTGGAAAACTGGCCATTTAGCCCTACCCTCTGCTTTCTATCTTTTAACCAGTTCCTGATCCACAATAGTACACTGCCTCCTATCCCGTGACTCTTTAGTTTTGCCAAAGGTTTCTGATGAAGGACTTTGTCAAAAGCTTTCTGAAAGTCCAAATACACTATATCAATTGACTCACTTTTGTCTACCTGTTTATTCACACCTTCAAAACACATAACAGATTAGTAAGACAAGATCTTCCTTGTCTAAAGCCATGTTGGCTGTCTCCCATTAGGCCATGACTATCTACATGCTGAGTAATTTTGTTCGATATGATGGTTTCTACCATTTTTCCCAGTACTGACGTCAGGCTCACCGGTCTGTAGTTTCCCAGATCACCCCTGGAACCCTTTTTAAAAACTGGCGTTACATTGGCCATCCTCCAATCTTCAGGTATTACAGATGATTTTAATGATAGTTCACAGATTACTAATAGCAGGTCTGCAATCTCATATTTAAGTTCTTTCAACACCCTTGGATGTATACCATCCAGTCCAGGTGATTTGCTACTCTTCGGTTTATCAAATAGTTGTAATACATCTTCCCGATGTAGTGATATTTCTTTCAATTCTTCTGCAGTATCACCTTTAAATACCACTTCAGTCATAGGTAACATCCCTAAATCTTCCTCAGTAAAGAATTCATTCAGTCTCTCCGCTATAGCCTTGTCCCCTCTTACTGCCCCTTTTACCCCTCTATCATCTAATGGACCAACTGACTCTCTCACAGGTTTTTTCCTCTGCAGCTGTTGTTGGGGCATATACTGAATAATAGTTGTGTTGATGGTCATTCCCTGTCGACGAATAGAAATAAGCATCTACAGCATTGCATTTCATTACAGTTTTTGCAAGTTTCTTCTTAATTATAAATGCAACACCATTTCTTCTATGTCTTTCATTTCCGGCATACATCAGCTGCAAATTGTCCGTTTCCATTCTCTGACACTCAACAGATCGCATTGTACACATTCCATTTCATTCTTGATCATTTCCAGCTTCTCTTGGTTCGTACTTCATACGTTCCACGTCCCAATATGTAAGACATCTTTGCAGCTTCTGATTCTCATTTCATGTGCCACTACATCTACAGTCAGATGTCCCGAAGGCTTTGATTCAACCACATCATAAATGCTGACTTTACTTTGAAAAGTCTTCAACTCATCCCCAGTATCCAGTTGAGTGCCTTCCAACCTGGGGGGTCTCTTCTTCCAGCACTATAGTGCAATCAATTTGTTTTGTTGTGATTATTCATTGGGTTTTCATGGCAAGATATGGAATTAGATTTCCAGAACTTTCTTCTGTGCAGGTAATGCTCATGTTGTTGCCGTTGGCACAGGAATGTGATACTCTGCTGTCAACACCGTCCCATTCTGCTGCTGCCCAAATGTGTGTTTTTCCTATTTTTTTATTTATTTAACAAGTTTTCTCTACCGCTTTATCTTACGGTCAAGACTGTTTACATTGAAACAATACTTGGTACATTTAACAGGGCAAAGAACTTGGAGAGGATTTAATAAGGGAGAAGAACAATGATTATGAGAGGGAAAGGGGAGGGGGAGAGAGGGGGAGAATATTGCTTAAGGGAGGATAGAGGGAGAGGGGGAGGGAAGGGGTATCACATACATACGTTTAACTAGTTTAAGGAATCCCTCACCTAAACCAAACCACCTCAAGACGGCAAATAAGAAAGGCCATTCCAGTCGATCGAATGCTTTCTCTGCGTCCAGAGATAGTCCCACCAACGGGCTTTCTATTCCTTCTGCAGCTTCCAGGACATGGCAAAGCACTCTAGCATTGTCAGCTGTAGAGCATCCCTCAGTGAAGCCACATTGATCCGGATGGATCAAAGAAGGAATTAATTTGGAAAGATGACCAGCCAAGCAATGTTCCCTCTAATTTTCTGTAGGCTGTGTGCGCATAAAATATCAGCTGTGTGCAGCTTTTGAAGGAAGGTAAAATTTTTGTGCACCACATAACGACACTCGAAGTTATATACTTTAAAATTTGACTACACATCAGAATACAGTATGTACACCACTTTGATTGCACTAGAAAATATTGTAGAACTTGTGAAAACCGTAAATACACAACAACTTTTAAATTTTAAGACGTCTGTGTTGTTTTCTATCTGAATCAGAACCGTAATTTTTGTGCGCTCTGTTATAAAGTATGTGCGCTCGCTCGGCAAGGTGTGTGCGCGCGCACACGCGCACAGCTTAGAGGGAACAGTGCAGCCAAGGTGGCAGCAAATATTTTGTAATCTGCATTTAGTAGCAAAATTGGGCAATAATTACTAACGAGTTGAGGGTCTCTCCCAGGTTTTTCAAGAACTACAATATTCGCAGAGGCAAATGATCCAGTCTGGGTATTTGTTTCTAACAGAAACTTATAGTATTATTGAAGATATGGACCCAGTACTTTGGAAAATGTTTTATAAAATTCAACTGGAAGGCCATCTGGTCCAGTAGCCTTGCCCATTTGCATAGAGTCTATGGCCTGGATAATTTCCATGACCGTGATCTGCCTATCCAGAACTGCAGCTGTCTCCTGATCTAAAACAGGCCTTTGTACATTGGCCAGTAGTTTCTCAAAAGTTTCCTCAAAAAAGTATATTTCTGGGGAGTAAAGCTGAATGTAAAATTGCCAAAAGGTTTCTGCAATTTCAGTGTCTGTGACAATCAACTGTTGCACCTTAGGATCCCTTAAAGCAGCAATGCGAGAAGCTTCTTTATGATTTTTTAACGAGTTAGCTAATAACCGTCCGGCCCTATTGCCTTGCAAATAATACCGCCCTTCCTGTGCCTGAATATTCTGTGAAGCTTCAGTGGTCAGGATTGAGTTATATCTAAATCTAAGATGTTGCAAACGTATCAGAATATTAGGATCAGATTTCCGACCTATAATGCGTTCCCCCACTTTGATCTGCCTATCCAAGGCTTCCAGTTCTGCTCTACGTTGCTTGGCCTACCGAATGGCAAAGCTAGTTATGGTGGTCCGTATGTTAGCTTTGAAACCCTCCCAACATGCCCAACCTGAAGTAGGTTAAACTGAAAATACTCCTCTATGGCCACTAGGATGGTTTCATGAAACTCCTGATTACTGAAAAGAGTTCTATCAAAATGCCAATGTGTATGAGATGGGCAGCTTGTTGAGTCTAATAAGGAGACTAAAATTGCAGCATGATCAGAAACATGAGCCGCATGAATATTGGATTCATTGATTCTGAAACATAGTCTCTTAGAGACTAGGAAAATCTATGCACAATGCTGAGTTATGATGGGGAGAGAAAAAAAAGTGTACTCTTTGTCAACAGGATGCTGCAATCGCCATATGTCTACCAGGCCTAATTCTTGCATTAGTGAGAAAAGAACAGGGTGTGCTCTGGGGACCTTATTAGTTCTTAAAGGATTCCTGTCCAACAAAGGGTCCAACATGAGGTTGAAGTCTCCACCCATAATGGTCAAGTATCTGGACACCTCTTGCGCTAAAGCTGCTATGGAGCCAAAGAAAGTAGGGCAGTCTATGTTAGGGGCATAGATATTAATTAAGGCCAGTTCAGTGGATCCTATCTTAATAACAGTCATTGCCCAGCGCCCTTCTATATCAGATCTGGTTTGCAACACAGTAGAGGATAAAGATTTCCTTACTAGAATGGCAACCCCGTTTTTTTATGATTAGCAGCTGAGAAAGCCACAAGTGTAAAGGGTTTCATATCTAATTTTAAAGACTCCTTTACATTCAAATGTGTCTCTTGTAAATATAGAATGTCCGCACCCTCCTTACGCCCATATAAAAATATCTTTTTCCTCTTAATAGGATTGTTAATGCCCTTAACATTCAGTGAAACTATCTTAAAGGAAGACATAGTGTGGAGTGGAGGAGTGGAGTGGAGGAGTGGCCTAGTGGTTGGGGCAAGGTACTTCAGGCTGGAAGGTCAGGGGTTCAAATCCCACTAGAGGACAGCAACCTTGGGCTGGAAGGACTGGGGTTTCTAGTTCCACAGGTGCTCCTTGTGGTCTTGGGCAAGCCTCGTAACCCTCCATAGCCCATGTTCCCTGTAAAAATAGTTATCTCCAAGTTATAATGCCCTGTTCAATGTAATTTCAGTTTGTTCAATGTAAACCACACTGATGCAGAATAGCATGGTATATAAGAGAATATAAATAAATAAATAAAAATAAATAGTGACAATATAGCACACTGCAATAAATAGTTGTTACAGAAACATACCAAATTGTAGCATATGATTTCACATTGCCAATCCATGTCTTTAAATGACCCAGAATTGAAACAGTGTTTATAGCCCAGAGAAAAAAAACCACAAGCAGAAGTACCACCCCTTGGCCATAGCCCTTGTAAAAGATTGCCCAAAACCCCCCACATGATTCTAATCATCAAATGCCACCTAAACCCTTGGGGGCTATACCAACTCTAAACTTAGTGGGTGAGCCCACAGGGACAAGACAGGCACGGAGGTTATGACTAGCTATTTTACTGCACCTCCTCTGCCAAACAAGGTTACCAGTGCAGACCACCCCCCCCCCCCCCAACCAGAATAGTGTCCCCAAACGCCAAGGCTCTAAAAAAACAAGACAAAACGGCCCCTCCCGTACAATTTACTACCACTAAGGCTATACGTAGACACATAAGAGGCATGATGACTATCCATGCCCTGACACCCTCCACTCCAACTCAAATGCACAGAAAACAAGAAACATAAAAGAAGAAAGAACAAAAAACAAAAGAGAAGGACAGCACAACCAGAGTGATACTCTGGAGTTACTCCGAGTGAGCCAACATTGAATGTCAACTCTGCATGAATCAGATCACAATTCCACGACCTCAGACTCAGTCAAAGCGCCCATATAAAAGAGCTATTAAATAACTCTGTAGACGTATGTCCATCACTGATTGCAAGACAAGGTCATCACCGCATCAACACCAGTTCTTTATCTTCCAAGAAGGCGTGCAACTCCCCTGGATCATCAAAAGTCTTAGTTTGGTTATGCAGTGTGACTCTCATGCGGGCAGGATATAGCAGCCCAAAACGGGCCTGCAACTGCAACAAGCGTGGGCATAGCGCCAAGAAATTTTTCCTCTGATCTACCGTTGCTTTTGCAAAATCTGGAAAGAAGAGAAGTTTATACCCTTGAAATTCCAACGGAGAGTGTAATCTGGCTGCTTCCATGATCTGCGTGACCTTTTGAAATCGCAAAACCTTCAGAATGATTGGGTGTGGACGCTTGCCTGATATCACGGACTGAGTAGGCACCCGATGAGTGCGTTCGATCTCAAACGGCATAGCAAACTTCACCTTCAGCACATTTGGGATCATTGACTGCAAAAAGGCCAACATATCTGTTCCTTCAGGAACACCCAGGATTCTAATGTTGTTCCTCCGAGCACGGTGGTTACCATCCTCCAAATCTCTTTGCAGTGACCGGATCAGCTTTGCTTGCTTTTCAACGGCCCTGAACCGCGCTCTCCATGTGTTGCCACCACATTTTCCATCTTCTCCAATCTCACCGTGATCGATTCCAGACTGTTTTTCAAAGCATTAATATCTTCCTGCACGGTGTTCAGCGAGTCACCCTTTGCTTTAACCATGTCTTTGACAGCACAGATCTCAGCGAGAAGTTCCTGCAAGGCCGCAGGACAATCTCAGATGACCGCCATTTTGTGAGGTGAGAGAGGCTCCGTTTTAGTTCGCTTTGCACTGATGTTTTGTGTTCCCTGGTAATCCAGACGCATCGGTTTGGGGCCAGACTGCATCCAAAGTAGGTAGGATCCGCTCAATTAAAAGCTGCAGGAGTCAGGATTCTTGACTATTACCCTCCGGAGCTTAGCTCTCACACGTCCATCTTGCCCAAAGTTAGGCTCCGCCCCTTTTCAATGGATTGTTAATTGAAAATCCAATTTAAAAAAGAAAAAAATATCCTGAACTGCCCCACCAACCAAAAATATCCTCCCTCATAACTGCCCCACTCTCAAAACCTTTCCCCATGCAAATACCCACCAACTCCCCACTGTAACTGCCCCATTCTGCAAAGTACCCCCACCCCCAACATTACCCCAACAAATGTGTACCAACCCTAAATTACATCCTCTGTAAATGCCCCACCACTCAGCTACACCAGCACAGACAGAATATGTGTATAGCACACACAAAACATGCAACAAAGATACATCTCCCCACACACCCAAACACCACATGTACACATACATACACAGACACAGTGATTACAAATTCTCTAGCTGTGATGTACTGCATTTTAAATAATTTTAATATATCATATTCTTTGCTGTTATTTCTACTGTGAAAGTTACTGACTGAATTGTACTGCCTTTTCATTGGTTGGTATGTGTACTGTCTGGCGGCCAAGAGACCAGGGTTCAGTTCCCACTAGCACTATTTGTAGCCTTGGGCAAGTCACTTAACCCTCCATTGCCTTGGAAGAAAGTCCTGGCAATCTACGTCTGGTCACACTGCCAAGAAAACCTAAGGGGCTGTTGGGTTTCCAGAAGTCAGCATTGACTCAAAGGCACACACTGTATTGCATTGCACTGTCAGCTAGTATCTGTTGCCATGGCCAGGGCTAGATTAAGAAACTGACAAAGTAGGAATAAATTGATTTTTACATTAATATATCTGGAAGAGAGAAGAAAGGCTAACATTACAGTTTTCTAACCTGCCCTGCCTGCTTCCAATGTAGCTGGCAGCAGAGACAATGGGTAGCAGAGACAATGGGCAGCAGAGACAATGGGCAGGGTTCAGCCAACGGGGAGACTGCAGGGGCAGAGCAGTGAAAATGCTGCACTAGTCACAGGAAGGGAGGAGGTGAGCTGGATGAAGTTTCAGTGCTGTACAAGTTTAGTTTCTGCATGTGGTGGGAGATGGAAGAGAAATGAAGCTCCCACCCCATCCCACCCCAATAAAGCCTTCATGCATTTCTCTAAGAAAAGCAGTTTCAACAGCTGCAACATACAAACACTTATTCACACACACAGGGCCGGCCCGTCCATTGAGCAAGAATGTTTTTTGCACAGGCCCCCGCGTTTCAGGGGGCCCCGCGCAAAGAACATTCTGCTTTTTTAAAATTTCATTAAAAAAAAAAAAGCTGGCTCTGGCTGCTGCCGCTGCCGCTACCACCACGGCAGCGGCAGAATGGAGTGTCCCGCGGGGCCTCCTCTGCTCGTTGAGCCCCTCTGCAAAGGCTTTCAGATTCGCGAAGGGAGAGTGTCTCCCTCGCGTCTCTGTTAAGCCCGCAGGGGCTAATGGGAAATTTCCCATCAGCCCCTCGCGTCTAAAGGGGCAGATGGGCAATTTGCCATTAGCCCCTGCGGGCTCAACAGAGACGCGAGGGAGACACTCTCCCTTCGCGAATCTGAAAGCCTTTGCAGAGGGGCTCAACGAGCAGAGGAGGCCCCGCGGGACACTCCATTCTGCCGCTGCCGCGGTGGTAGCGGCAATGGCAGCAGCCAGAGCCAGCTTTTTTTTTTTTTTAAGTTTGCCATAAGCCGGTGTGTGTGGGGTGGGGTGGGGTGTGTGTGGGGTGGGGGGTTAGGACCGGTAATGGGGGGGGGGGGGTTAGGACTGGCAATGGGCTGGGGGCTGTCTGGAAATGGGGATATGGGGGGGGATAGGACTGATAATGGGCTATGGGGGGGGGGGCTAGGACTGGAAATGGGCTGATGGGGAGGGGTTAGGACTGGTAATGGGCTGTGGGCTGTTGGGGGGGATAGGACTGGTAATGGGCTATGGGGGGGGGGATAGGAATGGTAATGTGCTATGGGGGGGGTTAGGACTGATAATGGGCTATGTGGGGGGGGCTAGGACAGGAAATGGGCTGATGGGGAGGGGTTAGGACTGGTAAAGGGCTATGGGCTGTGGGCTGTTGGGGGGGTTAGGACTGGTAATGGGCTATAGGGAGGGTGTTAAGACTGGTAATGGGCTGTGGGCTGATGGCTGTCTGAAAATGGGGTGATGGGATATGGGGGGGGGGGTTAGGACTGGTAATGGGCTATGGGCTGATGGCTGTCTGGAAATGGGGTGATGGGCTATGGGGGGGTTAGGACTGGTAATGGGCTATGGGGGGGTTAGGACTGATAATGGGCTATGGGGGGGGGGCTAGGACAGGAAATGGGCTGATGGGGAGGGGTTAGGACTGGTAATGGGCTGTGGGCTGTTGGGGGGGGGGGTTAGGACTGGTAATGGGCTATGGGGGGGGTTAGGACTGATAATGGGCTATGGGGGGCAATGGGGAGGGGTTAGGACTTGAGGTGGGCTGATGTGGTTAGGACTGGTAATGGGCTGTGGGCTGATGGGGGGGGGGTTAGGACTGGCAATGAGCTATGGGGGGCTGACTGGAAATGGGCTGATGGGGTTAAGACTGGAAGTGGGTTGATGGGGGGTTAGGACTGGTAATGGGTTATAGGGGGGCTTAAACTGAAAATGGGGTGATGGGGGGTTAGGACTGGAAGTGGGTTGATGGGGGCTAGGACTGGTAATGGGTTGGGGGGTTGCTATGACTGGAAATGGGCTGAGTGGAAGGGGAGGCTTGAACTGCAAATAGCTGATGGGGAGGGAGCTTGGAATGGAAATGGGCTGTGAGGGAAGGGAGCTAGGACTGAAAATGGGCTGATGGAGCAGCTAGGATACGACTGGAAATGGGCTGTTGGGGGGAGCTAAGAATGGAAATGGGCTGTGGTGGGGGCTTGAATTGAAATGGACTCATGGAGGGGCTAGAACTGGAAGTAGGTTCATGGGGGGCTTGGACTGGAATTGGGCTGAGTGGAGGGGAGCTAGGATTTGACATGGGCTGATGGTGGGGCTAGGAAATGACTAGAAATGGGCTGATGGGGGCTAGGATTGGAAATGAGCTGATGAAGGGACTCAGATTGAAAATGGATGGGGGAGCTAGGACTGGAAATGGGTTGATGGGGGGCTAGGACTGGAAATGGGCTGATGCAGGGACTAGAAGGGAATGGATGCTGGGTGAGACTGGAACTAGAAGGGAGCTGATGTTGGGGGAGGATTAGAATGGGATAGGGCTGGGAGAGTAAAATGGAGAGGGGAAAAATATTTTGTGTGGGAGGGATGAAAAATCTACAATTGGCCGGGTATTGGGAGAGTAAGTGGGGATTGAGGATGGAGGGGTAAAATTTGTGTGGATGAAATAGGAATGAGGAAAGAGCAAAAGGAGAAAGATTAGTATGTTAAAGCAGATGTAGAGAGAGAGAATGGAAAAAAAACTAGAAGAGAGAAGAAAGAACAAATGGACAGCAGACGATGGACAGTTAGCAGAAAACATTAAGAAACCAAAAGAAAGTGGCTGGAGCAATTGCAACTGAAAAAATGCACAAAGGTAGAAAGATATCTCTTTATTTTGAATTTATTAACTGGAATATGAAAGCTCTGGGAAATGTGCATCATTAACGTCTGCGCTTTGTTTGGTACAAGAGGAAATTAATTTATAGTTTTATTTCTACGGTGTTGTTGTACATTCCAAGTTTGGCTTTTGGGGTTCCCAGTTTAATTATTGCCTTCCTGTTTCTAAATTGTGATTCCTTGTTTGGTGATGGTCTATGTTCTGCATGTGTAACTGAGCTGAGGTATTCTATTTATGTAATTCCTATTTGACATTGCCACTTGTTCTCTTTCCCCAGTATTCTCTGAAATGTATTGGTTTAATATTTGCAGTGTTGCCTTTTGATAGGTAGGGTATGGTGCTTTGTGAGTCCTGGTAATGCTGTCAGGATACGGCGGGTTTGCTATGGGTTCTAAATGGGCAGCGTTTGTAGTAGTTCCTAATGTGCCTGGCGGTTGGCACTGGATTATAGTAATGTAGAAATCTTTTAGTCTTTCTTTATCCATACACTCATTAAGAGACATGTTAGTGTATGGTAACATTATGCAAATATTTATGCAAATAAGGCCACTTATGCAAATGAGGCCCCGCACCGAGTCTCCGCACATGGCTCCGCACCCCCCTTGGGCCGCCCCTGCACACACAGTAACATAGCAATCAGGCAATTGTACCTGTCAAATAGCCCTCCCCTGTTATTTCCTCTCCTGATCACAGACACAAAGAAAGCAAACATCACACAGCCAGGCACACACATAGGAGCACATATTCAGTGATACACCAACACATGCATGTTCTCTCTCACACGCACACACACACACACACACACACGTTGCAAAGAATTCCACGAGCCATGTCCTATATGCTTTCCCTACCTTGTAAATATGTCTAGAATTGTTCTTTCATATTGACAGTGTAGAGCATATTGTGTAGATCAATGAAACAAACTGCTTAATGCATTTTGAATTGTATTTTTAGACGGCAGAGCATGAAAAATGTACGACGGTTGAAGGCAGTCTGTGTTAGGATGGGTAACAAGGGACACTGGAAAGATAAGAGAAATGCTAAGTGAGAAAAGCTGAGGCTGGAGGAATAATGAAAAACCTTTTCAAAATGTTCAGATTATAGGACTGGACCAGGATAGGGTATAAAGTGATTCATGTCTTGAACATTTGGCGACTGGATCAACTGGTTATCGGCAGGCTCAGCCATTAAGAAATTCCTAGCTATGCCCCTGGGAAGATGCTGGACACCATCTTGTTACCAATAACACTATTAATTTTAATTTAGAAACTGAAGCCAGACCACATGTTGACTTGAATAGCTGAAGGGATGCTAATATATTTGAGACAAATTTATTTCATGCTGTTGCTGCATAAGATCTCCAAGAAACCAGGAGACAAAAAAAAATTGGCAAAGCCTGCCTAGTAAATAATTCTAAGTGACATTTTCTTCACTTTGAGTTCGTGCATGTGTGTGAGAGAGACAGGACACATGATCAGCAACAAAACGCACTCCAGTGCCAGCAGGCTGGAAAGGATCTAAGATCCTTATCTAATGTCCCTCATAGGCCCAGTGCTAGGGGAAAGAGCCTCGTTGCACTTTCAGAATATTTGTCATGTGCAATGAGCGCGCCTGCGATCATAGCTTCAGAGCAAAGAAGCGCAACACGCGCGTCCCGTGCGAGTGCAGCGAGAGGCCAAGCCTGAAAGAGCTTTTTTGTCTTCGGCGACAAAACATTTCGACAACACTGGCTATATTGTATTTGCATAGGGAAAACGAGTGGTACAGCGGCAGATTGTTCCCCGCCTAAAGCGTGAGAAGATCCAAACAAGATTCACACGCACAAAAAAAATAAAAATAAAAATAATAAACCCACAACACAACCCAAAACATTTCCAATGCCCCAAGAGGTCGCTAGTGTAGAAATAGAGAAGCCCGAAGCCGGCGAGAGGGAGATGAAAAAGAGACAGAGAGAAAACAAGTTTGCTTCTACTTAGGAAGACCCCCCTCCCCGCGTAATCCGACACCAGGGCTGTAGCAGCGGAGGAGAGCTTCGCGCCGGCTCCTCCGCACAGTCAGTCGGGGCAATGCCGGGAGCAGGAGGAGGGAAGTCTCCGGAGCCCCCGCTTCGCCCCTGAGCAGAGCCCCCCCGCCCCGGAGGACGGATGAGCTCTCCCTGCCGCTCGGGGATCAAGGATGAGGACGAGGGGCGGCGGGGGCGGCGGCGGCGCTGCTGCTCCGTGCGCGACTACGGCTGGTGCATGGCCAGCCTGCTGCTCTTCTGCCTCGGCTCCCTCGTGTACCAGGTGAACGGAGGCCCTCCGCCGCTGCTCCTCCAGCTCCGCCGCTACCTGGGTAAGGCCCGCGCAAACTCTCCAACTTTCCTCCTCGGCGACGTGGGCTGTCAGTTCCGAGCTCTTGGCTTCTCTCTCTGTCCCTACTTTGCATTTTCTCTTGTTTTGTCTCCTTCCTCCCTGGGGTGTTTTTGCTGATCCAGGAGTGTCCCCCCCCCCCCCCCGAACAGAGGAGCTAACTTCTAAAAACCATCGGGGGGGGGGGGGGGATTGCAAAGCTCTAAATGGATTACCCCTCCCTGGCACAGTAAAGGGGTCCCCCTACCCCCATCTCCTCGGTTGGCACTTACACCCCGAGTGACAGTCACACATCCCCCTCCGACCTGCTCTAGTCTCGCGTCCCCCTGACAGGTCTCCGGGGCCACAGCATGTGCCGAGGGGACAGTTGTCGGACTGCTTCCTGATGTAATGTGACTGAAATGAGGGCTATAGGGAATGCGAATATATATCGTCAAGGGGGTTTGAATGAAAACCTCTGGGCGGCATTACATTCTGGGGTTTCGGGGTATTACGTTGCGCAAATCGGTCTTCGGAGGGTATTTGCTGTTTGCGTATTTTGCTTTGGACATAAGAATGCGAACTTCCCACCCCTAAGATGAGGCAGTTCCAGGGTCTGATTTCCTGAGTCAGAAGTCAAATGGAAAGCAGGCACATTCACTCCGGAGATGTCAGGCAGAGGAAAAGAGCACGTGTGGAATTCTGGAAATCAAAATGTGCCTGCTGTCCAAAACCGAAAAGAAAGTGGACAGAGCTGCATGCTTAGTGAATGTACGGGTCTGGATTTACACCTCGGGCCCATTCAGATGCAGAATCTTAAGCAACTCCTTTCCCTCCCCCAGATGACCCGTTGTCTATAAAAATCGTGGATCCTTCACCTCTTTTCTGCAGGAGAACAATGCTTCTTACTCGCATCTGCTTTTTCTTCTGGAAGCTTCAGTCCGCCCTGTGGTCATGTCATGTGTGCAGGTCCCACAAGACTATATGGGGGTCCCTGTTTGCGACTTAAGATTGAAACCAGCAGAGAAGGAAGCAGACGCCAGTAGGATGGGAGAGGACTGTGGCAGAGGGAGGTGAGGGCTGCACCAAAATGTTGAAGCTCAGGCCCCCAATACCATGGGCTCCCATTTTATCATTTTAAAAATAAACTTATCTACCCACTTTAAAGCCATGGCACCCTAGATGGTGCAGGTACCCCTAGGCTATCTGGCTCTGAATGTATCCACCAAATTTCTGCTTGTGCATGCATTCCCTGACTCTGAGAAGTGATATGGTAACTTGCTGAGAGCTAGGACAAGAAAAATGCACGGTGCTGACTAGAACAGACTAACATCGAAACCTGTCTGGAGAGGGGTATTGTCTGGGGCACTTTGCAGAATGTGTCTTGAGATTATTTCACAGCTCTGAAGTTTAAATTGAAGGCTCTGCGCATATTTCTTTTCTTTTAAGCCATTGCCACAGTTGTACAGAAAGATGTTTCTTAATATACTCTGTCCAACAGTCCTTTGCAGTTTTTGTTTAGAATGTGGAAATGTAGACGGAAAACAGGCTGATGTTGCACTTCGGTCTTGTAGTTTAAATTCAACCTGGTAAAGTTCATTCTATTTCTTAGTAATGTTCAGCAGTGTATATGTGAGCGTGATTCACAAACCAGGAAACTGAGAGCAAAACCAATCATTGCCTCCCAATCCACTATCCCTTTGCTTGAATTGTGGCCCCCCTCTTTCACCTTTTTTCCCCTTCTGCCACTTCTTTCCCCGGGTGGCTTGTGGGGGATGTGGGGTCATCTGCAGAGGCTCATTACGAGGCCTCATCCTTTTCTACCCCTGCTGGCATCACTGCTTTCTCTTGCCCATCCCTCTGCATCACCGCCTTCGTTTTCCTCCCAGAGAAATTGGGCAAGCAATGCTGCTTACCAGCTGCACTCTGTTCTTTTGCTGGCTTCCTCCTAAAGTCAAAGCTGCAGGTCCCATATTCTCATTAGACCTGCTGGCCCTGCTGTAATTCAGATTTTAGAAGGAAGGTGTCAAAAGAGAAGGGAGGCAGCTGCAGGTAACAAGCAGTCAGGGCCTGCCCAACCTGTAGGCAAACTAGGTGATTGCCTAGGGTGGCAGAGAGCAGGACATTCAAAGCTAAACAATGGATTCTGACAGCCAGTGGGGCGTAAGGCTTACCTAGGACTCAACACCTTGAACGAGCTCTAGGGCTGGTCCTGGTTAGGGTGCTTAACATCTTGGTGGTATTCTATCCTGCCTCCATCAAGCACATTTCTTTCCTAATGCCTTGACATCTCATCACCATTATACAGTTTGTGCCAGGCCAGCAATTCTGCTGCTGGCTGTCCATGCTGCTCATTTACTGGCATGTTTGGCACCAGTGGGTTGACAAAGGCATCATTACCATCTGAACCTATTTATTTTTTAGGGTTTTGTATGCTGCTTTATCATTTCAGTCAAAGCAGTTTACATTGTAACTTAAACTTGGTAATGTACATTAAACAGGGACATTGATAACTTGGATTATCTGAGGCAATGCAGGGTTAAGTAACTGGCCCAAGGAGCACTAGTGGGAATCAAACCCTAGTCTTGTGGTTTCCAAGCCAGTGCTCGAACCATTAGGCTACTCCTCCACTCCTGTGCTGATTGCCTGTGCCTGCCGGTGGTTGTCTCCATAACTGAAAATACAAACATATGGGATTCAGTTGGAGCAATGCTCACTATTAAACAAAGTCAACGCATACTCAATTGGAAAACATTTTTTATTCATAAGGAGAAAAGATCTCAGAGGTTTGTGCCCTTACTAGTTTGGTGTGTAGCAGTGGTTCCAGCCTGTGGACCCTGGGGGTGGGGGTGGGGGGCGGGGTGGCGGACGGACGGATTGTGAGACCATTACAGAGGGTCCTCAGGACACAAAAGATTTAAAAAAGAGAGTGTGGGGATTGTCTGGGAGGACATGAGAGACTGTGGAGCCAACTGGTTGGGTGGAAGGAGAAAGAGACTGAGACTAGTGGGGAATGGTTGAAGAGAGAGAGAGGCTGGAGGAAGCAGAAAGGGGAAGGGAGACAGAGAGGGTTAGTGAGGACAGCCATCAGGCAGCATCTGTGGGGCAGAAAGAGCAGGGTGCAGCATCTGTGGGGCATCAAAGAGCAGGGTGCAGTATCTGTGGGGCAGAAAGAGCAGGGTGCAGCATCTGTGGGGCATCAAAGAGCAGGGCATTCAAAGCTAAAATAGATTCTGACAGACGGGAAGGGGGAAGGTTTGCCTAGGGTGCCAACACCTAGAGCCAATTCTGTGCTGCCCTGGGGGACAGGCTTGACATTGAAGGGGGGTGGGGGGGGGGGGTGGGGTCTGAGAAGAGTGTGGGGATGAACTGGGGTGGGGGTCCATGACCTTTATGGATGTTAAAATTTTCAGTTTGGGAATCTGGTGTATAGTATTTAGAGTTCATGGTCTCAAACAGAGGTCTAAAAAAAATCTCCCTGAGCCAGCAGTTTCTTCATAAAAGCTTTCTTATATGCTGTGTCTCATGATATTTAATAATATTTATAAAGTGCAAAATTATTCATAAATTACAGTTGACAGTTCTCAAATTGCTTATCATAATTGTGAATCCATAAAACAGAGCTGTCCTTCCAATCCTTTTAAATTTCCAATCCAACCTGATGAAGGACAAGTTAAAATCCATTTCACCAAGACAAAACTTCAACAAAAAATGTTACTTCCAAATTCTAATTTGTGCTAGTAAAACATTGCTACTCTCAGGACTAAGATGGCACCAGACATTGACTGTAGTACTGAACCAATCACAAATTGGGAACCTTACGTTTCCCAGTTTTGATTGGTTCAACATTAATAGTCAGTGTCTAGGAAAGTGCTGCCACCATCTTAGTCACGGGAGTTGCAGTGTTCTATTGGCACGAATTGGAACTTGGAAGTAACCTTTTTTTGTTGAAGTTTTATCTTAGTGAAATGGATTTTAACATATTTTTGATTGCTTTTAGATCAATGATTTTGAACTTGTGATCCGCAGACCTCTGGGGAGGAGGTTCATGAGCCCATCACGGGGGGGAGGGGGGGGGGCACAGGACACAGAAAAGAGAAAAAACTGAGAGAGGCTGGTGTGGATTGGTTGTGGGAAGAGAGAATGTAGGGACTGATTAAATAGGGGTGGGGTGGAGAGAGAGAAAGACTGGTAGAGACAGGAAGGGGAAGAAAGACATAAGAATAAGAGAGACAGACTTAGCATTGAGGGGAGGGGCATCTAGGAAGAGTGGTGGAAATAAACCAGGTGTCCCAGAACATTTTGGAGGTTAACAAGGCGTCAACAAAACCAAAAAGGCTGGAAACCTCTGTTTTAGAAAACACTAAGCCATTGCCCGTGATTTCCCCTAAAGGAGCCATATGTACAGAGGTAGCTGATGGCCCTTCACAGCCCTACAACTCTGTCTGGTTGAAGAGTGTTCCTTAAAAAGTCTTGCAGGGATGTCAACCCCAAGAGTTTCCCTCCCCACCACTGTCTGCTTTTTTGACTCCTGGAATTTTGGCCACCTTGTCTTTGATTTCCTGCTGCATGCGAGTTATTGCACTAACTACCTGATCGGATTGAGAGTGATGCCAGGCTGCTGACATTTTGGGCTCTTTGCTGGCAGATTTTCTTTTTGCTGATGAACATGTTCTCTCGTTGAAGAGTGCATTATGCTCTTCATGTATGCAGGGCCGACCCAACCATCAGGCAAACAAGGCAGTCTCCTAGGGTGGCAACCTCTGAGAGGGGGACCAACAAAGAGCAGAACATTCAAACCTAAACAATAGATTTTGATAGCCATTGTGTGTGTAAAGTTTAAGGTTTGCCTAGGGCGCCAACACCTTGAACCAACTCTGGGGACGACCCTGCACGTACGTGGTGGACTGACAGCTCTTTCTCAGCAAAGAAGAGCCCATTGCATACCAGTTTCTTCTCTGCCTCTAGCTGCTGGTTCTTGCTTGATCATTGCTGAGGCTTGGAGAGTCTCTACCTCCCTCTGCATTCATCCAGGGCCGTACCAAAGGCTGTGCGAGCTGTGCAGCCGCAGAGAGCGCTAGTATGGAAGGGGCGCAAATATCATCACACGGCTTCCAGGAAGCCTGATAAGAGCAAGTTCCTGCATGTGGATAGGTGAGAGGGGGACCCCTGGTTCCTGAGTTGCACAGGGGGCAGTTCTAGCTTGGTACGTTCCTGCACTTATCCCGTTCCCAGCTTTTTGCACTGCCTTTGTTCTCTCTGCCTCCTCTGACCTAAAACTTGCTCCACAATCTTCTTAAATTTATGCTGCCTACTCCCCTGCATACTTACCTTCTCCTGCACCATCTCCCTCCTCTGGCAGCCCTCACCATTCACCTGCCAGGCACACTCATCTGCTCTCCTACTCCCAACCCATCTGACATGCCCATTCCCACAGCAATAATGCACAGGTAGTCCATCAAATACTGAAGTACACAGACTGGCACGCACAGACCAAAAAACACTTACACACCCCTGATTTACACAGGAGACAGAAAAATCAGCAATCAGAAATCACAAGAAGCTTGATGCATAGGCCACTTGAAAAGGTTTATGTGCAGAGCTGCTTGCCACACGGACAGAAAGGCCCCATCCCTCCAGAATGCCTTTATATAGCCTTCAAACCTTTACAGCATTTGACCACTTTACGATGGCTTTCCAGTAGACCTGCACCCTGTTTTATAGACATAATTTTTTTTAATACGAATTAATCATGAAAAAACACACATCCTTTATCGTGTTTGATTTGTAGAAGCTGTGCCCTTCAGAAGAGTTAGTTATACCCTTCAAATCCCACGGGTGCTGTTTTGTGAAATGTACACAAATGTATCTACTTTTCTGTTTAAATATATGAAGACCTGTTATTTTTCTTTTCTGTGCTCAGTTTAATAGTTGCAAATACAACCCATGTGAAAAATTTGCGACATCAGGACTACCATAGGTTTCCGTGCTCTTTTTCACACTGCTTCAATCTGCCTATTGTTGGTTCACGACATTAGCAGTAACCTGGATTATTTTTTTTAGCATGCATTAAGAAACTGTGTGTTTGTTTTTAGCGCATGTTCTTAACTTACAGCTTATTATTTCAACCACTTAGCTCTTTGGTTTTGTGAAAGGGGACTTTGAGAGAGGAGGAGTGCGGTCAGGTGTGTAGCTGCACCTGGGAAAGGCAAGTTGTCAATCTAGAGCGCTACAAGATACTTTGTGAATCACATCAGGACTTGCTGGGGCTGCCTTCCTTACCAATTACTCGTTTGTCATGTGCAAGGGACATTTGCCTCCAGTTTTACTGGTCCTAAACTATGGAATAAATTTCCAAAAGGTGGAGTGGGATTGGACTCTGTTTTAGTTAGGAATCAATGCTGTCTCTTTCAGATGTTTTATTGTATGCTTTCTGATTTATGTGTAACCACTTATAGCGCATTTCGTAGGAGGCAGTATATTAAATTAATAAATCAGATCGAATAAATGAGCTGGCAGCAGGGTGGATTAATTTAAATCAAGGTGTTTAAATCACCAAGGCGACACCATCTTTTAAGTCATGATTCCTGCTAGGATTACTTCACATATTTATTAAAGAACGGTATCTCGAAACAAGTTGTAGGTGACGCCTTTCTTTTACTTTATTAACTTAATACATCAGTGACAAGCGTTTGAGCGTTATCCTCTCTTCATTAAGTCGGTGAAGAAACAACACAGTTACACTAGGTTTAAATAAAATAGAGAGACCACAGCCTTGGCTGCCTGACCTTGCAGAGGGAGGAGGGATTAACAGGAATAAGGAGACAATAACCTTTACAGTTGACAGGTCCATAGCTGCTGATGAGTGAGAAAGCCAGTGTCCCTATTAAGGCTTTTTGGGAGTAGATTTATAAGGAGTGGTGGAAATATACATGCTAGTTACAAGTGTAACTCACAGATTTTCGAGGACTTATGCACGTACTTGCTGGGCAGACTAGATGGACCATACTGGTCTTTATCTGCTGTCATATACTATGTTACTTAAGCCTGTCGCTATTCTGTAACTATGCACGTAAGACCGATTGCACGTACTTTCACTGTGAGCGTACACATGGTGGGAATTGGGCAAAGTGTAAATAATATTACTTATGCATGTTCTTTAGAAATCTAGGCATGGGTCTTCCTACCAGCCATAGGACTGCTAGAAGTGCCTATGCCTAAATTTAATGCTTGTGCTCCTCTTTTATAAAGAAAAGTAGGCACCTGCTTTTTTTTTATAAAATTAGGCTGACGATAGCCACATCATGTGCTATAAATTACCCTTTTTGTGTTTATTTCTACATGTTTGATCAGTGTATATAAGTAAGGAAAACATTTGAAATTACTTCTGAAGTTTCCTTTAAATACTCTGATTGTGAGGTTGTTGAGGGAGTGAACTTCCTTTGAAGAATGTTTACCTATGAAGGGTCAGTCTGTTTTCTTTGGAATATGTTATGTATCTAAACATTGATTCCATCCTTAGCTTTTGGCTTGTTTTGAACAATGTAACATCCTTCATCACATCCAAGATCTTTCCCCAGACTTTTCATCCCTTTGCTGGAAGAAAAAGCACAGATGTGGAACACGACATTGGCTCATCAGTTTGATCTTATTGCTCCTCTACGCTCTTGTTCACATCACGTTTATTGCTCGCAGGCTTGGTATCACCCTGGCTTACGTCTTCTATGTAGGCAGCCGCGAGCGGCTGAACGTGCATGGAGGAAAACAAGGAACCCAGTATGATGCTTTTTATTTCACTCCCAGCACCGGTACTATAGATCGCAAATTTTGGCTGTAAAGAGGGAATATTATTCCTCTCTAATTATTGCCTCCTCACATAATCTGAAAACAGTATTTGCTATAGCAGCTCATTTATCCACATTACAGTTTCAACCTGCCACTGACCAAGAACATACTGTCCCCTCCCCTGATGCCTTTGCATCAGCCTTAATGCACAAACTCAATACAGCTAGAAATGGGTCACCAGTAATTGATTCCTTCACACCTCCTACATCTCCACCTTCCATCACTTCCCTTCCTACTCATACCTGGTCCTCTTTCAAGATTCCGGATCTCACTGATGTCCATAGGCTAGTAACTAATTCTAAACAAAGCTGGTGTCCATTAGAACCAAATTCCATCAACATGGGTGGCAGATCCAGCACTAGATCTGGATCTTTTGGTCCATTCTGTGCTTACAACCAGTCTTTCTGCAGGCTTTCTTCCATCATCCTGGAAAGCATCTATTATATGTCCACTTATCAGGGTCCAAAACGTAACCCGCAAGATTCACTACAATATCATCCCATATCTAGCCTCCCCTATCTGGCAAAGTTGGCAGAATGTTTTGTTCTCCCTCAGCTCACAGACCACCTGGAGCACACACTTGTATGTCACCCATGCCAGTCAGGATTCCGACAGTTTTACAGTATGGCGACCATCCTTACATCTGTGCTTAACGACATTCAATGAATCCTTGACCGGGGTGACTATGCTTTAGCTGTCGCCTTAGATCTCTTGGCAGCTTTTGATTTGGTCCATCATAGCCTGCTTTAAACCTGTCTTTCAGTTGCTAGGATTCAAGGTACCATTCTCAATTGGTTTACTTCTTTTTTGAGTAATTGAAGTTCTCCGGGAACAAGCAGGAAGTCAGTCCTCACATATGGGTGACATCAGCGCCGATGGAGCCCTCGTGGAAGCATCCCCCAGCTTTCAAAGTAAGCCTTTGGGAGATGCCACCATGCATGCATGGTCCCTTTCCCGCCCAATGGTGCCATCTTGCTCAGTCTCCTTTTTTCTACGGAGACCTTCAGATGTCTTGTCTGTTCTTCCCCAGAAAAAGTTGATTTTCTTGACCTGAGTTTTATACTCTCCTCCGGTAGTGCACAGGTTCTCTCCCTGCCGCCAAGCCAACTGCCCCGGCATCGAATCTCTGGTTCTAAGTTTTTCTTAGTTTTTCTTTTTTCCCTTCCTGGCACCTTCGTATCTTTTTTCCAACTGGCAGCGCCACGGGTCTTCAACCTTGCTGGGATACTTTTTTCTCCCATGGCTACCAGTGGCTTTAAGAAGTGTGATCAGTGTGCCAATATAACGTCCCTGACCAACACACAAGACTGCTGCCTTCTGTGCCTGGGATTGGACCATGACTCTACGGCATGTGGCCTCTGTAAAAAGATGTCCACCAAGGAGCTCAAGAGCCGCCAGCAGCAACACGATAAGTTTTTCCCGGAGTCCCTGGTACCTCTGAAGGCCAAGGCCTCCTCCAGAACTGCAAAATCTTGGGGCAGCTTGACGGAGCCTGACTGATGCTGTGGTTCCTTGGAAAGGGGATCTCCCTCGAGGAACATAAGAACATAAGATATGCCATACTTGGTCAGACCAAGGTCCATCAAGCCCAGTATCCTGTTTCCAACAGTGGCCAATATAGGTCATATGTACCTAGCAGTTTCCCCAAAAGACACAGGTTCCACAATGCTTGTACTGGGTCAAGCATTGATATCCTGGGTCCCTTCTTAATAATGGTTTATGGACCTTTCCTCCAGGAACTTGTCCAAACCTTTTTTAAACCCAGCTACACTAACAGCCTTTACTACATCCTCCGGTAACAAATTCCAGAGTTTGATTACATGTTGAGTGAAAAAATCTTTTCTTTTATTAGTCTTAAATAGTTTACCCTGTAGCTTCATTGCATGTCCCCTAGTCTTTCTATATTCTGATAACGTAAACAATCGATCTACGTTTACCTGTTCCACTGTTCATTAATTTATAGACTTCTATCATATCTCCCCTCAGCCGTCTCTTTTCCAGGTTAAAGAGCCCTAACCTTTTTAGCCTTTCTTCATAGGAGTATCCTTCCATCCCCTTTACCATTTTGGTGGCTCTTCTCTGAACCTTTTCTAATAACGCTACATCCTTTTTAAGATACGGCGACCAGAATTGCACACAATATTCAAGGTGCGGTCTCAACATGGAACGATATAGAGGCATTATAATATCTTTCGTTTTATTTTTCATTCCTTTCCTTATGATACCAAGCATTCTATTTGCTCTCTTGGCCGCCGCTGCACACTGGGCTGAGGGTTTTAACATGTTATCCACAATGATGCCTAAATCTTTTTCCTGGGTGGTGGTTCCTAATGCGGAACCTTGCATCATGTAACCATAGTTTGGGTTGTTCTTCCCTAGGTGCATAACTTTGCACTTGTCCACATTAAATTTCATCTGCCATTTTGATGCCCAGTCTTCCAATTTATCAAGATCCTCTTGCAATTTTCCACAATCCTCTTGGGTTTTAACAACTTTAAATGGTTTTGTGTCATCTGCAAATTTGATAACCTCACTCGTTATTCCACTTTCCAGGACATTTATGAATATGTCAAAAAGCAGCGGACCTAGCACAGATCCCTGGGGTACACCACTATTCGCCTTTCTCCATTGGGAAAATTGGTCATTTAGCCCTACCCTCTGCTTTCTGTCTTTTAACCAGTTCCTGATACACAATAGTACACTGCCTCCTATCCCATGACTCTTTAGTTTTGCTAAAGGTCTCTGATGAGGGACCTTGTCAAAGGCTTTCTGAAAGTCCAGATACACTATATCAACCGACTCACCTTTGTCTACCTGTTTATTCACACCTTCAAAAAAACATAACAGATTAGTAAGACAAGATCTTCCTTTTCTAAAGC
Organism: Ichthyophis bannanicus; assembly: GCA_033557465.1. Classification (NCBI taxonomy): domain Eukaryota; kingdom Metazoa; phylum Chordata; class Amphibia; order Gymnophiona; family Ichthyophiidae; genus Ichthyophis; species Ichthyophis bannanicus. The sequence continues at coordinate 553,177,210 of CM066033.1, forward strand.
CATGTTGGCTGTCTCCCATTAGGCCATGACTATCTACATGCTGAGTAATTTTATTCTTTATGATGGTTTCTACCATTTTTCCCGGTACTGACGTCAGGCTCACCGGTCTGTAGTTTCCTGGATCACCCCTGGAACGCTTTTTAAAAATTGGTGTTACCTTGGCGATCCTCCACTCTTCAGGTATTAGAGATGATTTTAATGATAGTTCACAGATTACTAATAGCAGGTCTGCAATCTCATATTTCAGTACTTTCAACACCCTTGGATGTATACCATCCAGCCCAGGTGATTTGCTACTCTTCAGTTTATCTAATAGTTGTAATACATCTTCCTGATGTATCGATATTTCCTTTAATTCATCCGCACCTTTAAATACCACTTCAGTCATGGGTAACATCCCTATACCTTCCTCAGTAAAGGCCGAAGCAAAGAATTCATTCAGTCTCCCCGCTATCGCCTTGTCGCCTCTTAGTGCCCCTTTAACCCCTCTATCATCTAATGGACCAACTGACTCTCTCACAGGTTTTTTGCTACGAATGTACTTGAAAAAGTCTTTATTTCGCATTTTTGCTTCCGCAGCAAGCTTCTTCTCAAATTCTCCCTTTGCCCACCTTATCAATGCCTTGCATTTGACTTGCCAGTGCTTGTGCTGTTTCCAGGTTTCGTCGTTTGGCTCTTTTTTCCATTTCCTGAAAGATGCTTTTTTGGCAACAACAGCCTCTCTGACCTCACCTTTAAACCATGCTGGCAGTTTTTTGGACTTCCATTTTTCTTAAAGCATGGAATACAGCTGGTCTGGGCTTCCAAGATAGTATTTTTCAACAACACCCAACTCAAGGAAACTCAAGAAGAAGAAGAAGACCTCAACGATGGCATCCCTGGATAGCTCTGATAGGCTGGGTAAGTCCCGAGCCAGGTCTCGCAGTCCTAGATGCTTGTCTGAGGGATCAGAGAGGGAGCAGCCTGCCAAGGTCCTGCGAAAGGACTCCTCCTCAGACTGGCCTCGGTCGCCGAATGCCATCCTTGTTGAGGATTCCCCTTCGGGGGAATCGGCATCGGACCCGATTCCCTCTGTGCCCATGCTGATGGCTATGGAGCCTTCTGTCTTGGAGTCCAGAATGGCGGCCATGGAGTGCAGTTTGTCTGCCTTCATGGACCAGCAGCGGGCGCTGTTGTCTGGTACCACCGGTTCCTCTGCCCAGACCACCGGGCCCTTGAAATCAAGGATGTCTCCAGAGGCTGAGCCGATCCTCGGGTTCTTGTGGCCTCGAGTCGATCCTCAGCTGAGGTCTTGATCCAGTTCCCATTCCACAGGGCTGTGATCTTCCCAGCCATTCACTCAATGCCAGCCGTGGGGCCTCCGAGGGCCTTGGGTGGGGATCAGCCCTGGAGTCCGCGAGCCATCCTTTCCTAGAGTCCTCGATGGAATATTCCGAGTGGGAGACAGAGGACGAGGAGTCATCGGACACTCTTTGCCACTGTGACGTCCCCTCGGACACCCCTTCTTTAGAGCCCTGCTGTCGGTCCCCGCCTGAGGGCATGGCATTCCTCGATTTTCGTCAGGGACATGTTCAAGGCTCTATCATTCCTGATGGAATCGGAGGAGGACCCTTGGATGGAGGAACTAGAAATCTTCCAATATGAGACCCCTCCGAGGGAATCGCTTACGGTACCCATCCCACCCATCCTGAAATGGCTAATGCTCCATATGTGGGAGACACCGGCATCGGTGCTAGTGGTGAGCAAGAGGCTCGACTTGATGTATCGAATCTGCCGGAGCCTGGGCTTCCAGAAGTCACAGCTGCCATACAACTGCATGGTGATAAGAGTTGGCCATGCGTCATCTGAAGAGTCAGAAGATGCACTCCTCGGTGCTCCCTGGTGACCCGCTTCATGAAGGGACTCCTTCCGTCAAAACCCCCTGTGCGGCCCCTGGCGAATGAGTGGGACCTCATTGTGGTACTGGCGCAGCCTACTCACCCACCCTTTGAGCCCCTGGCCACTTGCCACCTGCGATACCTCTTGTGGTGGGTGGTGTTCCTGGTTGTGCTCACCTCTGCTCACAGGGTTAGCAAGCTCCAAGCCTTAGTGGCAGAGGCACCTTACACCAGGTTGTACAAAAACAGGGTTGTGCTTCGCACACACCCCAAATTCCTTCCGAAGGTGGTATCACTCTTTCACCTCAACCAGGAGGTGGTGTTGCCCACCTACTTCCCACAGCCTCATGCCAGTAGGGCGGAAACTGTCCTCCACACCTTGGACTGTAAGAGGGCCCTGTCCTTCTACATCCAGTGTACCCAGGGCCACCGTAAAGCTTCTCAGCTTTTTGTCTCGTATGACCCCCAGTAGGCTGGGGGAGGCGGTGACCAAACATACGCTGTCTACCTGGGTGGTGGACTGCATTACCCTCGCTTATGAGCAGGTATGGCTCCTGATGGAAGGACGGGTCACAGCGCACTGTGTCAGGGCCATGGAGGCCTCTGTGGCAAACCTGCGCTCCATTCCGATGGTGGACATCTGTTGGGCTGCTACCTGGTCTTCAGTCCATACCTTCACAGCTCATTACTGCCTGGAGAAGGAGTCCTGATGGGACAGTGCCTTTGGCTAGGCCATGCTCTGTAATCCTTTCAGGGTCTAGGCAACTCCTAACCTCCGATCCTTCTGTGTGTTCAGGCTACCAGAGTACTGGTTCCCATTGGACACAAGGGTCCTACTGCAGTCTGCTACTGCGGACTCAATTGCTTCTGCTCATGGCTTCCCCTGAGGGTAACCATGATTTTTCTCTATGGGTTTTCGGTAGCTTGTAGCTAGGGAGTCCCGTATGTGAGGACTGACTTCCTGCTTGTTCCCGGAGAAAGCATAGTTACTCACCTGTAACAAGTGTTCTCCGGGGACAACAGAAAACAGTCCTCACAACCCTCCCTCCTCCCCTTGGAGTTGCTTCTTACCATTTTTTAATCTTTTGCCGTCTTTTAGCTATGTAATCTGACTGAGCAAGATGGCTCCCTTGGGCGGGAAGGGGACCACACATGGTGGTGACATCTCCCAAAGGTTTTCTTTGAAAGCTGGGGTGATGCTTCTGCGAGGGCTCCTTTGGTGCCGACGTCACACATCTGTGAGGACTGATTCCTGCTGTCCCCAGAGAACACCTGTTACAGGTGAGTAACTACGTTTTCTCAGGTATCCATTCAAAATTGCACCTCCGATCCATACTGCCCTCCATGAGGCATCCCTCGGGGCTCGGCTCTATCCCCTATTCTCTTCAACCTCTTCTTACATCCTCTTGCCACCCGTAATGCAGGAGTTAGGCGTCAATTTTTAAATGTATGCGAATGACATCTTGCTTCCTACCATTGTTGACAGTATTTCACTTGACCTATCTCTTATCAACTCGGGTTTATCCATCATTTCCACATGGCTCTATACTAAAGCATTGAAACTAAACCTCATTAAAACAACTGCTACTTGGTTCACTGGATCAAAAATAACTCCCGAAATTGCTCCCAATATAGGGTCAGCCCCTGTTTCTCTAGTCTCATCATTTAAATACCTTGGGGTCTTTCTAGACTCGACCTTTTCTTTCTCCCCCCACATTATCCACCTTTCACAATCAACCTTCTTATCTTTACGCCAGTTTCAAGCTATTCACCCATTCCTCACTGAAACCTCTCTAACCACAGTTCTGCTTAGTAGAGTTATGTTGCGGTTGGATTACTGTAATTTAAGTTTTGGCCAGTCTTCCCAGCTCACAGTCAAACGACTTCACACTATTGAAAATACTGCCCTCCATGCACTCATAGGTGCTAAAAAATTTGATCACATCACCCCAGTTTTTATTCAACACCATTGGCTTCCATATCCGCAGCGAATCCAGTTTATATGACTGATTTTGACATATAGAGCCCTTCACAATATGGCTCCTCAGCACCTATCCATCTTGACCATCCCTTATGAATCATACCCTCAGATCCCTAATCAGTTGGTTCTCCCATCAGCTCAATAGTTTCACTATGATACAACTCATTGTTCCGCATTTTGTTATCTCACTCCTGCACTATGGAATAGCCTCCCAGGATACATATGGCTGGACTCCTCTCTGCGCTCTTTCAAAACCCACTTGAAAACATATTCGTTTAAAAAAAGCATTCAGTTTGGAAGAAGTAGGAGATATAGCAGAAGAAACATCCATATTCATATATAAATTCTTTGTAACCATGATACTTGTCTGCAATAAGTCGTATCTGCTTCTTGGAGTATGTTTCTGCGTTTTGTTTTATGTAATCATGGATAACTGGGCCAGTATATCAAATTTTAAATAAACGATGAACATGTTTTTAGTTTTTTGCATTGGATCATGTTTGCTATATTTATAGTGAAGCATGTGAACCTTTTATTTTGAATGCATTTCCCGAGGGTATGTCTCCAGATGGGTTAATTATGCACATAATATGCCAGTAATGAACGTCCCTCCTAAGTTAGGGAATGCAAAGAAAGATTTGTCTTCCAAATTTGCAGCTAATGCCTATCTTAGTACCTGCATTGGACCAAAGAGAGCTTCCTTCTGGAGTTTATAGGATGTAACGTATATAGGAAACCTATCAAGGTGCACTTGGAAATGGATTTTAATCAATCCAATGGCTTTCAGTACAATTGGAAATACTTTCTGTATCTTTCTGCCACATTTTCTTGGGCTCTGATTGAACTTCTTGGTTCTTGAGGATCTTCTTTCTTTCTCGCCATACACTGTACAGAACAATCACTTGCGCTCATACTTATAAAAACAAAAATAAGTGATTTCAACACAAAACAATACAACCCCTTCTCCTTACATTTAAATCAAGCTTGTCCAAGTTCAGTCCTTGAGGTCTAGATTTTCAGGATATCCCTAACAAATATATGCATCAGAGAGCTTTGTATGGAGGTAGTAGGCATGCAGATCTCTCTGATGCATATTCATTAGGGATATCCTGAAAACGTGGCCTGTTTGCAGCCCTCGAGGAGTGAACTTGGACAAGCCTGATTTAAATCGGACTTTTATATAACAATCTTACCTTCCCAAAAAGCCACATACATCTAATAATACTTAAATGTGTAACTTTTTCTTATTACTATATATACAAAAAAAATCACAAAGATTAACTTATTTAACCATATTGAAGTGTAAGACTTAATTGCCTAGAGACACTACTCCAAGCTTGGATTCACAACCTCATAAATACCCAGTGTTCCCCAAAGTTACTACTACAAAAATGGATTTACAATCTTGTAAGTACCCACTATTTATTCACAATTCTAATACTGTTCCAGTGCAATACACACACATGCATGCACACACTCTAACCCAACGAAAAATCTAAAATCTCCAATAGTATGACGTAATAAAATAGTTTCTTTTCTTCTTCTTGGTTTAGCTTGGCTTAGCTTTAAGGTTACAGTGGGTTTTGACAGTTTGACATAGCTGTCTTCTTGTCTGTGGGGGTGACACATTGCCTCAGGTACAAAAATAAATTACATATAGAGAGCCCAAAGAAAAAGCATCACAGATCCCAAGGACAGAAATATTATTCAAATTCTCGTCTGTGAGGGTGACACTGATTTTGCCCTGGCTCTGTGTGGTATGATTACTCCTACCTGATGGCTTGAGCAGCAACTCGATAAGTTTGTGTTTCATTCAGAAATTCCCTTCAAGAAATGTTTGGTTGGTAGAACATATGCCATGTTAGGAGCAGTTTATAACACTCTTCAATGTGATAGGAGAGCGTTGAATGGATGTTCGGTAACAACGTTTTAGACTGGGAACAGTTTGACTATTCCTTATTATGAAATGAGTTTGTAGAATAGATGTTTGGTAACAGTGGGCCCGATCTCAAAAGGGTGGAGGAGTAGCCTAACAGTTTAAACAGCAGACTAAGAACCAGGGATCCATGTTCAAATCCTACTGTCACTCCCTGTGATCTTCGTCAAGCCACTTAACCTTCCATTGCCTCAGGTACAAACATAGCTTGTAAGCCCTCTAGGAACGGGAAAGTATTTACACTCACACTGAACATCTGAGAAAGGCGTGAGCTAAATCCAATTCCTTATCGTCCCTCCAGTCCAGTCCCTTTACTTCAGGGTTGCGTAACCCTTCCATCCAATTCCCTTAATTAGCAGGGCCCGATAAACCCCACTGAGCTTGTTGTTCAGTGCACTCTCAGGATAGTGTCACTGAATGTCCCCTCTAACTACCATGGCACTTTCCAGATAGTGCCAGAGTGGTCTGTAGGCAAGATGAGGGTGGTGCAGGGCTTACCTGGATCTACCAACCTAAAAGGGCATTCATTCTGTGACTCCTCACTTCCTTTCCTCCCTTCTCTCTCCCTACACCCCTCCTTGGGAACTCTGCTTCTCTGGAAGATCCCTTTTTTGCTACTGCCAATTCCAGATTTTTTCATTACATCTTGCTGCTCTATATGCATGGAACACACTACCCGATGGGAGAGCTAGAATATATAGCACTAAATGAAAGGTTAGATGTAATTGGCATCTCAGAGATCTGGTGGAGGGAGGACAACCAATGGGACACCGTGATACCTGCATACAAACTATATGGCAATGACAGAGTGCATCTCCTCCACCAATTTGATCTACCCTATGTTAGAGAGCGCGTTGAGTCACACAGGATAAAAGTTTTGCAGGAAACAAAACACACTGTAGAATCTCTATAGACAGAAATTCTATATAAAAAGGGAAAGGCGATGGCAGTGGGAGTGTACTACTGTCTAACTGGCCAGAATGAATAGATGGATGATGAAATGCTAAAAGAAATCAGGGAAGCTAACAAAAGTTACAACACAGTAATAATGGGTGATTTCAGTTACCCCAGTATTGACTCGGTCAGTGTCACAGTAGGACAGGCTAGGGAAATATTTTCTAGATGAAATAAATGACTGCTTCTTGGAGCAGCTGGTTCATGAACCGGCAAGAGGAGAAGCTATTTTGTACCCAGTCCCTAGTGGAACACAGCATCTGGTGCAAGTGATAACTGTGTTGGGGGCCACTTGGCAATAGTGATCATAGCATGATCCCTAAATGGAGGGAGGATGGCAAGGAAATCAAAGTACTACCTTTTAATTTTCAAATGGGAGACTATGATAAAATGAGGAACATAGTTAAGAAAAAACTAAAAGCAGCAGCTTCAGAGGTTAAAGGTTTACATCAAGCATGGACGTTGTTTAAAAATGCTACCTTGTGGAGTCATGTGATGTGTTGAGAGGGAGCAATTATGCAGTGCTGTCACTCCAGGGGAACCCTCCCTTCGGACCCCTTAGACACCCTTCGGATGGACTCAGTAAACAAGGCGTTTGAGGTATTTGGGGGCAGACTACAAGAAGCCGAACAATGAATAACGCCCATATTGACAAATATTTGGTATTGTAAAAGTTGTGTATTGACAGTTGGCGTTGTATGCGCACCCAACTGCACATGTGCTGGAATGCTATTCTGTGCAGAAATAACAGTATAACAAAAATTATATATACAGAAACGTTTTTCCAGCACGTGCGTAGATATATGTTCATGCAATTTGTGGGTGCTGATACAAACGTTTTGTTAGCAGAATATAGCTGCTGCTGGTGGAGACCCGTGTACGCATGCATCTGATATGCGCTAACATTGTTGTGCACATCAGATGCATGCATAGATTTGTTTTGCTCACAGCTTATTTACAGCTTATTTGTTTATTGCATGGGGAAGCGCAGATTTTTTTCGTTTTTGGTTTCTTTGATTATTTTAGTAGTGTGTTAGAAAACCCTGTGCTAACTAATACACAGCTTTCCGCATCAGCCGCACAGTTCCGCTGATTGTCTCCTAAAGGCTATGTTCCTGTCGCGATGAGGTACCCATGTGGGAGCCGCCACCTTCTGTTTATGTCGTGGGGGGAGGGGGATTTATCATAGACATGGCATGGGAGGAATCTCTCTGTAATTCAAATTATTTGTGAATTGGGGCTCCTTTCTTGTGCAGGTGCTGGGTAAGAGAGTGCTATAAAGAGAGATGATGATTTTTGTATTCTGCAAGGAGCTGTTCATATGGTAGGCAGGTTATTGTTGGTTGGGTATACATATACGTTTTTTGGAATCCTTTAAACCTAAAAGTACAATGCTGTCATTTCTGTACCCAACAGCGTAAATGGAACATGGTAAAGTTAAAAAGCACAAGCAACCAAAATTATTAGGCCTTTGATTATGTATGCGTCCTCTTCATCACCCCAGATGAGTGGATGAATTGCCATCCTTTGTTGGGAAGGGAAGCATCTGATAATCCACGTTCAGTGTGTACACAGCCTGTTTTATTTGATGGCATCTGTATCATTTCCTAGAGTCTATACTTCCTTTATTTGGTGCAGGGGTTCCTGTGGCAATGCTTCAAAATGCTCGTCAGACTTTCTCAGTTGGAGCCTGGCTATAGGATATGCAAAGCCAGGAGGCAGAGTAGAGATAACACTGGTAGGATTTGTCTTTTGTTTTGCTTTGTAAATTTTATTTGATTCAAGTGTTCAAAATATGCTGGTTTTCCTGGTTTTGTTACAGCCCGATGAATTTACATATAGCTTAGCAGAATTTGGGTGATGTTAAAGAAGCAGCATCTTTGAAGACTGACAGGTTTTGGATGCAGTTCTGGTGAAGTTGCTGGTGCTGAGGGCACAGCCCTTCATAACCTTGCTGGTAGCAAGCAAAACTGTCCCTTTTCTCCTCTTTCAATCCAGAGAATGGCCAATGTAATGCCAATATTTAAAAAGAATTCCAGGTGTGATCAGGGAAACTACAGACTGATGAGTCTGACGTCAGTACCAGGCAAAATGATAGAAACCATTATAAAGAATAAAATTACTGAACATGTAGCTAGTCATGGTTTAATGGGAGAAAGCCATCATGGATTTAGCCAAGGAAGGGTCTTGTTTTACTAATCTTTTGTAATTTTTTGAAGGTGAGAATAAACAGGTAGACGAAGGTGAGTCGGTTGATATAGTGTATCTGGATTTTCAGAAAGCCTTTGACAAGGTCCCTCATGAGAGACTCTTGGCGAAATTGAAAAGTCATGCGGTTGGAGACAATGTAGTATTGTGGATCAGGAATTGGTTAAAAAAGAGAAAGCAGATAGTAGGACTAAATGGCCAAATTTCTCAATGGAGAAAAGTAAATAGTGGAGTACTACAGGGATTTGTGCTGGGCCCACTGCTTTTTAACATAGTGGTAAATGATCTGGAAATGGGAATAATCAAATTTGCAGATGACACAAAATTATTCAGTTGCTAAAACCCAAGAGGATTATGAAAAATTGCAAGAGGACCTTGATAAACTGGAAGATTGAGCATCCAAATGGCAGATGAAATTTGAATGTGGACAAGTGCAAAGTTATGCACCAAGCAAAGAACAAACCAAACTTTGGTTACATGATGCAAGGTACCACCTTAGAAACCACCACTCAGGAAAATGATTTGGGCATCATCATGGATAAAATGTTGAAACCCTCCATCCAGTGTGCAGCGGAGGCCAGGAAAGCAAATAGAATGCTTAGGAATCATAAGGAAAGGAATGAAGAATAAAACCAAGGATATTATAATGCCTCTGTATTGTTCCATGGTCGACTGCACTTTGAATATTGTGCACAATTCTGGTCGCCATATCTTTAAAAAGGATATAGTAGAATTAGAAAAGGCACAGAGAAGAGCTACCAAAATGGTAAAGGGGATGGAAGGATACCCCTATGAGGAGAGGCTTAAAAGGTTAGGGCTCTTCAACCTGGAAAAGATGGCTGAGGGAAGATATGCTAGTGGCCTATTAATTGATGAATGGAGTGGAACGAGTAAACTTAGATTGGTTGTTTACACCATCAAAAAGTAGACTAGAGGATGCGCATTGAAGCTACAATGCAAGCCATTTAAGACTAATAAGAGAAAATATTTTTTTACTCAATGCGTAGTCAAACTTGGAAATTTGTTACCAGAGGATGTAGTAAAAGCTGTTAGTGTGGCTGGGTTTAGAAAAGGTTTGGATAGGTTCCTGGAAGAAGGGTCCTTCAAACAATATTAAATCCATTGCTTACTGCAGGACGAGCACTGTGGAACCTGCATGCCTTTTTGGAAACCTGCCAGGTACTTGTGACCTGGATTGGCCACTGTTGGGAACAGGATACTGGGCTTGATGGACCTTGATGGATACTGGGCTTGATGGCATTTCTTATGTTCTTGGTGGGTCCACGGGATTTTGAAATATTTTCCTCCTCCTCTTCATCTCCTCTTCATCCCATGTGTTGCCTTATAACATTGCTTTGTTTTTCTCTGCGTTAACTAAAGACTTTCACCCCTCCAAAGCTGCAGACCACTTCAAAGATGATCTCTTGGACAGAGTGACCTTTAGAGGATGGTTCCTTACTTACCAGTGCTTTTGTGTGCAGGTTTACAAAATCTGCCACATACGTAACACAGTCACCGCATATAAATCTATACGTCGCCATTTCCACCTATTTGTCTCCCTTGTGAGCTGGCCTTTTTCTGAATGTGTTGATTTCTTAAATGGCATTTTCTTATGTACATGGTGCTTTATATATTTTATATATCATGACAATAAAAATGGCATTTGAGAAAAAAGTGCCAACGATCTCTAACCATGGCAACCTTGTTCTTCTTCCTGTCTCTTGTCTTAGAATCTCTTTTTCAGCCTCCCCTATCTCTGTTCCCCTTTCTCCTCCTCTTCGTACTCTGTTTGCCTCTTCTACCACCTCCTGTCTTCTTGCTCCCCCAGCTTCTATTCCACTCCTTCATTATTCACATCACCTTCATCCTGAAACTCTCTGCCCCTCCACTTCCCTCATAGCCCATGCCATTTCCTTCAGGATAGACTGTCCACCCTTCAGTCATCCTTTCCCCACCACCCATTCTCTCCCTTCCCATTCCTCACCCTCTTCTCCCTCATCTTCTCTCTCTTCTACTTGGTCTTCCTTCCCCTCCCTTTCTTTGACCTTCATTGAACGAGCCTTTCTCTCTGTCTCTCCCTCTACTTCCCCATTGGATTCTTGGCCAGCACGTCATATGTCTAGATTGCTCCCATTCTCTTTCTCAGCATTCTTTCCTCTTCTTGATGGCTGCAGATGTGAGTAGAGCACTGAGACACATGTGATATGTAGAACTTTAGAAACTATTCAGCATCTCTGACTGCTAGCCCTAGTCTGTAGTTGTCTCTGGCTCCCAAGTGTTAATTTGTAATTGGATGTTGCTCCTCTTCCAGGCTTAGGAGTATGTTCACTGAAGTGTGCTTAGCACTGAATGTGGGTGTTACCTTGTGGTAATTGTTAGCACATGCCCACGTTAATGATTACCATGCGTGAAAACCATAATGGTAGTAAAAAATCATTGGGGCAGAAGGGGTACAGGGCTGGAGATCGGACATGGCCATTGGTGAGAGCTAGCGTGTAGGATGGTATCATGCCCTAGCTATCATGACTGCCAAAAGCACAGTTGCACTTAACATCACCTCAAGAGCTGACATTAAGTGCAGCCGTGCTACTGACAGTTTGGTAGTACCACTGCTACCTAAAGGGCTTAAAAGTGAAATATCTCATGCTGACAGTTTGGTAGCACCACTGCTACCTAAAGGGCTTAAAAGTGAAATATCTCATGTGGTCGGTCCTCCCCAATCTGCCGCTCCCTCCAATCAGCCCCTTGCGAGGGATAGCATCTCACTATCAGCCACCAACATCCCTTTACCGTGAGTGGCTGAGAAGTCAGCTTCGCCAGGACAGCACGCACACAGCTCGGCTAAAGAGCTAAGTAATCCTTCCTACTCCAGTACATCCGCAAGCAAGGAAAGTACAGGTGCTGTAGGGAATGACATGATGAGAATCCTGAGCCAGTGGATACAGTTGTCAGAAGTATGGTACCAAGTATGCGTGCTGTGTTGGATAACAGTCCACTGGCATCGCACAGGGATCAGTAGCTGCATGAACAGAAAAATCCTGTTTACAATCGCAGCGGTTGGCTTTCAAAGCCACGTCAGCAACTTGATCTGTAGGACATTTACATTAGAAAGTTGTGCATATAAAATGTGGATAAATAAAAAATAAACTCAAAGTTAAAAAGGGAGATGTTACAAATGTTAACTTATATTGATGCCACCTAGTGGCTCATTGTTACAGCTTACTGTTTTCCTACTTCCTTGTTGCTGTAACCTTTGACCTTCTGATAGTTCCAGTGCTCTAGTGTATTCAGTTACCTTTACTTCTATCTTTGAAAGACCAGCATGTAACAATCTGAAAAGTGCAGTATGGGCCTTGGAACTGATGTGCAAAGATCCAGTGGAAGCCCCACCTCCTTCTCAGCAAGAGTTTTGTGTTACCACAGAAACATGTGCAAGGGGTGGGACTTATTCAGAGTCTCCAACTGCACTCCACTTTTGAGACACAAAACCGTACTTTCTGCAGGTCTTTGTTACTACTATAATTTGTGGTCCTTCAGCTGGGAAGGGAAGAAGATCCACAAGAAACAGAAAACTCAAAACAGCGAGTATCGCATCGATCTCACTAAAATGGACGCTACTAACATTCAATGCCAACAGAATGTAAGAACTGCACTGAAAAATCAAAAAGCAAGTCTGCCTCAAGCATCGCAACAGAGACTGTAAGTTAACTTGAATTCTAACATATAATGTGATAAGCTGTTAAACAAACTATAATAACCACCATCACAAGTTTAACTATCCTTTGTACCAACTCGATATAATTACGATTGCTGATCAAAATATCTGTTACAACGTAGCTGTACCAAACTAACTGTTGCAAGGTAGCTCTTCCAAGGTAACTGTTACAAAGTAGCTGTTCTGCTATTACAAAGTAGTGGATACAATGCAACAATCTTAATATAACTGTTGCAAAATAGCTGTTCAAAGTGACTGATCTGCTGCACAAAGTAGAGTAGAATTTAAAACCCTGATATAAAGATATAAGCCTGAAACCCTGATATAAAGAGCGCTACTCGAGCGCATTACAGCCTCTTCCTCCAACACTCCGGCAGCCATCAGCTCTCCTCCTGCAGAGGATCGAGCCCGCTGGAGCACCGGACAGCCTTTCTCAACACGTGCTACCCAACTATAATATAATTATCTACTTGCTAAGATTTGTCTGAAGTCACACAAAATCTGTACTGTTTCAATCTCACACTCCAATACTATATTATCATTATATGCTTGCTTAGAATTAGAATTGCTAGAAATCACGCAAAGACTTGTACTGTTTAAACTTGACTAGGACTCTACCTGAAAATTGATTTGACCAGAAGTATACTGAAAACTGCATTAGACCACCTATATTATTAGAATTGCACTAAGATTCTGTACCAATTAAACTACTAACTTGAATTCCATCCACCTACTAATACCATACTGTACCTAATACTACCATCTACTAGCTCTCTCTCACACAGACCTCCCATACAACCAACCCTCACACAAAAACTACATAATGGCCCCCATAAAAATTAAAACCCTGCCCCTCATTCTCCTACTAATAGCTCTCTTATTACAACAAATCTTCACATATAAATCCAACCACCTCCCTTGTAATAGCATCCCCGTCATTCATAACCCCAACCGAAACTTAACACGCTCCCCATTACACAATCACCCATTTAACCAGCACTCACACTACAATACCCACAGACACTATCCCAGACTAATTCAGATAAACCATAAACAGCACAGCAACAAAATCAACCCCCCTAACATAGTTACCAAATTAAAACTCATCTTAATAAACATTCGTTCCATACGAAACAAGATACCAATTGTTAATGACATAATAAGAGATAAAAAACCTGACATCTTTTTCATTACTGAGACATGGCTAACACCCACAGACACAATATTATTAAACCAACTCCCAATATCACAATACGATGTATTCAACTGCCACCGAGATATAAAAAGAGGAGGTGGCGCACTCATACTCACTAAAAAAGACTTACAATACACTCTAACAAACTCAAACTATGTTGAAGGCATGGACATCATCAACATTGAAAATAGAACCCTAGCATTCACCCTAATCTATAGACCCCCATCAGCGGATCAGAAAAACCTTTCCCCCATCCTTGAACTCGCATGTACAGCATCTCAGAGCAAACCTCTCATAATCCTAGGTGACCTAAACCTCCCATCCCTAAACCAATTCCAAACAGATAACTTCATAGACTCTATGACACAAATGGGATTTAATCAGATAATCCATACCCCCACCCACACTAAAGGAAACTCATTAGATCTCATCTTCCTCCTTACCCCTTTTAATCTCCATCAACTATACATCCCCCCCCCTAATAATAACAGAAGTGCTATGGTCTGACCATCATCTGATAACCTTCCATCTCCTAGCACAAACACCCTCAAAATCTGCAAACATAACATCACACTACTCACGTTTTACCCACTTTGATAACAATACATTCCTTGAAAAGGTACTGCCTAAACTCACTACAAACCTACCAGACATCAATTCAACTATAGAGAATTGGAACCAAACAATCCATAAAGCAGCCACCCCCACAGGAACCACGCAGAAGCGAATGAAAAAATCTGAAAAATGCTTCACAAAAGATCTTGCCCTGCTAAAAAAAACAACTAAGAAAACAAGAAAAAAGCTGGAGAAAAGCAAAATCAAATGATAATAAAACCAAATACATAAATATACTTAATGATTTTAAGAATGCAATTAACAAATCAAAAAGGGACTACTATTCCAAAGTAATAAATCTCACCCTCAATCGGCCAAGAGAACTCTTCACAATTGTGAAAACATTAACATTAACAAAAACACAAAACCCAGAACCTAATCGAGACACGATAAATATACAAACCCTAGCATCACATTTTGCCGAAAAACGAAAGAAAAAACCTCATACTCCAAACATAATACTAAAATCAAATACTGACAATAACTATGAATGGACAGCTTTCCACATGGTGGAACGAAAGCACCTCCTTAAAATTATAACAATGATCAACACCACAACCTCCCCACTCGACCCATGCCCAGTGTCATGGATCAAATCCACTAAGGACTTTCTTGCTGAAAACATCCAATACATAGTGAACCAATCACTATCGCAAGGCATTATGCCCAATGCCTTAAAGCTCTCTTTGATCTGCCCCATCATAAAAAACAATAAACTAGACCCAAAAGACCCAAACTCATACAGGCCCATAGCTAGCATACCACTCATTGCCAAAATAATAGAAAAAAAACATACAACTCCAATTACAGGAACACATTGATGAGCACAAATCCCTTGATTCACACCAGTTCGGATTCCACCCCTTCCATGGAGTTGAAACTCTCCTAATTGCACTGATGGATCTCCTCATCAGAGGTACAAATGACAACAACCAAGGTTTCCTACTCCTCTTTATAGATCTATCTGCCGCATTTGACAGCATCAACCACAACACACTCATCAACAGACTAGAAAACTTAGGAATAGGAGGGACAGTCCTCGAATGGTTCAAGTCATACATCTCACATAGATTAATACGGGTGCAAATGGGTCAAGAAACATCAGAAAATTTCCCTCAAGTTCAGGGTATCCCCCAAGGCTCAGCCCTCTCCACCCTCCTCTTCAACCTATACCTACAACCCATTACAAACATATTTAAAAAACATAAAATCAACCATTTTATATACGCTGATGACATTATGCTCACCATCCCCATAAATTCTAACAACCCTAAATATGACAACTTACTTGAATGCATGAATGAGACCACCACATGGCTTGAAGACAACTATCTAAGCATCAACTTTAAAAAGACAGAAGCAATGTTTATAGCGAGAAAGCCAGACGCTGATCACAATTACCCAACAACAATCACAATAAACAAAACAACTATACCTGTTAAAAAGGAGGTAAAATACCTAGGACCAATATTAGACCACTCACTCACTATACTTCCTCACATAAAACAGACAGTAAAAACAATATTCTACAAACTCAAGACTATACAACACCTAAGACCCCTCCTTGACACACATGATTTTAGATCAGTAGTCAATACCCTCATCACCTCCCACTTCGACTATTGTAATAGTCTCCTAAATGGTATCCCGCTAAAGAGCATCTACCTACTACAAAGAGCCCAAAACATATGCGCCAAGATGATCTCAAAAGCTAAACTAACTGACCATGTGACCCCAATACTGTTAGACTTGCATTGGCTTCCTATAAGTAGCCGAATAAAATATAAAATCCTACTAACTACCTTCAAACTCCTTAATAACATCTCCCCCTCACACCTGTCCACCCTACTACACCCCCCATCAGAAACTAGAATGCGCAGACAAAACGCAACCCATTCTCTCAACATAAAAACAACCTTCAGAAAAACAAAAGCAACCACAAGTGATAGGGCCTTCTCCTTCGCTGCCCCCACTCTTTGGAACGAACTCCCACTAACTCTTCGCCTGATGAAAGACCTTCATCAATTCAAAAAAGAACTTAAAACCTACCTCTTCACGAACCATTTTGAAATCCCCTACCAACAGAGAACCTCCCCCCAAGAATCACAGAAACACATCCACAGTACTCAAGATAGGACAAACGACTAGCACAAGAAAACCTTACAGTACTTATCCATTCCACCCACTGCGGAAAAGTCTTATCCAAATTGTTGTTTTACTGCTCTTGTAAATAGTCACTTGTAATTAGTTCTGTTATGTTCCATGTAATATTACCTGTATATAGTTTAAAACTCTGTTCCATGTAAAGTATACAGAAGTATACAAAATTTTGTTAACTGTTCCATGTAAACCGCCCTTGATTTCTGGAAGGGGCGGTATAGAAGAAATTGTTAAATAAATAAATAAAATAAGATGGCAGCAGCCAGCCTGGAGACGAGAGGAAGATGAGACAATATCGGTACTGAGCATGGAGGTCATCCTTGTGCCGATGATTTCTGAAGGCGGAACGGGATTTCTAACAATCTCTCTTCTCTACCTTAGACATTGTATCTGTGGATGCCTAAATTCGAAATCCATCCCTGCTTAACATGACCCGTGCATTTAGGACTGATTGACTCATGATGTCTCTCCTAGTCCAGTATCATCATTTCCTCTGTACTAAAAACAGCTCCAATGGTTGAAGGGCGCCTCCTGTGCTGATAGTAGTCATTGCCTTCCTTCCGAAATTGCAGCTGCTTTTGCTCTATTTCCAATCTAATGAAATCTCCTAAGACGGATTCTACTAAGATTTCATTAGAGATTCCACAGAGACCGAGCCATCTGTTACTGGGTAAAAGGGATGAGGAAAAGAGAGAGGAAATGTTGGCCTGACACCCTGCCTAGACTTTATGGATTCATGTTTCCTCCTTACTATCTAGCTGTCTTTGATGTCCATCTGTTGAATAGACTATAAGCTCCATGGAATAGGGGCTGTCTTTTCTGCGTTTCTGTAAAATGCTGTGTAGATTTTGGAGCTGCTATATAAATGTTTAATAGTAGTAGTCAAAGTTACTGCCCCAAACAACCAAATGTACTATGAGTTATGGCACTACTGCTTTGATATATGAGGTGCAGATCAAAGGTTAACAACCCAAGAGGAGTGAGATGTTCAGGAATGAAGTGTCAGACTCTTTACAGTATCTGTGTCTTGGGGGCACTGTTTTTTTTCCTGGAATGCTGGTTTCTAATGGTCCTTTCAGAACAGGCTGAGCTGGTAGGGCGTGTGTCAATTCTGGCAGACTGACAGCGAAGCTGGGTCCTTCTTATGTTCAAAGGAAAGCAGTTCAGAAACGGCGAGTGCCAGAAACAAGCTGGAATGCCTGAGCTCTGCACTCTGTCACATCATCTTTATTGAAGGCTGCAAGGCCATCTCTGGTGTCCAAATGTGATTTTGTATTTTTTTTTGTTTTTGTCATTGCAAGGCTCTTCAGAAATCCTTTGTGAGAATGGGGGTGATCCGTACAGACTCAGTTCTTGCAACTGGTTCACAGATTTGGCAAGAAAATCGGATACATAAATAGAAGTAAACACAGAGCAATAGGAATTAATTTCCAGGCTGCCATTCCGTACTCCTGCAGCTTGCTTTCTTCTTTAGAAGGGACACAGTTAAATAGTTGATTAGGTGAAAGAACATGAGATGTGCTGGATGTTCTTTGCCGCAGGCACTTCCTCTGTCACGGGCCCTGCTGAAACGCTGGCTGATGTGTTTTAAGCAAGCTTTTAAGGTAAATTATTTTTTTTACGTGTTCAAGTGTTTTGTGCATTTGACATCCATTATTGCAGTGTGATTTTTTGCATTTTTTTTCAAATGAGAGTAAATAGAGAGAGGACCAATATTTCTGTCTGGAAAGGGTGGTGGATGAGTGGTAGAGAGGAGAACTGTATCTAATGTATAATATAGTATGTGACGGAAAATAAAGACCAGTATGGTCCATTTAGACTGCCCAGTAAGGTGCCCAGAGTTAGGTCATCCACCTCTGTGCCTTCATTTAGGGTTGTATCCACCGCTTTGTGCAGGTCAACTCCCTCCCCCACCCATGCCTTATCTGAATTCACGAAAGCATGGGACAATTACAGAGGATCTCTGAGGGGAGAGGAAGGGATTGTCAGTCTTAAAAGGTTCTTATGGATGGACAGATTGGATGGAACATATGGGCTTTATCTACCTTCATGTTTCTATGTTCAAAGACTCATTAAGTCCTCAAACCTCTAATTCATAACAGCTTCTCCTACCTGGTGGTTCAGAGGAAGGTGGAAAACAACTCACACTGTACATCTGCAGCCAATGTTGAGGCACACTGAAAAGAATTCCACATATGGTGAGCAGCTTTAATCCTCGGATCTGCACTTTTGCATAAAATGTATTTTTTTTTTATCATACCCCCCAATCCTTCTTTCCTGAAGTTATTTTTGAAGTTATTTAGTATTGTACCTATGCCAGCTTCGGCTGGGAAAATATTCCATAATAATCCCATCTCTCTTCGGATAAAGATGTCAATTTCTCCCTTAGTATGAGAGGATACCGCATTGTTGAGTTGGTTGCTCCTGGGATATACAAGGATGATTTAAGATTAGTAACTTAAATTGATAAAGAAAACTGCTTCATACCGAAAAAACAGGTGAATAAGCAAGCAGGACTACACACAGGGAATCAGAACAGAGGTATTAGACAAAAAGTGGCTAGCTTTTTTTTTATGTGCGATCTGAGGAAAAGTTAGAGACTTTGGTAGGTATTTTTCTCATTTCCTTCAAAAGGTGCCAAAGCTCCAACAACTGAGCTATGGCTGGGATACAGCATATTGTCAAAGTTGTTGCCTCCATTACAGCTTCTGCCTCTGTCTAGACGGACAGCCTGATCCCAGGCACAGGATTGGATCTGTGTACAAGATGCCAGCAAGTTGAATCCTTCATTAAACAAGTGAAGGAGCTGAGAGAAGAGGTGGCAAGGCTGAGAATCATCCGTGACAGCAAGAAGTACATCGATGAAATGCTTCTTGAGGCATCCAAGTTCTCCAACAGAGATGAAGATGGTATGGTACAGAACAAAGAGAGCTGGACAAGGATCAGTAGAGCCTGCAGAATCAACACCAACTCCAGTTCCACCATCCATCAATGGCATTCAACCCTGGAAGTGGAGGAGGTGAGAACATCCCAGGAACAGAAAGAATGAGGGCTTGAAAACCCCAAAGTTGCTGAATCTGACCACAAGGAAGCAAAAGGTAGTGGTGATTGGTGCATCTCTTCAGAGTGGTATTGAGGCATCCATTTGCTGACCAGACTTGATATCCTAGGAGATGTTCTGTCTTCTAATGCTAAAATCAGGGTTAGAAACTGAGTGGGAGGCAACAAAGAGTATAGGTAAGTGGAGCTCACACTTAGGAGAAGGGCGTTACCAATGGTGTGCCACAAGGATCTGTCTGTGGTCCAATTTATTAAAAACATTTTTGCATGTGTTATTGCAGAAGGGCTGTTGGGTAAGGTTTGCCTCTATGTGGATGATTCCAAAATCTGCAATAAGGTAGACTCCCAGAAAGTGTAGATAACATGAGCTGGGATTTAGCAACGCTTGAAGAAT
Organism: Ichthyophis bannanicus; assembly: GCA_033557465.1. Taxonomy (NCBI): domain Eukaryota; kingdom Metazoa; phylum Chordata; class Amphibia; order Gymnophiona; family Ichthyophiidae; genus Ichthyophis; species Ichthyophis bannanicus. Next base: position 553,197,305 of record CM066033.1, read on the forward strand.
GGTCAAGAAATTGGCAGCTGAGATTTAATGCTGAAAAATGCAGGATCATGCACTTGGGCTGTAAAAATCCAAGGGAGCAGTACAGTATAGGAGCTGAAGGACTTCTGTCTATGAAAAAAGAACAGGACCTGAGGGTGATTGTTTCAGATAATCTTAAGGTGGCTAAACAGGTAGAAAAGGTGATGGTGAAAGCCAGAAAGCTACTTGGGTACATAGGGAGCAGAATAGCTAACAGACTGGGGGTCAGGACCCCAAATGGAGTCACTTCATCATTGGATGGGGTCACAGAAACAGGGCCGTTCCCCTTCTCTCTGGACTTTCACTGTGACCTATGTCAAGTAGTGGCAGTCAGTATGTGGCCTGTGAGCCAGTGAATATTAATTTGCCTTTGTCCCCTTCTGGGTAAGCTTCCTGTTAGACTGGAAACCCATGCTGAGTACTGCGATCTGTAAGCACACAATACACACTAACATAAGGGATCCTGTGCTGACTGCTACTGCTATTGCTGCTGCCTTCCTGCTTTAGATAAGCAGAGGGAGAGGAAAAGAGGCTTAAGAGCTGCTATTTTGATTTTATCATCATCTGAGGTCATGTGAATTTTCAGTTGTTAAAATGGGGTCATATTGGATAAAAGTTTGAAAATGGGGTCATATTGGATAAAAGTTTGAAAAGTAGAGTGGTAATGCCTCTGCAAGTCTGATGAGACCTCATTTGGAGTATAGTGTGCAATTCTGGAGACCACATCTTCAAAATGATATATTCATGATGGAGATGGTGCAGAGGGTAGCTATTAAAATGGTGAGTGGTCTTCATCAAGCACTGGCTTGATAACTAAGATAGACCAGGGTTCAATTTCTATTGGCTTGCCTTGGGCAAGTCACTTAACCCTCCATTGCCTCAGAAGAAAGGCCTAACAATCTACTTCCAGTCACACTGCCAAGAAAACCCAGGAGCTGCTGGGTCACCAAGAGTCAACTGACTCAAAGGCCCACATTGCATCTGTGGAATAGTGTAGTGGTTTGATCACTGACTTGGTAACCAACTGAATAGGGTTTGATTCCCACTGGCACTCCTTGTGACCTTCAGCAAGTCACTTAACCCTCCATTGCCTTGGAAGAAAGGCCTGGCAATTTACTTTTGGTTACACTGCCAAGAAAACCCAGGATCTGCTGGGTCAGCATTGCTTTGCTTTTTCACTTCATCAAAAGCATACAGTTGTGGTCAACATTATTGGCACTCTTGCATTTTCAGTATGTTGTTTTCAATATCTTGAGAAATAATTGGAAACATTCCAACTGTATGTCATTATAATATTTTAATAGTATGTGCAACTTAGATGTAATTTTTTGAGAAAAAAACAAAATATGACCTGGACAGGAATAATGACACCCTTCACTAATATTTGATTGCACAACCCTTGGCAGTGATAGCCTCCAAATGTTTCTTGTAGCCATCTATAAGTTTCATACATCTGTCTGCTGTTTCCCCCACTCTTCAACGGTGATTTGTTCCAGCTTATGAATGTTTCCAGGGTTCCTTTTACCAATGGCAGATTTCAGCTCTTTCTAAAGATTTTCGATTGGATTGAGATCAGGACTTATTGCTGACCAGTTTTAAACAGTCCGTTTGTTCCTTTTTAACCTTTCCTTTGTACTTTTATATGCATGTTTTTGGTCATTGTCCTGCTGGAGGACAAATGACCTTCAACACAGATCTAGCTTTCTGACAGTAGGTAGCACCTTTCACTCTAAAATATCTTGATAGTCCTCCTACTTAGAAACATAGAAACATAGAAACATGATGACAGAAAAAGACCACATGGCCTATCTAGTCTGTCCTTCCATATCAACAACTACAACAGTCCACTATTTACCTTTAGAGATCCTCTGTGTTGGTCCCATACTTTTTTGAATTCAGTTACCGTCCTCATCTCTACCACCTCCACTGGGAGACTATTCCATGGATCCACTACTCTTTCCGTAAAGAAATATTTCCGCATATCACTCCTGAATCTATCTCCCTTCACCCTCATCCCATGTCCCCTCGTAGCAGAACTTGCTTTCAATTGAAAGAGGCTCTCTCCCTGAACATTTATGCCATGGAGGTATTTAAACATCTCAATCATATCACCTCTATCCCGCCTTTCCTCTAAGGTGTACATATTAAGATCCTTAAGTCTGTCCTCATATGCTTTATAATGAAGCCCATTAATCATTTTAGTAGCCACCCTCTGCACCGACTCCATCCTGTTCACATCCTTTTGAAGGTGCGGTCTCCAGAATTGCACACTATACTCCAAATGAGGTTGCACCAAAGACTTATACAGAGGCATTATCACCTCCTTTTTTCTGCTAGCCATTCCTCTCCGTATGCACCCAAGCATCTTTCTAGCTTTTGCCGTAGCCTTTTCTACTTGTTTAGCTACTTTAAGATCATCAGACACAACCACGCCTAGGTCCCGCTCTTCTTTAGTGGACAAAAGTACTTCACCTCCTATACTTCATGATTCCTTTAATACAGTCCAGGCCTCCAGTTTCTGAGTAGCAAAACAGCCCCACAACATTATGGAAGCTCCACCATATTTAACTGTAGGAAGGGTGTTGTTTTTCTTATAAGTTTCATTCTTCGTCTGTAAATGTATCGCTGTTCTGCATTGCCAAAGAGCTCAAATTTGGTTAAATCTGTCCACAGAACATTTTCTCAGAAGGATTGTGGTTCCTCAAGGTGGGTTTGGACAAAGATCAGGCGTGCCTTTTTATGCCTGTCTTTGAGCAGTGGGGTTCTCCTTTGCCTTCGCCCATGAAGTCCTTCTTTGTTTAGTGTGTGGCATTTGATGTGGGTTGAAAACACCACGCCAGATTGCTGCAGGTCAGCCTTAAGCTCTTTGGATGTTGTACGTAGTGTTTTTTGAACAGTTCGCACTAACCTTCAAAGACGTCTTGGATTAATTTTCCTCTTCTCACCATGTCCTGGGAGGTTCTTGACAGTTTCATGAGCAGAAAACTTATTAATAACATTGTGAACTGTAGACACAGGAATCCCAAGAGATGGTCTTATACCCCTTTGAAGTTTGATGTTGGGTGATAATGGCTTTTCTGGAGGTCATAGGCAGCTCTCTTGTCTTCACCATTGTGAAAATAGAACAGAGAGTAAATGTGGCCATTTTAAACATTAGAGTCATCATTCATTGGTTGATTCAAGTCATGTGAATACTGACAGTTGATCACAGTGGTATCTAATTTTACTGCAATGGGAATGTGGTTCTTCTGTTCAAACTGATTTGAATTGTTTGTAAGGATTTATTTATTTGTCCCTTTTTTATACCGCTTTTCACTGGGGTAAAGCGGTGTACATTACAACAACTGATGTTACATAGAACAGTGGAACTTATTTACATGAATTATTTCTGTGAGCAATAAGTGAAACATAGAAGAAAATTTGGTACAGTAACTGGTACATTGAACAGTGGAACTTATTTACAAGACTTATTACTATATGCAATGGTTGATATATAGAGCAGAATGGATTATATACATGAAGGATGCAGGGGGGGGGGAAAGGCAGTAGAGGCAGTATGTTAGATTTATATTAGGTTGGATATATAATTGACTGTTATTTTTTTGGTACTGCGGGAGGATGGAGGAGGGGGGCTATGTAATGGGACCAAAATGTTCGTTGAATAGGTGAGTTTTGAGGAGTTTCCTGAACTTGGACAATTCGCTTGTTGATTGGAGGATTCCAGGTAGAGAGTGGATGCCTATAACCATATGCTGGCAATGTCCCAGTTTTTATATTATTTCCTACTATTTCATTTTTTAATTGGTCTTGTTTTATTTGTTTCTTTAGTGTCCAAAACCATTTCTCTTGCTCCCCTTTTTATTTTAAGGAGATATTGGACATTAAGGGGTTGAACTGCAAGGGTGCCAATAATGTGACCACAACTGTATGGAAACAGAGTATGACAATGCCACTTCTGCACTTCCTTCTCTCACCAGTATCTGAAAATGTTTTGTCGTCCTATTTTACTGTTTGACTGCATTGGCGACTTGTCTTCCATTTGCATCTTTGCTGTCCTGACTATTTTTCTAGCTTCTGTTAGCTCCTACAGATATTGATGCTTATCTTCCTCTTTCTGTGATCTATTCTATTTTATGAGGGCTACTCTCTTTTTCCTACCTTTTCATCTACTTTTTTTCAAGAATCATAGTGGCCTCCGATTGATATAGTGTATCTGGATTTTCAGAAAGTCTTTGACAAGGTCCCTCATGAGAGATTTTTGGCAAAATTTAAAAGGTCATGGGATTGGAGGCAGTGTAGTATTGTGGATCAGGAACTGTTTAAAAGATAGAAAACAGAGGGTAAGGCTAAATGGCCAATTTTTTCAGTAGAGAAAGGTGAATAGTGGAGTGCCCCAGGGATCTGTGCTGGGCCCGCTGCTTTTTAACATATTCATAAATGACCTGGAAATAGGAATAACAAATGAGGTGATCAAATTTGCAGATGCCACAAAATTATTCAAAGTTCTTAAAACACAAGAGGATTATGAAGAATTGCAAGAGGGCCTTGATAAATTGGAAGCCTGCATGTCCAAATAGCAGATGAAATTTAATGTGGTCAAGTGCAAAGTTTTGCACTTAGGGAAGAACAACCCAAACAATGGTTACACGATGCAAAGTACCACCTTAGAAACCACCACCAAGGAAAACGTTTTAGGTGTCATTGTGGATAATACATTGAAACCTTCTGCCCAGTGTGCAGCAGCGGCCAAGAAAGCTACTAAAATGCTAGGAATCATAAGGAAAGGAATGGAGAAGAAAACAATGGATATTATAATGCTTCTGTATCATTCTGTGGTGCGACCACACCTTGAATATTGCGTGCAATTCTGGTCACCATATCTTAAAAAGGATAGAGCAGAATTAGAAGAGTGACAGAAATGGTAAAGGGGATGGAAGGATACCCTTATGAGGAAAGACTTAAAAAGTTAGGGCTTTTCAACTTGAAAAAAAGCCAGCTGAGGGAAGATATGATAGACATCCATAAATTAATGAATAGAGTGGAACAGGTAAAAGTAGATCGATTGTTTACACCATCAAAAAGTGGAAAGAAGTGGACCACACCTTCATGCAATGAAGCTACAATGTAACCCATTTAAGACTAATACGAGAAAGTATTTTTTCACTCACACATAATTAACGTTGGAATTCATTACCGGAGATTGTAGTAAAATCCTGTTAGTGTAGTGGGCTTAAAGAAGGGTTGGAAAAGTTCCTGGAAGAAAGATCATAAACCATTAATAAAGAGGATCCAGGAAATCCACGGCTTACCCCGGGACAAGCATTGTGTACCTTTTAGGAAACCTGCCAGGTACTTGTGCTCTGGATTGGCCACAGTTGGAAACAAGATACTGGGCTTGATAGACCTTGGTCTGACCCAGTATGGCGTATCATATGCTCTTATGTTTTTATTTTACATTTATTTACTTTCCTGCCCTTAAAATATCTCCTTTCAGTATTGCCCACTGTTGTTTTTATGTCCTCTAGATGTTCCCATCTAGCTAACGACTCCTTGACGTATTTCCCCATCTTTGCAAGTTAGTTTTCTTGAGGTCTAGAACCCTCACTTTTGAATGAACTGTGTTAGCTCTTGTCCTAATATTGAATCACATCATCTGGTGATCACTGGATGAGAGATAATCATCCACTTTAATATCAGAAACAGTCTCCCCATTTATAAGCACTATGGCCCCCTCCCATTGTGGCTTCCATTATTAGTTTCCAGAAAAGCTCTCCCTGTAGAGAATCTAGGACCTCCTTACTTTTAGACAACACCAAAGCAGGGATGTCACAGTCAACATCCGGCATATTGAAATCACTTACCAGTAGTATTTTTCCTTTTATAGCAATATTGCAAATTTCTTCAATTAAATCTCTGTCCACATCTGCTTGTGAAGGAGGTCTTTATATCACACCAGTACAAATGGATGCCCTTTCTTGGAAATCTTTTTGGCATTTGGCTATCCTTTTAAAGAAGAGATGCCCTTATGTGAGCCAATATTCCAAATGTGACCTCTGAAGGTGTTTTCTGGCAAAAGGATAATGTTATGGCTTGCCTCCATTCCCTTGTTGAACACACATAAATGTATGATCAGATTGGGTGTTGCTGCCTTTCTTGGCGCACTCATTCCCAGTTCATTACGATACCTAGGTCCTTGTTAGCAGGCTATGCTCCATGTAAAGTGCACTGTGCCTCCTTGCTCTTTTGCCTCAGATGCTTTAGCTTGCATTTAACAACTTTAAATCTTGAATTGCATCTTTTTGCTTGTTTCCCTAAAATAATTTCTTAGAGAGGTGAGTCCTGCAATATATTTACATGACACATTTGAATGCCATCTGCAGAATACCGAAGCCTTTACTACTTACTTTTTATCAGGCCCTTAGAGACAAAGTATGCATTTATTTATTTAACAGATTTTGTTACACTGGTTTTTCTACAAGTCAAAGCAGTTTACATGGAGCTAGAAGAATACAATGAACATATGATAACAACTAAGGGGCATGTTTACTAAACTGCGGTAATGTAGCAGTGGCTACGTTAAGGCGCGTTATGTAACGTTAAGGCGCCTTAAAATTACATAACGCGCCTTAATGTTCCTGGCCGCGGTAAGTCTCGCAGAGGGTGGAGAGAGGGTGGAGAGAAGGGGTCAGTGGGCGGGGAGTGGGCGGGGAGAGGCTCCTTCCACACTAACATGGAGAAATTAAGGGCAGAATCCTAACGCAACTGAAAACCTGGCGTTAACACACATTTGCAAGAGAGAGAAACCATTTCAGTGTCAGCAATGTACAGCATAGGCAGGGAGCCCAAGAAAGGTGATAGTAGTGCTCCATTTGCAGCAACAGCATTGTGCCCTGGTATGAAAGGCCACTATGGTGATGGCGCAAATGGGGCATGGGGCCTGCAGGTGGGACATGCAGTGGGGGCTACTGGGGCACAGAGTGGACCAGGCGGTTGCTGAGGTGGCACATAGGAATGCAGAAAATGGAACCCAGCAAGACAGCAACTGACCAAGGTCAGACATGCCCATGAGTCTGTGGCCCACAGTGTCCCATCCAGGAGACACTACCCAGCAGGCATCTCATGGGGTGCATAACATTGACAGGCAGTGCCTGGGGAAGCATGGACATCTATGTAGGCACCCCTACCCCAGAACCCACACCTTAGGCAGCCGCCTACCTGCCCCCTGGATGGCCTGGGATGGCACACCACCGGCACTGACAGCATATGGTCATGGCGGCATGGCAGAGGGGGTGGGTGATTGTGCTGGGGGAAGCAGTGGCACCTGCCTGCAGTGGACCTAGGCCATGCTCTGTACCAGTATGTGGTGTGCAGTGCAACAGAAGAGGTCTGGCCGAGGAACTAAGGGTAGCACCAGGGACCACTATGCTGCTGTGGCAACAGTGTGGTGCAGTACACTTAGCCAGCATGTCCAAGAGCAGAGGGTCAGAGGTTCAGGTCCCATCTGTTGATCCTGCAGAGCATCTCCCCATAGTTTTAGCCCACAATGCAGCCACAACAACAACATGGGCAAACCCCAACGCAGTGGTGCACAGGGGTACGGACACCCACTCGCAAGTGCTCCACTATCCACAGCCTCATGGAGTGTCAGACTGTGGGCCCCAGCACAGAGCTGCAGTTATAACCAGAGCACTACTACTACCCCCTGCACAGATTAAAATGTCGGCACTGTGATCAAGACCAGTGCAGTGGGTAGGGTTGTCAACCACCTCCATCTATGCACAATGCTGAGATAGGTGTGAGAGTGTGCGTATGTCTCTCCATTGTTTTGTGTCTGCCAACACCTCACTGAGCCCACATTGCTCACACTGCTTTCAGCATTAGCCTGCAAATGTGCATAATGCAGAGAAAGGTATTGTGGGTATGGCCCAGACAGGGCGGATTGGCCAGGATGCATTTGCACAGGGTGGAGGACAATGGCTGGGACACTGTAGTGCTCGACCACCACCTGCATGGACAGGGTGACCACAGAATGTCACACTGGGGGGGGGGGGGGTCACTCTCTCTGACCGAGCAGTGACCATGGCATGTCTATGTTCCCACATAGTGCCACACATTATTTGTTTCCAGTGATACCTGTGTGTTCCTGATTCTGAGGCCCAATCACAGAGATATCTGCTTGGTGTCTGTGCTGTGTAGCCCACCTCTGGGTGCACAGGGCTCCCCTGTGAGCATGCATTATGGACTGGTTAATGGGCTGTATGCAGTTCACCTGTGCATGGTGGGAACACCTTGTAGGATGCTGCAGGTGCAGTCTGACTGTGCTGTCTGTTGATGAATGACAGACTGTGGCATGGGGCAGTTTATTTTATTTTTATTTTATTTTACATTCTCTTATATACCGCACTATTCTGCATCAGTGCGGTTTACATTGAACAAACTGAAATTACATTGAACAGGGCATTATAACTTGGAGATAACTATTTTACAGGGAACATGGGCTATGGAGGGTTAAGTGGCTTGCCCAAGACCACAAGGAGCACCTGTGGGACTAGAAACCCCAGTCCTTCCAGCCCAAGGTTGCTGTCCTCTAGTGGGATTTGAACCCCTGACCTTCCAGCCTGAAGTACCTTGCCCCAACCACTAGACCACTCCTCTACTCCTCCACTCCACTCAGTTGAGCCTTCCCCTGCCTACCCCAAGCATCACTGCTGGTCTGCAGTGGTCACAGGTATGGCACTGGCCCAGCAGCCCTGAAGGGCTGTCATCTGCCAGCAGGACTGTGATTGCTGGTACTGCAGCCATTCTGCAAGCTGCAGGCACCTGTCCACCACACCCTCATCTAAAAAAAGGGGTGATTGAGGCCCCTTGGGGTATATAGTACATACCAGTTAGACCCATAGTGGCAGTGCTACATCGCCCTCATGCGAGTCTAGACACCCCCACTGCCCTTATAACTGGTACCCATGGAAGCCAGATCTTAACACTGGGTACGCACTAATCTAGGTGGTGTCTGGTCCCACAGGGCCACATGTGACTGCAGACCACAGCTGGAACAGATGTAGCTTCGGTTGCACTGCTGGGAACACCTGTCACACACTGGCAGGGCTGGGGATGTGCAGCAGGACCTATCTCTAGCACCACATGTACTGTGGACCTAGTGCTGGGCACCCATCTTATCCCTCAGGGGGAACACGGAACCTGCACAATGGCATGGTCTGTAGCTACTCTGTGCCAGTATCACACACTGTCAGTCCGTCTTACCACACTGCAGTACCGGAGAGGTGCAGACCCCATTTGGTGGTCAGCTGTAGGCTGCTGTTCTGCATGTGCAATGCATCATGGGTGCTGGTGGGGTTACCCTATCCTGGAAAACAGAGCAGATGGTTTGTGCAGTGACCTGCAGTCCTCTACCCAGCCATTGCTGTGCAACAGGCCATAGAGGTACAGCCTACTGGTTAGTACACTGACATTCTAGGTGGAAGTCATGGATTCGATTCCTCATTGTTCCCTCCTGTCCAAGGCAGATATTTTGCTTGCCTGTGACAGTCATATCTTTGCAGATCCGTGCTGCCAGCCCATAGTACCCTCACCACAGTTGCCAGCAATCCTTATAAGGCATTATAAGGCTCCTAATTAGGCACAGTACAAGGCACGTTATTAGGCACAGTACAAGGCACATTATAAGGCATGTTACAAGGCACCTTTATTAGGCAGAGTACAAGGCACGTTATAAGGCATGTTACAAGGCACCTTATTAGGCACAGTACAAGGCACGTTAAGGCACGTGCCTTGTACTGTGCCTAATAAGGTGCCTTATAATGTGCCTAGTAAGGTGCCTTATAATGTGCCTTATAACGCGCCTTATAATGCACATTACCTGACATGGCTTGCCATAATGATGCCCTGCCCACACCTTTATATGGGCAGCTGTACCTTTACCGTGGAACCTAACGAGAATGACATTACCGCAGTTTAGTAAACATGCCCCTAAGTAACATAAATGTTTACAAGTAACGAGAGGTAGAAGAACATGTGCACAGGTGTTGGAACTATTTACATAGCTGAGAGGGGAAGGAGAGGGGATGGGCTAGTATATCTAGGGGGGGTTCAGGGGGGAGTGGGAAATTCTGTGTATTTGTGAATGTTCATGATGTGTGGCACTCTGTTGGGGGTCAATGCTAAAATGCTCTTGGAAGAGGTGGATTTTTAGTTTCTTTCGGAAGTCCATGGTTGAGCTGATGTTTCTTAATGTGTAGAGTAGTGAGTTCCATAAGGTGGGGGCGTAAAGTATGAAAGCTCTAAGTCATGTGCATTGGTTGCTCTTGCAGATCTGGGTAGGGAGGTTGAGAAGGTTTTATGTGCTGTTTCTTCTTGGCAGTTGCAGATTTTCAGAGGAGATGTTGTTTAGCACCTTGTGAATTGTGGTAAGGACCTTGTATTTTATTCTTGAATTAATGGGTAGCCAATGTAGTAGTTTGAGGAGTGGAGAAATATGATATTGTCTGGATGCTTGGTAGATGGTACATGCTGCGGTGTTTTGGGGAGTTGGGGCAAGTGGTTGGGGCAAGGTACCACAGGCCAGAAGATCAGTGGTTCAAATCCCACTAGAGGACAGCAACCTTGGGCCAGAGGATCTAGTCCCACAGGTGCTCCTTGTGGTCTTGGGCAAGCCACTTAACTCTCCATTGCCCATGTTCCCTGTAAGTATTAGTGTATGTGTCTCATATCCCCTCATGTTAAATGTATCCCCCAACTGCCTTGACCCAGTGAAAAGCAGGATATAAATGCAGCTAAATAAATAAATAAGCTGTAGTGGCAGGAGAGCTTGCTTTGGAAGGCCTTGATATATTGAGTTGCAGTAATCAAAAAGTGGGGTGATAGTGGCTTGGCAGATTGAGCAGAATGTTTCTGTGGTTAGGAGGGGACAAAGGTTTTGCAGCATACTAAGCTTGTAGTAGACAGACTTTGTTGTATACTGGATTTGGGTTTGGAAGTTGAGTTGTTGGTTGAGTGTAATACCTAAGTATCTAATTTCTGTTTTGACTTGGAGGTCAGAGTTACCAATCCTGATTGATGAGGGGAGGTGGGGTGAACATAGGGTCTCTTGTGACATGAAGAATTTTTGTTTATTGTTAAATTGTGAAGGTGGATCTATTTGACTATTTCAGTGAAGCAATCTGTGACTTTTGAATAGTTGGGAGCAGTTGTGGAGAAGGGTGTATAACTCATAATGTTGTCAACATAAATTAGATAATTGACACAGCTTTTAGAAAATTTTGCACAGAGGTTGAATGTAGATGTTAAAAACTAGAGAGGAAAGAGATGAGCCTTGGGGTACACCTTGAGTTAGGGTGTATGGATGTGATCGCTGTGCTCCAATTTTTATTTGATGGCTGCTGTTGGAAAGGTAGGAGTGAAACCATTTGAGGAGGATGTCTTGTATTCCGATGAGATAGAGTTGGTTGAGAAGAATTTGATGAGAAACTGCATCAAATGCAGGTGAGATGTCTAGGAAAAATAGGATGAATCAGTGAGTGAGATGAAAAGGATGAATCCATGTACCATGGATTAGCAGGGAGGTCAGTAAGACTTCCATATTGTAGTGAGGGCAGAAACCATGCTGATGTTGGTCAAGTGGGGCACGTTGATCAATGTATTCCTGGAAGAGGGTCTGAACAGCCTTTTCTAGAATTTTTGCTAAGAAAGGTATACTGGCTAAAGGTTTGAAGCGGGTGAACTGGCCTCCAGGTTCAGCTTTTTTAGAAGAGGTCTGATGGAAGTTTGTTTGAGAGAAGGTGGGATGAATCCTATGAAATAACAATGGATTCAGCACTGATCCCTTTTTCAGTTGGAAGCGGTCTCTCATAATTTATGACTCACTGGGTTATTTCTCTTCATTCGGTCCCTTTTCCTCTCATAAATGTTATTCCATCATTTATGATTTCAAAAATAGCCTTTCACATGATATCCTGTCAAAAGTTTCAGCAAAACTCAGGTAAATTAAATGTTCCTTGTTTTCTTGTATCAAACTTACTGCTGACCATCTGTTAAGAAATCCATATCCTTGGTATTGTTGTTAAGTGCTGTCAAGTTGGTGCTGACTCACGGCGACCCTCTGGATAGTTGTCCTGAACTATTTAAGGTTGTCAGACAAGCGACTTATTATTGATAGAGTGACATCCATAGCTGTTGCTCTATCGATCCATCCTATTTGCTGGCCTTCTTCTTTTGCATTGACCTTCAACCTTGCCAAGCATGATGTCTTTCTCTAATGATCTCAGTCTTCGCAGGATGTGTCCAAAGTATGAAAGTCAAAATCTTGTTATCTGAATTTCTAAAGAAAGCTTAGGTTTGATGATCTCTAGTACCGATTGGTTTGTTCTTCGGGTTGCCATGGAATACACAGTATTCTTCTCCAGCATCATAATTTGAAGGTAATGATTTTCTTCCTGTCTGTGTTTTTCACTGACCATCTTTCACATCCATATGACGTCATTGAAAATAGCATGGCTTGGACAAGTCAAATCTTTGTATGGAGAGACACATCTCTGCTCATGAGAATCTTGACTAGGCCCTTCTTAGCCATTCGGTCAATAGCATTGCATCGTCAGAGTTCTTGATTGCTAGTCATTTCTTTATTGACTATTGATTCAAGTAGATTAAAGTTGTCCATTATTTCTATTTCTTCTCCATCAACAATGAACTTATTGTTCTCCATGGACTAACAGGATTGCATCAGCCACACCTGGTGACGTCCTCTGGGCGGCGCCATAGATACGGAAGTGCTCTCTAGAGCTCAGAAAGGTTCACCAGGTAGCCCACCTTACTGGCCCGCCCCCTAGCCCGGCCAGTATTCTTCCTTCCGCCTTACCAGCAAGACGGACTCTGCTCTCTATCCATCAGCGCTGACACTCAAGCCCAGCCCACAGCCCGCCCCCTCTGCCTGCGGTCCCAGTTAAACCCATTGGCGCCGGGAGTTCTATCGGTGCCGGATCACCCCCGCGCCGGGCGCACGGAGGCAGCAAAGACAGATCGAAGAAAGGGAAACATCGGAGAAGGAGCAGGGGCAGGAGACACAACGGCTCCAGTGACAGCGGCAGCAGTAGTGATCCCAGCTACCGGGCGCAGAGGAACAAACACTCAAAACGCCACCACTGCTCCCCGCATCGCAGAGGTCGAGAAAACCTGCACCGGAGATGCTGGAGTGCACACTGGAGACTTTCAAGTTCCTCCAGCCCTAGCCATAGCGGCAGAAGTAAGTCCAGCTGCAGATCAAGCCACTCCAGCATTTTAAACTTGCTGTCTCAGCTTCTAAGGGAGCCCTCCTCTCTGACCCTCCCCCCACCTCCCTATCAAACGGCTCCCTTAGTGGACAACCCGTTGGATCTTCAGGAGGCAGATCTGGCCATCCCAGACAATCGGACATCCACTCCGGAGAAGTGGCCCCCAGTGAATCCGTCCACGGACAGTACCGCGGAGGAGCACGACGCTGAGGAGGCGGTTGTGGGGTCTGCGTCCCACGAGCATACGACCTTGGAGAAGAGACACTCCCTGGAGGCAGAGGATCCACCACCCCTTCCGAAGGACCTCGCGTACCCTAAGTTTCTTAACAAACTTTTCTGTCAATAGCATTGCGTCGTCAGAGTTCTTGACTGCTAGTCATTTCTTTATTGATTATTGATTCAAGTAGATTAAATTTGTCCATTATCTCTATTTCTTCTCCATCAACAATGAACTTATTGATTTTGCCAGTTATCAAGGATCTTTGTTTTCTTCATATTAAGGTGTAGGCCCATTTTAAGCCTGTTCCTTGATCTTGAGAAGCAAATGTTTCAGATCATCGTCACTTTCAGTCAGTAATGTGGTGTTATCAGCATAGTGAAGATTGGTGAAAGACTCATCAACAATCTTCATACCTCAGTTGTCTTTATACAGTCTTGCTTCTCTGATGATTTGTTCTGCATATAAATTAAACAGATAGGGGGAGAGTATGCAGCCTTGTCGTACATCTTTGCTGATTTTAAAGTATTCTGCTTCTCCTTGTTCCATTCGAACTGTTGCTTCTTGACCACTGTAAAAGTTGTGCATGAGAACTATCAGGTGTTCTGGTATACCTATGCTGCCCAGTGTTTCTCATGATTTACACAGTCAAAGGCTTTGCCATAGTCAATAAAACATATAGATATCCTTTTGTTATTATTTTGTCTTTTCAAGGATCCATCTCACATCCACAATCTTGTCTCGCATTTCTCGGCCTTTTCTGACCATGCTTGCACTTCATTTATGGTTGAAGTCTTCACTGAATGATCTTGAGTAGAATCTTGCTGGCATGTGGAATCAGAGTATTTGTACAATAATTTCCACAGTCAGTCAGATCACCTTTCTTCAGTGTTGGTATGAACACAAATCTTTTCCAGTCAGTTGACCATGATTTTGTCTTTCAAATTTCCTGGCAGAGCCTTGTAAGTATTGTAGTAGTCACATCTGATTGCTATAATACTTCAGTGGGAATGCCATCAGTGCCCAGTGCTTTGTTCTTTGTTGATGCTTTCAGTGCTGCTTCAACTTCTTCTTTCATCACTAACAGTTCTTGACTTTAGTTATTGGTCTGATTAATTTTTATAGCATAATGACTTTGTATATTCTTTTCAGAATAGAGGAGTAGTCTAGTGGTTAGAGCAACAGCCTGGGACCCATGAGATCTGGGTTTGATTCCTACTGGCACACCTTGGGCAAGTTACTTTACCCTCCATTGCTTTGAAAGAAAAGGCCTGGCAATCTACTTCTAGTCATACTTTGCCAAGAAAACCCAGGTGCAGCTGGGTTATCAGGAGTCAGTATTGACTTGATGGCACTTAAGTGGAAAGAATATTTTTTTATCTTGATTCAGTATAAACCCACGTGAGATGGCACAAAGTTTTCACAACAAAACCTTTTAATAGAGGATTCTGGTCTGGTCCTCTTCCTGATTCTTTAGTTGTCTCTCCTTCTGGGCTTGGTTCTTCAATTGGATTTGCTCAGGAACCTACTCCCTATCTCCCTTTACTATTCTCTGGTGGCAAGACAGTGGCTGTATTATTAAAATCCTTTTACCTTGTTTATTAAATCAATAAAAGTATCCCCAAACAAAATGATAATTGGTTAGCCCTAGCTAACCCCCCCCCCTCACCTTTTCACACTCACTCACACACTATTCCCAGCAAGCTGTGGTGATTTCTTCCCCCCCCCAAAAAAAGACTTTGATACTGCTGTCATTAAAGACCTGCCAGTAAACTAAAAGCTTTCTACTTTTAAAAGCAATTCTGCTTTTAGCCAAAATTAACCTTCTCCAAAGCTGTAACTGATATCCAGGTAAGCGGTGGCAAGTAGCAACAGTTTGTCAGTTCTTTTTTTCTCTCAGATCAGATTTTTAAAATTCAGGCTGACTTTTTAATCAGAAATTTTTCCTTAAAGCTGGTACCTGTTCACAGACTCTTATGAGCACATGTCCCAGTCTTAACACCAATGCTCAGCTTTAGACTCAGGAAAAAAATCAACTTCTACAATATAGCTGAGTATCACTTTAAAGTGATTTTCTCTCAGCTTTCACAAGAACCTCTAATCAAACCAGTTTTAAAACTGGCAGTGCTTGTCAGTATCATCCAAACCTGTTAGCTTTTAACAGCAAACACAAGTCGAAACTTCAACCTGCCTCTGACTAGTGAGCCCTCTTCAAATTAATTTTTCTGGCTCCAAAAATTAATTATTCGAAAGCCCAGTTAATCTCTTAACAAAACCTAATAAAGTTGCTTCAGAAGTGTCAAAAAAAATCTTTTAAGGAGATTCTTCTCCAAAAATGTTAAGCACCCCGATTTCTCAAATCCTTAAAATAACCCCTCTCACACAGACACAGTCATCACTCCTCTTTCTTTCTCAATAGAAAACCTTTCAGCTCAAACACTCACAGCATTCCAGCAGCCAAGAAAAAGTACTCAGTCCAACAAAATAATTCCAGGAACCTCTCAAGCCACAACCTTTCCTTGAAAATATTAAAAATTCCTCCCATTAAACCCCAATCACACCTTTTCATAATTTTCAGCACTGCCACTTTAAATCTGGAGAGATTAGAAACAACTGATAAAACTGCATCATTAACACTGCATTCCTGAGTAAGAAACAGATTTACACAGGGCTCCCGGGAGAGATCCCTGCTCAGCCTCATCACCTGCTGCCTTGTGCTATGCTAATTAGCATTCATGCTCAGCATACAGCTCTCTCTACATGTGGATTAACCCCTGGGAATTTAAACTTTTATTTTTATAATTAATTCTGGCCCTGGGATGTCACCTCTGCACTTGCTGCCTTGCTGCCTACAGCTGCGAATTCACAGCAAAATGCCCCCTTTAAAAGTAATTAAAATATTTCTCCTGGGCTCCTCAGCTCTTTGTCTGCCACCTCTACCTGTTTAGAACCCCCCCCCCCCCTGGATTCCTCTGGTTCTGCCCACCAATGCCTCTTGCCCTTTTAAGGCCATCCCCACCCCCATGACAGGCCTCAAAGCAAGCCTTAATGTGCTGCGCATGCTTGCCCTGGAGCCCCACTGATGCCTTCAGCCATCTTTGGACCTCATCTGGCTCCTGATAGCCAGAAGCAGGCTTGGAGCTCGCCAGAAGCATCGGACACTCTCCCAATGCCTCCAGCACTGCCAACAGTGCCGGCGCTGCTGCGATCCACGGCCTTTTGCCTCCCAGCTGCAGTCCATGGTATCAGCCTACTTCCAGCCCTCAGCCCCTCATAAACCACTTTGCTGCCTTGTCCAAAAAGTGGTATGTAAAACAAGAAGTGGTATATAAAAAAACAAAACGATAAACTATAAACTACTCTGCCCGTTGGCTGTGGCAGTCCCGATTGAGATCCCAATCGCGGTAGTGATCACGTCTTTAAAAAAAATTATTTAAGTTAATTTGAATTCTGGCCTTGCTCTCTGTGCCACGGGGCCCCTTTATTTATTTATTCAATGTAGCCATGCTTCCACAGCAGCTCCTGCGGTTCTAACCTCTTTTATTTAATTACTACTACTATTTAGCACTTATAAAGCGCCACGCAGTACTGTACTGCTAACCTACAAGAGGTAGCCAACATACAAGAGACAGTCCCTGCCCATCAGAGTCATGCCAAACCAACTTTTTAAAATTTATTTTTAACTTCTTCCATGCTGTCTTTTTATTTGCTGCGAAGCATTGCAGCAACCTCAGTCAGCACCAGCAACGGGTCAGGAACCCTGCAGAGCCCAGGTAAATAAACAGTTATTTATATTATAACCCATAGGTTACAGCAGCATCATTCAACATCGATCCTTGAGCATCTTTTAGCATTCCAATTCGAGGCTGGAATTTTCTCTTTAACCCTCATAGCTTTAGGAAAGTAGATCTTGTTTTTCCTCAAATAGTTTCTGACTCTATTTCCTTGCATATATCATTGTAGTACTTCTTATCTCATCTTGCTGCACATTGGAAATCTCTGTTACGTTCTCTGGTTTCCTCTCTTTCTCCTCTGGCGTTAGCTTCTCTGCAGAGGGTCAATTTTCAGTTTCTTTGGTTGTCCATTTACGTGTGTATTTATGCAGTCCACCCAAACGCTGTTCAAACTTTGGCCATACACATACCCACAATGAAAGTATGTGCCTTCAAGCTAATACACATACTTATAAATTAAGGACAAGGACAGACATGAAAGCCCATTTATGCACGTAAATCACTAAAATACCCTGATTTTAAAACCTCCGAATACAACATAAGAAAACAGAAGTACTCTTCATTACGAGGAACCCTAACTTTACCCCACCACAATATCTTAAAGTAAAAGAAGCTGAGTTACAATCTAAACCTTCAATACGTTACCTGGGAGTCACTTTGGATCAACGCCTGGACATGAAGGCCCACATAGGAAACACAGTCAGAGCAATATACTACAAGATCCACTCACTTAGGCATTTATGATCCATGCTGGAACCAAATGATTTCAGGACAATCTACCAGGCGTTGATCATACCTCATTTTGACTATGCCATTGCCATCCTACAAGGTCTTCCCCAATCCACCTTGAACCCGCTGCAGCTCGCCATGAACGCGGCAGCAAGGGTCCTCCATGGAGCCTCCAGGAGTGACCACGTGATGCCTCTGCTGATACAGTTACATTGGCTACCCATCCAGGCTAGAATCATTTTCAAGACCTTGTTACTCACTTTTAAAGCTGTTAACAAGCTCTCCTCTGCATCCTTAACTGCCCTCATCCATACCACATCTCCAAATAGAGCAAGAAGATCCACGGCTATAAACTCTCTAAAAGTCCCGAAAGCACTAACAGATTGCACTACCTCTACAGCCAATAGGGCCTTTAGTCTCAGTGCGCCAAGATGCTGGAATGCATTACCCCCAGGTATCCGGGCTATTAAGAGCCTAACACAGTTTAGGAAAGCCCTCAAATTCCACCTTTTCAACAAGTACCTCATAGAGCCCAACGACACCCCATAGAGGCCAACGATACAATTCGCTAAGCAAATATATGGAATCTCAACAACACGCCAAGACAGATACTCTAACCCTTAGTGGTGCATATGATTCTATGAAACCCTCCTGTTCATATGACTCTATGTAGCAAGTTTTGTAAATAGTTTAGCCCTGTTATCCAAGTTTTTTGCCCTGTTATCTGTAAACTCATACGTGTTAACTGTACTGAGCATTTATGTTCCATGTAAACCACACTGATGCTGAATAGTGCGGTATATAAGAGACTGTAAATAAATAAATAAATAAATAAATTTATGCATGTGGAAGGCACACAACCCTACATGGCTTCTTATAAAATGACCCCCTATGGGTTTTTTTTAGAAAGGCTATTCATATTTTGGACATCTGAAAATGGGCATTCGGACATGTAAATCGGAAACATCCCTGGACCCATTTTAGAAAACAGGTATAAAGACATCCCGGAGCAAGCACGTCCATGTAGCATTGGGAGCAGGGAGGAGACAGGCCTGTGCGGAGCAGTAGAGAAGCAGGTCATGGTGCAATTTCAGACTGGCACAAGCACGTCTGGCCCTGGTTGTTGAGGTGTTCCTGCCTATACCTGCTCCTGACCATGAGTAAATTGCAAAAATGTGATCGTTTCATGGCTGCAACGCTTCCAGGGGGAAGAGCAAAATGTGCTTTCATTGCTAGTTAGTATTTAGTGATCAATGACATCAGCATGTAAATACATACTTCTAACATATTACTGGCCTGCCACTGCACATCAGAGTTTCTAAAATGGGCTACCGAGAGCTTGGAGTCGTGTTTTGAATCAATGCCCGGGGTGAAGTCTGCGTGTATGTGTGGGTGCTCAACCGAGGAACCTGGGGTTCCTCACACAGCTGGGGGGGGGGGGGCGGGTGTGCTGATAGGTGGCGGGGAGTAGAGGGTGGATACGGAGGGTGTAGTAGGTAGTAGGTGTATTGAGGAGCATGGTGTGCGGTATGTTTGGTGTGCCTGTGGGCTCTTCTTTCTTTGTTTTCTCGTTCCTTTGCCAACCTGAGCCATCACCTTTGTTCTGTATTTCTGGATGAAGGATTCTCCTTGATATTCTGTGGCATCCTTTGTTGGTCTGTTAATTGTGCAAAGCCACTTTGTAGGTTATTGGCATGGGGAGGCATAAGTTTTACATACCCACTGGGGGTTTTGCAATAATTGTATGTGGGGGGAGGGTGTTTGGGCGGGGGGAGTTGAAGGAAAATGGAAAATGTAAAAATGTATGTCTGTGTCTTCTTTCTGGCTCCTGGTACTGGGACATTTTTGTCCAGGGGTGTGTTTTATTTGTTTCTTCAATAAAAACAGATTGAACATAAAAAATGGCAGGCTGGGATGTGCAAATCTCATAACATAGTCACCTCCCTTTCTGAAATACCTCTGCTGGCGCATCCAAGTACCTGGTTCTGTGGGTGTTCAATTTGAGGACATCCACATTTGTGAAATGGCCTAAACCCTTGTACGTGCCTGGCTATGTGCACAGGTCCTGTCTCCCAGAATTGGTTACTGGGGTATTCATCTTTCGGGGTGCAAATGCAGCAACTTTACAAGGCAGTTATACACGCCTCCGTTCATTGCTGTCATGCCCTTGGGTTTTTGGATGTTCTGCTCTGCACGTCTCAGATTCTTCCTAGATGCCCTTCTGTATAAGTGTTCGTTGGGGTGAAGAATGAGCAAAGCAGGGTTGGGGCCAGCCCTTATGCATCAGCATGGATTCTATGCCTGTATCTTATAAGTTACACGCATAAACCTAGCTTCTTACCAGCACACACGACACAAAGTTACTCCTGCCTTGGAGTGGGCGTAACTTGGCAGCTATTTTATAATGGCACAAAGGCACATATGTTGCTTTTTCTAAAAGTAGTGAAAAATCTGCACCCTGTGTTTCTTCACAGCCTAGGAGTCATGTTATAAAATTACTCCCTGTATCTATCGGTGGTTTAGTTCCCAAGTTTGCCTAAGGCAACCAGCAAATGCTGAGTCCATGATCATTTATTTGACACTACAGCAGCAGCCAGTAAGGAAAAGATTTGGACATGAGCATAGAAGTGCCGAAACGCTACCAGTGTCGGTTTGTGCAATTTCTGGTGTAGCGTTTTCTGTCTTTCAATTTGTTTTAGTGGCATTCTAAATAAATATGGATCTTAGCAGTAAATGATGATGAGTTCTCAAGCACTGGCAAGTTATGTAGCACACCAGCACAACTTATACAATATCAGAGAAGGGCTTTTTTCCATTATTGTGTATTATTAGATTAAGAGAAAAAAAGCAAAGATTTGAGTGGTTTACTTTGCTGTAGGCTACTTGACATGTTAAGATTATTGCGTGTTTTTCCCCCTTCGCTCATTTTTTATATTGATTTTGGATTGGGAATATGAGGTTTCTTGGGTACTTTACATTTTTGGTTGATGAAAGCAATCTCTTACAATTTTTGCTTTTGCTTTGTGCCTGTAGATGGCTCCAACCAGTTGGTGAAAACCGGACAGAACCCTTCCACCTAATGTCCTCCTTTCTAAAAGCAGCACTGAGCATATGTAATAGCTAAGAAAAATTTTGAAACTTAATATATGAGAATAAAATGTAAAATGCTTACTTTCTAATTCTTTCCTTTGCGAGTGATCGGGAGGCTGTCGGTCAAGCGGACATTTTATTGTGACCCTATGTGTTGGACAGCAGCTGCCGGCTAATTTGCTGTTTGGTAATTCAAGCTATGGCTTCAGGCAAGTGAAGATGCTGTGTGCAGCAGCGGGCATGTGATCAAAATTACCAGCATTTTGAAAATACAATGCATAATGTATTATACGTAAGTATTGGAGGACTTTGTAGTAGTTGAAAAACGTTAAGAAGAGGAAAGGAATTATTTTAGATATGTGGGATTGAAACTGAGACACAGAGGTTGGGACTTATTCAGTTCTCCTCAACATGGCGGGGTTAATAAGGAAGCGCGGAACACATGTAGATTGACACGCGTGTGAAGTGGGAGGCAGCATTTTACAAATTTACATGTGCAAAAGATGAACAGAGAAAGCCAAGAACTCTTAAGAATTGACTCATAGGGAGATTCTCTTTTAGGGAACGGTTGTGAAAACTACTGAGGTGTAGAAGCGAGTTCCTATCAGTAGGCTTCCGATAAAGTGTAGTTATAAATCCTTCAGGTGAGTTTTTAATCAATATGTCGAGATATGCTATTTGATCCGAACTGTAAGAGAAATCAAATTGCAAATGTGGATCACAAGTTTGAGACATAAAGATTAGCGACGTCCGGTGCCACTGAGGAACCCATGGCGACACCCTTTATCTGTTGATAATAAAGCAAAAAAGGTTTCCCTGATATGTATTCAACAGCTAACACCATCCTATGTAAGAGACTCATCACATATGATTCAAATGTTGAATACATATCAGGGAAACCATACTGGGATCCTTCTGGTAACTTTAGATATAAAATCTATCTCCAGGAACAAGCAGGAATGTAGTCATCACATATGGGTATCGTCGGTACTGACGGAGCCTGCGCGGGAACGCTCCCCAGCGTCCAATCAGAAAGCTTTTGGGAACATCCCACAGCGCCTGCGTGCTGCCTTCCCGCCTTTCCCAGCTGCCTCTCTCCAGTTCTTCTTTTTCCGCGGAGCCAGCAGGTCGTGTTGCTGTCACCGCACAAGAATTCTTTCTTGTTTTTTTCTTTTTTGTGGTCGCGTCTGCCTTCCTCGATGCTCTACCGGTACCGCCGGTCTTTTCTTTCTTATTCCTGTAAAAAAATATATATATATTCTCTTTTTCTTTTTCTTCAGGTGCACGCGCCCTTTTGGGCCTTGGGCCCAAAGATTTCCTTACCATGGAGAAACCTGCTTCAGGTTTCAAAAAGTGCACCAAGTGTGGCAGTACCATTTCCGTCACCGACACCCATGAATGATGTCTAAAATGTTTAGGTCCTGACCACTCCATCACGGATTGTATGTCCTGCTCCATGATGTCTAAAAGAGGTCGACAGAACAGAGCTGCTAAGCTCAGTACCCTGTTTCCCTCTGATGCAGCTTCGGTGGCATCAACGTCTTCCAGGGCTTCTTCTTCCTCCCGTGGATCTCAGGTAACTAAACATAAATCCAGCCGGTCCTCGAAGGGTAGATCCCCTTCTGAGCATCAAGATGTCTCTGGTGTTGCCCTCGAGAATTCTGCACCGGCAAAATTACCCCGGCGGGAGGCTTCGGCTTCCAAAGCATTATCGGGGTTCCAGGATGTTTTCGAGGCCTCGATCTCGGCAGAACTACTGGTGCCATGCTCTGGGGTACCGGCAGTCTCCTCTGGTACCGACATCCAGGCATTGGCAGTGTTGATAGACCAGAGAGTTCTGGCTATGGAACGCAGTCTGGCGGTTCTCCTTGCGGCATCGAAGCCCTCGGAACTGCGACAGACAGTCCCACCGGTACCGACACCGCCATCGGTATCGGTATCAGTACCGGTACCGATAGCATCGACATCGGCATTGGTGTCTGCTTTGCTGGTACCCAGTCATCCGATGACCTTCGGTACCGATACCCCAGTATTGGTTACTCCCGGTACTGACTTTGGTCGGTACAGGTATCGGGCTCTTCAAGAGCATCCAGACAGACGATACATCGAGTCCTCAGAAGAATCTGAGGATTCTGACAGTTCTGTCGATGCAGCGATGCTTCTCCCAGAGGAGCCCTCCTCCCCTAAACGCAGGATGTCTCCTCCTGAGGATATTTCCTTCCAAGATTTTATCAGGGAGGTGGCTCGGGGCCTGTCCCTTACTGTGGCCCCTGAAACAGAGCCAAGGGCCAAGGAGTTGGAAATTCTACAATATCCCAAGGCTCCTAAGGAGGCAGCTACCTTGCCCATTCATGAGATTTTATATGATCTCATGTTGAGGATGTGGGAAACACCTCTTACCACCTCTCCTCATTCTCGTAGACTAGATACTATGTATCGGGTCCCTCCTTGTCCTGGGTTCCATAAGACTCAGCTTCCTCACCACTCTATTGTAGTGGAGTCAGCTATGAGAAGGATTAAGAGTGCAAAAAGGCATGCCTCTAATCCTCCAGGACGTGAGTGCAGAACTCTGGATGCTTTTGGACGTCGAGTCTTCCAAGCTTCCATGCTTTCTGCCAGGATCAGTTCCTATAGTCTCTACATGGGAATGTTCCTGAAGGAGGTCACAGATCATTTAGAGGCTTTCAGTCCTTTCCTTTCTGAAGATAAAAGACAGGATTTTCTCGCTTGGGTCAAACATGCCCAAGATGTCTCTAAATTTTCCAACCATGCAGCCTTTGACTGCTTTGAGTGCATAAGCAGAACCTCGGCTATTGCCATAGGGGCACGTAGAATTGCTTGGCTCCAGGCATCTGATCTAGAGCTCTGGGTACAAGACAAATTGGGAAATATCACTTGTACTGGTGAGAACCTGTTTGGTAAAGATTGGCAGGAAAAAGTCAATGAAATGGATGCTGAAAATTCCACCTTGGACAGACTGTCCAAGTCCACTGCTGATCCTGCTAGAAAGAAATTGTTCAAGAAACCATTCTTTTCTAAAAAGAAAAGATTTTACCCTGCTTATGTTCAGCAGGGATGTTCTGCAGGTCAGCTTGCCAAGAAAGGTCAGCAACCACCCAAACAGAAGAAAGCAAAGGCTGCTAGGCCTCAACCGGCCCAGCAGGCTCAGCCTCCACAGGGCCTTTGACTCTCATCTAGAGAACTTAGCCTTCCTGGTTCTCGGGGGACCAGAACCTTCCACCATTCCAGGAAGGTTATGTCATTTTGCTCCCAGATGGGGGCAAATAACAGCAGAGCATTGAACACTCTCCATCATAAAGGAGGGGTACAAGCTTCATTTTTCAAGCATGCCCACTCACACAATAGTAAGGCAGTTCAATTCTCCGACCTCTCTCATCAACCTGTTAGGTCAGGAGGTCGCTATCCTTCTTGCCCAAAGGGCAATAGAAGAAGTACCCCTTCATCAACAGGGTACAGGGTTCTATTCCCCTTATTTTCTTATCCCAAAGAAAACAGGGGGTTACAGACCTATCTTAGACCTCAGAGAATTGAACAAATATCTTGTCAAGGAGAAATTCAAAATGATTTCTCTCGGATCTCTGCTGCCATACCTTCAGAGTCAGGATTGGCTTTGTTCTCTAGATCTCAAGGATCCGTACACCCATGTTCTCATCCATCCAACTCACAAAAGGTTCCTTCGGTTCCTTTTTCAGGGAAAGCACTACCAATACAGGGTGCTTCCTTTTGGCCTGGCCTCAGCACCAAGGGTGTTCACGAAATGCATGGCTGTTGTAGCAGCATTTCTCCGCACTCTAGGGATATTCGTCTTCCCTTACTTGGACGACTGGCTCATTCAAGTCCCAACAGAGTCAGAGGCCAGGACTTCTCTATCTATCTTTTATATGTAATGTCTTTTCATGTCTATTAGAATATTTGGCATGGCGGTCGGATTTGTTTTAGGCATGAAGAGTTGGTATTTATGTGTATTCCTTCCTCAAGAAAGAGTTCATGCAAAAGGTTCATGGAATAGTTGATATTGTTTTTTAAATGAAGAAGTTTATTAGCCATTCATGCACATGGGGGAGTGGCTAGCTGTCAATCTCTGACGTCATCTTTTCTTCCCGCGCGATTTGATCCTTTAAAGTACAGCGTAGCCGCCAGCGTCTCTTGACAACGTGAATATTAGTGGATCGGCCTGCAAGTATATTTTACTGAGACAAGGTGGTAATTGCACAAAAACAAATTGAGTTAGCCAAGAAGAGGTAAGAGATCGATTTATTATTGTATTGATTTATGTTTCGGCAACGGAGCTCTCCCCGCAATGGGTTTAAATGGTTGCTAGCTGGTCAGCTGTAATATTGTTCACATCCGAGGGAGTTCGTTACGAAAGTTTCAAAAAATGTTTAAAAAAGATAAGAACGATTAGGTTGCCCCTAAGATAGGAGTCCATGTCGATTTTCACGTAATAGCATATATTTCATTTTAATCTTGTGATAATAGTAATTGTTTCCGGCACAGTTTCATTCTTTTTAATCACAGTGCAGCCGCCAGCATCTCTTGGTAATAAGAATAGGTGTATGTCGGCAGACAAGTACGGAGCACCAAAATTAGCATTTTTTGCAAAACTGTTGCGGCTCAATTTGTTTAGTAGAGGTAAGAGATTGTGTGTCATTAGTATTATATTTTCATTTTAATGTTTTGAAACAATAGCCCACGAGTATGACAGAATGATTGCAAATTCTCATACATACACAATATTAAAATATTTTGCACTATTTGTGTGCATGAGTTCCCACTACGATCCTGTTGCGCTTTTCCTTGGTTGGGCCTTTCCTCTAATTGTGGATATTACAGTATTAGATTCGCCCATTTATAATAGTCCTCTATTCTCTCATTGTAGTAATCACAGTGTGGCAAGGTACAGATAATAGAACACAAAGGTATGGTTTTAATATGTATACAATTTTGAATTACTATAGGTTATATTGGGTTTTTTTTATATTTCGTGGTTTGTTTTGTCATTTTTTAAGAGGTTTCATGGTATTTATTATGTGATATTTATAATCATGAATTATTTATATGGATTGTTTTATATATGCATATTTATTTATTTATTCATTTATTCAATGTGAGATCTTTTGCTGTACTTTAATAGTGCCTTTATGATTTGTTTTGTATACTCGTTTTTAATTGTAATTGGTTTTAATTATTTATGGATGTTTTAATATGTTTTTATGTGTTTTGTAGCCAAAAGCCCCTGATGAAGGCATAAGCGAAACACAGCCTGTGTCGGGCCTGGCTTTATGAGTAAGATTGTTCTAATAAATTATTCCTTCCTTGCTATCCACGTTTCCTGACTGGTTCCAACAGAGTCAGAGGCCAGGACTTCTCTATCCTGCACAATGCGGATCATTCAGTATTTAGGGCTGGTAATAAACATCCCAAAATCCAGTCTGACTCCTACTCAGTCTTTGGAGTTCATAGGAGCTCTCCTGGATACCACAAAGGCAAGGGCCTATCTTCCCCAGGCCCGTTGCCTTCGCTTGGTGCAGTTAGCTTCTCAAGCAGTGCTAAAGCCTCATCTAACTGCTCGAGAAATCTTACAACTACTAGGCCACATGGCATCCACCGTGCATGTGGTTCCCTATGCTCACCTCCACATGAGGGCAGCTCAGTGGACTTTATCCACCCAATGGACCCAGGCATCAGGATGCCTGTCAGACAAAATAGCAAACACAAGTCGCCTCATTTTGTCCCTCCGGTGGTGGAAGTCCACTCAAAACCTGTTGCTGGGGTCCCCTTTTCAGCAACCCTTACCCCAAGCAACTCTCACAACAGATGCTACTCCAATGGGTTGGGGAGCTTATCTGCAAGACCTCTCCACCCAGGGCACCTGGTCTCCACAAGAGAGTCATCTACATATCAATCTCTTGGAGCTCAGAGCAATCTTTCTTGCTCTGCGAGTGTTCCACACCCTGCTCAGCTACAAGACAGTCCTCATTCATACGGACAACCAAGTAGCCATGTTCTATGTGAACAAGCAGGGGGAACAGGCTCTCTGTCGCTTTGCAACGAAGCTTTGCGACTATGGGCCCTCGCCAGAGAGCATCAGATTCATCTTCTGGCAGTGTATCTTCCAGGCATTCAAAACTCTTGGGCAGACAGACTCAGTCGAGTTCTGCTTCCACACGAGTGGTCTCTGCATGCAGACCAGGTGGCCAGGATATTTCAACTTTGGGGAACCCCGGACATAGACCTCTTTGCAAGTCCATAGAATGCTAAACTTCCCCGGTTCTGTTCCAGAACTCCGGCTCAGGGAGCTCAGACCAGGGATGCTTTCCTCCTTTACTGGGGTCAAGACTTTCTGTATGCCTTTCCACCCATTCCCCTAATTCCCAAAACCCTGTTCAAGCTTCAGAGAGACAGAGGCCATATGATTCTCATAGCTCCACATTGGCCACGGCAAGTGTGGTACCCTCTGCTTCTACATCTCTCTCAAGCTCCCTCCCTGGAGTTAGGGTCTGCTCCAGATCTCCTATCCCAGGAGGATGGCATGTTATGGCATCCCAATCCCCAGTCTCTGCATCTCAGGGCTTGGTTGCTGAAGGCCTAGATCTCCATGATCTTAATATCCCTCAACAAGTGAAAGATATTCTTCTTGCTTCCAGGAAACCTTCCACAAGACACTCTTATGCTTTCAAGTGGAAAAGGTTTACCATATGGTGTTCACAAAAGGCTCTTAACCCCCTTGCGATACCTCTGGAATCACTGCTGGAGTATCTCCTTCATTTATCCAATGCAGGTCTTAAGACTAACTCAGTAAGAGTCCATTTGAGTGCTATTGCAGTTTCTCTTAAGCCTCTAAATGGACAGCCTATTTCCTCTCATCCTCTTATAGCAAGATTTATGAGAGGCCTTCTTCTAACTAAGCCTCCCATTAAGCCACCACCGGTGGCATGGGACTTAAACCTGGTTCTTGGGCAGCACATGAAGCCAACTTTCGAACCTTTAGCTACTACCTCCTTGAAATTCCTTTCTTGGAAGGTTATCTTTCTCATTACAATCACATCAGCACACCACATTAGTGAGTTGCAAGCGTTAGTAGCTAATCCACCTTATACAAGGTTCCATCATGACAAGGTAGTCCTTAGGACTCATCCACACTTTATGCCTAAGGTGATCTCGCCTTTTCATCTGAACCAAGCGGTCTACCTACCTATGTTTTTTCCAGGGCCTCATGCATCAGATGCAGAGAGGAATCTTCATACCTTGGACTGTAAAAGAGCTTTAACTTTTTACTTACAAAGAACACAGCAACATAGAAAGTCCTCTCAACTCTTTGTTGCTTTTGATCCTTCTCATTTGGGACTTCCAGTCTCCAAGAGAACACTGTCTAACTGGATTGCTCAGTGTATTTCCTTTGCCTATCAGAGTAAGAACCTTTCTCCGGAGGGCCATGTCACAGCTCACAATGTGAGAGACATGGCAGCCTCAATGGCTCATCTGCACTCTGTGTCTATCGACGACATCTGTCGAGCAGCCACTTGGGCCTCGGTTCATACCTTTACAGCCCATTACTGCTTGGACAAGGACTCCCGCCGGGATGCCTTGTTTGGTCAGGCTGTTCTTCAACACCTGTTCCATACCTAATCAACTCCTACCCACCATCCCTGGTAGGATGCCAGAGATCCATGGGGGAAGTGGAGCCCTCTTCAGGGGCACACAACTTCTGGGGTCTCTTCCTGGCACCTAAAGCTAGGGAGTCCCCATATGTGAAGACTACATTCCTGCTTGTTCCTGGAGATAGCATAGTTACTCACCTGTAACAAGTGATCTCCGGGAACAGCAGGAATTTAGTCCTCACAACCCACCCACCTCCCCTAGGAGTTGTATCTCTCTATCTATCTCTTTCCTTTCCCTCTCTCTCTCTTTGTCTCAGCTTTAAAACTCAACTGGAGAGAGGCAGTTGGGAAAGGCGGGAAGGCAGCACGCAGGCGCTGTGGGATGTTCCCAAAAGCTTTCTGATTGGACGCTGGGGAGCGTTCCCACACAGGCTCTCTCGGTACCGACGATACCCATATGTGAGGACTAAATTCCTGCTGTTCCCGGAGATCACCTGTTACAGGTGAGTAACTATGCTTTTTACACCAACATTCCTCAAAATGCAGCGATTGATATTCTAGAAAGTTATCTCATAACTAGGCCTAGACCAGTTTGCACTCCGACCTGTTTCCTCATTCGATTGGCCACCTTAATATTATGTAACAACTTTTTTTGCTTTCAGGATCTTTATTACCAATAGATAAAGGGTGTCGCCATGGGTTCCTCAGTGGCACCGGACGTCGCTAATCTTTATGTCTCAAACTTTGAAAAAACCTTTTTGACCTCACATCCTTATAAGGCACAAATAAACATGTGGAAACACTACATCGATGATGTATTCCTCATATGGGAATGCACTGCGAGTCAATTAATTGTTTTCATTAATTGGCTTAATTCTTGTGATCCACATTTGCAATTTGATTTCTCTTACAGTTCGGATCAAATAGCATATCTTGACATATTAATTAAAAACTGACCTGAAGGATTTATAACTACACATTATCGGAAGCCTACCGATAGGAACTCGCTTCTACACCTCAGTAGTTTTCACAACCGTTCCCTAAAAGAGAATCTCCCTATGAGTCAATTCTTAAGAATTCGCAGGCTTTGTACTAAAGACGATGATTTTGAGGCTCATGCGGCTGACATGAGCAGAAGATTTAGAGACCGTGGATATCCATCTGGTTGCATCGAAAAAACTTTATATCAAGCCCATTTATCAGATAGGACAGCTCTTCTACAAGGTCATGTACCTGAAAAAACTAACAACATTGTTTGTACACTTACATTTTCAGAACATTCTAGAGAGATTGCTAGTATATTGCGAAGAGCTTGGCATATCCTTGACCCTCTTCCTTGTTTAAAAGACACCAAGCTTCTTGTGGCTTACAAGAGGTGCTTTAATATAAGAGACATCCTGGGGCCCTCTGACCTTAACAAACCCCGATTTATTCCCAAGCCTTTGGACATTTCAAGTGTGGTAAATGTAGCGTTTGTGAAAATACATTAGTAACAAGAAATGAATTTGTGAAACCAGGTTCCACATATAAGGTGCCTATAAAAGATTTTGCTAATTTCGAGACTGCAAATGTAATCTATTTGATTACTTGTCCTTGCAATCTATGCTATGTTGGCAAAACCAAGAGGAGTATAAAAACACGTATAATAGAACATAAGAGCAACATTCGTAGATAAGCCCCTAGTGGAGCATTGGGTGGAAGCCCAACACTCACTCATTGATCTCCAATTTTTGGTTCTTAAAGTGGTACGGCCCCACTGGCGGGAGGGGGGTGGGGGGGGTGGGGAGACTTGGATAAGCTCCTCCTACGCCTGGAACAAAGATTTATATATGAACTCCGCACACTACATCCGTTGGGCCTTAATCAAGAAGTGGATTTGTCAGTTTTCCTGTAAAAGTTCCATTAATTTTGCCACTTTCTCTTCCCCTTCCCTTTTTCCCTCCTTCCCCCCTTTTTACCCTTCCCCTCTTTCCCCCTCCCCTCTTTCTCCCTCCCTTTCTTCCCCCTTTTTCCCCTCCCCTTCCCTTTTCTTCCCTCCCCCTCCCTCCCCTTCTCTTCCCTCCCCCTCCCTCCCCCTCCCTCCCCTTTTCCCCCTCCTCCCTCTCCTCTTCCCCCTTTTCTTTCCTGCCCTCCTTTTCCCCCTTCCCTCCTTCCACCTCTTCCCCTCCCCCCTCTCTCTCTCTCTCTCTGTTTTTTTCTCTCTCTTCTTCCCCCCTCTCCCCTCCTCCCTTCCTCCTCCCCTCCCTCCCCCTTCCTTACCCTCTTCCTTCCCCCCTCCCTCCCTCTTCCCCTTCCCTCCCCTTCTCTCCCCTTTTTCCCCTTCCTCTCCCTTTCCTCCCCTCCTTTACCCCCTTCTCCCCCTCCCCTCCCCCCTTTTTCTTCCCTTTCCTCCACTTCCCCCTCCCTCCTCCCCCCTCCCCTTTCCTCCTTCTCCCCCTCCCCCTTTCCTCCCCTCTCTCCCCCCTCTTTTCCCCCTCCTTTTTCCTTTTCTCCCCTCCTCTCCCTTCCCCCTTCCCCTTCCCCTTCCCTTCCTACCACTCCTTCTTTCTCACCCCCTCCCCCTTCTCCCTTTCCCCTTCCCCCTCCCCTCCTTCCCCCCTTCCCCCTCCCCTCCACCCTTCTTTATTCTTCTTCGATTTGCTTATCATTATTTACCCATCATTTATCACAATTTCATTGTCAGATTTCATTAGACAGTTGTGTTAAATTTTTCATGTATCCCCATTAAGGGTAAATTAGTGCTCTTTTTCATAAGCTGCAAGAAAACATATACTGGACTTAGTATCCCCCCCTTTTAGGTGGCTTCATTTATAATACCTTTTGATTTTTTTCTTCGTTGATATTTGATTCAATTTTATAAGTATTTTTTAGAATAAGTTCCTTTGCAGTGCATGTCCGCGCATCTATGACCCTTCACCTTATGAGAGCAGGAAAACGCTAGTATTTTTTGGAAAGTAGAAGCGCAGGGCATTTCATTCTGAACAAGCAAACAGTGCAGCATGTATCGAACGGTAAGCTCTTTTGGTCTTTCCTTTATACAAAACATTTTTATTTTTTGGAAATGCCTTTTTTGACCACATATTGCTTTAATGCTGAAGATATTTTTGCTTTAATGTTGAAGATATTTTCAATTACTGGATAATAGTATCTTACAGAATCGGGCAATAGTGTTTAGCTTTATGCCCTAAAGGGGTTCCATTCCATACAAACAGACGGTGTAGAGTGCACTGATCGGTGAGAGTTTCCCCCCCCCCCTTTTTTCCTTTTTCAAAGAACAAGTCTTCTATTATACAACCTTCATTTTTGATAATGCTTCATTTAATTACGGAGTACTTTAATGTTGAGGTGATGTAGTTTGAAGACATTTTTAATTATCAGGCAATAGTATTTTATAGAAGGGGGCAATAGTGTTTAGTTTTATGCCCTAAAGAGGTTTTATTCTGAACGAGCAAACTGCATAATGTACATTAAACGGCAAGCTTTCTTGTCCCCTTTTTTTTTTTTTTTAAGTACAATCCTTTTTAATATACAACTTTCACTTTAGAAAATGCCTCGTTCAATTACGGAGTGCTCTGTTTTGAAGCAGTGAGGTTTGAACACAATTCTAATTGTCGGGCAGCAGTATCCTATAAAATCGGACAATCGTGTTTAGATTTATGCCCAAAAGAG
Organism: Ichthyophis bannanicus; assembly: GCA_033557465.1. NCBI lineage: Eukaryota > Metazoa > Chordata > Amphibia > Gymnophiona > Ichthyophiidae > Ichthyophis > Ichthyophis bannanicus. The sequence goes on from CM066033.1 coordinate 553,229,667, forward strand.
GTCTTATATTCAATTCAAATATCTATTTATGCACTAAGAGTTCTCTATTTCATAATCATTCTTCATCTCTATCTTGTTTCTTCAAGTGCCCATTATCTTTATTATTTTTATAATTTTACATTCTATGGTGGCTTAATAAATGATGCATTTTTAAAAAAATAATGTATGAGTTTTTTAAACAAATATTAGGCAAGTATCACATCATTAGATTTGGAGCTTTTCTCATTAAATGCAGTATGTTTCATACTTTAGTTTCTTTTTGGGTATGCGGTTTCTCATATTTCGATGATACTCTCTAATGGCATTGTTCTAATATTTTTATGTACCTTCTATATGACTATATTTTTATGCCTTTATTGCTGGTTTTAATATGTAAATGATTTATTTATTTATTTATTGCTCTAATATCTAAATTATTTATTTATTGTTTTATCTTTAGCGATTTAGTGTACTACGCGACAGAAATAAGGTATTTCTTTGTCATTTCCTGTGTTTGTGTCCCCCTCATCGTTCTCCTTTACTTTAATATTCTTATATTTTTACTTTAACTGTATGATTTTGCAATATCTATGTTCTTAGTAATGTTTATACTCACATTTCTATAATTTATTGTTTTATTCATATTCCGAACACTTTTTATCACTTTTATGACTTTTGATATTTTATTTATTTTTTTAATGTTTATACTTGTCCAATGGATCTACATCTTCCATATGTTTTATAATTTGTTTTTGATAATTTGTTTTTTATATTGTTTACAGTTTTATTAAATTTATGATTTATATGTTTTTATAATTAACTAATGTTTTTTGAATGTTTATAATGTTATTCATTATATTATTATTATTTTTTGAGGTGTGTTCTCTTTCAAAGACCCCCTGAAAAAGGCTTTTTAGCCAAAACGCGTCGAGGCCCAATTAAAAGGCTTTTCACCTGAATTGAATTGTCGCCAGTCTTTGGGGCATGTTTACTAAACATTCCTAACGTGCGGGGCCACGGTAGTGTGCCTGTGCCATATAAGGAGTGGGTGGGTCAGGCAGAAAAAAGAAAAAAAACGGGAGTAAGCGATCGCACATTTGCGCGGCGCGCTAATGTGCGCCGTGCAAAATAGTGTGTGGGAAGGCTAAGTGGCGCCCTGATATGCACACACAAAGGAACAGAGTCATAGTACAATGGTTAAGACACTGACAGCTGGTGCAGCTGCCATGGGTTCAATTCCCCATTGTGTGCAACAAAAAGGGCTGGCTGAGGCATTAATTTTAATGGGTAAAGGTGCTTTAGGAGGCATATTAAGTTTGGGCGGCATAAGGAGGTGCACTGTTAATCTTGGGCGGCATAAGGCAGTGCGCTGATGCCCAAGCACAGGACCAGAGCCACAGCACAATGATTAAGACACTGACCAATGGTGCAGGGATCAGGGGTTCAATCCCCCACAGTGCCCAATGAAGAAGGCTCACTGAAGCAGTGCATATTATGGGGATGAGTGCTGTAGGGGGCAATTTATTTTTATTTCAGTTATCACTACTAGCAAACGCACTCACAAAGCGTGTTAACATAAGGCGGCCCATAAGGCACATGTTAAAGTTCACTGTCCGCCAAGGCACCCTAGAATGTCCCCTATAGGGCACCATATATGTTGCATCACAGGATAATGTATAGTGCACCTTATATGGACAGCAACCATAAGGTGCCCTATAGGGCGCCCCATAAAGCACCCTCAGAGGCACCTTATGGGTACAGTACACTGAGGGTGTGTTTGATGGCAGCAACATATGTACATTAAATCTAAAAAAAGCTTTGGACAACCCTATCAAATAACCCCACTGTGGGCTTGAACCCATTACCTCTGGCTCCACAGGCACTGAAGTAACCATTGGGCTACAGCTATATAGCTGCCAGCAAGCCCCTGGCTGGCTGCAGAGAGCCTGCATGTCACCACACAGACAGTCTGCTGTGGTAACCAGGATAGGGTTAGGCCACCCATACCCATGATGCACTGCACATGCAAATCAGCTGTCCACAGATGAACACAAGATGGGGAATGCACCCCAACAGCTCCCCGGCCTGGTAGGGGGACGTGTCCGTGTGCACCCACACAGCACCTTGGCCAGGTAGGAGGTACTGACCGGGTGCTTAACTGGCACAGAGTAGCTACACACAGTCACATTGTGCGGGAACTGTGCTCACCCTGAGTGTGCGATGAGGCGCCCTGGACCAGGTCCACAGCACCCTCCATGGCTGAGAGAGGCCATGGCAGAGCTCCAAATCAGTCGTAATCAGTCAGATAGGTAGTTTCTGCAGGAACACCTTGGATGTCTCAGTCAGGGGAACCCCCACGGACCCCTAGGTGGGCCATGTACCACCACCACCACCACCCACCCCCCCCCCCCCCTGAGGGTGGCAAACAGGGTCTCCCATCAACAGATTTTCTCCCCCCCCCCTTGCAATGTTGGCAGTAGAGTGGACCATCAACCCCAGTCCTGTTGGGGAACAGACACCCTACAGGGCAGTGCAAGCAGCCCCACACACACCCAGACCACAATATCAGACAGACAGTAGGCCTGGATATGCTAAGATGCACCCCACCACCATCTGATATTCCCCTGCATCAAGCCATCAGCCACTGCACGGCACTCCAGCAGGGCACATACCAGCTGTGAACAGTCTGCTGGTTAGTCCCACTGGAAATGCATGCACCCACAACTGGGATGGCAACACACACAAGCAGATACATCAGTGACTAGGCCCCAACAGGTGACCCATATATATCACATGAGGGAAATGCTATGAAGCACTATGGGGGTGCCTAGCCATGCTGCCGTCACTGCACAGTCAGGGTGGAGTGAAAGCCCAGCAGCACATACAGAGGTCACCCTGTCTGTGGAGGTGGTGGACGGCCACTACAATGTCCCTGCCAGTGCCCTATGCCCTGTGCAGATGCATCCTGGCCAGCCCACCCTGTCTGAGCTATACCCATGGTACCTTGCTGCTCATTATGCACATCATCAGGCCAAAACTGGCAACAGTGCTGGCAGTGTGGGCTGTGGACAGTGTTTGCAGCCAACACACACTGTATAGACAGACACACACTCCCACATGTATGCCAGCATTGTGCTACTATAGAGGGGTTCAGAATCCTTGCCCACCACACCAGTCCTGGGCACAGTACAGGCATGGGTATGGTATGCAGTACGGTTGGGGGTCACTCCCCAGGGTGGTAAACACTGTCAGGGGCCAGACCTGACGCACACACTGCAGACATCAGATAGATTGTTATGATGGAGCTCAAAGAGCAGACTGTGCGTAACGTAGGGATATCTATCTGCCGGTACTCATAGCAAACGTTTGAGAGCTGTGTACCATATACCCAGGTGTAGGGTGACATTGCTAAGGTATGCAAGTGCTGGTATTGGGTGCTGCACGCAGGGCCCAATGTCCTGCCTCTCCAGGAGGCATTGGCCAATGGGGCCTGTGGGTGTGGGTGTGTCTGCCCCTGTTGGCTGCTGCTGTACGGCAGAGGTTCCCAAATCCAGTCCAGGTTTGCAATACACTGGTTGGGGTTTCCTGCTGTCCCTCATGAATATGCATGAGCTACATCTACATGCCATGGGGGTGGTGCATAGATATACAGCACAGTTATTTGTATGTGTGGCAGCATGGAACCTGAATGGTGTGTGGTCCTCCAGGACTGCATTTGTGAGACTCTGCTCTAGGTAATGCCCCTGGTCATGGTGTCTGTGCTTGGTGGTGTAAAAGATGGCGTATGACCAATGCGTATGTCCCCAGCAATAAAGGATTGCCCTTACTAACATGGTTTAGTTGTGGGGAAAATATGTGGACAGGATTGGTAGTAGCCCCAGCTGGGCTTTGAACCTGTGACCTTTTGTTCCTGCACACACTGTCTGTGTGCACTGCACCACTGTGTTGCCACAGATGTGTTGAATTCCCTGGGAAGTCCATGACTGTACATCCGACAGGGCCTATGTTGCAGTGGACGTGCCAGCCTGCACATGGCTCGGCCACTGTCTTCTGTGGCTAGCAGCCACTGCCCCCTCCACCACCTGTACCCTACCGCCAACATGCTGGCATGTCCGTATCTTGGAAAAGCATATGACCTGATTGCGTTGTGGCACTCCAGGACTGCATTTGGGGGACTCGGCTGTCGGTAATGCCCATTGTTATGGTGTGTGTGCGGTGTTGGGTACAAAATGGGTGTGTGAACCATGCTTATGTTCTCTGCAATAAAGGAGTGTCTGTACTATCTCTGTTTAGTGGTGGGTAAAATATGGGGACTGGGTTGGCAGGAGCCCCAGCTTGGATTTGAACCTGTGACCCTCTGGTCCTAGAGGTACTGCCTCTGTCCGCTGCACCACATTGTAGCCACAGTGATAGTGCAGTCCCTGGGGGTGGGAAACCTGACCAACAGAGTCAAAAACCCTGCTCTGCACATTTGTACTGTGGGCTCCGTCACCATGTCTGGTGACATAAGTGCAAATACACCCCTCAACCGACCACGAACAACTGGGGATAAATATAACCAAGCTGGGCAACAGTGATATTAATGGGCAACCATAGCAAACACCCCCAGGAAGGCTCAGAAAAAAGGAAATGGTTTTTGGAAGGGTCTCCCCTCCGTAGCCCCTTCCAACCTTCACTTCATTCTTTCTGAGCCTTCCTGGGTGTGTTTCTTATGTTTGCCCATTATTATCGGGGTTCCCCAGCTGCCTTCCTATTTTTAATATTTTTGTTTGGGTCTTTTTCTATCTTTATTTGCACTTTTGTTCTGTGCACATGTATCACACTGCTCACGTTTTGCAGGTTTCCCCGGTTTCCCTGTACATTGCTGACGCGAAATGGTTTCTCTTCCCTTTAAATGCCCTCTACCGTGAGTGTTTCACTCGCGCTATTTTTAACCTGTGAATTCGGCCCCGATCATGTGCGGGGAGCCTCTCCCCTCCCCTTCCCCGCCCATTGACCCCATCTCTCCGCCCCTCGGGAGCCTTCCTCCGCCCTCAGAATGCCTTTCCACGCCTCTATCGGACATTTGCGGGCCGGGTACTTGTGCGGGGTGCATTGGTGCGGCGCGCAATTGTGCGGGGCCCACGTGCACTTTTGCGGGGCGTTTAAGAGCGTTTCTGAGCGTTTGAGTGCCGCGTTTCCGTGCGCTATTGTGCGGCACGCAATTGTGCGGCTTTTAGTAAACATACCCCTTTGTGTACCTGTTCAGTTAGTCTTTTGTCTAGTGTGCAGGTACCCGTTGCTCTCTTTGGTACCAAACAGAGAAACACAGAAAGGAATACAGGATCAAACTAAAAGAGACAAAAAGAGAAATAAGGATAGCAAAATCAAAGGCAGAAGAAAAGATGGCTAGAGATGTGAAGTATGGCACCAAAACTTTCTGGATACGGTTCAGAGGAAGGCGGCCAAAATGATTTGGAGCCTGCAGCAGAAGACTTATAAGAAGAGACTTGAAGACCTAAATATGTACACTCTGGAGGCAAGGAGGGACAGGGGAGATATGATTCAGACCTTTAAATACTTACAGTGTTAATGAACAAACAAACCTCTTCCAAAGACAGGGAAGCTATAGAACTAGAGGGTATAACATTGAGCTGCAAGGGGGTAAATTGAAAGATAATGTCAGGAAATACTTTTTCACTGAAAAGGTGGTGGATGCTTGGAATGCCCTCCCGATGGAAGTGATGGGGGTGAATACAGTGACAGAATTCATAATGGCATGGGACAGACACAGTGGATCCCTTTATAGCCACAGGATAAAATCAAAATAAAGTTAACTATGTCTTATATCTCAACACCGCTAAACAAAGGCATGGGGAAGGGTGACCTGCACGGAGTGGCAAGCGCACTTACTCTTCCTTGGCAGACTAGATTGACCATACTGGTCTTTTTCCGCCGTCATATACTATGTTACTATGTTAGCACGTACACTTACAACAAACACCAGCGAGAGTAAAAGGAGCTAAAATTTCTTCACGGGAGATGTTTAAATGCCTCTGTGGTATAAATGCACAGGAGGCAAGCCTCTTTCAATTGAAAAAAAGTTCTGCAATGAGGGGACATAGATTGAAGGTGAAAGGGGATAGACTTGTGAGTAATATGTGGAAATATTTCTTTATGGAAAGAGTGACATAGTCTCCCAATGGAGGTGGTAGAGACCGGGACAGTATCTGAATTCAAGAAAGCATGGGACAAACACAGAAGATCTCAAAAGGAAAAAAAGGACTATAGTAATTAGTATGGAAGGGAAGACTGGATAGGCTATATGTCTTTTTCTGCCGTCATGTTTCTGTTTTTCCAAAAATAAGCAACGGAGCAAAAACGGTATTAATTTACATTATATCAAGAATACTACGAACAATCCTAGTTCACTTTTCTAGAAGAAGATGATTCCATAGCCAACAGAAAACTCTTCAAATGATTTGGTTAAATATCATTTGAACCAGCTGCCTCACGAGAACCAGCTGCCTCACGAGATATGTCTAATCAATGACCTAAAGGACTTCAGGAAAAAGCTCAAAACCCACCTTTTCCAGACTCATTACGGAATCACCTAGTCTGAATTACCATCTCCTCTAAACCCCTCTCACCTACCTTTCCTCTGAACCTTGAACAATGGAATTTCCATCCGAGATATAGAAGACTATTTTTATGTATATAATCAGGTGTCTAGCCTCAGAAAAAGGCCTGCCTGTGATCTTGTAAAATGTATATATGTATATATTTACCCCACCATGCTCTGCTACAAATCCTACTATACTACCCCATTGATCAAATGTATATCATTGTACCATATTGTGTTGATGTGTGCTACTCCCGGAAATCAGATTGTATTCTTAAATTGTACTCTTCAGACACCCTTGCTACGCAAGTAAACCGCTGCTGATCGCTGGAAGTAGCGGTATACAAATCTAGGACAAATAAATAAATAAATAAAATAAATAAGAAAACTATTCACAGAAAACTTAACAAGACATATACTGGGAGGCTAAAGGAAAAAAGTAGCTCCCAGTACCAAGACACGAGAACGGAGGGCCAAAAATGCTTTCCATCTAGTCTGTCACCCTGGAAAAATAAGGAAATACAGCAACTTCCTGACACAGAAATTGTACAGCTCTGTAATGAAAGAGCAACTTTAATACCCAGTTCCGATCTGGCTCAAGAGCAAAAGCCACTGAAAAAGTGGTATAATCCGAAATGGCCAGCTGAGAGTTCTCCAGGAAGTTTGTCAAATCCAGGCTATCAATAGACAGGTGTTGCTGCTTCTCTTCATTACCCTCAGATCTTCTAGAGTATCTAGAGCTTTTACATAGAAAGTTGGCATAGATTCTTTAGGTGGCAGAAGGTGAGAGAGGGCGGGAAACAACACCGTCGAAGAGTTAATACTGCTGCTTGAAGTCTCTGCAACCGAATAGGTACATGTCTTGCTAGCAAACGCTCCAGCAGTGTCCCTACTTCTGAGTCTTGGAGGTGTCTCGCATTGCTCCGAGCTAAACAAGAACTCGGCATTCTCAACGAGAAAGGGCTCTCCAGCACCCAACACTCCCTCCGGAACTTGGAAACAGGTTACAGGGCCAACAAAGGCGTCTGAGGTAAGCTGATTGGTGAAACATGTACAGATGCCACAGCAGAATGAGCAGGCTGTCTCCCCTTGTGTTTACCCATGGGGACACAGAGCTGCCACAAGACCTGGTCTTTGCATGCCCTCCCATCGTCATCTTCCTCTACCCCTATAAAAGGCTCTTTCTGTGCATAAACAGTTTTACTTCTAGAAATGACTTTTAAAATGACCCTTTGTTGCATATGCATTCAGACACAGCACTTACTGCTATGAAACTGCAAACTTGCCAGAAATGCATGCAGCCAAAATTCAGGCTTCCCAGATTCTCCACCCACCCAATAGAGCATCTATCTCCATACAACCCATAATTTCCAAATACGAACATACCAAGTCACGCAGCCATCAACTAGACAGGGAACATAGAACCCCAACAGGTACGAATCAAAAATCCGCAAGTGCTCTGTAAGAAGAAATGAGTGCCTGGATATAAGCAGACTTTCAAAGTCTCTCAGAAGGCCACATAATTCTGCTGTAGCCAGCTCTCCAAAGGGGACCCTGTTCTACAAGACTGAGGCATCACAACTAAATGCTTCCCAATTGAATCACAGGGAATTTGTGTGACAACCAAAAGATGCTGCGTGGTTGGTAATAAGTTCCTCTGCCAAATAAATAGGTCTCTTCTAATATAGCCTTTTTTAGACCAGAGTTAAAACCGTGAACTGACTCTGCCATCTAACAGGCAACCAGTGTAGCTCTGAGCATTAGAGTTACATGATCATTGACCTTCTGAGAGAGAGTTCTGACAGATCTATTTGGATGAGCTTCTAAGTACAGACTAGAGTTATGGCACCTTCTGAGCCAGTTCTCTATAGAATGTTCCTGTAGGGCCAATTACAGCCCAAAGGACTGGCTTTTTGACCACTTATTATTGTTGTTAACTGCCATCGAGTCGATGGCAACTCCTAGTGACCCTGAGGAGAGCTGTCCACGTTGCGATTATCCCGTGGACTTTCTTGGCAAGGTGCGACTAGAAGTAGATTGCCAGGCCTTTTCTTCCAGTAACTATGAAAAATGTTGCATTATAGCTCCTAAATTGAGGAGACTGGAGGATGTGCAGTCAAAGCCTCATTTTGGAACTAGTGCTGCAAAGTTAACCCCTTCAGTTCTGACTGACACAAAAGGGAAGCCTTTAGCTGCCAGGTACTGTGTAGAATCTTATGCAGATCAGAAGTACTTACAGAATAGCTTAGGCATTTGTAAAGGAAGATAAGATAGTCTTCAGTAGAGAAGAGAGGTTATAGAGCTGAAGAGGGAATTACAGTGACACATAAAATCTTATGTCACCACATGTAGAAATTTTATGTGCAGGGTTGGTCCAACTATTAGACAAACTAGGCAGGTGCCTAAGGTGGCAACTTCTCGGTGAGGAGGGGGTGGCAAAGAGTAGGGTATTCTTAATTCACATCTCCTGCATTCATTTGATGTTTGTACGTAGTTGGTTATTTCATTCGTAACCTGTTGCCCAGATGGGTTGAGCTGTGATTTGGATTATGAGAACTGTGCATATTAATCAGGAATAATATGCAGAAATATTTCTTTATGGAAAGAGTGGTGGATCCGTGGAATAGTCTCCCAGTGGAGATGGTAGAGATGAGGACAGTATCTGAATTAAAAAAAACATGGGACAAACACAGAGGATCTCTAAAGGAAAAAAGGGGACTCCCTTGTAGTGGTTGATATGGAAGGGCAGACTAGATAGGCCATGTGGTCTTTTTCTGTGGTCATGTTTCTACTTTTCTAAATAAATTGTCCTGGAGGAATGAGTGTTCGCAAAATCATGTATTTTTCTGGTCTATTTCCAACCTTGAATGTAAAATTAAAAAACAAAAAGACACAGTGGCTAGTAGTAATTTATAGGCTACCAGATATAGTGATGTGTAAATTTTTATTGACAAGTGCTTTTATCTCAATCCATGTGTTTGTAAGGTGCCACTACCTATTGTCATATTTGCTACTTCAGACTAACATGATTAACTGTTTGGAACTTCTTTGAATAGTCACCCTGTTTACAGCCCACTTCTTCACCTTAACTCACACTACAGATGCACTACAAGTGCAGTTAGTGTAGTGAATCTTATGTGCCAAAATGGAAGGGAGTGAGAATAGAAGACTCTTAAACATTAAAATACGCCATCAAATCATCAGATCTACAATAAAAAATGGGACTAGAGCAGTGCTTTTCAAACTTTTATGCCTAACTGAAAATTCACATGACCCCAGATTATTATGAAATTAAACTGGCAGATCTCCAGCCTCCTTCCCCTCCCTCTCATCTCAAGCAGGAAGGCAGCAGCAATAGTAGTGGCAACAGCAGCAGTCAGCACAGGGTCTTTTCTGTCAGTATGCAGTGTGTGCTTACAGACCCCAGGACTCAGCATAGGTTTCCAGTCTAACAGGAAGTTTACTCAAGAAGGGGTACAGGCCTATGAATGTCACTGGCTCACAGGCAACATGTTGACTGGTCATTTGACATAGGTCACAGTGAATGTCCAGAAAGATGTGACCCCCGTCCACTGATGATGTGACCCTATTTGGGGTCTCGACATCAAGTTTGGGAACCACTGGCCTAGAGATCTTTGTTTTTATCTGCTCTGCCAGTTGAGCAGCTCTCTTTTTGTTTGGTGGTTGGATGTGTTGTCCAAGCCCTCAGGGTGCTTACATTTTTGTGGCTTTGCTCTACTAGTTGAGTTCAGCAATGGACAGCTTCCCAGAAATGCTGAAGAGAAACAGAGATGTTTCTTGGCATCAAAGCACTAGGTACAATTCCTAGTTAAGTGTTTAATTTCATGTCTCACCTCATTTAGCACAGAACATGCACGTGTCGCATGATGAAGAGCAAAATGCCTCTTGTGTTGAATTTATGATTGGGTGTTTCAAGAGTTGTCATAACATGTTGGTTCTTTATTGCTCACATTGTCTTGTATTATTTTATCTTATTTCTTTATGCCACTGATAACATGAATATGTTGTTATAATTCTAGTTTGGCACTTTATTAATATTCATTGACAAAAACACACAATCCCTTACAGAATAAAGAATTGGAGGCATACACATTCCAGTAATCATAAATTGACCCTGTTTGCCCATCACTATTCTCACATTGACTCACCAAATGCTGCATCTGGCTGCCCCTTCTTAGTCACCTCCATAGTCCCATTCATCTTTTCAATTGCCTTAAGCTCATATTTATGAGCGAAAAACAAAGGGGTATGTTTACTAAACTGCGGTAATCGTACATAACGCGTGTTATGTAACGTTAACGATCATTAGCGCATCATAACGCACGTTATGATGCGCTAACGATCGTTAACATTACATAACGCGTGTTATGATGCGCTAACGATCGTAATGCCCCGCGGTGCGGTAAAACACCGCAGAAGGTGGAGAGAGGGCGGAGAGAAGGGGTCAGTGGGTGGAGAGTGGGCGGGGAGAGGCTCCCTCACACTAACGCGCTGATTTTTAGAGCTGAATTCCAACGCAAATGAAAATCTGCCGTTAAATGCACATTACAGGGGAGAGAAACCATTTAAGTGTCAGCAATGTACAGCCCAGGCAGGGAAACCAAAAACAAAGTGATAAGTGTGATACATGTGCACAGAACAAAAGGGCACAGAAACACTGAAAATGACCCCAACAAACTGGAAAAAAACAATAACCAAGCTGACCAATAGTGGTATCAATGAGAAACATCAACCCCTCCCCCCCCGAGTAAGCTCCATAGAACAGATATAAATCGTGGAAGGGTCTATACTCCGTCCCCATACAAGGTGAATAAGCCCACAGTGAAATAGCGCTGCTCAGGGTTTTCCCCACCATCGGACAGGGTTCCTATGGCGTGCACATGTCCCGCAACATCAGGGCAGGCATGTCGGAACGGCAACTGGACAGATGCCGGAGAAGGGGATACAGAGGGCCGCAGGTGGCACATGCTGTGGTGGAGCTGGGCCACAGTGCGGACTAGGGTGATGCCTAGGTGGCCCATACGAATGCTGAAACAGCGGAGCAGCCAGTCAGCAACTGCTGAAGGCCCAACATGGGCATGAGTGTGTTTCCCAAAGCGTCACAGGGGATAGTACCCAACAGCTACCCCCAAGGGCACAGAACATTGGCAGGCGGGGCTGGGGGGGAGCGTGGACGTCTATGCAGGCACCCCTACCCCAGAACCCGCACCATAGGCGTGGCTGAAGGAATACTGGTGGTGGAGGGGGCAGTGGCAGCTGGCCAGAGCAGACCGTGGCCTAGCCCTGTGTAGGTGGGTGCCATGCACTGCAACAGACAGGCCCTGTCTGACCAACAGTCATGGTATCACCAGGGAATGCACCATCTCTGTGATAACATGGTGGTGCAGTGCACAAAACCAGTGTATTCAGAAGCAGAAGGTCATAGGTTCAAGTCCCAGCTGTGGTTTCCGCCAACCCAGTCCTCATATTTTACCCACTACTATAACGTGCTAATACAGACAGAACCTTTCTTGCAGATGACGTAAAAATGCCCAAAACACCTACATTTTACCCTACAGAGCACAGACACCATAAACATGCACATTACCTAGAGCAGAGCCTCCCAAATGCAGTCCTGGAGGGCCAAACACCATTCCGGTTCCATGCTGCCTCTGATAAAGATGCCTGTGCTGCATTTCTATGCACCACCCCCATGGTATGCAGATGTATCTCATGCATATTCATGAGGGATAGCATGAAAACCCAAACAGTGTTTGGCACTGCAGGACTGGAGTTGGGAACCTCTGCCGTAAAGCAGCAGCCAACAGGGGCAGACACACCCACACCCACAGGCCCATTAGCCAAAGCCTCCTGGAGAGGCAGGACTTTGGGCTCTGCGTGCATCTCCCAATACTAGCACTTGCATACCTTAGTAATGCCACCCTAAACCTGGGAATATGGTACACATCTATCAAAAGGTTGCTATGATTACTGGCAGATAGCAATTCCTAGGTTAAGTTCAATTTTCTGAGTGAGCTGCATCATAGCAACCTTTCTGATGTCTGTGGAGTGTGCTACAGGTCTTGTGTCTGACAGTGTTTACCAACCTGGGGAGTGACTCCTACAGTATTGCGTACCATAGCCATGCCTGCACTGTGCCCAGGACTGGTGTGGTGGCCTGGGCTGCCCAACACCTCTATAGTTGCACAATGCTGGCATAGGTGTGGGGAGTGTGTGTCTGTCTATCCAGTGTGTGGTGGCTGCCAACACCCTTCACAGCCCACACTGCTAGCACTGTTGCCAGTATTGGCCTGTCAGTGTGCATAATGAGGAGCAAGGTGCCGTGGGAATAGCCTGGATAGGGTGGCCTGGCCTGGCCGCATCTGCACAGGGCATAGGGCAATGGCTCGGACATTGTAGTGCCCGGTACCACCTGCACGGACAGAGTGGCCACAGCATGTCCTGCTGGGAGGTCACTCTCACCCTGACTGAGCAGTGACCACGGCATGGCTAGGTTCCCCCATAGTGCTGTATAGTATTTCTCTCATGTGATATTTATGGGTTCTCTTTTGGGGCCCAATCACTGACTTATCTGCTTGGTGTGTATGCTGACCACCCAGTTTTGGGTACACGCATCTCCTCCAGGACCATGCATTATGGACTAGCTAGCAGACTGTTTGCAGCTAGAATGTGTGTTGCTGGAACACCTTGCAGGGTGCAGCGGCTGGAGGCTTGCTGCTGGAGAATGTCAGAAGGGGGGGGGGGCAGCTGTGTGTTTCCAGGCCTTCTGTCTGCTATTGCTTTATGGATGTGTACAGCTCTGCATTGCCTGCCCTGTAGGGTGTTTGATCCCTAGCAGGACTGGGGTGATGGTCTCCTCTACTGCCACCATTGCAGGGGGGTAGAAAGTGGATCTGTTGGCGGGAGATCCTGTCCCCCACCCTGAGCCCCAGAGGGTGCGTTGGGTGGTGGTATGTAATCTCCCTGTGGGTCCCAACACCCCCATTCACTTACATCATGTGACCATGGCACCCACACAGGGTATGCACTTTTCTGGGTGCATCATAGTCCACAAGGGCTAGATGTGACATACAGATGAACACAGGCATAACCTAGGGGTGTTTGCAAGGACTACCTATCACACATTGGCACTGATGGGTACCTGCAGCATAGCCTATCTCAGCAAAGCCAGGTGCTGTGAGAATGGTGCTGGGCACCATACCTCTCCCTCAGGGTGAGCACAGGACCCGCACACTGTGACGGTCTGTAGCTACTCTGTGCCACTAACACACACCGTCGGCACCCCCTACCAGGCTGAGGTGCTGTGAGGTGCATACCCCATCTTGTGATCATCTGTAGACTGCTGATTTACATGTGCTGTGCATCCTGGGTACAGATGGGTAGACCCTATCCTGGTAACCACAGCAGAATATGGGTGTGGTGCCGTGCAGTCCTCCTGTAGCCAGCCAGGTGTTTGTTAGCAGCTCTAGCCCACTGGTTACTTCACTGCCTGTGGAGCCAGAGGTCATGGGTTCAAAACCCACAGTGGGGTTCATTGATAGGGCTGTCTTAGGCATTGTCTATTTTTATTGTATATTAGTGCTGCCAGCAGAAACACCCTCAGGGTACTGTCACCTTAGGGTGGCTCATAAGGCGCCCTATAAAGCACCTTATAAGGTGCCTTATATGGTGTCCTATAGGGGACATTATAGGGTGCCTTGGCAGACAGCGCACTTTATAATGTGCCCTATGGAGTGCCTTCTTGGGTGCCTTATGTGGCACCTTAGGTTACGCCACTGTGAGGGTGTGTTTGCTGGCAGCACTATTAAAGTACAACTAAACTTCCTCACAGCCCAATACTTAACCCTTTAAAGGCCAAGCCCAAAACTTTCGGGATCCAAACTTCTGCCTAAATATTCCTATCAAATGGTATATAATACATGACCATGGCAGAGGGAACGTCACTATTGGAACATATTGAATAAGACGGGTACAATTTTCCTGACATATGGAAACATTAACCCGGCTGCAGAATGTGGATTAAAATATTATAGTAGGCCTTCAAAGGTTTACACATGACGCCTCAGCCAGCCTTATTCATTAGGCACACTGGGGAATCAAACCAATGACCCTTGTACCATCAGTCTGTGTAGTAACCATTGTGCTACAGCTCTGTTTCTGTATTTGGGTGTCTGCGCGCCTTCTTAAGCTTAATGCGCAGTAACGCGCCCTATAACGATCGTTGCTGCGCGGCGCCTTATAACGCGCGTTATCGGTAACGATGTACCGCCATGTCCTTTTTTGGCATTTCTTCCACTAACGCGGCTCCTAACGCGAATCACACTAACGCAGTTTAGTAAACATACCCCATACAGTATTCTACCAATAATGCATATTTAAGAGTCACATTTTTCCAGTTAGCAAATACAAGTTGTGATGCCAAAGGGATGAATAGGTCCAACAACCTCCTATGTTCTCTAGATAACTCACGCTCCACTTGAAGTGACCTAAATACGATGCTGTCTAATTTCAAAGGCTGCAAAAATAGTAGTATGCCCTGCACGCACTGCCAGACCTCAAACCAGAACCCCAGTATGGCAGGATGTTGTGATAACTAGCACATGAAGCAAAAGAGGACTAGAGCCATCTCTTTCTGAATGACATGTCTAAATTAGTGCACGTTCTGTTAATATTATGATAGTGTGGGTTGCTAAATGCTCCCTACTTTGGCAAGAATCTTTTGAACTGAAAATGTGTGTTGGAAGCCGAACTGTGCCTATACCATTCACTTTAGGTTTACAGCCAAATGATCCTTTATGACAAGATTTATAGATTGGGTTAGCAGCTCGCTGTTTTTATTGGCTGTTAGATCAAAACATTTCTTTGGTTTGCTTCCTCGGATTGGTAAGGTGCCCCCTCCTTTTTTTCCCCCCCTCCAAAGGATGTCTCATGAACATGGTACTCTGAAAATGGAAAACATTCTTGTCGGATAGCATTTATTTCATCTACAGCCTCCATTAAGATTTTCCATAGCATTACAGGACCTATCACTTCACAAAATTGTCCCAGTTGATCATTTTTCATCTCTTGTTTTGTAAAGGGGATAAATAAAGCTGCAGTTCTCTAGAGGAGCACAATGGAAGGCTTGAAGTTAAATCTTAGATATGAATGAGACTCCCTCCCCAAAGAAAGAAAAAATCAGATTTTCAGGGTAATCAAAATAAGCAAATTAGCCTGGGCATTGACTGAGCTCAGTCCAGGCGTGCTGAAGACTGGATATGAGAACCATTAGTTTGAAAAATGTTAGCAATGCAGAGACTGGCTATCCTGCTGTTTTTCATTTGATTTTTCCGGTGCTACCACTAACATCTTAACTCAGGATCTGACAGTGGTGCATAATACCTAAGGCCTTAAGCATTTTTATGTATTTTATGTATTTAGGTACGTATTGAAATTCCAGTGCTTTGATAGGAACTTAACACGCCGTGCTTTGTCTTTTTCCCGTTTTCAGGTAGCAGCTTTCTCTTGTAACAGATGTACAAATTTTGTGTTACACACCGGTGTTCACAACAGTCAAGACTTCCATTGTAATGAATTGGTGTGATAGTTTTCTTGGTGAGGGACCAGCCTTTGGCATACACGTGCATCTATCATGGCAGAACTAATCTGTGGTTTGCTGGGATGCTGTAACTTGCCAACAATTTTTAAATTGCCAACACTGAAGAACATCTTAATATTTTTCATTAAAACTCCGTGGGAAACCTTGAGTTTCAGAATTGCTTCTCTGGAATGTTCTGGCTC
Organism: Ichthyophis bannanicus; assembly: GCA_033557465.1. Classification (NCBI taxonomy): domain Eukaryota; kingdom Metazoa; phylum Chordata; class Amphibia; order Gymnophiona; family Ichthyophiidae; genus Ichthyophis; species Ichthyophis bannanicus. The sequence goes on from CM066033.1 coordinate 553,246,048, forward strand.
CTAGCTCTTTGCGAGGGCTAAGTTGTCCTACTAAAAATGAAAATGAACATGTTTCTTGGTTAAAAAAAATTGCATGTTGCTCGTATGTTTTCTTATAGTGAAATGACAGTACACTATTATGTGTGTGCCTTCAACCGTGAATAATGCCATAGAGTGATTTTTTATGATTTCCTGGTCTGTCTTTATTGAGCAAGAAATCATTGTCATTTTTTTGGTAGGTGTGGAGAACAAAATGCAATGGATAATGTAAATAATAAAATTGATTTGGAGCAGAAGTAGGGAAGAAAAGTGTCCTTTTTGCATAAATGTTGTTGGGGACTGATAAAACATTTGAATAGGGTTATGAAAATCTCTAAAATCATCAAAAGGTTATCAGCTACATACTGTAAATCATATGTGAATATGTGAAAGGCTTGTTTAGAGCTGGCATGGTTGTCTAGAGTTTAGAATGTAATGTAGCGATAGCTGCAGCTCGGTGTTGAAATCGTGGCTTCATGACGGAGCGGTGGAATGGAAGTGGTCAGGATGAGAATGGTAATAGAATTCAGGAAGGCATGGGTCAAGCGAGGGAAACTGAGCAGTTGGGATGAACCTCACAGTCATCATTTGCCATTTCTCTGTTTATGTGATTAAGGTTCGGAGGTTGATGCAGTAACCTTACGTTAGGGCCATGTAATAAAGCTTAGTTCATGGTTTCTTAACACAAGCAGCAGCTACATCTTGTGTGCATGTGCTGGAATGCTATTCAGCACATCAATATTGTTGGCATCAGGAAAACTGTAACAGTAAATAGGGTTTTAATGTTCATCCATTATACCCATGTGCTGGAATGTTGTTATGCACAGAAACAATGCATTGTATTATGTCAGCAGTCCAGCATGCAGATGTTTGTTCCAACACTCCTCCTCCTCCTCCTCAGCCCCCGTTTTATTTATTTTTAACCCTTCCCCTTCAGCAAAGCCAGAGCAAACTAGCAGGTATTTCATGTTTGCAGTAACAAGAAGAAACCGTCATTAAATCCTCACTAACGCTGACCACAGAAGAATGAGCCACCCTTTCACTCCTCCTCAGAGCTGGCATTAAAGCCCCAGCATTAGAACTTCTTGCACTCAGCCTTTGGGTCTTCCATGCACTTCTCTGCAGCTGGGTTTAGTGGCTAATAGACCTCCACTGCCACAGCATTTAAATGAATTGTGTGTCGATGCCAACACACGTGCTTGTGCAGAGTTAGCACACTCATGCACTAGACACCTTTTTGCACTGTGGGGTGGCAGCGGCACAGAAAATTGTGTGGAGAATCTGGGCCAAACCTCCCGCACTTTATTGCATTGGTTCCTTGGTGTGATACGGAGTAAGTTTCATAAAGTCCCCCCCCCCCTGCCGGTGAAGGTCACTATGAAAAGACTGGGCGCTTCAGTTTGCCTCTCTGTGTTCAATAAGAGGCATGTTTATTAAACTGCGGTAATGTTACAGACCGCGCGTTTGGTAACGTTAACACTCGTTTGGTAACGTTAATGTGCGGTATGTAACATTAACGCGCGGTATATAACGTTAATGCGCGTTAACATTACCTAACGAGCGTTAGCGTTCCCGGCCGTGGTAAACACCGCAGAGGGTGGAGAGAGGGCAGAGAGAAGGGGTCAATGGGCGGGGAGTGGGCGGGGAGAGGCTCCCTGCACACTAAAGTGCTGAACTGAAGGGCTGAATCCTACCACGAATGAAAACCTGCTGTTAGATGCACATTTGTAGGAGAGACAAACCATTTCAGTGTCAGCAATGTACAGGCTAGGTAGGGAGCCCAAGAAACGTGATAGTAGTGCTCCATTTGCAGCAACAGCATAATGCCCAAGTATGAAAGGCCACTATGGCGATGGTGCAAATGGGGCATAGGGGCTGCATGCGGGACGTAGCGGGGCAGCTGGGGCACAGGGTGGACTAGGTGGGCGCCTAGGTGGCACATATGAACATAGAAACCAGAAATCAGCATGACAGCAGCTGACAAAGACCAAACACAATCCACCTACATCCACCTGGTCCACCCAAGCTAACAGTTGCCAGAGAACTGACCTAACATCCCCCCAGTCAACCCTCCCCCAAGCGGAAGGCACATACTATTGGTAGGTGGTGATGGGGGGTGGGATGTGAGGGTGCTCATGTATGCCCCCGGCCCCAGACACCACTCCCTAGGTGACCACTTACCCACACAGTGGATGGCCTGGGACTGCGCACTACCAGCACCGACAGCATATGGTCATGTCAGCATGGCAGGGGGGGGGTGTGCCCATGCTGGAGGGGGCAGTGGCACCTGCCTGCAGTGGACCTAGGCCATGCAAATTTACCAGTACGTGGTGTGCAGTGCAACATAAAAGGTCTTGCTGAGGAAAAGTACAGGTAGCCCCAGGGACTACCATGTATGTGTGGTGCAGTACACCCAGCCAGTGTGTCCAGAAGCAGAGGGTCACAGGTTCAAGTCCCAGCTGTGGTTCCTGCAGAGCATGTACCTATATTTTACCCTACAATGCAGATACAACAGCAGCATGTGCAAAGCCCAAAACAGTGGTGAACAGGGGTACAAACACCCACTCACACAGGCTCCACAATCCAAAGATGCATGGAGAGTCAGGCTGTTGGCCCCAGCATTGAGCTGCAGGTATCACCAGAGCACTACTACTACCTCCTGCACAGTTTAGCAATGTCGGCATTGTGATCAGGACCAGTGTGGCGGGCAGGGTTGCCAACCACCCCTATCTTTGCACAATGCTGCAATAGGAGTATGTGTGTGTATGTCTATCCATTGTTTTGTGGCTGCCCACCCTTCACTGGGCCTAAAATGTCCCACTGTTACCAGCGTTAGCCTGAATATGTGCATAATGAGGAGCAAGGTGTTGTGGGTATGGCCTGGACAGGGCAGATTGGCCAGGATGCATCTTCGCAGGGTGTGGGGCAATGGCTGGGACACTGTAGTGCCCAACCACCGCCCGCATGGACAGGGTGGCCACAGCATGTCATGCTGGGAGGGCACTCACTCTAACTGAGCAGTGACCATGGCATGTCTAGGTTCCCACATAGCGCTCCACACTATCTGCCTCTAGTGATGCTTTTGTTATCCCAGTGTTAGGGCCCCAATCACTGAGATGTTTGTTTGGTGTACATAGTTCCTCTGTGAACATGCACTATGGACTGGCTAGTGGACTGTCTGCCATTAGACTGTGCATGATTAGAACACTTATAAGGTGCAGTCTGACTGTGCTGTCTGCTGGTGACTGCTAGACAGTGGTGTGAGGCAGTTGGGGTTTTCCATACCTAACCCCAGCATTGCTGCTGGTCTGCCACTGCCCCAGTCACAGGTATGGCTCTGGCCCATCAACCCTGGAGGGCTGTCTTATACCAGCAGGACTGAGGTTGCTTCATGGGGGGCTGGGGCACCTGTCCCTTACCTACAAAAAGGGGGATGTGGGCTCTTTGGGGTATGTAGTGTATACCATGTTGACCTATAAAGGCACTGCTACACAAATCTCATGCAAGTCTGGAAACCCCTCTGCCCTGATAACAGGTGCCCATGTCAGCCAGACACTAACACGGGGTACACACTAATCTGGGTGGTGTCTGGTCCCAGAGGGCCACATGTGACTACAGGATGCAGATGGACACTGAATTACCTTCAACTGCACTGCAAGGAACACCTATCACACACTGGTAGTGATGGGGATGTACAGCAGGGCCTATCTCTAGCACCACAAGTACTGCAGACCTAGTGCTGGACACCCATCCTATCCCTCAGGGGGAACACAGAACCTGCACAATGGCATGTTCTGTAGCTACTCTGTGCCAATATCACGCAATGTCAGTTCATCTTTCCAAGCTGAGGTACCGGAGAGGTGCAGACCCCATTTGGTGATCAGCTGTAGACAGCTATTCAGCATGTGCATTGCATCATGGGTACTGGTGGGGTTACCCTATCCTGGCACTCAGAGCAGACAGTTTGTGTGGTGACCTGCAGTCCTTCTGTACCCAGCCATTGCTGTGACATACACCATGGAGGTATAGCCTACTGGTTAATACAATGCCATTCTCGGCAGTGTTCATGGGTTCAATTCCTCATTGTTCCCTCCTCTCATGCCTATCCTACTCAAATAGTGTGCATGCCTCTAACAGTCATATTTTTGCAGATTTGTGCTGCCAGCCCATAGTACCCTTGCCACAATTGCCAACATTCCCTCGGTCTGTCTATCTGCGTCTGTCAGCTGTGTAGAGTCCTGTCTGCCTGTGCAGGCTGTCACCCCATGTCCTGCACTGCTACCAATATCCTGCATTGCACCTCTTCATGCTTGCCTTGCCTGTGCCTGATCTGCATGGCACCACCACTCCTCTGTCCACCCATCATTGTAATTATCCTGCCACCTCTGCCTCCACTGGGGGACACATATTGCCATCGTCTGCCACCAACTGTCTTTCCAGTACTTTACATTGCCAACACCCTGTGCTGTGGTACAGTTGCCCCCACCATGTTTGTCATCAGTACTGGCAGCACATGGGATGCCCGCAGATATGGCAGGTCCAGCGGCTCCCAGCTCTCCCTCCTTCACTCACCTGTTTATTGCCTTTCTTGAGTGCTCTATCTAGTGTTAGGGCTACATCTGTCTCTGTTCCTCACAGGTCATGCATGTCATCCTGAGACACCTTGCAGCCCTTAGGGAACACTAACCTAGGGCACCGCAACCTTGTTAGGCCACCTTAACCTATGGTTCCATAGCCCAGGGTGCCTTCTACGGTGCCTTGTCCAGGGGTGCCTAATACGGCGCTTAGCCTAAGGAGCCCTATAGGGCACCTTATGAGGCACCTTACAAGGCACCTTACAAGGTGCCTTACAAGCCGCCTTGTAAGGTGCCTTATAAGGCGCCTTGTAACGTGCGTTAGCTGATACAGCTTGCTGTAACAATGCACCGCCCACGCCTTTATATGGACATCTGTACCTTTACCGTGGAACCTAACGCGAGTGACATTACCGCAGTTTAGTAAACATTCCCCTAAATTGCGGCTCGGTTGCAGTACAGAGAATATGGAGTTTTAAGTTTAGGATTTGTTTGCTTTGTTGCACTATCAATATTATCAGGTGGCATTGGTTAATTGTCTGTCTAATATAAGCTAAAGAAAGAGCACAGCTTGAGTTTTGCATTACAGCTAAATAGGCAACCAAAAAAGGAAATTGGTACTGTGATCCTAAATTACAGAGAAGCCACACGCACCAACGGACACAGGATTCCATTAATCTTAATAATAGCAAAATGACATGTCGCACCCAGTGCAGATTTAAGGAAAACTGAGCATCTGCCTAGGGCCCCAAATGTTTGCAGGCCCTGTCATGTACAGTATGCCTTAATGTAGTTCTGTGATAACTTCTGTATTAGGATCATCAGTCGCCCATGTCAACAATCGTCATTGGTCTTCTCACTCCTACCAGTCATTAGACTGTCATCCAAGAAGAGGTGACATCATTAGATGCCATTACATATTAACTTCCCCAGTGTCCTTATGCCCCTGTCAGCCCAGTGGCATCTTCAATCCCAAAAACACATTCATAGACACACAAAGGCACAGGAAGCATCCAGCAGCTAAACTAGTGTTGGAAAGGGAGTTTCAGAGGCTGGGGAGAGTGCTTACTGGGGACTGGGAAGGAAGAAACTAGAGGTCTTACTAAGGTCTTGGAGGGGGAAGGGAGAGAGTACTTACTTGTGTTTGGAGGAGAAATGAGGGGAGGGGACTTTCTGAGGTCTACAGAGCTGGGCGAGAGAGCTGAGGTCTGGTGTTATTTTTAAACCCCCATGTTAATGGGATATAAATAGACGTAGAAGCTAGTGTATTGGTGTTTACATATCTATTGGGGGTTTAAAAGTGAAGTTATACTGTGGGGCCCCAAGGTGCTTGTTTGCCTAGGTTCCACAAGAGCATTAATCCTGCCTTGGTAGCACCAGAGTGATGCTTCAATTTTTCATTGCTTAATTTCCCTGGATTCCTTGTTTCCAAATATTTTAGAATAGGAACCCATTTGACACAGTTTGTCCTGTTCCTGTCCCCCATTCGCCATGCTAGTGCAGTACTGAGCTCACTTGTTTTTGTCGTAAAGATGGCTGCATCTTCTGTGTCTGATGAAATGTATGTTGAGACAGCAATTTGTGTGCAAGGCATTTTCTGGAACCCAATTCCATTCTAATGCATCTGACAACGAAAAGCAAAAGTTACCTTGGGTCTCTTTTCTTTTTCCAGTAGGAGGAAATGGAAAACAGCAGGGCTTTAAAAAAGAAAAGCTCCCACCTCATGCAGAATGTGCCACAAGAGTGGGATGCTTATGGCAAGAATGGCAAATTAGCGAGATGCTGAAAATAGTGAGTGAGTGAAAATCATTCATTAGACAAAATAGAGCTTCCCAGCATACACTGCTGCTGCTGAGTCAGCCACTTAGCTCTGAACACGGCCTTAGACAAATAATTTAACACATTGATTTTATTTCTAAGTCTTTCATGAGCTCATATCTTTGGTGCTAAGTGTGTGCTTCAGAGCGTCCTGACTCAGAAAAATGAATTGCTCCAAATAAAAAGGAATTCAGTTTAAACAGCCTTCAGTTAACAGGTGATTTGATTGCAGAAGCCAGAAAGAATATCCAGTGCAAACAATGTACCTGCAAGGAGGAACATTTGGTAAGAGACACATATCACAATAGATTATTTGGATTTGTGGGTATCCTGAAATCTTGACTGTCTGTGGGGGTCTCCATGACAGATTTGGGAAGCCCTGGAATAAATGCTGCTGCTGTGGCCTCATGTCCACCAGCCTTAAGGTTTATTGTGGGGGACAGTTCCTGGTGAGGTCTGCAAATATACAATAAGCCATAAATAGAGGACAGCTTCAGTAGACAAATGCACCATTAATAAAACATAGAAAGATGATGATGTCGGCGTCAGAAAATGACCATTTGTTCTACTCCATTAGCTGATTTATACCTGACTGCTATACTGTCTGTGATCATTGATCCCACCCTTGGCCTGTCACTAAGGCTTCTCTTGCCTCTTACAAGCATGCCTGAATTCTGTCACACTCTTTTGGCTCTTAAACCTCTCCTAGAAGTCTGTTCAGATGCTCATTGCTCTTTCAGTGAAGAAACATAGTGGTTGGATGAGTCTCTTTGGGGAGGTTAAAGAGGAGAATCGGCTTCAGAAGAACCCCTCTGGCAGTGCCAGATGAAGAGTGTTGGAGCAGACTGAAACTAGCAGTGTATCATTAAATCTTTTTAGCTGAATATGCCAATCTTGCAGTGGACAAGATCAGCACAGGCAACCATTGAGTTTGAAAGGTGCTCAGTGCTGGTCTACTCAAACACTGCGTTATGGGCTCTGTCAAGGCTGAGCCATCCCCACTTCTTCTGTGGCTGGCAGTGTGGGATGGACTACATCAAGCTGCTTTACCTTTTCAGCAGCCTGTTGGAAGGGCTCGGCCAGCCATCCCATCCCCACTTCCTCTCCTCTTCAGCAACAGACGCCATAAACTCCACCATAGAAACATGATGGTAGAAAAAGACATTATGGCCTATCTAGTACATCCCTATCTTTCTTTTACATCCTGTGGAAGTTTCTCCTTGCATGCCATGACCTACAACTATGGTTCAAGAACATTCACAATCCCTTCTCTAGTCAGATGTGCCTGTCACTGTCAGTGTTAGCTGATGCATCTTTAGTTTTGGGGCTTAGACCAATGGTCATCCGCCTTTCTTCTTTTGTGGCACACCTGACAGACAGTGTTCATGTGTATGACACACTGAACAGTATAATCCATGGCTGAACAAAATAGAGTCTAAATATCGGGAAAATATAAAATTATTTAATTTTTTAACTTTTATTGAAAGTAAAGTTATAAATTGTTTTTCAGGAAAGTTTTCTTCATTTATTTCATCTGTGAGAACTCTGGGACTGATGGGCTCTACACAGTTTTACGACATGGGGTTGAATGATAGACAAATTCATAATAAACTTACTGTCAAAATCAAGAAACCTTTAACCATTCTGGTGTCCTATACAAAACATAGCAAGGATGTTTCTCTTTGCATTTTTCATACAAAAGAAAAATATATTCAAATTCTGGTGTCATTTCAGTAACAGCAACACAAATCACTCCATTGCCAGATACATTAAAGTAACATAAAATCCTACAAATAAGCTACTCAGAAATAGAATTTACTTGCCAAAAACGTATTCTCAGGACACAAATAGCAAGAACTATACATTTTGAAAAATGCAGCACTACAGATATAGAACACTAAAATGCCTACTACTGGAAAAACGGAACAGGTCAGAAGGCTATAGATCCCAACACAGATATTTTATGCTAGTAGAATCCCTTACTTCAGTCACCCATGCAGAACGCATCTTGTCAATAAGAAAATAAATGACCAAAAATCAGAAATGGAAACTACAAAAAGCCACAATCTCCGTAAGCAGTACAACATGGGATAAATAAATACAGAAATGTATTTCCTCTTGTATTGTGCAGAATACAAAGATGTAAGAAATGGACATTCTCAAAGCTGACATTTTTCCATTTCCTATAAATAGGGTTTGTGAATTTAGGTTCTGCTACAACTGTTACTACTATTTATTTGTATTTCTCTACAAGACATATGCAATGCTGTACATTAACACATTAACCAATAAACACTGATAAACACCCCCAATGCAGAAAAATTAGACTAGATGTTTATTGGAAAAACATTGCTTCCCCCAGGACTTTTTTACCCTTCTCCTGGGGTGTCTTGTCTTATATCCTTCACTCAGTTTTTATGTCTTTTCTGCATTTTTTTTAAGTGCCATCAAGTCAGTGCTAACTCCTGTCCTGGTGACCCAGCTGCCTCTGGGTTTTCTTGGCAATGCATCACTGGAAGAAGATTGCCAGGCCTTTTCTTCTGAGGCAATAGAGAATAAAGTGACTTGCCCAAGGTCATAAGGAGTGCCAGTGGGAATTGAACCCTTGCTCTTCTGGGTACTTGGCTGTTGCTCTAGCCACTAGACTACTTCTCCACACATGCAGTTCTGCATTAATGATGCCTAAATGACACATGTACGTTTGCGATTCCACTGGAAAAGGTAGCCAGCAATAGTACCCGTACAAGAAATTCGGGTCTAGCTTATAGAGTAATCTAATAACACTAATTCTATGGAAAATTACTCCAAACAAACAGACTATTGCAGAAAAAATCAGAGGGTTTACGTCTATACTTGATGGAAATGCTCGGAAATCATCTCAGACTCATCGGCTGCCAAATGCTGGATGTTAATAATTCAAAACAACCAGCGGCGCCTGTTAGCATCAATGACTGATTCCGGCTTGCTTTTTGCTAATTATTGACACCCTCTCTCCGTTATGCTCTTGAACAATTTCTTAGTCTCTGATGAAAATGAAACAAACACTTAACTTCACGTTCTCTTTTTTCAATTTTTTCTGAAACTGTATCTTCTTTCTCCCATCTTCTTACTCCCAACGCCTCACATACAACGTTGTGACCGCGTTTCTCTCAATACAATGAGGTTCTTCAGGGGGTAGATCACAATCAGCCAAGTGTTTAACTATAAAAGAAACCATCGTTAAGACCAGTCAAGTTTCCTCACTTTATTACTGCTGAAAGTCCAATTGAAAGTGATATAATTAGAAACTTCATCTATTACTGTAGCTAAAACCATACCCAATATTGGCCGACACTCTGCACAGCTTCCTGAACCAGGCTTTCAATTTTCTTCACTAAAGACCAGAGAGTTCTTGATCTCCATTTCTTAAAAAACGCTGCACATGTGCAGACCACATCAATCCATCCTTCTTATAACCCTCCCCCTAATCGACGTGCCTGTCGGCAACTACTCAACTGCAATTTCCCCATTCAATTTCTAAATTAAGCCCTTTAGGTGTTAAAGTTTGCAGCTGGAAGATCCAGCACTGTTCTCGAAATAACAAGGTTTGTGCTAATGATTTCCCATTCATGGGAGTAGTAACCTGTTCTATGCAGAAACATTGTAACATCTCAAAAGTATGGCTCAAGTCTTGACAATGGGAGACCAGTGGCGCTTGCAGCACTTTATGTTTTAACCGACTTTTATGTTCAGATATACGCATTTTAAAAGTCCTACTAGTCTTTCCTATGTAAAAAAGATCACAGGGACAGACTATAGCATAGATCACACTCTGTTAGCCACAATTTGTGTGGTGTGGTGTCTTAAAACATATTCCCTTTGTTGACAAGTAAATTTCTGTAGTTCTTTGGTAACCATACAAATGGAACAGTGGCCACATTTATAATGACCAGGAGTCTTCTCTGCAATCGAAGGCAAGGAAAGTGGCCGCAAAACCGCAGGGCTCAGCCTTTCTTTCAAGTTTCTGTTCCTTCGCCAGACACACCGAATAACTTTGCTATTTAAACTGGGGACTGTGTTCAAAACATTAGTGTGTCGAGCGACAATCTTCTTAATTCGGAAACTGAGTGGAGAATATTGGGTGATAAAATGAATTACGTCGGGATCTAGTTCCTCCCGGGTTTTCGTGGCACCTAACAAAGCTGACCTGTCATTGAAAAGCGCCCGATGGTATGCTCGTGACACTACCCTGGTGGGGTACCCCCTTGCCTGAAAATTTCGAGCCAAATCTTTAGCTTTATGCTTGAAATCAGAAACTTCTGAGCAGTTTCTGTGCTAACGCAGAAACTGGGAAAAGGGTAAGAAGATTGTCGCTCGACACACTAATGTTTTGAACACAGTCCCCAGTTTAAATAGCAAAGTTATTCGGTGTGTCTGCTTCAGTGATAGCCAAGATAAGCTTCATATGGAAGTCAAGTCCTGTCACTTTCTCCTCTGGGTGAGACTTGCTCCAGAGTATCTGGGCATTGAGTTCTGCTATGTCCAACAGATGAAAGGCAACTTTCTTGTACCACTTTACAGTTTTGTGCAGAAAAGCATAATACTCCAATAACTGATCTGTTCTGTCTACACCACCCATTATGTGGTTGTAGTCCACGATAACATGTGCTTTTTGAATTGGCTGATCATTCCGATCTCTTTTTCCAGTGTCAATTGCAGTGCCATCATGACAGTTGGGCAACATTGTTACATAATTCTTATCATATCAGCAAAGTGCTAGCAGTTTATCTGTTGTACGATATGTGACATCTCCTCGTTTCAATTTCCTTCCATCTACATTTAGACGCAGGTCAGTAGGCATACCAACTCGACTGGATCATACCGTTCCAAAGCAGGATGTTGCTCGGTCATACAGATCCCTACAGAGTTCTGGACTGTTGTAGTAGTTATCCACAGCCAATCGATAGCCTTGATCAAGCAGTCCATCCATCCGATTCAGCACAACAGAGTAGCTACTGCCATGTAAACCATCACTTAGAACTGCATCTTGACCTGAGTATAGCATATACTTCCAGGTGTATCCACTACGTGACTCACACAGCTCGTATGATTTGATGCCAAATCTTGAGCGTTTTTTAGGTATGTATTTTTTGAAATATAACCTTCCTTTGAAAAGCAGTAGAGATTCATCAATTGAAATGTCTTGTTCCGGGATATAAACAGTTTTGAATCACTTTGTGATAATGTCATAGAACGGACGAAGCTTCCAAATGCGATCGCCCTCGGGTTTCTGTATTGCATTGTTTTGAAAGTGAAGGGCCTGTAATATTCGCTTATATGTATTTCGGCTCATTACTGATGGAAAGAATGGAGTTTCTAACAGTTGTTGACCTGACCAGTACGAGTCAATTTTAGGCTTCTTGATTATTCCCATAGCCATCGTCAACGCCAACATTCTCCATATAGCATTCTGGTCAGTGTCTTGCCATTTTCTCATTCGGGCATGAGGCTTGTCAGCCGGTATTTTAGCACCCAGTTCTGCCGCATAGCGATTTGTCTCCAGAACGATCATTGAAATTAGTTCATCTGTAACAAACTGCTTGTAGAACTCCAGTTTAGTTGCATTGACACCCATAGGTTTGGCTATGCCTGGTTGTGCATGAAAGGAAACTGATGGACGTCTTTTGGAGTTGTTTTCCATGGAAGACTGCTTCTTCTAGTCCGTACTTGTGATGTAGTTAGTTGCACTATCATCACGGTCTGCAACGGCAACAGCTGCAGTACGACAGCGAAGCCTCCCTCTGCCACGACAGTTTCAACTGCGGCTACAACTGTAAATGAAAATAAAAAAAATGTTTTATTATAGTTGACATTTTTCAAACTGAACAATTTATCAATATAAATGTGACATTTAGGGGTATGTTTACTAAACCGCGTTAACGTAGCAGCTGCTACGTTAATGCGCATTATGTAACGTTAACGCGCATTAAGGTCTCCGTCCGCGGTAAATCCTGCAGAGAAGGGGTCAATTGTCGGGGAGTGGGCGGGGGGAAGCTCCCACAGCACTAACGCGGGGTACTGAAGGGCTGAACATTACCGGGAATGAAAACCTGTCGTTAGCTGCAGATATGCAGGAGGATGAAACCATTTAAGCGTCAGCAATGTACAACATAGGCGGGGAGCCCAAGAAACGTGATAGTAGTGCTCCATATGCAGAACAGCATAGTGCCCAATTATGAACAGCCACTATAGCGATGGTGCAAATGGGGCATAGGGGGCTGCAGGCGGGACATGTAGTGGGGGCAGCTGGGGCACAGGGCGGACTAGGCTGACGCCTAGGTGGCACATAGGAACATATAAAATGGAAATCAGCAAGACAGCAGCTGACCAAGGCCACACACAATCTACATCTACCTTGGCCACCCTAGCCAATAGTTGCTAGGGCACAGACCTGACATCCCCCCAGCCATCCCTCCCCCATGTGGAAGGGACATAATATTGGTAGGCGGTGATGGGGGGGATGTGAGGATGTCCATGTATGCCTCCTCACCACAGACCCCGCTCCGTAGGCAACCGCCTACCTGCACATTGGATTGCCTGGGACTGCACACTACCAGCACCGACAGCATATGCCCAGGCGGCATGGCAGGGGGGCGTGTGCTGGTTCTGGAGGGGGCAGTGGCACCTGCCTGCAGTGCACCCAGGCAATGCCCTGTACCAGTACGTGGTGTGCAGTACAGCAGAAAAGGTACGGCTGAGGAGACATAAAGGTAGCCCCAGGGACTGCTGTGCATCTGTGGCAACAGTGTGGTGCAGTACACACAGCCAGCATGTCTGGAGCAGAGGGTCACAGGTTCAGGCCCCAGCTGTGGCTCCTGCTGAGCACATCCCTATATTTATTTCCACAATGCAGATACAGCAGCAACATGTGCACTTCCCAAAGCAGACGGCCAACAGGGGTGCAAACACCCACTCACACAGGCTCCACTATCCAAAGCTCCATTGAGAGTCAGGCCGTTGGCCCCAACACGGAGCCGCAGTTATCACCAGAGCACTATTACTACCTTCTGCACAGTTTGGCACTGTTGGCACTGTGACCATGACCAGTGTGGCGGACAGGGTTGCCAACCACCCCTATCTTTGCACAATGCTGCAGTAGGTGTGTGTGTGTGTGTGTGTATGTCTGTCCATTGTTTCGTGGCTGCCTACAGCTCTCTGGGCCCACAATGTCCCACTATTAGAAACATAGAAATATGACGACAGAAAAAGACCACATGGCCTATCTAGTCTGTCCTTCCATAACAACTACAACAGTCCACTTTTTGCCTTTAGAGATCCTCTGTGTTGGTCCCATGCGTTCTTGAATTCAGTTACTGTCCTCATCTCTACCACCTCCACTGGGAGACTATTCCACGGATCCACTACTCTTTCCGTAAAGAAATATTTCCGCATATCACTCCTGAATCTATCTCCCTTCACCCTCATCCCATGTCCCCTCGTAGCAGAACTTGCTTTCAATTGAAAGAGGCTCTCTCCCTGAACATTTATGCCACGGAGGTATTTAAACATCTCAATCATATCACCTCTATCCCGCCTTTCCTCTAAGGTGTACATATTAAGATCCTTAAGTCTGTCCTCATATGCTTTATAATGAAGCCCATTAATCATTTTGGTAGCAACCCTCTGCACCGACTCCATCCTGTTCACATCCTTTTGAAGGTGCGGTCTCCAGAATTGCACACCATACTCCAAATGAGGTCGCACCAAAGACTTATACAGAGGCATTATCACCTCCTTTTTTCTGCTAGCCATTCCTCTCCGTATGCACCCAAGCATCCTTCTAGCTTTTGCTGTCGCCTTTTCCACCTGTTTAGCTACTTTAAGATCATCAGACACAACCACGCCTAGGTCCCGCTCTTCTTTAGTGGACAAAAGTACTTCACCTCCTATACTGTATTGCTCCCTTGGATTGCTGCAGCCCAAATGCATGACCTTACATTTTTTAACATTAAAACCCAGCTGCCAAATTCTAGACCATTCTTCAAGCTTAGCTAGATCCCTCCTCATGTTATCTACCCCTTCCTGGGTGTCTACTCTATTGCAGATTTTGGTATCATCCGCAAAGAGGCAAACCTTACCCGACAGCCCTTCCGCTATATCACTAACAAAGATGTTAAAAAGAATTGGACCAAGGACAGATCCCTGGGGCACACCACTGGTAACATCCTTCTCCTCAGAGTGAGCTCCATTTACTTGTACTCTTTGTCGCCTCCCACCCAACCAATTTCTAACCCAAGCAGTAACTTTAGGGTCCATCCCTAGGGTGCTCAGTTTGTTTATAAGTCACCTGTGAGGAACAGTGTCAAAGGCTTTACGGAAATCTAAATACACCACATCTAGAGCTCTCCCTCGGTCCAACTCCCTGGTCACCCAGTCAAAAAAATCAATCAGATTTGTCTGACAAGACCTGCCTCTGGTGAATCCATGCTGCCTCGGATCCTGTAATCCGCTGGACTCCAGAAACCTCACTATTTTCTCTTTCAGCAGCGTTTCCAATAATTTACTCACCACCGAAGTTAAACTAACCGGCCTGTAGTTTTCAACCACATCCTTACTTCCGCTTTTGTGTAAAGGCACCACATGAGCCTCTCTCCAGTCCTTTGGCACCACTCCTGACTCCAACGAGGCATTGAAAAGGTCAGTCAGTGGAGCTGCTAGAACGTCCCCATGTTCCCTCAGTATTCTAGGGTGTATCCCATCCGGTCCCATCGCTTTGTCTACTTTAAGTTGAGCTAGTTTCTCACGAACACAGTCTTCTGAAAATTGTTCAAGATGTCCCTCGCTTCTGTTCTTATTTGTGGGTGTTTTCTGAGGTCCTGCTCCTGGTTCTTCATCTGTGAACACAGAACAAAAATATTTGTTAAGCAATTCCGCTTTACCAGTGTTGGCCTGCGAATGTGCATAATGAAGAGCAAGGTATTGTGGGTATGGCCCGGGCAGGGCAGACTGGGCAGGATGCATCTGCAGAGGGCGTAGGGCAATGGCTGGGACATTGTAGTGCCCAACCACCACTTGCATGGACAAGGTGGCCACATCACATCATGCTGTTAGGACACTCTCACACTGACCGAACAGTGACCATGGCATGGCTATGTTCCCACATAGTGCTGTATGGTATCTGTTTCAAGTGATATATGTGTGCCCCCTTTTCTGGAGGGCCAATCACTGGGGCACCTGCTGGGTGTGCACAATTCCGCTGTGAACATGCAGGATAGGCTGGCTAGCGGCGTGCCCGCGGTTAGTTTGTGCATGGCCGGGACACCTGGCGTGGTGCAGCAGGTATAGGGTGCCTGCTACTGGTGCATGTCAGACCATGGCTGGGGTACAGGTGTAGTCCTAGAACTGGTGGGGGCACAGGGGAGGGGCAATGGACAGGTGGTCTACTGTAGTGCACAGTATTGTAATGTATGTGTGTTGTCTGTTTGGGATGTGCATTGTTACATGCCATAATCTGACCGCATATGCTAAGATGCCTAGTCATATCTTATAAGGCACGTGCGTCTGACGCTTTGCTATGTGCGTTTTCTGCAACACACGTATGACGCACTACTGCATGATAATCTAGTAGACACGATGTCCACTTGCTGGAACATATTTGCATTGTGCTTGTTGTGGTCTTTTGGGATAGTGGTTGCAGTCGTGTGTGGCGCCAACGTAGGATGTTGGTTTGGGTCCCACAGGTTCCTTCTCCTTTCTTTTCATTTGTTCTGCTCTCCTTACCACACAATGGCTCCAGCTTTGTCCCTTATCCACACACCCTTCCTTCTCTTCACTGTACACTGTGGTGTCCTCTCCATGCTGCCTATCCATCTCATGCTAGCTGTTACAAATGCTCCTTTTCTTTGGGATGTCTGGGTGGGTAGGTGGCTCACTGTTTTGGTATTGGTGTCAGTAAGCTGTGTTTGGGCTCTTCAATCTACCAGTTCAATTCCCTCTTACTCCTTTTTGGATTCCCTGCCCATTTTGCCCTTCTACACACACCATCCACACAGCTGGCCCTTCAGACAGTCCCCTGATGCCCCTTCCGTTATCTTTGTTTACTCTTCTGCATGCTGTTTTACTGCACACCATTTCATGGTGTGTGTGCCTGTGTTACTTGTGACTCACGTCCCAATTCCAGACTGCGTTATCAGCTGCTTGTGGTCCATGGCCTTACACCTCCGGCTCCTTTTCTCATGTGGCACCATGTCTGCACATCCCTCAGTGCGTCTTCTACTGTCAGCATGCCTTAGATTGCAACCCCTTCAAGACGCACTGCCGCTTCCCGTCCACTGTGGTGTTCACGCGCGGTGGTTCCATGGCACACTGTACTGCACGTTAGCGCCTTGTAATGCGTGTTACCTGACACGGCTTGCTTTAACGATGCACCGCCCACTCCTTTATATGGGCACCCGTACCATTACCGTGGGACCTACCGTGGGTAACATTACCGAGGTTTAGTAAACATACCCCTTAGTGTTTTGTTATAGCTAAAGACATAGCTGATATATAAGTGACATAAATAATGACTGCAAATAATTGCTAACCTGGTGGTTCAGCTGCGGCCACTACTGAATCTGGGTCACTGTTATCCGAGCCTTCAAAGTCCACATTTTTTGCAAAAACCTCTTCAATTTCATTATCAATGACATCTTCGCCACTGCTATTACTGTTACCATCACTTTCTGTTAGAAACCTAATCACTTCTGCAACTTTATATCATTCTTTAAGTATTCCTTTACCAGTTGACTCTATCTTGTTTACTTAGCTTTTAAAATTTAAATGACCTATCGCTAATGACCTATTTGCTGGTTATTTTCTGGCTGTTTTGGCCTGGTGTATAAATAGAAACTCTAGTACAACTCTCTTTTCATTGGTCAAAATGTGTGTCATCATTAGCTTGGGGTATTTCACTCATTAATATTTCGTAATTTCGTCACTGCGCAGATCCCGAATATTTCAGGCTCGGCCATTTAGTCAGAATTTTGGATCCCGAGAGTTTCGGGACCGGCCTGGATAGGGTTAAGGACGTGACCATCCATTGAGAAATGATCTCCTACCAACATGTCACTTTGGGACATGTTCACTAAACTGCGTTAGCTGCTAACGCGATAGATAGTGCACGCTATCTGGCGGTGGTAGCAGTTAACACAGGCAACCACAGATAAGGCAGTGAATTTTTGCACTATTTATAGAAAGTATATTATCCATAGGAGTGAGTGAGTTTAGGGTAAAGAGTGACTGAGTCTGAATGCACAGTTAAAGCGGGCCTCAACAGTGCATCTTAACTGACAGATTTGCAGACAGCGTGGGCGCAGCTAACGCCACCTCAATGGGCGTCCCTCTTCACATTTCTTGCATTGAATCATGTATAACTACATAATCGCAGAGGAGCTTGAATTTGAACCCCTTATGTTGAATGTCTTTCTCATGTTGCCAGCTCTGTATTAGTGTAGTTTGCATCTTGATGCCTTGCAGGATTTGATGCTGTTTTCTCCTTTCTCTCTATGCTTGCACCTTCATAGATTTTGTTTCAGATTAGGTGGCTGCCTGAAAACTAGACCTGGAGGAGCAAGGAACATTTTTTTTCAGCATTTCATTTTCCTGTTGTAGTGGTGGTCCATATTTTATGAGCTAGAAAACCTAAGATTAATGAGACATGCTATGGGAGTACGAGTCATTGAAAGAAATATTCCCCACTCCTCCAGTGTTAGCTTTCCAGATGGGTTACAGCAGAATCTTTTCCTTAACTTAGTTGGTTATGACTGAGTCAGCTAAGTGTCTGCTGAACAGCAAGTTGAAAATTCACCCCGCAATGCTGCCTTCCTTTTTTGAACCCTTAGACTACTCTGATATCTCTGTACTTCAGTGCCAGAGTCCTTTTTCTCCATTGCTTTTATGTGCTGCTGTTCAGCAAATCTATATATCCCCCATGAAACTAATACAAATAAGAATACAAATGATATTAATTAATTATAGTGCACCATCAGCGGTGTCTTTTCCCCAAAGAGCTTGTAATCCAGAGATAGGCACTTGAAGTTGGCTTGCTTAAAGTTACAGAAGTCTCAGTTCTGAAGACCTCAGCGACTGCTTAAATGGCTGAATACCTGGAAGGCAGCCAAGTTTATTTTCATGCTTCAAAAAAGACTAACTTGGAAAAATAGGGGATGTTAGGAATGTGCATAGAGCAAATATTTTCGGTTCATTTGGACTTTTTAAAAAATATTTCAATTTGTTTCACATGTTCATTTTCTTAACACAAGTTTGAACTTTTTAATGTGCACTAATTGACTTAACATGTGGTAGTTGATAGGTTAACAATGCATGAAATTGATGTAACGCACACTAAGGGGCATGTTTATTAAAATGCACTAATGTATACCGCTTGCGAAATTGTGCACTAAGCAGCCAGTGTGGTGAAAGATTGCTTAACGTGCAATAGGGTGAGGACTGGGTGGGTTAGGGGTGGAGAGTGGGTGCTACCTACACATTGCGGTTTGGGGGGGGGGGGAATAGCGTGCGCTGGCACTGTTGCAGTTAGTGTGGATGCACTTACCGCCATGTCAGTGGGTGGTAAGTGTACGCATACTAATTGTGATTGCTGTTGTACTGTTGTAGCATAGTGAGATGCTGCTCACCGCAGCGACTGCAGGGCATGCTCCCAACACCGCGGGTCCATTTCACCTCCTGTTCTATGGTGCAGAGCCTTGGCATACTTTACTGACAATGCTCCTAAATGTTTTAAGGTACACTTACAAACTGAGTGAGCGCTAACAAATGCAAATCTCTTGTGAAGCTTTTCCATGTGCATAATTTTACTGCCCCACTCTGGTTTTCACAGAACAGAAGACATGATGAGTGGTGAACCAGGGAAACAAAGACAGATGTTCACCAGGTTCTCATCTCTGTGCTCCAACCCTTGCAGTCCCCTACTAACCTGGGATACACTTAATTTAGGACTTCAAAGGTCTGGATGTTTTCCACAGTTGCACAGTTTTGGTTTTTTTAGATAATTCAGTTAGCTGTTGATCCCAACAAAATTAGTAAGACCCCTTTTTTGATCTGAAATTGCTTCCTGTCCCAGCGTTCTGAATGTAAGTGAATCTGTTGGTGCTCTGCTGATTCTCTTCAGATCCTTATGCAGGCATCGCATCAGTGCATTTTAAAATCATGAATATAAAGACTGCACAAACAGCGCAAATTCCTGCAGTCTAGACTCATGGAAGAATAGTGTTCAGATAATTGGGCTAATTTCAACTGAGGCCCCCAGTATATTTTTAAAATGCCAGTCAGTGTTTAAACCCCACCCCCCTGTATATACAACAGTTAGAGGCATTGAATATATGCAGAGATCACTGATTGGTGGAGGCTAAATGCTTACCAGCAATATTAAGTCACTCCATATAGCTGAGTGGTGTCACTTAAGGTCACCTTTTTTCTGGTCTAGATGAAAGTGCTTAGTTATGAATATCGCTACTATATATAGCTGCAATCTATAGACCTCCGGATAAATCCACCTCTACCTTTCTCACTGACTTTGACTCCTGGCTTTCCCTATTTTGGATTCTTCTTCCCCTTCCTTTATTCTTGGTGATTTTAGTATTCATATCGATAACCGTTCTGATCCCTATGCTTCCAAACTCCTTTCCTTAACCTCTTCATTCAATCTCCAACTTTGCTCTTCTGCTCTCACTCATCAGCATGGTCACTGCCTTGATCTGTTTTTTTTTCTCTGTTTACCCTCAAATTTCCATACCTCTGTTTCTCCCTTATCTGATTAGCATCTACTAACCTTCACCTTTCATCACTCCCCAACTCTATCTCGCCCAGTCTCCTCCTATCTTTTTAGGAATCTTCACGCTATCGATCCCTTGACTCTCTCCACTATTGTCTCATCATCTCTTTCTTCCCCCAGTCTTCTAAATCTGTCGATGAGGGTATAGTTTCCTATAATACTGCCCTCTCCTCTGCTCTAGATACCTTTGCTCCACCTATCCCACATACTGTAAGACACGCTATACCTCAGCCCTGGTTGTCTTCAACTATCCGCTATCTGCGCTCCTGTGCCCGCTTAGCTGAGCACATTTGGCTCAAATCCTGCTCCTTTTATGACTTTCTTTACTTCAAATTCATGCCCATCTCCTTCCAATCAGCCTTAGCTCTCGCCATGCAAAACTATTATGTCCGTCTGACTAACTCTTTTGCCACAGACCCCCACTGTCTCTTCTCAACTCTTAACTCACTCCTCTGTCCAAACCTTAGCTGACTATTTCCATGATAAAATCCACAAGATCACACTCCAGTTCCCCATTAGTTCAGCTTCATCCCCTTCCCCCCCCACCTCAATACCAACTTTTCCCCTCAATCTCTGTTACCCTTTCATCCTTTTCTAAGATCTCTGATGAGGAAACCTCTCTTCTTCTTTCCTCCTCTAAACTTACTACTTGTTCTTCTGATCCTATCCCTACCTGTCTCCTTAATTCTATTTCCTCTGCTGTCATCCCTTCTATCTCATATATTCTCAGCTTCTCACTCTCAACTGCCATGGTCCCTGCAGCCTTCAAGCATGCTGTGGTCACACCTCTCCTTTAAGAAACCTTCTCTTGACCCCAGATGTCCTTCAAATTGTCGACCCATCTCCCTTCTTCCTTTCATTTCCAAACTTCTTGAACACGCAGTCCTTCACCATTGTCTTGATTTTCTTTCCTCTTAAGCTTTGCTGGATCTACTTGAATCTGGCTTTTGTCCCTTACATTCTAGTGAGACAGCACTTGCCAAAGTCTCTAGCAACTTGTTCCTGGCTAAATCCAAAGACCTTTACTCTATCCTCATCCTTCTTGACCTTTGTAAGCTTTTGACACTGTTGACCACAACTTTCTTCTTGACACATTGTTCTCACTTGGTTTTAGGAGATCTGTGCTGGTCTGGTTCTCTTCTTATCTCTCCCATCGCTCATTCAGTATTTCTTCCGGTGGTTCATAAGAACATAAGATATGCCATACTGGGTCAGACCAAGGTCCATCAAGCCCAGTATCCCATTTTCAACAATGGCCAATCTAGGTCACAAGTACCTAGCAGTTTCTCTGAAAGACACAGGTTCCACAATGCTTGTACTGGGGTAAGCAGTGGATATCCTGGGTCCCCTTTAATAATGGTTTATGGACCTTTCCTCCAGGAACTTGTCCAAACCTTTTTTAAACCCGGCTACACTAACAGCTTTTACTACATCCTCTGTTAATGAATTCCAGACTTTGATTACACATTGAGTGAAAAAAATATTTTTTCTTATTAGTCTTAAATAGGTTACCCTGTAGCTTCATTGCATGTCCCTAGTCTTTCTATATTTTGATGGCGTAAACAATCAATCTACGTTTACCCATTCCACTCCATTCATTAATTTATAGACCTCTATCATATCTTCCCTCAGCTGGCTTTTTTCCAAGTTGAAGAGCCCTAACCTTTTTAGCCTCTCTTCATAGGGGTATCCTTCCATCCCCTTTACCATTTTGGTGGCTCTTCTCTGTACCTTTTCTATTAACGCTATATCTTTTTTAAGATATGGCGACCAGAATTACGCACAATATTCAAGGTGTGGTCGCACCATGGAACAATACAGAAGCATTATAATAATCTTTGTTTTATTTTGCATTCCTTTCCTTATGATACCGAGCATTCTATTTGCTCTCTTGGCCTTTGCTGCACACTGGGCGGAGGGTTTCAACGTTATCCACGATGACACCTAAATCTTTTTCCTGGGTTCCTCCTGTACTACTATCCCATTCTGTTCTGGGCCCTCTCCTTTTCTCTCTCTACACCCAGTCCCTTGGTGCTGTTATCTCCCCCTATGGATTTCAATATCATTTTTATGCTGATGATTCTGAGATCTATCTTTCTACACCTGATATCTCTTCGACACTCCAGGCCCGCATCTCTGCCTGGCTTTCTGACATTACCACTTGGATGTCTCACTGCTGCTTGAAATTAAATATGGCCAAAACCGAACTTCTTGTTTTTCCTCCTAAACCTTCCTCCCCCCTTCCTCACTTTTCTATCTCTGTAGATAATACTCCTTCTACTTCCTGTTTCCTCAATCCATAACCTAGGGGTCATCTTTGACTCCTTCCTTTCCTTTCCTTCACATATCCAACAGATAGCTAAAACACGTTGTTTCTTTCTCTATAACATTAATAAAATGTGTACCTTCCTTTCTGTATACACTGCTAAAAGACTTGTCCACTCTCTAATTACTTCCCTCTCGACTATACAATACCACATCGAGACCGCTGCTCCGCTGGACCGCTGCCAACATGGATTCCGGGATTCTCACGGTGTTGAAACACTCCTCACCACCCTCTTCAATAACATAATCACTGAAATCAACAACACCCTACAAGGGTTTGCCCTCATCTTTATGGATATAGCCGTGGCATTCGACTCAGTAAGCCACGAGCTCCTCCTGGTACGACTTAAGGAGAAAGGTATTTATGACACAGCCCTAAGCTGGTGCAAATCGTACCTGTCCGACAGATGGCAGCACGTAAGATCCGGTGCTACAACATCAGAACCTTTCCACCAGTGGCAGGGTGTACCGCAGGGATCCTCCCTCTCCGCCCTGATGCTCAACATTTACATGCAGCCCATCTGCACCCTTATCCGATCCTTCAACGTCGACTGCTTGATATATGCCGATGATGTACTGCTCTACATGCCATTCTCAACCGACCAGCCGGACCTCTCCTCACTGACAAGCTGCTTTGACGCCGTATCAAACTGGCTCCAAACTCAAAACCTTCAGATACAGCACAAGAAGACAGAAGTCCTCCATCAAAAGGAACCAAAGCTTCACCCCTCCAGCCTCCTTAAAGGTCAAGGAAGCGGAACTAACAACCAAATCCACAATCCGTTACCTAGGAGTCAACGCCTGGACATGAAGGCCCACATAAGCAACACAGTAAGAGCGGTTTACCACAAGATCCAGACACTCAGGCGCCTACGCTCCCTGCTTGAGCCTGATGACTTCCGGACAATCTTCCAAGCGCTAGTGATCCCGCATTTCGACTACGCAAATGCAATTCTACAAGGGCTCCCACAATCCACCCTTAATCCACTCCAGCTAGCAATGAACACTGCGGCCAGAGTTCTACATGGTGCTTCCAGGAAGGATCATGTGACACCCATCCTAAGACATCTCCACTGGCTCCACATCCACGACAGACTCTTGTTTAAATCCCTACTACTGACTTTCAAAGCCATCAACAGTCTCTCCTCCACCTCTCTCATGGAGCTTATCCATCCTACGCTCTCTAACAGATCCAGATGATCTGCAGCAGTCAACACGCTGGCAATCCCAAAGGAAATAACACAATGCACGCAGGCAACGACAAACAGGGCATTTAGGTTCTATGCGCCCAGATACTGGAACGCCCTACCACCTAACATACGGGCAATTTCTGACCTGGCTCAATTTAGAAAGGCATTGAAGCACCACCTCTTCCTCAAACACTATGCGGATGATAGTGCACAAACAGCCACCCCCCACCACCAGGCCCGCCACATTAACACACACAGCACGCGATGAGGCATCCCCGCCCATTGGCGCCAGTATTGACTATGCTTACTTGTAATTAGCAGCATATATATACCCCTACCCTGGTTGAAGTGGCGCCAGCCTTGATTACGCACACCTTGTAAATAGCAGCTTGTATATACTCTCATACTCTGTAAAGATTTATATATACTCTGTAAATAGTTACACCTGCAATATCCAAGTTATAGTACCTGTTCTCTGTAAATACAGAGCAGCTCTGGCTGCTCTGTATAAGATATTGTTGTATGTAAATCGCATTGATATTAAATAGCGCGGTATAGAAGAGACATTAAATAAATAAATAAATAAATAAATAAATAAATATTGCAACCTCCTTCTTGCTGGTCTCCCTCTGAGCCACCTCTCCCCCCTTCAATCTGTTCAGAACTCTGCTGCGCAACTAATCTTTTGCCAGCCTTGATATACTCATATAATCCCTCTTCTCAAATCACTTCATTGGCTTCCCTTCCATTTCCATATCCAATTCAAGCTTCTCCTTCTGATCTATAAGTGCATGCATTCTTCTGCTCCTCACTACCTCTCCTCTCTCCCTACACCCTTCCTTATGAACTCCGCCCTTTTACTAGCTTGTTTCTCTCTTTGTCCTTTTCTTCCTTTACCAACTCCAGACTTAGATCCTTGCTGCTCCTTATGCCTGGAACAAACTCCCTGAGTTTGTACATCAGGCTTCCTCTCTCCCCTTTTTCAAGTCCATTCTAAAGGCTCACCTCTTTGAGGTTGCTTTTGGATCTTGGTCCCTTGTCTTCCTTGTCGCTCCATACTCTTCCTTTGGATCCTGATCCTTTGTCTTCCCTTTTTTGCCCTTTTCTTCTCTTTTGTCTTGACTGTCTTAATTAGATTGTAAGCTTTAACGGGCAGGGATCATATTTATATATGTCTGTACAGTGCTGTGTATGCCTTGTAGCGCTATATAAATGATTAACAGTAGTAGTATATGGCTATTTATTTATTTCATGTTTTCTTTAATATCCTGCCGTATCTTAAAGCCAAGGTGGCTTACAGGGAACAGTTTAGGTCTTAACAAAAAAACATGACATTAAGCTTTACATTGAACAAAAAAGGACAAAAAGAAAAGGAGACTGAGCAGTAAGATCAAGACATTGGCAAGCTTGTACTTTTTGAGGAATCCAAGTAGTATTAATGCTTAAGTACCTTCTCTCTTCCATAGCAGCTTGAGACTACATACAGGTATTTTATGCAAAAATAACTAAGTGGGTGGGGGAGGAGTCATGACTTGTCACAAACAAAAATAAATCAGAAGAAACTTCAAAAGGGGGTGGAAAGCCTCTTCTATAATTGAGTTTTTGTCATTCTGAGCATAATAGTTGATTGTGCAGAGCTGGACAGCTGGCGTATTTTCTCTTCATGTAAAAAATTGCATCGGACCCCCTGGTCTTGTCTGACGTGCTTCTGTAGCGAAAATAAGTTTGGTGTCCACAGTCATCCTCTCCTCAGTGAGGTCAGGTCTGCATTACTGAGGAACCACATCGTCATGGTTAAGGGTTTTCATTTTCCAGTGAAACTGGAGTGCTTGGCTGCTCTGATTCTTCACCGTTGCCAACCTGTCAACAAACGGAGCTCCGTCTACCCCCCATGATTGAACTCTGTTTCTTTAAGAAGCTATATAGACACTTTATGCAGGTGATGGCATTGAACCATACAGGGATAAACGATGAGGTTAGGAGGACTGTTGCCCTACTAACGAAGGAGAGGTGAGGGTTGTGAATATTAGAACTTATCTTTAATTTCAGTGCTGCTTTCCCTCCCTGTGAAGGCTGCTTCTCATCTGGCTCTTGTCTTCCTCCCCCAATACATGCTTTTCTTTCATGCTGGCCTAAAAAATAAATATTATAGCAGCATTGGATTCCTAAGAAGGCAGGATGTGACCCAGTGACGTGGTCATGGCCGATCACCAGTTCACCACCCGCAACCCTATTCCCTGCCTCTGCAGGGTTCTGAGTGTTATTTCAGTGTAGCTTCCCACCCCTCTTGCCCCAGGCCAGTAGTTAACCTGGACAGTGTCCAGCTAGAATAAAAATCATAGGCGACAAGGAGAGAGATCTCAGTTCCAAGCAGTAAAGATTCCAGGAACGGGTTCTGCCTTAAAGTTGTGACATTCATAGCACAAATTCTATTCTGCCTGTCTTCTCAACTTGTAACAGCCTGAAAACTAGGCTTTATGCTTCCATGACTGAAGAAAGCTGGGGTTTAACCAGACCCGAATTTTAAGGCAGAAAAAGGAAAGATTGCCCTAGGAATTTAGAAGGGCACTTACATGAACTGGGGTACTTAATGTTCTCTGCCGGCAGGCATAGCAGAGCTAGTAAGGAAGCATAGCGTCCAACAAACGCGTAAAACAGTTCAAAGGCAGATAACTTAGAATTTCACAAAAAGTGCATTGACCAAAATATACCAGTAAGTTAAGTATCTGGTCTAGATATATTACTGGCCAAATAGACCCAGGCATTGTAAACACCAAATGCACCTTGTACAGAGTTATTAAGGAAACTACTTCCTATGACAAAACATTAAGTTACACGTCCACTGGGAAATAGTCTCACTGGGAGACCACTTCTTTCTAGTGGTGGATTCTCCTCTACACAGGGATAAAGACGCCTCTTATGGATGCATGCTAAAGTGCTACATCAGCTTAAGGTGAAATAGTATCATATTAACTCTAAAGTTAACAGGGATATTCTACCACTTTTTCTAAGTTCAGCTCAGAAAGATAGTCACCCGGGCATCCAGTAAAGAGTTCTGGGCCATCACCTGCCCCAGTGTTGTCTTTAACCTTACATGATTTTGCAAACATACACAAACTAAAGGCCAAGTTCTATGCTTCTTCTCACTTATTCCGTTACTGTGGTAGCAGGAAGCCTCCTTCTGGATAATCCTAGTAGCACACCTCTCACTCACAAGGTCTCCTTAAAACCCCAGTGGATCTTCATATGGTAGTCCTGATTCCTTTAGTGCACTGGAGATAGAGTATCTAACACTTACAGCAGGAGTTACAAAACCTGCCTACTAGCCAGTTGGCTTTTCAGGATTATCGACAATGAATATGCATTAGAGAGATTTTCATGCACTGCCTCCATTGTATGCATATCTCTCTCATGCATATTCATTTTGGATATCTCGAAAATGCGACTGGCTAGGGAGGCCCCAGGACAGGTTTGGAAACCCCTGCCTTACAGCAACGTTAACAAAGCAAAAATACAGTATGCATATATGCAGCAGTTACTCTATCCTGAAATGCTGGTGCAGCCCCATTTCCATAACACAGCACCACTCTTTATTCCAGCCAGATTTCAGCCTTACACCTTGCTAGACCAGTGGTTCTCAACCCAATCCTCTGGGACCCCCAGATCAGTCAGGTTTTCAGGATATCCACAATGAATATGCATGAGTTAGATTTGCATGCAACAGTGCAACCACGGTTGAGAACCACTGTGCTAGAAAGTTCATATTCTCAGTTCAAAACAGAGATGCAGACACTTCTACTTCAGATAATCCAGTCCATGTTTTCCTTTAAACCAAATTCATGCAAGCCCTTCACTCTATCAAAGCCTTTCTCCTTTGGACTGCAGGAGGAAAGACTAGTTATGTATGCCACCACCCTCAGCAGTTTAATAATCCAAAAAGTTCTGCCAGCCTTCCATGGAAGTTGTAATCTGCTAATGAGTATGTAACAACTTACCCAGAATTGCCAAGATATCCAGTTCCAGGAGTGAGATTTGTTGCCAGCTCTGGTTTTAAATTTGCACTGTAATGCAGTGTGGTATTTGCAGTCCTAGATTTTACCCATTGCAATCCATGCAGCAGGTTCCATTATGCATCAAAATGAGATTGTCAGAAATTCAAGACCAGCTTAAAATCTCAGTCCTGGAACTGGGTAACTTGGCATCTCTGACTTACCTGCTGATTCAACTAGCCCTGAAAATGGATAGTGTTGGATGTCAACCTCCCACTACAGTTTAAGAAAAGGTTTCTTATTTCTCACACACTGAACAGTGAAAAACCTACTGTGTAGGCCTGCGCATACCTGTTCCTCACAAACTGGTTTCCTTTGGCCTTTAATCCTTATACTTTACTCTTTGGGGGACAGTTACTCTAACTTATGGCTCCACCCACTAGCTTACTCTCCCTAGGCCTTCCCCACAGACTAAAGGGAGATGCATTTCTGTTGGTGGCTATATTTGATTAGAATCCCATAGCACACTGAGACCTGCAAAACAGTAGTTTTTACAAGAGCCTGCAGTTATTCCAAATTCTGTATGTGAGCTACTCTCAGCTTTCCACACCATGTTATCGATTATCAGTGACAAAGGTTCTAGTGGGAGACCCCCAAGGTAAATTTTGCTGAGGGCCTCCCTATTTCGGGCCCTCCGTGGCGACTCACCTCCCCTGAGGTGGCAGTTTGGTGCCAGTGGTGCTGCAACCTCCCTTGCCAACCTTCCCCAAGCTCTGGTGCTGGTGACCCCCATGCGGCAAACTTACTTTAATCTGTTTGCTGCGCTGCTTCCGTTCCAAGTCCATAGGAGTTCCTTCAGGCCGAAAGTATTGTGAGACTTCGGCCTGGGAGGAACACCTCCGGGCCTGGAACGAAGGCAGTGCAGCAAGCAGATAAAAGTAACATACCCATAGTGCCGTGTGGACCCCCTTCCTGCCCTGGGCCCCCCCCCCCTCATTTCAGGGGGCTGCTTGGACTGAGTTTATGCCGCTGTCAATTATGTTTCACACTTGCCTTCTCTTTCCCGAGTCAGACCCAGTAACTTTGTGCTAGAGAGCCCCCTTGGAGTCCAAGGTTATCTAGTTCAAACCTCAAGAAGCCTACCTTGGGATGCAGTGGGAAAAGTTGGTCATAATGACGGCAATGGACACCTGAAACAAACCTCTACTACTATTACTACTACTACTAGTTACGAGGGTTGCTATTTATATTTCTGGCCTTAGCAACAGTAAGTGTTGCCAGCCGCCATCCAATGGTTCCATTGGAACACTGACATTGTTGAACATAACCTTATTCATAAAATTTTATCATTTGAGCGCGATTTGTTGTTTACAGTAACTTGAAAAATTCATCTCGGGCAAAAAATGGAATTAACTCGTGAACATTTTCGTGCGATTATTTTTCATAACTTTCGACGTGGATTATCAAGACCAGAGTGCATCGATGAACTTAATTTTTTATACGGCGATAAAGCATCATCCTACAGCACTGTAAAAAACTGGTATAACGAATTCAATCATGGCCAACGTTTGCTCCAGGACGAATTCCGTCAGGGTCGTCCAAAATCGGTTGTTGTGCCATAAAATATCGATGCTGTGTGTGAACTGATAAAGCAAGATCATCATGTGACATACCGTGAGATTGAGGCATCTTTGGGCATTGGTATGACAAGCATCAATAAAATATTGCATGATCATTTGGCCGTAAAAAAGATTTGTTCACGTTGGATCCCGCATAATCTGACAAACGCTCAAAAGAAGGCTCGTGTTGATTGGTGCAAGGAAATGTTGAAAAAATACGTTCAAGGTGCATCAAAGACTGTGTATAACATCTACACAGGTGACGAATCATGGATCTATGCATATGAGCCCGAAACAAAACAGCAATCGACTGTATGGGTCTTCCAAGACGAGCCAAATCCAACAAAAGTTGTTCGTGGAAGAAGCACATTGAAGCAAACGGTTGCCTGTTTCTTCGGCATTACCGGTCACGTGGCGACAGTGCCGTTAGAGCAACGTAGGACGGTCAATTCTGAATGGTACACGACCATTTGTTTACCAGAAGTCTTCGGAGAAATTCAGAAAAAGTCGAAGAGGCGGCGAATAATTCTTCATCATGACAATGCGAGCTCTCACACATCGGCTCAAACAAAGGAATTTTTGACCGGCCAAAACATTGAATTGATGGGTCATCCACTGTACAGCCCTGATTTGGCACCCAATGACTTCTTTTTATTCCCGCACATCAAAAACAAATTACGTGGTCAATGATTTTCAACACCCGAAAATGCGGTTGAAGCATTCAAAACGCATGTTTTGGAGTTACCTCAATCGGAGTGGAAAAAGTGCTTCGAAAATTGGTTCAAACGCATGCAAAAATGTATTGATCTTCATGGAGAATATTTTGAAAAACAATAAAACCAATTTCGATCATAAATATTTGTTTTTTCATTATTAGGCCAGAAATATAAATAGCAACCCTCGTATCAATTGTATAGCACTACAAGGCGTAACGGAGACGATCAGGGCCAAAACAGTAGTAGAGTTTAAACATAGAGTGAGAGGCAGAAAGAAACTTTGGTGGCAGAAGAAGGGAAGAAGACCTGTGGTAGTGCAATAGATTGGAAGAAGTGGATAGACTGGCTGGACCAAGGTCCTTATGTGCTGACGACGTCTCTGTTTTTCTTGAAACAGTGGTTCTCAGTTAGGGTGTCGGGACACACTGGTATTTCACTAAGAGCTGGGAGGTGTCTCACCCAAAAATCTGATATATACAGCGGTTCTCCGTCTTCCAAAATGGCCACGTACTGTATGCCTGAAAAGAGTGTAGAACAGGAAACTAAACCCTTGAAATCTTTGCCATTTCTCATGATTGCTCATTACCAATATAAGCTGGAAAGCTTGGGTCAGTCATCCTGCCCCTTGGCCCCAGTCCCTGCAAATGTGAGCTACAGAGCAAGAAGATTTTTCAAAAGAGTACAAATGGGAGATATGAAAGGGGAAAGAGAGAGGGATGTGTGTTTGAGAGAGTATGACTGAGAGAGGACTGGTCTGCTGCATCACTAGAGGACCTTCCACCCATCCCCCATGCTGTCATGGGTAATGTGCCACACACATGAATGTCGTCTGTGAGGTGTGTCATGTCAGAAGAAAGGTTGAAATCCACTGTCCTGGAAGGAATGCATTTCTATTGCTTCTCCCTTGCTTTTAAAGCCAGAGCTGTATTTGTGGTCTCGGCTTCCTTCATTAATGCTGCTCTTTTGCTTAGTGGGTTTTTTGGCAGGAAAGCTAATGTACTATCTCAGATCTTAGCACACAGCAACTATTTGCTTTTTGTCTTATACTCATGCAGAGCTTGGGAAATAGCCCTGATCCAGATACTAAAGTGAGGTCATCTTTTATTCACAGGCTTGATCTAAATAGAACAGTTTAGACATTAATGTGAGGAAAATGACTGTGAGTCCTCTCTCTGAATGGTCAGCAGCATGACTAGATTTCTAGCTTCCCAGCTTTGAACCAGCAGGAAGGATTGACATTTACTTGTTGCTCCAGTGTGGCATGTGCTATTAAATATTCATTGAGCAGATTTATATATAACTGTATCAGGGCCTGATGGCATTGAAGGGTTTTCCCCATATTGGGGGTCATTTAATAACAGGTTGCTCAGGGTAACGTCATAAGAGACTTAAGCAAGAGAACAGCATTTTACATGCTCTAGTATGTTGCTAGAAAATTGCCCAGAGGTATATATATATATATGTGCACAGTACATACACAGAAACATAACACCTGCTTTTACATGATCAATGGATAGGCATTGCTGGAGATCATAGAATAGACAGAGCAGGGATGGGATGGGCACTTATGCCGAAAAGGCCCGATAGTCAAAGTGAGTAATGCAGTTAGAAGACCTGCTAACACGTGTTAGTGCTGCTGAATATCTGCGGGTGCGGCAGCTGAACGCACCAATGCCAGCTGGCTAGCATAAGGGCGTTCAGGGGGCGGAGCGGAGGCGGCATCCGGGGATAACCAGGCAACGTTAATATTCAGCCACCGCCCGCTTATCCCTTGGTGGCGAAGGTTAGTCACTTTAAAGACTGGCCTAACTTTCACTGCCAAAGCTAACCAGGCTGCAGCTGACTATCACCACTGCCCAGTTACTGTGTGCACCTACTTTCCATGGCGCAGTTTTATCAAGGCACATATGCTGGCTTTAGAAATTAAAAATCACGCGCAAAAACCCTGAAATGTTGTTACACGCACTACAAACATTTTTATTAAAAGGCCCTCAAATAATATGAGCTTAAGCAGTTTCCAGGATAAGAGCCCAACGAAACCAAGGCTACAACATCAGCATAGCTCAGATGTCATCATCGGTCCCAATAGCCCAATCATTATCCAAGATCATAAGGGCAATGTTAGTTTCAAATTTGAATTCATCCAACATTTAAACACAAACATTTAAATCGATGCATTCAATAAATAGAAGCAGCCTAATCCGACACAAATATTGTGTTTTGAAATAATTTATCTGCATCATGGAGATCTTCTTTCAAACTTGCAGGCTCAAAATTCAAAAGTACTGCTACTCCATACAGCTGTAAGCAGTCAATAAGCCTACTGAAAAAAGTCCAGCACTTCACTATATACCAGGGGGCCTTTATAAATTAGGCATGACATATGTGCCTTCATAGCCCATGTATCCTGTTATAAAATCACTCTCATGCTGTAGCTTGCTAAAACCATTCTCATTATGTTTTTCTCATTTTAATGATCTCTTTATAAAGCCTGTGTGATGCTGGAGTTTCTATGAAGAGGTGAAGAGGGTATGCAAATTAGGCATGCTTGAGAAGGAAGTATGGATGTCTGCTGTTGGCTTTTTGCCTTTAGTTTGTACTGACATGATGGTCTGAACATATTTGTATGCGTTCCTTGCCTTTTCCTAAGGGACTAACAAAATTCTAGCGTGATCACCTTTCGGAGCTCGATATACTATCAGGTAACATAAAACAGACGCTCCACTCTTCACCTTTATGAGGTTCGTTTAATTTTTGGCAACCAGGTCTCAGACTAGTAAGGAGCTTATTTTGGGTTTTAATATTGAAATTTGAACCCAATGCTCACCTTTGCATCAATGACCTCTTTTTGTTGCCTATGTCTACGAGACATTTTATAACGTGGCTTTGTATTGCATTGATAGTGCTCAGCTTCTAGCAGATATTTTCCACAAAAGTATGTAACCAATTCAGAAAATATTTCAGACGTGGTACTTATCTGGTGAAGCTGTTCTTCCCCAACGCCAACCTTTGCGCTGTTGCGTTTCACTAGCGTTTTCTCAAGGGGTTTGGTTTTGCACTCTCTTCTTTTTTCTAAAAATATAATGTCAAATTATTTTCTCTACCTCATTTTCCATATGTTATTTCAAATAATAAGCTATCACATTGATCCAACATTTATATGGGCTTCATTTTTCACTCACTGCACGTTCAAAACCGGCTATTGTCTCTTGTTCGGTCAGTTGAAAATCTTTTACCTGAGACGCCGCGCATGCTCACTGTGTGGCGTTTTTCTACAGGCCACAATTAGAACTCAGTTTCCTTCAGCTGCTAGTGCAGGGATTATACTATGTGGATCGCCAACTTAAAAATTGCCTAGATGTTTTAGAGGCATGATAATGGTGATTTTCTAAAATTATGTAAAAGTTTTAGCACCACGATCTTACATAGTGAGGATAGTATACCATTTCCAGACTCATTGATTATCAAGACATAGATTTACATGCATCCCGCAATCAGCTGCTCGAGATATAGTGACAGAAGCATTACATCACCGAGGAGATCTTTCTGAGCTTCATTTAACTTTTTTGACCGATCTTTTGAATTTAGTCATGTTTCATAACTACTTTCTATTTGAAGGAACCATATATCATCAAAAGAAAGGAGTAGCGATGGGAGCCACCTGTGCCCCTTCGGTGGCGAATTTTTATATGGCATCATTTGAAAAGAACAGAAGAAACTGCTCGGACATTAGAGATTACAAAATACAAGCGATTCAGTTAAAAGAAAAAATTCGGGAAAGAGGATATCCATCCAGGGTAATAGCCGGTTTTGAAAGTGCGGTGAGTGAAAAATTAAGCCCATATAAAGGTTGGATCAATGTGATAGCTTATTTGAAATAACATATGGAAAATGAGGTAGAGAAAATAATTTGACATTATATTTCTAGAGAAAAGAAGAGAGTGCAAAACCAAACCCCTTGAGAAAACGCTAGTGAAACGCAACAGCGCAAAGGTTGGCGTCGGGGAAGAACAGCTTCACCAGATAAGTACCACGTCTGAAATATTTTCTGAATTGGTTACATACTTTTGTGGAAAATATCTGCTAGAAGCTGAGCACTATCAATGCAATACAAAGCCACGTTATAAAATATCTCGTAGAAATAGGCAACAAAAACAGGTCATTGATGCAAAGGTGAGCATTGGGTTCTAATTTCAATATTAAAACACAAAATAAGCTCCTTACTAGTCTGAGACCTGGTTGCCAAAAATTAAACGAACCTCATAAAGGTGAAGAGTAGTTTTCCTAAGGGACTGACATCAACAGAGTGACTCTGCATATCTAGAAGGACATAATGATGGCTATGCATATTGTAATAAGTTTGAAAATGCCTTCTTCAGTGTCCGGCAGGCCCCACTGCTCATTATGTCTCATCCATGGTCAGCGTGCTTCGTGCGTAGCCTCTCCACATGTATTTTTTTTGTATGTGCTTGACCTTCCTAAATAATGACTCTTTATAGCCTCCTTTGCAGCCTCAGATGCACAGTATAATTTTCTTCATGGCTGTTTTCAGTGCATTTTATCATGTGATCATACTATCATGTGATTTTGCACATCTGGTTGAGGTAGAGTTGCCAACCAGCCAGTGTTTGGCTAATTCTCTTAAAGGGAGGCCAGCGACTGGCACTACAGCATGCCAGCCAATGTAAATACTAATTTTCTGCTGACCACTGGCCTCTAGACTGACTGGTACTCCCCAGCTTCATAGGCATCGTATAAGGCAGGGGTTCTCAACCCAGTCCTCTGGGACTAACCTAGCCAGTCAGGTTTTTAGGATATTCACAATGAATATGCGTGTGATATATCTGCATGCATGGCTTCCATTGCGTGCAGCTCTTTCTTGCATATTCATTGTGGATATCCTGAAAGCCTGACTGGCCTGGGGGGTTCCAGAGGACTGGGTTGAGAACCACTGGTATAAGGTAACAAGGGGTGATAATTCCCCTCCTCAGAAAAATGACCTACACCTCTTTACCACCCCAACTTCTATTGACTGCCTCTAACGCTGTTTTGCTGCTTCTGCAACTTCTAACTGAGCTCTGAGCATCTTTTCTCACCTGCAGTCGCACATTTAAAGCATTCACTGTTCGAACTGTGGGGCTCTGCATCCACAGAGTTCTATGCATTTTTATCCATTTGTCAAAATGGATAAAAATGTTTCAAACATTGCTCCAACTGATGATGAGGCAGAAAAGATAGAAGTCAAGATGGATAAAGAGCAGTTTGTGGAAATGTCATTGACTAAAGGCAGTTTGACTTTGCATAACAAGGTCAAAGTTCTTTAAGATATTTCCAGGCGCTGTTAACTACATTTTATTATTTTCCCCAGCTTGCAGCAAGTTAAGGACGTGCTAGATGTTTCAACTTTGCTGATATAGATATTGTTAACATTGGCAACGATGATGGTCACATTGGCAACGATGATGGTCACGTTGGCTGTGAGATCACATTGAAATTTGGCTTTCAAGATGTTTTTTTAAGCATTGCAAGTCTTAGTTCTGAATTCAAGAATGAGGACTTTACCGGATGTTTCTAAGGAGACTTGAAAGAAGAGAACACAATTTATTAGGCCTGAGGTCTAACAGTTGGGGGTCTTTTCTTTCTTAAATACCCTTGTAAATGTATTACCAACAAGGCTTTTTTTGAGGCTGTAAGAACCAGAATTAAGCACTGGCATCTTTTCTGCCACATGCTTGTACTGCCTTACTGGTGCCTAAGTGAACTGCGCCCCAGAGAGAGCCATCTCCCACAAAGCCAGGGTCCCAAGGTGCTCTCATAAGAACATAAGATATGCCATACTGGATCAGACCAAGGTCCATCAAACCCAGTATCCTGTTACCAACAGTCGCCAATCTAGGTCACAAGTACCTGGCAGATTCCTCCAAAAATACACAGGTTCCACAGTGCTTATCCTGGGGTAAGCAGTGGATTTCCCTGGTCTTTTTTAATGATGGTTTATAGACCTTTCCTCCAGGAACTTGTCCAAACCTTTTTTAAATCCAGCTACACTAACAGCTTTTATTGCATCCTCTGGTAATGAATTCCAGATCTGATTATGCATTGAGTGAAAAAATAGTCTTTAACCCTTTCCAGGCCGAGCCCAAAACTCTTGGGATCCAAAATTCTGACTAAATATTCCTATCAAATGGTATATAATACATGACCATAGAAGAAGGAAAATCACTATTAGAACATATTGAATAAGACGGGTGCAATTTTCCTGAAATATGCAAAAATTAACCCAGCTGCAGAATGTGGATTAAAATTTTAAAGTAGGCCTTGAAAGGGTTAATGGGTTACATTGTAGCTTCATTGCATGTCCCCCTAGTCTTTCTACTTTTTGATGGAGTAAACAACCAAGCTATGGTTACCTGTTTTACTCCAGTCATTAATTTATAGACCTCTATCATATCTCCCCTCAGCTGTCTTTTTTTCCCTAAACTTTTAAGTCTTTTCCTCATAGGGGTATCCTCCCATCCCCTTTACCATTTTTGTGGCTCTTCGCTGTACCTTTTGTAATTCTGCTATATCTTTCTAAAGATATGGCAACCAGAATTCCACACAATATTCAAGGTGCGATTGCACCATGGAACAATGCAGAGGCATTATAATATCCTTGGTTTTCTTCTCCATTCCTTTCCTTATCAATGCACCACTTTTTAGATAGGCGTTTGTGCATTTTTTTGTAAATTAATTTGTTTTCATTTGCTTTGTGGAATATGTTAATTTCCCGTCATTTTAACTTACTCAGTTTCTTTATTTTTTATTGAAGTACTACATTATGTTTTAATTTATTTTTGACTTTTAAATATTATGTATGTCATGATGTAATCTGCCTAGGTTGCATGTATGTGATGAAAATTCAAAATTCTTAAATAATTAATTATGGGGGCAAGACAGTGATGGAACCGTGTGCCCTTCTTTCCCTCCATCCCTAGTAGGGCTTTCCCTGTACCCTGCATGTGAGTTGTTAAGTGCCGTCGAGTCAGGGTCAACTCATGGCAACCTCTGGATAACTGTCCTGAATTGTGTTTGGCATGTGAGTACCAGCACCGTCTTTTCCTAGAAGAAAAACACTGATTATCAAGTATTGTTTTATTAAGGGTATTTTTTTTTATCCCTCTTTCATTGCTTGCAAAAGAATGATAGGGAGTTCGATTTTAGAGTTGTCTTTGGTTAAATTAGTAAATAGTGAAATATGCTAGCTTTTGTAATTCTCCTGGGTGAGATCTGTGGCTAATATCTTTTGACTGGTGGTGCATGGTTAAAGTTGTTTGATACTCTTTGTTATTTCTCATTGTCATTGTCTGTACAAATATATTCCTTGATTATTTAATTGTATGCTCATAAATTTAAAAAACCCAAAACAAAACGTCAGCTATTTGTTTGAACCACATAGGGGCTGTACAGTTCAAACAGATAACGTTTGAACCATCTGGAGTCCTGTAGTTACAGAGACTAGATTAGAGGAGTTGGGTATTTGGGAAGAAAGCAGGGACTCAGAAATTGGTTGGAGTGGGAAGAGCAAGGAAAGAATGTGGACTTGAGGATTGTTTGGATGAGAGCAGAGGACGGATATGATTTGGGCACCGAAGAGGGGAGCAGGAACTCAGGAACCATGGAGGAGAAAGCAAGCAAAAAATGGAGAATTGGGAACTTGGGCGAAAGTAGAGAAAGAACAGGGATTTGGTGATTATGGTAGAAAGGAAAGACTTAGGGGGTATGTTTACTAAAGGGCGTTAAGGTAACGGGCGTTAACAGCAGCAATAAGGGATGTTAAATGTGTAAAGGGTGCTGGGTGGGTAGGAGGCATTCCAGCGTAAAGGCCATTTAATGTGCATTAAGAGGACATCGGGTATTAAGGTGTCAAGCATGCACCTTACCGTCCGAAAATGGCTGTAATCCTAATGCTGCATAAAGGAGCACCAAGGAAAGTCAATATAAAGGTGATGGATGGAAGGACTGGTGGGAGCTGATGGACCTGCCAGATTCATGGGCACCCTTTGTGGCCGTCAGTAAATTGGACGAGCATGTGGGAGGCAGCTGTACCAATGCACAGGCAGGTACAATAGCAATGTGTGGCATAGGATGGGGAAGATGTATCCCCCAGCGGAGTCAGCAGTGGCAGGATATGAGCAGCGACAGGAGGACAGAGTAGGAATGGTGATGTGCAGATCAGGCATAGGAGAGGTGTGCAAGAACAGCCGAAATGCGGAAAAGAGTACCAGTGTAGGCCATGGTGTAACAGCCTGCACAAGAAGACATGACTGCACACAGCCGACAGAGGCAGATGGATGTGCTGAAGAAAGGATGGCAGCAGAGGAGAGGGTGGTATGGGTTGCCATCCCTAACATATTTGTACTGTGTGTGAAAATGTGCACCACTGCCACGTGAAAGGCCTGATACCAGGCATGGGGGTCTCACACCTGTCCCAGCCACAGAGCCACCATAAAACACCCCAGACAAATGTGAATATAACAACTAGACATGCGGCATCCAAACTTGGCAAATGGGGCACATATGGACATGAGGTGATACCTGCAGGTAAGCTATCTGAGGGGTAGGATGTGTACATGCACTGCACAGATGTGATAGAACCAAAGATACACAGTCACAGTCATTATAGCATACATGATTCATGTTGCTCAAACAGGTTACATCCGTATGCATGTAACTGCCTGTTAGTATACCGCTGTATCAGTGCTGTCACGTTGGGATACCTTGTACTGAAAAAGAGCAGAGATGTCTCTGCTCTTGAAAAAGTTGTGATAAAAAAAAAACCAGGGACTGTAAGAACCTGCAGTCAGCTGAGTCAATGGAGGGTTAGGTGACCTGCCCAAGGTCAGAAGGAGGTGTGGGCAATCCATGAAGGGTGTTGCATACATTAAACTGCACAGTGAAACCTTCCAAAGTGTCACAAAAGAAATGCTAGTGGGTCTTGAACCTTGGGTCCCAAGCCTGTAGTATGACCATTACACCACACCTCCAAGCAGTTGCCAGATATCTGCAGGATGAATGTATATGACCCCCTGCAATGTGCTGTAGCACAGCCAATAAAGCCATGCTCTCAGAAGGGCATGATGGCGAATTATCTGTTTGCTGGCCCAAATTGTGGGCAGAACGCATAATGAACTATAAGGCTGTGTATCTGCCAGTCACAGCAGAGCCCTGACTATTACAGGCATGAAAATGTTCTGAGTAGCACAGTAACAAAAAGAACAAGCAGGAATTGAACCCCTGTCCCTGCTTATGGAGACATTGCACTAGCCAGTAGGCTACACCTCCACACTGCTCTGCACAAAGAGACCGCGGGTCACTACCTAAAATGGCTGTTGTGTGTGCCATATAGGTTAGCCCCACCAATGCCCATGATGCAGTGTACATGCAGAACAGCAGTCTGCAGCTGATCACCAAATGGAGAATGCACTGATCCATCACCTCAGCTCAGTAAGATGCACTGACAGTGTGTGATACAAGCACAGAGCTGCTACAAACCGTGCTACTGAGCAGTTTCTGTGATCACACTAAGGGTAAGGATGGGCACTCAGCACCAGGTCCCCAGAGCTTGCACTGCTAGAGATGGTCTCTGCTAACTGTGCTGCAGTTCCACATCACTGCTAGTGTGTGGCAGCTATTGTCTGTAGTGCGTTATGCTAGTCACCTTGTTTACTACAGAATTGCAGCATGCTGTAGGTGGCTGTTACATCTGGGCCCTGTGACCTGTCCCTGTTAGACAGAGATCCTCCTAGAACAGCACATGCCATGCCAACTGCAGTGGGGCTGCTGCCACCATCCTGCCATGACCACAGTGAGCAGGGCAGGAATAGATTCTGTCTCAACCATCTGGAACTACCAATCCACCACAGCAAGCACAATTACACTGCACCTGCTGCCCACTAAAGGGCTGTCTCAGCCATGCACATACCAAATGGGGGCTGGTCAGCATACACTGCAAGTGCACAGGGTGAGCATATACACCATGGTTTGGGACAAACCGCATGGACACCCAGCATGTGGCACAGTGATTGGCCTCCCAGGACAGGGAGTGCACCCACATCACTGGAGTAGCACACTATATAAGCGCTATGTAGATACATAGCCATGCCATGGTCACAGCTCGGTCAGAGTGAGCGTGTCCTCACAGCATGAACTACTGTGGCCACTCAGGCCATGCACATGGCGGACAAGCACTACGAAGTCTCAGCCATTGACCCTACCTCCGATACAGACACATCTTGGGCAAACTGCTCTGTTTATGGCCATAGCCACAATCCTCTGCTCCTCATCATGCACATTTGCAGTCTAACGCTGGGATCAGCCTAGGCAATGCTAGGCACAGTGCATACACACAAACACTCACATCACTGCACTTTGCAAAAGTGGGGATGGTTGGCATTCCTGCCTGCCACTTTGGTCTCCATATCAGCTCATTGTTAACGTGTGCTCATTGTGCAGGCGCTAGTAGCGCCCTCTGACATTAACACCCGTTGTTAACATCAACACACTAAGCAGGTGTTATCAGGATGACTTTCCATGCAGCTGTCGATAGTGGAGTCTGTCTGTGTGGCTGATGGGTGTCTGTACCCTTGCTGGCCAATTCATTCGGGGTTACACATGCTGGTGCTGTACCTGCACTGTATGACCACACAAATAAATACATGATTCACAGCAGGGTCTTGAACCCATGACCCTCCATTCATATACATAGTGGTTTGTGTGTCAAGCCACAGAGCTGTCATATGGATGCACCCACTCCCTGGGACTGACATGTTACCCATTAGGCAGACCTGGGCACATGTTGCGATGCGATCGGCACACAGGATCATGACATGGGTCTTGTCTGCTGCAGGCAGGTGTCACTGCACCTGCCACCGACACCCCCACACCATGCTGCCATGCCAGCATGCTGTTAATGGGTTTGGTGTGCAGTACCGACTGGTCCACCATACAGCTTTGGCAGATGTCTAGGGTACCAGGTCCAGATGGGTGGGTCAGAGGCTCACATTGATGGACATGCCATCCTCCCAAACAACTGCTGCTGCCAGAACCCCATCACTGCCTGCTTCTGATACATCTTGGGGGGAGACAGGCTGCTGCAGCTGTGGTTTTTTTCCCAGGGTGCCTGCATTTTATAGCTCCCTGTAGCACTACAGCTGCTGGTGCTATCGTCCTCTTCCTCTGGATCTGGCTTCAGCGACAATGGGGGGCTGGCTGGGGTCCCTGCCTAGGGTGCCAGTAAACCTTGGCCCGCCCCATGTGGCGCATCACCTTTCCAAAGCAGCAGCATGTCTGTGTGATGCCAATGTTGATGTGGGATCATGACGAACATCACAGGTGTGCCACTTGGGCAGCTGCCTGGTCTGCATTGTGCCCCAGAAACCCCTATTACATAACCGACGTGCCACCTCCTTTGCCTTATTTGCACCATCAACATGGTGCCCTTTCATACTTGGGCGCTATGCTATTGTTGTTAATGAAAAATCGTAAATCAAAAAGTGCATGTATGTATGTTAATGTTGGAAGATGAACCATGAGGAAAAAACACACCCTCTCATGGCTTTACTTCCTTTTTACTCATTTAGTATGAGCCCCATCGGAGCTTTAAAACCGTAGGTGAAAAACACCATGTGATGGTGCGCCCTACACCCTGCATATTCAAAAATTATAATTCTTCCAACATATTCGAAAATTCAAACAAGACCAAGCCAAATAGCAACCTAAACTTGTCACTTATCTGCATGTCCTGGTGTAGTCGAGTTCAGTTCGTTTTTCAAAAACTCAAACAGGTAATAGTTTCTGTAATGTCTGCAGTTATGTAACCAAGAACACAGTACTGCGTTTCGGGCAACCAAATCCTAATGCCCTGTTTCAACGCTTTCTTCAGACTGCAAACACGATCTTCTGGCTCCCCTGATGCATTCAGGATGCCAACGCATGCTCATTCACGATCTAATGCCCAAAAGTAAGAGCCAATGACTAAATGCCAATCCCAAGCCAATCGCAGATGTACACGTCATGAAAAAGGCTCCTTAGAGATAACTCACAAAAGACTATTCCAATCAAGTTCTTTATTGAGACCAAGTGGCTCTACCGTCAACAACCTAAATATCCATGTTTGTTCAAGTAACTGGAGACATTGTTCACGATTGCCCCCTCTTGGATTTTGTGGTACATAATCAAGAATTTGCCAGGAAAAATCTCTGAATGAATGTAGATGGTCCAAGCAATGTTGAACTATGGGGGCCGACGTAGTTTTTGTCTTTATTCTCGATGCATGTTCACAAAATCTAGTGCGAATAGAATGAATTGTTCTTCCAATGTATAAAAGGTTGCATGGACAGATTAAAACGTATACTTGTTGAATTTTCGAATATGCTGGACTTGTTTGAATTTTCGAATATGTTGGAAGAATTATAATTTTTGAATACGCAGGGTGTAGGGCGCACCATCACATGGTGTTTTTCACCTACGGTTTTAAAGCTCCGATGGGGCTCATACTAAATGAGTAAAAAGGAAGTAAAGCCATGAGAGAGAGTGTTTTTTCCTCATGGTTCATCTTCCAACATTAACATAGATACATGCACTTTTTGATTTACGATTTTTGATTTTTGCTCTATTTTTGTTTATGGGTATAGCTGCATAGAGTACCAGTTATTTTGTAGTATTGTTGCTAATGAAGCACTGCTATTTATTAATTTTATTTATTTGTGTGATTTTTATACCGCCATTTTGGCATAAAATAGCCCTTAAAGCTATCACTATCTTGGGCTCCCCTGTCTGTGCATCACATTGCAGACATTTAGGTAGGTTCTCTCCCCTCAAAATATACCCTTTCCGTGAGGTTTTACTTGGCATTAGGGTTCCCAGTGTTAAAGGGCTTTAAAACACATTAGTGCAACAGGCAATAAGATAACACCCGTTGTTAACACCCACTCTCCACCTTGTTAACGCCCGCTCTCCGCCTACTGCACCCTTAATGCTGCAGGAGACTTAAATGCCTGTTAATGCAGCTTTTTTCTCAGCGTTAAGGGTGCAAGGGTGCAGATAACAGGCATTAACAGCACATTTGCTCCCTTAATAAACATACCCCTTAGACTGGATTAGAGAATGAGGACTTGTAGAGAGAGTTGGGAGGCAGAGTAGGGAATTGAAGATGGGAGAGTACATGCATTTGAGACTGAGTAGGGATTTGGGGGTAGAAGACAGTGGGAACCTGGCAATTGGGTAGGTATAAGTGGGGATATGTTAGATGGGCTGGGGGATATGCATGATGGTGTGAGATGAGGATGAGAAGAGGGTTGAAGGATAGAGAGAAGTTCAGATGTGGTATGAATTACCTGGAAGAATTGAGGCTTGTGAGGGCATGAGAGGCAGATGAAGATAAGAGTTCAAAGGAAAGAAACTGGAGACTTGGGAGTAGGTAAATATTGGGAAAGGAAAGCTGGGGGAAAGAGATGAAGGGGCAATGAGTGCTGAAGAGGGTGTGAGATGGAAAGCTGGTAGATAGGGAAGAGATGAAAAGGAAATTGAGGACTAGAATGTGATAGAAAGGGAGAATGAGGAGTAAAATCTAGGCATGAGTAGATAGGCAGAGAACAGAGAAATGGAGGAAAAAGATGAACAGGAAAGATCATAGAGACAGATGTAAAGAAGACAGGAGAAGAGAGGAGAAATGGAAAGCAGGCTGCAGGAGGGAGAGAGGCTCATGGAGCCAGAAGACAAGTTGTGCAAAGGAATTCTGAGGTAGGAACTTTAATTGGGGCTGGAGGAAGGGCCAGGAGAACCAGCTTGTGGAAGTTTAACAAGCTGGGACAGAATTAAGCAGATTTTGTTTTCCCAGAACTGCTGTCTGTTCTGGGTTTTGCTTTGTGGAAGTTTAACAAG
Organism: Ichthyophis bannanicus; assembly: GCA_033557465.1. Classification (NCBI taxonomy): domain Eukaryota; kingdom Metazoa; phylum Chordata; class Amphibia; order Gymnophiona; family Ichthyophiidae; genus Ichthyophis; species Ichthyophis bannanicus. The sequence continues at coordinate 553,290,033 of CM066033.1, forward strand.
CTGGGGCAAAATAAAAACTGCTTTTGTTTTCCCTGAACTGCTGTCTGGCCTGTGTTTTAAAGAAAACCTCTTCCCATCACATGCCACGCTTAACACAGGCCCACATAGGCAGCTACCTAGGGCCCCACATTCTGAAGGCTTCAAATAATCAGTTCAAAGAAGAGTCTGCACCTGCTTACTTGAAGACCAAGTGCATGTGCTGCTTCAAAGGGGTCTTCCTCTGCTCCTCTTCTGGCTTTCCAGATTTTGAGACCTCTGACACCCCCAGCCCCCTCCCCTTCCTACTCTCCCGGATCTGCTGTTTGGCCTTGCTCATGGTTGCCCGGCTCTGGCTTCCAGAATTGTCGCCAGCTGTGCACAAAAACTATTGCACAAATTTACAATTGCTTGAAGGCGTGTTTAAATATGTGTCTGTACTCTATGCATGTTCACGCATACATTGCAACCCTGCCGCAGCTTCTCTCAAATCATGCGCTCTGGGATACCTGTGGTCCATGCAAATGTGTGCACACAAGCTGATATGCATATATACACCTGCACTATTTTACGTGCTTTATGAAATCACCCCCATTGTGTAGATTTGGGGCTTGTTCTGTTTGGGGGATAAAATTATGTGGGAGAAATGGATAATGGATCAAGTGCATGGGGAAGTCTAGGGGATGTGTTAAATTTGGAAGAATGCATGGGACAGCTAGATGGAATAAATGTTTAGAATGCATACACAGTAGCTTAATGTTTACAATACTGTCGGTATGTGCTGAATGTATGTACTGTTCATTCGTAGGACAAAACTTGTGTGTAACAGGCTTTGAACTCTTGTTGGTGAAGTATAAATACATGGTAATGATGAGCGGGGACATGGGTTTCTGCAGATTGACCCCTTGTTGTTGTTGTTAAGTGCTGTCAAGTCGGTGTCAACTCATGGTGACCCTCTGGATAGGTGTCCTAGACTGTTCGGTCTTAAGTCAGGGGGCTCATTTTTGACAGAATGGCATCCATAGCTGCTGTTATTGTATTGATTCATCTCATTGCTGGCCTTCCTCTTTTGCGTTGATCTTCTACCTTGCCAAGCATGATATCTTTCCCTAATGATCTCTCTCTTCGCATAATGTGCCCAAAGTATGAAAGTCAAAGTCTTGTCATCTGAGCTTCTAAAGAAAGCTTAGGTTTGATCTCCTCTAGTACCGACTGGTTTGTTCTTCGGGCAGTCCATAGTATACACAGTATTTGTCGCCAGCACCATAATTCAAAGGCATCAATTTTCTTCCTGTCTATCTTTTTCACTGTCCAACGTTTGCATCCATATGACATTATTGAAAATACTATGGCTTGAACGAGTCGAATCTTTGTATGGGGAGAGACATCTCTGCTCTTGAGAATTTTGTCTAGGTTGTTCATAGCCATTCTGCCAAGAGAATGCATCATTGGTAAAGGGGATGGAAGGCTACTCCTATGAACAGAGGCTACAAAGGTTAGGGCTCTTCAACCTGGAAAAGAGACGGCTGAGGGGAGATATGATAGAGGTCTATAAATTAATGAATGGAGTGGAACGGGTAAACGTAGATCAATTGTTTACACTATCAGAATATAGAAAGACTAGGGGACATGCAATGAAGCTACAGGGTAAACTATTTAAGACAAATAAGAGAAAATATTTTTTCACTCAACGTGTAATCAAACTCTGGAATTTGTTACCGGAGGATGTAGTAAGAGCTGTTAGTGTAGCTGGGTTTAAAAAAGGTTTGGACAAGTTCCCGGAGGAAAGGTCCATAAACCATTATTAAAAAGGGACCCAGGATATCAATGCTTGACCCAATACAAGCATTGTGGAACCTTTGTCTTTTGGGGATACTGCTAGGTACATATGACCTAGATTGGCCACTGTTGGAAACAGGATACTGGGCTTGATGGACCTTGGTCTGACCCAGTATGGCATATCTTATGTTCTTATGGATTTCTTGACTGCTTGTTCTTTTTTTTATTGATAGTTGATACAAGTAGGTTAAAGTTGTCCACTCTTTCTATTTCTTCTCCATGAACTTATTGATTTTGCCAGTTGTCAGGATCTTTGTCTTCTTTATATTAAGGTGCAGGCCCATTTTAAGACTATGCTCCTTGATCTTGAGAAGCAAATGTTTCACATTATCTTCACTTTCAGACAGTAAAGTGGTATCATCAGCATAGCGAAGGTTATTGAAATGTGTGGCGCTGCACCCCGGCTAGGCGGTCGCCTAGTGGGGACAGCGTGCCATCTAATGTCTTGTATTTTGCAGAGATTCCAGGGCCAAGGCCTCTGGAGTTGTAGTTGTGTGCAAAAAGGCCAACCAAGTGGTTTTAGAGGCAACACAGGAAAAATTTATTAATTCTTTTCTTTTGTAGTCAACACTTTGCAAACAAAACTGTTATGGAAGTTCCTGAACAGAATAACAGAATAAAGGATAATTTCTCCAACAAAAACTGTCACATAAACCGTGCTCCAACAATGCTAATAAATGAGGTTGCTTCCTTCAGCTCTTTAACAGAAGATAACTTCTTTTCCCCAACAAGCCACAGTTGTAACTTATTGCTATTATCAAAGTCCAGCAAAAGCCCTCAGCTTCTTTCAACTGCGTAGGGTTTTAAAAGTAAGGCTTCTTCTGCTTATCAGCATTGCTAACAGAAAACTGCTGCTTTAAAACATTTTACTCCAGCATAAACATTTGTGGTAACTTTCAACCTTGAATAATTCTTTCTCTATCTCAGGCTCCCAGCACTCAGCATATCAGGTTAACTGGCTTCTGGTTTCTCTTTAGCTTAAACCGTTGGCCTCCCCTCAGTCTGAAGCTATGCACAAGGAGCATTCCATTAAGGAATCAATGGAGTCCTGTTCCAGTTCATAGGATTCCGTCTCCATATCTTCACACTCAAAATCACATCCCTCTGGGCTTGAGACTGGCTCAGAGTATTCAGGCTTAATTTCTTTTAAAAGCTTGAACAGCTTTTCCCAATGAGCTTTTCGTCTCCCCTCTGGGTTTTCAGTATGGCTACCAGACTTTTTACCCTTTAATAAAACATTTAAAGGTTCTGTCTGTTGCCCTTTACTTCTGGGAACATTATTCCTGACAGGCTTCTTAAAAGATAAAACCTCTGCCTCAGAATCCTGTAGGGCTATTCCTGTATTTTGGCTGTATTCTTCAGCTCCCCCAGGTCTTTCCCTCCTACCTCCAAGCCTGGCTGTAAATCTCTCACAGCAGGGGCTCCTCTTTGAAGTAGCGTCCTCAGAATCAGAGCTGCTCTGGGAATCACTCTGGTGTCTGTTCCTAGACTCTCTCTGCTCTCCACCACTGAAGCTTTGGTCTTCTTCAGTTTGGCTTAAGGATTCTCTTTCCAGCTTGCTTACAGCTAGCTTCCTCAGTTCCTCTCTCTTGGAAGGAGTGTGATTAGCCCTGCTCCTGGCTCTGTCCCAGCTGCTGCTGCTAAACCTGTTCCCATGTCCCAACTTGGACTTGTTCTCCAACCTGTTCCCGAGCCTGTTCCTGTGTGTTTCTGTGAGCTTAAATGTATGCAAGCATCCTCCCTCTCCTGGCTCCTCCCACGGGTGTCTCCTATCCCTCCTCTGGGTTGCCATGGAGTCTGGGTGTGGTCTGAGCCTAGTAGCTCTAGAAGTGTGGTTTTTTCCACTACCTGCATTTTGAAACGTGTGTCTAACTGAGCCCTTCCCCCACACAGAAGAAAAGGTTTCTTTTTTATCTGTTTTCCAGGGCTGAGCTGCAGCCTCATCACCACAAAAGTCTTCGACCAATCTTCACACCTCGATTGTCTTCATATAGTCCTGCTTCTCTGATGATTTGTTCTGCATATAAATTAAACATGTAGGGGGAAAGTATGCAGCCTTGTACACCTTTGCTGATTTTAAACCATTCTGTTTCTACTTGTTCTGTTCGAACTGTTGCTTCTTGATCAATGTAAAGGTTGTGCAAGAGAACTATCAGGTGTTCTGGTATATCCATGTTTCTTAATGTGGCCCAGAGTTCCTCATGGTTTACACAGTCAAAAGCCTTGCTGTAGTCAATAAACACACATAGATATCCTTTTGGTATTCTTTAGTTTTTTCAAGGATCCATCTCACATCCGCAATGATGTCTCTCTTTCCTTGCCCTTTTCTGAACCTTGCTTGCACTTCAGGCAGTTCTCATTCTATGGTTGAGAGTTAAAGAAAAACTTCCAGTCTCAAATATGAATGTTACAAGATGTTCAAGGATCCATGTTGAATGATGCTGAGAAGATCAAGAAAAGGTGGAAAGAATATACAGAGTCATTATATGATAAAGATCAAGTGGACCAACAGCCTTTTCAACCTGCACCTTATGATCAGGAACCATTAGTGATGAAAGAAGTCAAAGCAGCATTGAAAGCCCTATCAAAGAACAAAGCACCTGGCATTGATAGCATTCCCATTGAAGTATTACAGCAATCGGATGCAGTTGTTACCATACAAGACTCTGCCAGGAAATTTGGAAGACAACATTATGGCCAACTGACTGACTTGTAAAGATCTGTATTTGACCCCTTAAGTTTCTTAAAAAAATAAGTGTGCTATTTATTTCTGTGAATCTATTTGCCATTAATGTGGAATTACTTAATTTCATCCAACTCATAACAGTTTGTTCTCGTAAACTTTTAAGATGTGCTTTTTAATGGTGGTACACATAATATATACAGCAGCTTGGAGTGTTTAATCATCATGAGATTTCTGAGACACTGAAATTTGAGGCAAAACTGTCATGTTCTGAGCAAGTAATCAGCTGCTCTCAAAATTAGCCCTCTAAGCATTCATCATACCAGTTGGCCATATGAACTAAGAACATAAGAAATGCCATACTGGGTCAGACCACGGTCCATCAAGTCCAGTAGGAGAGTACAAGCAAAGAAATATAGCCTGCCTGTTCTCTCTTAGCTCCCACGGCTCACGTATATCAGAAAGTTGTGGAGACTTTCCATGTTTCAACTTTTAACTCTTAAATCGTATGCCTGCCATTTTTTGCAGTTTACAGAAGCACTGCCTCCACATATCCTGACTTAGGAGTGAAGTTCATTCTGGCCAAGGATGTGCAAAACTAACTAATTTGGAGACTTTGTCCCCAGAGGCAAACACTGCAAAACAGAACCCCCCCCCTCCCTAGGGTTAAACAATAATATGCAGCCGTAAGGATTGCTTTTAATGTTACGTATTGTATAATTTATGTGATGTTGTACTATCATATTAATTTGAAGGACTTTATTGCTATTTGCCCTGAGCTACATTGATTGTACATTTAATCAAATAAGACTAAACAAGTAGCCTAAATACATTGACCTAGTCCATGAACTATTGAAGAAAAAAGGTTGAGATATGCAATAGGCTGGAAGGTGTCAGGTCTGACTAGACATTTTCTTGGAGTTAACTTTTTAACTGGAGGTCTAGTTTTAATTTGCCCGGTTTCTCTTGAAAACTGGACTGAGCCAATAGAGCTTGTTCTCACTACACGCTTCACTTTTGCATCAAGTAGAAGGCTTTGCTGTTTTAAAATCTAGCGGGACAATACAGAGAGCTGTAATGGTCAGCGTTTCTTTTTAAATGCTGGTCACTGCAGCTGGAAACTAAACCGGCTGTTCAACACTGTTATCTGGATTATGGCCAGTGGTGAATATCTGGTTAATGCAGTCAGCACCAGCACTATAGTGGCACTATGGATAGGTTATCCAGACAGCCCATTAGGACAGCTTTTTCCTGTCCTAAGATATCTGGATATAAGCCCTGTAGTAACAGAATGAATCAGAAACTGATTGAATGACAGAGGGTGATGGTAAATGGAATTCCCGCTCTGGAGGGAAAGGTGATTAATAGAGTATCTCAGGGATCTGTCTCGGAGCTGATTCTGTTCAATATTTTTTGAACAATATCGAGGATGTCATAGAAGGAACTAGATAGAATGAGAAATGACTTGACAAATAGTTAAATGCTTGGAGTAAATATTTATTTTAAAAAATGAAGAAACCCAAAGGAGCAGTACACAGTTGGAATGAGTGACTGTGCACCAACCAAGAGAGAGACCTCATGACAAGGGCTGATGATCTCAAGATGGTATGGTGGTTAGAGCTAGAGGGATGCTTGGGTGCATAATTGGGGTGCGCATGGAAAGATTTTTGGTTCATTTTCAGATAATTTTTGGAATTTTTGACTGATTTTCAAACACTTTTTTAGTTCATTTCATAACAATGCATGTAAAAAATGTTTATACTTATAAATCAACTTTATGGGGTAACTTTTATAAAACGTTTCCTAGGCTTTTATGAAATTATACATATGTACAGAGAAGGGCCACCAAAATGATTAACTGTCCTATGAGGAAAGACTAAAGTGGTTAGGGCTCTTGAGTGGAGAAGAGACAGCTGAGGGGAGATATGACAGAGATCTATAAAAAATTTAGTGGAAAGAAACAAGTACATGCAAATCAATTGTTTACTCTTTCAGAAAATACAGGACTAAAGGACATGCCATGAAGCTACAAAGTAGTATATTTAAAAAAGGATATTTTCTCTCTTAACATATAATTCGTCTTTGAAAGTCATTGCCAATGGATGTGGTAAAAGCAGGCAGTGTAACCTGCTTGAAAAAGGTTTGGACAAATTCCTGGAGGAAAAATCCATAAACTGTTCATAAGGCAGACCGAGTGAAAATCACTGCTTATCCCTGGGGATAATTAGCACGGAACAGACTGCTTTTAGGGTATGTCACGTTCTAATGACCTGGATTGGCCAGTGTTGGAAACAGGACACTGGGCTTGATGGAGCTTTGGTCTGACCTGACCCAGTATAGCAGTTCTTATGTCCTGATGGGTATGGAAAGTGTGCACTTAGTTTTATGCAGTCTGCACACAAGTGTTCCAGGGGATATAGTTTTGGAGGAGCAGAAGCAGAGTTGTGATATAAACGTAATATAAGTAGGTGCATGCATGTAGTACATGCACATATTTATACCTTCTTTGTAGCAGGTGCAGATTTGTGCATAAGCATTTGCATGCTATTGGGCTGAATCTAGGAGCCTATTCTGCAGAGACACATAGGCGCTTATGCTGCCTTTATAAAATACAAAAAAGTATATACTATGGGCCAGGGCCGTACCGAGGGAAGATCGCGCCCTGTACGACTTGCACATCGGGTGCGTACCCCCCCCACCCACGGCGGGAGAGAAGAGGCGTGCCCGATGTGCAAATCGCCGGTATGCTAAGCAGATCTTTCCCTCCCTGCTCTTGCCGGTGGAAGGCTTAAGCGGCGCATTTTAGCTGTCCTGCCATTGCCTGCTGCCACTGAGAGAAGAAAAAGTGGCGGCGGCGGCGGCAGGCAACGGAAGACAGCTAAAATGCACCCCTTAAGCCTTTGCGCCCTGTGCGGTCACACCGCTCGCACAGGACTAGGTACTATATTCATTTAGGCAGGCTATGTGCCATTACAGTGCATAGTCGTGCCCGCTGACCCCTAATCCCGGATATTCAATACTGGTGTCATATGCGGCCCCGGTATTGAATATTCAGGGTTTGCTGCACATGCCAGAAGCCACTTTAGCTAACCAGGCAGCAGCGATATTGCATGCTGCCCATTTAGTTCTGTGCCTTAAAGATTGGCGAGGGTTTTCCTTGTCTATCTTTTTGGCATAGGTCACTAACTGGGTAACATGCAATATTGCTGCTTCCCGGTTATCGTTTGTCGCCACCTCCACTCCTTTATGGAACGTCCCCAACATGCCCCAATGCTAAGCAGTTAGCATTGGGGCGTGTAAGGGAGATAATCACAGATATTAAGCAGCACTAAACATGTTAGTGCTGTTGAATATCCCTCTCCGTGGCAGTTACCTAGTTTACAAGCCCGTAAACCGTGTAATTGCCCTTGGAATATCGGGTCCCATGTCTATAGAAAAGGAGGAATAGTAGAATCAAAAACCCCCCAGAATACACACAAATTCCTAAAAGAAAACGTATAGAATATATTGTATATGGACCTTGATACGTCAATCAATTCTCAGGCAATTCTGGCCATAAGAAATTTATCAAGGCCACTGAGCCAGAACAGCATTCAGTCCAGTGCAATATGTGTAAAAGAGAGCAGTATAGTAATCTCACATCTAGTCTTAAATAGAGACATAAAGCATAAATCAATCACCGTGGTCAAAATAATTTATATCTGACACATTATTTGTGTTTCAAACTTATCTGTATCAGGAATAAACACTCATTTGGAGGTCCATTCCATAAATGCAAGCTTTAAGTGACGTTATGAAACATAGGTCATATAGTCTTTTTCTGCCATCATGTTTCTATATTTCTATCTAGTCTGCCCTTGCATATCAAGTACAACAGTCCCTTTTTTTCCTTTAGAGATCTTCTGTGTTTGTCCAATGCTTTCTTGAATTCAGATACTGTCCTCATTTGTACTACCAACCAACAAAAAAGCACTGTGCCACGAAAACCAGGAAAAACAAGTCCAAAACGAAGCACAAGGAAGGCTTTAGTTCGAAAAACTTTTTATTTTATACTTAATTGAGACTGCGTGCCAAAGACCCGACACTGGCCGTGTTTCGTCACACCTTCATCGGGGGTATTGGCATAGAAAAGAAAGGGTCTTCTTCAAACTCTCTCCCCCAGCTGCCGAACATGATCATAAGCTCGAACTCTCGCCTCAACAGTTACAAAATGTCTCCATAGCAATCCGAGGAGCTCCCGGTGGAGACATTTTGTGACTGTTGAGGCGAGAGCTCGAGCTTTTGGTCATGTTCGGCAGCTGGGGGAGAGAGTTTGAAGAAGACCCTTCCTTTCTTTTCTATGCCAATACCCCTGATGAGGGTGTGACGAAACACGGCCAGTGTCGGGTCTTTGGCACGTAGTCTCAATTAAGTATAAAATAAAAAATTTTCGAGCTAAAGCCTTCCTTGTGCTATGTTTTGGACTTGTTTTTCCTTATTTCTACTACCTCCACTAGAAGACGATTCCATGCATCTACCACTTTTTCCCTAAAGAAATATTTTAGCATATTACTTCTGAATCTATTCCCTTTCACTTTCATCTTATGTCCCCTCGTAGCAGATCTTGCTTTCAATCAAAAGAGGCTCTCTTGTGCATGGGAGGAGTAGCCTAGTGGTTGGGGCAAGGTACTTCAGGCCAGAAGGTTGGGGGTTCAAATCCCACTAGAGGACAGCAACCTTGGGCTGGAAGGACTGAGGTTTCTAGTCCCACAGATGTTCCTTGTGGTCTTGGGCAAGCCACTTAACCCTCCATAGCCCATGTTCCCTGTAAGTATTAGTGTATGTGTCTCATATCCCCCGTGTGTTAAATGTATCCCCCAATTGTGTTGTGACCGCTTTGATTGAAGGATAAGGCGGTATACAAAAACTGTCTAAATAAATAAAATAAATTTATGCCATGGAGATATTTAAACGTCTCTATCATATCTCCTCTATTCTGCCTTTCCTCTAACGTATACTTATTAAGATCCTCATATGCTTTATAATGAAGACCACTAACCATTTTAGTAGCCACCCTTTGCACCAACTCCATCCTGTCTATATCCTTTTGAAGGTGCATTCTTCAGAATTGCACACAATACTCCAAATGAGGTCACACCAAGGACTTAAACAGAGGCACTATCACCTCCTTCTTTTTTCTGCTGGCCATTTTTCTCCCTATGCACCTAAGCATTCTTCTAGCTTTCACCGTCCCCTTTTCTACCTGTTTAGCTACTTTAAGATCTTCAGAAACAGCATGCCCAGGACCTGCTCCTCTTTCGTGGACAGAAGTACTTCACCCCCTACACTGTACCGCTCCCTTGGATTTTTGCAGCCCAGATGCATGACCCTGCATTTTTTAGCATTAAATCTCAGCTGCTAAATTTTTGACCATTCTCAAGCTTAGCTAGATCTCTCCTCATGTTATCTACTCCTTCCTGGGTGTCTATTGCAAATTTTTCTATCATCCACAAATAGGTTAACTTTACATGACAGCCCTTCTGCAATATCACTAATCAAAAATGTTAAAAAGAATTGGACCAAGGACAAATCTCTACATCACACTACTGGCAACATCCTTCTCCTCAGAGTGAGCTCCATTTACCTGTACCCTTTGTCACTTCCCACTCAACCAATTTCTAACTCCGCCAATCACTTTAGGGTTCCTCCCTAGTATGCTCAATTTGTTTATAAGTCACCTGTGCTTTACTGAATTCTAAGTACACCACATCTAGGGCTCTCCTTCAGTCCAACTCCCTGGTCACCCAAAAAGAAGTAAATCAGATTTGTCTGACAAGACCTGCCTCTGGTAAATCCATGCTGTCTTGGATCTTCCATTTGATTGGACTCCAGAACCTCACTGTTTTGTTTTAACAATGTTTCAAATAATTTACTCACCACAGTGTTTAGACTGTAGTTGTCTGTAGTTGTCAACTTCATCTACTTTTGTGTAAAGGGATCACATACATCTTTCTCCCGTCCTTTGGGACCACTCCTGAGTCTAAAGAAGCATTGAAATGCTCAGTCTGTGTAACTGCTAGAAAGAATGTCCATAGGTTCCTTCAATATTCCCAGATGTATCCCATCTGGTCCCATCACTTTGTCTACTTTTAATTTAGCTAGTTCATCGCGAGCACAGTCTTCTGAAAATTGTTCAAGATCCTTTTCACTTTCGTTCCTGTTTGTGGGTGTTTTCTAAGGTCCTACTCTTGGTTCTTCATCTGTCAACACAGAATAAAAATATTTGTTAAGCAATTCCTTTTTATCCTCATCAGTTTCTACATATTCCTCCCTTTTACCCTTGAGTCTGATAGTACCACTTTTGCATTTCTTTCTCTCACTAACATAATCTGAAAAATGTTTTATCCCCCCATTTTATTGCATTGGCTATTTCTTCTTCTTTTTATATCTTTGCTTTCCCGACTACTTTCCTAGCTTCTCTAAGTTTTTCCAAATATAGATGCTTGTCTTCTCTCTCTGATTTCTTGCACTTTATGAAGGCCATCCTCTTTTTCTTGAGCTTTTCAGCTACTTCTTTTGAGATCCGTAGTGGTCTCCTTTTCCTTTTACATTTATTTACCTTTCTAACAAAAAGGTTTGTTTACCTTAAAATATCCCAGTTCAGTTTTGCCCATTGCTTTTTACATTCCCAAGCTGTTCCCATCCTGGTAACCAGTTCTTGAGGTATCGTCCCACTAATACTGGTTATCACTAGATGTGAGATGATCTCCCACTCTGACATCAGAAACACTTTCCCCACTGGTAAGCACCACATCCAGTATGGCCCCTTCATGTGTGGTTCATTTACCAGTTGCCGGAATAGTTTATTTTATTTATTTATTCATTTATTTATTTATTTATTTAACATTTCTTATATACCGCCTTTCATGTTATCAATGAACAAACTGAAATTACATTGAACAGGACATTATAACTTGAAGATAACTATTTTACAGTTCTCCCTGTAGACAATCTAGGATCTCCTTACTTCTAGATGACACCGCAGCAAGGATGTGCCAGTTCACATCAGGCATAATGAAATCACCTATCAGTAGCACTTCTCCTTTCATGGCAATATTGCGTCTTCTATTAAATCTCCATCCACTTCTTCTCCCTGTGAGGCAGATCTGTATATCACACCAATGCAAATGGATTTCCCTTTTCCTCTTGCTAGTTTAACCTACAGTGCCTTCTCACTGCCTTTTAAACCTTGTAATTCTAGAGCTTTAATATTATTTTTTACATATAGGGCCACTCTTCCTCCCCTTCTTCCTACTCTGTCCTTTCTGAATAAAATATAGCCCGGTATAATAGTCCATCAAAAAGAGAAAACACTTTCGTAGAGTATTCAGGTGCATAAAGGAGCGAAGAGTCTATGGCAGCAGGATCCAACACCTTTATTATAGCATTACCCCAATGCATTCGGCTTCTGCCTTCCTTGGGGTATGGCCTCATAGGAAAATCAAATATATATATTAAACAATTAAAAAATAATAATTAAATACAACCAATTAAAAACAAACTATAAAACAAAAGAGATAAAAATCAAAAATCAATTTAAAACAATCAAAATCAATTTAAAACAAATCCAATGATGTAAACAAAGTTTAAATGCAATAGAAATACTAAGACGGACTGCAGTTTGAAAAGTACAAAAATACATATTAAAAAGAATCTTGAGTACAAAAATGTCAGTAGAAGATAATGATACTATGACAAGTCCCAAGTTACAAACATAATGAAGAAACAGTCATTGCAAATGACAATATAAACGTTTCAAGGGATGCACATAAAAAACAGAACAGACGCTGAAATGTGAATGCAGACTACATGTTAATAATACTGTTACTGCCTATTAAACCATAAATGAAGAGGACATGTAGTTACAAATGGGAATCCTACATCACTCACTATTGTGTCAATTCCAAACACTCATATGATTCACTAACAGTCGATACCGGGAGACTTACAAAAAGCAAACGTTGTGCCCTATTACCTATTCCAACTGGCAGTATTCTAGACTGGCGGTGTACAAGAGCTTTAGAGAATAGAAGTGCAGTTGTGGATAAATCACTTGCCTGATTCCCTCTGAGTCCTGTTATCATACCAACATTTAAACATCAATCATCACACCAGATTAGTTTCCAAGGGGCTATAAAAGAGAATCTATATTTCAGCAGTAAGAACAAACATATATAGTGCTATAGGAAACAAAAAATAATACTAATGACTACACTTAAACATCAGTCATAAAACCAGATTTGTTTCTGAGAGGGGCTATAAAAGAAAGTCTATATTTCAGCAGTAAGAATAAATGTTGACTAAGAGAGAAAAGGAAGAGGAGGGAGGGAAGGGAAGGGGAGGGGGAAGGGGGGAAAGGGAGGGGAAAGAAACGTACATAATCACACGAAGACAACATTTCAATGTCTCTGAGAATCGAAATATATGAATTCTGCAATATTGATGAAGGCCAAAAGACTTCATAAGGTGTGTATAAAATGTTGTCTTCATGTGATTATGTCCGTTTCTTCCCCCCATTTCCTCTTCCCCCTCCCCTCCCCTTCCTTTTCTCCCTTAGCCAACATTTATTCTTCCTCCCCATTTTTATTGCTAAATGGTGTTTCTGTTTGAAATATTGTGTTTATTTATATTGTTTAGAGAGAGATCCTAATAACTTTCCTTTGGTAGGCCACTTTACTGTTTTGCAATATGTAATAATGAGCTGTTCTATAGCTTATAATTAACCTTTGACTGTTGTTAGCACTGTGAATTGCCATTGGATGATTCCAATTTGTTAGCCTGGAAAAGTCTATTTATTATTTCTCTTTCTATTTTATAATTAATGTTTGTATTATCCTTTGTGGGATATTTTATATTGTATTTTTTAGGTTTATATATGTTTTTATTATAGACCTCTGATGCAGGCCTGAGTGCCGAAACTTGGACAAAGTCTGCTCGTTTCAATAAACTCTTTGTGTGAAAATCCATTCGGTGTGGCTGTGGCTTCTCTCCGCTCTGTGGCTGGACTGCGGTGACTGCAGAGTATCTTTCAACTGTGTTTTCATGCTGCACCGCTGCATGCGTGTTTGCAAAATGACACGCTGGGACATATATGTGGTGACATGTGCATGTTCTGAAATGCTGCCGCAGACAATGTCTGTGTTACCAGTTCTGCCTATGTCCATATTTCACACGAGCTTGTTTTGAAATCATCTGTTCCTCTGCCCCTGTCTGCGGCTTTATTCTGCCCGTCTCCATTGTTTCCTATGTTGACGGAGACGTTTAGCTTTTGGGGCAGAAATGGGTCAGTTTTAGAACGCATTAACATGTGCCCACCTTCTCTGCTGTCCTCCCATGGAATATCAGGCATTTTGACTTGGACATCCTAAATGGCCTTTCTAAAATCTGCCTTCATACTACCATTATCTAATGCAGTTATATAAGGAATTCTTCAATGCAAGAGATTCCTTAGGGGATATTATCTATCTATGCGTTATTTTGTGTTATGGTAGCTCTGTGAGCCACTTTGAATTGATGGAGTTAAGTCTGGAATAAAAATTATTTAAAATAAATCAATCAAATATCGGCTAAGCTCTGTGGAATTGTGTTGGAAGTGAAGTTGAGCAACCTGTATGAGCCTGATCATTCTTATCTGCTATGACAGGGGTAGGAATAGAGGTGAGAAGTATTGCAAAGAGCCCACCCATCGGTCCTTCAAGAGCAAAAACAAGAGGAAAGGTGACAAGAAACAAACAGAAGTTTGAGTAAGAAAGCATTACCTAGCAATAGGCAGGCCATGGGGTAGCTGAGCTGGTCTTGGCTCCTTAAGAAAACAAGTGGCTTGGTGACAGCAGGATGATGTGATCAGGTTCTATCCATCAAGAGCACAGGGTTCTAGAAAACATTTACTCCTTGGATCAAATTGTCCAAACTGGGGTTCCATCATCCTTCTGTCTATTTGAAAAGTCAAATATTATTGCAAAGTGCATTTATTTACTTATGTGAGGGATCTCACAAAATCTAGATCACTTTCCAAAGAACTTATGTTAAACTGACTGCTGGACTTAACAGTGTTAAGGAAGTATTTTTCTCTGTGGGTTTCTACTCAAAAGATTCAACGTCTGCTAGATTGAGGAAAAAAACATGCAGGCACCTGTATGCAGTTGCTTGTAATGGACTGAAACAAGCTGTTTTTAGAAGGGAAACAGATTGATCTAAACGGAGATATAGCAAAAGTTTAAAGAAGGCCAGCTGAAATCAACCCCACCAGCAAACCTGCCGCAGAGAAGCTTAGGAGACACACGGAAGCGTAGAAATGTTGCATAAGCTACAGCTCAGGTGCTGAGTGTGGAGGCTTAACAGCAGGAGGGACTTCACAGGCTTTTTGAGAGATACAGGGGAAAGAAACTTCTGAGGACTTTGGTTTGATTTTCCTCTACCGAGTGAAGGGAGGGAGATTTGTCCAAGCACTTTCAGTCTTTTTCTAGCTGTAAACTGGCTGTGTGTGTATGTGTGTATGTATTTGTACGGATATGGGCATGGGGTGGGGTGGGGGGGGGGGGGGTACTGGCTGCAAAGAGAGAAGGGAAAGATTAATTTCCCTGCCCAGTTCTGCTTCTGTGCAAGGACAGCAAAGGTAATCTGTACTGCTGTTTAGGAAAATACTGGCGAGTTGGGAGATAGATTTGCCCTCCATTGCAGCTGACATGGAAAATAGAGCCCTGCCATTTCAGACTGGTCAACAGCGGAAAAAAAAGTGTAAGGTTTCACACCTAGAGACTTTTGTGCTAGCCATAGAGCAGTACAGAGACAGACTGTTTCATGTAGAGAATTCTTATTCAGAAACAGAACTCTCCCAGCCCTTGCAACAGTGTTCCTATAAACTTAATTTGGATGGTAAAGTCACCAGGTATCTACATGTCTACCACCGATTGAATAGATCTTTATTTTTTTCTTTTATATGGAGACTAACCTGCCTTGAACTTCTCAAACTGCTTTCTGTTTTATTGCCTGAAACATCTCACACAGCATACTTGCCTTGCTAGTTGCTACTCTATACACTTTACCTTAAGGGTGCTATTCTAGAAGCCCTATTCGTGATATAAGCATGCATGAGCAGCCATAAGTCGTATCCCCATGTAAATCGCCCCTTTAGAAAAAGGTGAAATTTACATGTGACTGGCTGCACCATTTCAAAAGTAGACAGGGGCATGTTGGGGACATGCCTTGTGCAGGACAAAAATCTGCGTATGTATTTGCCATTTCATATAGAATATACACATGTAAGCCCCAAATTATCCAGTTTTGAACATAAGAAATGCCATACTGGGTCAGATCAAGGTCCATCAAACCAATGTAAATAGTTTACCCAGTTCTTCCATGTTTAGTTCCCTGTTATCTGTAAACTATCTTATGACTATGTTGTCTAGATAGGTTTGTTTAATGTAAACCGCACTGATGACGAATAGCGCGGTATATAAAAGATGTTAAATAAATAAATAAATAAAATAAAATATCATGTTTCCAACAGTAGCCAATCTGGGTCACTAGTACGTGTTGGGCTCCCAATAAGGTACACGGATTCCACAGTGCTTATCCCAGGGTAAGCAGTGGATTTACCTGGTCCTCTTTAATAATGGTTTATGGATATTTCCTCCCTGAGCTTGTCCAAACCTTTTTTAAACCCAGCTACACTAACAGGTTTTACTGCATCCTCTGGTAACGAATTCCAGAGTTTGATTACTCATTGAGTGAAAAAATATTTTCTCTTATTAGTCTTAAATGGGCTACATTGTAGATTCATTGAGTGTCCTGTAGTCTTTCTACTTTTTGAAGACGTAAACAATCGATCTATGTTTACCTGTCCCATTCATTAATCTATTGACTTCTATCATATCTCCCCTCAGCCATCTCTTTTCCAGATTGAAGAGCCCTAACCTTTTGAGCTTCTCCCTATAGGGGTATCCTTCCATCATCTTTACCAGTTTGGTGGCTCTTCTCTGTACTACTACTACTGATCATTTATATAGCGCCGCTAGGCGTACGCAGCACTGTAGATGCACATGTACGAGGACGGTCCCTGCTCATCAGAGATTACAGTCTAGATAAGACAGACAAACAGTTGAAGAAGACAAGGATACATCTTTTTAACATGGCGACCAGAACTGTACACAGAATTCAAGGTGCATTCGCACCATGGAACAATAGAGAGGCATTATAATATCCTTTGTTTTACTCTCCATTCTTTTCTTTATGATTCCTAGCATTCCGTTTGCCTTCTTGGTTGCAGCTGCACACTGGGAGAAGGGTTTCAACGTATTATCTGCGATGACGCCTAAATCTTTTCCCTGAGTGGTGGAACCTTGCATTGTGTAACCATAGTTTGGGTTGTTATTTCCTAGTGCATAACTTTGCACTTCTCCACATTAAATTTCATCTGCCATATGAATGTCCACTCTTCCAGTTTATCAAGGTCCTCTTGCAATTTTTCACAATCCTCTTGCGTTTTAACAACTTTGAATAATTTTGTGTCATCTGCAAATCTGATAACCTCACTCATTATTTTCCCTTTTCCAGGTCATTTACGAATATATTAAAAAGCAGCGGATCCAGCAGAGATTTCTGGGGTACTCCATTATTCACCTTTCTCCATTGGGAAAATTAGCAATTTAGCCCTATCCTCTGCTTTCTATCTTTTAACCAGTTCCTGATCCACAATAGTACACTGCCTCTTATCCCAGGACTTTTTAATTCGTCCAAGAGTCTCTCATGAGGGACCTTGTCAAAAGCTTTCTGAAAATCCAGATACACTATAATAACTGGCTCACCTTGGTCTACCTGTTTATTCACACCTTCAAAAAATATAATTTATGGATTTACACCTGCTTCCAGTGACGAACAGGGATTTAAAAAGTGCTCCTTTTGGCCATACCATTGCTAGAGGCATTAAGGGGGAAATATCTCCCTTAAACATGGGGGATTATTTCCCCCTAAAAATTGAAATGGAGGCCAGAGAGTCCTCTGTACTTAAGAGCATCTGCATGTCTATATTCGCTCACATATACACATGGCCCACATAAACACATGTAAATGGCAATATGTGTGCCTGCTCATTGTGAAATGCCGACACTTATGCATGTAAGTTGCCAGGTTTCAGGGCCCACCTGACCATTGTGTGGGAATGTTGCCCGCACATGGCCCCATGCCTCGGGAGGCCCTGCGCCTGTCTGACCAGCTTGAGACAGAGCCGGAGAGGCCCGAAGCCCAATGCCCCGGCTCACCTCTGCACAACTACAGTAGTAAAGAGTGGCATTTTCCTTGACTCCCACAGCTGCTAGCTTGCAACCCATCAGCGTACTGAGTGCCGGTAGGTTAAACAGTGGCATTTCCTGTCAAATGCCTCCGTTTAACTTCCCGACACTCAGCACACTGGTGGACTGCAAATTAACAGCCGCAGGAATGAAGGAAAATGCTGCGCTTCACTCTTGCAACTGTGCAGAGGTGAGCCGGGGCACCGGGCTTTGGTCCTCCCTCTGAAGCTGGTCAGGCAGGCATGGGGCTCTTCTTGTGGGGGCCATATGAGGAGAGAGCTGCTAGCCCTGGAAGAAGACTGGGGGCTGACTGGAAATGGGCTGATAGGGGGAGGGGAGATGAAAGCTGCTGGCCCTGGAAAAAGACTGGGAGCTAGAACTGGACATGGGGGGATGGGAGAATGGGACTGGAAGGGAGTGCATGCTGGGAGCGTCTGGAACTAGAAGGGAGCTGATGCTGGGGGAGGACTAGAAGGGGATGGGGCTGGTAATGGAGGGAGAAAGAAAGAAGCTTGGGGACTGAGGATAGAGAGGGAGACAGACATTTTGTGTGGGAAGGAAGAAAATCTGTGATTAGCAGTGTATTGGGAGAATAAGTGGGGATTGAGGATGGAGGGGTGAAATTTGAGTGAATGAAAAAGGAATAAAAAAGAAATGGAGGAAAGAGCAAAAGGGGAAAGATCTGTATGTTAGAGCAGATATAGAGAGCGAATGGAAAAAACTAGAAGAGCTAAGAAAGGACAAATGGACAGCAGATAATGGAGAGTTAGCAGAAGACATGAAGAAAGCAGAAGAAAGTGACTGGAGAAGTTGCGACTAAAAAGTAAAATGTCCAAACAACAAAAGATAGAAAAATACTATTTTATTTTGAATTTATTAACTGGAATATGTCAGCTCTGGGAAATGTGCATTGCTAATGTCTTTGCATTTTTTGTTTTATATCATATAATTTTATAGTTTTATTTCTCCAGTTTTGTTGTACATTCCAAGTTTGGCTTTTAGGATTCCCAGTTTTCATATTCTTCATTGTCTTCATATTTCTAAATTGTGATCCCTTGTTCTATGTTTGGAAATAGTCTATGTTTTGTATGTGTAAACGAGCTGCGTTATTTTGTTCATGTAGTGACATTGCCACTTGTTCTCTTTCCCCAGTAGGAGATGTGTTGCTATTCTCTGAGATGTATTGGTTTAATATTTGCAGTGTTGCCTTTTGATAGGTAGGGTTTGGTGTTTTGTGAATCCTGGTAGTGCTGTTATGATATGGTGAGTTTGCTATGGGTTCTAAATGAGCAGGATGCATAGTACTTCCTGGCAATTGGCACCGGAGTATAGTAATGTAGAAATCTGATAATCTTTCTTTATCCTCATTGCCCATGCAAATAGTATTCAGACACTCTTTAAGAAGCATGTTTACTAAAAGTTAATGTGCATTCACAAATGTTAATGTGCGCTAAGTGCAGGAACACCCATTTATTTCTATTGGTGCAGTGGCACGTAATGTACATTAATATTTACTAAACATTCTCCTAAGTCATTGCCAGGACAAAAAAGAGGCTTTCAAAAGGCTCCTTTGAAAGCTGTCTAAAAATTTTTGATGGGCAATATACATTTTTAAATAAATTACATTTATGCAAATGAGGTCCAGTGCTAATGCAAATGAGTCCCTGCACATGGGTCCACATCTCCCTTGGGCCGCCCCTGCTAGGTTTCCACCTTTGATTTTTCCCATGTATGTATTTCCGAAATGCCCCTCTCACTGCACATAGATGTTTATTTTAGAAATGGCTCCAATGTTCCTATAATACTGTCAGAAATGAGCACATTCTGACCTTGATGTCTTATTTCTAATCTCCACATTCCATCTAAAATGTGCCTTCATATTCTGTTGTGTGCTTTACCTACCATTTTTCTTTTTGTAACCACAGTTCTATGCTGAACCTATTATTCAATTTTGTGGTGGATCAAATTAGTAAAAGGGTGGTGCCAGGGCTGGCCCAACTATTAGGCAAGATTAGGCAGTTGCCTAGAGCAGTGGCCTCTGAGGAGCAGGACATGCTAGAGAGAGAGAGTTTCTAGATAAAATAAATGACTGCTTCTTGGTAAAGCTGGTTCATGAACCGACAAGAGGGGAAGCTGTTTTGGAGCTAGTCCTTAGTGGAACCCATGTTCTGGTGCAAGAGATAAGGGTTTTGAGGCCACTTCACAATAGTGATCATAGCATGATTACATTTAATTTAATAAATGGAAGAAAGATGGCAAGGAAATCCACAGTACTACCTTTTAACTTTCAAAAGAGGGACTATGATAAAATGAGGAAAATAGTTAAGAAAAAAATAAAAGGAGCAGCTGCAAAGGTTAAAGATTTATATCAAGCATGGGTATTGTTTAAAAATACTATCTTGGAAGCCTAGACCAGATGTATTCCACGCTTTAAGAAAAGTGGAGGGAAGTCCAAAAAACTGCCAGCATGGTTTAAAGCTGAGATCAGAGATGCTGTTGCCAAAAAATCATCCTTCAGGAAATGGAAAAAGGAGCCTAATGACAAGCACCAGAAACAATATAAGCATTGGCAAGTTAGATGCAAGGCATTGATAAGGCAGGCAAAGAGAGAATTTCAAAAGAAGCTTGCCGTGGAGGCAAAAACACATAACAACTTTTTTCAAGTACATTCATAGCAAAAATCCTATGAGAGAGTCAATTGGACCGTTAGATGATTGAGGGGCAAATAGCGAAGAGTGAATGGAATTCTTTGCTTTGGTGTTTACTGAAGAAGATGTAGAGAGGTTACCCATGCCTGAAATGGTGTATAAAGGTCATGTAGCGAAAGAAATGAAATATCGAGAAACTGGAAGGATGTACAGCTGTTTGATAAACTGAAGCAAATCACCTGGACCAGATAGTATACATCCAAGGGCGTTGAAAGAACTGAAATATGAGATTGCAGACCTACAATTTGTAATCTGTGAAATATTATTAAAATTATCTGTAGTACATGAGGATTGGAGAGTGGCCAACATAACTCCAATTTAAAAAAGGGTTCCTGGGGTGATCTGGGAAACTATAGACTGGTGTGCCTGACATCAGTACTGGGCAAAATGGTAGAAATCATTATAAAGAAAAAAAAATTACCAACATGTAGTTAGCCATGATTTAATGGGAGAAAGCCAACATGGATTTAGCCAAGGAAAGTCTTGTCTTACATATCTGTTATATTTTTTGAAGGTGTGAATAAACAGGTAGACAAAGGTGATGTTCTGTATCTGGATTTTCAGAAAGTCTTTGACTAGGTCCCTCATGAGAGACTTTTGGCGAAATTAAAAAGTCCTGGGATAGGAGGCAGTGTACTATTGTGGATCAGAAACTGATTAAAAGATAGACCACAGAGTAGGGCTAAATGACCAATTTTTTCAATGGAAAAAAGGTGAATAGTGGAGTACCCCAGGGATCAATGCTGGGCCCACTGCTTTTTAACATATTCATAAATGACCTGGAAATAGGAATAATGAGTGAGGTGATCAAAATTATTGAACGTTGTTAAAATATAAGAGGATCTGAAAAATTGGAAGACTGGATGTCCAAATGGCAGATGAAATTTAATGTGGATAAGTGCAAAATTTTGCACCTAGGAAAGAGCAGCCCAAAATATGGTTACACGATTCAAGGTACCATTTTAGAAACCACCACCCAGGAAAAAGATTTAGGTATAATCTCCGGCCAGCGTGCAGCTGCGACCAAGAAAGCAAATAGCATGCAAGAAATCAAAGAAAGGAATGGAGAATAAAACAAAGGATATTATAATTCCTCTGTATAGTTTCATGGTGCGAGCACATCTTGAATATTGTGTGCAGTTCTGGTCGCCATATCTTAAAAAGGATAGCGGAATTAGAAGGGGTACAGAAAAGAGCCACCAAAATAATAAGGGGGTTGGAAGGATACCCCTATGAGGAGATGCTTAAGAGGTTAGGGCTGTTCAAACTGTTAAAGAGACGGCTGAGGTTAGATATAGTAGAGGTCTATAGATTAATGAATGGAGTGAAACGGGCAAACATAGAGCGATTGTTTACGCCATCAAAAAGTAAAAAGACTGGGGGACATGTAAAGAAGCTGCAGTGTAACCCATTTAAGACTAATAAGAGAAAATATGTTTTCACTTAATGCGTAATCAAACTCTGGAATTCGTTACTGGATGATATAGTAAAAGCTGTTAGTGCAGCTGGGTTTAAAAAGGGTTTGGAGAAGTTCCTGGAAGAAAGGTCCATAAACTATTATTAAAGGGGACTCAGGAAATCCATTGCTTGCCCCAGTACAAGCATTGTGGAGCTTGTGTGTCTTTTGGGAAACTGCTAGGTACTTGTGACCTAGATTGGCCAGTGTTGGAAACAGGATACTGAGCTTGATGGACCATAGTCTGACCCAGTATGACATTTCTTATGTTCTTATGTGTGTTAGCTTACCAGTTAGCAGGGATAGTCAACCACTAGCCTGTTATCCTTGGGTTAGTAAATCGCCCAAATGGATTTGTACCTCCCCTTCCCCCCATCTATTTTTAGTTTGTAGTAATATATTCCCTACTTCAAGAGGATCTGTGTGTGTTCTGCATGTGTGACTGAGGCTTATGTGTTCTGTTAGCACGGATTTTCTATGTAGAGTTTGGTATTCATCTAGCTTGTTTGGTTTTCTGAATAGGTATATGGAAGTTCTAGAGCCCACTGCAGTATTGACCGTGCTGCTCTTTTCCGGATAATCTCCTTGTATGAGTTTTGGAAGTTGATGTTTTCATGGTACGATAGATTTTCACTATAGGTCCTGAGTAATTTTTGTAGGGTTTTGTAATCTCCAGGAACAAGCAGGAATGTAGTCCTCACATATGGGTATCGTCGGTACCGACGGAGCCTGCGCGGGAACGCTCCCCAGCGTCCAATAAGAACACTTTTGGGAGCATCCCTCAGCATATGCGCGCTGCCTTCCCGCCTTTCCAACTGTCCCTCTTCAGTTCTTCGTTTTCCGTGGAGCCAACAGGACCTATTCCCTGTCACCGCAGAAAATTACATCTTTAAACTTCTTTCTGTGGTCGTGTTTGCCTACTGCACGACGCCTACTGGTACCGCCGGTTCTTTTCTTTTCTTCTTTAAAAAAAAACAAAAAACTTTTCAGTGTTTCTTTCAGAAACTTTCCTTTTTGGTGCTAGGTGCCATTTTGGGCACTAGGCCCCATTTTCCTAAATCATGGAAAAGCCAACTAGTAGCTTTAAAAAATGTACTAAGTGTGGCGGTACCATTTCCGTCACTGACACCCATGATTGGTGTCTAAAATGTTTAGGACCTGATCATTCTCCAACTGAATGTCTCTCCTGCATGGGGATGACCAAAAAAGGAAGACAGAACCGGGCCGCAAAGCTCTGTATCCTTTTTTCTTCGGATGCCAGATCCATTGCATCGATATCGTCGAGGGCCTCTTCTTCCTCCCATGGATCTCAGGTAACTAAACATAAGAGCCAGTCCTCAAAGGGTAGCTCTCCTGCTAAGCATCGAGAGGCCATTGGCATTGCCCTTGAGGGAACCACACCGGCAAAACAGCCCCGGCGGGAGGCTTCGGCTTCCAAAGCATTGATGGGGCTTCAGGATGTTCTTGAGGCCTCAACCTCGCAAGAACTACCTGTGCCATGCTCAGGGGTTCCGGCCATCCTTACCGGTACCGACACCCAGGCATCGGCAGCGTCGATAGACCAGAGGTTCCTTGCAATCGAGCGCAGTATCACAGCTCTTCTCTCAGCTGCGGTACCGGTGGTCCCAAGAGCACCGGTGCTGACATCGACACCGATGCTGGTACCGATACCGGTACAGACACCGGTACCGACACCGGTGATGCCGGTGCCGATGGTGCTGGCCCCGGTGGGAACTCTTCCTTTGTTAGTGATATAGCAGAAGGGCTGTCGGGTAAGGTTTGCCTCTTTGCGGATGATACCAAAATCTGCAATAGAGTAGACACCCAGGAAGGTGTAGATAACATGAGGAGGGATGGATCTAGCTAAGCTTGAAGAATGGTCTAGAATTTGGCAGCTGGGATTTAATGTTAAAAAATGTAAGGTCATGCATTTGGGCTGCAGCAATCCAAGGGAGCAATATAGTATAGGAGGTGAAGTACTTTTGTCCACTAAAGAAGAGCGGGACCTAGGCGTGGTTGTGTCTGATGATCTTAAAGTAGCTAAACATGTAGAAAAGGCGACGGCAAAAGCTAGAAGGATGCTTGGGTGCATACGGAGAGGAATGGCTAGCAGAAAAAAGGAGGTGATGATGCCTCTGTATAAGTCTTTGGTGCGACCTCATTTGGAGTATAGTGTGCAATTCTGGAGACCGCACCTTCAAAAGGATGTGAACAGGATGGAGTCGGTGCAGAGGGTGGCTACTAAAATGATTAGTGGGCTTCATTATAAAGCATATGAGGACAGACTTAAGGATCTTAATATGTACACCTTAGAGGAAAGGCGGGATAGAGGTGATATGATTGAGATGTTTAAATACCTCTGTGGCATAAATGTTCAGGGAGAGAGCCTCTTTCAATTGAAATCAAGTTCTGCTATGAGGGGACATGGGATGAGGGTGAAGGGAGGAGATAGATTCAGGAGTGATATGCGAAAATATTTCTTTACGGAAAGACTAGTGGATCCGTGGAATAGTCTCCCAGTGGAGGTGGTAGAGATGAGGACAGTAACTGAATTCAAAAAAGCATGGGACCAACACAGAGGATCTCTAAAGGTAAAAAGTGGGCTGTTGTAGTTGTTGATATGGAATGACAGACTAGATAGGCCATGTGGTCTTTTTCTGTCATCATGTTTCTATGTTTCTATGCCATCTCTGGCTGGAGGGGACAAAGCGGTACCGGCTCACCTCAGTACCGACTTCGATCGGTACCGGGATCGTGCTTTGCAAGAGCATTGCAGTCAGGAATACTTTGATTCCTCCGATTCCAAGGACTCTGACAATTCTGCTGGCACTAGAGGGTTTCTTCTAGAAGATCCCTCTTCTCCCCAACGCAGAATGTCACCTCCAGAGGACATGTCTTTTCAGGATTTCATCCGTGATATGGCCAAAGGTCTTTCAATCACAGTAGCTCCTGAAGAAGAACCCAGAGCAAAGGAATTGGAAATCCTCCAATATCCTAAAGCTCCCAAGGAGGCAGCTACTCTGCCTATCCATGAAATTCTGCATAGCTTGATGCTCAGAATGTGGGAGACACCTCTGACCACTTCTCCTCACTCTAGGAGGCTTGATACTATGTATTGAGTTCCACCATGTCCTGGTTTTCAGAAAACCCAGCTGCCACATCATTCAGTGGTAGTGGAATCAGCCATGCATAGGATGAAAAGTGCAAAGAGACATGCATCCAATCCTCCAGGTCGTGAATGCAGGACTCTGGATGCTTTTGGACACAGAACTTTTCAAGCTTACATGCTTTCAGCTAGAATCAGTTCATACATCCTATATATGGGAATGTTCCTTAAGGAAGTCACAGGAGACTTGGAACTTATGAGCCCTTTTCTCCCAGATGATAAGAGACAAGATTTTCTTGCTCTAGTTAAGCATGCTCAAAATGTCTCCAAGTTTGTCAATCGGGCAGCTTTGACTGCGTTGAATGCATCAGCAGAACGTCTGCTATTGCCATTGGTGCACGACGGATTGCCTGGCTACAGGCATCAGACTTGGAGACTTGGGTACAGGACAAATTAGGCAACATTCCTTGCACAGGGGAGAATCTCTTTGGCAAGAACTGGCAGGAAAAGGCTAATGAGTTAGATGCTGACAATTCTACCTTAGATAGATTGTCAAAGTCTACAGCCACTCCAGCCAAAAGGAAACCTTATAAAAAACCCTCTTTTAGCAAAAAGAGGAAGTTTTATCCTTCCTATACCCAGCAGAGTCAGACTTCAGGTCAGGTTGCCCAAAAGGGACAACCTAGACAGCAAAAGAAACCAAAAGGACTGAGAGCCCAACCAGCTCTCCAGGTTCAGCCCCCTCAAGGGCTTTGACTCCTTCCCAGAGAGCTTCGCCTTCCTGCCTCTGAGGGGTCCCCAACCCCCCAATATTCCGGGCAGGTTATGCCACTTTATCAACAGATGGCATCAAATAACAGCAGAAGATTGGACTTTGTCCATTGTAGGAGAGGGGTACAAACTTCATTTTCACAGCATACCCCCTCCTACAATTCTAAAGGGAGTGGAGGAGTGGCCTAGTGGTTGGGGCAAGGTACTTCAGGCTGGAAGGTCGGGGGTTCAAATCCCACTAGAGGACAGCAACCTTGGGCCGGAAGGACTGGGGTTTCTAGTCCCACAGGTGCTCCTTGTGGTCTTGGGCAAGCCACTTAACCCTCCATAGCCCATGTTCCCTGTAAAATCGTTATCTCCAAGTTATAATGCCCTGTTCAATGTAATTTCAGTTTGTTCAATGTAAACCGCACTGATGCAGAATAGCGCGGTATATAAGAGAATGTAATAAATAAAATAAATAAATAAAATAAAGCAGTTCAATTCACAAACCTCTGCAGACAATCTGCTAGATTACGAGGTCTCCACACTTCTTGCCCAAGGGGCAATAGAGGAAGTACCCATTTTTCAACAGGGAACAGGGTTCTACTCCCCCTATTTTCTTATCCCAAAGAAAACAGGGGGACACAGACCCATTCTAGACCTCAGAAGAATTGAACAAATATCTGTTTCGAGAGAAATTCAAAATGATTTCTCTAGGAACTCTTCCATACCTTCAAGGCCAGGACTGGCTTTGCTCTCTAGACCAGGGGTCTCAAACTCAAATTGCTTTGAGGGCCAAATGAGGACTTGTAAAGTAACCCGCGGGCCGCATAAGACGCGGGGCCTCATTTGCATAAATATTTGCATAATGTTACCATACAAAGCGCAGACGTTAATGATGCACATTTCTCAGAGCTGACATATTCCAGTTAATAAATTCAAAATAGATATTTTTCTACCTTTTGTGCATTTTTTTCAGTTGCAATTGTTCCAGCCACTTTTTTCTGGTTTCTTCGAGTCTTCTGCTAACTCTCCATCGTCTGCTGTCTCTCTACATCTGCTTTAACATACTAATCTTTCTCCTTTTGCTCCTTCCTCATTCCTATTTCATCCACTCAAATTTTACCCCTCCATCCTCAATCACCACTTACTCTCCCAATACCCGGCCAATTGTAGATTTTTCTTCCCTCCCACACAAAATATTTTTCCCCTCTCCATTTCACTCTCCCAGCTCCATCCCATTCTAATCCTCCCCCAACATCAGCTCCCTTCTATTCCAGCCCCACCCAGCATCCGCTCCCTTCTAGTCCCCGCATCAGCCCATTTCCAGTCCTATCCTAGCCCCACCATCAGCCCATTTACTGTCCTAGCTCCCCCCCACTAAGCCCATTTCCAGTCCTAGCAACCCCCCCAGTCCAATACCATTTCTAGCCCCCTCCCATAGCCCATTACCAGTCCTAAGCCCCCCAACAGCCCACTTCCAGTCCTAACCCTCCCATCACCCCATTTTCATTCTTAGCCCCACAATAGCCCATTACCAGTCCTAACCCACCAATCAGCCCACTTCCAGCCCTAACCCCCATCTGCCCATTTCCAGTCCTAGCCCCCACCATAGCCCATTACCAGTCCTAACCCCCCCCCCCCTCTTCCAACAGCCCATTTCCAGTACTAACCCCCCCCCCCATCAGCCCAAGTAAATAAAATTAAAAAAAAAATCCTGGCTTCTGCTGCTGCCGCTGCCACCATGGCAGCAGCAGAATCAACTGTCAATTAAAAAAAAAACTGGCTTCTGCTGCTGCAGCCGTGGCAGCGGCAGAATCAGCTGTCCCGCGGCCCCTTCCACTCTGCCCGGAAGAGCCCTGAGTCTGCTCCATCAGTGGCGGGCTTTTCAAGCCGCGAAGAGAGTAAACTCAGTCGAGTACTGCTACCTCACGAGTGGTCACTCCACCTAGACCAGGTGGCAAAGATATTTAATCTCTGGGGCACTCCAGATATAGACCTCTTTGCAAGTCCACTGAATGCCAAACTTCCCCGGTTCTGTTCCAGGATACCGGCACACAACTGTCAGGCAAGGGATGGCTTCCTCCTTCACTGGGGTCAGGACTTCCTTTATGCTTTCCCACCCATTCCCCTCATTCCCAAAACACTCTTCAAGCTTCAGAGAGACAGGGGTCACATGATTCTCATTGCACCACGATGGCCACGCCAAACGTGGTATTCCCTGCTTCTGCATCTCTCTCAAGCGGCACCTCTGGAGTTAGGGCACACTCCAGATCTCCTTTCCCAAGAGCACGGGATGCTATGGCACCCGAATCTCCAGTCCCTGCATCTCACGGCCTGGTTGCTGAAGGCTTAGACTTCCAGGATCTCAACCTGTCTCAGCAGGTAAAAGATATCCTTCGAGCTTCTAGGAAACTTTCCACAAGAAGATCTTATGCCTTCAAGTGGAAACGTTTTACTATATGGTGCTCCAGGAGGGGATTAAACCCCCTGGTCGTACCCTTAGAATCGATACTAGAGTATCTCCTTCACTTATCGAATTTTGGGTTAAAGACCAATTCGGTAAGAGTCCATCTTAGTGCAATTGCAGCTTCTTATAAGCCTCTGAATGGACAACCAATTTCCTCTCATCCACTCATATCAAGATTTATGAGAAGCCTTCTATTAACCAAACCTCCCATCAAGCCACCACCGGTGGCATGGGATCTAAATCTAGTTCTTGGGCAGCTCATGAAGCCGCCTTTTGAGCCTTTAGCCACTGCAGCCCTTAGGTTTTTGACCTGGAAGGTCATCTTCCTAATTGTAATCACCTCTGTCCGTCGCATCAGTGAACTGCAAGCTTTAGTGACTGATCCTCCTTATACTAGGTTTCATCATGATAAGGTTGTTCTTCGAACTCACCCACATTTTATGCCAAAGGTGGTTTCCCCTTTTCATTTAAATCAATCAATTTACCTTCCTGTGTTTTTTCCGAGGCCTCACGCCTCTAATGCAGAAAGGAACCTTGGCCTTTTACATACAAAGAACACAGCAACATAGAAAGTCTTCACAACTTTTTATAGCTTTTGACCTTAGTCATTTGGGACTTCCAGTCTCCAAAAGAACTTTATCTAAATGGATTGCCCAATGCATACCCTTTACTTATGAGAGTAAGGGTCTTCCTCTTCAGGACCATGTCACAGCTCATACTGTCAGGGCCATGGCAGCTTCTATGGCTAATCTCCACTCTGTGTCTATCGATGACATTTGTCGAGCAGCCACCTGGGCTTCGGTACACACCTTCACAGCCCACTACTGCTTAGATAAAGCCTCCTGTCGGGATGCCTTCTTTGGCCAAGCTGTTCTTCAAAACCTCTTTCAAACCTAAACCAACTCCTACCCACGAACCCTGGTGGGATGCCAGAGATCCATGGGAGGAAGGATCCTCACCTTTGAAGGTGGCACCTTCCTGGGGCTATCTCCCTGGCATCTTCAGCTAGGGAGTCCCCATATGTGAGGACTACATTCCTGCTTGTTCCTGGAGATAGCGTAGTTACTCACCTGTAACAGGTGATCTCTGGGAACAGCAGGAATTTAGTCCTCACAACCCACCCACCTCCCCTAGGAGTTGTCTCTCTCTCTCTCTCTTTGTCTCTTTCCTCTCTCCCTCTATCCTTTCACTCAGCTACAAACTTAACTGAAGAGGGACAGTTGGAAAGGCGGGAAGGCGGGAAGGCAGCGCGCATGTGCTGAGGGATGCTCTCAAAAGCGTTCTTATTGGACGCTGGGGATCGTTCCCGCGCAGGCTCCGTTGGTACCGACGATACCCATATGTGAGGACTAAATTCCTGCTGTTCCTGGAGATCACCTGCTTTATTTCACAATGGGCCCGATTCTTTCCCGGATGTAGATCCCTTCTGTGTGTCCGGACTGAACCAGACACACAGAGGGGATGGCGATTCTGATCCCGCGGGGCACATCTAGCCCCGCGGGATCAGAATCATGGACAGTCCTGCATGTGCAGGCCAGGACAGTGATTCAGTCCGGCCTGCATGTGCAGGACTGTACCCGGCTAATTCATTCAGGGCTTTTAAATGGAGCCACAGCACCATGGCATCATGTTGCCATGGCACCGTGGCTCCATTTAAAAGCTGCGATGCCGTCTGCCAGCAAGAAGGGTTTATTCCCCGCAGCCCGACCCCCGATCTGCCTTCCTAAGGCCAGGGTTGGGCTGCGGGGAGTAAACCCTGGCCTCCTCTGCCCTGTCCATGCCCCGGGCCATCATAAAAAAAATGTCCAGGGAAGTTATTCCACCTCTGAGGTGACATAATTTCCCCAGACAATTCTCTGGCCCTGGATGTACAGGACCAACATTAGAATCAGCCATGTATGTCTAGGGCCGGTGACTGCCCACTGCCCGCCCAGACTCTGCCACTGAACTGCCCTGTCCTTGCCCCCGTCTAACTTACCTGCTGAACCAAAGGGGAAGTTAGTCGGGGGCAGGCAAGGGCACAAATAGCGGTGATGGACATCTGGCTGGGCTGTCCATCCCCGCTATTCATAGCACAGAATAACCCCCAATATGTCCAGCACTCATGAGGGTTTATATTGCCAATCTCCAGGAACAAGCAGGAATGTAGTCTTCACATGTGGGTATCGTCGGTAACAATGGAGCCTGCGTGGGAACACTCCCCAGCGTCCAATAGGAAAGCTTTTGGGAGCATCCCACAGCGCCTGCGTGCTGCCTTCCCGCCTTTCCCAACTGTCCCTCTCCAGTTCTTCGTTTTCCGCAGAGCTGACAGGTCGCACAACTTGTCACCACAGAAAAATTCCCTTCTTATACTTCTTTTTTGTGGTCGCATCTGCCTTCCCTCGACGCTATACCGGTATCACCGGTTCTTCTTTTCTTTTTTTTTTTCAAAAAGAAAAAACAAACTTTCTTTCTGGAGTCTTTTCCAGTAATTTTCTTCTCGGGTGCCATGTGCCATTTTGGGCACTAGGCCCAACCTTTTCCCTCAGAATGGAAAAACCCGCTTCGGGTTTTTAAAAAGTGTTCTAAGTGTGGCGGTAAAATCTCCGTCACCGACACCCATGAGTGGTGCCTCAAATGTTTAGGTCCGGACCACTCTATTTCAGAGTGTGTTGCCTGTGGGATGATGTCTAAAAGGGGCCGGCAAAACTGAGCTGCTAAACTTAACACCCTTTTCCCCTCCAATGCAGCCTCCATGGCATTGACGTCTTCCAGGGCTTCATCTTCTTCCCATGGATCTCAGGTAACTAAACATAAGTCCAGCCGGTCCTCAAAGGGTAGATCTCCTTCTAAACATCAAGATGCCTCTGGCGTTGCCCTTGAGGGACTTTCACCGGCAAAATTGCCCTGATGGGAGGCTTCGGCTTCCAAAGCACTAACGGGGCTCCAGGATGTTCTCGAGGCTTCAACCTCGGCAGAACTACTGGTGCCATGCTCTGGGGTTCTGGCCGCTTCATCCGGCACCAATACCCAAGCATCGGCAACGTCGATAGACCAGAGATTCTTGGCTATTGAACGCAGTCTGGCGGCAATCCTCATGACCTCGATGCCCCTGAAACTGCTTCAGACAATTCAACCAGTATTGGCACTGACTCCGGTACCGGCACCAACTGCATCGACATCAGCAGGTATTCTACCGGGACCAAGTCATGCGTCTCTATCTGGCATCGACAAATCGGTACCGGACCACTCCGATGCCGACTTCGATCGGTACCGGTACCGTGCCTTGCATGATCACCCGGATCAGAGATACTTCGAATCCTCGGATGAGTCTGAAGACTCTGAAAGCTCTGCCGATACCAGAGTACTTCTTGCTGAGGATTCCTCTTCTCCTCAGCGTAGGATGTCTCCACCAGAGGATATGTCCTTTCAGGATTTTATCCGAGATGTGGCCCGAGGTCTTTCCATCACAGTGGCTCCTGAAAAAGAGCCTAGGGCAAAGGAATTAGAAATCCTACAATACCCTAAGGCTCCCAAGGAGGCAGCTACCTTACCTATTCATGAGATCTTGCATGATCTTATGTTAAGGATGTGGGAAACACCTCTGGCCACATCTCCTCACTCTCGAAGACTCGACACCATGTATCGAGTTCCTCCTTTTCCTGGGTTTCAGAAGACTCAATTACCACACCATTCCATGGTGGTGGAATCAGCCATGAGACGGATAAAAAGTGCAAAAAGACATGCATCTAATGCTCCAGGACGTGAGTGTAGGACTCTTGACGCCTTTGGACCTCGATCCTTCCAGGCTTCCATGCTTTCTGCTAGGATCAGTTCCTATTTGCATATGGGAATGTTCCTTAAGGAGGTCACAGGAGACTTAGAGCTTATGAGCCCTCTCCTTCCTGATGATAAAAGGCAAGATTATCTTGCTCTTGTTAAACTTGCTCAGGATGTTTCCAAGTTTGTGAATCGTGCAGCCTTTGACTGCTTCAAATGCATAAGCAGAACCTCTGCTATTGCCACAAGTGCATGTAGAATTTCCTGGATACAGGCATCTGACTTGGAAATCTGGGTACAGGACAAACTAGGGAATATACCTTCCACAGGAGAGAATCTCTTTGGCAAGAATTGGCAGGAAAAAGCTAATGAGATAGATGCTAACAATATCACTTTGGATAGATTGTCTAAATCTACAGCTGATCCTGCGAGGAAAAGATCCTCTAAGAAACCATTCTTCAGCAAGAAGAAAAAGTTTTATTCCTCCTATACCCAGCAGGGACATCGTTTAGGTCACTCTGCCCAAAAGGGACAGCAGCAACAACCTAGGTGCAACAGAGGAAACCAAAAGCAGCTAAGCCTCATCCGGCTCAGCAGACTCAGCCTCCACAGGGGCTTTGACTCCTGTCTAGAGAACTTTGCCTTCCTGGCCCTGAACGGCCCAGAACCCTCCACCATCCCAGGAAGGTTATATCATTTTGCTCCCAGATGGGGTGAGATAACAGCAGAACATTGGACTCTGTCTATTGTAAGAGAGGGGTACAAGCTTCATTTCCTCAGCATACCCCCTCCTACAATAGTAAGACAGTTCAATTCTCAGACCTCTCTCAATGACCGGTTAGGTCAAGAAGTCACTATGCTCCTTGCTCAAGGGGCAATAGAAGAGGTACCCATTCCCCAAAGGGGTACAGGGTTTTACTCCCCCTATTTCCTTATCCAAAGAAAACAGGAGGACACAGACCCATTCTAGACCTCAGAGAATTGAACAAATTCCTGTTCAGAGAGAAGTTCAAAATGATTTCTCTAGGAACTCTGCTGCCATACCTTCAGAGCCAGGATTGGCTTTGTTCTGTAGATCTCAAGGATGCGTACACTCATGTTCTCATCCATCCATCTCACCGAAAGTTCATTCGATTCCTGTTTCAAGGGAACCACTACCAATACAGGGTTCTTCCTTTTGGCCTGGCCTCTGCACCAAGGGTGTTCACAAAATGCATGGCTGTGGTAGCAGCATTTCTCCGCATCCTGGGAATATTCGTCTTCCCTTACTTAGACGACTGGCTCATTCGAGCCCCATCAGAGCCAGAGGCCAGGGTTGCTCTATCTCGCACACTGCGCATCCTTCAGTATTTGGGACGTGTCATAAACTTCCCAAAGTCCAACCTTGCTCCCACTCAATCCCTAGAGTTTATAGGAGCTCTTCTGGATACCAGACAGACAAGGGCCTACCTTCTACAGCCCCGCTGTCTTCGCATTGTGCAGTTAGCTTCCCAAGAAGTGCTAAAACCTCACCTCACTGCTCGGGAAATGTTACAGTTGCTAGACCACATGGCATCCACCGTGCATGTGGTTCCTTATGCTTGCCTCCATATGAGGGTAGCCCAGTGGACCTTATCCACTCAGTGGACTCAGGCATCAGGTTGCCTGTCAGACAAAATAGCAAAATCAGATTGCCTTATTTTGTCCCTCCAATGGTGGTAGTCCCCCAAAAACCTTTTGGTGGGGTCTCCTTTTCAGCAACCCCTACCCCAAGCCACTCTAACAACAGATGCTTCACAGCTGGGTTGGGGAGCCCACTTGCAAGGCCTCTCTAGCCAGGGTACCTGGACTGCACAGGAGGACTATCTCCATATCAATCTCCTGGAGCTCAGAGCAATCTTCTTTGCTCTTCGAGTATTTCACACCCAGCTCAGCTACAAGACAGTCCTAGTTCAAACGGACAATCAAGTAGCCATGTTCTATGTGAACAAGCAGGGCGGAACAGGCTCTCTTTCGCTCTGCAGCAAAGCTTTGCGACTATGGGCCCTCGCCAGAGAGCATCAGATTCATCTCCTTGCGGTGTATCTTCAGGCATTCAGAACTCTTGGGCAGACAGACTCAGTCGAGTTCTGCTTCCACACGAATGGTCTCTCCATGCAGACCAGGTGGCCAAAACGTTTCAAATTTGGGGAACCCCGGACATAGACCTCTTTGAAAGTCTGCTGAATGCAAAACTTCCCTGGTTCTGTTCCAGAATTCCGGCTCGAGGTTGTCAGGCCAGGGATGTTTTCCTCCTCCATTGGGGTCAGGACTTCCTGTATGCCTTTCTACCCATTCCCCTAATTCCCAAAACCCTGTTCAAGCTTCAGAGAGGCAGAGGTCATATGATCCTCATAGCTCCATGTTGGCCACGGCAAATGTGGTACCCTCTGCTCCTACATCTCTCTCAAGCTCTGCCTCTGGAGTTGGGATCTGCTCCAGATCTCCTTTCTCAAGAGGACAGGATGCTGTGGCATCCCAATCCCCAGTGTCTGCATCTCAGGGCCTGGTTGCTGAAAGCCTAGAACTTCACGGTCTTAACCTTTCCCAGCAGGTAAAGGATATCCTTCATGCTTCCAGGAAACCTTCCACAAGACACTGTTATGCATTTAAGTGGAAAAGGTTTACCATATGGTGCTTGTAGAAGGGTCTTAACCCTCTTGTGATACCTCTGGAATCATTACTGGAGTACCTCCTTCATTTATCAAATGCAGGGCTTAAGGCTAATTCAGTGAGAGTCCATTTGAGTGCTATTGCAGCTTCTTTCAAGCCTCTGATTGGACAACCTATTTCCTCTCATCCTCTCATAGCGAGATTTATGAGAGTCCTTCTTTTAACGAAGCCTCCCATTAAGCCGCCACCAGTAGCATGGGACTTGAATCTGGTACTTGGGTAGCTCATGAAACCACCCTTTGAACCATTAGCCACTACCTCTTTGAAATTCCTTTCCTGGAAAGTTATCTTTCTCATTGCAATCACATCAGCACGTCGCATCAGTGAATTGCAAGCCTTGGTGGCTGATCCTCCTTATGCAAGGTTCCATCATGATAAGGTAGTCCTTAGGACTCATACACACTTTACGCCAAAGGTGGTTTCACCCTTTCATTTGAACCAAGCGGTTTACCTTCCTGTATTTTTTTCCAAGGCCTCACGCCTCAAATGCAGAAAGGAACCTTCATACTTTGGACTGTAGAAGAGCTTTGGCCTTTTACTTGCAAAGGACACAGCAACATAGAAAATCCTCTCAACTCTTTGTTGCTTTTGATCCTAGTCATTTGGGACTTCCAGTCTCCAAAAGGACACTGTCCAACTGGATTGCACAGTGCATATCTTTTGCCTATGAGAGTAAGAACCTTCCTCTTGAAGGCCATGTCACAGCTCACAATGTGAGAGCCATGGCAGCCTCAATGGCTTATCTTCACTCTGTGTCTATCGATGACATCTGTCGAGCAGTTACTCGGGCTTCGGTTCATACCTTCACAGCCCATTACTGCTTAGAGAAGGACTCCCGCTGGGATGCCTTGTTTGGTCAGGCTGTTCTTTAACATCTGTTCCAGACTTAATCAACTCCTACCCACCATCCCTGGTAGAATTCCAGAGATCCATGGGAGGAAGTGGAGCCCTTTCACAAGGGCACACAACTTTCTGGGGCCATCTCCTTGGCATCTGCAGCTAGGGAGTCCCCATATGTGAAGACTATATTCCTGCTTGTTCCTGGAGATAGCATAGTTACTCACCTGTAACAGGTAATCTCCGGGAACAGCAGGAATTTAATCTTCATAACCCGCCCACCTCCCCCAGGAGTTGTATCTCTCTATCTCTCTCTCTTTCCCTCTCTCTTTTGCCTCAGCTATAAACTCAACTGGAGAGGGACAGTTGGGAAAGGCGGGAAGGCAGCATACAGGCGCTGTGGGATGCTCCCAAAAGCTTTCCTATTGGACGCTGGGGAGCATTCCTTCGCAGGCTCCATCGGTACCGACGATACCCATATGTGAAGACTAAATTCCTGCTGTTCCTGGAGATCACCTGTTACAGGTGAATAACTATGCTTTACTGAGGTGACATCAAAATTAGAAATTACTTTTTTGTATGTTGAGTTATGTGGGAAATGTCCTATTTCTGTTCTACACCCATTGTTGGGAGAGGGGATTCTTTGGATGCAAAATATAGGTTTAAAAAGAAAAGCAAGAATCCTATCACAGTTTTAAACCCCAAAATAAAGTTACACGGATTTTATTTTTGTATTATAAGCTGCGTCGTGGTTCTTGCTTATTGTTTTTGCTCCTAGGTGTGTGATCATCTTGCATCTCCTTTGTCTTTTGCAGAATATATATTTACATTAAATGTCATGCTTATTTAATGTTTAGTGTCATGAGTCAGTTTAGATTTCCAGGCTACATAATTAAACTGCTCCAGTTTTTGCTGCATATTAACATCATTGCAAAGTTAAAAAGAAATATTACGTAACCTGGGAATATTGTTTTCTTTATTCTGATTGATGTTCTGAGTGAGGGGACTCCCTGTTCCTTCAGAGGAGGCCCTACCATTTTGGTTGGCAGGTTGGGTTGCCAGCTGACTCCAGATGTGGCCAGAAAACCTGATTCAGTCCTAGATATGCCCCATTGCATGCAGGAATATGCAGTTCTGATTTCTCTCTTGAACTCCATTAGAAAAGCAAGGCTACATGTCCCTGCATGAAATGGGGTGAACCCAGGACTGGATCAAGCCTGTTGGGTGCATCTGGAGCTAATAGGCAACCCTACACTGTCAGGCGGGGGGGTGGGGGGGAGGGGGGGGTGTCCGCTCTTTTCTTGCCTCAGGTAGCAGATTGTCTTGAGCCGCCCCTGACTGTCCTTATTTGATGTGACCTATGAAGTGCAGGTAGCGGAAGAGCAATGTTAAAAATAAGGAATCCGGAGGGTTGTGAGTTACCATCTCTTGTGGGCCAATTTTGGTATCTGGAATAGAGCAAGATCAAAGACCTTTGGAGAAAAAGGAGGGTCAGTGGATAGAGAAAGTTTCCTTAAGTCCTATAACACGCTTGCCCCCTCAACAGCCTGCCGGTTCTGGTAGCTTGAACCTAACCGGAGTTTATCCTGGTTGTAGAGGGATTAATTGGAGGGGAAGCTAATCAAGCTCCCGGTGATTCATGTTCTGAGGGCTCAGCCTCGTGGCAGCTGCAGAGGTTGAATGTTTTATATCTACCACTATTCAAACCTGAGGATTTTTCTGTTAATATAAGATTTGGAGATTCTACCTCTGAGCTTCGCAGGGGAAGTCACTAATTTGGAGACCTGAAATATGGTAGTCAGGATGGAGGCTACACTCTCAAGCTGCTTGTCCCAGCTCTGTAAATTTTTATAGGAGACTGTGGAGAAACTGTCAGACCTGGAAAAGGGGTTGGGACAAATGGCAGAGATCCATGCTAAAAGAACTGATGCGCTGGAAGTATTTAACAATGTTTTAATGAAGGACTGTTGTTAGAAGGTAAAAGTTGAGAGGATGGAGAATTCTCTGAGGGCTAATAACCTGTGGTTCCCTTGTTGCTCATTAATACCAGCATATGAAATTTTAAAGCAATATTTTATTGATATTTTATATTTGGACCCCAACTTGC
Organism: Ichthyophis bannanicus; assembly: GCA_033557465.1. NCBI lineage: Eukaryota > Metazoa > Chordata > Amphibia > Gymnophiona > Ichthyophiidae > Ichthyophis > Ichthyophis bannanicus. The sequence goes on from CM066033.1 coordinate 553,327,746, forward strand.
TATCTGGAATAGAGAGGGCTTATTAAGAAGATTTCCTCTGAACCCTCTATCCAGGAGGAAGTGGGGAATTGAACTGAGATCTTAGAGAGTTCTGATGAGGAGTCAGTGTATTGTGGGACAGTGACTGCTCAATTTTAGAAACCTCTCTGATAGAAAGTTTTGTCTTTGTTCTTTAAAAAGTTTGACAACCTTTCATTCACATAAACTTTATATATTTCCAAATGCAGCTCCTAGGACACCAGTCATTAGGAACAAGTTTCTTCAGTTACATCCCAGAGATTTGCCACTGGGTATATTACTGTCTTTTGAAGTCCACAGATTTGGAATTGTTGATTAATAGTCAGGAACATTTGTTAAAAGATCAAGGGGCTTCTGAAAGTAGTGCTTGACCTTGAAGTCAGCTGATGATTCTTTTCATTCCTTGGGACTATTTTTGACAAGCTAATTACTGTAGATTATCCTACTTTGCTTATTTTATTATCTTATTTTCGCCATATTATGTTCTCTCCCTTCATTTGCTTATTTATTCACTGCTTTTTAGATTTCTTTTGGAATGATGATGGATAGTACTACGTTTATAGATTATAATGTATTGCTTTTTTCTTGTTGTAATTATAATTGGAAATTTCAGTAAATATTAACTAAAAAAAATAGTTGTTTTAAGGGAACCAGGAAATGGTGATTTGCTGATGTCATGCATAATTATAGCAGAGAAGTCCATTCAATTGAACTGCTCAGCCTTCCTGAGGACTCAAGTCTGTCCTCAGTAGCTTAAAATGGCACCCTTATTTGCCACTGACATCTCGGACCTAGGGCAATTTTCAAAGCCATTTATTTGGGGAAGCAGTGATTGAACCTCCTGAATTGTCTGTCTGAAAATTGCCAACGACTCCTCCCCCCACCTCTGTCTGCCTAAAAGTACATGTGGTGTTCTACAGTTCTTCTGATTTTAGCTTCCTTCAGGGGAGGTGTTCTTAGCGATGTGTTTTGGTAAAATTGGAAAATAACAGATGTAGTCTGGATTTTCAAACCTGTGAGCATTATTTCCATGAAAAAATAAACCTGCCTGCACAATAAAGCAGGTGCAAAAGTCTGCAGGTACTTTGTACCCCTAGCAGTTTGAAAAGGGAAGGTGCGTGGGTACTTTGCAACGGAGCAACCATTTTGAAAATGGCTCCCATGTTTCTTTGTTCTATGTGAGTTATCTGATTCAGTTAGCCACAAGACACACAAAAGATCATCATTTGTAGTGTAATGGTCACCATGAAGACAAAACTGTTACTTTGTTGGTGAGGAATGCTATAATTTTTTTCATAAGAAAATTAGGGGTAATAGACTAACAGTGACAGATAGGACATGCTAACTGTTAGTTAATGACTCCCTTTAGTGTTTTTACAACATAAAAGAAAACGAAGAAAGTCCTAGACTTAGGTTAAACACAGTAATAAGAAAATGAACCGTGTTCAAGAGGGTTCCTTTTAAAACTTGGCAAACGCCTGTTGGCCCTGGCAGGAGATTTGATCATTTTTACTGTTTTAAATTAAGTTTGGCTTCTTCAGACAGAACCTCTCATACAACTTCCAAAGTCAAACTGTAAATACTGATGCTGATGGAATCTCAAACATGTTGTTTGCTTTTTAAATACATTTTATTTTTTTAAATTTGAAGTGTAACTGTTTTGTACTGTGACTTTTGTTGCAGTAGTTCCATCACCCTGTGTTCCTTTGTCTGCATCCCTGATCACGGGGATCCTGATGCGCATATCGACTGACTGAATGTAATAAGTACAGTATCTGTTCATTCAGTACAACGTTTTTCAAATGGGTTTTGAAAGAGCGTAGAGAGGAGTCCAGTCGTATGTATTTGTTTAAAAAAGCATTCAGTTTGGAAGAAGTAGGAGATATATGAACGTGGATGTTTCTTCTGTTATATCAGTTCTTTGTAATCGTGATACCTGTCTGTAATATGTTGTATCCGCTTCTTGGAGTATGTTTTTGTCTTTCGTTCTGTGTAATCATGGATAGCCATCATGATTTTATCCATATTTTAAGTCATGTTTTACTCTGTTCATTTTAATTTGTGTATGTGATTACTGTAAAGCACTCTGTATGCTAGTGCCAAGGGCGGTATATCAAATTTTAAATAAGCGATAAACAATAAACATTTTAAGTTATAGTGGCACTTAGTTGGCAACATCACCATGGATGAATCTGAGGGTAATGATCATTATAAACCTGCGAGCTTTGCTATTTCCAATTGTATGAGGCTGCAGCTTGAACAAGGAAGATCTTTCCATGTCCCCAGATCTTGCTAAGGAAAAGCTTAATGCCCTTTTAAAATGCCTTTCGTGGCATGGTGGTTTACCTTTATCTGCTTTATCTTACTGTGGACTTGGATTTGGATCTTAATACATTTTGAAATTGGGACATTATATATTCAAGTAGGTCCCTTCCCAAGATGTCTTATAGTCTAAATTCTGAGGAAATGGAGGGTGAAACAACTTGCCCAAACCCTGTTCTGCTGTTTCATTCCCTGGGAAATGACACCATGAATCACGCCAGGGGATATAGCACCATGGTCCTGTCAGTGTAAATGCTGGTGTCCAGCTTTTTAAAAGTATACTAATATTCCCATTGTAAAATCAGGAATGCATGCATATTTTATGTTGCCATGTAAACCACATCCACGACACACACACATGTGTTGCATGGCTAAACGTGTGATTTACAAGTGTTGGCCATTTACGTGTGTAAGAGAGGCACAAACCTTCTAAAATGATCCTCATAGTGTCTTAAAATGCACATTTAGGGAAGCTGTACATTTACCTACCGTCAGTGAACATTGAACTTTCTTTGGTTATTGTTGCGGCTGCTATGAATCTCTTACCCCACCCATTCTGCCTTTAGGCTTCTGCATATTGTGTCCCTGCAGAGTTTGCTTGACTTCTGGTGATATCGTCATTAAGTTTTACTGCTGCCTTCTGCATCTTTTCCAAACTAGCTTAAACGTATAAATCATTTGGTTCCCTCTGCCTCCGCTAGTAGACCATTCTAGGTACATCACCTTCACAGTAACATAATTCTACTCAGAACCAAAGGAAGCTACTTTCTGACAGGTCGATTTGATTTAAATCACTAGTCAGGAAGCAGGGTGAATTTGATTTGCATCAAATCCATTTAAATCAAGAATTTACACTGACAAAAGTGAAACTGTCTTGACTGCATTAAAATGATGGTTGTTGTTGTTGTTAAGTGCCATCGAGTCAGTGTTGACTCAAGGTGACCCTCTGGATAGTTCAATTTGTTTTGTTGTAACTATCCATTGGGTTTTCATGGCAAGATACAGAAATAGATTGCCGGGCCTTTCCTCCATGCAGTTTAAGTTTAATGTTGTTGCTGTTGTCACAGAAATGTGATCCTCCTCCACCAACACCGTCCCATTCTGCTGCTGCCCAGATGGTTGATTTGTCTTGGTCTGGCACCTGAGACCTGTCTATCTTAGGAGACCCTGCCAGTAGTAAAACTACTGATAGCTTAGCTCTCAGCATCACTGATACACACAAGCCCTCACAGCACGACAAGCTGCAAACCAAGGGAGGAAAATGATGGCAGCATAAAGCAAAAATCAGACTTGAGAATTGAAATGGCAGTTTGAGAAACTCATCCATAAGCTCTAGTCAGGGAACAGAGTCCTTGAGAAAAGAAAATAGTTTTTGCCATTTGATAAAGATCTAGCGTTTACTCGTACCTATCAAGTTTTGGGGGATCATTTATCTTTGGCTCGGGAGTCCATACCTTCAGAAACCGTTAAAAAGTTCCATACTTCAAGATTTTTTTAGTGCCATCAAGTCAGTGTTGACTCCTAGTGACCCAGCTACCTCTGGGTTTTCTTGGCAATGTATTGCTAGCCTTTTCTTCTGAGACAATGGAGGGTAAAGTGACTTGCCCAATGCCCCAGTGGGAATTGAACCCTTGATCTTCTGAGTACTAGGCAGGTGCTCTAAGCAGTAGGCTACTCCTCCACTCCATACTGCAACTTACTGATTTACCATTAGCTAATCAAGTAAGGAATTCAGGTACTGAGCTAGACTGACATCTCATATTTGAAAAGCAAGTTTTATTACTGGTAAGAAAGCGTAGTTACTTACCTGTAACAGGTGTTCTCCAGGAGCAGCAGGAATCAGTCCTCACATATGGGTGACGTCGGCGCCAACGGAGCCCCCATGCGGAGCATTTCCCCAGCTTTCAAAGAAAGCCTTTGGGAATGCAGCGCGCATGCGCGGTCCCCTTCCCGTCCAAGGGTGCCATCTTGCTCAGTCTGATGACATAGCTTAAAGACAGCAAAAAACAAAATAAATATATATGACCGCAACTCCAAGGGGAGGAGGGAGGGTTGTGAGGACTGATTCCTGCTGCTCCTGGAGAACACCTGTTACAGGTGAGTAAAAACGCTTTCTCCAAGACCAAGCAGGAAGTCAGTCCTCACATATGAGACTCCCCAGCTTAAGGCTACCGGAGACCCAAAGCTGAAAAATAAGCTCCCTCTAGAACCTCAGCATGTGTGAAAAGAATCTTCTCTGAGAACGCCCCCGAACGGTAGCCCAACACCAGGGCCGGAGGGTAGGAGTTGCCTATACCTCAAAGAGATTACGGAGGATCGCCTGTCCGAAAGCACTGTCCCTGCGGGACTCCCTCTCGAGGCAGTAGTGGGCCACAAAAGTCTGGCTTGAAGACCAAGTAGCAGCCCGGCAGATGTCTGCCAACGGAACAGAGCGGAGATGAGCCACTGACGCAGCCTTTGCTCTGACACGGTGAGCCGTGACTCGACCCTCCAAGGAGAGGCCGGCTGCCCTGTATGCCCAGGTGATACAGTCTGCTACCCAAATGGACAGGGTACGCTTGGAGACAGGTAACCCCAACTTATTAGGGTCAAAAGAGACGAAGAGCTGAACAGCCCTCCGGTGTCCCTGCGTACGGTCAAGGTAGAAGGACAACACCCTTTTACAGTCCAGGGTATGCAAGACCATCTTAGCCCGGCCGGCATGCGGCCTGGGAAAGAAAGTTGGAAGGACCACCTCTTGATTGAGGTGGAAGGAGGAGACAACCTTTGGAAGGAACTTAGGGTGAGTCCGTAAGACTACTCTGTTCCTATAGAACCTAGTGTATGGTGCCTCTGACACCAGGGCTTGAAGCTCACTTACTCGCCTTGCTGAGGTAAGAGCTACCAAAAACAACGCTTTCCAGGAAAGAAAGCGCAGAGAACAAGTAGCCATAGGCTCAAATGGTGGGCAAGTAAGTTGTTGCAAGACCACATTCAAATCCCACTCAGGGGCAGGTGGACGAACTGGAGGCTTAAGCAAAAGGAGGCCTCTGAGGAAGCGAGCTACCAAAGGATGGCTGGAGAGAGACTGACCCTCCATCAGTGAGTGGTGTGTTGAGAGAGCACTGAGGTGGACCCTAACAGAGTTGGATTTAAGGCCTAGATTGGACAGGTGCAGCAAATACTGCAGCACCACTGGTACCGGGCATGAGAAAGGATCCTCCTTGTGCTGGGCACACCAGGTGGAGAACCTACGCCACTTAAGAGCATATGATTTCCGAGTGGACTGCCTCCGAGAGGCCAAGACCACGTCCTCCACTTCCCTAGGCAGCAGTAAGGGTGCTAGAACTACCCTTTCAGCAGCCAGGCCATCAGATTGAGGGACTGGAGATTGGGGTGTAAGAGAGATCCCTGGTCCTGAGACAGGAGATCGGGTTGCATCCCCAGAGGAAGAGGAGCGTCCACCGCTAGTTGCAAAAGAAGTGGGAACCACGGTTGCCTTGGCCATCTGGGGGCCACCAGGATCACTGAGGCCTTGTCCCGGATCACTTTGAACAGTGTTTTGGGCACTAGAGGCGTGGGAGAAAACGCATATAGGAGGCCTGAAGACCATGGTATGAGAAAAGCATCCGCTGCTACTCTGAGAGGATGCGGTTGTCTGGAGCAGAACCTGGGTAGTTGACAGATCCATGGTGGAAGACCCCATCTTAAGAAGATCTGTTGAGCCACCAGGGGATTCAGCTGCCACTCGTGTGGCTGTAGGATCCTGCTCAACTTGTCTGGCAGGTAATTCTCCTGCCCAGGGAGATAGACCGCCTTGAGAAGTATGCCCTTCTTGACTGCCCAGGAGCCCAGGTCCTGTGCCTCCTGACAAAGAGGTCAGGACCCTGTGCCCCCTTGCTTGTTCACATAGAACATAGCAACTTGATTGTCCGTCTGAACTAAGACAGACTGCTGAGAGAGGACATGAGAGAAAGCCTGCAGGGCTAAGCGGATCGCTCTGAGCTCTAGGAAATTGATTTGCTGTGTGGCTTCCCAAGGAGACCACAGGCCTTGAGTGCCTACTCCTTGGCAATGTGCACCCCAACCATGAAGAGAAGCATCGGTTGTCAGCACTTGAGAGTGTGGAGGTGCTTGAAAAGGCACCCCTTGCAGTAGATTGGGAAGATGAAGCCACCACTGCAGAGAATCTGCCAGTAGATTGGACACCCTCACTTTGTCCGTCAGGTTTCCTGTGGCCTGCAGCCACTGAGTCCTTAGGCCCCACTGAGCGGTCCTCATGTGTAGATGGGCATTTGGAGTTACATGGACCATGGATGCCATGTGGCCTAAGAGCCTTAGGAATTGTCTGGCGGAGACCAGAGAATTGCTGTGGAACTGTCTGGCCAGATCCATCAGTCTATTGGCCCTGTCCACAGGTAAAAAGGCCTTCGCTTGAAGGGTGTCTAGTCTTGCTCCTATGAACTCCATGTTTTGTAAGGGGCGCAAAGCGGACTTTGCGAAGTTTATGACAAAACCCAGATGCTGGAGAAGAGACACAGTACGGAGGGTGGCTTGGGTGGTTTCCTGTGGAGACTGACCCCTGATGAGCCAGTCGTCCAGGTATGGAAAGACAAAGAGTCCTTGAACTCTGAGAGAGGCCGCCACCACCGCCAGGCACTTAGTGAAAACCCTGGGGGCGGAGGTTAGGCCAAAAGGAAGTACCCTGTACTGGTAATGGTTTCCTCCCACTACAAATCGGAGATATTGTCTGTGGTCTGGATGAATAAGGATGTGCGTATACACATCCTTTAGGTCTAAGGAGCATAGCCAATCTCCCTGCTGGAGGTAGGGCAGCAGGATTCCAAGGGTAAGCATCTTGAACTTTTCCCTCTCCAGGAACTTGTTGAGATTTCGCAAGTCTAGGATGGGCCTGAGGCCTCCTGTCCTTTTTGGTACCAGAAAGTACCTGGAATAGAAGCCTTGGCCTCTCAGGTGGTGGGGCACTGGTTCCACCGCCTGCTCCTTTAGAAGACCTGCTAACTCCTGAAGGAGTAAGTCCCTGTGCAGAGGGAGTCTTGGCGGCAGAGGGAGGTACCTGGTGGAAGTGGAGGAGATAGCCTCTTTGGACTATGCTTAGCACCCAGGTATCCCTTGTTACGACTGACCATCTGTGGGCATACAGGGTCAGCCGGCCTCCTGTGCTGAGAGGGGCCAGCTGAGGAGGAGAGGCTATGCCACTGGAGTCAAAACCCCGCTTCCTGCTGTGCAGGAGCCGGAGCTGGTGGCTTGGGGGTGTTCTGCCTATGGGGCCTATGTCCCTGCCCCTTGGCCTGCTGACCCTGTTGGGGAGCTACAGAGGCCTGAAAGTGAGGGTATGATTTGTAGGCAGATGACTTCCTCGGGTAAAAGGTCTTTTTTCCCGAGCCCTTCTTCTGAGAAGGGCCAGAGGTTTTCCTGGACAGTCTTGTCTGGGTGAGAGTCTCGGATTCGAGTTCTGCAACCTTTTCAGCCATAGGCTTGCCAAAGAGGTTTTCACCTCGGCAAGGGACATTGACCAACTTGTCCTGCACCCATGGCTTGAGGTTCAATGACTGTAGCCAGGCCTGACGGCATGCACTGATGCCGGACGCGGCTACTCGGGCCGAAGCCTCGAAGCCATCATAGGCTGCTCTAGAAATAAACTTCGAGCACTCCTGGATCCCCGATGACAGGGGTTTGAACCTCTGCAAAGGTTCCTCGGAGAGACCAGCAGAGAACCCGGCAATCTCCTTTGCCAGGTCTCGAAGGTATATGCCAATGTACAGCTGGTAGGTCTGGATATGGCAAGCAAGCATTGAGCCCTGGAAGCACTTTCTACCGAGGGCATCCAGGTTCCGGGCCTCCCGACCGGGAGGCACCGAGGAGTGCATCTTCTGACTCTTCAGACGATGCATGGCTGATTCCACAACCATGGAGTGGTGCGGCAGCTGTGCCTTTTGGAACCCGGGGCTCTTGTGGACTCGATAGATGGAATCGACCCGCTTGCTCAGAACCGGCGTCGAGGCCGGTGCCTCCCACATGCGGAAGAGCAACCGTTCCAGCATCGGAGGAACCGGTACAGTAAAGGCCTCCTTGGGGGGAGAGTTATACTGTTGGGCCTCGAGCTCCTCGGCTCGAGGCTCCTCCTCGGGATCCGCGGGGAAGGTCAAGGCCTTGGCCATGTCCCGCACGAAGTCCGAGAACCGGGTGTCCTCCGGGGGGGACTGTCTCCGAGGCTTGGACTCCAGTGAGTCCGAAGGGATACACCGGGTCCGGAATATGTCCGGGGACTCCTCGTCCTCCGTTTCCGAGCCCGACCCCTCGGAGGAGGAATCGAGCGGCTCCGGTTGGGCAGGCACCGATCCCATCCGCCCCGACGCCGAGGGTACCGCCGTCGACGACCTCGTTCCCGAACGGGAGGCCGAGGGAGACCTTGGCCGAGGATCGACTCGAGAGCGCATGGACTCGAGGATCGGCCCGGCCTCCGGGGTCGACTTGGACGTCGATGTCCCAGTGGTCAGGGCAGATGCACCGGTGAGACTGGCGATCAGTGCCCGCTACTGCTCCATGAAGGCAGCCAAGCTGCTCTCCAAGGCCGTCAACCTGAGTCTGAGCTCAGGAGACTCAGCAGCCCCCGACTCGGGCCCCGATGGCGTTGGGCCCGAAGTCGGCTCCCCCGGAGGAGAGTCCACGAGGACTACAGTAATCACGTGACCTGGGGACTCTGTCTCTACACGAGGTTGTTTAGCAGGCCGCTCCGACTCCGAAGACCCAGGACGGCGCTCGGGGCTATGCGACCTAGCCCCGGAGGAACCAAGTGCGTCCACTGATGCCGCCCTCGCGGGTTTCTTCTTCCTGCGATGCTCCCACGAGGGAGACCCCCTCTCAGAGGAACCCCAGCGATGCTCGGAATCCCGAGACGTTGAGGCCTCTGACGAAGTCTGGGCCCGGCCGGACGCGGAGTCAGAGAAGATTCTTTCTTTTTCATGTTGCTGGCTCCTCAATGCCTTAGAGGACATTTTCCCACACAGGCCACAGATCATCGGGTCATGATCAGGCCCAAGGCAGCGGAGGCAGCAGTCATGTGTGTCTGTGAGAGACATAAGTTTCTTACACCGATCACACTTTTTAAACCCGCTGGCAGCCATCGGGGGAAAAAGGGCCCCTGCGAGGTCAAACGACAGGGCTGCCAGTGAAAAATAGAAAAAAGGCGCATACGCTAGTCACTAAGGGCAAAAGCCGAAAAGAGAAGTCCGGTCTCGATACCGGTGTACCGGGCCCAGGCAGGAAAGGGAAACCGGTGTCAAACTGAAGAAAACACGAGTCCACGCCGAAAAATCAACTTTTTCCTCGGGTAAAAATGAAACACGTCCGTCGGGCTCCGCAGAAAAAAGAAGACTGAGCAAGATGGCACCCTTGGGTGGGAAGGGGACCGTGCATGCGCGCTGCATTCCCAAAGGCTTTCTTTGAAAGCTGGGAAAATGCTCCGCATGGGGGCTCCGTCGGCGCCGACGTTACCCATATGTGAGGACTGACTTCTTGCTTGGTCCTGGAGAAAATCATTTTCAAAATTAAAATTGATTTCTCAAATCTGCAAGTATTTATCAGAAAAGGAGATGAGGCAAATAGTTCAAGCCGCGGTTATTGTTACGTTGAACTATTGCAATCTTTTATACCCTGTATCAACAAAGATGTAGATGGCACGTTTGCAGCTGTTACAGCATATGGACTCAAAGATTGTATGTGAAAAAAATGGAATAGAGCCTCTCTGTTACTGAAAATAACTTTGACATCCAATAAATCAAATGATAACTTTATGACTTGTACTTACTAATTGAAATCTTATCTAGGGACAAGGCCCAGATAACTTTGTAAGTGGGTTATGCCTTATATCCCTTTGCACACTCTGCACTGAGACTCTGGGACTTTTTACTGGATATTCCATTTGAAATGAAATGTAAGTTAGCAAAGGCCAGAAACAAGACCCTGTTGGGATTGGGGTTGGGGCCTTTGAAAGAAATTATATCCCGAGAGAATTCAGATGGGAATGAAGCCAATTTATTTAGAAAGAAATTGAAACATATATTTTCCCCAGTGAGTAAATATTGAATTTCCATGGTCTAAGGCTGATGAGGTTATATACGGGTGTAATTAGATGACTATTTCCTAAATAGGCAATATATAATCATAATGTATGGCATTTTATTATTTTATGAATTTTTATATGAATTTTTATTTTGTGTTTAGTCTCATCTGAAGAATGTAAATTGTTTTAATGTCTTTTGTGATTCACCTTAAATCTCTTGGGAGAGAAAAGGGGATATAAGTGTCATTTTAAATTAAATTAAAACTTCTACACCGCTGAATTATCAAGGCATTCAGGCATTTGTTGCAGTTTTGGATCAAATTGAGGCAGTCAATCCTCCAGACTCAATAAAGCATTGATCACTGACTAGGCTATTCTAACACCAGCACCAGGAAAGGATTAGGGAATAAAACAAAGAATATCATTTTGCCTCTGTATTGCTCCATGGTGTGACCACATTTTTAGTTTTGGGTGGGATTCTGCTCTATGCATCTGAAAATAAATATAACGGAAGTAGAAAAGGTACAGAGAAAGGAAACCGAAATGACAATGGGGATGGAGTAAATGTCTTACGAAGGAATGCTAAAGAGGTTAGGGCTCTTCAGCTTGGAGAAGAGATGGTTGAGGGGGGATATGATAAAGGTCTATAACGGTGGTTCTCAACCCAGTCCTCTGGGACCCCCAGGCCAGTCAGGTTTTCAGGATATCCACAATGAATATGCATGAGATAGATCTGCATGCACTGCTTCCATTGTATGCAGATCTATCTCATACTTATTCATTGTGGATACCCTGAAAACCCAACTGGACTAGGGGTCCCAGAAGACTGGTTTGAGAACCACTGGTCTATAACATCCCGAGTGGAATGGAATGAGTAAATATGAGTCGATTGTTAACTCTTTCAAAAAGTACAATGACTAGGGAACACACCATGAAGGTAATAATTCATTTAAAACAAATAGAAGAAAATATTTTTCACTCAATGCATAAATAAGCTCTGGAATTCATTGCTGACAGATGTGGTAGTAGCACTTATTGTAACTGGTTTGAAAAAGGTTTGGACAGGTTCCTGGAGGAAAAGTCCATAAACTGTTATTAAGATGAACTTGGGAAAGCCACTGCTTATCCATATAGGTAGGCAGGATGAAATCTTATTGCTTTTTGGGAGCCTGTTAGGTACTCGTCACCTGGATTTGCCACTGTTAGAAACAGAATGCGGAGGTTGATGGACCATCGATCTGACCTAGTATGGCTATTCCTATGATCTTTGACTTTTAATTAACCCTGCAGCAGGGAGGCAAAGATGCTACCAGCTGGAGGGTGAAGATTTGCAGCTGGTTCCTGAGTCCCTGGAAGTTTTATCCTTTCCTATCAGTGTTCCAGCTGTTGAGTGACTCCCTGGTCCAGTATAACGTTATTACCGCCCTGCTAATAATATCCAGTAACTTTTAGATGATCCTACTGTGGTAGCAGGTTTCCCCTTTGGGAGCAACCGCAAAACTAGGGGTTAGTATTATTTAGAAGTGCTGGAGGGCTGAGGGTTTTTTGGTTTCTCCAGGAACAAGCAGGCAGTCAGTCTTTACAGATGGGTGATGGCGCCAACAGAACCCATGCGGAAGAATCTTTCCAGCTTTCAAAGAAAGCCTTTCTGCCCAAGGGTGCCATTTTGCTCAGTCTCCCTTTTTCCGCGGAGCCCAATGGACATCCGTCCTGTTTCTCTGGAACAAATCCTTGAGAAAACTTTTCCTAAAAGTTAGTTTTACAGTAAGCCTACCGGTTCCTCTTCCTGTCTCAAGTCAATGCCTATTAGTGCCATTTTCGGCCCCGTTTTTCTCGAGGTTTCCCTCGACTGGCGTTTGCGTGTTTTTCGCCTGGGGGTTGTCGACCCTGTCCAGGTGTTTCCTACCATATCTCCCGGTGGGTTAAAAAAGTGTGACCACTACAGTCAAACCATGTCCATTACTGACACCCATGACTGCTGCCTGGACCCAGACCATGACAGCACCTTGTGCGACCTGTGCCAGGCCATGTTGGCCAAAACCAACAAGTAAAGGTCAGAGTTGCAGGAAAGGTTGTTCCCTAGATCCAACATGGTACCCGCCTCCCCGGCACCGAGCTCCAAGCCTAGCACATCTTGAGACGCCTGGGTGTCCACAGAGTCCCACAACTGCGGTTACTCTGAGAAGACCCCAGAGCTGGAGAAGAAGAAGAAATCATCAAAGTCTGCCGAGGTTGCACCAGAGAAACCCGCTAAAACCCCATAGAGGGACCCTGGCGACTCTGAGAAGTGCCCTACCAAGGTCCTCAGGAAGGATTCCTCGGCAGTTGGAGACCGTGTGAGGTTCTTCGCGGCCATAGTCCTCATTGAGGATGCACTCCCAAGAGTGCAGGCACTGGGCCCGAAATTCTCGGTGCCCGTGCCGAAGGCTGCGGAGCCTTCTGCCTTGGAAACCAGAATGGCGGCCCTGGAGCAGAATATCACTGCTATCTTGGCCCTGCAGCAGGCGATGATGATGGCTGTTTCCTCTACCTCATCCACCCCGACGACCGGGCCCTCACTATAAGGGAGTCCCCAGTTGTCGAGCCCAGCATCGAGCGCCCTTAGCCTCGAGAAAGTCCCCAGTGGTGGTGGAGGTTGCAGTCCTGTTCTTCGGATATCCAGTCCTCGTCGGCCAGTGTCTGCGACTTGGACCCCAGGTCCTCTACAGGCCGTTGGCCCTTCAGCATTGGCCTCGACACAAGGAGTCACAGGGCCTTGGATTCCTCATCACCACTTGACTTCAAGTGGGAGATGGAGGACGAGGCATCCCCGGATACCAGAAAGCACTGAGACATTCCTTTGGAGCCATCTCTACTGTTGCCTCAATGCCATTCGCCTCCCAAGGACGTAGCCTTCTATGGCTTCATCAGGGATATGGCCAAGATCCTCTCGGTACAAATTGAGGCGTAAGTGGTCCCACGCACCAAGGAGTTGGAGATTCTTCATTATGAGACTCCACCTAGAGAAACTCTCACGGTGCCCATATAGCTGATCCTTGAGAGGCTGCTCCTCTGAATGTGGGAGACGTCGGCATTGGTGCCTATAGTCAGTTGTCGGCTTGATGATATGTACCGAGTCCGGAAAGGGCTGGGGTTTCACAAACCCCAGCTCCACATAACTGCATGGCCGTCGAGTTGACCATGCAGAAGCTCAAGAGCCAGAAAACCTACTCCTGCATCCCTCCTGGCAGGGAGGCCTGGGCCCTCGACGCCCTTGGGTGCAATGCTATCAGGACTTGATGTTGGGTTGCCGGATCCAGGTCTATGGACTCTACATAAGCATGTATCTAAAGGCACTGGCCAAAGAGCTGTCGGGGTTCGCAGCAGGTCTCATCAGGGAACCCTTCTAATGGTTCCAGACCCTGACCTCAGGAGTGAGGGACTGCTCCTAGTTCCTCTCTCGGGCTGCCTATGACGGCTTAGAGTCGGCGTCTCAAGTTGTGGTGGCTGGCATCGGGGCCCGGCGCCAGGCCTGACTGCAATCCTCCGACCTGGAGCAGTGGGTCCAGGACAAACTGCTCGATGTCCCCTGTACTGGTGAAAACCTTTTTGGCAAAATCATGGTCGACAAAGCTGCTGAGATCGAGGCAGAGTTTGTGACCCGTCAGAGCCTCTCTAAGAAGGCCTCATCCCATCCTCTCAAAAAGCTGTCGGGGAAAAGGCCGCCTTTGCACATGGTCACTAGTATCAGCCCTACTCTGGCCATCAGCAGGGTTCTCATCCCAAGAGACAGGGACATGGGGCTCAGAAGGCTAAAACACTCAAGCACCAGGCTCCAGCTCCCACCCAGTCTGGGGGGAGATTTTGACTCCCAGGGCAGGGCCTCCCCTTCCCAGGAAACCTTCACCAGCCCACAAGGGGGCACTTGGTGCTCTTCGCCCACAGATGGGCCTCAATCACCTTGGACCTTTGGGTACTTCAGGTGGTCAGGGAGGGATATCTCCTCCACCTGCAGCAGATTCTACCCAGGTTCTTTCCCAGAGAGCTGGTACGACCCCTCCTTCACCAGGCCCTGCTGCTCACAGAACTCACAGGTCTTCTCAGGGACAAAACAGTAGAGCCTGTACCCAGACACCTGTGGGGCAAAGGCTTCTACTCTAGGTACTTCCTTGTCCCAAAAAGGACTGGGCACCTCAGGCCCATCCTAGACCTGCAAAACAGATTTCTAGTGAGGGAGAAGTTCAAGATGCTCTTCCTTGGAACACTGCTGTCCTACGTCCACCAGGGAGACTGGCTTTGCTCCTTGGACCTAAAGGATGCTTACCCACACATCTTGATCCACCTCTCCCACAGGCAGTACCTAAGGTTCGTGGTAGGAGGAGGACAGTACCAGTACAGGGTGCTACCCTTTGGCCTGGTCTGTTCTCCAAGTGCCTACCAGTGTTTGCTGCCCTCCTACATCTGCAAGGGCCTTTGTTTTCCCCTTCTGGGCCACATGACCTCCACGGTCCATGTGAACCCGCTAACCTGCCTACACATGCGGGCAGCTCAATGGTGCCTCAGCTCTCAGTGGATGCAAGCTGCGGGCAGACTGAGGGACAGGATCAGGGTAACCCGCCAGTTGGCGGAGTCCCTCGACTGGTGACAACTTCTCTGCCACCTCTGGGCTGGTATGCCTTTCCAGACAACCATGCCCCAGAGGGTCCTGACCATGGACGCCTCCCTCTTCTGTTGGGGGGTGCACACAGGGCAGTTGGTCCCAGGTGGAAATCCCTGCTGCAGATCATTCTTCTGGAACTCAAGGCAATTTTCCTGGTCCCATGGTCATTCTGTCACTGTCTGTGATACTAGCCAGTGCTGATACACACAACCAAGTCGCCATTTTCTACGTCAACAAGCAGGGGGGCACGGGGTCGTACTCTCTCTGCCAGGAGGCAGTGGCCCTCCTTTCCTTTGCAGCTTGCAAGAACATGCCCCTGTGGGCAGTCTACCTCCCGGGCCAGGTCAGCCTCCTGATGGAGAGACTGAGCAGGGTGCTCCAACTGCACAAGTGGTGCCTGAATCCCAGAGTGGCTCTTTCGCCTCTGGGGCACGCCTGTGATGGACCTCTTTGCCACCCCAGACAATGGGCAGCTGCCCCACCTTTGCTTGTGGCAGCTGCACCTGATAAGGATGGTGGCGGATGCCTTCCTAATCCCCTGGTTGGAGGGCTTCCTCTATGCCTTTCCGCTGACCCCACCCCCCCTGGTCGCCAATACCCTCTTCAAGGTCCAGCACTGATACTAATTGCCCCCAGGTGGCCCAGACAGCCTTGGTTCCCACTGTTGCTCTCCCTGTCGGTGACAATCCCGGTCTCGCTGGACCATGCCCCAGACCTCCTGTCTCAAGAGGAGGGCTCCCTCCTGCACCCCAATCTGGGGTCTTTAACGCTAACAGCATGGCTACTGAAAAGGTAGCCTTGGCCCCTTTCAACCTCCAGCGAGAAGTCGAGGAGGTCCTGTTGGCCTTCTGCAAGCCCTTCACGAGGTAAGCTTATGCCTTTAAGTGGCGAAGATTCTCAGTATGGTGTACGGAGAGGTGGGAGAACCCATTCTCCTGCCTGGTGCAACTAGTGCTACAGTACCTACTGCATCTATTGCATGCTGGACTAAAGTCAAACTCAGTGAGGGTGCACCTGAGTACAATCACCGCACACCACCACCTCCACCACCTCGTCCTGGTCTCTCAGTTCCTTTGGGGCCCCCTGCTGTCTAAGCCCCCTGTCTGCCCCCTGGCAGTGAAATGGGTCCTCAACGTGGTGCTCTCCCAGCTTACCAGGCTGCCATTTGAGCCTCTAGCTACTTGCCATCTGCGGTATCTTTCATGGAAGGTGGCCTTCCTGGTAGTTCTCGCATCTGCTCGCAGTGTAAATGAACTTCAGGCATTGGTGGCAGAGCCGCCATATTCAAGATTCTACAAGAACAGGATGGTGCTCTGCACTCACCCCAAATTCCTCCCAAAGGTGGTATCTCCTTCCCACCTCAACTAGGTATCTCCTTCCCACCTTTTCCTGCATCCTCATGCCAGTCGGGAGTAAACTATTCTCCATATACTGGATTACAAACGGGCCCTGTCCTCCTACCTACAGCCGACTCAGGGCCATTGCAGAGCTTCTCAGCTTTTCGTTTCCTATGACCCCAGCAGACTGGGGCTTCCTGTGATTCAGCGAACTCTGTCCACTAGGGTGGCGGACTGTATTGACTTTGCCTATGAGTGAGCTGTGACTCTCCATGGACCACTGGATCACATTGCATCGCGTGAGAGTGATGGCCACATTAGTGGTACACCTGCGCACTGTATCGGTGATGGAAATCTGCAAAGCCACCACATGGTCTTCAGTTCATATGTTTGCAGCTCACTGCTGCCTGGAGAGCGAGTTCTGTCAGCACAGTGACTTTGGCCAAGCGATACTTTGTAATCTTTTCGGGGTGTAAGCAATTCCTGCCCTCCAACCCTTCTGTGTTCAGGCTACTGGAGTGATAGTGTCGCTGGACACTAGGGTCTTGCAGACTCTCTCAGTTGGGGACTCATCTTCTGCAACTCACAGCTACCCGACTTGGTTGCCATTGGTGCTGTCGTGGTTTGGTCCTTGGCAGCCTGGAGCTAGGGAGTCCCATATGTGAGGTCTTCCTGCTTGTTCCTGGAGAAAGTGTAGTTGCACACCTGTAACAGGTGTTCTCTTTAGTCTTGAAGGACTAGAAAGGGGGACTGTTACTTCTGGAGAGAAATCTGCAACTGTGAGTATATACTTCTGGTAATTTTCTAAAAAGAATTCTTTGTATTAAAGCTACTTAATCTGTGAACCCACTGTTTTTTGTTGGATCAGTTAGGGCCTAGTAGCAGCAATTAAAGTTTGAATTTAAAACACAGAGGAGAACTTTCTGATTACATTTCATACCCAGCAGAGAGCTTGTAGTTTAAATTTAATAGTCACTCAGGGCCAAGTAACAGCAAAGTACTTTTAGTTTAAATTTAACACACAGAAGAGAGCTTTCTGGTTACATTTGGAACCCAGCAGAGAGCTTGTAGTGTACATTTAATAGTCACTCAGGGCCTAGCATTAGAAAAGTACTTTTAGTTTTAAAACACAGAAGAGAGCTTTCTGGTTAAATTTAGAACCCAGCAGAGAGCTTGTAGTTTAAATTTCATAAGAGGTTAGAGCCTAGCAGCAGCTAAGAGCTATAATTTAAATCAAATCAGAATTTAGCTTACCTCAGCAGCACAAGACAGGGTACTGTGTAGCAGCCCTCTTTTAATAAGTGTTATTTCCCTCCCTCCCTCCCCACACCCACCCACCCCTGGGATAATCATAGCTTTATAGGTACTTACACATCTTAAAAGACAGGAGGTGCTTTCAGGTGAAGCTCATTACCCAAATCAGTCATACACTAAGGACCTGAGATTAATTAAGCTTCAGGTGAACAAGGTATATTAAACATATTAGGTACAGTTTTATTGGTATAAATACCCATAACAACCCCTAGTAAGTAAGAACTTAAAGATCTAGACACAAACTTAAAACTAAGATGCAGACAGCAGTCCAGCAGCGGGATGGGGGCTTTCCAGTCTTTTGCATTGAGTGTCACATGTATGATTTTCTCCCAGTTGGTGAGAGGTCTTACGTGTGCACTAGGTGCAAGGAGCTCTTTGCTCTCAGGGAACAAGTCCGTTCTCTAGAGGCTAAAGTAGCAGACTTGGAAAACATAAGACAGACAGAGAGGTACATAGACGAGACCTAAAGGGATTATAGTCCTGAAGTCCCACCTCCAGTCTAGCAGCACCCCTGTTGCCATGGAGGAGAGAGGTCACGTGACAGGAGAGCATCACCCTGGTGTGGCAGGAAGTGATCCTGTAACTAGGACCTGTCCTCCAGGTGATGTAAAACCCTCTCGCACCGAGGAAGTTTCTCCAGGGCCATGTGCCCATGAGGGAAGGGTTAGGACAGCCGTTATAGTTGGTGATTCGATCATTAGGCATGTAGATAGCTGGGTGGCTGGTGGACATGAGGATCGCCTGGTAACATGCCTGCCTGGTGCGAAGGTAGCGGACCTCATGCGCCACCTAGATAAGGTCTTAGATAATGCTGGGGAGGAGTCTGCTGTCTTGGTAAATGTCGGTACCAATGACATAGGAAAATGTGGTAGGGAGGTTCTGGAGGCAAAATTTAGGCTTTTAGGTAGGAAGTTGAAATCCAGAACTTCCAGGGTAGCGTTCTCTGAAATGCTTCCTGTTCCACGCGCAGGACCCAAAAGGCAGGCAGAGCTCCGGAGTCTCAATGTGTGGATGAGACAGTGGTGCAGAGATGAGGGTTTTGGATTTGTTAGGAACTGGGGAACATTCTGGGGAAAGGAGGGGCTCTTCCGAAGGGATGGGCTTCACCTTAACCGGGATGGAACCAGGCTGCTGGCATTAACCTTTATAAAGGAGATAGAGCAGCTTTTAAACTAGATATTAGGGGAAAGCCGACAGTCGCCCAAGAGCGGATGGTTCGGAAGAATGTATCCTTGAACGATACTACCAAAAGCAGAGAGGTTCCACAAAAGAGTAAAGTAGCCTAAATGCCCTCAAGTATGGAGCAGACAGAGCTTAAAGATCCCAATTTACCCATGTCTAACAATAGCCAAATTAGCATAAATAAAATACATTCTCTAAAATGTTTGTATGCAAATGCTAGAAGTCTAAAGAATAAGATGGGAGAGTTAGAATATATAGCACTAAATGAAAGGTTAGATATGATTGGAATATCAGAGACATGGTGGAAGGAGGACAACCAGTGGGACACTGTGATACCTGGGTACAAACTATATCGTAATGATAGAGCTGATCAAATTGGTGGAGGGGTTGCGCTCTATGTTAGAGAGGGCATTGACTCAGAAAGGATTAAAGTTTTGCAGGAAACAAAATCTGCTGTAGAATCTATATGTATTGAAATTCCATATAAAAGGGGGAAGGCAATGGCAGTGGGGGTGTACTATCGAGCACCTGGCCAGAATGACCAAATGGATGATAAAATGCTCAAAGAAATCAAGGAAGCTAACAAAGGTTACAGCGCAGTAATAATAATGGGTGATTTCAATTACCCCGGTATCGACTTGGTCAGTGTCACGTCAGGACATGCTAGGAAGATAAAGTTCCTAGATGAAATAAATGACTGCTTCTTGGAGCAGCTGGTTCATGAACCAACCAGAGGGGAAGCCATATTAGACCTAGTCCTTAGTGGAACACCAGATCTAGTGCAAGAGATAAGGGTGTTGGGGCCACTTGGCAATAGTGATCATAGCATGATCGCCTTTGATTTAATTAGTGGAGGAGGGATAGTAAGGAAATCCACAGTACTACCTTTTAACTTTCGAAAGGGAGACTATGATAAAATGAGGAAAACAGTTAAGAAAAAACTAAAAGGAGCAGTTGCAAAGGTTAAAGACGTACATCAAGCTTGGGTGTTGTTGAAAAATACTATCTTGGAAGCCCAGACCAGCTGTATTCCACGCTTTAAGAAAAGTGAAAGGAAGTCCAAAAAACTGCCAGCATGGTTTAAAGGTGAGGTCAGAGAGGCTGTTGTTGCCAAAAAAGCATCTTCCAGGAAATGGAAAAAAGAGCCAAACGACGAAACCTGGAAACAGCACAAGCACTGGCAAGTCAAATGCAAGGCATTGATAAGGCAGGCAAAGAGATAATTTGAGAAGAAGCTTGCTGCGGAAGCAAAAACGCAAAATAAAGACCTTTTCAAGTACATTCGTAGCAAAAAACCTGTGAGAGAGTCAGTTGGTCCATTAGATGATAAAGTGGTTAAAGGAGCACTAAGAGGCGACAAGGCGATAGCGGAGAGACTGAATGAATTCTTTGCTTCGGTCTTTACTGAGGAAGATGTAGGGATGTTACCCATGACTGAAGTGGTATTTAAAGGTGCAGAAGAATTGAAGGAAATATCGATACATCGGGAAGATGTCTTACAACTATTAGATAAACTGAAGAGTAGCAAATCACCTGGGCCGGATGGTATACATCCAAGGGTGTTGAAAAAACTGAAATATGAGATTGCAGACCTGCTATCAGTAATCTGTGAACTATCATTAAAATCATCTCTAATACCTGAAGATTGGAGGATCGCCAATGTAACACCAATTTTTAAAAAGGGTTCCGGGGTGATCCGGGAAACTACAGACCGGTGAGCCTGACATCAGTACCAGGAAAAATGGTAGAAACCATCATAAAGAATAAAATTACTCAGCTTGTAGATAGTCATGAACTAATGAGAGACAGCCAACATGGCTTTAGACAAGGAAGATCTTGTCTTACTAATCTGTTATGTTTTTTTGAAGGAGTGAATAAACAGGTGGACAAAGGTGAGTCGGTTGATATTGTGTATCTGGACTTTCAGAAAGCCTTTGACAAGGTCATCAGAGACTTTTGGCAAAACTAAAGAGTCATGGGATAGGAGGCAGTGTACTATTGTGGATCAGGAACTGGTTAAAAGATAGAAAGCAGAGGGTAGGGCTAAATGGCCAATTTTCCCAATGGAGAAAGGTGAATAGTGGTGTACCCCAGGGATCTGTGCTGGGTCCGCTGCTTTTTGACATATTCATAAATGACCTGGAAAGTGGAATAACGAGTGAGGTGATCAAATTTGCAGATGACACAAAACTATTTAAAGTTGTTAAAACCCAAGAGGATTGTGAAAAATTGCAAGAGGATCTTGATAAATTGGAAGACTGGGCATCAAAATGGCAGATGAAATTTAATGTGGACAAGTGCAAGGTTATGCACCTAGGGAAGAACAACCCAAACTATGGTTACACGATGCAAGGTTCCACATTAGGAACCACCACCCAGGAAAAAGATTTAGGCGGCATTGTGCATACCTTGTTAAAACCCTCGGCCCAGTGTGCAGCGGCGGCCAAGAGAGCAAATAGAATGCTAGGTATGATAAGGAAAGGAATGGAAAATAAAACAAAAGATATTATAATGCCTCTATATCGTTCCATGGTGAGACCGCACCTTGAATATTGTGTGCAATTCTGGTCGCCGTATCTTAAAAAGGATATAGCGATTTTAGAAAAGGTTCAGAGAAGAGCCACCAAAATGGTAAAGGGGATGGAAGGATACTCCTATGAAGAAAGGCTAAAAAGGTTAGGGCTCTTTAACCTGGAAAAGAGACGGCTGAGGGGAGATATGATAGAAGTCTATAAATTAATGAACGGAGTGGAACGGGTAAACGTAGATCGATTGTTTACGTTATCAGAATATAGAAAGACTAGGGGACATGCAATGAAGCTACAGGGTAAACTATTTAAGACTAATAAAAGAAAATATTTTTTTCACTCAACGTGTAATCAAACTCTGGAATTTGTTACCGGAGGATGTAGTAAAGGCTGTTAGTGTAGCTGGGTTTAAAAAAGGTTTGGACAAGTTCCTGGAGGAAAGGTCCATAAACCATTATTAAGAAGTGACCGAAGATATCAATGCTTGACCCAGTACAAGCACTGTGGAACTTGTGTCTCTTGGGGAAACTGCTAGGTACATATGACCTAGATTGGCCACTGTTGGAAACAGAATACTGGGCTTGATGGACCTTGGTCTGACCCAGTATGGCATATCTTATGTTCTTATGTTCTCCAGGGACAGCAGGAATCAGTCCTCATAACTCTCCCTCCTCCCCTGGGAGTTGCCTCCCTACCTTGTTTTATTTTTACTACCATCCTAGCTATGTCATCTGACTGAGCAAGATCGCACCCTTGGGCAGGAAGGGGACCACGCATCCATGGTGGCATCTCCCAAAGGCTTTCTTTGAAAACTGGGGAGATGCTTCCACGCAGGCTCCGTCAGCGCAATGTCACCCATATGTGAGTACTGATTCCTGCTGTCCCTGGAGAACACATGTTACAGGTGAGTATGCTATCACTGGGTGGCTGACTATTGAATGAATTTTGTGCCAGACCTTTCATGGCTAGCCTTCTCCTCGTGAGAATAGGGTTGGTTTATGTTTTCCAGATTTTTGATATAATAATGCATGTTCCTGATATATGAACTGTTTTGATGTTAGAATAATGATGTTTTGATGTATACTAATTAACATATTATTCTTATTTGTAAACTGCTTTTGGTTGACTTTGCTATAAGGAAGGTGGTTTCAAAATTAAAAAAACAAAAAAGCCCAGTCTCCAATAGATTTGGGTTGCCTGAAGCAGGATTGTTGTAGAAGAAAAGGGGAGATAGGAAATGCTATGATGATTGTGATCCTCAAGTGCTGTAGAAGTTAGTGGATCAGGAATTGATAAGAAGTTTGCCATTCATACCAGCTTGAAAGAAATGCTTACTGTGCAATAAATTGAACAGATGCTGCCTCTGACCCTGTTCAGAATAGTTGAAGGAGCTTTGCCATTTAAAACAGAATGATAAGGGTAGTTGCGTTTATACACTGGGTGGGCAGTGCATATTGGTAATAAAATGATGCACAATTTGGAAAGTTGTGGCATTCAGTTGTGCCCCTGCTTCTGGGCCTGGATCATTTCAGAATAACTCATGCTTGCTTATTTTTGACAGCTTGCATGACTCAGCCTAATTTATAGCATCTTCAGAATCCTTCCAAGGAATTACATAAGAATTACCAATTACTGGGCAGGGAATTGCCAGCCATTAATGACCAGCTGGCAGAGCTTTCCTTGATCTAACAAATAATTAATGACATGAATACTATTAAATTATAACTCTTTAAGTAGATATGCATAAAGTATTGTTTAGAAGAATGTTCAGAAGTATTTTTGGAAAAGTTGCCATGGTGATTTTCAGTTTGGCAATAGCAAGATTTCTTTATCAGATGATCATTAAAATATATTTTCCCCTCTAAAATACATTTTTGTGTCAGGTTTCCACTAACTGCTTTGAATCAATGGCTGCAAAGGCATGTCATCTAAAGGTTTGTTGCTCAGGGGTGGAAAAGTAATGTTTCCATGTAATATTTTATTCTGTGATGTGAAAGAAGAAAAAACCCTTAGTGCAATCCTTGGAAAAGCAGGGAAAAATAATGGTAAAATATATTGACTGTTCCTTAGCAGAACTCCAGTCCAGTCCCTTTACTCTCGGGTTGCGCAACCCTTCCAGCAGCTTGGAGGCTGAGCCCATCATCGTTTTGATGATGGTGTGGTATAAATACCACTGGCACCACCCCTAGGCACCAGTATTCTCAGCCTCCAAGCAGCTGGAGGGCTACCGTAAGCCAAGAGCTTACTGGTCTTTTAGTTCCTTTCTTAACCTTTTAGTTAATTGCTTTAATTTCTTTGATTTACCTTATTTAGTTGAGGGAGTTCTTCTCTACTCCCGGGTGTTTCTCTTTTCGGAATTCTCTAGTTCCTTATTCCCCCCCCCCCTTCCCGGTCCTCCGGAGTCCGTGGGAAGGAGAAGGTTGTTTCCTGGGCAGCAGGCCGCTTCGGGCATTCCCCCCCCCCCCCCCCGCGGGTGCGGCATCCGGGACTTCAGTTTTCTGCTCCTCTCTCTGTTGCCTCTCGCCGAAGTCCCCGTGGCGGACTGAGCGCTGGAGGCATCCCCACGCTGAAGCCCCGATTCGGGGGCTGAGTACGGGGACAGCAACGCTACTATCCCGGCCTCCCTGCCGCCTCGCGCTTTCAGCGTCTCCCCAAGCTGAGCGCTAGAGGCGGCGGCAGATCGTCGAGGCATTCTTGCCCTAACGGCTGGGGGAGCCGGCAGTAAAAGCAAGTTCGCCGGCTGCACATCCTGACTCCACGTGGCTGAGGCCTACCACGTGGAGTCTATCTTCAGTCAGCGGATTCATCGTGCCGAGCGCGGCTCAGGGAACATCGGGTCACAGAAACCGCAAGTATTGCAGAGTCTCAAGATCTCTGAATGTATTCTTAATTTTTAAGAATTTTTAAGAATTTATTCTTTATTTTATTAACTTTATTCCTTTTTATTTTGCCTTTTTGGGGCTTGGTTGGGTCCTTGCATACCCCTCCCCCCCTCCCCTTACTGTTCCTAAGAAAGTTTTGTTTTTCTTTAGTTTTAATTCAGTCTAGTTCAGGTTTGATTTCTGGTCCTTTGCCTTTTGGTTCTCCGGATCCTCTCTCTCAGGGGGGGACTCTTGAATACAAAACCTAGAGAGGAGGAAGAATGACGGGGAAATTACGCTGCCCGTCCTGCGGCACACGCAGAATGGCGGATTCTGAGGCAGGCATTTGCCGGGGTTGTGCTGCTGAAGCAGCTTCTGTTGAGCAGGAGATTCAGTTGGCCAAGGATCAGCCTGCTCAGGTCTCTCAAGGTCCCAGGGAAGGGGGAGAGGATTCTTCTACCATCCCTCCGCCCTCTACATTGGTCTGTCCAGGCTCCTCGCAGACTCTTCCCTCGGCCCCCAGTGGAACGGAGGGAGGTTGGGAGTTTTTTTCACCAGAATTTGTCCTCCTCCTACACAAAGCTTATTGTATGCGTCAGCAGGGAGTCATGGGGCCTCCAATGCCGAGAGAGGGTGGTCGACCCGGTCCAGGGAAGACAAGCTCCCATGACCCTGGAGCCCCCCCTAAGCGCTCTATACTAATGGGTGAGGAACCTCTCACGCCTCCTTCCCCTACCACCCCGGATGAGGAGGGCTCAGACAGGGAAGTGGGCGAGGAAGATGAAGAGCTCGAGGAGGGGGAGATCCCAGAAGAAGAGCACTCCAGAATAGTTAGAGTATTTCGCCGGGAAGAGCTCCCATCCTTAATTAATGAGTCCATGAAGGTGCTCAATATGGCATCAGACATCCCTGCAGAAGAAGAAGCGTTGGAGGATCCTTTGATCCAAGCCGTCAGAAAAACACAGAAAGTCTTTCCGGTCCACAGGGTGGTACGTCAGATGATCCAGGAGGAGTGGGATCAACCTGAGTCCAGTCTAAGGGGGGTACGAGCAATGTCTCGCTTGTACCCAGTGCCGGAAGCGGACAAGGACCTGCTGAAATCCCCAAAGGTAGATGCGGCGGTCTCAGCTGTGACAAAGAAAACGACCATTCCGGTCGAGGGCGGCGCAGCACTTAAGGATAGTCAGGATAGAAAGCTTGACTCGTTATTGAAGCAAGCCTTCGATGTTAGTGCCCTCGCCCTGCAGGCCTCAGTTTCAGGAGCATGGGTAGCAAGAGCCTGCCTGAGGTGGGCTCAACAGCTTCAACTAGCGGATAGCGCCGCCACTGACGCGCAAGCTAGTGCTGCACGCTTAGAGTCAGGTTCCGCCTTTCTAGCGGATA
This sequence comes from Ichthyophis bannanicus, assembly GCA_033557465.1. Lineage (NCBI taxonomy): Eukaryota > Metazoa > Chordata > Amphibia > Gymnophiona > Ichthyophiidae > Ichthyophis > Ichthyophis bannanicus. The sequence goes on from CM066033.1 coordinate 553,353,395, forward strand.
GTCAGTACGACCTTATTAGAAGCCTAGCCAAAAATATGGCTTCGGTGGTAGCAGCCAGGAGATATCTGTGGCTACGCAATTGGGCGGCGGACCCCTCCTCAAAGGCTCGCCTGAGTCGCCTCCCCTTCAAGGGGAGACTACTATTTGGTGAAGACCTAGAAAAGCTAGTGAAAGACCTGGGCGAGTCTAAGGGAGGTAGGCTCCCGGAAGATAGACCCAAACAAAACCGTTCAGTCCCTACTCGCAATCAAACCAGGGACTCTCGTAGGTTCCGGCCGTTCAGACAGAATTTTTTTACTAGGGGTCGCCCCTTTCCTAGAGGTCAAGGTTTCCGAGGGTTTCGAGGAGCAGGAAGAGGCTTTGGGTCTTCCTCCGCTTCCTCAGGCCCTAGGAAAACACAATGAAACGACGGGGGCCCAGGAAAAAGGCCTGCTGGTGGGGGCCGGTTAAGGCAGTTCTTTCCCGCCTGGGCCCGAGTCACATCGGATCGTTGGGTACTCGAAATAATCAGAGAGGGTTATGCCCTCGAGTTCACAAAGAAAGTACCCCCAGCCTTTATGCAATCTCCCTGCGGATCTCCAGAAAGGAGAGCAGCAATAGAAGACACCCTTTCAAGGCTGATCGAGTTGGGAGCGGTGACCCCGGTCCCGAGAGACCAATACGGCTCCGGTCGATACTCGATCTACTTTGTGGTGCCAAAGAAAGAAGGGTCCTTCCGCCCAATCCTGGACTTAAAGCAAGTCAATCGTTGTCTCTCGGTTCCTCATTTTCGAATGGAGACTCTGAGGTCGGTCATTGCAGCGGTAAGACAGGGGGAGTTTCTAACATCGCTGGACTTGACGGAAGCATACTTACATATCCCGGTCCGAAAATCTCATCAGCAGTTCCTGAGATTTGCAGTGCCGAGGGGTCATTTTCAGTTCCAGGCTCTTCCCTTTGGCCTAGCAACAGCTCCCAGGACATTCACCAAGGTAATGGTAGTCGTAGCCGCGGCTCTTCGCAAGGAAGGGATTTTAGTTCATCCATACCTGGACGATTGGCTGATTCGGGCAAAAACCGAGTCAGAAAGTCATGCAGCTACGACCAGAGTGGTGGAATTCCTGGAGGAGTTGGGTTGGGTCATCAATCGGGCAAAGAGCAGATTAATCCCCTCACAGGAGATCGATTACCTCGGAGCACGATTCGACACAAGGAGAGGAAGAGTCTTCCTGTCGGAACAGAGGTTACGAGATCTGAGGAATCTGGTTTCTCGCTTCATTGCAAGACGGATCCCTACCGCCTGGCATTACCTTCAACTGCTGGGCACCATGGCGGCAGCGATAGAGGTAGTACCGTGGGCCAAGGCACATATGCGACCCCTCCAACGTGCATTGTTACGACGGTGGTCCCCGCAGCTTCATCCCTTATCCATGCAGCTGCCTTGTCCTCTTCAGGTCAGAAGGACTCTCCTCTGGTGGGAGCGCCCGAAGAACCTTGGATGCGGGATGCCCCTAGACCCACCGCAATGGATACAACTAACGACGGATGCAAGCCTCGCAGGATGGGGGGCTCATTGCGAGGGACAGTTCGCACAGGGGAGCTGGACCCCGACGGAAGCTCGGTGGTCCATCAACAGGTTAGAGCTGAGGACAGTGGCGCTAGCTCTCACAGCTCTCGAGCCCTTGGTACGGCAAAGGGCGGTCCGCGTCCTCTCGGACAATGTCACCACGGTGGCCTACATCAACCGCCAAGGGGGGACGAGCAGCCCGCTGCTGGAGAAGGAGGCAGACAGCCTCCTTCAGTGGGCCGAAGCACATCTATTGAACCTGTCAGCTCAACACGTGGCGGGAACAGACAATGTGACGGCCGATTATCTCAGCAGACACAAGATAGACCACGGAGAATGGGAACTAGCGCAGGAAGTGTTCGACCAAGTGGTAGCCCGCTGGGGAGCACCGATCATGGACCTCATGGCGCGCTACGAATCTTCCAAAGCGAGTCGGTTCTTCAGTCGAAGAAAAGAAAGGATGTCAGAGGGCTTGGATGCCCTGGTCCAGAAGTGGCCTTCGGAAGGTCTCCTGTACGTGTTCCCGCCCTGGGCCCTCATAGGGAGAGTTCTAAGACGAATAGAGGCCCATCCAGGTCTGGTAATACTCATAGCTCCGGATTGGCCACGTCGCCCATGGTATGCAGACCTGGTGAGACTTACGGCTCATCGCCCTTGGAGGCTCCCCGACAGAAAGGATCTACTACGGCAGGGTCCGGTACTCATGCCCCACGTGCATCGATTCTCGCTTACGGCTTGGCCCTTGAGAGGGCTCGGCTCGTGAAGCGAGGTTACTCAGCCTCGGTAATTGCAACACTGCTGAACGCTCGGAAACGCTCGACCTGTCTATCCTATGTCAGGGTTTGGCGCATATTCGAGGCGTGGTGCGCCGATCACCATAAGAAACCCTCAGAAGCCTCAGTGCCAGAGGTGTTAGGGTTCTTACAAGCAGGTTTCGAGAAAGGTTTGGCTCACAGCTCGCTACGAGTCCAGCTAGCGGCCATCTCTTGTTATAGAGGTAAGGTGCGGGGCAAGTCCCTAGGAGAGCACGTTGATGTGAGTAGATTCCTGAGGGCGGTCAAGCGCTTACGACCTCAACAAAGATCAGTGATTCCCCCTTGGGACTTAAACCTGGTTTTGGATTCCCTAACCAGGGAACCCTTCGAACCGGCTAGGAGTTCCTCCCTAAAAGACTTGACCCTCAAGACGGTGTTTTTGGTAGCTATTTGTTCGGCCAGGAGGGTCTCCGAGCTTCAAGCTCTCTCTTCTCGACCTCCCTTCCTGTCCTTTTTCAAGGATAAGGTGGTCTTACGGACGGTCCCTTCTTTCCTACCCAAGGTCTCCTCCCCTTTTCATATGAACCAAACAGTCTCACTTCCGTCCTTCGCAGGAGAAGCACAGATAGGGGAGAGTAACAAACTGCGCCTACTAGATTTGCGTAGAGTGCTCAGACGGTATCTTTCACGCACAGCGGCTTTCCGCAAGTCCGATCGGCTCTTCATTCAATTTGGAGGGCCACACAAGGGACAAGCGGCGGCCAAAGCGTCCATTTCTAGGTGGATCAGGGAGACCATCGCCTCTGCCTACATTCTCAAGGGGAGGCAGGTTCCAACAGGGCTTCGCGCGCATTCGACTCGAGCGCAGGCAGCTTCCTGGGCAGAGCACAGCTTGGTTCCGCCGCTAGACATCTGTAGAGCGGCTACCTGGTCCTCGCTGCATACCTTTTCCAAGCACTACAGACTGGATTTCCAGAGTAGAGCAGACACCAGGTTTGCGGGTGCGGTACTTCGGTCCGGGTTAGCGAACCCCACCCAGGTATGAACTGCTCGGTTACATCCCGAGAGTAAAGGGACTGGACTGGAGTTCTGCTAAGGAAAAAGTAATTAGTCCTTACCTGCTAATTAGTGTTCCTGAAGGAACTCCAGTCCAGTCCCTGATCCCGCCCAGGTTCGACTTTCTAGTGGTCAGAAGAGAAAAAAGGACCGAAGTCGAGGCACGGAGCGAGGCGGAAGATGGAAACCCCGGTAGGAAGAGCCCAAGCGGCGGGGATAAGAGCTTGGGAGGTCCAGGGATGAGTGTCCAAGGGCTGGGGCGGCCTCGGGTGAGCCTTCTCCTTCCCCCCTCTCCCTCCCTTACCGCTGTTCTGTCAGTTAAAAAAAAAAAAAATAATAATAATAATATCATATATGGCTATATATAGAAAATACTTTGGTTCCTTTAGTTTGAGTTTGTTTTTACACGTTATAGTTACGGTTATCTGTCAGTTCTGCTTTTGCATTAGATTACTGGTGCCTAGGGGTGGTGCCAGTGGTATTTATACCACACCATCATCAAAACGATGATGGGCTCAGCCTCCAAGCTGCTGGAAGGGTTGCGCAACCCGAGAGTAAAGGGACTGGACTGGAGTTCCTTCAGGAACACTAATTAGCAGGTAAGGACTAATTACTTTTTGCCACCAGAAAGATTTGTTCAGATTGCTGTGGGCAAGGCTCGCCCCCTATGCTACACATCTCTGTGATTTAAATATTTTTTTTGCTGAACACACCACAAAATTCCTATGGACATTGCACAAGCATAATATGTACATGGAAGTTGCAAAGGGTTAATCTTTGTGCAGCCTCGCTGCAGCGTGCCACGTAGGGATGTGCACAGGCCAAAAATTTTCAGTTTGTTTTAAGACTTTTTCTTCATTTACATGTGTTTTCTTTTTTTCATCAGTTCATTTTAGACGTTTGTTTTAATAAAACGTTTTTAACACACATTTAAACTTCTTAATGCATGCAAATCAATGGTATGCACACTAATTTGTAGATTAACGTACATTAAATTGATTTTGCATGGACTAAATTTTCTTAAGGCATGCACAACCCTACCATCATGATTTACTCATCAAAAAAAAATTGTTGCTTAAAAAAAAGGACTAGGCACAGGACATCAAGAGGGTCATTTTAGAAATCCTATTCATGCTTTGGACGATCAAAACTAGACTTAGATGTCCAAAACACAGAGACATCTCCAGAGCCATTTTAGAAGCTGGCTCTATGGACGTCCCCAGCGAGAGGATGTCCATATCTGAATGGGGGCCATGGAGGAGGCATGGCAGACACCCAGAGACGTCGCCAGGGCATTTCCTGGATGTCCCCGCCTGATCTCAGAAACATCATGAACGTCCGGCATGGTGTCTAATGTTAGATCTGTTCCAGGCATGAACAAGCATCTGAAAAGTGCTCTTTTTAGTTGAAAAACATCCAGGAGTCTAGAGAAGAAAACACCTCCATCATCCCCAGTTCTTAAGACAAGGTCAAATGACAGCAGTTTTGGGATTTGAACCCTGGCTGCCTTGTTTTTAGTCTACTTCTCTAACCATTAGGCTGTCCTAGATGGCTAGATGCTGAAATACATTTTGAGGATGCCCCTGCAGACGTCCATATAGGGCACATCCACTTTTGTTAAATCATGTCTGCATCTGGACACCGGGCCAGTGCTATGGTCTCTGACGACTCTCTGCAACCTACAGATCGGTGCCCCCTGCCCTTATTACTACTAATGGTAGACTGCACCCCCCCCCCCCTTTCCCAAGACTCCTTCTCCTTCAAATTAAATATTGTAACAAGAAACTTGCAGTGAAGGGGCAAATGCATTGCTGGATATAAAAATCAGTACTGAGGTTTAAATATTTAACATTGTATGAACAGAATTTGAGAAGGTAAAGAGAAGAGCCACCAAAATGATAAAGGGGCTGGAAGGATACTCCTATGAGGAAAGGCTTAAAAGGTGAGGGCTCTTTAACTTAGAAAAGAGACGGCTGAGGAGAGATATGATAAAGTCTGTAAAATAACGGGTGGAGTGGAATGGGTAAACAAAGATCGGTTGTTTACTCCTTCAAAAAGTAGAAAGATTAGGGGCTACGCAATGAAGCTACAATATAGCAGCCTATTTAAGACTAATTATAGAAAATATTTTTTCACTCAAACTCTGGAATTTGTTACCCATATGCTAACAACCCTGCGCTGTCATCTTGGAAAATGGAAGATTGACTGACCCCACGCTGTGCATTCCAGGATGCCATTTTTTGCCTTATGTGGCAGACTGACCCTGCCCGATCCATCCCAGGATGCACCACATGAGGTCAGGCACTGCCATTTTCCAAGATGGCAATGTGGGGACAGGAGCTTGTGGGTATCACTCCTGCATCCCAACGACTAAGGTACCAGGGTGGGGATCAGACTGGGGGAGTGGGGGTAGGCCACCATGGAGCTTTTTTGGGGGTCTCTGGTCCATCAGGGAGTTCTCTTTGGATTTTCTTTGGGGGGGGGGGAGGCCTAAGGGGTAGGGGTTATCAGGCCACCAATTATATTGAGGTGGTGTCAGGGTTGGGGGGGGGGGGGGTTAAGAACATGAGGAGTCTGTCTTGCACTGGTCATCCTGAGGTGAAGTGTTAAGCTTTACCTCAGATGATCCTTTTGCTTTCTGCTTTATTTTCACATCTCCCCAAATGTAAAGAGCCAGCCCAACCATTAGGCAAACCAGGCAGTTGCCTAGTGCACTATCTTCTGGTGAGCAGCAAAGAGCAAAGCATTCAAAACTAAAAATAGATCTGACAGCCGGGGTAGGGGATAAGGCTTAAGGTTTGCCTAGGGCGCTAACACCTTGAACCAGCTCTTGCAACGTTAAGAGAAGAGTATGAAACTGCTGAGTTTCAGCGCTGATTTTTACATCAGGAGCATTAACAGTAACTATTTCTGCATCAGGAAGCTAGACTGCTAAAACACTTGTCCACTCTCTAATTACTTCCCGTCTCGACTATTGCAACCTCCTTCTTGCTGGTCTCCCTTTGAGCCACTTCTCTTTCCTTCAGTCTGTTCAGAACTCTGCTGCGTGACTAATCTCTCGCCAGCATCGACATACTCATATAACCCCTCTTCTCAAATCACTTTATTGGCTTCCCTTCCATTTCCGTATCCAATCCAAGCTTCTCCAACTGACCTATAAGCACACTCATTCTATTGCTCCTCACTGTCTTTCCTCTCTCGTCTCTCCCTACACCCCTCCTCATGAGCTCCGCTCTTCCACTGGCTTGCTTCTCTCTTTGCCCTTTTCTTCCACTGCCAACTCTAGACTTTGCTCCTTTCACCTTGCTGCTCCTTATGCCTGGAACAAACTTCCTGAGTCTGTATGTCAGGCTTCATCTCTGTCCCTTTCAAGTCCATGTTAAAGGCTCACCTCTTTGAGGCTGCCTTTGGATCCTGATATCTTGTTCTCCTTGTGTCTCCTTACCTTTCCCTATTTATAGCCTTATTCTCAATTATGTACTGTCTGTCTTAATTAGATTGTAAGTTCTGACGAGCAGGGACCGTCTTTGTATGTATCTGTACAGCGCTGTGTATGCCTTGGAGCACTATATAAATGATTAATAATAATAGTAAAATCACTAGCAAAACACTGCGCTAGATCATAGTGCAGTTTGCTGCATGTAGCTGTGAATGTCTCTAATATAGAAGTTCTCTCTAAACATTACCCCTTCCACATGCACCTTGAATTTGATCTTATATTTGCTCTGTTCATGACCTTCTTGCATTTTGACCTGGAAATAACTTTTTTTTTTCCAATTTCTTTTGCATGTATGTACAAAATTGCTTATTACAACCTCTATAAGATTACCCACACCTTTTGTCTGGTTAAACAAGGTGATCGCAAAGATATGAAATTTTTGGGTCAGTGAACATCAGTAATCTCATTATGCGTCCCCACTCTAATAAAAGACAGCAATTTTCCAAAAGAGTATGTGATTGATTGTGCATTTTCCTTCCTTTATTGGGGGCACATCATGCCCATGTAGTAAATAAAGCTGCAAGCTTGCATGGTTTGCAATCATCCAGGGCAAACCCAGCTATTAGGCAAGGCGAGTTCTGCCTAACTCAGCTCCTCTGGTGGATCCCTTTTATCTGTGCTCTTCTCTGCCACTTCCTGCTCCAGACTTCGCTCATTCCATCTCACTGCTCCATATGCTTGGAATAAACCACTTGAGAGTTAGTACACCAGACTCCTTCTCTGGACCTATTCAAATGCAGGGTAAAATCCCACCACTTTGAGGCTGCATTTGGATCCTGATCTCCTTATTCTCCTGCTCAGGGCTAGCCTGTCCATTGTGCGGAAATGTTGCCCACACATGGCTCCGCACCTTGGGGGGGGGGCCATGCCTGACCGGCTGTAGAGGGAGTTGGGGAGGCCCGAAGTCCTGGCTGACCTCTGAACAACCATGGGAATAAAGAGCTGTGTTTGCCTTCTCTCCCACAGCTGTGATAAAAAGGAACCTGCTGGTACGCTGAGTGCTGGGAAGTCAAACAGGGGCACGTCCAACATGCCCTGACCTCCCGGCACTCAGTGTGCCGGCGGGCTCCTTTTTATCACAGCCACTGGAGGGAAGGCAAACACTGCTCTTTACTCCCGCCACTGTTCAGAGGTCAGCCGGTGCTTCAGGCCTCCCCGGCTCCCTCTGCAGCCGGTCACGCGCGGGGCCCCTTCTGGTGTGTGCTTGGATGGGGGAGGACTGGGGGCTAGAATGGAAGAGGGGGACTGGGGGCTAGAATGAACAAGGGAGACTAGGGGCTAGAACGGGAATGGAGGGGACAGGACTGGAAATGGGCTGATGTTGGGGGATGAGGGACTGGGACTGGAAGGGAGTGGATGCTGGGAGAGACTGGAAGAGAACTGATACTGGGGGGTCAGGACTGGAAATGGCCTGGGGATGGGGGACTGGGACTGGAAGGGAGCAGATACTGGGAGGGACTGGAGGAGGATTGATACTGTGGGGGGCTAGGACTGTAAATGGGCTGATGTGGGAGGATGGGCGAATGGGACTGGAAGGGAGAGGATGCTGGGAGGGGCTGGAACTAGAAGGGAGCAAATGCTGGGGGAGGACCAGAAGGGGGTGGGGCTGGGACTGGTGGGAGAAAAAAAGAAGCTGGGGGAGTGCAGATGGAAGGGGAACAGATATTTTGTGTGGGATGTAAGAAAAATCGATGGTTGGTTGAGTATTGGGAGAGTAAGTTGGGATTGAGGATGGAAGGGTGAAATTTGAATGGATGAAAAAGGAATAAAGAAAGAAATGGAGGAAAGAGCAAAAGGGGAAAAATCAGTATGTTAGAGGGAGATGTAGAGAGAATGGAAAAAACTAGAAGAGAGACACCAGACAATGGAGAGTTAGCAGAAGACACGAAGAAAGCAGAAAAGAGAGACTAGGGCAAGTGCAACTGGCAAATATAATGCTCAAACAACAAAAGGTGGAAAAAAACTATTTTACTTTGAACTTATTAATTGGAATACGTCAGCTCTGAGAAATGTGCATTGCTAATGTTTTGCGATTTGTTTAGTACAAGAGGAAATTAATTTATAGTTTTATTTCTCAAGTGTTGCTGTACATTCTGTGTTTGGCTTTTGGGGTTCCCAGTTTAATCATATTTCTAAATTGTGATCCCTTGTTCTATGTTTGGTGACGATCTATGTTCTGCATGTGTAATCGAGCTGCGTTATTCTATTCATGTAGTTTCTGTGTGACAGTCCCGCTTGTTCTCTTTCCCCCAGTGAGATGTATTGGTATTCTCTGAGATGTATTGGTTTAATATTTACAATGTTGCCTTTTGATAGGTAGGGTCTGGTGCTTTGTGAGTCCTGCTGGTGCAATTATGATATGGCAGGTTTGCTATGAATTCTAAATGTACTCTGCAAAAAAGGCTAAAGGTTCAAACTAAGAGTAAATCCATAATCAAAAAGTCAGACCAATCCCATCCTGAGCCACACTTCCTATATATCTCATGAATAAAGAAAAGAGACTACAATCAAAGCATTATTTTTTTGTTGGATTGTTTGTCATTAAAGGAAATCCTTTCTTGTAACAAACTCTTCGGTTTTCTCTATTTAAAAGGCAACCCCTCTACCTCAAAAACATGTAAAGATGCACACAATGAGACACATGCACAAAACTTATCTTATACGAAGGGGACTTCTCTTGAAGAGTGGGGAAAAAAAACCTTTGATGCAATCAACACCAGCATATGTGTGAAGGACTCTGTCTGCTGAACTCAACCCATCATTGATACTCCCGTGGCAATGACATGCCGGTAAAAAGGCTTAGGCAGGTTGTGCAGACTTGGTTGGTTATCCAGAAGCACTTAAAAGTTCATGTGACACGGCGTCATATTTCGAGCCATTGAAAACTCAAAGCTCTTCTTCAAAGCTCTTCTTCAAGCAAAGTGAATGAAAGGATTTCCTTGCAAAACTCTTTGCAATTTAATATAAGAACATAAGAATGCCATAGAGGGTCAGACCAAGGTCCATCAAACCCAACAGTGGCCAATCCAGGTCTCAAGTACCTAGCAGTTTCCCAAAAAGACACATAGGTTCCATAATGCTTGTATTGGAGCAAAACGTGGATTACCTGGGTCCTCTTTAATAATGGTTTATGGACCTTTCCTCCAGGAACTTGTCCAAACTTTTTTTAAACCCAGCTATACTAACAGCTTTTACTACATTCTCCAGTGACGAATTCCAGAGTTTGATTACGCGTTGAGTGAAAAAAATGTTTTCTCTTTTTAGTCTTAAATAGCTGTAGCTTCATTGCATGTTCCCTGGTCTTTCTACTTTTTAATGCTGTAAAGTATTGATCTACGTTTACCCGTTGCAGTCCATTCATTAATTCATATCTCCCCTCAGCCATCTCTTTCTAGGTTGAAAAGCTCTAACCTTTTAAGCCTCTGTTCATAAGGGTATCCTTCATCCTCTTTACCATTTTGGTGACTTTTCTCTGTACCTTTTCTAATTCTGCTATATTTTTTTAAAGATATGGCGACCAGAATTGCACATAATATTCAAGGTGCGGTCGCACCATGGAACAATAAAGAGGTGTTATAATATCTTCTGTTTCATTCTTCATTCCTTTCCTTATGATTCCTAGCATTTTATTTGCCATTATTTACGAGACTGTTAAAAATATGGCTTTCCAAAATAGACTTTAGAATGTAAAGTTGATTCATTATTGCTTTCCGGCTTTGCTTTTTCTGAAGCTTGCTGGGTTTTGTGACTTATTTCTCAAGCGTGTCTGTTAAATAATTCACAAATACAATTACTACTTCCCATTATTTTGCTGCATATCTGATCCATGTTTTGATTTGTGTGACACGCACTGAGCTCATTTGATGGAAAAGTATGAAATAAATGACGGTGATCGTTCTTTGCTTGAAAATGAAGGTTCATAAACAAAAATAAATAATACAAGGTGATATCTTTTTATTGGATTAGGTTGGTAAGTTTCTTGACAGCATCTAAAAAATTCATAGGGGACCATCTGGTTCAAGATAGCTGGATATTTGGATATTTCCGTGTAAGTGAATATAGCAGCTTTAAGATAACAGATATCTTAGGACTCCGATATTTGTGGCTAAGGAAATTGGTTCAAGTGAACTGGATAGCAGTTGAATATCTGGCTAACATTTTGGTATACCGCTGGATTGCTCCTTGTCCGTTCTTTATTTATCCAGGTACGTTATCCATTGGCTTGGCCAGAATTTTGAAAAACTAAGGACTTATTTGAGTAACCCCTAAGTTACCTGAATGCGTCCTTCTGAATATTGACCCCATAACCTTTACAGACTTCCTTCAGTAATGAGCTACAAAGGGAGAAAGCCAATTTTTATTTCTTTGCAATCTTCACCTCTTTTGGGGCGAGCACAGCATTGCCAGAAGATCTTAATAAGTGTCAGCAGGTTTTAAGATAACCAGGGCCACATCCATGTGGAGGGTAATTTTGGAAAGGCATTTTCACATGAATATGGCAATGTACACCCGTAAAATGCCTTCTGTGAAATTACCCCACATGTACATGTATGCGCGATGACAAGTAGGCATGTACTGATTTGCAGGTGCGTTCTGGGGTAGAGTTCGGGTGGAGTGCAAGCGGGGTCAAGATTTACATATGTATTTTACAAAATACATTTGTGCATATTGCACATGGATTCCTTTACCCCTGCTCTCGAGCATCTGTAAGTGTTTGTGTGTTGGTTTTAGTTTCACAGCTAAATATCTGTTGTTATCTTATGGTGGTGAAATTTTACTTATTTTTACTAAACATAAAAATATTGTGCTGTGCACTTCATAAGTTCAAGATAGGTGGCACGCATAATAATCTGAAAATGATACTGCGCAAGCTATTATTTATTACATTTCTTATTTAAGTTTTGACAGAGGTGAGAAAACCTGCTGGTGTATAAGCTTAGCTATAATTGTAACAGCTGCAAAGCAGATCAGCTGGAAATTGTCCAGTATACCTTGGATAGCAGTAATAAGCAGTGCTATTATATAAATCTCCCATATCCTCTGTCAAGTTTTTCATTTATGCCACATTGTAAATCAGAAGCCAACACACAAACAGGAACTTTAATGACAAAGCTGACACCCGGCGCCCATGATTCAGCTTCTGTTTGTAATTAAGAATTGATCGCTCCTTCACTCGCATCAGTGCAGTTCACATGGATTCTGGAAACACCTTACATATATTTTACTTGTCTATTTCCCTATATGCTTTATCGTCGTCATCAGTTGCTATCAGATTCCTGACTTCATACACCAGTAAGTGCTGCAGTCGTCTTTAAAAAGGACACTGGTATCGCTACATCATGGAGCATGTTTTGCCCCTGTGATCCAGGTCAAGCTTAACACAACAAACAGTGGTTGGTTCAGACAGTTTCAGGCAAAGAAGTGACCTATGTGGCCTTGAAAGTTAGCCCAGTAAAGGGCATCACGACCTGTTACAAATCTACTTTTCTGCAGCCAGTAACAGTATGGCTGATAGAACTTTGCAGGTTTACTATAAGTCTTAGAAGAAGAAAAAACCTGCTGAAAGCAAATATAAATCAGTGGTTCCTTGTGCATTAATAGAAGAAATTGGTGCAACATTTGGAGGAAATCCTAATTAGACAGCTTCCCTGTACTTCACACAAGATGCAGTTAATAGAGCTGACTGAAGGATCTGCTGCAAGAATGCTGGGAACTGGGGAGTGGGGCTGAGGGTTGCAGGGATACTAGTCGTTCTAGCTCTGTCAGGCACAAGCATGAATGTGGCACCTGCATGCTGATACTATGTCCAGCAGAGGGCACTGCATTACCGATGTCTAACAGGTCCACTTCTGTAGTTTTTGGGGCAAGAAAAATAAGTGAAAACAGTCATCCTGCTGCCTCCAGTTGTGTCTGTCATTGTATAATGGATGCTTCTTGGTAGAGAGCCATAAACACAGGACTTCCTATCATGCAGGAAGTCATTGATTAACGTGATGTTAAAGGTGAAAAAATGATGGCGGAACATTATAGCATGACTGTTGGATATGCAATATAGGCTGTGGAGCCCTTATGCATGACAGATGAATCATCAGTGCCCCATGCCCCCTAGCCTACTTGTCCTGTATTGATAGGCTTTCTAAGGCCATGACAGTTGTGTAGTGGCAAGAATGGATTTCCTTATTGAGCATTTGGGCATGCCCCAGTGGGCTGGTTACACCAGTCATATGATTTTGGCCGGTAGAGAAGAGCCGCCGGGATTGGAGCAGAGAGAGCATGGAAAGCTCTCTAGTGCTTGCAATTAACTTTGCTATGCTACCTCTGCATGTGGACCCTGTGGGGGTGCAACCCCCTCCCTGCCAGCATTGGGGGGGGGGGGGCTGCATCCACCATCCTGCCCTTGGTACACTACTGGCTACTTGGGAAATAATAGGATTTTGTACATATTTACACATATTGGCCCTGCATTCCAGTAGTTTCTCATACACTGAAGCTTTACTAAACCTAACCTATTCTTATCACTACAATAAGCATTTTTATATGTGTGTATGAGTGCTAGGGGTTTTTCCCCATTGATTCTGGTAGAGCCAGGCTGAATAAATGTTCGAGAGATGTGCTTGAGAAGTGACATCACAGTCCCACAAGCTGTGATGATTTGATTCTGGGTGTGTGCTCTCTAGTGCCACTGTTTGCTTTGGCAGCTGTGCAACACGCAAACCTCTGGCTTCCAATCAGGGATTCTTCTGCTGAACTAAAGAAGCAGCCCCCCTTGCCGAATCTGTAGAAGAACCCTCTCAACTTCAGCCAAGTCGCTCATATCCATCTCACCTTTATTATTCTGTTCTGTCACATAGATCTTCCTACCTCATGCGTCCAAAAAGGGGTGAAGTGGCATTTTTGAAAGGACGTCTAGGAAAATTCTGGGACTTCCAGAGCAGAATGTCCACAAACAGGGAGTGGCAGCTGTGTCTTCTGAAATCACTCCATCTCCACACCAAAAAATTATCTGAGATGGGCCCTGCACAGATAATAAGGGTGTAGACCAGTTTAAAGATGTGGACGTTCCCGAAGTGCATGCCGACAGAACCCGGTACTTGGATGCCTTGGCCTGGGTAGGTCAGACCGGGGTGTTTATGTTATGAGACTAGCATATCCTGCTCTGCCATTTCACATACTAAAATGTGCGGTGGTGGGCCAGTAATATGTTTGGTGTATGTAATTATGGGCAGGATTCTTAGGCCAGGAAATATTGACTGTTGTGATATAGGTGCATTTTACCCTTCCCCTTGGATGTGTTGTAGCCATGAAGCAAGACCTTTTTTTTGCATCTTATTCATGGTCAGGAGCAGGTATAGCATAGATGCCTCAACAGCCAGGACCTGATGTACTTGTGACATTCTGAAATTGCACCACAATATGCAACTCCCTTGATCCACCCAGAGTACACCTCCACTGTGCTACCTGGACACTTTCACAATGGGGACTTCTTTTTACCTAGCTTTCTAAAATGGCTCCAGGTAAAACTCCATGACATGCACATCTTAGTACCTGTTTTCAGACATTCAACTCACAAATATAGCTTCTAATATATCCCTTATAATGAGGTTCATGCATATTGGTAATGATCCAGTAATACTGCCTTTGAGACAACCCATCCCCAGTCACACTCATTATTGACTAAATTGCTTTTTTTTCAGCCTCTTGCAACTCTTCTGAAATTCAGAATCACATTTTGACAACTTTCCCAACCATCTCAAATAACTGATCTACACGACCTCCTTCTCATTTTCCAAGAGAACTGTCAAAGCCATTTACATGTGACCATAAAATTGCTTTCCCTCAGTGTGATCAAAACTACGTGGTTTGTTCATTCTTGGCTTTGGCCCAAAGTGCACAGTTTGAAAATTGCACCACCTTGATGAGTAAGTCAAACTCTAACACATTAAACCTGATGTAACAGCCAGTGTTGCTCAGTAATTCATGAGAGGCTGAGAGAGCTTCTCATAAATAAAGAGTAGTTCGCATTCCCATTGCGCACTCTAGACTGCCTTGATAAGGGCAAGCAACCTCAAGTGAGTTGCTTAATGTGTGCAACTGAAACGTTTGCTGGAATTGCATCACACACAGCTAGCCAAGATATTGGAGCACAGGACTGAGATTAGTTTGGTAGTAGTGTTTAGCTTGCGGTATTTTATCTTTTTATTAAGGATATGTTGATTTGTTGCATTTTAGGGTTTTTAAAAAATTCTTTATGCATTTCAGTGTGTCATTTTATGAACTTTCATTGATGATAAGTTTCATATAAATGTTAATGTATCATTTTGTCTTTGTAAAACACCTTCAACTGTTTGACTGGTGTAAGCAGTATAAAATGCCATTTTGAATTAAAATCAAAATCTTTTTTGCTGCTTACATTCTAAGAGGTCCTTTTACTAAAGTGAGCTAAGCCTTTTTGTGTGCAGTAAATGTGTGCAAGGACTTGCAGTAACTGTTACCACAGGGGCATGATAGTATTGCACGCTGGTTGACGTGCTAAATGCCAGTTGCATGTTGGGATGGTGAATGGGTGGGTGAGGAGTGGCGAGTGTGTGTGGAGAGCACAGTACAGTTAGTGTAGTGCGATAGATTATGTGCTGACAATGTTGCAGTTGGTATGGGCGCTACTAATGCTACCTCAGGTGGCATTAGGTGCACTCTTGGTAATTGTGCCGTGCATTAGGGTATGGATCCGCATGGTAACTGCTGAGAACATCCTGACCATGCCCCTGACAGTTACCGTGCATTAAGTGTACAAACCTAATGCACTTTAGTAAAAGGGACCCTGAGTTAAAGCCACGTTGCCTAAAGCAGGCTGCAGACTTCAGCTTTGCAGAATTTGTAGTATAATGTCTCTTGAATTCTGGAGTGGATTTATACCATTGTTTTAATTAGTATCAGGTCACACAGGGAATGGTTTCTGCAGGGTCTGAAAATCTACCTAAGCTGTATCTTGTACAGAAGAAAGCAAGTGAGAGACAGCAAAATAAAGATGTAGAAGTATTACACATTTCTATATGACCCATAAAGAAGATGCATTTTGTTAGTTACTACTATTCAAAAACTATAAAGCAAAAATTTCCCCTGATCTGTATGTAATGTTGTTCTGGCAGTGAGACTTCATTTTCTGTCTCTAGACTTAGGGGTATGTTTACTAAACGGCGCTAATGTCGCGATAATGGCACATTACTGTGCGAGAACCTCACGTATCACATGATAATGTGGCCGGCGGCGGAAAGGTGCACAGAGGGTGGAGTAAGAACATTCTGCTTTTTTCAAAATTAAGTTAAAAAAAAAAAGCTGGCTGCTACCGCTGCCGCTGCTGCCGCGGCAGCAGCAGAATGGAGTGTCCCGCGGGGCCCCCTCTGCCCGGCTGAGCTCTCCCTCTGCGATGGCTGAGCCCCTCTGTGCCGGCTTTCAGATACGCGAAGGGAGAGTGTCTCCCTCGCATCTCTGTTAAGCCTGCAGGGGCAGATGGGAAATTTCCCATCAGCTCCTGCGGGCTTAACAGAGACGCGAGGGAGACACTCTCCCTTCGCGTATCTGAAAACCGGCACAGAGGGGCTCAGCCGTCGCAGAGGGAGGGAGGGAGAGACTCAGCCGGGCAGAGGGGGCCCCGCGGGACACTCCATTCTGCTGCTGCCGTTCTGTTCATGTGTAACTGAGCTGAGGTATTCTGTTTATATAATTCCTATTTGACATTGCCACTTGTTCTCTTTCCACAGTAGGTCATGTATTGGTATTCTCTGAAATGTATTGGTTTAATATTTGCATGTTTCCTTTTGATAGGTAGGGTATGGTGCTTTGTGAGTCCTGGTAGTGCTGTTAGGATACGGCGGGTTTGCTATGGGTTCTAAATGGGCAGTGTTTGTAGTAGTTCCTAATGTGTCTGGCGGTTGGCACTGGATTATAGTAATGTAGAAATCTTTTAGTCTTTCTTTATTCATACACTCATTAAGAGGCATGTTTACTAAAAGTTAGTATATGGTAACATTATGCAAATAGTTATGCAAATGAGGCCCCTTATGCAAATGAGGCCCCGCACCGAGTCTCCGCACATGGCCCCGCACCCCCCTTGGGCCGCCCCTGCCATAGGGCACATTACATTGACAGGCGGTGCCGGGGGGAAGCGCGGATGTCAATGTAGGCACCCCTACCCCAGACCCCACATCATAGGAATGCTGCCTACTGGCACACTGGATGGCCTGGGACTGCGCACCACCAGCATAAGGGCATGTCAGCATGGTGGCGGAGAGGTACTGATGGTGGAGGGGGCAGTGGCATCTGCCCACAGCACACCAAGGCCAAGCCCTGTTCAGGTGGGTGGTGTGCAGTGCAACAGACAAGGGCTGTCTGATGAACAATAATGCTATCCCCAGGGAATAAGCTGCCTCTGTGGCAACAGTTTGGTGCAGTACACACAGCCAGTATATTCAGGGGCAGAAGGTCACAGGTTCAAGTCCCAGCTGTGGCTCCTGCAGACCATGTCCCCTCATTTTACCCTTACTAAACCATGGTAATAAAGACAGAATCTTAATTGCAGATAAAAATAACACACCATAAACGCCTTTATTGTACCCTACAGAGCACATACACCATAAACATGTGCAATCCCTAGAGCAACTCCAGTCCTGGAGGGCCAAACACCATTCAGGTTGTCAGGATGTCCCTAATAAATATGCATGAGATGCATTTACATGCACCACCCCCATTGTATGCAAATATATCCATGCATATTCATTAGGGACAGCATGAAAACCTGAGCAGTATTTGGCCCACCAGGACCGGAGTTGGGAACCTCTGCCCTAGAGCAGCGGCCATCAGGGGCACAAATACCCACAGGCCCCACTATGCAGCGGCTCATGGAGAGTCAGGCTGTTGGGCCCTGCGCGCAGCAGCATCTACCAGTGCTAGCACCTGCATACCTTAACAATGCCATCTTAAACGTGGAAACACGTTCGACATATATCAAAAGGTTGCTTTGAATAATGTCAGATAACAAATCCTAAGTTGAACACAATTTGTTGACAGGGATTCATCATATCAACCTTTCTGATATCTGTGGAGTGTGTTTCAGGTTTTGTTTCTGACAGTTTAACTCCCCTGGGGAGTGACCCTAACAGTATTGAGTACCATAGCAATGCCTGCACTGTGCCCAGGACAGGTGTGGCGGCCAGGGCTGCCAACCACCTCCATATTTGCACAATGCTGAAATAGGCATGGTAGTGTGCGTATGTCTATCCAGTGTTATGTGGCTGCCTACACCTTACTGAGCCCACAATGCTTGCCCTGTTTCCAGTGTTAGCCTGCGAATGTGCATAATGAGGAGCAAGGTACTGTGGGTATGGACTGGACAGGGCGGCCTGGGTAGGTAGCATCTGCACAGGGCATCACCCCTGGTTCCACCCAGGCCTTCATCTGTTGCGCTCCCAGCTGAGGAGAGCTGAGCATTCTTGGCGGAAGTCACGCACTGCCGCTTCTTATCAGCGTTTCAAGCTTTCCCACGCTCACTACCGCTCAAGCATTCACCACGCCACGTGCTCTTTTTACTCTACGTCTATTGTCTCAGCTCCTAACCGTTCACGACAACTCTTTGCTACTCTACATACTCTCTCTCAACTCCAGGCACCCCCCAAACGCAAATCTGCCTCTGTCTTGCTAGCTCCTGACCCGATCACTCTGGCTTCCTTCTTTTCCTCCAAAGTCCAAAGCCTTCGTTCCTCTCTTCCTTCTTGTCCCCAAATCCTGCCTTCACCACTGCCCACCTCGCCCCCGCTGTCCCCCTCTCTCTCTCATACCTGGTCCCATTTTTCCCCAATCACTTCTCCAGAGCTCATCCAGCTGCTATCTACAACTCGCAAGACTACCTGTCCTCTAGATCCCATTCCTTCTTCATGGTTTGCTAAGCCTTTTCCTGCCCTCTTACATTCTCTTCTTACTATTGTGAACACTAGTCTGTCCTGTGGTACTTTCCCTGACCCCTGGAAGCACGCCCTGGTTCGTCCTCTCTTGAAACATCCCTCCCTCGACCCCTCTATCCCCGCTAATTTTCGTCCAGTATCCAATCTTCCTTTTGCCTCTAAGCTTCTTGAAAAAGTGGTTTTCTCGCAGCTTTCCCATCACTTGGATTCTACGCACTTTCTGCACCCCCGCCAATCTGGGTTTCGGTCTGGGTATAGTGTAGAGACCACCATCACAGCGGTTCTAAATGAAATACGCACCTCCCAAGATCGGGGCGACATTACCATCGCTGTGTCCCTTGACCTCTCAGCCGCCTTCGATCTTGTGGATCACCCCCTTCTTCTCTCTCATTTGCGGGATGCGGGTATTCGTGGTGTTGTTTACCGGTGGTTTCATTCTTTTCTATCTTCTCGTTCGTTTGCAGTCACTTCTGGTCTTTCCACCTCGGGTCATTTCCCTCTCACCTGTGGTGTTCCTCAGGGCTCTATTTTGGCTCCCCTGTTGTTCAATCTTTTTCTGGCTCCTCTCTCACTTCTTGTCCAGCAGTTGGGGATTTTGGGCTATTATTATGCTGACGATATTCTTCTTCTGCACCACACTTCCTCATCCCATCCCGATCACTCCACTGGAGGTCTGTCTATCCTCAGTTTCCTCCTGGCTCTCCTCAAATTGCCTGGTTCTGAATATCTCCAAAACGGCTGCTATTTGGTTCACCCACGGTTCCCCCACCCCGCCTCTTACGCCTTCTCTTTCTGGTGCCTCTATCTTCACAGTTTCCAAACTTCGGTATCTTGGTGTCATTCTTGATAGTGCACTCACGTTTCACGATCACATTTCTTCTATTTCTCAGCGTTCTTTTTACTGCCTTCGGCAGATTCGTGCCATTCGCCCTTTCCTATCTCCTCAGGCACTCACTACCCTTCTTCTTTCATTAGTCATAACCCGATTAGATTTTTGTAATTCCATTTACGCCGGTATCCCTCAGTATCAGTTACATCGACTACAGTTAATTCAAAACACGGCTGCCCGGATGCTCCTACATGCCTCTCCACGCGATCACGCCACCCCCCTCCTACAACACCTTCACTGGCTGCCACTACAATTCCGGATCCCTTACAAGGTCCTTACTCTGGTCCATCGAGCCATTTACCTTCATAGACCCCAATACCTCTCCGATTTGCTCTCCTTCCATGTCCCCTCTCGAAGCCTCCGGTCCATTCATATCAATCGCCTTCACCTTCTAGCCCCTTCCCGTGCACATCTTCAATCCACCCGTAAATCAGCGTTCTTCTACCTTGGTCCCTCCCTCTGGAATTCACTACCCACTGCCCTCCGTTTGGAAGAATCATATCCTAAATTTCGTTCCCTTCTCAAAACTCATCTGTTCTCCTGTGCCTTTCCTGGATCTAGCTGACTCTCCTGACTCTATCTTCCTATCTTCCCCCGTCCTCTGTTTCCCTTCCTTCCTTTCTTAAGTAATTGTAATTTTCTCTTTCCTTTTCTGACTTGATGATTTTATTTATATTGTAAACCGCCCCGATGTAATGGGGGTGGTATATCAAATGTTATGTAAACAATAAACAATAGGGCAATGGCTGGGACATTGTAGTGCCTGGCCACCACCTGCACGGACAGGGTGGCCACAGCATGTCATGCTGGGAGGTCACTCTCACCCTGACTGAGCAGTGACCACGGCATGGCTAGGTTACCCCATAGTGCTATTATAGTATTTCTCTCATGTGATATTTCTGGAATCTCCAGGAACAAGCAGGAATGAGTCTTCACATATGGGTATCGTCGGTACCGACGGAGCCTGCGCAGGAACGCTCCCCAGCATCCAGTAAGAAAGCTTTTGGGAGCATCCCACAGCGCCTGCGCGCTGCCTTCCCGCCTTTCCTAACTGCTTCTCTCCAGTTCTTCTTTTCCGCGGAGCCAGCAGGTCGTGTTCCTGTCATCACAGAAGAAGTTCTTTATTTTTTTCTTTATTTTTCTATGTCGCGTCTGCCTTCGACGTCGGACCGGTACCGCCGGTCTTTTCTTTTCTTTCTTTTTCTTCTTCTTCTTAAAAAAAAAAACCCTTTTATTCTTTCAGCTGTGCATTTTTAGTTTGGGCCTTAGGCCTAAATATTTTTTCCTCATGGAGAAGCCCGCTTCTGGGTTCAAAAAGTGCACAAAATGTGGCGGTACTATTTCTGTCACCGACACCCATGATTGGTGTCTGAAATGTTTGGGTCCTGACCATTCCATCACGGATTGTGTGTCCTGCACCATGATGTCTAAAAGGGGTCGGCAGAACCGAGCAGCCAAGCTCAGTACCCTGTTTCCCTCTGATGCAGCCTCGGTGGCATTGACGTCTTCCAGGGCTTCTTCTTCCTCCCATGGATCTCAGGTAACCAAACATAAATCTAGCCGGTCCTCGAAGGGCAAATCTCCCTCTAAGTATTGAGATGCCTCCGGGCTTGCCCTCGAGGATTCTGCTCTGGCAAAATTACCCCGGCGGGAAGTTCCGGCTTCCAAAGCATTATCTATGGGGTCACAGGTTGACATCGATGGCTCGGCCTCGACTGATCACCTGTTGCCATGTTCTGGGGTACTGGTGGCCTCCACTGGTACCGACATCCAGACTCTGGTGGCGTCGATGGATCAGAAAATTCTGTCCATGCAGCGCACCCTTACAGCGTTTATGCAGGCTTCGGTGTCGGCTGCAACGGTACCCTGTCCTATGATGCCCATCGGTACTGAACCGGTACCGCTTACTCCTGATGTCGATCCCACTCGGTACGCGTATCGGGCTTTACAGGAGCATCCAGACAGGCGATACTTCAATTCCTCCGAAGACTCTGATGAGTCGGAGGCTTCTGTCGATGCACCGGTGCTTCTTCCTCAGGAGTCTGATTTTCCAAAATGAAGAATGTCTCCTCCAGAGGACTTGTCTTTTCAAGACTTCATTAGGGAAGTGGCTAGAGGCCTCTCCATCACAGTGGCCTCTGAGTCAGAGCCTAGAGCCAAGCAATTAGATATTTTGCAATATCCTAAGGCTCCTAAGGAAGCAGCTACCCTACCTATTCATGAGATCTTCTATGATCTCATGTTGGGCATGTGGGAGACTCCTCTCACCACCTCTCCTCATTCTCGCAGGTTAGACACCATGTACCGTGTCCCTCCCTGTCCTGGTTTTCATAAGACTCAGCTTCCTCACCACTCTATTGTGGTTGAGTCTGCTATGAAGAAAATAAAGAGTGCAAAGAGACACTCATCTAACCCTCCAGGACGTGAATGTAGGACTCTAGATGCTTTTGGCCGAAGGATTTTCCAGGCCAATATGCTTGCTGCCAGAATCAACTCCTATAGTCCCTATATGGGGATATTTCTAAAAGAAGTCACAGATCATCTGCAGACTTTAGCTCCTTTTATTTCAGAAGATAAAAGGCAGGAATTTCTCACTTGGCTCAAACATGCCCAAGATGTTTCCAAATTCTCCAACCGTGCAGCCTTTGACTCTTTTGAGTGTGTAAGCAGAGCCACGGCTATTGCTATAGGTGCACGCAGAATTGCTTGGTTACAAGCTTCTGATTTGGAACTCTGGGTCCAAGACGAGTTGGGAAACCTTCCTTGTACAGGTGAAAACCTGTTTGGCAGGGATTGGCAAGCAAAGGCCACTCAGATGGATGCTGAGAACTCTGCTTTGGATCGACTTTCAAAGTCTACCTCTGCCCCTGTTAAGAAAAGATTGTTCAAAAAGACATCTTTTTCTAAAAAGGGAAGATATTATCCTGCTCATGGGCAGACATCTTCTGCAGGTCGTTTTGCTGCAAAGCGTCAGCAACCACCTAAACAGGCCAAGTCCAAGGCTGCCAGGCCTACCACAGCCCAGCAGCCTCAACCTCCTCAGGGCCTTTGACTTGCAACTAGAGAACTTAGCCTTTCTAGCTTTGGGAAACCCAGAGCCCCTCACCATTTCAGGAAGGTTGACTTATTTTGCTCCCAGATGGGAGCAAATCACAGCAGAGCAATGGACCCTCTCCATTATAAAGGAAGGATACAAGCTTCACTTCTTAAACCTTCCTCCTCACACCATGGTGAAACAGTTCAATTCTCCAACATCTCTCCTCAACCTTCTAGGTCAGGAGATTGCTACCCTTCTTGCCCAAGGGGCAATAGAAGAAGTACCTCTTCTTCAACAGGGCTCAGGGTTCTACTCCCCTTATTTTCTTATCCCAAAGAAAACAGGGGGCTACAGACCCATATTAGTTCTCAGAGAATTGAACAAGTTTCTATTCAAGGAGAAATTCAAAATGATTTCTCTAGGGGCTCTGCTTCCATACCTTCAGAGTCAGGACTGGCTTTGTTCTCTAGATCTCAAGGATGCGTACACTCATGTCCTCATCCATCCAACACACAGAAGGTTCCTTCGGTTCCTTTTTCAAGGAAAGCACCACCAATACAGGGTGCTTCCTTTCGGTCTGGCCTCTGCACCAAGGGTGCTCACGAAATGCATGGCAGTAGTAGCTGCATTTCTCCGCACTCTAGGAATATTCGTATTCCCATATCTGGACGACTGGCTCATTCGAGCCCCATCCCAGTCAGAGGCCCAGACTTGTCTAACCTGCACAATGCGTATCCTTCAGTATTTGGGACTAGTAATAAACATCCCAAAATCCAATCTCACCCCTACTCAGTCTCTGGAATTCATAGGGGCCTTCCTGGATACCACAACTGCAAGGGCCCGTGCAGGCTCCGTCGGTACCGACGATACCCATATGTGAAGACTTATTCCTGCTGTTCCCAGAGATCACCTGTTACAGGTAAGTAACTGTGCTTTCCCTTTTCTGGGACCCAATCACTGACATACCTGCTTGGTGTGTGTGCTCATATCCCATTTTGGGTGCACAAGGTCCTTCCAGGAACATGCACTATGTACTAGCTGGCGAACTGTCTGCAGTTAGCTTGTTCAAACTAGGGCAAAGAGAAAGCACCCTTTATATGGCAGAAATTGAAGAACGGCACATTTTTCCCTCGGTGAGTTTTGCTAACGTGGCCATCTGGAAACGTTTTCTTGATGATATATTTTTGATTTGGCTTTCTGATCTGGCCCCTTTGCAAGAATTTCTCAGGTGGTTGGATGCTATCCAACCCCATTTAAAATTCACTGCTCATCTATCGTTGGACAAGTTGGAATTTTTGGACATGATGGTATATCGTGAAGGATCTAAGTTGCTGACCACATTATATAGAAAACCGGTGCAGCGGAATAGCTTATTGAATTTTGGAAGTTTCCATCCTGAACCACTCCGCCGGGGGCTCCCCTTTGGCCAGTTTTTGAGGATCCGACGGTTGTGTTCCTCTATAGCCCAATATAAACATCATGCGATGGACTTATGGCAACGATTATCTCAAAAGGGTATCCCAAATTGGTTATATCCAAAGCGTACCGTCGAGCTTTATATTCGCACTCTGAGTGGTTCTCTGATGTCACTTTAACATCTGTTCGTGATAAGGAGGAATCCCCTGAAAAAGTGACTGGGGTATTGCCTTATATGAGTCATTCTAAAACGGTGGCTTCAATTTTACGGAAACATTGGCCAGTGCTTTCTCTTTGCCCTAGTTTGAACAAGCCTTTGCAAATTGCATATTTGCGTGGCCGTAATCTGCGTGACAGACTGGTTAAATCGGCGGTCCAATGTGATCGGCCTGAACTGCCAGCTTATGGATCAGGTTCTCATGAGGCGTGTGCAAATTGTAGATACTGTGCTCTGGCCATTACGGGGTCTGCTTGGACTGATTCTCTCTCCGGCAAAAGTTTTTATCGGCGATGGCATACTACATGTGACTCGTGCTATGTGGTATATGTCTTGATTTGTCCCTGCTTAAAGCAATATGTAGGGAGTACAAATCGAGCCATACGGGTCCGATTAGGTGAACACGCATCTCGTTTACGTCAGTCTGTGGTGACAGCCCCGATGGTACAACATTGCATCGATTCTGGCCATGCTTTTGAACAACTTCAATGGACTGTGATTGATCATGTACCAGTTGATCCGAGAGGGGGAGATCGCACAGCTCGTTTGAGACAATTGGAACAACGGTGGATTTTCACTCTAAATTCTATGGCGCCTGTTGGTTTAAATAGGGACATTGAATGGTTGACCCTTTAAACACTCTCCAATTACCTGTAGGGATTCCCCTGTGATGTGGGGTTTCCCTCTTTTGGTGATTGGCTGGCGTGATATAGGCGGTCCTATAATAGGCCTATCTGAAGGTTTGAATTCCCTTACGTCACCCGCCATAGATTTGGCGTTTTTTGAAGAAGAAAGGAATGGTCACACTACTTTCTCACTGATACACTTGAAGCAGGAGCCTGGTGCTTCGAAACGTGCACGTCGTGCTTGAGCAGATAAGTGTGGACTTATTTTTGGTTTTTTAAAATTACTGAATACAAGTTGACAATCAAATTTAATTAATAAATAAAAAAAAGGGGCATGTACTGCGTGAGGTTTAGAGGTACGCTTTTCTTTTGAAAGCATGAACTGACGATTCCAAGGGCCTGTCAATACTTCCTTTCCTGGTGTGATCAACAGTAACGTTACAGTACGAACAAAATAATTTTCCAGAATCGGCATGTAAAGTTCCCTTTGGAAACTGCTTAGCTCGTTCTACACAAGAGACATGTTCAGCTTTCTTCATTATCGACATCATTGATGCACTTTGACAGAATTCAATTTTTAATTCAGACTAAACACTCCCAAATTGAAGAACCCTGCCTTCAAATTATGGTGGTGGCAAAGAATACTGTGTATACTGTGGACTACCTGAATCAGGCTGTAAGTAAACGCTCCCAATTGAAGCACCCTGCGCAGTTCTTTTTATCAGGGCCCAGAGATGACATTGGAAGGGCTGCCACACACAGGTCAGCAGCTCAATTGGTGATAGAAGAGATTGAAGCACCCTGTGCAGTTCTTTTTATCGGGGCCAATAGATGACGTCAGAAGGGCTGCTCTCGAACCTGCTCTCTCACCCCTCCGCGGGAATCAGGCTGTAAGTAAACGCTCCCAAATTGAAGCACCATGCGCAGTTCTTTTACCGGGGCCAAGAGATGGCATCAGAAGGGCTGCCACACACAGGTCAGCAGCTCCCAAACCGGCTCTCTCACCCCTTCGCGGGAACTTCACATTTTTCACGGAAGACGGCCAAATTCACAGAAAATGCCACGGCCGTGAAATTGTAAATTAGGTTGGTCCCTAATCCTCTCCCCCACCCTGACCCACAGGGGCGGGTTGGGTGGTGCTACATAATCTATTTGGGGGTCTGAACACCACCTTTCACTTATAACATGTAACCATGGCACCCACACAGGATATGCACTATTCTGGGTGCATCATAGTCCACAAGGCCTAGACATGACTGGGACATACAGATGGATACAGGTGTATCTTAGGTGTTTCTGCAGAGACTACCCATCACACACTGGCACTGATGGGGACCTGCAGCGCAGCCTATCTCAGCTATGCCATGTGCTGCGGATCTTTTGCTGGGCCCCCCACTTACCCTCAGGGTGAGCACAGGAACCACATGATGTCACATTCTGTAGCTACTCTGTGCCAGTAACACACATAGTCAGTTATAGAGGCGCATACCCCATCTTGTGATCAGATGTAGGCTGCTGATCTGCATGTGCAGTGCATCATGGTAACGGGTGGGTTTACCCTATCCTGGTAACCACAGCAGACAGTTTGTGTGGTGACCTGCAGTCTTTCTGTAGCCAGCCAGCGGTGTGTTAGATGCTATAGAGATGTAGCCCGCTGGTTACTTCTATGACTTTGAGGCAGAGGTCATGGGTTTGATCCCACAGTGGTGTTATTTAAGAATGCTGTCTGAGGCTTTTCCTTTTCATTTCAATCAGTGCTGCCAGCAGAAACACCCTCACAGTGCTGTAGCCTGAGGTGCCTCATAGGCGCCCTATAGGGCACCCTGTAAAGCGCCCTATACGGCGCCCTGTAAAGCACCCTATACAGCGCCCTATAGGGCACATTATAGGGTGCCTTGGCAGACAGGGCACTTTATAATTTGACCTATGGGGCGCCTTATAGGGCGCCTTATGAGGCACCTTAGGTTACGGAACTGTGAGGGTGTTTTTGCTGGCAGCACTGATTTAAATTAAAAGAAAATGCCTCAGACAGCCTTTTTAGATTACACCACTGCAGGATCAAACCCATGACCTCTGCCTCCACTGTCATTGCAGTAACCAGTGGGCTACATCGTTATAGCATCTAATACTGTGCTGGCATGTACTTAGGGTTAGCGCGCGTTAACGTGCCACGGCGCCCACTATCGCGCGATACAGATTCTTGCTATCTTAGGACCGGAACGCCCACTCCTTATATGGCATTCTTCACATTATCGCTGCAACTAGCGCCGGTAACATTAAGACGGTTTAGTAAACATACCCCTTAGTCTCATCAATCGTTTTTCAAGACCAAGGGCCTTGCTTGCATTCAGTTCTTTTTGCCTTTTTCCAAATTAAACTCTAGAGTAGGATTGTTTTCTGCTTACACCATGCTTCTTGAGATAATGCAATAAAAATAGGATAGCAGTGAGGATAATTAGACTTTCTAAAGACATAAAATGAAAAGTTTAATAACCGACGTTAGGGAGTGTTCTCTTTTCCCATTGGAAATGGACCTTTCACTTTCTTTTTTATTAATGTTGTTGTCCAGTCATAATGATCTCTCAGTCTCGCTCTCACTTTCTATCTTAGAAATAAGATTAACTGCTGCATTATTAATTTCCTTTGGGTTTATAAAGCATTCGCTTATTTTAGGTTTCTAAAGTAAATTTGTTTTGCGATTAGAACATAAATAGCTGCAGTGTACCTTATACTCTAGAGTGCTCTGAACGGTAATACTATAGCCCTTCCTATAGAAGAAATAACCTAGGAACCAATAACTTGCTGCAGCTTGTATGGGAGATGTATTATTTCAAAATTTTGTACCTTGAATAAATAACTGTATGTAAATTAGTTTGGGGAAAGGCCTTAAGTCTGTTAATTAAAGTTTGTTGTAGAATTGACATACACTACAACTTAAAAATGTGTGGATCAGTATTCAAAAGCGCATATGTGGTTACCAGGATATGTTCCATTGAAAGGGATAGTCCATAGCACTATCTGGATATTATTTAGGTAGTGCAGGGGATAGTGCTGAGGGGATCCATGGGTGGAGCTGGGTTACAGCCGGCATTTATTTGGATAATGACAATTTCCAGTGCTGCTATTTGGCTGACAATCCGCCTAATGTAGGATGGCACCAAAGCCATCCTAAGAGCAGTGTAGATTGCCTCTTCAGATAGTGGCTGAATATCATTGCTATCTGAATAGTGCTGGCTCCAACCTCGGTATCTGCATGTTCAGTGCTAGCTGTTATCTGGATACTGGTGCTGAATATCCAGATCCTAGGTAACCTTGGTGATTCACATTTAAATAAAATGCTGACCACCATGGTTTCAGTTTTACCCCCATGCAGGAGCACTGAAGCACCTTTCCGGTTGGAGGGTCCAAATAAATTAATCTTTAATTATGCTCCCAAACTCTCTAACTGCTG
Source organism: Ichthyophis bannanicus (assembly GCA_033557465.1). Lineage (NCBI taxonomy): Eukaryota > Metazoa > Chordata > Amphibia > Gymnophiona > Ichthyophiidae > Ichthyophis > Ichthyophis bannanicus. The sequence goes on from CM066033.1 coordinate 553,381,841, forward strand.
ATGCTGTGCTTGGCAAAATATCGGTGAGGCCGTGGCCCCGCCCACCTCATTCTGCTGCCTATGCCCCCAAGATGGCTATTGATACAGTGGAAATGGAACCATGTACGTAACAATGTTTGTATCACCTACGATGTTCTTGACAATGTGATACTCCAAGAGAATCATGTCTAAGAATGGAACCTGATGTGGAGTATTCCTTTCTGTGGCACCACTGACAGTACTGCCAAACACCATCAAAGCTTCTCCTAGTCAAAGCAGTGATTGATCTTCACTTCACAGACAGTTTAAGCAGGAGGGAGGTTACCCTTGAAAAATGATTCTTTTAATTACCCTCCTGGCACAAACTATAAATAATAATATGTTTGTTAGTAATGTATAGATGGGGGTTTTATTTGCACACATTTGAAAGTGATTTTTTAATGTAGGAGTTTTAAAACAAATCACATCATACCCAGGAATATGATGAAATCCCTTTTCTGTCACTGAGAAATGGGCTACTTGACCTTATAGAGTCCTGACTTTGTAGGCATATAAATATCATAGAGCAGCTTCTGTCTGAAATGAGCTGGGTAAGAAAAAAGAAATGTTTTTATAGGATCTTATAAATACAAAGAATAATTTTTTTAAAATTCCCAATGAAAATTTTGATTGAAAAAAACATTTTTTTATCTGATCTCAACTTAACTATGAAATGAAAACTTCATGTCACAAAAGTGCTCAAAAGATGTTACGAAGCACATTTCAAAATGGGATGTCCAAGTGCAATCTGGAATGTCAACGGCAGAACGTCTGGGGAAAAAAAAGCAGGCATATGCAAGTTCAGGCAAAATTTCGGAAAAGTAGACGTGCCCGATATGGACATCTTTCAGACGTCTATATAGACATCCGTAGGAGAGCATTTCAGAGTGAAGACGTCTAATAGCATAATAGTTAGAGTAGTGGCATAACGGCAGGGTAGCCAGAGTACAAATCCCAGAGGGACCCTTGTGATCTTCTCTACACTTTCTGGATATTTTAAAGTGAAAACTCTTTTAACCCCTTCAAGCGAGGGCTGGGCTTCCCCAATTCTTTAAGCCTGGTCCTCCAAACAGTGAGGAAAAGAGAGAGAGACATGACACTGAGATTCAAAATTAATCTGGAGCTTCAGATGGAAAACAGCCAGTGGCCATGAACTTCTATAGCTTCTTCCTGGTTGAATCAAATTGCTTTTCTCTGAGGCCTGCTTTTATTGGGTAATTAAGGACGTAACATAATCATATTCATAAACCTAAAATAGCACTAGGTGGTGTTAGAATTCTTTCACAGAACAAGAGCTGATTACAAATGTGTTAAACAAGATTTACTTAATCAAAATGAAAGTTGCCTAAACTGCAAGATTGCAGAAATTATGCTGTGCCAGCAGTGACCTATGGTTGACTGTACATTGACCTGTAGTTGTACAGTTCATGGCTTATATTTACATTTATGCTTACGCCAGCATTGTTCTTTAGTTATTTTAGAACAGTTACACAGTTCTTATGACCATTGGGCCCGATATTTGAAGACCCTTACACGGGTAACTTCTTTAGTTACCCGTGTAAGGGCCTTATCTGGGATATTCGAAGGGCACCTACACGAGTGCCCTTCGAATATCCCGGCTAAGTCTCTAACGCACCCAGATGCTATTCGAATAGCATCGGGCATGTTAGGGGCGTTCTTGGGCGCAGTGGGGGTGGAGGAAGGGGCTACATGGGTAGCAGCGGTTTTCATTGCTACCTGCGTAGCCCTCTGCGCCTTAAAGATAGGCGAGAAAAACCCTTGCCTATCTTTAAGATGCACAGGCTATGCGGGTAGCAATGAAAATTGCTGCTACTCATGTAGCCTCTGCCACTGCAAGTGTGTTCAGCCTAACCCGGATATTCACTTCCGCCTGAGCCCATTATGTCTAATTCTATTTAAAAGCAGTAAGTGAAAAGCTAAAAACATGAGTGACTGTCACTGTCACCAAAATTCATTTAATCAGAATCTTAGAGGCCTGTGAAAAGAAAACAATAGGCCTCTTCAATTATATCCTGAATTATATCCTGGAGATTTTGGTACTCTTCTACCTATCCATTCCTAAGAAACAAGCACCTTCCTGATGCCTATTGGTGTCTGGACATTTCTGTAAGTCCATTGTTCCTCCCCAGACATGCCTCCGCCACACCCCTTTGCCAATTTGGATGTCTCTGCACTGGAGACGTCTGCAAACCTTGTTTGTGGAATGGTTATGGAGGTGTCTCTGTGATTTCATTGTCCACGTGCACGTCTTCAGACATTCAAATCATGACTAAACCTTTTAAAATGACCCTCTAAGTGTTTAAAACATGTTTTTCAGAATATATTTTGTATCCTATTTATATATACCTCACACAGTATAGACACACTGTTGTTGCTATGCTCAAGAGTTAGCACACAGTTTATTTAAAAAATTTGTGAATTATGGGAGGCCATTTTAGAAGGGATGTCTTGGAAGAATCTGAGATGTCCGGAGCAGAACGTCCAAAACCTGGGGAGTGGCAGTAGTACTTTCTGAAATTGCTCCAGTTCTACCCCAGAAAATGAACGACCCAGTAATCGGTTCTGAAGATGGCCCCATGCAGATATCAAGACTGTGTATATGCAGAGGTGTAGGTCGTTTTACAAATGTGGACATCCTTGGAGTGCATGTCCGCAGAACTGGGTACTGGGACATGCTGGGAAAGGTAGGTCTGAGACTTGCATGTCCTGCCTGTCATTTCAGATGCTCACATGTGCAACAGCAGGCCAGTAATATGTTTGAAGTAGGTATTTGCATGTAGTTTTCTTCGGCCAGGAAATATTAAACATGGCAGTGTATGCATATTTTTCTCTTCCCCCTGGCAGCATTGCAGCCATGAAACAAGCATGTTTTTGTACCTTATTCATGGTCAAGAGCAGGTCTAGGTGTGGACACTTCAACATCCAGAGCCTGTGTGCTTGTGCTGCTCTGAAATTACACCATGAGGTGAAACTCCTTTGCTCCATCCAGGGCCCCTGTGCTACATGGACATTCTCGTGCTGGGGATATCTATATACCCAACTTTCTAAAATTGTTCTGGGGATGTCTCCATGATTTGCACGTCTAAGTGCCCGTTTTCAGATGTCCAACTCACGGTTAGAGCTTGTAAAACGGCCCCCTATATGTATAGAAATGTGAGCTCAAACTTACATGGTGTATCTACTAGCAACTCTGTCAGGTTTAGTTTAGTTTATTCAACTCCTATTGTAAATTCCGGTCCAGTTTTAGTAGGGCGTGTATAAATCTTTGTTACAAAATTGATACGTCCAAAATTCTCCACAAATGTAAGAAGTATATTTTTATTAATCCTTTTCACTTGTTTTTATTCTTTTTTTCAAAATTATTCGTTTACAACATATATCTTCCACACAAGTCAGGCACTTAATCTGTTTCTTTCAGTAGCTTGCAACTCCCACTGCTTTGACATTTGTAAAGATTCTTAAAGAAACAATGTGCCATCGTTTAAAAACATCAAAACATTTTTTTCTCCTAGGTCTCGACGCTCAACTTCGGCGCCTCTAGGCGTTTCAAAATTTATTTTCATCAGGAGACCATTAACCTATAGTAAATAAAATACATACACTCAATTATAATATTCCTTCATTTAAAATCGTCTTATCTAACTAAAAACCAAACTTTAATAAATCTTACTTACATTCTAAGCTGCTGCCCGCGTTCCCCCTCTATCCATTTCTTACACCGAAACGCCGCGCATGCGGGATAGTTATCACTACTCCATTTTTAAATCCCTCTTTAGGTTTCCGGAAATGGATCGTTAAAGACACCTCATTATTAGAATTATACCTTTGTCACATAATTACATACCTCAAATATCCTATTTATTAAAAAATCAATGTTAATTTCAATAACACACAACTTTTAATTTTTAATTTTGAAGACACAAAATTTTTAAACAACTTTATTCAGCTCTATAATTCTAAACCTTAAAACCTCATACACAAGAGGACCATTCTATGGATACATTCAAACCCTTGGGAACAATCGTTTGCAACTTATGTATCCACCACTGCTCTCGGATTAACAAAGTGTCGTCCTGTGTCCTACCTGGTTTTGGTAACTGAACTTGTTCAATTGCGAAACTGCGCAGTTGCTCAAAAGTGTGTCCCACAGATTCGCAATGAGCAACTATAGGGGCCTCTACTCTCCTGCATTTGGCTATGGGGGCGACTTGTGCCCCGTCAGTAGCACATTTCTACATGGACGATTTTGAAACTAAATTTGTGTCCCAGTCGTCTTATGTATCTAACATACTAACCTGGCGGAGGTATATAGATGACATTTTTTTTAATGTGGAAGGGATCTGAGATTGTTCTCCAACAATTTCTACAATGGCTTAATACATGTGAAAAGAATATCACTTTTACGTCTATATACCATCAAGACCATATTACGTATCTTGATGTGCAAGTTACTAGAGGGGTGCAGAGGTGGAATACCTCGATACATCGAAAGGAAACTGATCGTAATACATTTTTGGAATTCTCCAGTAAACATCCTTACAGTCTAAAACGATCCTTACCCTATTCACAATTTTTAAGATATCGGCGAAACTGCTCGAGCACGGCTGATTACAAACAACAAGCGAAAATCCTCAAGAGGGATTTTCTCAATAGGGGTTACCCAGTAAATGTGGTGCAACAAGCGTATTGTAGAGCCCTATATAACCATCGGGCAAATTTGTTAGATCCACCGAGAAAATTGAACCCTGCTAATGTTAATTTCGATAGTGAAAATATAAACTTCATTACAACATATACCCCGCTGAGTCAACAGTTAGAAAAGATAATGAAGAGACATAAATCACTTCTAGAAATAGTTCCAGGATTAGCGATGAGAAAGATAAGATGTGTCTGGAAGCGTGGGCGGAACCTGAAAGAATATCTGAGCCCAGCTGTGTTGTCCCCAGTGCAACGAATAATAGAAAATAGTATGCGGGTGCGAGGGGGCCATAATAAATGTGGGGACTGCGATATATGTGGAATAATGATAGAACAGACACAGTTTTCTTACGGAGATAAAACATTTTTTCTCCGAACCAACACGACTTGTAACACAGAAATGGTGGTATATGCCATATTATGCCCCTGTGGCCTGTACTACATTGGAAAAACGATTCGATCTCTGAAAGTGAGGCTACGAGAGCATAGAAGTAGAATCAAATGCAGGAGAGTAGAGGCCCCTATAGTTGCTCATTGCGAATCTGTGGGACACACTTTTGAGCAACTGCGCAGTTTCGCAATTGAACAAGTTCAGTTACCAAAACCAGGTAGGACACAGGACGACACTTTGTTAATCCGAGAGCAGTGGTGGATACATAAGTTGCAAACGATTGTTCCCAAGGGTTTGAATGTATCCATAGAATGGTCCTCTTGTGTATGAGGTTTTAAGGTTTAGAATTATAGAGCTGAATAAAGTTGTTTAAAAATTTTGTGTCTTCAAAATTAAAAATTAAAAGTTGTGTGTTATTGAAATTAACATTGATTTTTTAATAAATAGGATATTTGAGGTATGTAATTATGTGACAAAGGTATAATTCTAATAATGAGGTGTCTTTAACGATCCATTTCCGGAAACCTAAAGAGGGATTTAAAAATGGAGTAGTGATAACTATCCCGCATGCGCGGCGTTTCGGTGTAAGAAATGGATAGAGGGGGAACGCGGGCAGCAGCTTAGAATGTAAGTAAGATTTATTAAAGTTTGGTTTTTAGTTAGATAAGACGATTTTAAATGAAGGAATATTATAATTGAGTGTATGTATTTTATTTACTATAGGCTAATGGTCTCCTGATGAAAATAAATTTTGAAACGCCTAGAGGCGCCGAAGTTGAGCGTCGAGACCTAGGAGAAAAAAATGTTTTGATGTTTTTAAACGATGGCACATTGTTTCTTTAAGAATCTTTACAAATGTCAAAGCAGTGGGAGTTGCAAGCTACTGAAAGAAACAGATTAAGTGCCTGACTTGTGTGGAAGATATATGTTGTAAACGAATAATTTTGAAAAAAAGAATAAAAACAAGTGAAAAGGATTAATAAAAATATACTTCTTACATTTGTGGAGAATTTTGGACGTATCAATTTTGTAACAAAAATAGTTTAGTTTATTGACATGTCTGCTATACTGCTCTTTACACAAAAATCTCAGCGGTTTACAATTAAAAAATGGCTAAACTTTTAATGGAAGGGTTGATGACAGAGGAGGGGAAAGAAAATAACGTGCACATACTGCATCCTTCCATAAGGAAGAAAAGGGAAAGGGAAAAGCAATGAAGAAATGAATCAGGGGTAACACCATAAAACTCATCACTGCTCAACTCTCATGTGCTGTGTAGCAGTTCATCCTCAAATTTTAACAGTCCGTAACTGAGTAAACATAACAATCCAAAATGTTACCCAAACTAAATGTCCTCTTTAAAGTATTGAGGACTATCAACATGAAAAAAATTGGTAAAAGCGTATCTTGTGCTTGCTATCGGAATAATGTAACACATTTTATGGCAGACCGAAAGGAACACATTCAAACAAATGAGCTGGGACCATGACTGTTCCTAATAATGGATATTTACAGATAATGGGAGTTCCTCCATGTGTTAAAAGCAATGATCGTACAAAGAACTCTTTATTGAGTACCAAAAAATAAACAGTGGTTCAATTTGTACTAGAACACAATACAATGCTAATGGCCCATTACAGATTCAGGTGCCATCCGTCTGCTGATAGGAGAAGCTATTGAATCAGCAGTAATAGACTGCTGCATACATTTTCTTTAAGATTTCCTAAATAGCTTCATCAGTGCTATGTGCCTCATACAATAAAGCTTATGTTCTGTAGCTTATAACATGTATCATTTCCTGCTGCATAATAAAATATTTCAGTCCAGGAGGTTTATCAGTGGGCTCATAATGGATATACCAAACAAAAGGTCCCAGCTGAGGAATTCACAACAGAACCACATAGAGCAAAATCACCAGTACCAAACTTAATAAACATTTTCTTGTTGAACTATAAGCACCAACGATCATTCCAAAGTGGTAGGATCACTCACAAATAAACCATTTAAATTTAATGTATAGTATTAATGAAAAAATCAATGTCCATAACCATATAACAAAATTGCCAACATAATGCCTGTGTTTCGAACTTTATCAAATAAAACAGTTCTGCTTTAGGACCAAATACTTATCTCAGTAACTCTGTAGTACTCCATAGTAATCACCAACTTCTGTCTTGATGGGTACATAATGGATATAGAGTTATCTATGGTGTGTTTTTCTTCTGGATCTGTTCTAACCTTCTCCAGAAGAAGCAGGAAGTCAATCCTCACATACGGGTGATGTCGGCACCGACGGAGCCCACATGGAGCATTTCCCTAGCTTTCAAAGAAAGCCTTTGGGATATGCTACCAAGCATGTGTGGTCCCCTTCCCGCCAAGGGTGCCATCTTGCTCAGTCTCCTTTTTTCCGCGGAGCCCAAGGAGCGTCTGTCCTGTTTCCTGGAAAAATCCTTGCTAATTATCTTTAAAAGTTAGCTTTCCCAGTTTGCATACCAGTTCCTCTTCCTGCGTCGATCTTGGCACTGTTCTCGGCCCCCTTTTCCTTGTTTGATTGAGGCCTACCTCGACCAGCGTTGGCGCCTTTTTTTGCCTGGGGGTTGTCGACCCCATCCGGGTATTCCCCATCATGTCCCCCGGTGGATTCAAGAAATGTGACTGTTGCAGTCAAACCATGTCAGTGACCAACACCCATGACTGCTGCCTGGGCCTGGACCATGCAGCACTTCCTGTGACCTATGCCAGGCCATGACACCTAAGGCCAATAAAAAAAAAGGTCAGAGTTGCAGGAAAAACTGTTCCCCAGGTCCGACTTGGCCCCGGCCTACCCGACACCGAGATCCAAGCCGAGCACTTCACTTTAGGCCCGAGTGTCCTCGGAGTCCCGCAGTGGTGACTCCTCTGAGAAGACCTCAGACTCGGAGAAGAAGAAGAAAAAAGTCCTTGAAGTTCGCTGTGGTTGCACTGGAAAAACCTGGTAAAACCGCCTGGAGAGACTCGGGCAACTACGAGAAGTGCCCTACTAAGGTCCTCAAGAAGGATTCCTCAGCAGGCAGAGACCACGCGAGGTTCCTCGAGACTGTAGTCCTCGTCGAGGACGCACTCATGAGAATGCCGGCGCCAGGCCCAACATCCTCTGTGCCCGTGCCGAAAGCTGCGGAGCCTTCTGGCTTGGAAACCAAAATGGTGGCCCTGGAGCAGAATATCAATGCTATCCTGCCCTGCAGCAGGCAGTGATGGCAGGTTCATCCACATCATCTGCCCTGATGACCGGGCCGGCGACTGGAAGGGAGTCCCCAGTTATCGAGCCGAGCTCCGAGCGCCACCTGCGTCGGGTAAGCTCTTGGCCCCAGTCGAGGTCCTTGTCCCATTCTTGAGTCATCCGATCCTCCCCAGCTAGTTTCTGCAACTCAGATCCCAGGTCCTCTGAAGGCTGCCAACCCCTCGGTGCTGGCCTCAAGCCAATGAGTCACGGGACCTCGGATTCATCATCACCACTCGACTCCGAGTGGGAAATCGACAATGAGGCATTCCCAGAAACCAAACTGCACTGAGAGATTTCCTCAGACCTGTCTGCCCCCCCCAGCACCATTCTCCTCTAGAGGACGTGGCCTTCCATGACTTTGTCAAGGACATGGCCAGAGCATCTCGATATAGACCGAGGCGGAGGAAGACCCATGCACCGAGGAACTGGAGATCCTCCAATATTAGTCTGCACCCAAGGAAACCCTCACGGTGCCCATGCAGCTGATCTTTGAGTGGTTATTGCTCAGAATGTGGGAGACACTGGCGTCTCGACAACATGTGCCGCGTCCGGAAAGGCCAGGGGTTCCACAAACCTCAGCTTCCACATAATTCCATGGTCGTTGAGTCGACCATGCAAAAACGTAAGAGCCAAAAGACCCACTTCTCTGTTCCCCCCAGATAGGAGGCCAGAGCCCTCGACACCCTCGGGCCCAAGTGTTATCAGGGCTCGGGACTGGGTTGCTGGATCCAAGCCTACGAATTATACATAGGTGCTTAGCTGGACACGCTACAGGTCAAGGTCGTCCTCCCCAAAGAAAGGGCAGAACGCCTCAGACAACTGGCAGGAGAGGTGCAACGCCATCAGTCAGTGCTTGCTCGTCTCCTCCTTTGCCTGCTGGGCCATATGGCCTCTTCAGTTCATGTAACACTCTCAGCCCGCTTGCACATGCGGACAGTCCAGTGGTGCCTCTGCTCACAGTGGACTCAAGCCACGGGCAGGCTACAGTACAGGGTCAGGGTTACCCGTCAACTGGCGGAATCCCTCAACTGATGGTGAAATGTTTGCTACCTCCGGGTAGGAATGCCCTTCCAGGCACCTGTGCCTCAGAGGACCCTGACCACAGATGCCTCCCTCCTTGGTTGGGGGCACATTGTGGGGACTGCCGCACACAGGGCAGTTGGTCTCAGGAAGAATCGCTGCTACAAATCAATCTCGTGGAGTTCAGGGCAATCTTCCTGGCCCTATGCGCTTTCTACCACCACCTGCGACACTGGTCCGTACTGATCCAGATGGAAAACCAAGCAAGGTACTTCAGGCCAGAAGGTCGGGGGTTCAAATCCCACTAGAGGACAGCAACCTTGGGCCGGAAGGACTGGGGTTTCTAGTCCCACAGGTGCTCCTTGTGGTCTTGGGCAAGCCACTTAACCCTCCATAGCCCATGTTCCCTGTAAAATAGTTATCTCCAAGTTATAATGCCCTGTTCAATGTAATTTCAGTTTGTTCAATGTAAACCGCACTGATGCAGAATAGCGTGGTATATAAGAGAATGTAAATAAATAAATAAATAAATAAAGTCACCATGTTTTATATCATCAAGCAGGGGGGCACGGGTTCATACTCCCTCTGCCAGGAGGCAGTGGCCCTCCTCTCTTTTGCAGCCTGCAGCAGCATGCTCCCACGAGCGGTTTACCTCCCGGGCAAGGACAACTGCCTAGTGGACAGGCTGAGCAGAATCCTTCAGTCTCAAGAGTGGCGCTTGAACCCCAGAGTGGCAAAACAGCTCTTTTACCTCTGGGGCAGGCCCATGATGGACCTATTCGTCTCTCCAGACAACACGCAGCTGCCTCGCTTCTGCTCGCATCAATCGCACCTGGAGAGAGTGGCAACAGATGCCTTTCTGATTTCATGGTCTGAGGGCCTACTCTATGCGTTCCCACCGACCCCAGTGGTCCCCAGGACCCTCTTCAAGGTCCAGAGTGAGAGGGTATCAGTTATACTAATTGCCCCCAGGTGGCCCAGGCAGCCTTGGTCTCCATTGCTGCTCTCTCTGTCAGTGGCACTCCCAGACCACCTGTCCCAGGAAGGGGGGCTCCCTTCTACACCCCAATCTGGGGTTGCTAATGCTAACAGCATGGCTGCTGAAGGGGTAGCTTTGGCCCCTTTCAGTTTTCCAAGAGAAGTTGAGGAGATCCTACTGGCCTCCCGAAAGCCCTCCAACAGACGGGCTTATGCCTTTAAGTGGAGAAGGTTCTCCACCTGGTGTGCGGAAAAGAGGGAGAACCTCTTCTCTTGCCATGTGCAATTAGTACTCCAGTTTCTACTGCACCTGTCACACACTGGGCTGAAGTCTAACTCCATGAGGGTGCATCTGAGCACGATAACCGCTCACCACCACCCTATCGAGGGAAAAACCCTCTCGGGCCAGCCCTTGTTCTCCAGGTTCCTCCGGGGCCTCATGTTATCCAAGCCCCCTCTCCGCCCTCAGGTGGCGGAGTGGGACCTCAACTTGATGCTCTCACAGCCCCTAGCCACTTGCCACCTGCGGTACATTTCTTGGAATGTGGCCTTCCTGGTGGTCCTCATTTCCTCTCGAAGAGTGAGCAAACTCCAGGCCCTGGTGGCGGATCCACCATATACAAGGTCCTACAAGAATAGGATAGTGCTCCACATGCATTCCAAATTCCTCCCGAAGGTGGTATCTCCTTTTCACCTCAACCAAGAGTTGGTCTTCCCCACTTTTTTCCCGTTGCCTCACACTGGCCGGGAAGAACTAGTACATCATACACTGGATTCAAACAGGCCCTGTCCTCCTACTTACAGTGGACTCGGGCCCATTGCAAAGCTCCTCCGCTTTTCGTGTCTTATGACCCAACAGACTGGGGCTCCCTGTGACTAAGCAAACTCTGTTCACTTGAGTGGTGGACTGTATTGCCCTCGCCTATGAATGAGCTGGCCTCTCCCTTGAGCACCGGATCACAGCGCATTGTGTTAGGGTGATGGCCACATCGGTGGCCAATCTGCGCTCAGTGCCAGTGATGGAAATCTGCAAGGCTGACACATGGTCTTCAATTCATACATTTGCAGCTCACTACTGCCTGGAGAGCGAGTTCCACAGGGACAGTGTGTTTGGCCAGGCAGTACTCCGTAAAATTCTTGGGGTGTAGGCAGCTCCTGCCCTCTGACCCTTCTGTGTTCAGGCTACTGGAGTGCCATTGGACGCTAGGGTCCTGCAGAGTCTGTCATTGGGGACTCTTCTTCTGCAACTCACGCCTACCCCATTGATCACCGTTTGTGCTGTTGTGTTTCGGTCCTTGGCAGCCTGGAGCTAGGGATTCTCATAGGTAAGGACTGACTTCCTGCTTGTTTCTGGAGAAAGCATAGCTACTCATCTGTAACTGGTGTTCTCCAGGGACAGCAGGAATCAATCCTCACAACCCTCCCTCCTCCCCTGGGAGTTGCCTCCCTACCTTGTACTATTTTTTTACTACCATCCTAGCTATGTCATCTGACTGAGCAAGATGGCACCCTTGAGCGGGAAGGTAGCATGTCCAAAGGCTTTTTTTGAAAGCTGGGAAAATGCTGTGTGCGGGATCCATTGGCGCTGACGTCACTCATAAGTGAGGACTGATTCCTGTTGTCCCTGGAGAACACCTGTTACAGGTGAGTAGCTATGCTTTCTTCACTGTTGCACTTTCACATTCTCAAATGCACATGGATGGTCACTTTTATCAATGAAAAACCTGCTGTACTTGCTTGTGCTAGCTGCACTGCAGCACTTCATGATAGCCTCTGCTTACTTAATATACTTTTGGCTAGTTTTTGAGAACCACACTCTCTTCCTTGGAGGAAATGCTGGTAAAAGTGTAAATGGATGAGAACAATATTTTGAAGAAGAATGATGGGCCATTAGGCAGTAGATAAGCTGCTCTTCATCTCCTGATGCTCTGCTGGCCTGCTAGTCTGGGTTATGAATGCATCCATGCTCTGTTATTGGACCAGTAAATAACTGAGAACACTTCCTCTAGTGATAAGCATTTTGCACTTGTAAAGGTTTAGTGTGCTGGATAGCTCCAGGACAATCCAGTTTTGTCTGCCCTGTATCCTTGTTTTTCAGTTCAGTTATTTTCGTTTACCAGTTGAACAAAATCTTCTTAGTACTTCTCTGCAGTCTCATGATCTTCTGCAAGCTTTTCACCAGCAACTCTGAGGCAGATATCCTGATGACTCTTAAATATATAAAGCCAGTCTATAGGATAGTCACATTCCCTTTCTGTCTTCATATCTGTTTGAAAAAACTTGTCCTTTTTTTCCCTTAACATAGGCCCAGACCACAGTTTCACTGCAATGCTGGTGAAACCACTAATACAACAGACTTTCCAGATCAGAATTCTTAGGTTCTCATAACATAGTCACTTGCTGCATAAAACTTTAGAATCTTGTCTTTCTGACGTTTTCTTGGCATGTTGTGCAACCAACACCATACATTTCTCATTGATCAAGTTATTTTTTAGCTCCTCCCCTTTCAGCCGAGTAGTTAGAATGTACCTCTTCATTTTCACTGATAGATGTGAGGGTACATTTTACAAAGGACGTCCAAGCGCAATCTGGGGCATCAAAGCAAGAACATCTGAAAAAAAAGCAGGCACGTGCAAGTTCAGGCATGTTTTTACAAATGTGGATGTACCTGATATGGACGGTCTGTGGAAACATCTGCATGGATATCCCCAGCATAGCATTTCAGAACAGGGACATCTAATAGCATAATGGCTAGAATAGTGGGTTAGGAGAAGGATAACCAGAATTCAAATCCCAGTGTGGGCATTTGTGATCTTAGGCTAATCACTTAATTCTCTATCTTCTTTACACACTCTGGATGTTTTAAGGCAAAAACAAGCACTTTCCTGATGCCTATTCATGCCTGGAGCAGGTCTAAATGTGAGCATTCTTGCAGTCATTCCAGACTTTTCAGAAATAGATTGAGGACATGTAATTCCATTGTGAGTGGAGGAGTAGCCTAATGGTTAGAGCACCTTCTTAGTACCCACTTCCCACTGGCACTCCTTCTGACCTTGGGCAAGTCACTTTACCCTCCATTGTTTTGGAAGAAAAGGCCGGGCAATCTACTTCCAGTGATACATTGCCAAGAAAACCCAGAGGCAGCTGGGTTGTGAGGAGTTGGCACTGACTTGATGGCACTAAAAAAAAAGTCCATTGCACTTCCACAGACACACCTTTGCCACATTCCCTGCCTACTTGAATATCCCCCAGACATACCTTCACCACATCCCTTGCTTACTTGGACATCCCCACATTGGTGATGTCTTTAAAAGCCATTTGTGGAATGGCTTTAGAGACGTCTCCATGATTTAGATGTGCACGTCTTCAGACGTCCGAATCACAACTAAAACTTTTAAAATTGTCCCCCTTTGTTTTCTACCACTTTTCTCTGAAGTATGCGTGTTATTGGACAGCAGGTTCACTGTGACATTTGCCCCAAGGCTGGCATCAGTTTCTGTGGCCAAATATCTTTTGGTTTAGGTTCAGCTTGAGGGTTCAGCGGCAGGGAAATTCTGCCTAGAGCCTAGATTGGTAAAATTGCCATGGTTTAGGCTTCCTGCACCATGATTGGATTTCTGAATGGTGGAACCATGCGGTGCAGGAATAATCTTGCAGTTTGAGAGATCAGTTCGAACTTTCTGCCTTGCACTGCTCCACCATTCAGAGAGCTGATCATGGTGCAGGCAGAATAGTTGAGTAAAATGGGACGAAGGGGAAAGGAGGTATGAGAGACCATAGGTAAAACCTTGGGGTTGGGGGTATAAATAAGAGAGAGAGACACTGGATGAAGCTTGGGGGGGGGGGGGCTAAAGAGAGAGAGAGACTTGGTGAAGCCTGGTGGGGTCATATGAGGGAAAGAGACTGGAGGAAAGCTGGTAGATTTGAGGAAGGCTGGGGAGATTATGAGAGAGAGAGAGACTGAAGGAAGCCTGGGGGTGGAGGTGGGTATGACACAGACATACCCACCTCCATACCCACAGACATTCCCACAGACATACACAAACACACACACATTTACACAGCCCATGACACTCCCCACAGAGAGACCCCCACCCACATCCATCTAGCCGCTGATACCCCTGAGACTTTCTATGAAACACACTAATGAACCCCCCACATGCCTGATTCTGGAAATGAAAGAAATGCTCCATTGTATTGTACTGCTATTGTGCAGTTTTCAACTTGCCTGTTTCTACCCAGTGCACGTGCTATGCTGTTGTTCTCCTGATTCTTGCTATTTAGAAAGGAGGAATCCTCAGTCCAAGGTGTAAAAGAAGAGATGGCTACATCAAATTGGGTAAATCAAAAATGTGTACTGGTAGATATGTTTAAAGTGAATTCTCAGAAATTTGTTGTAAAAATGTTTTGCTACTAGTTCTGAGAAAAGTGGTAGTGAAACAATTGTCCGGATTACTCAGCCAAAAACTAGAGGATCGCTGTATGATAGAGGGGTAAAAGGGGCGCTAAGTGAGGACACGACCATAGCAGAGAGACTGAATGAATTCTTTGCTTCAGTCTTTAATGAAGATGTAGGGAAGTTACCCGTGCCTGAAATGGTATATAAAGGTGATATATCAGAAGAATTGAAAGAAATATATATAAACTGGGAAGATGTATTACAATTATTTGATAAACTGAACAGTAGCACATCACCTGGACCGGATGGTATACATTCAAGGGTGTTGAAAGAACTGAAATATGACATTGCAGACCTACTATTAGTAATCTGTGAACTATCATTAAAATCATCTATAGTACTGGAAGACTGGAAAATGGCCAATGTAATGCCAATTTTTAAAAGGGTTCCAAGGGTGATCCGGGAAACTACTGATGTCAGTACCGGGCAAAATTGTAGAAACCATTATAAATAATAAAATTACTGAACATGGGGGGGCGGAGCCTGATGTCCAGCGGGTAAGACGCTTCGCGCTGAAGCTCCCGAGAGGCCTACTTAGAATCCTGACTTAATACCTATACAGGGGGGGCGGAGCCTGCTGTCCAGCGGGTAAGACGCTTCGCGCTGAAGCTCCCGAGAGGCCTACTTAGAATCCTGACTTAATACCTATACAAACTTACTATTTCGCTCCGGGCTGACCGGGGTACCTCGGGGGGGATGGCGGCCCATAAACCAGCGCGCTTGGACTTCGGGTCTCCTTCTTCTTCTCACGGAAAACGCTCCAAAACAGAGGTGTCCTCCCCACAGAAGATGGTTCCATTTCGGGAAAACCCCGAAATGCACCTGGAGATTTTAGAGGAAATACGCGGCGTGAAGGAATTGGTGCAGTCCAATGGAGAAGCGCTTAGAGCCATGCGGGAAGACTTTGGAGTGCTCCAGGACCGACTTGAAAGTCTCTCATTACGGCAGGACAATATGGTGGGGGTCCTCGACTCGCACGCGGTGCGCTTGGGCACACTGGACAAGGCTGAGCGCCAGATACAGAATCTTCAAAAGGAGTTAGAAGATAGCAATAATCGAGCCCGTCGCAACAATGTGAGGCTCATTGGAATACCGGAGGGGGTGGAAGCGGGAGATATGAGAGAATTCCTGCTCAAAACTCTTCCCTCCTTGCTGAAGATCACCTTTCATAAAGAACTGGAAATCGATCGTGCACACCGTGTTCCTACCCACATGGCGCTCAACCGAACGACCCCCCGGCCTATTATCTTTCGCTTGCTCCGATATCAACAAGTGGAACAAATTTTAAATGCTGCCCGGGCGAACCATCATTTGGAATTTGAAGGTCACAAAGTCTCCTTCTTCCCTGATTTGGCAAAGCCTACCGTTGACCGACGGAAGAAACTCCTTGCTTTTCGCCCTCGACTTCAACAGCTACAGGCTCGCTTTGGCCTGTTGTATCCCGCGAAGCTCCGAGTGACTCTCCACAACCAAACCAGGACATTCGAAGATCCTGATCTACTATCAACATTTTTAGACTCCAAAGAAGCAGAGCAGATGCGCTAATCCAACGACTTGGACTTTTATTTGCCGGCTCTGTCCGCCATTTTGAAGGGCCCGATGCGGCGGTCATAGTCAAGCACAGAGACTACCTGGACTTTCTTTCTTTCTTTCTTTCTATGACTTTTTTGTTTTTTGGTCTCCTATCCCTCCATGATGTGTGCCTCGGTCGGATTCGGAGCACGCACAGTCCTACAGGTTATGTGTTTTTTCAATTTCGGCCTTCTCTGGGGCTTCTCCCCGCAGACACATGGTCGCCAGTAATTTTTGGGGTTCTGCTTCTTCTCTACCGCGCTGCGGTTTTTTCTTTTTTAATGTGGGGCGCTTCATTGTATTATCTAAGCTTATTTTCTTTTATGCCATATGTACAGCCAGATACAGTCAATATGAGGGACATTGTGAAATTATGTGCGCTATCATGCTCAGAATTTTTAACTTGTCTGAATGGCCTTATGTAAAATCTTATCACTCAACGTAAAGGGCATTAATAGTCCAATCAAAAGAAAGAAAATCCTTAGCTATCTTAGCCATGAGCATGCTGATTTAGCGTTTCTTCAGGAAACGCACTTAAACTCTGCTGAAACACTGAAACTCAATGTTAAGCCTTACATGGTGGCTGCCTATTCTCCCGCCGTTTCCAAACGGTGCGGGGTAGCCATTCTGGTTAAGAAATCTTTGCAAGCTACTGTAATTGATACTAGCGCTGACAAGGAGGGTAGATGGGCCCGAGTACATCTTAAGGTTGGAGATAGTGAATTTACATGTATTTGCATTTATGCCCCGAATGTGGACAACCCTGCTTACTATGCAAGTATTGCGCAGTTGGCACAGGCCTCTGCCAATACTCCATTAATACTTGGTGGTGATTTTAATCAAGTGTTAGACCCTCTGATAGATAGACAGCCGCCTAGAACGAGTAGTCCACCCAAGAGTCTTGCTACCCTTACAGCTCTGATGCAAGATCTTGCGCTGGTAGATATATGGAGGCTGCTTCACCCCTCCGACTTGGAGTTCACTTTCTTTTCTGCCCCCCATCACTCCCAATCTAGAATAGATTTCTTTCTCATTTCCAAAGCACTGATTTCTCAAGTAGACACGACTAGGACTCATCCTCTCCATATTTCAGATCATGCTGCCATATCTTTATCATTACATGTCACTGCGCGGGACGATTCTCCCCGAGCTTGGTTTTTTGATAGATCCTTACTGGGTCAAAAAGATTTTCAGGTTGATATAAAGGCCGCTATCCAAGATTATTTTCATTTTAACTCACCCCATGACACAGCGAGCTGGGCTTGGTGGGAGGGTTTTAAAGCATCTATCCGCGCAACTATAACTAGCTATCAAATTCGGCAGGGGAAACAAAGAAAGCAGCATTTACTGATTCTAGAGCAGCAGATACAAGCTGGGGAGCGTCTCCTCACGTCTCGTACTGACCCATGTATTTTACTCCGTTTACAACGCTTGCGTTTTCAATACAATCAGCTTTTGTACACTGCTGCTGTTAAAAATATTGAATCACAACAAGGGCTATATTATCGGGAAAATAATCGTGCTGGCAAATTATTAGCAAATGCCCTAAAAGGTCAAAAAGAAGCCAAGCGTGTTACCGCCCTCCGTAATCCGTCGGGGGGGGGGGGGCTTGGTCACTAAAGATACCGAAATCTTAGAACTCTTTCGTGATTTTTATACTCGGCTTTATCAATCTGAATGTGATTTTGAGCCAGATGTATTTGAACGCTTACTTTCAGGGGTACAAAGACCGACCCTATCTGACGAAGATAGAGTGGCCTTGGACACACCATTTACTGTCTCAGAAATTTATTCTGCTATCAAGAAATGTGCCTCAGGTCGAGCCGCAGGCCCAGACGGTCTCCCTGCTGAATTCTACAAAACCTTTCACGCTGACTTAGCTCCAGTTTTGAAACTTTATTTTTCTGCTCTGGCCGAGGAGGGTTCTCCTTCTGGGTCCTTTTCAATGGCAAATGTAGTAGTTTTTGAGAAAGAGGGGAGAGACCCGCAACTAACAGCTAATTTTCGTCCAATTTCCCTCCTAAACGCGGACTATAAAATATTTGCCACCATTCTCTCTACCCGGCTCTCTGATAGGATGCCTACCTTAATACACCCAGATCAATGCGGTTTCATTCCTGGTAGATCAACTGCTGACAATGCTCGGACTCTATGCCATGTACTGACTACCGCAGTTAATCTTGATCGCCCATTTGTTGGCCTCTCACTTGATGCTGAGAAGGCCTTTGATCGCTTAGAGTGGCCCTTCCTGTTTGCAGTCCTCCGTTGGTACGGATTCGGGGAAGGTTTTCTCCGTTGTCTTCGCACCATGTACGCACAACCTACAGCCAGTATATGTGCCAATGCTTTAAAGTCTCAGCCTTTTCCCTTCAACGCGGCACTCGCCAGGGATGCCCACTGTCTCCACTTCTCTTCGATCTTGCACTCGAACCCTTGGCTTTACTAATCCGGCAATCGGAGGAGATTCATGGAGTCCCCTTCACCCATAGGGAAATCAAAATTTCAGCGTATGCTGATGACCTTATGCTTTTTGTCTCTATAGACTCAGTACCGGCTGTCCTAGAGCAAATTGGTAAATACTCACAACTGTCCGGTTATAAGATAAATTGGACCAAGTCAGTAGCCTTTCCATTAAATCCTTTGCTTCATCAGGCAGATATGCAACCCTTCCCCTTTTTATGGCAACCTCGCATGGTCAAATACCTTGAGGTTCACTATTGTTCTCCTTTGGAAGACACTATCTCCTTCAATGCCAAAGACTTAACCTCTAAAGTCCGGGCGCTTACTCACCGCTGGACTCCTTTAACACTTACCTGGTGGGGTCGATTAGAAACCATAAAAATGATGATTGTTCCGAAAGTGAATTATATCTTAGAAATGTTGCCCTGTCTCTTACCTCGACGTATATATAAAGATATAGAGGGCCTTCTGACTAGATACTTGTGGCAAAACAAGACACCTAGGATAGCGAAACATAAGCTGCAAGCAGATAAGGAAAATGGGGGTGTCAGATTCCCTGATTTCCTGAAGTATCATCAATCTTTTCTTCTCAAACAAGGCGCTCGTTGGCTGGAAGATCCAGTACCGAGTAGACCTGTGTGGCTAGACATAGAAGAAGACCTTTGCAAACCGATTCCTCTTACTTTTCTCCCTGGTATGACTCTCCCATCAGACTCCCACTTTCCACCAATGCTTTTAGACACCTTAGGTGCCTTTAATAATCTTATGCAATCTTTAGACTCCCGACTCTGTCCGTTAGACAAGCTCCCACTTTGGTACAATACTCGATTTCGAATACAAAATAAGCCGATGGCGTGGAGCCCCTGGTACACTAGGGGCATTTGGATTCCTAGTCAGTTGTTCCATGAAGGTCGCTGGAAAACTTTTAGTGAATTGCAAATTGAATTTGGTCTCCCAGCGAAACACTACTTTCAGTTGGTGCAACTTCAGCATTGCCTTCGGAGTGCTAAGGTGCTCCCGCCATCGGCCTCCCCTACACAAGGTTGGTTGGAGACTATCCGATCTATCGGTAGTTCACGGGGTTGTAGCATCCAATTTTTACAAAACCTTATGTAATGCTATAACTAGAGATACCCCTATAGCGCAGAAAGCATGGGAGAGAGAATTGCATGTGACTTTGACCCCGGAGCAATGGAGCCTTGTCTGGAGTAGAGTGACACGGGTCTCCCGATCCGCCTCACTCACTCAGACACTCTTCTTTCTAGCCCACCGGTGTTTTTACACTCCTGACAGATTAGCCAAATGGAACACTACTCAGGGCAATAGTTGTTGGACATGTCATGCGGCCATTGGTTCACTACCTCATGTTATGTATGAGTGTCCCGCACTACAGTATTACTGGCGTCGGGTCTGGGGTCGTATCCAGTCTATTTTGCACTTTCAAGGGCCCCTTTCTTGGAGGATAGTGGGACTTCGCTCAGCTGCGGGGATCCCCTCTCTTCCAAAAACGGCTTACTTCCTTTTGGACTTTATGCTTGGCATTGCTATTTCCCTAATCACGAAATACTGGAAAAATAGCTCCCATCTGAGCCCCAATGAATGGTGGAATCATGTCTGTCTCTACAGTAAATATGAACAAATACCTCGTATGTTTGCTTCCCCCATTCAGACTCCTCATCATCGGTCTAAATGGAAGATGCTCAATGACTATGTACATTCTGCTCAATGCTCTCATCTGACTGTCTAAATTTGTATATATCTTTGTCCCATGATTATTCTGTATCGCAGATACTCTTTTGATTGTTTTGATGTATAATCACTGTTGTTTGGAAGCGCTCACATGCTGACATAATCAGCTAGAGAAGAAGCGTGGGGGTGGGGGGTAATTGGGTTTACTTTTCTTTATTGTATACTTGTTTTGTCTCCTTTGGTGTGTTGTTTCTTTTGTTTGTTGCAAAATGAAAATAAAAGTTTAAAAAAAAAAAATTACTGAACATGTAGATAGCTACAGTGTGGTTTAATGGGAGAAAGCCAACATGGATTTAGCCAAGGAAAGTCTTGTTTTACTAATCTGTTATATTTTTTTGAAGGTCTGAATAAACAGGTAGAGAAAGGCGAGCCGGTCAATATAGTATATCTGGATTTTCAGAAAACCTTTGACAAGGTCCCTCATGAGAGACTCTTGGCGAAATTAAGTCAGAGGATTGGAGGCAGTGTAGTATTGTGGTTCAGGAACGTGTTAAAAGATAGAGAGTAGGGCTAAATGGGCAATTTTCTGAATGGAGAAAGGTGAATAGTGGAATACCCCAGGGATCTGTGCTGGGTTCACTGCTTTTTAACATCTTCATAAATGATCTGGAAATGGGAATAATGAGTGAGGTGATCAAATTTGCAGATGACACAAAATTATTTCAAAGTTGTTAAAACACAAGAGAACTGTGAAAAATTGCAAGAGGACCTTGATAAACTGGAAGACTGGACATCCAAATGGCAGATTAAATTTAATGTTGACAAGTGCAGCTATGCACCTAGGAAAGTACAACCCAAACTTTGGTTATACAATGCAAGGTACTACCTTAGAAACCACCACTCAGGAAAAAGATTTAGGCGTCATCATGGATAATACATTAAAACCTTCCGCTTGGTGTGCAGAGGTGGCCAAGAAAGCAAATATAATTCTAGGAATACTAAGGAAAGGAATGGAGAATAAAACCAAGGATATTATAATGCCTCTGTATCATTCCATGGTGTGACCGCACCTTGAATACTGTGTGCAATTCTGGTTGCCATATCTTAAAAAGGATATAGCAGAATTAGAAAAGGTACAGTAAAGGGGATGGAAGGGATACCCCAATGAGGAGAGGCTTAAAAGGTTAGGGCTCTTCAACTTGAAAAAGAGACGGCTGAGTGGGGATATGATAGAAGTCTATAAATTAATGAATGGAGTAGAACGGGTAAACATAGATCAGTTGTTGACACCATCAAAAATTAGAAAGGTTAGAGGACATGCAATGAAACTACAGCACAACCCACTTAAGATTAATAGGAGAGAATATTTTTTCACACAACGTGTAATCAAACTCTGGAATTCGTTACCGGAGGATGTAGTAAAAGCTGTTAGTGTAGCTGGGTTTAAAAAAGGTTTGGATAAGTTCCTGGAGGAAAGGTCCATAAACCATTATTAAGGAGGACCCGGGAAATCCACTGCTTACCTCTGAACAAGCATTGTGGAACCTTTGTGCCTTTTTGAGAATCTGCCAGGTACTTGTGATCTGGATTAGCCACTGTTGGAGACAGGATCCTGGACTTGATAGACCTTGGTCTAACCCAGTATGGCATTTCTTATGTTCCTATGTTCTTATCTTCCTTGAATTTGATGAAAGCTGAACTAGGAAGCTCCACTACATCTTTTCAGGCATACCTGATATTCCATGTTTTGGTCTTTCCTCTTTATCAGTTTCTTGGATATACGGTACCTGTAGTGTTTTATAGTATCAGCTCTGGAGAATCCCTAGTCTTTGAATGTGCCGATACCCTCTATTAGACCAAAACAAGAATAACTCAGGGGAGAGTTGAGGTGTGGCCTAGTGGTTAGGACAGTGCGCTAAGAAGCAGGGAAGTTGGTGTTTAAATCTTGCTTTCCTTTGTGAGTTTAAGCCACTTGGCCCTGCATTAGATTATATCCAGTGAATCTGAATATAACTGGTGTTGAAATCAGTTTTGGAAGGGTGGGTGATTAAATCCAAAGAAGATGATGTCCATGAAATATTGAGCCCAAATGGGTCCCTCCTTCAGATGCTGAAATCGTTTGTAGAACTATAAATACTATAAACTCAAAATGCCTATTTCATATCATACTTTTCACCATATATTTTGTCTTTTATGCACCTAGTTTTCACACTTTGGAGATCTCAGTGTTTTCTTAGCTTGTTTCTTATAGCAATTTATTAGCAGGGGAAGAAGAAAGAGAAGGAATCGAAGTTTTAACGGTGAAGTAATGTATGCTAGATTTTTTTTCAATAAAGTAAGAATAGATCATTGACATCATATAGAAAAACAGGAGGGTGCTCTCATACTGTATATTTTTCCGCCTTCCTATCCCACTGTTAAGAGTGGAACCTTTTCGTATGTAGTTATGCTGCAATTTTCTTTCTGCCTCCTGCAAACTTGAAGGATGAGGGTTGATTGTGCAGTATAAAAAGGATATTAGGTCTTGGAAAACATGCTTCTCCAGAGTGTGTATGGAATATGGCATGGTATGTAGAGATCAAACATATACACACAAATCCCGGAGGTACACACACTTTAACATTCATGTGGGTACAAGTACAAGCAATGCAGGAAAGCCAAAATATACAAAGGAATGGTACATTTTTATTCATTTAGGCATAGTAAAAAAAAACCTATAGGTGTTTTTACATTTCTTTAGTCTTGCTGACAGCATAAATTTTGAACTGTCTGCAGAGATTCTCTGCTTTATATTAGTCCTAGGACAGGCATGCACATGTTTGCGGGCAGTTTTTTCTTTTGGGGTCCACCAGGGTCACCAAATCTCCCCCCTCTTGATAAGGTGTATCAGGGGAGAAGGGGACTGAGGCACCAGAGGTCCCTTAATCCTGGTCTTAAGGGGAGGAGGATTAGAGTCAGAAGGCTATACTAAACTCTTTATCTTGGTTTTGGACTTACTGCAGAACATGATTGGTTAAGGGAGATTTGGGGGAGGCTTCAAAATAGTCTCCACATTATTGAGGTTTTCCCCTGCTGGGTGCATGGTAAATAACATTTGGAGGACATCATACTGTGTGCTTGCTAAAGCCAAGTTTGTATATGATATTTCCTTTTTTACATGGAGGTAAGTGCTAATTTCAGGATAGTGTGCATACTAGTGGTTTTAGTGCACACTAAAGGTATAGCGCATGCTAAACAGCTTTAGTGTGCATATGATCCTTTCATGCTTATCGCTTCAAGTGCTGACCTATAGGGATGTACATTTATATTGAAACGAATGGGGAAAATGCAACAAATGAATCCCTCCATCACCCTTTCTCCCTCTTCATTCTCAAATCCAAATTTTCAGTGGCCGCCACTCTTTGGATAATGCCACTGAATATACAGATTTATTTTTTTATCTGCAGTGGCCAGCATTTACAATACTCTGACTGTTGTGGGATTAATTTTACCCTCAATGATTTCAGCTCTCAGCTGATATCATTGGTATCAGTTGGACCACCACTGTTTGCTAATTCTTCAGCTTGTTAATTCACAGCTACCTCTCGTCATTCAAACCAGGTAAATTCATTCCATTTATATCCAATGTAGCTTTAGTTAATAAACTCAGGGTTCAGTGAATGTTCTTTAGTTTAACAGAAGGTCTTAGCTTTCTCCTAGCTAAGTACAATATTGCTCTTCAAAGACTTCCTGTCTCAGTCCTTTTCTTAGCAATAATTAAACTTCCCTTCTACATAGAGAACAATCCATCGGTGCTTCATTACACCCAGAATCTTCCTCACAAGGATCAATGTGCATGTCCTCTTGCACCATACATTGCTTATCTTCCCCTGGGTTTTCAACAACACGTTCAAACTTACTGTTTTGTAGAAACTTCTGTAGTTCCTCTAAAAGCTGCTCTCCTGGATAAGAACTGGTTGTACCTTGAGAGTAGGCTTTTGTGTCTTGAAACAGTT
The DNA here is from genome assembly GCA_033557465.1 of Ichthyophis bannanicus. Lineage (NCBI taxonomy): Eukaryota > Metazoa > Chordata > Amphibia > Gymnophiona > Ichthyophiidae > Ichthyophis > Ichthyophis bannanicus. The sequence goes on from CM066033.1 coordinate 553,406,404, forward strand.
TCTTTAATACTTTAATTGTATTCAGGTCTATCTCTCTGCTCGAGGCTGGGTTCTGGTTATCTCTGTCTATAACTGCTTGCACCCACCTTCTCTCAGCTTGGGTTCCTGGAACCGGGTTTTGCACACTCTGCTCTGCAGTCTGGCTGAGCTCATTAGCAACGTCCCCAGCTATCCATCTGCTGGACTCTGAAGCAGGTGTACCTTTCACCTTAGAACTGCTTCTTTGGTTGCTAGAACCTTTTTCCCACGTGGAGTAAAGCTTTCCACGTCTGCCTTCTCTTGGCTTCCTTGAACCAGGCTTCACTGCTCCTGAACCCTCGGCTTCACAGCTGCTGGAGTCTCAGCTGCTCTTTCTCCTTCTCCTCCCTCTGCTCTCACTGAGGCCAGCTTAAAAAGCTGCTTTCCTGCTACCACTCCCTGCACATGTGCCTGTGATTAGAGCTCAAACCTGCACCTACGTTAGGGCTTGGGCGTGGCTCAGCCTCAGCTAGTATGTGTTTCTTTAGTTTATCTGAAGCTTGAACCCTGTGGAAACCTTGCCTGTCTCTTGTCTTAAAGGCGTGTTCCCTATTTTCCTCTGTTTCCATCTGTTCAACACCACTCTCATCGTCACAGGCCCCTTATGCAAATGAGGCCCCACACCCAGTCTCCGCAAATGGCCCCACACCCCCCTTGGGCCGCCCTTGACCCTGGATGAAGTATTCTCCTGATGGATTAATGTTGATAGGTTAAAGGTCCATGCTATGTAAAGACAAACAAGCCAAGAGCAACTGAGAATCAGACAGGGGATGTTAGATGGTATATTGAAGCCTATAGAGTTTAGTCTCTACAATGGAGGGCCAGAACAACTGAGATTGGTGAACTTTACTGCCTGTTTAAATCTTATTTTAGATAAAGTTGTGCAAGACAATTGTATGTTGGTTGTGAAAGTTACTGCTTAGAAGCCCATGGTGAAGCATCCATCTATGTTGGTAAATAAAACACGTAAATGTTACACTAATGTTCTGCCTCATATATGGAAAAGAGAAAACTGTGCTGAATGATCTTCATTGCAATCATGTTTCCATTGCTTTCATCATCTTACTTGACCTCTCTGCTGCTTTTGATTTACTAGACCATAATATCCTTCTCACTTGCCTCTCTGATTTTGATCTTGTTGTTCTGTCCTCGCTTCTCCTCCTTTCTCTGTGATCACTCCTATCAGGTCTTCTTTCACAATACCCATTTCGCCCATTCCTCCCTCCCCTCTGGGATGCCTCAGGGCTCAGCACTTTTCCCACTGCTCTTTAATGTCTTCCTGAGTCCCCTAGCCACTCTTATGCAGTCACTTGAAGTTCTCATCTACATCTATGCAGATGACATCCTCCTTATCTTCCCTACCGACAGCCTAACCCCTGTTCTCTCATTTGCAAATGCATCACTTGAGACCATCTCTAATTGGTTATGGAATAATTCCCTCAAACTGAACTCTGTAAAAACCACTGCCACTTAGATCATTGGGTCCAATTCTGCTCTCTTCTTGGCCTCCACCCTAAAACACGTTCTTATTTTTCTCTACTCTTCTTTCAGGTATTTGGGAGTCCATATTGATATCACTCTCTCTTTCTCATCCCATATAAGTGCCACTATCAAATCATCTTTCACCGCCCTCCGTTATTTTAGAGCTTTACGCCCATTATTAGACCAGTCATCTCTCACTACTATTCTTTTGGCCACCATAATCTCACGCCTAGACTACTGTAATGTAGTCTATGCCAGCCTTTCTCGATATCAGTTAAAAAAATTGCAAGCCATACAGAACACTGCAGTTTGAGCTCTTTCCCAACACTTGTAAATTCAATCATATTACCCCCCCTCCTCATACACCATCACTGGCTACCCCTTGCCCAAGGATACTAGTTCAGAATCCTCATTCTTGCCCATAAAGCACTGGCAGGAAAAGCCCTACTTTACCTATTCACCCTTATCACTCCCTATGCTCCTCCCTGCTGCTTGTAGTCCCTCCGTGACCACAGGCTGGTCATTCCCTGTCCTCCTGGCACCAAGCTTGAATCTGTGCACTGTTCCACTTTTTTCCCTTGCTCCATCTATTTGGAACTGTCTTCCCTCTCACATTTGGCTGGAACCCTCCCTCCCAAAATTTATAACTTTTATTTATAAATTTTCCAACATAGGAATAACACGGAAACATAGCAAAAACACGATTATACATAACACATAACAAAATCCCCCCCACCCACCCAAGCTCTCGAGGGAAGAGAAAAGAAAGTTCATATAAGTAGCGCATTTAGGGCGTCTCCACAGATCAACATTTAGGCCCTTAAACTAGACACATTACAACTAGAGCGCTGGATCTCCAGAAAGTAACCTCTCATTTAGCTGACTTCTGACTGGGCTATATACTGATCTAAAAGTGACCATCTATCAACATTTAGCTCACCCCTGTCAGGATGATGAAGCTTGCTATACAATCTCTCATACTTAGAGTATTGACATACTAGACCCCACTATTTGCCCAAGCTCAAATTTTGAGAATTTTTCCAATTAAGTAAAATCAGCTTAAAGGCTATAGCCATCATAAAATTTAATAAAAAAGCTTTCTCTTTAGTCATATGCTGGAAAAGCTCCAAAGATCTCAAAAAGACCACATTCTTAGAGAACTTGTCCGATATGCCCAAAATTCTTTGGATTTTATCCCAAATCGCCTTCCAGAATCGCAGAACAAAGGGACAATCAAAAAACATATGCACATAGGTACCTTTCTCTTGCTAACAAGACCAACATTTCCCGATGGATGATTTATCCCACTTAGAAAGTTTTACGGGCGTGATATAAGCCCTATGAAGCAGAAAGTACATCGAATGTGTAATAGCCGCCGAACGTGAAGCCCCAGTTACAGGTCCCCACAAACTCTTCCAGGAGCTCGGAGGCAATGACCGGGATAGATCTGACTCCCACACTTTTAACAGTCCCCCAGGGCTTTGGGAGGCATAATCTCTAAACATAGCATAGAGCCTGGAGATTGGGCCCTTCTGACCAAGCGCTGCTTTGATGTTTTTAAATAGAGCTCCCTTGGCTGCCAACTCCCTAACTTTTGTTTTTATTAGGGAAGCAGAGATACAATGCTTAATCTGCAACCATCAGAAATAGCTGTCCGCAGGAAGAGAAAACTCCCCTCTCAAGGAGGCAAAATCCTTCCACCCCTTTTCTCCAACCAACTGCCCCAACGTCCAAATGCCCCTCTCTTGCCAACATTTCCACGCAAACTTCCTCCCTCTAATTTTAAATTGTGGGTTCCACCACAGCGGAGTCATTTTAGAGGACTTGCCATCACTATCTGCCAGTTGCTCCAGTTTTAAAAAGGCGGCCTGAGTGGCCCGGATCACGGACCCCACTGTTCCCTCCTCTAGATGCAACATCCCAAGCATATGAGTCAGGGGGTACGGAGTGGCCAAACGAGCCTCTACTTTAAGCCAACTAGGGCCTTGGGCCATGCCTTCTGTGTCCAACCATGCAGCTCCCTGCTTTAAAAGAAGAGCCTGATGGAACCATTGAAAATCAGGAAAATGAACCCCACCTTTTTCCCTGGAGGCTTTCAGTTTCCTACTGGCAATTCTAGGTTGAGAACCATTCCAAAGGAACCTCATAAGGCTTCTCTCCACATTTACAAATACATCGCCCGGCAGGGAGAAAGGGAGCATGCCTAACACATAGTTTATTCTAGGCGCCAACACCATTTTAATGATTTCTAATCTTCCCCACCAGGTGAGATGCAACGGAGACCAAGCCAGAGTCTTGTTACGGATCATCTGGATTAACTCCTCCACATTCACTTGGATGGTACGCTCCACCGAGGCACAATACCATGCTCCCAGATACTTGACGCACCCGGACTCCCACCGGAAAGGAAATGAGGCCATTAATCCCGCATTTGAGCAGCTATTAAGCGGAAAGGCTACTGACTTAGTCCAATTAATTTTATACCCCGAGATATTTGAGTAAGCATCTATTAACGCTAATATCTGTGGAACCTCCGAGGGCTGTGTAAACAGAAGAAGGTCGTCCGCATATGCGGAGAGTTTCACTTGCAAACCACCAAAATTAAAGCCCTTTATGTCCTTGTTATGTCTAACTGCAATGGCTAAGGGTTCTAGCGCCAAATTGAAGAGCCAAAGGGGAGAGGGGACATCCCTGTCTAGTGCCTCTGTGCAAAGAAAAGGATCGAGATAGGACACCGTTGGCGAGGACACTAGCATTGGCTTTTGCATATAATGACCTGACCTTACTAATAAAACCCTCTCCTAGGCCAAACTATTTCAGAGCTGAGAAAAGAAAAGGCCACTCTATCAAACGCTTTTTCCGCGTCAAGGGAGAGGGCAACAAACAGGGACTTTTCCACAGCAGCCCTGTCAAACAAATTGCATAAAAGCCTAGCATTATCGGAGGTTGATCTACCCGGAATAAACCCACATTGGTCAGGATGCACTAACTCCCCTATGACTGTAGTAAGCCGCTGTGCCAGCATGCTCGCAAAGATCTTATAATCAGCATTTAACAAGAATATAGGCCTATAATTTACGACTCTACTGGGATCCTTGCCAGGCTTTTCTAAAACGACTATCGTGGCTTCCGAGAAATTACCCATATTCCCTTGCCCCTCCACTAATTCTTCAAAATACAACATTAAATATGGAATCAGTTCTTTACTCAATACTTTATATAATTCAACTGGTATCCCGTCAGGGCCAGCAGCTTTCCCCGCCTTCATAGAGTTAATTGCCCTAGACAGCTCTTTGCTCGAAAAAGGTTCGCCAAGCCTCTGAGCATGCTGGACCTCCAATTGTGGATGTCCCAACTCATCCAAGAAGCCCGCGATCTCCTCAGGGTTCGCCACTACCTCCTTAGAGTACAATTTAGTATAGAATTTGGAAAATTCATCTAAAATTTGATCATTATTAACATACCTCGTCTGATTATCATCCACAATGGAAACAATCCTTGATTTTTCTCGCTTCCCTCGCAAAGTTCATGCTAAGAGCTTACTAGCTTTATTTTGCTCTACATGATATCTGGCATCCTGTTTCAACATAACTTGTTCAATTTCAGAGCTCAATATTTCATTATATTGGAATCTTAGTCTTTGCAACCTAAGCAAAATCCCAGAATCCAGGCGCCTGATCCATAACCTCTCCCCTGCTTTGATCTGATTCTCTAAGGCCAATAACTGGGCCCTCCTTCTTTTACCCTCTTTGATCTTGTAGCTGGTGATAGTTGCCCTAAGTGTGGCCTTAAATGCCTCCCACCAGGCCCAACAGGCAGTATCACCCAATTTATTAACCTCAAAGTATAACCTGATGGAACCCCTCAATTCATCCTGAAAGGAGGGCTCCACCAACCATGCTCTATTAAATGACCAAGGAGGGCTAGGTTTGGCCACCTCTTGCACTAAAATTTTAATCGTAATAGCTGCATGATCAGACACGGACATGCCCAAAATATCTGCTCCACAACTACACGGAACCAAGGATCTAGATACTAAAAAGTAATCTATCCGAGAGAGGGAGTTATGCACTGGGGATAAAAAGGTATAGTCTTTATCAACCGGGTGGAGCAGTCTCCATAAGTCCACTAACCCACAGTCCTCCATCAGGGCTGAAAGAGCCGTTCCCGCATGAGAGGGCCTCTTCGCCCTCCCTGGTTTACGGTCTAATAGAGGCTCCCTAACCACGTTAAAATCCCCGCCCATGATTATGGGGTCCGAGTTATCCCTCTGTAATGTACTATTTAAATCTCGAAAGAAGTCAGGGTCATCTTTATTAGGGCCGTACAGATTGACTATTAAAAGGTTAAGATTCCCGACCTTAATTTGAGACAGGGACCACCTCCCCAGGGCATCTTTACTGGCATTCATAATCATTGCCCCCAATTATTTACGTACAAGCGTGGCCACCCCATTTCTCCTTCGATCAGCCGGGGAGGAGCCAACCAGAATATATTGCTTATCCTCCAACTTCCCAGTTTCCTGCAAAGAAAGGTGGGTCTCCTGCAAGAGGACTATGTCCGCATGTTGACGGTGACAATAAGCTAATATTTTTTTCCTTTTCATTGGCGTCTTGATACCCTTCACATTCATGGATAAAATCTTAAGCCCATCAGCCATTACTTCTAACAGAAATATCCTTACCTACGACCTGTGGAAGATGCCCCTTGACATTAAGACCCACATTCTTCCCCAGAGAGCCATCCCTTACCCCCCAACAAAACATACAACAACAGCAGCTTGGGTGAAACTGCGAGACCATCCGGCATAGCGCAGCCTGGCCCCAAAACCTTTTCCCACCATAAGACTCACGTTGTACCATATACATACAGGCAAGCAGGGAAAGAAAAAAACAAACAAAAAACCCCAAACAAACTGGCAGGCAATAGTGAGAAACAACTCTTCCCTTTGACCCCAATCACAGAGGCCCGCGCACCTCTATATCCCCTGACCCTGACAATGCAATCAATCCATTCAAATTACCTCAGCCAAACAAGTCCTGAACGCTGAGGTATAAGTCAAATGGGATTATCTTGAACTGTAATTACATACAACATATCAGATGTTTCTGTCAGGATGTCCACTCCCTCTGACAACAGACAGCATGTGCCAGGGTTATCAAAAACTTAGCTTGACTGCATAAGCAAAGCCTCTTGGTCCAATAAGTACCCAGCCAGTGCAGCAGGATCCTCAAATATTTTAGTAACATTGTTCAGGGTCACCTTGAAATACGTGGGATTAAATAGGCCATATCTAGCCTGAAGGCGCTGGAGACGAGGCCTCATCACAAGAAATTGCTTCCGTTTCTCAACGGTAGGCTTGCTAAAGTCAGGATAAAAAGCAACCCACTGCCCTTCATGCTGAAGAGGATGACAGGCTTTTGCTGCCGCCAAAATTTGGACTGCATGCTGATGCCTCAGCACGCACAGGATCATTGGGCGCGGGTATTTGGCTCTTTGATTAGCTATAGACGGCAACCGGTGAGCCCTTTCCATTTCCAGCGGATGGGAAAATTCAAGCTTCAATAACTTCGGTATAAATGACTCCAAAAAACGAATGGGATCACCTCCTTCCGCCCCTTCTGTTAGCCCTGTAATACGAATGTTGTTGCGGCGGGCCCTATTATTCATGTCCTCAAGGCCTCTTTCAAGCCCGTCAAGCTTGCGTTGGATCTTAGGGATCTGAGCCAAGCAATCCTTGTGCTCCGCCACAGTCGCTTCCACTCCCTCAACCCTGTGCATTAGCCTTTGCAGTTGGACCGTTAGCTCTTTCAGATCCGCCTGCATTATAGTAAGGGACTCTCCATTTGAATCCACCTGGCTGCGCACCGCCCGCACCTCTTTCAATATTTCCTGCAGGCCCTCTGCCGCTTCTTGGGTAGGTGCCATCTTTTGCGGGGATAGCGGGTCGGTCTTAGATCTTTTAGTGCCAGCCACCGTGGCAGCGGCAAAGTCCAGGCGGGTCTGCTTGCCCCCAGACATGATCGCAATCTACTGCACTGAAGTACCACCAATTTGAGCCGGTGGGCCTGCCAGTACAACCAGGATTCACTGACTGAGGCCAGGAGAGACACTCTTATGCCGCCATGCCGGGACCTCGCAGGCTCCGCCTCCCTCCCTCCCTCCTGAAATTTAAATCCCTTCTAAAAACTTACATTTTTGAACGGGCCGTTTGCCTGACCATCTACTAGGCTGCAGCCATGACAGATGTTATGGAGTCATGGTTTCTAACTGTCTACTCTGAACATTTAGTTTGAATGTCTACTGCTTCCTGTCTTTACTATTGTCCCATCATCTTTCCTATCATATATTGTAGTTCCTGTCAAATTGCTTTTATCTTGTAAACCACCCCGTATGCCACAAAAATGGCGGAATATTAAATGATAAATGATAATGACCAACCCGTAACACCAGTTCATGATTTTCATCACATAGAGATAGTGAAGTGTGTAAAGTAGTAATTTTGATCCATTTTCTTCTTTGACAAACCTTTCCCAACAGGAGACACTATGCAGAAGTAACAATTGCTGATATGATCTGTCGGCTCTCTCAAAATCATTGTCACTGCAAAAGGCATGGATTTCCTTTTTCTATTCTACCACTGGTGAAGATTTGTTGCACAATGCTGTAGCATATGTGTGGGGCCCTGCTTTAGTACTGATTTCCAATTTTGCAGCCAAAGTAAGGGTGGTAGGCTTTCTTAATTAAAGCAGTGTTTTTGTGATGCAAAAGTCACTTCACCACAAATATAGCAGAGGTGATCTGCATTGTTCAAACAATTACGAGGCATCTCTTGTTTTGGCTAAATAGAAAAAAAAATCAAGCACTGAGAAGACTGATCTACAGCCCAAATACTACTGACATATCATGTTCATTAAAAAAATGTTGCACAATTTGTTCTGCAGAGTGATATAATTAAGCTGAGTTAGGATTGTATCATCTATGACTTCTAGGAATACCATGATGCAATTCATATTATGTATGATGCAATAGCACCTTCAAATTGCATCATTCATTAATTGTTTTGCCTGAAAAGCAAGTACTGCCCAAACAAAAACATAGATTTATCACAAATACAGTCAAAAATGTGAATGTATTTTAGTAATTTATGATTTAAATTGAGATCCCTTCCCATTATAACTCACATATCAACACTTCTGAAGTTGAGGTTGTATGTACTGACCTAGTAGTGTAAATTGAAAACTAGAGCCAATAAACAATTTTAAGCATCATTTTCATTCTCAGCAACCCAGACTTAGTAAAGTGTGACTGAATTTATTTCAGAAGCATTTTGGCTGTAGAACAGTGTTATATAGCCACTGAATGGGAACCTCTGCTCCCTCTTTGAGTATTTTGGGGCACCAACTCATCCCTTGCCTGTATGATATACTGGCTTCCTATTCATCTAGTGTTTTTTGAAAAAATAACTATAATGAATATGCAAATAATATGAAAATGATATGCAGATATGGAGATGAATATGCAAATATACCATCCAACCCTTTGCCCCCTAAATGAAGCAGTCAAACTATGCCCATGTCAAAGATCCATCCCATAGCTGTGATGATGTATCTTATTCCTTGTTCAAGATATGGTTGTAGTCTCCTCTGAAGGATCTAGAGTAGAATCTTGATGGTGTGTGGGATCAGAGTGACTGAGTGATAATTTCCACATCAATGTATAGTCACAACAAATTGCTACATCACAATTTATTTTGCTGTGCTTCTGCATTGGGTTTTCATGTCAAGATACTCAAGTGGTATATTGCCAGGCCTCCTTCCGTGTAGGTAATCCTGGTGTTGCCATTGTCACAGAAATGTGATCCAACAGTGGCCCACACTAGTGCTGCTTAGATGGGTGGTTTGTCTTAGAGGCATTAATAAAATTAACGCCCGCTAAGTGTCTACTGCCCTTTTATTTCTGTGTACAATGACACAACACACATTATTTTATTAATATGCGTACATCTTTAGTAATGCCCCTTAGTCTAGCACCTTAGCTGAGACATGTCCGTCGTGGGAGATCCTGCCAGTAGTTAATCTATTGATATTATAGCTTTCAGCATCACTAATGCACGCAAGCCCTTCGACATGACAAGCTGCAAACTAAATTTGTATCAAGTTTGTATAAAAAAAATAAAGAAATATATATATTACACCTTTTGGATGCCAACTATAGCACTGTAGACAAAATATGATATGGCCTCTTTTTGGCTAGTTGTTTCAGTGGACCTGGAAGTTTGCCTCCTGCTCTTTTGGACTTCTCTCTCGATCAGGATAAAAGCTTGGATTTTGCACACAACTTCCCAGGAATCTTTCCCCATCAACTCACCTAGCCCAGTCTTTGCAGAGATGATTTTCAGACAGTTACCATGCAATTGGACTCCTTCTGGAACCCTGCATGGGCCCTAAACTCTGCCCACCAGATGTCAGCATTGCATGGTAACTGAACCTGGGTTCTCCACATGGCAGTGTGAAGTGCTGGCCACTGAGCTGCTGGGACAATTTTTATGGAATATTGTTTTAGCCGGTAAAAATATTTTAATCATAGCTACTTATCATCAAGTTTGTGTAGTGCAAAGACATGCCCAGCCATACTTAGGGACTGATGTCGAAAATTAGTGTGGCCTTTACACGCAGATAATACAACTTTTAGGCGCATCTTACCACCACGCCAGATGCAGAAAAGAGATGGACGTGTATGTAAACAGCAAAGGAAAAGCAAGCGCACACATAATGCCAAGAGTATTTAAATTGCAGGCATTATGCCTATAATTCTGGCCATGAGGAGAACGCTTAACATATATGGCCTAAAGTGTTCTGCTGTGTTGCTGCTGTTTTTGTAATGAACCTGACTTATTGAAGCCCTTTAAACTCACAGGTATCAGCAATGTGTCTTCCTGCCAACAAACATAAATTCGTAAACCTGAGTAGTTTGTGGCAATGACCTTGTTGCTGAAAGCAGGCATGATTTCTTACTGTGGTTCCTAAATGAACTGTTGATTTATTTAACTAGGTTTATATACCGCTTTTCTACTAGTTGAAGCGGTGTACATTCAGGTACTGTATATTGTGACAATGAGAGCTGTGTTGAGCCGATGGAAACAGAGGAAAACAGTGAATATGCCTTTAAGACAAGAGATAGGCAAGGTTTTCACAGGGCTAAAACTACAGCCAAGCAAAAGAAGCACATACTTGCTGAGGCTAAGCCACACCCAAGTCCTAACGTAGGTGCAGGCTTAGACTCTAATGACAACCACCTGTGCAGAGATAAGGGTGTGGTAGCTAGGAAGCAGCTTTTTAAGCCTGCTTCAGTGCAGAGAGAAGAGAGAGCGGAAGGAGGAAGGAGCGAAAGAAGGAACAGGAGAGCAGGGAGACGTGGGAAGCTTAACTCCATGTGGGAGAACAGCTCCAGCAACAGAGGAAACAGTTCTTGTGTGAGAGGTACGCTTGAACCGGAGACCAGCAGATGGGTAGCTGGAAAGGTTTGTTGATGAGGTGGAACTAAGTGCAGTGTAGAGTGTGCAAGAGCCAGTTCAGAGAACCCAAGCTGCTAGAAGGTGGGTGAACGCAGTTACAAACGGAGGTGACCAGAACCCAGCCAAGGGCAGAGAAGCAGAGCTGAACACAGGTGAAGCATTAAGGCAGTTGTTCCAGGATAAGAAGCCCCACTCTCAAGATACAACCATTTCTTACCAGGGAGAGCAGCTCTGGAAAGAACTCCTGAAGTTTCTACAAAATAGTAAGTTGGAAGGAATTACTGAGAACCCAGAAAGAGACAAACAATTTGTAAGGCAGGAGGGCATGCAAATTGACCCTTTTGAACCAGATTCTGTTTGTGATGAATCTCCAATGGATTGTTCTTTATGCAAGAGGGAAGCTTGAAAGTTGCTAGAAAAGGACTGTGAAAAGAAGTTTTTAAGAACAATCTTTCACCTAGCAGGAGAATGCTAAGAGCTTCCATTAAGGTAAAGAACTTTGCTAAAACCAGAGCTTGATAAGTAAAGCAGCATTTTGATAAATGACACGAATTTACCTGTGCTAAATGAATGGAAAAGAAGCTGTAATACATGTGCTGAAATGTTTGCCGAAAACAGCTGCCGTGTTTAAAAGTGTTTTCAGTTCTGCAACTCCAGTTGTACTTTTGTTTCCTGTAGGCTTTTCATTTGGAGAAGGATCCTTTTTGCCTGCGTTTGAATTTAATGCTCGGAAGGAAACCCAAAATAAAATTCTTGTTTTGCCTTAACAAACCCCAGTGGTCACATACTACTTTGTCCTTGAGTAAACATAAAGAACTACAAGTCCCAGGATTCCCTGCTGGAGGCAAAGTTGCAAATCTTTATTTAAGGATAAATATGGCAGCCCTTTGCCTGTAAGCCTCTGGCCCAGGCAGGGGGTGACGACAATATATATTTTTCCCTTGCCCCCAGAGGGCTCACAATCTATGTTTCTTTGTACCTGGGGCAACAGAATGTTAAGTGGCTTGCCGAAGGCCACAAGGAGCACCTGCCCCAACCACTAGGCCACTCCTCCTGTTGATGAAACAGATTCGTAATAAGTACAATTTGTTAAGGTGATTATGAAGATTTAGAATTGGGGCTTCACCCACATTATAATTATTTTTTCATTATCAAAATAAGATAGCAGACAAAATGCAAACATTTTTTTTTGGGTGGGGCTCATTCTGCAGTGTGTGCTTTTGAGTCAGTGCTGACTCCTGGGTTTTCTTGGCAGTATGACCAGAAGTAGATTGCCAGACCTTTCTTCTGAGGCAATGGAGGTTAAGTGACTTGTCCAAGGCCACAAGGAGTGTTAGTGGGAATTGAACCCTGGTCACCAAACCAGTGTTGTAACGATTAAGCTACTCCTCCATTCTAGTAATGCATTAAACCCGTGTTGCATTTTATGTTGCTGGTTGTGGTGTTTTGTTATAAGATAGGGAAGCTTTTCACATTTTGCTATTCTCCTATTAATCTTTGTCTTTGAGTAATAAAAAACAGCTGCCTTGTGTCACATTCATATGCCTCAGCCAATGTCCAGAAGCACTGACTCTGCTGAACCTCAGCCTGGTATGACTGCTGCTTTAGCTTCAGCCAGTTTGGATCTCATCCTGCAGAACTCGGGCTTGCACATCTTCCTTCCTTCATCGGGGCGGGGGACCTTTCTTGCAGACTTGGTGCAAAGGCAGTGTTGCTAAACAGTGATGAAGGGGTGGGGTGCTTCAGTGCATCTTCTGAACTGTTGCGGATTGTGCCCCCCCAAAAAGGCTCAAAATATTACAAGTGTTAAGGAATTATGAAACTAGTGTAGCTATGCTGCAGGAGACGAACTTGGATGAACTTGAGCATGATAAATAAAGGTAGCAGTGGATGGGAGAAGTGCTATATGTGTCCTTGGACTTGGCACAGCCGTTTGTTTTAGTGAGTCTGTCTCATCTAAAGTGAGAGGAGTAGTGAAGGATCCAGGGGATGACTTTATTATAGAAGAGGAAAATTGCTTGGAAAAAGCATTGTGTTAGCCAATATACAGGGTGGCCCAAAAAAGTGAGAACATCTCGTAAATTAAAAGCTTAAATAGTTTACTTATTTACCTTTTAAAGCTATATAATGTCTTTATTTCGACAATTTCCAGTCGCAGTTTTTTTTTTTAATTTGTCAATCGTTTACATCTGTCTTTTTGAATTTTTAAATAACGTATATGCTACGAGATGTTCTCACTTTTTTTGGGCCACCCTGTATATGCTCCTAATAATTATGACCAAAAATTCTTTACTGTGTTGGCCCTGAAACTCTTATAGACTAATTCAGGTCCCCTCTTGCTAGGTGGCGATTTGAAGTGTTATGCATGAGCCAAGGCTAGATAAAATCACAGTGCCCACATGAGAAGAAAATGGAACATGAATTTGAATTTTAGATTTCTTACTTGACTTTTCAAAAAAAAAAAAAAAGCAGACTCATTCAGTCTGCTGGATGCCTTGAAGACATTTCATCTCCTTGAAAGGGGTCTAAGCTCATGTGTCCCAGGCCCATGGTATCCAGGTAGATCTTATATAGAGTAATGAAAGCAGAATTTAGTCCTCCCAAATTTTCAAACTACTCTCCAATTTGGGTGGATCTGAACTGATAGAATTTCAGAAGCGAAAACAGATGCAGATGTTCCCCACCTCTGTGGCTGGGGAGAAGAGATGTATGATTTAAAAAGTTGTGAGAATTTCAAGAAAACAGTTGGGAGCACACAACCTCCCCATCATAACTGAAAATGATATTTCCCAAAAGGCATAAAGGCACATTTTAGAAAGGCCGTTTAGGTGCCCCCTGGGATATATAAGTCAAAACGTCTGAAAATCCGTGGGGGGGCAGCAGAGAAGGTGCGACACTTGTAAATCCATTCTTAAACTGATCTAGCTCCACTCTGAAAGAGAAACATCTCCATCAACGTACAAGGCGATGGGATTGTGCAGGGGAAAGGGCAATCTTAGAAATGTACATGTGTGAAATATCAACGTTGGCTGAACCAGCAACATAGACATGTCTGTGTCAGCATTTCAGAACGTGCATGTGAATATGTCGCCACACACACATCCAGACCCACCATTTTGCCAACTGAGATGCGCAGTTTAGAAACCATTATAAAAGTATATAGATTGATGTTCACCTGCTATCCTTCTAAGAGGGGAAGAAAAATATCGTGGCAGTGAGGGGGAATGCCCCTTTCAAACTTACTGCTGAGGGCTGGCTGAAATGAGCACTTTTGAAAAGCCTATTCGCGCCGAGAAGCAGGTCTAATATGGAAGTGTCTGCTGGAGGGTTTACACATGCTGCACTTTTGTGAAACTGGAGATACATATGGCGATTTTTGTTGCTGCTCTGGACATGCCTCCACCATGTCCCCATGTGATATGGATGTGATCGTGCCAGGCATGTGTAAATTCGTGATTTTTAAAAATGGTTCTTGGGGCATGGATGGTGATTCGCACGTGTGAATGGGCATTTTCAGGCATTCGAATCATGAAAGAGCTTCCAAAATGACTCCCTTTATGTTTTACAGTTTTACTCTTTGGCCTGCTTTAAAATGATTTGCAAGTGGTGAATGGATTGGTATCAAAGTTTTTCTGGGGAGGTCAAAGGGTACAGGTATGTTCTGAAATGTCCAATGGAGGACTGGTTGTGGGGGATGGATTTTCTGAACAAAAGGAGAGGTAAAATTTTACAAAATTAGAACTGGAAATAATAGTAAAACCAAAGATTGAAAGTGCATTTGTTTGAAAAATTTCAACAATTGGTAGTATATTTAACTCTGGCAATGATAGAATACATCAAATTGGTGGAGGGGTGCTATATGTTAAAGAGGGCATTAAGTCAAGCAGGAGAAAAAAATTAGCAAGAAACAAAATACATTATTGAATCTCTATGAATAGAAATTCCATGTAAAAAGAGGAAGGGAATAGTGTGTGTGTGTGTGTGGGGGGGGGGGGGGGTGTACTACCATCCACCTGGCAGAATGAACAGATGGATGATGAAATGCTAACAAAAATTAGGAAGGTTAACAGCGTTTACAACACAATAATAATGGGTGATTTCAATTACCCCAGTATCAACAGGGAGATAAATGACTGCTTTATGGAGCAGCTGGTTCAGGAACTGACATGAGGGGGAGCAATTTTAGACATAGAGCCCGATTCACGAAGGGACACATCCGGGCCATCTGGATGGCCATGAGCAAGACGGGCCTGTTAGGACCTGATTCTGGACCACAGAGCATCGGGCCTGAGGATGGACTAGCATGCCCCTGCCTGCCTGCGGGGATGGCCTCCCTGCAGGCGCCCCTGGCTCACATGGCTAAGACCCCCTCTTCGCCGCTGCCTGACCCATGGCTGGCCAGCTGGGGCCTGGAACAAGCGGTGGGGGAACCCCTCTGCACTCTTCCCTGGCCCCGGAGGGGATTCCCAGACCCGATTTGCCCACCGGTGCTGATTATTCCACCTTCAAGGATGTACATCCTGCTGGCTCAGCCTGCCTCTGCTCTGCGCAGATCTCGCCCTCTCCTGACCCCGCTGACTCTCCCCATTCTGCGGCTCTAGCCGTGCGGGGAGAACAGGAGGGGGAATAGGGTCCAGATGGGTTATGGGGCTGCACGTCCCATGTCACTCTGAATTGGGCCCATAGTCCTTAGTAGAACACAGGATCTGTTGCAAGAGATAACAGTGTTGGGGCCACTAGGAAATAGTGATCATAACAGGGATAGCATACCTACTGTATTAGCATTTAACTTTCAAAAAGGAGACTGATAAAATGAGGACAGTGATTAAGAAAAAAACTAAAAAGGAGCAACTGCAAAATTAAGGGGGATATTCAACATGATTACAGTGGTTAGCACACCTGCTAACCACATTAATCGTGGTTACTGGGATATTCACCTCCACGGCACAGACAGACCCCTGTCCTGCCTTCTGGATAAAAGAGCTATGTAGCGAATTCAGCCCGTTCATAGCCAGACTCATGGACCTGTCTTTCGCAACTGGCTTGTTCCCCCAAAGCCTCAAACACACATCCATCAGTCCATTGCTGAAAAATAACAAGCTCGACCCTCAGAAGGTTGAATCATACAGACCTATATCGAGCATACCACTACTAGCCAAAATAATTGAAAAAGAAGCCCAATGCCAGATACAATGCCACATTGATGACACCGCCCCACTGGACCCCTGCCAACATGGATTCAGGGAATCCCATGGTGTGGAAACCCTACTCACTACCCTCTTCAGCAACATAATTACCGGAATCGATAACACCCGCCAAGGGTTTGTCCTCGTCTTCTTGGATATAGCCGCTGCATTCGACTCGATAAGCCATGAGATCCTCCTGAAGTGGCTTGAAGAGAAGGGTATCTGTGACACAGCACTAAACTGATGCAAATCATACCTGTCCGACAGATGGCAGCACGTACGCTAGGAAACCTCAACATTGGAACCCTTCCACCAGAAGCAGGGCGTCCCACAGGGTTCCTCCCTCTCCGCCCTGATGTTCAACCTTTACATGCAGCCAATCTGTAACCTCATCCGATCTTTCAAGGTTAACTGCCTGATATATGCCGACGATGAACTACTCTACATGCCTTTCTTAACCGACCATCCAGACTTTTCCCCACTGACAGACTGCTTTGACGCAGTGGCCAACTGGCTCCAGACCCAAAACCTCTGAATACAGCACAAGAAAACAGAAGTTCTGTTTGTCACGAAGAACCAAGAATTCATCCCTCCAGCCTGCCTAAAAGTCAAGGAAGCGGAGCTACAAACCAAGTCCACAATCCGATACCTTGGGGTCACCTTAGACCAACGCTTAGACATGAAAGCGCACATTAGCAACATGGTAAAAGCAGTCTATCATAAGATCCGGACTCTCAGACACTTAACGCTCCTTGCTAGAACCAGACGACTTCCGGACAATCTATCAAGCGCTGATCATCCCACATTTCGATTACGCCAATGCGATCCTACAAGGGCTTCCACGAGCCATGCTGTGTCCACTCCAGCTAGCAATGAATACCGCAGCCAGAGTGCTACATGGCGCCTCCAGGCGCAACTATGTGATGCCCATCTTGAAACAGCTCCATTGACTCCCTATCCACAGCAGACTCACCTTCAAGACCCTACTGCTGACCTTCAAGGCCATCAACGGGCTCTCCTCCGCCTCACTCACAGAGCTCACCCACATGACTCCCCCCAACAGGGCCAGAAGATCTGCAGCAATAAACTCACTGTTAACCCTAAAACAGTAACTCAGTGCACCCAGGCAACAGTAAACCGGGCATTTAGATTCTGTGCACCCAGATGCTGGAATGCCCTACCACCTGATATCCGGGCAATCCCTGACCTAATATAATTCAGGAAGGCTTTAAAACACCACCTCTTCCTCAAACACTACCTAGACGTAGGTGTACCAACAACCATCTCACATACACCAACACACCATCATTAATCTACGATAGGACCTGATATGAAGCCTATATGTAAATAGTTACCCCAGTTTATCCAAGTTTTAAGCACCTGTTTTTTGTAAATATGGAACAGTCCCCTGCACTGTATAAGTTTCTGTTTCATGTAAACCGCACTGATGTCGAATAGTGCGGTATAAAAAAGTCTGTAAATAAATAAATAAATTCTGGGGCACTAATGCGGTTAATGCTGCTGAATATCTGTGGTTGCCGCCACTGAACACCTCGTTGCTAGCTGGCTAACTTTGGGGCATTCTGGGGGAGGAGCGGCGGCGGCGGCACCTGGGGATAACCAGGCCATGGCAGTAGTGAGCTGCTGCCTGTTTCTTGCTAAGCAATGAAAGTTAGGCATAACTTTCACCTCAGAAGCTAACGGCAGTGACTGAGTATTGCAGCTGCCTAGTAGCTTCTCTGCTATCTGGCCAACCCAGATATTCAATGCCCATGGCTAGATATGGCCCTGGCAGTGAATATCTACTTCTTTAATTCAACGGCGATGACTAGCCACTGCAGCCACTGAATATCAGGTCCTAAGAGTTTACATCAGGCCTGGGTGTTATTTAAAAACAATATCTTGGAAGTCCCAACCAGATGTATTCCATGCTTTAAGAAATATAAAATAATCAATAGAGTGGAATGGGTAAATGTAGATCGTTTGTTTACTCCTTCAAAAAATAAAAAGACTAGGGGACATTCAATGAAGCTAAGATGTAGCACATCTGAGACTAATTGGAGAAAATATTTTTTCACTGAACACGTAATCACACTCTGGAATTTGCTACCAGAGGATGTAGTATAAGTTGTTAGTTTAGCTAGATTTAAAATAAATTTGGACGAGTTCCTGGAGGAAAAGTCCATAAACCATTATTAAATAGGACCAGGGAAATCCACTGTTACCCATGGGACAAGCAGCATGGAATCTGTAGCATATATCTTTAGGGAACCTGACAGGGACGTGTGACTAGGAATGGCCACTGTTGGAAGTAGGATACTGGGCTTGATAGATCCTTGCTCTGACCCACTATGGCATATTTTATTTTCTCATGTTTTTAAAGGTGGAAGGAAGGCCTTATGACAGCTGCCATGGTTTAAAGGTGAGGTTGGAGAGGCTTTTATAGCCAAGAAAGCATCTTTCACAAAATGGAAATCTTTCTGAGCCAGATGATGAAAACAAGAAGCAACATAAGCACTAGCAAGTTAAATGCAAGACATTGATAAGGCAGGCAAGGAGAAAATTTGAAAAGAAGTTTTCTGTGGAAGAAAAATGCATAACCATAGCAATCTAACCTCAATCCTTGAATTGGCCTGCTCTTCCTTTACTAAGGAAACCACACATCATCCTAGGCGACTTTAACCTACTCTCACTTCATGTCACACAAACTACTTCATTCCTTGACTCAGTGGTTGACATGGGCTTCCGGTAAATCATTAATACACCCACACACACAAAGGGAAATACCCTAGACCTTGTATTTCTCCCAAAATCTGCTACAAAACATCCCTTCTACACACCCCCTCTTACATTGCAAGTCCCATGGTCCGACCACTACCTAAAATACTTTGCCCTCCCCATGATCTTCTCCACCCTCCCAGCCTCCAAACACATGAAACCTAAATAAGTGATTTAAACGATTCGACAAGGACACCTTCCTAGAAAACATTTTACCTCAACTAGATACGCCACCATCAGACCTTAATGCCACCCTAAATATTTGGAACACCACAATACAAAAAACTACAACACCCACAAACACTCACATAAAAACTACTCACAAACAGTCTGAGAAACGGTACTCACATGAACTAGTAAAACTGAAAAAAGAACTAAGGAAACTTGAGCATAAAAGGAGATCTACTTAAACCTCAGAAAATAATCTCCTCTACCTAACCTCTCTTAATACATACAAAGAAGCAATTAACAATGCTAAGAAAGATTACCACACGAAGATCCTTTCTAGAGCCATCAACTGCCCAAGAGAACTCTTTGAAATTGTTAAATCATTAACCAAAACCCCACAAACTAAACCAAACAAACTCAACAACAAACCACAAATACTGGCTGACTACTACGCAGACAAACTAAAAAGAAAGAATATCGTACTCACCACTCACTCCACTGAACCCCCACAACCCATAACACATGGCACACTTTCCATCTAATAGACCCAAATCATCTGCTGAACACAATCACAAACATCAACACCACAACCTCTCCGCTAGACGTAAGTCCCATTGCATGGATCAAGGCAACAAAAATGGAACTAGCTCTTTACCTTCTCCATATAATTAACCAATCCCTCCTCCAAGGAATCATGCTAGAAGACCGTAAACTTACCACTATTCGGCCACTCCTAAAGAACAAAACCCTCAACAAAATGACCCGAGCTCCTATAGGCCCATAACTAGCATTCCATTTGTTTCCAAAGTAATTGAGAAGGTTGTCCAATTACAACTCCAAGACTTTGTTGACCTAAACGCACCTCTAGATGTCCACCAGTATTGTTTCTGCCTGTTCCATGGCGTGGAAACACTTTTACTAGCCTTATTTGACACACTCATTCGTGGAATGGATGATGCAAAACAGGTGTTCATTCTTGTCTTCTTAGACATCGCATATGTGTTTGACAATGTTAACCACAACATCCTTTTCTCAAGATTAGCTCAAATTGGAATAAGGGGAACAATTTTCCAATAGTTTAAATCTTACATCTCCAACTGGACACAACAAATACAAGTAGGCCAAGAGACATCTTCTACCTTCACCCAGGAACAGGGAATAAATACCTCAAGGATATGTCCTCTCAGCTCTACAAGTCAATTTATACCTACAACCCATCAGCAACATATTCAGAAAATTCAAAATAGGGTATCATATATATGCAGATGATATCATGTTATACCTCCCCATAGACAAAACGAACCCCACCCATCACAACCTATCAGCTTGCATCAAAGAAGCAGAGAACTGGCTAAACACTAATAATCTCAGCATTAACTTCAAGAAAACTGATGTATTATATATCTCGCAAAATCAAAACTTTACCCCACCAATCACTCATCATTTGCGACACTATGCTCCCAGTGAAACAAGAAGTAAAGTACCTGAGAGTAATACTTATAAATCCCTCAGCATGTCAGCACACATAAAGCAAACAACCAGAACCATATTTTTCAAACTAAGGATCATACAACATCTGAGACCCCTAATTGACACCCATGACTTTAGATCTGTAGTGCAAGCCCTTATCACCCCCCACTTTGTCTACTGTAACAGCTTGTTACAGGGAACAGTTAAAAAGAATTTGAATATACTCCAAATGGCACAGAACATCACAGCCAGAATTATATAAAAGCCCAATTAGCATATCACATTACTCCCATTTTACATAAACTCCATTGGATATCAATACAAAGTAGAATAAAATACAAAACCTTAATGACCACTTTCAAGATAATCAAAAATATTGCTCCATCATTCCTCACTACCCTAACACAATTCCCAACAGATACTAGATCCAGAAGAGGAAACATACAGCACACTCTTATAGTTCCAATATCCATTCGCAAGACAAAACAGATCATAAGCAACAGGGCATTCTCATACATAGGCCCATTCTATGGAACACTCTCCCAGACATACTCCAATCAATTAAAGACCTCCAAACTTTCAGAAAAGAAATTAAAACACTTCTTTTCATTGAATACTATGGAAACCTTGATGGGAATAACAGCCCCGACCCATCCCAACTCCACACAAATTGAACCTATCAAGTTTTACCTATATCATATCAATAGAATTATAAGCTTCCAAGTGTCCATTTAAGAAAAATGCAAAAATGCA
The DNA here is from genome assembly GCA_033557465.1 of Ichthyophis bannanicus. Lineage (NCBI taxonomy): Eukaryota > Metazoa > Chordata > Amphibia > Gymnophiona > Ichthyophiidae > Ichthyophis > Ichthyophis bannanicus. Next base: position 553,427,776 of record CM066033.1, read on the forward strand.
AGTCTGGTTTGTGTAAATCATGTACAAAGTTCATTTGTAAATAGTTATTCTACTGTTACATTTTTGACACTGTTTGATGTAAATTGTTTGTTTTATTGTAAACTGCCCTTGATCTTCGGAAGGGGAGGTATAGAAAAATATGGCAAATAAATAAAATAAGAAAACTTTTTCAAGTACATTCATAGCAAAAACCAGTGAAAGAGTCAGTTGCATCATTAGATGATAGAGGGGTTAAAGGTTTAAGGGAATACAACACCGTAGTGGAGAGACTGAATGAGTTCTTTGCTTTGGTCTTTACTGAAGAAGATGTAGGAAAGTTACACATGCCAAAATTGATATTTAACGTTGATATATCGGAGGAATTGAAACAAATCTCGATAAATCAGGAAGATGTAATATAGCAATTTAATAAACCAAAAAGTGGCAAATCACCTGGCCCAGATGGTAAACATCATCTATAGTACTTGAAGATTGGAGAGTGGCCAATGTAACTACAGTTTTTAAAAAGGGATCAAGGGAAGATCCAAGAAACTACAGACCAGTGAGCCTGATGTCAGCGTCAAGCAAAATGGTAGAAACCATTATAAAGAACCTTTCTAAAACTATTTACATAATAATACATGTGGAAATAATGAATAAAACTTCTAAAAAAAAACCTTAATGATTTTAATAGACCACAACTCAGGCTATGCATCCAGCACTGCAATTTGTGAATTCAATTAATTTACATTTTAAAATTTTGGTGATCGTACTGTTTAAATATAATATAAAAATTTTAAGAAAAAGATTTTCTCTATTTTGTAGACTTATAAAAAGTGCAGAGTGAATGTTATCATTTGTTAGTCTGTGGTGTAGCCAAAGGTGGGCCTGGGTCGGTCATGGCCCCCTCCACTTTGCATCAGATCCACCTTGTCAGCAGCAGCAGAACAGTCAAGTGAGATGAGGACAGGCTTGTACTGCTTTGTGCCCACCCATGTTAATCCCAGGTCCCTCCAAAAATCAGTCCTGGCTATGCTACTGTTCTTAGTCAAAGACTGACAAGCAATCTATCCCTCTTTTTATGTAAATTCATTATAGCTAATGCTTTTGCATAGGAAATATGATACAAGGATAGTTAGCTACACCTGATAATGTGTCATTGAGTGTTCCATGCAATCTGCTTTTTCAGCAAATGCAAAACAGCACAGTCACCATTTTTAAAAGCCCATTTCCTGTGGCTGATGGGTGACTGTTAAAAATATTTTTGCAAATGGTTTCTTCAACCATGATACAAAATGGCTTTTAATAGAAAAATAGAAATGGAAAACTGATCCATAGGTTATTATTAAGCTGTACCCTGTTCGGTTTCTATCGGTTATCATATGCATTGAGCAGTTGAATATTGCCAGCTATACATGTAGTAGGGCAGAACGCTCATGTTCCATCCCTGCCGCCTCCCTTGGAGCACAAAAGCTGTCCTTAATTAAACTGCTTACCTATATGAATAGCAGCTGAATATCTCCACTATATATACAGCTCAGCAGTCATTTGTATGTTTCGCCTTGACTATGGGGGGGTATTTTAGAAACTCTGTTTGTGATTTGCATGTCTGAAAATGCCCATTAAGATGTTCCAATCACAGCCATGTCCAAAGAGGCATTTTAGAAAGTCCCAAATTAACACGACTACGTCATAAGGGAATATGATGAAGGTGTGTCCAAGGCATTTTAAAACAACATACACATGTGTGTCTGAGTTTTCAATGGCACCATATGTCTGAACCCACCAGTGGACACGTCCATGTCTATAACTGCTATCAAGCATGAATAGCTATCTGGAAAGTGCTCATTTTGGCAACCTTATGATTTGTACAGACAGGAGGAGAACGCCTTCTCACTCCCCCAATAATTGTTGCTCCTTCAAAAAAAGCAAGCCAATAAATAGAGGGGCCTTTTTCCTAGCTGTCGCACTGCAGCATATCTCAATTTGCAAAATAGCAGGCCGGGGCATGTATGTGTTGAGAACGTTCTGAAACAGTAACATGGAGATGTTTATGTTCTTGGAGTTCATGCAGTACCGTCTTATTATTAAATTTTTTTGAGTAGGCTGTAATATGATAGTGTTGTTTATTGAATGTTGAACATTTCTTGTGGAGTGCATGGGTTGGTAGAGAATGAGGAGCATCGTTATGGACCTCTGTTTATAAAAAAGGAGGGGGAATGTACAAACGTATGCAAATGATTAATGATGTGCATCTGTATATCAAACACAAATGTACACAGTGTTTCAAAATGTTAGTGAGACTTTAATAAACAAGTTTAAACATAAAGAGGATAATTTTTTTAACTGATCATGTGGGGGAAAAGTCCATGTGGACTCGGCCAAATTTTCAAAGTGAAAGTATAAACATAGAAAATGACAGCAGATAAAGGCAATATGGTCTATCCAGTCGACCTATCCATTAGAACTATTAAGATCTACAATCCCTCACAGATTCTCTGTGCTTGTCCCATGCTTTCTTGTATTCAGATACAATTTTCACACCACCATCTCCACTGAAAAGCTGTTCCACCTTTTCTGTAAAGAAATATTTCCTAATACCCCAGTCTATCCCTTTTCACCTTCATTGATAATGCAGGCAAAGAGAGAATTTGAAAAGAAACTTGCTGTGGAAGCAAAAACGCATAATAAATTTTTTTTCAAGTATATTCATAGCAAAAAACCTGTGAGAGAGTCAGTTCAACCACTGGATGATAGAGGGGTAAAAGGGGCACTAAGGGAGGACAAGGCAATAGTGGAGAGACTGAATAAATTCTTTGCTTCGGTCTTTACTGAAGAAGATACAGGGAAGTTAACCATGCCTGAAATGGTATCGGAAGAATTGAAAGAAATATTGATAACTGAAGAGTAGTAAATCATCTGGACTGGATGATATACATCCAAGGGTGTTGAAAGAACTGAAACGTGAGATTGTAGACCTATTAGTAATCTGTGAACTATCATTAAAATCATCTTTAGTACCTGCAGATTGGAGAATGGCCAGGGTAATGCCAATTTTTAAAAAGGGTTCTGGGGTGATCCAGGAAACTACAGACCAGTGAGCCTGACGTCAGTACCAGGCAAAATGGTAGAAACCATTATAAAGAATAAAATTACTGAACATGTAGATAGCATGGTTTAATGGGAGACAGCCAACATGGATTTAGCAACAGAAAGTCTTGTCTTACTAATCTGTTAGATTTTTTGAATGTGTGAATAAACAGGTAGACAGAGGTGAGCCGGTTGATCTACTGTACCTGGATTTCAGAAAGACTTTGACAAGATCCCTTTGGAGAGACTCTTGGCCAAATTAAAAAGTCATAGGATTGGAGGCAGTGTAGTATTGTGGATCAAGAACTGGTTAAAAGATAGAAAGCAGAGAGTAGGACTAAATGGCCAATTTTCTCAAAATGATTTTTAACATATTCATAAATGACCTAGAAATTGGAATAGCAAGTGAGGTGATCAAATTTGCAGATGACACAAAATTATTTAAAGTTGTTAAGACACAAGAGGAGTGTGAAAAATTGAAAGAGGAACTTGATAAAATGGATGACTGGATGTTCAAATGGCAGATGAAATTGAATGTGGATAAGTGCAGTGTTATGCATCTAGGAAAGAACAACCCAAGCTACAGTTACATGATGCAAAGTTTCACATTAGGAACCACCACCCAGGAAAAAGGAATCATAAGGAAAGGAATGGAGAATAAATCCAAGGATATTATAATGCCTCTGCATCGTTCTATGGTACGACCGCAACTTGAATATTGTGTGTAATTCTGGTCGCCATATCTTAAAAAGGATATAGCAGAATTAGAAAAGGTACAGAGAAGAGCCACCAAAATGGTAAAGGGGATGGAAGGATACCCCTATGAGTAAAGGCTTATAAGATTAGGGCTTTTCAACTTGGAAAGAGACGGCTAAGGAGAGATTTGATAGAGGTCTATAAATTAATCAATGGAATGGAACAGGTAAACGTAGATCAGTTGTTTATGCCATCAAAAAGTAGAAAGACTAGGGGACACGCAATGAAGCTACAAAATAACCCATTTAAGATTAATAAGAGAAAATATTTTTTCACTCAATGTGTAATCAAACTCTGGAATTCGTTACCGGAGGATGTAGTAAAAGCTGTTAATGTAGCTGGGTTTAAAAAGGTTTGGACAAGTTCCTGAACTAAAGGTCCATAAACCAATAATTATTAAAGGGGACCCAGGAAATCCACTGCTTGCCCTGGGACGAGCATTGTGGAACCTGTGTGCCTTTATTTTTATTTATTTAGCTGTATTTATATCCCACTTTTCACTGGGTCAAAGCGGTCAATAGGGAGATACATTTAACACGAGGGGATATGAGACACATACGCTAATACTTACAGGGAACATGGGCAATGGAGGGTTAAGTGGCTTGCCCAAGACCACAAGGAGTACCTATAGGACTAGAAATCTCAGTCCCTCTGGCCTGAGATTGCTGTCCCCAGGTGGGACTTGAACCCCCGGCCCTCTGGCCTGAAGTACCTTGTCCTAACCACTAGGCCACTCATCCCACTCCACTAGGCCACTGCCTCCCACAAGTACCTGGCAGGTGCCTTTTTGGGAAGCTGCCAGGTACTTGTGACCTGGACTGGCCACTGTGTGGAAACAGGAAACTGGGCTTGATGGACCCTGTCCTGATCTGGTATGGCATTTCTTATGTTCCTATATTGTTATGTTTAACCTACGACCCCTTGTTCCAGAACTTCCTTTCAATTGAAAGAGGCCCAACTCCTGTGCATTTATACCATAGAGCAGAGGTTCCGAACTTCAGTCCTGGAGGGCCAGACACCATTCAGGTTTTCAGGCTGTCCCTAATAAATATGCATGATATGCATTTGCATGCACTGCCCCCATTGTATTCAAATGTATGCCATGCATATTAATTAGGGACAGCCTGAAAACCTGAATGGTGTTTGGCCGTCCAGGACTGGAGTTGGGAACCTCTGCCATAGAGGTATTTAAATGTCTCTCCCACCTTTCTTCCAGAGTAAAAATAGTGAGGTTTTTAAGTCTATCCCTTTATGATAAAGACCACTGACCATTTTAGTAGCCATCCTCTGAACTGACTGCATTGTGTTTATATGCCTTTGAATCTGCAGTCACCCTAATTATGCATAGTGCTTTAAATGAGGTATTACCAGAGACTTTTACAAAGGCACTGACACCAATATATCCGGTTGGCTTTTCCTTTCCTTATGCCCACCAAGCATCCTGGTGTTCGCCATCACTTTGTCTACCTGTTTGACTAAGAGCATCCGATATGATCACACCTAGAGGTAGGAGGCGACAGAGGATAATAATAAATGAGTTCACTCCAAAGATAGGGGTGTTACCAGTGGTGTGCAGTAAGGATCGATCCTTGGTCCATTTTTTAAGCGATATCTCAGAAAGTCTGTCTGGAAAAGTTTGCCTCTTTGTGGATGATACCAAAATCTGCAACTGGGCAGACACGCTGGAAGATGTGGTAATATGAGGAGGGATCTAGCGACCCTAGGTCTTGCTCTTATTTAATGCATTGAAATACTGCAATCCATACTGTACTGCTCCCTTGAGTTTCTGCAACCAAAATGCACGACCTTGCATTTTTTAGCATTAAATATTAGCTTCCAAATTCTCAACCAATCTTCAAGCTTCACTAGATCAGTCTTCATATTATCCACCCCTTCCAAGGTGTCTACCCTTTTGCAGATACTGGAATCGCCCACAAAGAGGTAAACCTTTCCCAAGAGACCAGCTGCAATATTGCTTACAAAATGTTAAAAAAGAACAGGACCAAGGACTGATCTCTGTGTCATACCACTGGTAATGCTCCTATCTTCAGAGTAAACTCCATTTTACTACTACTCTCTGTTGCCTCCCATTCAGCCAGTTTCTTACCAGGTCAGTCAATTTATGATCCATTCCAAGGACACTTAGGGGTATGTTTACTAAACTGCGGTAATGTCATTCGCGGTAGGTTCCGCGGTAAAGGTAGAGATGCCCATATAAAGGCATAGGTGTTGCATCGTTACAGCAAGCTGACAGCTAACGCACGTTACATGGCGCCTTAGACTAACGAACGTTACAAGGCGCCTTGTAAGGTGCCTTGTAAGGTGCCATGTAAGGTGCCTAGTAAGGTGCCCTGTAAGGTGCCTCATAAGGCTCCCTATAGGGCCTCCTAGGCTAAGCGCCATATTAGGCACCCTTGGACAAGGCACCCGATAGTTTAGCTGTCAGCATCACTGATGCACACAAGCCCTCACAGCACGACAAGCTGCAAACTAAGGGACATAAAATGACATAAAATATACACCTTCAAATTACAGTTAACAAGCATCCCAGCCACTGAAAGAAAGATGACGTGAAGTACAGAATTCAGAAATATATAGACACGGTATTTTCCCTTTGGAATGAAGGTGGATGTTAAGTTATATTGGTGAGACATCCTTGGAGGTTAATTAGCCTGTTGTATTCCTGAGCTAAGGGATTCCCAACTATAGCCTTTCCCCCTAACCCTCACCTGTTCAAAAAGAGAAGTAAACCTTTTCAGGAAGGAAATACACGCCTTGGGGAGAGGAGTAGGTGCTGTCATGGGGACAGTAGCATTGTGAAGCTCTTTTACTGCCACTGTTGCTGCCAGAGCTTCCGAGTTACCCAGTTCTCAGAGAGAAATTTTAGGACAGTCTTCAATTTCTGATAACCCTATCATGATGCATTATATGGGATCTGCAGCACTGATTTCAATGGGTAGAATCAGAGATTACAAACTCCACAGTGATTAGGATGAAAGATCAAAACCAGGACTGACTGGGCAACGCAGCAGTACTGTGCTGCTGTCACCACTGGGAGCAATGGCATATGTGACAGAACTAGTGAGGTGAAAAGAGCAGGCTAGGGTAGGAGAAATTCACAGAGAAGATGGAGGGCCAGTTGCAGGATCAGAAAGTGGGTAGGGGTAGAGCGGTGGAGATCATAGTGAGAGGGAGAATGGGTGGTAACTTTGTGGTCTTACCTCTTGTCTATAATTAAACAGTCTGTAGTGTGGGATATTGGTTGTCATTTGTCATTTGTTTTGCCTTCTGGTAGTAAGCATATGTCCTTAATTCTGGGAAATAGTGGAATGGGAGTGTACATCTTAAAACAACAACCACAACATTCTGGTCATCCTGTGACCATGCACATAATGACAGGATAGCAAGTGCAGGGACAGAACAAGGTGCTAATTTATTCTGAGGTGACAGATGAGTAAAGATGGAGTGAGGGTAAGGGTAGTAAGTCTTCTATTTTCCTCTGTGCCTCCAACATTTCTGCTCTGTTCTGGTGTTAAATGTAATGTGTGATGGTGACACAAAAGAAGTGCAAAAGATTTTAAAAGATGATGTGAGTTTGGCTCATAACACTACTTCTTTTTATGGCTAATTAGGTCAACCTGATTTGTCCTTAGAAGAAACTTTTCAGTGAACCCAGTGACTGTACAGGCTGAACTGTAAACAGATCATTAGCCGTTGACCTGGCTAATGATCTGTTTCTTCAGCAGCATCATTGGGGGAGAGGTATGGATTCTCAGAAAGGTTCACATCGTAGTCATGCTGGGTGGCAGATATCTAACATCATAATGTGCTTCAGACACACTGTACTGTAGAATGAACAAAAGTGGCAGAACAGATTCTGGCATAGTAGTGTAAGTTGTGCAATAACACCTGCAGCAAGCAACTTTGCTACAAATTATGAGGTGAAATTTTTTTTAGAAAACCTGAACATCTGCTAAAATCTTTGGAAGCAAGACAAAATAGATTTTTCCCCCCTTATATTTAAACTAGTTTATCAAAATAAACCAACAGAAAATAAACTTACAGCAAGTTGGTCTACACAACAAATCAACCGCTCCCCCCTTTTTTGAAAATGGTTTTTGCTTAGCTTTTGCTGTTCTTTTCCTTCCATTTCCTCCTCCCTTCAGCATCTTTCCTCCTCTCTACTTTTCTGTATTCAGCCTCTCCTATGTGACTTAGTGTGGGAGGACAGCCTTTGGCTGCCTCTGCCCCTGTGCTTTACTCGCTCCTGGGATGTTGCAAGCTGCCACTCTTGCATGTTCCCAGGCCCAGGCCACACTTTCTTGCCTGGGAAGCCATGGTTGCAGAGCATCTTTGGCCTGTGTCAGCATGGCTCTTCTTGGACCAATAGCAGGCAATGAATTCTGAGCATGGGATTTTTTTGTTCACGATACATATATACTATGAATTCTCTGGGAACAAGCTGGAAGTCAATCCTTACATATGGGTGACGTTAGCACCGACGGAGCCCATGTGGAAACATCTCCCCAAACTTCAAAGAAAGCCTTGGGGAGATGCACCACTCATGCATGGTCCATTCCCATTCAAGGGTGCCATCTTGCCTCAGTCTCCTTTTTTCTGCGGAGCACATTGAATGTTGTCCAGTTTTCCCTGGAAAAAGTGTGATTTTTATTGTTTAGTTTTGTCCAGTTTGTATACTGGTTCCTTCCCTCCCCAAGCCAGCTTGCCTCAGCGTCACTTCTCAAATTTGTCTATTCGTTTTCTCATTTTTTCATCAAGGTGCTCCTCGACCAGCGTTCATGCCCCTTTTCAGCTGAAGGCCTCGGACCCCTGCAGGGAGGCAGAGACCCCCTTTTTCCAATGGTCTCCAGTGACTTCAAAAAGAGTGACCGATGTGGCAAAATGATGTCACTCACCGACCCACACGACTGCTGCCCCTGATGTCTCAACCTGGAGCACAACGACTCCGACTACGAGTTCTGCAGAATCATGATCTCAAAGGTCTTCAAGAGCTGCCATCAGCAACAGAAAAATTTCTTTCAGAACTCCGACTCCGCCCAGAGTCTCCAGTGACACCACGCTCCAGGCTGCAGAGCCAACTGGTATGGAAACCAGAATGGCAGCCCTAGAAAGCAGTATATTTGCCCTAGTAGCCATGCAGCCGGCATTCATGTCCGGCTCATCTGGTTCATCTGCCCCGATGACTGACCCCTTGACAGCAAGGGCTACCCCGGATGTTGAGCGCTATCAGCCTTGAGAGAGCTCCCAGCCCTGGAAGAGGTCCCGGTCCCATTCCTCATGATACCAGTCATCCCCAGTGAGCACCCGTGGCTCGGACTGCCAATCCTCCAGAGGTCACGGACTGCTGAGAGTGGCTCTCGACTGAGGTGATAGTGCGGCATCGGACTCCTACTTGGACTTCGAGTCTGAATGGGAGACCGAGGACGAAGAGTCCCTGGACACAAGGCGACACTGTGATGTGCCCTTGGACCATCTCCCCTGATGACCTGAAACCGTTCCCAGCCCAAGGATGTTGCACTCTTCGATTTTGTGCAGCACATGGCCAAGGCTCTCGCCATCGAGACCGATGCCAAGGAAGACCTACACACAGAGGAATTGGAGATACTCCAATATGAGACATCTCCCAAGGAAACCCTTATGGTATCAGTGCTCTCAATCCTCGACCGCGTCCTCCTTCAGATGTGGGAAACACAGACATTGGTTCCAATCATTAGGGGTCCTCGACACCATGTACCGGGTATGCCAAAGTCCTGGGTTTCAAAATATATAGCTTCCCCAAAACTCCATGGTCATGGCAATGTGCGGGCTTAAGAGCCAAAAAATCCATTTGTCAGTGCCATCCAGCAGGGAGGTCTAAACCCTTGATGCACTCGGCCAGAAGACTTTTCAGGGCTCGATTCTAATGTGCTGGATCCAGTCCTACCAGCTCTATGTAGGCATGTACCTGAAGGAACTGTCGAAGGAGCTTGGTGGATTCTCAGCAGGCCTCGATGGGGAACTCCTACAGAGGTTCAAGACTGTGGCTGTCTGGGCCACTGAGGAGCTATCAGTATTAGCGATGCTCTGTCTCACATGACCTTGAATAGTGTCTTGGCTACCAGCAGTGTCGGTGGGAAGGTGTACATGAAGCCTTCTATCCACGGGATGAGGAACACATCCGCACCACCCCAGTGTGGTGTGTGGAAAGGCGGGTGAACCCATTTTCCTGCTCAATGCAAGCGGTACTTCAGTACCTGTTTCATCTATCGCAGGTGGGACTGAAGTCCAATTCAGTCAAAGTACACCTGAGTGCCATCGCAGCGCATCACCATTCTGTTGAGGGAAAACCCCTCTTAGCTCAGCCCCTTGTGTCTCGATTCCTGCGGGGCCTCATGTTATTCAAACTTCCCGCCTGCCCCCCAGTGGTGGCATGGGATCTTAGTGTGGTGCTCTCGCAGCTCACTAAGCCTCCGTTTGAGCCTCTGGCTACCTGCCACCTCCGTTACCTATCCTGGAAGATCGCCTTCCTCGTAGTGCTCACATTAGCTTGCAGAGTCAGCGAGCTCCAGGCTCTGATGGCAGAGCCGCCCAACATGAGGTTTTACAAGAACAGGGTGGTGCTCTGCATACACCCCAGGTTTCTACCAAAGGTGGTGTCCCTATTCCACCTTAACCAGAAGGTTGTACCCCTCACCTACTTTCCAAGGCCTCATGCCGGAAGGGTGGAGACCATTCTCCACAATCTGGATTGTAAGAGAGCCCTTCCTTTTACCTGCAGTGAACTCGGGGCCACCTCAAAGCACCACAGCTTTTCATATCCTATGTCCGCAGCCGTCTGGGGCTCCCAGTAACTAAGCAAACTTTGTCCACTTGGGTGGTGGATTGCATTACCCTTGCCTGTGAGCAAGCAGGGATCTCACTGTACCAGAGGGTCATGGCTACCTCTGTGGCAAATCTGCATTCCGTCCCTGTGACGGAAATCTGCTGGGCCTCCACCTGGTCTTTGGTCCATACCTTCACAGCTCACTACTGCCTGGAGAGGGAGCCCGACGGAACAGCGTCTTCAGCCAGACTGTACTGCATAATCTCTTTGGGGTATAGGCAACTCCTGCCCTCCGACCCTTCTGTGTTCAGGGTACTGGAGTGCTGGTTCTCTGCCGGACACTTGGGTCTTATGGAGTCTCTTAGTAGGGACTCAACTGCTGCTGATCACGGCTCTCCCTTACAGGCTGCCATGGCGTTTTTGTTTTACAGGTTCTCAGTAGCCTGTAGCTGGGGAGTCCTATATATGAGGACTGACTTCCTGCTTGTTCCCGGAGAAAGCGTAGTTACTTACCTGTAACAGGTGTTCTCCGGGGACAGCAGGAATCAGTCCTCACAACCCTCTCTCATCCCCTTGGAGATGCTTCCTTACCGTATTTTATTTTTTCCTTGGCCGTCTTAGCTATGTCATTTGACTGAGGCAAGATAACACCCTTGGGCAGAAGATGGACCACGCATGCATGGTTCATCTTCCAAAGGCTTTCTTTGAAGGCTGGGGAGATGCTTCTGTTCGGGCTCCGTCAGCACTGACGTCACCCAAATGTGAGGACTGATTCTTGCTGTTCCCAGAGAACACCTGTTACAGATGAGTAACTACGCTTTTCAAAATTTATAGCATTTTTGTTAAATAGAAATAAATCGAAGCACCTAGTAGTATATTTAAGTGATTAGGAAGATGAAGCGGTTATCAGTAGGCCGCTTTGCTGCAGCGTACGCAGGTACTTTTAAACCCATTGACCTTTTAACTAATTTTCAAAGATTAACTACCATTATTTCCTCTTTGAAATGTATGTATAAGATAGGTGGATACAATCTAGCAACATATTTTGCACCTGCTATGTCTGTGGGTAGCAGAATGGGGTAAAATAACATGCATAGATTTGGAAATTCAAAGTACTTTTGTTTCTTCCCCCAACCTAATTAAACCCTGACAACATCCCTTTCGTAACCCACCTAAAAAGCATGCACACTGAAAATGCATGTGATTATTTTTACCCATTATGGGAGTAATTTTTTGCATGGGAAGACTCTCTTACACACGGCAAAGGACTTTTATAAAATTGTATGACTGTACACACATGTAAAAAGTAGGCACAAGGAAAAAGTGTGCCTACTGTCATGTTAGCTGCATGTAGGTGTTCCCAGGGATGGACTTTGAGGGGAACAGAGGCAAAATTGTGGCGTATATGTATATTTAATAAAATATGCAGGCACATAGAAAGTGGGATTTTAGAAGGGGTATCCAGGAAGAATCTGGAAAGTCCAGAACAGAATGTCCAAAAATCCAGGGGAGTGGCAGCACTGAAGGGAGGCGTGCCTAAGTGCTATCTGAAATTGCTCTATCTCCACCTCGAAAAATGAACATCCCAGGGACCAGCACAGTTAGAAAGGCCAGGTGCATTCACATATTCACAAATATGGATATTCCCGAATTGCACGGCCTCCAAACAGGGTATTTTGATGTACCGGCAAGGGTATTTCAGAAGGGGGATGACTGTTATGAGACTTGCATGTCCCAGCCAGCCATTTTAGATACTCAGGCGTGTGGCAGCGGGCCTGTAATATGTTTGGAGTATGCATTTACATTCAGGTTTCTTCAGCCAGGAAATATTTACTGTGACAATGAAAGACTTTTATACTCTGCCCTCTGGAAGTGCTGCAGCCATGAAATAAGCACTTTTTTACACCTTATTCTTGTTCAAGAGCAGGTGTAGGCATGAGTGCGTCAACAGTTAGAGCTAGACGTACTTGTGCCGTTCTGAAATCGCACCATGACCTACATCTCCTTTGCTCCACCCAGGGCACACCTCCACCATGCCCCTATACTATATGGACATTCTCACATGGGGAACGTCTATATACCCAGTTTCTAAAATGGGTCTGGAGACATATCTGTGATTTGCATGTCTGAATGCCCATGTTCGATGTCCCAATCATACCCTAAAATACCCCACAGAGTACACGCGTGCATTAGCCCCATTTTCTGAGCAGGTGTAAATTTATAAGTGGCATTTGTGCACTTTTGAGTCTGGTTGTCTGAACCAATTTTCTAAATGCACAAACACGCCGATGTTGTTCTTATGAAATAGGCTTAAAATAGGCACCTTTTGGGATTTCTCACATAGGTGCCTTGTTATAGAATTAACCCCTTTAAGAAAGAGTTTTCAAAGAGAGGGATCTAAATAGGGAACTACTTAGTTACTCACAAAAGTCTTATATGAAAAGTGCCCTCCCCACACATTTTCTTTTAGAATAGTACCTTTCTGTAACTCCAGGAGGATATGGCAAACTACTTAGAATCTTGTCATGTTCGTTTAAGACGTTTAAAACTGGAATGAAGATCTGGACCTTTAACCAGGCTTTAGACTGGTCACAAATTTCCCTGTATGGGCCCAGTTCCTCAGGCAGGCTTGTCGCTCCCCTGTGTTTCTTCAAGTTTTTTGTTATGTATCTGGATTAATTGTCCTACGCACTCTGCATCCTATGTGCTGATGTCCAGAACTGGTGTGGCTGTTAGGCCAACTACGTGGCTGCCTATAACAGCAGTGTTCCAGGAGTGACCCATTACTACCCCTTCTCTCCAGGACCTGCAGCGGTGGCAATAGCTTCAAACTCGGGTGACTGCTCTGCACCCCTTGCTCCCCTGCCATGGACAAGGGGAATCTGACCCCCTACGACTGTCCCTTCTTGCCATGATGCAGCCAGCCTTCCACAGAAACAACCGGGAGTCATTTTAGCCAGCCATATATCCATGTTCTGATACTCCAGGCTTATTATAAGTTGTCCTAAACTGTTCATCTTCGTTTAGCCACACCCACCCACTATGCACTGTGGGCTCGCAATATTGTATCAGAGTATCTGAGCGATTTTGATACGGCGCTGGCGTAGCCTCACCCAGGATACTTAAAAAGACAGAATGCAAGGATCCAATTATGAACTGTCTTTGATACATTCTGCTGGACCTTTTTCCCGTCTTCTTTGCTGCTGTACCCCTGATTCCTGATCTCTAGCCAATGAGGAAAAGATATGTATGCATTTCCCTTGCATTACCTTTACCTGTAACTTCTAAGGGCACCATCTGGCTTAAAATGTGTCCTTGCTGCATCCACGGTCCCGAGGCACCTAGATTACTCATCTTCACCTTGGGTCACCCACCCTTCTAGACTGCCAGGGACAGATAAACAGCCAGAAACATTGGTGGCACTGACCCAGGACATCCAAGAACAGCTCAGGCCTGGGTCCATCAGTTGTGATCAAGCCTCCCACAGAGCTTCACGCTGCCTGCTGCCCACATGCCCCACCAGCCTACAGAGTTCTGGAGTCCACCATGTAGGTAATTCCTGTGCATTCGTGGCTCCTCCTATTCCCCTGTTATCTCTAGCTTATCAACCATTCCTGCTTTAATTTCCTACCCCTCCTACCTGATTCCTCTGCCCTCACCTCTCTGTGCTTTGTTGGTGGGACTCAGTCGTGTTATGAGCCCACTCCTTGCACAACTAGGGAGGTGGGGGGAGGTATTCAAAGGCATTTACATGGTTTGCAGACCTGCGAACCATGTAAATGTTGGTTAGCACAATATCACGGGTGCCACAGTACACGCCCCGGTGCTATGTGATTAGCACCAGGGTGTGTTGTCATTCTGGGGCAGAGCGGAGGTGGCACCCATTGCTAACCGGGCAGCAGCGATATTGAGCCATTGCCTGGTTAGTGATCTACAGGTAAAGAGAGGCGTGGCAAAGGCTGGCCTATCTTTACTTGTGGGAGCTAACTGGGCAGTGGCTTGATATCGCCGCTGACCGGTTAGCTTCTGGGCTCTGCAACGACCCGGATATTCAATGCCATATCTGTCATGGCTTTGAATAGCCAGGGGTGAACATCAGCGGTAATGGCTATGCGCTTTAGAAGCACTAGCCGCTGCCACCGTTGAACATACCCCTCCCCCCCATGGTATATATCGGTTGCTAGATGCTATCTCATTCATTTCTAATAGGTGCTCAGTAAAAAATAAATAAATCTCTGAATTACTGGATCTGTTTCAAGCTACTTTATTTCACATTTTTTACTTTATTCAGCTATATTTATCTTAATTATACAGAGATACTCTGTTTCCTTTCAAGGGTGACTGGCATTTGCAGGCAGAAAATGAAAATGCTAAAATCAATGCAGTAGAAAATATGTTTTAATTACCGTAAGTGGTGATCAGTGTTAGCAGGTGCTCGACGTGATGAGTGGCATGCTGAGCCAGTCCTGGTTTTCCTGTGTAACAGACAGACATATATTTTTTTCTATATATAGAGATGAAATAGAGCCATGGTGACTAGTGGTAGCTGGCTGCATAAGTCTTTTTTTCTCTCCAAATATTCATCTGGATAGATTCTTAAACTGCATTGAGTTACATTTGGTGCATTTAGGGGCCTTTTTACTAAAGTGCAGTACGTTTTTGCACTTACCACACATAAGGAGCAAAACCCAGTATGTGACATGGATATAGTTTGGGAGGGCGAGAGGGGGCATTGCCCCAAGAAATGAGCTGGCTCTCAGCCAATTTGGTGCCAACCAAACCCCTCCCCCTCCACCTGTGCCCCTGTCGCTGCATTTTCTGTGCCTACAATGGTAGTGGCAGTCCGATCCCTGAATAAAAAACAAAAGAACAACCACACACAGGCTCTTGCTGGTCCCACCCCTTTTTGACGCATGCCTCATGTCATAGGGGCAGGGACTAGACAAGGCTTCCTATCAAGAAAGTGCTTGACCCATGGTTGGTTGGTTTGTTTTAAATGGAGTCTGGACTGCCGCTGCTGCTGCAGCATAGATAAAGTGGTGATGGGGAGGGTGGGTGGGTGGGTATGTGCAAGGCCGGAAGGGAACTGCTTGGCAGATGGACACGAAGGAGGGGGTGTGTGGAATGGCCAGACGAGAAATACTGGAGAAATGTTGGACACAAGGGAAGACAACAGGCAAATGCTAAATAGGACGTGTGGAGGGGATGCCACAGGGCAGATGCTTGACACAGTGTGGGGAGTGGAAGGCAAATGCAGGACACAGGGGGGTGGGCAGATGCTGAACATAGGCTGGAGTGGTAGAGACAGACATAGGATGGGGTGCAGAAGGGGATAGAGAGCAGATAGTGGATATGGAGTAGAGATAGATGCTGGACATGGGTAGGGGGTATAGGGAGATACATTGCAGATGATGGACATGGAGTGGGGGATATAGGGAGAGACTGGACACATAGGTGTGGCAGACAGGTGCTGGACATGGGATGAGCGTGGAGATGATGGGCACAAGTTGGGGAAATGGGGATGCTGGATGCAGAGGGGGGAAATGGGGAAATGCACACAAGGTAAGGGAGAAAAAGTGGGAATAGCAAGATTGGGGAGAGGGCAGTAGAGAAGCGGTTCGATGCTGAACACAGAGAAAGAGAAAGGAAAGACCTAAAAGATGGAGAATAAGTAGCTGGGGAAGGATAGAGAGATGAAGTGAGAGGGTTGTAAAAAGAGGGAGATTGAGAACTGAATATAATTTATTTATTTATTTATTTTATTTAACAGTTTTTATATACCGCATTATTCATCATCAGTGCGGTTTACATTAAACAACATATTACCTAGACAGGATAAAACTGACATAGGTTTTATCCTGTCTAGGTAATATGTTGTTTAAGAAAGGGAAATGAAATCCGAGTTGATAGAAAAATAAATGGAAGAAAGCTGAAAGGAAAAAGATCAATGTCAGAGATGGATGTAGGGGAGCAAGTGAGGAAGACAGGAGTGGAGAGACATGGCAGGTAGATTGCAGACTCTGGAACAGAGAATTAAGAGAAGGAAGAGGACACAAACCAGATAACAGGACCAAGGAAACTAAAAAAAATAAAATAGCTAGATGATAAAGGTAAAGAATTTTTTTTTTCAATTTAATGGCTGGAATATATCTGCTTTTTGGATTTTATATATACCATCTAAATATTTTGCATGGTACAGGGAGAAATGCATCACTGTTTCTATTTCTTATATTGCGCTGCATGCAGCGCCTAGCTTGTTGGGATTTCAATTTAATTTTGTCTACGTATTTCTACTTTGAGTTTGTTGCAATTTATTCTGTACTTGATAAAGGTCTGACTGTGTTCTGCTTGTGTGATCAAGACCAAGAGCATGGTGTTTCTATTTTTTCATATTTAATATTTATTGAGTTTACTTAATTACAGGTCATACAGAAATTAAAAGGAAATTTAAGCAAATAAAGAAAAGACCATGTAGCTAATCAAACCAGTCACCTATTTTAAACATATACACATATCTATCGTGCTCTACTAGGAAAAATAAGTGAAAGAAGAAGGTTAATTATCAAGGCATAATATATCCATCATCAAATAGAGGAGCACTAAGGGGTATGTTTACTAAACGGCGATAATGTAGCAGCAGCTACGTTATCATGCATTGTGACATTAACGCGCGTTAACGTCGCTGGTGGCAGTAAGTCCCGCAGAGGGTGGAGAGAGGGCGGAGAGAAGGGATCAATGGGTGTCATGGCTGTTTGGCATAAAAAAAAGAACAAAAAAAAAAGAACAAAAGGGAATCAAACCCATGACCCTTGGCTTGGGAGGTATCAGTACTAACCTGTTGGCTACACCTCCACAGCTCTCTGATCTGCAATGGCTGGATACAGAAGGATGATGTGTTGGGACAGCAGCTTAGAGGGGCTTTCCCATGGCTGATGTGCAGTCCTATATTAATCTGAGACCTATTCTTCCTCTCAGATTCTGTTTCTGTTTTGTGCTCCAGTATTTTCTACCATATGCATGTTGATGTTAGGATGGAGTGATCGTTTCTTATCTCCGGATATAGAAAGACTACAGGTCACCGCACAGCATATCTGCTGTGGTTACCAGGATAGGGTTAACCCACCAGTACCCATGATGCAATGCACATGCAGATTAGCAGTCTACAGCAGGTCACCAGATGGGGTATGCACCTCTACAGCACCACACCGTGGTAGGGGGTACTGACCATGTGTGTTACTGCCACAGAGTAGCTACAGACCATGCCATTGTGTGGGTTCTGCGCTCACCCTGAGGGTGAGGTGGTGCGCCCAGCACCAGGTCCGCAGTACCTGGTTTGGATGAGATAGGCATTGCTGTGTGTTACGTATTCCTTGCAGATGTACCTATGATATTCTTGGGTCCACCTGCATTCCCCAGTCATATCTGGCCCTTGTAGACCATGATGCACCCACACTGGTGCCTATCCAGTATGGTTGCTTGTTACAGGAGGGAGTCTGGATCCACATGCAGATTATGTAGTGCCACCTACCAGACTGTCCTCACTTGTCCAGGGTGGTGGACCGGATCTGGCCTCCAACATACTCACACTCCACATCTTTGCAAAGGAGGCACATGATGATGGGCTGTGGGACTAGCAACCAGGGCTGTTAATGTAGATCTGTACTTGTCACAAGGGCACTGCCCTGGAAGGGCTCAGCTGCCCCACACCATGAACTGACATCCACCAGCAGAGGGCATAATCAGTCTGCACCCTGCAAGGCGTTCCAGACATACACATACAAAATGGAGACAGTCCGCTAGCCAGTCCACAGTACATCTTCCCAGGGGAACTCTGTGCACCCAGATGTGGGATGTACCCACAGACACCAAGCAGATATCTCAGTGATTGGGCCCCAGAGCAGAGACCACACAGATATCACTTGAGAGAAGCACTGTATAGCACTATGTTGGAACCTAGGCATGCCATGGTCACTGCTCAGTCAGAGTGAGAGTGACCTCCCAGCATGACATGCTGTGGCCACCCTGTCCATGCAGGTGGTGGTCAGGCACTACAATCTCCCAGCCATTGCCCCACACCATGTGCAGAGGCCCAGTCTGCCCTGTCCACGCCATACCCACAATACCTTGCTCCTCATTATGCACATTGACAGGCTAATGCTGGAATCAGCGTAAGCATTGTGGGCCCAGTGAGGAGTAGGCAGCCACAAAACAATGGATAGACATACACACACTCCCACTCCTATGTTGGCATTGTGCAAAGATAGGGGTGGTTGGCAGCCCTCCCTGTCACACTGGTCCTGCAGGCATTGCTAAGGTATGCAGGTGCTAGTAGTGCTGTTTTGCTGGAAACTGCTGCTCCACGCCGGGCCCAACAACCTGACAATCCATGGGGCTTTGGATAGTGGAGCCTGTGGGTGTGGGTGTTTGTGCTCCTTTTGGCTGATGCTTTAGGGAGTGCACATGACAATGTTGTATCTGCAACGTAGGATAAAATGTAAGGACATGGTCTGCATGAACCACAGCTGGGACCTGAACTTGTGACCTTTTGTTCCAAGACACACTGTCTGTGTGTACTGCACCACACTGTTGCCACAGAAGCATAGTAGTCCCTGGGGCTACCTTTGCTGTTCATCCAACAGACCTTTGCTGCACTGCACACCATGCACTGGTACAGGGCACGGCTTTGGTCCACTGGGGGCAGGTGTCACGGCCCCCTCCCCCACCATGCTGATGTGCCCATATGCTGTTGGTGCTGGTGGTGCGCAGTCCCAGGCCATCCGCTATGCAGGTAGGCGGGTGCCTAGGGTGTGGGGTGTGGGGTGTGGGGGCATACATGGACATCCACACATCCCCCCATCACCGCCTGCCACTATTATGGCCCTTCCACATGGGGGGAGATGGTTGGGGATGGCAGGTCGGTGATCTAGCAACTATTGGCTAGGGTGGGCCTGGTAGATAGATTGTGTTCTGCCAGCAGACTGTGGACAGACTAGGGTATGCAATGCGGGTACAGTGTATCCACTTTATTTATTTAAAAGGATTTATATACCGCCTTCTCCTGTAATAAAGGCAGTTACTTTGGACTGCTGGGTGTATACATGTGTCAGGCAATGCGTGGCTGCTCCCTGCACTGTCGTTCACAGGGGCTGGTGTGACGGGTGTTTGTATAGCTGGGTGTTCGGACAGTTTGGGATGTATCCTGGGGTGAGTACGTGGACCCCTATTAGAGTGGTTCCCAGATGTGCACTGCTTGCCCCATTACAGGCATTGTGTTTCCTGTGTGATGTTTGGGGTACCTGCATGGTACGTCTCCCCTGGGTGGGACACTGTGGAGCACAGGCTACTGGGCAAGTTTGACCTTGGTCAGCCGCTGTCTTGCTGTTTTCCATTTTCTGTGTTCCTCTGGGCCACCTAGGTGGCTGCCTGGTCTGCCCTGTACCCCACCTGCAGCCCCCTTTGTAGCATCACCATAGTGCCCTTTCATACTTGGACACTATGCTGTTACTGCACATGTAGCACTACTATCACTGTTTTTGGGCTCTCTGCCTGTGATATACATTGCTGACAGGAAATGGTTTCTCTCTCCTACAAATGTGCATTTACCAACAGATTTTCACTCACGGTACTGTTCCAGCGTTAATGTGACAGCGTTAGTGCAGCAGGGGCTTCTCCCCGCCCATTGACCCTCTCTCTCTGCCTTCTCTCTGCCCTCTGGTACAGTTACAGCCGAGAGGCATACCCCATCTGGTGACCTGCTATAGACTGCTAATCTGCATGTGCATTGCATCATGGGTACTGGTGGGTTAACCCTATCCTGGTAACCACAGCAGACATGTCATGCGGTGACCTGCAGTCTTTCTATATCCAGAGATAAGAAACGATCACTCCATCCTAACATCAACATGCATATGGTAGAAAATACTGGAGCACAAAACAGAAACAGATTCTGAGAGGAAGAATAGGTCTCAGATTAATATAAGACTGCACATCAGCCATGGGGAAGCCCATCTAAGCTGCTGTCCCAACACATCATCCTTCTGTATCCAGCAGATAGCAAATTAAAGAGCTGTGAAGGTGTAGCCTATTGGTTAGTACTGATACCTCCCAAGCCAAGGGTCATGGGTTTGATTCCCTTTTGTTCTTTTTTTTAATGCCAAACAGCCATGACGCCCATTGTTCCCTTTTCGACGGATTGCCCCTACCTGCCCATTGCCTTTTATGGCTTCAGGTACCTTAACACTACACTTAACGCTGGTGGCATTACCGCAGTTTAGTAAACATACCCCTAAGTGTCCCTCAATCTTATAATACACTCCATAAAAATAACTCACTACATTCCAGCAACCAACTACCAACACTGGGAGGGAAACATCAAACCAAACTATTTATTATCTGACTTCTTATGGGCCTGAACCAGCACATGCAGCTGAACCAGCTTGGAAAATACACACTCTTTCTCAAAATACTTCACCAAACATCTCCTAGGATAGTTAAAAAAAAATAAAAAAGGTCATTCTTAAGTCAAAGCCCTGGACTTTAGCTGAAGGAATCCCCTCTGAATTAATTGGGTCCTAGTAGAAACATCAGGATAAACATGAACAAGAAAACTATGAACAGGCACCCCTCTCTCCTTAAAAAAGGAATAAAAGATCCACTCTTTATCATGTAGACTCCTAAAGGACACCACCACAGTACCCCTGTTAAATAACTCCTCCTCAGAAGTCTCCAAAAAAGCGGTCAAGTAGTCCTCCAGTGGAAGGACCAAACTACCCCCCCCCCCAATATTTTTAATAGAGGATAACACATAGGAAGCATAAGACATTACAGGGAGTTGGTCTTCCACCATAAGCAACACACTCAAAAAATAAGTCTTCAGCATTTTTGCTGCATAAATCCTAGCACAATAAGGACATGCACAAATCTTAAATTCGGTAATTTCAGAGAGTTCTCTAGCCTTTCAACTTTATTTTCTAACATTAAATTGCCCTTCAGCAGTGTGCTGTTGGCCCCTTCCAGAGCCAATAATTTCCCTCTGGTGTCATCTGACAGCCCCCTCTGGGATCGTAGATCCTCCTCAACAAAGCCACCCGGTTCATGGCCTCACCCAAGAACCTACACAACTGTGAAAGACAGCCAGATAGCATAGCATCCATCCTGGCTATAATTTGCCAGATCTCCAGATTAGTGACCTCCTTGGGAGGAGTCATAGAC
Organism: Ichthyophis bannanicus; assembly: GCA_033557465.1. Classification (NCBI taxonomy): domain Eukaryota; kingdom Metazoa; phylum Chordata; class Amphibia; order Gymnophiona; family Ichthyophiidae; genus Ichthyophis; species Ichthyophis bannanicus. The sequence goes on from CM066033.1 coordinate 553,449,635, forward strand.
ATGGGCAAATCACTCCCCAAAACCCCACCAAAAACAACGGGTTTAAGGGGAGCAGCTGTCATAACTGGGGTTCCACCTCCAGCTTTGCCCACAAGAGGGGATGCCACTGGAGAAAAACCCTCAGCAGAGGATGCAGATGGAAAGATATTAACTTCCTGACTTGTGGTATCATTTATTCCAGCTAGGCTACCCACACTCCCAACTGGGGTAGAAGCCAAGCCTATGATACCCTGATTAACTGCTGGAGGAGGGATGGTGAGCAGACATCTGGACTCAAAGAACTCTACAGAGTCTACTCTGGACTATTACAACTTAGATGGACAGATGGTCCAAGGCCATCTACCACCCTGCCCTGCACCTGGACAAAGGAATCCATCAGCCCTAATATCAAAGTCTGAGTTCCCCCAGAACCATCTTTAAGTTTCACTTTCCTCTTCCCCATCCCAGCAGAAACCAGACAGTATCTGATAGCAGATAGTCAACCCCTATGCAGCTCCTAGAAGCTCCTCAAATAGCTCTGAAGGGGCCCCTTTGGTCACGCAACTGCAGGCTATGCACCGCGGCAGGCAGATAAAATTTATACTGCGGGGCCAGAAATGATGTTGCTGCCCAACTTGTAACATCCCTGGAGCTCACCAGCAGGAACAGCATGGATCTTAGGCACTCCTCTGTGCAGATCTCACCAGGCTCTACATTGCAGTGAATCTTCTGCCTCTCCACGCGATTCACAGAATAATCACTCTGTACTAACACTTCTGTTGTCAATGCTGTTCTGATGGTGTTCTCCTTTACCGCTATGTCAGATTTACTTACATCCGGTTTCTTATCTGTTGGAATGGGAATGTCCCAGGTGATCAGCACCTCTTAATTCTCTGTTATTCTCTTAGGGGTATGTTTACTAAACCATCTTAATGTTACCGGCGTTAGTTGCAGTCTTACTGTGACGAATGCCATATAAGGTAGTGGGCGTTCCAGTCTTAAGGTAGCATTTTGGGTTATCGCGCGATAGAGGGAGCCGTGGCACGTTAACGCGCATTAGCCTTAATGAGGCGCGCTGACCTACAATCACAGCAACAGAGGTGTAGCAGACTGGTTAATACATTGACTGCTGATACAGTGGTCATGAGTTCAATCCCTCAGTGGGCTCAGTTAAAAGGCTGTCTGAGGCAATCCCTTTTCCTGCTTGTAACAGTCAGACACATCCCAACAATCTGCACTGCCAGCCAAAAAAGCCTCACCCCAGTGCCGCAACCTAATGCACCTTTTAGGGTGCACCATAAGGCACATCATAAAGCACCACGTCATCTAAGGCAGGTTATAATGTGCCCCAGAGGGCGGCAGGAAAGGTTGGCACCCTCCAAGGCAACATACAAAGCGCCCCATAAGCTGGCCAAACCTAAGGTGCCGCGAAAGATGCCCCGGGATGCTAAGGTGACACAGGAGATGGTGCCCAGGGGCACAAAGTTGCCCCAAGGTCACAAGCATGAAATGTATGGCTCAAACACAGATGTAACCATAACACTGCACAGAGTACCAAGGAAAGGCAATGAACAAGTGATGGAAGGATGTAGATGACGGAGCTCATGGACTAGTCAAATCTGTGTGCAGCCCATGTGGCAGCAGGTAAAGTGGACAAACATATCGAGGGCAGCTGTACCGATGTACAGGGTGATGGTAATGTACAGTACAACAATGACAGTGTTTGGCAGAGGATGGGGATACGTGTCCACCAGAGGAGGTAGATGTGGCAGGATAAGTGCAATGACAGGAGGACAGAGGAGAGCAGTGCCATACAGAGCAGACACAGGAGAGGCAAGCAAGGGGTCTCATCTGATATAGCTGTCTGGGGCAATCTCTTTTGCTGCATATAACAGTCTGCACATCTCTACAATCTGTGCTGCCAGCAGAAACACCCTCGCCTCATTGCTATCACCTACTGTGCCCTATAGGGCAGGGGGGTGTCTGGACCCACATGTGGATTGGGGGCAGCACCTACAGACCCACCCTCTCAGGGCCAGGATCTGCCTCCAACAGCCCCACACTCTACATCTTTGCAATGGCGGCAGTGGAGGAACATGTTGAAGGGCTGTGGGACCATCTACCCCAGTCCTGCAGATTAGAGGGCACCCTCCAAAGCACTGGATGCAGATCTGTTTGTATCACACAGGGCACTGGTAGACAGGCAATAGGCCTGTATATGCTCAGATGCCTCCCACCACCATCTGACATTGACCAGCAGTGGGCACTGTCAGTCTTCACCATGCAAGGTTCTCTAGCCATACACACGCTAACTGCAGACAGTCTGCTAGCTAGTACATAGTGCATGTTCCTGGAGGAACTGTGTGCACCCAAAAATGGGATGTGAGCACACACACCAAGCAAGTATGTCAGTGATTGTGCCCCAGAACAGGGAACCCATAGATATCACCTGAAAAAGATACTGTATAGCACTATGGGGTAACCTAGCCATGCCATGGTCACTGCTCAGTCAGGGTGACAGTGACCTCAAAGCATGACATGCTGTGGCCACCCTGTCCGTGCAGGTGGTGATCGGGTACTACAATGTCCCAGCCATTGCCCTATGCCCTGTGCAGATGCATCCTGCCCAGGCCGCTCTGTCTGGGCCATACCCACAGTACCTTGCTTCTCATTATGCACATTGGCAGGCTAACACTGGAAACAGTGGAAGCATTGTGGGCTCAGTAAGGTGTAGGCAGCCATAGCACACTGGGTAAACATACACCCACTCCCACACCTATTTCAGCATTGTGCATGGATAGAGGTGGTTAGCTGCCCTGGCCGCCACACCAGTCCTGGGCACAGTGCAGGCATTGCTATGATACTCAATACGGTTGGGGTCACTCTCCGGGGTGGTAAACACTGTCGGGAACAAACACTGAACCACAATCCACAGATATCAGAAAGGTTGCTATGGTGAATTTCTGTCAACAAATTGTGTTGCGTTATCTGACATTAATCATAGCAACCTTTTGATATATGTGTAACGTGTTCCCAAGTTTAGGACGGCATTGCTAAGGTATGTAGGTGCTAGTATTGGGAGATGCTAGTCTGCGCAGGACCCAACAGCCTGACTCTCCATGAGGCGTTGGATAGTGGAGCCTGTGGGTGTGGGTGTTTGTGCTGCTGCTCTAGGGCAGAGGTTCCCATCTCCGGTCTGGGTGGGCCAAACACGATTCAGGTCTTCATGCTGTCCCTAATGAATATGCATGGTTACATTTGCATACCATGGGGGCGGTGCATGTAATTACATCTCATGCATATTTATTAGGGACATCCTGCCAACCTGAATGGTGTTTGGCCCTCCAGGCCTGCAGATGGGACACTCTGCTCTAGGGATTTCACATATTAATGGTGTCTGTGCTCTGTAGGGTAAAATATAGGCATTTATGGCATGTTTCATTTATCTGCAATAAAGGTTCTGTCTTTCTTACCATGGTTTAGTACTGGATAAAATATAAGGACATGTTTTGCAAAGGCCACAGCTGGGACTTGAACCTGTGACCCTCTGCCTCTGAACACACTGGCTGTGTGTACTGCACCACACTGTTGCCACAGAGTCAGATCATTCCCTGGGGATACCATGACTGTACGTCAGACAGACCTTGTCTGTTGCAGTGCACGGTACCCACCTAAACGGGGCTTGGCCGTGGTCTGCTGTGGGCAGATGCCACTGCCCCCTCCACCACGAGCACCCCTCCGCCACCATGCTGACATGCCCTTTTGCCAGTGGTGCTGGTGCTGCGCAGTCCCAGGCCATCCAGTGTGCTGGTAGGCAGCTGCCTATGGTGTGGGTTCTCGGGTAGGGGTGTCTACATGGACATGCGCGCTTCCCCCCGGCACCGCCTGCCAATGTTATGTGCCCTTGGGGATACCTGCTGGGTAATATCCCCTATGACACTGTGGGACACACACTTGTGCCCATATTGGACTCTCGTCAGTTGCTGTCTTGCTGCTTTACAGTGTCAGCATTCCTATGTGCCACCTAGGCATCTGCCTAGTCCGCACTGTGCCCCAGCTGGACCACAGAATGTGCCACCTGCAGCCCCTTGTATCCGTTTTACAGCATCAGTACAGTTGCCGTTTCCAACGTGCCTACTCTGCTGTTGCTGCACATGTGCACGCCATAACAAACCTGCCCAATATAAACGACAAAACCCCTGATCACCGCTATTTCAATGTGGGATCATTCACTTTGTAGGGGGACAGAGCATAGGCCCTTCAAACATGCTATCTTCCTTTTTACGCTTTGTCAGTAGTGTTGCTTTATGTTTATCATCAATATCACTATTGGCCAGCTTGGTTATTGGGATTTCAAATGTGGTTCTGGTCATTTTCTATGTTTATTTGCCTTTTTGGTTCCTGCACATGTATCACTACTATCACTTTTCTGGGTTTCCCTGCCTTTGCTGTACATTGCTGACTGAAATGGTTTCTCTCTCCTGCAAATGTGCCTCTAGTGTGAGGTTTTCACTGGCGCTAATTTTCAGACCTTCATTTCATGGCGTTAGTGTGCATGGAGCCTCTCCCCACCCACTCTCCACCCACTGACCCCTATCTCCGTCCTCTGGGGAGCCTTACTCCACCGTTCAGACCCGGTTTTCACAGCGTTAGTGTGCCTTAACGCTGCTGCCAATGTTATTGCGCGATAATGTTACGTATCGCGTGATAACGTCGGCGCTGCTACGTTAAGATGGTTTAGTAAACATACCCCTTAATGTCACCCACTGAAGTGGCACTAAGTGCACCCGTGCTAAGGGCATCAAGCATGGTTAGCATGGGCCACGAATGCCCACACTGGCCACAACATGCCAGCAATGCCTGCATTCCATCCCATCTCGCCCAGTCCCTGCCCCAACATGTGCTACCAAGGTGGCATGAAATTTTGGTGCCAGGGCCTACGCTACTTTTTAGCACAGTGCCCAAACTGCGCACTAAACTCTGCACTACTGGGTAGCATAGTTTAGTAAACATGACCCTATATAATGTGAGTTGCCAGCAAACTTCCACAGTAGCATATTGGTCTTTATGGGGCTGTTTCTTAGCAGAGTATAGAAACGGTATGATTCTGAGCTTCATATATTTATTCCTAGAATTGCAGCTTAAGGTGTAATTTTCAAATCGTCCTTCTGGGACAAAGTCCACAGAGAACTTTTAACCTGCAGACTTTATCGCAAGTTTTAAAATGAAAGTATGTGCATCTGTTTACTTTGAAATGTACAGCGTGTGCAGCAACCATGAAGTGCTTGTGGACATTTGCATTGGCTTTTTTCTATGGATACATTTTCATAGGAAAAAAGCATGAAACATTGAATATGTACTTTTGGAGAGTAATTTTATAATAGGCTGTTTATCTGATGCCACAGTATACACTAAAGTGACACCAGTTTTCAAGGGAAAAATATGCGCAGACTTTCCCTTTGAATTTACCTCATGAGAGAAAGTACATGACCATGTTTACACCTGCTACTTACTGCATACAATGTTTCCAAATTCTTTTGTGTGCATATGCACATATTTTATAAGGTGTGCACATAAAATCCCCTCCCAGACACTGCTCTGGGGAATACCTTTGCTCAGTTTAGTTAAACATATGCACATACGGGTTGTTTGTGGATACGTTTGACCTCATATTGTCTAGACAGTTTTAAAAGAAACCATTTCTGCATGTCAGTCTCTGTATCCTTTCCAACCTAATGGAATGCTGGAAAGAAATTATGCATACAAGGTAGAGAAGGTCTGTCTGTCTGGGGACAAAATATCTGTGAAACAGGACCAAATATGGCATGGAGGAAAATGAGGAATAAACACATCAAGTTTGAAAATGGGCCAGATCGTGGTAACATAGTAAACGATGACAGATAAAGACCAACATGGCTCATCCAATCCGCCCAGTAAGGTGCTTTTATTTTGATTTGTAATTGCCTCACCATACAGGTTACCCCACTCTATGCCTTTTTTGAAGTGTAAAACTTATTTAAATTTAGCTTTGAGCAGGAGTGCACCTCGTGCTATACAGGGATCCTTGTGTTATCCTGAGGGTTTTGTATTTAGTCACTCTGTGTCCCCTCCACCTCTACCAGGAGGGCATTCGAGGTGTCCACCATCCTTTCCATGAAAAAACTTCCTGATGTACTCCTAAGTTTACCTCCTTATAGCTTCTTTTCATGTCCTCTAGTTTTATAGCTTATGCGTCTTTGAAAAAGATTTCTTTTTTCATTAATACCTTTCAAAAATTTAAAGATTTGTATTGTATCTCCCCTCTCTCTCCTTTCCTGTAGGGTATACGTATTGAAGTCTCTGCATATGGTGCAAACCTCATACTATTTTGGTCGCTTTCCTCTCTACTGTTTCAAGTCATTTTATATCCTTAGCAAAATACAGACTCTGAAACTGAACAAGGGCATTATCACTCCTCCTTTTGGATGGGTATGCCCTTCTCTTTGCAGCCTTACATTCTTCTGGCAGTGGCCGTCACCCTTTCACATTGTTTTACCACCTTGAGTTCCTCAGCCACTATCATCCTGAGGTTGCTCTTCTGGTCCATGCACATCACCCCCCCCCCCACCTCTTGCATACTGCTCCTTTGTATTTCTATACCTCAAGTGCATCACTTTGCCCTTCTTCACATTAAATCTTAACTGCTGAGCCTTACACCATTCTTATAATTGTTGTAGATAATTTCTCATGTTGTCACCTCTTTTCAGGGTGTCCACCCTGTTGCAAATCTGTGTCATTTGCAAAAAGGCAGACTTTTTCTTCCAACCATTCAGCAATATCACTCACAATGTTGAATAAAATCAGCCCAAGGACCAATTATTGAGGCTCTCTACTACTCACCTTTCATTCTTCTGAGCGAATTCCATTTACCACCACCCTTTGATATCTTTCCGTCAACCAATTGCCAGTCCATTTCACCTCTTCAATCCTAACTGCAGGCTGCTCAATTTGTTCATGAGAATTCTTGAGAAACAGTATCAACAGCTTTGCTGAAATCCAAATAGATCATATCCAGTGCATGCCCCCTGATCCAGTTCTATGGTCACCCAATCAAAGAAATCAATCAAGATTCACCTGGCACGATCTGCCTTGGGTAAAACCATACTGCCCTTGGATCTTGCAATCCATTAGGTTGTAGAAGTTCTCTATCCCGTCCTGCAGCAGCAGCATCCCCATTACTTTTCCAACTACTGAGCTAAGTCTTAGAAGTCTGTCATTTCCTTCCTCTTCTCTGTTACCACTTTTGTGAAGAAGGATCACGCCAGCCCTTTTCCAGTCCTTCTCCTGTTTCTATTAAACACATCCTTAACCCTTTGAAGGCCTACTTTAAATTTTTAATCCACAATCTGCAGCCGGGTTAATTTTTGCATATTTCAGGAAAATTGTACCTGTCTCATTCAATATGTTCTAATAGTGATTTTCCTTCTGCTATGGTCATGTATTATATAACATTTGATAGGAATATTTAGTCAGAATTTTGGATCCCGAGAGTTTTGGGCTCGGCCTGGAAAGGGTTAGGACCCACCAGAACCTCTCTAAGTTCCCTCAGTATCCTGGAATGTATCCTATCTGGCCCCATGGTTTTGTCTACCTTCACTTTCAAATTGTTCATAAACAGTTTCTTCCATAAATGGAGTGGTATCTACTCCATTCCCTTATGTACCTTTGTCAACCAAATATGATCCTTCTCCAGGATTTTCTTCCATAAAATCTGAACTAGGATAGGACTGGAAATAGGCTGATGGGGGATAGGACTGTAAATGGCTGATGGGGGGGGGGGGGGGGCTAGGATTGGAAATGGGCTGATGAGGGGCGGGGATAGGACTGGAAATGGGTGATGGGGGCTAGGATTGGAAATGGACTGAAGGGGAGCTTAGACTGGAAATGGGCTGATGGGGAGCTAGGATAGGACTAGAAATAGCTGATAGAGGGGGCTTGGATTGGAAATGGACTGATGGGGGGCTGGGATAGGACTGGAAATGGCTGATGGGGAGCTTGGACTGGAAATGGGCAGATGGAGGGCTAGGATAGGACTAGAAATGACTGACAATGGGCTAATGGGGGGGGGGCTGGGATTGGAAATGGACTGATGGGAGGTTGGGATAGGACTAGAAATAGCTGTTGGGGGGCTAGAACTGGAAATGGCTGTTGGGACTAGGATTGGAAATGGGCTGATGTGGGGGCTTGGACTGGAAATGGACTGATGGGGAGCTAGGATTGGAAATTGGGCTGTGGGGGTTTGGGACAGGACTGGAAATGGCTGATGGGTGGCTAGGATTGGAAATGGACTAATGGGGGGCTGGGACTGGAAATGGGCTGATGTGGGGGGATGGGAGAATGGGACTAGAAGGGGATGCTGGTTGGGGCTGGAACTAGAAAGGAGCTGATGTTAGGAGAGGACTAGAAGGGGGATGTGGCTGAAGGGAGTGAGGATGGAGAGGGGGAAAAGGTAGTTTATGTGGGAGGGAAGAAAAATCTACGATTGTCTGGGTATTGGGAGAGTAAGTGGGGATTGAGGATGGAAGGGTGACATTTGAGTAGATGTAAAAGGAATAAAGAAGGAAATGGAGGAAAGAGCAAAAGGGGAAAAATCAATATGTTAAAGCAAATGTAGAGAGAGAATGGAAAAGAACTAGAAGAGAGAAAGGACAAATGGACAACAGACAACGGAGAGTTGTCAGAAGTCACGAAGAAACCAGAAGAAAGTGACTGGAGCAATTGCAACTGAAAAATAAAATGCCCAAACAACAAAAGGTAGAAAAATACTTTTTTATTTTGAATTTAATAACTAGAATATGTCTACTCTGGGAAATGTGCATTGCTAATGTCTTTGCGTTTTCATTTAGTACAAGAGGAAATTAATTTAAAGTTTTATTTCTCTAGTGTTGTACATTCCAAGTTTGGCTTTTGGGTTCCCAGTTTAATTATTATCTTCCTATTTCTAAATTATGATCCCTTGTTCGTTGTTTGGTAACAGTCTATGTTCTGCATGTGTAACCGAGCTGAGGTATTCTGTACATGTAGTTTCTATTTGACAGTGTCACTTGTTCTCTTTTCCCAGTAGAAGATGTATTGATATTCTCTGAGATGTATTGGTTTAATATTTGCAGTGTTGCCTTTTGATAGGTAGGGGTTGGTGCTTTGTGAGTCCTGGGAATGCTGTTATGATATGGCGGGTTTGCTATGTGTTCTAAATGGGCAGTGTTTATAGTAATTCCTAATGTGCCTGGCAGTTGGCTCTGGAAGATAGTAATGTAGAAATCTGGTAGTCTTTATCTAGACACTCATTAAGAGGCATGTTTACTAAAAATTAGTGCATGTTAACATTATGCAAATATTTATGCAATTGAGGCCCCACAATGAGTCTCCGCATAAATATTTGCATAATGTTAACATGCGCTAATTTTACAAATGAGGCCCCGCAGTGAGTCCCCTGGATCTGAGACTCCATCGAGGGGTGTACGGTATAGTCAAAGCAGAAAGGTACTATGGATGCATGATTGTGAAGTGCTTTATGTGTTAGGGTAAAGATTTTGAAGTGGATGCGTTGTGGAAAAGGAAGCCAATGCTGTTGAGTAAACGGAGAAATGAGGTGGTGACATTTTCTGGCATGGGTAAGTACACAGAAGGCAGTATTTTGGATTGTCTGGAGGCGCTTAAGCTGGTGCTGGGGGAGGTCAGAGAAGATGATATTACAATAGTCCAATTGTGACATGACGGTGCTGAGGAGAAGAGTGGTCAAAGCAGCCTGATTGAAAGGTGCCGAAGAGCCCGGAATCTTTAGAGCAGCGAAGGTGGATCGGGTGAGATAGTTGATGTGGGGGGAGAAGGAAAGGGCTGAGTCGATGTAAACTCCTAGATATTTGAACAAGGTAAGAAGGGAAATCGGAATGGGGCCGATAGAAGGGACAATTGTTAGTGTGGTGTCTGAACCTGTAATCCAGGTAGCAGTGGTCTTGGGAGGGTTGCGTTTTAGAGCATTGGTCTGAAGCCAAGCCAAGATTGAATCTAAAGTGGTGTTAATAGTGGAAAGATCAGGGAATAGACATTCTATAGTCCACTCAACTACCGCTGGCCAAAGCACTGAGACTTACTGCCAGCGGTGAGGGAGAACGCTATTACGTTTGCATTTTATTGCAGCCTCAATCAGAGCTGACCGATTAAGCTGATATCTTGTAGGATTGACGTCACTTTCTCCCAATGTGCCTTTATAAAACATTTTATATAATGACCTCCAGTTATGCACATATTCTCTCATAGACTTGTGTAGCTCCTCTGAAGAAGATATAAATCTGTGCATGTACTTCATGAGTGTATACATGCATTTTATAAACTGCATGTATACATTGCAACGCCACCTCAGCTGTTCCCGAAAAGCAACTTCAGGATTCTTACACTAGTAGTTCCTCAAACTGTTGGTTGGGACCAAAATGAGGTCACAACATCAGTGAATGGGGTCACAGGAACAGCTCTGCTTCCCTTCCCTCTGGACCCTTGCCCAGTAGTAGCAGCTAGTATGCACAGTGCTGGGGTTCTGTGAGCACAGACTGACATACAGGGCCCTGTGCTGACTGCTGCTACTGTGAACACTACTGCTGATCCCTTCATGCTTTGGATAGGTGCGGGGTGGGGTAGGAAAGAAGTAGATGAGGGAAAGGAGGGAACGGAGAGGTCAACTCTTTTGTTTTTATTGTCATCTGGGATCACAAAATGGAGTCGTATTAGATAAAAGTTTGGAAAGTACTGGCCTACATGCATAGTGCATAAAAGCAGGCAAAATCTTGAGGTGGACACAATTTTATAAGAGCCAGTTTCTGCATGTAAGTTATTCTTTACATGCAGAAAAGCTTTTTAAAATTACCCCTAAATGCTTAATTTCAATATATTTTGAAATGGATGTGATCTTAATGACAAGGTAGTACGCAGTAGTGAACAGCTGCCTGTACAGTTCCATGTCAGGTTATCTTTCTTTATTTTTTTATTTTGGTATCCTTGTAACAGTATAAATATAGCACCAGTAAGCAGATTTGTAGGATCAGAGACAGATTCAGAAATATATATATATATATATATATATATATATATATAAATATATATATATATATATACATATATAGACGTGTCTGCAGCATCAAATTTTGAAGGTGCCCAAAACTGGGGCCCCCCTCCCGCTCTCCAGTCTTCAAAAGGGACTCCACTCCCTCTCTTGAGTCTTCAAGGGGGATCCTGCTGTCCGATCCTGTTTATGGGCACTGTAATCAGAAATCAGCTCTTTGTTGAAGAGGGAGTTCCATAGAATCAAGGGGAGAAATGAATTTCCCAGTTAGCAACCTGAATCTACAAGGCTGCGTAGGAAGATGTTTTTTTATTTAGCCTCAGCTAAGATTGTTTTCATCTGCTTTCCATTATTCATTTTAACGTTACGGCAAGCCTTTATTGCTCTTTTGCCTTCTCTAGTCTTCCTTATAGTGAGATGTCTTATGTTGGTTGCCTACTCTTAATCCACTCACAGAGTGCATTCACGTTGCCGAGTGCTTTGCAGTGATGATATGGAGACTAATTTTTTTTCCTTTTTATTAGACGGTTTGCAATCTCACAGGCTCCTTACTGCACTTTGCAATCACTTCCCCCAGATCAGGGGAATAGTGATGCATTTTAGTAATTTGTTGCTGATTTCGTCTAGCTTGCCATTTTAAGGATTATTCTATCTAGAGAGAAAGGTGAGTTTTGAGTCTGTAGAGATGCTACATTCTACAAACATAGAAACATGATGGCAGAAAAAGACCATATGGCCTATTCAGCCTGCCCTTCCATACCAGCTACTATATCCCTTTTTCCATATCTTCCTGCTAGACCAGTTCAGACAAGTGGTTGTGTTCTCCTACCAGCAGATTGGTGGCAAAAACCAATAAAAAGCTCAGGTTTCATGACATCACTCCCATGCCTCTATTCGCCTCAGCCACCAGAGGTTCCTTCAGTATTTCTTTGTCTCCAGCAGATGGTGGATGAATTTTCTTCTCTGAAAAAAATCTAAAGAATTGAGAGGAAAAGATTGATAAAAAATGCTCATGGCAGACCACTTTGAAGGTGACTCCCTCACTTAAGCACGGCGTGGGAGGCTCTACTAGACTGTGGTCTTTTCAGTAGCCATAGGAGGAGGGAAAATTGGCTCAGCTCCATGCTCTTACCCTGGATAAGAGCCTGTTGAGTAGCCAGAAAAATGGAAGGGTCTGGAAGGATGGAAGAATTCAGCAGCTTCACACAACACAACCACAACACCCCCTCCCTCCTCCTCTGTCCACGTCCCCCCCTGCTCTCTCCCGAAGATTGCAGAAGGCTCTCGGAGGAATCTGCCTGCCAGCCAGCTTAAATTAAGTGCTGACAAGCCAGATAAACAGTTTCAGTGGAGTAGAGCTGAGTCCGGCATGGATCCTCTGCCTGGGGCTCTCAGAGGGTGAGTACGAAGGCTTGACTTCGCCATTGCCCTTGTTGGGGGCTTCTAATTCCATCTGTGTGGGACGCAATTCAGGGTGTACTGCTGGTGACCATTGGTGCTGTGTGGGGCATTCCTGCCATTTTCTGCACGCGCTAGTAGCATTTTTAATATTGTGTGCTGGCGGTCGTATGGTCCTTGCGTACATTCTGCCCGAGCAGCTCCAACGTGCGTTCCTACCCTGGCACCTGTTAATGCGCGCCTTCAGGCCGCTGTGGCCTTAGTGCCTGCTGTTGTGATACTTGCTTTAAATCTCTGTCTTCTTACAGGAAATGTTGTTTAGCCTGTGACAAGCGAGATGCCTCATCTCCAGCTTCTGAACTCTGTTCTTCATGCATAGCTGCTTCTGAGTCATCCCTGGAGGGTCTACTTCCCATCTTTCAACCGGGGGATACTGTTAGTCTGACCCTGCCTGCCCCAGACAGGAGGTGACGGATGACACTACAGGTAAGGATATTCAGCCGACTGGAGGCTCCGGCAACCATGACGTGGGCCTCTCCCCATCCTCTAGGGCAGAGGTTCCCAACTCCAGTCCTGGAGGGCCAAACACCATTCAGGTTTTCAGGCTGTCCCTAATGAATATGCATGAGATACATTTGAATACAATGTGCTCTAGGGGATCTACGGCAACTAGGCCCCTAAATGTGGGAGGTCATTTCCATAAGGAAAGTTTCTGGAGTCCGGATTGTCCTCCCCAGGATTCTTTTCTTTTTATAGCAGACATGGTCATTCTGGCATGGAAATTCAGACCCTGTGGCCTCTGGTTCCTCCTGAATGCAGTCTTGTGAGGCTGAGAGTGGAAGCCCTGTTCAATTGATGGCTAAGCATTCCTGGCAAAGGCCGCCCCCTGTAGATGGGAATCAGCTGGGATCTGCCTGAGATTTGGACTGTGACTTGGATTGAGATATTTGATGTGGATGAAGAAGTACTCTCACCTTCAGAGGCTTATGAGGAGGCCGATTTATCTGCGTATTCTGGGAGTAGGACCTGGAAGTGTTGATCCCAGGGTCGTATCCACCTTGAGCTTGGTGGATGCTCCAGACGTGGAGCAGGAACCAAAGAGGCATCCACTCCTGCAAGGGGTGCAGAAATCCACTACTTCTCCCATTCCCGGAGATGCTCAAGGGCCTTTTACAGTCTAAGTGGAATTCACCCAAGTCCCGAGCTAAGGGCATATAAGAAGATGCATGCTCTCCTGGAGAGGAAGTGCATTGTTTGATATTTCCAAGGTGGAGGCGCAGGTCATGGTGGTTACCAGATGGACTTCCATTCCTGTGGAAGGCGGATAGGCCTTGAAAAATACTCTGAATTGAAAGGTAGATTTGTGTTGAAAAACTAATTTGCTGCAGCAGCTGCTATTTTTCAGTTGATGGTATGTGCAGACCTCATGTTTTGGGCCCTGCCCCAGTGGATTCAGTCTCTTCCGCCATATGATTCTACCCCTCTTTTGAAGTCAGCTACGGCCTTCCTTTCTGATGCCATGTACAGCTTGGTACGTCTAGCAGCCAGGGATTGTGCCCTGTTGATGGTGACATGGTGTTGGCTTGGCTTTGACATGGGGCAGTGGACTCCTCTTCTAAAGCCTGGTGGCCCATCTGGACTTAGAGGGGTGCTTCTGTTAATTCCAGTTGGGAGAAGCAGGTAAAGGACCTGGGTGAGACAAAATCTTCTGCCTTCTGGAGGACAGGTCCAAGGGCCTATCCACTGAGAAGGAGCTTCTTTACCATCAGCTTCTGTCCACTCCTCACGGGAGCACTGATCAGACTCCTGGGGGTCTCGGGAATTCCATCGCTACCAGCCTGTAGAGCCCCTTATGGACTTCAGACTCATTCTCAAAACCTTTCATGGAGCACATGGGCCCAGGGACTTGGTCCCCTCCAGAGAAGGCCCCTCCCGGACCTCTGCAATGACAGGCCTATTCCCTAGTTTCTCTAGCTAGAGGCAGGTTTTGCCTTTTCTTTCAGGAATGGGACAGGGTTACCAAGGATTTCTGGGTGCTAGACACCTTTCATTTCAGCTATGTCATAGAATGAAAATAACTAATTCCGGATGCTTTCGTCATCTCCCCTTGTGGGTCTGCGATCAAAAGTGCCACTGTGTGGACCATCTTGAACAAGTTGCTGTGCCTAAATGCAGTGGTGCTTGTCCCCCTGGATGAGCAGGGCAAGGGCAGATCTATTTTGTGGTGTCCAAAAAAAAAAAGGGATGGTACGTTCTAGCACATTGTGGACCTCAAGGGGGTCATCGAGCACATGTGTGTCCTGTGCTACCGAATAGAAATCTTTCACTCCGTGAATCAAGCAGTGAGCCGAGGGGAATTCTTGGCTTCCCTGGATCTGGCCAGGGCATATTTTCATTTCCCAATCTGGGCATATCAGCAAAAGTATCTGCATTTTTCCATACTTGGCTCTCACTATCAGTTCGCCGCCCTCCCTTTTTGGGCTCTCCACTACCTCAAGGTTGTTCTCCAAGGTCATGGTGGTGGTGGCTGCGGTCCCAAGAGATCTGTGTCCACCCATATCTGGACAATTGGATCTTCTGGGCTCGTTCCCTTTTCAGAAACATCTTGCGTGGTGTCCCAGGCAGTGTCCTTTTTGGAAAGCTTCAGTTGAATGTTCAATCAGGAAGAGCCAGCTGTTGCCTTTCCAGTCCCTGGTGTTCTTGTGAGCATGTTTTGACTCTTGAGTGAGCAGAGGTTTTCCTGCCAGAGGAGAAAGTGAAAAAAAATGTTGGATTGCCTGGTGCTGTTCTCTGCACAGCAGTCTCCTAGGATCTGGGATTATCTTCAGCTCCTTGTATTGATGGCGGCGACCACAGAGATGGTGTAGTGGATGCATGCTCATATGCAGTCTCTCCAGCATTTCACGTTGACTCACTGGTCACCGAGTTCAAGCATAGGCTCCTGATAATGGTGAAGACCAGCTTATGGTGGTGGCAGCAGCCCTGTCATTTGAGGAAGGGCATTCCACAGCACGATTTATACTGGATACTGCTGATGACAGATGCCACTCTCTTGGGGTTGGGATCTCATTACCAAGAACATTGAGGCCGTTGGAACTGCAGGGAAGTGGTACGATCCATCAAGCACCTTGAGGCAAGGGCCATCAGGTTGGCTGTTCTGCATTTCTGGCCCCTGGACGAGGGCTAGATGGTTTGAGGGTTTTCGGATGTCACAGCGGTGGCTTATGCCAAAAGGCAAGGTGGCATGAGGAGTGCCAAGGGTAGCTCTGGAGATTGTTCTTCTCTTTGCCTGGGTGGAGAAGATCCTTATAGCCTTGTCGGCTCAGCACCTTGCCAGGGTGGACACTGTGGAAGTTGACTTCCTCAGCTGTCACACTCTGTATCCTGGAGAGTGGGAGTTGAATCAGGAGGCTTTTCAGTTGATTCTGCACCACTGGGTTTGCCCTGAAATTGATCTGATGGTGACCTGCACCATTGCCAAAGTTTGCTGCTTCTTCAGTCACCACATGGAGGCGGGGTCCGAGGGCATTGACGCCCTGACACAGCCTTGGCCAAGTCAGCATCTGCTGTATGTGTTTCCTCTGTGGCCTCTGGTGGGGCATGTGATTTGGCATATAGAACGTCACCCGGGCAGGATTTTTCTGGTAGTGCCAGATTGGCCGAGGAGAGCATGGTTCGGAGACTGGATGCAGCTCCTGCAGACGCCTCCTCTTCAGTTGCCTCCATCTTGGGGCTTATTGCGGCAGGGATCGATCATCCTAAAAGACCTGGTTTCCTTGTTCCTTATGGCTTGGCTCTTGAAAGTAGACAGCTAGCGCAGGAGGGTTGCTCTCCAGTGATGCCCTCCATTCTGCTAGGAACCCAGAGGAGGACTTCCAGCTAACATACATGCAGGTCTGGTGCTTCTTTAAGCAGTGGTGCAGTGCCCAGCAGTTGGCTCCTAGGGCAGCCATTGTGCCATCTATGTTGGTTTTCTACAGGATGGACTGGAGAAGGTCTTTTTCCTTTAGCTCCCTGGCTGTTGGCTGGTAAGTCTCTATCCTTGAACCCAGATATCCTGTGCTTTCTCGAGGGGGTTCAGCGTCTGTTCCCTCCCCTTTGATCTATGATCCCTTCCTGGGTTCTGCGTCTAGTGCTTAGGGCCCTGATGGCGATGCCCTTTGAGCTGTTGAAGCACGTGGCTTTGAAGGATTTGATGCTTGAGATGGTCTTCCTTCTTGCAGTTTGTTCTGCAAGGTGGCTTTCTGAACTGCACGCTCTGTCCTGGCGAGATCCTTCTCTGTCCTTTCAAAGGAGGCTGTTTTCATTTGTTCTGTGCCTTCTTTATTGCCTAAGGTGCTTTCACATGAAAGAGGTGGCCTGTCTTTCCTCCTTTTCTAAGGAGCAGTGTTGGGAGAAGGATAAGGATCTTCACCTTGTGGATGTCCGGAGAGTGCTTCTCCAGTGCTTGGAGGTTACAAATTCCTTGCTTAAGTTCGACCATTTTTTTGTGCTATTTGCTGGCCCATACAAGGGTAACAATGTGGCTAAGTTGACTTTGGGGTGCTGAATTAAGGAGGCCTTTGCCTCAGCGTATCTGTTGCAGAACCAGCTGGGGTGCTGAATTAAGGAGGCCTTTGCCTCAGAGTATCTGTTGCAGAACCAGCTGGTTCCAGAGGGCTTGCGCCCATTCTACCCGAGCGCAGGCATCCTTGTTGGCAGGGCAGAGCAGAGCACAGTAGCCCCTGAAGACATTTGTTGGGCAGCAACATGGGCATCGCTTTCCACTTTTGTCAAGCATTACCACTTGGATGTTCACGCGACACGGCCTTTGGCTCAAGGGTTTTGCAAGCTGCTGTGTCTTCTTCCCGCCCAATGGAGTTGTAGCTTTGGTATATCCCACTTGTCTGGACTAGTCTAGCAGGACGATATGGAAGGTGACATTTTACTTGCCAGTTAATGTCCTTTCCTTGAGTCCTGCTAGACCAGTCCAGGGCCACCCCTGGAACTGTATTGCTCTGTTCTTCTGCTGCGGTACCCTTGTGTCTGCTATGATTTTTATACTTGGCTCTGCAGGTTCATCGTCACTGACAGCGATATGTTTATGCTTTCCTGTACATAATTCTCTACTGTTGATCACTCATTGTTGCCCATGGTCGAGGTTGTGTGAAACTGGCCAGGTTTCTCCCATATACTTTAAGACGAATATTGAAGGGATCTCTGGTGGCTGAGGCAAATAGAGACATGGGAGTGATGTCATTGAAACCTGGGCTTTTCTTTGGTTCTTTGTCTCCATTAATCTGCTGGTAGGGGAACATAACCCACTTCTCTGGACTGGTCTAGCAGGACTTAAGAAAAGGACATTAACTGGTAAGTAAAATATCATCTTTTCTTTATGAGATCTTCTGTGTTGGTCCCATGCTTTCTTGAATTCAGATACTGTTTTGATCTCTACAATCTCAACTGGGAGACTGTTCCACGCATCTACCACTCTTTTTGTAAAGAAATATTTCTGCATATTACTCCTGAATCTATCCTCTTTCACTTCATCATATGCCCCCTTGTTGCTGAGCTTTCTTTCAGTTTAAAGAGGCTCTCCTCCTGTGCATTTGTGACACAGAGGTATTTAAACATTTCTATCATATCACCTCTCTCCTGCCTTTCCTCCAAAGTATACATATTGAGATTTTTAAATCTGTCCTCATATGCCTTATGACGAAGTCCACTGACCATTTTGGTAGCCACTCTCTGCACAGACTTTATCCTGTTTATATCCTTTTGAAGGTGTGATCTCCAGAATTGCACACAATATTCTAAATGAGGTCTCACTAAAGACTTATGCAGAGGTACTATCACCTCCTTCTTTCTGCTGGCCATTTCTCTCCCTATGCACCCGAGCATCCTTCTAGCTTTTGCCATCACCGTTTCTACCTGTTTAGTCACCTTAAGATTGCCAGGTCCTGCTCTTCTTTTGTGGACAGAAGTACTTCACCCCCTATACTGTACCACTCCCTTGGATCTTTGCAGCCCAAATGCATGACCCTGCATTTGTTAGAGTTAAATCTCAGCTGCCAAATTCTTGACCATTCTTCAAACTTAGTGAGATCCCTTGTCATGTTATCTACTCCTTCCTGGGTGTCTAACTCTATTGCAGATGTTGGTATCATCTGCAAAGAGGCAAATCATACCCAACAGCTCTTCAGCAATATTACTTACAAGAATTGGAGCAAGGGCAAATCCCTGTGGCACATCATTGGTTACATCCTTCTTCTCAAAGTAAGCTGCATTTACCTGTAGCCTTTGTCACCTCCCACTCAACCAATTTCTAACCCATTCATTCACTTTATGGTCTATTCCTAGGATGCTCAATTTATTCTTGTATGTGTCGTCTATGCGGAACAGTGTCAAAAGCTTTACTAAAATCAAAGTACACCACATCTAGGGATCTTCCTCAGTCCAACTCTCTGGTCACCCAGTCAAAGAAATTAGATTTGTCTGAAAAGACCTGCCCCTAGACCATGCTACCTTTGATCCTGCAATCCATTGGACTCCAGAAGCCTCACTATACTCTGTTTTAGCAGCATTTCCAGACTAACCGGCCTGTAACTCTCAACCTCATACTTACCTCCGCTTTTGTGTAAAGGGACCACATGTGCCTTTTTCCAGTCCTCTGGGACCATTTCCAACTCTAAAGAAGCATTTAAAAGGATAGACAGTGGAGCCGCTAGAACCTCCCCATCACTTTGTCTACTTTTAGTTTACCTAGTTCCTCATGAACAAAGTCTTCTGAAAATCGTTCAAGATCCCCTTCACTCAGGGGCGGCCCAAGGGGGGTGCGGGCCCTCATTTGCATAAGGTGCCTCATTTGCATAAACATTTGCATAATGTTACCATACACTAACTTTTAGTAAACATGCCTCTTAATGAGTATATGGATAAAGAAAGACTCAAAGATTTCTACATTACTATAATCCAGTACCAACCACCAGGCACATTAGGAACTACTACAAACACTGCCCATTTAGAACCCATTACCCCTAAACTATACCCATAGAAATCAACATAATCTAATCCAAAAAACTCTTGATTTCTCACATGTATCCTACTGTAGGAACTGACCTAATCCATATCCCTATTATTCATTTATGATTTTTTAAATTTTTAAAGTTTTTAAATTTTTGTTGGATCACTCACCATGAGAAGGAAACATTTCCTCTCTTGAAGTGAGCCCTCCTTTTTAATCAATTATAAATGACCCCTAACAGGCCATAACCGGACAAAACAATACTCATTGCCGTCCTTACCAGTCCAAAATACACCTTAAAACTTCAAAACCAAGCCATAACAAAATGAGCAAGGAAAGTGTACTTAGCTTAGTCCTATGCCAAAAAAAGGGCGATGTTTAAACCTCCAAGCAGCGGTACAAAGTGAGGCCTGCATCCAACTTCCTGCTCTCCCCCACCGGGAGTAGCTTAACAGTCCGGCCCACTACCGACCTCAAAAATAGGAGCAAAAACCCTTCTTCAGCCAATGCACACGAGGTTCATGTGCAACACCAGCAGTGTTTCAAGCTGCTCCCGCTTCTCAGCTCTTCCTCAGGCAGATGAACCCCGTTGAATTACAGTTACGGTTAAATACCAATACGAGATTGACGTCATATCCCGTGCTGACAAAAAGCTACAAAAGTCATAGTTCCCCACAAAAATTCATAACTGAAGGCTCCACCAGTCAATGTCCACATTCAAACCCCCAGGGGCCATAGATCCCAACCGAAACATCCATTGCTGCTCCTTCTGTTGTAATCGTGCCTGGCGATCTCCTCCTCGAATAGGCTGCGGCACCACCTCCAAAACTCTCCAACGTAAGTCACTGAATGCATGGCCCGCCTGCTGACAATGCGGGACCAGGGGTGCTCCCATTTGCCTTGCATTAATCCTTGAGCGATGCTCCAGCAAACGTTTCCGAATCGGCCGCAGAGTACGACCTACATATGTCAAATTACAGGGACAGATCAAAACATAAACTACAAACTCTGTTTGACAATTGGAAAAATGCAAAGATTTGCAACAAAACTGTGTATGTGGATCTGTCCAATTTATCCCCTGTAAAGTGGTATCTGTCAAGTAAAACAAGAATGACAGAAATAAGATGATACACTATAATCAAGGAAAAACATAAAATAAAATACAGAAATCTATCATCATATTTAGACCACGATAAAAGGCAATACCAGGGGCACCAGGTAAAACTTTAACATCATAACAGAAAAAAGAAAATTTAAAGCAAGGATGAGACTTATACGTCAGCCGTGTTGAGTGCGGTATTTACCACAATTTCCTCTCTAGCTACCAAAAAATCCAGTAATTGACTAGGCTCAAAGAAAAGAAAACCTTTTTCTTTATAAGTAATTACACAACGAGAGGGAAAACGTAAAACAAAACTCCCCCCTAGAGAACTAATGACTTATCCAGCTCTAGAGCCAGGGTTACAAGCAAAGTCGTCCGGTCAGTCACCCCTTCCAGAGAGTCCTCCAGAAACGCAGTAAGGTCTCCGGGTCTTTGAAACGGGTTCTCAGAAGCAGAGCCACGAGAGCCGGGGCCCACAGACAAATACTGTGCTCTCACAATGGGAGGCAAATTATCTCCAGGAAGTTTAAGCACCTCCAGGAAATATTTGCGAACCATCTCTGCAGCAGACATAATAGGAGATTTAGGAAAATTTAGCAATCTCAAATTGTTTTTATGAACTTGGTTCTCCAAATATTCAGCTTTCCTGGACAGCAGAGTTTTGTCCTTTACTTGGGCCACACACTGTCCTTGAAGATGTTCCAGCTCAGCTTCGACACTGGTCAGACGTACAGCCTGTTCCTCCTGGTTTCTTTTCGCCTCAGAAACATCAGACTTTAAAGAGAGAATATCAGTACTTACTGCTCCTACTACCGTCTGCAGAGAAGTGTTCATGGTCGCAACCGCATCCCACAGTGCTTCTAAGTTAACTACAGCAGGTTTAATCAAGCCTCCCAAACCTGGAACAGCACCAAGACCCACAACCGCAGCTGCTGCAACCCCACCAAGGGGCATCGATCGTACACCACCTCCAACAGCAAATGCAGCCTCAACGGAGGGGGATGGGGCAACTGTTACCACACAGGAGCCCTCTCCACTCGTTCTCACCAGTGAGCTCATCGGCAAACCGGCAGGGAGCACTCCATCCAGTGGCAAACTACTTCCAGGTCGAGGTAGGGGGGCTCGCTGTTCAGTGGATAGCCAGATCCCGGATGCACTCAGAGCCGACAAAATTTCCACTGAAGGCTCTGCCGAAGACGCTGCTCTAACTGCCGCTGGAGAAAATCCCCACATGCCGCCAAAGTCAACTGCCCGGGGATATTACACGGCTCTGAGCCCGAGGGTAGACTGGCCTTTTTTCGCTTCCGCCATCCCATCGCCTTCAAAGAACAGCAGAAAGCACCCGGTAAGAGAAGGTAAGCATGGAGCGTCTCAGCAACAGAAACACCCTGCCGCCATCAGACCCTCACTTTTAAATAGATTTTATCAGCCCCAGTCCTAATACTGAATCATACCATCTGATGATCACTGGATGAGAGATGATCTCCCACTATAACATCAGAAACACTTTCATCATTGATAAGGACCATGTCCAGTATGCCCTTTATGTGTCTGTTCTTTCACCAGTTGCTGAAATAATTCTCCCTGTAAAGAATCCAGGATCTCCTGACTTCTAGATGACACCACCGCAGGGATGCACCAATCAACATACAGCATATTGAAATCACCTTTCAGTAGCACTTCTCCTTTCATGGCAATACTGTGACCATCTTCAATAGTGATGTTTCTGGAGTCCAGCGGATTACAGGATCCGAGGCAGCATGGATTCACCAGAGGCAGGTCTTGTCAGACAAATCTGATTGATTTCTTTGACTGGGTGACCAGGGAGTTGGACCGCGGGAGAGCTCTAGATGTGGTGTATTTAGATTTCAGTAAAGCCTTTGACACTGTTCCTCACAGGCGACTTATAAACAAACTGAGCACCCTAGGGATAGACCCTAAAGTTACTGCTTGGGTTAGAAATTGGTTGGGTGGGAGGCGACAAAGAGTACAAGTAAATGGAGCTCACTCTGAGGAGAAGGATGTTACCAGTGGTGTGCCCCAGGGATCTGTCCTTGGTCCGATTCTTTTTAACATCTTTGTTAGTGATATAGCGGAAGGGCTGTCGGGTAAGGTTTGCCTCTTTGCGGATGATACCAAAATCTGCAATAGAGTAGACACCCAGGAAGGTGTAGATAATATGAGGAGGGATCTAGCTAAGCTTGAAGAATGGTCTAGAATTTGGCAACTGGGATTTAATGTTAAAAAATGTAAGGTCATGCATTTGGGCTGCAGCAATCCAAGGAGCAATACAGTATAGGAGGTGAAGTACTTTTGTCCACTAAAGAAGAGCGGGACCTAGGCGTAGTTGTGTCCGATGATCTTAAAGTAGCTAAACAGGTAGAAAAGGCGACGGCAAAAGCTAGAAGGATGCTTGGGTGCATACGGAGAGGAATGGCTAGCAGAAAAAAGGAGGTGATAATGCCTCTGTATAAGTCTTTGGTGCGACCTCATTTGGAGTATGGTGTGCAATTCTGGAGACCGCACCTTCAAAAGGATGTGAACAGGATGGAGTCGGTGCAGAGGGTTGCTACTAAGATGATTAGTGGTCTTCATTATAAAGCATATGAGGACAGACTTAAGGATCTTAATATGTACACCTTAGAGGAAAGGCGGGATAGAGGTGATATGATTGAGATGTTTAAATACCTCCGTGGCATAAATGTTCAGGGAGAGAGCCTCTTTCAATTGAAAGCAAGTTCTGCGACGAGGGGACATGGGATGAGGGTGAAGGGAGATAGATTCAGGAGTGATATGCGGAAATATTTCTTTACGGAAAGAGTAGTGGATCCGTGGAATAGTCTCCCAGTGGAGGTGGTAGAGATGAGGACAGTAACTGAATTCAAAAAAGCATGGGACCAACACAGAGGATCTCTAAAGGTAAAAAGTGGACTGTTGTAGTTGTTGTTATGGAAGGACAGACTAGATGGGCCTTGTGGTCTTTTTCTGTCATCATGTTTCTATGTTTCTATGTAATTAATTGCTGTCTACTTTTTCTGCTATGAAAGAGATCTGTATTTCATACCAATGTAAATGGATTCCCCATTCCCTCTTTCTAGTTTAACCCACAGTGCCTCCTCCTTCCCTGAGCGATCTGTTATTTATAAAGCCGATGATGGCTGCCCATGAGGGAGGAAGGATAGGTTGACAATGTCTGCTTTAAAGTATGTTTGTATTTGATTAATGTTAACTCCTTTGACCTGATGTGTAAAGTATTTTTCCAGAGTCACAGACTGGGCAAAACTCAAGTACATCTGTCCCCCCTAGAGTGTGAACTAGAAAGGTTAGTTAGAATTTAATGCAAGGGTCCTGCTTTCAAATGGATTTTACGTTAGATACAGAAAGGTGCTTTTTCGAAATAAAAGACTTTGGGGCTTGTTTACAAAGCCGCGGTAGCGGCTTCTGCCCAATATCGGAGCCGTGGCCCCATTGAATTCAATGGGACCGCGGCTCCGATATCGGGCAGAAGCCACTACCGCAGCTTTGTAAACAAGCCCCTTTGTTATAAAGTCTCACTGCTGCATTTTAAAAAGTGATTTGTAGATGACACAGTGATGAATTGTTGAAGGGCGCAGAAAATATCTGCCCTGGTTTGTTTTTCATTCTTTTTTCTTCCCTGATGTAGTTTTCTTCCTTCCTTTTTTTACTTGTAGCTCAATTTCTAGGAATTTCTTCCCTATTTTTTAATATTTGTTTTCCACCCCCCTGCCTAACAGATGTACTCTGATCAGTCATGTACCAAGACTCTTCCAGAACCCTACAGCCATGGCCCCTGGATCCAGCTACCAGATGTCACCTTTAAGCAGTGACCATGGCTGCCTCCCCCCTCCCCGCAGGGGCTATGAATGCTGTCTCTACAACATTCCCAGACCCGGCCAACCTACGGGACAGCAAGCCTGACCCAGGGATCAAACCTGGGACCTTCCACATGACAGCGCACAGTACTTAGATACTAAATTTAAGCAAACACCAGCTAGGACTGTGTTCCAGACTATCAAACAACAAAAAAGTCCAGCACAATTACTAATTGAACAAAGTATTATATGAAACACCAGACTTTTTTACTGCTGCCTTTCTGCTGCCTTTCTCCACATTGTCATTTTCTACCTGTTTGCCTCTGATACTTTTATGTGTGGTTGTCTCAGTTTTCCGGGGCTTTTGAGAGGTTTTTTGCCTAATATAACCGGGGGAAGCTACGAAGCTCAAGGCTTATGCAGCCATCCAGTCAGATGACACCACTTCCTCCATCAAAAATATATTAAGTTAGTCCAATAATAAGGTATCACTTACAACTTGTTCAAGCCATGGTATTTTCAATAAGGATCGCCAATGTAACACCAATTTTTAAAAAGGGTTCCAGGGGTGATCCGGGAAACTACAGACCGGTGAGCCTGACGTCAGTACCGGGAAAAATGGTAGAAACCATCATAAAGAATAAAATTACTCAGCATGTAGATAGTCACAACCTAATGGGAGACAGCCAACATGGCTTTAGACAAGGAAGATCTTGTCTTACTAATCTGTTATGTTTTTTTGAAGGAGTGAATAAACAGGTGGACAAAGGTGAGTCGGTTGATATTGTGTATCTGGACTTTCAGAAAGCCTTTGACAAGGTCCCTCATGAGAGACTTTTGGCAAAACTAAAGAGTCATGGGATAGGAGGCAGTGTACTATTGTGGATCAGGAACTGGTTAAAAGATAGAAAGCAGAGGGTAGGGCTAAATGGCCAATTTTCCCAATGGAGAAAGGTGAATAGTGGTGTACCCCAGGGATCTGTGCTGGGTCCGCTGCTTTTTGACACATTCATAAATGACCTGGAAAGTGGAATAACGAGTGAGGTTATCAAATTTGCAGATGACACAGAACTATTTAAAGTTGTTAAAACCCAAGAGGATTGTGAAAAATTGCAAGAGGATCTTGATAAATTGGAAGACTGGGCATCAAAATGGCAGATGAAATTTAATGTGGGCAAGTGCAAGGTTATGCACCTAGGGAAGAACAACCCAAACTATGGTTACACGATGCAAGGTTTCACATTAGGAACCACCACCCAGGAAAAAGATTTAGGCGTCATTGTGGATACCATGTTAAAACCCTCGTCCCAGTGTGCAGCGGCGACCAAGAGAGCAAATAGAATGCTAGGTATGATAAGGAAAGGAATGGAAAATAAAACAAAAGATATTATAATGCCTCTATAATCGTTCCATGGTGAGACCGCACCTTGAATATTGTGTGCAATTCTGGTCGCCGTATCTTAAAAAGGATATAGCGATTTTAGAAAAGGTACAGAGAAGAGCCACCAAAATGGTAAAGGGGATGGAAGGATACTCCTATGAAGAAAGGCTAAAAAGGTTAGGGCTCTTTAGCCTGGAAAAGAGACGGCTGAGGGGAGATATGATAGAAGTCTATAAATTAATGAACGGAGTGGAACGGGTAAACGTAGATCGATTGCTTACCTTATCAGAATATAGAAAGACTAGGGGACATGCCATGAAGCTACAGGGTAAACTATTTAAGACTAATAAAAGAAAATATTTTTTCACTCAACGTGTAATCAAACTCTGGAATTTGTTACCGGAGGATGTAGTAAAGGCTGTTAGTGTAGCTGGGTTTAAAAAAGGTTTGGACAAGTTCCTGGAGGAAAGGTCCATAAACCATTATTAAGAAGTGACCGAAGATATCAATGCTTGACCCAGTACAAGCATTGTGGAACTTGTGTCTCTTGGGGAAACTGCTAGGTACATATGACCTAGATTGGCCACTGTTGGAAACAGAATACTTGGCTTGATGGACCTTGGTCTGACCCAGTATGGCATTTCTTATGTTCTTATGTTTTTATGTACATTAGTAGTATCTTGGATAATTTTTGTTTGTAGGAGTTTATAATACTGTCCGATGCACTATTTTCCCTTTGCTAGTATTCGGCTTTGCTGAGGGAAGGTATAACGCTGCTTTGCTGTTTTCCATGCCTCTGCTCCTATTGAAGTAGTTAGATAAAAGGAAAAACAAAAAAGGAAATAAAATTGATACCTTTTTATTGGACTAACTTTTCGAAGATTAAAACTTTCTTCAGGTGAGGGCAGTATGAGCAACAGATGACATTTGCCATATTCACTCAGGTTTGTTATTTTAATGTGTCATGAAACTAGTTTGGATTCTAGTTTTTTATCAGTGTGGTTCTGTGCTTGGCCTCTTTTCTCCACTCTTGTTTGTTTTCCTGCTTGCTTTGTTCTTCCTGCTGTGTTGTGCTTGGCTCTTCTTTTGAAGATCTTCTTTCTCTGTACTTTAGGTTGACCTTTCTTTTCCCTGTTTTTGTCTAAGTCACTCAAGTAGTAATATAGTTTCCGATTTCCAATTGCCTGCCATTTGCAGATCCCACCACTGAAATGGCACCCAATTAGTGGTCAGGGCATGGCAAATAAAGAGAAGAAGGGGCAGTGAAGTTGAGAGCCACTGGCTAGTTTCCTGGCTCCCTGTTCGTTTGACTGGAACTGTGCTTCATATTTCCCTGAAAAAAATTGTTTACCTAATCCGAGACCCCATGACTCAGATCCCTAGTACTAAGGAGTTTTTCTCATTTTATATCTATGGGGAAATGCTTAGCATATCTTTAAATAGAAGGAAAAGCATATTTAAAGAATTTTTGGATCCAAATCCTTCAATATATTTTCAATGTGTGCAGATGCTTCTAAGGATCTTCTGTGGCCTCTATTCCTGTCAGAGGGCGGTGAGCAGATATTTTTGGGACTATGCATTGGTTTGCATTTAAGATTAACAGGAAGAGTGGTGAACCATTTCCTTTTTAAAATAAGTTCTACTGGGCCTCATTTGTAATTGTTCTTGCTAAATTATCATAGTTTTTTTTGCTAAATTTAAATGCATGGACATATTTAATCTGAGGGTAAAGTTCACGTGCACTGCTAGATATTTCAATCGTCTCATGCTACTATTGCCTTGGCTGGTCTCTCTTGCCTCACTACTCGATGAACTCAGAGGGTAATTTTTTAAAAGGTTGCTTAGGTCAATTGGGTAGGAAGGCGTCTGTGTCTTTAAAAAATACTAGCACAGATCCTGCAAAAGTCATGACTAGAATGCATTCATTTACATTTATCCCTATTTGGGGGCAGGCGTAAATTAAGTGTGTAAATTGTGACTGTGCCCACACTCTATCCAGACTCCTCCCCTAAGCACGCCTACTCTACAAAAATGTGCCTGCTTGTACCACGTGTACCTTTAGTTGCAGCCTCATTTTCTAAGAGATCTTTTATGCATGATAAAGGTTTATAAAAATTACCTCCATAGTGCAGAACAATTAATTTTTTTAGAACAAATTATTTTGTGTACCCCAGTTATGAAGAGCTACAATAAGTTTTGCTCTCTGGCACCAGAATTTGGTTATGACAAAATTTACTTCCTGTAAACAATTTTTTTTGTTGGAAAAATGTATCAGAGGTACAGAGGAGTCCTTAGGTAAACTCATTTTAAGAGTGAGTGACTATTGCCCTGGCACCAGCGGTAATGCACTCCCCAGCCCCACTCTCCGCCCATTCCCCGCAATGGCAGACTCATTCATTAGTGTTTCCAACTGCCAGTTGCAGGGTATTAAAATGCACATTAACCTGCTCATGGGCTTTAGTAAATGAAGCCCTAAGAAAGGTTACCTTGAAGAAAATGTTCTAATTGAATGGAGTCAGAGAAAACTTAAGAGTTACCCTGATACTGTAGCAAGCACATACAAGGAAATGTAGCCCCAAGTTCCAAAACCCAGGGCTTCCTCTAGAAAAACTCTTTTCTGGAACGGAGTTGGCTTGGAGATTTCAGGGAAACATTTACTACTTACCCACAGAAAGATACAGTTTTGTTTTTAAAATACCATTTCAATATAGCACTTTTCTCAATCTCAGACATAAATGTAACTAATAAAGTAGCTCTCCTAGGAATATCATCAGACGATGACTTCAGAAAAGCGATCTAATCTATCTACTGATGGTATTGGATTAAGCTACTCCTCTTCAACCCACCCTTCCCTTCCAACTCTTTTGGTAAATAACATAGTCCACATTGTACTGCTTGACCAGTGCAGATAAGTGGGCTATTTTCCCCTCCCAGCACATGTGGAGACAGAGAAAGACTCCATTGTGCTATTAACACCCTGTGCCCTTAGGGGCATACTCCAGTATTTCTCTGTCTCTAGAAGATGGTGGATGCAAGTTTTTACAGCTCTGGTGAAATCTGGAAAAATAAAGAAAGATTGAAGAATGAGAGATTGATTTCACTCTTGAGTGACCAACAATGAGATGACTTTCTCACACCTTCAAAACCGGTGCTCTTTTGCGTATTGTCAAAAGGAGAAGGGGAATTGGTTCAGCTCCTCATCCTTATCATGTTAAGAACCTGTTGAGCAGCCAGAAAATTGGAAAAGGAGTTTGGAACAGATTCTTCAAAGCCTCACATAGCCTCAGTGTCCCTCCCTCCTTCTTCCCCCTGCTCTCCCCTGAAAATTTGAAGGAGACTTCTCAGAGGTATGTGACTGCAGGTCCTGGAAATAGGAGAGTAATATTGAGCCTGTTGTGGTTTTTACTTCCTTGGACTCCCTGGGGGTGAATACCAACTAAGTCTCTGTCTGACTTCTTTTGGGGGTGCTTCCTGACCTTTTCTGCTGAATAGTGCGCAAATCGGGTTTGGGCTGTTTCAGGTGTCTATTGGTACTGTACAGGTTTACCCACCCCGTCTAGCTGCTTGCACATGTTTGTTGCACTTCCCTTGCTCTCCCATGCCTCTTACATGCCTTCTGTTTGTGTGCATCTGGTAGTGCGTGGTATGTTGCCCACATAGCTCTAGTGAGCAATATTACTGTCTGAACGACCCTGGCACACAATATTACTGCCCATGCAGTGCTAGCACATGTTGCAGTGCATCTTTTTAACATGCTCTGAACCTGTGTTACCCGGCTGTCAGTGGTATTGGAGATTCATATGCCTGTTTCTAAGAAGAAGCAAAGAACCTCATCGTTGGATTCTGGTGTCTGCGATTCTTGCATGGAAGCTTCTGATACGACCTTGGAGGGTCCGTCTCCTGTCTTGCAGTGAAGGGACATTGATGCCCTGGCCTTATCATCTTTGCTGCAGGAGTCAGCATGACGACAATTAAGAGGGATGATCATCAGGCCTTGAGTTCGAGCACTCACTCTTTTGGCTGCTTCCCTTCTCTTAAGCATCCAACAGCTCGTGTCTCCCTCGAAGATGGGGGCGGGGGGGGGCCCTACTCCAACAGGGAGCTCCTGGTGTCCATATTGTCCTCCACAGAATTGTTCTCCTTTCTGCAGTAAGCTTGTTCTTTCTAGCATGGCAACTCATACCCTGGAGCTTCTGGGTCCTCTTGATATCTTTGTGTTCACTTGGAAAAGGGATTGGTGGTGAGTCAAAGCCCGGCCTGGGCTCCTCCTTCTAAGCAATCTCCACAAAGATTTGCAATTCGAATCAACTGTCCTTTGGCAAAGGCCCAGAGATCAGTCCTGATGCCTCGGGTGATGATTCCAATCTGGAGGACAAGATGTCTTCTATTTTGGAAGATCACAATGAATCGGTTATTATCCACCTGTTCAGGAAGAACTAACTAGTGGCCCTGATTGCTCAAATGTCTTCCACTATGCGTTTTACTGATTCTCTAATGGCAGTTCAAGGACCACAGATCCTTCCCCTCATGCAAGGGGTTTGGAAGCCTATGACAATCTTTCCTTTTCTGGAGGTTATCAAAAGCATGATCCACTGGGAGTGAGACTTGCC
Source organism: Ichthyophis bannanicus (assembly GCA_033557465.1). Lineage (NCBI taxonomy): Eukaryota > Metazoa > Chordata > Amphibia > Gymnophiona > Ichthyophiidae > Ichthyophis > Ichthyophis bannanicus. Next base: position 553,480,036 of record CM066033.1, read on the forward strand.
TGACTCCCTGGTAAAGGGGCTGAGGGTTTGTAAGAAGCCTTATACTCTGTGACAGGAGAACTGCACCGTCTTGTTTAGCACACCTCAAGTGGATGCGGATATCACAGCAGTCATAAAGTGGACCACCATCCTGGTGGAGGGTGGTACAGACCTAAAGTATCTTCTGGCTCATAAAATGAACTCTCTCTTGTGGAATCAGTACTCAACTTCCACTATTATCCTCCAGTTGGCTGTTTGTGCGAGCCTTATGACTCAAACTCTTCTCTTGCCCCAGAGGATGCTATACCCCTCTTGGAGTGGGCAAAGGCCTTTCTGTTGGATGCTATGTATGATTTCACCAACTTAGTTGGGAATGACATTGCTCTTTCAACAGTGACACAGCATTGGCTATTTATTTATTTAGATGGATTTAGTATACCGCTTTATCATTAAATCAAAGCGGTTTAGCACATCAAACAATCGAGATAATTGTGTGGTCAGTAGCGTGCAGTGGGAGATTAAGAAGAGTGATGTGGAGTGCAGAGTGCTAGATTTTACCGGTGAGCTATATACAAAGTAAGCAATATACATATATACAAGATTAGAGCCATTTACAAAGGTGATCTAAGATCAAGACCTACAGAGAGTTGCAGGTACTGCACATAGGAATCAGTTCAGGTGAAGTCCTTGTAATGTTCTGTAAATAGAGTTGTTTTAAGCAGCTTTCAGAAGTCTTTGAGGTCTTTGGTTGATCTTAGAAAGTCAGGGAGAGAGTTCCATAGGGCGGGCGCTGCCAGGGAAAGTGCCCTTCTTGATGTGTCCTGTTTTGTTTTGGCAAATTCCTTTGGTGGGCTGATGGCTATGGCTTCACCACTGAGCGGCGGATACATCCTCCAAGACTCAGTTGTCCCAACTTGCCTTTAAAGCAAAGCTTTTGTTTGGAGAGGACTTGGGTAAATTGGTTAAGGATTTGGGTGAGTCCAGACCTCATCACCTCCTGGAAGGTAGCATGAAGAGGTCTGGGAAGTATATGGGTGCGTTGTCCTCTGTGATGTATGCACATTTTCCTTTTTGGTGCTACCTTGGACTCCCATAGGTATTGCTCCAGAAGGCTCACCTTCTCTTCTTCTTCTGGTTTTTGGTCCTGGACCCAGTCCTTTCATGAGGTTTGAGGACCCTGGGATATTAACACCTCCATAAGTGCCACCTCCCATCCAGCACAATGACAGGTTGGGGGTCCATTCCAGGATGCCTTTTCTATGAGCTGTGGGCCTGGATCACTAAGGATTGCTGGGTATTAGACACCATTCAGCATGGCTGTGTTCTGGAATGCAGAGAGCCTATCCCAGATGTCTTCACCATGTCCCCATGTGGTTCTGTGGCTAAGAGAACCACCTTTCATATCACACTAGAAAGGTTGCTTCATCTGCAGGCGGTGGACCCTGTTTACCCTGCTGAGCAAGGCAAGAGCTGCTACTCCATCTACTTTGTGATGCCAAAGAAAGATGGTTACTTTTGGCCAGTCCTTGACCTCAAGGGAGTCAAAGTTCACCTGCATATCCTACACTTCCATACGGAGACCCTGTGATCCAAGAGGTGTGCCGCAGGGAGTTCCTTATGTCACTGGATCTAGCTGAAGCTTATTTCCACATTCCTATTTGTGAGGATCCACAGTGCTTTCTCCATTTCACCATTTTCAATTTGCCACAATTCCCTTTAGACTCCTACTGCCCCAAGAATGTTCTCAAAAGTCTTAGTGGTGGTGGCTGTTGTGCTGAGGTGCTAAAAAATCTGTGTTCACCCATATAGGATGATTGTCTCATCCGAGCCAAGTTGCAGTCAGAAGAATCTTGGGTGCAGTGTGGTGCAGTTCCTGGAGAATCTTGGCTGGACAATCAATCAATGAAAGAGCCATTTGGAGTTTTCCCAATTGCTGGAATTCCTGGGAGTGCAGTTCAACACTTGGGTAGACAAGGTCTTCCTACCCAAGGAAAGGGTAATAAACTTGTTGGTCCAGCTGGCAGTCTTCAGTATCAGCAGGCTCCCAGGGTTTGGGATTATCTACAGCTTCTTGGCTCGATGGTGGCTTCATTCAAAGTGGTGCCTTGGGTGCAAGCTCATATGAGGCTACTACAGAGGTCTTTGCTGTCTTTTTGGTCACCAGACTCTCAGGACTTCAAAGCCAGGCTTCACCTTCAGCTGAAGGTGGTGTCCAGCCTGAGGTGGTGGAAGCAACCCCAACATCTGAGGGGGGTATGCCACTGGACGATCACCTGTAGCTTTGCCTGTTGATGGATGCCAGCCTGTTGGCTAGAAAGTCCATTGCAAAAACCGAACAGCCAGGGCTAGGGCCAGAGCCATTGGAGCAGCCAGGAATTGACATGGTCCATCAAAGCAAGGGCTATTCATCTGGACCTTGTGTACTTCCAGACCCTAGTCAAGGGCAGAGTGATCTGGGTGTACTCCAGCAATGCCATGATAGTGGCGTATGTCAATCGGCAAGGAGCCACGTAGAGTGCCAGATTGGTCCTGGAAATTACCCTCCTGTTCTGGGTGGATAGGAACCTCCTAGCCCTTTCAGTGCAGCATGTCACCAGAGCCAACAACATAGAGGCATACTTCCTCAGTCACCACTCTCGATTCTGAGGAGTGGGAACTGAGTCAAGAGGCATTTCAGCAGATTCTGTGCCTCTGGGATCATCTCAACATGGATCTGATGGCGACCTGGTCCAGTGCTAAAGTGTGCAGATTCTTCAGTTGCTGCAGGGAGGCAGGCTTTGAGGGCATTGACGCCCTAGTTCAGTCATGGCCAAAGCGGTGCCTGCTCTTTGCTCTGGCTGCTCGCAGGACATGTGCTTCACCACATAGAGCAACATCCAGGCTGGGTCTTCCTGGTGATGCCAGATTGGCCACAGAGGCTGTGGTTTTGGGACCTGATGCAGCTCCTGCAGGAGCCTCCTTTGCAACTGCCTGAGCCCAAGAGCTGCTGTGTCAAGGGCCAGACCTTCTGGACAACCAGGCTCCTTTCTCACTTATGGCTTGGCTCTTGAGAGGCATTATTTAGCATGTAAGGGCTATTCTCTTACCATGGTTTCCACGCTTCTCAAGGTGATGAGAAGCTCTACCAAACTGGCTTATGTGCGTGTCTGGTGTCTTTTCGAACACTGATGCTGTGAGTGTAAGGTTAGACCTAATATGGTGGACTTGTCATCCTTGCTTGCCTTTCTTAAGGATGACCTGGACAAAAGTCTTTCCCTTAATTCCCTTGAGGTTCAGGTTGCAGCCTTATCCTACTTCAGAGGATTGGTGATGGAACGGTCCATTGCCTCGCACCCGGATGTAGTCCGTTTCCTTCAGGGGGTACGACACCTGCATTGTCCCCTGCATTCGGTCATTCCCTCATGGGATCTCTTCCTGGTGCTACAGGCTTGATGTCTGACCCCCTTGAGCCTTTGCAATGGGCTATGCTTAAATATCTGACCCTTAAGATGATCTTTCTGGATGTAATCTCCTCAGTAAGACTGATCTCTGAACTACAAGTGCTATCATGCAGGGACCCTTACATGTCATTCTCGGAGGAGGCAATGTGCATTCGGCCCATACCTTCCTTCTTACCCACGGTGGTCTCTTCCTTCCATGTGAATCAGGTAGTCTTCCTACCCTCCTTTTCTAAAGATAGCACTTCCTTTAAATATTTCTAAAACAATATGAGGGGAGTCAAATATAAGGAAAGTACAAAGAAAGTTAAAAAAAAAGTATGTTCTTTACTCTGACAACATTTTCCAACGATTCTGACTGTTGATGAAGCAACAAACTGTCCTCACAGATGAGGAAGCAGCTGCTTCCAATGTAGCCACACTTGCAGCTCTGTCTTACGACAATGAGCATCTAAACCAGAGAGCTTAAAATCCTACTCAGAAAGCTTATCAACAGTCTCTGTAGAGAATAAAAATATTTGTGCCAATGAACTTCCCAGATATTTTTCAAGGACAATTTCTTATCCTTAGGAACAAAAATATTCTGTCCTGATGTAATCAAAGATAACTGGAGAATCCTAGGCATTGAAACACTATGCATCACCACACCCACAGTATTTGGAAAGGATTGTTCCTTTTCAGGGCAAATAGAGGAGACTGTCTGCCGCTCCCTATTAAAATTGGGCACACGCTCAGCTTCTGTAGAAGAAATGTTGAACTGGTAGGGAGGGTCCCATCCCCTAGTTTCATAGAGCTCCCAGCAGAAGACTTAGTACTTAGAGACGTTGTAGTGTCCTCTCCCTCTGATTGTATTTTAACATGCTGATCCATAGGGCCTCTGATCTTTACTGTCTTTGCTTTCCTCATTCCTAGGTCTTTCCTAGTTTGCCAGTTGATCTTAAAAGTTCCAGCCCAAAGTGGGTTAAAAACTAGCCCAAAACAGCGACCCACCTTTGGACCTGCCCTCCCCCTACTCTGATTGGCTGGTCTGGCAGTCCACCAGGTGTGGCCATGCCCACCCTGCAATATGGCCCTGATCTCTCTTTCCCTGATTGGCTGGAATATGGCAGTCAATCATTCCTATCCTGCCACATCTCGCTGATCAACTTCCAATTTGCTGCTCTGGGACCTGACCAATGAGATGCAGCCAGGGGTGCTGTGACCTTTCTGAAGTCGGAGATTTTTTTTTCCACTTTTTATTGCTATTTTTACTGTGGTTTTCTTGCCCAAAGTGGAGTGGACAAATTGCCCAAAAAAACGCAACCCGTGGCCTGGGCAAAAATGTCACCCAGTTGGGAAAGAAACTGCAAAACACTGGCTCATCATCTTCCTTTTCCTCATAACATGGAGAAAATATCCTGCTCCTTGTTCCTCAGATACTCCTTTTGTTAGGCCCCTTCGAGCTCACACCAATGGGCATGTGCCTGCAACCATGTCCCATAGAGAGGCCACTAATTTTAAAGGTCCCATTGGCTGACGTCACCGGGAGGCATCCAACTGAATGCCTAAGAGAACACAGGCTCCTTCAAACAGCTGAAACAGGCAAGGTAACACAGTTCATCTCCAGAGTGTTGTTAATATTGACCCCCCTTTTGTTAAGTATTTATTGTTAGATTTAGGTATCCAACTGCAAGTCTTTAAAAAATTGGCTCATATTATATAGATCAAATATATTCTGCTTCATAACCTTATTTGTCCCATAAACATGCAAAGCTATTGCTGCTACAAAGATAAACTTTCTAGCATTATAATGCTGTATTTATTATACTGCTTCAGGCATAGTATTGGTGGTGTTTAATTCTGCTGCTTTGACTCATGCTAGGAAAAAAAGTTGCAACAAAAAGAAAGAATAGCATAAACATACTTTTGGTTTGGTTGGAGATTTAGCTTTTGTTTTCTTTGACATTTTTTGGCTATAACCATTAAGCTTGTAATTATATTTCACCTATTTCAGCTTCAGACAGCTGGGGCAAGCTGTAGGCTCAGGGCCAGAATTTCGTTCAGCGCCCATGTTATCTTACCAGTCCCATTTTTTTTCTTACTAGACATGATGTTTCCGGCTGCAGTTTTCACGTCTGAATTAAAGTATCTTAAAATAAATCTATACCCCTTATGTTTGTGAACACAAACCCATATTTTGAAATAATATTTTGGTGTTTCCATTGCTGAAGTTACTGGGATTGTAGGAGTTTCTGGCTTTACAGATTTTGTTGTTATATGTGTAAATCCTTTTGCTAGAGCAGCAAAGCAAGAATGGATATGAATTTTAGATAGCACTTTCCTTTTGTATGAGTGCATTGAATCTCAAAATTGGCTGATGCATTCTATAAATAAATGCATTCTATAAATGGAAAATGATAGTAACACATAGATCTGAATAGATCTGTTTCCTTTATTATTATTTTACATAAAAAATTGACATATAGGTAGGCAAACTTTTTAGGCGCCCCATAAGTTGCTATTACTGAGAGTAGTCGGGCCCATTTTCAAAAAGGACGATATTCAAACGCCACAGCAGTTAGTTATGGTGCTTAAATATCAGCCGGATACTCAGCCGCAGCATCTGGATAGCAGCTGCTGCTGATTATCAGGGCTGAACAGCGCTATCCGGATCCAGCAAGTGGTGACACTTATCCAGTTACCGAATTTTCAGTCAGAACTTATCCAGATTGCAACTTAAGACAGCTTTTCCAGTGGCCTAAGTTGCCTGAATAGGTGCTGATGGAAAATCCACTTAACCGGTAAGCGTCGACACTTATCTGGAGAGCACCGACATTGTCCTAGCTCCACCCCCAGACTGCCTCTGCACTGAGCAGATAGTGTCGGAGCAGTCTGTAGGAATACTCAGTGGCCTCCCATTACCTGACTGGCTAAGGGTTCTTAATATCAGCGCCAATATATCTGTATTGTACAGCGGAGCTGATTTTTCTGTATTTGGGGCAAACACAGTTCTTCAGCTTAACATTCCTGGCAGCCTACGTGAAATGTTCAAACCTTGCAGGGAACTCTCAGGCCAACAGCTATATTGTACCAGCAGGCGATGCACTTTACGCCTATACTGAAGCCCGTCAAGTACAAAGGCGAGCCATGGGTCAGTCAGCATCATTTTGATGTTAGCGGAGTAAAAGCATCACTTCTTTCGCTGAAGACTTGGGACTTTATTTCAGGTGGAGGGAAGGAGAAGAGGATAGAGAGGTCTGTGGGGTCTCGGTTGGCTGAAACTTGTGTAGAGAATCCAAAGATCTGTGGTATTTATGAGTATATGTGACTAGCAAAGAAACTTCGTTCCTATAATATGAGGTAATAGTAAGGGAGGCGCTTCCCCTATCTTCAGCCAGCACTGACTGGAGACCTATAAATTAGCCATTTATGCCTCATCAGATCTTGCGTTAAAATCCAAGCGTTAAGCTCAGCTTTCCGGTCTTCTGCGCACTTCTCTACATCTGCATTGCATAGCTAATTGCTTTATTTCGTACTGTGCTCTGCTATCGTCTCGAGGCTTTGTGCAGTTAGTTTATATGCAGAACTCCTTTCTGCTTGGGAAGTGCCCAAACCTTTTTGCAGAAACTGAGCTAACCTATGTGCAAAGCCTAGCACATTTTACTACATCTATCCCTTAGTGAGTCTTTTAGAGCAATGCTTCTCAACCCTCTCCTGCAGGCACACCTAGCCAGTCTGGTTTTCAAGATATCCACAATGAATAAGCATGAGCTAAATTTGCATATAATGAAGGCCACTTATATGCAAATCTCTCCAGGGCCAGCCCAAGGATTTCTGCTGCCCCAGGCAGGAACCCTGGTCGAGCCGCCCTCCCACACTGAGCTGCACTGCTGCTCCCCGCTTCTGCTGAGCCACCGCCAATTCCATCTTCTGGGGGGGCTGCTGGCAGCAGCGGCAGTTTAAAAGCAGTGGCTTTGTGCCACCTCTTTGGTGCCCTCAGCAGGCCATGTACTTTGGCACACATGGCCTGGTGCTTTTGACCCCCCTCCAATAGGAAGTTGTGTGTGGGGGGGTGAGGTTAGAAGCAGCAGGCCATGAGAGCCGAACCACATGGCCTGCCATGAGAACCAAAGCGGTGGTACAAAGCTGCCCAGCAAGGGCTGCCACCCTAGGCGGCCGCCTAGCCTGCCTAGTGAATGGGCCGGCCCTGAACCTGTCTCATGCATATTCATTGTGGCAGTCCTGAAAACCAAATTGAATAGGCATGCCTCCAGAAAAGGGTTGAGAAGAACTGCTTTCGAGCACTGTTGACAGGAAGCAGATGAAAGGCAGCAGGGTCTGCATTGTCTAGTGCTTCAGGGAAGGGAAGAGCACTGGCTTTTCCTCTCCATTAATGGGTTGCTCTCCTCAATCCAGCTGGAGTGAGTCCAAGAGAGATTCTTCAAGTAGTGCCTGCAACAGGGAGGAACCTGGTCGGTGTTGCATTATTCACCAACAAGCTATTTCATGTGTATTTTTCCAGAGTGGGAGAGAAGGACTTCTACAGATTTTCCTAGGGCTTAAAGGGAGGGGACCCCTCTCCCCCAAGAACCTGAGTGACAGCACTTCAGCTAATAATTGTCACACTGCTGCCTCTAAAAAGTGGGCCCTTTATCTTTTCAGGGAATGCATTGAAAAAAAGGGTTAATCTTGAATGAAAGGGGCAGGGTTTGTGAGGGGGCCAGAATTACATTGGACTCTTTGGAGTGGGGGGGGGGGGGGTCCTGCTGGGGATGGAGGTTTTGTTGAGGGAGTCAGGAGGCAGGGCAGCCATATAGCAGATTTAAAAAAAACAATGTATATACATGGTCACAGGGAGGTAGGGTATCTGTGGGCTATGGGCAGTTTTAATTCTAGAGGCTAGGGATGTCCAGAGACCATCTGTTGGTGCTCTCATTAGACTTAGCTGCACTTCAAGAGATGTACTGTCTTTCGCAAAACGTGTGTAAACCTGGTAATTCTGAATTTTTATTGCTTATATGACCAAACCATAAGTACTGTATTTTACTGTTTAGTACTATGTACTATGTTAGTAGTACTATTTCTTTTGCTTGTTCATTTAAAATATAGAAAAATGCAAGACCAAAGGCAGATGGCCACACGTTTAAAAAAAAAAAAAAATGTTACTGCAAATGAGCGCTGTAATCACTTACTGGGGAAGGCTGTGATTTTGAAACAGCATCGCCTTGAAAATATCAGTCCTTATTTGTCTATATTTTTAATGTGATATTTGCAGTATTAGGAGATTTCAGATGTTTTCTTTCTCAGAATGCCTCAACACCAGTAGCTCTGTTAGTGATAGTGGGAACAGTGCTTCTCGTAGTATTAGTGCATATATACAAAAGGTTTCATATTTAAAACAGATGCTGTTTCTAGAAAATCTGCCAGAGTTCAAGGACCAAGGGGTCATCCTATGCTGCTGAAGGGAACAAGGCTTGAAATGAATACAAGAGAATACTTTTTCTTGAGAGGGTAGTCGACACCTGGAACATATTTCTAACAGAGTGGATGGGAGCCAAAACCAATGGAAGAATTCAAGCATACATAGGCAAAAAACAAAGGGAGCCTAGTGGGGCTAGCGGCGAACCTTTTTGGTTGGGAGGGGGCAAAAATATCAGCCACAACTCCTGCCTCTCTCCAAGCTCCCTAGCTTCTGATACCATGTGGGACAAAGACATTGATGGCATCATGGCCCCCGTGGCCCACCAGTTCAGTTGCCTACAGATTCTAGTGATGGTGGGAGAATATCTTTAACAGCTGTTGCAAAAGGCCACAGTGCATAACTTGGAAAGTTTGAGCTGTGGCATGCCCTCCCTGTCCTCCCTTTACTGGTACAGTGATAAATATACTCCTGTTAACAGACCAGCACTTCTGCGTCTTTAAAAAAAAATTCCCAGCAGAAATCTTTAACTCTGTTTATATTAGATCCAGTCTTGAAGGGCTGTTACTGTCCCTTTAAATGAGCTTGTCTTTATTCAGCACAGAATCTGAAACTTTAGCTGTGCAGATAAACCTTTAAGCTAAGTCCAGACTGCTCAACCAGCTGAGGCTGCAAGCTAGTCCACACATAGTTCTATAGTTGTTTCTCGGGGTCACTGGCACTTCAGTCCAAAAATAGCTTTTATATCTTCGAATATTCAGTCCAAAGACTAGTGTTGAATATTTCAAAGATACAAAAACCATTCAGTTTTTTTTTTTTAAATATGTGTGTGTGGCACAGAAAGCGGTTATAGCATAGTGGTGCATCAGTGCTCTTAAAAAAACAAAAACAAAAAAACCTGACTTTCCAGACACTGCTAGCTAAAATATATTATTCAGTTCATAAACCATCTCATTCCCTTTAGCTTCAGCAACAAGCAAAGGAATTAGGTTTATGTGATATTCCATACTCCAGAGCACTAATGCACCACCATGTTATAACCACCCAGGGCCAGCCCAGCCACTAGGCAAACTAGACGGCCACCTAGGGCAGCAGCTTCTAGGGAGCGGCAAAGAGCTACAAAGAGCTAAACAATAGAGTTTAGATACTTAAGAAAAAAGTGCTGCAATATCTAGCGATGAAAATACAAGAAATTGGTGAAAAAAGGTCTCAGACTGACATGGGGTGATCTGTTAGGTCATAACTCGCCTAATCAGAAGATCCCCCTCATTTGCATCAAGGACCTTATATAATTTCACCTTTGACTTTCCTGTCGTATCATTTTCTTATTTTTTTCTTTTTATCAAAATTTTAACATCTATATTGAATATGTCCAAATGAAACGAGTCTCTTTTCCAAAAGTTTAACAAAAGATGTGCTTATCTTATTAAAGAACGAACCCCGACGCCAACTCCCAGCACGTATGCGTTTCACCGACTCATGCAGTTTCCTTGGGGGGTGTGATGAAGCACTCGTAAACACACAATGACAACTTTCAGACTTTCAACTCTTTTGCAAATTCTCGATAGCGGCTGTCAAATTTCCAATTTTTGAATTTTCTGAAGTTCTTCAGATCGCGCGGCGTTTTTCTTAGAATGTAGGATTTTCACAATGGTGAAGACAAGAGAGCTGCCTGAGACATCAGAAAAGCCATTATTACCAAACATCAAACTTCAAAGGGCCACAAGGCGATCTTCAAAGATTTTAAGATTCCTGTGTCTACAGTTCACAATGCTATTAACAAGTTTTCTGCTCATGGAACCATCAAGAACCTCCAAGGACATGGTAGGAAGAGAAAAATTAATCCAAGAAGTCTTTGAAGGTTAGTGCGAACTGTTGGAAAAAGTACCACATACAACATCCAAGGAGCTTATGGCTGTCCTGCAGAAATCTGGAGTGATGGTTTGAACCTGTACCATATGCCACACACTAAACAAAGGAGGATTCTACTGCTCAAAGACCGATATAAAAAGACATGCTTGATCTTTACCCAAACTCACCTTGAGAAACCACAATCCTTTTGGGAAAATGTTCTGTGGACACATGAAACCAAACTTGAGCTCTTTGGCAATGCAGACCATTTACAGGTGAAGAAATGAAGCGTATAATGAAAAAAACACCCTTCTTACTGTTAAATATGGCAGAGGTTCCATAATGTTATGGTGCTGTTTCGCTACCTCAGGAACTGAAGGCCTGGAACCTATTAAAGGAATCATGAAATCAGAGGACTACCAAAGTATTTTGGAGTGAAATGTGTTAGTGTTTGAAAGCTAGATCTGTATCGAAGGTCATAGGTCTTCCATCAGTACAATGAACCAAAACATACATCCAAAAGTACAAAAGAATGGTTAAAAAGGAGCAAATGGACTGTTTTAAACTGGCTGGCAATGAGTCCTGATCTCAGCCTTATCAAGAACCTTTGGAAAGAGCTGAAATCTGCCATTGGTAAAAGGAATCCCAGAAACATTTATGATGTGGATCAAATCACAGGTTATTTATTTATTTAACTGGTTTTCTATACCGCCTTAGGACCAAGGCGGTTTACAAGGAACAATTAACAATCTCAAATGAGAAATAGTTACATAGAACATAAGGGAGGTATAACTTGGAGTTAACAGAAACATGGGTAACTTATTTTAGAGGGGTGGTGGATGATGATCATTTTCTGGAATGTTATGTGGTTTAATTGGTGTCGTAGTATTCAATGAAGAAGTGTGTCTTTAGTAACTTCTTGAGGTCTTGAGTTGTCCGTGCAGATCTTATGGGAGCTGGGAGTGAGTTCCAGGTTGAGGGGGCGAACAGGGTGAAGGCTCTATTGTTTGTTTGCTGAGAGCATTTTGTCTTGAGTGGAGGGATGATAAGAAGGTTTTGGGTGGTTGTTCTTCTTTCCCTTGTTGTAGGGGCTTTTCTGATCAGTGAGTTGAGGCAAGGGGCTGATAAGTTGTGTAGGATTTTGTGTGTAGTGGTGGGTTACCACCTTATGCTTTATCCTCTGTACTATTGGTAGCCAGTGTAAGCTCTTAAGGGTGGGAGTGATATGCTGGTGTTTTTAGGCTAATTGGAGGGGTAAACTATCAGCAGATAGATTTACAAAACTTATAAATGGTTACAAGAAACGTTGAAGGCTGTCATCACTGCCAAGGGTTGTGCAACCAAATCTTCGTGAAGGGTGCCATTAATCCTGTACAGGTCATAGTTATTTTTTTTCTCAGAAATTACTATGTCTAAGTTTCACAGACATCTTTTTTGTTGTATACCTTTGAACGTACTATTAAAACATTATGATGACATACAGTTGGAATATTTCCAATTATTTCTCAAGATATTGTACACAACATATCTAAAATACAAGGATGCCAGTAATGCTGGCCACAATTGTAGTAGGTGGGTGCAAATAGACAGGCTAGACGGAATAAAATCTGTTGTTTTTATGGTAAATGATCACAATGTTCATTTACAGTAACATGTTTAAAAAAAGCACAGTAGTCTTTCTGTAACGTTGCTGATTCATTGAGACCTGTGTTCATATCAGTGATATTTACAAGCCCAATGAGAGTAATTTTATTGAAGTTTTTCAACTGTAAAGCATGTTTTATATACAGAAAGGGGCTTTTATAAAATTTTATGACCTTGTACACATATAGTTGCATGTATTTTTGTACAAATCATAGACAGGCATTCTCAGAGGCACAATGTGAGCAGAGCAGAGGTAGCGTTGCGATGTTCATGCATTATTTTATAAAATATGTGGGTACATGCGTAGAATACATCTATCCATTTATACTTTTTTGGAGCAGGTGTAAATTTATGCATGGCTGATTCTGGAAGCCTATTTTCATAAGTGCCTATATTGCCTTTCTAAAATAGGCACACACTCTGTTGTTAAAGTTATCAAACTTCCCCATGGTTTGTCACCATTCTATGCAATTGGTTGTTAGCAAATTGATCCTGGTGCAGTTAATTCAGGATTGAAGTTTCTTGCTAGAGTTTGCACTGTTCTTCATTCTCAGGACTGCTATTAATCTTTCTATTTTGGCCTGAGAAAGGGGGTGTTAGCTCCCGCTGGGTAATCAAGAAATGTATTAAGCTAGTTGAATGAAAATATATCAACTTATAGTTATTTGTTTATTTATCAGTCTTTATTTACTGTCTCTCCACAACAGGCAGGCTACAAGGTGGTTTACAGAGTAGGCCCAAGCTTACATTAAGCCCAATAAACTTAAGTTAATACATAGAAATAAACAGACATCAGTTGAAAGCACCTATAAAAACAAAGCCTTATATTTTCTTACAAAACACTGAACTGTCTCCAATAGCCTTCAAATCATCTGAGAGGCAATTCTGACCAAGAGGATAAAAACATGAGAACGTACTCATTATACAGTTGTGGTCAAATTATTGGCACCCATGCAGTTCAACCCCTTAATGTCCAGGATCTTGTAAAAAGAAGTGGCCAATGAAATGGTTTTGGACTATGTATGCACACATATTTGAGACACAAAATAATCAAACAAGACCAATTAAAAAAGGAAATAGGACATGATTACTGGCACCCTTATAAACAATTCAAATCAGTTTGAACAGAAGAAATACATTCCCAACGCAGTTCTCACATGACTTGAATCAACCAATGAATGATGGCACTAATATTTCAAATGGCTACATTCACTCCCTGTTCCATTTTCACAATGGTGAAGACAAGAGAACTGCTTGAGTTAATCAGAAAAGCCATTATCACCAAACACCAAACTTCAAAGGAGTAGAAGGCCATCTCCAAAGACTTTGGTATTCCTCTGTCTACGTTTCGCAATGTTAAGAAGTTTTCGGCTTATGGAACTGTCAAGTACCTCCCAGGACATGGTGGGAAGAGTAAAATGAATCTAAGAAGTCTTCAAAGGTTAGTGTGAACTGTTGGAAAAACACCACATACAACATCCAAAGAGCTTAAGGCTGTCTTGCAGCAATCTGGAGTGGTGGTTTCAACCCGCACCATACTCTGCACAATAAACAAAGGAGGACTTCATGGGCAAAGGCCAAGGAGGACCCCAGTGCTTAAAGAGAGACATAAAAAGGCGCGCTTGATCTTTACTCAAACCCACCTTGAGAAATCACAATCCTTTTGGGAAAATGTTCTGTGGACAGATGAAACCAAACTTGAGCTATTTGGCAATGCAGACCAGCGATATATTTACAGGTAAAGAAAGAAGCTTATAAGGAGAAAAACACCCTTCCTACTGTTAAATATGGTGGAGACTGCATAATGTTGTGGGGCTGTTTTGCTGCCACAGGAACTGGAGGCTTGGAACATATTAAAGGAATCATGAAGTCAGAGGACTACCAAGGGGTATGTTTACTAAACCGTCTTAATGTTACCTGCGCTATTTGCAGCGATAATGTGAGGAATGCCATATAAGGTAGTGGGCGTTCCTGCGGTAAGGTAGCAATGGTGGCTTATCGCGCGATAGAGGGCGCCTTGCCGTTATTGCGCTATAGAGGGCGCAGTGGCGCATTAACCTTAATTTCGCGCCATGGCATAGGATCAAAGAAATAGAGGTGTAGCACATTGGTTAATACAATGACTGCTGATACAGCGGTCATGAGTCCGAACCCTCAGTGTGCAAATTTCATAAGGCTGGCAGAGGCAATTAATTTTCCTGCCTGTAACGGTCATACACATCAACAACCTGTACTGCCAGACAAAAAAACCCTCACCCCAGTTCCGTAACCTAATGTACCTTTTAGGGCGCACCATAAGGCACATCATAGAGCACCATGTCATCCAAGGTGGGTCATAATGTGCCCCAGAGGGCGGCACGAAAGGGTGGCACCCCCCAAGTCAGCATATAATGTGCCCCATAAGCTGGCCGAACTGAAGGTGACGCTAAAGATGGCCCAAGGATGTTAAGGTGACCCAAGAAATGTTGGCTAAGGGCAGTAAGGTGGACCAAGGTCACAAGCATGAAATGTATGAACCAAACACAGATGTAACTCTAACACTGCACAGAGCAGCAAGGAAAGCCAATTAACAAGTGATGTAAGGAAGTAAATGTCAGAGGTGAAGGACCTACCAAATCTGCGTGAGGGCCATGTGGCAGCTGGTAAAGTGGACAAATATAATGGGGGCAGCTGTACTGATGCACAGGGTGATGGTACTGTAAAGTGCAGTAATGACAGTGCGTGGCAGAAGATGTGAATACATGTCCACCAGAGGAGGTAGAGGTGGCCAGATAGGTGCAATGACTGGAGGACAGAGGAGTAGCAGTGCCATGCAGAGCAGACATAGGAGAGGCAAGCATGATGAGCCGCAATGCAGAAAAGGGTCACAGTGCAGATCATGGGGTAGCAGCTTGCAAATTAGGGCAGGACGCCACACAGGTGGCAGACATATATAGACAGACAGAAGGATGTTTGGCAACTGTGATGAGGGTATAATGTGGCAACAGCACAGATCTGCACAGATATGACTGTCACAGGAATGAAATGTAGTTGTGTACGACAGGCATAAAATTAAAAGAGAATAGAGAGGAATCAAACCCATGACTAGTAGCACAAATGTCAATGCACAAACCTGTAGGCTACACCATCAACGTGAGCACCACAGCAAAGGCTGCATACAGGAACACTGCAGAGCACCACACAAGAAGCCTGCTGTCTGCCAGGATAGGGCAACCCCCAACAGTAACCATGATGCAATGCACATACAGAACCGGTGTGTACAGCTCATATCACAGTCTGTGATTGTGACGAGAGCCACATATAAACACATGCACACACACAATGACATGTTATGCAGTGGAGACAGCATGCAAAGGAACAAACACCCTAAACCCAAAGTGTGGCAGGGGATGCTCTATGGAGCAGGGCAAAATGGGGAACAGAACAGAAATGAAGCATGTGAGAAGTGAACCTGCAAACAGACATGCGCCAGACCAGCTCAACAACAGCAATGCCAATCCCCCAAGCACACTGCCCACATGGACAGTACAAAGAAAGAGCCATATGTAACAGCCAATATGCGATGGATAGGTTGCATAGAGGGCACACTGTGGTTTACAGTGAAGAGATGGAAGGGTGTGTGGAGATATGACGAGGCTGCAGCAATTAGATGGGCAGGTTTGCAGAACACAGGAAAGAAAAAGGAAAGGAAGATGTGGAAATCAACCTGGTAACCTATGGATTTCCAAACGATGTATGTGACCACTATCCCAAACAACCCCAACAGGCAGAATGCAAACAGGTGCCCACAAAGGCTACACTGTGGTTCACAGTACAGCGATAGATGTCCCCACTGCTCCACTGTCAACTCCAGACATTGCTCCCCTCACCTAGCTGGACCGTACGCCTGGATCATTATTTATGTTTGTTTATGTTTATTTAGTTATTTACCTATATCTCTTACATACCGCTCTATTTAAAATCAGTGCAGTTCGCAGTTAGCAATTCATTGTGCAGCGAAGGAGGACCAAGGTCCAGGGTGTTTGCGCCATGCACTTATGCAACCCGTCAGCAAATCCAGGCTGAAAGCTCACCTACTCGCTGCTGCCTGTGGAACCGAACTCCCATGATCTCCCTCCCCCACCTCTTTGTTCCACCCCAGCCTGCACATGCACTGTCTTCTCACAGCTAGATTGTACGCTATGATGAGCACAGGTTGTCTCCTACATGTGTGTGGAGCGATGTTTATGAGGTGTTGCGCCATACAAATGCTCAGATGCAGTAGGTGTTGCGAAACATATTTATTGGCATA
Source organism: Ichthyophis bannanicus (assembly GCA_033557465.1). Lineage (NCBI taxonomy): Eukaryota > Metazoa > Chordata > Amphibia > Gymnophiona > Ichthyophiidae > Ichthyophis > Ichthyophis bannanicus. The sequence continues at coordinate 553,496,636 of CM066033.1, forward strand.
TGTTTAAAGGCATTATACCTGTCACATATACAGTCTGTGAACATATTTTGCCCTGTGCACACCACACACCCATATGGCTCACACCCCCTGGTGCCCATCGTGTCCAGATGGCAGGGGAGCTACACTGCCCAGAACACTCTCACACAGCCTGCGGATCTCCTCGGCCATCCGGACAATGGCGTCTACCACCTGCCCCAGAGCATGGGTCTGTGCTCGCTGTTCATGAGACACAGCACACATTGCAACAGACAGGCGGCGCAAACCCATGCCACCACACAGACACACTGTACCCGCTGTCTGTGTTGGGGCATCGGGAGATCGTCTATCTGTGGCGATGTGTGCCAGGTCCCTGTCCAGGAGGGCCACATCCCCGGCACCGTGTGGCAGGTGGCAGGGGCCCATAGTGGGATGTGATTTATTTATTTATTTTATTTATAGTTTTTTCTATACTGCACTATTTACCATCAGCGCGGTTCACAGGTAACAAAACTTGTGCAATGGGAAGATCCACCTTGCACTTACATTAAACAGTGAGTTGAACATGGAACACAGGCGAACTATATGCATAATGGAACTATATACATAATGGAACTATATACAGGTTGATAATTATGATGGCCTGTGATGGCCAGGACTGGCTACATCCCCCCCACTGCAGCCCCCCAACCCCCCACCACCACCTCACCACTGCCCAAACCCTCCCCCGGCTTCTACAACCCCACCCCCACGTCACCTCTCACCTCAAACCACCCATCCCCATGCTGCCACCCCAACATCCCCTCCATGGTCAGCAAGCCACCATCCACCCCTACCTCATCCTGTTCCCCCCTCCCCCCTCTAGGCTGCAGGCCTCCATCTCGTCCTCTGCTGTCACAGCGATGGTGCTCAGAGGGACACGCCCCATGCCACATGCCCCTGGGCCCTGGTGGCTGGGTCCACCCATAGGTGCCCCATTGCCTGTGGCCCCGCCAGCAGCAGCATTCACTGTGGAGGGAGAACAAAAGCATTAGCACCATGGTCATGTGTTTTCCACATCATGGACACATAGTAGGTGGCACCACAGGATGCTGGTGCACATGAATGTGCTTCTGTGTGTCACACAGACGGCCCACTCACCGTATTTATGGACTAGCACCAGACGCTGCAGGAGGCCCGGCCGGTGCAGCCGCAGTAGGTGCAGCCCCAATCTGCAAAGATCCTCCACCTGGGGGTATAGCAAAGGAAACGGACAGCTAGGGGACAGACATCTGTGGCCATTGGCTGATGCACATCACACATGTCTGTGGGCATCAGGGGGCTGCATCTGCTGTACACCATTGGTCCAATATGAGTTGTTGCTTATGCCACCTGCATGTGTGCATGTGTGGCTCAGCATGTGTGGCTGAACTGCCGCACCTAACATAGCACCAGGGGGCTAACACAGGCCTCTGTACTGAGGCATGAGGCCACTTGGGGCTACCGCAGACCTGCGCACATCAACTGCCGCACTTGCATTGGTGCCAGGGTGACTCACAGACCTGTCTCTAACCCATGTTGTACAAGCCGTATATGTGTGACGATAGCTGGCCACTGTGTTGCACACACAGGTGCGTGTGGCCTGCCCCTATTCACCTACCTCATGTTGTTGTTGCATGGCCCGATTGAAGTGCCTGGTGAGGCGTACCCATGCCCCCCTGCCTCTGCTGAGGAGGTGCTGTATAGAGGAGCGTGGGAAGAGGCGCCTCCACCTGCCATGGGTGTGGTGCCGCAGCAGCTCATGGTGTCTCGGACTTGACGATTCACCATCCATCTTTGCTTTAGTGCAGGCCAGTAGCGCATGACGTTTTAATAAAGTGTCTGCTGATGCGGCGCATCCTTATGCGCATCACGCAGCCATGGCTGAAGACGTGACGTGTAAAGTCAAGATGGGCAAGAGAAACCGAGGAGGCCGAGGGAATCGAACCGGTATACGGAAGAGCAAAAACACAGCTAACGCACCACAAGGCCGAGCCTCTGAGCCAACTGGCCACACAGAAAGCCTGAGGAAGGGGACAATATGTAATGTCCACCATGCATCGGATAGACTGCACGGAAGGGACAATGCACAGTGAAGAGAAGACATGTGTGCGGATAGGTGACGGTGCTGGAGCCAGTGTATGGTGAGCTAAGCAGAACATCAGAAAGGACAAGCAAAGTCATGAAAAGGAAGGTGTGCAACTCAAACACACAACCTATGGTGGGACAATGTAAGTCAGTAACCGCTGTACCAAACAACCATAGCAAGCACAGTGAACATATGTTCCAACAAAGTAGATGTGTGCATGGTAACCCGGAGCACCCCATGCCGATCGATGCGTTAAATCCCGTTGTCACAGATGCAAACATGTGTAATGTAGGTGGTGAAGGATGGGAACGTGAAACACATCAGCGATGAACTGTCCACCACAAACATACATATCCGGTAATACAGGACACACAAAACTTCACATGCAGATCAAGAACGATGTGTGACATGGTGGATTCCTCCAGCCCTTTAGAAAGAGCCAAAAAGGAGGAATCAGAAGCAGTGCTGGATGGTAAACAAAAGCACATGGCTAGTAGTTACCAGGGAAACCAGACACAGGGGAAAGAAACACGCCCTTGCTGCCAGTTAGCTCAGGAGTCACGAGCTGATTCAGAGCACCTGCTAGGAGGAGGAGTCAGGCACTGCCCTAGAGGGCAGACACATAAAGAGGCCCCAGTAGAAAGAAAAGGGTCTCGACTAGGAGCCACAGAGGAAGCTCCAACACAAGCTCAGCTGGGAGGTCACCTACAAGGCCAACCGAGGGTTCCAGTGAGAGGCCAGCTAACAGACCAAGAGGAGGACCAGGGAGGAGTCCGAGTTCCAGGCCTAGGCAGAGCTACCGGTAGAATTCCAACCCAGAACTATGGGAGAGAGACCGTGGCAAGCCTAGAGGAACACTCAGCCAAGCAGAGAGAAAGCCCAGAGCCAGAGCCGAGCTTAAAGGTAGAAGGAGAACCATTTATAAAGTTTCATTCAAGGGAAGAATACAGCAAAAGCAGGCCAGGCTGTTTGCAGTATTCTGGGAATTACAAGGAGAGGAAAAAGCCAGGAAGGCAGTTGCAACCCACAGCTCACAAATCAGGTTTTGAACCAACAGCTGTTTCCAAAGCCCAGAGAAAGCCGTTTGCAGGCAGACGAAGAGGTAAGCCCAGAGACTGGGTTTCAAATAAGGCTATTGATAATCATTGTGATTTTACTTACCCAAAGGGTTGGGACTGTGGTTTTAATACCTGTAATGAGGATGATTGTTTACAGCAATACATGTGGCAAGAGTATGATATAAAGCCTAAGCCAGAGAGGAAGGGCGTGGCCCCTGAAACAACATTGCAAACATTTCTGCCTGACTTCCATGAGGAGTTAATGGAAACAGAGCTAGGGCTAGGCAACATATCTGAGGAATTGATGGACTGTACGATTACAATATCGAATGAAATATTTTCCCTATGTTGAGTTTAAGCAGTGCAGAGAACTGCAGAAGTGTTGAGAGGAAAAAAAGTACAAAGCTGTGGGAAACAGAACTGTTTATTCCAATTGCTGGGAAGCAAATGTTTATTACTGCTGAAGTTAAGCTATTTTCTGTTGGAGACTTTTTATTTGTCCTTTGCCATAAGTATATGGTTTGTGTTACCTTTGTTCCATGCTGAAATCCGCCCGGAGGGGAAATAAATCCTGTTTGCTTAAAACCACTTTGAGTTCACACTACTCTTCATTGGACAGTGAAAGAAACTACATTTCCCAAAAGGCTTTGCCTCAGGAAAGGGTCAGACAACTGTTCAAAGAAGGATAACAGGTCGCTTAAGCCCTATACGCTTCGGCTGGGGGCACTAAAAGGCGGTCACAGATGTCAGCAGGTGTACACACATACAAGGTGGCCCAATAAAAATGGAATCACCGCGAAGCATAGAGGTCAACAAAAACAACAACCTAATTAACGATATCCATTTTCAAGGTCGCTCATGCCAAGATGGCGAGCGGAACATGTGGAAACAAAGACGTCATGTAGCTGGAAAAGCTTTATAATAGACTATGTAAGCTTCCAATCTAAGAGAACATGACACCTCTTTCTGGGCCACTCTGTACATATGTAGCAGTTGTCCCATACTATCAACCAAAGCAATGTACAGGGCATCGTAAACCTGGTCATGTACACTAAGGGCAGCAATGATCAACTGGATACTATCACAGCAATGCAGGTTATGAGATGTGACAAACACCACAGTGGGAATCAACCCCAGGCCCCCTTGTTGCCAGGACAGTGTGTGCACCATTATACCAACACACCACAGTATGCCATGAATACCTATGCATTCGAACATTGTAGACAAGGAGGCAGCCACATCTCCAATCCGCCCCGCCGCCACTGTCAGCACCATTGGAAACAAACACCAATGCCAGCTAAAGCCACAATACACATCCCAGGTGGTGTTGGAGAGTCACTGGCATGAGCATGCATGTTGCCAGGTTATAAAGGTGCCCACCCATAGGAAGACACAGTGGTCAAAAGGATCTGACATGCAACTGTCCAGGCAAATGGGAGCGGCGAATGTACATGATTTAAAATTGAACCCCCTTGTGGATGTAAGTTAAACCATCTGTGTACATGGATGCATCAGCACAATGTCAGAGACACCACACACATCCTGTGTCTGACACAAGACACACATAAGGCAATGATATCAAAGGTGGACTGTGGTTGTAGTGCTGTGAGTGATCCATATGGCATTGACGTACCTTGTCTGCATCATCACGGCCAGAGCAACAGTACACACAACTGACAGAGGGCACGGGCCAGGCAGGTACAAAAAGCTGCATACACAACCACAAAGCGATAAGGTAGGGAGGGGGGATACTGAGGTGTAATGTCTTCATGTCATGCAGTGATGTGGATCCGCAGTGCACAGGCAAATGAACATACATGGTAAGGATATCATGACCCAATAGGCCAGCAGTACCCCTCAGCTGTGTGTATCAGTGGGTCATACAGCAATGTAGATGTCCAGACAACAGTATATGAGATGCACAGAAAGAGCAGATGTCAGATACACACATAAATAAACACCTTTAATCAGCAAATGGGATCAACACAGCAACACATCCCAAAATGATGACATGGTAACAGGTACGAAAGGCACATGTTAACAAAGAAGAAACACAGCACAATCCCACAGTCACACCAAGTTAGCACAATGCAGAAGGCCTGTGGCAATGGGTGCTGTGGAAAGAGGAGCATCATCGATATGACAGTTAACACGGAATGCACAAATGCGGTCTGAAATGTGACCCACCCAGTACAAAGAAAGGTCCACAGTGGTGCACCAACCCACACACAACACACACCGGCACATGCCCCAGTGTAATGATGGAACAAGGCAGATGCACATACACCATGTACATTGAAACATGCCACAAGGCTGGGCCGGATACACTGTAACACTCCCTGCGAGTGTCAAACAGCAATCACACAAGTTGGCACGCATCACAGTGATCTGGTCGCAAACCGCGTGTCATGGCCAAGTGTAAGGTAACCAGTCAAATAATCATGACCCACACCTTATACCCCCTGTGCCACATGAGTGGCTGCATGCACCTGTTGAACACAACAGATGTGGAGACAGTGTGAGGCTCGCCAATCACATGGGGCACACACATCAATACAACATCACAAAGATGTACAGCACACAGTGAGTATGTGAGTTTCTGCTGCAAATGTATGGACCGGTACACAATGTTCACAGTCCATATTCCACCTGCAAAACCACATGACCTGTTATGAGAGTCCCAGAATCCATGTATGTGAAAGGTCACGCGTGACATATCAATGTGCCACAGTAAAGCTGCGGTGCTGTGCGTCTCCTGCATTTATCAGGACACCCAGCCAAAGTAAAGCAGCAACCGTGTGTAGGTCAACCATGTCCTGCCAATGTATCAGTACAACAGGAATGTCCTGCAGAAGTGTGAGTCCAAGCGCAGAGGTCCATCAACCAATGGCACTATTTCCCAGCGAATGTTGAATGGAGTTGCTCCAAGAGGTTGCTGATGGCGACCGAGGATCCACTATAGGCGATGTGCTTTGTGTGTTGGCTGTGGCCTGTAGTGAACAGAGGATAAGAAAAGGTCATGATATGCTGCACATAACAGGTCATATTGCAGAGAGTGAAACCACAATACGTAGGTATGGAAACCTCGGACATGCAAACATGACCTGATCACTACACTGCACACAGTGCATGTTGACAACATCACGAGATGGCACTGCAAACCAGGCTGCCAACTCAACATGGGCATGTCTTTGAACATTGCACAAAGGCATCCCAGAGGTCCACAGCATGTCCAGTAGTGCTGGTGCACAGAGATCCCATATATAACCACCATGAAACAAACACTACAACACGAACATATAAAGGCTGATGTCCCTCATAAATGATCAAAGGTGCAACCTACCGTCTGTGTGCAGCAGGTGCCTAATAGGGACTGTCAGGGGCAGGCAAAGGGCACAAGAGGTCACAGGCAAAGGCAGAGGATGTCAGAAGCAATCTGTTGAATCTCCATGTCTGCATGTTCATCCGTCATTGACATCTGTCCAAGGTATGCCGCCATGTGTGAAACGGAAATGTAGATGCATAGGGCTCTGTCAGCAAACAAGAAACAGGTCAGTCAACATCGCCAGACACAGGTGGAAAGCCATGCGCACAACCTACACAAGTGAAACAGCAGAGGGTTAGAGATAGAAAACTGATCACCACCACACGGGTGTCCAGACACATCGCAGGACCAGATAATGCAAAAGGACAACAGAATGTACCGTTACATAGATACCGCAGTAACACATACAGACGTACACAGTGAGCATGCCTCAAGTAGCATACGGGCTATATGTGCACAACAAGAGCAGAGTGTAGACATTCAGGACAGTCAGGGTAAGCACAAGGAGCAAGAGACGTATCGTGGTCTCAGAATTGCTTTATTAATGAACCCCAACGCGTTTCGGCGAACGCCTTCTTCAGTTGGGTATGCAGTTTGTCTCTACATAATTACATTATTCCTATGTAATCCTGTTGTGATGAGAAAATATGAATAAAAACGCTGAATACAAGTGAAATTTGATCTCTGAGGAGATATGACTGTGTGCACTGGATGCAAGTAAAATTTGGTCTCCTGTAATTATGGAGAGAAAAAGTAAATGCTACAAGCCTGTCAAGTCTTCAATAACTACGATCAGTCAGCATTACGTAGAGACAAACTGCATACCCCCTGAAGAAGGTGTTTGCCGAAACATGTTGGGGTTCATTAATAAAGCAATTTTGAGACCACCATATGTCTCTTGCTCCTTTTGTTTACCCTGACTGTCCCAACAAGAGCGGTTCTGCTCTTCCTTGTGTTTGACATTCAGGACAGTGCATGCTGAGTTACACTGATGTTGTATAATGTCACAATGTCAGGGAAGGGTGTAGGTGCCGTCCACCACCACCACCACACCCTGGTCAGGTAGACACCCACAGCTCGGTCACATGTGTCTCAAATACAGTGTTCCAAATACATACCTGTCACTAACAAATCACCATATGTGATGCGCCACATACAGGTAGGGTATGGGGGCGCAGTAGAAAGAGGTGTACAACAACATATGTGCAGTGTACAGAGAACAACAGACATGAGCTATGCTGTAACGGCACCACCGTACACTACCAGTATGTCCACACACCCCAGTCCCCAGAGGTGTAACTGACCTACACACGGTTTCCATTGCACCACAGCACCGGACAGGCCCAGCGGTTCATCCTACGGAGTCCAATACACAAGGCAAACATACATATGTCATGACAGAGTATTGCAGCACACACGGCAGCATATACATATATAATCATGGGCATATCCGCACATATGCAGTACGTACACGTGAACAGTTCCTCTATAAGATGTTGCCTGGTCGCCGTCCCTTCATGTGTGTCAGCACGGGCACGTGCAGGAGGGAACACAGGATCCTCCTCAAGATCCTCATTAATTTCGACTGGGATATTGTGCCTTAGAGCAATGTTGTGCAGGATGCAACAGGCCAGAATAATACATGCCACAGTCACGGGTTGGTACTGTAAGGCCCCGCCGGTCCTATCCAGACACCTGAAGCGACTCTTCAAAATGCCAAAGGTGCGCTCGATGACTGAGCGGCTGGAGGCCTGGGCCTCATTATACCCCGTCTCTGCACCTGTCCGTGGAACACGCACAGGGGTCAGCAACCAGGCGCGACACCCATATCCCGCAGTACCTGCAGAAAGAAATGTGGAAAAGTCAATCAGGAAAGGCAGGGCACACAGATGCACCCAAGCATCTATGTGCGTCTGGACAACAGATAAACTAGGACAGAAACATTTGAGTACATGTGATGGCACGCAACAGCAATGCACTAGCGCCGGGAGTGGGGAGACATGGACCAATGGGGATGGGCAATGAGGGGAACATACATCCGCCGTACACAGACCAATAACATGATCAACCACCTGTACCCGACAACGGTGACAGCAAGGACAGTAGACATGTGTGATGCAACATGACAACACAAAGTAAACAATGTGATATGAACCAGACCGTCCAAGGTGAATGACCAGCCAGCACACAAGACAGCAGGAAGAATAGTCAGGGAGAAAATACACCCCCGCCACACCCAGGGTGTCACCCACACAGATGCAATAGTGCGCCGCCTAGGGATCTATGGAAAATGCAGAAACATGCAAATCTGCATGTGTGTTTGGTGTTTGTCCGTGAGCTGTATCTGTCAGCCAATTGGTGTTGCAGGCTATCACACAAGGTACACAACGTATGTGCCTCCATCAACCCAGTCAAAAACGAGCTGTGCAACAGAGCAGCAGTCACAAACACGAGTGTTACATGCATGTGTGTTGAGAACCCCAGATGAGCAAGGACGCACAGCTGGTAGTCATAGTTAAGTGCACAAGCACATAATGAAACTTGCACATGTCCCTGTTGACAGCGACATGGTATGACAGTGGGCACAGGCACATACAAGGTCTGCGCTCCACAACCACTATGCAAGGAAAGGCATGCAGAGCCAAAAATCGCCAATACGACATGGTCAATGATACACCGACTGTGCTGTGATATGGCACGGCCTGACGGACCTTTCCCAGAATGTTAGATGGACGTAGATCAGACCTGCAGCGACGCATGTCATGTGTGTCACAGGGGATATGCAGTCACTTGTGCCAAAAATGAATCCACACATGACCATGTAACACCTTTGACAGATGATAAGACCCCCAGCACACAGGAACACCATGTGCATGTGGGAGCTGAGAAATACAAACCCAGCAGGACACAGTCCTGATATTGTCCGTCCTGAAACTGGTTGAACAGTGACGCAGGATATAGGAGTCATGGGCAAACCCTGGGAACCGAGGAACCACATTCAGAATACACATATTTGCATCACAAACAACCTGCATATTCAGGGAATGGTAGTGTTTGCAGTTGCGGAACGCTACCTCCCTGTCGCGGGGTGAGACCAGGGCTACATGTGTGCAATCAATTGCTCCCATCACGTGTGGTATCCCCCCAAGACGTTGGAATGCCTGGGCCAGGGCCTCCCACTGTTACCTATCATTAGGAATCGCTATGTAATTCCTAACCCGGCTGACCATGGCCCACAGTACTTGGTGGAGACAGCGTGAGAAGGTGGGCCTGCTCATTCCACGCACTGCGGCCACCGAGGATTGGAAACAGCTAGAGGCAAAGAAATGTAGTGCAGCCTGGAGCTTGGCCAATCCCGGTATGGCATGTGACCGGGCAGTCCAGGGCTCGAGGTCAGGTCTGAGATCCTCATAGAGCTCCATGATAGCTCCTGTGCGCAGACAGTAGAGGGAGATGACCTGGTCCTCGCGCATGTCCTGGAGCATGGGCCTGGGCCTGTAGAGGTGGGCCAGGCGAGGTCGTGCCTCCGCACACCTACAGCGCCGTGCTGGTACGGCGGCAGCCTGCAGTGCCTCCACAGCTGCAGGTCTGAGTTGCAGCGGGACTGTACCCATGCCCAGGGCCACAGCCCCAGGGACACCATCTCCCTCACCACGCAACCACATCTCGTCTCCCATCTCCAGTGCCAAAAACGCACATCCAGCATCCCGCAGGTAAGCCATGATGACATCAGTTAGAGACTGGTCAGATGCTATATATAGCGTGGGGTGTGGCAACTAATCAGATGAAACATAACACATCTGTGTCTGCAGTAGTATACACCAACAGGATCCTGGCAAATCACATCATACCCACGGAAGCGTAAAGGATGAATGCGCGTCACGCACAACGAACGCACGGCACACAATTGAACAGGAAAGTGGGGATGGGATGCCATCGCCAGCCCCTCATACGCGTGAAGTAATGGTTGAAATAAGGCAGACACAATATGGCAGGGGAGTCACATTCCATGAGAATAATCATCACATACCTGTGCTGGGAATGCTATACATCAGAGGTAGAGGGCAGACTGTTACGCATGTTCATCGATGTTGTGCACGGAGACTGATGTTATGCACGAGGTGCAATACAGCAAGCGTAGTACGTGATGTGCATCCATGTACTGCGCGTGTATGCACGCATGTAAATCCTGTAACCCCTTGAAACGGAAAGCGCGTTCGTAAAACGCGCATTATGCAGATGCAACATGTATGTTGCTCCATATTGCAGACCCCAAGATGAGCTCACAACCACTCGAGACTGCTGGCACCACTCCACTGTTGCCCGATGAGGAGGAACCGGGCACATCCAGCAATGCGCAGCACCAGAAGACCAAACATAAGAGGCGACCTGTGGCCGAGGAGGAGCGGAAGAGGGCTCAGAGATTCACACAGGAGGAGAATGACCTGCTCCTTGGTGCAGTCCTCGAGCGCTACAATGTCATCTTCGGCTGGTACAGCAGCAGCACCACCATCAGTACACGTGCTGCTGCATGGGGGGCAGTGCAGGCGGCAGTGGCGCCGCCCCATGACATCGAGGCTATCAAGAAGAGGTACAGTGATATAAAGAAGGGGATCCATGCCCACCTGTCTGTGCAGAGCCACCATACCACAGGCACTGGTGGTGATGCACCCACCTCGAATGTCCTCACACCCCTGGAGATGCAGCTTGCTGACTACCTGGGGCCCATTTACATACATGGACTCCTGCCAGCGCTGTACACGGCCCACCCATGTGCAGGTAAGATGCAGAAATGTGTTCTGTGGAGAGGCCACAGCACAGCACATGCAGATGTTTCGGCCCTAGGGTGTGGGGGCCATGTCCCGGCACGCATAGGGCATCATGTCCCCACCCAGTCCCTAACAATGTTTTGCGCAACATATGGGTGAGACCAGGCCAGGATGGGGGAGCGGGGATGGGCAGACGGTGTAACGTCGCTGGGCATCCACCTCACGGCTGCCACAGGGAAGTGAGGTGTGTAGGGCCATGGTGACCGTATGGTAGCGAGGAACAATCGGTGCAGGTGCATTGGGCCGGGAACAGGTCAAGCCCAGGGCTGGACAGGGTAGACCAACGGAGATAGGGTGACCATCAGCATGGCAGGCGTATGTGCATCAGTGTGCATACTGCATGACACATGGGGGTGGCAGCATGGGTGGGGCGACTGTGGGATGTGGCTTTGCACTGATGTGTGCCGTGTTGGTCATACACTGTGTCTGACAGGGTGGCAGGGGCCCCAGGCCTGTCGGCGACTTGTTGTGATGTGCTGATGTGCAGGAGTAGTATTGTCTGGGCCAGCGGGGGACGGTACAGCAGGGACAAAGGCGTGGTTCTCGTGGCAGGTGGTGCGATGGATGTCCCACAGGCAGCTGGCCCTGTCGCACAGGAGCTGAGGAAGGGCCATGGGATGTTAGCGAGGGGACGGGATGGATGGGAATCGGAGGTAGGTGGAGGAGAGTGCATGTGTGGGGAAGGCCAGGGATGGGGTGTCACATGGTGGTGCACAATGTGTTACCGGCCCAATGTGCAGGACTCAGGGATTGGGCAATGGCGGAGGTGTGTGGATGGTGGTGTCACAGGGGGTGTCCACAGCAGTGTGTGGGCCAAGGGATGCATTGACGCAATCATTGGTTGACAGGCCGCCCTGTGGAGGGTGGCCGGGAGGGCAGGGGCAGGGCATCTCCGGACGGCAGGAGGACGGTGCCACAGTGTGCAGGTGGATGCATTGGTGACGAGCACAGCGGGGCCACCACATACCAATGCGGGATACACCCACACATGCACCAGCTCCGCACTGGCACCCATTGCACAGCACCAGTCACTGTGCCATGGCCCCCAGGAACCCAGGGCAGTCACCCATGCACACGGATGTCTGACACACACAGGGCACACATGTCCCATCCACTGGTGGACCCATCCCCCCCTGCAGCCCCGCAAATACAGGCATACCTGTGGGTGTTGCGCCTACACCAATGTACGCACACACGGGCACCAGTGAGGCACCCCTGACATCTAGGGCGCCCACAGCCAATGGTGCAACAGCCATCCCTGTACACATATAGCTCCCACCCACACGCATGCCACCTGGCTGGTTCCACAGTGACATGGTTGTCCCGTGGGCCAGACAGTCCATTGTGCTATGTAGTGTGAGGGAAATGTAAGGGGATAGCCAGGAACCCCACACCCACACAGTGTACCCTGTTTCACCACAGGGGATGTACAGGCCCTGGAGACGGAGGAGTGGGACGGCCGCCCGAAGCCAGCACCTAGGACTCTGCCAGAGGAGCAGTACTCCGGGACACCGCTGCGTGAGGCTGCTGCAGGAGAGGTCGCGGAGGAAGAGGCCTTTGAGGCATCTGGGGATGACAGCGGAACCACCACGGGGGTGCTTGAGGGTGGCCCTGATGTGGCTGATGTCAGCCCTGTGTTGGCTGCCCCAGCACTACCAGGGCCCGTCCCATGGCCACGTCCACCAGTGACAGAGGAGTTGCTCGCAGCCATGAGGGCAGGTTTGGCGGTGGCGCATGAGGACGCCATGGATGAGGGACCAATTGGTCAGCCACTTGATGCATGTGTACGGGTGGCATATGCAATCCATGTCTTACGTGTCCCACTGTGTCTCTCCCACAGGCATACAGCTGTCATTGGACAGAATGTCGAGGGAGCTGTGGAGGCAGCGGCACACATCCCGCCGCCAACTCAGAGAGTTGCGCACACTACAGCATGCCAATGACTCCATTGCCGCCAGCTCGGCCAGGATGGTGGATGCATTGGAGGCCATGGTGGCTCAGTGGCCGCACCCAGCAACAGGTGCACCAGGGGCAGTGGCACCACCGCCACGGGGTGGGAGGGAGAGGGCTAGGCATGGTAGGGGGTGGCAACAACGCCAGTAGTTGCCGTTGTTGGGGGTATGATGTCAGCAAATAAACACTTTTCAGCTTATTCTTGGCTGTCGTTCTGTGTCCTGTGTTTCATTCAGGAACCCCATGTTCGCCCTGTCCGTCATGTGGTGGCCCGTTCACAATAACCTTGCCATTGGTTGGGGTCACATTTGCACACCATCCACTATCCATGGCACACAACAAAGGTGTCCTGGGGTAAGCCATGGCGCCATCTGTACTACACTGCACCTGTGCTGTGGACTGTGCTGGGTGTGCACTGCTCGCATGTCCGTGTCACCATGCACCTGGCCTTACCTGTGCTGCACAGGCTGGAATAGTACGGTACGGTGACAGTTAGGTGACATCTGTCCACCCCCATGCACATCCCCCTCCCCTGCCATGCAAATGGTAACATGTATGGGACTGTTGTCATGCACCCAGACACACAAGAACATCCCCACACGTGTCACAGGCACTGCACCGATATGTCAGAAAATGAGACACATGACCAGAATGATGCTGTAATAAACTATTTACATTTATTTATTGTGTGGCAACACATGCTGTTACATACGCCTTGTTCCCACTGTGGCCTGGCTGCCCCTATCCCCAGTGGTGGTGGCAGTCAGGGGGGCACAGGACAGCACAGGGCAGGTGTGGCACATCCTGGCACTCTAGAGGGGATGTAGTGGTGTTTAAACATCCTCCCACAATCCTACTAAAAAATATTTCTTACAACATCAAACAAGAAGTAAAGTACCTAGGTGTGACCCTTGATAAGAATCTTAGCATGGAAACTCACCTAAGACTATTAAACAGAACAATTTTTCACAAACTAAGAATCTTACAAACCCTATGCAATATCATCGAACAATCAGATTTTAGAACAATATTACAAACACTCATAACCCCACATCTGGACTATTGTAATGGCATCCTACATGGACTACCTAAAAAAAACAATCAACATACTCCAAATGGCCCAGAATGTCACAGCTCAAATATTAATGAACGTACGATTTTCAGATCACATCACACCCATTCTAATGGAACTTCACTGGCTACCTATCCAAGCACGCATAAGATACAAAATAATAATTACAGCATTCAAGTTAATACACAATATCGCCACATCTTTCCTCACCACACTCATTAAAATACAACCCCCTAACAGAAAAAGATGTACACACAATCTAAACACTCTACAAATTCCACTCTCTATACGCAAGGTGAAAATGAATATCAGCAATAGAACATTCACTTACCTAACCCCCACACAATGGAACAAACTCCCTGACACACTAAGAGCCAAAAGGACCTCCAATCATTCTGAAAAAAACTCAAAACTTACCTATTCCAAGAATATTATAATCTGTCAGAAATAACATAAATCAAATTGTTTTCAAATATAATCATATCATGATGGATTCCAACAACTCCATCGTCATATGCCACACCAAACCCAACAGAGTATATTAAAATGTAAACCCATTAGCCATGTGACATTCCCATTGTACGTCAATGTAAATATTATGTATCTCCAGGAACAAGCAGGAATGTAGTCATCACATATGGGTATCGTCGATACCGACGGAGCCTTTGCGGGAACGCTCCCCAGCGTCCAATTAGAAAGCTTTTGGGAGCATCCCACAGCGCCTGCGTGCTGCCTTCCCACCTTTCCCAACTGCCTCTCTCCAGTTCTTCTTTTTCCGCGGAGCCAGCAGGTTGTTGTTCCTGTCACCGCAGAAGAATTCTTCTTTATTTCTTTCTTTTTTGTGGTCGCGTCTGCCTTCCTTGATGTTATACCGGTACCACCGGTTTTTCCTTCTTATTTTCTGTTCTAAAAAAAAAATATATACTACGATTTTTCCTATTTTTCTTCAGGTGCACGTGCCTTTTTGGGCCTTAGGCCCAAAAACATTTTCTTACAATGGAGAAACCTGCCTCAGGTTTCAAAAAGTGCATCAAGTGTGGCGGTACCATTTCCATCAACGACACCCATGAATGGTGTCTAAAATGTTTAGGTCCTGACCACTCCATCACGGATTGTATGTCCTGCGCCATGATGTCTAAAAGAGGTTGGCAGATCCGAGCTGCTAAGCTCAGTACCCTGTTTCCCTCTGGTGCAGCTTCAGTGGAATCGACGTCTTCCAGGGCTTCCTCTTCCTCCCGTGGATCTCAGGTAACTAAACATAAGTCCAGCCGGTCAAAGGGTAGATCTCCTTCTAAGCATTGAGATGCCTCTGGCGTTGCCTTTAAGGATTCTGCACCGGCAAAATTGCCCCGGCGGAAGGCTTTGGCTTCCAAAGCATTATTGGGGCTCCAGGATGTTCTCGAGGCCTTGACCTCGGCAGAACTACTGGTGCCATGCTCTGGGGTACCGGTGGTCTTCTCC
This sequence comes from Ichthyophis bannanicus, assembly GCA_033557465.1. Classification (NCBI taxonomy): domain Eukaryota; kingdom Metazoa; phylum Chordata; class Amphibia; order Gymnophiona; family Ichthyophiidae; genus Ichthyophis; species Ichthyophis bannanicus. Next base: position 553,512,417 of record CM066033.1, read on the forward strand.
GGTACCGACATGCAGGCATTGGCAGCGTCGATAGACCAGAGAGTCCTGGCTATTGAGCGCAGTCTGGCGGCTCTCCTTGCGGCATCGATGCCCTCAGAACTGCGACAGACAATTCGGCCGGTACCGGCACCGGCCCAGGCATCGGTATCGGTACCGGTACCGATAGCATCGACATCGGCATCAGTGTCTGCTTTGCCGGTACCCAGTCATCCGATGCCCTCCGGTACCGATACCCCGGTACCGATTACTCCCGGTACCGACTTCGGTCGGTACGGGTATCGGGCTCTTCAAGAGCATCCGGACAGACGGTACTTCGAGTCCTCAGAAGAATCTGAGGATTCTGACAGTTCTGTTGATGCAGGAATGATTCTCCCAGAGGAGCCCTCCTCCCCTAAGCGCAGGACGTCTCGCCAAGAGGATATTTCCTTCCAGGATTTTATCAGGGAGGTGGCTCGGGGTCTGTCCATTACTGTGGCCCCTGAAACAGAGCCAAGAGCCAAGGAGTTGGAAATTCTACAATATCCCAAAACTCCTAAGGAGGCAGCTACCTTGCCCATTCATGAGATTTTATATGATCTCATGTTAAGGATGTGGGAGACACCTCTTACCACCTCTCCTCATTCTTGCAGACTGGATACTATGTATCGAGTCCCACCTTGTCCTGGTTTCCAAAAGACTCAGCTTCCTCACCACTCTATTGTAGTGGAATCAGCTATGAGAAGGATCAAGAGTGCAAAGAGGCATGCCTCTAATCCTCCAGGACGTGAGTGCAGAACTGTGGATGCTTTTGGACGTTGTGTCTTCCAAGCTTCCATGCTTTCTGATAGGATTAGTTCCTATAGTCTTTACATGGGAATGTTCCTGAAGGAGGTCACAGATGATTTAGAAGCTTTAAGTGCTTTTCTTCCTGAGGATAGAAGACAGGATTTTCTTATTTTGGTCAAACATGCCCAAGATGTTTCTACATTTGCTAACTGTGCAGCCTTTGACTGCTTTGAGTGCATAAACAGAACCTCTGCTATTGCCATAGGTGCACGTAGAATTGCCTGGCTACAGGCATCCGATCTGGAGCTCTGGGAACAAGACAAATTGGGAAATATCCCGTGTACTGGTGAGAGCCTGTTTGGTAAAGATTGGCAGGAAAAGGCCAACGAGATGGATGCTGACAACTCCACCTTGGATAGGTTATCCAAGTCCACAGCTGATCCTGCTGGAAAGAAATTGTTCAAGAAACCATTCTTTTCTAAGAAGAAAAGATATTATCCTGCTTATGTTCAGCAGGGACATTCTGCAGGTCAGCTTGCCAGGAAAGGTCAGCAACCACCCAAACAGAAGAAAGCAAAGACTGCTAAGCCTCAACCGTTCCAGCAGTCTCAGCCTCCACAAGGCCTTTGACTTGCAGCTAGAGAACTTAGCCTTTCTGGCTCTCGGGGGACCAGAGCCTTCCACTATTCCAGGAAGGTTATGTCACTTTGCCCCCAGATGGGGGCAGATAACAGCAGAGCATTGGACACTCTCGATCATAAAGGAGGGGTACAGGCTTCATTTTTCAAGCATGCCCCCTCCCACAATAATAAGGCAGTTCAATCTCTGACACCTCTCATCAACCTATTAGATCAGGAGGTCACTATCCTTCTTGCCCAAGGGGCAATAGAAGAAGTACCCACTCCTCAACAGGGTATGGGGGTTTTACTCCCCCTATTTCCTTATCCCAAAGAAAACAGAGGGATACAGACCTATTTTGGACCTCATAGAATTGAACAAATTCCTTGTCAAAGAGAAATTCAAGATGATTTCTCTCGGAACTCTGCTGCCATACCTTCAGAGTCAGGATTGGCTTTGTTCTCTAGATCTCAAGAATGCGTACACCCATATTCTCATCCATCCAACCCACAGAAAGTTCCTTCGGTTCCTTTTTCAAGGAAAGCACTACCAATACAGGGTACTTCCTTTTGGCCTGGCCTCAGCACCAAGGGTGTTCACGAAATGCATGGCTGTAGTAGCAGCATTTCTCCGTACTCTAGGGATATTCGTCTTCCCCTACTTAGACGACTGGCTCATTCGAGCCCCAACAGAGTCAGAGGCCAGGACTTCAATAGCCTACACAATGCGTATCCTTCAGTATTTGGGTCTGGTCATAAACATCCCAAAATCCAGTCTAACTCCCATTCAGTCTTTGGAGTTCATAGGAGCTTTGCTGGACACCAGAAAGGCAAGGGCCTACCTCCCCCAGGCCTGTTGTCTTTGCATGGTGCAGTTAGCTTCTCAAGCAGTGCTAAAGTCTCATCTCACTGCTCGAGAAATGTTACAACTACTAGGCCACATGGCATCCACCGTGCATGTGGTGCCCTATGCTCGCCTCCATATGAGGGCAGCCCAATGGACTTTATCCACTCAATGGACCCAGGCATCAGGATGCCTGTCAGACAAAATAGCAAACACAAGTCGCCTTATTTTGTCCCTCCAGTGGTGGAAGTCCGCTCAAAACCTGTTGCTGGGGTCCCCTTTTCAACAATCCTTACCCCAAGCAACTCTCACAACAGATGCTTCTGCAAGACCTCTCCACCCAAGGCACCTGGTCTCCACAGGAGACTCATCTACATATCAATCTTTTGGAACTCAGAGCAATCTTCCTTGCTCTTTGAGTGTTCCATACCCTGCTCAGCTACAAGACAGTCCTCATTCAAACGGACAATCAAGTAGCCATGTTCTATGTGAACAAGCAGGGGGGAACAGGTTCTCTGTCGCTTTGCAACAAAGCTTTGCGACTATGGGCCCTCACCAGAGAGCATCAGATTCATCTCCTGGCAGTGTATCTTCCAGGCATACAAAACTCTTGGGCAGACAGACTCAGTCAAGTTCTGCTTCCACACGAGTGGTCTCTGCATTGGCCACGGCAAGTGTGGTACCCTCTGCTTCGTCATCTCTCTCAAGCTCCCTCCCTGGACTTAGGGTCTGCTCCAGATCTCCTATCTCAGGAGGACAGAATGTTATGGTATCCCAATCCCCAGTCTCTGCAACTCAGGGCTTGGTTGCTGAAGGCCTAGATCTTCATGATCTTAATCTCCCTCAGCAACTAAAAGATATTCTTTTTGCTTCGAGGAAACCTTCCACAAGACGCTCATATGCTTTCAAGTGGAAAAGGTTTACCATATGGTGTTCGCAAAAGGGTCTTAACCCCCTTGCGATACCCCTGGAATCATTACTGGAATATCTCCTTCATTTATCCAATGCAGGACTTAAGACTAACTCAGTAAGGGTCCATTTGAGTGCTATTACAGCTTCCTTTAAGCCTCTAAATGGACAGCCTATTTCCTCTCATCCTCTTATAGCAAGATTTATGAGAGGCCTTCTTCTAACTAAGCCTCCCATTAGGCCACCACCGGTGGCATGGGACTTAAACCTGGTTCTTGAGCAGCTCATGAAGCCACCCTTCGAACCTTTAGCTACTACCTCCTTAAAATTCCTTTCTTGGAAGGTTATCTTTCTTATTGCAATCACATCAGCATGTCGCATTAGTGAGTTGCAAGCACTAGTAGCTAATCCCCTTATACAAGGTTCCATCATGACAAGGTAGTCCTTAGGACTCATCCATGCTTTATGCCAAAGGTGGTCTCGCCTTTTCATCTGAACCAAGCAGTCTACCTACCTGTGTTTTTTCCAAGGCCTCATGCATCAAATGCAGAGAGGAATCTTTATACCTTGGACTGTAAAAGAGCTTTAGCCTTTTACTTACAAAGAACACAGCAACATAGAAGGTCCTCTCAAACTTTTTATTGCTTTTGATCCTTCTCATTTGGGACTTCCAGTCTCCAAGAGAACACTATCTAACTGGATTTCTCAGTGTATTTCCTTCGCCTATCAGAGTAAGAATCTTTCTCTGGAGGGCCATGTCACAGCTCACAATGTGAGAGCCATGGCAGCCTCAATTGCTCATCTGCACTCTTGTCTATCGACAACATCTGTCGAGCAGCCACCTGGGCCTCGATTCATACCTTCACAGCCCATTACTGCTTGGACAAGGACTCCCACCGGGATGCCTTGTTTGGTCAGGCTGTTCTCCAACACCTGTTCCATACCTAATCAACTCCTACCCACCATCCCTGGTAGGATGCCAGAGATCCATGGGGGGAAGTGGAGCCCTTCTCAGGGACACACAACTTCTGGGCTCTCTCCCTGGCATCTAAAGCTAGGGAGTCCCCATATGTGATGACTACATTCCTGCTTGTTCCTGGAGATAGCATAGTTACTCACCTGTAACAGGTGATCTCCGGGAACAGCAGGAATTTAGTCCTCACAACCCACCCACCTCCCCTAGGAGTTGTATCTCTCTATCTATCTCTTTCCTTTTCCCTCTCTCTCTCTTTGTCTCAGCTTTAAAACTCAACTGGAGAGAGGCAGTTGGGAAAGGCGGGAAGGCAGCATGCAGGCACTGTGGGATGCTCCCAAAAGCTTTCTAATTGGATGCTGGGGAGCGTTCCCGCTCAGGCTCCGTCTGTACCAACGATACCCATATGTGAGGACTAAATTCCTGCTGGTCCCGGAGATCATCTGTTACAGGTGAGTAACTATGCTATATAGTTAACTGAACATACACGGTTCTCTATGTAAATAGTTTTGAGTTTTTGAATTCCTACGCTTCCTTTGCTATGTACATAGTTTCTATATTGTTATATGTAACTGCTGTCACTGCCGAATTAAATGTTAAAATGTAAACTGCTGCTGATCACTGGAAGGAGCGATATAAAAATGAATTCAAATAAATAAATAAACACATGTGGCCCTCTGGGTCACATCACCACCCAGATTATTGTGTACCCAGTGTTAGGGTATGGCTGCCATTGACACCTGTTATTCGGGTGGGAGGGCATCTAGACACACACCATGTTTGTGTGGCTGTGCCTCTACAGGTTGATGTAGTATACAGTACATACCCCATGGCACCCTAAACACCCTTTTGGCAGTTGAGGGAGTGGAGCAATGGCTGTATGACTAGCAAACCCCATCCTGCTGTCAATGGACAGCACCCCAGGGTTTGTGGCCCACAGCCATAACTGTGACTGGGCCAGTGACACCCCAGCAGTACTGTTGTGTGTATGCCTGCAAAGCCTCCACTGCCTCACACTGCGGTCTGCCATTCACCAGCAAACTGCACAGTCAGACTGCACCTGCAGCACTCTCAGAGAGTTCCAACCAGGCACAGACTAGCTGAAGACAGTCCACTAGCCAATCCTTAGTGCATAATCACAAAGGAACAATGTGCACCAAGCAGATAGCACTGTGCTTACCAACAGCACTGGGAACACCCAGGTGTGACATGAGACACACAATATATAGCACTATGTGGGAACATAGACATCCCATGGTCACTGCTCGGTCAGGGTGAGAGTTACCTCACAGCATGACATGCCATGGCCTTACTGTCCATGCAGGTAGTGGTCGGACTCTACAGTGTCCCAGCCATTGACCTACACCCTGTGCAGATGCATCCTGCCCAATCTGCCCTGTCCGTGCCATACCCACAATGCCTTGCTCCTCATTATGTGCATTTGCAGCCTAGCGCTGGTAACAGTGGGACATTGTGGGCCCTGTGAGGTGTCGCCAGCCACAAAACAATGCCTGGACATACACATACACACTCTCCTAATGCATCATTGTGCATAGATACGGGTGTTTGGCAAGGCTGCCGGGCACACTGGTCCTGATCCCAGTGCTGAATTTGCTCAACTGTGCAGGAGGTAGTAGTTGTGCACTGGTGATAACTGCAGCTCCGTGCTGTAGCCAACAGCATGAGCTGCCATGACGCTTTGGAGGGTGGAGGCTGTATGTTTGGGTGTTTGTCGCCCTGTTCGCTGCTGCTTTGGGGATTGCACATTCTGATGGTTTATCTGCATTGTAGGGTAAAACATGAGGGTGTGCTGTGCAAAAGCCACGGCTGGGACACAAACCTGTGACCTTCTGTTTCAGGACACACTGTGTGTACTCCACTTCCCTGCTTCCACAGAAGGGCTGTGGCCCCAGTGACTACCTTTGCCTTTCATCCTCCAGACCCTGTCTGTTGCACTGTCCACGACGCCCTGGAGGTGGGCATGGCCTTGGTCCCCTGAGGGCAGGTGTCACTGCCCCATCACCACCAACACCCTCTCCCACACCATGCTGACATGCCCATATGCTGTTTGTGATGGTGTTGCGCTGTCCTAGGCCATCCAACGTACAGGTAGGTGGGTGCCTATCGTCTGGCTTCTGGAGTGGTGGGGCCTACCTGTACATCCCCACATCCCCCCCATCTCCGCCTGCCACTGTTATGTCCCTTCCACATGGGCTGATGCTGGCTTTGGGTGTCAGGTTGTTGATCCTGCAGGTATTGGCTAGGGTGGACCTGGTAGATAGCTGGTGTTATGCCAGCAGACTATGGGCTGGCTAGGGCATGCAGTGCAGGTACGGTGTACCCGGTTTGGACTACTGGGTGTACATCTGTTTTAGATGACGTGTGGTCACACTCTGCACTGCCTTCCAGGAGCTGTAGTAATGGGTGTTCGTTTAATTGGGTGTCTGGTCTATTTTGGATGTAGCCTGTGGAAGTTGCAAGGACCCTTGTAGGCGTGACCCCCAGATTTGCATTGCTTGCCCCATTATAAGCATTGTGCTTCCTGTGTGACATTTGGGGTACCTACTGGCCATGTGTCCCCTGGATGCGATACTGTAGAGCAAAGACTGATGTGCATGTTTGGCCATGGTTATATGCTGTCTTGTTGCTGGTTTGTTTCTGTGTTCCTATGTGCCACATAGGCGGCTGCCTAGTCCCCTCTGCACCCCAGCTGCACCCACTGCCTGTCCTGCATGCAGCCCCATATGGCCCATTTGCGGCATCACCAAAGTGGCCTTTCATACCTGGCCACTATGCTGTTACTGCACAGGTAGCACTACTATCACCTTTCTTGGGCTCCCTGCCTATGCTGTACATTGCTGACTAAAATGGTTTCTATCTCCTGCAAATGTACCTCTAACGCGAGGTTTTCACTCGTGGTACTGTTCTGGCCTTAGGATCAGTGTGTTAGTGTAGCAGGGGCCTCTTCCCACCCACTCCCCGCCCATTGACCCCTTCTCTCCGCCCTCTCTCCACCCCTCGCTGGTCCTTAATGCACCCAGCAAGGTTTACGCACGTTATGTGATGATCTCCAGGAACAAGCAGGAATAAGTCCTCACATATGGGTATGTCGGTACCGACGGAGCCTGCGCGGGAAAGCTCCCCAGCTTCCCAGAAGGAAAGCTTTTGCGGCCTCCCACTGCTCATGCACGCTGCCTTCCCGCCTTCCTGACCAACTCTCCTCAGTTCTTCTTTTTCCGCGGAGCCAGCAGGTCGTGTTCCTGTCACCGCTGAAGAAGTTGTTATTTTAATTTGTTTCTTTGGCCGCGTGTCTGCCTTCCCCGATTCCGGACCGGTACCGCCGGTCTTTTTTCTTTATTTCTTTAAAAAAAAAAAAAAATCGTATTTTTCCCCACTTGGTGTGTTTGTGCTGTGAGGCCTCTAGGCCTTCACAGAATTCTCCCTCATGGAGAAACCAGCCTCTGGTTTTAAAAAATGCACCAAGTGTAGCGGTACTATATCAGTCACAGACACCCATGAATGGTGTCTTAAATATTTGGGGCCTGACCACTCCATTCCGGATTGCCCATCCTGTTCTTTGATGTCTAAACGTGGCTTACAAAACCGGGCAGCCAAGTTTCACATGCTGTTTTCTACAGATATTCCAGCATCGACATCTTCCAGGTCTTCCTCTCCTGATGGATCTCAGCTAACCAAACATTCCTCTGGCAGGTCCTCAAAGGGCAAATCTCCCTCTAAGTATCGAGATGCCCCCGGGCTTGACCCTGAGGACCCTGCCCCAGCCAAACAACCCGGCGGGAAGCTCCGGCTTCCAAAGCTCCTCCTATGGGGTTACAGGTTGACATCGATGGCACGGCCTCGACCGATCACCTGTTAGACTGCTCTGGGGTACCGGCTCAATCTTCCGGTACCGACATCCAGACAGTCGTGGTGTCTATGGATCATACAGTTCAATCCATGCAGCAGGCCATTATGGCTTTTATTAGAGCTGCGACGCCCTCGGTACTGCAGCCAGCGGTACCGACTCCGGTTCCGGTACCACAACCGATACCGGTACCCAGGGCATCCACATCGACCAGGATACCGATTCCGGTTCCTAGTTCCGGGGTTTTTCCCGATACCGATCCGGTTCTGGGTACCCCCGATGTCGATACCGGTCGATACGCTTATCGATCCCTGGAAGCAAACAGACGATACTTCGAGTCTTCTGATGATTCTGATTCATCAGATGACTCTGCTGAAGTATCCCTTACTCTACCTGAAGAGCCCTCTTCTCCAAATAGGAGAATGTCTCCTCCAGAGGATTTGTCCTTTCAAGACTTCATCATTGAAGTAGCTAACGGTCTCTCTATTTCAGTAACCTCTGAAAAAGAACCTAGAGCAAAAAAATTAGATATTTTAGGATACTCTAAGGTTCCCAAAGAGGCAGTCACCTTGCCCATTCATGAAATTCTTCAAGAACACATGATGGACTTATGGGAGACTCCTCTCACCCTATCTCCACATTCTCGTCGTTTGGACACCATGTATCGTGTCCCTCCTTCTCCTGGTTTTCAAAAAACTCAGCTCCCTCACCACTCTATTGTGGTGCAGTCAGCTATGAAAAGGATAAAGAGTACCAAAAGACACTCTTCTACTCCTCCAGGAAGAGAATGTAGGACTTTGGATGCTTTTGGTAGAAAAATCTTCCAAGCAAGTATGCTTATTGCCAGAATCAATTCATACAGCCTCTATATGGGCATGTTTCTGAAGGAGATTGCATTAAAAATACGCCATTTTCTCCCCTTTATCCCAGAGGATAGAAAGGAGGAGTTCCTTCTTTTGCTAAAGCATACCCAAGATATTTCAAAGTTCTCCAACAGAGCAGCCTTTGACTCCTTTGAGGGTGCTAGCAGAGCCTCAGGTATTGCCATAGCGGCTCGCAGAATTGCTTGGCTCCAGGCCTCTGACCTAGAATCCTGGGTCCAGGATGGGTTGGGAAATCTGCCCTGTACAGGTGAGAATCTGTTTGGTAAGGAGTGGCAAATCAAAGCCACTCAAATGGATGCAGAAAATGCTGCTTTAGATAGACTTTCTAAGTCTACCTCTACTCCTGTCAAGAAAAAATCTTTCAAGAAGCCTTTCTACAAGAAGGCCAGATTTGTTACAAATACTGGCCAACAATCTTCTGCAGCTCGCTTTGCTCCTGAGCGTCAGCAGCCTAAACAGGCCAGGGTAAAACCTGCAGGGGCTGCTACAGCCCAGCAGTCCCAACCCCCTCAGGGTTTTTGACTTAATACTAGAGAACTTAACCTTTCTGGCTCTAAAACATCCAGAGCCTCTCACCATTCCAGGAAGGTTAACTCATTTTGCTCCCAGATGGGAGCAAATCACATCAGAACAGTGGACCCTCTCTATCATCAGAGAGGGCTACAAACTACATTTCTCCAGCCTTCCTCCCCATACCATGGTGAGATGTTTCAATTCTCCCCATCTCTCCTGAACCTGTTGGGTCAGGAGGTGACCACTCTTCTCGCCCAAAGGGCAATAGAAGAGGTTCCTCTTCTTCAACAGGGGTCAGGGTTTTACTCCCCTTATTTTCTCATTCCCAAGAAAACAGGGGGGTACAGACCCATTCTAGATCTCAGAGAATTGAACAAATTCCTATGCAAGGAGAAATTCAAGATGCTTTCTCTAGGTACTCTCCTTCCATACCTACAGAGTCAGGATTGGCTTTGTTCTCTAGATCTCAAGGATGCGTACACATATACTCATCCATCCATCCCACAGAAAATTCCTACGGTTTCTGTTCCAGGGAAAACATTTCCAATACAGAGTACTTCCCTTCGGTCTAGCCTCTGCTCCAAGAGTATTTACCAAATGCATGGCAATAGTAGCTGCATTTCTACGCGCCCTGGGAATTTTTGTCTTCCCATACCTGGACGACTGGCTCATCCGAGCTCCATCTCAGTCCGAGGCTCAGACTTCCCTGGATCGCACCAGATGCATTCTGCAGTATCTGGGACTTGTGATCAATCTGCCAAAGTCTCACCCCTACTCAGTCCCTGGAATTCATAGGGGCCTGGTTGGATACCACCACTGCAAGGGCCTATCTTCCTCAGGCTCGTTGCCAACGTCTAGTGCACTTGGCCTCCCAGACTCAGTCCAGAAGCCACTTGACTGCCAGGGAGATGCTACAACTATTAGGCCACATGGCCTCCACAGTACATGTGGTGCCCTATGCTCGCCTACATATGAGAGCAGCTCAATGGACTTTGTCACCCAGTGGACTCAAGCATCAGGAGCTCTCTCAGACCAAATAGCAAACTCCAAACGTCTCTTTTGGTCTCTCCAATGGTGGATGTCCACTCAAAATCTGTTGTTGGGGGCCCCCTTTCAGCCATTGTTGCCCCAAGCAACCCTCACAACAGATGCCTCCCAAACAGGTTGGGGAGCTCATCTTCAAGATCTCTCCACTCAGGGCACTTGGTCTCCACAGGAGACCACCCTTCATATCAACCACTTGGAACTTCGAGCAATCTTTCTAGCTCTCAGAGTTTTTCATACCCTCCTCAGCAACATGATAGTCCTTATTCTTACGGACAATCAAGTAGCCATGTTTTACATAAACAAGGAGGGACTGGCTCTCTGTCGCTTTGCAACGAAGCTCTAAGATTATGGGCCTTCGCCAGAGAGCATCAAATCCATCTCCTGGCAGTATATCTTCCAGGAATTCAAAACTCTTGGGCAGACAGACTCAGTCGAGTTCTGCTTCCACACGAATGGTCCCTGCACATGGATCAGGTACTCAGAATCTTCCAGAAATGGGGAACCCCGGACATAGACCTCTTTGCAAGTCCGTGGAATGCCAAACTTCCCCGGTTCTGTTCCAGAATTCCGTGTCAGGGAGTTCAGGCCAAGGATGCCTTCCTCCTTCATTGGGGTCAGGGCTTCCTATATGCCTTTCCACCCATTCCTTTGATTCCCAAGACTCTGTTCAAACTTCAAAAGGATCAAGGGTCCATGATCCTCATAGCTCCACGCTGGCCACGCCAAGTGTGGTACCCTCTACTTCTGCATCTCTCCCAAGCCCCCTCCCTGGACTTGGGAGCAGCTCCAGACCTTCTGTCTCAGGAGGAGGGGACTTTGTGGCACCCAAACCCCAAGTCCCTTCACCTCAGAGCTTGGTTACTGAAGGCCTAGACCTTCAACACTTCAATCTTTCGCAGCAAGTGAAGGATATCCTCCATGCCTCTAGGAAACCTTCCACTAGGCGTTCTTACGCTTTTAAATGGAAAAGATTTTCCATTTGGTGTGCTCAAAAGGGTCTTGACCCTCTAGCACTCCCCTTGAATTCTCTCTTGGAATATCTCCTGCATCTCTCCAATGCAGGACTCAAAACGAATTCAGTAAGAGTCCATTTGAGTGCTATTGCAGCATCCCTCAAGCACATCAATGGACAACCTGTTTCCTCTCATCCTCTTATTGCAAGATTCATGAGAGGCCTAACCTTAACTAAACCTCCCATTCGACCTCCTCCGGTGGCATGGGACTTAAACTTGGTTCTTGGTCAGCTTATGAAGCCACCCTTTGAACCCTTAGCCACCACCTCCTTGAAATTTCTTTCCTGGAAGGTTATTTTTCTTATTGCAGTCACCTCAGCTCGCCGTATCAGTGAACTGCAAGCTCTAGTGGCTAATCCACCTTATACAAGGTTCCATCATGACAAGGTGGTCCTTAGGACCAATCCCCACTTTATGCCTAAAGTGGTCTCCCCTTTTCATCTTAATCAAGAGGTATATTTACCTGTCTTTTTTCCAGCTCCTCATGCATCTGCTGCAGAGAGGAACCTTCATACTCTAGATTGTAAAAGAGCTCTTGCCTTTGTCACCAGCTCCCCTTAAACCCCCGAGTAGAGGTTAAGGGAGTGGGTTTTTCCCTATTGAAAAAGCTATTTCACAGATCCTGGAGCAATGCCCCTTGGGAAATGTAGTCTTTTCACTCAATCAATAAGGAGCAGTTGTGGAAAAAGTGGTTAAGCAACCAAAGGATTTTATTTCCCCTCCCGGGGTGGATTTTACCATGAACAGAAAACACAATCCAGGTATTTACTGGTATTTGGACAAACAAAAGTTCCTTAACAGAAAAAAGGCTTTCTTCAGCATTAACCAAGGTGAAAACAAACATTCAAACAAAACCACGCTGTTTCCTCACAGCTCTCTGTTTCCACGTGCTATCTGTGCTGTACTCTCTTTTCAAGCAGGCTTTCACCGTAATGAAACTATTCCATTGGCCAGAGATAATGTACAGTCCATTATATCTATATCTTCTCCAGTATCAATACACTTTGGTTCACAGTCCATCAATTCCTCCTGGTCATAAGGAAATGTTTGAACCGGCACTGCTGGTGCCACGCCCTTTCTTACTGCTCCAGGCTTTACACGATATGCTTGGGTCAAGAACTGGCTTTCACACAGATTATCAGGCCCAGTATTCTTTTCCCAGCATCACCCTTCTGGGTACAAACAGTCACTGTAATTAAGTATATTCAAGCCTTTTGGCTTACCTTTCAGCCTTACTGGTGGAGGTTTTCTCTGGTGCTTTTGAATAGCTGTAGGTTCCCAACCTAAGCCCTGCTCATAGCATTTCACTTGCCTCCTAGGCTTTCTGTCTCTCCCGTGCTCCCCAGGATATTGCAGACAATCTCCTTTGCCCTTGTTATATCCTGTCCTCGGGGTTTCTTTCTTTCTCCTCAAGAAGGAATCTGTCTCTCCTTTCCATAGAGACTCTGGCTTACTCTGGGCATAGCTGTCTTCAGTGTAGCTCTCAATAGCTTCTCTCTCCAGCTCATATGCCTCACTTCCTGCTTCTTCAGCCAACTCTTCATTACCTCCTTCTCTGCCTAACTCCATAAGCTCCACTGCAGTTTCCTTAATAGGGTGAATTCTGGGGCCATGCTCAACTCCACCCCCTAACAGGTGTCCTGCATTGCCTTGTGATTCACCCCTTGAATGATAGCACCGGCGTTTCTCTTGCCTCTCTGCTTGGTTCCCACGGTAACCAGGAGCCATGTGCTTCTGTTTACAGCTCAGCTCTACTTTTGTTCCTGGCATTTTAGCTTCATTAAATGGGCTAGAAGGACCCACTATGTCACAGATCCCCCCCCCTTAAAATATTACGGGCTGCCAAAGGGTTCCTGTGGCGCTCCTTCATAGCTATTTGTACTGTGGCTACCCTTTCTTGCCAGGGTTTTAAGACATTAATGTGATATACCTGGCGCCGGCCCTTACTATTCTCTACCCTGTATGAGACGGGACCTACCCTCTCCACTACTTTACAGGGCCCCTTCCATCTGGACTCGAATTTTGGACCTACCTCGGCCACCATAATCAACACTTTGTCGCCTACTGCCAATTGACGGGGTTTTGTTCCCCGGTCGTAGTACTTCTTCTGCGTCTTTTGGCTAGCCTGCAAGTTTTCCAAAGAGGCTTGCACCGTTCTCTTCAAACGACTTCTTAAGTCTTTGAGGAACTGGGGTACTTCTGTCTCCCCCCTATCTGGTTCCACCCATTGTTCCCTGAGTATGTCGAGAACTCCTCTGGGGGCTCTACCAAATAACAGCTCGTACGGGGATGCCCCTAGGGACGCCTGTACACGCTCCCTACACGCATATAAAACAAAAGGTAACAATGTATCCCACTCGGACGTCTGCCCATCTAGTCCCCTCCTAAGCATTTGCTTTATGGTCTGGTTTGTTCTTTCAACCATCCCATTGGACTGGGGGTGGTATGCTGCAGTCCACACGTGGTGTATGCCAAAAGCATCCCACACACTGGCTAAATATTTCGATAAAAAGTTGCTCCCTTGGTCAGTGAGCATCTCCTGAGGGAAGCCAACCTCACAGAACAATTTTATCAGTTCCAAAGCTATTGTTCTGGCAGATGTATTTCTCATGGGTATGGCCCATGGGAACCGTGTAGCTTGGTCCACGATCATCAATACGTACTGAAAACCTCGGGGAGTCCTCACGAGTGGCCCTCTGATGTCCAATGCCATTCGCCTAATGGGCGTGGATATGGCAGGTGTGGGTATCATAGGCACTGCTCTCGGTTTCGAGGCAGTAACCCCTTTGGCAGGTTGGACACCCTTCACAATAGCGGGAAATTTCCTTGTAGACCCCTGGCCAGTAAAAACGGGCCAAGACCTGGTCCAATGTCCCCTGAATCCCCTTGTGGGCTCCTACTGGGTGGTCATGGGCTAGACGCATCACTATGGCCTTAAATGTGGTTGGTACCACCAACTGCTTTCTCACCTCACCGGTAAGTGGGTTATTACTCTCCCTGGACAGGATATCCCTTTCTAAAAGGAATCGGGGCAGAGTATCTCTTTCCTCCTGCGCAAACACAAAGGCTCTTTTCAAAGCGGGATCCGCTTTCTGTTCCCCTGGGAAGGATGGGAATTTCTTTACCAACTCTGAGGGTACCCATGGTAAGCCCTCCCCGGCTCCCAACTCAGCCCTTCCTTGGGTCCTGTGCTGCCTTTCTTGTTTTTTCTTGGCCTTTCCTTACCTCCTTGGGCATGGTATCAAAAGGGTCAGTCTGTATGGGCAATGGGTCTATTGCTTCCTCATCATATCCCCTTTCTAAGTCAGGGGAATCTTCCCTAACGTGGGATGGGCCTGCCACTTCTTCGGCAGGGTCCTCCTCCCTATGAAGGGCTCATGCCTGGGAGCGGGTAGAGACATAGCCTGTCCTCTCTGCTATTCCCTTTTCAATTCCCCGGCAAAATGGGGGCCAATCATTTCCCAGAATTACATCATGTAACAGCTGTGGGATTATTGCCACCTTTACTCTCTTGGCTGCTCCTAAACCTTCTATCATGAGGTCATATACGGGGTAATAGGAGGCTGACCCATGCAAACACTGTACTTTCACCTGCCCCACTGCTGGACTCGGCGCTACTTGAGCTTGTATGGCTTCCCAGAGCCATTGGGACACCATACTCTGGTTAGCGCCCGAGTCTAGTAGTGCTTGGGCCTTTATGCCCTCCACCTGGACTGGTAGTAAAAAGCCTGCTTTAAGGTTTTCCCCATTACCAGATATTAAGGCAGTACGTATAATACAATCTTTTTGCCAGTGCCCAACATCTCCACATTTAAAACACTTTCCTTTTGTAGAGGAGAAACCACTATTTTTCCAAGGTACTTTACATTCAAATTTCTTACTCACTTTATCCGCCTGCGTCATGCCCAGAATGACGGATTTTGAGGTTCTTGAGAATTCAGCCTCAAAATACCGTTCTGTCATGGCCGCTGCTTCATTTGTTGTCTTACAGTTCTGTAACATAAGAAACTTTTTAACCTCAGCAGGTACAGCTTCCATGTACTGTTCCAACATTATTCCATCAAGCATAGATTCTACATTCTGCTGCTCAGGTTTGAGCCACTTACAGGCTAATCCCTTTATTCTAAAATACAGGGCTTTAGGGGTTTCTCCAGGCTTTAGCCTTGCCTCCCTAAACCTTCGCCTGTAGAATAGAGGGGTGAGCCCTAACCTGTCTCATACCGCACTCTTTACAGCCTCATAATTCATTGCTAACGTAGCTGGCATTGACTTGTATGCTGACAAAGCTTCACCAGATAAAGACATAGCAAATCTTATAGCCCACTGCTCCTTAGGCAGTTTGACGGCTTCTGCAATCCATTCAAATGCATCTACATAATCATCTACATTGTCAGTAGGAGATAACTGTCCCAGCAAAAGTGATCCTGAACCATTCAGTCCTACCCCTTGGGTAAATCCTGGAAAGACTTCCACTGGCTCCTGCTGTTGCTTGGCTAAATGTTCTATGAGAGCATTTATTGGTCCCAGCTGTTCTTGTATGGCAGCCATTGCTTGGTCATGCACCCTTCGTGACATCTCCAGCTGCTTATCCCATTGCAGGGACATCCACCTTAATATTTCTTGCGGGTCCATTCTGGATCTCCTGATACCTGCAACACAAACACAAAAAAACCCCAAGTGTGGCCCAAAAAAAAAAGAGAGAAAAAAAAAATTCCCTTTTCTTTTTTTTTTCTTTTTTTCTTTTTTTCAACACCGTGCACTATGCCTGTGCACCACCCTTTCTCCTTGTATCCTTCTCCGCCCGTGCCCAGCCACAATTACCTGGCACCAGTGCAGAGTCAGGCACTGAGAAAAGGGAACTTCCCAGTCTGACCGACCGTCAGCCGAGCTCTGGATCTTTTCTCCTGGTTGTCAGCTCTTTACTGCAGGAACCTCCGTCCTTGTGGTGTCCTCCAATCCAGGCAAAAATCCAAGCCAACTACGCCATTTGTCACCAGCTCTCCTTAAACCCCCGAGTAGAGGTTAAGGGAGTGGGTTTTTCCCTATTGAAAAAGCTATTTCACAGATCCTGGAGCAATGCCCCTTGGGAAATGTAGTCTTTTCACTCAATCAATAAGGAGCAGTTGTGGGAAAAGTGGTTAAGCAACCAAAGGATTTTATTTCCCCTCCCGGGGTGGATTTTACCATGAACAGAAAACACAATCCAGGTATTTACTGGTATTTGGACAAACAAAAGTTCCTTAACAGAAAAAAGGCTTTCTTCAGCATTAACCAAGGTGAAAACAAACATTCAAACAAAACCACGCTGTTTCCTCACAGCTCTCTGTTTCCACGTGCTATCTGTGCTGTACTCTCTTTTCAAGCAGGCTTTCACCGTAATGAAACTATTCCATTGGCCAGAGATAACGTACAGTCCATTATATCTATATCTTCTCCAGTATCAATACACTCTGGTTCACAGTCCATCAATTCCTCCTGGTCATAAGGAAATGTTTGAACCGGCACTGCTGGTGCCACGCCCTTTCTTACTGCTCCAGGCTTTACACGATATGCTTGGGTCAAGAACTGGCTTTCACACAGATTATCAGGCCCAGTATTCTTTTCCCAGCACCACCCTTCTGGGTACAAACAGTCACTGTAATTAAGTATATTCAAGCCTTTTGGCTTACCTTTCAGCCTTACTGGTGGAGGTTTTCTCTGGTGCTTTTGAATAGCTGTAGGTTCCCAACCTAAGCCCTGCTCATAGCATTTCACTTGCCTCCTAGGCTTTCTGTCTCTCCCGTGCTCCCCAGGATATTGCAGACAATCTCCTTTGCCCTTGTTATATCCTGTCCTCAGGGTTTCTTTCTTTCTCCTCAAGAAGGAATCTGTCTCTCCTTTCCATAGAGACTCTGGCTTACTCTGGGCATAGCTGTCTTCAGTGTAGCTCTCAATAGCTTCTCTCTCCAGCTCATATGCCTCACTTCCTGCTTCTTCAGCCAACTCTTCATTACCTCCTTCTCTGCCTAACTCCATAAGCTCCACTGCAGTTTCCTGAATAGGGTGAATTCTGGGGCCGTGCTCAACTCCACCCCCTAACAGGTGTCCTGCATTGCCTTGTGATTCACCCCTTGAATGATAGCACCGGCGTTTCTCTTGCCTCTCTGCTTGGTTCCCACGGTAACCAGGAGCCATGTGCTTCTGTTTACAGCTCAGCTCTACTTTTGTTCCTGGCTTTTTAGCTTCATTAAATGGGCTAGAAGGACCCACTATGTCACACCTTTTACCTCCACAGGACACAGCAACATCGAAAGTCTTCTCAGCTTTTTGTTGCTTTTGATCCTTCTCATTTAGGACTTCCAGTCTCCAAAAGAACACTCTCCAATTGGATTGCTCAGTGTATCTCTTTTGCTTACCAGAGTAAGAACCTTTCTCTGGAGGGCCATGTCACCGCTCACAATGTGAGGGCCATGGCCACCTCTATGGCTCATCTAAACTCTGTGTCCATTGACCAGATCTGTCGAGCAGCCACCTGGGCCTCGGTTCATACCTTTACAGCCCATTACTGTTTGGACAAGGACTCTCGCCGGGATGCCTTGTTTGGTCAGGCTGTCCTCAGACACCTGTTCCATTCTTGAACAACTCCAGCCCACCTTCCCTGAATGGATGCCTGAGATCCATAGGAAGATGAGGAACCTTTCAGGGTCTCATACCCTTGAGGGGATCTCCCGGGCATCTCAGCTAGGGAGTCCCCATATGTGAGGACTTATTCCTGCTTGTTCCTGGAGATAGCACAGTTACTTACCTGTAACAGGTGATCTCTGGGAACAGCAGGAATTAGTCCTCACAACCCACCCACCTCCCCTAGGAGTTGTATCTCTCTCTCTCTTTCCTTTCCTCTCTCTATTGTCTCAGCTTTAAACTCGAACTGAGGAGAGTTGGTCAGGAAGGCGGGAAGGCAGTGCGCATGTGCAGTGGGAGGCCCCAAAAGCTTTCCTTCTGGGAAGCTGGGGAGCTTTCCCGCGCGGGCTCCGTCGGTACCGACGTACCCATATATGAGGACTAATTCCTGCTGTTCCCAGAGATCACCTGTTACAGGTAAGTAACTGTGCTTTAACGTACGTTAGGTAACGTTAACGTGCATTACCGTTACGTTAACGTGCGTTAACGTTACTTAACATGCATTAACGTAGATGCTGTTACGTTACCGCAGTTTAGTAAACATAACCCTAAGTGTTAGAAAGCTAGGTCTGTATGAAAGGTCATGGGTCTTCCATCAGTACAATAAACCAAAACATACATCCAAAAGTACAAAAGAATGATTAAAAAGGAACAAAAGAATGGTTAAAAAGGAATGAATGGGTTGTTTTAAACTAGCCAGCAATGAGTCCTGATCTCAGTCCAATTGAGAATCTGTGGAAAGAGCTGAAATCTGCAATTGATAAAGGGAATCCCGGAAACCTTCATGAGCCAGAACAAATCACAGTTGAAGAGTTGGAGAAACTACCAGCAGACAGATGTTAGAAACTATTAGATGGCTACAAGAAACCTTTGGAAACTGTCATCACTGCCAAGGGTTGTACAACGAAATATTAGTGAAAGGTGCCATTAATCCTGTCCAGGTCATATTTTGTTTTTTTTTCTCAAAAATGACTACGTTTAAATTGCACAGACATCTTTTTTGTTCTTGTATACCTTTGAACATACTATGAAAATATTATGATGACATACAGTTGGAATATTTCAAATTATTTCTCAAAATGTCGCAGCCAGAATCATCTGCAAAGCCCCCCTAGCTGATCATATTAGCCCCATGCTGCATTGACCCCCCGTCATTAGCAGAATAAAGTTCAAAATACTGATGACTACCTTTAAGCTGCTAAACAACATCTCACCCTCATTCTTATCCATGTTAATTCTCCCATCAACATATGCTAAAACTAAAAGAGGATGCCACATGAATACCATCAAAATACCACAAGACTACCGTAAAACTAAACAAATCACCAGTAATAGAGCATTCTCCTATGTAGCCCCCACCCTCCCTCTCCGTGGAATGCTCTCCCTGACACAATAAGATCCAGTAAAGACCTCCAAACATTTAGAAAACACATTAAGACTTTCCTATTCCTCGAATATTATGTTTATGACAATAACAATGACACTTGTCAGACGGCTGCCTAGGGTGAGAACTTACACAATCTTGACGATGCATATATTCATATGATTCTTGCAAGGTATTGTGGGTAATGTAGTTCTTTCACTCCAAACACAGCTGAAGACAATAATTGAGTTGTGTAACCAGTGGTTAAAGCCAATAAAATACTTCTTTTATTGATGGGGTTTAATTCACCCAGCACATGTATGCTTGATAGCACTATAAATGAGGTTACTTGCTTGCAGTGTTTAAATGGATAACAAAAAGTCACAAAGTAAACCAGAAAACAACCTTCAGCTTGTCAGGCAATTAGCTAATGTTTTCTTAGCAAATAATTACCAAATACAAAGGCACAAAGAAAAGAATAAACTTTGCTGGTTAGGTTAACTTCTGCTTATTTTCCATGCAGATCCCAGCAGTGATTCTCCCTTGCTCACACACACAATCAGGTGCAGCTTTAATTACTATCAATTGACCAGCTGTAAGCCTTTAGCTGGCTGGCTGCTACTGTGTGAACCCAAATCCTGCTTTAAGAGCTGTTTGCAGTGGAAATAAAGAACAAAGTTAGGTTTCTTTGTGATGGCTGATGTGTTTGCTCACAGAAAGCTAGCAATAGCATCTAGATAGAGAACAGTCCATGTAAACTGTACTTTCATCTGCTGTATCTCTCCCTTCATCAATCAGCATAGGGTCACTTTCATACATTGGCACAGACGAGTCTTTCATTAAGGCACTATCATGAGAATGCTTATTCCCTTGCTGCCATTCTCTATTATAGATAGGGTCTGGATCAGTGTTCATACCTGAGCCTCTCCTGCCATCATAATTCCTCTCTGTATAGCCTGGCCAATATGTAATCCAATTCTGATGTCCAGCCTTCCAATCTTGATCCCTGGACACTGGATCTCCTCTCACATACCTTCTGGCCTTGGTCTGAAAGTCCCTTCCACATGCAGTCTTCTCTCTTCCAGGTAGCCACTGGTGATTCCTATCTCTGCCACTCCATTCCTCTGGCTGAATCCAGTCCAATGGACTCTGCTGGCATTTGGAATACCTCCCAGTATGGGTACTGCCTTGGAATCTCCCAGACCTTCCAATGGCCTTTCTTCTCTTCCTTCCAGAGAGTTTCCTTCTTTCTCTATCCGCTTGGCTTGGCTTCTGTTTCTCCAGGTGATACTGGTGCTTGAGCTTGTAGCCGTTGCTGAAGCTCTCCCTGAAGCTGTCTCTGAAGCTCTTTCTGTAGCTGTTATCTGTAGAATAAGCTCTATTCTTATTCTGTCCTAATGTGTGCTCCTCCCTAACACAGCGCAGCTGTGTTGAATCAGGCCCTGCCCTTTGAGATGAGTGCTTAGGGATTACCTCATAGCTCTCTTGATTGCACACACGTTTTCTCACTTCAGCCCCTCTCATGGCTGCTGGAAACCTGGTGCATTCTGGGACTGGTAGTCTTTTATGTGAAAACTCTGTTTTCTTACTTCTACCAAAACTGACAGGTTGCTTGTTCAGAGTCACATCATCTTTTCTATAGCTCCTACCTGAGCTATGATAAGCTTCCTTATCACATACCCCCCTGCTTAAGTTATTACGGACTGGTTTTACTGGTGAAACTGCTTTCCTACAGTCCGTAATACCTACGAGAGTGTTATCTTCTTGAAGCTCACTTACTTCCTGACTGGGTTCAAGGTCATTATTTACAGGCCTCTCCTTCCAAGACTTAAGTACATTAATATGGTAGGTCTGCCTACGCCCTCTTGCATTTTCTACCATATACGACACTGGGCTCACTTGTTCAACAACCTCCCATGGCCCTTTACACTGTACCTCAAATTTTGGAGCAGTTCCTGCTACCTGAACCAAAACCTTTTCACCAATGCTTAATTGGCGGCTTTTGGCCTTTCTATCATACCACCCTTTCTGGCGAACTTGACTGTCCTGCAGGTTCCTTTCAGCAACCTGCGACGTCCTTTTCAAACGTGCTTTCAAGTCACGTAGAAACAATGGCACCTCCTGACTTCCTGGTTCAGGATCAATCCATTGTTCCCTTAAAATATCCAACAAACCCCGTGGAACCCTACCATACATCAACTCATATGGAGTTACACCTAGGGACACTTGAATTCTTTCCCTGCAGGCATATAAGGCAAAGGGTAATAACATATCCCATTCTTTTACCTCTCCTGCTAACCCCCTTCTCAACATTTGTTTGAGAGTTTGGTTGAATCTCTCCACCAAACCATTTGATTGTGGATGGTAGGCTGAGGTTTTCACGTGACGAATGCCAAAGGCATCCCAGACCTGGGCCAAATATTTGGATACAAAATTGGACCCTCGGTCAGTCAACACCTCTCTTGGGAATCCCACTTCACAAAACAATTTTACTAGCTCTAAAGCTATTGTTTTTGCAGAAACATTCCTCAATGGTATGGCCCAGGGAAACCTTGTTGCCTGATCTACCATAACTAGGATGTATTGGAAACCTCGGGGCGTTTTGACTAATGGGCCTACAATATCCATGGCAATGCGACCATTTGGGTCTGTGATGATTGGCATGGGGATCAATGGCACCACCGGTGGGTGAGCCGCTGTAACTCGCTGACATGCTGGACATGGAGCACAAAACTGGGCAGTCTCTTTGAAGATACCTGGCCAGTAAAAACGCACAAGTATTTGATCCAGTGTTCCTTGCATACCTTTATGACCTCCCACTGGATGATCATGTGCTAGTCTAAGTACTAGCCCTTTGAAAGTTGTGGGTACCACCAATTGTTTACGTATGGCACCATTTCTGGGGTCCTGACTCTCTCTATATAATATGTCATTATCTAGTCTGAATCTGGGCAATTCCTCCCTGACCTCCTGAGCATACTTAAAAGCTCGGGTGAGAGCTTGATCAGCTCGCTGCTCTTGTGGAAAGTTAGGAAACTTTGCCACTAACTCAGCTGGCACCCAGGGTAAACTTTGACCAGCTAACATCTCAGCCCTACCCTGTGCTCTGCAAAGTCTCTCACGCCTCTTTTGTGCTTTCAACTTTCTTACTTTACCAGATGATGGGGTTATTAAATCATCATGAGAGGGTAAGTCTCCTAATAACTCTGCCTGCTCCCCCTCCTCCTTCTGCTGGCTCTCTAACTTAGCCTGCGAGCGGGTGGATACAAGGCCCCTCTTATTACCTATGGTTTGGCCTTCTGGAAGCTTAACCATCTTTTTAGCTAGGGACTGAGGACTTCCAAAGAAAGGCCCGGGAGCTATTTCCATTATTAAACCTTCTCCCTCCTTCCTTCCTAGCCCTTTCACTAGTTCCTGCTTAAATCTTGGCCAGTCCTTCCCTAGAACCAAATCAAAGGGTAGCCTAGGCACTACTGCTAATAGGACTTCCTCTTGTTCCCCTAGGCACTTAACCTTTAGCCTATAGGTGGGATATGATGTTGCAGCACCATGAATGCATCTGATGTGAACTTGGCTTTCAGGGGTTCTAGGCACAAATCTTTCTTGGGCCTCTATCCTCTTCCAAAGCCTTTTTGACATCATACTCTGGTCTGCCCCAGAGTCTAATAAAGCATTTGTGGTAATTCCCTGCACATCAACCATCAAAAGAAATCCTTCCTTGGGCTGTTTTAAATCCAGACCCATTAAACTAGTGTGTGTCTGGCATCTCTTCTCTAAGTGTCCCACTTTTCCACACTTGAAACATTTCTTTCTATTCCACTGTGTCATCTGGTTTGATACAGTACATTCATTTTCAGAAACATTCTTAATTATTCTCTTTTCTGATACAGCACATCTAGCCTCAGCATCCATCTTTAGAGGGCCACCCATTCTATGGCAAGCCTGCGTGGCTTCCAAGAATCTCTCGGCTAGCATGGTTGCCTCTCCAAGATTTTGGCAATTTTGCTGTATAAGAAAAACATTCAAATCTTTAGGTACCCCAAGCATAAATTGTTCCAGCATTATAATATCTAATAACATTTCTACTGTCTTTTGCTCAGGCTCCAACCATTTTACAGCTAAACTTCTGATTCTCTGACTCAGAGCCCTGGGTGTCTCACCCACTTTCAATGTAACAGCTCTAAACATTCGCCTATACTCTGAAATAGACAACCCTAGGCGATCTCTAATAGCTGCCTTTATATCCTTATAATTCAAAGCCTGGGCTGCTGGCATTGCTCTGTAAGCTGCAAGTGCCTCTCCAGTTAATGAGGCTGCCAGCCTTACTGCCCACTGGGTCTCTGGCCATGCTAAAGCCTGTGCCACTCTTTCAAAAGACTCTAGAAAATCATCAACATTATCATCTGGAGTTAATTTCCCAAAATTAAATGCCCCAATCCCTTGATTGAGTCCCACATTGTCCACATGTGGTGTACCAGCACTAACTGCTGGTCTTGCATCTGTTCCACTTTGGCTCTGCAGCTGAACTAGAGCTTGCACCAGATCAAGCACTGGTTTCTGCTGTTCCATTAAGGCCTTCATAGCAGTGTCCTGGGCCTGCTGTGATAGCTCCTGCTGCTTGCAAAATTGGGCTGCCATCCACTCAGCTATCTCCTTCGGATCCATCTTGACCCCTGCAAGAAAAGGAAAAAAAAAAAACCCAAAGAGCAGCACCTTCCAACCAGGTGTGTTTTTTTCAACTTTTTTTTTTTTCAATTACCCCCTGTGCTTACACACATCCACCACTAGACATGCCCAGGTACATATTACCTTGTCTCAGTGATGAATCCAGCTTTGCACAGGGTCTTTTCATCTGGGACAGCTTCTTGGAACAACCACTTCTCTTCCAAAGTGCAGATGAGGGAAAGAAATCTTCTTACAGCTTTAAACTTGACTTTTATTTGTAATCCACAACAAGTAAATCCTCTTGGTGCAAGAGCAATCCGAAAAACTACGCCATTTGTCAGACGGCTGCCTAGGGTGAGAACTTACACAATCTTGACGATGCATATATTCATATGATTCTTGCAAGGTATTGTGGGTAATGTAGTTCTTTCACTCCAAACACAGCTGAAGACAATAATTGAGTTGTGTAACCAGTGGTTAAAGCCAATAAAATACTTCTTTTATTGATGGGGTTTAATTCACCCAGCACATGTATGCTTGATAGCACTATAAATGAGGTTACTTGCTTGCAGTGTTTAAATGGATAACAAAAAGTCACAAAGTAAACCAGAAAACAACCTTCAGCTTGTCAGGCAATTAGCTAATGTTTTCTTAGCAAATAATTACCAAATACAAAGGCACAAAGAAAAGAATAAACTTGGCTGGTTAGGTTAACTTCTGCTTATTTTCCACGCAGATCCCAGCAGTGATTCTCCCTTGCTCACACACACAATCAGGTGCAGCTTTAATTACTATCAATTGACCAGCTGTAAGCCTTTAGCTGGCTGGCTGCTACTGTGTGAACCCAAATCCTGCTTTAAGAGCTGTTTGCAGTGGAAATAAAGAACAAAGTTAGGTTTCTTTGTGATGGCTGATGTGTTTGCTCACAGAAAGCTAGCAATAGCATCTAGATAGAGAACAGTCCATGTAAACTGTACTTTCATCTGCTGTATCTCTCCCTTCATCAATCAGCATAGGGTCACTATCATACATTGGCACAGACGAGTCTTTCATTAAGGCACTATCATGAGAATGCTTATTCCCTTGCTGCCATTCTCTATTATAGATAGGGTCTGGATCAGTGTTCATACCTGAGCCTCTCCTGCCATCATAATTCCTCTCTGTATAGCCTGGCCAATATGTAATCCAATTCTGATGTCCAGCCTTCCAATCTTGATCCCTGGACACTGGATCTCCTCTCACATACCTTCTGGCCTTGGTCTGAAAGTCCCTTCCACATGCAGTCTTCTCTCTTCCAGGTAGCCACTGGTGATTCCTATCTCTGCCACTCCATTCCTCTGGCTGAATCCAGTCCAATGGACTCTGCTGGCATTTGGAATACCTCCCAGTATGGGTACTGCCTTGGAATCTCCAAGACCTTCCAATGGCCTTTCTTCTCTTCCTTCCAGAGAGTTTCCTTCTTTCTCTATCCGCTTGGCTTGGCTTCTGTTTCTCCAGGTGATACTGGTGCTTGAGCTTGTAGCCGTTGCTGAAGCTCTCCCTGAAGCTGTCTCTGAAGCTCTTTCTGTAGCTGTTATCTGTAGAATAAGCTCTATTCTTATTCTGTCCTAATGTGTGCTCCTCCCTAACACAGCGCAGCTGTGTTGAATCAGGCCCTGCCCTTTGAGATGAGTGCTTAGGGATTACCTCATAGCTCTCTTGATTGCACACACGTTTTCTCACTTCAGCCCCTCTCATGGCTGCTGGAAACCTGGTGCATTCTGGGACTGGTAGTCTTTTATGTGAAAACTCTGTTTTCTTACTTCTACCAAAACTGACAGGTTGCTTGTTCAGAGTCACATCATCTTTTCTATAGCTCCTACCTGAGCTATGATAAGCTTCCTTATCACACACTATGAGGTATGTTTACTAAACTGCGGTAATGCCATTCGTGTCAGGTTCCGCGTTCATAATACAGATGCCCATATAAAGGAGTGGGCGAGGCAGCATTAAAGCTGTGTCAGATAAGACGTGTTATAAGGCACGTTAGAAGGCACCTTATGAGGCACAGTACAAGGCACGTTAGAAGGCACCTTATGAGGTGCAGTACAAGGCATGTTAGAAGGCACCTTATTAGGCGCAGTACAAGGCACGTGCCTCATAAGGTGCCTTCTAACGTGCCTTGTACTGCGCCTAATAAGGTGCCTTCCAACGTGCCTTGCACTGCGCCTCATAAGGTGCCTTCTAACGTGCCTTGTACTGCGCCAATAAGGTGCCTTATAACGCGCCTTATTAGGAGCCTTGTAACGCCTTATAAGGATTGTTGCCAACTGTGGTGAGGGTACTATGGGCTGGCAGCACAGATCTGCAAAGATATGACTGTCACAGGCAAGCAAAATATCTGCCTTGGACAGGAGGGGAACAACAAGGACTTGAACCCATGACCTCTGCCTAGAACGTCAGCATTTTTTTTTCAAAGGTCTGTTTATTGAAAACACAGAAAAAAACAACCAGCAACAACATCTACTCAGGGTTTCCTTAATACAGCATAGCCGTCTCCCGGTGGGTGTCTTGTCCACCACTCCGGGAGCGAAACAACAATCCAAGGAAAAACATGTACAATACCGTATATAACAACCTAACCTGATAACCCCCCCTCCCCCCCTTCAACACCCCCCCCCCCCCGAGCAGGAAGCACACAGCAGAAGAGCATCACTGGAGCAACACTCAGCACAATCAACCACTATCCGACCTTCAACACCTCACTACGGGCTTTAGGTCCCAAACTCTGAATATATGGCATCCAAATCAGCAAAAATATGGCCCATCTCCGAGGGTGCCCCACCGCACTCCTTCGCTCCATAAGCAACAGCTGATGGAGACTATTACACCACTCAGTGAGGGTAGGGACCTCGGGCTCCCTCCACCGGCGAAGAATAGGGCCCTTCCCCACCAGACAGGCTTTTCGCACCAAAAGTCTCTCCCACCTCCCCTTAGGGTGGAGCAGTCCCAACTGATCAAACACCACCAACAACCCCGTCCAACAAATTCGCTGCCTCAATAACCCACCTAGGTATGCCCCAATTTGCAACCAATACCGACGGATAGAGGGGCAACACCACCACATGTGACCCAGGTCCACCAAGGGGCAGGAGCACTTAGGGCACCCGCCGTCTGAAGTAAGGTGGCTTCGGAGCGCCCGCCGCGGGGAAAAATGGGCACGGTGAATACATTTAAATTGTATCTCGTGCCACCGGGCGCCCTCTACCAACTGCGCAATCCAACCCAGTGCCTCCCTGGCAGTGCCCGGGGCTATCCCACGGCCCAATTCCCTCGCCCATTGGCTTTCCAGCAGGGTATAATCAGGGGGTGCGTCCAACCGATCCACCTTCTTCTTTAAATCCGCTATAGTCGGCGGGGACACCGCCCCCAGCGCCAGAAAATCGAGAATCCGCGCGGAGTGCTCCGCGGTAAGCTCCCGCCGAGACAATGAACCGACATAGTGAGCAACTTGCGCATACGCAAAGGCAGCCCCCCCTGGGTGTAGGCCATACTCCGTACAAAACGTCCCCAAGGCCTTACAACATGGCTTGCTGCATAGCAATGGCTGGGTATGGAAGGACTGCAGGTCACGGCACAAACCATCTGCTCCATGTACCAGGATAGGGTAACCCCACCAGCACCCATGATGCATTGTAAATGCAGAACAGCGGCCTACAGCTGACCACCAAATGGGGTCTGCATCTCTCCGGGACTGCAACATGGTAAGATGCACTGACAGTACGTGATACTGGCACAGAGTAGCTAGAGACCATGCCATTGTGCAGGTTCTATGTTCACCCTGAGGGATAGGATGGGCGCCCAGCACTAGGTCCACAGTACATGTGGTGCTAGAGATAGGTTTTGCTGCACATCCCCAGCAGTGCCAGTGTGTGACAGGTGTTCCCAGCAGTGCAGTCAAAGGTACATCTGTTCCAGCTGTGTGCTGCAATCATATGTGGCCCTGTGGGACCAGACACCAAGCAGGTATCTCTGTGATTGGGCCCCAAAACTGGGAACACACAGGCATCACTGGAAACAAATAATGTGTGGCACTTTGTGGGAACATAGACATGCCATAGTCACTGCTTGGTCAGAGTGAGAGTGATCCCCCTCCCCCCCCCCAGCGTGACATGCTGTGGCCACCCTGTCCATGCAGGTGGTGGTTGGCCACAACAGTGTCCCAGCAATTGCCCTCCACCCTGTGCAGATGTATCCTGGCCAGTCCGCCCTGTCTTGGCCATACCCACAATACCTTGCTGCACATTTGCAGGCTAACGCTGGAAACAGTGTGAGCAATGTGGGCTCTGTTAGGTGTTGGCAGATACAAAACAATGGAGAGACATATGCACACTCCCACACCTATCTCAGCATTGTGCAGAGATGGAGGTGGTTGACAACCCTACCCCCTGCACTGGTCCTGATCACAGTGCCGACATTGCTAATCTGTGCAGGGGGTAGTAGTAGTGCTCTGGTGATAACAGCAACTCTGTGCTGGGGCCAACAGCCTGACACTCCATGAAGCTGTGGATAGTGGAGCCCTTGTGAGTGAGTGTCCGTACCCCTGTGCACCACTGCATTGGGGTTTGCCCATGTTGTTGTTGTGGCTGCATTGTGGGCTAAAACTATGGGGAGATGCTCTGCAGGATCCACAGATGGGACCTGACCCTCTGCTCTTGGACATGCTGGCTGAGTGTACTGCACCACACTGTTGCCACAGCAGCACAGTGGTCCCTGGGGCTACCCTTATGTTCCTCGGCCAGACCTCTTCTGTTGCACTGCACAACATGTACTGGTACAGGGCATGGCCTAGGTCCACTGCAGGTGAGTGCCACTGCTCCCTCCAGCACAATCACCCACCCCCTCTGCCATGCCGCCATGACCATATGCTGTTGGTGCTGGTTTTGCGCCATCCCAGGCCATCCAGGGGGCAGGTAGGCGGCTGCCTAAGGTGTGGGATCTGGGGTAGGGGTGCCTACATAGATGTCCATGCTTCCCCCGGCACCGCCTGTCAATGTTATGCACCCCTTGGGGTGCCTGCTGGGTGATGTCCCCTGGATGAGACACTGTGGGACACAGACTCATGGGCATGTCTGACCCTGGCCAGTTGCTGTCTTGCTGGTTTCCATTTTCTGCATTCCTATGTGCCACCTCGGCAACCGCCTAGTCCAGCCTATGCCCCAGTAGCCCCCACCGCAGGTCCCGTCTGCAGCCCCCATGCCCCATTTGCGCCATCACCTTAGTGCCCTTTCATACCAGGGCACTATGCTGTTACTGCAAATGAAGCACTACTATCACCTTTCTTGGGCTCCCTGCCTATGCTGTACATTGCTGACGCTGAAATGGTTTCTCTCTCTTGCAAATGTGTGCTAACGCCAGGTTTTCAGTTGCGTTAGGATTCAGCCCTTAATTTCTCCGCGTTAGTGTGAAGGGGCCTCTCCCCGCCCACTCCCCGCCCATTGACCCCTTCTCTCCACCCTCTCTCCACCCTTTTCTGGCCTTAACGCGGCCGGGAACATTAAGGTGCATTATGTGCCATTAAGGCGCCTTAACGTTATATAATGTGCCTTAACGTAGCCGCTTCTATGTTACCGCAGTTTAGTAAACATGCCCCCATACATCCAACTTAAAAAAACACACATTACCAAAACAGCCACTCACCCTACCCCCTCCAATCTAGGAATACCCCTCTCTCAACATTACCAGCACTGTGTAACTGCACATAGTCTAACTGTATAATTGTATATAGTTCAACTTGTAAATAGTTATATGTATTCAACTCTCCCCATGTACAATTATTTCATCTTGTTTGATGTAATCTTCTACGTTTAATGTATAATGTTGCTTCATTGTAAGCCGCCTCTGATCTCAGGAAGAGGCGGTATATAAAAAAAAAAAATTGGAAATAAATAAATAAATAAATAAATATTGTACACGGCATATCTGAAATACAAGAGTGCCAATAATATTGACCACAACTGTAGTTCCTGCTAACTTAACTCCAGATGGTTTCTGCAATAGGTTTATTTTGGAGGAACGAGGGCAGCAACCTGCCATATACAGATTAGGTTTGTGCACAGGCAAAAAATAATTGGTTAGTTTTTGATTTTTCACTAATTTTTCCTGATTTTGGGAGGGAGGGGGTTTGGTTACTTTCACGTGTGAAGGCCCATTTTGCATAGCATGTTGAGATCTGAATTAAGATGTGCTCAGTCGCAGTAGTGTTTTCCAAAAGGCTCTGCTGAGCGTGAAGTGCATGTGAGTTTGCTGTACAGCCAGAGGAAAATTTATACATATCTACTTCTGGGAAAACTGACCATAGCCAACATGTCAGCTTCCACACAGAAGTGGTGATTTTGCAAGCCTATAGGGATCATTTTAAAAGGCTTAGATTTGATTTGGACATCCAAAAACATGCATGTGGACATGCAGATCACAGAGATGGCCTTAGAGCAGTTCACCCTGAAGAAAGCCACAGTATGGTAGCTGAAACATTTGTTCCAGTTACGAAGACGCAGCATGACCCAGAAGCTGCTAAGTTTATCATACTAGTTGCAAAAGCCCAAGAGAACATTTAAAGAAACTCGAAGGGGAGAGCATCTTTAAATTCACCAGAGAATCTTCTGATTTATGGGAAAAGAGAGGACTCCAGCTTTTTTCCAGCTAACTTTCCTTCCAAAATTCAAATTTCCCGCCTTATTCCTACCTATTCGGTTTTAGGACTACTATATTAAAAGAACAGACATCCACTGCTTAACCAGTTTGCCCTGATGAAAGCTGCAGTATCGTGGCTAAAATGTTTGTTCTAGTTACGAGGACACAGCATGACCCGGAAAACTGCAAAGTTTAGGCAGGGGGTGTGGTGGAGACATGTCTGAGGCGGAGCTTCAAACTTAGACATCCCTGATTGATTTTCAGAACCCTTGGGGCCGTCTGCGCCTGTGTTCAAATTTAGACCTTCTCTAAGCACGAACAGGCAACAGTAAAGCGCTTGTTTTGCCACTAAAATCTCTGGAGGGTGTAGAGAAGTTGGTATTTCACCATCTTTTGAACTCTCTACAATCACATCGACAAATGTTGTGCTGTTGGGAAACTTACTGCATGTCTCTTAGACCTCTGCAGTATGTAGACTGCCCTGCAGATGTTCATATTGGGCATGTGCATATTTGTGAAATCGCACCTGAACATGGACGTGTTTGCATTTTTTCAGGATGCTCTGGCTTGGATGTCCAAGATTGACTAGAATGCCCTTTGTAAAATGTGCCTTCATATGTATAAATGCTGCCAGTTAAGGACTGAGCCTGCAATTTTGGCAAATTTTGATTTTTAAAAGAGGAGAATAAGTCCCTTAATCCTTTGTGTATAGCCCTGGCCAAAATAAGCACTTATGAAAAGTTTATTTGTGCCTTACATCAGAAGTAAATCCTGACTTGGAAATTTTTAGCCCTATACGTGGATTCCCTTTGTAGATTTTTGGCATGCCCAGGTGATGCGCAAACCACCACACCCGCAGCATGTCCCCTGTAATTTCTACATGGTGTGGACGTCCACGTATAAACAGTGACTTTTTATTCCATATATATTGCAGTCTTCATGTGTAAATACCGCTATTTGTATGTGGAGAAACTTCTAAAATAAACTCCATTTGTTTTAGAAGGGAAGTGTTTACTATGTGCATTAACAAATTAAGGCACATAAACTCACTTAGAGAGTAATTCTATCAGGTGCGGCTAGAGTTCCTCACAAGTTCCTGCGTGTAAATCTCAAGATTTTAATGATTTACGTGTGACTTGTAGTCAGGTGCTATTCTGACCATACGAGCCATGGATTGATGGTGTGTGCTTTCACTGTGGGGATGCACAGGGCGGAGTTTGGGCAAAGCACAGGCGGTGTGCATATATAAGTGCATACTTTACAGCACAGACCTCCAAAGGGTGTACGACACACATGGTCATTTCCACCTTCTGGTGTAAGTGACCAAGACAATATGTATGCATGTCCGTGGGCACTTTTGCCAGTATTCTATAAAGTAAAATCTGCGCGGATTTGACTTTAAAGATTAGGCACCATCAATACGTGTAAACTTGTGTGGAATTCTAGGCACCACCTATAGAATTATCCTCTTAGTATGCTAGTTCATATTAGATCTTAAAGATGAATGCAATCATTTTGAATTACATCCTCTGTACCATCAGCAGGCATTGTAGTGTTTTAAGCACAGGCTGAACAGAAACAGAGAATATGACAGCAGATAAAGACATATGTCTTGTCCTTTATACCTATCCATACCAACTACTGAGCTCTACAATCCCTTCCTCTTCTTCAGAGATCCTCTGTGTTTGTCCCATGCTTTCTTGAATTCAGATACTGTCCTCGTTTCTACCACCTCCACATGGAGGCTATTCCATGCATCTACCACCTTTTCCATAAGTGTTTTACAGTTTTTTTTGAATGTTTTATTCCAGTTAAATATATTGTTGGATGGGTCGGTTTGAAACATTGCCATTTATAATAAAGCGTAGCTTTCATGTTGATTAGGAGTTGTTTTGCTAGTCATTTAAATATATTTATATACACATGCTGTACTTGTATGCTAAGAAATGTCTACTTGCCACAGTTTTTCAAATAAATAAATTATGGCTATTTGTTTTAAATTTGTCTGCTTGTAGCTTTTATGCTTTTACTGATCTACCTCTGATTAGTTTTAATTGGCATATAACTCACAGAGCTCCTTTTAACTGTTTTTTTAAACATTGTTTTTGTTTATTTCACAGCCCTTTTGGCAAGTTTTAAATGGCATATGACATATAGAGCTCCTTTTATTTATTACTTATTTCTGTGTCACTGTGATTTTGGTTGCCTTCTTTCTGAAGGAGATTCCTGTAGTACCTTTAGCAAGGCATTTATGACTTTTGGTTAATAACCTTGCTTTTTAATTAAATATTTTTTAAATTTTGTTTTGTATTATGCTTCACCCTGAAATTATAGGAGAGTGTATTTAATCTGTGTTTTGTGCCTATGTTTAGGTGCATTAATTACACAGATTCCTTAAATTCTTTGAATGGGTTCTGTGGGCAAGTTTTTTTTTTGTTTTAAATAAAGAAAACACTTATTCACCTATGCTTGGGTATCTTAAAGGTGCCGATTAATTCATATTGGGTGGAATTTTAGAGGGCTTATTCATGCGTCGGACATCTGAAAACGGGCCTAGTGACGTCGAAAGCACAGAGACCTTTCCAGAGCCATTTTAGAAGCTGGCTCTGGGGATGTCCATGTCTGAAGAGGGGCGTGGCGGAGGTATGGCTGGGGCATTCTCAGGAACCTGGATCTCCCCGCCTGATCTCACAAACGTCCTGCACATCCAGAGTTGTTTTTAAATAATACCTGCTCCAGACATAAAGTGCTCATTTTGGCCGCAAAACATCCAGAGGGTGTAAAGAAGACAGCATTTTATCATCCCTAGTACTCAGCACAATCACAGTGATAGCAGCAGTAGGATGTGAACCTTTATTTATTTATTTATTTATTTTCTTCTATACCGCCCCTTCCAGCGATCAAGGGCGGTTTACATGAAACTTAACAATTGTACACAGTTGTATACATTTACATTAAACAATCGGAGTCAACTATTTACATTGAACGGTTAGGTACAACTATTTACATTGAACAATAAACTTCAACTTTATGAGGTGTTGATAATACAAACAACTATTAATTATTTACATTGGAAATTTACAGTGGTTGAGTGTTGTGTGTAGGGCATGTGTAGGGCATGTGTTGTGTGTAGGGCATGTGTCGTTAGGTGTTGGAATTTATTTCCTTTTATGTCATAAGTCGGGGTGTTTGTGGGGGCAGGGAGGAGGGGAGGGAGAGTTATTTAGTTTTGAGTATGGGGGTTTTAGTGAGTGTAGGGGTATGGTTGTTATGGAGGTCTTTTAGGGGAATATGGGATTTCAAAGTGTTCAGTAAATAGGTAAGTTTTTAGTTCTTTCCTGAACTGGGAGAGGTCTTTTATGATGCGGAGGTCTATAGGGAGGTCGTTCCAGAGCGTAGGGGCAGTAAATGTGAATGCTCTGGAGCTAGTGGTTTTCTTTGTTTTTCTGAAAGCTTTTGATGTGGTAAGGGAGTGGGCCGCGTTTTGTCTATGTGATCTAGTTTCGGTTGGTGAATGCAGTAGTGTGGATAAGTGTGAGGGGGCTATGTCTCTTATGAGTTTGAAGGTTGTTAGGATAATTTTGTATTTTATTCGGCTGTTTATTGGGAGCCAGTGTAGATCTAGCAGTATTGGGGTTACATGGTCCGTTAGCCGAGCTTTAGCTATTACTTTAGCGCAGATGTTTTGAGCTCTTTGAAGGAGGTATGTGTTTTTTTGAGGGAGGCCTATTAATAGACTATTGCAATAGTCGAAGTGGGGGGTGATTAGTGTATTTACTACAGATCTAAAATCTTGTGTTTCGAGGAGTGGCCTTAGGTGCTGAATAGTTTTAAGTTTATAGTAGATGGTTTTTACGGTTTGTTTTATGTGTGGCAGCATGGTAAGTGTGTGATCTATTATTACACCTAAATATTTTACCTCTTTTCTAACAGGTATGGATGTTTTGTTGATTGTGATTGCTTCTGGGAAGGTGTTCTCAGTGATTGATGACCTTGTTACAAACATTGCTTCTGTTTTTTTGAGGTTGATGCTGAGGTAGTTAGATTCTAACCAGGAGGAGGTCTCAGTCATGCATTGTGATAGTGTGTCGTATGAGGGGTTTTTAGTGGTTATGGGGATAGCGAGCATGATGTCGTCAGCATATATGAAGTGGTTGATCTTGTGTTTTTTAAATATGTTAGTTATGGGTTGTAGGTATAAGTTAAACAGGAGGGCGGAGAGGGCTGATCCTTGGGGTATTCCTTGGCCTTGGGGGAATGATTCTGACGTCTCTTGGTCAATTTGGACGCGTATTAGTCTGTTTGAGATGTAGGACTTGAACCATTCAAGGACCGTCCCACCTATTCCTAGGCTTTGAAGTCTGTTAATCAGTGTGGGGTGGTTAATGTTGTCGAAGGCGGCAGAAATATCTATGAAAAGAAGAAGGAAGCCTTGGTTGTTGTTATCTGTGCCTCTGATGAGGAAATCCATTAGGGTGATTAATAGAGTTTCTACTCCATGGAAGGGGCGGAATCCAAATTGGTGTGAATCTAGTTGTTTATGTTCATCAATGTGTTCTTGTAACTGTATTTGAATTGTTTTTTCTATTATTTTAGCTATGAAAGGGATGCTGGCTATGGGTCTGTATGAGTTTGGGTCTTTTGGGTCAAGCTTAGTGTTCTTTATTATTGGTCTGAGTGTTGTGAGTTTTAAGGCATCGGGCATTATGCCTTGTGAAAGGGATTGGTTCACTATGTGATGTAAATTTACCGCTAGTTCATCCTTTGTACATTTAATCCATGATACAGGGCATGGGTCGAGTGGGGAGGTTGTTGTGTTGATCATTGTTATGGTTCTAAGGAGTTGTTTTTGATCTATTATGTGGAAGTTCGTCCATTCATCTATAAGTTTAGTGCTTGAAAATCTTGGTGTCAGGGTGGTGGTTTTGCTTTTTAGTTTTGCTGCAAAGTGTGTTGCTAGTGTTTGTACACTTATTGCTGGTTGTTTAGGCTCAGTGTTATTGGCTTTAGTTAGTGTTTTTACTATCGCGAATAGCGTTTCTGTTCCTAACCAATTACTCTAACCATTAGGCTATCCTAGATGTCTATCTAGGTGCTGAAATACGGTTCTGGGGATGTCTAGGTAGATGTCCCCACAGACATCCATATCAGGCACAGCCACGTTTGTGACATCACATTTGCACCTGGATGTGTCTGCATTTTTTTCAGACGTTCTGGCTTAGACGTCCCAGATTGCACTTGGATGTCCCTTCTAAAATTCTACTTATTGTTAATTACCTGTTATCATCTTTTCTCTCCCCCCCCCCCCATTTTTATGTGTTCTTATGACTCTTTGGTATACATTAATCATTTACTATATTTTTAAACATGAAAAATTTATGTATATTCATATTGCTTTATATATGTTACATTTTGATGTGTGTGACGTGTTCTATGACCCTGATGCAGGCGTGTAGATGCTAAAACATGGCTGGGTTGGGTCGCATTGAATACATTTATTTGAAGCTGCTCTTTGGACCCCTGTTTTTAATCCTTCTCTGCTTGGTTACTACTGTGGGGATCTCTCTCCTTGTTTGCACTTTCTTCCAAAATATACGAGGGTTGCTCAGAAAGTAATGCCCCACATGTTTTTTCTCAGTCCAGAATGAAGATAGAGGTGTGAAATTGAAAGGGTAGTAACTTGGAACTTCAAAGGACACGTGTGTAATTTTACAGTCGTCTGACAAATAGCAAGGCGGTAGTGATCCTTCAAATGGCATCTGTGAGTGACATACGGTACAAACAACGAGCTGTAATTGAATTCTTGGTAGAGGAGAAAGAAAGTGTGAGAAACATTCACAAATGGTTGTGTGCTGTGTATGGATGTTCTGCAGTAGATAG
Source organism: Ichthyophis bannanicus (assembly GCA_033557465.1). NCBI lineage: Eukaryota > Metazoa > Chordata > Amphibia > Gymnophiona > Ichthyophiidae > Ichthyophis > Ichthyophis bannanicus. The sequence goes on from CM066033.1 coordinate 553,549,087, forward strand.
GAGCACCGTTGGATGATGGGTGAAGAGAGTAAAGACTTCAGGAAGTGGTAAAATGGAACTGGAAGATCGGCCGCGGTCTGGGCGTCTTGCCTCAGCCACCAGTCCAGACAAGTTGCAGCGCGCTGATGACATTATTGGACATTGATGGCGTAATTCTGGTGGATGTGCTTGAGAGAGGTGAAACAATCAGTTCAGACAGGTACATCAAAACCCTTCAAAAACTGAAACGGCGTTACTTGCGAGTGCGGCCTAACAGTAATCCAGGAGACATGTTGCTTCAACATGATAATGCTCGCCCTCACACAAGCCTCCAAAACCAAGAGGCAATCGCCAAATTTGGTTGGACAGTGCTCCCCCACCCACCCTACAGTCCTGATCTGGCACCATCAGATTTTCATCAGTTTGGACCACTAAAGGATGGCCTACATGGAACAAGGTTTGAAGACGTGGCGTGATTCGTGCTGTAAAAAAAATGGCTCATTGTTTGTACCGTGTGTCACTCAAAGACGCCATTTGAAGGATCACTACCGCCTTGCTATTTGTCGGACGACTGTAAAATTACACACGTATCCTTTGAAGTTCCAAGTTACTACCCTTTCAATTTCACACCTCTATCTTCATTCTGGACTGAGAAAAAACATGTGGGGCATTACTTTCTGAGCAACCCTCGTACATATTGAGATCTTTAAGTCTGTCCCCATAGGCCTTATGCTGAAGACCATCGACCATTTTAGTAGCTGCTCTCAGGACTTAATCCATCCTGTTTTTATATTTGTGAAAGTGCAGTCTCCATAACTGCACACAGTACTCCAAATGTGGCTTCACCAGAAATGCGCAGAAGCACCATCAACTTTCTTCTTCCTGCTGGCCATTCCTCTCCTTATGCACCCAGACATCCTTCTGGCTTTTGCAATCACCTTTTCAACCTGTTTGGCCACCTTGAGATCATCAAATATGATCACCCCAGGTCCCCTCTTCTTTTTCACATCAGTGTTCTTCACCCCCTGGACTGCACTGCACTGCTCCCTTGGGTTTTTGCAGCCCATATGCATGACCCTACATTTTTTAGCATTAAATCTTAACTGTCAAATTATAGACCATATTATTTATACTTTCTATTGCAGATTTGGGTATTATCCATAAAGAGGAACATCTTATCCAACAACCCTTTCATAATATCACTTAAAAAATGTGAAAAATGAAAATGTACCAAGGACCTATGCCTGCGGCATACCACTGGTAATGTCCTTATCCTCAGCGTGAACTCCATTTACCACTACCCTTTGTTGTCTCCCAGTTATCCAGTCTGTCACTTTCGGGTTTATGCCAAGGGTGCGCAGTTTATTTTTAAGTCATCTATGTGGAACTACATCAAAGGCTTTGCTGGAATCTAAGTACACCACATCTAGCTCTCCCCTTTGATCCAACTCTCTGATTACCCAGTCAAAGAAATCAGATTCATCTGGAAAGACCTGCCTTTAGTAAAACCATGCTGCCTTGGATCCTGCAATCCATTGGATTCCAGAAGCTGCACTATCCTCTGTTTTAGCAGCGTTTCCATTAATTTATTCACCACAGACTAACCAGCCTGGAGCTTCCATCCTCCTCTGTACTTCTGCTTTTTTGGAGAAGGGAGTACATCTGCCCTTTTCTAGCCTGGAACCACTGCCGACTCTAAAGAAGCAATGAAAAGTCAGATAGCAGAGCCAGCAGAACTTCCCTAAGTTCCTTCAGGACCCTCAGATGTATCCCTTCCAACCCCATTACTTTGCCTATTTCGCTAGCTCCTCATGAACACAATCTTCTGAAAATCGTTAATTCTCCGGAAACAAGCAGGAAATCAATCCTCACATATGGGTTACATTGGTATCAATGGAGCCCATGCAGTAACCTCTCCCCGGCTTTCAAAGAAAGCCTTTGGGAGATCCTGCCTTCCCGCCCAAGGGTGCCATCTTGCCTCAGTCTCCTTTTCTCTGCGGAGCCCATCGGTCGTTAGTCTGCTCCCCAGAAAAGGTTGATTGTTTATGCGTACCGGTGCCTTCTCGCTCCCCGGGTCCACTGATGTACGGATTCAGGTAGTTTGTTCCAGACATAAGGAGCAGCAAGGTGAAAGGATTGAAGTCTGGAGTTGGCAGTGGAAGAAAAGGGCAAAGAGAGGAGTAAGCTAGAGGAAGAGTGGAGTACATGAGGAGGGGTGTAGGGAGAGAGAAGAGAGGAAGCTTGTTGAGGAGCAGTAGAATGAATGCATTTATAGGTCAGAAGGAGGTTTCATCTCTCCCCCTTTTCAAGTCCATGATAAAAGTTCACCTCTTTGAGGCTGCCTCTGGATCCTGATCTCTTGTTCACCTTGTCCCTTTTTACCTTACCCTGTTTGTATCCTTGTTCTCAATTATGTAGTGTTTCTCTTGATTAGATTGTAAGCTCTAAATAGCAGGGACCGTCTTTTATATGTGTCTGTACAGCGCTGCATATTCCTTGTAGTGCTATATAAATGATTAATAGTAGTAGTAATAGTAGTAAAATATAAAACATCAATGCAAACATTAAAGCTAAAACCAATGATTATATGAGACATACACAAAACATCACCCTAACACTGCCGAGACACATTTTCAAAAAGGAATGTTTCAATTTTTTTCATGAAAAGTTTAAAAAGAATATTCATGACATGCTAAAATGAAATGAATTCCAAAGTTGGGCTGCAGTGACTGAAATAACTTAAAAAATTAGTTATATTTTTTCTAACAACTGTAGCTGTGGTGTCACCAAAATCATTTCACCCATGCAGGAACATAAAATGACAACAAGGAGAGTTCATTCTCCATTATATATTTATATACCAGCTTCTAAATCAAACACGGACATCTAATGTAAATTGGAATCTTGCTTTAACGGGTAGCCAATGCAAATGAATTAAAATTGGCATATGATAAATTCTCTGACTTCCTGATATCCTCCTTGCTGCGGCATTTTGCGCTGACTGAAGAGGTTTGATGTAACTATCTGACTAACCCAATTATGACGTGTTACAATAATTCAGAGATGGTAATATTAATGCCTGCATTGCTCTTTGAAAATGCTCTGAACTGAGAAAATAATCCAACCTGTCTCCATCCACAACTTGAAGAAAGTGCGCCGTATGATTTTAACTATATGAGGATACAGTGAAAGCAAAGAGTCCAGTGTAAGACCCAAGTATGTGACCTCAGAACAAATCCAAACCTCATGCCCGGATAACTCTTGGAGGTGTGTTTACTAAACCGTCTTAACGTCGCAGCAGTGGTATTATTGCGTGATAAGTGATGTTATCGCGCGATGATGTAACATTATCGCGCGATAACGTCACTTAGTGCACGATAACGCTGTGAAATCCGGGTCTGAAGGGTGGAGTAAGGCTTCCCAGAGGGCAGAGAGAAGGGGTCAATGGGCGGAGAGTGGGAGGGGAGAGGCTCCAGGCACACTAACGCTGTGAAATCCGGGTCTGAACACTAACGCCAGTGAAACCCTCGCGTTAAGGCACATTTGCAGGAAAGAAAAACCATTTAAGTCAGCAATGTGCAGCAAAGGCAGGGAAACCCAGAAAACTGATAGTTGTGATACATGTGCAGGGAACAAAGAGGCAAATAAACATATAAAAGGACCACAACCACATCTAAAATCCCAACAACCAAGCTGGCCAATAGTGATATTAATGATAAACATAAAGCAACACTACTGACAAAGCGTATAAATTAAGATATCATGTTTGGAAGGGTCTATGCTCTGTCCCCCTACAAAGTGAATGATCCCACATTGAAATAGCACTGATCAGGGTTTCTGTCATTAAGATTGGGCAGGTTTGTTATGGCGTGCACATGTGCAGCAACAGCAGAGTGGGCACGTAGGCAAGGGCAACTGTACTGATGCTGTAAATGGGATATAGGGGGCTGCAGGCAGCACATGCTGTGGTCCAGCTGGGGCACAATGCGGGCTAGGCAGATGCCTAGGTGGCACATAGGAATGCCGAAACTGTAAAGCAGCAAGACAGCAACTGACGAGGATCCAACATGGGCACGAGTATGTGTCTCACAGTGTCACAGGGGAGATTACCCAGCAGGTACCCCCAAGGGCACATAACATTGGCAGGAGGTGAGGTGGGGGGGGGAGCGCGCATATCCATGTAGGCACCCCTACCCAAGAACCCACACCATAGGCAGCTGCCTACCGGCATACTGGATGGCCTGGGACTGCGCATCACCAGCACCACCAGCATAATGGCATTGCAGCATGGTGGCGGAGGGGTGCTGGTGGCGGAGGGGGCAGTGGCATCTGCCCACAGCAGATCATGGTCTAGCCCTGTTTAGGTGGGTGCCGTGCAATGCAACAGACAGGGTCTGTCTGACGAACAGTCATGGTATCCCCAGGGAATGAACTGTCCCTGTGGCAACAGTGTGGTGCAGTACACACAGCCAGTGTGTTCAGGAGCAGAAGGTCACAAGTTCAAGTTCCAGTTGTGGCTCCTGCCAACCCTTTGCCCATATTTTACCCAGTACTAAATGGTGGTAATAAAGACAGAACCTTTATTGCAGATAAAATAAACATGCCTGAACGCCTATATTTTACCCTACAGAGCACAGACACCATAAACATGTGTAATCCCTAGAGCAGAGTTTCTCAAATACAGTCCTGGAGGGCCAAACACCATTCAGGTTTCATGCTGTCCCTAATAAATATGCCTGTGCTGCATTAGTATGTGCTGCCCCCATTGTATGCAAATGTATCGCATGCATATTCATTAGAGACAGCATGAAAACCTGAACAGTGTTTGCCCCACCAGGACCGGAGTTGGGAACCTCTGCCCTAGAGCAGCGGCCAACAGGGGCGTAAACACCCAGCTCCACTATCCAAAGCCTCATGGAGAATCAGGCTGTTGGGCCCTGCGCGCAGCAGCATCTCCCAATACTAGCACTTGCATACCTTAGCAATGCTGCCCTAAACTTGGGAATATGTTACACATATATCAAAAGGTTGCTATGATTAATGGCAGATATCAATTCCTAAGTTAAGCACAATTTGCTGATAGAGCTACATCATAGCAACCTTTCTGATATCTGTGGAGTGTGTTTCAGTTTTGGTTTCTGACAGTGTTTACCACCCCGGGGAGTGACCCCAGCAGTATTGCATACCATAGCCATGCCTGCACTGTGCCCAGGACTGGTGTGGTGGCCAGGGCTGCCAAAAGCCTCTATATTTGCACAATGCTGGCATAGGTGTGGGAGTGTGTGTCTGTCTATCCAGTGTGTTGTGGCTGCCTACACCTTACTCAGCCCACACTGCTTGCACTGTTTCTAGTGTGAGCCTGCCAATGTGCATAATGAGGAGCAAGGTACTGTGGGTATGGCCCGGACAGGGTGGCCTGGGCAGGATGCATTTGCATAGGGCAATGGCTGGGACATTGTAGTGCCCGACCACCACCTGCACGGACAGGGTGGCCACAGCATGTCATGCTGGGACGTCACTCTCACCCTGACTGAGCAGTGAACACGGCATGGCTAGGTTCCCCCATAGTGCTACATAGTATTTCTCTCAAGTGATGTTTATGGGTTCTTTTTTTATGGGGGCCTGGTCACTGACTTATCTGCTTGGTGTGTGTGCTCACATCTTCTCCAGGAACATGCACTATGGACTAGCTAGCAGACTGTTTGCAGTTAGTATGTGTATGGCTGGAACACCTTGCAGGGTGCAGCAGTTGGAGACTGTCAGATAGTGGTGGGGGCAGCTGAGCATTTCCAGGCCTACTGTCTGTCTGCCTGCCATTGCCTTATGGATGCGTACAGATCTGCATTGACTGCCCTGTAGGGTGGGGTTGATGGTCCCCTCTACTGCCACCATTGCAGGGATGTAGAATATAGATCTGTTGGTGGGAGATCCTGTCCCCCACCCTGAGCCCCAGAGGGTGGGTTGGGTGGTGCTACATAATCCACCTATGGGTCCAAACACCCCCCTTCTCTTAAATCATGTGACTATGGCACCCACACAGGATATGCACTATTCTGGGTGCATCATAGTCCACAAGGGCTAGACGTGACTGGGAAATACGGATGGACACAGGTGTATCCTAGGTATGTCTGCAAGGACTACCTATCACACACTGGCACTGATGGCGACCTGCAGCATAGCCTATCTTAGCTAAGCCAGGTGCTGCGGACCTGATGCTGGGTGCCCCACCTCGCCCTCAGGGTGAGCACAGTACCCCCACAATGTGTCGGTCTATAGCTACTCTGTGCCAGTAACACACACGGTCAGTTCCCCCTACCAGGCCGAGGTGCTGTGGGGTGCATACCCCATCGTGTGATCATCTGTAGACTGCTGATCTGCATGTGCAGTGCATCATGGGTATGGGTGGGCTAACCTTATTCTGGTAACCACAGCAGACAGTTTGTGTGGTGACCTGCAGTCCTTCTGTAGCCAGCCAGGGGTTTGTTAGTAGCTATAGAGATGTAGCCCACTGGTTACTTCACTGACTGTGGAGGCAGAGTTCATGGGTTTGATCTACAGTGGTGTTATTTGATAGGGCTGTCTGAGCTGTTTCCTTTTTTAATTTAAATTAGTGCTGCCAGCAAAAACACCCTTACAGTGCTGTAACCTTAAGGTGCCTCATAAAGCGCTCTATAAGGCACCCTATAGGGAACATTATAAGGTGCCTTGACGGACAGTGCACTTTATAATGTGCCCTCTGGAGTGCCTCATAGGGCACCTTATGCGGCACCGTAGGTTACGGCACTGTGAGGGTGTGTTTGCTGGCAGCACTAATTTACATTAAAAAAGAAAATGCCTCAGACAGCCTTACTCATTAAGCCCACTGGGGGATTGAACTCATGACCCCTATTTTATCAGTCAATATATTAACCATTGTGCTACCCCTCTGTTACTGTGTTTGTAGGTCAGCACGCCTAATTAAGGCTAACGCACGTTAACATGCCACGGCTCCCTCTATTGCACAATAATGGACTTTATCGCGCGATAACCCGAAATGCTACCTTAAGACCGGAACGCCCACTACCTTATATGGCATTCGTTACAGTAAGACTGCAACTAACGCCGGTAACATTAAGACGGTTTAGTAAACATACCCCTTGGTGTTTGTTGCACTCAGCGTAATCTGTACTTACAGGCACACTTAGGATGCCAAATTGAGATTTTCTGTGTTCCTCTGTATTCTGTGCATATGCAGGCAATGTTCCTGCAAAGCTGCATGGGAGTCCTCCGCCTGCAGTGTTGCCAATGGGGGATAGGCACTACATTGTCACATTTTTAGTCTCACTGCCTCCTAAAAATGTGATATTGCAACACCTCCCCCACTGGGAGGACTCCTGTGCAGCTTCACAGGAATGTTGAATGCAGGTTGTGCTCATGGTGCTTGTACTTTTAACACACCTCTTTGTGATGCTGTTGTGACCTTCTGCCTTTATAATCTGATCTGAACGAGTATCTGTATGTTTGTGTATCTCTGTGTATTCTTCTAATCTGTGTTTTTGGAGACCTGTCTACACCAAGTTTTCTGCATATGTCAAGGTGAACACGAGGACTCTAATCGGAATGTGTTTTTTTTTCAGCAGCATGCTTATCTGTGGACAGTGGATGATGGTATGAGTGTATCCTGGGAAATTGCTCCTTTCCGTCCGTATTGCCTGGTTCTTGTGTTTGTGTCGGGTATGTGGCTTGTATGCTACCATATGTAGGAGACTGAGGTTATGTCTGGGCTTTTTGGTCTGTTGAAAGATGGAGAGGGTGCTGACTGTTTTATAAACACTAGAATAGACTATATAGGGCATGACTAGGATTTATTTGGTGGTTGAAAGGATGAGGGAAATGCATCAGAAACATCTGTACACTGATGTTGCAAAGCTCTCAGTTGTATTTAAAATTACTCTACACTTGCCAGTTGTAACACAAACTAATTCTTAGATTACCAAGCCACTCCCTAATCCAGTGAAGAGATTTATGAAATAGCTATATCAAAGTAATTCAAGCAAAAAGTCTGAATTTGAAATGACTGGATTTACTTTGGTACTGCTTTGATATTAATCTATGAATTACACTACTTCCTATTTTTTATATGGTTTCATGCACAGAGGATTAAAATTCCCCTTTATCTTTATTTTTTCACTTGATATGCCGTCCATGCAAAATCGTCTGGAATTACTCTTAGAAAGGTTTCAATTCTTTCCCTTCTATAAATACAGGGCTCAGTATTCGGAATCGTTAGCCAGTCAGCCAATGGAAGGCCACCTAGATAAGGGTGCTGACCATAATATTCATGGCACTATCTGAATAGTGTCACTGAATGTCCCAACAGACCACCCTGGAACTATTGGCGCTGACTTGGTAAGCGCTGACATGCCCTTACTTTACCCCTAGACCACCACTGCACCAAGCAGACAGCTTGGGCTGCATGAAAAGCAGGCTGAAGCTGGAATCCGGATAAGGCCTGGCTGAATATTGTGCTGACACACATGCATTTATTTGGATAGTGCCGCTCAGCCTGGATATTCAGCAGCAACCTTTATCTGGTTACTGCCACTGAATATCTCGCCAATATTTGCGCGCCGTGACTGACCATCTTTTTGTTTGAATATTGACCTTTTTGAATATTGTGCCACAGTCTTTTATTAAATGCAACTTGTTGAACATCCAGTAATCAGATTTCTGTCAGCATATGGCCTTCTGAACTCCTTGAAAGAGAATATTTGCCATTGCTGATGCATATAACCTGGTGACCGGGGGTAAAACATGGTAATTGCATAATATCAAGGAGACAACTCATTTAACTATGTGCAAACAACTCAGAAGAATGATTTAGTTTCTTGTTTCATTGTATCTTAGCATTTAAAAGAAAGGCTTTTTTCCTTGACAAGTGCTATAATTACAAGTATATTGTCAAGTTGCTATTACTAGAAATTAATTTGCTTGTCTCTCAGGTTGCCATATTGTTCTAATTCCGTATTATTGATTGGGGCAGCAGCAAGGAGCAGGAGAGGGGAGCTTCTCCCTCACTCCCCATGCCAGGCCAATCGGACAGCCACCATTGTCCTTTAAAAATGCAGCAGGCTCAGGCATGCTCACGCCTGAGGGCCTTAGGCGGGAACCGAGGAAGGGTTGCAAACAGCACACATGAGACAATGAAACAATCAACACGGACTCTCAAGAAATGGTTAAAAAGGGCAATGGAATACAGCCTTCAAACAATAGACAAGCACCAAGGGACATAGCAAGGTGAGCTAAGTGCCAACTAATGAAATAAGCAGCCATTGACACCACAGGACACTACAAAAGAACACTTCTGAGATCTCCATCAGTGTAATGGCTCTTCATCCACCGCACCAGACAATATCAAGCTCTGCCAACAAACCCAAACACTGCCACTACACAGAGAAGCCCAAATGCTCAGGTTGGGTCACCAGAGCAGAACGAAATGGCTCCGATAGTTTCTCAAGTGCTTATCCTAGTTATCCTTGTGCTCACTCAGATAAGAATAACTAATACTTCCATAATTCCGACTGGAATCTTTCCAATAGTTCACAATCAAAGGAATCTCACACGGTGTCAGCAACACCTGCATATACCTAAGTAGCAATCAAGACTAATAAAAATCATTAGATCACCCTGCCCAGCTGACCAACAGAATCACAGCTATCCACCCAAATAAATGAGATGCGCTATGGTGAACACACGCTCTTATTAACAACTACATCAATGACAACAAGTTGGACATTATGTTTGTTAATGGAGTCGTGGTTCACTGAAACAGATCAGGTGCTCACAAACCAGCTCATCACATCGAAGATGAACTTACACAACTGCCCACAGATAAATAAGAGGGGCGGAGGGATATTCGTCCTTGCCAGTAAAGACCTAAAGTTCCAGGTTTCCACATTCTTAACAAATGACACCCTGAATGCACTATTGATCCAAAACGACCTTTTATCCATATGCTTAGCTTACAGATAACCAACAACCAACTTTAACAGCCAATGACCTATCTTCGCTAATAGAGCTTGCTTGCTCCCATTCATCCTGTTATGAGACCTGAACCTAAGTTCAGCATCCATAAATCAAGTCTCATCCTTCCTCGAAGCAATAGATCTGTCACAAATCATAAGCTCTGCCACACACAAATCAGGAAACATCTTGGACATGATATTCATACCTAAAGAGATGACCGCTCAGAATATCTGGACCACACAGTTACCATGGGCATACCACTACATGATTTCATTTGATCTTCCACTGACCAAGACCAACCACAAAAGGGAACCACAACACCAAGGAATATGCAGATTCTGAGATTTCAACAAGGAAGCCCTCCTTGAACACATCACCCCTCTAATAGAATCACCCTCAACAGATCTCACAAAACATGTAGATGATTGGAATAATCTGAAAATCTACCTCCACAATATTCCCGCCAAAGCGAACATTGAGTCAAAACCCCACAGCACCCTGGTTCTCAGAAGATATGCAAAATGCAATGTGTGCCTTTGAGTCAGCCCTAACTCCTGGCAACCCAGAAGATCCTGGGTTTTCTTGGCAGTGTCACCGGAAGTAGATTGCCAGGCCTTTCTTCTGAGGCAATGAAGGGTTAAGTGACTTGCCCAAGGCCACAAGGAGTGCTAGTGGTTGCTTGATTACCAAGCCAGTGTTCTAACCACTAGGTTACTCCTCCACTCCTCTCAAAAGATATAAAAGAAGCAAAACTCAAACTGAGACAACTGGAGCACAGATGGCGCAGAACACAAGATCCCGAACATCAAAGAGAATACTCCACCAAGCAAGCAGACTACAATAAACTGGTAAATCAGAGGAAACAAGAATACCACAGCAATATCATTTTCAAATCCCTCAACCGGCCTAGAGAACTGTTCGATATCACCAAGTCACTTATAGAAGCCTCACCTGTTCCGAAAAGTGCAAACGAGTTCACAGGATTATGCCCTCTACCTCCTGAACAGATTCCCTCAGGTGAAGGAAACAATAGCACTAGATTAACTAACAACAAACACAGCCAGCAGCTCACCAAAATGGATCTTGTTCAACTTGTTGTTGTTAAGTGCCGTCGAGTCGGAGTCGACTCATGGCGACCCTCTGGATAGCTATCCTAAATTGTGTTCAGTCTTCAGTCAGGCGGCTCATTGTTGACAGACTGGTACCCGTAGCTGCTGTTATTGTATTGATCCATCTCATTGCTGGCCTTCCTCTTTTGCGTTGACCTTCTATCTTGCCAAGCATGATGTCTTTCTCTAATGATCTCTCTCTTCGCATGATGTGTCCAAAGTATGAAAGTCGAAGTCTTGTCATCTGAGCTTCTAAAGAAAGCTTAGGTTTGATCTCCTCTAGTACCGACTGGTTTGTTCTTCGGGCAGTCCATGGTATACACAGTATTCGCCGCCAGCACCATAATTCAAAGGCATCAATTTTCTTCCTGTCTGTCTTTTTCACTATCCAGCTTTCACATCCATATGATGTTATTGAAAATACCATGACTTGAACAAGTCGAATCTTTGTATGGAGAGAGACATCTCTGCTCTTGAGAATCTTATCTAGGTCTTTCATAGCCATTCTACCAAGAGCAATGCGTCGTTTGATTTCATGACTGCTTGTTGCTTCTTTATTGATAGTTGATCCAAGTAGGTTAAAGTTGTTCACAATTTCAATTTCTTCTCCTTCAACGATGAACCTGTTGATTATGCCAGTTGTCATGATCTTTGTCTTCCTTACATTAAGGTGCAGGCCTATTTTGAGACTATGTTCTTTGATTGTGAGAAGCAAATGTTTCAGATCATCTTCACTTTCAGCCAGTAATGTAGTATCATCAGCATAGCGAAGGTTGTTGATGCGTCTTCCACCAATCTTCACACCTCTGTTGTCTTCATACAATCCTGCTTCTCTGATGATTTGTTCTGCATATAAATTAAACAGGTAGGGGGAAAGTATGCAGCCTTGTCTTACACCTTTGCTTATTTTAAACCATTCTGTTTCTCCTTGTTGCGTTCGAACTGTTGCTTCTTGATCAATGTACAGATTGCGCAAGAGAGAACGATCAGGTGTTCTGGAATACCCATGCTTCTTAATGTGGCCCAGAGTTTCTCATGGTTTACACAGTCAAAAGCCTTGCTATAGTCGATAAAGCACAAATAGATATCCTTTTGGTATTCTTTAGTCTTTTCAAGGATCCATCTCACATCCGCAATGATGTCTCTCGTTCCTCGCCCTTTCCTGAACCCTGCTTGCACTTCAGGTAGTTCTTGTTCCAGGTATGGTTGTAGTCTCTTTTGAATAATCTTCAGTAGAATCTTGCTGGCATGTGGGATCAGAGCGATTGTTCGATAATTTCCATAGTCAGTTGGATCACCTTTCTTTAGTATTGGTATAAACACAGATCTTTTCCAGTCAGTTGGCCATGATGTTATCTTCCATATTTCTTGGCAGAGCCTTGTAAGTATGGTAACAGCTGCATCAGATTGCTGTAAAACTTCTGTAGGAATGCCATCAATGCCATCAATGCCTGGTGCTTTGTTCTTTGATAAGGCTTTCAATGCTGCTTCAACTTCTTCTTTCTTCACCAATGGTTCCCGATCATAAGGTACAGGTTGAAACGGCTGTTGGTCCACTTGATCTTTATCATATAAAAACTCTGTATATTTCTTCCACCTTTTCTTGATCTTCTCAGCATCGTTCAACATAGAACCTTGAGTATCTTGTAACATTCCAATTCGAGGCTGGAACTTTTTCTTTAACTCTCGTAGCTTTAGGAAAGCCGATCTTGTTCTTCCTCTAATAGTTTCTGCTTCTATTTCCCTGCATGCGTCGTTGTAGTACTTTTCCTTGTCCTGTCTTGCTGCACGTTGGAAATCTCTGTTGAGTTCTGCGATTGTCTTTCTTTCTCCTTTGGCTTTAGCTTCTCTGCGTTTCTGGGCAGTTTTCAGAGTTTCTTCCGTCATCCATTTTGGCCATTTTTGCTTTTTCACCTTTTGTAGAGACTTCTCGCTTTCTTCCAACACAACCTTCTTGATGTCATTCCATAACTCATCTGGAACTCTGTCAGTTGTATCTAAAGCAGCAAATCGATTTTGCAGGCAGTCTTTAAATTCCAGTGGTATATTCTCAAGGTCATATTTTGCTGCATTCATGAGTGGTTTGCTCTTTTTCAACTTTAGCTTGAGTTTGCATACTAGTAGTTGATGATCTGTACCACAGTCAGCTCCAGGTTTTGTCTTTGTTGATGTTATAGAGCTTTTCCATCGTTGACTTCCACAGATGTAGTCAATTTGATTTTTATACAATCCATTGGGTGAAGTCCATGTGTACAGTCGCCGCTTGTGTTGCTGGAAGAAGGTGTTTGAGATGAATAGATCATTGGTCTTGCAGAATTCTATCAGTCTTTCTCCAGCTTCATTTCTGTTGCCAAGTCCATATTTTCCAACTACTTTGCCTTCTTCTTTGTTGCCAACCTTTGCGTTCCAGTCACCCATGACTATCAGTATATCCTGTTTGCATGTTCTGTCAATTTCAGCTTGTACTTGTTCATAGAACTCTTCAATTTCATTCTCTTCTGCAGCTGTTGTTGGGGCATATACTTGAATTATAGTTGTGTTGATAGGCAATCCTCGTAGACGAATAGAGATTAAGCGTTCGCTGACTGCATTGTATTGCATTACAGTTCTTGCAAGTTTCTTCTTTATTATAAATGCAACACCATTTCTTCTTTGTCTTTCATTTCCAGCATAGTAGACCATGTGATCATCTGATGCAAAGTGTCCAATGCCAGTCCATTTCAGTTCGCTGACACCCAACAGATCAAGTTGTACACGTTCCATTTCATTCTTGACCACCTCCAACTTCCCTTGGTTCATGCTTCGTACGTTCCATGTTCCAATGTGTAAGACATCTTTACAGCTTCTGACTCTCATTTCATGCGCAGCTACATCAGCTGTCAGACTTTCCGAGGGCTTTGATCCAACCACATCATAAATGCTGGCTTTACTCTGAAAAGTCTTTAGCTCTTCCCCAGTAGCTAGTTGAGTGCCATCCGACCTGGGGGTCTCATCTTCCAGCACCATAGCACAATTTGTTTTGTTGTAACTATCCATTGGGTTTTCATGGCAAGATACAGAAGTAGATTGCCGGGCCTTTCTTCCGCGCAGTTTAAGTTTGGTGTTGTTGCCGTTGTCACAAAAATGTGATCCTCCGCCGTCAACACTATCCCATTCTGCTGCTGCCCAGATGGGTGGTTTGTCTTGGTCTGGCACCTCAGCTGAGACCTGTCCATCTTGGGAGACCCTGCCAGTAGTTAAACTACTGATAGTTTAGCTCTCAGCATCACTGATGCACGCAAGCCCTCACAGCACGACAAATCAACTGGATCATTTGCTATCCATAATGAACACAATCACATTACCATTAGACCCATGTCCAACTTCATGGATCAAAATGGCCAAGAAAGAGCTAACCTCACCACTGTTCAAAATAATAAATACTTCTTCACCCAAGGGCTGATGCCAACCAACCTGAAGACCTCCTCAGTCAGACCCACTCTGAAGAACACTATGGCTGACCCTGACCTACCCACATCTTACAGACCCATTTCAAGTATCCCTCTCTTAGCTAAAATAATAGAGAAGGCCTTCCAACTACAGCTCCAGGACTTTGTAGAGTCACATGCACCCCTTGTTGACCAACAATATGGGTTCTGACAACATTATGGTGCTGAAACATTAGTCACTACCCTCCTTGACGTCTTGCTAAAAGGAACTGAAAGATCTAAACAGGCCTTCATCCTTATTTTCATTGATATATCAGTGGCTTTTGACTCCGTCAATCACAGAAAACTCCTTGATTGCCTCGTAGAAATTTTGGAGTAAAAAGGACACACTTATTTATCTGATCGCACGCAACGGGTTAAACTGCGAAATGAGACCTCAAAGCCTTTCAAGTACACCAAGGATTACCTCAAGGATCAGCCCTCTCAGCCCTATTATTTAACCTATACATCCAGCCCATATGTCACATCTTCTGGAAGCACAGCATAATGTATCGTATTTATGCAGATAACTTGTTATGTACTGCATTCACAACAAAGAACCCAGACTTCTCCACCATCCTCTCATGTCTTAACAAAATGATACACTGGTTACATGAACATTCACTTACATTAGCATAGAAGAAAGCCATCATCGTGCCAATCCTAAAGAAAGACGATAGCTAGGAATGTAAGAATTACTGTGGCATCAGCCTCCTTTTAATTGTTGGCAAGGTGTTCATGAAGATCATACAATCAAAGCTTCAGAAACATTGTGAACAGACCAGCTGAGAAGAGCAAACAGGATTTAGGCCATATCGAGGCTGTGCCGATCAAATATTCACCATTCATCAACTGGCAGAGGAAAGAATCAGGTGTGGAAAGCGAACCATTATTGTCTTCATTAACTTCAAATCCACATTTAACTGTGTTCACTAGCCCACACTCTGGAGGGCACTAGAGAATGAACATGTGCCACTGAAGATCATCCAACTTCTCCGAGCATCATACAATGGCTCAACCAGCAGCATGCGGATACGAAATGAGCTATTCAAGGAATTTCCTATCCAAACTGGAGTCCACCAGGGAGATGTCACCCCACCCCTGCTTTTCAGTCTTGTGATCGACACAATAATGAGGAAAACATTCAAGGACAGATGCAGGGCCCAGTATGGTGTGAACAACTTCCTGACTGACTTGATGTTCGCAGACAACAGTGCTATATTTGCTGACATGGATGCAGAGGCCACTGACATCCTTTTCCATATCGCCCACATTGCCCAATCTTATGGCCTAAGAATCAATGTGGACAAGACCAAAGTTATAACCACGGATGGATCATAGGCCATTGTTCACCTTGATGGAATTCAGATTGAGCAGGTCCAAGAATTCAAATACCTGGGATCGCTGGTACAGGAGATGAAGGTGGCATCCACCACTGAGGTCCCCAGCAGGAATGGCCAGGCAACAGTAGCATTTACCTCAGTCAAATGGTGCCTCTGAAAGAAGGCCAATATCTCTACCAAGACCAACATTTGCCTCTTCTGAACTCTGATCCTGCCGTTTCTCCAGTATGGATCAGAAACATGGACTCTGCTCAAACCTGACTTGAACAAACTCTTAAGTTTTTTTAAATGTGATGCCTGAGACAGATTTTGGGTGTTTCTCTTCATGACTGCCATCAAAATGAGACAATTTAGACAAGGTGTGACCATCAATCCTCAGTTGAAGAACAAATCCAAAAATGCAGACTGCGCTGGTTTGGCCACATTTTCAGAATGAACACCAGTTGGCTGCCAGACAAACTCCTCTGGCGAGAGCGACCTGTCCACTGGAGGGCAGTGAACAGCACCAAAGAAAACGTGGCTCAAACACATTGAGGAAGATCTAAGGAACCAATGACTGACCATCAATGAGGCCAGAAATGTTCCCCACTGATTGCCAATGTTGGAAGCATATTGTGAGCAACAAATGGAATCCAGCGGCACCTACAGCAGTGTATTGGCTGAGAGGATGGCCTTCTCTCCAAATGTCAGCTAGGGATTAAAGAAGAAGAAGACCACATTAAATCTTAGCAAAACCAAAGCACTAGTCGTTAACAGAGATTCCACCTTCATACCACCAGAGAAAATCAAATTCAACAACTATGATATTCAAATACATAGGTGTGACTCTAGACTAGAAACTGAATTTCCAAACCCATATTAAGAAAACAACTGCAGCAATTTATCAAAGAATAAAGATTCTTAACAACAGCTGCCTGTTACTGGACCATAACCTACTCCGCACTGTTTGCCAGGTGATCATCACTCCTATATTAGATTACGCTAGCTCTATACTTCAAGGTCTACCAAAATGTACACTCCTCCCACTTCAAATAGCTCAAAACACTGCAGCCCGCATGATCACACGGACATCTAGATGGGAGCACATCACCCCCGGCCTAAAAGAACTACATTGGCTGCCCATCCAAGCACACATAAAATTAAAATCAATTATGAACACCTTCAAGAGTATATACAACATAACTGCTGGCTGCTTACAGTCCCTCATACACATATCCTCAGATAATAGACCAAGAAGGGACCAAACCACAACTCTACTTAGTCCCCAGGCATAAAACATCCACATGCAAGAAACATGCCAACCTTTACCTTATGGAATACCCTCCCAAGCAAATTGAGAGCTACAGCAGCCCTGAAGGAATTCAGAAAGAATCTTAAAATACACATCTTCCAAGAATGTTATGGACAAACTGGTAAATTCCTCCCCTCACAGCCCAATGACCAAATACACTCAGAACTGGACCCAATGTTGCTCAAACTGTAAATAGTTAAATATATTTAAACCAACCTTACCGTCTGTTCCCTTATTATTTAGATAGGGATAACCAACCACTGTTCTCATGTAATTAGTACACATATTTTGCTTACTGTTCAATGTAACTTATGTTCAGTTGTGTTTGATGCAAACTGCCTTGATACTTCTGAAAGGCGGTATATAATAAATGTTAAATAAATAAATAAATAAATAATGCTGACACTTGGTCATTATACTTTTTTTTACAAATAAAGTTCTTTATAGCAAATTAAACATGTAGAACACCGCCTCAGGTGAATTTCTTCATGAGGGTGATTAATAAATATTAATTATTAACAAGCAGTCAATTTGTTTTACTGAAAGCAGGAGGCAAATAAGATGCAAAGCTCATTTCTAAGCATTAGGATTTGAAAATTTATAACAATAAGCTAAAGGTAAAAAAAAATTATATGTGATTGTCTAAGAACGAGCAAGATGAATAAGTCACAAGTGAATAATGCCATCCAGTAGCACTGTGGCTAGCAAAGTTTCACTGGCTAGAGCTAGAAAGACCTAGAAGTCCTTTCTGTTCATATGAAATTGGCACTACACAGCTGTGCCGTGAGACTTCTCAGTCTTTTTCCACAGAACGAGACGGGTTTATTTCCCAACATCAGTAGAACTTCTCTGGTTGCAAGGCTCCCTCATCCAGGGTTGGCCCCAGAGTTGGTTCAGGGTGTTGGCACCCTAGACAAAACTTAAGCCTTCTTCCCCCCTCATGACTATCCAAATCTATTGTTTAGCTTTGAATGCCTTGCTCTTTGCTATCTCCTAGAAACTGCTGCCATAGGCAACTGCATAGTTTGCCTGGTGGTTGGGCCAATCTTGCCTTCATCCGAACTACGAGAGCTTTTGATTCTGTCATGGAGATGAGCCCATGGCAGCAACAGTGTGTGTCATATCCAAGCAGAAGTGATGTTGCCGCACTGGAAGCAATTTCCCCACTGGTCCATTGTACCTCTGGGTTTCCTCTAGAATGGAAAAACCTTAAAATAATTAAATTGCATTAGAACCAAATGCTAGAGAACACTGGAAGGGATATTTGGCGGCAGCAGCTAGCACTTGTAAAGCGCATAGCCATCACTGCTGAACACTAACCCGGATATTCAATGCCAGGGCAATATCCAGCCACTGGCACTGAATAGCTGTGTCGCTGCACAGCCTGGAAGCTAACTGGGCAGCGGCGATATTGAGACACTGCCTAGTTAACTCCTGTGGGTAAAGTTAGGCCAATCTTTGCTGCGCTTAACTTTAACCATGGGTTGCTAATTGGGCAGCAGCTCAATATCACCACTTCCCAGTTAGCGATGGGTGCCACCTCCGCTCCACGCCACAATGCCCACGACACGCTCCAGTGCCAACTGAATATCCCTCTAACCGGTATTTACATGGTTTGCATTGCAATACACTAAAGAGCTAGTGACACTAAAATACCCAACCATTAACATGTTATTTTAATGTTAACATGTGTTATTAGTAACTAGGTCTCATTGTATAAAATGGCATAGGTTAGCAATAAATTAATATGCATTAAAGGTAGTACATCTGTCCCTAAATCTTGTAGCCTTTATAACATGCATGTGCAATTAGCTTGTATGCTGGGCCAGCCCCAGAGTTGGTTCAAGGTGCCCTAGGCAAACTTTAAGCCTTAAGCTCCCCTCCCCCCCAAGACTGTCAGAATCAGTTATCTAGCTTTGAATGCCCTGCTCTTTTCCACCCCCCAGAAGCTTTGGCCCTAGGCAACTGGCCTGTTTGCTACAGACGCAGAGGCTCAGAATAAATTTCAACAAAACGGAGGTCCTCTTTATCACCAGGAACCCAGCATTCACCCCGCCCACCTCACTGAAAGTATGAGATGCCAAACTCTTCAGCAAGCCCACGGTACGCTACCTAGGGGTCATGCTTGGCTAGACCAACAACTCAACATGAAAGCCCAGATCAGCAGCATGGTCAAAGTGGTCTACCACAAAGTAAGGACGCTCCTTCACCTATGACAGCTGCTCGAGCCAGATGACTTCAGGACAATCTATCAAGCCTTAGTAATCCCACATTTTGATTATGCTAACGCAATGCTACACGGACTCCCAAAGAACATGCTGAATCCACTGCAGCTTGCAATGAATGCAGCCGCTAGAATCTTGCATGGAGCCTCCAGGAGGGAACACGTAACCCCAATCTTGAAGCACCTGCACTGGCTTCCGGTCCACTGCAGACTTTCCTTTAAAGTGCTATTGATGACCTTCAAAGCCATCAACAAGTGCTCCTTTACCTCCCTCACAGACCTCATCCAGCCCACCCCCTCAAAAGAGCTAGGAGATCAGCTGCCGCTAATACTCTGATACTCCCGAAGGCGATTACAAAATGTTCACAGTCAACAAGAAATAGAGCCTTCGCACTATATGCACCCACATGCTGGAATGCCCTTCCACCCGTCATTCGGGCCATCACCGACCTCGCTCAGTTTAGAAAGGCGCTGAAGCACCATCTTTTCCTCCAGCACTATACTACTCAAATGACATCTCACAACCAGTCACACCCAGGAACCAGGCTGTCATCCCCAGCGCAGCCACCCTGCACGATTGCAGCCCCACTCTCTAGATCACAATACACTCTGCAGGTGGAATGTGTACATACTCTGACCGATCAATCTGTATATAGTTAAACAAATCTGTAAATAGTTGCGAGCTGACCACGTCACCTGTGACAGCTAGCTTGCCTGTACATAGTTACCCTGTCAGTCCCGTTTAGAAACCCCTGTTCATTGTAATTCCAGTGTAGGCACAAGTTGTTAACTGTAAACTGCACTGATTCTAAAGAGCGTGGTATAAAAAAGACATTAAATAAAATAAAAATAATAGCTGGGTCAGCCCTGCCTGCATGCAATTACGAACACTTGTCCTGTTGACACACTGTTCGCATCAGATCACTGAATATTTTGTGGTCGCTAAGCAAAACAGCTCACATGCGCTAAACTGATCATGATTGGATCTTTTCTCCTCCTGGTTCTACCTCCTTGCCATGGGGCTGTTTCTCAGTACTGAAGGGAGACGTGGGAGAACAAATGGATCCTTGGAGAGGTGTGGAAAAGAGAGACATCTGTTTGATTTGTGTTGTGCTTTTTATTCCTTTTGTGCATGCTTCCCTTTGCATTGTTTCAGGTTGGTGGCTGAATTAGTAAGTTCAACCAGTTATTAAGAGTGAAAGGGTGTGGTTGGTGAGAGAATGGAGCATAGAAGGAGCCAAGAAAGTCCGTGTGGGCATGGAAGGCGTGTGAAATTGAGGATAGGCTTAGTGGAGAGGAGAGGAAGAAAGGTGGTAAATCAGGAGGAGAACGGAGGTTACAGAAAGGAGGCTTACTATAGTGCAGATAGAGGCAGAAAGGGAGGAGGTAGTGGGGGCAAAGCAGTCAGAACAGAGGGGTGGAGGAAGAACCCTGCATAGCCCAGATGAGGCTCATTAGACACCAAATGGAGGCATGTAGAATAGCACAGTAATAGGAGGAAGGGATGGGAAAAAAGAAAGGAAGATAAATTGGCTCTGAAATTTTTTCACCCTTTCCATGGGTAAAAGTAGGGCTTTTTTGAGGTGATACATGCCAGTACAGAGTATCGGCACCTTTTCTGCCACTTGCCTGCATTACTCATTGGTCCCCAAGTGAAGCGTGGTCCAGAGCTGTCTCCACAAAACATGGGTCTGCGGTGCACTCACAGATTCAGGTAACGGCTTCCTCTCCCTGCTGTCCTGCTTGTTTTCCAGCTGAATTTAAACTTGTGAGAAGCAGCAGCAGCAGCAGCAGCAGTGTGGCCTCTGGGGTATGAGCAGATGTAGTGCTGTCTGCCCCTGCCGGCCTATATCCTTTATTTATTTTTTTAATTTATTAGGGCAATTTGATCTGTCACTCTTCAACAAAATAGTTTGTCATCACTGCAGCAGGTATGTGGCAGAGCAATAAAGAGAACAAAAGTACAGTATAATAGGGAATGAAAGGTAATGCACAACAGTCACAGCCATTAGACTGATCAACTACAGAGACAAGTGAGGAAGAGAAGGAAAAAATGAGGTGGGGGGGGGGGGGAATGTGGGACCTATCATCTGGGCCAAAAATCATCAGCCCTGCAGAGAAGTCAAACAAGAAGCAGTTTCAGGAAAGGCCTGCTGGAACATCCAGGTTTTCTGGACCTTCCGAAAGAACTGACATGGCATAGATGCCCAAAGTTCCTTTGGGAGAGAGTTCCACAGAAAAGAGGCAACATAACTAAATGCAGATTTCCAAGTTTTCTCCAAAAACACTCTCGAAGAGGGTGGCAAGGTTAGCTTGTGAGGATCGCAGGGTGTGCCCAGGTAGATAAGGGGCAGTCAGAGAATGAAGATAAGCAGGAATGCCTTAAGAAAAGGCCAAGAATGTCAATGTCAAAACGCTAAATTTCAGTCGATAAGCAAAGGGGTAACCAATATTCCTTAACTAGGAGAGGGCTCACGTGATCAAATTGCTTTGCATTGTAAATAAGCTTTTCTCTGATATTTTGCATGAGCTGCAGCCTTTGAATCTGATACTGTGGCACCCCTATCAAAAGTGAAAAGAGTGTAGAAGGGTGCGAAGGGCTCTCCCATCTAAAAGTGGCCACAATGATCAAAATAGATGCAATGTGGCAAAAATCTTTTGAGCCACAGAAGAAATATATGGAGCAAAGGATGGTGAGCCACTGAGGATTACCCCTAAGGACTTAACAGAATCCTTCAAAGGAACTGGGACCTCCACCACTTCTGGACAAAGTGAGAGAACCATGGTGTCCCAAAAAAACTAGATAGACTCGCACTTCCCAGAATGAAGAACAAGCTGGTTGGTGAGGATCCAATTAGTGAGCTTGTTCATATAGTTGATAAACTTATTCTGCAAGATCACATCCCATTTGTCATGTACAAACAAAATTTGCATATCATCGGCAAACAGGTACATACACAAACCCAAAGACTCTGCCAATGTGGCAAGAGGGGTAAGAAATACATAAAAAAGTGTCGGGGATAAAACAGCCCTGGGGAACCTCACAGGGCAAAGAATTCTGAGGCTGAAAGTTGTTTATCCATTTTAACTATAAAGGTTTGTGCCGAAAGATAAGATAAAAATCAATCAAGGGCTGTTTTTACCAACTCCACATCTTGCAGCTGGGAAAGAAGACCAGAATGACCAAAACCACCTTTTGTTCGTTGTCCAAGGCTACCGTAGATTTCATTCATTGCCACAAAGGCTGTGTTTCTGCCTGAAATCTGACTGCTTTGAATGGAAGCAACTAGAAGACTCATAGAAACATACAAAAATGATGGCAGATAAAGGCCACGTGGCCTATCCAGTCTGCTCTTCCTTACCAAAGATTCTCGATTGGATGGAGACCAGGATTCATTACTGACTAGTTTAAAACAGTCCATTTGTTCCTTTTTAACCATTCTTTTGTACTTTTGGATGTATGTTTTGGGTCATTGTCCTGCTTTAGGACACATAACCTTCAACCCAGACCTTAGCTTTCTGCCACCAGGTAGCACATTTTGCAATAAAATACCTTGGTAGTCCTCTGACCATGATTCCTTTAATACATTCCAAGCCTCCAGTTCCTGAGGCAGCAAAATAGCCCCACAACATTATGGAATCTCCACCATATTTAACTGTAAGAAGGGTGTTTTTTTTCCTTGTAAGCTTCATTTCTTCACCTATAAATGTATTGCGGGCTGCATTGCCAAAGAGCTCAAATTTGGTATCATCTGTCCATGGAACATTTTCCTCAAAGGATTGTAGTTTCTCAAGGTGAGTTTGGGCAGTGGAGTCCTCCTTGGCCTTCGCCCATGAAGTCCTTCTTTGTTTAGTGCGTGGCATATGGTGCGGGTTGAAACTTGGTGCTCCAGGTCAGTTTTAAGCTCTTTGGATGTTGTACGTGGTGGTTTTCCAACAGTTTACACTAACCTTCGAAGACCTCTTGGATTACTTTTCCTCTTCCCACCACATCCTGGGAAGTTCTTGACCATTTTAAACCTTAGTTATCATTCATTGATTGATTAAAGTCCTGTGAGTACTAACAGTTGATCACAGGTGTGCCTTATTTTACTGCAGTGGGAATGTGGTGGTTCTATTCAAACTGATTGATTTTTTTATAAGGGTGACAATAATCATGCCCTGGCACTATCCCAGTTTTTGCACTATTTCCTTTTTCAATTGGTCTTGTTTTATTTGATTCTTTCAGGTGTCAAATATGTGTGCATATATAGTCCAAAGCCATTTCACTGGCCACTATTTTTTTTTAAGATATTGGACATTAAGGGGTTGAACAGTAAGAGTGCCAATAATGTTGACCACAACTGTATTATGTTGCATTGCTTTACTGATTTGACAATGGTGACTTTGTGAATGAGAATGATGAGCATCTTTGATACCTTTATATTTTGCACAGTACAGGAAGAAATCTGTTTCTGTTTTGGTGTTGCGCTACATGCAGAGTCTGACTTTCTGGAGTTTCCAGTTCAGTTTTTGTCTGCACATTTCTACTTCTAACTTGTGGTCCCTTACTCCGTATCTGGTGAGGTTTTCCAGTTTGACGTGTTATTTAAGTTAGGTGAGGTACTTGTAGCTTTCCCAATAAGAGGTGTGTGATGGGGTTCAGGGACCGGTATAATGTTTGCCGTGATTCCTTTTAATAGGCTTAGTGGCCAGTTGCAGGGGCAGGGTTGTGGAGGGGGGAGGGGCATACCACCATCTCTGCCTCCTCTCGTGCACTCTGCATGTGAGTACTGGCACTTTTTTCTTAGAAAAAAGAAAGCACTGGGTAACTGTATGCACAGGGATCAAGTATGCCAGGCTCAGAGGTGGGATTAGGGTGGGAGACACCATAATGCCTGTAGTTTTGCATTTTCAAACAATGCTCATTATTTTGAAGGTATCCAAAACAAAAGGATGAACATATCTCTGCGGGTACTTTTTTCCGTAAACAATTTTCAAAGAGAAACCAGTGTGTACTGTTTTGAAAATCATCCCTTAGTGCATAGCCCACAATTTAGAATGGTGTAGTGTGTGGCCCCCATCATGCTGTGCAGTTCTTATTAGCATCCATAAAGTTACCGGCTTGGCAACAGGCCTTTCTCTTGTCTTCTGCCCAGATGCAGTAAATAATTGTGTTCCTGGCTTAGGAAAGGGGAGTTGAACAAATGGCAAACATGAAGCATCTGCTTCTGATCCTTGCACTCAGTATCTGACAGGAAGCCGTTAGTAACAGAAATTTGAGTTGTATTCAGTGACAACACAGATCATTTTAACTTTACATTTTGGGTTCCTTATCTAATTATCACAGGGAAATATTTTTTTTTGTAGATCTCTATACTAACCAAGGGACGAAACATTTTCCTGTAGACAAACTGGACTCCAAAATATCCTGTCTTCTAGAAAAGTCAAGCTGACCCTGCCATTGAGGCCCTATCAGGTCTGCATATCTCTGGCTACTACAAAGCAAGAAAAATAGAGAGACAAGGTTAGCAGGTCTCTGGAGGCTAGCTGCCCAAATGGGAAATATATCCAAAAAATGGCTTGACATAACTCATGTTGGTAAACAATTAGGGGCATGTTTAAAGTTTGTTAGGCTTTTGCAGGTAACATGCTTTTTAGAGTACAAATAAAACTGCGCCAGCAGATAGTGCACTGATTTTGCACCAGACGTCCCCCGGCAGCAACATAGATACAACTAACACCCAGGGCCGGCCTAAGAGTTTCTGCTGCCCTATCCAGAAACCCTGGTTGTGTGTCCCCTTCTCTGCCAAGCCATCCCAACCCCCTGTGCCAAGTCGTGCTGCAGGCCTCCTGCTGCCACTGATTCTGTCGGTAGGATTAGGGGACAGCTCGGCTCGGCGTGGTGATGGTGTCCCATGGCAGGCCATATGCGTTGGTACACATGTCTTGCCACTTCTTGCCCCCCTCTGACAATGTCCTTTCAGAGGGAGGTCAGAAGCAGCAGGTCATGTGTGCCAAAGCACATGGCCTGCTGAGGGCACTGTGCTGTGCTTCTCACAAAGGACTGCTGCTCTAGGCGGCTGGCCGGCCCTACTAACACTACCCAGTGAGGTGGCATTAGTTGCGCCCATGCTGTCTGCAGATTTGACAGTGGATGCACGCTGTTGATAGCTATGATAAATATGTTTTGTAAGGCATGTTCACTCTACACTCGTACCCTGCCTATTCCACTATTATCTGGTGCAAGAGATAAGGGTGTTGGGGCCACTTGGCAATAGTGATCATAGCATGATCGTGTTGAATAAATGAAGGAAGGCTGGTAAGGAAATCCACAGTATCTTATAACTCTGAAAAGGGAGACTATGATAAAATGAGGAAAATAGCTAAGAAAAAACTAAAAGGAACAGTTGCAAAGGTGTTGTTTAAAAATACTATCTTGAAAGCCCAGACCACCTGCATTCCACGCTTTAAGAAAAGTGGAAGTAAGTCCAAAAAATTGCCAGCAGGTGAGGTCAGAGAGGCTGTTGTTGCCAAAAAACATCTTTCAGGAAATGGAAAAAGGAGCCAAATGATGAAAACTGGAAACAATACAAGCACTGGCAAGTAAGATGCAAGGCATTGATAAGGCAGGCAAAGAGAGAATTTGAGAAGAAGCTTGCTGTGGAAGCAAAAACGCATAATAAAGACTTTTTCAAGTACATTCATAGCAACAAATTTGTGAGAGAGTCAGTTGGACCATTAGATGATAGAGGAGTAAAAGGGGGACTAAGAGAGGACAAGGCCATAGTGGAGAGACTGAATGAATTCTTTGCTTCGGTCTTTACTGAGGAAGATGTAGGGATGTTACCCATAACTGAAATGGTATTTAAAGGAGATGCTGTGGAAGAATTGAAAGAAATATCGATTTACCAGGAAGATGTATTACAACTGTTTGATAAACTGAAGAGTAACAAATCACGTGGACCGGATGGTATACATCCAAGGGTGTTGAAAGAACTGAAATATGAGATTGCAGACCTACTATTAGTAATCTGTGAACTATCATTTAAATCATCTGTAATACTTGAAGATTGGAGGATCACCAATGTAACGCCAATTTTTAAAAAGGGTTTCAGAGGTGATCCGGGAAACTATAGACCGGTCAGTACCAGGAAAAATGTTGGAAACCATCATAAAAAACAAAATTACTGAACATGTAGATATTCATGGCTTAATGGGAGACAGCCAATATGGCTTTAGCCAACAAAGGTCTTGTCTTACTAATCCGTTGTTTTGAAGGTATGAATAGACAAAGGTGAGTCGGTTGATAGTGTTTCTGCACGTTCAGAAAGCCTTTGACAAGCCTTTGAGAGACTTTTGGCAAAATTAAAAAGTCATGGGATAGGAGGCAGTGTAGTATTGTGGATCAGGAACTGTTTAAAAGATAGAAAGTATAGGGTCAATTTTTAAATGGCCAATTTTCCCAATGGAGAAAGGTGAATAGTGGAGTACCCCAGGGATCTGTGTTGGGTCCGCTGCTTTTAAACATATTCATAAATGACCTGGAAATGGGAATAACGAGTGAGGTTATTAAATTTGCAGATGACACAAAACTATTCAAAGTTGTTAAAACCCATGAGGATTGTGGAAAATTGCAAGAGGATCTTGATAAATTGGAAGACTGGGCATCCAAATGGCAGATAAAATTTAATGTGGACAAGTGCAAAGTTGTGCACCTAGGAAAGAAAAACCCAAATTATGGTTACACGATGCAAGGTTCCACAATAGGAACCACCACCCAGGAAAAAGATTTAGGCGTCATTGTGGATAACATGTTAAAACCCTCAGCCCAGTGTGCAGCGGCGGCCAAGAGAGCAAATAGAATGTTAGGTATCATAAGGAAAGGAATGGAAAATAAAACAAAGGATATTATAATGCCTCTGTATTATTCCATGGTGCGACCACACCTTGAATATTCTATGCAATTCTGGTCGCCGTATCTTAAAAAGGATATAGCGTTATTAGAAAAGGTACAGAGAAGAGCCACTAAAATGGTAAAGGGGATGGAAGAGAGGCTATGAAGAGAGGCTATGAAGAGAGGCTAAAAAGATTAGGGTCCTTCAACCTGGAAAAGAGACGGCTGAGGGGAGATATGATAGAGGTCTATAAATTAATGAATGGAGTGTAACTGGTAAATGTAGATCGATTGTTTAGGCCATGAAAATATAGAAAGACTAGGAGGCATGCAATGAAGCTACAGGGTTACCTATTTAAGACTATAAGAGAAAATATTTTTTCACTCAACCTGTAATCAAACTCTGGAATTTGCTACTGGAGGATGTAGTGAAAGCTGTTAGTGTAGCTGGGTTTAGAAAAGATTTGGACAAGTTCCTAGTAGAAAGGTCCATAAACCATTATTAATGTTGACCCAGAATATCCACTGCTTGCCCCAATACAAGCATTGTCAAACCTGTGTCTTTTGGGGAAACTGCTAGGTACTTGTGACCTAGATTGGCCACTGTTGGAAACAGGATACTGGGCTTGATGGACCTTGATCTGACCCAGTATGGCCTGTCTTATGTTTTATGTTCTTATTTGCCGCATACTAGACAGCACAGTAAATCCCTGGGCTATTTGATTAGCACATGTGCTAAAAAACGTAGGATATACCATACTGGGTCAGACCAAAGGTCCATCAAGTCCAGTATCCTGTTTCCAGCACTGACCAATCCAGGTCACAAGTACTTTTCAGATTCCCAAAAGGTAGACAGATTCCATGTTGCCGAAGCCCGCAGTAACACTAGTGCAGCTTGGTAAACATGTCCCTTAGATATTCTGTCCTATAGTTAAAGGACCACAGTTGGAAGGAATACTTTATCCGTCCTATGCAATAGAATTCCTTGTTATATAGGATCTGATTTAAATTATATTGTCTTTAAGAAATGGCTAAAAACTTGCAGGTCAATATTCAGATGCCGTGGTTAGTGTTATGTTTTAAACTCAGCTGCAGTGTTTAAATTTATTTATTAGTATTTAGCTCATGCCTTTCCAGTAGCAGTTCAAGGCGAGTTACATTCAGGTGCAGGAGTTATTTCCATGTCCCCTGGAGGGCAAACAATCTAAGTTTGTCCTGAGGCAATCTAGAGTTAAGCGACTTGACCAAGGCAACAAGAAGCATCAGTAGGATTTGAACCCTGGTCTGTCCAGTTTCAGGGTCCCCTAAGCACTAGGCTACTCCTCCACTCTGTTAACATCACTATCTGGATAGCAGTGGCTCTGAATATACATGGAGGGTGGTGCTGGTGGCCGCTGCCACTCTGTGGATAGGGCTGATATTCAGTAGCTATCCAGTTTGGACTTTAGAGTAGGTGTGTCCAGGAGATGAGTTTGGGCAGAGGACAGGCAGAGTTGTGCTGCTCAGTGGGATATTCACGGGTGCCGCTGCTGAATGCCCCGATGCTAACTGGTTAGCATCGGGATGTGCCAAGTGCGTTCCGGGGTGGCAGCCATCACTAACCAGGCTGCAGCGATACTGAGCAATTGTCTGGTTAGCGACAGGCGGTGAAAATTAGGTGCAGGAAACACTAGCTGCTGGGAGTACCCCAGGGATCTGTGCTGGGTCCACTGCTTTTTAACATATTCATAAATGACCAAAAATGGGAGCAACGAGTGAGGTGATACAAAATTATTCAAAGTTGATAAAACACAAGAGGATTGTGAAAAATTGCAAGAGGACCTTGAGAAATTGGGAGATTGGGCATCCAAATGGCAGATGACATTTGATGTGGACAAGTGCAAAGTTATGCACTTAGGGAAGAACAAACCAAACTATAGTTACATGATGCAAGGTTCCATATTAGGAATGGTGCGACCGCACTTTGGCTTTTGTAGGGGTCATTCCATAGAGGACATGCATGCCCCTGTGTGCCCAATCGGAATCTGTTGCACAGGGGTAGACCCAATTCTGATCCTGCGGGGGCTAGACGTGCCCCGCAAGATCAGAATCGGGTCCAGGGTCTGTAGGTACAGGCTGGAATCCTATTCAGATCAGCCTGTATGTACAGCACCATGCCTGGCTAACTCAGTCAGGCCCCTGAATGGAGTCGTGGTGCCAGGGTGTCCCATTGCCATGGCACTGCAGCTCCATTTAGGAGCCGTGATCCCCAGCTGCCAACCACTCTTTCCTTTCCCCGCAGCCCAAACCCCAATATGGCCTTCCATGGCCAGGGTTGGGCTGCAGGGAACCCCCTTCATCCCCTCACCTGTTCGATAGGACCCGGGCCTGCCATCCCCCATCCAGTCTGCCAACCTTGAACATACAGGGCTGACGTCAGAATGAGCCCTGTACATCTGGAGTTGCAGACCGCCCACTGCCTGCCCTAATTCCGCCTCCACAATGCCCCCTCCTGACCCCATCTCAGCCTCCCCGTGCAAACTCCCTGTTCGTACGGGGAGATTTCTGACAGGGTGGGCGGGGAGGGCGAATAGCTATTCGCGTGATAGAATGACCCCCTGTGTGTATTTCTGGTCTCCATATCTTAAAAAGGAAATAGCAGAATTAGAAAAAGTACATAGAAGAATGACCAAAATGATAAAGGGGGATGGAAAGGGCTTCTGGTGCCGGTCTTCATGTGAGTAGCGGTGTCTGAGCCTGACTCTGGAAACTTTCATTATAAACCAGCGTTTTCTCTGCCCCTTGCACGTACTGGAGTGTTTCTCATAGTATCTATAATGCCAAACGTGTTGCGGGTTTGACCCGACAAACCTACGGCTGACTCCAATGGCACTAAAGAAAAGAAGTTGGTCGGGAAGAGCTCGAGCCCTGGGCCTAAGATGGTGGCAAAGAACATTGTAGACCTGCCAAATACTGCAGATCTGACAATTGTGGGGGAAGGAGAGGGGACTGGTGGTGTTTCTGTGCTACTGGCTGAAATTCGAGCCTGAAAGAATGAAATTATTGTCATGGTCTCTGCGTACTTCAATGAGCGCTTTGACTCACTTCTCACATGAAGGACTGCAGTGGAAGAATGTGTGGGGCATTTGGAGGACCACGAAGTGCATTGTTCTAAGGATCTGGAGAAACTGCATAAGGCTGTCCGTTGGCTCAAAAACAAAGAGGAGGACCAAGATAATTGAGACCTCTGGCAGAACAGAGGAGTAGCCTAGTGTTTAGAATACTGGCTTGGTAACCAAGCAACCAGGGTTCGATTCCCACTAGCACTCCTTGTGGCCTTGGGCAAGTCACTTAACCCTCCATTGCCTCAGAAGAAAGGCCTGGCAATCTACTTCCGGTGACACTATCAAGAAAACCCAGGAGTTTCTGGGTCATCAGGACTGACTCAAAGGCACACATTGCATTGGCAGAACAGAGGGGTTAAGCTGCCAGGTGCCTCCGCTTTTGTGCAACAAATGCTGCATTCTTGTTTTCCCTCCAAGATAGCTGAACCCACCTATGAGATGGAATGCATGCACTGGGAGACTAGGCTATGACCAGGACCTGACAAACAACTTGGGGCACTCGTTGTGCCTTACCAGAATTGGAATGTCGCTATCTTCCCTGATGTCAGCACGAAGTCCACCCAGAAGAGGAAAGCATTACTCCCTTGTAGAGACTCTTATTAAGGCAGGTCTTAAGGTGGCAGTTTGGTTCCCAGCATGGCTCACTGGCATCAAACCAGGGTGAGCGCCTCTTCCTACACTCACCCAGTGACGTGGATCGACGTTTGAAGCATGTTGGTGGTGGCTGCAGTCCTGGAGGCCTTCTGCCATAAACTACATCGAGACCGGGATCCCAGAGAGACTCTCCATGCACTGGTGCCTCGATACCATACTTGGCCTCAAGCACCCCGATAGCCTTCGTATTCCTAATTCGCCTAGCATGCTTTCTGCTGCTGGAGGGACTTTGAAAGGCGAGGAGCCAGATGCACCCTTGGCAACATTCACTGAGCAGGAAGGGTGATGCTGGACCTGTATAGCTTTTGGCTTGGCCTTCACTGTATTATGGGTCTTTCCTGTAACTCAAGTGTCTGGCCATTTTGGGATCTTGTGAGGCGCACAGATTAAATGTAGTTGGTAATCTATCATTTTTTACAAGAGGACTCCCATACTGAGGGGCAAATTTTGGATACAGGACACCTTTTGGAGTGTGAGGGATTGTTGGTACCCAATGAACCAGTGCTGCAGGAACGACTGGACTTTGAAGCCTACTTTCTTGTTTTTTTTTTTGAAAAGAGGATTGTTGTGGTTGTTTACTGTATATGATGATCTGTTTGGGGGAGAGGGGTGGGTGAGTGCAATATGTGTGGGGCTTGACTGGAGAAACGGCAGAGAGCATGGAAGGAGGGGCACGATGTGGATGTGGATTGCAGTGTGTGTGGAGATAGAGATATATATGGAACGCATGGGTGAATTAGGTGAGTGCGGGAGAGGGAGGGAGGGCAAGGGGATGCGGACAGGTATTCTGGTTATTTTCTAATTTTGTTTTCCTTTTTACACTGGTTGTTGCAGCCCAGTTATATTTTATGCACAGATATACCAATTAAAATAGCAACTTTAAATGTTGGGGGTTTGAATAGCCTTATTAAGTGGAAAAGGGTTCTTACATATTTGCAGAAAGAAAGGGTTGATGTTGTCCTTCTGCAGAAAGTGTGTTTGACCTCTCCTGAAATGGAAAGGTTAAGAGGAGGATACTGGGAGCAGGTTCAACTTTTCCTCTATAATTCTTAGAAAAGAGGGGTGACTAATAGTGACTGACTCTGGGGGAGATTCCCAACTTCGGATGGCTTGGGTAGTGGGATGTATTGAAAACCAGGAATTCTCTCTTCTGAATCTGTATGCTCCTAATGGGCCTAAGGAGTCCTTCTTCCAGCAGTCATTCTCCATCTTGGCTCAAAAAATATGGTGCTCCGTATGGGTGGGTGGCGATCTAAATTGTGCTCTCAGTACTTTTGATCTCTCTGGTACTGCACCAAGAGCAGTGCCGCTCCCAGAGGGGATTTCCCTTTGAAAAGCACTATTGAGAATGGGGTGGGTCGATGTTTGGATAACCCTTCATCCAGGGGAACGAGATTATACATACTGTTCAACTAAGACACATGGGTATTCGCGTTTGGATATGTTCTGTAGGCTGGAAGCTGAGCTCTCTTGGGTAGACGTTTGCTGGATCTTGGTACGGTTGATCATGCTATTGTATGTCTATGGTTGGACTTGGGGGAGAGCGTGTCTGGTGGGCAAACGTACACCTTCTCCAAGATAGTAAAGTGTGGGAACTTATGAGAACTTGGTGGGAGGATTATTTGCGACTCAATGATACAGGTGATACGTCAGTGAGTATGTTGTGGGATGCAGAGAAGGCATACATGAGAGGTTGTCTTTTGCAACTAGCCTTGCGTGGTAAATGGGAAAAAGCGGCAGAGCTGATGTGGCTTCGGGGGCAATTGGAGGAGCTGCAAGTGGAACATAAATGGTCTGGTTGTTGAAGGTCTATCAAAAGCTAACGACAGTATGTCAGCAGATTGATTCCATTGAAGTAGAGCATATAGAATTTCTGTTGCGACTTTCCTGCCATAACTTCCTAGAACACTAAGGGAAGGCCAAAAAGCAACTAGCCTGGCAGTTGTGCAAAAAGAGGGCAAGTTGTCTCATTGGGGGAGTATATAATCAGACATGACAGGTGCAAGGGGACCCTGCTGGGATTGCTCAAGCATTTAAGGCTTTCTACTCAACCCTATACTCTTTCGAGTGCACTCTCACCCCGGAGGGATTGACTACTTTTTTTGAAGGATATTTCCTTATCAACCCTCTCGATAACACAGTGTGAATATCTTGAGTGAGAGATATCTATTCCTGAGGTTGAGTTGGAGATTTGTACACTGGCCTCAGGTAAGGCCATGGGTCCTGACGGCTTTCCAATGGAATGGTATAAAGGGATTTCTGAAACCTTTACCCCTATCCTCCAGAGAGTGTTTAATGAAGCCCTGCAACAAGGGCACTTACCATTGAGTATGTATGAAGCAGAGATTACTTTAAGTCCCAAAGAGAGCTGGCCTCCGTTAGAATATGGGAACTACTGCCCGATATCATTTCTTAACAGTGATGTTACAATTTTTGCCAAAGTAATTTCTAGTAGGTTGGATAGACTTATGTCCACCCTGATACACCCAGACCAAACTGAGTTCATATGAGGGAGACAAATCAATGATAATGTCCAAAGGCTATTAAGCATTGTGCTTAATGTGGCACGGAATTAGAAAGAGGTGTGGTGTGTTTCGCTTGATGCAGAAAAGGCCTTTGACTGTGTAAAGTGGGAATACCTGTTCGCATTTATGGCCCAATTTAGTTTGGGTGATTGGCTGAGGATCGATGACCTGATGAATATGTCTTGTTTGGCCTTTCTGACTCATGGCCAGCTTGATGAGCATATCATCTTTTGGACACCTTAGCTTGCTTGGACTCAATGAGACTTCTCCGTGTCCACACCTAGCTTGATGTTTCTATAATTTCTCAGATTTGCCTGTAATATGCATTGTGATGTACTTTGATATCATATGCCATTTCTCCAGCCACCCTTTGGGAGGGAGGGGGTAGGGGGATATATTGTTGCTGCTGTTTTTTGGATATTGTTATAAGCTGAGTATATGTGACTAGTTGTATCTTGGTACCTTTTGATTTGCAATCCTCGATCTTTATAAATAAAGAATGTTGCAAAAAAAAGGTGGGATGGAAGGATACCCCTATGAGGAAAGGCTTAAAAGGTTAGGGCTTTTCAGTTTGGAAAAGAGTCAGCTGAGAGGAGATATGATAAAGGTCTGTAAAATAATGTGGAGTGGAATGGGTAAATGTAGATCAGTTGTTTACTCCTTCAAGAAGTAGAAAGACTAGGAGGCGCACAATGAAGCTACAATGTAGCACATTTAAGACTAATCACAGAAAATATATTTTTTTCACTCCATGCATAATTAAATTCTGGAATATATTGTTGAAGGATGTAGTAAAAGCTGTTAGTGTAGCTGGGTTTAAAAGAGGTTTGGACAAGTTCTTGAAGGAAAAGTCCATTGCCCATTATTAAAGTGGACTGGAATCTGTGTAGCTTTTTGGGAACCTGACAGGTATTTGTGTCCTGGATAGACTACTATTGGAAACAGGATACTGGGCTTCATGGACCTTTGGCCTAACCCATTATGGCATATCGTATGTTCATATGGTATCTTGGGCAGAGCAGTTCTGTCTTTTCCTTTCACCCTGGGTCCTGACTGCTTGGGCACATCTCCCTCATCTATAATGGTCTAGCAGGGTGATAAAGAAGGAGACATTTTTCATACCTGTTAAATTTCCTTTCCTTGAATCCTGCTAGACCAGTTCAGGACCCACCCTGGGAAGACTACTCCTACAGGTTTGGGAGCCCTGCTGCATTTTAAGCTGCTTGGCCATTATCAGTACCTGATGTGAAGTCAAGTACGATAACAGAGCCAGAGTTATTATTGTTCATTAATACTTTTTCTGAGTTTGTCAGTCTTGCTTTCTGCTTGGGAAGTGTCATACTGGCTTCTTTCAATGCTGCAACAAAAGACAGAAAAGCAAGTTCGAGAGCGACCACAGCCATCGAAAGTCTTCAGTCATGGTTTTTGAGAGGACTCAACATAGCCAAATTTTGGCAAACATGCCTGCATCAGAAGTCTATACAAATGTATATATACAATATTTATAAAAATATAAAAACATTAATAATGGCAGGAAGAATAAAATAATAGAAATAAATGTGATACATGGAAAAATATAGATAAATAATATATTCATATATAAATTTCTTCACATGTTGGCAAGCTGCATGTGGAGTGGAGGAACAGCCTAATGATGAAAGCAACAGCCTAGTACCCAGAAGGTCTGGGTTCAAGTCCCACTGGCATTCCTTGTGGCTTTGGGCAAGTCACTATGCCTTTCATTATCTCAGAAAAAAGGCCTGGCAATCTACTTCCAGTCTTAACTTGCCAAGAAAACCCAGGGGCTGCTGCTTCACCAGGACATTCACTTGACAGCACTTTAAAAAAATATATAAAGGAACATTCTATATCATAACACAGTGCATGACCAACATGGATTTTGCAACCATATATACCAGTAATCAAAAAAGTGTTTGATACCATTTAAAAAACAGACCTAAAGTTATCAGAACGATAATAAAAATGAATCACATAAATGAATGCTTTGGAGCTATGACTATTGTACTGTTAAATTGATAATCAGAGGAAGAAAAAAATGTTACTAATTCAATCTAGTAGCTGTTTTTTAAAAAAGAAAACAATCCAGGTGCAAAAAAACGCTTATAAGACACCTAAAATAAGGACAAAAGACAAAAGTAAAAATATTGTTTAAAACTGGGCTCATTCTACAACCTCAAAGCAAACCGAAAGAAAAAAAGAAGGAAAGATGAAGAGGCAATTCATTTTTATTATGTTTCTGAAAACGTTAGGTCCACTTTTTGGATTATGTTTATGTTTATTACTGTATATATGATTATAAAATCCAAGTTTTATGATATAGAATTTCCTTTATGTATGTATATATTATTTATTTATCTGTTTATATATATCATATTATTGTTTTATTCTTCCTGCCATTATTGGTTTTGTTTTGTATATTTTTATGTGTTTATAAATATTGTATATATACATTTTTATAGACCTCTGATACAGGCATGTTTGCAGAAACTTAGCCTAGTTGGGTCCTCTCAATAAACCCCGATTGAAGTTTCTACAGCTGTGGTCTTTCTCCAGTTTGCTTCTCTGTCTTTTGTAGATCCATTTACCATAGAGAATTCCCTCCCCCCTCTTTTTCTCTTAGTGTAGCACCAGTCTATTGGTGATGACATAACTGAAAGTTGCTCTGCTCTGCCTCCACCTGCTGGCTGGGAAGCATAAACCACTTATCTGGATTGGTCTAACAGGTTTCAAGGAAAGGAAATTAACAGGTATGGTAAATTTCTTCACATGTTGACAAGCTACATGTATTCAGTCACACCCTGAATTAATTCTTATTGTGCCCTTGCATATTTGTCTTAAGAACACATCTTGTATGGCAGTGTCTGATTTTTGGTTAAGTACCCATGAAAGTCTTTGCAAGAAATATCTCTGAAGTTATACTGCACAAGCAGAATCCCTTTCCATGAGTCTACATTCAGACTGTTTTCTTTCTTTTGTCCAATGGCTTTACATCAGCATTTGAGAGGGGACAGCAAAGAAGAACTGTGTGATCTTTAATAGTTCCAAGTAATATTCAATGTTTTCTTATTGTTCCAAATACTTAGTCCATTTTTATTGTGACATCATATTTTGGAACTCTTCATCATTCCTGTAGACTTTCATAACTTTCTGTTGATTGCTGCACTAATCAAAGCAGTCAATGCCATCCGTTTTATGCCTTTCTCTACGAGGTACTGTACTTGACAGAGGCTTTCACATCAGCCCAATTTGGTGTCTCACTCAAGGAAATCTGCATGAAGCAGGAGATGTCTTGAAGAGGATCTAATCACATCTTCAAATACATTATGCGTGTGGCCTACAGATTTTAAAGTCTGCCATAAAAAGGTCATACCCTCCTTGCTCTTTTGAACCAGCAAGCTCTTGATTTTTAGAGGCATAAACTACTGGTTCCTGTGATCAAGGAGGACATTGTGCACTGAATTCAATGATTTTATTACTTCCAAAATTGAGCTGTTTTCCTGTTCCAGTTCTTCAGTGTGGGAGTGGAATATATTCATGAGAGAATGCATGTACCAGAGGTACATCTCATTGAAATAGTTGTCAAAAAATTTCTTGAGCGGAGTAGGTGGCTTGCCTTGGGACAAGAAGAAAGACTTTACAGTGGGAAACATCTGAAGCAGCTTTGTAATTCTTGGAAGAAAGGATATCCGTGTCCTGCTGTGAGAGAGCAGTTTTCTTTCTCCGTTATTCAGCATCCACAAATTCACAGTATTTTTTTAGCAGCTTAGTCCAGACGGTGTAGATGTGGGAGTAGTTGTAAATTTTCAGGAGACTGTTTTCACATGTCCATATCACATATATCTGCCTCATGATGGACAATAAGGAGGTAATTCTGTAAGTAGAGGCTAGATATATGTGCATATTTATATGCGTTAATGGTGCCTATTCTAGAAAGTCAAATCCACATCTATTTGCCTTTTATAATATTTTATTTATTTTTTTATTTGATTTTTCTATACCGCCCCTTCCAAAGATCAGGGGCGGTTTACAGATAACAGAACATTTTACATAGAACAATGGTTTAACTTTTTACATAGTAACTTTTTAGGAGTAATAAAACAGTTGGATATACATTTGGCTGCAAGCTTAGCCTATTACAGGACAATAATAAACT
Organism: Ichthyophis bannanicus; assembly: GCA_033557465.1. NCBI lineage: Eukaryota > Metazoa > Chordata > Amphibia > Gymnophiona > Ichthyophiidae > Ichthyophis > Ichthyophis bannanicus. Next base: position 553,586,838 of record CM066033.1, read on the forward strand.
ATGTACAAAATTTCAGGTTAGAAGAATTACACTGAGTTTGTGATTGTTGGAGGTGGGTGTAGTTCAGGGGTGTGTGTGGTGAGTGTTTGTGAGGACATGTCTGTATTTGGGTTCAAATCTGAGTTTCTGTAATGAGTAGAAAAGAGGTATGTTTTGAGGTCTCTCCTAAATTTCTGGAGGTCTTTGAGCGAAGTGTGAGAGGTAGTGAGTTCCAAAGGTTGGGGGCAATATATGTGGAGTCTCTGGAGCCTGTAGTTTGTTTTGTCTTGCGGATAGAGTGGGGGATTACAAGGGAGTTGCTAGCGTTTTGTCTGCGGACTCTAGTATCTGGTTGGGTGTGAAGGAGAGTTGCTAGAAAAGACGGGGAAATGTTATTGATTAATTTAAATGTTACAATTAGTAGCTTATATTTTATTCGGTTTAGGACTGGGAGCCCATGTAAGTTATATAGGATGGGTGTTATATGATCGGTGAGGTGGGCTTTGGAAACTATTCTGGTGGTGATGTTTTGAGCTCTCTGAAGTATGTTTGTGCTTTTGATTGGCAGACCCTGTAATAGACTAATACAGTAGTCAAAATGCGGTGTGATGAGGGCCTGAACTACAGATTTGAAATCATTGATGTCTAGCAGAGGTCTTAAATGTTGAATAGTTTTTAGCTTAAAAAAGATAGTTCTTGCTGTTTGTTTTATATGGGGGAGCATGCTGAGAGATTGAGCCAGTATTATGCTGAGGTATTTCACCACTTGTTTGACAGGATTATTAATTGTGATGGATTGAAGGGGTGTATGGTTTTGATTTCTCAAAATATATAGAGCTTCTGTTTTTTTGTAGTTAACATTAAGGTTGTTGTCTTTTAGCCATGATTCCATTTCATTAATGCAGTCTGATAGCTTGTGATAGGTAGGATTGTTTATATCTATGGGGAGGGACAACATAATGTCGTCAGCATATGTAATATCCAATATCAAATTTTCTGAAAATGTTGGATATTGGTGGCAGGTATAGGTTGAAAATGAAGGCAGAGGAGAGCTGAACCTTGAGGTATTCCTTGGTCTTGGGGGAATGGCTGTGATGTGTTTTGGCCTATTTGCACATGACGTTTGCGGTTTGAGATGTATGATTTGCACCAATGTAAGACTGTGCCTCCTAATCCTATTTGTGCTAATCTTGAAATGAGGGTGTCATGGTTAATGCTGTCAAATGCTGAAGCTATGTCAATGAAAAGAAGAATGAATGCACTGTTAGGGTTATCTATGCCTCTGATGAGGTGGTCCATTAATGTTATCAGCAAGGTTTCTACTCCGTGAAATGGTCGAAATCCAAATTGGTGGATATCTAATGGGACATTAAGGTCAATGTAATCTTGTAGTTGAAGTTGAATGACTTTTTCTATTATTTTGGCAATAAAAGGTATGCTTGCTATGGGTCTGTATGCGCTTGGGTCTTTTCATTGAGTGTCTTGTTTTTAAGTATAGGGTGGATTGATTAATATTTGAGTTCTGTGGGCATGATGCCTTGGGATAGAGATTGGTTAATAATGTGTAGGATTTATGGGGCGAGTTCTGATTTTGTGGATTTGATCCATGATACTGGGCATGGATCCAAAGAGGAGGTTGTGGAGTCAATGTTTGTTATAATGTTTGGCAGGTGTTTTTCATCGATTGGATAGAAAGAGTCCCATTTGTTGAGGTTTGCTGGGTAATCTAGGGAGAAGGTAGTATATCTAGAGATTTTATCTTTAAACTTGGATGCAAAGTAATTGGCTAATGTTTGTGGGCTGATGTTACATATTTCTGACTCGGTTTGGTTTGTCTTGGTAAGTGATCTTACGATAGAAAACAGCTCTCTTGGACGATTAAGGGAACAGTTTAGTATTTTGGTGTTGTAATCCCTTTTTGTTTTATTAATAATAATAGCATAAGTGACTGCAAGTGTGTGTAAATGAAGCCATGGTCACTTATACCAACTCGACAGCAGGTGTACGAGGTCTGTCCAAAAAGAAACCAAACTTACTAAAGAAGGCGCCAGGGAGCCAACACAGCAGACTTGCAATATTGGTGATGTGTAGTGGTGACCTTCAGCATTAGCCTCCCACTTGCTCTATCATCCTCGTGAATTAGTTACAGACTATATGCAGTAGAGTGAACTCATCTCATGTGACTTTTGCTATTTCTGAAACAGGTGACCTTTCAGAGTGGATTTCAATTTCAGGAACAAAAAGAAGTCTGCAGGAGCCAAATTTGGAGATTCAGGAGGCTGCGGGACTAGACATATCATGCTTCGCCAAAAATTCATGGATAAGGAGCAATGAGTGATTGTGACATGGTTTGCTTTTTGCTCATCTATTCAGAGACGTGGGACAAATTTTGCAGCAACACGATGTGTCTGAACTTTTTCAGTCACAATTGTGTGACACAAACTTTTGCTGATGCCTATTTCTTCACCAACTTCACGGACAGTTAGGCGACAATTTTCAAGAATCAGAGCACGCAGTTTCTTAATGTGATCATCGCCCATTTAAGTGGAAGGCTGTCCAGTTTTGGAATCATCTTCGGTGGACGTTCTGACCGATTTGAAACGTTGGTACCATTTGTAACATTGTTTGTGGCTTAAACAATCCTCTCCATAAACTTACTACAACATCTGAAAAGCCTTGGTAAAAGTCAGTTTCACACAGAATTTCACACAATCATGTTGCTCTTCAAGATCCTTCATATTTCAACGCAAAAAAAAAAGGCACATGAGATGAGTTCACTCTACTGCATGTAGTCCATAACTAATTCACGTGGCATGATCAAGAAAGTGGGAGGCTAAAGCTCAAGGTCAGCACTACACATCACCATTATCATGAGTCTGCTGTGTTGGCTCGCTGGCACCTGTCATGTAGAAGACCCTTCCGAGGCTATGGAGCTGAGTGAAGCAGAAGAGTTTGCTTCAGAAACTGACAGGCAGGCAGATCTCATGGCCCAGGGTTGCCAAGGGAAACATAAACAAAGTGAGTCACGAGAGGAGCAAACACGCCCAAGCTGCAACGTATCCCCGTGTTCAGGAGTTCAGGGAAAACACCTGGTTGGGGGAGGGGCGCAGCTAAGCCCTAAGAAACAGGGATATAAAAAGTACTCACTAGAATTGAGCCATGGAACCAGAACGAGGACAGGAACAGGAACCAGAACCGGGAGAACGAGAACCGGAATCGAGGAGACGAGGAAGGGAGAGACAAGGACGAGAAACACAGCACAGGAAGCCAGAGCAACAAAGACTCAAAGAGCCCGTGCCCAAAAGCCAGGTGGGAGCAACCCTCGACTGGGATCCTATCGTGAAGGCAGCCAGTGTGAGAGACTGCTTGAAAGGCTGGTTTGGGAGCACTCAGAAACTCCTGAGAGAGAGAGGTGCTGGCCAGAGGACATTTGTATGTCTGAGGAAAAGGAGAAGCTAAAAGGCAGGAAAACACATCCAGTGTTTGGAACCCTTGCTGACCCAGCAGTGCTGAGAAGGTCTTCCTTGCAAAAGCCAAAAGGTAGGCTGTATAAATTGGATAGAGAGAAAACTAGGTGTGACAGTTTTCCTTGTAATTGCCAAGATCTGCTGGACTCACCCTATGCTAACTCCTGTATATACGGTAATTCTCAACCCTGCTGTGCTGTGAAGAGAGGCCTCGGGGAAATAGAGAGGGAGTGAATGTTGAAACGCCGTATAACTGTATACAATCTTACCCAGCTGAAAGTGATCTGGAGGAAATGCAGACAGGGTCTGTTAGTGAAGATACAACAGATGAGCAAATGGACTGCACGCTATCACTAGCTAATCATATTGTATCACTTTGCTGACCTGGCTGTTAACAAGGCTGTTGAACAGCAGTAAAGAAGCAAAGTGTCTCCTTTGTATGGAAAAGGGACTGTTACTTTTGAGTTTGTATTGAGCACTGCATATTTGAAGCTGAAAGCCAAAGAAGCTGTTTTTGTGTTATAAGTTCCTGAAATGTTTTCTTTATGCCAGAAGTATGGCTATTTTGTCCTAAGTTTCATTTGCAATTAATCCGCCTGGAAGGGGAAATAAAAACCTTGTCATTTTTGCCTAAACCACTCGACTACAATTATTCCTGGCTTAGAGAGTAAGAGGGACTACAACTCCCAGAAGGCAGTGCATGACCAACTGCACTACCCTACTTCCTGAGTTAGGATTTCCCAGGCTGACCTACCCTACATGCCCCTGGCTCTGGGGAGGTTACTGGTGATACACCCTCTTTAGCAAGTTTGGTTTCTTTTTGGACAGACCTCATACATGACCACTTGTATCTTACTGCATTGGGCCATATTCCATGAGATACATGTTTTGCCTATGCTCTGCCCAAACGCCGCCTCTGTGCACACCCACAGTGAAAGGACATACTATTGGTTCATGGTGCATACTTTCAAAATAGCGACAAACTAAACTGTGAGTGTAAGTCATGAAATACTATGATTTACGCATGGAAATCTAGCCGTGCCTTACAGAATTACCATCTAATTGTTTAAAATGTGTGGTGTGCAACCCATAGCAATTAAAATGCTTTTCTACATCTGCTTCTTCAGTTTAGCAAAAACGTTCTTTCCTTTTTCATTTTACCAGTATCCATTAAACATTGTTTTGCAGGTCTGACCAGCAAATACCTCCCACTTCTAAAGCAAATGGTTCTTCATCAAGTCCTGCAGTTCTGTCTGCAGTCTCACTGGGGTTCCAAGTGTTCGGTTTGCAAACCACCTTTTTTTTCCAGTTGGGATAATATATCACCAGTTGAAAAGGTTTGGTAGCATCATGATTGCTGGCATCCATGACTCTATCATCGTAAGGTATAGCTATTGTTTTCCGGTGCGTTTTGGACATAGTCAACAGTTAACAACTGCTTGTCTTTGTCTGGGGGCCTGAAAAATTTCAGGCCATTTCTGAATCACAAAGCACCTTCTTCAGCAAGACAGATGCATCAAAAAGAAGGCCCTCTGATTCTTTACTCCTACATGTCAGAGAATTGCTATTGAGTGCATACCAGATTTAGAGACTACAGCATTCTACTAATGCATCCGTGACTTAAAAGAATAATTTGAAAACTTCTGTGTGTCAAACGTGCATGTGTGTGTTTCTGGTTACTCTTTTTTTAATGCCTATTGCTCATGTCAGCAAGAAAATCTGGCATTAACTAGAAGTCTTTTCATAACTTGCAAATTTCTGTAACCCCTTCTCATCATAAGAACTATGGGGCTCTGATAGGGCTGAAAGAATTTGGTTTTAATAATTAGCACCATCATCTTGCAAGCATACTTCAGGCTGTTTTAGCAGTTTTGTATTGTACAAACACAAGACCGGAGATCTTCACATTCGACTGAGGCCACTGGGTGTATGTGTGCACCAAGGCTCTAAATTTTATGGGGATTCTGTCCAGTCAGAAGAGCCCGAGGATACTGTCTAATGATAAATTGCTTGGAAAATAGTTTGTGCTTGTAGTTTGGGAAGCTTTTTTAGTGTAATAAAATAAGAGATTCCACCAGGGCCTGTGCATGCATTAAAAAATATGAATAAGGCAGCAGAAGGATATGCAGGCAGGGTGGTTTATGAAAGTAATTAGTTACAGTCTCTGGCTCCAGACATGTAAATTTAAATTATGGCAAAATAACTAGATGCTTTTAGCCATCCCGAGCATGCTTAAAACAAAGTGCTTTTTATGTGGTTTATCCAGGATACAAGTTAAAAAACATAATAAACAGAAATAAAGTGCAGAGGTATCCAAAGAAAAATACTCAGAACTTTCTGCCTGATGGCCAATAATGGAGTCAGGCAGGAATGTTTTCTGATGCTAATATATTTTTGCTGCTGTTTATACAGGATGTTACGGTGGACACCTCTACCCTGGCAGTCTTCCATATATCTCTGTATGAAGTTCTCATAAAATAGATCTTATGTTATATCTCATTTTTTAAAATTGGTATTAATTTTATTATCTCAACAGAATATTTTAATTTGCCTTCTTTTCTTCTCTGATCTCTCACCTTCCACCTTTTCTAGGTAAACTCTAGAGGCAGAACATAATAGGAGTCAATTTTCAGAAGGTCAGATATTTAAATGCCATGGCAGTCTGTCCTGGTGTTTCAATATCCATTGGATATTCAGTGGCACTTAAACGGATAGTAGCGATTTTCAGCTGCTATCTGGATAAGTTATTCAAATAGCAATTTTGACAGCTTTCTTTGTGGCCCAAGCTATCTGGATAACTTAGCTGGATAGAGGCAGAAAATCACTATCTGGCTAAGTGCTGCAGTTATCCGGATGCTGGTAGAAACTACCCGTGCTCTGCCCAAGGGCTGCCCCTTGTACTAACTGGAAAGTGCCATAGCGGTCTGTGGCAATTCTCCGAGGCATTATCCGGACAGTACTGCTGCATAGCTCTCTCAGTGCCCTTATCTGGATAAGGGCTTTCGAAAATTGTCCGCAGTGACTCTTACCATTGACTGTTGAGGCAATTTCCAAAAGGTTTTACATGGAAAGAAACATTTTTATCCACAAAAAATGGATTTGGTAAATCCTGCCTTGACAAGTTTTCTTGAGATCTAGGAACCAGATTTATGAACAATTGGAATTTTTATTTATTATAGATTGTCTATTCACAACGTGCTCAAGATAATGTACTGCAAACTAGTTATGGTGGTGGTCTCTGCATCGCCCACGTGTCCACCTGCAGCCTTTCTCCATTGCCCATGCATCCAATCCTGCAGCCACAGCCTTTCTCCATCACCTTCTTATACAGTCACAGATTCTCGTCAGCCTTGGTTCCATGCTGGCCTACGTCTCCTCCATACACACCTTCGTCAAGCAGAACGCCGCTGGCGTTAAGCATCACACTTCCTCTAACCTGGCTCAATTTCACGAACAACACCGGCACTATCGTTCATCTATTCATCAGGCCAAATTATCATATTTCAGTGATTGCGTTACCAATGCCCCTAATCCCTCTAGATGACTTTTTTCCATGCTTAGGTCTCTCACTTTTCTTCATTCTGGCCCCTCGACCATGCCTTCTCATCCTACCCCTTCTCCTTCACAGTTGGCCTCACATTTTGCGACCAAGGTCCTGGACCTGTGTGCTACTCTCCCTCGCTGTCCCCCTCCACTTTCCTCTCCCCCTCCCCCTCCCCCTCTCCCTCTCCTCCCCCTCCCCCTCTCCCTCTCCTCCCCCTCTCCTCCTGCTTTATCCTCTCTCTCCCATTGCTGGTCCATTTTCACCCCATTACTACCTCATAACTCATATCCACCATTTCCAAAGCCCGCAAGACCACATGTTCTCTCGATCCTATCCCTTCTGGCTGGCTTCTTGAACTCTACCTTTATTTATTTATTTTATTTAACAGTATTTCTATACCGCCTTATCCTATAATCAAGGCGGTGTAACAGCAATACAATCAAAAGTAGTGGACGTGTAATTCATGCAGTGAAAGAAGTGTCATGATTTGCGTGTAAGAAGTTGGTGTATTAGATTAGGTTGAGCTATGTACATTGTGCGCTATTGTACAGCATGAGCTGTAATACATTGTTCTATACAATTAGGGTTTAAGATATATCATGTGCCGTTGTACAATTTCTTATCAGGGTTGGAAGGGGTAAGTTGGTAGTTCCTGTTAGTACGGTTAAGTGACATGTCCATAGTGTTCTATGAACAGTGTTGTCTTCAGCTGTTTGCGAAAGTCTTTGAGGTCCGTTGTCGATCTCAGTTCGTCTGGGAGGGAGTTCCATATTGTTGGGGCAGCCAGGGAGAGAGCTCTCTCTGTGGTGTCCTTGCGTGTTTTTCTGAAGTCACTCGGGGTGTTGACTCTGTTGGAGGTTCCTTTTCTTCTTGGGCGAGTGCTGGTGTCTGGTTGTATGAGGGTGTGCAGGCTGTTGGCTGAAGTGTGGTGTTTGATCTTGAATATGTTTATGATTGTTTTGTATTTGATGCGTGAACTGATTGGGAGCCAGTGTAGGTCTTTTAGAACAGGAGTAATGTATTCATGTCTTGTTGATCCAGATATTATGCGGGCTGCAGTGTTTTGTGCTAGTTGTAGTGGTTTGAGTGTTTGTTTTGCTAGCCCAAGGTAGATGGGGTTGCAGAAGTCCAGTGAGGGAGTAATTAGAGCTTGGCATACTGTACGGAAGTGTTCTGTGGTCGAGGAGGGGTTTAAGTCTTCTGATGATTCTCATCCTGTGGTATGCATTTTTGATTGTTTTGCTTACGTGTGTTTTGAGATTCAGTTCGTTGTCCATGCCCTCCATTCTATCTATAGTTAACTCTTGTCTCACCTCCGGAACTTTTCCTTCACCCTGGAAGCATGCCCTAGTACATCCCATCCTCAAGAAACCCTCCCTTGATCCTCAGTTCCCAGCACACTATCGCCCAGTTTCCAACCTTCCTTTCTTAGCTAAGATCGTAGAAAAGTTTGTTTTCACTCAGCTCACACAATATCTCCAATCCATAAACTTTCTCCATCCGCGGCAATCGGGTTTTCGCCAGGGCTATAGCATAGAGAATGTCTTAGTAGCACTTCTTAATGAACTTTACTCTTCCCATGATAGGGGTGACATTTCGGTGGTGGTTTCTTTGGATCTTTCCGCAGCTTTTGATCTTGTTGATCACTCACTCCTACTTTGTTGCCTCCGGGATGTGGGTCTTCGTGGTACTACCTAACATTGGTTTCATTTTTTTCTTTTCCCCCCCGTTCTTTCTCTGTTGTCTCTTCTGCTTCACAGGTATCCTCGGACCCTATTCCCCTCCCTTGTAGTGTTCCTCAGGGGTCAGTCCTTGCCCCACTTTTGTTCAATCTCTTCCTTGCATCCCTTGCCTTCCGCATTCAACAGTCCGGTTTGTCAGCTTTCTTCTATGCTGACAGTGTCATCATACTGCATCACACTAATTCACTTCACCCCGATCTCGATCCTTTGAACTCTTGTCTCACCCTTGTAGCTGACTGGTTATCTTCAAACTGCCTCCACCTCAGTTTAGCAAAAACTTCTTCCACTTGGTTCACCTTTGGGAATCCCTGTCCTTCACTTGCCCCTACTCTTGGAAATTCTCCAATCCCCATGGTTTCCTCTTTCCGATATTTGGGGGTTCTTATTGATTCTAATCTCACCTTCTGGGACCATATTTCTCACCTTGCCAAGACTTCATACTTCTTCCTCTGCCAAATTCACTCAATTTGTCCTTTTCTTTCCCCCTCTGCCCTGACTACTCTCACTTTATCTACAGTTATCACCCGTCTCGATTTTTGTAACTCCACTCTCGCAGGTACCTCTCCCACTCAGTTACGCTGTCTTCAACTTATACAAAATACTGCAGCTAGGATCATAACCCATTCTTCCCGCAGAGATCACATTACCCCCTTACGTTTCCAATTGCACTGGCTTCCTGTAGAATACCGCATCCACTATAAGATTCTTACCCTAGTGGGGGTGGTAGAGATGAGGACAGTAACTGAATTCAAAAAAGCATGGGACAAACACAGAGGATCTCTAAAGGTAAAAAGGGGACTGTTGTAGTTGTTGTTATGGAAGGACAGACTAGATAGGCCATGTGGTCTTTTTCTGTCATCATATTTCTATGTTTCTATGTTTCTAGTGCACCAAGTTATTTATACTCACACGCCACAGTACCTTGCCGATCTGCTTGTGCCAACCTCTGAATGTTATTAGTGATTGTGAACCGCCCTGATGTAATAAAGGGCGATACATCAAGAATAAATAAACAATAAACAAACAAACAATAAACAATACTGCTACTTATCATATGTATAGCTCTATAAGATGTACGCAGCAGTGTACATGTGTATGTAAGAGACAGTTCCTGTTCTAAAGAGCTCCATTGCCCAGGCACCTCCTAAACCATCACAGCCTCAGCTTTACCACTTACCCTAGCAGCCTCTTTCCCATTCTCTCTCCAGCAGTAGCCTCTCTAAGGGTTTTCTTCCTCCCCCTAACATAAGAACAGCCAAACTGGGTCAGATCAAAGGCCAGTGCCCTTTTTTTCAACAGCAGCCAATGCAGGTCACAAGTACCTGGCATATCCCAAAAATAGCCAGTTCTATGCTACTATGCCCAGAAATAAGCAGTGGTTTTCTCTGGGACTACCTTAATAATAGTTTATCGACTTTCCCTCCAGCAATTTGTCCAAACTCTTTTTAAACCCAGCTACACTACCTGTTTTTACCATATCTTCTGGTAGCGAGTTCCAAAACTTAATTATATGTTGAGAGAAAAAATATTTTCACCTATTAGTTTTAATATACTACTTTGTGCTTCATGGTGTGTCTCCTAGTCCTGGCATTTTTCGAAAAATTAAACAATCGGTTCACGTTTACCTATTACAACCGCTCAGGCTTTATAGTTCTCTATTGTATCTTCCCTCGGCCATTTCTTCTCCAAGCTCTTTAGCCAACCTCTTTAGCCTTTTTTCATAGGAGAGTTATTACATTCTCTGTTATTTTCATTGCCCTTCTCTGTACCTTTTCTCATGTCGCTCTGTGCAGGTGACTCCACTTCTATGAAATTATTTGTTTGTTTTGATAACATCTTTTTGTTATATAAGGATCCTCTATGTCTGTCCCATGCCTTTTTGAATTCTGTCACTGTTTTTGCTCCCACCACCTCCTTCGGGAGGGTATTCCAGGCATCCACCATCCTTTCCATGAAAACATATTTTCTGATGTTGCTTTTAAGTTTACCTCTTTTGCAGCGTCATTTGATGCCCTCTAGTTCTACAGTTTCCTCATCTTTGAAAAAGGGTTTGTTTGTTTGTTCAATAATATCTTTTAAGTATTTAAATGTCTGTATCATATGTGATTCTCAGATACAGCGGTATAGAAAAATAGCTAAATATATAAATATCCCAACTGTTCCTCTTCTCCTCTAGGGACTACATATTTAGGTCTTCAAGCTTCTCATACATTTTCTGACGCAGGCCCCATATTATTTTGGTCACTTTCCTGTGAACGATTTTAAGTGTTTTTATATTCTTTTCAAGGTATGGTCTCCAAAACTGAACACAATACTTCAAGTGAGACCTCACCAACGACCTGTTCACAGACACTAATACCTTCTTCTTCCTGCTGGTTATTCCTCTCTGTATGCAGCCTAGCATCCTTCTGGCTTTGGTCACCACCTTATCACGTTGCTTCACCACCTTGAGATCCTCAGACACTGTCACCCCAAGGTCCCTATTCTGGTCTATACAACTAGTCTCTCGCCCCTGCCGCATACTGCTCTTCTGGGTTTCTGCATACCAAGTGTATCCCTCTGCATTTCCTTGCATTAAATCTGAATTGCCAAGCATTAGACCATTCTTCTAATTTCTGTAGATCTTTTCTTATGTTGTCTTCTCCCTCTGAGGTGTCCACTCTATTGCAAATCTTTGTATCATCTGCAAAACAAGCAAACTTCCTTTTAACTCTTCAGCAATATCACTCACAAAGTCCCAGGTCCGATCCTTGAGGCTTTTCGCTACTCACCCTCCTTTCTTCAGAGTGAATTCCATGCACCACTACCCTCTGTAGTCAGTCAACCAGTTTCTGATCACTTCACTATTGGGATCCACCCTTAGGTTGCTCAGTTTATTCACAAGCTCCTACTTTTGAGTCTTGCCATTTATCCCTGCTCTCTGTTTTACATCTCTCAATCAGTTTCCATTCTACAATAGGACATTGCCTCCTATGCCATGACTTTATCATTTCCTCAGGAGTCTCGTGGGAGTCAAATGCTTTCTGAAAGTCTAAAGACAATATATCAACTGGCTCACCTTTATCCACATGTTTATTCATGCCTTCAAAGAAATGGAGCAGATTGGTGAAACAAGGTGATTTGCTGATCTTTAGTTTGTTCTACTACATCTTCCAGGTTCACTGAGATTTGATTCAGTTTTTCTGACTCATTACCATTAAAACCCTTTCCGCTATGGGTAGTTTCCTCACATGTACTTCAGTAAAGACCGAAGCAAATAATTCATTTAGGGGCATGTTTACTAAAGGATTTTTAGTTTTAGTGCCATCAAATCAGTGCTGACTCCTGGTGACCCAACTACCTCTGTGTTTTCTTGGCAATGTATCATTGGAAGTAGATTGCCTGGCCTTTTCTTCCAAGGCAATGGAGGGTAAAATGAGATGTCCAAGGTAGCAAGGAGTGCCAGTGGGAATTGAACTCTTGATCTGCTGGATACTAGGCAGTTGCTCTAACCACTTGGCTACTTGTCCATGCTGTTGCTAGAGGTCAATGCATGTTAAGTGCTGCCACTGCCCATTTATTTCTGAAGGCCACTGTAGCACTTAATGCATGTTAATGTGTATTAACCTTTAGTAGACATGCCCCTTAATCTCTCATTTATGGCCCGAGTGCTCCTTTTATCCCTTGATCAACTAAAGGTCCAACTGACTCCTGTGCCAACTTTTTGCTTCGGATGTACCTGAAAGAGTTTTTATTTCGAATTTTTGTCTTTATGGCAAGCTTCTTTTCAAATTCTCTTTTTGCCTTATCAGTGCTTTGCATTTAACTTGCCAGTACTTATGCTCTTTCCTATTCATTTGATTCCTTTTTCCATTTTTTGAAAGATGTTTTTTGTCTCTATTAGCCTCTTTCACTTCACCTCTTAACCATGCTGGCTGTCATTTGGCCTTCCTTCTGCCTTTCTTTATGAGTGGTTTACATCTGGTCTGGGCTTCCAAGATTGGGTTTTTTTTAAACTAATGTTCATGCCTGATGTAAACTGCTTCCTTTGGCAGCTGCTTCTTTTAATTTTTTTCTCACTGTTTTCCTCATTTTATCATAGTCTCCTTTTTGAAAATTTAATACTGAAATAGTATATTTCCTCTGTATATTCACTAGTTATAAAGTCTAATTGATCTTATTATGATCACTAGTGCCAAGTGATACTAAATCCTGTGTTCCACAAAGGGTGAAACTAAAGTAGCCCCTTCTCTTGTCTGTTTCCAAACCAGCTCCTCTATGAAGCAGTCATTTACTTCATCTAGGAACTTAACCTACCTCGCATGTCCTGATGTAATGTTTATCCATTCAATACTGGGGTAACTGAAATCATCTATTATTGTGCTGTCAAATTTGTTAGCTTCCCTAATTTCTGATAACATTTTATCAACTGTCTTTTCAGCGGACAGTAGTATACCCTAACTCATAACTACTACCAACCATTCTTCAGATATATTTTATTTTATTTATTTATTTACATTTCTTATATACCGCGCTATTAAAATCAGTGCGGTTTACAGTGAACAGAAACAGTATTACAATGTAACAAAAGCACATTGTGTTTACAATGAACAGGGTAATAAATTTGGGTGAGAACTAGTTACAGCACATTTACAGATTTAAGAATATTCACAATTGAGCATAACTGACGATAACGGAGGGTTCATGCAAGGGGCACGCAAACTATCCATTCTCACGCTGGGTTAAGGTATTAGAGCAGTTAGGGAGGGGGGTCCGAGGGCTTGTCATATGTTTGCCTGGGTTGCTTTCTGGGTAGTGTTTTAGGAATAGATGGTATTTTAGCGCTTTTCTAAATGGGGCAAGGCTCGGAATAGCTCGAATTTCAGAGGGGAGGGCATTCCAGGCTGTGGGTGCATAAACAGAAAAAGCCCTATTGGCTGTTACTTTTAGGCACTTTGTCATTATCTTAGGGATTTCTAATGCATTCCGCATTGCAGATCTTCTGTCCCTGTTGCCAGGCATGTTGTTGATTAACCTACTGATGGGTGTGGGGGACTGATTCTTCAGTGCTTTGAATGTCATGACAAGTGCCTTGTAATGGATTCGAGCTTGTAGGGGTAGCCAGTGGAGCTCCTTCATCACAGGCGTAATTTATTTATTTATTTAGTGTACATTTGTAACCCGCTGCTTCCAGTGATCAGCAGCGGTGTCTATACATAGGAGGTTTGGCTGTACTGGCCAGGATTAATTTATATACAATGTGATTTGGGGGGGGGGGATAGAGCACAGCAAGCATAGGGTTACAAGATTTACAGTAGATTGAATATTGTAGTTACATACAGGTACTTAATACATATTTACAGTTAGGGCTTTACAAATGATGACCCTTATATACAAATTTACACATTGCTGAGTTTACTTCAGGAGGTTAGTATATTTCATGTGGTTAAGTTGTAATGTGCTTGGAAAAGATGTGTCTTGAGTAGTTTTCTAAAGTCTTTCAAATCACTGACTTCACGTAGTTCGGTTGGCAATCGGTTCCAGAGTGCTGGAGCTGTAAAGGAGAAAGCTCGGTTGCTGGTGCAAGCATTAACCTTTGCGAAGCACTTCGGGATACAGAGGGTGTTGAGGTTCTGTGTTCTTCTACTTCTATTGCTAGGTAGTTTTGCTATTAGGCTGTTGAGGTGTGATGGCGCTATATCATGTATGAGTTTGAACGTAGTGACTAGGACTTTGTATTGAATGCGGGCTGTGATGGGGAGCCAGTGGAGCTCCATTAGTGCGGGTGTGATGTGGTCGGAGAGGCCCTTCTGCATGATGATTCGGGCTGACACATTTTGTGCCATTTGCAAAATATTGATAGTTTTCTTGGCAGGCCTTGCAGTATGGCATTGCAATAGTCCAGGTGTGGAATGATGAGGGCTTGTGCGACTGATCTGAAGTCAGTATGATCGAGGATGTTACGCAGGGGCTGTATGACTCTTAATTTGTGAAAAATAGCCCGATTGGTAATACGAAGGTGCTTGTCCATATTCAGGTTGCTGTCAAGCATCACTCCCAAATATTTTATCTCTGCTTTGATGTTGTAGATATTATTGTTCATGGTGACTGTTGTCGGGGGCTCGAATCCTGGTTTCCTGGAGATACACATTGCTTCTGTTTTCTTGTGGTTAATGGACATATTATTGCATTGTAGCCAGACTTGAAGCTCGTGTAGGCATTTCTCTAGGTTGCAGAGGTTCGGGTTGTTTACGTCTAGTTGCGTATATAGCATTAGGTCATCTGCGTAGATATGGTAGTTGATGGTATAGTCCTGGAAAATCTTGCATACTGGTTGAAGGTATAAGTTGAATAGGAGGGAGGAGAGGGCAGAGCCCTGTGGAATGCCTTGGGTTTGTGGGAAGGGGGTGGCTTTGACATTGTTGAAATTGACCTGCTGCATTCGGTTTGTGATGTATGAGGAGAACCATTTTAGAGGGGTACCTGTGATGCCTATGGACTCGAGTCGCTTTAGCAGTGTGGGGTGATGCACAGAGTCGAAAGCTGCTGAGATGTCTATGAAAATAAGCATATACATTTTACTCTTATCTTCCAGACCCTTAAGTAGGTTGTCCATTAGGACTAACAGGAGGGTTTCCACGCCGTGGTGCTGTCGAAACCCGTATTGATGCACATCCAGGGCGGTTATGTCATCAATGTGGTTTTGTAGCTGCTGCTGCACTGCCTTCTCAATGATCTTGGCGAGGAAGGATATGCTTGAGATGGGTCGGTAAGAGGTGGGGTCGTCCTTGTTGAGCGTAATGCTAAGGGCTCGACAGTAATGTTACCTGAGTTCACTGTAGTCAGCAGGGCAGGAGGTCTCGGCGAGCTCGACCGTGCCGGGAGCTCTAGCCCAGTGTGTTCCAGCCGTCAGTTCGTTCCGCAGGTTGTGGGTTTTGTCCGTTGACTAGGAGAGCTGCGGTTTGAGTGGGGTGGTGAAGAGACCTGGTTGCGTCGATCCAGGTTGCGCAACGAGGACCACCGCCTAAGGGCCACGCCAAAGGGCCCTCTGGCGAGGCCCTCAGGCGCGGGCCCGCCAGGCGCGGGCGCGCCGGACGGCGCTGCTCTTTATATCTCCGGCTGCCTGCCCCGAGTGGGCAGGGCAGCAGCGGCAGCGGGAGCCTGATGCAGTCCTGTCCCCCGATTGGGGACTCGCTCTCTCCTCAGCTCCCGGCTCTCTCCTCAGCGCCCGACGGCGCTGCTCTTTATATCTCCGGCTGCCTGCCCCGAGTGGGCAGGGCAGCAGCGGCGGCGGGAGCCTGATGCAGTCCTGTCCCCCGATTGGGGACTCGCTCTCTCCTCAGCTCCCGGCTCTCTCCTCAGCGCCCGACGGCGCTGCTCTTTATATCTCCGGCTGCCTGCCCCGAGTGGGCAGGGCAGCAGCGGCGGCGGGAGCCTGATGCAGTCCTGTCCCCCGATTGGGGACTCGCTCTCTCCTCAGCTCCCGGCTCTCTCCTCAGCGCCCGACGGCGCTGCTCTTTATATCTCCGGCTGCCTGCCCCGAGTGGGCAGGGCAGCAGCGGCGGCGGGAGCCTGATGCAGTAATGTGTTCTGACCTTGACACACCTACAAGTACTCTGGCGGCTGAGTTCAAGGCAAGTCGGAGTGGATTCAGGGTTGACTGTGGAAGCCCATGGAGAATGATATTGGCAAAGTCCAAGTGTGGGATCACAAGGGCTTGGAATACAGTCCGGTAGTCAGTGAAGTCCAGGAGAGGTCGAAGAAGGCGTGATGTTCCGATGTTATGGTATACTGCTTTTGCGACATTTTTCACATGTGCTATCATGTCAAGGCGCTGATCTAGTGTGATGCCTAAATAGCGAATTGTGGTGCAATGCACGAAGCATTCACAGAACCCCAAATAAGGATCTAATCATCTGAACGACATGGTCGTGCAGGGTCAGAGAGCTGTCTAACCATACCCCTAAACTAAGATAAAGTCCAGAAACCCCCTTCAAGCTCCTCAAGCCCCCAACAGAGAAGTAAGCCCACCAATTGACCAAGAAGGCGAAAGCCGTAAAGCCTCAGTCTTCTGTAAATTCAGATTAAGATACATGTGGGTGAAACCTTCATGTAACAGAAATATATGCATTAGTCTCAGATGCATCCAGCTCCCCTGAATACAGTGGAACCAGCACCGCCACGTGAAGGTACTTTGAAAGTCCTGGTATGAGCAATTTGTTCTCCCTCCCCCTCTAGAGATGGATAGCAGTTCACTAGCTTTACTGCTGTCTTTTAGGCTGTAGTGTGTGGTACTAGTATTCATATGTTTGTGCTTGAAGGCTCGGATTCCTCCATTGGCTTGAGTGTAGCATTGGCATCTTGCTTCACAGTAGAGTTCATCTGATGAAACTACATTTGCATGTGCTAGCATTCTGCATAGAAGAGACACATGCTCCCTACTTTGTGGGGTTTCTAGTTAGAGGCGCGACCTGCTGCAGAAATAGTGGGCAGCACTTAGTGGTTGACTGAATTACCTGAGAAAGAAAATAATGACATATGGATGTGATTCTGTGGCTGAATAAAAACAGGATGACATTAAAAAAAGAAAAGAGAAAAAAGCCACACCTAATGCCAGTACTGAATATTTGTGTCGCAGTGGTTGGGTGGAGTATGGGCACCAAAAACCACTTTTGATAAATATAGTTTATGAGACTTTGCTGTGGTAAAAGCTGCAAATGGGAAATTTCTTTTTTTTATAGCAGGTATTTTTTGTGAAGAGAAAGAAATTAACATAAGCAAGACTATTGAAAAGGTGTGATGGGGAAATTGAATGTCAGGGGGATATTGGGTGTTGGAGGGGTCAAGGGGAAATGCAGGATGTGTATATGGGGGGGGGAGTATCAGGTGGGGTTCTGTTTCAGATACTGGCACGCTTTTATGTGGCAACTGGACCCTTGTGAGTTCCTGGTCGCAGCAACACAAAGAATGTAAATCAGGTCTACTGTCTTTCATAGGTGCAGTGCCTGAAATAGAATCCCCTGATCATCTCCCCCCTGCATCTGATCCCCCCCTCTGGCCTCCAATCCATTCACCCCCCCATGGCACCTATCGGGGGGTCTCCTTGGTGTCTAGTGGGGGCCAAGAGTGATATTAGTCGCTCCTGATCCTTTGGCACCATATTCAAATGGTGGCACCAAATGAAACAAATGAAATGAAATGCACTTGCCATTTCCACCTACACCACTGGCACTGCGCTCTTCATTGAGCCGGACGTCCCAAAGATGCAGAAGGAAACGACTGGGCCTCTCAAAAAAACTACCCAAAATGTGATTAGGAAAAGAATCCTGAATTGCATTAAATCCATTACAGATCGTACTAGGGTCAATATAGTGCATATGTAGATTTTTGATAAAGTTTTACTCAGTGACCAGTAGGACAGTATGTCAATTGGATAATATTTCATTCACCCTTTGCCCTGAGCACTGTATCAGGCAGTAAATGAGATGTGGACATTAATCCCATAACATGGGCATTTCCAGGTAACACTTTCTCCAATAAAACAAAATTGCTTGATTTCCGACTTGTTCCCTTTAGACCTGATGACATACATGCACCAACAGAATTTACCGTAGTTCTAATGTCAGAATCTTTCATTTGAGCTGTGTGAATTAAATTTGCAATGCAAGATTAGTTGAGAACATTTAATTGGGACGCTTATTTGGAAATTTTCTTCAGCAAGGTATCAACGAAGGGTTGGCCAAACCACCAGATAAACCAGGCAGTTGCTTAGGTTAGCAGCTCCTATTGGGGCAGCAAAGAGCAACTACGGTCAAAGCAAAGCAATGAGTCAACAGCCACACAAACTCAGAGTCATCAGTGCATTCTTTTATCTGCAGGAAGAATGGGCATAGCAGATATTGAAAAGGTACAGAGAAGAGCCACCAAAATGATAAAGGGGATGGAAGGATACCCCTATGAGGAGAGGCTTGTTAGAGGTCTTCAACCTGGAAAAGAGATGGCTGAGGGGAGTTATGATAGAGGTCTATAAATTAATGAATATAGTAGAACGGGTAAACATAGATCAATTATTTACACCATCAAAAAGTAGAAAGACTAGGGGACATGCAATGAAGCTACAATGTAACCTGTTTAAGACTAATAAGAGAAAATATTTTTTCACTCAAAGCATAATCAAACTCTAGAACTTGTTACCGGAGAATTTAGTAAAAGCTGTTAGTGTAGCTGGGTTTAAAAAAGGTTTGGACAAGTTCCTGGAGGAAAGGTCCATGAACTATTATTAAAGAGAACCCAGGAAATTTACTGCTTGCCCCGTTATAAGCATTATGGAATGTGTGTGTCTTTTTGGGAAACTGCTAGGTACTTGTGACCTGGCTTGGCCACTGTTGGAAAGAGGATACTGACCTTGATGGACCTTGGTCTGACCCAGTATGGCATATCTTATGGTCTTATATGTAAAGAGTCCATTTACCTTTGTAGGTGCCTCATTATGCATATATTTTCAAAATAATGATGGATGTTTACTAAATTAGGTTAATTTAACAAATAGTTGCAAATAGCCCATGCTGTTAGCCCTGCTTAGTAAACATACCCCATAGTTTAATAAACTTAGACGTGATGCTGGAAATCAGTGATGTTTCTGAGATCAGGTGGGGATGTGCAAGTTCCTGGGAATACCCCGGACATGCCTCCACCATACCCTCGTTCAGACTTAGATGTCCTCGTGCTGGGGATGTCCCTAGAGCCAGATTCTAAAATGGCTCTGGAGACATCTCTGTGCTTTGGACATCTCTATGCCCAGTTTCAGACATCCAAAGCATGCATAAGGCTTCCAAAGTGATCCATGCCCAGATTTAGGCATAGGCAAAGTAGGCAACTGTCTCTGGTGCCAAATTTTGATAGGCACCAGAGCGTTGCTGCTATCGCCATGCCTTGAAATGAGTCTCCTTACCTCTTCCACTGTACTTTATATATCCTGCATTAGTGTGCACTACGTTTTTCTCAAGTAACTCTCATGCACTTTGATAGGCCCTGTGATGCCCCATCCATTGTATTGGTTTCTATCATGACAGGAAGCCTATGCTGGAGGAGGATATCTGACGGTTTCTCTGTTATTTGTTTGTTTGTTACCAGCTGTATAGCTTGCTTTGCAAGAGTTGATTGAATGGAAGTTAGAGTGAGTTTGTTTGCTTAAGGATTATTAATTCTACTCCTCTTATTTTGAGATCTTTGATTAAAGGAGGAGGAGGTGGGCATCGCTGAACCTATTGACGCATAAGTGCCAGAACACTGTAGGCTAGAGAGTTGCTTAAGAGAAAAGTAGTGTTGGCTGCTATGGAGGATTTAAGATACAAAGCGGAGGTAAAAGGGAGAATCTAGGAAAGGGGAATTATTGGGGCAGGGGGCAGAGAGAGCAACAGCACTCCTCTTTGCCTGTGGGCATCCACAACTTAAATCTGATCCTTTATCCATATAGCAGTGCCACTATCCAGATAGTTCATCACTCCTCCCCCGCTGCACTCACGGAGTTAATCTGTAAGGATATTAGTTGGCACTATCCGTTCATTGCTGCTGAATATCCTGGTCAGTGGTACTTATTCAGATAGTGGGTGCTGCTATCCAGATAAGTGCTTCTGAATATTGACCTGAATAAATATAACCCTCTTTCCTAACTAACAGAGCATCAACGGGGTAATTTTATAAGAGACTTGGATTTGGTGGCGGTCAAGAAGACGTGATTCATGAATGACCATGACTGGAATATAATTATACTGGTCTATAATCTAGTCAGGAAGGAAGAGAAAGGACAAGATAGGAAGCAAGGGAGGAGAGGTTGTGCTATATGTGTAAAAAATTGTATTCAAGCAATGGAATTGCAGGGTTTATAAGGGAAGGAGGAGGCACAGTGGGTTAATCTGGAAAGAGGGCGTGGAACATCTGTTTACACTAGTGTGATATACAGAGGACCAGGGAAATCCATTATTTACCTTGGGATAAGCAATGTGGAATCTGTGTACCTTTTTGGGAACCTGGCAGTTACCTGTGACCTGGATTGGCCACTGCTGGACCCCGGGCTTGATGGACCGTTGGTCTGACACAGTATGGCATATCTTATACTCTTAGATCTCCTTCACAGGCAAAAGAAGTGGACGGAGATTTTATTTATTTATTTATTTATCTACACTGCTTATATATCTTGCTTGCTGACTTTTTAAAAGAAGGTCATTGAAGCAGTGGACATTACATTCATAACAATAAAACGCCCTTGAAGACATTCAGAATATTGCTAGATGATTTCAGTATGCCTGATGTTGATTGGGACATTCTTGCTGTAGTGTTGTCTAAAAGCTGGGGGAACTATTCTGGCAGCTGATAGTAGAATCCATGTGGGAGGGGCCATACTGGACCTAGTGCTCATGAATGGCAAAAATGTTTCTGATGATGTAGTGGGTGATATTGGCATTCTTCCTATGATCCACTCTTCAAGCAGAAGTGTATCTGCTGAGTCATGCTGGCTTTCAGAAGATTTCTTTGATTTATAGTCAGCAGTGTCTCATTTGCTGACCTTAGCCCCAGAGCAATGGGCTAAGATCCAGAAAAGCCAGGTTCATATCCTACTGTCACTTTGTATGATCTTGGGCAATTCACTTAACTCTCCATTGCCTCGGGTACAAACAGATTTTAAGCCCTCTGGGGATAGGAAAATACCTACTGTACCTGCATGTAACGCACCTAGGACTTCTGAGAAATGTGTGAGCTTGATCCAGTTTCCCTTCCCTTATCCATAGATAGATACATGCACGCTGTACCACTCAGACATACTGAATTCACATATAGCATTAGTCACAACACAAAGGAGGTCGCTTTAAAAGCCTTCCCATGTCCAAAAAGCAGCATTGAGATGTGTAGAATGAAATACACGCCTCAGTGCCATTTCAGGACCTGCTTTCTACAGATGTGGGAATGCTCACCACGTCAAAAGAGCTAGGGGGAGTGGTGGGGTGAAGAGTGGGAGTGGTGTGAGCAGGGCCAGCTATGGACATGTGAATTCTCAATTTTAGAAAAGCAATCCACATCTGGAAAAATATGAGGACGTCGGCATTTACATCTGCCGCAGGCATGAATAAGTGCAGGGGCAGATGCCCATGCCGACGTCACCCCCTCCCCTCCCCATAACACAACTTCAACCCCAGAAATACACCCTGGCAGCCCCCTCCCACACCCCACCTGAAGCAAATAGCCAATCTCCATCTCACTGCCACTGAAGCAGATATCTGATCCCCCCCTCCCACTACCACCCATAGCAAATAGTCAATCTCCATCTCCTACAGGTTGCCCCCGGTGAGGCTGTGACAAGCCCCTCTCCCTGAATGCACCTGAATATAAAAAGTGAGGCTCCCACTGATTCCTCCCTCCCCCCCCCCCTGAGCTTACCAGGGTTGTTGGTGTATAGTGGCAGCTGGAGCAAGGCAGCAATTGAAAATGGCACTGCAGACCCCTAGCACTCATCACATGGCACCGCCAGTATCACGCCATTGCTGCAAGGGATCGGTGGTGCCATTTTCATTTGTTATCTCATGCCGAGCAGGGGCGAGTGAGCCTCACTTCTGCTCCTACTATATGCCAATGACCCTGGTAAGCCCAGGGGTAATCAGTGGGTGGGGAGGATCATTGGGAGGGGGTCTGACTTGTTATATTCAGGTGCTTTTGGGGAGGGGAGCTTGTTGCCATCTCTGGGGGGGAACGTCCAGAAGAGGGGATATCAGCTATTTGCTTTGAGTGGGGGTGGAAGGAGAATCAATGCCTGCTTTGGATGGGGTGGGAGAAGGCTGCCAGGGAGTGTTCCTGGGATTGAGGATGTGGGGTGGGGAAGGGGGCCTGGCCCTATAGTGCTGCACTGGTATGTCTTTGTGCCGGTGCGCGATTTTAGGAGGTTGCTCCCAGGTCTAAGTGGAGATTTCCGCAACTTTTTTTCCCTATGTGCAACCTCCTGCCCGATATGCAGAAGCATGCCCAGGCAATCCTGCAACCTTTTCACAAGGGGCTCTATGTTTAACAGAACCTATGATACAATACTGGTCTAATTTACTATTATCATGTTTGCTGCATTGCCTCCACTCTTGTAAGTCTGCAGTGGGTCCGGCGGTTGCTACCTACCAGGCCAAAGTCTCTTGATAACAACTGCATTGCAAAACTTCGGCCCAGCAGGCAACTGCTGCCAGGTCCGATGGAGACTTACAAGAGCGTAGGGAGCGCAGCAAACATGGTAAAGTAAGTTGCTACTGCCACTACATGAGGAGGCCATGGGGGGGGGGGAGGGGGGCAGGGGAAAACTGCTATGACAATGGGGGGCCCTCCACACAATTTTACTTGGGGGCCCCTCATTTGAACTTACGCCACTGCTTTAAGGGGAATTTTAGAAAGGACAAGGAGAGGGGAATTCTCACGTCCATCTCAGGACATGGAAAATTTGCTGTGCTGCCTTACTGCCGCTATGTGGGTCCCCTTCCTGCCCAGACCTCTCTCGCATTGCGGGAGCTGCTTGGGCAGAATTTACGCCACTGCCTTAAAGAGCGCATATATTTCTCCCCACTCACCCCCCCCCCCACCACCTCTGATACTCTATTGATAGACGCTTTTCCATTTCTGTCTACGGAGTCCTCCAGAAAGCCGTGCCGGGTCTGCGGATGGAGGCAGGGGAAACACACCATTGTGTCACGCTGCGCCCATCTGCACATTTCAACTTCTTTGTATGTTCTTTTTTTATTAATAAGTTGTGTTTTCTTGCCTATCGTGTTGCTGTTTCTTGTTCTTGAAAAAGACCAGGATGGTGGTCTGTAAGAATTTTAAAATAAATAAAAACAGGGCCCTGGATATATTTACATCTGAAAGTTGGTGACCACAAAGGGCTGAGTTCTGTATGTTTCTGTAAAAAAATATGCAAGATGGAATAATTAGGGCTGATATTTGCGGGACCATGAGCTTCTTTGGTAACTCTGATATTTGTTTAGAGCCAGTGATTCTAGACTATTTGTGTTGGTTGGATCTGCTTCCTCTCCCAGTGCAGGTCACTTTTTATGTGATGCTTTTCTATGATATGATATGATAAGGCAGAAAGAGAGAATTGAGCATTTAGGAAATGTATTTCATCGTTCCCTGAGTTCACACAATGCCATGGTACTAGATCCTTCAGTCTCTGTGCTACTGTCACAGCAAAGAGAGTCACAGTCACAGCCAGTTTCTTCAGAACTTTATTTCCTAAAGATTTTCTCCTTTTTTCACCATCTATGTATTTCCCTCCCTGGAGCCATGGTGACTCTGGTTTCTTGCTGGCTAGTGGCTGAAGAGGATCTTCGGCAAGAAAGTGCCTGCTCCTCAGGCAAGGTTCTCTTTTGTACCGTCAGCAATCTGAATATCAGCTTTGCAATGTTAGGCCCAGATCAGAGACTGAAGCCTGAGTTTTGCCATCCTTTAGGATACAGCACTTATATCCAAGGCACAGGGCCCGTCCAACTTTCTAACCTCAAATTTTAAAACCAGTGGTACTATTTATTCAGTTTCTTCATACTATCAACTTTCATGAACTTGATTGTTTCTTCTTTGTCTTATCCGTAGGTCTCCTTTCTATTTCTCTAGCTCTAATTATGTTTTATTTCTTATATTTACAGAATGTACTGACGTGACACCTACAGTTTAGTCAAAGGTCAAAATAACAGCATCTTGATTTACTTACATTGTGACTGGGGAGACAGCTAAACATGGAAGGAGCTTTCAAAAATGTTAAGGGGCATATTTACTAAGATGCACACTGGTAGCGCACACTTATGCTACCAAATTAGCGTGGAGGCCCGTGCTAATTTTTGGGGGCGTTTGCATCCATCCCCTTGCCAAAAGCGCCATGCTAACGTGCAACACCACCTATGCTAAAAGCAACAGGCACAGAGTGTGCCCAAAACACCCACGCTAACCGCAACCCGCTGTCAGTGCCCACGTTACACCCTTAAACTACCCAGTCCCCTTCCATCATGTGCTAGCCAGTTAGTGTGGGATTTTTGGCATTGGGCACGTGCACTTTAGTAAACATGCTGCTATGTATTAAGACAAGAGAAGAAATGTACAGTCAGAATAAAGATGGATATCTTAATGATCTTGTTTGCATCCCCACCTAAATATATTGGGTAGGCTTATTTATTTTTGCTTGTTCTGTTGCTTTAAGTACTACCGTCATTCAGAAATATTTTAAAAATTGTTTTCTGTGTTGGCATCACAATGACGCATCTATGACTTTAAAACAATGGGATGCATTCTAGCAGAGCTAATCTCATACTTAGGGGATTTGTTTTCAAATAGCTTTCTCGTCCACTTAGAAGAGTGGACCCCATTTAAAAAACAGGACCCTGGACATATTAAGAAAACATTAATTTAAGTGTGATAAATTTACATTCCAAGCACTTTATATACAAACTAAATCATAATTTTTCTATATTCCTTTTTGTAGGAAATTCCACTTTTTTGGATGACCATGGCCCTCCGCCTCCTAAGGTAAGAAATAGGTCCTTTATTTCTCACATGTCTTAAAACATAAAAATGGCCAGTTTGGATCCACAAAATAGGATCTTAGAAAAATCAGATCATGCTTAGCTCCATTTTTTTCTGATTCAGCAAAATATATTTATTTCAGCACTTGCTTACCTGCTCTAGAACTTTTCATGCAAGAACTTAGCAGAATTTTCAAGTGCATTGGAAATCCGGTGGCTTTTTATTGCTGCTATTACATTTTAATGAGCATTCCATATAATGAAAGGAATTTAATACTGTAGAAAATGAACTCAAAGTCTTAGCTATATAACTACAACAGATCTGGGGGTTTTATTTTGGGGGGAGGGGCTCTTTCCTACTGTTCTTTCAGCCTCCCAGTTCAATCAAAACTGGGGCTGTTATCTGGCACTATGAACCTTCATTTGCAATTGCTCAGGAATTTTTTTCCCGCTATTTATATCCTCTTCCAACTCGCCAGTGACAGTCCTCTGCTGGGAGGTTGGAAGCAATCCACATGGGCTCCTGCACTCATGGGCCCCAAATCTGGCCACTAGGTGTCACCATTACAAAACAGTTTCCTTTTTCCCTTTATGTGCCACTATCACACTTCTCTCTCTTGCTCCCTTATGTGAGACAGCTGACGATGCTAGTTACAGGGTACCATGTAATGAGAAAATGCAGACAATGAGACGATATGGAGCATGGTTTTGCATTTATATGATTTTGAAAAAAAAGGTCCTGGGAGATTTATTTATATTTATTTATTTGGTTTTATATACCATGCTCTTTTAGTTCAGTGTGGTTTACAGTAAACAACTTAATACATAGAACAGGTTTACATTGAACAAGTAACAAATAACAGAGCTTACAATTAGAATGGAACAACAGTATAATTCGTAACAGTATGAACATAGTTTTAGTGATTGCTAAAGACATTAACTGTTTACAGTCATTAAGGGGAGAATGGAAACTGAACTAGAAGGAGGCGAGGTAATAGTCTGCACTAGAAAAAGGCATGTTAGTGGTGGGCTATGTGATGTGGTCAAAGTAAAGCTGGAAAAGGTATGTTTTTATTGCTTTTCTAAAGGCGGACAGGTCAGTGATAAGCCAAATTGGAGCAGGGAGTGAGTTCCAGAGTAGAGAGGCAAATAAAGTGAAGGCTCTATGCCTAACATATTGGGAGGTTTGACTGGCCAGAGAGGGAATGACAAGGGTATTTGTCATGTTCGTTCTCCTGCATCTGCTGTCCGGTGTCCAATGTTTGAGGACTTCTAAGGCGGTAGCAGAAAGCTGGTGAAGGGTTTTGGATTCAATAAGGAGGGCTTTGAGCTTGAGGCGACCAGCTATAGGAAACCAATAAAGCTGCATTAGTAGTGGTGTCACATGCTCGTATTTGAAGACACTATAGATGGTCCGTGCAGCCATATTCATGGCCATTTGTAATGGGTGGAGAGTGTGGGCAGGAAGACCGTGTGGGCAGGAAGACCGTTAGCGTAGTCGAAGCGAGGCATAATGAGAATTTGGAAAACATCGGAAGTCCGTAGGTTCAAGTAGTGGTTGAAGCTGACGGAGGGAGCGGATTTTGAGATAAACAGCTTTGGTGATGTTGTTTATGTGTGATTCCATATTAAGGTGCGGGTCCAGTGTAATGCCTAGGTAACGGACCTCATGTTTAGTTTTCAGTTCGGCATCCTTAACCTGTATTGTAACTGGTGGTATGAAGTTTGAATCCTTTGAGATGAATAATACTTCAGTCCATCTCTGCTCCATCTCTCCTCCTAAAAGCACTTTTTCAATTAAAGCAATATAACATAGCCAGGCCTTTTTCTCTCTATCGTATGGTCTTGTTGTCATGAATGGTCTTGGCTCTAAATGCTATAGGTAACTGACTGGGCAGCTGTGTCAAAGTAGGTTGGAATAATTGCAGCTGCTTTCTCCTGTGACGAAAGTGGTACTGTCTCTTTAGAAACTTCTAGAAAGACTCTCAGAACTGTCCCGCCTTGGCATTATTTTCATATTTCCCACAAATCAAGCATGATAGAGTGAAAGGGAGGAACATGGCGTGCCCAGGCTTCCATGAATAAAGAGAAAAAGACAAGTGCCCTTTGGCAAACCCTGAATATCCACTGGAGACCCAGAACTGTGGGAGTGAGTCAGATCCCACTGGCAATGTCCATCCAGTCAGCAGCATCTTCTCACTAAAGAGCTTCTGATCTCAGGTGTTTAGAATCAGAAAATCTCTGTAACATAAGACATAAAATAAAAAAAATAAATAAAAGGTAGGACACATGGATGGATACAAACTGTTCTTATGTTAACCATTTAATGTTTATAGTTATTATAACTTTATTATCCTTGTACACTGCTTTGAATGATTTTGTTAGGGAAGCAGTCTAGAAATTGCTTGACTAAATACATCACTGAATTTTCTCTTTGTTATTGAGGTCAAATTTTCAACTACCTGTCAGTAAAAATAGATCTTTGCTACTTTGCGACTAAACATTAATAAGTACCAAGCATCTGGAACATTCTTTGAAAAAAAAAAATTTCTTCTTAGTCCAAGCTACTGTGATGAATAATCCAGTGTTCTCCAGGAGCAAGCAGGAAATCAGTCCTCACTTATGGGTGACATCGGCACCGATGGAGCCCGCGCGGAGCAATTCCCCAGCTTTCAAAGAAAGCCTTTGGGCATGCGTGGTCCTCTTCCTGCCCAAGGGTGCCATCTTGCTCAGTCTCCCTTTTTCTGCAGAGCCCTTCGGACGCACGTCCTCATCCCTCAGAAAAAGTGTTTCATTCTCCGGCCTCTTATTTTCCGGTTGCACCGGTCCTCTATCCATCCTTCCTCTTGCTCCTATCCCTTTTGAGCAAAGGGGACATTTTTTCCTAACTTTTGTTGTTTGCGGGCTTCACGCCCTTTTTTTCTCCTAGCCGCTGGCCGCGTGGGTCTTCGACCTCGTGGGGGTTCTTTTTGCCCCAATGGCCACCGGTTTCAAAAAATGCGATAGATGCTCCAAGAACATGTCGCTTATGGACATCCATGACTGTTGTCTGCAGTGTCTCGGAGCCGACCATGATCCAGAGCTCTGTTTTCTTTGTAAGAAAATGTCCTTCAAAGCCCTGCTCGGTTGTAAGCTGAAGACATTTTCCAAAAGGCTGCCTCAGAATCCCCGGTGGCACCCTCGGTCATCTTTCCATCGGTGGGATCCCCCACCTTGGCTCTGCGCTCAAGATGGCACTCCGACCAGGGGTGGCGTAAGAAGAAGAAGACCTCAAAGTCGCTGTCGGAGGCTCCTGACAAGTGCGAGCGCTCCTGCGCTCGGTTGCTTAGCCCCCCTCGGCGTTTCCAAGAGTCGGACAAGGAGCAGCCTTGTAAGGTACCACGAACAGACCCTGAGGCCCCAAGCGATGGTGCCAGGTCTCCTGAGGGTCGTCCTGGCAAGGACTCCTTCTCCTCCTTGACGCTTGACCCGGTGACTCTGTTGTCGGCGTCGCAAGGCCCCACGCCCATATGGGAGTCCCATGTGCTGGCTCTAGAACACAGCGTTTCTGTGTTCATAGCTTCCTAGCAGGCGCTTGTATCCAGCTTCACTCGAGAGGGACAATAAAATCCGCCCTGGAAACCCCTGAGAGCCATGAGCCTCGTGAGGGTCCTCGGCATCGGTCTCGCTCCCTTTCCCATTCCTCGGGGGCGAGATCCTTCAGGGCCTCCGGCTCCAAATGGGCCTCGGCCTCCAGGTGAGGCGACCAGCCTGAATCGGACTCCTCTTCTAATTTCTTGGACTGGGAGTCAGATGGAGATACTTCCCCTGAGACCTATACCAATTGGGACCTCCAGCCGGACCGTCCTTGCCAGCGGCGTTCGCTTCCTGAAGACAGCTCCTTCTCGGTGTTCGTGTGGGATGTGGCACGGGCTCTCAACCTGGCTACCCAGGCTGAGGAGGAACTTCGAGCTGAGGAGCTCGATATCTTGCAGTATGAGTCCCCTCCTCGGGAATCTCTAGCTGTCCCGGTTCCTCCTATTCTGTCCAGGCTGCTACTCCGCATGTGCGAAACCCCTGCATCGGTCCCCATCGTGAGCAAGTGCCTTGATGCGATATACAGGATCTAGTGTGGCCCTGGGTTCAGGAAAACCCAACTCCCCCACACTGCCATGGTGGTGGAGTTGGCTATGAGAAAACAAAAGAGCCCGAAGTCACATTCTTCGGTTCTGCCAGGCAGGGCGTTGAGAGCCCTCAATGCCCTAGGCTGCAAGGCCTATCAAGGGACCATGCTCATGCCGTATTTAGGCTGCCATCTCCTAACACACTCTTGTCAATTTGGCTAGCAGACTGCATATCTTTTGCTTATGCAAGCCTGAGCATTGATGGTTATGTCACGGCTCACAATGTCGGAACTATGACTGTGTCAGTGATCAACATGTTTTCGGTATCCATGGAGGAGATCTGCAGGGCTGCGATGTGATCTTCTGTCCACATATTCACAGCTCATTACTGTCTGGATGTTGATTCCTAACATGATAGCAACTTCTGCCAAGCAGTGCTCCATCATTTCTTTGAGAATTAGATTCCAACTCCTTCCCTTCATCCCTTCTGTCTGTCTAGGCTACCAAAAAAATATACTCCTTAGTGTTGCTGTATGCTGAAAATGATGAATCAGTCGAGTCCCTTAGAGGGACTACCCATGCTGTTGTTCTCCAGTTCAGTTGCCCCTGTTGGGCTCTTGGCCTTCTCTGTTTTCGGTAGCCTGTAGCTTGGGAATCCCATACATGAAGACTTATTTCCTGCTTGTCCACAGAGAAAGCATAGTTACTCACCTGTAGCAGGTGGTGTTCTCCCTGAAATACAGTAATAAGTCCTCCCAACCCTCCCACCTCTCCGAGGAGGAGTTTTCTGGCTACTGCTTTCATATTCTATTGGAGAAGATGGTGCCATGGCAGGCGAGAAGGCAGGCTTGCAGGCATGGTGGAGCCTCCAAACACTTCTATTAGAAGCTGAGGAGCGTTCCTGTGTGGCGCTGCACCGGTGACATCACCCATACGTGAGGACTTATTCCTGCTTTCCACGGAGAACACCTGCTACAGGTAAGTAACTACGCTTTACAAGCTATGAAGATCCCAGTTTGCCCATTCCTTATCAAGTGGGCTCTACCCTGATTTAGTTTGGTTGACATAACAATTTGGCTTTAAAACTATTTCAGTAAGGAGTTACCGAGAGTCTGTTCCATTTCATCATGATATTAACCACCTTGATGTTTTATGTAAGTAAGGTGGGATATCAAATTTATATGTACAAATACAGAATTTCTCTGCTTTTGACTTGTCTGAAATCCTCTATTGGCAGTCTGCAGAATGCTGCTGTTGTAGGACTTCAGTGTCCTTGTCAGCATTATGTTGTCCATTAGAGTTGTAGGTTGGTGCAACTTACAGTGGGATACTATTCCTCTGTCGCTTCTGATTCCATGTTCTCTAAACACCTTTTCCTCC
Organism: Ichthyophis bannanicus; assembly: GCA_033557465.1. Classification (NCBI taxonomy): domain Eukaryota; kingdom Metazoa; phylum Chordata; class Amphibia; order Gymnophiona; family Ichthyophiidae; genus Ichthyophis; species Ichthyophis bannanicus. Next base: position 553,617,570 of record CM066033.1, read on the forward strand.
CAAATTCTTTCTCTTCAGTTCACTGTTAATAGCAATGGCAATACGGCTGGCAGCTAGTTGCTAAGTATTTTTATTCTAGTCATACGTAACAGATATGTCCCGTCATATTAAGAGCCATATTTCTTTCTATTGGAATAGATGTTATAACATGTTGCAAAAATAATAGGTTTTTTTTTATATTTTTAAGAACTGTATTTAAATTATGGTAATAAAAATGTCTCTGTCCCAATTAGGAATGTTATGTGAAAGGGAGTGGTTTCTGCTGTTCACCATATTTTGAAGTGGCCCCAAAAGTGGAATAAGGCACTCAGGCATATACAGGAACTGGTGCATTATTTTTCTGTCCCCCTAGTTCACACATGCGGTTCTGCAGGAAAGGCTTTGCGGACTTAGCCCCAGTAGCTCTGATAATGGTGATGCATCTGGCCTAGTCTTTATCCATGCTGTAGCCCTCTTTAGCTGCCACTTACTCTATAGCTACTTCCTTCTCCTACTAGAACATTGTGCTTGGTTTATTGTTTTATGACTCTGCAATCAAGTACTCCCTCCTCCCCTCCTGGGGAGGAGTCAAGATACGGGCTTTCACTTCTCTAATGTCCTTCTCCTCTGTAATGGGCGCACTCACACCCAGTTTTTCACTTCCTCTGCTCCTTTGATTAGGAAAACCTCCTCCACATCATTCAACTAAAATATCAGCAAAAAGATCTGTTCTCTTTTTCCATCTTACAATTTTTTACTTTCTCTGTCCCTCTTCAATGACTTGACTTTTCCTTAATTTCAGAATTACTTATTGAAGGACGGCCCAGTACTCAGCAGTCTGCTGAAGTAATAGCTATTGTCATTCTACTATTGGATTGTTAAGTGCACAAAGCTTTAATCGACACTTTAAAAACAGCAAAGATTAATCTGCACTTCAAATTTCTGGGACCTTTTCTATATATTGGCTGTTATTTGATTACTGGTCATTGGGTTTAATTTTTATTAATTGCTTTAATTGAGGCAGTGGAATCTAGTATTGCTTTTAGAGGGGAGATGATATTGGATTTTAAAGCCAGAGCTCTGAGTGGAGCATTAAACTCTGGTATTCAGTAGCAGAAGCCCTTTAAGCTCCATACTTTGACTTAATTATGATGAGACGAAGAGGAGGGGCATTTACAGACACTGAAGAACGATTTTTTTCTCCCTACCTGATTACTGTACTGCAGTTTCTTCAACTGTGGGCAGAGGGAGGGAAGAGAATGTTACTGAGAGGGTAGACCCTAAAGATGCTGCTCTTCAACAACTCAATGTAGGTAAGATTTGGAGAAAGGGGAGATAGAATGTAGTCAGAGAAGGGAAAGGACATGGAGAAAAGATCTTAGGGTACAACATGAAAAGTATGGTAAGAATGAGGGGAAGGGAGGCCTACAGGGGTAATGAAGGGGAGATGGCTAACAGAAGAGCATGGTGGGAGATGAGGCAATAGTAGAACATGAGAACCAGATGATGTAACAAAGGAGGAACCTTGGGGGAGATGTGGAAGTTATCATGGCCAGACAGAATGGATAGAAAAAGTGATGAGAAAGAGAGGAACATGGAGGAGAAAGTAGACAAAAGAGGGATAAAGAAAGATAGTTGGAGGCGGAGAAGATGGAGAGAGCTGGGACTAAACAGAGGAGAGGGGGAAAATTGAACAGATGATACAGGAAAAAGAGATATTAAAGAGAGATGAAGAGCAGAAAAAGAATAAATGGTGAGTGGAGAGATGGCTTTAGAACTTAAAACTTGAGATGAAGGTGGTTAAAATGATTTGGTGGATCTTATAGATTTCTCCACTTTTATTTCCACCTTACCTCTCTCTAAGAGATAGTACCTATATATATGAAATAGATAAATAGAGTATAGGTATTTAGGAAGGAGATTTTAGAATGAACTAGTCTGATCTAATATACTTGGCCATGAGCTCTTCAGAACTCATACAGTTCTATGCACCATTGCGATACATATGGTGTGGATAGAAGGTAAATTATGAGGTAACGGCCATAGATAGCTTTTCTAAAATCATCTTAGTTTATAATGTGCTTCTGTGGTACACTTCCATTTCCATATTATAAAAGCAGATTTACATGTGCTAATAGGATGTGCATATAAGTACTAATTTTAGAAAGGGCACTGCTTAAAGGTATGTGCATCGATTTCAAGGAGGTGTTTTTTGTGTGTAGTTTGGGTCTTCCCCATATTGTAGAACAACAGTACATGTATATGAAGGAAAAATTTCCCATAGGCATTTACACCAGCTTTGAGTCAGGCCATAACTCTTAGCTAACATCTCCAGGAACAAGCAGGAATGAGTTTTCACATATGGGTACGTCGGTACCGACGGAGTCTGCGCGGGAACGCTTCCCAGCGTCCAATCAAAGAGCTTTTGGAAGCATCCCACCACGCCTGCGTGCTGCCTTCCCGCCTTTCCCAACTGCCTCTCCTCAGTTTTCGTTTTTCCACGGAGCCGACAGGATGTCCTCCTGTCACCGCAGAAAATTCTTATTTTTATTCTTAGTTTTCTTGTGGTCGCGGCTGTCTTCCCGACGCCACCGGTACCGCCGGTGTTTTCTTTTCTTTTCTTGTAAAACCTTCCTTTTCAACGGGATATTTTTTCTTCATAGTGTCCCATGGTGTCTTAGGCCTTTTAGGCCTCCTCTTTTTCCTTCATGGAACCGCCAGACACTTTCTTCAAGAAATGTTCAGACTGTGGCGGTACAACTTTATTTTTAGACCCTCGAAGTCGGTGTCTAACCTGCTTGGGTCCTGACAACAGTTTGGTGAGAAGACATCTTCAGCATCGAGAATCCCTCGATACACAGTTGCCCTCCAACTTCGGGGCACCGTCCCCTTCTTCTTCCACACCGGATCAGGTAACCCACAAACAGTCTGTTAAGACTAGCCAGTCCTCGAGTGGTAGGTCTCATGCACAGCATGTAGACGGCTCCGGCTTTGCCCTCGACGACCCCCTGGCTTCAAAACCCCGGCGGGAGTCTTCGGTCTCCAAAGCGTATAAGGGGTTTCAGGTTGTTCCTGGGGTTCACCCCCCACAGAACATACCTGAGTCGTGCACGGTGGTGGCATCTGCTTCGAGCGGTACCGATATCCCGGCATCGGCACTGGTGTTGGATGAAACACTCCTCACCAGGGATCATCATCTGGCCTCCTCGGTGCCTTTGGGACCGGTGGATACTTCCCAGATTGACTCTCCATTATCGGTACCAACACCGATACTGCCACCGACGTCGGTACCCTCCAGATGTGCATCGACAGCCTCGCTTCCTTCGATGCCGAGTCTGGAATCGATCTCCAGTTTGGAGGACCGGGTACCGACTCGCCTTGGTACCGTCTCGCGGCAGTACCGAAGGCTCGGTTCCGATGGCTTGGATCCGCAACTCTCGGTTCCCCTGAGGCCGATTGAGTTGCCACTGGTTGACCTTCATTCACTGGTATCGGACACGGTACCGAGGTCGGTACCGATGTCTTCATTACCCTTACAGTCGGTGCCTTCCATGCTTCACTTCTCAGGCTCTTTGCCCTCGATGCCGAGTTTGGAATCCATTTCTAGTCTGGAAGACTGGGTACCAATAGGTTTTGGTACCGACACCGATCGATACCGGTGCCTCGGTACAAAGGATAGCAGCCGGAGGTTTTCGGTTCCCTCAGTACCGATTGAAGTGTCACCAATGACTACTCCGATGTCTTTGTCGGGCCCGACTCGGCCACGATGCTACTGTGGATACCGGTACTGAAGCCAATACCGGTACCGATGTCTAACTCCTACCATGCTTTTTTCAACAGCATCGCTCCATTCTATACCAAGCTTGGAGTCGATACCTGGCATGGACAATGTGGTAAGGACGGTTGCTGCTCCTGACAGCCAGTACCAGCAACCATCCCTTAAGCATTCCACACTGCACTCTGCAGGATCTTCTATTCCTATATGTTTGGATAACTCTGTGGGTGCTCAGGCTAGTTCTTTAGATCTAACCTGTCCAAGGAAGATTCCTGTTTCGAATCCCTCTTTTCAGAGTTTCCTCCTGGATATAGCAAGATTCCTTGCCATTCCTATTCCAGGATATGATCCTGCACCAGGCTCTGTTTCTACCAAAGCAGAGGACAGCATAATGCTTCCTTTGCATCATTCCTTGCAGGATCTCCTTCTAGACATGTGGGAAACACCTTTAAGGGTACCCCCACATCCCAGGGCAACTGATCTCTTATATCAGGTGCCCCCCTCTCCAGGGTTTCAAAAGACTCAACTTCCTCATCATTCCTTGGTAGTGGAATCAGCACTGAGGTGGGTAAAGAGTAAGAAAAAGCACTCTTCTTATCCACCAGGTCGTGAGTCTAAGACACTAGATGCCTTTGGACGTCAAACCTTCCAGACATCTATGCTTTCTGCAAGAATTTTCTCATATATTTTTTATATGAGTCTTTCTCTTGAGGAGGTCACCAAGCAATTATATCTTTTGACTCCTTTCCTTCCAGATTCCAGGAGTACAGACTATTCCTCACTGCTTAAGCATATCCAGAATATCTCTTGGTTTCTTTCTCGTACTTCCCTAGACTCTTTTGAGTCTGTTAGCAGGACTTCTGCTATAGCTATAGGGGCACAACGTAGAGCCTGGCTCCAAGCTTCAGCTTTGAACAAATGGGCACAACAACGGCTGGGACATACTCCTTGCACTGGAGAAAATCTTTTCAACAAGGAGTCTTTACGTCAGGTTACTCAGTTATCCACTGATTTACCTGTTCCTAAGAGTTGTTTTACACCTTCTTCTGTCCCAGTAGGGAGGAAATGTCCTACCAAACTTTCTTCCCACAGGAGAAGAAGGTTTTATTCATCACTTGCCCATCATACAACTGTTCCCCAACAGGGGAAGCATCCTCCTGGTCTGAAGAATCCAACCTCTCACCAGGCTCAGCAAACCCAGCACCTGCAGGGTTTCTGATCAATCATCATCAGATGCTTGTGACTCTTGGGGTTAGAATCTACAGTTACTTCTTCTCAATAGAGGCAATCCACTGCTTCATTCTAACCCCTACACATGGATCTCTTTCCAAAAGACATCCATTTTTTCTATTTTCCTATGAGCTGTCAGGATGTTCATGCCTATAGGTCACAGGTTTCTCCTCTTTTCCTGCTAGGGAAAGAGGTCTGACCACTATCAAATGATAGTTCCTGTGCCAGCATGTAGTTTCCTTTCTATAGACTTACTACTTGGTAAGTCTTCTTCAGCTTCATTCTCTTCACCCTCTTACCAAGCTTTTTCCTCTGTAAGAGCGGAATTACATCACTGGAGGGCTTTTTCTTCAGCCTCTCTAGTTTTGTCACTTTCCAGTGCGGAGTTTTCCTCTCTGAGTTAACTCCTCTGTTTCAATCTTGCTTTGGGGCAGCTTATCAGACATGTCCAGAGTTTTCTACTCCTTTTCTGTCTGTTCTTTCTGCTTTTAAACAGTAAGATTCTTTCTGCTGTCTTGCTAGCAGCTGCCTATGCAGGAGCCTTAATGTTTGGACCACTGGTTCTTGTCCACAAACAACCAGATTTGTCCTCCACTAACATTCTGTCTAGTCTTAGTAGTGGCTCCAAGTCAGTGCTCCATCTATCTTGGAGATCATCTCACTACAAGCTTTCTGGATTGTCTTCTATTTCTGCCATCTCCATTCTCTTGGATTTGGCAGCATAGTTGGCAGAGATACTGGCTCTCTACCAGCCAGTTCTATCTCCTCTTTCTCCTGCATCATGCTCTCTGCAATTCTACAGAGAAGCTTTCCACTATGGGCCCTTGCTAGAGAGCATGGGGAGTTTTTTCTCCAACAGCTATCCTAGATGGTTGGAAAAGGCTTTTCAGTCATGTCTCCCATGACTAGAAGGTTCTCCCTTCTTTTACTATCTCCTTTTCATATAAAGGACATAGGCCTTCTTTTACGTAAAGGCTTAAGGAGTTGCCAATTCCCTGCTTTGGTCCATAGCATTCCCAATCGGGGATATGCTCTTTCTCCTTGCAGCTCGTCCTCATGGTAACAACCCATGATACTTTTTGCCCTTAAGCAGGTCAACATGGTTCCTCATCCCTATATGTCTTCTGTCTACTTACCATGCTAGAGTCTTGGACGACTCGGGACTTGCTGGCTACAGATTGATATTATCCTCTGTTTTTCATGTAACCATCCTGGTTATTTCACTAGCTAGCATCCTTGCGGATCATAACCAGGGGGAATAGATTCTCTATATATCTTCTCAAGAAGGTTCCACCTCCTTGTTGTTAGATGAATCTTTCCTCTCCACATGTCCTATGTGAATACCATGCTGTAGGCATATATCTGTCTGTTTAATTACAGACTCCCATATTTAGGCCTACATATTCATATTATCTTTTGTGTGTATTTTATGCCCTTCCATATCTCACTATAGATATATTCTTATATGTCTATCTATCTATCTATCTATCTATATATGTATCTGTCAAGATATTTCATTATAGATAGATATGTCTCCACATACTTATCTATCTCACTGTCTATGCTCATATAGCTATCTGTTTCTGACAGAGGGGTTTTACCCATACCTATGCTATCCAGCAGGTTTGGGATTCTCCACATACAACCACTCCTGTGGTAGTCAACAATTTTTATACCATAACCTAAGGGTTTAGGTACCTCTGAAGCTCTCCATACCTAATATCTCTCCTAGCTTACCCCAGTTAGGAGAGACATTGTGGATCTTCAGTTAATCACAGGCTTTAACGCCTCAGGCCTTTGTCCTCTCTTTTTGGGATACAAGGGGTTCCCATACCCTTTCTCCCCACAAGGACTGTGCCTGTTTGTCCAAATCAGTTAGCCTTTCTCTTTTTGCTCCTAAGAGTGAGTTACTCTGCCGCCAAAAGAGTTTGGTTTTTATCATACAGCTTTCCGCTGAAGGCCCACCGTTTTTGTACTACCCCAGTTTTTCCTACTAGGGGTGCCTGTTACCTTTCAGGATTCTGACCTCCACTATTTTTCCTACAGGTTTATTACCTCCACTTACAGTGAGGTCCTCTTCACAGTTCCTCTACTGGGTTTCCCAGTAGATCCATGAAACCTACATACTTCTGTGAAATCCTGTCAGGGGAGGTCCATATTGCAATATCCTTTGCAATATCCTTGATAACACTCATCATCCACACATGGACTCCTTCTCTGCAGTCCTATGCTAGCTTAGCTGTTCCACAGCACCTTTCTTTCTTCAACTCCTACCCTCCATCCTCAGGATGCCTGGTGTTGTGGGAGATAGCATGTTCCAACCTATGACATGCTGGGACTCCAGGCATCTCAGCTTGGGAGTCCCCATATGTGAAGACTCATTCCTGCTTGTTCCTGGAGATAGCATAGTTACTTACCTGTAACAGGTGATCTCTGGGAACAGCAGGAATAAGTCTTCACAACCCACCCACCTCCCCAGGAGTTGTATCTCTATCTATCTTTCCTTTCCTCTCTCTCTCTCTCTTTGTCTCAGCTTTAAAACTTAACTGAGGAGAGGCAATTAGGAAAGGCGGGAAGGCAGCATGCAGGTGTGGTGGGATGCTTCCAAAAGCTCTTTGATTGGACGCTTGGAAGCGTTCCCGCGCAGACTCCGTCTGTACCGACGTACCCATATGTGAAGACTTATTCCTGCTGTTCCCAGAGATCACCTGTTACAGGTAAGTAACTGTGCTTTCTTGCATGGGCCTAGGCATCCTGCCAAATGCATGTGCTTCTTTTCAGGTGTTATACATATTTTAGAAGAGGCTCTACGTTCACTATGCCTTGTCTAAAATATTAAGAATTTTTTAAAATGCACAGATCTAAATATAAGTTTTACTACCTAGATTTCCTATTTGTAGTTATCCTCTAAGACATATGTTAAGCTTGATATTTGGTCGAGTACTGTGAAATAGGCACAGCAAATTTCCAATACAATTTGGAAATAAGGAATATCATATGAAAACGTATAGTTCCTTAACGTCCCTCCAGTCTAGTCCCGGAAACTCTGGAGTTGTGATCCTCTTCCAGAAGCTTGGAGACTGATCCATGACACTGGTATATGGACACAGGCACCGCCTCCTTCCTCTCCAGTTTAGATCAGTCTCCAAGCAGCTAGGAGGATGTGAGCCGGAGTTCCCGGTCACTAGAGGAGCAATTAAGGCTGTTGAGTCTTCTAAATTTGGGGTTATTTGTTTTATGGATTGCATTGGCAGTGAATAGCTTACTCGGGTTGAGGGGGAGCTTTAAATTGAGTTTTAGGACTCTGTGTCTTTAAATTTGCCCGTGAAGGGTCTCCCTCTCTGGCTTGCTAATCGGGGACTAGGTTTGGGGCTTCGGTGCAAGCGGTAGCGCCCGGAGGTGTTCCTGCAGGGCTGATGCTCCATAGCCCTCTCCCGACGCTTCACAGAAGAGATTGCCTGTTCGCGTCTGGGGAGTTGGGCAGGAGAAGTGCGAGAAGCCGCGGCTGCACTGCGGTGCTTTTCGACTGTTTTCAGCAACGGGGAAGTCTGGTCCGGGGGCGAGAATCCCTTCAAGGTGAGCAGTTGCTGGGCAGGCTGCAGAGCAATATCTGGCATCGGGCAGCAGGTAAGCTCTGTATTTTCTAGTTTCAGCATCAGTCTGCAAATCGCCTGGTCAGAGAGCAGGCGGCGGAGCGTGGCTGGTTTCGGCGGGAAAATGCCGGCTTCAGGAGCGGGGAAACAAACGCTTGTAGTTTGCTTCTACAGCTTTGTTTCTGCTTCTTTCTGGTAGGCTTTAGCTCCCAGCGAGTCCTGCTTGTTGGTGTGAGTAAAAAAAAAAAAAAAAAAAGGCACGGGGTTTCCGGAGTCGTTTGAGAAACGGCGGCTGGGCTTCCTTGGGCAGGAGAGTGCCTTTCTGGTGGAGTCCTGGTCAGGCATCTGGTCAGTGAGACGGAGGCTACTATGCCTGGAAAGGTATTATGCCTGCTCTGTGGTGTGAAGAAGGCAGTGGTATCAGAGGCCGGGGTGTGTAAGGGCTGTAACCAGGTGGCCCTGGAGGATCAGAAACTTATGGATGCCGGGGAGGTGCCGGTCGGTTCTGTGGAGGGGCCTCGGTCTCCGGGAATAGAGTTGGAAGATCCGGTACCGGGTCCATCCTCGAGGCCGGATGGGCCGGTGGCTCAGGCATCTTTTCCGGGGGAGTTGGCTGCCATCTTCTCCCCAGACTTTGTGGCTCTGATCCAGAAGGCTTTTGGTGGAGCATCCCGGGAACAGTCGTCCGCGGCAGCTGGGCTTGGTTCCGTGGCGGAGGGCTTGGGACATAAGAGGCCTGGTACGCCACTGTTGGTGACGCCTTCGGCGCCTTTAGCAAAGAAAGCATGCGGTGAGTTGGAGAGGCAGAGTCTGACGGGTTGTTCCGAGGATTTGCGGGTGGACGGTGAGTAGGATCCGGAGTTCGACGAGGAATTGGAGGAAGGTGAGATTACAGAGCACGAGGATCAGGCCAGAGTGGTGCGGATCTTTCATAGAGAGGAGTTGCCCGCTCTCATCTCGGAGACGTTGAGGGTACTGAATGTTCCGGTATCGGGGCCAGGGGAAGAAGCGGCGTTAGAGGATCCGCTTCTGCAGGCCTTTCGGAAGACACAACGGGCTTTCCCTATGCATAGAGTAATTAAAGAAATGATTCAAGGGGAGTGGGACATGCCTGAGGCTACCCTTAGGGGTTCTAGGGTTATGTCTTGATTGTATCCCTTGGTGGAGCAGGATAAGGAGATCTTTAAGTCGCCGAGAGTTGATGCGGCGGTGTCAGCGGTGACTAAGAAGACGACCATTCCCGTAGAAGGGAGTGCGGCGCTCAAGGATACTCAGGATAGGAAGCTGGAGGTTTTGTTGCGACAGGTGTTTGAGGTGAATGCCCTTTCCATTCAAGCCTCTATTTGTGGGGCTTGGGTGGCAAGAGCCTGTTTGTGCTGGGCCCAGCACATCCAGGGAGATTGTGAGCAGGAGTCGCGGGATGAGGCGGCTCGGTTGGAGTCCGGAGCGGCTTACCTGGCGGATATTCATTATGACCTTATCAGGGGGCTGTCGAACAGTATGGCCTCGGTAGTGGCGGCGTGACGGTATCTGTGGTTGCGCAATTGGGCGGCAGATGCCTTCTCTAAGGCCAGGTTGAGTAAGCTTCCCTTTAAGGGAAAGCTTCTCTTTGGAGAGGATTTGGACAAGATTGTCAAAGATTTGGGTGAGTCCAAAGGGGGTTGGTTGCCCGAGGATAAACAGAGGCCGGGGAGGTTCCCGTCCGTGGCTAGGGGCGTTCAGAGAGAGTTTCGCCATTGGCGGGCGTCTAGGTTTCCGCCGGCTCAGAGGGGGCGTTTCCCTTATGGAAACCAGGGGTTTCGTGGTTTCCGGGGGGCCTCCAGAGGTTTTGCGGCCTCCTCTGCGGGGGCCAAAAAAGCCACAATGAAGTCAGGACGGCCCAGGTAGAGGTAGCGGTCGGGGGCCGTCTACAGGAGTTTTATGCTGCCTGGGCCGAAATTACCACAGATCAGTGGGTTCTAGAGGTGATTCGAGAAGGCTATGCGTTGGAATTTCTGAGACCGGTGACCAACCCCTTTGTCCTGTCCCCTTGCAAGGCGTGGCACAAGCGCGAGGCGGTTCAACAGACGTTATACAGGTTGTTGGAGCTCCAAGCGGTTGTGCCGGTGCCCCCAGAGCTTTGCGGCTTAGGTCGATACTCAATTTATTTTGTGGTTCCAAAGAAGGAAGGGACTTATCGGCCCATTTTGGATCTGAAAAGAGTGAACAGGTGTCTCCGAGTTTCCCATTTTCGTATGGAGACCCTGCGGTCGGTTATCATGGCAGTCCGCAGAGGGGAGTTTCTGACATCGCTCGATTTGGCCGAGGCATATTTGCACATTCCGATTCGCCCGGAACATCAGCGGTTCCTCCGGTTTGCACTGCCGATGGGGCATTTTCAGTTTCGGGCGTTGCCTTTCGGTCTAGCCACTGCGCCGCGCACCTTTACCAAGGTCGTGGTGGTTGTGGCGGCGGCATTGAGAAAGGAAGGGGTGCTGGTTCACCCGTATCTCGATGACTGGTTGATTCGCGCAAAGTCCCGCAAGGAAAGCGAGATGGCGACGGACAGGGTCGTAAGCTTCCTTCAGAAGTTAGGATGGGTCGTCAATATGGCCAAGAGCAGTCTAGTCCCATCACAGAATCTCGAGTATTTGGGGGCAAGGTTCGATACGGCGGCAGGGAGAGTGTTTTTGCCTCCGCTTCGAGCAATGGCATTAAGGAAGTTGGTACAGAGGTTTCTCGACAGGCCTCGCCCCACAGCGTGGCATTATTTACAGCTTCTGGGAACGATGGCGGTGACGATCGAGTTGGTGCCCTGGGCGAGGGCACATATGAGACCGTTGCAGGGGGTGTTGCTCAGGCGGTGGTCTCATCAGAACGACCCACTGTCGCGGCGGCTGGTTTGTCCGGAGGAGACCCGGGAGGCATTGCAGTGGTGGCTGCGTCCGGAGTCCTTGGCCAGAGGGATGCCGTTGGAAACTCCAAATTGGATTCCGCTGACAACGGATGCCAGCCTGTCCGGTTGGGGAGCGCATGTTCAGGGCAGGTTTGCGCAGGGTCAGTGGTCGGCACAGGAGAGTTCCTGGTCGATCAACAGATTGGAACTCAGGGCCGTGTTCCGGGCGTTGCTCAGTTTTCAGCGGTTTCTGAGAGGGGCGGCGATCCGGGTGTTTTCGGACAATGCGACTACAGTGGCATACATCAACAAACAGGGGGGCACGGGCAGTGCTCCTTTGGAGGACGAGGTGGATCGCTTGTTCCTGTGGGTCGAGGAGAATCTGCAGGCGCTGTCGGCGGCACATGTGGCAGGAGTAGACAATGTAGAGGCCGACTTCTTAAGTCGGGTAAAGGTAGACCCCGGGGAGTGGAACCTTCATCCAGAGGTGTTCGACATGGTAGTGCGTCGCTGGGGGGCTCCGGTAATGGATCTCATGGTGACCTTTCAATCGGCGAAGGTCAGTCGCTTCTTCAGCAGGCGACGAGAGAGGATGTCGGAGGGGCTGGATGCTCTCGTCCAGGACTGGCCGGTGGGTCAACTGCTGTACGTGTTTCCACCTTGGGTGTTAATCGCGCGAGTGGTGCGTCGCATCAAAAGTCACCGAGGAGTAGTGATTTTGATTGCGCCGGATTGGCCGCGAAGGCCCTGGTATGCGGATCTCTGGAGGTTGTTAGTCGGCGAGCCGTGGCATCTCCCAGTCCAGCAGGATCTTCTGGTGCAGGGCCCGCTGTTCATGCCTCAGGTGGCTCGATTCTCGCTTACGGCTTGGCTCTTGAAAGGGCAAGGTTGAGAGCTAAGGGCTACTCGGAGGCGGTGGTGTCCACCTTACTAGGGGCGCATAGGAGATCTACTTCATTGGCGCATGGGAGAGTGTGGCGAATTTTTGAAGCGTGGTGTGCCGACAGGCAATGTGCGGCATTGCGAGCGTCGGTGCCTCAGATCTTAGCCTTTTTGCAGGATGGTTTTCAAAAAGGGTTAGCGGCCGCTTCCTTACGGGTGCAGGTGGCGGCGATTTCATGTTACAGGGGGAAGGTTAAGGGCCAGGCGTTGGGGGTCCTTCCTGATGTGAAGAGATTTTTGAAGGCGGTCAGTCTGTTACGGCCGCCAGGCAGGAATCTAGTTCCTACCTGGGATCTGCAATTAGTCTTGGACGGTTTAGGTAGGCGCCCGTTTGAGCCTCTGGCTGAGGCAACGTTGAAGGATCTGACGTTGAAAGTAGTGTTCTTGGTAGCTATTGCGTCAGCGAGAAGGATTTCAGAATTACAGGCGTTGTCGTGTAGGGAGCCTTTTTTGACCTTTTTTGAGTCAAAGGTTGTTTTGCGGCCGGTGCCTTCCTTTTTGCCAAAGGTGCTGTCCCCTTTTCATCTGAATCAGGTGGTGTCCTTACCGGTTTTCCAAGCGGAGTCGCATGGTTCCTCGGATTGGCGATTGCATCGATTGGACGTCCGGAGGGCATTGCAGAGGTACCTCAGTAGAACTGCGGAGTTCCGGCGGTCGGATAGGCTGTTTGTGTTGTTCGGGGGGCCTCGCAAAGGGGAAGCTGCGTCTAAGGCATCCATTGCTAGATGGATGAAAACGGCGATTGCGTCAGTGTATTTGTTGAAGGGAAAGCAGGTTCCTGACGGGTTAAGAGTTCATTCGACGAGGGCGCAGGCCGCGTCTTGGGCAGAGTGCAAGGCGGTGCCGCTGGTTGAGATTTGTAAGGCAACAATGTGGTCCTCTCTGAACTCGTTTGTCAAGCATTATCGGCTGGATGTGCAAGCGAGCAGGGATACCTGTTTTGGATCGGCGGTGCTTCAGGCTGGTCTGGCAGGTCCCGCTCGGTGAGTTCTTTTATTGCTCTGTTACTTCTCCAGAGTTTCCGGGACTAGACTGGAGGGACGTTAAGGAAGTGTAAATTAGACTTACCTGCTAATTGTAGTTCCTGAAGGAACTCCAGTCTAGTCCCGGACCCCGTCCCGTGTCTTTGCCTGCAGTGGAGCCTGAAGCAGACGATGTGTCAGGTAAGTGCTTACAGTGCGGGCCGCGGCTTCGCATTCAGGTTGGGGGCAGTAGCTACGATTAGAGGTTTAGGTCCTGTCACAAGAGAGACAGTGAGGGCCTTCACGGGTGAATTTCAGAGTTCTGGCTCTATTGGGTCAGTGGTTACCTGTTCGGGTTTCAGATAGTTGACTTACATATGTCTTTCTGATACTTAATTGTTGCTCCGGTGAGTTTGCTTTGTCAATAAATTACTGGAGAGGAAGGAGGTGGTGCCTGTGTCCATATACCAGTGTCATCAAAAAAATGACATGGATCAGTCTCCAAGCTGCTGGAAGAGGATCACAACTCCAGAGTTTCCGGGACTAGACTGGAGTTCCTTCAGGAACTACAATTAGCAGGTAAGTCTAATTTACACTTTCGAGATGAAGACATAACCCTAGGTGTGCTGTTTGCTCCTATACTATTTGTAGCACAGAACTGAACACAAAACATGGAGTCAGTTATATTACTGATTAAAAGTTTCATTTAAATATTTATTTTGAAAGGTACACTTGAAGCTTCATTATGCTACAATATATCATTACAGAGAAAGAGCAGAGAAAGACCACAGCAGAGGAATCTTCTGTCAACATGCTTTATTAAGAACCCGACTTCGCTAGGTTTTAGCAAACATGTCTGTATCAGAGGTCTAAAAGATACCAACTAACAAAATCAAAATAAAAGGCAAACCATAAAAATTAAAAAATAATAAAACCACAAATACACAATACAAAAAATATATACAAACCAATAAGTTGTAATGTACTAATATGCAGTAAAAAAGCAAAACAGTGAATGAAGTATGAAAAGGCACTAATTCACTTGATAAATGAGACAGAGGACTAAAAAACATACACATAGGGGCATGTTTACTAAAGGTTAACGTGCATTCAGTAAAGTTAACGCAAGTTAGCGTTTAGTAAACATGCCCTATAATGTAACACATAGAATAGAAGTAATAATGTACTTATTTACCAACATATAGGGGGGGGGGTATGTTTACTAAACCGTGGTAGCGAACTCCATGCTGTATCGGAGCCACGGCCCCATTGAAATCAATGGGGCCACGGTTCCGATATCGCACGGAGTCCGCTACCATGGTTTAGTAAACATACCCCATAGTACCTCAATAGTGTTGAGACAATATCAAGGTAAAAAAACTCTTAAAATAAATATATAAAAACAATCAAATCACAGATAAGCCATCATAAATATATGCATATAAGATTGTAATACAAAATTAAAAAGAAAAGAAAGCACCATTAATAGAAACTAGAAAGTCAGCCTACATTAGCCGGAATACCTGAAATAATGAAGGCGAGAACAACTCATTTACAAAATACTTCATGAAGTCCAGCATACTATACATGTCTCCCAAAAATTATAAAGATAAAATGGAAAATAAAATATAAAGAATTAAAATTAAACTGTATGAAGGGAAAAAGGGGGAAAGGGAAGAGGAGGAAGAGGAAAAAAAGATAACTACCATATGATACAATCAATACTGTACTGCCTAGACTGTAACCCAGTTACAGTATATGTAAGCTTTTACAGACGGATTAACTTGGAAAAAAAAAAGAGCTTCTGAAGTAGATTGCTGGAAGCCACAAGTTTCTTTACCGAAATATCGGGTAAAACTATATAGATCATAAAGGGCACTAAAACGCCATAACAAGGGTAAATTCTGCTGCATGCTGTACGTATGCCTATTCAAATATACTAGAATATGGGTAAAAATATATATTCACAAATGATACGTATACTGCGAACAATGCTAAAAAATACTGTGTACCTAAGGCCCTGAGTTACGTCATGATTCATCTAGCATATAAAGCAAATGGATAGAGAGCGTTGATAAAGCAGATTAAAATGGCAGTGAGAAATTATAGACCCCTTTCTTTTTATGTCAAAATTTAACAACCACAAGCCAGCCTTATCTATGGGGATGCCCCTCTTTATTTACACTTTTAGTGCATGTGCGGTGTTTTTATACTAGCATGTGCAAGAATTCCCATGTCCTTGATACTGAGCAACATGCTTCAAAATGTTCTTTTTCAGTGGTGTCTAATATTGCAGTTTTTCAGCTGATGTCCACAGTGTTTTTTATTGCTGTTTGTTGAAACTTTCCCCTCTAGAAACAGTGTATCTCCAGGGTTGGCCCTAGGCCCTACCACTAAGCTGACTGGGCATCCACCTGGGGGGGGGGGGGAAGAGTTTGGGATTAGGAGCATGACAGTATAGGCCTGCATCCTCCCCTCCTTCACTGCCACTGCTATCACCCTACCTCTACCTGGGCCACCTAGAAACACTGTAAATTGGCATACATGATGCAGGGCCTCTGAGCACAGGCATGTGCTCACAGTCTGCTGGGTCCCATCCCCTCTGGAAGGAAGTTTGCATTGGAGGGGACAGGACCAGGTTCAGCTTGAGCACTCACCTGCATCCAGAGACCCCAAGCCATGCATATTGATCTACAGTGTTCCAGTACAGCCCGAGCAGAGGTAGGATGATGGCAGTGCTGACAGCAGAGGAGGGGGGGAAGGAAGGGAAAGGGAAGATGTGTAAAGATGCTAGATAGGGAGGGGTGAGGAACAGAAAGAGAGATGCTGGATTGGGGGGGGGGGGAGAGAAAGGAAGGAGAAATGCTAGCCATGGAGAGAGAGAAGGGGAGATGCTGAGCACCTGTAGGGGGAGTAGGGAAAGGAAGGAGAGATGCGGAACATCAGACTGTGGGAAGGGAGAAGGGGAGATGCTAGATTATGGAGGAACTGGGGAAGAGAAGGTGAAATGCAAGATAATGCAGGATTGGGGAAGAGAAAGGTAAATGCTGGACATAAAACAGAGGGAAAGAAAGAGAAGGGGAGATACTGGGCATGGGGAATAGGGAAGGGAAGGAAAATGGACTTTGGGAGAAGATGGGGAAGAGAAGGGGAGATGGATATAGGGCATAGGGAAGGGGAGATGCTGGACTGTGGGAAAGTTGGATAAGAAGAGACTGCTGGACAAGGAGCAGGGGGAAGGGCAAGAAAAGAGGGATGCAGGACACTTGGGGGATATAGGGAAGGGAAGGGCAGATGCTGGACTGTGGGGGCAGTACCTCTCTGAAACTGGAAATTGCAGCCCAGAACACAGAAGTGAGGAAACCACTGGCATTGCTTCTGGAAGGGAATAGGAAAGTACACGTCAATGAGATCCAGGAAGGTGAGAAGCTCTCCTAGCTGTACTGACGCAGTGACTGACCTGATGGTGTCCATGTGGAAATGCAGGACTCTGAACTTGCTATTGGCCACCTTTAGGGCCAGGATATGCCAGAAGGAATTCCCTTCTTGGGCAGTAGAAATAGATGGAATAACATCCCAGACAAACCTCTGCTGGGGGAATGGATAGAATAGCCTGCAACTGAAGGAGGTGCTGTAGAGCTTCCTCTATTGTTGCTTGCTTGAGTATGGAGCCACAGGGAGGCTCCACAAGGCATCCTCAAGCTGTTCTGCAAACTCCAGTGCCTAGCCCACACTGATGATCTCAAGGACCCAAGGGTCTGATGTAATGTGGTGCCATTTTGAGAAAACCAGAGGAGGCTTCCCCAACCGGCTGAACTTTGGAAGGGACTTGCCATATCTCATTGTGAGGGCTTGCTGATGCCTGTGGGGCTGCCACTGAGTCTCGCGGATGTTGAAAGGACTTTTTTTTCTTAGGTTTAGGCCCATAGGATAAATAGGCTTTACCCAGATTCCTGAAAATCCAAGGACATCAAAACACTCCAAGCAAGGCCCCATGCAAGGTATTCCTCATCCAGGCCTTTCAAGACTTCTCCATGTCCTTTCTGAAGAGCAACTTGTCCCTAATGGGGAGCTTACTTCGCCGGTCTTGGAGGGAATATCTCTCAACCAGTTGTGGAGCCAAAGTCACCGCCAAGCCACTACTGTCTGGCACAGGTTTCGGGGTGGCTGGCAGGTAGTGGTGTGGTTCTCGACCTTGATAAAACTATCTGCTTCCAGTTTTGGACAGTGGAGCTGCAGTGTCTGCCATGTATTGATAACTTTGTGCTGTCTTGGTGGGAGGAGTTGCGCTCTCTGGGAGTGATCCTGGAATGTGAGGCGGTGGGAGATAAACATATCACCCAGGTAATACGGACAGCCTGACTGAAGCTGAAACTGTTTTGTCAAGTGTGTCCTTTCTTGGACCTATTGGCTGTGTGTGCATGGTGATGCAAGCAAGCATTGGTCAAAGGCACCCTGAACTACTGCAATGTTCTCTATATCGGACTATCAAAAAAGTCAGTAAGTAGACTGCAGACGGTGCAGAATGCGGCTGCCCAAGTGCCGTTGGGAGATCCACATAGGGACAGTGCGGGTCTCTTGCTTTGTCAGCAACAGCAGCTACCAATCTGTCAGATTAGTAGATGAAATGGAGTGGAGGAGTAGCCTAATGGTTAGAGCACTGGCTTGGGCACCAGGAGACTAGGGTTTGATTCCCACTAGTATGTCTTGGGCAAGTCACTTAACCCTCCATTGCCTCAGAAGAATCCAAGTTATCAATGTCCCTGTTTAATATACATTCCTTATTGTTCCTCCAGTCCCATCCCTCAGGATAGTCAACCCCCACCAGCAGCTTGGAAACTAAGCATGTCAGATTTTGAAAACATAATGGGAACCTAGGCAGCTGGCATCACCCACCAGCCCCAGTAAGCTCAGTCTCCAAGCAGCTGGAGCGAGTGATCCCAGAAAGCTGGACTCACTGAAGGGACAACTGAGAAACCTGTTAGGTTAATTTTTCCTTTAATACTTTCCTTTTCTAGTTTTACCCCTCCCTTCATTGGATGATACATATCTCTCCTGTTGGGGCAGCTATTGGGGTCCCCTTCAAAGAGGCAGTGCTTGGTAAGCCTGAGGGCTACACATTAAATGTGTTAAACAAAAAAAAAAAAGATTCTAATCTGAGACATTGGGGCAGGCCTCTGCATTGGTGAGAGGCTTCCTGGTGCTTTTAGTAAATAAGGCTGCAGTGGCTCCCGAAGCCGTCATCTGGTGAGGAGCCGAGGGGGGGGGGGGAGAAACAGAGAGAAGGGAATCTGCAGCTCTCCTTCACACTCCCATCTCGGTGATGAAGCTGCTAAAGGGCTGAATGCAAGGCATGGAGTTTAAATAACTAATTTTATCGTTCTATTATTACTCCTGAGAGATCAAAACACACTCTTCTGACTGGCAGAGAAGGTTTCAGTAAAAAATAACACCTTATACTGCCGGGTTCTCAGCCCAGAGCTTTGTTATGTTTAGGTCCCCTGACGAAAAATGTGAAACGTCAGTCGGTACCGGGGTTGAACGTTGGGACACAGAAAATTGATGAAGACCTTAAGCTGTCATTACATAGAAGCTGAGTATTATACCATTTTCAGTGTTGAATTGCTTTCAAGATAATATATACAGAAAGTTATCATCTAAACAGCTAAAAATTGTCTTCAAGGATTTTTAATAGCACACCAACTGACAGAGGGTTATTGATGTTAAGAAACACCATTTCAAAGCTCTGGGCTGAGAACCCGGCAGTATAAGGTGTTATTTTTTACTGAAACCTTCTCTGCCAGTCAGAAGAGTGTGTTTTGATCTCTCAGGAGTAATAATAGAACGATAAAATTAGTTATTTGGTTTCATAATCGTTCAGTGGCCAAAAAAGTTTTGTGTGAACACAATTAAGGCATGGAGTTTAGCCACGGACAGTCGGTTGACAGCGGTGTGAAGGAAAGGGGCTGGCGTGCATCCGGTGCCTGGAAGGCTTCCTTTAACAATGGCAGATTTCAAGTTAGTGCAGAGACTGAGCTTACTGGAGCCAGCTGCCTAACAACCCTGATGTCATCAAAACATGACATGCTCAGTCTCCAAGCTGCTGGTGGGGGTTGACTACCCTGAGGGACGGGACTTGACTGGAGATCCTCAAGGAAAGCCAGTTAGCAGGTAAGGCCTAATTTCACCTTACCAAGTTTAAGTTACAATATAAACCACTTTGACTAAAATGATAAAGTAGTATTAAAAAAAACCTGTTAATCTGGGAGTGGTGGAACTTTAAGATTCTTGTTATCACTTTCCGTGTCCTTCATGAAGGGTGACCAGTGTACCTGCAGGGCTTGCTGAGGTGGTATGCACATAGGAGGGCTTTGTGGTCCTCCCAGGGTAGACTGCTGGAGACTCCAGGGGTGGAGAAGGTTTGGACTGTGCGGGGAAGGGCCTGGGTCTTTCAGGTGGTGGCAGCAAAGCTTTGGAACACCCTCCCCTTAATGGTGTATAACAAGGGTAGCCTGTTGGCTTTCCACAAAGTGCTGAAGACGGCCTTGTTCGAGGGTCTCCTGTGAGGGGGGGAGGGGGGAGGTGGTGGGAAGGGAACCTACTTTGTTCTGTTATATATGTTTTTTTTGTATCTTATTATGCTTGGGCACCCTTTATTGTATCTCATTATGCTTGTACACCCTATTGATTGATGGTTGTCAGAATGGGGTTAGAACACTTGTAAACAAATAAATAAATAAACATATGTACTTAGAGGAGATGCTGATCGAGTCATACAGGGCATCGGCCACATATATGGTTCCAGGCTCCAATCTCACTGTCTCTGGGCTATCCTGCAGCAGCTGGATGCATGTAGATTGTGAGACCTTTGGGGATGAGGAAATATATCGAGTACCTTTTTGTAGCATTTGTAAACCACTCTAATGCCTTTCAGCCTGGGCAGTATATCAAGAAATAAAGATAGAGGGCTTAGGCCATCAGGCCTGTATACAAGGTCGCCTGAGAGCCCAAGGTAGAAGTCATTAAGGCATACTTATAGATGCCTCTACCCATCTATCATGAGAATCCTTCAGCATGGTGCTCCCTTCTACCTGGATGGTTGTGCGCTTTGTCACTGCTATGATGAGGGCATCCATCTGCGGGAGCCCAGAACATTGATCCAGCTTGCCCTGGGCCAAAGCTATAGCCGAGATAGGAACTTGGGGCCCCTATGACCCAGCTTGGGGATTTTCTCTCTGAGCTGCTGCTTAGGCCAGGTAAAGGAATGAAAGCAGCCCTTCCCTGCAGGGCTGACTCAAGGGTTTCTGCTACCCTAGGCAGAAACTCCAGCTTTGCTGCCCCCACCCAAGCTGCCGCCAATTCCATCTCGGGAGGGGGAGGCGGGCAGTGGCAGTATTTACAATATTGTTGGCATTTTGCTGCCGCTTTTTGGAAATACTGCCGTTGCTCGCCTCTGCCCTCCAAACAGAATTGGCGGCAGCTGGGAGGGGCATGGCGTGGCCGCCCATATGTGCTGCTGCGACCGCCCACCTGGGCTGGCCGCCTAGCTCGTCCCAGGAGACAGCAGCCTTGAAGATGAGCCAAGTCTCACCAGGCTATAACAAGGTCTAAGTGAGGCACAACAAGAATGGCCACCAAGGCAGATTTGTAGGCAAAATGAGTGTACATTAAGAAGGCCGACCAAAGCAGGATGTACAGGGGAACGAGAGGAGTGGACAGGAAGTAAGAACCGATAAGCTGGTTTACTGACCCAGGATGAGGAAGGACAGCCAGGTAAGATAGTGAGTGGTGATGCCTGTGGGAGAAAAAGCATGACAAAGCAGAATGAACAGAGAAGCCACCAATAGAAGAAGAGAAAAGAGGCATCCTGAGGACTGCAACTAAAGAGCAGGTGGTCGGAGCACACCCGCAGCATCACTGCGGCGGAGTTGAAGGCTTGATATTGGTAATAGCAAGGCTAGAGCAGGATTCAAGGTAAACCAGGCAGGACCATGGCAGTGGTATCAAAGTATTGGAGCAGGAACTGTAGGCAAAATTTCTCTTATGTAGAAACTGAAAGTGCTCTGTAGGAAGTACTCAGCAGATCCCAAATTGTACTGAGATATTGTGTCTGATTTTGGCAAATTTTACAGGCTGCCTGTAACTGCTTTAGCAGGCTTTATTCCCCCAGGTTTTTCAAGAACATGTTTTACTTAATGCATTTTGCAACTTCAGTTTGTAGGGCTTCAGGTGTTTCTAATCTCTGTATTGGAGATCAGTTTTCTATTTTCACACAGAAAATTGCTTCTTTACCTGCTAATCAATTTAGTAATGGTGATTTTGTTCTTGGTAAACATTTAAAATAAAGAATAATCTCTAATAGTACGCACTGACTGACCTAGTTAACTTCCTTAACAGGAACTGTATACATTTCAGCTGGTAGTTATAGATCATATTCCACTAAGTATGGAATTTTGTTTTAGAACCCCCAAATCATTCACTACATTTCTAAGTTAAAACTGTACATGGAAACAGCAGCTAACATCCTATTATTGATCAATAAGAGAAAAACAATTGGCTATGATATTTATTTATTTAGCATTTCTTTTATACCGCGCTATTATCATCAGTGCGGTGTACATCAAAACAAAACATATGCATTCAAGGTTACTGAAAATGCATTTACATTTGAACAGGGATTACAACTTGGATAACAGGGTAATTAACAACAATTTTACAACCTAGTATTTACAGTTATGTACATGGTGAGTATAATTCTCCTGTCGGGGCTACACCGGGAAGTATCTGGTGAATAAGTGATGTTTTAGGGCCTTCCTGTGATAGCTCTGATGTCAGCGGGGAGGGCATTCCAGGCTTTAGGGGCATAGAAGCAGAAGGCTCGATTAGTTGTTGCCTTCTTGCATCTTGTTGATTCTTTCAGGATTGACAATGTGCTTACTGCTACGGATCTTCTACTTCTATTGAGAGGTGAGGTGTGTATCAGTTTGGTGATGGCTATGGGGGACTGATTGTTTAGGGCTTTGAAGGTCATAATTATATTCTTATATAGTGTTCTCTGGCTTGAAGTGGTAACCAATGTAACCTTTTCAGGATTGGTGTGACGTGGTCAGTCCTCGATATTCTTTCTAGCACCCTGGCTGCCGTGTTCATTGCCAATTGGAGAGGGTTTAGAGTTGCTTGTGGGAGTCCGTATAGGATTACATTTGCAAAGTCAATGTGTGGCATCACCAGGGCTTGGTAGATTGTTCTAAAGTCCGTGTACTCGAGTAGAGGACATAAATGTCGAAGTGTCCTTATCTTGTGGTAAATTGATTTTGTTGTGTTTTTTATATGCACCTTCATATCCATCCTTTGGTCAAGGGTGATGTCTAGGTATCTGATGGTAGACTTGGCTATCAGTTCTGTGTCCTTTACCTTTAGTGTGCGTGGGGTGTGAAGTTTTGGTTCTTCGTTATGAACATTACATCAGTCTTGCTGTGGTTGATTCTCAGGTTCTGTGTGAGTAGCCATTCTGCAGCTGCGTTGAAGCAGTTTATCAGCGGAGTGAAATCGGGTTGGTCTGTCATGAAAGGCATATAGAGGAGGATATCATCAGCGTAAGCTAGGCAGGATACGTTAAAGGAGCGAATTAGGTCATAGATGGGTTGCATGTAGATATTAAACAGTAATGCGGATAATGAGGAGCCTTGAGGTACTCCTTGATGCTGTAGAAATGGGTCTGATGTTATGGTGCCGAGTCTCACTTGTTGCCATCTGTCGGAAAAGTAGGATTTACACCAGCTCAGTGCTGATTCCTGGATTCCTTTTTCTTCAAGGCGTTCAATAAGAATTTGGTGACTCACAGAGTCAAATGCAGCTGAGATGTCCATGAATATAAGGACAAAGCCTTGTCGGATGTTATCTATTCCGGTGATTATGGTGTTGAAGAGGGTGACGAGTAGGGTCTCTACACCGTGTGCTTCCCTGAAGCCATGTTGGGAAGGATACAGGGGGGCTTCGGTGTCGATGTGTTGTTGTATTTGGTGTTGCACTGCCTTTTCAATTATTTTAGCTAATAGTGGGATGCTGGATATCGGTCTGTATGATTCGGCCTTTAGCGGGTCCAGTTTATTGTTCTTCAGCAATGGTCTGATGGAGGTATGTTTTAGGCTTTGTGGGAAGGTTCCTGTTGCGAACGATTGTTCTAGGATTTTATTTAGGGTTGGGCTTAGTTCGGTGCGGAGCTCTCTGATTCAGGAAGCTTGGCATGGGTCATTGGGCGCAGTAGTAGCATATAAATTATGTTTGATTAATTTTCAGCATAGAGATGTAATAACATATTATTGGTCATAGAGAAAATCAGTGTGTGTAGACTAGTCCCATTTAAAGGACCAACTGAAAGATGCACTATACCAGCCTGGAAAACCACAGAGTAGGAGACCAAAATCCAATGTCGCATCTCAGATGCAGGTTGAGCTCTCGAGTCTCAGTTGGTGAATGAAACAAGTAGGAAGAAAAATTTAAAAGTCAAAAGGAACTGAGCAAGGTTTGACTGTTTTCAGATGCCTACTAGGTGATGCTGCTTGATTGCTTTTCCTGATATAAGATCAGCTTGAGCTGCTTGTAACTCCTAAGTGCCCATGCTGTCATGGGCCCTCTTTCACAACATGGTGCTGCATCCAGGGCACCTGTCCAAGCCCTTCAGTCAGGAGCACAGCAGCTTATATCTTCAAGAAAGAGCACAGTTAAACAATTTTTTCGGTATTGTGGAGCTCATTGACTAGTTCCTGTAAAACTAGAGAAGTCTTAATTGGAACCAGTCAGTGACAGCATGACAGGGTTGTCATTTGTTAACAAGAGGAATAATGGAGCTTAGTGCTTGTTTCTATTTCTTCTACACTGCTTTTACTAAAAGCACCATTTTGGCTTGCTAGTCAATCAGTATTGTTTATGCCAGTGGCTCTCCAATGAATCCTGTTTTCAGGGTAGCTACAAAGAATATGTACGAGATAGATTTGCATGCATTGCTTCAATTGTATGCAAATCTCTTTCATGCATATCCATCGTGTATATCCTGAAAATCAAGCTGGCTGGATGTGTTCCGAGGACTGGTTTGAGAACCACTGGTTTATGGTAGCGTCATTTGTCACAGAGCAGAGAAGTGGAGCTCAGTGATTGGCAGGGTTGGCCCAACTATTAGACAAGACTAGGTAGTTGCCTAGGGCTGCATCTTCTAGGGGGGAGGGGGAGGGAGGATAGCAAAGAGAAGCGGCAGTCAAAGGAAAACCCTAGATCCTAACAGTCAAACAAAGTCAAAGGGCCATCAGCACATTCTTTTACCTGCAGAGAGAGTGAGCACACACACACACGCAATACATATAAAGCAAAGCTGAATATTTAAAAGGCTGATCCCCAGTTATATGTTTTTACAGGATTGTTATGGGAAGGATGGTGTTCATATGATCATGATTGTTGAGTTCAAGTATCAACACCTCAGTGGGGAAGGGAAGACAAAGCAGAAGGGTTTTCTAGGGCGAACCATAGCTATTATCAAGAGACTTTAGCTCGGCAGTGGGAGGTGATGGCTGCTGTGCTTGAAAACCTTTTAATCGAGAGAGGAGAGGAACAGAAGGCAGGCATAGAAAACGTCTTAAATATACTGGAGGAGATGGGATGGAATGGGGCTGCCTCCCCTCCCCCCAGGATTATGGGTGTCCCCATTAGAACTTATGCTGCTGGGTAGATACCAAAGCCTATTTGGAAAAACAGATCCCACAGTGTTAAACATTACCTTCGCCAAACCATTGGAGTTGGAAAGAGCCCATCAGGTCCCTTCCAGGACAATCCTCATGCTAACTTCCCAAGATCAGTGATGACAAAGGTGTGCTACCCACAAATGCCAGAGATATTGACCATCGCTAAGGTAAAGGCCCTGTGATGCATGGCAGGCATAAGCTGTTCATAGTGCCTGAACTTTCCAAGTCTACAATACAAAAGCAGAAAAGGTTTCTTGCTCCGAGACGGAAGGAGCTCGGAAAAAAGTATGGGCTTCCTGTATGTATCCAGCAGTGATAAGGGTTACAATTAATAACGGGACATGCTCTTTTGTAGATCTTGATGAATTGGAAAGATTTTTGGGGGAGCTCAGTGGAATGCAGTTTATGACCTGGGCTTCTTCAGTGAGGTGGTGCTGGTAGTTGACTGTGACAGATGGAAGCTGACTGTGACTCCTTGCTGTGCTCACTAGAGCATAGAATGCAGGATTCTGATGGCTTCCTCACAATGTTTTTTGTGCGATATCTTTTATTTTGTGTGTGGCTCTTTTGGATTGAACTGATTTGGCACTCCTATGGAGACAGAACAGTAGGGCTCGCTGGAGAATAGTGGGTGTCAGCTTGGTATGATGCTTGTAACAAGCTACATATTTTCTTTTTACTTTTGTTTATTTTTCAGTCCTTTTGGCTTGGAGGATTGTAAGTACTGCACACTTGAAATCTGGCATGCACTTGGACTTTTCTGTATTATGGTGTTTGCTTGGGATTTGATTTTTCTCTGGGAAGAAGCAGGAAGTCAGTTCTCACATATGGGTGACGTCGGCACTGATGAGCCCTCGTGGAAGCATCCCCCCAGTTTTCAAAACAAGCCTTTGGGAGATGCCACCACGAAAGCGTGGTCCCCTTCCTGCCCAAGGGTCTTGGGCAAGCCACTTAACCCTCCATAGCCCATGTTCCCTGTAAAATAGTTATCTCCAAGTTATAATGCCCTGTTCAATGTAATTTCAGTTTGTTCAATGTAAACCGCACTGATGCAGAATAGCACGGTATATAAGAGAATGTAAATAAATAAATAAATCTTGCTCAGTCTCCCTTTTTCCGCAGAGCCCTTCAGATGTTGTCTGGCTTGTCCCCGGAAAAAGTTGATTTTTCTCTTCGAGTTTCATACTTGCCTCCTTTATCGCAGCAGTACTCTTCCCACCTGCCAACCTCGTTGCCTCGGCGTCAAGTTTGGTCCATTTTTGTAGTTTTTGTTCTTTTCCTGGTGTCTTCGCACCTTTTTTCTCCACTGGCAGCCTGGAGAGTCTTCAACCTCACAGGGGTACTTTTTTTCCCCCATGGCTACCAGTGGCTTTAAGAAGTGTGATCGGTGCTCCAAAATTATGTCTTTGACCGACACACACAACTGCTGTCTCCGCTGCCTGGTGCCAGATCACGACCCGGCAGCCTGTGGTCTCTGCAAGAGGATGTCCAGCAAGACCCTCAAGAGTCGCCAGCAGCAACACGATAAGTTTTTCCCCAAGTCCCCAGTACCTCCGAAGGCCAGGGCCTCGTCTGAGGCCCCCCAATATCTCGGGGGGAACCCTCCAAATCCGAGCCTTGTCATGGCTCCTCAGAAAGCAAGTCTCCCTCAAGGGAACCTAGGAAGAAGAAACCCTCGAAGGCGGCATCCTTGGATGGTTCCAACCGGCCAAGGGCTCCCCGGGTCCGGTCCTGCAGTCAGAGACGTTTGTCTGAGTCATCGGAGAAGGAGCGGCCTGCGAAGATCCCCTGGAAGATTCTGACTCCGGCACGACCGGTTCATCCACCCTGACCACCAGGCCCTTGACATCCAAGATGTCCCTGGAGGACGAGCTGATCATCGGCCGAGGTCATGATCTGAGTCCCACTTGACGGTACCTCAGTCATCCCTGGCAAGCCTGCCAGGCACCATGCCGCAGAGCATTGGGAGCCCTGAGGCCCACAGAGCAGCCTTCCTGGACTACTCTGAGTGGGAGTCTCACGATATCTGTCACCACCGCGATGTCTCATCTGACTCTCCCATCTCGAAGCCTCAACGGCGGTCTCCGCCCAAGGATGTGGGCTTCCTTGATTTTGTCAAAGACATGCTCAAGGCCCTGGCATTCCCAACAGAGTCGGAGGAGGATCCTCAGGCGGATGAATTGGAAATCCTCCAGTACGAGGCCCCTTCGTGGGAATCGCTCACAGTGCCCATTCCTCCCATCCTGGCATGGCTGATACTCCGAATGTGGGAGACACCGGCTTCAGTGCCAGTGGTGAGCAAACGGTTTCTAGAAGTCACGTGCTGCATAACTCCATGGTGGTGGAGTCGGTCATGCATCGGCTGAAAAGTCAGAAGACTCACTCCTTCGTGCCCTCTGGCAGGGAGGCCTGCACCCTGGACGCTCTCAGCAGGAAGTGCTACCAGAGCTCAATGCTCATTGGCCGCATCCAGGCCGACCAGCTGTACATGGGCATGTATCTGAGAGACCTGGCGAAGGAAGTCACCAGGTTTTTGGCTAGTCTCTCTGAGGAACCTTTGCAGCGGTTCAAGAACCTGGCCAAAGCAGTCCGTGAATGCTGCAAATTCATGTCTATGGCGGCCTATGACGGGTTCGAGTTGGCGGCTTGAGTAGCAGCGGCTGGCATTGGTGCACGCTGCCAAGTTGGCTACAGTTGTCCGACCTTGAGCAGTGGGTTCAGGACATATTGGTCGATGTCCTCTGTCAAGGAGAGAACCTCTTTGGCAAATCCATGAACAACAAGGCAGCCGAGCTGGAGACCGAGTTCATGACGAGGACCAGGCTCTCTAAAAAGACCGCTGTCCCTCCTTGACGGAAGGGCTTGGGTAAAAAGCCCTTTTACCCGAGGAAGGGAGCTGCTTACAGAAACTACCCAGCTTATCAGGCCTCTCCTGCTCCTTAACAGGGTCAGCAGGCCAAGGGACATGGGCATGGCCCGCGTAAGCAGAAGGCTCCAAAACCCCAGGCACCGGCTCCGGCTCAGCCAGGGGGGAGCTTTTGACTCCTTAAGCATAGCCTCTCTACCCCAAGAGATCAGCAACCCACAGGGGGATGTCTAGCCCTCTATACCCAGAGGTGGGCGACCATCACCACTGATTCCTGGGCACTAAGGGTAGTCAATGAGAGTTACCTCCTCCACCTGACTCAGAAACCTCCCCCTTGATTCTTGGGAGAGCCCCTCAGGTCTACCCTCCACCGGGACCTTCTTCTGAAGGAGTTGGCAGGTCTTCTTGAGGACAAAGTGGTAGAACCAGTGCCCCACCACCTTAAGGGCAAGGGGTTCTACCCCAGGTACTTCCTCCTGCCAAAGAGGACAGGGGGCTTAAGGCCCATCCTCGACCTGTGCAATCCCAATTCCTGGAGGGAGACGTTCAATATGCTCTTCCTTGGAACATTGCTGCCGTTCCTCCAGCAGGGAGAACATACATAATAAAATAAGATATGCCATACTGGGTCTGACCAAGGTCCATCAAGCCCAGTTTCCTGTTTCCAACAGTGGCCAATCTAACTCATAAGTACCTAGCAGTTTCCCCAAAAGACACAGGTTCTACAATACTTGTATTGGGTCAAGCAGTGATATCCCAGGTCCCTTTAATAATGGTTTATGGACCTTTCATCCAGGAACTTGTCCAAACCCCTTTTAAACCCAGCTACACTAACAACTTTTACTACATCCTCCGGTAACAAATTCCAGAGTTTGATTGCGCGCTGAGTGAAAAAATATTTTCTCTTATTAAACGGGTTACACTATGGCTTCATTGTATGTCCCCTAGTCTTTCTACTTTTTGATGGCGAAAACAAGCGATGTACATTTACACGTTCCACTCCATTCATTTATAAACCTCTATTATAGCTCCCCTCAGCTGTCTCTTTTCCAGGTTGAAGAGCCCTAACCTTTTTAGCCTCTCTTCATAGGCGTATCCTTCCATCCCCTTTACCATTGTGGTGGCGCTTCTCTGTACCTTTTCTAATAATCCTTTTTAAGATACGGCGACCAGAATTGCACACAATACTCAAGGTGCAGTTGCAGCATGGAACGATACAGAGGCCTTATAATATCCTTTGTTTTATTTTCCATTCCTTTCCTTATAATACCTAGCATTCTATTTGCTCTCTTGGCCGCCGCTGCACACTGGGCGGAGGGTTATCCACGATGATGCCTAAATATTTTTCCAGGGTGGAGGTTCCTAATGTGGAACCTTGCATCGTGTAACCATAGTTTGAGTTGTTCTTTCCTAGGTGCATAACTTTGCACTTGTCCACATTAAATTTTATCTGCCATTTGGATGCCCAGTCTTCCAATTTATCAAGATCCTTTTGCAATTTTCCACAATTCTCATGGGTTTTAACAACTTTGAATAATTTTGTGTCATCTGCAAATTTGATGAACGATCACTACCTTGTTTGATGTATATAGTTACTGCATATTATTCCACTGTAAATAGTTCTACATCGTTTTATTGTAAATGAGAATATAACTGTTTTGTATTACTCATATTGTTGTTATCTGTAAACCGCAATTGATCTACTGTAAATCACGGTGTAGAAATGTTAATAAAATAAATAAATAAATGACCTTGGGGAGTGCTGCTGCTGTGCTGATTGGCGTCCCGTGGGCCGTGTGGTGAAGGAGGAACAGCTGATTTACCACCCCTCCCCTTCCGAGGCGGCTATAAGATCCGTGGGTCATCGCGGAACACGACCCGTGGGCGCGTCCCCGTGGTTGCATGCCCGAAGGGGCATGACCAAAGGGGCAGGCCCGCCGCTTTGGAGCCCCTTCGGAGCTTTGAGGAGCCTTGAGGAGTTTGAGCGGACTTATGGGCAGAAGACGAAAGAAGGTTTTTCCGTCACTGGGCGCTAAAGCTGTGAAGGTTTCTGGCCCAATGTATCATCATGTGGTAAGCGCCCAGATTGATTTACCAGCTGTGGATACCTCAGCCCTCTCCTTGAGTACTCCTTCAGGTGTATCCTCGATTACGCTGGGAGTTCCCCTCTCCGGTCAGGAAGGGATTTTGGAGATTGTTCTCCCTCCGGAGGTAGTTCCCATGGCGGGGGAGCACTCTGTATCTTTACAAGCTGCATCTTCTTCTTTATTGACAGTTAAGGTGGACAAAGGGAAGTCTAATTTACCGGTAATTTTGGATTTCGGATCTTCGATAGCTTCTGCTGCATCAGTTACTTCTCCTTCTGATGTTTCTCTTCGCGATGTTTGGGAGGTAGTGGCTCGCATTGAGTGTTTGCTGCGGTCCTCTTTCTCTCAGATTATGTAATTTTCTAAAGATGTGGTGCAGAAGCTTTCAGACCAAGAGGTTTCTATTGATAAATGCAATGTATCTGTTAATAAATTAGAAGGGCAGGTCTCCGTGGTGCAGGCAGCTATTTCATCTTCCATTAGGGATAGTCTTTCGATACATCATCAATTAGAATATTTGGAAAATTCAGTTTGATCAAAGAATTTACGATTTCTAAACTTTCCCTATACACATTATCTTTCTCTTAATATTTTATTGTATAAGTACTTCAGGGAAGTCTTGTTATTGGATGATCCAGAAGCAATACAATTTTCTTCTGTGTATTATGTACTCAAGCTGACCCCCACGGAGACTACATCTTCACCTAAAGGGTCTTCTCCTTTAATAGAATCCTTAAACGTTTCAGTTTTTGGAGTCCTCTCTAGATGTTATCCCACGTCTGGCTGCATTGATTATTTCTTTTTTATTGTTGGCTGATAAAAATTTGGTCTTGTGGTTATACTTTACAAAAAAAGACAAGCTTTTTGTGGGCATTCCATTCAGATTTTTCCGGATGTGTGCAGATCCACTCAAAAGTTGGAAGGCTTTTCTTGTATTAAAACCTAGAATTGTCGCTTTGGGGGCCTCTTTCCTATTAAAAAAATCCCTGTAAATGTATTATTATATATCAACGAGTTAAATATGTTTTTCTTGAGCTTGAACAATTGGAGGCATTTTTGTTAAATACAGAAAAAGTATGAGTTTGCTTACTTCTTGACCTACTATTAAGGGGTTTATAGTGTTTGGGAATCCAATCATGTTTCTTAATGCTTGTTCTTTTTGGTTGTATTTTATTATGGTGATTTTCTGTCATTTTAATTTACGTAGTTTTCCATGATTGTAACAGGGCAGTGCTCCTCTTGATTATATTGCCTGTATAAATATGTTTATTGTAACATGTATATATATAGTAAAAGACCTTACTCTTTAGTCCCATTTCCAGGTCATTTACGAATATGTTAAAAAGCAGCGGACCCAGCACAGATCCCTGGGGTACTCCACTAATCACATTTCTCCATTGGGAAAATTGGCCATTTAGCCCAACCCTCTGCTTTCTATCCACCTTATCCTCTGCTTTCTATCTTTTAACCATTTCCTGATCCACAATAGCACACTGCCTCCTAGCCCATGACTTTTTAATTTTTCCAAGAGTATTTCATGAGGGACCTTGTCATAGGCTTTCTGAAAATCCAGCTACACTACATTGACCAACCCACCTTTGTCTACCTGTTTATTTACACCTTCAAAAAATATATATAATAGATTAGTAAGACAAGACCTTCCCTAGCTAAAACCATGTTGGCTGTCTCCCATTAAACCATGACTGTCTACATGTTCAGAAATTTTGTTCTTAATAGTTTGCCTCACCAGTGCGATTACCACTTCTAATTGGGATAAAGCTAAGGAATGAGTTGAAGATGCTCTGAACAATTAGGGAATGACATGACATTCTTAAAGCACTCGATAAGTGGTTGAATGTAATGTGGATGGTGGGATTTAAACTCCTATTTGGTTGGATCTGCAAATGAGGATTGATGGTAAGGCTGCAAGCTGGTCAGATTGGCAAAGGGCCAGCATATGGGACTTGCAGGGGTTCTGGAGCATGAAAAGTTGATTTCCTTTGTCTTTTTGTAAGGGAGACATGGCCTGCCTCATTCACAATTATACAAGTTGATCCATAGGATTTTGGCTTCGAGTATAATGAATGGAGATATAGAGGATATCCCTACTTTAAAGGAGATGTGCTTGAGATTCTCCAAATTTTTATTACAAGCTTTTCACCTCTAGGGCTAAGAAAGTGTGGGAGTAGGAGTCTGAACTTCAGGGTAAGATTATTAAGTGGGTACAATTTTGGGATAGGAGCTTGCTCCCTTTTCTTTCCGTGAGTCTTTTCCAGTCACTATTTTCTGTAGTTCGCAGGGTCGTAAGAACACCCTGGAAGATGTGGAAAGTTGGACTAACCCAGTCTTGATGACGCTGGCCACAGTCTACTTGCACACCTCCTACTAGGAGTGGAGTGGAGAAGTGGCCTAGTAGTTAGGGCAGCAGCCTAGAGCCAGAAAGACCAGCGCTCAAATCCCACTTGTACTCCTTGTAGCCTTGGGCAAGCCACTTAACTCTCCATTGCCTCAGGTCCTTTGGGAACAGGGAAATACCTGAATGTACAAGGGTTACTCAGAAAGTAATGCCCCACATGTTTTTTCTCAGTCCAGAATGAAGACAGAGGTGTGAAATTGAAAGGGTAGTAACTTGGAACTTCAAAGGACACGTGTGTAATTTTACAGTCGTCCGACAAATAGCGAGGCGGTAGTGATCCTTCAAATGGCATCTGTGAGTGACACATGGTAGAAACAACGAGCTGTAATTGAATTCTTGGTGGAGGAGAAAGAAAGTGTGAGAAACATTCACAAACGGTTGTGTACTGTGTATGGAAGTTCTGCGGTAGATAGTGTCATGTAGAAGACCCTTCTGAGCCTATGGAGATAGGGAGAGAAGAGGATTTCGTTTCAGAAACTGACAGGCAGTCAGAGCACATGGCTCAATGTTTTCAAGGAAAAGGTAAACAAAAAGAGTCACGAACTGAACAGGCACGCCCATGCTATAACGTATCCCCAAGCTCAGGGGTTAATGAGAAACACCTGGTTGGGGGATGGGCAGAGCTAAGCCCTGAGAAGCAGGATTATAAAAAGTGATCATTAGATTGGACCAGCAGGATGAGGAGGAAGGAGGAAGAGAAGGAGCAGGAGTTCCAAGGAAGCTCCGAGGGAGAGACGCCAGGACAAGAGCAAAGACAAAGGCAAGGGATCCGGCAGGGGATCAAGCAAGGGAGCACACTGACCAAAAGGAGTCAAGGAGGAGTAAGGACCCAGAAAGCCAAAGCCCAAAAGCCAGATGTGAGCAACACAGGGCCGGTGCCGTCCAGTAAAGGCAGGAGGAAGGAGAAACCTCCTGAGAGGCTGGCTTGGGAAAACTCAGAGGCTCCAGGGAGAGAGACATACTGGCATGAAAATACTTATACGTCTGAGGCAGAAGCTGATAAGCTAAAAGGCAAGAAAACACAACAGGTGTTTGGAACCCTTTCTGACCCAGCAGAACAGAGAATTCTTTCCTCTTTAAAGCCAAAAGGTAGGCTTCACAACTTGTCCAGATTTGAACCTAGATTTAAAATATTTCCTTGTAGTTGCCAGGAAGTATTAGGCTCCCGAAGCAGCAACTCCAGTATATATGGTACTTTACAGCCCTGCTCATTAGAGTGCTACAAAGGGAAGCCACGTGAAGGCAGAGAAGAAATTTGTTTTAAAACGCAGTATAGCAGCTTGCAGACACACCCAGCTGACGCTGACTTAGAAGAGATGCAGATAGACTCTGATATCAATGACATATGTGATACCGAAAGCATTCCTGAGCAAATGGAATGGCAGAATAGTGAGCACTGCACCTTTAAAAGTCAGAGCAAGCCAGGTTTCCATGGCAGCAGGAAGCTTTCAGACAGAATGCAGCTCAAGCATAGTCATGACGTAAGAGCTGAAAGCAGCTCTAACGAGGTGCACCTGACTAACCAGAAGGGCGTGCCTGCACAAGGAAGCCGTTTTAAACCAGCTTCAGAGCTAGTCTTTCAGAACAGCCGAGAGCAGAACAGCCAACAAGAGATGAGTGAGAACAGCCAACAGGAGAATAGCACTCAGAGATCAGAGGAACTGGACAGATAAGAAGGCAGAGAGGAGCCTCTGCAAGGGTCTAAACCACTTCAGCAACGAAGGCAAACAGGAAGGCAGCAGACAGGAAAGTCTTGGAATCCAGCTCCAGCCAAGGGAGATTCTGGTGGGTCCTTTCCTTGTTACCTTAAAGCTAAGCCAAAGCCGTTGTGGGAGCTTCCTGAAGACATGGTCAAGCCAGTTTCCTGTAGAAGGGAAGAAAGCTCCAAGCACAGACAGGGCAGTGCCAGCAGAGAAGGTACGTCGCATTTGCTTCCTAGCCAGGGTCATGTAAAGGACATTGTGAAACAATTGAAAGCAAGTGCTAACAAATGCCATGATAGCACGGCTGTAAAATCTCCTAGCAAAAGCACTTGGGATAAATGGTTTAATGCTGATATAAGGAACATTAAGAAGAGCTTACGTGATAACCATTCCCCTGAATTAGACGCTGTCACAGCTATAGAAAGAGGAAACTTGCTAGAACAGTGCAGAAGTTCTCCTCAGCAGAGCCGTGAGGATGAATGTGAAGATATGATTATTGATGTAGCTGATGTTCCTGAGTCACCCGATGCCTATGAGATGGATTGTTCTCTGTGTAATATAGAAGAATTGGATTTACGTTAAACAAGCTTTGTGTGAGAGGAAATACAAAGTTGTTTAAGCTGTTTTTGAGTTACTGTGAAGAAACGGTTTTTCCACTTTATTTCTGCTTTTGATTTGCTCATATTTTCCTGTTATTTTGGAGAAGAATTCTATGCTTTGTCTTATGCCTAAAGAACCCATGTGAAAGGGAAAACCCACAAAAATAAATTTATCTGTTTCAAAAGACCCTTGTGCCACAACACATTTTGTGATAGAGTGTGCCTGAAACTACATGTCCCAGCAACCCTTGCTGCTAGCTAGTAATAAGGACACTTGAAAGCAAAACTGCGGTCACCCCTGCTAAAAAGCCATCGGCCCTAGGCAGGGGAAGCGTGACACGTAGCAGATAATCAGATGGATTGCACTTTATCTCTTGCTGACCATATTGAATCTCTCTGCTGAACAAAATATTAAGAAGGCTGGGAAAGCAGCAGAAGAAAAGGGAACATTTTCTTTTGTTATGAGAAGCTGTTGTTTGCACTGAGCACTGCACATTTTAAAGCCTGAAGCTAAAGAGGCTGGTTACCTTAGTTTCTGAATGTATTCCTCAGGCCAATTATATGGCAACTGTCCTAAGTTTTCCACATGCACTTAATCTTCTTGGAAAGGGATATAAATCCTTGTCATTTGCCTGAAACCACTCGACTACAATTTCTTCTTTTCTCAGAGGGTAAAAGGGACTACTATTCCCACAAGGCATTGCAGGAGAAAATGCCATGCTATACTCCCTGAATTAGAATCCCCAGGCAGACCAACCCTCCGTGCCCTAGGTGCTGGGTTGGCCCCCAGGTGACAAGTGGCGTAGTTGTGAGGATTTTCCACTTGGAATACAAAGGACATCCCAACTGAAAAAAAAAAAAAAAGAGACATCAGGAGACACCAGAAGTTTGTACAAGGTGAAAAGAAAATTTGCTAAGCTGTTAGTGGAGAGCTATCGGAGATTCGCTGGCAAATCGGCCAGGAGGACCAGGACTCAAGGGATAGACTCCTTTCTCAAGGCCTGAATCTACACTGTGCCAAGGTAATGGGTAACTGGGCACGGGTGTGGAGCAATGTTCCCTCTAATTTTCTGTAAGCTGTGTGCGCATAAAATATCAGCTGTGCAGCTTTTGAAGGAAGGTTAAATTTTTGTGCGCCACATAATGACACTCGGAGTTATATACTTTAAAATTTGACTGCACGTCAGAATACAGTATGTACACCACATTGATTGCACTAGAAAATATTGTAGAACTTGTGAAAACCGTAAATACACAACAACTTTTAAATTTCAAGACGTCTGTGTTGTTTTCTATCAGAATCAGAACCAAAATTTTTGTGCGCTCTGTTGTAAAGTATGTGCGCTCGCTCGGCGAGGTGTGTGCGCGCGCACATGCGCACAGCTTAGAGGGAACAGTGGTGTGGAGGATTCAAAAGTGAGAAAGAGAGCTACTGTTCTGCAGTTTATTTAGATAGGATTTAAAAGAAAGCCGTGGTGTGCCGCTCTTGGTGGGCTTTTCTTTTTGTTTGCCTCTGCAGGAACGACAGTCCTAAGGATGGATCCGCAAGAAGTGTTGCGCTGGATGTCTAACCAGTTTGAAAAGCAGATGGAGCTGGCTCATCGCACGCAAGAACAAACAGCCGCGGCAATGCATGCCCAGCAAAAACCCCTTGTCGAGTTAATGGAGGCTTTACTGGCAAAGCAGAAGGCTACCGAACAAGCAAGTCCCTCATTTGCTACGGTGGTAGGACCACAAGACTGTGGAGCCTTAGCTTTCGGACAGTTAACAACCAATGATGATTTGGACGACTTTATAGAGGCCTTTGAAAGGATTGCAAGAGCTGTCAAATGGCTGCTAGAACAATGGGCAGTGAGGTTCGCCACGTCCCTCACGGGAGAGGCTTTAGCTGCTTATAAGGCCATGCCCGCTGCTCTAGCGTCTGACTATGATGAAGTTAAGAAAGCAATTAAGGACAGGCTAGGACTAACACCAATGCTCTATAAGAGAATGTTTAGGGAGGCTAGGCTGAAGCCTAATGAAACACCTAAAGCATTGTATCAAAGGATTAAAGGTTTAGCGTGGAAATGGCTTGTTCCAGAGAAAAAGACTCTTGAGTCTGTGATTGATACTATTGTTCTGGAACAATTCATGGAAGCAATACCCCCTGAAGTCAAATCTTTCCTGATCCTACAAAGTTGCCAGACCACCGCAGAGGCAGCCATCCTTACAGAATGCTATTTTGAGGCAGAGTTGGCTGGTAAACCGAAAGGAGGCATTCTGAAAGTGGCTGGGGCAGCCAACTTTGGAAGATCAGAAAAGGGCTTAAGAGCTAATATAACCAGTGCGAATACTGTTGTACCATTGTCAAAAGGAAAATGTTATAACTGCGGGAAAGTAGGGCATTTTCAGAGAAATTGTACATTGCGAACAGCACTAATGACTGGAAAAGGAAAACAGGTGCAAGAAGGGTTCCTGTTAAAGGTGGAAGTTCAGGACATTGTAGCTCATGCACTGCTTGACTCAGGTGCTGACCAGAGCATGGTCTCGAAGAAGCTCTGGCAGGCCATTGAAGCCTGCATGAGATCAGTACCGAGTCAAGCAGAAGGTCAGGTTAAAATATGCTGTGTGCATGGTGCATCCTCTTATTATTCGCTATATAGGCTCTCAGTAAAAGGGTTGGGAACCCAAAAGGAGGTTCTGGTGGCCGTAGTCCCACGGCTTCCTCACGATATTGTCTTGGGGAGGGATTGGCCCCCATTTTGCAGAGGGATGGAGAAGGGCCTAAATGTTAAAACAGGCATGGTCTCCACCAGGTCCCAGGCAGGAACCTCAGCAGTGAGGGTTGAACCATCTGAGGGGACAGAGGGACTTCCCAAAGAGAGGGAGGAACTCCCTGAGGATAGGGATGAACCCCAGAGAGTGAAGATGATTTGGAAGAGGAGTTATCAGAGATGCTTCCTGTACATGAGGACCTGATCAATGCCCCTTCCAAAAAGGTCAGAAAAGGAAAAGCAGATAGGCACCGAGAGAGACAGCGTAGGACCCAAGGGAGGGCTGAGCTGGAAGCTGGAGAAGGGTTGCCCTGGGTTCCCGCTGATCTTGTCAGGAAATTTCCTTCCTTTCCAAAGGAGCAACAAGCTGACCCTGCATTGAAACGAGCATTGGAGTACGCCCAAACTGTTAGAGATACCCTTCCTAGATTCCTCCTAGATAAAGGGGTATTATATAGGGAGAGCAACGAGCTGCAAATGGGAGCGGTGAGAAAGCAATTAGTAGTACCAACTACATTCAAAGCAATAGTTTTAAGACTGGCCCACGATCACCCGGTAGGCGGCCATAAAGGGATCCAGGGGACGTTGGACCAAATCCTGGCACGTTTTTATTGGCCGGGGGTTTTTAAAGAGACTACCCGCTACTGTGAGTCATGTCCCACATGTCAGCGAGTTACCTCGACCAAGCCACGGGCGGTGCCCATGATACCCACGCTCACGATATCAATACCAATTCGCCGTATGGCGATGGATATTGTAGGACCCCTGATTAAGACACCAAGAGGTTTCCAATATATATTAGTGATAATAGACCAGGCTACTCGGTTCCCATGGGCAATACCCTTGCGGAGTACCTCGGCTAGGACGATAGCCTTAGAACTAAGTAAACTGTTTTGCGAGGTAGGCTTTCCACAGGAAATGCTCACGGACCAAGGCAGTAACTTCATGTCAAGGTACCTAGCCCTAGTGTGGGACACGTTTCGGGTGCGCCACATAAGGACCGCTGCATATCACCCCCAGTCCAACGGACTGGTTGAGAGGATGAACCAGACCATCAAGCAGATGTTGAGACGCGGCCTAAATGGGAAAATGTCTGAGTGGGATACCTTGATCCCATTCATTTTATATGCCTGTCAGGAGCGTACGCAGGCATTCTTAGGGGCATCACCTTATGAGTTATTGTTTTGTTGGGCTCCCAGAGAGGTTTTAGATATTTTACGCGTTCAATGGGTGGAGCCGGAAATTGAGGATATAGGGGTACCTCATTTCCTAAAGGATCCGAGGAGTCAGCTGAAAAGGACTTCTCAGGCATCAGTAGAAAACTTTCAGGCCAGTCAACAGCGACAAAAAAGATATTATGACCGGGGGACGAGGCCTCGGCAATTAGCAATAGGTGATAAGGTAGTGATCATGGTGGCGGATGGCGGACCAAAGTTCGAGTCCCAATGGAGAGGTCCGTGTAAGGTGGTAGAAAAAGTAGGTCCTGTTTCCTGCGCGGTAGAAAACGATAGGGGACGCCGTCAAGTCTACCATCTAAATGTCCTTAAGCCCTGGCATGAGAGGTCAGCAGCAGCAAGGCTAGTTAGAGTGGAAAAGCACATTAGCGCCCCATCAGGGATTACGAACTGTCCAAATATAAGCTCATCAGCCCATAATATCTTAAGGGGGGGGGATCTGTCATGTAGAAGACCCTTCTGAGCCTATGGAGATAGGGAGAGAAGAGGATTTTGTTTCAGAAACTGACAGGCAGTCAGAGCACATGGCTCAATGTTTTCAAGGAAAAGGTAAACAAAAAGAGTCACGAGCTGAACAGGCACGCCCATACTATAACGTATCCCCAAGCTCAGGAGTTAATGAGAAACACCTAGTTGGGGGAGGGGCAGAGCTAAGCCCTGAGAAGCAGGATTATAAAAAGTGGTCATTAGATTGGACCAGCAGGATGAGGAGGAAGAGAAGGAGCAGGAGTTCCAAGGAAGCTCCGAGGGAGAGACGCCAGGACAAAAGCAAAGACAAAGGCAAGGGATCTGGCAGGGGATCAAGCAAGGGAGCATGCTGACCAAAAGGAGTGAAGGAG
Organism: Ichthyophis bannanicus; assembly: GCA_033557465.1. Lineage (NCBI taxonomy): Eukaryota > Metazoa > Chordata > Amphibia > Gymnophiona > Ichthyophiidae > Ichthyophis > Ichthyophis bannanicus. The sequence goes on from CM066033.1 coordinate 553,657,159, forward strand.
GAGTAAGGACCCAGAAAGCCAAAGCCCAAAAGCCAGGTGTGAGCAACACAGGGCCGGTGCCGTCCAGTAAAGGCAGGAGGAAGGAGAAACCTCCTGAGAGGCTGGCCTGGGAAAACTCAGAGGCTCCAGGGAGAGAGACATACTGGCATGAAAATACTTATACGTCTGAGGCAGAAGCTGATAAGCTAAAAGGCAAGAAAACACAACAGGTGTTTGGAACCCTTTCTGACCCAGCAGAATAGAGAATTCTTTCCTCTTTAAAGCCAAAAGGTAGGCTTCACAACTTGTCCAGATTTGAACCTAGTTTTAAAATATTTCCTTGTACTTGCCAGGAAGTATTAGGCTCCCCAAGCAGCAACTCCAGTATATATGGTACTTTACAGCCCTGCTCATTAGAGTGCTACAAAGGGAAGCCACGTGAAGACAGAGAGGAAGTTTGTTTTATAATGCAGTATAGCAGCTTGCAGACACACCCAGCTGACACTGACTTAGAAGAGATGCAGATAGACTCTGATATCAATGACGTAGCAGATAATCAGATGGATTGCACTTTTTCTCTTGCTGACCATATTGAATCTCTCTGCTGAACAAAATATTAAGAAGGCTGGGAAAGCAGCAGAAGAAAAGGGAACATTTTCTTTTGTTATGAGAAGCTGTTGTTTGCTTTTGTTTGTACTGAGCACTGCACGTTTTAAAGCCTGAAGCTAAAGAGGCTGGTTACCTTAGTTCCTGAATATATTCCTCAGGCCAATTATATGGCAACTGTCCTAAGTTTTCCACATGCACTTAATCTTCTTGGAAAGGGAAATAAATCCTTGTCATTTGCCTGAAATCATTCGACTACAATTTCTTCTTTTCTCAGAGGGTAAAAGGGACTACTATTCCCATAAGTCATTGCAGGAGAAAATGCCATGGCATACTCCCTGAATTAGAATCCCCAGGCAGACCAACCCTCCGTGCCCTAGGCGCTGGGTTGGCCCCCAGGTGACAATAAGAGCACCATTGGATGATGGGTGAAGAGAGTAAAGGCTTCAGGAAGTGGTAAAACGGAACTGGAAGATCGGCCGTGGTCTGGGTGTCCTGCCTCAGCCCCCAGTCCAGACAATTTGCAGCGCGCTGATGACATTATTCATGTGGATTGGCGCATCACGAGTCGGGAATTGTCCATACAGCTTTCCATCAGTAGAGGCAGTGCAATGGCAGTTATTGACTCTTTGGGATATTCAAAGGTGTGTGCAAGGCACACCGCAAAGGCTTAGAGTATTTTAATGCCCGGTGGCAGCTATCGCATGACGCTGCAACTTGTCTTGATCTTCTCCTAGTAAAGTGTGAGCTAAATACCACAAATAAAAAAATTACTGGGAAAATAGAAGAAGCCAAAGTGTGACAGAAACTACAGATTAGCAGAATATTTCATCACAGGAACACAGCCCCTCACAGAATGTGGCAATGATCACCATTTTTTTAAAACAACAGAGATAACAGAGAATCTGTCTACATTTTTGGGACCTGGCAGGTACTTGTGACCCTGGTTGGCCACTTCGAGAAACTGGATACTGGGCTTGATGGTCCCACCCAGTATGGCATATTTTATATTCTTATGGAAATAGAAATATGCAGGCAATCTGTACTAGAAAGCCCAAGAAGCTTTTTCCAGGGTCTCGTTTTTATTTTGTTTCTTTTATCTTTCTTCTTCCCTTCCTCTCCTATATTTCTTACAATGATCACTCCCTTTTATGTTTTTTCTTTATTTCTGTTCTCTTCCTCTCTACCTACCCAAAGTAAACTGTACTCCTTCTCCCCTTCTCTCAGGCCCCAGTCTTGAACTTCCCTAACTTCTCGCCTAAGCCTTTGCCTACCTACCAGCTTTGCATCTCCACCCCTCCTCTCTCCAGTTCTTTCAGTCACTCTGCACAGACATGGAAGTCACAAGTTACATTATATTTGCGGCATAAACCGGCCAGATATTTGTGATGTCATCCCTTGTTAAATATGACTGCCTCCTAGTTATGTGGAAACGTTTAGCACAGATTTAATAGTTTTAAAAGACAGCACTACATGTCCTCAAGAAAAGGATGTAACCTGCAAATTTAATTTCATTTTATATGGAATTCTGAATGTTTCCCTCTAGGTAAAATTCATCCATCTGGCCCTCTAACCGAGCTATGGAAGGGCAGGGCTGCTTAATGGACTATATAAGGAAGCTGGCATGCTTCCCACGTGTGGGATGAAGGAGAACAAGAGCTCATTTTGCTCAAGTCAAGCCCCTGATAAAAGAAGTGGTAGCATTATTTTAAGAAAATCTCATTTCTTGAGGATTTGCAGTGCTGTTTTTGTAACATTATACACCCAAAAGGCAAAATTTCCACCTCATCAACAGCTCCTAGGTGTTGCTTCCGCAAAGACAGTCTCCAATAATAACCTTTTCATTAAATGATCTTCAGATGAAGAAAAAGGTACTCTGTTGAATCCATGTGATTTTTCTTTGTTACTTATCTGCTAAATTCATTATGTGTATTAATTTAATTGCATTCAAAGTCCTTCGTATTGAGTTCATTGTTTATATCAATATCATTTGATTTCCATATATTAAAAAAATTAAATCCATACCGAAGATAGAAATTCATATGAAATATTAAAGTACCTGGTGCATATGAGACATTAAAGTACCTAGTGCTTTCCAACAAAACACACCGTGTCACATACTGCACATAGAATCACTCCTGGGGCATTTGCTCCAGGTGCAAACTTAGATTGTTCGCCCACTGTACCTGAATATAACTCGCCTTGTACTTCTGAGAAAAGGCAAGAGCTAAATCCAATTCCCTTTTCTCCATAGGTAAAAGCATCCCTGCTCATCTCCCTTCATTTTTATTTATGGTTATGAAAAGTATTGGGGATATTAGAGTATGTTCTTCTCTACTGCCTCCAAGTGTCTTGGTGGCAGAACAAGAACCTCTTTGATGCCTATTCATGCTCTGGAGCAGGAGTATTTATTTATTTATTTACTTACTTAACAGGTTTTTTATAACACTTTATCATTTCAGTCAAAGCAGTTCACATTGTAACTTAAACTTGGTAATGTACATTAAACAGGAACATTGATAACTTGGATTTTTCTGAGGCAATGGAGGGTTAAGGACTTGCCCAAAGCCACAAGAATTGCTAGTGGGAATTGAACCCTGGTCTCTTGATTCCCTAGCCAGTACTCTAATCATTAGGCTGCTTGTCCTCATGGATGTCACTACTGATGGGTTGAGCTGCGTTGGATGTTTCTGAAATCGGGCGCACGCGTGTTTTTTGTAGAACTCCCCAGATATGCTTCCACCATGCCCTCATGTGACATGGATGGGTTTGACGCAGAGACATCCATATACCTAGTTTTCTAAAATGGCTTCTCATTTACATGTCTGAATGCCCATGTTCAGATGTTCACATCACAGATCGAGCTTCTAAAATGACCACTATATTCAACAGACATCAATTTCATATAGTCCTCACTTATCTACAAAAGCAACCTAGCCAAAGTCTCCTTATTGCAAAAAAGATGCTGCATCAGGGACTCTAAAGCTTGTGTCCTGGAAAGAAGAAACTTTCTTCTCCCCATCTCTCCCCACAGTGTAATTGAAGGACCAACTATGGCTCAGCATCTGCCTGCCCAGCTCCCCATCCTTATCATCACCATGCGGAAGGCTGCAGTGGGTCACTACATGCAGGCCCAGTTGTCAAGGCCATGGTCAAAGAGTTCCCCCAGTGGAGTACTGGACTTGCCTCGTTGAGCTTGTTTTCCATTAACACCATCTAGTGCCAGGGTCTCAAACACGCGGCCCGCGAGAGAACTTTGTGCAGCCCGCGACGGAGAGGAAACAAACAAACAAAACCCCTGGCTTCTGCTGCTGCCACTGCCGCCGTGGCAGCGGCAGAATCAGCTGTCCTGCGGCCCCTTCCCGTCTGCCCGGTAGAGCGCTCAGTCAGCTCCATCAGCGGCAGCTTTCAGGGCCGCCCGCGAAGAGTATTTCCCTCTTGCACGACTCTGTTAAGCCTGCCGGGGCTGATGCGAATGCCCATCAGCACCAGCAGGCTTAACAGAGCCACGTAAGAGAGAAATACTCTCTTTGTGGCTTAAAAAGCCCGCCACTGATGGAGCTGACTGAGGGCTCTACCGGGCAGACGGGAAGGGGCCGCGGGACAGCTGATTCTGCCGCTGCCACGGCGGCAGTGGCAGCAGCAGAAGCCAGGGTTTTTTTTAATTTACCTGGGCTGATGGGAGGGAGGGGGGTTAGGACTGGGAATGGGCAGATGGAGGTTAGGACTGGAGGTGGACTGATTGGGGGGTTAGGACTGGTAATGGGCTATGGGGGGGGGCTAAGACTGAAAATGGGGTGATGGGAGGGTTAGGACTGGAAGTGGGCTGTTGGGGGGCTTAGGACTGGTAAAGGGCTATGGGGGGGGCTAGAACTGGTAATAGACTGGGGGGGGTTGCTAGGACTGGAAATGGGCTGAGTGGAAGGGGGGCTTGAACTGAAAATAGCTGATGGGTAGGGGGGCTTGGAATGGAAATGGGCTGTGAGGGGAGGGAGCTAGGACTGGAAATGGGCTGATGGTGGGGCTAGGAAAGGACTAGAAATGGGCTGATGGGGGGCTAGGACTGGAAATGGGCTGATGCGGGGACTAGAAGGGAGCGGATGCTGGGTGGGGCTAGAACTAGAAGGAAGCTGATGTTGGGAGAGGATTAGAATGGGATGGGGCTGGGAGAGTAAAATGGAGAGGGGAAAAATATTTTGTGTGGGAGGGAAGAAAAATCTACAATTGGCCAGGTATTGGGAGAGTAAGTGGGGATTGAGGATGGAGGGGTAAAATTTGAGTGTATGAAATATGAATGAGGAAAGAGCAAAAGGAGAAAGATTAGTATGTTAAAGCAGATGTAGAGAGAGAATGGAAAAAAATTAGAAGAGAGAAGAAAGGACAAATGGACAGCAGACGATGGAGAGTTAGCAGAAGACACAAAGAAACCAGAAGAAAATGGCTGGAACAATTGCAACTGAAAAAAATGCACAAAAGTTAGAAAAATATCTCTTTATTTTGAATTTATTAACTGGAATATGTCAGCTCTGGGAAATGTGCATCATGGTATGGTAACATTATGCAAACATCATGGTATGGTAACATTATGCAAATATTTATGCAAATGAGGCCACTTATGCAAATGAGGCCCCGCGTCTTATGCGGCCCACGGATTACTTTACAAGTCCTCATTTGGCCCTCAAAGCAATTTGAGTTTGAGACCCCTGATCTAGTGTATATTCTGTGAAGTTAAGGATGCCAACTACAGTCGATACCCAGTTAAAAATGTGCCAATGACCTAGTGCTAATGAATAGAAGTCTGGGTCATAGAAAACCATAAGGAAAATGTTGAAGACAAGCACAAAAGGTTGTCAAGTTAGGAGCCACCTGGGGAAATTCTTAATTACAGTATCACAGAAAGGGTGCATCACTCACAGAAAGAGCAGGTTGCTGTCTACAGCACTATACTTTTACTGGTTGAAGCCAGGCAAATAACTCCAGCATCAAATAAATGATCCATGCCATGCCACGCCACTTGGGAGACAGAATGCAACACATGCACAGGATGCTGCATGCTCAGTCTTCCAACAGCAACCGTGACCCCAGCTCCACTACTATATTCCTACTGATCATTTGTATAGCGCTATAAGGCATATGCAGCGCTATACAGACACATGTGAAAGACAGTCCCTGCTCATCAGATCTTACAATCTAGTCAAGACAGACAGTAAACAGTTGGGGACAAGGATATGTCTATGGGAATGGTAAGGAAACACAAAATACACTACTGCAGTCCTTCAGTCCCACTTCCACGGAACATCTTGAGCACATAATACATAGCATCAACACCACAACTTCTCCTCTGGACCCACACTACCTGGTTCAAAATCACAAAAACAGAGCTTGCTTCAATTATATATAAGCTAATCACAACCTCCTTCTCCAAAGGATATTGTCCTATATACCTGAAATCAGCGTCAATCTGTCCAATCTTCAAAAACCCCAAGCTCAATCTAAATGACCCGAGCTCATACAGGCCTATCTCCAGCTTACCATTTTTTGCCAAAGTTATCGAGAAGGTAGTCCTCAACCAACTGCAAGAACCTACTGACTCAAACTCTCCCTTGAACATGCACCAACATGGATTCTGCAACAACCATGGAGTAGAAACCTTACTCATCTCTTTAAGAGACCGGTTTATCAAGAGCATGGAGAACACAAAACAAATCTTCATTCTCATCTTTCTAGACATTGCATCAGCTTTCAACACAATATCCCATGACATCCTCCTACAGGCACCTATTCAATATAGGAATCCGTGACACTGCCCTACAATGGCTACCATCATACCTCACAAATTGCTCCCAATATGTACAAATTGGTCAAAAGACCTCTAAACAAATCACCCAGATACAAGGCGTCCCTCAAGGCTGCCCGTTCAGCGTTACTATTTAACATCTATATACAGCCAGTCTGCGATATCATAAGCACATTCAACGTCTACTATCATCTTTATGCGGATGATATTGGATATATGCTCCCTTTTCCATCACAAACCCTGACTACTCAACAATTGCAATCTGTTTCAACACTATAAACCAGTGGCTATCAGAACATAATCTCAAGATCAACCTCAAGAAAACAGAGGTACTGTTTCTCACTAAAAATCTATCCTTCCTCCCCCAAAGTCATTAAAGGTGAACAACTCCAACCTATAAGTTAAGTCAGAAGTAAGATACCTCAGCATCACCATAGATCAGCACCTCACATTCCAACCACATTTAAATAAAGTGTCTCAATGCATTTACAGCAAGTTAAGAACACTCCAACACTTACGGCCCCTTCTCGAACCTTATAATTTCCGGACAGTTTTCCAGACAATGATACTACCACACTTCGACTTCTGTAATGCCATCCTCCATGGAATTTCGAAGAACTCATTACATCCACTACAACTTGCATAGCATGCAGCCGCCCAAATTCTGATCTGCTCATCCAGATATAGCCACACCACACCTATTCTAAAAGAACTACATTGGTTACCTCTCCTCAGTAGAATCAAGTACAAAGTCCTAATAACTACATTCAAAATAATCCACAAGTTACCCTCCCAATACCTGTAATCTATCATAACAAAGACCCCAGAAAACCGCCAAAGAAGGAATAATACATCAAACCTTCTAATCCTGCCTTCCAAACTGACTAAGAGCAACCAGACAACTTGCGCTAAGACATTCTCCATATATGCCCCTCGACTTTGGAATGCCCTACCACACCACATCAGAGACACCCACAACCTAATAATCTTCAGGAAGCTGACAAAGACCCACCTGTTCATGGAACATTTCAATGGGATCACTTGACTCGCCCACCAGTGAACTGTCCCCCTGCCCATCCCTTCCTCCCCCCGACCCCTAATTTAAGATATGCACCAGACTATTTACTACCCCATGCAACCTCTCTATTTTGTATATAGTTACCTTGTTCTTTGTTTTACCTAACATCTTTGATGTAATCCAGTTCTTTTAATATTATTCCATGTATGGTTGAAGTTTGGTTCTCTGTAAACCGCATTGATTCTTGTAAATATGGTATATAAGAATGAATAAATAAATAAATCCAAAAGCGGCCTCCAAGCTCCACACCTTACGGTAGCAACCACTGCTACTATTAGGACAGTTTTAGTACTCTCAGTCAGGACTTCTGATGATTTTATTTTGTTATTATTTATTTAGCTGTATTTATATACCGCCTTTCACCGGGTCAAGGGGGTTTACATCGAACAAGAGAGAAAATACAATGTAACAGAATATTCAACTATATACAACATGCAGTTGATACATAAGAGTTTATAACTATATACAGTCTTGAACTATTTACACTATATAGACTTCCAATGGGAAAATTGGCTATTTAGCCCAACCCTGTGTTTTCTATGTTTTAACCAGTTCCTGATCCACAATAGTACTCTGCCTCCTGTCCCATGACTCTTTAATTTTACCAGGAGTCTCTCAGGAGGGACCTTGTCAAAGACTTTATGAAAATCCAGATACACTATATCAACCAACTTATCTTTTTCTACCTGTTTATTCACATCTTCAAAAAAACATAACAGATTAGTAAAACAAGACCTTCCTTGGCTAAAGCCATGTTGGCTGTCCCTCATTAAGCCATGACTATCTACATGTTCAATAATTTTGTTCTTTATAATGGTTTTTACCATTTTTCCCGGTACTAACGTCAGGCTCATCAGTCTATAGTTTCCCAGATCACCCCTGGAACCATTTTTTAAAAAATTGGCGTTACATTGGCCATTCTCCAGTCTTCAGGTATTACATATGATTTTAATGATAGTTCACAGATTACTATTCGTAAGCCTGTAATCTCAAATTTCCATTCTTTCAACATCCTTGGATATATATACCATCTGGTCCAGGTGATTTGCTACTCTTCAGTTTATCAAATAGTTGTAATACTTCTTCCCGGTATATTGATATTTCTTTCAATTCTTCTGCGGCATCACCTTTAAATACCATTTCAGTCATGGATAACATCCCTACAGTCATGGGTAACATCCCTACATCTTCCTCAGTAAAGACTGAAGCAAAGAATTGGACCATTAGATGATAGAGGGATAAAAGGGGCACTAAGAGCGGACAAGGCCATAGCGGAGACTGAAGCAAAGAATTCATTCAGTCTTTCCGCTATGGCCTTGTCCGCTCTTAGTGCCCCTTTTATCCCTCTATCATCTAATGGTCCAACTGACTCTCTCACAGGCTTTTTGCTACGAATGTACTTGAAAAAGTCTTTATTATGTGTTTTTGCTTCCACGGCAAGCTTCTTCTCAAATTCTCTACCTGCCTTATCAATGCCTTTCATCTAACATGCCAGTGCTTATGCTGTTTCCGGTTTTTGTCATTTGGCTCCTTTTTCCATTTTCTGAAAGATGCTTTTTTGGCAACAGCAGCCTCTCTGACCTCACCTTTAAACCATGCTGGCAGTTTTTTGGACTTTCTTCCACTGTTTTTTAAAGTGTGGAATACAGCTGATCTGGGCTTTCAAGATAGTATTTTAAACAACACTCATGTTTGATGTAAATCTTTAACCTTTGCAACTGCTCCTTTTAGTTTTTTCTTAACTATTTTCCTCATTTTATCATAGTCTCCCTTTTGAAAGTTAAAAGGTAGTACTGGGCCCGAAAAAAAAGATTGGGGGATCAAGTAAGTTCCCCATAGCTGGACCCTGGCCATGGGAGGCTGGATTATGGGTCCGGCTACAAGGAAAGAAGGAAATTGGCAGCAGCCGGTATTCACGGCTCCAGAATGGAGCCGCAGTGCCATGGTGTTGGGGTGCTATGGTACTGCATCTCCATTCAGGATCCTGAATGAGGGAGCCGGGCATGTGGCTGGGTATGCAAGCCGATAAGAATCAGAGCCCGGCCTGCACATTCAGGCCATAGACCCGATTCTGATCCCATGGGCATGTCTAGCCCCTGCAGGATCAGAATCAGGTCTACCTCTGGGCATCCCGATTCTGATCGGCCGCACAAGGTGTTGGATAGGCAGATTAGAATGTGCCTCCACATCACCCTAACATGGCCTGATGTAACATTGACCCAGTCAGTACCAGGGTAATTGAAATATCCCTTTATTATTGTGTTGTAAACTTTGCTAGCTTCCCTAATTTCTGTTAACATTTCATGATCTGTTTGATCATTCTGTCCAAATGGACAGTAGTACACCCCCACTGCTATCACATTCCTCTTTTTACATGGAATTTTTATCCATAGAGATTCTACAGTGTATTTTGTTTCCTGCAAAACCTTTATCCTGTTGGACTCAATGCCCTCTTTAACATATAGTGCCACCCCTCCATCTACGTGATGCACCCTATCATTATGGTATAATTTGTAGCCTGGTATCAGTGTCCCATTGGTTATCCTCTTTCCATCAGATCTCTTAGATGCCAATTATATCTAATCTTACATTCAGTGCTATATATTTTAACTCTCCCATCTTAGTTTTAGACTTCTAGAATTTTGCATATAGGCATTTCAAAGTTTGGTTTTTTTGTTCATATTAAGTCTGGCTATCGGATGACAGGGGCAAATTAGAATCTTTCAATTCTATCTGTTTTTTACTTAAAGGCACCTGAGTTACTTTTCCGTTTGTTGGAACCCTTCTATCGGGATGTCCTAACTTCCTTGCTTTGTTAATATCCTTTAAAGATACATCATTCCAAACCATGTATTCTTGAATGACTGTCTGCTTTGCCCCATTTTCTAGTTTAATAGCTGCTCTATCTCCTTTTTAAAGGTTAATGCCAGCAGCCTGGTTCCACCCTGGCTAAGGTGGAGCCCGTCCTTTCGGAAAAGCACTCTCTTCCCCCAGAATGTTGCCCAGTTCCAAACAAATCCAAAACCTTCCTCCCTGCACCATCATCTCATCCACACATTGAGACTCCAGAGCTCTGTCTCATAGAATGGAAAGCATCTCTGCACATAGAATGGGAAGCATCTCTGAGAATGCTACCCTAGAAGTTCTGGATTTCAGTTTTTTACCTAAAAGCCTAAATTTAGCTTCCAGAACCTCCCTTCCAGGCTTTCCTATATCATTGGTATATCACATGTACCAAGACTACAAGTTCCTCCCTAGCACTATCTAAAACCTTAGCTATGTGGTGCATAACATCTGCTACCTTCGCTGCAGGCACACAGGTAACCAGGCAGTCCTCTCAACCATCAGCCACCCATCTATCTACATGCTTAATGATTGAATCGCCAAATATAACGGCCGTCCTACCCTTACCTCATGGACATATGGCCCTGGAGACACATCCTCAATGTAAGAGGGTATTACATGACTTGAGAGACAGGTCTTAGCTACAGGATCACTTCCTGCCACACCAAGGTGATGTTTTCCTTTCATGTGACCTCTCTTCTCTATGGCAGCAGAAAGGCTGCCAGACTGGAGGTGAGACTTCTCCACTATATCCCTGTTTGTCTCATCTATATACCTGTCTGTCTGCCTCAGATGCTTCAAGTATGCTACTCTAGCCTCCAGAGATTGGACTCGTTCTCTGAGAGCAAAAAGCTCTTTGCACATAAGTCCTCTCACCAACTGGGAGATAATCATACATGTAACACTGTGCAAAAGACTGGATAGCCCCCATCTTGCTGCTGGATTGCTGTCTGCATCTTAGAAATAAAGATTTTATATTAGCTATTTAGAGTTGTTCAGTTGTTTAAAGTTGCTAGGGGAATAGGGATAGCTGAACCAATACAATTATACCTAATAAGTATAAGGAACTAAATATGAACTGCAAGGATTTAATTAATCTATACCTAATGCCTAATAACTTGCTGATTTAGATAAACAGTTAAACCTGAAAGGGAGTAAGATTGTTCTTTTCCGCTTAACTGGAGGCTATAAATCAAGGATTATGTCTAGGGTGGGTGAGAGCCGGAGTGGGTGAGAGGGAAAGAAACACTAACCAGAAGATGGGCCTTTCTGGGGTGGGCAAGATGGTGACAGGAAGGTCCTCCAATGCTGTGTCTCTGAACTGACTCTCCTCAAAGCGTTGATTTCGGTATCGAGCCCTGTTGGAATGGGGCGCAGGGAGCACAAACAAGCCAGCCTACTCTCTGGCATGGTTGTTCCATTGTCAAGTATCTTTATCTTTATTTGCAAAATTTGATAAACCGCCCAGGCCGGAGTATCAGGGCGGTGTACAATACAAAAGGTAAGGCTACTGAAAACAAAGTCAGAAAGGAACGCCAAAAACCAATAGGACAGGGAGAGACAGTTAATAAGATAGAAGGCAGAAAAGGCCCGAAGAGGGGTGAGAGGACGAGAGAGGGGAGGAGGAAAGGAAAAGTGGCACGCGGGCATATGGAGAGGTATTATGAGGGGTGGGGAGCGCGGCTGGGGGATGAGGCACCATCGGTACGGGGAGGGAGATTGAAGGCCTGACAGAAGAGATGAGTCTTGAGGAGAGCTTTAAAGCAGGGATAGGATGGTTCCATACGAAGAGATAAAGGGAGGAGTTCCACAGGGCGGGGCCTAAAAAGAAAAAGGCGGAGTGACGGGTGAGTTCCAGATGGGCCTGGGCAGGGGGAGGGAGAAAGAGACGATTACCATGGGCCGAGCGGAGAAGACGTGGAGAGGGCTGGAGGTGAATGATGATGGCCAGGTATTGGGGAGTGATGGTGTAGAGAGCCTTGTGCATGAAAATGAGCACTTTAAAGATGAACCGAAACTTAACCGGGAGCCAGTGGAGGGTGAAGAGGCGGGGAGACATGTGAGAACGAGCTGGGGAGCAAGTGATGAGACGGGCAGCGACGTTTTGTACTAATTGGAGACGACGAAGCTGGGAAGAGGGGAGGCCTGCGTAGATGGCGTTACAATAATCTAATCGGGTCATTACCAGAGACAGGACGAGGGTGACAACAGAGGGAGGGGGAAGAAACGATTGAACAGCCCTTATTCGACGCAGATGGAAGAAAGAGGTACGTATGACAGAAGAGATGTGTTGATGAAATGAGAGGGAAGAGTTCAGAGTGACGCCCAGATAACAGAGGGTCGGAACCAGGGGGATGGAGCGGGAGGACATAACAGGAGACAATCTGGTAGAAGGAAGTCCAAAGGAGAACCAAATCGCAGAGGATTTAGCAGGGTTAGCATGTAGAAAGTTTGAGTCGAACCAGGACGCAATGGAGGAAAGACAACGGTTGAGTGGGACAAGGTCAGGGGAAGAAGAGGAGGTGTGATGAACCAAAAGAATATCATTGGCGTAGATGTAAGTGGAAATACCAGACTGTTGGATGAGCAAAGCTAGGGGAGCAAGAAAGGCATTGAAAGTGCTCAGAGGACTTTGTAATCATGTGGTTTCTTGGCATTGGGGGTAGGAGCAGCCTCTTCAGTGGGTCTAGGGGTCGAGCATTCCGCAGACTTGAGCACATCGGGGGTGTTCCTGAGCCCCGAGCAGCGCACAGCTGCGTGACCCGGAAGCGCTGGATCTGTCTGCTATGTACCTCACTCCAGCTTGCTGACGAGCACAGCATTGAAGGGAGCACGCCGATGACTAGACTGGCTGGAATGGAGCAGGAGGAAAAAGGAGAGCTGAACCAGCACCTTCCATTGGGGGTCACGGCTGGCAATTTCTGAGTTGGGGCCAGTCTCCGGAGATCAGTGAATTGATAAGACCGGCTGTAATTACATTGGATTCACTATGGGATGCCATTATAGCTCTGAATTCTTCCCTTTTATCTTTTGTGGGAACAGTTAGTGCAGAAGTTACTCAGATGAAATTTACACTTGCCGAGGTGTCCAAAGCACAAGGGGATTAAAGTGGAAGGATTGCCCAGTTGGAGGAACAGCTGGTACTGCTTCAGGAAGCGAAAATTGCCTTGATTTAAGGATAAGACACTTTTGTCTAGAAAGATAGAGTACTTGGAGAATTAATCTTGAAAGAACAATTTGAGACTTTTAAATTTATTTATTTATTTTATTTATTTAGCCAGATTTGTATACCACCTTATCCTTCAATCAAAGTTCTAGGGGGGACGAGGTAGAACATTTAACATCGGAGGCAAACATACATATATTCTGTGGGGGCTTTGCCCCAGGAGGGATGATGGTGCTAGATGCTTCTTAGTCAGGGTGGGAGTTAAGGTTCTTGTTCAAAGGAGGCCCTGAACAGATGGGTTTTGAGGGATTTTTGGAAGTCCTTAAGGTCCCCTTGTGCTCTTAGTTCTTCAGGGAGGGTGTTCCAAAGGTTTGCGCTGAATATGAGATGTCTCTTCTGGATATTGATTGCTTTGTTTTGTGGTATCCGGCTGGGGTGAGGAGTCTGTTGCTGCCTTGGGTCCTTCTGGGTCTGCTGCTAGTGTCTCTGGCTACTGTGGTTTGTAGAATATCTGCTGAACATTGGTATAAGATCTTGAATATGGTTAGTGTTGCTTTGAATTTTGCCCATGCTGCTATGGGTAACCAGTGCAGTGTCCTATTTTGTTATTGTTGGAGATAGTGAGGAGATATAGATAAAAAACATAGATTGTGAGCACTTCAGGGACAAGGGTAAATAAGAACATAAGATATGCCATACTGGGTCAGACCAAGGTCCATCAAGCCCAGTATCCTGTTTCCAACAGTGGCCAATCTAGGTCATAAGTACCTAGCAGTTTCCCCAAAAGACACAGGTTCTGCAATGCTTGTACTGGGTCAAGCATTGATATCCTGGGTCCCTTCTTAATAATGGTTTATGGACCTTTCCTCCAGGAACTTGTCCAAACCTTTTTTAAACCCAGCTACACTAACAGCCTTTACTATATCCTCCGGTAACAAATTCCAGAGTTTGATTACACGTTGAGTGAAAAAATATTTTCTTTTATTAGTCTTAAATAGTTTACCCTGTAGCTTCATTGCATGTCCCCTAGTCTTTCTATATTCTGATAACGTAGAGTCGATCTACGTTTACCCGTTCCACTCCTTTCATTAATTTATATACTTCTATCATATCTCCCCTCAGCCGTCTCTTTTCCAGGTTAAAGAGCCCTAACCTTTTTAACCTTTCTTCATAGGAGTATCCTTCCATCCCTTTTACCATTTTGGTGGCTCTTCTCTGAACCTTTTCTAATAACGCTATATCCTTTTTAAGATACGGCGACCAGAATTGCACACAATATTCAAGGTGCGGTCTCACCATGGAACGGTATAGAGGCATTATAATATCTTTTGTTTTATTTTCCATTCCTTTCCTTATGATACCTAGCATTCTATTTGCTCTCTTGGCTGCCGCTGCACACTGGGCCGAGGGTTTTAACATGTTATCCACAATGACGCCTAAATCTTTTTCCTGGGTGGTGGTTCCTAATGTGGAACCTTGCATCGTGTAACCATAGTTTGGGTTGTTCTTCCCTAGATGCATAACTTTGCACTTGTCCACATTAAATTTCATCTGCCATTTTGATGCCCAGTCTTCCAATTTATCAAGATCCTCTTGCAATTTTCCACAATCCTCTTGGGTTTTAACAACTTTAAATAGTTTTGTGTCATCTGCAAATTTGATATCCTCACTCATTATTCCACTTTCCAGGTCATTTATGAATATATCAAAAAGCAGCGGGCCCAGCACAGATCCCTGGGGTACACCACTATTCACCTTTCTCCATTGGGAAAAATGGCCATTTAGCCCAACCCTCTGCTTTCTATCTTTTAACCAGTTCCTGATCCACATTAGTACACTGCCTCCTATCCCATGACTCTTTAGTTTTGCCAAACGTCTCTGATGAGGGACCTTGTCAAAGACTTTCTGAAAGTCCAGATACACTATATCAACCGACTCACTTTTGTCCACCTGTTTATTCACACCTTCAAAAAAACATAACAGATTAGTAAGAGAAGATCTTCCTTGTCTAAAGCCATGTTGGCTGTCTCCCATTAGGCCATGACCATCTACATGCTGAGTAATTTTATTCTTTATGATGGTTTCTACCATTTTTCCCGGTACTGACGTGAGGCTCACGGGTCTGTAGTTTCCCGGATCACCCCTCGAACCCTTTTTAAAAATTGGTGTTACATTGGCGATCCGCCAATATTCAGGTATTAAAGATGATTTTAATGATAGTTCACAGATTACTAATAGCAGGTCTGCAATCTCATATTTCAGTTCTTTCAACACCCTTGGATGTATACCATCCGGCCCAGGTTATTTGCTACTCTTCAGTTTATCTAATAGTTGTAATACATCTTCCCGATGTATCGATATTTCCTTCAATTCTTCCGCACCTTTAAATACCACTTCAGTCATGGGTAACATCCCTACATCTTCCTCAGTAAAGACCGAAGCAAAGAATTCATTCAGTCTCTCCGCTATCGCCTTGTCGCCTCTTAGTGCCCCTTTAACTCCTCTATCATCTAATGGTCCAACTGACTCTCTCATAGGTTTTTTGCTACGAATGTACTTGAAAAAATCTTTATTTCATGTTTTTGCTTCCGCAGCAAGCTTCTTCTCAAATTCTCCCTTTGCCTTCTTTATCAATGCCTTGCATTTGACCTGCCAGTGCTTGTGCTGTTTCCAGGTTTCATCGTTTGGCTCTTTTTTCCATTTCCTGAAAGATGCTTTTTTGGCAACAACAGCCTCTCTGACCTCACCTTTAAATCATGCTGGCAGTTTTTTGGACTTCCTTCCACTTTTCTTAAAGCGTGGAATACAGCTGGCCTGGGCTTCCAAGATAGTATTTTTCAACAACACCCAAGCTTGATGTAAGTCTTTAACCTTTGCAACTGCTCCTTTTAGTTTTTTCTTAACTATTTTCCTCATTTTATCATAGTCTCCCTTTCGAAAGTTAAATATATATATAGTACCTGAATGTACACTGCTTTGATTGGTAGAAAAGTGGTATACAGTATATGCCTAGTTAAATATATTTCTGGCAGATTCTAAAAATCCCTCAGGAGGATCTTCCTCCGCTGATCTGGGCATAGTATCTATCCCTGGGCTCTCTCCCCGGGGTTCCGGTGCTGATGTAGCCCAACTGAGGGTGGGGGACCTTACGAGGTTCCTGGAGAGCTCCCTGGAAGTGGTAACTGAGCGATCTACCTTCCTTGTTACCTTTGCTTTGGAGTCTGATAGAAATTTGGTTTTTCGTTTGTATTTCAAAAATTTACGGAAGCAGATTATATAAATACCTCCGTGGCATAAATGTTCAGGGAGAGAGCCTCTTTCAATTGAAAGCAAGTTCTGCTACGAGGGGACATGGGATGAGGGTGAAGGGAGCTATTTTCAGGAGTGATATGTGGAAATATTTTTTTACGGAAAGAGTAGTGGATCCGTGGAATAGTCTCCCAGTGGAGGTGGTAGAGATGAGGACAGTAACTGAATTTAAAAAAGCATGGGACAAACACAGAGGATCTCTAAAGGTAAAAAGGGGACTGTTGTAGTTGTTGATATGGAAGGACAGACTAGATAGGCCATGTGGTCTTTTTATGTCATCATATTTCTATGTTTCTATGTTTCTATTATGGGGTCTTATGTGACACTCAGTTAAGGAGGAGGGAAGTCCTGGGTTTTAAGCCTAGGGTCCTTGCTCTGGGGGCTTCATTCTTATTGAAATATCCTTGTCGTTGCTGTATTACTTATAAAGACTATGATTTTTCTTATTTTGATCCCAAGCACCTTCTGGAGTTTTTGATTGCTAGGGAAGATGTAGTACAGTTGTAAGGTTAGTGTCCCATCCGGCTGACATGTTAGTTTCTACTTTCCTAGGTGTATATTGTTTTCTCTATAATGGGATCCTCCGTTTAGGTTCCTATGTATTTTTATTTCCTTGAGCACCCCCCTCCCGCCCACACTTTAGGGGACTAATTTGCAATACTCTTTTTCCTTGCTGTATTATTTTTCCTGATTGGATGTATTACTATTTTTTTCCATTCATTCTTGCATTATGCTTGAGGGTGTGTTCACTAAATGGTGTTATCAGACTCTGTGCGATATTGGAGCCGCGGCCCCATTGATTTCAGTGGGGCCGTGGCTCCGATATCGCACGGAGTCCGCTACTGCAGTTTAGTAAATATACCCCTTGGATGAAGTTTTTTGAAAGTACTAATAAAACTAAAATTTAAAAAAAAGAAGAAACACTAACCGAAAGCTGTCTTGTGCTACTATGTCTTGACTGATGTAACAAAAACACTGAATTTTAAAATATGCAGATTTTATCAGCTTTAACCAAAGAAATCCATTTTCCCCAAGATTTATAGAATTTCCCAGCAAGTAAATACTTACAAATGCAGATTTCTTCCCTGCAGTAGTAGCCCCTCTTGGTAGTTACATGCAAAAGTCCCTATTTTTAAGGACTTAATGCGCTTGATTGAGCATGTATGCACGCTTGTAAATTCCCATTGTGAGTATCATCTGGTGGGCCATAACTGGGGCAGTGCTTGGGTAGACCGTAGATGTAGCCTTTGCTGACATGTAGAAGTGATAAAATGCTATGACTTAGAAACATGATGGCAGAAAAAGACCATATGGCCTATCCAGTCTGCTCTTCCATACCAATTACCATAGTAGGTCGCTGATCTAGACACGGCAAGCTACAGCTGCTCTTGAGCAGACGTAAGTGGCTGCACCTAGGTTTCAGCATGTCCATACGCCACCATTTTATAATCGCAGCAAAGATCATTCCTTATAAAATAGACCTGAACAGAGTATGCTGCCAGCATGAGGAATACAAAATTACCCTCCCGGTTCTTTCATACTAGTCCCATGTTCTCATGAGACCAGCACCAGAGTTCCTACACCATGAGTCATCTTCAGATAGCAATAGTTATAGCTTCAGATAGCAAGTGTCTTTGTTGGTGTGTGGTGCAACGGTGGTGTGCCTGTCTATGTGTAGGATGTGGTGGGTGGCTGCCTTTATGCGGGTGGGGTGCAAGGCTGCAGTGCATGTGTGTGTGCTGCAGGGCTGAGAAGCCTCTGTGTGTGGTGCAGGAGTGGATTGCCTGAGTATGTGTGTATGTCATGTGTGGTACGGAGGTATGATGTATGTGTGAGTGTAGTGCCCCTGAGTGTGTCTGTCATGTGAAGGTGGGGTGCATGTGTGTGTGTGTAATGTGGGGTGAGATGATTGCATGTATGTTCTGGGAGGAGGGAGAACCAGAAGCGGAACCCAAGGACCAGGCCTACACGTCAGTATATGGCACAAAACAATTTTATTGAGGGACCCAACTAAATAGTTTCGGCCGGAGGCCTTCTTCAGGGGTCTAAAATTAAAAAAACATACATTAAAACAACAATACTCAAGATAAAATGTAAATTTATACAGACACATGATATAATTAATAATAAAAAATAAAAATAAAATAAAACAAATTATATGGTTTGACAAAACAATTAGATTTATAATAGGTGACATAAAACTGTGTGAGTATTAGAGCATGTAATACATTACCGCAGGGTGTAGCAACTACATAAAAAAACGCACACAATGCTCCTCTCAATCTGTATAAATTAAGAAAACAAAGTGAGCATTAGATAAAATGTCATCTCATATATGCTGAGTGTGAAAACCTCATGTTGTATCTCAAAACTAAGAACATTAATACATATAGAAAAGGAGAGAGAAGAAAGAAGAAATGGAACAAACTAAACTGTGAGCTTGGCAGACATATATGGAAAGCTGGTCAGACTCAGCAGGCAAATTGTCGATAAGCCAATGTGAAAAACCAATATAACAAAGGAGAAAAAAAAGAAGAAAAAAGAAAAATAATTAATTTTAAAAGAACCTGCATGCACATGCAGCTGGGGGAGTGCTGGCTATGCAGTGGTTGGACGTCTCACAACACTATCAGAAACACGAGTAAAACAAGAGACAATATATAACTTGAAAATGCATCTAGTGAGAATTAAAAGAATTTCTGTGAAAACGAAGGTGCAAAAATGTATCGCGCTCCAACCGTTAAAAGGATCCATATAAAACCATTGTTAATAAAAACCATTAATGAAAAACCCTTATGCATGCCAAAATGTGTAGTTGCTAGAGAGAGAAAAAAAAAAAAAAAAAAAAAAAAAAAAGTTTCTACAGACATCAAGGGCAAAAAGCACATTAATGCCATCTCATGCGGATGCTAACAGAAATCGGAAGAAAATAATGACTGTCATTCTACGATTGTAAAGAGAATGTGGTTGCACGTACTGTGCAAAAGCATCGCAAAAGTATGATTGAAGCTGAAATATACGGCTATGAAAATTTTTCCAGGTATTTAAAAGGCATTACATATGTACAAAAAAAGGCATACAAAAAACGGCACCAACGAAGTATAGATGCAAAAAACCAAAAAATGAAGAGCAGAAAGTGAATCCACTCTAAACAATACATTAACTTGATACAGAAGGGCAACGCACCATAAAAACAAGGAAAAAAGAACAAAGAGAAAGCCAAACTGTTACCTGGAGCGTTGCAATGGGCGGGAAAAAGTCGCGCAGAAGCAGAGGTAGTATTTAAAAAACTTTTGTAAGGGTACTGATAAGAATGTAATTGTATATGCAAATAAACCACATGAGTATCGAAGCATGTTGATGCCTAGCATTAATGGTGGCAATTATATCAAGGGAAACACATATATAGATATCTGTCTAAATTACAGCTTGCCGGAAGCAGGTATTGTGTAGGGCAGGATTAATATTATATCGTGCCAAAACTAAATGAGGTAGATCAGCTGTGTTTGTAGTCGCAATGCTGGAGACATCGGACCCTATATTTGGAGTAATCTAAGGCAAATATGCAATTAAGGATAGAACCGATATGATACAAATTGGATCTCTCTGTTATACGCAATTTGAAAGAAAACGGAAACACAATACAAATGGATATAAATTAACCTGATAGAAAGACAAGATTACAAACAGAACCACGTGTCATTAAGGACAAAACCATAATTGGAGTTGCAATAGAATCTATGTACATGCACGTGACAAAATCAGCAAACAAATTAAAGCATAATAAAAAAGCCAAGGAAAATGAAAAGAGGACAAATGGTTGGGGCCACACAAAGTATGTGCGTCCAAAGACGTGTAAAGGTTTGATTGCCAATTGACTAAAAAACAACATGGAAAGTGAATACAAAACAAACCGCGAGCCAATGCCAGAAGCTGCATTAAGAACAAAGGTGAGGAGCGTAAACAAAAATAACTCTATGTAGACATTAAATCTACAGCGATAAATTATATTAAAAGGATTATAAATGACCCGTGCATGTCCAAAAACAAAAATAAAAGTAAAAATAAAAACGTAGCATGAAACAAGGCAATCCATGAGACAGACTAAAAATACATAAGTGGCATCACATCATATAGGGGTTCGTCAAGGAAGGACTACAATAAATTGTATTGGGGAAATTGTGAATGTCCGAAGGTATAAAAAAGAACGTGAAGGGGACATGAGAGAAAGCTGTATAGAACGCAAAGATTAGGAGAAACCAGAAAGGGGGAAAGAAGGAGGTAAGAATAGATTAGAAAATAAAAATTTAATTAAAAGTTGTTAAAGATATCACTTGGAACAGGGTAATCCATGAGACAGACTAAAAATATGTAACATCGCATAAAACGAGTTCATCAAGAAAGAACACCAAAGAATGGGGAGGCTGAATGCTAAACACCATGTGTCTGACTGAAAAACATAACAAATAATACACAAACCTTAATTAAATACAGTAATTAAATATAGTAATAATAAATAATAAAATATCCCATGAAACAGCCTAAAAATATAAATAATATATATAGGGATAAGTGTTAAGTGCTACATATTTAACTCAAAATATAACAATTGAAACATAAAAAGTATAAGCACATAATTAAAATCACCATAATAATATAAAAACATACATGTATGACTAAAAAACTAAGGGTGTGTTTTTTGGAATTGATGCAAGATTGCAAAAGTCATAAGGTACATATTATTCAACAATGTGCCATAAGATAAAAAAATCAAATATTTAAATATCAAGCAACGCTGTGTTGATAGGCAAACAGGGCTAACAAAGCATAAATATAAGAGGCCGTAAATAAATATGTACAAAAAATACATACAAATTAAAACTTGTATCATAAAAAATATGATATTCTAGAACATATATAAAAAACAAATAAATAAATAAATCATCCTTTCTTAGCATAAATGATTGGACAGAGGCTTACATAAATGAATATATGCATAAAAATGACAAATATAAATAATGAACAGTTGTGTATCATGTAATAATAAATTAATTAGATAAAACACGCATAACTTATATAAATCACAGAAAATGATGATACTCAATCTCTTTATTTAAACCATGTGGAACTACTGTGTTCAGAGAAAAAATGTAACGCTGTTCCTCTTGAGTTAATCGTCGATCACAGTCACCACCACGAGGGGGGATTTGGATTTGTTTGATGACAAAAAACTTCAAATCATCAAGGGTGTGCTGTGAGAGGTACCAATGCTCTACTAGAGGGGCCGTAATAATCTTACGGCGTATGCAGCTTTTATGTTCCAGGATACGTGTTCTGACTGACCGAATAGTCTTGCCGACATACAGTAGAGGGCAAGGACAGATAATGACATAAACAACATATGGAGAATTGCAATCAGTTCTAGCGTGTAATTTGTATTGTGTTTGGGTGATGGGATGTGAGAATACGGATAGTGTAAGAGTATGTTTGCAGACTGAGCATTTATTGCATCTAAAGTGCCCTTTAGCTCTAATACCTGGATTTGAACTTGTGGGCATGAAAGAGGAAACTAATTTGTCGGCCAAATAGCAGCCCCTATTGTAGGCAATCATAAGATGCTGATTAGAAAAGCAGGAGCTAGTTTGCAGAATATGCCAGTGTGTTTTGAGAATCTTCTGTATCTTCCATGCTAGATGTGAAAATTTAAAAACACCAACAAATTTGTCCTGAGTACGTTTAGCCTTGGGTAAAAGCAACTCTTGCCTGTTGGAGGAACAGGCACGTTGAAAACCGCTGGTAATACGTTCTGATGGATATCCTCTGGCTCTAAAACGTGCTGCCATGTCATTAGATTTGTCAATAAAATCGTCAAAGTCAGTACAAAGCCTGCGAAGTCTTAAAAACTGAGATACGGGTAAATTATTCTTGATATGGTTAATATGAAAACTGTCAAACCGTAACAATTTATTTTTATCTGTAGGTTTCCGATAAATAGAAGTCTTAAAACCAGACATAGATTTTTTAATTACAAGGTCTAAAAAAGGTAAATCAGTGGTACTAAATTGCATCTTAAATTTTAAATTATGATCCAGGGTGTTGATCCAAGCATAAAATTCTTGAAGGTGATCTTGAGTGCCCCGCCATAAGATTAAAATATCATCAATATAACGTTTCCAAGAGTGTATCTGAGAGGAGTAGGGGCAATCTACTAGAAAGGTGGCCTCAAATTCGGCAACGTACAAATTTGCTATGTCCGGTGCCATGGATGCACCCATAGCCGTGCCTTTAATCTGCTGATAAAATCTTTCATTGAACACAAAATAGTTTCGTGTCAGAGCAAATTGCGCCAGCTCTATAAGGAAGTGGGTGGGCGCACGGACTGGTAACGAACGTGAGTCCAAATATTTAGTAAGAATCTCCAAGGCTTCTTTCTGTGGTATGTTTGTGTATAGAGATTCAATATCTAATGTCACAAGTATGATGGAGGAAATATCAATATCTACAGTGTCCAAGAAGGCAATAATGTCAGCTGCATCTCTAACATAAGAAGGGATGTCTGGGATAAAGGGTCGTAAGAACACATCTATAAACTTAGACAGGGGTTCTAGGACAGATCCAATACCTGACACTATGGGACGTCCTGGAGGTGCAGTCAGAGACTTGTGGATCTTGGGAATTGTATATATCGTCGGAATAACCGGATGTTTAACCAACAGAAAGGCATACTCGCGGGGCGTAAGGAAACCAGCTTGTAGACCATACTGCAGACATGAGTCGATTTCGACCTTCAAAGATGGTGTGGGGTCACTAGGTAAAATTTGATAAAAATCTTGATCATTAAGTTGACTGGACAACTCTTGAATATAGTATGCACGATCCAAAATGACAATCCCGCCACCCTTGTCCGCCGGCTTTATGATAATGTCTGGGCGTGTGTGGAGGGTAGACAAAGCAGCCCTCTCTTGTCGTGTAAGGTTGGAATACCTACACCTAGATTTCTTTTCCATGCTTTCAATATCTTTTAAAACGCATTTCATGAAGGTATGCACCAGAGGATCAACAGGGCCAGGAGGGATCCAACGAGATTTAGCTCGCACAACAGATGAATCCGTTGTAGGACAAGGTTTTTCTGAAAAAAACTTCTTGATTTGTAATTTCCGAGAAAATTTAAAAAGATCTACCCGAGTCTGAAATGCGTCATAGTGTGCTGTGGGTACAAAGGACAACCCTTTTTGTAGGAGATCCAGTTCTGTTTGGGTAAGAGTGACCTGGGACAGATTTACAACAGGTAGATCAAATTGTACCGATTTCTGTGTGTCTATGAAGGTATCCTGACTCAGTAATAATCGTGGGAGTGATTTTGTGGTGGTCGGAATGAATGGCCTCTGCCTCTTCCTCTCCCTCTGAACTCTAGACGGAAGGGAGGGGGTTTCTTGGACTTGCGTTGTGCTGATTCCCTTTCCCACAATTCCTCGAACAAAAAATCCTTGGAGGTACATGGAGAGTTGGGGAGAGGGGTGGAAACAGGGGAGGCAAAGAGTTCTTCTGATTCGCTACGAATGCGTTTCTTACTCCTTTCTGTATGGTCATCGTACTTACGAACTGAGGTCTCATGTTTCCGAAAGTGACTAGAATCATCAAACTTATAGTTAGAGGATTCTTGTCTTTTAGAATAATAACTATTTGGGTTATTACTTCTATGATATTGATTACGAGAATAATCTGGTCTACTGGAGAAATCGTTATTGCGGTTATTAGAAAAATCATATCTACTAGAGTAATCATTGTCATGGTTATTAAGGTTATCATCCTTAAAACTTACTTGGCGCGGACCATTAACCGCTGCCCTGGATTTTAACCATAAATATACATTGTCATTTTTGTAATCAAGTTCATCCCGTTTATGTTTGTCAAGCTTCATCCTTTTAATTTCTTTACGATATTCTTCCAATTTTTTATTGTAGTCTCCAAATAATCTCTCAAAATGTCTATCTTCGGATTTCAGAACATCCATTTTTTTCTCAGCTTCTATGCGGATCTTCTCAGCCTTTTTTTTGGATGTTTCTGCTAACAGGACCATAAGGTCGAGAGAGCACTTGTTGAGGATGGCACACCATCTATCCAAAAATGGCTTGTCATCTCGAAACATGTTCGGTTCTCTGGTCATCCTTAGGCCTCTTGGAATCCGTTTGACTCTACAATATTGTAGCATACTAGCATAATGTAGCTCATAACGGATGGCAGCCTTCTTAGTACGGATTAAATCGATCCACCGATCTGCAAGACTTGTATCCTCAGATTCATCCTCAACTAGAGGGGGTTCTTTGAGTAGGTGATTCAAGTGTTCTTCAGAGTAACTGAAGACATTATCCCATTGTGTGTAGGCCATGGGAGCTTCAGAAAAGAAGAAAACCAAGGGAAGAAGGGGTATCCGCAGGCGTGGGTGGGAGAACCAGAAGCGGAACCCAAGGACCAGGCCTACACGTCAGTATATGGCACAAAACAATTTTATTGAGGGACCCAACTAAATAGTTTCGGCCGGAGGCCTTCTTCAGGGGTCTAAAATTAAAAAAACATACATTAAAACAACAATACTCAAGATAAAATGTAAATTTATACAGACACATGATATAATTAATAATAAAAAATAAAAATAAAAATAAAACAAATTATATGGTTTGACAAAACAATTAGATTTATAATAGGTGACATAAAACTGTGTGAGTATTAGAGCATGTAATACATTACCGCAGGGTGTAGCAACTACATAAAAAAACGCACACAATGCTCCTCTCAATCTGTATAAATTAAGAAAACAAAGTGAGCATTAGATAAAATGTCATCTCATATATGCTGAGTGTGAAAACCTCATGTTGTATCTCAAAACTAAGAACATTAATACATATAGAAAAGGAGAGAGAAGAAAGAAGAAATGGAACAAACTAAACTGTGAGCTTGGCAGACATATATGGAAAGCTGGTCAGACTCAGCAGGCAAATTGTCGATAAGCCAATGTGAAAAACCAATATAACAAAGGAGAAAAAAAGAAGAAAAAAGAAAAATAATTAATTTTAAAAGAACCTGCATGCACATGCAGCTGGGGGAGTGCTGGCTATGCAGTGGTTGGACGTCTCACAACACTATCAGAAACACGAGTAAAACAAGAGACAATATATAACTCAGTTCGTAAGTACGATGACCATACAGAAAGGAGTAAGAAACGCATTCGTAGCGAATCAGAAGAACTCTTTGCCTCCCCTGTTTCCACCCCTCTCCCCAACTCTCCATGTACCTCCAAGGATTTTTTGTTCGAGGAATTGTGGGAAAGGGAATCAGCACAACGCAAGTCCAAGAAACCCCCTCCCTTCCGTCTAGAGTTCAGAGGGAGAGGAAGAGGCAGAGGCCATTCATTCCGACCACCACAAAATCACTCCCACGATTATTACTGAGTCAGGATACCTTCATAGACACACAGAAATCGGTACAATTTGATCTACCTGTTGTAAATCTGTCCCAGGTCACTCTTACCCAAACAGAACTGGATCTCCTACAAAAAGGGTTGTCCTTTGTACCCACAGCACACTATGACGCATTTCAGACTCGGGTAGATCTTTTTAAATTTTCTCGGAAATTACAAATCAAGAAGTTTTTTTCAGAAAAACCTTGTCCTACAACGGATTCATCTGTTGTGCGAGCTAAATCTCGTTGGATCCCTCCTGGCCCTGTTGATCCTCTGGTGCATACCTTCATGAAATGCGTTTTAAAAGATATTGAAAGCATGGAAAAGAAATCTAGGTGTAGGTATTCCAACCTTACACGACAAGAGAGGGCTGCTTTGTCTACCCTCCACACACGCCCAGACATTATCATAAAGCCGGCGGACAAGGGTGGCGGGATTGTCATTTTGGATCGTGCATACTATATTCAAGAGTTGTCCAGTCAACTTAATGATCAAGATTTTTATCAAATTTTACCTAGTGACCCCACACCATCTTTGAAGGTCGAAATCGACTCATGTCTGCAGTATGGTCTACAAGCTGGTTTCCTTACGCCCCGCGAGTATGCCTTTCTGTTGGTTAAACATCCGGTTATTCCGACGATATATACAATTCCCAAGATCCACAAGTCTCTGACTGCACCTCCAGGACGTCCCATAGTGTCAGGTATTGGATCTGTCCTAGAACCCCTGTCTAAGTTTATAGATGTGTTCTTACGACCCTTTATCCCAGACATCCCTTCTTATGTTAGAGATGCAGCTGACATTATTGCCTTCTTGGACACTGTAGATATTGATATTTCCTCCATCATACTTGTGACATTAGATATTGAATCTCTATACACAAACATACCACAGAAAGAAGCCTTGGAGATTCTTACTAAATATTTGGACTCACGTTCGTTACCAGTCCGTGCGCCCACCCACTTCCTTATAGAGCTGGCGCAATTTGCTCTGACACGAAACTATTTTGTGTTCAATGAAAGATTTTATCAGCAGATTAAAGGCACGGCTATGGGTGCATCCATGGCACCGGACATAGCAAATTTGTACGTTGCCGAATTTGAGGCC
Organism: Ichthyophis bannanicus; assembly: GCA_033557465.1. Lineage (NCBI taxonomy): Eukaryota > Metazoa > Chordata > Amphibia > Gymnophiona > Ichthyophiidae > Ichthyophis > Ichthyophis bannanicus. The sequence goes on from CM066033.1 coordinate 553,684,505, forward strand.
ACCTTTCTAGTAGATTGCCCCTACTCCTCTCAGATACACTCTTGGAAACGTTATATTGATGATATTTTAATCTTATGGCGGGGCACTCAAGATCACCTTCAAGAATTTTATGCTTGGATCAACACCCTGGATCATAATTTAAAATTTAAGATGCAATTTAGTACCACTGATTTACCTTTTTTAGACCTTGTAATTAAAAAATCTATGTCTGGTTTTAAGACTTCTATTTATCGGAAACCTACAGATAAAAATAAATTGTTACGGTTTGACAGTTTTCATATTAACCATATCAAGAATAATTTACCCGTATCTCAGTTTTTAAGACTTCGCAGGCTTTGTACTGACTTTGACGATTTTATTGACAAATCTAATGACATGGCAGCACGTTTTAGAGCCAGAGGATATCCATCAGAACGTATTACCAGCGGTTTTCAACGTGCCTGTTCCTCCAACAGGCAAGAGTTGCTTTTACCCAAGGCTAAACGTACTCAGGACAAATTTGTTGGTGTTTTTAAATTTTCACATCTAGCATGGAAGATACAGAAGATTCTCAAAACACACTGGCATATTCTGCAAACTAGCTCCTGCTTTTCTAATCAGCATCTTATGATTGCCTACAATAGGGGCTGCAATTTGGCCGACAAATTAGTTTCCTCTTTCATGCCCACAAGTTCAAATCCAGGTATTAGAGCTAAAGGGCACTTTAGATGCAATAAATGCTCAGTCTGCAAACATACTCTTACACTATCCGTATTCTCACATCCCATCACCCAAACACAATACAAATTACACGCTAGAACTGATTGCAATTCTCCATATGTTGTTTATGTCATTATCTGTCCTTGCCCTCTACTGTATGTCGGCAAGACTATTCGGTCAGTCAGAACACGTATCCTGGAACATAAAAGCTGCATACGCCGTAAGATTATTACGGCCCCTCTAGTAGAGCATTGGTACCTCTCACAGCACACCCTTGATGATTTGAAGTTTTTTGTCATCAAACAAATCCAAATCCCCCCTCGTGGTGGTGACTGTGATCGACGATTAACTCAAGAGGAACAGCGTTACATTTTTTCTCTGAACACAGTAGTTCCACATGGTTTAAATAAAGAGATTGAGTATCATCATTTTCTGTGATTTATATAAGTTATGCGTGTTTTATCTAATTAATTTATTATTACATGATACACAACTGTTCATTATTTATATTTGTCATTTTTATGCATATATTCATTTATGTAAGCCTCTGTCCAATCATTTATGCTAAGAAAGGATGATTTATTTATTTATTTGTTTTTTATATATGTTCTAGAATATCATATTTTTTATGATACAAGTTTTAATTTGTATGTATTTTTTGTACATATTTATTTACGGCCTCTTATATTTATGCTTTGTTAGCCCTGTTTGCCTATCAACACAGCGTTGCTTGATATTTAAATATTTGATTTTTTTATCTTATGGCACATTGTTGAATAATATGTACCTTATGACTTTTGCAATCTTGCATCAATTCCAAAAAACACACCCTTAGTTTTTTAGTCATACATGTATGTTTTTATATTATTATGGTGATTTTAATTATGTGCTTATACTTTTTATGTTTCAATTGTTATATTTTGAGTTAAATATGTAGCACTTAACACTTATCCCTATATATTATTTATATTTTTAGGCTGTTTCATGGGATATTTTATTATTTATTATTACTATATTTAATTACTGTATTTAATTAAGGTTTGTGTATTATTTGTTATGTTTTTCAGTCAGACACATGGTGTTTAGCATTCAGCCTCCCCATTCTTTGGTGTTCTTTCTTGATGAACTCGTTTTATGCGATGTTACATATTTTTAGTCTGTCTCATGGATTACCCTGTTCCAAGTGATATCTTTAACAACTTTTAATTAAATTTTTATTTTCTAATCTATTCTTACCTCCTTCTTTCCCCCTTTCTGGTTTCTCCTAATCTTTGCGTTCTATACAGCTTTCTCTCATGTCCCCTTCACGTTCTTTTTTTATACCTTCGGACATTCACAATTTCCCCAATACAATTTATTGTAGTCCTTCCTTGACGAACCCCTATATGATGTGATGCCACTTATGTATTTTTAGTCTGTCTCATGGATTGCCTTGTTTCATGCTACGTTTTTATTTTTACTTTTATTTTTGTTTTTGGACATGCACGGGTCATTTATAATCCTTTTAATATAATTTATCGCTGTAGATTTAATGTCTACATAGAGTTATTTTTGTTTACGCTCCTCACCTTTGTTCTTAATGCAGCTTCTGGCATTGGCTCGCGGTTTGTTTTGTATTCACTTTCCATGTTGTTTTTTAGTCAATTGGCAATCAAACCTTTACACGTCTTTGGACGCACATACTTTGTGTGGCCCCAACCATTTGTCCTCTTTTCATTTTCCTTGGCTTTTTTATTATGCTTTAATTTGTTTGCTGATTTTGTCACGTGCATGTACATAGATTCTATTGCAACTCCAATTATGGTTTTGTCCTTAATGACACGTGGTTCTGTTTGTAATCTTGTCTTTCTATCAGGTTAATTTATATCCATTTGTATTGTGTTTCCGTTTTCTTTCAAATTGCGTATAACAGAGAGATCCAATTTGTATCATATCGGTTCTATCCTTAATTGCATATTTGCCTTAGATTACTCCAAATATAGGGTCCGATGTCTCCAGCATTGCGACTACAAACACAGCTGATCTACCTCATTTAGTTTTGGCACGATATAATATTAATCCTGCCCTACACAATACCTGCTTCCGGCAAGCTGTAATTTAGACAGATATCTATATATGTGTTTCCCTTGATATAATTGCCACCATTAATGCTAGGCATCAACATGCTTCGATACTCATGTGGTTTATTTGCATATACAATTACATTCTTATCAGTACCCTTACAAAAGTTTTTAAATACTACCTCTGCTTCTGCGCGACTTTTTCCCGCCCATTGCAACGCTCCAGGTAACAGTTTGGCTTTCTCTTTGTTCTTTTTTCCTTGTTTTTATGGTGCGTTGCCCTTCTGTATCAAGTTAATGTATTGTTTAGAGTGGATTCACTTTCTGCTCTTCATTTTTTGGTTTTTTGCATCTATACTTCGTTGGTGCCGTTTTTGTATGCCTTTTTTTGTACATATGTAATGCCTTTTAAATACCTGGAAAAATTTTCATAGCCGTATATTTCAGCTTCAATCATACTTTTGCGATGCTTTTGCACAGTACGTGCAACCACATTCTCTTTACAATCGTAGAATGACAGTCATTATTTTCTTCCGATTTCTGTTAGCATCCGCATGAGATGGCATTAATGTGCTTTTTGCCCTTGATGTCTGTAGAAACTTTTTTTTTTTTTTTTTTTTTTTTTCTCTCTAGCAACTACACATTTTGGCATGCATAAGGGTTTTTCATTAATGGTTTTTATTAACAATGGTTTTATATGGATCCTTTTAACGGTTGGAGCGCGATACATTTTTGCACCTTCGTTTTCACAGAAATTCTTTTAATTCTCACTAGATGCATTTTCAAGTTATATATTGTCTCTTGTTTTACTCGTGTTTCTGATAGTGTTGTGAGACGTCCAACCACTGCATAGCCAGCACTCCCCCAGCTGCATGTGCATGCAGGTTCTTTTAAAATTAATTATTTTTCTTTTTTCTTCTTTTTTTCTCCTTTGTTATATTGGTTTTTTCACATTGGCTTATCGACAATTTGCCTGCTGAGTCTGACCAGCTTTCCATATATGTCTGCCAAGCTCACAGTTTAGTTTGTTCCATTTCTTCTTTCTTCTCTCTCCTTTTCTATATGTATTAATGTTCTTAGTTTTGAGATACAACATGAGGTTTTCACACTCAGCATATATGAGATGACATTTTATCTAATGCTCACTTTGTTTTCTTAATTTATACAGATTGAGAGGAGCATTGTGTGCGTTTTTTTATGTAGTTGCTACACCCTGCGGTAATGTATTACATGCTCTAATACTCACACAGTTTTATGTCACCTATTATAAATCTAATTGTTTTGTCAAACCATATAATTTGTTTTATTTTTATTTTTATTTTTTATTATTAATTATATCATGTGTCTGTATAAATTTACATTTTATCTTGAGTATTGTTGTTTTAATGTATGTTTTTTTAATTTTAGACCCCTGAAGAAGGCCTCCGGCCGAAACTATTTAGTTGGGTCCCTCAATAAAATTGTTTTGTGCCATATACTGACGTGTAGGCCTGGTCCTTGGGTTCCGCTTCTGGTTCTCCCACCCACGCCTGCGGATACCCCTTCTTCCCTTGGTTTTGTTCTGGGAGGAGGACTGCACACTTCGGCATATACAGATTATACTTTTTCTCCCCATGCATCAATCCCTTTAACCTCCATCTTTCTCTCTTCCCTCCTCACATTAACCCCTCCTGACTCTGTTCCCCTTCCAGACTCTCTCTCTTTCTCCCTCCCCCGCTGCCATCATCCTTTTTTTTTAAGGGTACTGCCCCTTTACTTTTTCCCTGCCTCTCTCCCATCTTACTTTTTTTTCTGAAGGCTCCAATCCCCAGTAGGAGGGATCTTTGCCACATATAAGCCCCGTTCGCGGCAAAGATCACTCCTGTTCTGCCCACAGGGATCCGATCTCCCGCGAGCAGAACAGGAGCGATCTCTGATGCAATCAAGGCTTAGATGCAGCAGACAACCGATCCCACAGCAATCTGTTTTAATTTTTCTGATGGTATAATTATAATGCTAGGATTGTACATTCCATGTTATTTGTTTTGATTGTAAACCGCTGGGAGCATCCTGGATGGGCGGTTTAAAAGTATGATGTAATCAATAAATAAATAAGCAAGCAAGCCCCGATCACGGCAAAGATTGCTCCTGTTCTGCCCATGGGGATCCAATCTCCCATGGACAGAACATAAGAGGTTTTCTGCCCATGGTCAGGGGAGGGGGAGCAAATCCCAGGCACCAGGTATATATTTCTGGTCACCATGGCAACCTGGCACCTGGGTTTTGTCGAATCCTGCTCTAGATACATAGACATTAACTGGGATATATTTGCTTCCTTCAATTGCCATGTGAGCAAAAACCCGTCTACCTGATGGATCCCTTCTGACCTCCCCGATATTCAAACTGAGGTTTTTATGAAGTAAGAAGCCCTCTCACCTACGTTTAGCTCCCAACACATAAATAGCTACCAGTACTGAGGGATATCTTTTACATTTTCATTTACTTAAAATTCTCCATTCTCAAATGGGTCCCTTGTAAAAATAAAATATCAACCTTCAACAGACTTTCTTCTTTAAACAGTAGGGATTGCTTTGTTAGGCTATTCATTCCCCGAACATTCAAAGCAAACCATTTTACAACTTCATAAGTACATACAAACCACAGAACAAGCTAAACACAATTGTTACCCACACCAAACAAACACGCTTAGCCCCTGATTCACAGCCATGTATTCCAACCTTCCCTCAAAACCTACATTCCCCAGCCCCCATGAAATAACCCTGGGAATGGAATTAACAGAGGTATCGACCCCATAGGCCAGGGCCGTATCAAGGACTGTGCGAGTGGTGCGGCTGCACAGGGCGCAATCACAGAAGGGGGGGGGGGGGGGGTACTGATATTATCATTGGGCTTCCAGGAAGCTCAAAAAGAGAGTTGCTGAACATGGCTGGGTGGAGGAGGGGTACCAGATTCATTAGTCGCACAGAGTGCATTTCTAGCTTGGTACAGTCCTGCCACAGGCACCTTCATTCCTCTCAAATCCACGTTGGCTAAGTCCACAAGCACAGCAGTTTGCTCTTGGCCTAGGATACTCGGGGTCATCTGCTGCACCTAAGTCCAGCAACAAGCATACAAATGTCTAGTCGAACAGATAAATAGGACAGCACCCAAAGAAATCTTATAGTCAGAGGATGCCCTGTGCGGAGTGTGGTGATGAGAGCTGCCATGAGAAAATGGAAACAGAAGAGAATGCTGTTCGTACCTTTAAAACGAGTGACAAGCCAGGTTTGCACAGAGCTAGAAAAACAAGCATGAGAAAAAAACAGCTCTCTGCTGAAGCTAAGCCACGCCCAAGCTCTGACGTAGAGCCAGGCTTGGAGGCTGATTACGGGCACATGTGCAAACAGAAGGGTGTGGCAGTCAGGAAAAGCGTTTTTAAACCCAAAGGGAGAGAAGTCTCTGAGGAGGTGGAACAGAGAGAGGAGAATTACCTGAAGGGAGAGGATTACCTGAGGAGGAAGAAATTCCTGAGCAGAGGAGAAATCCTGAAGGAAGAAGTCTCTGAGTAAGAGGAGATCTCTGATGGAGTGGAGTTCCCAGGAGGAAGAAAGTTCCCAGGAGGAAGAGAGACCTCAGAGAAAGGGGAGAGCTCAGAGAGGAAGGAAAGGAGAAGGACAAGGGAAGTCTGTCTTCCAGCTGCTGGAGGGTACCGGTGAAAAGGGAAGCACACTGTCTCTGAATAATACTCCTAAAGCTGAAGCCAGCAGACGCCCAGTGTTCTAGACCCTGTGTTGCAATCTTCAACTGCTACCAGAGCTATCTTGCCATAAAGAGAAAGCGGCAGATCTGCCTATTTTACACATTGATTCCTTATTTGCCGCAACTTGTCTTGGATATTGAGTTGGTACACTATCCAAAGGTCTTTCTGTAGGTTGATGCCCAGGTATTTTAACAGGCCCCCTGACCACCAAAATGCTGCACCTTCTCCTCCAGCTATTGTCCCCTCCCCCAGGAGTCGAGCCTCTGATTTATCGGTATTGATCTTTAGCCCAGAAAACCCACCAAAAAGCCTCAGTATTTATTTATTTATTTAAAGTCTTTTCTATACCGCGCTTTTCAAATTCAGTTCGGTTTACAATAAACATTAACTTTGTCCAGTCGAGAGGCCCGTACTGGACTTACAGAGAACAGGGTTGGTAAACTTGGGTTGAACTGGGTAAACTATATACAGGTTTAAGCTAGATATTTACATTCTAGGTTATTACAAACATTCTTAGATACTATGTACATGGTCCTAGTCAGGTTCTGGTAGGGCTAACATGTTGTGCTGGTGTCATGTATAATGGGTGGCATGGGATGGCTGTTTAGTTGATTGGAGATGACTGGTTGTTGTGTGGTGCCGTAGTGTTGCATGAAGAGGTGATGTTTCAGGGCCTTTCTGAAGGTGGTGAGGTCTGTAATGGATCGGATGTTAGGTGGGAGGGTGTTCCAGCACAAGGGAGCGTAGTACTCAAAAGCTCTCTTTTTTGTGGACTGCGAGCATTTTGTGATCTTGGTGGGGATACTCAGGGTGTTTACTGTAAATGATCTTCTGACTCTGTTTGTGGGAGTGGGGATGATGAGGTCTGTGATAGAGGCGGAAGTGATTCTATTGATGACTTTGAATGTCATCAGTAGGGTCTTGAAGGTGATTCTAAAATGAACTGGTAGCCAGTGAAATTGCTTCAGGATTGGTGTTATGTGGATGTGTGTGTTCTGCCCAACTGTCTGGTGTATGTTGCATGCTAATAAGCATGTCATCCGTAAAGAGGCTAATCTTGCATTTAGCTGTGATGCCCGGACAAGGGCTGACAAGAGTTCTATTATCAAAATAAACAAGGGTTCTGCCAGCCTCCCATTGACTAAAAGTTGCATCCTGGAGTCGGCGTAAAGGGTCTGACTCCATCTCGCAATGTAGCCCTGTATCCCAAGGTGTGCCAAAAAGCCAAAACAGATACTCCCATGACACTCGGTTGAATGCCTTTTCGGCATCCAAGCCCATCATCATCGCTGGCACGTTTTTGGGCCTGTTCTGCCTAAATATGGTCAAAGTACGAAGTAGATGTCCCACCACACTACGCTCTTTCAGAAAAATTATCTGATCTGAGTGTATGATCGTTGGAATTATTTCACTAAGACGCCTGGCCAGTATCTTCATTATGATTTGAAGATCTTGGTTTAATAGTGAGATAGGCCTATGTGAGGCAGCTTTTCCCAGATCTCGTTCCAGTTTCAGGATCAGGATTACCGTCCCTGTTCACATGCATTCCCAGCTGGCCCATCACCACTGCCTCCTCCCCAATGGCTACCAATGGCTGGGTCACCAGGTCTCTCAAAATCTTATAAAATTTGGGAGGTAAACCATCAGGTTCTGGGGCCTTGGTTGGTGCCAAGCGTTTTATAGTCTGAGTTATCTTCTCTGTTTGCAGCAGCCTATTGAGCATCCTCTGCTGCTCCTCATTAAGCTTGGGTAACGATAACCCAGCAAAGAACATCTCCCACACCCAATGTTCCCGCTAACCTGTGCTGGTTAGCGGAAACATTGCCCACACCCCAGTGTCACTAGTCTCTTCCTGATATAGTGTACAGAAAAATTCCATAAGGCAGTGTGCTATCCCTGCGTCTTTAACCAAGAGTGTCCCATCCTCACGGCACAGACGCTTCACTGTAGTCCCAGCCTTAGCCAGCCTAACCAAGAAGGCCATAAGTTTTTCTGTCTTATCCCTCCATTTGTAGAGTTTATACTTATAGATCCGTATACTTTTCATAGCCCCCTGTTGCAAGATTGTGCTTACCTTATTTTTACATTCTTGGAGCTGTTTCCTAGCTTGTTCCGTCTTGCTCCGCATATACGCATCATTCATCGCTCGCAGATCTCGCAGGCCTTGTTGCAACACCCTATTCCATTGACTGTTCCAGTTGGCAGTGTAGCCCATGATATTTCCTCTCAAAACCGCCTTGGCAGCTTCCCAATATATCACCGGTCCCACATCCTCCACTCTGTTTTCATGTTCGTAATCTAGCCAAGCTTTCTGAAGGAATTGGTGGAACTCTTTGCTTTGTGTCCAGATTGAATTGAGTTGCCAAGGTTCTCCCGAATGTCCCACTGGATGCCGTGTTCACCAGGTATCAATCAGTTTCAGCTCTTTGCATAGCAGATTTATCCCCATTTTTTCTGCCCCCCCATAGTTACCAATTATGGTGGCTGGATATCAATAGATGCATCTGCCACTACATTGAAGTTGCCTTCTAACACCACTTGGTACTCTGTTTGATCCGCTGGGTTGGTTATTAACTCCAGAAAAAACTCCACTGGTATACATACTGGGGGCATACACACTACCCATCATCACCTTACGATGATTCAATCTCCATACCAGCACATAGCATCCTTCCGGGTCTCTGATGGCTTTATGGAGTTCAAAAGACATCTTCTTTCCAATTAATATGGCCACTCCCCTTCTCCTAGCCAAATAAGAGGCCGCAAACACCTCCCCCACCCAAAGTCTCTTTAGTTTATTATGTTTGGCCGCAGTGAGATGCAAAAATGCTACCTCAGTTCCTAAGGACCGATAATAGGTTAAGACCCTTTCTTTCTTTACCGGTGAATGCAGTCCACCCACATTCAAAGAGGTGAAGCTCACTTCAGTCATCCTCTCTCTGGCGTCATATCCAATAACATAGTACTAAATATCTTATTTCCCCATGGGACCTCCCAGCAAAGCCTCCTCAAGGATTCATTTTGAGCTCCTCCTCTGTTCCCCTGTCCGGCTCTCTAGGTTCCGTTTCCCACTTTGCCCCCACTCCCGCAGTATAGGTGTACTCCTTTCCGCAGCCATGCTCCCTCCCCTCCCCCTCCCCCTCCCCTTCCCCCTTCCTTTCCACAAGTAACCCCCTATTTCTCATCCCCACACTCCCATCATTCATACCCTTTCCACTTTTAACCCACATTTCTCCTTCAAACATCCCTGTCCACCTAGGCCCCATACTTTAATCATCAGGATCCCCATCAAGCGTTACCCCCTCATACCGTTATTCCCCAATACTTCATCCAGCTGCCAGAATGTAACAGAACCCCTCCCCTCCACCCCACCCCGGCCAACATTGTACTTACAGTTATGTAACATTTCCAAAAACACCACAGTTTGTCTCTGTTGCTGCCGCCCTCATCTGCTGTCTCACATGGAATCAAAACTGGTCCACCAAGCCCTCGCTACAGCTTTCATTTCAGTAAATCCAGTCCCAGTTAGGGCAGTGACAATGGTTCTGCATATTGACCACTTCATCTTCAAACAACAAACTGGTCTATTAGTAGATGGGTGCTGCAGAGGGGGGGTGAAGAAATCCCCAGCAGTGTCTCCATCCAATGCCCCACCATTTCAGAGTATTGGTCACCTAACAGTTCCTCGGTCCATTTGAGGGGTTAGCTGTCTCTCTCCAGGCCGACACGTGGGATGTCAGGTGCTCCACTAACCATTTGCCTTCTGTGGTGGCAAAGTGTAGTGTCTTTCCTTTGTGCATCATTTTTAGCTTGTGAGGGAAAAGCAGCACAAAACGTACCCCGCGCTTAAACAATGTAGTACAGACCAGTGCAAACTCTCGCTGCTTAGCAGCACCTCAGCTGGAGTAATTGTTGAATAACTTCAGTTTTTGATTATTATATTACAATCCCTGTCTACGCTGAAATTTGTTTAGGATCTTTTCTTTTTCTTTCCAGTTTAGATAGCGTCCGATGGCTGCTCATGGCCTCCGGCAGTCATCGACTTTGAGTCCGATCTATGGGTGCACTCACAGCGCCATGACCCTGTAGGCCCCAGGAGGCCCAATTGTGTAGGGCGTCAGTCTTGGAAAAATGTATTAAGTTTATCACTCATGCTTTCTGCCAGACCAGTCACCTAAAGTTATTTCATCTGGAGTGGTTCTCCTGCTCCTCCAGTCTTTCCAACAGCTGGTTTCATTCACTGGTTAGTTGGGCAACCTGGCTCTCTAGCCACGTTGTCTGCCCTTCCTGAGCTGTCACTCTTCTCTCAACCTCTGACATGTCTCAAAAGACTCTTATATCATCCACCATGGACTGAAACTTATTGCGATGATCCTCCAGGGTCGCAACCACCACCCTGGAGATTTCAGCTGCCAACTCCCCCACACTGGCCGCAGTCGTCTTAGAGATGTCAGTGGCCATTTTGCACTGCTTTTTACGTCTCTGCCTTTTATCAGGGTTTTATGAGGCATACCCTTGATGACATCACTCTAATCACCCAGTACCTCACAGCGGGAATTTTCCGTGCCTGACCACTTCGTCAGGAGGGAAACGGTTTGTTATTTTCACTGTTTTTTTGGGAACCAAGGCCAGAGCCGATCCTTCACACATTCTCCCTCCAAACACGCATCATCGGAAGTAACCTTCACTGTTAAGCCAAGTCATGTGGAGTATGTTCTCAGTCTCTGAAATTACTGCTAAGGCTTGCCGTAGTACTTGTTTTGTGCCAAATAGAACTTTTTTCTGGAGTTCATAAGATGTACTATGTATAGGCAACTTATCAAGGTGCGATTGGATACCTGCTTTTAATCAGGCTGGTGGCAACTAGCACATTAGGAAATATTTCTGTGCCTTTCTGCCATATTTTCATGGTCTCTGACGGCATTTCTTAGTACTTGAAGATCTTCTCTCTATCCACTCGAAGCACAGAGTAATCACTTGGCTTCGATACCTCAATTATCAATGCCATTCTTGTGTTTTTCTCCTTTGGCACTATGCTCAATTATTTTGCATTGAGATTTTTCCAGTTGGAATGGGATTGTCTCTCTTCATTCTCCATAATTCCATTAGGGTCATGATACAGTAAAGCACAGTGATGTGGCAATGTTAAGAAACAGATGAGCTGTATTTCGTTTATTTATTTATTTATTTAAAGTCTCTTCTATACCGCGCTATTTAATATCAGTGAGGTTAACATACAACAGTAGCTTCTACAGTGCAGACTAAGCTGCTCTGTATTTACAATGAAACAGGTATCAACCTTGTATGATACAATGAAGTACAGTGATGTGGTGATGTTAAGAAACGGATGAGATGTATCTTGTGTATGTATTCCTTTCTGTATGAACTTTGTCAAGCAATTATACTTTCCTTATGGGTAGGATGGCCATATGACCTCATCTCCAGAGGATAAGCTGAACCAGTCTTGCATTTAACCCCCTTTCATGCATGGATATGTAGTTTTTCTAAGGGAGCTCAATAAACCAATTGGAACTGTATATATAAAGGAGCTAAAACCAGGGTTGGCTCAGCATACCCAGGACCGGCCCGAAGGTATCTGCTACCCTCCATGTCATCCCCCCTCACCCCTACTGCGGCACTGCCTGGCCTGCCATGCTGCCCCCCTGCCTCCCCCACATCCATCTGCTCACCTGGGGAGGAGGGAGACACTGCGATCCCTCCTTGTACTGATGCTGCAGCTAAACTGTTGCTTCAGTGAGGCATCGGGCCTTGAAGTGCTCCTTTGCATGCGTGCACACTTGCCTCCTGTCTGATGCAGCTTCCTATTGGAGAGGGGAGGAGTGGCAGGCCATAACTGCGTGCATGCATGCAAGGATTTGAAAGCTCACCGTGGTGCTGGAGCGGCATTTTAGCTACTGCTTTACAGGCGGGGTTAAGAATGCCGTCCATCAGGGTTTGCCACCCTTACGGGGAGATATATGCCTATAGGATACTGACTTCAATTGTATCTGTGGAGTCAGAGGGTAGTTTTCTCATTTCTGTATGTTTTCTGAGAAAGTTTCGTGGTTTAGTTCAAGACTCCATGGACTACTGTAATTCAAAATCATCAGGCTGTAACCACTATAAGAGGATACCATTTTAGAAACATTGTTAGATTTTAACAGGGCAATATTCAGAACCACTTATGCAGTCAACATACAATGACCTTATCTATGCCCTTCTCTTCTACTGCTATCTCCAGACTTCATTTTTCCCTTTGCTGCTCATTTGCCTGGAATAGACTACATGAGTCAGTCCCTCAGGCTTTATATCTGCTCTTATTCATATCCAGGCTAAAACCTCATCTCTTTCAGGCTGCTTTTGGATCCTGATCCCCTTATTCTTCTTTCTACACCCATGTGTCTTTTAATCATTTAGCTTAAGAATTTCCTAGTCCCCTGTTAGTTCTGTTCATCTGTCTTAATGGATTGTAAGCTCCGTGAAGCGGGGACGTTCTCTTATGTGTATATGTACAGTGCTGCATAAGCCTAGTAGCACTATATAAAATGATTAGTAGTTGTAGTAGTAGTTTACAGGGGGGTGGTAGGAGTAAAATTTAGAAAGATAGCTGCAATATTCAGTCAGTGTCCATATAAATTTATGTGTTTAGGGTGACTGCACAAATAGCAGTCCTCACTTTAAAAAGGATAGTTATTCATTGTGACATGCAGGTAGGGTTGCCAACTGGCTCCAGATGCGCCCGACAGCCTTGATCCAGTCCTGGGTTTACCCCATTGCATGCAGGGAAATGTAGTTCTGATTTCTCTATTGCACTCTATAAGAAAAGAAAGACTACATGTCCACGCATGCAATAGGGTAAACACAGGACTGGATCAAGCCTGTCGGGCGCATCTGGAGCCAGTTGGCAACCCTACATGCAGGGCAGCTTATCATTGATTCTACAGCAATTTCAGGGAGCTCAGGAGAAATATGAAAGCTCTAAGAGGAAGTAAACTCATAGGGATGCTGGGAAATGTAGTCCAGAAGGGTCCTAAACTAGCTGAACAAGAGATAATATTGGAGAAAACCAATCTGGGGTGCAGAAGATAAATAAAGGCAGTTGAACACCTGGAAACACTTTGGAAAGCTGCTTGAATGAGACAAAAAACAAACTGTAGAAGCTAGCGGAGGACAGGAGCAGGACAGAACAGGAGAAATATACAGGTCCAGATCCTGAAGAAAGAGAGAAATTTGATGAAAAAGATAGTAACATAGTATATGATATGATGACAGATAGAGACCAGCATGGTCCATCTAGTCTGCCAGCAAGGTGGTTGATAACAGTTTTTATTAAGGAACTGTAAGTGTTTTTGGAAGCCGACAGGAGGGTGGTGTGTTTGCTACTCATCTAGTACTCACAAGGTAGAGGCAGAGTTAGTGCCCAAAGGAACCAATAGAAATCAAGCAATGGAATCCAGGAATTGAGGAGACTCCTTAACATCTGTCCCAAGAAAGCTTCAAGATCCAGAAGAGAGTGGTGGTGACCCCACTGAATAAGAACTGCCATATTGGATCAGACCGAAGGTCCGTGAACTGTAGTGTCCTGTTTCCAACAGTGGTCAATCCAGGCCATGAGTACCTGACATATCCAAAAAGTAGCCCATTTTGTGCTACTTATCCCCAGTGATAAGTAGTGTTTTTTTCTTGGACTACCTTAAAAATGGTGAATGGACTTTTCCTCTAAGAATTTGTCCAAACCTTTTTCAAACCCAGCTAGACTATCTGCTTTTACTACTTCTGCTGGCAGTGAGTTCCAACAACTGAATTATAGGTTGAGAAAAAAAGACTCCATCCTGTTTATATCCTTTTGAAGGTGCGATCTCCAGAGCTGCACACAATACTCCAAATGAGGTCGTACCAGACACTTATACAGAGGCACTATCACCTCCTTTTTCCTGCTAGCCACTCCTTTCCCTATGCACCCAATCATCCTTCTAGCGTTCACCATCACCTTTTCTACCTGTTCAGCCACTTTAAGATCATCAGAAACAATCTCATCCAGGTCCCGCTATTCTTTCTTGGACAGAAGTACTCCGTCCCCTACACTGTACCACTTCCTTGGATTTTTTCAGCCCAAATGCATGACCCTGCATTTTTTAGCATTAAATCTCAGCTGCCAAATTCTTGACCATTCTTCAAGCTTAGCTAGATCCTTCCTCATTTTATCTACTCCTTCCTGTGCAGAGTTTGATATCAACTGAAAGAGGCAAACCTTACCCAACAGCCTTCCGTAATATCACTAACAAAGATGCTAAAAAGAATTGGTCTAAAACAGATCCCTGTGGCACACCACTGGTAACATCTTTCTTCTCAGAGTGAGCTCCATTTATCTCTACACTTTGTCGCCTCCCACTCAACCAATTTCTTATCTAGTCATTTTAGGGACTATTCCTAGGTGCTCAATTTATTTATAAAATTAATCACAAAAAAGGTCTAATTTAAGCAGGATTGAAATCAAGAACCCCCACACCCCAAAAAAAAATTGTGAAATGCTTAAAGTGGTAATTAAGAACCTCAAAATCAATTGAGAAGCTATTATTCCAGCAGAAGAGCCAAGATACACTCAAGGCTACAAAGCCAGGAATACTCACAATCTCATCATTGGTCCAATAGAATAATATTCAAAAGTGCAATGTCCTTATTCAGGGTACCTATAACACAAATACAATTTGTAGAATTTTAGAGAATTATAGAATTTTTAGGATTATCATTTTTCAATGTAATAAAATACGCTGACAGAGAAACATAGAAACATGATTGCAGAAAAAGACCACATGGCTTATCAGGTCTACCCTTCCATATCATCCACTACAAGAGTCCCCTTTTTGCCTTCAGAGAGCCTATGTGTTTGTCCCATGCTTTTTTGAATTTAGATACTGTCCTCATCTCTACGATCTCCACTGGGAGACTATTCCATGCATCTACCACTATTTCTGTAAAGAAATATTTCTGTATATTACTCCTGAGTCTATCCCCTTTCACCCTCATCCTATGTCTCCTTGTAGCAGAGCTTGCTTTCAATCGAAAGAGGCTCTTCTCCTGTGCATTTATATCACAGAGGTATTTATATGTCTCAGTCATATCACCTCTGTCCTACCTTTCTTCTAAAGTGTACATATTAAGGGCCTTAAGTCTGTCCTCATATGCTTTATAATGAAGACCATTAAGCATTAGAGTAGCCACTCTCTGCACCGACTCCAACCTGTTTGTATCCTTTTGAAGGTGTGGTCTCCAGAATTGCACACAATACTCCAAATGAGGTTGCACCAAAGACTTATACGGAGGCACTGTCACCTCCTTTCTTATGCTGACCATTCCCTCTCCCTATGCACCGAAGTATCCTTCTAGCTTTCGCCGTCGCCTATTCTACCTGTTTAGCTATTTTGAGATTGTCAGACACAATCACGCCTAGGTCCCATTCTTCTTTGGTGGACGGAAGTACTTCACCCCCTATACTGTACTGCTCCCTTGGATTGTTGCAGCCCAAATGCATGACCCTACATTTCTTAGCAATAAATCTCAGCTGCCAAATTCTAGACCATTCTTCAAGCTTAACTAGATCTCTCCTCATGTTATCTACACCTTCCTGGGTGTCTACTATGTTGCAGATTTTGGTATCATCTGCAAAGAGGCAAACCTTACCCGACAGCCCTTCTACTATATCATTAACAAAGATGTTAAAAAGAATCAGACCAAGGACAGATCCCTGTGACACTCCACTGGTGACCACCTCCTCCTCAGAGTGAACGCCATGTACCCTTTGCCGCCTCCCTCTCAACCATTTTCTAACCCAAGCTGTAACTTTAGGGTCCATCCCACATACATAATCAAAGAGGCACAAAAAGAGCCAAGTATCCAACACTATATTGTGTTTCGACTTATCTGTGTCCGCATCAGGGATTGAAGTAGTGAGGTTATCAAATTTGAAGACGACACAAAAATGTTTAAAGTTGTTAAAACCCAAGAGGACTGTGGAAAACTAGATAAATTGGCATCCAAATGGCAGATGAAATTTAATGTGGACAAGTGCAAAGTTATGCACCTAGGAAAGAACAACCCACACTATGGTTACACAATGCAAGGTTCCACATTGGGAACCACCACCCAGGAAAAAGATTTAGGAGCCATTGTGGATAACATGTTAAAACCCTCTGTCCAGTGTGCAGCAGCAGCCAAGAAAGCAAATAGAATGCTAGGTATCATAAGGAAAGGAATGGAAAATAAAACAAAGGATATTATAATGCCTCTGCATCGTTCCATGGTACGACCGCACCTTGAATATTGTGTGAAAGTCTGGTCGCCGTATCTTAAAAAGGATATAGCGTTATTAGAAAAAGTACAGAGAAGAGCCACCAAAATGGTAAAGGGGATGGAAGGCTACTCCTATGAAGAGAGACTACAAAGGTTAGGGCTCTTCAACCTGGAAAAGAGACGGCTAAGGGGAGAAATGATAGAGGTCTATAAATTAATGAATGGAGTGGAACGGGTAAATGTAGATCGATTGTTTACGCTATCAGAATATAGAAAGACTAGGGGACATGTAATGAAGCTACAGGGTAAACTATTTAAGACAAATAAGAGAAAATATTCTTTCATTCAACGTGTAATCAAACTCTGGAATTTGTTACTGGAGGATGTAGTAAGAGCTGTTAGTGTAGCTGGGTTTAAAAAAGGTTTGGATAAGTTCCTGGAGGAAAGGTCTATAAACCATTATTAAAAAGGGACCCAGGATATCGATGCTTGACCCAATACAAGCATTGTGGAACCTGTGTCTCTTGGGGATACTGCTAGGTACGTATGACCTAGATTGGCCACTGTTGGAAACAGGATACCGGGCTTGATGGACTTTGGTCTGACCCAGTATGGCATATCTTATGTTCTTATGTTCTTAAGTAGTATCCAAAAGTCAAAAATATGCCTTCCATAAATTCAAGAAAGGTCACATACTCCGAAGACGGCTGTAGGTAGGTAAAAAATAAAAAGCGTTCACCCGCTCAGCTGGTTATAAGAAAAAGAGCTGAGGATCATGTGCATAATGGAGCCAATCAAAAAATTTAAATTTTTAAAGGGGAGGCAGCCCTAATGAATCATAGCACAGTCTTTCAATGCTAGTAAAACTATAGTCCAGCCAATCAAAGCAGAAAAACAGCATCCGATCACATGAATGAACAATGACGTAAGATGCATATAACAAGTAAAACAAATGTCATCCAACCAATGGCAGGATTCAGCCTTTGAGGCTCAATGGAGTGTATTTTAAATATCCAAAAATGTTCTCTCTCATTTAGTCTACGTTCAGTTGTCCCCCTTTTCAACTAGTGAAAAAGCAATCAAGCACTCGCCACCGAATATCAGACATAGAATGTTTCAGCTGGAGCCAATGAGTTACAAGGGGGGCAGAGTCTACTTCATTCAGGATACGGCTCTTGTGTTCTTTTAGTTGTACCCATATTTGATGCTTAGTCTGGCTGACATAAATCAGTCCACAAGGACAAAGGACCATATAAATGACCCAGGTAGAATTGCAATCTGAATAATACCAACTATGATGACATACACCATCAGTGTGACTCCAAGATGCACCAGTGATATCTGATCCACACCAAAAGCAATTGCCACAAGCAAAATGACCAGGTCTCACAGTTGAATGATCTTCAGGCAATTGAAATCTAGTAAGCAATTCTCCAATATTCTGACCCCTCTTATACACAATCTGCGGTAAATCATAGAAAGCTGGATGTAATCCAAGAACTGACCAATATTTCTTCAATATATGCACAATCTGGCGGGATCCACTGGAGTACGGTATGACATCAGAAACACTTTCCCCATTGGTAAGCACCAAGTCCAGTATGGCCCCTTCATGTGTGGGTTCTGTTACCAGTTGCCGGAATAGTTCTTCCTGTAGAGAATCTAGGATCTCCTTACTTCTAGATGAGACTGCAGCAGCAATGTACCAGTCAACATCTGGAATATTGAAATCACCTATCAGTAGCACTTCTCCTTTCATGGCAATACTGCATACGTCTTCTATTAAATCTCCATCCACATCTTCTCCCTATGAAAGAGATCTGTATATCACACCAATGCAAATGGATTTCCCCTTCCTTCTTTCTAGTTTAAACCACCATGCCTCCTTGCTCCTTTTTAAGCCCTGTAATGCTATAGCTTAAATATTATTTTTTACATATAGTGCCACGCCTTCTCCCCTTCTTCCTACCCTGTCCTTCCTGCATAAAGTACAGCTCGGTATAATTACATCCCAGTTATGGTTGATAGTGAACCAAGGCTCCGTAACCACAATTAAATGTAAGTCAGCCTCTTCCATTAAAGCCGCAACATCTGGGATCTTATTTCCCATACTATGGACATTTATGCACACCACTTTCCAAATGTTGCCCTTTTTACCCATTTCTACAAAGGTATTTAATGTTTCAATTACCTGAGGGTTTTCACTTACCTGGGGGCTTTCTTCACCCATCCCAATAAATCTAGTTTAAAGCCCTCTTCAGTAGGTTAGCCAGTCTGCTGCGGAAGACGCTTTGACTCTTCAGGTGGATGCCAACTCTGCTCTGCAGCCCTTGGAAAATCATCCCATGATCCAGGAAATCAAAACACTCTTGATGACACCGTCCATGCAGCCATGCTTTCATCTCCAGGATGCAAGCTTCTCTGCCTTGGCCTTTATCCTCAACAGGGAAGATTGAAGAGAACACTACCTGCACACCAATCTGCTTCACACTCTGTCCCAGAGGCATGAAGTCACTTTTGATATGCTCGGAGGGATATCTAGCAGTATCATTTATTTATATTTTATTTATTTATTTATTTATGTTAATCTTTTCTATACCGCACTATTTATCATCAGCGCGGTTTACAAGTAACATAAGTTGTGCAATGCAGAACAGTCTGACATTGGACTTACAATGAACAGGGAAGATAAAAACATGGTGAACAGGATAACTATATACACTATGTACTGTCGTGTCCTCCCGCCGGGCCGGTGGCCGATGAGCAAGAGGGCTCGCCTTAATTGCCCTTCTGAATACTGTCCCCACTATGTCTGCCAGCAAGGACTGCTGGGATATGTAGTTTCAGCTATTCTTTTGAGCAAGCAGTGTGACCACACGATTTGTATGGCAAAAACAGAGAAATTTATTTTTCAGGGTTTCCCCCTCGCATCAAATTCGTTGCACTAAACACAGGTAAGGATAATTTCTCCCAAAGGCAAAGGATAAATAAACTCCAACAGGCTTAACTCAAACAGACAGGAATTTCTTCTTCACATTGTCAACTCTTAGCTTCTTTCTGGTAACTACCTTCTAAAGCTAAGGCTGTTGACCATATCAAAGTAACTTAAACTTTCAACAAGTTTCTTTTCTTTCACAGCTCCCATAGAAACGAGGGTATACCTGTTTTTAAACTTCCAGCAAGTTTTTCTTTCACACTATATAGAAACAAGCTACAATGGCTTTCAAACTTCTAGCAAGTTTCTTTCCCTTCTCAGTTCCCAGAAACAAGCTTATAATTGCTTTAAACAAACCACTCCTTCACATGGGCTTGAGTTTAGCACATGTTCAGTTCGTTTGCCTTGCAATAAGAGCATTGCATTTCTTCAGTATCACTTTCACAGGGGCTTTCACCAAATTCTATTTCCATTTCATGCGTAGGCTCACTAGAGCTATCTTCCTCTGGATGGGTATCATAGGATTTATGATTTACACCCTGCAGCAGCTCATCCAGCTTTAGCAGCCAGCGTTCCCTCTGATCTGTAGTCACAGGCTTTAAAGACGGAGTTTCTCTCTCCCAATATCTCTCACTGCTGAGTCACGGCAGTCACGGGCACACTTCTTATTTCTGTCTGAAACTTGCTTTACAGCTTTCTGGCTAACACAGCGTCTGGCACTTTTTCTTAGCTCTCTAACCACTTCTTCAGAAAGAGCTTTGCTAGGAACTTCAGGCAACTTATTCTCTCTACCTCCAGGGCTCAACTGGCTTCCCGAGCTGTTTCCCCACCTGGGAATTGACTCCTCCAGCTTCCTTTCTCTGAGGTACCTTGAGACACGTTTCTGCCTTGATTCCAGGGCTCTCTGCTGCTCAGCTCCCAGCTGCTCCAGACTCTCTTGCTGCGTGCTTTCCTGCAAGTTCTGCTGTGTCTGCTGCTGCCTGCTTTGCTTCTCACCTTCTCCCTTTCTATCAAACACTGAAGCAGTTTTAAACTGGTGCTTCTTAGGCACCACGCCTTTCTCCCTGCACACGTGAGAGCTGTTAGGGCTCAACCTAGCCCTAACGTCATTAAGTGGGCGGGGCTTAGTACTAGCTGTAGTCTGCCTCGGAGGCTTGTGGTTACTATGGGAACTCTGTTGATCTCTGCTTTTAAAGGCACAGGTCTCACTTTCTTCCCATTCCATCCCTTCTATACAGCTCTCCTTACCACACATTCCCCCCCTTAAGATATTACGGGCTGGGGTGATATCCTCATCACAGCACGTAATTCTAGCTGCAGCATCACTATCTTTCTCTTCGCATGTGACTCTAGACAACGCATCTGCGTTTTGATGTAGCTTGCCAGCTCTGTGTTCTATACGGAAATCAAATGCTTGAAGCGCCATGTACCATTGCGTTAATCTGGCATTATGATCCTTCATCTGGCCAAGCCACTTCAATAGGGCATGATCGGTCATCAAGAGGAATTTTCTGCCTGCCAGGTAGAATTTTAGAGATTCGACAGCCCACTTTATCGCCAGGCACTCTCTCTCGATGGCTGAGTAATTTTTCTCAGCCGGGGACAGCTTCCGACTAAGAAAAAGCACTGGATGCTCGACGCCTTCATACTTCTGGGAGAGCACCGCTCCCAACCTGGTCTCGGAGGCATCTGTCTGCAGAATAAATGGTAGACCGAATTCCACCCCACGCAATACTGGGGCTACACACAGCTCTTCTTTTCTCAAAAGCTGTGTCTGCTTCCAGGGTCCACCTCAGTTGATTCGGCATATTTTTCTTGAGCATATCCGACAAAGGTGCGCTCTTTTCAGCGAAGTGTGATATAAATCGCCGGTAATATCCCACCAAGCCAAGGAAACTGCGCAGTTGCTTCTTGCTGGCGGGCCGAGGAAAAGCCTTCACACTTTCGACCTTATTCAGTAAGGGCTTCACTCTACCGTGTCCAACCATGTGACCCAGGTACTTCACCTCTTGGCTGCCGAACACGCACTTTGCCGGATTTAGGGTCAGGCCTGCATCCCTCATTGCCTGCAACACTGCTCGTATCCTGGATAGATGTTGATCCCATCTGACACTCTGAATAATAACATCATCCATATACGCCGTAGCGTATTCCTGATGAGGTTGGAGTACCAGGTCGACGAGGCGTTGACAAGTGGCAGCGGCTCCATGTAGGCCAAATGGCATTCGCTTGAACTGGAATAGGCCTACTGGCGTACTAAAGGCGGTTTTCTGGCGGGATTCCTTGGTCAGAGGAATCTGCCAGTAGCCTTTCGTCATATCCAGGGTCGTGAGATACCTGGCCTGGCTTAATCGATCGAGGAGCTCCTCTATCCGAGGCATGGGGTACGTATCAAACTTTGAGATGGCATTGACTCTCCTGAAGTCAATGCAGAATCTAAGGGATCCGTCAGGCTTGGGAACCAGCACGATCGGGCTGTTCCACGGACTCTTTGATTCTTCAATCACTCCTAGAGCAAGCATCTCTTTTACTTGATCTATCACTTCCTGCCTCTTGGCTTCTGGCAGTCTGTACGGGCGCTGTCGTACCACTTCACCCGGTGGTGTTAAGATTTCATGCGCGACGAGCCTTGTTTCCCCCAGTACAGGCATCAGGACATCAGAAAAACCCTTAATTAGCTGCTCTAATTCCTGCTTCTGTGTCCATGAGAGGCCTTCCCCCATCCTTGGCTCAGGATTCTTCCTGCAATCGCTCAATTGGGGTCCTAGGTCGTCTTCTATCTTCTCCTCCACTGTCGCTGCCAGTCCTTGCAGGTCTGCATATCCCGTAGAACCGAAACCTTGGGTTCCTCGCACTGTGTCCGAAACCATGGGTACCTCCTCAAGAGGAGGAAACCCAACTCTTTCACAAATAAGCTGGGCTATGCGGTCACCCACACTTACTTGGAAGTCTTCCAATCCAAAGTTGAACAGTAGAATCTTGACCGCACCTCTATAGTCCGGATCTACGACGCCGGCTCCAACATCGATGAAATGCTTCACTGCTAAGCCGGAGCGGGGTGCGATGCGTCCATAGCAGCCAGCTGGTACTTCCATCTGGAGGGCGGTATTTACTAATGCTTTGCCATGCTTAGGGACGATCACATCTTCTGCACTATACAAATCAAATCCGGCTGCTTGTGAGGTGGCTCTTTTCGGTGCTCGTGCTTCTGGACTCATTTTGCAATACCGTAATACAAATATGGGTTTCTTGGCGGGTTCCTCCTTAGGCAGGTGCAGGATAGATTTTCGGATCTTCCCGAACAAGGGGCTAGGAACGGCTGCTGGCTTAACTACTTGCTGGTATGGGATTTCAGGTGGGGTGCTTGCAACCACCATCAGCTCCCTCTTACGTAAGTGTTGTTGCTTGCCCTTCAGGAACTGGGGCCAGTCTCTCCCCAGCACTACTTCCTGGGGTAGATGGGGCACTACGGCCACTGGGATCCCTTTCTCTATCCCTAGCCCTTATACAAGGATGCGATAAATGGGATATGTGGACGCTGTCCCATGCACACACCTAATCCTCACTGTGCCATTGGGTGAACGGGGTGTTTCCTTACCTTGGGCCCTTATCTTCCGCCAAAGGTTTTTGGACAACATGGACTGGTCAGAGCCTGAGTCTAACAAAGCCCTTGCTGGTACCCCTTGCACTGTGACTGCTAGCAGAAAACCTTCTCTAGCTTTTCCCGGGTCATCTAATATCAGTGCTGTCCTCATCTTACATTCACGCTGTAAGTGACCCTCACTTCCGCATTTGAAACATGTTCTTTTTACATATTTCTTCCTATCAATAGGTACACAGACATCTTTAACAAGATTCTTTGGCTTCCCTTCCCTTTCTGATACAGCATATGGGACTTTCACAGAAGCAAAACCCTTCTCTTGAGCGACCGCGTCCGCTTCAAGAAACCGCTCAGTGAGCACAATAGCCTCCTGAGTGCTTCTGCAACCCTGCAATATCAGGAAGGTACGAATCCTTTCTGGTATAGCTGCCAAGAATTGTTCAAGTATGATGTTATCCAGTATCGTTTCTAAGGTTTTACCTTCTGGTTCCAACCACTTGGTAACCAGACTCTTTAGTCGATGGTACAACGCTCTAGGTGTCTCACCGGAACCCAGTCTGGCATTTCGCAACAGACGGTGATACACCGAGGGTGTTAAACCGAATCTTTTATGGCTCTCTTTACTTCGTCGTAGTTATTGGCAAAAGCCGATGGTACAGCTTGGTAGGCGGCTAAAGCCTCACCGGTAAGTGATAATGCTAACCGTACCGCCCATTGGTCTTTTGGCCACTTAGCTACATGAGCTACACGCTCAAACGCTTCCAAGAAGTCATCAATATTGTCGTTATCCGTTAACTGTCCAAACCTCAATGTCTCTTTGGACCATGGTCCAAAAGCACTGGCTAGACCCAGTCCTGCTAAACCTATAGTAGGAGGGATGGGCTCTGATGTCTTCTTCATCTCCTTCATCCAAGCCTCCATCAACTCCATCAATGGCTTTTGCTGTGCCTCTAGTCTGGCGGCTGCTCACTCTTGGATCTCCAATGACAGGTCTTTCTGTCTTTCTGCTGAGAAGCGATCCAAGTGAGGAGCTCCTTCACTTCCACCGTCATCGTGCTCTCTGCAATGACAAAAGAGAGAAACAGACCACCCAAGTGCGGTACAAAACACGGTGCAGTACTCTTTGTCACTGGCTTCAGCACGGCCCCTCCCAGTACCAGTATCCTAACTAACCCCAGTTAGATACTCATTACCTGGTACTGGTGGTGCTTCTCGCTTATCTCAATGTAGGGTCTCTGCGGAACCACCAGCTCTCCGTCTCAGTCGCACTCAACCTCCAACTGAAGTCTTCCGGCAGACTTGAGGAATGCGCTGTTACTGTCTTAATCCTTGCGCATGCGTGCTTAGCACAGAATCCGTAGCAACTACGCCACTCTGTTGCGTCCTCCCGCCCGGGCCGGTGGCCGATGAGCAAGAGGGCTCGCCTTAATTTCCCTTCTGAATACTGTCCCCACTATGTCTGCCAGCATGGACTACTGGGATATGTAGTTTCAGCTATTCTTTTGAGCAAGCAGTGTGACCACATGGTTTGTTTGGCAAAAACAGAGAAATTTATTTTTCAGGGTTTCCCCCTCGCATCAAATTCGCTGCACTAAACACAGGTAAGGATAATTTCTCCCAAAGGCAAAGGATAAATAAACTCCAACAGGCTTAACTCAAACAGACAGGAATTTCTTCTTCACATTGTCAACTCTTAGCTTCTTTCTGGTAACTACCTTCTAAAGCTAAGGCTGTTGACCATATCAAAGTAACTTAAACCTTCAACAAGTTTCTTTTCTTTCATAGCTTCCATAGAAAAGAGGTTATACCTGTTTTTAAACTTCCAGCAAGTTTCTTTTCTTTCACACTATATAGAAACAAGCTACAATGGCTTTCAAACTTCTAGCAAGTTTCTTTCCCTTCTCAGTTCCCAGAAACAAGCTTATAATTGCTTTAAACAAACCACTCCTTCACATGGGCTTGAGCTTAGCACATGTTCAGTTCGTTTGCCTTGCAATAAGAGCATTGCATTTCTTCAGTATCGCTTTCACCCAATTCTATTTCCATTTCATGCGTAGACTCACTAGAGTTATCTTCCTCTGGACGGGTATCATAGGATTTATGATTTACACCCTGCAGCAGCTCATCCAGCTTTAGCAGCCAGCGTTCCCTCTGATCTGTAGTCACAGGCTTTAAAGACGGAGTTTCTCTCTCCCTTATCAGCCTTTCAATATCTCTCACTGCTGAGTCACGGCAGTCACGGGCACACTTCTTATTTCTGTCTGAAGCTTGCTTTACAGCTTACTGGCTAACACAGAGTCTGGCACTTTTTCTTAGCTCTCTAACCACTTCTTCAGAAAGAGCTTTGCTAGGAACCTCAGGCAACTTATTCTCTCTACCTCCAGGGCTCAACTGGCTTCCCGAGCTGTTTCCCCACCTGGGAATTGACTCCTCCAGCTTCCTTTCTCTGAGGTACCTTGAGACACGTTTCTGCCTTGATTCCAGGGCTCTCTGCTGCTCAGCTCCCAGCTGCTCCGGACTCTCTTGCTGCGTGCTTTCCTGCAAGTTCTGCCATGTCTGCTGCTGCCTGCTTTGCTTCTCACCTTCCCCCTTTCTATCAAACACTGAAGCAGTTTTAAACTGGTGCTTCTTAGGCACCACGCCTTTCTCCCTGCACACGTGAGAGCTGTTAGGGCTCAACCTAGCTCTAACGTCATTAAGTGGGCGGGGCTTAGTACTAGCTGTAGTCTGCCTCAGAGGCTTGTGGTTACTATGGGAACTCTGTTGATCTCTGCTTTTAAAGGCACAGGTCTCACTTTCTTCCCATTCCATCCCTTCTATACAGCTCTCCTTACCACAGTACAAATTAGTATTATGGTTGCCCATAATATTCAGCAATAGTTACAAAAAGCTCAATGGTGGCTATATAAATCTACATGTTTCTATTGTTACTCCGGAGTTTGTTAGGGAAGGCTGTGGTGAATGGATTAAGTGCACTAATTGTAGAGCGGAGGGGTTACTCTGTGTAAGCTGCTATGGGTCGGGGCGAGGGCGTCTAGGTGATGTTGTCTGAAATGGAGAAGTGTTGCAGGAAGAGATGATGTTTGAGCGCCTTCCTGAACTGAGAGAAGTTGCTTATGGTGCGGAGGTCTGGTGGGAGGGCGTTCCAGCAAGAGGGTGCATATAGAGCAAAGGCACATTGTCTCGTAGTCTTGGAGCATTTGGTGATGGCTTTTGGGAGAAGTATGGTATTGCAGGCAGTAGATCTCCTTGATCTGTTGAGGGGGGTAGGTGTATAAGGTCTGAGAGGGAGGTGGATGTGCTTCTGTTAATTGCCTTAAATGTCATTGTTAAGGTCTTGAATGTGATTCTGTACTGTACAGGGAGCCAGTGTAGATATTTGAGGATGGGGGTGATATGGTCTTTTCTTGATGCTCCATAGAGTGTTCTTGCTGCAGCATTCATTGCGAGCTGCAGGGGGTTTAGCGAGCTCTTTGGGAGGCACAGCAGTATAGAGTTGGCGTAATCAAAATGAGGCATTATTAGGACATGAAAGACTGTTCGGATGCCATTTGGTTCTAGAATCCGTTTCATGTGGCGTAGTATCCAAACTTTGTGGTAAATTGCCCTTACGGTATTGCCTATTTGGGAGTGCATGTTGAGCCGCTGGTCAAGTGTTACGCCAAGGTATCGAATTGTCGTCTTGGAAATGAGTTCTGCGTTGCGTACCTTGAGTAATGTGGGAGGGGCGAATGTCTGGTCTCTGCTGATGAAGAGAACCTCTGTACTTTTTGAGGTTTATTTTGAGTTTTTGCGTATGTAGCCAGTCTTCGACAGCATCAAAGCATGCTGAAAGCTGGGAGAAGTCTGGTTGATCTGTGTATATTGGGGTGAACATTAGGACATCATCAGCATATACTAGGCAGTTAATGTTGAATGACCGGATGAGGTTGCAGATGGGTTGCATATAGATGTTAAACAATAGGGCTGAGAGTGACGATCCTCGAGGAACCCCTTTCTCTTGCGGGAATTGAATGGATGTGGAGGGACCAGAGTGTACATGTTGCCATCTGTCGTTAAGATATGAGGCGCACCAGGTGAGTGCACTTCCATAGACGCCCTTATCGGCAAGGCGGGATAAGAGTAACTTGTGGCTGACCGAGTCAAAGGCTGCTGCGATGTCAAGGAAGATGAGAGCAAAGCCTTGTCTGATATTGTCAATCCCAATCGTAAGGGTGTTAAATAGAGTTGTCAGCAAGGTTTCCATTCCGTGTGACTCTCTGAATCCGTGCTGGCAAGGGTCAAGGGGTGCGTTTGTTTCGATATGATGAGTCAGTTGCTGTTGGACTATTTTTTCCATGATTTT
Source organism: Ichthyophis bannanicus (assembly GCA_033557465.1). Taxonomy (NCBI): domain Eukaryota; kingdom Metazoa; phylum Chordata; class Amphibia; order Gymnophiona; family Ichthyophiidae; genus Ichthyophis; species Ichthyophis bannanicus. The sequence continues at coordinate 553,712,174 of CM066033.1, forward strand.
GGCTAGGAGAGGGATGCATGATATTGGTCTGTAGGAGTCCATCTTTGCGGGGGTCGAGCTTACTGTTTTTCAGCAGCAGTCTTATTGATGTTTGCTTTAGGTTCCGGGGGAATGTTCCAGATAGGAATGAAGTACCTATCAGTTTGGACAAAAAAGGACTAAGTTCAGTCCGTAGGGCTTTTATCCAGTGTGCAGGGCATGGGTCATTTGGTGCTGTGGTGGTATTTATAGTCGAGATGATTTCTTGGATATCCTTTACAGTTGGGGGGGAGAAGGAGGTAATAATATGTTGAGTATTTATTAGGGTTGATGGGGGGAGGATGATGGGGGATATAGAGTTGATTGGTCAAGGGGTTGAGAGCTTGACAGAGTGGCGGCTTGGCTTGTTTTGGCTCATAGATAATCAGCATATTCCTGTGGGTCTGGAAGGTGCGATTGGCTGGGGGAAGGTTCCTTTGCCAAGGTTTTAACAAGATTGAAGAGCTTGTGAAGTTTGTTTATGGATCGTTGCAAGATCTCTGCGTGGTACTGTTTCATTCTCGTGGATACAGCCATTCTATGGGCATTTAGATGGGTGGTGTATGCTTCATGGTTTTCGGTTGTCCTTGATCGGCGCCATCGTCTCTCGAGCTGTCTAAGTCGACGGAGGGATGCCGTTAGATTGGGTGAATACCAGGGTGCCTTCTTCCTTCTGCTAGGCATTTTATTGCTGGAGGGGGTGTCAATTACAGCATTGAGGCTCTCGTTCCATAAGGATAGCATGTCATCAAGGTTTTGTTCTGGAGGTTCTAGGAGAGGGTGTGCTCTCTCAAAGATCTCTTCTTTGTTGAATGGACGATAGCGTCTGGCATTTGAAGTGGTTGGTTCGTCTGGAGTGGGGAGGCTATTGGGCATGAAGTGATAGGGCATTGAGAATCTGATTAGATTGTGATCGGACCAGGGGACTGAGCTTAGTGAGAGATTTATCTTGTGCATGTAGCGGGTGGCTACCTGTGGGGCAAAAATAAGATCAAGTATGTTTCCCTTGATATGAGTGGGGGAGTCGACCAGTTGGGTATATCCTAATGCTTTAAGGGCGTCGAGGAAGGCCTCGGATTGGGTGTCTTGAAGGGCAGGGAGGTTGAAATCGCCCAGCACCCAGTTTGCTGTACGTGGATTGGTGGGGTTGCAGGCAAGGTCAATGATTAAGGAGAGGTCATCAGGTGCTGGGGAAGGTGCTCTGTATAGCAAGTTGGTGCAGTGTGTGTCTGCTATGGAGATGTAATCGAGGTGAGGGGTGCTATTGGAGGTGATTAGCTGAAATTGTAGGTTGTCTTTGGTCAGGATAAGTGTTCCTCCTCCTTTTCGGTCAGTTCTGTGACATGTGTGGATGGAGAAATTAGGGGGCACATACTGATGGAGGAGAACAGAGTCTGAGGCTGACATCCATGTTTCAGTAACGCATAAGATATCGAGATTGTGGGTGGCTAGTATGCTGGTTATGGCTGGTCATTTCTTATGGATGGAACGGGCGTTTATGAGAGCACATTTAAGGTCACAGGGAGGGGTGTATGTCCCATGCTGTGGGGGGTAGGACTGTTGTAGTGCGATATAGATGAGGTGGGGGTACGGCATGTGTCCAGGTCTCTCTGTCTGGTGATGGGGGGGTGCATGGTGTCTTCTCCATGAACTATGTAGAATTGGGATGGGGTTTTGGGAGGAAATAAGGGCTTGCGAGCCGTGCATCAGCGCAAGTATCATGCAGCAGCAGGCAAAGGTATATGTGAGTGTGGTTGTGGTGGGTAGAAGCATTGTGGGGGTAACGAGAAAACTCTGTAACTGTCTTTAATGCTTTAACTGTCTTTAATGTTGTGCCAACATGGATGAACAACATCAGACATAGTCAGTAGGCTTGATGAGTCTCGACAAATTCTCTAACATCTCGGATTTTGGCACCTGGCAGACGGCACACTTCTCGCGGACATCAAGTCTGGTCAGCAGATGGGTGCCTCAGTACCCCTCAGAAGAGAGTCACCAACCACCACTACCCTTTGCTTCCTTGTGGTCACTGATTCTGCAACTTTGGAGTGCTTGAGCTCTGATTCTTCCCTTTCCTGGGATGTTTTCATCTCCTCCACTTCCAGGGCTGCATACTGGTTCTTCAGTTTGAGGGCTGGGGGAGTTGGATTGCTGATTCCACAGACTCTGATTACTTGTATCCAACTCTCTTCATTCTGTATCATCCCATCTTCATCTCTGTCAGAGAGCGTGGATGCTTCAAGAAGCATCTCAATGTACTTTTCGCAGTCTGGAATGCTTCTCAGCCTCACCACCTCTTCTCTGAACTCCTTCACTTACTTCCGCTTGCAGGCATCTTGCACATGTGAACCGGTCACTTGACTGGCATTAGGCTGTCTGTCTGGACAGGGACAGAAGCTGTAATGGGAGCAACAGCTTTGGCAATATGATTTTTCCCAGTCATCATTCAGTTGGTGGCACTTTGGTACCTGTTGAAGTAAACGAGAGAGACCTACCAAATTCCCTAACTTTTCCTCAGCTGTTCTTTCAGAGAAAAAAGCAGATAACCTCTTATCTCCAGGAACAAGCAGGAATGAGTTTTCACATATGGGTATCATCGGTACCGACGGAGCCTGCGCGGGAACGCTCCCCAGCGTCCTTAAAGAAAGCTTTTGGGAGCATCCCACAGCGCCTGCGCGCTGCCTTCCCGCCTTTCCTAACTGCCTCTCTCCAGTTCTTCTTTTCCGTGGAGCCAGCAGGTCGTGTTTCCTGTCACCGCTGAAGAATTTCTTATTTTCTTTTATTTTTCTTTAGTCGCGTGTCTGCCTTCTCGATTCCGCACCGGTACTACCGGTTCTTTTTCTTTCTTTAAAAAAAAAAAATTCTACTTTTTCAGTGCATTTTTCTTCTGGGGCCTTAGGCCTACAGAGATATTTTTCCCTCATGGAAAAACCCGCCTCTGGGTTTAAAAAATGCACAAAGTGCAGTAGCACTATTTCTGTCATCGACACCCATGACTGGTGTCTAAAATGTTTAGGTCCTGACCACTCCATTGCGGATTGTGAGTCCTGTTCTATGATGTCCAAAAGAGGGTTACAGAATTGGGCAGCTAAGTTCAGTACCCTGTTTCCCTCCGATGCAGCTTCCGTGGCATCGACGTCTTCCAGGGCTGCTTCTTCATCCCATGGATCTCAGGTAACCAAACTTAAATCTGACTGGTCCTCAAAGAGTTCATCTCCCTCTAAGTATCGAGATGCCCCCGGGCTTACTCTTGAGGATACCACACCGGCAAAATTACCCCGGCGGGAGGCTCCGGCTTCCAAAGCACTACCTATGGGGTCACAGGTTGACATCGATGGCTCGGCCTCGACCGATCACCTGTTACAATGTTCTGGGGTACCGGCAGTTTCTACCGGTACTGATATCCAGACATTGGTGGCGTCAATGGATCAGAATATTCTGACCATGCAGCGTGCCATCATGGCATTCATTCAAGCTGCAACGCCTATGGTACCGCAACAAACCCCGTTGTCGGTACCCGTACCGATTCCGGTACAGGATCCGATTCCGGTTCCGATACCAGTACCGCTTGCATCAACATCAGCATCGATGGCAGCGGTACTCTATCCAGTGATGCCTATCAGTACCGGCCCGGTACCGATTACTCCCGATGTCGATACCTTCCGGTACGCGTATCGGGCTCTACGAGAGCATCCAGACAGTCGATACTTCGATTCTTCTGAAGACTCTGACTCTTCAGAGGCCTCAATTGAAGCATCAGGGATCCTTCCTCAGGAACCCTCTTCTCAAAAAAGGAGAATGTCTCCTCCTGAAGACTTGTCTTTTCAGGACTTTATTAGGGAGGTGGCCAAAGGCCTGTCCATCTCAGTGACCTCTGAGACTGAACCTAGAGCCAAAAAATTAGATATCCTACAATATCCTAAGGCTCCTAAAGAGGCAGCCACCTTACCAATACATGAGATTCTTTATGAACACATGTTGGGCATATGGGAGACTCCTCTTTCCACCTCCCCTCATTCCAGAAGGTTGGACACCATGTATCGTGTTCCTCCTTGTCCTGGGTTTCATAAGACTCAGCTTCCTCACCACTCCATTGTGGTAGAGTCTGCTATGAAAAAGATCAAGAGTACAAAAAGGCACTCCTCTGCTCCTCCAGGAAGAGAATGCAGAACCCTAGATGCCTTTGGCAGGAAAATCTTCCAGGCCAGTATGCTTGTAGCCAGAATCAACTCCTATAGTCTCTATATGGGGATGTTTCTAAAAGAAGTTACAGATCATCTGCAAACCTTATCTCCTTTTATGTCAGAAGATAAGAGAGAAGAATATATCACCTGGCTTAAACAGGCACAGGATGTATCCAAGTTTTCCAACCGTGCAGCCTTTGACTCTTTTGAGGGGGTCAGTAGAGCCTCGGCTATTGCCATAGGTGCACGCAGAGTTGCTTGGTTGCAAGCCTCTGATTTGGAATCTTGGGTACAGGATGGTCTAGGTAACCTTCCCTGTACAGGCGAAAACCTGTTTGGCAAAGATTGGCAAGCAAAGGCCAACCAGATGGATGCTGAAAATTCTGCTTTAGATAGACTTTCAAAGTCTACTACTGCTCCTTTCAAAAAGAGATCTTTCCCAAAGAAAGGGAAATTTTCTTCTTATGGTCAGGCCTCTTCTCAAGGTCGTTTTGCTACAAAGAGGCAGCAACAACCAAAACAGGCCAAAACCCAGGCTGCGAGGACTGCTACTGCCCAACAGCCTCAGCCTCCTCAGGGCCTTTGACTTTCCACTAGAGAACTTAGCCTTTCTGGCTCTAGAACATCCAGAGCCCCTCACCATCCCAGGAAGGTTAGCTCACTTTGCTCCCAGATGGGAACAAATCACAGCAGAGCAGTGGACCCTCTCCATCATAAGGGAAGGGTACAAACTTAATTTCTTAAACCTTCCTCCTCACACCATGGTGAAACAGTTCAATTATCCAACATCTCTCCTCAACCTTCTAGGTCAGGAGATTGCTACCCTTCTTGCCCAAGGGGCAATAGAAGAAGTACCCCTTCTTCAACAGGGTTCAGGGTTCTACTCCCCCTATTTTCTCATCCCAAAGAAAACAGGGGGCTACAGACCCATAATAGATCTCAGAGAATTGAACAAGTTTCTATGCAAGGAGAAATTCAAGATGACTTCTCTCGGAACTCTCCTTCCATACCTCCAGAGTCAGGACTGGCTTTGTTCTCTAGATCTCAAGGATGCGTACACCCATGTTCTCATCCATCCAACACACAGAAGATTCCTTCGCTTCCTGTACCAAGGAAAGCACTACCAATACAAAGTGCTTCCTTTCGGTCTGGCCTCTGCTCCAAGAGTGTTCACAAAATGCATGGCAGTATTAGCTGCATTCCTATGCACTCTAGGAATATTCGTATTCCCATATCTGGACGACTGGCTCATCCGAGCTCCATCCCAGTCAGAGGCCCAGACTTCTCTAGCCTGCACAAGGCGTATTCTTCAGTATCTGGGACTGGTAATCAACATTCCAAAATCCCATCTTACCCCTACTCAGTCTCTAGAGTTCATGGGGCCTTACTGGATACCACAACTGCAAGGGCCTATCTTCCCCAGGCCCGTTGCCTACGCTTGGTGCAGTTAGCCTCCCAGATTCAGTTAAAATCCCATTTAACTGCTCGAGAGATGTTGCAACTTTTAGTCCACATGGCATCCACGGTGTATGTGGTTCCCTATGCTCGCCTTCACATGAGAGCAGCTCAGTGGACCCTATCCACCCAATGGACCCAGGCATCAGGTTGCCTGTCAGACAAAATAGCAACCTCCAGTCGCCTAGTTTTGTCCCTCTACTGGTGGAAATCCACTCAGAATCTGTTGCTGGGGTCCCCCTTTCAACAGGTGTTACCCCAAGCAACACTTACAACAGATGCCTCTCCAAAGGGTTGGGGGGCTCATCTACAAGATCTCTCGACCCAGGGCATCTGGTCTCCACAGGAGACATATCTTCATATCAACCTCTTAGAGCTCAGAGCAATCTTTCTGGCTCTCAGAGTCTTCCACACCCTGCTCAACTACAATACAGTCCTCATCCACACGGACAACCAGGTAGCTATGTTCTACGTTAAAAAGCAGGGGGGAACTGGCTCTCTGTCGCTTTGCAACGAAGCTCTGAGATTGTGGGCCTTTGCCAGAGAGCATCAAATCCATCTCATGGCAGTATGTCTTCCAGGAGTTCAAAACTCTTGGGCAGACAGACTCAGTCGAGTTCTGCTTCCGCACGAATGGTCCCTCCATGGGGACCAGATAGCCAGAATTTTTCAGATTTGGGGTACCCCAGACATAGACCTGTTTGCAAGTCCGTGGAATGCCAAACTTCCCCGGTTCTGTTCCAGGATTCCATGTCAGGGAGTTCAGGCCAGAGATGCCTTCCTCCTTCATTGGGGCAAGACTTCCTTTATGCCTTTCCACCTATTCCCCTAATCCCCAAGACTCTGTTCAAGCTTCAGAGAGACAAAGGGACTATGATCCTCATAGCACCACTTTGGCCACGCCAAGTGTGGTACCCTCTACTTCTGCATCTCTCTCAAGCTCCCTCCCTAGACCTGGGGTCTGCTCCAGATCTCCTCTCCCAGGAGGAGGGAACCTTGTGGCACCCAAATCCTCAGTCTCTTCATCTCAGGGCCTGGTTGCTGAATGCCTAGACCTTCAAGATTTACAACTTTCTCAGCAAGTTAAGGATATCCTTCATGCTTCCAGAAGGCCTTCCACCAGACGTTCATATGCTTTTAAATGGAAAAGGTTTTTCCATTTGGTGTGCAGAGAAGGGTCTCAACCCTCTTGCAATACCTTTGCATTCTTTACTAGACTATTTGCTGCATTTATCCCATGCAGGCCTTAAAACAAATTCAATCAGAGTCCATTTGAGTGCTATTGCAGCATCCCTTAAGCCTCTCAATGGACAACCTATTTCCTCTCATCCTCTTATAGCAAGATTCATGAGAGGCCTTCTTTTGACTAAACCTCCCATTAGACCACCTCCAGTGGCCTGGGACTTGAATCTGGTTCTTGGCCAGCTTATGAAGCCACCCTTTGAACCCTTAGCCACTACCTCCTTAAAATTCCTTTCTTGGAAGGTAATTTTTCTCATTGCAGTCACCTCAGCTCGCCGTATCAGTGAGCTGCAAGCTTTAGTGGCTAATCCTCCTTATACAAGGTTCCATCATGACAAGGTAGTCCTCAGAACTAATCCACACTTTATGCCTAAAGTGGTCTCACCTTTTCATCTGAACCAGGAGGTCTTTTTACCTGTCTTTTTTCCAGGACCTCATGCATCAAGTGCAAAGAGGAATCTTCATACCTTGGATTGTAAAAGAGCACTTGCTTTCTACTTACACAGGACACAGCAACATAGAAAGTCCTCTCAACTTTTTGTTGCTTTTGATCCTTCTCATTTAGGACTTCCAGTTTCTAAGAGAACTCTGTCCAATTGGATTGCTCAGTGTATTTCCTTCGCCTACCAAAGTAAGAACCTTTCTCTGGAGGGCCATGTCACAGCTCACAATGTGAGGGCCATGGCAACCTCTATGGCTCATCTAAACTCTGTGTCCATCGACCAAATCTGTCGAGCGGCCACTTGGGCATCGGTTCATACCTTCACAGCCCATTACTGCTTGGACAAGGACTCCCGCCGGGATGCCTTGTTTGGTCAGGCTGTTCTCAAACACCTGTTCCATACCTAATCAACTCCTACCCTCCATCCCTGAACTGGATGCCTGAGATTCAAGGGTAGAGGTAGAGCCCTTCCCAGGGACTCACAATCTGGGTGATCTCCCAGGCATCTCTAGCTGGGGAGTCCCCATATGTGAAGACTCATTCCTGCTTGTTCCTGGAGATAGCACAGTTACTTACCTGTAACAGGTGATCTCTGGGAACAGCAGGAATAAGTCTTCACAACCCACCCACCTCCCCTAGGAGTTGTATCTCTCTATCTATCTTTCCTTTCCTCTCTCTCTCTTTGTCTCAGCTTTAAAACTCGAACTGGAGAGAGGCAGTTAGGAAAGGCGGGAAGGCAGTGCGCAGGCACTGTGGGATGCTCCCAAAAGCTTTCTTTAAGAACGCTGGGGAGCTTTCCCGCGCGGGCTCCGTTGGTACCGACGATACCCATATGTGAAGACTTATTCCTGCTGTTCCCAGAGATCACCTGTTACAGGTAAGTAACTGTGCTTTATGTGTGTTCTAATGGTGCTGTTCTATGTCCCTGTGTGTAGCCCTGCTTCCTTGATATGTCTGAAAAATATAGGTCAATGTTTTTCCTCTGTAAAATTACCAAATCAAAGCTCCCTGAAGAATGGCAAATTATTTACTTTTAGTAGATATCCAAATGTGGAACTATTTGCTTCCTACATTTTCCCTACCAAGCAATAAACATCTGTTATCTTTTGTCAATGGGCTAATGGGGAAGTTGCCCTGTATTGCAAGAATTCTTACATGGGGTGGGTGAGAGATGTATTGGGAAGGGGGGGACCAAACACCTGATGAGGTCAGTGATTTCAAAGAGCTTGCTTACTTCTTTGAGCTTGAAGGCTAGAAAAGGAAAAAAAGAACTCTAGCAGCAGAAAAATAGCTTTACCTAAGAACATAAAAAAATTCCCCTTGTGCAATACAGCTTAGATGCAGCAGAAAAAGAATTGGCTATTAAAACTGAAAAAAAAAACCTGTTTAAGAGCTCTCAGACAGAGTGCTTGTATTCAAGAGCCATACAGTATTACTTTGCTTGCAGTGGAGACCCTTTTAGGAACGTCTACCCATTTCATTCCATTCAGGATTTTATAGACCTCTGTCATATCTCCCCTCAGCTGCTTTATCTTCAAGCTGAAGAGCTCTGTCCTCTCTGGCCTTTCCTCATAAGAGGGTCGTCCATTCCCTTTATCATTTTGATTGGCCTCACTGTACCTTTTCTATTGCCGCTATATCTTTTTTGAGATGCGGAGACCAGAATTACACAGAATACTCAAGGTATATCCCTCCATGGTGCGACTACACATAAGAACATAATACCCAGTATGGCATATATTGTGCTCTTATGTGCAGTCGCATTATGATATCATCCTTTGTTTTATTTTCTGTTCCTTTCCTAATGATTCTTAACATTCTGTTTGCTTTTTTGGCCGCTGCCATATACTTAACAGAAGATTTCAATGTATTGTCTATGATCATACCCAGATCCTTTTCTTGGGTGGCAATTCCCAATGTGGATCCTAACATTGTGTATCTATAGTTTGGGTTATGCTTCTCTATATGCATTGCTTTGTACTTGTTCACATTAAACTTCACCTGCCATTTGGATGTCCAGTCTCTGAGTCTCATAAGGTCCTTAGATTGTAAGCCCTCTGGGAACAGGGAAATATCTACAGTACCTGAATGTATTTCACCTTGAACTGCTACTGGAAAGACGTAAGCTAAATACAAAGAATACAAATGTGCAATTTAACAACTCTGAATCTATTTATTCTAGTCTATATATTTATTTATTTGCACTTGGCTCATGCCTTTTTCAAGGCAAGTTATATTCAGCCAATACAGATCTCTGGGGTATAGCACTATTCAAAAATCCTCCACTGAGAAAATTGAACCTTTATCCTTACTCTCTGTTTTCGGTCGACCAGTTTCCAGTCCAAAATAGGACTTTGCTTCCTTTGCTATGACTTTTTAATTTCCTCAGGAGCCTCTGATGTGGAACTTTGTCAAATACTTTCTAAAAGTCTAAATACACAAGAGAGAGGGTACTCAAAGGCATTTAGGTGGTTTGCAGATCTGCAGAACACCTAAATGCCAATCACTGAGAAGTTCAGTAGCATTGAATATCCGGGGTTAAGGGTGTGTGGGCAGGGCTATGTGCCGACACGGTGCTTAGCTCGCCCAGCTCAATATCGGGTCCAAAGTGGTTAGTGCCACTGAATATTCCTGGCTCCAGCCATTAAGTACCCCGATGCTATCTGGCTGGCATCGGGGCATTCCATGGGTGAAATGGAGGCAGAACCCAAGGATAATCAGCAAACAGTGATATTCAGCCACTAGCCGGTTACCCTAAAGTGACTAACGTTAGGACAGCTAAATGTTCTAAATATAGCCACTTTTTCAATCTGGCCAGCAGCTGAATATTGTTGCTGACTGCATTGTAAAACCGCAATCTGACCAACCCAGATATTCAGTGCTGGTGGCCGGATATGACCCTGGCATTGAATATCTGGGTTCAAGTTACAGCGGCGATGGCTACCCACTATGAACGTATGAACTGGCACTGCTGAATATCCCCCCAACTATATCAACTAACTCATCTTTATCCAAAACCTCCGCGATCTGGCTTACTGGTGGGGCTGCAGCTCCTACACTCTCCCCCAACCTTGATGGTCATTCAATTCAGATTACTCCCTACTTCAAATAGTTTGATGTCCACCTTGATAGAGAACTCTTACTTTCAAAATAGGTTAGTTCTGTTGTTGTTTCTAATGCTGCTCCAGTTTCGCACTTTCTGCTCATTTCTTGACTCAGCCTTTCGGCACACTCTTGTACTCAGCCACATTATCTTACACATTGATTACTGTAATTCCATCTACTCCAGCCTATTTCAGTTTGGATTGCTTAAAGGCATTTCAATTCTAAGTACTGCAGTACTGATTTTATGCCATGCATCTAAATTTGATCATATTACCCCTTTACTGTTTCAGCAACATTGGCTCCTGGTCCTATTGTATTCATTACAAGATTCTTACATTAACCCATTGAGCCCTATACACCGATATCCCACCTTATCTAGCATCTGTAATTTCTCTCCACATTCCAGCTAGAGCTCTCTGATTTCTTCATAGCAACTGTTTGAATATCCCCCTAGTCTCCCAGCTAGACTCGAGAGCACTAGGCAATCAGCCTTTTTATTTGTTTTTCTTGCTTTATGAAATGTCCTTCCTTCAAATCTATGTAAGCCTTGAAAGTCTTCGAGTACCACCTGAAGGGCAGGTCGATGCACGTGCAGACCATCAACAGAGTCGCGATGTTCTACATAAACAAGGAGGGGGCACGGGCTCCTGCCTTCTCTCTCGGGAGGCAGTCCTCCTCTGCTCCGTCACAGTGTGCCGGGGCATGACCCTAATAGCTGTCTACCTCCTGGGTGAAGACAATGTCCTCACGGACAGGCTCAGCAGGTTTCTCCGCCTTGCACGATTGGAGCCTGAGTCCAGAGGTGGTTCTCCATCTGTTCCGCCGGTGGGGGACTCTGTCTATGGACCTGTTCACCAGCCCAGCGAAAGGGCAGCTCCCCCGCTTCTTCAGGCTGATACCACAACCGAGCAGGGTGGCCCTGGATGCGCATCTTCTGAACTGGACCTCCAGGCTTCTGTATGGATTCCCCCCCCCCCCCACTCCTCTCATTGCAAGGACCCTCCACAAAATCCAGTGCAACTGAGCCTCGGTGATTTTCATGGCTCCTTCTTGGCCTCGACAACTTTGATTCCCACTTCTACTCTGGCTCTCGTCAGAGCCTCCAGTTTCCCTGGGCAGTGCTTCACCCAAACTTGATCTCACTATCCCTGACAGCCTGGTGGCTGAACAGGTCTCTTTAGCTTCGCTGTACCTCCCAGTGGAGATCGAGGACATCCTCTCACATCGAGGAAGGACTCGACGAGGTGGGCCTATACCCTAAAGTGGTGGCATTTTTTGATCTGGTGCTCTGAGCTCCAGATCAACCCGTTCTCCTGCCCCACCCATTGGGTTTTCCAGTACCTTCTCCACTTATTGCAGGTGGGACTGAAGTCCAACTCGGTCAGGGTTCACCTGAGTGCCATCTTGGCCAACCACTTGCCCGTTGAGGGTAAACCCCTCTCAGGCCTGCCTCTGGTCTCCCGCTTCATGCGGGGCCTCCTGTTTTCCAACCCCCCCCCATCCGGCCTCCCCCGGCAGAATGGGACCTGAACATCGCGCTCATGAAGCTGACGCTTCGAGCCGATGGTGACGTGCTCACTCCAGCACCTTTCCTGGAAGGTGGTTTTCCTGGTGGCATTGACCTCAGCACGGTGAGTCAGCAAACTTCAATCCCTCATGGCCGAGGCCCCCTACACCAGGTTTTACAGGAACAAGGTGGTCCTTCGCATCCACCCCAAGTTCCTATCAAAAGTTGTCTCAATTTTCACCTCAATCAGGACTTGGTTTTGCCGACATTCTTCCCGAGACCTCACGCCGACCGGGCATCGAAGGTCCTGCATACACTCGATTGCAAGAGGGCTCTCGCCTTATACCTGCAGCGCACCCAAGGTCATCACAAGTCTGACCAGCTCTTCATCGTCTACGATCCCAACCACCTGGGGCTGGCAGTCACCAACCGCACTCTCTCCATTTGGGTGTCAGATTGCATCACCTTTGCCAAAGCAAAGCCAGGCGCCCCGCTGGATCATTGGGTCACCATGCACGGCATCCATGCCAAGGTGGCGTCGGTGGCTTCGCTGAGCTCAGTGCCTGACAGATATTTGCCAGGCTGCAATCTGGTCTTCAGTGAATACCTTTGCTTCACATTACTGCCTGGAGAGGGAGTTCTGCTGGGACAGCGCCTTTGGCCAGGCTGTACTCCATAGTCTATTCAGGATATAAGCAACTCCTGCCCTCCGACCCTTCTGTAGCTACCGAGAGCTTGCCCCGAAGGCCCGAGGACTCGGGCTTCCTTCGGACATCAGCTTCTGCTCACAGCCTTGTGGAGGCATATTTAGCTTACAGGTTCGGTAGCCTGTAGCTGGGGAGTCCCATAAGTGAAGACGGACTTCCTGCTTGTTCCTGGAGAAAGTATAGTTACTCACCTGTAATTGGTGTTCTCCAGGGACAGCAGGAATCAGTCCTCACTACCCTCTCACTTCCCCTGTAGAGTTGCATAATTTTTTTATCCTTCCCTTGCTATCTGCTTAATAGGGCTCTAGCTCTGGGACCTGACTGAGCAAGATGGCACCTTTGGGCGGGAAGAGGACCATGCATGCATGGCAGTAATTCCAAAGGCTTTCTTTGAAAGCTGGGGAATTGCTCCGCATGGGCTCTGTCGGTGCCGATGTCACCCATAAGTGAGGACTGATTCCTGCTGTCCCTGGAGAACACTTGTTACAGGTGAGTAACTACACTTTTTAGAACCTAAAAACTGAGCATTCATATTGCGGAAATATAGTCACAAGACCATGTTCCTGTCTGACTCTAGAGCAAACGTCACCAACAGGGTAGATCTCTCTGTAACAACTTCTAATGAACTTTCCAAAAAAAACAGTTAAGTCCAAAGAGTCCTGCACCATTCCAGGGCCTCCCAACCATGATGACACATTCTTCAGGGATAGGTATTGAGCCTGAACTAATGGAAGAAGTGAGTCCAGTGGAATCTGTAATACCTCCATCAGATAACCAGGAATTGTGGAATATTCAGGAAGCACAAATTATTGCACCTACTTTGATTCTCCAATCTCTCCAGTCTTCGGGCTACCAGCATCTTCTCCTTTACCACAGCAGTTGCTCAGATGACTGAACCTCTAAGAGGAGGTCACCAAAAGGCAACTCCCTCTTCTTGCATCAGCCAAACGAACTTCGACGGACATCAACCACATGAAGTGGAGGAGTAGCCTAGTGGTTGGGTCAAGGTATTTCAGGCCGGAAGGTCGGGGGTTCAAATCCCACTAGAGGACATCAACCTTGGGCCGGAAGGACTGGGGTTTCTAGTCCCACAGGTGCTCCTTGTGGTCTTGGGCAAGCCACTTAACCCTCCATAGCCCATGTTCCCTGTAAAATAGTTCTCTGTGTGCTGTGCTTTCCTGTCTAATCAATGTGTTTATACCTCAAAAATTTCCTGTCATGATTTGACAATTTCCAATCTGTAATCAAAAACCACTGCTGATCGCTGGAAGTAGCGGTATACAAATGTATACTAAATAAATAAATCTGCTTCTTTCGGCAAGGAGGTGGCAGCAGGGGCTTCCCTGGCACTCACCGGGATTGCTCCTTCTGTGCTAACCTGGAACTGCTTAATGCCCCCCCCACCACAAGGAGTTCCAGGTCACGGCAGGGCAGAATGCTCATTGGGGCTCAACGAAACCCCACTACTAATTGAGCCTGGTGAAGGCATAACTGCTGGACCTGCTGACAAATCATTTAGGAGTTTTTACACTCCAGCCGCAGGAATTGCTGAAGATGCCAAGGAGAGCTTCTTGGGCTTTCGCTTCCTCGACAGCATGTCAAGAAGTGGCACCTGTGGCAGGTCAGGATCCCAGATGAGAGCGACTCAGGGGAGCATCCTAGCACAATGCCATCTTGCCCTTCATTTATTCATATCTTCAAAGAAATGGAGGGGATTGGTGAGACAAGACTTCCCTTGACTAAATCTATGTTGAATTTGTCCCATTAAAGCATGTCTGACCATGTGTCCAGTAGTTTGGTTCTTAATAATAGTTTTCACCATTTTACCTGGCACCAATATTAGGCTTACCAGTCTGTAGTTTCCTGGCTCACCCCGGAACCATTTTTAAAAATAGACCACCCCCCAGTCTTCTGGTACCATAGACTATATTAATAATAGGTTAAAGATCACTAAAAGCAATTTCATCTTTGAGTTCTCTCAGCACTCTTGGGTATATACTATCCAATCCAGGTGATTTGCTTCTCTTTAATTTATCATTTTATTCTATTATATCTTCTGCTACTACTACTACCACTATTACTAAGCATTTGTATAGCACTACAAGATGTACGCAGTGCTGCACAGACATGTAAGAGACAGTCCCTGCTCATCAGAGCTTACAATCTAGTCAAGACAGAAGGTGTAGACAGGGATAAAACAAGGGGGAATGGTAAAGAACAAGGAGATCAGGTGAGTCAAGATCCAAAAGCAGCAGCGAAGAGGTGAGTTTTCAGCCTGGATTTGAAAAGGTCAGAGAAAGTTCCTGGCATGCAGACACAGGTAGTTTGTTCCAGATGTAAGGTGCAGCAAAGTGAAAGGAGCGAAGTCTGGAGTTAGCAATAGAAGAGAAGGGCACAGATAAAAGCAATTTGCCAGAAGAGCAGAGGAAAGAGGATGTAAGGAGAGATAAAGAAGAAAGGTAGTGAGGAGCTGCAAAATGAATACACTTATAGGTCAGCAGGAGAAGTTTGAAATGGATGCGGAAATGGATAGGGAGCCAATGAGGTGACTTGAGAAGAGGGGTAATATGGGCATGATGAGGCTGATGGAAGATTAGCTGCACAGCAGAGTGTTGAACGGGGAAAGAGATGATTCAAAGGGAGACCAGCAAGGAGTAGGTTATAGTAGTCAAGATGGGAGGTGATTAAGGAGTGGATAAGTGTCTTAGTAGTGTGTTCAGAAAGGAATGGGTGGATTTGGTTGATATTATAGAGAAAGAAATGGCAGGTCTTAGCTATCAGATGGACGTGTATGGAGAAGGAGAGAGAGGAGTAAAAGACAATCCCAAGGTTGCAAGCCGAGGAAACAGGGAGGAATAGAGAGTTATCCACAAAGACTGAGAAAGGAGGAAGAGGAGAGGAGGTTTTAGGGGGAAAAATTAGAAGCTCAGTCTTGGCCATATTCGATTTCAAGCAGCAGTGAGACATCCAAGTAGCAATGTCAGAAAGTCAAGCAGAGATCTGGGTCTGGATTGCCAGAGAGATTTCAGGTATAGAGATCTGGGAGTCATCGGCATAAAGATGGTACTGAAAGCCACGGGAAGAGATGAGCACACCAATGGACTGGGTATATAGAGAGAAAAGGAGCAGACCCAAGACAGATCCTTGGGGTACACCAACTGAGAGTGGGGTAGCAGCAGAGGAAGAGCCACCAGAACTAACACTGAAAGAGCGATGGGAAAGATAGGAGGAGAACCAGGATACTACAGAGCCCTTAAGACCAAGTGAGGACAGGGTATCAAGGAGAAGAATATGGTTAACAGTGTCAAAAGCAGCAGAGAGGTCAAGAAGGATGAGAGGACAGAGTAAAGGCCCTTGGATTTTGCCAGCAACAAGTCACTGGAGACTTTGGCAAGAGCTGTTTCAGTAGAGTGTAAAGGACGAAAGCCAGATTGTTAAGGATCCAGGAGGGCATTAGAGGAGAGGAAGTCAAGGCAGCAGCAGTGAACAGCGCATTCAAGTAGTTTAGAAACGAAGGGGAGAATGGAGATGGGTAGATAATTAGAAGGACAGGAAGGATCAAGTGAGGGTTTCTTGAGGAGAGGTGTAACTACATCATGCTTGAAGGCTGCAGGGACAGTTGCAGTGGAGAGCGATAGATTGAGAATATGGGAGATGGAAGGGACAACAGTGGAGGAGATGGGGCTTAGGAGTCGGGTGGGGATAGGATCAGAGGAGCAGGTGGTGAGTTTGGAGGAAGAAAGAAGGTGTGCAGTTTCCTCTGCAGAGATCACAGAAAAGGTAAAGAGGGTAGCAGAGGTAGAGGGGGAAAGTTGGGAGTGAAGAGGGGGAGGAGGAGAAGGAGGGGAATTCTTCCATATTCACTGAGATTTTATTCAGCACCTCTAACTCATCACTGTTAAATACCCTTTCTGACATGGATAGCTTCCTCACATCTTTCTCAGTAAGACCATAGCAAAGAATTAATTTAGTTTCTCAGCTATGGGTTCGTCCTCCATGAGTGCCCCTTTTACCCCTTGTTCTTCTAATGATCCAAATGACTCCTTCATTGGCTTCTTGCTTTGTATGTATCTGAAAATGTTTTTTATTGTGAGTTTTTGTCTCTGTGGCAAGCTTCTTTTCAAATTCTCTTTTTGCCTTCTTTATCAGTGCCTTGCATTTAACTTGTCATTTGGTTCCTTTTTCTATTTTTGAAATACGTTTTTTGGGCTTTAATAGTCTCTTTTACCTCACCTTTTAACCATGCTGGCTGTCATTTGGCCTTCCTTCTGCCTTTCTTAATGCATGGGATACATCTGATCTGGGCTTCCAATACTATATTTTGAACAACATCCATGCCTGATGTAAACTCTTGGATGCACAGATTTGTCTGTTTACTACCCTAATATGTGTTATGATGCCAGAAGGAAAAAGCGTAGCATGTGCCAAATTATTTGTATGAAGAAGGTATAAATTATTTGCATGGAGCAGGTGATGTGGCTTGGGACATGCAGGGAATTTCTGAAATAGCTCAAGGCCATCCAGGTTCTTGGGAATGCCCTGGACATGCCTACACCATGCCCCTGTTCCAACTTGGACCTACTTTGTGAGGACATCTTTACAACTGCTTTCTAAAGGGCTCCATGGTTTTTGACATTTGTATGGCAGTTTTTGGGTGTCCAAAGCAAAAATAGGACTTCTAAAATAACCCCCATAATGGCATATATTTTATTAATTAATTAATTACATTTACTTATTTAACAGTTTTTCTATACCGCCTTTTCATTGAATCAAGGCGGTTTACATTAACTTCAACTTTTACAAAGAACATTAAATTATAAACAATAACTTTTACAAAGAACTTTCAATTGTAAACAATAACATTACACTTCAAAAAAACTTAAAACAGTCTCTTGTAACAACTTTCCATTGTAAACAATAACATCACACTTCAAAAAACGTAAACATTCTCTTTATAGCCTTTATCCGTATAGTTTTGCAGTTTAATGTAGGTAAATTCAACTGCTGAACTATGGGGTTCATTTTAGACGCTCTATTCATGAGTTAAATATCTGAAAATGGACACTTAGATGTGCAAGTCATGGAGATGTCTCAGGACAAATTTTAGAAAGCCGAGTATATAGATGTTCCCATTGTAAGAGCATCCATGTAGCAAGGGAGCATGGTGGAGATGTGCCCCTAGGCACAGTAAGGGAGTTGCACATCACAATGTGATTTCAGAATGGAACAAGTATATCAGTCCCTGGTTATTGAGGCATCCATGCCTATACCTGCTCCTGGCCAGGAATAAGGTGCAAAATAGTGCTCGTTTCATAGCTGCAAGGCTCCCAGGGGGAAGAGCAAAATGCTCTTACAACGCCATGGTTAATATTTCCTGGCCATGGAAACCTGCATGAAAAGACAGACTCCAAACATTTTGTTAGCCCGCTGTTGCATGTATAAGTATCTGAAATGGGCAAATATGCTAGTCTCATAACATAGATGCCCTCTTTCTGACCTTCCCAGTCCAGGGTGTCCAAGTACCTGGTTCTGCGGGCATGCACTTCGAGGACATCCACATTTGTAAAATGACCTACATCCATGTATGTATTTGGCCTTGCTATCTGCCTGGAGTCTATCTCCAGAACCAGGTACTGGGATATTCATTTTTCTGGGTGGAGACGAAGGGATTTTAGAAAGCACTGCTGCTAATCCCCTGGTTTTTGGATGGTCTGATCTGGACATCCTAGATTCTTCCAAATACAGTATCACCACCATACTGTGTATGTGAAGGCACATTTTAGAAATAACATTTAGGTGCAGTCTGAGACATCCATGGCAAAACCTCCGTAAAACAGCCTTCCATGTGGAAGTTTCGACCCAGTTTTAGAAGCTTCTACATGAACAAAATGGATGGCAGCAGCCCCGGCGACATTGATGACCTCGTAATAAAAGCTTAGGACTGGGTCATCTATCCCATGCTGAATGCACATCCCTGTCTGCTATTTTGCAAATAGAGACATACAACAAGTGCCCACATTTCCCTTCTGTTTACTTTTTGCATTGTGATAAGTATTGCAGCTGTCAATGTACCCTCTTCTCTACTCCCTCCAGATATTTTGGTGGCAGAACAAGTGCTTTTCTGATGCCTATTCATTACTTGGAGCAAGAATAGACATGAATGTTACCACTGGTGAGTTTAGACATACTGGCCGTTGCTGAAATCGGGTGCGCGCATATATTTTTTCCGGAATACCCCAGACCCACCTCCTCCATGTCCACATGCAGCAGGAACATGTTTGTCCTGGAGATGTCTACATAACTGGCTTTGTAAAATGGTTCCAAGGTGTCTTCAGAATTTGCACATCTTTGTGCCCTTTTTTAGACATCCAAGTCATGAATAGGCCTTCTAAAATGACCACCATAGTCACTGGTGGCTAGCACTTTCCATGTATATTTAGCACAATGGCCTATCTATATAGCAATGCTGAATATGTGTATTTTTTAAAATGGTACAGCCAGCATATTAAAAAAAAAAATGCTGACTAACAAAGGATGAGCAGACTCAGCCCTGATATTGAGTTTGTGCCCCCGCTGTACAATGGGCCGAGGATGGGAATAAGTATGTATTAAACCATGAGCAGGTTTTATCCAGAACAATAGTGACTTTCCCAGAAAGTTTTATAGAATCTTCATATTACTCGCCAACTTCATTCTCATTCTGGGTCAGAACATTAT
The DNA here is from genome assembly GCA_033557465.1 of Ichthyophis bannanicus. Taxonomy (NCBI): domain Eukaryota; kingdom Metazoa; phylum Chordata; class Amphibia; order Gymnophiona; family Ichthyophiidae; genus Ichthyophis; species Ichthyophis bannanicus. The sequence goes on from CM066033.1 coordinate 553,731,551, forward strand.
GCCATCAGATTCGAAATAGATGAGCATGAATTAGAGGATATGAATGGGTTGCTACACTGAAGCCATAATCTACACTCATGTGAGCTTGTAAAGGCATTGAGACCAATACCATCTATCGCAATAAAGATATATTGGGGTTGATAGAGCTATTGAATGAGGAAAAGGGCAAAGCATTAGAGGCGATTGTTGAATTGAAAAAGTCTATGAAGTCAATTTTCAGCTGTGGTTCAACAGCATAAAGTACATGGATACGTCATTCAAGATAGAGCTGTATAAACAGATGAAGTATCCATTTAACTTTATATGTGCTGTTTGTGTGATGCCACTTAAATGGATAAATTTAGTGGCTGAGTATCACCACAAAAAGAGAACTTCTTTGGTCTGCCCTGGAACGCCCCCTAGCCACAACCTTTTTAAAACAACTTTGGTGGTTTAGAGATTTAAATAGCCAGAGATACCTGCATAAGTGATACTGCCACCAACACATAAGTGCTTTTAAATATCAATCTTTATATTTTGACAGAAAGACAGCTCCATGTTTTCCAAAGGAACTTAGAAGCTTGAAGAGCGAGCAGTGTAGGCATAAAGCCAAGACACCGAAAGCTAAAATGACCTCTAAGAGCAAGGCCACAAACAAGGGCTTTTAAAGAAGCAAAAGTATTTTGGATGTACATGACAGTGCAGAATTAAAATAAACTGGAAGAATCGTTTGCGGTTACTTTATATGATTTGTGTCCTGGTTCCTTAAGCCAGCATGTCACTAGGCAAAAAAGAAGGGAAGGAGTGCCAGGAAGGAAGAAGCTCTTGCATACTGAAGGAGCAACAGGGATCCTGATCCTGGAAAAGAAGGGAGGAACGCAGTGACTCTCTCCTGGAGCTGTGTAACGGAGGGCCAGGCTTTACCACGCTACTGCACCTGGGACCACATCGGAGGCTGCTGTCCAGCTCTGTGAACTATTTTGGGGACAGCATTAGAGAAGTGTTTATCTCAAAGGGAGAATCCAGTGTAAATTAACTGACTGTGCCTGTGAATTCAAATTATTTTTATTCCTGCCAATATTTTCATTATTATTGTCTGCAACTTCTTAAAGCCTTTCAGTAAAACCCTTGGTTCAGAACAATAAATCTGGCCTGAACTGATTTCATTTAAAGGAGCTGAAAGTGGAATAAGGGGGATCTAGGATGTCATGGTGCCCAGTTTTACTGCTCCTGACTTGGAACTCTTGAGAATTTCTAGAGAGTTAAGCCTGAAAGGATAGTATTATCTCCCTGAAGTTGTAGACCCCAGCATGCCACATGGCAGAAGTTAGCCACTGAGGACTCTTGGGCTGGCAGAGGCTATGATACTTCATTTCTTGTTTGCAGGATAGACCTCACTAGGTTGACAAGGTCCTTAGGAGTCCAAAGTATGAGGCGTTACTTGTGGAGTCACCCCAATTTCAGTAGTATCCCTCTACTTGTTAACATTTATGTGCCGTCCCTTCTATAAAGTCATTCAGGAAGTGTGGTTCCACTATAATTTCTTTGCTGACGATATTTGCTGTGCCCCGTTCCAGGGAAGGATAATGAAGAGTTGATTAACATTAATCTTTGTTAAACCTGTGATCCCGCCCCTTGCCAGTACCCGTAGGTAGGGGTTAAGGAGTTTAAGTTCCTTCTTCAAACTAATGTTCTGCCACTTCCTGGAGCAGGGCTCATAGGGAAATGTAGTTTATCACCAGTTCAAATGAAGAGTAGTGTGACTCAGAATGTTTTCAAGCAAAAAGGGATTTTTTTCCCCTCCCGGGGTTGGACTCCACAAGGATAAAAGGTAACACAAAGTTATCTGCTCTTTGGCAGAAAAGGACAAAATAAGAATAGCTTCCTTCAGCATAAAATAAACATTTCTTTCCAGCAGGTTAAACTTCACCGCACTGTTTCATACAGCTGTTTTTCTCACAGCCAGCTTGTATTTTCTCCACCATATATTCCTAACACAAAGATATTATCTGTTCAGACAAGGTAATCGTGCAATCCATTTCCTCTGTGGGATAATTCATACAGGATGGCTCTGTGTCCATAAGTTCCACCTCTGAGGTAGGGATAGCCTGACCAGTTCTTTCTAGGGCCGCGCCCTTTTCTCCAACCCTGAGCTTTTCAATACATTCAGGATTTAAGTACTGTTTAAACCCAGTACCGTAGCCCCAACCTTCCAGGTCATTAAATTCACAAGGATTCCTGTAATCCCAGCCCTTGGGCTTACCTGGAGACCTGGCTGTGGAAGCTTTTCTCTGGGGTTTAAAAATGCCGGTTGGTTCCCTGCTGAACCTGTGTGAGGCAGTTTCCAACTGCCTTCCTGGCTGCTTATAATCCCGCATATACTTCAGCTGGTCTGGTCTGCTCCTCCTATAGCTCTCAGCCAGAGCCTCTGACCTTCCTTCAGCTGGAAACTCCGTCCACCTTCTGACTGGAGGTCCGCTTTCCTCCCTCTCCTTTCTCTCTCTGCCTGCTGGGGCTTCCTTATGAGACAGCTTTCCTGGGTAGGGCCTGGCTCCACCCCCTAGCAGGTGTTCAGAGTTCCCCGTGACTCTCTGCTAAGCTGATAGCAGGGGTGTGTTTCCTTCTCTCGGGCCTGGTTTCCCTGACCACTGGTAGCCATGTGCCTTTGTTTATCTTGCAGCCCTGCACTTTCTACCTGGTGTTTGGGAGTTTCTACCGGGCTAGAAGGACTTGCTATGTCACAAACCACAATTACAATATGGTTTGAAGCTCACAGATTGAAGCTCATCACGTCCAAGTCAGAGGCTCTAGGGGAGGCAGCAGGGGACCACACAGTGGATGTCAAATAATGCTGTACAATGTCTTTTGTGACAAGCAGCAGTGAGTCCACTGTCTCTCAACCTCTGGGTCTTGCACGCAAGGAAGCTTGGATGTCTCTTCCTTGCTTTATTCCACTCCAGTGTTTGCAAACACCTCACAAAGCGTATTCAATAAAACAGGAAAACAAAACAAAATGACTTAGGAGTCCTTTCCCCTCTTTGCCGAGGCCCAAAGACCCGCAGGCTGCTTCCTTTTAGCAGGTCCTGCCTTTACACTACAGCTTCTCAGCAACAGTAAAGACCCATGGTAAACCTTTCACTGCTCGGAGGTACCATGCAGCACAAGTCACAGCATGGCCTCTATGCAACCTTAGGCCAAAAGAAAATCTGATAATCTGGTTCGGGTTTTCAGTCTGTAGCACAAAACAATTAGGGCTCGATATTGAGTTAGGAAGGCTACATGTCCCTTCAGCGCATAGCCCTCCCCGTCGATCTCTAACCCCGGATATTCAATGCTGAGGTCATATGCGGCTCTTGCATTGAATTTACGGAACCGCTACACTGCCTTTCAGCCGCAGTCGATAATCAGGCAGCAGCAATATTGCATGCTGCTCAGTTGGCTCCTGTATTTAAAAATAGACGAGCTTTTGTCCCGCCTGTCTTTTAGGCGCAGGTTGCTAACTGGACATCATGCAATATTGCTGCCTCCCGCTTATTGATTGTCGCTGCCTCCGCTTCTCCTCAGAACGCCCCCGACACACCCCGATGCTAAGCGGTTAGCACTGGGGCATGTAAGGGAAAAGAGAAGGGATATTCAGGGCCGCAAACCATGTAAATGCCTTTTCAAAAACTGGGCCCATAGTAAATTTAACACTGCCTATTGTCGTTCCTCTCACTTGGTTTGCAGCTTGTCGTGCTGTGAGGGCTTGTGTGCATCAGTGATGCTGAGAGCTAAACTATCGGTAGTTTAACTACTGGCAGGGTCTCCCAAGATGGACAGGTCTCAGCTGAGGTGCCAGACGAAGACAAACCACCCATCTGGGCAGCAGCAGAATGGGATAGTGTTGACGGCGGAGGATCACATTTCTGTGACAACGGCAACAACACCAAACTTAAACTGCGCGGAAGGAAGGCCCGGCAATCTACTTCTGTATCTTGCCATGAAAACCCAATGGATAGTTACAACAAAACAAATTGTGCTATGGTGCTGGAAGATGGTTGGATCAAAGCCTTCGGGAAGTCTGACTGCTGATGTAGCTGCGCATGAAATGAGAGTCAGAAGCTGTAAAGATGTCTTACACATTGGAACATGGAACGTACGAAGCATGAACCAAGGGAAGTTGGAAGTGGTCAAGAATGAAATGGAACATGTACAACTTGATCTGTTGGGTGTCAGCGAACTGAAATGGACTGGCATCGGGCACTTTGCATCAGATGATCACATGGTCTACTATGCTGGAAATGAAAGACAAAGAAGAAATGGTGTTGCATTTATAATAAAGAAGAAACTTGCAAGAACTGTAATGAAATACAATGCAGTCAGCGAACGCTTAATCTCTATTCGTCTACGAGGATTGCCTATCAACACAACTATAATTCAAGTATATGCCCCAACAACAGCTGCAGAAGAGAATGAAATTGAAGAGTTCTATGAACAAGTACAAGCTGAAATTGACAGAACATGCAAACAGGATATCCTGATAGTCATGGGTGACTGGAACGCAAAAGTTGGCAACAAAGAAGAAGGCAAAGTAGTTGGAAAATATGGACTTGGCAACAGAAATGAAGCTGGAGAAAGATTGATAGAATTCTGCAAGACCAATGATCTATTCATCTCAAACACCTTCTTTCAGCAACACAAGCGACGACTGTACACATGGACTTCACCCAATGGATTGTATAAAAATCAAATTGACTACATCTGTGGAAGTCAACAATGGAAAAGCTCTGTAACATCAACAAAGACAAAACCTGGAGCTGACTGTGGTACAGATCATCAACTACTAGTATGCAAACTCAAGCTAAAGTTGAAAAAGAGCAAACCACTCATGAATGCACCAAAATATGACCTTGAGAATATACCACTGGAATTTAAAGACTGCCTGCAAAATCGATTTGCTGCCTTAGATACAAATGACAGAGCTCCGGAAGAGTTATGGAATGACATCAAGAAGGTTGTGCTGGAAGAAAGCGAGAAGTCTCTACAAAAGGTGAAAAAGCAAAAACGGCCAAAATGGATGACGGAAGAAACTCTGAAAATTGCCCAGAAACGCAGAGAAGCTAAAGCCAAAGGAGAAAGAAAGACAATCGCAGAACTCAGAGATTTCCAACGTGCAGCAAGACAGGACAAGGAAAAGTACTACAATGACACTTGCAAGGAAATAGAAGCAGAAACTATTAGAGGAAGAACAAGATCGGCTTTCCTAAAGCTGCGAGAGTTAAAGAAAAAGTTCCAACCTCGAATTGGAATGTTAGAAGATGCTCAAGGTTCTATGTTGAATGATGCTGAGAAGATCAAGAAAAGGTGGAAGGAATATACAGAGTTTTTATATGATAAAGATCAAGTGGACCAACAGCCGTTTCAACCTATACCTTATGATCAGGAACCATTGGTGATGAAAGAAGAAGTTGAAGCAGCATTGAAAGCCTTATCAAAGAACAAAGCACCAGGCATTGATAGCATTCCCATAGAAGTATTGCAGCAATCTGATGCAGCTGTTACCGTACTTACAAGGCTCTGCCAAGAAATATGGAAGACAACATCATGGCCAACTGACTGGAAAAGATCTGTGTTTATACCAATACTAAAGAAAGGTGATCCAACTGACTGTGGAAATTATCGCACAATCGCTCTGATCCCACATACCAGCAAGATTCTACTGAAGATTATTCAAAAAAGACTACAGCCATACCTAGAACAAGAACTACCTGAAGTGCAAGCAGGGTTCAGGAAAGGGCGAGGAACGAGAGACATCATTGCGGATGTGAGATGGATCCTTGAAAAGACTAAAGAATACCAAAAGGATATCTATTTGTGCTTTATCGACTATAGCAAGGCTTTTGACTGTGTAAACCATGAGAAACTCTGGGCCACATTAAGAAGCATGGGTATACCAGAACACCTGATCGTTCTCTTGCGTAATCTGTACATTGATCAAGAAGCAACAGTTCGAACGGAACAAGGAGAAACAGAATGGTTTAAAATAAGCAAAGGTGTAAGACAAGGCTGCATACTTTCCCCCTACCTGTTTAATTTATATGCAGAACAAATCATCAGAGAAGCAGGACTGTATGAAGACAACAGAGGTGTGAAGATTGGTGGAAGACTCATCAACAACCTTCGCTATGCTGATGATACCACATTACTGGCTGAAAGTGAAGATGATCTGAAACATTTGCTTCTCACAATCAAAGAACATAGTCTCAAAATGGGCCTGCACCTTAATGTAAAGAAGACAAAGATCATGACAACTGGCATAATCAACAGGTTCATCGTTGAAGGAGAAGAAATTGAAATCGTGAACAACTTTAACCTACTTGGATCAACTATCAATAAAGAAGCAACAAGCAGTCAAGAAATCAGACGACGCATTGCTCTTGGCAGAATGGCTATGAAAGACCTAGATAAGATTCTCAAGAGCAGAGATGTCTCTCTCCATACAAAGATTCGACTTGTTCAAGCCATGGTATTTTCAATAACATCATATGGATGTGAAAGCTGGACAGTGAAAAAGACAGACAGGAAGAAAATTGATGCCTTTGAATTATGGTGCTGGCAGCGAATACTGTGTATACCATGGACTGCCCGAAGAACAAACCAGTCGGTACTAGAAGAGATCAAACCTAAGCTTTCTTTAGAAGCTCAGATGACAAGACTTCGACTTTCATACTTCGGACACATCATGCGAAGAGAGAGATCATTAGAGAAAGACATCATGCTTGGCAAGATAGAAGGTCAACGCAAAAGAGGAAGGCCAGCAATGAGATGGATTGCTACAATAACAGCAGCTACGGGTACCAGTCTGTCAACAATGAGCCGCCTGACTGAAGACCGAACACAATTTAGGATAGCTATCCAGAGGGTCGCCATGAGTCGACTCCGACTCGATGGCACTTAACAACAACAACATTGTCGTTCAGCTCAAGTTTCAAAACACCTTCATGCAGCATTTCCCAGGGTGAAGGGCTCTGTCATCCACCCTTCCAGTTGCTTCCCACAGGCCCTCCCCAAATGATGTCCTTTCCCTACTGAGCTGCCAATGGCTGCTACACATTCCAGTTCCTCACAAACAAAGCAGAGGATGGGCTCCTGCCATTCCATGTCCATGCAGTTTCCTCCACTCCGTCTCCTCCTTGTTGCTTCCTGGCTCCTTCTGAAGGTAAGCGACAACCCCCCCCCCACCCCCGCCTTCTCTGGGCTCCAGTGAATACTTAATGTGGTGCCAGGGAAAGTCTGCCTCCTTCTCCTTACTGAGAAAGTGGCTTTCCCCACTCCCGTGTTTCCTGGCCGAAACTACAGGGCTACCCTGCCCCCGGCCCTTAAGGGGACCTGCACCTATTTCTTGGTGTTTTGGCTGCCTCCTTATATTTCCCTCATCTGGGTCATTCCAAGGGACAGGGACTCTGCGGTTGGCTTCTCCCCTCTTCCCAACTCTTCTTCCACCACACTTGTTACCACAAAGCCAGGAAATAAGGATGAGTTTATGGTTAGATTTGGGAAGCCAAATAGCAGATGGCATTTGTTCAGTGGAGAGTTATTCCCCAGATGTGGCCATACTTGTTGCAGGAGGATCTTGTTACTGTGGCCCAATCTTGAAATGTTATCTGTACTAGACAACTATAACACAGTGTAGGGCATGTTTGCTAAAAGGCACAGTGGTAGCATGCATTGGTGCTGCAAAGCTACCATGGAGGCCCGCACAAAGTTTTTTTTTTGGGGGGGGGGGATGGTTGGCCGTACCTCTGCCAACAGCGCATTGGTGAAACACTAACTGGTATGCAGGTGCACTTACCTGCACCTCCTGAGGTGATGTTATGTTCAACCACACTAACGGCAACATTTGTGGTTAGTGAATGGCCAAAACCCATCCATGATCCACTCTTAACCAACCCAGTTCCCACTCAATCGTGCCCTCACCAGGGCAGGCTTTTTAGGCCCTGTGCAAATTTTTAGGCCATGCGTTAATAGGCTATGGTGCACTTAGCACATGGGAAAGCTCACACTAATGGTCAGTGCTCGTTAGTAGGGCGGCTCCCCTATATGTTGCTTTACCTCACAACAGCTGAAATGGCGACAGATTCTTTACAATATGACCACAAGAACTGTAAGCAGGTTGCAAATGAGGAACTTTGTTTCTACACTGATGACCATTACAGGCATAAGCAACATTTAAGACTATCATATTTACATTGGTGGGTCAGTTTCTGGTGTTTAGGAAAAAACATACCTATTTAAGCAGGCATTTCTAGCTCATTAGTTTATTTGATCAAGTTATGCAGGATATGATTGAGGATTTGACAGATGTTCACATCTTATTACACTGATGTTTAAGGTTCCTGTAAAATCTTTCTTGGGGATGCTGATGTATTGTTATTGTTTTATCTGTTATTTATTTATTTATTTTAATTTATTATTTGTGGTCTTGTTTAATTTGTTGATTTATTATGTATGATAGTTATAACTTGTTTTGTTTTGGAGATAATTCAAGCTATAAATCATTTTTTTAATAAAGATAAATTAGGTCTGTACAACAGTTTTACTTAGTAGATGGCCCTTTTTAGCAATTTCAGGAAGGGTAAAGGCCCAAATGGAGGAAACTAGGGTACAGCCTTTTCTGTCAGCGTTCAAACTGTGGAGGAAGTTTTGTCATTACAAATCTTGATGTTTAGGAACTAAACCTAAAAAAGTTTGATTCATGTACAGATTTCCCTATTTGTTTTCCTGATTTCCATTTTTTCAAATACTTCTTTTAAATTTTTATTGAATTTAAGCCAATTAACAGATCTTTGAACAACACTGAAACAAATATGCGTACATGATATTCAACCACACCTTCACTCTCCTTCCTCCTTTACCCCTCCCAACCCTCCTTCCATGCACATACTGCCCTCAGTTTTTGCCTTCTCCTCCTCACCCCCCCCCGTTTCCCTTTTATTTATTTAGATTTGTATGCCACCTTATCCTTCAATCAAGGTGGTCACGTCACATCACAATTGGAGGGTTACATTTAACATTAGGTTACGTGTAAACATTTGGACAGTACAGTTACTTAACAGCAAACATTTAGACAGTACACATTTAGACAGATTTAGACAGTACACTTAACAGTATTTAGATAGTACAATGAGGGTTAACATGAAGCCAGATCCAGAAAACCAACCAATGTCTTTCTCTATTTGGACAAATCTGTCCCTATACATGGCAGTCAATTAATGCATTCCATGTAATTCACTCACCCTCTTCACATATCCTCTCACTCCTGGCATCGCCCTCCTATTCCAATACATAGCAGTCTCACAGCAGGAAGGCTACTATAAGCTGCTTTGACATGCCCGCCCTCCCCAAGGAGACACCCAGGTCTTGTTAACAGAAAGACAGCTGAGTCCCTAGACAAAGAATTTCTTAATATCTCCTCCATGAGCCCAATCACTTCCTCCCAGTAACTTTTCAACAGTGGGCATTCCCACCAAATGTGCATAAAACTTCCTCCATTCTCGCACACCAGCAGTCATCTGAGTTAATCATACGAGCTTTGAAGAGCCTCTCTGGTGTCAAGTAACCACCTGAAAAAAAACTTATATGCGTTCTTTGTAAGATTGGCTGCCACAGATAACGTCCTAACTGTTTGGAAGATTTGACCCCACTCCTCCTCCTCCCAAGTTATTCCTATGTCCTTTTCTCATTTTTCCATATATCCCAGCTTCCCAGGTCCCACAGTAGTAAGACCACTATATATCTTAGAAAGCACCCCTTTCCTCCCCAGGGCCCCCAGACATAAAGCCTTGCACTACATCCTATCCTTACCCAGGTCTTCCTTGACCCTTCTTTGTGCTAGGAAGTGATGCACTTGCAAATAGCTATAAATATTCTGTTATTTAATGTAAACATATCCCACAGCCCCTCAAAAGAGATCACCTCCTCTTCTTGGAAAAGCTGAGCTACCATTACCAACACCTTCCTCTCCTATTTATCAATTAGCTGTTTAGCCGGACCCGCCCTCTCTGGGAAACAGTCTCCAGTCCCGAATAGAGGGAATATCGTCTTACCCACTAATAGAGTACCTTGGGGCCTCAGCCAAATGCCTAGCATATGCCACACAAATGGATTTAGTGCCCCTTCCTTTACAGCATCCTCTCTGACCCTCCCCCCTTTTCCATAACCCTCTCCATGCCCACCCACTGCTTCTCCCCCTCTCGAAAGCAAGAGTACACTGCACGCAACTGCATAGCCTGAGAGTAACTGTTAAAATCGGGGAGAGCCCACATATTTATTTTAAATGCACGCCTTGTATGTGCACAAGGGCTTTTTTTGCATGCAAAAATCAATCGTATGTGCATTAATTTGTAAATATATGCGCATACAAGTGATTTGCTTGCACAAATATTTTTAGGCGCTCAAACAAACCAAGTTCCATGCTGGTGAATGCACATCCCTATTGGAAGCAGGAAGGCATGGTTGTGTAGGCAGTTCTTATCCTTATTAACATTAGGCATTCAGGAGAATGCAAGGAAGTCTAAGTCGTAACTGTGATCAAATGGCTTCTGTACGAGGAAGATACTGGAAGATCATTTGGAGCAGGCCCAAAACAGGGTTACACACGGGAAAGATGAGTAACATGGAGGGAGATGGGTGGTGATGTGTTACTTTGTTTTCCGCTGGTACCTAAAACATTTCCAATTGTTTTCCATCCTATATATGTATTTTTCTTTGATTTGAGTGGCTGTGCTTTAATAGAAGGACAACCAAATGACCCAAAATATGGTAGCTTATGCACTTTTTGCCATCTTAATGCCAAGTCACAATAGGATCACTGCACATTTGTGATATGTTACTTTTACTAGGATAGAGCTGAGTTCCTTCTTTATGGCTATTATTTTTGATCCTAGTTATCTGAATCATGATAGCCTTTGCTCTTATCCTGAGGCACCCAGCCTTGCCATTCTTTGCCATTTGTAAATGAAGTGTAATTCGTTTGGGCAAAGATTTCATCTACTATAGACGGGGATTTAAATACACTCATGATATATAAGCAAAAATGTTAAGCTGGTCTGCCTGTATAAGTCATGGGATTGAATGACCTTTTGTAGATGAAAAGGGCTTGTGCTTTCACATTCAGATTTTTTTTTTCCAGAACGCAGGAAATTCCTCAGATTTTCTAGCACAGCTACTGCTGTTCAGTGCGAAGCCTTTCCTATTGGAATCTGCATGTTTGTTTTAATGTGAAGAACCTATAGTGCATATCCTCTCAGCTCGTTCTTTCAGTCTTTCTGCTGTTCCTACTGAGACCTTTCCAAAGGCAATCAGTCCACTCACTGCCGCTCCTTCTCTTAGGAGATGGGACGGTGCCTTCATTAGTTGGGAGGGACCTGACCATGCTCATCTTTCTGATGTTTACTTTTTACTATACATTTAGATCATCAAACATATAACAGTGATACCTGGAAAAAAAGCTGTTTTATTTAGGTGATTTTTAAGCTAAGTGCAACCTTTACACACTCATCATGTTTCACAGTTTTTTTCCTGTGAGTATATAAGGTATCTCTGATAAGGTGTGCAACTCTCTTGTCTTGTTTGGGGTCAGAGTGCACTTTCCAGATGCTTAACTCCCTTTGAAAAGATGGTTCCTATATATCCTCTTCAGCTGTTAGATGATGGTATGATATGTCTGTCAGAGAACAGGGTTTATTAGGCACTTTTACAGGGGACAGACACCTACTGTGGGATCAATATTCAAAGGCCGGTGAGAGGAATAATTGGCAACACTATACAGAAAGTGCCACTGATTGTTATGTCTGACCACCTCGGCACTATCCAGATAGTGATGGGGCAGTCTGCGGGCGGAGCAAGGGCAGTCCCTAGATTTATCCAGTTAGTGCCACTATTCAGTCTACTAACCGGATAATTCTCCAGATAAAGTTAGGACAGCAAGAAGGCTGCAGCGGCAGCCAAGAAAGCAAATAGAATGCTAGGAATCATAAGAAGAATAAAACAAAGGATATTATAATACTTCTGTATTGCTCCAAGGTGTGACCGCACCTTGAATATTGTGGGCAGTCCTGGTCACCGTATCTATAAAAGGATATAGTAAAATTAGAAAAGGTACAGAGAAGAACCACAAAAATGGTAAAGGGGATGGAAGCATACGAGGTGTGATCAAAAAGTATGAGACTTGTGTAACTATATAATAAATACATCGCACCATGATGCTATTAACCATGCAGTGACCTAGTTATGTGCTTTGCATGTGCAGAGTATAGTGTGGCTGCAGCACACCTGTACTTTTTTAAATCACGTGATGTTTGGAATTATGTAAAAACAGTTTGTCAGATTTATGAGTAAAAAAATTGCACAGCGAATTTGCATTAAATTCTGCCAGAAACTTGGAGATTCGTGTAAAGAGACTTATGACAAGTTACAGCAAGTGTATGCCAATGAATGCATGAGCTGTGCTCAAGTTTATGACTGATACAAATGTTTCCAAGAGGGCCGCCAAAGTTTTGATAGTGAAGAATATTCTGGACAGCCATCTATGTGTAGGAATGAAGACAAGGTTGAAGCAGTGTGTGCCACAATATGCTCAAATCATCGATTGACTATCAGGGAGCTTGCTGAAGACATGGACATCAGTTTGGGTTGGTAGAGTCCATTCTTACTGTTGATTTGGAATGAGATGTGTTATCTGCAAAATTCGTGCCGAAGCTCTTGTCTCCTGACCAAAAAGAAGATCGCAACTGTCTGCAGCCAGGAAGTTGTTGGAATGCATTGAAAATGACTCAGATTTCATCAAAAAGATTATATTACTAGTGATGAATCATGGCTTTATGGTTATGACCTGGAAACTAAGGCTGAATCCTCACAATGGAAGACTCCAAACTCTCCCTGACCCAAGAAAGCCCGTCTGGTGAGGAGCAATGTCAAGGTCATGCTCACAGTTTTCTTTGAATACCAGGGTATTGTTCATCATGAGTATGCTCCAAAAGGCGAAACCATCAATATGGAGTACTTTATCCTTATCTTTATTTAGATTCTTGATATACCGCCCAGGCTGAGGGGCGTTAGAGCGGATTGCAAAACAAAATTGGCAGTGTGAAAAGGAAAATGGAAAACACCATGGTTAAACAGGTCAGTGGAGAGAGAGAATAAAACTGAGAAAGGGAAGAGAAAGGAAAGGGGGGGGGGGCAGGGAGAGGAGGAGACATCAGGTTATGGGCGGAGAATGAGAGGGATCAAGTGAGGATGGGCAAGATGCATCAGACTGAGACTGAGAGAGAGGGAGATCAAAAGCCGTTTGGAAGAGATGGGTTTTCAACAGGTTCTTAAACCTGGAGAATGAGGGTTCTGTCTGTAGGGAGGTGAGCAAGGAGTTTGAGTGCAGGTCCCAAGAAGAAAAAGGCAGAATTACGGGTCAATTCCAGATCTGCACGTGAGGCCAAAGGAAGTACTAAACGGTTGACATGCATGGATCTGAGAAGGTGATGAGGAGTATGAAATTGGAGGAGATTTGCAAGATACTGAGGCGTGCCAATGTGAATGACTTTGTGAACCAGGATGAGGATCTTATAGCTAATGCAGTATTTGAGGGGGAGCCAGTGGAGGTCAATGAGAAGAGGGATGATATGGTCAGAACAGGAGCAGCGAGTGAGAATGGGAGCTGACTTATTCTGAAGAAGCTGTAAACGTTGAAGTTGATAGCGAGAAAGACTGGCGAGTGCAACATTACAATAATCGAGTCTGGAAATGACTAGGAGTGTTGTGAGAGAGGATGAAGAGAGGAAAGGGTGGACTGTGTGAATTTGTTGTAAATAAAAAAAAGAACGATGACTAAGAGATGATAAATGGTTGTGGAAAGAAAGAGAGGAATCAAGAGTAATCCCGAGATACTGAAGGGAAGAGACAAGGGGGACGGGGGAGTATGCAATTACAGGGGTCAACATAGGACAGGGGGCGTTGAAAGTGAACCAGATGGCAGCAGACTTGGATGGGTTAAGATGAAGATAATTCACAGACAGCCAGGAGGAGACACAGAATAGACAAGAATTCATGGGGGCTAGATCAGAGGATAGGAGAATGGTATGGTGGAGAAGGATAATGCCATCAGAATGGAGATACTCAGAAATACCAGACTGTTGGATAATGAGAGCAAGGGGAGCCAGGAAGATGTTAAAAAGAAGGGGGACTAAGACAGAGCCCTGGGGAACACCACAGGTGAGAGGGGTGACAGGAATGGTAGAGGAGCCACAGAAGACAGAGAAAGAACTTGTGGACAGGAAAGATCAAAAGCCTGTAGTCATAGAGATAAGAAAGAAGAGTGGAATGGTCAACTAGGTCAAAGGCTGAGGAATGATCCAAAGAGACAGCAAGTAAGATGTCACCCCAATCGTGGGAAATGCTCTTCAAGAAAGAAGAGAATGGTTTCAGTGCTGTGACCAAGCCTAAATATGGATTGATAGGGGTGAAGACCCAGTCCAGGCATGGTAACAAAAAGCCTTTATTAACAATTCTTGACCAGGGGTACAATGACACCTTCACAGGGTTGTAAATGCCAAGCCCTACCCGACACAGGCCGTGTTTCAGCTTATGCCATCTTCAGGGGTTCTTTTGGCGTGCTAAAACAGTTAAAAACATTAGAAACAATTAAAAGCAAAATCATAAATATAAGACATATAATAAAATATAATAATATATAACATAAACAAATGTCCCCATCACATACATAAATAAGAATAGCATAACGATAAATAAATAAATAAATAAATAATAGGAAAAAGTGAAAACAAACACATTCAAAATATTAAAACAACAAAATTAATTAACCAAATAAATTATCATTGTGGCCAAGCTGAAGAACAAGGGATGTGACATGCAAAGAATAGATCAGAGACACAAGCGTCTATTGGTACAAACCCAAGGATTATGTTCTCTTGGTGAAAACCCCATCACATATGGTTTGTAAGCTGAAGGGAGAGAAAAGAGAATTCAGATATTTTATCTATTTAGCTACTAAGAACTATATAACAAAACATGTATAAATGAAACAGGAATGGTTTAAAACAGGTCGAGCTGTGATGTATCCATTCAGCATGGTATTAGCTAACAATAAGATTGCTAAAAACTAAAACCTTGAATGTTTGAGCATTTACAATTATAAAAAAGGAGGAAAACATACTCTATAATGCGGATAAACTAATGTTACTAATGTAATGTAATGTCCTAAAGTCAAACACAATTTGTATATTCTGACCGGATAGAACAGTACATGAAAACTTCCACTAATGTAATTATGGCTGTTTAAACAATCCCAATACTGCTCAAACAACCCGATTCTATTTAAAATTTAAAAGTATGACACATAAGGCATGAGCAGATGAAATATCCATATCAAATGCAACTACCTTTCTACCGTATGCATTCCGAACTTTCTGAGCTTGTGGACAGGAAAGTCAAAGAGATGAGAGAGAAGAGTGGAATGGTCGACTAGGTCAGAGGCTGAGGAATGATCCAAAAACACAGCAAGTAAGATGTCACCCCGATCGTGGGAAAAGCTCTTTAAGAAAGAAGAGGAGAATGGTTTCAGTGCTGTGACCAAGCCTGAATCTGGACTGATGGAGGTGAAGAGCATAAGTGGAGTCAAGATGTGTGGATAGTTCGTTAAACGACAATTTTTCTAGAATTTTTGAAAGAAAAGGTAAGCTAGAAATGGGGTGCCAGTGTGCAGGGATGGCAGGGTCCAGGGTTGGTTTCTTAAGGATAGGGAAAATAAGGGTGTGTCTCCATGAAGACGGGAGAGACCCGAGGATAGGCTAGAGTTTAACATGGAAAGAATGTAAGGGAGGAGAGCGAGGCATGGTTCTGTGAGCCAGTAGGAGGACATGGTATCCGAGGGACAGGTGGTTTTATGAGAGGAGGTAAGGGCTTTAGAGATAGGATGAAAGGAAGACCAGACATGGGAAAGATGAAGGACGGAAGGAGAAGAGGAATGCAGCTAGACAGGTAGGGTCAGAAGAGCAAGGGGTTATCGACAAGGAACTGTGAGGGGTGGAGAGGGATCGAAGAACCAGTGTCGCACCCCCAGGTGCCCTACCGGTGAGGCCTTGGTACTGCCTGAGGACTCCCCTGAGGGTGGTAGTTGTACCTTCTCTATAAACCACAAAAGACACTTGTGTTCCAAACTCAGGATTTTATTCCCCGTCCGTGAGGTATTTTCTCCTTGGCAAAACAAAGCAAACAACCCACTTCGGGCATATAACAGAAATCAAAAGGTTAAACAAAAATAGCTTACTTCAGCTTAAATGCAAAAAGAAAAGAACTAAACATTCTCAATGTTTTTCACAGGCTTTACTTTTTTGCTGACACAGCACAGCTCATTCACATGGTTTTCTATGAGACACGTTTTCCAGCCCACACCTTGTGATTCTTACTCAGGTTATCTTCAACCCTTTTCACCTTAAGGAAAACTCTGGGTCAATTACCGAGACTGAGCATTCCATGGGCTCAGGAACTGTTGCTAACTCTGTATTCTCATATTCCATAGATTCTGGTTCATTAACACTCACGTTTTCAAGGTCAGCTGTTTCAAAAGGATAATGTAGGTTTTCCTCGTCAAGCAGGAAGTTGTTCTGTCCTTCTCTCTCAAAGCCTCCCTGGGAACTACCATATACTTTTGCATGAGGCTTACGAGAACTCAGCCCCTGCTGGTAAGCATAAGGACATTCAGGAACTTCCCTGGCTCTGCTGTTAGAGTGATTACGGTAGACTCTGAGCGTGCTCGGGTCTAGCTTTTGCCTCACAGCTGCCCTAGATTGCACTGCTCTATACGGAGGTTGCTCAAACTCTGGGAGTTTAAAGTGGATACTAGAATCTCTAGCTTCTCCAAGTAAGTGAGCTTCTTTTCTCCTGGGTTTTCTAGCACAAGGGAAGGGATTATTTCCAAAGCTTATTTCTGGGTGGCTTTTTCTATTGCTGCAGGGTTTTACCCACTCGGGTAGAAAACAGCCACTATCAACACTTCTGGCTTTGTTACCTTGTACTGCAACTCCCCCACGTCTCCCGTGCTCTTCACACATGCATTCAATATCTGGCTTCTGCCTTCCAAATGTTTCACTCTGGGTTTGAGACTCACTCAGACCTTCGTGTGGGCTTGCATGCTGTCCCAGTAATTCAGACTCTCTTTCATTCCACTTCCATACTTTTCCCAGCTTCTGCTGCGCTGACCGTTGTCTCCCTTGCTGTGAGACTTGCTGGTTCACCTCCTCTCCCTCTCTAACTATTTGGGAGCGTTTTATATCTCTGTGTTTCTGGGCTCCACCTCTACCCAGCTGATTCCTATCAGGCAAAGCAAACTCCCTTTGCTTGCTATCTGGGTGTGTCTTCTCAGCCCTTACCCAAGTGTGCCTAGGTTGTCTGTAGCAACCATCTGACAGTTTTTTGTTTATCCTGTCATCTCTCCCCTGATCACTGCTGCTGATTTCCATTTTCTCAGGCTCCAATAGGTCCACCTTGTGACACCAGGTAGACTTGCCAGGTGGAATTAGAGGAAGAAAAGATTAAGGTGAAGTAATAGGATTTCTTGGCCTCATGAATCATGGTCCTATACTGGCGACAGCAGTAACAGAAGTGTGATAAAGAACTGGGAGGAGGGCACTTACGCCAATGACTCTCAGCTCGATGAAGGTAGGTACGGGAAGGAAGAGACGGGTTATACTATGGATGGGGAACAGAAGAGTGTGAGGATGAGACTAGGTGAAATGGTGTCAGTTGATCCAGGGAAGAGCATTTGTATAGCGCTACAAGACATACACAGCGCCGCACAGATATGTAAGAGACAGTCCCTGCTCATCAGAGCTTACAATCTAGTCAAGATAGAAAACACAAGGGAAATACAAGGAAATCAAATGAGTCAAGATCCAAAAGTGGCAGCGAAGAGGTGAGTTTTCAGTCTGGGTTTGAAAAGGATTAGAGAAGGCGCCTTACGTACAGACTCAGATAGTTTGTTGCAGGCGTAAGGTGCAGTAAGGTGAAAGGAGCGAAGTTTGGAGTTAGCAATAGAACAGAAGGGCACTTGGACATCAGCAGGAAGGGAGGCAAAGTCTGGAGGGAACTGTTGGAGAGTGGTGGGAGTGATTCAACTCCTGAGCTGGGGTAGTGCGGGGGCAGACAAGGATGGAGGATGGGAGAGAAAAGTGTGCAAAAATGATCAATCCAGGGAAGAGAGAGGGTGGAAATGTTAGATGGTACATAGGGGTAGGCAGCAGGAGTGAGGATGAGATCCAGAGTGTGCCCAGCAGCATGAGTGGGCCAATGGAAGTGTGATGAAGAGAAAGGTCAGAAAGAAGAGTGAGGAAATCCCTATCTCTAGGTCTAGTGGGAGAATTCAGATGAATATTAAAGTCACTGAGGATCATCAGATGAGGGTAGGAGAGGGAGGTATCAGAGAGAGTGAGCAGGAAAGAATCCCAAAGATCGGGACGGATGGAGGAAGGAGCATAAAGAAGAAGGAAATGAAAGGGGGGGGGAGTCTAGCTGGAGTAGTAGGGATTCGGAATACTGAAAGGCAGGGGAGAGGATCTCACGGAGAGGTAGAGTGGAGCAATGAAGGACAACCACTCCTCCACCATACCGACCTGAGCAGGAGGCGGACAGGGCAGAGAAGCCAGGGGGCAGGCAACAATTCAGGAGGGGGGTCCTCGCCATCACGCAGCCATGTTTTGGTGAGAAACATTACGTCTAATGAATGCTTGATGAGGGCATCGTGAATAAGTACAGATTTAGAGCATATGGACCTACAATTGAGTATTGCCAGACTCAGAGTAAGGTAGGAAGAAACAGTTAGTGGGGCGGGTTGATTAAGGGAGTGAGTGTATGTGCGCAGGGCACAAGATTACCAGGTGCACGAGAAAGGTGACCAGGAGGTAGCAGGATTGGGGGGGGGGGGGGGAGGCAGGGAAGCCAGCCCCAATAAACGGGAATTGACATCAAGAAAAAATGAAAGACAGTCACAAACCACAAAAGGACAGAGGTCGCGGAAGAAAGAAGGCAGTTGGACTTTCCTGAATGAAGGTGCGAGCAGGTAGTAGGAGAATGCTTCTAAGCGCGAGGCAGAAGAGGACTGGAGACGTCAACCGCATCGGCACCGAGATTGCCCACAGAGTTGCCCCAAGGAGCTCACCCAAGGAGTATGTTCTGTTCCTTCGGCGTGTGCCTGCAGCATGGGATGCCACGAACAGCCCTTTTATGTAGTCCATAGTAGCTGAAGGAATGTGGCTGCATCATTTTTGGTGTAGAGGGGAACTGAGGCAGTAACCAGGAAGTAGCTTTTGGTACCTGGAGAACAGTCAGCGGGTAGCAGTGGAGAGCAGCATAGGCAAGTTAATCAGGCATAGTGAGGCACAGACAGCAGAGAGTGCATCAGCAGTCAAGTTCCAAGTTCTGACTCATTTGAGAGATGCAGTTCATTGTAAGAGGCCAGAGTTGCACAGGAATGATGAATGGTTGCTTCATCACGATAATGCCCCAGCTCACGTATCACATCTTGTTCAGCAGTTCTTGACCAAACACCAAACTGAGCAAGTCCGTCAGCCTCCATTCTAATCTGACTTCACACCCTGTGATTTTTTTCTTGTTTCAAGAACTGAAATTGCTATTGATAGGAAGGAGATTTGATGACTTGGAGAACATTAAGCAAAATCCAACACAGCAGCTTCACAGCATAATGAAAGAGGCATTTCAAAATTGTTTCCAGCAGTGGCAGGAATGCTGAAGGAAGTGTTCTTTATTGGAAGAGGACTACTTGAAAGTGACTGAGTCCAATAACAGTATTATAATTCTTGTATTATTGTACAAGTTTCAAAACATTTTGATCGCACCTTGTACCCCTGTGAGGAAAGGCTTCAAAGGTTTAGACTGTTCAGCTTGCAAAAGAGAAGGCTGAGGGGAGATATGATAGGGATCTATAAAAAAATGAATGGAGTAGAAAAGATAAACATAGATCAGTTGTTTACTCCTTCAAAGGGTAAAAGGACTAGGAGACTCTAAATAAAGCTACAATAGTAGCATATTTGACACTAATCAGAGAAAATATTTTTTCACTCAACATGTAATCAAACTCTGGAATTCATTACCAGAAGATATAATAAAGGCTGTTAGAGTAGCTGGGTTTAAAAATGTGTGGACAAGTTCCTGGAGGAAAAGTCCATAAATCATTATTAAAGAGGACCAAGGAAATGCACTGCTTACTCCAGGATAAGCAACGTGGAATCTGCGTACCTTTTTGAGAACCAGACAGGTATTTGTGACCTGGATTGGCCGCTGTTGGAAACAGGATACTTGTCTGTCCTGGTATGGCATATCTTATGCTCTTAATGCTATCCGGTTAGCTATCCAGATAGTGGGCTTAATATTGCCGTTTCCGCCAGCATTCAGAGCTGAATCTGGATGTTCAGCACCAGCAGCTATGCAGATACTGGCACTGAATATCCAGATTTTTTGTAGCCATGGAAACTGGCATTTAAAAACCCCCACCAAACACCGAAGCTGAATATCGGCTCCTGTATCTCCAGCTGCTATTGCTTTGCATGGAGAAAGTGTCCCTGCAGTCCATGTTTATGACAGCAGTGTAAACCGGGGGCTCCATGGGGGCATTACCCTACTTTACCTTGACGTTATGAGTCTCATGGGTGGCTGAGTTACTACATCAATGGAAGCTCCCAGCTTAAAGAGAAAATATTTATCTCCAGGAACAAGCAGGAATGAGTCTTCACATATGGGTATCGTCGGTACCGACGGAGCCTGCGCGGGAACGCTGCCCAGCGTCCAGTAGGAAAGCTTTTGGGAGCATCCCACAGTGCCTGCGCGCTGCCTTCCCGCCTTTCCCAACCGCCTCTCTCCAGTTCTTCTTTTCCGCGGAGCCAGCAGGTCGTGTTTCCTGTCACCGCTGAAGAATTTCTTATTTTCTTTTATTTTCTTTAGTCGTGTGTCTGCCTTCTCGACTCCGGACCGGTACCACTGGTCTTTTTTCTTTCTTTCTTAAAAAAAACAAAAACAAACAAACTACTCTTTCTTACTTCAGTGCATTTTTTCTTCTGTGGCCTTAGGCCTGCAGATATATTTTTCCTCATGGAAAAACCCGCCTCCGGGTTTAAAAAGTGCACGAAGTGCAGTGGCACTATTTCTGTCACTGACACCCATGACTGGTGTCTAAAATGTTTAGGTCCTGACCACTCCATTGCGGATTGTGAGTCCTGTTCCATGATGTCTAAAAGAGGGTTACAAAATCGGGCAGCCAAGCTCAGTACCCTGTTTCCCTCCGATGCAGCTTCTGTGGCATCGACGTCTTCCAGGGCTTCTACTTCATCCCATGGATCTCAGGTAACCAAACTTAAATCCGGCCGGTCCTCAAAGAGTACATCTCCCTCTAAGTATCGAGATGTCCCCGAGCTTACTCTTGAGGAAAACCACACCGGCAAAATTACCCCGGCGGGAGGCTCCGGCTTCCAAAGCTTTATCTATGGGATCACAGGTTGACATCGATGGCTCGGCCTCGACCGATCACCTGTTACAATGTTCTGGGGTACCGTCGGTTCCCACCGGTACCGACTTCTAGACATTGGTGGCGTCGATGGATCAGAATATTCTGACCATGCAGCATGCCATCACGGCATTCATACAAGCTGCGATGCCTACGGTACCGCAACAAACTCCGTTGTCAGTACCGATACCGATTCCGGTACCGGATCCGATATCGGTTCCGATACCAGTACCGCTTGCATCGACATCAACGTCGACGGCAGCGGTACGCTATTCAGTGATGCCCATTAGTACCGACTTGGTGCCGATTACTCCCGATGTCGATACCCCCCGGTACGCGTATCGGGCTCTACGAGAGCATCCAGACAGTCGATACTTCGATTCCTCTGAAGACTCTGATTCATCAGAGGCCTCTATTGAAGCATCGGGGATCCTTCCTCAGGAACCCTCTTCTCCAAAAAGGAGAATGTCTCCTCCTGAAGACTTGTCTTTTCAAGACTTCTTCAGGGAGGTGGCCAGAGGCCTGTCCATCTCAGTGGCTTCTGAAACTGAACCTAGAGCCAAAAAATTAGATATTCTACAATATCCTAATGCTCCTAAAGAGGCAGCCACCTTACCAATACATGAGATTCTTTATGATCACATGTTGGGTATATGGGAAACTCCTCTTTCCACCTCCCCTCATTCTCGTAGGTTGGACACCATGTATCGTGTTCCTCCTTGTCCCGGTTTTCATAAGACTCAGCTTCCTCACCACTCCATTGTGGTAGAGTCTGCTATGAAAAAAATCAAGAGTACAAAAAGGCACTCCTCTGCTCCTCCAGGAAGAGAATGCAGAACCTTAGATGCCTTTGGCAGGAAAATTTTCCAAGCCAGTATGCTTGTAGCCAGAATCAACTCCTATAGTCTCTATATGGGGATGTTTCTAAAAGAAGTTACAGATCATCTGCAAACCTTATCTCCTTTTATGTCAGAAGATAAGAGAGAAGAATATATCACCTGGCTTAAACATGCACAGGATGTATCCAAGTTTTCCAACCGTGCAGCCTTTGACTCTTTTGAGGGTGCCAGTAGAGCCTCGGCTATTGCCATAGGTGCACGCAGAGTTGCTTGGTTGCAAGTCTCTGATTTGGAATCTTGGGTACAGGATGGTCTAGGTAACCTTCCCTGTACAGGGGAAAACCTGTTTGGCAAAGATTGGCAAACAAAGGCCAACCAGATGGATGCTGAAAATTCTGCTTTAGATAGACTTTCAAAGTCTACTACTGCTCCTTTTAAAAAGAGGTTATTCAAAAAATGATCTTTCCCAAAAAAAGGGAAATTTTCTTCTGGTTATGGTCAGGCCTCTTCTCAATGTCATTTTGCTACAAAGAGACAGCAACAACCAAAACAGGCCAAGCCTCAGGCTGCGAGGACTGCTACGGCCCAACAGCCTCAGCCTCCTCAGGGCCTTTGACTTTCCACTAGAGAACTCAGCCTTTCTGGCTCTAGAACATCCAGAGCCTCTCACCATCCCAGGAAGATTAGCTCACTTTGCTCCCAGATGGGAACAAATCACAGCAGAGCAATGAACCCTCTCCATCATACGGGATGGGTACAAGCTTCATTTCTTAAACCTTCCCCCTCACACCATGGTGAAACAGTTCAATTCTCCAACATCTCTCCTCAACCTTCTAGGTCAAGAGATTGCTACCCTTCTTGCCCAAGGGGCAATAGAAGAAGTACCCCTTCTTCAACAGGGCTCAGGGTTCTACTCCCCCTATTTTCTCATCCCAAAGAAAACGGGGGGCTACAGACACATATTAGATCTCAGAGAGTTGAACAAGTTTCTATGAAAGGAGAAATTCAAGATGACTTCTCTCGGAACTCTCCTTCCATACCTCCAGAGTCAGGACTGGCTTTATTCTCTAGATCTCAAGGATGCGTACACTCATGTCCTCATCCATCCAACACACAGAAGGTTCCTACGGTTCCTTTACCAAGGAACGCACTACCAATACAAGGTGCTTCCTTTCGGTCTGGCCTCTGCCCCAAGAGTGTTCACAAAATGCATGGCAGTGGTAGCTGCATTTTTACGCACTCTAGGGATATTCGTATTCCCATATCTGGACGACTGGCTCATCCGAGCTCCATCCCAGTCAGAGGCCCAGGCTTCCCTGGCCTGCACAAAGCGTGTTCTTCAGTATCTGGGACTGGTAATCAACATTCCAAAATCCCATCTCACCCCTACTCAGTCTCTAGAGTTCATAGGGGCCTTACTGGATACCACAACTGCAAGGGCCTATTTTCCCCAGGCCCGTTGCCTACGCTTGGTGCAGTTAGCCTCCCAGATTCAGTTAAAATCCCATTTAACTGCTCGAGAGATGTTGCAACTCTTAGGCCACATGGCATCCACTTTGCATGTGGTTCCTTATGCTCGCCTTCACATGAGGGCAGCTCAGTGGACTCTATCCACCCAATGGACCCAGGCATCAGGTTGCCTGTCAGACAAAATAGCAACCTCCAGTCGCCTCTTTTGGTCCCTCCACTGGTGGAAGTCCACTCAAAATCTGTTGCTGGGGTCCCCCTTTCAACAGGTGTCACCCCAAGCAACCCTTACAACAGATGCCTCTCCAAAGGGTTGGGGAGCTCATTTACAAGATCTCTCCACTCAAGGCATCTGGTCTCCACAGGAGTCATCTCTACATATCAACCTCTTAGAGCTCAGAGCAATCTTTCTGGCTCTCAGAGTCTTCCACACCCTGCTCAGCTACAAGACAGTCCTCATCCATACGGACAACCAGGTAGCCATGTTCTACGTGAACAAGCAGGGGGGGGGACTGGCTCTCTGTCGCTTTGCAACGAAGCTCTGAGATTGTGGGCCTTCGTCAGAGAGCATCAAATCCATCTCATGGCAGTGTATCTTCCAGGGGTTCAAAACTCTTGGGCAGACAGACTCAGTCGAGTTCTGCTTCCACACGAATGGCCCCTCCATGGGGACCAGATAGCCAGGATTTTTCGGATTTGGGGTACCCCAGACATAGACCTGTTTGCAAGTCCGTGGAATGCCAAACTTCCCCGGTTTTGTTCCAGGATTCCGTGTCAGGGAGTTCAGGCCAGCGATGCCTTCCTCCTTCATTGGGGGCAAGACTTCCTCTATGCCTTTCCACCTTTTCCCCTCATTCCCAAGACTCTGTTCAAGCTTCAGAGAGACAAGGCGTCTATGATCCTCATAGCACCACGTTGGCCACGCCAAGTGTGGTACCCTCTACTTCTAAATCTCTCTCAAGCTCCCTCCCTGGACCTGGGGTCTGCTGCAGATCTCCTCTCCCAGGAGGAGGGAACCTTGTGGCACCCAAATCCTCAGTCTCTTCATCTCAGGGCCTGGTTGCTGAAGGCCTAGACCTTCAAGATTTACACCTTTCTCAGCAAGTGAAGGATATCCTTCATGCTTCCAGAAAGCCTTCCACCAGATGTTCCTTTGCTTTTAAATGGAAAAGGTTTTCCATTTTGTGTGCAGAGAAGGGTCTTAACCCTCTTGCAATACCTTTGAATTCTTTACTAGACTATTTGCTGCATTTATCCCATGCAGGCCTTAAAACAAATTCAATCAGAGTCCATTTGAGTGCTATTGCAGCATCCCTTAAGCCTCTCAATGGACAACCAATTTCCTCTCATCCTCTTATAGCAAGATTCATGAGAGGCCTTCTTTTGACTAAACCTCCCATTAGACCACCTCCAGTGGCATGGGACTTGAATCTGGTTCTTGGCCAGCTTATGAAGCCACCCTTTGAACCCTTAGCCACTTCCTCCTTGAAATTCCTTTCCTGGAAGGTTATTTTTCTCATTGCAGTCACCTCAGCTCGCTGTATCAGTGAGTTGCAAGCTTTAATGGCTAATCCTCCTTATACAAGGTTCCATCATGACAAGGTAGTCCTCAGAACTAATCCACACTTTATGCCTAAAGTGGTCTCACCTTTTCATCTGAACCAGGAGGTATATTTACCTGTCTTTTTTCCAGGACCTCATGCATCAAGTGCAGAGAGGAATCTTCATACCCTGGATTGTAAAAGAGCACTTGCTTTCTACTTACAAAGGACACAGCAACATAGAAAGTCCTCTCAACTTTTTGTTGCTTTTGATCCCTCTCATTTAGGACTTCCAGTCTCTAAGAGAACTCTGTCCAATTGGATTGCTCAGTGTATTTCCTTTGCCTACCAGAGTAAGAACCTTTCTCTGGAGGGCCATGTCACAGCTCACAATGTGAGGGCCATGGCAGCCTCTATGGTTCATCTAAACTCTGTGTCCATCGACCAAATCTGTCGAGTGGCCACGTGGGCATCAGTTCATACCTTCACAGCCCATTACTGCTTGGACAAGGACTCCCGCTGGGATGCCTTGTTTGGTCAGGCTGTTCTCAAACACCTGTTTCATACCTAATCAACTCCTACCCTCCATCCCTGACTGGATGCCTGAGATTCATGGGTGGAGATGGAGCCCTTCTCAGGGACTCACAATCTGGGTGATCTCCCAGGCATCTCTAGCTGGGGAGTCCCCATATGTGAAGACTCATTCCTGCTTGTTCCTGGAGATAGCACAGTTACTTACCTGTAACAGGTGATCTCTGGGAACAGCAGGAATAAGTCTTCACAATCCACCCACCTCCCCTAGGAGTTGTATCTCTCTATCTATCTTTCCTCTCTCTCTCTTTGTCTCAGCTTTAAAACTTGAACTGGAGAGAGGCGGTTGGAAAAGGCGGGAAGGCAGTGCACAGGCGCTGTGGGATGCTCCCAAAAGCTTTCCTACTGGACGCTGGGGAGCGTTCCCGCGCAGGCTCCGTCAGTACCGACGATACCCATATGTGAAGACTTATTCCTGCTGTTCCCAGAGATCACCTGTTACAGGTAAGTAACTGTGCTTTCTCTCTCCAATACACTTTACAGCTACTTGAACCTCATATTCAAATCAGAACTTACCAAGGGAGGAGAATTCTTCTACAATAACTCACTTAAACAAGTTTAACCTTTGCAAAATTTCCTAATTTGAATTTAAAAAAAAATAGTGTAAATTCAATTTTGATAAATAAACAATAACTGCCTTTATACAGCTCACTAATATATTAGTACATTATACTGTAATATAACATAATGTTGAGCTCGGTTCCCGTAGGGGCATGTCTGGGCCATCTGGACAGCCCCAGGCAAGATGGGCCTGTTTGGACCTGAATCTGGACCTTGGGAACAAAACATTCCCATGGTAGCCAGAATCGGGCCCAAGAACAGCCCGGTGTGCCCCTGCTGCCTGTGAGGACATCCTCCCTGCAGGTGCCCCCTGACTCTGGCGTTGCTGGTCCCCCTTTTCCCCACCACCCAACCCAAGGCTAGTCTGCTGGGGCCTGGATCATGGGGCAGGGACTCCCCTCCACCCGTCCCCAGCCCCAGAGGGGGATCCCCGGCCCTGATCATGGCAAAAGTGCTGCTTATTTCACCTTTGAGGTAGATTAAGCAGTGTGTCCCTACGGGCCTGGCAGCATATACAGGGCTGTGACCTGAATTGGCCCTGTACGTGCTGCTGGGCTGGCCCACCCCTGCTCTGCTCTGATCCCGCTGGCTCTCCCCATCCTGATGCACAGAAAGTACAGGGAGAGCCAGAATTGGGCCCCGTTGGCTTGCGGGATGTGCAGCCCTGCAACCTGCGCTTTGGAATGGGGCCCATAGTCAACTATATTCTATGAACCAATCTTAAAATGTTTCTATTATTCAACAGTAGTACAATATGGACCCTTTCCACAACAGGCAAGTATTAGTGAACTTTTGTTATTCTGTAGAAGAAAAGTTCTAACACTATCTTTGTATACCCTTGCAGGTGAATGGGTATTACCTTTCAGGCATGGAAACCTTATGTTTCTCCAAAATTCAGCTAGTGCACTAGTGTGTTTCAGAAAAACAGTCACCATGATGTGGAGCACTTATCTCAATCTTCTTTCCAGGTCTTGCTGCTTTCTTGAATGTTGGGCACTTAAGGATCCTCTCTGCTCCAGTGATGTCCAGCTGTAGTCAGGATACTTTGGATACCTCCTATCATTAAAAATCAATAAAAGAAACTGCCTTCCTAGCTATTTGTTCAATCTAGAAAAGTGTTCCTGTCTTTTTTCTTTTTTTTCCTATTTCTCTTACTTGTGAGGCTTGCTGTTCTCCAAAAAATACAGTTCCCAATCTTTTCCTCCCAGAGAACTCTGTGCCAGAATCATTTTTTTAATGTGCCAGAGCCAGTCTTATAAAACTGCTAACCAGTTCTGGAGAACTATACCAATTGCCAATCAAATTAATTCTTTAAAATATGGCATAGGATTTTTTTTTCTTAAGAACACTCACTCTCTCTCTCTCATCCGCACTCTTTTTCACTGAGACAGCTCAAGTCATTTCAGAATTAAAAATATATCCGTGAGCTAATACACTGTTTTAAAACAGCTCAATTTCAGGGTTTTCTTCTCATTGTCCTGGGAGTTTTATACCTTCAGCCGTACCTTTCTTTCAGTGCTTGAAGGACTCCAGTGCTGTTGAAAGCAGATCTCATACACTGTTGAACCTTTAATCAAAACAGTGCTCAAATCAAGCTCTCTCTCTCTCTCTCTCTCTAATAGATCACTTCAAATCCTCATTATCTGATAAATCAAATCTTCATTTATCTTAGGTTTAAAACTGCTTGAATGTGCTCCAGGGCTCCCTCATCTCTGTTCCAGTCACCCAAGGGGGGAAGAAATGTTCTCATACTCAGTATTAAATTTTCTCTCCAGCTTTCATTTCCATTTCTTACACATTTCTCCTCTAATACATTCTCACTTACGCACAGATCTGGCATCACATAAACTCTTCCACATAGATACTCACTCTAGCACATCCTTTCCCATCAAAAGTCTTCTTCCCCAACCTCAGCTAAAGTTCCTGTGCCAGTATTATATCTTCACTGTAAAAGTGTTCTTCCACCTAGCTCCATTTGAAAATAATCACCTTTTTATAGCATTATTTCAACTCACAAAGCGCTCTTTGGGGTGTTTTAAAGCCCCTAACAGGACTTCCGGTAGCGCATGAGCGAGTGAGGACGTCTCTCAGCTCGCTCCGGGACCGCCTCGGGACTAATCTTTGATTTCATCTGCTACCCCCCCGATTTCTTGCCTTCTCAGCCCGGCGGGCACCTTTGAAAAGGGTCGGCACCCTACGGTTGTATTTTGGAGCATATTATCGGAAGCCCAATGCCGCTGCCGGCACGCAAAGAGAAAGAAAAAGGGCCTAAACTGGGAACCGCGCGGTCGGCGACGTTGAGCCCAGCCTCCCCAGGTACTGAAAGCGCCGAATCGGCTTCGGAAGAGATGGCGAGAGAAGTAGTGAAACTACTTACCCCGAAGTTCGACCAAATACTCGGTAAATTGGAAGCGTTGGGTGCAGCGCTGGGCGAAATGGGTCAACGCGTGGATGAACTAGAGCAGCGCGTGTCAGCCCTGGAGGATGATGGGGGCAGCATGGCCCGAACGGACAAGGCCCGAGCAGATCAAATAGCAGCCCTGTTGGGCAAAGTTGACGATCTTGAGAATCGATCAAGACGCAACAATATTCGTATTGTTGGGATTCCTGAGACTACCACGGATGCAATGCTACTGCCACTCATTGAATCTTGGCTTCCAAATGCATTGGGCCTGTCGGCACTAGTGGGGGAACTCAGGGTGGAAAGAGCCCATAGGATAGGGCCTAAAACGGAAGCCCGCCAGAGACCTCGGGTGGTGATAGCCCGACTCTTAAACTTTCAGCATAAAGCACAGCTGCTACAGGCTTATCGGAGTAAACGGGACCTTCAGCTTGATAACCAAAAGTTGCTGCTGTTTCAGGACTACTCGGCGGCGGCGGTGGCGGGAAAAAGGAAAGAATTTGCTCCCATCTGTTCCACGCTTTTTCAACGGAAGGTGCGATTTACCTTGGCCTTCCCGGCGGTCCTCCGGGTCACGCATTTGGGCCAGAACCATGCCTTCGCCTCAGTAGGGGCGGCTAAAGTCTTTTTGGAGACCTTGAGCGAGGGCTCCGGGCTGAACGCGGGACCACAGTGAGAGCTGATTGCGGTCCCTGTTAGTACTCCGGCCCGGCCCGCGTGGATGCAGCGTGAGTAGACATGCCAGTGCCCTTGTGATGGCGGAGAGAGGCCATGGGAGCTTGCATCATGAGCCTGGTTCTGAGACTATCTGCGGTAGACTATGGACTCGATACTTCGGGGGGTCTCTGTTAGCGGGTGGTGGCCCTCGCTTCACCGCTATTATGTGGGGGGTGGCGGGCGGTGAGGGGAGTAGCTCTGGGCTCACCATTCTGAGCATAATATGGCACGCGTTTGGTGCCGGGGCTGAATGTGAAATGTGCTGTTTGTTTGGCAATGATTATTGTAGTTAGACATATTTTGTTGTGGACCTTAGTTGTTGGGGGGATACTGGGGATTATGGATTCCTGGAGCCGAGGCGGCCCTGAGGTGCACACTTAGGGAAGTCAGGCCGCGGCGGATAGGCCGTGGTAATAGACCTGTGGGTACGGGGTTAGTGGAGAGGCATATGTGTGCTGGGGGGGGAGGGGGAGGGGGAGCTGGGGATGGGGAGGGGGGGATGGGGAAGGGGGGATGGGGATGGGGAGGGGGGGATGGGGGGAGGAGCAGGGGGGGTGGGGGGGGATTGAGATGGGGGGGGGAGGGATTGGGTGGGGGGGGGAAGGGGAAGGGGGAGGCGGGGAGGGGAGGGTTGGAGGGGAGAGCCCCCAGGGGATTAGCACGGCCCTGTGGTGTTTTGGAGGGATGACTCTAGCTGCTGAGGCACTTGTTTGGGAGGCGCATGTGGGGGTCATATGTTGTTTTGGTCCTAGGGGTGAGGCTGGGCACCTCTGGTACCACATACATTTGTATCAACTGCTACATCTTCTGATGCTGAGTGGATATGCCTGAAGTTAAGATTGTCTCCTGGAACGTAGGAGGGATAGGTTCCCCCATTAAGCGTACCAAAATTTTGCAAACGCTTAAGAAGAAGGGCGTGCATATAGCTCTGTTGCAAGAGACTCACTTAAGCATCTTGGAACATAGTAAGCTCGCCAGGGATTGGGTTGCATGTGCCTATGGAGCGGCCTTGGGCAAAAAAAAGGCAGGTGTGGTGATCCTCGTAAAGAAGGGAGTGCCCCTGGAAGTGAGTAAAACGGAATCTGACCCGCACGGGCGCTATATTTTGTTGTATGCTAAATTATATAATGAGCCTGTTTGGTTATTGAATGTATATGCTCCTAATGTGTATGATCACGAGTTTTATAAGCGGATCTTGCGCTTAGTGCGTACTCCTGGTCCGAATAAGTTAATTATTGCCGGGGACATTAACTGCCCTCATGACCCCTGCCTTGACAAATCTCAACCGACTCCAGCGGGCTCTTGGGCCAAAAAGGGGGTGGGCTACTTATGTAGAATGGGAGACCTCATAGATGTGTGGAGAGTTCTACATCCAGGAGAGCGCACATACACACACCAATCGCGTGCACATCTTACATGGTCTCGTATTGATTACATTTTGGTTGGTGAAGGGGGCTTTCCTCGGGTCTTACAGGCGGGCATTGACCCTATTGTGGTATCTGATCACGGACCAATTTGGATCCTATGGGACGCTCAGGGACCATCACAGAGGGGATGGCACTTTCCCGCCTATCTCTGGGAGGATGAGGTGTTTCGGAAATATCTTGAGCAGCAATGGGATGACTATGTCTCTTTTAATGACCTCCCTCAATGCCCGTCCATTTTATTCTGGGAAGCAAGTAAAGCGGTGTTGAGGGGAGCCATCATATCCTATACATCGGCGCGACGTAGGCACCTGGATCGCGGTCTCTTGGTGCTGGAGCGAACGCTACGTACTCAGCAGCGACGGTTGGGGAGAGGCCGAGATGCGAAGCTCCAGAAGGAATACATGTCTACGCAGGCGGCTTTGAATGACTTACTTGAGAGTAGGGCGCGTATGTCTATGCAATATTATCGTCATCGTCTCTACCGTTATGGTAACCGGTCGGGAACGCTACTTGCCAAGTTAGTTCGCGATCCTCGGGGAGCTCGTTTTATTCCCGTGCTGCGGGGGGAGGCCGGGGATATGTGCCATCAGCCAAAGCGTATAGCTGAGATTTTTCGAACGTTCTTTGCTCAGGTTTATAGTGAGGAGAAACGAGATTATGCGGCAGGGCTGGAATTTTTGGTTGCACAGTCTTTACCACAGGTCGCTGAGGTTGACTTACAGGCTCTTAACGCGCCGCTGTCAGTGCGGGAAGTGTTACAGGGGATTAAGCATAGCAAATCTCATAAGGCTCCGGGCCCAGACGGGTTCAGTATTGAATACTATAAAATGCTGGCTTCGAGGCTAGCGCCGTCTATGGTGGTGATGTATGATGCTGCCCGCACTGCCGGTATTTTTCCTCGAGATATGCGTTGCGCGGATATTGTGGTCATTCCAAAACCCGGCAAGGATACTTTGGATCCGGCCTCTTATAGGCCTATTTCGCTTATTAATTGCGATATGAAAATCTTGGCATCTATACTAGCGTCCCGACTTAACCCGATACTGCCGAAACTTATCGACCCAAGGCAGGTGGGCTTTGTACAGGGTAGGGAGGCCTCCCAGAATCTGTCCAAATTACTATTGGGGATGGATCAATGTTTTCACCGAAACGAGGCTTTACTTTTGGTGAGTCTCGATGCTGAGAAGGCTTTTGACAGAGTGGCTTGGGGTTATCTTTGGCATGCTTTGTCTAGTTTTGGATTTCAGGGGCCGTTTATACAGTGGATCCGAGCGTTATATGCTCACCCCTCGGCCAGAGTGGGTGTTAATGGGATATTTTCGGAGCCATTTATATTAGAAAGAGGCACACGTCAGGGTTGCCCGTTGTCTCCCCTGCTTTTCGTTCTAGCGCTGGAGCCGTTACTTCAGGCCATCCAACATGATCCGGAGATTTCGGGTATCCGAATGGGAGGCGCCGAAATGAAAATAAGTGCCTTTGCTGATGACACGCTGATTTGCTTGACGGATGTGCCTGCCTCGCTTCATTGTTTACTTCGCTTGATACGGCATTTTGGCACATTTTCGGGATTAAAAATCAATGCACTGAAATCTATGGTGTTGGATGTGGGGGGCAAGGTGCGGACGGGGTGGGAAGGGGCGTTTCCGCTGGTTTGGGCGAATGGGGAAATTAAGTATCTTGGGATTTACTTGCCAGATCGACCTGACCGCCTATATCATGTCAATATCCCTGGGCTATTGGCTCGGAGTCTGCATACCTTCCAGGGCTGGCGCAGCCTCCCCTTATCCTTAAGAGGGAGAATTGCCCTATATGTCATGGTTGAATTTCCCCGCTGGCTGTATGTTTTACGAATGCTACCCCTTTGGATATCGGCTGATGACTGAAAACGTTTTGAAGTTGGTTTAAGAGGGTTTTTGTGGAGAGGTAAACGCTCTCGCATTCCCCTACAGGCCCTTATGTGCAGGCGGGACGAGGGCGGTTTGGAGCTTCCCTCTTTGTGTAACTATAATCTCCGATACCTTACTAAACATGTGGCGACCCTTTTGGAGGGGGGTGGGGGCGGCGATTTGGTGCGAGGCCTTGATGAGCTCGTGGAACCGTATCATCGACTATATGTGCTTCAGATGAGTAGATTGCCGGCGGCACTCCGGGACGGGGTGGGGGGGACTTATTTAGGCACGCTGCGAACAGCGTGGAAAGCCCTATCGAGACGTTTTGGTTGGAATTGGGCTGGATCGCCCATGCTTCCCCTCGCGGGAAATCCTAATTTTCTCCCTGGTTTCTCTAGTGTGAATATGTTCCGCGGTTGGGAACGTCGACAGGTAGTCTGCTTGGGGGACTTACTGATGGAGGATGGTCAAACTATGGACAGCTTCCAGAATCTTCAGCGTCGCTATCACTTACCTAGTCATGATTTTTATGGCTATCTACAGGTACGGCATTATTTGCAGAGCCTACCGCGGGCTCTGACCATTCGTGCTGGAGTGGAAAAGGACACTCCACGGCTTATCTTGGGCCGGCTGGTGGATAATCAACGGGGTGAGGAGGCGTGTAAGATGTTGCTTCGGCCCAGCAGGGGAGATACTTATCTTGTGAGTTTAAGTGAGCGATGGAAAAAGGATGGGGTGGAAGCTATGACACCGGCTCGGTTGGGTTTGGCTTTTGCGGGGATAACGAAGGGGTCTGAATGGGTATACTTGCAGGAACTCCAATATAAATTTCTGTGGAGAGCATACACTTGTGATACTTGGGCCTGCCGGGTCGGCTTGAGAAACTCTGACCTCTGTGGATGGTGTGGCCGAGAACCGGGCACTATCATACATAAATTTTGGGGGTGCCACTTGGTCCAGGATTTCTGGATACAGATATGTCGCCTGCTGGAGGGATGGCTGGGTGATCAATTGGTGGCTCGCCAGGAGGTCTGCCTTTTTCATTGTTGGGAGTTAGATCCTGGGAGGCCATCGAGGACACATCGGCTCTTGTTTGAGCGGGGCTTTCTTATTGCTAAGAAGTCTTTACTATCTAGATGGGTTGAGGTCTCCCCTCCTACTGTTGGGCTATGGGAATCAGCGCTGTATGATTTGCTCCGTATGGAAAAATTGACGGCGCGACAGAAAGGAGGCCCGAGTTGGGATAGGTTCACGGCATTGTGGTCACCCTTTCTCTTTCATATCTCCCCCGGCGAGCGGGCTTTAATCCTGAATACCTGACTTTGGGGACCATGCAATGGTTGGTGAATCTTCTCCCTGGACTTTTGTGGGGTGGGTACCTTAGGTGCCCCCTGCGGGTGTAGGGAGAACAGACAACCAAGGCCTTGATAATGGCTAGATGGCGGAGAGTGCACTTGCTTACTTTTTCCTGTAACCTGATTCAACTGTCCGTGCTGTGGGGCCGGGTGGGGTTGGGGAGGGTGGGGGGGGTAGGGGGAGGGAAAGGGGGGGAGGATAAGATTGACAGACTTCTGGCTAATTCTCAGGTCTTGGCCTGATAGGGAATTTCTGTATTAGTATTCTGTGGCTTTTCTTTGTGCTGTTGATGTTTTGATCTCTGTTTTTGACCTGTTTGAAAATTAATAAAAATGATTTGAAATAAAGCCCCTAACAGACCTTTGCACACATAAAAGTAATTTTATGAGCCGTTTTCTTTAAAATTTGCTTAGTATCTGCATTTTTTATTTAAATTACACCATGGGTTTAGTCTCCTGTGAGCTCTTCCCATGTGCTTTACAGTCTCAGCCGATTGCCTGCATGTGAGCACCATAAACCAGCACACAATGGATAAAGACGTACATATATATGGACATGCTTGCATTTGACTTTTATTTACATGTTCTTTTTTGTATAAATATTTTTCCCTTATTTTAACACCTTTTGGCACATTTTATTTGTTTTTATTGTTGCCGACACTTCATTTTAATTGTTATTTATTTCAGTCACTTTTCCTTTAATTTTTGTCTTCCGGGGGTTTACCATGCCTCCCTGACTCAATACAAGTCAAAACAAGCATTTTTTTTTGCGTCTTCATTTTAATTTTCTTCTATTTTCTTACTCTTTTCTGTGGTGCCCTTCCTCTACCCGAAGTGCAATTGCGCATGCATGGGCACTTCCAGTTTTGGGCCGGCTGACTGAAACTTTAAAATTCAGGCAGGCCGCGCCATTTTTGGAACCCTTGGTACATCATCGCGATCGTGGGGAGGAGGGGGTCCCATGATTGCGTAGGCCATGCTCCCCCAAGCACCTCTTCCAGTGCCTTAGACCTTCACTGCTGTAATAAAAACATGGCAGCCAGCACAGATATTTTTAAATTTTTGGGGTCTCTGATAAGTTTAAGCTATTAATATCACAGAATATACTCTCAGGTACACAAACTAAATATATTTTTAGCTGTTTCTTAAGTTGAGGAAGCAACAGTTACGCAGCAGCCTTCTTTCTCAGAACTAGAACTCCCACGCTGGTAGATATTCCAAAAGACTTTTGCTTTCTTTATGAAAAATACTTACTCAGATATGAGGTACACAGAATGAGGTAGCTTCAGTTCAGTACCTATGCATAGTGTTAGCAACACAAAAGACATGTAGCAGCAGTTTACAAAAAGGAAACGGAACAGTCTACAGTAAAAACTTCCTGAGCTTTCGGATAGATTTCTGGTATCTGTAATTTATAGAAATGGAATCAGGGGAAACCAATTTTCAGCTCGGCAGCCCTCACCAGCACCCTGAACAAGAACACTCTATTCTAGCACTCTCTATTACACAAATGGCAACATTTGGAAACACAATAACACATCTAAACCAGACCCCTACAATTCAGTTTTGCCGAAATGAATTGGGGGGCTTATTTACTGAACCGTAGTAAGGTTTTGCAGTTAATGTTCATTAAACAATAAAATTAAGCTGGAACACCATTAATGCCTCCATGGTTGCAGTTGGAGGCATTCTTGGCATTTCGGGAAAGGCAACTGTGCCACTTGCGCAGGCTGCTACTGTATGGTAAAGGCATGGCCCAGAACTGCAGTTAGCTACAACTTCGGAGATATAGTTGTTTTATGTTATCTGTAGCACTGGTATTTAATATTCATAAACAATACCTATATTAACTGCGAGGTACATTACCTGCCCCTTCCTCGTCTACTTATGTAAATTTCCATATTAAGGGGGTCATTTCAGAAGCCCTATTCCCATTTTGGATATCTTAAAATGGGGAACTCAGACATCCAAATCTCAAGGACATCCCCATAGCCATTTTAGAAACCAGGTATATGGACGTCCCCAGTCTGAGGACGTCCAAGTAGAACCAGGGCATACCGGAGGGGTGTCTTGGGAGGAACAACAAACATGCACCTCAGTGAGCAGTTTCAGAATGGCACCAGCACCTCTGGCCGTGGTTGTTGTGTCATCCAAGCCTATACCTGCCCTGATCACAAATAAGAAGCAAAGAAGTGCTAGTTTCTTAGAAGCAACACTACCAGGGGAAGAGCGCCATGTACTGTCATTGCCACAGTCAGTATTCCATGGCCAAAGAAGCCAGCATATAAATGCAAATCGAAAATACATTACTAACCCACCGCCGCAAGTCTGAGTGTATGTGATGTCACTAAACATGAACATTCCCCTTCTGGAAAATGTTGGCCAAGACATCCAAGAAGCCATTTCTGGGGACATCCACCTTTCTAAAAATGCTTAAAAATAAATAAATAAATGACGTCTTGTAAAATACCGACTAGCATAAAAATACACATGTTGTTTCCATGGTGCGCACTTTCACTGTGGGCGTGCCCATGGGTAGAGTTTGGGTGGAACACGAGTGGTGCGAGCAAGTAGGCATGTGTGTTAGGTGTTTTAATATGGGGTTTAATATGCATTAACTGTCTCAACACAGCACACCATGTTAATAGTGCATGTTAAACACCTAAACTGGCATTTTAGAAGGGACATCAAAGAAAAATCTGGGACGTCCAGAGCAAAACGTCCAGCAACCACAGGAGAGGCAGTAGTGCCTTCTGCAATCGCTGCACCTCCACCTGGTAAAATGAATGGCCCCATAATCAATTATGGAGGTGGAGCCCATGGGTTGCAATGCCAGGAATGTGCCCAGCTGTAGGCTATTTATAAACCATCATATGCACTAGCAGACAAGGCGGTGTACTACAAAAAAATATAAAAAATACAGAAAGAGCATAAGCAACCCACCCAAACCTACCCCCCCATACCAAGCAATACCAAAAAAGAAGAGGCCTGCACGTTTATCATTAAGGACACTGACCACTGTTGACTGCTGCTAACTACCAATCACTAATACCTAGGGGGGGGGGGGGGATGACCATACGTAAGTGGTTATTTGCATGCTTAAATGACTAAAATACCACTATGTACAGGCATTGCTCGTCCTACAACCAGGTGCCTACTTATAAAGTTGCCTCCTTAGTGGCTGAATATTGCCATTTTGATATATGTTATGCACCTAGGTGATAGATGTTATGGGGTTTATTCCAAGCCCCCTTGCCGTCACCGTGAAAGGCTCCCTCTACAAACAGCAAAGTTCTACGGGGAGCCATAGATGGGGACGGGAGGAAGGCGGAGTGAGGGCCATCACCCTGGATGTGCGTGGGCGGACTGTCATCCTGGATGTTCACGACCGATTCTGAAGTCGACCCTGTATGTCCGGGATAGGCCGGTTATTCCACCTCAGAGGAAGTCCCCCTGGTCACGGGGTAGCAGCGGTGGAGAGGAGGGACAAGACTGAGAAATGTGCAGGAGGTTCCCCGAGCTGGATCCTGGCCATGGGAGGCCAGATCGGGGGTCTGGCTACGGGGAAATAACAGTCGACGGTGGCCGGTGTTTGCAACTCCATAATAGAGCCAGAGTGCCATGGCAACGAGACGCCAGGGAACTGTGGCTCCATTATTGAGTCAAGCTGAGTTAGCTGGGGATCTGTTGGACGTGTGGCCCTTCCGAATCGGGGCCTGGCCTGCACTACAAGCCGGTAGACCTGATTCTGTGGGGCCGTACTGGGTCTGGACGTCCAGGAGGAAATAGGCCTCTATGCATCTAAGTCTCTGGAATGCCCCAAATCCTGTCCCCTTTCAGGATGGATATTTTGGCTGTTTAACAAATTTGTACATCCAAAATTATCCATTCATCTTCTAAATAGAAAGGAATATATCAGGTTTTTCATATTATATCAGAGCATCTAATATTTCCATTTAGGAAGTGCTGAGTTGATTGTTGCTTTTGCTGGTATCAGTGGTACTAATCTGATTCTCTATTTTTGTGGTTCTTCCCAAAAATAATCAATATAAGTGCATTCCAATGACTTTCCAGTTTTTGCTCTTTCTTTTGCTTAGCATGTAAGTAAAGGTTAATGCTACAGTACAGTACAATTGACACCCTGAACTTTCTCATTCCAATTTGCTTCTTTCTATACAAGTTAATACAGACCAAACTTCAGTTTACCAAAAAGGTCAAAGCGTTGTGGTTTTCAGAGTGATTTAGTTCATAATGATTGTGTGGCCTTGTCAAAGCCTGGAATCCCTGTCCCCCACCAAGAGTCTGATGTAAATCGTTTGCAATATTTTGCCTGTCTTCTTGGCTCTGCTGTAACTGGTCGTCTACCACACAGACACTTTTGTTAGACTTTTCCCATATGACTGGCAAAATAGCTCCATAAGGATATGCGCAGGGAAAACATTATTGTCTCATTTCCATTTCATTTGGCCTTTTCTTCTGAGTTTTGGATCTTTTTCAGTTTGTTTCATACATTTGCTTTAATAAAAAAAAAAATGTTAACATGCATTAGAACTTTTTAATGTGTGCAAATTGACTTTGAGGATAATTTTATACCAAGGCACCGATTTTGAGGCTATCTTATAAGGAAAAGTAGACACTTATTTTGCTTTATAAAATGCTAGTGTAAATGGCCTAAAAGGTGTTTTAAATTAAGGTACAGACACCAGCCCTAGATTTCTGAAGAACACATATACATTATATTTTATAATCTACAAGGGGCATATTCAAAGGCATTTACACGGTTTGCTGAATATCCCCTCTTAGTCTATCTAAACACCCTGAAACAAACCACTTAGCATCAGAGTTTTCCGGGGGAGGAGCGGGGGCGGTAACCGAGATTACCTGGTCAGCAACAATATTGAGCCTCTAACTGGCGAACCTAAAATGGCTAAAGATAGGCAGAAAAAGGGTTGGCCTAACGTTTGCTGTTTTAGTTATCTGACCAGTGGCTGAATATTGCTGCTGACCAGATAACTAATTCATTATCAGGTCAGACGGGCTATTCAGTGTTACTGGCCGGATATGGCCCCGGAATGAATATAATTAAAGCAGCTCTGGCCATCCCTGTTCAAAATGTCCCCCCAGCGTATGTACTTGTGTGCTTTGCCCATTTGCCGCCCAAACTCCACCCATATGCACACCTACAGTGAAAGTAAGTACCATGAAAACAAGTTGCGTACTTTTACGCTAGTTGATACTCTATAAGAGGTCAGTGGCCACTTACGTGTGTACATGACTGAAATTCTGACACTTAGGAATGTACTTTCCTAAATTCATGCAAAACACCTCATTATTATGGAGCTGACTAGCACAGCTCGCATTGAACTTCGCAAGCTGCATTATTCCTAGGAAATAATGCCAACTCAGAGCTGGTGGTATTTTTCTGCCCAGGCACCATCTTAAAAGGGCTCCGGTCTGGGGTCACTCTGCTTTTCCTGTCTCCCTTCTTCCCCCGGCAAAGACTTCCTCCCAAGATACCACCCACTCCTCATACAGACCCCTCATGCAGCTGAACACACATACCAAGCACACCAGCCTCTGTAGGGCGACTCCCAAAGAAGACCCCTACCCCTCCAAACTCTGTCTTCCCACACTCCCTCATAGGCTGCCATGGACCTACCTTAAAGTTCTCTGGTGGTCTAGGGATATTGGGGCAGGAATTATTCCCAGTTATTTCCGTCCCTATTGGTGCTAGGACCCCATAGTGAGTCTTGTGGTACTACTGCTAGAGGTTAAGCTGCCACATAAGGGTAAAATTCACGCCCTCGGTTTCTCCCTGCCCAGACTCGACCATCCTCTCCCCGCATTCTTACTCCCAACTAACTTAAACACTCACCCTAGTCTTGATTTTTCTCTCTCCTACCCCCTATCAGGTTCAATCCCCAGTTTTCTCTGCCCCTTCTCCAGGATGGACCCTTCCAGATGGCAATCTAGGGTCCCCTCCCTAAGTGTGACATCTATGTCATGTGTGTCATGACTTACCTTGCTGCTGTTGCAGCTCCTGCCAGAGGCACTAAGGCAAACAGAGCTGGTCCTCCGCATGGCCCAGAATTGCATCTTCACTAACTCCAGCTCAAGGAGTATATGCTAACATCTGTTGGGGATAAATGGAGCACTCATGCTTAATACTACAGTTATTTCACAAATTCTTCCCCTGCCATCCACCTGATGTCTCTCCCTCTGCTGCCTTTGGGTAGAGGGTCTGCCCTGTCCAGATGTGTAGGAACTGCAGCATCCGCAGCTGATCTTAGGAAGCTGCGGTATATAAGAGATTGTTAAATAAATAAATAAAATAAATAAATATGGCCATTGGGGAGTGCCATGATACCAGGCGTGGGCATATCTGCCACCTGACCCTTCTGACATCTTGATTCCAATCTCTCACAATATGTCAACCCTATTCTGCTAGTCTAATGGCACATTGTATCTTCTCACTGCTATGCTTGTATGTGTGCCTACTCTCCCTGCCGGGTTCAGATTGTGCTTCTGGATATCTGTGTGTCTGTGGATGCACTAATCTCTTTTCTCTGACTGCCGCTGCTCTTTCCTGACCCTCAGCATGCGTAGCCCTGAGTAACTAGATTATCTTGGATTATTTTTGGCCCTGTCCGGCTACCTTACCTCGTACTTCCCTGCCTGCACACTGGGTGTCTGCCAGTATCTAGATGTCCTCCTGTAAGCTGTGTCTTAAGATGTGAAATGGTGTCCTCACCTCACTAGGACCTAGTGGATCCTTTCCCAGACCTTTCATGCTACAATGTGGGGAGGCTTGAACTGTCATGTGGGGTAGAGCAGGTTCTCCTCAAAGGCCATCTGGCACAGCATCGGGGTCTCTTCCTTGAAGAGGTTTGGTAGTCTCATGACCATCCTGCTTTACTCGAGGCACAGCAAAAAATGCACATGCATATGCTCCACCCAGGAGAGAGGGGTGTGCTATGCATGTGGGAACATACAGGTGCCATGCATATACCAAAAAAAATACACTGGCATCTGTATTTTGACACATGGATGCATGACTCTGTAGTCACTATTCTCTATGGGCGGTCATTCCAAAGTGCGAATAGTGGGGATGTACGTCCGATTTGGATTGGATATACAACTCCTGCTATTCACCAGGGGTGTATGCCGAAGACAGAGCTCCCCACAGATACAGTGGCTTTGTGCGGGGAGCTCTGGATGGAGGCGGGAGGGAGAGGGCTGGAGGAGGAGCCTGGGTGGAGTGGGGCAAGGCACACAACCCATAGCCCATATTCCCTGTAAGTATTAGTGTATGTGTCTCATATCCCCGCATGTTAAATGTATCCCCCAATTGTGTTGTGACCGCGTTGATTGAAGGATAAGGCGGTATACAAAACTGTCTAAAAAACAAAAACAAAAAAAACCCCAGATGTACAGGGCCAATACAAGTCACGGCCCTCTATGTCCGGCGAGGGCAAGATGGATAGGGAACCTGTTACACCTTGGAGGTGGAATAAGTCCTCCCGATGATGGTGGGCAGCAATGGAGGGGACCCCCCCCCCCCCGAAGAGGTGAGCCACAGCAGGAGAATCCCTGCCGCCCAATCCTGGCCCTGGCGGGCGGCTGGGAAAGTGATTGTATTTGCTGTTGGGGATTGTGTTGCTCCTGCTGGGTGCTCCGGTGCTATGACAACAGGATGCCATGCGGGAGCATAGGGAGAGCTAGACAGAGTGGTTGCTGCACATATATAGCCTCAAAATTGGGGCCCATCTGGCCCATCCAAATGCCCCGATTCTGCACCCATGGGAACATCTAGCTCCTGTGGGTACAGAATCAGGTTCAAATCCAACCTGTCCAGATTTTGGATGTCCGGATGGCCCAGACGTCCCCTGATCTGAATTGGCCTCCATGGGGGCTATGCAAGTGTATGTTGGGCCATTTTCCATTGCGTATACGTTGGGCCATTTTCCATTGCATGTACTGCAAGTCCCCATGAGCCAGACATGTGTATCCTTGAGGTCCAGGATGTCCTAATTTTGCATATGCTTGTAGAAAAGCATAATCTACAAGAAACACAGAGTGAGAATGACTCTATTTTTCCTGTTAATTTATGAAGGAAATATCCACATTCTTTATTTTGCTACCCAGTAAATCCACAGAATAATGAGGAAATCACACTAAAATTCAAGAAAAGAAAGTCGTGAATACAAAAAAAATCTCTACAGAAAAGCATCTTTTCTTTCTCTCTTCTTTTCTTTTGATTTTAATTGGCGTTCTTTTTCCTGTGTCCCGCAGCCTCACATTTTTAATGATTGTAAACCGCTCAGATGCCCATGGTGTGGGCGGTATAATAAGCTTTAAATAAACATAAACAAACATCTAAGTTGCAGAACTACAGAACAGATAGTACAAAATCGCAAAAATTGCATTTCTGTAACGAGAGAATATGGAAATGTTCACTGGGGAACCATATTCAGATTTTTGTCAAAAATGCCAAAAGTGGGTTTGGTTTTAAAAAATCTGTCATTCTCTATGATTGGCAAAAACTGGCTACACATGTAAACAACAGTTTCAGAAACCACTATGTACATGTGTAGATGGCTGGGATGCAGAGATTTAAAGGGGGCATGTATTGGGTGAGTCAAAAATGTATACATGTATTGCCCATTTTACAGTGGAACTGCAGCATATTTAAACAGATTTTCTCATTGGCTTTTGCACCAGCTTTGTGGGAACATACCTCGTATGTCTCATAAATGTGCTCATTTTGGCTAGAGCTTTAAAGAAGGCATTAAGGGGGTACGTTTCCTTAATCCACCATTTTTGATTATTGCCTCAAAAGTTGAAAAACAATTGGACCACATAAAGAGTAATTTTATAAGAGTTGGCTAGATTTACCTGCATTTTCACGCATATAAGAGTGGGCTAGATTTAAGTGTGTTTTCATACACATATTTTGCACCTATTTTATAAAATAAGGTACAGACATTGTGTTATAAAATAGGGGCATAAGTGGTGGAAAAAGCATGTAAATTTCAGGTCTGAGCACTTACACCAGCCCTATGGAAATGCTTCTGCCTACATTCTCTCAGAATAAGTATAAATTCTATTTTTTTAAAAATGTGTGTGTAAATTTGCGCTTTGCCTATGTTCCTCGCAAACTCCGCCCCTTTATATATCCACAGCACAAACGTGCCATCCGTCTGATGCACGTACTTGCGGAATAGTAACCACTCACTTACCTATGTGCATAAGTGCTCATATAAGGTACACACCATGTATGTGCATAAAGCATGGTATTTTAGTAGTTTACATGTGTAAATGGTCACTTAAGCCCAGGTCTAATGAACAGGCTTCCTGAATTTGGCGCATTACACGCAAGAAGTTGTAGTTCCGAGTATTTAAGAGAAATTAGTGGGACAATCAAAAATAAACTCCAAAATGAGGCAAACCCCAGGACTAAATACATTTGTTTGGTTGATCTGAGGTGAGTTGGCATTCCTGCTTCTGAGGTCCCAATTTTTTTAAAAGGAGTGCCCAGAGCTGACATGAGCTATTATGTGTGCTAATGAGTTGTAGCACTTCTCTCTCCCAGCAAAACCACTTCATAAATCTCATCTCAGCTCGATAGTTTTCAGATTGGACCACAG
This sequence comes from Ichthyophis bannanicus, assembly GCA_033557465.1. Taxonomy (NCBI): domain Eukaryota; kingdom Metazoa; phylum Chordata; class Amphibia; order Gymnophiona; family Ichthyophiidae; genus Ichthyophis; species Ichthyophis bannanicus. Next base: position 553,775,527 of record CM066033.1, read on the forward strand.
CTCTGCTTGCAATGCATGTGCACCATGCCAGAGATAAAACCAGTGGTTTCATCATGTATGCTTTACGTTCACTTTATTGCAGGGTTACCAATGAAATAAGCCATTTTGACTGTCAGGAAGGCCATTCTAAATTGACCAGAACAGTTGAGGAAAGTTAGCTTATACTTAACTGTGAAATGAATTCTAGAGCGAAGCCAAGATCCTGCTTTGGAGGTAGCCACATTCAGCTCGTGAGAGAATAACTGTAATAATTCCACTGTATTTATTGATTTATTTATTTATTTAGCTGTATTTATATCCCGCTTTTCACCAGGTCAAAGCAGTCAATTGGGGGATACATTTAACACGAGGGGATATGAGACACATACACTAATACTTACAGGGAACATGGGCAATGGAGGGTTAAGTGGCTTGCCCAAGACCACAAGGAGTGCCTATAGGACTAGAAATCCCAGTCCCTCCGGCCTGAGATTGATGACCCCAGGTGGGACTTGAACCCCTGGCCCTCCGGCCTGAAGTACCTTGTCCTAACCACTAGACCACCCCTCCCTATACTGTATACTGTATTATAGCCAGTTATTTGTATAGTTGTTTAGTGACTCTGGGCAACCACTGCACATGCATGATTTGCAAGCAATGCTACATCCCACCTAATATCCCACACTTGCACACCAAAAATCTGGCAAGCTTTATCGATGAATGCTCCCTCTTCAAATGCTGCAGTATCACCAAGTAACATTCTTGCACATGCTACCTGCCCTTCTTCATCCTGCTGCAGCCCCTTCATACTTTCCCTCATTCTTCTCTATTCCAACCCCTTCTTGACATCTCCTCACTCTCTCGGGGAACATGAAGTGGAATTTTACAAATGACGTTCAAGTGCAATCCGGGACATCCAAGCCAGAATGTCTGAAAAGAAAAGCACAGATCCAGCTTCTAAAATGCCTCTGGTGAAGTCGCCATACTTTGGATGTGTCTATGCCCATTTTCAGACATTCAAAGTATGAAAATGGCTTCTAAAATAGCTCCCTTCCTGCTTCACTCCTTCCTAGCCACAGGCTGTCCTAGAGGGCCAGTGCCTGCTTTCTTTCTCTGTCTACTAGCCCAATTCCTAAAATTAAGGCTGCCCTTAAGGATCAGTTCTTCCCTCCTTTCCTCTCTCTCTCTTTGCTCACCAGTTCATAAAAATAAGGAACCTCCCTATCCTCAGCGGTTCCTTCTCCCTCCCTTAAAAAGAAAAGCATGCTGGCAGTGAGTCTTTCTCTCTCCAACACTTTACACGACTTAAAAAAGAAAACTCTTTCTCTCCCTCCTATGTCACATCTTATCTAAAAAAGGAAAGCACAGGCTAAGTTCCCCCACTTGTATCCAAAAAAGTAAGGAAAAGAGGAATCCCCAGCCAGCACTGGCCCTTTTAAGAAAGAAGTGACAAAGTTGCACACTTGAGGAGAAAGTCATTCCTGGCTTTGAAACCTGCTGTTTTGGCACTGGGGGTGACTTTCTTCCTCAGATTTCTTTGCAAATGTATTATTTATCAAAGCATTCAGTATGTTTTCTTAGAGTCCCCCCAGTTAGAGATTTTCTTATAGGGTAAGTGAAGCAGTTATTTTTTTTCTTTTTTCTTGTATTTTACAGGATTTGGTTGATATTAAAGGTACTTGTGTTAGGTTTGCTCCCTTGATGTGGACTTGATTGTTGTTTGTATTTACCTGTTTAATATTGTGGTTTCTTTCCTCACTTGTTGGGGTTGGAATATGTACAGATTTTGTTACTTTTCTTATGAGTGTAACATAAGATAATGCTTTGCAAATAAAAAACAGATAGAAAGGAGTGACTTTAGTGGAAGATCTTATGGTCCTTATTTTTCAAGACAGTATAAAGGATGGGAGAGAGGGAGAATTCTGCTACCTGTGGCATTTTGCTTTTAAAGAAATGGTGCTTAATATCAGTGCTTACTAGCCAAGGTTTAACATCCCCACTATTGTCTGAGATAGATATAAAGGAGGAGAGGAAGAAGACTAGGTATAAGAAGAAAAAGAAAATGGAAAAGAGACACTGGGAAAGGGAAAGATCGACAAGTGAAAAAGAGAAAAGGAATAATCTACTTAGAAATATCAAATGAGCGGATGCAACAAAGGCAACAAAAGCATATTTTGTGATTTTAGTGATGGGAATGTGTCAGCTTTGGGAATGTGCATCTTTTATAGTTTTCTTTTTGCTTAGTACAGCTTTCCACAGTTCATTGACAGGTTTCTTGGGGTTTCCGCTGCAGTTTTTGGCTGCATGCTTCTGTTGCTAATTTATAGTCCCTTATTCTTTTTTAAGTAAGGGTCATAAGTACACAAGAACATAAGAAATGCCATACTGGGTCAGACCAAGGTCCATCAAGCCCAGTATCCTGTTTCCAACAGTGGCCAATCTAGGTCATACGTACCTAGCAGTTTCCCCAAAAGACACAGGTTCCACAATGCTTGTACTGGGTCAAGCATTGATATCCTGGGTCCCTTCTTAATAATGGTTTATGGACCTTTCCTCCAGGAACTTGTCCAAACATTTTTTAAACCCAGCTACACTAACAGCCTTTACTACATCCTCAGGTAACAAATTCCAGAGTTTGATTACACATTGAGTGAAAAAATATTTTCTTTTATTCGTCTTAAATAGTTTACCCTGTAGCTTCATTGCATGTCCCCTAGTCTTTCTATATTCTGATAACGTAAACAATTGATCTATGTTTACCCGTTCCACTCCGTTCATTAATTTATAGACTTCTATCATATCTCCCCTCAGCCGTCTCTTTTCCAGGTTAAAGAACCCTAACCTTTTTAGCCTTTCTTCATAGGAGTATCCTTCCATCCCCTTTACCATTTTGGTGGCTCTTCTCTGAACCTTTTCTAATATCGCTATATCCTTTTTAAGATACGGCAACCAGAATTGCACACAATATTCAAGGTGCGGTCTCACCATGGAACGATATAGAGGCATTATAATATCTTTAGTTTTATTTTCCATTCCTTTCCTTATGATACCTAGCATTCTATTTGCTCTCTTGGCCGCCTCTGCACACTGGGCCGAGAGTTTTAACATGTTATCCACAATGACGCCTAAATCTTTTTCCTGGGTGGTGGTTCCTAATGTGGAACCTTGCATCGTGTAACCATAGTTTGGGTTGTTCTTCCCTAGGTGCATAACTTTGCACTTGTCCACATTAAATTTCATCTGCCATTTTGACCCAGTCTTCCAATTTATCAAGATCCTCTTGCAATTTTCCACAATCCTCTTGGGTTTTAACAACTTTAAATAGTTTTGTGTCATCTGCAAATTTGATAACCTCACTCGTTATTCCCTTTTCCAGGTCATTTATGAATATGTCAAAAAGCAGCGAACCCAGCACAGATCCGTGGGGTACACCACTATTCACCTTTCTCCATTGGGAAAATTAGCCATTTAGCCCTACCCTCTGCTTTCTATCTTTTAACCAGTTCCTGATCCACACTAGTACACTGCCTCCTATCCCATGACTCTAGTTTTGCCAAAAGTCTCTGATGAGAGACCTTATCAAAGGCTTTCTGAAAGTCCAGATACACTATATCAACCGACTCACCTTTGTCCACCTGTTTATTCACACCTTCAAAAAAACATAACAGATTAGTAAGACAAGATCTTCCTTGTCTAAAGCCATGTTGGCTATCTTCCATTAGGCCATGACTATCTACATGCTGAGTAATTTTGTTCTTTATGATGGTTTCTACTATTTTTCCCAGTACTGACGTCAGGCTCACCGGTCTGTAGTTTTCCGGATCACCCCTGAACCCTTTTTAAAAATTGGCGTTACATTGGCGATCCTCCAATCCTCAGGTATTACAGATGATTTTAATGAAAATTCACAGATTATTTAATAGCAGGTCTGCAGTCTCATATTTCAGTTCTTTCAACGCCCTTGGATGTATACCATCCGGCCCAGGTGATTTGCTACTCTTCTGTTTATCTAATAGTTGTAATACATCTTCCTGATGTATCGATATTTCCTTCAATTCTTCCACACCTTTAAATATCACTTCAGTCATGGGTAACATCCCTACATCTTATTTTTTATTTTATTTATTTATTTAGAGTCTTTTCTATACCGTGCTATTCATCATCCGTGCGGTTCACAGATAATATAAATGTCCGGTGTGGGGGATCTACAGCGGACTTACAGTAAAACAAGGGAGTTTAACTTGGAGAACAGATAAAACTATATACAAGTTAGTAACAGTTTAGCATGGGGTTTGGTAATGTTCAAAGAATGATGAATGTTCAAAGAATGAGTGAATGGTGTGACTCATATATTATACATAATGCTTAGAAGTATAAGGGATGTGTGGAGTCATGAGTGAATCAGGGGTAGTTACCGGGGGGGGGAGGGGGGGGTTAGGATATGCGCGGAGTGTCTACTTAGTAGTTGGGTAAGGTGTGGCTACGTGATGTCTTCTGAGTTGGCGAAGCATTGAAGAAAAAGGTGGTGCTTCAGTGCCTTTCTGAACTGGAGAAGGTTGTCGATGGCGCGGATGTTGGTCGGTAAGGTGTTCCAGCAGGAAGGTGCAGATAGCGCGAAGGCCCAGTTGCTGGTGGACTTTGAGCATTTGGTGATGGTTTTCGGGAGTAGTAGGGTATTGGTGGCGGTAGATCTTCTCAGTCTGTTGGGGGGGGTAATTTGGATGAGTTCGGAGAGGGAGATGGACGTGCATTTGTTAATGGCTTTGAATGTTATTGTTAGGATTTTGAAGGTGATCCTATAGTGGACTGGTAGCCAGTGTAGGGTTTTCAGGATAGGGGTGATATGGTCTCTTCTCGAAGCTCCATATAGGGTTCTGGGTGCCGTGTTCATTGCGAGCTGCAAAGGTTGTAATGTGCTCTTCGGAAGGCTGTGGAGTATGGAGTTGGCGTAGTCGAAGTGCGGCATAACTAACGCTTGAAAGACTGTTCGAAAGTAAAGACCGAAGCAAAGAATTCATTCAGTCTCTCCACTATCGCCTTGTCGCCTCTTAGTGCCCCTTTAACCCCTCTATCATATAATGGACCAACTGACTCTCTCACAGGTTTTTTGCTACGAATGTACTTGAAAAAGTCTTTATTTCGCATTTTTGCTTCCGCAGCAAGCTTCTTCTCAAATTCTCCCTTTGCCTGCCTTATCAATGCCTTGCATTTGACTTGCCAGTGCTTGTGCTGTTTCCAGGTTTCGTCATTTGGCTATTTTTCCATTTCCTGAAAGATGCTTTTTTGGCAACAACAGCCTCTCTGACCTTACCTTTAAACCATGCTGGCAGTTTTTTGGACTTCCTTCCACTTTTCTTAAAGCGTGGAATACAGCTGGTCTGGGCTTTCAAGATAGTAGTTTTCAACAACACCCAACCTTGATGTTTATCAAATAGTTGTAATACTTCTTTCCGGTATATTGATATTTCTTTCAATTCTTTTGCGGCATCACCTTTAAATACCATTTCAGTCATGGGTAACATCCCTACAGTCATGGGTAACATCCCTACATCTTCCTCAGTAAAGACTGAAGCAAAGAATTCATTCAGTCTTTCCGCTATGGCCTTGTCCGCTCTTAGTGCCCCTTTTATCCCTCTATCGTCTAATGGTCCAACTGACTCACAGGCCTTTTGCTACGAATGTACTTGAAAAAGTCTTTATTACGTGTTTTTGCTTCCACGGCAAGCTTCTTCTCAAATTCTCTCTTTACCTGCCTTATCAATGCCTTTCATCTAACTTGCCAGTGCTTATGCTGTTTCCAGTTTTAGTCATTTGGCTCCTTTTTCCATTTTCTGAAAGATGCTTTTTTGGCAACAGCAGCCTCTCTGACCTCACCTTTAAACCATGCTGGCAGTTTTTTGGACTTCCTTCCACTTTTCTTAAACCGTGGAATACAGCTGGTCTGGGCTTCCAAGATAGTATTTTTCAACAACACCCAAGCTTGATGTAAGTCTTTAACCTTTGCAACTGCTCCTTTTAGTTTTTTCTTAACTATTTTCCTCATTTTATCATAGTCTCCCTTTCGAAAGTTAAAAGGTAGTACTGTGGATTTCCTTACTATCCCTCCTCCACTAATTAAATCAAATGCGATCATGCTATGATCACTATTGCCAAGTGGCCCCAACACCCTTATCTCTTGCACAAGATCTGGTGTTCCACTAGGACTAGGTCTAATATGGCTTCCCCTCTGGTCGGTTCACGAACCAGTTGCTCCAAGAAGCAGTCATTTATTTCATCTAGGAACTTTATCTCCCTAGCATGTCCTGCCATGACACTGACCCAGTCAATACCGGGGTAATTGAAATCACCCATTATTATTACTGCGCTGTAATGTTTGTTAGCTTCCTTGATTTCTTTGAGCATTTCATCATCCATTTGTTCATTCTGGCCAGGCGGTCGATAGTACACCCCCACTGCCATCACCTTCCCCTTTTTACATGGAATTTCAGTCCATAGAGAGTCTGTTGTTTTGTGTATATGAGACTGAGGTGCAGTATTTGTGCGTGCATGCAGTCCCAATGGAGGAATCTGTAATAATCCAGTTTGTTCTGTTTACACAGTAGGAGTTATTTGGGATTCTAGGGCTTGGTGAAATATTTGCAGTGCTGCCTTTTCATAGGCCAAGCTTCTTCTGTTCGAGTTCTGCAAGATTAATAAGCCATTTGTCATTGTTGAAAGATATATGCTAAACCCTGGTATTTTGCCATAATATTAGTTAGGCTTTTAGAACATTTTGCAGGATATGATGTGCGCTGATATTCTTGACCCAGATACAAGTCTGCTATAAAAATGTTTATTATAGGATATCTGTTTCTTGAGACATCTTTAAGTATAACTGAATTGTTTCCATATGTTTGTATGGGGTTTAGTATTGGTAAGTGTTTGAAATAATTGAGTTTAAACCATTTAAAGTGTCACCCATGATGCATGATTTTGACAACTGTTGCAGATTACTTAGAAATTCATTGTTGAGTGCACTCTGAGGCATTGTCAGTAAGAGTATAACCACCATGGTTCAGACCTGTAGGCCTAGTGTCCTTCCATGTTAACTTTAGGCCCCTCCAAAAGTTTAATTCTGGCTATGCCCTGCCTCCTATAATAAAGCCAGGAGGGGACTGAGCCACCACAGGATCTGGGAGCAGAGCTTATTACTGGCTCAGCCCTTGATTCATGCTTCTTCACAGCAGAGGATGTTCTCCGGGAAAAAGCAGGAAGTCAGTCCTCACATATGGGTGATGTCGGCACCAAAGGAGCCCTTGTGGAAGCATCCCCCCAGCTTTCAAAGAAAACTTTTCGGAGATGCCACCATGCATGCGTGGTCCCCTTCTTGCCCAAGGGTGCCATCTTGCTCAGTCTCCTTTTTTCCCGCAGAGTCCTTCAGATGTCTTTCTGTTTTCCCCCAGGAAAAAGTTGATTTTCTCAACCTGAGTTTCATACTCTCCTCCGGTTGTGGACCAGTTCTCTTCCCGCTACCTGAGCCGGCTGCTCCGGCATTGATTCTTGGGTTTGTAGTTTTTTTCTCCCTTCTTGGCGCCTTCATGCCTTTTTTCCAACTAGCGGCACCGCGGGTCTTCGACCTCATTGGGATACTTTTTTCTCCCATGGCTACCAATGGTTTTAAAAAGTGTGATCGGTGTGCCTTAATAATGTCCCTGACCAACACACACGACTGCTGCCTTCACTGCCTCGGACTGGACCACAACTCCACAGCTTGCGGCCTCTGTAAGAAGATGTCCACCAAGGCTCTCAAGAGCCACCAGCAGCAGCACAATACGTTTTTCCCAGAGTCTCTGGTACCTCTGAAGGCCAAGGCCTCCTCCAAAACTGCGGAGTCCCGGGGTAGCCTTACGGACCCCGACTGATGCTGTAGTTCCTCGGAAAGTGGGTCTCCCTCAAGGGAACTCAAAAAGAAGAAAAAGGCCTCGAAGGCGGCATCCCTAGATGGCTCAAGCAGGCTGGTTAAATCCTGAGCCAGATCCTGCAGTCCTAGACACTCGTCCGAGGGATTGGAGAAGGAGTGACCTGCAAAGGTTCCCTGAAAGGACTACACTGGGCTGGCCTCGGTTGCCTGACACCAGCCTCGTCCAGGACTCCCCTTCAGGGGAACTGGCATCGGGCCCGATTCCCTCAGTGCCTGCGCCTATGGCTGCGGAGCCTTCTGGCCTGGAGTCCAGAATGGCATCCCTGGAGTGCTGCTTGTCTTTCATGGACTAGCAGCAGGCACTGTTGTCCAGTACCACTGGTTCCTCCACCCAGACCACTGGGCCCTCGACAATGAGGATGTCCCCGGAGGCTGAGCCAATCCTCGAGGTTTTTCAGCCTTGAGTCGATCCTCGGCTGAGGGCTCAATCCGGCTCCCGTTCCACAGGGCCACGATCTTCCTCAGCCAGTGCACTCGGCGCCGGCCACGGGGCCTCCGAGGGCCATAGACGGGGATTAGCCCCAGAGCCTGTGAGCCACCCTTCCCTCGAGTCCTCGACAGACTATTCTGAGTGGGAAACGGAGGACAAAGAGTCGCCAGACACCCATCACCACCGTGATGTCCCCTCGGACTCCCCTTACTTGGAGCCTCAGCATAAGTCCCCACCCAAGGACATGGCATTTCTCGACTTCGTAAGGGACATGTCCAAGGCCCAAGCATTCCCGATGGAATCGGAGGAGCATCCTCAGACAGAGGAGCTAGATATCCTCCAATATGAGGGCCCTCCGAGGGAATCACTTACGGTGCCCATGCCTCCCATCCTGGAATGGCTAACGCTTCGTATGTGGAAGACACTGCCATCAGTGCTAGTGGTGAGCAAGCAGCTCGACTCGATGTATCGAGTCCGCCGGAGTCCAGGCTTCTAGAAGTCACAGCTGCCACACAACTCCATGGTGGTAGTGGTCAGCCATGCGTCAGCTGAAGAGTCAGAAGACGCACTTCTCGGTGCCCCCCGGCAGGGAGGCATGCACCTTGGATGCTCTCAGCAAAAAGTATTACCAGGCTCGATGCTCATCGGCCATATCCAGGCATACCAGCTTTATATGGACATGTACCTGAGAGACTTGGAAAAGGAACTTGCCAGGTTCTCAACTGGTCTTTCCAAGGATCCCCTGCAGTGGTTCAAGAACCTTGCCAAAGCCATCCATGAGTGCTCCAAGTTTATGTCTCAGGCAGCCTATGACAGCTTCGAGTCAGCAGCTTGAGTAGCGGCGGCGGACATCGATGCCTGATGGCAGGCTTGGCTGCAGTCATCTGACCTCAAGCAATGGGTTCAGGACAAATTGATCGAGATCCCATGCCAAGGAGAGAACCTCTTTGGCAAACCCATGACCGACAAAGCTGAGCTGGAGACCGAGTTCATGACGAGGAACCGGCTGTCTAAAAAGACCGCTGCCCCTCCCTGATGGAAGGGCTCATGTAAAAAGCCCTTCTACCTGAGGAAAGGGGCTGCTTACAGAAACTACCCATCTTTTCAGGCCTCCTGCTCCCCATCAGGTCAGCAGGCCAAGGGACATGGTCATGGCCCTCATAAGCAGAAGGCTCCCAAGCTCCAGGCGTCGGCCCCGGCCTAGCCAGGGGGGAGCCCACCCCAAGGAGGTCAGCAACCTACAGGAAGACGTCACATTCATTATGCCCAAAAGTGGCCAGCCATTACCACCTTTGCTTGGCACTTCAGGTGGTCAAGGAGGGCTACCTCCTCCACCTGGCCCAGACTACTCCCCCTTTCTTTCTGGGAGAGCCCCTCAGGTCTCCCCTTCACCGAAACCTTCTACTGAAGGAACTCGCAGGTCTTCTTGAGGAAAGAGCGGTAGAACCAGTTCCCCTCCATCTCAGAGGCAAGGGGTTCTACTCCAGGTACCTCCACACCTTGAACAGTAAGAGGGCCCTGTCTTTCTACATTCAACGTACCCAGGGCCACCGTAAAGCTTCTCAGTTTTTTGTCTCATACGTCCACAGTAGACTGGGGGGAGTGGTGACCAAGCGTATGCTGACTACCTAGGTGACAGACTGTATCACCCTTGCCTATGAGCAGGCAGGGCTTTTGCTGGATGGTCGGGTCACGGTGCACTGTGTCAGGGCCATGGCGGCCTCTATGGCAAACCTGGTCCTCTATGGTGGACATCTGCCAGGCCGCTACATGCTCTTCCATCCATACCTTCACAGCTCATTACTGCCTGGAGAGGGACGGGACAGTGCCTTCAGCCAGGCCATGTTCCGTAATCTTTTAGGCAACTCCTCCCCTCCGGCCCTTCAGTGTTCAGGCTACCAGAGTGCTGGTTCCATCGGACACACGGGTCCTACTGCAGTCTGCTCCTGCGGCCTGAATTGCTGCTGCTCATGGCTTCCCCTGAGGGTAACCATGATTTTTCTCTATGGGCTTTCGGTAGCCTGTAGCTAGGGAGTCCCATATGTGAGGACTGATTCCTATTTATTCCCAGAGAAAGCATAGTTACTCACCTGTAACAGGTGTTCTCCGGGGACAGTAGGAATCAGTCCTCACAACCCTCCCTCCTCCCCTTTGAGTTGCTTCTTTATCATCTTTTCTTTTTTGCCGTCTTTTAGCTCTATCTCTGACTGAGTATGATGGCCCCCTTGAGTGAGAAGGGGGCAACGCATGCGTGGTGGCATCTCCCAAAGGCTTTCTTTAAAGCTGGGGGATGCTTCCGCGAGGGCTCCATCGGTGCCGATGTCACCCATATGTGAGGACTGATTCCTGCTGTCCCTGGAGAACACCTGTTACAGGTGAGTAACTACGCTTCACTATCGATGCTGCGATCTAGCGGTGGACTGGCCTCAGCTACAATTCATAAGATCCGCGATAAGGCAGTGGCAGTGCCTTTTGGTTAAAACTAATGAAACTTATTTTGCCTTTGGGGGTATTTTATCAGGTTTTATTGGTTTAACTGATGATCAGAAGCACTCTTGTTTATCCTGAAAACCTGACTTGGCTAGGTGTACCCCAAGGATTGGGTTGAGAACCAGTGCTACAAAGAAAAGAAAATGAAGGGGATTGTATTCAATGTGTTTAACGGATTTGCTAACCACTTTAATCGCAGTCATTGGGATATTCAGCGGTCTTGACGTGGTTACTGCCACTGAATATCTGCGGGTGCCACCGCTGAATGCCCCAATGCCAGCCTGATAGCATCAGGGCATTCTGTGGGCGTAGTAGAGGTGGCACCCGGCGATAACCAGGCAATGGCGATATTCAGCTGCTGCTTGGTTATCCTTAAGCTGCAAAAGATAGGCACCTGAAAGGGTGGCCTAATTTTCACTAAAGAAGAAAACCGGACAGCAGCTGAATATCAACATTGCCCAGTTAGCTTCTTTACTATCTGGCTATCTTGTATATTCAGTGTTGGTGGCCGGGTATGGCTCTGGCTTTGAAACTCCTGGTTTTTGCGTCAGCCGCGACAGCTACTGCTTTAACAGTGCTAGCTGCTGCCGCTAAATATTGGGCCCGAAGATTTTATACAATTATTTTTAATATATAACCCACCGATTTTCTAAAATTCTAGGCAGGGTCCAATTTAAGAATATAAAGGACAGAGGGGTCTAAGTGGTGGAGGTGACGGAGAAGAGATCACAGATAGAGTCAGACCTTTGATAGCACAGTAGACAAGCAGAGAGGATGAAATGGTGCATCTCCTGTGTTTCTGTATCCCGTTTTCTTTCAATCTATTTCAACTAAGAAAAAGACACCGCAGTGCTACAAAGTAAAATGAACCCCCTACTCATAACCAAACACTGGGAGAGGGGTCACCACATTAAATGGAAACATTGCTTGAAATTAAAGTCTTCCCCACTTATTCCACCCTTTAATTAGGTATTTAAAAGGCAACATAATTCTCAGCCATATCATAAAGTTAACACACACTGTACTTCCCTGATGCAGGAAATTCCTTGATGTGGGCAATTTCTGGTGGGTAGGTAGGAGAGATGGGGTTGTGGATGGGATGGGTGTTGGCACAAGGCAATTTAACATCAGAGGACTTTATTTTTGGTATATAGTTCATTGCGGGCAATCTTAAGTGACTGATTTTTCTTGCAATGTATCTAATTATTAAAGTTGGGATGCCACTGTATGGTTTTGGATCAAATCAGTTTAAGGGTGCAGGTATAAATTAAACAAAACAGGACATAAAAACTGAACCTTGAAGAGCAATGCAGCAAGTGACCTTGTAATAGAACAAGTCTTATCTCATTTCACCAAAGAAGTCCCGTTAGGTAAAAAAAGACCCAGCCCACTTTAATACCTGTCTTCTGATGCCAGAGGCTCCCAAGAATATTATGATCCAAAGAACTGAAGGCTGCACACATGTCTGTAAGTGCTAAAAGAGAGTGCTGACCCTGGCCTCTCATTGGTTAATGCTAATGGGACTGATTCAGATCCATCTTCCTTTTTAAAGCCAGATAATGTGAAGATGGAAAACTTGTGCATCCCATTTGATAATGAATCTGTTTTTTTCTATCAACTTTCCTCAGGTAAATGACTTTTAACAAGTTCAAAAGTATATGCTTATTGTATAATACAAAGGTGTGCCCCCCCCCCCCCTTCATCCATTTGCAAATGTATGCATTTCTGGGTGGGAGGAATCGGGGGCAAGAGACATGCTAAAATATGTCTCTAAAGGGTGCCACATCTGTTGGGCTGTGTGACTGTGTGCATGGGAGGCCTGTATGAGGAGTGTGCCTGAGTGGTATTTTGTCTATATTTGTCTTATCTGGAGAATTTAAGGATGGGTGGATGAGCATGCAAGAGTAGTAGTGATGTGGAGATGTGAAAGCTAGAGGTAAGGTGTGTGAGTGAGTGAGTGAGGGTGGGTGGAGGGAGTGTGTATGAGGAATAAGGGCGGGTGGGGAGTGTGCATATGTATGAGAGGTGGGGGGGCTGATGGTATGTGTGGGGGTATGACAGGTAGGAATGAAAGCTGTCTATTTGGGAGGGTTGGTAATGTGTGTGTGTATGTATGTGTGAGGGGTGGAGATATGTTGTGGGGGAGAGTGCGAATGATAGGTAGAAGGATGTGTGCTTGTGTGGAGGGAGTAAGAATAGCTGAATAGATGGTCTATGGGGGAAGGGGTGGACATAAGTAGAAGGATTTGTATGTGAGGGGTGTTGATAGATGGGGAGGTGATCTGTATGTGTGATGGATAGTTGGATGGTTGTATAGAGTTGGTGTGGGGATGTGGAAGAATAGCCTTGTTTCCTCCATTCCCTCTGCCCCCTGCCTTCCCCTTCTCCTCTTCCTTTTCTTTCTCTCCCCCTCCCTCTAGCTATTTGAAATCTTTTTCTCAACCGGCTACTGGAAGTGCAGCTCTTCTCTCCCCCAGGAGTCGGCAGGCAGTTAGTAGTAGCTCCTTGTGCTGGGTTTGGTGCCCGCCAGCGGACATACAGTAGCAGCAGCTCTTTGTTTTCTGCCAGGAACGGGTGCAGGGGGCCCTTTGCCACCACTCCAGCTCTTTTCCATCGGAGTCTTCTCTGGCTGCTCTTGAAATGGGTGTCTGGGCGGTGAGCATAGTGTGGGTGGTGACTGATGGTGTATGTTAGGTGCATGTGTGTGCATGAAGGGGAAGGTGAGAGGTGGAGCATAAGGGATGGGGTGGGGCATGAGAAAGAGGGAGGTGAGGGGAATAGGAAAGGGTAAGGTGGGGCAGGGAAGGTAGGAAAAGTGCATGTGCAGAGTTTATCTGTAGGCGTGTGAGAGTGGGATGTCAAAGGATGGGAGATGTGTGTCTGTATGCGCGCACTTGCATGGCGGGATGTGTTGGAGGCTGTGTGTGTGTGCGCTGACAGTGTGAGTTGGAGATTGTATGTGTGTGCAAATGATTCTATGTACTGGAGGAGTGTTTGTGTTAGTACTGTGTCTTGGGGCTGTTTGTGTGTTGGGGTGGGGGTAGCAGCACATTAGGCATGTCCATGGCATTGAGAGTATGGGTGTGCATGGGTCTGGGCATGTGGGATCCCGTCCCTCTCACTCACTTGCACTGTTTCCCCCTCTCTACCCTTTGCTACTCTTCTTTCTCTTGTTCTCCTGCCACAATGCACTCTGTTTACTTTTCCTGCCACACCCTTTCACTCCCTTCCCTGCCCCACCTTGCCCTTTCCTAGTTCCCTCACCTCCCTCCACTGCTCCCTTGCCTTTCACCCTCCCTCTTTCTTATGCCCCACCCCTTCCCTTATGCTCCACCTCTCACCTTCCCCTATCTTGCCATGATGCTCCACCCCCCTTCATCTCAACCCTTCCCCCTTGGGCAAACTCTTGTGTTCCCCCCTTCCATACTTTCTGCAATCCCTCAGGCAGTCTTTGGCAGTGGGAGGTAAGGATTTCCACCAGCTCTTTAACTAACTTGCTGCCACACTCTTCTTTTGTTTCACTGGCAGGGGGTGGGATCTCCCACAAGCTCTTTAATTTGCCCATTTCATTGGCAGGAGGTTGGTTCTTTAATTAGCCCTGGCTCTTTTCCTTCCACTTTCTACCCATTCTTGTGCCAGGTCTTGACAAATTTTCTAGGAATCTAGGAGCCAGCCTAAAAATGTAGGAGCTGGCTGCTGAGACCTAGGTCACCCAAAAGGTGTATCGCAGTTCCTTTTTTAAGGCCTGAGATACTAAGATTGTTTTGCTATTTTCTAAGGGAAAAGAAAGCTTAATAAATTAGGTTCTTAACATGCCACTGCACAGTGCCAATAGAAAGCAGTAGCCTCACTCCTCCCCCTCTCCCACCACCCCCAGTGACACTTTATAACTGCATCTGAAGCAACTTCCTTTTTTTGCCTCACATATCAGCATGGCCTGATATGTGAAGCAAAAAAAAAAGGGCTCCCTTATTCTCCTGTACCTTGCCTTTACCCAGTCCCTCCTTTCTTTGCCAGGACCCCCTCACTAGCCTTCAGCCAGTGTCTCTCTCTCTATTTGCCATGACCACCTCTCCAATCTTCACCCAGTCTTTGTCTCTCTCATGACCTCACCATCCTTCCCCAGTCTCTCCCTCTCTCTCTCATGAACCCCCAGCCTTCCCCCAGTCTCTCTTTCATGATCTCCTAGTCTTTTGGTCTCATATGACCCCTCTCAGTCTTCCCAAGTCTCTTTCTCATTTTTTCTCTTTCTCTCATGACCCCACAGACTTCACCTAGTTTCTCTCCTCTCTCTTTCTCTCTGTCCCTCATAATCCATCCCAGGCTTCATCCAGTTTCTTTCTCATAACCCCTCCCCACAGATTTCCTCCAGTCTTTCTCTCTCTCTCTTTCTCGTATCTCCAAGACTTCACCTAGTCTCCCTCTCTTACCTGATCCCCCCAGCAATCCTCCAGTCCCCTCCCTCTCACATAACTCCCCAGCCTTCTCCTAGTCTCTCCCTGTCTCATAACTCCTCCAGCCTTTCCTCAGTCTCTCATGATGTCCTCAGCCTTCCCATAGTCTCTCTCCTTCTCACCCATCAGGCTCCCCCCCATCTCTTTCTCTCTCTCATAACACCCCCCTTAGGCTTCCCCCAGTCTCTCTCTCTCATAACCTCTAGGCTTCCCCAGGCTCTCTTTCTCTTTCATGATGCCCCAGATGTGCCTGCAGAAAGGGGATGACTATGCTATGAGAATTGCACATCCTGAATGTTTTAAGGTGAAAGCAAACACTTTCCTGATGCCTATTCGTGCCTGGAACAGGAAAAAAACATGCACTTGCCTACAGACGGCTCTGCTGCTTCTAGGATCGAATGGGGACGTGTAAGTCCATTGCCCCTCCCCAGACACACTCTGCCACACCCCCATGCCTACTTAAATGTCCCCATACTGGAGACATCTGTGAATGGCATTTGTGAACTGGTTACGGAGATGTGTCTAGAGATTTCAACATCTACATGCATGGCTGCAGACATCCAAAACATGACTAAGCCTTTTAGAATGACCCTCTAAGCAGATTAGGATCCAAAATTTGACAAGGCCTGGTTTACTATGTCAACAAAAACCACAACGTTTCTAAGTAGTATATTTAAAACAAATCAGAGAAAATGTTGTTTTGCTCAGTACATAGTTTTAAGCTCATGAACTCATTGGTGGTATAATCTGTTATAGTAGTTGGGAGAAAATGTTGTTTTGCTCAGTACATAGTTAAGCTCATGAACAGATTGCTGGTATAATTTGTTAATGTAGCTGGGTTTAAAAAATGGTTTGGACAAATTCCATGAACCGTTATTAAGGTAGACCAGGGAAAGTCACTACTGATTCCTGGGTAAGTAGCATGGAGTCTTGCTACTTTCTGAGATCCTGCCAGGTACTTGTGACCTAGATTGGCCACTATTGGAAACAGGATTCTTGACTAGCCCAGTATGATAATTCTTATTTTCCTCTATTCATTAATGCTCAGCATTACAGGAGAGTCCCCCATGGCGATGTATAATATATTGCTTGTTTATGTCGGAAAATCTGGATGTTGTTGAAATTGATTAAACGACAAGAAAATTATTTCCTATTTGAATATGATCTGTGAAATCCATGGGCTTGATTTTCCTGAATTTTAATAAACATAACAATTTGGGGCAGGTAAGCTGGTTATGACAAATACTATTGGGAAGGCTGGCAAATAAAAAATCAGTATTCAAAGCTGGAGAAGTTATGCAGGAGGCGAAATAGTGGTGAATAGGGTGATAATGAACATATAAATAATTATTTCAGGCTTCCTCTGAAACCGTAACTTGCACTGATGTCACAGTCCAAATGCATACAGAGCATGTGTGAGCTGTGGCGTCAGTGCAAGCTAAAAGCAGATTCCAAAAATGCCTACCCACAATTCACTATCCTCATTTGCATCCATTTTGTAACCCATATTATTGTGATTCTATTTTTATCCTAATGTATTGTTTTATTTTTCCTAGTTTTAATTGTGCTTTATGCTTTGTTGACTGTTTTGTTCTTGTAATCTACCGCGAGCCAAGTTTCCCTGACTGTTTTCATAATACTTTTGCATCAGAATAACTAACAGGTATAAAGGCCTTTTAAATTACCACAGGATATTTGGTTCTTTGGTTGTCTAGCACTACTGCTGATGCCAATGTTATTTTATTTCATTTTGTTGTTGACAAAAGTAAAAGTCCTTTTGCTACACTGCCAGGTTATGGATGTGTTCTCTCTTTTCTTGGAGAGCTGCAATAGTAGAGGAATACGTGTAAGAAAGCCTTAAGGAATGGAAATATTTTCCAGATATTAGTGACAAATTCCATTTACTCTAGCATGGAAACCGTCTTAATGCTTGCCGCATACTGCAGACTGGTGTTTTTATGATAGTTAAAACAATGATAGATATCCACCTAAATCCCCTCTAATATCATTGCTATGACCGATAGCTCAATTAAAAAAAACATGCCTGCTGATTAAAGTTGTACAGGCTCATTCATGTGCGTAATTCTAGAGGTCATTTTAGAAGATTTTAGCAGGATTTGCATGTGCAAACAGTGAGTTTGTACATGTAAATAGCCCTGCACTTAAGTAGCAATTTTGAAAAAGTTACACATGTATATCTGCAGCTCCTACAATTTTGAAAGGGGCATGCGCTGGGTGTAGAGTGGGTGGGCCTGAAAAATAAGTGGGTTTCCTTTTTTTAACAAAGGCGGTGCCACACATTGTGCATCAGCATTTACACATGCTCTGAGCAGCATGTAAATGTCAGCTGACTGCTCGTTGGGATTTAAGGTTTAGAAGAGAAACTGCAGGGGCAATTGTCGTTACCTCTCTGCTGTTGAAAACCACTTCAAAAAGCCGAAACCGAGAGTTTTGGAGCTTGGCACTTTCAGGACGTCCCGTTCTCTTACGCCCGTGGGTTGCAAAATCAGCTGCTTAGACGTCTAAGTGCCACGAGCTCAGCCCTTCTTTTTCTGATCATGTTTCTTTGTAAAGCGGCTATTTCCAGCATTTGTGCGGCCAACTATGCACGTTTTTCCCACGGTATTATAAATATTTTAGAAAATATTTCACATTATCAGCAAGGTTTTTGTAAAATACTCTGGAAATTGTGACCGTCCCGACTCTGGCATCCTTTTTCATTATCTAGACAGCCTCTTAACAATCTGGCTTTTTCTCTGTTCATCCTTTTTCTATCCATGTGGAAAAATTCCAGGTTCCCAAGGGTGCTTTTTTTTGCTACACTATTTATGCCATGGGGAGGGAAATTTTCAAAGCCATTTATATGCATAAATAGCAGATGACTCAGGCCAGTGGGTTTTCTGACAATCACCTTTTTTCAGTCCGGTTAAAAGTGTGTGCAGAGTTCCAAAGTGTGTATTTTGAGTTGCATTTGGGGGAGGTGTGCCTGGGGCATTTTTTGAGCAGGATCAGAAAATAGCATGCATAGCATATATTTTCGATACCCTTCACACAATTTTCCTTAATTTTTTACCTGGGCACAAAGGAAGTACAAATTTCCAATGGCTTATGTACCTGTGGCAATGTTCAAAGGGATTGCACATGCTTACCCCCCCCCCCCCTTGAAATTTCATGCAAAACATGCAGGGGAAAAGTATCCCAAAACCTTGTAACCAAAATGAATAGTCTGAATATTTGTCCCTTAGGTAACAGTAATAAAATATCATTTGCTTATAGTTCCTGTCTTTCAATCTTTATTCAGGTACTCCCATTTCCTAGCCAAGTAGTATACAACAGAGTTGGAAAGTGTGGAAGTCGAACTGTTGTTTTGCTGTTGCGAATCTTGTCAGAAAGACATGGGTTCAACCTAGTCACTTCAGATATTCATAACAAGACCAGACTGACCAAAAGCGAACAGGTAAGCTACAGCTTCTATGCTGAAATGTTCTAAATTGAATGATAACCACTCCATCAATATAAACCCTTAAAAGTAAACACAATCCAAGTACCCATAAAAGCCTCCAAACACTGTTCTGCGAGAGAAATCTCTTTGGAGGACCCAGACAATCGGTGAAATTTGAATCGTGAACGGAGAAGTCTGGCGACTTCTTATATTGAACTGCATTCAGATGAGTATGATTGAATGAATGCAATATGAATTGTTTTTCAAAAATATTTGGACAGTTTTTGGACACAGTGTTTTGATTTGGTTCTTTATTTTAGCGGACATGAAAGGTTGTTTTATAAAATAAGTAGTTACAATTAATGAAATAGATGTGGGGAGCCAACGATTGAAGGCGCAGTGTAGGTTGCAATGGCACTTGGTAGGTGTTGGCAGCCACAATGTTTCTTTAATAGCTTTGACAATATCACTAGGGCATTAGCAGCAACATGCAAGGTGTGAACTGCATGTAGCCAACTACCGAGGCTGCCCATATTCATAAAAACTGCTTTCTAGTAATGAAATCCATAGTATAAAGTTGTTGCACCTGAAATTTGCAAAAAAGCATTCAAAAAAATGTTGGGAGTGCTGTTTGGAGGCTTTTTGGGATATCTAAATTGAACGATGACATAATGCATATTGTTTTGGTTCAAAAGAATGCTGAAGAAATTCACTCAAACCTGAATAACTTTTCATTTCTTAAAATAATGTACTTATTGAGTAAAGAGAGATGTAAGCCTATATCTCATATCTCACCAACTGTGTAATGTATTGACTACCACGCCAGATAGACCTGAAATTCTCAGGCACCCTGCAGAGCTCAAACTCCATGTAACTAGTTAAACTGTTAAATGTAAACACAATTAACATCTCTTGTATATAGTTCCGAAAAAGTGTTTTATGTAAACAAAGTTCTGTTCTATGTAAACCACCTTGAGAATCTGAAAGGCGATATATAAAAAATGTTAAATAAATAAATAAACAAATAAATATGTTCTGCATTTGTAAAAAATGCAATGTGTGCTGTTGAGTCAATGCTGAGTCCTGGCGACCCAGGTTAGCGATTCCTGCCGAAAGTCAGACGCGGGTAACCCTGGCCTAACATTCACCACCTTAGCTCAATATCACTGCTGCCCAGTTAGCCTGGTGGCAATCCAGTGAACCTGGATATTCGGTGCCGGTGACATTTGACCCCAGCATTAAATATCTGGATATAAATTTCAGCACCGACAGCTAGCTGCGTTAGCAGTGCTAGCCACCAGTGCTGAATATCTCCCCCCCTCCCCCCATAAAATCTATTTAAATATAAATAACATCCAACATGGCCATATTTCATCTTCCACCTCCATGAGAGGTAAATATATATAATCACAAAATATATATATCACATTGCTTCTATAATAGAAACAAAACAATACATCAATCATAAAAACATTTACTAGCGATGTGCACAGGGCAGAAAAATGTGGTTAGTTTTCATGGGTGCTTTTGGCTAGTTCCACATATTCATCTTAATAGGGATTTTATGGTACTTGTTGGATTGGTTTAACAAGCTCTAACCAGCGGTCTAAGGCACACTGTCCAAAATCTAAGTGGATCACAGTCATATATAGGCGTGCTAATGAACCTAATATGCAGTAGCGTATACACACCCTTTAACAGTATCATATAGGTAGTATATAAGAATTATTTTCTATATATACCTTCAGCTTCCCAAACGCCAAACACAAACATTCTTCCTTAATACTGTAGAAATGTGTTTTTGGTAAACCTAAATGTGAGGGGATTCACTAAAAGGAGACTCCCTTTCTCCTGAGCTTATAAAAAGGACTAAGTTAAACTTGTTGGACTAAAACCTGGAACAGAGTGGTGCAGCTTGCATCAGCACCAAGGTACATGCTGCAGGGGCTATTTTGAGAGACTGGACTGGATTCACTTAAATTAGGCTTGATGCACTCGAACCCTGCCAACAGGGACAGTATTAACTCTTGGTCAGGGGTTTTGAGATGAGGATCTGTTTCTGATGCAAGCATAGGGGCAGGACCAGAGGAAGTGACAGAGCAGTGTAAGGAATATGGAGAGAGGAGAGAACTCTTGATTCCCTGGGATTCCAGAAAATGGACACATCTAAACCGCAAACATTAAAGCAGGACCTCTTTGGAGCTTCATGAGACTAAAGAGAAACAGGTTTTTGACTGCCTAGTGAACCTGGGATCAGAGGAGAGCCCCACCCTTGCTGAGACCAAGGGCTGCAGAAAAGCTTCTAACTGAAACTCCTTACTCCCTGATCAGAAGTAATCCTTAAAGATTCCATCCCATTTTTTAAAGAAGGAAGCCTGACCTATCAGGACTCTGAAAGTGCCCCCCCCCCCAACCTAGGACCTTATAGCAACTGTGCGGCTGAGGAATTTATGAATCACCCTGTTACAGAGTGATCCACTTGCAGGGCCTGAAGGAACTGCTTAAAAGACAATAATTCACCTCTAGCAATAGGGTCCCCTCCTTTCAAACTGCTTTACCCTGTTCTCTATTCTCCCAACCCCCCAAACTGGCCCTCATTCCCCCAAAACCAGCTGCGTGCAACTAGCCCCGTACAACTTCCCTTAGCCTCAAAAATGATCCTTGTGCATCTGCCCCACCCTCAAAAAGAATCCCTTGGAACTGCCCCCCCCCTTCCCCACATACTGCCTGCTACTACCTGCTACCTAGCCAACGTCTCTACTCCTATCTCCCTCCCACCACTCTGGCAGCAACAGCTGATTGGTCTGACTGCAACCTTCCTGTTTACTGCCACTACTTCATCTAATATTGCTTTCCACCATTGTGATGCTTTTCTGTCCCATCCCTTGATCTAGATCTCACCAGTGCAGGTCCTGATTCTGGTGGCTGTTTTCTGTTTTCATGGGAGATTAGCTGGTTTGGAGGCCGGCCTAATTTTGGAAGGACTTTTTCTAGCTGTTCTAGAGCCTGGGCAGGAGGAAGAGAGCTGATTGGAGGGAGGGGGTAAAGCCTAGGATGGTGATGAGCAGAATGTCAAGAGAGAGCAGAGCTAGATGTGAGCTTGGGAGTAGAGGGAGGGAAAGGGAGGATTGGAAGGAGGGAGAGAGAAGTGGGGTTGCAACCAGGGGGAGAGAGAGGGAACAGGAAAGGTGCAGGAAATGGAGAGAGAGGGAGAACCTTAAGAGAGGGTTTGAGAGAGAGGCAAATAGAAAGATGGAAGAGACGGAGGGAAAAGGAAAGGGAGTTTATCCTAGGAGGGAAGTGAGACAGAGCTGTGAGGATGAAGGGTATCCCAGATATGAAGATGGGAGGAGAGAGATGGTTAAGGATCAAGACTAGGAAGGTATGAGAGACATCTGAAGGGGGTTGATGTCTGCAGGGGTGGGGGTTGAAGGCTGGGCCTTGTGATGCACTTTTACAACACTCCCAGGGAGGTAATTCTAAATAAAATTTTTAAAATTCACTCTTTGAATAATAACTGTTTATAATGTATTTTAAATTATTATTCAGGTAACGATTATATTATACTTTTTCGACAAATAATATGTGCAGAATTTTGTTCAATTTTTAATTTTTGTGTACAGAATTCCCCCAAGGGTATTTTGTGCAGTTTTCATATTGATCTTTTTAACCTCTTTGGAGTTATTTGTGGGGCCAGACCTGATTTTTTCTAGTGGCTTCTACTGAACAGTCTGTAATGCATTTTCTTGCATTTACTAAATTGAACCATTTAGAAACTTCAAGCTGTCAACAGATGCACACACTATCTGAAGAGAATAATAGAAATATTTGCTCAGAAAATTTGATTGATTCAATAAAACGTATGTGAGCAAACCTTTTAACATAGCTGACATTTAATTAGGTTGATTTGCCCTTAAGAAGACAGTTAAACATAAGCCTGATCTATAAAAATGAATATAAATAAGCTTGAAGAGAGGTGAGAAATGCTGGGTGAATTGTTCATTTTTACCAGGACTTTTTTGAGGGGATACTCAGTGATATGGAGTGCCGGCACCTTCTTTATTGCCTGCTAAAATTGACCCACTGTCCTCATGTATTCATGAAAAAGCCCTCTGTTGTGCCGCCCCCCCCCCCCCCCCCATTGTCACCGCTGGCACCTCTTTCAGCACTTACCCTCTGTCTCCGGGGCTGCATCATGGTTTAATTCTGCCCAATCGCTGCATATGTCCAATTTATACAAAACTGGAAGTCTGGGGCAGAAGCGGCCGATTGGGCAGAATGAAATCGTGCCCAGATCCTTTCTTGTTTGGCAACTCCTAATGTGGAACCTAGCATTGTGCATTTGTAGTTTGGGTTAGTCTCCCCTACATGCATCACCTTGTACTTGTCCACATTAAATCTCATCTGCCTTTGGAATGCCCAGTCTCACCAGGTCATCCTGCAGTTTCTCACAATCCACGTGATTTGATAACTCTGAATAATTTGGTGTTATCTGCACCTTGCTGCTTGTTCCCAATTTCAGATTGTTTATAGATATGTTAAAAAGCACCAGTCCAAATACAGATCCCTGGGGTACTCCACTATTTACCTTCCTCCATTGAGAAAATTGACTATTTATCCCTACTCTTTGTTTCTATCGCTGATCCAGTTTTCAATCCACAAAAGGACATAGCCTCTTATTCTATATTCTATATATTTTTTTAGCTTCCTTGGGAGTCTCCGATGTGAGACTTTGTCAAGCATTTTCTGAAAATCTGAATACACTGAACATAAGAACATAAGATATGCCATAGTGGGTCAGACCAAGGTCCATCAAGCCCAGTATCCTGTTTCCAACAGTGGCCAATCTAGGTCATACGTACCTAGCACTATATCAACTGGTTCACTTTTATCCACATGCTTATTCACACCTTCAAAGAAATAGAGCAGATTAGTGAGGCAAGACTTCCCTTGATTAAATCCATGCTGACTTTGTCATATTAAACCATGTCTGTCCATGTCCAGTAATTTTGTTCTTGATAAGGGTTTATAACATTTTGTTCAATGTTAGCCTCACCATTCTGTAGTTTCCCGGATTATCCCTGGAACCCTTTTTAAAAATAGGTGCTATGTTGGCCACCCTCCAATCATGTGGTACCATAGATGATTTTAATGATAGGTTAAAAAATCACTAAAAGTAGCTCTGAAATTTCATCTTTGAGTTCTCTCAGCACTCTTGAACGTATACCATCTGGTCCAGGTGATTTGCTGCTCTTTTGTTTATCAATTTATTCTACTACTTCTTCCAGGTTCACTGAGATCTCATTCAGCTCTTCTGACTCATCACCATGAAATACCCTTTCTGCCATGGGTAACTTCTAAAGTAAAGACCGAAGCAAAGAATTCATTTAGTTTCTCAGCTATGGCCTTGTTGTCCCTGAATGCTCCTTTTAACCCTTAATCATCTAATGGTCCAACTGGTTCCTTCCCCAGCTTTTTGCTTTGTATGCACCTGAAGAAATTTTTATTGTGAGTTTTTGTCTCTGTGGCAAGCTTCTTTTCAAATTCCCTTTTTGCCTTCCTCATCAGGGCCTTGCATTCAACTTGCTAGTGCTTATGCTGTTTCCCATGGTCTTCATTTGGTTCCTTTTTCTATTTTTTTAAAAGATGTTTTTGGCTCTAATAGCTTCTTTCACTTTGCCCTTTAACCAAGCTGACTATCGTTTGGCCTTCCTTCCACTTTTCTTAATGTGTGAGATGCATCTGGTGTGGGTTTCCAAGATTGTCTTTTTAAACAGTGTCCATACCTCATGTAAACTCTTGATCTTTTCAGCTTTGCAAGAGAGACCTGTCCTCCAGGTGTATCCCTTCTAAGGTTGCCATCTTTTTGAAAGAGGAAAACTTGCCACCTGTTGCAGCCCATGCTCTACCCCTGCCCTATACCATACTCCTGCTCCTGCCCCTTCCTAATTAAGTAATTACACTGGCCTCATCGATGGGGAAGGAGTGCAAGAGGTTGTACTCTTCAACGCCCATTGAGCCACAGTCCCCCAAAACACATGTGTCCTCATATGGTATTAAATCCAAATATATACAGAAACACCCTGCCTCTTCCCCAACAATGGGTGTACAGAAGAGGTAGGGCATTTTCCCATAAACCTTACCAACCAAAAATAATTTCTGATTCTAACATCTAAGTAACAGCAATATAAACCCTCTCAGTACTAGACATATTGTGAAGTAATACATTACTCTTCAAAAGGGTCACTCAAGACCTAGAACAAATTTATCATGCCAGTACAAACTTCCAGACTCACATAAGGATTCTACTTAGGAAAAGGCAGCACTGTATATATTGAAGTGAACCCTAGAATATCAATACCTATTGGATAAACTGAACAAGCCAGATTATTATAGATCACTACATAAAATATTCATGCCAGCAGAATATCTGGCCTTGGTTATACTCATAGACAGGGGTGGCCCAAGGGGGTTCCGGGCCATGTGCAGAGGCTCATTGTGGGTCCTCATTTGCATAATGTTAACATGCGCTAACTTTTAGTAAACATGCCCCGTAATGAGTGTCTGGATAAAGAAAGACTACTACATTTCTACATTACTATACTCCAGTGCCAACCGCCAGGCACATTAGAAAGTACTATAAACACTGCCCATTTAGAACCCATAGCAAACCCGCCGTATCATAACAGCACTACCAGGACTCACAAAGCACCAAACCCTACCTATCAAAAGGCAACACTGCAAATATTAAACCAATACATCTCAGAGAATACCAGTACATCTCCTACTGGGGAAAGAAAACATAGAAACATAGAAATATGACGATAGAAAAAGACCACATGGCCTATCTAGTTTGTCCTTCCATATCAACAACTACAACAGTACCCTTTTTTCCTTTAGAGATCCTCTGTGTTTGTCCCATGCTTTTTTGAATTCAGTTACTGTCCTCATCTCTACCACCTCCACTGGGAGACTATTCCATGGATCCACCACTCTTTCCGTAAAGAAATATTTCCGCAAATCACTCCTGAATCTATCCCCCTTCACCCTCATCGCATGTCCCCTTGTAGCAAAACTGGCTTTCAATTGAAAGAGGCTCTCCCCCTGAACATTTATGCCACGGAGGTATTTAAACATCTCAATCATATCACCTCTATCCCGCCTTTCCTCTAAGGTGTACATATTAAGATCCTTAAGTCGGTCCTCATATGCTTTATAATGAAGACCACTAACCATTTTAGTAGCCACCCTCTGCACCGACTCCATCTTGTTGACATCCTTTTGAAGGTGCGGTCTCCAGAATTGCACACTATACTCCAAATGAGGTCGCACCAAAGACTTATACAGAGGCACTATCACCTCCTTTTTTCTGTTAGCCATTCCTCTCCGTATGCACCTAAGCATCCTTCTAGCTTTTGCCGTCACCTTTTCTACCTGTTTAGCTACTTTAAGATCATCAGACACAACCACGCCCAGGTCCCGCTCTTCTTTAGTGGACAAAAGTACTTCACCCCCTATACTATATTGCTCCCTTGGATTGCTGCAGCCCAAATGCATGACCTTACATTTTTTAACATTAAATCCCAGCTGTCAGATTCTAAACCATTTTTCAAGCTTAGCTAGATCCCTTCTCTAGTTACCTGCACCTTCCTGGGTGTCTACTCTATTGCAGATTTTGGTATCATCCATAAAAAGGCAAACTTACCCGACAGCCCTTTCGCTATATCACTAACAAAGATGTTAAAAAGAATCGGACCAAGGACAAATCCCTAGGGCACACCACTGGTAACATCCTTCTCCTCAGAGTGAGCCTGATTTACCTGTACTCTTTGTCGCCTCCCACCCAACCAATTTTTAACCCAAGCAGTAACTTTAGGGTCCATCCCTTGGGTGCTCAGTTTATTTATAAGTCGCCTGTGAGGAACAGTGTGAAAGGCTTTACTGAAATCGAAATACACCACATCTAGGGCTCTCCCTCGGTGCAAATCCCTGGTCACCCAGTCAAAGAAATCAATCAGATTTGTCTGACAAGACCTGCCTCTGGTGAATCCATGCTGCCTTGGATCCTGTAATCTGCTGGTCTCCAGAAACCTCACTATTTTCTCTTTCAGCAGCATTTCCATTAATTTACTCACCACCGAAGTTAAACTAACCGGCCTGTAGTTTTCAACCACATCCTTACTTCCACTTTTGTGTAAAGGCACTACATGAGCCTCTCTCCAGTCCTTTGGCACCACTCCCGAATCCAACGAGGCATTGAAAATGTCAGTCAGTGGAGCTGCTAGAACGTCCCCAAGTTCCCTCAGTATTCTAGGGTGTATCCCATCCGGTCCCATCGCTTTGTCTACTTTAAGTTGAGCTAGTTTCTCACAAACACAGTCTTCTGAAAATTGTTCAAGATGTCCCTCGCTTCTGTTCCTGTTTGTGGGTGTTTTCTGAGGTCCCGCTCCTGGTTCTTCATCTGTGAACACAGAACAGAAATATTTGTTAAGCAATTCCACTTTATCCTCATCAGCTTCTAAATATTCCTCCCCTTCACCCTTGAGTCTGACAATACCTCTTTTGCCTTTCCTCTTCTCACTAACATATCTGAAAAATGCCTTATCCCCCCATTTTATTGCATTGGCTATTTCCTCCTCTTTTTTAATCTTTACTTTCCTGACTACTTTGCTAGCTTCTCTAAGTTTTTCCAAATATAGATGCCTTTCTTCCTCTCTCTGTGATCTCTTGTATTTCATGAAGGCCTCTCTCTTTTTCTTCACTTTCTCAGCTACCCCTTTCGAAAGCCATAGCGGTCTCCGTTTCCTTTTACCTTTATTTACCATTTTAACAAAAAGGTTGGTTGCCCTTAAAAATATCTCCTTTCAGTTTTGCCCACTGTTTTTCTACATCCCCCAGCTGTTCCCATCCCGCTAACGACTCTCTGAGGTATTGACCCATCTTGGCAAAGTTAGTCTTCCTAAAGTCTAAGACCCTCATCTTTGAATGGATTCTAACAGCCCTAGTCCTAATACTGAACCACACCATCTGGTGATCACTGGATGCAAAATGATCTCCTACTATAACATCAGAAACACTTTCACCATTGGTAAGCACCAAGTCCAGTATGGCCCCTTCATGTGTGGGGTCTGTTACCAGTTGCTTGAATAGTTCTTCCTGTAGAGAATCCAGGATCTCTTTACTTCTAGATGATACTGCAGCAGGAATGTGCCAATCAACATCTGGCATATTGAAATCCCCTATCCGTAGCACGTCCCCTTTCCTAGCAATGCTGCGTATGTCTTCAATTAACTCTCTGTCCACCTCTTCCTCTTGTGAGAGAGGTCTGTATATCACACCAATGCAAATAGATTTCTCTTTCCCTCTTTCTAGTTTAACCCACAATGCCTCCTCTCTCCCTTTTAAGCTCTGTAATTCCAAAGCTTTAATAGTATTTTTTACATATAGTGCCACTCCTCCTCCCCTTTTTCCTACCCTGTCCTTTCCGAATAAAATATAGCCAGGTATAGTTACATCCCAGTCATGGTTTTCTGTAACCATGTTTCTGTAACTGCCACTAAATCCAAGTCGGCCACTCCCACCAAAGCTTCAACATTGGGGATCTTATTCCCCATGCTACGGGCATTTATACACACTGCTTTCCATATGTTACCCCTGTAACCCATTTCCATAAAGGTATTTAATGCATCACTTACCTGGGGGCTTTCACTTACCTGGGGGCTTTTTTCACCCATCCCCAATGAATCTAGTTTAAAGCCCTCTTCAGTAGATTAGCCAGTCTACTACTGAAGATGCGTTGAACTTTCTTGGACAGATGGATGCCATCTCTGCTCTGCAACCCTTGGAACAGCATCCCATGGTCTAGGAAACCAAAACGCTCTTGATGACACCATCCATGCAGCCATGCATTCATCTCCAGGATGTGAGCCTCTCTGCCTTGGCCTTTACCCTCAACAGGGAGGATTGAAGAGAACACCACCTGTGCACTGTCACCAGCACCCCTTTTTGGCCCTGTTAGGTGCCCACCTAGGGCCGTGAGGTGTGGGTTGCCTTATTAAAGAAATAGTCAGTAGCCGTGTAATTAAGGCAAAAGAAATAATTCGGGTTTTATTCCCCGTCCCACATAGGATTCTTTATGAACAGCACAAAGGAACACAAAAGAAAACTGTTTCTTCACAGTATAGAAAATAAACTCTTCGCCAGCACAATGTATCACAGAACTCTTGCTTGCCTGGCTAACATAGGGTGTAATTTCATCAGACAGACAAAGTGTGCAATCCATGGAATCCAGTTCTATATCACACTCCTGGTTTTCCCATTGCATCTGCTCATGGTCTGTATTTGGAGGCACATAACAGTCTTTACAACTGAAATCCTCACAGCTCTTCCCTTGAATGACACTAGTTATTCTATTTGGTAAGTGCTCTACATCAAAAGGGTTCAAGAGTCCTGTGCTAGGAACTGTATCTCTCAGGTTCCTTCTCCAATAGGGATTTTCCTCCCAATTACTGGGCTTTGTTCTGCTGGCAATGCCTGGCTTTTTCCCTCTAGCTACAACAGGGTACTTAGCTTTTGTCCCTGGGTAATGAGCTTCTCTCTCTGGGCTTTGGCTGGCTCCTCTCCAAGGCTTCCACGTCTCTGTAGCCGGGTCCAAGCTAAAATCACTTTCTGAAGAGAGTCTGTATCTGCTGCCTCTTGCTACCGGGACACTTCCTTTACTTCCTGGTTCTAGCAAGGTCTGCTGGTTGAGAGGACTTCCTTCCTCTTGGTTACTCACTCTCCAGTGACCGAGGCCCCCTCTGGCTTGGGAGACTCCTCTGCAGCTACAGCCTGCTCCACCCTTTGGCTTCTGCTCCTGCCTTTGCTGCCTTGGCTCCAGCCCCTCCCTTTGCTCCTCTACTGGGCTTTCCCTGTAGTTTTTATGCTCCTGTTCTCTGCACGTTGTAAGTGCCCTTCCACTCAGGTGAGCTTGATTAGCCTTTTGGCTTTCTGCTGCGTCACCTTTGGTGAATGGAAAGTTTTCTCCACTATACTTGGGCTTTTTGAAAGCTGAATATGTTTGCTGCCTATGTGTTTGTGAGGTAAGCTCTTCCTCTTTTCCTATTACCATAGGCTCTGAGCTAGCCATTTCCTCATATAACATAGGCTCTGTACTAGTTACCTCATCACAGCACCTAACTGCTTCACCCTCTGTCCCAGAGCCATGAAGTCACTTTTGATACTCTCAGAGGGATATGTGGCAGTATCATTTGTTCCGACATGGATTAGCAACATTGGGTAATAGTCAGTGGGCTTGATGAGTCTTGGCAAACTCTCCATAACATCTTGGATTTTGGCACCAGGCTGACAGCATACCTCTCTGGACATCAAGTCTGGTCGGCAGATAGATGCCTCAGTACCCCTCAGAAGAGAGTCACCAAACACCACTGCCCTTCGCTTCCTTGTGGTCACTGATTCTGCAACTTTGGGGTACTTGAGCTCTGGTTCTTCCCTTTCCAGGGATGCTTTCACCTCCTCCACTTTTAGGGCTGCATAATGATTCTCCAATTCAAGGGCTGGAGAAGTTGGATGGGTGATTCTGCAGGCCCTAGTGAGTTGTGTCCAACCTTTGTCATTCTGTTGGCACCCATCTTCTCCTCTGCTAGCGAACTTGGATGTTTCAAGAAGCATCTCATCAGTGTACTTCTCACTGTCTTGAATGCTCCTCAGCCTCGCCACCTCCTCTCTGAGTTCCTTCACTTGTTTCCTGAGAACTTTAGCATGCAGGCACCCTGCACATGGAACCGGTCCTTCAACTGGCATTGGGACCTCTGTCTGGACAGAGGCAGAAGCTATAATGGGGGCAACAGCTTTAGCAATACTATTTTTCCCAGCCATTGTTATGTTCATGGAGCTTAGGTATCTGTTAATGCAAAAGAGAGAGATCTACCAAAGTACCAGCCGGTTTCCCAGCTGTCCTTTCAGATAAAAAGCAGTTAAATCACTTTAATTATATTCAAAATGTGCTGTTCCAAGTCCCTGTGCTTTGTTAAATGGGGAGGTGCCCTATAATGCAAGACTGTTCACTAGGGGTGGGTGGGAGTTGGGGTGGGTAGGGAGGAAACTAACTCCTGATTAGGTGTCAGCAGTTCCAGTTTAAAAAAATACCAGAACCTTTTAAGAGCTCCCAGTCAGAGAGCTAGCAATTTAATAAAAGTGAACCCTCAAACGTTTGACCTATAGCGCCCCTGTTTGGAATGCCTCAACAGGGCAGGGTTCTGAAGCCTTTTATGCAGGCCTCAGCTGCTCTCAGTTCATTCACCGGCTAATCAGGCCCACTAACTCCTGATTAGGTGTCAACAGTTCCCAAAAGCTGAGAAGGTTACTGAAGTTTAAAACCTACTCTGCTAAAGAAAATATTGCCACTAAACCACTAAAAAGAATGTAACTTTGCTTTAAAA
Source organism: Ichthyophis bannanicus (assembly GCA_033557465.1). Lineage (NCBI taxonomy): Eukaryota > Metazoa > Chordata > Amphibia > Gymnophiona > Ichthyophiidae > Ichthyophis > Ichthyophis bannanicus. The sequence continues at coordinate 553,806,722 of CM066033.1, forward strand.
ATATACCAGAACCCTTTTAAGAGCTCCCAGCTGTGAAATCAAAAGTACATGAACAGAATACCTAGCTTGGTTATACATGCAGAACATAGACCCATCACCAAACAAAGAACAAGAGATCACAATTTAGAAATAGGAAGACAGTAATTAAACTGGGAACCCCAAAAGACATACTTGGTATGTACAACAACACTGGAGAAATAAAACTATAAATAAATTTCTTCTTGTACTAAACAAAAACTCAAAAATGTTAGCGATGCACATTTTCCAAAGCTGACGTATTCCATTTAATAAATTCAGAATAAAAAGTATTTCTACCTTTTGTTGTTTGAGCATTTTATTTTTCAGTTGCAATTGCTCCAGTCATTTCTGGTTTCTTTGTGTCTTCTGCTAACTCTCCATTTGTCCTTTCTTCCTGTTGTCCATTTGTCCTTTCTTCTCTCTTCTAGATTTTTTCCATTCACCTTCTACATCTGCTTTAACATACTGATCTTTCTCCTTTTGCTCTTTCCTCCATTTCCTTCTTTATTCCTTTTATATCCACTCAAATTTCAACCTTCCATCCTCAATCCCCACTTACTCTCCAAATACCCAGCCAATCATAGTCCCATTTTCCCATCCCCCCGCATCAGCCCATTTCCAGTCCTAGCCCCCCATCAGCCCATTTCCAATCCTAGCCCCCCATCAGCCCATTTCCAATCCTAGCCCCCATCAGCTCATTTCCAGTCCTATCACACTCCCCCATCGGCCCATTACCAGTCCATATCCCGCCATTGACCCATTTCCAATCCTAGCCCCCCATCAGCCATTTCCAGTCCTATCCTAGCCCCCAATCAGCCCATTTCCAATTCTAGCCCCCCATCCGCTATTTCCAGTCCTAGCCTCCCATTAGCCATTTCCAGTCCTATCCTAACCCCCCATCAGCCATTTCCAGTGCTAGCCCCCTATCAGCCTATTTCTAGTCCTATCCTAGCCCCCCCCCCCTCTCTGAAGAGCCCTGCGCCTGTCTGAGAGACTTCAGAGGGAGCCGGGGAGGCCAGCTTACCTCTGCACAGTGCTGAAGAGCAGCATGTTCCTTCACTCCCGCTGTGTTCTTGTGAAGTGTACTGAGTGCCGGAGAACACAACGCATGAGAACACAACGCAACTGAAGGAACACGCTGCTCTTCACTCCAACGCTGTGCAGAGGTGAGCCGAGGCCTCGGGCCTCCCTGGCTCCCTCCAAAGCCGGCTCTGCAAAACCCACCTAGCGGAATGAAGTTTGCACGGGGCCCTCTGTGAAAAGCATTCTCGCACAATGGACTGGCCGGCCCTGCGCATAGAAGACAGACAAAGCCTCCCTAAATGCAGAATAAGTATCATAAATTGACAATGGAAATATGTAGATAAAAATTAAACTGAAACCCCAAGAAACCAGACACTGCATGCAGTGCAAAACCAGAGAAATAGAAAGAGATGTATTTCCCCCTGTAATGGCAGGGCTGGTGTTAGGAGGGTGCAACCAGGGCAATTGCCCTAGGCCGCCAAATCAGAGAGAGTCCCAAGTCTTCCTGAAGCTGAAGAAGGCACAGCATGCTAGCGAGCTTTGGGGGTTACCTCCCAAATTTCTGTCCTGGTCCCTTCCCAGATTTTTCCTTTGTGCTGGCTCTAGCCACTTCTTAACACCAGTCCTAGCAGATGTACATTCCAGAAACTGACATATTCCAATTACCAAATAGAAAATAAAATTCATTTTGCTGCCTTTGTTGTCTCTACCTAGTTACACCTTTTTCTAATCATGTTGATCTCTGGCTCTGTTTTCTCCTTTCCTCTGTCTTAACTCTGTTTCCAGGGTCATCTGTCCATTTGCAATTTCGTCTCTCTCCTCCTGTCTTTACTTTCTCACCTATATCCATCTCTAACATTGATCTCTATTTCAGTTTTATTCCTTAATTTTTCAGCTTATCTATTCAAATTTCACTTCTCCTTTGTATCATTCAGTCCTCAATCTCCCTCTTTTTACTGCATCTACCTACAGCTTTCCATTTCTTTTCCTGACCCTAGCCCTTTCATTCCCCATCTCTCTCTCCTTCCCAAGCCTCTTATTCCCCAGTCTTTCACTAACTCTCCTCTCTGTCTCCTCCCCCAATATCCATCATCTCTCCTCTCTCTCCCCTCCCCATCCAGGGTCTCTCTTCACTTTGGGGTCTATTCTGAGCCGTGAATAGCAGGAATGTACACCTTGCCTGGACGTACATCCCCGCTATTCGTCCCACTTGCCGTCCCCATACAAGGCTCCCTGTACAAACAGCAGAGTTGTACGGGGAGCCTTAGATGGGGGCGGGAGGGGGCAGGCGGAAGGCAGAGTGAGGGTGGTGCATGGGCGGGCTGTCACCCTGGATGTACAAAGCTGATTCTGAGGTCGGCGCTGTACGTCTGAGGTAGGCCAGTCAGAGGTGGAATAAGTTCCCCTGGTCACGAGGTAGCAGCAGCGGCCAGTGGGGACATAATGGAGCCGTGGGCCATGTGGCAGGATGCCATGGCATTGCGGCTCCATTATGGAACCAGGCTGAGTTAGCCGGGTATGCGGCTGGTCATGCGGCTGATCAGAATCAGGGCCAGCCTGCACATCCAGGCCAGTAGACCTGATTCTGATCCCACGGGGGTGAATCGGGTCTACAGCTGTACGCCCCAGTTCTGCCTGGCCACGCAAGGAGCTGGACATCCAAAAGGGAATAGACCTCCACATGTCCAGCATGGGCTGTCTTTCTGGTCCCCCCATGTGCAATATTTCCTCTGTCTGTCCCCCTAGTTCTCCTGCTGTAGCAAAGTGCAATCAATGAATAAGTCCAGGAGTCAATAGACAGGGTCCAAGTCAGTTTATTGTGCACAAGGCCCAGTCAGTCAAGCTTCAAAAGGTACTGAGTGGAGGTTTCTACAGAGACATAACTTTTTATACTGCTTTTTCAGTTTGATACATGAAAACGTTCTATTGGTTCTAGCTCGATACATACAAACTTCTCATTGGTTATACATTCCCTTCATTTGTCCAATTAGAAATCCCTCCGGAATCTAGCAACCGGCCCCCTCCTCTAGGATTGCTTGAACAATGGTATAGTCTTGACTTGGTAACTTTTCTACTGCAAGGTTAACTTCGGCTTCTGGAATGCATATACTGTTACTTTCTGGTTCTTTCACATACAAGAGAATAATAGAAGACTTATGCATTCATAAAAACTTCTTATTAAGCATTTTAAAACATCTTTTTCATTTTTCATAGATTTATAGTTCTTTTCTAGCTGTTCTGGAAATTAGGATCCAGGCCTAACTTACAGGCCTTTCATAGTGGCAGGCTATGCTAGGCCATAGCCTACCTCATTCCCCCCTTTGATTATTCTCACTTGCAAGTGAGGAAGGGTGAGAATTAAATCACTCATTAGTCAATTTGTACATTATACAGGTGTAATAGCATCAGCGTTTTGGGGTATAGGGTGATATCGCCACATAGCTAATACTTTTGTAGCTGCCTTCCGCTCAATAGTGTTATCAAGTGATGATGTTATCATGCGTAAGCAAAGGGGTAAAAGACAAGGGAGCAATAAGCACATGGCTAATATGAATAAGACAATCAACATAAGGGATTTCAATCCACCCATCCAGGAAAACAATGACCCAAACCACCCATCCATCTTTAAACTGTGCCATGTCTGGACAGGCACAAAAGTCTGCTCTCTCATCTGGATGGCTAAGTCTTCAACTACATGTCCATTATTATCAATCTGCAAACAACAATTACTTAGATTCAGTTTCCCGCATACTCCACCTTCAGCTGCTAACAAATAATCTAAAGCTAAACGATTCTGATAAATGGCCGTGCGCATTTGCGTACTTTGCTTTGCTAGAAGGGTTAGTGCTTTGCTAGTTTCATTGGTTATTATTTCAACAACAGCTTGCAAACGATTATTCGATTAATCATATAAACAGGGGTATGATATCCCCAAGTCCCATCCTGCTCCCAAGTAGCAGGTCCATAGTATGCAATGATTCTCTCTGGTGGCCATTCATCACCTTCCCATTTGTCCCATTGGCCTATTTTCAAGGCCTCTTTCAGTTGTCGACTCCGGTACACAGGATATCCCAGCTGCTCTCCTTGGGATGTAGTGTCCCCCGCAGCCCCCTCTGGTGGCGGCGTAGTGTTTCCACCGGAGGCTGGGGAGCGCATAAGATTTGGGGTATCAGGGTTGGCCAGTTGCGAGGGTCATAAGGTAGCGGTCCTTCGTGCCAACCTCGTTGCCAACTTCCCAATAAAGTGACTTCACAGCCAAGTGTAGGGAAAAAGGAAAAAGGCTTTTACTTCTCCTTTGCGCAATATGGTTCAAAATATACGGTTCAGAAAGTAACAGGGCTGTAACAATCCTTACATCAGGTGTCCACATATATAAAACGGTCAAAGTAACAACTGTTAATCTCCACAGTAACTCAAAACATAAGGTATCCTGTATTCACTTCATACCTTCTTTAACTCCAAACAGGATTATAGTTTTCCTACTGTACAATAAACGCATTCCATGGGTTTCTTCCGCCTCCTCACCCCCAGATTCCACTGGCAGCCATTCCATGTCCGAGAGTTCTGAATCGGAAGCTTCAATGGGGCCGAGTTCTGGCTTTTTGAAAGCGTGCCAAACCGTGTTCCAATGCTTGTTTGTCAGCTTGGGGCGTCGGTTCTTGGCTATAGGATAGAACCCTGGCTGTTCATCTGCTATGGTTTTTAAAAACTCTCTTGTCCCAACCTTTAGCATTAACAGTTTTCTTCCTGGGGAAATCATCTGTTATTTTCTGCTTTAAAAGTGTCATTATTATACTGATAAAATCCTCTCTTCTGCTTTTCTCCTATGCTGGGTTTAGGCACACAATCACAGGCAATGACTGTTTTACCTTTGAGCTTTCTGTAGTCTCTTCCAGAAAAGGCTTGAGGCCTAGCCTGATTATCTTCTAATTCTTGCTGGCTCAAGTAATCCCCCCGGGTCTCTCTTTCTCTAGAGTGTGGATAAACTTCTTTGGGGTAGGGCTGCAGCTGATGCCCTCGGCCTTTGCTTCCACTCCCGTGGCAGTTAGCTAGTGGCCGCGCCCTCTCAGCTTTTCCCTGTTCACCAGGCCTCTGAGTTTTCCACCCTTCTCTCTGATTACTTTTATAGAAATCTTTAAGAGTACCTTTCTCTTCTTGAGTATCCTTTTCAGCTGGATATCTTTCTCTCAGATCGTGGCTTAGCCCTTCTCTCTGGATAGGGCTTTCTCTCCAGCTGGATGGGAGAGCACCTTCTTCCTTGACTGCTCTCTGCAGTGCTGCTCCTTGGAGTTGTCTTTGGCCTGCTCTCCGGCCTACTCCTCGGCCTACTACTTGGTCTGCTCTCCAAGTTGGTTCTTGGCCTTCTCCTTGGCCTGCTCTTCGGCCTGCTCTTTGATCTCCTCTTTGAACTGCTCTGTCCCTGCTTAAATCGGGACTGACTGATTCTAAGTCCTGCCCATAGAGGCGTGGTTTCTCTGCATCCAAGCTGGCTCTCCTGCTCCCTCTATGTGGGCCTTCAGGATATTGCAACTGAAACTTGTTTTTTTCTAAATTTAAAACTTTTTTTCTTTCTGCCAGAGGGTCCGCTGCATCACACATCCCCCTTCTTAAAATATTACGGGCTGGGGGAAACTCTTCACCGCAGCACGTAATACATGACCTAAAGTCAGCTTTTCTCTGCTGCTTGCGACCCATGTGTGACTCGCTTGCTGTTTACCGGCACCCTGTTAAGGTGATATCCATGCTCGGTATGCGTCCACAGCACGTCCCGTTCCTGCCAAGGTCGAAGAAGATTGGCATGGTAAACCTGTTCCCGTCCTTTGGAGTTTCGCACAACATAGGAAGTGGTGCCCACCGGGTGGACGACGGTATGGGGACCCTTCCACTGGTACTCAAATTTAGGAGCCGGCCCGGGTACTAGAACCACTACCTTCTCCCCGACTTTTAAATGTCTTGGCTTCGTCCGTCTGTCGTAGTAGTGCTTCTGTTTCTTTTGGCTCTCTTTAAGCTTCTCCGTAGCAAACCGGGAAGTTCGCTCCAGTGTGTTCTCAAGTCTCGTAGGAATAGGGTACACCTACTTCCTCCTCCACTGGTTCGATCCACTGTTCTTTCAATACGTCTAGTATACCTCTAGGCGTCCGCCCGTACATGAGCTCATACGGTGATGTACCTAATGAACTTTGCTTTCTTTCCCAGCAGGCATTTCCCAGCAGGCATTTCTCTGTTCAAGGCCCGTCTCAGCATCTGCTTTATGCTTTGGTTTAGACGTTCCACCAACCCATTGCATTGGGGATGTAGGCTGCTGTCTTTACATGTCGGATCCCGAATGCCTCCCAGACTTGGGCGAGGTATTTTGATAGAAAATTACTTCCTCTGTCTGTCAAGACTTCTTGCGGGAATCCGACCTCGCAGAACAATTTGACCATCTCCGCTGCAATCGCCTTAGCAGAGATATTCCTTAGGGGTACTGCCCAGGGGAATCGCGTGGCCTGGTCAATGATCACCAGGATATATTGAAAGCCGCGCGGAGTCTTGATAAGGGGTCCGACGATGTCCATGGCCAGTCTTCTAATGGGTTCCGCTATTACAGGCATCGGAACTAGCGGCACTCCCGCTGGTCGGTGCGTTGTAACCCTCTGGCAGGACGCGCAGGACTCGCAAAAGAGGGTGGTCTCCCGGAAAACGCCTGGCCAGTAAAATCTTGCTAAAATCTGGTCCAGGGTGCCCTGTGAGCCTTTATGGCCCCCTGTGGGATGGTCGTGGGCTAGACGCAGGACGGATAGCTTAAACTTGCTTGGAACGACCAACTGCCTACGAACCAGTCCAGTCCGCACATCTTTGCTTTCTCTGTAAAAAATTTCCTCATCCATTACGAACCTGGGGTACGTCTCACAGTCTTCCTGGGCCTGTTCGATCGCCCGGACCAACGCAGGGTCTGCCCTCTGCTCCATTTTAAAGGAGGGAAATTTTCCGATTACCTCCGCGGGTATCCAAGGCATACCTCTTCCTGCCTCTAACTCTGCTTTCCCCCGGGATCGACTTCTCCTCTCTCCCCTTCGGTCAGCTTTAGGTTTTCGTCCCTTTCGTGCTGGGTCCCCTATTAGCTCATCATGCGAAGGGAGATCTTCTAGGGCAGCCTCTTTTGAACAAGAGGGCTTCTCACCATCCTGGGAGTGGGCCCTTGTGGAGACTAGAGCCTTAGTTTCCCTTGTATCCCTCTCCATACCATTCAGCTGGGGTAGGGGAGCTTCCGACCGATCAGGGTGTATGCGAGTGGAATCTGGTTTTACTTGAGGTAACAAACCTTCTTTCAACGTTTTTCTAAATTGTGGCCAATCTCGGCCCAGGACCAAGTCCTGCGGTAACTTTGGGACTACTGCAATTGGCACTTCCTTTACAATGCCCATACCTTTTATCCACAATTTATAAATAGGATAGCGTGTGGCTGCTCCATGCACGCACTTGATTTTCACATACCCTTCTGGAGATTCTGGAACCGAGAGTCCATGAGCCTGGATCGTCGACCATAATTTCTTAGAAAACCATGGTCTGGTCGGCTCCAGAATCCAATAAGGCTTGTACACTTATACCTTGTATTTTCACATTAATCACAAACCCATCATGCATTAGTCTTGGTGATTCTCCTACCAAGGCAGTACGTACATGACATTCATATTGTACATGTCCCTTCTTACCGCAAGCAAAACATTTTCTTGAACTCTCTTTGTTTAGGGGCTTGTTACTCTGCCACCTACCACCTGGAGGACGTGAGGGACTCTCCCTTCCTTGGGCCTCCAACCCCATGGCTATTCGTGGGCCTGCCTTAGGCTGGGTCACTTTTTTGGCCTCTAAGTATCTCTCCGTGAGTGCTATTGCCTCTGTGGTATTGCAACAATTCTGGAGCATCAAAACGTTTTGCACTCTACTAGGTAGGGCATTCATGTACTGCTCCAGAATTATAGCATCCATGAGTGTACTTATGCTCTTTCCTTTCGGGCTGCAACCACTTATAAGCTAGGCTACGTAATCTGTGGCCTAGTGCCTTAGGTGTCTCATTTGCTTTAAGAAAGGTAGCCCTAAACATTTTATTATACGCTACTGGCGTAAGACCCACACGATCCCTGATCGCTGTTACCACATCGGTATATGAATTCGCTAACTCTGGGGGCATTGACCTGTAGGCCGCCAGTGCTTCACCCGTGAGTGATGCCGCTAGGCGTATCGCCCACTGCTCCTCTGGCCATTTAGCCGAATGTGCAATTCTAGCAAATGTGTCCAAAAAGTCATCAATGTCATCGCTCGGACTGAGTTTACCAATCATCAAGTCTGAACAAGACCAGTGTCCAAGGTCAGCGTTTACCATTCCGGCGAGTGATGTCTTCTCTGCTTTGCTCTGAGCCAGTTCCTGCCGCTGCTGCGCAAGCCATGTGTTCATAGTCTCTATGACTGGCTGTTGCTGCGCTTGCAACCGCCTTCAGTGCTTGCTCTTGGCTTTGTTGTGCCAGCTCTGCCTGCTTGCTGAACTGGTGTGCCACCCAGGCACACAGTTCCTTGGGCTCCATCGTACCTGTTGGAAAACAAACAGAGACAAACCCAAGTGTGGCTCCTCACAATATTTTTCCTCACACCCCTTTTTTTTTTTTTTTTTTTTTTTTTGACTTCCCCAGATATCCAACACTAGGTAGGCTTATATACACCTTACCTTGCTCTAGTGTTGCGTCAGCTTTGGGGAATATGTATAGTCATCCAAGGGTTGCTCCACTGCTTCTGGACTCACCAGAGGATCTCCCTTCAGGATTTTTTTTGTTCTCTCTTTTCCACTCCGGTCCGGATTCCAGGACTCCGCTCCGTGTTTTCAACTCCGGTCCGGCCTTTTTGTATCCGCTCTGCTCCTGGTTTTCCTTCCAGTCCAGTTTTTGTTGCAGGACGGTTCGGGTTTTACTTTTTTGAGAGCTTTTTTTTTTTTTTTTTCAGAAAAAAAAAAGCTGGTACTTTCTTTTGTACTGGTATAAATACAGTCCTGTACACTTGAGGGTACCGTAAAGATCCTTAAAACTACACCACTTATGTCCCCCGCAGCCCCCTCTGGTGGCGGCGTAGTGTTTCCACCGGAGGCTGGGGAGCGCATAAGATTTGGGGTATCAGGGTTGGCCAGTTGCGAGGGTCATAAGGTAGCGGTCCTTCGTGCCAACCTCGTTGCCAACTTCCCAATAAAGTGACTTCACAGCCAAGTGTAGGGAAAAAGGAAAAAGGCTTTTACTTCTCCTTTGCGCAATATGGTTCAAAATATACGGTTCAGAAAGTAACAGGGCTGTAACAATCCTTACATCAGGTTCCACATATATAAAACGGTCAAAGTAACAACTGTTAATCTTCACAGTAACTCAAAACATAAGGTATCCTGTATTCACTTCATACCTTCTTTAACTCCAAACAGATTATAGTTTTCCTACTGTACAATAAACGCATTCCATGGGTTCTTCCGCCTCCTCACCCCCAGATTCCACTGGCAGCCATTCCATGTCCGAGAGCTCTGAATCGGAAGCTTCAATGGGGCCGAGTTCTGGCTTTTTGAAAGCGTGCCAAACCGTGTTCCAATGCTTGTTTGTCAGCTTGGGGCGTCGGTTCTTGGCTATAGGATAGAACCCTGGCTGTTCATCTGCTATGGTTTTAAAAACTCTCTTGTCCCAACCTTTAGCATTAACAGTTTTCTTCCTGGGGAAATCATCTGTTATTTTCTGCTTAAAAGTGTCATTATTATACTGATAAAATCCTCTCTTCTGCTTTTCTCCTATGCTGGGTTTAGGCACACAATCACAGGCAATGACTGTTTTACCTTTGAGCTTTCTGTAGTCTCTTCCAGAAAAGGCTTGAGGCCTAGCCTGATTATCTTCTAATTCTTGCTGGCTCAAGTAATCCCCCCGGGTCTCTCTTTCTCTAGAGTGTGGATAAACGTCTTTGGGGTAGGGCTGCAGCTGATGCCCTCGGCCTTTGCTTCTACTCCCGTGGCAGTTAGCTAGTGGCCGCGCCCTCTCAGCTTTTCCCTGTTCACCAGGCCTCTGAGTTTTCCACCCTTCTCTCTGATTACTTTTATAGAAATCTTTAAGAGTACCTTTCTCTTCTTGAGTATCCTTTTCAGCTGGATATCTTTCTCTCAGATCGTGGCTTAGCCCCTCTCCCTGGATAGGGCTTTCTCTCCAGCTGGATGGGAGAGCACCTTCTTCCTTGACTGCTCTCTGCAGTGCTGCTCCTTGGAGTTGTCTTTGGCCTGCTCTCCGGCCTACTCCTCGGCCTACTACTTGGTCTGCTCTCCAAGTTGGTTCTTGGCCTTCTCCTTGGCCTGCTCTTTGATCTCCTCTTTGAACTGCTCTGTCCCTGCTTAAATCGGGACTGACTGATTCTAAGTCCTGCCCATAGAGGCGTGGTTCCTCTGCATCCAAGCTGGCTCTCCTGCTCCCTCTATGTGGGCCTTCAGGATATTGCAACTGAAACTTGTTTTTTTCTAAATTTAAAACTTTTTATCTTTCTGCCAGAGGGTCCGCTGCATCACAGTAGGCAGAAGGAAAAAGGAAGGTTGTATGGTTCCCAATACACATGCACCTCCCCAGTGATGAGGAAGCCTAGCATATGCTCGGGTTCCGCAAATCCAGTACAGTCCAGGTGGTGCTTGCCAGGAATTATATGCTGCTAAGTTAGTCCAAATACTGGCAAGCTTGGGGAATTGAATAAGAGGATTGGGAGGTTCAGTAGTGTTGATGCCGGACCACCAAGAAGTCTTCTTAGTGGTATTGTTGTAAAACTTCTGATTGAGACAGACCAGCTGCCCCACTTCCATATTAAACATAGGTCCATTGCGAGAAAAACATAAGTTACCTACAATAGAGTGAGCCAATACCCATTCACTTGTGGCATTGTGTATATTGGTCTGATTATATGGAACAGAATAGTTCAGTTCTTGTGCCTCCCAAGGCCATTGGTCTCCCATTGTTGTCCCTCCACAAAACAGACAGTCTGTCACATGGAGACTAGATGCAACTGCTCCTGCTAATTCAAGAAATAAGTTCTGGGAGGCAGGAGGAATTTCAAACTCTGATTTCATGGCTTCATAGAAAGAATGATGTATACGATAGGGTGAGGATACATGGGTGTTGGTGTTTAATCGTAGATATAAAATAGTCCCTGGATCTACACCTCCTCCTTCTATACGCAACCCAAACTTGTATCCTTGCTTCCATTGGCTAGGATCGGCTATGAAAAGTTGGAGAGGATTACAAGCTCCTCTTTGACATTTCGTAGGCTCTGACAGTTTAATCTTGGTTAGACTGCCTTTCCGATGATCTCCATCTCGTCCCATAGGTGCATTCTTCCAGGTAGCAAAATATACGCACTCCCATTTTGGGCAAAAGTAATCATGTCAAGATGCAGTGGAGTAGATGGTGGCCGCTGTACTTTTTCCAGTACATTTTCCCCATCCATAGGCTCCCTCTGGACACATATACTTATCATCATGGTAATATGCTCGCTCCCATGACCAGGATGCACATCTGTGGTAAGCATTTTTGTTGATGGCCCCACAAGCATCAAAGTTCAAGATGATAGGTTTGGTGGGATTGGTGAGAGGTTTAGTTATATTCAAGATGACTCTATCCTCGTCATTCCAACGTATCTCGAATGTATAGTAGGATGGATTTTGTCGGGGGTTATAACAAGTCTTACTTTTCCCCCTTCGTACAAATGTTCAATTCAGTACCATTGTAGATACACCGGCTGACTGTACCAGTGCAAGTATAGTAGGAATGATAGAGCAGAGTCTGAGTAATCTTCTGTCCAGTTCGGGTGGTGGTTATGCAAGCTGCACAAGGGGGTAGAGCAAAAGTCTTTTCCAGAATTCCCAAGTTCAGTACTCCCACAAAGCAATAGTGGAAGAACATTATGATTACAGTCTCTGAAAGTTAACTGGAAAGTTGAGGATGATGAAGTTCGCTGAGTTTTCTTCTACTTCTGCTGCGAAGGCCACTCTCACGTGACGTAAATGGTCTCTATAAAGCTGGTTGTCTCCTCAAGGTAAGTCGCAATGGAGTCTCAGGATCATTTACTGACGTCCATTGGCCAGGATCAGGAGCAGCTGCCGGCTTCACTCGACTGTGATGGATCCAGGGTTCGAATTCTGCAACTTTCACTGCGGTGGGTGTTGACAGGATGATGACATATGGTCCCTTCCAATGCAGTGCCAGTGGGGTTTTTCTCCACTCTTTCACCCACACAGACATTCCTGGCTTGAAGGGATGCAGAGGTTCAGTCAGGTTGATGGGTAGTCGGTCTTGTACCCACGTTTGGAGTTTCTGCAAAACAGAACCTAAAGCTAATAGTTCTTGTCTAGTTATTTCAGATCCTATCTGTCTCATGTCTCCTCTTATTCCCTGCACTATGGGTGGAGGTCGCCCATACAAAATCTCAAAAGGGAAGACTCCCAAGGATCTGGTGGGAGCTGAACGTATCCTAAGAAGGGCTATGGGTAAAATCTGGAGCCACTTCAAGTGTGTTTCTTGACAAAGCTTGGATAATTGAGCTTTCAAGGTTCTGTTCATGCATTCTACTTTCCCTGAACTCTGGGGTCTGTATGCAGTGTGTAATTTCCATTTTATTTGCAAAGCTTGAGCTAACTGTTGGGTCACTTGGGATACAAATGATGGACCATTATCTGACCCTATAGTTGACGGTATTCCAAATCGAGGAATAATCTCATGGAGCAATGCCCTAGTGACTTCTCAGGCTTTCTCAGTTCGGGTAGGGTAGGCTTCTACCCACCCTGAAAATGTGCAGACTAACACTAACATATAGTGATATCCATTTGCACGAGGCATTTCAGCAAAGTCTATCTGTATGTCACTCATGGGGTTCACCCCTACTGACTGAATTCTTGGGGGTGGAACAGGACCTTGCTTGGCATTGTTTTTGGCACATGTCAGACATTGCTGTGCCACTGAGGCTGTCAGGGATCCTAGCAATGAAATACAAAAATGGGGTTTGAGGGCTTTTTCCATGGCTGTTTTTCCATAATGTGTGGCTTGATGGAAAGCTTGGACAAAGGCTGGCCCTAGTGCTTCAGGGATGACTGTAGGACCTGGTGGTGGACTATCTTCTGGAGGTGGTAGCACTATCCAACCTTGTTCTGTTAAAACTCCTCCCTCTTTCTCACAATAATAGTCTAACTCTCGTGTAGTGTATCGGGGCGCCCAGGAACTAAGGGGCACAGGGAATAGGGCTGCTTGCATTACAGTATCTTGGGTCCTCACTTGTCCTGTGGTGGCTGCCCTTCGGGCTGTGGCGTCGGCAAATCTATTTCCTTGAGCAATTTCTCCTGCTCCTGCCTGATGACCTCGATAGTGCATGACTGCCACTTGTTTGGGGGCTCAAACAGCATCTAATAACTTCAATATTTCAGACCAATACCTAATGTCCTTACCCCCTGAAGTGATCAACCCTCGCTCTTTATACAAGGCTCCATGTGCATGCAAAGTGGTGAAGGCATATTTGGAGTCTGTGTGCACATTTATGCGGAGTCCTTCTCCTAATGCTAAGGCTCTGGTGAGGGCTATCAATTCAGCTTTCTGTGCAGAAGTTCCTGGGGTCAGGGCTGAGGACTCAACTACCAGATCAAGGGTCACCACTGCATATCCAGCACAACGATGCCCATTGATGATCAGACTGCTCCCATCTACAAAGAAAGTCCTTTCTGAGTCCTCTAGAGAGACATCGGTCAAATCAGGGCGACTTGAAAATACAGTGTCCATGGTTTCTAAGCAACTATGATCAGGTGGCCCAGGACCAATTGGAAACAGTGTAGCAGGATTCAAAGCTTGGCTGACTTTCAACTGTATCCGAGGGTTTTCACACAACATGCTTTGATACTTCAACATTCGTGCATTGGTTAGCCAGAAGTTTCCTTTGTGCTCCATGAGAGTCAGGACAGAATGTGGCACGGTGACTTGAAGAGTTTGTCCTAGGGTAAGTTTGTCTGCTTCGCCCACTAAGAGGGCTGTTGCTGCAACAGCTCTCAAACAGGAGGGCCATCCTTTTGCAACTACATCCAATAAATAAATAAATAAAATTGTTTTGACAGATAAGCTACTGGTCGTTGCCAGGATCCAAGAGATTGGGTCAATACTCCCAATGCGTTTCCTTGTGACTCATGGACAAAAAGATGGAAAGGCTTCTGAACATCTGGAAGACCTAAAGCTGGAGATGACATCAGAGCCTTCTTCAAAGTTTGGAATGCTACATCTTCTTCAGGTCCCCAATCTAGTGGGGATTCTTCCATTCCTCTGGTGGCTTGGTATAGTGGTTTTGCAATCAGGGCGAAATTGGGGATCCATATGCGACAATATCCCGCGGCCCCCAGGAAGGCTCTTACTTGCCTCCTAGTGGTTGGAGTGGGGATGTTACATACAGCTCTTTTGCGTTCTGGTCCTAAATGTCGGATCCCACTGGACAACTGGAATCCCAGATACTTGACTTCAGTTTGGCATAGTTGTGCTTTGGCTTTTGAGACTTTGTATCCGGCATCTTTGAGAAGGTACAAAAGTTCACTAGTAGCTTGCAGGCTTTCACTTTCTGAGTTGGTAGCTATGAGTAAGTCATCTACATACTGAAGAAGAACCCTCTTTCCTGGGTCCACTGGGTAACTTGAAAGATCTTGATTCAGGGCAGCACTAAAGAGAGTAGGTGAATTCTTGAATCCTTGAGGTAATCTGGTCCAGGTAAGCTGACCCCGCCTTCCTGTTGTGGGGTCTTGCCATTCAAAAGCAAATAAGAGTTGACTAGTGGGTGCTAGACGCACACAGAAAAAGGCATCCTTCAAGTCCAGGACAGTGAAGTGAGTAGCCTCAGCGGGTATCAGTCCCAAGAGAGTATAAGGATTAGGTACTACTGGGTGTATAGTTTCAACTGCATCATTTACTCGCCTCAGATCTTGTACTGGGCGATAGTCCCCTGTCCCAGGCTTCTTTACTGGGAGAAGGGGAGTGTTCCATGGTGACTGACATTCTCTGAGAAGTCCATACTTCAGCAGTTTCATCAGATGATGGTGAATTCCTTCAATGGCTGGTCGAGGGAGAGGATACTGCTTTACATGTACTAGTTCCACTCCTGACTTGAGGGTGACAATGACAGGGGCTATGTTCTTTGCTAGGCCAGGTGGATTATCTTCTGCCCAAACTTCAGGTGGGGCTATGAGATTAGTAGGTATACAGGGACTAGTTGACTTTGCTGGGTATGCGCTATAGAACCGCCATTCTTCTTCTCGGGGAACAGTAAGCACCATTAATCCAGAAGGCTTTGGGTTCACAGTCATTTTCATTTCTCCCCCTTCAGCAAAGGATATTTGGGCCTGAAGCTTGGCAAGCATGTCTCGGCCCAGTAGTGGAATAGGGCACTCAGGCATATACAAGAACTGGTGTGTTATCTTCTTTCCCCCTAGTTCACATGTGCAGTTCTGCAAGAATGGTTTTGTGGCTTTATTTCCAGTGGCTCCTATTATGGTGACAGATCGTGAGGACAGTGGAGCTACTGGCTTGGCTACTACTGAATGTTCTGCTCCTGTGTCTACCATGAATTCCATGTATTGGTCCCCTATCTTTAAACTGACCATAGGCTCCTGGGGACCCAGGGTGAACTTGGAGCCCGGTCTGGCCTAGTCTTCATCTATGTCATCCAGGTCATAGCCCGTTGCTACTGCCACTCCCTCAATGGCTTCTTCCCTCTCCTGCTGGAACTGTGTTTGATTCATTCCTCCTCTCCTTCGGAATCTTCCTCCTGGCCTCCAGGGACTCTCTCCTCCCCTCGCAGGAGCGGAGTCCAAATGCGGGCACTCATTTCTCCAATGTCCTTCTTCCTTGCAGTAGGCACACTGATTTGCATCTAATGGAGGCCTTTCACTTCCGCGGCCTCTTCCACGTCCTCTGGTCCTTTGATTAGGGATACCTCCCCCACGTCGTTCGGTTATTGCAGCAGCAAGAAGATCTGCTTTCTTCTTCATCTTTCGTTCACTTTCTCTATCTCGTTCATTCTCACGATTCACAAATACTTTCTGAGCGACTTCCATTAACTGAGCTGTATTCATGCCCGCAAATCCATCCAATTTTTGCAATTTTCGTTTTATGTCTCTCTGGGACTGACTAACAAATGCCGCATTTACCATGCGTAAATTTTCTTGAGCAGCAGGATCATATGGGGTATACAGTCTATAAGCTTCAGACAACCGCTCATAAAAGGCCGCTGGGCTCTCATCTGGACCCTGGAGAACTTCTGATACTTTTCCAATATTCATGGCCCTCTGGCCTCCCCTCTTCAGGCCTTGCACTAAGGCCTGGCGAAATCTGGTTAGGGCCGCTGCCCCCCTTTTGTCATTCGGGTCCCACCCGGGATCTTCATTGGGATATTCTGCAGCTGCGGCCTGCGGGGGATTCACTGCCCCCCTTTCTACAGGGTTCTCTTCTAACCACCGGAGGGCTGCTTGCCCGATCCGGCCTCGCTCCTCAGTGGTGAAGAGGGTGGACAGAAGCTGCCGACAATCGGCCCAGGTAGACTGATGGGTTTGCATAATGCTAGACATTAATTCTGTTAATTCCTGGGGCTTAGCTGTATAGGAAGCATAATGCGTTTTCCAATTTAATAAATCCGTGGTAGAAAAGGGTACATAAACTAAGCTGGTTGGTCCTGGCGCCATTTGGCCCTGATCATTTAAAACAGGAATTCCAGGCACTTGGCGTAATGGCATTAGGTGCCCCGCTTTCTCCTTTTTCTTGGGAGTAACACTTCTCAAGTCGTAAGGCTCCTGAGCACTAATTTCCTTGGTGGGTGACCCTAAACTGGCAGGAGAGCCTCCGCTTTCTATCTCATCAGAAGACTCAAGTCTCCCCGCTGTGCTTGGGCCTGACACGGAACTTTCACTCGGGGTAGGGCGCTTCTTAGGCTGTTACTTTGGTATTTGTTTGGGTTCCTCCTCGGGCTCTTCTTCAAGTTGTGGAGCTGTGGGGACTAATTTCTGTGGGTGCTGGGGTAAACTATCCAGAATATCTGAGGACTCTTGGTCAGAATATACTGGTGGCTTTGCTTCCTTAACTTTTTCTGTGGTTCCCTTAGTAGTGGCTACGAATATTTTACAGTGCTCCTCATAACAGCGCCTCATCCATGATGGCCACCGTTCACATACACTCAACCAGGAATCTATATAGGGGAACTGGTCGGGATACCCTCTCAGTACAAGCTGATGAATTCGTAAAACTGTCTCGAAATCAAAGGTTCCCTCTCGGGGCCATGAAGCAGCTAATGCGTGCCACTCCCTTTCACATAACATTTTTAATCTAGATGAAGTCATTTGTATGCCATAATCTCCCGAAAATCCTTTACGGAAATTCTTGATCATACATGCCAACGGAGTTTGCGTGGACTCCGTCCCTCCCATAATGTAATCTACCTGCCTACGCTGCCTACGTACTCAACGTACCTGCGTACGTTACGTACCCTGCGTCCCTACGTACACGTAATGACGTACAAGACAACGTACAATAAGGATAGGTAGTATGGCTGTAGGTAAGGGGTCCGTACAGCCCACAAAACACTGGGGGGGACAAACACCACTCGCTTCCTCCTGTTCGCGACCTGGGCGCGGTCGCCCGGCCAGGAACTGCGCTACTTAGGAGTCCGCTCTCGCTCGGTCCGTATTTCAAGACCTCTCACTCACACACAAGCATATTTCAACAAAATATCATATTTCAATATTTCAAGTGCCCAGATTTTTCTGACTAACTGACTATTCCAAACAAGAAGGGTCGATGGCTTCAGTTTCCGCTTTCCTTACGCGGAGCTTACTAGGACCGCCCTTATGGGAGGTGATCAGGCTCCCTTGTCTCGCGCACACTCATGCGAGATTTCCCAGTTAGTCTATACCGAATTTACCAAATTGGTCCTGCACTCGCAAGACGCTGTCCCAAGCTGTTCTTTCTGACTACTTTAATCACAAAAATGTCTACTCACCGGATCCGGTCCCCGATACCACACCAGCTTCTGAGTTGGAACCTGGACTCCCCCGGGTCGGAGGTGTTGGCCAGCTGGACCCGATGACCCACCGAGGCAGGCGGAACCTTCACCGGCACAAAGGGGCCGGCGGCGCTTGAGGTTTCCCCCGCTGTTGGACAGACACGGGTCCAACCGGGCCAAACCTCAAGGCGAATTACGTGGATTATTCACTTGAATACCATTTACCACTCGCACTTCCTGGCCAACGCACCAAGAATATGCTGTAGCAAAGTGCAATCAATGAATAAGTCCAGGAGTCAATAGACAGGGTCCGAGTCAGTTTATTGTGCACAAGGCCCAGTCAGTCAAGCTTCAAAAGGTACTGAGCGGAGGTTTATACAGAGACATAACTTTTTATACCGCTTTTTCAGTTTGATACATGAAAACGTTCTATTGGTTCTAGCTTGATACATACAAACTTCTCATTGGTTATACATTCCCTTCATTTGTCCAATTAGAAATCCCTCGGGAACCTAGCAACCGGCCCCCTCCTCTAGGATTGCTTGAACAATGGTATAGTCTTGACTTGGTAACTTTTCTACTGCAAGGTTAACTTCGGCTTCTGGAATGCATATACTGTTACTTTTACTGTTACTTTCTGGTTCTTTCACATACAAGAGAATAATAGAAGACTTATGCATTCATAAAAACTTCTTATTAAGCATTTTAAAACATCTTTTTCATTTTTCATAGATTTATAGTTCTTTTCTAGCTGTTATGGAAATTAGGATCCAGGCCTAACTTACAGGCCTTTCATAGTGGCAGGCTATGCTAGGCCATAGCCTACCTCACTCCCATGTGTAGCATCTCCTCTGACTGTCTCTCTAGTTTTCTCTTCCCCTCCTCCAATATCCAGCATCTGTCAGTTTCCCTGAGCGTTTCCCCTCTGTCATCCTGTTCCCTCCCCCCTTCCCATTATGTTCAGCATCTCACCTGTTTCCCTATTCCCCCTTCCCCCTTCCCCTGATGGTACAGAATGGGCCTATCCTCCTGTCTTCCCTCCTTCCCCCCAGATCTAGCATCTCTCCCCAGTCCAATATCAACCTTCCCCCTACCTGGCGGGCTAAGACTGATCCCAGGGCTTCACCCCTGTATCTGAAGCAGATGCAGTAATAAATAGGAAGCATCGGGCCTTGAGCCTGTGCAGAAGGTTCAGCCGAGACTTCATATTTATGTGGGAGCGGAAAGCAGCTGAGCCTTCTGTGCAGGTATGGGCTCAGGACCCCATGCTTCTCATCCGTTACTATGGCTGCTGCAGGTCTGGGACCAGGAGTAATGCACTGAGATTGGATTTAGCCCATGAAGCTGGAGGAGGAGTTTGATGCTGGATTGAGAAGCAAGGCCTCTAGTTAGGGTTGCCAACTTTTTCACCGAGAAAAACCCGACACCTTTGGCTCGCCATGCTCCACCCATTCTCCTCCCCTAGTCCCACCCCTGCCCTGCCCCCAGCCCCACCCACAAAAATTACCGAGGATACGTGTAGGCTAACTTCCTTGGTCAGATAATAATTAAACTGGGAACCCCAAAATCCAAACATGAAATGTACAACACTGGAGAAATAAAACTATAAAGTAATTTCCTCTTGCACTAGACAAAAACGCAAAGATGTTAGCAATACACACTTCCCAGACCAGACATATTCTAGTTAATAAATTCAAAATAAAAAGTATTTTTCTACCTTCTGTTTGGGCATTTCATTTTTCAGTTGCAATTGCTCCAGTCACTTTCTTCTGGTTTCTTCGTGTCTTCTGCGAGCTATCCATTTGTCCTTTCTTCTCTTTTAGATGTTTTCCATTCTCTCTCTACATCTGCTTTAACATACTGATTGTTTCCCTTTTGCTCTTTCCCCCAATTCTTTCCTTATTCCTTTATCATCCATTTAAATTTCACCCTTTCATTCTCAAGCCCCTCTTACTCTCCCAATACCAGACCCATCATAGACTTTTCTTCCACACAAAATATTTTTTCCCCTCTCCATTCTCATTCCCCATCCATTCTAGTCCTCCCCCAAAATCAGTTCCCTTATAGTTCTAGACCCACCCAGCATCCACTCCCTTCTAGTCCCATTCTCCCATGCCCCATATCAGCCCATTTCCAGTCCTATTCCAGCTCTTCATAAGCCCATTTCCAGTGCTAGCCTTCACATCACAGGCCATTTCCAGTCCTAGCCCCCGCCCCCCAATCACAGCCCATTTACAGTCCAAGTCCCCCATCACAGCCTATTTCCAGTCCTAGGCCCCCCACCATCACAGCCCATTTGCAGTCCTAGCCCCCCCCCCCCACCATCACAGCCCATTTGCAGTCCTAGCCCCCCTAATCACAGCCTATTTCCAGTCCAGGTTCCCCCCCCATAGCCCTTTTCCAGTCCAGGTCCCCCCCATCACAACCCATTTCCAGTCCATGTCCCCCCCCCCCCCCCCCCATAGCCCTTTTACAGTCCAGGTCCCCCCCCCCCACCACAGCCCATTTCCAGTCCAAGTCCCCCCCCCCCCCCATAGTCCTTTTCCGGTCCAGGTCCCCCCAATTAAAATCCATTTCCCGTCCAAGTCCCCCCCCCCATAGCCCTTTTCCAGTACAGGTCCCCCCCATCACAGCCAATTTGTAGTCACCCCCCCCCCCCCCGTGCAGCTGCTGCTCCTGCTTCTTACTGAGCAGCAGCTGCAATAAAGTTAATTTAAAAGTAAGGAAACCTGTGAGAAACCCTCCGCTCCTATGAAACTCCTTCTGCAGGGTCCCTGGCTGAAAAGGAAGTGACATCAGAGGGGCGGGCACTGCAGAAGGAGTTTCATAGGGCCGGAAGCCCCCTCACAGGATTCCTTACTTTTAAATTAACTTTATTGCAGCCGCTGCTCTGTAAGAAGCAGCAGCAGCAGCTGCAAGGGGGGGCCAGGACTGTGATCGCAATCGCGATCGCAAGCGCAAAGCCGGTTTTCTGCTCTGGCCGCTCCGATCTCGCAGCCAGAGCAAAAAAACGACTTTTCAATGGCCGGTTTCGGTTCTCTGCCGGCAGCCGGTCCGACCACAGGAAAACCGGCCAGGCCGGCTGAAAACCGGCTGGTTGGCAACCCTACCTCTAGTGCACAAAACCAGCCAGGCCGGTCAAAGACAAACTGGTTGGCAACCTTAATCCCTTCTGAACTCTTGAAAAGACTGGGCTGCTGAGTAGAAGGGGCCTGCTTATCAGGTGCACCCTTCTCCTAACAGTAGTGAGCAGGTTGGATTCTATTTGCTGCTGTTTCTTGCCTGCACTTTTGAGGAAGAAAGCAGGCATCTATCCTGGAAGTTTATCTCCAGCTTAGGGATACACTTCTCAGTGCTTTTTTGAGTTTCTGTTAAAGGCATGGATTTGCACTGATAAGGATAATCTGAGGGGTAATATCTGAAGATGTATCGAGTAACCTTTTTATTCAAGATGATTGAATTTAAAGGAGTGTGGAGAAGAGTGGCCAATTTAGGATTTCATAAGAGGAAGGAGAAAGTCTGTGTATTGCTTAGTTTTTGCTTGAAGAAAGAACTGTATAAACTTTCTGTCTAATACTTAATTCCATGGTCAGTCTCTTTTATGTGGGTTTTGCATTTTGGTTGAAGGTCAGTTCATATGTCATTTTGTCCGTATGCATAACTTTGCACATGTGACAAAACTATGCCTATGAAGGCAAATTGTAGCAGGCCACACTCCCTATCCCTGTACCACGCACACACACACCCTATCTCTGCACCAAATACTCACAGAGACACTCTATCCCTATCCAGGCATCACATACACACATATCCTACACACACACACACACACAGATGCACCACCCCTGCACACATACAAATGCCCTACCTTGACACCCACACCATGCATGCACACAGACCCCCACCCATGCATAATACACACACGTACACACCACTCCTGCAGCACAGACACACAAAATCACTTTTGCAGCACACATACAAATCCTATCCATGCACCACACACACTCCACCCCTGCACCACACAAACACCCCATCCCTGCAACACACCTACAGAGACACTCCATCCTGCTCCACACACAGACACACACACCCACACCCACACACACACACTCACTCCACCCCTGCACCACACACACACACCCAAACACCCCACTCCTGCAATATATCCACCCAGACATTCCATCCCTGCACCACACACACACACACTCTCCACCCCTACACTACACACTCATACAAATACCCTGCCCCTGCACCACACATACATACACCCACACCACCCACAGACATCTTACCCCCATACACATCCCCACACCACCCACAGACATCTTACCCTTGCACTATACATACATAGACACCCCACTTCCACATTACCCCCACAAAGAGACCACATACACTCCTTCCATACATACACACAATCCCACCCCCTTACCATACACACATGCTGACAGCCCACACACACACACACACACACACACATATGCATAGACACCCCCTGTACCCACACACATTCACACATACAATGTCAAGGTAGACACAAATATTTAGGGGCCTAATTATTAAAGTATGCTAATTTAATGTGCATTTATTCACCATTAAATGCTCATTATTAGTAACTAGATCCCATTGAATAATATTGGGCCAGCATTAAAAGAACACGTGTTAATGGTGAATGAATGCATGTTAACATTAGTGCACCTTGGTCACTAGACCCCTTAGACTTCACCAGTCATAAAGTTGCTTCATACAGCCCCACAGCTCCTGCTACCATTAGGAGACACGTGGCATTTAAATAAAATACATATATTCAGGGCCATTATCCGGATAGCAGTCGGCACTGAATATACAAATAAAGGGTAATTGTATGAGGGGGTGCTTACTTTATAGAGTAAAGTATGAGCCTACTTTGGCTATATTTTAGTTGTTTTCACATGTATGAGGCCACATACTCGTGGAAATAGCCGCTAATAAAATACTGACCAGCAAAAGAAGTAGATGCTTTGACATGAAGGGAGCCTCCATGCCTAGAACATGCACTCATACACACCCACACCCTCAACACTACGCACCCACATACCCACATACAACTACTCCAACCTCAACGCATATGCACACAGACCCATGACAACTCCTCCATGACACACACTCTCATAGCCCCCGAAACAGAGTATCAACACAAACACCTCCCCCAACCCACATACCCACTGTCATGCACAGGCACACACAGATACATACACAACCTGTAGCACACACTGCCAACACAACTCGCCCCCCATCCTTTGACATTCTGCTCTCACTACCCACAGATAAACATCATACCATTGGTTCACACACACACATTCCTAACATAAACCGTCAGTCAATACCCACACTAAGCTCACCACTCAGACACCCACTGGACATAACTGTGTATAACAACAGGCAGGTTTTGGTGCTGAAGGAAAAGAATTGTAGTGGTGGCAGAGTCCCTGCACCCGTTCTGCCAGAAAGAAGAAGAGAAAAAAACAGCTGCTGTGTGTGCCGGTGGGGATACCACCCCTATCGGCACAAGAATAAATAAGAAAGTTATTGCAGCAGGCGAGGAGCAGTTGCTAACTGCCTGCAAACTCCTGGGGGAGTCAAAAAGTTGCAGTGTTTACTAGCCAGGTTGGGAAAAACGTTTCCAATAATGGGAAAAGGGGAAGTGGGAAGGAAGGAAAAGGGGAAAGGGGGAAGGGAAGGGAAGGAAAAGTGAAGGGAGTGAGGGGAAGGGGAAGGGGAGGGGTGGAGAAGAGAATGCAGTGGGGAGGGGCAGAGGGGATAGAAGAGACAGGACTATCCTCCTCACTTAACCCTCAGGTATTCCGCACACCCACCTCGCCACCTACCTACTACTACTACTACTACTGAACATTTGTATAGCACTACAAGACGTATGCAGGGCTGCGCAGACACATGTAAAAGACGGTCCCTGCTTATCAGAGCTTATAATCCAGTCAAGACAGACAACACAGTAGCTGTAGACATGGAATGATAAAAAAAAACAAATGGAATGATTAAAAAAAAAACAAAAGAGACCAGGTGAGTCTAGATCCGAATGCAGCAGCGAAGAGGTGAGTTTTCAAGCCTGGATTTGAAAAGGGTCAGAGAAGGCGCCTGACATACAGACTTAGGTAGTTTGTTCCAGGCATAAGGAGCAGCAAGGTGAAAGGAGCAAAGTCTGGAGTTAGCAATAGAAGAGAAGGGCACATAGGGGCAGGTCTTCCATTAAGCCACCTGAGGCGATCGCCTCAGGTGGCACTCCATTGGGGGCGGCACTCCGACGCCGGCACTCTGGATCTGTTTTAATTTTAGATTTTGCAGTCTCTGGCCTGCCTCTGATTTACTGCGTGGGAAGGCAGAGGCAGGCCAGAGGCGGCAAAATCTAAAATAAAAACAGCCGGAGTACCGCCCCCGCACAAATCAGCCTGATCGCTTGCAGGACCTGCAAGCGATCAGGCTGATTTGGGCGGTGGCAGCGGCAGCACTCTGGCTGTTTTTATTTTAGATTTTGCCGCCTCTGGCCTGCCTCTGCCTTCCCGCCACTTTTGTTTATTGCTGCAAGCATTCTTGAGGAAAAAAACACGGCGGGAAGGCAGAGGCAGGCCATGGTGACAAAATCTAAAATAAAAACAGCTGGAGTGGCCCAGCTGACGCCGCCAGATGAGAGGTGCAGTGGAGGAAGTGGGGACAGGAGGAGGACAAGGAGAGGCAAAGGTGAGAGACAGGGGGGACAAAGGGGGAGACAGGGATCATGCTGGACAAAGGGGGAGACAGGGGAACAAATGCTGGACAAAGGGGGTAGACAGGGGACAAATATTGGACAAAGGGGAGACAGGGGGAAAATTCTGGATAAAGGGGAAGATGGGGACATACTGGACAAAGAGGGAGACAAGGGGACAAGTACTAGACCAAGGGGAGAGACAGGGGGGGCAAATGCTAGACAAAGGGGAGAGACAGGGGGGCATACTGGACAGACGGGGGATAAATGCTGGACAAAAGGGAGAGACAGGTGGAAAATGCTGGACAAAGGGGAAGAAGGGGACATACTGGACAAAGGGGGAGACAAGGGGACAAATACTAGAGAAAAGGGAGAGACGGGGCAAATGCTGGACAAAAGGGAGAGACAGTGCGGGTTAGAATTATAATGGGCTGATGGGGGAGGGGCTAGCACTGGTAATGGACAGATTGGGGGGGCTAGGACTGGTAATGGGTTGTTTAGGGAAGACTAGGACTGGGAATGGACTGATCGAGGGAAGAGTTGGGATGTAATGGGCTGATTAGGAGGGACTAGCACTGGAAATGAGCTGATTAGGGGAGGCTAGGACTGGAAATGGACTGATTAGTGGAGACTAGGACTGGTAATCGGATGATGGGGGGTAGCACTGGTAATGGGCTGATTAGGGGAGGCTAGCACTGGTAATGGCTTTGAGGGGGGACTAGCACTGGAAGTGAGCTGATTAGGGGGCTTCAACTGGGAATGGACTGATGGTGGGGAGCGGAGGATAGAGCTGCTGGCCCTGGAAGAAAACTGGGGGCTAGGGCTACAAATGGGCTGATGCGAGGGGATGGGAGAATGGAACTGGAAGGGAGTGGATGCTGAGAGGGGCTGCCATGGTATTTGGACTAGAAGGGGCTGGACAGTGGGGAAGGAGGGGGACTGGAAGGGAATGGACACCAGTGGCAGTCATGGGAATGCAAGTTAACATTGGAAGGTACTGGGAGAGAGGACTGGAAAGGGGCTGATACTGGGAAGGGTTACTGGGACTGGAAATAGGCTGATGGAAAGAAGTGAAGAAAACAAACGAAGAGATAAGAAATGGCAGATGGACCATAGACCATAGAAAGAGAGCTAAGAGAAGACAGGAAAGCAGAAGCCTGAGATCGGGACCAGCATGATCAGAGAATAAAATGGTCAGACAACAAAGGTAGAAAAAATAATTTTATTTCATTTTAGTGATTGGACTTTGTGTTATCTTTATATTTTACACAGTATTGGGGGAACTGCATCTCTTATTTATCTGATGTTGCACTGCATGCAGAGTCTTGCTTGGGGTTTCAGTTTAAATTTTGTCTACATATTTTTATTTTTACTTTAGATTGTAAGTCACTTATTCTGTACTTGATGAGGGTCTGTGTTTTAAGTGTGTGACTAAGGCTAGGTGTTCTGTTAACATGGAGTTTGTACATAAAGATCTATACTGTACTGTAGTAATTTGACATTCAACTTTTCAAATAGGTGTTGGATGTTCCAGGGCCCACTGTAGTATTTACAGTGATGTTTTTTTGGATGGGCTCTTTATGTGAGTTTTGGAAGTTGGTGCTGATATGGTATGGTGTGGTAGATTTGCTCTATAGATACTCAGTGACTTTGTTGTAGGGTTGTGTATTAGTTCACAATGTGCCTGGTACTTGGAGAATGTTTGTTGTTGTTGTTAGTGAGATGATCAGAATCAGATTTTATTTTTAAGATATTGAGTTCTGTGGGTGAATGTCCTGGTTCTGCTCTGCACCCACTGTTGAAGGGGGTTCTGTGGATGCAAAATAAATGTTGAAAAAGAAAAAGCAAGAACCATAATGCAGTTTACAACAACAAAATAAAAATGAGTTATTTATTTATCATTCTCTTATATACCGCGCTATTCTGCATCAGTGCGGTTTACATTGAACAAACTGAAATTACATTGAACAGGGCATTATAACTTGGAAATAACTATTTTACAGGGAACATGGGCTATGGAGGGTTAAGTGGCTTGCCCAAGACCACAAGGAGCACCTGTGGGACTAGAAACCCCAGTCCTTCCGGCCCAAGGTTGCTGTCCTCTAGTGGGATTTGAACCCCTGACCTTCCAGCCTGAAGTACCTTGCCCCAACCACTAGGCCACTCCTCCACTCCATATAATTTAGTTTTATAAATTGTGCTGTGGTTCTCGCTCTCTTTTAGTTCCTTGGTGTGCAAACATCTTGCATATCCTCCATATAATCTAATCAGCTTTTTGGTTTGGTTTAGTCCCTGATTGGAGTTTTGAAAAAGCCCCGCCCCCTCTATGAGGAGGGGGGTGCCATCTCATCCTTCGCCTCATGCAGCAGGTTGCCTTGAGCCGCCCCTGAGGGCACAGATAGAAGCAACTTGCCAGAACAGCAGAATTCCCGAGGAGGAGTGTAAGGAGAGATAAGAGAGGAAAGGTAGTGAGGAGCTGCAGAGTGAATGCACTTATAGATCACCAGGAGAATTTTGAATGGGATGCGGAAATGAAGTGACTTGAGAAGAGGGGTAATATGAACATGACGAGGCTAGTGGAAGATTAGCCGTGCAGCAGAGTGTGAACAGATTGCAGGGGAGAGAGATGATTCAGAGGGAGACCAGCAAGGAGTAAGTTACAATCGTCTAGATGGCAGGTGACTAAGGAGTGGATAAGTGTCTTAGTAGTGTGTTCAGAAAGGAATGGGTGAATTTTGTTGATGTTATAGAGAAAGAAATGGCAGGTTTTAGTTATCAGTTGGATGTGTGTGGAGAAGGTGAAAGAGGAGTCAAAGACGACCCCAAGGTTGCGAGCTGAGGAAACAGGGAGGAGTAGAGCGTTATCCACAGAGACTGAGAAAGGAGGAAGGGGAGAGGAGGGTTTATGGTGAAGAATAAGAAGCTCAGTTTTTTTGCCATGTACAGTTTCAAGTGGCGGTGACATCCAAGCAGGAGTGTCATAAAGGCAGGCAGATATCCGGGCCTGGTTTGCCGGAGAGATTTCAGGTGAGAGGTAGATCTGGGAGTCATCAGCGTAAAGATGGTACTGAAAGCCCACCCCTTCCCCCCAGACACACCATGCCTCTTCTTATTCCCCCTTCTCCACACAAATGCACATCCATCCACCTAACCCTCACACTTCCTCCCCACTTCTCCCCACCTCTCGCATACACACATGCATACATATGCCCACCTCCCCACCCGCACCTCCGCACCTCCATACATCCATACTCTTATCCCTCACAACCTCCACCCATATCCCCGCCCCTCATTCATCAGCTCACCACACCCATCCAGCTATCCATCACATTCATACCCTACATCTCCACATGCACACACAGGGGTCAAAGGGGAGTGTGCAACATAAAAATTCACCAACTGTTGTTGGTGAATTGATATGCATCTCTTAGAGGGAGAGAATAAAGTTCCCTCCTCAAGTCTTGCTGTGTACCTTCACAGGTGACCCCATTGTATAACATCTATACTAAATCTCAGCAAGGTGACACTACAATTGAAGAATAGTAGGAACAAAAAAAGAAAAACACATATTGGCCACATGTCGCCCAGCATAAAATGGTGGTTGCGATAGTGCAAGCACTGCAGATGAAGATAACATCCCTGCCACAGATTAAGGCCATGGTGAGCATGTTAAGAAAAGGCAGAAATCTCTGTACAGCATGGATTGATTATAAGAAAGCTTTTGACAGTGTCCCACACTCTTGGATAATACATTGCCTTGAAATGTATAAAATAAATCTTGGTTTGATAGTACAGTAAGTCCACTATGACAATGTGGCACACCACACTCTCTTTGAGATATGAAGATGGTCAGTGCATCATTCCTAACATGATGATCCAGCGAGGAATATTTCAGGAAGATTCTGTGTTGCCACTTCTATTTTGTGTGGCACTTTTGAGATATGAAGATGGTCAGTGCATCATTCCTAACATGATGATCCAGCGAGGAATATTTCAGGAAGATTCTGTGTCGCCACTTCTATTTTGTGTGGCGCTTAATTCAATGAGTACTCTCATCAAATCTTTAGGATACAGATTTAGCCTGAATCCTAAAGAAGGTAACAGCCCAGAAGCAACATCCCATCTTCTATTTGTAGACAATCTGAAGCTCTACAGATCCAGCGACCAACAATTAGCAGAGCAACTCCATGCGGTGAAACGTTTTTCTGATGACATCAGGATGACTTTTGGCCTCGACAAGTGTCAACTTTTTTTTAGAGAAAAACAGCAAAATGGAAAACATCTCCCTGCCTGACAGTTATGGCATCAAGGACCTTGAACAGGAAGTTGTATATAAGTATCTTGGAGTAGAGGAAGGAATAACACTCAAGCAGAAATTACCGAGAGAGAAGATCAGTAAAGCATATTACAGGAGATTAAAATCGTTATTGAAAAGTGCTTTAACATCACGGAATAAAATACAAGCCATCAATCAGCTGACAATTCCTGTACTCTCATACAGCTTTGGGACCTGTGGACTGGCCTCTTAAAGATCTTGAAAAACTGGATGTGTGAACAAGAAAATTCCTTCATGCACATGAAATAATTTACAAGAATCGGTGTATGCCAACACTGTACATACCTAGAGCTGAAGGAGGGCTAGGCTAGATTTTTCTTCCCTCCCACGCAAAATATTTTCCCCTCTCCATTTCACTCTCCCAGCCCCATCCCATTCTAATCCTCACCCAACATCAGCTCCCTTCTAATTCCAGCCCCACCCAGCATCCGCTCCCTTCTAGTCCCCGCATCAGCCCATTTCCAGTCCTAGCCCCCCATCAGCCCATTTCCAGTCCTAGCTCCCCCATCCATTTCCAGTCCTATCCGAGTCCCTCCATCAGCTCATTTCTAATCCCAGCCCCCCATCAGCCCATTTCTAGTCCTTTCTTAGCCCAACCATCAGCCCATGTCAAATCCTAGCTCCCCTCCACTCAGCCCATTTCCAATCCAAGCCCCCATGAGCCTACATCCAGTTCTAGCCCCTCCATGAATCCATTTCAATCCAAGCCCCCACCACAGCCCATTTCCAATCTTAGCTCCCCCAACAACCCATTTCCAGTCCTATCCTAGCCCCTCCATCAGCCCATTTCCTGTCCTAGCTCCCCCCCCACTCAGCCCATTTCCAGTTTTAGCTCCCTCCCCTCACAGCCCATTTCCATTCCAAGCCCCCCTCCCCATCAGCTATTTGCAGTTCAAGCCTCCCCTTCCACTCAGCCCATTTCCAGTCCTAGCAACCCCCAACCCATTACCAGTCCTACCCCCTATAGCCCATTACCAGTCCTAACCCCCCCCCATCACCCCATTTTCAGTCTTAGCCCCCCATAGCCCATTACCAGTCCTAACTCCCCATCAGCCCACTTCCGGTCCTAACCCCATCAGCCCATTTCCAGTCTTAGCCCCCCCCCCCAGCCCATTAGTAGTCCTACCCCCCATCAGCCCACTTCCAGTCCTAACCCCCCATCACCCCATTTTCAGTCCTAGCTCCCCCCAATAGCCCATTACCAGTCCTAACCCCCCCCATCAGCCCACTTCCAGTCCTAACCCCCCATCACCCAATTTTCAGTCCTAGCTCTCCCCAATAGCCCATTACCAGTCCTAACCCCCCCATCAGCCCACTTCCAGTCCTAAGCCCCCTATCTCCCCATTTTCAGTCTTAGCTTCCCCCATAGCCCATTACCAGTCCTAACCCCCCCCCATTAGCCCACAGCCCATTACCAGTCCTAGCCCCCCGCCCCCCCATCAGCCCAGGAAAATTTTAAAATAAAAAAAAAAGCTGGCTGCTGCCGCTACCGCCACCGCCATGGCAGCGGCAGAATTGAGTATCCCCCCTCCCTGCCTGGCAGAGCCCTCCCTCCCTGCAGCATCAGCTCTCTCCGCGCGGGCTTTCAGAGCCGCAAAGGGAGAGTTTCTCCCTCGCAGCTCTGTTAAGCCCGCCGGGGCCGATGGGAAAGAGGCATTTCCTATTTCCCATCAGCCCCGGCGAGTTTAACAGAGCTGCGAAAGGGAAACTCTCCCTTCGCGGCTCTGAAGCCGGCGCCGAAGGGACTGATGCAGGGAGGGAGGGCTCTGCCGGGCAGGGGGGACACTATTCTGCCGCTGCCACGGCGGCAGTGGCAGCCAGCTTTTTTTTTAATTTTAAAAATTTACTTTTAATGCAGAATGTTCTTTGCACGGGGCCCCCTGCAAAGTAGGGCCCTGCGCAAAAAACATTCTCGCTCAATGGACGGGCTGGCCCTGCACCCATCATCCACCTATCTATTCCTAATACTTTCTGTCTCTCACCCTCTCTTCCACAGATACACCTTTCATCCCCACTTGTCATATCCAGAAACAGCACCGTCACCCCATCTCTCATTCACATGTACACCCCCACCAACTCCTTATCTGTCACACATACACACACTTCTCATTCCCACCCTTATTCACTCCCACACACCCCTTATCGGCAGCCTTTACATCCTATATCTTTCACACATACCCTCATCACTACCCCTCTCACATAGTCACCCACCCTCCCTTACACTCTCCAGGTAAGACATAAATATAGACATAATACCAGTCAGGCACACTTGTCATACAGGCCTCCCATGCACATACCCACACCGTCCAACAGTTGTGTTACTCTTAAAAGACATATTTTAGCATGTCTCTTGCCACCGCATACATTTGCAAATGGATGAAGGGGGAACAGGCCTTTCTGTTAAGCTCTAAGCATCCATTTTTCAACTTGTGTAGTTTGAATCCTCCTTTTTTACCCTTAGTTTTTCAGCCTTCTCTTTTAAAAATCATATTGCTCTCTTTTTCCTCTTAGTAAACTGATTGCCCTTGCTATGGGATGCTGAAGTGGTGGACGGGATTAGAAACTGGTTGAATGGGAGGTGATGAATGATTCAGGTGGTAAAAATAATTCACTTCAAGAATAGAAGTATTGCCAGTGCTCCAGTTCTTTGCAGTGTTTTTGCAAGAAGGGCAGGATGACAGGGAAAGATTTGCCTTTTTGTAGAAGATACCGAAGTCTAGAACAGGGGAAGACACACTGGAAGATATGGATAATATGAGGAGAGATCTAGTAAAGCTTGAGAAATGGTCTAGAGCAGAGGTTTCCAACTCCAGTCCTGGAGGGCCAAACACCATTCAGGTTTTCAGGCTGTCCCTAATAAATATGCATGAGATACATTTGAATACAATGGAGGTAGTGCAAGCAAATGCATCTCATGCATATTTATTAGGGACAGCCTGAAAACCTGAATGGTGTTTGGCCCTCCAGGACTGGAGTTGGGAACCTCTGGTCTAGAGTTTGGCACCTAGGATTTAATACAAGGAAATCCAATGTCATCAGTTTGGGTTACAAAAATGCACAGGAGCGGTACAGAACAGGGGATGAAATTCTGTGTACAGAAGAAGAGTGGTATCTAAGGAGGGGAAGGGGGTAAAAAGGAGCTAACAGTGCAGTTTTGGGAGATAGTACTTTGAGTATACTGTTTATTTATTTAGACAGTTTTGTATACTGCCTTATCCTTCAATCAAAGCAGTCACAACACAATTGGGGGATACAATTAACATGCAGGGATATGAGACACATACACTAATACTTACAGGGAACATGGGCAATGGAGGGTTAAGTGGCTTGCCCAAGACCACAAGGAGCACCTGTGGGACTAGAAACCCCAGTCCTTCCAGCCCAAGGTTCCTGTCCTCTAGTGGGATTTGAACTCCCAACCTTCTGGCCTGAAGTACCTTGCCCCAACCACTAGGCTACTCCTCCTCCTGTATAATTTGGATGAAGTCACCCCAGAGGGCAGCTACTGAAATAGTCAATTGTCTTCAATGTAAAGTATATATAAATTGAAAAATTGTGCTCCTTTTATTTAGCTTATTCAACCTTTTGGATTTTTGTTTTTAGATGGAATTGATTACAAATATAAGCACTGCTGAGCAGCCATATTTATTCACACGACATGTTCATTTTCTCAATTTCACGAGGTAAGTTGCTTTTTAGGTATTTATAATAGAACAGCTGTAATATAAATAATTTTTAGGGTTTCATTCTTATATTTTGTTCATTTGAAAATTGCAAGTACATCCCAGAAACATCTTGTAACCAACAAAAAACTTAGATTACAAGAAACGTAGAGGTCGGTTTTCAGTTAAACTGTCTTGTGAACTGGATACATCTAGACATTTCAAATTATTCCTGTATTCAGAGGCACTAAATGCTTATTCTCCAGGAACAAGCAGGAAGTCATTTCTCACATATGGGTGACAGCGGTACTGACAGAGCCCATGCGGAAAGGAAAGCCTTTGGGAGATGCACCACGCATGCATGGTCCACTTCCCGCCCAAAGGTGCCATCTTGCCTCAGTCTTCTTTTTCCCATGGAGTCCTTCAGACGTTGCCCTTTTTTCGCGGAAAAAGTCGGATTTTTTTTATAATTAAATTTTGTCCAGTTTGCGTACCGGTTCCTTCCCGCTCCCTAGCCAGCTCGCCTTGGTGTTGCTCCTTTGGTTCGTCTATCCATTTTCCACTTTTTTTCATCAAGGTCCACTTCAACTGGTGTTCACGCCCTATTTTGGCCAAAGGCCTCGGATCCCCTTTCTCCATTGGCCTCAAGTGGCTTCAAAAAATGTGACCGGTGTACTAAAGTTATGTCACTTACCGATCCACACGACTGCTGCCTCCAATGCCTTGGTCTGGAGCACAACGACTCTGACTATGAGCTCTGCAGAGCAATGACCCCAAAGGCCTTAGAGTCGCATCAGCAGCAGGAGTCTCCGGTAACACCATGCTCCAGGGCCCCCTCTGATACCTCAGTGCCTCGCGAAGCCAGAGCCTCCTCGGAGTCCCATGGCCATGATTCCTCCAAGCAGAAGTCCCCAGAGGTGTGGAGCATAAGAAGAAGAAATTCTTGAAGACCGCCTTGGAGGACGAATCCAAGAAGAAGGTGAAATCCCACCCCAGGTACTGCAGCCCCAGTCGTGAGTTCAAGGATTCGGGGCAGGAGCAACCCTACAAGTTGCCCCACAAGGAGTTGTTGGCTCCCACTGACTGGCCTCAGGCCTCTGAGACCATCCTCATCGAGGACTCCCCCTTGACCAACGCCAGGCCCAAAGTCCTCGGTGCTTGCGTCAAAGGCTGCAGAGCCAACTGGCATGGAGACCAGAATGGCAGCCCTAGAGAGCAGTATTTATGCCCTAATGGCCTGCAGCAGGTGTTTGTGTCTGACTCATCCAGTTCAGCTGCCCCAACGGTGGGACCTTCAACAACAAGGGCTTCCCCGGACGTCAAGTCGGTCCTCAAGCACCATTGGCCTTGAGAGAGCTCCTGGCCCCGGTCGAAGTCCAAGTCCCGTTCTTTGGGACACCGGTCCTCCCTGGTGAGCACCCGCAGGTCAGACCGATGATCCTTCAAAGGTCCTGCTCCACAGAGAGTGGTTCTCGACTAAGGTGATTGCGTGGCATCGGACTCATACTCCGACTTTGAGTCCGAATGGGAGATAAAGGACGAAGAGTCCCCGTCATGAAGTGACACCGTGACATGCCCTCAGACCCATCTCCTCTGGCAACCTGCCACCGCTCCCCACCTGAGGACATTGCATTCCTCGATTTTTATGAGGGATATGGCCACGGCTCTCGTGATCGAGACCAAGGCCGAGGAGGACCCATAAACTGAGGAACTGGAGATACTCCAATATGAGACATCCCTGAAGGAAACCCTTATGGTTCCAGTGCCCCCGATCCTAGATTGCCTCCTCCTCCGGATGTGGAAAACACCAGCGTCAGTACCAATTGTCAGAAGGTGCCTGAACGCCATGTACCAGGTACACTGGAGTCCTGGGTTCCAAAAGGCCCAGCTACCCCAAACTCAATGGTTGTGGAGTCAGCCTTGCACTGGCTTAAGAGCCAAAAGACAAACTCGTCGGTACCACCTGGTAAGGAGGCCCGAACCCTTGACGCCCTTGGCTGAAAGGCTTTTCATGGCTCGATGCTAGCATGCCAAATCCACTCATACCAGCTCTGCATCAGTATGTACCTGAAGGAACTGTCGAGTGAGCTTGGGGGATTCTCAGCAGGCCTTGATGGAGAACCCCTACAGAGGTTCAAGACCCTAACCTCAGTGGTAAAGGAATGTTCAAAATTCCTGTACCAAGCAGCCTATGATGGTTTCAAGTCATTGGCTAGGGTGGCCGCTGCAGGCATTGGGGCATGACACTAAGCATGGCTGCAGTCGTCCGACCTGGAACAGTGAGTACAGGACAAACTGATCGATGTCCTCTGCACAGGTGAGAACCTGCTTGGGAAACCCACGGTGGAGATAGAGATCAAGTATGTGACGAGAATCAGGCTCTCTCAAAAGACCTCTGTGCAACCCCAAAAGAAAACCCTGGGGAAAAAGCCCTTTTGCCCGAGGAAGAAAGGGCTTCAGTACTACTCTGCAGTTCCAAGCCTTTTCTGGCCCTCAGGAAGCCCAGCAACAAAAAGGCCAGGAACATTGTCCCAGAAAGCAAAAAGCCCTGAAGCCCTAGGCACCAGCTCAGGCCCAGCCCAGGGGAGGCTTTTGATTGCCTGAGTGTGACCCCCACACCCCCAAGGGGTCCTTTGCTGCCCACAGGGGGGCATCTAGCCCTGTTTGACCACAGGTGGACTACCATCATCACCGATGTTTGGGTGTTACAGGTGGTCAAGGAGGGTTACCTCCTCCAACTACATCAGGCACCACTCCTGTTCTTCCCAGGAGAGCCCACTAGGCCTGTTCTTCACCAGACCCTGCTCCTCACCGAGCTAGCAGGACTACTCCAGGACAAAGCGGTGGAGGCATTCCAAAAACACCTCTGGAGCACCGGCTTCTACTCCAGGTATTTCCTCATCCTCAAGAGGACTGGGGGCTTCAGGTCCATCCTGGACCTGTGAGAACTCAACAGGTTTCTGGTCATGGAGAAGTTCAAGATGCTCTTCCTTGGAACACTGCTACTATTCCTCCAGCAGAGAGATTGGCTTTGCTCTTTGGATCTAAAAGATGCTTACACACACATCCTAATCCACCCCAGCCACAGAAAATATCTCCAGTTCATGGTGGGGGGGACAACACTACCAATACAGGGTTATGCCTTTTGGGCTAGCCTCGTCTCCATGGGTCTTTACAAAGTGCCTTGCGGTGGTCGCATCCCACCTCAGGCTTGAAGGGGCCTACGTCTTCCGCTACCTGGATGACTGACTCATAAAGAGGGGCACAGCTGCAGAGGCATAATGCACCACCAGACGCACCATAAACACCCTGCAAAACTTGGGGTTTGTCATAAACTACCCCAAGTCCCACCTCTTTCCTGCTCAGAGCCTTAAGTTCATAGGGGCACAGCTGGACTCCGTTTAGGCAAAAGCCTTCCTTCTTCAGGAGAGGTCAGTATGCCTCAGGGAAGTAGCCACAGTGGTGCAACAGGGCAGGACATTACTCATCTGGCTTCTCCTCTGCCTGCTGGGACACATGGCCTCCACGGTCCACATGACCGCAGATGCCTACCTACACATGCGAGCAGCCCAGTGGTGCCTCTACTCAAAGTGGACTCAAACTCCACAAACTCCCCATACACTACATAAACAAAGGGATCTCAAGTAATAGCTGCCCCGTCTATAGTTTTTCGTGACAATACCGGCAAAATCATAATCTTATGCACTTTGTCAATATGTATATAGTTACCCTGTATTGTTCCAAGTTCTATCCCCTGTTACAATGTAAGCGCAAAACAGTTTAGACTGAATTGAGCAACCTTTGTTAAATGTAAACCGCACTGATAACAAATAGCGCGGTATATAAAAGATGTTAAATAAATAAATAAATAAAGTTACAGGCAGGCTCAGGGACAGGGTGCACGTGACTCACCAGCTGCACCCATCTGGAGGACGCCAGGCTTCAGCAGAAGGAATTTCTTCTTCCTACTGTGCGTGGTCTTAGTCACATTGGAAATCTTCACTTCCATATTATAAAACAAGGTATCGTTATGCCAAAAGAAATATCAGAGGAGGTAATCCCTTCCCAAGTCCAAGATTAGATTCACATTAAAAGATAAGGTTATAAAAGGGTACTTTATTAAAGTGTATTTTAATGCACCTAAATTAAGCCTATTTTATGAAGAAACTAGATGTCTACTTGTCTTTATACAATAGTAGGCTAAGGGGTATGTTTACTAAACTGCGGTAATCGTACATAACGCGCGTTATGTAACGTTAACGATCGTTAGCACATCATAACGCGCGTTATGATGCGCTAACGATCGTTAACGTTACATAACGCGCGTTATGATGCGCTAACGATCGTAATGCCCCGCGGCACGGTAAAACACCGCAGAAGGTGGAGAGAGGGCGGAGAGAAGGGGTCAGTGGGCGGAGAGTGGGCAGGGAGAGGCTCCCTTCACACTAACGCGCTGATTTTAAGAGCTGAATCCAAACGCGATTGAAAACCTGCCGTTAAATGCACATTACAGGGGAGAGAAACCATTTCAGTGTCAGCAATGTACAGCCCAGGCAGGGAAACCAAAAAAGAGTGATAAGTGTGATACATGTGCACAGAACAAAAGGGCACATAAACACTGAAAATGACCCCCAACAAACTGGAAAAAAACCATAACCAAGCCGAGTAAGCTCCATAGAACAAATATAAATCGTGGAAGGGTCTATACTCCGTCCCCATACAAGGTGAATGAGCCCACAGTGAAATAGCGCTGCTCAGGGTTTTCCCCACCATCAGACAGGGTTCCTATGGCGTGCACATGTCCCGCAACATCAGGGCGGGCATGTCGGAACGGCAACTGGACAGATGCCGGAGAAGGGGATACAGAGGGCCGCAGGCGGCACATGCTGTGGTGCAGCTGGGCCACAGTGCGGACTAGGGCGATGCCTATGTGGCCCATACGAATGCTGAAACAGCAGAGCAGCCAGAAAGCAACTGCTGAAGGCCCAACATGGGCACGACTGTGTTTCCCACAGTGTCACAGGGGATAGTACCCAGCAGCTACCCCCAAGGGCACGGAACATTGGCAGGCGGTGCTGGGGGGAAGCGTGGACACCTATGCAGGCACCCCTACCCCAGAACCCGCACCATAGGCAGCCGCCTACATGCAGACTGGATGGCCTGAGACTGTGCACCACCAGCAGAAGGGTATGTCAGCATGGTGGCTGAGGGATACTGGTGGTGGAGGGGGCAGTGGCAGCTGCCCAGAGCAGACCGTGGCCTAGCCCTGTGTAGGTGGGTGCCGTGTACTGCAACAGATGGGCCCTGTCTGACGAACAGTCATGGTATCACCAAGGAATGTACTGACTCTGTGACAGCAAGGTGGTGCAGTGCACAAAACCATTGTATTCAGAAGCAGAGGGTTACAGGTTCAAGTCCCAGCTGTGGTTCCTGCCAACCCAGTCCCCATATTTTATCCACTACTACAACGTGCTAATACAGACAGCACCTTTATTGCAGATGATGTAAACATGCCCAAGACACCTACATTTTACCCTACAGAGCACAGACACCATAAACATGCACATTATCTAGAGCAGACCCTCCCAAATGCAGTCCTGGAGGGCCAAACACCATTCCGGGTCCATGCTGCCTCTGACAAAGATGCCTGT
Source organism: Ichthyophis bannanicus (assembly GCA_033557465.1). NCBI lineage: Eukaryota > Metazoa > Chordata > Amphibia > Gymnophiona > Ichthyophiidae > Ichthyophis > Ichthyophis bannanicus. Next base: position 553,845,188 of record CM066033.1, read on the forward strand.
GCTGCATTTCTATGCGCCACCCCCATGGTATGCAGATTTATCTCATGCATATTCATGAGGGACAGCATGAAAACCAGAACAGTGTTTGGCACCGCAGGACTGGAGTTGGGAACCTCTGCCGTAAAGCAGCAGCCAACAGGGGCAGACACACCCGCACCCACAGGCCCCATTATCCAAAGCCTCCTGGAGAGGCAGGACTTTGGGCTCTGCGTGCATCTCCCAATACTAGCACTTGCATACCTTAGTAATGCCACCCTAAACCAGGGAATATGGTACACATCTATCAAAAGGTTGCTATGAGTACTGGCAGATAGCAATTCCTAGGTTAAGTACACTTTTCTGAGTGAGCTGCATCATAGCAACCTTTCTGATGTCTGTGGAGTGTGCTACAGATCTTGTGTCTGACAGTGTTTACCAACCTGGGGAGTGACTCCTACAGTATTGCGTACCATAGCCACACCAGTCACTGGTGTGGTGGCCTGGGCTGCCCAACACCTCTATAGTTGCACAATGCTGGCATAGGTGTGGGGAGTGTGTGTCTGTCCAGTGTGTGGTGGCTGCCAACACCCTCCACAGCCCACACTGCTAGCACTGTTTCCAGTATTGGCCTGCCAATGTGCATAATGAGGAGCAAGGTACTGTGGGAATAGCCTGGATAGGGTGGCCTGGCCTGGATGCATCTGCACACGGCATAGGGCAATGGCTTGGACATTGTAGTGCCTGGCCACCACCTGCACGGACAGGGTGGCCATAGCATGTCCTGCTGGGAGGTCACTCTCACCCTGACTGAGCAGTGACCATGGCATGGCTAGGTTCCCCCATAGTGCTATATAGCATTTCTTTCATGTGATATTTATGGGTTTCCTTTTGGGGCCCAATCACTGACTTATCTGCTTGGTGTGTATGCTGACATCCCTGTTCTGGGTACATGCATCGCCTCCAGGACCATGCACTATGGACTAGCTGACGGACTGTCTGCAGCTAGTATGTGTCTTGCTGGCACACCTTGCAGGGTGCAGCGGCTGGAGGCTTGCTGCTGGAGAATGTCAGATAATGGTGGGGGGCAGCTGAGTACTTCCAGGCCTGCCATCTGTCTGCTATTGTGTTATGGATGTGTACCGCTCTGTCTGTTCCCCAGCAGGACTGGGGTTGCTGGTCCCCTCTACTGCTGCCATTGCAGGGAGGTAGACTGTGGATCTATTGGTGGGTGATCCTGTTTCCCACCCTGAGCCCCAGAGGGTGGGTTGTGTGGTGGTACATAATCTGCCTATGGGTCCATACACCCCCCCCCCCCCCTTTTCACCTACAGCAGGTAGCCATGGCACCAACACAGGATATGCACTATGCTGGGTGCAGCATCACCCATAGGGACTAGACATGACCGAGACATACAGCAGGACACAAATGTATCCTAGGTGTGTCTAACGGAAATGCCTATCACACACTGATGGGGACCTGCAGCATGGCGTATTTCAGCCATGAAAGGTGCTGTGGACCTGGTGCTGGGCGCCCCACCTCAACCTCAGGGTGGGCACAGTACCCGCACAATGTGACTGTCTGTGCCACACATGGTCTGTTCCCCCTACCAGGCCGAGGTGCTGTGGGGGTGCATACCCAATCTTGTGCCCATCTCTCAACTGCTGATTTGCATGTGCAGTGCATCATGGGTACGGGTGGGTTACCCCTATCCTGGTAACACCTGCAGACAGTTTGTGTGGTGACGTGCAGTCCTGCAGCCAGCCAGGGCTTTGTTCACAGCCTTATAAGGTGTCCTATAGGGGACATTATAGGGTGCCTTGGTGGACAGTACACTTTATAATGTGCCCTATGGAGTGCGTTATGGGGTGCCTTATGTGGCACCTTAGGTTATGCCACCGTGAGGGTGTGTTTGCTGGCAGCACTAATTAAAATACACGTCAAATGCCTCAACAATCACTACTTAAATGTAAAGGGTGCTGCCTCAGCCAGCCTTATACATTAGGCCCACTGGGGATTTGAACCCATGACCCCTGTACCATCAGTCAGTGTTGTAACCATTGTGCTACAGCTCTGTTGCTGTGTTTGTATGCCTGCGCGCCTTCTTAAGATTAATGCACGGTAACGTGCCCTGTAGCGCTCGTTCATTTACGGTGCCTTGTAACGCGCGTTATCGGTAACGATGTACCGCCCATGTCCTTATTTGGGGTTTCTGTCTCTACCGCGGCTCCTAACGCGAATCGCACTAACGCAGTTTAGTAAACATACCCCTAAGTGTCAGAGAATGCATCCTAAATTAAGGTGCAATCACTTACACAGGCTGGAGGAAATGAACATGCTTACATTTTCTAGTACGCATGCAAATTATTGTATTTTATAATCAATGCACATACTTGCTCACTGCTCTCAAACTCTGCCTGTCAGCATCTCCACAGTAAAAGTACACACCATGCAATTAACATGGGTACTTTTTTGCTGGCCTCTATTTTATAAAAGGTCATGTACATGCATATGCTGCTGCTTGCATGCATAAATAACTAGGTTATTGACATTTATTCAAATTGTTAGCACCTAACAATGGGCGCCTCTTTATTAATTTACCCCCAAGTTCTGCAACAACTGATATTTCATCTTTGCAACTCTCCAATAATTCTGTTAAATTTAATGCAAAGCATTCTTGAGATCTGGAAGATTGTCTACATCCCTCCCTTTCCATAAAAGGGGAGAGGTATTAAGCTTTAGAAACCATAGGAAAAAAATCTTTAGAAGCTTTCTATACTTTCCAAGTAATGGCATTGCTGTGAGACGATTTCTCTCTCACAGTTGTCATATCAAACACATCTAGTTGAATACTGAGGAGGGAGGGAAGGAGGGAGGGAGGGAGGGGGGGTGGAATTCTGTGCAAAAAAATTTAAATTCTACACAAACATTTAGAAAAATGCTACACACAGTGTTTTAAAATTCTGCATGTTTTATTAGTACATTTTTGTGCAGAATTCCCCCATCATAAAGCCTAACTCCTCATCTAGACCAGAGGTTTCCACTACCTTTTCCCTCCTCAGCCGTCTCGCTCCAATCACAGCTCTCTCCACAACACCCAAGCCCCCCACCCCCTGCTTCTCTCCTTCTAACTTCTAGGAAGATCCCTACTGCTGTCTGTCCTGAAGGTTTATCCCTAATGTACATACCCTCACCTTACCTCCGTTCTGCCTTCCATGTGCACCTACCTCTCTCTCCCTTTCCTATCCTTCTTTCTTCCCAGGTACATACCTCTACCTTTCTTTCTCCTAATCATCTCCCAGGCAAACAGTCATTGCCAGCTCCCAGCCACCCCACCCCCGACTCACCATCAGTCCTCTCCAGTTCCCAGTCACCCCCCAACTCACCATCAGCCCATCTCCTGCCACCAGCTCTCCCCCAGCTCACTATTAGCCTATCTCCGGTCCCTGGCCCTCCCAGCTCACTATTAGCACATCTCTGGCCCCCAGCCACTCATTTCCTCTGCCCAATTGCAGCAGTATTTTAAGCACAGCTGCGGGAGCATCTCCCTTTGCTCCCGTAGCTGTGTTAACACTTCTGACGCCAGCATCACCCGTTTTAAAAAAAGTTAAGAGAAGTGCTTCCTGTTTCTTGCCAGAGTCAAGAATTTCTTCTGTTGACCTTTTTAAAACCTAGCGATGTGGATGTCGGAAGTGTAGTACAGCCGCAGGAGCGAAGGGAAAGCTTGGGCACTCCGAGCTTGCCTCACTGCTCCTTAATGCTGGTGCCTGCACAGAACTGTACATAGCAAGTGCAGATGGGGAATTCGGTGCAAATTCTGTACTGCACAGTTATGCAGAATTCCCCCAGGAATAACTGTTGTGTTCATGCATGGGTTGCTTCAAGCAGCCTGCATGCTCTTCTATCACTTTGACCAAGGAAGCTGTTGTTTGGTCATGCTGTTTGAAACATCATCTGCCCTATAAGTTAGGTGATTTGGAGCAGGTGGATGGGGAGGTTCCTCCCAGCCGAACAGTAATTTAAGGACAAGTACAGTTGTAGATAATATTATTGGCAGCTGTGCATTTTAGGTATGTTGTATACGATATCTTGAGAAATAATTGGAAATATTCCAACTGTATGTCATCATAATATTTTAATAGTATGTTCAAAGGTATACAACAAAAAAAATATGTTTGTGCAGCTTAGACATAGTATTTTCTGAGAAATAAATATGACCTGGTGAGGATTAATGGCACCCTTCACTAATATTTGGCTGCACAACCCTTGGCAGTGATGACAGCCTCCAAACGTTTCTTGTAGCCATCTATAAGTTTCTTACATCTGCCTGCTGGTAGTTTCTCGCATTCTTCAACTGCAATTTGTTCCAGCTCATGAACATTTCCAGGATTCCTTTTACCAATGGCAGATTTCAATTCTTTGCAATGGTTCTTGATTGGATTGAAATCAGGATTCATTGCTGATCTGTTTAAAAATAACACTACTAAGAGAAAATATTTTTTCACTCAATGCATAATCAAACTCTGGAATTCATTACCGGAAGGTGTAGTAAAAGCTGTTAGTGCAGCTGTGTTTAAAAAAGGTTTGGACAAGTACCCGGAGGAAAGGTCCATAAACCATTATTAAAGAGGACCCAGGTAATCCACTGCTTGCCCCAGTACACGCATTATGGAACCTGTGTGTCTTTTTTGGAAACTGCTAGGTATTTGTGACCTGGATTGACCACTGTTGGAAACAGGATACTGGGCTTGATGGACCTTGGATTGACCCAGTATGGCATTTCTTATGTTCTTATTTATTTATTTAACAGGTTTTCTATACCGCCTTCTCCTATAATCAAAACGGTATACATGGCAAAACAACATATTAAATGGCAATTCAAACTCATTACATAGTAAGACGGGAGGGGGAGACATGCGGGAGGTGCTTAGTAGTATCTTATTTTCAAGGAGAAGTATATACAGTATGTACAAGAGAGTGTCATGAGATAGCAGGGAATGAGTGTTGTAGGGGAGAGGGATTCATTGTGGAGTCAGCAGAGGGGAGGGGATGCTATACATTAGGTGATGGCCCCGAAGTGATCTCTGAAGAGGAAAGTTTTCAGCTTCTTCCTGAAATCTTTGGCATGAGTGGTGGCTCTCAAGTCATCCAGGAGTGAGTTCCAGAGGACAGGTGCTGCAAGGTATAGGGCCCTCGTGGATGTGGATTTGGTGGTTTTGGTGTAGATGCTAGGAGTTAGGATAGTGTCCATTCTGTTACATCTTCTGGGTCTAGTGCTGGTATTGGTGTTGATCAGACTCTTGAGTATGTCCAGGGATACGTTGTGCTGGATCTTTAATATGTTAAGAGCCATTTTGAATCTAATGTGGGAAGCAATTGGGAGCCAGTGCAGTTGAACCGGTGATGATGCGAGCAGCAGTGTTTTATGCCATGTATAGGGGTCGAATTGTTTGTTTGGGTAGGCCATGGGCATGATCATGGGCATGATGATGGCTTGGCAGATTGTCTGTAAGTGGTCTTGGTTAAGAAAGGGATTGAGTGTTCTTATGATGGCCATCTTGTGGTATGCACTCCTGGTGGTCCTGTTGATGTGAGATTGGAAGTTCAAAGTGACACCCAGATATTTCACTTTATTCTTAACAGGTATGGTCATGGGAGATGATTGGGGGGGGGGCGGTAAAAGAGGTGTTGTGTGTGATGAGAGTGCTTCGGTCTTCTTGTAGTTGATGTTTAGGTAGTTGTGAGAGAGCCATTTAGTCATGTCTTCTAGACAGGTAGTTATTGTTTTGTAGTCCGGGCTTTCAAGATTGATTGGGGTGTGAATCATCATGTCGTCAGCATACAATGCATATTGGATGTTGTATTTCCTGATGACATCACAGATAGGCTGTATGTAGAGGTTGAAAAGTAGGGTGGATAATGATGAACTTTGTGGTACTCCTTGGGGAGAGGGGAAAAGGGAAGATATGGTTGCGCCAACCCTGACCTATTTTTGCTGTTCTTATATTCTTAGTTTAAAACCGTTCATTTGTTTCTTTTTAAACATTCTTTTGTACTTTTGGATATTTTTTATTTATTTATTTATTTATTTAACATTTCTTTTATACCGTGCTCTTTATCATCAGTGCGGTTTACAGTTAACAGAACGACTCGAGGACCACAGGGCACTCCCAAGTTTACATCAAACAGGGTAGACAATTTGGAAAAAAACAGGGAAAACTATGTACAATTTACATACTGCTGTGTCAATAATGTTACAAGGGTGGAACAGGGAGTGAGATCCAGTGTGGACCGTATTCCATTTATGGACCACTTCCTCTTATCAAACTTATGTATGCTGTTAAGCTATCAGGTTGAGGGATGGTATGTGTGAGGGTATGAGGCGTGGGGGAATTGTTGTGTTGTGAAAAATGCGTAATGAACAAATGGTGCTTGAGGGCCTTTCTAAATTGAGTGACGTCCTTGATTGCTCTGATATTATGTGGGAGGTTGTTCCATGATCTGGGTACATAGGACACAAATGCCCGTTTGTTGGTTGATTGTACCCATTTTGTGGAAACTTTTGGCGTAATAAGTATATTGGCGGAATGCAACCTCTTGGATCTGTTGTTGGGGGGTTGGGAGATGAGCATGGAGATTGAGGGGGGCGCTATGTTGTTTATGGCCTTAAAAGTGATTAGGGCCTTGAAAGAGATTCTACAGCTTATCGGGAACCAGTGTAGATCTCTTAGGACGGGGGATATGTGATCTCTTCTTGATGTCCCACACAATACACGGGCAGCAGCATTCATCGCTAATTGAAGAGGATTAAGTGTGTTTTTGGGGAGGCCTTGAAGTATTACGTTTGCGTAGTCAAAATGGGGTATGACAAGAGCTTGGAATATTGTGCGGAAGCTGTCAGGATCTAGCATGGGTCTCAGGTGGCGAAGGGTCTTGATCTTGTAATAGACAGACTTTACTGTGCGGCTTATGTGTTCTTTGAAGTTTAGCTGCTGATCTAGTGTCACACCCAAGTAGCGTATGGCTGACTTGATTGGTAGCTCCGTATCTCTCACCATTAGGGATGTAGGAGAAGAGAAGTTTTTGTTTCTTGTAATGGTTAGGACCTCAGTTTTTTTGAAATTTATCCTTAGGTTCTGGTTGAGGAGCCAGTCTGTTACTGCGTTGAAGCAATCAACTAGAGTCGTGTAATCTGGATGTGTGACGTTGAAAGGTGAATACAGCAGTATGTCGTCTGCGTAGATAAGGCATGATATTCCGAAGGCACAGGTGATTTCGCAGATTGGCTGCATGTATATATTGAAGAGCAGCGCGGAGAGGGAGGAACCCTGGAGTACTCCCTGCTTTTGTTGGAACGGTTCTGATGTACTAGAGCCAATCCTGACTTGCTGCCATCGGTCTTTAAGATAAGATTTACACCAATCCCAGGCTAGACCCTGGATTCCTTTCTGGTGGAGCCGAGCTAGTAGTTGATCATGGTTGACTGAGTCAAATGCTGCGGCAATGTCCAGGAAGATCAGCACAAAGCCATATATGTTTTGGATCACTGTCCTCTTGGAGGACCCATGACCTTCATCCCAAACCTAACTTTCTAACACTAGGAAGCACATTTCACTCCTAAATACCTTGGTAGTTCTTTGACTTCATGATTTCTTTAATACATTCCAGGCCTCCAGTTCCTGAGGCAGCAAAACAGCCCTACAAGAATATGGAGCCTCCACCATATTTAACTGTAGGAAGGGTGTTTTATCCCTTATAAGTTTCATTTCTTCGCTTGTAAATGTATCGCTGGTCTACATTGCCAAAGAGCTCATTTGGCTTCATCTGTCCACAGAACATTTTCCCAGAGGGATTGTGGTTTCTCAAGGTGGGTTTGGGCAAAGATCAGGCATGTCTTTGAGCAGTGGGGTCGTCCTTGGCCTTTGCCCATGAAATCCTTCTTTGTTTAGTGTGCGGTGTATGGCGCCAGTTGAAAACATCACTCCAGATTGCTCCAGGTCAGCCTTAAGTTCTTTGGATTGTTATGCATGTTTTTTTTCGAACACTTCACACTAACATAAGACTTCTTGGATTAATTTTCCCCTTCCCACCAAGTCCTGGGATGTTTTTGACCGTTCCATGAGCAGAAAACTTTTAATAACATTGCAAACGGTAGGCACATGAAGCCAAAGGTCTTTGGAGATGGCCTTGTACCCCATTGAAGATTGATGTTTGGTGATAATGGCTTTTCTGATGGTATCAGGCAGCTCTCTTGTCTTCACCATTGTGAAAATGGAAAAGGGAGTGAATATGGCCATTTTAAACAGAACCATTATTCATTAATTGATTCAAGTCATGTGCATACTGACAATTGATCAGAGGTACATCTAATTTTACTGCAGTGGGAATGTGGTTCTTCTGTTGAACTAATTTGAATTGTTTATAAGGGTGCCAATAATATCCTGGCAATGTTCCAGTTTTTATACTATTTCCTTTTTTAATTGGTTTTGTTTTATTGATTCTTTCATGTGTCAAATATGTGTGCATATATAGTCCAAAGCCATTTCACTGGCCACTTTTTTTGGGAGATGTCAGACATTAATGGGTTGAACTGCAAGGCTGCTAATAATGTTGAATACAGCTGTATAAAGCAATCATTTTTCACTCTTTTGTGAAAACGTCCAGACCTTATATTTCATTAAATCACTACCTTCTGCATGCTAACAAAAGTGCCTCTCCCCCAGGGTCCACTTTGGTACTCATCTTTCATCGCATGTACTTCAGGAAAGAGAACATAGCATGTTAAAGTCCATGGCTAATTGCCATGAGTTGAGTGAGTTTTCACTTGCTCCAATTGAAAATAAAACTATTGTTAAAATATTCCAACATTATCCATGAAGATGTCACTGTCTCATCACATATTTAACATGGAAAGCCCATACTGCCGTACTGGAGAACTCTGTTTAACTCCTGGGCATAACTTGTGGTGATTGGGCTAATTGGGGCAGGGGATACAGTGGAGTCCACACTCACTGCTCCTGATGGCACTTATGGGTAGGTTTCAAGGCATCCACATTCTGGGTTCTGAAGGGAGGTGCAGTCTGCGGACTCCTGCTGCATGAAGGAAAGAAAATATGAGAAGAACCCGGATCGCTATGAATGAAAGACCATGGCACTGTAGCCCTCAGTAGGAGTCAGAAGCCCAAAGGAGAAAACCACCAGGAATATTGACATTTATGAATGGAAAACTATTTGGAAAACACCTTAAAATCTATTTATTTAATCAGGCATTTGCCCATTATATAAGATGCATAGAGGGACTATTGGTCCAGGAGTTCTTTATGTGCAGTTCAGTGTTGCTTTTTAAAGCAATCTCACTAGGTCTGATGTTTCCATAGTGGTATCAGCTTACGACAGAGTTTTATTACTCTGTTACTTGTGCCGTTGATTTACATTAGTGGATCTGATCATGCAGGCAAGTTGGGTGACTTGAGAGGAGTTTCCAGGAAATGCTGGCGATTCTGAAGTGAAAGGGAGAATCTGCTGATGTTATAATCACTAGGGGAGGACATGCAGAAAAGCGCTTAAGAGAATTAAAGGGAAAAGAATTTTCATCTGTTTTCCCAAAACATTGTCATGGTTTGAGGGTGGTCATTTCACAGAGGTGTATACAAATTATTTTGCCTCACAAAAAGAGCAGGTAGAATTTGGAGATTTTCTCCTTTTCACTGGCTCATGGTAGGTAACAAGAAAGTCCCCATCACTCAAAAGCATGTTCGCATTTGCTGCAGTACACCAGGAGCCAGTTGATCCTCAGGATTGGTGGCAGAGAGATTTTTGTCACATCTTATGGCATATCAGATGGAGAAGATGTCTCTCTCAAATGTTGTAGTCTCATCATCTGGAACAAATGTGTGGGTCTAAAATGATTTTCACAATAGTAATGCTTCATTTCAAAGAAAATTCTGCAGTACATAAAATAATTTAGCTGAGAAAGAATTCCTAATAAAAACCACAGAGCACTTTTTGCCTAGTTTCAGAAAGTATAAGTTGCGTTAGCTAGAAAAGAAAACAGAAAGGAAGAGGTTGACCCCACTCTGTGGCAACATGGTTTATGGCTAACTACTTTTCTGTCTGGGATGCAGCTTCCCTTTTCCTCTGAAAATAGTAACTGAACAATGATTAACCTTTTTTATTCAAATGATGAAATAGTCTTTTTTCCCCCTTCATGATCTTGTACGGAATTACTTACTGCTGTTCTCACTAACACTGCCTCACTTCAATGGACATGATTGTTAAAGAATGTATAGGTTATAGTTCCAGAAATGTTCTGCTAACAAAAATACAAAAAGAAGGAGGGGGATAAACATAGACAAGGGCTAACCAGGGACTGCTGCTGTACCCAGACTGGCCAATGGGAGACGATCAAAGGCGGGCAGTTGGGGTGAGCGAGAGTCAAGGGGAGTCAGAAGAATGGAAGCTCAAGAGAGAGAAATGGGTTTTCAGTTGTGATTTGAAACAGGTGAAAGAAAGCTGACAATGCAGGACCAAGGGGAGGGAGTTCCATTAGGTAGGGGCGGCCACCCGAAAAGAAGAGCAGGCAGTGGAAGAGCAAATGAACCGGAAACAGGGGATGACTAGAAGATACTGAGAAGCCGAGTGGCGAGTACCCTTAGGAGCAAAGGGAACTAGTAATTGTGACAGAAAAGAGAGATTGCCAGAATGAAGAATCTGCTGATTGAGAATGAGGAGCTTGAATTAAATGCAGAAGACAACCGGAAGCCAATGTTCAGTGATAAAAAGGGGAATCACATGGTCATATTTACAGGCACCATGAAGAGGTTTTATGGCAGTTTTCTGAATTAGTTGTAAGAGGTAGATCTAATAGAGGGGTAGGCCAGAGAATAAGGAGTTGGCATATTCAAGGCGAGAGATTACTAGTGAAAGAATAAGCAGACGAGTCGACGATGAGTCAAGCAGCTTCTGAATGGAATAGATTTGGCAGAGAATGAAAAAACAGTGCTAAAAAGGGGAAAAATGTGGTGTGAAAAGGAGAGCCGGGAGTCAAAGGAAACACTTTGAATCTTAATAGTGTCCCGGTAAGGGAGAGGAGCCCCATGAATGGAGGGAGGAAGAGGAAGCGAGGGGGAAAGGGTTTTAGAGAAAAACATAGTTGCAGTTTTGCTCGTGTTGAGCTTTAGTCCATGACTTATGAACCAGTCCGCAATGGCATCAAGTTTTTGGGAAACCTGAGGAAACACCATGGTGGAATGGGAGAGAAAGCGGAAGAGAAGTTGGATATCATCAGCATAGACCAGTAGTTCTCAATCCAGTCCTCTGGGATCTCCAGGGCAGTCAAGTTTTCAGATATTCACAATGAAAATGCATGAGATAGATCTGCAAGCACTGCTTCCTTTGTATGCAGATCTATCTCATGCATATCCATTGTGGATATCCTGAAAACCTGACTGGCCTGGAGGTCCCAGAGGACTAGATTGAGAACCACTGGCATTTACAAATGAAAGAAACATTGAGGGACTGAATCAGGAATGCCATGGGGGCAAGGAATATGTTGAAGAGAATAGGGCTAAAGACAGAACCCTGAGAAACACCACAATGAAGAAGCTGGGGGGCCGAGGACTGAGAGAACCATGAGACCCAGAAGGTATGATTTTACAGATAGGAATGAAACCAAGCCAAAGCTGAATCCATAATTCTCCAGGACCAAGCAGGAAGTCAGTCCTCACATATGGGTGACATCGACGCCGATGGAGCCCTTGCGGAGCATTTCCCCAGCTTTCCATGAAAGCCTTTGGGAATGCAGGCACGCATGCGCGGTTCCCTTTCTGCCTAAAGGTGCCATCTTGCCTCAGTCTCTCTTTTTCTGTGAAGCCCACCGGACGTGTGTCCTAGTCATCCCGGAAAATAGTTGACTTTTTTGGCGATCCTTCGCTATTTTTTCTTCTCCGGTTCGATGCCGGTTCCCCTCCCGCCGGGTTCGGTACACCGGTATCGAGCCCGATCTTTTTTCGGTTTTTGCCCTTCGTGGCTGACGTTCGCGCCCTTTTTTTCTTTTTCCCTGGAAGGCCGGTCCTTTGACCTCGCAGGGACCCTTTTTTCCCCAATGGCTTCCAGTGGTTTTAAAAAGTGTGATCGGTGCAAGAAGCTGATGTCTCTCACCGACACACACGACTGCTGCCTTCGGTGCCTCGGTCCTGACCACGATCCTAAGACGTGTGGACCATGTGGAAAAATGTCTTCCAAGGCACTGCAAAGTCATCAGCACCAAAAGGAAAGGCTTTTTTCTGACTCGGCCTCCGGCTGGGCCCGGACCTCGTCCGAGGCCTCAACTTCTCGGGAATTGGATCCCGAGCACCGTCGGGGCTCCTCGGACAGGGGGTCCCCTGACCGGGAACGAAAGAGGAAGAAGCGGCTCGCGAGGGCATCGTCGGAAGAGGTCCCTGGCTCCTCGAGAGCTAGGTCTCAGACCCCCGACCGTCGCCCTGGGCCCGTGGAACAGGAGAAGCCTTCCAAAGTTCCTCGAGTGGAGCCGGAGTCTGCTGGACACGTAAGTCCCGTAGTCCTCGTGGACTCTCCTCCTAGAGAGCCGACGTTGGGCCCGGCACCGCCGGGGCCTGAGTCGGGGGCTGCTGAGTCTCCTGAGCTGGGTCTCAGGTTGACAGCCTTGGAGAGCAGACTGTCTGCCTTCATGGAACAGCAGCGGGCACTGATGGCCAGCCTGTCTGGCGCATCTGCCCCGACCTCTGGGACATCGACATCGAAGTCGACCCCGGAGACCGAGCCGATACTCGAGACCATGAAGGCTCGAGGTCGACCTCGGTCGCGGTCTCCCTCGACCTCCCGTTCGGGACCGAGGGTGTCGACGCCGGAGCCTTCGGCATTGGGGCGGGCGCTCACAGGCCCCGCGCGGTCGGAAACTGATTCCTCATCGGACGAGTCCGCCTGGGAGACAGAGGACGAGGAGTCCCCCGACACCTTCAGGACTCGGTGCGTCCCTTCGGACTCACCGCAGTCTGAACCCCGGAGTAGATCCCCTCCGGAGGATACCCGGTTCTCGGAGTTCGTCCGGGATATGGCCACCGTCTTGGCTATCCCTGCGGACCCCGAGGAGGAGCCTCGAGCCGAGGAGCTCGAGGCCCTACAGTACGACTCTCCTCCGAAGGAGGCCTTTACTGTTCCGGTTCCTCCGATGCTGGAATGGCTCCTCTTCTGGATGTGGGAGGCACCTGCCTCGGCGCCAGTTCTAAGCAAGCGGGTTGATTCAATCTATCGACTCCGGAAGAGTCCTGGCTTTCAAAAGGCGCAGCTACCACACCATTCCATGGTGGTGGAATCGACCATGCATCGCCTGAAAAGTCAGAAGATGCACTCCGCGGTGCCCCCTGGCAGGGAGGTCCGAAACCTCGATGGTTTTGGTAGAAAGTGCTTCCAGGGCTCGATGCTTGCTTGCCGTGTCCAGTCTTACCAGCTGTACATGGGCATGTACTTGCGAGACCTGGCCAAGGAGCTGGCCGGGTTCTCTGCTGGTCTCTCCAGGGAACCCTTGCAGAGGTTCATGTCCTTGTCCTTGGGGATCCGGGAATGCTCCAAGTTTATGTCCCACACTGCCTACGATGGCTTTGAGGCTTCGGCCCGTGTTGCGGCAGCCGGCATCGCGGCTCGACGCCAGGCATGGCTGCAGTCATTGGACCTCGAGCCATAGGCTCAGGACAAGTTGGTCGATGTCCCTTGCTGAGGTGAGAACCTTTTTGGCAAGCCCAGGACCGAGAAGGCCGCACAACTCAAGACCGAGCATCTCACGAGGACAAGGCTGTCTAGAAAGACTTCTGCCCCTTCTCACAAGAAGAAGGGCTCGGGTAAAAAGCCCTTTTACCCGAGGAAGGGCACTGCCTACAAACAGTACCCACAATATCAGGCTGCCCAGGCTGCCCCTCAGGGTCAGCAAGCCAAGGGGCAGAGTAATGGGTCCTGTAGGCAGAGGACCCCCAAGCCTCCGGCCCCTGCTCCCACTCAGCAGGGTGGGGGTTTTTGACTCCTTAGGCATAGCCTCTCCGTCCCTGCTCTCCCAATCCTGCACAGGAGGTTGCCTCGCCCTGTTTGCCCACCAGTGGCCACTCATCACTGGAGACAGTTGGGTGTTACGCATAGTCCACAGGGGCTATGCAGTACACTTCCAACAACTGCCTCCTCCATACTTCCCAGGGGAGCCTCCAAGGCCTCCCCTGCACACAGATCTTCTCCTTCAGGAGCTCCAAGGTCTGTTGGTGGACAGGGTGGTGGAGCCTGTGCCTCCCCGCTTGCACGGTCGAGGGTTCTACTCCAGGTATTTCCTGATACCCAAAAGAACCGGTGGCCTTCGACCTATTCTAGATCTCAGAAACCTCAACAAGTTCCTGGAGAAGGAAAAGTTCAAGATGCTTACTCTTGGAACACTTCTGCCCTACCTCCAGCAGGGAGATTGGCTATGCTCATTGTATCTAAAGGATGCGTATACTCACATCCTCATTCATCCAGACCACAGAAAGTACCTCAGGTTCATTGTGGGAGGAAACCATTATCAGTACAGAGTACTACCTTTTGGCCTCATCTCCGCTCCCAGGGTCTTTACCAAGTGCCTGGCAGTGGTGCGGCCTACCTGCGAAATCAGGGAGTCTTTGTCTTCCCATATCTGGCCGACTGGCTCATCAGAGGTCAGACATGCCAGGAGGCCCGACAGGCCACCCTCAGAACTATTGCTCTTCTTCAAAGCTTGGGGTTCGTCATAAACTTCGCAAAGTCCACTTTGCTCCCCTCCCAGAACTTGGAGTTCATAGGGGCGAGGCTGGACTCTCTGCTTGCAAAGGCATTCTTGCCAGAAGACAGAGCCCAAAGACTGATAAACTTAGAAAACTGGTTTCTCAGCAGGTCACTGGTCTCCACCAGACTCTGCCTGAGGCTTCTAGGCTATATGGCTTCGACAGTGCATGTGACCCCCAATGCCAGGCTCCATATGAGACCTGCACAGTGGTGCCTTCGGACTCAATGGTCACAGGCCACAGGCAGCCTCAGAGACAGGATAAGGGTGTCCAGACAATTTCTGAACTCCCTCAGCTGGTGGCTGCACCCACCCAATCTGCTACAAGGGGTACCTTTTCAGAGTCCTGGGTTCACCGTGGTGTTGACCACGAATGCCTCCCTGCAAGGCTGGGGGGCTCATTGTCTAGGCAAGTGCACCCAGGGTCTGTGGTCTCCCTGGGAAGCCGCACAGCAAATCAATCTCCTGGAACTCAGGGCTATTCGGTTAGCCCTCAAGACTTTTTCTCAAACCCTGGCTCATCAGTCTGTCCTAGTTCAAACAGACAACCAGGTAGCCATGTTTTATGTGAACAAGCAGGGCGGAACTGGGTCCAGGCTCCTTTGTCAGGAGGCACAGGACCTTTGCTTGTTTGCTCTCAGACACAACATGCTCCTCAAGGCAGTGTATCTACCTGGCCAGGAGAACTACCTGGCAGACAGGTTGAGCAGGATTCTGCAGCCCCACGAGCGGCAGCTCCATCCTTTGGTAGTTCAAAAGATTTTCCTGAACAAACAGCTGCCAAAGTTCTGCACCAGGCAACCGCATCCTCTGCGGATAGCAGCAGATGCTTTTCTGATTCCCTGGTCTCAGGGCCTCCTGTATGCGTTTCCTCCCACGCCCTTGGTGGCCCAAACTCTGTTCAAGATTCTTCAGGACAGGGCCTCAGTCCTGCTGGTGGCTCCCAGGTGGCCCAGACAGCCTTGGTTTCCACTTCTGCTTCAGTTGGCAGTGGATCCCCCTCTGCCTCTGGGGTTGCAATCCGACCTTCTCTCTCAGGATCAGGGTACCCTTCTGCACCCCAATCTCAAAGCTCTCAATTTGATGGCATGGAGGCTGCAAGGGTAGTTTTGTCTCCCTGGGGCCTGCCTCAGGAGGTGGAGGAGGTTGTCCTAGCCTCTAGGAAACAGTCCACTAGGAAAACCTATGCTCTTAAATGGAAAAGGTTTTCCGTGTGGTGTCAGTTACGTACAGAGGATCCTTTCTCCTGTACTGTACCAGTAGTGCTTCAGTACTTACTGCATTTATCCAATCAGGGACTTAAGTCCAATTCTGTTCGGGTCCACCTCTCAGCTCTAGCAGCTCACCACTCTCTGGTGGAAGGACATTCTCTGTCGGTTCACCCCTTGGTGTCCCGGTTTCTCAGAGGCTTGCTCTTGCTCAAGCCTCCAATCCGTCCTCCTGCCCCTGAGTGGGAGTTGAATGTGGTCTTGCAGCGACTGACTCGCCCACCTTTTGAGCCGATGGCTACTTGTCCTCTCCGTTTCCTTTCCTGGAAGACACTCTTCATGGTAGCCCTTACCTCGGCTAGGCGAGTGAGTGAGCTTCAGGCCCTGGTCTGTAACAGGCCTTACACCAGATTTTATAGGAACAGGGTAGTCCTCAGGACTCATCCAAAGTTCCTCCCCAAGGTAGTCTCCTCTTTCCACCTCAACCAGGAGGTGGTTCTTCCAACATTCTTCCCTAGGCCCCATGCAAGCCAGGCTGAAGCAGTTCTGTATACCCTGGACTGTAGGAGGGCCTTATCCTTCTAACTTGACCGTACGCAGGGACATAGAAGGGCTTCTCAGCTTTTTCATCTCTTTTGACCCTAATAATTTGGGGTTAGCTGTGTCCAAGCGTACCTTGTCCACCTGGGTGGCTGACTGTATCACCTGGGCTTACAGGGCGGCTGACCTTCCTTTGCAGGGTTGGGTCACGGCCCATTGTGTCAGGGCAATGGCTGCCTCAGTGGCTCATCTCCGCTCTGTACCGTTGGTAGATATCTGCAGGGCTGCTACTTGGTCTTCAAGCCAGACTTTTACGACCCATTACTGTCTGGAAAGGGAGTCCCGTAGGGACAGTGCTTTTGGCCAGGCAGTACTCCGGAATCTCTTTGAGGTTTAGGCAACTCCTGCCCTCTTGCCCTCCGTTGGGCTACCGGTGGAGGTTCTGTCAGTGAAAAGCCTTTCTTTGATGCTGGGACTAGAGGGAGTTCTCTTGTTCAGCCTGGGTACCTTGGTAGCCCAGAGCTAGGGAGTCACCCATATGTGAGGACTGACTTCCTGCTTGGTCCTGGAGAAAGAGTAGTTACTCACCTGTAACAGGTGTTCTCCAGGAGCAGCAGGAATCAGTCCTCACAACCCTCCCTCCTCCCCTTGGAGTTGCAGTTGTACATAGTTTATTTTACATTTTTGTGTGCTGTTTTTAGCTATGTCATTTGACTGAGGCAAGATGGCACCTTTAGGTGGGAAGGGAACCGCGCATGCGTGCCTGCATTCCCAAAGGCTTTCATGGAAAGCTGGGGAAATGCTTCGCAAGGGCTCCATCGGCGTCGATGTCACCCATATGTCAGGACTGATTCCTGCTGCTCCTGGAGAACACCTGTTACAGGTGAGTAACTACTCTTACCAATGGAAGAGAGTTAAGAAAGAAGGAGAGAGTGATAACCAGATCAAATGCCACAGTGAAATCAAGAGAAACTAGAAGAACATCATGCTGGGAGGCAAGAGCTGTGTGAAGACAGTCAGAAATAGCAAACATCTGGCAATCATAACCTCCTGTGTCCTGATCCCATCTGACAGGCCTTCCCCCCAGTATCTGGGCCCTATGCAAATGCATAATTTGCCTATGCCTTAATCATACCCTAATTCTGAGCTCTTCCACTTGCCTGAATTCTACAGAAATATTGTAGAAACAGAATATTGAGTAACTTTGATTGCTGCCTTTGCTCTTGACTCCAGTAGGAACACAGGGCTCAATATTCAGCCTTTGATGACCACTGTGGACAAAATTGAAACCAGATATTCAGTGCCAGATGCCAGATATCTACCAGCATTAAATATCCAGTTTTGCTGCAGACGTCTGTTGCTGTCTGGTCAGCAGCAGTATTCAGCTGCTAACCAGATAGCAAAACCACATAAGGACATAAGAAATGCCAAACTTGGTCAGCCAAAGTCTATCAAGCCCAGGTATCCTTTTTCCAGCAGTGGCCAATCCAGGTTCCCAAAAAGGCACACAGGTTCCACAGTGCATCTCCTGGGGCAAGCAGTGGATTTCCCGGGTCCTCTTTAATAATGGACCTTTCCTCCAAGAACTTATCCAAATCTTTTTTAAACGCAGCTACACTAACAGCGTTTACCACATCCTCCGGTAACGAATTCCAGAGTTTGATAATGCGTTGAGTGAAAAAAATCTTTTCTCTTATTGGTCTTAAATGGCTTGCATTGTAGCTTCATTGCGTGTCCTCTCGACTTTCTACATTTGATAGTGTAAACAACTAATCTACGTTTACCCGTTCCACTCCCACATTAATTTGTAGACCACTGTCATATCTTCCCTCGGCCATCTCTTTTCTAGGTTGAAGAGCTCTGCTTTTTAAGCCTTTCCTCATAAGGGTATCTTTCCATCCCCTTTGCCATTTTGGTGGCTCTTCTCTTTACCTTCTCTAATTCCGCTATATGCTTTTTAAGATACGGTGACCAGAATTGCACACAATATTCAAGGTACGGTCACACCATGAACGATACAGAGGCATTATAATATCCTTTGTTTTATTCTCCATTCCTTTCCTTATGATTCCTAGTATTCTATTTGATTTTTTGGTGGCTGCTGCACAAAGGGCGGAGGGTTTCAATGTGTTATCCACAATGATGCCTAAAACTTTTTCTTAAGTGGTGGTTTGTAATGTTGAACCTTGCATCGTGTATCCATAGTTTGGGTTTTTCATTCCTAGGTGCACTTGTCCACATTTAATTTCATCTACCAGTTGAATGTCCAGTCTTCAAACGTATCAAGGTCCTGTTGCAATTTTTCACAGTCCTCTTGCATTTTAACAACTTTGAATAATTTTGTGTCATCTGCAAATTTGACTACCTCACTTGTTATTTACATTTCCAGGTCATTTAGCAATATGTTAAAAAGCAATGGACCCAGTACAGATCCCTAGGGTACTCCACCTTTCTCCATTGAAAAAATTACCATTTAGTCCTACTCTCTGCTTTCTTTTAACCAGTTCCTGATCCACAGTACTACACTGCCTCCAATTCCATGACTTTTTAATTTCGCAAAGAGTCTCTCATGTGGGTCCTTCTCAGAGGCTTTCTGAAAATCCAGATACTCTATATCAACCAGTTCACCTTTATCTACCTGTTTATTCACACCTTCAAAAAAATATAACAGATTAGTAAGACAAGACCTTCCTTGACTAAATCCATGTTGGCTTTCTCCCATTAAACCATGACTATCTACATGTTCAGTAATTTTGTTCTTTATAATGGTTTCCACTATTTTGCCCGGTACTGATGTCAAGCTCACCGGTCTATAGCTTCTCCGATCACCCCTGAAACCCTTTATAAAAATTGTCATTACATTGGCCATTCTCCAATCTTCAGGTACTACAGCTGATTTTAATGACAGTTCACAGATTACTAATAGCAGGTCTGCAATCTCATATTTCAGTACTTTCAACAACCTCGGATGTATACCATCCGGTCCAGGTGATTTGCTACTCTTCAGTTTATCAAATAGTTGTAATACATTTTCCCAGTTTATCGATGTTTCTTTCAATTCTTTTGATGCATCACCTTTGAATACCATTTTAGGCATGTATAACTTCCCTACATCTTCTTTAGGAAAGACCAAAGCAAAGAATTCATTCAGTCTCTACACTGTGGCTTTGTCCCTTCTTAGTGCCCCTTTTATCCCTCTATCATCTAATGGTCCAACTGACTCTTTCACAGGTTTTTTGATACAAATCTACTTGAAAAAGGTTTTACTATGCATTTTTGTTTCAATGGCAAGCTTTTTTCAACTTATTTGTTTGCCTGTCTTATCAATGCCTTGCATCTAACTTGCCAGTGCCTATTTTGTTTCCAGTTTTCATCATTTGGCTTTTTTTCCATTTCTTAAAGATGCTTTTTTGGCAACAACAGCCTCTCTGACCTCACCTTTAAACCATGCTGGCAGTTTTTTGGCCTTCCTTCCACTTTACTTAAAGCATGGAATACAGCTGATCTGGGCTTCCGAGATAGTATTTTTAAACAATGTTCATGATTGATGTAGATCTTTAACCTTTGCAGCTGCTCCTTTTAGCTTTTTCTTAACTATTTTCCTCATTTTATCATAGTCTCCCTTTTGAAAGTTAAAAGGTAGTAGTGTGGATTTCCTTACCGTCCTTCCTCCATTTATTAAATCAAGCATGATCATGCTATGATCACTATTGCCAAGTGGCCCTAACACCCTTATCTCTTGCACCAGATCATGTGTCCCACTAAGGACTAGGTCCAAAATAGCTTCCCCTCTGGTTGGTTCATGAACCAACTGCTCCAAGAAGCAGTCATTTATTTCATCTAGAAACTTTATCTCCCTAGCATGTCCTGCCATGACACTGACCCAGTCAATACCAGAGAAATTGAAATCACCCCCTGATCTGTCCTAACGTTATGTGGTTACCTATCCAGTTAGCCACTGAACACTCTAGCATCAGGGCATTCCAGGGATGAAGTGGAGGTGGCACCCAAGGATAATTGAATAGTAGCAATATTCAGCCCCAAGCTGGTTATCCTATGATGGCGAAAGTTAGCCACCTGAAAGGCCCGCCTAATTCTAACCGCCATAGTTAACCAGGCTGCGGCTGAATATCGCCATTGAATGGTTAGCTGCAGCACTATCCGACTGACCCACTGTGATGGGGTCTATAGAATGTTACCTGTCCTTCTCCAAATGGACTATCAACTGTCTGCAACCCAGAGTTCAGGGCTGGGAGGGTATGGCACACAGGGAGAGGTTAAGAACCCAGCAGACTGCAGGACGGAGAGAGGCCTTCCAAGGCAAGCTGTGCAAAGGAGTCCTGTGGTAGGAACTTTAACTGGGGCTGGAGGAAGGGCTGGGAGAATCAGGTTGTGGAGGACTAACAATCTGGGACAGACGGAAAGTTGTTTTTGTTTTCCCTGAACTGCTGTCTGGCCTGTGTTCTACAGAAAACCCCTTCCCATCACATGCCACACTACCACATATGATGGGAGCTTGAGGATTTCCTCTAACCACGTGGCAGAGGACAAGTCCATGTCCCTCCAGGGCTGGGCCTTTTCATCAGGATTTTTTTTTGTTTGTATGATTTGCAGCCCTTCACTTGGTTTGCAGCTTGTCATGCTTTGAGGGTTTGAGTTAAAAGCATAAAACTGCTGTGAAATACATTTCTTATAAAATTGATGAAACTTAGGTCACATTTTTTTAGACCTTATATAGATTTATTAGAATAGTACACATCAGTATTTGCAAGATTTGGGGCAATTTTTCCATATCTTCTAGTCTTATTGCTCCGCAAACCCCCCAAAAAGGATGGATTTGTTCTTTGATAAGGCTTGTGATAAGGAAGCTTATCATAGCTCAGGTAGGAGCTATAGAAAAGATGATGTGACTCTGAACAAGCAACCTGTCAGTTCTGGTAGAAGCAAGAAAACAGAGTTTTCACATAAAAGACTACCAGTCCCAGAATGCACCAGGTTTCCAGCAGCCATGAGAGGAGCTGAAGTGAGAAAATGTGTGTGCAATCAAGAGAGCTATGAGGTAATCCCTAAGCACTCATCTCAAAGGGCAGGGCCTGATTCAAGACAGCTGCGCTGTGTTAGGGAGGAGCACACATTAGGAAAGAATAAGAATAGAGATTATTCTTCAGATAACAGCTTCAGGGAGAGCTTCAGCAAAAGCTTCAGGAAGAGATACAGAGACAGAGACAGCAACGGCTACAAGCTCAAGCACCAGTATCACCTGGAGAAACAGAAGCCAAGCCAAGCGGATAGAGAAAGAAGGAAACTCTCTGGAAGGAAGAGAAGAAAGCCCATTGGATGGTCTGGGAGAGTCCAAGGCAGTACCCATACTGGGAGGTATTCCAAGTGCCAGCAGAGTCCATTGGACTGGATTCAGCCAGAGGAATGGAATGGCAGAGATAGGAATCACCAGTGGCTACCTGGAAGAGAGAAGACTGCACGTGGAAGGGACTTTCAGACCAAGGCCAGAAGGTATGTGAGAGGAGATCCAGTGTCCAGGGATCAAGATTGGAAGGCTGGACATCAGAATTGGATTACATACTGGCCAGGCTTTACAGAGAGGAATTATGATGGCAGGAGAGGCTCAGGTATGAACACTGATCCAGACCCTATCTATAATAGAGAATGGCAGCAAGGGAATAAGCATTCTCATGATAGTGCCTTAATGAAAGACTCGTCTGTGCCAATGTATGATAGTGACCCTATGCTGATTGATGAAGGGGGAGATACAGCAGATGAAAGTACAGTTTACATGGACTGTTCTCTATCTAAATGCTATTGCTAGCTTTCTGTGAGCAAACACATCAGCCATCACAAAGAAACCTAACTTTGTTCTTTATTTCCACTGCAAACAGCTCTTAAAGCAGGATTTGGGTTCACACAGTAGCAGCCAGCCAGCTAAAGGCTTACAGCTGGTCAATTGATAGTAATTAAAGCTGCACCTGATTGTGTGTGTGAGCAAGGGAGAATCACTGCTGAGATCTGCGTGGAAAATAAGCAGAAGTTAACCTAACCAGCAAAGTTTATTCTTTTCTTTGTGCCTTTGTATTTGGTAATTATTTGCTAAGAAAACATTAGCTAATTGCCTGACAAGCTGAAGGTTGTTTTCTGGTTTACTTTGTGACTTTTTGTTATCCATTTAAACACTGCAAGCAAGTAACCTCATTTATATGGCTATCAAGCATACATGTGCTGGGTGAATTAAACCCCATCAATAAAAGAAGTATTTTATTGACCTTAACACTTGGTTTCACAACTCAATTATTGTCATCAGCTGTGTTTGGGAGTGAATGAACTGCAATACCCACAATACCTTGCAAGAATCATATGAATATATGCATCGTCAAGATTGTGTAAGTTCTCACCCTAGGCAGCCGTCTGACAGGCTTTCAATACTGCTTCAACTTCTTCTTTCATCACCAATGGTTCCAAATCATAAGGTACAGGTTGAAATGGCTATTGGTCCACTTGATCTTTATCATATAAAAACTCTGTATATTCTTTCCACCTTTTCTTGATCTTCTCAGCATCATTTAACATAGAACCTAAGAACATAAGAACATAAGACATGCCATACTGGGTCAGACCGAGGTCCATCAAGCCCAGTATCCTGTTTCCAACAGTGGCCAATCTAGGTTATACGTACCTAGCAATATCCCCAAAGACACAGGTTCCACAATGCTTGTACTGGGTCAAGCATTGATATCCTGGGTCCCTTTTTAATAGTGGTTTATGGACCTTTCCTCCAGGAACTTGTCCAAACCTTTTTTAAACCCAGCTATACTAACAGCCCTTACTACATCCTCCGGTAACAGATTCCAGAGTATTCTTGAGCATCTTGTAACATTCCGATTTGAGGCTGGAATTTTTTCTTTAACTTTCGTAGCTTTAGGAAAGCTGATATTGTTCTTCCTCTAATAGTTTCTGCTTCTATTTCCCTGCATGTGTCATTGTAGTACTTTTCCTTGTCCTGTCTTGCTGCACGTTGGAAATCTCTGTTGAGTTCTGTGATTGTCTTTCTTTTTCCTCTGGCTTTAGCTTCTCTGCATTTCTGGGCAATTTTCAGAGTTTCTTCCATCATCCATTTTGGCCGTTTTTTTTCTTTTTCACCTTTTGTAGAGACTTCTCGCTTTCTTCCAACACAACCTTCTTGATGTCATTCCATAACTCTTCTGGAGCTCTGTCATTTGTA
The DNA here is from genome assembly GCA_033557465.1 of Ichthyophis bannanicus. Classification (NCBI taxonomy): domain Eukaryota; kingdom Metazoa; phylum Chordata; class Amphibia; order Gymnophiona; family Ichthyophiidae; genus Ichthyophis; species Ichthyophis bannanicus. The sequence goes on from CM066033.1 coordinate 553,868,937, forward strand.
TCTAAAGCAGCAAATCGCAGGCAGTCTTTTAATTCCAGTGGTATATTCTCAAGGTCATATTTTGCTGCATTCATGAGTTGTTTGCTCATTTTCAACTTTAGCTTGAGTTTGCATACGAGTAGTTGATGATCTGTACCACAGTCAGCTCCCCCCTTAGCCGTCTCTTTTCCAAGTTGAAGAGGCCCAGCCTTTTAAGCCTCTCCTTTACCATTTTTGTCACTCTTCTCTGTACCTTTTCTAGTTCATAATATCCTTTTTAAGATATAGTGACCAGAATTGCACACGATATTCAAGGTGCGGTTGCACCATGGATCGATACAGAGGCATTATATTATCATTTGTTTTATTCTTTCCTTTTGATTCCTAGCATTCTATTTGCTTTCTTGGCCACCGTTGCACAACTTGGCGGAGGATTTCAACGTATTCTCCGGGAACAAGCAGGAAGTCAGTCCTCACATATGGGTGATGACGGAGCCTTCGCGGAAGCATCCCCAAGCTTTCAAAGAAAGCCTTTGGGAGATGCCACCATGCATGTGTGGTCCCCTTCCTGCCCAAGGGTGCCATCTTGCTCAGTCTCCTTTTTTCCGCAGAGCCCTTCAGACGTTGTCTGGCTTGTCCCCGGAAAAAGTTGATTTTTCTCTCCAAGCTTTCATACTTGCCTCCGGTATTGCACTGGTACTTTATCTTTATCTTTATTAAAACATTTGATAAACCGCTACTGCCGAAGCATAGAGCGGCATACAATAAAAAGGTCTACACTGCAAATCATAGAAAAGAACGCCATAAAATGAAAGGAAAGTAAAGCACAGCACACAGCAATAAAAGCAAATAGCTAAATAGTTAAATTTAAAATAAAGAAAGCTAAATCTAAAAACAAAAGGAAGCAAAACACCAACAAACAAACAGCACAACATGGGGAGACAACTCTATGGTCAGGGGGGGGAACTGGCAGGAAGGTCAAAAGCCTGTGTGAACAGATGTGTTTTGAGTAGTGACTTGAATTGAGGATAAGAGGATTCTAATCTGAGGGAAGATGGTAGAGAATTCCAGAGAAATGGACCAAGAAAGAAAAAGGCGGAATGTCGAGTCTGCTCTAAACGGGCTTGTGACGGAGAAGGTAGTGATAAACGATTGGCGTGAAAAGACCGAAGTTGACGGTAAGGAGTGTGAAGAAAAACCAGATCCGCAAGATACAAAGGATGACCAGTATGAATAGCACAGTGAATCAGAATCAGAAACTTATATTGATATCGACAATGGAGTGGTAGCCAGTGCAAACGGAGAAAGAGGGGAGTGAGATGATCAAACGGCCGGGAAAAAGTGATAAGGCGAGCTGCAGTGTTTTGAATGGATTGTAATCGTTGAAGCTGATATTTAGGGAGGTTGGCTAGGAAAACATTACAATAGTCAAGTCTACTAACCACCAGAGCCAGAACCAAAGTGACCAAAGAGTCAGGGGAAAAGAGAGAATGAGTAGCCCGAATCTGCCGAAGGGTCACAAAGGACCGCCGAGTGAGTGAAGAAATGTGCTCATGAAAGGAAAGTGTAGAATCAAGTATAACCCCCAGGTAACGGAAAGAAGAAACAAGAGGAATAGAAACTGAATCAATCATAGGAGAGACCGTAGGACAGGAACCGCTAAGAGATACCCACATAGCCGTGGATTTCGAGGGGTTTAAGTGAAGAAAGTTCTGCGAGAGCCAAGATGCAATGTGGGACAGACAGTCATTTAGTGGGGTAATATCCAAAGTGAGGGGAGAGACATGACATAGAAGAATAATGTCATCCGCATAGATGTACGGAGACACCGGAAACTGCTGAATGGCAAGAGGCAAAGGGGCAAGAAAAATATTAAATAATAGAGGCGATAGAACAGAACCCTGCGGAACACCACAGATAAGGGGGAGAGAGGAAGAGGAGTGATTACCCGAGTGTACAGTGAACGAGCGAGCAGTGAGAAAAGAACGGAACCATTGAAGAACAGAACCCCGCAACCTAATGTCTAAAAGACGAGAGAGAAGCGTCCGGTGATCAATCAGGTCGAAAGCCGCAGAAAGATCCAAAGAGACAAGAAGAGTAAGATCACCACGATCGTGAGCAACGTGAATTTCATTAAGAAGTGCCAAAAGAACAGTTTCAGTGCTATGCCCATGACGAAAACCTGCTTGACGGGGGTGAAGAGTATGTGTAGCCTCAACATGTGAGTTCAATTGCTCAGAAACAAAGCGCTCCAAAAGTTTCGCCAAGACCGGGAGGTTGGAGACTGGCCGCCAATTAGACAAAACAGAAGGATCTAAGGTGGACTGTTTCAGAAGGGGACGGACGGCAGCAGACTTCCACAAAGACGGGAAAAGGCCAGAGAATAGACTAGAATTAATAATGGTGGTAAGAATTGGAACAAGTTGCAGAGAGGGTTCGGATAACCAGAGAGACGGGACAGGGTCCAGCACACAAGTTGTTTTACGAGATTTGCGCAACATCTATAGAACTTCCGCGGATGTGACCAACTGAAAAGTGGACCAGGTATGAGCAAGAGCCTGGTTGGGCGAAGAAGGGGAAGGAGACGACAAGAGATCAGTGGACAGAGTGGGAGACCCCCCGGAGGAGGAATCGGGCAGAGGGGATAAAGGCAAGGGAGGGGAAGGAGTCGAAAAAGAGGCTCGCAACTTATGTATCTTGTCAGAAAAGAAAGTAGCCAGAAGTTGAGGGTCTGGCAACCGGGATGTTGGGCCAACGCGGGAACTGGTAGAGGAAAGCCCTCGAAGGATAGAAAAGAGCTGTTTGGAGGAATGGGCAGCTTCCGAGATCTGTTCAATTCAATCATGTTACAGGTCTTTTACGTCATGCTTTTGACCTATTTCATGTTTATATTTCATGTTTATATTTCATGTATATAGTTCATGCATATAGTTCAACCCCCCCTGTTATCCAAGTTTATACCCCTGTTCGATGTAAAACCAAACAGAAGTGTGTTTTGGTCATTTTGTTATACTGTGAACCGCGCTGATGCCGAATAGTGCGGTATATAAGCAACTGTAATAAATAAATAAATAAAAATAAAAAATCTGAGCAGATTAAAAAGCACGCTTTGCTGCCTGGACCGCCAAACGATATGCAGTAGATAACTGACGAAAACGCAATAACAAATCAGGAGAGGGGCGGCTAGTCCAATGGCGCTGTACCTGGCGGAGCTGAGTCCGCTGCAGGCGTAGCGAAGGATGGTACCACTATGAGTGCTTAACAGAACGTTGCCTGGGAACGGGACGAAGAGGCGCCACCTCATCAAGAGCACTAGTGAGCAGTGAATTCCAAAGAGAGGTCTGACATTCAAGAGAGCGTGAAGCAAAATCCGACGGAAAGAGCACAGAGGCAGAAGGAAAAGCCTGAAGGGCATCAGAAGTGCAACGACGCCGCAAAGGAGGGGGGGAAGAGGGTGCAGAGGTAAGGGTGAACGCAGGTGAGGAGGAGGATACTGAGAAAAGTACGCAGAAGTGGTCGGACCACGGAACAGCCACCAGGATGGGAGGTGAAATTGCGGGCAACAGCTTGGGGGGTGAAAGAACCAAATCTAAAGTGTGGCCTGCTACATGGGTGGGACCAGAGACATGCTGGCGCAGAGAAGCGTCAGACAAGAGGTTCAGAAAGTCGCGATCTTTTGATCTGGTAGGATGATCCACATGGACATTGAAGTCACCAAGAACTATGAGGTTGGAAAACTGCAGTGCCATATCTGAGAGCACTTGTAATGTTGTATCCCAGCGTGTAGTGGAAAGGGAAGGAGGGAGATAGAGAAGTAGAAAATAAAGTGGGGGGGATGAATTAAGACGTAAAAAGAGAGATCCGGAGAGAGAGGCAGAGGGGGAAGAAATCTCCTCAATAGCAATAGAGGCCCGATGGAGCAGGGCCACCCCACCCCTGCCCCTACCCCTTCGAGAAGCCGAGAGCGCTGAGTACCCGGGAGGAAGAGAGCTAGACAGGACAAGCCCGTCGCCATCCTTCAACCAAGTCTCAGTGAGAAAGCAGAGGTCAAGCGAGTGTTGGGAGATAAGGTCATGGACCAGCAGAGACTTTGACCGAAGGGAACGGCAATTCAGTAAGGCTAGATTGAGTGTAAGAGTGAAGGCAGCCGCAGCATGCCCTGGGGAGGAAGGGGAAAGCTCCGACGGGAACATAGTAGAGTGACACAAAATTAAATTGGAGAGACAACGAGTGAAGGAACCCGAGGGGACAGGGGATAGAGAGAGACAACGCCGGCCCCAAAGGACAGGGATAGTTGCCATAGAAAGAAAAATCAAACAGCAGATAAACACCCAAAGCGATGATGTGATACGCCGAAGGGGTCGAGGCCTGCCCCAACAGAAAGAACAGCGGGTCAAGTTGAACAGCCCCTCCGAAAAAGGCCAAGACATCACGGGTACAGAAACCCTAACCTGTGCCCCTCGCTCGCCCCAAGGAGCTCGACCAAGGAGCAGGACCTGCTCCTTGGTTGCGCTCCTTCGGCGCGCGCCTGTGGCACGCGCCGCCGCGGCGGGGAACGCCGCAGACAGCTTGTTTAAATGGGTGACTGATTACCAGGGAAGGTCGCAACCACGGGGCGCAGTTGCGTCACTTCCGGGCGTCGGGAGGGCTCTGGGACACACAGGGAGAAGACTACAGAGTCCTAAAAAACAGAACAAAAAGCAAATAGCAGCAGGCAAGTAACAGTAAAGGCAGAACAGACAACTAGAACGCCGCAGACAGCTTGTTTAAATGGGTGACTGATTACCAGGGAAGGTTGCGACCACGGGGTGCAGTTGCGTCACTTCTGGGGGTCAGGAGGGCTCTGGGACACACAGGGAGAAGAATACAGAGTCCAGGGAAGGTCGCGACCACGGGGCACAGTTGCATCACTTCCGGGCGTCGGGAGGGCTCTGGGACACACAGGGAGAAGACTACAGAGTCCAGGGAAGGTCGCGACCACGGGGCGCAGTTGCGTCACTTCCGGGCATCGGGAGGGCTCTGGGAAACACAGGGAGAAGACTACAGAGTCCAGGGAAGGTCGCGACCACGGGGCGCAGTTGCGTCACTTCCGGGCGTCGGGAGGGCTCTGGGACACACAGGGAGAAGACTACAGAGTCCAGGGAAGGTCGCGACCATGGGGCGCAGTTGCTTCCGGGCACAGGGAGAAGACTACAGAGTCCAGGGAAGGGGCGCGACCACGGGGCGCAGTTGCGTCACTTCCGGGTGTCGGGAGGGTTCTGGGACACACAGGGAGAAGACTACAGAGTCCAGGGAAGGTCGCGACCATGGGGCGCAGTTGCGTCACTTCCGGGCATCGGGAGGGCTCTGGGACACACAGGGAGAAGACTACAGAGTCCAGGGAAGGTCGCGACCACGGGGCGCAGTTGCGTCACTTCCGGGCGTCGGGAGGGCTCTGGGACACACAGGGAGAAGACTACAGAGTCCAGGGAAGGTCGCGACCACGGGGCACAGTTGCGTCACTTCCGGGCGTCGGGAGGGCTCTGGGACACACAGGGAGAAGACTACAGAGTCCTAAAAAACAGAACAAAAAGCAAATAGCAGCAGGCAAGTAACAGTAAAGGCAGAACAGACTCTCCCCGCCACCCGACCTCATTGTCTCGGCGTTGAGTTCAGGGCTCTTTTTGTAGTTTTCGTTTTTTCTTTTTCTGGTGTCTTCGCACCTTTTTTCCAACTGGCAGCCTGGAGAGTCTTCGACCTCACAGGGGTACTTTTTTCCCCCATGGCTACCAGTGGCTTTAAGAAGTGTGATCGGTGCTCCAAAATTATGTCTTTGACCGATACACATGACTGCTATCTCCGCTGCCTCAGGCTAGACCACGACTTGGCAGCCTGCAGTCTCTGCAAAAGAATGTCCAGCAAGGCCCTCGAGCTGCCAGCAGCAGCATGATACGTTTTTCCCCAAGTCCTCGGTGCCTCCGAAGGCCAGGTCCTCATCTGAGGCCTTGACACCTCGGGTGGAACCTTCTGAACCCGAGCCCCATTGTGGGTCCTCAGAAAGGGGGTCTCCCTCGAGAGAACCCAGGAAGAAGAAACCCTCGAAGGCGGTGTCTTTGGATGGTTCCGACCAGCCGGGTGCCCCTCAGGCCCGGTCCTGTAGTCTGAAACGCTCGTCAGAGGCTTTGGAGAAGGAGCGACCTGCAAAGGTCCCCCGAAAAGACTCGACCTCAGACCAGCCTCTGTCCCAGACACCATCCTCATTGAGGATTCCCCTTCAGGGGAGCCGCCATTGGGCCTGAGTCCCTTGGTGCCTGCGCCAAAGGCTGTGGAGTCTTCTGACCTGGAGTCCAGAATGGCATCCCTGGAGCGCAGTTTGTCTGGCTTCATGGACCAGCAGAGGGCAATGTTGTCCGGCATGACCAGTTGATCCGCTCCGACCACTGGGCCCTCGATGTCCAAGACGTCCCCGGAGGCCGAGCCGATTCTCGAGGTCCTTCAGCCTCAAATCAGTCCTTGGCCGAGGTCGCAATCTAAGTCCCACTTGATGGGACTGCGATTATCCCCAGCAAGTATACCAGGCACCAGTCGTAGAGCATCGGGTGCCCCGAGGCCCGTGGAGCAGCCCTCCTATGATTCCTCGATGGACTACTCTGAGTGGGAGACGGAAGATGAGGAGTCACCCGACACCTGTCACCACCGCAATGTCCCATCCGACTCTCCCATCTCGGAGCCTTGACAGTGGTCCCCGCCGAATGATATTGGCTTCCTTGATTTTGTCAAGGATATGTCAAAGGCCCTGGTGTTACCTACCGAGTAGGAGGAGGACCCTCGGGCAGATAAGTTGGAAATCTTTCAGTACGAGGCTCCTCCACAGGAATCGCTCATGGTGCCAATTCCTCCCATCCTGGAACAGCTGATGCTCCAGATGTGAGAGACCCGGTGTTGGTACAGGTGGTGAGCAAACGGCTCGATTTGATGTATCGAGTCCGCCGAAGCCCGGGCTTCCAAAAGTCACAGCTGCTGCATAACTCAGTGAAGATGGAGTCAGCCATGGGTTGGCTGAAAAGCCAGAAGATGCACTCCTCGGTGCCCCCCCCCCCCAACAGGGAGGCCTGAACCCTGGACGCCCTCGGCAGAAAGTGTTACCAGGGCTCAATGCTCATCGGCCGCATTCAGGCCTACCATCTGTTCATGGGCATGAACCTGAGAGATCTGGCGAAGGAACTCACCGGTTCTCAGGTGGTCTCTCTGAGGAATCCTTACAGCAGTTCAAGAACCTGGCCAAGTCAATCTGTGAGTGTACCAAATTTATATTTATGGCGGCCTATGACTGGTTCGAGTTGGCGACTTGAGCATCAGTGGCGGGCATTAGTGCATGGTGCCAAGCTTGGCTACTGTTATCTGACCTTGAGCAGTGAGTTCAGGACAAATTGGTCAATGTCCCATGCCAGGGAGAGAACCTCTTTGGCAAACCCATGACCAACAATGCTGTGGAGCTGGAGACAAAGTTCATGACGAGGGCCAGGTTCTCAAAAAACACCGCTGCCCCTCCCCAGTGGAAGGGCTCAGATAAAAAGTCCTTCTACCCGAGGAAAGGGGCTGATTACAGAAACTACCCACCTTTTCAGGCCTCTCCAGCTCCCCAACAGGGTCAGCAGGCCAAGGGACATGGGCATGACCCTCATAAGCAGAAGGCTCCAAAACCCTAGGCACTGGCTCCGGCCCAGCCAGGGGGGAGTTTTTGACTTCTTGAGCATAGCCTATCTACCCCAAGGAGATCAGCAGCCCACAGGGGGATGTCTGGCCCACTATGCCCAGAGGTGGTTGACCATCACCACCTCCTCCACCTGACTCAGACACCTCCCCTTTATTTCCTGGGAGAGCCCCTCGGGTCTCCCCTCCACCGGGACCTTCTACTGAAGGAGTTGGCAGGTCTTCTCAAGGACAAAGCATTGTAGCTGGTGCCCCACCATGTCAAGGGCAAGGGGTTCTACTCCAGGTACTTCCTCGTGCCAAAAAAAACAGGGGACCTAAGGCCCATCCTCGACCTGTACAACCTCAACAAATTCCTGGTGAGGGAGAAGGCAAGGTGCTCTCCCTTGGAACATTGCTGCCTATACCCATATCCTCATTCACCCCGATCACAGGCAGTACCTGCGGTTCATAACGGGGGGCAGGCATTTTCAGTACTGAGTGCTATCTTTCGACTTGACCTCTGCCCCAAGAGTCTTTACAAAATGCCTGGTAGTCGTGGATGCCTTCCTCCATCTCCAGGGGTTTTTTGTCTTCCTCTACCTGGATGACCAGCTCATAAAGGGAAGCACAGCCTCAGAGGTGCAGCAGGCCACTGCACGCACCATTCAGGTTCTGCAGCAGTTGAGTTTTGTCATATGTAAACTATCCCAAGTCTCACCTCCTTCCGGCACAGTGTCTGGAGTCCATCAGGGCAAAACTCGACACTCTTCAGTCGAAGGCCTTCTTGCCCAGGGTCTGAGTTGACCATCTCAGGACTCAGGCATGGGACATACAGTACCATCCCTCGGTTCCCACCCGGCTTCTGTGCCTCCTCGGGCACATGGTCTCCACGGTCCGTGTCACCCCAGACACTTGCCTCCATATGAGTGGTGTCTCTGGGACCAGTGGTCTCAAGCCACGGGACGCCTCAGAGACAGAGTCTCTGTAACCCGCCTCCTGGCAGACTCCCTGGTCTGATGGCAATCTCTCCAGCATCTCAAGGCGGGCATGCCTTTTCAGGCCCTGAGCCCCTCAAGGGTCCTCACCATGGATGCCTCCCTGCTTGGGTGGGGAGCTCCGCACCCAGGGCAACTGGTCACCAGACGAGAGCACCCAGAAGATCAACCTCCTGGAGCTGCGGGCCATATACTTTGCCCTGCGAGTCTTCCGCCACTACCTGCATCACCTGCCAGTGCTGGTTCAGATGGAAAACCAGGTGGCGATGTTCTATGTGAACAAAGAGGGGGACACGGGGGCTCGTGCCCTCTGTTGGGAGGCAGTGGCCCTCTGCTCGTATGCAATCCAACAGGGCATCCTCCTGCAGGCAGTGTACTCACCAGGCCTTGACAACCTTTTGGCCGACAGGCTGAGCAGAGTCCTCCAGCTGCACAAGTGGCAGCTAGACCCCAGGGTAGCCAATCGGCTTTTCCAGATCTGGGGGGAACCCGTGATAGACCTGTTCGCCAGCCCGGATAACGTCCAGTTGCCCTGCTTCTGTTCCCGGCAGGCCCCCCCCCCCAAAGTGGCAGCAGATGCGTTCCTTGTCCCATGGTTGGAAGGTCTCATGTATGCCTTCCCTCCCACGCTGCTGTTTGCCAAAACCTTGTTCAGGAACCTCCGCGACATGGCCACGTTCATCCTGATAGCCCCTCAGTGGCCCAGATAACCGTGGTTCTCATTGTTCCTCCCGTTGATCGTGGAGACCCCCATCCCCTTGGAGACCTCTCAGGAGGGGGGCTCTCTTCTGCACCTCAACCTGGGGTCCCTGTCGCTGACAATGTGGCCTCTGAAAGGGTGACTGGCCCCTTTCAATCTCTTGGTTGAGGTGGAAGAGATTCTGCTGGCGTCTTGCAAGGCCTCTTCTAGAAAGACTTATGCCCTCAAATGGCCCAGGTTTTCAGCTTGGTGTGCCAAGCACAGGGCTGACCCATTCTCCTGCCTGGTGGGACTGATGTTACAGTACCTTCTCCACCTCTCTCAATCCAGGTTCAAGTCTTAACTCCGTCCGGGTGCACCTCAGTTCCCTGGTAGCACACCAACACCCGGTGAATGGCAAGCCCCTCTCGGTCCTGCTTTTGGTGACCTGTTTTCTTCGAGGCCTACTCCTATTGAAGCCCCCGGTTCGCCCTCTGGTACCAAATGGGACCTCAATGTAGTGTTGGGGCAACCCACTCGCCCTCCCTTCAAGCCTCTGGCTACCTGCCACTTTCACTTCCTCTCTTGGAAGGTGGCTTTCCTGGTTGCGCTCACCTTCGCTCGCAGAGTTAGCGAGATTCAGGCCCTAGTGGCGGAGGCACTTTATATCAGGTTCTACAAGAACAGAGTGGTGCTTCGCACGCACCTCAAATTCCTTCTGAAGGTAGTATCGCACTTCCATCTCATCCAGGAAGTAGTGCTCCCTTTCTTTTTTCCAAGACCTCACTCCAGTCAGGTGGAGATGCTCCTTCACACCTTGGACTTTAAGAGGGCTTTGTCCTTCAATATCCAGTGCACTCAGGGCCACCGCAAGGCTTCTCAGCTTTTCATCTCCTATGACCCCGGTAGGCTGGGGGAGGCGGTGACCAAGTGTACGCTGTCCACCTGGGTGGCGGACTGTATCACCCTCGCCTATGAGATAGTGGGGCTCCCGCTGGAAGGCTGCGTCATGGCGCACCATGTCAGGGCCATGGCAGCCTTGGTGGCAAACCTTCGCTCTGCCCTGATGGTGGACATCTACCGGGCTGCCACCTAGTCTTCAGTCCATACCTTTGCAGCCCATTACTGCCTGGAAAGAGAGTACCGATGGGACAGTGCCTTCGGCCATGCTGTGCTCCATAACCTTTGCGGGGTTTAGGCAACTCCTACCCTCCGACCCTTCTGTGTTCAGGTACCGGAGTGCTGGTTTCATCGGACATAGGGGTCCTACTGCGGTCTATGGACACAGACTCAATTGGTACTGCTTGCAGTTCCCCGTGAGGGAGCCCCTTTATTTGCTATGGACTTTTGGTAGCCTGTAGCTAGGGAGAAAGCATAGTTACTCACCTATAACAGGTGTTCTCCAGGGACAGCAGGAATCAGTCCTCACAACTCTCCCTCCTCCCCTTGGAGTTGCTCCTTTACCATCTTTTATTTTTTGCCGTCTTTTAGTTATGTCATCTGACTGAGCAAGATGGCACCCTTGAGTGGTAAGGGGAGCACACATGCATGCTGGCATCTCCCAAAGGCTTTCTTTGGAAGCTGGGGGGAAGTTTCTGCAAGGGCTCATCTGATTCCTGCTGTCCCCGGAGAACACCTGTTATAGGTGAGTAACTATGCTTTCTCCGGGAACAAGCAGGAAGTCAGTCCTCACATACAGACACCTAAATTTATTTTCCTGGATGGTGGTTTCTAAGGTGGTACCTTGCATTGTGTAATCATAGTTTGGGTTGTTCTTTCCTAGGTGCTTATCTTTGCATTTGTCCACATTAAATTTCATCTGCCATTTCAACGTCCAGTTTTTCAATTTATCAAGGTCCTCTTGCAATTTTTCACAATCCTTTTGTGTATAAAAAACTTTGAATAATTTTGGGTCATCTGTAAATTTGATCACTTCACTTGTTATTCCTTTTTCCAGTTCATTTATGAATATGTTAAAAAGCAGCGGGTCCAGTACAGATCCCTGGGGTACTCCACTATTCACCTTTCTCCTTTGTATCTTTTAACCAGCTTCTGGTCCACAATGCTACACAGCTTCCAATCCCATGACTTTTTAATTTTGCCAAGAATTTCTCTTGAGGGACCTTATGAAAGGCTTTCTGAAAATCCAGATACACTATGGCCCTTATTCTTGAATGCGGGTTGCGGGGCTGCACATCCGACCAGGATGTGCAGCCCCCCAAGCCACCTGTAACCTATTCCGTCACCTGCTCTCCCTATACGTCCTGTGCATCAGGACGGGGAGATCCGGTGGGGGCAGGAGTGGGTGGGAATGGGGCAGGGTGAGGGTGGGCCAACCAGGCAGCATATACAGGGACGATTCAGGTCACGGCCCTGTACATGCTGCTGGACCTGCTGGGACGTGCTGCTTATACCACCTCAGAGGGTCCCCTCCACCCAATCCAGGCCTTGGGAGGCCAGCCGTGAGTTGGGCGGTGGGGATTTGGGGGGCCGGAGCCACGGATACCAGGGGCACCTGCGGGGAGGACATCCTCGGGCCCCATTCTGGCTCCCACGGGAATGTTTTATTGCCGTGGACCAGAATCGGGTCCTAACATCCCCATCTTCAGTGGGGACGTCCAGATGGCCTGGATGTGGAGCCCCATTCTGGAAGGAGAACATCAACTATATCAACCAGCTCACCATTGTCTACCTGTTTATTCACACCTTCAAAAAAATATAGATTATTTATTTATTTATTTATTTATTATAGTTTCTTATATACCGCGCTATTCGGTATCAGCGCGGTTTACATCATAACATAACTACCATAACGACAAATTGTCAGGTTTTACATCGAACAGGGATACAAACTTGGATAACAGGGTAAACTATATACATAAGCTATTTACACAGCAAGGATAGTAAGACAAGGCTTTCCTTTGCTATATCCATGTTGGCTTTCTCCCATTAAACCAAGGCTATCTACATGTTCAGTAATTTTATTCTTTATAATGATTTCTACCATTTTGCATGGTACTGACATCAGGTTCACTGGTCTGTAGTTTTCCTGATCACCCCTGGAACCCTTTTTAAAAATTGGCATTACATTGGCCATTCTCCAATCTTCAGGTACTGCAGATGATTTTAATGATAGTTCATAGATTACTAATAGTAGGTCTGCAATCTCGTATTTCAGTTCTTTCAATATCCTTGGATGTATAGCATCCGTTCCAGGTGAACATAAGAACATAAGATATGCCATACTGGGTCAGACCAAAGTCCATCAAGCCCAGTATTCTGTTTCCAACAGTGGCCAATCTAGGTCATATGTACCTAGCAGTTTCCCCAAGAGACACAAGGTGATTAGCTGCTGTTCATTTTATCAAATAGTAGTAATACATCTTCCTAGTTTATCGATATTTTTTTCAATTCTTCCAATGCATCACCTTTATATACCATTTCAGGCATGGGTAACTTCCCTACATCATCTTCAGTAAAGACCAAAGCAGAGAATTCATTCAGTCTCTGTTATGACCTTTTCCTCACTTGGCGCCCCTTTTACCCCCTCTAACATCCAATGGTTCAACTGACTCTTTTACAGTTATTTTCAAAGTTACTATGCATTTTTGCTTCCACGGTAAGCTTCTTTTCAGATTCTCTCTTTGCCTGCCTTATCAATGCCTTGCTTCTAACTTGCCAATACATTTTGTATTTCCCGTATTCGTCATTATGCTCTTTTTTCCATTTCCTGAAAGATGCTTTTTTGGCAACAACAGCCTCTTTGACCATATCTCTCCTGTCCCTGCTCTCCACCAGGGTATACGTATTTAGGTCTTCAAGTCTCTTCTCATATGTCTTCTGGCGCAGTCTCCAAATAATTTTGGTCACCTTCCTCTGAACTCTGAACCGTTTCAAATATTTTTATTTCCTTTGTGAGATATGGTCTCCAAAACTGAATACAATACTCCAAGTGAGGCCTCGCCAACAACTTGTATGGGGCATTAATATCTCCTCCTTTCTGCGGGTTATTCCTCTCTGTATGTAGTCCAGCATTCTTCTGGCTTTGGCTACCACCTTGTCGCATTGTTTTGAGATCCTCAGACAGTAGCACTCCGAAGTCCCTCTCCTTGTCCATGCACACCAATCTCTCTCCTCCTATTGCATATGATTCCTTTGGATTTCTGCATCCCAAGTGCATGACTCTGCATTTCTTCGCATTAAATCTTAGCTGTCAGGCATTAGACCATTCTTCCAGTGTTTTTAGATCTTTATCTTTATTTAAAACTTAATATACCGCCAGAACCGAGGCATATGGCGGTTTACAATAAAAACAAAGGGAATACTGCTGAAGAAGGAAATGGAAAAGGAACGCCATTTGTTGATAGGAAAGGGACAGCGTTAGAGGAAAGGGACAGTAGGCAGCAATAACAACAGGAGGAATAAATGCTCATTGGGTATCAGCGAGGGGGGGAGAGGAAGAGAGAGAGGGTGAGGAAGGTCAAAAGCTGTGCAGAAAAGATAGGTTTTGAGTTTCGCTTTGAAGGCGGGAAAAGAAAGTTCCAGATGGAGGGCGGAGGGCAGGGAATTCCAGAGACGAGGACCGAGAAAGAAGAAGGCGGAAGAGCGCATTGACTCAAGGCGAGCCTGGGATGGAGAGGGAAGAAATAAACGGTTGGCATGAATGGATCTGAGGACTCTTGGGGGGCAATGAAAATGGACCAGATCGGAGAGGTAAAGTGGTATGCCGGTGTGGAGTGATCTATGTATGAAAATGAGGATCTTATACTGCATACGGAAAGGAATAGGTAGCCAGTGTAGCCGGATGAGAAAGGGGGTGATATGAGCAGACCAGGAGGTGTGGGTCAAGAGACGGGCAGCAGTGTTGTGAACCAATTGAAGTCTACGAAGTTGGGTGAGGGGAAAACCAGCTAGAGAGGCATTACAATAATCCAAACGTGAAGTGACAAGAGAAAGGAGCAAGGTGGTTAGAGAAGAGGAAGAAAGGAAAGGATGGACTGCACGGAGTTGCCGAAGGGTGTGAAATGAACGTTGAACAACAGAGGAAACGTGCTCTCTAAAGGTCAGAGCCGAATCCAGAGTAACACCGAGATAGCGCAGTGAGGTGACAAGAGGGATGGGAGCAGCTGAGAAAAGCAGAGCAAGAGAAGGGACAGGAGCACCAGCAGTGAACCAGATGGCCGCAGTTTTTGATAAATTAACATGCAGATAATTATCAGAGAGCCAAGAGAAAACAGAGGAAAGACAGACGTTGGGGGACCAATATCGGGAGCGAGTGAATCAGTGTGATAAAGAAGAATGATATCATCTGCGTAATAATACGCAGAGATACTATGCTGTTGAATAAGCAGAGAGAGAGGGGCCAGGAAGATGTTAAATGGCAGTGGTGCCAATACCGAACCCTGAGGAACACCACAGTGAAGAGGCATTGGAGAAGAAGAGGTGTAGTACCAGAAAGAACCGAAAAAGACCGATTAAAGAGAAAAGAATGGAACCAGTGAAGAACTTGGCCAGACAAACCAACAGCGCTAAGACGTGAAAGGAGAGTACGGTGGTTGACGACATCAAAAGCAGCAGAAAGATCGAGTGAGACAGCTAGAGATAGAGAACCTTGATCGTGAGCGACGTGTAACTCGTTGAGAAAAGAAATAAGAATAGATTCAGTACTGTGGCCAGGGCGAAAACCAGATTGACGGGGGTGAAGAACCAAGGAAGCCTCAAGGTGCGCAGAAAGCTGAGAGAAGACCAGTCTCTCGAGAAGCTTAGAGAGAAAGGGCAGGTTAGAGATGGGGCGCCAGTTTGAGGGAACTGAGGGATCCAAGGAGGGTTTCTTCAAAAGGGGACGGATAAGGGCGTGCTTCCAATGGGAGGGGAAGACGCCAGACCTCAAGCTAGTGTTGAAAATAGAAAGAATCAGAGGGGACAGAGCCAAAGAGGGTTCGGGGAGCCACTGCGAGGGGATGGGGTCAGAAGGACATGTAGTTTTCAGAATGGTGGTGAGGACACTTGTTAGTTCTGGGAGAGTGATGGGTTGGAAGGAGGACCAGCGATAGGAAAGGGGCGGAATATTGGAGGTCGGGGACAGAGGAGGGGCTAAAGAAGATCTTTCCTCATGTTGTCTGCTCCCTCAGAAGTGTCTACTCTGTTGCAAATTTTCATGTCATTTGCAAAAAAGCAGACTTTTACATTTAGTCCTTCCACAATATCAGTCATAAATACATTGTATCGGTCCCCAGAAGATCCCTGAGGCACGCCACTATACATCTTCCTTTCTTCAGAGTGAGGTCTGTTTACGATTACCTTTCTGTCATCTGTCAGTTAACCATTTATTAGTGAAAGAGTACTCTGCACCCCCCCCTCACCTATAACAGATAGGGCTCTTGGGTCACAGAAATCCACACAGAAAGCAAGGAGAAGGTTAATTGATCACAATCTTTAAATAATACACAAATCTATAAATAATACACAACACACTTGTATTATAAAATCAACCAAAGCTTTGGTGAGAGCAAGCTAGGCTTTTGCCTATGTTTACTCTAACATCCTAGCTTTAGGCCACTTTATTTATAGGTAAAGATTCCATTACACAGCATAATTTCACTTTATTATTCTACGTCTCACATCACGTATATTCATAATATACATATTCTATTCTACGTCTAGTGGTACGTATATTCATAACATACTTTTCTATAGACATGCACGTCATAGACAATCATGAAAAGACATACATATATTCTCAGACATGACTATGTAGGCCTTAATTCTAATTAATCCTACCACTGACAGTTTGATATCTCTGATCAGAGACTGCGAGACTGCGAAGCTGGGTAAACAACTTGCCTTTTACTTATCTTTCTAATAACAAGACTAATGTTTATGCTATCTAAACCTTTCACCTAATTTCTTCTACAGAGTTTTCAAGGATGGTATTAAATAAGGAGCTACAAATGATATTAACTCTTTCTTAGGGCTTATAGTAGTATAATGTTATACACAGGGCCTGACTGTGTATCCAACCCGGTACAATCAAGCTTTCTTTCAGTCCTTCCTCTGATTCTGAAAAGAATCATTTCACAGATAAGGAAACTCAGACATCGGTATTAAAAATGGATCATAGCTAGCTTCTCGGTCAACCTGTAACATCATTTTAGGGGTCAGTGTCTCCACTGATTTCTTACAGCAAGCAGATATTACATAAAGAATTATTGTTCCTAAAATGATAATCCCTAATAAGCCAAATAATGAAGCTAATATGCCTTGCAGGGGCCTAGATAATAAATTCCAGAAAGAAGAAACAGAACCAAAAAAATCAGAAAAAGAACTTACATAACTACTACTTGATACAAATGTACGATTCCTAACCTTATCTAGTAGGCCTTTCACTACTTTCCCTTCATCATCAAGCATACTGCAACAGAAATCAGAAATTAGGCCACATACGCCATTTTCCTTCGCTAGTAGGTAGTCTAAAGCCATGCGATTCTGAGCTGCATAAGTGGACACCTTGTCTACTGCACCCTGTAACACGCTAATAGCCTCTGTGAGATCCAAGGCCGTAAGTTCAACAACTGCCTGTAATCGTATAATCTGGGTACCATATTCTCTAGTGGGTGCTATGGCTCCAAACATTGAGAGCCAAACAGTACCTGTAAATGCATCTATCTGAGATTTAGTTAAAGGACTTCTAGAGTCTACCAACTGTTGTGCTGCTATTATGGCTTCATCCTGAGGGGAAACATCCCTTTTTCTTCTTAAGGAATTATTCAAGGTTGATAATAAAGTAACATTTTGGTAAAGTAAAAACCGCCACGGGGTATCTAACTGAGCAACATAGCAAGTACCTGACCAACCTCTGGGAAGTTCTGTATATGCAAGATTGCCACACACCTGGGGGCGGGAAAACACTAGAGCGTGTTTTAGCCTGATTTTTCTGGCCCAGGATACATAAACAGGTGCAGTTATATTGCCAATTGTGCCCCTTCTGCCAACTTCATAACACCGCCAGAGTCCCACTGGCCCCTCTAGTGCCTCTGCCCAACATTGAAACTCCATTTGAAAGAATGGCCATGGATCTGGTAGGACCCTTGAAGTGAACCACCAGAGGCAACAAGTATATTTTAGTCATACTGGACTATGCTCCCTGATACCCGGAGGCCACTGCTCTACAGAATATGAGGACTACTATGATCGCGAATGCCCTCTGGGAAGTATTCTAGCAAGTGGGAATAGCAAATGAGATCCTCGCAGATCAAGGAGCACCCTTTATAACCAAGGTGATGAAGCAAGTGTGTACCTTGAAAAGATCAAGATGCTGCAAACATCAGTATATTACCCACAGATGGATGACCTCATTGAGTGATTCAATAAAACTGTGAAACAGATGTTAAAAAAGGTTGGGCAGGAAGACGAGAAGAACTGGGGCATTCTCCTACTCTATTTGATGTTTGCCATCTGCGAGGTACCTCAAAGTTCAATAGGGTTTTTACCTTTTGAGTTGCTCTTCAGAAGACGACCAAGAGGCATACAGTATTAGATGTGGTAAGGGAAACCTGGGAAGCGGAACCCTGTGCTGGGGGTAATTTAATGGAGTCCATTATGCAAATGCAAGTCAGGCTGAGGAAAGCTGGAGAGATGGCCAGTCTGGAAAAAGCCCATGCCAAGCAGGCCAGGGGCTATGATTGGATAGCCATGCATCGCACCTTCCAACTGGGAGACAGAGTTTTAGTCTTATTGCCCTCATCCAAGAGCAAGTTACTCTGTAAATGAGATGGAAGAGAAAGTGGGGCCTGTTAATTACAAGATTGTCCAGCCAAATAAACAAGATAGCCAAAATTTACCATATTAACCTATTGAAAAAGTAGACTGCAGTGAAAGTTGTGGTAGTATAGAGAGATGATTTTGGGCCGAAAATTTCAGCCCCATCAGATCCAGCTCAAGTCCCGATTGGAGATCAGCTCTCTACTGCCCAGAGAAGAGATCTAGAAGTTTGATCCACCCGGGACAAACCCACCTCATTTGTCATGATATCGTTATGAACCCTTGGGTGGTTATCTGGCAATAACCCTATCGGATTCTGGAGGCCTGGTGACAGACTGTAGCCAAGGAGCTTGAAAAGATGCTTAACCTGGGAGTTATAGAAGAGTCTTATGAGTGACTGGTCGTCACTCATCCTCTTGGTTCCTGAACTCGACGGAAGTATCCGATTCTGCATTCACTTCTGGATGGTTAATGCAGTTTCTGAACTTGAAATGTATCCAGTTAATATGAATAAACTACAGTCTCTAAAATGCTTGTATGCAAATGCTAGAAGTCTAAAAAATAAGATGAGAGAGTTAGAATATATAGCACTAAATGAGAGGTTAGATATGATTGGAATATCAGAGACATGGTGGAAGGAGGACAACCAGTGGGACACTGTGATACCTGGGTACAAACTATATCTTACTGATAGAGCTGATCAAATTGGTGAAGGGGTTGCGCTCTATGTTAGAGAGGGCATTGAGTCAGAAAGGATTAAAGTTTTGCAGGAAACAAAATTTTCTGTAGAATCTCTATGGATTGAAATTTCATGTGAAAAGGGGAAGGCGATGGCAGTGGGGGTGTACTATCGACCGCCTGGCCAGAATGAACAAATGGATGATGAAATGCTCAAAGAAATCAAGGAAGCTAACAAAAGTTACAGCGCGGTAATAATAATGGGTGATTACCACGGTATCGACTGGGTCAGTGTCACGGCAGGACATGCTAGGGAGATAAAGTTCCTAGATGACATAAATGACTGCTTCTTGGAGCAGCTGGTTCATGAACCGACCAGAGGGGAAGCCATATTAGACCTAGTCCTTAGTGGAACACCAGATCTAGTGCGAGATAAGGGTGTTGGGGCCACTTGGCAATAGTGATCATAGCATGATCGCCTTTGATTTAATTAGTAGAGGAGGGATATTAAGGAAATCCACAGTACTACCTTTTAACTTTCGAAAGGGAGACTATGATAAAATGAGGAAAATAGTTAAGAAAAAACTAAAAGGAGCAGTTGCAAAGGTTAAAGACTTACATCAAGCTTGGGTGTTGTTGAAAAATACTATCTTGGAAGCCCAGACTAACTGTATTCCACGCTTTAAGAAAAGTGGAAGGAAGTCCAAAAAACTGCCAGCATGATTTAAAGGTGAGGTCAGAGAGGCTGTTGTTGCCAAAAAAGCATCTTTCAGGAAATGGAAAAAAGAGCCAAACGACGAAACCTGGAAACAGCACAAGCACTGGCAGGTCAAATGCAAGGCATTGATAAAGCAGGCAAAGGGAGAATTTGAGAAGAAGGTTGCTGCGGAAGCAAAAACACGAAATAAAGATTTTTTCAAGTACATTCATAGCAAAAAACCTGTGAGAGAGTGAGTTGGTCCATTAGATGATAGAGGAGTTAAAGGGGCACTAAGAGGCGACAAGACGATAGCGGAGAGACTGAATGAATTCTTTGCTTCGGTCTTTACTGTGGAAGATGTAGGGATGTTACCCATGACTGAAGTGGTATTTAAAGGTGTGGAAGAATTGAAGGAAACATCGATACATAGGGAAGATGTATTACAACTATTAGATAAACTGAAGAGTAGCAAATCACCTGGGCCGGATGGTATACATCCAAGGGTGTTGAAAGAACTGAAATATGAGATTGCAGACCTGCTATTAGTAATCTGTGAACTATCATTAAAATCATCTCTAATACCTGAAGATTGGAGGATTGCCAATGTAACACCAATTTTTAAAAAGGGTTCCAGGGGTGATCCGGGAAACTACAGACCGGTGAGCTTCATGTGAGTACCGGGAAAAATGGTAGAAACCATCATAAAGAATAAAATTACTCAGCATGTAGATAGTCATGGCCTAATGGGAGACAGCCAACATGGCTTTAGACAAGGAAGATCTTGTCTTACTAATCTGTTATGGTTTTTTGAAAGTGTGAATAAACAGGTGGACAAAGGTGAGTCAGTTGATATAGTGTATCTGGACTTTCAGAAAGCCTTTGACAAGGTCCCTCATCAGAGACTTTTGGCAAAACTAAAGTCATGGGATAGGAGGCAGTGTACTACTGTGGATCAGGAACTGGTTAAAAGATAGAAAGCAGAGGGTTGGGCTAAATGGCCAATTTTCCCAATGGTGAAAGGAGAATAGTGGTGTACCCCAGGGATCTGTGCTGGGTCCACTGCTTTTTGACATATTCATAAATGACCTGGAAAGTGGAATAACAAGTGAGGTTATCAAATTTGCAGATGACACAAAACTATTTAAAGTTGTTAATACCCATGAGGATTGTGGAAAATTGCGAGGATCTTGATAAACTGGAAGACTGGGCATCAAAATGGCAGATGAAATTTAACGTGAACAAGTGCAAAGTTATGCACCTAGGGAAGAACAACCCAAACTATGGTTACACAATGCAAGATTCCACATTAGGAACCACCACCCAGGAAAAAGATTTAGGCGTCATTGTGGATAACATGTTAAAACCCTCGGCCCAGTGTGCAGCGGCAGCCAAGAGAGCAAATAGAATGCTAGGTATCATAAGGAAAGGAATGGAAAATAAAACAAAAGTTATTATAATGCCTCTATACCGTTCCATGGTGAGACCGCATCTTGAATATTGTGTGCAATTCTGGTCGCCGTATCTTAAAAAGGATATAGCGTTATTAGAAAAGGTTCAGAGAAGAGCCACCAAAATGGTAAAGGGGATGGAAGGATACTCCTATGAAGAAAGGCTAAAAAGGTTAGGGCTCTTTAACCTGGAAAAGAGACTGCTGAGGGGAGATATGATAGAAGTCTATAAATTAATGAACGGAGTGGAACGGGTAAACGTAGATTGATTGTTTACATTATCAGAATATAGAAAGACTAGGGGACATGCAATGAAGCTACAGGGTAAACTATTTAAGACTAATAAAAGAAAATATTTTTTCACTCAACGTGTAATCAAACTCTGGAATTTGTTACCGGAGGATGTAGTAAAGGCTGTTAGTGTAGCTGTGTTTAAAAAAGGTTTGGACAAGTTCCTGGAGGAAAGGTCCATAAACCATTATTAAGAAGGGACCCAGGATATCAATGCTTGACCCAGTACAAGCATTGCGGAACCTGTGTCTTTTGGGGAAACTGCTAGGTACATATGACCTAGATTGGCCACTGTTGGAAACAGGATACTGGGCTTCATGGACCTTGGTCTGACCCAGTATGGCATATCTTATGTTCTTATGTTCTTATGTCCAAAGTAGATGAGCTAATCGAGTGACTCAGTGGAGCAAGCTTTATATCAACCTTGGATCTGACCTAGGAATACTGGCAGGTGCCCTTGACTCTGGCTGCCAAGAAGAAGATGCCTTTTTGACACCCCAAGGCCTGTTCCAGTTTACAGTACTTCCCTTTGGAGTATACAGGGCTCCTGCCACATTTCAAAGCCTAGTCGACTGCCTACTGGTACCACACAAAGAGTATGCAGCTGCTTACCTTGATGACATTGTCATCTACAGCAGAGACTGGACCACCCATCTAACCCAAGTAGAAGCAGTGTTGACCAGCCTGTGAAAAGCCTGGTTGATGGCCAAACCCAAGAAATGTTTTCTAGGAGTTTGGGACGTTCAATACCTAGGCGATTTACTCAGGAATGGGCAAATACGACCTCAGCTATGGAAGGTGGATGCCATTGCCCAATTCCCCACGTGAAAGGCAAAGAAAGAGATTCATGCCTTCCTTGGATTGATTGGCTATTACCGCCAGTTCATCCCTAATTTTGCAGAGGTGGCAGAGCCGTTAACCAATCTCATCCAGAAGAGAGCTCCCTAACAGATTCAGTAGTCACCAGACTTAGACCTGGCCTTCTAGTGCCTCATGAAGGCTGTGTGCTCTGAATCTGTCCTGATTAGCACTGATTTCTCTCTACTATTTATTGTGCAAACTAATGCTTCAGAGGTGGGCCTAGGATCTGTTTTGGGCCAGGAAGTCAGGGTGAAGAACATCCCGTAGCATTCATCAGCAGGAAACTGTCAAGTGGGCTCTAGAGAACTTCAAATACTATCTACTTGGCTGTCAGTTTACGTTGGTAATGGACCACCAACCCCTCAAGTGGCTGGCTCTACTGTACATAAGGAGTCCAACAGCTGTATTAGGCGGTAGTTTTTGAGTCTTCAGTCCTACCAGTTTCAGATCTGCCATAGGGCTGGTCGGACTCACCTGAATGTGGACTTCTTTTCCCGGGTGGTGGTCCCCAGTGAGGCGAGTACCCAATGGGGCATGGTTGAGCTAAGGGGGAAGGTGTGTAATGGAGTCTATAGAATGTTACTTCTCCCTCTCCAAAGGGATTATCAACAATCTCCTTTAAGAGTGTCTGCAGCCCAGAGTTCATGGCTGGGAGGACAAAGCTCCAGGGAGAGGTTAAGAACCCAGCAGGCTGCAGGATGGAGAGAGGTCCACGGAGAAAGAAGTCCTTCCAAGCCAAGCTGTCTAGGAGTTCTGAGGTACCATATTGGGGCTGGAGGAATGGCCAGGAGAAATAGCTTGTGGACATTTTTTTTTATAACTTATCATTTTATTGGTACAAACACACCGAAAATACAGAGTGTAAACATTACATTCCTGCATCTCCTCCATCATATCATCCCATACAGTTCCCCATCATTGACTTTTGAATCCCTAACTATCACGCTTACAACACTTATACAACCAACCAAAACTATTCCCTTTAGTTCCCCTTCCTCCCTCCATCACCCCCCTCCCCCTCCCTTGCCTCCCCCCTTATACAATGACCTCCTGAGCCTATTTACAAGTGAGTTCTAATACACATAAAGCTCACCAAGAACTGAAAACCGTTTTGGTAACTTATGCGTCCCCCTTCTATTACACCTCCACCCTCCCACCCTTTTCCTTAGTCTGCCACTCCCCCCTGTTGACCCAGTCCCACACTCCCTTCCACTGTCTCCGCACCTTCTCCACCTTTCTTTAACCCTGTTAAACGATGCATATGGTACAAGTCTGTCAGGCGCTGAACATACTTTCCCAAAGGTGGCAGTAAACGTTTCTTCCAGTGCAATGCAACTTCACACCTTGCTACCATAAGACATTGCCATACAATGCTCCCATTGTCCCCCCTCCCCCAGTCATTATCCTTTAATAGAAGACATGACTCAGGTGTGAGGTCCACCTCTGCACCTGTGATTTCCCCAATAGCCTCTCCAATTTTCCCCCAATACTCCTGTACCGAGGGGCATGACCACCACATATGCCACCACGTTCCTTTCTCACCACACCGTCTCCAGCAGTCATCCGATCCACTTATCCCCGCTTTACACAACCTCTCCGGCGTCAGGTACCATCTAGACAGTACTTTCCACCCATTCTCACGAAGGGATATGGCAATAGAGACCTTCGCTGTGTTCTGCGCTATCCTCTCCCAGTCACCTACCTCCCATGACACCCCTATCTCTTTTTCCCATGCCATCATATAACTTAATTTCTCCTCCCCTCTCTCCGTTAACCCTTTATATATTTGAGAAATAATCCCCTTTCTGCCCATTGAGCCTAAACAGCTACCTTCAAACCACCCTGGTTCCGTTGTGATGTCTCGCCATTGCTTCCTCTGCCGGAGTTCCAATCCCATCTGCAAATAGTGATATCTATCACTCTCCCTCAGGTGGTATAGATCCCGAATACCTTCAAAGTCTCTGACACCTTCCCCATGGATTATTTGAGACACTTGTTGTAGCCCACAGTGCGCCCATCTTTGTAGAACTGCTATTTCCGGGCCCACTCCCTCTTCGCTGCACGCAACCAGTGACATTGCGCGTGCACAACTTTTCTCCCCTATCATCCCCTTCCTCTGGCCATTCCATACCTCCAGAGTGTGGCCCACCAATGGGTTATCCCCCCTCCTTCCCTTCCCTCCCCATACCAACCTCTCCAATTCCCCTGGCCTAAATCCCGTCCCTTCCATTACCACCCAGTGCTTGTGCTGTTCCCTCATCCAAGAATACACCGCTTTCAATTGTGCTGCAATATAATACTTTCTGAAATTGGGAACTCCCAGTCCCCCCTCTCCCCTAGACACCTGCAAAGTCCTCACCGCCACTCTAGGTCTCTTATTCCCCCATATGTATCCCTCCACCTGCTTTTGCAATCTTTGCAGCGCCTTTGCCATTACCTCAGTTGGTAGTACCTGAAAGTAGAACAGAAACTGTGGGAGTAACATAATTTTCATCACCCCCATCCTCTCCAACCAAGATATGTATCTTCTGCTCCATGCCCCAGCTGTGCTTCCACCCATCCAAACGCCTTTTTATAGTTCATGTCATAGAGGTCCTCTAAGTTCCTCCCCAACTGAACTCCTAGGTATTGAATAGATTTCTTTGCCCACCTAAACTGATAAGCGTCTTGTAAACTCCACTCCAACTCTTTCCCTCCTCATAAATTCAAAATTTTGAATTTATTCCAATTTATCCTGAAGCCAGCCAGGCTTCCATACTCCTGCAACTCCCTCATAACTGCAGCCAGTGTCTCCCTTGGCTTGGTAATCATCAATAAAATACATCGGCAAACATGGCCATCTTATATTCCCTCTGCCCCACTACCACCCCTTTGATCTCTGACTCCTTCCTTATTTTCCCCGCTAGCAGCTCTAAGGACAGAGCAAATAACAGCGGCGATAGGGGGCACCCCTGCCTAGTCCCCCTCCCCAATGCAAAGAACCTTGAGTATCCCCCATTTGCCCTCACACACGCTTTTGGACTCGTATAAAGCGCTTTTATCCAATCCACAAAGCTGTTTCCAAATCCCATATGCTCTAGCACTGAGAACAGGAATTTCCACGACACCTGGTCGAACACTTTCTCTGCGTCTAATGAGAGAAGCAGCGTCTGATCTGGCGTGCGTTTTGCAGACCATATGATATTTAAAATTTTCCGAATATTATCAGCAACTTGCCTCCCCGGTAAAAAACTCGCCTGATCTTCATGAACTAGCTTCCCTAATATTCGGTTTAATCTCCCTGCTAATACATTGGCCAGTAGTTTAGCATCCAGGTTTATCAGTGAGATTGGTCTATATGATGCACATTCCTGTGGGTCTTTCCCCTCTTTAGAAATTGTGATCCCTGCCCACCCCATCGTCTCCGCTAACCGTTCCCCTTCCTTCGGGAGGTTAGATAATTTTGCTAATGGCTTCACCAGCACACCCTTAAATTTTTTATAGAAGCTAGCCGTCAACCCATCTACCCCTGGGGCCTTCCCTGGCTTCAGCCCCTTAATTGCCTCCTCCACTTCCTCGACCTGTATGTCCCTGTCTAGCGCACCTCTTTCTCCTTCGTCCAGATGTGGTAAACCTGCTTCTGCCAAATATTTCCTTATCTCTCCTTCCGACCGCTCAGGCTTTGCCTCATAGAGCCTCTGGTAGTAGTTGACAAACTCTTCCCTAATCTTTTGCTCATCCCTTGTCACCCCTCCCTTCCCCCTAATCTGTGTTATCAGTGCTTTATTTTGCTTTTGCTGCAATCTCCGCGCCAAATACTTTCACGCTCTATTCCCTCCTTCAAAAAATTCCTGTCTCAATAATTTTAATCTCTAATTAATCCCTTCAGCTTCCAGTGCATTTAACTTAGCCCTGGTCTCCAATACCTCCCCCCTATACCTCCCACTCAGATCTCGGGCATCCGCCTCCTCCAATCTTACCAGCTGTCGCCATAGATAGAGTTCTTTTCCCTCTCTCTCCCTCTTAATTCTTGCCCCCCACTTGATCAAGATGCCTCTCACCACCGCCTTAAACACATCCCAAACCCCCCCCCCCCTTACTGCTCCATTGTCATTATGCCCGAAATATTCCGGTATAGTCTCCTCTAGCTCTTTCACCACTCTGGAATCCGCAATCAAATCCTCATTTAACTTCCAAAATTGTACTCCCCTATTCTCTTCCCGACCCTGCAGCCGCACAATCACAGGTGCATGGTCGGACCATGTAATTGGCTCTATTTCTCCCCTCCTGATCCTACCAGCTATATCTTTCCCCACCCAAATGGTGTCAATCCTTGAATATGTGCCATGCACCACAGAGAAAAATGTATACTGGCGCTTACCCGGGTTAAACAATCGCCACGCATCTACTAGATCATTCTCTTTCACAAATCTCTGATATTGCCTCCTATCTGCTCCTCTTCCCTCCCCCCTCCCAGTGGAATCTCTTCCCACCTCCCAGATCATGTTAAAATCCCCACCGCATATCCTCGCTCCCTCCCCCATTTCCCCCATTTTCTTATCCACTTCTTCCCAGAAATCTCTTTGTGATCCTGTGGGAGCATACACATTTATCACACAATAGCATTCTTCTCCAATCCTCATTCGTACCAATAGATATCTCCCCCCTTTATCTCTGATGGTGGCATGTATCTCTGCTTTAAGCATTCCACTAATCAGCAATGCCACTCCACCTTTCTCCCGCTCCTTCAAATTTGATGCAAACACAATTTCTGAATAGCCCTTAGGTCTCACTACAGGCTCATGTTTCCGCAATAAGTGTGTCTCTTGCAAAAACACAAGTGAGGCCTTCTGCCTACTCAACTCCTTATACAATTTTTGCCTCTTGAAGGGTGAATTTAGACCTTTTACATTTATGGTGATAATTTTCAGTTCACCCATGATTTTCCCCCTCCTTGTCCTTCCTCTCTTACCCTGCCCCCCCGCCCCTTACCCTCCCCTCCCTCCCCGCCCTCCCCGCCCCCTCCCCCTCCCCCATCCCCATCCCCTCTACCTCCTGTTCCCCCTCCCCCTTCCTCCCCCCATCCTCCCTTCCACCCTCCCTCGTCCTTTCTCCCTGCCAGGGAGACACGACTTCCTTAAACATGACTGACTATCGGGCCATGGCCTTCCCCCTATCATCCCCGTCCGCTTCACCCCGCCTTCTCCTCCCTCGCCCCCCCCCCACTCATCTCCACCCCCCTCCACTCTTGCCTACTCCTTTCATCCTCCCCACTCATTCCTCCTCCTCACCCCCAAAGATCCTATACCTCTTGCCTCTCCTCTAATCTACTACTACTTTCCTTGTCCTGACCCCCCCATTACCCCTCCTCCCCCCTGAAGAGCATATATATATAAAACCCAGAGTCACAATGTCCTCTACTTCATCCAGCTCCTTGCTCCTCCTCTCGCACGTTCTGGCCATCTCTGTTTGTTCTCGCCAATCTTCTGCTCTCCGCTGTCACTCGTTGCCATCTTGTAGTTCCCCTCCTGGAGGTCTCGACTGTAGCATTCCTCGTCTCGATCTGGGTCCTCCCCCCCTCAGGGAGATTGGTCAGCCCCAACTCCCTAAGGGCTCTCCAAGCCTCCTCGCATGACTGCACTCTTCTTGATTTCCCTTTAAATGTTATCAGGAGTCCAAAAGGAAATAGCCACTTATATCTCATGTCCTCTCTCCTCAAGTAGCTCGTCACCTCCCTGAGGTTT
This sequence comes from Ichthyophis bannanicus, assembly GCA_033557465.1. Lineage (NCBI taxonomy): Eukaryota > Metazoa > Chordata > Amphibia > Gymnophiona > Ichthyophiidae > Ichthyophis > Ichthyophis bannanicus. Next base: position 553,896,725 of record CM066033.1, read on the forward strand.
CTCCTGCGTTGAAGCGTTCCCATTGATAGATCCTGATACAAATCCTATGCTCTTCCCACGTGAACTGTCGGACCTCTCTGGCTGCCCTCAACAGTTTTTCTTTTGTTTTGTATGAGCTCAGGCATACCACTATATCTCATGGCTGGTTTTCTCGTACTGGACCAAGGCCCCTATGAGCCCTCTCTATCTGCATCTCCTCTTCCACTTCCCCTCCTGTTGGAGCTGCTGTTGTGAGAAGTGCTCGGAAAATTCTAGTCGTAACCTCCTCACAATTCTTATATTGAGCTACTTCTGGCAGGCCGCGTATCCGCACATTGCAGCACCTGGAGCGATCCTCCAGGTCCTCCACCTTCCTCTGTTGTTCTTCTTGAACTCACCGCACTTCCTTCCAGCCCTTCTGCAGCCCTCTAGTGTTGCTTCCTGCTGCTCCATCTGGTTTTTGGTCTCTGCTACTCGTGTCCCCAATTCTGCAATATCGTGTCTCAAGGATTGTATAGATTCTTTCAGTTTATTTTTGACTCCGTTAATCTCTTTCTTAATCTCCTCTTTCATCTCCGACAGCCACTGCTTGAGCAGCTTAGCCATTCCCGGGCTGCTGGCCTGCTCTAGATCTTCCTCCTGCTCCTCTGGGCGGTCCATCCCTGCATTGTTCTCTTGTTCACCTTCCTTCCCTCTTCTTGTTGTGGCGTAAGGTGACTTAAACTCTGCTAGCTTCTTTTTTGCAGCTAGTGTGCCCTTGGCTTTATCCATGGACTCTTCTTACCCCTCTAAGGTGGGGCCCCCCTTTTCCTTGAGTCACCACTCCCTCGTCACCTTCTCTCTTCCTTTTTGGTTACCTGCCCAACTTTCCTTAGCAGCAGGCCTCTGTCACTTTGTTCCTCCGTTCTGGGCAATCCTCAGGTACCAGAACTGTGCAGTCCTCAGTCTCTCTCTGCAAGCGGACTTCCCTCTGCACCTTTATGTACTGTGCTCTGGCTCCCACTATTATCTGCTCCCTGGAGATACTGGGATCACAATCTTGCCTCCCCACATGCAAGAGAACTCTCCTTCTTGCTGCCGCAGCACTCCCCCTGGCTTACGCCCGTTTTTTCTGTCTCTTCACCAGGCACCAGCGTCTTCCAGCGCTTCCACACTGCTCCGCCGTCTCAAACTCGGTTCTTCTGTTGGCTGCCGCCTCCTCTGTCTTCCGGGCGGCGATTTGTAGCTGCCGTGCACTCCCGCAGCCTTGCTTTTGCCGCTACTATTACTTGGCTCTTCTTGAGTTCGCCGGCCTGACTTCCGATCCGGTGCCCCAGCCTCTCTTCTTCGCTGGGGTGTAGCAACCGGCAGTAAGGTGCCCCGCTCCTCTTCTCCCCCCCCCCCAGGGGTGCTCCGCTTCTGCCTCTTCTACTTTCTGCCCCTCTCCTCACACATTCTGGGGTATTTTCCCCTTTTTCTCGGGCCGATGGCACCGGAGCTTAAGCCAACGCGGCCATGCTCCCCGATGTCGTCACCGGAAGTCAGCTTGTGGACATTTAACAAGCTGGGACAGAAGTAAAGCTGCTTTTGTTTTTCCTGAACTGCTGTCTGTTCTGGGTTTTGATTTGGGGAGGTTTAACAAGCTGAGAAGAAGTAAAGCTGCTTTTGTTTTCCCTGAACTGCTATCTGGCCTGTGTTGTACAGGAGCCCCTTTCCACCACATGCCACACTACCACACCCAGATATTCAATGGTTTAAAGTTCAGGGGCAACCAGTAGCATTCGTAGCACTCCCTCTCCCTCCTCCGTGCTACCTGCACCTCCGCCCCCTAACCCCAACTGGCCCCATGGAGGCAGCATGGCAAACTTTCAATTAAGCTGGTTTGCTGCGGTGCCTCGTGCTCCAGGGGCTGATTGCTCTGTTCTCCCCTCCGAAGTCTTGCGATTCATGAGAATTCGGCAGGGAAAGCAGAGCGGTCGGCCTCTGAAGAGCGGGGCACTGTGGCAAACCAGCTTAATTGTAAGTTTGCTGTACTCCATGAGCCATCAGGAGTGCACCCCTTCAGGCCATTACGCAGGGTGGGCCGCACCCACTGTCCCACCCTTGGTACTTCACTGGTGGCAATGGCTAGTGTTTTACAAGGGTTAGCTGCTGCCGCTGAATATCCCCCCTAAGCTCCTAAATTAGGATGGATTTTCAGCTGAAAATTCAGCTCCTAAGTGTGGATGAAAATAGGGCACAAATATAGGACCCTAACTTAGAAGCCTAAATTTAGGAGCTCAGATTTTGTTTTTAATATTGGGCTCTATCTGTCTGAGCTGCATTATCCAGTTGCTAGACGGGCAATTTCATCCAAATGGTGCTGCACAAATTACCTGAATTTTCAGCAGCAGAACTTGGAAAAATAGCGCAACTGAAAATCTGCATAACCATGAACAGATAACTTATTTGTTTATTTATTTCTTCTATTCTGCCCCTTCCAGAGATCAGGGGCGGTTTACAGTTAACACAACATGTTACATAAAACAGTAAACTTATCCATTAAAGTTAAATGGTGACCGCCCAGCTGAATATTTTCCTCTACATTGTTATGATCTTCTATGCTGTAAAATTTGTCCTTTGTATGGCTCCTTCCTCCCCATTTCTGGTGTTCATTTTTGGATCTCTTTGGGCCTTATTTCTTCTCATTCTATTTTCTCTTACTAATCTAAAGAACTATATTTTTGTTGGTGAGATATGATAATTTATTTTATTTTGTTCTGTAGTGGAAATTTAAATATAATTTTAAAAAGTAAACAATTTAGTTTTACCTGATCACTGAAAACAAGCTTTTTACCGAATAAGGGCTGTCAGTAAAAATATCACTGATTTACAGTATATAAAATATGGTAAAGAATGCATCTGAAGAAATATGTCAGCTTAGTTGATGAATAAAAAATAAGTTGGTGAAATTGAAACATTACTGGAGGATATAAACTGCTAAAATATATCCCCACTCAGCAAGAACATAACTTTTAAATTGAGGTAATTTTCCATGCAGATTCTGGGCTTGCTTCCAGCAGCTGTGCACCTGGTTGCCCTCTCACCTCACTCCATGTCCCATCAGTACAGGCCAAGCACCAAATCAATGAGCAAATAACTTTCAGTTTAAAAGTTGTTTTCGTCTTCTGAATTAGTCTGTTGTACCATGTTTCAACATGTCCAGCTTTTAGGTTGGAATTGCCCTTTGAAGTAGCACGGTGAAATAATTGAACTGCTTGCCAGTAATGCTGAAATGCTTTCTGGACTGATGTAGCCGGCTCAAGATTCAATAAAAATATCTTTCAATTTAAAAGTTATTTTTCCACTGAATTAACAAGAGCCCTTTCCCAGATGGAGTGACTAATTTTTGGCTCAGACAGTTAACAACTCTCCGCTAAGACCTGGTAAAACTAAAAACATCAATTGATTAGGCAGCCAGACTTAAACCACAATGGCTAATAATAGGAAGAACACTTCTCCTTCCAAAGGGCCCCAAAATTACAGACCAGTAACTTGTCTACCTTGTCAACCCCTTTGATTGAAGGATAAGGTGGTATACAAAACTGGTTAAATAAATAAATACCTACAATCTAAAAGTTGTTCACAGCAATAGATGCTGATAAAATATACAATCATATAGATTCCAATAATATCATAGCAATAGAGCAGAAAGGCAATAAGAGAGGACTATATGGAACCAAAGACCAGTTAATGCTAAGTAAAGCCATCATGATCAGTGCTAAGAAAGGTAGAAATCTACTACTATTACTACTACTACTATTAATCATAAATATAGCGCTACAGCATAACATGGATTGACTTATAAGAAAGCCTTTGATAGCATCCTACACTCTTGGATAATACAGGTCTGCAAAAAAATTTTTTTCGAGAGCTGTTTTGGTTATTCCACGTAATCTTTGTGTTTTTTGGAGCGCTGAATCTGAAAATGACCTCCATTTTGTCATAGGACATCACGTTTCCTGACAATTTAGGTAACTATGTTAAATAAGGGAATACCTCAAAATAAATGGAAATAGACTTATAAAATTAAAGTTTTATTACAATATTTTCATGAAAATCCTTGTTTGAACTGAAATGAACTCAGCTACACACACTAAACTCGATTCTTCTTCCTTGTGAGGCTCCTCTTGGTGCATTTACGCTTGTGAGTAGCATCTGGAATGTCTCTCTGAAGCATCCAACAGTAGATTGCCATCATTGTAATGCTCCATTTTCCCTGGTATCTCCTTTCCATTTCTTTAATGTCTTGGTGGAATCGTTCACCTTGTTCCTCACTCACAGCTCCCAAATTTTCAAGAAAGTAGTCAAGGTGGGACTGGAGGAAATGCACTTTCATACTCATCAGGCAACCTAAAGCTTGAAATGCTTTCAGCATTCGTCCGACGATCTTTTTGTAGTGAGGATCTTTGTTATTGCCTAAAGATTTCTATACGACTTCTTTAAATGCAATCCACCCTTCTTTTTGAGGATCCATCATGGTATTGACAAACTCTTGATCAGCTATAAGCCTTCTAATGTCTGGTCCGACGAACACACCTTCCTTCAATTTTGCCTCCGACAGGCCTGGAAACTTGGTGACCAAGTATTTGAAGCATTCTCCATCTCTTGGAAGTGATTTTACGAATTGCTTCATCAATCCCAATTTTATGTGGAGAGGTAGTAGAAGAACTTTATGGGAAGGTACCAAAGTTTCTCGGAGGACATTTTTTTCACCGACTGTTAGCACCCTCGGCTGCCAACTCATCTTGGTCCAGTGATTTTGTCAGTCTCGACTGTCTCATAGACACAGAAAACAAGGATATTTGGTATACCCAGCTTGTTGCCCGAGCAGCATGCACAAGGCCTTGTCACACGGGTGCCTGGGTGAGAATGTTCACAGTCTTGGCAAAGGCATATATTAATATGATTTGCAAGGGATTGTGGGAAATGTAGTCCATTCACACCAGACACAGCCGTTCACAATAATTAGTTGTGCTTGAGTGTAAAGCCAATAAGATATTTATTTATGGGGTTATTTCTCCCAAAACAGATATGCTTGGTAGCACATAAAACAGGATACTTGCTTTCAGTGTTAAACTTGGAAAAACAAAATCAGGAAAACAACAGCTGAACTTGTCAGGTAATCAAATGAAAAGAATAAAGACCTGGTTGGTAACAAACTGGTCTTTTCTGTAGGCTCTAGCTAATATTTTCTTAGCAGTGCTTTAATCAACAAACAAAACCCACAAAGTAGGGAAAAACTGTTCTTTTCAGGTTAACTTCTTATATCTTCACACATAGACTCAGAAGTGATTTCCTCAGAGCTCACAAGCAATTAGGTAAGGCTCAATTGCTAGCAGTTACCCAGCTGAAACCCCTTAGCTGGCTTGCTTTCTACTGCGTGGCTCAAATCCTACTCAGGAGCTTTTCTGAGTAGATTAAAGAACAAGTTTGTATTTCTTTGTGATGGTTGTTGTACTTTGTAACAGTAAATTACCAAAGGAGTTTAGACAAAGAGCAATCCATGTATTCACAACCTGCATCTGCAACCCCTCCCCCTTCTTCAACAATCATGGGTTCAATATCATGGATTGGTACAGAGGAATTTCTCAATGGAGCACTCTCAGGAGAATACTTGTTTCCCTGCTGTCTTTCAAGGGTATAGCTAGGGCATAGATCAGTGTTCATACCTGAGCTTCCATTGCTGTTAGAGTTCCTCTCTAAATAGCCTGGCCAGTATGTAGTCCAGTTCTTATGTCCAGCCTTCCAATCCAGATCCCTGGACACTGGGGCTCTCTTCACATACCTTCTGGCACGGGTCCTAGGGTCCCTTCCAAGTGCAGCCGTCTCCCTCACAGGTACCGTCTGGAGATGCCTAGCTCTGCAGCACCACTCCTCTGGTTTTCCCCAGTCCAATGGTATATGCTGGCCTTTTGAATGTCTCCCAGTATACGTACTGCTCTGGACTCCTTTAGACCTCCCAAATGCTTTTCTCTTCTTTCTTCCAAAGGGTTTCTTGCCCTCTCTGTCCGTCCGCTCTGGCTTCTGCTTCTGATGATCCTCCAGATGATGAAGATGTCCAAGATCATGAAGATATCCAAGCTGATCAAGACACTGAGGATGATTCTCTGTAGAATAAACTCTACCTTTATTCTGCTTAGATGAGTGCTCCACCCTAGCACAGCGCAGCTGTGCTGAATCAGGTCCTGCCCTTTGAGATGAGTGCTTGGGGATTACCTCATAGCCCTCCTGATTGAACACACGTTTCCCCACTTCAGCTCCTCTAATGGCTGTTGGAAACCTGGTGCATTCTGGGACTGGTAGTCTTTTATGGAAAAATTCTGTTTTCTTATTTCTACCAGAACTGACAGGTTGCTTGTTCAGAGTCACTTCACCTTTACTATAGCTCCTTCCTGAGCTATGATAAGCTTCCTTATCACATACCCCCCTGCTTAAGTTATTACGGACTAGTTTAACTGGTGAAACTTCTTTCCTACAGTCCGTAATACCTACGAGGATGTTATCTTTTCGAAGCTCACTTACTTCCTGACTGGCTTCAGGGTCATTATTATTTACAGGCCTCTCCTTCCAAGACTTAAGTACATTAATATGGTAGGTCTGCCTACGCCCTCTTGCATTTTCTATCATATAAGATACTGGGCTCACCTGTTTAACAACCTTCCATGGCCCTTTCCACTGTACTTCAAATTTTGGGGCTGTACCTGCTACTTGAACCAAAACCTTTTCACCAATGCTTAATTGGCGGCTTTTGGCCTTCCTATCATATCACCCTTTCTGGCGCACTTGACTGTCCTGCAGGTTCCTCTCAGCAACCTGCGAGGTCCTTTTCAAACGTGCTCTCAAGTCACGTAGAAACTGTGGCACTTCCTGGTTCAGGATCAATCCATTGTTCCCTCAAAATATCTAACAAACCCCATGGAGCCCTACCATACATCAATTCATATGGAGTTACACCTAGGGACACCTGAATTCTTTCCCTGCAGGCATATAAGGCAAAGGGCAATAACATATCCCATTCTTTTACCTCTCCTGCTAACCCCCTTCTCAACATTTGTTTGAGAGTTTGGTTGAATCTCTCCACCAAACCGTTTGATTGTGGATGGTAGGCTGAGGTTTTCACGTGATGAATGCCAAAGGCATCCCAGACCTGGGCCAAATATTTGGATACAAAATTGGACCCTCGGTCAGTCAACACCTCTCTTGGGAATCCCACTTCACAAAACAATTTTACTAGCTCTAAAGCTATTGTTTTTGCAGAAACATTCCTCAATGGTATGGCCCAGGGAAACCTTGTTGCCTGATCTAGCATAACTAGGATGTATTGGAAACCTCGGGGCGTTTTGACTAATGGGCCTACAATATCCATGGCAATGCGACCAATTGGGTCTGTGATAATTGGCATGGGAATCAAAGGCACCACCGGTGGGTGAGCCGCTGTAACTCGCTGACACGCTGGACATGCAGCACAAAACTGGGCAGTTTCTTTGAAAATACCTGGCCAGTAAAAACGCATAAGTATTTGATCCAGCGTTCGTTGCATCCCTTTATGACCTCCAACTGGATGATCATGTGCTAATCTAAGTATTAGCCCTTTGAAAGTTGTGGGTACCACCAATTGTTTACGTATGGTCCCATTTCTGGGGTCCTGACTCTCTCTATATAATATTTCATTATCTAGTCTGAATCTGGGCAACTCCTCCCTGACCTCATGAGCATACTTAAAAGCTCGGATGAGAGCTTGATCAGCTCGCTGTTCTTGTGGAAAGTTAGGAAACTTTGCCACTAACTCAGCTGGCACCCAGGGTAAACTTTGACCAGCTAACATCTCAGCCTTACCCTGTGCTCTGCAAAGTCTCTCACGCCGCTTTTGTGCTTTCAACTTTCTTACTTTGCTAGATGATGGAGTTATTAAATCATCATGAGAGGGTAAGTCTCCTAATAACTCTGCCTGCTCCCCCTCCTCCTTCTGCTGGCTCTCTACCTTAGCCTGCGAGCGGGTGGATACAAGGCCCCTCTTATTCCCTATAGTTTGGCCTTCTGGAAGCTTAACCATCTTTTTAGCTAGGGACTGAGGACTTCCAAAGAAAGGCCCGGGAGCTATTTCCATTATTCCTTCTCCCTCCTTCTTTCCTAGCACTTCCACTAGACCCTGCTTAAATCTTGGCCAGTCCTTTCCTAGAACCAAATCAAAGGGTAGCCTAGGCACCACTGCTAACAGGACTTCCTCGTTTCCCCAGGCACTTAACCTTTAGCCTATAGGTGGGATATGATGTTGCAGCACCATGAATGTATCTGATGTGAACTTGGCTTTCAGGGTTTCTAGGCACAAATCCTTCTTGGGCCTCTATCCTCTTCAAAGCCTTTTTGACATTATACTCTGGTCTGCCCCAGAGTCTAACAAAGCATTTGTGGTAATTCCCTGCACATCAACCATCAAAAGAAATCCTTCTTTGGGCTGTTTTAAATCCACACCCATTAAGCTAGTGTGTGTCTGGCATCCCTTTTCTAAATGTCCCCATTTTCCACACTTGAAACATTTCTTTCTACTCCACGGTGTCATCTGGTTTGGCACAGTACGTTTATTTTCAGAAACATTTTTAATTATTTTCTTTTCTGATACAGCACAGCTTGCCTCAGCACCCATCTTCAGAGGGCCACCCATTCTATGGCAAGCCTGCGTGGCTTCCAAGAATCTCTCTGCCAGCATGGTTGCCTCTCCAAGATTTTGGCAATTTTGCTGTATAAGGAAAGTGTGCAAATCTTTAGGCACAGCAGACATAAATTGTTCAAGCATAATAATGTCTAATAACTTTTCCAACGTCTTTTGCTCAGGCTCCAACCATTTTACAGCTAATCCTCTGATTCTCTGAATCAGAGCCCTGGGTATTTCACCCACTCTTAATGTAGTAGCTTTAAACATTCGCCTATACTCTGAAATAGACAACCCTAGGCGATCTCTAATAGCAGCCTTTACATCCTTATAATTCAAAGCCTGGGCTGCTGGCATTGCTCTATAAGCTGCAAGCGCCTCTCCAGTTAATGAGGCTGCCAGCCTTACTGCCCACTGGGTCTCTGGCCATGCTAATGCTTGTGCCACTCTCTCAAAAGACTCTAGAAAATCATCAACATTATCCTCTGGAGTTAGCTTCCCAAAACTAAATGCCCCAATTCCTTGATTGAGTCCCACACTGTCCACATGTGGTGTACCAGTATTTACTGCTGGTCTTGCATCTGGTCCACTTTGGTTCTGCAGTTTAACTAGGGCTTGCACCAGATCAAGCACTGGCTTCTGCTGGTCCATTAAGGCTTTCATAGCAGTGTCCTGAGCCTGCTGTGCTAGCTCCTGTTGCCTGCTAAACTGGGCTGCCATCCACTGAGGTAGTTCCCTTGGATCCATCTTGATCCCTGCAAGAAAACACAAAAAAAACAACCCCACAGTGCACCACCTTCCAAACAGGTGGTTTTTTCTACTTTTTTTTTTTTCAATTGCCCCTGTGCCTTACTCCCATCCACCACTAGACATGCCCAGGTACTTGTTACCTTATGCCAGTGATGAATCCAGCTCTGCACAGGGTCTTTTCCTCCTGGGACAGCTACCTGGAACAGCCTCCTCTCCTCCAAAGTGCAGTAGAGGGAAAATCTTTTTTTCTTTCAGCTTTTAAGCTTGAACTGTCTTTTCCTTCAGACTTGAGTTGTAATCCTTAGCAAGTAAATCCTTTTGCGCAAAAGCAATCCGAAAAACTACGCCATTTGTCAGATGGGGGCCTGGGTGAGAATGTTCACAGTCTTGGCAAAGGCATATATTAATATGATTTGCAAGGGATTGTGGGAAATGTAGTCCATTCACACCAGACACAGCCATTCACAATAATTAGTTGTGCTTGAGTGTAAAGCCAATAAGATATTTATTTATGGGGTTATTTCTCCCAACACAGATATGCTTGGTAGCACATAAAACAGGATACTTGCTTTCAGTGTTAAACTTGGAAAAACAAAATCAGGAAAACAACAGCTGAACTTGTCAGGCAATCAAATGAAAAGAATAAAGACCTGGTTGGTAACAAACTGGTCTTTTCTGTAGGCTCTAGCTAATATTTTCTTAGCAGTGCTTTAATCAACTAACAAAACCCACAAAGTAGGGAAAAACTGTTCTTTTCAGGTTAACTTCTTATATCTTCACACATAGACTCAGAAGTGATTTCCTCAGAGCTCACAAGCAATTAGGTAAGGCTCAATTGCTAGCAGTTACCCAGCTGAAACCCCTTAGCTGGCTTGCTTTCTACTACGTGGCTCAAATCCTACTCAGGAGCTTTTCTGAGTAGATTAAAGAACAAGTTTGTATTTCTTTGTGATGGTTGTTGTACTTTGTAACAGTAAATTACCAAAGGAGTTTAGACAAAGAGCAATCCATGTATTCACAGCCTGCATCTGCAACCCCTCCCCCTTCTTCAACAATCATGGGTTCAATATCATGGATTGGTACAGAGGAATTTCTCAATGGAGCACTCTCAGGAGAATACTTGTTTCCCTGCTGTCTTTCAAGGGTATAGCTAGGGCATAGATCAGTGTTCATACCTGAGCTTCCATTGCTGTTAGAGTTCCTCTCTAAATAGCCTGGCCAGTATGTAGTCCAGTTCTTATGTCCAGCCTTCCAATCCAGATCCCTGGACACTGGGGCTCTCTTCACATACCTTCTGGCACGGGTCCTAGGGTCCCTTCCAAGTGCAGCCGTCTCCCTCACAGGTACCGTATGGAGATGCCTAGCTCTGCAGCACCACTCCTCTGGTTTTCCCCAGTCCAATGGTGTATGCTGGCCTTTTGAATGTCTCCCAGTATACGTACTGCTCTGGACTCCTTTAGACCTCCCAAATGCTTTTCTCTTCTTTCTTCCAAAGGGTTTCTTGCCCTCTCTGTCCGTCCGCTCTGGCTTCTGCTTCTGATGATCCTCCAGATGATGAAGATGTCCAAGATCATGAAGATATCCAAGCTGATCAAGACACTGAGGATGATTCTCTGTAGAATAAACTCTACCTTTATTCTGCTTAGATGAGTGCTCCACCCTAGCACAGCGCAGCTGTGCTGAATCAGGCCCTGCCCTTTGAGATGAGTGCTTGGGGATTACCTCATAGCCCTCCTGATTGAACACTCGTTTCCCCACTTCAGCTCCTCTAATGGCTGTTGGAAACCTGGTGCATTCTGGGACTGGTAGTCTTTTATGGAAAAATTCTGTTTTCTTATTTCTGCTAGAACTGACAGGTTGCTTGTTCAGAGTCACTTCACCTTTACTATAGCTCCTTCCTGAGCTATGATAAGCTTCCTTATCACAGCCTTCAAGTCCCCTACAGGTATGGAAGCGTAAAAACCGTTGTGGAGTAAAACTGCTTTGAGACTTCTTTTTGAAAAATCTATAAAAAGACGCCATTGCTCTGAATCATATTGGATTTTAAATTGACCCATCAGACCTTCGACATCGATGCAATAAACCAACTTGTCTTCCTGGGCGAAGTAAGGAACGAACTCCTTTTCACGATGTCTGAACCATGAAGATGACACTCCTGGCAACAATAAATTCCTGCTTTTCAGCCTTGATCCGAGTAACTCAGCGGCATCTTTGGGAAGATTCAAGTCTCTTACCAAATCATTCATCTCCTCCTGAGAAAACAATTTTGGTCTTGTATCATCTTCAAAGTCAGAACTTGATTCATCATCTGGTTAAGGTATGACTTCACCTTCATCGGAGCTAGGTATCTCTTCCAAGGTAGCAGGGTGCTAGGGTACTGGTATATCTGTGCCATGGGGGCATAGGACGAATTGCCGAGTGAAGATTGGGTATGAAATGGAATGCTTCCATTTGGAATTAAACCCTTTCACATCGCATGAACAAAAGTAACAGTCATCACTATGGTTCTTCTGCTCTCGCCATACCATAGGAATCCCATAACGGAAAGATTTTTTCTTACCCTTGAACCAGTTTCGGAGGTCCTCAACACACCGTTTGCACACTTTATGAGGCGCCCAGACTTTATCTTGATCTCCAATTTGTAGTCCAAAGTATGCAAAGTATACTTTTTTCACAAAGTCTATAATATTCTGCTGTTGCTTCAACACTGTATATTCACCACAGATGAAACAGAAACTGTCTGGCGAATTAATACACTTTTGCGGAGCCATAACATAACGGTTGAAGAATGACGAGCTAACACGAATTGCGATGAAAAAGTGTGAACAGCCTAGAACCAAGAACCTGATGATGATTCGTGCACAAGTGTGGCATGCAGGAGAGAGCAGCTCTGTGTCTGTACAGGAGATGTCACAGTGCTGGCCACGTCCCCCTGCACTGACCGGAGCTGCTGCTATCTGCTCTGTGTCTCCCTCCCACTGGATTCTTCAGGAAAGATTAACCCCTTCTACCACTTGCTTAGCTTATGTATATATACTGCACTGATGCAGAATAGCGTGGTATATAAGAGAATGTAAATAAAATAAATAAATTGCTGACCATCAGATTTACAGTGCTATATTTTTTTTTTACATAACTCGGACAACCCCTTTAAGGTTTTATTGGCATTTTATATCTTAAATGCACTTATGTGAATTAATTAATAGTAATTTGAAATAATTAATAGTAATTTGAAAAAAATTGATAAATTTGAAGACAATTTTGCATGTTGTGGCAAATTATGACGTCTAGGAGTTTTTTCAATATTTTATTTGTTTTCAGCACACCAAAATACATGGAAATTAGATGAAAATAATCAAACAGCTTTTTAGTCGCAGACCTGTGATAATTTGCCATGAAATATATAGCCTAGTACTTTTGTTCTCATTGAACGTCGGCTCTAGTTAACACGTCTATTTGATATAGGTCTTCAGGGAACCATTCTGGCTTGGTTCACCTCTTAGTTCAATGTCTTTTACAGTTGTGGTCAACATTATTGGCATCCTTGTATTTTAGGTATGCTGTGTACAATTTCTTGAGAAATAACTGGAAATATTCCAACTGTATATCATCATAATACTTTAATAGATTGTTCAAAGGTATACAACAACAAAAAAGATGTCTGTTCAACTTAGACATAGTAATTTCTGAGAAAAAAAGCAAAATATGACCTGAACAGGATTAATGGCACTAATATTTGGTTTCACCACCCTTGACAGTGATGACAGCCTTCAAATGTTTCTTGTGGCCATCTATAAGGTTCGTACATCTGACTGCTGGTAGTTTCTCCCATTCTTCCACTGCAATTTGTTCCAGCTCCATGAATGTTCTAGGATTCATTTTACTAATGGCAGATATCAGCTCTTTCCAAAATTTCTTGATTGGATTGAGATAAAAAGTCATTTCCATTTTAAAACAGTCCATTTTTTCCTTTATAACTATTTTTTTGTATTTTTGAATATATATTTTGGGTCATTATCCTACTGGAGGACCCATGACCTTTGACTCAGACCTAGCTTTCTGACACTAGGGGGTATGTTTACTAAACTGTCTTAACGTGCGCCCGGCGATAGTGTGTAGGATGCCATAAAAGGAGTGGGCGTTCCGGTCTAAACATAGCAAACCGGGATTATCGCACGGTAACGAGCGCTGTGCACATTATCGGGCGATGGATTGAGCTATGCATGTTAACGCGCGTTAATCTTAAGTAGGCGCGCTGACATGCAAACAGAGCAGCAGAGGTGTAGCACAATGGTTAATACACTGATTGATGGTAAAGGGGTCATAGGTTTGATCCCCCAGTGTGCCCAATGAATAAGACTGGCTGAGGCATTACCCTTTATGTTTAAGCAGTGCTTTGTGAGGCATTTTATTTTTATTTTAATTAGTGCTGTCAGAAAACACACCCTCACAGTTCCGTAACCTAAGGTGCCACATAAGGTGCCCTATAAGGCACTCCAGAGGGCACATTATAAAGTGCACTGTCCACCAAGGCACCCTATAATGTCCCCTATAGGACGCCTTATAAGGCACTTTATGGGGCGCCTTATAAGGCACCTTAAGGTTACAGCACTGTGAGGGTGTTTTTGCTGGCAGCACTAATTTACATTAAAAATAGACAATGCCTTGGACAGCCTTATCAAATAGCCCCACTGTGGAATCAAACCCATGACCTCTGGCTCCACAGGCAGCGAAGTAACCAGTGGGCTACTAATACACCTCTGGATGGCTACAGAGGGACTGCAGGTCACCACACAAAGTGTCTGCTGTGGTTACCAGGATAGGGTTAACCCACCCATACCCATGATGCACTGCACATGCAGATCAGCAGTCTACAGATGATCACAAGATGGGGTATGCACCCCCACAGCACCTCAACCTGGTAGGGGGAACTGACCGTGTGTGTTACTGGCACAGAGTAGCTACAGACTGTCACATGGTGCGGGTACTGTGCTCACCCTGAGGGTGAGGTGGGGCATTCAGCACCATGTCCACAGCACCTGGCTTAGCTGAGCTGGCTATGCTGCAGGTCACCATCAGTGCCAGTGTGTCATAGGTAGTCCTTACAGACGCACCCAGGATACGCCTGTGTCTATCTGTATTTCCTACTCATGTCTAGCCCTTGTGGACTATGATGCATCCAGAATAGTGCATATCCTGTGTGGGTGCCATGGTCACATGATTTAAGTGACAGGGGGAGGGGGGTGGTGTTTGGACCCATAGGCAGATTATGTAGTCCCACCCAACCTGCCCTCGGGGGCTCAGCGTGGGGGACAGGATCTCCCACCAACAGATCCACATTCTACAACCCTGCAATGGTGGGAGTAGAGGGGACCATCAACCCCAGTCCTGCTGGGGAACAGACACCCTACAGGGCAGTCAATGCAGATCTGTACACATCCATAAAACAATAGCAGACAAAGAGTAGGCCTGGAAATGCTCAGCTGCCCCCCCCCCCCAATCTGACATTCTCCAGCAGCGAGCACAGTGAGTCTCAAGCTGCTGAACCCTGCAAGGTGTTCCAGCCATACACATACTAACTGCAGACAGCCTGCTAGCTAGTCCATAGTGCATGTTCCTGGAGGAAATGTGTGCACCCAAAACTGGGATGTTAGCACACCCACCAAGTAGATAAGTCAGTGATTAGGCCCCAGAAAAGAGAGCCCATATATATCACTTGAGAAAAATACAATATAGCACTGTGGGGGAACCTAGCCATGCCAAGGTCACTGCTCAGTCAGGGTGAGAGTGACCTCCCAGCAGGGCATGCTGTGGCCACCCTGTCGGTGCAGGTTGTGGCCGGGCACTACAATATCCCAGCCATTGCCCTATGCCCTATGCAGATGCATCCTGACCAGGCCGCCCTGTCCGGGCCATACCCACAGTACCTTGCTCCTCATTATGCACATTGGCAGGCCAATATTGGCAACAATACTAGCAGTGTGGGCTGAGGAAGGTGTTGGCAGCCACCACACACTGGATAGACAGACACACACTCTCCACACCTATGCCAGCATTGTGCAACTATAGAGATGTTTGGCAGCCCTGGCCACCGCACCAGTCCTGGGCACAGTGCAGGCATGGCTATGGTACGCAATACTGTTGGGGTCACCCCCCAGGGTGGTAAACACTGTCAGACACAAGACCTGTAACACACTCCACAGACATCAGAAAGGTTGCTATGATGCAGCTCACTCTGAAAATTGTACGTAACTTCGGAAGTGCTATCTGCCAGTAATCATAGCAACCTTTTGATATATGTCTACCGTATTCCCAGGTTTAGGGTGGCATTGCTAAGATATGCAAGTGCTCGTATTGGGAGATGCACGCAGGGCCCAACATCCTGCCTCTCCAGGAGGCATTGGATAATGGAGCCTGTGGGTGCGGGTGTATCTGCCCCTGTTGGCTGCTGCTTTAGGGCAGAGGTTCCCGATACCAGTCCTGGTGGGCCAGACACTGTTCGGGTTTTCATGCTGTCCCTCATAAATATGCATGAGATACATCTGCATACCATGGGGGCGGCGCATAGAAATGCAGCATAGGCATCTTTATTAGAGAAAGCATGGAACCTGAATGGTGTTTGGCCCTCCAGGACTGCATTTGGGAGACTCTGCTCTAGGTAATGCGCATGTTTATGGTGTCTGTGCTCTGTAGGGTAAAATGTAGGTGTTTTGGGCATGTTTACGTCATCTGCAATAAAGGTTCTGTCTGTATTAGCACATTTTAGTAGTGGGTAAAATATGGGGACTGGGTTGGCAGGAACCACAGCTGGGACTTGAACCTGTGACCTGCTTCTGAACACACTGGCTGTGTGCACTGCACCACTATGTTGCCACAAAGACAGTGCATTCCCTGGAGATACCATGACTGTTTGTCAGACAGAGCCTGTCTGTTGCAGTGCACGGCACCCACCTAAACAGGGCTAGGCCACGGTCTGCTCTGGGCAGCTGCCACTGCCCCCTCCACCACCAGTATCCCTCTGCCACCATGCTGACATGCCCTTCTGCTGGTGGTGCTGGTGGAGTGCAGTCTCAGGCCATCCAGTGTGCAGGTAGGTGGCTGCCTATGGTGCGGGTTCTGGGGTAGGGGTGCCTGCATAGCTGTCCACGCTTCCCCCCAGCACCGCATGCCAATGTTCCGTGCCCTTCGGGGTACCTGCTGGGTACTATCCCCTGTGACACTGTGGGAAGCACACTCATGCCCATGTTGGGCCCTCAGCAGTTGCTGTCTGGCTGCTCTACTGTTTCAGCATTCCTATGGGCCAGCTAGGCATCACCCTAGTCCGCACTGTGACCCAGCTGCACCACAGCATGTGCCGCCTGCAGCCCTCTGTGTCCCCTTTTCCAGCATCTGTCCAGTTGCCCATTCCGACATGCCCGCCCTGCTGTTGTGGAACATGTGCACGCCATAGGAAACCTGGCCAATGGAGTCGGAAACCCTGCTCAGCGCAATTACACTGTGGGCTCATTCACCTTGTATGGGGACGAAGCATAGATCATTCCAAAATTCATATCTTTTTTTTGGGGATTTCTTGGGAATGTTTTTTGATGTTTCCCATTGATATCACTATTGGCCAACTTGGTTATTTTATTTTTACATTTTCTTTTGTACATCTTCAAAGTTTATTTGCCCTTTTATTCCGTGCACATGTATCACACTTATCACTTTTTGTAGGTTTCCCTGGTTTTGCTGTACATTGCTGACGGAAATGGTTTCTTTTCCGTTTAAATCAGCTCTAACGCCAGGGTTTCACTGGCATTAGTTTTGAGCCTCGGATTTCACAGCGTTAGTGTGCGGGGAGCCTCTCCCCTCCCACTCTCCACCCATTGACACCTTCTCTCCGCCCTTCGGGAGCCTTTCTCCGCCTTCAGCGCTCGTTTGCGCCGTTGCGTGCGTTATCGTGCGCTAAGGTACCTGTGCACCCGATAAAGCGCCATTATTGCGCGATAAAGTACCTTATCGCGTGATAACGTCACAGAGCGCACGTTAAGATAGTTTAGTAAACATGCCCCTATATGTTTTATTTGTGCATTGTTGTGTGTTTTTATGGTTTTCTTGGCTAATGTTTAAAGCAGCATATTAAGAACCAGGGAAGCATTCAAATCTCACTGTTGCTCCTTGTGATCTTAGACCAGTCACTTGACCCTCTATTACCTCATGTACAAATATACAGGCCAGTGCAGAAAGCTGGCACTGAAGTCGCGCGCTATTAGCTGTGTATGTGTTTTTGTAGTGCGCCGATAACGTGGAACTTCAGCGCTGGTGTGCAGCAAAGAGCGTGCATACAAATGAGCTGTGTGCAAAAATTCTGCATAAAGTTGAAAGGGGGGGGAGCCAACGCATATGCAAACAATTGATACGCTTCAACTGGCCATGTGTGCATGTGCGCAAATGTCAAACGCTTACTTTATGCACATAGGATATGGAGGTTCTTTTGGCACGCACTCCGTAATAACCCTATTTCACCCAAAAGTGCTTTTTTAATGAAATCAGAACAAAGAGACATACCAGTAAAAATGGCGATTGATATAAGTGAGTCTAGTGATTGGGGCAAGTTGCCTCAGGCCAGAGGGCCGGGGCTTCAAATCCTGCTGGAGGGACTGGGGTTTCTAGTCCCACTGCCGCTCCTTGTGGCCTTGGGCAAGCCACTTAACCCTCCATTGCCTCAGGTACAAAAACATAGATTATGAGCCCTTCAGGCACAAGGGAAATATATACTGTATCTGAATGTACACCGCTTTGACACAGTGAAAAGCAGTATATAAGCAGTGCTAAATATTCAAACACACAAGGATAAGAAGAGCCTTTACTCTATCCTCATTATTCTTGACCTTTCTGCTCTCTTTGACACTGTTCATCACCACCTTTTCCTTGATACCCTGTCCTCACTTGGATTTAGGAGCCCTGTTCCGTCCTGGTTTTCTTCTTATCTCTCCCATCCCACTTTTAATGTATGTTCTGGTGGGGCTTTGTCTTAGGACCTCTCCTTTCCTCTCTCTGCACACAGTCCCTTGGTGCACTTATTTCCTTCCATGGTTTTCAGTGCCATCTTTATGCTGACAACTCTCAGATCTACCTCCCTATGCCTGAAATCTCTCCAGGAATCCAGGCCCAGCTCTCTGCCTGCTTATCCAACATTGCTGCCTAGATGTCTCACCGCCATCTGAAATTGAACATGGCCAAAAGTGAGCTCCTTATCTTCCCCCTAAATTCACCTCCCTCCTTCCTCCCTTCTCTTCTATTTTTGTGAATAAAACTACACTCCTTCCTGTTTCCTCAGCTTGCAACCCATGTTTTCTCTGCACACATCCAACAGATAGCTAAAACCTGTCGCTTCTTTCTCTAGAACATCAGCAAAATCTGTTCCTTCCTTTCTACACACACTACTAAGGGGTATGTTTACTAAACTGCGTTAGTGCGATTCGCGTTAGGAGCCGCGGTAGAGACAGAAACCCCAAATAAGGACATGGGCAGTACATCGTTTCCGAGAACGCACCGAGAACGCGCGTTACAAGGTGCCATAAATGAACGAGCGCTACAGGGCACATTACCGCGCGTTAATCTTAAGAAGGCGCGCAGGCATACAAGCACAGTAACAGAGCTGTAGCACAATGGTTACAACACTGACTGATGGTACAGGGGTCATGGGTTCGATTCCCCAGTGGGCCTAATGTATAAGGCTGGCTGAGGCAGCACCCTTTACATTTAAGTAGTGATTGTTGAGGCATGTGACGTGTATTTTAATTAGTGCTGCCAGCAAACACACCCTCATGGTGGCATAACCTAGGGTGCCACATAAGGCACCCCATAACGCACTCCATAGGGCACATTATAAAGTGTACTGTCCGCCAAGGCACCCTATAATGTCCCCTATAGGACACCTTATAAGGCTGGGAACAAAGCCCTGGCTGGCTGCAGAAGAACTGCACGTCACCACACAAACTGTCTGCTGTGGTTACCAGGATAAAGGTAACCCACCCGTACCCATGATGCACTGCACATGCAAATCAGCAGACGAGAGATGGGCACAAGATTGGGTATGCACCCCCACAGCACCTCGGCCTTGTAGGGGGAACAGACCGTGTGTGGCACTGCCACAGACAGTCACATTGTGCGGGTACTGTGCCCACCCTGAGGTTGAGGTGGGGCGCCCAGCACCAGGTCCAGAGCACCTTTCATGGCTGAAATACGCCATGCTGCAGGTCCCCATCAGTGTGTGATAGGTAGTTCAGTTAGACACACCTAGGATACATCTGTGTCCTGCTGTATGTCTCGGTCATGTCTAGTCCCTATGGGCGATGCTGCACCCAGAATAGTGCATATCCTGTGTTGGTGCCATCGTTACCTGCTGGGGGGGTGTGGTGTATGGACCCATAGTAGTTTATGTACCACCACACAACCCACCCTCTGGGGCTCAGGGTGGGAAACAGGATCACCCACCAATAGATCCACAGTCTACCTCCCTGCAATGGCAGCAGTAGAGGTGACCAGCAACCCCAGTCCTGCTGGGGAACAGACAGAGCGGTACACATCCATAACGCAATAGAAGACAGACGGCAGGCCTGGAAATGCTCAGCTGCCCCCCACCATTATCTGACATTCTCTAGCAGCAAGCCTCCAGCCGCTGCACGGTGTTCCAGCAAGACACATACTAGCTGCAGACAGTCCGCCAGCTAGTCCATAGTGCATGGTCCTGGAGGAGATGCATGTACCCAGAACGGGGATGTCAGCATACACACCAAGCAGATAAGTCAGTGATTGGGCCCCAAAAGAAAACCCATAAATATCACATGAGAGAAATGCTATATAGCACTATGGGGGAACCTAGCCATGCCATGGTCACTGCTCAGTCAGGGTGAGAGTGACCTCCCGGCAGGACATGCTATGGCCACCCTGTCCGTGCAGGTGGTGGCCAGGCACTACAATGTCCGAGCCATTGCCCTAAGCCGTGTGCAGATGCATCCAGGCCAGGCCACCCTATCCAGGCTATTCCCACAGTACCTTGCTCCTCATTATGCACATTGGCAGGCCAATACTGGCAACACTGCTAGAAGTGTGGGTTGTGGAGGGTGTTGGCAGCCACCACACACTGGATAGACAGACACACACTCCCCACACCTATGCCAGCATTGTGCAACTATAGAGGTGTTGGGCAGCCCAGGCCACCACACAAGTCCTGGGCACAGTGCAGGCATGGCTATGGTACGCAATACTGTAGGAGTCACTCCCCAGGTTGGTAAACACTGTCAGACACAAGACCTGTAGCACACTCCACAGACATCAGAAAGGTTGCTATGATGCAGCTCACTCAGAAAAGTGTACTTAACCTAGGAATTGCTAACTGCCAGTACTCATAGCAACCTTTTGATAGATGTGTACCATATTCCCAGGTTTAGGGTGGCATTACTAAGGTATGCAAGTGCTAGTATTGGGAGATGCACGCAGAGCCCAAAGTCCTGCCTCCCCAGGAGGCTTTGGATAATGGGGCCTGTGGGTGCGGGTGTGTCTGCCTCTATTGGCTGCTGCTTTACGGCAGAGGTTCCCAACTCCAGTCCTGCGGTGCAAAACACTGTTTGGGTTTTCATGCTGTCCCTCATGTATATGCATGAGATACATCTGCATACCATGGGGGTGGTGCATAGAAATGCAGCACATGCATCTTTATCAGAGGCAGCATGGAACCGGAATGGTGTTTGGCCCTCCAGGACTGCATTTGGGAGGCTCTGCTCTAGGAAATGTGCATGTTTATGGTGTCTGTGCTGTGTAGGGTAAAATGTAGGTGTCTTGGGCATGTTTATGTCATCTGCAATAAAGGTGCTGTCTGTATTAGCACGTTGTAGTAGTGGGTAAAATATGGGGACTGGGTTGGCGGGAACCACAGCTGGGACTTGAACCTGTGACACTCTGCTTTTGAATACACTGGTTTTGTGCATTGCACCACCTTGTTGTCACAGAGTCAATACATTCCTTGGTGATACCATGACTGTTCGTCAGACAGGGCCCATCTGTTGCAGTACACGGCACCCACCTACACAGGGCTAGGCCACGGTCTGCTCTGGGCAGCTGCCACTGCTCCCTCCACCACCAGTATCCCTCAGCCACCATGCTGACATGCCCTTCTGCTGGTGGTGCTGGTGGTGCGCAGTCTCAGGCCATCCAGTGTGCAGGTACGCGGCTGCCTATGGTGCGGGTTCTGGGGTAGGGGTGCCTGCATAGGTGTCCACGCTTCCCCCCAGCACCGCCTGCCAATGTTCCGTGCCCTTGGGGGTAGCTGCTGGGTACTATCCCCTGTGACACTGTGGGGAAACACAGTCGTGCCCATGTTGAGCCTTCAGCAGTTGCTGTCTGGCTGCTCTGCTGCTTCAGCATTTGTATGGGCCAACTAGGCATCGCCCTAGTCCGCACTGTGGCCCAGCTGCACCACAGCATGTGCCGCCTGCGGCCCTCTGTATTCCCTTCTCGGGCATCTGTCCAGTTGCCGTTCCGACATGCCGGCCCTGATGTTGCGGGACATGTGCACGCCATAGGAACCCTGTCCGATGGAGGGGAAAACACTGAGCAGCGCTATTTCACTGTGGGCTCATTCACCTTGTATGGGGACGGATTATAGACCCTTTCACGATTTATATCTGTTCTATGGAGCTTACTCGGGGGGGAGGAGTTGATGTTTCTCATTGATACCACTATTGGCCAGCTTGGTTATGGTTTTTTTCCAGTTTGTTGGGGTCATTTTCAGTGTTTATGTGCCCTTTTGTTCTGTGCACATGTATCACACTTATCACTTGTTTTAGGTTTCCCTGCCTGGGCTGTACATTGCTGACACTGAAATGGTTTCTCTCCCCTGTAATGTGCATTTAACGGCAGGTTTTGTTTCACGTTGGAATTGAGCTCTTCAGATCAGCACGTTAGTGTGGAGGGAGCCTCTCCCCGCCCACTCTCCGCCCATTGACCCCTTCTCTCCACCTTCTGTGTTTTACTGCACCGCGGGAGTTTACGATAACTACGGTTAACGCGCGTTATGTAACGTTAACGATCGTAAGCGCAGCATAACGCGCGTTATGCAGCGCTTACGATCGTTAACGTTACATAACGCGCGTTATTCACGATTACCGCAGTTTAGTAAACATACCCCTAAAACTCTTATGAACTCTCTAGTCACCTCCATCTTGACTATTGTAACCTGTTCCTCACTGGTCTCCCTCTGAATCATCTCTCTCTCCCTCAATCTGTTCAAAACTCAGCTGCACGGCTTATCTTCCACCAGTGTCGAGTGTCGTTATGTCTCAAGTCACTTCACTAGCTCTCTATCCATTTTTGTATCCAGTTCAAACTTCTCCTACTGGCCTACAAGTGCATTCATTCTGCAGCTCCTCACTACCTTTCCTCTCTTATCTCACTCTACTACCCTCTTCGGGAACTCCGCTCCTCTAGCGGATCTCTTTTATCTGTGCCCTTCTCTTCCACTGCCAATTCCAAACTTTGTTCATTCGGTCTTGCTGCTTCATGTGCCTGGAACAAACTACCTGAGTCAATGCGTCAGATGACTCCTCGAGCCCTATTCAAATCCAAGTTAAAAACACACCTCTTTAAGGCTGCTTTTGGATCTCGATGCTCCTCACTCTTGTTCAGTACTTATGTGCATCTCACCATACTCTAGTCTCCAGTTTTGTGATGTTTTTCATCCTTATTAGATTGTAAGCCCCGATGAGCAGGGACTGTGTCTTACATCTATATATACAGTGCTGCGTACATCTTGTAGCGCTATACAAATGATTAGTAATAGCAGTCATAATAAGATGCAAAAGACATTTCTTCTTGAATGCCAAACTTCCACTTATACGTTGAAAGATACACGCAGAAAATGCTCATGTTGAAGGTAACTGTTCCTACCCTGAAACAGTCTTTCCCTACATTCGCAAGATTTTTTTTTTTTTGAAACTTTTATTTTCATTTTACAACAAACAAAGTAACAACACACCAAAAGAAACAAATACACACATACAATAAAGAAAGCAACCCCAATTACCTCCCACCCCAATGCTTCTTCTCTAAGCTGATAAGAATCATCATATAAGCGCTTACATACAACAATTATTGTACATCAAACAAACAGGAATAGAATCTATGATACCGGATGAGCATGTGACAAAGATTAATACAGAATCAAACAGTCAACTGAGAGCATTGAATAGTTTGAACATAATCGTTGAGCGTCTTCTAGCTAGACCAATAGTGAATGGTTTGAACGGAAGAGGCTGACATACTAGGTATTTGCGCATATTTACAATAAAGACAGATATGTTTCACCATTCATTAGAACTCAAAAAAGAGCTATTTTCCCAATATTTCGTGATTAAGGAAATAGGAAATAGCAATGCCCAGCATAAAGGCTAAAAGGAAGTAAGCCAATTTAGGAAGAGAGGGGATCCCCGCAGCTAAGCGGAGCCCCACAATCTTCCAAAAGAGGGGTTCCGGAAAATATAAAATAGAATGAAGACGACCCCAGACCCGACTCCAGTAATACTGTAATGCGGGACAATCAAACTTAACAGGAGTTTAGTAGACCAAAGGCCACATGGCATGTCCAGCATCAAGCGCACTGGATAAGAACATAAGATATGCCATACTGGGTCAGACCAAGGTCCATCAAGCCCAGTATTCTGTTTCCAACAGTGGCCAATCTAGGTCATACGTACCTAGCAGTTTCCCCAAGGGACACAGGTTCCACAATGCTTGTATTGGTTCAAGCATTGATATCCTGGGTCCCTTCTTAATAATGGTTTATGGACCTTTCCTCCAGGACTTGTCCAAACCTTTTTTAAACCCAGCTACACTAACAGCCTTTACTACATCCTCCGGTAACAAATTCCAGAGTTGGATTACACGTGAGTGAAAAAATATTTTCTTTTATTAGTCTTAAATAGTTTACCCTGTAGCTTCATTGCATGTCCCCTAGTCTTTCTATATTCTGATAAGGTAAACAATCGATCTACGTTTACCCGTTCCACTCCGTTCATTAATTTATAGACTTCTATCATATCTCCCCTCAGCCGTCTCTTTTCCAGGTTAAAGAGCCCCAACCTTTTTAGCCTTTCTTCATAGGAGTAGCCTTCCATCCCCTTTACCATTTTGGTGGCTCTTCTCTGAACCTTTTCTAAAATTGCTATATCCTTTTTAAGATATGGCGACCAGAATTGCACACAATATTCAAGGTGTGGTCTCACCATGGAACGATATAGAGGCATTATAATATCTTTTGTTTTATTTTCCATTCCTTTCCTTATCATACCTAGCATTCTATTTGCTCTCTTGGCCGCCGCTGCACACTGGGCCGAGGGTTTTTAACATGGTATCCACAAGGACGCCTAAATCTTTTTCTTGGGTGGTGGTTCCTAATGTGGAACCTTGCATCGTGTAACCATAGTTTGGGTTGTTCTTCCCTAGGTGCATAACCTTGCACTTCTCCACATTAAATTTCATCTGCCATTTTGATGCCCAGTCTTCCAATTTATCAAGATCCTCTTGCAATTTTCCACAATCCTCCTGGGTTTTAACAACTTTAAATAGTTTTGTGTCATCAGCAAATTTGATAACCTCACTCGTTATTCCACTTTCCAGGTCATTTATGAATATGTCAAAAAGCAGCGGACCCAGCACAGATCCCTGGGGTACACCACTATTCACCTTTCTCCATTGGGAAAATTGGCCATTTAGCCCTACCCTCTGCTTTCTATCTTTTAACCAGTTCCTGATCCACAGTAGTACACTGCCTCCTATCCCATGACTCTTTAGTTTTGCCAAAAGTCTCTCATGAGGGACCTTGTCAAAGGCTTTCTGAAAGTCCAGATACACAATATCAACCGACTCACCTTTGTCCACCTGTTTATTCACTCCTTCAAAAAACATAACAGATTAGTAAGACAAGATCTTCCTTGTCTAAAGCCATGTTGGCTGTCTCCCATTAGGTCATGACTATCTATATGCTGAGTAATTTTATTCTTTATGATGGTTTCTACCATTTTTCCCGGTACTGATGTCAGGCTCACCGGTCTGTAGTTTCCCAGATCACCCCTCGAACCCTTTTTAAAAATTGGTGTTACATTGGCGATCCTCCAATCCTCAGGTATTAGAGATGATTTTAATGATAGTTCACAGATTACTGATAGCAGGTCTGCAATCTCAAATTTCAGTTCTTTCAACACCCTTGGATGTATACCATCCGGCCCAGGTGATTTGCTACTCTTCAGTTTATCTAATAGTTGTAGGACATCTTCCCGATGTATCGATATTTCCTTCAATTCTTCCACACCTTTAAATACCACTTCAGTCGTGATGGCAGTCCAATTGGCTAACCTATCAGGAGTATATGTCCACTTGGGATAGCAGTACTGAGGAGATAAGAAAAAAATCTGATCTAGATTGTGAGTGATGGGGGGGGCTGAAAAAAGGTGAGCTCTAAGTCTGAGGGGTGAAGCAACTTCCATATATCTACTCACGCAAAATCTTTCATCAGAGCTGGCAGGGTGTAGAGACTCTTGGGCGGACCACTCGTTCTAGGCGGCAGTCAATCTATCAAAGGATCAAATACTTAGTGGAAGTCACCGCCGAGTAACAATAACAGGGTCATCCACATTCGGAGCATAAATACCAATACACGTAAATTCACTATCTCCAACCTTAAAATATACACAGGCCCAGCTACCCTCCCCATCAGAGCTAGTATCCATTACAGTGGTTGGCAAAGAATTCTCAACTAAGATGGCTACCCCGCCCCGCTTAGAAACGGCGGGAGAATAGGCAGCCACCATATAAGGTGTGGCAATAAGTTTCAGTGGTTCGACAGAGGTGAAATGGATTTCCTGAAGAAACACTAAATCAGTATGGTCATGATTAAAATAACTAAGGATGGTCATTCTGTTGATTGGACTATTGATGCCTCTTACGTTCAGTAATAAGAGCATACATAAGGCCATACAACAAAGTCAAACATTCTGAGAAAGGAACATGATGGCGCACAGAGTTGCGCAATGTCCCTCATATCAACTATAAATGACTGTACACACGATATGATAGAAAATAAGCCAATGAAAAATCATGAAGCGCCCTATATAACAGTAGAAGCACCGAAGTGCCTTAGAGAAGAAGCAAAACCCCAGAAATTACTGGCGACCTGATGTCTGCGGGGTGAAACCCCAGAGAAGGCCAAAATTGAAACATATAACCGGTATAGCTGTGCGTGCTCCGAATCCAACCGAGGTGCACATCATGGAGGAAAAGGAGACCAAGAGAGGTAGATATAAAAGAAAGAAAGGTCCAGGCAGTCTCTATTCCAGGCAGTGATCACTGCATCGGGCCATTCAAAATGGCGGGCAGTTCCAGCGGAGTCCATCCGAGTTGTTGACTTAGCGCATCTGGTCTGCCTCTTTGGAATCTAAAAATGTTGCTAGCAGAGCAGGATCTTCGAAGGTTCTAGTTTGGTTATGGAGAGTCACTCTGAGCTTCGCTGGATATAAGAGGCCAAAGCGAGCCTGTAACTGTTGAAGTCTAGGTCGAAAAGCAAGGAGTCCCTTCCGCCGGTCAGCTGTGGGCTTTGCCAAGTCGGGGAAGAAAGAGACTTTATGATCGTCAAACTGCAGATGTTGCATCACCCGGGCAGCTTTGAAAATTTGCTCAACTTGCTGATACCTCAGTAAACGGAAGATAATGGGCCGGGGGGTCGTCCGATTGAGTGCGATGTTGGTAGGAGCACGATATGCTCGGTCAATTTCCAGATCTCTGCAAAAGGTAATCTTCAGCAAGGAGGGGAGAGTTTTGACCAGAAATTCTCTGATATCTCCTGCTTCCGCCCCCTCTGGAACTCCTATGAGCCTTACATTGTTGCGACGGGCTCGATTATTGCAATCCTCTAACTCTTTTTGAAGATTCTGTATCTGACGCTCAGCCTTGTCCAGGTTCACCAAGCGCACCGCGTGCGAATCGAGGACCCCCGCCATGTTGTCCAGCCGTAGTGAAAGACCTTCAAGCCGGTCCTGAAGCATACCGAAATCTTCTCGCATGGCTCGGAGCGCTTCTCCGTTGGACTGTACCAGTTCCTTCACACCACGTATTTCCTCCAAGATCTCCTGTTGCATTTCGGGGTTTACCCGAAGTGGAACCATCTTTGGTGGGGAAGACAACTCTGTTTTGGAACGTTTTCCATGTGAAGAAGAGGGAGACCCGAAGTCCAAGCGCACTGGTTTGTGGGCCGCCATTCCCCCCAAGGCACCCCGGCAAGTTCGGTGTAAAATATTAGGTTTATGCAGATATTAAGTCAGGATTCTGAGTAGGCCCCTCGGGAGCTTCAGCGCGAAGCGTCTAACCCGCTGGACATCAGGCTCCGCCCCCCCCCATTCGCAAGATTTTTAAGTCAGCTCAGATCAGCCGTAGAGATAATGGCGCTCCTTCATTTTATGCCTTTTCCGCATTGGGCACAGTGGTACTTGGGTGTACATGTTGCATTACCTGTGTGCAAAGGGTGTGCTAGTCTTTCTACATCGGCCCATTAAGATTGTAAGTTCTCTGGGGAACTCCGCTCTTCTGGCAGATCCCTTCTATCTGTGCCCTTCTCTTCCACTGCCAACTCCAAACTTCGATCTCTCTACCTTGCTGCTCCTTATGCCTGGAGCAAACTACCCGAGTCAGAGTGTCAGGCTCCATCTCTGGCCCTGTTCAAATCCAGACTAAAAACTCACTTCTTTGAGGCTGCTTTTCAATCCCCCCCCCCCCCCCCGGTCTCCTATTCACCTCCTTTGTGTTTCCTTACCATTTCCCTAGATATATCCTAATCCCCAGTTGTGTTTTCTCTCTTGACTAGACTGTAAGCTCTTAGGAGCAGGGACTGTCTCTTACATGTCTCTGTATAGCGCTGCGTATACTTGGTAGTGCTCTATAAATGATAAGTAGTAGTAGTATTTAGGTCACACCTTTCCAGTAGTAGTTCAAGGCTACAATCAGCTACTATAGGGATTTCCCTATCCCTGGAGGGTTTACAGTCTAAGTTTGTAACTGAGGCAATGGAGGGTTAATACCTGCCCAAGGCCACAAGGGGGCACCAGTGAGATTTAGCGGAAAATTCAATGGAATGGGATCAAATTTGGTATGAGTTTAAAAAAATAGTGAAAAGACACATAAGGCCTATTTTATATAGCATGTTGAGATTGGAATTGAGATATGGAGATTAAGACCTGCTACTTCAACTACTATTTATCATTTATATAGCTCTACTCGGCATATGCAGTGCTCTGAAAGTACACAAAAAGAGACAGACCCTGCTCCAGAGCTTACAATCTGCTTAGACAGGCAAAAAGAACAACTGGGGACAAGGGAATTCATGGGGAAATGATTAAAATACAAATGGGTGAAGACTCAATTCTGGCAGTATTTTGCAAAAGGTTCTGCCAAACATGGAGCCTTTTGTAAAATATATATTACCGCCACGTACAAGCGGAGGAGCCATTGTAGGAATCTAAATGTGGGAAAACTGACTGCAAACAGAATTTCGATGCTTCCATGTGAAAGTGATGATTCCACATTCAATTTCTCACATTTCCATGTGTAGCCAGGCCATTTTGCAAAACTGTATGTATAAGTGTTGCAAAGTAAGTGCTGAGCGCACAATTTTGGTTATTTTTTATTTTGGAAGAGAAAATAAACAACGGGGGATGATACAGCTTCTTTAATCTCTTCTTTAATCCCTGGCCGAAACAAGCACTTTCGAAAGATCTCTTCATGCCTCAGAGCAGATATAAATACCAAAGTGGAAATGTTTGGTCATAAAAATGGATTCCCTTTGTAAAATAGGGAATTCATGAGTAGATTTTAGCTTGCTGAAGCCACACCCAAAACACACCCCACCACCTTCCTTGGAATTTCTACTTGATGTGGATATCTGTGTGTAAATAGAGGTGTTCTAAAATTGCATTTACATGCATATTCCTATCTTCACATATATATTTATTTACATTCTCTTATATATGGTGCTATTCTGAATCAGTGCAGTTTACATTGAACAGGGTATTATAACTTGGAGATAACTATTATTACAGGGAACATGGGCTATGGAGGGTTAAGTGGCTTGCCCAAGACACACCTGTGGGACTAGAAACTCCAATCCTTCTGGCCCAAGGTTGCTGTCCTCTGGTGGGATTTGAACCCCTGACCTTCCAGCCTGAAGTACCTTGCCCCAACCACTAGGCCACTCCTCCACTCCAAATATGTGCTACTATTTACAGATAGAGATGCTTCTAAAACAACTGCCACTGGGTTTGAAAATGGACCAGGTCAGACTGGGGGTTCCAGGGCATAAACTCCCCCTCAAAAATAGCCTAGTGCATTTCTGTGGGAAAAGCAATTTCAACTTCTGCAATATAGAAGCTTTAATACTGTCAGGGCTGGCCCAACCATTATGCAAGATTAAGTGGTTGCCTAGGGCAGCAACAGCTGCGGGGCAGCAAAGAGGAGCAGCAGTCAAATCAAAACAGTAGATCCTGACAGTCACACAGACTTTAAAGATCCATTAACACATTCTTTTTCCTGCAGAGAGAGTGGGCACACACATACATAAAGAGCAAACTTCAATATATAAAAGTATGCGGCCCAATATTCGAAAGGCATTTACATGGTTTACAGCCCAGTAAATTGTGTAAATGCCTTAAACAGGGATATTCAGCAGCACCTACACAGTTAGTGCGGCTGAATAGCCCCAGCTATGTCCCTTACACGCCCCGCTCCTATCCGGTAAGCATAGGGACATGTTGGGGGTCTTCCCGATTGGAGCAGAAGCAGAGATTGTCACTAACTAGGAAGCGGCGATATTGCACTGCTTCCCAGTTAGCGATCCACGACTTAAACTAGACCAGCTTTTTGCTGGCTTTCCTTTCCCGCGGATGCTAACCTGGTAGTGGTGCAATATCACCACTACCCGGTTAGGCTCTGTGGCGGTGTCTACTTTGCGCCAAATCTGGATATTCAGTGTTGTCACCACAGCTTTGAATATCTGGGGTTAGGGGTAAGTGTGCAGGGCTATGCTCCGTAGCTACGCATAGCCAGCCCATGTGAATTTTGGGCCCATGATGTCCAGTTATGCACTACATAACAATATAAGAAATGCCATACAGGGTTAGACCAAGGTCCATCAAGCCCAGTATCCTGTTCCAACAGTGACCAGTACAGGTCACAAGTACCTGGCAGGATCCCAAAATGGTACACAGGTTCCACAGTGCTTGTCCCGGGGTAAGCAGTAGATTTCCCTGGTCCTCTTTAATAATGGTTTATAGAACTTTCCTCCAGGAACTTGTCCAAACCTTTTTTTAAATCCAGCTACACTAACAGTTTTTACTACATCCTGCAGTAACGAATTCCAGAGTTTTGCTTACACGTTGAGTGATAAATATTTTCTCTTATTATTCTTAAATGGGTTACACTGTAGCTTCATTGCGTGTCCCCTAGTCTTTCTACTTTTTGATGAAGTAAATAACCTATGTTTACCCGTACTACTCCATTCAATAATTTATAGACCTGTATCATATCTCCCCTCAGCTCTCTCTTTTCCAAGCTGAGAGCCCTAACCTTTTACGTCTTTCCTCATAGGGGTATTTTACCATTTTGGTGTCTCTTCTCTGTAAATTCCACTATATCCTTTTTAAGATATGGTGACCAGAATTGCACACTATATTCAAGGTGCTGTCACACTATGGAATGAAACAGAGGCATTATAATATCCTTGGCTTTATTCTCCATTCCTTTCCTTATGATTCCTAGCATTCCATTTGCTTTCTTGGCTGCCGCTGCACACTGGGCGGAAGATTTCAGCGTATTATTCATGATGACGCCTAAATCCTTTTCCTGGGTGGTGGTTCCTAAGGTGGTACCTTACATCATGTAACCATAGTTTAGGACTTAGGTTGTTCTTTCCTAGGTGCATAACTTTGCACTTGTCCACATTAAATTTCATTTGCTATTTGGACATCCAGTCTCTTCGTTTATCAAGGTCCTCTTGCAATTTTTGACAATCCTCTTGTATTTTAACAACTTTGAATAATTTTGTGACATCTGCAAATTTGATCACCTCACTCGTTATTCCCAACTCCAGGTCATTTATGAGTATGTTACAGGATTGTTGTGGGAGGGGTGTTATTGGGATGATCATGATTGTTGAGTTTAATTATAAAACTCTTGGGGGTGGGGGGGGGGGGGCACATAAGACCAAAGGTTTGCCTAGGACACCCTTATACCAGTCTTGGATACTGGATTGCTGATATATAAATGTTTTAAATAAGTAATAAACAAATTAGTGATACTATAAGGGGAGAAGAATAGAAAAAGAGAGTTAACTGGGAATAAAAGAGTGACTCTATTTATCCTGCTAGTGTTTGAATTGCTGCCTAATTGTGTATGACATCCCAGATCATTTTTGTGCCCTTCTATTAAAGCAGCATAAAGAACCCAAGTAGAGTCAAATGTCTTAATATGACTTTGCATTTGCAGAGAGGAATTTTGTTTCTGTAATGAATTTTGAAATTCATTTGCAAACATCTGGTTATTTTTGTCCCCTTCAGGTTCGGAGTGGAACAACCAGTATACATTAACATTATCAGAGATCCGGTAAATAGATTCTTATCAAATTATTTTTTCCGCCGATTTGGAGACTGGAGAGGTGAGCAGAATCACATCATCCGCACTCCAGGCATGAAAGAAGAGGAGAGATATCTAGTAAGTTCTTTGGTTTATGGGCCATTCATCACAGAACTTAAAACACTGTCTCCTTTCTCTTAGCAGAAAAGTTTGCCATCTGCAATTTGTGGTGTTTTGGGTTTTCACATTTGCTTGATAAGATCAAATTCCCATTTGTGTAGTGTAATTTATTTTAGAATGCATCTGGAAAGAGCTGTGTACAACAGCCAGTGAGATTCCAACATCCTGTTCATCTTCACACCCTTGTGCGTCTTTCACATTCTGCTGTCTGAGTGGTTTAAATTTCTACCTATTCTACACAGCAGGATTGTGGGGTTTTTGCCCATTCTTATTGATTGAATAGCTCAATTTCTTTCAGGCTGGCTGAGGATAGTCTGTGAACTGCAGTCTTCAGGTCTTCATGTCTGATCTTAAGCTGATCCACTCAAAGACATTCCCTGTCTTCTGGTTGAGCAACTCCATTTTTGCTTTCACTCGTTGCTTAGGACCATTGCCCTGATGAAAGATGAATTTTCTCCTCATTCCTAGTTCTGTGATGGTCTGCACCATTCTTCTTTCCCTAGGAGTATGTAGGACTGTAGTCTGAAGCCGGGGCAGCTTTGTGATGTACATGCAGATTTAATAAAATAGGTGTATACAAACACACATTTAAACCTCTATAGAAGGTTCTTGTTTTGTATCATTTTTAACCTGAAATGACAAGAAAAAGTCTGAAATTTTGGTGTTTTTTTCTTGTGTCATCAATAGTATGCACTATGGCCCAATAATAGCATACGATTTGCCATTCTGAGTCAGACTAAAGGTCCATTAAGACTAGTATCTTTTTCCAACAGTGGCCAATTCAGGTCACAAGTACTTAGTGGAGGAATGGAGGAGTGGCCTAGTGGTTGGGGTAAGGTACTTCAGGTCAGAAGGTCAGGGGTTCAAATCCCACTAGAGGACAGCAACCTTGGGCTGGAAGGACTGGGGTGTTTCTAGTCCCACAGGTGCTCCTTGTGGTCTTGGGCAAGCCACTTAACCCTCCATAGCCCATGTTCACTGTAAAATAGTTATCTCCAAGTTATAATGCCCTGTTCAATGTAATTTTAGTTTGTTCAATGTAAACCACACTGATACAGAATAGCATGGTATATAAGAGAATATAAATAAAATTATCAGGATCCCATAAAAGTAGACAGATTCCATGCTAAGGAGCCTACTTTATAAAGGCATATAGGTGCCTATGTTGACTTTATAAGTTATGCATAAATAGAAGCATAGCAACTTGAGAGCAGAAAAAGACCACATGGCCTATCTAGTCTGACCTTCCATATCAACTGCTACAATAGTGTCTCTTTTCCCTTTTGAGATATTCTGTGTTTGTCCCATGCTTTTTTTGTCCCATGCTGTCCTCATCTCTAACACCTCCACTGGGAGAGTATTCCACGCATGTACCACTCTTTCCATAAAGAAATATTTCTGCATATTACTCCTGAGTCTATCCCCTTTCACCCTCATCCTATGTCCACTTGTAGCAGAGCTTGCTTTCAATCGAAAGAGGCTCTCCTTCTGTGCATTTATGCCACAGAGTATTTAAACATCTCTATCATATCTCCTTTATCCCGACTTTCCTCTAACATATACATATTAAGATCCTTAAGTCTATCCTCATAAGCTTTATAATGAAGACCACTAACCATTTTAGTAGCCACTCTCTGCCAAACAGCAGGAGAAAGAGGTCTTCCGCAGAGGTACAAAAGGAGGAGGGAGCGGAAGCCAAAAACCACGGCCAGACACAGTTAGGTATATCCAAAAAACTTTATTCGAAGACCCAACTAAAATGTTTCATCCAGAGGCCTTCTTCAGAGGTCAAAGAGGACAAAAAGCAATGTCAAAAAGAGGGTGGAACAAACCACTCTTCCCAATAGTCAAGGTGCTGAGCCCTCTAGATATTCACCAAGTCTAACTGTGTCAAACATTGGCTCTGTGTGGAACTTCTTTAAATAACGTAACCTTTCACCCCAACACACCGCAAATCTCACACTGCAACCCAGCCAGATTTGCGAGTGTGTTGGGGTGAAAGGTCACGTTATGTAAAGAAGTTCCACACAGAGCCAATGTTTGACACGGTTAGACTTGGTGGATATCTAGAGGGCTCAGCACCTTGACTATTGGGAAGAGTGGTTTGTTCCACCCTCTTTTTGACGTTGCTTTTTGTCCTTTTTGACCCCTGAAGAAGGCCTCTGGCTGAAACATTTTAGTTAGGTCTTCGAATAAAGTTTTTTGGATATACCTAACTGTGTCTGGCCGTGGTTTTTGGCTTCTGTAGTCACCCTCTGCACCAACTCCAACCTTATATTCTTTTGAAGGTGTGGTCTCCAGAATTGCACACAGTACTCCAAATGAGGTCGCACCAAAGACATACAGAAGCACTATCACCTCCCTTTTTTTTCTGCTAGCCATTCCTTTCCCTACACACCCAAACATCCTTCTAGCTTTTGCATTGCCTTTTCTACCTGTTTAGCTACTTTAACATTGTCAGACACCATCATGCCCAAGTCACGCTTTTCTTTTGTGGACAGAAGTACTTCACCCCCTACACTGTACCACTCCCTTGGATTATTGTAGCCCAGATGTATGACCCTTCATTTTTTAACATTAAATCTCAGCTGCCAAATTCTCGGCCATCTTTCAAGCTTAGCTAGATTCCTTCTCATGTTATCTACTCCTTCTTGGGTGTCTTCCCTATTGCAGATTTTTGGTATCATCTGCAAAGAGGCAAACCTTACCCGACAGCCCTTCTGCTATATCACTAACAAAGATGTTAAAAAGAATTGGACCAAGGACAGATCCCTGCGGCACACCACTGGTAACCTTCTTTTCATCAGAGTGAACTCCATTTACCTGTACCCTTTGTTGCCTCCCACTCAGCCAATTTCTAACCCAATCAGTAACTTTAGGGTCATCCCTAAGCCGCTCAGTTTGTTTATTAGTCTCCTGTGCAGAACGGTGTCAAAGGCTTTACTGAAATCTAAGTAAACCACATCTGAACAGACACCTGCTGACTTCTCTCTGCCGAGTCTCTTACCTTGTTGTTTTTCCTGTGCTTTTGAGCACGTTCTTACCCTATGCTGCATACCGGTAGGAAGCGCAAGGCTAAACCCTCGTCGGTGGAGGCTCTGGGTAGTGAGAGGACAGCGTTTTGTGGGCCCATAGATTCTTTCGTGTGCCCCGAGGTTAGGGGTGAAGTAGCTCTGGAGGACCCGCTGGATACGTTTACCGCCAGAACAGCCCATGAGTGGGATCCTGCACGGAGGCCTGGGAGTGAGTGTGCAAGGTGTGGTTGGCTTGCTTCCTGTGCAGCGGTTGCAGTCGCCTAGCCCTGGAGATGCTAACCGGGAGCTGGGCTCTTTGACTAAGTGTTCCAGCATGGCGGTGGTGGAAATGAGAGAGGCTCTTCCATCTGTGCATACTCAATCAGAGGTGATGTCTTCTCCTGCTTCTGATAGTCCTGTTGAAGATGAGGAGGTTGTTAAAGATACCGTCAGCACTTCGGTGAGACCTATGACTTTTACAATGGAAAGTTTGTGGGAAGCTTTTTCCTCTATGCAAGTTGATATTTCTTCTCAGCTCCAGACTATTTCTCAGAAGCTCCAGTCATTTGGGCAGCAGTTGGTGATTTATGAATCTGGTCAAGCTAATACTAATGCTAAAGTCGCCTCTTTGGAGGGGCGTCTGGAACGAGTACATGAAGCTGTTCAAACATTTGTCAAGGATTCTGTGGTTTTACATAGAAAGCTGGAATTTTTGGAGAATTCTGCAAGGAGTCGTAACCTATGTGTGTTGAATTTTCCCAAGGTCCCTTCTGTCGGCCTTGGAGTTATTTAAGAAGTTTTTTACCTCTACACTGAAGGTTTTGGCTGAATCTCTACCGCCTATATCCAAAGCTGTCTATTTACCTACTGCTAAGATTAGTGCTGTGGATAACTTGGAGAAGGCTTCTTTGGTGTCTTCTGATAGTCTGGGCTTGTCTACTTTTTTTGGATACGTCCGCCTCTGATCCAGGGATGACTACTACTAGAGGCTGATAGAGATTGGCTTTTGAAACTATTTTTCAGGTCCCCCTGTAAAGTGTTAATGGACTCTCGTAGTAGGATTTTTCCTGATAATATCCTGGGCTACGCAAAAGAGGAGGAGACAATTTCTACTTTATCATTCTGGGGTGGTTCAGTTGGGTGGGCTTTTCTATTTACCTTTTCCTTGTAAATGTTTGGTGAAGTTGGCTGGTCACAGCTCTATATATTTTTTGATGCATCTCAATTGGCCTCCTTTATTTCTTTTAGATTGGTTAGTATGCAGGCTTCCTCCTCATTACCTCCCCTTGGTAGTCCTACCTAGTTAGGTGGGGCAACTACGGTGTTGTATTGTGAACCCCGCCCCCCCCCCCCTTGATGTCTGTTCATTTCCTCTATTGACTGTGTAAAACATTTTTCCTTTATATTGTGACCTGTCTTGCCTCACTTATTGTGGACTTGTGGGCCTGGATTGTATAGTTGATTAAACTTCTTATTTTGCTTTGTCTTGTATAATTTTTCAACCTGGCTCTTTTCTGTACAAGATATTTTCTTGTTTGTTTTTGAGAAATTGCATAAATACAATTTTAAAAAAAAACTGCATCTAGGGCTCTTCCTCAGTCCAACTCCCTGGTCACCCAGTCAAAAAAATCGATCAGATTTGTCTAACAAGACCTGCCTCTGGTGAATCCATGCTGCAGCCGATCCTGTAATCCATTGGAATCCAGAAACCTCACTATTTTCTCTTTCAGCAGCGTTTCCAATAATTTACTCACCACAGAGGTTAGACTAACCGGCCTGTAGTTTTCAACCACATCCTTACTTCTACTTCTGTGTAAAGGGACCACATGTGCCTCTCTCCAGTCCTCTGGCACCACTCCCGATTTCAAAGAGGCCTTGAAAAGGTCAGTCATTGGAGCTGCTAGAATGTCCCCAAGTTTCTTCAGTATTCTCTGATGTATCTCACCTGGTCCCATCGCTTTGTCTATTTTTAGTTTAGCTAGTTCCTCACGAACACAATCTTCTAAAAATCATTCGAGACCCCGTCACATCTCTTCCTATTTGTGGGTGTTTTCTGAGGTCTTGCTCAGGTGTTTGTTATGTTTATGTTTATTAATCTTGATATACTGCGCCTTCACATGTGCAGCAGGGCTGTGTACAATATAAAAACACAAAAAAGGAAGAAATGGAAAAGAATGCAATCAACTGAGATGGAAAAGAACGTCATCAAAAGAACGCCATCCACAGAGATAGAAAAGAAAGCACAATCTTACCAGGGAAGTAGGAAGGGGGGGGGGGGGGGAGAGGTGTACAGAGACAGGGTCGGTAACTAGTGGTAAGTCATAGGCTATTTGGAACAGGTGAGCTTTTAGCAGGGCTTTGAACTT
Source organism: Ichthyophis bannanicus (assembly GCA_033557465.1). Lineage (NCBI taxonomy): Eukaryota > Metazoa > Chordata > Amphibia > Gymnophiona > Ichthyophiidae > Ichthyophis > Ichthyophis bannanicus. Next base: position 553,934,335 of record CM066033.1, read on the forward strand.
AGAGTAAGATAGTTCAAGACGAAGCTCGGTGGGCAGTGCATTCCAAGAGGCAGGCCCAAGAAAATAGAAAACAGAGTTATGGGTGGATTCTAAGCGGGCTTTGGAGGTGGAGGGAAGATGAAGGCAATTTGCATGAATGTACAAAGGATGCGGTGAGGAGCATGTAAATGGAGAACATGTGAGATATAGCGGGTAATACCAGTGTGCAATGCTTGATGGACCAGGGTAAGAAGCTCACATTGAATATGGTATTTGAGGGGGAGCCAGTGGTAGCTGATCAAAAGAGGAGTAATATGGTCTGAGCGTGAAGCATGTGTAAGAATATGGACGACAGTGTTTTTTATCAGTTGCAAGCATTGAATTTGGTACTGTGCGAAACCCAGAAGAATAATATTGCAGTAGTTAAACATAAACATAAAGAACATAAAATATGCCATACTGGGTCAGACCAAGGTCCATCAAGCCCAGTATCCTGTTTCCAACAGTGGCCAATGTAGGTCATAAGTATTGTGATGCAGCGGACCCTCTTGAAGAGAGAGAAAACGTTTTAAAACCAGAAAAAGGCAAGCACAACCTGCAATATTGGGAGGATCCATTTAGAGGGAGCAGGAGAGTCGAGAGAGAGACCGAGAAACCACGCCCCTCTGGGCCGGACGCAAGCCCAGACAGCTTCTTTTTGAACAGAGGCAGGTCTGACTTGAGGAGGAAGGAGGAGAAGGACCAAAGCAGAAGCCAAAGCAGAAGCAGCAGCCAGAGCCAGAGTACAGAAGGCAAAGGGGAAGACCAAAGCACTGGCAAGAGCAGAAAGAAGCAGAGTCCTGAGCAGGAAGCAAAGCAGGAGCTTCAACCAGAGTTGGAGTGGAATAAGGAACAGAGAAAAAGCCAAGAGAAGTACTGGGACCGCAAGGGAGTACCTGGCAGAAGGTCCTCACAGCAACCGTGGAATAAAGAGGTTCGTCCATTTTCAGAGGTGGGAAATGTTGGTTTAGAGGAAAGAAAACATCCTTACCACTATGGTCTGAAGTCTAAGGAAAGACCACAGGAGAGCCTGAGCACTGCTGCGCTGAAGCCAAACCAAGGTAGGCCTCAAGCCTTACTAGAAAGAAGGAAGAGAAGCCTCAAAGGTAAAACTCTTATTCCTGATAATTACCTTCAGAAGCCTAAAGTATGGGGAAGACAGAGGGAAGGGGATTACTGTTACCCTAAACATTCTTGTAAGCAAGACTATGAAAGAAGTTTGCCTAAGAAGAGAAGTTTGAGTGGGAAATCTTTTTATGAATCTGCTTTTGAACCTCTAATCAGAGAGGGACCGTTGTACTGCAAAACTCCTGGAGACCAACGCCCAAAGCTAAATGCTAGGCATTGGGACATAGTGCAACAAGTATATAAGAAACCCGATTACGATTACCCTGATGTTACAGATTCTTCTGGATAAATATTTCAGGGAAGTATTGTTTCTTAAGGATCCTATTGAAGTTTCTCAGTTGTTTTATATACCAGTTAGCTCTAAGCGTCTTAACCCTGTTGAAGGTGGTTTAGACGTAATAGAGCCTTCCATCACAAATTTAACTGCCTTTTTAGAGGATTCCTCTGATTTGATTAATTCCCGTGCCACTTTAGTAGTAACCTTAACGTCGATAGAATGTAAGCATCGTATTCTAAAAGCTTTTTTTAAGTTTAAGCTATCTACTTTTTGTGGCCATAAGGTAAACGTGTTTCCGGATGTGTCACGTAGCACCCAGCTTAGGAGGAGGCTTTTTTTAGCCTTGAAGCCTCAGGTCCTAAAGCTGGGTGCTACATTTTTCCTTCGGTTTCCTTGTAAATGTATTTAACATCTTATGAGCCTTGTTAAGACAATTTTTGGAAATAGAGCTAATTTTTCTTTTCCATGACAAAGGCTGCATTTACAACTAAAGTTCCTTATTCTTAATTACTTCTTGACTATTTCAGTAGGTGTTCACTTACATTGAAAGAGTAAGGTATCTTGTGTGGCTCAGTGAAGCAAACTACTTCTTTAACACATTTGAATTGTATATTTTAGACAGAAGAATGTGAGCAACAGACAAGAGTGGGAAGAGTGTGTTTGCCTTAGGCGAACACTAAAGGGTATGTTTAATAAACTGTCCTAATGTTACCGGCGCTAGTTGCAGCGATAATGTGAAGAATGCCATATAAGGAGTGGGCGTTCCGGTCATCAGGTAGCAAGAATATGTATCGCGCGATAGTGGGCGCCGTGGCACTTTAACGCGCGTTAACCCTAAGTACATGCCAGCGCAGTGTTAGACGCTATAACAGTGTAGCCCACTGGTTACTGCAATGACTGTGGAGGCAGAGGTCATGGGTTCAATCCTGCAGTAGTGTAGTCTAAAACAGCTGTCTGAGGCATTTTCTTTTAATTTAAATCAGTGCTGCCAGCAAAAACACCCTCACAGTGCCATAACCTAAGGTGTCTCATAAGGCGCTCTATAAGGGGCCCCATAGGTCACATTATAAAGTGCCATGTCTGCCAAGGCACCCTATAATGTGCCCTATAGGGCACTGTATAGGGCGCCTTAAAGGGTGCTTTACAGGCCGCCTTACAGGGCGCCTATGAGGCACCTTAGGCTACAGCACTGTGAGGGTGTTTCTGCTGGCAGCACTGATTTAAATTAAAAGAAAGTGCCTCAGCCTTTTTAGATTACACCACTGCAGGATTGAACCCATGACCTCTGCCTCCACAGTCATTGAAATAACTAGTAGGCTACAGCTCTGTAGCTACTACCACACTGCTGGCTGGCTACAGAAAGACTGAAGGTCACCACACAAACTGTCTGCTGTGGTTACCAGGATAGGGTAAACCCACCCGTACCCATGATGCACTGCACATGCAGCTCAGCAGTCTACAGCAGATCACAAGATGGCGTATGCACCCCCACAGCACCTCGGCCTGGTAGGGGGAACTGACCGTGTGTGTTACTGGCACAGAGTAGCTACAGACCGTGACATTGTGCGGGTCCTGTGCTCACCCTGAGGGTGAGGTGGGGCGGCCAGCACCAGGTCCGCAACACCTGACTTTGCTGAGATAGGCTATGCTGTAGATTGCCATCAGTGCCAGTATGTGATTAGGTAGTCCTTGTGGACACACCTAGGATACACCTGTGTCCATCTCTATTTCCCAGTTACATATAGCCCTTGTGGACTATGATGCACCCAGAATAGTGCCTATCCTGTGTGGGTGCCATGGTCACATGTTATAAGTGAAGGGGGTGTTTGGACCCCAAGGCGGATTATGTAGCACCGCCCAACCCGCCCTCTGTTGCTCAGGATGGGGGACAGGATCTCTCACCAACAGATCCACATTGTACATCTCTGCAATGGTGGCAGTAGAGGGGACCATCAACCCCAGTCCTGCTGGGAAACAGTCTCCCTACAGCGCAGTCAATGCAGATCTGTACACATCAATAAGGCAATAGCAGACAGGCAGAATGCTGGAAAAGCTCATCTCAGCTGCCCACCCCACCACTATCTGACATTCACCAGCAGAGGGCACAGTCAGTCTCCACCCACGGCCAAGGGCGGCCCAAGGGGGGTGCGGGGCCATGTGCGGAGACTCGGTGCGGGGCCTCATTTGCATAAGTGGCCTTATTTGCATAAATATTTGCATAATGCTAACATACACTAACTTTTAGTAAACATGTCTCTTAATGAGTGTATGGATAAAGACAGACTAAAAGATTTCTACATTACTATAATCCAGTGCCAACCGCCAGGCACATTAGGAACTACTACAAACACTGCCCATTTAGAACCCATTAAATTAAATATTAATACACCCAATGAAATCAACCTAACTTACTCTCATAAACTACTTGATTTCTATTTAAATGTAAGCAGCTTACGTTGTGCATCAACACTCACAAACATTTAACACTGAATTTTTTGTCGGATAACTCACTGTGAGCAGAAACCTTTCTACTCTCGGAGTGAGCCCTCCATTTTAATCAAATTTTATAAAATCGACCCATCACAGGTCAAGTCGACCCACCACAGGTCAAACACCAGGTGCTGCAGCACTAACGAGCTGCTGCTCCTATACCATGAAGCGAAGGCTAAGTTCTTATAAAGGCGTCCCAAATAGCTAGCAGTGTCGTTCTTTATAGCAAAAACAGATACTCATCTGCACAAGGCCAGGCCCTTCCAACAATCTCCACCATCGAGAGGGCACAAAAGGACTGGAGATGTTCACCGCAACTTCTGTAGGACACTATCAGCAACCGGGACTGTCTGAATGCTCTTCAAAAGTATTCCCCAGGTACCGGAGTCGTATGATTCATAACGCAACACTAATCAGTGTTTCAAGCCGCCTAGCTTTGCAGCTCTTCCTCAGGCTAATGAATCATACCCACGCATGATTCCTATTTAAAGGAGCAAAAAAGTGACGTCAGAGTAACTGTCCAATAAAACACAGTCTCAACTAACCTCCACCTATCAGATTCGAAGGCTCCACCAATCAATGTCCACATTCATACCAGCAGGAATTATAGATCCCAAACGGAAAATCCATTGTTGTTCTCTAAAGTGAAGTTTCATGTGGCGATCGCCCCCCAACACCAAAGGGGGTACAACATCCAAAACTCTCCAACGAAGGTCCTCAAAACGATGTCCAAATTGTTGACAATGAGGGACTAGAGGAGCTGCAGGCTGACAGGCATTAATACGAGAGCGATGCTCTTGTAGTCGTTTTCGTATTGGACGTGTAGTTTTGCCCACATGCTTCAAATTACAGGGGCAAAGTAACAGATACACCACAAAAGAAGTATAACAATCAGAATCAAACTGAGATTCTCAGTTTGATTCTGATTGTTATACTTCTTTTGTGGTGTATCTGTTACTTTGTGTTGCGTTATGAATCATACGACTCCGGTACCTGGGGAATACTTTTGAAGAGCATTCAGACAGTCCCGGTTGCTGATAGTGTCCTACAGAAGTTGCGATGAACATCTCCAGTCCTTTTGTGCCCTCTCGATGGTGGAGATTGTTGGAAGGGCCTGGCCCTGTGCAGATGAGTATCTGTTTTTGCTATAAAGAACGACACTGCTAGCTATTTGGGACGCCTTTATAAGAACTTAGCCTTCGCTTCATGGTATAGGAGCGGCAGCTCGTTAGTGCTGCAGCACCTGGTGTTTGACCTGTGGTGGGTCGACTTGACCTGTGATGGGTCGATTTTATAAAATTTGATTAAAATGGAGGGCTCACTCCGAGAGTAGAAAGATTTCTGCTCACGGTGAGTTATCCGACAAAAAATTCAGTGTTAAATGTTTGTGAGTGTTCATTTAGAACCCATAGCAAACCCGCCGTATCCTAACAGCACTACCAGGACTCACAAAGCACCATACCCTACCTATCGAAAGGCAACACTGCAAATATTAAAACAATACATTTCAGAGAACAACAATACATGACCTACTGGGGAAAGAGAACAAGTGGCAATGTCAAATAGGAATTACATAAATAGAATACCTCAGCTCAGTTACACATGCAGAACATAGACCATCACCAAACAAGGAATCACAATTTAGAAACAGGAAGGCAATAATTAAACTGGGAACCCCAAAAGCCAAACTTGGAATGTACAACAACACTGTAGAAATAAAACTATAAATTAAGGGGGGCGGAGCCTGGAGGAGAGAGGAATGGACGCATAGAGCGCGTGCTCCAGAGGGACTCAGCTTCAATCCGGTGTTAGCACCAGTATAGTCACTGCAATCTCTCCCAAGAGCCACAGTGAGGGAGTAGGGATGGCGACCTCTAAGCCAGTCCGCTTAGATTTTATGCCCGGGCCTGCTACGGGGAACAAGCGATCGAAGACGGAGCCACCTTCGCCGCAGAAAATGGCGGCTGGGCGCGACCACCCGGAAGCGATGCAGGAGCTCTTACAAGAAATCCGTGCGGTGAAAGACATTGTGACTGCTACTAGTGCCTCGCTCCAGAATGTGCAAGATGACATTGTGCAGCTTAAGGAGCAGTTTGGGAACCTCATGGGGTGGCAAGAGCTCTTGGAAAACAGGTTGGTGGTGCAGGAAGAGAGGCTGAAAATCACAGAGAAACACTCACGGCAAATAGACCAGCTGCAGAAGGAGTTGGAGGACATCAATAATAGGGCGCGGAGGAATAATGTGCGTGTGGTGGGAGTCCCTGAAGGGGCTGAAGGGAAGGACATGTTTGTCTTTATACATGATGTGGTGAGGAGAGCACTGCTGAACATAGAGATACACAGGGAAATGAGTCCTATCACTTTAATTCAGAAAGTATCAAGGGTTTCCCTAGTAACCAAGAGTCTCTGACTCAGAACCTAGTCATCCCTAAGCCCCGCCCACAGCAGCACGTCAGGGAGAAGCTTGACCCTAATCACATGTGCTGGGAGCAAGGTGTGGCTCAGGAAGAAGGAAAGTTTAAAAAGCTGACTTTCAGAAACACAGATAGAGACGGAGGGAGAGAAAGCAGAGGTGAGAGTGGAGCTGGAAGAGAAGCAGCAAGAACAAGGAACGCAAAGAGGGAAGCGAGAGCAAGTGAGAGAGTGCTTGCAGAGCATGAAAGACAGTGTGAAGGAAACACTGGAAGCCGAAGAGAGAGAACTGATGAGAGATTGCCAAGCACAGCTGAGAGAGCAAGGAAAGAGAGGCTGGTGCAAGCAAACGAAGCTGCTGCAAACGGAAGACAGCATGACTGGCTTGCAGGGCAGAGAGAGATTCTGAATACCTCTGAAACCAGGCAAGTGTGTCCTTCTCAGTTCTTAACCAGTAAAAGTTTGGGAGAATTAGCTTTAGAGTTAAAAGCCGATTCCAGCAATAAGTCAAACCCCAGGATAAAGAGAGACTGTTTATCTAAGTATCAAGTAGCTCATATAGCAGACGAGCTAGTGCAGAAACAAGCCCTGCTTAAGAAATTGAGTGAACTGATTAAGAAAGAGAATAGCAAGCTCTCCCCTCAGATGTCTTTGGATGTGTGTGAGAATGATAGCGTTGAAGATATGGAGATAACAGATATGGAAGACAGTTCCTTTGAAATGCAATGTGCTGTATGTCAAGCCTCTGACGTAGAAGAGAGCTGAGCCAGAAAGCCATTGAATGTATGCCTGCTTAGGAAGCAGCCTGAATTGTGAAGACGTCACAACCGAAGAAAACAGCTGAGTGCTAAGTTCAACTGATAAGGTTGAAAGCTGATACTAATGTTCAAGGGACATTTAAAGAGTTGTTTTGCTGCAAGAGTTTTGTTCCTGTAAAGAAGAGAAACATTTAAGAATTTAAAAGTTTTGGAATAAGTGGCATTTTGATTTACAAGCAAAGTTGTGCCTGTTTCTTTGCATTTTTGAAATACAAGCAAAGTTGTTCCTATTTCTTTTGAAGCTGTAGCGTGGGATTAAAAATCCTTTATTTGATTTTTCCACTTGTGTCCTGTGTATGAAGGAACCCCTGATTACATTTAATAAATTTTCTCTGTCTTATGCCTAACCCTCGGATCACAACTCCTTTGCTTTAAGATAGGACTACAATTCCCAGCAGCCCTCCTGGCAGCCATTTTGAGGGAAACTTATTTTAAAGCCAAAAAGGCGACCTCACCTGGTATCAGTTATCTACCTGGCCAGGCGGGGGCGACAATGAGCTTATGGCTTCTACTCTGAATCTTTCCTTCGATGTACCCCTGGAGATTGAGAGGGCTCATCGCGTCCCCACACAGGCCCCCCTTAACAACAAGAGGCCGCGCCCCATTATATTTAAGACTCTGAGACACCAACACGCGGTGAAGATTTTTGATGCTGCGCGGGCTCGTTTCCCTGTGATATTTGAGGGACATAAGTTGATGTTTTTCCCTGACTTTGCCAAGAATACCGTGGCTAAGAGGAAGCGTTTTTTGGAACTGCGACCGCGATTGAATCATCTGCAGGCGCGCTTTGGTCTGCTTCAACCCGCGAGGATGAGGGTCACTCTCCACAATGTCACAAAAACCTTTGATGACCCGCAGGCCTTGGGTTTGTTTATTGAAGAAAAAGAGGCTGAGCTGATGAACAGTTGACTTTCCGTAATATGCCTTGCCTCTTTGAAGGTGGTGTTGCTGCTATAGCGTGGCTGAGCAGATGTTTGGGGTTTGTTTGTGGGGTTAAATCCCCCTTCGTGTGCGAGTTGTTGGGAGTGTGAAAGTGGATTCGTGAAGAGTGGATTGGCTGGCGCTAACAGTTTTCTCTGTTTCTTTAGCTGTTTTCCCTCTGTGCGTCCTTCCCCCACAGTCTGGGTTCACCCGAGAAGGGTGTTGTGTCCTTTCCCCCCCCCCGAGGGCCTCCTGGGTGATGTTAAAAATGAATATGCCAAGGTTGCTAAGTTATCCTGTGTCTAGAGCTGTACGAGTACTGATGATGTCTATGTGCTCCAGGGTAGAATGTATGTTTGAGTGGGGAGTCGTGTTGCCCATGGGGCGAGTGGCCATTAAGGGTATGGTACTATGTTTAATTATAACTGATTAATGGCCTCATTGAGAATACACTCCTTGAATGTCAAAGGGGTGAATAGTCCCATTAAGAGAAAGAAAATTATTTTGTATGCCAAGCAGATTAACAGTGACATTTTGTTCTTGCAAGAGACACATTTGACTGAGCGGGAGTCCCTGAAGCTGAATATCAGTCCCTTTATGTTGTTGGCGTTTTCACCTGCGAAGGGTAAACATAATGGGGTGGCCATCCTAGCCCGGAAATCTCTCAAATTACAGGCGACCCACTCTCAGACAGATGAAGAGGGCAGATGGGTTCAGGTTTCTGTAAGACTGGGGGCCTTGGATTTGGTTCTTATTAATGTGTATGCCCCTAATGGGGACTGCCCAGGGTTTTTTCAATCTTTGGCTGACTTGGTCTGCGCAGCGTCTTCCACTTCCATAATCCTTGGGGGGGATTTTAACTTGGCCCTGGATATGTTGTTGGACAGGAAACCTCCCAGGACCTCTGGGGGGGGTAGGGCCCGGGGTATCCTGCACTCAATGATGCGGGAGTCTGGGTTAGTAGACGCGTGGAGATTGCTACACCCGGATATGCAGGAATTCACCTTTTATTCATTCCCTCACAAATCCCTGTCTCGAATTGACTATTTTCTGATCTCCCGATCTCTTGCCCCACACCTGGCAAACGCAGATATCCATAGCTCAAACATCTCGGATCATGCTGCAGTGTCTCTTGTCCTGGAGGATGTCAGACTGGTAGTGGAGGCGGGTAGATGGGGGTTCGATAGGAACTGGTTGAGAGAGGTTGATTTCCAGTTGCAAATGAAATTGGCCATAACGGATTATTTTGAGCTTAATCCCCCTCATTTGTCTTCTGGGTGGGCAAGATGGGAAGGCTTTAAGGCCTCTATGCGGGCAGTTATCACTAGCTTCAGTATTGGACAGGCAAAACTCCATAAACAGCGTTTGAACGTGTTAGATCTGCAAATTAAGGCCGGAGAACGGATTTTAGCTAGGGGAGCTGACCCTTGTGTGTTGCTCCGCTTACAGCGTTTACGTTTTCGATACAATCAAATTCTTACCTCTGAGGCGGTTAAACATATCCGTGAGCAGGAGGGTTTATATTATTGGGAGGGGGATAAGGCCGGTAAGCTCTTAGCTAACCGATTGAAGGCCCGGAAAGAAATGGGGCGAGTCGCCGCCCTTCGGGATGCCGGTAGGGATGTAGTAGAGGTTAAGGATCCGGCCATCCTAGAGCTGTTTAAAGCTTTCTATGAGCAACTATACTCCTCAGAGACGGCCTGCTCATCTGAGGCCTTTCAGCAGCTCCTGTCTAAGGTCCAGAGACCAGAGCTGAGTCCTGAGCTGATGCCGCTATTGGACCTACCCATCTCTTTGAAGGAACTTGGCGAAGCAGTTGCCTCCCTGGAAGTCGGTAAAGCAGCGGGCCCAGACGGCCTGCCAGCTGAGTTCTATAAAGTGTTCCTCCAAGAGTTAGGGCCTTCTATGTTGCAATATTATCAAGCCCTTCTGGAGGAGTGTCCTCGGACTGGTTCCTTTGCGGCTGCGAATATTGTGGTAATAGAGAAACCTGGTAGGGATCCGTTGGAAGTGGGGAATTATCGTCCCATCTCCTTGTTAAATGCGGATTATAAGATCTATGCCACCATTTTAGCGAACCGTCTGTCTTCTGTACTTCCGCTGTTGATCCACCCGGATCAATGTGGCTTTATGACTGGTCGTTCGACCGCGGATAATGCTAGGCTTTTGTGCCATGTATTAGTCGCGTCCGAATCCCTAGAGGAACCCGGGGTGGGTTTGTCCCTTGACGCTGAGAAGGCTTTCGATCGCCTGGAATGGTCATTCCTCTTCCATGCCTTGCGGTGGTTCGGGATTGGGGATGGATTTCTTGATCTCCTGAGAGTGATGTATGCTAACCCCACTGCCCGAATTTGTGTTAATAACTCTTGCTTGCAGGAATTTCATTTAGGCCGAGGAACGCGGCAGGGATGCCCTCTCTCGCCTCTGCTATTCAATTTGGCCCTGGAGCCTTTAACTCTCTTAATCCATCAGAATTCAATGATTCAGGGCGTTCGGGTGGCTGACGCAGAGATAAAATTGTCAGCTTATGCTGATGACTTGCTGCTTTTCACCCACCCGAATTCGGTTCCACATATCCTTACTCAGATTGGGGATTATGCAGCTCTGTCTGGCTATAAGATTAATTGGTCGAAATCTGTCGCCTTCCCTTTGAATTCTCGGGTCTTTAAATCCCACATGGCCTCCTACCCGTTTGTATGGGAATCAGGGTCGGTCAAATACTTAGGGGTTCACTATTGTTTTCCCTTGGAGGACACGGTTCGTTTAAATGCAGAGAAGATTGTGGCCATGGCGAAGCTCCTGACTACCAAATGGTCTCCCTTGTTGTTGTCGTGGTGGGGTTGCTTAGAGACTATCAAAATGACTATCACCCCCAAAATTAACTACATTTTGGAAATGCTGCCGATGTTATTTTCTAATCAGGTGTACAAGCAGGTTGAACGAATACTTGTGGGCTTCTTGTGGAACGGCAAACCCCCGCGTATTGCGCTCTCCAAACTAAAGAGACCCAAGGGAGAAGGGGGCGTGAGCTTTCCCGATTTTAAGAGGTATCATTGTGCCTTTTTGGTCAAGCAGGGGGGCCGGTGGATGGAGGAGACATCTTCCCTCAGTCCTGTTTGGTTGTCCCTGGAGAGGAGCATTGCGTCCCCTTTTCCCTTGCCGCTGGCCCCTGGTATGCTCTTTCCTCTCGCCAAGCGGGGATCTTTGCTCATTGTGGCAGTGCAGAAAGCTTTTCAGGAGGTGTTCGCCCAGGGAGTGCTGGCGGATCGATTCTCTCTTGATCTCCCGATTTGGTACAATCCTCTCTTTAAGATTGCCGCTAAGCCCATCGCTTGGGCCCAGTGGTACAGCAGAGGAGTATGGACGCTGGGGCAAATTGTCAGTAATGGGCGTTGGAAGACCTTTTCTGATTTGCAACTGGAGTTCAATATCCCAGGAGTGTTAGTCTTTCAATGGCTGCAGCTGAAACACTGTATAGGGGAAGCTCTGGGAGCGGTCGGGCTCTCTGGGGAGCCTGGGGAGACATTGATCCAAATGGCCCATGCGTGGGCGGGTAGGGGTATCGCTTCAGCGTTGTACAAACAGTTTGGACAACAATTGTCCACATGTGTTCAGAGGACACAGAAGAAATGGGAGAGTGACTCTAGCGTGGCCCTGTCCTCACGGGATTGGGAGGTTTTCTGGGCCAAACTAACGCGCATATCCAAGTCAGCCTCAGTTACACAGACCCTATTTTTCTTTGCCCATAGAGCCTTTATCACGCCAGAGAAAATTAGTAAGTGGGACAAGTCATCTAACAGCAATTGTTGGTTTTGTCAGGTTGAAGTGGGAACCTACCGACATGTAGTGTTGGAATGTTCCCATCTCCGTAGCTACTGGTCCCAGGTTTGGGCTCGTATTCAAGAAATCTTAGTTTTTCGGGCCCCTCTTTTATGGGATACCCTGGTCTTTCGCTCTGTCTCTGGGGTCCCTCTGCGGGATCGGCATGACTCCTTTCTTCTAGATTTTCTTTTAGGGATTGCCATTTTTTGCCGTTTGCGTAACTGGAAAGTGTTGACGGACCTCCAGTGGCAGGTCTGGTGGAACTGCGTCTGCCTGTACAGTAAATATGAAAGGATGCCACGAAAAGGTGTGCGATCCCTGACTGGCGATGGGAGAAAGTGGCAACCCCTATTGCACTTTTGTAATGCGGCACGATGCTCTGTTATGGATTGATTCTCCTGTGCCCTGTGAGTGCTTTATACGGTATAGCTCTTAGATTAATATTTCTGTCCTGGTATGTATACAGATGGGGGTAAGAGATGTTGTAGCCTTGGGGGCGGATGTGGGGGGAAGGGTGGTGGGGGGGCAGGGAGGGATGATGGGGGTTGATTGTTCTTTATCTTGTTCATTTTGTTTTTGGTTGTGGAAAAAAATTTAAATAAACTATTAAAAAAAAAAAAAACTATAAATTAATTTCCTCTTGTACCAAACAAAGCGCAGACGTTAATGATGCACATTTCCCAGAGCTTTCATATTCCAGTTAATAAATTCAAAATAAAGAGATATCTTTCTACCTTTTGTGCATTTTTTTTTCAGTTGCAATTGCTCCAGCCACTTTCTTCTGGTTTCTTCATGTTTTCTGCTAACTCTCCATCATCTGCTGTCCATTTGTCCTTTCTTCTCTCTTCTAGTTTTTTTTCCATTCTCTCTCTCTACATCTGCTTTAACATACTAATCTTTCTCCTTTTGCTCTTTCCTCATTCCTATTTCATCCACTCAAATTTTACCCCTCCATCCTCAATCCCCACTTATTCTCCCAATACCCGGCCAATTGTAGATTTTTTATCCCTCCCACACAAAATATTTTTCCCCTCTCCATTTTACTCTCCCAGCCCCATCCCATTCTAATCCTCCCCCAACATCAGCTCCCTTCTAGTTCCAGCCTCACCCAGCATCCATTCCCTTCTAGTCCCTGCATCAACCCATTTCCAGTCCTAGCCCCCCATCAGCCCATTTCCAGTCCTAGCAACCCCCCAACCCAATACCAGTCCTAGCCCCCCCATCAACCCACTTCCAGTCCTAACCCCCCATCAGCCCACTTCCAGTCCTAACCCCATCAACCCATTTCCAGTCAGCCCCCCATAGCCCATTGCCAGTCCTAAACCCCCCATCATCCCACAGCCCATTACCAGTCCTAACCCCATCAGCCCACCTCAAGTCCTAACCCCTCCCCATCAGCCCATTTCCTGTCCTAGCCCCCCCCCCCACAGCCCATTACCAGTCCTAACCCTATCAGCCCACCTCGTCCTAACCCCTCCCCATCAGCCCATTTCCTGTCCTAGCCCCCCCATAGCCCATTATCAGTCCTAACCCCCCATAGCCCATTACCAGACAGCCCCCATCAGCCAACAGCCCATTACCAGTCTTAACCCCCCCCATAGCCCATTACCAGTTCTAACCCCCCAACAGCCCACAGCCCATTACCAGTCCTAACCCCATCAGCCCACCTCAAGTCCTAACCCCTCCCCATCAGCCCATTTCCTGTCCTAGCCCCCCATAGCCCATTGTCTGTCCTAACCCCCCCATAGCCCATTACCAGTCCTAACCCCCCATCAGCCCACAGCCCATTACCAGTCCTAACCCCATCAGCCGACCTCCAGTGTTAACCCCCCCATCAGCCCATTTCCAGTCCTAATCCCCATCACCCAATTTTCAGTTTAAGCCCCCCCATACCCCATTACCAGTCCTAACCTCCCCATCAGCCCACTCCCAGTCCTAATCCCACCAGCCCATTTCCAGTCCTAATCCCCCATCACCCAATTTTTCGTTTAAGCCCCCCCATAGCCCATTACCAGTCCTAACCCCCCATCAACCCACTTCCAGTCCTAATCCCATCAGCCCATATACACTTAGCTCCCCCATAGCCCATCACCACTCCTAACCCCCCCCAAGCCCATCACCACTCCTAACCCCCCCTGCCCATCACCACTCCTAACCCCCTCCAAGCCCATCACCACTCCTAACCCCCCCGCCCATCACCACTCCTAATCCCCCCCCAGCCCAGCCCATCACCACTCCTAATCCCCCCCCAGCCCAGCCCAGCCCAGCCCATCACCACTCCTAATCCCCTCAAGCCCAGCCCAGCCCATCACCACTCCTAATCCCCCCTCCCCGCCCATCACCCCTCTTAATCCCCCCCCACCCCAGCCCAGCCCAGCCCATCACATCACCACTCCTAATCCACCCCCCAGCCCAGCCTAGCCTAGCCTAGGGAATTTTTTTTTTTTAAAAAGCTGTCTTCTCCCGCTGCCGGGGCCGCCGCGGCAGAATCGAGTGTGCCGCGGGGCCCCCCCTGCCCAGCAGAGCCTGCCTGCCCTCCCCTGTATCCGCTCTCGTAGCTTCGGTCACACACGCCGGCTTTCAGAGCGCGAAGGGACTAGTTTCCCTTTCGCGGCTCTGTTAAGCCTGCGGGGGCTGATGGGAACTTTCCATCAGCCCCCGCGGGCTTAACAGAGCAGCGAGGGAGAACTCTCCCCTCGCGCTCTGAAAGCCGGCGCGTGTGACTGAAGCTACGAGAGCGGATACAGGGGAGGGCAGGCAGGCTCTGCTGGGCAGGGGGGGCCCCGCGGCACACTCGATTCTGCCGCGGCGGCCCCGGCAGCGGGAGAAGACAGCTTTTTTTTTTTTTTTTTTTTAACATTTTACTTTAGGATCAGAATGTTTTTTGCGCGGGGCCCCCTGAAACGCGGGGCCCTGTGCAAAAAACATTCTCGCTCAATGGACGGGCCGGCCCTGCCCACGGCACCCTGCAAGGTGTTCCAACCATACACATGCTAACTGCAGACATTCTGCTAGCTAGTACATAGTGCATGTTCCTGGAGGAACTGTGTGCACATAAAAATGGGATGTGAGCACACACACCAAGCAGGCATGTCAGTGATTGGGCCCCAGAAAAGGAAACCCATAAATATCACTTGAGGAAAATACTGTATAGCACTATGGGGGAACCTAGCCATGCCGTGGTCACTGCTCAGTCAGGGTGAGAGTGACCTCCCAGCATGACATGCTGTGGCCACCCTGTCCATGCAGGTAGTGGTCGGGCACTACAATGCCCCAGCCATTGCCCCTATACTCTGTGCAGATGCATCCTGCCCAGGCCACCCTGTCTGGCCCATACCTTGCTCCTCATTATGCACATTGGCAGGCTAACACTGGAAACAGTGCAAGCAGTGTGGGCTCAGTAAGGTGTAGGCAGCCACAGCACACTGGATAGACAGACACACACTTCCACACCTATGACAGCATTGTGCAAATATAGAGGTTTGTGGCAACCCGGGCCGCCACACCGTTCCTGGGCACAGTGCAGGCATTGATATGGTATGCAAAACTGTTGGGATCACTCTCCGGGGTGGTAAACACTGTCATAATCAATAACTGAAACACACTTCACAGATATCAGAAAGGTTGCTATGATGAATCTCTACCAACAAATCATGTTTAAGATTTGTTAGCTGACATTAATCATAGCAACCTTTTGATATATGTGGAACGTGTTCCCAAGTTTAGGACGGCATTGCTAAGGTATGCAGGTGCCAGTATTGGAAGATGCTGCTCCGTGCAGGGCCCAACAGCCTGACTCTCCATGAGGCGTTGGATAGTGGAGCCTGTGGGTGTGGGTGTTTGTACCCCTGTTGGCCTCTGCTCTAGGGCAGAGTTTCCCAACTCCGGTCCTGGTGGGCCAAACACTGTTCAGGTTTTCATGCTGTCCCTAATGAATATGCATGAGATACATTTGCATACAATGGGGGCGGCGCATACAAATGCAGCACCGGCATATTTATTAGGGACAGCATGAAAACCTGAACCTGCTCTAGGGATTGCACATGTTTATGGTGTCTGTGCCCTGTAGGTAAAATATAGGCATTTATGGCTTGTTTATTTTATCTGCAATAACAGTTCTGTCTTTATTACCATGGTTTAGTACTGGGTAAAATATAGGGATGTGGTTTGCAGGAGCCACAGCTGGGGCTTGAACCTGTGACCTTCTGCCCCTGAACACACTGGCTGTGTGTACTGCACCAAACTGTTGCCACAGAGGCTGATCATTCCCTGGGGCTACCATTAGTGTTCGTTAGACAGACTGTCTGTTGCACCGCACAGCACCCACCTAAACGGGGCTTGGCCATGGTCTGCTGTGGGCAGATGCCACTGCCCCCTCCGCCACCAGCACCCCTCCGTCACCATGCTGCCATGCCATTATGCCGGTGGTGCGCAGTCCCAGGCCATTTAGTGTGCCGGTAGGCAGCTGCCTATAGTGTGGGTTCTCGGGTAGGGGTGCCTACATGGACATGCGCGCTTCCCCCCAGCACCACCTGCCAATGTTATGTGCCCTTGGGGGTACCTGCTGGGTAATATCCCCTGTGACACTGTGGGACACACACTCGTGCCCATGTTGGACCCTCATCAGTTGCTGTCTTGATGCTTTACAGATTTGGCATTCCTATGTGCCATCTAGGCAACTGCCTAGTCTGCACTGTGCCCCGGCTGGACCACAGCATAACAAACCTGCCCAATATAAATGACAAAACCCTGATCACCGCTATTTTACTGTGGGATCATTCACTTTGTAGGGGGACAGAGCATAGCCCCTTCCAAACATGATATCTTACTTTTTACGCTTTGTCAGTAGTGTTGCTTTATGTTTATTATTAATATCACTATTGGCCAGCTTGGTTATGGGGATTTCAAATGTGGTTCTGGTCATTTAATATGTTTATTTGCCTTTTTGTTTCCTGCACATGTATCACTCCAACCCCTTTCTGGGTTTCCCTGGCTTTTCTGTACATTGCTGACTGAAATGGTTTCTCTCTCCTGCAAATGTGCCTCTAGCGCGAGGTTTTCACTGGCACTAATTTTCAGACCTTCATTTCACGGCGTTAGTGTGCATGGGGTCTCTCCCCGCCCACTCTTCGCCCATTGACCCCTTATCTCCGCCCCTGGGGAGCCTTACTCCGCCCTCTGGGGAGCCTTACTCCACCGCAGACATTATCACATGATACGTGACGTTCTCGCACAGTAAAGCACCATTATCACGTATTAATATCACGTATCGCGCGATAACATTGCAGCTGCGACGTTAGCGCCCTTTAGTAAACATAGCCCTAAATTAGGATTACCCTCTGAAATAGGCTGTATACATTTTTATAACAGCCTTGGGTGAATCTTTTCAGAAATGCAACTAACAAATCATAATATAATGCAAGCGTAACAGTTGCCATTGACATAGGGCAAATAAAAATATCTGAAATTAGCCTGGTTGACAGGAAGTCTTTATACAGACAATAGTGATTTTTTTCAAAGTCAGTAATGCTATCTATTCTCATTAGCAATCTACAAAAGTCAGAGAACCCTAGCTCCACTCATATGAAACCATTTACAGTATATTGGCAAAGCAGTCTTTGACACATACACTACTAGTTTTGTATTGATAGAGATCCTCGTATCTCAGCACCCTAATTTAGCACCAATGTTTGTATAGTCATGATTACTAGGCATGCGCATTCTTTTAAAACTACATTTCCCATTTTGTTTTCTAACCCCCAGTCCACTTTAAAAATGGTTTATAGACTTTTCCTCCAGGAATTTGTCTAAACCTTTTATTACTTTAACAGCTTTTATTATATCCTCCAGCAATGAATTTCAGTTGAGTGAAAAAAATATTTTCTCTGATTAGTCTTAAATGTACTATTGGTGTCCTTGCCTTCCAAAGCTAAAAAAAAAAAAAGATAAAACAAAAACTTAAATAAAATTATATACTTTGCGAGATATGTGTTCAGTTTTGGAGACCATATCTTGCAAAGAATTTAAAAAGACTGAAAAAGGTTCAGAGGAAGGCGACCAAAATGATTTGGAGCCTGCGTCAGAAGACGTATGAGAAGAGACTTGAAGACCTAAATATGTACACTCTGGAGGAGAGGAGGGACAGGGGAGATATGATTCAGACCTTTAAATACTTAAAGAGAAATAATTAATAAACAAACCTCTTCCAAAGACAGGGAAGCTGTAAAACTAGAGGGCATAACATGAAGCTGCAAGGGGATAAATTGAAAGGTAATGTCAGGAAACACTTTTTCACTGAAAGGGTGGTGGATGCTTGGAATGCCCTCCCGATGTAAGTGGTGGGGGCAAATACAGTGACAGAATTCAAAATGGAATGGGACAGACACAGTGGATCCCTTTATAGCAACAGGATAAAATCAAAATAAACTTAACTATCTAATTTCTCAACAAACAGGGGTGTCCTACATGGAGCGGTGGGTTCACCCCTAAACAAAGACATGGGGAGGGGTGACCTGCACGGCGCGGCAGGTGCACCTACTCTTGCCATCTTACTCGCCAGACTAGATGGACCATACTGGTCTTTATCTGCCGTCATTTACTATGTTACTATATAAAAAATCTATAAACAACATGGTAAACTAAACTAAATGAGAACTTTTGCCCTGCACAACCCTAGTGATTGTTAGTCTATCATGATCACTGCTAAATTATGAAATCTATATTCCAAAAGTATTAGCAAATCGATAAGCTTAAAAATTCAGTCCTCACAAAAAATAGATAAACCAATGAACAATAATCATGATACTCTATTGAAAGAGTATTTTCCTCAGGACGAATTATGAAATCTGTAATTTTTATAGTTTAGGAACTTAGAAATACTGAGAGTGACTGAAGATAAAGACCATATGGCCTATCCAGTCTGCCCATCCATAGGAACTATTAAGGGGTATGTTTACTAAACTGCGGTAACGTAGCAGTGGCTATGTTAAGGCGCGTTACGTAATGTTCCCGGCCACGGTAAGTCCAGAAAAGGGTGGAGAGAGGGCGGAGAGAAGGGGTCAATGGGCAGAGAATGGGCGGGGAGAGGCCCCTTTCACACTAACGCGGAGAAATTAAGGACTGAATCCTAACGCAGCTGAAAACCTGGCGTTAGCACACTTTTGCAAGAGAGAGAAACTATTTCAGTGTCAGCAATGTACAGCATAGGCAGGGAGCCCAAGAAAGGTGATAGTAGTGCTCCATTTGCAGCAACAGCATAGTGTCCAGGTATGAAAGGCCACTATGGTGATGGTGCAAATGGGGCATGGGGGCTGCAGGCGGGACATGCAGTGGGGGCTACTGGGGCACAGGGTGGACTAGGCGGTTGCCGAGGTGGCACATAGGAACACAGAAAATGGAAACCAGCAAGACAGCAACTGACCAGGGTCAGACATGTCCATGAGTCTGTGGCCCGCAGTGTCCCATCCAGGAGAAATTACCCAGCAGGTATCCCAAGGGGCACATAACATTGACAGGCGGTGCCGGGGGAAGCGTGGACATCTATGTAGGCACCCCTACCCCAGAACCCACACCTTAGGCAGCCGTCTACCTGCCCCCTGGATGGCCTGGGATAGCACACCACCGGCACCGACAGCATATGGTCATGGTGGCATGGCAGAGGGGGTGGGTGATTGTGCTGGAGGGAGCAGTGGCACCCGCCTGCAGTGGACCTAGGCCATGCCCTGTACCAGTACGTGGTGTGTAGTGCAACAGAAGAGGTCTGGCCGAGGAACGTAAGGGTAGCCCCAGGGACAACTATGCTGCTATGGCAACAGTGTGGTGCAGTACGCCCAGCTAGTATGTCCAAGAGCAGAGGGTCAGAGGTTCAGGTCCCATCTGTGGATCCTGCAGAGCATCTCCCCATAGTTTTAGCCCACAATGCAGCCACACCAACAACATGGGCAAACCCCAACGCAGTGGTGCACAGGGGTACGGACACCTACTCAAAAGGGCTCCACTATCCACAGCTTCATGGAGTGTCAGGCTATTAGCTCCAGCACAGAGCTGCAGTTATCACCAGAGCACTACTACTACCCCCTGCACAGATTAGCAATGTCGGCACTGTGATCAGGACCAGTGCGGCAGGTAGGGTTGTCAACCACCTCCATCTCTGCACAATGCTGAGATAGGTGTGGGAGTGTACGTATGTCTCTCCATTGTTTTGTGTCTGCCAACACCTCACTGAGCCCACATTGCTCACACTGCTTCCAGCGTTAGCCTGCAAATGTGCATAATGAGGAGCAAAGTATTGTGGGTATGGCCCAGACAGGGCGGATTGGCCAGGATGCATCTGCACAGGGTGGAGGGCAATGGCTGGGACACTGTAGTGCTCGACCACCACCTGCATGGACAGGGTGGCCACAGCATGTCACACGGGGGGGGGGGGGGAGTCACTCTCACTCTGACCGAGCAGTGACCATGGCATGTCTATGTTCCCACATAGTGCCACACATTACTTTTTTTCCAGTGATGCTTGTGTGTTCCCAGTTCCTGGGCCCAATCACGGAGATATCTGCTTGGTGTCTGGGCCGTGCATCCCACCTCTGGGTGCACAGGGTTCCCCTGTGAGTATGCACTATGGACTGGTTAGTGGGCTTTCTACAGTTCGCCTGTGCATGGTGGGAACACCATGTAGGATGCTGCAGGTGCAGTCTGACTGTGCTGTCTGTTGATGAATGGCAGACCGTGGCATGGGGCAGTTGAGCCTACCCCAGCATCACTGCTGGTCTGCAATGGTCACAGGTGTGGCACTGCCCCAGCAGCCCTGGAATGCTGTCATCTGCCAGCAGGACTGTTGTTGCTGGTACTGCAGCCATTCTGTAGAGTGCAGGCACCTGTCCCACCACACCCTCATCTACAAAAGGGGTGATTGAGGTCTCTTGGGGTATATAGCACATACCAGTTAGACCCATAGTGGCAGTGCTGCATCGCCCTCATGCGAGTCTAGACGCCCCACTGCCCTGATAACAGGTACCCATGGCAGCCAGACCATAACACCAGGTACACACTAATCTAGGTGGCATCTGGTCCCACAGAGCCACATGTGACTGTAGAACACAGCTGTAATAGATATACCGTCAGTTGCACTGCTGGGAACACCTGTCACACACTGACAGTGCTGGGGATGTGCAGTAGGACCTATTTCTAGCACCACATGTACTGTGGACCTAGTGCTGGGCGCCCATTCTATCCCTCAGGGTGAACATGGAGCCTGCACAATGGCATGGTCTGTAGCTACTCTGTGCCAGTGTCACGCACTGTCAGTCCGTCTTACCACGCTGCAGTACCGGAGAGGTGCAGACCCCATTTGGTGGTCAGCTGTAGGCTGCTGTTCTGCATGTGCAATGCATCATGGGTGCTGGTGGGGTTACCCTGTCTTGGCACACACAGCAGATGTTTTGTGCAGTGACCTGCAGTCCTTCTGTACCCAGCCATTGTTGTGCAACAGGCCATAGAGGTATAGCCTACTATTTAGCACACTGACATTTTAGGTGGAGGTCATGGGTTCAATTCCTTGTTGTTCCCTCCTGTCCAAGGCAGATGTTTTGCTTGCCTGTAACAGTCATATCTTTGCAGATCCATGCTGCCAGCCCATTGTACCCTCACCATATTTGCCAGCAATCCTTATAAGGCATTATAAGGCTCCTAATTAGGCACATTACAAGACACGTTACAAGGCGCGTTATAAGGCACGTTACAAGGCACCTTATTAGGCACAGTACAAGGCACATTAAGGCACGTGCCTTGTACTGTGCCTAATAACGTGCCTTATAACGTCCCTTAAATGCGCCTTATAACGCGCGTTACCTGACACGCTTGCCATACTGATGCCCCGCCTACGCCTTTATATGGGCATCTGTACCTTTACCATGGAAACTAACGCGAATGACATTACCGCAGTTTAGTAAACATGCCCGTAAGTTCTACAATTCCTTCTTTTCACTCCGAGATCCTCTGCATTGGTGGCATGCTTTTCTGAATTCATATACAGTTCCTCTCTCTACCACCTCCTATGAGAGGCTGTTCCACACATCCACCACTCTTTCCCTAAAGAAATATTTCCTCAGATTACTCCTGAGTCTAGCCCCTTTCAACTTCATCTTATGCCCTTCATTCCAGAGCTTCCTTTCAACTGGAAGAGAAGTCACCTTCTGTGCATTTATACCAAAGAGGTATTTGTATGTCTGTGTCATATCTCCCCTCTCCCGTCTTTCCTCCAAAGTATACATATTGAGATCTTTAAGTCTATACCCATATGCCTTACGACAAAGAACACTGACTAAGGCACCAGAGGGTAGTAGTAAGTGGAGTTCACTCTCAGAGGTGTTAACCAGTGACATGCCTCAGAAATCAATCCTTGGTCCTGTTCTTTATCACATTTTTGTGATATTACAGAAGATCTGTCAGGAAAGGTTTGCCTCTTTGCGGATGATACCAAAATCTGTAACATGGTAGACACCATGGAAGGTGTAGGAAACATGAGGAGGTATCTAGTGAAGAACTTGGCAGCTAAGATTTAATACTATAAAATGCAAGGGTTGCATGACTATACAAAAAATCTAAAGAGGACCCTATTTTATAAAAGCAACATAGGCACTTATGTGCCTTTATAAAATAGGCTCCCTGAACCAGCCCCAACAGTACTTAAATGCCGATGCACAAATTTACACCTGCTCTGTAAATGTGTGCATTATTCTACATGTATGTACACATATTTTATAAAATACAGACATATATTGCAACTTTGCCTTCAATGTGTCCAAACTGCACCCTCGGGAATCCTGTGCACAGATTGCATAAAAGTTGGTGCACTTTATTTGTGGGCCTACTTTTCACGTGGATGTAGTCACACAATTTTATAAAAACTCCTTTTTGTGTGTTAAGCAAGTTTTATAAAATTACCCCTACTATGTACTAAAATCTTTATGGAAGAACAAGTAAAACAAGGGTTAATCTGGGATTCATAAGTGCTGGATTTGGGAAGCTCGTGCTGTATCGTGAAATAAATTGGAAAGCACTATCATGGCAAGTACAATAGAGAGCAGATTCTTGCACTATTCATTGGAAGAGAGAGATGATTACTAAAACTTGCATGTGTTTGGAACTCAGAAAGTACATAAACTTTCTGTTTTTATATAACAGAACGACATTTGGAAATTTCCACTCTAAAATGGGCAAGGTTGTGTCTGATTGCACATAGAGCTTCAGATATTGACTCTTTTCCAAACATAATAAAAATCTGTACAAAATGTAATGCAGTCTGTTAGTGTTTTGATAAATGCCCATGTTTATCAAATGTATTCTGGAAGTCAAGGGAGGAAACTCCAATACTTAATCAACAGGCCATGTATGTTGGAATTGTCACTATGTTTCCCTGCCAAATGGCCTTTCAAGCTAAACCGAAGGAATCCTCCTTTATACTGCAGATATGAGTCTCCATTTAGTGGCTCAGTTATGAATTCATGATGCACGTGTTGGTTTTTAGTTTTCTGTAAGGCTTCTGCAAACAGAACCCATACTTCAAGCTCATTTTGGGTTGGTTTTCCCAGCAAAATTTAACACAGTAGTTCCCAAACTGCAGGTCAGGACCCCAAATGAAACAGAGCTGCTCCCCTTCCCTCTGGAACTCCACTGGGATCTTTGCTCATTAGTGGCAGTCAGCATGGGGCCTGCGAATCGGGGAGCATTCATAGGTCCTGCCCTCTCCTGTGTGGGATTCTGTTAGAATGGAAACTCATGACGTTGCAATCATTTCTACTGCCACCTTCCTGCGTTGAATGTGGGGGAGGAAAACGTGGATGAGAGAGAGGGGAGCAGAGTTGAGGTTTGCTGTGATCATGTGAATTTTTAAATGTTAACTTGGGGTCACATTAGATAAAAGCTGGGAAGAGTTTAACAGCAAAGTGAATGACTTCTGTTACCAGCAAGCTAAAGTCTTGGAAATTTTCCTAGCATGTCATACTTGGCATTCCTGCTAAGCTTCATGAGAGTCCTCTGTCTGCATTGCTGCTGTGGGGATGGTGCTGTAATATCATGTTTTCAATGGCAGCAACACATGTGGAGATCTTTCTCAGAGGCTCGCGGGAATATTGGTCACACTCAGACCTCAAAGTTGTCTCTGTATCATTCAATTCACTTATGATGCCTGCTGTGCTTTATTTGTATTTAGAAAACGAATGTTACAAATACTTAGTGCTGTTTGTCAATACTGAGCAAGAATAGTAGGAGAGATACTAGAAAGTAGAGAAGAGGTGAAAGGAAACCAAAGAGAAGCTACCAGACTTACTATAGGCACTTTGGATATCCCGAGAGCAGCAGGAAGAAGAGGATGCAGAAGTGAAGGAAAAAGTGCTGAATTGCGTCTGGAGGAATTGGACCCGGTGGCAGAGTAATTTTATAATGCTACCAGGGCCAGCGCTACCATCAGGTGAACTAGGTATGCAGCAGCGGCAATGGCCGCAAACAGCCCCAGGGCACTTACCTTGAACCTTCAGCACCGTGGGGCTGTTTGCTTCCGCCCCCCCCCCCCCGACACCCGATGCCGACTTCCTGTTTACAAACAGGAAGTTGTCAGTGGGCAGTCTGAGGGGGTGGAAGCAAACAGTCCTATGGCACTGAAATTTAAAGGTCAGTGCTGCGAGGCTGTTTGCGGCCATTGCTGCTGTTGCATGGGGGGGTGCCGGAGGGAGCGCAAGGGATGAAGTTGCGTCGCCTCTCCATGCTGCCCATGTGTAAAGCCAAGTATGTGTCTGTTTTAAGCCTGTTTTATACAGACACGTGTGCCTATGTGTCTTTTTAATATACTAGGGCCAAAGCGGCAGAAATAGCAGCTAGATTGAAGCTACGGAGAATCCTTTATAAAATTACTGGATGTTCTCCTCTGAACATGAGAACAAGATTTTGGAAGTGAGACTTGAAAACGTCCCTGTGTCCTTTGGGAAAAACAGGATTATAAACACTGTTGCTAGCCAGGAAGCTCATTTGGCAAAGAATAGAAACAGCATTTAGCAGCCTTGGAGTTGCCCACAGGTCCATCACACACATTAAAAATCACTATCAAGACATCATTAGGGAGTCCAAGAAAAATTTGCAAAGATCAGACTTTTCAAAGGAAGACTGGAATTTTCCCTTTCTGAAGCTACAGTAAAGTAACTCTATTTCAAATCTGTGCAAGCAGGCAGAGTTGTAGGATTTTCTTATACATTTTGCTTGAAGATTAAAATTGATCCTTAGAACAATGGCTCTCAACCCAGTCCTCTGGGACCCCCCAGGCCGGTCAGGTTTTCAGGGTATCCACAATGAATATGCATGAGATAGATCTGCATAGAATGGAAGCAGTGCATGCAGATCTAATCTCATGCATATTCAACGTGGATATCCTGAAAACCTGACTGGGTTGAGAACACTGCTTTAGAACATGTTGCATTTGTTGGAGAATAGAAGGCACTTAGCAGTAAAGGCTGAGGGAAGAGGACATGCTGTGGATGGAGGATGGTGGAAGGTCCAGATGAGACTATGCAAAGTCGAAGACATAAAGTAAAATAATGTGATCTTTGTCACATCTAACCTGAGATAAACAGCGGGCTGTACTCCAAAACATGTAGCAGAGCAATCACTTAAACAGAGAACTGTGGAGAAAAACATGATCCCTACATCAGACCTTTCAATGACCTTTGCAATGCTACTTCTTGGTGAGGTTGTCAAAATCTTTCAAAACCTATTTGTGTTCTTTTGTAAAAGCCGAGTAGCTTCTGGTTTCCCCCTTAAGCATTAAAGCTTGCCCTTCATATTTCGCCTTTATCAGGTTTTAGAATTCTTCACAGAAAACATTGCATTTGCTTCATGAATACTCAGGTAAATAGCCACTGTCACTTTCAAGTAGCTGGTCTTAAAATAGTCAATTTGTATTCAGCTTGCTGTAGATTTAAATCCCATTTTAGTCAATGGATATGGACTTTTGTGCCACACGGTAGAATAGGCTTCACTGGTGGAAGGAAGGGGCAGACTTTAAGGAAACCCTTTGCTTGGAAACACTGCACCCATTACATAATAAAGTAACAACAGAAAAAGATGCTGTCCTTGTGGCTCTTTCTTTGGCCTGTAACCCGAGTGTACGTAATGAATCAATGATGCAATGTTCCTGACTGCCTCAGTTTAAAAAAAATATTCCAGTGCTCATGAATGCAGTATGTAAAGGACTTTATTTCCCCCTAATAACTTTTGTGTCTGATGTCCTATACACCAGATTTTCAAGATATGTTAGGCGGACATTAAGGGGGTTAGTTTGGAAGTCCTCTTCGTGCTGTGGACATCTGCAAACAGATGATACCTCTAGAGCCATTTTAGAAGCCGGGTCTGTAGATGTCCCCAGCCCAAGAATGTCCAAATCTGAATGGAAGCATGGCTGGGGCATTCCTACAAACCTGGACGTTTTGGACTGATCTCGGAAACGCCTTGGTCGTCCCGAGTCACATCTGGGGTTAAACATGCTCCTGGCACAAACAGGCATTTGAAACGCGCTCATTTTGTAAGGCTAATGTCTGGAGGGTGTGAAGAAGGAGCTACACCAGTACGCCCTGTATTTTACACCGTCAGCGAACACTGACAGGAAATGGGGGCTCAGGTTTTCACTTTCCTATTCTGCTAGATACCCACTTATGCTGACTTCCTGAGATGAGCATCCCCGGCCCAAGATTTCCTAATGGGGACATCTATGTGGCTGCACGCAGGGGCAACTTTATCATTAGGCAGAGTGAGGTGGCTGCCTCAGGTGGCAAAGTCCCTGCACTTTTGCTTGCATTTTTTTTAAGCCACCGCTCATTGAGAGAAGAAGCAATGAAGGCAGTTTGGTGACAAGAAGCGAGGGAGGCCATGTTGGGCATCTGTTGCAGGGGTGTTTATGTTTATTTCACCTGATTGACCACCCTTCGCAAGCACAACAGAGTGATGTACAAACGTAAAAACAAGTTAAAAATAAAGAAGGATAGGAACTTCATTTCTTATTGGACAGGTTAAAACAATCATACCAAGGAAGGCAGGAAGCGGGAGGCAAGGAGCAAGGATACAGAGGTGGTAAACAGGAGGGTGTAAAGTGCTTAGGGAATTGGTAGATCATAGGCAATGGTAAAGAGATGAGTTTTCAAAAGGGTTTTGAATTTTGTATAAGAGGCCTCAGGTCTGAGGGCTGGGGGCAATGAGTTCCAAGAACAGGGACCAGAAAATAGAAAGCTGAGGAATGGGTGGATACTAGGTGGGCCTGGGAAGCAGAGGGGAGATGTAAACTGTTGGTGTGTATGTTGCGAAGGGTGTAACATAATAACATAGTAAATGACGGCAGATAAAGACCAGCGTGGTCCATCTAGTCTGCCCAGCAATATGGCAGAGTGTAATGTGAAGAATAGAGAAGCAGATAGTCAGAAAGGTAATGGGGAGAATCAGTGTACAGCGTGCGGTGGACCAGAGTGAAGAGTTTGTACTTGATACGGAATTCAACTGGGAGCCAATGACAGCAGATCAAGAGGAGAGTGATGTATTCGAACCAGGAAGCATGGGCAAGAATGCAAATGGCGGTATTTTGAATAAGCTGAAGTTGATGTAATTGAAACTGGGGCAAACTGAGGAAAACAATGTTACAATAATTGATTCTTCATATAACTAATGTAAGAAGTAGGGTAGTCAGGGATGAAGCGGAATGAAATGAGCAGACGGACCGGAGCTGTCAGAGCAAAGAAGGAGCAATGAACTAGAGAAGAGAGGTGGGCGCAGAAGGATAGGGATGAGTCAACTGTGACTCCTAGATAACAGATAGAGTCAACTAGTGCCTGTTAGAATATATCTCTAAACCACTCTGATACACACAGTAAATGGCGGTATATCAAGTGCCTAAAACATTAACCATAAAAACCATAAATCATAGAGGGAGGATGCCAGAGTAGGGGGAGGACTATCAAAAGTGAACCATAAAGCTGCAGATTTGTTGGGACTAAGGTGAAGGAAGTTACTAGATAAACAGGTGGAAATACTAGATAAACAAGTATTAAGAGAGGACAGATCTGGGGGGACTGGATTGGTATGATGGAGTAATATTATGTCATTGGCATAATAGTGAGCAGAGATACTGTGCTGTTGAACCAGGAGGGTCAGTGGAATGAGAAAGACGTTAAATAACGGGGAGGGGGGGCCAGCACAGAACTCTGGGGAACACCACAGAGAATGGAAGGGAAGAAGAGGAAGAATTACACATGGAAATTGAGAAGGACCGTTGAGAAAGAAAAGAATGGAACCAATGAAGAACCATACCATGGAGACCAAAGTCGTGCATCCGTGAAAGAAGGGTGGGGGGCACGGAGGTGGAAGGTAGAAGATGGGTACAAGAGGGGAGCAGGGGGACAAATGATGGACAAGGGGGTAGGGGGACAGATGCTGGCCATGGGAGGAGAAGGGAAAGAGGGCAGAATATAGCCATGGGGGAGGCAGAGGGCAGAAGCTGGCTTTTGGATGAGGGAGGCAGTGGGCAGAAGGTTGCCACAGGAAAGATGAAAAGCAGATGCTAGGCATGGGGAGGGAAGGGCAAATGCTGGGCACCATGGAGGGATAGAGGGGAAAAGGACAAATACTGGGCATAATGGGCATAGAGGAGAAAGGGCAGATGCAGGACATGCAGAAATAGAGGCAGATGATGAACATGAGGACATGGAGGTAGATGCAGGGCATGGGTGGAGATGAGGAGAAAGGGTAGATGTGGGTCATGGGGGTATGGAGGGGAGATGGGGAGAAAGGGTGGATACTAGAAATGGGGATAGGAGAAAATGGCAGATGGTGGGCATGGGGGGGAACATAGGGAAAAAGGGCAGAGACTAGGCATGATGGGCATAGGTGAGAAAGGGCAGGTGCTGGATATGGGAGAATAGAGGAGAAAAGGCAGATGCTGGATACTGGGGGTGAAGGAAGAGAGGGGAGATGCTGGACATTTGGGGGAGAAAGAGAGGAGAGAGAGAGGAAAGATGGTGGGCTGGGGGGAGAAAGAGAAGAGGAGGAAATTCTAGAGAGGAGAGAGAAGGAGAGGAAGAAGTTAACTGCTGGACATGGTGTGTGGGTAGATGCTGGACACAGGAATAGAGACAAAGGGGGATATATTGGACATGGGGCAGGAATAGGGAGGGGGAATGGTGAGGTGGGTGAGAAAAATAGGCTGAAGCACTGAATGAAGGGAGGAGAAAGGGGGAAGAGGCTGGACATGGGCGAAAGGGGAAGAGAGAAAGGAGAGAGTTAAAGGCTGAGTAGAATATGAAAATGGGGAAGGAGAGAACTGTGTTAAAGATTGAAAAGTAGTAGATGCAGTATCAAGGGGGGTCTGAAGACTGGATGGTAAGGAGAAGGAGCAAAATCTGAATTGAGAGAGAGAGAGAAAAATAAATGGAAGAAAGCTGAAAGGAAAAGATAAATGCCAGAGATGTAAGGAAGTGAAGAAGACAGGAGAATAGAGAAGTGGCAGATGGGCTGGAAACCCTAAAAAGCAAGTTAAGAGAAGACTGAGGAAAGCAATAACTAGAGACTGCGATCAACATGATAAGAATAAAATGGCCAGTGGCAAAAGTAGAAAAATTAATTTTATTTTTAATTTAGTGATAGGAATATGTCAGTTTTTGAAATTTACATGTTCTATCTTTATATTTCGCACATTAAAGGGCCATATGCATCTCTTTCTATTTCCCTGATGTTTACTGTATGCAGTGGTGTAGCCAAGGGTGGGTCTTGGTGGGCCGTGCCCCTCCACTCTTGCATCAGATCACCCAATCAGCGGCAGAAAAATAGTCAACTGAGAGGAAAATTGGAGGCAGTGTCAACATTCGCACTGCTTTGTGCCCATACAGGTTAATCCCAGGCCCAGTTGGTTCAAGGTGTTGGCACCCTAGGCAAATCTTAAGCCTTATGCTCCCCCAAGCTGTCAGAATCTATTGTTCAACTTTGAATGACCTGTTTTTTGCCACCCCCCACCCCCCAAAAGCCGTCATCCTAGGTGACTTCCTAGTTTGCCTAATGGTTGTGCTGGCCCCACCTAGGCCCCACCCAGAAAATCTGCCTTGGCTGTGCCACTGATACAGAGTCTGGCTTCTTTGGGTTTCAGTTTAATTTTTGTCTACATGTGTCAATTTTTAGTTTGTGGTAATTTATTCCTTACTTGGTGAGAATCTAACTTTTTTCTGAGTGTGTTACCAAAGCCAGGTATTCTGTTAGCAGGACATTTTTATGTAGAGATCAGTAGTAATCCGGTTTATTCCGTTTTCTAAATAGGTGTATGGATATTCTAGGGCCCACTGCAATATCTACAGTGCTGATCTTTTCTGGATATGCCCCCTGTTGTGAGTTTTGGATGTTAATGCTGTCATAGTATGGTAGATTGCCTCTGTAGGTCTTAGACCATTTTTGCCAGGTTTTATATGTCGAGTACTGGTGAGGATTTATATTGCTGTAAACTGAGATGACACCAGAATCAGAAATTATTTTTGGTATGTTGAGTTCTATGGGAAATGTCCTAGTTCTGCTCTGCTCCTGTTGTTGGAAGAGGGATTTCTTTGGATGCAGAATATATGCTCAAAAAGAAAATGAGAGAACCTCAGCACAGTTTAAAACACCAAAATAAAATTAGTTATAATAATTTTATTTTATTTTTATGTTATGAATTGTGCCGTAGTTCTTGTTTTTTGATTTTGCTCCTTGTTATGTGATCACCTTGCATCTCCATGTCTTTTGCAGAGTATTTATTTACATTAAAAGCCACGCCGGTCCAAGATGGCGCCTAAATCTTTTTCCTGGGTGGTGGTTCCTAATGTGGAACCTTGCATTGTGTAAGCAAAGTTTGGGTTGATTTTCCCTAAGAACATAACTTTGCACTTGTCCACATTAAATTTCATCTGCCATTTGGACGTCCAGTTTTCCAATTTATCAAGGTCCTCTTGCAGTTTTTCACAATCCTCCTGTTTTTAACAACTTTGAATAATTTTGTGTCATCTGCAAATTTGATCACCTCATTTATTCCTATTTGCAAGTCATTGAAGAATATGGTGAAAAGCAGTGTGCCTGGCACAGATTCCTGGGGTACTCCACCTTTCTCCTTTGCGAAAACTGACCATTTAGCTGTACTCTCTGTTTTCTATCTTTTAACCAGTTTCCGATCCACAATAGTATACTGCCTCCTATCCTATGACTTTTTAATTTCTCCAAGAATCTCTCATGAGGGACTTTATCAAAGGCTTTCTGAAAATCCAGATACACTATATCCACCAGCTCACTTTTATTTTTGTAGTGCCATCAGTGCTGACTCCTAGCAACCCAGCTGCTTCTGGGTTTTCTTGGCAATATATCACCAGAAGTAGATTACCAGGCCTTTTCTTCCAAGGCAATAGAGGGTAAAGTGACTTGCCCAAGGTCACAAGGAATGCCAGTGAGAACTGAATTCTTGATCTTCCGGGTACTAGGCAGTTGCTTTAACTACTAGGATACTTCTCCACAGTTTATTCACACTTTAAAAAAATATAACAGACAAGACTTTCTTTGGGTAAATCTATGTTGGTTTTCTCCCATTAAACCATGACTGTCTATCTACATGTTCAGTAATTTTATTCTTTATAATGATTTCCACCATTTTGTCCAGTACCAACATCAGGCTCACCAGTCTGTAGTTTCCTAGATCACCTCTGGAACCCTTTTTAAAAATTGGCGTTACATTGGCCATTCTCCATTTTTCAAATACAACAGATGATGGTAATGATAGTTCACAGATTACTAATAGTAGGTCTGTAATTTCATATTTCAGTTCTTTCGGTAGCTTCGGATGTATACCATCCAGTCCAGATGATTTGCTGCTCTTTAGCTTATCAAATAGTTGTAATACATCTTCCTTGTTTATTGAGATTTGTTTCAATTCTTCTGATACATCACCTTTAAATACCTTTGTTGTGTCTCTTTGGGCTTTTCAGGTGTGATTCTGTGCTAGTTTTGTTATTTTGACAAGCACTGTGTATTTTTTGTCCTATAGGTTTTTTTAGGGTTGTTTGGGAATGTGGGGGTTAGGGATAGGGAAGTACAGTATCTGTAGTAGTGGGTAGAGACACATAAGCTCCTGAGGTTAACACTAGGAGGGAAGGTAAGCAATTTTTTAGGGGTTGTTCAGCAAAAGTTTCTGTTGTAGCATGAATCTTGGTGCATGAACTTTAGAGAAGCAGGACAGGGATCCTAATTTTATGGCTCAAATAGCCTCACTTGATGTGAGATTACTTAGTAATATATGCCAAATTTAAATGACTTACAGCTATACATATTTTTTAATGGTTTTTATCTTATTAAAACCTGGTTACAGGAAGCTGAAGGTGTCAATTTGACTGAACCAACCCCTCCAGGTTTTACTGTAATTTATCAGTCTCAGGTGGACAAAAGGGTTAGGAGTGTGGAGCTTATATTGAGGGGCATTTTCCCAGTGATGCAGGTCCCCTGTGGAGCAGTTATGGGAGCTGAAAGTCTTTTATTTAAATTGGAGGGGGAAGTTGCAGTAATGTTTCTCATGTTCTTTCAAGCACTTTGACAGTAGTTGTCTTTATTCATGGATCTTCAGGCTTTCTTATAGATGTTTCTTTTAGGTTTGGGTTTCTGGTAGTTTTACATGATTTTACTATTCATTTTGATTCTTCCATCTCAGGTATGTTGGGATTTTTGTTTACTAAAGGGTGCAAAAATTAACGCAAAGTAAATGCAAAGCCTGTGCGGTTAATGTTAATGGCCATCATCTGCCCCCTTACTGCACAGGACAGATACTGTACCTCTGCAAGCTGCCAATGCATTTACTGCAGCCCCATGTGTTAAATGGCCTCGAACCCCAGCTCAGCATCCCAACCCCTCCTATCCCTACCCCCAAGTGTCATCTTCATCCCCCCACCCTCTGGGTTTCTGTGGTGATATAGTGGTTGGGCAGAAGTGGAGGTATAAGGGCCAAAGAGATGACAGGGGTAACAGCAGTGGGAAGTACCAGGAAAGAGGTAGGTGGAGTGGGGAGAAAGAGAAGGGCTAGCTAGCCAGTCGGCAGAGCAGAGAGGAGCAAGGATAGGGCAGATAGGTCAGACAACAGGGCGTGGAAGAACAAGTGGTGCAGAAGAAGGGAGGGGGTTGGAAGGGACTGACAGGCAGGGAGGGTCTCCCGAGGCTCCTAAGTGGAGGTGACAGGAGGCAATAACAAGGAAAGCAGCCAGTGTCTCTAGGTAGTGAATTTCTTGCCTGTGAAGAATGAACTGCTGTTCAAACTTTTTCTACCCTTCTCTCCTCCCCACCTGGTCCAGCAGTGCCTGAAGAGGGTGTGGCATTATTAAAGAGCACCCAGGAAATCTACTGCTTCCCCAGGACAAGCATTGTAGAAGCTGTGTACCTTTTTTGGGAACCTTCCCGGTACTTGTGACCTGGATTGGCCACTGTTGGAAACAGTATACTGGGCTTGATGGGCCTTGGTCTGATCCAGTTTGGCATTTCTTATGTTCTTAGTGTTATCTTCCCTTCCGTTGCAGAACTTAAATTCCTATAGAAGAATTTCATCAATGTATCTCTTGTAGTTACGGATGCCTCTTACCCATGCCATCTCCTCTCTCAGTTCCTCAACTTGTTTCCTAATCTGTTATGTTTTTTTGAAAGTGTGAATAAACAGGTGGACAAAGGTGAGTCGGTTGATATTGTGTATCTGGACTTTCAGAAAGCCTTTGACAAGGTCCCTCATCAGAGACTTTTGGCAAAACTAAAGAGTCATGGGATAGGAGGCAGTATACTATTGTGGATCAGGAACTGGTTAAAAGATAGAAAGCAGAGGGTTGGGCTAAATGGCCAATTTTCCCAATAGAGATAGGTGAATAGTGGTGTACCCCAGGGATCTGTGCTGGGTCCGCTGCTTTTTGACATATATAGGTGAATAGTGGTGTACCCCAGGGATCTGTGCTGGGTCCGCTGCTTTTTGACATATTCATAAATGACCTGGAAAGTGGAATAACGAGTGAGGTTATCAAATTTGCAGATGACACAAAACTATTTAAAGTTGTTAAAACCCAAGAGGATTGTGGAAAGTTGCAAGAGGATCTTGATAAATTGGAAGACTGGGCATCAAAATGGCAGATGAAATTTAATGTGGACAAGTGCAAAGTTATGCACCTAGGGAAGAACAACCCAAACTATGGTTACACGATGCAAGGTTCCACATTAGGAACCACCACCCAGGAAAAAGATTTAGGCGTCATTGTGGATAGCATGATAAAACCCTCGGCCCAGTGTGCAGCGGCAGCCAAGAGAGCAAACAGAATGCTAGGTATTATAAGGAAAGGAATGGAAAATAAAACAAAAGATATTATAATGCCTTTATATTGTTCCATGGTGAGACCGCACCTTGAATATTGTGTGCAGTTCTGGTCGCCGTATCTTAAAAAGGATATAGCGTTATTAGAAAAGGTTCAGAGAAGAGCCACCAAAATAGTAAA
The DNA here is from genome assembly GCA_033557465.1 of Ichthyophis bannanicus. Lineage (NCBI taxonomy): Eukaryota > Metazoa > Chordata > Amphibia > Gymnophiona > Ichthyophiidae > Ichthyophis > Ichthyophis bannanicus. The sequence continues at coordinate 553,968,765 of CM066033.1, forward strand.
GGGGATGGAAGGATACTCCTATGAAGAAAGGCTAAAAAGGTTAGGGCTCTTTAACCTGGAAAAGAGACGGCTGAGGGGAGATATGATAGAAGTCTATAAATTACTGAACGGAGTGGAACGGGTAAACGTAGATCGATTGTTTACGTTATCAGAATATAGAAAGACTAGGGGACATGCAATGAAGCTACAGGGTAAACTATTTAAGACTAATAAAAGAAAATATTTTTTCACTCAATGTGTAATCAAACTCTGAAATGTGTTACCAGAGGATGTAGTAAAGGCTGTTAGTGTAGCTGGGTTTAAAAAAGGTTTGGACAAGTTCCTGGAGGAAAGGTCCATAAACCATTATTAAGAAGGGACCCAGGATATCAATGCTTGACCCAGTACAAGCATTGCGGAACCTGTGTCTTTTGGGGAAACTGCTAGGTACATATGACCTAGATTGGCCACTGTTGGAAACAGGATACTGGGCTTGATGGACCTTGGTCTGACCCAGTATGGCATATCTTATGTTCTTATGTTCCTGAGGGATTCACCCTGTAGACATCTTGCACACTGAATTGTTTCCATATCGTGAATAACAGCTTTAGCATCACAATGTTTCTCAGCCATATTTCTGCTTTTGGAGCTTTAGTATCTGTTGGGGAAAAAAATTAGAAAAAAAAGTCCTTCCAGTGTCCTTATCCTATTCTCAGCGGTCCTGTCAGTAAAAAATCAAAACTAGCCTTTGTTATCTGAAAATTAATACTTTTGATTTCCTATGTGTAGTCCTACTTGTTTGCTGCCTATGTCTTGTAGCGCTATATAAATGTTCAGTAGTAGTAGTTGGTAGTACTATTGGGGTCTGCAGTAGTTTATCTTATCTCTTCAGATTACAAAATGTGTTTATTTATCGGTGATGTATCGTATAATGTGTCTCTTTTGTAGAATTATCTCAAGGATTTATTATGATGTTATTAATCAAAAGAACCCTGAAAGATACATATTGAATTATTTCCCCAGAGAACCTAAATTTGGTCTTTAACTTCCTAATCTGCTTACTCATAAATAAAACTTTCTAAGCTAGCCCTTTAATTAAAGAATCTTTTCTATATAGCAAGAGACAGTACTGGGGTGGAAAATGGGGGATCTAACACAACTCAGCAGTGCAGTGGTTTCAAAGACAATTTGCTGTTAGACGAAAGGGGGGAAAAAAAACAGTAACAAAAGAGAAAGCCCTGTCCAAAACAGAAAATGAATCCCCTTCTGTAAACATCTACTAAAAATAAAACATTAACTTTAAGCAGCACAAAATGTTATCTAACAAAAATAGCACTTTTTAAAAAATATTTCCAGATACAACAAGCATACATGATACACTTGCCAGAAATAGGGAACTAAACCAAAAATTACATGATTAATAAAGTAGCTAGAAGCAATGACAAAAATAGTGTGGCAACGGCGCCCCCATTAGGCGGTTGCCTAGTGAAAGCGGCGGGCCATCTTGTATCTTGTGTGTTGCCTTAAGCTTCAGGGCTAAGACCTCTGAATGTGTAGTTGCGTGCAAAAAGCAGTCCAAGTGGTATTTTTGGCCAACACAGGAAAATTTATTAAATTTTTTGTTTTAAATTTCAGCTTTGCAAACAGATCTTTGTAGAAGGCTCCAACCACAACAACAGAAAAAAGGATGTTTTCTCCAAATAAACTTTCTTTACAAAAAGTGTATTTCAGCAGTGTTATCAATGAGCAGTTTCTTCCAGCTCTTTAACAAAAGAATTTCTTCTTCCAGAAACAAACATAATTGAACTAGTATTTAACAGCAGAGTCCAGCAAACCTTTTAGCTTCCCTTAGCTGCTTCAGGTTTTAACTTTAAAACACTTCTCTGCTTGTCAGCACAGAAACTAAAACTGCTGTGTTTAAACTTTCACTCAGCACAAGTTCTTGTAGCTTTAACCATGAGATTTCCTTCTCTCTCTAAAGCTTCTTAGCTACAATAATCAGGATAACTGTTTCCTGGGTTTCCTTGCTATTAAACCCTTAGCTTTTTTCAGTCAGAGATTATGCACAAAGAACATTCCATTTGGGAGTCTGTGGAGTCAGGCTCCTCTCTACAGAATTCCACCTCCATGTCTTCCTCTGCATTCCATGACTGTGGGGCTTGGACAGGTTCAGGGATTTCAGGTTTTACTTCCTTTAGAAGCTTGAACAGTCTTTCCCACTGAACTTCCCTTCTTCTCCCCGGGATTATATTAGTGCTCTCAGACTTCTTTCCCTTTAGTAAAACATTTAAAGGCTTTGTTTGCTTTACCTTATCTGTAAAAGCATTATTCCTGGCATGCGTCCCATAAGGTACAGCTTCTTCCTCAGAATCAGGTATACTTATTTCTGAGTCAGAGTCACACACATTAACTCCCTCAAACTTTCCCCTCCTACCTCTGAGCTTGACTGTAAACCTTTTACAGCAAGGGCATCTCCTAGGAGTAGCGTCCTCTGAATCAGAGCTGCCTGGGGGATCACCTTGCCCCAACCACTAGGCTACTCCTCCACTCCACTGTTTGCCTGTGCTTAAATGTTTGCAAGCGTGCTCTCTCTCCTGGCCCCACCCACAGGTGTCTCCTATCACTTCCTATAGTTGCCCTGGAGTCTGGGTGTGGCCTCAGCCTAGCTTTGCAAGTGTGGGTTTTTCCACTGCTTTCATTTTGGAACATGTGCTTAGGTGAGCCCATCCCCCTTATGGAAGAAAAAGTTTCTTTTTTCTTTGTTTCCCAGGGCTGTGCTGCACCCTCCTTACCACAATAGTCAAACTCAGGATAGTCCCCCCCCCCCTACAGCCCACCACCAAGGGAGAGGGACACCAGGAAAACCAATATCCAAGGAAAACAAAGCTTTGTTACAGACTTCCCTATATCCCTGCAGTGTTAGTGGCATCAGATATGGGGGAAATCTGGGAGCTCAGAAAAGCCTGCAACTGGGCAGGGTCATAAAAATATAGGAATTAGATTGCAGCTTAACATTGCATTTACAGGGAAACTTAAGAAAAAACTGACCACCCAGCTGCAGGACCCCAGGAGAAACTCACGCTTTTGACTCTGAGTGACCAGGCATAAATCTGGATATACGCAAACACTCAAACCTTTAAACAATACAGATCTTTTCCAAAAAAACATTTTTAGAAACCAATCCCAGTCGCTAATTAAAGTAAAAGTAAGAGCAAGAAGTTGATGGTATAAATGTCTCAAAACCAGAGTCCTCCAAAATCGCAGATAAATTAATAGAATCCACAGGTTGCATACCAGGAATAGCCCCAGACTCAGATACTGGACGGCCAGTGGGTAAATAAAATTAATGAGTGATTGGGAGCTGAAATTCAGCCGGAACCCCAAACATTTCCATCATATATGACTTAATCATTTCCTTAGCTTTCACATGAGAAAGGTTTGGGAAATTAATAAGTCTTAAGTTGGAGTATCTCGCAAAGTTCTCCAAATGTTCAATCCATGCCTTAACACCAGAAAGATCATTGCATACCACTCCTGAAGATTCTTCCATACGACCCACCAATTCCTGAAGTTGCACCACAGATGACTGTAAAGTTGTAATATCCAATGCCTGCTGTTGCAACTGAACAGAGTTCACAGATACTTGTGGAGCCAGAGCCTGAACCTTGGGAATAAGCATATCCCCCAGCTTGAGCTATGGCAGTCCAAATAGTCTCCAGAGTAAACACTGCTGGCTGACTCAAAGAAAGAGTCATAAGAGCCCCTTCTCTGGCTGCCCCTTCTGGATCCCGTGTAGCCATCGCAGCTGATGGATACACCTCCACCTGACCCTCAGTCTGACTTCGCAGCGCTGACCCGGAAAGAAAACACCTCTCTCGCTGTGTCAGGGTTGCCCCTTGAGGGAGATCCGGCTCACCGCCACCGGTCACAGCCATCACCACCCGACCCTCAACGGAGCTCAAATCCAGCATGGGAACCTTAGAGGCTGGCCACTGCCCAGGTGAAAAGCTGTCTGGCCCTGGACTACTCGACAGGCTCGCTGCCCTCAACGAGCGGTCAATAGGGCTCTGAATCACCGGTACGTTGGCAGGCTGCTGGGGAGCACGATACAGGAAAGAATACAATGTAGATTGCACAGGAAAGGGAGAGGAAGCCTCCAGGGCAGCGGAGGGCTTTCTGTTGCCTTTGGCTTTTCTCTTCCCCATGAAAGAAAAACGCTGCTCCACCGATTACAAAACTGTCGCCATTTTAGATACTCCCCCTTTTCCAAATAGCACTCTTTTTAAAGAACTTTCAGGCCAAGAACTTGTAACAGAAGTCACAAAGTACCTTGCTTGACATTAAGCCCCTCCAAGATTGGCAGTGCTTGCAAGGTAGTGTAGACTTTATTTGTTTACTTATTTATTTACAGGAATTTGATATACTGCTAATGGTATCTGGGACATCATAGTGGTTTACAACAACCTTTTAAGTTCGGAAGTTACAGAAACACAATAGACAAGGGATGCTGAAAAAACCATTAGGAAGGAGCAATGTGATAGTACAACAATTGTTTCCAAGTAAAACACTTAATTGACTCGTATGTAGGCTGTAAGAGGGGAGGAAGTAAAAGAAACCCTAGAACAGGAGAACAATTTCTCACTGGAACACCTGAGTGAAAAGCAAAGTCTTCAGATGGGCTTTGAACTTTTTATATGAGGAGACGGGGAAGCTATGTATAAAGCTAGGGGGCATAACATGAAGCTGCAAGGAGGTAAATTGAAAGGCAATGTCAGGAAATACTTTTTCACTGAAAGGGTGGTGGATGCTTGGAATGCCCTCCCTTTGGAAATGGTGTGGGGGGGGGTCTCTCTGAGCACCTTACTCCCATACCTCCTCAAGGGTGATTGGCTATGCTCCTTGGATCTGAAGGAAGCATACACACACATCCCAATCTACCCCTTACACAGAAAATACCTGCATTTCATGCTGGGTGGCCAGCGTTTCCAGTACTGGGTGCTGCCCTTTGGGCTGGCGTTGGCCCCCAGAGCCTTCACAAACAGTCTAGCAGTCATCGCTGCTTGTTTTCGGACCCTGGGGATGTTCATCTTCCCCTGCTTAGACGACTGGCTGTTAAAGGCCTCCGTGCTGGATGGCATGCGGTACTCTGCATCTGACGATAGATGTGCTTGAGCAGCTCAGGTTTGTGGTCAACTATCCGAAGTCCCACCTGCAGCAGTCGCAACAGTTTGAATTCATCAGGGCTCTCTTGGACACCATATAAGCCTACGCCTTTCTCCCAAGGGACTGTGTACAGAGGTTCTTGGAGGTGGTTTCCACCATCTGTCACAGGCGGCACACAGCAGCTCGAGGGATGCTGTGCATGTTAGGCCACAAGGCCTCCACAGTGCACATGACCCCATTGGCCCGGCTCAGGATGCATAAGGTTCAGTGGATGCTGTGTACCTAGTGGAATCAAGCCACGGGTCACCTTTAGGATCAAGTGGCCATTACAGCACCCTTCATCGAGTCTCTGTGGTGGTGGCTGGAGCCCCGCTCCGTGGTCTTCCCTTTCAGTCAATCTCACCCCAACACACTCATCACTGACGCGTCCAAACTTGGCTGAGGCACACACTTGGACATCTTGCAGATGCAGGGCCTCTGGTCAGAGGAGGAGAGCCTGCACCAGATCAATTTTCTGGAACTGTGAGTGACTACGAATGCCCTCAGGGTCTTCCAACCACACCTGAAAAACCAGGTTGTCCTCATTCAGACGGCCAACCAGGTGGCGATGTTCTATGTCAACAAGCAGGGAGGCATGAGCACGTATCTCCTGTGATGGGAGGCTGTGTATCTCAGGAAGTTTGCGGTGGCCCACAATATGGAGCTGCGAGCGACCTACCTGCCCAGGGAGCTCAACACCCTGGCAGACAATCTCAGCCGCATCCTCTAGCCCTATGAGTGGACCCTCAACAAGAGGGTGGTGAAGCGCATCTTTTGGGAGTAGGGCGCTCCAGCAGTGGATCTCTTTGCCTCACCATGCAATGTGCAGATGGATTGCTTCTGTTCTCGCATCACTGTGAGAGAGAGACTGACATCTGACATCTTCCTCCTGAACTTGGGGGTGGGCCTGCTCTGTGCTGACCCACTGATTCAACTGCTGGTGCAGACACTTCTCAAGCTCCAAGCTCCTCATTGCCCTGTACTGGTGAAGACAGCCATGGTTCTCACTGCTGCTCCAGTTCTCTTATAGGGAGCCGCTCCAGCTGGGTTGCAACCCTGAACTCATCTGACCAATTGTTGTATTGTTTCAATGTAAACCGCACTGATGACAAATAGCGCGGTATATAAGAAAATTAAATAAATAAATAAATAAATTTCTTAGGAGGATGGGACCCTTCTGCACCCAGATGTCTTGTCCCTAGCCTCATGGCTTGGATGCTGAGCGGGTAGTCCTGTCCGAACTCAACTTACCGGGGGAGGTAACAGATGTCCTCCTGGCCTCCTGCAAAGACTCCACCCATCATGCTTATGCCTTCAAGTGGCGCAGGTTCTCACCCTGGTGCATGGACAAGGCACCGGACCCTTTCTCATGCTCAGTAGAGGGCTTGCTGGAGTTCTTTCAGCATTTCTCCGATTTGGTTCCAAAGTCTAACTCTGTTCGAGTGCACCTGAGTACGATTGGAGCCTACCATCCCAGCATGAGAAGGTGCCTGAGTCACCAAGGGTGGGTGATGCCCTTAATACTGAGTCATCTGATTTGCAATGAATAGCCTGTAGTGCCATGCACATGCCAACAAGATTCTACTCAAGATCATTCAGCAGAGACTATGAGAACTACCTGAAGTGCAAGCAGGATTCAGGAAGGGGCAAGGAATGAGAGACATCACTGCAAATGTGAGATGGATCCTTGAAAAGACTAAAGAATACCAAAAAGATATGTTTTATTGACTACAGCAAGGTTTTTGACTGTGTAAACCATGAGAAACTCTGGGCAACATTAAGAAGCATGGGTATACCAGGACACCTGATAGTTCTCTTAAACAACCTTTACACTGATCAAGAGGTAATCGTTCAAACGGAACAAGGAGAACCAGAATGATTTAAAATCAGCAAAGGTGTACAACAAGGCTGCATACTTTCCCCCTACCTGTTTAACTTAAATGCAGAGCAAATCATCAGAGAATCAGGACTATATGAAGACAACCGAGGTGTGAAAATTGGTGGAAGACTCATTAACAACCTCCGCTATGCTGATGATATCACATTACTGGCTGAAAATGAAGATGATCTGAAACACTTGCTTCTCAAGCTCAAGGAACATAGTCTTAAAATAGGCTTGCATCTTAATGTAAAGAAGACAAAGATCCTGACAACCGGCAAAATCAATAAGTTCATCGTTGTTGGAGAAGAAATTGAAATAGTGGACAACTTTAACCTGCTCGGATCAATAATCAGTAAAGAAACGACAAGCAGTCAAGAAATCTGACGATGCATTGTTCTTGGCGGAATGGCTATGAAGAACCTAGACAAGATTCTCAAGAGCAGAGATGTCTCTCTCCATACAAAGATTTGACTTGTTCAAGCCATGGTATTTTCAATAATGTATAGATACAAACGTTGGATAGTGAAAAAGATAGACAGGAAGAAAATTGATGCTTTTGAATTTATTTATTTATTTTATTTAAACGTATTTCTATACCGCCTTATCCTGCAATCAAGGTGGTCTGAACAGCAAACAATCAATAAGATACAGTGTATAGTGTGCACATGCAGTGAGTAGTGTATGTGTGTGAGTGTGTCTGGACATTGATTCTTGTGCTATTTACAGCGTGCGCTATTTACAATGCTATGGGTATCAGTTCCTTGCTTAATTACAATTATAGTGACATGGGGGAATTGAGATGTCTGTTGCATGGTTTAAGTAATGTCACCATAGTGTTCTATGAAGAGGGTTGTCTTCAGTAGTTTCCTGAACTCCTTAAGGTCTGTTGTTGAACGCAGTTCGTCGGGGAGGGCATTCCAGATTGTTGGTGCCGCCTTTGATAAGGCTCGTTTTTCGATGTCCTTGCGTACCCTGTTGATATCTTTAGGTGTGTTGACACGGTTGGATGTGCCTCTTCTTCTCGGTCTTGTGCTGTTGTCTGGTTGTATGAGTGGATGTAGGCTGAAAGCTGATGATTGATGTTTGATTTTGAAAATGTTTATGATTGTCTTGTATCTAATGCGGGCACTGATAGGCAGCCAGTGGAGCTCTTTTAGGGTGGGTGTGATGTGTTCTTGTCTTGTGGTGCCAGCAATTATGCGTGCTGCAGTGTTTTGTGCCAGTTGCAATGGTCTTAGTGTCTGTTTCGTTAGACCTAGATAGATTGGGTTGCAGAAGTCTAGGATTGGGGTTATTAGTGCTTGACAAACTGTGCGGAAGTGTTCTTGAGTGAGGAGGGGCTTGAGGCGGCGTACTAGTCTCATCCTGTGGTATGCATTTTTGGTGGTTCTGCTGATGTGGGACTGAAGGTTAAGTTCTTTGTCCATTGTCACTCCGAGGTATTTCACTTCTGATTGTATGGGTATGGTTGTGGTGCCTATCTTGATGTCATGGGGGGGGGGGGATGAAGTCGGAGTTTCGTGTGATGATTAGCGCCTCGGTCTTGCTGTAGTTTATGGTCATGTTGTTGTCTTGAAACCAGGTGTTCATATGTATGAGACAGTCTGTTATCTTGGTGTGGTCTGGGTTGTCGAGGGTGATTGTTGTGTATATCATTATGTCGTCCACATAGATTGTGTATTTTACCCCGTGCTCTTTTATGCTGCTGCATATTGGTTGGATGTAAATGTTGAATAAGAGAGCTGATAGTGCGGATCCTTGGGGTACGCCTTGCATGACTTTTATGGGTCGGGATGTGTTGGGCCCAAACTTGACCTGTATCTGTCTGTCCATTAGGTAATTATGGTACTGGCGATGAATACTGTGTACATCATGGACTACCTGAAGAACAAACCAGTCAGTACTAGAGGAGATCAAAACTAAGCTTTCCTTAGAAGCTCAGATGACAAGACTTCGACTTTAATACTTTGGACACATCATGCGAAGAGAGAAATCATTGGAGAAAGACATAATGCTTGGTAAGGTAGAAGGTCAACGTAAAAGAGGAAGGCTGACAATGAGATGGATTGATACAATAACAGCAGCTATGTGTGCCACTCTATCAACAATGAGTTGCCTGACTGAAAGCCGAACACAGTTTAGGTCAACTGCCAGAGGGTCACCATGAGTCGACACTGACTTGATGGCACTTAACAGTAACAAGTGCCAAAACTTCTGAAGCACTTAGACATCCTTTGGAAATGCAGCCTGTGATAAGGAAGCTTATCATAGTTCAAGAAGAAATAATACGAGAGGTGAATTGGCTCTGAATAAGCAACCTGTGCTGGCTGGTAAAAGCACTAAAACAGAGTGTTTACCTAAAAGACTACCAGACCCAGAATGCACTGGTTTACAGAAAGCCTCTAGGAGAGCTGAAGTAGGGAAACGTGTGCCTAATCAGAGAAGCAATGATGTAATCCCTAATCACACATCTCCTAGAGCAGGGCTTAATTCAGAACACCTGCAGTGTGCTAGGGTGGAGCAGCCATCTAGGCACTTTAAAGCTAGAAGAAATTCATCGGACAGACAGCAAGGACAGCAAGGACAGCAACGGGAGCTGGAGAAGGAGAGACTGATCATGAACAGAAGGAAGAACAGCAAGACGTCCAGAAGGCCTAAGAAAGGAGCCCAAAGCAGTACGTATGCTGGGAGAGATTCCTGGGGCAAGCATTCTTCATTGGACTGGAAGAAGCCAGAGGCTTGGAGATATGCAGCCAGGAACCCTCGGACAGCACCTGTAAGGGAGACGGCTGCATCTACAGAAAGAAGGAGCTCTAATACCTATTTAAGGAGGTATGGGAAAAGAGACCTGAAGTCCAGAGATTCTGACTGGAGAGCTGGGCACAGATGTTTTGCTACCTACTGGCCAAAATACCCAGAGAGGAAACCTAATGGCAACGTGATCTCAGGTATGAACTCTGATCTGTTCCCTAGCTTTGCACAAGGAAGACAGCAGGGAAACAGTTTCTATCCTGGTAGAGATCAGTTAGAGAAATCCTCTGAGCCAGTGTTTGGAAGTGATCCTATGATATTTCAAGAGCAAGGGGAAATATCAAAGGAGGAAGTAGAATGATGGATTGTTCTCTTTCTAAGCTGCTGTTCTAAAGAAATCCTCAGATAAGGATCAAACACCAAAAGGAACTGTACTGATTTTTAGCTTCCCAGAAAATTTTCTTTGAGAAAAAGCTTTGGGGAAAGTTGGAGCCACGTGGAGAGAGGACCAGCAATGGTTTGCAGCTGGTTAAGCACCTGTGATTAGAGCAAGGCACAAGTGCACGTGGGACTTTGGAAAAAAGCTTCTTCTCTGTGTGAAAGGAAGAAAGCTGTTTTTTTTTATAAAGAGAATTTTCCTTTTGGGTTTATTTTTCATTCCAGCACTGCTAAGAAAGTTTATTAGCAGGGGCTAGAAGAAAGACCTTTTCTGTTGCATCAAGGTCTTTACTAAGTTGTTGCATAGGTAATTCAGTTGCCTTATTTGTTTTGTTTCTGGAGAAATTATCCTGTTGATGTTACCAAGCATATCTGTGCGAGGGAATAACACCCCATAAATAAAATCTGTTTTCTGCTTTACACTCGAGCAACTACAATTCTTTATTCTTGTTAAACGGCTAGTTTTGTGTGATTGAACTACAAGACCCACAATCCTTTGCAAGTCAAGTAAATTCATGTCCTTGCCAAGATTGTGGAACTTTCACAACAAGCACCCCCGTTTACAAGCCTTTTAATAGATCAGGGTGTGTCGGGTGGGCACATTTGTTTTAGAAAGAAGTGCAAAGATGAAGCTCACAGTAAATATACTATATCTGAAAAGGTGTAGCTAAATTACCATGTACAGACTGATGCAGAAAGCCGTTGCTGAAGTCATGCGCTATAAGCTGTGTACGCTTTTCAAAGTGCACCGATAGCGTGAGGCTTCTGTGCCAGTATGCAGCTAAGGTCATAAATGTAAAAGAGCTATGCGCAATATTTAGCCGTAAAGTTGAAAGGAGGAGAGCCAACACATGCGCAAGCAATAGACACACTACAAGTGGTTGTGTACACATGCACATAAATGTCAAATGCTCACATAATGTGTACAGGACATGCAAATTCTTTTGGCGCTCACACCATAATAATCATCGCTATTTCACCCAAAAACAATATTTTATGAAATCACAACAAACAGCCCTAAAATAGAAGATAAATAATATAAAAGAGTCCAAAAAACAAACAAGGATAAGAAGCAAAAAACTTTTCTTCTTGAACGCTGAACTTTTGCTTATCTGCTGAAACATACATGCAGAAAATTTTCATGTTGAAGCTAACTGTTCACCGGTACATACCCTGAAAAAGTCTTTCCCTACATGTGCAAAATACTTGTCATCTCAGACCATACGTAGAAATATTGGCGCTCTTGGAGGCCATCCTTTATGCGTTTCTCTGCATTGGGCGCAGACTTTATTAGCATTCTATTTTAATCCATGCAACTCATTTGCATATTATTTAAATATGCGTGGAGCCCAATTCCAAGAAGGTATGTTTGGACCATTTGGACGGCGCCAGGCAGGACGGGCCTCTTTGGACCTGATTCTGGACCACAAAAACAAAATGTTCCCACGGTAGCCAGAATAGGGCCCAAGGTTGGCCAGGTGTGATCCTGCTGCCTGCAAGGGCATCCTCCCTGCAGGCGCTCCCGACTCGGCATTTCTGGCCCCTCTATTCCCCGCCACCCGACCCATGGCTGGCCTGCGGGGGCCTGGATCGGGTGGCGGGGACCTCCTGCACCTGGCACCAGCCTCGGCCCCAATCATGCATAAAATGCTGCTTATACCACCTTTAAGGTGGTATAAGCAGCATGTCCCCATGAGCCCAGCCCATGCTGCTGGTCGGGCCCGCCCCTTCCTGCCCCCCACCGTCTCTCCCCGTCCTGATGCAGGGGACATATAGGGAGAGCTGGTGAGGGAATAGGATCCAGACGGCTTGCAGCCCTGCAACCTGCTTTTGAGAATGACCTCCTTGGCATTGCTGTGTGTGCACACTTGCTGTTTACACACATGTCAATCTCTTTTCTGCATTTGGCATGGTGGAATGTGTGTGTATAAGTTGCATTAAATGCATGCAAAGGGCATGCTAGTCTTTCTGCTTCGGCTTGCATGTGATTTTGCCATTATCTCATATTGCAATGTTAATGCACATAACATTGCCTCCAACCCCACACTAGCTTGTCAGAATAACCCTTCTGATTTCCATGATATTTGCTTTTCATTTGCACTAAAACTCAAATAATGAGCGGCGCATTAAGATGTTATTTTAATGTAATTGGCTTCAAACGGCTTAGTAACACTATCTCTGTGTTTACTTTCATGTGTGTCTGTGCAGGGACAAGTTTATAAAGAAGCTATTTGAATTGTAAAATGCTGTTCTACATGTTGAAGTCACTTAAAAAAGTGTGCCTTACGGGAGTAATTATCTAACAGGACATCTATGTGAGAAGTCCAAAAAAACCCTATTTCAGCACTCTTTTATAAAGGCAATGTAAGTGCTTGTGTGTCTTACCAACCCCAATAGCATGGAAATGCCCACACGCATGGACCGTTATGCTCCTGTTCTGGGAGTCTCTTACTAAGGGGCACTAGCTGTCAGCGTGTGCAGTGAAGGTGCACCGGAGAATGCATTGACAGCTAGTGTAGGGCCATGACAGCATGGGCCAGTTTCTAGGCTAACTGTGATTTGTGCATTGGGGTGGTAAGGGGGCGGGTTAGGAGTTGAGAGTGGGCATGGTGAGCACTGCACAGTTAGCACAGGGAAAATACGATGCGCTAACTGCGACCCTTGCAATTAGCGTGGGTTCACCTAACACCGCCTCAGTAATTGGAGTTAAGTGCACCTGCGCTATTATTTGTGTGCCTTGTTAGGGCACAGGGCTCTGCATTATCTGCTGGGAACATGCTTTCTTTTCTGCCAACAGTTAACACGGTGGTGTTGCATCTAACACGCCATGGTTTTGGTGCTATTGTTGCATTAGGTGCAACACCATAGCACCCTTTAGTAAAAAGGCCCCTATGTGTATATCTGAATATCTTATAAAATTGCAACTCTGCCTCTGCTACACCCAAACTAGGTCCCCTGGAATGTGCAGTTATGTTGCTTTAAAATATTTGTATTGCTTGACTGTGCAGGTAGTTAGAAATATTTTTTGAATTTATAAGCCATCATTAATTTCCACACAGCTTCTGCTATGACCGTTTGGATATTGTAAATGTTTTGCATAATAAGCTTTCTATTTTTTTAGAATAATTAGATTTCTTGATTGAAGTCATAATTTAGTTTGTAGTATTTTTGGTTCCACATCACTTATTCCAGAACACTGCTATGTGGTTCCAAAAATATATGCAAAATCTGTCTTAATATCATTTCATACATAATTTCGCAATCTAGCAGTTGTATTTATAAAAATGTATAGTTACAACAAATGATAGTTCTGCAGCTTTGGTGTGCTATACATAGGGACATTTTACTAACGTGTGCTAGCTGTTAGCATGAAGTTTAGTGTGTGGTAAACACCCTGCTCTAACAGCGTGGAGACCTCTGCTAAAGATCCCATGCTAACTGGTGTGCGATCAGGCAGGGACTGGGCAGTTTGTAGGCAATACGTGGGAGTGGAGGGCACGTTGCAGTTAGCGCAGGTATTTTGGGTATGGGTACACTTAATGCCCCTGCTGCTCCAGCTCTCTCAGCAGGAGCTCTATGGCTGGGCTGGGCCCCAGACTATCTCACAGGAGGACGGGAACTTGCTATACCCCAACGTCGGGTTCCTGGCTCTCAGGGCATGGATATTGAATGAGTAGTCCTTGCGGGACTCAACCTGCCCAAAAATGTTACCGAGGTTCTTCTAGCTTCCTGCAAGGCTTCAACGCGCAGGTCATATGCAATTAAGTGGCAAAGATTCTCCTCCTGGTGTGCTGACCAGGCACTAGATCTCTTCTTCTGCATGGTGGACAAGCTGCTGGAGTACCTCCTGCACCTCTCAGACTCAGGTCTTAAAATTCGGTCAGAGTCTACCTGAGCACGATCGGGGCCTACCATCGTGGCTCTGAGGGTGGCCCATCTTAGCTCAGGCCTTGGTGGTTCACTTCATGCGGGGCTTGCTCCTCTCTAAGCCTCCTTAAAAGCCACCAGCTGTGGCTTGGGACCTTAATGTGGTTCTAGTACAGCTCTTGTCAGCTGTGTTTGAGCTGTTCACTTACTGCCCTCTGACATTCCTGACCTGGAAGATCCTGTTCCTAATGGTGGTCACTTAAGCATGTCTTGTCAGTGAAATCCAGGCCCTGGTGGCTCACCCGCCATAAGCCAACTTCTATCACAATAGGATGGTCTTGTGCACACATTCACATTTTCTACCAATGGTGGTGTCTGCTTTCCACCTCAATCAGTCGATTGTTCTGCCGACTTTCTTTCCCAGGCCTCATGCCAATAGAGGAGAGGCGCACTACACATATTGGATTGCAAGCGAGCCTTGGCCTTCTACCTTGAGCAGATGAAGGTCCACCATAAGTCCACCTAGCTGTTTGGTTTTTTTGACCCTAGCAAACTGGGGACTGCTGTCTCCAAATGCACTCTGTCGATTTAGCTAGCAGACTGCATCTCTTTCGCTTATGCCCAGGCAGGCATGAGCCTTTATGGTCATATCACAGCTCACAATGTCCGAGCCATGGCGGTGTCGGTGGCCAACTTGCGCTCAGTCGTCATGAAAAAGATTTGAAGGACTGTGACGTGGTCTTCCATCCACACATTCACAACTCATTACTGTGTGGATGCGGATTCCTAACGCGACAGCAACTTCGGCCAAGCTGTACTCCGGCATCTCTTTGGGAATTAGATTCCAACTCCTTCTGTCCGTCCAAGCTGTCAAAAAGCATATCCTCGGTGATGATGTAACCTGAAGATGCTGAATCAGTCGAGTCCCCTAGAGGGACTACCCGCGCTGTTGTTGTTTCTCCAGTTTTGTTGCCCCTGTTGGACTTTTGGCCGCCTCGGTTTTCGGTAGCCTGTAGCTTAGGGGTCCCATATGTGGGGACTTCCTTCCTTCTTGTCCACACTATTCCTTAATATTACTCCTGCTGGAATGCTGCACACAAAATTCAAAATTTTGTGTCAAAAGTTCTGAATTATGCAAAATTCTGCATGCTTTGTTTATAATGATAACAAAGCATATTGTTTTTGAGTGATTCTTAATATAAAATACAATACAGAAATAATTCAATTTTTTTTACTTTTTTATGATATTTTATTGTGTGCAGAATTCCAGCAGAAGTACAGTGTCCTGGGCATGATATTTAGGCCCCTCATCTGCTAGAGATTTAAAATCCATAATCAAGAAATTACAAATAATCCTCTGCTGAACCGGGAGCCAGTGCAGGGATGAAAGGAGTGGCCCTTTCTCACCTCTTACTACTGGTAATGATCTGGACTAACTGGAATTGGGTCAGTATTTAATTAGATAGACCCATATAAAGAATATTGCAATAGTCTGTATCAGGATTCAATAAATCTGAGGTACCAGACTGCAATGGCTACTAGAAATTGCTCCCTCTGCCTGGGATTTTGTTGCCCTGTTTTGTTTTTACCTCGGCTGCTGAAATAGGCTTTTCCTCTTCTGTGAGTTTGAGTTGCATGGCTCAGGAACTACTTCGCTGGCCTAGGGGGTCTCAAGAACCACGAGAGCAGCGTGGGAGTTCTTGCACTGCCCTGATGAAACTCGCAGAGAACCACGTGGTGGAGGGAAGAAACTATTATTCTGACAGCAGAGACGTGGTGAGCTCTGTAATCAAGCAAGGGGGCTCTATTAAACTGAAAGCTGCAGGCTAGCCTCGCTCACTTATCACGGCTAATTTAGTAGCTCTATAAAGTAAATATCTTTACTGTCTCAAATAAACTGTCTGATGAAGCAGGAACTCTCAGTGGCAGCATCACAGAACAAAGCATAAGCATGTTATCCAAGTTATTACTCCTGTTCTATGTAAAGCATAAGCATGTTATCCAAGTTGTTTTCTCCTGTTCTATGTGAAGCCAAACAGTTTGTTATGGTCATTTTGTTGTATGTAAACCGCGCTGACAATAGTGCGGTATATAAGAAATTGTAATAAATAAAATAATAAATAAACTTACTCATCAAAACAAGGGTCACAGACTTGTCTGTTAATAAAGTGGACATTAATGCATTTTATTCTATTTAACAACCAAAGTACAGGCAAACAATGGGTAGCTTTCTCCACAAGGCAAACCAATGCCATTAAGAGATGTGGGGTGGGGGGGATGGGGGAGAGGTTATGTTGACATTTATTGTAGGTCTTTAATTTAAAATAGATCTTTGAAGTTGATATCTTCATAAGCAGTGGAATGGGGTGGGTCACAGGGGCCATGGTTGCATCAATATTTTTCCTAACACAGTGCTAGCAACTAGAGGGCTTGGGAGTGGGGCCTGAGATTGATTTGTTTGGCCCTTCCAGCCAAAAGGGTGTTCCACTGCCCCTGGATATCTTGTTGTATGTGTTAAGGATGACTCTTCGTGATCCAATAAAGGTTTAAATAGGAAATAAAAATGAGTTCCATTAAAATAATCATCCTATGGATAGCAATAGATGCAAAATGATTCAAGCTGGCCTCCCTAGGGGTGATCTGGGATAGTAAGCTATCTTTTCTACCCGATATTTCTCGCACCGTTCACTTATCATTTGTCGTGCTGCATAAAATAAAGTAATTGAAACCTTTCCTGGACTCGGGCTCCAAAGTCCTGGATTCATGCTCTTGTGATCAATCGTATAGATTATTAAACTCTTACTTTCAGGAATTCCTCAACACCAATTAAAGAGACTTCAGCTAATGCAAAATGTAGCTGTTAAACTTATATACAGTATAAGTATCAATCCATCTCATTGCTGGCCTTCCTCTTTTGCCTTCTACCTTGCCAAGCATGATATCTTTCTCTAATGATCTCCCTCTTCGCATGATGTGTCCAAAGTATGAAAGTCGAAGTCTTGTCATCTGAGCTGCTAAAGAAAGCTTAGGTTTGATTTCCTCTAGTACTGACTGGTTTGTTCTTCGGGCAGTCTATGGTATACACAGTATTCATCGCCAATACCATAATTCAAAGGCATCAATTTTCTTCCTGCCTATCTTTTTCACTGTCCAACTTTCACAACCATATGACGTTATTGAAAATACTATGGCTTGAACGAGTCAAATCTTTGTATGGAGAGAGACATCTCTGCTCTTGAGAATCTTGTCTAGCGCCCTCATAGCCATTCTGCCAAGAGCAATGCATCATTATTGATCCAAGCAGGTTAAAGTTGTCCACTATTTCAATTTCTTCTACATCAATGATGAACTTATTGATTTTGCCAGTTGTCAGAATCTTTGTCTTCTTTATGTTAAGATGCAGGCCCATTTTAAGACTATGTTCTTTGATCTTGAGAAGCAAATGTTTCAGATCATCTTCACTTTCAGCCAGTAATGTGGTATTATCAGCATAGCGAAGGTTGTTGATGAGTCTCCTACCAATCTTCACACCTCTGTCAGGGTCTAGCCCATCTTTGAGGGGGGTGCACAGACCGGGAGAGTCAGCCTACTGTGGCGACCAATCCAGACTTCCTGGATTTCTTGCAGGCAGGCTTCAAGAAGGGCCTGTCCGCCAGCTCCTTGAGAGTTCAACTGGCAGCGATTTTGTGTTATAGGGGAAGGGTCCAAGGGAAGTCATTGGGGGAACACCCAGACGTTTCCAGTTCCTGAAGGTGGTGGGGCCTGCCCTGGGATCTCAATCAGGTACTAGAGTCTCTGGCGGGGGAGCCTTATGAACCAGTGGGGCAGGCTTCCCTGAAGGACTTGATCCTCAAGACAGTGTTTCTGGTGGTGATTTGCTCAGCGAGATGGATCTCGGAGCTGCAGGCCCTGTCAGCCTCCATTTCTTTCATTTTTTAAGGAAAAGGTGGTCCTCCAGATGGTGCCCTCTTTTTTGCACAGGGTGGTATCGGCCTTTCATGTGAGTCAGCTGGTCTCCCTACCGTCGCTGGTGAGGGTGAGAGAGGAGTCCACGGATGCGCGTCTGCATTGGTTGGATGTTCGGAGAGTGCTAAAGAGCTACCTAAAGAGGACTGAGGTGTTCCACAGATCGGAACGGCTGTTTGTTTTGTTCGGAACATAAGAACATAAGATATGCCATACTGGGTCAGACCAAGGTCCATCAAGCCCAGTATTCTGTTTCCAACAGTGGCCAATCTAGGTCATATGTACCTAGCAGTTTCCCCAAGGGACACAGGTTCCACAGGTCCCTTCTTAAGACCGCACAAAGGAGAAGCAGCAGCCAAGGCTTCCATTTCCAGGTGGATTAGGGAAGCTATTGCTTCAGCATACATTTTGAAGGGCAAGCCTGTTCTGGTGGGCTTGCGGGCCCATTCCACACGAGCCCAGGCGACCTCATGGACGGAGTTTATTCTAATGCCACCAGTGGATATATGTAGGGCGGCAACGTGGTCTTCCTTGCATACTTTTGTTAAGCATTATTGTTTGGATGTCCAGGTGGCGGGAGATGCAGGTTTTGGCAGAACGGTCTTACGGGCCGGTCTCGCAGGTTCCTCCCGTTGATTGAACTCCTCTGTTACGTCCCAGAGGTGCAGGACTGGACTGGAGGGATGACTAGGAAAGAGTAATTAGACCTTACCTGCTAATTAGCATTCCTGAAGGAACTCCAGTCCAGTCCCAGATCCCGCCCGGAGTGCTCTGTATAAAGATACTGCTGAGGTGACCCCAGCCCGAAGAATAAGATTCAGGGGTTGGCGGGTCAGGAATTTGTTCTGCACACCTTGTAAGGCAGAGGCAGTGGGGGCGGAACAGATGAACTGACTGCCCTTCACTATTTCGCCTCGATGGCGAGTCAATTCTCAGGTAAGCCTCCTCCTTTTCGGGGGGTCCCTTCCAGGAGGAGGGGGGAAGTGGGTTTGTGTTTGAAGTTCTAGTTAGTTGATTGATCTACTTAATTGCCTCTCCACGGAGTCTGCTTTGTCAATAGGATACTGGAGCTGGTGGGAGGTGCCAGTGTCATCAAAAGGATGATGTGCTCAGTTTCCAAGCTGCTAGAAGGGGAGCACAACCTAGAGGTGCAGGACTGGAGTTCCTTCAGGAATGCTAATTAGCAGGTAAAGTCTAATTACTCTAAAGTCAACCTCAGCTGACTCATCATCCATCTGAAACGTTTTGCCCGGAACACCAGAAAACACAAAAGGGTCTCTGCTAGAAGAAGGTTTTTTGGACCAAACAGATGGCTCATTGGTAGCATCAGTGATATAACGTTTGGATTCAGACTCTGATCTGACGCAACTGTCACTGCCCGTGTAGTCAGCATCCAAAAATCAGAATCATTTCTGAATCTGGAGAAAGAGATGAACTATTGTTGGCTAAAACTGTTACATCGTGGAGGAAGAGAGGGGCTTGTGAACTGCTCTGTGTTTCTCCTACTTGCTGCTGTTCCTGGTTTCCCGTGCAAGCAGTCAGTGTTCAGCTGTGATTGAGGTGGACCCTCCCCCCAATCTATATATTTTCTCCGGCCTTTGGCCGAGGGTTGCTGCCTTCAGGTCACGTATCGAAGGGGTGTGACCAAAGGGGCTGGACACTCCCCTTTGGCACCCCTTCGGCGTACCAACGGCATGTTTGAGTTGGTGGATGTTAGTGACTATCGGTGAGATGGGGAAACGGAAAAACAAAGGAGGAGGGGTAAAAAATGGACTTTGGGACATCTTTGGCAGATAAAATTGTTGGTCCACTAGATAAACATTTAATTTCTTTGCAGAGTGGTCAGCCCTTCCCCGATGGAGCTTTTTTAAGCACCGGGGGTTCCGACGCCGCCACCTCACCATCTGCCTGTGTTGTCATCAAAGTTATTGGGAATTGGTTCCTCTAGGGAGGTAGCTGGAGATACTCAGGTTTTAATTCCAAAGTCTATTAATTTTATAGAGTCTCCTGTGGTTGTGATGGCTCTCTTGAATGGGGAAGTCACACTTAAAGATTTGTGGGGTGCGATTAGTGCTATTGATGTTAAACTTTCTTCTACTTTAGTTTTATTATGTACTTTTACTCAGGTGCTGTGGAAAAGATTTCTAAAGTGAATGCTAGGTTATCTATGGTGCAAAATTCAGTGGTCCAAGTGGAAGCTCAGGTGCAGTCGGTTTCGACTGCGCAGGTGGCTTCGATTAAGGATTCATTGATGGTTCATGCTCTCATTGAGGCATTGAAAAATGCCTCTCAAGCCTGTAATTTGCGCTTTTTAAACTTTCTAGTTACGCATTTATTAGCACCAGAAATTCTTACTAAATATTTTACTGAGATCTTGAAGTTGCCTCAATCTGTGGATATTGTTCAATTATATTATGTACCCTCTAAAGTTTGGGTGGCTTCATTGGATGAAGGGAAGTTTGATTCCCTTTGTCCAACTGTAAGCCAGAATCTTACTGAATTTTTGAAGGACTCTTCTGATATGATCACAAAAAGAAACAGCTTATTGGTTACCTTTGCTACTGTGGCAGTGAAGGCAAAAATCTTTAGGTTATACTTTAAGTATAAGGATGTTCCTTTTTGTGGTCAGAAAATAAATGTATTTCCTGATGTGACTAGATCAACTCAAGCATGTCGGAAACAGTTTCTTGCTTTGAGGGAGAGAATTCTTTCCCTGGATGCAACATTTTATTTACGATTTCCTTGTAAATGTCTTAGAACGTTACAGGGACAGTCCTAATGTTTTCCTTGATGTTTCTCATTTAGAAACGTTCTTGACTGATAGGCAGAAATAGAATTGGGCTGTGTTGGCTGGAAATATAGAAATCCTCCTAAATATGGTGCATTTTTGTGCCTAATTGTTTTTTATTTATGTGGGTTATTTTTGACGATGTAAATTCCCCAAGATGTGGGCTTGAACATTTTTTCTTTTGATTTGATCTAATATGATAGTTTTCTTTTCTCAGTGGATTGTATGATGTTTTTCCTTTTTAAAGTGGAAATGTACAATTTGCAAATTCTATAAATAAAGAAAAAAAACAGAATGTAAGTGGTTAAGAAAGGTGCCATTATGTACTGATTTCTTAACAGTATGTCTACCAGAAATACAGGCGTTTTTATGGATTTTTATAGTTTTATTTTTTCTTTTTAAATCTTTTATTGGTTTGGGTTCTTGGGTTTAGTCCTCTGGCACAGTTTTTTATTTATTTATTCATTTTATAAAGGCATACACATATGGACTGGACAATAGAAGGACTTAAAAGATTCCGGTCTGTAGCATTAACTATGGCTGTAATGCTCCGTGAGTAGGAGTTCGGGTATTTGCACATACCAGTGCAGTTAAGGTTGTACGGTGATGGTTATAAGCTTTCATCTGTGTTACTTTAATTTTTATTTTTTATTTTATGATTTCGCTTGACTGGTTCCTTTGGGACACATTTCTTGGGTCCTGCACCTTTCTTTTAGGAGGTTTTTCTTATTTTCTCTTTTATTAGTTTGGTTTTCATTCCTTGGTACTGTTATTTATTCATTTATCTTTTAAATGTATACAGATACGATCTGGTTAATAGGAGGAGACAATAAAAGATTCTGGTCGGTAGTAATAACAATTCAAGGCTATAACGGCTCCTTGAGGAAGAATTCGGGTTTAAATACGGTATTTGCATATACCAATGAAACAAAGGTCGAACTGCGCGATGGATTATACAATTGTTACTATTTGTGGAATTTTACATGTTTGGCAAGTTTAAACCAGAATGTAAGTGTTTTAATAAAGGTGCCATTATGTATTGATATCTTAACATTATGTCTACCAGAAACATAGGCGTTTTTAAGTTTTAGGGTTTTATTCTTTTCTTCTTGATTTCAGTTCTCTGGCACAGTTATTTATTTATTTATGTATTTTATAAAGGCATACACATATGGATTGGACCATAGAAGGAATGAAAAGTAAGAGTTCCATTATTTGCACATACCAGAGCAATAAAGATTGAATGACAGGAGGAATTATACATTTGTTACCACTCGTGGGAATATGGCATGTTCAGAGAGTGGACATATTTATATCAGAATGAAAGTGTTTAAGAAGGGTGCCATTATGTAATGGATATCTTAACAGTATGTTTTACCAGAAAAAAATATGTTTTTATGGATGCTTTTAAAGGGGTTTTATTACATGGGACCAATGGCTGAACTTCATCATTTTAATTGAAATTGGAAATATGTTTATCTCCCTCGCTGGCCCATCACAACGCGGTTTCAGCATATAAGGACAGCATTAAGGGAATTCTCCGCTTTGTAGTATGAGAAGGTCGGCTGATGCTGACTTTCCTGCAGAGATAAATAATCTGGACAGTGCAAGTGTGGGCGTTTTTGCAGCTCGAATTCTAGCCGAAATCCATACTGTGGGAAGGCACTATGTGAGTCTTTAAGTAGTTTCAAAAACAGGTATGATTTTTTGCGTTTGTACCAAATTAGGAACACTGTATTAGCCCGCTAATATGTACAATGGAATTTGAAGCGGATGGGCTCAGTTTCATCCCAATTTGTAGCACCTTTAGTATGTAGCTCCTGATCCTTGCAAGATGCTTTTTAAACAACCTGTTGGTAGTTTTGTATTAAGCTTTTCTTATAAGGGTTGTTGTTGGGAAGCATAAATTATCAGTTAAGTGTTCATGCATTAGGGGCTTTTAGAAACAATTGGTGAGGTGTTGTTTACGTTCAGATTTGAGTTTATATTAGTTGCCCATAGCTACTATTTTTTACAGCTTAGTGTTATAGCCAAGCCAGGGTTTAATAACACACATAATCATATTTAAAAAACATTTTTTGGGTTGGATTGTCACCACTTAGTTTTGCTGGTCACTCCTGCTTCGTGCACACAGAATTTGATAATATTGTTAGCACTGTTTATATTGTTTTCTTCCTTCCTCTCCCTATAGCTTACAAGACAGCACAGAAGGGATCATAGTCAGAAGGAATTTTTCCTTTACGGTTTGTAATGATGATTTTTGGTCGGTTACATGTCACATCCCTTGTTTTCTTCTTTGTGGTTTAGGTTTGTATTTTTTATGCGAGTTTTTCTATATGATCCCTTGTATGTTTAGAGGGTTTTAGATAATATAATATAATAATTTATTTTTTTATTTATTTCTGCTTTTATTTAGCTGTAGCATTATGTCCCGTGATATTTGTTCAGTTTTTAGGGACTTTCTGTTGTTGATAATGATATTTTATGTGATTGTTTAATGTATTTTTATAATTTTGTGTATTCATTTATTATGTATTTTTATTTGTTTATTATTTATTTATGATTTTAGTATGCCAAGAGAACCCCTGAGGAAGGTTTTACTGAAACACGGCCTGTGTCGGGTCAGCTTGGCTGTTAATCCCCTGGTGGGGTTTGTATTGCACCTCTGTTCAAGTATCTCAATAAAGTTGTTAGCCATTTACCACATCTGGATTGGGTTTTCATTAGTTTACGTGGTACCGTGCTTTTTTTGTTGGACTTTGAAATCTCATTGAACCTAAAAGATGTAATAGAACAAATTGATAAAGAGCAGCAAATCACCTGGAGCATATGGGATACACCCAAGAGTGCTGAAAGTGCAAAAATGAAATCACAAAACTAATATTAGTGATTTTTATTTAGTTAGTTAACAGGTCTTATATACCACTTTCTCTAATCTCAAAGTTCTTTACAATTAACAAAAGTGACTTAACTCGAGGAGTTAAGGTTTACATCGAACATAGGGGACAGCATCAAACAAGGAAGTTTGGTTACAAGCAATTTGGGAGTAGGGCAACAAGTGGGTAATTTAACTGTGTGCATGAGTTCTTTTTATAGGGGATTTGGTTTAGGTGTTAGTGTCTGCAGGAAGAGGTGGGTCTTTAGCTTCCTTCTCAGGTCCTGGATGGTCTGGGCTGATCTGATGGGTTCAGAGAGTGTGTTCATATTGTAGGTGCGAAGAGGGTGAAGGCTTTGTTGCTGGTATGTTGTGTGCTTTTAGACTTGAGAAGAGGGATTGCTAGAAGTTTTTGGTTAATGCTTATTTGTGATCTTGTTTTGGGAACTTTGTCAATGAGAGATTTGAGGCAAGAGGCTGATTGGTTATGGAGTATCTTAAATATTGTGATGACGACTTTTAACCTATTGTTTAAATTGTCTATAGTGCCAGAAGAGAGAAGGGTGGCCAATGAAATGCCTAGTTTTAAAAAGGACTCTGGGAGTGATATAGGAAACTACAGGCCAGTGAGCCTAATGTCATTGATAGGCAAAATGGTGGAAACATTTGGACAGACATAGTTTAATGGAGCAAAGCCAACATGGATTTACCAAAGGGAAGTCTTGCCTCACCAATGTTCCACTGGATAAATGTGAGCCAGTTGATTGTATTTAGACTTTCAGGAAGTGTTTGACAAAGTCCCATATCAGAGACTCCTGAGGAAGTTAAAAAATCATGGCATAGGAGACGATGTGTATTGTGGTTTGGAAACTGGTGGAGAGATAGAAAACAGAGTAGAGATAACTGGTAATTTTTTCAATGGCGGAAGGTGAATAATAGAGCACCAAAGGGATCTGCATTGGAACCAGTGCTTTTTAACATATTTATAAATGATCTGAAATTAGGAACAACAAGCATGATGATTAATTATGCAGATGACACCAATTTATTCAGAGTTGTTAAATTGCATGTGGATTTTGAGAAACTGCAGGAGGTCCTGGTGAGACTGGGCATCCAAATGGCAGATGAAATTTAATGTGGACAAGTGGTAAGTGATTTATGTAGGGAAGAATAATCCAAACTACAAGTACACAATGCTAGGTTTCGTCACCCAAGAAAGGGACAATGCATCTCTTTGATCATAGAAAATACATTGAACTCTTCTGTTCAGTGTGTGGCTGCGGCCAAAAAAGTAAATACAATGAGGCTAATTCCATTATGTGAATCTGGCTGGCTGGTCAGAATTGGGATGTGCTCCAATGCACCTAATTCTGAATCCCGCAAGGGCTAGACATGCCCGTGGGATCAGAATCGGGTCTACCAGCCTGGACGTGCAGGTCGTGCCCCGATTCTGGCTACCCAGATGTCCAAGCAACTCCTCGGCTAGCCCAGCCTGGCTTCTGCATGGAGCACGGTAGCATGGCATCCTGTTGCCATGCCACTGTGGCTCCTTGTAGGAGCTGGGATCCCTGGCAGCAATGGCCAGGGCTGCAGGAAACCCCTTGTACCCCCTCACCTCTTCAGCGGACCCCGGATCTGGCATCCTCCTCTGTCTAGGGGAATTTATTCCACCTTTGAGGTGGAATAAGTCCCCCATACAAATGTTTGATCCCAGACATACAGGGCTGACCTTGGAATTGGTCCTTTTCGTCCGGGGTCATGGCGCTGCCCACAACCCACCCTCGCTTCGCCTGCGACCCGTCCTCTCCTGCCCACAAACATAGCTCCCCACACAGCTCAGATCTACGTGCAGGGAGTGCTGTTTCCCGGGTGCAGGCCAGGCATTTAACTATTTGCGGTTCAGAATAGACCCCAAAGTTAGGAATCATTAGGAGAGGAATAGAAAATAAAACAAAGGCTATCATAATAACTCTGTATCGCTCCATGGTGCAATCACACTTTGAGTATTATGTGCATTTCTGGTGTCCACATCTCAAAAGATTAAAAAAGGTCCAGAGAAGGGCTTCCAAAATGATAAAGGGGATGGAACGACTCTCCTATGAG
This sequence comes from Ichthyophis bannanicus, assembly GCA_033557465.1. Classification (NCBI taxonomy): domain Eukaryota; kingdom Metazoa; phylum Chordata; class Amphibia; order Gymnophiona; family Ichthyophiidae; genus Ichthyophis; species Ichthyophis bannanicus. The sequence goes on from CM066033.1 coordinate 553,994,616, forward strand.
GAAATGCTAAAGAGGTTGGGGCTCACTGACTGGAGGACAGGTGGCTGAGGGGAGATATAATAGATGTCTATAAAATCCTGAGGGGAGTGGAACGAGTAGATGCAAATCGATTGTTTACTCTTTGAAAAAATACAAAAACTGGGGGATGTATGTCGAAGCTAGAAAGAATCCTATTTAAAACAGGAGAAAATATTTTTTCTTGTGACATATAATTAGTCTTTGGAACTCATTGCTGGTGGATGTGGTAAAAGCAGCTGGTGTGGCTGGGTTTTAAAAAGGTTTGTACAAATTCCTGGAGAATAGTCCATAAACAGTTATCAAGGCGGTCCAAGAGAAAGCCACTGCTTAACCCTGTGAATAAGTTGCATGGGATGGCTACTTCGGGGCTTTTTCAGGTACTTGCGATCTGGATTGGCTATGGTCAAAAACAAGATACTGGGCTTGATGACTTTAGGTGTGACCCAATATGGCAGTTCTTTCCCAATATGGCTGTTGTAGTTGTTGTTATGGAAGGACAGACTAGATGGGCCTTGTGGTCTTTTTCTGTCATCATGTTTCTATGTTTCTATGTTTCTATATGAGATACCTGGGGGAATTCTGTGCAAAAAAAAATAAAAATTCTACGCACAGTATTTTTAAATCCAGACAAATTCTGCATGTTGTATTAGTAATTTTCTACGCAGAATTCTCCATTCATAAAGCATAACTCTTCCACTAGACCTGAAATTTCCCCTGCCTTTTCTCTCCTTAGCACTCTCGCTCCCATCACAGTTCTCTCCCCAATCTCCAAGCCTTCCCTGCTCCCCTGTTCTCGTTCCCTCTAACTTCTAGCAAGATCCCTACTGCCATCTGTCCCTAAGGCCTTTCCTCATGCACATATCCCCACCTCACCTCCTTTACCCCCTCTCCTTCTTTCTTGCCAAGCACATACCTTCATCTTTGTTATTCCCCACCTTTCAGCTATAAACACATCTCCAGTCCCCCAGCCACCCCCTCAACTCATCAGCCCTTCTTCAACCCCCCAGCTACCCCTCACTCACCATCAACCCATCTCATCCCACAGCCAATACCCCAACTCACCTTCAGCCCCCAGCTACCCCTCACTCACCATCAGCCCAGCTTCCAGCCACCCTCTGCCTCACCATAAGTCCTTCCCCAGCCCTCAACCATTCAACGCCTCTGCCCAACCCACAACGTCATTTTTTTAACACAGCCATGGGAGCACTCCCGTGGCTGTGCTATACTTGCGACACCGGCATTGCCACATTTTAAGAAGGTAAACAGAAGCGCTTCCTGTTTCTAGTAGTGCCGGCATTGGAAGATTAACTACTCTAAACCTGTAACTATATCCCACAAAAGGTATTTAGCCAACTCCAAGAGATATACGTGTAAAAAATAAACATTTTTGTTGGAACTAATGCCTTGAAGATCCAATATCCTCTTGTAGCATAATGTTCCTTTTTTTATTTAATTGTGTAGGGACGCAACCCTAAAAAATTACCCAAAGGATACAACGAAGTTTTGAAAAAGGGCTAGGAGGATCTAAAGCCCGAAACACAATGTTGGGTTAACTTAAAAACTATCTTTGTGTTGCAAATTGGAAGCTGGATTACAGAGATCTGCCTCTACAATTCCGGGACACTTGTTGCGCTATTTTTGAAGGATTGTGATTGTCTTCAAATCGATCTGGTGCTTGGCCTCCATCTGACAGCTAAGGGGTATGTTTACTAAACTGTCTTAATGTTACCGGCGCGTTCTGATCTTAAGGTAGCATTTCAGGTTATCGCGCGATAAAGTCCGTTATCGCGCGATAGAAGGAGCCGTGGCACATTAACGCGTGTTAGCCTTAATTAGGCGCGCTGACCTGTAAACACAGCAACAGAGGTGTAGCACAATGGTTAATACACTGACTGATGAAACAGGGGTCATAAGTTTGATCCACAGTGGGCTTAATAAGTAAGGCTGTCTGAGGCATTACCCTTTACTTTACATCAGTGCTGACTGAGGCATTTTCTTTTTTAATTTAAATTAGTGCTGCCAGCAAACACACCCTCACAGTGCCATAACCTAAGGTGCCGCATAAGGCGCCCTATAAGGCACTCCAGAGGGCACATTATAAAGGGCACTGTCCGCCAAGGCACCTTATAATGTTCCCTATAGGGCGCCTTATAGGACGCTTTATAGGGCGCCTTATGAGGCACCTTAATGTTACAGCACTGTGAGGGTGTTTTTGCTGGCAGCACTAATTTAAATTAAAAAAGGAAATGCCTCAGACAGCCCTATCAAATAACACCACTGTGGGATCAAACACATGACCTCTGCCTCCACAGTCAGTGAAATAACCAGTGGGCTACGTCTCTATAGCTACTAACAAACCCCTGGCTGGCTACAGAAGGACTGCAGGTCACCATATAAACTGTCTGCTGTGGTTAGCAGGATAGGGTTAACCCACCCATACCCATGATGCACTGCACATGCAGATCAGCAGTCTACAGATGATCACAAGATGGGGTATGCAGCCCCACAGCACCTTGGCCTGGTAGGGGGAACTGACCATGTGTTTACTGGCACAGAGTAGCTACAGACCGTCACATTGTGCGGGTACTGTGCACACCCTGAGGGTGAGGTGGGGTGCCCAGCACCAGGTCCACAGCACCTGGCTTAGCTGAGATAGGCTATGCTGCAGGTCGCCATCAGTGCCAGTGTGTGATAGGTAGTCCTTGCAGACACACCTAGGATACACCTGTGTCCATCCATATTTCCCAGTCACGTCTAGCCCTTGTGGATTACGATGCACCCAAAATAATTCATATCCTGTGTGGGTGCCATGGTCACATGATTTAAGTGAAGGGGGTGTTTGGACCCATAGGCGGATTATGTAGCACCACCCAACCCACCCTCTGGGACTTAGGGTGGGGGACAGTATCTCCCACTAACAGATCCACATTCTACATCCCTGCAATGGTGGCAGTAGAGGGGACCATCAACCCCAGTCTTGCTGAGGAACAGGCACCCTACAGGGCAGTCAATGCAGATCTGTACACATCCATAAGGCAATGGCAGACAGACAGTAGGCCTGGAAATGCTCAGCTGCCCCCCACCACTATCTGACATTCTCCAGCAGCGAGCACAGTGAGTCACCAGCCACTGCATCCTACAAGGGGTTCCAGCCAGACACATACTAACTGCAGACAGTCTGCTAGCTAGTCCATAGTGCATGTTCCTGGAGGAGATGCGCACACACACCAAGCAGATAAGTCAGTGATTGGTCCCCAGAAAAAAGAACCCATAAATATCACCTGAGAGAAATGTTATATAGCACTATGGGGGAACCTAGCCATGCCGTTGTCACTGCTCCATCAGGGTGAGAGTGACCTCCCAGCAGAACATGCTGTGGCCACCCTGTCTGTGCAGGTGGTGGCCGCGCACTACAATGTCCCAGCCATTGCCCTATGCCCTGTGCAGATGCGTCCTGCCCAGACCACCCTGTCCAGGCTATACCCACAGTACCTTGCTCCTCATTATGCACATTGGCAGGCTAATACTGGATACAGTGCAAGCAGTGTGGTCTGAGTAAGGTGTAGGCAGCCACAACACACTGGATAGACAGACACACACTCCCATACCTATGCGAGCATTGTGCAAATATAGAGGCTTTTGGCAGCCCTGGCCACCACACCAGTCCTGGGCACAGTGCAGGCATGGCTATGGTACGCAATACTGTTGGGGTCACTCCCCGGGGTGATAAACACTGTCAGAAACCAAAACTGAAACACACTCCACAGATATCAGAAAGGTTGCTATGATGCAGCTGTATCAGCAAATTGTACTTAATTTAGGAATTGCTATCTGCCATTAATCATAGCAACCTTTTGATATATGTGTAACGTATTCCCAGGTTTAGGGCAGCATTGCTGAGGTATGCAAGTGCTAGTATTGGGAGATGCTGCTGCACGCAGGGCCCAACAGCCTGACTCTCCATGAGGCTTTGGATAGTAGAGTCTGTGGGTGTGGGTGTTTATGCCCCTGTTGGCCGCTGCTCTAGGGCAGAGGTTCCCAACTCCGATCCTGGTGGGCCAAACACTGTTTGGGTTTTCATGCTATCCCTAATGAATATGCATGAGATATATTTGCATACCATGGGGGCGGCGCATACAAATGCAGCACAGGCATATTTATTAGAGACAGCATGAAACCTGAATGGTGTTTGACCCTCCAGGACTGCAGCTGGGAAACTCTGCTCTAGGTATTGCACATGTTTATGGTGTCTGTGCTCTGTAGGGTAAAATATAGGCGTTTCAGGAATTTTTATGTTATCTGCAATAAAGGTTCTGTTTTTATTACCACGCTTTAGTACTGGTTAGAATATGGGGACTGGATTGGCAGGAGCCACAGCTGGGACTTGAACTTGTGATCTTTTGCTCACGAACACACTGGCTGTGTGTACTGCACCACACTGTTGCCACAGGGACAGTTCATTCCCTGGGGATACCATGACTGTTCGTCAGACAGACCCTGTCTGTTGCAGTGCACGGCACCCACCTAAATGGGGCTAGGCCATGGTCTGCTGTGGGCAGATGCCACTGCCCCCTCCGCCTCCAGCACCCCTCCGCCACCATGCTGCCATGCCGTTATGCCGGTGGTGCTGGTGGTGCGCAGTCCCAGGCCATCCAGTATGCCGGTAGGCAGCTGTCTATGGTGTGGGTTCTCGGGTAGGGGTGCCTACATGGACATGCGCGCTTCCCCCCCCCCCCCCCACACCGCCTGCCAATGTTATGTGCCCTTGGGGGTACCTGCTGGGTAATCTCCCCTGTGACACTGTGGGACACACACTCGTGCCCATGTTGGACCCTCGTCAGTTGATGTCTTGCTGCTTTACAGTTTCGGCATTCCTATGTGCCACCTAGGCATCTGCCTAACACGCACTGTGCCCCATCTGGACCTCAGCATGTGCCGCCTACAGCCCCCTGTATCCCATTTACAGCATCAGTACAGTTGCCCTTTCCTACGTGCCCACTCTGCTGTTACTGCACATCTGCACGCCATAACAAACCTGCCCAATATAGATGTGAAAAACCCCTGATCAGCACTATTTCAATGTGGGATCATTCACTTTGTAGGGGGACAGAGAATAGACCCTTCCAAACATGATACCTTATGTTTTGAGCTTTGTCAGTGGTGTTGCTTTATGTTTATCATTAATATCACTTTTGGCCAGCTTGGTTATTGGGCTTTTAGATGTGGTTCTGTTCCTTTTATATGTTTATTTGCCTCTTTGTTCCCTGCACATGTATCACAATTATCACTTTTCTGGGTTTCCCTGCCTTTGCTGCACATTGCTGACTAAAATGGTTTCTCTTTCCTGCAAATGTGCCTTAACGCGAGGGTTTTACTGGCGTTAGTGTTCAGACCCTGATTCCACAGCGTTAGTGTGCCTAGAGCCTCTCCCCTCCCACTCTCCGCCCATTGACCCCTTCTCTCCGCCCTCTGGGAAGCCTTACTCCACCCTTGAGACCTGGATTTCACAGGGTTAGTGTACCTTAGCACCGCCGCTGCGTTATCGCGCGATAAGTGACGTTATCACACGATATTATCGCGCGATAATGTCACCGCTGCGACATTAAGACGGTTTAGTAAACATACCCCTAAGTATTGCTTTAACAGCTATTTAACGCTGGTGATCATATATAAGTTTGGCTTTGGCCAGCAGGTTGCAGCGGAATAAGATATAGCGTCCTAGGATGATATTGGCACTCTGTTCATTCAGAAGCTCTGTGAGTCTTGTTGGATTTATTTCCTGTACTAAATCGGATATACCCTGTGGATGTGTTGTATCCTTTGGGTAATTTTTTAGGGTTGCATCCCTACACAATTAAATAAAAAAAGGAACATTATGCTACAAGAGGATATTGGATCTTCAAGGCATTAGTTCCGACAAAAAAATTTATTTTTTACAGGTATATCTCTTGGCATCGGAAGTTTAGCACAACTGCAGGAGTGAAGGGAAATGCTCCTGCATTTGTGAAGAGGTGAACAGTGAGGCATGCTCGGGCACCCTTAATGTTTGTGTACCCTGAGCATGTTTCACTGGCTCGCCAGTTTCTGCACAATTCTGCGTTGCAAATTGTACAGAATTCCCCCAGGAGTATTATGAGGAAGTGAAGTCAGGAATAGATAGAAGAAATAGCAAATAGGCAGGAAACTCTGAAAAGAGAGTTAAGCCAGAGGAAAGCAGAAACCATAGACTGGCACCAACATGACTGGAAAAGTAAAATGACCAGATAGCAAAGGTAGAAAAAATATTTTTATTTTCTATTAGTGATTGGCCTTTGTTAGTTTTTGGAATCTACTGTATATCTGCCAGAGCTAGTATTAGACATGGCTGGGGCATAGGACAGAAATTTGTAAAGGGACCCAAAGCCTGCTAGCAGGCTATATCTTCTTTAGCTTCATGAAAGCTTGGGGCCTTCTCTGGCCTGGTTGCAACCTCCCCAATGCCAGCCCTGACATCTGCAGTCTTTATATTTTCCATAATATGGGGAAAAAGCATCTCTTTCTATTTCTTTAATGTCTACATGCAGAGTCTGTCTTTTGGCATTTTAGTTTGATTTTTGTCTACATACAGTATTTCTATTTTTAGTTTGTGGTCACTTATTCTAGTCGATGTACATTGCATAACAATTTTATTTTTATCTATGTACTATCCTGACATTTAAGTAAGTTGTCTTTATCTTTATAACTTTTAGTCTATTTTGTGCTACTTTCCTATAACTACTGGAGTTCCTCACATTTTAATTTATTTGTTTGATCCTCTAAACCACTCTGTATGCCCAAAAATAAAAGGAAGTATATCAAATTGTTGAGGGAAGGACCAGTGGGTTCCGTGGATGTAGAATATGGGCCAGATTCCTTGATGCGGGTTGCAGGGCTGCACCTCCCAGCGGGGTGTGCAGCCCCGCAAGCCATCCAGGCCTGATTCCCCCCCCCCCTCCATACGTCCTGAGCAACAGGACAGGGAGAGCCGGCAAGGGACGGAAGGGGGCGGGATCTGGGTGGATCAGCTGGCAAGGGATGGAAGGGGGCGGGATCTGGGTGGAGCAGCCGGCAAGGGACGGGAGGGGGCGGGATCTGGGTGGAGCAGGCAGGATGTATAGGGCTGATTCAGGTCATGGCCCTGTATGTTCTGGCGGGTCAAAGGGGATGTGCTGCTTATTCCATCTCAAAGGTGGAATAAGCAGCACAGGGCAGGGGCCGGGTGCAGGGGGGTCCCTGCCGCCCGATCGAAGCCCTGGCAGGCCAGCAGTGAGTCAGGTGGCGGGGAAGAGGGAGGCTGAAGCCGCGAGAGTCGGGGGCACCTGTGGGGAGGATTTCTCCACAGGCAGCAGGGGCACACCGGGCCATCCATGGACCCGATTCTGTGCACCGCTGGACCGTTTTGTCCCCACGGTCCAGAATCGGGTCCTAACTGGCCCGTCTTCCTCAGGGGCATCTGGATGGCCCAGGCGTGCCCCTACGTGAATTGGGCTCCATGTGTTTGGATTTAATACTGTATAGGGGAGCACATGTGTGTTGGGGGACTGTGAGGGGACAGTGGATTAATGGGGCCTGAATGACACAGCCTTTTCTACTCCCCACCCCCACCCAATGTGGCTTGAAGGCGTGGAAGCCTTCATTGTCCTCTTATTGCAGTTATTTGTTGAAGGCAGGGCAGAAGCAGAGCATGAGCTGAGAGATGGCTGGTTTTTTCTTTCAAAAAATGGCAACCTTACTCTCTACCCTTTCCTTACTCTGCTCTACAACTTTGGTGGAGACAACTGGGGGAGGGCAGGAAGAGGTTCTTAGCCTCTGGCTGCTAAATCTTTGGGTTGGCTTCTAACTTCAAAGAAAACTTGTTGAAGCTTGGTCTACATAAGATATCCTTCAGGCCTTCATAATCTACTTCAAGTCCTATTGGCAAAGAAACGGCTTGGGGTTAGTTACGGCAATAACACACCTTATTTGGCCCTTAACACATATTAAAGGGCAGTAATGAACAATTTGCCACTGCAGTGTATTTTGAACAGTAATGAAATGCAAAGAATACAAATCATTTAACCCTCCATTGCCTAAGGTGCAAACTTATATTGTAAGCCCTCTGGGGACAGGGAAACACATATTATACCTGAATGTAACATGCCTCAAATTTCCAAGAAAAGACATGTTCTAAATTCAAGTCCACTTTCCCTTGCTTAACTCTGATCTGTTACCTAAGTTTATGCAATGAAGCCTCACGAGGCAAAGGAGGTTATTTTAGAAGCCATGTATGCAGGGCCGGCTCAACCACAAGGCAAACTAGGCAGTTATCTAGGGCAGCACCTTTTGGAGGGCAGGGAAGAGCAGCTACAGTCAAAGCAAAACAATGGTCCTCTAACTGTCACACAACTCCAAGGGCTATGTTTACTAAGCAGTCTTAACGTGCAGCCGGCGTTAGTGTGCAGGATGCCATAAAAGGAGTGGGCGTGTCGGTCTTAACATAGCATTTCGGGTTAGCATCCAATAAGGTACCTTTTCGTGCGATAGAGGGAGCCGTGGTACGTTAACACGCATTAATCTTAAGAAGGCACGCTGACCTACAAACACAGCAGCAGAGCTGTAGCACAATGGTTAATACACTGCCTGATGGTGCAGGGTTCATGAGTTCAGTCCCCCAGTGGGCTTAATGAGTAAAGCTGTCTGAGGCATTACCCTTTACTTTAAATCAGTGCTGTCTGAGGCATTTTGTTTTTTTAATTTAAAGTAGTGCTGCCAGCAAACACACCCTCACAGGGCCTTAACCTAAGGTGCCGCATAAGGCGCCCTATAAGGCACTCCAGAGGGCACATTATAAACTGCACTGATGGCCAAGGCACCCTATAATGTTCCCTATGGGGCGCCTTATAAGGCACCTTATAGGGCGCTTTATAGGGCGCCTTATGAGGCACCTTAAGGTTACAGCACTGTGAGGGTGTTTTTGCTGGCAGCACCAATTTAAATTAAAAAAAAGAAAATGCCTCAGACAGCCTTATCAAATAACCCCACTGTGAGATCAAACCCATAACCTCTGGCTCCACAGGCAGTGAAGTAACCAGTGGGCTACATCTCTAGTGCTGCTGATAAACCCCTGGCTGGCTATTGAAGGACGTCAGGTCACCACACAAACTGTCTGCTGTGGTTACCAGGATAGGGTTAACCCTCCCATACCCATGATGCACTGCACATGCAGATCAGCAGTCTACAGATGATCACAAGATGGGGTATGCACCCCCACAACACCTCGGCCTGGTAGGAGGAACTAACCGTGTGTGTTACTGGCACAGAGTAGCTACAGACCATCACATTGTGCGGGTACTGTGCTCACCCTGATGGTGAGGTGGGGCAACCAGCACCATGTCCACAGCACCTGGCTTAGCTGAGACAAGCTATGCTGCAGGTCCCCATCAGTGCCAGTGTGTGATAGCTAGTCCTTGTAGCTACACCTGTGTCCATCCGTATTTACCAGTCAGGTCAAGCCCTTGTGGACTATGATGCACCCAGAATAGTGCATATCCTGTGTGGGTGCCATGGTCACATGATTTAAGTCACAGGAGGGGGGGTTTGGACCTATAGGCGGATTATGTTGTACCACCCAACCTGCCCTCTGGGGCTCAGGGTGGGGGACAGGATCTCCCACCAACAGATCCACATTCTACATCCCTGCAATGGTGGCAGTAGAGAGGACCAGCAACCTCAGTCCTGCTAGGGAAGAGACACCCTACAAGGCAATCAATGCAGATCTGAGCTCATCCATGAGGCAATAGCAGACAGACAGTAGGCCTGGAAATGCTCAGCTGCCCCCCACCACTATCTGACATTCTCCAGCAGCAAGCACAGTGAGTCTCCAGCCGCTGCACCCTGCAAGGTGTTCCAGCCATACATATACTAACTGCAGACAGTCTGCTAGCTAGTCCATAGTGCATGTTACTGGAGAAGATGTGAGCACGCCCACCAAGCAGATAAGTCAGTGATTGGATCCCAAAAGGAAACCCATAAATATCACATAGGAGAAATATTATATAGCACTATGGGGGAACCTAGCCATGGCATGGTCACTGCTCAGTCAGGGTGAGAGTGACCTCCCAGCAGGACATGCTGTGGCCACCCTGTCTGTGCAGGTGGTGGCCGGGCACTACAATATCCCAGCCATTGCCTATGCCCTGTGCAGATGCATCCTACCCAGGCCGCCCTGTCCGGGCTATATCCACAGTACCCTGCTCCTCATTATGCACATTGGCAGGTCAATACTGGCAACAGTGCTAGCAGTGTGGGATGAGGAGGGTACTGGCAGCCACCACACACTGGATAGACAGACACACACTCCCCACACCTATGCCAGCATTGTGCAACTATAGAGGTGTTTGGCAGCCTTGGCCACCGCACCAGTCCTGGGCACAGTGCAGGCATGGCTATGGTTTGCAATACTGTAGGAGTCACTCCCAGGGTGGTAAACACTGTCAGACACAAGACCTGTAGCACACTCCACAGACATCAGAAAGGTTGCTATGATGCAGCTCAATCAGCAAATTGTGCTTAACTTAGGAATTGCTATCTGCCAGTAATCATAGCAACTTTTTGATAGATGTGTACCGTATTCCCAGGTTTAGGGTGTCATTGCTAAGGCATGCAAGTGCTAGTATTGGGAGATGCACACAGAGACAAAATCCTGCCTCTCCAGGTGGCTTTGGATAATGGAGCCTGTGGGTGCGGGTGTGTCTGCCCCTGTTGGCCGCTGCTCTAGGGCAGAGGTTCCCAATTCCGGTCCTGGTGGGCCAAACACTGTTCGGGTTTTCATGCTGTCCCTAATGAATATGCATGAGATCCATCTGCATACCATGGGGGCGGTGCATAGAAATGCAGCATAGCCATATTTATTGGAGATAGCATGGGACCTGAATGGTGTTTGGCCCTCCAGGACTGCTTTTGGGAGACTCTGCTCTAGGTAATGCGCATGTTTATGGTGTCTGTGCTCTGTAGGGTAAAATGTAGGTGTTTTGGGCATGTTTACGTTATCTGCACTAAAGGTTCTGTCTGTATTACTACATTTTAGTAGTGGGTAAAATATGGAGACTGGGTTAGTGGAAACCACAGCTGGGACTTGAACCTGTGACCTTCTGCTCCTGAACACACTGGCTGTGTGCACTGCACCACCATGCTGCCACAGAGACAGTGCATTCTCTGTAGATACCATGACTGTTTGTCAGAAAGAGCCTGTCTGTTGCAGTGAACGGCACCCACTAAACCGGGCTGGACTATGGTCTGCTGTGAGCAGCAGCCATTGCCCCCTCCACCACCAGTACCCCTCTGCCACCATGCTGACATGCCCTTCTGCTGGTGCTGCTGGTGGTGCGCAGTCTCGGGCCATCCAGTGTGTGGGTAGGCGGATGCCTATGGTGCAGGTTCTGGGGTAGTGGTGCCTGCATAGATGTCCACGCTTCCCCCCAGCACCGCCTGCCAATGTTCTGTACCGTTGGGGGTACCTGCTGGGTACTATCCCCTGTGACACTGTGGGAAACACACTCGTGCCCTTGTTTGGCCCTCATCAGTTGCTGTCTGGCTGCTCTACTGTTTCAGCATTCGTATGGGCCAGCTAGGCATCACCCTAGTCCGCACTGTGGCCCAGCTGCACCACAGCATGTGCCGCCTGCAGCCCTCTGTGTCCCCTTTTCCAGCATCTTTCCAGTTGCCCATTCCGACATGCCCACCCTGCTGTTGCGGGACATGTGCATGCCATAGAAAGGGAGAACCCTGATCAGCGTTATTTCACTGTGGGATCATTCACCTTGTATGGGGACAGAGCATAGCCCCTTCCAAAATTGATATCTTTTTTTTTGGAGCTTTCTCGGTAGTGTTTTTTGATGTTTCCCATTGATATCACTATTGCCCAGCTAGGTTATGTTTTTTTTCCAGTTTGTTCAGGTTATTTTCAATGTTTATCTGCCCTTTTGTTCTGTGCACATGTATCACACTTGTCAACTTTTGTGGGTTTCCCTGGCTTTGCTGTACATTGCTGTACATTGCTGACAGAAATGGTTTCTCTTCCCTTTAAATCTACTCTAACGCCAGGGTTTCACTGGCGTTAGTTTACAGCCCTGAAATCCACAGCGTTAGTGTGCAGGGAGCCTCTCCCCTCCCACTCTCCACTCATTGACCCCTTCTCTCCGCCCCTGGGGAGCCTTCCCCCGCCCCCAGGGAGCCTTTACCCCACCTTCAGCGCTCGTTTGCGCCGCTGAGCGCGTTAGCGCGCGATAAGGGGCCTTATCGCACAGTAACGCGCCTTATCGCGCGCTAATGTGTCAGAGCGCACATTAAGACGGTTTAGTAAACATACCCCCAAGACTCATTAGTGTTTACTTTTACCCTCAGGAAGAATGGGCAAATAGCTTCTGGTAATTCCACTATTTACATTTCTAGATACCTAAAATTTATAGATTCAAGAGAGTCATGTTTTGGGCATGGTTTGAGTAGGTCAAAAAATTATGGGGAGCATATTCAAAAGGGTTTATCCACTTAGGACATGATGATTGGCCAAACAGCAGAGATTCCAATATTCTGTGGCACTGTCTAGATATCACCGCAGAATATTGCCATGAACCACAGAAAAAAACAGTTAAAACCAGGATGGATTGTGGGCATCCTGATATTAAGCCACTAACCGGATAGCTGAATCGCATAAAGTTAAGACAGGTTGTCAGACGGCTGCCTGGGTGAGAATCTTCACACTCTTGGCAAGTGCATATTTCTATATGATTTGCAAGGTATTGTGGGCAATGTAGTTCATTCACACCAGACACAGCTGCTGACAATAATTTAGTTGTGCTCTTGGGTAAAGCCAATAAGATATTATTTATGGGGTTATTTCTCCCAACACAGATATGCTTGGTAGCACATAAATTAGGTTACTTGCTTTCAGTGTTAACTTGGAAAAACAAAGTTAAAATCAGGAAAACAACAAATGAAAAGCCACAAAGCAAGAAACAAACTGTTCTTTTCAGGTTAACTTCTGATTACTTCCCACATAGATACAGAAGTGATTCTCTCCTAGCTCACAAGCAATTAGGTAAGGCTTAATTGCTAGCAGTTACCAGCTGAAACCCCTTAGCTGGCTTGCCTTCCACTGTGTGGGTCAAATCCTGCTTCAGGAGCTTTTCTGAGTAGATTAAAGAACAAATTTGTATTTCTTTGTGATGGTTGCTGTACTTTATAACAGAAAGTTACCAACGGAGTTTAGATAGAGAGCAGTCCATATAAACAGGATCCTCATCTGCTATTATTCCCCCTTGTTCAACAAGCATGGGTTCAATATCATGGATTGGCACAGATGAATCTCTCAATGGAGCATTTTCAGGAGAATACATGTTTCCCTGCTGTCTTTCAAGGTTATAGCTAGGGCATAGATCAGTGTTCATACCTGAGCTTCTATTGCTGCTAGAGTTCCTCTCTATATAGCCTGGCCAGTATGTAGTCCAGTTCTTATGTCCAGCCTTCCAATCCAGATCCCTGGACACTGGATCTCTCTTCACATACCTTCTGGCACAGGTCTTAGGGTCCCTTCCACGTGCAGCCGTCTCCCTCACAGGTAGCCTCTGGTGATTCCTAGCTCTGCAGCACCATTCCTCTGGCTTTCCCCAGTCCAATGGTGTATGCTGGCCCTTGGAATACCTCCCAGTATACGTACTGCTTTGGACTCTTCTAGACCTCTCAAAGGCTTTTCTCTTCCTTCTTCCAAAGGGTCTCTTTCCCTCTCTGTCCGTCCGGTTTGGCTTCTGCTTCTGATGATCCTTCAGATGAAACTGATGATCAAACTCAAGCTGATTCTCAGGATACTGAGGACAATTTTCTGGATATCCAAGGTGATCATGAAGATGGTCATCTGTAGAATAAACTCTACTCTTATTCTGCTTGGATGAGTGCTCCTCCCTAACACAGTTCAGCTGTGCTGAATCAGGCCCTGCCCTTTGAGATGAGTGCTTAGGGATTACCTCATAGCCCTCCTGATTGAACACACGTTTCTCCACTTCAGCTCCTCTAATGGCTGTTGGAAACCTGGTGCATTCCGGGACTGGTAGTCTTTTATGGGAAAATTCTGTTTTCTTATTTCTACCAGAACTGACAGGTTGCTTGTTCAGAGTCACTTCACCTTTTCTATAGCTCCTTCCTGAGCTATGATAAGCTTCCTTATCACAAGGTCAATGGCGGTCGTAACTTTATCTGGTTTTAGCAATCTGGTTGGCGGCTGAATGTTTCCACTACCTGGACAGTCAGCACTCTTTCTAGCCAGTCTTTTCAGTCAGTGCCAGAAAGTGGACATGTATCCAATTATAATTAACCCCCTGTGGGCCCGATTCCAATCCGGACATACAGGCCTTCTGTGCGCCCAGCCGGATCCAGATGCACAGAGGGAGTCACAATTCCGATCCTGTGGGAAACGTCTAGCACCATGGGATCGGAATCGCGAACAGGCCTGTACATGCAGGCCGGGACCACGAATCAGCCCGGCCTGCACGTACAGGCCGTGCCTGACTAACTCAGTCTGGGCTTTACAATGGAGTCACGACGTCATGGCGTCCAGTTTTCGTGGCATCACGGCTCCATTGTCAAGCCGCGATCCCCAGCCACTGGCTCCTACAATACCCAAGGCCAGGGTCAGGCTGAGAGGAATGCTCTCTGCCCCCTCCCGGTGCTGCCATGCCCTGGGCCGCCATCCTCTGCCCGATCAGGGAACTTATTCCACCTCAGAGGTGGATTAAGTTCCCCGTCTAAGCTGTCAGCCCTGGATGTACAAGGCCGACAACTGCTCACCATCTGCCCTAACACTGCCCCCAATCCGCCCCTTCCCTGCCCCCATTTACATCCCCATTATTCGTGGCTCAGAATAACTCTGTATATGTATAGATCGAATTTTACAGTAGGTATACATATGTAGAAACATGACGGCAGAAAAAGACCACATGGCCTATCTAGTCTGCCCTTCCATATTAACTACTACAACAGTCCTGTTTTTTCCTGTAGAGATCTTCTATATTTGTGCCATTCATTTTTGAATTCAGATACTGTCCTTGTCTCTATCACCTCCACTTGGATACTATTCCACGCATCTACCACTGTTTCCATAAAGAAATATTTACACATATTACTCCTGAGTCTATCCCCTTTCACTCTCATCTTATGTCTTCTTGTAGCAGAACTTGCTTTCGATCAAAAGAGGCTCTCCCCTTGTGCATTTATGCCACGGAGGTATTTAAACTTTTCTATCATATCTCCTCTATCTATCTTCATATGTTTTATAACGAAGATCACTAACCATTTTTAGTAGCCACCCTTACTAACTCCATCCTGTTAAAGTTGTGGTCTCCAGACTTGCACACAATACTCCAAATGAGGTTGCACCAGAGATTTATGCAGAGGCACTATCACCTCCTTTTTTCTGCTGGCCATTCCTCTCCCTATGCACCCAAGCATCCTTTTGGCTTTTGCCATCTCCTTTTCTACCTGTTTAGCCACTTTAAGATCATCAGAAACAATTACGCCCAGGTCCCGCTCTTCTTTCGTAGACAGAAGTATTTCATCTCCTACATTGTACCGCTCCCTTGGATTTTTGCAGCCCATCTACATGACCCTGCATTTTTTAGCATTAAATTTCATCTGCCAAATTCTTGACCATTCTTCAAGCTTACCTAGATCCCTCCTCATGTTATCTACTCTTTCCTGAGTGTCTAACCTATTGCAGATTTTGGTATCATCCACAAAGAGGCAAACCTTACCCAACAGCCTTTCTAAAATAAGAACATGATATGCCGTACTGGGTCAGACCAAGGTCCATCAAGCCCAGTATCCTGTTTCCAACAGTGGTCAATCTAGGTCATACGTACCTAGCAGTTTCCCTAACAAAGATGTTTTATTTATTTATTTTATTTATTTAAACTTACTTTTATACCGCCTTTCTACAATTCAAGCTGGTGTACAAATAGCAAGTGTGTAACAGGGCTTGTCAGCACACTGTTTTACATAGAACAGTAAAGAGGTACAAATTAGTTTAACAGATTAGCTTCCAACTATTTACAGTTATGGTTTTACTGGTTAGATTAAGTCATTTATGTTTATGTAAACAGGAACAGTGAAAGGTACAATAGCTTAACAGCTTAACTTCCAACTATTTACAGTTATGGATACACTGGGTTAGTCTACTTTTGTTTATATAGCAGAGTAGTTGTCTGTTGTGTACTTAGAGTGAATTAGACCAAAGACAGATCCCTGCAGCACACCACTGGTAACCTCCTTCTCCTCAGAGTGATCTCCTTTTACCTGTACCCTTTGCTGTCTCCCACTCAACCAATTTCTAACTCAGTCAGTCGCTTTAGGGTCCATCCCTAGGATGCCCAGTTTGTTTATAAGACGTTTGTGAGGAATGGTGTCAAAGGCTTTACTGAAATCTAAATACACCACATCTAAGGCTCTCCGTCGGTCCAACTCCCTGGTCACCCAGTCAAAGAAATCAATCATATTTGTCTGACAAGACCTGCCTCTGGTAAACCCATGTTACCTCGGATCCTACAATCCACTGGACTCCAGAAACCTCACTATTCTCTCTTTTAGCAGAGCTTCCAATAATTTACTCACCACAGAGGTTAGAATAACCAGCCTGTAGTTTTCAGCCTCATCCTTACTTCTCCTTTTGTGTAAAGGGACCACGTGTGCTTTTCTCCAGTCCTCTGGGTCCATTACCGACTCCAAAAAGAACATTGGAAAGGTTCAGTCAGTGGAGCTGCTAGAACATCCCTAAGTCCGTTCAATATTCTCAGATGTAGCCCATCCAGTCCTATCACTTTGTCTACTATTAGTTTAGCTAGGTCCTCAAGAACAGAGTCTTTTGAAAATCTTTCAAGATCCCCATCACTTCTGTTCGTGTTTGTGTTTTCTGAGGTCCTGCTCCTAGCTCTTCATCTGTGAACACAGAACAGAAATATTTGTTAAGCTATTCCGCTTTATCCTCATCAGCTTCTACATATTCCTCCCCTTCATCCTTGAGTCTGAGAATACCACTTTTGCCCTTCCTCCTCTCACTAGCTTATCTGAAAAATGTCTTATCCCCCATTTTATGAGGTCTGTCCAAAAAGAATCCAAATTTGCTAAAGAAGGCACCAGAGAGCCAACACAGCACACTCACAATAATAGTGATGTGTCGTGGTGACCTTGAGTTTTAGCCTCCCACTTGCTCAATCACACCATGTAAATTAGTTATGGACTACATGCAGTAGAGTGAACTCATTTCATATGCCTTTTGCTATTTTTTGCAAGTTGAAATATGAAGGATCGTGAAGAGCAACGCATTTGCGTGAAAGTCTGTGTGAAACTGACTTTTACCAAGACTTTTCAGATGTTGTAGCAAGCATATGGAGAGGATTATTTAAGCCACAATGTTATGAATGGTACCAACATTTCAAATCGGGCAGAAGGTCCACCAAAGACAATCCCAAAACTGGACGGCCTTTCATGTCAATGGACAATGATCACATTAAGAAAGTGTGTGCTTTGATTCATGAAAATCGTTGCCTAACTGTCCATAAAGTTGCTGAAGAAGTAGGCATCAGTAAAGGTTTGTGTCACACGATTGTGACTGAAAAAATTCAGATCCATCATGTTGCTGCAAAATTTATCCCATGTCTCTGGACAGATGAGCAAAAAGCAAACCGTATCACAATCACTCATCGCTCCTTATCCATGAATTTTTGATGAAGCACGACATGTCTCTAGTTCCACAACCTCCCTACTCTCCAGATTTGGCCCCTGTGGACTTCTTTTTATTCCTGAAGTTGAAATCCACTCTGAAAGGTTGCCTGTTATGACATGTTTCAGAAATAGCAAAAGGCACATGAGATGAGTTCACTCTACTGCATGTAGTCCATAACTATTACACGTGGCATGATCGAGCAAGTGGGAGGGTAACAATCAAGGTCACCACTACGTATCACCATTATTGTGAGTCTGCTGTTTTGGCTCGCTGGTGCCCTCTTTAGCAAGTATGGTTTCTTTTTGGGTAGACCTCATATTGCATTGGCTATTTCTTCTTCTTTTTGTATCTTTGCTTTCATAACTACTTTGCTAGCTTCTCTTAAGTTTTTCCAAAAATAGATGCTTGTCTTCCTCCCTCTGTGATCTCTTATATTTTGCAAAGGCCACCCTTTTTTTCTTCACCTTTTCAGCTACTTCTTTTGAGAACCATAGTGGCCTCCTTTTCCTTTTACATTTCCTTTTTCACAAGGGTGAGCCAGTCAAACCTGCATTTTTGAAAAGGGCGGGAGAGCCGTGAAAGTGGGCGGAGCGAGTTAGCAAGGTTACCATTGTGTCCCCCACAACTAAGCATTTCAGTCGCCACGGAGCAGTGGTCTAAACAACAACGTTCATTCGCTGTGAAAGCGTTTTACCAAAGTGGTAGTTATGCAGCCGCTACAAATTTTCAAATTAATCGAAATAAGCCAGTGCCGTCTGTTAATTCAATCAAATTGTGGGTGACAAACTTTGAAGCAATTGGTGAAACGAGAAGCAGAAGGGGTGGCAGTGCAAGATCTGTGCGAACTCCCGCGAATATTGACCGCGTGAGAGTTTGCTGTGGAAAGAAGCCCTCGGAGATCGGCGCGTCGACAGAGTGCTGGCTGCGCTTGGCATGGCAAACACGAGCGTCCGAAGAATCTTGAGGTTAGATTTACACCATCACCCGTACAAAATTCAGGTTGTTCAGGCTATGAATGAAAACGATTTTGCAGCTCGACGGCGTTTTGTCAAACGTTGTTGGACATGTTTGATGAAAACGAGGACCTTGTCACAACCTGTGGATGAGCGATGAGGCACATTTCCATCTCTCCGGTTTTGTGAATAAACAAAATTTCCGATATTGGAGTGATGAAAACCCTCAACAACTCCATCAAAAACCACTCCATTCAAAGCAAGGTAACAGTTTGGTGCGCAATGCCTCATTGGGAATCATAGGCCCGTATGTTTTTGAAAATGACAGGGAGCAAAGCAGTTACTGTGAATGCACAACGCTATTCGGAAATGTTGCATTCGTTCTTCATTCCTCAGCTTCGTCAACATGGAATGAACAATGAAACCTTATTCCAGCAAGACGGTGCCACAAGTCATACAGCCCGTGTGAGCATGAATGTTCTCAACAATGTTTTTCCAAATCGGGTGATATCCCGAAATGGAGCAATTTCTTGGCCTCCCCTATCGCCCGACCTCACAGTGTGCGATATTTTCTTGTGGGGGTACCTGAAGATTAAAGTCTTTGAACAACTACCTCCAATGCTTGGGGAACTCAATAGTAGAATCCGGTTGGAAATCTAGTGAATTCCTCAGCGTATTCTCCGTTATGTGATGGGCATTTTCAGAAATCGCCTACAAGAATGTCTCAAACGGGAAGGACACCATCTTACTGGCGTTATTTTTAAACAGTGAATGTTGTTTCTTAAATGCTTTTTAATGTACATTAAGATAGTAACAATAAAATTTTGAAATATCCATCCGTTTAGTTTTTACAGTCATTTCAAAAATGCAGGTTTAACTGGCTCACCCTGGTTTGTTGCCCTTAGAATATCCCCTTTCAGTTTTGCCCATTGCATTTCTACATCCCCCAACTGTTCCCATCCTGCTCACGTCTCCTTGAAGTATTGTCCCATCTTGGCAAATTTAGTCTTCCTAAAGTCTAAGACCCTCGCTTTTGAATGGATTGTATCAGCCCTAGTCCTAATACTGAACCACACCATCTGAAGATCATTGGATGCGAGATGATCTCCAACTATGATATCACAAATACTTTCCCCATTGGTAAGCATCAAGTCCAGTATGGCCCCTTCATGTGTGGGTTCTGTTACCAGTCGCCGGAATAGTTCTCCCTGTAGAGAATCTAGGATCTCCTTACTTCTAAATGACACTGTAGCAGGGATATGCCAATCAACATCTGACATATTGAAATTACTTATCAGTAGCACTTCTCCTTTCATGGCAATACTGCATGTCTTCTACTAAATCCCACTGTTAAGCTATTAAATCCACTTCTTCTCCCTGTGAGAGAGACCTGTATATCACACCAGTGCAAATGGATTTCCCTTTTCCTCTTTCTAGTTTAACCCACAGTGCCTTCTCACTCCCTTTTAAGCCCTGTAATTCTATAGCTTTTACTATTATTTTTATTTATTTATTCAACATTTCTTATATACCGCGCTCTTTGTCATCAGTGCGGTTTACATTGAACAATATAACACTTGGTCAGTTAAATTAGACCATCGTCTACATAGAACAGGGATTTAACATGGAGGTAACTTGGGGGAAACTATTTACATTCTTAGTACAATACATTTAGATCTAATTTCGCTGTAGGTTATTGGACTCATTTTTTACATATAATGCCACTCCTCCTCCCTGTCTTCCTTCTCTGTCCTTCCTGAATAAAGTATAGCCCAGTATAATTACATCTCTAGGAAATTTTCCGTCAACGTTTGCATATAAAACAGATGGTTGTAAACCTGCAGCCGTGACAGATTTCTGCTTTTCTGGAGCTTTCCGCTAGCTCTCCCACTACTTCCATTTGTGCAGAAAAGCAACCCTCCATGTGCCATGCTTGGACGTATACCTTATGAAAGCCTGCAGGAGGAATCAAGGGGAAAAGAAAACTGAGCATGCTCACACTATTTAGCCCAATTCATTTTGAGTTTCCATGCACGAAAATAGGATAACTAGGCTAATTCTGACCTTTTTATTTACTATGAGCAGGCTAGATCTTTTTGCTTGTTTCATTATGTGGCTTTCTTGCAAGCCCATGTGAAAATTGATTTGTGTTTTATTGCATAAGCCTCTAGATTTTAAGCTACATTTTTTAGGATTTCTATATTTTTGTTCACCCAAGTATAAGTCTTCTACATTTTCAATTTACTATTCTCACAGGCATTAATTCAGACAATCTGCATTTGGATGGTGAGGGGGCATAGGTACACCCCATATAAGAGGCATAGGGAGGCTAAGCCTCCCCCAGTCCAAACCATGATCTCCCCTCACCTACGATATCATGGTCACTTTTGCCATGATTCAGGCAAAAGTGGCCATGTCCCCTCTTCTCCACTGCTGCTGCTGCTTCTGGGGACCTGCCATTTGTGGGCCACAGTGGTGAGAGAGAGAGAGAGGAGACACAGGAAAGGGCAGGAGAGAAGGGAAGAGATGATAGTTTGGGAGAAGGGGAGAGATGGTGGACGAGAAAGACAAAGGCGAGAGTTACTTAAAGACTGGAAATAAATGGATAGGGAAGGATAGAGAGATGGGGGGAGGGCTGTGTTAAAGGTTGAAAAGTGATAGGTAGAACCAGTAAAAAGGAGATTGAGGACTGGATAAGAAGGAGCAGTGAAAGCTAAGTTATTAGAGAAGAATACATATGAAGAAAGCTAAAAGAAAAAGATCAATGTCAGAGATGGAAGGAAATGAAGAAGACAGGAGGGGCGAGAAGTAGCTGATGAACCAGAGACCCTAGAGGGTGAGTTAAGAGAAGAAAGAGGAAAGCAGAAACTAGAGTCTGGGGTCAACACAATTAGAGAGTAAACTGGCCAGAGAACAAAGATAGAAAGATATTCAGTATTCAGTGAGGTAGAGGTTCTGGCATTTCATGTAGCTGCTCCCGAGGGTTCAGCAGTGGGGTTGAGAGTGACCCAGATTTGAGGACTTAAATCTCTCACTCTGAGTCTCTCTGTATGTCTTGGGGAGAGAAGACCATGATTTAAGTTCCAGGACAAGCTCTTCATAGTAGTGAAAGATGTGTCAGATGCCTCTCCATAGGTACCCAATCATATGGAAGATGAAAAGGAGAGAACTGCTTAATATTTGTCTTGCCCAGAAATCCAAAGGAAAAAGGGGTAGAGAGAAGAGATTGAGTATTTAGGGAAATGGGTACAACAAAGGTCCGTGGGGAGACAGAGGGAACAGCGCCAGTGCAAAGGGAACCTATAGTCCAAAGAAAGGAAGAAAGAGTGCACCAGCAAGGATTAGAAATCCCTATTCTGCTTTGCAGCTATTTGCCTTGAAAGTGCTTCTAAAATTTATATCTGCATTGATTTACTTTGAAGAAATTTTCTAAGGAAAGACTTTTATTTTTGAACTCCAAAACTGTATTTACAGTATTCTCCACGGACTTGTTTCCAGCTAAATGCTTTGGGATCTCTGGGTAAATCACTTTCTATACAAGCGTTTTCAGGAGGTCTGTGGGACTTAGTTATGGTATTGAGTTAGCCGCCTGTCTAGAAGTGTGCCCAGGGAGGTCACATGTTCTCTGAATATGAGCGTGAATGGAGTCTTTGGAAGACTGTGTTTCTACTCCAGTTTTACATTTCATCAACCTAGCCTTAGACTGTCCACATGGTTTGCTTCATAGAAGGAAGAACAGTCTCGCTGAAGCAGTTTGTCTCCCTGGTTAGTGCCACTGCATTCTTTCACACAAAACAGGTTGTGCTATTTTGTCTAGCCAGGTGTGGAGTCTTCCCTGCACGTTTGTTAACTAGAGATGCAGTCTGTAATAAGGCAGGTTGACCCACAGTTGAGCCACTAGATACTGTAATTTCCTGCCAGGGATTCAGTAGCTTTAGAACCTCTCTGCTGCTTAATGAACCATTGAAAACACCCCAGGGCAGGCTTACTGTGAACAATACACTAAGGGGGATGTTTACTAAACTGCGGTAATGTTACATAACGCGCGTTAACCAACATTAACGATCGTAAAGCTCCGCGGCGCGGTAAAACACCGCAGAAGGTGGAGAGAGGGCGGAGAGAAGGGGTCACTGGGTGGAGAGTGGGCGGGGAGAGGCTCCCTTCACACTAACGCGCTGATCTGAAGAGCTGAATCCAAACGCGATTGAAAACCTGCCGTTAAATGCACATTACAGGGGAGAGAAACCATTTCAGTGTCAGCAATGTACAGCCCAGGCAGGGAAACCTAAAACAAATGATAAGTGTGATACATGTGCACAGAACAAAAGGGCACATAAACACTGAAAATGACCTCAACAAACTGGAAAAAAAACATAACCAAGCTGGCCAAAATTGGTATAAATGTCAAACAACAACCCCCCCCCCCCCCCCCCGAGTAAGCTCCATAGAAAAGATATAAATCGTGGAAGGGTCCATACTCCATCCCCATACAAGGTGAATGAGCCCACAGTGAAATAGCGCTGCTCAGGGTTTTTCCCTCCATCGGACAGGGTTCCTATGGCGTGCACATGTCCCGCAACATCAGGGCGGGCATGTCGGAACGGCAACTGGACAGATGCCGGAGAAGGGGATACAGAGGGCCGCAGGCGGCACATGCTGTGGTGCAGCTGGGCCACAGTGCGGACTAGGGTGATGCCTAGGTGGCCCATACGAATGCTGAAACAGCAGAGCAACCAGACAGCAACTGCTGAAGGCCCAACATGGGCACGAGTGTGTTTCCCACAGTGTCACAGGGGATAGTACCCAACAGCTACCCCCAAGGGCACGGAATATTGGCAGGCGGTGCTGGGGGGAGCATGGACGTCTATGCAGGCACCCCTACCCCAGAACCCGCACCATAGGCAGCTGCCTACCTGCACACTGGATGGCCTGAGACTGCGCACCACCAGCACCACCAGCAGAAGGGCATGTCAGCATGGTGGCTGAGGGATACTGGTGGTGGAGGGGGCAGTGGCAGCTGCCCAGAGCAGACCGTGGCCTAGCCCTGTGTAGGTGGGTGCCGTGTACTGCAACAGACGGGCCCTTTCTGACGAACAGTCATGGTATCACCAAGGAATGTACTGACTCTGTGACAACAAGGTGGTGCAGTGCACAAAACCAGTGTATTCAGAAGCAGAAGGTCACAGGTTCAAGTCCCAGCTGTGGTTCCTGCCAACCCAGTCCCCATATTTTACCCACTACTACAACGTGCTAATACAGACAGCACCTTTATTGCAGATGACGTAAACATGCCCAAGACACCTACATTTTACCCTACAGAGCACAGACACCATAAACGTGCACATTACCTAGAGCAGAGTCTCCCAAATGCAGTCCTGGAGGGCCAAACACCATTCCGGTTCCATGTTGCCTCTGATAAAGATGCCTGTGCTGCATTTCTATGCGCCACCCCCATGGTATGCAGATGTATCTCATGCATATTCATGAGGGACAGCATGAAAACCCGAAAAGTGTTTGGCACCGCAGGACTGGAGTTGGGAACCTCTGCCGTAAAGCAGCAGCCAACAGGGGCAGACACACCCGCACCCACAGGCCCCATTATCCAAAGCCTCCTGGAGAGGCAGGACTTTGGGCTCTGCGTGCATCTCCCAATACTAGCACTTGCATACCTTAGTAATGCCACCTAAACCTGGGAATATGATACACATCTATCAAAAGGTTGCTATGATTACTGGCAGATAGCAATTCCTAAGTTAAATACAATTTTCTGAGTGAGCTGTATCATAGCAACCTTTCTGATGTCTGTGGAGTGTGCTACAGGTCTTGTGTCTGACAGTGTTTACCAACCTGGGGAGTGACTCCTACAGTATTGCGTACCATAGCCATGCCTGCACTGTGCCCGGGATTGGTGTGGTGGCCTGGGCTGCCCAACACCTCTATAGTTGCACAATGCTGGCATAGGTGTGGGGAGTGTGTGTCTGTCTATCCAGTGTGTGGTGGCTGCCAACACCCTCCACAGCCCTCACTGCTAGCACTGTTGCCAGTATTGGCCTGCCAATGTGCATAATGAGGAGCAAGGTACCATGGGAATAGCCTGGATAGGGTGGCCTGGCCTGTATGCATCTGCACACGGCATAGGGCAATGGCTCATACATTGTAGTGCTTGGCCACCACCTGCATGGACAGGGTGGCCATAGCATGTCCTGCTGGGAGGTCACTCTCACTCTGACTGAGCAGTGACCATGGCATGGCTAGGTTCACCCATAGTGCTTTTTAGTATTTCCCTCCTGTGATATTTATGGGTTTTCTTTTGGGGCCCAATTACTGACTTATCTGCTTGGTGTGTATGCTGACATCCCCGTTTTGGGTACATGCATCTTCTCCAGGACCATGCACTATGGACTAGCTGGCAGACTGTCTGCAGCTAGGATGTGTCTTGCTGGAGCACCTTGCAGGGTGCAGCGGCTGGAGGCTTGCTGCTGGAGAATGTCAGATAATGGTGGGGGCAGCTGAGCATTTCCAGGCCTGCCGTCTGTCTGCTATTGCGTTATGGATGTGTACCGCTCTGTCTGTTCCCCAGCAGGACTGGGGTTGATGGTCCCTTCTACTGCTACCATTGCAGGGAGGTAGAATGTGGATCTATTGGTGGGTGATCCTGTTTCCCACCCTGAGCCCCAGAGGGTGGGATGTGTGGTGGTACATAATCTGCCTATGGGTCCATACACCCCTCCTCCTTCACCTACAGCAGGTAACCATGGCACCAACACAGGATATGCACTATTCTGGGTGCATCATCGCCCATAAGGACTAGACATGACCGAGAAATACAGCAGGACACAGATGTATCCTAGGTGTGTCTAACGGAACTACCTATCACACACTGATGGGGACCTGCAGCATGGCATATTTCAGCCATGAAAGGTGCTGTGGACCTGGTGCTGGGCGCCCCACCTCAACCTCAGTGTGGGCACAGTACCCGCACAATGTGACTGTCTGTGGCTACTCTGTGGCAGTACCACACACGGTCTGTTCCCCCTAACCAGGCCGAGGTGCTGTGGGGGTGCATACCCAATCTTGTGCCCATCTCTCGACTGCTGATTTGCATGTGCAGTGCATCATGGGTACGGATGGGTTAACCCTATCCTGGTAACCACAGCAGACAGTTTGTGTGGTGACGTGCAGTCCTTTTGCAGCCAGCCAGGACTTTGTTCACAGCCTTATCAGGTGTCCTATAGGGGACAGTATAGGGTGCCTTGGCGGACAGTACACTTTATAATGTGCCCTATGGAGTGCGTTATGGGTTGCCTTATGCGGCACCTTAGGTTATGCCACCGTGAGGGTGTGTTTGCTGACAGCACTAATTAAAATACAAGTGAAATGCCTCAACAATCACTACTTAAATGTAAAGGGTAAATCCCATCCTAAGAATAATACTGCTGTAT
Source organism: Ichthyophis bannanicus (assembly GCA_033557465.1). Classification (NCBI taxonomy): domain Eukaryota; kingdom Metazoa; phylum Chordata; class Amphibia; order Gymnophiona; family Ichthyophiidae; genus Ichthyophis; species Ichthyophis bannanicus. The sequence goes on from CM066033.1 coordinate 554,020,793, forward strand.
ATACATATAATTACATATGTAAATAGTTTCAGTCTATCTTTTTCCCCCTTGTTTTATCCAAGTTCTTGTTCCTGTTATATGTAAAACCAAACAACCTGTTGTTCTGGTATATTGTTATATTGTAAACCGCGCTGATCTCAAATAGTGCGGTATATAAGAGCCTGTAATAAATAAAATAGATAAAGGGTGATGCCTCAGCCAGCCTTATACATTAGGCCCACTGGGGAATCAAACCCATGACCCCTGTACCATCAGTCAGTGTTGTAACCATTGTGCTACAGCTCTGTTGCTGTGCTTGTATGCCTGCGCGCCTTCTTAAGATTAATGCGCGGTTACGTGCCATGTAGCGCTCGTTCATTTATGGGGCCTGGTAACGCACGTTATTGGTAACGATGTACCACCCATGTCCTTATTTGGGGTTTCTGGCTCTACCGCGGCTCCTAACGCGAATCACACTAATGCAGTTTAGTAAACATACCCCTAAGAGGTTCTTTGCATCCATTTTTTTCTACGGAAGACCAATTTTAAGAGAAAATTGTAACTGCTTCCCCATTATCATGGCTATTTTCTTCCCTGCATATTTATGTCTCCCGTACCCAAGGGGAGGGGGGCTGCAGAGCTACACTGGCAGAGAGAAGAGGAGCCAGGATTTCAATCGTTGAGGCAGAAGGGAAGCTGATCTGTGAAACATACATAGTTTGAGGGCAATGTATCCCTTACTCCCTCCCAAACTATACGCACGTCTCCTGTCACTTCCTGCTGCTGCTGATGTGCTATTTCTTTGGCTGAAGCAGTACAGTATGCCCACTAGGCCTGCCACTGCTATCTTCTGCAAGACAGAGCAAGGGAAATTATTATTATTTTTTTGATTTTTGTAAATAGGGAAAATGGTGTGTCACATATTCAGAAAGCTGCTGAGTGAAGAAGTGAAGTGGACCATTTTGTCTGGTAAAGTACAGCCAGACATGCAGTCTGTATTCACGTGGGCTGAATAGCAAGTCTGGATAAAGTTATCTTCCTTAATTTAGGCCGGCCATTTTGCTGACCAGAGCTTCCCTGGTAACTCTGGCTGGCTAGTGCTGAAAGTTAAAATGCATCTCAGGGATTGACCCCACTGTTGCCCCTTTTTAGCTGGGTAAACTTTTTGCACATTTCTATCCATGAAGATCTGCCCAACTAAATTTCTAAGTTAGCAAGACAATCCTTTTAAATATTATCCTCTTAGCAACTTAGGTCCTCTAATTCAGAGTGAGTAGGAAAAGTGGGTAGACCCAATTAAGTAGTCCAGAAATGAATTCTAGGGTAAATAATGCTGGAGTTGAAGGCTTTTGTGTGAGAATAATATAACAGGAGAACAGGCAGATAAATGTGGGTACAAGTGATTACATCTGTCCTCAATTAAAAATTTCAGTTCATAGTTGTAGGTTATATTTTTCTTCAGCACATGTCATTGTTTACTTTGTGGGAAGGACTACAGGAAGCAGGAGCAAGATAAAGGTTTAGAAAAACAGTAAACAGTTTTATAATTAAAACCCACAGGCTGCTTGCCACATCAAATTGCTGGATTTTTTTTTCTTTATCAAATTGACAACATTGAATAAGAGGAAATGAACCGACCTATCTCCTACGCTCAAGGCCAATTGCATCCTAAGTTGCAGTATACTAACTATCTTCAGATGATTTCTAATGGAAAACAAATCTTAATTTATTTGCATAATTGTAGCAGATTTTGTAGACGGAAACAGAATGAATAATTTCATAAACTTTAAATTTTAGGGTATCATGAAGCACAGCGGTGGTTCTTTGGCACAGGAAACCACTTCAATTGAGCACTTCACAGGAACAAAATCATTTTACACTTTATTTCCATGTTCACATAGGTGTAATATCAGCTTTCTTCAGCCCTGTTGGCAGAACCTGCCATCGTTATGAGTGCCTCTTTTCCCTCAAGTCTCTCTACCCCAGTCACTCTGATGCTTACCCATGGCTGGACATCCCTTGGCACTCAAGCTTCTGGTCGGTGTTTGACTTCTCCGGGACCACACTTCTCTAGGCCTCTGTCCCTATCCCTGCTTCTGCCCATTCTTCACCAGTCACTTGGGGCCCAATATTCGAAACGATTTATGCAGTCAATGCTGATAATGACCACATAAATCTTTTTTTTTTTTTGTAATTTGCACCAGCTATACAAATAATTTTACACATAGACTGCACCATTGCAGGTTCTAAACATACAGTTGTGGTCAATGCTATTGGCACCCTTGTAGTTGAATCCCCTAATGTCCAATATCTCCTTAAAAAAAAGTGGCCAGTGAAATGACTTTGGACAATATATGCACACACATTTGACACATAAAAGAATCAAATAAAACAAGACCAATTAAAAAAGGAAATAGTATAAAAACTGGGACATTGCTAGGACATGATTATTGACACCTTTAAAAACAATTGAAATCAGTATGAACAGATGAACCACATTCCCATTGCAGTAAAATTAGACGCACCTGTGATCAATTGTCAGTACTCACATGACTTGAATCACCAGTGAATGATGGCTCTGATGTTTAAAATAGCCACATTCACTCCCTGTTCCATTTTCACAATGGCGAAGACAAGAGAGCTGCCTGAGACCGTCAGAAAAGCCATTATCATCAAACGTCAGAGGGGTACAAGGCCATCTCCGAAGTCTTGGGATTCCTGTATCTACAGTTCACAATGTTATTAAGAAGCTTTCTGCTCATGGAACTGTCACGAACCTCCCAGAACGTGATGAGAAGAGGAGAATTAATCCAAGAAGTCTTTGAAGATTAGTGCAAGCTGCTGGAAAAACACCATGTACAACATCCAAAGAGCTTAAGGCTGACCTGGAGCAATCTGGAGAGCAGGTTTCAACCATCACCATATGCCATGCACTAAACAAAGAAGAACTTTATGGGTAAAGGCCAAGGAGGACCCTATTGCTCAAAGACAGACATAAAAAGGCACGCCTGATCTATGCCCAATCTTTTAAGAACCACAGTCCTTCTGGAAAAATGTTCTGTGGACAGTCCTTCTGGAAAAATGTTCTGTGGACAGATGAAATCAAACTTGAGCTTTTCAGCAATGCAGACTAGCAGTACATTTGCAGGCAAAGAAATGAAGCTTATAAGATAAAAAAACACCCTTCCTACAGTTAAATATGGTGGAGGTCCCATAATGTTGTGGAGCAGTTTTGCTGCCTCAGGAACTGGAGGCCTGGAATGTATTATATTATATTATATATATATTATATATTATATTATATTAAGTGACGAAGGTAAATTGGCCCCACAAAAAAAGTATGTATGGGATTTTATCATCTTCTTCATCTACTTTTATTTAATACTGCCTTGCTGTTTTGGTAATGCCCATGGCAAGCTCACTTCACAACCAAGGCCTCTTTCTGTAATAGAGTATGTTGTTTCTGTGAGTAAAAGCTTGTTGATGAATCCAACCGGTTATCCACTGTCTATTTCTTTGTGTGTTAGAACAGTTCCTCCTAGTCCTATGTACACTACAGTGTATCCGTTTTGATCACGAATGGCTTTGTGAAATCACTACCACTCAGTATGAGATCAGTTTGTTAATTTAGGAACTATAGTGCTTTTTCCAATCTTTCCGCCCAATGTACTTTCTCCAGCCTCTGTTTTCAAAGAAGGGCAGTTAGGGGTTCTGCTTCTATCGCAAAGTTAAAAAGACATCTCTGATAGCTTGCAATCACTCCTAGGAAGGATTTTACTTGTTGCTTGATCCTTGGCACTTGTATTTTCCTTATGGATTCTACATTTCTACTGTGTGATTCTATATGTCCTCTTTCCTGGATACTTTCTAAGTCTCAAACCATCTGGGCTCCTACCAAACACTTTCATGCATTTGCCATGAGAGAGGCCTCTCAAAGTGTTGTCAATACCACTTGTAATGTCTCCATATGGGACTGCCAGTCTTTGCTATACATAACTGACACCCAGGTACAAAGACAACTAATTCTGGTGAGGATGGAGCAAATGGTCCTTGAGTTCATCTTCTGTGGAAATGTCTAGGCTAGCAGGGTCTGGGAAGGTTTTGGGTCCTCAGTCATTGAATAAATGTTTCAACTCCCATTTTTTCAACAGATTTATTTACTGTTGTTGAGTCTATTTGCTTTTGTCTAGAGTAGGTATTCAATCATTTGCTTGCCCTAGTTTCCAGTAATTCATCGGGGTCTTGCCACCTAGCCAGAGGTGAGGGGAGCAATGAATGGAGGAAGAGCCTAATGGTTAGAACAGTAGGGCCGAGAGCCAGGGTTCAAATTCCATTGCTGCTCCTTGTGATCTTGGGCAATTCTTTTAACTCTCCATTGTCTAATGTACAAACTTAGAATACTTACTGTACCCGAATATAACACCTTGAGCTGCTGCTGAAAAAGGCATGAGCTATATCCAGAATCCCAAATCTCAACTTAGTGGAGATGGCAATACACCGTTTATGGTGGGTGGCATTGATTTGAGTTTTCTCTATCCGTTCCTTAATAGTCTTTCTAGTCTAACTGATTCTTTCTTGTAATGGACTACATGTACTTTTGCAATGGTCCTGAGGCCACATTGTTCTCCCTATATCTCCTAAGCAACACTGAGAATTTCTGCATAATAACTCTAAAGGTACAAAAGTATTTGAGCTTTGCAGTACTTCCTGGATCTCAGAGAGGATGAAGCAAAGCAATCTATCCCAATCCTTTCCATCTGCAGCAGACACATATTATAACACTATGTTTGAAAACCCACTTGAACCATTCAATAAGACTGTCCACCTGGGGCCTGATTCTGTGCCACGAATAGTTGGGACGTCCATCCTCACTATTCGTGCCCCCTCCCACTGGCATCTGGCTTCCCCGCCGGTTGTATGGGGAAGCTAGACGGAGGCAGAAAAGGGGAGGATCAGGGGCCGGACAGTGGGTGGTCACCAGCCCCGGACGTACAGGGCTGATTCTAATGTCGGCCCTGTACGTCTGGGGCCGGCGACTTGAACAGGGAAGTTATTCCACCTCTGAGGTGAAATAACTTCCCTGGACGGCAGGCATCGGCAGGCCCAGGGCCGGGAAAGGGCATCAGGGGGCAGAGAGCATTCCCCGCAACCCGACCCTGGCCCTGGAAGGCCAAATCGTGGGTTGGGTTGCGGGGAATAAACAGTTTTTTCCAGCTGCCGGCATCGCGGCTTTTAAATGGAGCCATGGTGCCATGGCACCCAGACGCCATGGTGCCACGGCTCTATTTAAAAGCCTGACTGAGTTAGTCGAGCCATGCCTGTACGTGCAGGCTGGGCTGAATCACAGTCCTGGCTGCACATATGGGCCTGATTGAGATTCTGATCCCGCATGGCTAGATGTGCCCCGTGGGATCAGAATCGTGACCCCCTCTGTACTTACGGTCAAACTGGACATACAGAGGGGGTGTACGTCCAGGATGGAATGAACCTGCTAGAGGGGTGCACAGATATTTTGAAGACTTGATGACTAATCACTCACATTGACTTCATTACACAAATGGATTCCCTTGGTCTGTCAGGAACTGCTTAGGTAAGCCTACCCAGGAAAATACTCATCAAAACATCAACTGTGGTCTTAGTGTTGGCATTGGTATTGTCGAGGTCTATTTCCTCAACATAACAATACTACTACTATTAATAATAAATAGTTAATTCCTTGTCCATGCTTTGCCACAATAAAACCAAAATTGTATAGAATGAAATCATTACAAAGCATATATACATAACAGAAAATCCATTTATCACACACAACCAAAATCAAACAAATCAATAATAAAGGTAGTGAGTTGCATAGACCACAATATACTGGTGCCCACCAGATAACCTTTTGAGGATTCCTACTAGGTCCATAGCAATTCTCGTGAAGGGTGTCTTGATGATGGATAAGAGTATTATCAGGATCATCTTAGTTTTTTTGTGGGATAATTAATTGGCTTACAGGACAGAAATGACAAACTTTCCATCTAGCAATAGATACCAGGCTGTAGAATCAAGGGTGTGTTTTATGTAGCTATCTGTCTTGCTGGTAACCCAATATTAATTATTGTTAGTGCAAAGAATGTTTTGGGTTTTTGGCATCTTTATATTTTTGTTTAACCAGTCAGCTGCTCTATGTTTTCCCTAGGGTCATATCTTTCAGTTTGACCCAACTGAATAAGTATTGGTTTCCCCATAAATTTTCCTTTCTGGATAGTTCCCGGACACCTACCGCAACTTAATCTCCCACTTCTAGATTCCTAGCACATGCCACTAGCATCTTTGCTTTTCTTGCTGATGTTATTTTCTTTTTTTCTGAATCTTTATGTCTTTCACAAAGAAGTTAGGGTCCTCAAAGTAGCTCATTCATGCCTGATTCCTTGGTGGAACCTCCTATCCTCATGAGACTTAGCAAGGTTTTGTTCTCCCTGTCCCTAGGCCACAGGAATTCTGTGACCACTGTATGGAGCAATAGGATAAGACCTCCAGCCTCTACCTGTTAAGTCTCCAGCAATAAAAGGACAGGATTGGTTGGAAATTGTCATCCTCCTGTAAAGTTAACAGGCATATCTGCTTCACATAGCCAGACCATTCTCATCGGCCGGAACCTTCTTAGATCCTCACACCATTCTCACCAGTCAGACCTCCTCAGATCCTCCTGCCTGCTTTTGTTGTTGGCCGATGAGAATGGTCTGGCTATGTGAAGCAGATATGCCTGTTAACTTTGTTCCCCTGATGAAGCAACTGTGAAACGCTTTAGGGCATCCACAGTGGCGTTGGGGATAAGCTGCTATATTAAGATAAGTGCTTGTGCTTTAAGCTTTTCTATTAGCACCGGCCATGCAGAATTATGCTTTCTACAGTAGAGCTGCAGTATAGAGGGCTATGCTTTACATGTTGTGTTAAGCTGAGTGCGTGTGGTGCTGAGTTGTTATATTATACTGTTTACAGTATATAAGGGAAACATACATTAATTGATAATCAATGCTGGATGAGTATGAAGTGAATTTTTCAGGATCCCTGATGTTATGGAGCTGATCCTTGGCCAAGATTGATTATCTAGGATATATTGGCCCATAGGTATTGAGATCCTTTTCTCCCTGATAAAGTTTCTTGTAAAGTCTTGTATTTTAGCAGGATGTAATGAAGTATTTTGGATATAGGTAGCTTCCACAGCAAAAGTTAGTACCTGTGGAATTTCATCAACGTGGCCAGTTTTGATTTTTGCCCCATGGCTGTCAGCATGTGGTCTCCTGAGGATTCTGATAATGCTCAGTTTTCCTTCACCCTGTTAAGTATGTTAGACGCAACTCTAAAATTAAATGAGATGCTTCCCACAGATTGTGAACACGTCAAATGCACACATCCCTGCATTTTCTAATCATTTCTCAAGCTTCTGGCTGCTGCCTGTCATCTTACTGAGCACAGTGCAACCAATTACTTGAATGACTGATTACAGTTTAGTCATTCAGTGAATGACTGATGTATTCAAGGAGCAGAAATGAAGCCTGATTAAAGCTCATTTCACTGGTTTACTGGCCCTTGATCTCCCACTGGGCAGTTATTCAACTAAACTGAACAAAGATATCACATAAATCAATCTTTGTATTGCACTCACGAATGTGCGCTCGTAAAACGCATTAGCAGTATATTAGTAGGTCACTCCAATAAGTGCATCTCTGTATGCACTGGACTGAAAATCTATTGATGTTTACTGCTGTCAGCACTTTTCCAGAGAACACAAAGTACCAGCTTCAGTGCTCACAGTTTCTGATTCTGTCAGGAGTTTTCCCAGAGAAATGTTTTTCTGGGCTGTTTTAAAATGCAAATAAAACAGGAGAGACCAGTAAACCTAGGGTGTTTCTGAAGCACATGTCACTGTTCTTCAGCACTAGGAGGTGGACAGCTACTATGACAGACACATGGGGTCTGATATTGCAAGGCTCTGTAAACCATGTAAATGCCCCTAAGTGGGATATTCAGCGGCATTAACACGGTTAGCGCCACTGAATATCCCCTAGTAACGCCACTATACGCCCGATGCTAACTGCTTAGCATTGGGGCGTGTAAGGGGCTTTCCAGGGGTGGTACCTGGGGATAACCAATTAGCGGCAATATTCAACCTCTGCCCAGTTATCCCTCAGCGGCAAAAGTTAGGCAGAGCAAAAGCTGTCCTAACTTTTGCTGCCAAAGTTAATCAGGCAACAGCTGAATATCGCCGCTGCATGGTTAGCTTCTACACCGCGCGTGGCTGTGAGGCAAACCCATATATTCAATGCTGGTGTCTGGATATTGTCCCGGCATTGAATATCCGGGTTAACTCTTCAGCAGTGATGGGTAGGCGCTGTACTCTGCTAGCTGCCGTCACTGAATATCGGGCCCATGGAGGGTAATTTTATAGCAGATCGCCTAGGTTGGTGCCTATTTGTCTTTATGAAATAGCCTCACAGAACCCAGTGAAATTGTAGCAAAAATTCAGCCACACACATTAAGACCAATTCCAGAGTTGGTGTAAATTCACATGGCTGAAACGTCCACGTAGCTGTGAATTTTATCCTCTCTGCATGTACTTCGTGAATCTGCCCTTGCTCTGCTCAAAGTATGCCCCTGAACTTATCTACCCTCAGACTGCATGAAGTCTTCTTATCATCACAAGTAATGGGGTAATTTTAAAAGAGACTGGGGAGCATATTCAACGTGTTTTAGCCGGTTAGCAGACCTCCTAACTGGTTCAAATGCGGCAATCCTGATAGTCAGCAGCACTATCCAGATAGCTGAATGTCGCCATAAACTGCACAAAAGACGCCCGGTTAAAACTGGGGCAGTCTGTAGCCAGATCGGGGGCAGTATTAATCATTATCCAGTCAGTAGAGATATTCAGCTGCTAATCATATAGCTAAACCTTGAGTTGTTCAGTACTGGCACTGGATTGCTGATGGTCATCTGCAGTGACTCTGTTCAGGGTGTCACTAATATATATCTAAAGGCCTGACTTATAAACAACATGGACGCTGTAATATAGAAACGTTAGCAACATGCTATGAAGTCGCTTGGGTAAACATCATAGAGGTTTTTTGAAGATTATTATCACTGGTTTGTGGTTAATTTTTGCTGTATTTGTGTCTCTGCCATAGAGGCAATAATTAAAATGCTGGAAGGCAACTACCCTTCCATGCCAGACCAAAACCCCACTGACCACAAGCTCGCCAGACTCCAAAACAATCACCCCCTTCCCTACGGTTACCACAGCTATACCACCTGCAACAGCTACAACACCCACAGAAGAGCCAACAGAGCATCCTCATAAGATAGCAACAGGACTTCAAATGAAAGTCAGGACTCACGATTCTGTAAATAAGTTAATAGCCAACCTGTAAATAAGTTATGTAGCCGATCTAGTCCGTTCTAATCTCCTGTTATAAATCGCTCTCATTATAGTTATCTGGAAGACAGTTCATGTATTCCATGGGTTTGTCCATTTGTGCCTAGTTTGTTCTAAACAGCTTTGACCCTTAGAAAATTGATATAGAAATAGTGTTAAATAAATAAATAATGCTGAGAAATTCATTTTTGATTTGTGGATAATTTTTCTCAGCTAGGGTAAGCACCCTAGATGCACCCTGGCTGATCCTCTTAAATTAAGCAGCAGCCAAGCCCATTTTTGCTGGAGTCACTCTGTATTACAACAGACTTGGCGGCCCAGTTCAGGAAGGAGCACGTACAGGCCATCTGGACGGCCCCGAGAAGGACAGATTCTGTAACACGGAAGCAAAACATTCTTGTGGCATACAGAATCAGGCCCGAAGATGGCCCAGCATGGTCTGCAGGACATCCACCCTGCAGGCTCGTGTGTGTCCACAGTGTCCTAGCACTTACCCCGCCACCACCCAACTTCCGATGGGGGCTGCCAGAGCCCAGATCGGGTGGCGGGGTCACATCTCTGGTGGCCTGCTGCTCCAAGGTGGAATAACCAGGCCCTCCCCCCCAGACGTACAGGGCTATTAATGAAATCGGCCTTGTATGTCCGGGGGTCCAGGGGTTGGGCCCACCCATTATCCTCCCCTTTCACGCCCACATCTCCCGCTGCACACATAGCTGTGTGCGTGCAAAAGGGCAGTCCAGCAGAATACCGCCAAGGCGGATAGCGGGGCAGCACATCCCCGTGGGTTGTGCTGCCCTGCTATTCCCCTTGTACAATCGGGCCCATTGTGCAACACAGGGGCATCTGTGACTTTATTTCCTGTACTGCCTTGTCATGCTTCGGAAGCCAGCGTCAAACTGCATTCTTATCCAGAAGTCTTCTCAAGTGCTCACGTATCTCAGAGAGATGTGGCATAAATTTTGCTAGGTAAGTTATCACCCCATGAGGCGCTGCTTGATTTTGTATATGCAGGTAGTGTCATATGCTGTATGGCTTTAATCTTATCCGGGTCTGCTTTTAGGCCCTATGAAGACAGGATATGGCCATGAAAGTGGACCTCCTTCACCTTGAATTGTAAGTTCTTCACACTAAGCCATAGCTTCTTCACCTGCTGCAGTGATCCATTAGGACTAACAGCTTGTTGTCATGGTCATGGTCTGTCTTATTATATCAGAGACACCACAGCCAACGATAAAGATGTCATCAGCTATTGATTCAATGCCACTGAGCCCATCCAAAAGTTCATGCTGCTTCCACTAATACACTACTGGTACTACAAAGTCTCTAAATAGCCCAGGATGTCCAGAATGTGGTCATGAGATTGCTTTTCTTATCTAACTTACGTTGCAGAAAAGAATCACATGCATCAACAAGTGTGAACAAGCGAGCTTCGGGCAGTTTGTATGACATCTTTGAGTGTTGGCATGATATAGTGCGAGCTCTTCAGCACAAGATTTAGAAACTTTTGAATCAATACAAATTCTCAGCTTTTCAGGCTTCTTTACTATGGCCATGTTGCCGATCCAGTCAGTTGGTTCGGTCACAGATGTGATATGACCATCAGGTTCATGCTTTCCTAGCTGAGCTATCACCTCTGATTTTAAGGCAACTCGTACATTGCATGGAGCATGTTACACTGGTGAAGCAGTGGGATCAAGTTCAAAATGAACTTTTCCTGGAAGAGATTCCACTGGACCATGAAAGACATCATCATAGGTACCAACTAGCTGCTGTTCTGTCTGGTTCAGCTCTGCAGGAATGGTGAACTGAATCAGCTCAAGATACTCACATGTTGAGCCAGACAGCAATGGTTTCTGATTTGATTTCACTTTCCCAAATTCAAGCTTATGAGCACATCTACATATGCTGTAATACATGTGAAAAAGTCTAAGGATGGCATGAACTCCCCTGACTATAGTTTCAGTTTGGTGCCACCGCCATTTTGTCTTTCAGACACATGACATTACGTATTACTCCAGAGTCCAGCTGATGAAGTTGTGCTATATTATTCAGTATAAGATTCGCAAACCATTTTTGTCTTTTTGTTTGCATAGTCCCAGAGCACTCTTTTGAGAAAATTGCATCAGTACTGAGCAAGCTTGCATCATCTGACTGACATCTCTTCCAACTTATGCAGCTTACTTGCTGTGTTCTGTGTCCTTCTTGTTAGGCACACCCTGCAAAATGGTTTAGGTCACCGCATAGCCAACATGCTTTCCCATATGCTGGGCAGTATTATTTCATTTGTTGATATGCCATTGCCACAGTACTGAACATGCAGCGCGTTTGGTTGCAGGTGAGTTACTCTGCTGTTGCCTGTTGCAGTAGCTAAGCACACCTCTGATTCTTATATGTTGCATCAACGCTGTCAGTGTGTCGGTCCATTTCTGTAGTTTTCAGTTGCAAATCTATGCGTTCTGCATACAACATGTTTCAATATTAAAAGTTAAGTCACGTTCTCTTAAAAGCTGGTGACGTGTGTGCTTATTGACAATGCCAAGAGCTATTTTATCCCGATTAAGTTCATCTTTCAATGGACCATACTTACATGTCATTGCTGTCTCTCTCAGATGCATGGCAAAGTTATTAGTAGATTTACCTTCCTCTTGTTTGCAGCTGCCAAACACAAATCTTTCATATATTGCATTTTTGGTAGATTTGAAATAGACTTCTAATGCAACCAAGATAACTTTGCTATCTTTCCTCTGTGAGGCTGAAATTGTGCCTATACACATTGCGGCATTCTGCACCCATCACCCTTCTTCGTATAGCTAAAAGTCATCCAAAGTGATTTACAGATTAAAACCATACAGAGACGAAAAATACAGACAATATTTATCACAGCCAACTCGCCCTCCCCTCCTATAATACCATCTAAAAATCGTATTGCCCAGTGAGACCCAATTATGATCCCACGTCCCTCAGACATCAGTGACACTGGAATAACCTCATCTAAAACCCAGCTATGATCCCTCTTCCTTCGGTATGGAGGGGGCATGCTTTTAAGACAGCAGTGCCTATATAGTGGAACAAGCTTCTCATTGTGGTGAGGTATGAATTAGATAGGGAGCGCTTCCGTAAGTCCTTAAAGACCTTTTTTTCCCCAGTTAAGCTGGTGCGGAGGGTGACCAAAGGTGATGGATAAAGGGGTACAGTGAGAGGTGACAGTCCATTTGATTTTTATCGTACTTTTATTATTTTGATATTTCAGATTGAAAACCGCTTGCAATGTATTACACAGCAACAGTAAATGGTTTTTTTAAATAAATATTAAAGAAAGAAATAAAAAAGCCTTGATTCTAACCTCAGATCTACCGATGCTATTCCATAATAATATTTGGGCTATTACTGAAAACACCCTGTTACATGTCCCCACCTCCTTAACCAATTTCATGTTGGGAATACTTAACTGTCCCCCTTTGAAATAAACATAAGGATCTTCCTGGACTGTAACAAGTAATCTTTCTCTGCAAACTATTCAGTCCCTTGTCATACAAAATCCAGAAGACTGTAGCCATTGTAAACCGCCCTGATGTCCCTGAAGGGCTGTATATTAGATTGCGCAATGAAGTATAAAGAATAACGTTTAAACTGAACCCAGACATTCATGGGAAACCAAAGAAGTACTTCAACAGTGGAGAGGCTGGTGTCCAATGTAGGTACCCCCAGAACTAATCTGGCTGCCGCATTTTGAGTGGCTTGTAAATTGGCTATCAATTTCTTACTTCTGTCCATAAAAGAAGAGCAGGACATGGGGGTCATTGGTCCTGATAATCTTAAGGTGACTAAACAGGTAGAAAAGGTGATGGCAAAAGCCAGAAGGATGCTTGGGTGCATAGGGAGAGGAATGACCAGCAGGAAGAAGGAGGTGGTAGTACCTTTTTAGTGAGACCTCATTTGGGATATTGTGTGCAATTCTGGAGACCACACCTTCAACAGAATATAAACAGGATGAAGTTGTGTGCAGAGGATGGCTACCAAAATGGTCAGTGGACTTCGTCATAAGGCATATGGGGACAGACTTAAAGATCTCAATATGGAGGAAAGGCGGGAGAGAGCAGATATGATATTAACATTTAAATACCTCTGTGGCATAAATGCACAGGAGGAGAGCCTCTTTCAATTAAAAGAAAGCTCTGCAATGAGGGAGCATAGGATAAAGGTGTAAGGGGATAGACTCAGGAGTAATATGCGGAAATATTTCTTTACGGAATGAGTGGTAGATGCATGGAACAGTTTCCCAGTGGGAGATAGTAGATGCATTGAATTCAAGAAAGCATGGGTCCAAAAAAGAAGATCTCTAAAGGAAAAAAAGGGACTGTAGTAATTGGTATGGAAGGGCAGACTGCATAGGCCATTTGGTCTTATTCTGCCATCATGTTTCTATGCTTAATCCTTCATAAAGCCCATTGCAATAATTTAAGTGGGAAAGAACATAACATTGAATTACTGTCCTAAATAACTTCTCTTCCAATAACAGATGAAGTTTCTATACCGATTTTTTGTAGCTCTATACAAATGATAAGTAGCAGTAATAGTCATTTCTGTTTGAAATATTGTAAAATATGCAGCTCCAGGAACAAGCAGGAATGAGTCTTCACATATGGGTATCATCGGTACCGACGGAGCCTGCGCGGGAACGCTCCCCAGCGTCCTGAAAGAAAGCTTTTGGGAGCATCCCACAGCGCCTGCGCGCTGCCTTCCCGCCTTTCCTAACTGCCTCTCTCCAGTTCTTCTTTTCCGCGGAGCCAGAAGGTCGTGTTTCCTGTCACCGCTGAAGAATTTCTTATTTTCTTTTATTTTTCTTTAGTCGCGTGTCTGCCTTCTCGATTCCGCACCGGTACTACCGGTTCTTTTTCTTTCTTTAAAAAAAAAAACTCTACTTTTTTCAGTGCATTTTTCTTCTGGGGCCTTAGGCCTACAGAGATATTTTTCCCTCATGGAAAAACCCGCCTCTGGGTTTAAAAAATGCACAAAGAGCAGTAGCACTATTTCTGTCACCGACACCCATGACTCGTGTCTAAAATGTTTAGGTCCTGACCACTCCATTGCGGATTGTGAGTCCTGTTCCATGATGTCCAAAAGAGGGTTACAGAATCGGGCAGCTAAGCTCAGTACCCTGTTTCCCTCCGATGCAGCTTCCGTGGCATCGACGTCTTCCAGGGCTTCTTCTTCATCCCATGGATCTCAGGTAACCAAACTTAAATCTGGCCGGTCCTCAAAGAGTTCATCACCCTCTAAGTATCGAGATGCCCCCGGGCTTACTCTTGAGGATACCACACCGGCAAAATTACCCCGGCGGGAGGCTCCGGCTTCCAAAGCACTACCTATGGGGTCACAGGTTGACATCGATGGCTCGGCCTCGACCGATCACCTGTTACAATGTTCTGGGGTACCGGCAGTTTCTACCGGTACCGATATCCAGACATTGGTGGCGTCAGTGGATCAGAATATTCTGACCATGCAGCGTGCCATCACGGCATTCATTCAAGCTGCAACGCCTACAGTACCGCAACAAACCCCGTTGTCGGTACCCGTACCGATTCCGGTACAGGATCCGATTCCGGTTCCGATACCAGTACCGCTTGCATCGACATCAGCATCAACGGCAGCGGTACGCTATCCAGTGATGCCTATCAGTACCGGCCCGGTACCGATTACTCCCGATGTCGATACCTTCCGGTACGCGTATCGGGCTCTACGAGAGCATCCAGACAGTCGATACTTCGATTCTTCTGAAGACTCTGACTCTTCAGAGGCCTCAATTGAAGCATCGGGGATCCTTCCTCAGGAACCCTCTTCTCCAAAAAGGAGAATGTCTCCTCCTGAAGACTTGTCTTTTCAGGACTTTATTAGGGAGGTGGCCAAAGGCCTGTCCATCTCAGTGACCTCTGAGACTGAACCTAGAGCCAAAAAATTAGATATCCTACAATATCCTAAGGCTCCTAAAGAGGCAGCCACCTTACCAATACATGAGATTCTTTATGAACACATGTTAGGCATATGGGAGACTCCTCTCACCACCTCCCCTCATTCCAGAAGGTTGGACACCATGTATCGTGTTCCCCCTTGTCCTGGGGTTCATAAGACTCAGCTTCCTCACCACTCCATTGTGGTAGAGTCTGCTATGAAAAAGATCAAGAGTACAAAAAGGCACTCCTCTGCTCCTCCAGGAAGAGAATGCAGAACCCTAGATGCCTTTGGCAAGAAAATCTTCCAGGCCAGTATGCTTGTAGCCAGAATCAACTCCTATAGTCTCTATATGGGGATGTTTCTAAAAGAAGTTACAGATCATCTGCAAACCTTATCTCCTTTTATGTGAGAAGATAAGAGAGAAGAATATATCACCTGGCTTAAACAGGCACAGGATGTATCCAAGTTTTCCAACCGTGCAGCCTGTGACTCTTTTGAGGGGGTCAGTAGAGCCTCGGCTATTGCCATAGGTGCACGCAGAGTTGCTTGGTTGCAAGCCTCTGATCTGGAATCCTGGGTACAGGATGGTCTAGGTAACCTTCCCTGTACAGGCGAAAACCTGTTTGGCAAAGATTGGCAAGCAAAGGCCAACCAGATGGATGCTGAAAATTCTGCTTTAGATAGACTTTCAAAGTCTACTACTGCTCCTTTCAAAAAGAGGCTGTTCAAAAAGGGATCTTTCCCAAAGAAAGGGAAATTTTCTTCTTATGGTCAGGCCTCTTCTCAAGGTCGTTTTGCTATGAAGAGGCAGCAACAACCAAAACAGGCCAAGACCCAGGCTGCGAGGACTGCTACGGCCCAACAGCCTCAGCCTCCTCAGGGCCTTTGACTTTCCACTAGAGAACTTAGCCTTTCTGGCTCTAGAACATCCAAAGCCCCTCACCATCCCAGGAAGGTTAGCTCACTTTGCTCCCAGATGGGAACAAATCACAGCAGAGCAGTGGACCCTCTCCATCATAAGGGAATGGTACAAACTTCATTTCTTAAACCTTCTCCTCACACCATGGTGAAACAGTTCAATTCTCCAACATCTCTCCTCAACCTTCTAGGTCAGGAGATTGCTACCCTTCTTGCCCAAGGGGCAATAGAAGAAGTACCCCTTCTTCAACAGGGCTCAGGGTTCTACTCCCCCTATTTTCTCATCCCAAAGAAAACAGGGGGCTACGGACCCATATTAGATCTCAGAGAATTGAACAAGTTTTTATGCAAGGAGAAATTCAAGATGACTTCTCTCGGAACTCTCCTTCCATACCTCCAGAGTCAGGACTGGCTTTGTTCTCTAGATCTCAAGGATGCGTACACCCATGTTCTCATCCATCCAACACACAGAAGATTCCTTCACTTCCTGTACCAAGGAAAGCACTACCAATACAAAGTGCTTCCTTTCGGTCTGGCCTCTGCTCCAAGAGTGTTCACAAAATGCATGGCAGTAGTAGCTGCATTCCTACGCACTCTAGGAATATTCGTATTCCCATATCTGGACGACTGGCTCATCCGAGCTCCATCCCAGTCAGAGGCCCAGACTTCTCTAGCCTGCACAAGGCGTGTTCTTCAGTATCTGGGACTGGTAATCAACATTCCAAAATCCCATCTTATCCCTACTCAGTCTCTAGAGTTCATAGGGGCCTTACTGGATACCAAAACTGCAAGGGCCTATCTTCCCCAGGCCCGTTGCCTACGCTTGGTGCAGTTAGCCTCCCAGATTCAGTTAAAATCCCATTTAACTGCTCGAGAGATGTTGCAACTTTTAGGCCACATGGCATCCACGGTACATGTGGTTCCCTATGCTCGCCTTCACATGAGAGCAGCTCAGTGGACCCTATCCACCCAATGGACCCAGGCATCAGGTTGCCTGTCAGACAAAATAGCAACCTCCAGTCGCCTATTTTCGTCCCTCCACTGGTGGAAGTCCACTCAGGATCTGTTGCTGGGGTCCCCCTTTCAACAGGTGTTACCCCAAGCAACCCTTACAACAGATGCCTCTCCAAAGGGTTGGGGGGCTCATCTACAAGATCTCTCGACCCAGGGCATCTGGTCTCCACAGGAGAAATATCTTCATATCAACCTCTTAGAGCTCAGAGCAATCTTTCTGGCTCTCAGAGTCTTCCACACCCTGCTCAGCTACAAGACAGTCCTCATCCACACGGACAACCAGGTAGCTATGTTCTACGTGAACAAGCAGGGGGGAACTGGCTCTCTGTCGCTTTGCAACGAAGCTCTGAGATTGTGGGCCTTCGCCAGAGAGCATCAAATCCATCTCATGGCAGTATATCTTCCAGGAGTTCAAAACTCTTGGGCAGACAGACTCAGTCGAGTTCTGCGTCCGCACGAATGGTCCCTCCATGGGGACCAGATAGCCAGAATTTTTCGGATTTGGGGTACCCCAGACATAGACCTGTTTGCAAGTCCGTGGAATGCCAAACTTCCCCGGTTATGTTCCAGGATTCCATGTCAAGGAGTTCAGGCCAGGGATGCCTTCCTCCTTCATTGGGGGCAAGACTTCCTTTATGCCTTTCCACCTATTCCCCTAATCCCCAAGACTCTGTTCAAGTTTCAGAGAGACAAAGGGACTATGATCCTCATAGCACCACTTTGGCCACGCCAAGTGTGGTACCCTCTACTTCTGCATCTCTCAAGCTCCCTCCCTAAACCTGGGGTCTGCTCCAGATCTCCTCTCCCAGGAGGAGGGAACCTTGTGGCACCCAAATCCTCAGTCTCTTCATCTCAGGGCCTGGTTGCTGAAGGCCTAGACCTTCAAGATTTACAACTTTCTCAGCAAGTGAAGGATATCCTTCATGCTTCCAGAAAGCCTTCCACCAGACGCTCATATGCTTTTAAATGGAAAAGGTTTTCCATTTGGTGTGCAGAGAAGGGTCTCAACCCTCTTGCAATACCTTTGCATTCTTTACTAGACTATTTACTGCATTCATCCCATGCAGGCCTTAAAACAAATTCAATCAGAGTCCATTTGAGTGCTATTGCAGCATCCCTTAAGCCTCTTAATGGACAACCTATTTCCTCTCATCCTTTTATAGCAAGATTCATGAGAGGCCTTCTTTTGACCAAACCTCCCATTAGACCACCTCCAGTGGCATGGGACTTAAATCTGGTTCTTGGCCAGCTTATGAAGCCACCCTTTGAACCCTTAGCCACTACCTCCTTAAAATTCCTTTCTTGGAAGGTTATTTTTCGCATTGCAGTCACCTCAGCTCGCCGCATCAGTGAGTTGCAAGCTTTAGTGGCTAATCCTCCTTATACAAGGTTCCATCATGACAAGGTAGTCCTCAGAACTAATCCACACTTTATGCCTAAAGTGGTCTCACCTTTTCATCTGAACCAGGAGGTCTTTTTACCTGTCTTTTTTCCAGGACCTCATGCATCAAGTGCAGAGAGGAATCTTCATACCCTGGATTGTAAAAGAGCACTTGCTTTCTACTTACACAGGACACAGCAACATAGAAAGTCCTCTCAACTTTTTGTTGCTTTTGATCCTTCTCATTTAGGACTTCCAGTCTCTAAGAGAGCTCTGTCCAATTGGATTGCTCAGTGTATTTCCTTCGCGTATCAAAGTAAGAACCTTTCTCTGGAGGGCCATGTCACAGCTCACAATGTGAGGGCCATGGCAACCTCTATGGCTGATCTAAACTCTGTGTCCATCGACCAAATTTGTCGAGCGGCCACTTGGGCATCGGTTCATACCTTCACAGCCCATTACTGCTTGGACAAGGACTCCCGCCGGGATGCCTTGTTTGGTCAGGCTGTTCTTAAACACCTGTTCCATACCTAATCTACTCCTACCCTCCATCCCTGAACTGGATGCCTGAGATTCATGGGTAGAGCTAGAGCCCTTCCCAGGGACTCACAATCTGGGTGATCTCCCAGGCATCTCTAGCTGGGGAGTCCCCATATGTGAAGACTCATTCCTGCTTGTTCCTGGAGATAGCACAGTTACTTACCTGTGATCTCTGGGAACAGTAGGAATAAGTCTTCACAACCCACCCACCTCCCCTAGGAGTTGTATCTCTCTATCTATCTTTCCTTTCCTCTCTCTCTCTTTGTCTCAGCTTTAAAACTCGAACTGGAGAGAGGCAGTTAGGAAAGGCGGGAAGGCAGCGCGCAGGCGCTGTGGGATGCTCCCAAAAGCTTTCTTTCAGGACGCTGGGGAGCGTTCCCGCGCAGGCTCCATCGGTACCGATGATACCCATATGTGAAGACTTATTCCTGCTGTTCCCAGAGATCACCTGTTACAGGTAAGTAACTGTGCTTTATTTGAGAAACCTGAAATTCAAAAGAAAATTGGGAATCAAAAATAAGACACTAATCCTTCACTTTATCAACTAAAGGGAAAACACCCAAAACTAATGTCAGCAATGAGCTTAAACTCAAAGGGGTATGTTTACTAAACTGCGGTAATGTCATTCACATTAGGTTCCACGGTAAAGGTAGAGATGCCCATATAAAGGTGTGGGCGTTGCATCGTTACAGCAAGCTGTAGCAGCTAACGCGCGTTACAAGGCGCCTTGCAAGGCACCTTGTAAGGCGCCTTGTAAGGTGCCTCATAAGGCGCCCTATAGGGCCTCCTAGGCTAAGCGCCATATTAGGCACCCTTGGACAAAGCATCGCAGAAGGCACCCTGGCTATGGAACCATAGGTTAAGGTGGCCAAACAAGGTTATGGTTTCCTAGGTTAGTGTGCCCTAGGGACTGCAAGGTGCCTCAGGATGACATGCATGACCTGTGTGGAACAGAGACAGATGTAGCCCTAACACTAGATAGAGCACTTAGGAAAGGCAATGAACAGGTGAGTGAAGGAGGGAGAGGTGGGAGCTGCTGGACCTGCCATATCTGCGGACATCCCATGTGCCTGCCAGTACTGATGACAAACATGATGGGGCAGCTGTACCACAGCACAGGATGTTGGCAATGTAAAGTACCGGAAAAACAGTTGGTGGCAGACGATGGGAATACGTGTCCCCCAGTGGAGGCGGAGGTGGCAGGATAGTTACAATGATGGATGGACAGAGGAGTGGTGGTGCCATGCAGATCAGGCACAGGCGAGGCAAGCATGAAGAGGCGCAATGCAGGAAAGGGTAGCAGTGCATGACATGGGGTGGCAGCCTGCACTGGCAGACAGGACTCTACACAGCTGACAGACGCAGATAGACGGACCAAGGGAATGTTGGCATTTGTGGCGAGGGTATTATGGGCTGGAAGCAGAGATCTGCAAAAATATGACCTCTACAGGCATGCACACTATTTGAGTAGGACAGGCATGAGAGGAGGGAACAATGAGGAACTGAACCCATAAGCACTGCCAAGAATGGCATTGTATTAACCAGTAGGCTATACCTCCATGGTGTATGTTGCAGCATTGTCTGGGTACAGAAGGACTGCAGGTCACCGCACAAACCATCTGCTCTGAGTGCCAGGATAGGGTAACCCCACCAGTATCCATGATGCAATGCACATGCTGAAAAGCAGTCTACAGCTGATCACCAAATGGGGTCAGCACCTCTCCGGTACCTCAGCTTGGAAAGACGAACTGACAGTGCGTGATGCTGGCACAGAGTAGCTACAGACCATGCCATTGTGCAGGTTCTGTGTTCACCCTGAGGGATAGGATGGGTGCCCAGCACTAGGTCCGCAGTACATGTTGTGCTAGAGATAGGTCCTGCTGTACATCCCCATCACTACCAGTGTGTGACAGGTGTTCCTTGCAGTGCAGCCGAAGGTAATTTGGTGTCCATCTGTATCCTTCAGTCACATGTGGCCCTGTGGGACCAGACACCAGCCAGATTGGTGTGTATCCCGTGTTAGGGTCTGGCTGACATGGGCAGCTGTTATCAGGGCAGAGGGGTTCCTAGAATTGCATGAGGTGTGTGTAGCAGTGCCTTTATAGGTCACAGTGGTATACACTACATACCCCAAATGGCCCTCATCGCCCCTTTTTGTAGGTAAAGAACAGGTGCCCCCACCCCAGGGAAGCAACCTCCATCCTGTTTGTATGAGACAGCCCTCCAGGGTTGGTGGTCCAGAGCCATACCTGTAACTGGGGCAGTGGCAGACCAGCAACAATACTGGAGCTAGGTCTGGAAACCCCCAACCCCCAGTCACCAGCAGACAGCACAGTCAGACTGTACCTTATAGGTGTTCTGACTATGCACAGTCTAACTGCAGACAGTCCACCAGCCAGTCCATAGTGCATGCTCACAGAAGAACTATGTGCAGCAAGCAGGCATCTCAGTGATTGGGACCCCAGCACTGGAGAACATAAATATAATCACTGGAGGCAGATATTGTAGAGCGCTATGTGGGAACCTAGACCTGCCATGGTCACTGCTCGGTCAGAGTGAGTGCCCTCCCAGCATACCATGCTGTGGCCTCCCTGTCCATGCAGGTGGTGGTCAGGCACTACAGTGTCCCAGCCATTGCCACACACCCTGTGAAGATGCATCCTGGCCAATCTGCCCTGTCCGGGCCATACCCCAAATACCTTGCTCCTCATTATGCACCTATTCAGGCTAATGCTGGTAACAATGGGACATTTTGGGCCCAGTGAAGGGTGGGCAGCCACAGAACAATGGTTAGACATACACACATGCTCACTCCTTTGCAGCATTGTACAAAGATAGGGGTGGTTGGCAACCCTGCCCACCACACTGGTCCTGATCACAGTGCTGACATTGCTAAACTGTGCAGGGGGTAGTAGTAGTGCTCTGGTGATAACTTCAGCTCAATGCTGGGGCCAACAGCCTGACTCTCCATGCATCTTTGGATTGTGGAGCCTGTGTGGGTGGGTATTTGTACCCCTGTTCACCGCTGCTTTGGGCTTTGCACATGTTGCTGTTGTATCTGCATTGTAGGGTAAAACATAGGGACATGCTCTGCAGGAGCCACAGCTGGGGCTTGAAACTGTGACCCTCTGCTCCTGGACACACTGGCTGGGTGTACTGCACCACACTGTTGCCACAGATGCACAATAGTCCCTGGGGCTACCTGTACTTTTCCTCAGCCAGACTTTGTATGTTGCACTGCACACCACGTACTGATGCAGGGCATGGCCTAGGTTCACTGCAGGGAGGTGGCACTGCCCCCTCCAGCACGGGCACACCCCCCCCTGCCAAGCTGACATGGCCATTTGCTGTCGGTGCTGGTAGTGCGCAGTCCCAGGCCATCCACTGTGTAGGTAGGCGCCCACCTAGGGAGCGTATCCCGGGGTGGGGGGGCATACATGGACATCCTCACATTCCCCCCCATCACTGCCTATCAATATTATGTCCCTTCCACATGGGGGCGGGATGGCTGGGGGGATGTCAGGTCAGTGCCCTAGCAACTATTAGCTAGGGTGAACCAGGTAGATATAGGTGGATTGTGTTGGGCCTTGGTCAGCTGCTGTCTTGCTGATTTCCAGTGTCTATGTTCCTATGTGCCACCTAGGCGCCCGCCTGGTCCACCCTGTGCCCCAGCTGCCCATGCTACATGTCCCGCCTGCGGCCCCCTATGCCCCATTTGCACCATCGCCATAGTGGCCATTCATGCTTTGACACTATGGTGTTGCTGAAAATGGAGCACTACTATCACATTTCTTGGGCTCCCTGCCTAGGCTGTACATTGCTGACACTTAAATGGTTTCTCTCTCCTGCAAATGTGCATCTAATGGCAAGTTTTCATTTGCGGTAGGATTCAGCCCTTCAGTTCAGCGCGTTAGTGTGAAAGGGACCTTTCCCCGCCCACTCTCCGCCCATTGACCCCTTCTCTCTGCCCTCTCTCCACCTTCTGCGGTGTTTACCGTGGCCAGGGACGTTAACGATCGTTAAGTAACGTTTATTCCTATTATTCCTGTGTTGTAACTTTTGTTAGCTTCCATGATTTCTGTCAGCATTTCATCATCTACCTGTTCATTCTGGCCAGGCAGTCATTAGTACACCCCCACTGCTATCGCCTTCCCCTTTTTACATGGAAAATAAAACCAAGCTATTATAATGCCGCTGTATTGTTCCATGGTGCGATCACATCTTGAATATTGTATGCAATTCTTGTCACAATAGTTTAAAAAGGATATAGCAGAATTAGAAAAGATACAGAGAAGAGCAACAAAAATGGTAAAGGGGATGGAAGGATGCCCCTTTGAGGAAAGGCCTACAAGGTTAGGGCTTTTCAACTTAGAAAAAAGATGGCTGAGGGGAGATATGGTAGAGGTCTATAAATTAATGAATGGAATGGACCAAATAAACATAGATCAGTTGTTTACGCCATCAAAAAGTGTGAAGACTAGGGAACATGCAATAAAGCTACAATATAATCCATTTAAGACTTATAAGAGAAATATTTTTTCACTCAACACGTAATCAAACTCAGGACTTAGAGGACGTGGTAAAAGCTGTTAGTGTAGCTGGGTTTAAAAAAGGGTTGGACAAGTTCTTGGAGGAAAAGTCCAAAAACCATTATTAAGGAGGACCAGGGAAATCCACTGCTTACCCCAGGATAAGCATCATGGAATCTGTGTGCATTTTTGGGAACCTGACAGGAACTTGTGACCTGGATTAGCCACTTTTGGAAACTGGGCTTGATGGACCTTGGTCTGACCTAGTATGTCATTTCTTATGTTCTTATACATATGTGCATGCAGCCCCCTGACACTCCCCATGACACACACACACATACACACCCCACATGCTTGGTTCTGTGAATGGGAGAAACACACCATTGTGCCACACTTCAAGTGTATACTTTTTATCTTATTATACTTACTTTAAATTTATTTTTACCCATATGATTGGCATAATAGAACCTAATAGAAACTGCTGATAAACAGTTCTGAAGTCTGCACCCTCCTCCACTTAAATCTCTTTCCATATGTAATTTACTTAATAGACTGCAGGAGCACCTCCTTCTTAAATATGAGAGCGTCACAAAAATTTCACTCATGAACAACTCAGTGGGTGAAAGGGTATGGAAATGATAACTCTTCTGTGAGTGTGTATTTGTATTGAGGAGGGTGAGAAGGGGAAGATTGCATCTTAAAAGAACAGAATGAACTCAACCAGTGTTACTTAGCATGCTTAGTTCCCATCAGTCACTTCTTAGGGGTTTGAGTACAAATTCCATGCCCATGGTGTACATGCAGCTCAATGCAAACGACAGTCTACAGAGATGATGACAGTTCTTAGTTCAGAGATAATGAGAAATAATCAGCAAAATCCTCTGGCTCCAGAATGCCTGTTAAGGTTCACTGTACAAGTCACTGGTGAAGCCGCACTTGGAATACTATGTTCAGTTTGGGAGACCGTATCTTGCAAAGGATATAAAAAGACTGTACATAAGAACATAAGATATGCCATACTGGGTCAGACCAAGGTCCATCAAGCCCAGTATTCTGTTTCCAACAGTGGCCAATCTAGGTCATATGTACCTAGCAGTTTCCCCAAGGGACACAAGTTCCACAATGCTTGTACTGGGTCAAGCATTGATATCTTCGGTCACTTCTTAATAATGGCTTATGGACCTTTCCTCCAGGAACTTTTCCAAACCTTTTTTAAACCCAGCTACACTAACAGCCTTTACTACATCCTCCGGTAACAAATTCCAGAGTTTGATTACACGTTGAGTGAAAAAATATTTTCTTTTATTAGTCTTAAATAGTTTACCCTGTAGCTTCATTGCATGTCCCCTAGTCTTTCTATATTCTGATAAGGTAAACAATAGATCTACGTTTACCCGTTCCACTCCGTTCATTAATTTATAGACTTCTATCATATCTCCCCTCAGCCGTCTCTTTTCCAGGTTAAAGAGCCCTAACCTTTTTAGCCTTTCTTCATAGGAGTATCCTTCCATCCCCTTTACCATTTTGGTGACTCTTCTCTGTACCTTTTCTAAAATCGCTATATCCTTTTTAAGATACGGCGACCAGAATTGCACACAATATTCAAGGGGCGGTCTCACCATGGAACGATATAGAGGCATTATAATATCTTTTGTTTTATTTTCCATTCCTTTCCTTATCATACCTAGCATTCTATTTGCTCTCTTGGCCGCCGCTGCACACTGGGCCAAGGGTTTTAACATGGTATCCACAATGACGTCTAAGTCTTTTTCCTGGGTGGTGGTTCCTAATGTGGAACCTTGCATCGTGTAACCATAGTTTGGGTTGTTCTTCCCTAGTTGCATAACCTTGCACTTGTCCGCATTAAATTTCATCTGCCATTTTGATGCCCAGTCTTCCAATTTATCAAGATCCTCTTGCAATTTTTCACAATCCTCTTGGGTTTTAACAACTTTAAATAGTTTTGTGTCATCTGCAAATTTGATAACCTCACTCGTTATTCCACTTTCTAGGTCATTTATGAATATGTCAAAAAAGCAGCGGACCCAGCACAGATCCCTGGGGTACACCACTATTCACCTTTCTCCATTGGGAAAATTGGCCATTTAGCCCTACCCTCTGCTTTCTATCTTTTAACCAGTTCCTGATCCACAATAGTACACTGCCTGCTATCCCATGACTCTTTAGTTTTGCCAAAAGTCTCTGATGAGGGACCTTGTCAAAGGCTTTCTGAAAGTCCAGATACACAATATCAACTGACTCACCTTTGTCCACCTGTTTATTCACTCCTTCAAAAAAACATAACAGATTAGTAAGACAAGATCTTCCTTGTTTAAAGCCATGTTGGCTGTCTCCCATTAGGTTGTGACTATCTACATGCTGAGTAATTTTATTCTTTATGATGGTTTCTACCATTTTTCCCGGTACTGACGTCCGGCTCACTGGTCTGTAGTTTCCCGGATCACCCCTGGAACCCTTTTTAAAAATTGGTGTTACATTGGCGATCCTCCAATCTTCAGGTATTAGAGATGATTTTAATGATAGTTCACAGATTACTAATAGCAGGTCTGCAATCTCATATTTCAGTTCTTTCAACACCCTTGGATGTATACCATCCGGCCCAGGTGATTTGCTACTCTTCATTTTATCTAATAGTTGTAAGACATCTTCCCGATGTATCGATATTTCCTTCAATTCTTCCGCACCTTTAAATACCACTTCAGTCATGGGTAACATCCCTACATCTTCCTCAGTAAAGACCGAAGCAAAGAATTCATTCAGTCTCTCCACTATCGCCTTGTCGCCTCTTAGTGCTCCTTTAACCCCTTTATCATCTAATGGACCAACTGACTCTCTCACAGGTTTTTTGCTACGAATGTACTTGAAAAGGTCTTTATTTCGCGTTTTTGCTTCCGCAGCAAGCTTCTTCTCAAATTCTCTCTTTGCCTGCCTTATCAATGCCTTGCATTTGACTTGCCAGTGCTTGTGTTGTTTCCAGGTTTCGTCGTTTGGCTCTTTTTTCCATTTCCTGAAAGATGCTTTTTTGGCAACAACAGCTTCTCTGACCTCACCTTTAAACCATGCTGGCAGTTTTTTGGACTTCCTTCCACTTTTCTTAAAGCGTGGAATACAGCTGGTCTGGGCTTCCAAGATAGTATTTTTCAACAACACCCAAGCTTGATGTACGTCTTTAACCTTCGCAACTGCTCCTTTTAGTTTCTTCTTAACTGTTTTCCTCAATTTATCATAGTCTCCCTTTCGAAAGTTAAAAGGTAGTACTGTGGATTTCCTTACTATTCCTCCTCCACTAATTAAATCAAAGGTGATCATGCTATGATCACTATTGCCAAGTGGCCCCAACACCCTTATCTCTTGCACTAGATCTGGTGTTCCACTAAGGACTAGGTCTAATATGGCTTCCCCTCTGGTCGGTTCATGAACCAGCTGCTCCAAGAAGCAGTCATTTATTTCATCTAGGAACTTTATCTCCCTAGCATGTCCTGACGTGACACTGACCCAGTCGATACCGGGGTAATTGAAATCACCCATTATTATTACTGCGCTGTAACTTTTGTTAGCTTCCTTGATTTCTTTGAGCATTTCATCATCCATTTGGTCATTCTGGCCAGGTGCTCGATAGTACACCCCCACTGCCATTGCCTTCCCCCTTTTATATGGAATTTCAATCCATATAGATTCTACAGCAGATTTTGTTTCCTGCAAAACTTTAATCCTTTCTGAGTCAATGCCCTCTCTAACATAGAGCGCAACCCCTCCACCAATTTGATCAGCTCTATCATTACGATATAGCTTGTACCCAGGTATCACAGTGTCCCACTGGTTGTCCTTCTTCCACCATGTCTCTGATATTCCAATCATATCTAACCTTTCATTTAGTGCTATATATTCTAACTCTCCCATCTTATTCTTTAGACTTCTAGCATTTGCATACAAGCATTTTAGAGAATGTATTTTATTCATGTTAATTTGGCTATTGTTAGACATGGGTAAATTGGGATCTTTAAGCTCTGTCTGCTCCATACTTGAGGGCATTTGGGCTACTTTACTCTTTTGTGGAACCTCTCTGCTTTTAGTAGTATCCTTCAAGGATACATTCTTCCGAACCATCCGCTCTTGGGCGACTGTCGGCTTTCCCCTAATATCTAGTTTAAAAGCTGCTCTATCTCCTTTTTAAAGGTTAATGCCAGCAGCCTGGTTCCATCCCAGTTAAGGTGAAGCCCATCCCTTTGGAAGAGCCCCTCCTTTCCCCAGAATGTTCCCCAGTTCCGTTGTAAACGGTTCAGAGGAAGGTGACCAAAATGATTTGGAGCCTGCGTCAGAAGCCTTATGTGAAGAGTCTTGAAGACCTAAATATGTACACTCTGGAGGAGAGGAAGGACAGGGGAGATATGATTCAGATCTTTAAATACTTAAAGAGTATTAATGAACAAACAAACCTCTTCCAAAGACAGGGAAGCTGTAAAACTAGAGGGCATAACATGAAGCTGCAAGGGGGTAAACTGAAAGGCAATGTCAGGAAATACTTTTTCACTGAAAGGGTGGTGGATGCTTGGAATGCCTTCCCGATGGAAGTGGTGGGGGCAAATACAGTGACAGAATTCAAAATGGCATGGGACAGACACAGTGGATCCCTTTACAGCAACAGGATAAAGTTAAAATAAGCATAACTATCTCTTATATCTCAACAAACAGGGGTGTCCTACACGGAGCGGTGGGTACATCCCTAAACAAAGGCATGGGGAGGAGTGATCTGCACAGAGCGGCAGGTGCACCTACTCTTGCCACCTTTCTGGGCAGACTAGAAGAACCATGCGTATACTATGTTACTATGTTCCTAAATACTCACAGCCCTTTTATTTCTATGGGTGCAATGGCACTTAGCACACGTTAATTTCATTAAGACGCATTAACCTTTAGTAAACATGCCCTTTAATCTGGGACTGGTTTTAATCCTGTGATTTGGGTTCTAACCAAGAACCTAGGAATCATGTAGGTGTCGGCGCAAGATGTAAGTTGGTCCAAGTAGTGTAGTCTTTTGTAGGATTTGTGGAGTCAGATCCAGTAATAATATTATTTTAAAAAAATAGCAATCCAGAGGTCACATGATGTGTTGAGAGCGGGCAGATGTGGATCGCTAGCTCTCCAGGACTCCCTCTATGGAATTGCCCCTGTGACTGCCACCTCTATGCCCCCCCGAGTGTCATTCGGTGGGGGAACTAGTTCCTTACTGCCTAGTCTCCTTTGCTGTGCTTTACACCTGTGCTGCAATGAAGTATGCCCAACAGGAATGGGAAAAGTTACCACCAGGCAGCAACAAGATGACAGATGGGCCTCGTTCCTCGCCATCCCTGAAGTCTACACTGCTCATAGAAGAGGTCCCCATGGCTGTGATGAATGCGTTAGCTGGTCACTTCGACGACATGAACAGTAAACTGGATAGTGTCTCCCGAACACTAGAGGGTTTGTGGGGGGCTACATCCAGGAGGCCAAATGGCGTATTTCCCAGATGGAAGAGGAAATGCACACAGCTGCCAAAGAACTGCATGCCCCGCAGGAGACGGTCATGCAGCAGGCGGAATATCAAGAATAGGAGCTAGCAAAATAATTTATGATTTGTGGACATGCCGAAGTTGGTGTGGGAAGCGGAGCTCCACAGATTTCTTGAAACTCTTCTGCCTTTAATGCTCTCTCTGGGGCAGATTGCGGTCCATTGGTCATAGAGCAGATGCACTAACTGGGGCCTCAAAGGGAGAGTGAGGGTCGTCCTTGCACGGTCATCCCTCGCTTCCTGAATTTCTTGCAAAAAGATATGATTCTTTCAGCAGCACAGGGGCATGGGCCCATACAGCATGAAGGACAAAAGATTGTAATTTTTCAGGATTACTTGGTCCTCCTCAGTCAATGCCACAGAGCCTTCTCAGGAGTGTGTCGTATTCTAGTGGAGGCTAAAGTTAAATTTACCCTCCAATATCCTGCCTGCCTGATGATCCTACACAATGGAGTGGCACGTGTGTTTGATGACCCTGCAGTGGTGCTGTCTTATGCTTGGGACATCGTGGGAGCACACCGAGAGGCACAGGATTAAGGACTGCTTATCTGGGCTGGATCTTGTGAGACTCATGCCCTAGAGAGGACTTATGCTCAGGAATTATTGGATCACCCTACCTGAGAACTTTAGTGAGCTTCTGAGCACCCACCAGAGATGTTTGGCAATGAACTGGCTGTGTGGGACTTATGTTGCTTGTTGGCTGCACTGGCTACAGTGCCAAAGTTGACATTTGTGCTGCTCATTCTCCTCCTCCTGTCTTCTCCCTCCCTCGCCTGTGTTTCCCCATCTTGTCCTTTCTTTCTCTTACCCTCATGCCTTCCTCCTCTTCTGTATTCTACTGTTTTGTCTCGGGGCCCAATGGCAGACAGGAGGGGGCTGGCTGTGGGGGTTTGTGTATGGGAGGTAATTGTGTGAGTGTTAGACTGTTGGGGTGAGTAGGACAGGATGGATGAGTTAGAACAGGACAGCTGTGTTGTATGTGTGGGTGTATTCGGGAGGAATGTTCAGAAGGGTTGGATTGACAGGCTGAACTGTTGTTAAGGGTATGGATGTGTGTTTATGGGGCTTACGGTCCTGGTGTACCAAGTGGCTTGTGTGGTTGGGGCTCCCCCACTGGGGCTACATCGTTATATAGTGGTGGCGGCTGCTGGGCTCATGGGGGCAGCGGGAATCTCATAATCCTCGGCTGTGATTTTGCTAGGAAGAGCTTTGCTCAGGCCAGATACTGGAACTAGAGCAACTGGATAATTGAGTTGTGTGGAGATGAAAGACACATGCTTGGGGTGGGGGGAGTGTAGTGTGGCGGTTTGAGGAAGCAATTGTCAAGGGGTGGAGCTGGGGGGGGTTGGGGGAGGGAGTCCCAAATCTCTATAGTGACCTCACGACCTGGATGGGAGAGTCAGATGACAAGATTAAGAGTGGTAGGAAGGGAGGTGGAGGGGTGGAAGGGGGGGATTGGGAGACAGCTGTAATTGGATAGGTTGTTTAGCGCAATGCATTATGGGCAAGGACTGGATCTGGGTGGGGGAACCCTGGACTGGGGTTATTACAGATGTGTCTATATGTGAAAATGCTTAGATGTCTGGGGAATAAGCTGATGATTATTTCTTGGAATGTCTGTGGGCTTAGTACCACCATTAAACGTTATAAGGCCTTGCGTGCTTTGGCTAGGCACCAATGTGATATTACCTTTCTTCAGGAAATGCACCAGACTGCAGAGGAGCATACAAAGTTGGGCAGAGACTGGGTGGTCAAGTTTTTGGAGCCCCTATTCAAGAGAAAAAGGGGGGGGGGTCATCTTGATTCACAAGCAGGTTCATTGCGCCTGTGCTGCTGAGTTTTCCAATGCGTCTAGCCATTATCTTATCTTAGAAACATAGAAACATGACGACAGAAAAAGACCACATGGCCTATCTAGTCTGTCCTTCCATCTTGAAGGGGGACTTGGAAGGGAAGCCTTCAATTTATGTAAGGTGTATGGTCCTAATGTGCCTTATGCCCCCTTATATGCATGGTTGCCTTTCAGACATTGCTACTTGGATGTCCCACTGCCGCTTGAAATTAAATATGGCTAAGACTGAACTCCTTATCTTTCCCCCCAATGCCTCCCCTTCTCTACCCCCTTTCTCAGTCTCTGTGGATAACTCTTTAATCCTTCCTGTCTCTTTGGCCCGTAATCTAGGTGTTATCTTTGACTCCTCTCTCTCGTTCTCCACTCATATCCAACTCTTAGCTAAGACTTGCCGTTTCTTCCTTTATAACATTAACAAAATTCGCCCCTTCCTTTCTGATAACACTACTAAAATGATTGTCCACTCCTTGATCACCTCCCGTCTTGATTACTGCAATATTCTCCTTGCTGGCCTTCCTGCAAACCATCTCTTTCCCCTTCAATCTATTCAACATTCTGCTGCTCGACTAATTTTCCATCAGCATCGCTTTTCCCATGTCACTCCTCTTCTCAAGTCCCTTCATTGGCTTCCCATCTGCTTCTGGATCCAATTCAAACTCCTCCTCTTGACCTATAAATGCATTCACTCTTCAGCCCCCCACTACCTATCATCTCTTATCTCTCCTTACATCCCCTCTCGCGTTCTTCGCTCTTCAAACAGCCTTCGTCTATCTATGCCCTCCACTCATAATGCTAATTCTAGACTTCGCTCCTTTCACCTGGCTGCACCCTTTGCCTGGAACAATCTACCTCTGTCTGTGTGCAAAGTGCCCTCTCTGGATCTCTTCAAGTCCAGATTGCAAACCCATCTCTTCTCTATTGCTTTCTGTTCTTGATTCTTGTTTTTGCTCTTCTTGTTTATTGTATACTTTGTCTTACTTGATTGTATTTGTATTTTGTGATCTTCTTGACTAGATTGTGAGCTCTGATGAGCAGGGACTGCCTTTTCTTCATGTATGTACAGCGCTTCATACGTTTGAAGCGCTTTCTAAATCTTAAATAAATAGATAGATAGTGTAGAAAACTTCCAGAGGACCCTTTGTGGTGGGTGGCAATCTTAATGGGGTCCTTGACTCAACTATGGCTATCTCGCATGCGTGGGGGGGTGGGTGGGAGCATGGTTTGAAGTTACATAACTTCAAACGAGGTCAATGTCTGGCTGACTCCTGGGTTCTCCTGCATCCCCTTGACTGAGACTATACTCACCAATCTTGGGCCCATGTTTATGTTTATGTTTATTACATTTGATATACCGCTCAGGCCAAAGCATTAGAGCGGTTTACAATACTACATAAATGATACTGAAAATATGAAAAGAACGCCATTAAAAAGATAGGACAGAGTAAGAGATAGTGATAGTCAAAGAAATAGAAGAGACAAGAGGAAAGGTTCATTATAACACCAGAGAGACAGAATATCATACCACCACAGCTCAGTCCTTCCAAACAGACTTGACCATAATCGCTACTCATCACAAATTCAAGCCAGGCAGAAATACGCCGCAGAAATGGCTCCTTATAAACCTCTGCTGCCTGGATATACTTGACAGAAGCAGATGAGGCAGAGCTCTCACTCACAGCCTACGACGCCGGCATCATTCCTCCACCATCCCGCTCGTCGTGGCATGCAAACCAAATACAGCAGATAACCCGGTCCCGCACGGTCCAACGCCTAAGGGCCACGCCAAAGGGCCCTCTTGCGAGGCCCTCATGTGCGGGCCCGCAAGGCGCGGGCGCGCTGGTGGAATGGCAGTTTAAAAGCCAATGGAGTGGGCAGGCTTTGTGGAGGGAGGTGGAGCTCCCGCTCTCACCTCTGATGCTGGCTGCTGCTCTCCCCTCACAGAACACGCTGGTGGAATGGCAGTTTAAAAGCCAATGGAGTGGGCAGGCTCTGTGGAGGGAGGTGGAGCTGACCAGTGCCCATATTGATTATTTGCTTGTCTTGGAGCCTCTCTTCTCTCAGGTTGAAGAGGCGCGGATCGGTCCCAGCAAAATCTCTGACCATACCCTCATTTGGGCTGATCTTGTTTGGCAGGTGCAGATGATTTGCCACTGGCTCTGACGTTTTCCGCTGGACCTTTATAGGGATAAATATTTGCAAACCTACATCCGAGATTGTTGGCAGTCTTATACTCTCCACAATGAGTAACATAGACACCTGAGTTATTTTGGGAAACCATGAAGGTAGTCCTCCGGGGAGATGATATTTTAGCATATGTCACCAGACGATGCAATATCACCGCTATCCAGTTAGCGACCGTCTCTGCTTCCACTCCATCCCAGAATGCCCTGATGCTAACTGCATAGCATCGGGGTATGTAGTGGGGTTAGAAGGGGATATTCAATGGCACTAATGGTGTAAGTGCCGTTGAATATCCCAATTTAAGGCATTGGGCTGTAAACCGGGTAAATGCCTTTCGAATATTGGGCCTTAATCTTCTTGTATCTAGTAGATGGGTGAAATCTGTTTCTTAGAATGTGTCCTATTTGGCTAGTTTGTTTTTCATATCAATAGCCCATCTCAGTGGTGTTAACCACCTTAAACAGCCATCAGAAATAAATATGTGTGATACGAACATAGAACATAAGAACATAAGATATGCTATATTGGTTCAGACAAGCTCAGTATCCTGTTTACAACAGTAGCCAATCAAGGTCATAAGTACCTAGCAGTTTCCCCAAAAGACACAGGTTCCATGATGCTTGTATTGGAGCAAGCAGTGGATTTCCTGGGTTCCCTTTAATAATGGTTTATGGACCTTTCCTCCAGGAACTTGTCCAAACCTTTTTTAAACCCAGCTATACTAACAGCTTTTACTACATCCTCTGGTAACGAATTCCAGAGTTTGATTACATGTTGAATGAAAAAATCTTTTCTCTTATTAGTCTTAAATAGATTACACTGTAGCTTCATTGCATGTCCCCTAGTCTTTCTATATTTTGATGGCATAAACAATCGATCTACGTTTACCCATTCCACTCCATTCATTAATATATAGACCTCTATCATATCGCCCCTCAGGTGTCTCTTTTCCAGTTGAAGAGCCCTAACCTTTTTAGCCTCTCTTCATAGGGATATCCTTTCATCCCCTTTACCATTTTGGTGGCTCTTCTCTGAACCTTTTCTAATAACGCTATATCCTTTTTAAGATAGAGCTACCAGAACTGCACATAATATTAAAGGTATGGAATGATACAGAGACATTATAATATCCTTTGTTTTATTCTCCATTCTTTTTCTAATGATTCCTAGCATTCTATTTGCTTTCTTGGCCACTGCTGCACATATAGCATGGAGAAAGGCCAGAGGTTAACCGTTCATGGCACAGGGATAACGTTTGATGAACTAAGTGAAAAAACAGGGTCAGTCTGGTGATGTGGTATGCTATACCCAACCCTGCAGACGATCTAAATTCAATTTTTGGTCTAGGATTCTGCTCCATGGATTGGATGAGACTGTGGCAAAAGTGTTCATAGCCCTTGGAGGAAGCGAGGCAGGGCCAGACCTAGAGTTGGTTCATAGGGTTGGCACCCTAGGCAAACCTTAACTCCTGGCTGTCAAAATCTACTGCTTAGTTTTGAATGCCCTGTTCATGCCACCCCCAAGACGTTGCTACCCTAGATGACCACCTAGTTGGCCTAGTGGTTGGGCTGAATCTGAAGAGAGAGTCTCAGCTGTCACTCAGGGACCAGAGTCAGGGCCCATAATGCCATATTCTGGAGGCAGCCACAATCTGTTGCCCCTGAGGAAGCTGCATTGTTGCCAAGGTTGGACTAAGTGCAGTGGTAGCTAGTGTGTACGTATAGTAGTTTGATCACACCATCAAAAATAAATTGAGACTAGAGTCAGAAAAAGGTAATGAAGAAATATGATGGTGGAGAGAATGAAGGGAGAAGGATGGAGGGAGAAGGAAAGGGCAAATGGAGAGAAAAGTGTAGAGCAAGAATAAGTGTAGCAAAACATTGATAATATTGCTGCTTATGTCATATGCTTTTTGAATCACTGGCTAATTGAGTTGGGAGAAGATATAAAATAGGGACAAGCCCTTAAGTAGTTATGAATGAAAGTTTATGGCACCATAGCCCAAGAAGAAGCTAGTTATGATTGAACTAGAAGCCTAAAGGAGTAAGTTTAAAGCCCCCCCCCCCCCTAAAAATGAAGTAAGCAGTGAAGATCAATATATTAGCTTTCTGTCATGAGCAGACCTCATCCCCCCAAAATTGTACCTTTCCTCCATCATTTTTCCAGTATGGAGTAATAGGAATCCCACCTCTAAAGCTATCTGATTGGCTCTTGCAGATAAGCATCAAGAAAACTGTGCAAAATGATAATAATTACTGCTTAGACAGAGTTTAGGAGGGCAATTTTCAGATCTTTTCCAATGGTAAAACATTGACAAGCAGGACAAATCAACCACACAATTGGGTAGTGTCATCCAATAAAGATGAAAATCTCTCTCAGAGCTCAGAAACAACTAGAAAAAGATTCTGGACACGTGTATGTCTTCCCACGCACTGTATACATAGTGATGCACTTCAGTTACCTTTTTTTGTGTCCTACCAAATGTATGCGTTTTGC
This sequence comes from Ichthyophis bannanicus, assembly GCA_033557465.1. Taxonomy (NCBI): domain Eukaryota; kingdom Metazoa; phylum Chordata; class Amphibia; order Gymnophiona; family Ichthyophiidae; genus Ichthyophis; species Ichthyophis bannanicus. Next base: position 554,056,622 of record CM066033.1, read on the forward strand.
GAGCATTCTCATTCTTGTGGCTCAGTGGCTACTTTTTTTTTTTTTTTCATTCTTAACCCTGGGAGTACCGATGGGGTCAAAAGTGACCCCATTGCAAGTTTCACAACGCGTATCTCGGAAACTAGTTGTTCAAGAATGCAATCTTTTTATGATGAATATTCTCTTTATATTGCGCCATGAGAGGAATAATTTTCATCTGCTAGGTGACGCTAGTGATCAATTGCAGCACAGAGTACCAGTGGGGTCATTTTTGACCCCAGTTGCTTACGTCCGGTGTGGATCGTGATACAATTTGCAGTTTTGTGAATTTTTTGATCTGACAAAGGTATTTATCATTTTATGTATCATTTATTTTTTGTACTCTTATTTTATGAAAATTACACATTTTCTGTAATTGATATCATACGTTCTCTCATTATTTCCGATGAAACCTAAAGTCTTTCAGCTCATTCATCACGATTATTGTACACCTATAGTAAAACTGCTTTGCGTTTTATTCAACTTTATCTTTGTTTATTTATTTTAGGTTATTGTTTATGATGTCAAAACGAAAGTATTAAGCTGCCCAAGTAAGAGAGATATTGCAACGAGATGCTGACAGTGACGGCTCTGAGTCGTCTGATGATGCAGCATATTCAGCAAGCGAAGAAGCATATCAGCCAAGTTTGGGCGATAAATCTGATGATGACAGGCATGATTCAGATGGCAACAGCAGTTGGTCGCCAAGTGAATGTGAGACTGATGTTGAGCCAGTAACATCGCCTGCAGCAAAGAGTCAGGTTATAGGTCGAGGCAAAGGTCGAGGCTGTGCTGGATGGGGAAGAAGGCAGGAGTCCTCGGTGTCAGTATCATTTGTGAGGAATCTTAGTTGTGGTCGTAGAGGAGCTAAGAGGTCATCAACTATAAGCACAAATGTTGCCATTGAAGCCTATGTATCTAAGGATGCCACATCATGGAACAGGAAACCTATAAAGCAAGCTGCTGGAAGATACGCCAGAGCTAATGTCATGCCTGTACAACAAGGTCCTACAAGGTATACTGTAAGAAATGTTGATGGCCCTCTCGCAGCATTCCACTTGTCCATGAGGAAGAACTTATTGAATGAAATCATGATGTGGATGAGCAAACAAGGAAGACACATTTATGACGACACCTGGAAAGATTTGACAGACGGAGAATTTCAACATTTTCTTGGACTTCTGATCCTCTCAGGCGTGTACAAGTCACAAAATGAATCCATAGTTCAGTTGTGGAACCTTGAAGATGGTCGTTCTGTTTTCGGCAAAAATATGGCCCGTAACCGTTTTCAGCAAATTTCTTGTGCTCTCAGATTTGATGATGCAACCAACAGATGTGAACAACGAGGCATGGATAAGCTTGCTCCAATCAGACATGTTTTTGATACCTGGGAAGCAACTCTAAGTGACGCCTTTGTTCCTCGTGAAAATGTTACCGTGGATGAGCAACTGCTTACATTTCGTGGCCGTGTTCCGTTCAGACAATATATTCCCAGCAAACCTGTGAAATATGGCATAAAGCTATGGATGTTGTGTGTCAGTGCAATGTCATATGTTCTGTGTCTTCAAGTATATACAGGAAGGGAACTCAGACAAAACAGGGAACAGAATCAGGGTGAAAGGGTTGTGCTGCAACTCACTGAAGGATTGACGCGATCTGGCAGAAATGTTACTGTTGACAATTTCTTCTGCAGTTTATCCCTGTCACAGAAATTGCTAGAAAAACAAATGACACTTTTGGGACAATTCGAAAGAACAGAAAAGAATTACCTCCAGAATTTGTAACAGCAAAGGCCCGAGAGGTATTCACTTCACTGTTTGCCTTTCGCGATGACGCCATTCTGGTTTCCTATTGCCCGAAGAAAGGAAAAGTGGTTGTTCTTCTGAGCAGTTTGCATGATCAAGAAGAAGTAGATAACACACGTCCAGACAAAAAACCACGCATGATCTTGGATTATAATTCTAGTAAAGATGGAGTAGATACGGCAGATCAAATGTTGCACACGTATACCACAAAACGAATGACAAGACGCTGGCCAGTAACAGTCTTCCAGAACATGTTGGACATCAGTGCTTTGAACGCCTTCATTGTTTGGATGTCACTAAATCCAGAATGGCAGTCCAAGTCAAAGCACAGACGTCGTCTATTCCTCTTGGAATTAGGAAAGCAGCTGCTTCAGAGTAATTGCAGCGAGACTTCTTCCAGCATTGAAGAAGCCACTGATGCTGTTTGCAATGTTGGGATCCCAAATAAAAGGGCAAGGTGTTACTGCTGTTCCAGAGAAAAAGACAAGAAAAGCAACATAGTTTGCACCTCCTGCAAGCGCAGAGTTTGCAAAGAACATTCAGAAATTCTGTGTCTCATGCAAATGACTGTAGTACTTTACTGTGTTCATCAAGTGCATGCAAAAACTGCTTTCATGGCAACTCTTCTTCATGTAATTTTATGATAAAGCATTAAATTTCAAAACATTTAGGGGTATGTTTACTAAACCGTCTTAATGTTCCCGGCGTTAGCTCCAGCAATAATGTGAAGAATGCCATAAAAGGAGTGGGCGTTCCGGTCTTAAGGTAGCAATCGCGGGTTATCGCACGATAAAGTGCACCGCACACATTATCGCATGATAGAGGGAGCCGTGGCACGTTAATGCGCGTTAGCCTTAATTAGGTGCGCTGACCTGCAAACACAACAACAGAGGTATAGCACAATGGTTAATACATTGACTGACAAAACAGGGGTCATGAGTTTGATCCCCCAGTGGGCTTAATGAGTAAGGCTATCTGAGGCATTACCCTTTACTTTAAATCAGTGCTGTCTGAGGCATTTTCTTTTTTAATTTAAATTAGTGCTGCCAGCAAACACACCCTCACAGTGCCATAACCTAAGGTGCCGCATAAGGCACCCTATAAGGCACTCCAGAGGGCACATTATAAAGTGCACTGTCCGTCAAGGCACCTTATAATGTTCCCTATAGGGCGCCTTATAAGGCACTTTATAGGGCATCTTATAGGGTGCTTTGCAGGGCACCTTATGAGGCACCTTTAGGTTACAGCACTGTGAGGGTGTGTTTGCTGGCACTAATTTAAATAAAAAAGGAAATGCCTCAGACAGCCCTATCAAATAGCACCACTGTGGGATCAAACCCATGACCTCTGCCTCCACAGTCAGTGAAGTAACCAGTGGGCTACATCTCTATAGCTATCAACAAACCCCTGGCTGGCTACAGAAGGACTGCAGGTCACCACACAAACTGTCTGCTGTGGTTACCAGGATAGCGTTAACCCACCCATACCCATAATGCACTGCACATGCAGATCAGCAGTCTACAAATGTCACAAGATGGGGTATGCACCCCACAGCACCTCGGCCTGGTAGGGGGAACTGACCATGTGTGTTACTGGCACAGAGTTGCTACAGACCGTGACATTGTGTGGGTCCTGTGCTCACCCTGAGGGTGAGGTGGGGCGCTCAGCATCAGGTCCACAGCACCTGACTATGCTGCAGGTCCCCATCAGTGCCAGTGTGTGATAGGTAGTCCTTGCAAACACACCTAGGATACACCCATGTCCATCTGTATTTCCCAGTCATGTCTAGCCCTTGTGGACTATGATGCACCCAGAATAGTACATATCTTGTGTGGGTGCCATGGTCACATGATTTAAGTGAAGGGAGGTGCTTGGACCCATAGGCAGATTATGTAGCACCACCCAACCCGCCCTCTGTGGCTCAGGGTAGGGGACAGTATCTCCCACCAACAGATAAACATTCTACATCCCTGCAATGGTGGCAGTAGAGGGGACCATCAACCCCAGTCCTGCTGGGGAACAGGCACTCTACAGGGCAGTCAATGCAGATCTGTACACATCCATAAGGCAATGACAGGCAGGCAGACAGATGGCCTGGAAATGCTCAGCTGCCCCCCCACCACTATCTGACAGTCTGCAGCCACTGCACCCAGCAAGGTGTTCCAGCCATACACATACTAACTGTAGACAGTCTGCTAGCTAGTCTATAATGCATGTTCCTGGAGAAGATCATGCACCCAAAACTGGGATGCGAGCACACACACCAAGCAGATAAGTCAGTGATTGGGCCCCAGAACAAAGAATCCATAAATATCACTTGAGAAAAATACTATATAACACTATGAGGGAACCTAGCCATGCCGTGGTCACTGCTCAGTCAGGATGAGAGTGGCCTCCCAGCAGGACATGATGTGACCACCCTGTCCATGCAGGTGGTGGCTGGGCACTACAATGTCCCAGCCATTGCCCTATGCCCTGTGCAGATGCATCCTGCCCAGGCCGCCCTGTCGGGGCCATACCCACAGTACCCTGCTCCTCATTATGCACATTGGCAGGCTAACACTGGAAACAGTGCAAGCAGTGTGGGCTGAGTAAGGTGTAGGCAGCCACAACACACTGGATAGACAGACACACACTCCCACACCTATGCCAGCATTGTGCAAATATAGAGGCTTTTGGCAGCCCTGGCCACCACACCAGTCCTGGGCACAGTGCAGGCATGGCTATGGTATGCAATACTGTTGGGGTCACTCCTCGGGGTGGTAAACACTGTCAGAAACCAAAACTGAAACACACTCCACAGATATTAGAAAGGTTGCTATGATGCAGCTCTATCAGCAAATTGTGCTAAACTTAGGAATTGCTATCTGCCATTAATCATAGCAACCTTTTGATATATGTGGAACGTGTTTCCATGTTTAAGATGGCATTGCTAAGGTATTCAGGTGCCAGTATTGGTAGATGCTGCTGTGCGCAGGGCCCAACAGCCTGACTCTCCATGAGGCTTTGGATAGTGGAGCCTGTGGGTGTGGGTGTTTATGCCCCTGTTGGCCGCTGCTCTAGGGCAGAGGTTCCCAACTCCGGTCCTGGTGGGCCAAACACTGTTTGGGTTTTCATGCTGTCCCTAATGAATATGCATGAGATGCAGTTGCATACCATGGGGGTGGCACATACAAATGCAGCACAGGCATATTTATTGGAGACAGCATGAAACCTGAATGGTGTTTTGCCCTCCAAGACTGCAGTTGGGAAACTCTGCTCTAGGTATTGCACATGTTTATGGTGTCTGTGCTCTGTAGGGTAAAATATAGGCGTTTCAGGCATGTTTATGTTATCTGCAATAAAGGTTTTGTCTTTATTACCACGGTTTAGTACTGGGTAAAATATGGGGACTGGGTTGGCAGGGGCCATAGCTGGGACTTGAACTTGTGACCTTCTGTTCATGGACACATTAGCTGTGTGTACTGCACCACACTGTTGCCACAGGGACAGATCATTCCCTGGGGATACCATGACTGTTCGTCAGACAGACCCTGTCTGTTGCAGTGCACAGCACCCACCTAAACGGGGCTAGGCCATGGTCTGCTGTGGGCAGATGCCACTGCCCCCTCTGCCACCAGCACCCCTCCGCCACCATGCTGCCATGCCATTATGCCGGTGGTGCTGGTGGTGTGCAGTTCCAGGCCATCCAATATGCCGGTAGGCAGCTGCCTATGGTGTGGTTTCTCGGGTAGGGGTGTCTACATGGACATGCGCGCGTCCCCCCCCCCCCCCCACACCGCCTGCCAATGTTATGTGCCCTTGGAGGTACCTGCTGGGTACTATCCCCTGTGACACTGTGAGAAACACACTCGTGCCCATGTTGGACCCTCATCAGTTGCTGTCTGGCTGCTCTACAGTTTCAGCATTCCTATGTGCCACCTAGGCATCTGCCTAGTCTGCACTGTGCCCCAGCTGCACCACAGCATGTGCCGCCTGCAGCCCTCTGTATCCCATTTCCAGCATCTGTAAAGTTGCCCTTTCCTACATGCCCACCCTGCTTTTGCGGCACATGTGCACGTCACAACAAACCTGCCCAATATAAATGAAAAACCCTGATCACTGCTATTCCAATGTGGGATCATTCACCTTGTAGGGGGACAGAGCATAGACCCTTCCATACATGATATCTTCTTTTTTATGCTTTCTCAGTAGTGCTTCTTCATGTTTCTCCTTAATATCAGTATTGGCCAGCTTGGTTATTGGGATTTAAAATGTGGTTCAGGTCATTTTCTATGTTTATTTGCCTTTTTATTCTGTGCACATGTATCACTACTATCACGTTTTTGGGTTTCCCTGGCTTTGCTGTAAATTGCCGACTGAAATGGTTTCTCTTTCCTGCAAATGTGCCTTAACCCGAGGGTTTCACTGGCGTTAGTGTTCAGACCCAGATTTCACAGCATTAGTGTGCCTGGAGCCTCTCCCCTCCCACTCTCCGCCCATTGACCCCTTCTCTCCACCCTCTGGGAAACCTTACTCCACCCTTCAGAGCCAGATTTCACAGCGTTAGGGTGCCTTAACGCCACAGCCACGTTATCGCGCGGTAAGTGACATTATCGCATGATAACGTCACTTATCGCGCGATAACACCGCCGCTGCGCCGTTAACGCCGTTTAGTAAACATACCCCTTAACCTTCATATAATAAATAATTAATTCGGAATAATATTTTGTCTGTTTAGTTTAAATTTTTCATGGTTAACAATTAAAATTCATCGTGGGGTCATTTATGACCCCAACGGTATTCAGTGTGTGCAAATAATTTCAGTAATTCCAGGGTTAAGTATTATATTTTTTGTCATCGCTCTTAACTTTTCTACTATTTTTCAAAACAAATTAAAAAATAAAAAGAGAAAGAGAAACACATTTTTTTCTTCTCATTCTATCACAGAGCCATTGAGTTCATCTTGGTTAAACTGAAAATATATCCAAAGGCAAGCCGAGTTTCCAAAGGTGTCCTACCCATAATAGGAAAATGAATGTATATGACAGTCACAATTGTTGTGGCTATGGCAGGATGCTGCCAAGGACCCATTAGGGTGCTACAATTGTCAAAACAACTGGCAGTGAAAGACCGTACTGCAAAGTAGAAGTAAGTAAAATCACCATCTCTCAAGTTGTTCCTAATCTGGGGAGCATTACGTCAGTTCTACCCACAGTGGCTTTTGCTGTCCATTCGTGGTCAGGGAATATAGAGGCTCAGCATAGTCTTAAGAGCATTTTTCAAGTGTCAAAGGGTTGGGCATCACCTTTTAGTACCGTGGCTCGAGAGTAAAGAATTTGTGCTATAAGTAGCCATTTAACATAGAAATTACTCCACTATATCAATGTAGAGCCTTAGGGGCATGTTTACTAAAAGCCGTACAATTGCGTGCCGCACAATAGCGCACGGAAACGCGGCACTCAAACGCTCAGAAACGCTCTTAAACGCCCCGCACAAGTGCGCGTGGGCCCCGCACAATTGCGCGCCGCACTAACGTGCCCCGCAAAAGTACCCGGCCCGCAAATGTCCGATAGAGGCGTGGAAAGGCATTCTGAGGGCGGAGGAAGGCTCCCGAGGGGCGGAGAGACGGGGTCAATGGGCGGGGAAGGGGAGGGGAGAGGCTCCCCGCACAGTATCGGGGACGAATTTGCAGGTTAAAAATAGCGCGAGTGAAACACTCACGGTAGAGGGCATTTAAAGGGAAGAGAAACCATTTCCGTCAGCAATGTACAGGGAAACCGGGGAAACCTGCAAAACGTGAGCAGTGTGATACATGTGCACAGAACAAAAGTGCAAATAAAGATAGAAAAAGACCCAAACAAACATATTAAAAATAGGAAGTCAGCTGGGGAACCCTGATATTAATGGGCAAACATAAGAAACACACCCAGGAAAGCTCCAAAAAAATGAAATGAAGTATGGAAGGGGCTACGGAGCGGAGACCCTTCCAAAAACCATTTCCTTTTTTCTGAGCCTTCCTGGGAGTGTTTGCTATGGTTGCCCATTCATATCACTGTTGCCCAGCTTGGATATATTTATCCCCAGTTCGTCGTGGTCGGTTGAGGGGTTTATTTGCACGTTTGTCACCAGACAAGGTGACTGAGCCCACAGTACAAATGTGCAGAGCAGGGTTTGTGACTCCTTTGGTCAGGTTTCCCACCCCCAGGGACTGCACTATCACTGTGGCCACAGTGTGGTGCAGCAGACAGAGGCAGTACCTCTAGTACCAGAGGGCCACAGGTTCAAAGCCCAGCTGGGGCTACTGCCAATCCTGTCCACACATTTTCCCCACAACTAAACCATGTTAGTAAGAGCAATCCTTTATTGCTGGGGATATACGCATTGGTCATACGCCTATCTTTTACTCCACCAAGCACAGACACCATGACCAGGGGCATTACCTAGAGCAGAGTCTCACAAATGCAGTCCTGGAGGACCACACACCATTCAGGTTCCATGCTGCCACTCATACAAATAACCGTGCTGTATATCTATGCACCACCCCCATGGCATGTAGATGTAGCTCATGCATATTCATGAGGGACAGCAGGAAACCCCAACCAGTGTATTGCAAACCTGGACTGGATTTGGGAACCTCTGCCGTACAGCAGCAGCCAACAGGGACAGACACACCCACACCCACACCCACAGGCCCCATTGGCCAATGCCTCCTGGTGAGGCAGGACATTGGGCCCTGCATGCATCTCCCAATACCAGCACTTGCATACCTTAGCAATGTCACCCTACACCAGGGTATATGGTACACAGCTCTCAAACGTTTGCTATGAGTACTGGCAGATAGATATCCCTACGTTACGCACAGTCTGCTCTATGAGCTCCATCATAATAATCTATCTGATGTCTGCGGTGTGTGCGTCAGGTCTGGCCCCTGACAGTGTTTACCACCCTAGGGAGGGACCCCCAACGGTATTGCATACCATACCCATGCCTGTACTGTGCCCAGGACTGGTGTGGTGGGCAAGGATTCTGAACCCCTCTATAGTAGCACAATGCTGGCATACGTGTGGGAGTGTGTGTCTGTCTATACAGTGTGTGTTGGCTGCAAACACTGTCCACAGTTTTGGCCTGATGATGTGCATAATGAGCAGCACGGTACCATGGGTATAGCTCAGACAGGGTGGGCTGGCCAGGATGCATCTGCACAGGGCATAGGGCACTGGCAGGGACACTGGGTGTCACTCTTGACTCACACCTTAGTATGGACACACATATTCGTAACATCACTAAGAAGATCTACTTTAAACTCAAAATTTTAAAACAAGTACGTCCTCTTGTACTTCTACATGATTTTCTGAGCATTGTACAGGCCATCATCACACCACACTTTGATTTTGCAAATCTCACCCTACTAGGAACAACAAAACAAACATTAAAAGACTCCAACTTGCCCAAAATGCAGCAGCAAGAATTGTAATGAAGGTCCCACCATTTGAACACATTACCCCTATACTAGCAAACCTTCACTGGCTCCCAATTCAATCCAGAATAAATCACAAATTGATTATCACCACATTTAAGACTTTAAACACAATGGCCCCAGTCCCCTTGACAAAACTTATCACCAAAGACACATCCCAAACTTCGCTCCGGAGAGGCCACACGAACAGAATTAGGATCCCGAAAGAATTCACAACTGCTAAAAAGACTACTAATAGGAAAGCGTTCTCACATGCAGCTCCCACCCTATGGAACTCCCTCCCTGAAGAAATAAGAGCATTAAATGATGCAAAGGAACTCCGCAAGAAATTAAAAACTTATCTATTCACCTCCCATTTTGGCACACTTGAAACACCTTAACTCCGACAGGTAATGGTTAATAACAACCTAGGGTACACCAACTCTAATTCTCCTAGCAAACTACAATTACAATTAAAATCGAATAAATAACTACTTGTAAATCCTGTATATAAATATATGTAATAAATCAAAATATGTAAATAAGTTCGTTTGTTTTAACAAGTTTTACCATATTTAGTCATTCATGATTAATGTATATTGCAAATTTGTACCAAGTTAACAAATGTTCTATGTAAAACAGCTACTTTGTACCTAGTTAACAAATGTTCCATGTAAAACAGACTTGTAAATCTGTTCATTCTTGTTCATTGTAAACCGCACCTGATCTGTGGAAGGTAGCGGTATATAAGCAACTGTTAAATAAATAAATAAAATAATTGTAGTGGCCGTCCACCACCTCCACAGACAGGGTGACCTCTGTATGTGCTGCTGGGCTTTCACTCCACCCTGACTGTGCAGTGATGGCAGCATGGCTAGGCACCCCCATAGTGCTTCATAGCACTTCCCTCATGTGATATATATGGGTCACCTGTTGGGGCCTAGTCACTGATGTATCTGCTTGTGTGTGCTGCCATCCCAGTTGTGGGTGCATGCATTTCCAGTGGGACTAACCAGCAGACTGTTCACAGCTGGTATGTGCCCTGCTGGAGTGCCTTGCAGGGTGCAGTGGCTGATGGCTTGATGCAGGGGAATATCAGATAGTGGTGGGGTGCATCTTAGCATATCCAGGCCTACTGTCTGTCTGATATTGTGGTCTGGGTGTGTGTGGGGCTGCTTGGACTGCCCTGTAGGGTGTCTGTTCTCCAACAGGACTGGGGTTGATGGTCCACTCTACTGCCATCATTGCGGAGGGGGGGGGGGTGTGTATAATGGGGATCTGTTGATAGGAGACCCTGCCTGTTTGCCACCCTCAGCTTGGGGGGGGGGTTGGTGGTACATGGCCCACCTAGGGGTCTGTGGGGTTTCCCCTGACTGAGACAGACAGAGATATCCAAGGTGTTCCTGCAGAAACTACCTATCTCACAGATTACGACTGTTTTGGAGCTCTGCCATGGCCTCTCTCAGCTGTGGACCTGGTCCAGGGCGCCTCATCGCACACTCAGGGTGAGCACAGTTCCCGCACAGTGTGACTGTGTGTAGCTACTCTGTGCAAATTAAACACCCGGTCAGTACCTCCTACCAGGCCAAGGTGCTGTGTGGGTGCACACGGACACGTCCCCCTACCAGGCCGGGGAGCTGTTGGGGTGCATTCCCCATCTTGTGTTCATCTGTGGACAGCTGATTTGCATGTGCAGTGCATCATGGGTATGGGTGGCCTAACCCTATCCTGGTTCCCACAGCAGACTGTCTGTGTGGTGACATGCAGGCTCTCTGCAGCCAGCCAGGGGCTTACTGGCAACTATATAGCTGTAGCCCAATGGTTACTTCACTGCCTGTGGAGCCAGCGGTAATGGGTTCGAGCCCACAGTGGGGTTATTTGATAGGGTTGTCCAAAGCTTTTTTTAGATTTAATGTACATATGTTGCTGCCATCAAACACACCCTCAGTGTACTGCACCCATAAGGTGCCTCTGAGGGTGCTTTATAGGGCACCCTATAGGGCACCTTATGGTTGCCGTCCATATAAGGTGCACTATACATTATCCTGTGACGCAACATATATGGTGCCCTATAGGGGACATTCAAGGGTGCCTTGGCGGACAGTGAACTTTCACATGTGCCTTATGGGCCGCCTTATGTTAACACGCTTTGTGAGTGCGTTTGCTAGTAGTGATAACTGAAATAAAAATAGATTGCCCCCTACAGCACTCATCCCCATAATACACACTGCCTCAGTGAGCCTTCTTCATTGGGCACTGTGGGGGATTGAACCCCTGATCTCTGCACCATTGGTCAGTGTCTTAACCATTGCGCTGTGGCTCTGTTCCTATGCTTGGGCATCTGCGCACCGCCTTATGCCGCCCAAACCTAACAGTGCACCGCCTTATGCCGCCTGAGATTAACAGTGCACCGCCTTATGCTGCCCAAAATTAACAGTGCACCGCCTTATGCCGCCCAAAATTAATATGCCTCCTAAAGCACTTTTACCCATTACAGTTAATGCCTCAGCCAGCCCTTTTTGTTGTGCACAATGGGGAATTGAACCCATGGCAGCTGCACCCACAGTCAGTGTCTTAACCATTGTACTATGGCTCTGCTCCTTTGTGTGTGCACATCAGGCGCCACTTAGCCTTCCCACGCACTATTGTGCCCCGCGCAAATGTGCGATCGCTTACTCCCGTTTTTTTTCTTTTCTCTGCCTGAACCGCCCACTCCTTATATGGCACAGGCACACTACCGCAGCCCCGCACATTAGGAATGTTTAGTAAACAGACCCCTTAGATGCAGAGGCACTTGGGTATATTGGCACAGACCCTTCACATCAAACTGAAAGGGTTGATGCAGAATCTCCACATCATGAATGATGAGCACTGTGCTTTCAGTGCAGATGCCATACAGATCGGTCACTTAGAGATGTATTCAGATTCTGGTGACAGAGATAATAAAACTGACAAATTTCCAAAAAAGATGGAAGTCATTATAATAAGAGGACCTCTTCTTGCTACAGAGCTCAGACATCCGGCTTATAGATTGCATTCAACCACTCATTCAGAATTGGATGTCTTATCAACAAGAAAGAGACCATCAGAGGTTCTAATATCAGAATCAGATGAACCGTCACATTTCATGTCTCTTCCTATTTTATATTGCAGCATCTGCTCAAACTAGCATGATCTCCATTTTCAACGAAATTTTTGTTATGATGCCAGAATAAGGCGCAAGCTAAAGATGCCTCACAGAAGTGCCTCCTCAGTCACTCCAGCTCAAAGATTGCAAGAGGCTTTTCTGCATCAAGTGGAGTCTTATCTGTTACTCTGAGTTAGAAGTTGAGACTCCCATTTTTTTCCAGGCAATATACTGAGGTTTTTTATCGAATGGAAGATTCAATAGATTCTCCTTGTTTTCCAGAATCTCCAGTACAAGCAGAGGAGGAATTATTTACCAGTCTACCATCTGACCCTTCATCTCTACCTTCAAGAAATATGTCTCCACATAAAGATATTGCATATCCTAAATGTCTTCTAACATTATGAAAAAACAGAACCAATAACCAATGGGATCGGTTTCATAAAATATCTGGAAGCACCTAAGAAGAAAGAAGTGCTCTCCATGCAGATTTCTTCTGGATCTCTAGACAAAAGTCTGGCAAATTCTTCTAATCTCTAAAAGAATTGGCACAAAATGCAAGGTTCAACTTCTTCCTGGTTTCAATAAGACTCAGCCTGCATATCAATCAGTAGTAGAGTTAGAAATTAGGTAAGTAAAGAGACTGAAATTTTTTTCCAGTACTCCTCCTGGAAAAGGTTCTAAGATGCTGAAGCACATAGGAAAAAAGGTGTTTTTCACAGAGTAGCAGATGATCAAATCTGTAGGTTGAGGTACTTATTGCTTACAGAAGATGCAGTTGGTTTGCTACCCTTTACCAGACGAACTGAAACAGAAAATTCATTATCAGATAATCAAGACAGACGAGTATGGTATGCACCTCATCAAATCCACTTATGATGTCTTTGACACAGCATCTAGAGCTTCAAGCCCAGCAATCGTGGCATGATTGAGGGATTCAGCACATCCCAAGGATGTACATCACAAACTGGTCATTGCTTGTAGTAAAGGGGATAATTTGTCAAGAAGGTCAAAGAAACTGTGTCTGTTTTACAAGTCAGCAGCCATGATGGAACAGCTGACTGCCTTGCAAAGATTCCAGTATTCTTCGTACAGGGAGCAGTATCCCTATAATAAAGGGTGCCATCCTCAATTTTTAGACTATAAACAGTGTTCTGTGCCTCATCAAATGTTCACTACAACCCTCAAACCCCGATCACACACATCCAAACTATCTATATCCCAAACCAAAAGAATGTGTTATACCCACTAATTTTTGTCGGAACTATTGGTTTGGGTCATCAAATGTTCAGGCAATGGTAAAGAGAAAAGGCTGCAGCAAGATCAAAATTTCCCAGATCAGTCATCGTCTTTCTGACTCAACACTAACACTGCAACTACAGTTTGCCCTGCCAGTGTGAAGTCAGTTAATGCATTTTTTCAAGAAATGGAGTAATATCATCACACCAATAAGTGTTAAATATTGTCAAGAGGTTATTGGCACAGATTCCAGCAGTTCCTGCCTCTCAATCATCACATTCCTGGGAAGACTCAGTTTGCTGATCGAGGCCTTTTGCCACTGGAATTTCCAGCTTTGCTAAGCACAAAATCACTAGATCTGTTGTGCTCACAAAATTCACAAAACAATGGGTTTTATTCCTATTAACTTTCTTACCCTGAAGAAAACAGGAGGCGTTTGTCCCATCCTGAATCTTTGGGATCTTAAAAAATTCCTCTTGAAAGTGAAGGGCAAGAGAAACTCCCTAACAACCATAAACAGCAGAATGGGGTAAGACATCAGCAACTAGAGAGTATGGGGACGGGGCTTGGATATCTGTTTGTTTGGTTCCTCCAACCAAAACGATGTTCCACTACCCCTGCTAACAACTATCCTTTTCTTCAGAAAGACGACTATGTATATTTGCTAGATCTAAAGGAAAGACTTCCCGGTTTGAAGGGGACAGCAATGGCAATTCTGTCAGGCAATGTGAGTGCAAGGGCAATGGCGAGTGTTTGGTAGCTATCTCCATCCTGGCACACCATGGGGTAGCTCACTGTCATTTGTCAACAACTGGCAAAGGCCTTCTAGGTTCCTCCTCGGACATACAAGCTAAAATGTCCGAAAATCCATGGACACATGTAAATGCATTCTAAAATCAACCTCTCTACCCCAAAAGATAAGTGTCTCTGTCAAGATACAAGGAAACAGGAATGTGCAGAATAACATCCAAAATATGTGCAGAGAAACAGGCCGCTTCAGAAAAATGTATGTGTGAAACATTGATGTGTCTGCACCAGAATTTCAGACTGTCACCACATACACATCCAAGCCTGACATTTTGTAAACAGAGACATGCCGTGCTGTGGTAGTATACAAAGAGGCCTCAATATTCAGCTGCTATCCTTCTCCGAGGGTCAGAAAATTATTGTGGTGATTAGAGGAGCCGTGAATAGCAGGTCTGAATGTCCGATACGGATGTCCAGACCTGCTAAATGACTGGCCTGCATCTGGGAAACAGAGCTCCTCGCACGTAGATCTGAGCTGTGCAGGAAGCTCTATTTGTCATGACCCCAGATGTACAGGGCCGATTCCAAGTTTAGCCCTCTATGTCCGGGGTTGGCCTGTTGTACGGGGGACTTATTCCACTTCCGAGGTGGAATTAGTCCCCCTGGACTGTGGATGATGGAGGATTCGGGGCCCTCTGAAGAGGTGAGGGTGTGCAGGGTGTTCCTTGCAGCCCGACCCTAGCCACAGCAGGCCTGATTGGGGGTCAGGCGGCAGAGAAAGGAGTTTGCTGGGTCTTCCGATGATCGTGGCTCCTGCATGGAGCTGCGGTGGCATGGTAACAGGACGCCATACTGCCACTGCTCCATGCAGGAGCCTGCCTGGGCTAGTCAGGTAGTGGGTTTGACGTCCGAGTGCCCAGAATCGGGGCATGGTCTGCACGTCCGGCCGGTTGCACCTGACTCTGCTCCCGCAGGCACATCTATGCCCTGCAGGAGCAGAATCGGGTGCAACGCAGGACTCTCTAGACTCTGGGCGCCTGGATGGTCCAGGGACGCCCAGAACAGAATTGGCCTCATAATCTCTATCATCCCTACTGTTGAGAGCTGACCAAAGTGAGCACTTTTGAAATGCCTAATCGTGCCAAGGATCACTTCTAAATTTGGCTATGTCCGCTGGCAGGTTTAAACGTGCTGTGCCATTGTGAAATCAGAGATACACGTGGATTTTTTTGTTGCTGCCTCGGACACACCTCCAACATGCCTCCATGAAACATGGACATGATTACGCCGGACATGTGCAAATTTAGGTCTTTTTAACATAGTTCTTGGGACAGAGACATGATTTGCATGTGTGAATGGGCATTTTCAGACATGCGAATCATGAGCAGAACTTTTAAAATGACCCCCTGAATAATTTACAACTCACCTATCTCTGCAATACTACATGGTTTACATAGTACACACAATCAAATATAAATACAAATACAGAGAAAATGCGTATTATAGAATAAATCATCAAATATCAAGTATAAAATGATAAAACCAGCTTCATTGTTGAAAAGCCTGAGTAAACGAAAACGTTTTCCATTTTTTCTTCAAAGATAAGAAATCAATTTCATGTCTTACACTGACAGGAAAAACAAATGCAGGACAGCATAAGAGAGGGCCTGGGATCTCACAACTGTTTAGATATGGATTTTATACAGGGAACCAATAATAATCTTAAATTTTTAGAGCGAATTTCTCTTAACAAAACCTAGGGCTGAAGAGGATATTGAATCTCTAACCCATCCCATACAAGAACAATGGAAAGAAGTTTAAATTGAATTTGAGTTTGTACGGGAAGCCAGTGTTGCTCTCTCTCTCTCTCTCTCTCTGTAATTGCTATCTATAAGTTCTGTTTTCCCTTGCTCTTTATTTTGGAATGAAGTTTCACTCTTATAAATAGATGTTATTACCCATAGTCTTCTCTGTGATCAAGTCTGTCTCCTACCACTCTGGTTCATAGGCTTTCCCCTAGATGCACAGAAGATATGTGCAGCTGGGCATACACCACTCGTAGCACTGAACAGATTGATGCATCTCTTTCCTACCATCTGCTGGCTCCTTATGTGCTTTCAAGGGACTGATTTGCAATCCAAGACAGATTCTAATGTAGCTTCTGTGTTTTAGTCAGCTATCTTCAGAAGATTTTCAGCTGCAGCCCAGTAAACTAGGTTGGAGCTGAAAATAGGCTTAAATCTAGTTGGCTGCACCTAGATTAGGCCTCCTAAATTAGGCCTAGGGAATAGCATAATGGTTAGAGCCAGGGCCCCTAACCAGAGATCTTTCTTGAATTCCACTGTTTTTCCTAGTGATGTTCAGCAAGTCACTTAACCCTCTATTGCCTCAGGTATAAAATTAAATTATAATTCTCTGGGGACAAGTAATTTTCAGGGTGCCCACATTTTGAGCAGCTTAATCTAATGAAACTAGGCAGTCAGTTTTATTTTGCAATTCAGTATGGTGAAATGTTCACCTCGTAAAATCTAGCCAGCTAACTCTTTAATTAGACAGCTAGATCTCCTTGAAAATCAACCTCTAAGCAGCACAGTTTAGCCGGATTAAATGAAACATCAGCACTAACAGCATACTTACACATATCACAAATACCTAAGCTTCATTTTCAAAACTGGGGAAATATGATACCTATTAAATGTAACTAGAAGCTTTAATCAATGACTTTTTGATTATTTTTTAACAGCTTGTGCCAGGGTTGGGCTTGGCTAGTACTTGGATGAGAGACTACTTTGGAATACCAGGAGCTGTAAACTCACTGCGTGGAAGAAAGGCCTGGCCATCTACTTTGAATCACACCTTGCCAAGAAAACTCAGGGGCTGGGTTGCCAAGAGTCAGCATTGACTCAATGGCACACACTGTGTTGCATTTGCCACAATATACCTCTGTTCTTTGGCTTACCAAATAAGGGACCCTGAACTCCTAGCCATATAGCAGTGGGTGGCAGTCATCGAATTACACATATATTCTGCACTGTGGCCGCTGCCACTGAAAATTGGCCCACTAGTAGCTAGACTTATTTTGCTCTGGTTCAGTTTTGGTTTGGAATGAACACAGGGATGAAAAATCTGAACATTCTACCACTTTAATATATAAAATAAAACAAAAATTAGTTCAGTTATGTTTCTTCCAAATACAATAATTTACAATTTGAACACGGCTGTGCTGTAAATGGCTAGGGAAAAAAAAGACTGGTTTTCTTTCTTCCTCTTGATGTACAGTAGTCTTCTTTTTACAGTGAGCCATGCTAGCTAACTTTCTTCTGAACCCTTATTCCAAACCTATAGGCATTATCTGTTTTTGTGGTTTGAGTTCCACGGAGATGTTCAAATATTGACTCAGGAAAAAAAATAGTTAATTCTGATTTTGAGTTTAGGTTAACCCCTTGATTTACAATTGTGGACAACATTATTGGCACCCTTGCATTTTAGGTATGTTATTGAGAAATAATTGGAAATAATCTAGCTGTATGTCATCATAATATTTCAAAGGTCTGTTCAAAGGTATACAACCAAAGATAAGATGTCCGTCAACTTAGACACAGTAATTTCTGAGAAAAAAACAAAATATTACCTGGACAGGATTAATGGCACCCTTCACTAATATTTGGTTGCGCAGCCCTTGGCAGTGATGACAACCTCCAAATGTTTCATATAGCCAACTTTAAGTTTCATATATCTGTCTGCTGGTAGGTTCTTCCACTCTTCAACTATGATTTGTTCCAGTTCATGAATGTTTCCAGGATCCCTTTTACCAGTGGCAGATTTCAGCTCTTTCCAAAGGTTCTCGATTGGATTGAGATCAGGACTCATTGTTGGCCAGTTTAAAACAGTCAATTTGTTCATTTTTAACCATTCTTTTGTACATTTGGATGCATGTTTTGGATCATTGTCCTGCTTGTGGACCCATGACCTTTGACCCAGACCAAGCTTTCTGACACCAGGTTGCGCATTTTGCTCCAGAATACATTGGAAGTCATCTGACTCCGTGATTCTTTTAATACGTTCCAGGTTTCCAGTTCCTGAGGCAGCAAAACAGTCCAACAACATTATGGAGCCTCCATCATGTTTAACTGTAGGAAGGGTATTTTTTTTCCTTATAAGCCTCATTTCCTCATCTATAAATGTATCACTGGTCTCCATTGCCAAAGAGCACACCTTTGGTTTCATCTGTCTACTGAACATTTTCCCAAAAGGATTGTAGTTTCTCAAGGTGGGTTTGGCAAAGATCAGGCATGCCTTTATATGTCTGTCTTTGAGCAGTGGGAGTCCTTCTTGGCTTTCACCCAAGATGTCCTCCCTTGTTTAGTGTGTGGCATATGGTGCGGGTTGAAACCACCACTCCAGATTGCTTCAGGTCAGCCTTAAGCTCCTTTGGATGTTGTACATGGTGTTTATCTAACAGTTCGCACTAACCTTCAAAGACATCTTGGATAAAGGTTACTTTTCCCATCACATCCTGGGAGGTTCTTTACAGTTTCATGAGCAGAAAACATCCTAGTAACATTGCGAACTGTAGACACAGGAATCCCAAGGTCCTTGGAGATGGTCTTGTACCCCTTTGAAATTTGATATCTGGTGATTATGGCTTTTCTAACAGTCTCAGGCGACTCTCTTGTCTTCACCATTGTGAAAATGGAACTGGGAGTGAGTAGCCATTTTAAACATTAGAGCCATCACTCATTGGTTAATTGGTTTAAATTTTACTGCAGTGTGAATGTGGTTCTTCTGTTCAAACTCATATGAATTGTTTATAAGGGTGTCAATAATCATGTCCTGGCATTGTCCCAGTTTTTATACAATCTCCTACTACAGTATTTCCTTTTTTAATGGGTCTTGTTTTATTTGATTCTTTTATGTGTCAAATATGTGTGCATATATAGTCCAAAGCCATTTCAGTGGCCACTTTTTGGGGGGCAGATATTGGACATTAAGTGGTTGAAGTGCAAGGTTTCGAATAATGTTGACCACAGCTGTAAGTTTATACTTCTTGTTGCCCTAGAGCTAACCCTGTCCTGGGAATGACTCCTTTAAATGTTAACAAAAATACACAAATTGTGGCAGACAGCTGATTTACTATTACTGCTACTTATCATTTGTATAGTGATACAAGGAATATACAGCTCCATAGATCTTACAGTCTATCCAAGAGAGACAAACAGAACAAGAAGGGGATGAAAGTAAAACTAAGGGGAAGTGGTTATAACATACATGGGTGGTAAACAGGAGCATAGGGGAGGTCGGGATCCATGGGTTTTTAGCCTGGATTTAAATAGGACTAGAGGTAGCCTGTCCGGACATATGATGCAGCAAGGTAGAATAAATGAAGTCTGGAGTTGGAAGTAGAAGAGAAAAGGCACAGATAGAAGTGATTTGCCTGATGAGCAGAGCTGTCAAGGAGGAGTGTAGGGAGAGACCAGAGAAGAGTGGTAACGAGGAGCTGCAAAATGAATGTGCTTGTAGGTCAGTAGGAGTAGTTTGAACTGGATGCAGATATAGGGCGCCAATGAAGTGACGAGAGAAGAGAGTTTACGTGAGCGCAGTGACGCTGGCAGAAGATGAGCCATGTGGCTGAGTTTTAAATGGATTGAAGTGGATAGAGATGATTCTGGGGAAGAGATTTAAAGGAGTGAACTGACTTTTTAATCAGGGAAATTGCGTTTAAAACTGCTCTCACAGAGGGTGAGGAACCAGTAGATGACATAAACACTTACACAGATTGGAGCAGAGAATGTCCATTCAGAGGCTCACACCATCAGAACGTTCCAGGTGTGTGCTGCTTTCTGCTAAGGTTACCACATGTCCCCAATTTTTAGGGATTGTCCCCGATTTTAGAGCTGTGTCCCCGACTCCCACCTGTTTGGCAGCCTCCTGTCTCTGATTCTAGCAATGGGAACAGAGGGGGCAGAACGAAATTCTGTTTTCAATTAAGTGATTTGAATATGGAAATTTTTAGAATTTACATCCATTTATCTTTATATTTTGCACAATATGGAGTAAATAAGTCAGTGTCTGTTGATTTATCTGCTCAGAAGTTAAATTGTTGCTGTCATGAGATGGATGGGGAGGAGGCAAGCTGATGACTCCTCTTCTTCCTTCATGCCTTCTTGTTCAGACCTGGAACTAAGGTGTCCCTTCCTCTTCTCCCCCACTTCTTCTCTCCGCCCCCCCCCCCCCCACCACACTTTGGATAGATGTCCCAGATTTGCCTGCAAAAACATCTGGTAATCTTATTTTCTGCCAATGCTCTACAGCTATAAATGCTTCTTCCACTCAGCAAAAGCCTTGCTTAAAGGTTGCTTTGGTCAAAGCACCAAAAGCTATCTAGTTACATAGCTTGCTTAAGATTAATTTGACATTCATAATCCACTTTTATCCCAATTATTGAGTTCAAGGCAGATTACAACAACAAGCGAAAGTACAGTCATAAAAAACAACTCATAAAACAATAATCCAGCACTGCCACCCATAAAATGAAAACATGAAAAAGTCAGACAGTAAAAGAGTAGAATAAAAGTAGAAGAATACAAGTAAATACCTCATGTTACCTAAAACACCAATCAGATAATCTGTTGTGTCCTCTGAATCATCTCCTTCACTGGATTAGAATATTCAAATTGGGAAGTCCTCCTTCCGCAGAAGGGAAGAACTAATCTCCTTCTTGATTCTTCTGGCATAGTAGGATTTCCTCAGCTTTCTGCCATATGCTGTGCTCTTTCCCTCTCTCTTGGATAAGGAACGCTCCGAATGCATCACCTTCCTCACCAAAATTGTGCTCTGCCTTGTACTGGCAGAAAACCCATCAGCACACCCAGGACCATACCTAGTCCTGTGCAAGCGGTGCGGCCGCACGGCGCTAAGGCTTAAGGGGTGCATTTCGGCTGTCTGCCGTTGCCTGCCGCTGCCACTTTTTCTTCTCTCAGTGGTGGCAGGCAATGGCAGACAGCCGAAATGTGCTCCTTAAGCCTCCTCGCGGCACACTTAGTAGGTCTGGTCCCTCCGGGGGGGACCAGACCTGCTTAGCATGCCGGCGACTTGCACATTGGATGCGCGCCTCTTCTCTCCCGCCCCCATAAAGTGGCTAGATGGAGGTGCGGGGGGGGGGCATGCGCCCGATGTGCAAGTCGCACAGGGCGCATTTCACGATTGGTACAGTCCTGAGAACACCTACGTCTCCACCCAGAACCTTTTCTGGGCTAGACAATTCCTTCGTACTCTTTTTCCAAGGTATTACTCTATTGTAGGGGCAAAGGTGGAGGATATTCAAAGGCATTTACATGGTGGGCAGATCTGCAAACCGTGTAAATGCCCCTCTGTCTAATGTTCAGCGGCACTAGCACGCTTAATACTGCTGAATATCTGTGGGTACTGGTGCTATACGCAGCAGGGCATGTAAGGCACATTCCAGAGCAGAGTGGAGGCAGCACCTATAGCTAACCAGGCAGTTGTGATATTGAGCTACTATCTGGTTAGCGATATGTGGCAAAAACCAGGCACGGAAAACACTGGGCTAACTTTCCCAGCATATCACTAACCGGGTAGCAGCTCTATATCGCCGTTGCCTGATTAGTGATCAGCAAATTCATGCAACCCAGATATTCAATATGGGGGCTGGATATGACTCTAGCATTGAATATCAACATAGTATATGATGACTGATAAAAACAATTATGGTCCATCTAGTCTGCCCAGTAAGGTGGCAAGAGTGGATGTAACTGCAGCTCTGTGCAGGTCACCCCCCACGATGCCTGTGTTTAGGGTTTTACCCTCTGCTCCATGCAGCTCAACCCCCCCCCCCTCTATTTATTGAAGTATAAAATTTAAGTTTGCTTTGATTTCATCCTCTTACTATAGAGGGATCCACTGTGTCTGTCCCATGCCATTTTGAATTCTGTCACTGTTTTTGCCCCCACCACTTCCATCAGAAGGGTATTCCGAGCATCCACCACCCTTTCAGTGAAAAAGTATTTCCTGACATTGCTTTTAAATTTACCACTTTGCAGCTTCATTGTATACCCTCTAGTCTTAAGCTTCACTAGATATTCAATGTTGGAGCCATTGGGTTTAAAGTTCAGCGCAAATAGCGTGCCGCTTTAACTGGGCTAGTCGCCAGCACTTAATATCGGGCCAAAAGGGTTTTAGTGTCTGCATTTTATGCAGAATTTCCTAAAGAAACCACCACTTTGATTCTTTTTGAAAATTAGCACAAAGTGTCTGCAGTAAAAGCAGTCTGCTCTTCTATGAAGGTGTCTTCAGATGGGGAAATGGCATACGTTTATTTATTTATTTATTTAGCAAACACTTGTATACCGCTACTTCCAGCGATCAGAAGCGGTTTGATTTAAGTCTTTGGGATATGTCACAAAATCAAGACAGGAAGAATGGGGCATAGATAAAGAAGAGGGGTAATACACAGCACACCTCTCAGGGTCTGATATAGCCCTCCATTAGGTATCATTCATATGTACAAAAGCGATTCTCCTTTAACTATTTACATTTGACAAACAGCTATTTTGTTTCTTTCAACTTGTGTGGATTCACAGCTGGCCATAGTGGCAGTTAATAGGTGAGTTTTTAATTTTTTTCTGAAATCGAGTAGGTCTTTTGTTGCTCTCATCTCATGCGGTAGGTTGTTCCATAAAGTGGGGGCAGAGAAGGGAGAATGCTCTGCGGCAGTACTGGATTTTACATGTCTGATGCTGCTTGGGACTATAAGTGTGGCTTCGCTTATGGTTCTCCTGCTCTGGAGCTAGTTTGCAAGGTGATCAGGGTGGAAAGGAATGATGGGGCTAGGTTGTGAATTAGTTTGGAATGTCGTTACCAATGTTTTGTATTGGATCCTGGCAGAGACTGGGAGCCAGTGTAGTTCCATCAATATAGGTGTAATATGTTCGGTGACGCTGTTCTCATGATGATCCTTGCTGCTACGTGTTGTGCCAGTTGTAATCTGTTGTCGTTTTCTTTGGTAGACCCTGCAAGATGGCGTTACAGTAGTCGAGGTGAGGCATGATGAGTGCTTGAGCAACTGAACGGAAGTCGCATGGATCTAGTACATTCCGTAGGGGTCGCAATACTCTAAGCTTGTGAAATATGGCTTTGTTGGTGTTGCTGAGGTGTGTTTTTCCATTTTTCAGTTTGCTGTAGATTATGACTCCTAGATATCTAATTTCCTTCTTCGTGTGTGTATGTATTGTTGCACAATGTGATTGTTGGTGGTGGTTCGAAGTCAGTTTTACTGGATATAAACATTACTTCAGTCTTCTTATGATTAATCGACATGTTGTGTTCTGTTTTAGCCATCCCAACATCTCTCCCATGCAGGTTTCCAGCTGATCGTATTTTGGGTCGACGGTTCTAGCTGTGTGTACAGCATGATATCGTCTGCATATATGTGGTAGTTGATGCCAATATTTCCTGAGAATATTCACTGGGGGTTGCATGTAAATGTTAAACAGTAGTGCCGAGAGCGCCGACCCCTGTGGTATGCCTTGAGTTTGAGTGAAGGCTTCGGCTTTTTCCTCCGTTGAATTGGACTTGTGGCTTTCTGTCTGTTATGTAGGAGGAGAAACCACTTCAGGGTGGTTCCTAATATACCAATTGATGCCAGCTTGTTAAGGAGGGTTAGGTGATGTACAGTGTCGAAGGCTGCTGAGATGTCGATAAAATAAGAATAAACATTTTCTTCCTGTCCTCTAGCCCTTTGATGAGGCAGTTAACAGTGCTAATAGCAGAGTTTCGACCCCATGATTTTTCTGAAACCGTATTGCTGTTTGTCTCGAGGTTTCGTATTCATCGAGTGTTCTTGCAGTTGGATGAGGGCTGCTTTTTCTATGATTTTCGCTAGAAACGATATGCTGGAGATTGGGCGGTAGGAAGATGGGTCTTCTTTGTTAAGCGAGTTGTTTTTAATATCGGCCCTAATTATAGACTTTTTGAGCCGGTTGGGCTGACTCCCTGTGACAATGATTGGTTCACAATGTGTGAGACCTGGAGGCCAATATCCCTTTTTTGCTGCTTTAATCCAGGTGGTTGGGCAAGGATCAAGCAGGGAGGTGTAGTATTTTATACTGGTTATTATGCCAATTGCTTGCTTATCATCAATTTTGTGAAATTCGCTCCAAAGCTGTTCTTTCGTCACTGAAGTTTTTCGGGTGGGTTCGGCCGGGCATAACGCAGTTGCGGTTGTTGTTAGTTTGCTTGCGTAGTGATCTGCGAGAATTTGGGGCTGAATAGTGTCCCTTGTTTGTTCTGGTTTGTGTTGTTTTGGTTAGTGTTTTCACTATTTGAAATAGTCTCGTGGTTTTATTGATGGCTTTATTCAGTAGGCTGGTGTGGTGTTTCCTTTTGCATTATCCCACCTCGTCTTTATATTTGCGAGGATGTTGAAATATTTATCTCTGTGTTCCAAGGTTTTGTTGCGTCTCCACTTTTTTTTCAGACCTTCTAAGTTCCCTCTTCCTTTGGGTTAGCGTAGTTGTATACCAGGGCTCTGATTGTTGTTTCCTTGGGGTTGTTGTCTTCTCCCATTTGGGTTTGATGCAGCCTGTATTCCTTCATCCCAGCTATTTGCTAGTGCATCGAGATCAGTAGATTCCAGGTCAATGTGTGTCTTGATGCAATTTGTGAGGTTTTCCAGATCCAATTCTTGAAGGATCTCTGTTGTTGTGTTCCTTGTTGGGCTTTCGCATCTCTCGGTACTGATGGGAGTTTTATCAGTAAGTCTATCTGGTGATGGTCAGACCAGGGTATGGCTTTGATTTTAATCAGGGGTCTATCATGTTGTTCTGATTGCTCATAGGGGTAAGACCATGTCCATGTATGTCCCTTGTCATGTGTTGGTTCGTATTATCTGCTGATATCCAAGTTGTGACATAGCTTCCAGGAATATATTGGCGTGCACTGCTGTTGTGTGATGCTGGTTTAGGTCACCGAGGATGATTTGGAATTTTTTCTTTTTTTTTTGTTTGGGTGTGTTGAGGAAATGTTTTCTAGCGCTGCAGCAAGTATGTTCCTGTTTCGGAGAGGGGGGCTCTGTATATTAGGAAGCAGATAGATATTGCAGAGTACTCCACTTTGAGCAGGTCTATTTCTTGTTTGGATTCCAGTGAAGTGCATGAGAGGATCAAGTGTGACCTGGCGATTAGAAGCACTCCTCCACCTCTGATGTTGGATCGTGGGCAGATATAATTGTTATAGCCCTGGTCTGCTTATCTGGTTCAGTAAGGCAGCTTCGGTGCTCGTGAGCCAGGTTTCCGTGATGCAGAGGATGTCTGGTTGCTCATCATTTATTATGTCGAAAATTCTGTGGGTTTTGTTTCTTATTGATCGGGCGTTTATGAGGGTGTTGTTACAGACTACTATGTGTCTTGTGGCGCCTGGCTTTGGTGGGCATGCGGCTGGTTTGGCTTCAGCGACCATGGCATTTTTGACTTTTGCTTTTGGTGCTTCTGCGCTACCCCGCGTGCTTTCTCTTTGCATGTCCGGATAGCTCGAAGGTTGTCGGATTACATGGTGGTGTGGTATGTAGGGGGGAGGTGTTTCTGCGGAGTATGTATGGCATAGAGGATGAGAGTGGGCCACATATTAGTGGGTAGAGTGGTATATGTTTGCTTTGGTTGTGTATGTTGATATAGTGTGAACAGCCAAATTCCTAGGGCCATTTTTATCAGCTTCATGTCTAGTGTGTTTGTGCAACAAGGCAATACAGAAGTCTCTTAGTACCCAACGTTTAAAATAAATTCACCTTACCAGTATCCATTAATTACCGTACCCGCAGTCATTAAGCAGTCATCCAGCATGTAACAGTATTCAACAGTAGGTAATAGTATTCATGTAACAGTTTTCAACAGTAGGTAATAGTATCTAGCAGTAGGTCGAATAGTATCTGTATATCAGGGGGATACTTAACAGCCAGTATGTAGCAGTATTCAACAGTTGGTAAACAGTATTCAGCGATCTGAGACAGTAACAGTAGGTAACAGTATTTAGCAATGGGTCACACAGTATCTGTATCAGGGGGATACTTAAAGTGGTTATCCGTCAGAGTTTTGTAGGTAAAGTCAGTTCCATTTGTGTCGGTCGGGGTCATGAGTTTTTTTAGGGTAGCTTACCTCCTTCGGAGTGATTCGTGCATGTCGTCCCAGAACTTTTGACTTTACTCGGGTTGTATCTCTTGGTGCTTCTGGTATGGTGAGCCTGATGGGCTCCTTCCCGGTTGTAGCCGAGTATGTAATCCTGTGACCGGACTGAGTCCCAGGTGTTGACACGTGTGAAAATGTCACATAAGCCTGCTGTTTTCTTCCATATATGCCCCAGAAATGTCTCTGCCAGGCTAAAAGTGTGTGAGCTGTGAAACCCACATATTCTTATAGCCAGTGTTTAGATAAGTCATTTTACCTAGGTAAATAGCATTCAAACGTGTCCTTTAAATCTTCCAAAGAGCAACAGATTTCTGATGAATTATTTTTACCTCATTGGATGAATTGTCATAGAGTGCCTGGCATTGCTGTGATGATTAATTCCTTCATCCTTCAGAGAGGCATTAAACCAAAGCAATGTGCTACCACACGTCTAAGCTCAGTATACATAATAACATGCATTTTGTGTCAGTAA
This sequence comes from Ichthyophis bannanicus, assembly GCA_033557465.1. NCBI lineage: Eukaryota > Metazoa > Chordata > Amphibia > Gymnophiona > Ichthyophiidae > Ichthyophis > Ichthyophis bannanicus. The sequence continues at coordinate 554,083,665 of CM066033.1, forward strand.
GTTAGCATTTTGGTTGTGCTCTTTGGTTTCTCTTTTCTCCCATTCATTCCTATGACATGTTGACTGTGTAACGACTCCTAGACCCGTAAGACTATCACTAGATGTCGGCCAGTGCCGCTTTCATGTTAGCAGCATGCTGATGAAGAGCAACTGGGAATTGCCCTCACCAGCGATACCAGCAATAGCCCCAGTAGTTTCGGAGGAGTGTCTTTGAGGAGAGTTCAGGGGGTGTCTTTGAGGAGAGGTGTGTTTCAGGGGTTGGAATATTTGTTGGAAGGTCCTCTGATCTGCGGTGGGTGTTTGCTGGGGAGAGGAGGAGCAGGAATTAAGGGGTGCATTTTGGGGGATGAGCGCAGGAATTAGGATACCACTGACCCCTTTAAACGGTAGTGGGGCCAACTTGAAGCCTGACTTGGGGCCAGAAATGTGCAGCATTACTGGCTACAGCAACGCTTATTTATATTCACTGCGGAAGGCACTAACTTGGGTTACCTCAAGTATTTATTACGCTGCAGTGATATTTACTGTGGAAGGCACTAGCCTGTGCTACCAGGTTGGCGACCTGACAGAAAATCGTCATTCCTTTGGAGGGAATATAAAATAGAGGGTTGAATTTCTTGCTCCCCTTGTTCAGAGGCTATTTTTATTCTTGAGTGGATCACCCCCACCGCAGTACCTACTAAACCAGGGGAGCTGAGCGACACTATGAAATCCGAGAATACTAGAAGGGAGTTCACGTTGCTTAAACTTTATGGGAAACAGGAGCCTTGGAAGAATAGTCTAGTGGTTAGGGCAGCAGGCTGAGAAGCACGATGGGCCAGGGTTCACACACTGCTTATGCTTCTTGTGACCTTGGGCAAGTTGCTTTACTCTCCACTGCCTCAGGTGCAAACGTAAGGGCCCCTTAGCTAAAGTAGGATTTTGCATTGAATGCACATTTAGCGCAAAAACTAATGTGTGTTAAGTGCAAAGCCTCCATGGTAACTGTTGGGGAAGTGGCCAGGATGTTCCGTAACACCCTAACATGCGGTGTTGTCACTGCGAGTGCTCTTAACCACCTATTGAGGTGCTGTTAGGTGAACCCGCACTAATGGCAACATTTATTTATTTATTTTATGTGACAGTTCTTTTATACCGCGCTCTTTGTTTTCAGTGCGGTTTACAATGAAACAAAAATGACTCTCAGACAAATAAGCTGTCCTGAGTTTACAAAGAACAGGGAAGGCAACTGGGATTTCAACTTTGGGAAACTTATTTACAGATTGTGAGGTAGACTATTTACAGTGAATGGATTCTATATCAGTGATGTGCATCATGATATAGGACCGCTGCCGATTCATATTACAAGCTTGAAGTGTGTTGCGGAGATGGAGAGGTGTTTCCAGGTAGTGAGAAGTGTGTAATGAAAAGGTAGTGCTTTAGGGTTTTTCTAAATTGCATGAGGTCTCTGGATGCTCTGATGGGGGGTGGGAGGTTGTTCCAGCATCTGGGGGCGTAGAACACGAATGCTCTATTGTTAGTTGAAAGTGCGCATTTTGTAGTTTCTCTTGGAATGGTTAGAGTGTTAGTGGCTGCTGATCTCCTGGGTCTGTTGTTGGGTGGGTGGTCGAGTAGAGTCGAGATTGAGGAGGGAGCTATTTTGTTAATGGCCTTGAAGGTAATAAGTAGGACTTTATATAAGATTCTGCAGCTTAACGGGAGCCAGTGTAATTCCCTTAAAATGGGGGTTGTGTGTTCGCTCCTTGTTGCTCTGCGTAAAATGCGGGCGGCGGCATTCATGGCTAATTGTAGTGGTTTTAGGGTGTTCTTTGGGAGGCCGTGGAGTATGATGTTTGCGAAGTCAAAGTGGGGTGTGACTATCGCTTGGAATATAGTTCTGAAGTTACCGGGGTCGAGCATAGGTCTTAGGTGCCTGAGGGTCTTGATCTTGTAGTATATTGTTTTCACAGTGCGGTTTATGTGCTCCTTGAATTCCAGCCTTTGATCTAATATTACACCTAAGTATCTTATGGTGGACTTTATTGGAAGCTTTGCACTCATACTTTTAAGGTAGCAGGGGGTGTGAATCCTTTGTTTTTTGTGATAATTAGGACTTCGGTTTTTTTGAAGTTGATTCTCAGGTTCTGCCCAAGGAGCCAGTCCATTATAGCATTGAAGCATTCAATTAGGGTTGAGTAATCAGGTGTCACAACATTGATCGGTGTATACATCAGCACATCATCTGCATAGATTAAGCAGGATATACCGAAGGAGCTGGTGATTTCGCAGATCGGCTGCATATATATATTAAAGAGCAGCGCAGAAAGGGAGGAGCCTTGGGGAACTCCTTGCTTTTGTTGGAAAGGTTCTGATGTGTTTGAGCCAATCCAGACTTGTTGCCATCTGTTTTCTAAGTAAGATTTACACCACTTCCAAGCTAGACCTTGGATTCCCTTTTCGTAAAGTCGAGCTAATAGTTTGTCATGGTCGACTGAATCAAATGCTGCGGCTATATCGAGAAAGATTAGTGCGAATCCCATTTTGATGTTGTCGATTCCACTGATGAGCACATTGGTTAGGGATGTCAGGAGTGTTTCCACACCGTGAGCTTCCCTAAATCCATGTTGGCTGGTGTCGAGTGGTGATGTTGTGTCTATATGTTGCTGGATCTGCCTCTGAGTAACCTTCTCAAGTATTTTAGCCAATAAAGGGATACTGGAGATCGGTCGGTAGGATTCTTTCTTCTTTGGATCCAGCTGGCTGTTCTTTAACAATGGTCTGATGGAAGTTTGTTTAAGAGCAGATGGGAATATACCTGTTGAGAAGGATTGATTTATGATATCAGATATGATTGGGCTGAGTTCCAAATGCATTGCTCTTATCCAGTGTGCTGGGCATGGGTCATTCGGTGCAGTGGTGGTGTTGATGTTAGCAATAATTTCTTCGATGCATTTTGCAGATGGAGGTGAAAGCTTGTTGAGGGGGTTCTGGTGTGGAAGGGACTGTGTAGACTTTAGTGTAGGTGCTGATGTTGTTTTTATGGCTTTGGACTGTAAATAGTTGGCATACAATTGTGGGTGTATAGGTTCCTGTTGTGGCTGTGAAGGTTCTATGGTTAGGGATTTCACCAAATTGAAGAGGTCTCGTGGCTTCCTTAAGGAGCGGTTGAATAGCTCCGAATGAAATCTCCTCCTTTTGTCCCGGATTAGTTCACGATGGGTTTTCAGATGTGCTAAGTATGTGGTCTGGTCTGAGACACTATGGGTGTGATGCCACTTTCTCTCCATTTTTCTCAGGCAGAGTAGGGACTCATGAAGTTCCTGGGAGAACCACGGGGCTGACTGCCTTCTATCCGCATGGTTGCTGGGTGACTTATGAATGTTAGAGGAGGGTTTTTTAGCATATCGATTCAGGGTGTCATTCCAGTTAGCGACACTTTTGTTAAGGTTGGCTGAAGGCTGAGCAAGTTTTGGGAGTACCTGCTTAGTAATTTCTTCCTTGTCAAATGGTTTGAATCGTGCTGGGTTAGATGGGTGTTTATTTGTTTGGCTGAAGAGTATATCTTGTTGTGTTGGCATACTGAACGTTAACAGACTGTGGTCTGACCATGGGACTGGGGTGATGGATAGATCGAGATTAGACTTTGTGCTGGTGACATTGCATGGGGCAAAGATCAGGTCAAGAACATTCCCTTGTTGATGAGTGGAATTACCCACTATTTGGTTGTAGCTGAAGTTGTCCATTGCTTCCAGGAAGGTGTTGGCTAGGGCCGGTTGGATGGAGGGAAGATTAAAATCTCCCAGCAGCCAGTTTGGGTTAGTTGGGTTATCGGGATTACATTAACATGATATGTCCCTCTGCACTAACTACAATGTACTCACCACGCCCACACTCCAACTCCTGCCTCACCCATTCAGCACTCTAAGGCCGCGTATACACTAGGTGCAATACAACCTAGTCTGCAACATATTTCTCTAATTGGTACCTGTTTGCAAATGGTTCACGAGCATCCTGCGTGCACACTACGTGCATTCGCTTCATGCTCTTTCGGATCCAAACTTTATTAGTTTTTGCCACAAACACAAAGGGGTGCGCGGTGCCAATTGGGACGCTGTTAGGAGCACTTCTCTGGTTAATATGTGCTCGCGAATAAAGTGGATCACACTGCGTGCAGCTTGTTTCAGAGGATGCATGCTTGATGCATGCTCTGTGTCCCAAGTAGCTAGAATTCTGTTGCGGGTTGCAATACATATTCTGATCGCCCAGTGTTTGCGCAATCTAACATGCGAGTGTCAGTGCACAAATTAGCACATGGTAACTGTCGGCTTCCACAGTAACAGTTACCGCAGGTTCTTCTGCACAATTGCCATGCGTGAAAACATGTGTTAACTGCTTACACACTTTAGTAAAAGGGCCCCTTGAGGGACAGCAGAATACCTACTATACCTGATTGTAACTTTTCTGCAGATAAATCCAAAATAGATTCCTTAGTAAGACCAGTTCCTATGAAATTTGATCAACACTGGGAAGTGATACAAATTAGGTTTTTGAAAGTTTTTCATACCTCTGTGTTCAGGGAAAAAGGGTGATCCCACTAGTAGGGCAAACTGAATTAGCCTTAACAGTTAAAACTCTTCTTGAAATAAACGAGCCTGATTTACTAGTTTCCCATAGACACAGGATAAGACAAAAAAAACCCTTAATAAATGATGCAGAAAGAGCCATAACCTAGTCTGTTTATTATTTTAATTAGATTTCACTGCATAAATTTTGGGGATGCCAGATGTATTTTTTCCTAATCTGTTGTAATTAGTGTCACTCAGTTCATAGAAGAGGAATGTAGGAGGCCTGTGCAGAGATAAGAAAATAGTTGGGTTGTATTATATCCCTCAACTGACTGTACACTGGTAAGTCTAATCTTTTAAAGAAAACCTTCCAGTTCCTAGGTTAATGGCAAAATCTGTTTTTCATGGAACTGCACACAGATTGTACCATCATACATGCACTACCCACATATTTACACAAAAATATGCAGCTTTGCAGTAGCCTATGCTGAATATGTTTGGATATTTAAAAAAATACCTGGGTAGCAATTAGCACAAACATTTTACCAGTATACATATTTCTCTTTCTGATTTCTACTGATTTAAAGGTAAATGAAGTTTGTGAAAGTCCCTTCTACTGTCTCTTGCAATGCTTCTGAGAGCGTTGCTGTGCTGTTTGCCATCAGCAAGCACCAATCTAATCAATATAAGGGATGAGGGAAGTATAGTGATCTGAAGAGGAAAAGGGTATTTTTGAAAAATAAGATATGTCATATTAATTAGAGCAAAAGGTGTCAGAATTCAGATACGGGGTGCAGACCATCCTTTGGGGTGGGCCGCTTATCACCCAAGGCCCTGCCCTCCACATGAACTTCGCCCCCTGCAATTAGTCACAGAGCTTATGAAAAGGCAGTACTGTACCAATCCCTAGAGCACTAACAAATCTCTTATTAGGAAAACAGAACAAGTCTAGCTTGGTCACAACATGCAGAAAACAGACAGTCCCTCACCACATACAGAAGAAAGGGGAAGGGAAAGGGAGGCAGTTTCTGGATTTAGCTCAGGTCTTTTTCAGGAGTAACTCGAGGCTACAATTCAGGTACAATAGGTATTCTGAGCTATGCTGCATCTAAAGTACTTTCAGTAGGACACTGGACCTACGGGCACTTACATGCACTCTTGGCCTGCTCTCTTCCTCCCTCTCGCACATGTTGGGGGAGTGGACAGAGCAGGTCTTAAGCGTATCCGAGTGCTCTAAAGTCTGCCACTATACTAAATGTACTTTAACTGAAGCGTGCTTTTCCGTTTTCAAGTCCTTTTGCAATGCATGCTCAGCAAACAGGAGCCAGAGCCTGCGGCAGGAACGGTTTAGGCAGGAACTAGGACCTAAAGTGTTATTACATCAAGGACAAGTATTTAAATTGCCTTTAATTAATGCCTGTTCGGTTAAAAACACGGTTGCTATCATACATGACCTTGTTCATGATGGACAGTTGGATATACGAGGGGTTCATTTTGGAAGCGCTATTTAATGCTTTGAATGTCCAAAAACGGGCAGAGATGTCCAAAGCTATTTCAGAAGCTGGGTTTGTGGACATCCAAATCTGAATGGGGATGTGGTGGAGGCATGGCTAGGGCTTTCCCAGGAACCTGGACATCCCAACTGATCTCAGAAACAACCCGGATGTGGGGCATCGCATCTAAGTTTAGATCTGCTCTAGGCTGATAAGTACTTGTTTTGGCTGAAAAACATCCAGTGAGTATAGAGAAGATAAGACTCCATCATCCCCATTTCTCATCACTATTTCACTGATAGCAGCAGTGGGATTTGACCCTTGGCTTCCCTGTTGCTCGCCCACTGCTTTCACCATTAGGCTATTCCTAGATATCTAAGTGCTGGAATACTATTCTAGGGATGTCTACATAGATGTCCCCACAGGCTTCCATATCAGGCACGTCTACATTTGTGAAATCATGTCTGCACCTGGACGTACCTACTTTTTTTTCAGACGTTCTGGCTGAGATGTCCCAGATTGCAGTTGGGCATCCTTTCTAAAATTCCCCTCATGGTGTATAATGGAATCATCATTATCAGACGTGGATGTAGGATGTTTAAACCAAATCTGTCCTCTTAGGAATATCTGTGACAAAAAAGGATGAAGGCGTTTTAATGATTTAGCAGAAATGGATACACTTTGAGAAAGTTGTAATCCCACTATTTACTGACTGTGATATTTTATTGTTGAAAGGTCAGTGTTTCAGTGTTTGTTGAATATGTCATGCCCCTTGTATGCAAATAGACTCCTTGTTGCAGTTTATAGACTGCTTAATTACAAGTTCTGTGGATTTGAATAAATGCATGGTATTGAGAGACTTTTATGCATTCATATGCTTCAGTGGACCAATGATATTGAACATTTTATGCAATTAGAGACTAATTCTATAAAGGGCATACAGGAAGGTACACAAGAGGAATGCATGTACGTCCCTACTTTAAAAGACTTAGGCATGTCTATGGGCATTTTCACGCGTGCTTCATCTGAGTACTAGCAATTCTGTAAACATGCATAAGTCCCAGAACACATGCCTTCAGTTGGGGTGTGCACTGGACAGAGCTTGGAAAGACCGTAGGCACGGCCTATATCTAAATGTGTAAGTTATAGAATGCTATAACTTATGTGCATCGCTGCATCGATCTAGGCACGGCCAATTACGCCTGCTCTAGCCACAGAGTCTAAGGTAAGGTGCTTCTGTACGCCTATATTCTATGAAGTAAAGTTCACACATGCTTTCCATTATAGAATAGGCCCCCAAGACATGCTCGGCAGTGCACTTTGCCTGCACATGCCATTAGGGAATTAACCCCCTTAATGTCTGTAGTTGGATTTGGGCAACTAGTCTCTGGACCAACTCATGAAAAAAGAAATCTTTTCTTTCTAAATGCTTATTCTGATTATCAGCTGAGTTTGGATTCTGTTAACATAATGGCTGTACCTTGGTCGGATCATCATTTAATTGTTTGCCAGTGTATGATGTATGATGATGGCTGCAGCATAATTAGCACAGATGCAGACGTCATCTTTGCAGAAAAAGTTATTGATATAGACTTGGTTGTAGCATAATAGAAGTCTTGCACAGAGGCCTTTTCTGAGAAGATGGCACTGGATGAATTGGTGGATACATGAGTTAGTTCTGCAGACCGCATATTAAAGGATATGCCTATAAAAACGGGAACAGTGGTTAGATGAAAGGCAATGTCAGGAAATACTTTTTCACTGAAAGGGTGGTGGATGCTTGGAATGCCCTCCCGATGGAAGTGGTGGGGCAAATATAGTGACTGAATTCAAAATGGCATGGGACAGACATAATGGATCCCTTTATGGCAACAGGATAAAATCAAAATAAGCATAACTATCTCTTATATCTGAACAAATAGGGGTGATCCACACAGAGCAGTGGGTACACCCCTAAACAAAGGCATGGAGAGGGGGTGACCTGCACGGAGCGGCAGGTGTAGCTACTCTTGCCGTCTTGCTGGGCAGACTAGATGGACCATACTGGTCTTTATCTGCCGTCTTATACTATGTTGCTATATTAGATGTTCTTTTTGGGGTGCCATGATATTCCTCTGAGTTAGCCCATGCTAAGTGGATGGTTTGCCAAGCTGAACAGAGGTGGCGACATTGCAAGTCAGTGGATAATTAGAGACTATTGGAGAAAGAGTTGAAGACTTCTCAATTCTTGGTCTGTAATACTAAGAAAATATTTTTTAAAAATAAGATTCAAAAATTGCTTAATCGGCCAGCAGCTGTATGAAGTGATATGTAAATTGAATCATCAACCTGTGAATTTGGTTTCTGCTGTTAATTTTAATGTGCAAGATCTTGCTATTTATTTATTGCCTGCATGTAATTTATTACATGCAGACAAAAGCACCCAATTATATAGGGTTCATCTGATTTGAGGAGGGAGAAGTTTCCTGTAATTAGTCCGGCACTTTTGTCATTTACATGCCCTTATATAATTCTCCCACGAGTCGTGAAATATATTAAAAAAACAGATAGCCCCAATTTTAAGAATTGTTAATAAGTCCTATCAGAGTGGGGTGGTACCTGTAGCCTTAAAGAGAGCTCGTACGCATCCTATTTTAAAGAACGGGAAGAATGGTGTTTCTGATTTATATAATTATCGTCCGATCTCTACAGCTCCCTTGTCAGGGAAATTGTTAGTATGTATTATGGTTCAACAATTAGAACATTTTATCTCTGATCATCTTTTAGATGAAAATCTATTTGGATTCCTTCCAGGTCACGGGACAGAGACATTGCTGTTGTCCATGTTAGATTAATTATATAAGGGGTCGGATTCTAATGGCTCCTGTGTGCTGCTGCTTTTGGATTTATCTACAGCCTTTGACACTTTCTCACGTGACATTTTGATTAATAGGCTACATAGTTTCCACACTGGTGGAACAGTGTTGTGTTGGTTTACATCAGGGGCATACCAGGGCGGTGGGTACAGTCTGCCCTGGGTGACAGCCAGGAAGAGGGTGCCAAAATTCCTGGCTCACGCCCGCAGCAAACCTAGTAAACTGTTTTGCTGGCTAGCTGCACTGCTTCTGCCCTGGGCCCGGCAGCTATTCCCTCCCGGGCTGAAGTCTCGCAGTAATACTTGTCTTCCTCTTTCTGTGATCTCTTATATTCTAAGAAGGCCACCCCCTTTATCGTTACCTTTTCAGCTACTTTCGAGAACCATAGTGGCCTCCTTTTCCTTTTACATTTACTTACTTTCCTAATAAAAAGATTTGTTGCCCTTAAAATATCCCCTTTCAGTTTCGCCCACTGCTTTTCTACATACCCCAGCTGTTCCCATCCCACTAATGACTTCTCGAGGTATTGTCCTATCTTGGCAAAGTTAGTTTTCCTAAATCTAGGACTCTCACATTTGAATGGATCATATCATCCCTTATCCTAATACGGAACCACACCATCTGATAATCACTGGATGCGAGATGATCCATCATTATAACATCTCCCCATTTGTAAGCACCAGGATCAGTATGACTCCCTCACTTGTGGGTTCTGTTACCAGTTGCTGGAATAGTTCTCCCTGTGAAGAATCCAGGATCTCCTTACTTGTAGATGACACCGCAGAAGGCATGTCCATGAATATCTGGCATATTGAAATCATCTATCAGTAGTACATCTCCTTTCATGACAATACTGTGAATGTCTTCAGTTAAGTCTCTCTCCCCTTTCTTCGTAAGCCCTGCAATTTAATATATATATATTTGTATTTATTTTTATATATGATGCCTCTCCTCTTCCCTGTCTTCCTAGCCTGTCCTTCCTGGATAAATTATAGCCCAGTATAATTACATCCCAGTCATGGTTCTCCATGACTCATGCCTCTATAACTGCCACTAAATCCAAGTCAGCCTCTTCCATTAAAGCCTCAATATGCGGAATCTTATTTCCCATACTATGGGCATTAATACACACTTCTTTCCAGATGTTGCCCTTTTTACTCATGTCTATAGAGGTATTTAATGTTTTACTCACCTGAGGGTTTTCACTTACATTGATTGAAATGTTTTCTTTCCACTGAGGACTTTAGGTTAGTAGTTCAAATAGTAGTAATATCTTATATGGATTATTTCAGCGTGATGTATTTAGGATTTCCTTGGTTTTGTTTGCAAAGACTTCAATGTAAACGAAAATGAAGCTGCTCACTTGATTTTTGGAGTGGAAGAAAAGAACATATTACTCCTTTTTTTAAGTTCAACGGCATTGGCTGGCTGTAGAACAGCAGTCGATTTTTAAATTGTTGACCGTAGTTTTTAAAACTCTGAGTGAGACAGCCTCTGCATATTTTTAGAGGATTCTGAAGAAATATATGCCTGGTAGACCTTTACGGTTTCAGAATCAGTCTCCCTTGTTATAAAGTAGAATATAGGGCTAGATCCTTTGTATGGGATGGGCCAATATTATGGAATAAGCTTTCGGCTGACTCCCATAAGGACAGGGCAGGCCCCAAAGTTTGGTTCAAGGTGTTGGTACCCCAGGCAGACCTTAAGCCTTATGTCCCTTCTGGCTGTCAGAATCTATTATTTAGCTTTGAATGCCTTGCTCTTTGCCTCTCCTCAGAAACTGCAACCTTCAGCGGCCACCTAGTTTACCTAGTGTTTGGGCCAGCCCTGCATGAGAAGACTTATTTATTGAAAATTTGGAAGATGGTAAAAGCTTACTTGTTAGGCAAGCCTATGGGAATTTGCCTCTGCACCAAAAGAATCTTGTTTTATGGAAACGTATTGTTATTTTAAATGTATGTTTGTATGTTCTATGTGGATATATTATTTCATGTTTCATTGTAAGCTGCATAAAATGCTACAATTTGTGGCATAAAAATATTTTTAAAATAAATAAATAAACTAGGATGGTGATCAAGACAGGAAGTTCCATGCTGGCTACAGCTGCTAATTCTCCATCTCATGTCTCTGATTGGTCTAAGCCATCAGAATGAACCAATCAGCAGCAAGAGGTGAGAAAACAGACCATCAGTTTTTGCATGTTTTGAGAATTGTTTTCCCATGACTATAGGGAAGTAGGTTGACGTTGCAGAATATTGGGGTAGAAGCTGTTGGTCAGAATATGGATCTTTGACCTTGGTGCTATTTGCAGTATAATATGTGACAGGTACCAGCTGGCTCTTTTTGTAGTCGGTATGGAAGGGTAGACTAGATAGGCCATATGGTCTTTTCTGCCATCATGTTTCTATGTTTCTTTTCAGTCTGGTTGAAAACTTCCAGATGTTTTATCTAGTGATTTTCCCAGTAAGGGTCTGAACCTTATAAGGGCATAAGAAAAGCCATGCTGGATGAGATCCAAGGTCCACTGAGTTAAACATCCTGTCTCCAACAGTGGCCAGTCTGGTATGCAAGTACTCAGCAGATCCTAAAAATTAGAACTAGTCTCATAACATATTTCCAGGGAAAAGCAATGGATCTCCCAATCTCCTTTGAATCCCATCATGTTAGTTACCTTGACAATATCCTCCAGCAAATAATTCTGCAACTTAATTATGTTGTTGTTGGTGGTGGTGGTGTTGACGGTGTCGATGTTGACTCATGGCGACCCTCTGGATAGTTGCCCTAAACTGTGTTCGGTCTTCAGTCAAGCGGCTCATTGTTGATAAAGTGGCATCCAAGCTGCTGTTATTGTATCAATCCATCTCATTGCTGGCCTTCCCCTTTTGTGTTGACCTTCTACCTTGCCAAGCATGTCTTTCTCTAATGATCTCTCTCTTCGCATGATGTGTCCAAAGTATGAAAGTTGAAGTCTTGTCATCTGAGCTTCTAAGCTTTGGTTTGATCTCCTCTAGCACTGACTGGTTTGTTCTTCGGGCAGTCCATGGTATACACAGTATTCTTCGCCAGCACCATAATTCAGGCATCAATTTTCTTTCTTTCTATTTTTTCATTGTTCAACTTTCTCATCCATAAGATGTTATTGAAAATACCATGGCTTGGGCAAGTCAAAACTATGTATGGAGAGAGACATCTCTGCTCTTAAGAATCTTGTCTAGATCCTTCATAGCCATTCTGCCAAGAGCAATGTGTCATCGGATTTCTTGATTGCTTGTCTAAGCAGTTTAAATTTGTCCAGTATTTCAATTTCTTCTCCATCAACGGTGAACTTATTGATTTTGCCATTTGTCAGGATCTTGTCTTCTTTACATTAAGATGCAGGCCCATTTTAAGACTATGTTCCTTGATCTTGAGAAGCAAATGTTTCAGATTATCTCCACTTTCAGCCAATATTGTGGTGTCATCAGCATAGTGAAGGTTGTTGATGAGTCTTCTACCAATCTTCACACCTCGATTATCTTTATACAGTCCTGCTTCTCTGATGATTTGTTCTGCATATATATTAAACAGGTAGGGGGAAAGTATGCAGCCTTGTCGTTCACCTTTGCTGATTTTAAACCATTCTGTTTCTCCTTGTTCCATTCAAACTGTTGCTTCTTTATCAATGTAAAGGTTGTGCAAGAGAACGATCAGGTGCTCTGGTATACCCATGCTTCTTTACTGTGGCCCAGAGTCTTGCTGTAGTCAATAAAACACATAGAGATATTCTTTTAGTATTCTTTTGTCTTTTCAATGATCCATTTCACATCCGTAATGATGTCTCTCGTTCCTTGCCCTTTCCTGAACCCCGCTTGCACTTCAGGCAGTTCTTGTTCCAGGTATGGTTGTAGTCTATGCTGGATGATCTTAAATAGAATTTTGCTGGCATGTGGGATCAGAGGGATTGTGTGATAATTTCCAGAGTCAGTTGGATCACTTTTCTTCACTATTGGTATAAACACAGATCTTTTCCAGTCAGTTGTAATAATGTTGTCTTCAAAATTTCCTGGTAGAGCCTTGTGAATATGGCAACCACCGCATCTGATTGCTGTAATACCTCAATGGGAATGTCATCAATACCCGGTGCTTTTTTCTTTGATAATATTTTCAATGCTTCTTCGACGACTTTCATCACCAATGGTTCCTGATTATAAGGTACAGTTTAAAACTGCTGTTGGTGCACTTGATCTTTATAGTATAATGATTCTGTATATTCTTTTCACCTTTTCTTAATCTTCTCAGCATCATTCAATATGGATCGTTGAGCATCTTGTAGCATTCCAATTTGAGGCAGGAATTTGCTTTTTAACTCTTGTAGCTTTAGGAAAGCCAATCTTGTTCTTCCTCTAATAGTTTCTGCTTCTTTTTCCTTACATGTGTCATTGTAGTACTTCTCCTTGTCTCGTCTTGCTGCACATTGGAAATCTTTGTTGAGTTCTGTGATTGCCTCTTTTCTCTCTGGCTTTAGCTTCTCTGCGTTTCTGGGCAATTTTCAGAGTTTCTTCAGTCATCCATTTGCCTTTTCCAAATCAGAGTTGAACACAGTTTAAAAACGGACAAACAAGTGATTTTCCCGTCCAAATGAACTTAAAATCTCAGTTGTATAAGAAGCAATGGAAAGTGAAGTGACTTCTTTAAAGTCACAAGGAACATCGGTGCAAGGTAAAACCTTGGCTTCCCTGATCATCCAAACTTTTTATGATAATTGTTTTCCGTCTGCTGGTTGTTAGTTCTATGAAGCATCGTCTTGTATCTGTGGTGTTTGAAAGGTTAAATAATGGTTCCGTATTTTACCCCACTCGTGATTTTTAAACTGTTGCTCAGCCTTTCTTTTAAGAGAGGCGTTCTGTCTCCTCTTTCATTCTGTCTGTCGCCTTTGAACCTTTTTCTAATTTTGCTATATGATGGCAGGGGAACCCCAGATTTCATAGGTTTAAGTAATTAAATAACTAGGATAAGATAAAGGCTTGGTTTAGAATAATATGAGACCATTAGATGTGTCTGTTTAATAAACCTTACTGATGTGTCTGAGTTATACATTTTTAGGGTATGATAGGATTGCACGTCATTGGAAAGATTGTTTCTATGACAATATCTGAATTCAAGAAAGCATGGGAATAACGCAGAAGATCTTCTGAAGGAAAAAAGGGACTTAGTATTTGATATGGAAGGGCAGACTAGATAGGCCATATGGTCTTTTTCTGCTGACATAGAAACGTGGCAGCAGAAAAAGACCACATGGCCTATCTAGTCTGTCCTTCCATATCAACAACTACAACAGTCCCCTTTTTTCCTTTAGAGATCCTCTGTGTTTGTCCCATGCTTTTTTGAATTCAGATACTGTCCTCATCTCTACCACCTCCACTGGGAGACTATTCCACGCATGTTTCTATGTTTCTAAAATTTTCATGCTATTAATCATGGAAGCCAAGGTTTTATCTTGCACTGATGCTCTTTGTGATCTTAAGGAAGTCATTTCACCCTCCATTGCCTCTGTTAAAACTGAGATTTTAAATCTATTTGGACGGGAAAATAACTTATCTGTCCATTTTTAATTGTGTTCAGATCAGATTTTAAAAAGGCAAATAATTAAATCTCAAATCCAATATGGGAATTAGGTTTTAATACTATATATTATTGCTTAGATTATAAAATTGTACCTAAATGTTTTTATTCTCAGCTTTGACAACAAAGGGAATAGTAGTTAATCAAATTTTAATAAATGGTGTGTCTCTGGATTCCACTGTGTGTCTGGTGGCTTTGGGTCATCTCCTATTCCAGAGCCGAACCAAGAGCCATGCAAACGGTGCAGCCTCACAGGGCACAAGCTCAGAAGGGGGCACTGATATAATCCAAGAAGCTCAAAAAGAGTGAGTTATTGAATGCGGCTGGGTGGACAGGGGCACCAAATTCATTAGTCATGCAGGGCACATTTCTAGCTTGGCTCAGTCCTGTCCTATTCATTTAGTTTCAGTGTGAGAAACAGAAACGTTTGCTTAAATAGGTGGGGGGCAAAAGAGAGAAGGAAGCAAGGTCTTTGTTTCTAGCAAACTATGTAAAAGCTTACATAGAGAGCAAGGTTATCAAAAAAAATATATATACATAAATATAAAAGGGATGTCTTTTTATTGGACTAACCTAATGCATTTCCTGGTTAAGAAGGGAATGTTAACTTCCCAAAGCTAGTTCAAGAGATGTATTAAAAAGGCATCACCTTATAATTTTTGAGCCCATTATTCAAAAAGGTTTATCTGGTTAGCAAAGTCTGCTAATTGGATACATTTCTTCTGAGTCACGCTGAATATAGTCTGTAACCGCCATGACACAGCCCAGAGAGTAGCAGGACGGATCATGGGTGGGGGAAGGGCAGCCCCAACACTTATCTGGTTAACGGCGCTTTTCAGACTAACAGGTTAAGTAATCATTTATGTTAGGTCATGAAAAAAACTGTACTAACTACGTGGTTTTGATATCCGGATAGTGGCTGAAGATATATATATATATATATATTTATATATATCGCTGCTATATAGATAGCGGCAGTGGTCAGCGCTAGTGAATATCCAGATTCCAGCACTGAATATCCGGTGTCATTTTTAAATGCTTCACTTGTAGCTTATAGAAATGCCAACTACAGAGTTTAAATATCAACCCCTTTATGTTTTTCTTTTTATTTGTTAATTCCTTATTTTTGTGCATTCAGAAGGACCAACACTGCACACACACTACGTCGAAAACGTAACAGTCTGCATGTAAAAACGTAGAATTTCAAGTTGGGGAAAGCAATAAGCAAACGGTGACTGAGTTTGATTGTCTGTATGAAGTCAGTGTTAGCTTTTGACCTCACAGGAACTGAAGAGGCCCTTTTACTAAAGTGCGGTAATTTTTTTTACTTACTGTGCCTTTTGAATAAAAATGAACATTCGGTAGTGCAAAGCCCGTGTGGTAAATGAAGGGGGCATGCCCAGCATCGTCTCTGCATTTAATATGCAGGTCAGACACCGTATGTGCGTCAGAAGGCAGTACAGGAGCTCCCATGCTGTCTGCCAGGATAGAGAATGTAGGACCAATTTCCAAACCCTTAAAAAGAAAACTAATGACTGCAGCTACAGTATTCACCTCCCCAAACAAATCCCCCTGATCTGAGGGCCCCCCTTGCACCCTCCCTTCAGCACTACTGCAGCCCCAGAAGGCAACCGCTCCTGCTCGGGTTCTGGCAGCTTTCCAAATGGCACTGGTAACCTCTAGCGATATACTCGCGGTTCATTTTCATTTTTTCCCAAAATCTTTCCTGAGTTTGGGGTATATTTTTGGTTAATTTGACAAATTTGTTTTAATAGGGAATTTTTAGTGTGCGTTAAACTGATTTAGGATCATGATTATAATGCTTGGTGCACACTAAAGTGCACTAATTTAGCATACCATCAGGCCGCAAATCTAGCACGGAGATCTGCGCTAACTTCAGGGGGCATGTGCATCTATCCCTCTGCCGTTAGTGCATTGCAGCTGCACAGTACTGCGCTAACCGGCATACAGCTGCACTGGATGCCACCCATTGGCATGGCGTTAAGCATGTCTGCGCTAACAGCAACAGCTGCAATTAGCCGTGCCAAAGATGCCCACATTAAGCACACAGCACCAGCACCCACATTCTGCCCTTAATCTGCCCAATCACATGCTAGCCGGTTAGTATGGGAGTTTAGCATGGAGCCCTGTGCTTTGAGTGCGACGTGCGCACAGCATACTTAGCCCTATGTTAGCAGTTACCACGCTTTAGTAAACTTGCCCCTCAGTGCTGCGACGCTCCTGCCCGGGCCCGAGAGCTTACAGGCAGGAGTGGCCTTGTAATGTCCCTGAGTAATGAAGCTCGTACTGGTCCCTGGGAATTCTGGGACTTGTAGTGTGCTTGTATTTCCTTCAGGATTAAATTGTAGTCGTGACACGAATGTTAAGGCTGCAAGAAATTTATTGTTGTGGAGATATTTTCCAGCGCATCAAAATTCAATGGTACATAACGCAAAAGGTGCAACTTCAACCCAAACAGCTGAAACCAGGAACATAGGAAGTACAACTGAAATTAAGTTAGCTTCTACTTGGCTCTTCACAATCACAGCAGCTTTAACTCAACAGTGCCTCATGTGGTCTTTCAGAATTATTGCAGCACCAAACAAACAGCTGTTCCTTCCACAGCGTGGCTTCTCAAAACAACAAATGAAAACAATTTGTAAACCTTTTAGCTTGGCAGCAAGTACAGCAAACTCCCTGTATTCTTTTCATACAATGTTCAAGGGTTTCTTACATTGCTGTCCTCTTTGAGGCAGATTGAGCAATCCATTGGAGAAGGGTCCGCTTCTAAGGCAGGCAGGTAATTATCCACTTGCATGCATTCATCAGAGCTAAGGCTATCGCTGTCTCTGTCAGGCCTGCTAAGCTTCCCTGACCTCAGTTCCAGAAACTCTTGAAACTGTTTTAAAAGCAATTCAGCCTGTAACTGCTCTTTATCCGTGTGAAAGTCTTTGGTAAGGGTGACACCCTTCCCCCACTTGCTATCAGCTTCTGCAGCTGGGTTTACCTTGTGAAGGTTAACACAAATAAAAGGTTTCTCTAGTAAAGCATTAAAAGTAGAAAAGTCAGCTTTACCTTTAGCAGGGTTTGAATAAGAACTGGCACCTTTCCTCCAGAAGTCTCTCTGGTTCAAAAACTCAGCAGCCTTACTGCTACTTCCTCTGCTCTGTGAATTTCTCTTTGAAAAGCTTTCTTCATGCTTCACTTCCTTGCTTCTGTAGCCTTGTTTGCTACCAGACCAGATACCTTCTTTCCATGTGCTGAATTTGCTAGCCTTCCCACGCCCAGGCTCTACCTTGTAGTAAGGTTCTTTCTCAGAGTGTGCTTGGCTCCAAGGTTTACTGCTCCAAGGTTCTGCCTTGCTCCAGGGTTCTAGCGTTTTTCTCCTTCCTTTTCCCTCTTTTTCTCTTTCCTCCTTTCCTCCTTTTCTCTTTTCCTTCCCTCTCTGCTTGGGGATTTAAAAGGGCTTCATTTCCCAGCACGCCCTGACCTTCCCCTGAGTGTGCCCAATCAGTGCAGAAGCCTGTCTCCTTCCCTGAGCTGGGGCGTGTCCTGTGCTCAGCAGAGAGCTGTGTTTTTTTCAACTCTGCATTGGAAATCCTGTGTGCTAGTGCTGTTTCATTACTTCTACCAGGAATTTCCCCTATCTCCATCTCTTCTGGAGGGCATTCCTCACCACAGTGCATTAGCAAGCACTAAATTCCACCACAGCCCATTTTGTCCCTATAGCTGCAGCAGAACTTACCGCAGACTAAGCTTTAGTAAACATGGCTCTTAAGGTGCATGAATCGACCGAGCATACATTAGTTCATTGGTTAGTGCATGTTAAATCAATTTAGGGGTATGTTTACTAAAGGGCGCTATTTGCGCTGCTGTCACGTTATCACACGATAAGGCACCTTATCGTGCGATAATGGCGCTTTACCAGGCGATAAGGTGCCTTATCGCACGCTAACGTGTGCAGCGGCGCAAACGAGAGCTGAAGGCGGAGAAAGGCTCCCGGAGGGCGGAGGAAGGCTCCCCAGGGGCGGAGAGAGAGGGTCAATGGGTGGAGAGTGGGAGGGGAGAGGCTCCCTGCACACTAACACTGTGGATTCCTGGGCTGAAAACTAATGCGAGTGAAACCCTCGCGTTAGAGCAGATTTAAAGGGAAGAGAAACCGTTTCCGTCAGCAATGTACAGCAAAGCCAGGGAAACCTACAAAAAGTGATAAGTGTGATACATGTGCACGGAACAAAAGGGCAAATAAACACTGAAAATGACCTGAACAAACTGGAAAAAACCACAACCAAGCTGGGCAATAGTGATATTAATGGTAAACATCAAAAAACACTACCAGGAAAGCTCCAAAAAAGAATATCAATTTTGGAAGCGGCTATGCTCTGTTCCCATACAAGGTGAATGATCCCACAGTGAAATAGCGCTGATCAGGGTTTTCCCTTTCTATTGGACAGGTTTCCTATGGCGTGCACATGTCCCGCAACAGCAGGGTGGGCATGTCGGAACGGGCAACTGGACAGATGCTGGAAAAGGGGATACAGAGGGCTGCAGGCAGCACATGCTGTGGTGCAGCTGGGCCACAGTGCAGACTAGGGTGATGCCTAGGTGGCCCATAGGAATGCTGAAACAGTAGAGCCACCAGACAGCAACTGATGAGGACCCAACATGGGCATGAGTGTATTTCCTACAGTGTCACAGGGGATAGTACCCAGCAGGTACCCCCAAGGGCACAGAACTTTGGCAGGCGGTGCTGGGGGAAGTGTGGACGTCTATGCAGGCACCCCTACCCCAGAACCCACACCATAGGCAGCCGCCTACCGGCACACTGGATTACCTGAGACTGCGCACCACCAGCAGAAGGGCATGTCAGCATGGTGACAGAGGGGTACTGGTGGTGGAGGGGGCAGTGGCAGCTGCCCACAGCAGACCATGGCCTAGCCCTGTTTAGGTGGGTGCCATGCACTGCAACAGACAGGCTCTGTCTGACGAACAGTCATGGCATGCCCAGGCCAATGAACTGCCCCTGTGGCAACAGTGTGGTGCAGTATGCACAGCCAGTGTGTTCAGGAGCAGAAGGTCACAGGTTCAAGTCGCTGGGACTCCCACCAACACAGTCCCTATATTTTACCCAGTACTAAACCTGGTAATAAAGAGGGAACCTTTATTGCAGATAACATAAACATGTCTGAAATGCCTATATTTTACCGTACAGAACACTGACACCATAGACATGTGCAATACCTAGAGCAGAGTTTCCCAAATGCAGTCCTGGAGGGACAAATTCC
The DNA here is from genome assembly GCA_033557465.1 of Ichthyophis bannanicus. Taxonomy (NCBI): domain Eukaryota; kingdom Metazoa; phylum Chordata; class Amphibia; order Gymnophiona; family Ichthyophiidae; genus Ichthyophis; species Ichthyophis bannanicus. Next base: position 554,103,443 of record CM066033.1, read on the forward strand.
ATTCAGGCGTCATGCTGTCCCTAATAAAGATGCCTGTGCTGCATTTCTATGCGCCGCCCCATGGTATGCAGATGTATCCATGCATATTCATTAGAGACAGCATGAAAACCAGAACAGTGTTTGGCCCACCAGGACTGGAGTTGGGAACCTCTGCCCTAGAGCAGCGGCCAACAAGGGCAGAAAAACCTGCACCCACAGGCGCCATTATCCTAAGCCTCCTGGAGAGGCAGGATGTTGGGCCCTGTGTGCAGCACCATCTCCCAGTACTAGCACTTGCATACCATAGCACTGCCACCCTAAACCTGGGAATACGGTACACATATATCAAAAGGTTGCTATGATTACTGGCAGATAGCAATCCCTGGGTTAAGCACAATCTTCTCATTGAGCTGTATCATAGCAGCCTCTCTGATATCTGTGGAGTGTGTTTCAGTTCTGGTTTCTGACAGTGTTTAACACCCTGGGGAGTGACCCCAACAGTACTGCGTACCATAGCCATGCCTGCACTGTGCCCAGGACTGATGTGGTGGCCAGGGCTGCCAAAAGCCTCTATAGTTGCACAATGTGGGCATAGGTGTGGGAGTGTGTGCCTGTCTACCCAGTGTGTGGTGGCTGCCAACACCTTCCTCAGCCCACACTGCTTGCACTGTTGCCAGTGTCAGCCTGCCAATGTGCATAATGAGGAGCAAGGTACCATGGGTATAGCCCAGACAGGGTGGCCTGGCCTAGCTGCATCTGCACAGGGCATAGGGCAATGGCTCGGACATTGTAGTGCCTGACAACCACCTGCACGGACAGGGTGGCCACAGCATGTCCTGCTGGGAGGTCACTCTCACCCTGACTGAGCAGTGACCACAGCATGGCTAGGTTCCCCCATAGTGCTATATAGTATTTCTCTCATGTGATATTTATGGGTTCTCTTTTGGGGCCCAATCACTGACTTATCTGCTTGTTGTGTATGCTGACATCCCAGTTCTGAGTACACTCATCTCTTCCAGGAACATGCACTATGGACTAGCTAGCAGACTGTCTGCAGCTAGTATGTGTCTGGCTGGAGGCTTGCTGCTGGAGAATGTCAGATAGTGGTGGGGGGCAGCTGAGCATTTCCAGGCCTACTGTCTGTCTGCCATGCCTTATGGATGTGTACAGATCTGCAATGACTGCCCTGTAGGGTGTATGTTCCCCAGCAGGACTGGGGTTGATGGTCCCCTCTACTGCCACCATTGCAGGGAGGTAGAATGTGGATCTGTTGGTGGAAGATCCTGTTTCCCACCCTGAGCCACAGAGGGTGGGTTGGGTGGTGGTACATAATCCGCCTATGGGTCCAAACAGCCCCCCTCCCTTCACCTTCACCGGATATGCACTCTTCTGGGTGCATCATAGCCCATAAGGAATGGATATGACTGAGAACTACAGATGGACACAGATGTATCCTAGGTGTGTCTGTAGGAAATACCTATCACACACACTAGCACTGATGGGGATCTGCAGTATGATGTATTTCAGCTATGAAAGGTGTTGTGGACCTGGTGCTGGGCGCCCCACCTCACCCTCAGGGTGAGCACAGTACCCGCACAATGTGACGGCCTGTAGCTACTCTGTGCCAGTAACACACACGGTCAGTACCCCCTACCAGGCTGAGGTGCTATGGAGGTGCACGCGGTCAGTTCCCCCTACCAGGCCGAGGTGCTGTGGGGGTGCATACCCCATCTTGTGATCATCTGTAGACTGCTGATTTGCATGTGCAGTGCATCATGGGTATGGATGGGTTAACCCTATCCTGGTAACCACAGCAGACAGTTTGTGTGGTGACCTGCAGTCAGGGGTTTGTTAGTAGCTGTAGCCCACTGGTTACTTCACTGCCTATGGCGTCAGAGGTCATGGGTTTGATCCCACTGTGGGGTTATTTGATTGGGCTGTCTGAGGCATTTTCTTTTTTAATTTAAATTAGTGCTGCCAGCAAAAACACCCTCACAGTGCTGTAGCCTTAAGGTGCCTCATAAGGCGCCCTCTAAAGCGCTCTATAAGGCGCTTTATAAGGCGCCCTATAGGGAACATTATAAGGTGCCTTGGCGGACCATGCACTTTATAATGTGCCCTCTGGAGTGCCTCATAGGGCGCCTTATGCGGCACCTTAGGTTACGGCACTGTGAGGGTGTGTTTGCTAGCAGCACTAATTTAAATTAAAAAAGAAAATGCTTCAGACAGCACTGATTTAAAGTAAAGGGTAATGCCTCAGACAGCCTTACTCATCAAGCCCACTGGGGGATCAAACTCATAACCCCTCTTTCATCAATCAATGTATTAACCATTGTGCTACACCTCTGTTGCTGTGTTTGTAGGTCAGCGCACCTAATTAAGGCTAACGCGCATTAACGTGCCACGGCTCCCTCTATTGCATGAAAATGTACCTTATCTCACGATAACCCTAAATGCTACCTTAAGACCGGAACGCCCACTACCTTATATGGCATCCTGCACACTAACGCCAGCTGCACGTTAAGGCTGCTTAATAAACATACCCCTTAGTGTGTACTAAATTTTTTAAGGTACATTAACAAACTAAATGTGCACTAACAAATGCACCCCCATGGTACACTGTGATTGGAATGCATGCCACATATTTAATTAGTATATTTGGGTTTCCAAATGTTCATAACATTTGATGGGGAAAAGATGTAATTGGCTAAATATAAATTGTACTGAAATTACTGTAAACTCCTCTGGTTTCATTTTGAAATGTGGATGTGTGGTCCTTGTAAAAGAACTGGCCAGTGGTGGTATAATATGCATTTGTTTCTCTGTGTTTCTTTGACCCTCTGAGAAACCAAGAGTCAACCAAATGCTATCGTAAAATTGAGGTTCAGTGGTTTGGTCTTTTTCTCTTTGGAAACCACCTGATAGGAACTGTTAGGGTTGCCAGCGAGCCCATTTTCAGCCAACCTGGCTGGTTTTTATATGACCAGGCCAGCTGTAAACCGGGGTTAAAACCAGCACCTGAAAAGCCAGATAAGTAGGGCCAAATTTAAACTCCTGGCTCCTATAGGCACAACATTTGGAAGTGCTTGTTCTGGTCAAGGGGGAGGGGAAGAGTCTGTGCAGGTTACCCATCACCCTCCATACTTTTGTTTAGGGGTTGAAGAGTGAAGGTTATTTAAGTTTGCTTTGATTCAAAAAAATAGAGGTGGGGAGGCAACCTGCAGAGAACAGCAGGTACAACCCTAAACAAAAGCAAAGAGGGGCCAGTCTACGAAGAGTAGAACTGAAACAAGACTGAAGTAATGTGGTGAGGGAGATGGGGAGGGGTGTATTTGTGTCCAGAAGAAAGGAAGTTCTTCTTTCTATTGCTTTTGTATTATAAGGGACAATTAAATTATTACCACTCTGGTCAGGAGGCACTGACTTCAAAAGGCTTTCTAAATCTCACCCTTAAAGCAACTGCTTCTGTTCTTTATACATAAACCCAGGCCTGCAGATATGTGCTGCTGGACAGCTCTATTTAATGGTCTGGATACTGACTAACTCAGCACTATCTGTATAGTGCCCCAGGGCAGTATCTGGGCAGAGTGAGGGAAGAGGCAAAAGTTATCCTGGAAGCTGCCCCTGATTTTACCTGGATAGCTATTTGAATAGTGGGCTCAATATCACTGTCATCTGGATAGCGAGGCTGCTTGCCACTCTATGAGACAAAAGAGCAGGTGCACAAGAAGGCGGCCAACAGACTTTATGAACCCCAATTCATTTCAGCCAATGCAGCCTTCCTCAGGGGGTGCAAACCTCAAAATACAACCAAATAATAGAAAACTAATAAATAGTAAAAAAAAAAACATTAGTGAGAACTTAAATGAGACAGAAATGTCTATCACTATATACATAAAACGGAAAAAGTAATATAATATACATATAAAACATGAGCTGATGCGCTAAAAGCAAAACCACTGGACTTCATGCACAAATTAAGAGATTAGAATCCTAAAGAACCTGATAGTATGCTGAGTAAATTGTACTCAGGATACCATCAAATAAATACCATCAAGGGTTCATTAAACCTGACATGGAAAGGGCATTATTATACACAACTCATCATATAACACAGTATGGTTATACTTGCCACTCTATACAGGTATTGAGCGCCAGCCCCAATCTGGATATTGGCACTGAACATCTAGATTTTATTTAACTGCCGAGGCTGGTGTTTGTAAAAACACACATATCATGGCAGCGGAATATCAAGCTGCAAATTCCTAAGACAAACATCTGTATGAACAACTCTAGAAAAGCTATAGTGATAGCTATGCCAGTACAGGTGTACTGTTCTACAGTATAGCATGGTGCTTTATTGGCAGTGGCTATGCATGATAGTGTGGTTACTCACCTGTAACAGGTGTTCTCTGGGGACTATTTGTGAGGACTGACTTCCTGCTTGTTCCCAGAGAAAAAAAATATTGCATAATACTATATGTACTGATATCTCTCTACTTTAGCCAATACTTGACTCTATAAGAGGGCAAAAAGGTGTTTTTAGGTTTTTTGGGGATGCATGCAAAGCAAAGACCTTGCAAACCTTACAGAAGAGAATGAAATATTTACCACAGAAGAGACGTGTCTAACCCTGATGTTCCGGTTTTGTGGTTTTTCCCATAGGACATTAATGAGTGTATTCTTGAAAACTATCCAGAATGTTCGAACCCCAGGTTATTTTACATCATACCATATTTTTGTGGACAACATCCTAAATGCAGGTGAGTATAACCCTCTCTGTCTAGTGAATGCTTAGTTTTCTTCTGAAGAGGAAGTGGTCAGATTATACTGGGGTCCTTTTATTAAAGTATGCTGTGGTTTTGCACCAATAGTGTGAAAACGTCATGTGCATTAAGTGCAAAGCCACTGTGTTCTGTTGGGGTGGGGATAGCATGTTCCCGGTAGTTATATAATACACAGTCCTGTACCCTAATGTGGGGCGTTGTTACCATGGGTGCACTAAACTCTTATCAATTGAGGTGCAGGTAATTGCGCCCACGCTAATTGCACATGCAGTGACAGTGCTCCATGCTGACTGAAAGGTGCTGACCATACCCATTCTTTACCCCGACCCACCTAGTCACCACCACAAAGCATGAGTCGCAGATAGCGCACGATTCACCACGCACAAACTGTCCTGCCCCCATGCTAACAGTTACCGTGGGCTTGAGCATGTGGGTACCACGCTAATGGCATAGCACACTTTGTTTCAGTATCTCACATCTCAACAACTAAAAGAGACTGACCCTCTTGCCTAAAGGAAAAGTTGTTGCTTTTCAGCTGGAAGGATTAGGGACATAGCCACATTCTTTCTGATTCTTTCTGTGGTTGTGTCTCAACATAATTTGCTCAAAGAGAGAGGCAGGGAAAGAAGGGGCAAATTTTTTTAAGCACTTCAGGATTCTGTGGAGAAAATTAGCAATTATTTGTATAAAGGGCTATTAATACAATAGTGACAGCTCGGACACAAAGATTTATTTAGGAATGAAATAGTGAATAGGTATTAAAATAGTGTGAATGGGGGCCAGCCCAATGCCTTAGTGGCAAACACTGTGCACTGTCATGTAGAAGATCTAGTTTCAACTACTAGTCTGAACTACTAGTCTGAGCCTCTCTTCCCTAGGTCAGTCAGGATTGGGTAGAGCTGGATTTAAGATGTTAGGCCCATAGGCATTACTAAAGAATAGTGGGGAGGAGAGGTTACTTTCTCAAAAGATCATAGAGGATGACTCTAAAGCAAGCAGAAACATGATGGCAGAAAAAGACCACATGGCCTATCTAGTCTACCCTTCCATATCAACCACTACAACAGTCCCCTTTTTTCCTTTAGAGAGCCTCTGTGTTTGTCCTATGCTTTTTTGAATTCAGATACTGTCCTCATCTTTACCACTTCCACTGGGAGACTATTGCACGCATCTTCCACTCTTTCCGCAAAGAAATATTTCTGCATATTACTCCAGAGTCTATCCCCTTTCAACCTCGTCCCATGACCCCTAGTAGCAGAGCTTGCTTTCAGTTGAAAGAGGCTCTCCCGCTGTGAATTTATGCCACGGTGGGATTTAAACTTCTCAATCATATCACCTCTAACTCGCCTTTCCTCTAAAGCATACATATTAAGATCCTTAAGTCTGTCCTCATATGCTTTATAACGAAGACCACTAACCATTTTAGTAGCCACCCTCTGCACAGATTCCAACCTGTTTATATCTTTTTGAAGGTGCGGTCTCCAGAATTGCACACAATACTCCAAATGAGGTCGCACCAAAGACTTGTACAGAGGCTCTATCACCTCCTTTCTGCTGGCCATTCCTCTTCCTATGCACCCAAGCATCCTCCTAGCTTTTGCCGTTGCCTTTTCAACTGTTTAGCTACTTTAAGATCATCAGACACAATCATGCTCTTCTTTTGTGAACAGAAGTACTTCACCTCCTACATTGTTTCACTCCCTTGGATTGCTGCAGCCCAAATGCATGACCTTGCATTTTTTAACATTAAATCTCAGCTGCCAAATTCTAGACCATTCTTCAAGCTTAGTTAGATCCCTCCTCATGCTATCTACACCTTTCTGGGTGTCTACTCTATTGCAGATTTTGGTATCATTCACAAAGAGGCAAACTTTACCCAACAGTCCTTCCGCAATATCACTAACAAAATTGTTAAAAAGAATTGGACCAAGGACAGATCCCTATGGTACATCACCAGTAACTTCCTCCTCCTCAGAGTGAGCTCCATTTACCTGTACCCTTGTCGCCTCCCACTTTACCAATTTCTAACCCAAGCAGTAACTTTAGGGTCCATTCCTAGGGTGCTCAGTTTGTTTATAAGTCACCTGTGCGGAACAGTGTCAAAGGTTTTATTGAAATTTAAATATACCACATCTAGGGCTCTCCCTCGGTCCAACTCCTTGGTCACCCAGTCAAAGAAATCAATCAGATTTGTTTGACAAGACCTGCCTCTGGTGAATCCATGCTGCCTCAGATCCGGTAATCCATTGGACTCCAGAAACCTCATTATTTTCTCTTTTAGCAGCACTTCCAATAATTTGCTCACCACCAAGGTTAAACTAATCAGCCTGTAGTTTTCAATCACATCCTTACTTCCGCTTTTATGTAAAGGGACCACATGTGCCTCTCTCCAGTCCTCTGGCACTACTCCCGACTCCAAAGAGACATTGAAAAGGTCAGTCAGTGGAGCTGCTAGAACGTCCCCAAGTTTCCGCAGTATTCTTGAGTGTATTCCATCTGGTCCCATTGCTTGTCTACTTTAAGTTTAGCTAGTTTCTCACAAAAACAATCTTATGAAAATGGTGCAAGATGTTCCTCGCTTCTGTTCCTGTTTGTGGGTGTTTTCTGAGGTCCTGCTTCTGGCCCTTCATCTGTGAACACAGAACAGAAATTTTTGTTAAGCAATTCCGCTTTATCCTCATCAGCTTCTACATATTCCTCCCCTTCAACCTTGAGTCTGTCAATACCACTTTTGCCCTTCCTCCTCTCACTAGCATGTCTAAAAAATGTGTTATTCCCCCATTTTATTGCATTGGCTATTTCTTCTTCCTTTTGTATCTTTGCTTTCCTGACTACTTTGCCAGCTTCTCTTAAGTTTTTCCAAATATAGATGCCTGTTTTCCTCTCTCTGTGATCTCTTGTATTGCATGAAGGCCTCCCTCTTTTTCTTCACCTTTTCAGCTATTTCTTTTGAGAACCATAGCGGTCTCCTTTTCTTTTTCCTTTTTTTTACCTTTCTAACAAAAAGGTTGGTTGCCCTTAAAAACATCCCCTTGCAGTTTTGCCCACTGTTTTTCTACATACCCCAGCTGTTCCCATTCCGCTAACGACTCCCTGAGGTATTGGCCCATCTTGGCAAAAATAAGTTTTCCTAAAGTCTAAGACCCTTGATTTTGAATGGATTTTATCAGCCTAGTCCTAATACTGAACCACACCATCTGGTGATCACTGGATGCGAAATGATCTCCCACTGTAACATCAGAAACACTTTCACCATTGGTAAGCACCAAGTCCAGTTTGGCCCCTTCACGTGTGGGTTCTGTTACCAGTTGTCTGAATAGTTCTCCTTGTAGAGAATTCAGTATCTCCTTACTTCTATATGATACTGCAGCAGGGATGTGCCAATCAACATCTGGCATATTGAAATCCCCTATCAGTAGCAATTCCCCTTTCCTAGCAATGCTGCGTGTGTCTTCAATTAACTCTCCATCCACCACTTCCTCCTGTGAGGGAGGTCTGTATATCACGCCAATGCAAATAGATTTCTCTTTCCCTCTTTCTAGTTTAACCTACAGTGCCTCCTCTCTCCCTTTAAGCTCTGTAGTTCGAAAACTTTAATATTATTTTTTACATATAGTGCCACTCCTCCTCCCCTTCTCTCTACCCTGTCCTTTCTGTATAAAGTATAGCCTTGTATAGTTACATCCCAGTCATGGTTGTCCATGAATCATGTCTCTGTTACTGCCACTAAATCCAAGTCAGCCTCTCCCCTTAAAGCCTCAACATCTGGGATCTTCTTTCCTATGCAACAGGCATTTATACACACTGCTTTTCAGATGTTGCCTCCTTTAACCATTTTCATAAAGGTATTTAATGTTTCACTTACCTGAGGGCTTTCTTCACAGGCTTCTCTTTAGCGAAAGTATTTGTTGCCATCAAAATTTGGCATCCTAGAAAGTTGCCTATGTTGCCTATGCCAGAGAGACACAGCTCAAAGCCCAGGGAATAGGAGGAGTCTCAACTATTGCCCGGTGGTAACACCCAGCAATTTGGACCACATGGTTACAGGGTTCCTCATGGGGAGAGGGTATGATTGGGTCATAAAGGGAAAAAGTCAAGACAGAAAAAAAAGCAATCATATTGCAGCAGTATTGGCCCAATATATGTGAAACTGGTAAATAATCCATGTAGATTTTGTGTCATTATTTGCTTGATTGAGTCTTCAGCTGTCCTGAATGAACCTACTCTCAGCTGATTTCTGAAACTAATCAGGGTCGGGCTGGTTAGTACTTGGATGAGTGAACACCTTGGAATACCAGGGGCTGCAAATTCACTGTGTGGAAGAAAAGCCTGGCAATCTACTTCTGATCACACCTTGCCAAGAAATCCCAGGGGCTGGGTGGCCAGGAGTAGCATTGAATTGACAGCACACGTTGCATTTCCATTTGCCATATTAGTTATATAAATAGTGGGGCCAGTATTGAGTGGGGCAGCTGCATTTTAAAGATGTCCATATATCTACAAGCAGATTTTCAGCTAGCCTGCCTGCTTAAGTAAGGCCATTGAAGATGTGGTCCTTCGTTTAAACAACTTATCCATTTAAAATTAGGAGCACTATTTATGGAGTCCATTTAGTAGGATAATGTTATCTAAAAAGCAGCCGAGTACTTTTGGCCCCGCTCCCAGAACACCTCGTCCTCTCCTCCACTTAAATATATTGACTGTATATCGATTTATACAGATAAAATAAAAGTGCATATGCTCCCAGCACCTGATTTTGACCATATATATACTTCTGAATGCTGACCAGCTTCTGTTCATTGCAGAGAATTTTCTGAAGAGATATGTGCAGATCAAGCCTTTTTAACAGGAATAAATGATCAAAGAATAAACCCATTGCTGTAAGAAACTAGATTCAACAAAGGGGGTGATATTCAAAGGGTTTGTCTAATGTTTAGGGGCATGTTTACTAAACCACTGTGATTGCTTTTTTAGATGCTGCACAGCATGTGTAAAGAAGACATGTGGTAGCTGCAGAAACTGTGCAGTAAATGCTGGGGGAGTGTCCAGCTCCAGCCCTGCAGATACCATGGAGGATTTACAATTACCATGGTGACTCACGATCCCTGCACCAGCAGGAAGCTCAGGAATTCCCATGGTGCCTACCCCTGGACGTACTTGGGGGGGGCGCGAGGGGGCATTGCCCCCCAAACAAGTTGCTTCAGTGAGCGCCACGATAGTTGTCTGGTCTGTCCGTGGGGATGCAATTTCCCAGGGGTAGATAGAAGGGGACTGTCACATTTGCAGCCATCCTCTCCTCTTCTGCCTGCGGGGAATCGGTTCCCTGTGGGCAGCCATGTATCTCCAGGAACAAGCAGGAATGAGTCTTCACATATGGGTACGTCGGTACCGACGGAGCCTGCACGGGAATGCTGCCCAGCTTTCAATTAGAAAGCTTTTGGCAGCATCCCTCGCGCCTGCGCAGTGACTTCCCGTCTTCTCCACAGCCTCTCTTCAGTTTTCGTTTTTCCGCGGAGCCGGCAGGACGTCCTCCTGTCACCGCAGAAACTTTTCTTTTTAATTGCTTTAATTATTCTAATTTTTTTGTTTTCTTGTGGTCGCGGCTGTTTTTCCCACTACCACCGGTACCGCCGGTGGTTTTTAGGCTAAAGTCTGTAAAACTTTTCTTCAGTTTTTTTGCCTTAACTTCTTAGGCCTACTAGGCTTTTTTCATTATGGAGCCTTCTTTTCCTAAGAAGTGCATCCGCTGTGGAAACACCTGTTTCTTTTTAGACACCAATAGTTGGTGTCTTAACTGTGTGGGTCCTGACCCTTTTTCCCCTGACTTGTCAGGAGATAATTTTGTGAGAAAACCTTCAGTATTTAGAGTTTCCCTCGATACCGTTTTTTCTTCTGCAGTGAGGGTACCCGGTTTCTCTACTTCACAGGATCAGGTAACCCAAAACAGTCTGTTAAGACTAGTCAATGCTTGAGTGGTATGTCCCATGCCCAGCATGGTGACGGCTCCGGCCTTACCCTCAAGAATCCATTGGCATTACCCCTGCGGGAGTCTTCGGGCTCCAAAGCGTTAAAGGGGTTTCAGGATGTTCCTGGGGCTCACCCCTCACAGAACATACCTGAGCCATGCGCGGGGGTGGTATCCGCTTCGAGCGGTACCGAGCCTCCGGCATCGGCACCGGTATCGAGTACTCCACTCTTCACCAGGGATCGTCATCGGGCATCCTTGGTACCTTCGGGACCGATCGATACACACCGCATTGACTTCCCTCAATCTCAGCCATGCTCCGGGACGGTACCGACGTCGATCGGTTCCGATACCCTAGCATCGGCATCGACATGGATGGGTGCTCATCGGGTATCCTCGGTACCGTCGGTATCGATCGATGTCACCCAGGCTGCCTTAGTGGTATCGGCATCGCCGATACTACCACTGGCGTCGGAACTGTCGAGACATGCATCGCTAGTCTCGCTCTCTTCGATGCCGAGTCTTGAGTCGATATCGAGTCTCGAGGGCTGCGTCCCGACGCGTCCCGGAACCGACTCCTGTCGTTTCCCAATAGGTAGTTCCGAAGATCCTAGCCATAACTCCCTCATGATCTCGGTACCACTACAGCAGTTCCCGATGACTACTTCACCTGCTAGTCCTTTATCAGTAGCGAGGTTGATGCCTGTTCTTGCACCACTGCCTAGTTTGGAACCGATACCTGGCATTGGTGCAGTACCTTGTACGTCCTCTGATACTCAGGCTCTTTCTTTAGCCTCACCAGGAATAGTTCCCATCGGAGATCAGTCTTTTCAGACTTTTCTCCTGGATATGGCAACCTTTCTTAATATTTCTTTCCCTGGTTGTGATCCTACACATGGCTCACCGGCACAAATGCAACATATACAGTTTCCTTTACATCCTGCTCTGCAGGATCTCCTTCTTAGGGTATGGAAATCTCCCTTACGACTTCCTCAAGTTTCTACTGACATTGAGGTTAGGTACCATGTGCCACCCTCTCCAGGGTTCCAAAAACCTCAACTTTCTCATCGTTCCCTTGTAGTGGAATCAGCACTGAGGAAGGTTAAGAGCAAGAAGAAGCATTCTTCTTTTCCGCCAGGTCGTTCTTCAAGAACACTTGATGCTTTTGGCCGTCAGGCCTTCCAAACCTCTATGCTGGCTTCCAGAGTTCTCTCATATATTTTTCACATGAGTCTAATACTCCAGGAAGTCACAGAGAAATTGTCTCTTTTGACCCCTTTTTTACCAGAGCCCAAGGCTACTGATTATACCTTGCTCATCAATCACAGCCGGAATATATCCTGGTTTCTGTCTCGTGCTTCTATAGATTCTTTTGAGTCCATTAGCAGATCCTCTGCTATTGCCATTGCAGCACGTCGCAGAGCCTGGCTTGAGGCTTCAGACTTGAGCAAATGGGCACAAACTATACTAGCTCATTCTCCTTGTACAGGGGAAGGTCTTTTTAATAAGGAGGCTTTACGTCAGGTTGCTCAATGCTCCCCTGACTCTTCTTCCACTAGAAACCATTCTAAGCCACCTCCTTCTTCAAATAGTAGGAAATGTCCTACCAAACCTTCTTTTCCTAAGAAAAGAAAGTTTCATTCCTCTCCTGCCCATCATTCGGCTGTACCTAAACAAGAGACGCCTCAGCCTAGTCTAAAGTCCAGTTCTGGCCAGTCTCAACATTCCCAGCAACCATAGGGGCCGGGAATTGTAACTTACATATTAAAAGATTATTCACTGTGCTTTTCTTTTTCAGTGTACTAACCTGTCAAAAAATTATTTTGTTCAGGTACTACACACTTCTCCTCTTACTCTCCAGAAGAGCAGTTGCAACTATCACCTGATAGTTTCTTTCCCAACTGAACATTTTTCCTTCAGTTGACTTACCCCATGGGTACGTCACCCTCCAACTACTTGAGGGCTACCATACTGAACTACTTCTCTGGTCCTTCCCCAGACAGTGAGAAGAGATATCCCCTTTCTTTTCTTGTCTGTTTTTCTTTATTCAGCACAGGACAATCTCTCTGCTGTTTCTGTCAGCAGCTCTGCCTGCAGGAGTTATAGTAATTGTATTACTGGGACTTTTCCAAGTTCCAGTCCCTTGTTCAAAATTTTTGTCTAGCCTCAGTAGTGATTCCAAACTATCTTGGATCCTCCTACTCGTTAGGCTTTCTCACATTATTCTAACCATCTCCTTTTCTAGGATATGGCAACATAACTGATTTTCAGTCAGTTTATCTCATAGCTCTCCTGCACAATGCTCTCTGCAGTCTTCAGAGAAGCTTTCTACTATGAGGGCTTTGCTATAGAGCATTGTCCTTATCTCTGAAGTTCCTCTATTATTAGAGAGAAACTTATCAACCCTTCCTATACCTGTGAGGGTTCTCCACACCCCCTCTAGCCTGGGGTGTTAACACGAGATAGCAGTTCTTCTGCATGAAAATCCAAGGCATCTACCATGTCAGTGTTCTGTAGAACTCCCTGCCTTGTTCCCTACAGATTCATATCTTCATCTGTTCTCACGCGAACATCACGGTTCTCTCACTGGATTGCTTTCTTGCATCCCTCAACCCACGAAAATAGATTCTCTATGCATATCCCAAGTGGGCTCACCCTCTTGTAGAACACATTTCATTTATATTCCCCATTTACAATTATGGGGCTGGGTGGTAGACATGTATCTCAATCTGTTGTCTTGTATGTAGCATCTCCATATATGTCTACATACTTATATCATTACTCTGGTGGTGCTAAACCATGCCCCACAAATTTCCATATATCTAGATATATCATCTCTATATATATATATCTATATTTGATATATTTCACCACCCATATCCTAATATACAAATCTGGACATATGTATATTTATATATCTATATATATATATGAATATATACATATCTATTCCAGCCACATATATATATCTCCCCATATGTATGTGTTTGATGGGGGGCTTCTTAAGGGTTGGTCAATCTTATTCACTATCACCCTTACTGTCTATACTACCTGATTTACCTCTTAGAGGTTTTAGACAGATTGTTGCCCTACGTCCCATACCAAATTATGATACAGGACATGTTAAGCACCAACAACCACTTTGGTGCTAACATCTTCCATTTTTCTTTATGTCCTTGAAGCATCCAGCTTCAATATTTTTCCTATCTCTCGCCAGCTAGGAAAAGCAGTGTACATCTTTATCTTCGAGTACACAACTGTTTTCCGTAGGATTAGGGGTTTTCCATTCACCCTTTCCTGCCAGGACTGGGCTAGTGCTTCAACTCCGTCAGTCTTCTTCCTTTAGTCCTCAATGTTCATGATGCCTAAAGGACTTTTCAGCTTTTCCCATAAAGCTTTCCATTGAAGACCAGACGTCTACTCCTACCCAGTTAACACCTGGATCATCTACTACCTCGAGGTCTGAACCTTCATCCTCACTCTGAGAGGTCACCTTGAAGATTCCGCCACTGCTTATCCAGTAGACTCCATCATGCTTTCTACTTCCTACAATACAGTAGGCAAGCTGCATATTTTAAGTGTACATTAAATATGTTTAATGCTACTTACCATATCTACCAAGGACTCCTGTACTCTGTAGAACCTTCTAGTCCTTGGCTATGCTGTTTCTTTCCTTACAGCTCTTTTATTATCAACTCCTACCTTCCATCCCACATTGGATGCCGGGGATTCCTGGAAACAAAATGCACCCCTGTTCCAGGCACTTGCATTTTTATGGGATCTCCCCCTGGCATCTCCAGCTAGGGAGTCCCCATATGTGAAGACTCATTCCTGCTTGTTCCTGGAGATAGCACAGTTACTTACCTGTAACAGGTGATCTCTGGGAACAGCAGGAATTAGTCTTCACAACCCTCCCACCTCCCCTAGGAGTTGCATCTTTTTTATTTTTTCCCTTTTCTCTCCTCGCCTTTGTCTCAGCTCTGAAACTCAACTGAAGAGAGGCTGTGGAGAAGGCGGGAAGTCACTGCGCAGGCGCGAGGGATGCTGCCAAAAGCTTTCTAATTGAAAGCTGGGCAGCATTCCCGTGCAGGCTCCGTCGGTACCGACGTACCCATATGTGAAGACTAATTCCTGCTGTTCCCAGAGATCACCTGTTACAGGTAAGTAACTGTGCTTTTTCAGCCATCATTGTGGCAGCTCATTTGCGGAAGCTCTGCCAGCAGGCAGAAGAGAAGGGGATTGCAGCTAAGTCTCCTTCTATCTGCCCATGGGAGATCGGATCCCCCATGGGCAGAAGAGAAGAGGGAGGCCTGGTGGCCTGCAGCACAGTACGTTTTGTGGGGGGGGGGGGGGAGATGAGCTCAATTGAGGTAGAGAAGGTAGGGACAATTTAAAGGGGCAGGGGCCAATTAAAAAAAAGAAAGCATGGGGGGATTTTAGGGCAGGGATGGGAATGCTGGTGGGGGGGGGGTGGTGAAGAGGGAAGAGCCTGGAAGGGTAACAGAAGGGGAGCCAGCAGGAGAGAGGTTGGAGGGGGGAGGGAAGAGTTTAAGATGTTGCATTCCCCTCCCCCAGAACACACAAGAACCTCATCCCCACTCCCACACCTCACACACAGGCATCCAACCTCTCATACCCTACCTCCTCACAACAGACATGCACACACAAACATGCATGCGTACACATAGGCACCTCACCTCCGCACCATACACATACACATAGGCACCACACCTCTACACAACAGACACACACACACACATACACAGGAACCCCACCTCTGCACAACAGACACACACACACACAGGCATCCTCCCTGCACATGACAGATGTGCACACACACAGAGACACACATTGACACCTCACCTCTGCACCGTACACACAAGGCACCTCACCTTTATACCACACACGCATACAGACACCCTACCTCTGCATCACACACACAGATGCCTCGTGCCCCACCCACACAAAGGCACCTACCACATCTCCTTTCATGCACAGACAGGCACACCACAATTGCACCACACACATGTACAGACTCCTAGGGCCCGATTCTGTCCCGGACATAAATCCCCTCTGTGCGTCCAGTCTGAACCGGACTCACAGAGGGGATCGCAATTCTGATCCTTAGGGGCATGTCTAACCCCGCGGGATCAGAATCACAAACAGTCCTGCACGTGCAGGCTGCGACAGCTATTCTGTCCAGCCTGTATGTGCAGGACTGCACCCAGCTAATTCAGTCAGGGCATTTAAATGGAGCTGCAGCACCATGATGTCATGGTACTGCAGCTCCATTTTAAAGCCACGATGCCGGCCACCGATCATAACCGCAAATTCCCTGCAGTCTGACCCCTGATCCGGCCACTGAAGGCCAGGATTGGGCTGCGGAGAATGTCCCGCGGCCCCACTAGCCCCTTCTGCACCCCGAATCTGAAAAAAAAAACCTCCAAGGTGGAATAACTTCCCCAGCCATTTTGCCAGCCCTGGAAGTACAGGGCCAACATTAGAATCGGCCCTGTATATCCAGGGCCAGCGACCTCCCACTGCCCACCCACTCTCTGCCCCCTGGCCGCCCATTACCCACCCCAACTAACTTCCCTGCACAACTGGCGGGGAAGTTAGTCGGGGGCCGAAGCCAGCACGAGTAGTGGCTTCAGAATGACCCCCCTTAATATCTGAAGCTATAACTGTTGTTATCTGTATTTCTGTTTGAAGATGCCACGCGGAATAGGTACTCTGGTTCTAGTCTCATGAGACTTGAGAACATGAAACCGGTGTGCAGGTTGAGAGACAATGGTGGGGGGGGGGGGTGCAAGGAGGTCACAAGCGCTGGCTCATAAGATTTTGGCCTGGCTTCTAAATCCAAGTCCTGCAATAGAGGCACAGCACATTTGGAATTTTGGTGGTAGCTATAGGCTGCACAGCTGCATAAATAAAGTCCCATCACCATCTGCACCTCTCTGCTAGCTACTGCTTTTACATTTGCTGAGTAGTAACATGAGGCACAGTTCTCTCTGATCCTATATGCAGGCAACACTGCCTCTCCCCATGGTCTGCCGCCTCTTGGATCCCGATGATTCTTGTTCAGAGATGGGCTGCGAGGAGAGCCAGCACTGCACCTAAGCAGCAACACGGCCAACTCTGAGCAAGCGGCACCAAGATCGACGAAGGGGGAAGAATATGGGGAGAGGCTGCACTGCCTGCATGTGGGATCAAAGAGGCCTGTGCGTCTCATGCTATTGCTCAACAAAATTGAGGTAAAGTGTAACCGGACTCCTCTATTTCTTGTGTTACGCTGCATTCAGTGCCTGACTTGGGGATTCATTTTAATTTTATCTACATATTTCTACTTCGAGTTTATTATAATTTATTCTGTACTTGGTGAGGGTCTAACTGTGTGTTGTCTGTGTGACTGAGACCAAGGGGTATGTTTACTAAACAGCACTAACGTCGCAGTGGCGACATTATCGCGTGCTAAGTAACGTTATCACGCGGTATTATCGCACGATAACGTCTCCGGCGGTGTTAAGGTGCACAGAGGGTGGAGTAAGTCTCGCCAGAGGGTGGAGAGAAGGGGCGGGGAGAGGCTCCAGGCACACTAACGCTGTGAAACAAAGGTCTGAAAATTAACGCCAGTGAAAACCTTGCGTTAGAAGCACATTTGCAGGAGAGAGAAACCATTTCAGTCAGCAATGTACAGCAAAGGCAGGGAAACCAAGAAAAGTGACAGTAGTGATACATGTGCAGCAACAGCATAGTGCCCAAGTACTAAAGGGCCCGACGGTGAGGCTGCAAATGGGGTACAGGGGGCTGCAGGTGGGACATGCAGTGGGGCAGCTGGAGCACAGGGTGGACTAGGCAGATGCCTAGGTGGCACATAGGAACTCAGAAACTGCAAATCAGAAAGCCAGCAACTGACCAAGGTCAAACATTCCCACGAGTGTGTGTCCCACAGTGTCCCAGGGGACATCACCCAGCAGGTACCCCAAAGGGCACATAACAGTGACAGGCGGTGCCGGGGGGAAGCGTGGATGTCTATGTAGGCACCCCTACCCCAGATCCTACACCATAGGCAGCCGCCTACCGGCACACTGGATGGCCTGGGACTGCACACCACCAGCACCAACGGCATAAGGACATGTCAGCATGGTGGCAGAGCGGTGCTGGTGGTGGAGGGGGCAGTGGCATCTGCCCACAGCACACCAAGGCCAAGCCCTGTTCAGGTGGGTGGCGTGCAGTGCAACAGACAAGGGCTGTCTGATGAACAGCAATGGTATCCCCAGGGAATGACCTGCCTCTGTGGCAATAGTTTGGTGCAGTACACACAGCCAGTGTGTTCAGGGGCAGAAGGTCACAGGTTCAAGTCCCAGCTGTGGCTCCTGCAGACCATGTTCCTACATTTTACCCTACAGAGCACATACACCATAAACATGTGCACTCCCTAGAGCAGAGGTTCCCAACTGCAGTCCTGGAGGGCCAAACACCCTTCAGGATTTCATGCTGTCCCTAATACATATGCATGAGATGCATTGGTATGCAGTGCCCCATTGTATGCAAATGTATCTCATGCATATTCATTAGGGACAGCCTGAAAACCTGAATCATGCTTGGCCTACCAGGACCGGAGTTGGGAACCTCTGCCCTAGAGCCTCGGCCAACAGGAGCACAAACACCCACACCCACAGGCTCCACTATCCAAAGCCTCATGGAGAGTCAGGCTGTTGGGCCCTGTGCGGAGCAGCAGCTACCAATACTAGCACCTGCATACCTTAGCAATGCCTGCACTGTGCCCAGGACTGGTGTGGCGGTCAGGGCTGCCAACCACCTCTATCTTTGCACAATGTTTTGTGGCTGCCTACACCTTACTGAGCCCCCAAAGCTTGCACTGTCTCCAATGTTAGCCTGCCAATGTGCATAATGAGAAGCAAGGTATTGTGGGTATGGCCCAGACACAGCGGTCTGGGCAGGATGCATCTGCACAGGGCATAGGGCAATGGCTGGGAAATTGTAGTGCCCGACCACCACCTGCACGGACAGGGTGGCCACAGCATGTCATGCTGGGAGGTCACTCTCACCCTGACTGAGCAGTGACCATGGCATGGCTAGGTTCCCTCATAGTGCTACTCTCAAGTGATATTTATGAGTTTCTTTTTCTGGGGCCCAATCACTGACATACTTGCTTGGTGTATGTGCTTGCATCCCATTTTTGGGTGCACACAGTTCTTCCAGGAGCATGTACTAGCTAGCAGACTGTCTACATTTAGCATGTGTATGGCTAGAACACCTTGCAGGGTGCAGTGGGTGGAGACTGACTGTGCTCTCTGCTGGTGAATGTCAGATAGTGGTGGGGGGCAGCTGAGCTTTTCCAGGCCTTCTGCCTGTCTGCCAGTGCCCTATGTGATATGTACAGATCTGCATTGACTGCGTTGTAGGGTGCCTGTTCCCCAGCAGGACTGGGGTTGATGGTCCCCTCTACTGCCACCATTGCAGAGATGTAGAATGTGGATCTGTTGGTGGGAGATCCTGTCCCCCACCCTGACCCGCAGAGGGCAGGTTGGGTGGTGGTACATAATCTGCTTTTGGGTCCAAACACCACCCTTCTCTTATAACATGTGACCATGGCAACCACACAGGATATACACTATTCTGGGTGCATCATAGTCCACAAGGGCTAGATATGACTGGGAAATACAGATGGACACAGATGTAGCCTAGATGTGTCTGCAAGGACTACCTAGCACAACACTGGCACTGATGGAGACCTGCAGCACAGCCTATCTCAGCCAAGCCAGGTGCTGCGAACCTGGTGCTGGGCACCCCACCTCACCCTCAGGGTGAGCATAGGAACCGCACAGTGTCACGGTCTGTAGATACTCTGTGCCAGTAACACACATGGTCACTTCCCCCCTACCAGGCCGGGGTGCTATAGAGGCGCATACCGCATCTTGTGATCAGATATAGGCTGCTGATCTGCATGTGCAGTGCATCATGGGTACGGGTGGGTTTACCCTATCCTGGTAACCACAGCAGACAGTTTGTGTGGTGACCTGCAGTCTTTCTGTAGCCAGCCAGCGGTTTGTTAGCTGCTATAGAGATGTAGCCCACTGGTTACTTCAATGACTGTGGAGGCAGTGGTCATGGGTTTGATCCCACAGTGGTGTTATTTAAAAAGGCTGTTCGAGGCTTTTCTTTTTAATTTAAATCAGTGCTGCCAGTAAAAACACCCTCACAGTGCCGTAACCTAAGGTGCCTCATAGGGCGCCCTATAAAGCGCCCTATAGGGCATATTATAAGGTGCCTTGGCGGACAGGGCACTTTATAATGTGCCCTATGGAGTGCCTTATAGGGCGCCTTATGCGGCACCTTAGGTTACGGCACTGTGAGGGTGTTTTTGCTGGCAGCACTGATTTAAATTAAAAGGAAATGCCTCAGACAGCCTTCTTACATAACATCACTGCAGGATCAAACCCATGACCTCTGCCTCTGTAGTCGGTACAGTAACTAGTGGGCTACATCTTTACAGCTTCTGACATTGCGCTGGCATGAACTTAGGGTTAACGCGCGTTAACGTGCCATGGCGCCCACTATTGCACGATACCGATTCCTCACAACCTTGCCTCCGGAACGCCCACTACCTTATATGGCATTCTTCACATTAACGCTGCAACTAGCACCGGTAACATTAAGACGGTTTAGTATACATACCCCCAAGTGTTTTGTTAGCATGGAGTTCCTATGTAAGATATTCATAGTCTGGCTTGGTCACTTTTCCGAATAGGTAAAAGGATGTTCTAAGGCCCACTGCAATATTTATGATGCTACTCTCTTTTAAGAAGGCTCCGTGTTGCTTTAATTTTAGAAGCTGGTTTCATTATGGTATGGTAGATTTGCATTATAGGTCTTCAGTGACTTTTGTAGGGTTTTGTGTTAGTTCAAATTCTGCCTGGCACTGGGGAGGCTGTCAGTGAGATGACACAAGAATCAGATTTGTTTTCTTTGTATGTTGTGTTCTATGGTGAAATGTCCTAGTTCTGCTCTGCACCTACTGTTGGATAAAGGTTTTATTGGACAGAAAATAGATGTTCAAAAAGAAAAAGAGAGAACCATAACTCATTTTCTAACACCAAAATAAAATTAATTATAATTTATTTTGGTGTTAGCAACTGCACTGTGGTTCTCTTTTTCTTCTTGTCCCTTGGTGTGACAGCACCTTACATCTTTCTTTCTTCCAGAATATATATTTACAAGTGTCAGTAGTTTTTTAATATTAGAGTGCCAGGCTAAATAACTAAACAGCTACAATTTTTGCTGCATTTTAATCATATAGCTGGGGAATATGTTGTTTTCTCTTTTTTTTTTCGGCAAAGCCTCTGAATGAGAGCCTTTGTTCCCTCTTTGAGTATCGTGGGGGTGCCAGCTCATCCCTCGCCTGTTTGTTATACTAGCTTCCTATCTAGCTATTGTTTTTTTTAAGATAACCATAATGAATATACAAATATGTAAATGAATATGTAAATACATTGCCCCACCCTTTGCCGCCACCCCCCCCCCAAGTGAAGCAGTCAAACTACACCCATGTGCCTCCCGATGCAGGGATTGCGGGATCATGGGCAAGAACAAGGGGAGGACAGAGCAAGTTGTTGTTCTGTTGTCCTTTCTCCATCAGCAACCTTCTGGTCACCCCCTCAACCTCCCGGGTCCCCTCTCCTTTAAAGAAGGAATGCCAGTGCCTTAGAGCACCGGCGCCTTCTAATCCCCCCCTTTAATCCCCCCTTTAGCACCTATCCTCTGGACAGCTCCCAGTCCCTATAGGGAACTCTTGTGGACGATTGCGGCGCCCTTCTTCACAAACATAAAACCAGGCTAGGCAGTTGGTGTTCCCTCCCGTGCCCCCATTCATTAGACCCCAGCTAGCCAATTGGGCAAAAGTTAACCCCCCCCCCCACCATCCCTTACCTACTAAATCTATGGTGGTCCAGTGGGCATGAGGGCAGGAGCAGTCCTCCCTGCTCCTGCTCCCTTCCTTGGCGGTAAGTAAAATGACGTTGATCTAGGGGTTCTGCCCCTAGCATGAAGATTTAATAAGTAAGGAGGGTTGGGGGAGTTGGGAGATCAACCTTTACCCAACGGGCTAGTAGTTTTTTCTTTAGTGAATGAGGGGGTGGGAGAGGGGCCGACTGGCTAGTTGGGTCCAGTGGGCATAAATATATTCTCTATAGCATTCATTAGAGTTTATAACAATGTAGAAACAATAGCAGATGTGCCTGTGGTGGTATTCCTAAGTGTGGTTTTAATGAACAAAGATAGACCCTGAGATCAGTCTATTGGAAATAACATTTTGAGATTCCTGACACAGATAAGTTTGAAACACAATATTGTCAACTTTAATGAAGGCTTCAGTTAAGGATATGGGCAGTGCTACTGTTTCTACATTTTTATGAATTTATTTAACAGGTTTTTATACTGCTTTATCATTTTAGTCAAAGTGGCTTACATTGTAACTTAAACTTGGTAATGTATATTAAACAAGGACATTGATAACTTGGATTTTTCTGAGGGTTAAGTGACTTGCCCAAGGCCACAAGGAGTGCTAGTGGGAATCAAACCCTGGTCTCTTAGTTCCTAAGGCAGTGCTCTACCCATGAGGCTACTCCTGCCTTTCTTGCTGCCTAGTAGTGTGGAACAAGAGTGGTTCCCTCCCCGCCTGTTCCAGAGCCACTGGAGTTCAAAACAGCACCCATGACCTTTAGCAGTATTCTTCAGGACTGCTAGCTGTCACTAGCCGCCATGCCCACTCTCCACCTCAAACCTGCACTAGGCACTTTAGTTAACATTCCCCTTAAAGTTAGGGAATCGCACAGTAAATTTAGGGGGTCTTTTACTAAAGGGTGTTAGCTGACAATGTGTGTTATGTATGCTGAATGCACACTGGGACATGCAATGCCAGTTAGCACAGGGTCATGAAAGTGCAGAACAGGAGGGGAAGGAGACTGTGGCTTCAAAGCAGCAGCATCCCCCGTGGGCAGAAAATGAGACTAGAGCTGTGATCATGGCTAAGGCCCCTTCTGTCTGCCCTCGGGAGATCAGATTCCCATGGGTAAAACAGGAGGGAGAAGGCTGGACCAGGAAGGTAACGGGCTGCCCGCAGGGATCCCATCCCCATGTGCAGAGGACAGCCGTGATCAGGCTTACAGATGCAGATTGAGAAGTGAGGCGGCAAAAATTTAAAGGGGGAATAAAATAAAAAAAAGGAGTATGGGGACAATGGAGGGGAGGGGGTAAGAGTGCTAGTGGGGAGGGGTTGAAGGGGAGAGGGACGAGTGCAAGGGTTGGATGTTAAAGGAATGAATGCATAGGGACAAAAGAACACAATCTGTATTTGACAAAAGGTGCATTCCCCCCCACACACACCCAAAACATACACAAGCACCCCATGTTCACAAGCACACGCAGAAAACAGGCATCCACCTCTGCACATCAGACACACATGCAGACACCCCATCTACACACCAAACACACACAAAAGCACTCCACCTCCGCACCACACACATACACACATAGACACAAACACAAGTATTCCACCTCCAGACCACACACATGGGTGCATGCATACGCACACACACACACACACACAGGCACCCCACCTCCACACCACACACGCACACCACTTTCGCACCACCAGAGGCACCTCACCTCCACTCCACACACACACATGCGCACTCCACCTCCACACCACACACATGGGTGCATACACACAAAGGGACCCCACCTCCACTCTATACCACGCACGCACACACACACATACATACAAATATGTACAGGTGTAGCTTAAAGGGTCAGTGAGGGTGGTGGGAGAGGGAGAAGAAGTAGGAGTGGGGCTACTGCCTTCTGTTGTACTGTGCAGTTGCCCATTAAGAGCCTGATTTATCAAAAGTTTTCCCAATAGAAAATGGGAAAACAGTCTTAGTAAATTGGGCCTTAAAATCCTAAAAATAAAGCTGCGATGTACATTTTGGGGGTGGAGGCAGGGGCGTGCACTGTGACCTAGGGTTTTCGTGGCCAGCTCCTAGATTTTTAGACTGGCTCCTAGATTCCAAGAACATTTGTCAAGGCCTGCACTGTTTGGAGACCTCTTCCTGTGGTTCTAAAATGTATCACAAAAGGGTTTCACGTGAGGATTTTCAGTATTTAACTACAGCACTTGCATTATGTCCAAAATACTCTTCTTCCAAACTTTGTTTTTCTTGAATAAAATGTAGTTGTCTAAAATTACAAACATCCAAACAAGTCTTGTGCAGTTGCAGGTCAATCACTGATGTAAGCAGAAGACTAGCTGTTATTCCATACGGGAAATTCCACCCAATAAGAGCCAGGAACTAATAGTACATGCATATCCATAGTGGAATTGTCTTTAATTAATTAGGAGAGATACTCCATTTCTAATATGCACCACACTTTAGCACATTAGTTAGGAATACTAGGGCAGTGATTATCGCCATTTTTCAAAGACAGATTACTTGGAGGAAAAAAGTTCAACTTGAGAGTCAAAGCCATTGCCAGACAAAGTGACCAGCAGGCAAACGGTAACAGTCCAATGATATGGCCAGCCCAAAGGCATTCCCCTCCAGCAAAACCAGCCTGTTAGGTGTACTCAAAGCACCTAGCATAAATAAAAGGGGAGTTTGGTTTCCCGCACTTTTTAAAATCTCCCTCGGCCCTTCTCCCCCCTCATGTACTGTTCTTCATTCTCTCTGCCCTAGCCCATCTATTCTCACACACTTTTCCCCAAGTTTTCCCCCCTACATGTGCTCTCTCTCTAACTCCTCTCACACACACACTCTCTTCTCCCAATACAGTCTCTCCCCCAACCCCAACCCAGCCAGTTTCAAGCACTACCAACCTGTCCTACCAGTCAGCGGCACCATTTCTGTCTCTGCCTCCGTCCCCTCCTGACTGGCTCACCTCTCGTTTTGTTAACTCCCCCTCCCTCCTTTTCTGAAGACTTGCTGCCAGTATTGCCTCTGAAACAGCTGTTCTGTTTTCCTCTGGCACCACACAGTGGATGCACTCACTGCTTTCACACTCTTGCAAGAACAGTGCAAGAGTTTGGGCAGAATGCGGTTGAAACTCACTGATATCTGTGCCGTGCCAGAGGAAAACAGAAAAGTAGCTTCAGAAGCAGCATGAGCTGCAAGCTTCCAGAGAAGATGGGGTAGAGTGCTTACTAGAAGAAGAGAATCAAAGAATCACATGTATGGGCCTATTTATTCACCCAAGCCCTTGCAGCAGCTATATAGCTCAGATGCCAACGACAAGGGAGTTCCTCCTTGCTCAGCAGAATGTCAAACGGTGGAGGAAGGTGATCTCCTTACAGAGGGTGTCCTTCTGAAGAGCACAATGATAGCAAGAAACTAAATAGAAAAAATTGTAAAACCTTGTTTTTTAAATTTATATCTATATTTTTTTTAATAAAAACCCCAACATGATTGTATTGGGGGGCCACAACAAAAATCATCAGTATGCAGTTAACTATTGCCCAAAGCCTTAGAATTGCAAACCACCTATATAAGCCACAAAATTAGTGGAATTAGAAATAAAAACACTCACCTCACGGGGTAATTCTCAAGATTTACCTTCAAGACGACCCAATGCTGTGCCAGTCATTGCACCTTCAGTCTAAAGATGGCATAAATACTGGGTGACTCATGCACATAATATTTTGCCAGCAGATAAAGGGCACCACTTGGGCGCCTGACATTGCAAATCGTTCTTTTTCAAACATCGAGAAGACGTTTCTTGTGAATCATCCATTTGTTAGCAATATCAAGTTATGGAAGTGTTACATAAATGATATTTCAATGATCTCCAGGAACAAGCAGGAATGAGTCTTCACATATGGGTACGTCGGTACTGACGGAGCCTGCGCGGGAACGCTCCCCAGCGTCCCAAAAAAGGAAAGCTTTTGGGAGCATCCCACAGTGCCTGCGCGCTGCCTTCCCACCTTTCCTAACCGCCTCTCTCCAGTTCTTCTTTTCCGCGGAGCCAGCAGGTCGTGTTCCTGTCACCGCTGAAGAAGTTCTTTATTTTATTTTATTTTATTTTTTTGGTTGCGTGTCTGCCTTCTTCGACGTCGGACCGGTACCGCCTCTTTTCTTTTAAAAAAAATAATACTTTCCGTTCCACTTTAGTGTATTTTTGTCTCCTTGGGCCTTAGGCCTAAGGGAAATTTTCCTCATGGAAAAGCCCGCCTCCGGGTTTAAAAAATGCACTAAGTGCAGCGGTACCATCTCTGTTACCGACACCCATGACTGGTGTCTTAAATGTTTGGGTCCTGACCATTCCATCACGGATTGTGCGTCCTGCTCCATGATGTCTAAGAGAGGTTTACAGAACCGAGCAGCTAAGCTCAATACCCTGTTTCCCTCTGATGCAGCTTCGGTGGCATCGACGTCATCCAGGGCTTCTTCTTCCTCCTATGGATCTCAGGTAACCAAACATAAATCCAGCCGGTCCTCGAAGGGTAGATCTCCCTCTAAGCATCGAGATGCCTCCAGGCTTGCCCTCGAGGATTCTGCACCGGCAAAAGTACGCCGGCGGGAAGCTCCGGCTTCCAAAGCTCCTCCTATGGGGTCACAGGTTGACATCGATGGCACGGCCTCGACCGATCACCTGTTACAATGTTCTGGGGTACCGGTGGAATCTGCCGGTACCGACATCCAGACATTGATGGCGTCGATGGATCAGAATATTCTGACCATGCAGCGTGCCATCACGGCAGTCATACAAGCTGCGACGCTGCTGGTACCGCAACAAGCTCCGTTGTCGGTACCGGCTTCGGCACCGGCACCGATATTGGTTCCGGTACCGGTACCGATTGCATCGACATCGGCTTCGGTGTCGACTGCACAGGTACCCTGTCCGATGCTGCCCATCTGTACCGAACCAGTACCGATCACTCCCGACGTCGATACCACTCGGTACGCGTATCGGGCTCTACAGGAGCATCCAGACAGGCGATACTTCGATTCCTCCGAAGACTCTGATGCATCAGAGGCCTCTGTCGAAGCATCGGTACTCCTTCCTCAAGAGCCTTCTTCTCCAAAAAGAAGAGTGTCTCCTCCAGAGGACTTGTCTTTTCAAGACTTCATAAGAGAAGTAGCCAAGGGGCTCTCTATCTCAGTGGCCCCTGAGTCAGAGCCTAGAGCCAAAAAATTGGATATTTTGCAATATCCCAAGGCTCCTAAAGAGGCAGCCACTTTACCAATTCATGAGATCCTTTATGATCACATTTTGGGCATATGGGAGACCCCTCTTACTATCTCTTCCCATTCTCGTAGGTTGGACACCATGTACCGTGTCCCTCCTTGTCCTGGGTTTCATAAGACTCAGCTTCCTCACCACTCTATTGTGGTGCAGTCTGCTATGAAAAAGTTAAAGAGTGCAAAAAGGCACTCCTCTACTCCTCCAGGGAGAGAATGTAGAACCTTAGATGCTTTTGGCAGGAAAATCTTTCAAGCCAGTATGCTTGTTGCCAGAATCAACTCCTATAGTCTCTATATGGGGATGCTTCTAAAAGAAGTTACAGATCATCTGCAAACTTTCCTCCCTTTTCTTCCAGAAGATAAGAGGGAAGAGTTTCTCACTTGGCTTAAGCATGCCCAAGATGTTTCCAAATTTTCCAACTGTGCAGCCTTTGACTCTTTTGAGGGTGCCAGCAGAGCTTCAGCTATTGCCATAGGTGCACGCAGAATTGCTTGGTTACAAGCTTCTGATCTGGAACCTTGGGTCCAAGATGGATTGGGAAATCTTCCTTGTACAGGTGAAAACCTTTTTGGCAAGGATTGGCAGGCAAAGGCCACACAGATGGATGCAGAAAATTCTGCTTTGGATAGGCTTTCAAAGTCTACCTCTATTCCTGTCAAGAAGAGGTTGTTCAAAAAGCCATATTTTCCCAAGAAGGGAAGATATTATCCTGTTTATGGTCAACAGACTTCTTCTGCAGGTCGTTTTGCTGCAAAGCGTCAACAACCTAAACAGGCCAAGCCTAAGGCTGCAAGGACTACTGTAGCCCAACAGCCTCAGCCTCCTCAGGGCCTTTGACTTGCATCTAGAGAACTTAGCCTTTCTGGCTCTAGAAGAACCAGAGCCTCTCACCATTCCAGGAAGGTTAGCTTACTTTGCTCCCAGATGGGAGCAAATCACAGCAGAGCAATGGACCCTCTCCATCATAAGGGAGGGGTACAAACTTCATTTCTCAAACCTTCCTCCTCACACCATGGTGAGACAGTTCAATTCTCCAGCATCTCTCCTCGACCTTCTGGGTCAGGAGGTTTCGACCCTTCTTGCCCAAAATGCAATAGAAGAAGTACCCCTTCTTCAACAGGGCTCAGGGTTCTATTCCCCCTATTTTCTCATTCCAAAGAAAACAGGGGGCTACAGGCCCATATTAGATCTCAGAGAATTGAACAAATTCCTATGCAAGGAGAAATTCAAGATGATTTCTCTCGGTGCTCTCCTTCCATACCTTCAGAGTCAGGATTGGCTTTGTTCTCTAGATCTCAAGGATGCGTACACCCATATACTCATCCATCCAACACACAGAAGGTTCCTTCGGTTCCTTTATCAAGGGAAGCACTACCAATACAGAGTACTTCCTTTTGGTCTGGCCTCTGCTCCAAGAGTGTTCACAAAATGCATGGCAGTAATAGCTGCATTTCTACGCACTCTCGGAATATTTGTATTCCCATATCTGGACAACTGGCTCATCCGAGCTCCATCCAAGTCAGAGGCCCAGACTTCCCTAACCTGCACAATGCGTGTTCTGCAGTATCTGGGACTGGTGATAAACATTCCAAAGTCCCAACTCACCCCTACTCAGTCTCTAGAGTTCATAGGGGCCTTGCTGGATACCACCACTGCAAGGGCCTATCTTCCCCAGGCCCGTTGCCTACGCTTAGTGCAGTTAGCCTCCCAGATTCAGTTAAAAACCCATTTAACTGCTCGAGAGATGTTACAACTGCTGGGCCACATGGCATCCACTGTGCATGTGGTCCCTTATGCTCGCCTTCACATGAGGGCAGCTCAATGGGCTTTGTCCACTCAATGGACCCAGGCATCAGGGTGTCTGTCAGACAAAATAGCAACCTCCAGGCGCCTCTTTTGGTCTCTCCAGTGGTGGAAGTCCACTCAAAATCTATTGCAGGGGTCCCCCTTCCAACAGTTGTTACCCCAAGCAACCCTTACAACAGATGCCTCTCCAAAAGGTTGGGGAGCTCATCTTCATGACCTCTCCACCCAGGGCATTTGGTCCCCACAGGAGACCTCTCTACATATCAACATCTTAGAGCTCAGAGCAATCTTCCTGGCTCTCAGAGTCTTTCATACCCTGCTCAGCTGCAAGACAGTCCTCATTCACACGGACAACCAAGTAGCCATGTTTTATGTGAACAAGCAGGGAGGGACTGGCTCTCTGTCGCTTTGCAATGAAGCTCTGAGATTGTGGGCCTTCGCCAGAGAGCATCAAATTCATCTTCTGGCAGTATACCTTCCAGGGGTTCAAAACTCTTGGGCAGACAGACTCAGTCGAGTTCTGCTTCCTCACGAATGGTCCCTCCATATGGACCAGATAGTCAGAATCTTTCAAATTTGGGGAACCCCGGACATAGAGCTCTTTGAAAGTCCGTGGAATGCCAAACTTCCCCGATTCTGTTCCAGAATTCTGTGTCAGGGAGCTCAGGCCAAGGATGCCTTCCTCCTTCATTGGGGTCAAGACTTCCTATATGCCTTTCCACCCATTCCCCTATTTCCCAAGACTCTGTTCAAGCTTCAGAGAGATCGAGGGTCTATGATCCTCATAGCTCCACGATGGCCACACCAAGTGTGGTACCCTCTACTTCTGTATCTCTCTCAAGCTCCCTCCCTGGACTTGGGATCTGCTCCAGATCTCCTGTCTCAGGAGGGGGGAACATTGTGGCACCCAAACCCCCAATCTCTCCATCTCAGAGCTTGGTTGCTGAAGGTCTAGACCTTCAAGATTGGCATCTTTCTCAGCAAGTGAGGGATATCCTTCATGCTTCCAGAAAGCCTTCTACCAGACGTTCCTATGCTTTTAAATGGAAAAGGTTTACCATTTGGTGTGCTGAGGAGGGTTTTAACCCTCTAGCAATACCTTTGAATGCTTTACTAGAGTATCTCCTGCATCTTTCCCATGCAGGCCTTAAAACGAATTCAGTAAGGGTCCATTTGAGTGCTATTGCAGCATCTCTCAAGCCTCTCAATGGGCAACCTATTTCCTCTCATCCTCTTATTGCAAGATTCATGAGAGGCCTTCTTTTAACTAAACCTCCCATCAGACCACCTCCAGTGGCATGGGACTTGAATCTGGTTCTTGGTCAGCTCATGAAGCCACCCTTTGAACCCTTAGCCACTACCTCCTTGAAATTTCTTCCCTGGAAGGTTATTTTTCTTATTGCAGTCACCTCAGCTCGCCGCATCAGTGAGCTGCAGGCCTTAGTGGCTAATCCACCTTATACAAGGTTCCATCATGATAAGGTAGTCCTCAGGACCAATCCACACTTTATGCCTAAAGTGGTCTCACCTTTTCATCTGAACCAAGAGGTGTATTTACCTGTCTTTTTTCCAGGTCCTCATGCATCAAGTGCAGAGAGGAATCTTCATACCCTGGATTGTAAGAGGGCTCTTGCTTTTTACTTACAAAGGACACAGCAACATAGGAAGTCTTCTCAACTCTTTGTTGCTTTTGATCCCTCTCATTTGGGACTTCCAGTCTCTAAGAGAACACTGTCCAATTGGATTGTTCAGTGTATTTCTTTTGCCTACCAGAGCAAGAACCTTTCTCTGGAGGGCCATGTCACAGCTCACAATGTGAGGGCCATGGCAACCTCTATGGCTCATCTAAATTCTGTGTCCATCAACCAGATCTGTCGAGCGGCCACCTGGGCTTCGGTTCATACTTCACAGCCCATTACTGCTTGGACAAGGACTCCCGCCGGGATGCCTTGTTTGGTCAGGCTGTTCTCAAACACCTGTTCCATGCTTAATCAACTCCTGCCCTCCATCCCTGGTTGGATGCCTGAGATCCATGGGAGGAGGTAGAGCCCTTCTCAGGGTCTCACATCCTTGGGGATCTCCCAGGCATCTCTAGCTGGGGAGTCCCCATATGTGAAGACTCATTCCTGCTTGTTCCTGGAGATAGCACAGTTACTTACCTGTAACAGGTGATCTCTGGGAACAGCAGGAATAAGTCTTCACAACCCACCCACCTCCCCTAGGAGTTGTATCTTTCTATCTATCTTTCCTTTCCTCTCTCTCTCTTTGTCTCAGCTTTAAAACTCGAACTGGAGAGAGGCGGTTAGGAAAGGCGGGAAGGCAGCGCGCAGGCGCTGTGGGATGTTCCCAAAAGCTTTCCTTTTTTGGGACGCTGGGGAGCGTTCCCGCACAGGCTCCGTCGGTACCGACATACCCATATGTGAAGACTTATTCCTGCTGTTCCCAGAGATCACCTGTTACAGGTAAGTAACTGTGCTTTATAGCATGGGGAAATTCTATGTTGGCTGATTTTTTTTGGTTTGGCATAACACAGATATTAGTTTGAAATTTAAGATTCAGTATGCTAATGCAGACATATAAAAAGGCCACATCAAAGATAAAATGTTCCATTATTCAAGTAAGCACACTAGAGGTTTAAAGGATAACTTGCCGATTAGCTTGTTCCTTAGGATAAAATGTCTTCACTATCGAAGAATATGATATGCAGGATAATGATCTGAAGCAAAGATTTAAGGAAAGAAGATCTTCACGAGAAAGTATTTGCAAGGGTTATCAGAGAGCAAGATTGTCAGATGGTCTGAATTGATGGCCACCAAAGAAAAAGAGAAAACTGAATTTATTTGCACATTGAGGTATTCTCACTTCGCAGGGAGCATCGAAAGATTGTTCAAAATCATTGGCAAGTTATTCAGTAACACAAATGTTTTAAAGCACATTTTAGTGCATGGAGAGCGGAATGGAGACTCTGCTAAACGTGGAGGAGTGCATGTGTATTTGCCCATACATGGAATCGGAGAACCCGTTTTGCAAATCTACACATAAGAAAAATCAACAGGGGAAATCCGGCAACCTCCATCTGTAGGTGCAGACACTTCGATGTTTAAATCCGTCATTTTGCAAACTTGCATGTTTAAATGCCACTAATTAGCTATAGATGGCACTATCATTATCTAATTTCAATTTGGAGAGGGAAATAAACAAAGAAGATATTAAGGAGGATTAAAGAGCACTTTTTAAAAATCTATTTGTGCCAGGGAGTAGCTGTAAATCCAGACGAGGCATGCATGTGTATTCCCTATATAAAATGGGGAACACACATGTAGATTTGACCCTTCCAGACCACTCTCTAATCACCCCACTGACACCCCCCCCCCTTGCATAGTAGGGACATGCACGTGTAAATTCAGCCCTTTCTAAAATCACCATTTACAATATGGATGCCAGTTCACCATAGAAATGCCTGATTTTGCATGTGGAAATTGCGAACGAGGCTTCTAAAATAACCCTCTTTGAGAATAAAGGGCCCGATGTTGAGCTAGGCTTGTTTTTGAGGGGCTATGCGCCTCGTCGGCACATAGCCCTCCCTGCGGAGCTCTAATCCAGATATTCAATGCTGCAGTGACGGCATTGAATATCCGGTGACCACCACACCCACTGGAAGCCGCCAAAGCTAATCGGACAGCAGCGATACTGCATGCTGCCTGGTTAGCTCCTGCGCCTTACAGATAGGCGAAGGTTTTTCTTGCCTATCTTTTCAGCATAGATTGCTAACCGGGCAGCATGCAATATCGCTGCTTCCCGGTTATCGCTTGTCGCCGCTTCCGCTCCGTGCTGACACACCTTGATGCTAACTGGATAGTATCAGGGTGCATAGGGGAGATAGAAGGGGATATTCAACAGTACTAACTGTGTAAGTGCCATAGAATATCCCAATTTAAGGCATTTACATGCTTTACTGAGCCCACTTTGGTCCAAATGGTTTACTGGGGTCTATACAAGAGGTAGGGCTAGTGCTTTCGCTCAATCTGATGAACGAAAGCAGTTTTACTAAACCGCAGGTGATTTTAGACGTGGCGGATATTCCGTTTGTTTCATGGGCTTTGAGCATTCCACATCATGTTGCCAAGAAGGCTTACTGTATGTGCTAATTGCAGACATCAAATGTTATTTATGCAGTCCTTGTGGCATCTGGACAACTGTGTGCCTGCATAGGAGTTAAATTAAGAGTGTAACAAAATATGCGCATATAAAGTGGAAGTTTTGAAGGGATGTCCGGGTGCGATCTTGGACGTCTAAACCGGAACGTCTGAAAAAAATGCAGGCACATCCAGGTGATGACATGATTTCACAAAGGTGGCCATGCCTGAAATGGACATCTGCAGGGGCGTCTACTTAGACATCCCTAGAACCATATTGCAGAACCTGACTGTCTAGGATAGCCTAATGGTTAGAGTAGTGGGCTAGGAACGGGAAAGCAAAGGTTCAAATCCTGCTGCTGCTTTTATTGACATTGTGCTGAGCAGTGGGGATGATGGAGTGCTTTCTTCTCTATGTTCTCTGGATGATTTTCAGCCCAAATCAGCACTTTCATTAAGCATATTCATGGCTGGAGTAGGTCTAAACGCAGACGCAGTGCAGGACATTACTGAGATCAGGCACATCCCAGCCTTACCTCCACCACTCCCCCATTCAGATCATGGAGGTCCCCAGAGCTGGCTTCTAAAATGTCTCTGGAGACATCGCTATGCCCATTTTCGGATGTCCAAAGCACGACTAGGGCTTCTAAGCTATCCAGTTAGTGCTGCTGAATATATTGGCCAGAACCCTTATCCAGGCATATCAGCCCCATAACTCTTTTCCCAAATTAAGATTCTTTTTATTTTAGTCGGTTTTTATTTTTACTCACAACTTTCCACTCTCCGCTCCTACCCAGCCCACTCGCGCTTCTAACCCAGGTTGCACTGTTAGCACAGGATGATTCCTGCACTGTCTTGACCCTGTGCTAGCTGTCAAAGCACATCCCAGCCAGGGGTGGCTGAAGTGTACTTGTCACCCTAGGCAGGCCCGATGTGCTGCGCCCGCTATCCATCAATAAACCACATGCACTATTCAGGTTAGTAAAATCCATAACAGGAGAGCCAGTTTCAGCCCAACCTGCAATGCCTCAGCCACAGGACTACGCGAACTACCTGCAATCAAAAATGATTAAGGCCAGCACGAACATAAATATCAACAACCCCTCCGTAGCGCTCAAGGCATCCCCAATAACACCATTTAGTAATTTCAACACGGTATCAACTAGTGAGATTGAGAACATTATCGCCTCCATCAATCCTAGCACGGCACCTAATGACCCATGCCCAGCCAGCTGGATCAAAGAACTGCGACACGATCTAAGCCAAATCCTATGCAAGATGCTGAACCAGTCCTTTCTAACTGGCTCATTCCCCCAGTGTCTGAAACACACCTCGGTCAGGCCCCTTCTAAAAAACAGTAAACTTGATCCATCCAAAGTTGAATCATTTAGGCCAATCTCGAGCATCCCCCAACTTGCAAAAATAATCGAGAAAGCTGCTCAACAACAGATCCAGCATCACATTGACACGGAAGCTCCACTAGACCAATCACAACATGGATTCAGAGAAGCACATGGAGTCGACACAATCCTTACAACCCTATTCAATGATCTGATCACAGGAATAAACAGCATCCAACAAGGATTTGTCCTCATCTTTCTAGACATCTCCGCCGCCTTCGACTGTGAATCACGACATACTTCTGAAACGCCTGATAGAAAAGGGGATTCGAAGCACAGCACTGGAATGGTGTAAATCCTACCTTTCCAATAGGTGGCAACAAGTCAAGACAGACCATGAATCCTCGGAACCATTCCTACAATCTCAAGGTGTACCGCAAGGATCTTCCTTATCGGCACTAATGTTCAATATATATATGCAGCCGATATGTGAATTGATCCGATCCTTCAACGTACAATGCCTGGCATACGCAGATGACATCCTCATATACATGCCGTTCAAGATTGACCAACCAGTGTTTTCCCCAATAACCAACTGTTTCGGAGCAGTAGCTGAATGGCTGCTGACACAAAACCTACGAATCAATCATAGCAAAACTGATGTTCTTTTTATTACAAGGCTTGAAACCGCGCGAGAGGGGAATACTCTCTTCGCGGCTTGAAAAGCACGCCGCTGATAGAGCAGACTCGGATCTCCGGGCACAGGGGAAGGGGCCGCAGGACAGCTGATTTTGCTGCTTGAGCAGCAGAAGTCAGTTTTTTTTAAAATTTGACAATTGATTCTGCCGCTGCCACGGCGGCAACGGCAGAAGCCAGGGTTTTGGGGTTTTTTTGTTTTCCTCCGTCGCGGGCCGCGTGTTTGAGACCCCTGGTCTAGGACCAAGCCACCCACCAGGGTCTGCTGCCCTAGGCAACCGCCTAGTTTGCCTAGTGGACAGGCCGGCCCTGGTCTCAGCATGTCTTTAGTGCATGCCAGAGCAAGCACAGCCAACTAGCACCTGTTAGTAAAAGACCCCCTTAATCCCTACAGAGGCCTCTATTTTTACCTTTTTTCAATTTCAGGGTCAAATGAACATTGGGGCATTAAGGGAGATATCTCCCTTAATCTCTCCTGTAAAGAGTTTGCCAAAACTAATTTTTTTATTTTATTTATTTATTTTAAAGGATTTATATACCGCTTTATCCTGAAATCAAAGCGGTTTGCACTTCAAATGATCAAAGAACAGTGTCAGTTGGGGTAGACATGCAGTGTTCACACAAGGGAGTAGTTGTGGGAGTGAAGGTAATAATTTCTTGGTGGGGTATATACAGGATGAGCTATGTACAAGAAATTATATACAGTGATGGTGGGGGGGACTGGGGGGGGGGAATGTTAGGTAGCCATGGGCTAAATTACAGTTTATTTATGTGACGTCACTATAATGTTCAATAAAGAGCATGGGTTTTGAGCTGCCTCCTGAAGTCCTTGATGTCTATAGTTGATCGTAGGTCGTCCGGGAGGGAATTCCAGAGAGCGGGGGCAGCCAGGGATAGTGCTCTTCTTGTTTTGTCTTGCCTAGCTTTGGTAAATGCTACGGGGGTGATAATGGAGCCTGAGGTGCCTCTCCTCCTTGGTCTGGTGCTTGTGTTGGATTTGATGAGGGGTAGCAGGCTGTTTGCTGAGAGGTTGTGTTTGATTTTAAAGATGTTTAGTAATTTTAAACTCCCTATTCACGTCAGGGAGCAGGTGTAAATCTGGACGTGAACAATTTTGGTCTTGAAAGTGCATTCCCTCTATGAAATGGGAAATCCAGATGTAGATTGTTGTTCTACTCAGGTCACACTCCTAAATGTCCCTGTGCATTTTCAGCATAGAAGAGTCAGCCGGGTATAAACTGGACCTTTCTAAAATGGCATTTACACGTGGATGCAGTTTACATGTATACTGTACCTGCCTGATTATATAGCTGTGAATGGCAAATAAGGCTTCTAAAATAACTCCCTTAGGTTCAGAATTTTGCTTGAAAATGGGGGAGAAATTTAGCCGTCTAAGTTTAGGAGCTTAGCTTTTCTTGAATATTGGGTCCAAACTTTTACTAAGGGTGTCAGGGCCGTAGCAAGCCATTAATTGCGCCCTGTGCGACTTGCACCTCTGGCACCCCCGCCCCCCCATCTCCCCCCATCTTACCCACACCTCCATGTCCAGCCGGCTGCCTTTCCTTGCCCTGCCGCCACCACTTTTTGTGTTTTCTCGGCAGCGCCGGCAGCAGCGGAACAGACCTGATTTCAAATAATAAAAAAAAAAGCCACGCAGTTCTTTCGACTCCACACTTGCACACAGATCTGATCCCTTCCTCCTTTGACGTAGGTTCGCATCAGAAGAGGGAGGGACCAGACCAGCCACTCAAACACGGGTCTTTGCAACTCTGCGCTTGAATGGCTGGTCTGGTCCCTCCCTCCT
Organism: Ichthyophis bannanicus; assembly: GCA_033557465.1. Lineage (NCBI taxonomy): Eukaryota > Metazoa > Chordata > Amphibia > Gymnophiona > Ichthyophiidae > Ichthyophis > Ichthyophis bannanicus. The sequence goes on from CM066033.1 coordinate 554,140,216, forward strand.
CTGATGTGACCTATATCAGAGGAGGGAGGGAGGGACCAGATCTGCATGCAAGTGCGGAGTCGGAAAGACCTGTGGGTTTTTTTGTTTTTTTTTTAATTTGAGGTCAGGTCTGCTGCGCTGCTGCTGGTACTGCTGTCAACGAGAAAACACAAAAAGTGGCGGCAGCATGAGGCAGAGCCGAGGCTGGCAACCCGAAATGCACCCCTAATCTTTTTCACCCTGTGCGGCTGCATCGCTTGCACAGGGCTAGGTATGGCGCTAAAGGGTATAATATTTAACCCACAGTGGTCAGTGTTTCTTTTAATGCTGGCTTCCATCGGTAAATAAAATCCAGATATTTAGTGGCAATATCTAGATTGTGACTGCCACTGAATATCCTATTATGCGGACAGTATCTGGACGGTTGTGCATCCATTATCCAGATAGCAATGATATTCAGCTGCTATCTGAATAACATTTTTGCAGATCTAAGTTATCGAGATAGTTATCCGGATAGCTAAGCAGAAAATCAAACACTATCCGGGTAAACTCTGTCTCTGCCCCAGCTCCGTTCCTGGACCATCCTGGCACTATCTGGATAGCGCAGAGGCAATCTGTAATGATATTCAATTACACTGTCTGGATAGTGCAGAGGCAATCTGTAATGATATTCAATTACGCTGTCTGGATAGTGCTACTGAACATCTGTCTCAGTGGCATTTACCTGGCTAGCAGGAGCATAGGGGCTTAAAAGGCGGGTGGCAACAGGGACAGATTTCGGGTGAGGAAAAAAGTTCGTAGCTGAGCACACTACCTTGGATGCTGATCCTGTGACATTTCACAAGATAAAGCAGGATTAAACCTAGCCAGAACTTTTAGGTGAGAGCTCTAGAGGGCACCAGGTACAGCAGAGAGTGAAGTGATCGACTAAGCTAGGGGCACTCGGCCCTTTGATGCAGCACCCTGAGTCAGTGTCGGAGGAATTATGTAGCTATGGATGATCTCCTTTGGATGAACCTTTAAACCACAATATTTCTAATCTGTGCATGCTAAGGATCTCATGGTGCATTTCACAAGGGGGGGGGGAGCCTCTAATCCCATTAACGTGGCTACATTTACAGCATAAGGTCTATGATCTGTCATGAAATACATCCAAAATGATTTACCAACTTACATTGGGACAGGCTTTCTTGAAGTACCTTGTTCAGTTTCGTAATCTTTCCCTGAAGGTTATGGAGAAACTGAAAGAAATCCTGTGTCTGTCTGTCTGTTATTAACTAAAAGGTCTGTTTACTAAAGTGTGGTAAGTTTTTGCACTCAACGCACATTAGGTGCAAAATGTAACATGCGGTAACTACAGAGCCTGTGCGTAACCTTTGGAGGCGTGGTCGGCATCTGCTCTGCAGTTACTCCATGGTAAATATGTCCACAGACAGCGTGGTAAGGGTATCCACACTATCCATTGATGCAATTACCACAGCCCCAATCCCTCATAATCAGGCTCCAGATCCCCTCCACCTCCCATCAGCATCCCAGTCTCCTCCCACCTAGGGGCACCCAACCCCTCTTCCACCCATCAAAGAGGCAGCCAACCTCCTCCCTCCCATCCATCCCCGATGAGACATCCAGCCCCAATTCCACCTCTCCCCAGCGAGACACCAGATCGTGCCACACTCCTGATCCCTTCCTGTAGTTACCAGAGGGTGTCCCCTGTGGGTAAATGGGGAGCAGGAGCAGCGCCACAGCTCCTGTCTCATTGCTGGCTCAGTTTCAAAATGTTGGCTTTGATCCCTTTTTTAGCAGCTTGCCCCCTAGAGGCAGTACTGCAAAACTACTGCTCGTGGTCAGTCACCGTTTTGATCTGGGTTTGCTCCTGCTCCTGCTCCTCCAACGTAGCAGGGACACCCCTGGTAAGTGCTAGTGAGGGAATCAGAGAGTGGAGGGGAGGGTCTGGTTCTTCTTCAGGGATGGTGGGGGTTGGGTACCTCTTTGACTGCACTGAGACCCCATAACCGCTAGTAGTGTGGATGGTACTTGACATCTCTTAAAGAGGCATTAAGTGCACCCATCTTATTGACAACCATGAGAGTTAGACATGGTAAAGTACCATGTGCCAACTCACTGTATAGCCCATGCCCATAGCCTGCCCAGTTCCCATCCCATGGCACAACATGCAGTCGGCGTGTTCACTAGTGCATGCTCTTTTGCTTATGTGGTAACAGCACATGCTAGTTCATTCGGTAACTGCTTAACACACTGTAGTAAGCAGACCCCTTGATCTTCGTTAAGTTGAATAAAGCTATCATGTTAAGAAAGTGTTACTATAAAATTAGCAAATAAACAGCCTCTGGTAAAATATGAAATAAGTCTATAATGTCCCGATGTGAAAAAAACTGAATACTCCAGGCAAAACTGTACTGCTGCTGTTTCCGGAAATGACTGTGCACTGCTAATATGCGTCCTCTGTATCTCCGTCTAGGGATCCTGGTGAGTGGGCCCTTGAAAGAGCCAAGCAGAATGTGAATGAGAATTTCCTGCTTGTGGGCATACTGGAAGAGCTGGAAGATGTTCTGCTGTTACTGGAAAGATTTTTACCTCACTACTTTAAGGATGTGCTTAGTATCTACAAAAATCCAGGTATCTTTTTATTCTTTCCAACCCAATGGAACTTGGAAAGAATTATATAAAAGGGCTTGAAAATGCTTGTGTCCATTTGGAGGCAAAATATTGTTCAGTGCTGTCAAGTCAATATTGACTCCTGGTGACCCTGTCGATAACTGTCCATTTATTTATTTCTATGATTTTTGTACTGTGGATCATGTATGATCTCTGCAGTTTACATTCTAACATAAGAAATCATTTAACACAAACATACATAAAACACAATCACGGGAGGCAAGATGGCATTTTGAGAGAGCTGAGGTGCGGAGCATTGTGTGCAGTCTTGGGGGAGTGACCTACCCTTGTGCGGAATGTCGAAGCACAAGGGCAAGCACCGTCTGGCTGGAGTGGCTGCAGGAGGAAGTAGTCAGCTTACCCTTGATGTGCTGGGTGTCCAGCCGGTGGATCATTTTGGAGGAGTTTCTTTGGAGCAAAGCACAGAGGGGGTCTCGTCGAGCCATGAAGAAAGGGCACTTCCCCGACAACCCGGAAGCACTCCTGCAGGGGGGTTGGTTCCTCCATCTGCTGAAATTGATATGCCGGCATGGGCGCAGTTTGTGGAGTGGGAGCCTTGCTGGTGGATCATCAGGGGAGAAGGTGTGGAGTGTTTCCTTCGGGGAAGGAGCCTGCTATCACCATGGTGGTGCTATGGAAGTCAATTAAGTCTCTGGACGGATCTCAATGCAAATTTGGCACAACTTTCTTTGAAGGTGGATTCCATTACAGAACTGGTCTCAGCTCAGAGGAATGAGGTGGCACAGCATGAGGACAGATTGAGCAATTGGAGGGTCGAGTGATGGAGTTTGGCACCTTTAAGAATGCACAAATGAAGGAGAGTTTTGGGCTCTGAAGGAAGTTGAAGGTTTTGGAGAATCAGTCCCGGAGAAATAATCTGCGATTCCTGGGGTTTCCTCGATCCCCACTGCTTGGGCCTGTGGAGTTAGTAAAGAAATATTTGACTGAGATCTTGAGCTGGGTGTCGGATAATTTTCCTCCTGTGGCTAGAACATTCTATGTGCCCTTCTCCAGCGGAGGTTCTGGTATTCTCAATCGACCCCAAGTGCAGCTTGATCTGACTGGGTTCCTGGAGGGTTCTATGGAACTGGTAACATCTCATAGTACTTTGTTGGTCACCTGTACTTTCGAGCAGGACAAAGTGTCTGTTTTGTGTTTGTATTTTAGACATATGCAAGAACAGTTTATGGGTTCGATTGTTCATATATTTCCTGATGTGTCTAAGCAGATTCAGGCCTGGCTTAGGGAATTCTTGGCCTTACGGTCTAGAGTTATTTCGCTTTAGGGGATCTGGCTTTTGAAATTTCCTTCTTTATGTTATGTAAGTCTTGGGGGGCAGAATTATTTCTTTACCAAACCTTAGAGCTTATTGTTTCCAAGGAGGGAAGTCTAGGAGCTAATGAGGGGGGGGGGGGGACATAGTGCATTCTGCTGGTAGCACTTCTCTTTGTGTTTTAGTATATTTCTTTTTTTGGGGGGGCCTTGCCTCCCCCATTGTTGTGGGCTGATGAGATGGCATGATATATTTCCTTTTATGTTATATTCCTTATTGTTTGTTGATTTATGTTTATTGCCCTATATTGTTATTTGAAATATTCAGAAATATAAAATAAAAAAGACATAATCACAAACATGTCTTAATAAAACGTCATATAACCAATACATAACATTAAAACATAAATCAAATCATAAAAACATATCCAACCAGCAAAATACTCTTATCTAACTTCTGAGCTATCCATGTTGTGACTATCCCCTGGGTTTTCTTGGCAAGGTGCAAGCAGAAGTAAATTGCCAGGTCTTTCTTCCACATGGTAAGACTACAGAACCTGGTATTCCAAGGTAGTCTCCCAGCCAACTACTAACCAGGCCTGACTCGTCTTAGCTTCTGAGATCAGGTTGAGCAGAGATAAGGGACATGGAAAGGCAGTGTGTTAAACTGAAAGAGGCTAGAAAAAGGGCAAAGGATCTACATGTAAAGAAAGCAAATAAAAACAAGAGGTAAAGGAAATTGATATGGTTCTCCAAAGAAGTAGCTGCAAAAATAAAGGTAAAAAAGGCAGTGTTCACAGAATTCAGATCATCACCAAAACAGGAACACAGAAAAGAATATTGGATAAAGCTGAAAGAGGCAAAGAGAAAAAGTAGGATGACAAAACACGCAGAAGACAAATTGGCTAAAGATGTGAAGCAAGGTGACAAGACCTTTTTTAGATGTACTGGGAAATGTAGAAAGGCCAGACAAAGAATTACAAGAATCTGAGGTCCTGCAGACCGATTTGTGGAAAGTGACAAGGAAAAAGCCAAAGTACAAAAAAATACTACTGTTCAGTGTTTATGGAAAAAAAAAATCATGTTGAAGGACCATAGAAAAAATCATGGAGGATTGACAAAGGTACTAATATGAATGGAGTAATTATCACATCATTCACTAAACAAGGTGTTTATGAACAGCTTGCAAAACTGAAAGTGGACAAAGGTCATGGGACCGGATGAGATACATCCCAGGGTAATAAAAACGCTCAGACAGGTTCTAGCAGCATCTTTAAAAGATGTGTTTAATAGGGGTACTCTTAATGTGGGTGCACTTATGTTCTCTTGAAGACAAGGGAGGTTCCACAGGATTGATGAAGGGCTCATGTGGTCCCTCTTCACAAAACTGGTAATAGAGGTGGTCAGTTACAGGCTGGTAAGCCTTACCTTGGTGGTGGGAAGTCATTGCTGAAAAAAAAGGACAGTGAAGTTTCTAGAATTCAGTGGGTTGTAAGATCCAAGGCAACCTGATGTTCCCAAAGGAAAATCATCCCAAACAAATCTGATTGATTTCTTTGACTGGGTGACCAGAGAACTGGCTCAAGGGCCAACAATGGATGTGATCTACTTAGGTGTCACCAAAGCGTTTGATACTGTTCCTCACAGGGGGATTATGAATAAACTGAGTAGCCTGGGGATGGGGCCCAAGGTGGTGAACTGCATCAGAAATTATTTGACTGACAGACAGAGGGTCATGATTAATGGAATTAACTCAGAAGAAAGGAAAGTGAGTAGTGGAGTGCCTGAAGGATAGTCCTGGGACCAGTATTGCTCAATATCTTTGTGAGTGATATTGCTAAAGGGTTAAAATGAAAAGCTTGCCTTTTTGTGGATGACCCAAAAATTTGCAACAGAGTTGGACAACTCAGAGGGAAGTAGACAACATGAGGACAGATCTACAAAAATTAGAAGAATGGTCTATTGCATTGCAGTTAAGATTTAATGTGAAGAAGTGCAGAGTCATGCACTTGGGATGCAGAAATCCAACAGAATTGAATGCGAAAGGGGTGACAGGCTGGTGTGCACAGAACAGGAGAAGAACCTTGCAGTAATAGTGTCTGAGGATCTCAATGTGCTGTAAAAATGTGACAAGGCAAAGGCCAAAGCCTGAAGGATGCTAAGTTGCTTACAGAGAGGCATAACCAGCAGAAAGGAGGAGGTATTAATGCCTTTGTATAAGTCATCGGTGAGGCCTCACTTGCAGTATTGTGTTCAGTTTTGGAGACCATATCTCACAAAGGATATAAAAAGACTTGAAACAGTTCAGAGGAAGGTGACCAAAATGATATGCAGCTTGCACCAGAAGACGTAAGAGAAGGCTTGAAAACCTAAATATGTATATCCTAGAGGAGAGGAGGGGCAGGGGAGATATGATACAGACATTTTGTGTCCTTTTTCCTGCTGGCCTTCCTCTTCCTCTACACCCAAGAAACCTTCTGGCTTTTCTACCTGTTTGGCCATTTTTAAAATCATATGATATGATCACCCCCAGGTTCTGCTCTTCTTTTGTGAAAAGAAGTACTTCACCCACTCTACTGTACCAGTCCATTGAGTTTTTGCAGCCTTGCATTTTTTTAGCATCAAATCTTAGCTACCAAATTCTCAACCATTTTTCAAGCTTTGCTTGATTCATTCTCATATTATCTACACCTTCCAGGGTGTCCACTGAAATGCAGATTTTGGTATCATCTGCATAAAGGCATACCTTTCCCGACAGACCTTCCATAATATCACTTACCACTTCCTTTGGAGGCGGGACAATGCTGCACGGAGCCCGTTTAGAGACAGGAAGGCTCTGCAATGGTTTTACAGGCACAGCCGCGGTTCCCTAAGAGGCAGGGAGCCGCGGCTGCAGAAGAAGGAGGCAGACATGGGGAGAGGGGAGGAGGGAACCTGCAATGGGGCTGACATGGACAGAGGGGGGGGCTGACATGGATGGAGGGAGGGAGAGGGGGCTGACATGGACAGAGGGGGGCTTATATGAATAGATGAATGGAAGTAGGGGGCTGATATGGACGGAGGGGGGCTGATATGGATGGAGGGGGGCTGACATGGAGATAGGGGGGCTGACATGGAGGGAGGGAGGGGGGCTGACATGGACAGAGGGGGCTGACATGGAGGGAGGGAGGGGGGCTGACATGGACAAGGGGGGCTGTCATGGAGGGAAGGAGGGAGGGGGCTGCCATGGACAGGGGGGCTGACATGGAGAGAGCGGGGCTAACATGGATGGAGGGAAGGAGGGGAGGGCTGACATTGAGGGAGGGAGGGGGGCTGACATTGATGGATGGAGGGAGGGGGAGGGGGCTGACATGGACAGAGGGGGGCAGACATGGACGGAGGGAGGGCTGACATGGACAGAGGGGGGACTGACAGAGGGGTGGATGGAGGGAGGGAGGGGGCTGACATGGACAGGGGGCTGACATGGAGGCAGGGAGGGGGCTGACATGTACAGGGGAGGCTGACATGGAGGGAGGGAGGGGGCTGACATGGACAAAAGGAAGAGACAGGGAGACATACTCGACAGATGGGGATAAATGCTGGACAGAGGGGAGAGACAGTGCAGGTTAGGATTATAATGAGCAGATGGGGGGCTAGGACTGGTAATGGGTTGATTAGGGAAGGCTAGGACTGGGAATGGACTGATCAAGGCGGGGTTGGGACTGGTAATGTGCTGATAGGGGGTAGAACTGGTAAAGGACTGATGGGGGGCTAGCATTGGAAATGAGCTGATCGGGGAGGTTAGGACTGGAAATGGGCTGATGGGGGGGGGGGGGTAGGACTGGTAATGGGCTGATTAGGGGAGCCTAACACTGGTAATGGGGTTGAGGAGGGACTAGCACTGGAAATGAGCTGATTAGGGGAGGCTAGCACTGGTAATGGGGTTGAGGAGGGACTAGCACTGGAAATGAGCTGATTAGGGGAGGCTAGCACTGGTAATGGGGTTGAGGGGGGACTAGCACTGGAAGCAAGCTGATTGAGGGGCTTCGACTGGGAATGGGCTGATTGTGGGGAGGGGAGGATAGAGCTGCTGGCCCTGGAAGAAAACTGGGGGCTAAGGCTATAAATGGGTTGATACGAGGGGATGGGAGAATGGAACTGGAAGGGAGTGGTCAGTGGAGAAGGAGGGGGACTGGAAGGGAATGGACACCAGTGGCAGTCATGGGAATGCAAGTTGACATTGGAAGGTACTGAGAGTGAGGACTGGAAAGGGGCTGATACTGGGGAGGGTTACTGGGACTGGAAATAGGCTGATGGAAAGAAGTGAAGAAAACGAAAGAAGAGATAAGAAATGGCAGATGGACCATAGACCACAGAAAGAGAGCTAAGAGAAGACAGGAAAGCAGAAGCCTCAGATTGGGACCAGCATGATCAGAGAATAAATTGGTCAAACAACAAAGGTAGAAAAAATAATTGTATTTCATATTAATGATTTGACTACAAAATCATCATAATTTTGAAATCAAATATTGTTACTTGTTAGTGATTAAATATTGTGGTTTAAAAAAGTAAATTTTATAAATAAAAACATATTGCAAAGGCCTATAATATATTAATAATTCAACAAATGATTACAGCAACAATGCGTTAACGGTAAAGAAAGAGAGACGCATTTGATTTTATCATTGGCGGTCACCACAAGTTGACCAATGGTAAAAGGGGTCACGGTACAAAAAAGGTTGAGAACCACTGATTTAACGTGAAGTTTGACACTTGATCTCAGATCATCCAGGCATCGGGGGAAGCTCTTGATGCCATCTGCACATTGTTGTGGGGGGAAGGGAGAGTGCCCCCCAGACACCAACCCCTCCCCCGACAGAAACAAAATATCTATGGCCCAGTGGTCCCAATCCCTCCCCCCACAACCAAACAAACAAAATACTGATGGCCTAGCAGCCCTGAGCCCCTCCATCCCCCCCCCCAGTACCTTAAATAATAGGGTGGGAGTCTTGCCCACATGCTCCTGCTGCCGCCCCTACACCACCATCTTGTAGAAATGAGACAACTTGTATATTCCAGGTTACAAAATGAGGGGGTCACTGCCATATAAGGCATTTTTTGCCTTATATGGCAGTCTGACTCTGCCTGGTGCATCCCAGGATGCACTGCATGGAGCCAGGTGCCACCATTTTACAAGATGGCAGCGTAGGTCCGGTAGCGTGTGGGCAACACTCCCACCTCACCATTTAATGTACTGGGGGAGGGAGTGGAGGCTTCCAGGGTTTTGGTTGGTTAGTTGGGTGGGGGGGGGGGGAATCGTGGTCACTGGGTCACCAGGTGTTTTGTTTCTGTTGGGGGGTCATGTCTGGGCAGGCACTGGCTCCCCAACAGTGTGACGATGGCATTGGGTGCTTTCCCTGAAGCCTGGATCGTCTGAGGTGAAGTGTCAAACTTTACCTCGGTTGACCCTGTTTGTCCGGGACAGCATTCCAAGTTGGGCTGACTTCTGTGCACATTTGCTTGGCTTGCTCTCCCAGTTTAACGCTGACTTTTTGCACACTGGGTGATTTGTATATTGCATCCCAGAGCTTTAAGCGTGGGGTTTCTGCACTGGCCTGTTAAACTTTTATACTTCAAAAAATAGATGGCAGTAACCTGCATGGAGTAGCAGTTACAACTCTTGCCATCTCAATGGGTAGATTAGATGAACCATGCTGATCTTTATCTGCCATCATTTACTATGGTGCTATCAGATGAGATCAGGTGCATTCAGGGTGGTGGGGGCAAAATAACTCTCCAAAACCTTTATGGAAGGGGATGAAACTTGGATTGTGGGGAAAAACTGGTAAAAAGACAAATCAAGTTTGAAAATGGTTCAAACTAGCCTGGGTGTTCCAAAAAAATGAGTCCCCCAAAAACTAGTCCAAGAGTTCCAGTTTCTGTAGCATAGTAACTTACATACAATGAAGCACCTTTTCAAACTCCTTCTCCCTGTTCTTTTCTAACCCCAAAATTACCCCCACTGCCAAAAATATCCCCCCCCTACAATTGCCTCACCACTTCTCACAGTGGCCCCATCTCCTAAAACTACACCCTTCACAACTGTTTTAGCACACTGATAATTATCCCCACCCCAAAAAACAACCTCCTCCAATTGCCTTTCCATCCTGCAGACTGTGCCACCCCAAAATCTGCAAACTGTCCCACCCCAAAATCTGCAAACTGTCCCACCCAAAAATCTGCACCCCTGCAACTGCTCCACCACACCACACCACACCACACCACAGACTTCCCCATCCCAATAAAAAACCTCTCACAACTGCTCCACCCTCAAGAAATACCCACATATAGCTGCCCTATCACCCTAAAAACTGCCCCATTCCTAAAAAATACCCCTCACAACTGCCCCACCACCCTGGCAACTGCCTCACTCCCAAAAATGTCCTCCTGGAACTGCCCAACCAACCTGAAAATTGGCCCATCCCTAAAATGTACCTCCCACAGCCACCCCATTACCTCACAAAATGTTGCACCCTCCAAAAATACCCTCCTGCAACTATCCCAGCACCTCACCATCTGCCCTTGCATCTGTCCCCAAAACTGCCCCATTCCCAAAAACTATTGACCTGCAATTTCCCCCCAAAACTACCCTCACTACTGCCCCACCTACCTGCACACTGACCTACCTCTAAAAAAAAGCTCTCTCACAACTGCCCTACTACAAACTGGCCCACCCCTAAAAAATACCCCCAGAATTGCCCAAACCCCAAAAACTATCCTCTGCAACTGGCTAGCTACCTTATTTATTTATTTATTAGGCCATTTATAACTGGAAGGCAACATCCGACCGACTGTGGAAATGATCACACAATCGTTCTGATCCCACATGCCAGCAAGATTCTACTCAAGATCATTTAGCAGAGATTACAACCATACCTGGAATGAGAACTGTCTGAAGTGCAAGCAGGATTCAGGAAAGGGTGAGGAATGAGAGACATCATTGCAGATGTGAGATGGATCCTTGAATATCAAAAGGATATCTATATGTGTTTTATTGACTACAGCAAGGCTTTTGACTCTGTAAACCATGAGAAACTATGGATCACATTAAGAAGCATGGGTATACCAGAACACCTGATAGTTCCCTTGCACAGTCTTTACATTGATTAAGAAGCAACGGTTTGAACAGAACAAGCAGAAACAGAATGGTTTTAAAATCAGAGAAGGTGTACTGTACAGCAGGTCTGCATATTTCAACCCTACCTGTTTAATTTATATACAGAACAAATCATCAGAGAAACAGAACTGTATGAAGACAACCGAGGTGTGAAAATTTGTGGAAGACTCATTAAGAACCTCATTACTGGCTGAAAATGAAGATGATCTGAAACATTTTCTTCTCAAGATCAAGGAAAATAGTCTTAAAATGGGCCTGTACCTTAATGTAAAAAGACAAAGATTCTGACAACTGGAAAAATCAATAAGTTCATCGTTGTTGGAGAAGAAATTGAAATAGTGGACAACTTTAAACTGCTTGGATCAATAATCAGTAAAGAAACGACAAGCAGTCATAGTAACTAGTAACATAGTAAATGACGGCAGATAAAGACCATTATGATCCATCTAGTCTGCCCAGTACGATGGCAAGAGTAGGTGCACCTGCCGCTCCATGCAGGCCACCCCTCCCCATGTCTTTGCTTAGGGGTGAACCCACCACTCCATATAGGATACCCCTATTTGTTGAGAAATTAGATGGTTCAGTTTATTTTGATTTTATCCTATTGCTGTAAAGGGATCCACTGTGTCTGTCCCATGCCATTTTGAATTCCGTCACCATGTTTGCCCCCACCACCTCCATCAGGAGGGTATTCCAAGCATCCACCACCCTTTATGTGAAAAAGTATTTCCTGACATTGCCTTTCAATTTACCACCTTGCAGCTTCCTGTTATGCCCTCTGGTTTTACAGCTTCCCCGTCTTTGGAAGAGGTTTGTTTGGTCATCGTTCCTCTTTAAGTATTTAAAGGTCTGAATCATATCTCCCCTGTCCCTCCTCTCCTCCAAAGTGTACATATTTAGGTCTTCAAGTGTCTTCTCATAAGGCTTCTGACACAGGCTCCAACTCATTTTGGTTGACTTCCTCTGAACAGTTTCCAGTCTTTTTACATCCTTTGCAAGATATGGTCTCCAAAACTGAACACAGTATTCCAAGTGAGGCCTCACCAGTGACTTGTACAGTGGTATAAGTACCTCTTCCTTTCTGCTGGTAATTCCTCTTTGTATGCAGCCCAACATCCTCCTGGCTTTTGCCTCCGCCTTGTCGCACTGTTTTGCCACCTTGAGATCTTCAGAAATCTGATGAAGCATTGCTCTTGGTGGAATGGCTATGAAGAACCTAGACAAGATTCTCAAGAGCAGCAATGTCTCTCTTCATACAAAAGATTTGACTTGCCCAAGCCATGATATTTTCAATAATATCTAGATGCAAATGTTGGATAGTGAAAAAGATAGACAGGAAGAAAATTGATGCCTTTGAATTATGGTGGTGGTGCAGAATACTGTGTATACCCTGGACTGCCCGAAGAACAACCAGTCAGTTTTAGAGGAGATCAAACCAAAGCTTTCTTTAGAAGCTCAGATGGCAAGACTTCAACTTTCATACTTTGGACACATCCTACAAAGAAAAAGATCATTAAAGAAAGACATCATGCTTGGCAAAGTTGAAGGTCAATGCAAAAGAAAAAGGCCAACAATGTGATAGATCAACAGCTATGGGTGCCACTCTGTTAACAATGAACTGCCTGACTGAAGATTGAATACCGTTTAGGACAATTATCTAGAGGGTCGCTATAAGTCGACACTGACTTGACGGCACTTAACAACAACTTAACTGACAAATTTAAGGCGGTATATAAAAGATACCCTTGCATTTGCCTCACCACCCCATAAACTACCTCCACTCCCAAAAATAACTGCCCCGCGATTGCCCCATCCCCTAAAATTACTTCCCAGTAACTGCTCCATCCCGAACTACCCCACCCACCAAAAATATCCCTTCTGCAACTTGAAAACTCTTTAATGTAACTATCCCCGCCCCCAAAACTATCTCCAAAATTACATCCCCCACAAATGCCTCACCACCCTCAACTATCCCACCACATTACAAAACACATCCACAGCACACAGAGCATGCAACAGAGATACAAATACACACATACAAAAATACATGAACACAAGAAACAGAATTACATATAATTGCCTAGCTGTCAATGTACTGCATTTCAATTTCTTCACATATATATTTCATTGTAGTTTTAGGTGATGGGGCCACTGTGAGGAGTGGTGGGGCAATTGTGGGGGGGGGGATTTTTTTGGTAGTGGGGATAATTTGGGGGTTAGAAAAGAACAGGGAAAAGGAGTTTGAAACACCTACTGATCTGCCTGATACTTAGACCACCTGCAACAAACTCAGACCTATCAGACATCCTCAAACAAATATCAGAGAACTACGACAACACAAAAGAACAGATAATACATAGAGATTTCAATCTCCCCTCAACACAAGAGAAACATGCTGAGGCATTCATGGAAGCAATGGGGGCTGTGGAGATGACCCAGATAATCCACACCTCAACACATGAGAGAGGCAACATCCTGGACCTTATATTCCTCAACTACAAATCCAAACCAAAGATCACAGCTGTACCATGGTCTGACCACTTTCTTATTACCTTCATTGCATCCTACCAACCCACTCTCGCCAAGGAGGAACCATGCCCAACAAGAAGGTTCAAAACATTTAACAAAGAGAACTTCCTCAGCCAAAACTTACGAGAAATACAGCCTGGTCAGGCAGATCTCAAATTCTCAATTAATAACTGGAACACCATATTAGCTGCAGCAGCACGAACAATGACAACAAATGGAAGAAACAATGCGAGACAAGCAAAATCACGCTGGTACACACCAGACCTACAGAACCTAAAAACACAACTGAGAAGAGTTGAGAGGAAATGGAGAAAAACAAAACATGAAGCTGATAGAGCGAGTTATATGGATGCTCTCAATAACTACCGCACCAAAATAGATGACACACGTAAAGCCTACCACTCAAAGATTATAAATGCATCACTTAACAGACCACGGGAGCTTTTCAACATTGTCAAGCAGCTTACCAAGGCAGATAACCTCGCGGACCAACTACCAAACATACTACCACAGCAACTCACAGCACAATACAAGCAGCTCCAACAGATGACCAGCATACAGTCCATAACAACTACAAACAATCACACTGCTATCTTAAAATCCATGTGGGACACCTTTGAATCAATCTCCAAAGAAAGGATTGAAACCACAATATCAGGACTCAATACTACCACCTCCCCTCTTGACCCCTGTCCGGTTGACTGGATTAAGATGACAAGGCAGGAGTTAAGCCCAATAATCACCGGCATTGTAAATAAATCTCTCAAACAGGGTCAGATGCCCACCTCCCTCAAAACATCTATCATACGCCCAACCCTCAAGAAACCGTACCTTGATCCATTAGATCCTACTTCATTTAAACCAGTAGCAAGCCTCCCGTTCACAGCAAAAATCATCGAGAAGATACTGCAACAGCAACTACAAGACCACCTGGACAAAAACAACACGCTTGACCCACAGCAACCATGAGGATTCCGACCCTCGCATGGTGTCAAAACCCTCATGGTCTCATTATTAAACTCACTAACCAAGGGAACCCAAACCAAGCACACCGGTTATACATTGATCTTCCTGGATATATCTGTGGCTTTCGACACCATTTCACACAACATCCTTCTCCACAGACTGAAGAAAATCGGTATTCAAGGCATAGTACTGCAATGGTTCCAGTCATATCTATTAGATAGGTATCAACAAATCCGAACCTGCACCACCACCTCTGCACCATATCAACAAACCCAAGGAATTCCACAAGGGTCCGCTCTATCAGCCATGCTATTCAACATTTACCTACAGCCACTCTGCTCCATGATACGATCACACAATGTCGACTTATACATGTATGCAGATGACATCATGATCTATGGACCCATAACCACCTCAAATCCAACCAACCCACAGTTAATAACTTGCTTCAATGACATATCAAGATGGCTTTGAGAGAACAACCTCACAGTAAACCTCAAAAAGATAGAAGTCTAATTTGTGACAGAAGATCATGAATTCACCCCACCTACTCACCTTGCACTAGGAACCATACAAATTAGAGTCCAACCACAAATAAAGATCTGGGAATCATTCTGGACCAAGCACTTTCATTCAAACAGCAGATTGTGAAAGCTGCAAAGACAGTATTTTTCAAAGCCAGATTGATACAACGGCTAAGACCACTCTTAGACACTAAGGACTTCAGATCTCTCCCACATCTGGACTACTGTAATTCCATATAGCACGGCCTCCCAACTACTGCTCTCAACCCACTCCAAACTGCCCTCAACACAACAGCCAGAATCATCCAGAAAGAGTGAGAAAATTTGACCACATCACCCCAGTCCTAAGAGTTCTCCACATCCTTCCAGTAGAAGCTCGGATCAAATACAAAACACTGGTACTGATCCACAAAACATTTCTTCAACAGCAACCATCACAGCTACATACACTTCTGACAAAACCACACTCAGGAAGAACTACCCAGCAGCTCGCAAATACCACACTGATTGTACCACATGAAAGAACCAAATCTGCAACCGAGCATTCAACCTATATGCGCCTTCCTTATGGAACTCTCTGCCAACTAAAATCCGATGCACCACGGAGCTCTCAACATTTAGAAGGCAACTAAAAACCCACTTATTCAAGGAACATCTGGGACCCAAGCAGAACACCACCCATTAAAAATTAAGACTGGGTATAAAAACTGAGAAAAACTGGACAAACAGGATTGTAAATATGTTAGATAAGTAAACCCAATGTGATTCTAGTGTTTTAACCCCCCCCCCCCAAATTATGTCACACGTTATTATTTGTTGTAAATAACTTTGTTGAATTGTAAACCGCTTTGACCAGGTGAAAAGTGGTATACAAGCACAGCTAAATAAATAAATAGTATTTCTACTGTCCACTTTAGCAAGCTATACTCTCAGCAAGTATCTGTTGTCCTGGGCAGGGCTAGATTAAGAAACTGACAAGCTAGAAACATACCTAGGGTACAGAGTTTAGATGGGTTGCTGTCACATGTGGTCAGTACTCAGGAAGTCTTGATTGTCAACTATCTGGGTTTTTTTCCATGATTCAACAGATTTTTGCATTAATATCTGGAAGCAAGAAGGATGGCTAACATGTCTGGACATTTATCAGAATGTAAAACCTCTATTTGCAGTTCTCTAATCTCCCCTCTTGGGCGAGTGAGCCTGCCCTGCCTTTTTCCAGTGTAAAAAGAATGTGGGGGGATCCTGCCAATGGGAAGATTATGGGGGCAGAGCACTGGAAATGCTGCTCTAGTCACAAGAAGGGAGGAGGTGAGCTGGGAGAAGTTCTTATGTTATACAAGTTTAGTTTCTGTGTGTGGTGGGAGACAGAAGAGAAATACAGCTTCATCTGCCAAAAAATGCCTCAATGCATTTCTCTAGGAAAAGCAGTTCCAATAGCTGCAGCATACTAACACTGATTTACAGTAACATAGCAATTACACAATTCTACCTGTCAAACAGCCCTCCCCTCTTATTTCCTCTCCCGATCACAGATACACAGAGAACAACCATACACAAACACGCACACATGCGCAGACATATACATACAAGCATTCACATACACACATGTAAGAATGCATACACACATACAAGCACATATGCAGTGACATACAAACACACACAGACATTCCAACCCACAAATATGCATATAGACACACAAATAGAGATATACAGAAAAAACCCCCCGAGATAATAAACATACAACACAGAGATATTTATGTGCACGCACATACACTCTCACACTCATAGGGGCATGTTTACTAAAGATTAACATGTTTTAAATAAAGTTAATGCACTTTAAGTGCTGCCATTGCCCATTCATTTCTAGGGCCATTGCAGCACTTAACGCACAATGCACGTTAACCTTTAGTAAACATGCCTCATAGATACCAGTTTAGCAAGATACACATACATACACACACACACACACACACTCACACACAATGCAGTTACTGACTGATGTGTGCATGTATACAAACACACACACACACACACGGGTTGGAAAGAACTCCATAGGCCACGTTCTGCATGCTTTCCCCACATGAAAAATATTTTGGCAAACAATAACAAGAAGATTACTAATAGAAGCCAAGAGCCTCCTATGTCCTCTGTGTTTTTCAGTGTAAAATTGCTGGTGCTAGATCACTGCCTTTTTCTTAAATCAGTTTGGCTGCCAGCTTATTCAGCGGAAATGATGTTCTTCTGTTCTTGGCAGCCTTTAATGCTAGGGGGACTGATTCCTTGATCAGTCTGAAAATGAGAAAAACAGAGCCCTCACTGGTGCTCCCTGGCTTTCTCCAAATGTTCTGACAAATGCTTATCTGCAGGGCACAGAAAAAAATCATTAGTTACAATAACTTTATCTGCTTGCAATATTTATATAAAAGCAAATTTTGAGAAAGGAAAAATGCTATGGCTATTTTTTCTATTAGAATGCACTCTAGAGTAGGAAGAAAGGTGTATCTGTTGTATCTGACTTACAGTTGGAAAGCTAATTACACCTTTTGTAGTAATTTTAAGGCTAAAATATTGATGTTTTCTTTGTTGAAATGTATAATCTATTCCAAGCAATTTATGTATAGTGCTAAGGCAAAGACAAGCAACATGTTTTCTCGTTCCAGCTAAATGAATTCTTTGCTTTGTTCCTTACTGAAAAGATATAGGGAGCTTCCCATGCCAACACTGATAGTTAAATGTAATGAATTGGAGGAATTGAAAGAAACTTCAGTGAACCTGGAAGATGTAATATGGCAAACTTGACAAACTAAAGAGTAGCAAATCATCTGAACCAGATGGCAAACATCCCAGGGTTCTCAAA
Organism: Ichthyophis bannanicus; assembly: GCA_033557465.1. Lineage (NCBI taxonomy): Eukaryota > Metazoa > Chordata > Amphibia > Gymnophiona > Ichthyophiidae > Ichthyophis > Ichthyophis bannanicus. The sequence continues at coordinate 554,158,175 of CM066033.1, forward strand.
GAACTCAAAAATGAAATTGCAGACCTAATATTAGTAATGTGCAAACTATCATTAAAATAGTCTGTAGTACCTGAGAATTAGAGTGTGCCCAACATAATGCCAATTTTTAAAAAAGGGTTCCAAGGGTGAGCCAGGAGACTACAGACTGATAAGCCTGATGTCAGTGCCAGGCAAAAGGGCCGGCATTACCTGGTAAGCAGGGGTAAGCGTGGTAGGGGGAGGCCATCCCTTGACACTCCACCCCAAAGCAGGGCCGGCCGGAGGCATGTGGGATTATGAGGGGCCCCATGTGTACCTGATCAGCTTCAGAGGGAGCCAGTGAGCCCTGAAGCCCAGGGACCCAGTTCACCTCTGCATAGCTGTGGGAGTAGACAGCAACATTTTCCTTAACTCCCACGGCTGTGAGAAGTCGCAGATACTTGCACAGGAGACAGGCAGCACCCCTGTTTAACCTCCAGGAACTCAGTGGTGTTAGTATCTGCGACTTCTCACAGCCACGGGAGTAAAGGAAAATGCCTCTGTTTACTCGCGTGGCTGTGCAGAGATGAACCAGGGCACCAGGCTTCAGGCCTCATCGGCTCCTTCCGAAGTCAGACAGGTGCACGCAGGGCCTCTCGTGGTGCTAGAACAGGAAATGGGCTAATGGGGATGGACAGACTGAAATTGAAAGGGGGATAATGTTGGGAAAGACTGGGACTGGAGGGGGGCTGATACTGGGGGGCTAGTACTGGAAATGGGATGATGCTGGGGGATGGAGTGACTGTAAGGGAGCTGATCTGACAGGAACTGGAGCTGGGAGAAGACTGATACTGGGGGGCTAGTAAAAAAAATGGGATGATGCTGGGGGTTGGGGAGCCTGGGATATGAAGGGAGATGATGCTGGGAAGAACTGGGACTAGAGGGGAACTGATATTTAGGGGGGGGGGGCTAGGACTGGAAATGGGCTGTGCTGGAGATGGAAGCTGGAACTAGAAGGGAGCTGATGCTTGGAGAGGACTGGAAAGGGGTGGGTCTGGGGCTGGTGGGGAGAAAGAAAGCTGGGAAATGAGGATGGAGAGGGAGTAGATATTTTGTGTGAGAGGGAAGAAAAAAGGTCATACAGTGGGATTAGAGAAGGAGGGGCATAATGAATGTTGGGGTAAGGAGGAATGGCAGGGTTAATGAATATCGGAGAAGGAAGTAGCTGGGTGGCTGTGTGGAATGGATATAGGTGGCGATACTGGGGATGGGGATAGCAGGGACTGTGACTTAGGTGGAGACTTTACAATTGGGTGTGAGAAAAGAAGAAGACAGACTCTAAGATTGGCTGGGTATGGGAAGAGTAAGTTGGGACTCAAGATGGTGGGCCCAGGAGCTGGCACAACTCACTGTGCATGCAGTTCCGGCATCATGCAGTACCATCCCCAGCTTCATCTTTCTTTCTCTGAGTCTGCAATGTCAGCCAGTGTTGCCCGTAACATTCACTTCCAATGTGCAGGGCCATTCACCAGAAGTGAATGCTACAGGCAGCACTGGCTGCTGCATACTGACTCGGAGAAATAAAGATAAAGCTGGGGATGGTGCTATGAGAGTTTTCTGCTGCTGACTTGGAAAAGGAAAGATGATGTTGGGGATGGTGTCGCATGATATTTTTTCCAAGGGGAGAGGATAGAGGGAGGGAGAAGAAGAGAGATTGGATATGGGATATGCTGGAGGGGGGGGGAGGGGAGAGAGAGAGTAAGAATGGGGGATCAGGTAAAAAAAGGGGAGATAGGGCTGGAGTGAGGGTTGAAAAGCGGTAGGTAGATGGTGTAAAAAAGAGGGGGGTTGAGGACTGGATAGTAAGAAAGAGTAGTAAAGTCTGAGTGGACAGAGAGAAAAATAAATGGAAAAAAGCTGAAGGGAAAAGATCAATATCCAAGATGGAACAAAGTGAAGAAAACAAAAGTGGAGACAAGAAATGGCAGATGGACTAGAGACCAAAGAAAGAGAGCTAAGAGAAGACAGAAGAAAACAGAAAACTCAGATTAGGACCAGCATGATCAGAGAATAAAATGGTCAGATAACAAAAGTAGAAAAAATATTATTTTCAATCTTTGTATTTTATACAGCACAGGGAAATGCATCTTTCTATTTCTCTGGTGTTGCACTGTATGCAGAATCTGGCTTCTTGGGGTTTCATTTTTGTCTATATATTTTTATTTTTGTTTTAGGTTATGGTCACTTATTCTGCACTTGGTGAGGTCTTTGTTCTGAGTGTGTGACCGAGGCCAGGTGGTCTGTTAACATGGAGTTTGTATGTAGGGATCTGTATTGTAACATAGTAACAGTATATGATGACCGATAAAGACCAGTATGGTCCATGTAGTCTGCCCAGCAAGGCGGCAAGAGTAGATGCACTTGCCTCTCCATGCAGGTCACCTCTCCCCATGCCTTTGTTTAGGGTGTACCCACCACTCCGTGTAGGTCACCCCTATTTGTTCAGATATAAGAGATAGTTATGCTTATTTTGGTTTTATCCTGTTGCTATAAAGGAATCCACTATGTCTGACCCATGTCATTTTGAATTCTGTCACTGTGTTTGCCCCCACCACTTCCATCAGGAGGGCATTCCAAGCATCCACCACCCTTTCAGTGAAAAAGTATTTCCTGACATTGCCTTTCAGTTTACCCCCTTGCAGCTTCAAGTTATGCCCTCTAGTTTTACAGCTTCCCCGTCTTTGGAAGAGGTTTGTTTGTCCATTAATACTCTTTAAGTATTTAAAGGTCTGAATCATATCTCCCCTGTCCCTCCTCTCCTCCAGAGTGTACATATTTAGGTCTTCAAGTCTCTTCTCATAAGTCTTCTGACGCAGGTTCCAAATCATTTTGGTCACCTTCCTCTGAACCGCTTCCAGCCTTTTTATATCCTTTGCAAGATACGGTCTCCAAAACTGAACACAATATTCCAAGTGAGGCCTCACCAGCGACTTGTACAGTGGCATTAGTACCTCTTCCTTTCTGCTGGTAATTCATCTCTGTATGCAACCCAGCATCCTTCTGGCTTTTGTCACCGCCTTGTCACACTGCTTCGCCACCTTGAGATCATCAGAAACAATCACATTGAGGTCTTTCTCCTGGTCCGTGCACATCAATCTCTCGCCCCCTATCGCATACAATTCGGAAGGACAGACTAGATGGAAGGACAGACTAGATAGGCCATGTGGTCTTTTTCTGTCATCATGTTTCTATGTTTCTATGTAATTCCCTTGGATTTCTGTTTCCCAAATGCATGACACTGCACTTCTTCACATTAAATCTTAATTGCCAAGCATTAGACCATTCTTCCAGCTTTTGTAGATCTTTCCTCATGTTCCCCACTTCCTGAGGGGAGTCCACTCTGTTGCAAATTTTGGTGTCATCTGCAAAAAGACAGACTTTTCCATTCAGCCCTTCGGCAATATCACTCATAAACATATTGAACAGTACCAGTCCCAAGACCGAACCCTGGGGCACACCGTTAATCACCTTACTTTCATCCGAGTGAGTTCCGTTTACAGTCACCCACTGCTGTCTGTCAGTCAACCAATTTCTGATCCAGTTCACCTTCTTGGGACCCATCCCCAAGCTGTTGAGTTTATTGATAAGCCTCCTATGAGGAACAGTATCAAAGGCTTTTGCTGAAATCTAGGTAGATCACAACCATCGCATGCCCTTGATCTAGTTCTCTGGTCACCCAATCAAAGAACTTGATCAGATTTGTTTGGCAAGATTGTCCTTTGGTAAAACCATGTTGCCTCAGATCATGCAACCTGTTGGTTTAGAGGAAGTCCACTATTCGCTCTTTCAGGAGCACATCCATTACTTTTCCCACCACCAAGGTAAGGCTTACTGGCCTATAGTTTGTCACTTCTTCCCTATTACCACTTTTGTGGAGTGGTACCACATCAGCCCTTCTCCAATCCCGTGGAACTTCTCCTGTCTCCAAGGATCTATTAAAAACATCTTTTAAAGGTCCTGCAAGAACTTCTCTGAGCTCTTTCAGTATCTTGGGGTGTATCCCATCTGGTCCCATAGACTTGTCCACTTTCAGTTTTGCAAGCTGTTCTAACACATCATCTTCTGTGAATGGTGTGGTATCTACTCCATTCCCATTTATATATTTGTCAATCACAGGTGGTCCTTCTCCAAGATTTTCTCTAGTGAAAACAGAGCAGAAGTATTCATTTAGAGAATTGTTCAGCTTTTCAAAAAAGTGTTTGGATGTTCCAGGGCCCGCTACAGTATTTACAGTGTTGCATTTTTTGGATAGACTCCTTATGGAGGAGGGTGGGGTGTAGCCAACATTTAATAATAATGAGGGAGTGGGGCTCTGATCTATATGTTGCAAGGGGGTTGAAATCATTACAAAGAACAAAATTACTAAACATATAGACAGTCATGGTTTAACATGGATTTAGAAATGCAAAGGGAAGTCTTGCCTCACCAGTCTGCTACATTTTTTTTGAAAGTGTGAATAAACAAGTAGATAAAAGCGAGTCAGTGGACATAGTGTATCTGGATTTTCATAAAACCTTTGACAAGGTCTTTCTTGAGAGACTCAAGGAAAATAAAAAGCAATAGGATAGAAGACAGCATCCTGTTGTGGACTGGGAACCAGTTAAAAGAAAGAAATCGAAAGAGTAGGACTAAATGGTCAATTTTCTCAAAGGAGAAAGGTAAATAGTGCACAGTGCTGCATGCGCCTTGTAGCGCTATACAAATGATAAGTAGTAGCAGTAGTAGGTCTGTGCTGGGCCCACTATTTTTTATCAAATTTATAAATGATCTTGAAATCGACAAAATGAATGAGGTGATCAAACTTGCAGCCGACACATGTTTTTTCAAAGCTGTTAAATCACAAGAAGATTGTGAAAAATTGCAAGAGGACCTTCAGAAATTGAGAGACTGGGCATCCAAATGACAGATGAACTTTAATGTGGCCAGTGCAGAGTTATGCCCTTAGGAAAGAACAATCCAAACTATAGCTACATGATGCAAAGTTCCATATTAAAAGCCGCCACCCAGGAAAACGATCTAGGTGTTGTCATGGATTATATAGAAAGTCCACAACTTATGTAAGTGGATTGTTCTGCGACCCTATTTGTAAGTCCTGGTTCTCAAGTCAGTGCTGTAACCTTTAGGCTACTCCTCCACTCCACATGAGACGGCATCGTTGACTATGTGCTGAAACTTCAGAACCCGGGATATATCAGGGTCCTGTCTTTCTATAGCTTCATTGAATAACCTCTATGATTGCATAGCTATGCATATATCCTTCATGTGGATGAGTAGAGGCTTTACTTTGTATGTTCCAGATGTATTAGCCCCCAACAGAAGTGTGACCCTCTTTTTGGAAGCTTTCTGCCCGGTCATGGACTTTTCCTCCTTTGAAATGTACATCCTAGATCAGCGGTTCTCAACCTGTGGGTCGCACAGGATTTAGCGGGGGTCGCCTCTCTCCGCCAAGTTAAAAAAAAAAAAAAGCACACAAGTTGCTGCCGCTGCCGAGTCTGCTTCTCGGCAGTGGCAAAGTCACCACCTCCCTTCTAATGCAGCCGCAGCTCCCTGCCTCTTAGGGAACCGTGGCTGAGCCTGTGAAACAGTTGCGGAGTCCTTCCTGTCTCTCGACGGGCTCCGGGCAGCATTGTCCCGCCTCCAAAGGAAGTTGTTTTCCACTTCCTTTGGAGGCGGGACAATGCTGCCCGGAGCCCGTTTAGAGACAGAAAGGCTCCGCGACGGCTTCACAGGCCCAGCCACGGTTCCCTAAGAGACAGGGAGCCACGGCTGCAGAAGAAGGAAGTACACATGGGGAGAGGGGAGGAGGGGGCAGGGAACCTGCAACGGGGCTGACATGGGGAGGGAGAGAGGGAGGGGCTGACATGGAGGGGGGCTGACATGGAGGGAGGGAGGGAGGGAAAGGGGCTGACATGGACAAAGGGGAGAAACGGGGACATACTGGACAGACAGGGGATAAATGCTGGACAGAGGGGAGAGACAGTGGGGGTTAGGATTATAATGGGCTGATGGAGCTAGCACTGCTAATGGGCTGATGGGGGGGGGGCTAGGACTGGTAATGGGTGGATTAGGGAAGCCTAGGACTGGGAATGGACTGATCAAGGGGGGTTGGGACTGGTAATGGGCTGATAGAGGGATAGGACTGGTAATGGACTGATGGGGAGCTAGCATTGGAAATGAGCTGATCGGTGAGGTTAGGACTGGAAATGGGCTGATGGGGGGGGGTAAGACTGGTAATGGGTTGATTAGGGGAGCCTAGCACTGGTAATGGGGTTGAGGGGGGACTAGCACTGGAAATGAGCTGATTAGGGGAGACTAGGACTGGTAATGGACTGATGGGGGGTAGGACTGGTATTGGGCTGATTAGGGGAGGCTAGCACTGGTTATGGGGTTGAGGGGGGACTAGCACTGGAAGTGAGCTGATTGGGGGGCTTTGACTGGGAATAAGCTGATTGTGGGGAGGGGAAGATAGAGCTGCTGGCCTTGGAAGAAAACGGGGGGCTAATTCTACAAATGGGCTGATACGAGGGGATGAGAGAATGGAACTGGAAGGGAGTGGATCTGAGAGGGGCTGCCATGGTATTTGTACTAGAAGGGAGTGGTCAGTGGGGAAGGAGGGGGACTGGAAGGGAGTGGACACCAGTGGCAGTCATGGGAGTGGAAGTTGACATTGGAAGGTACTGGGAGTGAGGACTGGAAAGGGGCTGATACTGGGGAGGGTTATTGGGACTGGAAATAGGCTGATGGAAAGAAGTGAAGAAAACGAAAAAAGCGATAAGAAATGGCAGATGGACCATAGACCACAGAAAGAGAGCTAAGAGAAGACAGGATAGCAGAAGCCTCAGATCGGGACTAGCATGATCAGAGAATAAATTGGTCAGACAACAAAGGTAGAAAAAATAATTTTATTTCATATTAGTGATTTGACTACAAAATCATAATAACTTTGAAATCAAATATTGTTACTTGTTATTGGGAATTGTGGTTTAAATAGGTAATTTTATAAATGAAAACATAATGCAAAGGCCTATAATATATGAATAATTCAACAAATGATTACAGCGACAATGCGTTAACGGTAAAGGAAGAGAGACTCATTTGATTTTATCATTGGTGGTCATCACAAGTTGACCAATGATAAAAGGGGTCACGTTACAAAAAAGGTTGAGAACCACTGTCCTAGATGGTATTTTGTGATAGAAAAGGCCAGTCTCATCAACACTGAAAATTTGTTCCAGAAGATTTGTCGATTTTTTTTAGCCACTCAGGATATTGCTTTGCAGCCTCGGCATCACCATCAGCAGCCTATCCAGAAACATTCATGTTGTGAAATCCTGCACGATTCCAGAAATGTTGAAACCAACACCTGCTGCTAATCGGATAAGTCCTTTTAAATAATCGGGCCATCCGAGATTAGTCTTCCAGACTGTCAGATTAGACATTACACTTGTTTCATTGCATCTAAAGCTTAACCTGCAAACCCACTCTGAAGGACTTGTTTGTATGCCTTCTCAGTCCCTTCTGATTACCCTGAGGAAGATATTTAAAAGAAGCAGAGTGTCTAAGTTTAGGAAGCTATTATCTATCAGCTGAACTTAAGCACCTGGCATCTGAAAACACAAGTACCTCACTTGTCAAAGCCTGACTACTAGCTTATAACAGGGTGCCTAGTTTAAGGCAGCCAAAATGCTCCTATTTTAAGCCAGTTTTATAAAGATATGTTGGTGCTTACTTGCCTTTATAAAATACTAATGCAAGTGGTGCTTATTTGCCTTTATAAAATACTAATGCAAGTGGCACAGTTTGTGTCTTAACCTCAGATGCAGACATTTACAACTGCTCTAAGTCTGCAAGTACACATGATAAGGTAGAAGTAGCCTAATGTTTAGCACACTGGCTTAGTAACCAAGTCAACCAGGGTTCAGTTCCCACTAGCACTCCTTGTGGCCTTGGCAAGTCACTTAACCCTCCATTGCCTCAGAAGAAAGGCCTGGCAATCTACTTCCAGTCACACTGCCAAGAAAACCATTTTCTGCTGGGTCGCCAGGAGTCAGCAGTGACTCAAAGGCACACACTGCAGCATAATTAACATGCATTCTTTTGAACTCTGCCTACAATCTGCTCGGACAGTACCCCTAGCCACACCTGCTAGCAAAGTACATGCCTTCATGTAAATGTGCATACAGTCAAACCTCGGTTTTCGTATGCCCTAGTTTTCGTATGATTCGGTTTTCGTTGACTTTTTTCGTCAAGATTTTGTCCCAGTTTTCGTACATTGTCTCGGTTTTCATACAGTTGAAAATGAAGCACCATCTTGTGGCCAGAAGTGGGATTTTCTTTATTTTGATTCTCTTGCTGATTGACTGTCTTCCATATGCCAACAAGTCTTCAATAAAGGTAAAAGTGATGTTAAATGTTCATTTATCCATTTCATTAGTCATTTATATTTATTTTTCATTGTTTTCTGTATGTAAAAATATAGTTATTATCTATAAAATGTATTTTTTGTTAATATTTTTGGGTGTCTGGAACAGATTAATTGGATTTACATTATTTCTTATGGGAAATATTGCTTCAGTTTTCATACATTCGGTTTTAGTCAGACTTTTTCGAACGGATTAATCACGAAAACCGAGGTTTCACTGTAATTTTATGTGGTCGGTATTTTATAAGAAGCCATTAATGACATATAGGCATATTCATAGCTTTATAAAACGGCCTCCTAGGAGTCTAATCAAGGGCGGCTCAAGGCAGTCTACCAGCTGAGGCGAAGAATGAGATGGTGCCTCCCCCCACAGCTCCACCAAAGAGGAAGCCCCAGAGCAGAGGAACTCTTTGCTCAGAGCATCGGCCAGGAGGTTGCCCCAACAAAAAAGAAAGCAATTTATATTCCCAAGCAATATAATTTCAAAAAATCTTTGCATTCTCTTATTCAACTCAGCAAAAATAGCAGCAGTCTAATTATGTAGGCCTGGGACTCTAATATAAAAAATACTGACCTCTAACACCACACTCTGGACTGTCATGCAGTTAATGTAAAGATATATTTTGCATTGACAGAAAATTCCTCCCTCAGTAGTGGGTGTGGAGTAGAAAAAGTCCATTTTCTGAGAGAACTCACCATACAAAAAAAATTCTGATTTTGGTGTAATCCCAGTAAGAGTGACAAACTTTCTCCAGTACCAGGCATAGGTTTATGTCGCTCTTACTGGGATGTAAAACCATACCTACAAAAGTCATTCAGAACCTACAAAGCAAATCTACAATACCATAGCAGCACTAATTTATAGAAGTCACATAGAATGGGCCCTGCATGGCAAAAGGCAGCACCATAAATGCTGCAGTGAGCCCTTCAACATCAAGAGTCCTAGTGGGAAACTGAACAAGCAAGATTACCACAGATTACTACATAGAAACTCTATGCTAACAGAATACCTGGCCTTAAACACACATGCAGAACACATACAAACAACAATGCAGGCCCTTAGAAAGTACAGAATAAGTGACCACTAACTTAAAATAGAAATACTGTATGTAAACAAAATTTAAACTGAAACCCCAAAAAGCTACACGCTATATGCAGTGCAGTACCAGAGAAATAGAAACAGCAAAGCATTTCTCCCTGTGCTCTGCAAAATTTAAAGAGAACAGAGGTAAAACTGACATATTCCAATCAAAATTTTAAAAACAAAATTATTTTTTCTGCCTTTATTGGCTGGCCATTTTATTTTTCTGATCATGTTAGTCCCAGTTTCTGGTTTCTGCTTTCCTCTGTCTTTTGTTGACTACTTCCAGGGTCTCAGACTATCTGCCACTTCTTCTCTTTCATCTTTTTTCAGTTCCTCTCCTACATCCATCTCTTGCATTGACCTTTCTTTTCAACTTTCTTCCATTTATTTCCCTGCCTCTCTGTCTACTTAGATTTCACTCCTTCTTCTTACTATCCAGTCCCTATTCTCTCTCTTTTTACTGCTTTTCCCAGCCCTCGTATTCCCCATCCTATTATTCCCCAATTTCTCCTCTGCCCTCTTCCCCCTCTTGCAGCTACTCGTCTCTCTTTTTTCTCTCTCTAGCTCTCCTCCTCCAGCATCTCCTCTCTCTCCCCTCTTCCATCCAACATCTCAACTCTTTCTCTCTCCCTCCATCAATCTAGCATCTCCTCTCTGTCACTATTCACCCCTCCTGGTATCCAGTATTCTTTCTTCTGTGTCCCCCTCTCCCCCTCCCATGTCTAGCATCTCCCCTCTGTCTTCCTCCTCCTTGCCCTGTGTCCAGCATTTCCTGTCATCCTACTCCCCAAAGGGTCCAACATCCCCCTTTCTGGCCCTATCTCTCCTATGTCCCTATTCTTCCCCAACTGTGTCTGCAATCCCTTTACCATACTTCATCTAGCATTTCCATTCTCTTTTCCCCTCCCCCAAGCCAGTATCTTCCCCACACTCCATTCCAGAACCTCTCCTCTCTCCTCCCATCCTGATCCAGCATTTCTCTTCAGAACCCCCCCCCCCCCATACCATCCCCTTTCCCCTTGCTAGCATACTCTCTCTTTTCCCTCCCTCTATTCATCATGTCCACTTTTTTCCCCCTGGCCTGCATCCAGCATTACATCTCTCTTCTATCAGCTGCCACATCCCGGGATGTGCAGCAGCAACAGAAAAGCAGAGAGAAGGCACGGGACCTTTCACCACGCATGCACCACTAAAGGCTTCATTGGTCCCACCCTCAGAAACAGGAAGTGTATCTGCTGCATGACCCAGGAAGAAGCAGCATCAGGTCAGGTGGGACCAGGGCCAGGAGCTAGCATTGATGGGAGCCAAGTGAGGCCAACATTGCAGGGACATGTTGGCGCACTTTCTACAACTTTCAGATATTTGCTACCAGAGGCGACTGTCTCACTTGACCTAATAACCCCTGTTTGTAATGGATATTTACTGTAACCACATTCAGCCCTCTTCCGAAAATTCCTTCAGCGCCTACTTAGCTTCAAAACTTGTTCTCCAGCCAGGCAGACAGCTTTCCTTAACGGGAGATAAACCACTTTGCAATTTAAGCATACCCATTAATTCTAGTAAGACATGAATTTGTTTAAAGTTTATCATCCATCCTGATTACAAGCTTCAAGACCAAATCTCAGTATTTAACGTGTTAATGGCCCACATTAATGTTGTTTCTTCAGAAGATTAAATGTACCCTCCAACAATGGTCTTTTTGTGAAACCTTATTTTTCTAGCACTCACTGGCCTCTCTCCAAGGGCTCATGCAGTGTCTTGGCTAATGCAAATGGGAGTGAAACATCAAAGTATGCTGGTTTTGCTTCCCCTTGAACCTTTGAGCTGCTTCTTAGAGGGCACAAAGGAGAAAAAAAAATGATCTGCAAAGTTTCTTTCACTTCAGTACTTTTGTTCTGCTGTGTAACAGACTTAGAAGAGACCAGAAGATCCTCTTGAGTTTCCTGAAGTTTCTTTCCTCTTTGACATTAGCATGCTAATGCATCCATTTACTTTGTACGTCATTGTTGAGATCTTTAAAATAATCAGAAATGGTATCATTAATTTACTTGTTATTGCTGCGCTTTTTGAAGCTGTGTGGGGTTTTGATGATTTGCTCTTGCCTTATGCAGAACCTTTCTAATGGCTCCTCTCACATCATTCCACGTTTTATAAAACAAAAAGTGCACTAAGTTTTCAGTGTGCCTGCCTCTCTGTCCACTTGTGACACTGACTTCACAGCAAGAGATAATTAAGAGCTAGTTTAATAGCCTGCATTATTGCGCATTAATGGAGCTATTTACTAATAACACACATTAAAGTGCAATTATGTATGTTGATGCACTAACACGGGCTAATAAATCTAGCCCTAAATGTTATCATCAGAAAAAGGCTGAATAATTAAACAGAGCTGATCATGCCTGAGATTAGCTTCCATGTTGAAAGTCAATTCATGAGTGACTTGCTCTGTTTCAGCTGTAGCTTGAGTTTGCATACTACGGCCAAAATGGATGACGGAAGAAACTCTGAAAATTGCCCAGAAACGCACAGCAGCTAAAGCCAGAGGAGAAAGAAATCAAACATCAAAAACCTCATCTCTTCAATGACACAACATATAACAAACCAATGTAGTCATTGAAATTCTAACCAGACGCCAACCTGCTAACTATCCTCAATGTCCTTCTTTTCTCCTTTTTTTGTCGGGAACAACGAACATGAGAGGTGGGAAGAAAGCAACCATCTCCCTGTGTTGGAGGAACCATTTTATTCCAGAGAGCCTCAGTCCTCATAAACAAGTAGTACAAGCCCACACTTAAAACCGGGTGAAGGTAGCCAACAACACCAAACCACCACCTATTTAACTTAACTGAAAGGCAATAATACTCCAAACCGTGCTGGAACCGGAGGTAGATGATGAAGAAAACTATCCCTCCGTTTCATCAACAGACACCAGCAAGCACCACCCCCTGCTTAAATTATATGCAAACTGAGTCTTTGGAGCCAAGTAAAACACTTCTCATTTTGATGGTTGAGGAGTTTGAGAATAGATAATACATAGTCCATTATGACCAGTTGCATAAGCTTTAACTAGAAGGTCGCTGATGTTACTAGGCGTATTTACTGTGTTTAGGCGAAAGTCAGCACGGTGACGCCAATGGATTACTGAGACCTTCATTGCATGTAGTTGCTATTTGCATAATTTGAAAAAAGAAGATTTGGAAAAGATTTGAGATTTCAGTCTTTCCTTTGGTTAATAATAAAAGACTAATTTAGTTACAGTTGATTATCAAAGAACAAAGCACCAGTCATTGATAGCATTCCCATAGAAGTATTACAGCAATCTGATGCAGCTGTTACTGTACTTACAAGGCTCTGCCAAGAAATATGGAAGACAACATCATGGCCAACTGACTGGAAAAGATCTGTGTTTATACCAATACTAAAGAAAGGTGATCCAACTGACTGTGGAAATTATCGCACAGTCGCTCTGATCCCACATGCCAGCAAGATTCTACTGAAGATTATTCAAAAGAGACTACAACCATACCTGGAACAAGAACTACCTGAAGTGCAAGCAGGGTTCAGGAAAGGACGAGAAACGAGAGACTTCATTGCGGATGTGAGATGGATCCTTGAAAAGACTAAAGAATACCAAAAGCATATCTATTTGTGCTTTATCGACTATAGCAAGGCTTTTGACTATGTAAACCATGAGAAACTCTGGACCACATTAAGAAGCATGGGTATACCAGAACACCTGATCGTACTCTTGCACAATCTGTACATTGATCAAGAAGCAACAGTTCGAACTTAACAAGGAGAAACAGAATGGTTTAAAATAAGCAAAGGTGTAAGACAAGGCTGCATACTTTCCCCTTACCTGTTTAATTTATATGCAGAACATATCATCAGAGAAGCAGGATTGTATGAAGACAACAGAGGTGTGAAGATTGGTGGAAGACTCATCAACAACCTTCGCTATGCTGATGATACCACATTACTGGCTGAAAGTGAAGATGATCTGAAACATTTGCTTCTCACAATCAAAGAACATAGTCTCAAAATGGGCCTGCACCTTAATGTAAAGAAGACAAAGATCATGACAACTGGCATAATCAACAGGTTCATCGTTGAAGGAGAAGAAATTGAAATCGTGAACAACTTTAACCTACTTGGATCAACTATCAGTAAAGAAGCAACAAACAGTCAAGAAATCAGACGACGCATTGCTCTTGGCACAATGGCTATGAAAGACCTAGATAAGATTCTCAAGAGCAGAGATGTCTCTCTCCATACAAAGATTTGACTTGTTCAAGCCATGGTTTTTTTCAATAACATCATATGGATGTGAAAGCTGGACAGTGAAAAAGATAGACAGGAAGAAAATTGATGCCTTTGAATTATGGTGCTGGCAGCGAATACTGTGTATACCATGGACTGCCCAAAGAACAAACCAGTCGGTACTAGAGGAGATCAAACCTAAGCTTTCTTTAGAAGCTCAGATGACAAGACTTCGACTTTCATACTTTGGACACATCATGCGAAGAAAGATATCATGCTTGGCAAGATAGAAGGTCAATGCAAAAGAGGAAAGCCAGCAGTGAGATGGATCGATACAATAACAGCAGCTAAGGGTACCAGTCTGTCAACAATGAGCCGCCTGACTGAAGACTGAACACAATTTAGGATAGCTATCCAGAGGGTCGCCATGAGTCAACTCCGACTCGACAGCACTTAACAACAACAACAGCTGGTGATTTGCAACACTGTCATCTCTAGGTTTTGTCTTTGTTGAAGTTAATGAGCTTTTCCATCGTTGACTTCCACAGATGTAGTCAATTTAATTTTTGTACAATCCAGTGAGCCAAGTCCATGTGAACAGTCACCACATGTGTTACTGGAAGTAGGGGCTTGAGATCAGCCTTTCTCCAGCTCATTTCTATTGCCAAGCCCATATTTTCCAACCACTTTGCCTTAGTCTTCTTTGTTCCCAACTTTTGCATTCCGGTTCTCCATGACTATCAGGATAACTTGTTTGCATTCCTGTCAACTTCAACTTCTACTTGTTCATAGAACTGAATATTGCATCTGTTGTTGCTACATATACCTGAATGCTAGTTGTGCTAATGGGCATTCCTCATAGACAAATAGTAATTCAATGTTGACAGACTGCACTACATTTCATTACAGTTCTTGAAAGTTTTTCCTAATTATAAATGCAACACCATTTCTTCTTTCTCTTTCATTTCTGGCGTAGTATACCGTGTCATTTATCAGATTCAAAGTGCCCAATGCCAGTCCATTTCACTTCACTGACACAAAACAGATAGAGTTGTACACATTCCATTTTATTCTTGACCACCTCCAGCTTCCTTTGGCTCATGCTTCGTATGTTCCATGTGCAGCTACATCAGCAGTCAGTTGTCATGAAGGCTTAGTTCCAATCACATCATAAATGCTGACTTTACTCTGAAAAGTCTTCAGCTCTTCCCTAATAGTTCATTGAGTGCCTTCTGACCTAAGAGGCTCATCTTCCAGCACTGTAGTGCAATTTATTTGGTTGTGACTATCCATTGGGTTTTTGTTGCAGGATATAGAAGTAGATTGTCAGGCCTTTCTTCCACACAGGTAATATCACTGGTGTTGCTGCTGTCAGAGAAATGTGATCCTCTGCCACCAATACTGTCCCATTCTGCTGCTGCACAGATGGGTGGTTAGTCTTAATCTGGCACCTTAGCTGAAACCCTGCTACCGATAGCATTGCTCTCTGCATCACGGATGACTACAAGCCCTTGTGGCATAACAAGTCACAAACCAAGCAAGGGAATATTTAAAAATGTGACGTGGCATTTTAGAAAGAACATCCAAGTTAAATCGGGGACTCCAAGGTGGAATGTGCAGAAAAACTCCAGAGACATCTATATCTCCAACCAATTGTAGGAACATAAATGTCCCCAGGGTGAACATCCATGCCATTGGCTACCTAGATGTCCTCGTTAGGAAAGTATAGGGTGGAGACATCTATCTCATGCAAGCTAGCATAAGGGGACATCTGATGGCACAGCAAAATTAAAACATGTGCTCCCATTCTCTGTCAGTGTTTGGAGACATATTGTAAAATAAAGGGGGTGTTAGTGTTGCTTCATCTCCATATTCTCCAGACATTTTGCTTGACTAAATAAGGACTTTTCAGATGCCTATTCATGCCTGGAGCAAGAATAACCTTAGGCACAACTCTGGACATCCAGGATATTTCTGAGATCAGACGGGGAGTCCAGGTTCTTGAGAACACCCCAGCCATGCCTCTGCCATGCCCCCAACTAGACTGGATGTTCTCACGCTGGGGACGTCCATAGACCCGGCTTCTAAAATGGCTCTGGAGACATCTCTGTGCTTTGTACATCTCTATGCCCATTTCAGACATCCAAAGCATGAATATGGCTTCCAAAATACTCCCATAATATAATAACGTAGTATAGATAAAGATCAGCATGGTCCATGTTGTCGCCCAGTAAGGTGCCAGAATTGTAGAATTGTACATGTCACTCCAGGCAGTTTACCCTTCTCCATTTATAAGTTATTTACATTTCTTTTGATTGCATCCTCTTGCTGTGTAGTGATCCTCTGTGTCTGTCCCATGCCTATTTAAATTCCATCACTTTTTTGCTCCCACCACCACTTTTGGGAGGGCATTTCAGGCATCCCTACCACCCTTTCCGTGAAAAGGTATTTCCTGATATTCCTTTTAAGTTTACCTCCTTGCAGCTTCATTTCATGTCCTCTAGTTCTACAGTTCCCCATCTTTGAATAAGTTTGTTTATTCATTAATACCCTTTAAGTTTTAAATGTCTCTATCCACCCCATACCTCCGTCCAGCGCTGACTGCTCTTTCCCTGCTGCTGCCACCCTCTGTTTTTTTCAAGGTGGCGCCAACAGCAGGGAAAGAGCAGACAGCGCTGAACGAAGGTATGGGGAGGAGGAGGGGGCATGCGCCCAATCTAAAAGGCGCTGGCACATTAAGCAGATCTGTCCCTCCCTGCTCTGACATTGCGTTGGAGGAGGGAGGGACCAAACCTGCTTAAAGTGCTGCGAAAAGGCTTGGGGGGCGCATTTTGGCTGCCTGCTATTGTCCTGCCAGCGGCGGCATGGCAACAGCAGACAGCCAAAATGCACCCCCCAAACCTTTGCGCCCTGTGTGGCTGCACCACTTGCACAGGGCTAGGTACAGTCCTGTTTACACACCAAGGAACTAAAAGACAGCAAGAACCAACAGCACAGTTTGTAAAACTTAAATTATAACTCATTTTTATTTTGTTGTTATAAACTGCGTTATGGTTCTTGCTTTTTCTCTTTTTCAACATATATTTTGCATCCACGGTTGGTGCAGAGCAGAACCAGGACATTCACCCACAGAATATTTTTAAAAAAATCTGATTCTGATCATCTCACTAACAACAACAATCACTATTCTCCAGTACCAGGCATATTGTGAACTAATACAAAACCCTACAACAAAGAGCAAACCTACCATACCATATCAGCACCAACTTCCAAAACTCACATAAGGAGCCCATCCAAAAAAAGCATCACTGTAAATACTACAGTGGGCCATGGAACATCCATACACCTATTTGAAAAGCTGAACAAGTCAAATTGCTACAGTACACTATAGATCATTATGTACAAACTCCATGTTAACAGAACACCTGACCTCAGTCACACACTCACAACATCGACCCTCACCAAGTACAGAAGAAGTAATCACAATCTAGAGTAAAAATAAACATATGTAGACAAAATTTAAACTGAAACCTCAAGAAGCCAGAGTCCACATGCAGTGCAACATCAGATAAATAAGAGCTGTAGTTCCCCAATACAGTGTAAAAATATAAAGATAGCACAAAGTCCAATCACTAAAATTAAATAAAATTATTTTTTCTACCTTTGTTGTCTGACCATTTTATTCTCTGATCATGCTGGTCCCCATCTGAGGCTTCTGCTTTCCTGTCTTCTCTTATCTCTCTTTCTGTGGTCTATGGTCCATCTGCCATTTCTTATCTCTTATTTTGTTTTCTTCACTTCCTTCCATCAGCCCATTTCCAGTTCCAGTAACCCTCCCCTGTATCAGCCCCCTTTCCAGTCCTCCCCTTCCAGTACCTTCCAATTTTATTCTCTGATCATGCTGGTCCCCATCTGAGGCTTCTGCTTTCCTGTCTTCTCTTATCTCTCTTTCTGTGGTCTATGGTCCATCTGCCATTTCTTATCTCTTATTTTGTTTTCTTCACTTCCTTCCATCAGCCCATTTCCAGTTCCAGTAACCCTCCCCAGTATCAGCAAGCTTTCTAGTCCTCCCCTTCCAGTACCTTCCAATGTCAACCACCTTGCATTCCCATAACTGCCACTGGTGTCCATTCCCTTCCAGTCCCCCTCCTTCCCCACTGTCCAGGCTCTTCTAGTCCAAATACCATCCCAGGTATCAGCTCATGTCCACTCTCACTGTCACCCTCCCAGTCAGCTCCCTTCCAGTCACCCTACCCTCTGCCCATCCCCCTTCCAGTGCCATTTGGACATATCAGCTCCCTTCCAGCTTCCTCCCTATTACCCAGCCACCTACTACTCCCATCCCCAAGTGTCAGCTCCCTTCCATTTCCCCTTCAGTACATCCCAGCACCCTCAGCTCATGTCCACTCTCACTGTCACCCTCCCAGTCAGCTCCTTTCCAGCCCCCTCCTTCCCCTGTGTCAGCTCCCTTCCTGCCCTCTCCTTCCCCTGACAGACCCTCTCAGTATCTGCTCCCTTCCAGTCCTATTCTACCACCCTCCCGATTCAGCCCATTTGTAGCCCTAGCCCCTAGTTTTCTTCCAGGGCCAGCAGCACCCTCCTCCCCTCACCCATTAGCCCATTTCCAGTCCCAGCCCATTTCCAGTCCTATCCCCCTTATCAGCCCATTCCAGTCCTAGTCCCCCAATCAACCCATTACCAGTCCTAGCTCATTTCCAGTGCTAGCCCCCCCATCAGCCCATTACCAGTCCTAACCCCCCCCCCAGTAAGTCCATTTCCAGTCCTAGCACCCCAATCAGCTAATTTTCTGTCCTAGCCCCCCTAATCAGCCCATTTCCAGTCCTAGCCC
The DNA here is from genome assembly GCA_033557465.1 of Ichthyophis bannanicus. Lineage (NCBI taxonomy): Eukaryota > Metazoa > Chordata > Amphibia > Gymnophiona > Ichthyophiidae > Ichthyophis > Ichthyophis bannanicus. The sequence continues at coordinate 554,176,808 of CM066033.1, forward strand.
CCTGATAGCCCATTAGCAGTCCTAGCTCCCCCCTTAATCAGCCCATTTCCAGTTCTAACCCCCCCATCAGCCCATTTCCAGTCCTAGCCCCCCAATAGCCCATTAGCAGTCCTAGCCTCCCTCCCGCAGCCCATTTCCAGTTCTAACCCCCCCCCAGTCAGCCCATTTCGAGTCCTAGCCCCCCATAACCCATTAGCAGTTCTAGCCCCCTTCCCGATTAGCCCATTTCCAGTTCTAACCCCTCCATCAGCCCATTTCCAGTTCTAGCTCCCCCTATAGCCCATTAGCAGTGCTAGCCCCCTCCCGATTAGCCCATTTCCAGTTCTAACCCCCTCATCAGCCCATTTCCAGTCCTAGCCCCCCCCCCAAATAGCCCATTAGCAGTCCTAGCTCCCCCTCCCAAACACCCCCCCCAGCCCAGCTCCAGACCTTTAGGGAACTGGGGGGGGGGGGGGACCGGCTGCAAACGCTGCTGCTGCTGCAGCATGAAGTGCCCCGCGGCGGCCGCCTTCCTGGGAGAGCCCTTACAGACCTCTCCCTCTCCCCCCCCCCGCACCAGCTCAGCTCTGCCGAGCCGGGCAAAGGGACAGTGTTTCCCTTTCATGTGGCTCTGTTAAAGCTGAGCCCGCGGCGCTGATGGGAAACAGCATTTCCTGTTTCCCATCAGCACCGTGGGCTCAGCTTTAACAGAGCTGCGCGAAAGGGAAACACTCTCCCTTCACGCAGCTCTGCAGAGCTGAGCCAGGGGGGGCGGTCTGTGAGGGCTCTCCCAGGAAGGCGGCCGTCGCGGGGCACTTCATGCTGTCGCTGCCGCCACCAGCAGCAGCAGCTTTTGCAGCCGGGTTTTTTGTTGGTTTTTTTAATTATTATTTTGAAGGCTGAGGCGGTCTTTTTGAGGGCAATTTTACCGCCTTCAAAAAGATGCCGCCTGAGTCAACCACCTCATTCGGCCTCATTATAGAGCTGCCCCTGTCTCTATCATATCCCCCCATCTCTCCTCTTTTCTAGGCTATACATAGTTAGGTCTTCAAATCTTTTTTCATATTCCTTATGGTGCAGGCCCCACATCATCTTGGTCACCTTCCTCTGAACTATTTCAAGTCTTTATATCCATTGTAAGGTACGGTCTCCAAAACTGAACACAATACTCTAAATGAGGCCTCACCAATGACCTGTACAGGGGCACTAATACCTCCTTCTTTCTGTTGGTTATTTCTCTCTATACAGCCTGGCTTTGGCTACCACCTTGTCACACAGATACTGTAATCTCAAGGTCCCTCTCTTGGTCCACACACACCAGCCTCTTGTCCTCAATCATGTACATTTCCTTTGGGTTACTGTATCCCAGGTGCATCACTCTGCACTTTTTTGCATTAAAACTCAATTGCCAAGCATTTGACCATTCTTCTAATTTTTGTAGATCTTTTCTCATGTTGTCTACTCTCTGCAAAGTGTCCACTCTGTTACATATCTTTGTATCATCTGCAAAAAGGCAAACTTTACCTTTTAACTCTTCGGCAGTATCACCCACAAAGATATTGAACAGTAGCGGTCCCAGGACCAATCCCTGAGGAACTCCATTACTCACACTTCTTTCTTCAAAGTGAGTTCCATTTACCACTATCCTATATAGTCGGTCAATTATCCAGTTCACCACCTTGAAATCCAACCCCAGGCTGCTCAGTTTATTTAAGTCTCCTATGAGGAAGAGTATCAAAGGCTTTGCTGAAATCTAAGTAGACCACATTCATCGCATGCCCTTGATCTAGTTCTCTGTTCACCCAGTCAAAGAAATCAATCAGATTTGTTTGGCACAATCTTCCCCTGGTAAATCCATGTTGCCTCAGATCTTGCAACCCATAGCTTCCAGAAAAAACACTATCTTTTCTTTCAGCAGTGCCTCCATCAGTTTTTCCACCACTGAGGTAACGTTTACCAGCCTGTAGTTTGCCACCCCTTCTCTGTTGCCACATTTTTGAAGAGGGAACACGTTGGCCCTTCTCCAATCTTGTGGCATCTCCCCAGTGCCCAGGGATCTATTAAACATGTCTTTTAAAGGTTCTGCTAAAACCTCCCTGAGTTTCTTCAATATCCAAGATATATCTGATCTGGTCCCATGGCCTTGTCTACTTTCAGTTTTGTAAGCTGTTTACAAATATCTTCTTCTGTGAATGATGTTACATCTATTCCATTCCCCTTGTTAACTTTGTCAGCCATGCATGGCCCTTCTCCAGGATTTTCTTTTGTGAAAACGGAACAGAAGTATTTGTTTAGCAATTCCGCTTTTCCCTTATCACTTTCTACAAATCTGTCCTCAGCATCTTTGAGTCTTGCAATTCCACCTCACTCCTTTGTCCTTTCCCCAAGATCCCTGAAAAAATGTCTTGCCACCTCTCTTCACATCTCTAGCCATTTTTTCTTCCACGAGTGCTTTTGCCATTCTAATTTCTCTTTTTGCATCTTTCAGCTTAATCTGGTATTCTTTTCTGTGTTCCTCTTTTTGTGATTCTCTGAAAATTGTGAATGCTGCCATTTTTGCTTTTATTTTTACAGCCATTTCTTTGGAGAACCATATTGATTTCCTTTTCCTCTTGCTTTTTTGTACTTTCCTTACATATAGATCTGTTGCCCTTGTTATGGCCTCTTTCAGTTTAGCCCGCTGCCTTTCCACTTCCCTTATCTCCTTCCACCTTTCCAGCTCATCCTTCAGGTACTTTCCCATTTTACTGAAGTTAGAACATTGTTGAAATCTAGGACTTTGAGTTTGCTGCGATTGGACTCTGCCTTGACTTTTACCTCAAAACATACAATGCGTTGGTCAATGTTGCTCAAGTGGGCACCCACCAGGACATTAGAGATACCGTCTCCATTAGTGAGCACCAGATTCAGCATTGACCCTTCCTTGGTGGGTTCCTTCACTAGTTGCCTAAACAGTGTCTCTTGTAGGGTATCCATGATCTTCCTACTTCTTTCCATTTTTGCAGATGGAATACTCTAATCCACATCTGGCAGATTAAAATCCCCCAGTATCCCCACCTTCCTTTTTTTTTGCTCCTTTGCAATATCTTTGATCAAGTCTCTGTCCATTTCCTCTATTTGTGTTGGAGGTCTGTAGACAACACTAGCATGGATGGTAGTAACATCTCCTCTTTCCAAACCAATCTGCAGTGCTCTTTCTTTCCCCAAGTCCCCTGCATTTCAGCTGCTTTAATATTGTTTCTGACATAGAGGATTTCTCTTCTTCCTTTCCTGCCCTCTCTAGCCTCCTCAATAGATTATATCCAAGTATGGCAATGTCCCATTCATGAGACTCATTAGACCATGTTTCCGTGATGGCCACAATGTCCAAGTCCATTTCCACCATCAGGACTACCAGGTCAGAAACCTTTTTACCTCGACTGCGAACATTTGTGATCATTATCTTCCAGCAAAGTTTGGTAGGCTTGCCTCCATGTTCCTTGGGTTGTATTCGTGATTCCTCTTCCCTTGTGTTATTGATGCATGAGTTAAAAATTTGTCTTTCAATATTTTTACCATTACTATAATACTTATTTATTTAACAGTTTTTCTATACTGCCCCTTCCTGCGATCAGGGGTGGTTTACAATGAACTATAAATGCAATGATACATGGAACATATCAACTATTATATATAATACATATAACTACCCACTGTTGACCTCATCTCTACTATCTGTATATAGTTATATGTACATAGTTCTCCAAAGTTAAAAGTTTTAAGTTTTAATTGTTAATGTATATAGTTCACGCTATGTTCATTGTAAAAACAGAACTGTCTTTCTGTTCCCCTAATCTGTTATATGTAAACCGCACCTGATCACTGGAAGGTCGTGGTATATAAAAGTTTGTTAAATAAAATAAATAAATAAAATAAACTATTGTAAATTGAAACTAAGAACTTGGATAAACAATGAACTATATATATACCAGTGGTTACTTATACATATGTATAGTGAGCTGGAGGTGACATTCCACTCTTCATCTCCTTTCCCTAATTTAAATGCCTGTCTTCATACTGGCTGATTTTTTTTTCATCTAGGATCTTTTTCCTGCTACAGAAGGATGTACAGGTAGATCATTACATTATAGCTTCTTATTGTTCCATCTAGTTTCCCAGCCGCCTATATATCTAAAGCCTTCGGCCTCAATAAACGCCAGTGACTAGCCGCGAGTATAGTGCCTAGCCGTCGGTGCTGAACACTAAACCCAGATATTCAATGTCGGGGTCACTGCACGGCCTCCACCACCACCGCATAACTAACCAGGCAGAAGCTACACCTAGCTTTATCCATGTGTCATTAACTGGGTAGCAGTGCAATATTGTCACTACCCGGTTAGCAAATGCTGCCACACACAACACACCCCGCAATGTCCTGATGTTAAGTGGTTAGCATCGGGACATCTGGCGGCATTAGTAGGGGATATTCAGCGGCACTAACCATGTTAGTGCTGTTGAATATCCAGTTTAGCAGCATTTACACGGTTTACGGGTCTGTAAATTGTGTAAATGCCTTTGAATATCAGGCGTGGGCAAGAGGAGGGAGGGACTAAGTGGCAAAGTCTCTTGTTAACAAACGTGGCAGTAAACTGTCAGGCCGAAGCAGAAAACTAGCGCAGCCTTTAAGCACAGATGATGCCACATGCGGAAAAGAGACGGATGCCCGCGTAAACAACAAAGGAAAAACTAGCACACAATTAACGCCAAGGGTATTAAAATGTATTTAAATCATAGGCAAATGAGTTGCACATAATGAAATGGTATTCAAACACTGGCTGTGCCCGATGCAGAGAAATGCATAGAGGAAAAATGGCTACTCCTAGCCCTGTGCGGTGCATCCTGGAATGCACCAGGCGAGGTCAGACTGTGATATATTTATATGGCACCATGTGGGGCCAGGTGTCACCATTTTTCAAGAAGGCAGCACTCCTGCTCATTTCTAAAGGTACCAGGAGGGGGGTAGAGAGTTCGGGGCCACTGAGCCACCAGATATATTTTTAGTTGGGTGGGTGGGGGGTTCAGAGCCACCAGTTATATTTTTGGGCCACCAGATATTCACTTTCTGTCGGGGGGCACCGACACCAGATGATCCAGGCATCAGAGAAAGCCCCTGATGCCATCATAATACTGTCGGGGCTCATATGCAAATTAGCTATGCGGTGCCCCTGTTTATCTGGGAGAGCATGCAAAACTAGCGCCGACTTCTTTGTGCATGTGTTTGGCTTGCTCTCCCAGTTTAATGCCGCCATTTTGCGAAAGGTTTAATGTGTGGCTCATTTGCATATGAGCCCCTTTCTGCATGCCGGTGCTGAAGTTGCACGCTATGAGTATGGTGCAGTTAGGCGCAAAAAGTTGATAGAGAGCAACTTCAGTGCTGGCTTTCTGCATGAGTTTGACTTCCTGAGCCAGAGACCCCTGCTAACTACAATCCAAAGATCTTTAAAAAGCCGTGTTTTGGAGAACAGGCTGAATATTTAAATTATATTTTCTTTTGGAGGTAGGTAATTCCTATATTGCACCCATAGTTTCTCTAAGGCTAAAGGAACCTACATAGACTTATGCAATTTTGAAGAGGGAACAATGTTAAGCACAGACAGTAAATATAGCAGGGTAGTGAATTAAGAAAGGCAGATAAAGTATAACAGCTAGAAGTAATGTCTAATTCTGCATTTTTACGGGATCGTTGTAGGAGGGGTGGTAGTTCAATGCTAATGATTGTTTAGTTTAATTATCAACATCTTGGTGGGGCATAAGGCCAAAGGTTTATCTAGGGTGCCCAGTAACTTTGTGCCAGTCCTAATACCAGCTATGTGTCTACGTAAGAGTAAAACTGGAACAGTATGTATAATTTAGAGGTTTTCAGAGTTTCATTTTACAAATCTTAATTTCTCTTAACCATCTTGAAATTAATGAGAAAAAAGGTGTAGTCCCACCATGGAACAGCTGGGTTTACATAGCATGTCTGAACTCTTTACACTGGCATAGATCCAAATTTACATAGCGCTTCCATTCTGCCTGTTTTACAGATGATGGGAAGCAGTAAGCACGACGTTGAAGGGTTTTATGAGTTTTTCCTTATTTATATACAAGACCATTTTATAGAGCTCTGAGTTACAACCCCGTCTAGCCACGATGGAAATTAAAAGAAAGGTTGATTTCTCCCAATTATCCAAGACAGGCATAAAATAAACGCTTAGCAAGAACTCATCTGTCAGCTACCTGGTATGCCTTCTCTCAGACATGACGTGATAATTATGAATTTGCTTCTTCAGACTGTCATTACCGTGAAGAGATGGAAAAAAGATGGTAAACTAGGTCCTGGGTGCACCCATCAGCATCTTAAGGAGCCACAGTGGGGCTTGCATGAGGAATGCTTCATCTTGGATGAAGTGTGGAAAAAAATAATTTTGCATAAGTTAAGCACTCAAAACTGTGCCACACTATAGGAGAAATGTTTGTGTTACATGGAGTGCGTGAAGAGCTGCATGTTTGTCTTGTAAAGGGCTATACATTTAGGTGGCACCGATATTTTTCTAAAATACACAAGCAATGGATGCAGAACTATGTGTCTCTGTGTTACTACTGCTCCAACATATTTAGATAGCGCTACAAGGTGTGCAAACACACAACACTATACAGACACATAAGAGAATCCCTGCTTTAGGGGAGGTGGCTTACAGTCCAGTTGAGAGATACAGTAGATGAAAAACAAATAAGAGGCTTTAGGTTAAGACTGGGAAGAACTAAACTAGGCGGATTATGAGGGCGACTTTATTAACCATTTCCATGTGTAAAAGATCTCTTATAAAACTAGATCACATGTAAAAGTACGCATGATGCAATTAGGCGTCTACTTGTGCCTGACTTTAGAGTAAGCATATTCAGGGGAGGAGTTAGGGAGGAGCATGGGCGGAGTCACAATTTATGCGTGTACTTTATGCACTAATATTTAGTCCTGCCTCTGAGGAATGTGCCTCTATTTGTGCAAGATTTGTACTAGTATTTTATAAAGACACATAGGCATCTGTCTGCCCTTATCAAATAGGCTGCAAATAGGCTCCTATGTGGCCTTCAGACATAGAGCCCTGTCATAAAATAACCCTCCACATGTGGAATTAATTGACAAAGGGGTATATACAACCGAGTGAGGCTGCAAGGAACAAGGCTTCTTAAGAGCCAGAGGGATTTTTATTAAGAAACATGCCAGTATCTGTGTTGTGTCCCGAAAAATGGTGCAGACATCTGCCCTAACTTTCGGGGCATGTGCATCTGTCTCGCTGCTGTTAGCATGGTGTTAACGCACCACACTAGGCTAACCAGTGTGCGGGTGCATTTGCTGCCACCCATCGAGGTAGCATTAAGTGCACACATGTTAACACTACCTTCATAGTTAGCGAGCACCCCAGTCGCCTGTGCTGACCCTGAAGCACCATCCACGCCCATGTTCCACCCACAACTCTCCCAGCCTCTGCCAGATCACATGCTACCCAGATAGCATGGGACTTTTAACACAGGGCCCTGCACTAACCTTTAATGCAAGGCACTTACTGCTCGCTACCAGTTAGCACACATTAGTAAACATGCCCCTAAGTTCTGCACCCGTAGTTTGAGTAGCACTATACTGGAATACCCTAAATTAACATCCTCACTCATCAGTATTGCAATCTTGTCTGCTGTAGTCCTCTGCTATTTTAATCAGTTCATTAGAAAAAGAATCATTAGCTGGGACTCACTGAAAGACAGGGACCATTTAAGCTAACTGAACAAAAATGAAAGAAATGAGGACTCTGCCCCACAAACAGTCTAAAAGAGAAATGGATGGATGGATGGATGGATGGTACTGCGGGGAGCCTCCAAATGGCTTCTGAAGAGCTGGAAAGGCTAGGCAGAGAGTGGGAGCACCAGGGGCCTTTTTAAAACAATAAAATTTACAAAAGCAAGTTTGCCTCTTCCACTATCCTAAAGCAGGGCAGGTACTACCTCTTTCGGTGCCCTGTGCAAGTGATTTCCCTGCCCCCCCCCCCCCCTAAGTGGATTCCAATGGAGAACTTTGCAAGCCTCTCTTTTGCCCCAACAAGATGAACATTTTCCGTGTGTGTCTGGAGTAGCAAAAATGACAGAGGCAGGTGGCATCTTACAGACTAACCAATTTATTAACTACTACTACTAATCATCTGTATAGCGCTACAAGGTGTACGCAACACTGTACATAAAGATGCAAGACACAGTCCCTGCTCATCAGAGCTTACAATCTAATCAAGACAAAACACAATGAAACTGGGGACTAGAGTATGGTGAGATTACACTTAAGTAATGGACAAGAGAGCGAGGAGCATCAGGATCAAAAGCTGCTTCAAAGAGTTGGGTCTTCAGCCTGGATTTAAATAGGGCTAGAAAAGGGGCCCAACGCACAGACCCAGATAGATTGTTCCAGGCATATGGAGCAGTGAGATGGAATGAATGAAGTCTGGAGTTGGCAACGGCAGAGAAGAGCACAGATAAAAGGGAACTATTGGAGGAGTAGAGTTCCCGAGGAAGGGTGTAGAGTAAGATAAGAGAGGAAAGAGAGTGAGGACCGCAGGATGAATGCACTTGTAGGTCAGTAGGAGAAGTTTGAACTGGATGTGGAAACTGATAGGGAGCCAGTGAAGTGACTTGAGAAGAGATGTTACATGAGGATAGTGACACTGGAGGAAGATAAGCCGTGCAGCTGCGTTTTGAACAGATTGAAGGAGAGAGAGATGATTCAGAGAAAGACCAGTGAAAAGCAGGTTACAATAGTCAAGGCGGGAGGTGACTGATGAGTGGATAAGGGTCTTAGTTGTGTGAGTACAGAGGAAGGGACGCATTTTGCTGATGTTATAGAGAAAGAAGCGACAGGTTTTAGCCATGTTGGATGTGCCCAGAGAAAGAGAGAGTAGAGTCAAAGAAGACCCCCAAGGTTGCGAGCTGAGGAAACAGGGATGAGTGTAGTGTCATCCCAGAAACAGAGAAGGGAGGAAGGGGGGAGGTGGGTTAGGGGGAAAGATAAGCAGCTCAGTTTTGGCTATGTTCAATTTATCACGTCGCCCGCTCCCTAACCTTGAGGGTTTAAGGAGGGGTTGCCTTGTGATGCCCTGGAGGCAATTAGTTGTAGTTGTGTTTAGTGCTTCGAGCAGTAAGGCATGGCAAAGAGAAATTTATTTTTCATGAGGTTTATTTGCCAGTTGTGCAGTTCAAATGGTAGAGACGGTGCAGAAGTATAAATCCAAAACAACAGTAAACTTGCAATGCTGTGCTATATTCAGGAATTCACATTCCCTTCATGTGATCCAATCAAAAAAAGGGTGAGACAGAAAAGTTCCTACAACAGTAGTGCTCCTGTTATAGCAATCACTGGTACATTGACTCATTCACTTTCTACCAGCTTCTTGTATAGGACGAGTTAAGTGCCTCTGCTATATTGCTTCATATAACAGGTAAACTTTTCCCCTTAATTGTCTTTCTCAATTAAGCATGTAGAACAGTCCATTAACATATCCTCTTCGGAGGAAGGCAGAGAATTAGAAATAGGCATTTCATTCTTTACAGCCAATAACTGGTTCTGGAGCACTGTAGTTAAAACTTGCCTTATGTTCTAAAAACTCTCTGAACTCGTGGAGAAGTGATTCAGCTGGTGACTTCCCTTCACTTAGCTGGTGTTCCTTTTCTCCCGTGAGCAATTGTTTGCTGAGCCTCTCTATCTCAGGCTGATTAGCATATTTGTTTGTGTCAGGAAAACAAACATTCAATGTGCTGCTAACGTTATCTCCCCACCTTTCTCTACACGTGGGTGCTGTGCTTAGATACTTTGCAGTAATAGGAGAGTCTTTAAAGAGACATTTAAAAGCACTGACGTCAGCTCTTTCCTGGCTAGGTTCTTCAGCTAGCTTGTAAGAATATTCACTTTTATTCAAAGCTTCTCCTTGCTGAAAACAGCTGCCACCATTTTGTCTGACTTGGCTTTTAAAACTAGGGCACACTCTCTCTGGCTTTGGAGCATAACACTTATCCACTACTTCTCCCCCACTGGGTACCTTGTATAGAAGCTTTCCCTTGGAGAATTCTTTGTCCTTCTGCCTTTTATTCCATAGCTCTGCCTGGTCCTGTAGCCTTGGATCTCTCAGCGTTCTGAAAGTATTCTGCCTCCAGCAGTTCCTTTCCTCCTCTGAGTCTTCCAGCACGCTACCTGCTAGTTGCAGGACTATTGGAGGAATCACAGCAGCAAAGATATTTCCTTCCAGATTTTCCCTCTGAAACTCTTGTTTCTCCTTCTGGAAATTCTCTCCGTCCCTGTTGTTCTCTTGGCTTCTCTCTTAGCCTCTGTGGCTCTCCTAGTTTCTTTTGCTCTCTTTCACTTCCTGGTTTCTGACTATTTAACCAGGTGCTTCTAGCTTGCACTGCCCGCCTCCTCTTGGGGCGTGCCCAATCAAGAGCTTTACTACTCCCTTCCCCCGAGGTGAGTTGTTCTGCTTGATTAGTTCTGAGTTTTTTTCTTTCTGCAGAGAAATCCCTGCTTTCTCCTGCAGTACCGGCTTCTACCACCGGATGCTTATCTGTGTCCATCGGTTCCTGGGGAGCTACTGGGTCACAGATCCCCCCCCCTTTAAGATATCACGGGCTGGCTGTATCTCATCCGCACAGCTCGTGATACGACTCAACGCATCCGCGTTTTTATGGAGTTTCCCAGTTCTGTGCTCCACCTGGAATTCGAATGCCTGGAGGGCCATAAACCACCGCGTTAGCCGAGAGTTGTGGTTGTACATTTGATGTAACCACTTTAATGGTGCGTGATCGGTGATTAAAATAAACTTTCGTCCTACCAGGTAAAAACGCAGAGCATCAATAGCCCATTTTATGGCTAAACATTCCCGTTCGATGGTGGAATAATTTCTCTCCACTGGTGCCAGCTTCCTGCTAAGAAATAAGACCGGGTGTTCAATGCCATCGTGCCTTTGCGATAAGACCGCGCCCAGGCCTGTATCTGAGGTGTCTGTCTGAACTATAAATGTCTTGGCAAAATCCACCCCCTTCAAAACTGGTGCTCCGCAGAGTTGCCTCTTCAGGAGGTCAAACATTCCCTCCGCGTCCTCACTCCACTTCAGCTTATTGGGCGCATTTTTTCGCAGCATGTCTGTTAACAAGGCGGTCTTTTCTGAGAAATGGGGAATAAATCTCCGATAATATCCCACCAGTCCTAGAAAGCTGCGCAGTTGTTTCTTGTTAGCAGGGGTAGGAAAGGTCTGGACGCTTGCTATTTTGCTGACCAGTGGTTTAACCATTCCATGGCCCACGACATGCCCCAAATATTTCACCTCTTGTCCCCCGAAGAGACACTTAGCCGGGTTTAAGGTGAGCCCGGCCTCCCGGATGGATAGCAAAACCGCTTCAACCCTCTGTAAGTGTTGTGTCCAATTCTCGCTATGGATGACGACGTCGTCCATATAGGCGACTGCGTAGGCCTGATGTGGACGAAGGACCATGTCCATAAGTCGTTGACAAGTGGCCGCGGCCCCGTGCAGGCCAAAGGGCATCCGTTTGAACTGATAGAGGCCTATGGGTGTGCTAAAGGCTGTCTTCTGCCGGGCCTCCCTGGTAAGGGACACTTGCCAATAGCCCTTTGACATGTCCAGCGTCGTTAAATATTTAGCCTGTCCCAGGCGATCAAGTAGTTCCTCAATCCGGGGCATTGGATAGGAGTCAAATCGAGAAATTGAATTCACTCTTCGAAAATCAATACAAAAGCGTATTGATCCGTCCGGTTTTGGCACCATGACGATGGGACTATTCCATGGGCTGCGAGACTCCTCAATGATTCCCATGGCTAGCATTTCTCCCACTTGGCGGATTACCTCAGTCTTCTTCGCCTCAGGTAGTCGATAAGGGCGCTGCCTTATGACTTGGCCTCGGGGAGTTATGATGTCATGCGCTATTAACCTCGTTTCTCCCGGAATAGGCGTGAGAACATCCTTGTAGCGGGACAGTACTTGATTGAGTTCCTGTCTTTGAGGCCATGAATGACCCTCATCAAGTCGGGGCTCAGGATTTTCCCTGCACTCATTCAGCTGGGGTCCAAGGTCCTCTTCTTTGACCTCCTCCATCTCCACCGAAGCTGACAAGCCCTGCAGGCTCTTGGTGCCGGTGGATCCGAATCCATGCACACCCCGCAGTGTCGCAGACAGGACAGGCACTTCTTCCAAAGGGGGGATCCCAACTCGCTCACAGATCAGCTGTGCTATGCGATCTCCCGCTTTAACATTGAAGTTACTTTTCCCAAAATTAAAAAGAAGCACCTTTACAGAACCGCGGTAGTCTGGGTCTATGACCCCTGCCCCAACGTCTATAAAATGCTTCAGCGCTAAGCCTGACCGGGGAGCTAGTCGCCCGTAGCATCCAATAGGCAGCTCTATTTGCAGAGCGGTGTCCACCAGTGCCCTCCCACCAGCCGGGACTACCATGTCTTTGGCGCTGGTGAGGTCAAATCCCGCGGCATTGGATGTGGCCCTTTTGGGTGCCTGAGCGCTGGGCGTCATCCTACAGAATTTCAGGACGAACCTAGGTTTTTCTCCCCTGGGAACTTCCTTCTTCTGTCCATACTTGCTGGCTCAAGCCACTAAGGAAGTAGGAACATATCTTACTTTTTCCGTGGCCAGAGCTTGAACCTCGCTGGCAATTCTTTCTGTGTGGGGATCCTCTCGCTCCTGCAAGCCCTGCTCTAGCCCTTTATGAAATTGGGGCCAGTCTTTGCCTAAGATTACTGCTTGGGGAAGACCTGGGACCACTGCTAAAGGGATAGTCTTATGTGTACCTAACCCGTTTATGTGTAGTTTGTACCCTGGGTAAGTCGAAGTTCCACCATGTACACACCTTATCTTCACTGAAGTAACGGGCTGAATCACTTCTCCGCCTTGCTTGGCCTCTATCTCATGCCACAACTCCTTGGAGAGCATACTCAACTCCGCCCCGGAGTCCAGCAAAGCCTGGGCGGTGATTCCCTGTACTTCTATAGAAAGAAGGAAACCTTGCCTATCTCTCATAGCACTACCCGCTATTAATGCAGTTTTCACATGACATTGTCTTTGCAAATGCCCTTCCTGGCCACATTTGTAACATTTTTGTCTACCTTTTCCACCTTTCCATAAAGGCATGCACATTTTTACAGGACCGCTCTCCTCCCTTCGTGCCCTTTCTGATCTGCAATAACCAGACTCCTGGGAAGTAGAGCCACCTCTCTGGCCTGTAATCTCGGCCTCAATGTATCTTTCCGAGAGTGCTACTGCCTCCTGAGGGGTTTTGCAATTCTGCAAGATCAGAAAAGTACGGATACTGTTTGGAAGAGCGTCCATGTACTGCTCTAATACTAGGTCATTCAAGATGGACTCCACAGCTCTCCCTTCTGGATTTAACCATTTGTTAAGCAAGCTGCGTATGCGATGACATAGAGATTTTGGAGTCTCACTGGGCTTCAATTTCACACTCCTCAGGCAGGCGAGCGCGATAAACCACCGGAGTGAGCCCCAATCTCTCCCTGATTGCTCTTTTAATCTCATCATAGCTTCCTGCTAAATCAGCTGGCATGGCACGGTAAGCGGCCAGCGCCTCCCCTGTGAGGGATGCAGCCAGTCTTAGCGGCCAGTGCTCTTTAGGCCACAAGCTAAGATGTGCAACTCTTTCAAAGCTTTCTAAATAATCATCCACATCATCCTTATCTGTAAGCTGTCCAAAATTGAACAAAGTTCCCATCTGTATGCTAACAGGATGTACATTGTCTGTTAGTGTGGAACCTGTTGTTGAGGCTGGAACAGGCGCTGGCTTCTTTTCTTGCAACAACTCCTCCATCAACGCTAGCAGGGGTTTTTGCTGCTCATGGAAGCTAGCATTAGCTCTTGCCTGTGCCTCTAGAGACATGTCTCTCTGGCGTTCCAACTGCGTCGCCATCCATCCAAAGACCTCTTTGGCTTCCAGCGTCATCTTGGAACCTGCAACAAAAGAGAAACACAGACCAAAGTGCGATACCACTGGATACTAAATTTTCTATTCTCTTTGGAATATATATAATTTTTTTTTTCTTCCCCCAGTCACCACCAGGAGACCCCCCTGGCCCTGGTATCCTCGGTACCCTGGGTGGATACCCTTTACCTGGCTCAGGAGTTATACAAGCACGTCAGCAACGAAGTTCAGCAGCTTCCTGCAGTCCCTTCCACTGCTGGGCTTGGCAGCACCTCTGCTGGGCTCCTCTGGAAGTCTGGCCTCTGCAGCTCCTGCTATGGTCACTTCTTGCGTCTGCAGAAATCCTGCCAACTACGCCACTCTTATCACGCCACCCGCTCCCTAACCTTTGGGGTTTAAGGAGGGGTTGCCTTGTGATGCCCTGGAGGCAATTAGTTGTAGTTGTGTTTAGTGCTTCGAGCAGTAAGGCATGGCAAAGAGAAATTTATTTTTCATGAGGTTTATTTGCCAGTTGTGCAGTTCAAATGGTACAGACGGTGCAGAAGTATAAATCCAAAACAAGAGTAAAGAAACTTGCTAAACAGACTTGCAATGCTGTGCTATATTCAGGAATTCACATTCCCTTCATGTGATCCAATCAAAAAAAGGATGAGACAGAAAAGTTCCTACAACAGTAGTGCTCCTGTTATAGCAATCACTGGTACATTGACTCATTCACTTTCTACCAGCTTCTTGTATAGGACGAGTTAAGTGCCTCTGCTATATTGCTTCATATAACAGGTAAACTTTTCCCCTTAATTGTCTTTCTCAATTAAGCATGTAGAACAGTCCATTAACATATCCTCTTCGGAGGAAGGCAGAGAATTAGAAATAGGCATTCCTTCTTTACAGCCAATAACTGGTTCTGGAGCACTGTAGTTAAAACTTGCCTTATGTTCTAAAAACTCTCTGAACTCGTGGAGAAGTGATTCAGCTGGTGACTTCCCTTCACTTAGCTGGTGTTCCTTTTCTCCCATGAGCAATTGTTTGCTGAGCCTCTCTATCTCAGGCTGATTAGCATATTTGTTTGTGTCAGGAAAACAAACATTCAATGTGCTGCTAACGTTATCTCCCCACCTTTCTCTACACGTGGGTGCTGTGCTTAGATACTTTGCAGTAATAGGAGAGTCTTTAAAGAGACATTTAAAAGCACTGACGTCAGCCCTTTCCTGGCTAGGTTCTTCAGCTAGCTTGTAAGAATATTCACTTTTATTCAAAGCTTCTCCTTGCTGAAAACAGCTGCCACCATTTTGTCTGACTTGGCTTTTAAAACTAGGGCACACTCTCTCTGGCTTTGGAGCATAACACTTATCCACTACTTCTCCCCCACTGGGTACCTTGTATAGAAGCTTTCCCTTGGAGAATTCTTTGTCCTTCTGCCTTTTATTCCATAGCTCTGCCTGGTCCTGTAACCTTGGATCTCTCAGCGTTCTGAAAGTATTCTGCCTCCAGCAGTTCCTTTCCTCCTCTGAGTCTTCCAGCACGCTACCTGTGCAGACTATTGGAGGAATCACAGCAGCAAAGATATTTCCTTCCAGATTTTCCCTCTGAAACTCTTGTTTCTCCTTCTGGAAATTCTCTCCGTCCCTGTTGTTCTCTTGGCTTCTCTCTTAGCCTCTGTGGCTCTCCTAGTTTCTTTTGCTCTCTTTCACTTCCTGGTTTCTGACTATTTAACCAGGTGCTTCTAGCTTGCACTGCCCGCCTCCTCTTGGGGCGTGCCCAATCAAGAGCTTTACAGCTCCCTTCCCCCGAGGTGAGTTGTTCTGCTTGATTAGTTCTGAGTTTTTTTCTTTCTGCAGAGAAATCCCTGCTTTCTCCTGCAGTACCGGCTTCTACCACCGGATGCTTATCTGTGTCCATCGGTTCTTGGGGAGCTACTGGGTCACAAATTTCAGACAGCGATGAGACATCCAGGCAGCAATGTCGGATAAGCAGGCAGAGATCTGGGACTGGATTCCTGGAAAGATTTCAGGCGCAGAGAGGTAGATCTGAGAGTCACTAGCATAAAGATGGTACTGAAAACCATGGAAAATCAGTGCACCGAGGGACTGAGGCTCTTGCCTCTATAAATTGATCGGTCTATAAGGTGCCACATGCCTCTTATCATTTTGGTAAATTACAAAAAATATCAAAAAGGTGAAGAGATGCTCAGACTATAGCAAAAAACAAAAATAATGAGGATTAAGTGGAGGCATCAAAAGGCATTCTGGAGAGGACCCATAACCTTAGGTCTTCAACAGCCCAAGCCTCATCATCATCACTACCCAATGGTGATATATTGGGGTATGTTTACTAAACCGTCTTAACGTGCACTTTGTGACGTTATCGCGCGATAAGGTACCTTATCGCATGATAATGGCGCTTTATCAGGCGCACAGGTACCTTATCGTACCTGTGAGCGCTGAAGGCGGGGAAAGGCTCCCGGAGGGCGAAGGAAGGCTCCCCAGGGGCGGAGAGAAGTGGTCAATGGGTGGAGAGTGGGAGGGGAGAGGCTCCCCGCACACTAACGCTGTGAAATCCGAGGCAGAAAACTAACACCAGCGAAACCCTGGCGTTAGAGCTGATTTAAAGGGAAGATAAACCATTTCTGTCAGCAATGTACAGCAAAACCAGGGAAACCTACAAAAAAGTGATAAGTGTGATACATGTGCACGGAACAAAAGTGGAAATAAACATTGAAAATGACCCCAACAAAATATAAAAAAAACATAACCAAGCTGGGCAATAGTGATATCAATGGGAAACATCAAAAAACACTCCTAAGAAAGCTCCAAAAAAAAGATATGAATTTTGGAAAGGTCTACGCTCCGTCCCCATACAAGGTGAATGATCCCACAGTGAAATAGCGCTGATCAGGGTTTTCCCTCTCCAGTGGGCAGGTGTCCTATGGCATTCGCATGTTCCGCAACAGCAGGGTGGGCATGTCAGAACGGGCAACTGGACAGATGCTGGAAAAGGGGACCCAGAGAGCTGCAGGCGGCACATGCTGCGGTGCAGCTGGTCCACAGTGCGGACTAGGGTGATGCCTAGCTGGCCCATAGGAATGCTGAAACAGTAGAGCAGCCAGACAGCAACTGCTGGGGGCCCAACATGGGCACGAGTGTGCTTCCCACAGTGTCACAGGGGATAGTACCCAGCAGGTACACCTCTTTCTTTGTTTCCAAAGTCAGTACTCTTCGCCAAGCTTTTCCCCAATGTCCCCCACCTCTTTCTCCCCCCACCGAGTCCCCCCTTTCCCCTCTCCCTTCTTTACCATCCTCTACTCCTACATTATCACATTCCTGGTCCTCTTTTGATCCCATCACTTCCGAAGTTCTAAATAAGACCTTTTCTACCACCCGTAAAACTACTTGCTCAGCTTACCCTATCCCCTCCCAATGGCTTCTAGAACCCTCCCTAGCCCTATCCTTATATATCCTTTCTCTTTTCAACACAAGTCTATCCTCTGGTTCTTTTCCCTCCACCTGGAAGCATGCGATAGTCCGCCCCATCCTGAAATCTCACTCTTCTGACCCCTTCATTCTTTCTAATTGGCGCCCCGTTTCTAATCTATCCTTTCTGTCGAAACTCCTTGAGAAGCTGGTCTTCTCTCAACTTTCCTCTCATCTTGAACTTTCTCTTACTCTTCACCCCCGTCAATCAAGTTTCCGCCCTGGTCATAGCACTGAATCCATTCTTCTTTCTCTTCTCAATGATCTTCACATTGCTCACGATCGCGGTCTCATCACTTTGGCTGTCTCTCTTGATCTCTCTGCGGTTTTTGACTTGGTGGACCACCACACCCTTCTTTTCCGCCTTCGGGAAGCTGGTCTCCCTGGTGCGGTTCTCCGATGGTTTCATTCATTTCTATCCTGTCGCTCCTTCTCCGTCGTCACTGCATCCTCTTCCTCTGCTCCCACTCCTTTATCCTGTGGTGTTCCCCAAGGGTCTGTTCTCGCCCCACTTCTCTTCAATATTTTTCTAGCCCCTCTTGCTCTTTTAGTCCAACAGTTTAGCATCTCTGCATATTACTATGCAGATGACATCATTCTCCTACATCACACTGACTCTTCTTCCCCTGATATTTCCCCTCTTAACCTCTGTCTTACTGCTGTGGTGTCCTGGTTTTCTTCTAATTTTCTACATGTTAACCCGGCAAAGTCTTTTGCTATCTGGTTCCCTTTTGGCAGCCCCTCCCCTACCTGTGCCCCTTCTCTATCCTCACAATCCATCCCCCTGGTCCCGTCACTCCGATACTTAGGTGTTGTTCTTGACTCTGCCCTTACTTTTAAAGATCACATCTCCTCAATTGTTCAGCGCTCCTTCTTTTCCCTCCGTCAACTCAGAGCAGTCCGTCCTTTTCTCTCTATTCCTGCCTTAACCACCCTCCTGCTTACCCTTGTACTGTCTCGTCTTGATTATTGCAATGTCTCTTTCGCCGGCTTACCACAGTCCCAATTGCCTCGTCTCCAATGCGTCCAAAATGCTGCCATCCGTTTGTTGACCCATGCATCACATTTCGATCACGTTACTCCCCTTCTCTATCAGCATCACTGGTTACCCATCTTCTTCCGCATTCAATATAAACTTCTAATCTTTGCACACAAAGTAATCCATACTGGCACTCCTCTTTACCTGGCAAATCAGATACATTTCCGCACCTCCCATCGTCTTCTCCGCTCCATACACATAAACCGCATGGTCCTTCCCTCCCCCCGCACACGCCCGCCTCGAACAAACCCGCTCCTCTGCTTTCTATTTCCTGGCTCCAAGCCTCTGGAATTCGCTCCCCCCCTCTCTCCGTGCAGAAGAATCCTATCAATCATTCAAAACCCAGCTCAAAACTCACCTCTTCTGCCTCGCGTTTGATCCTCCTCCCTAGTTCATCCCCTCTCCCCTCCTTTCTATTGTGACTACCCATGTATTGTATGTCCCCCCTCCTTCCCCCCTTGATAGTACTCGTATATTGTCACTCTTTCTGTTTTTATCTTTATTTCCTGCTCTCAGCTTTTCTTTCCTTTCTCTCCTTTCCTTTTCTCATAATTGATGGCGTTCTTTTCCTTTTCTGCAGCCAAGAGCTTGTTTTAATTAACTTGCTTTATTTTATTTATTGTAAACCGCTCAGGTGCCCACGGTATTGAGCGGTATAACAAGTTTTAATAAACATAAACATAAACATTGGCAGGCGGTGCTGGGGGGAAGCATGGACAGCTATGCAGGCACCCCTACCCCAGAACCCGCACCATAGGCAGCTGCCTACTCGCACACGGGATGGCCTGAGACTGCGCTCCACCAGCACCACCAGCAGAAGGGCATGTCAGCAGGGTTGCAGAGGGGTACTGGTGGTGGAGGGGGCAGTGGCAGCTGCCCAGAGCAGACCGTGGCCTAGCCCTGTGTAGGTGGGTGCCATGCACTGCAACAGACAGGCCCTGTCTGACGAACAGTCATGGTATCCCCAGGTAATGCACTGTTTCTGTAGCAACACGGTGGTGCAGTGCACACGGCCAGTGTGTTCAGGAGTGGAAGGTCACAGGTTCAAGTCCCAGCAGTGGTGGTTCCTGCCAACCCAGCCCCCATATTTTACCCACTACTAAAACATGCTAATACAGACAGAACCTTTAGTGCAGATGACGTAGACATGCCCAAAACACCTACATTTTACCCTACAGAGCACAGACACCATAAACATGCACATTACCTAAAGCAGAGTCTCCCAAATGCAGTCCTGGAGGGCCAAACACCATTCAGGTTCCATGCTGTCTCTAATAAAGATGCCCGTGCTGCATGGCTATGTACCGCCCCCATGGTATGCAGATGTATCTCATGCATATTCATTAGGGACAGCATGAAAACCCGAACAGTGTTTGGCCCTCCAGGACTGGAGTTGGGAACCTCTGCCGTAGAGCAGTGGCCAACAGGGGGAGACACACCCTCACCCACAGGCTCCATTATCCCAAGCCTCCTGGAGAGGCAGGATATTGGGCCCTGCGTGCATCTCCCCATACTAGCACTTGCATACCTTAGCAATGCCACCCTAAACATGGGAAAACTGTACACAGCTATCAAAAGGTTCCTATGATAACTGGCAGATAGCAATTCCTACGTTAAGCACAATTGGCTGATTGAGCTACATCATAGCAACCTTGCTGATGTCTGTGGAGTGTGCCTCAGGTCTGGTGTCTGACAGAGTGACCCCAACAGTATTGCGTACCATAGCCATGCCTGCACTGTGCCCAGGACTGGTGTGGTGGCCAGGGCTGCCAAACACCTCTATAGTTGCACAATGCTGGCATAGGTGTGTGGAGTGTGTGTCTGTCTATCCAGTGTGTGGTGGCTGCCAACAGCCTCCACAGCCCACACTGCTAGCACTGTTGCCAGTATTGGCCTGCCAATGTGCATAATGAGGAGCAAGGTACTGTGGGAATAGCCTGGATAGGGTGGCCTGGCCTGGATGCATCTGCACAGGGCATAGGGCAATGGCTTGGACATTGTAGTTCCAAGCCACCACCTGCACGGACAGCATGGCCACAGCATGTCCTGCTGGGAGGTCACTCTCACCCTGACTGAGCAGTGACCACGGCATGGCTAGGCTCCCCCATAGTGCTATATAGTATTTCTCTCATGTGATATTTATGGGTCCATTTTGGGGCCCAATCACTGACTTATCTGCTTGGTGTTGTGAAATGGTGGGTCCCTCCAGCCCTTTAGAAAGAGCCAAAAAGGAAGAACTAGAAGCAGTGCTGGGTGGTAAACAAAAGCACATGGCTTGCAGTCGCCACGGAAACCAGACACAAGGGGGAGAAACACGCCCTTGCTGCCAGTTAGCTCAAGAATCACGAGCTAAATTAGAGCACCTGCTGGGAGGAGGAGTCAGGCACTGCCTTAGAAGTCAGACACATAAAGAGGCCTCAGTAGAGTGGAAGGGGTGGTCAGTAGGAGCTCCACAAAAAGCTCCATCACAAGCTCAGCTGGGAGTTCAGCTACAAGGCCAGCCAAGGGTTCCGTTAAGAGGCCAGCCAAGTGAGCAGTTAGCAGATCAGCTAACAGACCAAGAGGAGGACCGGGGAGGAGTCCGAGTTCCAGGCCAAGGCAGAGCTACAGGCAGAGTCCCAGTCCAGAACCGGGGGAGAGAAACCGTGGCACGCCTATTGGAACGCTCAGTAAGGCAGAGAAAAAGCACAGAACCAGAGCCAAGTTTAAGGGCAGAGAGAGAGCCATTTATAAAGCTTTATTCCAGAGAAGAAGATAGCAGAAGCAGGCCCGACTGTTTGCAGTATTGTAAGAATAACCAGGAGAAGAGAAAGCCAGGAAGGCACTTCCAACACTCATTTTACAAACCAGGTTTTGAACGCACAGCTGTTTCAAAAGTTCAAAGAAAACAGTCTGCAAGCAGGCAAAGAGGTAAGCCCAAAGACTGGGTTTTAAATAGGGCTGTTAATAACAAGTGTGATATTAGTTATCCAGAAGGTTGGGACTGTGTTTATAATACCTGTACTGATAATGACCATTTGCAGCAATACCTGATTCAGGAATATGATATAAAGCCTAAGATAGAGAGGAGGGGCGTGGCCCCAGAAACAACGTTACAAACATTCTTACCTAACTCCCATGAGGAGCTAATGGAAACGGAGCCAGGGCTAGGAAATGTATCCGAAGAATTGATGGATTGTACGATTACAAGGTCAGATGAAATATATTCCCTGCGCTGAATTTAAGCATTGCAGAAAACTGCAGAAGTTTAAGATAAAAGCACAGAGCTGTGAGGAACCGAACTGTTTTACTCTAATTGCTGGGAAGCAAATGTTTGTTGCTGAAGTAAGCTATTTCTGTTGGAGACTTTTATTTTGTCCTATACCAGAAGTATATGGTTTTGTTACCTTTGTTTTCCACGCTGAAATCCGCCCGGAAGGGAAATAAATCCTGTTTGCTGAAAACCACTTTGAGTCCACACTACTCTTCATTGGACAGTGAAAAACTACATTTCCCAGGGGGCTTTGCCTCATGAAAAAGTCAATTAGCTGTTCAGGAAGGATAACAGGTCG
This sequence comes from Ichthyophis bannanicus, assembly GCA_033557465.1. Classification (NCBI taxonomy): domain Eukaryota; kingdom Metazoa; phylum Chordata; class Amphibia; order Gymnophiona; family Ichthyophiidae; genus Ichthyophis; species Ichthyophis bannanicus. The sequence goes on from CM066033.1 coordinate 554,198,854, forward strand.
CTTAAGCCCTACATGCTTCTGCTGGGGGGCACTATAGGCGCAGTTACAAGTTACAAGATGGCGTAGTAGTACGGATTTTTGCCCGGATTAAAGGACACTTGAAGGACAAGGTCCCAGCAGCGAGGAAAAGCTGACATCCAGGAGCAGAAGGATCCACTATTCGGCTGACAATCGGTCAGGAAAGAAGCTACCGTTCTCAGTGCCTGACTCTGCACTGTGCCAGGTAATGGTGGCTAGGCACGGGTGTGGAGGGATAAGCCAGAGAAAGGGGTAGTGCACAGATATAGTGCACAGTATTGGGAAAAAAAAAAGAGGGGAGGAATTTTTTTTTTTGGGCCACACTTGGTGGGTTTTTTTGTTTGTTTTCCACAGGCATCTAGATATCCAAGATGGATCCTCAGGAGTTGCTGAGGTGGATGTCCCTACAATGGGAAAAGCAGCTCAAGATGACTCGACGGGTGCAGGAGCAAACTGTGGCTGCTATCCATGAATAGCAAAAGCCTTTCAGAGAGCTCATGGAGAAGCTAGTGAAGCAGCAGCAGGAGCCAGCGAGAGACATGCCTATGTATAACCAAGGGGTAGGACTACCTAATAGTTGCGCACTCACGCTAGAACAATTATCTCCTACAGATAACCTGGACGATTATATAGATGCATTCGAGCGTATTGCTGAGGCCATAAGGCTGCCTAAAGAGCAGTGGGCCTTAAGATTTGCGATGTCCCTATCAGGCGAAGCTTTGTCTGCTTATAAATCAATGCCTGCTCCCTTGGCATTAGATTACAGTGAAGTCAAAAAAGCCGTAAGAGATAGGTTAGGGCTAACCCCTTTATTCTACAGGCGCAGGTTTAGGGAGGCTAAATTAAAGCCTGGAGAAACCCCTAAAGCACTTTACTACAGAATAAGAGGCTTAGCCTGGAAATGGCTTAACCCAGGACAGAAGACTGTAGAGTCCATACTTGATAATGTGGTTTTAGAACAATATATGGAAGCTGTACCAGCAGAGGTAAAAACTTTTCTCATGCTGCAGAATTGTAAAACCACAGAGGAAGCGGCCATCTTGTCAGAACGATATTTCGAGGCCGAGTTTGCAAAAACCTCGAAATCAGGCGTTCTGGGAGCGACAAGAGCCATTAGTTTAGATAAGAATATACGAAGTAAACCACCTTATGAAAATGCAGGTTTTTCCAATGTTAAAGGGAAATGTTTTAAATGTGGGAAATTAGGGCATTTTCAAAAAGATTGTATCTTACATACTGCATTGGTGTCTGGCGATGGAAAGAAAATCCATGCAGGCTTTTTACTTCCGGTACAAGTAGAGGGCATAGAGACCCAGGCACTGCTTGACTCTGGTGCTGACCAGAGTATGGTGTCCCAACGGCTCTGGCAGGCCATACAAGCCCAATCAACACCGAGTCAAGCAGTGGGGCAAGTTAGGATACAGTGTGTACATGGGACGGCCTCCTATTACCCCGTGTATGGCCTTACAATAAATGGGTTAGGGACGGAAAGGGAGGTAAAGGTGGCAATAGTCCCGCAACTTTTATATGATATTATTCTAGGAAACGATTGGCCCCCATTTTGTCAGGGGATAGAGAGGGGTATAGAAGAAAAGACAGGCTATGTCTCTACCAGGTCCCGGGCAAGAACCTCTCCTGTTAGGGAAGACCCTGCGGAGGAAGTAGCAGGTCCATCCCGAGATAGGGAGGAGTTCTCGGAGCAAGAAAGGGAAAATGAAGAGGAGGTAACAGGCCCATTGCCCACACAGACTGACCTTTTTGGTGCCCCATCCAAGAAAGTCAGAAAAGGAAGGGCAAAGAGAAGACAGGAAAGGCAACACCGCACCCAAGGGAGAGCTGGATTGGAAGCCGGGGATGGGTTACCGTGGATTCCCTCAGAACTAGTGAAAAAGTTCCCTTCCTTCCCAAAGGAACAGAAAGCGGATCCCGCTTTGAAACGGGCTTTCACATATGCACAAGAAGGAAGGAATACTCTACCCCGATTTCTTTTAGATAAAGATATATTATATAGGGAGAGTAATAACCCGCTTACAGGCGAAGTAAGAAAGCAACTGGTGGTACCGACCACGTTTAAGGCCATAGTATGCGGTTGGCCCATGATCACCCAATAGGAGCCCATAAGGGAATTCAAGGGACACTGGACCAGGTCCTGGCCCGTTTTTACTGGCCGGGGGTCTTCAAGGAAACCTCACGCAACTGTGAAGCGTGTCCCACTTGCCAGCGGGTTACTGCCTCAAAGCCGAGGGCAGTGCCTATGATACCCACACCTGCCATATCCACACCGATCCGTCGGATGGCGATGGATATTATAGGGCCACTCGTTAGAACTCCCTGGGGTTTCCAATATGTGTTGGTAATCGTTGATCAGGCTACACGCTTCCCATGGGCCATACCCCTTAGGAGTATCTCCGCCAGAACAATTGCCCAGGAACTAATTAAATTGTTCTGTGAGGTCGGTTTCCCACAGGATATGCTCACCGACCAGGGGAGCAACTTTATGTCCAAATATTTAGCTACTGTTTGGGACGCCTTTGGCATACACCATGTGCGTACTGCAGCTTATCAGCCTCAGTCCAATGGGATGGTCGAAAGAATGAATCGGACCATTAAGCAAATGCTTCGGCGGGGACTAGATGGACAGGTGGCTGAATGGGATACCTTGTTGCCCTTCGTATTATACGCGTGTAGAGAGCGTATACAAGCGTCCCTAGGGGCATCCCCGTATGAGTTGTTGTTCGGTAGGACCCCCAGGGGGGTTCTCGATATGCTGTGAGAACAGTGGGTAGAGCCAGACAAGGAAGAGACCGAAGTACCCCAGTTCCTTAGAGACCTGAGGAATCGTTTAAAAAGAACATCTCAAATCTCTTTGGCAAATTTACATGCCAGCCAGAAGAGGCAGAAAAAATATTACGACCGGGGAACGAAACCCCGCCAATTGGCGGTGGGAGATAAAGTTATAATTATGGTAGCAGAGGTAGGACCCAAGTTTGAGTCAAGATGGAAAGGGCCCTGTACCTCGTAGAGAGGGTAGGCCCCGTCTCGTACCTCATAGAAAATAATAAAGGCCATCGCCAAATATACCATATTAACGTTTTAAAACCCTGGCAAGAAAGGTTGGCAACGGTAAGGTTAGCCATTAGAGAAAACTACAGGAACCCATTGAAGAGAATTACGTGCTGTCCGTCACAGATTCCGGCAGCCCGTAATATTTTAAGGGGGGGGGGATCTGTGACATGGTGGGTCCCTCCAGCCCTTTAGAAAGAGCCAAAAAGGAAGAACTAGAAGCAGTGCTGGGTGGTAAACAAAAGCACATGGCTTGCAGTCGCCACGGAAACCAGACACAAGGGGGAGAAACACGCCCTTCCTTCCAGTTAGCTCAAGAATCACGAGCTGAATTAGAGCACCTGCTAGGAGGAGGAGTCAGGCACTGCCCTAGAAGTCAGACACATAAAGAGGCCTCAGTAGAGAGGAAGGGGTGGTCAGTAGGAGCTACACAAAAAGCTCCATCACAAGCTCAGCTGGGAGTTCAGCTACAAGGCCAGCCAAGGGTTCCGGTAAGAGGCCAGCCAAGTGAGCAGTTAGCAGATCAGCTAACAGACCAAGAGGAGGACCGGGGAGGAGTCCGAGTTCCAGGCCAAGGCAGAGCTACAGGCAGAGTCCCAGTCCAGAACCGGGGGAGAGAAACCGTGGCACGCCTAACGGAACGCTCAGTAAGGCAGAGAAAAAACCCAGAACCAGAGCCAAGTTTAAGGGCAGAGAGAGAGCCATTTATAAAGCTTTATTCCAGAGAAGAAGATGGCAGAAGCAGGCCCGACTGTTTGCAGTATTGTAAGAATAACCAGGAGAAGAGAAAGCCAGGAAGGCAATTCCAACACTCATTTTACAAACCAGGTTTTGAACCCACAGCTGTTTCAAAAGTTCAAAGAAAACAGTCTGCAAGCAGGCAAAGAGGTAAGCCCAAAGACTGGGTTTTAAATAGGGCTGTTAATAACCAGTGTGATATTAGTTATCCAGAAGGTTGGCACTGTGTTTATAATGTTGTTGTTGTTAAGTGCCGTCGAGTCGGAGTCGACTCATGGCGACCCTCTGGATAGCTATCCTAAATTGTGTTCGATCTTCAGTCAGGCGGCTCATTGTTGACAGACTGGTACCCGTAGCTGCTGTTATTGTATCGATCCATCTCATTGCTGGCTTTCCTCTTTTGTTTTGACCTTCTATCTTGCCAAGCATGATGTCTTTCTCTAATGATCTCTCTCTCCGCATGATGTGTCCAAAGTATGAAAGTCGAAGTTTTGTCATCTGAGCTTCTAAAGAAAGCTTAGGTTTGATCTCCTCTAGTACAGACTGATTTGTTCTTCGGGCAGTCCATGGTATACACAGTATTCGCCGCCAGCACCATAATTCAAAGGCATCAATTTTCTTTCTGTCTATCTTTTTCACTATCCAGCTTTCACATCCATATGATGTTATTGAAAATACCATGGCTTGAACAAGTCGAATCTTTGTATGGAGAGAGACAACTCTGCTCTTGAGAATCTTATCTAGGTCTTTCATAGCCATTCTGCCAAGAGCAATGCGTCGTCTGATTTCTTGACTGCTTGTTGCTTCTTTATTGATAGTTGATCCAAGTAGGTTAAAGTTATTCACAATTTCAATTTCTTCTCCTTCGACGATGAACCTGTTGATTATGCCAGTTGTCATGATCTTTGTCTGCTTTACATTAAGGTGCAGGCCCATTTTGTGTTTTGTGTTTATAATACCTGTACTGATAATGACCATTTGCAGCAATACCTGATTCAGGAATATGATATAAAGCCTAAAATAGAGAGGAGGGGCGTGGCCCCAGAAACAACGTTACAAACATTCTTACCTAACTCCCATGAGGAGCTAATGGAAACGGAGCCAGGGCTAGGAAATGTATCCGAAGAATTGATGGATTGTACGATTACAAGGTCAGATGAAATATATTCCCTGCGCTGAATTTAAGCATTGCAGAAAACTGCAGAAGTTTAAGATAAAAGCACAGAGCTGTGAGGAACCGAACTGTTTTACTCTAATTGCTGGGAAGCAAATGTTTGTTGCTGAAGTAAGCTATTTCTGTTGGAGACTTTTATTTTGTCCTTTACCAGACGTATATGGTTTTGTTACCTTTGTTTTCCACGCTGAAATCCGCCCGGAAGGGAAATAAATCCTGTTTGCTGAAAACCACTTTGAGTCCACACTACTCTTCATTGGACAGTGAAAAACTACATTTCCCAGGGGGCTTTGCCTCATGAAAAAGTCAAGTAGCTGTTCAGGAAGGATAACAGGTCGCTTAAGCCCTACATGCTTCTGCTGGGGGGCACTATAGGCGCAGTTACAAGTTACAGTGTGTATGCTGACATCCCAGTTCTGGGTACACGCATCTCCTCCAGGACCATGCACTATGGACTAGCTAGCAGACTGTCTGCAGCTAGTATGTGTCTTGCTGGAACACCTTGCAGGGTGCAGTGGCTGGAGGCTTGCTGCTGGAGAATGTCAGATAGTGGTGGAGGGCAGCTGAGCATTTCCAGGCCTACTGTCTGTCTGCTATTGCTTTATGGATGTGTACAGCTCTGCATTGCCTGCCCTGTAGGGTGTCTGTTCCCCAGCAGGACTGGGGTTGATGGTCCCCTCTACTGCTACTATTGCAGGGAGGTAGAATGTGGATCTATTGGTGGGCGATCCTGTTTCCCACCCTGAGCCCCAGAGGGTGGGTTGTGTGGTGGTACATAATCCACCTATGGGTCCAAACCCTCCCCCCTCCCCTCCCCTCCCCTCCCCTCCCCCACACACCCCTCCCCCCTCCCCCCCTCTCCCCTCCCCTCCCTCCCAACACAGGATATGCACTATTCTGGGTGCATCATAGCCCATAAGGGCTAGACATGACTGAGAAATACAGATGGACACAGATGTATCCTAGGTGTGTCTGCAGGAACTACCTATCACACACAGTAGCACTGATGGGGACCTGCAGCATGGCATATTTCAGCCATTAAAGATGCTGTGGACCTGGTGCTGGGCGCCCCACCTCACTCTCAGGGTGAGCACAGTACCCGCACAATGTGACGGTCTGTGGCTACTCTGTGCCAGTACCACATACGGTCAGTTCCCCCTACCAGGCCGAGGTGCTGTGGGGGTGCATACCCCATCTTGTGCCCATCTGTCAACTGATGATTTGCATGTGCAGTGCATCATGTGGGGTTATTTGATAGGGCTGTCTGAGGCATTGTCTATTCTTAATGTACATTAGTGCTGCCAGCAAAAACACCCTCAGAGTACTGTAACCTTAAGGTGCCCCATAAGTCACCTTATAAGGCGCCCTATCAAGCGCCTTATAAGGTGTCCTATAGGGGACATTATAGGGTGCCTTGGCGGACAGTGCACTTTATAATGTGCCCTTTGGAGTGTGTTATGGGGTGCCTTATGCGGCACCTTAGGTTATGCCACTGTGAGGGTGTGTTTGCTGGCAGCACTAATTAAAATAAAAGTAAAATGCCTCAAAAATCACTACTTAAATGTAAAGGGTGATGCCTCAGCCAACCTTATGCATTAGGCACACTGGGGGATTGAACTCATGACCCCTGTACCATCAGTCAGTGTATTAGCCATTGTGCTACACCTCTGCTTCTTTGTTGGCCCGTTTGCACACCTACTTAAGATTATCGCGCGTTAACGCGCTTAGCAGCACTTCGCCCGATAATGTGTGCAGCAGTGCGCGTTATCGCGCAATAATCCCGTTTTGCTACTTTAAGACTGAAACGCCCACTCCTTTTATGGCATCCTGCACACTATCGCCGGGCGTACGTTAAGACAGTTTAGTAAACATACCCCATTGTCTTTTTATATCATAAAAAAAATACTACAAATTTTATAACCAAAGAGTCCCAAGAAGCCAAAGTACTTAGCTTGTGATGGTGTCTCTTCTAAAGTGTCCTGATAGTAATCATGAACAAGTCACTAAACAAGGCAGAAACCTCAATGCCGCTTTTCCATTATCCAGCAGAGGTTCCACAATACTCCTTTCACTGCTGCAGGTTGATATCGATGTTTCAGCTTCACACAGGCTTCCCTCAGGAGCAAACAGAGTCCTACTGCCTCAACCGATAAACAAAAAGAAACTGTACCACTAATGAAAAATGTGCCATTTAAATACCCGAGATACCAAATAATGATATCATTCCCAGAGACCCAGCATAAGTCTGGGGGATGAACATAAAGGGGGTTATTCTGTCCCCCGAATAGCGGGAATGTCGAGCCCTGCTATTCATGGGCCTCCCCACCGGTGTCTAACTTCCCCACCAGTTATATGGGGAAGTTAGATGAGGGCGGGGAGGGGGCAGAGTTAGGGCGGGTGGTCGCTGGCCCTGGATGTACAGGGTCGATTCTGATGTTGACCCTGTAGTCCAGGGCCAGCAACATGTACAGGGAAGTTATTCCACCTCTGAGGTGGAATAACTTCCCTGGACTTGGTGGATCGGCGGGCCTGGGGTGCGGATAGGGCAGGGGAGGCCGAGGACATTCCCCGCAGCCTGACCCTGGCCATAGGTGGCCAAATCGGGGGTCAGGCTGTGGGGAATTAGCTGCAGGAGCCAGCAGCCAGGATCGTGGCTTTTAAATGGAGACACAGTGCCATGGCAACCGGGCGCCGTGGCTCCATTTAAAAGCCCTGACTGAGTTAGGGCATGTCCTGTATGTGCAGGCTGGGCTGAATCACAGTCCCGGCCTACATGTACAGGACTGTTCACGATTCTGATCCCACGGGGCTAGACGTGCCCTGCGGGATCAGAATCGCGATGCCCTTTGTACATCCGGGAATAAATAAATAATAAAAAATACAAACAGTGGATATGGGTAATTACTAACATCAGCCATATAAAGATGTTAATAGAAAGCAGTCCATTCCAAATCTGCATTCAGGCCTACTGGGGTCATCGTATGGAGCCAATAAATCCAACGTTCTTCTCGCTGGAGAAGAAGCCGATTCAAATCTCCTCCACAGACTGAAAGCTGGACATATTCTAGGATGGCACAACAAAACGGAGCAAATGAATGGTGAATCAAGCAACAATGGCTAATAAGTGATGTCTCTTCCTGCCCCTTCAAAATCCATCTCTTATGTTCAGTAAGTTGGACCTTAAAAGGTTGAAGAGTCTTGCCCACATACATTAAGTCACACGGGCAAAGAAGAGCATACACTACAGCAGACAACTGATAGTCACCTATAAATTTAAAATGTATTGTCCTAGAGCCCGGTAAAAGCAAGGGATCACCGCAACACAACTGGATAGAAAATTGACACGGTTGGCAAGGATAGAGTCCTGAGAAGGCTTCCGATGGTATAGAATGCTGCACAGGATAAGAGGGCACCAATAAATCCCTCAAATTCAGCCCCCGTTTATAAGAGAATAAAGGAAGATCTGGAAAAACAGCATGACTCTGTAAAAGAAAAAAATAGCATTGCACAATCCGAAGAATATGTAGTATTGTTTTTATGAAATGTTTCACAAAGAAAAAGATATAAAAATATATAAAAAGACAGTATATTGTGTCGCCACTGCGCCCCTACTGGCGTAGTAAAGTAAGGGCGTCGCGGGGACATTTAATTTGTATCAGAGAGTGTTCAAGCTGAAGGACCAAAAGGATTGTGGTCCTTGTAGTATAGAACTCCCTGAAAAGAATAACTACGCCAAGTGTAGGGTAAATAAGGCTTTATTTCCCGGATTAATGCTCTAGGTTCAATGGGACATCAACATAAAGTGGAGGTAACTCTTTCCTCAAACGATAAAGTTCCACCATGGACTAAACAGTTAAAGGTTGTAAGCTCTACAATTGACTGTTTAGCTGGGTTAGGGGATTTTCCAAAACAATAGAAAACAATATCTGAACAAAATGGTTATCAGCTTCACCATATGCAGACTTAGTTCTTCGCTATACAATTAGCATGGCAAGCAAACTGCTTCTTAAGCAAAAGTTACATTCCATAGGTTCGTTGTGAGGCATGGGAACACTGGAGCTAAAATCCAAGTCCATTGATTCTGGATCGCTACCCTCTTCAGAGTTAAGAATATCTTCAGTGTCTCTTAATTCCTCACAGAAGTTCCTTGGTTGCTCATATAACTTTCTTAAAACACTTTTAGTAAGTGGCTTTAAATAGTTAGTTTTACTTCTTCTATGATATTGAGGTTTATCTACTTGCATAAGACATTCCTCATTTAAAGTTCCTTTTAGAATGAAAGGCTTTTCATACCTTAGCTTCCGAGGAGCGCCACGCCCAGGATTCAGTTTACAACGTAGCTTTTCCTGCTGACCAACTGTCTGGTGCACTGCTCCAAAATCCAGGCTGCTAGGAAAACCAGACGTTGATTTCCCCTCTCTATCTTTCAGGGTAAGAGGATCAATGTAAAAGGAATCTCCTTTCCTTGTGCCTTTCTGATTTGGCTCAAAGGACTTACTTGGAGTTGGAGAACTTCTTTCAACAGGCAGGCTGCTTCTCTGGGCTTTATCCCATAGAGTATACCTCTTTTGACTCCTGCCACCTAGAGCTGGCTGCAGCTGGAAACTATCCTGTTCCAGGCTTCTCTCAGAGCTTGTGCTGCCGGTCCTTCTGACCTTGCCCTTGGCACTTCCCCAGGACTGAGTCTTGCCACGGTCTGTGTCGGTTCTTCTCCTTCCATCTCCTGTTACTATTCCCGGTACCCTCGCTGGTACCCTTCCGGTTATTCTGTCGGCTACCCTCCTTGGTGCCTCTCTTCCGTGCCTTCCAGCATCCTGGTGCTCTTCCCGGTCCTGGTCACGGTGCTGGTCCTTTTGCTGGAGCCTTTGCTGGACTCCCTGGTCTCTTTGCTGGACTCCTTGCTGGACTCTCTGCCCTTGGATTCTGTGCTGGACCTTGTGCTGGTTCCTCTCTCTGCTCATCTGATTTCCCTTATAAAGGGATTTGTGGCTTGCACGCTGTGAGTTTGAGGACAGGTGAAAGCACGTATCATTAAGGTGCTCAGTGCTTGAGCACGTTGCTTCAGGTACTGTGTAACTGTTCATGCGCCCTCTGGCTGAGCTACACTGGAACTGCGCTCTCTGCCTTTCCTGAGATTCATGCAAATCAGGAGTTTTTTCCAAGGCTGTTTCTTCCCTAGCTCCAGCCTCATGACATATCCCCCGAGTTAAAATATTACAAGCTGAGTGTTCAGTTTCACTACAGCTTGTAATTGCAGCTCCATCAACTGCTTTACAAGGCTGCTCTTTGTCTCTAAACTCCTGGCTATGGCAACGTGGGTGCCATACCTTGTATTGAGATCCTTTCCTGACTGACGTGCACAGGTCAGGTGTGTTGGAAGACTGTTTTAGACGGTTTCTTCTTAACCTTTCTAAGAATCGTGGTCTATCCAATACCTGTTCATGTTGAGCTTCCCCTCTGACTTGCTTCGTTGCGTCCAAGAATTCATTCTTCTCATTTGTATGACTTCTTGTCAGTCTTGTTTGACCACGCTGACTAAGTTTTTCAACATAAGAAGAACTCAACCCATTATACTTCATAGGTGCTATAAGGGTTTTAGACACCGGCCTTTTATACCAACTTGGCCTGGTTTGAATTCCTACCGGTAGTGAATGAGGAACATTCACTGCATGGGGTCTGGACAGTGACACATCTTCTCTGATCCATCCCCTGGTGCGCCAGATTCTTGTAGATCTGGACCTAGGATTCCGAGGATATTCCTCTATATCATCCTTCAGGGATTGGTTGTGGTTCAGCCTTCCTTTATATTCTGGATCAAGAGATGGAAAGTCATCAGCTTCAAGCTTCTTGAGAGACTCTCCAATCACTTTTCCTCCAGTTTCCTTAGGAAGTATCTCTCTTTTAGGCAGTATTTTACCTCTTCCCGAGTAAAAAGTGCTGCTATATCTTCTAGAACCCGCATCCTTAGGTACGGTCTCCTGATGGCCTCTTGGGAGATCATTAGCCGACCTTAGCCCTACAGACTTGAAGGTATTTGGAACTACTTGCTTCTGCACTTCCTGGGTCCGTGGGTCTATGGTTTCCCTGTACTGTACTTTCGTTGAGGGCTCCCCTATTGAGTCATCATGTGTAGGGAGGTCCCCCAAATCTGTATCATGGGAGCAAGAAGGCTTCTCTGAAGTTTCTGCCTGGGAACGCGTGGAGACGAAAACTTCCTGAGGACGTAATCCTTCCTTTAACGCTCTTTCAAAGTGAGGCCAGTCCCGGCCTAAGACTAAGCCTCGTGGTAGCCTAGGTACCACAGCTATCAACATTTTTTTATTTGTTCCCAAACCTCTCACAGTTAGGTTATACACAGGATATAATGTTGCCGTGCCATGAACACATTTTATTTTTACTTGGCGTTCTGGTTGATCAGGTGCGGATTCTGCTCGCTCTTTGACTAAGGACCAAAGCTTGCGAGAGCTCATTGTTTGATCCGCACCAGAATCAAGTAGTGCCTTACTTGGAACTCCTTGCACAAACACATCCAAGACTAAACCCTCGCACGGCACTTCTCGGTTTTCTCCTAGGAGAACCATGCGTGCTTGGCATTCAGCTCGCATATGACCTGTTTTTCCACAAGCAAAACATCTTTTATCAACATTCTTTGATAAATCATCTTTATACTTTATACTGTGTGGCTTAGAATGAGACAGAGCTCCTAAGGTCTGTTTGTAAGTACCCAAGGCCTTTTCAGATACGTTTTTAGAATTTTGGGTAGCCAAATCTGCTTCCAAATATCTTTCTGTTAAGCTGATGGCCTGTGCCGTGGTACTACAATTTTGGAGAATTAGAAAGCTCTGCACATTGCTAGGCACTGCATGCATAAACTGTTCTAGGACTATTTCGTCCATAATTGATTCCACATTCTTATCAGCAGGTCTTAGTCATTTTTCCGCTAAGCTCTTAAGCCTGTGACCTAATACTTTTGGAGTCTCACCCCTCTTAAGGTGAGCGGCTCGCAGCATGCGATTATATACGAGTGGGGTCAAGCCTAGACGCTCGCGAATGGCTTTTACCACCTCGGTATAATCTGCAGCTAATGCAGTTGGCATCGCCCGATAGGCGGATAGCGCCTCCCCTGTATGAAGCAGCTAGCCTAATTGACCATTGCTCTTTTGGCCACTTTATTGCACTCGCTATCCTTTCAAAGGAGTCAATAAAGTCGTCAACATCATCGGTGGGTGACAGTTTTCCTAAGCACAAAGAGTCAAAGGCGCCTGGCCCTAGTGACCAGTTGCCTAGTCCAGAAGCCTGTTCCTGTTGGCAGGAGGCTCCCCCTGACATCTTCTGTTGCTGGGTGGCCCAAGCCTCCATTAGCTGAAGAATGGGTTTCTGCTGCTCCTGTAGCGCTAGGATAGCTTGTTGTTGTGTGTGAGCAGCAAGCTCCCTCTGCTTTTCAAACTGCATCATCATCCAGTTCAGTAGCTCTTTCTGCTCCATGATGATGGACTTTACCTACAAAAGATGGAGAAAGAAAACAAAACCAAGTGTGGTTCTACAACACTTAGCCCTTTTCTCCCTTTACTGTGTTTTTTTTTTTTCTCCCGTATCCAGACCAGTCTACCCCTCTACCTTTTACCTGGTAGCAGAGTAGATTCACGCTTCCAGTAAGAGGTTGCAGCAGCTCCTTGACGTAGCCTCTATGACTGCTGATCACACTAGCCAAACTCCTCTCCTGGTGTTGTCTTGGTCCTGGGTTTTTTTCTCTTAAACCCAATCAGGATTTTTTTTTTCTCGACTCCGGTCCGGATTCTCTCAGACTCCACTCCGGGTTTTCTCGGATTCCACTCCGGGTTTTCTCAGACTCCACTCTGGGTTTTCTCTGAGTCCGGTTCGGGTTTTCCCACCCAGTAATGGTGGTTTCTTACTTTGTTTTCCACTTTAGCGTCTTAGGGCATTGTCCCAACATCCTGCCAACTACGCCATTATGTCGCCACTGCGCCCCTACTGGCGTAGTAAAGTAAGGGCGTCACGGGGACATTTAATTTGTATCAGAAAGCGTTCAAGCTGAAGGACCAAAAGGATTGTGGTCCTTGTAGTATAGAACTCCCTGAAAAGAATAACTACGCCAAGTGTAGGATAAATAAGGCTTTATTTCCCCGATTAATGCTCTAGGTTCAATGGGACATCAACATAAAGTGGAGGTAACGCTTTCCTCAAACAATAAAGTTCCACCATGGACTAAACAGTTAAAGGTTGTAAGCTCTACAATTGACTGTTTAGCTGGGTTAGGGGATTTTCCAAAACAATAGAAAACAATATCTGAACAAAATGGTTATCAGCTTCACCATATGCAGACTTAGTTCTTCGCTATACAATTAGCATGGCAAGCAAACTACTTCTTAAGCAAAAGTTACATTCCATAGGTTCGTTGTGAGGCATGGGAACACTGGAGCTAAAATCCAAGTCTATTGATTCTGGATCGCTACCCTTTTCAGAGTTAAGAATATCTTCAGTGTCTCTTAATTCCTCACAGAAGTTCCTTGGCTGCTCATATAACTTTCTTAAAACACTTTTAGGAAGTGGCTTTAAATAGTTAGCTTTACTTCTATGATATTGAGGTTTATCTACTTGCATAAGACTTTCCTCATTTAAAGTTCCTTTTAGAATGAAAGGCTTTTCATACCTTAGCTTCCGAGGAGCGCCACGCCCAGGATTCAGTTTACAACATAGCTTTTCCTGCTGAGCAACTGTCTGGTGCACTGCTCCACAATCCAGGCTGCTAGGAAAACCAGACGTGGATTTCCCCTCTCTATCTTTCAGGGTAAGAGGATCAATGTAAAAGGAATCTCCTTTCCTTGTGCCTTTCTGATTTGGCTCAAAGGACTTACTTGGAGTTGGAGAACTTCTTTCAACAGGCAGGCTGCTTCTCTGGGCTTTATCCCATAGAGTATACCTCTTTTGACTCCTGCCACCTAGAGCTGGCCGCAGCTGGAAACTATCCTGTTCCAGGCTTCTCTCAGAGCTTGTGCTGCCGGTCCTTCTGACCTTGCCCTTGGCACTTCCCCAGGACTGAGTCTTGCCACGGTCTGTGTCCGTTCTTCTCCTTCCTTCTCCTGTTACTATTCCCGGTACCCTCGCTGGTACCCTTCCGGTTATTCTGTCGGCTACCCTCCTTGGTGCCTCTCTTCCGTGCCTTCCAGCATCCCGGTGCTCTTCCCGGTCCTGGTCATGGTGCTGGTCCTTTTGCTGGAGCCTTTGCTGGACTCCCTGGTCTCTTTGCTGGACTCCTTGCTGGACTTTCTGCCCTTGGATTCTGTGCTGGACCTTGTGCTGGTTCCTCTCTCTGCTCATCTGATTTCCCTTATAAAGGGATTTCTGGCTTGCACGCTGTGAGTTTGAGGACTGGCTGAGCTACACTGGAACTGCGCTCTCTGCCTTTCCTGAGATTCATGCAAATCAGGAGTTTTTTCCAAGGCTGTTTCTTCCCTAGCTCCAGCCTCATGACAATTGCCATTGGGTAATGGAAACAGATGATGAGGCTCATGGTAGCTCACAATTTAGGTTCCGCTATTTTCATGCCCCGAAAGACTTAGAATCTGTGTTGTACTTGAGGCAATAGTGGGTAAAGTAAATTGCCCACGTGAGTGTCCGTGGGAGAAGTGTGATTTGAACCCTGATTTCCCTGGCTCTCAGCCTGCTGTTCTAATGACTAAGATACTCCTATACTTTCTAAACGCGCCTGTTTTTGCAAGAAAACCATATTGATCTCTTTCTCCTTTTGTCTTTTCAAACAGATTATATAGACAAGTGTTGCTTTTTTGGTGTTCCCCATTTATTGTTGGCCAAAATTTTTCATACCCTTCAAATCTTTGATTCCTAGTAAGGCTCCCTCATTGCTGTCACATTTCTCAAAGCCAGCTGTCCCTTATGTTCTTAGTCTGGTTTAGGTCAGAGTTTAATATGTTCATATTGATACTAATGAAATTGGCATTTTTACTTTAATGTTTAAAAATGATGGGGGCATTTTCAAAATGTCTAAGCCAGCTAGCAGAGTTTAATTTCATTTTAGCTTATTTAAAAATTTGATATACCGCCTCTTCGAAACCGCAGGGCAATTCACAAAAACAAGTCATTAAAATGAGAAGGAGAAGAACCCCATACAAATGTCAGGAAAGAGACAGCCATTCGCAACAGAAGAAGAAAGTAAAAAAACAGACAAGCTAAAATGCGATCAGTGCGATATTCAGCGGCACTTACCAGTGATTGTCACTGAATATCCCCACAGAGCGTCCAAAAATTGGCCAGTTAAATATGGCACAGTCTATGGGCAGAATGGAGGTGGTGATAGCAGTGATATTCAGCTTAACCAGTTAAAGTGAGGACAGCGAATGGCTAGCGTTACCCAGCTAATGGCTTGTCAGCGGCAGAAACTGGATATTTTCCGCTGCTGATTTGCTGGTCTTAATTAAAGCAACAGCGACTAGGAGCTTTATGTAGGCTAGCCACCACTGCTGAATATGCGCCCCCTCCCCCAATATTTCCATCCAACATAGGATCCTTAGTGTGATTAAAAATAGTTTTACAAGTTAATGAGTGAAATTCTCATTTCCTGTTGCAGAGCTCTACTAAGAACTAGGATACATTTGAATGCCAGACTTGACTGATTGTCAATAAAATACACTTACTGTAACTGCATTTTGTTCAACGTGCCTCCAAGCTGTAAGCCAAATATTTTTTCCCTGCATGCTCTGAAGGTTCCTTTCAGAGACAAGGTCTCCAGGTGGGTTAGTTTTGCACATACCTAAATGCGGGTATGTGCCACGGGATTCCATCTGTGGCAGCCCCTAGCGCCTTAGTGGAAAGAAGATGACAACAGACACTCCATGCAGTGAGATTCATGACTCACGGTATGCGCAAAACTAACCCATTTGGAGAAATTGCCCCCAAAAGTTACCTATAGCAAATATATTTATTAAAGCAGAGAGAAATAGGATTTGGTTCTATAACAGAATTTATCAGGAAATTCAATATTTTGTCTGTTTTAATACATAATTTTGCTAGAAATTGTGGTGGCTGGCTTTCTGCACACTCCTATACCAAGAAGGTTTCTTTCTGGTCATCATATGCACTGCCACTTGTACTCAGATTTTTTAAATATTTGAGACTATTTACAATATTTGTATTTTCTTCAAAATTGGAGTCTTCAGCACCTAGTTACTAGGGGGCATTTTAGAATCTCTATCCATGCTGTGACATCTGAAAACAGGCATTCAGAAGTGCAAATCACAGAGATGTCCCTGGACCCATTTTACAAAGCCGGGTATATAAACGTCCCCGGAGCAAGCACGTCTGTGTAGCATGGATGACATGGTAGAGGCATGGTTTGGGTATGTCTGGCCACGCCTACACCTGCTCCTGATTATGAATAAAATGCAAAAAAGTGCTCGTTTCATGGCAGCAACAATTTCAGGAGGAAGAACGAAAAGCGCTCTCATTGCCACAATACATTTTGCCAAGCCAAAAAAACCTGCATATAAATGTACAGTCCAATCATTTTAATCCTTCTCCACCACTTGTCTACTAATCTGACATGATCGCCTGTGACATGTATGTCTCATAACATAGATACCCCCGTTCTGAAATACCCCAGCCAGCACGTCCAAGTACCTGTTTCTGCGGCCGTGCATTTTGGAGATGTCCACATTTCTGAAATGGCCTGCAACCGTGCACGTACCCTGCCATTATGTCTGCATGTGCCCTTCTCCATTCCCATTGGTGGAGGTGCACATCTTTCAAGGCAGAAATTTTGTGATTCAGAAGCCACTTACACAAGCCTCCCTTCATTACCGCAACTCCAGATTCCCCTTAGACAGCACTGCTAAAATCCTACTTCACGCCACATTAATGTTTTGCAGATAAAGTGCATTATCAGCCAAGGTTAACCCGTAGTAATTGCAAAACCTCCATGGTAACTGTTGGGTGCACTCTTGGCCCTTTGGGGAAGGCAGCCATACCACTAACAGAGGGCAATGGTCACTAACAAGTTGGAGTCAGTGCAGAAGGTGGCTAGTAAAATGGTCAGTGTTCATAGTCATAAAGCATATAGAGACAGACTCAATATGTACACTTTCAAAGAAAGGTGGGAGAGGGGAGATATGATAGAGATGTTTAAATACCTCCGTGGCATAAATACACAGGAAGAGAGCCTCTTCCAATTGAAAGAAAACTCTAACGAGGGAGCATAGGATGAAGGTGAAAGGGGATAAAGTCAGGAGTAATCTAAGGAACTATTTCTTTAGGGAAAGAGTGATGGATGCATGAAGCAACTTTCCAGTGAAGATTGTAGAGACAAGGACCTGAATTCAAGATAAGCATAGAGGATCTCTAAGGGAGAAGAATGGATTGTAGAGCGTAGTAGTTGCTATGGATGTGCAGACTGGATAGGCCATATGATGTTTATCTGCTGTCATTTTTCTGTGTTACCTCTTGTTTTTGTACTCTGTGCTTTAACTGAATGTATAAACTGACAAAATGCAGAGGAACTTTGTTTTCTTCTGATTCACTTAGTTTAAAAGTGGAACAGATGTAAAGCTTGTTTCAAAATAGATCATGCTGAAGTGGTTTGCAAGATCATGCGTTTATCCCAGTCATTTGTACTTCTAACATTTTTCTTGTTTATTATAAATGTTTATGTTTATATTTGCCTTTATTTGATACACCGCATTGATGTAAACCAGCAATGCAGTTTACAAAAATAAAAATTACATGAAATAAGAAAGGAACTCCAGTCTAATAAAGCAGAGAGGAAGGCTTGAGGGGAGAAGAAGTATACAGCTATGAAAAAGGTGGTGGGGGGGGGGCTTAATAAAAAAGAAGAAAGAAGTACAAACTCTACTGACAGCAACACTGTGCTAACCCTGGTCTAGGGGACTTCAAAAGCAATTTTGAACACGTGTAGACTTTTCCGTACTTTACCAGATTGCATGCAAATAGCCTGGACAGCATACAGCTCAGTCAGTTTCTTGAATGCTCATTTTACCTGCTGTTGAAAGTTACAAGCTTTGACAATTGTTTTGGTTATCCTCAGAGCACAGGAAACTTGGAAATTTGACTGTGACGGTGAAGAAGACAGTCCCTTCCCCAGATGCAATCCAGGTGCTCTACCAGCGGATGAAGTATGAATATGATTTCTACCATTACATCAAGGAGCAATTCCACCTGCTGAAGCGCAAATTCGGGCTTAAGTCTAACATCAAGCCACCTCCAAAGCCAGAATTCTTGATCCCTAGTCCTCTAGAAACCGAAGAACCAATTGAAGACGACGAAGAGCAAAATGATGAAAAGTGGCTAGAGAATATCTATAAAAGGTGATTGACTGTGGGCACTACACGCTGAGAACTTTTCCCCCTTTGTTCTTAAGTACTTTTTTTCTCTAATTAAAAAAGTCCTTAAGTAATTTGAGTTAATGCAGCATAGCATTAAGAAATGTTCCCACATGTTGGGGTGATTGGGAGATACCCGGTTTTGCGGGTTTTATTTGATGTTTTGTTTGTTTGGCTCCAAGCGATCCTTTCAAGGATTGAACATAATTCATTGGGGACAGTTCAGAGAGAAACGGCAGTGTGCTGTCTTTAGGATTCTTGCATTTGTCCAAGGACGGAATTCTTTTCTACGTATACAAATCTGTGCAAAAGGAAATGGGCAGCTCACAAAATCAAACATGAGCTGATTGAGTGGACAAGAAGCAGCGTAGTGTCCTGCATTTACCACGTACTGAACATTGAAGACTTTTCTAGGTTCTTTCTGATTACAGAACACTCACAACAATGTGAAAACATAACCGGAAGTATATCTCATAAGCATCTCTGACTACATTTGCTTTCCATTGTTTGATACAACTGCACTAGCATAATGACATTTAAAAGGGAAGGAGAGTGGCATAAGAAAGGATGTCCAGGGTCGGCCCAGGTTGACCCAGTCCTTGTTTTTGCCTGTTTTATTTATGAATTTGTAGTCGTGTTTTGTAACGACAATAAAATGAAAACTCCCAAAAAACCAAGGGGCCAAGCAAGTCTTGCTTTTGCTTTTTACATCTATAATTTTCTAAGGAAGCAAATCCAAGACTTACTTGGCCCTGGGGTTGACTTGGATCAGAATAAGTAAAGTTTTATACAGAGCTGCCAAATTTGAGTCATCTTGTGGGAAATGGAGGTTAAGGCAGGCATCAAATATGAACCACAGTGTTGCAACAAGAAGACAAACTGGGCAGACCAAGTTGGCCAGGCGCTCCTTATCTGTCCTTATATTCCATATTTTCATTATGGGCACTTTGAACCAGTTGTCTTTTGTTAACACTTCTTTGTAGTCCTTTATTTCTGTATTGACATAACCGGAACACAGAGCCCAGAATGTTTTGAAATGAAGATAAAACCCCGACAGGAATGGCCCAAAATGTACCTGAAAATCATAAGGATAGGTTGAAACCTTTTGGATGTAATTCCTTTGGAAATGCAAATCCATTGTATTACACACCAGCAGTGGTTTTTATGAAATTCAGAGATGTGATGTGGTTGAGGCTGTTGAACAATCTTGGCTATTTGGCAAGCTCCTTTGTGACAATTATAGTGCTGATTGTAAATGTAAAGTACAGGATTTAAAATATCACAAACAGCTGGTCTGGGGATTCAAAACTAAACTATGACCCAAGCCTTGAAACTGAGAAATATCACATCAAGAGAAAATTATGTATTATACAAATTATGAAAATAGTGCACATTTAGGGCTAGATTTTCTAAAGTGCGCTTCCATGTTAGTGCGTGCATACTGTTAGTATATAGGCCCCATTGCGTAAAATGGGATCTCCGATAAATGATATACGGTAATACAGGTTAGCGCATGGTAATGTGCTAATCTACCCCTTGGTTTCAGACTGTGTGAAATTCCACTTTGGTAAAAGAAACATTTCACTCATAGCCAGAAACCCAAAGGTTACGACAAAAACCTACAAAACACAAAAATGTGTGCCAAAATATCATTATATATACATATATCAAGAAGTAGAAAAGCACATATTTTAAACTAACAACGCCATGTAAACAAATGCGGCAGTTGCTGCTCAAAAAGAAGACAGAGGAGCTCATAAAAATGGCTGCCCACTAAAGGACCTATTTACTAAGCCATGTTAGCTTTTAACACAGCAGATAGCGCATGTAAGCAGCTAACATGGTACCTTACTTAACATGCACTAATTTCCCTCTTAAGCTCCCAGTGTGGAAGAGAGCATGGAATGGGATGCGTGTCAAAGGGAAACTCCATTTAAGAATCAGACTAAGGTACTTTTTAAGATTATCAGGAAGTGAGATGTTATTCTAAAAAGCCAGCCTTCTGGTGGTAACATTTAGAAAGGAGATATAGAAGCTTTTAAACTAGATCATGGCCGAAAATCAGTCATACTCAGGAACACAAGATTCAGAGTAAGGTATCTTCAGAGAATACTGGCAAAGCGAGGAAGTTAAAATATCCTGATAGAGAGGTTGTGGGAAAGGCTTAAGTAGCCAAGGTGCATTTAAATGAAGAGCAAACAGATCTCCATGATTCCAAAATATCCCATCAACTGCTAGACAGGTTGTGAGTACAAATGAAAGAAATATTTTGAATTGCCTATATGTAAATGCCAGAAGTCTAAAATAAAAGATTTGAGAGATAGAATGGGTGGCACTAAATGAAGATACAGACATAATAAGGCAACTTAGTGGCTTACTGGAAGGAGAATAACCAATAGGACACTATGGTACCAGGGTAAAAATTATCTTGAAATGATAGAGCAGATCATATTAGTAGAGGGATGGCACTCTGTTAACGATGCATAAAGTAAAATAAAATATAAGTCCTGCAGGATATAAAATGTGATGTAGAATCTTTATGGATGGAAAGTACACATATGCTGGGCAAAAGTATAGCAGTGGGGGTAAACTACTTTCAACCTGGCCAGGATGAAGAAGCAGACAGTGAAATGCTAGCAGACATCAGGAAAAACTAACAAAATGGAAACAAACAATAATTGGAGATTTCAATTACTCCAGAATTAGGGATGTTCCAAGGGTAACATATTTGATCTATTTTTAGAATATTTGCCTTTTTCCCCAATTTTTGTTAGTTTTTTGGTTCATTTCACATATTTGTGTTAATAAACATCTTTAACCCACATTACAACTTTTCTTAATGCACAGAAATTGGCTTACATGCATGAGTTGTCAGGTTAATAGGAATTAAATCTGTTTGGCACAAGCCTTTTTTAGGTGCCTTAAGAAACTGGATGTGCACTAACAAATTCATCATCCCAGCCAGTCTTAATTCAGTAAAAATCTCATTGGGACACAATAGGAAGATACACTTTCTAAATGCTAAAAAGGGACTGCTTCATTGAGCAGCTGGTCCTGGAACCAATGAGAGTTCTCACTGCAAAAAAAAGACTTGGGGTATGTTTACTAAACCGCGTTAAGTAATGTTAACGTGCGTTAAGGGTACCTAACGCGCGTTAACGTCCCCGTCCGCGGTAAATTCTGCAGAGGGCGGAGAGAAGGGGGTCAATGGTCGGGGAGTGGGCGGGAAAAAGCTCCCGCGGCACTAACGTGGGGTACTGAAGGGCTGAACATTACCGCGAATGGAAAACCTGTCATTACCTGCAGATATGCAGGAGAGTGAAACCATTTCAGCGTCAGCAATGTATAACACAAGCAGGGAGCCCAAGAAACGTGATAGTAGTGCTCCATATGCAGCAACAGCATAGTGCCCAAGTATGAACGGCCACTATAGCGATGGTGCAAATGGGGCATAGGGGGCTGCAGGTGGAGCACAGGGCAGACTAGGCTGTCGCCTAGGTGGCACATAGGAACATAGAAACTGGAAAGCAGCAAGACAGCAGCTGACCAAGGCCAAACGCAATCCACCTACATCTACCTGGTCCACCCTAGCCAATAGTTGCTAGGGCACTGACCTATCATCCCTCCCCCATGTGGAAGGGACATAATATTGGTAGGCGGTGATGGGGGGATGTGAGGATGTCCATGTATGCCCCCCCACCCCAGACTCCGCTCCCTAGGGGACTGCCTACCTGCACAGTGGATGACCTGGGACTGTGCACCACCAACACTGACAGCATATGCCCAGGCAGCATGGCAGGGGGGCGTGTGCTGGTGCTGGAGGGGGCAGTGGCACCTGCCTGCAGTGCACCCAGGCAATGCCCTGTAACAGTATGTGGTGTGCAGTACTACAAAAAAGATTTGGCTGAGGAGACATAAAGGTAGCCCCAGGGACTGCTGTACACCTGTGGCAACAGTGTGGTGCAGTACACACAGCCAGTGTGTTCTGCAACAGAGGCCACAGGTTCAGGTCCCAGCTGTGGCTCCTGCAGAGCACATCCCAATATTTTTCTCCACAAGACAGATACACCAGCAACATGTGCTCTCCCCAAAGCAGCGGCCAACATGGGTGCAAACACCCACTCACACAAGCTCCACTATCCAAAGCTCCATGGAGAGTCAGGCCATTGGCCCCAGCACGGAGCTGCAGATATCACCAGAGCACTATTACTACCTCCTGCACAGTTTGGCAATGTCGGCACTGTGATCATGACCAGTGTGGCAGGCAGGGTTGCCAACCACCCCTATCTTTGCACAATGCTGCAGTAGGTGTATGTGTGTATGTCTATCCATTGTTTCGTGGCTGCCTACACCTCTCTGGGCCCACAATGTCCCACTATTACCAGCGTTGGCCTGCAAATGTGCATAATGAGGAGCAAGGTATTGTGGGTATGGCCTGGGCAGGGTGGACTGGGCAGGATGCATCTGCAGAGGGCATAGGGCAATGGCTGGGACAGTGTAGTGCCCAACCACTACCTGCATGGACAAGGTGGCCACAGCACATCTTGCTGTTAGGGCACTCTCACACTAACCAAACAGTGACTATGGCACGGCTATGTTCCCACATAGTGCTACATATTAACTGTCTCAGGTGATATATGTGTGCCCCCCCCCCCGTTCTGGGGGGCCAGCCACTGGGGCACCTGCTGGGTGTGCAAAGTTCCACTGTGAACAAGCAGGCTAGACTGGCTAGTGGAGTGCCCGCGGTTAGTTTGTGCATGGCCGGGACACCTGGCATGGTGCGGCAGGTACAGGCTGCCTGTGCCTGCTGCTGGTGAATGTCAGACCATGGCTGGGGTACAGCTGTAGTCCTAGAACTGGAGGGGGCACGGGGGAGTGGCAATGGACAGGTGGTCTACTATAGTGCGCAGTTGCAGTGCACGCATGTTGCAGCATGCACAATAGCGCGCATGTCATCTGTTTGGGGGGTCGTGTTGTTACATGCCATATTCTGACCACATATGCTAAGGTGCCTAGTCATATCTTATATGGCACGTAGGATACTCTGTACAGTCATGCGCGTCTGATGCTCTGCTACGCGTGTTCTCCACAACCCGCGTACGACGCACTGCTTGTAGAATGCACTACTGCATGATAATTTAGCAGACACAATGTCCACTTGGTGAAACATATTTGCATTGTGCCCATTGTGGTTTCTTGGGATAGTGGTTGCAGCCGTGCGTGGCGCCAACATAGGATGTGGGTTTGGGTCCCACAGGTTCTCTTTTCCTTTCATTTCATTTGTTTTGCTCTCCTTACCATACAATGGCTCCAGCTTTGTCCCTTATCCACACACCCTTCCCTCTCTTCACTGTACACTGTGGTGTCCTCTCCATGCTGCGTATCTGTCACATGCTAACTGTTACATATGCTCCCTTTCTTTGAGATGTCTGGGTGGACAGGTGGCTCAGTGGTTTGGTATTGGTGTCAGTGAGCTGTGTTTGGGCTCTTCAATCTACCAGTTCAATTCCCTCTTACTCCTTTTTAGATTCCCTGCCCATTTTGCCCTTCTACACACACCATCCACACAGCTGGCCCTTCAGACCGACCCCTGATGCCCTTTCCGTTATATTTGTTTACTCTTCTGCATGCTGTTTCACTGCACACCATTTCATGGTATGTGTGCCTGTGTTACTTGTGACTCATGTCCCCATTCCAGACTATGTTCTCAGCTGCCTGTGGTCTATGGCCTTACGCCTACATCTCCTTTTCTCATGTGGCACCATGTCTGCACATCCCTCAGCACATCTTCTACTGTCAGCGTGCCTTAGATTGCAACCCCTTCGGACACACTGCTGCTTCCCGTCCGCTGTGGTGTTCACGTGCACTGGGTCCATGGCGCAATGTACCGCGCGTTAGCACCTTGTAACGTGTGTTACCTGACATGGCTTGCTTTAACAATGCACTCTTTTATATGGGCATCCGTACTATTACCGCGGAACCTAACGCGGGTACCCTTACCGCGGTTTAGTAAACATATTCCTTGGTGTGAGGGGTAACAGTGGTGGAGCCCTTGAAAATAATGATCATAATTATTGGAGGAGTACACAAAGGAAAAATACTGCAGGAGCATCTAATCTTAAAAAGGAAGACTATGATAAAATGAGGATTTAACTTAAAAAGAAACTAATAAGAGAGACTGCAAAGGTTAAAAGTTTGTATATGGTGTGGACATTGTTTACAAAACCATTTTGGAAACCCAGACTAAATGTACTTCACACTGTAGAAAAGGTTGATAAAAGACCCAAATGAACGCCAGCATGGTTAAATGGTGAGGAAAAGGGACTATTAAAGCCCAAAGGACATCTTTCAAAAAATGGAAATTGGATCCAAATTAACAAAATCAAAAAGCACTGTCAAGTTAAATGTAAATCTTTAATAATGCAGGCCAACAAAAGAAAAAAGAGCAACCAAAATAATAAAGAGGAGGGACTGGCTCCCCTATGAAGAAAGACTAAACAGGCTAGGTCTCTTCAGTTTGGAGACGAAAACGGCCGGGAGGAGATAGGATAGAAATTTATAAAATGATACGTAGGGTGGTACAGTTAAATAAGGAATTTGTTATCCTTTCAGATAGTACTAGGACTAGGGAATACTCCATGAAATTAATAGATAGCACTTTTAAAACAAATCATACAAAGTACTTGTCATTCAACAAACATTTAAGTATGGAATGTGTGGAGGGAAGGCAATAAGCATAGCTGGGTTTCACAATTTCTTGGAGAAAATGTAAACCATTGTTAGCCATGTGGATGTGGGAAAGTCATTATGTAATCTTCCTTTGGGCTTCTGCCAGATACTTGTGACCTGGATTGGCCACTTTCGGAGTCAGGAGACTGGGCTCAATGGGCTTATGGTCTTACCCAACATGGCACATCTTCAGGTCAATATTCAAAATGTAGTTATACATGCTATGCTGAATGTATTGCTGTGTCTTTTTTAAATATTCAGGGACCTTATACATCTGAAGGCAGATTTTAGATAGCACGTAGATAAGGGAACTCACAGATCCAGGCTGGGATGTGAAAAATCCCCATAATATTTTACAAGAATGTAAAATAGGTGCAGGACTGTGCATGTATGTCTTTCCACATCCAGCAGGAGCAGCAATTTAAAAAATCTTCATGGGGGGGGGGGGGCATACATGCTTGTAGCCTCTACATGTGCATGGGAGAAATGGGAGAAGCTTTTTCATATCACTGTTCCCATTTTAGAAGAACACCCAATGCCTCAGCATAAGTCTTCTCCCCTCCCAATCACCCTTCTAACAGCAGTCCTTTCTCCAGCCATCCTCTCACGCCCCCCAAGCCATCCAACTCCTCTAAGGTATCTGACCCTCCTTTAAGCCAACAGACCCCCCAAACTTTCAGATCCCCCCGATGGCCCGCCCACCCACTCCCAGCTTTGATCCCATCCCCAGCCTTACCAGAGGACCCCAGTGTCTAGCGGGAGCAGGAGCAATCCCCAGCACTCCTGCTTTTCATGATCCCATGTTCAAAATGGCACCCGTGACACTTACGCTCCTTTGACATCTACACATAGCAAGCATCCCGACGTGTAAAAAGACCCTGCTCTAAAAAGCCATTTACACATGGATGCCAATCTACACATATAAATGCTGTTGTTTACACACGAGGATGCTTCTAAAATAAACCCCCATGGTGTTCTATGAATATTCTGCTATCCATATTGTCGATATGCTCAATTCCCAGAGAAATGGAAGCCAGGGAAGGTCAGATACAGGCAGCTGCAACAGACGACACTTCACCAAGTCCAAATAACATATCTTCCAAATTAGCACAAACATAGCCTGTGCTTAAATTCTAATAAACATAAACAGCACAAACACAGCCAGCACTAGTCCACTGGATTGGCTGTGCAGCACACTTCAGTCCTTCAAAAGAAAACGTTCCAGCCCAGGTATCTAGATAACCCTAGGGCTGTAGCAGCTACCTCCCTATCAGTGTTTCCTTTGCACACTGACCCACCCATGCTACCAAGAACAAACAAATCAGAAAGGCCAAAATGACCGACAGTCAGCCTTTCTTTCCCCTTAGAAACTAAAAATGTCTTTCCAAAACAAATAGGGGGTTTCCTTCGACTTATCTGCATCTTGCTGTCATCTGGAAGGTCTGCCAGACCAGTATTAGCATGTGAGTTTTGTTCCATAATCTCTATCTTCATGGGTTCTGCAGAGTTTTCCGTTTCCAGCTCCCAAGGCTCTGCCTCCATGGCCTCTGCTGGCTCCTCTCTCTCTCCTCCCCCTAACCTCTCTGTGAGTCTTTTTATTTCCTGTTTCCTGTCCCATCCTGCCATGCCTTAAGGAGCCCTCCCACAGGAAAGGATTTCTACTTTTCAGGGTTTCCTGTCCTCTGCTTTGGTACCCCATTCTTCTGAACCCCCCTTTTCCCTGAAGAGTCAGCAATGAGGGATAAGGCGTCCGCATTACTGTGCTGCTTCCCTGCACTATGCTCAATGGTAAAGGTGTACGCTTGGAGGGAGAGATACCACTGGGTTAACCTAGCATTATTGTCTTTCATCCTATGAAGCCACTGAAAGGAGACATGAGCTGTGACCAGAGTGAAACCACATCCCACCAGATAATATTTTAGAGCATCTATAGCCCACTTTATAGCTAGACACTTTCTTTCTATAGTGGCATAGTTCCTTTCATGTTGTAATAGCTTTCTACTCAAACACATAACTGGATGCTGTTCCCCATTCTGTCTTTGGGACAGGACTGCCCTGAGCCCATATATCCAGAATGCCTCTGGGCGAATGCCCACGTACTAAGCCAAAAGAGGACACCCCTAAGGAAGCCTGTATGCTTTCCTGGGAGGTGTATACCACAAGGGGCAATAATTGATCCCAATCAGTCCATACCACTTCCAAACCTCTCCTGAGCATGCTTTTTAGGGTCTGATTATACTTCTCTACCAATCCATTGGTTTGGGGATGATAGGCAGATGTGGTATTGTGGTGGATCCCAAAAGCTTCCCACAGCTGCTTAAGGGTATGTGACATAAGAACATAAGGAATGCCATACTGGGTCAGACCAAGGTCCATCAAGCCTAGTATCCTGTTTCCAACAGTGGCCAATCTAGGTCATAAGTAGCTAGCAGTTTCCCCAAAAGACACAGGTTCCTCAATGCTTGTATTGGGACAAGTGATATCCCAAGTCCCTTTTAATAATGGTTTATGGACCTTTCCTCCAGGAACCTGTCCAAACCTTTTTTAAACCCAGCTACACTAACAGCTTTTACTACATCCTCCGATAAATTCCAGAGTTTGATTACACGTTGAGTGAAAAACTATTTTCTCTTATTAGTCTTAAATAGGTTACTCTGTAGCTTCACTGCATGTCCCCTAGTCTTTTGTATATGCTGATGACAATCGATCTACGTTTACCCGTTCCACTCAATTCATTAATTTATAGACCTCTATCATATCTCCCCTCAGTCGTCTCTTTTCGAGGCTGAAGAGCCCTAACCATTATAGCCTCTCTTCGTAGGAGTAGCCTTCCATCCCCTTTACCATTTTAGTGAAAGTGAAAGAAGAGCTGAAGATTAACTTAGTTGTATTTGAAGCCTTCAACTTGAACAGAACAGAGTTTAGGAGCATAACAGCAGTGGTATGGCTACATTTGGTTTCCAAGAAAGCAATCAGGTAACTCACATGGTATGACCATGATTAAAAACCCAAACTTCAGTGAGCATGGATGTTTTGGACTAGAGCTTTGCTTGCTTTGATAAGATCTGGTAGGAGACATAGGTACTAGATCATAAATGGATAAGGCCTTAAAATTTGTACCCTGATCTGTGAGGACTTCCCGGAGAAATCCAATGTTACAAAACAGTTTTACTAATTCCCAAGCGATGGCCCTAGCTGAGGTGGCTCGCAGAGGTATAGTCCAAGGAAACAAGGTAGCATGGTCTACAATCACCAAGATGTAGACAGAACTACGTCTACTCTTCTCTAGGGGTCCCACTATATCCATACCTAAACGAGCCATGGGTTCTTCAATAACAGGCAGCAGTTTCAGCGGGGCTTTAGAAGGAAAAGTAGGGGAAAGTCTTTGACACAGAGGACAACTTGTGCAGTATTCTTTACTTCTTTATTCACTCCAGGCCAATAGAATCTATTCATTATTTGCTATAAAATACTTTAACCCTTTATGCCCTGATAGCGGATGGTCATGGGCCAATCTAATAAGGGGTCTGAACGCTGGAGGCACCACTAGTTGCTGTTGGATTTCCGCACTAAGATTATTTTTGGCAAACCTATATAGTAGTCCCTCTTTTAGCTCAAACCTAGGTCTTTCTTCTTGGTTTGGATTTTTAGCCCAATCAAAAGCATATACCAGGGTGGGGTCTGTTCTCTGCTCTTGGGTGAAAGATGGAAATTTATCCAGTATGTCCTGGGGGATCCAGGGCATTTGCCCTTCTAGAAACATCTTACCCTGGTTCTCCATTCTTTCAAGTCTTTCTCTTCTTTTGTCCCTCCGGCTTTTCCGGGTACTCCCTGGGACTTCTATGACCTTCCCTGTATAAGGAAACTCTAGCTCCCAAGCTTCTTGCCCCTCATCTGCCTGCTTTCCTTTTAGTATCTGTGCCCGAGTGGGTACCCAGCCTTCCTTCTCTTGCAAATATTGATAAAAATAAACCCAACCCCTACCTAAAATAAGAGGGTAAGGATTGTTGGGTAAGATGGCCACATCTAACCAGTGCCAGCACCCTTGATATCTCACTCGTATCCGGTAAAGTGGGTAGGGTGTTGTAGAATCATGAATGCACTTAATCCTAATGTGGTCTTTATAACTCTCTGACCCCCCCCCCCCCCAGCCTTGGCTGCTCCCTATCATGTGCAGATTTTTAAAAAGTGCTCATTTCAGCCAGATCTTTTCAGGAAGGAGTTAACTCCCTTAATCCCTCCCCCCAGTTTATTCTTCATGCCACATTGTATTTATGGTTGCAAAATGGCTCAGCAGCACGTGCAGGCACTGACATTCACATCTATCAGCGGTGAAATGCCGACACTTGCACATGTAAGTTGATAGGTCTCATCCAATGATGTTTCACACATGTGACTTTATAAAATGGCTACTCCCGCTGCATGTGGATATGTATTTTAGAAACAACCATTTCTAAAATATCTTCAGAACTGAGTATGTCCTCGCCTCGAAGTCTCAATTCCGATCTCCACATAGCCTCTAAAATGTGCCTTCACACATATAAGCATTGATTTTTGGCTTCTCTATGTATAGAATATACATTTGACTCTGACGTGGACAAAACAGGTATAACTTATACATATACCACCAATATTCAAGGCATAATACTTGTAGGGCCCAATATTCGGCAGTGGCTGCTAGACAATCTAACATGGCTAGCCACCGCCGCTGAGCTGTAAACCCAGATATTCAATGTCTGGGTCCTATCTGGTCCCGGCATTGCCCAGATTGGTAAGAAGCTAACCGGGAAGCGGCGATATTCAGCCACTGCCCATTCAGCTTCCACAGCACAAGTAAGGCCAGTCTTTGCTGCGTCTTGCTTTTCGCCACACAGCCATAACCAGCTGGCGGCTCAATATTATCGCTGTCGAACGCCCCGATACGAACCAGACTGCAGCAGCAGCATCTGCTTAGCGGCAGTTACACAGTTTTCAGGTCAACAAACCGTGTAAATGCCTTTGAATAGCAGCCTCATAGGTTGTATGGAGAAGCCCTGATATTTGGTGCTTCTACATATGAATATACAGCTACTATTATGTATAACTTACACTAGTATACTCAGTGCCACTAGCTACATGTATAGCTGCGCTGAATACAGGAATAATTGAAGAGCAGTGGCCAGTATGAAAACGATGCTCTTAAAAATTAAAATTCATTCTTGACATCTGAACCCAGGTATCAGTCGTGTTTGTGCTTGCAAATGCCTGCCTCAGTAGAAAGAGCTATTCTGAGTACATGTCTTTTAAAATAAAGTTTGAAGAGACACGTTTTAAAAGGAACGTGCTGTTCTCATAAAAACAATTAGACAACTGGAGAAAAATGCAGAGCAGGAATCTTGTCTTTTTTTTCTGGCTCTTAATGCCATTTCTTCCTTTCCTCCAAGGCAAGCATTTCTATGCTGACACATGGCTAATGTCATATTTGGATTTTGATCCAATTATATCTGTACTTGTGCACTGAAATTTAGTTAGTACACAGCCAAATATATGATGATCTCTCTTTTTTTACAGCTGCATTAAAATTTTTCTATAGCTCTTTTGTTTAAAATCTGTGATTTGCTCTTCTTTTAATATATTTGTGTAAAATTTTGTTGCTACTTTTTGTACCTCAGGGCCACGTATGCTAAACATTAGCGCGCTGTCTGCTGCAGCACCCATTTTATTCCTATGGGCACATTGGCAGATAACATTTAGTAAACATGGCCCTAAGTATGAAATATTTGCCCATGATAATAGCAGGCTATTTAAAAATCCCTTTTACCATGCGGATGACAATTTTTGAAACCTTTTAACCTGGCAAAATGACTTGGCTGAAAATTGCCCTCTGGCTAAAAGTGTGCACCGGCTTTCACCAAACACATACTTTAACCAGATTAGAAAAGCATTCCTGGGGGCGCATTTAGTTTGGGGAGTAAAACAACATGCATGCATTTGATTAGCAATGTATGTGCACTGTTTTGGCCCCATTGAGCCGTCCACACACACATGGGAGATGCAAAAACTGTGAGTGATATTTACACGTCTGCTTTGCAGTTGCATATTTTAGAAAGGAAAGGGCATGGGTGATTTCCATTTAAAACTTTGGGGTATGTCTACTAAAGTGTGTTAGCTGCTATTGCAGTGATAACGTGGGATGATTGTGCCGCTGTAGCAGCCAACGCATGCTGAATGCAGACATTGCAGCGATTTTCTGCAATATTTCCCTTTTATGCGGTAGCTGCTGGCTTGGGCGGGATTAGGGAGGAGAGTGGATGTGCCTGCAAAACACGATTACAATGAATGATTTTGACTCTTGGCTCTCCTTATTCCTGGATTCTTTATCACCATCCCTTATTCTTGGTGACTCTAATTTTCATATTGATAATCCCTCTGACCCCTTAAGCTCCTTTCCGTCCTCCTCTTTCAACCGCCAGCTTTGCTCTTCTGCTCCCAATCATCATCTTGGTCACTGCCTTGATATTGTTTTCTTCTCTAACTGTTCACCTTCTAATTTCCGCACCTCAGTTCTTCCCTTATCAGACCACTACCTCTTAAGCTTCACTCTTCATCACTCCCTGCCTCAGTCTCGCCCATTCTCCTCCTATCTCTTTAGGAATCTTCATGCTGTTGATCCACTGACTCTATCCAATTCTGTCTCTTCTCTTCTTTCTTCCACTTTGTCCCTCTAAGTCTGTCGATGAGGCCATAATTTCCTTTTTAACACCCATCTCTCCTCCACTCTGGATATGCTTGCTTTGCCCATAGCATGCCCTATGAGGCACACTTCTCCTCAGGCCTGGCTGTCTTCTGCTACTCGTTACCTATGCCCCTGTACCATTCAGCACTTGGCTCAAATCCCACTCCCTTTCTAACTTCCTTCACTTTAAATTCATGCTTAATTCTTTCCAGTCCACAATTGCACTCACTAAGCAAAACTATTTTATCTAACTGTCTTGCCTCTAATCCCCGTCGTCTCTTCTACACTCTCAATTCCCTTAAGGCAGCACTGCCTCCAATCCCTCTTTCTCTCTCTGCCCAAACCCTAGCCCACTATTTCCACGACAATGTCCTTAAGATCACTGTTCGATTCCCTATGAATTCCTCTTCACCCCCTCTTCCCCAAATCAACATTTTCCCTCAACTTCCCCCACCCTTTCATCCTTTTCTAAAATCTCTGAAGAGGAAATCTCCCTTGTACTTTCCTCCTCTAAACTTACTACCTGTTCTTCTGATCCTATCCCCATGCATCTCCTGAACTCCATCTCCTCTTTCGTCATCCCTTCCATCTCACATATTCTCAAATTTTCACTCTCCACTGCTACCTTCCCTGCAGCCTTCAAGGATGCTATGATCACTCCACAAAAAACCTTCTCTTGACCCTACGGGCCCTTCTAATTACTGACACGTCTCCCTTTCATTTCCAAGCTTCTTGAACGCGCAGTTCTCCGCCACTCCTTCAGTTTTCTCTCCTCTAATGCCCTCCTTGACCCTCTCCAGTCTAGTTTTCATTCTACTGAAACGGCTCTTGCCAAGGTCTCCAGTGACTTGTTCCTGGCTGAGTCCAAAGGCCTCTATTCAGTTCTTATTCTTCTTGAGCTTTCTGCTGCTTTTGATACTGTTGATCACTTTCTCCTCGTCAACACATTATTATTGGTTTTAGAGACTCTGCTGTCTTGATTCTTTTCTTATATCTGCACTCATTCCTTCAGTGTTTTGTTCTGGTGGTTCCTCCTGTTTTGCCATCCCTCTCTCGTTTGGTATACCCCAAGGGTCTATTCTAGGCCCTCTCCTTTTCTCGCGCTCTACACCCAGTCCCTTGATGCCCTTATCTCTTTCCATGGCTTTCAGTATCATTTTTATGCTATGACTCTCAAATTGATCTATCATCACCTAACATTATTCCTGCACTCCAAGTTCATATCTCTGCTTGTTTATCTGATGTCGCTACCTAGATATCTCACCGCCATCTGAAATTACACATGGCTAAAACTGAGCTTCTTATCTTTCCATCTAAACCCTTCTCCCACCTTGATCCTTTTTCCATCACTGTTGACAATACTCTTCTTCTTCCTATTTCCTCAGCCTGTAAACTTGGGATTATCTTTGACTCATCTCTTTCCTTCTCCTCACATATTCAGCAGATTGCTAAAACCTGTCATTTCTTTCTCTATAACATTAACAAAATTTGCCCCTTCCTCTCTGAACACACAACTAAAACTCTTGCTCACTCTTTAGTTACCTCCCGACTTGACTACTGCAACTACCCCCTTGCTGGTCTCCCTCAGTGTCATCTCTCTCCTTTTCAATCTGTTGAGAATGCAGCTGTGCAGTTAATTTTCTGCCTGCCCCATTACACTCACATAACTCCTCTTCTGAAATCACTTCACTGGCCCCCCTTCCATTTGTGTATCCATGTCAAACTACTTCTTCTAATCTATAAATGCATTCACTCTACTGCCTCTCATTTCCTTTCCTGTCTTCCCTCTCCCTACTCCTCTCCTCATGAACTTCGCTGCTCCTCTGGCTTCCTTCTTTCTATGCCTTTTTCTTCTAATGCCAACTCCAGACTTCGTTCCTTTAACCTTGCTGCTCCTTATGCCTGGAACAAGCTTCCTCTATCCTTACATCAAGTCTCATCTCTCTCCCTCATTAAATCCATGCTAAAGGCTTACCTCTTTAAGACTTTTTTTGGATCCTAATCTCTTGCTCCCCTTGTGTCTCCCCTGTTGAACACTTTCTTCTCTTGTATTGTACTGTCTGTCTTAAATGGATTGTAAGCTGTTCAAGCAAGGACTGTCCTCTTATGTGTTTGTATAGAGCTGCATACACTTTGTAGCACTTTATAAATGATTAATATTAGTAGTAGTAGTAGTAATGTAAACATTGCATGGGGATCCCCACCTAATGCCACCTCAGTATGTGACAATAGCTGAATCGGGGGTACTGACTGAGCATGATCCCTGCATTTTCACCATCTGTTTCGGAATGCTGTGCACGCCCCCAGCAGATAGTGCAGGGTTTTTTCAGCTGACACAATGCTTTTGCAGCTAACACCCAGTATTAGCTGCAAAATCCTATCACACTTTAGTAGACATACCCTTTAGATGCAATGTGCATACGGCAAAAATGTCCCATGTAAACAACGTAGGCCGTTCCAGGTTACCTCTATAACATTTTTATTCTTTTCTCCAGTGATTTGCTTCTTTCAGACCTACTCTCATGAGTTTCTTCTAACATTAATTCTTCTAACATTAAAGCAAATGTGTGAAAAACTTTCCTTTCCAGGACTTGATTGTCCTCTTTAGGAGTCCATGCCATATCTCCTCCCTTGAAGGCACTTCGTACACTCCTATGGCACATAAACTTCTACTGATCGCCTAACACTCCAGCTATATCGTGAAATATATTGTACATTTATGGATTTTAATTAAAAAGATATATATATATATATATATTCTCTACATGTCAAGTTGGGTAATCTGTGACTGACTTATTTATTATGCCTTTACTGCGCATTCCAAGTTTTGTGTTGCTTTGTTTAAACTTCATTAAAATGATTTTATTTTCGTGTCATGACCAGTTTTTCTATAAAGAATAAAATGATTGCTTAAAGCCTGCAGCTCATATGACAGCTCGATGTGCCCTATCTGTCTAATAGATGTCTCTTTATGCCAGTTGTACTATATACTTTATATTTTTGCATTTTTTAAAATCTCAGTCTACATATATGTATAAAGCTTGGAAATTTTTGGGAAAACATTGCAAATATTCCTCAAAAGCTAAAACAGCACTCGCTGTTTTCCACTTTAACAGATGCAAGCCCAGAACAACAAGTGAAAACAGAGATGTGTACCAGTTCTTGCATCACTGTACAGGTTTCACTCAATCCCTACTCTTTCTGCAGGTCTGCATGGTGGAACGCGCCAGACAAAACAGTGGAGACTGGGAAGTCAATCAAAGAGTTAAGGGGATGATCGAGCAGCAAAATGCATATAGAAGATAATACAAGGTTCTGGCAGACAGCCAGAGAATATCCAGGGAGCAGGGCCAGCCCAACCATTAGGCAAACTATGTAGTCACCTAGTGCACCAGCTTCTGGGGGCAGCAAAGAGCGAGGCATTCAAAGCTAAACAATAGATTCTGACAGCAGGGTGGGCATAAGGCTTAAGGTTTGCCTAGGGTGCCAATACCTTGAACCAACTCTGAGGTCAGCCCTGCCAGGGAGCAATGTCCTTGGATAGAGGCAAGATCTGGAGGGAAAGAAAATGCAAAAAAAAAGAGTAGTTAAAGTGAGGCAGAATTCAAAGAATAGAACTGAGGTGCCATTTTCCATGGCCAGTCATAAATGCCAGTAAAACCAAATATTTCCTTGATCCAAATTGAGGCCTATCCTTTGTCTAGAAAATTGTGTGGGCTCTATTATGCAGCCTGAGGAACTGTTTTGCTCATCAAGCAATGGTTAGTGCTATTGCTGTCAACCCATGGTTAATATTTCCAAAGGACTGAGAGAGAGGTTAGGAAGCAAATGGTGGATGCTTGGAATGCTCTCCTGATGGAAGTGGTGGGGCAAACACAGTGACAGAATTCAAAATAGCATGGGACAGACACAGTGGATCCCTTTACAGCAACAGGATAAAATCTAAATAAACATAACTAACTCTTATATTTCAACAAATAGGGATGACCTACATGGAGCGGTGGGTACACCCCTAAACAAAGGCATGGGGAGAGGTGACCTGCACAGAGCGGCAAGTGCACCTGCCCTTGCCACCTTGCTGGACAGACTAAATGATCATACTGGTTTATCTCCAGAACAAGCAGGAATGTAGTCTTCACATATGGGTGACATTGG
The DNA here is from genome assembly GCA_033557465.1 of Ichthyophis bannanicus. Lineage (NCBI taxonomy): Eukaryota > Metazoa > Chordata > Amphibia > Gymnophiona > Ichthyophiidae > Ichthyophis > Ichthyophis bannanicus. The sequence goes on from CM066033.1 coordinate 554,234,816, forward strand.
TACCAACGGAGCCCACATGGGAACGCTCCCCAGCGTCCAATAGGAAAGCTTTTGAGAGCATCCCACTGCACCTGTGTAGCTGCCTTCCCACCTTTCCAGCTCTCCCTCCTCAGTTCATCATTTTCCAAGGAGCCAACAAGAAGCAATTCCTGTCACCGCAGAAATTTTTTTTTTTTTTTTTTTTTTGTGGTCGCATCTGCCTTCCCGTCGACGCTGGTACCGACCCTGTCGGTGCTTTCTTTCTTTCTTTTCTAAAAAAAAAAAAATCAGGGAAGAAAACTTTCTTCCTTCAGGCGCATCGATGCCATCTTAAGCTTAGGCCTTTCCTTTTTCTCAAAATGGAAAAACCAGCCAGTGGTTTTAAGAAGTGTTCCAAATGTGGCAGTACAATTTCGGCCACGGACACCCATGACTGGTATCTAAAGTGCTTAGGACCGGATCACCAACCGTCAGAATGTCCTCTCTGTAGGCAGATGACAAAGAGAGGCCTACAGAACCGAGCTGCTAAACTGGGCACCCTCTTTGCCACCGATGCAATGTCTGTAGCATTGACATCATCGAGAGATTTTTCTTCCTCTCAAGGATCTCCAAGGGTAAACCTCCTTCTAAGCATCGAGATGCCTTGGGTGTTTCCCTGGAGGGGGACACACTGGCCAAACAACCCCGGCAGGATGTCCTTGCCTCCAAAGCCTTAGTGGGGTCCCAAGATGTTCCCAAGGCCTCCACCTCTGGAGAGCTCCTGGTGCCATGCTCAGGGATTGTGGCCCGCAACTCCAGTACTAAGCATCGGCAACCTCCATGGATCAACGTATCCTGGCCATGGATCAACATATCCTGGCCAATGTACCAAAATAGCCTGCATCGACTTTCTTACCACTTACTATGCTACCGCCCATGCTGGCCCTCGAATCCGTTTCCGGTACCGAGGTTCCGGCACCGCAACTTTCAGCTACCAGCTTCGAGCTATATCGAGTATGTGCAGAGCGCGAGCACCCTGCCCATCGATACTTTGAGTCTTCCGACTCCGATGCATCAGGTGACGAATCGGCTGTTACCCGGGAAATGAGAACTCTCCCGGAAGACCCATCTCCGTCCCCACAACATCACATGTCCCCTCCGGAGGACATGTGTTTCCAAGACTTTATTTGCTATGTTGCTCGGGGTCTATCCATAACGGTGACTTCAGAGAAAGAAACTAGGGCTGAAGAGCTTGAAATCATTCAATACCCTGCATCCCCCAAAGGAAGCTGCTACTCTCCCTATTCATTGAATACTTCATGACCTTATGCTTTGTATGTGGGAGACACCCCTAACCATCTCTCCACATACTCAACGACTCGATACAATGTACCGGGTACCAGAGTGTCCCGGCTTCCAGAAGTTGCAATTACCACACCATTTCATGGTGGTGGAATCGGCAATGCGTTGAATAAAAAATGCTAAGACACATTCCTCAAACCCTCCAGGCAGGGAATCGAGAACTCTCGACGCTTTTGGTCGTCGATGTTTTCAGGCCTCCATGTTATCGGCCAGAATCAGTTCCTACATACTCTATATGGGTATGTTCCTTAGGGAGGTAGCTAAGGATTTGGAGTTGATGGCTCCTCTTCTCCCTGATGACAAGAGAGCTGATTATCTCACCCTTGTAAAGCACATCCAAAATGTTTCAAAATTTGTTAACAGGGCAACTTTTGACTGTTTTGAATGCATCAGCAGAACTTGGCTCCAAGCATCTGATCTTGAACAATGGGTACAAGATAAGCTGGGTAATAAACCTTGCACCGGTGAAACCCTTTTTGGCAAGGACTGGCAGGACAAGGCTTCTCAGCTAGAATCTGAAAACACCACTCTTAATAGACTTTCTAGATCTACTGCCAACCCAGCTAAGAAAAAGGCAGCAAAGAAACCTTTTTTCAATAAGAAAAAGTAGTACTACCCTTCTTACACCCCTGCAGTGCACTGTCCAATCCATGCTCCCCAGAAGGAGCAGCAGCCACCAAAACAGCAGAGGAAGGCTCAGACTCCCACGTCACAGCCATCACAGCAGTCCCAGCCTCCTCAGGGTCTTTGACTCCTTTCTGGAGAACATAGCCATCCTGCCTCTGGAGATTCCAAATTCCATCCGCATTCCCGGCAGACTTTGTCACTTTGCCCACAGGTGGCATCTTGTAACATCAGAGCACTGGACTCGCTCCATAATACGGGAGGGGTACAAACTTCATCTACAAAGTCTACCCCCCCCCTAGTCTCCTCCAAGAGAGTTCTGTTCTCAACTCCCTCTCATTGCTCTGTTGTTGCAAGAGGCCACCTCCCTTTTCTCACAGGGTGCAATAGAGGAGGTGCCACTCTCCCAGCAGGGTCTTGGCTTCTATTCTCCATACTTCCTCATTCCAAAGAAAACAGGAGGATAGAGACCCATTTTGGACCTCAGAGAACTGAACAAGTATATACTTCGGGAGAAATTCAAGATGATCTCCCTAGGTACTCTTCTCCCCTATCTCCAGAGTCAGGACTGGCTCTGTTCTCTAGATCTAAAGGATGCATATACTCAGAATCTTATTCACGCAGAACACAGAAGGTTCCTGTGTTTCCTGTTCCAGGGCAGACATTAATACAGAATACTGCCTTTTGGCCTCGCCTCTGCCCCAAGAGGCTTTACAAAGTGCATAGCGGTGGTAGCTGCATTCCTAAGGACTCTAGGGATATTTGTCTGCCCTTACTTAGACGACTGGCTCATTCGAGCAAGCACATCTCTAGAGGCCAGTCTTTCTCTCTCATGCACCATGCAGGTGCTACAGCACTTGGGATTTGTAATAAACCTTCCGAAGTCCCAACTCATTCCCTCTCAAACTCTAGAGTCCATAGGGGCTCTCCTAGACACTCAGCAATCAAGGGCTTTTCTTCCCCAAGCCCGTTGTGCTCAACTCATTCAGCTTACATCTCAAGCAAGCCTCAAGACCTTTCTCACTGCTCGAGAAATGCTGCAACTTCTCGGTCATATGGCATCAACAGTACATGTTGTTCCATATGCTTTTCTGCATATGCGCACAGCTCAATGGACACTGACTTCCCAGTGGTCTCAGGTATCCAGTCGCCTGGGAGACAGAATAATAGTCTCTACACATCTAATTTCGTCTCTCCAGTGGTGGCAATCCCCAGAAAACCTGCTACTAGGATCACCTTTTCAGATGCCTCCACATCAATGTACCCTGATGACGGATGTGTCCAAATTGGTCTGGGGAGCTCATCTGGACAATCTCTCCACTCAGGGTCGTTGGTCTTATCAGGAGTCACAACGCCACATAAATCTGCTGGAACTCAGAGCCATCCACAATGCTCTCAAGGTGTTCCAGGACCATCTTCGCTTCCGTACAGTTCTAGTTCAGATGGACAATTGGGTAGCCATGTTCTACGTGAACAAGCAGGGTGGAACAGGTTCTTGGACCCTTTGCAACGAAGCCCTACACCTGTGGTCCTTCACCATACAGCATCAAATTCATCTACTTGCGGTGTATCTTCCAGGCAAACAGAATCTCTTGTTGGACAAACTCAGTTGAGTCCTGCTACCCCATGAGTGGTCTTTCCATGTGGACAAGGTCACTCACATTTTTCAGATCTGGGGAACCCCAGACATAGATCTGTTCGCAAGTCCTCAGCATGCCAAACTTCTCTGCTTCTGCTCCACAATGCCTGCTCAGAACAACCAGTAAGTAGATGCCTTTCACCTTCACTAGGGTCAATGCTTCCTATATGCCTTCCCTCCCATTCCCCTCATTCCCAAAACTCTTTTCAAAGTCCAGAGAGACAGGGGCTACATGATTCTTATAGCCCCACATTGGCCACGACAACTGTGGTATCCTCTCTTTCTACATCTGTCTCAAGCTCAGCCAGTAGATTTAGGGTCTGCTCCAGATCTCTTCTCACAGGAGGATGGGACACTGCTGAATCCCAGTCTGCAGCTCCTACAACTTGCAGCATGGTTGCTGAAAGCATAGCCTTCAAGGACAACAACCTCTCAACAGGTGAAAGCTATCCTTTTAGCTTCTAGGAAACCTTCCACCAGGCACTCCTACATCTTCAAGTGGGGTAGATTCTCTCTCTGGTGTTCTGAAAGGGATCTTAACCCCTTCTCAGCTCCAGTGGATGCATTACTTGAATATCTTCTCCACCTCTCTTCTTCTGGACTCAAAACCGTTTCGGTAGGAGTACACCTAAGTGCAATTGTGGCCTCTCATGTGCCCTTAGATGGTCAGCCCATCTCTTCTCAGTCACTTATAGCACACTTCATGAGGGGTTTTCTATTAACTAAGCCTCCCATTAAGCCACCCCCAGTGGCATGGGATCTCTATGTTGTTTTAGGACAGCTTCTCAAGCCGCCCTTTGAACCTCTAGCCACCACTTCTTTGAAGTTTCTCACATGGAAGGTCACCTTCCTAGTTGCCCTCACTTCAGCAAGATGCATTAGTGATCTTCAAGCTTTGGTGGCTGACCCTCCTTATACACAATTCAACCATGATAAGGTAGTCCTTAGGACTCATCCCCACTTTATGCCAAAGGTGATCTCGCCCTTCCATTTAAACCAGTCAATCTACCTTCCTGTCTTTTTCCCTAGACCTCATTCCTCTAGGGCAGAGGCAACTCCTCACACTCTGGATTGCAAATGTGCCTTGGCTTTCTGTCTCCAGAGAACTTGAGAGCCCAGAAAAGCTTCCCAACTTTTCATCTCCTTTGACTCGAGTCACCTGGGATTGCCAGTATCCAAGTGAACTCTCTCCAGATGGATAGCAGATTGTATCTCCTTTGCTTACGAAAGTTCAGGACTCTCTCTCAAGGGTTACATCACTGTACATAATGTTCAGGCCATGGCAGGTAAACGGAAAGGATGCCACCATCCCAAGACATTTTATGGAAATTATATTTTATTGGGCGGGGGGACAAAGGTCAACTGGCATCAAATGTTTATTTGGGGAAACCAAACCCAATACCAACATACTCATGGGTCGAGAGAATGTCTAACTTCAAATCAAAAAGGGGGGGGGAGTATGTCATCATGAATGGACCCTTCAAGCTGTACCTTCTATAGCATTGTTTATCAGGCTTTTCCTGGAGTACCCTGAGTCTAGCCAGACAACTGTGGTGAAAATGTGTAAGAAATATTTGCATGCATTGCCTATGTTGTATTCAGGACTATCTCATGCAAAAATCAATTCACTGTGAACATTCTAAAAGTTTTAATCATTACCCAAATTAAATCACATCATGAATTCTCAGAATTGAATCATTTAAAAAAAAAATCTGGGAAGAATGGAAAGCCTGAGTTAATTCTTTAGCAGGCTTAAATTACACCACCTTGTGCTCTGCTCCCATTTCCTTTCATTGGTAGAAAAAAAAACCCTTGTTATACTAAAAAAAGTTTTAAAATGTTTTAAATATTTTAAGTGTCCAGTGACAAAGTGAAAGTACGTAGCTTAGAAAATCCATTGTTGTGAGGTCTCGAAGACCCGGCAAAAGCATGATGGCAATTCATTCACACATTTGAGCTTTCCCCAAAACCTGACGTGGCCAGCATTTCACTATTCAGAGCTTCATCAGAAGATTGAAAGAGTTGTAATGAAAAGTATTTTATCATTGACAATGCAGATATCTACATAAATCAGGAAAGCTGTGCTTTAGCATTAGTTTGCAGGCAGGCTGTCTTTAATTGATCAAAATTCAATAAAACGCATCTTACAGTATTAGTTACAAAAACTCATGAGCGTCAGTAAGCTTTCTCGTCTTTTCATCGAACAGCTGTTCTCGTTCATAGAAAATGCCTCAATTCCACTTTTACTGTGTAGCGAAAATCAGCTCGAATCATGTAGCGAAAATCAGCTCGAATCATTAGGTTATTCAAAAGCTACCTCACTCCAACACTTCTTATTAAATTATACTAATATCTTATCAGAAAAAGCCAATTCTATTTTCAAGGGAAGGGCACAGCGCTATCTCATGCATATTTCTTGTGGATAGCCTGAAAACCTGACTGGCTGCGGCTTCCCCAGGACCAGCTTGAGAAATACTGCTTCATAAGAACTTGCTCCCGTTATGTGAATCTAGATTTTGGTCATCAAGGGGATGAGGCACCTGAGAATAAAAGGCGGAAAAAAGATGACATCTTTGCCAGTCCTCTCCGAAAACCCAGCAGAGACTGGGTTAGTAAAACCACAAAGCATTTATGTAGAGCACTACCTTGAAGGGGATAATTTTATAAAGATATTTTTATGGGTAAACCCTGTTTTACCTATGGAAAAATGCTTTTATAAAATTACCTCACAGTAAAAGTATGCACAGTAATAGGATGCATGCTTTTACACAACTTGCATGTAGGTGTGTTTGGTTGGAGCACAGAGGAAGTTGCAGAGTGCACATTTTTACAGACCACGTGCAGACAGGTACACCTACTCCCCAGCAGGCAAAAACACACGCAATTGCATTTAGTCATAATTGTGACATGTTTTGTGAGGCTATTTTATAAAAACACACAGATTCCTATGTGCAGGGCCAGAGCTAGCACCAGGTGAACTAGATGGCCACCTAGGGTGGCAGAATTTTAGGGGCGGCGCAAAACAAATTGAAAGTGCCAGAAGGGATTCAAATCCATATAATTAAATGAAGGAGCAATTGAATCGGATACTTACCAGTTGCATCGACAGCATTCTGTGAATCATCTATCTTCCAGCAGCACACCTGGACAAACAATGTAAGAGGGAGGGTGTGTGGCAGGGGGAGCACAAATTATCAATAGCCAATAATTGAATGGGGAACTCCAAGAAATCAAACTCCGAATTGATGACAACATTGGAAAAATGAAAATAGAAATGCATTTCCTCTTATACTAAACAAAACAGACATCAGCAATGCACATTTCAACAAACTAACATAATCCAGTTAATAAATTCAATATAAAATACTTTTTCCTATCTTTGCTGTCTGAGCGTTTTATTTTTTAGGTCACAATGGTCCCAGTCTCTCTACAGCTACCTTCCATCTTCCCTGAACTCTCTTTCCATCTCTCCTTGCTCCTCATGTCTTCCTCCATTCTCTCTCAAAACGCAGTGCTGTGTACTTTTGGATAACTGTTCTTTTTGAAATTCTATTCTTTTTGGAAGTTATTATTTCTGCTTCGTTTTTTGGAATTTGAGAAAGACATCGGAACATCTGCTGCTGTACGTTGTTTTATGCGATATCCAATTAAGGATCAACGGCGGTTCAGATAAGTCAAAGCGTTTTAAACTATTTTTTCTCATAAGTATATTAATGTTTTGAAGGTGGCACCAAGTTGTGGTGTTCTTTTCACCTTTCCTTGGCTCTGTAGTGGGCTTATTTCATTGGACTGTAATAAAACTGATTAAAATGGAAGTAACGGCTCCGAGAGGCTTTTAACCTCATGGCCGATCTTCCGACAAAAACACTTCCGTTAATATTGTTTTTTTACGCTTGCTCATCAATTTTGATGTTTTGCCACTCTTCTTTAGCTTAGGGGTTTTAGGTGTTGAGTGCTTGTTATTTTGTGATTTAAGAAAGAGGGAGTAGCATCCATTTTGTGAGTGACATCTGAACCAGCCATAATGCCATGCATGACTACTTCTCCCTGATGGCATACGTCCGGTAGCTGAATGATACCATGTAGCAGATCTAGCAGGGGAGCAGCAGTCAAGAACAGATAGTATGCTCTGCATGCACCCAGGTGATGTACTAGAGCAGGGGTCTGAAACTCACATCCTCAAGAGCCACAAATAGGTCAGGCTTCCAGGATATCCCTAATGAATATGCATGAGATATATTTGCATGCCCACTATCTCCACTGTATGCAAATCTATCTCATCCATATTAATTAGGGGAATTCTGAAAACCCAACTGGCTTGCAGCCCTCAAGGACTGGAGTTTGAGATCTCTGGACTAGCGCCATAATCTCAGCCCACAATTTTAGAGACAACCAGAAAGATGATGGTCTATCAAGCCTATTCAATTAAAACTGGTTAGGTTGGAGAGACAGGATTGTTCTTGGGTTTTCCATTACAGACAGCAGCAGCAAAATGTTCTGGGCAGTGATCAGTGAGAACTACAAAGAGATATGAGGCTTTGTATACATGTTGCAGTTGACAGTAAGGAACCCTTAGAATGGGGGGCAAGAAATACAGAAGCTCTGTCTTGTGGGATCTGATAGGTGCAGGAAAATAGCAGCACATAGCAAAAACACGAAAAGCAGAAAGCAGTGGGCCTGCTTCTGAACCACCATACTCAGGATATAGGCACCGGGTGTAATTCTACCTACTTCATGATGCAGAGGTTGGCGAAGCAGCAGACACACCCTTCATGAGTTGTCTGTGGAAGATGACATCAGTTTGGATGGCCTTCTGAGGCAACAAAATTGGTTACACAACATAGGTGGTACAACTTCTAAAGCCTTAAGGATGCTATGGAAGCCCTGAGTTCAACCTCAGCCACTCTGGACAAGGTCATCCCCATCATCAAACTGCTGGAGGACAAGCTATAGGGATTTTGGCAGGAGCAGCCAATGGCAGCAGAGATCTATCTGCTGGTGGAGTGTTTGCAGCTACAACTGCAAAATTGACTCAAATTCTTCACTGAGCTGGCTTCTTACATGCGGGAGTATCACCATGTAGTCCAAGGGCTCTCAAGCCAGTACTCAGGACACATCGAGCTAGTTTTGTTTTCAGGATAGCCACAATGAATATACAGAAAATAGATTTGCATACTATGGAGTCAGTGCATGGAAATCTATCTCATTTCATTTACTATATTTATATACCGCAATACACCATTAATATCCCTGCTTCTAATGAACCGCATTTATCTGACACCCAGCCATTCATAAAACAATAACATCATATTAATACAAACATCATTCAAAAGTAATCAGATATGCTCATTTGTGGTAACCATTTCGGTATTCTACTCTTCTGTACCTCATTCCCACTCAAACTTGCCCAAAATTACTCTCCCTACTATTCCTCTCTCGATTTATTACTTTCTCCAAAATATATACACCTACCTTTCTACCAAATATCTCATGCATATTTATTGTGGTTATCCTGATAACCAAACTAGCTAGGTATGTCCTGAGAACTGGATTGAAAACCTCTGCTCTGGTCCAATCCTCTGACTTATTGGAAGGAGACGTTGGTGGCTAGGATGCAGGAATGTGAGAACAAGAGGTAGAGAGGCAGTGAGGATACAGTGGAGGAAAGAGTGGGCTTCCCTTGTAGCACTATCAACATCAGCAGCACCCTATCAACTAGCATTTCTACCCCTGACTTTATCTGCCACCCTTTGTCTCCCACGATGTCACTGCATGATGGGCTTTACTGACATAGACATAGGGGTATGTTTACTAAAGAGCGCTAACATCGCAGCGGCGACATTATCATGCGATAAGTGACGTTACTGCGTGATAATGTAACATTACCGCACGATAACATCACTTATCGCGCGATAACGTCTCCGGCGGCATTAAGGCGCAAAGAGGGTAGAGTAAGTCATTCCAGAGGTTGGAGAGAAGGGGTCAGTGGGCGGAGAGAGGCTCCAGGCACACTAACGCTGTGAAATCAGGGTCTGAAAATTAACGCCAGTGAAAACCTCGCGTTAGAGGCACATTTGCAGGCGAGAGAAACCATTTCAGTCAGCAATGTACAGCAAAGGCAGGGAGACCAAGATAAGTGATAGTAGTGATACATGTGCAGCAACAGCATAGTGCCCAAGTACGAAAAGGCACTATGGTGAGGCTGCAAATGGGGTACAGGGGGCTGCAGGCAGGACATGCAGTGGGGCACAGGGTGGGCTAGGCAGATGCCTAGGTGACACATAGGAATGTAGAAATGGAATACCAGCAAGACAGCAACTGACCAAAGGCAAACATGTCCACGAGTGTGTGTCCCAGGGGACAGTACCCAGCAAGTATCCCAAAGGGCATATAACATTGGCAGGCAGTGCCGATGGGAAGTGTGAATGTCTATGCGGGTACCCCAACCCCATATCACACACCATAGTCAGCTGCCTAGAGGCACACTGGATGGCCTGGGACTGCATACCACCAGCACCACCGGCACAAGGGCATGTCAGCATGGTGGCAGAGGGGTGCTGGTGGTGGAGGGGGCAGTGGCATCTGCCCACAGCAGACCAAGGCCAAGCCCTGTTTAGGTGGGTGGCATGCACTGCAACAGACAAGCTCTGTCAGACGAACAGTCATAGTATCCCCAGGGAATGATTTGCCTCTGTGACAGCAGTTTATTTACATTCTCTTATATACCACGCTATTCTGCATCAGTGCGGTTTACATTGAACAAACTGAAATTACATTGAACATTATAACTTGGAGATAACTATTTTACAGGGAACATGGGCTATGGAGGGTTAAGTGGCTTGCCCAAGACCGCAAGGAGCACCTGTGGGACTAGAAACCCCAGTCCTTCCGGCCCAAGGTTGCTGTCCTCTAGTGGGATTTGAACCCTCGACCTTCCGGCCTGAAGTACCTTTCCCCCAACCACTAGGCCACTCCTCCACTCAGTTTGGTGCAGTACACACAGCCAGTATATTCAGGGGCAGAAAGTCACAGGTTCAAGTCCCAGCTGTGGCTCCTGCAGACCATGTTCCTATATTTTACCCAGTACTAAACCGTGGTAATAAAGACGGAACCTTTATTACAGATAAAATAAACATACCATAAATGCCTATATTTTACCCTACAGAGCACATACACCATAAATATGCAATCCCTAGAGCAGTTTCCCAACTTCAGTCCTGGAGGGCCAAACACCATTCAAGTTTCATGCTGTCCCTAATAAATATGCCTGTGATGCATTTGTATGCACCACCCCCATTTTATGCAAATGTATCTCATGCATATTCATTAGGGACAGCATGAAAACCTGAACTGTGTTTGGCCCACCAGGACCGGAGTTGGGAAACTCTACCCTAGAGCAGCGCCCAACAGAGGCACAAACACCCACACCCACAGGCTCCACTATCCAACGGCTCATGGAGTGTCAGTCTGTTGGGCGCTGTGTGGAGCAGCATCTACCAATACTAGCACATGCATATCTTAGCAATGCCGTCTTAAACTTGGAAACACGATCCACATATATCAAAAGGTTGCTATGATTAATGTCAGATAACAAATCCTAAGTTAAACACAATTTGTTCACAGAGATTCATCATAGCAACCATTCTGATATCTGTGGAATGTGTTTCAGTTTTTGTTTCTGACAGTGTTTACCACCCTGGGGAGTGACCCTAACAGTATTGAGTACCATAGCAATGCCTGCACTGTGCCCAGGACTGGTGTGGCGGCCAGAGCTGCCACCCACCTCTATCTTTGCACAATGATGAAATAGGTGTGGGAGTGTGTGTATGTCTACCCAGTGTTTTGTGGCTGCCTACACCTTACTGAGCCCACAATGCTTGCACTGTTTCCAGTGTTAGCCTGCCAATGTGCATAATCAGGAGCAAGGTACTGTGGGTATGGCCCAGACAGGGCGGCCTGGGCAGGATGCATCTGCACAGGGCATAGGGCTATGGCTGGGACATTGTAGTGCCCGACCACCACCTGCACAGACAGGGTGGCCACAGCATGTCATGCTTAGAGGTCACTCTCACCCTGACTGAGCAGTGACCGTGGCATGGCTAGGTTCCCCCATAGTGCTATGCTATATTTCTCTCGATTGATATCTATGAGTTCCCTTTTCTGGAGCCCAATCACTGATGTAGTTGCTTGTTCTGTGTGCTCACATCCCATTTTTGGGTGCACACAGTTCTTCCAGGAATATGCACTATGTGCTAGCTAGCAGACTGTCTGTAGTTAGCATATGCATGGCTAGAACACCTTGCATGGTGCAGCGGCTGGAGACTGACTGTGCCCTCTGCTGGAGAATGTCAGATAGTGGTGGGGGCAACTGAGCTTTTCCAGGCCTACTGCCTGTCTGCCAGTGCCCTATGTGATGTGTACAGATCTGCATTGACTGCCCTGTAGGGTGCCTATTCCCCAGCAGGACTGGGGTTGATGGTCCCCTCTACTGCCACCTTTGCAGAGATATAGAATGTGGATGTGTTGGTGGGAGATCCTGTCCCCCACCCTGACCCACAGAGGGCAGGTTGGGTAGTGCTACATAATCTGCTTTTGGGTCCAAACACCACCCTTCTCTTATAAACGTGTGACCATGGCAACCACGCAGGATATGCATTATTTTGGGTGCATGATAGTTCACAAGGGCTAGACGTGACTGGAAAATACAGGTATAGCCTAAGTGTGTCTACAAGGACTACCTATCACACACTGGCACTGATGGGGACCTGCAGCACAACCTATCAATTAAGCCAGGTGCTGCGGACCTTGTGCTGGGCGCCACACCTCACCCTCAGGGTGAGCACAGGAACCGCACAATGTCACGATCTGTAGCTACCCTGTGCCAGTAACACACACGGTCAGTTCCCCCTACCAGGCCAGGGTGCTATAGAGGCACATACCCCATCTTGTGATCAGATGTAGGCTGCTGATCTGCATGTGCAGTGCATCATGGGTACGGGTGGGTTTACCCTATCCTGGTAACCACAGCAGACAGTTTGTATGGTGACCTGCAGTCTTTCTGTAGCCAGCCAGCAGTGTGTTAGATGCTATAGAGATGTAGCCCACTGGTTACTTCAATGACTGCAGAGGTTATGGGTTCAATCCCACAGTGGTGTTATTTAATGAGGCTGTCTGAGGCTTTTCATTTTAATTTAAATCAGTGCTGCCAGCAAAAACACCCTCACAGTGCTGTAGCCTGAGGTGCCTCATAAGGCGCCCTTTAGGGCACATTATAAGGTGCCTTGGCGGACAGGGCACTTTATAATGTGCCCTATGGAGTGTCTTATAGGGCACCTTAGGTTACGGCACTGTGAGGGTGTTTTTGCTGTCAGCATTGATTTAAATTAAAAGGAAATGCCTCAGACAGCCTTTTACATAACACCACTGCAGGATCCAACACATGACCTCTCCTCCACAGGCATTGCAGTAACCAGTGGGCTACATCTTCATAGCTTCTAGCACTGCACTGGCATATACTTAGGGTTAATGCACATTAACGTGCCACGGCACCCACTATCGCACGATAACGATTCCTTGCAACCTTCCCTCCGGACCGCCCACTACCTTATATGGCATTCTTCACATTAACGCTGCAACTAGCGCCGGTAACATTAAGACGGTTTAGTAAACATACCCCATAGTTTCATCAGTTGGCAGGAAAGAACTGTATCCCATCTTAAGGAGACCCCTGCATAAACTTCAACTAGGCAGTACCTTGAAGAGCCCATTAAGGTCATAGCCACAGACCCTCTTGGCAAGGTTGCCTAACATTTCCTTTCCTGCCCAACACCTAGCTTCTCTAGTGAATGGATATTAACAATGACAGGGGACATCATGGGGGTTATTTGAGAAGCCCTATTTGCGCTTTGGACATCTGAAAATGGACATAGAGATGTCCAAAGCATGGAGACATCTCCAGAGGCATTTTAGAAGCCAGGTCTGTGCACGTCCAAGTCTTAATGAGAGTGTGGTGGAGGTGTTGCTAGAGTGGTCCTATAAACTTGGATATCACTGCCTGATCTCAGAAACATCCTGGATGTCTGGAGTCATGTCTAAGGTTATAACTTCTCCAGGCATCGGGAAAGTGCTTGTTTTGGCCATAAAACATCCAGAGACTATAGAGAAGATGACACTTCACCATCCCCCAATACTCTGCAGAATCACAGTGATAGCAACAGTGGGATTTGAGCCCTAGCTTCCCTGGTCCTAGCCTACTATAACCATTAGGCTATTTGTTAATGTTTGTGGTCTGGAATATTATTCTGGGGATGTCTGTGTAGATGCCTCTGCAGATATCCATATCGGGCATGTCCACATTTGTGAAGTGGTGCCTAAACTTGGACATGCCTGCTTTTCGTGGACATTGTAGCTTGGATGTTCCTGATTGCACTTGGACGTCATTTGTACAATTCCACTTCACTTATCCAAGTCATTCATTGCTGGCCCCAGAGAAGGTGGCAAAGTTGGTCATTATTAAGATAAGCCTCCTTCTGCTGATCTTCCTAATTTTCCATGTGAGTGACAGGAGGACTCAGCACACAGCTAGATTTCACACTTTTTTTTGGGGGGGGGGGGGGGTTCCTGCCTAACGCTCACATTTTTTGCTCTCAGCACCTTATTGTGTTGTTGCCATCTGTGCTGCTTTTGCTTGCCCTTCCACTGGAGTGTTTTGGCCCCCAAGTACAAAAACATGAAGTCTTCTTATTCCCTGTCCCTTGAATGGTGCCCTGGGATGTACATACCACTGCTGGTACTGCTTGGCTTCTATTGCATGCCTTGGAATGTTCCTACAATTGTTTCTCTGCTTCCCTCTCTTTTGTTGCCTGGGGTCTTCCTGTCACAGCTGTCCAGCTGTTTTCATAAAGAGTAATTTTATAAAAGGTCACCGATATATGGAGGGCAAGAAGGCACCTAGTTTGGGACTATTTGCATATAGACATAAGCGCCCTTTATAAAATACTAGAACAAATCCTGCAAAACTCATTGCTATAACGAACCTGCTCAAAAGCAAGTATAAATCTATGAGTACGATACATGCAGTAATGTGAATGTTATCAAATCACAGCTTTGCCCATGCTCCACTCAAATTCCACCCCGAACACGCCTACACCAGGGTCACTTACAAGCATGCATATTCTTGTCAGTGGCATACTTGTACACTGGGGATAATTTTATAATAGGCAGTTTACGCATGTATACTGGCATATACATGCACAAAAGCCTATATGATAGTACCCTCAGTATTTTGTGGCAAAAAAAACAAACCCAACAAAAAAAGGCAATTAAAAAAAATCCTTCTCCCCAGCCTCTCTCACGGTGCCTTGGACAACATGTTAATGGCACTGTTTTTAGGTGCATTTTGATGTAGTAATGTTGCCTGTTGTGGAGTCTCTAGCCATGAATCTGATTCGACTATCCATAGACATATTTATTTGCAAGCAGTGCTAAGTTTAAGCACTGGTGAGGACTCAGAAAATTCAATCAGCAGGGAAAAAGCACATACTTAATGTCTACATATTTGTCAAGGTAAGGCTGGGCCATACACAAGCTGCATGAAGATAGACAAAAGCCTGGATCTGAAACTTGCAAGTAACAAAAGCTGGCGCGCAAACTAAAGTTGGAGCCATCACTGCAGTAGGAACTGGAAGTCGACAAGAACTGTAGGCCTGGTAAGGGAACCAGCATGCAAGTCAGCTGGAAGTGAACTGGGACTTCAGGGCTAGAACTGGAGTCAGCAAGCAGGTAGTGATAGCCTGGAGCAGAGAGATTTTGCAACAAGGATTCCGCGTATAGCAGGCTGGGAAGCAAGTAGGTTGCTTAGCTTTCAGATGTCTGAACAGATTTCTGATTCCAACCAGAGCTGGCGCTACCACTAGGTAAAGTAGACAGCTGCCTAGGGTGCTAGTCCTCTGAGGACACCCATTGCCGTTGCTGCCACCTCTGTCCAGGGCCGGTAGCAGCAACAATAGCCTTCAAAATGCGACACAGCGCTTACTAACACTCCAGCGCTGCTTTGCAGTTTCTTCTAGCTCGGAATGTGCCATTTCCCTCCCCCCTATGAAATTGGAAGTGACATCGGGGGGGGGGGGGGAGCAGCACATTCTGAACTTGAGAAAACTGCAGTGCAGCACCGGAGTGTTAGTAAGTGCTGTATCGCGGTTTGGGGCCCCAGAGAGGAGTGGCAAGATGGAAGACCCACCTAAGGTACTTCCAATCCTTGCGCCAGCCCTGCTTCCAACGAACCGCTTTTATCTGACACCCAGCCAGTCTGTGATAGCAAGTGGTGTGGCCTTCAGGACTTCAGATTGCTAGCTGACCTAATGGTTAGGAATCCCTCTTCAAACACGTGGGGGGGGGGGGTAATTTTATAAGGAGTGTCTAGATTTATGCATGTATGTTGCACCAATTTTATTTAAGTCAAGTACGTTCGTACTAGGCATACGTACTTTGAGCTTATTTGGGCATTCATTTGGGTGCCTAAAAATTGAGAGTGTGTGCAAATCACTTGTGCATAATATATCTATGAATTAATGTGCATACAGGAGCGGCCCAAGGATGATGCGGGGCCATGTGTGGAAACTCATTGCAGGGCCTCATTTGCATAGCCACTAGACCTCCTTTGCATAAATTTATTTTATTTTAAAATGTATATGTTGCCCATCTAAAATTTTAGGCAGCTTTCAAAGGAGCCCTTCACAAGCCTCTTTTTTGTTCTGGCAATGACTTAAGGGCATGTTTACTAAATATTAATGTGCATTAAGTGCCACCGCCAATTTATTTAGCCAGTTTTTATACCACCTTATCCTTCAATCAAGGCGGTTAGGAACATAATGGGGTCTACAATTAACATACAATTAACATAGGGGGTTCTGAGACATACATATATTCCCGGGTGGTGGGTCCCAGGACTGCATCTTTGGTTTCTGTGTCCGTGTGGCAAGGCTGTGTGAAGAGGGTTTATGGTATTTGTTCAAATGATTCAGTGAACAGGTGTGTCTTGAGGGATTTGCGGAAGTCCTTGAGGTCTTTTTGTGCTCTTAGATCCTCGGGGAAAGAGTTCCATAGGTCCGGTGCCGAGAGTAATATTGCTCTTCTGGACATTGCTTGTTTCATTTTGTGATATCTAGCTGGGAGGCGTAGTCTATTGCTAACCTGGGTTCATCTGGGTCTACTGTTTGTGTCTCTGGTTATTGAGGTCTGAAGTACTTCTGCAGAGCAGTGGTGTAAGGTTTTGAAGATGATTAGTGTTGTCTTGAATTTTTCCCTTGCTCTCATTGGAAGCCAGTGTAGCTGACGGAGTACTGGCGTTATGTGCTTGTATTTAGCCGTGCCTGTGATTATGCGTGCTGCAGTGTTTTGCACTATTTTCAGTGGGTGGATAGACTGTTTTGGCAGTCCTTGATATAATGAATTACCGTAGTCCAGTATGGGGGTGACGACAGCCTTGCAAATGGTGCGGAAATGCTCTTGGTTGAGGATTGGCTTGAGTCTTCTGATGACTTTTAATCAGTGATATGTTTTTGCTGCTGTCTTGGTTATGTATGATTGGAGATTTAGGTTTTTGTCTATGGTGACCCCGAGATATTTTACTTCATCCTTTGTTGTAATGGTCCTGTGTAGTATGTTGAGCTCTTGGGGTGGGTTGAATGTGGTGCTCCTGGAAACGAACATTGCTTCACTCTTATCGAAGTTTACCTTGAGGTTATTGTCGGTGAGCCAAGTGTTCATGTGTTCAAGGCACTCAGTAATTGATGTTAAGTCGGGGTGTTCAGGTCGATTGGAGTGTACACCATGATATCGTCTGCCTACAGGTGATATTGTATATTGTGCTGCTTGATGATGCTGCATATTGACTGGATATAGATGTTGAATAGTATTGAAGAGAGGGCTGAACCCTGTGGTATTCCTTGGGTGGTGGGAAATTGGGCTAACTTCTTTCCACCGCATTTTACTTGTTGTGTGCGGTTGCTAAGGTAGGAGGAGAACCATTTCAGGGTGTTGTTGCGTAGAACAATTTCCTGAAGGCGTTGTAGGAGTACCGAGTGTGAGACTGTGTCAAAGGCAGCTGAGATGTTGATGAAAATTAGCAAGAAACTATGTTGTCTATGCCCCTCAGTAGGTTGTCAAAGAGGGAGGTGAGTAGAGTCTCTACATTGTGATGGGGTTTGAAGCCATGTTGGTGTAGGTCTAGCGGAGAATGGAGGTCTATGTGGTCCTGCAGCTGTCTTTGTACTACTTTTTCAATGACTTTTGAGATAAATAGCAAGCTTGAGATTGGACGGTAGGACTCAGAGGTTGCCTTTGAGAACTGGTCGTATGGTAGTTTGCTTTAGAGTTAGTGGGAGGTGCCCTTGTTGGAGGGACTCCTGCACGATTTTGTGTATGTGGTGGCTTAGTTGGCTTTTGGAAGCCTTGATCCATTCTACTGGGCATGGTTCTGTTGGTGCTGTTGTCGTATTGAGGGTGCTCACAATAGAAATAAATGGGTGTTGCTGCACTTAATGCACATTCACTTTTAGTAGACATGCCTCTTGATGTTTATCTCAATACAGACTACCAGATTTCTATATTACTATACTCCAGTGTCAACTGCCAGGCATATTAGGAAGTACTATACACCCTGCTCATTTAGAATCCATAGCAAACCCACTGTATCATAACAGCACTACCAGAACTCACAAAGCACCAAACCCTACCTATCAAAAGGCAACACTGCAAATATTAAACTAATACATCTCAGCGAATACCAATATATCCCCAACTGGGGAAAAAGGACAAGTGGGACGGTCACTTAGGGAGTCATTCTGCCCTGTGAATACAGGGGATGAATGTCTGGTTCGGACGTTCAAGCCCCCGTTATTCATAGGGACTATATGCTGGTGAGAGAGCTCTCCACAAGTATAGAAGCTTTGTGCGAGGAGCTCTGGATGGGGATGGGAGGGGAGGGCCGGAGGATGAGCATGGGTGGAGTGGGGGCGGGGCACACAACTCAAATGTACAGGGCCGATTGAGATCATGGCCCTGTATATCCAGGAGGGCTAGAATGACCATGGAACTTATTTCACCTAGGAAGATGAATAAGTCCTGTGGGCTGAGGCGATCGGGGCACGCAGGACATGGTAAATGGCAGAGGGGCTGTAGTAAAGGCCCCACTGCCTGATCCCAGCTCTGGCTGCCCCTGCCGAGGGCCAGGCGGCGGGGAAAGGAGAGTGGGAGGATGTCGGGTCTGGCGGCGCTCCTGGATGGCATCCCAGTGCCAAGGCGATGAGACACTATGGAAGCAGGGCTCCAGCAGGAGCATGGAAAGGGTTAGCCAGGTAGGTAGCAGGATGTCCCGAGCGTCTGAATCAGGGTCCGTCTGGCCCGTACAAGTGCCCTAATTCTGCAACTGCAGGAATGTATAGCTCCCGCTGTTGCAGAATCGGGTGCAAATCCAGCCCATCCAGATTGTGGACGTCTGGATGGCCTGGAGATACCCTGATCAGAATTGGCCTCATAGAAACTACATGAACAGAATACTGCAGCTCGGTTACACATGAAAAACGACAGGGCCACGGCTCTGATATCGCATGGAGTCCACTACCGTTATTTAATAAACACCCTCCATAGTCTGTCACCAGAGAACAAGGGATCACAATTTAGAAATATAAAGACAATAATTAAACTGGGAACCCCAAAAGACAAACTTGGAATGTACAACAACATTGGAGAAATAAAGCTCTAAATTAATTTCCTCTTGTACTAAATAAAACACAAAATGTTAGTGGTGCACATTTCCCAGAGCGGATATATTCCAGTAATAAATTCAAAATAAAATATTTTTTTCTATCTTTTGTTGTTTAGGCATTTTATTTTTCAGTTGCAATTGCCCCAGTCGCTTTCTTCAACTTTCTTCATATCTTCGGCTAACCCTCCTTTGTCTACTGTCCATTTTTCCTTTTTTCTTTCTTCCAGTTTTTTTCATTCTCTCTACATCTGCCTCTTATATACTCTTTCCTCCATTTCTTTCTTTATTTCTTTTTCATCTACTCAAATTTCACCCTTCCATCCTCAATCCCCACTTACTCTCGCAATACTCAGCCAATCATAGATTTTTCTTTCCTCCCACACAAAATATTTGTTCCCCTCTCCATCCTCACTCCACCAGCTTCTTTTTTTCTCTCGCCAGTTCCAGTCCCACCCCCTTCTAGTCCTCCCCAGCATCAGCTCCCTTCTAGTTCCAGCCCCCCCCCCACCATCCACCCCCTTCCAGTCCCATTCGCCCATCCACCCACATCAGCCCATTTTCAGTCCTAGCCCCCCTGCATCAGTCCTCCTCCAGTCCCTCCCAGCATCCGCTCCCTTCCAATCCCAGTCTTCATCCGCTAGTATTGGCCCATTTCTAGTCCTAATCCCCAGTAACAGTCCTCCTCCAATCCATCCCAGCATCAGCCCATTTTCAGTCCTAACCCCTCAGTATCAGTTCCCTTCCAGTCCCAGTCCCCCATCCCCAGACCATTTCCAGTTCTAACCCCAGTATCAGTTCTCTTCCAGTCCCTCCCAGCATCCACTCCCCTCTTGTCCCAGTCCCCTATCCCCCAACATCAGCCCATTTCCAGTCCTGGCCCCCCCATTCTCATTCTAGCCACTAGTCTCCCCACCCCCCATATTACATTCTAGCCCCCCGTTCCCATTCTTGTTCTAGCCTCCAGTCCCCCCCCCCCCACACACACACCAAAAGGGGCCTCGTGCCTGATCGGCTTCAGAGGGAGCCAGGGAAGCCCGAAGCCCCAGCTCACCTCTGAACAGTCGTGGGAGTAAAGAGCGACATTTACCTTCTCTCCCACGGCTGTGATAAAAAGGGGCGCACTGAGTTCCAGGAGTTTAAATGGATGGCACATCCCTAGCATTTTTTTTTTTATTAAATAGAGAGGAAGTGGCAGACAGCATACGTTCATTTAAGGCAGATCACTTACACCAGCCCTAGAGCTGATGTGTAAATGCCCACAGCTAGATTTCTACCGAACATGTGTAATTTATAATATTTTATAATTTACTTGCAAAACCGTGTACCTCACTGTTGCTCCACCCAAACTCTACCCATGTGCACACCCACAGTGAAAGAACACATGATCGGTTGTGTGCATGTAATTATACAATAGTGCTTAGCGCATGAGTTTATAAGACTAAAATATCTATATTATGTTCATGGTTTGCACGTAAACCTAGATAGCTCCTTGAATGTTACCCTCCTGATGAGGATAATATTACTCCTCCCCCCCAGAGGCAACTTCTGAGCATCTGGTTCGTGGGGATAGTTCCAGTACAACTTGTGCAGCTCTGCTGAGGTGTTGATTTTAAACTTTTTATCTTGCAGCACAAGAATATTAAAAAATTTAATTTGTGTCTGTAATTACAAAATGATATATAGACCAGTAGAATCAGAGGTTTTCTCTTCAGAACAGCAGTAAACAAACTTCAGTTTACAGTGAACGTCATATGTACATTGTATATCTGACATAGTTCTGATAATAATTAGATAACTATTTGGACTTGGTGTGCATTGAATAGAACCGGTATGCCTCTGAAGAGAAACGAAAATATAGGATAAGAAACTCCTCACTAACTACTTAAATCATATAGTAATGGCACAGTTTATCTGCTCAATGTACCAGCTAAGATAAAGGGATATGTTTACTAAACTGTCTTAATGTTACTGGCGCTAGTTGCAGCGTTACTGTGAGGAATGCCATATAAAGTAGTGGGCGTTCTGGTCTTAAAGTAGCAATCGCGGGTTATTGTGTGATAAAGTGCGCCGTGTCCATTATCGCGCTATAGAGGGAGCCGTGCACGTAACCGCGCATCAATCTTAACTTTGCGCGCTGACCCATAATCACAGCAACAGAGGTGTAGCACACTGGTGAATGCAATGACTGCTGAGACAGGGGTCATGAGTTCATTCCCCCAGTGGGCCCAGGACCAGCCCATCCATTGAGCAAGAATGATTTTTGCACAGGGCCCCGCGTTAAAAACATTCTTCATCATCCCAAGTTTAAAAAAAAAAAAAAAACAGCTGCTTCTGCCACGGCAGCATCAAGAGTGCCGCCGCGGGGCCCCCCCTGCCCGGCAGAGCCTCCCTGCATTGTAGGCTAGCGTTGAATCCACGAACGCGGGCTTCTTTCAGAGCCGCGAGAGTTTCCTTTCTCGCGGCTCTGTTAATCCCGCCGGGGATGATGGGGAGGTTTAGGACTGGTAATGGGTTATGGGGGGGCTAAGACTGGAAGTGGGCTGATGGGGGAGGGTTAGGACTAGTAATGGGCCATGGGGGGTGCTAAGACTGGAAGTGGGCTGATGGGGAGGTTTAGGACTGGTAATGGGTTATGGGGGGGCTAAGACTGGAAATGGGCTGATGGGGGGTTAGGACTGGTAATTGGCTATGGGGGGGCTAAGACTGGAAATTGGCTGATGGGGAGGTTTAGGACTGGTAATGGGTTATGGGGGGGGGCTAAGACTGGAAGTGGGCTGATGGGGGAGGGTTAGGACTAGTAATGGGCCATGGGGGGTGCTAAGACTGGAAGTGGGCTGATGGGGAGGTTTAGGACTGGTAATGGGTTATGGGGGGGGCTAAGACTGGAAATGGGCTGATGGGGGTTAGGACTGGTAATGGGCTATGGGAGGGGTTAGGACTGGTAATGGGCTAATGGGGGATTAAGACTGGTAATGGGCTATGGGGGGCTAAGACTGGAAATAGGCTGATGGGGGGTCTAGGCCTGGAAATAGGGTGATGGGGGGTTAGGATGTAATGGGCTGATGGGGGGGCTAGGACTGGAAATGGGCTGATGGGGGGTTAGGACTGGTAATGGGCTGGGGGGTTGCTAGGACTGGAAATGGGCTGAGTGGAAGGAGGGCTTGGACTGCAAATAGCTGATGGGGACGGGGGCTTGGAATGGAAATGGGTTGTGAGGGGGAGGGAGCTAGGACTGGAAATGGGTGAGTGGGGGGGGGCTAGGACAGGAAATGGGCTGATGGAGGGGCTAGAATAGGACTGGAAATTGGCTGTTGGGGGGTGCTAAGATTGGAAATGGGCTGTGGTGGGGGTTTGGATTGAAATGGACTCATGAAAGGGCTAGAACTGGAAGTAGGCTCATGGGGGGCTTGGATTGGAAATGGGCTGAGTGGAGGGGAGCTAGGATTTGACATGGGCTGGGGCTCATGGGGGGCTGGGATTGGAAATGAGCTGATGGAGGGACTCGGATGGGACTGGAAATAGATGGGGGAGCTAGGACTGGAAATAGGCTGATGGTGGGTCTAGGATAGGACTGGAAATGGGCTTATGGGGGGCTAGGACTGGAAATGGGCTGATGCGGGGACCAGAAGGGAGCGGATGCTGGGTGGGACTGGAACTAGAATGGAGCTGATGTTGGGGGAGAATTAGAATGGGATGGAGCTGGGAGAGTGAAATGGAGAGGGAAAAAATATTTTGTGTGGGAGGGAAGACAAATCTACAATTGGTCGGATATTGGGAGAATAAGTGGGGATTGAGAATGGAGGGGTTAAATTTGAGTAGATGAAATAGGAATGAGGAAAGAGCAAAAGGAGAAAGATTAGTATGTTAAAGCAGATGTAGAGAGAGAATGGAAAAAAACTAGAAGAGAGAAGAAAAGACAAATGGACAGCAGACGATGGAGAGTTAGCGGAAGACACAAAGAAACCAGAAGAAAGTGACTGGAGCAATTGCAGCTGAAAAAAAAATGCACAAAAGGTAGAAAAATATCTCTTTATTTTGAATTTATTAATTGGAATATGTCAGCTCTGGGAAATGTGCATCATTAACGTCTGCGCTTTGTTTAGTACAAGAGCAAATTAATGTATAGTTTTATTTCTACAGTGTTGTACATTCCAAGTTTGGCTTTTGGGATTCCCAGTTTAATTATTGTCTTCCTGTTTCTAAATTGTGATTCCTTGTTTGGTGATGGTCTATGTTCTGCATGTGTAACTGAGCTGAGGTATTCTGTTTATGTAATTCCTATTTGACATTGCCACTTGTTCTCTTTCCCCAGTAGGTCATGTATTGTTGTTCTCTGAAATGTATTGGTTTAATATTTGCAGTGTTGCCTTTTGATTGGTAGAGTATGGTGCTTTATGAGTCCTGGTAGTGCTGTTAGGATACAGCGGGTTTGCTATGGGTTCTAAATGGGCAGTGTTTGTAGTAGTTCCTAATGTGTCTGGCGGTTGGCACTGGATTATAGTAATGTAGAAGTCTTTTAGTCTTTCTTTATTCATACACTCATTAAGAGGCATGTTTACTAAAAGTTAGTGTATGGTAACATTATGCAAATATTTATGTAAATGAGGCCCCTTATGCAAATGAGGCCCCTCACCGAGTCTCCGCACATGGCCCCGCACCCCCCTTGGGCCGCCCCTGAGTGGGCCTAATGAATAAGGGTGGCTGAGGCAGTTCCTTTTCCTGCTTGAAACATTCCAACAATCTTTGCTGCCAGCTAAAAATACCCGCACCCCAGTGCCATAACCTAATGCACCTTTTAGGGCGCACCAGAAAGCACATCATAAACCACCACATCAGCCAAGGCGAGTCATAATGTGCCCCAGAGGCTGTGACGAAAGGTTGACAACCCCCAAGGCACCATATCAGGTGCCCCATAAGCTGGCTGAATCTAAGGTGTGGCTAAAGATGCCCCAAAGATGTATAGGTGACTCAAGAAATTTTGCCCAAGGGCAGTAAGGTCCATCAAGTTGAAAAGCAAGAAAGGTAAGGGCCAAACACAGATGTAACCCTAACACTGCACAGAGCACCAAGGAAAGACAATGCACAAGTGATGGAAGGAAGTAGATCAGAGCTGATGGACCAGACAACTCTGCATCCAGCCTATGTGGCAGCTGGAAAAATGGACAAACATATTGGGGGCAGCTGTAGCGATGCACAGGGTGATGGTAATGTACCATGCAACAATGACAGTGTGTGGCAGAGGATGGGAAGACGTGTCCAGCAGAAGAGGTAGAGGTGGCAGGATAGGTGCAATGACAGGAGGACAGAGGAGTAGCAGTGCCATGCAGAGCACACACAGGAGAAGCAACCAGGAAGAACTGCAATGCAGAAACGTGTACCAGTGCAGGACATGGGGTAGCAGCCTGCACATCAGGGCAAGACAGCACACAGCTGGCAGACACACATAGACGGACAGAAGGATGGTTGGCAACTGTGATAAGGGTACAATGTGCCAACAGCACAGATCTGCACAGATATGACTGTTACAGGAATGAAAAGTAGCTGTGCAGGACAGGCATACAAATGAGAGAGAACAGAGAGGAATCAAACCTACGACCATTAGCACAAATGTCAATGCACAAACTGGTAGGCTACACCACCAATGTGAGGTCATTAGCAAAGGCTGCATAGACGAATACTGCAGGGCATCACACAAGAAGCCTGCTGTCTGCCAGGATAGGCAAACCTCCAACAGTAACCATGATGGAATGCACATGCAGATCTGGTGTGTACAGCTCAGATCACAGTCTGTCATTGGGACCAGAGCCACATATAACTACATGTGCACACACAATGAAATGTTATGTAGTGGATACAGCATGCAAAAGAGGAAAGAACCTAAACCTAAAGGGTGTCAGGGGATGCTCTGTGGAGCAGGGCAAAATATGGAACAGAACAGAAAGGAGCATGTGAGAATTGAACCTGCAAACAGGTGTGGCACAGACCAGCTGAAGCACAGCAATGCCAATCCCCCAACTGGACTGCCTATGGGAGCACTACAAAGAAAGAGACATATGTAACAGCTAATATGTGATGAATAGGCAGCACAGAGGGCACACTTTGGTGTACAGTGAAGAGATGGAAGGGTGTGTGGATAGGCGATGAACCTGCAGGCACCCCATGGTCAGGTTAGCACAACACAATAAAATAATAAAACCCCATGTGGGAATCAAACCTGCAACCTATGGTGTTACACATGTCCATAACCACTATCCCAAACAACCAAAGTGCAAAGATATTACCTCAAAGGGAACGTGTTTATGGGAACCCGTAACACCCAGTGATGTGGCAGACAGCTGGAAGATAGACAACTGGCACCGTACAAGGATGTGAGCACAGGTGGGCCATGTACATGACTAGGAAATCACTAAATAATAAGTGTGGTCAAGCAGCAGCAGAGACAAATGTACGTCAAACACATATTTTTATTTTGGTTAATCATCAAAGATAGCGTAGATACCGCCTTTCATAATATCAAGGTGATTGGATAACAGGGGAAAAAGTGAAAACACATTTTGCAGGGCAGCAACCCACATGTTACAGAAAAGTCACTGGCCCGTCAACAGATGATGGGCAGGAGAGATAATGTGCATTAGGTGCATGGTGTTAGTATGCATTAGCCCCCCACCCCCCACATGCTGCCGCATGCCCCAAATGCGTTAGTTACATATGTGTGCATGTAGACAATAGGCGGTGCATGATGAGGGCCCAACACACATCATTCATGATCTGTTCATAAAAATATATCTGTCTGCCAACACAGGAGGCACAAAAATTAAACAACATATGTTGTTAAAAGTAAGAAAGTGTAAAAACAGATATCTAAATATATGTTACAGCTGTCACATAAAGCCTGATATAGGAATCAAAGCAGCACCAATGTAACCCAAAACAATCGTCAAATGCAAAATGAGGATATGCTAACAGGTAGCAGAGGCTCATTAACACAGAGAATTCAAATGAAACAAACTGCAGAAACATGCAAAAGATAACACTATGCAGAAGGTTCCCCTGCACTGGTTGGTGTGGATACAGTGTCTGTACACATATATCACGGTACATGGAATGCACAAATGAAGGAAGAAAATGGACACCCACACTGCCACACTCCAAATATAATGGGGCAATGTGAATGCCAGAACCTCAGAGGATAAATAGGACTGTGCAGACATGCAATGCTAGGTTTGTAAATCAATGTAGAGCGTGTAATGTTGCTATTACCCACAGCTTGAGCTTGTGGATATAAGCAGCCTGATTCCTTATTCAGTTAGTAAAATGGTGCTTGGGGAAAGCACTGCCTTCTGGGAGTTGAAGTTTTTTCACTATTTGAAATAAGGCGAGTTGTGGAGCTCAAGTGTTCAGGCAAATAACAGGATTTTAATTCCCCTTCCCAAACGGTTTTACAAATGGAAAATAAAGAACAAAGCCATACAACTTCTGGCATGAAATAATATAAGAATGTAACTCAAACAGCTTCTTATATCAGCATCACTATAATCCAACATAAAGAGCACTTCTGTTCCAAAACCTTTGGTGCTGTTTCCTTTGGTTGCTATCGGCAGCTCTCTCTCTCTGCACAGCTTAAACTTATTATACAGGTTTTATCTTCTCAGACACAGACATTGTACAGTCCATTGACTCAATAGGCAGATATTCTACAGATGCCTCAGTTTCCATCGGTTCATACTGACTCTCAGTTGGAAATGTCTGCAATTGCTTACAAGGTGTTTCCAAGCACACACCTGTTCCTTCAGCAATAGACTTTTCCCCGTAGCTTCCTGCTACACACGACTTGTAATTGCCACAGTGTTCACCACATGGAAAGCCCCACCCTTCTGGGTTAATAGCAGAGCACTTCTTAAAAACAGCTTTATTTTTATACCAGTCACTCAGCCAACCTCTTGGCTTCCTTATGAGAGATTCCTTCTGCTTTCCAGGATCAACTACAGCTGTAAGCCTTGGAGTCTCTACGTGCACACAAGTCTGCCTTCTTGGTACATTCCCCTTATAGCTGCCTTTTAGCCACGGCAACAAATCTGGGCTGTTTGTACCTTGCTCCTTTGCACGGACTCTCTGCTCGTCTCCTGTGCTGACTTCCCCTTCTGAGTTAAAGGTCAGAGAATCCTCTGTTACCATGAATTCCTCTGTGTCTTCACTCCCAAGCAAATCCTCTGTTTCTTGTGACTGCTTTCCTCGTGGCTGTGCTCTCAGCTGGCCTTCCAACTCTGCTTCCAAGTGTGCTTCCAAATCTGCCTGCTCATGTGCTTGCTCCCTT
Source organism: Ichthyophis bannanicus (assembly GCA_033557465.1). Taxonomy (NCBI): domain Eukaryota; kingdom Metazoa; phylum Chordata; class Amphibia; order Gymnophiona; family Ichthyophiidae; genus Ichthyophis; species Ichthyophis bannanicus. Next base: position 554,262,479 of record CM066033.1, read on the forward strand.
CCTAATGAGCTTCTCTTAAATCTCTGGTTTTCTGGGTTTAACCTAACCACTCCTTTCAACAGGTGTCCAGCCTTAGCTCGTGATTGCTGAGCTGAACTGCAGCAGGGGCATGTTTTCCTCTCCTCTAATCTGCTCTGTCTGTGGTTTCCCTGGAAACCAGGAGCCATGTGCACTTGTTTACTTCCCTTAACTGAAGCTGAATCCTGCATTTTATCACTCTCTAAGGGATCTGAGGGACCTTCTACACCACATATCCCCCCCCTTAAGATATTACGGGCTGCCGTATATTTTAACGGACAGCACGTAATCCTTGATACTGGGTTCACGTGTTTTTCTAGAGTAGCTAACCTCACTGTTGCTGACCTCTCTAACCATGGTTTTAAAACATTCACATGGTATGTTTGGCGGCGCCCTTTATCATTCTCTACAGTGTAAGAGACAGGACCTACCTTCTTTACAACTGTACATGGGCCCTTCCAATGCGACTCAAACTTGGGTCCCACATCAGTCTCCAATATTATCACCTTATCCCCCACCTCCAGCTGGCGAGGTTTCTTTCCTCTATCATAATACTGTTTTTGACGAATCTGACTAGCCTGCAGATTCTCTACGGAGATTTGGGACGTCCTTTTTAACCGGTTCCTCCAATCTCTGAGAAACTGCGGTACGCCCCGGGGAGTCTTTACTAGGGGTCCTATACTATCCATCGCCATCTGGCGGATCAGTGTGGATATTAGGGATACAGCCTTCGGTTTAGAGGCAGTAACCCGTTGACACATGGGACATGACTCGCAGTAGCGAGTGGTCTCTTTAAAGACCCCTGCTCAGTAAAAATGGGCCAAGACTTGGTCCAATGTCCTCTGGATCCCCTTGTGGCCACCTATAGGATGGTTGTGGGCCAACCGCATGACTATGGCCTTAAACGTGGTTGGCACCACTAACTGTTTTCTCACAGCTCCTGTATATGGGTTGTTACTCTCCCGATAAAGCACATCTTTCTCCAAAAGAAATCGAGGAAGGATGTTCCTGTCCTCTTGTGCATATTCAAAGGCACGTTTCAAAGCAGGGTCATCTCTCTGTTCCTGGGGAAAGGAAGGGAACTTTTTAACAAGTTCTGACGGAACCCAGGGTAATCCCTCTCCGGCTTCTAATCCAGCCCTCCCTTGGGTCCTATGCCGCCTTTCTTGCCTCCTCTCAGCCTTCCCTTTCCTAATTCTTTTTGATGAGGTTTGTACCAGATCATCATGCACAGGTAGGGTGTCTGTTACTCCCTCTTCCCTTTCCACCTCTCTCTCAGATGAGTCCTCCCCCTCCTGGGATGAACTTTCTAGCTCTTCTGCTGGGTCAACATTAGCAGTAGAGGTTCCGGCCTGAGACCGGGTAGACACCAAGCCTTTTCTCTCCCCAAGGCCCTTTTCTATCCCTTGGCTAAATGGAGGCCAATCTCTCCCTAAGATTATGTCGTATAAGAGCTTTGAGACTATGGCCACCCTTACCTCTCTTTCTGCTCCCAGCCCTTTTACTGCTAGGTTATACACTGGGTAGTATGAGGCTGCCTCATGTACACATTGTATCTTGACCCGCCCCACTGCTTGACTCGGTGCTGAGGGCAGGTGGGCTTTGATGGCCTGCCAGAGCCTTTGGGAAACCATGCTCTGGTCAGCACCAGAGTCAAGCAGTGCCTGGGCCTCAACGCCTTCTACTTGTACTTGCAGTACAAACCCCTCACGTGTTTGTTTCACACCCCCAGACACTAGCGCTGTGCGCAGCACACAATCCCTGCGATAATGTCCCAATTCGCCACAATTGAAATATTTAGCTTTCATCACAGGTACAACATTGTCATCAGGTAACTTATTCCTTATAAACTTTTCTGATCTCTTAAAGCAGGAGGTTTTTATCTCCTTCAGAGCTTCTGGTTTTGAGGCCCTAGCCAATTCGGCTTCAAAATACCTCTCTGAGAGATTAGCTGCTTCCTCTGTAGTTTTACAACTTTGGCGCATCAGAAAGGTTTTTACATCTGCTGGTACCGCATTCATATACTGCTCTAGTATAATTGTATCCAATACATCTTCTAGAGACCTCTGTCTTGGCCTAAGCCACTTCAATGCTAAGCCTTTTATTCTATGGAACAGCATTTTAGGGGTTTCACTGGGCTTTAACTTAGCCTCCCTGAACATGCGCTTATAGAATAAAGGGGTTAAACCAAGTCTGTCCTTGACAGCTTCCTTAACTGCATTATAATTAGATGCAAGCGTTGCAGGCATAGATTTATAAGCTGCTAAGGCTTCACCTGAGAGTGACATGGCGAATCTCACCGCCCATTGCTCCTCAGGCAACTTAATAGCCTCTGCAATGCGTTCAAATGCTTCTATGAAATCATCTAAGTTGTCAGTTGAAGTAAACTGTCCCAGCGCCATAGCACTACCATTAGGCAGTCCTACCCCCTGGTTAAATGAGGGTACAGGTGGTTCTGTCTCTCTTTGTTTCTTGAGCAGTGCCTCCATTAGTTCCATAAGAGGTTTCTGCTGTGAACAGATGGCAGCTGCAGTCTGTTCATGGGTACGACGTGTCAGCTCCAGTTGTTTGTCCCACTGGCTTGACATCCACCTAAGCAACTCTTGGGGCTCCATCATGGAAATAACTGTTCCTGCAAGAAAACAAAACACAAAACACACCAAGTGCGGTCCTACAAACCCCAAAAAAACCCTTTTCCTCTTTTTTTTTTTTTTCAATGGTTCCCTGCTGCAGCAGATTAGTGGCTCCCTTTCTCCCTAATTATCCTCCCACACCTGTGCCCAGCTACCGTTACCTCGGCACAGTGCAGAGTCCAGCACTTAGAAAGTTGCCTTTAATCCCACTGACCGGTTGTTAGGCGATTCTGGGTCCCTCTGCTCAGCAGTTTCTTTGCCCACGTAGTGATGTCCTTTTTCATTTACAAATGTCCTTTGTAATCCATGCAAAATCCTGCCAACTACGCCAACCTGTAATGTTGCTATTACCCACAGCTTGAGCTTGTGGATATAAGCAGCCTGATTCCTTATTCAGTTAGTAAAATGGTGCTTGGGGAAAGCACTGCCTTCTGGGAGTTGAAGTTTTTTCACTATTTGAAATAAGGCGAGTTGTGGAGCTCAAGTGTTCAGGCAAATAACAGGATTTTAATTCCCCTTCCCAAACGGTTTTACAAATGGAAAATAAAGAACAAAGCCATACAACTTCTGGCATGAAATAATATAAGAATGTAACTCAAACAGCTTCTTATATCAGCATCACTATAATCCAACATAAAGAGCACTTCTGTTCCAAAACCTTTGGTGCTGTTTCCTTTGGTTGCTACCGGCAGCTCTCTCTCTCTGCACAGCTTAAACTTATTATGCAGGTTTTATCTTCTCAGACACAGACATTGTACAGTCCATTGACTCAATAGGCAGATATTCTACAGATGGCTCAGTTTCCATTGGTTCATACTGACTCTCAGTTGGAAATGTCTGCAATTGCTTACAAGGTGTTTCCAAGCACACACCTGTTCCTTCAGCAATAGACTTTTCCCCATAGCTTCCTGCTACACACGACTTGTAATTGCCACAGTGTTCACCACATGGAAAGCCCCACCCTTCTGGGTTAATAGCAGAGCACTTCTTAAAAACAGCTTTACTTTTATACCAGTCACTCAGCCTACCTCTTGGCTTCCTTATGAGAGATTCCTTCTGCTTTCCAGGATCAACTACAGCTGTAAGCCTTGGAGTCTCTATGTGCACACAAGTCTGCCTTCTTGGTACATTCCCCTTATAGCTGCCTTTTACCCACGGCAACAAATCTGGGCTGTTTGTACCTTGCTCCTTTGCACAGACTCTCTGCTCGTCTCCTGTGCTGACTTCCCCTTCTGAGTTAAAGGTCAGAGAATCCTCTGTTACCATGAATTCCTCTGTGTCTTCACTCCCAAGCAAATCCTCTGTTTCTCGTGACTGCTTTCCTCGTGGCTGTGCTCTCAGCTGGCCTTCCAACTCTGCTTCCAAGTGTGCTTCCAGATCTGCCTGCTCATGTGCTTGCTCCCTTCCTAATGAGCTTCTCTTAAATCTCTGGTTTTCTGGGTTTAACCTAACCACTCCTTTCAACAGGTATCCAGCCTTAGCTCGTGATTGCTGAGCTGAACTGCAGCAGGGCGTGTTTTCCTCTCCTCTAATCTGCTCTGTCTGTGGTCTCCCTGGAAACCAGGAGCCATGTGCACTTGTTTACTTCCCTTAACTGAAGCTGAATCCTGCATTTTATCACTCTCTAAGGGATCTGAGGGACCTTCTACACCACAAGCGTCACATCGGTACAGTAAACAAACACAATAACCTGTATATAGAGATGGAAAGAAAGGTCAAACATGTTACAGTAACCCACACAAAAGCCAAATTGCCACATGCTGTGTTGCACCAACATAGTCAGTCACATGCACATGCACCGTGTACGTTGAAACATGATACAGTGATGCCACACATGCACTGTAATACCCTTGGTGAGTACAAACATCAATCCAAGATGTTGGTGTTCAGTAAAGTGGTGTGGTGGCAAATACTGTGCCATGTCCAAGTGGAGGGTAGGCGGACATGGACAAGAGGACCTCTCCAATGTTCCCCCTGTGCCACACGCATGGCTGTATGCTCGTGTTGAACTAAACAGATGAGCGTATCCTGCATTCCATGTCACACACATGGGCAAAACACAACACAATGTCAGAAGGATGTACAACATACAGCGACAATGTCAGTCCCTGCTGCACACGTAGGGACCAGTACACAGTGTCCACAGTGCAAAGGGTGTCTGCAACCCAACAAGTCCCGTTAACACTGTCCTTGAAACCCTGGGCAGGCATAGTCAAGTGTGACATCTCAATATGCCACAGTACTGCAAAGGTCATATGTGTCTCCTGCGATGAACACGACACCCAGCCAGAGCACGGCAGCAATGGTGTGTTGGACAGGCCTGTCATGCTCAAAGTAGCAGTCCAACAATAATGTCCATCCTAGGCATGTGTCCCACTCGCAGAGGTCAAACATCCTATGGCTCCATTTCCCAGGGATAGTTCCATGGTGTTGTTGTGTCCTCCAACAGGTGGGTGATGGTGTCGCCGGATGCACTGTAGTAGATGTGCTGTGTGTGTCCTCTGCCCTGTGTCAGAAGAGGATAAACAATGTATTGGTATGCTGCTTGCAACTTCAGCCCAAATTGCAGAGTCAAACATCAATATGTACGTAATGAAACGTCACACAAGCAAACATAACATGATCACAACAAAGAACACAGTGCATGTTGTGGACATGTGGAATTGGAACCGCAGATGAGGGTGCCCATATTACACAGGCATTTCACAACTCCACCCCATGTGCATCAGCGTTGGTGTACAGAGACTCAACATGAAAGGTCTATGAAACAAACAGTAAATCATTAACATGTAAAGGCTGATGTCATTCCCAAAAGACCAAAGGTGCAACCTACCGTGTGTTTGCAGAAAGTGTCTGTTCGGAATCCCCTGAGGCTCTCAAAGGCCACAACACGTCACAGTGAAGGGAAAAGATGTCATTGAAATGTGTAGTATCACTATGTCCCCATGTCCAGCCACTGTTGATGCATGTCCATAAATGCTGTTGTGCAGTGGTCTGTCAGCACACAAGAGATAGGTCAGCTCACAACACACAACAAATGGCCACAATGTTCACAAGGTAAACAGCAGTAAGGTAGAGATAGCACAGTCACCACCGCTCCACAGGTGTACAGACCCCTCACACCACATGATAATGCAAAATGCCTGCACTCTGTATCATCACACAGCCAACCCAAAAACACCCACCCACACAGTATGCTAAGGTGAGCATGCCAGCAGTAGCATTCAGTCTGTATGTGCACAATTGGAGATTAGTGGAGATAAAGGCTTGTCAAATGCAATGATACACTGCTGTTGGCTGATGCTACAATGTCAGGGAAGGGTGTACGTGTAGCCCATCACCCGAACATCTATGACCTGCAGACACATGCAGCTCTGTTGGACGTGTCCCAGAGACAGTGTTGGAGAAGACGAACTGGCCAGGAACACATGTGAATATGTGTGCCAACAGCAACATATGGGGTATGGGGGTGCAGGGCAAAGAGGTGAACAACAGCATATGTACAATATGACAGATCACTGCAGACATGTGCTCCCCCTGATTGTTGTCACAGACAAAGTAGCTGTAGGTCCACCAACCACAGACTACTGCATGTTGGATGACATACAGTCAGCTGCCACTGCACCACAGCACCAGGAGGGTCACCAAGTATGTCCTGTGGATTGAGGAACACAAGAGAAACATACATATGTCATGTTGGAGCTGTGCAACACACACTGCACCTTCACGTCCTCAGCTCGCAGACCCCCCAAGATCCTTTACAGACTGACTGTTTCCCATCACACTGTACAGACTCGCTTCATGCTAAAGTTATCACTGAAGTGTGTGTGGCAAAATACAAGGGCCCGTACTCTGTCCGTCCCCTTCCTCACCTCTCTGCTGCCTTCAAGACTGTTGAACAGAACTGTCTCCTCGCTACCGTGTCCCTGCTCGGCTCTATCCTGCGCCCCCATATCGCTCCCACTGCCCCTTCAGTGTGTGATCTGGTGTCTCAATGTTCTCTGCTACCCATCTGTCAGTTCCTGTACCACAGGGAAATATCCAGGGGCTTTTTCCTTATCCTCTGTCAATATCCATTTCCTTGACTTACATTACCAGCTGTGTGCTGATGAGTTGCAAATATATCTCTCCATGCCTGAGCTATGTCTGCCAAAACACACCCCGATGTCTGCTTGCCACCTGACATTGATGACTGCATGTCATCCCACTGTGTGAAATTGAAAATGGCAAAGCATGGATATCCCATATATGCACCTAAACCCTCCCCTCCCATCAGAGCGTCTGTGTTTGTGGGGCCATACCTTCCTTTCTTCAGGGTTCTCAATGTAGGTGTTGTCTTGGACTCCACTCTCCTCCTCTACACACATGCCCAGCTTGTAGCTGAGGCTTGTGGTTTCTTTCTAGATGACATCAGCTATATTTCCCCAGTCCTCCCTGAACACACAACTAAAACCCTAATCCACCCCCTAATCAGCTCCCGGCTTGCCTACTGTAACCTACACCTTGCTGATCTGCCTTTGAATCATCTCTGTCTGCCTCGAAATATGCAACACTGCACTGCATGGCCAATCTACAGCCACACACATAATGACAATAATACTCACCCTGTCAGGGCACCTCACAGGTTCCCTATCCGTCTCCACATCCATGTCAAGGCTCTCCTGCTGACCTATACATGCAGGCACACTGTGGTGTTGCAGTAACTTCCCTTACTGATCTCAACTACCACTAATACAACTACTACTAAGCATGTATATAGTGCTACTTGTCATATGTAGCGCTATACAGAAACAAGTAACATACAGTCCTTGCTCATCAGAGCATGCCAACTAATCAATCAACTCATATCGCAAAATGTGAAGCACACATGTCTAGGCAACTGGTCCCATCTATAGGCCGCTCTCCGACTGTTGACACCAGACTACATGCCTTTCACCTTGCTGTACCCAAAGCCTCAAACTAACTACCTGTCGCTGTAGAGCAGCCCCATTCCCAATCAGCCACAAATCATGTGTGACAGCTTACCACCTCCCCCAAGCCTACTAATCCTGACACACATAATCCACCTCCACCCTCTGTTGTGCCCTGCTCACATCTTCTGCATTGCAGTCATGACTAGATTGTAAGCTCAGATGACCTGGCAGTGTCTGTGATATGTCAGTGCAGTGTTGCAGCTTACTGCTATTGGGATACAAATGTTCACTAGTAGTAGTAGTACACACATAGCTAAACAAATGTATGTGGCAACATATGCAGTACTTACATGAGAAGACCTCCTCAATCACCTGCCACCTGACTGCTGTGCCCTCACGTATGTCACCACGGCCACGTACAGGAGGGCACGTAGGATCATCCTCCGACTCTTTAAAATGCCAAAGGTGCGTTCTATGATGGAGCAGCTAGAGGCATGGGCCTCATTGTAACTCCTCCCTGCACATGTCGGTGGTTGACGCACACTGGTCAGCAACCAGGGGCGACACCCATATCCTGACTCACCTGCAGAAATAAATGTGGAACATTAAAGCAGGGGCTCATGTCCACCCAAATGTACACAAGTATGTACGTGCAAACCAAATGCACAAAACATCCTGACACAAACATATGACATCACATGATGGGACACCACAACTATGCATCAGCCTGTGAAGTTATGACACACAAAACAAGGGGTAGGTGTAAGGATTGCAATCAACATGATCTGTAACCATGACACAAATGCTAGCATCCATTCTACCATCAACACACAGCACCGTAGCAAGGTAGAGCTGGAGGGCACCCCCCCCCCTCCAATGTTAGATCACACACAGACAAATGAGACACACACACAACTAGGGATACACCTCAAAGACAGACATGTGCACATACATTTAGTCAGAGGATCAACATGTGCATGTCAGAGATGAGAAATACACACCCAGCAGTATACAGTCCACATACTGGCCTGCCTCAAATTGTCTGAATAGTGCCGAGTGATGCAGGATATAGAAGTCATGGGTGGACCCTGAAAAACCTAGGGACCACATTCAGAATATGCATATTTGCATCACATAGCAGTTTGAGGTGAACGTTTCAGATTGAGTGCGATCGAGATAAAAGTTTCTTGGATGAATTCTTTATACTAATTGTTTAGTAGTTATTCAAATAAGAATAAAGAAAATTAACAAGGCAGCACATAAGAATAGAGTAATGTCAACAAAACACACTGTGATGGTAGCAAAATTGTCTGCACTTAAAACAGCCACATACATGTGCACAAACATTGAGCATATAAGAGCGAGGTTAGACACAAAGCAAAGCAAAGAAATGTGCAAACAATGTTGTACAGGTATGTATGTAAGAATAGAAAACGCAAACCGCACCATTGCAATACATGAAGACAAACACCCGATGGTGTGAAAATAAAATTCTAATAAATGAGATCCGACACTGTGGTAATAACTAGCAAATTTTTATTTCAAAGTTTAGTAAAAACACGATATTTGTCAACACAGTTTAGATTTTAAAGTCATTCTTGGGTCAATCAATCTCCTGGTGGGCCCATTTCTTCTTCCCCCGAATGCTTCTCTTGGTGCGCTGCTTGGCGTATTTTTCATCTGGGGTTTCCCGCAGCAGCAACCAGCAGAAATCAGCCATCATAGTGGTGTTCCATCTTCCTTGGTACCTTCTCTATGCGTCCTTGATGTCCTGGTGAAACCTTTCACCTTGTTCTTCACTGTACGCCCCCACGTTTTCGGGAAAGTAGTTCACATGGGAGTGCAAGAAATGGACTTTCAGGCTCATGTTACAGCCTTGTTCTTTGAAGGCATTGAGCATCCTGGCAACAATATCCTTATAGTTCTCATCCCGCCTGTTCCCCAAGAAATTGAGAACAACATCCTTGAAGGAATCCCAGGCTTCTTTTTCCTTCTCAGACATCGTTTCAGCGAATGCTCCATCTGAAATGAGTTTCCTTATATCAGGGCCAACAAACACTCCTTCCTTTAGCTTGTCAGACGGCTGCCTGGGTGAGAATCTTCACAGTCTTGACAAGTTCATATCTCTATATGATTTGCAAGGTATTGTGGACAATGTAGTTCGTTCACACCAGACACAGCTGCTGACAATAATTTAGTTGTGCTCTTGGGTAAAGCCAATAAGATATTTATTTATGGGGTTATTTCTCCCAACACAGATATGCTTGGTAGCACATAAATTAGGTAACTTGCTTTCAGTGCTAACTTGGAAAAACAAAGTCAAAATCAGGAAAATAACAAATGAAAAGTCACAAAGCAAGAAACAAACTGTTATTTTCAGGTTAACTTCTGATTACTTCCCACATAGATACAGAAGTGATTCTCTCCTAGCTCACAAGCAATTAGGTAAGGCTTAATTGCTAGCAGTTACCAGCTGAAACCCCTTAGCTGGCTTGCCTTCCACTGTGTGGGTCAAATCCTGCTTCAGGAGCTTTTCTGAGTAGATTAAAGAACAAATGTGTATTTCTTTGTGATGGTTGCTGTACTTTATAACAGAAAGTTACCAACGGAGTTTAGATAGAGAGCAGTCCATATAAACAGGATCCTCATCTGCTACTATTCCCCCTTGTTCAACAAGCATGGGTTCAATATCATGGATTGGCACAGATGAATCTCTCAATGGAACATTTTCAGGAGAATACTTGTTTCCCTGCTGTCTTTCAAGGTTATAGCTAGGGCATAGATCAGTGTTCATACCTGAGCTTCCATTGCTGCTAGAGTTCCTCTCTATATAACCTGGCCAGTATGTAGTCCAGTTCTTATGTCCAGCCTTCCAATCCAGATCCCTGGACACTGGATCTCTCTTCACATACCTTCTGGCACGGGTCCTAGGGTCCCTTCCACGTGCAGCCGTCTCCCTCACAGGTACCCTCTGGAGAATCCTAGCTCTGCAGCACCATTCCTCTGGCTTTCCCCAGTCCAATGGTGTATGCTGGCCCTTGGAATACCTCCCAGTATACGTACTGCTTTGGACTCTTCTAGACCTCTCAAAGGCTTTTTCTCCTCTTTCTTCCAGAGGGTCTCTTTCTCTCTCTGTCCGTCCGGTTTGGCTTCTGCTTCTGATGATCCTTCAGATGAAACTGATGATCAAACTCAAGCTGATTCTCAGGATACTGAGGACAATTCTCTGGATATCCAAGGTGATCATGAAGATGGTCATCTGTAGAATAAACTCTACTCTTATTCTGCTTAGATGAGTGCTCCTCCCTAACACAGCGCAGCTGTGCTGAATCAGGCCCTGCCCTTTGAGATGAGTGCTTAGGGATTACCTCATAGCCCTCCTGATTGAACACACGTTTCCCCACTTCAGCTCCTCTCATGGCTGTTGGAAACCTGGTGCATTCTGGGACTGGTAGTCTTTTATGGCAAAATTCTATTTTCTCATTTCTACCAGCACTGACAGGTTGCTTGTTCAGAGACACTTCACCTTTTCTATAGCCTCTTCCTGAGCTATGATAAGCTTCCTTATCACATACCCCCCTGCTTAAGGGGGGTATGGTGTCACTGGTGAAACTGGTGAAACTTCTTCTCTACAGTCCGTAATATGGGAAAGGGCATCCGCATTCTTGTGTAACTTCCCAGCACGATGTTCAACTTGAAAATCAAATGCCTGTAAGGCCATGTACCAGCGTGTCAACCTGGCATTGTGGGTTCTTCATTTGCTGCAACCACTTAAGTGGGGCATGGTCCGTGACCAACTGGAACTTTCTCCCTGTAAGGTAAAACCTTAACGCCTCCACTGACCACTTGATAGCTAAACATTCTTTTTCTATTGTGGAATACTTTTGTTCAGCCGGTGACAACTTCCTGCTCAGGTACATCACAGGATGCTCCTCCCCATCATGACACTGGGATAGAACCGCTCCTAGCCCTACATCCGATGCATCCGTTTGAACCAGAAAGGGTTTCTTGAAGTCCACCCCTTTCAGTACCAGTCCTGTACACAATTTTCCTTTTAAGACTGAAAACGCTTTTTCAGCTTCCGGTGTCCACTTTAGCTGGTTTGGACAATTCTTCCACAGCATATCCGTGAAAGTTGCACTTTTCTCTGCGAATTGCGGTATAAACCTGCGGTAGTATCCAATAAGTCCTAAGAAACTTCTTAGTTGTTTCTTTGTTGTTGGAGGAGGAAAATTCCTGATGCTATCTACTTTACTCATTAGAGGTTTAATTTTTCCTCTTCCCACTAGGTGGCCCAGGTATTTTACCTCCCTATTTGCAAAGGCACACTTCTTCGGGTTTAAAGTGATTCTCGCTTGCTTCATGGAGCACAAGACTGCCCTGATCCTCTTTAGATGCTCCGCCCAGGTGTTACTATGGATTATGACATCAACCATATATGCAAACGCATAACTCTGGTGGGGTCGAAGCACCTGATCCACTAACCTTTGGCAGGTAGCTGCCGCTCCATGCAGTCCGAAAGGCATTCTCTTGAACTGGAAGAGGCCAACGGGGGTGCTGAACGCAGTCTTTGGCTTCGACTCCCTGATGAGTGGGATTTGCCAATATTCTTTTGTCATATCCAGGGTGGTTAAGTATTGAGCCTGTCCCAGCTGGTCCAACAGCTCCTCAATTCTTGGCATGGGATATGCATCAAAAACTGATAGGGCGTTTACCTGCCGGAAGTCAATACAAAATCTTAAAGATCCATCAGGCTTCGGCACCAGGACTATGGGGCTATTCCAGGGACTCTTTGACTCCTCTATCACTCCCATGTCCAACATCTCCTGGACTTGTGCCACTACTTCCTGTCTCTTGGCTTCGGGCAAGCGGTATGGCCTTTGACGAACTAATTTCCCATGTGGAGTTATTATTTCATGGGCAACCAAATGTGTCTCCCCAGGTATGGGTGTCAACACATCTGAGAATTCTTTAAGCAATTTCCTAATTTCTTCCTGTTGTACCACTGTCAGGTCCTCACCTATTTGGGGCTCTGATTTTTCTTTACAATCAGATACCTGGGGTCCCAAATCTTCCTCTTCATTCACCTCCCTCTCTTGGGCACAGGTGGCAGCTAGGCTTTTAACCCCTTTGACATCAGTAGAACCAAAGCCTTTGGTTCCACGTTCAGAATTCTCCAGGGATGTGACCTCCTCCACAGGTGGAAAACCCAGCCTCTCACAGGTCAATTGGGCAATTCTGTCTCCTGTCTTCATGTGATAATCATTCTGTCCAAAATTAAATAACAGAACTTTAATATTGCCCCTGTAATCGGGATCAATTACTCCCGCACCCACATCGATGAAATATTTAAGGGCTAATCCGGACCTTGGGGCTACTCTCCCATAGCATCCAATAGGTATTTCCACTTGGAGACCGGTGTCAACCAGGGCTCTCCCTTGGCTAGGTACAGTCACATTTTCTATGCTGCACAGGTCAAACCCAGCAGCTTGAGGGGTTGCCCGCTTAGGAGCTTGGGCCTTCTCTGTGACCCTATGGTACTTTAGGACGAATGTCTGCTTTGGGGTAGCTTGGTCTTCTGGACGCTTAACCATCTTTTTAGCTGGGGTCTGAGGACTTCCAAATAAAGGCCCGGGAGCTATTACCATTAAACCTTCTCCCTCCTTCTCTCCTAGTCCTTCCACTAGACCCTGCTTAAATCTTGGCCAGTCTCTTCCTAGAACCAAATCAAAGGGTAGCCTAGGCACCACTGCTAACAGGACTTCCTCTTGTTCCCCCAGGCACTTAATCTTTAGCCTATAGGTGGGATATGATGTTGCAGCACCATGAATGCATCTGATGTGAACTTGGCTTTCAGGGGTTCTAGGCACAAATCCTTCTTGGGCCTCTATCCTCTTCCAAAGCCTTTTTGACATCATACTCTGGTCTGCCCCAGAGTCTAACAAAGCATTTGTGGTAATTCCTTGCACATCAACCATCAAAAGAAATCCTTCTTTGGGCTGTGTTAAATCCACACCCATTAAGCTAGTGTGTGTCTGGCATCTCTTTTCTAAATGTCCCCATTTTCCACACTTGAAACATTTCTTTCTATTCCACTGTGTCATCTGGTTTGATACAGTACATTCATTTTCAGAAACATTTTTAATTATTCTCTTTTCTTATACAGCACATCTAGCCTCAGCACCAATCTTAAGAGGGCCACCCATTCTATGGCAAGCCTGTGTGGCTTCCAAGAATCTCTCTGCTAGCATGGTTGCCTCTCCAAGATTTTGGCAATTTTGCTGTATAAGGAAAGTGTGCAAATCTTTAGGCACCCCAGACATAAATTGTTCCAACATTATAATGTCTAACAACATTTCTACCGTCTTTTGCTCAGGCTCCAACCATTTTACAGCTAAACTTCTGATTCTCTGACTCAGAGCCCTGGGTGTTTCACCCACTCTCAATGTAACAGCTCTAAACATTCGCCTATACTCTGAAATAGACAACCCTAGGCGATCTCTAATAGCAGCCTTTACATCCTTATAATTCAAAGCCTGGGCTGCTGGCATTGCTCTATAAGCTGCAAGCGCCTCTCCAGTTAATGAGGCTGCCAGCCTTACTGCCCACTGGGTCTCTGGCCATGCTAATGCCTGTGCCACTCTTTCAAAAGACTCTAGAAAATCATCAACATTATCATCTGGAGTTAATTTCCCAAAACTAAATGCCCCAATTCCTTGATTGAGTCCCACACTGTCCACATGTGGTTTACCAGTATTTACTGCTGGTCTTGCATCTGTTCCACTTTGGTTCTGCAGCTGAACTAGGGCTTGCACCAGATCAAGCACTGGTTTCTGCTGGTCCATTAAGGCTTTCATAGCAGTGTCCTGAGCCTGCTGTGCTAGCTCCTGTTGTCTGCTAAATTGGGCTGCCATCCATTCAGCTAGTTCCCTTGGATCCATCTTGATCCCTGCAAGAAACAAAGAAAAAAACCCCAAAGTGCACCACCTTCCAAACAGGTGTGTCTTTTTCTACTTTTTTTTTTTTTCAATTATCCCTGTGCTTACTCCCATCCACCACTAGACATGCCCAGGTACTTATTACCTTGTCTCAGTGATGAATCCAGCTCTACACAGGGTCTTTTCCTCCTGGGACAGCTTCCTGGAACAACCACTTCTCCTCCAAAGTGCAGTTGAGGGAAAATCTTTTTTTTCCAGCTTTAAACTTGAACTTTAGTTGTAATCCTCAGCAAGTAAATCCCCTTTGTGCAAAAGCAATCCGAAAAACTACGCCATTTGTCAGACGGCTGCCTGGGTGAGAATCTTCACAGTCTTGACAAGTGCATATCTCTATATGATTTGCAAGGTATTGTGGACAATGTAGTTCATTCACACCAGACACAGCTGCTGACAATAATTTAGTTGTGCTCTTGGGTAAAGCCAATAAGATATTTATTTATGGGGTTATTTCTCCCAACACAGATATGCTTGGTAGCACATAAATTAGGTAACTTGCTTTCAGTGTTAACTTGGAAAAACAAAGTCAAAATCAGGAAAATAACAAATGAAAAGTCACAAAGCAAGAAACAAACTGTTCTTTTCAGGTTAACTTCTGATTACTTCCCACATAGATACAGAAGTGATTCTCTCCTAGCTCACAAGCAATTAGGTAAGGCTTAATTGCTAGCAGTTACCAGCTGAAACCCCTTAGCTGGCTTGCCTTTCACTGTGTGGGTCAAATCCTGCTTCAGGAGCTTTTCTGAGTAGATTAAAGAACAAATGTGTATTTCTTTGTGATGGTTGCTGTACTTTATAACAGAAAGTTACCAACGGAGTTTAGATAGAGAGCAGTCCATATAAACAGGATCCTCATCTGCTATTATTCCCCCTTGTTCAACAAGCATGGGTTCAATATCATGGATTGGCACAGATGAATCTCTCAATGGAACATTTTCAGGAGAATACTTGTTTCCCTGCTGTCTTTCAAGGTTATAGCTAGGGCATAGATCAGTGTTCATACCTGAGCTTCCATTGCTGCTAGAGTTCCTCTCTGTATAGCCTGGCCAGTATGTAGTCCAGTTCTTATGTCCAGCCTTCCAATCCAGATCCCTGGACACTGGATCTCTCTTCACATACCTTCTGGCACGGGTCCTAGGGTCCCTTCCACGTGCAGCCGTCTCCCTCACAGGTACCCTCTGGAGATTCCTAACTCTGCAGCACCATTCCTCTGGCTTTCCCCAGTCCAATGGTGTATGCTGGCCCTTGGAATACCTCCCAGTATACGTACTGCTTTGGACTCTTCTAGACCTCTCAAAGGCTTTTCTCCTCTTTCTTCCAGAGGGTCTCTTTCCCTCTCTGTCCGTCCGGTTTGGCTTCTGCTTCTGATGATCCTTCAGATGAAACTGATGATCAAACTCAAGCTGATTCTCAGGATACTGAGGACAATTCTCTGGATATCCAAGGTGATCATGAAGATGGTCATCTGTAGAATAAACTCTACTCTTATTCTGCTTAGATGAGTGCTCCTCCCTAACACAGCGCAGCTGTGCTGAATCAGGCCCTGCCCTTTGAGATGAGTGCTTAGGGATTACCTCATAGCCCTCCTGATTGAACACACGTTTCCCCACTTCAGCTCCTCTCATGGCTGTTGGAAACCTGGTACATTCTGGGACTGGTAGTCTTTTATGGCAAAATTCTATTTTCTCATTTCTACCAGCACTGACAGGTTGCTTGTTCAGAGACACTTCACCTTTTCTATAGCCCCTTCCTGAGCTATGATAAGCTTCCTTATCACAAGCTTTGCTTCAGAAAGTCGGGGGAACTTTGAGCAAAGGTACCGAAAGCACTCACCATCTTTTGGAAGGGACTTGATGAATTGCTTAATGAGACCCAACTTAATGTGGAGAGGTGGTAATAGAATTTTATCACGAGATACCAAGCTCTCATGAAGAACATTTATCTCACCGGATCTCAAATACTCCCGAATTGGCCAGTCTTTTTTCCCCCAGTGTAGGTCGCGGGCCCGGCTATCCCACAAGCAAAGGAAGCAAGGATATTTGGTGAAACCGGATTGCTGCCCTAATAGCATGGATAGAATTTTAAAGTCTCCACAAATCATCCACTTATGCTCATCATAACGAATCTTCTGAAGAATCAGGGCCAAATTCTTGTATTTTTCTTGGAGAATAACAGAGTGAGCAATAGGAACTGAAGCGAATGTGTTGCCATTATGAAGAAGAACACCTTTTATGCTGTCTTTTGACGAATCAATGAACAGCCGCCATTCAGCAGGATCATACTTGAGTTTAAACTTTTCCATCACTCCGTATATATCGTTGCAAAATACCAAATCTTCCTCTTTGCTGAAATACTTCAAAAATTGTGTCTCGCGGTTGCGGTACCAATAAAAAGTTGTTCCTGGTGACAATAGATTTTTCTGTTTAAGCCGAGAACCTAGCAGTTGGGCAGCATCTTTTGGGAGTCCTAAATCCCGGACTAAATCATTCAATTCAGCTTGAGAGAAAAGTTCAGGTTTCAGATCTGGTTCAGTTTCAAACTCGGAAGTACTGGACTCATCGGGAAAAGCCATCTGATGAGTCTCATCATGATCAGAACCGTCCACACAAATATGATCCAAAGATTTTGGTGGTTCAGGCACAGGTACTTCGTTGCTATGAGGCATAGGCCTAATTGCTGAGGGAAGGTTGGGGTAACTTATTACGTTCTTATTTTTTAAGTTGTATCCCTTCACAATGCAAGAGCAAAAATAGCAGTCACTGCTGTGGTCTCTTTGTTCACGCCACATCATAGGTATTCCGAAACGAAATGCTTGTTTTTTACCTTTCATCCATAAGCGTAGATCTTCCTCACATGTCTTGCACACTTTGTGAGGAGCCCACGGTTTGTCTTGATCGCCTAACTTCAAACCGAAATAGGCGAAATATACTTTTTTAATAAATGCAGAAATGTTCCTCCTCCGCTTTTTCACGGTATATTCCCCACAAATAAAACAAAAACTGTCCGGAGAGTTGACGCAACCTCTGGCTCTGTGAGCCATCACAAATACACAGCACTGCAAACTACAACTGTAGTGAACCACTTCGGAATAAAGCTGGATTACGACTGAGCAAACAAAAGGTAATAATGAACTTGCAAGAAACTGAAATTTGACAGGAACGTTCATGTCGCAACCACCGTGTTTGAGCGAGCGAACGAGGCGAGGCGAACAGGAAAGAACATGCGCCAGCGCGAGTACTGGATTTAGCCCCCCGCCTCCCAATTGTCCTGTTAATGTATAAAATGAATACAAAACACTCTAAAATATCATGAGGGAGTGTTTCTAGTTAGTTAACCATTACAACCTCTATTTTGGGCCAAGAAAATAAACTGCAGTCGGCTAAAAAGAAATTATGTGAACATTCCTTATATGGGTAAGAAATCTAATTTTGCAAGAAAACGTGACGTGATGGAACATTTTGGCTATTTTTCCTGGATTCAGCACCCCAAAATCTATAGGAATCAGTTGCAAAACTGGAGGCAGTTTTTTGGTAGTGTACCTGTGTTATAAGGCGTAACATTATATGAGGGACATGGTTAGGCATTGCAATGTGCAAATCGGATATGTAACAGGAGGAAGGTCAAGCTAACCATTTTCTAAATGGGGTTGGGTTAAGTGTGAGTTTTGGTGAGGAGGTATAGTATGTTGAGATTGATTAGGAGGATTGGAATTGGGGTAGTGTTTTAGGAACAAATGATGCTTGATAGCCTTTCTGAATGATATTAAATTTGCAATGGATCGAATTTCTGGGGGGAGGGCATTCCAAGCTCTTGGTGCAAATAGGGAGAAGACTCTATTGGCTATTGTCTTTGAGCACCTCTTTAGCATTTTAGGGACTTCTAGTTCATTCAGACATGATGGCCTTCTGCTTCTGTTGGGTGGCATAAGTTGGATGAGCTTAGTGAGCGGTGTGTGGGGCTGATTTTTTGACGCCTTGAAAGTTAGTACGAGGGCCTTGTATAGGATTCTGGCGTGGAGAGGCAGCCAGTGTAGGTTCATCAGTACTGGGGTTATGTGGTCCGATCTTGATGTTCCTGTGAGTATTCTTGCTGCTGAGTTCATGGCTAGCCTAAGCGGGTTCAGTGTTGATTGTGGGAGCCCAAGAAGGATAATGTTGGCATAGTCAAGGTGTGGGATGACCAGTGCTTGGAAGATTGAACGATATTCAGGGGGGTCAAGTA
Organism: Ichthyophis bannanicus; assembly: GCA_033557465.1. NCBI lineage: Eukaryota > Metazoa > Chordata > Amphibia > Gymnophiona > Ichthyophiidae > Ichthyophis > Ichthyophis bannanicus. Next base: position 554,281,259 of record CM066033.1, read on the forward strand.
GTGGGCGGAGATGGCATAATGTCCGTATCTTGTGGTAGATGGATTTAGTGATGTTTTTAATATGCGGTGACATATCCAGCTTTTGGTCGAGGATAATGCCCAGGTACCGGATGGTAGTTTTGACTGTGAGGTCGTAGTTGTTAACTCGAAGCGATGGAGGTGGTATGAACTTCTGGTTTCGTGTGACAAATAGGACATCAGTCTTGCTGTGATTAATGCGTAGGTTTTGAGTGAGGAGCCATTCTGATACTGTTTCGAAGCATTTTGTTATTGCTGAAAAATCTGGTTGATCAGGCTTGAAGGATGTGTACATCAGGATGTCGTCTGCATAGGCCAAACATTGGACATTGAAGGAGCGGATTAGGTCACAAATGGGTTGCATATATATGTTAAACATGAGTGAGGATAGGGATGAACCTTGGGGGACTCCTTGCTTGAGTGTGAATGGATCTGAGGTAGTAGGGCCTACTCTGACTTGTTGTAGCCTGTCGCATAAATATGATCTGTACCATGCTAAGGCCGAGCCTTGTATACCTTTGTCTTTGAGGTGAAGTAGAAGTGTCTCGTGGTTCACAGAATCAAATGCGGCTGCAATGTCCATGAATATGAGGATGAATCCTTGGTGTAAGTCATCAATTCCCATGATTAGGTTGTTGAAAAGGGTTGTAAGGATGGTTTCAATACCATGTGCTTCTCTAAATCCGTGTTGGGAAGGGTCAAGTGGTGCTTCGGTGTTGACGTGCTGTTGAATTTGTAGTTGGACTACTTTCTCTATAATTTTTGCCAAGAAAGGGATGCTTGATATGGGTCTGAATGACTCGACTTTGGATGGGTCGAGTTTGCAGTTTTTTAACAGTGGGCGGATTGATGTGAATTTTAGGCTTTGTGGGAAGGAGCCTGTTGCAAATGATTGGTTTAGGATCCTACTTATGGTTGGGCTGAGGGTATGTCACAACTCTTTGATCCAGCTGACTGGACAGGGATCATTGGGTGCAGTGGTAAGATTGATGGAAGAGATGATGTCTTCAATTTGTTTGTTGGAGACTTCGTGGAATTGTAGCAGCACATTTGGCTGAGAGATGGTATCCGATGAAAAGGAGAGTGTGGGAGAGGCGTTAATGTTGGTCTGGATTATCTTTGATTGAAGGTAGTTTGAGTAGTCTTGCGGGTGAGGCATTTGAGCTTGGGAAGGATTAGGGTCACTTGTGAGAGTCTTTACAATGGAGAATAAGTCATGTGGTTTATTCATGGACCGTTTTAGTGTTTCAGAGTGATATTGTTTTCTCTTTTCCATTGTCATCTGTCGGTGTGTTTGTAGGTGTGCAGAGTATGCGCTCAGTGCCTCGGGTGTCCGTGTGCGGCGCCATTGTCTTTCACGTCTGCGAAGATGGAGAAGAGATGTTCGTAATTCTTGGGAATACCAAGGCGCATGTTCACGTTTTGATGGTTTCTTGGTGTTGGCTGGGAAGTATGCAGCAGCCTTGAGCGTGTCATCCCAATTGGATACCATTTCGTCAGGGTCTAGAGAGGTATTGGAGAGGAGAGGCAAGATCTTCTTGAGAACTTCATCCTTATCAAGTGTTTGGAAGCGTGCTATTGTGGTTCTGGGGGTATTGTGCCTATTTTTGCAGGTACTGTTGGGGTGGACGCTGGGGATGTGGAATAGAAGTAGGTTATGATCTGACCAGGGTACGGGTGTTATTGAAATCAGCAGGCTCTCGGTTGAGTTGATAGCAGCGTGGGGCGCGAAAATCAGGTCAAGTTTATTTCCTTTACTGTGGGTGGGAGCGTCTATAAGTTGATCGTAGCCCAGTTGGTTCATTGCTTCGAGGAAGGCTGATGAGTGCGTATCTTAGAGGGATGGCAGATTGAAGTCCCCTATTAGCCAGTTTAGGGAGCGTGGGTTAGTGGGGTTACAGGCAATGTTGATTATGGAGGGAAGGTCATCCGGTGATGGAGTGGGAGCTCGGTATAGTAGGTTAATAGTACAGGTGTCATTTGTTATGGAAATCGTGTCTAGGTGTGTTGTACTCGTAGTATTACTTAGTCTAAATTGGAGTGAGGATTTGGCAAGAATGAGAGTACCACCTCCCCTTTGATTGGCTCTATGGCAGGCATATAGGGAGTATCCTGGGGGTGTCATTTGGTTGAGGATGACATTGTCACAGGAGGATAGCCATGTCTCGGTTATCATTAGTAGGTCGAGGTTGTGGTAGGATATAAGATTGATGGCTATGGGCCATTTTGATCGTATGGATCTGGCATTTACAAGTGCGCATCTGAGTCGGGAATGTTGGTTGCGTTTTTCAGATTGGATCTTGTTGAGGCTCTGTAAGGGGATGTGTAGGAGGTGTGACTGGCGTGTATCAAGTTTTGTATTTGTGTGGTGCGGGGTTTCAAATCCTCTTCTTCCAGTGTTGTGGAGGATGGGGATGTAGTTGATGCCAGGGTTTAGTGCATGGGAAAAGATAGGGACCCAAGAAGCCAGTATGGCCAGGAGGATAGATCTGGAAGGTAAGGTTAGCTGCATGTTGGTTGCGGTGGATGGGTAATTGCTTCTAGTATGGGGTGGCAACTTCAGGGATCAAGATTGTGGCAATACTAGTTATCGGTAATGGGTTTGTATCAACATATGGCAGTGAGGCGGTAGCAGTAGAACAGTTTGCAGCTTGTGTCAAAAGAAACAGTGGTAACTTGCAGATTATATTAAATGTAACAGTAACAATAATGTTTGGAGGCTTTGTTTCAAAAGTAGTGATAATGATAGTTAAAGCAATGCTGTGATACAATCTGATATTGCAGAAATAGTAACAGAGTAACCTTGTGAGGCAATTATGTTGGTTCAGATGGTAAACGTAGATGTGAGTAGGGTTCTCACTCTTGTTGCAGTAAGGACGTCGATATGTAATAGAGAACTCTTGTGTAAAACGTTACCTTGTACTCCAGCGCGTTTTTCTTATGTAGGTGTTAGGTGAGGAGGCAATGGGGAGTTTCAGAGCGACATTGCAGGTGGAGGCCTGGATTTTAACGGTTAGCAGCGTTCCAGGTTAGAGGGCTCCCGCCTAAGGGCCACGCCAAAGGGCCCTCTGGCGCGCCCGACGGCGATTCTTTATTAGGAGGATGCAGGCGCCCCGATTGGGCAGCACGTGTAGAGGGGGAGGTCCGGTGCTCCTGCAGTTCGATCCTTGGACAGAGGAGAGCTGATGAAACGGCAGGAGTTGCTGGGGCAGAGAGACTGCTGTGCCCGATGGCGATTCTTTATTAGGAGGATGCAGGCGCCCCGATTGGGCAGCATGTGTAGAGGGGAGAGGTCCAGTGCTCCTGCAGCTCGATCCTCGGATGGAGGAGAGCTGATGAAATGGCAGGAGTTGCTGGGGCAGAGAGACTGCTGTGCCCGACGGCGATTCTTTAGTAGGAGGATGCAGGCACCCCGATTGGGCAGCAGGAGTCCAATCTTGTCTGCCCTTCGAAGGACTCCTCCACCTAAGGATTTGTGGTTGGGAGACTAACTGAGGTCTGTTTCCTCTACTACTGGAGTTATCCTACCCAGATTGGTCTAGCGTTCCTTCCTCACATATGGCTTATGAGGGTTTATATTGATTTGTGTATTTGTGCCTACTTTTTTTGGGGTGTGTTCATTATTATCAGCTTGATTTCTCTGTCCCCCTGATTTCTACATGCTAAAATAGTACCTGGCATATAGGTCACAACCATTCATCATACATCAGCAGCCAGTCACACAGCACATTGTGACAGGGGGAAACATACAAGAGGGACATACAAATAGCGCAGAACACATTGGACTGGGGGTACCCACACACACCACCAAAACAGCTATGACGTCTGTATGCTCTTACCTATCCAGGGACATATCCCAGACCACTGACAGGGAAGGGCCCAACACACAGGGATGATGACATAAATGCAAACAAACACCAGCAAACACATCACACACATGTCACACACTTAACACTCTGTGGGGGCCCACATACAGTGGGGATCCCCAACCCACCCTCACCAGACATTGGTGTGCACATTGCCACACCCGTACCAAATGCACATAGCACAATCCCCACACCACCTGGGATCAGCCCTTATACATGTCCCGCAGTGCCACAGACACATTCCTATACCCCCACACATGGTGCAACTCCATGCCCAGCAGTGCTCCACCCATCCCCCGAGACACCCCACCACACCCATGGAGTATGAGATAGCTGTCCACCCACACCGCACAGTGTCTTGCAAAGTGGAGGGCCTCCACACAGGTCTGGCTGACACAGACACATCCTGCAACACCTAACGGTCATACTACTCAGGGCAATGCAAGCACATCGCTCACACACACAATCCCACTCAGGGCTCCCACATGCACCACGGCCACATGTATTGCTGAGGCCACATCCAAGGTCAGGTGGCCAGTGCAGATAGGGGGCACAGCACTCAGCACACCATCCCCCACACACTGCATCCCATGTGGCACAGCTACACCAGGGAATGAGGCTGCTCCCCCCCCCCACCCCCTGCCAGGCACAGCACACTGTAGGCACATGTGCTGTCCCCATTGTAGGCACACCAACATCAGGCACAGGCGGACAACACATTGATGTTGGCAGGGATGTACTACACAAGTGTACATAGGTGCACTGCGCAAACTCATCTGTGCTGTGTACCCTTTTCCACCCCCCAGGTGACTACTGGACCATGAAGGCACATGAGGAGGAAGATGTGGCAGGGTCACAGGATGCTGAGGGGCCAGAGGCCGCAATGTACAGGGACACCGCCAGCAATGGCGAGGGCACAACAGGAAACAATGTGCTGCCCAAGACAGAGGACACGCCACCGGATGTCAATGGTACAGTGGGGGCCACTAGCAGCAGCTCACAGGCTATAGAGGGTATGGCTATGGAGGGGAGTCACCAAACCGTGCAGGTGCCAGGGACATCAGTCACCCCTCCCACCAGCATGGCTATGATTCTGGCGGAGCTGCGGGCCCACAGTGCCTCAGCAAGGCACGATACTGAAGGTGGGTAACAGCATACACAACAATCCCCATGGGGGTTGACGTAACATCCACAATGAGATTGCATGTGCACCACAGTATGTTGCCAACATAGCAGATCGTTTCTTATGTTGGGGGGGTCTGTGCCATGTGCAATCCCCCCTCTTGTAGCATGGCTTGTCAAGTGTCAGCATGTTGAGGAGCTCAGACATACGCACACTGTTCACGGCCATATACCCCAAGGAAGGGCACAGCGGTAAACATCTATCCCAGATCACCTCGATAGCTTACTTGACTGACCCCTCACCATGGGTATTGGTACCTAGCATAGCTTGTCAGCATAATCTGTACTGTGTGCCAGTGTTATAGAAAACAGGGCCCCCTAGATATATGTATGTGTGTGCCATGACTCCCCACGTCATCTGGCTTATCTCATACAACCAGTGCGCAGATCAAGCATTGACACATTGAAGTGCGACACTGTACCATGTGTGCAATCTGTGATTCACATGACCCCTCATCAGGACCCTTTCCTGGCATGAGAATGGCTCATGGGACACACAGATGTAAACATGGTCATGCGTTGCTAGTCGTCACATGCATGATTTTTCTGCAGACTGGTCTGGTGGGATATGCCTGACATGTGCATGTGTCACAGTGGGGGTTGTAACAGGTGTCTCACACATCACCTTGTGTCCCACCCACAGGCACTCGTCAGGCTCTGTTGGCCATTCACCAGGAGATCCACCAGCTGCGTGCCACAGCGGACATAATGGCAGGGGCGCTACTCCGTATTGCAGATGCCCAGGAGGCCATGGCTGCCCATACACAGCAGCCAGCACTGGCGCCAGAGGTGGCACCAGCAGTCCTGTGACAGAGGGGTGGATTGGGCCATGGTTGCCGTGGCTGGCCACGGAGGATGTGAACATTGTAAATAAAGACATCACAACCTATTACTACCTATGTGTTTGTTTCCAATGTGTGGCACTGTGATCCCCTGAGTACCCTGCACCCCATGTTGTCACCCTGCCCACATGTGCCTACCCATATCCCTCAGGGGTGTGTTGTCTGCACTGCCACCAATTAATGCACATAGGTTATATCATGCGCTGTGTGCCATGGACTGTGCCAGGTGGTCACCCTCCTACCTATGTGTGGGGGTATACCTAACCTCACCCGTTGCCCAGCAAGATGTTCACGGTGGTACATGTCTGTTGTAAGGATCTGTCACCCTCTCACACCCCATATGCTCTCCATTATTATACACACATGTGTGACCATCCTCCCTGCCCACACCAGGGCCTACATGCCTGTCTACCCACATAGGCTTGCATGCAGCACAGGCAGACAAAGGTAGCTCGCTACAGTCAGCTGATGATCACTCTTCCCCAGCGCTTGTAGTTCCCCACCGCTCATCCTCGGGAACTGCATCAACCTGTCTCGCCCTCACCAACTATCCCCCTGTGCAGCTTCTGGGTATAGCAGTCCCTCTTACCCTTCCTGCCACATACCTGCTGCTAGCCTTTTCCCCTATTGCCCCACAAGCATGGTGCATAAGATATGCAGCCTACACATCACAGGCAGTATGCATGTGACCATAGCTGTTGGGACACACTGCACTTCACAGGGGCACCAGGGGACACAGACACCTACGCACATGGGCAGCCCCCACACCTGCGTGTGGAGACGGTCCATGTATGTTACCTATGTCTACCACACATACACATAGGGATCTACGCACATGTCCCATGCTCACATCCACAGTCTGTCTGTAAGGGAGACATGTGACCATTGTGCCGTATGTACAAACTTGTTTATTTACATATTTACATTGGTTAATAGTTACAGAACACCCCATGTTCTGTCCCGGTTGACAGGACAGCACAGGGCACGTGTGTGGGCGCACCTGTGCCCCTTAAATGCTTCAGGGATGCCCATCAGGGGATGGCTGTCAAGATGAACCACCCATAGCAGCTGCACGCTGCATGTGCATCTCGGCAGCCAACCACTGAATGGTTGCGATCCTGGGTCCGCTGGCATTGCAGCACACCACCCACTGCCATGTACAGGTCCCGCACACACCTGCCACCACATCCATGCCAGGTGCATGGTGTTTGTTTGGTGGCATGAGCGTGGGTCCTGTCTGTGGCAATGGGTGGAGACGCTACTCCCAGGTGGACACCATCGCCACACACATGTGGCAGCTGGCAGGGACCCACAGTGCCCTGTGCTGTTCTGTGTTCCCTCCCACCCACAGAGCCCCCCTTCCCCCTCCACACCCCCCTCCTCCCCCCTCCTCCCCCTGACCCCTCCTCCCCACCATCTCTCTCGCCCCCTCCCCCTCTCCTCCTCCTCCGCCACCTTCTCCACCTCCCTCTTGCCCTCCTCACCACCTGCCGCATACAACTCACCCTCCTCCTCCCCTCCCTCCCGCCCCACCCCACCCTCCGCCCCCTCCATGTTGTCCTCTTCCTCTTTGCCCTCTGCCCCCTCCTCCTCCTCCTCCTCTGGCTGGATGGGCACTGCAGGGCATGTTCTGGGGGTCCCCGAAGTAAATGGGCCCTCACCAGCAGCAGCATCCTCTGTGGGGGAAGACAGTCATTAGCACACCATCATGCGCATCACATACCACATGTACATAGTTTGGCCTCCCACAGCCTGTTGGGCCACTGTGACATGCTGTACTGTGCTGCAGATTCTGCAACACTCACCGCCACTTTGCTCCAGCGCCCTCCTTTGGAGGCAGTCAAGGACTTCTGGGCAGTGCAGCCGCAACTCCCGACCCTTTTTCCGTAGATCCTCTACCTGGGGAGGAAAGCAATGGCTGGGAGCATTAGGGGCCAGATATCTCTGGTGGGTGCCCAACGCATATCACACATCTCTGTGAGCAGCAGCGTGCTGCTGCTGCTGCTCTGGCCAGTGTGTCCTCTACTACCTGTTGCCAGCGCCCCCTGCATGTGTGGCTGTGGGTCTGGGCATGTGTGAGGTGCCACCTATGTGTACTGTGCATAACCCCCCCGGACCCCCCGGACCTCTTATACCCTGTTCCTACACTCTCCTTGCATGACATGGCAGCACCATGCCACGTGTGGTTTGGCCATGCTGGTGTTCAGTGGAGGTGTTCCCTAACTCCCTGTGTGTTCCGGCACACACCTGTGTGTTTGCCTAACCTACACACATCATCTGACACACCCGCCATGGCACCATGATATCCTTACAACACATAGGTGATGTGTTCTGAGATAGAGCGGGAGGTGGGTGGCCCTGAACACATCGCCAGGCGCCCATCGCCTGGCGCCATGACACTAGGCTTTCTACTATACCTCTATGGTCACGACTAAGGCCTCCTGTGAATAGGGCAGTTGTGGGCGATTGCAACAGGAGCATGGCCCACCACACCTAGCTGAGCTATTAACATCTGTGATCTGGTCTGGGCCCTCCAGGAGTTAGGGCAGAGCTGTGAAATCCCAACAGGTGCAGGTACCCTAACACCAGCATCTATAATGGTCCTCTGCGATCAAGTACGGGCCTCCTGGGGAGAGAGCAGATGTGTGACCTGAAACTGCATACACTACCATAATATCTGGATTTATTACAGACCTTTGTAATCAGGTCGTAGGGCTCCTGGGGGTGGGGTGGATTGGAATACAACCATAGCTGCACCTACCATACCATCAAGATCTATAACAAACCTGTGTAATCAGGTCTGGGCCTCCTGGGAATAGGGCAGATGTGTGACCCGACCCTGCATAACCTACCACAATATCTGGATTTCATACAGACCTTTGAAATCAGGTCTAAGGTCTCCTGGGGGTAGGGTGGATTAGAACACATCAACAGCAGCACATACCATAACACCAGAGTGACTGACAGATCACTTTGATGACGTCTCAGGATTCCTGGGGGTAGGGTGGATTAGAACACATCAACAGCAGCACATACCATAACACCAGGGTGACTGACAGACCACTTTGATGAGGTCTCAGGCCCCCTGGAGGTAGGGCAGATGTTTAAACCTGCAACTGCATAAACAACCATACCACCAGGATGGATAACAGACCACTTTGAGCAGGTCTCAGGACTCCTGGGGGTAGGGTGGATTAGAACACATCAACAGCAGCACATACCATAACACCAGGGTGACTGACAGACCACTTTGACGAGGTCTCAGGTCCCCTGGGGGTAGGGCAGATGTTTTAACCTGCAACTGCATAAATAACCATATCACCAGGATGGATAACAGACCACTTTGAGCAGGTCACAGGACTCCTGGGGGTGGGCAGATGTGTGAACCTGCAAATGCATACACTACCATACTAACAGGATTTCTTACAGACTTTTTTTATTATTATTATGTTTATTTATTTATTTATGACATTTTACAAAATAAATCAAGAAAGTTACAACATTCTTGAAGAAATAGGAAGATACCTCAGAAAAAATAACATATTACATGATAGAAAACAAACAAATTAACAACTCATGATGAGCAGAGGTATCTTCCACACTAGCCCACAATACAGAGGGGGAGAAATCAACTTAATAATATGCTAACATCAAAACTGTGAAGAAAAAATTAGATGCAGCTATCGAAACTGTGACCTATATATTTATGAGAGATCAATTGAGGCCCCCTCAGGGGACTCCAAACGCCTGGCATTAATAAAGGCAGTAAGTTGGGAAGGTTCATAAAAAATATAGGAAACTGATTTATATTTCACCAAACATTTACATGGATGCTTAAGAAAAAACAAACCCCCCAACTGAAGAATACCAGGGTGCAGCAAAAGAAACTCCTTACGGCATTTCTGCGTATCTCTAGCTAAATCCGGATATGCTCTAACTGTTAGCCCTTTAAATGGCCAATTCCTTTTCCTAAAAAAAAGCTTCAACAGCCACTCCCTATCGGATAATAGAGCAAAGGTAACCAACAATGTAGAAGGAATTGGATTCTCACTCTCAGATCTCTCCAATAACTCGGTTAAATTAAGAGTATTTCCTTGTTTCTGACCACCCCCTGCCATAACCTCTCCTGATAATATTTTAGCCTTAGGCAGATAGTACACTCTAACCAAGGGAGGGATTAACTCAGGAGATACACCCAACACCTCAACTAAATATAAACAAAACATTTCTCTAGGAGATACAGACATAATTCTCGGGAAATTAATTATCCGAAGATTATTTATTCTAGAGAGATTTTCCAGTTGCTCCAATTTAACTTGTGTAGATAAAAAGTTATTCCTAAAGGCATCCGCTTGCTCTTCCAAGGTTTCCACCTTCCTTCGTAAATCAACCACTTCTGGTTGTAATGCCAGAACATTTTGTTCCAGACCTTCTACAACAAGACCAAAATTATCCAAGTTCCACTCCAAGGAAGTTACCCTTGGCACCAGCGCTTCCCCCAAAGAGAGAATTATCTGCCAAATAGTTTCTAATGTAAAGGACTTCGGGCGCTGAAGTGGAAATGACTGCCCCAAAACAGTCTCCGAAAATCCCTGCTTCCATTGCTGCCTCCGGCGCTGCTCCTGACCTGTGGACCCATCCCCAGTCGGCACCGCTGCTGTATTTAAGTCATGCTGTCCAACGACTGCACCCTCTCGAACTCGCCATCCCTCTGTTCCCGGTCCACTCGAGCCACTGACTTCCTCCAGCTTTGGAGGGAAGCCAAGCTCCAGGAACCCTTCTGGTAGGGGTTGGCCACGAGACACCTTTGGTGCCGGTCTCTCAGGGAAGAAAGATATACCGGATACAGACGCCGAGCCATCCGACTCTGGCATTATTGCAGCCCGGGACTCATCCCCTTCTCCTGCCACAGCTCGGTTAGCACGATAAACAAAGGAATCCATGGGTCCCATTGAAATCGGCATTGAGGTAGGAGGGGGGTGGACCAAACCGCCCCCTTCCCTTTTTGCTTCTTACCCATTGAAGTACAGAAAAACGTACTCACACAAAATCGGCAGCTGCCGCCATCTTAACCAAGACTCCTCCCCCCCGGGGGATTTCTTACAGACCTGTGTAATCAGGTCTGAGCCTCCTGGGGGTAGGGCAGATGTGTGACCTGACCCTGCATAAACTACCACAATATCTGGATGTATTACAGACCTGTGTAATCAGGTCTCAGGACTCCTGGGGTTGGTCAGATGTGTGAATCTGCAACTGCATACACTACCATACTAACAGGATTTCTTACAGACCTGTGTAATCAGGTCTGGGCCTCCTGGGGGGTAGGGCAGATGTGTGACCTGACCCTGCATAAACTACCACAATATCTGGATTTATTACAGACCTGTGTAATCAGGTCTCAGGACTCCTGGGGGTGGGCAGATGTGTGAACCTGCAACTGCAGAACCTACCATGTCAGCATGCTGTTTACCAGACCTCTTTAGGCAAATGTAAGGGCTCCTGGGGTTAGGGTGGATTTTAACACATCAACAGCAGCAGGTACCATAACACCAAGCTGAGAACTGGACCTCTGTGATCAGGTCCTTAGCCTCCTGGGGATAGGGCATATCCACACACAGCAGCATACGCAGCTACATTCAGCACTGGATGGCCCAAAGACTGGTGTCTATACCATGTTGTACATGTATGATGTGTGTTCATTGCTGGATAATGTGTTGCACACCTTGCATTGTGTGACCTGTCCCCATACACTTACCTCACGTGGATAGTCGGCAAGACGATTCTACTGCCTCGTGACGCACTCCTATGTCCTCCTAACGCGGCAGAGGTCCTGGCATTTGGAGGAGCCGGGGAATAATTTGTGCTGCCTAGCGCAGATTAGTCCTGCAAGGTGTCGCAGCTCCCACAGGTGAAAGCAGGCTTCCTTGACCGTGTCGCCATTTTCTCCGATGCCTTGCTGATGCATGCACGCATCAACGCGCGCTGCCACGCATCACTACGGCATGCTAGTTACATGCCCATGCCATGCCTGGTACACGGTGAACGGTGGTGCCACCAAGATATGCAGTGCTGCAGACTTTCTGCCCTTTGTCCAGGCTGCTTCATAGGGCACCTTATGACACACTTCCTGCCACGCCATGCTGTGAGGCACCTTGGGCTATGGTGAAAAGATTTATGCTGCAGACACACATTGCAGAGATGTGTCTGACTCTTCTTACCATGATATATGTCTTAGGCATTTATCTTGATGTTGGCATACTGGGATCTCAAACCCATCACCACTGGCTGTGAAGGTATTGCATTGACCAGTGTGCTATACCTTTTAACATAGCAATGGCTGGCTACACAGCTACACCATGTCATCTGCACACACTTTCTGCTCTGCTTACTGGGATAGTGTAAGGACACAGCTAGGGCACTTTACAGGGCACCTTAGTTTGGGCAACTTAGCTGAGGGTGCTTTGGGGTGTGCACACTTTCAGATCTATGTCAGACTGTTACAGGCATAAACGGCCATAGCCTCGAACAGTTTTACTGACGGACGCACTTTGTATATAGCTCACCAGCTAATCTAGCAACCTGCAGCCCACACCACTCTTCCAACATACCCACTGCATGCGACTGACCACACTTTGAAAAAGTTTTTCATGTGGTAAAAGGCTCTGATGTGGTGATAATGCAGTATATCACATCCATCCAGATACAGGCCCACTGGTGTATTGAATCCATGATCTCTCCCACTGAGGTCATTGTATTAACCATTGTCCTACATCAATACTAGTTGTAGCTAAACTATGGCTAGCTACTGAACCAGTGCAGGTCACCAGACACACTGTCTGGTGTGGCTACCAGGATAGGTTAGCACCAAGAGTACCCATGATGCAATTCACATGCAGAACAGCAGTCTACATCTGCTCACCAGATGGGGTTTGCACCTCTGCAACACGTCAACTGGGTAAGGGGACTGACCGTGCGTGTCACTGGCACAGTGTGCCTACTGAAGATGCCATTGTGCGTGTTCTGTGATCACCCTGAGGGTAAAGTAGTGTGGATAGAACCAGGTCCACAGTACCCGGGTTGTTTGTGGTAGGTTTTGCTGCAGTTTACCATCGCTGCCAGTGTGTGGGGTATTCTTTGTAGCCAGCCTTGGCTGTTTTCTATGTCCATTTCTATTTGCCAGTAATGTATAGCCCGTGTGGACCATGATGCACACAACATCCCTTTAAGCCCCCGCCACCACCAGCAACTCTCCCCTTCCCGGGGATCGAGCAACAAGCAGCGGGAGGGGCCTCCGGAGCAGTGCTACCCAATCGGGGCAGATCTTCAAAGCATTTAAAAGCTTCGTGCCATCGGGCGCAGGTCCTTTAAGCCCCCGCCACCACCAGCAACTCTCCCCTTCCCGGGGATCGAGCAACAAGCAGCGGGAGGGGCCTCCGGAGCAGTGCTACCCAATCGGGGCAGATCTTCAAAGCATTTAAAAGCTTCGCGCCATCGGGCGCAGGTCCTTTAAGCCCCCGCCACCACCAGCAACTCTCCCCTTCCCGGGGATCGAGCAACAATTAGCGGGAGGGGCCTCCGGAGCAGTGCTACCCAATCGGGGCAGATCTTCAAAGCATTAAAAAGCTTCGTGCCATCGGGCGCAGGTCCTTTAAGCCCCCGCCACCACCAGCAACTCTCCCCTTCCCGGGGATCGAGCAACAAGCAGCGGGAGGGGCCTCCGGAGCAGTGCTACCCAATCGGGGCAGATCTTCAAAGCATTTAAAAGCTTCGCGCCATCGGGCGCAGGTCCTTTAAGCCCCCGCCACCACCAGCAACTCTCCCCTTCCCAGGGATCGAGCAACAAGCAGCGGGAGGGGCCTCCGGAGCAGTGCTACCCAATCGGGGCAGATCTTCAAAGCATTTAAAAGCTTCGCGCCAGAGGGCCCTTTGGCGTGGCCCTTAGGAGTGGCACGACAGGAGATCTATAAACACACATGCAAGTCTCCTTTCACCAAGGGATACCAACCATCCAACCAAGCTCCGGCCCCATACTCACTTGACTATAAAGGAATCAACATCACTTACGATCATACAGCGTGAGCTCCCTTACGATCATACAGCGTGAGCTCCTGAGCTCGTTCGCCACCGACTTCTGCTCCTCCACCGGACACCAAAGAAGAGCCACGCGGCTGCAACTTAACAGTCTGCCTACCCCCCAAGCCGCCTTCCCTCATCCAACACCGAGCAACCATCAATTTACAACCAGGTTTGATAAACATTACCAACCCTGTGCATCATATATAGAATTATTACTGTCTCATACCACCCAGAATTAACTACCTTGACAATATTGTTCTGCATGTTATTTCATATTGCAATAGTTAACTAATGATTGATAGTGGGGAGGGACTCCTAGCCACTTTTTACATTGTTTCCAGTGATACATCCCAAAATTGATACATTGTCTCCTAGCCGCTTTTTACATTGTTTCCAGTGATAAATCCCAAAATTGATACATTGTCTCTGCTGCATGTCCATTGTCTCTGCTGCATGTCCATTGCTCCAACTTAAAATTGTGTAATTGATTACTGCAATAGTTAAATAATGATTGCTTGTGGCTAGGACTGCCTAGCTGCTTGTTACATTGTGTTCAGTACTACATCTCAAAATTGATACATTGACCTTGCTGCATGTCCAAAGCTCCTACTTAAAACTGTTACACCGTGGATGCAGCTTAATTCCCAGCTGACTACCTTGCTATACCTTGGTATATCACCAGCTGCCCACCTTGATATATCTTGCTATACCACTCCAAAAAGGTATCTATAAAAAGCTTTGCTCTCCCAGACTCCTGCAACCATGACCATATCAGCCATAACCTTAGTTTGCTTACTCTCCAGTGTACTATACGAAGCTAATTCACTCTCCCAAGATCACTACCATATCACTACATTACATAGCACAAACAAAAAACACTTGTACAGCTTTCATCAACATCCACAGAACCCTTACTACAAGAGGCAATCTCACCTCCTTCACATAGCAATAGACCAAACATCCAACACAAAACGCAACCGACATGCTCCCCCACAAGAAGGACTCAGATGTGCTCTCATAAACGCTAGATCTGCACGCAAGAAATGGCCAGCCATCTCAGACTTAATAATTAAGCAAAACCTAGACATTTTAATGATCACAGAAACATGGTTCTCAGAATCCGACTCAGTCATAATAAACCAGCTCACACCACCTAATTACTCCACCTACACATGTAACAGAACAAACAAAAGAGGAGGAGGTGTCGCCATTATAACAAAGACAGACCTCCAATATCGTACAATCACATCCAAGAGCACAAAACAATTAGACACTATCTCAATATACAACAACTACAATACCATCAACCTAATATATATGGCACCGAATTCAACATCGGAAGAATTATCCAGCGTTCTTGACTTAGCCTGCAACCCAATACACCCAGAGAAACCTAACTGGCTAATGGGTGATTTCAATCTCCCTTCCATACAAACCGCCCTTTCTAACTCATTCTTAGATGCAATGACAAACCTCAAATACAGCCAACTCATAAACCAACCTACTCATCGACATGGCAATGTGCTCGACTTCGTCTTTGCTTCGCCCTCCTACACGTCCACGAATGATGATTTCGAACTATCAGTCGCTCCAGTACCATGGTCAGACCATAGCCTGATAGTATTCACAATACCAGCACATCAAGATCCATCCAATAATACAACAAAACGATCATCAACAAACACCACTCGTTTCAGACCGCTCAACGAAAAAGAAATTAAGAAAAACATACTTCCAATACTCAAACAACCGTCCTCCGACATCAATGACATAGTTTCCACATGGAACGAAACCATCAATCAATACGCCATTCTACCGCCAGCCTGCAAAAACCCAACAACGAAGAATAATGTAGTAAATAGATCATCTGCACCATGGTTCTCTCTTGAACTAAGGAAGTCTCGTACTCTATTGAGGAACCTCGAAAGAAAATGGCGTAAATCTCACAACCCAACAGATCAACAAATATATTTAACCCACCTTCAATCCTATCATGAAACAATATGGGACACAAGAAAAACCTACCACTCCGAACTCCTAAAACGCTCCCTAAACAAACCCCGGGAGCTCTTCAATATAGTTAAGTCATTAACCAAAGAACCTTCTCCACCTCAACAAGAACCCATACACCCTCAGAAGTATGCCAATTTTATACAATCTAAAGCAATCAGAACAACAACCTCTTCATCCCAAAGTCCACTCCAGCAACAAGGACAAAACTTCCCACTCCTTCAGCTCTCAGCTCCCTCTGCAAAATGCGTTGAAGACATTATCGTAAAAATGAATACTACCACAGCACCTAACGACCCCTGCCCAGCACACTGGATAAGAGCTATGCGATCCGACTTTAGCCCTGTCATAGCAGAATAATAAAGATGTCCTTCTCAACAGGTACCTTTCCATCGGCACTAAAGCAGACCTCCATAAGACCGCTGCTGAAGAACAATCAACTAGACCCAACAAAAGAAGAATCATACCGCCCGATAGCTAGTATACCGCTACTATCCAAAATAATTGAGAAAGTAACCAATAATCAGATACAACAACACATAGACACCTCCTCCCCTCTTGACCCCAGTCAGCACGGATTCAGGGAAGCTCACGGAGTAGAGACGCTGTTGACCACATTAACCAACACACTCATCAGTGGACTAGACGACATCAACAAAGGCTTCGCACTAATATTCCTCGACATATCTGCAGCATTTGACTCGGTGGACCATGAAATACTACTAACTCGCCTATATGACAAGGGAATCCATGGGCTAGCATGGCAATGGTGCAAATCATACCTGGAAGATCGCTTGCAACACGTCAGGACTATCACTGGTACATCAGAACCTTTCCAGCTAAAACAAGGAGTTCCACAAGGCTCATCCCTATCTGCACTCCTATTTAACATTTACATGCAGCCTCTGTGCGATATCACTCGATCCTTTGGCATTTCCTCGCTGATCTATGCAGATGATGTGCTAATATTCACACCATTCAATATCAAGCTCCCAGATTACACATCTTTAGGTAGATTGCTTTAATGCAATAGCAGACTGGGCTACTCACGCAGAATATGCGAATAAACTACAAAAAAACTGAAGTACTGATTGTCACGAAAAACAGAGAATTCTCACCCCCGGAGACCCTAAGAGTACGTGACGCAAACCTACCAATCAAGCCCTCCATAAGATACCTTGGAGTAATACTGGACCATCGCCTAGATTTTAAAGAACATATCAACCGCACTGTGAAAACCATTTATTTCAAGATAAGGACCCTACGCCATCTGAAAAATATGCTTGACCCAGACAGCTTCAGAACCATATTCCAAGCCATAGTCACACCCCACTTTGACTATGCAAATATAATACTCCATGGTCTCCCTAAGAACTCCCTAAATACATTACAACTAGCCATGAATGCCGCAGCCCGGGTATTATACGGTGCTTTGAAAAGCGAACATATAACACCCATCCTAATGGAGCTTCACTGGCTCCCTATATACTGCAGAATAACATATAAAGCCCTTATCTTGACCTTTAAGGCTATAAATACTATAGCTCCGTCATCAATTTCAAAACTCATCCATCACACTCCCAACACCAGAGTCAGGAGGTCAGCAGCGGCAAATACACTAGCGACACCACACGAGGCCACAAAGTACAAACGATCTACAACAGACAGGGCTTTCGCGTACTACGCACCCAGATGCTGGAACAACCTCCCTACCAACATTAGAGCTATTACTGACCTCAAGCAATTCAGAAAAGCCATAAAGCACCACCTCTTCATTCTACATTACCAAAGCACATCATCAACCCTCTAACATTTACAGATAAAGTGTAACCGCCTACTTACTCAAGATGATGAAAAGAATTTCTATACTGTGTATATAGGTTCTTTACATGCTACAAATATGTACATAGTTTCCCTAAGTTATAATCCCAGTTGTATATTTCCTGTTATATGTAAACTCACCACAGTCTGTTGATTGAAATGAGTATTCCTGTTTAATGTAAACCGCGCTGATGAAAAAGAGTGCGGTATAGAAGAACTGCAAATAAATAAATAAATAAATAAAACATAATGCATATTCAGTGAGGTTGCCATGGACCAGTCCTGTTTTTGGAGCAGGGGTGTGTCTGGACTCACCTGATGAAGATATACATAGCAAGCCCACCCTCCGTGGGTCAGGGTAGGGAACATGATCTGCGAACAACAGACACACACTATCAATGTTTACAATTTATTTTTTATTTTTTATTTATTTTATTTATTTCTTTTTTATACCATGCTATTTAGAATCAGTGCGGTTTACCTGTATACTAACAGATACTTTTTATTCCCTTGTCCCCGAAGGGCTCACAATCTAAGTGTACCTGAGGCAATGGAGAGTTAAGTGGCTTGCCCAAGGCCACAATAGGGCCAGTTGAGGTAAATGATGACAGATTGTGGGACCAGCAACCCCCAGCCAACTGGCGAACAGAGAGCTGATGCAGATCTGCACATGGAAATGGACCACTGGCAGTGTACCTGGTCAGCTCCTCCCCCCCCCCACTACATTCTGACATGCACCAGCAGAGGGCAGTCAGTGTGCACCTGCTGCATCCTGCAAGGTGTTGCAGTCATACACATGCTAACTGCAGACGGTCTGCTAGCACATACATAGTGCATGTTCCAAAAGGAACACTGTGCACCCAGGCACGGGATCTGGCACACACACCAAGCAGGTTTGTCACTGATTGGGCCCCAGAAATGGGAACCCAGATATATCACTTACAGAAACTGTGTACAGCATTATGTGGGAACCTGGACATGCCGTGGTCACTACTCAGTCAGAGTGGGACTGACCTCCCAGCAAGACATGCTGTGGCCACTGTGTCCTTGCAGGTGATGGATGTGCACTACAATATCCCAACTATTGCCCTATTCTCTGTACACATGCATCCTGCCCAGACCTCCCTGTCCGGCCCATACCCACAATACCTTGGCCCTCATTATACACAATGGCAGGCTAACACTGCAAACTGTGCAAGCATTGTGGGCTCAGTAAGGTGTACGCAGCCACAAAACACTGGATAGACATATACACACTCCAACATCTATTTCTGCATTGTGCAACAGTAGAGGTGGCTGCCAGCCCTGGCAGCCACACCAGTCCTGGGCACTGTGCAGGCAGTGCGAAGGTACACAATACTATTAGGGTCACTCTCCAGGGTGGTAGACAGTGTTGTAAACACATATGCAGCACACTCCACAGATATCAGAAAGGTTGGTATGATGAATCTATTTTACAAAATTGTTTTACGTTAGGTTTTGTGATCTCACATTAATCATAGCAAGCTTTTGATACATATATGGAACGTGTTTCTATGGATCTGACCGCATTGCTAAGGTATACAGGTGCAGGTGGTAGTAGCTGCTTCTCCGCGCACGGCCCAACAGCCTGACTCTCCATGAGGCTTTGTATAGTGGAGCCCGTGGGTATGGGTGTTTGTGCATCTGTTGGCCGCAGCTTTTGTGCAGAGGGTCCAGACTCCAGTCCTGGTGGGCCAAACATGATTCCGGTTTCCTGGATGTCGCTAATGAATATGCATGGATACATTTGCATACAATGGGGGCAGTGTATGTAAATGCATCTCAGGGATATTTCTTAGGAACATCCTGACAGCCTGAATGGTGTTTGCACCTCCAGGACTAGGGTTGGCAACGTCTGCTCTAGGCAGTGGACATGTTTATGGTGTCTGCACACTGTAGGGTAAAATAGTAGGGCATGGTCTGCAGGGGCCCCAGCTGGGATGTGAACCTGTGACCTTCTGCCTTTGGGCACACTGGCTGTGTGTACTGCACCAAACAGGCAAGTTGTTCCCTGGGGATCCCATGACTGTTCCTCAGACAGACCTTATCTGTTGCACTGCATGCCATCCACCTATACAGGGCTTGGCCTTGCTCTGCTTTGGGCAGCTGCCACTGCCTCCTCCGGCACCGGCACCCCCTCCACCACCATGCTGACATGCCCTTATGCCGGTGCTACGCAGTCCCCTGCCATCCAGTGTGCCGCTAGGCGGGTGCCTATGGTGTGGGGTCTGGGGTAGGGGTGCTGACATGGACATCAGCACATCCTCCCGGCACCACCTGCCAATGTTCTGTGCCCTTGGGGGTACTTGCTGGGTGCTATCCCCTGGGACACTGTGGGATGCACACTCGTAGCCATATTGGACCCTGGTCAGTTGCTGTCTTGCTGCTTTTCATTTTCTGCATTCCTTTGTGCCAGGTAGGCATCTGCCTAGTCCACACTGTGCCCCAGCTGGCCCACTGTATGTGCCACCTGCAGCCCCCTGTACCCCAGATACACCATTACCATAGTGCCCTTTCCCACGTGCCCACTCTGCTGTTTCTGCACATGTGTAAGCCACAAAGGCAAGCTACCCCATGCACACCACAGAAAACCCTCATCAGCAATATTTCTATGTTGGCACATTCACTTTGTGGGGGGGACTGTGAATTGACCCTTCCAAATGTGAGCTTGTCCTTTTTCTTCTTTTGTAGGTGGTGTTCATTACCGCTTGTCATTATTTGTTCTATTGGCCAGCTCGGTGTTTTGTATTTCAGTTTTGGTACTGGTCATTATTTATGGTTTGTGCCTTTTTGGTTCCTGCATATGTATCACTACTATCACTTTTCAGGGTCTCCCTGCTTTTGCTGTACATTGCTGACTGAAATGGTTTCTCTGTCCTGCAAATGTGCCTAGCGCGAGGTTTTCACTGGTGCTAATTTTCAGAGTTTCATTTCATGGCGTTAGTGTGCATGGATCCACTCCCCGCCCACTCTCCACCCATTGACCCTTCTCTCTGCCCCTGGGGAGCCTTACTCCACCCTCTGCACACCTTAACACCGCCGCAGACATTATCACACGATACGTGACTTTCTCGCACGGTAAAGCACCATTATCGCGCGATAACGTCACGTATCGTGCGATAACGTCACAGCTGTGCCGTTAGCGCCATTTAGTAAACATACCCCAAAGTATTGAGAGGAAAAGACCTCAGATACCCCTAAGCCAAGAACTTTTTTCAGCTCTAAAAATGGGAGAAGGTAGCCGCACAATATAGGCCAACCCTCTGCATCAACGGTCAGAACAGGTGAAACTGGGCAATGATCCTCTAGAGATAATAAGCTTCTGTCAAAACCTTTCTCTCTGGTTCTTGGCTTTCTTCTTTGCAGCAAATGTTATACATAGAACTATGTAATAGAAAAAACGGAGACTATAAATTATAAAACTAAACATGAAAATAACCATGTTGCATTAAAAATGAAAATATTGCCACCCTCTGCCACCCCACACAAAAAAAAATGTGAAATAATAAAAACTGAAAACAAAAAATGCTGAAAACCAAAAAAGAGTGAAAACCACAAAAGAATGTATAATCAAAAAATAAATTCAAAAACACGCCCTCTGAAGAGAACCACCTCTCTCTTGATATCTGTCCAAAATTTCTTGGCCTTTGCACAATTCCACCACATATGCAGAAAAGTCCCCATTTCTCCACAGTCTCTCCAGTAGAGGGGGCTCGGCTTGCTATTTCTGGTAAAATAAATGTGATGCTGATATACAATATATAATAATGTATATATTGTTTCTTGACTTTTAATACACATTGCATATTTTTTGCCAGTTTTCTATGTATAGCTCAAGCTGGAGAGCTTGATTACAACATTATACTGTGGAAGTCTGCTATTTGTTTCAATTTCCTTTCATCCCTGCTCAGATTAAAATAAAGTTGTGATATTGTTTTAACTGATTCAGGCTGTGTGAGTATTCTTTCTGGTGAATCTCTGGAGTGCTGATGTGATGTCACTCTACACTGTTTTCCTCAACTGCAGATAAATGTGGAGGGGAATTTTAGAAAGGACGTCCAAGTCAGAACATCTGAAAAAAAAAAGCAGGCACGTCCAGTTGCAGACACGATGTCACAAACATGAGGTGGCTGATGTGGACATCTGCAAGGGCATGTACATAGACATCCCCAGAACCATATTTCAGAGCCTGGACATTTGGGAATAGCCTAATGGTTAGAGTGGTGGGCTAAAGAGCAGGGAAGCCAGGGTTCAAATCCCACTCTAGCTGCTGTTAACATAGTACTGGCAATGATGGAGTGCTTTTTCTACTACACCCACTGGATGTTTTTCAGCCATAATGAGCACTTTTTAAGTGCCTAGAGCAGGTCTAAACTTAGATGTAATGTTGAGCGGCCATTATGTTTCTGAGATCAGGTGGGGATATCCAGGTTTCTGGGAACACCTCCACCATGCCCCTGTTCAGGTTTGGATGTCCCCAGAGTCGTCTTCTAAAATGGCTCTGGAGATGTCTCTGTGCTTCAGATGTCCCTATGCCTGTTTTTGGACATCCAAAGCACCAATAGGGCTTCCAAAATGACCCCCACAGTGTGTATTTGCTAGGGAGCTGTACATGGTTCTAAGCTCCTGAAAAGATTGAAGAGCCCATTAGGGTTCTCCACTTAACATGCAGTTAGCATGAAAACTGACATGCATGAAGCACAAAGCCTCTTCAGTAACTGTCAGGAGAATTGGCAGCATGTTCCCAGCACATACTCTAACCTGTGGTGCAATTAACGTGGGTGCACCTAATTGCTAGGTGTATCCATGTTAATTGCCACATAGACAGTTAGAGCATGATATGTACCCCCGTGCTAAGCTCATGTGTTCTCCATGTCCACACTTCACGCATACCCTGCCCATGGGCAATTAACACGCTTTTTAGCGGTCAGTAGCTCTCATGTCTGCGTGGTAATAGAAACTGTAGGCTGCTACTGCCCACTAAAACGTACATTAAACATTTAGTGGGTTTTCATAAAAGGGCCCCTTAAACTCGTTTCCTTTCCAGATCTGGCCCAACTGTTTTAGTCCAGTGATTTCCCTAAACAAGTTCTGTAGAAAATGTAGCAGGAGACGGCTTGCTTGTGAAGGCTCTATAAGAAACAGACATGAATTGGATTTAGCTAATGCCTTTTCTCAGGAGTTTAAGGTGAGTTATGTTCAGCTCAGGGCTGGTGCAAGGATTGAAAGTGTCCTAGGCATGTTCCTATATCCTCTGCTGCTGCCCCTCTCTGGGGCCTGCAGTGGCAGCAATAGCTCAGAAACCACGAGACACCACTTACTTTAACTTGCTAGCACTGTCTCGTGGTTTCTGATCTCGACCCTCAGCCTCTTCCGCCCCCCCTCCAGTCTGCTTAATGGAAGCACAAATCCTGATTCAGGTACCATAGGTATTTTCTGTCCCCAGAGATCTTATGGTCTAAGGGCCCGATTTTTGAAGCCCTAGGTGCATGCTACACGTGTAAAAGCCAGCCTTACTGTGTAAACCAGATATTCAACAAGGCGGCTTGAATCTTTGAGGCCCAGCTACCCACACAGTAACATGCGCCGAGAACCGGGGGCGTGCTGCTGTGAAACCCATGTAAAGTGGATTTCTGAAACCCGTGTGTGCTGACACTAGACATCATTAACCGCATAAGCCTAAACGACGTTTCCCGGTGCATACGACTGCTGATGGTGATCATCGAACCCGTGCAGTGGTGGAACAATGCATAGTAGAGCGACGGGAGCAAGGACAGGCCTGTACCCAAACTGTGCAGACGTAAAGCGAGCTGGACTGGCAGAGAAGCCATGTGGACCATGCACATGGTGCTCCAGAGGTGGAAACGCTCCCGCTGTGCCCGCCATGCCATGCCAGTGAAGATGTGGCAGGCAGTGTGTACCCATCAGCAGGCTGTTGCCCAGCACCAAAGACACAGGTACCATGCCCCCATGTGTACACAGGTCCAGGGAGAGCTGTCTGCAATTGACAGAGGAGGAGGTCTACCAGAGATACAGACTAGTATGTAAATGCTATGTAAATGCTGTGTAGCATACTCAGTGTGGACCTGAAGCCCTCTACTTACAAAAGCCAGGCCCTGCCAGTAGCCATGACAGTGACCACTGCCATGGGATTTCTTGCAACTGGCAACTTCCAGTATGTGATAGGAACAATTGTCAGAATCACGTAGTCTACTGCCAGCACTGCATAAGTACCTTTACCAGGGTGCTGCTGCGGAGGATGCGCCACCATATGGCCTTCCCCTGGACGCAGCAAATGTGTCAGGAAACCATGCAGGCATTCTAAAATGTCACTGGGTTCCCATCGGTGCTTGGAAGTATAGACTGCACTTACATTGCTCTGCAGGCACCACGGCTGGAGCAGAGGACATACCAGAACAGGCATGGGTACTGTCACGGGGTTCCCTGTGACACAAAGATTTTACGCCACTATGTAGAGACGTTAATGATCAAAGAGACCAGGTGGAGGGAAATAAAGGCTTTTATTCCCTGTTTAAAGCAAGGTTCAACTAAGAGATAATTCCAGATAACAGAAACAGTCCTTTGTCTTAAAAGGTACCAATATTCACTGAGCACTTAACTGTTACTTCACAGTTAAGGCAAGTTTTTCCATAGTAGCATTCAGTATAAGAAACATTAAATTATATTTCACTTATTCTTCTATGGTATGTGGAACATACAGACTTTGGAGCATAGGCAGTGCACCAATCACATTCCATTAACTCTGGCATAGGTGAGGGAACAGTGCTGGGATAATCCACTTCCATAGATTCTTCTCCCCTGTACTCATTCAAGGAGCGTTCACTGTCCCTGTCTATCTCAGCATGGTAGTTTAAAACTTGGGAGTCTGGCTTCCTATAGCCAGGGATTCTCAGGGCTGGTGGTAGTTTACTAAACCAGTCTTGATTCTTGTATCTCATAGAAGGAATACTTGTTTTAGTAGAGCTTTTAGTAGCCCAATTATCACAGTCAATATTTAATGCCTCATACCTTGGCTTTGGTGAGATAAAATCCACAGTGCTTCTTTTTTCTGCACCTCTCCCTTGGTAGCTGCACTTCTGCCTGCCAACCGGAGACCGAGGTGTGCTTCTAGGCAGTGGAATAAAACTGCTGTTGGATTCTCCTCTCACTCTGGGTAAAAACTTCTGTTGCCTATAAAAGTGCTTTTCCCTCTGAACAGGTGAAACTGGGCAATGATCCTCTAGAGATAATAAGCTTCTGTCAAAACCTTTCTCTCTGGTTCTTGGCTTTCTTCTCTCTATCCTATCTCCAGGCAAAGTATAGGAACTAGGCGTGGCAGACGCTCTCACCTTGGGGTAACTTCCACCAAACTCCCCTTGTACAACAGGATCAGTTTGGGCCTTCTGGCTTCCCACCTTGTGAGGTCTGTTTCTCCTCCAGCTCCCAGCTTTGCTTCCTTCACAGCAATCAGGCTTATCTCCTTGGTAGCCTCCAGGCTTCTCTGCTGTTTCTCCTTCTCCTTCTTCTACTACCAGCTCTACTCCTTCCCCGTCCTCTTCCTCTTCCTGTCCAGAAGCATTCTGCTCTGGCTTATAAAGTGAACGGTTACTGATGACTTCCTGGTTCCCATTCAGCTGCAGGTCATCAGAGAGCCTAGGTTCATTAAGTGCGGCATGTCTGTTCCTGCTCCCTCTAGCTGTGCCTGGGGGTAACTGCACATCTAGTTCCTCTAAAGAAACAGGATTTCTTTTCTTCAAAACAACTTTATCAGTGCCCACATCATGACAGTACATATCAATGAACATGCAGGTCATTGTGGATGCCAACATGACCTTCACTGATGTGTGTGCCCTCTACCCGGGGTCCTGCCACGATGTATTTGTCCTCGCCAGTCTAGCCTGGGACAGTCATCAGCCAGGGGTCAGCTCAGAGATGTGTGGATGCTAGGTGAATGTGAACATGTGTGAGCTCGAGGACAGGCCCAGAACATATGCTTGCTGTAGTGTGATGCTATGTGCATTGCAAACAGGTGGTGATATATGCATTACGTACATATTGCAACACATGAGGACCACAGTGTGCACATGCTCTGTGTTATGCGCACTGCAGGCCATAATGAACATCGCGGTGACAACCAGGGGAAGTCCCGTGACTGAAAGTAGGTAGCACACACCAACATGTGGAATGTGGAAGAGCATGAGCTGGCACCATGTAGTACAGCCACATGGTTGCAGTTCGTGTAGGGCACATCCATGTCTCCTCCCATCCAGTCCGCAGACCCCCCCCAACTGCATCCCCATGCCATGCCCCTGCCCCCCTCCCAACAGGTCAACCCATGTCACCACCACCCATTGCCCAACTCCAAATACCTGCTTGCTGCACAAACCACATGTTGGTGTCATCTCACTACCACAGTGTCACTAACTGTTAGGTATTGCACCCCACTCTGCTAGTAGATGGTATACTGTATGCTGTCCATAGTAGCCCATAGACTATACCCAATGCATGTCCCATGCTCATGTGCACATCTTACATTGCCCCCACAGGTGACCGTGGATATCCCCTGAGAACCTGGTAGCTGACCCTAGTGTGCCACCCCATGAGCTTGCAGGAGGAGCAGTACAATGGCACCCATCAGCAGACCCAGGCGGTTGTGGAGCATGTAATAGGGGTGAGGAAAAGCCACTTCTGGTGCCTCAACAGGAGCGGTGGGGAACTCCTCTCCAGACAGGAGCACGTATGCCAGATATTTACATCGTGCTGCATACCCCACAATCTGGCACGGATGTGTGCATTGCTGGACCCAGAGACAGCAGTTGTAGAAGAATGGGAGGCTGCAGAGGCAGTAGATGGTAACATGCAGAGTCTGGGAACCAGAAGCAGGCCAGGGCACTAGCCCACTGTGTGCAGATGATACATGACAGTTTCTGAGGTGACTGCCCCGCACCAGCACCAGGATGGGACACACACAATCACCAATAAAGTGCCCAATACTATACTATGTGTGCAGAGTGATACTTTATTTCCCCCCACGTGTGTCCTCTGCCCCTGGGCTCCCGCCGGCTATGGGCACTTGCTGACACATGCACTGCGATGCAGAGGAACGATGTCTGATGACATGCTAGTAGTGTTGTCATCCTCCCCAGCAGGGCAGGTTGATGGGCATGAGTCTGGGCTACCAGGTAACTGTGCTGGTGTGCTGGCAGCCCCAGAACCCACCCTGTGCACCTGCATGAGGCCCACCAAACTGCGCAGGGAACCAGCAATCGATGCCTGGTAAGCTGTCATCTCCCTCATCAGTTGCAAGTGCCCCTCCATGTGGTGCTCCATGCGCAATCTGTGGTCCCAACACTCCTCACGTTTCGCCTTCCTTGCCTGTTCCGCAACCTGCAGGTCCTGCCAGATACTGTGCAGCTCAGATAATATGCCCTCTGTGCAAGCCACCAGGCATGCACCCTCTTGCAGTAGCTCCTGTCCAGATCTGTACCCCCTGCATCCACAAGGTCATCTAGGATGGCAAATTGTAGCTTGGCAAGTGGGGCATCATCCATCTCCAGCTCCCCGGCACTGGCAGACACATTGGACTGCTCCTCTGCCCTGGCAGGCGCACTAGCCCCTATGGCTGTGCTGAATTCCAGCTGTGCATTGGCATAACCGGTGGTGGTTGGTGAGGCTCCCCCTGACACATCTGTCCCAGGCTGGGAGGGTAGGATCCTGGACAGTTCTGTGGGAGATCAAAGGTGGCAGAGGTTAGTGACATGGGTTGCCAGGTCGGCCTATGGGGTGGCACCAGGCCCATTATGGAACCAGCAGATGGTATATGGTCCACACTGTCTCCAACCTACATAGCACCCAAGGTCCGACAGACAGACAGGCAGACCCTGGGTAGATGGAACCATGGTGGGGACACATACATGGCCATCATGATGCCATCTAGGCTATGGGGCACCCCTTGAAGAATACTACCAAAAAAATGAAGTTAGGACATATCAGTAGTGAGGGTCCAATAAAGACAAAAGTAGCCCAAATGCCCATGAGTACGGAGCAGACAGAGTTTAAAGATTCCAAATTACCCCTGCCTACTGATAACCAGATTAATATAAATAAAATACAGTCTCTAAAATGCTTGTATGCAAATGCTAGAAGTCTAAAAAATAAGATGGGAGACTTAGAATATATGGCACTAAATGAGAAGTTAGTTATGATTGGTATCTCAGAAACATGGTGGAAGGAGGACAACCAGTGGGACACTGTGATACCTGGGTGCAAACTATATCGAAATGACAGAGCTGATCAAATTGGTGGAGGGGTTGCGCTCTATGTTAGAGAGGGCATTGAGTAACAAAGGATTAAAGTTTTGCAGGAATTACAATTTGCTGTAGAATCTCTATGGATTGAAATTCCATGTAAAAAGGGAAAGGCGATGGCAGTCAGGGTGTACTATCGACCTCCTGGCCAGAATGAACAAATGGATGATGCAATGCTCAAAGAAATCAGGGAAGCTAACAAAAATTACAGCACAGTAATAATAATGGGTGATTTCAATTACCCCGGTATTGACTGGGTCAGTGTCACGGCAGGACATGCTAGGGAGATAAAGATTCTAGATGAATTAAATGACTGCTTCTTGGAGCAGCTGGTTCATGAATCGACCAGAGGGGAAGCCATTTTGGACCTAGTTCTTAGTGGAACACCAGATCTGGTGCAAGAGATAAGGGCATTGGGGCCACTTGGCAATAGTGATCATAGCATGATCGCGTTTGATTTAATTAATGGAGGAGGGATGGTAAAGAAATCCACGGTACTACCTTTTAACTTTCGAAAGGGAGACTATGATAAAATGAGGAAAATAGTTAATAAAAACCAAAAAGGAGCAGTTGCAAAGGTTAAAGACTTACATCAAGCTTGGGTGTTGTTTAAAAATGCTATCTTGGAAGCCCAGACCAGCAGTATTCCATGCTTTCAGAAAGGTGGGAGAAAGTCCAAAAAACTGCCAGTATGGTTTGAAGGTGAGGTCAGAGAGGCATTTGTTGCCAAAAAAGCATCTTTCAGAAAATGGAAAAAAGACCCAAATGATGAAAACTGGAAACAGCACAAACATTGGCAAGTTAAATGCAAGGCATTGATAAGGCAGGCAAAGAGAGAAATTGAGAAGAAGCTTGCTGTGGAAGCAAAAACTCGTAATAAAGACTTTTTCAAGTACATTCGTAGCAAAAAACCCGTGAGAGAGTCAGTTGGACCATTAGAAGATAGAGAGGTAAAAAAGGCACTAAGAGGGGACAAGGCCATAGCGGAGAGACTGAATGAATTCTTTGCTTCGGTCTTTACTGAGGAAGACCTGTTCATTGTAAATACAATGCGGCGCGACTGCAGGTATAATGTTTGTTGAATGTAAACCGCACTGATGTGAATAGCGCGGTATAGAAGAAAAGCTAAATAAATAAATAAAAATAAGATGTAGGGATGTTACCCATGACTGAAGTGGTATTTAAAATTGATACTGCAGAAGAATTTAAAGAAATATTGATACAACAGGAAGATGTATTACAACTATTTGATAAACTGAAGAGTAGCAAATCACCTGGACCGGATAGTATACATCGAAGGGTGTTGAAAGAACTGAAATATGAGATTGCAGACCTGCTATTAGTAATCTATGAACTATCATTAAAATCATCTGTAATACCTGAAGATTGGAGGATGGCCAATGTAACGCCAGTTTTTATAAAGGGTTCCAGCGGTGATCCGGGAAAATACAGACCGGTGAGCCTGACATCAGTACCAGTAAAAATGGTAGGAACCATCATAAAGAAGAAAATTACTGAACATGTAGATAGTCATAGCTTAATGAGAGACATGGCTTTAGACAAGGAAGATCTTGTCTTACTAATTTGCTATGTTTTTTGAAGGTGTGAATAAACAGGTAGACAAAGGTGAGTCGGTTGATATAGTGTATTTGGACTTTCAGAAAGCCTTTGACAAGGTCCCTCATCAGAAACTTTTGGCAAAACTAAAAAGTCATGGGATAGGAGGCAGTGTACTATTGTGGATCAGGAACTGATTAAAAGATAGAAAGCAGAGGGTAGGGCTAAATGGCCAATTTTCCCAAAGGAGAAAGGTGAATAGTGGAGTACCCCAGGGATGTGTGCTGGGTTTGCTGCTTTTTAACATATTCATAAATGACCTGGAAAAGGGAATAACGAGTGAAGTTATCAAATTTGCACATGACATCAAATTATTTAAAGTTGTGAAATCCCATGAGGATTGTGGAAAATTGCAAGAGGATCTTGATAAATTGGAAGACTGGGCATCCAAATGGCAGATGAAATTTAATGTGGACAAGTGCAATGTTTTGCACCTAGGAAAGAACAACCCAAACTATGGTTACACGATGCAAGGTTCCACATTGGGAACCACCACCCAGGAAAAAGATTTAGGCGTCATCGTGGATAACATATTAAAACCTTCCACCCAGTGTGCAGCGACGGTCAAGAGAGCAAATAGAATGCTAGGAATCATAAGGAAAGGAATGGAAAATGAAACAAAGGATATTATAATGCCTCTGCATCATTCCATGGTGCGACCGCACCTTGAATATTGTGTGCAATTCTGATTGCCATATCTTACATAGTAGAAAACACATAAATTCACTCTAGTCTATTTTCCAATTTCAACTCATTATCTTACTTGCCATCGGTCTCAGATAAACGATATTTATACACTTTTTTATGGGTAATTTAACTCTCCCAATATAGTGTCCGTTCACATCAATGACCATAGGCAATTATTTTCTCTAACGTTGTATTGCTATTATTTCTTTTTCTATAACTTTTCTTTAAAAACTTTAAACAATGATCACCACTCTACTTATCTTATGTAGAATGGTTAAAAAAACGCCCCTTCAAATCGATGGAAAAGAACCCCAACGCCACAATGATCTAGGCACCCTAGCGTTTCTCCTGTTGGGTTTATCAAGGGGATAAATACATTGCTTCTCTTCGGGACTATTTCAATTTTCGTTTTCTTCAATGTCCTTTTAATTTTATCTGTGGCAACACAAACAAGAGCAGCAATATTATATAGTTGAATGTTGCTTCTTAACCTAGACTTTTCTCTATATACATCACTTATCATTTATACTAAAGAAATACCTTTAATAGCGCCCCGGTTTTCATAATTTATCACCGGCCATGAACGCTGTCTGTCGTAATTCTGTTCTGAACAAAAGACGCCACGCATGCGTCCTGTTGTCGATTTAAATACCTTTCTACGGAACCAATTTATTCGAGCCTATCAGGCACACGCTAACCAATCAACGCTGATGTTTAACCCCTCTGGTTGAACTGATCTTAATCGGTGAATCCACCATTGCTCCCGATATAATAATGTTTGTTCCTGTGATCTTCCATATGATCCTTGTGATACTAGTTCTATACACCAACATTGTAACATGGCAAAACTGTGACCTGAATCTAGACAGTGCTGTACAATCGGGGCTTCTATCCGTCGACACTTTATTCTACTCTCATGTTCTTTCAGGCGAATTTTAAAAGCTCGAATCGTTTTCCCTATATATAAAAGAGAGCAGGGACAGTGAATAGCATAAACTACTGATTTAGATTCACAATTAGTGGAGTGCCTCAAATGATAGATTTCCCCTCGATGTGTAAACTCCGAAATTTCCAACGTGATTGGACAAATACCACATTGGCCGCATTTTGTATGTCCTCCAATTTTCTTGCGCCCAGGAATCCAATCCAATGGTCGTAATACTGTAGAGGAAAGATATTCTTTTAAACTTCTACTTTTTTTCCAAACACACCGCACAGTTTTATCTTTTAGACCCGGTACCACTTCCAAAACTGCTTTGTGTTTTTTTAAGATCTTTTGAATTTTCATACTTAAAGGTGAATATGTGGTAACAAGATTTACTTTCTGGTCAGTTTGTACTATAGTGGATTTATCCCTTGGAGTTAGTAAAAGCCCTCTATTATTGTACAGTGCCTGTAAATAGGCACGATAAATTATCGATTGTGGATATCCCCTTTTCAAAAAACTGTTTTTCAAATATCTTGAAGCCTGTTTATACTCAGCAACCGTGGAACAGTTTCTTCAATAAAGTAGAAACTGTGATATAGGAAGACTATCTTTTAGACCCGTAGGATGAGCACTCGAGTAGTGTAAAAAAGTATTCCTATGCGTGGGTTTACGAAATACCGTAGTTTTCCAGCTATCATTATCTCTTATTATCTGTATGTCCAGATAGGTGATCTGTTTTTTGTGACTCTCAAAAGTGTAGTAGTTTATGCTATTCGCTGTCCCTGCTCTCTTTTATATATAGGGAAAACGATTTGAGCTTTTAAAATTCGCCTGAAAGAACATGAGAGTAGAATAAAGTGTTGACGGATAGAAGCCCCGATTGTACAGCACTGTCTAGATTCAGGTCACAGTTTTGCCATGTTACAATGTTGGTGTATAGAACTAGTATCACAAGGATCATATGGAAGATCACAGGAACAAACATTATTATATCGGGAGCAATGGTGGATTCACCGATTAAGATCAGTTCAACCAGAGAGGGGTTAAACAGCGTTGATTGGTTAGCGTGTGCCTGATAGGCTCGAATAAATTGGTTCCGTAGAAAGGTATTTAAATCGACAACAGGACGCATCGTGGCGTCTTTTGTTCAGAACAGAATTACGACAGACAGCGTTCATGGCCGGTGATAAATTATGAAAACCGGGGCGCTATTAAAGGTATTTCTTTAGTATAAATGATAAGTGATGTATATAGAGAAAAGTCTAGGTTAAGAAGCAACATTCAACTATATAATATTGCTGCTCTTGTTTGTGTTGCCACAGATAAAATTAAAAGGACATTGAAGAAAACGAAAATTGAAATAGTCCTGAAGAGAAGCAATGTATTTATCCCCTTGATAAACCCAACAGGAGAAACGCTAGGGTGCCTAGATCATTGTGGCGTTGGGGTTCTTTTCCATCGATTTGAAGGGTCGTTTTTTGCACCATTCTACATAAGATAAGTAGAGTGGTGATCATTGTTTAAAGGTTTTAAAGAAAAGTTATAGAAAAAGAAATAATAGCAATACAACGTTAGAGAAAATAATTGCCTATGGTCATTGATGTGAACGGACACTATATTGGGAGAGTTAAATTACCCATAAAAAAGTGTATAAATATCGTTTATCTGAGACCGATGGCAAGTAAGATAATGAGTTGAAATTGGAAAATAGACTAGAGTGAATTTATGTGTTTTCTATTATGGTTGCAGTTCACTCATGAGATGGACCTGATTCAGTTTTTTGTCTAGTACAATATCTTACATAGTAACATAGTAACATAGTAAATGACAGCAGATAAAGACCAGTATGGTCCATCTAGTCTGCCCAGTAAGATGGCTGGAGTAAGATGGCAGGAGTAGGTGCCACTCTGTGCAGGCCACCCCTCCCCATATCTTTGTTTATTTTATTTACATTCTCTTATATTTAGGGGTGAACCCACCGCTCCATGCAGGACACCCCTATTTGTTGAGAAGTTAGATGGTTCAGTTTATTTTGATTTTATTCTGTTGCTATAAATGGATCCATTGTGTCTGTTAACACCACCTAAACAGTCTAGGTCTTGAGACTACGTATTCAGATATACGCCCTAAGAATAAAGAGCAAAAGGACCTTTCTGTGGATTCTTCTATGACTCATCATGATAGACAAGAACATTTTTCCGGGCCTCCGACACGCTCACGGTGCAAAAAAGAGGGGTAGCCTTTCAGCGATGAATACCATCATTAATCTTTCAGATGTGTCATTGACGTCAGCACAGACAAACTTGTTAGCCAAAGGATTGTCTTTTGTTGACGGTCCAAGTTATGACAGTTTTCGTAGTCGCATAGCTGTGGAACAGTTGGTGCGGTCTTTACAATTGAAGATCTTTTTTAAGGATAAATCGGATGTGTATGATGCGCCTGTGGTTCGTATGAAGTCTACTTGGATTCCTCCTGGGCCTCTGGATCCAATAATACATACATTTAGACATTTAGTCTTGACTGACTTGGAAAGGTTAGAATTGAAGTATAACAATCAATCAAAGAATTTGTCTTCAGCAGAATTTGGAGCTTTACAAGAATTATCTTAAATGTCTAATATTACGATTAAATGGGCTGACAAAGGAGGAGCTGTTGTAGTTTTAAACACCATTGACTACGATAGGGAAGTTTTGCGGCAATTGAGCAATCGTGGCATTATGTATGTTTACCAAGGAATCCCACTGAAGAATTACAGAAATTAATTAATAGTATTACTAGTGAAGTGTTCAAATTGGGTTTCTTGACTGAGAAAGAGAAATCTTTTCTTAATCGTACTTTCCCTAAAGTACCGGCCTTTTATATTTTACCTAAAATTCATAAGAGCTTATCATCTCCCCCTGGTCGTCCTAGTTTGTCAAGCAATGATTCCTTGTTGGAACGTGTGGGGATTTATTTGGACATGTTTTTAAAATATGAAGTTCCCAAAATCCCTTCCTTTATTAAAGACACTACTCATTTTTTGCAATTATTGGAAGATATTGGTTCTGTTGAGCAGATTGATTGGATGGCCTGTTTAGAAGTGTCAGAGCTCTATACTTCTATTCCTCAAAATGATGCGATACAGGTTTTGACGAGAGTTTGGGATGCTAGAGAAGCACCGCACAAAGTACCAACGTCTTTTTTGTTGACTTTGGCTGAACTAGCATTGAAGAAGAACTATTTTGTATATGATCAGACATTTTTCCATCAGATTTCAGGGACAGCTATGGGTGCTACGTTTGCCCCATCTCTGGTTAATTTATATATGAGTTTTTTTGAAGATCAGTTTGTTTATTCCTCAGGGTATATATTGAATATCATTAAATAGTATCGCTATATAGATGATATCTTTCTTTTATGGCAAGGTTCTAAAGACCTCTTAAATGAGTTTTTTTCTCTATTTGAACAACTGTAGCGCTTGTATTAATTTCAACATCAATATACACACTTATGAGCTGCATTTTCTGGATGTTAAAATTCTTAAACGACAAGAAGGTTTTTTTACTATGGTTTATTCTAAACCTACTGACAGGAATACTTTGTTGCATTTCACGAGTTTTCATCCTCATCATTTGAAGTGTAGTTTACCATATTCACAATTTTTACGATTTCGACGTATTTGTTCGACATTGTCTGAATTTGAGATACAGGCTTGACTTATGATGCATAGGTTTGAAGATCGGGGTTATCCTCATGTAGTTTTGTGAAAAGCATATAAGAGAGCAAGGTATAATCATCGAGAATGGTTGCTTCACCCTGTTCGGGGGGAGTCTCGACATCTGTCTTTACCAACTGTTACATGTGTTTTACAACATTCTAGCCTTTCACATCGTATAGCAACAGTGAACGCATCCCAAGCTTTCAGGATGTTCATTACAAATGGCGTATAGCCGCGGACGTAACCTAAGGGACCGACTTTGTCCGGCAGTATTGCGGCTAGATAACAACTTAGCTACAATAACATGCCATTCAGCATGTCATCATTGTTCTTTCTGCAGCATTATGAGTAATTCAATTTGTGTGGAGTATCAAAGTAAAGTTCGTCGTTTGCTCAGTAATAGCACTTGTAATACTTTGCATGTCATTTATGGACTGTGGTGTTCTTGTTCGAAATTGTATATAGGTAAAACTACACGGCCCTTGAGGACGCAGCTCACTGAACATAAATACAGTCTTCATAAAACTCATGTAGATACACCCTTGATACAACACTGTATAGACTTGAATCATCGTTTTGAGGATCTACGTTGTACAGTATTGGAATATATTCCACAGAACATCAGAAGGGGTGATCGCAACAGAATATTATTACAAAAGGAGCAACGGTGGATTTACACTCTGAATACTTTATATCCGAGTGGTTTAAATGACAAAATTGAATGGACTTTGTTTTTCCGAATGCTTTCTTAGGTGCTAAACATCTTACGTATATAAGATTTTTGTTGGCCTTTTTGAGGGGTCCGACTGCTCTGCGTTATGTGGCTATGGAGCTTCAATCTATTCACTTTTGTTCTTGTTTGTGAAGAGTATGAATGAGTGTACAGCATTTTATGTGTGTGGTGACATCATTGTTGGGTAATGTTGTGATTGGTTGTTGGTTTTTAATAAATAGTGCGTCACACACCGTCTTTTTTGGATGGCGGGGAGAGTGGAGGAATGAGAAGATCTAGTGTTGTATTTGTGGTATTTTTAACCCCTGAAGAAGCCATACTTTGGCGAAACGAAAGCTTTTGTAGGGTTGGGTATGAGTTGATTTCAGTATTGGTAATTAGAAAGTTTCCCTGCTGTATTCAACCTTTGAAGATTTTCGAAGATTTATGGTCTCGTTTATATGCCGACCTGTGCCGAAGTGGCTCTGGAACTGGAGAGTTGAAGAGCATTACTAGAAGATAAGTAACCGTAGACCTCGTTAGGCACGTTTACTATTATTTTTGCTTACTTTACCCTATTTTTTACAGGAGGCAACAGTCTCTTCCAGTGCTGCTTTGTGCAGTAGATTGTATAACGACGCTTTGGAATAAATGTGTATGTTCTGTATTAAGGTGCTTTATTAAGTGTTTTGGGTTTCCCAGTAATACTCATGTGGTGTTTAGGTGTTATGATTGGAAGTTTGTTATATTTGAGAGGGGTTATATAGAAGGCTTTTTTGACCAGTGATGTGAGCGTCAGCTGTTCCCTATAGTGATATTTTCACTAAATGCAGGGTATAAGCCATTCTGAGGTCATCTTTGCCTGTGATAAGTGTGACTATATTGGGTTTGAAGGAGAGTATTTTTGTTTGATTATATTTTGGATTAAGAGCGGGTATTGTTTATAGGTTTTATCCATTGTGTCTGTCCCATGCCATTTTGAATTCTGTCACTGTATTTGCCCCCACCACCTCCATCGGGAGGTCATTCCAAGCATCCACCACCCTCTCAGTGAAAAAGTATTTCCTGATATTGCCTTTCAATTTTCCACCTTGCAGCTTCATGTTACGCCCTCTCGTTTTACAGCTTCCCTGTCTTTGGAAGAGGTTTGTTTGTTCATTATTTCTCCTTAAGTATTTAAAGGTCTGAATCATATCTCCCCTATCCCTCCTCTCCTCCAAAGTGTACATATTTAGGTCTTCAAGTCTGTTCTCATAAGGCTTCTGACGCAGGCTCCAAATCATTTTGGCCACCTTCCTCTGAACAGTTTCCATTCTTTTTACATCCTTTGCAAGATTACTGCTGCTCCTGTCTGCTGCCTTAATCTGCTGCTCTTGTCTGCTTGCTGTTGTATGCTGTTTGCTCAGCTGTCTTGCCTGCCTGCCTGCCTGCTGTTAACGACATCTTTTTGCTGCCCCTCCCACAGGTACTTCTATTGGCTGCTCCCTGCTCCAGGAAGTTGTCATCCTGCATTTAAACACCTCTAGTGCGGCGTTCTGTGCCGCAGTGGCACACCCAAGGAGCAGGACGTGCTCCTTGGGCGAGCTCCTTGGGGCGAATCCTGCGATCCGGAGTCCTGCAAACTTCGTTACTCCTTTGAAACCGACCTTCAAGATTCTGTCAGCGTTTTTTGTTCTTTAAGCGCTAGAAATTGTTTTTCTGCCTGTCCTCAGGTCTTACTGCTTCTTGCTCTACTGTCCCTTCAGCTGTTTCTTTCCACTATGTCCGCTATCCCTGTCCTGTAGAGCTGGAGGCCTCTGCCCCCTCCCCCCTCCTATTACACACATTCTGCCCTGCATCCCTCCCCCAATCTCATTCCTTGTTCTCCTTCTTTATTGTTCTCGGCTTTTCCTCTCCCCTGTGCCCCCTCCCCTTCTCTTACGCAGCTTCTCCTTCTCCAAGTGGCCCTGATAAACTGTTGCTCCCTCCGGTCCAAGTCCGTGCTCATTCAGGACCTCATATTACAGCACTCTTTGGATATTTTGTTCCTCTCAGAGACCTGGCTCAGGGAGGGAGAGGAGCCCCTCCTCAGTCGCTGTCTTCCCCCGGGATACTCCTCCTTTGCGACGTCTCGCCGGGGTAGGACCGGTGGGGGGGTCGTGGTGATTTTTCGCTCCTCCCTCCCCCTGTGCGAGATTCTCCCTCTTCCTTTCTCCTATTCTGAGACCCTGCTGCTCCATCTGGGAACTCCGACCCCTATTCACCTGCTCCTCCTTCTTTATGCTCCCCCAGCATTGTCCTCCCCTCAGTGGGATTCTGTTTTGTCAACCATGTCCGAGGCCTCCCTTAGGTATCCACTTCTCCTGTTATTAGGCGATTTCAACGTCCATATCGACGCTCCTACCACTCAGCGTGATCACTCTTTTCTTTCTCTGCTCTCTGACCTTTCCTTTCAACAATTTGTTCATATTCCCATTCATTCTGCAGGTCACACATTAGATTTAGTTATTGCTCGCCAGCCTTCACTCATTATCCCTTCTTCCTTCTCTGCCTTGCCCCTCCCCTGGTCTGATCATCTTTGCGTCCATTTTTCCCTTTCCTGTCCCTCCCTGCTTCCCCTGATTCTTTCTATCTTCAAAACTAGCTTGATGTCTGGGTCCTTCCCTTCACGTTGGAAACATGCCTTGATTCGTCCCCTTCTGAAGAAAGCTTCCTTGGACCCCTCTATACCCTCGAACTGGCACCCTATTTCTAATCTTCCCTTTCTGTCCAAACTTCTAGAGCGGTTGGTTTTCTCTCAGCTCTCCACTCATCTTGAAGCTTCTCTGGTTCTTCACCCCCATCAATCTGGTTTCTGTCCTGGTCATAGCACTGAATCTATTCTTATTTCCTTTCTTAATGAATTGCATGTTGCTCACAACCATGGTTCCATATCTATAGCTGTCTCTCTCGATCTGTCTGCTGCTTTCGATGTTGTCGATCACTGCACACTCTTATCACGGCTTGTTTCTATTGATCTCTCAGGCTCAGTTCTTCGCTGGTTCCACTCCTTTCTTTTCGATCGGTCCTTCTCAGTACTCTCTGGCTCGGATTCCTCTCCCTCAACCCCTCTGCACTGTGGTGTCCCTCAGGGTTCCGTGCTAGCTCCCCTTCTGTTTAACATTTTCTTGGCCCCCCTCGCTCTGCATATCCAGCAGCATGGTATCTCGGCGTATTATTACGCCGACGATATTATTCTTCTCTTTCACACTAGCTTGCTTTCACCTGATATTGGTCCCCTCAATGTCTGTCTCTCTGCTGTCTCTTCCTGGTTCTCAGAAAACTTCCTTTACGTCAATTTGTCGAAGACTTCAGCTATATGGTTCACTGCTGGTGCCCCTATCCCCACCCTCACCCCATCCCTGTCTGCTGACCCCATTCCTCTTGTTTCCTCACTGCGCTATCTCGGTGTCACCTTGGACTCGGCATTAACCTTCAAGGACCACATTTCTTCTGTTGTTCAACGTTCCTTCTACACACTGTGGCAACTCCGTGCTGTTCGTTCTTTTCTCTCCCCCTCATCTCTGACCACACTGCTTCTTTCTCTTGTCGTCTCTCGTTTAGATTACTGTAATGCATCTTTAGCTGGGCTTCCTCTCACCCAACTCTGTAGGCTTCAACTGGTTCACCACACTGTTGCCCATCTTCTGACACACTCCTCCCGCTTCGCTCACGTCACCCCTCTTCTTAGTCGCTTACACTGGCTGCCCATTCCTTTTCGAATCCAATACAAGATCCTTACCTTTGTGCACAGATCTCTACATACCGGTGTTCCACTTTATGATTTAGTCCATTTTCATTGTCCCTCAAAAGCCCTTAGGTCAGTCCATGCCAACCGGCTATTCCTACCGTCCCCTTCCCAGGCACATTTTGAAACTACACGCTCCTCTGCCTTCTTCTTCATTGGTCCCCGCCTTTGGAACTCCCTACCATCAGCTCTTTGCTTGGAACTCTCTTACCCCTCTTTCAAGGATAAGCTAAAGACCCATCTCTTTTGCACAGCTTTCGGTCTTCCTCCCCCTCCCCCTGCCGATACTTAATGGTATTTCTTTCTTCTCTCACTGCCTTATTCTGGCCTCGTCCCTTGCTGCTGTCTCTTTCCTATCAAAAATTGGCGTTCCTTTCTGTTTCCTTTTTCTTTTCAGCAGTTTCAATCTCCCAATTCATGCGCGGCATTTTTGAACAAATTGACTGGAGAGGAAGGATGACATCCAGCATGTAAAGTCCGCTAACTGAATTGTAATCGTGCGCTTGAAGATAGCAGGCTGTGCGAGGAACCTCTGAAGAAACGTGTGATAGTGAAACGCGATAGCGCTGAAGATGGCGTTGGGAGATTGAAACTAAGATAAGCACAGTTTCTTATGGATATATTGAAATATAAGTTTGAAATAAGCAACATAAATGGACGTTGATGCAAGAAGGAGTGCTAGTATGGTTAAAAAGTGAAACCAGAAATTGCAGCTCCAGGGAGGTCTGAGACCAGTTGCTTAATGATAACATCAGTAATGGTTGAAATGTATCTGGTGGAAGAATTATGGGAACAAGAATATAATTGAATTTCCATAGTGGTAGATTGAGCAATTAATATTGCTTTTGACATACAAGGCTACTCCTCCTCCTCTTCCATTTTCTCTGTCTCTTCTGAATAGATTATAGCCAGCTATGGCTATATCCCAATCATGCAATTCATTAAACCTTTTTCTGTAATGGCCACAATGTCCAAGTCCATTTCCACCATTAGGGCTTCCAGGTCTGGAACTTTATTGGATAAGCTTCAAGCATTTGTGCTCATTGCTTTCCAGCATTTAACTGGCTTGTATGTGTTTTGCATTGATTTTGTTCTGTCTATTTCTTCCCACTTGTTTTTGATGTGTTGTTTAAAAATGTGTCTCTTTCTGAAGTTGTTCTGCTTTTGCAGGGAGTGACATCCAGAATGTGACCTTCCCCATCCGTCACCCCCTTTTTCTAGTTTAAATGCGTATCCACATACTGGCTGAATTTTTCACTTAGGATTCTTCTCTCTGCGACAGAGAGATGTAGTCCATCAGCACAGTATAGTCTCTTGTTGGTCCATCTATTTCCCCAGTCGCCTATAAATCTGAATCCTTAAAAAGGATATAGCGTTATTAGAAAAGGTACAGAGAAGAGTGACCAAAATGGTAAAGGGGATGGAAGGAAACCCCTATGAAGAGAGGCTAAAAAGGTTAGGGCTCATCAATCAGGAAAAGAGACGGCTGAGGGGAGATATGATAGAGGTCTATAAATTAATGAATGGAGTGGAATTGCTAAACGTAGATCGATTGTTTACATCATCAGACTATAGAAAGACTAGGGGACATGCAATGAAGCTACAGGGTAAACTATTTAAGACTAATAAGAGAAATTATTTTTTCACTCAACGCGTAATCTAAGTCTGGAATTTGTTACCAGAGGATGTAGTAAAAGCTGTTAGTGTAGCTGGGTTTAAAAAAGATTTGGAGAAGTTCCTGGAGGAAAGGTCCATAAACCATTATTAAAAGGGACCTGGGATATCACTGCTTGACCCTATACAAGCTTTGAGGAACCTGTGTCTTTTGGGGAAACTGCTAGGTACTTATGACCTAGATTGGCCATTGTTGGAAACAGGATACTAGGTTTGATGGACCTTGGTCTGACCCAGTATGGCATGTCTTATGTTCTTATGTTCTCACTCTCCTATGTGCTTGTGGTGGAACTGTCAAAGCCCACAACCCCTGAGATGGCAACCTCGTCCATGAACTGTAGCACCTGTTCCTCCAGAGGGTTGAGTCTGCTCTGCAGGCGGCAGCCTTCTGTTGCTGGCCCTCTTCTCCTTCACTGCCTGCCATACCATTGCCACTTCTTCTTTACATCCTCCACATCCCTGTTGTGGTGGTGGATGGCATTGACCCACCTGACAATGTCATGCCATGCTATCAGCTGGGTGCTGGCATCCTCTGTCATGAACAGGGCTGCATGATGCTTCAGGACGAGCCCCAGTGCCATAGAGGTCTTGGAGGGCGTGAAGTTCGCCTTCTGTGTACGTTTTGCCGCTCTCGGCACTGTGTCTGCTATTGTGTAGCTCGTGTGATATGGTGGTGTTAGGCTACCTATGTAGGTCATTTTACACATATGCGGTTACAACATGCATCGGCAGCATGACCTGTCCAAAGACATATCTGTATCTGCGTAGGCTCCTGACTGCCAATATTTCAAAACTCTGCGTGACAGCTAGCCACCGTAGGACAATAAAGCTGCATAGCACTGTGCCACGGCAACATATACGTGCATGGATGCCCAGAGTGGATTACCCAGGTAGGTGAGATAGCACAATATGTGGGCATTGCCACTGTGGCATGCAGACAGGTGCATGACATCTCTCTGACCATGTGTCTCTGCAGGGCATGGATGCCCTGCATATGCAGTGCTGCTCTGCACATCTGTACTGCCTGCAGCCTGTTCTGCATGGGTATGGCACAGAGGCACCACCGGTGCAGAGCTGTGCCCGCACCTTTCTGCATGTGTGCTGCCTCAATGTCATACCCACACACACGGACATGCCCACAGGGCACACATTCCATGTATGACAGGTATGCACAACAGGTGATTTGGAAGCAACCAACTGAGCCTATGTGTGTTCACAACCCCCCCCCCCCCCCACAGTGAATACGGCGCTCAATGTACCCTGGATGTCCTGAAGTGCCATTACCGCACACTGTGCCGGAAGTGACCGAACCAGCTACAGCGCATCAGGGAGTGGCTGGTGGCCGAGGAAGGTCAGTGGGGTACACAGTGGAGCCCAACAGATGCAGGGGGTGGCAGCCATGGCTGCTGGACAGATGCAGGCAGACCATCTGGTTGTGGACTCTGTATGCAATGATGGTAATGTGCTTTGGGCAGCGATGTCACTATCCCAAGTGTGCACCAACCGGCACACAATACATGCAGGTGCACACACACATGGCTGGGGCATGGCATGGATGGGCAGTACAGGGGCCCACACCTCCAGCGGTGGCCCCAGGTGCACATTGTGCACCTGCCCACACTGCCTCCTGTGCGTGTCCATCACCTGGGGGGGGGGGGAGGGCTGGTAATCCACAGCTGGGCATGTGCAATGGAGAACAGAGGTGGCTGGAGTTGGGCAAAGGGGAGGGTGTACAGTGTGCACTGTGGGGTTGGCACTCCTCCATGGCCTGAAGGTGGGTTGTGCACTACATACTGTATGTGGGCCCCCCAGGGGTGTGCCAGTCCCACCCCAGAACCATGCATGTATGCACAATAAGCCCCCTCCTCTTCCCTGACAGCCAGCTCCAGGGAAGCCCCAGACACTGCTGGCTCACCAAGCCAACCACCCAGGAGCAGTGGTGCAGCTCCAGAAGAGCTGACAAGGGGTGCAGAGACCAGCAGTACCTTCAGCAGTGATGAGGAGAAGGAGACCATTGACACTGCAGTGGAGGATAGCACAATGGAGGGGGAGCAGCATGGGGGCCATGGCACAGCGGTGGGATGTGGAGTCAGAGAAGGAGGAGGAGGGATCGGAGGGCCAGGGGCAGGGCAGGGAGTCAGAAGAGAAGGAGGGGCAGTGACCGGAGGGCCGAGGGCAGGGTGGGGAGTCAGAGGAGGAGGAGAAGGGATCAGAGGGCCTGGGGGAGTGTGGGGAGTCAGAGGAGAAGGGGGAGGGAGCAGAGGGGGTAGCAGGGGAAATGCGGGAACCATCCTCCAAGCACCCCAGGTATGGTGGTGCAGGGCAGTGCACAGCCAGCAGGCACTTGGCCGGGGGCCCAGAGGAGGAGCTGCAACCCCTGGCTGTGCCCCATAGCCCACAGGCATGCCTGCCCACATCTCTACCAAGGGTCCATGTGCCCACCGCATGGCTCGGTATGGGCCAGATGCAACAGGCAGGAGAGCGGTGGTCCATCCTGCACAGCTGGGGGCCCCCACAGTCACCCTAGCACCCATGGTCCATGCCGCACCAGGCCCCTCTATGCTACCATCCCCTCATCCATCTGGTCACTGGTTCTGGCTGCCCTTGTGGGAGAGGTGCGGTTTCTCAGGGAGGAAGTGCGTACTGTGGCATGGACCATCATGGAGCATATGGATGCCCTCACCAATGCAGTAAGAGGGCACAAGCAGGGCCCCTCTGCACCATAGGCCATCCCCATGCCAGTGTATGTCCTGCAATGGGCCATAAAGGGGCGGTCTGTGGTATGTACCACTGTTGATTGTATGCTGCTGTTGCCACCAATGTAACAGTTGTGATAGGTTTGTTAATAAACAGTTCCCGTTTTGCAAACATGCTGTGTGGTCTGTTTTGTGGGGGCAGGGTGGCATGTCTGCCTGGGTGGTGTGGGGGACAGGCAGCCCGTGGGGCTTGCGTGATGGTGTCATCTATGCATGGGTACGCCGGATGGGCGATACACGGGTTCATGCATACTTGCCGTCCCGCTTCTCTGGCCACTGGTTTGGATACATACACGGGTATTGCAGGTCAACCTTAGTTGCAGAGCCCAGGTTCTGGGCCCTGCGCCTAGCCATCTATGCCACGATGGGCGCCTGCCGCTATGCTCGGTTTGTGCTGCATTTACATTGCTTGCCCTTTTTTGGAGGCGCATGACTCATGATTCAAGCACTT
Organism: Ichthyophis bannanicus; assembly: GCA_033557465.1. Taxonomy (NCBI): domain Eukaryota; kingdom Metazoa; phylum Chordata; class Amphibia; order Gymnophiona; family Ichthyophiidae; genus Ichthyophis; species Ichthyophis bannanicus. Next base: position 554,325,690 of record CM066033.1, read on the forward strand.
TTCCTGAATGGGTAACTTTCTGCGCGTATGGCAGGCCTCGGTGCCTTGTTAAACATCGTGCTCTAAGTTTGTACCTGAGGTAATAGAGAATTAAGTGACTTGACCAAGATCACAAGAGCAGCAGTTGGATTTGAACCATGACATCCCCTGGTTCTAGCCCACTGATCTAACCATTAGGCTACTTCTCCATTGTTTACCTTCATTTGTAATTTCTTTTGTAGCCAGTTTTCATTTTTTTAGCATATGAGATAGAATGGTATTGGTCCTCCGTTTCATTTAATGTACTAGTCCCAGTAGGATAATGACTTAAAGCTGCTGAATTGCGACCTCCTATTTGAGAGCTTTCTATCTCTGTCCATTTCTGTTCTATATCCATTTCCATTCATCCTCATAAACAGAAAGGTCCATAAACCATTATTAAGAAGGGACCCAGGATATCAATGCTTGAACCAATACAAGCATTGTGGAACCTGTGTCCCTTGGGGAAACTGCTAGGTACATATGACCTAGATTGGCCACTGTTGGAAACAGAATACTGGGCTTGATGGACCTTGGTCTGACCCAGTATGGCATATCTTATGTTCTTAGGGAGATGTAAGCCATAAGTGTTTCCAGGAAGCCGTAGATTATTTAACTTAATACATAGCACAATAAAAAGGTTGCAATGAGTCCAAAATATTGTGGCATGACTTTAGACTGGGAGCAAGGGGTTTTACCATAGTAAGTCAATTCTGCAGGTCTTGCATTTGGTCTCATTGGTGCAGAAGTGATATGTTCAAAGTGATATACCTGGTCTGTAAGTCATTTTATACTGAGGTTTCATTCTATTTAGCTTCACTTTTGATTCCGTATTAGGCAGGTCCTCTGCTGAGATCCTCAGGAGATGGCTTTTGTGTTCACCTCCCTTAACAGAGATTTGCTTATCAAGTATGAGAAAGGCAGTTTTTCATTATATTGATCCATCCCTATGGAGTAATTGAGGGAAGCAGAAATTACTTTGTTTTTACAAGAACTTAAGAGCCTGCTTTTTGTATCTTGTTAGGCTAAATGGTACTAAGATATGAAATTTTATGCAGCCTTTTTATATGTGCCTTGCTTTTTATGTATTTTAGTTTGTATATTGTCACAGGGTAGACCTAAGGCAACCCGAGAAAGTGCAGATCAGTGTGAATGATCACAGTAAAAGTGACAAGGTAAACAGAGGAATGTTTGATGGTTGCCAGGGACAACCTAGGCACACGTGCACAGAGCCCAGAAAGACACACCCAGAGAGCAAAGCAAGGGAATTTGTTTTGCCCAATAGAGTGCAGCTGAGTGAAGGTGTCAGTCAGGAGTCACGCAGATAAAATAGACTCCCAAACAATTAGAGATAAGGAATCCTTGAGAGAGAGGGAATCCTTGAGAGAGAGGGAATCCTTGAGAGAGGAGTTGAGGCAACAGAGGTCACAAGCTGAAAGGCAACAGCAGATACGGTTGAAACCATGGAAAGCCTGGAGCTGGTGTGACAGAGATGAAGACAGTGAGAGTGAGTCAGTGAGGCAACAAGGGAGCCGGTGTGAAAGTTGGAAAGAATCCAGAGACCTGTGTGGCTCGGTGAGAAAGCAACACCCTGACAGTGTGTTTGTGCTTGAAGGACGAAAGAAATATAAGAAGACTGCAACAGCAGGTACAGGGGCAAGGAGTGAATACAAGGGCTATTTGCTATCTGAGAGGGAGGAGCCCTGGAAGCATAGAAATAGCCACATAAAGCCCAGATATTTAGAGGCTGACAATAGCTTTTTTCCTGGTTATAAAAATACTAAGAGAAGAGGGTTTCACTCACCCAGAAACGTTGAAGATTTCCCTTATCACTGTGAGCTCCCAGCTTCTAGGGAAACGCCGTTACAAGCTTTCCAATCTAGCCCAGCTGAGTCTAGGAAGCTAGTGCAGACCCGGCAAGGAGCCTGCCGTAATTACCCAGCTAGCAGGTCAAACAAGGACCTGAGCTATCTATTAAGACACCAGCGGGGGCAGAGCTCTGGAAGGCACAGCTCAGGGTTATACGATACTTCCCAGAGAGGCAGTGCTTCAGAAGGGAAAAGAAACTTCCTAGGGGACGAGGCAAGCCTGCCATACTTTTACCCCACGTCTGAAGCTGATAATGGAGAAGTTAATGAACAGGAATTAATGGAATATGAAAACTCAGAAGTATTAGAAAATCCAGAATTGATGGAGTGTTCTCTCACTGTAACAGAGCCAGAATTCTCACTGAGGTAAACATGATTGTGTGACCTTAACTCCAGTATATGAGTTGCAAGGCTGCAGCTTACTCTCTCTCTCCAGCCAAGCAGACAGTTAGGCTGTTTTGTTCAAAGTTATAAGCTGAAGGAAGCTGTTTTTGTTGTTCATTTATCTTTTGTTATAAGCCAAAATGGGCTGTTAATTTCTGTTATCTTTGGAAGAAGAAACCTCAAGGGACGGGGAATAAAACCCTAAAAAGAAAAGAAGTTTTCTGTGTGATCTATATAAGTAAGGCACAACTACCACTCTCAGACAGCCCAACAATACCAGTCTTCACCGCTGGGGCTGATGAGGGATGACATAAATGGCGTAGAACTGAGGATAATTTTTCGGGGGGCATAAGAAGTTGCCTGAAAAAGAAAACTTTCTGCGTGTTTTGTACCGCACTTGGTGGTCTCTTTCTCTTTATTTCAGGTGCAGAGCAAAAGGAAAAGAGGATGGATCCCCAAGATATGCTGGCCTGGATGAACGAACAACAGGAGAAGCAGGCCAGGATGATACAACACCTGCAGGAACAATATATGGCAGCTATGCAGGAGCAGCAAAGACCGTTGGTGGAAGCTATGACTGCGCTACTAAGAAAGTCTTCAGAGAAAGAATCTACAGTACCGCAAGTAGACATACATACAGGTCTTGCTTTGAGACATTTGGGGCATGAAGATAACCCCGATGACTTTATTGAAGCGTTTGAGCGCATAGCAGGGAATTTAAAGTGGCCTACAGAACAATGGCGATGCGATTCGCCATGACTCTAAGCGGAGAGGCTTTATCTGCTTTTAAGGCCATGCCAGCTAGCCTAGCAAATAATTATGCTGAAATTAAAAAGGCAGTAAAGGATCGCCTTGGGCTGACACCGAGGCATTACAAAAGGTTGTTTAGGGAGGCAGTAATGTTGGAGAGTGAAACTCCAAAAGCTTTGTGTCAGAGGCTCAAGAGCCTGATTTACAAGTGGTTAGACCCTGAGAATAGAACACTGGAGTCTATATTAGACGAGATTGTCTTAGAGCAATTTTTGTTAGCCATACCACAGGAAATGAAAACGTTCTTAACATTACAAAATTGCTCAAATACCGAAGAAGCAGCTAAAATGGCAGAGGTGTTTAAAGAAGCAAAGCATGCTACTGTGTCTAATGTGAGCCTTTTAAAAGGTACAAGTGAGACTGGAACGGATGAATGTAAAAAGTATGCACCCAGGAGAGTGAATGAGTATAACCCTGGTAAGAATAACGTAGAGGGGAACACTAGGAGGTGTTATAGATGTGGCCGACCCGGCCATATGATAAACGAATGTAGGGTTAAGACTGCCCTCATAACAGGATCAGAGGAGATAGTACCGGAGGGGTTTGTGCAAATAGTACAGATAGAGGGAATCCAAGCCTTAGCTCTACTGGATTCGGGGGCCGATCAGAGTATGGTCTCTCAGGACTTATGGGAAACCATAGGAGAATGTCGGTCATCCCCCTCGAATCCAGTAGAGGGCCAAGTCCGCATCAGATGTGTGCATGGGGAAGCTTCTCACTACCCGTTGCATGAAGTAGCCATACAGGGTCTAGGAGCCCTACGTAAAATATTAGTTGCGGTAGTACCGAAGCTGCCATATGCCGTTGTTCTAGGACGCGATTGGATCCCTTTCTACCAGGAGATGGAGAAAGGCCTCCAAGGGATATTGGTCCCATCGCCTGTACAACCCCCAGTGATAACAGAAGAAGTAAAAACTGAAGCCATAGCGACTGCTATCCCTAGTCCCTTATTCGGGAAACCATCAAAAAAGGGGTCTCCGCCTCAGGAAGCACCCTTAACGGGGAAACCAAAATTTACCCTGCAATTTTGTAAGAATACACCCCAAGCAAAAGGTCCAAAAAGGGCTTCTATGATGGCTGCGGGATATGACCTCTTTAGCGTAGAGGACGTTATTGTAAAAAGAGGAGGAAAGGCACTGGTAGACACCGGCATCCGAATTAAAGTACCAGAGGGATGCTATGGACGAATAGCGCCGAGGTCAGGGCTAGCAGTGCAACATTCTATAGATGTTGGCGCAGGGGTTATTGACCCCGATTACAGAGGTCCCGTAAAAATTTTATTATTCAATTTTGGGGATAAAGATTTTGAAGTACGAAAAGGAGACAGAGTTGCACAGTTAATCTGTGAGCGGGTAGGGTTCCCGGCGGTGGAGGAAGTAGCGTCACTACCATCCACTGAGAGGGGAGAGAGCGGGTTTGGTGCTACAGGGACGAGAGAGGTGAGGAGTTTAACAGCCCTTGGGGAGGAGAGGACCGAGGAGGATCTGGGGCCCCAAGTAGCTGATTGGGAGAAACAAACTTCCCCTAAGGTAGGCTCCGAATTGAACCCTCAGCAACAAAAAGAACTAGCACAACTATTAATGAAATTCTCGGACGTCCTGACCACTTTACCCGGAGAAACTCATCTTGTGGCACACGAGATAGTTACTCCCCCTGGACGTGTCATAAGGCAACGTCCGTACAGAATGGCAGAGACAAGAAAACAAGAAGTGATTAACCAAGTTAAGGAAATGCTGGCCATGGGCATCATAGAGGAGTCTCGGAGCCCATGGTCCAGCCCCATAGTGTTGGTTCCGAAACCGAACGGAACCTTAAGATTCTGTATAGATTTCCGCCAGATTAACGACATATCACAGTTTGATGCATATCCTATGCCACGCATAGACGACCTACTGGATTGCTTAGGACAGGCGAAGTATCTAACCACATTAGATCTCAGTAAAGGATACTGGCAGGTTCCGCTAACCAAAAGCTCAAAACCCAAAATGGCTTTCTCCACGCCGATTGGGCTATATCAATTTAGAAGGATGCCGTTTGGATTACATGGGGCTGCGGCTACATGCCAACGTCTCGTAGACCAGGTACTGAGACCCCACCACGAATACGCTCTCGCGTATATGGATGATATAGTGGTATACAGTACGACCTGGTCCCAACACCTCACGAGGGTAGAAGCAGTCCTCAGAGCATTGAGAAGGGCGGGCCTTACACTAAACCCAGAGAAGTGCTTATTTGCTACAAGGGAAGCAAAGTATCTGGGTCACATAATAGGCAGGGGTCTGGTAAAACCACTAGCTAGCAAAGTAGAAAGCGTTCGAGAATTCCCCAGGCCCGTAACAAAAAAAACAAATGCGGAGTTTCCTAGGCTTAATAGGGTACTATCGTCGCTTTGTACCCCGTTTTGCAGAGGAAAGCCTTCTCCTCACCGAAATGCTGAGGAAGAACGCGCCTAACCAAATCCGTTGGACTCCCGAAGCTGAGACAGCTTTTGAAGCTCTTAAGGAAAAGTTATGCAATGCTCCCGTGTTAAGAGGTATAGATTTTAATTTACCATTCGTTATACAAACAGATGCATCAGACACGGGGTTGGGGGCGGTGATGTCCCAAGTTTTTGAGGGGAGTGAGCATCCCGTGGCGTACCTCAGTCGAAAACTCTCGCCAGCAGAGAGGAATTACGCCACGATAGAACGTGAATGCTTGGCTATAAAATGGGCCATAGAGGCTCTACGTTTTTACCTCACGGGCAGAAAATTCTTATTAGTAACCGACCACGCTCCCTTAAAATGGCTGCATTTAATGCGAAATAACAATGCTCGATTGACCCACTGGCATTTAGCGCTCCAAGCGTTTAATTTTGAAGTTCAGCACAGAGCGGGGAAGATGCACGGGAATGTGGATGCGCTTTCCCGGATTACTTGCTGTCCACCAGAAACTGCGGCAGCAAGCAATGTTTTAAGGGGGGGAATGTGTCACAGGGTAGACCTAAGGCAACCCGAGAAAGTGCAGATCAGTGTGAATGATCACAGTAAAAGTGACAAGGTAAACAGAGGAATGTTTGATGGTTGCCAGGGACAACCTAGGCACACGTGCACAGAGCCCAGAAAGACACACCCAGAGAGCAAAGCAAGGGAATTTGTTTTGCCCAATAGAGTGCAGCTGAGTGAAGGTGGAGTCAGGAGACACGCAGATAAAATAGACTCCCAAACAATTAGAGATAAGGAATCCTTGAGAGAGAGGGAATCCTTGAGAGAGGAGTTGAGGCAACAGAGGTCACAAGCTGAAAGGCAACAGCAGATACGGTTGAAGCCATGGAAAGCCTGGAGCTGGTGTGACAGAGATGAAGACAGTGAGAGTGAGTCAGTGAGGCAACAAGGGAGCCGGTGTGAAAGTTGGAAAGAATCCAGAGACCTGTGTGGCTCGGTGAGAAAGCAACACCCTGACAGTGTGTTTGTGCTTGAAGGACGAAAGAAATATAAGAAGACTGCAACAGCAGGTACAGGGGCAAGGAGTGAATACAAGGGCTATTTGCTATCTGAGAGGGAGGAGCCCTGGAAGCATAGAAATAGCCACATAAAGCCCAGATATTTAGAGGCTGACAATAGCTTTTTTCCTGGTTATAAAAATACTAAGAGAAGAGGGTTTCACTCACCCAGAAACGTTGAAGATTTCCCTTATCACTGTGAGCTCCCAGCTTCTAGGGAAACGCCGTTACAAGCTTTCCAATCTAGCCCAGCTGAGTCTAGGAAGCTAGTGCAGACCCGGCAAGGAGCCTGCCGTAATTACCCAGCTAGCAGGTCAAACAAGGACCTGAGCTATCTATTAAGACACCAGCGGGGGCAGAGCTCTGGAAGGCACAGCTCAGGGTTATACGATACTTCCCAGAGAGGCAGTGCTTCAGAAGGGAAAAGAAACTTCCTAGGGGACGAGGCAAGCCTGCCATACTTTTACCCCACGACTGAAGCTGATAATGGAGAAGTTAATGAACAGGAATTAATGGAATATGAAAACTCAGAAGTATTAGAAAATCCAGAATTGATGGAGTGTTCTCTCACTGTAACAGAGCCAGAATTCTCACTGAGGTAAACATGATTGTGTGACCTTAACTCCAGTATATGAGTTGCAAGGCTGCAGCTTACTCTCTCTCTCCAGCCAAGCAGACAGTTAGGCTGTTTGTTATTTTGTTTTGTTCAAAGTTATAAGCTGAAGGAAGCTGTTTTTGTTGTTCATTTATCTTTTGTTATAAGCCAAAATGGGCTGTTAATTTCTGTTATCTTTGGAAGAAGAAACCTCAAGGGACGGGGAATAAAACCCTAAAAAGAAAAGAAGTTTTCTGTGTGATCTATATAAGTAAGGCACAACTACCACTCTCAGAAAGCCCAACAATACCAGTCTTCACCACTGGGGCTGATGAGGGATGACAATATGCATTTCATATTCACATTATAAACTACTGTCATGCCTATGGCAGGAGGTGGTCTATCAAATCAATCAATCAATCAACATGGATTTAGGTATATTGCAGAAATAAAAGCTGTGGTAATACAAACGTCTTGATTGTTAATCCTGCCTTGCAGACAAATAGATTGTATTACTCATCTCTCTAGGGATGAATTTATCCATTTAGAACAGGGAAGTGGGTGGAGGTAGTGGAAGTGACATTATACAACTGATATATTTTATCTGATATTTGGATACCTAGATGTTTACCACTGATGCTTGCCAATGCTAAATTGTCCAGACATTCTGGTATCCTGCATTTAGCTCTGATCTGCAAGACTTGTGATTTGGTGTAATTAAATTTCAAATAGATATCTCACTGTATCTTTTTAGTGCTTCCATTAAAACAGAATTTGTTCTTTTCAGATTTGTATGGAATAATAGAACATCACATAAAAGGCTAATATGAGAGAAAGTGCTTTGCTGATTATAAAGTCGTATAGATAAAAAGATCAATGACTCTAAAGCTAAATTGAAAAGAGGAGGGGGGGGGGCAAGAGGGCTCTTATCCTTGCAATGAATTCATCAGGGAAACAGTGAACAAGGCCCTCCATCCTGCCATTCCCTTGCGCCCATTGCCATCATTTCTGCTCCTCTCTGTGGCTGGTAGTGGTGGCAAAGACCCCAAAACCATGACACAGCACTTACCCACCATCTCCAGGGCTGTGTCGCAGTTTCTCTCCTGCACAATCTACCGCTTCCATCCTTCCGATGCTGGAAGTTTGCTCTGGCTGGGGAGGGAGGGGGGGCAATAGAAAGAGAAACCACTATGCAGCCCTGGAGATGGTGGGTAAGTGATGCATTTCAGTTTTGGGGCCATTGCCCCCACTGCTAGCCCCAGAGAGGGGCAGCAGTGACGCCTCCAGAGGGCCGGCTCTCCTGGCAACATAATGGTAGCACCAGCCCTGACAATGTGAGATGTTAACTAGAGTACACTAAGCAGTTTGCATGAGATTTAACGTGTGCTGACCATTAGTGTACACCTGTGCTAACAACTGCCATGCATGAAAACCTGACAGTGGGGTAAAAATCCCACGCTAACTTCTTAGAATGGATTGAGAAAGGAAAGAAGCAGGTTAGGGTGGAGATAGGGCAAGGTCAGCGCTGACAGCTGGTGCGCAGTACATTACCACCCCTAGTGGTACTACCACAAGACTTGAAACCGGACGATCAGCCTGACTTTCCTCCAGCACATGGCTCAACCATGCAGAGAGTTTATCTCAGTGGGAGAAGTATAAAACATTGTATTTTTGCAGAGTTGCAAATAGGCATAAGAATTGGTGAGTGAGTGAGCAACTGGATGCAGCTGGAGGGGGCATGAGAGAAAAAGAGAGAGATTGAGTGAAGCCTGGAGGAGAGTTTATGGGAAAAAGAAAGAGTGAGTGAAGTTGGGGAGTGGGGGTGTTATGAGAGACAGAGAGACTGGGTGAAGACTGGGGAGGGACATGAGAGAGGAGACTGGTGGAAGCCTGGAGAGATAGAGAGAGACTTGGGGAAGGCTGATGAGTGGGCTTATGAGTAAGAAAGAGACTGGAGGAAGGCAAGAAGGTTATAAGAGAGAGAGTGAGAGAGAGAGAGAGAGAGAGAGTGGGAAAAGCCTGGGAGAGGAATCATGAGCGAAAGAGAGAGAGAGAGAGAGAGAGAAATACCCACATATACGCATACACAGTCCTCATCACTCCCCATGACACCCACACGCACCCAGCCCTCAACACATCCTATGACCATATATGCATACACGTAGCCTCACACACACACATACACACACATATTTATGCACCAGACACACACATACACACCTAACATACACACACATGCATAATCCTCTGACATGCTCCATGATAGACACACACACGCACTCAACCCCGACACATACACAGAACTCCTGACACTCCCCATGACACACACACATATTCACCCTTCACACAAATGCACACACATACACACCCTGCCACTCCCCAGTACATACACACACACACACACACACACACATGCACCCCCAACAATCCCTATGGCACACACACACACCCTGCCACTCCCCAGTACATAATTATACACACACATGCACCCCCAACACTTCCCATGATGCACACACATACACACAGTTCTTGACACTTGCCATGGCACACACATACACACTCCCTGGCCCCAACATACACATACACACACACACACACATGCATGCACATATGCAGCCTCTGAGACTTCCCATGACATACACACGCATGCAAGCACCTCCCCAACACACACCCACACACCCACACCCACACCCTTTATCATGTCCTATGAGACACACATATGAACTCCTCATATGCTGGATTCTGCAAATGGGGGAAATGCACTATTGTGTCACACTTCAAATGCAGGCTTCTCATCTTGTTTACTGTATTTCTAAAGTTTTACAGTGATTCACAAACAAATATACAGTTGTTACAGAAAATTAGGTTGACACTGAAAAAAGAAAGCAATATAGGCATAAAATAAGCACATTCCCAACAAAATAAGTAACTAAGCACCCCGTATAGTTCACTAGTAAAGGGAGAAGTCATAACAAAGATCAAAGGAAACTATCTTCCAAGAAAAATCAAAATATAAGTGAAGGAAATTATTCATTTATCAGCAAGATTGCTAGTCAATGTTCCCTCTAATTTCCTTTGGGTGTGTGCGCATAAAATATCAGCTGTGCTGCTTTTGAAGGAAGGATAAATTTTTGTGCGCCACATAACGACACTCGGAGTTATATACTTTAAAATTTGACTACACGTCAGAATACAGTATGTACACCACATTGATTGCACTAGAAAATACTGTAGAACTTGTGAAAACTGTAAATACACAACAACTTTTAAATTGTAAGACGTCTGTGTTGTTTTCTATCAGAATCAGAACTGTAAGTTTTGTGTGCTCTGTTATAAAGTATGTGCGCTCGCTCGGCGAGGTGTGTGCGCGCGCACACGCGCACAGCTTAGAGGGAACAGTGTTGCTAGTCACTCAGATGGCACTCGTGAATTAGCTACAATAGCATTGAAAAATATAGAAAATTGTTGGGATTCAAAAACAAAATGTATCCCCCTGATATTTCACTAGACATTTACAAGTGTAACATAGGAAAAAGCCTCCCCTCCCCCCTCCCCCCCCCCCCCCCCCCGACTTCAACAGAAGGAATTGCTTCCTTCTCCTTTGGCAAGATCTCAAAATATATGGACCACTCACCCATGAACTGTGGATCTTTTGCCCTAACAACATTCTCATTAACCATTTCCTGTGAGGGTTTAGGGCACAGTTGACCAATAAAGTAGTAAAGATTTGTTCAGAGTCTGATCTCTAACAAGGCCATCGGCTGCAAACTGTCTAATGTCGATTGTGCAGGTCGCCACACTTCTGCTGACACTTTCCTCTTAGTAGCAGGTAAGTAGAATGTTTTAGCCAATGATGCCCTGACTCAGAAGAACAAGACATTGGCAGCATACCTTTTTAAACTTTTCCAAAGGTGAAACCGAAGAGACTCTAGGAAAAATCAGCAACCATAAATCCTGTCTCCTTACAGCATTTTCTAAAGTTTCAAGCTTTCTATGTATGTCACGCAATTTAGATAAATACTGAAACTGCTGGGAAAAGAACGATCCAAATTTACAAGACTTTTCCATAGGAATTGAAAAGCCAAATAGTTTGGTCTCACCAACAATGATCAAGGAAATGTGGAGTCCTCAGTATCCCTCATTGTCGTCAAGGGAGCTTTAACGTCAAAAGCTGAAATAGCCTCTGCTGACTGGGCATCAGCTGCACCACTTCTCCCTACTGCCATCAATATTCCCCTAGCCACAGTGGGCAATGCTCTCCCTACCACTTCCGCCACTTGAGCAGGGACAGACTTCATCAGAACAGCTTCCTTCTCAATGCTGGTAGCAGCTCATGCTATCCTGGCATTTATTTTGCCGTTGGTCTCTCGGGGGGTGGGGGGAGGAGGGGAGGGTGGCTTAGAGTAACATCTAGCCCAAGGGTAAGCAAGCAGCCACCTTCTGCCTCTGCTATCCCAAGTGGATTCCTCGGAGGATCTTCTTCCATCATGGAAGACTGAAAGACAAAAGCATCTATCAGGGCTTTTGCAGCAGGGAGGAGCTTTGGTGTTTTTGGCTGTATCTTCCTCTTCCATTTGCACCTCATCAAATAGGTAATCAGAGGAATGAGTTAACGGGAATGACGTTCCATATTCAGCACTGTATGTCACTCCACAACATCTTGGATTTCAATTCCGCAATATTTTTTTTAAAGTACTATAGATAAAATCTTCCAAGATAGTCTATCACATGCTTTATCAGCATTAAGTGAAATGATTAGTACTGGTGCTCTATGTTGTTTGGTCTTGATTAATGTGAAGATGTCTTCTAATGCTATAAGATAATATCTCCCATAAACAACCCTGTCTGAGCTTTTTCAGCTATGATTTTTGCTGGCTTGGTGGAGTACCCCACGAACATGCCAGACATCATTTGTATGCCCTCAGACCCCCTGAACTCCCTGACAAAGACAGACCCCCACCCTCCAATGAATACCCTCATCCACAGCTCTTCCCCAAGTCATAGTGGTGTCTTCCCTGTGTTTACTGGGAGGGTAGGAGCAATCCCCAGTCTCTGCAGCCTGTCAAGCTTTGGGTTCAAAATGGCACTGGTGGACACCCAGTGGTAGTGTCATGTATTACCACTAAGGATCAAGCTGCCAAATAGAGAGGGCAGGAGCAGCTGAAGGTCCTGGAGTTACTATTGATGTTGGGAGATGTGGGGAGGTTCAAGGGGATATGGAGGGAAGAATGAGTGGGTACTACTGATGTCAGTGGGGGAGAGGACAAGGGTGTGGGGGAAGAGGCCTGTGCACCTGCCTCTTCAAGCTGGCACTTGTTCCTTGGGGTAAATGTAAAAGCCGACATGGACATTTTTGTTTTACACGTGTATTTCCCTTGTAAAATGAGGAAAACACATCTATATTTTTGGCTCATCCAAACCATGCCGTATCCATACCCAAACCACACCCCCTTTTAATCTCTGCATGGTGTGGCTTTCTAAAATCCCTATTTGCATGGGTAGCCCATGCTGCAATTTACAAGTGGGGATGCTTTTAAAATAACCTCCACGGCACCTACAGTATGTGATTTTTAAAAATACACTTAAAATATTTGCTTATTTAGCAGTCTATTGAAATGTTAGCCTCTAAATTAACAAGTAAATCAGACAGAATGAAGACTGACTAGTTAAAAGTTAAGGCAAGCCAGGTGTTTTGGGTTTGGAATAGAAGGTGTTAAGGGAGGGATCGTTTTACATATCAGAAGATGTCCCCCTTAGCTTACTACAAGCAGGCACAGAGGGTGTAAGTAAAGAGAATGTCTAGAGGTGAGAAATAACCTGCTTCAAGCCAGTAAAGAAGAATGTTAGATGTGGTGCATGGAGGGTGGATGGTCAAGAGAGGAAAAATAACAATGGCTGATATTGAGCTGGCAAAGGTAGATCGCCCCTACTTGGATTCTTAATCTGGCTGCAAAATTTGCAAGATAACCCAGGAACATTTATTGTACATGCCTCTTATAGTGGAATTATTCTGAATGTGTATTGCATTTCGTACTCGGGGCGTTAAGACTCCAGTCTTATCTGTACACGAAACAGATTAAGCTTTACTGAATCCAAATGTATTAGAACAATAAAATAAACCTTCAGTTTCATTAAGGCTCACAAGATAATAACTCTGAAATAAAATTTAGTGGGTGCAGAATTTCTCTGACTAAAAGCTCCATTTTGCATAGGACGACTAGGCCTGAAAAGGGCTGTTACTGCCAGGACCTTCAAGATTTCCTGGATGTTTTACAGAAGACTTGCTGAACATGGAGTTTTTTGTAAAATACATATAAGGAGATGCACGAGTGTATGCGTATTTGCAAGCATGTACAGCATAAACATTCATTTTACCAAAAGGTATGTGCAAAATGTATTTATTTAACTCCTTTTATATATCGCTTTATCATTAAGTCAAAGCAGTTTACAATTAACATGAAATTTACATTTAAACCTACATGGAACCAAAGCAGGGTCCAACAAATTAGTGTTAGTATCCTGGGTATAACTGTTATAAATACCATGACTTTTGACAAGAAGTGTAGAAATTACGTGGAGGCCCATTCTGTTCTGTGTGTCCCCTGCCTGTGCATGCGCCCAGAATCTGGACGTGCCCTCGTTGCACCCAATTCTGATCCCGCGGGGCTAGACATGCCCACAGGATCAGAATTGGGTGCAACTGGCCAGACATGCAGGCCGTGCCCTGATTCTGGGCACCCAGATGTCCAGCCACTACATGGCTAGCCCAGCCAGGTTCCTACATGGAGCTGTGGTGTCGTGGCAGCCTGTTGCCATGGCACCATGGCTCCATGCAGCAACCATGATCCATGGCAGCCCTGAGATGTTCCTTTCCCCATTGCCTGACACTCAATTGGGCCTGCCGTGGCCAGGGTCAGGCCGCGAGGAACCCCCTTCATCCCCTCACCTTCCTTTCTGGGGCTGGGTTCTCCATCCTCCACCGTCCAGGGGGTGGAATAAGTCCCCCGTGCCAATGGCCATTCCCAGACGTACAGGGCTGACCTTGGAATCGGCCCTGTACGTCCGGAGTCAGGTTCCACCCACACGCCGCTCTCGCTCAACTTCCGGCCAACCCCTCCCGCCCACAAAGAGAGCTCCCCGTACAACTGGTCTGTACATGCAGGGAGTTCTGTCTTCTGTACCACCAACCCAGCATTTAGCAGGTCTGGACGTCCAGATTGGACGAATTTATACCTAGAAGTCCAGATCGGATGTCCAGCCCCGCTAAACATGAGTCAGAATAGACCTCTTAGTGTCTGTTCCAAAGTTTTCTATAAACCTATAAGCTTTGAGTCTCTTCCTTAGTTCAGACACAGTTTTATAAGATCTGAGGTCACCCGAGAGAGAGTTCCAGACAGTAGGTGCGAATAAAGCGAATGCTCTATTGCAGGTTTGTTGATTGCTTTTTGTCTTTAAGAGAGGGATGGAGAGAAGTTTTTGGTTCATGTGTCTTCTTGCTCTGGTTTCAGGGGCTTTATGTATTAGGGCTTGAAGCATCTCTTCTTGCATTTCAGTTAGAAGTGTGTGCTCTAGAAAGGCTATGTGGCATAGTGTGAGGAGTGCTGCAAAGTTTTATCAATTTACATGAAGATATATGAAGAAGAAGAAGAAGAATACTCATTGAGCACATAAGAACAGTGCCTAACTGGCACAATTTTCTAAAAGAAATTGGCACAATTACCAAAAGATAATTGCGAATATTGAATATACAGCCAAGAGAGTATGCCAATACCCCTGATGAAGGTGTGACGAAACACGGCCTGTGTTGGGTCTTTGGCACGCAATCTCAAATAAGTATACAATAAAAGTTTTTCAAGCTTTCCTGTCCTTGTGCTATGTTTTTGGACTTGGTCTCCTGGTTTTTCGTGGCACAGTGCTTCTTTGTTGGTTCATAGAAGATTGACCTGCAGAACCAAGCATATAAATCATAGCAAACCCAAGGGTAGCGCAGCAGAAGAACAGAGCAAATGTAGTTCTAGGGGGTGGGCCCTGGACTAGTCTAGCAGGACTCAAGGAAAAAACATTATCTGGTAAGCAAAATGTCATGTTCCATATCATCCTGCTAGATCAGTCAAGACAAGTGGAACATACAAAAGCTATGCCTTCCCTGGGCAGGAAGAAGACACAGCAGCTTGTGAAACCTTAGAGCCAAAGGCCATGTCCGCCCGAGCATGGACATCCAAGTGGAAATGCTTGACAAAAGTGGAAAATGATGCCCACGTTGCGACCTGACAAATGTTTGCAGGGGCTACAGAGCTCCTCTCTGCCCATGAGGATGGTTGAGCTGGGGTAGAATGGGCACGCAAACCTTCCAGAACCACTGGTTCTGCAACAGATCCACTAAGGCAATGGCCTCTTTAATCCAGCACCCCAATTCAGATATAGCCGCGTCATCACCTTGCACAGTCCAGCAAACAGCACAAAAAGATGGTCTGACTTACAAATAGGATTCATAACCTCCAAGAACCAGAGAAGTACCCTCCAGACATTCACAAGGTAAAGATCCTTACCATTCACCCAGCACTGCTCCTTAGAGAAGAGACAGTCAAACCACCTTGTTCACATGAAAGAGAGAAATCACCAGTGGAAAGAAGGTAGTCACAGGCTGAATGGAAATGCCCTCCTCAGAAAACGTTAGGTAAGGGCTCTTGGCAATACAGAGCTGGCAGCTCAGAATCCTCTTTGCAGAACAAATTGCAACCAAGAAGACCGGCTTGAGTGTCAAATTCTTCAGAGTAGTGTGCTTCAAGGGCTCAAAGGACTCCGACATCTGGGCCCTGAGCATCAGACACAGATCCCAGGAAGGGATCACAGACTGGAGGGGGAATGCAGATGCTGAACCCCCTGCAGAAAGCACAAAACATCCAGGTGTAAGGCTGAAGAGTTACCAGCCAATGGACCTTTGAAACAAGGCCAAAGCTGCCACCTGAACTTTCAGGGAGCTAAGAGAAAGGCTCTTCTCTAGACTGTTCTTCAGAAAAGACCAACAGAAATGGTACCTTGGCCACCTCAGAAGCCAGCTGCCATGTGCCCCACCAGCACTCAAGGCACCAGACCCACCCTTATGCCAGGTTGGTAGACCTCCTCCAGGCTCTGAGCAGAGTGGAAACCAACACTGGAGAGTAGCATCTACGCGTTAACTGTCTCCTTTCAGGAGCCAAGCTGTAAGTGAGAACAGAGCCGGGTCCTCCAGGAAGAGTGACCTCTGACACAATAGTCCTCAAGATGGAGGCAAATGAAGAGCTGGTACTTGCAGGAGCCACATCAAATCTCTGAATTACACTCTCCTCGGCCAACCCAGTGCCACCAAAATAGTTGGTGCTCCATACACCGAATCACATGCCCTACCAGGCAAGGCCGGACTAACTGCATCCCCCAGCATAAAGAGGAGGAGCAATCCCTCCAGGGATGGCTCAAAAGCTACCATGAAAAAAGAGCAAAGTCCAGAAGTTGGTCACAGGCCAAACAGTGTTTCCTGTAAGAAGACATAGAGAATTAAGTCAAGTATCACAACAGTGTGTACTAGGTCAGGGCGGCCCAGAAGGCATGCATTAATAGTGCTTACACAGCAATGCGCGTTATGGGTGCTTGGATGGGAACGTGCGTTGGCGTCATTTTGCCGGACCATGTGACCTTGATGCAAGGACAATGCGACTGCCAGGCGAAAAATAGTAAAAATGCTACTAACGTGCAGAAAAAGGCGAGAAACCCCCATACTGTGCCAATGGACACCAGCGGCCCACCCTGAATTGTGTCCCAGATGGAGAGAATCAGGAGCCCCAACAAGGACAATAACAAGGTCAAACCTTGGTACTCACCCCCTGAGAACCCCAGGCAGAGAATCTGTGCCTGGATCAGCTCTACTCCTCTGAAACAGTTTTTCTGACTTTGCAGGCAATGCGTTTAAGGTGGCTGGCAGGCAGACCCCTTTGAGAGCATTCTGCAATCTTTGGGAGAGAGCAGTGGGGAAACAGAGGAGGAGGGAGGAGCATTGAGGTTGTGCGAGGTTGCTGAATTCTTCAAATCCTTCCAGATCCTTCCAATTTTTCTGTCCGCTCAACAGGCTGTTATCAGGGTAAAAGCATGGAGCTGAACCAATTTTCCCTCCTTCTATGGCTATTGAAAAGACCACAGTCTAGTGGAGCCTCCCACATCGCACTCAAGTGAGAGAGTTATCCTCAAGATAGTCAGTCACAATAGTTTAAATCCGTCTTTTCCTCTCAATTCAGATTTTCTTCAGAGAGGGGAAAATCCATCCACCATCTGCTGGAGACAAAGAAATACTGAAGAGGCCTCTGGTGGCTGAGGCGGATAGTGGCATGGGAGGGATGTCATTGAAACCTGGGCTGTTTATTGGTTCTTTGTCTCCACCAATCTGGTGGTAGGGGAACACAACCCACTTGTCTGGATTGGTCTAGCAGGATGATATGGAATAGGAGTTTATAGATGGGCAGCTTCACTTGGAGCTGTGACACATGTAAGTGCTGGATTTTGTATAACTTCAACATATACATCCAGCCAATTTGCGACATCCTGAAAGCAAACAGCATTCAATACACCATCTATGCAGATGATATTATGATTTACACGCCTATCTCAATCGACAGCCCAGACTACGCTAAAATAACAGACTGCCTAACACAAATGACAAGATGGTGTAAAGACAACAACCTAGCCATCAACTACAGCAAGACGGAGGCACTAATAATCACCCGCAACCCAGACTTCACCCACCCACCGGAAATCAGAGTACAAAACACAGCCATTCCAGTGAAAACAGAAGTAAAATACCTTGGAGTGACCCTGGACAACGAACTGAATCTCAAGACACACGTAAGCAAAACAATCCAAAATGTATACCACAGGATAAGAATCATCAGAAGACTCAAACCCCTCCTCACCACAGAACACTTCCGTACCGTATGCCAAGCTCTAATTACTCCCCTACTGAACTTCTGCAACCCTATCTACCTTGGGCTAACAAAACAAACACTCAAACAACTACAATTAGATCAAAACACTGCAGCCTGCATAATAGCTGGTGTAACAAGACATGATCATATTACTCCTGTTCTGAAAGACTTACACTGGCTGCCAATCAGCTCTCGCATCAAATACAAAACAATAATAAACATATTCAAAATCAAACACCGCACTTCAGCCAAGAGCCTGCACACCCTCATACAACCAGACACCAGCACGAGCCCAAGAAGAAAAGGGACTGCCAACAGAGTAAACACACCGTACAACTTCAGAAAAACCCGCAAGGACACCACTGAGAGGGCCCTCTCTCTGGCTGCCTCAACAATATGGAACTCCCTCCCAGACGAACTGAGATCGACAGATGACCTCAAAGACTTTCGCAAGCAGCTGAAGACAACGCTGTTCATAGAACACTACGGACATGTTACATAATCCAACAAGAACTTCCCCCGTACCCTTCCATCTGTGATAAGAAAATATTCACAGGCACATGATATATCTTAACCCCCTAATTACATAGAACATTGTATTATAAGATCACAATGTACATAGTACAGAACAATGTATCATAGCTCATGCTGTAATATAGCTCACAATGTACCCAGTTCAACCTAATCTGTTACACTACCCTCTTACACGCAATTCATAACATTCATTGCATGACCCTCCCTTCCCCACTTTTGATTGTATTGCTGTGACACCGCTTTGATTTTATGATAAGGCGGTATAGAAATACCGTTAAATAAATAAATAAATAAATAAATAACTTCTTGTACAATGTAATGTATGCCATTGAGTCAATGCAGACTCTTGGTGACCCAATCGCCCCTGGATTTTCTTGGCAAGGTGTGACTGGAACTAGATTGCCAGACCTTTTTTTGAAACAACACAACACACTGTGGGTCAGGTTTATCAGAATGAATTACTTCCTATAACAAAACTATTCATTCAGCCAATTTGAGAGTTATAACATCTTAAAGTGAATTTTCCAGCTGATCTCAGATAAACTCGGGCATCACACTCCCGTTTCAACGAAACTTCAATAGTGTGCCGGTTCACATCAATGATCTGCTGTTTTGTAGATTATTATATCCAAAAAAGAATTGTCAGGTACACAATAATACTCAGCTTAGGGTATCATTTCTTGTGGCAGCTTAGCCCTCAGCATTTTCTAGTGTATCATGACTTTATCACAGATATCCCAACGCTGGTAGTTCTGGCGCCTCGCGTTTCTCTATGAGCGGTTCATCAGGGGATATAGGAATGTATTATTTAAAATCTGAAAAAACAAAGAAACTTAGGTGATAATACTCATTCTTCGCTGCTTTACCCAAGAACACGATCACTTACTGTTAAGAATACTCATCAATGATATGTATAGGAGACTGGCAGTAAAAACATTAAATACCTGTTTGGTGATGCTGCCCACGTTTCTATAAATCGTCCTTACATCGCAGAATGAAACCTTGTCAAAAAACGCCGCGCATGCGGATTAGGCTCTTCTGAACCTCCTTATTAAAGGGAAAAGTTATTCAGCAATTAAAGCTCTCTAGCGGGATTGGTCCATGCCTCCAAAAACTATAGGCAAACCGACCAATCAATTTCTTGATTCAGACCACCTGGTTGTACTGTCGCCAGAGAGTGGATCCACCATTGCTCTCTATAGAGCAGCCACTGATCCCGAGTCCTGCATTGAGCTGGAAACAATACTTCCTCAATACACCAACAGCGAAGCTCCTCAAATTGATGGCCTTGCATCAGGCAATGTTGAACCAGCGGCGCTTCTATCCTCTTACAACGTAGTATGCTTTGGTGTTCTTTAATATGAACCCTGAAGACACGGATGGTTTTCCCAATATATAGAAGCCCACAAGGGCAACTGATAGCATAAACGACAAAAGTAGAGTCACAGGTAGTAACTGACCTCAACCGATACTGTGATCCATTGTATGAAAAATCCGATCTTTCAATAGTGATAGCACATATCGTACAGTGGCCACACTTCCTGTGTCCTTTCTGTTCTTCATTGGTCTCAGGAGACTGTAGTGGTCTAAGTTGCGTTGGGCTTAAATATTCTTTCAAATTCTTTCCTCTCTTCCACACGCATCTCAGATGTTGATGTTGCAGTCCTGGTACCACTCACAAAATTCTACTATGTTTACTAATAATTTTTTGGATATGAAAACTTAGTGGAGAATATTTCGTAACAAAATTAATATTACTTTCTTGCTCATCATGCCAATGTCGGGGTAGTAATAAAAGCTCTCTGTTATTATATAAGGCACGCTGATATGCCCGATATACTACATTTCGTGGATAACCACGCTCTAAGAAATCAATAATCAACTTTTTAGACAAAATCTTAAACTCATTCACGTCGGAACAATTCCGACAGTATCTGAGGAACTGTGATAAAGGTAAGCTTCTCTTCAAACGAGGGGGGTGCGCGCTGTCAAAATGTAAAAAAGTATTGCGGTTTATTGATTTTTTATAAACTGTGGTACCCCAATGATTTTCCTCCCTGGTAACTTTAATATCTAAACAGGTTATTGTTTTTTGGTGAAACTCACAAGTGAACTTGATGTATGTATCACAATGATTAAGCCAGGAGACGAAAGATTGTAAAGTAGATTCCGTCCCTTGCCACAACAAAAAAACATCATCAATATATCGATACCAGGCTTTAATGTGAGAGCAATATGGGGAAGACTCCAACCAACTATGTTCAAAAGCCCCCATATAGAGATTAGCAACGGAAGGGGTGCAAGTGGCGCCCATAACAACGCCTATTAGTTGATGATAAATGTTTCCCTCAAACATGAAAATTTTTTTATAGAGAGCCAATTCCGTCAATTGTTGTAAAAACACCAAAAGATCTTGAGATAAATCCCTTCTATTCATCAAAGCTTGATGTACTATATCACATGCCGCTGCTTGGGGTATGCTAGTATATAAAGATTGCACGTCTAGTGTTACCAACAGAATTTCTGGTGAGGACGCCCATTCCGCCAAATTTCCCAAAAGGGTAAGAAAATGCATCATATCCCGAAGGTAAGAAGGGATATCCACCAGCAACAGTCTTAAAAATGAATCTAAATAGACAGACAATGGTTCCAATACACTGCCCTTAGTTGACACAATCGGGCGACCCGGGGCTCGTGTAGCATCCTTATGTATTTTTGGAACTGTATAGAAGCGTGCCAATTGTGGAGAAGGAACATTCAAAAAATTATACTCTTTCTTCGAAATCAATTTTTTCTTGAATGCTGCCATTGTGATATCGCCTATCAGGATTTGGAGATCTTTATTAGGGTCCGCCAGTAATATCTTATAGGTGACACCATCATTAAGTTGCGCATATACTTCAGTAATATAATAATCACGGGTTTGTATTACGATCGCCCCTCCTTTATCAGCGCAGTGAATCACAAGGTCTGTCCTGCCTTGAAGTTCCCGCAAAGTGATATATTGTGCCCGAGATAAACGAGTGTTTTTTTGAGAATGAGTTTTAACTAAACAGGCTTGATCTTGTACTACAAGATCCCGAAAAATCTGAATCGCTGGATGGAGAGGCGTCGGTGGAGTCCAGCGTGATTTTAAAGGCAATTTTATTCTTCTATCTGACAAACTGTCCTGAAGTGTCGATGTAGTAGCAACTACGGGAGCCATCAAATCAGTATTAATGGCAAAAAAATTCTTTAGATGACATTTTCGAATAAGACCCTCTAAATCAATACAAAATTGAAAAAAATCAAACTGAAGACTAGGTACAAACGATAGTCCCCGGTTCAGAAGACTCTCCTCATCTTCTGATAAAGGTTCCGACGTGGTATTGACTACGAAACTATGAGAGACTACTTCCTCACGTTCTTCTGCTTCACTTGATCCCGAGTAATGGTTTCTCCTCCGTCCTTCTTTTTTCTGGTGCGGCCACTTTTTGCTTCCTCTAAAAAAATCTTCCTTAGAGGTTTTACTTGTGTCCAAGCTATTACCCTCATCGGTGGTATCTTCAAAATACACAAGTTTCTTCTTCTGCTTCAGTTTACGATTTACGTTCATCCAAGGATAAACGTATCCGGTAGTGTAGTCTGTGCCATCTCGTTTAAGCTTTTTGATTTTTTTAGCCATTACTTCCTTCTGCAAGGTTTCTATCTGTTTATTCACGTTATCTTGGTGAATCTTAAATTGTTCATCTGATTCACTAGTTTTCAAAACTGTTAGAGAATTGGTAACTTCCGCTGATAACTGCTCTTGTTATTTTAAATAATACATTCCTATATCCCCTGACGAACCGCTCATAGAGAAACTCGAGGCGCCAGAACTACCAGCATTGGGATACCTGTAATAAAGTCATGATACACTAGAAAATGCTTGAGGGCTAAGCTGCCACAAGAAATGATACCCTAAGCTAAGTATTCTTGTGTACCTGACAATTCTTTTTTGGATATAATAATCTACAAAACAGCAGATCATTGATGTGAACCGGCACACTATTGAAGTTCCATTGAAACGGGAGTGTGATGCCCGAGTTTATCTGAGATCAGCTGGAAAATTCACTTTAAGATGTTATAACTCTCAAATTGGCTGAATGAATAGTTGTTACAGTTTTGTTATAGGAAGTAATTCATTCTGATACAACCTGACCCACAGTGTGTTGTGTTGTTACAAAAATATGGAGGGTTGGCAGGAAACGTTTGGCAGGAAACGTTTAGTTTCCCCCTAGAGTACATCACAACCTTATTCAAAGAAAAGACTCCCTTTGCTTTGCAATTGGTGGAGACTGAGAGTACTTGTGTGGAATCGCAATGGGACACAGTGTTACAGCTACAAAAGAAGAAGACACGGATTGAATTACATCGGTCTTCATTAATCGAATACATTGGTCGTCAACAAATCCCGAGAGGGTTAAGAATTTATAAAGAACCGTGTGTCCCATCTATTGATTCTGCTTTTATTACACAATGGAACAAAATTCTGAACAAATGTTCGCTAGACCTAATGGTCCTGATCATTGACTCGGCGAAAGGTCAAGTAGAGCAGTTATCAGCGGAAGTTACCAATTCTCTAACAGTTTTGAAAACTAGTGAATCAGATGAACAATTTAAGATTCACCAAGATAACGTGAATAAACAGATAGAAACCTTGCGGAAGGAAGTAATGGCTAAAAAAATCAAAAAGCTTAAACGGGATGGCACAGACTACACTACCGGATATGTTTATCCTTGGATGAACGTAAATCGTAAACTGAAGCAGAAGAAGAAACTTGTGTATTTTGAAGATACCACCGATGAGTGTAATAGCTCGGACACAAGTAAAACCTCTAAGGAAGATTTTTTAGAGGAAGCAAAAAGTGGACGCACCAGAAAAAAGAAGGACGGAGGAGAAACCATTACTCGGGATCGAGTGAAGCAGAAGAACGTGACGAAGTAGTCTCTCATAGTTTAGTAGTCAGTACCACGTCGGAACCTTTATCAGAAGATGAGGAGAGTTTTCTGAACCGGGGACTATCGTTTGTACCTACTCTTCAGTTTGATTTTTTTCAATTTCGTATTGATTTAGAGGGTCTTATTCGAAAATGTCATCTAAAGAATTTTTTTGCCATTAATACTGATTTGACGGCTCCCGTAGTTGCTACTGCATCGACACTTCAGGACAGTTTGTCGGATAGAAGAATAAAATTGCCTTTAAAATCACGCTGGACTCTACCGCGCCTCTCCATCCAGCGATTCAGATTTTTCGGGATCTTGTAGTACAAGATCTAGCCTGCTTAGTTAAAACTCATTCTCAAAAAAACACTCGTTTATCTCGGGCACAATATATCACTTTGCGGAAACTTCAAGGCAGGACAGACCTTGTGATTCGCCGCGCTGATAAAGGAGGGGCGATCGTAATACAAACCCGTGATTATTATATTACTGAAGCATATGCGCAACTTAATGATGGTGTCACCTTAAAGAGATTACTGGCGGACCCTAGTAAAGATCTCCAAATCCTGATAGGCGATATCACAATGGCAGCATTCAAGAAAAAATTGATTTAGAAGAAAGAGTATAATTTTTTGAATGTTCCTTCTCCACAATTGGCACGCTTCTATACAGTTCCAAAAATACATAAGGATGCTACACGACCCCCGGGTCGCCCGATTGTGTCAACTAAGGGCAGTGTATTGGAACCATTGTCTGTCTATTTAGATTCATTTTTAAGACCGTTGCTGGTGGATATCCCTTCTTACCTTCAGGATACGATGCATTTTCTTACCCTTTTGGGAAATTTGGCGGAATGGGCGTCCTTACCAGAAATTTTGTTGGTAACACTAGACATGCAATCTTTATATACTAGCATACCCCAAGCAGTGGCATGTGATATAGTACATCAAGCTTTGATGAATAGAGGGGATTTATCTCAAGATCTTTTGGTGTTTTTACAACAATTGACGGAATTGGCTTTTTATAAAAAAATGTTCATGTTTGAGAGAAACATTTATCATCAACTAATAGGCGTTGCTATGGGCACCAATTGTGCCCCTTCCGTTGCTAATCTCTATATGGGGGCTTTTGAACATAGTTGGTTGGAGTCTTCCCCATATTGCTCTCACATTAAAGCCTGGTATCGATATATTGATGATGTTTTTTTGTTGTGGCAAGGGACGGAATCTACTTTACAATCTTTCATCTCCTGGCTTAATCATTGTGATACATACATTCAAGTTCACTTGTGAGTTTCACCAACAAACAATAACCTGTTTAGATATTAAAGTTACCAGGGAGGAAAATCATTGGGGTACCACAGTTTATAAGAAATCAATAAACCACAATACTTTTTTACATTTTGACAGCGCGCACCCCCCTCGTTTGAAGAGAAGCTTACCTTTATCACAGTTCCTCAGATACCGTCGGAATTGTTCCGACGTGAATGAGTTTAAGATTTTGTCTAAAAAGTTGATTATTGATTTCTTAGAGCGCGGTTATCCACGAAATGTAGTATATCGGGCATATCAGCGTGCCTTATATAATAACAGAGAGCTTTTATTACTACCCCAACATCGGCATGATGAGCAAGAAAGTAATATTAATTTTGTTACGAAATATTCTCCACTAAGTTTTCATATCCAAAAAATTATTAGTAAATATAGTAGAATTTTGCGAGTGTTACCAGGACTGCAACATCAACATCTGAGATGCGTGTGGAAGAGAGGAAAGAATTTGAAAGAATATTTAAGCCCAACGCAACTTAGACCAATACAGTCTCCTGAGACCAATGAAGAACAGAAAGTACACAGGAAGTGTGGCCACTGTACGATATGTGCTATCACTATTGAAAGATCGGATTTTTCATACAATGAATCACAGTATCGGTTGAGGTCAGTTACTACCTGTGACTCTACTTTTGTCGTTTATGCTATCAGTTGCCCTTGTGGGCTTCTATATATTGGGAAAACCATCTGTGTCTTCAGGGTTCGTATTAAAGAACACCAAAGCAGACTACGTTGTAAGAGGATAGAAGCGCCGCTGGTTCAACATTGCCTGACGCAAGGACATCAATTTGAGGAGCTTCGCTGTTGGTGTATTGAGGAAGTATTGTTTCCAGCTCAAGGCAGGACTCGGGATCAGTGGCTGCTCTATAGAGAGCAATGGTGGATCCACTCTCTGGCGACAGTACAACCAGGTGGTCTGAATCAAGAAATTGATTGGTCGGTTTGCCTATAGTTTTTGGAGGCTTGGACCAATCCCGCTAGAGAGCTTTAATTGCTGAATAACGTTTTCCTTTAATAAGGAGGTTCAGAAGAGGCTAATCCGCACGTGCAGCGTTTTTTGACAAGGTTTCATTCTGCGATGTAAGGACGATTTATAGAAACGTGGGCAGCATCACCAAACAGGTATTTAATGTTTTTACTGCCAGTCTCCTATACATATCATTGATGAGTATTCTTAACAGTAAGTGATCGTGTTCTTGGGTAAAGCAGCGAAGAATGAGTATTATCATCTAAGTTTCTTTGTTTTTTCAGATTTTAAATAATACATTCCTATATCCCCTGACGAACCGCTCATACAGAAACGCGAGGCGCCAGAACTACCAGCGTTGGGATACCTGTGATAAAGTCATGATACACTAGAAAATGCTTGAGGGCTAAGCTGCCACAAGAAATGATACCCTAAGCTAAGTATTCTTGTGTACCTGACAATTCTTTTTTTGGATATAATAATCTACAAAACAGCAGATCATTGATGTGAAGCGGCACACTATTGAAGTTTCGTTGAAACGGGAGTGTGATGCCCGAGTTTATCCGAGATCAGCTGGAAAATTCACTTTAAGATGTTATAACTCTCAAATTGGCTGAATGAATAGACCTTTCTTTGAGGCAATGGAAAGTAAAGTGACTTGCCCAAGGCCACAAGGAGTGTCAGTGAGAATCAAACCCCAGTCTCTTGGTCACTAGTCTACTTCTCCACTCTAGTCTTTTTACTAGAGGAACCAATTAAGAAGCAAAGTTTTTGAGGTCAGAGGAATAAGTACAATTGCTCCCTCACTCACTCCTCAAAATCCAGATCCAAACGAGAGTTGGTTCATACTTACGCATCATTCGGAGGAGGTATAAATGCCAGTTAGAAAATGTTTTGAAATATACATGCATTCCCCTTCAAAAATGGAAAGTACCCACTACTATACCTGAATGTAACTTGCCTCAAACTATTTACTGGAAAGGAGTGAGCTAAATACAAAGGGAGTTATTTTAGAAACCATTCGTAATTTGGACATCTGAAAACGAGTATACAGATGTGCAAATCACAGAAACGTCCTTGGAGCCATTTAGAACGCTGGATATATAGACATCTATGTAGCATGAGGATGAGGTGGAGGCGTGCCTGGGTGATGCAACAGAGATGCACATTGTGGTGTGATTTCAGAATGGCACAAGCACATCTAGCTCTGGCTGTTGATGAGTCCATGCCTATACCTGCTCCTGACCAAGAATAAGGTGCAAAAAAGAGCTCATTTCATGCAACAACACGTCCAGAGGGAAGAGCAAAATGTGTTTTCATTGCCACAGTTAATTTTTCCAGGCCAAAAAACCTGCATGTTAATTGGATTTTCCAAACATATTACTGGCCCACCATTGCACGTCTACTTATCTGAAATGGTCGCCGGGGACGTGCATGTCTCATAACATAGGCGCCCCCCTTCTGAAATACCCTGGCCAGTATGGCCAAGTACCTGTTTCTGTGGCTGTGCAATTGGAGGACATTTCTGAAATGGCCTACACCCATGCACGTACCCAACCTTGTTATCTGCATGGGCACATAGCCAGAACTGATTATTGGGACGTTCATCTTTTGGGGTGGAGATGAAGTGACATGCCTCTCTTCACTGCTGCCACTCACCTGATGTTTTGGATATCCCAAATTCCTTCCAGATGGCCCTAGTAAAATCCCACTTCACATAAATAAAATTAATATTTTAAAGATCTGTGCACACCATGCTTTCTTGAATTCTGTTTGTTCTGCGGATATACACGTATAAGCTATTTACACCTATATGTATGTCCATTTACACATGTAAATACTACCCAATCCTTATAAAATGATCTAAATTTTACTGTGACACTAAAGGCTCTTTTACTAAAGCACTTAGCACACATTTAGCATGAAAATTAACTCCTAGTAAGTGCAAAGCTTCCATGGTAGCTGTTGAGGGTGTGGCCAGCATGTTTCTGGCAGTTACCACATGAACACATAGTTAACTTAGGTGCACTTAACGTCATTCATAGAGATAGTGCTAAGTGCTAACTGCTATCTGGACAGCGTACAGCAATTGTCTTTGTGCTAACAACAATGTGCTCACCATGCCCACGCTCTATCCCTAGCCCAACTATTCCCTGCCCCATTGTGCAATATGCAGTTATCATGCCGAGCCGCGCTACCGCTGATTCCAGTGGCGGGCTTAAGAGGGAGCATGGCCCAGCAGCAGACCATGTGCTTTGGCACAGATGTACTGCTGCCTCTGACTCCCCACCAATATAACTCCGGGGGTTCAGAAGTGGCAGGTCATGTGTGCAAAAGCATATGGCCTGCCGCCGAGCCTAGTCATCCCCCCCCTGCTGCCGGAATCAGCAGCAGTGGTGGGCAGCAGCGTGGCATGGCTCAGCATGGGGGGGGAAAGATGGTGTGGCTTGGTGCCCGGTGGCGGGGGGGGGGGGCGGTAGGCCATGTGTGCCAAAGCACATGGCCTGCTGCCCACAGAGATCTGCTGCCTTAGGCGGCTGCCTAGCCCACCTAGTGAACAGGCCAGACTTGGCAGTTACCTTGGGAATTAGCATGCTGTCATACGGAAACAGCTGCCATGCCCTAAAACATGATTTAACCACTTAGTGGGCTTTAGTTAAAGCGTCCCTAAGACTTTCTCTGTTTGATGTGGCCAAACAACTTTTGCAATCTCTATGTCCTACTGTGCCTAAGGTAATGGCTCAGTTGTAAAGCTGACACTCGAGGAAGGGGGTTGGTGCTTGCTTCATCTGAAGGCTTGTTTTTGGTTCCTGCAAACATGTAAAATAATTAAGATCCATTTCAGTTTTTATATTTTCAAAGCTAATCTAGCTCTGAGAAAAATTCCACCTTGCAGTCTGCTCAAAGATTTCTTCTGACTGACTAAAATATCAGCAGGAAGTCACAAGTGACTGAAATGGGACCTCTCCATAAATATATGAGAAATCATTGTAGGGGTTACCAAGACAAAATGTGTTTACTATAGGGGTATTATAGAAGCCCTATTTGTAAGATGGACATCTGAAAGTGGGCATATAGACATGCGAAGCTTGGAAATGTCCTCAGGGCCACATTGGAGGAGTGGCCTAGTGGTTGGGGCAAGGTACTTCAGGCCGGAAGGTCGGGGGTTCATATCCCACTAGAGGACAGCAACCTTGGGCCGGAAGGACTGGGGTTTCTAGTCCCACAGGTGCTCCTTGTGGTCTTGGGCAAGCCACTTAACCCTCCATAGCCCATGTTCCCTGTAAAATAGTTATCTCCAAGTTATAATGCCCTGTTCAATGTAATTTCAGTTTGTTCAATGTAAACCGCACTGATGCAGAATAGCGCGGTATATAAGAGAAAATAAATAAATAAATAAATAAATTATAAGTGGGCTATACAGACATCCCCAGGGCGAGAATGTCCATGTAGCACGGGGGCATGATGGAGGTGTGGCATGAGTGCAGCAAGGGAGATGCACATCATGGTGCAATTTCAGAATGGCACGTCTGGCCTTGATTGTTGAGACGTCCATGTCCATACCTACTTCTAACCATGAATAAGATGAAAAAAGTGCTTGTTTCATGCATGTAATGCTTCTAGACGGAAGAGCAAAATGTGTTTTCTTTGCCACAGTTAATATTTCCTGTCTGAAGAAATCTGCATGTAAATGCATACACCAAACATATTACTAGCCTGCTACCATATATCTGAATATCTGAAATGGCAGGTTGGGATATGCAAGTCTCAGCATGGTCACCCCCCCCCCCCCTTCTGAAATACCCCTGCCAACATGTCCAAGTGTCTGGTTCTGAGTCTGTGCAACTTGGAGACATCCATATTTGTGAAATGGCCTACACCTGTGCATGTACCCAGCCTTGTAACTTGTCTTGAGCTACTACGGGCAAGGCATGAGCTAAATACTAATATAAATACATATACCCTAGAGGAGATATGATACAGACTTTTGAATACTTGAAAAATACTGAAGGACAAATAAATCCTTTGAGAATGAGGGGAAGTGTCAGAATCAAAAGCAACGGCAGGAAATATTTACTCACAGAAAGAGTAGTGGATGCCTGGAATGTCCTCTCAAAATAGGTTGTGGAAGCAGAAACAGTACCGGAATTCAAAGAGCAGTGGATCCCTAAAGGGCAAAAAATTGGTCACCAAGAATGGAGTGTTTGGCTCCCGATCCGTTTCCACATCAGTTCAAACTTCTCCTGCTGACCTATAAGTGCATTCACTCTGCAGCTCCTCACTATCTTTCCTCTCTTATCTCTCCCTATATCCCTCCTCGGGAACTCCGCTTTTCTAGCAAATCACTCCTATCTGTGCCCTTCTCTTCTATTGCTAACTCCAGACTTCGCTCCTTTCACCTTGCTGCTCCTTATGTCTGGAAGAAACTACCCGAGTCTGTACGTCAGGCGCCTTCTCTGACCCTTTTCAAATCCAGGCTGAAAACTCACCTCTTGCAGCTGCTTCCGGATCTTGACTCATCTGATCTCCTTTGTGCTTCCTTAGCATCCCCCCTAGTTGTATCCCTGCCTACACCTTCTGTGTTGTCTGTCTTGACTAGATTGTAAGCTCTGATGAGCAGGGACTGTGTCTTACGTGTCTGTGCAGCGCTGCGTATGCCTGGTAGCACTATAGAAATGCTCAGTAGTAGTAGTACTCAACTTAAAACAGATGAGAAATGGTTGCTTCACTTCTCTTAAGAAACCATGGGATAAGTAACCTACACCGCGCAGCAGGTACAGCCTATAAAGAAAACTCCCCATGAAGCACCACTTCATGGTTGTGCCTGTGGGTGGATTCCCTGGCTATATGGGAGTGGGCCCTGCCCGGGACCCTAGGCTGAATGGTTGCAGAAAGAATGACAACTTGGCAGGTCCCATGGTGAGCCGGGAACTAAATCCGGTGCAATATGATTGAGAATTGTTGAAAACCAAAAGCAAACTGTATTGCATGGCAGGCACAACCCCTCCCCATCCCCCCCTCACAAAAAAGACAGGAAGAAAATACCCTGTACTGTGCCACAGGTTCTGCCCCAGCAGCCCTACAGGGCAGACTGGATGGGCCATCTCAGTCTTTATCTGCCATCATCCACTATGTTACTTTGTTAAGAAAGGATGAGACAAGCACAGAAGATGTCCGAGTAGCTGGATTCATATGTTGTTCCTTATGTTCTTATGCTGGAAACAGGCTTGCAAAGACCACTCTGTGCAGCACTAAAGAGGGGCAAAGTTTCATTACAACTTTTTAGATCTTACTGTCCTATCTTACTGAAATTTAGAGCAAATAATAAAGGGATGTGCTGTCATTTTGAAATGACATGCAATAATCCACAATATTTGTTTTTATTATTTTGTGTTACTTCCCATATGAAACGGCACTGTTGCTCGTTTTCTTTAGGTTCATGCTAAAGCATTTCAGAACATCCTAGTTGCAAAATCTTGTAGAGGTCTGTTGGAAAGCCAGATGTGTGTTGTGAAAACTGCATGCATATTGCAAAGCATATAAAGGCATATTTCAGAAAGGTTGTTTATGTGGCTGCTGTGATATCCAAGGGAAAAGTCTGCAATTCTATGTCAGTTTTCAAAGAGAGGGTGGGCACATGTAAGTCCGATCTAAAACCAACATATCTCTGCCCCTCATGCTAGATGTGTGTTAAATCAGACTAGGCATTGCAGGTAAATATGGTGATGGGCATTCATGTGCAGTGGAAGGTGCTATTTTATAAACATGCCCGTGTGAAAAGAGGTGAAGGAACCCTGATGACCGTGCACGTGTAAATGTCGGCACACACATGTGCATCCTGGCCATTTTGAAACTGGACATCCCACTGCTTTTCTGCAATTAGAGATAATTCAGTGTTTACCAAAGTAGCATGTGGGAGGGGAAATAAACATTGGGGGATTAAGACGGATGTCTCCCTTATTACCTCCTGTAAAGGGCTGGCTGAAATGAGCACTTTCTAATAAACAAAACATGCTGGGGCATAGATGTAAATACAGGCATGGATAATTTCCATCACCCATGTGCACCCCTACATGAACTTGGGGCTACATGTGTATCTTTTCACTCTGTCTAAACCACACCCCCAACACACCCTTGACACTCCCCTCCCTTTCATGTGATTAAAACAAAACACTGGTCAACATTGAAATCGTTACTGACTTTAAAAGGCCCTAATCTGTAGTATCTTGGTGAGCTGAACACGAATATAACATTAAAAAATTTTTATTGGCTCTCGTTTTGAAGATATTACATGTAGTTCATTTTTGACATTTCACCGTGTAAATGTATCCAGTAGGACATCAACAACATCCCAAATCAGCCTTGAATGATGTAATATTGCATCACATTGCATAATACCAGCATGAACACATCATCCAGAGTTGATTGCATCATTTTCTGATGCAATGCAATACTACTGCCAGATGGCTGCTGAAGCCATCTGACGTCAGCAGTGTACTATACGCAGTCGGAAAGGTTGAGCATATTTCAGACTGTGTGCGAGACAGTTTAAGCTATTGCTACATGTAACTTTTATTAATCATATAATTTTAGCCATTTAGGTATAATACAGAACAGTAATGCCGCGAAAGTGCGTTTATACCGTTGACAATTTCTGCTACATTTGTGGGGAAGTGACATTTGCCAACCAGAAGAAAAGTATCACTTCTCAACTGAAGAAGGCATATCATCTTTACTTCGGATGCAAGATTGGTGACCAAGACAAGCCTTGGGCCCCGCATATATGCTGCGCTACATGTACAACACAGCTTTCACAGTGGTTTAATTGCAAAAGACCATCCTCACGTCCTACACCCTACTCCACCCCACCCAAAATCCAACACCATAAAGAAAATGACTAGCTCTACCACCATATCCCCTCTCTTATTTATTATTGGTACTGATCACACATCTTATTGATTAAACCTCTTATAAATATGTTGAAACCAAGCTATACTATATGTATAATTTCTCACCATACTATATGTATAATTTCTCACCATACTCCATGAATAATTACTCTGTAATTAGTTACCCCTGTTACCTCCAGGTTATCTCGTCCATGTTCAATGTAAAAACTCAATTGTCGTATGACATTGCAGTATGTTTTTTGTTCAATTGTAAACCGCACTGATTTTAATAGCATGGTATATAAGAGAAGTAAATAAATAAATGCCGTTTGCAGTCCCCATGTTGTGGAGAGAGCTAAGCAACCACATAAATGACTGTTACTTCTGCTTGGTTCCTCCTCTTTCCAGTGGAATAACGAAGCAAAAGAAGTCAAGCATAGTCTACCCAAACATTTCGTCTGCATTGAGACCAGTTCCACATGGTGAGGGACTTCCTATTCCAGAACCTCCATCAGAATATTCTCTTGATTCATCTGATGAGGACAAGGGTGAGCCGATCTGTTCTTCTCCTGGTCCGTCAGCATGCAGTGACCCAGATTTTCACTGGGATGCATTATCAACTCCACACAGAATAACACAGGAAGAACTAAATGACCTGGTTCGTGATTTGGACTTATCCAAGAACAAGGCAGAATTGCTAGGATCAAGACTCCAACAATGGAATCTTCTAGAAGAAGATATCAACATTACTCCATATCGAAAGCACCACCAGCAGTTGGAGCCTTTCTTCAGAAAGGAAAGTAATCTGGTATTCTGTTCCGATATTGAAAGCCTCATGAATGCCTTAAAAATCACTCATGACCCACAAGACTGGAGGCTATTTATAGACTCTTCGAAACTGAGTCTGAAGGCTGTGCTTTTGAACAATGGAAACAGTCTTCCATCTATTCCAGTAGCGCATGCCGTTCACATGAAAGAGACATACGATAACTTAAAGCATCTACTGACTTCCATTAACTATAACAAGTACAGCTGGCACCTCTGTGGTGACTTGAAGGTAGTTGTACTTTCAATGGGACTGCAGCAGGGATATATAAAATACATGTGTTTCTTATGTGAGTGGGATAGCCGAGCAAGGGATTGGCACTACTTGCGGAAGGAATGGAATCGCAGACAAAATGTAACAGTTGGAGAGAAGAATATCCAGCACCCAGCTCTGGTTGAGGCTCACAAAATCCTGCTACCACCCCTTCACATCAAACTAGGTTTGATGAAAAACTTCATGAAAGCATGGACCGCACTTTGCCAGCTTTCCAATACCTGCATGAAAAATTCCCTCGACTCAGCGAAGCAAAGATTAAACAGGGAGTTTTTGTGGGTCCTCAGATTCGAGAGCTCTTCAAAGATGACCGGTTCAACAACTTGCTGCAGGGTGATGCGAAACAAGCATGGAATGCTTTTCGCCTAGTGTCAACAAACTTTCTCAGGAATGTTAGGGCAGAAAACTACAAGGAACTAGTAGAAGACATGTTGATGCAGTATCAGAAACTTGGCTGCAATATGTCTCTAAAAATCCATTTCCTTGATTCCCATCTCGATTTCTTTCCTGAGAACTGTGGTATGGTTAGTGATGAACAGGGCGAATATTTTCACCAGGATATCGCAACGATGGAGCAAAGATACCAGGAAAAATGGTCCACTACAATGCTGGCTGACTACTGCTGGACACTCCCCAGAGAAGCTCCCGAACAGCTGTACAAGAGACAGGCGAGAAAATCTAAGAAATAGTCTATGACTTGGTTTTTTACAGGTATTAACCGAAGGCCTATTATATTTACTATTGACATGCATTTCGTGAAGTAAACATTAATTCCTGTAGACTACAAAAAAACTAGAGCCAACTTTGCAATTTCGCTGTCATATTCGTGTTCAGCATATAAAAATTGATAAGAAATGACTATTTTTATTTCAGTAACATGACTTTTGTAAACATTTGTTGACCAGTGAAGGGCAGACAAATGTACGTGTAAATTTTGACCTTTCTAAAATGACCATTTCATCGTGGACATGATTTGTACTTGTGAGTGGTTATATTCACATGTGCAAATCATGAAGAGGGCTTCCAAAATAACCTCCATAGATTACTGTAAAATTGTAGAATGCTAAAAAGAAACAAACAATATACATGAGAAAATAGAATGTAAATGAGATAAAACTGAAATGAAATGACATAACATAAATGAAATTACTTTCTATGCATACCTCTAAAATAAACACGAGGTGCAGATTTTGTAGATGATCTGAAACGGAAACCATAAGGAGGTGTGCAGTGTTGATACGTGAATATTGAGCAAGGTAGGGCCAATTGTCACATCAAAGCTTTTGACTAAAATGGATAGGTTGAGCATCAAAGAACTGACAGACAAAAAACAGAGAAAGAGATGGTTTGGGAATACTGGGAGATGCAGGGAAATACCAGACTGCAGTTTTCTAGGTTTCAACCTCAAAAAGCATGATTGAGTCTCATCTGCAGAGCAGAGCAGCACCATTTTCCAAGACTGCACATGTGGGGATCATTTCTGCCCCTTTAACAAACCCACACAAATGCCTGTCCTGGGGAGGTCCTGGGAAGTGTATATATATAAGTATGAGCTAACTGCTCGTTTGGATTTGGGGTTTGCACGAACGATTGATGGGGCAAGTGTGTTTACCTTTCTGGTGATTAAAACCACCTGAAACATTTTTTTTTTAAATTTCATTTGGCTCCTTAATTGGCTCTTCCTGGACATCCAGTTTTTAAAAATCTGACACTCAGAGAACCCTGAATGATGCTGCTCTTTTTTAAACGTGTTTCTTACTAAAATGGCTGTTCCGTCTGGAGGCACCCACACTTGCACATGTATTTCCGATGTCCTTATATGTATTTTACATTCAGTGATCCTACTGTAAAATACTCAGAGAATTCTGCACATCTTGACATTGATGCTCACTATCCACCCTAGACACCATCTGCAAAATTGCTCTTGTAGATGTATTTTCAAATTTTTGCGTGCATGTTTCCAGAAAAAATCACCCTGCAGAAAAATCAGCTGCAACTGACAGCACCTTACTTTGTACCACTGTGAGTTTTAAAGCAAACTACATTGGCACTTTTGCTGTGAAACCTGGTTCAAAGACTTTGTCCCAACGCAGACAGTCTATTCTATAGATAGTGGTCTGGAAACCATGACCATGCGGTGTGTATGAACTCCACTAGAGGGAGCCCTGCCTATAGTAATCTGTGCAGGAGCTTCCTAAGGTCTGAGCGGCTTCTGTAAATGCTTTTCCCCTGCTGCACCTGTTCATTTGTTTTCGGTGAGTATTACATAGAATATAACTAATCATCCAAAGATATTTATACACATAAATCACAGAACACTGCATACCTTTTACAACGAGAAAAAATGGAAGCAGCAGCAGCCTTTAAAGTCTTTGAAATGCTAGTCTGGTAAAAGTGTAGCAGGCTGTATGGTACATTTTATATTCAAAAGAAAATTGCATTAGAGACTTTCACTTTTTTTATTTCTCTTGACCACAAATTACTCATAATCAGCCATAACAAGGTCATTTAATAGCTGAAGGCTCCGTTCTTCCTGAAGCCAGACATTGTGCAAGGGAACTGGGCAACAGAAGAGCGACGTTGCTTTTGCATTTATATGGTGAGCTCCAGCAGCGCTGAAGTATAGAGAAATAAATGGAATCCATTTGGCTCATTTGCCATTCATTGCCGAACACAGAAAAAGGGCCTTTTTGCTGAGAGACCTACTGTGATGTTTTTAGCTCACTTCATACTTGCTCCATTGTAACATTCTGTACTGATGTTCCCGCGGCTCAGGGACAACAGAAGCGCTGATGGTATGTTTTGTTTTCAGAACTATGCCAATGCAATTAAAACATACAGAAGCCATCTTTTAAGATGCTATGACATTGCTTTCTGTTTTCACTTACATAAACATGTTGCATTTACAGGGCAATAAGCTTAAGATAAGGTGCCTGAAATGTCCATGATGCACCATAGGTGATGATGTCCTTTTATTCTGAGGGCGGCGTGCAGGCAGCAGTAAATGCCACAAGCAAAAGCTTGCTTTGTAGAAGAGTGCAGCATTTGGTAAATAAAGGGGATTGTTTTAGAAGCTGGGTCTGTAGATGTCCTCAGTGCAAGAACATCCAAATCGGAACCAGAACGAAGTGTGGGCGTGGCCACGGCATTCCCAAGAACTTGGACGTCCTCGACTGACTTCATCCTGGATGGCCAGCACTGCGGGCACAAAATAGACATCTGAAACGTGGGTTTTATCAGGCAGATATCTGGAGGGGGTGGAGAAGGAGGAACACTCATATCCTCTTTATTTTATAGTTTGACAGAAAACACTAGTGGAGAAAGGGGGCTCATGTTATCCTTTTGTCACATTGCAGGACATCCCCCTCTGCAACATTGCTTGAGATGGACATCCCTGCTGCATGGTTTCATAGTGGGGATGTATCTATATGAATGCCAGTTTGGGTTTCCACATCGAAGGCATCTATGTTTCTATAATTGGGCCAAAACATAGACATCCCTGCACGCTCTGCCTTGAAGCTCCCAGAATGCACTTTGATGTCCTTTCTAAAATGCCACGTCACATGTTTTATCAAAGTCCTCAAGTAAACAAGATATATGATTCAGAGTTATCTACTTTCTCGGGGGTTACGGTCAACTTTCTAATGATTTTATAATAATTTTTTTTTTCATCAGGTGTATGTGGAAAGGGATTTTGCTCCCTCTACTAAGTCTGTGCATCTCCCAGAGGAGAGCAGACTCACTGAGAAGGGAGAAGGGCAGAAAAGAACCATGTACTATGGTGCTCCCCCCCTACAAGTGAGCATCATGGTGCAGTCCAAGGAACAGGTCAGTGTGAGAGTCTGAGGAAGGTGAGATTGAGCAGGGCATTGCCTCCTGGCTCTCCGTAGATTGGGAAAGAAGTCCTATCTCCGGTTCCCACTTGGATTTGGAGCTACAGAGGAAAGAAGCGTTTTTCTCTCTCTACTGTCCTGTGGTGGATGTAGAGGAGTTCCTGTAGTGGTGCTTATGGCATTCTAGAGAATCACTGTACTGAGGAGCAAAGGCATACTATGGGTCACCACCAGGGGCCAATGTTTACATTCATGTTCCTCCCCTTCCCATACACATATTACCTATCGCTCTCTTCCCTCCCCCTAGGTGTTGTAATCCCAGATGACAGTGGCTGATAGTGTAGTGTGCCTAGTTCTTAAGAGCATAAGAATATAAAAAATGCCATACTGGGTCAGATCAAGGCCCATCAAGCCCAGTATCCTGTTTCCAACAGTGGCCAATCCAGCTCACAAGTACCTGTCAGATTCCAAAAAAAGGACACAGATTCCACAATGCTTATCCTGCGGTAAGCAGTAGATTTCCCTGGTCCTCTTTAATAATGGTTTATGAACTTTTCTTACAGGAACTTGTCCAAACCTTTTTTAAACCCATCTACACTTACAGCTTTTACTACATCCTCCGGAAACAAATTCCAGAGTTTGATTACACGTTGAGTAAAAAAAATGTCTTCTTTTATTAGGGCTAAATGGGCTACACTATAGCTTTATTGAGTGCCCCCTAGTCTTTTTACTTTTTAAAGCAATAAACAACTAATCTACTTTTACCCATTCTACTCCATTCATTAATTCATAGGCCTCTATCATATCTCCCCTCAGCTGTCTCTTTTCCAAGTTGAAGAGCCCTAACTTTTGAAGACTCTCCTCACAGGAGTATCCTTCCATTCCTTTTACCATTTTGGTGGCTCTTCTCTGTACCTTTTCTAATTCTAATTCTGCTAGATCCTTTTTAAGATATGATGACCAGAATTGCACACAATATTCAAAGTGCAGTCACACCATGGAACAATACAGAGACATTATAATATCCTTTGTTTTATTCTCCATTCCTTTCCTTATGATTCCTAGCATTCTATTTGCATTCTTGGCCACTGCTGCACACTGGACAGAGGGTTTCAGCATATTGTCCACGATGATGCCTAAATCATTTTCCTGGGTGATGGTTCCTAATGTGGAATCTTCGATTGTGTAACCACAGTTTGTGTTGTTCTTTCCTAAGTATATAACTTTGCACTTGTCCATAT
Source organism: Ichthyophis bannanicus (assembly GCA_033557465.1). Classification (NCBI taxonomy): domain Eukaryota; kingdom Metazoa; phylum Chordata; class Amphibia; order Gymnophiona; family Ichthyophiidae; genus Ichthyophis; species Ichthyophis bannanicus. Next base: position 554,364,652 of record CM066033.1, read on the forward strand.
TAAATTTAATCTGCCATTTGAGCATCTAGTCTTTCAATTTATCAAGATCCTCTTCTATTTTTCACAATCCGCTTGTGTTTTAATAACTTTGAATAATTTTGTGGCATCTGAAAACTTGATCACTTTACTCGTTATTCGCATTTCCAGATCATTTCTGAAGATGTTAAAAAGCAGTAGGCTCATCACAGATCCCTGGTGTGCTCCACTATTCACCTTTCTCATTGAGAAAATTGGCCATTTAGCCCTACTCTCTGCTATCTTTTAACCAGTTCCTGATCCACAATAGTACACTGCCTTCTATCCGATGACTTTTTAATTTCGCCAAGAGTCTCTCATGGGGGACCTTGTCAAAGGCTTTCTGAAAATCCAGATACACTATATCGACTGGCTCACCTTTGTCTACCTGTTTATTCATACCTTCAAAAACATAAAACAGATTAGTAAGATAAGACTTTTCTTGGCTAAATCTATGTTGGCTTTCTCCCATTAAATCATGACTATACATGTTCAGTAATTTTATTCTTTATAATGGTTTAAGAACATAACATAATAATATAAGATATGCAATACTGGGTCAGACCAAGGTCTATCAAGCCCAGTATCCTGTTTCCAACAGTGGCCAATCTAGGTCACAAGTACCTAGCAGTTTCCCCAAAAGACACAGGTTCCTCAATGCTTGTATTGGAGGAAGCAGTGGATATCCCGGGTCCCCTTTAATAATGGTTTATGGGCCTTTTCTCCAGGAACTTTTCCAAACCTTCCAGAGTTTGATTACACATTGAGTGAAAAAATATTTTCTCTTATTAGTCTTAAATAGGTTACCCTGTAGCTTCATTGCATATCCCCAAGTTTTTCTATATTTTGATGGTGTGAACAATCGATCTACATTTACCCTTTCCACTCCATACATTAATTTATAGATCTCTATCATATCTCCCCTCAGATGTCTTTTTTCCAGCTTGACGAGCCCTAATCTTTTTAGCCTCTCTTCATAGGGGTATACTTCCTTTCCCTTTTTATTTATTTGTATTTATTGAGGCGTTTTTGTTTACCATTTTGGTGGCTCTCTTCTGTATCTTTTCTAATTCTGTTATATCCTTTAAAAGATATGGCGACCAGAATTGCACACAATATTCAAGGTGCGGTCGCACCATGGAACGACACAGAGGCATTATAATATTCTTTTTTTATTTTCCATTCCTTTCCTTATGATACCTAGCATTCTATTTGCTCTCTTGGCCGCCACTGCACACTGAGTGGAGGGTTTCAACATGTTATCCATGATGACGCCTAAATCTTTTTCCTGGGTGATGGTTCGTAATGTGGAATCTTGCATCGTGTAACCATAATTTGGGTTGTTCTTTCCTAGGTGCATAACTTTGCACTTGTCCACATTAAATTTCATTTGCCATTTGGATACCCAGTCTGCCAATTTATAAAGGTCATTTTGCAATTTTTCACAATCCTCATGGGTTTTAACAACTTTGAATAGTTTTGTGTCATCTGCAAATTGATGACCTCACTCGTTATTCCCATTTCACGGTCATTCATGAACATGTTAAAAAGCAGCGGACCCAGCACAGATCCCTGGGGTACTCCACTATTCACCTTTCTTCATTGGGAAAATTGGTCATTGGGCGAGATGCCACTAACAAGAAGAAGGGGCTAGAGACGTGTCTGGCCTGCAATTGACTCCTCTTTCCTGCTGTCAGCTAAGATCAAATAGCAAAGTGCAAATAGGGAAGTAGAGAGGTGAGAGAGGTGCCACCCTCCCCCTGTTTTGAACTGCAATGCCATCCCCCCCCCCCTGCTGCCGCTGATTCCGGTGGCAGGTAATTAGGCTCAGCGGCAGCACCCGCGGCAGGCCATATGCTGAAGCACATGCCTGCCGCTGCCAGAATAAGTGCGTTGGGGGGAAGGGGAGAATGGCACAGCAGAGGGGCGGCGCATGGCTTTGCATGGGGGGAAGGGCGGCACAGTGCACGTGTGGAGGTGGCACGATATAAGGGGGGATGGCACAGCTGGGGCTTCTGCCTAGGGTGGCAGAAACCCTTGGGCCGGCCCTGTGAACAGTACTTATGCAAAGTGGGCAGAGGCACTGATAGATACTTAGAATCAGAGCCCAAGTTCACAGAGTCCCCAACCAAAAATTTAATTATTGGAGCAATGCCAGGTTCGGGGAGCTGAGGGGGCATGGTGTAAATCACAGTGAGATGGATAGAGGACAGTATTTTAAGGTATTTCATGAGTATAGGTTGCAATGCCCCCACCATGCCCCCATTCAGCCTTGGACGTCCCTAGAGCTGGCTTTTAAAATGCCTGTGGAGAAGTCTCTATGCCCATTTTTGGACATCCAAAGCACGAATAGGGTTACCAAAATGACTCCCATAGTATATATTAGATAACTGAAAAGCCTAAGGTTTTATATATAACAAAAGCTCTTAAAATAAAAAGAGCTGACAAGTACCTAGTATATGGGAAGTTTAAGAAACAAAGATTTTTAACACTGGCAAAATTCTCCATAGATTCCAACTGTCTATGCACAACCAAAGGATCTTCTACAAACGTGGAAACCCACTTGAAGAGGAACCACTTGCGATTCCAATTTATCACATACAGTTCCCAAAACATTAACTTATGATCATGTTCAGCAAGTTATGAGACTGTTTCAATAGAAAACACTGAAATCTGCTCCAAGGATCCGCTAAGGGCTAACTCCTTTCGTGACACTACTTCCCAGATATCTTTTAAGGGATATGTACTTTTCGGCAAAAAACATCACAGCAGCCAAAAATGATGGCATTTGAATGGCTTTAGGGAGAGGGAGCATGCCCCCCTTCCACCCTGCAGATAGTAATGGAAAGTTCCCATTTCCTTGGGACAGAGAAGGAACCACTGATGGCTTACCATCCTCACGGGAGGCATTAATAATTCTGTCAAGTTAATCAGATGAGCCAGATGCGGTCATATCACCCACTATATCGAAAGCCTCAACAGTAGTCACGGAGGATTCCAATTCACTCCTCTGGGATGTTACCTTTAAATGCTGATCCATAGTATCTACCACTTTTGCCGATTTCTTCCCAAGCAGTGAGCCTCTCCTCTTCCTTTATGGCTCCATAGGCCCACAAAAGATCCCAGATTGTGCTCTTCTGCTCTGAAGGGGCATGGCCTGCCCCTTTGGGCCTGCCCCTCCAGGCATGTATCCATAGCTGCTGGTCTTATAAGGCCCCTCCCTTATGTCACCTATGCAGGCTCCCAAGTGCCAAGGTCAAGATGGTCACAGAAGCAGTAGCGGGTAGTGCAGCAGTCCTCCTGCAAAGTGAATTACTAATTGAATGTCATTTGCAAACAGATGAGGGCTCATTCCATCATGCCCGGACATACAGAGGGGGTCGCGATTCTGATCCCACGGGGTACGTCTAGCCCCACAGGATCAGAATCGTGATCAGTCCTGTACGTGCAGGCTGGGACTGCGATTCAGCCCATCCTGCATGTACACGACAAGCCCGACTAACTCAGTCAGGGCTTTTAAATGGAGCCGTGGCACCATGGCCTGTGGTTGCCATGGTACCGCAGCTCCATTTAAAAGCTGCAATGCCGGCTGCTGGAACAAACTGTTTATTCTGCACAACACGACCCCTGATTTGGCCTCACAGGGCCAGAGTCGGGCTGCGGGGAATGCTCTCTGCCCCTTGCCATCCTTTACCGGCCCTGGACCCGCCGATCCCCGATGTCCAGGGAAGTTATTACACCTCACAGGTGGAATAACTTCCCTGTTCAAGTTGCAGGCTCCGGACGTACAGGGCCAACATTAGAAATGACCCTGTATGTCCGGGGCCGGCAACCGCCCACTACCTGCCCTAACGCCACCCCTGATCCTCCCCTTTCCCGCCCCCATCTAGCTTTCCCATACAACTGGCAGGGAAGCTAGATGCTGGCGGGAGGGGGCACGAATAGTGGGGATGTCCATCCCTGCTATTTGTGGCACAGAATCGGGCCCATGGCATTTAAATCCAAACTGGTCAACTAACGAAGACACGGGACCCAAAAATATATTTAAAAGGAATGGGGAAAAAATTGATCTTTGAGGCAGTCCACACTTCAAAGTCACAGAATCTGAAAGCTCGCCATTCCATGCTACCACTTGAGTCCTGCTTGACAAATGAGATTTAAACCAAGCAATACTGGAATCCACCATTTCTATATTGTGTAGCATTTGTAACAGTAATCTGTGATTAACTGTGTGAAACGTTGCTGTGAGGTTGAAAGAAATAATAAGTGAATCATAGCCCCTATCAACGTCCAATATAATGTCATACATCATAGATACTAGGATTCTCTTGGTCCCATGTCATTTGCCGAACCTTGATGGGGAAGGAAATAAAACCCCATTTTCCTCATAAAATTCAACACATTGACAATTTCTCAATAAACTTACTTATACAGTCTAGGTTAGATTCTGGCCTATAAGCTGAAGGATCTTACTAAATGCAAGATAAAATGCATTTCTATATCTTTGTTGAGTAGGCATTTTATTTTTCCAGTCAAGTTAGTCCCAGTCTCTCTTTTCTACTTTCTTCTGTCTTTCTTCTCCTAACTCTTTCTAGGGTTTGCTGTCAATGTGCCATTTCTCCCCTCTCCTCCTTTCTTCTTCTATTCCTCCCCTTCATCATTTCTCCATTTCTTTCTTTTCTGCCTCTCTATCCAGTCAAACTTCACCTTTTCTTCTCACCTTCCAGTCCTCAGTCTCTCAGTTCCTACCTTTCACTGTCCTAGCAGTTTTCCATTTCCTTCCTAACCCATCTCTCCATCTTTTCCCTAGTTCTTCTATTCCTAATCTCTAAATGCTTCCCAGCCTCTTATTCCATAATGTCTTTCATTGACTCCCCATTTCCACCCTCTCTACTAACTCCTTCCCCAGCCTCATCTGTTTTCCTTTGTCTCTCATCCACTTACCAGCTCTGGCTCCTTCCTTATTGATTATCCCCTCCCTGCCTTCAATCCCTTGCTTCTGTCTCTTATCCTCACTCAGTCCCCAAGTACCCAGTTTTATCATTTCCCAGTTCTACTTGCATCCTCTCACATCTGCTTGCCAACCTGCCCCATATCTCTCCCACATGGTTCGAACAAGCCAAGCCCCTTTCTTTCTCTCCCCCAATCCATCCAGCAACTCCTCTTTCTCTCCCCATCCATCCAGCATTGCCCCCATCTGTTCAGCATCTCCCCTTTCTCTCTTCTCCTGCTATCCAGCATCTCCCCTTTATCTGACCTCCTAGAAAGCACTGGCAAGTTAGATTCAAGGCATTGATTAGGCAGACAAAGAGAGAATTTGAAAAGAAACTTGCTGTGGAAGCAAAAACTTATGATAAAAAATTGTTTCAGCTATATTCAAAAATAAGAAGCCTGTGAGAGCAAGTTGGACCATTATGTTTATGTTTATGTTTATGTTTATTTAAAATTTGATATACCGCCCAACACCAGAGGCACCTGGGCGGTTTACAATAAAACAATATAAAACAAGTTAAAAACAGGCTGCATGAAAAGGAAAAGAACGCCAATAAAATTGATAGGACAGGGTAGAAAAGAAAGACACTAAAAGAACAGTAAACACAGTACAACATTAGAGGGGTGCAACATCATGAAACGGGGGGAGGGTGGATAGTGGAGGGGGAGGGGGAAACCATGGTTGGAAGGTTAAATGCTAGACTGAAGAGGTGGGTCTTAAGTTGTGACTTGAAGGATAGGTATGACTCTTCTGCGCGAAGTGGGGGGGGGGGGGGGAGGGAATTCCAGAGGCTTGGGGCTAAGAAGTAAAAAGCAGAAGAACGAGTGGAGACAAGGTGGGCCTGAGAGGGGGAGGGAAGGGACAGACGATTTGTGTGAATAGCACGGAGCAAACGGTGGGGAGGGCGAAAGTAGATCAGATCAGCAAGATAGGAGGGGGAACCAGTGCGAACAGCTTTGTGAGTAAGAATAAGAATTTTATACTGGATACGAAAGGGGATAGGCAACCAGTGGTGATGAAGAAGGAGTGGGTAACGTGATCAAAACGAGAGGCGTGAGCTAGAAGACGAATAGCAGAATTCTGAACACGTTGAAGACGGGACAATTAGATGATTGAGGAATAAAAGGGACACTAAGAGAGGACAAGGTTATAATAGAGAGACCACATGAATTCTTTTCTTTGGTCTTTACTGAGGGGAGATACGCCAGCAAAGATATTTAAAGATGATGATTCGAAGGAACTGAAACAAATCTCAGTGAACCAGTAAGATGTAATAGGACAAATTAACAAACTAGAGAGTAGTAACAAATATAGTAACATAGTATATGATGGCAGACAAAGACCAGTATGGTCCTTCTAGTCTGCCCAGTAAGGTGACTAGAGTATTTGTAACTGCAGCTCCTATGCCTGTGTTTAGGGTTTTACCTGCTACTCTGTGCAGGTCACCACCCTCTATGCCTGTGTTTAGGGTTGTACCTGCTGCTCCATGTAAGTCAGCACCCTTCTATTTATTGAAGTATAAAAGATATTTAAGTTTGCTTTGATTTCAAGCTCTTGCTATAAAGGGATCCACTGTGTCTGTCCCATGCCATTTTGAATTCCATCACTGTATTTGCCCCCACCACTTACATCGGGAGGACATTCCAAGCATCCACCATCCTTTCAGTGAAAACATATTTCCTGTTGTTTTTAAGTTTACCTTCTTGCAGCTTCATTTTATACCCTCTAGTTTTATAGCTTCCTCTTCTTTGAAAAAGGTTTGTCTTCATTGATACTGTTTAAGTATTTAAAAGTCTGAATCACATCTCCCTGTTCCACCTCTCCTCTAGGGAATACATATTTAGGTCTTCAAGTCTCTTCTCATACATCTTCTGGTGCAGGCTCCAAATCATTTTGGTTGCTTTCCTCTGAACCGTTTCAAATCACCTGGACTGGATAGTATACATCCTAGAGCGCTGAAAGAACTCCAAAATGAAATTGCATACCTACAGTACTATTAGTGTATCTGGATTTTCAGAAAGCATTTGAAAAAGTACCTCATGAGAGATGCCTGAGGAAATTTAAAAGTCATGGGATAGGAGGCAATGTCCTGTTGTGGATTAGGCCCATTATTAAGTGATAGAAAACAGAGAGTAGGGCTAAATTGTCAATTTTCTTGATGGAGAAAGCTGACTACTGGAGTGCCTCAGGGATATGTACTGGGGTTGGTGCTTTTTAACACATTTATAAATGACCTTAAAATGGGAATGAGTGAGGTGATCAAATTTGCAGATGATACAAAAGTATTCAAAGTTGTTAAATAACAGGAGAACTGAGAGAAATTGCAAAGGACTTTGTGAGACTGGGCATCCAAATTGCAGATGAAATGTAATTTGGACAAGTGCAAAATGATGCATGTAGGGAAGAGCAAACCAAACCAAACGATATAGGTGTCATCGTGAATAATATGTTGAAATCCTTTCCTCAATGTGTGCCAGCAACCAAAAAAGAAAATTGAATGTTAGGAATTATTAGGAAAGGAATGGAGAATAAAAGAAAGGATATCATAATGCCTCTGTATCACTCCATGATACAAGCGCACCTTGAGTACTGTGTGCAGTTCTGGCCACCATATCTCAAAAGCCATATAGCAGAATTAGAAAAGGTACAGAGAAGAGCAACCAAAATGATAATTTATTTATTTATTTAGACAGATTTGTATACCACCTTATCCTACAATCAAAGTGGTTACATTACATTGGAGGGTTACATTTAATATGTGGATACTTTACAACATTTAACATGAGGGTATTTAACAACATTTAGATAGCCCAATTGGTGGGTTATAATTAGCATGGTGGTACATAACAACATTATGGAGGGTTACATTTAGCATGAGGGTACTTAACAACACTATACAATGAACTCGTAAGTCTAGTTGAGATGATTGGGTATTGAGTTGGCAGGGTAGTTGCAATACCGTTTGGGTGGGGACTGTTGTCTGTCTGCTCATAGGTTTCTGTAAAGAGCAGTGTTTTAAGGGCCTTGCGGAAGTCTCTGATGTCTTTTAATGCCCTCAGGCTCGTTGGGAGGGCGCTCCATAGTGTGGACGCCAGTAGTGATGGAGCTCTTCTTGAAGTATTCTGTTTAGTCTTGTGGCATCCTGAAGGTATGCCGATCATATCGTCATTATTGATCCTTCTTGGTCTATTACTGATATACCTTGTTATGATATCTTGGGGTGCATCTGCCGAGAGATGGTGAATGATTTTGAAGATGATCAGGATTGTTTTAAATTTTCCTCTGGCCACCATTGGGAGCCAGTGTAGCTGCTGTAAGGCGGGGGTGATGTGCTCAGCTCTTGGAGTGTCTGTAATGATGCGTGCTGCAGTGTTTTGTACCATTTGGAGTGGTTGTAAGGTCTGCTGAGGGAGGCCTTGATATAACGAGTTTCCGTAATCAAGCAGAGGTGTGGTGAGTGCTTGGTACACTGTGCGGAAGTGGTCCTGGCGGACTAATGGCTTGATCTTTCTTATGGTCCTCAAACATTGATAGGCCTTGTTTGCAGTTTTGGTGATATGAGATTTCAAGTTCAGAGTTCTGTCCATTGTGATGCCCAGGTACTTAACTTCATCTTTGACTACTATGAGTTTGTTTAGAATGCTGATAGTCTGTGGTGGAATGAAGGTGGAGTTCCTGGTGACGAACATTGCCTCAGTTTTATCATAGTTGACCATTAGGTTCTTAGCTGTGAGCCAGGCATTCATGTCTTCAAGGCATTTGGTTATTGTTATGGTGTTAAGTGCTAGTAGGTTAATTGGAGCATACACCATGATGTCGTCAGCATAGATGTGATAGTGGAGTTTGTGTCGTTTGATGATGTTGCATATGGGTTGGATGTAAATATTAAAGAGCATTGATGACAGGGCTGAACCTTGTGGTATTCCCTGCGTGACGAGGAACTGCAATGATTTCTTTTGATCGCATTTGACTTGTTGTGTTCGATTTTCCAAATGCAACGACTCCCCTATGAGGAAAGACTACAGAGATTAGGAGTCTTCAGCTTAGAGAAGAGGTAGATGAAGGGAGAGGTCTATAAAATAATGAGTAGACTGGAATTGGTAAACATGAATTGGTTGTTTACTTTTTTAAAAAGTAGAAAGGGACACACAATGAAGTAAAGCTGTACATTTAAAGTGACATTTTAGAAAGGGCGTTCAAGTGCAATCTGGATCATCCAAGGCAAAATGTGCAGAAAAACCCGGGGTCATCTATGTTTCAGCTGATTATAGAAACATAGACATCCCCAACATGAATGACCACGCTGATGTCCTCTCTGCAAAAACTTGGGGCAGAGACATTTATCACATGCAACTCTGCATATAGGGACATCCATTGACATGGCAAAACAAAAACACGAGTCCTCATTCCCCATCAGTGTTCATAGTTAACAGAAAAAAACTAGGGGATATGAGCGTACCTCCTTTTCTACACCCTCCAGATGGTTGGCTGGAAAAACAAGCACTTTTCTGTAGTTTATTCATGCCTAGAGTAGGTATAATATTTGACACTGTTTGGAACATGCAGGACTTCTCTGAAATTGAGCTAGGATGTCCATGTTCTTGGGAATACCCTGGACATGCCTCCAGGGGCGGCCCAAGGGGGGTGCAGGGCCATGTGCGGAGACTCGGTGTGGGGCCTGATTTGCATAAGTGGCCTTATTTGCATAAATATTTGCATAATGTTACCATACACTAACTTTTAGTAAACATGTCTCTTAATGAGTGTATGGATAAAGAAAGACTAAAAGATTTCTACATTACTATAATCCAGTGCCAACCGCCAGGCACATTAGGAACTACTACAAACGCTGCCCATTTAGAACCCATCCTAGAAATTACACCCCTGGGAACCAACCCAATGTATCCCATACAAACTTGATTCCCCTATGTGTATGGCTCCCCTTGGTTCCAACAGGTGCTTCTATGGAAGCGATTCCTGGACGACATTTTTTTCATCTGGATAGCCTCGGAAGCTTCCTTGCAGCAATTTTTATCATGGTTAAATTCTTTGGATGACAACTTGCAATTTACGGCCCAACATCATCCCCAGCAGATTGAATACTTGGATATACTTTTGTATGTGCAGGGTTCGAGTTTGCGCAGCACTTTATATCGTAAACCTGTCCAGAAAAATGTATTGTTGGAATACTCTAGTTTTCATCCTCCGGCACTGAGAAAAGGCTTGCCCTTTGGACAATTTCTTCGTATTAGGAGACTTTGTTCGTCAGTGGAAGAGTATCGGCAGCATGCCCGTGCTTTAAGCCAGCGCCTTTGTCAAAGGGGGTACCCAGAAGATTTAGTTCGGATAGCATTTAGAAGAGCGCTTTATAATCATCCGGATTGGTGGGAGGATCAAGGGAGCTCTCAAAGTATCCCTCCAGTTCATAAGCAGAGGGATGTAGTAATCAGTATATTGCCTTATTTGCCTACAGCTCCGGCCGTAGTTCACATCTTAAAGAAACATTGGGCTTTGCTGTCTCTACATTCTTGCTTTTCTAAACCTCTGTTGGTAGCCTACCGGCGTTCTCGTACTATAGGGGATTGGGTGGTTCGGACCCAGGCCCATGAGCTCTCGGAGCCCCATGGTTTGCAGCGGGGACATTATGCCTGTGGGGCTTGTGATTTTTGTGCCTCAACAATACAAGGGGACACTTGGGAAGACCCGAGCTCAGGGTCCCGACATCGATCCTCAGCGTATTCTACCTGTTTGACGGACTATGTGGTTTATTTGCTGCTTTGCCCCTGTAATCTCAAATATGTGGGTCGTACCATTAGACCTGTAAGAAAGCATCTGTTAGAGCATCGTTCGAGGATTGATAAACGGCAAGAAGGGGCTCCTGGAGTTTCACATTGCCAGCAAGCAAATCATTACTTTAAGGATCTGCGCTGGAGGATCTTGGATGTGGTCTCCCCGGCTATGCGGGGGGGAGACCGAGTGGCTCGGCTGCAATTTAAAGAACAGCAATGGATTTTTCGCCTTCAATCAATGGCTCCTAGGGGCATGAACGTTGAGATTGACTGGTGGGGGTTACATTTGGGAGCTCAATAAAGTTTTGTTAGTGGAACTTTGGACTCTGACGTCATTTCATCAACTGATTTAAATGGCTGGGTTTTCACTGGGTTCACAATGCCTGAAGAAGAGCTGTAAAATGATTAGATGGCTTGAAACACCATGGGTGTCGCCTGAACCTCGTTTTTTCTGAGCGGAGTAGTTCACCTGTTTGTCATCTGTCCAAAGGAAGAACTTCAAGGTCTTCGTCTTTGAGTTGGCGGAGCTGTCGTGGACACAGTGGAGCTGTCTCCGTTCTTCAACAGCTAAGTCCTCTTAAGTTAACGTCCATTGTTGGAGGGGGACTGTTGAGCTGGTATGCTTGTTTTTGTGGCCCGTTGATCAGGGGTGATTCAATGTCCTTTTTCATAACAATTTTTATACTGACGACAGCAAGTGCTGGTTTTGTCGGTTTAGGCCGATGGTAGGCCTGGTAATAAATTGATTAAAATGGAGGGTTCGCCTCGAGAGAGGAAGAATTTCTTCTCATGGTGAACGATCCGACAAAAATACATATACACTGGAGGGCTTCGTTGGATCTAGAATCGACAGGGCTGTTACACATTGGAGCATTTAGAACCCATAGCAAACCCGCCGTATCCTGACAGTATTACCAGGACTCACAAAGCACCATACCCTACCTATCAAAAGGCAACACTGCAAATATTAAACCAATACATTTCAGAGAATACTGGGGAAAGAGAACAAGTGGCAATGTCAAATAGGAATTACATAAACAGAATACCTCAGCTCAGTTACACATGCAGAACATAGACCATCACCAAACAAGGAATCACAATTTAGAAACAGGAAGGCAATATTTAAACTGGGAACCCCAAAAGCCAAACTTGGAATGTACAACAACACTGTAGAAATAAAACTATAAATTAATTTCCTCTTGTACCAAACAAAGCACAGACGTTAATGATGCACATTTCCCAGAGCTTTAATATTCCAGTTAATAAATTCAAAATAAAGAGATATCTTTCTACCTTTTGTGCATTTTTTTTCAGTTGCAATTGCTCCAGCCACTTTCTTCTGGTTTCTTCATGTTTTCTGCTAACTCTCCATCGTCTGCTGTCCATTTGTCCTTTCTTCTCTCTTCTAGATTTTTTCCATTCTCTCTCTCTACATCTGTTTTAACATACTAATCTTTCTCCTTTTGCTCTTTCCTCATTCCTATTTCATCCACACAAATTTTACCCCTCCATCCTCAATCCCCACTTACTCTCCCAATACCCGGCCAATTGTAGATTTTTCATCCCTCCCACACAAAATATTTTTCCCCTCTCCATTTTACTCTCCCAGCCCCATCCCATTCTAATCCTCCCCAACATCAGCTCCCTTCTAGTTCCAGTCTCACCCAGCATCCATTCCCTTCTAGTCCCTGCATCAGCCCATTTCCAGTCCTAGCCCCCATCAGCCCATTTCCAGTCCTAGCTCCCCCATCCATTTCCAGTCCGAGTCCCTTCATCAGTTCATTTCCAATCCTAGCCCCCCATCATCCCATTTCTAGTCATTTCCTAGCCGCACCATCAGCCCATGTCAAATCCTAGCTCCCCTCCACTCAGCCCAATTCCAGTCCAAGCCCCCCCATGAGCCTACTTCCAGTTCTAGCCCCTCCATGAGTCCATTTCAATTCAAGCCCCCACCACAGCCCATTTCCAATCTTAGCTCCCCCCAACAGCCCATTTCCAGTCCTATCCTAGCTGCTCCATCAGCCCATTTTCAGTCCTAGCTCCCTTCCCTCACAGCCTATTTCCATTCCAAGCCCCCTCCCCATCAGCTATTTGCAGTTCAAGCCTCCCCTTCCACTCAGCCCATTTCCAGTCCTAGCAACCCCCCCAACCCATTACCAGTCCTAGCCCCCCATCAACCCACTTCCAGTCCTAACCCCCCATCACCCCATTTTCAGTTTAAGCCCCCCCTATAACCCATTACCAGTCCTAACCCTCCATCAGCCCACTTCCAGTCCTAACCCCATCAGCCCATTACCAGTCAGCCCCCCATAGCCCATTGCCAGTCCTAACCCCCCCATCAGCCCATTACCAGTCCTAACCACATCAGCCCACCTCAAGTCCTAACCCCTCCCCATCAGCCCATTTCCTGTCAGCCCCCCCATAGCCCATTATCAGTCCTAACCCCCCATAGCCCATTACCAGTCCTAACCCCCCATCACCGCATTTCCAGACAGCCCCCATCAGCCCACAGCCCATTACCAGTCTTAACCCCCCCATAGCCCATTACTAGTCCTAACCCCCCCAACAGCCCACTGCCCATTACCAGTACTAACCCCATCAGCCCACCTCAAGTCCTAACCCCTCCTCATCAGCCCATTTCCTGTCCTAGCCCCCCAATAGCCCATTATCAGTCCTAACCCCACCATAGCCCATTACCAGTCCTAACCCCCATCACCCCATTTCCAGACAGCCCCCATCAGCCCACAGCCCATTACCAGTCTTAACCCCTCCTCCATAGCCCATTACCAGTTCTAACCCCCCCAACAGCCCACAGCCCACCTCAAGTCAAGTCCTAACCCCCTCCATAGCCCATTACCAGTCCTAACCCCATTGGCTGATGGAAAATTAAAAAAAAAAAAAAGCTGGCTGCTGCCGCTGCCGCAGCAGCAGCAGCAGAATGGAGTGTCCCGCGGGGCCCCTCTGCCCGGCTGAGCTCTCCCGGCCCGGCTGAACCCCTCTGCGCCGGCTTTCAGATCCGCGAAGGGAGAGTGTCTCCCTCGCGTCTCTGTTAAGCCCGCAGGTGCTGATGGGAAATTTCCCATCAGCCCCTGCTTCCCATCAGCCCCTGCGGGCTTACAGAGACGCGAGGGAGACACTCTCCCTTTGCGTATCTGAAAGCCGGTGCAGAGGGGCTCAGCCGGGCAGAGGGGGCCCCGCGGGACACTCCATTCTGCTGCTGCTGCGGCGGCAGCGGCAGCAGCCAGCTTTTTTTTTTTTAAATTTAATTTTTAAAAAAGCAGAATGTTCTTTGTGCAGGGCCCCCTGAAACGTGGGACCCTGTGCAAAAAACATTCTTGCTCAATGGACGGGCCGGCCCTGCATGCCTCCACCATGTCCCCTTTACTGCTTGGATGTTCTTGCACCCTTTTTCACTTCATTCAAAGAACTGTCACTTTTCTTTGTCTCTCACCCCCTTCTCAGCTCTTTGTCAAATTATGGCCATCAGCATGATTTCAAGACAGAGAGATAGTAGCCCTCTGTCACACTTCAAGGGCAATGCTGGACTTCTGATGATTGCAACCAGATGATGTTCTGATGATAACAACCAGGGCTATTACCCATGTGGTCTTTGGAACAAATACTAGAAACCATGATGAAGTCACTTTATCACGCCTAAGGGATAAGGTGCAATGGTTTATGAAGAAGTACCATTAATCTGTTTTATGCTTCTCGTAACATTTGCCTGTTAGGGTCCAGCTTATCCAGCGATTTGGAGGACAAAGATTTAAAGAATTAACTGGTCTGCCATTGCCTCTGGGATTACTAAAGATTGGTGAGTCCAAAACTACCACGTCCAGTTGTCAAGGGAATGAGGATCACATTAAAGTTAATGGGCCTGTAGAGTTGCCTGCATTAAGTACTGTATCTCTCATTCTAGTGGTCAATTGCGCTCTCAAATACTGAGATTTGATCCCGCCATTATTGCCATTAGTAAACCCCCTTATTATTGGCCTGTGCTACAGAATGAAGAGAATTAGACCCGAGTCACCAGAACCGGCAGAACTGACAATCCAACTCTTCCAGCCCTTGAATTGAACAACCAGTATGCAGCCCTGGAAGTGGAGGAGGTAGAAACATCCTTGGAATGGGAAGAATCAGAGCTCAAGCACCCCAAAGTTGCAGAATCAGTGACCACAAGAAAGCAAAGGGTAGTGGTAGTTGGTGACTCTCTTCTGAGGGGTACTGAGGCATCTACTTGCCAACCAGACTTGGATGTCCAAGGAGGTGTGCTGTCTGCCAGGTGCCAAAATCTGAGATGTTACGGAGACTATTATCTGATGATGCTCATTCATATCAGCACAAATGATACTGCTAGGTATCCCTTTGAGCCTATCAAGAGTGACTTCATGGCTCTAGGACAGAGGGTGAAGCAGATAGGTGTGAAGATGGTATTCTCTTCAATCCTCCCTGTTGAGGGTAAAGGCCAAGGCAGAGAAGCTCACATCCTGGAGATGAATGCATGGCTGTGTGAATTGTGTCATCAAGAGTGTTTTGGTTTCCTGGACCATGGGATGATTTTCCAAGGGCTGCGGAGCAGAGATGGCATCCACCTAACCAAGAAGGGTCAAAGCATCTTCCGCAGCAGATTGGCTAACTTACTGAAGAAGACTTTAAACAGAAGAAGACTTTAAACAAAATTCACTGAGGATGGGCAAAGAAAGCCTCCAGGTAAGTAAAAGTCCTCAGGTAAGTAAAACATTAAATACCTCTGTAGAAATGGGTAAAAGGGGCAACATCTGGAAAGCAGTATGCATTAATGCCCGTAGAATGGGAAATAAGGCCCTAGATATTGAGGCTTTAATTTTAGAAGCTGACTTGGATTTAGTGGCGGTCATGGGTCATGGACAACCATGACTGGGATGTAATTATATCAGGCTATACTTTATACAGGAGGGACAGGGTAGGAAGAAGGGGAGGAGGTGTGATACTATATGTAAAAAATAATATTAACGTGCTTACAAGGGAAAGAGAAGGCACTGTAGATGGAACTAGAAAGAAGGAATGGAAAATCCATTTGCATTGATATGATATACAGATATCCTTCATAGGGAAAAGAAGTGGGCAGAGATTTAATAGAAGATATATGCAGTATTGCTATGAAAGGAGAAGTGCTACTGATAGGTGATTTCAATATGCTGGATGTTGACTGGCACATCTCTGCTGCACCGCCATCTAGAAATAAAGAGAGCCTAGATTCTCTACAGGGAAAACTATTCCGGCAACTGGTAGCAGAACCCACACGTGAAGGGGCCACAGTAAACCTGGTGCTTACCAATGGGGAAAGCATTTCTGATGTTATAGTGGGAGATCATCTCATATCCAGTAATTACCAGATGGTGTGATTTGGTATTAGGACTAAGGCTGATAAAGCCCATTCAAAAGTGAGGGTCCTAGACTTTAGGAAAACTAACTTTGCCAAGATGGAACAATACCCCAAGGAGTCATTAATGGGATGGGAACAGCTGGGGGATGTAGAAAAGCAATGGGCAAAACTGAAAGGGGTTGTTTTAAGGGCAACAAACCTTTTTGTTAGAAAAGTAAATAAATGTAAAAGAAAAAGGAGGCTGTTATGGTTCTCGAAAGAAGTAGCTGAAAAGATGAAGAAAAAGAGGGGGCCTTCATAAAATACAAAATATCACAGAAAGAGAAAGACAAGCATCAATATTTGGAAAAACTCAGAGAAGCTAGGAAAGTAGTCAGGAAAGCAAAAATACAAATAGAAGAAAAAATAGCCAAGACAGTAAAATGGGCGGACAAGATATTTTTAGATATGTTAGTGAGAGGAGGAAGTTGAAAAGTATTATTATCAGACTCATGGGTGAAGGGAAGGAAATTGTAGATGTTGATGAGGATAATTCAGAATTGCTTAACAAATATATTTGTTCTGTGTTCACAAATGAAGGCCAGGAGCAGGATCTGAGAAAACAACCACAAATAGGAACAGAAGTGAAGGAGATTTTGAAAGATTTTCTGAAGACTGTGTTCGTGAGGAACTAGCTAAACTAAAAGTCAACAAAGCAAAGGGGCTGGATGGGATATATCCCAGAGTATTAAAGGAACCTGGGAAAGTTCTAACAGCTCTACTGTCTGACATTTTCAATGCTTCTTTAGAGTCGGGAGTGGTCCCAGAAGATTGGCGAAAGGCACATATGGTCCCTTTACACAAAAGCGAAAGTAAGGATGAGGTTGAGAACTACAGGATGGTTAGTCTGACCTCTGTGGTGAATAAATTAATGGAAATGCTACTAAAACAGAGGATAGTGAGGTTTCTGGATTCCAATGGATCACAGCATCCAAGGCAGCATGGGTTTACTAGGGGCAGGTCTTGTAAGACAAATCTGATTAGTTTCTTTGACTAGGCGACCAGAGAGTTGGATCAAGGGAGATTTCAGTAAAGCCTTTGATACCGTTCCACACAGGTGACTTATAAATAAATTGAGCACCCTAGGACTGTCCCTAAAGTTACTGACTGGGTTAGAAATTGGTTGAGTGGGAGGCAAAAAAGAGTGCAGGTAAATGGAGCTCATTTTGAAGAGAAGAATGTTCTAGTGGTGTGCCACAGGGATCTGTCCTTGGTCTGATTCTTTTTATTTCTATTAGTGATATTGCAAAAGGGCTGTCGGGTAAGGTTTGACTCTTTGCGGATGATACCAAAATCTTCAATAGAATAGACACCCAGGAAGGTGTAGATAACATGAGGAGGAAATCTCCATAGCCCATGTTCCCTGTAAAATCGTTAACTCCAAGTTATAATGCCCTGTTCAATGTAATTTCAGTTTGTTCAATGTAAACCGCACTGATGCAGAATAGCGCGGTATATAAGAGAATGTAAATAAATAAATAAATAAATAAAATAATCTAGCTAAGCTTGAAGAATGGTCTAGAATTTCATAGCTGAGATTTAATGTTAAAAAATGCAAGGTCATGCATTTGGGCTGCAGCAATCTAAGGGAGCAATATAGTAAAGAGGGTAAAGTACTTTTGTCCACTAAAGAAGAACGTGACCTAGGAGTGATTATGTCTGATAATCTTAAAGTAGCTAAACAGGTAGAAAAGGCAACAGCAAAAGCTAGAAGGATGCTTGGGTGCATAGGGAGAGGAATGGCCAGCAGAAGAAAGGAGGTGATAGTGCCTCTGTATAAGTCTTTGGTGCGACCTCATTTGGAGTATAGTGTGCAATTCTGGAGACCACATCTTCAAAAGGATGTGAACAGGATGGAGTCGGTGCAGAGGGTTGCTACTAAAATGATTAATGGGCTTCATTATAAAGCATATGAGGACAGACTTAAGGATCTTAATATGTACACCTTAGAGGAAAGGCGGGATAGAGGTGATATGATTGAGACATTTAAATACCTCCATGACATAAATGCACAGGAGGAGAGCCTCTTTCGATTGAAGGCAAGCTGTGCTATGAGGGGACATGGGATGAGGGTGAAAGGGATAGATTCAGGAGTGATATGCAGAAATATTTCTTTATGGAAAGAGTGATGGATCCGTGAAATAGTCTCCCAGTGGAGGTGGTAGAGATGAGGACAATATCTGAATTCAAAAAAGCAGGGGACAAACACAGAGGATCTCTAAAGGTAAAAAGGGGACTGTTGTAGTTGTTGATATAGAAGGACAGACTAGATAGGCCACGTGGTCTTTTTCTGTCGTCATGTTTCTATGTTTCTGTGTAATAGAGTAGACACCCAGAAAGGTGTAGATAACATGATAACAAAGCTTGAAGAATGGTCGAGAATTGGCAGCTGAGATTTAATGCTAAAAAATGCAGGGTCCTGCATTTGGGCTGCAAAAATCCAAAGGAGGAATACAGTATAGGGGGTGAAGTACTTCTGTTTATGAAAAAAGTAAGGAACCTGGGCGTGATTGTTTCTGATGATCTTAAGGTGGCTAAACAGGTAGAAAAGGCAATGGAAAAAGCCAGAAGGATGCTTGGCTGCATAGTGAGAGGAATGGTTAAAGGAACTGATATGGCCTCTCTCTTTGATAAGACCTCATTTAGTGTGCAGTTCTGTAGATCAAACCTTCAAAAGGATATAGTGACCACTTTGATTGAAGGATAAGGTGGTATACAAAACTGTCTAAATAAATAAATAAAATAAATATAAACAGGATAGAATTGGTGCAGAGGTTGGCTACCAAAATGATCAATTGGCTTCAACATCAGGCAAATGGGGATAGACTTAAAGATCTTAATATGTATACTGTAGAAGAAAGGCAGGATAGAGGAGATATGATAAAGATGGCATAAATGCACAGAAGAGCCTCTTTCAATTGAAAGAAAGCTCTGCAACTGGGGAGGGGGCAATAGGATGAAGGTGAAAGGAAATAGACTGTACAGATCATATCACACCCATACTTTACACCCTTCATTGGCTCCCCATGCAAAGCAGAATTAAATATAAACTTATTATGGCAGCATTCAAAATCATCAGAGAATTAGCCCCCCTACCCTATCTCAGCTTATCAAAAAAAAACCCCAGTGATCGACACCGAAGAGGCGCAATGAATAACACCCTCCTGATCCCCCTGGATTGCAGAATAACAATACAATACACAAGTAACAGGACATTCGAGTATCTCTCTCCAATGCTCCGGAACTTATTACCCTATACTATCCCTATCATTTATAACCCAAACCACCACATACATGCACTCTCATTCTTCAGTTCTGAGCATAGCCAAAAAGCAAACCACACTAGACTAATCAACATAAAGATAATAACAAACCCTCCACCACCTTCAAAACTATCACTATCCCAATCTAATCATATTACATGCTTACTTGTCAACGCTAGATCAATGAGAAATAAACTACCAATTTTCCAGGACCTTCTAACTGACCACGCACCTGATATTGTCTTTATAACTGAGACTTGGTTATCTGACAAGGACACAATTCTAATCAACCAATTAAAGGCTCCAGGATATGAAATCTTTCACACACACAGGTCATCTAAAAGAGGATGAGGAGTCCTCACTATTTTAAAAGAATCCCTGAAAGCATCTTTAATTTCTTCAGACAACATAGCTAACATAGATACCCTCACCATAAAACTAAATCAATATTAAACCTGACAACTTGGACATGCTAACTGAATTACTTGGCTCCTCCACTGACTCAAAAACCCTGATCCTATTAGGTGGCTTCAACTTACCATCTTTGCCTAATACATAACATCCTTCTTCAACTCCATTGAAGATATGGATCACCACCAAATCATCAATAGTCACACGCACATAAAAGGTAATACTCTCAGGGGCGGCTCTATAATGAGGCCATGTGAGGCAGTGGCCTCAGGCGGCAACTTTTTGGGGGCAGCAAAAATTGCCCCCAAAAAGACTGCCTCACTTGGCCTTCAAAAAAACCCAACCCAGATCGAAGAGCCGCTGCCGGAGCTGCTGCTGCTGCCACCGCTGCCGCAGCAGTGGCACAATCAAGTGTCCCATGGTCACGGCCCCCCTGTCTGGCCAGCAGAGCCCTCCTTGAATCAGTTCCCTCAGCACTGGCTTTTCAGAGCCGCGAAGGGAGAGTTTCCCTTTCTTGCGGCTCTGTTAAGCCCGCCGATGCTGATGGGAAACAGGCATTTCCTGGAAGTGGGCTGATGGGGGAAGGGTAGGACTGACAATAGGCTATGGGGGGGTTAGGACTTGAAGTGGGCTGATGGGGGGGTTAGAACTGGAAATGGGCTGATCGGGGGGGGGGGCTAGGACTGGTAATGGGCTGATTGGTGGGGTTAGGCCTAGAAATGGGCTGATTAGGTGGGCTAAGACAGGAAATGGGCTGATTGGGAGGCTAGGACTGGAAATGGACTTATTGGGGGAAGGGGTTAGGACTGGTAATGGGCAGACAGGGGGCTAGCACTGGAAATGAGCTAGGACTGGTAATGGGCTGATTGGGGGGGCTACAACTAGAATGGGCTGATAAGGGGGATAGGACTGGAAATGGGCTGGGACTGGAAATGGGCTAATGGGGGAGGGGAGGAGAGTGCTGCTGGCCCTGGAAGAAAACTAGGGGCTAGGCTACAAATGGGTTGATGTGGGAGGATGGTAGAATAGGACTGGAAGGGAGCAGATACTGAGAGGGTCTGCCAGGGGAAGGAGGGGGCAGGAAGGGAGCTGACAAGGGGTAAGGAGGGGGCTGGAAAGGAGCTGACACCTGGGATGTACTGAAGGGGGACTAGAAGGGAGCTGACACTTGGGGATGGGAGTGGTAGGTGGTTGGGTAATGGGGAGGAGACTGGAAGGGACCTGACATGCACATGGCACTGGAAGAGGGATGGACAGAGGGTAGGGCAACTGGAAGGGAGCTGACTGGGGGGTGGCACTGAGAGTGGACATGAGCTGATATCTGGGATGGTATTTGGACTAGAAGGGACTGGACAGTGGGGAAGGAGGGGGACTGGAAGGGAATGGACACCAGTGGCAGTCGTGGGATTGCAAGGTGGTTGACATTGGAAGGTACTGGGAGGGGAGGACTGGAAAGAGGGCTGATACTGGGGAGGGTTACTGGAACTGGAAATGGGCTGATGGAAGGAAGTGAAGAAAACAAAAGAAGAGATAAGAAATGGCAGATGAACCATGGACCATAGACTACAGAAAGAGAGCTAAGAGGAGACAGGAAAGCAGACACCTCAGATTGGGACCAGCGTGATCAGAGAATAAAATGGTCAGACAAAAAAGGTAGAAAAAATAATTGTATTTAATTGTAATGATTGGACTTTGTGTTATTTTTATATTTTACACAGTATTGGGGAACTGCATCTCTTATTTATCTGATGTTGCACTGCATGTGGACTCTGGCTTCTTGGGGTTTCAATTTAAATTTTGTCTACATATTTTTATTTTTACTTTAGATTGTGGTTACTTCTGTACTTGGTGAGGGTCGATGTTGTGGATGTGACTGAGGTCAGGTGTTCTGTTAACATGGAGTTTGTACATAAAGATCTATACTGCAATGTAGTAATTTGGCTTGTTCAGCTTTTTAAATAGGTGTATGGATGTTCCATGGCCCACTGTAGTATTTACAGTGACGCTTTTTTTGAATGAGCTCCTTATGTGAGTTTTGGAAGTTTGTGCTGATATTGTATGGTATGGTAGGTTTGCTCTTTGTTGTAGGGTTTTGTATTATTTCACAATATTCCTAGTACTGGAGAATAGTAATAGGTGTGCTCTTTGTTGTAGGGTTTTGTATTATTTCACAATATTCCTAGTACTGTTGTTAGTGAGATGATCAGAATCTGATTTTCTTTTTAAATATTGAGTTCTGTGGGTGAATTTCCTGTTTCTGCTCTGCACCTACTGTGAATACAAAATATATATAAGAACCATAAAGCAGTTTATAACAACAACATAAAAATGAGTTATAATTTAGTTTTATAAACTGTGCTGTTGGTTCTTGCTGTCTTTTAGTTCCTTGGTGTGCAAACAAGACTGTACCAAGACCTGTGCAAGTGGTGCAGCACACAGGGTGCAAAGGCTTGGGGGGGCGCATTTTGGTTGTGTGCTGTTGCCCTGCCACCACTGGCAGGACAATAATAGATAGCCTAAATGTGCTCCCGAAGCCTTTTCGCAACACTTTAAGCAGGTCTGGTCCCTCCCTCCTCCAACGTGATGTCAGAGTAGGGAGGGACAGATCTGCTTAAAGTGCCGGTGCCTTTCAGATAGGGCGCATGCCCCCTCTCCCCCATACCTCCGTCCAGCGCTGCCTGCTCTTTCCCTGCTGCTGGTGCCGCTATGAAAAAAACAGAGGGCAGCAGCAGCAGGGAAAGAGCAGGCAGTGCTGGACGGAGGTATGGGGGGAGAGTGGGGCGTGCGCCCCAGCTGCAAGTCGCATAGGGTGTGATTGCAGCTCAATACAGTCCTGTGTGCAAACATCTTGCATTTCCTCCATATAATCTAATCAGCTGTTTGGTTTGGTTCAGTCTCTCGATTTCTGAAAAAAACCCGCCCCCTCTAAGGTGGGGGGGCACCATTTCATTCTTTGCCTCAGGCAGCAGATTGCCTTGAGCCGCCCCTGAATACTCTAGACCTTATCTTCCTGCCCAGCTCCCTCCATACTGCTTACGACCCCACATCACTAGAAATTCACCCTGTCCCCTGGTCTGACTACTACCTTATAAAATTCAAACTTCCCTTTTTTGACAATTTTCAATACAGGACCACATACTCATCCCACCCCAGCAGATTCAGAAAATTTAATAAAGAAGAATTCTTGGATCAGATTATACCACATCTTACCGAAGACCCTACAAGCCTTGATGACACTATAACTGGAATAACATAATATCAAATGTAGCTATACCCAAATTACATCATGGCCAACCAACAAGGAAAAACAAAAATGCCCCGTGGTTCCACCCTGAATTAAAACATACAAAAGCTGACCTGCATAAAGCCGAACGCAAATGGTGTCACACAAAATCTATAACATATCAATCTATCTAGTTAAACACCCTTAAACTATACATGAAAACCATTAATGATGCAAAAAACAAACAAACCCCTACTACTCTAGTCTATTAGCTAATTCAATAAATTGACCTAGAGAACTTTTCAGTATAGTCCAATCTTTAACAAATAGCTCATCCAACAGCTCAAATGATAATGCAATATCCCCACAGACCCTAGCCAACTACTACATGAATAAGCTAAAGGAGCAAATATCACCCATTACAAACTATATTGAAGGCCAACCTCCTCCTCAAACTCCTTGGTCCAACTTTTACCCCACTTCAAAAGGCACACTTACAAACATCATTGCCAAGTTAAACACCATACCTTGACCCCTGTCTAGTAAACTGGATAAAAGCAACCTTACCTTATCCTTCATCCTTCCCATTATTAACCTCCCTTAAACATGCACAAATCCGCCCAATTCTGAAAAACAATGCCTCTGACAAAAACTCACCTATTTCCTACAGACCCATATCAAGCTTCCCATTCATGGCAAAACAAATAGAAAAAATAGTCCAAATCCAACTCCAGGACCACATTGACTTTCTGCCCCACTGGGCGAACAACAATATGGTTTCCGTCCCTATCATGGAGTTGAAACAGTTCTCATTGACACTCTTACACGTGATATCGATGATTCTAAGCAAGCCTTTCTTCTCATATTTCTGGACATTTCCGCAGCCTTTGACCATGTAAATCATCAATTAATGCTAACCAGACTCCACCAGATAGGGATCAATGAAACAGTCTTAAAATGGTTTTCCTCATACCTATCTGGCAGAACACAAGCAGTAAGAACTGATCAGCAAATGTCAATACCATACAAACAAGAACAAAGGTCTCCCTCAGGGCTCTGCCCTCTCAGCCCTCCTTTTTAATATTTATCTCCAACCCATCTGTTCCATATTCAAACGTTTCCGTGTCAATTATCACATTTACGCGGATGACATAATGTTATACCTACCTTTTAACATTTCCAACCCACCAACCCAATCACTCTCTGATTGCTTCTCTGAAATAATACAATGACTCAAGAACCACAACATTTATATTAATTTTTCTAAAACAGAAGCAATGTATGTCACCAGAAACCAGAGCTTCGCCCCTTCATCTATGATTAGGCTCCAAGATATCAACATTGCAGTCAAAAATGAGGCGAAATACTTAGGAGTCATTGTCGAACGTACCCTCAGTATGGGATCCCATATAAAGCACACAGCTAAAACGATCTTTTACAAGCTTAAACTTTTAAAATAGCTCCTTCCACTGCTCTACCACCATGACTTTAAATCTGTTATCCAGGCAATTATTACACCTCATTTTGACTTTGCCAATATTACTCTACAGGGTATTACAAAACAGAACCTAAGAAGACTACCCTACACCCTACACTGGCTACCCATACAAAGCCGTATAATCTACAAAATTCATGTATCAACCTTCAAACTAGTCAATAACATTGTCCCATCATTCCTTTCCACGCTAATCTAAAAGGAAACCCCCAATCGAAATCAATGGAACAGAAACAAAAATAAACTTGTTATACCAACGGAATTCAGGAAATCCAGAAAGACAACCAGCAACAAGGCTTTCTCCCACATTGCACCCATTCTCCCACATTGCATCCATCCTCTGGAATAATCTTCCAAACAACCTCAGGGAAATAAATGACCTATACACGTTCCAAAAAAAACTTAAAACATACCTCTTTAGAATCCACTTTGGTACCCAAGATGATGACAATACACCAGACACAATCCATTAGCGCATTTTAATTCCTCTTCCACACATTGTAATAAACTGTTTTTGTTGAGATCTTGCCATTCAGAGAATTCAATTATACCATCTCTATGACTTCTCTTCATTGTATTCTCTACCTTTGTATATAGTTTAACATTGTATCATGTTTCCAGTTCAATGTATTCTGTCCTATTGTATATAGTCTACATAGTTCCATGTAACTGAATATGTACCTGTTCTTCCTGTACTATTCATACTGTTGTTAAGTGTAAGCCACGCTTGATCCTTTGGAAAACACGGTATAGACATTTTTAAATAAATAAAATAAATAAATTATTAGAGGGACTTAGAAATTGAACTGACCTTTCCACCTTCTGCACACATCTCAAAACTTTCTTATAGAACATTTTGGACAACCAGAGATCACTCCAACTAATTGACCTGACATAACCTTGAGAAGAATCAAGCACCTTACACTCCTCAATTTCTCTACTTACTTTCAACTCCACAATACATTACATTGCTTTGATTACCTCTTCAAAAATGCAAGATCTGGACTATTCCAGCATCATCCTTCATGGTATGCCAAAGCATACCCTCCAGCCACTACAACTCGCCATGAACACAGCTGCCCGTACAATCCTATCTGCATCCAGATACAACCACATCACTCCCATTCTAATTCAGCTTCATTGGCTCCCTATAGCAAGTCGCCTGACCTACAAAGCAATACTACTCACTTTTAAGGCCCTTCACACAATGTCGGCAACTTCGCTCTCAGAAATGATACAAAGAACGCCAGAGACCAGGACCAGGAGAACGTGTATGATAAACTCTCTCATGACCCCTTCAACAGTAAGGACCTGTACCCAGTCAACCAAGAACCGCGCCTTTTCCCTATTTGCGCCAACCCAATGGAATTCCCTACCCTCAATGATACGTGCTATCCCGGATCTTACAACTTTTAGGAAGGCATTGAAGACCCATCTCTTGCAACTAACGTACAACCACCCACCCTAGACCAGCCACACAAATGGAAACAGCTGACGGCACACTACTTTAAATATGTGCCAGCAATGGAAATATGTAGATCAGCAGACAGCCCATCACTGTGAATATGCTCCTGCAATGTATGTAAATAGACCAGCAGTCAGTCCACCACTGCGAATATGCTCCTGTAATGTAAATATGCTCCTAGCTCACTGCGAATATGCTTCTGCAATGTAAATATGTTCTTAGTTCACTGTGAATATGCACCTGTAATGTAAATATGCTCTTAGTTTTACCTCAGATGTAAACTCCTGTAATGTAAATATGTCACCAGTTTTACACCAGATGTAAACCATGTTAGATGTAAACCAGGTAAATCACATAATCACCATGTTATCTAGTGATTATGTGGTAATCACTGTTATCTGTAAATGTTATTTGTAACACACTCATATGTCTCATGTAAACCGCACTGATCTTTAATAGTGAGGTATATAAAAACAAACAAATAAATAAATAAAATAAATAATATTGAAAGCACATGAGTCATCAAGAAAAGACTAATTTTAAATAGTTTTCTGGTATTTGAATCATGTATATATCTCTGATTGTTTGTTAGTTATATGTCATCACTACCTTGTTCAATGTAATTCAGTTGTTTTATGTAAACTGCTATGATTCTTGATATGGCGGTATAAAAACCACATAAATAAATAAAATGAATAATTTGCAGAAATATTTATTTATGGAAAGAGTGGTATTAATTTATTTATTTAGCAACTCTTTTATACCGCTATCTCTACAAGTCAAAGTGGTGTACAATTAACTCAAGGAAAGGTTACGCTTAACTTATTAAATAACAATGAACTCAAATAACTTAATAAATAATGATAAACTCAGCTAAAGATGAAAGTAAGCAGATAGTGGCAGTTAACAATATGTAGCCTTATAAGGAAGAATTTAAGGTACATTGGTAGGGTGTATAGTAGGGAATATCTTAAACAGAGGTAAAATAAGGTGTATAGTGGAAAACTATTAACTGAAAATGTATAGTAACTTAGTAGATACATGGAATAGTCTCCCAGTGGAGGTAGTAGAAACAAGGACAGTATCTGATTTCAAGGAAGCATGGGACCAACACAGAAGATCTCTAAAGGAAAAAAAGGGACTATAGTAGTTGGTATGGAAAGGCAGACTGGATAGAGACCAGAAGGAACACCCTTCCTGTAGCGTCAACACAAACAAACAAAGAGCAGGACTCAATTCACCGTGCCATGAAATGAACGAAGAGCTCTTTCATACTGAACACATTGAACACCTATGGTGCTTTTCCTATTTATGCTTAAGACTATACTAATCACACAATTTTATGGACCC
This sequence comes from Ichthyophis bannanicus, assembly GCA_033557465.1. Lineage (NCBI taxonomy): Eukaryota > Metazoa > Chordata > Amphibia > Gymnophiona > Ichthyophiidae > Ichthyophis > Ichthyophis bannanicus. Next base: position 554,392,060 of record CM066033.1, read on the forward strand.
TCTTAAGGTCTAATATAAACTGTACTTTTACTAATTGTAGTTTCTGTTTTATGTATATTCTTCCCTATACCTCCCCACTACCTTTCCTTGCTTCTGCTTACAATTGTATACCCTGTGTTGTAACCACTTTGATTGAAGGATAAGGTGGTATATAAAACTGGTTAAATAAATAAAATAAAATTAGTTTTTTTGTGACAATCTCCTACTGAGGTCTTGTTCCCCTGAAGAAGGCCCCCCAGCCGAAACACGTATAGGGAGACCTCATGTTTGGCTGATTAAAGTAGTCCTTCCATGGTGAATTGCATCCTGCTTTTTGTTTGTTAGGGGAGACTGGATAGGCCATAAGGCCCTTTCTGCCATCATGTTTATATGTATATGTTTCAAAAAATGTTCTAATCCAGACAGATTCCTTGTAGACATACAATAGAGCACATTATATTCAAAGTTTAGTTATTTCTAAACTCCCATAATCCAAAGAAACAATGAGTGACCATGTTCTACTATCCAGAAAACTTTTACTATGCTAAATTTGGTAAGCTCCAAATGTTCTATTATCAGAAGATTATTATACAGCAGAAGTTCCCAACTCCAGTCCTGGAGGGCCAAAAACCATTCAGGTTTTCAGGCTGTCCCTTATGAATATGCCTGAGATACATTTGAATACAATGGGGGCAGTGCATGCAAATGCATCTCACGCATATTTATTAGGGACAGCCTGAAAACCTGAATGGTGTTTGGCCCTCCAGGACTGGAGTTGGGAACCTCTGTTATACAGTATCAAACCCCCTCCTTCCCATTATCTGGAAAAGTCCATTATTTAGTTGAAGCATATTCCCATTCATTCCAGATAAAGGATATGTTAGAATATAAAATGTTCCTTGTGAATGTTTCTACTATTGGATTTGTTCAGTTATTTCAAGATCCCACAATGTCCTTGGTATAACCTAATTGACAGTTATCCATGCCAAGAATAGACCATTACACAGTTAAACTTGGAAAAGATACAGGTCATTATTCAAAGGCACTTATATGTTGAGTAGCCATCGTAAATGTACCCCCAGTTGGTACATTTTCAGCAACACTATATGGATAGTGCTGCTAGAAATCCTTCTAAATGCCCCGACACTATCCATATGGTGCCAGTTGGAGTTGGATCAGAGCTAAAGCATTCTGTCTATGGGTCATGCAAACCTACTATTAGTGATCTGTGAACTATCATTAAAATCAACTGTAGTACCAGAAGATTGGAGAATGGCCAATGTAACGCCAATTTTTAAAAAGGTTCCAGGGTAAATCAGAAACTACAGACCGGTGAGCCTGACATCAGTACCAGGCAAAATGGTAGAAACCATTGTAAAGAATAATATGAGCCAAGTTTTAATGGGAGAAAGCCAACATGGATTTAGCTAAGGAAAGTCTTGTCTTATTAATCTGTTACATATTTTTGAAGGTGTAAAAAAAACAGGTAGACAAAGGTGAGGTGATTGATATAGTGTATCTGGATTTTCAGAAAGCCATTGACAAGGTCTCTCATGAGAGACTTTTGGCAAAATTAAAAAGTCATGGGATTGGAGGCAGTGTAGTATTGTGGGTAGAGTCACCATCACCCATTGTGCCAAATGATTTCAAAAGTTCCAGCCCAGGGAACCAAGATGGCGGCTTAACGGGTGTCGGTGGCTGCGGCGATTTTTCTGTAGGCAAATGGAAGGCTAAAGGGGTTAAGAAACCCTCCCTTACCCCGTCAGCTTCGTCCCTGTTACCTCTTCATGTAGTGGGTCCACTCGATTCCTTTTTTCCTTCGTTGCAGCGGCAGTCAGGAGAGCAGGTGGAGCAGAGCCCTATTGGTGACCCAGCAGAATTGAGCAGCTCGGCGGGAGGTTTGGGGCCTGACATCTCTCCTCCGGTGCAGTGGCATCCTCCAAAGGATTCTCTCTTGGAGTGGAGCCCAGCGCAGTCAGCGGTCTCGCAGCCCTCCCAGGTGGATATGTTTGCTGAGAGCAGAGGGTTGCCTGCGGGGCTGAGTAGTGGAGAGGTTTTTTCTTCTCTCCCTCACTGCCCAGGAGTATCTTCACTACAGAGGCGGTTCAACAGGTCGCCTGTGGTCCTTCCTGATCCTGGGGGTCCAGCAATGGAGCGGCAGTCTTTGGAGGCTGGTGCAGGAGTGGCTGAAACTCTGGTAACATTTTCCTTCGAATGGCCAGTTGTATTTACTCGAGACTATTTGGTCTGCTATTGTGAAGCTTGGGGAACTGTTGGCTCCTCAAGTGACTGCTCTGACGGCTCAGTCTCATACCAATTTATTGCAGCAACATACATTGGAAGTGTCTGCTTTGCAATCTTCAGTGACTGAGTTACAACAAAAAGCCTCTCGGTTTGAAGATGGAAGTTTATCTTTTCAGAAGGATGCTTTGGCTCTAAAAACAAGGATTGAGATGTTGGCGAACTTATCAAGATATCAAAATCTTCATCTTATAAATTTTCCAAAGCCTTCTGTTATTAGTGCTAAAGAGATGTTTAAGAAATGTTTAGTTGATGTTTCGGGGGTTCCAAATGAATCCCATCCCCCAATGACTACGTTGTATTATCTCCCTCCTGGTAAAAAGGGTGTTGGTGGTGGGATGATTCCAGGGGTTGAACAGGTTGATTCATTGGATGTCTCGGGTATTTTGGAAACCTCGTTAATTGAATCTGTTTTTCCATCTACTCTAATAACAACTTTTGCTCTTTCCTCTGACCGAGATTGGTTCTTACGAATGTAATTTCGTAAGCGTGACATGATTTTTCAAGGGCTATCTGTCCGTGTGTTTCCTGATTTGTCTAAAGAGACTCAGAAAAGAAGGAAGGAATTTTTGTTGCTTTGTCCTGGAGTTTTGCTCTTAGGTGCTCAATTCTTTCTGAAATTTCCATGTAAATGTATGGTTAAGTTGCAGTCTACCTCTTAGATATTCTTTGAGCCATCACAGTTGCTGGCCTTTTTGAATGCTCGCCGCTCAGCTGAGGCAGTCTAGTTCCCATTGCAGTAAGGTTTTTTGCTTGACTGTTTGACACCCGTTTAAATTTTCTTCACAGGTTTTTGTTTATTACTGATGTACTTGGTTCCTTTCCTTATGGTGGGCTTTGCTAGGGGCAGACTAGGCAGTTTTTGCCTTTTCCTTATTTTCTATTTTTTCCTGTGTTTCATTGTATGTATCAATGATACTTTCAGTCTGTACCCTAATTTCTATGCAGGTGTGTTATGCTTGGATTTATTGTAAAATGATAAAGATTAAATAATAAAAAAAAAAGATAGAAAGCTGGGACTTCCAGTGACGTCACCAACTCGCATTGATGGCTGAAGAAGAGCTCTGCCGATAAACCCCACGAAAGTGTTCAAAAATCTCCCCTAAAAAAGCAAAGTAAATACTCCAGAGTGCACAAGAATAGGCAACAGATATGACTGCAGCATGAAAAAAAAACAGCGGACTTAAGGGAATATACTTTCTCGGCATTGCTGGGTGAGCAGAAAGAAGGAGAAAAAGTGGGAGGCGAGGTGAACTTGGAGTCAGAGACCGAAGAACAGCTTGGAGCCTTGGAAGGGGTGCAGAGTAACAGTGCGGTTGTACAATTTTTGAAAGAAGAGCTACGTTCCTGGTTCGGCGAGTTGCGCTTAGAAATGGCGGGATTTAGGGCAGACATGGAGGCGGCCATAACAGAATTCCGCGCTGATGTGCAAGCACTGGGAAAAAGAGTAGAAGAGATGGAAGGGCAAGTAGAGGAGGTGCGAAGCAATGTGAGCGCAATAAATAAGGTAGTAAACAATCTGGAAATGGCGAAGGAACAGATTGAGCTTAAAATTGAGGATTTGGAAAATCGAGCGAGAAGACACAAGTTAAGAATAAAGGGCGTACCGGAAAGTGAGGAGTACAGAGGCTGTGAGCTAACGGCACGAGAAATATGCAAGGCAGTGCTGGAAGACCTTGAGGAAAGAGGGATGCCTCAGGAAGTTAAAATTGACAGAGTGCACCGCACGCTTGGCCCAAGGAGAGAGAAGGCACTGAGGGATATAATTATATGCTTCCAGGACTTTAAAGTTTAAAGAAAGAATAATTAACATGGTGAGGGGAGCAAGTCAACTTGAATGGAAGGGAAACAAGGTGGCAATCTTTGCAGACTTGGCTACGGCCACGCCACAACGCAGAAGAGAATGGAGAGGATTTACAATGAGATTGCGGGAAGAGAACATTAAATACAAATGGCTGTACCCAGCAGGAATTGCATTTACCAGCAATGGCATTACAAGATGGGCTACAACAGTGATGCAGTTGGCGGCTGCAATGAAGGAAGCAGGAGTAACACATTTACCGGAGGTGGGAGAAATGAGGAAACCGGGAAATCGACAGACAATAGGATGGCTGAAAGTGGAGAGTAAAGAGAGGAAAAGTAAACGTGTAATGCAAAAGAGAAAGGACTTGGGACTGAGTAAATAAGCAGAGGTGAGACGTCAGGAAACAGAAAGGAATCCAGAGTCAAGAAGGAAAGATGGGAAAGAAGCATATTTTGTGAACTGAAAAAGAATTGAAGGCAACAGCAAGAAAAAGAAGCCACAAAGAAAGACTGAGTATATAACATAAAAGGGGAGCAAGGGGTTGAGTAAAGTGAGCACGGATGTGTGCAAGGGGGAGATTAAGATAAGAGAGATAATGTTCAGAAACATGAGTCATGAGTGGGAGGGGAGGATGATGTCACTGAGGAAGGGGAAGCTACTAAATGGTAGCATAAAGGAAGGGAGGAAAGAGGGGGAGGTCAGGGGAGGGGGGCTGAGAGGGGGGAGGGAAGGGTGGGAAGGGGGGCAACTGGATCCTGTGAATGTACAAAGAGGAGATATAGAGATCTGGAATCATGGTGAGTAAGCAAAAGAAATGTGATGAATGTAAGGTAGTAACCATTAATGCTAAAGGCCTCAATTCCTGGTATAAAAGACAGGCTCTGTTAAAAGAGGGTAATAGACTACGAGCTGATGTAGTGCTTATACAAGAAACGCATCTAAAAAACACCAAAGAAAGGTGGTTGATGAGTACATAATTGGGACCCACCAAAGAGAGTGTGTTTGTGTGTTTGTGGGGGGGAGGGGGGTTGGAATTCTCTTTGAAAAAGGATTGAGCCTGGAAGAAGAACAGATTATGAGGGACCTAGAGGGGTGTTTCATTCTGTGGAAGGGTAAAATAGCAGGGAGGCCCATAGTAATAGGGAGTGTATATGCACCAAATACACAGCAAGGGGCGGGGGGGTTTCTACGGGAAATTATATGAAGTGGTGGAAGTGCATATGCAAAATCCAGTGATAGTAGGGGGGGATTTTAATGCAACCCTAAACCCTAGAATAGACACCATGAGGAGTAATAAGCAAGGCACTAAGGGAGTGAGCAAGAAGATAGGGAAATTGTTACAGAAATTGGGCATTGATACATGCATGGGAATAGGAGAGAATATACGCACTACTCCCACCCACACAAAACCTATAGCAGATTGGATATGATATGGGTGGATGGAGAGATAGTAGAATAGGTAAAACGAGCGGACATAGGACCCATAGATCATGCACCGGTGGAGGTTTCATTGAATTTCCAAATAAAGGAGAGAGGCCTGCGTTTCTGGAGGTTGAATGAATCCCTCATAGATGAGGAAGAGGGGCTAAGATGTATTAAGAGCATGATAAAGGAGTATATGCAGCATAATAGTGGGGGAGAGGTGGGACCAGCTGGGGTGTGGGATGGATTGAAAGCGGTGGCAAGGAGGCACTGTATAGCATTGGTGACGAGGCGGAAGTGAGAAAAAGAACAAAAGGAGCATGAGTTAATAACACAGTTGAGGTTAGAAGAGACAATGCACAAACAGAAAGGTGGAAGGAGGAGGCTGCAACGTATTAGAAACTTACGGGAAGAATTAGGAAGACTCTCCATTGGTTACCCATCTCATGCAGAATCATCTATAAGTCTTTGGCGTGGCCCTTAGGCGGTGGAACGTCCATAAAACAACAAGAAATCCATCTGTCTCTTACCCTGAACTGCAAGTATTACTTAAACGACTCTAGAGCTGTACTAGTATCTAATATCACATCTCTTCCCAACTGTGTTAGTGTTTATAACTGTGCCCAACAACCAGCCTTAGCATTCTTAGCAATTCAATACCTATTACTGTTGTCAGTAACTTACTCTCAGATTGAATACTGTTGTTTATGACTCACTTCAGATTTACTGTTGTCAGTAACTCCTCTCAGAATTATTACTGTTGCCAGTAATCCACTCCAGAAATACTATTGTTGCTAATAACACACATCAGACTTGCTGCTTACTACCTTGCTACTAAGTAACAGCTGATTGCTCTACTGTTGTAAACCTTCCTACTTTCCCCACGCTAACCATTAGCTCTCCACCCAATTGTTCCCCGTCCACTTTAACCAGGAACCCACGTTTTTAACACTTCAGCTAACATACCACTGAGCCAGATACTGAAAATGTCACATCCTAACATCATGCTAATAAGAATATCATACACCTGCATATTATTAGCGATAATAATAATCAACCTATCACTAAGCTTAAACAGCAATAATCATATGACCATTCCTATAATACACACACACACCAGAAATGTCTGTCATTTTGAACACACTCACTCACACAACCACTCAAATATAAATTTTCATAGACTAATACAAATAAAACAAACAAAACTTCAAACATGCAAGGAAATCTGCGCCAACAATTCATCCTCCCTATCATGCATCCTTATCAATTCACGATCAATGAAAAACAAGCTCCCTATATTTAATGATCTGATAACAGACTTAAAACCAGATATCTTATGTGTCACAGAGACCTGGCTTTCTGAAACAGATACAGTCTACCTAAATCAACTTGATAATGAAAACTATGACATATTCTACAAACATAGATCCAATAAAAAAGGCGGAGGAGTACTAATGATGACGAAAAAGATACTAAATGCCAAATCAATCCAATCAAACATCTCTAGTAGCATAGACACATTATTAATAAAAATCAACCACATGAGAATTTGTTTAATTTATAGACCCCCAGACCAAAGATCAGATTGCCTGGACTCTCTTATTGAACTCCTTAGCTCATCTACCGAACAAAACCCTATAATCATGCTAGGCGATTTTAACCTTCCATCACTACCAATACTAGACTCCAAACTATTTCTTGACACTATATCAGATATAGATTATCATCAAATAATTAACACAGCAACACATATTAGAGGAGGAACACTTGATATGGTTTTTCTCCCTGATACATTCTTCAAGCTAGTCAACTCAAACTCCGTAGAATGCACAGAGACGCCTTGGTCAGATCATTATATTATCAAAATAAACCTCATATATCCTACCACTAGCATCAAAAATTACACAAGTAGTGGCCCTACCTCAAAATTTAAAAAGTTCAATGAAACTGAATTCCTGGATTCAACTATCCCACACCTCTTACCATCCACATCAGATCTGGATGATGCGGTTAACAACTGGTATGAAACTATCAACAATGCAGCTAAAAATAATTACACAAATAAACAGAGAGTATACTCTAAAACAAACCGTACACCATGGTTTAACAACACACTAAAACAAATGAAAAGAGAACTAAGAAAACTTGAAACTAAATGGCGAAAATCCAAGTTGACAATACACAAAGAAATATACAATAACCATCTCACAAAATATAAAGAAACATTAGACACTACAAAAAAAAACTACTATGCAGCAACCCTATCAAAATCATATAACAGACCTAGAGAGCTATTCACCATTGTCAGAAGTCTAACCAATAACGCTCAAACTTCCAGCAATGAAACCACAGACATCTCACCACAAACCCTAGCTAATTACTACCAAAACAAATCAAAGAAACCATCAATACCCTTAGACGCCTTTAACATTTCTCACCAGTCTGTAGATGTTTGGTCAGACTTTTACCCCGTTACAAAAGTGACTTTAAAAAACTATCATCTCTGGACTCAACACTACAACTTCTCATTTAGATCCATGCCCTGTATCTTGGATAAAAAACACACTGCCAACACTTCTATCCTACATTCTCCCAATAGTCAACCTCTCATTAACCCAAGGTTACCTTCCACCCTCGCTCAAACATGCTCAAATACGCCCAATCCTAAAGAATTTCAATTTAGACAAAACATCCCCAGTATCTTACAGGCCCATTTCGAGCATACCATTTTTGGCCAAAATAATTGAAAAAGTAGTGCAATTACAAACACAGGAATATATAGACGCATCTTACCCACTTGATGAGCAACAATATGGATTCCGGCCACGCCACGGAGTAGAAACACTTCTAACAGTATTATTCAATACGCTCCTAAGAGGTATTGACAATCATAAACAGGCATTCATCCTCCTGTTTATTGACATATCAGCAGCTTTTGATAGTGTACATCACACAATAATGCTCAACAACCTACGGCAGATAGGCATAAACTCCACAGTACATAAATGGTTCACCTCCTATTTAAATAACAGAACGCAAAATATAAGAATAGGTAATCAAACCTCCACTACATATAAGCATGAAATAGGTTTACCACAAGGTTCAGCATTATCAGCCCTACTTTTCAATATTTACATAAAACCAGTATGCAATATCTTTAAGAAATTTGGAGTACAATATCACCTCTATGCGGATGATATTATGTTGTACATTCCATTTACGATCCCTAACCTACCGCTACAACTCCTATCAGACTGCTATAACGAAATCACAATTTGGCTAAAAACTCAAAATCTCAACATAAACCATGCCAAAACAGAAGCCCTAATCGTAACAAAAAATCAATCATTTATCCCTCCAACCCACATAACACTACAAGATCAAGAAATTAAATTAAAAAACGAAATAAGATATCTAGGCGTAATCATAGATACACACCTTACAATGGAAACCCACATTAGAAATACTATAAAGAAAATCTATTTCAAACTTAAAATCCTCAAACAACTACGCCCTCTAGTATTTATAGAGGATTTTATTAATATAATACAGGCTACCATAACCCCTCACTTTGATTTTGCCAACCTAATACTAATGGGCATTTCAAAACAAAACATTAAAAGAATTCAACTAGCTCAAAATGCAACAGCTAGAATTATATTAAAAATAAACTCACTCCAACACATAACACCAATCCTAGCATCCCTTCACTGGTTACCTATACAAAGCAGGATAACATATAAAACTATAATAACATCATTCAAAGCCTTAAATGACATGGCCCCGACTACCCTATGTAATCTAATATGCAAAGAACCATCTAAGACTACTCACAGAAAAGGACAATTAAACAAACTAAAGATTCCAAAAGACTTCATAAAAGCACATAAATTAACAAATAATAGAGCCTTTTCTCACATAGCTCCAACCATTTGGAATTCACTACCAGAAGATCTACGATCACTAACAGAGATCGTGGAATTCCGTAAAAAATTGAAAACGTATCTATTCACTAAACACTATAATACAACGGAAACCCTAGACAAAGGCTAAACAGCCACCTGATCACATCTAGTACAAACCTAACATTCTAACTCGACAACACATATAACTTAAACGAAATGACGACCCAAGCTCTTATGCCCAAATACCTCCACATGTATATAGTTGCATATGTTATGTTCTATCTTACTCTGTTGGACACTACACTATGTTAGTTAATTGTTACTCACACTGTTCTAGCTTAAATATACTATTTGTTTATTACACTGTGCTTTGTTTAATTTATGATGTTCTATGTAAGATTTTTATGACGTTCTATGTAAAACAAACTGCGCTTTGTTAACTGTTGTTAATTGTACACCGCAACTGAACTTTGGAAGATGCGGTATATAAATGAGTGTTAAATAAATAAATAAATAAAATAAATAAATAAGGAGGAAGAAGCATTTAAGTTGAATCAGCTCAGACATGAATTTTATGTACAGGGAAACAGGCCAGGCCGATACCTTGTGTGAAAACTTAGGGAAATAAGGATGCAACAGCAGATCCTGTGAATAAAAGATGAGCAGGGTAGATGGGTTAATGATACTGAACAAATACAACAAGTATTCTGGGAATATTATTATAAGCTTTATGAATCGGAACAACAGAGAGAGGGAGTGGATATAGAACAGTAGACGGCAGAGATCACATTGAAGCAATTAGATACAGAGCAACAGCAGTGGATGAATAGAGAGATTGAAAGAAAAGAAGTAGTAGAGGCTATAAAGAGCTTGAAAGATGGCAAGGCGCCAGGATTGGACAGCTTTACAGCCAGGTTCTATAAAAAAATTGTGAGGAAGTCACCCAATACTGAAGTATTAAAAGGAGAAAAGTTACCAAGCTCCATGGAGGTGGTGGGAGTTGTAGTAATACCCAAACCTGGAAAGGACCATGGGAAGTGTGACTAGTATAGGCCCATATCTCTCATCAATTTGGATGCAAAGGTATTAGCTAAAATACTAGCGACCCGGTTGCAGAAATACATACCACAATTGATACAGGAGGACCAAGCAGGATTTATCCGGGGTAGACAAGCGAGTGATAATGTTCGTAAGTTGCTGAATTTAATATGGCAAGTACGTAAGGACCAGACGTCATCTATAATGATGGCGGTGGATATGGAGAAAGTTTTTGATAGAGTAGAATGGGCTTTTATGTTTGCAGTTATGCGGAAAATGGGGCTAGGGGATAACTTCCAGTAATGGATAGAAGCTCTTTATAGAGAACCTAAAGCACGCATACGGGTAAATGGGGTATATTCAAAGTTATTTAAATTGGGCAGAGGTACAAGACAGGGCTGCCCAATTTCCCCATTGTTGTTTGCAATGGTGTTAGAACCACTAGCCGAAAGTGTTAGATGGAATAAGGAAATACATGGTATAAAGGTGGGTGAAGAGGAATACAAAATTTCATTATTATTTATTTATTATTTATTTAACAATTATTTCTATACCGCTCTTTCACAAGTATCAAGTGCGGTTTACAATGAACATTATGTTATATGGAATGGGTAGTATCATACCAAGTCATTTTACATAGAACATAGAACAGGTGAACTAGGTACAGGTAACAGTATAATATTTAAACAGTAAATTATTAGAACGTTAAACTATTAGAACATATGTACATAGTAGATATTTACAATTATCTTATATCGCTTGTAGGTGTAAACATTAATTTTAATCTTGAAGGCACGTAGTTATATAATGGTTTGTATTTGCTAGTAACCTGTGTCTCTTTGTGTAGTCTGGCTAGTTTCTGCTCCTTTGTTGTAGTGTAATGAGAATAAATGGGTTTTCAGTTTTTTTTCTAAATTCCTTTATGTCCGATAGTAGGCGAATGTTTGTCAGGAAGGTTATTCCAGAGGATAGGTGCCTGAATGAGAGAAGGCTCTCATGTTTGGTTGTTTCTAGCTTTTGTGTAATCTTTTGGTACTGCGATAGTGTTTTGTGTTTCTACTCCTTTGTGATCTTTTATCTATTTCTACATTGATGAGTGGTTTGAGTACTGATGGCGCTAAGTTATTATTAGTTTAAATGTAGTTAGTAGAATCTTGTATTTTATTCTGCTGTGAATAGGTAGCCAATGGAGTTCAGCCAAGGTCGGTGTGATATGTTGGATTGGAAGCTTATATTCATTATTATCCTTGCTGCTATGTTCTGAGTTAGTTGTATCTTTTTAATGTTTGTTTTGTGATGCCATTAAGGATTAAATTTGCAAAATCAAAATGTGGGGTTATGATAGCTTGAATTATGGTTATGAAATCTTGTAAGTGAATTAATGGTCTTAGTTGTCTCAAGGTCTTAAGTTTGTAGTGTATGTTTTTTGTTAGATATATTTATGTGTGATCCATGTTAAGGCTTATTGTCAATTATCACACCTAGGTATTATATTTCTTTTTATATGTTGATCTCATGGTTATCAAGTGTGAGGGTGATTGGAGTTGTGTAAGTTATTATTTTAGTAATATATATTACATCAGTTTTTGAGAAGTTAATTTGTATGTTCTGATCGCTGAGCCATATTGTTAGTTCTTTAAAGCATCTGTTATTTGTTGTAGTGGAGGGTGTGGATTTTAAATGGGAGGTAAAACATTATATCGTCGGCGTAGATATGATAATGGACGCCATGACGTTTTAAAGATGTTGCTGACTGGTTGTAGGTAAATGTTTAAACAAAAGTGCTGATAGTGCAGATCCCTGTGGGAGGGCCTTGTGTTTGGGTGAATGTGTTGGATGTTTGGTTAAGGGATTCTTACTGTTTGGGTTCTGTTTGATAAGTAGGATTTAAACCAGTTATAGACAGTGGATGTAATTCCTATTTGTTGAAGTCTGTTGAGCATTGTTATATGGTTTACGCTGTCAAATGCCGGCAGAGATGTCGAGGAATACTAGGATTGAAGGCTTGTTTTGTGTCCATCAATTCCTCTTAGTAAGGTGTCGTAAAGGACTGTTTAGCAATGTTTCAACCCCATGGAATGGTTCGGAAGCCATATTGGTGTTCGTCAAGGAGGTTCAAGGTATCAATAAAATCCTGTAGTTGGGTTTTGAACTATTTTTTCAATAAGTTTGGCCATGAAAGGAATGCTCGATATGGGTCTGTATGATTTTGGGGATAATTTGTCTAGTGTTTTATTTTTAAGTATTGGTCTTATTTGAACATGTTTGAGTGATGGTGGTAAGTATCCTTCATCTAGTGAAATGTTAACCATGTGGAGGATGAAGGGAGAGAGTATGAGAGTGTCTTTTTATCCAATCAACTGGGCATGGGGTCAAGATATGATGTAGTTGTATTGAGTTAGATATGGTAGCTTTGAGTGTGGTCTTTGAAATTGGGCTGAAATTGGACCAGTTATCAGAGTTGTGTGCTTCATTTCAGAGTGTGTTGTTGAGGGGTTATTTGTTTGTATTTTTGTTTTATTGATATAGTATTGAGCTAAGTCTTGTGGGTAATATCTATGGATATTTCATCTGAGTTGTATGTTTTGTTTGTTAGCTTCTGTATATATAGAACAATTCTCTTGGTCGGTTAATTGAGTTATGAGTAAGTTAGAGTAGTAGTATTTCTCTTAGAATTGTCTATTGTTACTTTTATATTGTGTGTAGGGTATTTATGTATTTTCATAGGTTGTTGGAGATTTGTTTTTGGCCTCCATTTCCTTTCTTTCCATTCTTAGTTGTCTTTTAAGATTTTTAAGTGTCATGTTAAACCATGGGGCATTCTTTTTATCAATTATATGTCGTTTCTATTATGTTGAGACAGGTTAGGTTTTTTTTTCTGCTGCCAAGTGAGATGGTTTTGTTCCAGGTTTTGATAGTTTTCTTCCAAATTTGTAGGTGTTAAGGTGAGGTGAGGAACTTATTTGATCTAAGAATTCTTCCTCATTAAACTTTCTAAATCTCTTATTTTGTGGGGGTTGTGTTCGTTTAGTGTGATTGTTGTCAGGGATGGTAATATCAAATTTCAGAAGGTAATGGTCTGACCAGGGGACTGGTATGTTTTGAGAGTGATTTGGAGTTATATAGGTTATGAAGTGAGTTTGGTAGGAATACCATGTCGAGTGTTTTTCCTTTTTTATGTGTTTGTTCTGTTATTATTTGGTGGAAGTCTAAGTTGCTTACTGCTTCTGTGAAGTGGTTTGGTTGGGTGGTAGGTGTTGAGGGAGATTAAAAATCACCCATTAGTATTATTGGGTTTGTGTCAGTGGATGATGCTAGTAGTTCAATTAGGTTATCAGTGTTGTTTGTATTGTATTCTGGGGGTCTATATATTAAGCATATCTTTGTGGTTTTAATTTTTATAGTTAGTGTGTCTACATTATCAATATTATTGGATGAAATTAGTTTGCATTAAGGTTTTTCCTTATTATTATTAGTACTCCTCCACCTTTTTTATTTGTGCGGTGGGTATGGAAGATTCATATTCAGTGATTTTAGTTTGGTTCATAAATACTGAGTCTGTATCTTTGAGCCAGGTTTTCTGTTATACAGACAATATCTGTTTTATTATCATTGATAATATCTGTAAAGATTGGTAGTTTGTTTCTCATAGATCTTGCGTTGATAAGTTGGCAGGTGAGGGTTGTGTAGTTTTTGAGTATGAGTTGGTTGTGGTTTGCGTGGGGTTGTATTTTGGTGCGATTGTTATATAAATTAGTCTAGATTGTTTTGGGTCTGGGGTTGGTACAGTTTTTGAACAGATGTATTGGTGTGGTCCATAGCGTGATGTACTTTGTATTATTGGGATTGGTCTTTATAGTTATTTTCTTATACATTTTCGTTAGGTTTATCAGTGTGAGGATATAAGACAAATTAGTATAATCCTTGATAGGAGAGGGAGATTGAGTAGCATTGTTTAATTCTAGTTTATTTTTGGAGATTGTCTGGTAATTAGTTCTTAAAGTGTATTTGTGTTATTGAACGTGTTATAAATCTGCGTACTTAGGTCTTCTAACTGTGGATATAGAGTTTAGAATGATTTATGTGTCTAGCAGCAGTGATAAATCTGGTAAAGTTTTGTTGCGATAATGATTAATGGAGTTCTATGTGAGTTACTGACAACAGTAGATCAAGATAAGTTACTGATGGCAGTAAATACGGTGTTACTTCTGACAACAGTAAAGCTAAAGTAGTATTCTAATTATAAATCAAAAATGAATTACTGACAACGTAAGTGTAAGATTCTGACAACAATAATGTCAAATGTGATGCTTCAATATTAAATCAATAATGAATTACTGACAACAGTAAGTGTAGATTCTGACAATAGCAAAGTCAAAGTGATATATCATATTAAATCAAGAATGAGTTACTGAGAACAGTAATTCCAGATTAAGTTGCGGGATGACTGTAAATCTGATGTAATTTTTCTGACGGATTCTGATAGTAAGGGTGAATTACTGACAACAGTAAATACAAGGTAAAATACTGAGTTAGTTATTGATAATAGTTGTGAATCTGTAGTGCATTAATGGTAATAGAGAATCTGGGATGAGTTAAATAACAGTTTGATCTGGAATGATATACTGACAACAGTAATATTCAGAAATAGTTTGGGGACAACGTTATAAAGCTGATGTAGGTTAAATGAAAATAGAGAATATAGTTAACGTTGGTCAATACTAGATTGAGGTAAGGTATAGTCCACAGCTTGAGTGTGATAATGCTAATAGTGTGATCTTTAAGGCATAATAATTAGGTTAGTCCAGCAATTTTATTTGTTCAAGATAAGTCTGTTTAAATAGCGTTATTTTGGTAGGATATACTTGCTGCGATTTGTGATGCGTTGGTTCATTGGGGTCCACGCGAGCTCAACCTACAGGGAGCTCAGCAGTGCGTTGAGGGAGGCTGTTGGTCTCTGCGAGGTGGAATTGTTTCGTTTCCGTGGTTGCTTGAGGTTCCTTGACGAGCCTTTTCAGGTTTATACTTGCAGGTTTATTATTTGCGGATGATGCTATGTATACTTAGGGAAACCTATGGAATCTATACCAGCCTTAGTATTAGAAATCAAGAAATACAGTAAAGTATCTGGGTACAAAATGAATATGGGGAAAACAGAAGTTCTAAAAATTCAGTTGGATCCACAGGAAGAAGGTAAGGTGCGAACCACATTCCCGTTTAAGTGGGCTAATAAAAGTGTGAGATACCTGGGGATTTAGATTAGTGCAGAGTGGTCTGAGTTATATAAGAAGAACTATGACCCAACAATAAAAAAAGTGCTAATGGATTTAATACGATGGGACAAACCTATTTTCTCATGGATGAGAAGAATTGCCATAGTGAAAATGAATATACTACCTCGATTACTGTTTCTATTTATGTCTTTGCCCATAGAGATCCCCGCCACAATGCTAAACTTGGTGCACAGAAGAATCTTCTCCTTTATCTGGAGATGCAGACCTCCAAGGGTGCAAAGGAAGATAATGTATAGAGAGAAAAAGGAAGGGGGCCTAGCAGTCCCTGAGATAGCAAGGTACTATGAGGCGGCACAGCTGAGAGAGTTAATGGGATGGAGGCTAGAGAAAAATGGGCCCCGATGAAGTACACTAGAACAGGAGATGGTAAGACCAAATTGCCTTATTGATTTAATGTGGCAGGGAAGAGGGGTGAGAGGAAGGGGCCAGGATAGAAACCCATACGTGGCATGCATACTCCGAATATGGGTTAGGAAACTTAAGATATTGACACAAATGGGGGGAGACATAAGAGCACAGCGGATTGTGCAGTGTGAGGGCTTTAAGGTGGGCGGAGTCTCTGGCATATTCCAAAAATGGCATGAGAAAGGGCTACAATATATGGGACAGGTATTAACAGCTACGAGCCAATTAAGATCGTTTGGGGAGTTTCAGCAGGAATTTCAAATAGAGACAAGTGATTGGTATGGCTACTTCCAATTAGCACATTTCCTGGGGGGAAAACAGATAAAGGCATGCTTAGGTAATAAGGAGAAACCATTCAAAAAGATGTTTAGGATAGGGGATTTATCTAGGGGTGCAATCTCTAGATTGTATAAAGCATTGAGTGGGCCAGTGGACCAAGGAACACATATACAGGCATGGAAAGAAGACTTGGGAGGTTACTGGGACTATCAGAGATGAGAAAAATATATAAAGGGGTAAAAATCCCAGTGGTCTTGACCGCAATCCAAGAACACAGCTATAAGATGTTGTACCAAATGTATTTAACCCCAGTGCGTTTGTGTAAGATGGGGAAATATAAGGATTCAGTGTGTTGGAGGGGTTGTAGAGAGAGAGGGGATTATATGCATTTAAACTTCTCCTCCTAACCTATAAATGTATTCACTCTTCTGCCCCCCAGTACCTTTCATCTCTTATCTCTCCTTACACCCCCTCTCGTTTACTTCGCCCTTCTAATAGTCTTCGTTTATCTGTGCCCTTTACTCGTACTGCCAATTCCAGACTTCGCTCCTTCCAACTGGCAGCACCCTTTGCTTGGAATAGTCTTCCTATCTTTGTGCGCCAGGCGTCCTCCCTGCCCATTTTCAAGTCCAGACTCAAATCCCACCTCTTCGCTACTGCTTTTTGTTCCTGTCTTGCCCTATGTTGATCTCTCCATCAACTTTTGTTTACTTTGTCCTGTAAATTTTGTTATTTGTATTTTGTAACTTATTTAGTATTCTGTCTTATTAGATTGTGAGCTCTGATGAGCAGGGACTGTCTCTCCTGTATGTTTGTACAGCGCTTCGTATGTTGCGGCGCTATATAAGTGTTTAATAATAATAATATGCATATGTGGTGGGCATGCCCAGTGTTACAGAAAACATGACAATGGTTGTCTGATTTGGCTCGAGATATGGTGGGTTGGGTTGGCCCCATTACACCAGCAGGAGTGTTATTGAATGAATGGGGGGTGATATGAACAGTGAACTGATGTATATGTTAAAGATGCTAATGATTGGAGTACAGATGGAAATAGCGAAGGGGTGGAGGTCAGAGAGAGAACCAGCCCCTGAGAGAATAAGCAAACTGGCATACATCTATAGGATGAGCGAAATTACTGCATATAAAACACACAGGATAGCGGTATTTCAAAGAAGATGGGAAAGGTATAGAGAATGGTTGCAAAAGGAGGACAATGAATTAATGGGATGAGTCTAATCAAGTTTAGGGAATGTGATAGCAAAATAAGGGTGTGTACATTACAGGATACAGTGGGGGAGGGAGGGGGAGAAGAGAGGAATATCAAAAAATGTATGGGTACATGAAGAGGAATACATATTGTGATGTAAGAGGAAAAATGGTAATTGGGTAATAATTGGTAGATAAGAATCAGAAGATAGTCTTGAGATGGAGGAGTATGCCGATTATGGATGTAAGTTTTTTCTTTTGGGCTGATGAAGACAGCCAAATGTATGGTATAACACTGATTGTAAATAATGAGAAAAAGTGATGTAACAATTTGTACCAAATAAAAATCTAAAAAAAAAAAAAAGATAGAAAGCTGAGAATAGGGCTAAATGGCCAATTTTCTCAATGGAGAAAGGTGACTAGTGGAGTACCTCAGAGATCTGTGCTGGGCCCACTGACTTTTAACATATTTATAAATGACTTTGAAATAGGAATAAGGAGTGAGGTAATCAAATTTGCAGATCACACAAAATTATTCAAAGTTGTTAAAACCCAAGAGGATTGTGAAAAATTGCAAGAGGACCTTGATAAATTGGAAAACTGGACGTCCAAAAGGCAGATGAAATTTAATGTGGGCAAGTGCAAAGTTATGCACCTAGGAAAGAGCAACCCAAACTGTGGTTACACGATGCAAGGTTCCACATTAGGAACCACCACCCAGGAAAAAGATTTAGGCATCATCGTGGATAACATGTCAAAACCCTCTGCCCAGTGTGCAGCAGCAGCCAAGAGAGCAAATAGAATGCTAGGTATCATAAGGAAAGGAATGGAAAATAAAACAAAGGATATTATAATGCCTCTGTATCGTTCCATGGTGCGACTGCACCTTGAATATTGTGTGCAATTCTGGTCACCATATCTTAAAATAGATGTAGCAGAATTAGAAAAGGCACAGAGAAGAGCCATTAAAATGTTAAAGGGGATGGAAGGATACCCCTATGAGGAGAGGCTTAAAAGGTTAGCGCTCTTCTACTAGGAAAAGAGATGGCTGAGGCGAGATATGATAGAGGTCTACAAATTAATGAATGGAGTGGAATGGGTAAACGTAGATCGGTTGTTTATGCCATCAAAAAGTAGACTAGGGGACATGCAATGAAGCTACAATATAACCCATTTAAGACTAAAAAGAGAAAATATTTTTTTCACTCAGTGCGGAATCAAACTCTGGAATTCGTTACCAGAGGATGTAGTGAAGGCTGTTTGTGTAGCTGGTTTAAAAAGGGTTTGGACAAGTTCCTGGAGGAAAGGTCAATAAGCCATTATTAAAGAGGATCAGGAAATCCACTGCTTGCCCCAGGACAAGCATTGTGGAATCTGTGTACCTTTTTGGGAACCTGCCAGGTAGTTGTGACCTGGATTGGCCACTGTTCGAAACAGGATACTGGGCTTGATGGACCTTGGTCTGACCCCGTATGGCATTTCTTATGTTCTTATGTTTGCTAAAGTGTACTAAGGTTGGGCACCTTAGAGCATAGTAAATGCAAAATATTAGCATGGGAGATGTGTCCGACCCACGCTAACCAATTAAGGTGTTCCTGGCACGTTTCCATATAGTTAGTGCTAAAGCGGCAGATACACTTAAGTGGGTGCACTTATTGCCCCCACTGAGGTGGCAATACATGCACCCATGCTAACTGCAAAAATCACAGTTAGTATGCACTGATGATGCCTATGTCAACAACAGTGCACAGTCAATGTCTACTCAGCCCTAAACATGCCCAGTTCCTGTTGTATTGCACGTTAATTGATTAGCATGGGAATTTGACCATGTTGTCATTTTTAATACACTTTAGTAAACATTAGGGCACATTAGCAAACATGCCTCATATGCTTGCTGGGAATGGTCAACTGCTCTTCATTTAGCTTGGCATTTACTTTAAGCTGTCCTAATTAAACTGCTTTGCTATAGGGGCAGTGGCTGTATATGGCTGCTATATATATAGCTGCCGGTGGTCAATGGTCTTTACTTATATTCGGCGATGCTGATTTTATATGTAGCAATGCTGAATATTTATTTATTTAAAACTCATTTATGTAGCACAGTTCCTGAGTAAAAACCGTACAACAGCACATTCACAGTAAATGTGACGGACCAGACACACGATACATATATACATGTTTTATTTAAATGCTGCAGCCAGAGGTGAAAAAACCCCACTGACTGGTTCGGCTGAACATTGACCCAATAATTTGTATCAAGTCTAGGATGTTTGATTATTTATTTAAAACATTTCTTTGCTGCCTTCCAAAACTAAACAAGACATCCAAGGCTATTTACAAGGCAATAACACAAGCAATGGAAGCAGAAACACTCAACAAGTCAGAGACTCATATCATCACAAGACAAAATCGGAGCAGAGTCCTGATAAGAGCAGCCCATGGCAGGATAAAGCCAAGCCTTGACCTTCCAGAAGTACTGATCAGAATGGTTGACGTTTGTCTAATATACAGAAGAACAGATAACTTAGAAAATGAAGATAGCGAGATTAATCATTTACCCAGATGCTGATAAAATGCTTGCTAAAATCAAATGCAACCTGCATGTTTTCCATATGTAAACAATATAATCTCCTGATAGATTTTTTAAATATGCTTCAAAGCACTTTACACCAAACCTAGGGCTGGTTATTATCTCCTTTCCAAGGCCCATGCCTTTACTTTCTCCTCTCCTTCCCCTCACTCTCGAATCCTCCTAGTTTTCCATTCTCCCCTGCCTGCTACCCTTATCTCTCCCTTCCCCTCACTTTCCACTCCCTCCCCACCCTCTTCTTTATCTTCCAGTCACCTTCACCTTTCCTTTCCCTGCTAACCTCCCTCACCCACAGTTCCTCAGGCAGGAGAGTGGAACCAGCAACTTACTGCTTCTGGCCACTTGCTACTCTCCCTCCTGCACAGATCAGCTGCCGAACTGGGTGGGAAGGAGAGGAAGCGACACTTGGAGGATGAAGTCAGAAATGCCAAACTGCTAGCTTGCTCCCCTGGTACACAGGAGAAAGGAGGGCGCAGCAGTCTTTTGGACCTTGGGGCAGCGGCTGTTCCTCCATTGTAAGTTCTGTCCCTAGGAGAGAGGAGGCAGGGTCTTCTTCAGCCTCATTGGGAGGGAACTGTGGTGCCCCTGTGCATAGCACCGTGTGTGACTACTACATAGGTGGCAGACCCCAAAAGCTGTCTGGGCAGTGACTGTTACACGTTAAAATGAAGCTCAAGAATTCTATAAGGAAAGGAAGAAAACATGTTAAGCGTTTTTTCTTTTCATTTAAGACCGTGAGCCCAATATATAAAGCCATTTACACGTTTGCAAACCTGCAAACCCTGTAAATGTTATTCTGCGAGATATTCAGCGGCACTAACACGGTTAGAAAAAAAGAACCTAAGAAATGCCTTACTGGGTGAGACCAAGGTCCATCAAGCCCAGTATCCTGTTTCCAACAGTAGCCAATCCGGGGCACAAGTACCTGGCAGGTTCCCAAAGAGGCACACAGGTTCCACAATGCTTGTCCCGGGGCCAGCAGTGGATTTCCCAGGTCCTCTTTAATAATGGTTTATTGACCTTTCCTCCAGGAACTTGTCCAAACCTTTATTAAACCCAGCTACACTAACGGCTTCTTCTACATCCTCCGGTAACGAATTCCAGAGTTTGATTACGCATTGGGTAAAATATATTTGCTCTTACTAGTCCTAAATGGGCTACATTGTGGTTTCATTACTGTACAACCTTATCTCACTTCTGCATTCTGTTCTTTACAACTGCACCTTGTGATCTTCCAGACTGCGGACACAACAGTACAGAACATAATTGTCACAACCATTCTTTAATATGGGACGCATTGAAGAGCAGAGCAGAATATTTCCTAAGTCCTGCCCCTTATGCCACATTTCCACAGCAATAATGTGGACGTCTGCGGGAAACACTTAAAACGATCACGGCCTTTCCTGAATATGCTTTATACATCTCCACGGCTGACCACACCCCTGATCTGCCCCCTCCCGCCCACATCTAGAATCCACATGCTAGAGTCGTGGACATGCATGTCAGCAGTGTTTCAAAATATGATCATGAACATTTTTGGCAGATAAATGTCACCGCCGCATGTACAAACCCCTTATTAATGTTCTGGAATGACCTCTGTGGTTTCTGTGTGGGGCTCAGTTAAAAATCAATACAGTAGTACCACAGTTTGCTGGAGGAAGTGACTAAGGAAGAACTTTGAAACATTTCAAGTACCAATATCATCTCAGGAATGACGAAAAAATCAAAGCAAAAAGGGAGGTTCTAAATGGCTGTTTTGCTGGTAGTATTTACCAACTGATTTATCCAAAATACATTTTCTTTTACTGGTATAGCTTACTTAAGATGACATGCACACAGCCAGTGTTTTGCTAGGTTGGGGCGGCAAACAGGAGCAGACAGAGGATGGACCCTAGGACAGGAGCATATTGCAGCTTTTCCTGAACCTAGGAAGTATAAAGGACCAAAGGCATCCGTAGGATGCCCTATATGGGGCTGATTAGCGAGCTGGAATGCCATTTTCCAAAATGAAGAAGTTGCTTATTAAATTGCACATTTGACATTCAAGCCCTGAAGCATCATAAGGTCTTGTTTAATAAAGACTTTTGTCTATAGGCAGAGAACAGGAAGAGGTTCTTTTCATTTAGAAAAAGCAATGTAATATTTAATATACCAAAGAGTGTGTGAGCCCGAGTTCTGGGGTGTGAGGGATTTGTTGTCATGCTGCATATTTCTGAAAATAAATGGATTCCAGTGTGCTAGGCGAGATAGCTGCCCCAACACCACCCCCTTCCCCCCCCCCCCCATATTAACTCCAAAACTTATAGTCGTCTCTCGCCACAAAAAGACGTGTCCAGTCATCTGTCTTTTTCTCAAAATCACCTTTATTCAGTGCTTTTTTTCTCCAAATGAAAGAGACATAGCAAAATTTAAGGGCAGGAACAAAAGTCACCTGGGTAATAATCAGAAAAATAGAAACAGTGTAGAAACTGAAATCCTCTCTAAGATATACCTTCTCTTCAGCTGGTAGATCTCCTTCTCTTCTGTTATAGATAGGCAGGCAATTGCCTGGTTCCTTCTCCAGCCTTCACACAGACTGATCCACCAACTTCACGCACCACTCCTTTCTGTTTGTTTCCTGTGCACACCCACACTCCTTGGTCTTCCTCTGAAAGATACTCAAAAATAGATACAACCACCAGCAAACTCAAATGCCTTGGCAGTACTCAGGATAGGTTCTGCAGACCACATTTCAAGAATTCTACAAATACACTTTTCCTGAAATCTATACCTTGGGGTAAGGCATGCAAGAAAATGTTTAATATATCTCAAACTCAAATATCATAAAAATCCTGAAGAACAACATTCTGTCTGCTTGGGATGTGGTGGGCTTCAGTCTCTCATGTATCAGTTCAGACTTCCAAGGCTATTTAATGGACTGTACCCTCTTGGCCCCACAAACTTCCTCAGATATACCAAAATACTTGCAGCTTGAATCTTCAGGCAGATGTGAGCTGGATTCCTCTAGACTAGATGTTGCTTTGCAAATGTTGAAAGAGTTGGATATCCACAAAACTCTTTCCAAACCCCACGATGGTCTGTTCTCCTCTCAGTGCCTCTTTTAAGGTTAGACCAAACTGGCTTGGGAGACCTCCTTACATGGTCAAGGCCTAGCCAGGCATGAAGACAGGCAGCTTCCTGCTACTTCTCCACAGAACTAAGCAGGAAGACCAGCAAGACTCTTTTAATAGTTCCCTTCAACACAAACAAGGAATACCCACTCAGAAAAACACTTTGGCCTATTCTCCATAATATCACTTTATTCCTTGGATCAGGTTAAGAGCAAGGACTAAAGAAATTTTCCTTCTCAAAGAAAAGAGGGAAATTTTGGGTCCCTGTCACTTGTATAAATGGTTGGAAAGGTGGGACTCTCTGGCTGAAAGCAGCGTTTGATTTTTACTCTTTAGAGATCAAGTGACAGGTTCTATAGTATGATATTTGTGTGGGAATAAAGGAATTTGCATTTTCAGTTGGTCAATGCTTAGTTTGTGTGAAGACAACAGAAACCTGCATTACCTATTGGAACAATCATGACAACATGGGAAACCTTTCAGTACAAATAGTCTCTTTCACATTGGCTTAAGGGGCTACTGGCTCTGTGTTTAAGGCCTTGGGGGGGGCCTCAAAAAATGGGTGGACCAGTGATCTCACAGCCCTCTTCTTCCCTCCATGCAACTCTGGGGCTTAATATCAAAAAGCATGTGTATTCCCCTAATAAATCCTGCTGCCATCAGGAGGCCCTGCCCCTTAATAATGCGAAAGTGTCCACCAAACATCCCCAATCCATCCAGCTTAAGGCTTCCCCCATTGATGCCCAAACCAGCAGAGGCAGGAGCAATCCTTGTTCACTGTTGCTCTAGTGTCATCATGGCACTGCCTGACCTCTAGAGGTATGTTTCAACCTATTACTGAAAGTTAGATGACGACATTCTTCAAAATGGCAGCAGCAGGACAGGAATAAGGTGATATCACTTCTCCCCATGCTGGAACTGGCAGCACTGGGGTAAGTTCTGGAATGTGGGTGCCTGGGGAAAGTCAAGCTTGTACTATTAGGAGGGTAGGGCTTCCCAGTGGGCATGAAGCTTCCTGGTTGGACGCAGCGCCGGCCCGTCCATTGAGCAAGAATGTTTTTTGCACAGGGCCCCGTGTTTCAGGGGGCCCTGCGCAAAGAACATTCTGCTTGCAAAGTAAATTTTAAAATAAAAAAAAAAGAAGCTTTCTGCTGCCGCTGCCACCACAGCGGCAACGGCAGAATCGCATATCCCCCCCCCCCCCCGACAGAGCCTGCACTCCCTGCATCAGCTCCGTCGGCTTTCAGAGCTCGAAGGGAGACTAGTTTCCCTTCCATGGCTCAGTTAAGCCCGCAGGGGCTGATGGGACCATCAGCCCCCGCGGGCTTAACAGAGCCACGAGGGAGAAACTCTCCTTTCGCGCTCTGAAAGCCGACGGAGCTGATGCAGGGAGGGCAGGCTCTGTCGGGGGGGGGGCCCCGCGGGATATGCGATTCTGCCGTTGCCGCCACGGTGGCAGCGGCAGCGGCAGCAGACAGCTTTTTTTTTTTTTTTATTTCCCTGGGCTGTTGGGATGGGAGTTAGGACTGGAAATGGGTTAATGGGGTTAGGACTGGAAGAGGACTGATAGGGGGTTAGGACAGGGGCTATGGGGAGCTAAGTCTGGAAATGGGGTGATGGGGGTTAGGACTGGAAGTGAGCTGATGGGGGTTTAGGACTAGTAATGGGCTATGGGGGAGGGCTTAAACTTAAAATTGGGTGATGGGGGTTAGGACTGGAAATGGGCTGATGGAGTTAGGACTGGGAGTGGGCTGATGGGGGTTAGGACTAGTAATGGGCTATGGGGGAGGGCTTAAACTGAAAATTGGGTGATGGGGGTTAGGACTGGAAATGGGCTGATGGGATTAGGACTGAGAGTGGGCTGATGGGGACTTAGGACTGGTAGGCTATGGGGGGCTAGGACTGGTAATAGGTTGGGGGGTTCCTAGGACTGGAAATGAACTGAGGGGAAGGGGGGGCTTGAACTGCAAATAGCTGATGGGGAGGGAGGCTTGGAATGGAAATGGGTTGTGAGGGGAGGGAGCTAGGACAGGAAATGGGCTGATGAAGGGGGCTAGGATAGGACTGGAAATTGGGTGTTGGGGGGAGCTAAGATTGGAAATGGGCTGTGGTGGGGGCTTGGATTGAAATAGACTTATGGAGGGGCTAGAACTGGAAGTAGGCTCATGGGGGGCTTGGATTGGAAATGGGCTGAGTGGAGGGAAGCTAGGATTTGACATGGGCTGATGGTGGGGCTAGGAAAGGACTAGAAATGGGCTGATGGGAGGCTGGTATTGGAAATGAGCTGATGGAGGGACTTGGATAGGACTGGAAATGGATGGGGGAGCTAGGACTGGAAATGGGCTGATGGGGGGGCTAGGACTGGAAATGGGCTGATGCGGGGACTAGAAGGGAATGGATACTGGGTGGGGCTGGAACTAGAAGAGAGCTGATGTTGGGGGAGATTAGAATGGGATGGAGCTGGGAGAGTGAAATGGAGAGGGGAAAAAATATTTTCTGTGGGACGGAAGAAAAATCTACAATTGGCTGGGTATTGGGAGAGTAAGTGGGGATTGAGGATGGAGGGGTAAAATTTGAGTGGATGAAATAGGAATGCACTCAAATTTTACCCCTCCATCCTCAATCCCCACTTACTCTCCCAATACCCAGCCAATTGTAGATTTTTCTTCCGTCCCACAGAAAATATTTTTTTCCCCTCTCCATTTCACTCTCCCAGCTCCATCCCATTCTAATCTCCCCCAACATCAGCTCTCTTCTAGTTCCAGCCCCACCCAGTATCCATTCCCTTCTAGTCCCCGCAAATTTGAGTGGATGAAATAGGAATGGGAGTGGAGGAGTAGCCTAGTGGTTAGAACACTGGCTTGGTAACCAAGCAACCAAGGTTCAATTCCTGCTAGCACTCCTTGTGGCCTTGGGCAAGTCACTTAACCCTCCACTGCCTCGGAAGAAAGGCCTGGCAATCTACTTCCGGTGATACTGCCAAGAAAACCCAGGAGCTTCTGGGTCGCCAGGAGTCAGAACTGACTCGAAGGCACACATTGCATTTTTGAAATAGGAATGAGGAAAGAGCAAAAGGAGAAAGATTAGTATGTTAAAGCAGATGTAGAGAGAGAATGGAAAAAAATTAGAAGAGAGAAGAAAGGACAAATGGACAGCAGACGATGGAGAGTTAGCAGAAGACACAAAGAAAGCAGAAGAAAGTGGCTGGAGCAATTGCAACTGAAAAAAAATGCACAAAAGGTAGAAAGATATCTCTTTATTTTGAATTTATTAACTGGAATATGTCAGCTCTGGGAAATGTGCATCATTAACGTCTGCGCTTTGTTTAGTACAAGAGGAAATTTATTTATAGTTTTATTTCTACAGTGTTGTTGTACATTCCAAGTTTTGCTTTTGGGGTTCCCAGTTTAATTGTCTTCCTGTTTCTAAATTGTGATTCCTTGTTTGGTGATGGTCTGTGTTCTGCATGTGTAACTGAGCTGAGGTATTCTGTTTATGTAATTCCTATTTGACATTGCCACTTGCTCCCTTTCCCCAGTAGGTCATGTATTGTTATTCTCTGAAATGTATTGGTTTAATATTTGCAGTGTTGCCTTTTGATAGGTAGGGTATGGTGCTTTGGGAGTCCTGGTAGTGCTGTTAGGATATGGCGGGTTTGCTATGGGTTCTAAATGGGCAGTGTTTGTAGTAGTTCCTAATGTGCCTGGCGGTTGGCACTGGATTATAGTAATATAGAAATCTTTTAGTTTTGTTTATCCATATACTCATTAAGAGGCATGCTTACTAAAAGTTAGTGTATGGTAACATTATGCAAATATTTATGCAATTGAGGCCCTTTATGCAAATGAGGCCCCGCACCGAGTCTCCGCACATGGCCCCGCACCCCCCTTTGGCCGCCCCTGGTTGGACATGCATGTTTTTGGACTTTAAGAGGGTAATTCTATAACCCCTCATGCAGTTAATGCATTTTGCCAGGTATGTATGTGGGACCTATTCTACAAAGAGAAGTATGCGCGTACTGCTCCGGCTGAACCTAATTGCTGCAGTCACATCTGCACTAGAGAAGATGTAAATGCCCCTGCCTAGACTTGGAGAATAACACATACAAGTTACAATATTCTATAACTTACAAGTGTAAATTTAGGCCCTGCCTATGCTCAAACTAAGCTCCGCCCCTTTGCACACCATAACTGAAACTATGTGCGAAGGGGCATAGATGCACACTTACAGAACAGCAACTACCTAAAGCTTACACGTATGTGACCATTCATGCATATAAGTCCTTTAGGATAGAGACTCATGCGTGTTTCTAGTGTGTAACTTTCCACATTCCCTTTATCAAGTTACCACCTAAACCAAGAGCAGGGATAGGATTATGGGCCCCTTGGCCCACAAGGGATTGGAAGCACCCAGGGGAGCTCAGATAGAGAGCCAGCAGCCCTTTTAAGTGCCTGCTGCCAACATGCAAAGGAGGCCAGGGGATGAGCTAGAAAAAATAAATTTTTTTGAAGTGCAGGGGTTTTTGCAACAGATGCACAAAGCATATTATGGGCGCCTAATTTTGCAAACTACATTAGTGAGCTGCTCTGTGTGAATTTATATTCAACATCTCATTAATGTGGAGTTTCTAAAAACTTTCACAAGTAGTGGACTATACACAAAAGGTTACAACAAAACTGGCTACTTTTCAAAACTTTCTGCAAGAAGGGGTTTGTACCTAAAAGGTTGCAGATATTCTGCCACTTTGGTGTTTTTGTGCGTTTGCTGGCATTTTCATGCTGCTTAACACACAATCAGGCCGACATGAAAATTTTCTGCCTGTATTTTTCAGTATATAAGCATAAGTTTGGCGTTCCAAAAGAAATGTCTTTTGCTTCTTTTCCTTGTGTATTTTTTGGACTCATTTATATCATTCTCCATTTACTGTTATGTCTCTTGTGATTTTATAAAAAAAAATGTTTTTGGATGAAATAGTTTTTATTATTATAGGTGAGCGCCAAAAGAATCTACAAATACCATGCACATAACGTGAACGTTTGACATTTATGCACATGAACACACGGCCACTTGTAGCACCTCTATTGTTTGCGCATGCGTTGGCTCCCCACCTTTCAACTTTATGCTGAAGTTCTGCACACAGCTCATTTGCATACGTGCCCTTTGTTGCATACTGGTGCTGACGTTTTACGCTATCGGCCTGCTACGAAAACGCGTACACAGCTAACAGCATGCAACTTCAGCACTGGCTTTCTGCATCAGCCTGAATGTCCCTTTTGCAAAAAAATTCAAACTTTAGTACATCAGCCTTTTTGTGTGCTAATAGAATTGATCTATTCCTTCAGTCAGTTGGCATTAGTGCCTACATCCAACCATGCCAATGCAATTTCCTGTGATGTCATCCAACATGGTGGATGGGGTACCTATATCAGGGCCACCATGTTCTTGTGCTGTGGGATAAGGACTTCCTCTGACATCATCAATATGGGCACAGAGTAGGTGAGAGGTGGCATGAACTTAAAGTGAAATCTGATTGGCTAAAACCATAGGAAGTGGGAGGAGCTCAAACTGGAAATGAATGGTGACTGGCTGATTTGACCTGTCAAAATAAATTTGACAAAGGCTACATATATAAAACTATTCACCCCAGAGGGCATGGACAAAATAAGAAGTGATCTTCAAAGAATTAGAAGCCTAGGTTACTGCTAGGCAGTTATGCTTTAATGTGAAGATGTGTAGAGTGATATATATATGTTGCAGAAATTCTAAGGAACTGTATTTGGTAGGAGGTTGAGAGGTTGATCTCCATGGGCCAAGAGATAGGCCTTGGGGTAATAGTGTCTGAAGATCTTAAGGTTTTAAAACAATATGAGCAAAGCCAGAAGGATGCTAGGCTGCAGAGAGAAGGGCATAATCTGCAGAAAGACAAGTGATAATAGCTCTCTACAAAGTCATTGGTCAGGTCTCACTTGGAGTACTATGCTACAATATAGCCCATTTAAGACTAATAGGAGAAAATATTTTTTCACTCAATGCATAATCAAACCATAATCAAACTTTGGAATTTGCTACCAAAGGATATAGTAAAAGGTGTTTGTGTAGCTGGGTTTAAAAGAGGTTTAGACAAGTTCCTGGAGAAAAAGTCCATAACCCATTATTAAAGAGGACCAGGGAACTCCATTACTTACCTTGGTATAAACAGCTTGAAATCTGTGTACCTTTTTGGGAACCTGACAGGTGCTGGTGACCGGGATTGGCCATTGTTAGAAACAGGCTACTGGGCTTGTTGGATCCTTGGTCTAACCCAGTATGCCATATCTTATGAGGTTTATGCTTCACATCATTCTGTATGAGAATAAATGAGACTCGTTCCTCCTTTAGCAGCCATGCCATTTTTTTAATTTTAATTTTGGTCAGGATAAAAATATCTGCCATTTTTTTGCAAGTCAGCATTTTTGCATAGTATGGGCCCGATTCTGATCCCAACGTATATCTCCTTTGTGAATAAAGTAGATTTCTTGCTTATTGGATGTATGTGACAATGAAGGAATTCTTTTTACCTATCACTCAGTTTCTTCACCTAGTTTGCAGCTTGTCGTGCTGGGAGGGCTTGTGTGCATCAGTGATGCTGAGCGCTAAGATATCGGTAGTTTAACTACTGGCAGGGTCTCCAAAGACGGACAGGTCTCAGATGAGGTGCCAGACCAAGGCAAACCACCCATCTAGGCAGTAGCATAATGGGACAGTGTTTGCGGCAGAGGATCACATTTCTGTGACAACACTAAACTTAAATTGCGCGGCGGAAAGGCCTGGCAATCTACTTCTGTATCTTGCCATGAAAACCCAATGGATAGTCACAACAAAACAAATTGCACTATACAGGGCCGGCCTGTCCATTGAGCAAGAATGTTTTTTGCACAGGGCCCCGCGATTCAGGGGGCCCCATGCAAAAAACATCTTGCATCAGCCCAGCTAGATTAAAAAAACACAAACCGGCTGCTGCTGCTGCCGCTGCCGCCGTGGCAGCGGCAGAATCGACCATCCCGCGGGGCCCCCCCTGCCCTGCAGAGTTCTCCAAGCAGTCTCGGTGTTGGCTGTCAGAGCCGTGCAAAGAGAGAGCTTCTCCTCTCGCGGCTCTGCTAATCCCGCCGCAGGGCTGATGGGATTTCCCATCAGGCCCGCGGCAGGAT
Organism: Ichthyophis bannanicus; assembly: GCA_033557465.1. Taxonomy (NCBI): domain Eukaryota; kingdom Metazoa; phylum Chordata; class Amphibia; order Gymnophiona; family Ichthyophiidae; genus Ichthyophis; species Ichthyophis bannanicus. The sequence continues at coordinate 554,422,583 of CM066033.1, forward strand.
TAACAGAGCCGTGAGAAAGGGAAACTCTCCCTTCGCGTGGCTCTGAAAAACCCGCACTGAGACTGCACGGAGAACTCTGCAGGGCAGGGGGGGCCCCATGGGATGGTCGATTCTGCCGCTGCCATGGTGGCAGCGGCAGCAGCAGCCGGTTTGCGTTTTTTTTTTAACTTAACTGGACTGATGGGTGGGGGGAGAGGGTTAGGACTGGTAATGGGCTCTGGGGGTTAGGACTGGTAATGGGCTGATGGGGAGAGGGGGTTAGGACTGGTAATGGGCTATGGGGGGTTTAGGACTGGTAATGGGCTATGGGGGGGGGGGGTTAGGACTGGTAATGGGCTATGGGGGGTTTAGGACTGGTAATGGGCTATGGGGGGGGGAGGGGGTTAGGACTGGTATTGGGCTATGGGGGGAGGTGTTAGGACTGGTAATGGGCTAGGGGGGGGGATAAGACTAAACTAGGGATGATGGGGGGGATAGGACTGGTAATGGGCTATGGGGGGAGGGGGTTAGGACTGGTAATGGGCTATGGGGGGGGCTAAGACTACAAGTGGGCTGATGGGGGGGTTAGGACTGGTAATGGGCTATGGGGGGGTTAGGACTGGTAATGGGCTATGGGGGGCTAAGACTACAAGTGAGCTGATGGGGGGGTTAGGACTGGAAGTGGGCTGATGGGGGGTTAGGACTGGTAATGGGCTGTGGGGGGGTAAGACTGGAAGTGGGCTGATGGGGGGGTTAGGACTGGAAGTGGGCTGATGGAGGGCTTAGGACTGGTAATGAGCTATGGGGGGGGGCTAGGACTGTTAATGGGCTGGGGGGTTGCTAAGACTGGAAATGGGCTGAGTGGAAGGGGGGCTTGAACTTCATATAGCTGATGGAGAGGGAGGCTTGGAATGTTAATGGGCTGTGAGGGGAAGGATCTAGGACTGGAAATGGGCTGAGGGGGGGGCTAGGACAGGAAATGGGCTGATGGAGGGGCTAGGATAGGACTGGAAATGGGCTGTTGGGGGGTGCTAAGATTGGAAATGGGCTGTGGTGGGGGCTTGAATTGAAATGGACTCATGGAGGGGCTAGAATTGGAAGTAGGCTTGGATTGGAAATGGGCTGAGTGGAGGGGAGCTAGGATTTGACATGGGCTGATGGTGGGGCTAGGAAAGGACTAGAAATGAGTTGATGGGGGGCTGGGATAGGATTGGAAATGGGCTGATGGGGGCTAGGACTGGAAATGGGCTGATGCAGGGACTAGAAGGGAGCGGATGCTGGGTGGGGCTGGAACTAGAAGGGAACTGATGTTGGGGTAGGATTAGAATGGGATGGAGCTGGGAGAGTGAAATGGAGAGGGAAAAATATTTTGTGTGGGAGGGAAGACAAATCTACAATTGGCCGGATATTGGGAGAGTAAGTGGGGATTGAGGATGGAGGGGTAAAATTTGAGTGGATGAAATAGGAATGAGGAAAGAGCAAAAGGAGAAAGATTAGTATGTTAAAGCAGATGTAGAGAGAGAATGGAAAAAAACTAGAAGAGAGAAGAAAGGACAAATGGACAGCAGACGATGGAGAGTTAGCAGAAGACACGAAGAAACCAGAAGAAAGTGGTTGGAACAATTGCCACTGAAAAAAAAATGCACAAAAGGTAGGAAAATATCTCTTTATTTTGAATTTATTAACTGGAATATGTCAGCTCTGGGAAATGTGCATCATTAACCTCTGCGCTTTGTTTAGTACAAGAGGAAATTAATTTATGGTTTTATTTCTATAGTGTTGTACATTCCAAGTTTTGCTTTTGTGGTTCCCAGTTTAATTATTGTCTTCCTGTTTCTAAATTGTGATTTGTTGTTTGGTGATGGTTTATGTTCTGCATGCTTAAGTGAGCTGAGGTATTCTGTTTATATAATTCCTATTTGACATTGCCACTTGTTCTCTTTCCTCAGTAGGTAATGTATTGTTGTTCTCTGAAATGTATTGGTTTAATATTTGCAGTGTTGCCTTTTGATAGGTAGGGTATGGTGCTTTGTGAATCCTGGTAGTGCTGTTAGGATACGGCGGGTTTGCTATGGCTTCTAAATGGGCAGTGTTTGTAGTAGTTCCTAATGTGCCTGGCGGTTGGTACTGGATTATAAAAATGTAGAAATCTTTTAGTCTTTCTTTATCCATATACTCATTAAGAGGCATGTTTACTAAAAGTTAGTGTATGGTAACCTTATGCAAATATTTATGCAAATGAGGCACCTTATGCAAATGAGGCTCCGCACCGTGTCTCTGCACATGGCCCCGCAGCCCTCCTTGGACCGCCCCTAGCACTATAGTGCTGGAAGATGAGACCTCCATGTCAGAAGGTACTCAACTAGCTACTGGGAAGGAGCTGAAGACTTTTCAGAGTAAAGCCAGCATTTATGATGTGGTTGGATCAAAGCCCTCAGGACGTCTGACTGCTGATGTAGCTGCGCATGAAATGAGAGTCAGAAGCTGTAACATATGAAGCATGAACCAAGGGAAGTTGGAGGTGGTCAAGATTGAAATGGAATGTGTACAGCTTGATCTGTTGGATGTCAGAGAACTGAAATGGACTGGCATTGGGCACTTTGCATCAGATGATCACATGGTCTACTATGCTGGAAATGAAAGGCAAAGAAGAAATGGTGTTGCATTTATAATAAAGAAGAAATTTGCAAGAACTGTAATGAAATGCAATGCAGTCAGTGAATGCTTAATCTCTATTCATCTACGAGGAATGCCTATCAACACAACTATAAATCAAGTATATGCCCCAACAACAGCTGCAGAAGAGGATGAAATTGATGAGTTCTATGAACAAGTACAAGCTGAAATTGACAGAACATGCAAACAGGATATCCTGATAGTCATGGGTTAATGGAGCGCAAAAGGTGGCAACAAAGAAGAAGGCAAAATGGTTGGAAAATATGGACTTGGCAACAGAAATGGAGCAGGAGAAAGACTGATAGAATTCTGCAGGACCAACAATCTATTCATCTCAAACACCTTCTTCTAGCAACACAAGTGGCGACTGTACACATGGACTTCACCCAATGGATTGTACAAAAATCAAATTGACTACATCTGTGGAGGTCAACAATGGAAAAGCCCTATAACATCAACAAAGACAAAACCTGGAGCTGACTGTGGTACAGATCACCAACTACTAGTATGCAAACTCAAGCTAAAGTTGAAAAAGAGCAAACTACTCATGAATGTAGCAAAATATGACCTTGAGAATATACCACTGGAATTTAAAGACTGCCTGCAAAATAGATTTGCTGCTTTAGATATAAATGGCAGAGCTCCAGAAGAGTTATGGAATGACATCAAGAAATTTGTGTTGGATGAAAGCGAGAAGTCTCTACAAAAGGTGAAAAAGCAAAAACGGACAAAATGGATAACGGAAAAAAACTCTGTTTCTCTAGTTTGTACACTGTTTGATATAAACCGTTTTGACTGGTAGAAAAACGGTAAATCAAAAACAGTTAAATAAATAAAGAGTATTGGGCCCAATATGGAACCCCCACAGGATAAAGAAAATGAAGGGGAGGAGATCCCCAAACCACTGAATCAAAAACATTCGGACTGAGAAAGGACTGGAATCAGTCCAAAACAGCACTAGTACTAGAAAAGTCTGATAAATGATCAAGAAGAATAGAATGATTGATCAAGTCAAAAGCTAGACTTAAGTATTACCTAAGAAAACTTTATCAAGAATACAGCTGCTACAGAACATGGCAGTACGTATTTTGGGAGGATTGGGAAAAAGAGATCATATCTCCCCTAGGTTGCAGTGTTTGCACTGGTTATGTCTATATCCTTGAAAAATGTTAAACCTTTAATGTTAGTTTTTATTATTCATTGGCATGTAAAATTTGATAAGTTGACCCCTTACAAATCTGCTTGTAATTTGAGATCAACTTCAGGCAATTTGCTGCAGGTACCTTCGGCAGAAGCTGTTCATTTACAATGGATTAAAAACAGAACCTTTTCTGCGGTAGGACCTAGTTGGTGGAGCACAAGCTGCCTTATGAAATCTGCCAAGAATCAGATTATTTGGGTTTCTGTAAATTAGTTTGGGCATCCCCATATAGAGAGGTTGCAATAAACGTAAAAGCAGTCCAGGTGCCCTTAAGTAAAAAACAAACAGTTGAAAGATTTCAAATTATCTGTCAATTTATAAGCATGTTGTCTCAATATGAACAAAAAAACATACTTTGAAATGACTTTATACAAATATTAGGAGTCTAAAAAATAAGTTGGGAGAATTAGATTATATAGCACTGAATGAAGAGGTAAATATTGGTATCTCAGAGACCTGATGCAAGGAGGATGAACACGTGAAAGTACATATGCACTTTTCCTTTGCAAATTTCCTAACGAAAAAGTACCCACAAAGATTTGAACTTACTTTTTCAGTAGGAACTTTTTATGGCTTAAACATATGTAGCAGCAGATCTTGGGAGTGGGAAGTGAGATGGCAGCAGGAAGGAGCGTCGCTGGTTAGCTGCTTCTGATCCTTGAATTTGTGCCTTGGAGTTTGATCCGCGATGGGTTGCCAGAAATGCAAGAAGGCAAATCTACCCTCGGGTCCTGCTTCGGTGAATCCTCCTGGGCAGAAGACTTTGGACATTTGTGGCTTTTCCTCTGAGGCTGGAGCAGCGTCTTTGGTGGAGCTGTTAGTACTATCGGCTCTGTGCGCTTCAGGAGTGCAACTCTCGCCAGACCTGTGAACTCCCCCGCTGAGACCCAGAAGTGTTTGGCCAGTTGGAGCTGTGCCCCCCTCTGGCTTGCCGACGAGCACGCCATCGAAGCGGGGTGAAGAGGGCACCAGAGAGCGAGACACAGTATGGAGGGGCAGCTGAGCCAGTATCTCCTGCTGTGGAGGTATCAGCAGAACAGTCTGGAGAACTGCCAGCTTCCGGAGTTCAAGGTTTGATTAAGCCAATTGTGATTACAATGGATGCGCTGTGGGATGCTATAGCCATAGTGAACTCCTCTCTAAGTCATCTTGTGGGTCCTGTAAGTACTGAATTAATGGAGGTTAAGAATAATTGCTTAACTATCACCAATATTCAGGAGCAGCAAGTGGGTAAAATCCTTCTACTGGAACAAGAGCTGGGTCAGCTGCGAGACCTGGTGGTGGCCCAGATCAAAGATAAGTCTGTATTTATATGAAAAACTGAATATTTAGAAAATCAAGTTAGTCGGAATACCATCAAATTGTTGAACTTTCCTATATCTCCAATTTTTTCATCAGTGGAGATGTTGAGGAAATACTTTGGAGAGGTGCTAAAACTCCTCTCGGAGCATTTCCCACCTTTGACTCGTGTATAGCACTTGCCTCTGGGGGGCCAGAGACCGAGGTGCTGTCCCTGGGACGATTTTGCTAGGGGTTGGGGACCAAACGGGGTTTATGGAAAACTCCCTTGAAGTGATCACGGGTAGATCCACCCTACTTGTTACCCTGGCTTTGGAATCAGATAAAGCTTTAATTTTCTCCTCATACTTTAAGAACTTTAATATGCCATTTTTAGGTTCTCAGGTTAGGATGTTTCCAGATTTGTCTTGCGGGTCTCAGATGAGAAGGAGGGAGTTCCTGGGCCTTCGGCCTAGGGTCTTGGCCCTTGGAGCCCTTTTCAATTAAAATTTCATGTTATATGTTGTGTTTCTTATAAAGATAAAGTTTATTTGTTTTTGAATCTAGGCAACTTTTGGAGTTCTTAAATGCTAGAGAAGAATGTTTGGCTCAGGTTGCTGTTCCTTCCCATATGACTGATGTATAAGTTTCCACCTGCTTAATAGTGTAGTTTTCCTTATTTCACAGCTTTGGCTGGGTTATCCAGCCATTGCTGGTTTATTTCTTGGTACCCCCATATTTTTCCTTTATTTGTGGACTAGGTTATATGGCTGTTTATTTCTTTAGATAGTTACTCTTGTTTATATAAGCCATTATCTTTTCATTCAAGTTAATACCTGATAATCCTAATAAAATTTAAATAAAAAACAACCCTTATGTAGCAGCAATCCCTGCCTGCTAAAATGCAGGTAAAAGTACACACAAATATGGAACAACACATAAGAACATAAGAAATGCCATACTGGGTCAGACCAAGGTCCATCAAGCCCAGTATCCTGTTTCCAACAGTGGCCAATCCAGGTCACAAGTACTTGGTAGGTTCCCAAAAAGGTACATAGGTTCCAGAATGCTTGTCCTCGGCTAAGTAGTGGATTTCATGGGTCCTCTTTAATAATGGTTTAAGGACCTTTCGTCTAGGAACTTGTCCAAACCTTTATTAAATCCAGTTACACTAACATAAAGGCACATTTTACAAAGGATGTCCATGTGCAATCTGGGACGTCCAAGAAAGAATGTCTGGAAAAAAAGCAGCACATCCAAGTTCGGGCACCATTTCACAAATGTGGATGTGCCTACATAGGATGCCTTTGGGGAATCTACATAAACATCTCCAGAATAACATTTCAGGACAGGGATGTCTAATGGCCTAATGGTTAGAGAAGTGGTTTAGGGCCAGAGTTCAAAGCCCAGTGCTGCTCCATGTGATCTTAGGCTAGCTACTTAGCTTGCCATCTTTTATACACCCTCTGGATGTTTTAAGACCAAAATAAGCATTTTCCTGATGCCTATTTCTGCCTGGAGCAGGTCTAAATGTGGATGGAGTCGCAGATGTTTCTGAAATTGAGTGGGGATGTCCATGTTCATTCCACTTCCACAGACACGCCTCCACCACACCCCCTCCCTACTTCAATGTCCTGGCAGGGACGTCTTTAAAAGTCATTTGAAGAATGGCTCTGGGGACGTCTCCGTGATTTGGATGTCCAAATCACAACTAAGACTTTTAAAATGACCTCCAGTGCGTTCCCACAATTTCCCCTGCAGATACCGTGGAGAAAGTGCAGGGTTCACTGGGGTCCAGCTTTGCATACGCAGCTATTGCCACCAATTGAGGTAGCGATGGTTGCATTTGTGAAGACTGCAGGAAGAGCTGGTGCCATGTGATGTAAAGGTCCGTGGTAAGCTGCTTGAAAAAGGAACACCCACTTTCCACACACATCCCGCCATTCCCAGCAGCCACTGCAGGAAATGCTGCTACCATGGTAAAAATAGCTGTCTTCGTGACGTGACGATCCCATTTTAGCACCACAAAGACAGTTAACGCGCTTTAGTAAAGATAATCCATACTTTTACCCATTCACAGTGTGGACAATTTCAAATAGCCCTTTTGCCCAGGTAAACAATGTTGATAAATGCAGTTCATTTCTATAGATCCTGATCTGTTTATGTATATTTACCCTATTTTGAGGTATTTGAGATGATATTTATATTTAAAAATTCACATGAAACATAATAATGTAGCACAAAATTATATATTTGTGGGAGTAGTAGAGATGGGAGAGTGGGGATGGGGGAGCAAGAATTCCGGGAGCAAGAATTCCTTTTGCTTCCTCGATCACTAGCGTCAACAGAGATTTTTCCTTTCCTATGTGAGTCAGTGTCACGTTAATAAGTGTGTTACATCTCATTGGCAAGACATCAAAGTTTCCTCAGCAACCAAATACTAACAGGTGTTCCTTTCAACACCATTCAAGAAAGAGCTTCACAAAGCAAATTAATCATTTCCACATCTCTAACACTCAAATGTGCAGTTTTAGGAAAAGAAAAAAAAATTTCCAATGTGTTCTCATTCCACAGCAATTTATTTCTGGGAAATATTTTTCTATAATAATCCGTCATAAACTAAATTAATTGCTAAAATATAGAGGAATCTAAGATGAAGAAATAATCAATGGCTGGCTATTTATAGTATGATATTTAATATGACCATTCTGTTTATTTGATTTCAACACTGACAGCGAGAAGTGTTAAAGGAGAACTGACTCTTAATAGGGCAGTATAAGCCAAGTAACAAATGCAGCTGTCAAGTCAAATTGAAATGATTTTCCTCTTTTAAGATATTGTTCCATTTTTCCAGTCTAATTCAGCTTGTGTAGAGAGAGTCATCTTCTTTAATACTGATGTCATACCGTGCTCTGTCTCGGTTCGGTATAAGCCACTGAAGCAGCGGTCTGTTGCTTCGTACTTTTCTCTTTGTGTAATTTTCTTTGCATCAAGGTTGCCAGTTGACTCTGTCTATCACAGCAGGCTGATCCAGGCTTGCTTTTATCCCATGGCATCCACAGAGACATAGGGGCCCTTTTACTAAAGTGAGGAAAGATTTTGCACATACTATGTGCTTAGCACTAAAATGAACGTACGGTAAGTGCAAAGTCTCCACGGTAACTGTCGGGGGAAAGGCCAGCATCTTCCCAATAGTTACTGCAGTGGCCTTCGCGATTAACCAGGTGCACTTCCTTCTACCCATTGACGGGTCATTAAATGCACCCGCGCTAATTGCAACATTGACAGCATGTGATATGTTCCGTCATGTGTACTGCAATGTGCTCTCCATGCCTATTCTCTGCCCCAACCCCTCCATTGTGCGATTTGTTGTTACCATGTGAATTAGCGTGCAACAGTTGACATGCCTATGCAATAACAATTACCGCGGCCCTGCACTGATGGTTACCGTCCACTGAAACATGTGTTAACCACTTAGCATACTTTAGTGAAAGGGTCCCATAGTCATCTTTTTCTTAGAGAAATCAGAACTACTATTTGGTGGATATAGAGTGGCCATTCTAGAGATGCCTCCTTTCTTAGCAGCAGAAGGGAACACTAAGCCTTCCTGAAGACAGAGCTGCTGATCTCATAATGACACTGCGTAGCAGCCCTTTACTATATCACTACATATCAACTGAAGGGGACTTCTTGAATTGTTCTACAGGGGGCTTGAGACTTTGAATGGGGTCCTCAGGATCTGCAGCGGGAGGGTGGATCAGCACAGTCTTTATGGGAAAGTTGGTGGGTATGAAATCCCCTTACTAATTCTTTCACTTAAGGCTGTTGAACATGAGGAATTTTGTGGCAGCTAAGGAAGGTATTAGACTTTTTTGTATTACATCATACTGATGACATGCTATTGAGAATAAATTTTATTATGCCCTTGGTAACACAAATTGCATAACAATGTTAAGCCCTGTTTTAATGTCCACATAGAATTTCTACCAAGTTGAATGCTAAAATTGTTTTAGACGTTTTACTGCCTAGGGCTCAAAATCTTTTTATAAGTTTGCAAGGGAGTTCTTAAAATATTTCCTGCTAATAGTTCCAGAGAAGTAGCCATATCAGTAGCAACAAAAATGACAAAGAAGCTGATGGGACCTTCTAGATTAATAAATTTATTGAGGCATGAGCTTTTGCAGATATGTAAAGATGGAGTGGATAGGGGGAGTGTGGGAAGAACTAAGTATACAGAATACAGAGAGACATTGAGAAATGTGGAAAGAGAGTAATAATTATGTTAATGGTGAACTGTGGTGGATGAGACAAATCAATAATGGATGATCTGAAAATAGTTCAAACCATTGACCCTTACTGTGGATCATAACCCATTGCCCCTTTTTGGATATTGCCATTTCTGATATCAGATGTTGTTGATTTATTCTTTTTCTTAGGGAATGACCTGTATATCCAATGCAAAGAGCAGAAGTGTAGCATCATTGTCAGTAGATGATACCATTCTTTACATTAGAGGAAGAGCAGGATGTAGTCAATGTTGTTGGATCCTGTAATAGGGTTGCCTGAGCAGGTGTGGAGATAAAATTGCCTTGTCTAGAGCATTTATGTACTAATATTGCAGGGCCTGGTCTCTGAGATGGTGTCATTACTGTGCATTTTGAAGAAAAAGAATATATGATAATAGTTATAATATAAGATGCTGCCTGAGCCACACTTGCTTATCTCCAGCTCCAGGTCTTTTTAGCAGAAGACAGAAAGCAGAAACCTCACATCTGCAACCAGATCCTTATGTTTGCTCTGATTTATAAGGTTCTTTGACCATTTGAATGGCATTCAGTTATATTTGTTTATATCTGGTGCAATGTCCACTGTGCTTTCTGTATTGTTCATCTTTAATCACTTCTGTGGAAAGACCTATTTATTTTCATGTACTTATGGTTGAGGGCTTAGTGTTTAGGGGTATGGAGAGATAGCCAGAAGATCAAAGGTTCAATTCCCACTGGAACTCCTTGTGACCTTGGGCAAGTCACTTTACCCTCCATTGCCTCAGAAGAAAAGGCCTGGCAATCTACTTCCAGTGATACATTGCCAAGAAAGTCCAGAGGCAGCTGGGTCGCCAGGAGTCAGCACTGACATGACGGCACTAAAAAAAATTGTTTATTTATTGAACACCAACAGGAGTCAATATGGATTGGTGGTATATTTATTTTATTTATTTATTTATTTACATTCTCTTATATACCACGCTATTCTGCATCAGTGCGGTTTACATTGAACAAACTGAAATTACATTGAACAGGGCATTATAACTTGGAGATAACTATTTTACAGGGAACATATACATTTGAAAAAATAAAACAAAGACAAAAGATACTTCTAGGTATCCCTCCAAGATATCAAGAATAACTTCATGGCTTTAGGACAGAGGTGAAGCAGATAGGTGTGCAGGTGATGTTCTCTTTAATCTTCCATGTTGAGGGTAAAGGTCGAGGCAGAGATGCTTGCATCCTGGAGATGAATGCATGGCTGCGTGGATGGTGTCATTGAGAGCATTTTGGTTTCCTGGACCATGGGATGATTTTCCAAGGGTCCAAAGCAGAGATAGTGTCCACCTATCCAAGAAGGGTCAAAGTGTTTTCTGCAACAGACTGGCTAACCTACTGAAGAGGACTTTAAACTAGATTTGTCAGGGATGGGTGAAGAAAGCCTCCAGATAAGTGAAAGCCCTCAGATAAGTAAAACATTAAATACCTTTGTAGAAATGGGTAAAAAGGGCAGCATCTGGAAAACGGTGTGCATACGTAACTGTAGTATGAGAAATAAGATCCCAGATGTTGAGGCTTTAATGGAAGAGGCTGACTTGGATTTACTGGCAGTTACGGACACATAGTACATGGACAACCATGACTGGGATGTAATTATACCAGGTTATACTTTATTTAGGAAGGACAGGGTAGGAACAAAGGAGGAGGAGTGGCACTATATATAAAAAATAATATTAAAGCTATAGAATTTCAGGGCTTACAAGGAACCGAGGAGGCACTGTGGATTAATCTAGAAAGAGGGAATGGAAAATTCATTTGCATAGATGTGATATACAGATCTCCTTCACAGGGAGAAGAAATGGACAGAGATTTAATAGAAGACATGCATACACAGTATTGCCATGAAAAGAGAAGTGCTCTGATAAGGGATTTCAATATGCCAGATGTTGATTGGCACATCCCTGCTATGCTGTCATCTTGAAGCAAGGAAATCTTAGATTCTCTACAGAGAGAACTATTCTGGCAACTGCTAACAGAACCCACATGGGAAGGGGCTATACTGGATCTGATGCTTACCTATGGGAAAGTGTTTCTGATGTTATAGTGAGAGATCATCTCGCATCCAGTGATCACCAGATGGTGTGGTTCAGCATTAGGACTAGGGCTGATAAAATCCATTCAAAAGTGAGGGTCTTAGATTTTAGGAAAACTAATTATGTGCCAATATGGGACAATACCTCAAGGAGTCATTAGCAGAATGGGAACAGCTGGGAGATGTAGAAAATCAATGGGCAAAACTTAAAGGGGATATTTTAAGGGCAACAAACATTTTTGTTAGAAAGCTAAATAAATGAAGAAAAAAGGAGGATGGTTCTTAAAAGAAGAAGTTGAAAAGGAGAAGAAAAAGAGGGTGGCCTTCATAAAATACAAGAGATCACAGAAAGAGGAAGAAAAGTATCAAATATTTGAAAAACCGAGAGAAGCTAGGAAAGTAGTCAGGAAAGCAAAGATACATAAAGTCGAACAAATAGCCGAGGCAATAACATGGGTGGGGGTGACAAGACATTTTTCAGATATGTTAGCAAGAGGAGGAAGTGAAAAAGTGATATTGTCAGACTCAAGGGTGAAGGGAAAGAATGTAGAAGCTGATGAGGATAAAGTGGAATTGCTTAACAAATAATTTTGTTCTGTGCTCACAGGTGAAGGGCCAAGAGCAGGACCTCAGAAAACACTACAAATAGAAACAGAAGTGAAGGGGATCTTGAACAATTTTCAGAAGACTGCATTTGTGAGGAACTAGCAAAACTAAAAGTAGACAAAGTGATAGGGCTGGATGGGATACATCCAAAAGTATTGAAAGAACTTGAGGAAGATCTAGTGGCTCCATTGTCTGACCTTTTCAATGCTTCTTTAGAGTCGGAAGTGGTCCCAGAGGACTGGAGAAAGGTGCATATGGTCGCTTTACACAAAAGCATAAGTAAGGATGAGGCTGACCTCTGTGGTGAGTAAATTAATGGAAATGCTTTCTACATACACTACTAAGACACTTATCCACTCTTTAGTCACTTCCCATCTAGACTATTCCAACCTCCTTCTTGCTAGTCTCCTTCTGAATCATCTCTCTCTGTTCAAAACTCAGCTGTGTGGCTAATCTTCCGCCAGCCTCTACATGCCCTTCTCAATTTGCTTCACTGGCTCCCTATCCATTTCCATATTCAATTCAGGCTTCTCCTACTGACCTATAGGTGCACTCATTCTGTTGCCCCTCTCTACCTTTCCTCTCTTGTCTCTCTCTACACCCCTCCTCAGGTGTTCTGCTTTGCTGGCGGATCTCTTCTGGCTGTGCCCTTTTCTTCTACTGCTAGATCTGTACTTCGATCCTTCCACCTTGCTGCCCCTTACGCCTGGAACAGTCCAGGATGAAAACTCACCTCTTTGAGTTTGCTTTTGGATCCTGATCCACTTGGTTTCCTATGTGTTTCCTTGCCACTCTGACAGATGCATCCTTGTCCTGGAAGAATGGTCTAATGCTTGGCATGTACGATTTAATGCGAAAAAGTGCAGTGCCATGCACTTGGGTAGCAGAAATCCAAGGGAAATGTACGCAATAGAGGGCGAGAGGTTGGTGTGCATGGTCCAGGAGAAAGACCTTGGTGTGTTTATCTCTGATGATCTCAAGGTGGTAAAACAGTGCGACAAGGCGGTGGCAAAAGCCAGGAGGATGTTGGGCTGCATACAAAGAGGGATTACCAGCAGAAAGGAAGAGGTACTTATGCCACTGTACAGGTCGCTGGTGAGGCCTCACTTGGAATACTGTGTTCAGTTTTGGAGACCATATCTTGCAAAAGATGTAAAAAGACTGGAAACTCTTCAGAGGAAGGCGATCAAAATGATTTGGAGCCTACGTAAGAAACCTTATGAGAAGAGACTTGAAGACCTAAATATGTACACTTTGGAGGAGAGGAGGGATAGGGGGGATGTGATTCAGAGGAATGATGAACAAACAAACTTAAAGAGGAATGATGAACAAACAAACCTCTTCCAAAGATGGGGAAGCTGCAAAACTAGAGGGCATAACATGAAGCTGCAAGGTGGTAAATTGAAAGGCAATGTCAGAAAATATTTTTTCACCGAAAGGGTGGTGGATGCTTGGAATGCTCTCCCGATGGAAGTGGTGGGGGCAAACACGGTGACGGAATTCAAAACAGCATGGGACAAGCACAGCGGATCCCTTTACAGCAACAGGATAAAAACAAAATAAACGGAACCATCTAACTTCTCAACAAATAGGGGGGTCCTACATGGAGTGGTGGGTCCACCCTTAAACAAAGACATGTTGAGGGGTGGCCTGCACAGAGCGACAGGTGCACCTACTCTTGCTGTATTGCTGGGCAGACTGGATGGACCATGCTGTTCTTTATCTGCTGTCATTTACTATGTTACTATGTTACTATGTCCTCAGCTATTGTGTTGTCTGTCTTGATTAGACTGTAAGCTCTGATGAACAGGGACCATATTTTACATGTGTCTGTACAGCGTTGTGTATGCCTTGTAGTGCTATACAAATGACAAGTAGTAATAGTAGTAGTAGAAAACAGAGGATAGTGAGGTTTCTGGAGTCCAATGGATGAGTTTACCAGAGGCAGGTCTTGTCATACAAATCTGATTGATTTCTTTGATTGGATGACCAGAGAGTTGGACTGAGGGAGAGCCGTAGATGTGGTGTACTTAGATTTCAGGAAAGCCTTTGATACCTTTCTGCTCAGGCAACATATAAATAAATCGAGCACTCTAGGGATGGACCCTAAAGTGATCGACTGGCTTAGAAATTGGTTGAGTGGGAGGCGACAAAGGGTACAGATAAATGGAGCTCACTCTGAAAAGAAGGAAGTTACCAGTGGTGAACAGCAGGGATCTGTCCTTGTTCTGATTCTTTTTAACATTTTTGTTAGTGATATTGCAGAAGGGCTGTCGGGTAAAATTTGCCTCTTTGAGGATGACACCAAAATCTGACATAGAGTAGACACCCAGGAAGGAATAGATAACATAAGGAGGGATCTATCTAAGCCTGATGAATGGTTGAGAATTTGGCAGCTGAGATTTAATGTTAAAAAATGCAGGGTTATGCATTTCAGCTGCAAATATCCAAAAGGAAGTTTGGTTGCATAGGGAGAGGAATGGCCAGCAGGAAAAAGGAGGTGTTCATTCCTCTATATAAGGTTTTGGTGAAACCTCATTTGGAGTATTGTGTGCAATTCCGGAGACCACACTTAAAAAGGATATGGACAGGATAGAGTCAGTGCAGAGGGTAGTTACCAAAATGGTCAGTAGTCTTCACTATAAACCATATGGGGATAGACTTAAATATCTCAATATGTATACTTTAGAGGAAAAGTGGGATAGAGGAGATATCATAGAGATGTTTAAATACCTCCATGCCATAAATGCACAGAGGAGAGCCTCTTTCAATTGAAAGAAAGCTCTGCAATGAGGGGATATAGGATGAGGGTGAAAGGGGATAGACCCAGGAGTAAGATGTGGAAATATTTCTTTATGGAAAGAGTGGTAGATGCGTGGAATAGTCTCCGAGTGAAGGTAGTAGAGACAAGGACAGTATAAGGTCAATTCCATTCATGCATGTCCAGTCCCCTGTACAGCCAGGCAGAATCAGACATGCAAGGTTAGACTCGATTCTGATCCCGCAGGACCCGCGGGGTCAGAATTGGGTCTAGCGCCTGGACGTGCAAGCCTGGACCTGATTCTGTCCGGCCGTATGTCTCAGAAACTATCCGACTAACTCAGCTGGTCCCGTGATTGGAGCCATGGAGCCATGGCATCCTGGCACCATGGCTCCATTCATGAACCGCAATCCTAGCCCGCCGAACCCGAATGCCTGTTCTCCCCAGCATGACCCTCAATCCGGCCTTCCAAGACCTGGGTCGGGTTGCAGGTTGAGCCTCCTCAACTGTGTCCCCAGGTCCTGTGCCGTGATCCCCCTCCATCCAGGGTGACTTACAGCACCTCTGAATCGGCCCTGTACGTCCTGGGTCACGGCCCGCCCATGCCCCGCCTTCGATCCGCCTCCATAATGTTCCCTCCTGCCCCCATCTAGGCCTCCCCGTACAAGCCTGCTGTACATACGGTGAGGATATTGACAGGGCCAACAGGGGGATGAATAACAGGACAGAATGACCCCCTATCTGAATTCAAGAAAGCATGGGCAAACACAGAAGATCTCTAAAGGAAAACTAGGGACTATAGTAGTTGAAATGGAAGGGCAGACTTGATAGGCCATATGTTTTTTTTCTGTTGTCATGTTTCTATGATAAATTTTGTGGTGGTTTCCGAGTGTCCATTTGAAGTTGGGGGCTGTTGATAAGCTAGGTTAAGCCTTGTGAGTGGGCAGCATCACTGTCCAGGGTGGGTTATAGATCTCTATTGATTCATTTTGGCAGCTTTAGCTGGTAGTTGTAAGTGACAACCAGAGATGGGAAAACATAAGTAATGAGGAAGGGATGAGAGTGGGAGTTGGAAAGCTGGTAAATAGTGTCACCAGTAACCCTCCCCAGAGGCAAAAGCATGGAGGTAGGTCAGCCTGGGCGTGTCCAAACCTAGCAAGTAGGGAGTGCAGTTGGCCCTGCACTGCCTTCTGGGTGTTGTAGTCCCTCTTACTACGCAAGGAATGAGTTGTAGTCGAGTGGAGTTAGGCAAAAGACAGGATTTTATTTCCCCTTCCGGGTGGATTCATTGCAAGAAAAACAGGAACAAAAATGACCATACTTCTGGTACAAAAATGAAACGAAACAGGAACAGAAACAGCTTCTATCTTCAGCTCTTATAAACAATTAGTAGAACAAAAACGTAACTGCAGCAGTCCCTTTTAACAAAGGCAAGCTCTCTTGCTTTCGATGCTGTTTTACCAAAACTCTTAACAGCTATTCTAGCATAGAGACGTGACATGGTCTGCTACAGACAGCGTACAATCCATTTGTTCTTCTGGGGTTTGTTCCATAAGAAATTCTGTTGGCATTTCTTCACACTCACCCCCAGCTAAGTATTCTTGTGGATTATTATACGTCCCTCCAAAGAGCAGTCTCTCTTCACTGCCTCGAGACTTCTCTTCCCCCGTTGCTACAGAGCAGGGTGGAAGATTACCACATATACTGGAGTTTGCTATAGGAGAGCCCCACAAACTCTGGCAGTCACCGGGAAAACGTTTACATTCAGTTTCTCTTCTATCAGGTTTATACAGCCTACCTTCCGGCTTTCTCACACAGGAACCTCTCAGCACAGCTGGGTCAATAAGGCTTTCACAGCACGGCTGCGTTCTCCTGCCTTTTACCCTTTGCTTTCTCTCTGACATATAAATGTCCTCTGGCCAGGACGTCTCTGCTTCTCTGGACCTGCAGCTTTCAACTTGGACACTTTCCTCTGGTCCCTTTCTCCAACTGGTTCCCCAACCAGTCCTCCGACCAAGGCTTCCTTCAGTCCTGCAGCTGGGTCTGCTGAGAATACTGCTTTCCTCTGCTCTCCCGTGTCTCCTTCTTGCTCTGAGACTTGCTCTCCTTCTCCTTGCTCCTCCTGTTCTATCTTTTGGTGAGTAATTTTTATGTGCGTGTGTCCTAGGGCTTGTCAGACGGCTGCCTGGGTGAGAATGTTCACAGTCTTGGCAAGTGCATATATCAATATGATTGGCAAGGGATTGTGGGCAATGCAGTCCATTCACACCAGACACAGCTGCTCACAATAAATAGTTGTGCTTGAGGGTAAAGCCAATAAGATATTTATTTATGGGGTTATTTCTCCCAACACAGATATGCTTGGTAGCACATAAATCAGGTTACTTGCTTTCAGTGTTAAACTTGGAAAAACAAAATCAGGAAAACATTTGAACTTGTCAGGCAATCAAAGCAAAAGAAATAAGACCTGGTTGGTAACAAACTGGTCTTTTCTGTAGGCTTTAGCTAATATTTTCTTAGCGGTGTATCAAACAACAAACAAAATCCACAAAGAAAGGAAAAACTGTTCTTTTCAGGTTAACTTCTTATATCTTCCCACATAGATTCAGAAGTGATTCCCTCAGAGCTCACAAGCAATTAGGTAAGGCTCAATTGCTAGCAGTTACCCAGCTGAAACCCCTTAGCTGGCTGGCTTTCTACTGCGTGGCTAAAAATCCTACTCAGGAGCTTTTCTGAGCAGATTAAAGAACAAGTTTGTATTTCTTTGTGATGGTTGCTGTACTTTGTAACAGAAAATTACCAAAGGAGTTTAGACAGAGAGCAATCCATGTAAACACATCCTTCATCTGCAATCACTCCCCCTTCTTCAACAATCATGGGTTCAATATCCTGGATTGGCACAGATGAATTTCTCAATGGAGCACTTTCAGGAGAATACTTGTTTCTCTGCTGTCTTTCAAGGTTATAGCTAGGGCATAGATCAGTGTTCATACCTGAGCTCCCATTGCTGTTAGAGTTCCTCTCTATATAGCCTGGCCAGTATGTAGTCCAGTTCTTATGTCCAGCCTTCCAATCCAGATCCCTGGACACTGCATCTCTCTTCACATACCTTCTGGCATGGGTCTTAGGGTCCCTTCCACGTGCAGCCGTCTCCCTCACAGGTACCGTCTGGAGGTTCCTAGCTCTGCAGCACCATTCCTCTGGCTTTCCCCAGTCCAATGGTGTATGCTGGCCCTTGGAATGCCTCCCAGTATACGTACTGCTCCAGACTCCTCTAGACCTCCCAAAGGCTTTTCTCTTCTTTCTTCCAAAGGGTTTCTTGCCCTCTCTGTCCGTCCGGTTTGGCTTCTGCTTCTGATGATCCTCCAAATGAAACTGAGGATGAGGATATCCAAGTTGATCATGAAGATGATGATGATTCTCTGTAGAATAAACTCTACCTTTATTCTGCTTAGATGAGTGCTCCTCCCTAACACAGCGCAGCTGTGCTGAATCAGGCCCTGCCCTTTGAGATGAGTGCTTGGGGATTACCTCATAGCCCTCCTGATTGAACACACGTTTCCCCACTTCAGCTCCTCTAATGGCTGTTGGAAACCTGGTGCATTCTGGGACTGGTAGTCTTTTATGGGAAAATTCTGTTTTCTTATTTCTACCAGAACTGACAGGTTGCTTGTTCAGAGTCACTTCACCTTTTCTATAGCTCCTTCCTGAGCTATGATAAGCTTCCTTATCACAGGCTTAACTGCACCCCGCCCACATCCAGCTGCCTCTCATTACCCACTGAGCTCGGGGCTTGTTTGCAGTTTGGCCGTGTTCTCTCCCCTCGTGACACTCTTTGTTTACGTTGCTCATGGCAATCCTGGGCCATATGCTTTTCTATGCTGTCAGTTTCAGACACACTTTCTTCAGCTACACCCAGTTTCATAGCTTCTGAAGGATCCACTACACTACAGATCCCCCCCTTAAATTATTACGGGCTGCTGACCTTTTCAGACAGCACGTAATTTCTGCCTGGGTGCTCATGTGTTTCTCTATACTGACTAAACTAGCTGTTGCTGACCTTTCCTGCCATGGCTTCAGGACATTCAGGTGGTATACCTGGCGGCGCCCCCTATCATTCTCCACAGCATACGAGACGGGCCCTATCCTCTCTACCACGGTGCAAGGTCCTTTCCATCGGGATTCAAATTTGGTTCCCGGGTCAGCTACTTGGGCTATTACCTTGTCCCCTACAGCCAATTGTCTAGGTTTTGTCCCTCTGTCATAATAGCGTTTTTGACGCTGCTGACTGGCCTGTAAATTTTCCACTGACGTTTGTGACGTCCTTTCTAGGCGACTCCTCAGGTCTTTCAGAAACTGAGGTACCCCAACTTCCTGTATCTCTGGCTCTACCCACTGCTCACGCAGGATATCTAAAAACCCCTTGGGGCCCGGCCAAACAAAAGTTCATAGGGTGATGCCCCCAAGGATGCTTGTATGCGTTCCCGACATGCATACAGCACAAATGGGAGTAGAGTGTCCCACTCAGACATCTCTCCATTTAGGCCTCTTCTTAACATTTGTTTTATGGACTGATTCATCCGCTCTACCAATCCGTTGGACTGCGGATGATACGCCGCTGTCCTTATGTGACGTATGCCAAAAGCATCCCACACCATAGCTAAGTGCCTTGACATAAAATTACTCCCCTGATCGGTGAGTACCTCTTGGGGAAAACCAACCTCACAGAATAATTTTACTAACTCAAGGGCTATTATTCTGGCTGAGGTATTTCTTAATGGTATTGCCCAGGGGAAACGCGTAGCCTGGTCTACTACCACTAAAATGTATTGAAAGCCCCTCGGTGTCCTAACCAGGGGTCCCATGATGTCCATCGCTATATGGCGAATTGGCATCGATATGGTGGGCGTGGGTATCATAGGTACGGCCTTGGGTTTTATAGTGGTAACCCTCTGACAAGTGGGACAGGATTCACAATATTTTGTCATCTCTTTAAAGACTCCTGGACAGTAGAAACGGGCCAGTATTTGATCTAATGTGCCCTGAATCCCTTTATGACTACCCACTGGGTGATCGTGTGCCAACCGTAGAACTACAGCCTTAAATGTTGTTGGCACCACCAATTGTTTCCTCACGGCTCCGGTACTTGGGTCACTGCTTTCCCTATACAGGACTTCCTTCTCCAAGAAAAACCTGGGAAGCGTGTTTCTATTTTCTTGGGCCCATTCAAACACTCGCTTTAAAGCGGGGTCGGCCTGCTGTTCCTTCGGAAAGGAAGGAAACCTTTGGACAAGCTCTGCAGGTACCCAGGGCAACCCTTCTCCGGCTTCTAGCTCAGCCCTCCCTTGGGTCCTGCGATGCCACTCCTGACGCCTCTCGGCCTTCTCCTTTCTAGTATTTTTGGAAGGGGCATGGATTAAATCCTCGTGGATGGGAAGGGCATTTGACACTTCCTCCTCTAATCCTTCCTCTCGCTCCGGGGACTCTTCTCTATCCTCAGGCTTCTCTATCCTATCCGGTGACACCTCCCTGACCCCTGAGGTTCCGGCCTGGGACCGGGTGGATACTAGGCCTGTTCTAGTGTTCAGACCCTTTACCATTCCTTTGTAGAATGGAGGCCAGTCTCGTCCTAGGACGATGTCATACGGGAGCCGTGGAACTATGGCTACCAGCACCTGCCTTTCGGTTCCTAACCCCCTCACAGCCAGCCTATATAGGGGATAATACGATGCTGCCCCATGCACACATCGTATTCTTACTTGCCCATCTGCTTGACTCGGTGCTGATTGCAGGTGACCTTCAATGGCCTGCCAGAGCCTGCGCGAGACCATGCTCAGGTCAGCACCCGAGTCAAGCAGTGCCAGAGCTTCTATGCCCTCTACTTGTACTTTTAGAAGAAATCCTTCCCGTATCCGCTTTTCACCATCAGATACCAGGACAGTTCGCTCCCTGCAATCTTAACGGAAATGCCCTGCCTTGCCACAGTTATAGCATTTGCCTTTGCATACAGGTAAAACATCATCATTAGGTACTTTAACCTTTTGGTACTTTTCTGCTTTACCAAAGTTGGCAACACCAGCTACTTTTAAAACACCCCCTCTTGAGGTGCCGGCCATCTCAGCCTCAAAGTGTCTCTAAATGAGATTGGCTGCCTCTTCAGTAGTCTGGCAACTTTGTAGAGTCAGAAAAGCCTTCACTTCTGGAGGTACAGCTTGCATGAATTGCTCCATGACGATTCTGTCCAACATTGACTCGAGAGTCTTCCTCTCTGGAGCAAGCCATTTCCAGGCTAATCCCTTCAGACATTGGAATAAAGCTTTGGGAGTCTCCCTAGGCTTTAGCCTCGCCTCCCTGAACATGTGCTTATAATGCATTGGAGTTAACCCCAGCCTATCTTTTACAGCCTTTTTTACTTCCATGTAATCTGAAGCAAGTGCAGCAGGCATTGTCTTATAGGCTGCTAGAGCTTCCCCAGTGAGTGACATTGCAAAGCGTACAGCCCACTGCTCTTCAGGCCATTTAACCACCTCTGCTATCCGCTCAAAAACTGCAATAAAATCGTCCAGATTATCATGGGTGGTTAACTGTCCCAATGTAAGTGCATTATAACTTTGCAGTCCTACCCCCTTGACCATCGAGGGAATAGTTCCTTCCACGTCCTGTGGTCTCTTTAGTACAGCCTCCAACAGTTCCATAAGTGGCTTCTGCTGCTCCCTTATTGCTGCAGCACTCTGCTCCTGTGTGTAACGCGCCAGCTCCATTTGTTTCTCCCACTGGACCTTCATCCACTGCATTAACTCCTGGGGGTCCATTCTGGAGTCTACGATACCTGCAAAGACACAAAAGAAAAAGAAAGGCCCACCAAGTGCGGCACTATGGTTTTCTTTTTAAACCCCGTCGATTTTTCTGCAGGACAGTAGTTCCCCTTTCTCACCCAGTATCTGCCTACACCCGTGCCCAGCTACTTTTACCTTGGCACTGTGTAGACTCAGGCTTTGAGAAAGGTCTTCGGGTCCACCTGGCCGGTCTGCCAGTGAAACTCCTCTGACGGTTCTTCCACAGACAGGACAGCAGTTTCTCCACTTAAACTGGTGTTTCCTGATGTTTCTTTAGAATGTCCTTTATTTTTTCAAGCAAAAACAAATCCAAAAAACTACGCCAACCTGTCACCAGTAACCCTCCCCAGAGGCAAAAGCATGGGGGTAGGTCAGCCTGGGCGTGTCCAAACCTAGCAAGTAGGGAGTGCAGTTGGCCCTGCACTGCCTTCTGGGTGTTGTAGTCCCTCTTACTAAGCAAGGAATGAGTTGTAGTCGAGTGGAGTTAGGCAAAAGACAGGATTTTATTTCCTCTTCCGGGTGGATTCATTGCAAGAAAAACAGGAACAAAAATGACCATACTTCTGGTACAAAAATGAAACGAAACAGGAACAGAAACAGCTTCTATCTTCAGCTCTTATAAACAATTAGTAGAACAAAAACGTAACTGCAGCAGTCCCTTTTAACAAAGGCAAGCTCTCTTGCTTTCGGTGCTGTTTTACCAAAACTCTTAACAGCTATTCTAGCATAGAGACGTGACATGGTCTGCTACAGACAGCGTACAATCCATTTGTTCTTCTGGGGTTTGTTCCATAAGAAATTCTGTTGGCATTTCTTCACACTCACCCCCAGCTAAGTATTCTTGTGGATTATTATACGTCCCTCCAAAGAGCAGTCTCTCTTCACTGCCTCGAGACTTCCCTTCCCCCGTTGCTACAGAGCAGGGTGGAAGATTACCACATATACTGGAGTTTGCTATAGGAGAGCCCCACAAACTCTGGCAGTCACCGGGATAACTTTTACATTCAGTTTCTCTTCTATCAGGTTTATACAGCCTACCTTCCGGCTTTCTCACACAGGAACCTCTCAGCAGAGCTGGGTCAATAAGGCTTTCACAGCACGGCTGCGTTCTCCTGCCTTTTACCCTTTGCTTTCTCTCTGACATATAAATGTCCTCTGGCCAGGACGTCTCTGCTTCTCTGGACCTGCAGCTTTCAACTTGGACACTTTCCTCTGGTCCCTTTCTCCAACTGGTTCCCCAACCAGTCCTCCGACCAAGGCTTCTTTCAGTCCTGCAGCTGGGTCTGCTGAGAATACACCTTCCTCTGCTCACCCGTGTCTCCTTCTTGCTCTGAGACTTGCTCTCCTTCTCCTTGCTCCTCCTATTCTATCTTCTGATGAGTAATTTTTATGTGCGTGTGTCCTAGGGCTTAACTGCACCCCACCCTCATCCAGCTGCCTCTTATTACCCACTGAGCTCGGGGCTTGTTTGCAGTTTGGCCGTGTTCTCTCCCCTCGTGACACTCTTTGTTTATGTTGCTCATGGCAACCCTGGGCCATGTGCTTTTCTATGGTGTCAGTTTCAGACACACTTTCTTCAGCTACACCCAGTTTCATAGCTTCTGAAGGATCCACTACACTACAATAGGCAGGAGGTGAAAAGAGTGAGATTGAGGACTAGGGAGAGCTGGATTAAGAGAAAGAAAGGGGAAATGGGAGAGATGGTAGTATAAGTCTGAAGATAGGGAAGATGAAAAACAATAAAAGATGTGAACAGATGACAAGGAAGAGGAGATAAAAAGACTGTGATATGTGACGGGGATGGGAAAGCCTGTAAAAGGGCTGGTGGGAAAGGGAATGGCAGGAAGAAAAGAAGAGATGGCTGAAGAGAGTCGGGGGGGGGGGGTACTTTAACGCAGTGGTTTACTTGAGATTTTCCAATGCTAGTCTCACTCACCCGGAAAGACTTTTAGTGTGGAAAAGTCTCAAGTAAAACCGCTGCACTAAATGATAGCACAGTGGGCATGCAAAGGGATGAACAGAAAACTGTTCTCGATGTAAAACACTGCCCAGTAGCTTAGTACAGTTTTTTTTTAACCTTTCCCTTAACACTGGAATAAAGATGCAGCATGGGATCATCTGAGGTGAAGTGTGGCACTTTATAACCCAATATCCCGGGTGGACCATGGTGACCTGGACTTCCTAATTTCCCTGAACATTCCCCATTGCAGTCCCCTAACTCCCTGATCCCCCCCCCCTCATGCTCCCTACACCTCTCCTGACACTCCAGAATTCCCAGCCCTAGAAATGTCCCCTGGTGGCCCATGGGCCCTAGACCCATGACCTCTCACCTCCTACCCTGAAAATTTCTCCTGGTAGTACAAGTGCTCCCCTGCACCTTCCTCCCCACCCCCTCTCCTTCTCCTCCCACAAAAAAATATTCCTGCATACAGAGGCAGTAGTAAGTGAACATCCACTGTTCAAAATGCACAAGGTATCCACATGGGCTCCAGTGTATTTTTTGTGGAGTGGAGGAAGTGCAAGGGGGCTTGAGCCACCAGGGAAATTTTTGAAGTGAGGGTTGAGGGGTTGGCAGTAAAGTGGCTACCAGAGATATCTGTGGGATTAGAGAAAGTCTGGAGAGTTAAGGGGAAGTGTTAGTAACATTGGGGAGTTCAGGAAGTTGGGGGTGGGTGCAATGGGGAGTGTCGGGAAACATCTGAGAGTCTGAAGCAGGGGAGGGGAGTGGGAATCCCGTTTTTTTATAAGTCTCCCTTCCTGTCAGTACAGCAATCAATCCCTGGTCACACACTGACTGCAAAGGAGACATTTTACTAATCAATCAGTAAATGGCTGCATATTACTGCAACAGTGTGCACAGTTTTTTTCTGACAGTGCACATTTTTTTAACCCAGCAGCAATAGGCATGAGGTTAATTTACCGCATTGCGACTCAAAAATGTTTATTTGCATGGCATTAGTTTACTGCATCAGGAGCAAAAATATTTTTTAGCACTTACATTAGAACACTGCACACTGAGGATTAGCGCAGTATTCTGAAGCAACGCTTATTTCATCGAGGCCTCAATGAAAAGAGGTAGGGGAGGAATGAAGAGACTGAAAGAGAAGAGTTAACACACAAGGATCAGCCTGTTCCTTCCTCCTCGTTCTACTGTGCTTCTGGTGCCCAGCGGAGGTGGAGAAGGAAAAAGATAACTAGAGAAAATATACTCAGCAGCATTTCCTCAGGTTCCAGAGAGGGTGCTTTCTCTACCCTATTAGGAACTAGTGCTCGGGCTTGAACCTAAGACTTCCTACATACAAAGCAGATTGCCTTTCGCTGGGTTACAGTCCTTTCAATCTGCCACCTACCACTTCAGCATCCCAACTAACAAGTCCAGCATTAGCAGGTCTTCAGAGCTATCATCAGTGCCCTCGCCTCCACATTCTCCCCCTTTTTTAAATCTTACTAATTTTAGCAACTGGTCACTCATACAGATTCTGCTGTCTCCACCAGCCTCTTTGTCTTGGTACCATGACAGTCTGACCTAGCTTGGCAGTTGTGTCCAAGCAAGTCATAGGATTATTGTTCAGATGTGTGTGGCACCTAGTCTTGAGTCCCTCTGTCTGCTCTTTGTCACACAATTACTGCTCTTTCTGGTTGCCCTAGTGCCATGATGGTCTGTTCAGCCAATGCCACCTGCTGCCACCTCCATTCTCCAGTACTTGCTTCTGCATTACTAATTTGTTACATTCCCACATCTATAAAGGATGACACTCTGCTGCCAGCTTCAGTGGTTCATCTGTGATTTTTCTTTCAATTCTTCATTTTCCAATCCTCAAAAAATAAACGGAATGTTAAGAATTATTAGGAAAGGAATGAAGAATATCATACCTTTGTTTCACTCCATGATGCAACTGCACCTTGGTAATTGCATGCAGTTCTGGTCACCACATCTCATGAAAGGTTAAGCAGGTTAGGGCTCTTCAGTTTGAAGAAGAGAAGACTGAGGGGAGATATGATAGAAGTTTCTAAAATCATGAATGAAGTGGAATGAGTAAACATGAAAAGTTCCTTTACTCTTTTAAAAAGTACAAAGATTAGGGGACAGTTCAGTAAGTTACTGTGATGAGAAGAGTATGGCTGAGTCTATGGAATTGGAAAAAAATCAGTCATTTACCTTTAAAGAAAGAGACAGGCAAGGAATCAGTAGCTCTCAAACTGCAGGCAGAGAAAAGAAACACGCAGCTTCTGAGGACAGGACACACCCAAGCTCTGCTAATCCAAGGGCAGGCTTGGAAATTAATGAAGGACACCTGGATGAAGGGGAGTGCACGGTAGTTCAGAGACACTCTTATAAACCCAGGGAAATATTGGAGGAGAGGACGGACAGAGAGAACAGCCAGAGAGAGGGCAACAGGAACAGGAGTACCAGGACAAGGCAGCACACGCAGCAGCACGCTGGAAGGAAAGATACAGGAAACCAGCACTCGAGAGAGCTGACCAGGGAGAACACTGGAGAATTCAATGGGGAGAGAAGCACCAGAGAAAGGCCATAGAGTTTACTGTGGAGGAGAATGCTGGAGACTTCCGAGGGAATCTCAAAGGTGAAAGCCCTAGTCAGAAGGAAAGCCAGGATTGCAGGGAACCTGCAAATGGTTTTAAAACTAGGAGAGCTGTGCCAGAGAGAAGTGCTGATAAGGGTCAGGCTGCAGTGCCAACAGTTTCTGAACCAGCTAAAGAGCTGCTACTTCCAAAAAGGTGCGTGAATAAAAGGGTAGCCAAAAGTGCCGTAAGCCAGTTAGAGGCATTGTGTCATTTGATGCAAGAAAAGAATCTCCATGTTCCTGGTGGAAACCCTGTGCATAGGGAAAAGCCTCAGTGGAGAACGGTTCTGGAACTTTTAGAGAATATTAAGCCTGAAGTTTTTCATGTTGGCTTAAAGCCAGATTTACCGGACACAGGTCCTGAGGAAATGCAGATAGACTGTTATGAATCTGATGAGGGGTCTGAAGATTCAGTAATGGATTGTTCTCTGTGCCAGAAGGCAGAATAAAAGTTCTTGGATAAAAGAAGGGAAAAGTCTATAACCTGAATGTCCTAGAAGGCAGTGTGAAAACAGGGAGAAATGTGTTTAGCCAGGAATGCTAAAGAACCCTGTTGTTGAAGAAAGGATATGTGGAGGAGTGGCCTAGTGGTTGGGGCAAGGTACTTCAGGCCAGAAGGTCGGGGGTTCAAATCCCACTAGAGGACAGCAACCTTGGGCCAGAAGGACTGAGGTTTCTAGTCCCACAGGTGCTCCTTGTGGTCTTGGGCAAGCCACTTAACCCTCCATAGCCCATGCTCCCTGTAAAATAGTTATCTCCAAGTTATAATGACCTGTTCAATGTAATTTCAGTTTGTTCAATGTAAACCGCACTGATGCAGAATAGCGTGGTATATAAGAGAATATAAATAAATAAATATTTCTTTTGGGTTTGAAGAGAAGAGAAGCTTTGCTTGATTGCTGAATGATTTGAAAAACAGCGACACATGTTAAAAAGCTACATAAAGCAGTTGCATTGTTTGGTTTGGTAAAAATGCCTATGGATTATTGTTTGGAGAAAGAATCCTGTTTGTTTTGCATTGAGCCTTAATGCTCTTTAGAAAAAGAAATAAATTCCTGTGTTTTGCCTTGTAAACCCTCGGTCTCCACACTATTTGTTTTTTCCTAAACAACACAACTACAAATCCCAGCAGCCCCGGCGCTGGATGAGTAAGAAAACTCTTTAATTAAAGGACTAACAAGTGCAGCCCTAGGCTTATAGGCTATTGCCTGGGCCAGGGGCCTCCACATTACCAAATAGCACATTTAAAACAAATTGAATATCTTTTCACTCAACACACAATTCCGCTCTGGTATTCACTGCCGGAGGGTGTGGTAAAAGATGGTGTAGCTAGGTTTAAAAAACGTTTGGACAAGTTCCTAGAGGAAAAGTCCATAAATGTCTATTAAGGTAGACATAAACTTTTATTAAGGTAGACTTGGAGAAATCCAGTGCTTATGCCTAGGGGAAGCTGCATTTATCTTCTCTCCTGTTTGGGATTCTGCCAGGTACTTGTGATCTGGATTAGTCACTGTTGGAAAAAGTCACTGGGCTTGATGGATTTTTGATCTGACCCAATACGGTAAGTTCTTTACATATCTCTACATCCTTGACATCATTTCCTATCAACATCCTGAGTTTTGATGTAGTTATTAATGCAATCCAAATGCCAAAAAAAGGAATGTTGCTTTCACTTTCAGATCCATAATTCGACTTAGTTCTACATCATGTATGCACCCTAGAGAAAAGCCTGGATGGTCAATAGTAGCAGACAATGTCATAACATATTATTAGAGGTCAAATAAACCACAGTGCTGTATCCTTCAAACTCTGTGGTTGCAAAGCAAAACTGCTCCTCTGAAATATGAACCTCATAGGATTCAAGCTATGTGATGGTCTTGACTCCTTCCAGCCCAATCCCAAGAGCTGTCTATATACAGGGTGACCCAAAAAAAGTGAGAACATCTTGTAAATTAAAAGTTTAAATAGTTTACCTATTTACCTTTTTTAGCTATATAACGTATTTATTTCAACAATTTCCGGTCGGCAACATTTTTTTAAAATTTGTCAATCATTTACATATGTCTTTTTGAATAACTTATATGCTACGAGATGTTCTCACTTTTTTTGGGCCACCCTGTATATATATTTATGTAACAACAGATGAAACTGCAAGCAGTCACCACTGGGTGGTAGATGTATATATGTGTTAACATATACATATGCATACTGCCCGCATCATCTTCCTGCTGAGCCATACATGATCCCAGCAAACCTAGAGGGCAGTCCACTCAAAGTGGGAAACCAGAGGGTGGTGCCATGGGAGTTTAAGAGCTGTGACATCCTGAAGAATCCAGCATATAGGTAAAGTCATAGCAGTAAGCGTGTTGCAGGAGCTGAGAAGGAAGGAGAGAGAATATGCCTAGGGAAGAAGGAAAGGGGGAGAGACAGAGAGAGAGAGAGAGAGAAGCATGTCATGCAGGGAGGAGGGTAAGGAAGAGAGAAGGAAAGTGTGCCTGGTGGGGAGGGGAAAGTGCCTGGGTCAAGTTGAGGCCACCACAAATGCTTTTTGTGGTTATCTGCTAGTTGCATATAATTATAAATAGATGTGCTTGCAGAGGTTGGCACACTTTCTACTTAGTCATTACTCAGCAAATAGATAGAAAACTGATGCTCTGATTGCTATCTGAATCCTGCATTAGTGTCACTCTGATACATCCAAAATATTTATATAGCATAAACTGCAGAAAAGTGACTTTTTAAAAAACATATAAATCTTCAAATAAGAGATTTAGATAAAAAATAAAAGGAAGAGGAGAACATAGTAAGGAAACAAAGGAGTTAAAATTTTGAAGTACTAGTACTGGAGGTTTTTAAGAAGCAAACTTTGCTTCTGAACAGCTGAAGTTATGTCACCCAAAATAAATCTCATGCATTCTGTTTATTGCCCAGCACTTTCCT
This sequence comes from Ichthyophis bannanicus, assembly GCA_033557465.1. Classification (NCBI taxonomy): domain Eukaryota; kingdom Metazoa; phylum Chordata; class Amphibia; order Gymnophiona; family Ichthyophiidae; genus Ichthyophis; species Ichthyophis bannanicus. The sequence continues at coordinate 554,451,803 of CM066033.1, forward strand.
TCTGCTCAGAAGAGGTATCCAACTCTGGCTGCCCTCTCTGGTACTGTAAGCCTTTAGTCATTGGTTACGGTTTGTTTTTCCCCAACTAATTTAATCCATTCATCTCCTGATTACCGAAGCAATAGTCCTTTGGCCAAGATGCATGGACTATGGCTACCTTCAAGCCCAGTAGAAGTGCAGATTGTACCAGCCACTAGGTACTGCTGTAAAGAAACTGTCAGGTGTCCTTCTCCAGGATCTATGAACACTGCAAATCTGATGATTATGAGTTTGCATCTGGGGATCAAATTTGAATCTGTGTAGTATCACTAGGCCAGAAGAATGATTCTGTGTGATATCATTTTGACACAAATTATGAAGATCTCTAAGATGAATATCGCAGCAATATTTCAGTTCATAGGTACACCCATTGCATTTGCTTCAACACTCACAACTGGCATCCATAAGCCTTTCTCTTAAGAAACCAAATCATTACAAATTCCTTGTCTAAGTGCTTCTAGATATTCAGAATAAGAAAGCAAGGAATTTAGACCTAAAAACATAAAACAAGTTTGAATTTCTCAAAAAATTCTGGATGTTTCATAAAGCACTTTGGCCTTAGTAGTACAAATCCTTTAGCTCTGGAAAGTTGTTCAAAACATTCCGGTTGATATTAAAAGCACTTATGTAGTCGGTATCAAGTGCTAATTGCATAAGCGCTTTGTCATTTTCAGAATTCTGTGCCAGGCAACTTAATGTCTGGAAAAAATGTATCTATCTTGAACTAGGAGGGGCTAGGCGTGTTCTGGGGGCAGAACCAAAATTTAGCTGCTATCTGGATAAATAGGGGGTACTGCCAGGGCTTTTTTTGAGGGGGTACGCTGTGGAATGGAGTACCGGCATCTTTTTCATTGCCTGCTAATATTCCCATGTTCCTCATGTATTAAAGGAAAAGCCCTGCATTTGAGTATCGGCAACTTTTTTTCAAGGAAAAATATACTGGGCACTGCGCAAATAACTATCTGTTCAGCTTTAAGGGCACAAGTTCGATGGCGCTACCTAAAAAGACAGAGCTGTTGAAAATGGCCATAAAGATGATACTCAATTAAAAATGGAAGCAATCATCCATTTATCTTTATGCAATGGCCGTAATTCTGAGGACTGTTCCCTTTACTTTTACGGAGATGGTTAAAGAAATAGAAGTGATTGCTAAATAGGAATTTGACTAGGAACAAATAACTACACACTCAAGTTCTCCTGCTTGACACATTCAACAGTCCGTGGTAGTGAGCGGTGACGAAATTCTTCTACCAGCTGATTAGTCCTTGCTTCTGTCAATATCAGCAACACGGTGGAAAACACTCGGACCCCTGTTGAATAAAATTAGCTTTGCAGCAGATAATGTGTAATAATGCTGTTATTGCATGCTAAGCATTAATAAATACGGGCTCTCAGTGGAACTCACATACCAAGAATGGCAGGATATAATGACAGATAAGGACCATTAGGCTGCAAAATGTCCTTTCTTGCCACAGTGCTGCCGATTCCCCATTCCTGCATACAGAAGCAGCAGTAAGTGAACATCCACTGTTCAAAATGCACAAGGGATCCACATAGGCCTCCAGTGTATTTTTGATATCACTATTGCCCAGCTTGGTTATGTTTTTTTTACATTTTCTTCTGGTCATTTTCACTGTTTCTTTGCCCTTTTGTTCCGTGCACATGTATCACACTTATCACTTTTTGTAGGTTTCCCTGGTTTTGCTGTACATTGCTGACGGAAATGGTTTCTTTTCCCTTTAAATCAGCTCTAACGCCAGGGTTTCACTGGCGTTAGTTTTCAGCCTCGGATTTCACAGCGTTAGTGTGCAGGGAGCCTCTCCCCTCCCACTCTCCGCCCATTGACCCTCTCTCTCCGCCCCTGGGGAGCCTTCCTCCGCCCTCCGGGAGCCTTTCTCCGCCTTCAGCGCTCGTTTGCACCTTAGCGCACGATAAGGCGCCATTATCGCGTGATAAGGCGCCTTATCGTGCGATAACGTGGGATAGCGCACGTTAAGACGGTTTAGTAAACATACCCCTTAGTGTATGCTGATGAGAATAAACAGCTGTGTACCTGAGAGTGAATATGGCACCTCCTTTCCTTTAAGAGGTTTAAGCACCTATAAAGCTACGATTATCCCAGGGGTGGGTTGGTGTCAGGAAGGGAGGGAGGGAAAGAAGACATTAAAAGCTGGCTGCTACACAGTACCTTGTCCTGTGCTTCCAAGGTAATCTGTGATCAATCTCCAGGGGGAGTCCCACAGCCCTTGCTTGGATAGAGGGAGTCTTGGGTTCTAAATTTAACCAGAAAGCTCTCTTCTGTGTTTTAAATTTAAACTGAAATCTCTTTTCTGCTACTAGGCCCTGTCTGATTTAACAAATACACTGGGTTCACAGATTAATCCGCTTTAATCTAAAGAATTCCTTTTTCCCCAGGATTTAGAAAAATTCCCAGAAGTAAATACTGCTTGAATCTGAGAGTGCAAGATTTCAATCTTAAAGTGCAGGACGCACAAGTACTTGTTGACTCCTTTGAGGTCCAGGATGAGCTGGAAGGATCTGTCCTCCTTTGGCATCATGAGGCAGATGGAGTATATGCCCTTACCCTGCTCGCTTAGGGGGACAGGCACCACAGCCTTCAGGCAAAGCAACCTTTCCAAGGTGGACCGCATCATGGCACCTTGATCGCAGACCCACAGGGGGAGATGATGAAGGCATCAAGAATTGGCCCCTTGCATTCCAGGATGCAGCTGAATTGGATGGTATCTAGCACCCAGCAATCATTGGTAAGCCAGGCCCAATCCTTAAAAAAAAAGGTGAAGCCTGCCACCGACCGGAGGTGCCAGAGAATGGCCCCCCAAACCTTCATTGCATGGCCTGAGAGGGGCCTACTTTGGAGGAGGTCATATCCCTGGGTCCACGTGCTCCACAAAAGGGCTGAGAATGAGCTTGAGACCCCGAAACAGAGGGGAAGCAAGGCTTTCCAGTCGACAATGACAATAGTCCCAAGCCCCCCAGATAACGGAAAGTGTGCCCTTGGCATTTGGGACCAATCTTACCTGTCCTCTGGGAGGCGGTAAGTTTTCATCTTGCCTAGGTTCTTCACCAGTTTCTCCAAGTCTGCTCCAAACAGGAGCTTCCCATTACAGTCCAGTTGAACCAACCGGGCTTCGGAAGATGCGTCTGTTGCCTAGTGACGAAGGCAAATACATTGCCAGGGCACAATCCCTGGTCAGCAGGTGCACCAGGTCATACATGTCATTGGAAAGGAAGGCTGTAGCCAACTCCAGTTCACATGTTTGAGATCGAGGATGGGCCAAAATGAGCCCTCTTTCTTTGGCACCATGAAATAAATGGAGTATCAACCAGACCTGCACTGGTCTTGGGGTACTGGCAATACCGCCTGCAGTTGTATCAGTCGCTGAAAGGTGGAGGAGTCTGCCACTCTCTTCTCCAGTGCCATGAAAGGCAAGATGACAAAGGCTTTGGCCAGCGGTCTTGCAAATTCCAGTGCATACCCTTCACGTATAATTACCAAGACCCACTGGTCGGTCATAATTGTGGCCCAGACGGAGTAAAACTGTTGCAACTGTCCTCCTATCACCTCCTTCTGGACCGGCCTGCTTTCATTGAGGCTTCTTACCCGAGGGCTGCTGGGCTGCACGGTAACCTCGCCCAAACCCTCGGACCTTCCAAAAGGGCTGCCCCCTCGTGCCATAGTGACCCCTCTTGTAGGGGGTGAACCAAGTTGAGCGAAACCACTGGAAATCTTTGACTGTTCCTTTTGGCGGACCTCCCGGCTTTGGAGCCAACAGTTGATCCTCAAATAGGCACCCTCCTTTGGAGTCACCCAGGTTCTTCACAATTTTGTCTAGCATCTCCCCAAAAAGCAGCTTGCCTTTGTAGGGAAGCTTTCTAAGTCATGATTTGGATGAAGCGTCCACCACCCAGTTCCTCAGCCAGAGGAAATTGCATACCTCTACCACCGAGGTCATCGACTTGGAGGCAATCTGAATCAAATCATAAAAGGAGTCCATCATGTATGTGCCCTCTGACTCTAGCTTAGCCCCTTCCGCAGTCCCAAAACTGTCAGGGCCGGATGGTGCCCCGGCTTGGAGCCGGCAAATGGATGCCCATGACACATAGGCTCCGCAAATAGAGGCCTGCAGTGCCAGAGTGCTAGAATCAAAGGCCTGCTTGAGGATCAATTCCAGCTTCCGATTTTGCAGATCTTTATGCACCACCCTGCCTTCCACCAGAATGGTTGTCTTCTTGGTCACCGCCGAGAACAACTCATCCACCCTTGGTAATTTCAGAAGCTCACTCTCCTCCTGTGGAATCGGGTAAATCCACCCCATCAGGCGGCTACTCCTTAAGGTGGCTTCCGGATACTCCCATTCTGACTCAATCATCTTCTTAATCACTCTATGGACTGGGAAGCAAACCTGTACTTCCCTGAACCCTTGAAGCAGAGAGTCCTCCAGCAGCTCCTCTTCCTACACCATAAACTGCCCCATATTTAACGCCGAGAGGGAGTGGGCAATAAGTGCCCCAGCTCCTCTTTGTGGAAGACCTGGAAAATATTCAGATCTTCCCCCAGGACAATTTCTCCCTCCTCCAACTCCTGGGTGCATGGGAACACCCTCCCCCTTCCCCCCATGCTCAGAGCTATCCTCCCAAAGATCTTCAGAAGGCAGCCGGTGAGAGGACTCCTGACCCCCCATCCCTTTCCTTCTGTCCTCTCTGACTCCTTTCGGAAAGGCCCCTCCCTGGGATCCTCCTCCAGGAAAGCATCCCCTGCTGAGAGAACAGGGAGCTTGCATGGAGGACCTGAGGAGTCAGCCCGTTTCCTTTTGAGGCAGTAAGGCCTATGCATGGAAAGCATAAAATCCGGCGAAAAAATGGTCTCCAGTCCCTCCTGTAGCCCAGGTGTCATATGCTGAGGAGCTGCTCCTGCACTGACTGGCTTCTTGCTTTTACCTTTCACCTTACCTTTCTCCCGCTTTTCTTACCACTCGGGGGAAGTGGCTGCTAGCTGTAAAATGGCCACAGTTCCCGCCACACCTGCAGGAGCCATCGGCCTACTCATCTCTGCTCCAGAGGCTGTGCTTTCTCCTCCCATCACAGTGGCTTCCTCCAACCCCTGTGCAAACTCCCTCTGCAGCAAACTGCCCTTCCTGAGGAAGATGTGGCAAAGGCCAGGTGTGCTCAGACAATGGCAGCTCCCACACTAGGCACATGCTGCAGGGGCCGGGAGCATGCACACATGCCTCCGATAAAGCCTGCGGCCAGACCACCGACACTACCCCGAAATTAAAAGGAAGCACTGCTACCACCCAAAAAATGGCCGAGTACTGCTGGACTGCTAAAACTATCTGTGTCAGCTGGTATGCCTTTTTAAAAAACAACAACAACTTAATTTACAATTTTGTTGTATTTGAAGCCTCCAGTCTGCCGGTTCGGGGATAACCGTGTATGCTGTGGCTCACAGTTACTGGCTCTCCCGCTGGGACGAGGGAGGAGGGATCCTGGGGCTCCCAAGCACTTACATCCACAAGGGCAGCTCTGAGTCCTACCGACCCCTGAGCAGAGGCAGGCTCTGCCTCTGCTGCCCTTCACTCCACCATTGAGCTGAAAGGGAGTGCTCCCAGCCTTCTCTGCCTTTTAATACTTGGATGAACGCCCTGCAGAGCAATCCAGAACCTAAACTCACAATTCTGAGGTTTCACCTTAATACTTTAGTTGTAACCCAGCCAATTTCCTATCATCATTCCAGGCTAGGCACCAGCCAGGAGCTCTATCCCAGCAGCTGAGGACTGAGAGACTGGAGTCAGGGGCTGCAGAGGGAGTTCTTATACTACACCAGCAAGATCTGCCATGCTCAGTCCTCAGCTACTGGAGGCCTTAGGACTGGCCTGGCGGGACGATAAGGAAATTAATGATTAAAATAAAACCCAGTTAGGTGCATACGAGTGTGCCCCTTTATAAAATTACCCCTTAAATGGAGTGCCTGAACAAGGGCATCAGCAACAGGGCAGCATAACCACTGAGAGGTAAATTGATTCTGCATAAAAATTGTGCTATTTTTGTATACTTGATGCATACATGTCACATGCAGATGGCTGTGCAAGGAATTCGGAGCATTTGCAGTATATTTCAATGAAAAAAATTGCTAGCTGACATGCTGTGGCTTATTCTTAATCTCGAGTGACTTGAACTTTATCAGAAAATAGAGAAAACTATGGAAATGATCATTCTCCCAGCTAGATGTGCACAAGACCAGCATTAAATTTGCTGGAACCCAGGGCAGAAACTAATGAATGAACCCAACTAGTGCAAGGCTGCCTTGAAGTTCCTCCAACATGACATCATCAGCTTTGCCATAGTGGCCACTTCTGGTACTGGGGCCCTAGGCAATTAGTCCTCCTTAAGACTGGCCCTGAACCTGTGTCATCTGTTTTGTAAGGGGTGGATGAAGAGTTTCTATGGTTTGAGGCAGTATCAAAGACACACACACTGCTCCAGTGCTTTCAGAGTTCAGCATTCCAACTTGATATTTGATCTATTAAACAGTTTAAAAAGGTCATTGCTCAGGCGTGTGACATGCTGTGAGTGATTAAATAAAAAGAGGACTTTGAACGAATTATGCTATGTAGACTATTCCAGTCTAATTGTTGGTAATTAAAGACATGCATAGCTCCGCCGTCAGACACGGATTTGATGGACTGAGCTTTATTTCAGTGGAAGTACAAAATTACATTCCAGGCTCGGTGCCAGCGATGTGTTTTTTGTGCAGCCCGTAGATCTCACATAAACAGCTCCATTGTAAGTGGGTTCAGCATCTAATGCTTCATGGTCCCTTTTGGCAGCAGCTGAGTGATTTGCTTGCTGACCAAGAGGAACACTTTTAGGAAGTCACTTGAACTTATTGCAGCGACAGAGCCATGAAAAGTGAATTTCGTTTGATAGCAAATTAGCAACCCTTTAGGTCAAAGATGCCAGGTGGAAGAATGCAAACAATTTCATATATAGAAATAACAGAGCTGCAGAACAAAAGAGAAATGCAGCTTGGTATCATAAAAAGATTAAAGAAACTCTTTTCATAGAGGGAGATAAGTCATAAGAAAGGCCACACTGGGTCAGACCAAGGTGCATCAAGCCCAGTATTCTGTTTCCAGCAGTGGCCAATCCCAGGTCACAAGTACCTGGCAGCAGGGGCTTCCCAAGGGGGGTGAGGGGCCATGTGCGAAGACTCATTGCAGGGCCTCATTTGCATAAGGGACCTCTTTTGCATAAATATGTGCATCATGTTAACGTGCTAACTTTTAGTAAATCTGCCTCTTAATGAGTGTTTGGATAAAGAAAAACTGCCAGATTTCTACATCACTATACTCCAGTGCTAACCGCCAGGCCCATTAGGAAGTACTATAAACACTGCCCATTTAGAACCCATAGCAAACCTACCATGTTTATGTTTATGTCATCTCTTGATATACCACCCAGGCTGAAGGGCATCAGAGCGGTTTACAATTACTACAATCAGGTACTGGATACATCCCCTCGTCCCCAAAGGGCTCACAATCTATGTGTACCTGAGGCAAGGGAGGGTTAAGTGGCTTGCCCAAGGCCACAAGGAGTGCCTATCATAATAGCACTACCAGAACTCACAAAGCACCAACCTATCAAAAGGCAACACTGCAAATATTAAACCAATACATCTCAGAGAATACCAATACATCTCTTACTAGGGAAAGAGAACAAGTGGCACTGTCAAATAGAAACTACATAAACAGAATACCTCAGCTCAGTTACACATGCAGAGCACACACCAAACAAAGAACAAGGGATCACAATTTAGAAATAGGAAGACAATAATTAAACTGGGAACCCCAAAGGCCAAAGTTGGAATGTACAACAACACTGGGGAAATAAAACTATAAATTAATTTCCTCTTGTACAAAACAAAAACGCAAAGACTTTAGCAATGCACATTTCCCAGAGCTGACATATTCCAGTTAATAAATTCAAAATAAAAAAGTATTTTTCTATCTTTTGTTGTCTGGGTGTTTTATTTTTCAGGTGCAATTGCTCCAGCCACTTTCTTCTGGTTTCTTCATGTCTTCGGCTAACTCTCCATTGTCTACTGTCCATTTGTCCTTTCTTCTCTCTTCTAGTTTTTTCACATTCTCTCTCTACATCTGCTTTAACACAATGATCTTTCCCCTTTTGCCCTTTCCTCCATTTCTTACTTTATTTCTTTTTCATCCACTCAAATTTCACCCTTCCATCCTTAATCCCCTCTTACTCTCCCAAAACCCAGCCAATCGTAGATTTTTCTTCCCTCCCACACAAAATATCTTTTCCCCTCTCCAGCCTCACTCCCCCAGCCCCATCCCCTTCTAGACCTCCCCAACATCAGCTCCCTTCTAGTCCCGTTCTCCCATCCCCCCGCATCAGCCCATTTCTAGTCTTAGCACCCCCCATCAGCCCATTTCTAGTCCAAACTCCCCCCTCAGTCCATTTCCAATCCTAGCCCACCCATCAGTCATTTCCAGTCCTTTTCCAGCTTCCATCAGCCCATTTCCAGTCCTAGATCCCCACTCCATCAGTCCATTTCCAGTCCAAGCCCACCATAAGCCCATTTCCAATCCTAGCCCCCCATTGACCATTTCCTGTCCTATCCTAGACTCCCCGAAGAGCCCCATGCCTATATAAGCTGCTTCAAAGGTGAGCCAGGAAGGCCCGTGCAAGGCCCCGTCTCACCTCTGTACAGCTGCCAGCGTGAAAAGCACCGTTTTCCCTCACACTGGTGGCTGTGTTACTGTGAAGCGCTCTGAATGCCAGGAAAGGTTAAAGGGCATTTCCCGGCACTTGCGTGCTTCACAGTCACACAGCCGCCAGCGTGAGGGAAAACAGCGCTTTTCACGCTGGCAGCTGTGCAGTGAAGGGAAATTGGCTGATAGGTATGTCTAGTATGGCTACATCCTTGCCTGAGGCTGTAATACATTATGATGGCACGGAAGAGTGGGCTGAGAGAATGAGTACCCAGAGCCCAGCACAACAAGAGTAACGCCAGAGGGAACCATACCCTGAGCAGAAGTGCACAGAGAATGGACCCAAGTAAGAAACGACAAGTGCATAGAAAATGGACCCAGCTAAGAAAAGCTAAGAAAAGACAGGTCAGGCCTGAACAAGTTGAACAGGCCTGAGCAAGTTGGGCAAACCTGGACAAGTTAAACAGACCAAACAAAGCTGGTGATACAAAGTGCTCATAAGCCCTGAAGACTACAGTGCCGAAAGCTACAGTGATTAATGAAACAAAGGGAATGGCAGGGTGTAGTCAGAATGACTCAACACTAGCAAGAATAAAATCCATTAATATGCTAATAAAGGTGGATCCCAGGGAAAGAGCCTTTGCCCCAAAGGAAAGAGGCCTCTGCAGATGGCCCTACAACCTTTTACAGACAGTACAGCAACTTTTGCACACGGAACAAAACTTTTGTGCAGAGGTTGCTGGACATTTGCTACAGAGGGTATATAAGACAGCAACTATAGAGAATCAGACGGGCGGCCTTCCCATTCCCCATCAGGGGGTGGGGAACGTTGCCTGCACTCAGATCCCTCAGACAGACACTTGTATATCTGTGCTTGCAGCTTTTTGCTTGTACCAAATAAAGGGTTTTGCTGACAAGTGACTGTGATCTGAGTTCTGTTTATTTTCCTGGTGTACGGCTCCCAAGTGCCCAGGCAATTGGTAATATTGGTGATATTTGGGGAACTTTGTGGGGAAACCAGGCCCACAGCAGAGGTGAGATGGGGCCTCGCGCTGCTTCCCCTGATCACTTCTGAAGCTGTCCATTGTGCGCAAATGAAGTTTGCACAGGGCCGTGTGCGAACAACATTCTTGCACATTGGATGGGCCAGCCCTGCCTGGCAGGTTCCCAAAAAGGTACATAGGTTCCACTTGTCCCAGGGTAAGCAGTGGATTTCCCAGGTCCTCTTTAATAATGGTTTATGGACTTCTCCTCCAGGAACTTGTGCAAACCTTTTTTAAATCCAGCTATACTAACAGCTTTTACTACATCCTCCGGTAACAAATTCCAGAGAATATGTTCTGTATAGGTGACCACCATGCTACCCCCAGGGCCTGTATGAGCTTGGCCTGTATTATCTGTCACCCTTTAAGGTTTTACCATAGGTGCCAGGTCTGTGGGTGTTGAGGATACTTGAGTAGCCCCAGTATTCTCTCTTGCACTTCTTCAGACTGGAAACTGAGAGCTCCATGCAGCAGGCCCACAGGGGAAGGCAGGAAGGAGGTGCTTCTGTCTCCTAGGCTACTGCACCCACCTTCTCCTGCAACCTATTGGCTAGCTGGGTCTGACCAATGAGCCTCAGGGGGAGGAAGGTACTGTAGCATCATAGGATAGATACACTTCCTGCCTGAACCTGTAAATGGAGAGGGCAATAGCAGAGGACAGACACAGGGGAAGGGAAAAGGACTAAGTGAAGCCCCATGGAGGGCTTGAGAAAGAGGAATAAAAGTAGTTGATAGAGGAGTTAGGAAAGGGTGAAGAGAACTGAGAGAGATTACTGCCTGGGTGAGAGAATGCTGCTGTGAAGGATCGGAAGAAACAGAAAGTGGCAAAGAGAGGCCGGGTGATGGTGATAGGAGCTGGGAGAGGAGCTGAGAGAAAGAAGATTAGCTACAGGCTGTGAAGATGAGAGGAGCTGGGCTGTGATGGAGGAAGAGAGCTTGGAGAAGGGGACATGATCTGGGAGAAAGGAAGAAGAGCAGGCAGAGGGTCTGGGAGAGGGAACACAAGCTGCAGAAGGGAGAGGAGCTGTTTAGGACTGGGAAAGTAGGGGGTTGAGAAAATTGTGAGACAACAGAGGAAGCCATGGTGAAGAACAGAGACATGAAAGTGAGAAAAGGGAGAGAAAGAAGAGGCTAGAGAGGGAAGGAAATAGTGAGGGTTGGCAGGTGGAGGAGGTTGCTGAGATGAGAAGAAACTAGGAGAAGATAAGTTATAGAAAGGGACAGTGGAGAGAGACATACATGGAGGGAAGAGAAATTCTAAACAAAGGAGAAAAGAAGACAAGAAAAGAATTCTTAAAAAAGAAAAGTGGAGACAGGAAACAAGAGGAACAAGAATCAGCAGAAGTCAAACTATAAACACAAAGTTTTGAAAATTGTTTTAATAAAGGTTTCTGTGTTAGCTAGGCTCGATCAAGGGTGGAGGCTGCTGGTATTCTGCACTTCTCCTCCATCCCTGTGCTTACCAGGATAAATGATGCATTTTACTGGAAGGACACAGGGCAACAAGAGGGGGTTATTACAGTACATGTGCTGTGATTTTAAAAAACGGATACAATTTGCTCGTCTTTGGCAATTCTGTTATGGAGAGAAGCTATGTTCAAGTCTCCTACTGAGAGGGGAATGAAGAGGTACACCATCTCCCTTTTCACAAAAATAAAGCACTCATTTTTCCTTTAACATCCTTTGGCAAGTAGCAGTGGTAGACCAAGTGGGCTCATTGTGTTGCATTGGGCCCAAGAAATAGCAAGGCAGCAACCCATGAGATAGATGGAGATTTGCAAAGGAGGAAGGGTTCACCCCCCCCCCCCCCCTCAAACTCCCTTCTTACGCTCAGTACATCTCTTCTGCTCAAAACCTGATTCAGCTCAGGGCCAGCCTATGGGGTCTGTGACCTGTGAAGTTGCACAGGGCATCATCAATAAAGGAGTATTGTCATACTGATGCCCTACCCCCTTGTGAGCTTCCAGATCATGTGGGCAGGATGAAAGAGAAAGGGTCGATATGAATGCACACTTTGGGGATCATTCCGATCCTCGTTCAGCAGATCTAGACATTCGATCAGACCTGCAACTGATCTGAATAAGAACATAAGAACATAAGATATGCCATACTGGGTCAGACCAAGGTGCGTCAAGCCCAGTATCCTGTTTCCAATAGTGGCCAGTCTAGGTCATACGTACCTAGCAGTTTCCCCAAAAGACACAGGTTCCACAATGCTTGTATTGGGTCAAGCATTGATATCCTGGGTCCCTTCTTAATAATGGTTTATAGACCTTTCCTCCAGGAACTTGTCCACACCTTTTTTAAACCCAGCTACACTAACAGCCTTTACTACATCCTCCGGTAACAAATTCCAGAGTTTAATCACACGTTTAGTGAAAAAATATTTTCTTTTATTAGTCTTAAATAGTTTACCCTGTGGCTTCATTTCATGTCCCCTAGTCTTGCTATATTCTGATAATGTAAACAATCGATCTACGTTTACCTGTTCCACTCCGTTCATTAATTTATAGACTTCTATCATATCTCCCCTCAGCCGTCTCTTTTCCAGGTTAAAGAGCCCTAACCTTTTTAGCCTTTCTTCATAGGGGTATCCTTCCATCCCCTTTACCATTTTGGTGGCTCTTCTCTGAACCTTTTCTAATAACGCTATATCCTTTTTAAGATACGGCGACCAGAATTGCACACAATATTCAAAGTGCGGTCTCACCATGGAACGATATAGAGGCATTATAATATCTTTTGCTTTATTTTCTATTCCTTTCCTTATGATACCTAGCATTCTATTTGCTCTCTTGGCCGCCGCTGCACACTGGGCCGAGGGTTTTAACATGTTATCCAAACTGACGCCTAAATCTTTTTCCTGGGTGGTGGTTCCTAATGTGGAACCTTGCATCGTGTAACCATAGTTTGGGTTGTTCTTCCCTAGGTGCATAACTTTGCATTTGTCCACATTAAATTTCATCTGCCATTTTGATGCCCAGTCTTCCAATTTATCAAGATCCTCTTGCAATTTTCCACAATCCTCTTGGGTTTTAACAACTTTAAATAGTTTGGTGTCATCTGCAAATTTGATAACCTCACTCATTATTCCCTTTTCCAGGTCATTTATGAATATGTCAAAAACAGCGGACACAGCAGACATCTCTGGGGTACACCACTATTCACCTTTCTCCATTGGGAAAATTGGCCATTTAGCCCTACCCTCTGCTTTCTATCTTTTAACCAGTTCCTGATCCACAATAGTACAATGCCTCCTATCCCATGACTCTTTAGTTTTGCCAAAAGTCTCAGATGAGGGACCTTGTCAAAGGCTTTCTGAAAGTCCAGATTCACTATATCAACCGACTCAACTTTGTCCACCTGTTTATCCACACCTTCAAAAAAACATAACAGTTTAGTAAGACAAGATCTTCCTTGTCTAAAGCCATGTTGGCTGTCTCCCATTAGGCCATGACTATCTACATGCTGAGTAATTTTGTTCTTTATGATGGTTTCTAGCATTTTTCCTGGTAATGACATCAGGCTCACCAGTCATGTAGTTTCCCAGATCACCCCTGGAACCCTTTTTAAAAATTGGCATTACATTGGCGATCCTCCAATCTTCAGGTATTACAGATGATTTTAATGAAAATTTACAGATTACTAATAGCAGGTCTGCAATCTCATATTTCAGTTCTTTCAACACCCTTGGATGTAAACCATCCGGCCCAGGTGATTTGCTACTCTTCAGTTTATCTAATAGTTGTAATACATCTTCCTGATGTATCGATATTTCCTTCAATTCTTCCGCATCTTTAAATACCACTTCAGTCATGGGTAACATCCCTACATCTTCCTCAGTAAAGACCGAAGCAAAGAATTCATTCAGTCTCTCCGCTATCATCTTGTCGCCTCTTAGTGCCCCTTTAACCCCTCTATCATCTAATGGACCAACTGACTCTCTCACAGGTTTTTTGCTACGAATGTACTTGAAAAAGTCTTTATTTCGTGTTTTTGCTTCCGCAGCAAGCTTCTTCTCAAATTCTCCCTTTGCCTGCTTTATCAATGCCTTGCATTTGACTTGCCAGTGTTTGTGCTTTTTCCAGGTTTCGTTGTTTGGCTCTTTTTTTCATTTCCTGAAAGATGCTTTTTTGGCAACAACAGCCTCTCTGACCTCACCTTTAAACCATGCTGGCAGTTTTTTGGACTTCCTTCCACTTTTCTTAAAGTGTGGAATACAGCTGGTCTGGGCTTCCAAGATAGTAGTTTTCAACAACCCCCAAGCTTGATGTAAGTCTTTAACTTTTGCAACTGCTCCTTTTAGTTTTTTCTTAACTATTTTCCTCATTTTATCAGTCTCCCTTTCGAAAGTTAAAAGGTAGTACTGTGGATTTCCTTACTATCCCTCCTCCACTAATTAAATCAAACGCTATCATGCTATGATCACTATTGCCAAGTGGCCTCAACACCCTTATCTCTTGCACTAGATCTGGTGTTCAACTAAGGACTTGGTCTAATATGGCTTCCCCTCTGGTCGGTTCATGAACCAGCTGCTCCAAGAAGCAGTCATTTATTTCATCTAGGAACTTTATCTCCCTAGCATGTCCTGAAGTGACTCTGACCCAGTCGATACCGGGGTAATTGAAATCACCCATTATTATTACTGTGCTGAAACTTTTGTTAGCTTCCTTGATTTCTTTGAGCATTTCATCATCCATTTGTTCATTATGGCCAGGCGGTCGATAGTACACCCCCACTGCCATCGCCTTCCCCTTTTTACATGGAATTCCAATCCATAGAGATTCTACAGCATATTTTGTTTCCTGCAAAACTTTAATCCTTTCTGACTCAATGCCCTCTCTAACATAGAGCGCAACCCCTCCATGAATTTGATTAGCTCTATCATTATGATATAGTTTGTACCCAGGTATCACAGTGTCCCACTGGTTGTCCTCCTTCCACCATGTCTCTGATATTTCAATCATATCTAACCTCTCATTTAGTGCTATATATTATAACTCTCCCATCTTATTTTTTACACTTCTAGCATTTGCATACAAGCATTTTAGAGACTGTATTTTATTCATATTAATCTGGCTATTGGTAGACATGGGTAATTTGGGATCTTTAAGCTCTGTCTGCTCCATACTCGAGGGCATTTGGACTACTTTACTCTTGTTTGGAACCTCTCTGCTTTTGGTAGTATCCTTCAAGGATACATTCTTCCGAACGATGCGCTTTTGGGCAACTGTCGGCTTTCCCCTATTTTCTAGTTTAAAAGCTGCTCTATCTCCTTTTTTAAAAGTTAATGCCAGCAGCCTGGTTCCATCCCGGTTAAGGTGAAACCCATCCCTTCGGAAGAGCCCCTCCTTTCCACAGAATATTACCCCGTTCCTAAAAAATCTAAAACCCTCATCTCTGCACCATTGTCTCATCCACGCATTGAGACTCCGGAGCTCTGCCTGCCCTTTGGGTCCTGCATGTGGAATGGGATGCATTTCGGAGAAAACTACCCTGGAAGTTCTGGATTTCAACTTCCTACCTGAAAGCCTAAATTTAGCCTCCAGAACCTCCCTACCACATTTTCCTATGTCATTGGTACCGACATGTACCAAGACAGCAGACTCCTCCCCAGCACTATCTAAGACCTTATCTAGGTGGCGCGTGAGGTCCGCTACCTTCGCACCAGGCAGGCATGTTACCAGGCGATCCTCATGTCCACCAGTCACCCAGCTATCTACATGCCTAATGATCAAATCACCAACTATAACGGCTGTCCTAACCCTTCCCTCATGGGCACATGGCCCTGGAGAAACTTCCTCGGTGCGAGAGGGTTTTACATCACCTGGAAGACAGGTCCTAGTTACAGGATCACTTCCTGCCACACCAGGATGATGCTCTCCTGTCACGTGACTTCTCTCCTCCATGGCAACAGGGATGCTGGATGTGGGACTTCAGGACTATATCCCTGTAGGTCTCGTCTATATACCTCTCTGTCTTTCTTATGTTTTCCAAGTCTGCTACGCTAGCCTCTAGAGAACGGACGTGTTCCCTGAGAGCAAAGAGCTCCTTACACCTAGCGCACACATAAGACCTCTCACCAACTGAGAGAAAATCATACATGTGACGCTCAATGCAAAAGACTGGAAAGACCCCATCTCGCTGCTGGACTGCTGTCTGCATCTTAGTTTTAAGCTTCTGTTTAGATCTTTAAGCTCTCTACTTTCTAAGGGTTGCTATGGATACTTATACTAATAAAGCTGTACCTAATATGTTTAATATACTTTGTTCACCTGAAGCGTAATTAATCTCAGGTCCTTAGTGTATGACTGATTTGGATAACGAGCTTCACCTGAGAGCACCTCCTTTCCTTTAAGATGTGTAAGTACCTATAAAGCTACGATTAACCCAGGGGTAGGTGGGTGTTAGGGAGGGAGGGAGGGAGGGAAATAACACTTATTAAAAGAGGGCTGCTACACAGTACCCTGCCCTGTGCTGCTGAGGTAAGCTGTGACCAACTTCCTGGGTGATTAACAGTCCTTGCTTGGATAGAAGGAGTCTTTCAAAATGGCCTTTTGACCTGCCACCTGGTGTTAACACCTATTGAAAAAGTTTCACAGGTCTCTTGCCCCCTTGGTAGAAGGCCTCTTTGTAAAGGTCTTAGAAGACTTTATTTGTTGCTCAAGAGTACTGACCCTGTTTTGCCTTTTATGCTAAGTTATATTCTGATTTGATTTAAATTACAGCTCTTTGCTGCTGCTAGGCTCTGACTTATTATGAAATTTAAACTACAAGCTCTCTGCTGGGTTTTAAATTTAACCAGAAAGCTCTCTTCTGTGTTTTAAATTTAAACTAAAAGTACTTTGCTGATACTAGGCCCTGAGTGACTACTAAATTTAAACTACAAGCTCTCGGGGGGGCGGAGCTAGCCGCGGTGCCGAATGGACGCGTGATTGGGAGCTCCTGAGGCTACTGAAGAATCCTGCACTAATCTGTAGCGAAACTAGCATTTTTTGTGTCCCTCTGGTGATATTTACCCAGGTAAATCATTTGGGATGACTACTTTGAAACCGGCACGGCTGGAATTTCCGCAGGGACCTGGGTCCTCGGCAAAGCGCTCTAAATCTGAAACTGGATCCCCTCACAAAATGGCCGCGGCGGAGAAGGAGAATGCCGCGGAGGGCCTACGAGAGATCTTAATGGAGCTTAAGACTGTGAAGGAAATGATTGTTAATAATGCGGCTTTGCTGTCGGCGATACAAGAAGACACGAGCGAAGTGAAAGAGAAAATGTTGGACATGAGCTCGCGCATAACGATGGTGGAGGGACACGTGCAAAAGCATGAGACAATGCTCACTCAACTTAGCCTGCTGATTAAGTGTATCAAACACATGGAGGACTCCATTGAAGATCAGAACAACCGGGCACATCGCAACAACATCCGAATAGTGGGTGTCCCTGAGGGGGCCGAAGGATCTGACCCGATTGCTTATTTAGAGAAAGTCATACCGGAGGTGTTGAAGCTTTCCTTTACCAGACCATTTGAATTGGAGCGAGCGCACCGCATTCCCACACACAAGGCTGAGAACGTCAGGTACCCTCGACCTATGGTGCTGAAAATCTTGCGTCATGTACAGCCATGCAAATCTTACCAGCAGCCAGAAAGAACCCATCTTTGCTGATCCAAGGACAAAAGGTCTCTTTTTATCCCGACCTAAGCAAACAAACTATGGACCGCAGAAGGGCACTGCTTGCGTGTAGGCCCATGCTGCAGAGCTTGCAGGCAAGGTATGGCCTGTACTATCCTGGTACCATGAGGGTGACGCTCCACAATACAACGAGAAACTTTGTGGATGCCGACAAACTGCGATCCTTCTTGCAAGAGCACAGTGGTATGGAATCCTAATAGCATACAACATTTGGGTGTTAGTCATTTTTCTTTCTATAGTAGCCATTAAACCTGGTGTGGGGTGGCTGGATCGGGACTCTATGGGCACACTCCATCTTTGCTCACTCTTTCCACTGCTCCCGTTCTGTGGCCGACCCTGGTAACCCGCACTGTTTCACATGTTTTTACATGCTACTAACTAGCCTAATAGGATTGCAAAGGATGTATAAGCATTTGCTGTGAATTGATCGGGGACAAATTATGGTAATTATGATAATTACGGATGTTATAGAAATTTGGTAAGCTGTTTCGCATGGAGTATACAAAAGAAGTTAAGATAAGTAGCTGAGGGAGGGATAATGGAGTAATTTACTGGCACAGGAGGTAGTTTTCACCTTGAAATGTATGTGTATAAAGTTTGACTGTTTACCATGGCCAGTCCATCCCACTGTTCCGTTTGCGCTCCGACCAATAGTAAATGTGGCGAACGCCAATAGATCCCCCTTTACATATTATTACAAGTATAATCCTAGGTGGAGACTTCAATATGATATTAGATCCCTTGTTGGATAGGACCCATACAGGGCAATTACCAAACCAAATTCGCATACAGTATTGCAGGGAATTATAGAAGAATTGCGCCTAGTCGATCCCTGGCGGCTTCTGCACCCAACAGACAGGGAATACACATTTTACTCTATGCCGCATGATACCCAAACCCGAATTGACTACTTCCTGATTTCAACCGGTCTGCTTCAGCAAGTAGTGGCAACTACCATCCATGCTGGAACAGTGTCAGATCATGCCGCAGTGTCCCTGGTCTTCCAACCGAACAATCTCGGCAAATGCCATATAGGTGGACCTTTGATAAATCATTACTACAGGATGAGACCTTCGGCGTTTACATAAATACAGCCATAGAGATTTTTATCCAACATAATGACCCCTCAGACACCTCCATATGGGGGTGGTGGGAAGGCTTTAAAGCGACACTCCGAGCTCACATTACCTCGTACAATATACGAAAGAATAAGAACAAGAGGAGAGAGCGGGAGGAGTTGGAGGCGCAAATAAAAGCTGGGGAGCGGCTGACCCAATGATCTTGATTCATTTGCAACGTTTAAGATACCGGTATAATAACATGTTATATAAGGAAGCTCACACTTTGGTGCATACTCAGCGCAGTACTTACTATCATGAAAACAACCGAGCTGGTCCCTTATTGTCCAGTTTGCTTAAAGCACGAAAAAACTTGTCACGGATCGCAGCCTTGCAGGATGTAGGAGGAGATATCCTTATACTAGATGAACAAATCCTACGGCGCTTTAGAGATTTTTATGAGACCCTATACCAAACAGAAGTCGGCTGTAGTGCTGAGGCCTTTGCAGATTTTGTATCCAAAATAACTGGACCTAAACTCCAGACAGAACAGGCTCAGGAATTGGAAAGAGATTTCTCAGCGGCAGAGATACGTAGAGCAATTGGGCAGATGGCTAGAGGCAAGGCATCGGGACCGGACGGTCTCCCACTGGAATTTTATCACAAATTTCAACATTTGTTAACGCCAATGCTGCAGATTTACTATAATGGGCTCTGTATGGCCGAACCTGAGGTTGGTGCGCTGGCAGAAGCCACCTTAGTGATCCACCCGAAACCAGGATGAGACCCTCAGAAAATAGAAAATTATAGACCCATATCTCTCTTAAACGCTGACTATAAAATCTATGCTAAGGTGCTCGCCAATTGACTGAATCCGCTTCTTGCTTGCCTGATACATGCAGATCAATGTGGCTTCATGCAAGGCAGATCTACTACTGATAATGGACGACTACTGGCCCACGTCTTAATCGCAGCGCAGAAGGTGTCGGAACCTCTTGTGGGGCTATCCCTAGATGCCGAGAAGGCTTTTGATCGATTGGAATGGTCCTTCCTCTTTCGAGCTTTACGCTGGTTTGGGATCAGAGAGAACTTTCTTAAAAGAGTAATGTTATTGTATGCCAAACCAACGGCACGCATTGCAGCCAACTCGGGGATATCGGATCCATTTGAACTCCAAAGAGGAACCAGACAAGGATGCCCCTTGTCTCCACTTCTCTTTAATCTGGCTCTGGAGCTCCTTGCGCTGGCAATACGGCAACATGAGAATATCCGTGGAGTCGAACTTGCCGATGGGCAATGTAAGCTATCCGCATATGCTGATGATCTCCTGCTTTTCCTCCAGCCAGAAACCTTGCCAACGGTCTTGCAAGTTCTGCAAAGTTATTCGGCCATCTCAGGATACAAAATCAATCTTTCAAAAACCACTCTAATCCCGCTGAATGCGTATGTATCCGAAAAAATGCTGCACGAATATCCTTTCCAAGTGGCACCATCGTCCTTCAAGTACCTAGGTGTGGTATATGGTTCCACCCTACAAGCGACTATACACCACAATATATCCAATTGTAAAGCAGTAGTCCGTGACTGTATTAATAAATGGACCCCGCTACATTTGACTTGGTGGGGGAGACTAGAAACCATTAAAATGGTACTGGTCCCCAAGATCAGCTACATCCTAAGTATGATACCTGTGTTCTTTCCTCCGTGTTTCTATAAGCAAATCAATGGTATGCTTATATCATTTCTATGGGGCAACAGAGTCCCTCGTATTGCTGCCTGGAAGCTTAAGTTGCCCAAAGCCAGGGGAGGGGTGCATTTCCCAGATGCTGAGTGGATACATCAAGCCTCTCTATTACGACAAGGTACACAATGGGCCTCAATGGAAGACGAAGAATATGGGCCTAGATGGCTGAAAGTAGAGCAAGCTTTAAATGACCCCTTTCGGACCTGGATGATGATAGGGATGACGCAATTACCGGGTAAGCTGCAGAATGTGGTTGTAGGGGCAACCCAAGCAGCCTGTAGGAATCTAGAAAAATGTATTGATGATGGTGACGATTTTTCAACTGAAATGCCGTTATGGATGAACCCTCGGTTTTGCATAGAAGGAAAACCATTTAGATGGAAGAAGTGGATAGATCAAGGCATTGTGACACTTGGGCAATTGCTGATGGGGACTGCTTTCAAGACATTTGGAGAACTGCGCACTGAATTTGGGCTACCATCTTCCTGTTTATTCCAATGGTGTCAGCTTCGGCATTGTTTGAGCAAAGCTGGTGTATCCCCAGTTCTGATGCTCTCGGGATGGCCGCTGCTACAAAAAATGCGTGAGATCCAAGAGGGCACGCGGGCCGTATCAAAATACCTCGCGCTGCTCCGCTCGAGAGGAGAGAAAGAGTGTTTGAAGGTGCAATTGGAATGGCTGGATGACACAGGGGATTGCTTTTCCACGGAGCAATGGAGTTCCTTTTGGGACTCTCAAGTAAGAATTTCTAGAGCTGCATCATTAACACAATCTTTATACTTCCTGGCACACCGTGCTTACCTCACGCCACAACGAAAGATGAAATGGGCGAAGCAAGAGGGTAACCGCTGCTGGTCCTGCAACACGGCTATTGGAACTTTATCTCACATGCTCTTCTACTGTGATATGCTGCAAGTGTTTTGGAGGAGAGTCTGGCAGCGGGTGTCAAGAATATTAGGTATACAGGCTCCGCTCACATATCGAATCATTGTTTTCAAATCCATGATGATTAGCCCCAAGCTGTCTAAACCTGACAGTCAGCTTCTGGATCTTATGATAAGCTTGGCTCTGAAAGTCATTTTAATGCACTGGAAGAACTTGGATGGGGTGCATTTTGAGCTATGGTGGAACTTATTGTGCCTCCATCAGAGCTACGAGGAAATCTATACAATTAAATGCCCCTGGACAGGAAAATTGGGTAGGAAATGGGGTACATTACATAGGTACGTCGGATCAAGGCAGTAGAGCATTACTATTGAGTCTCTACATTACTGGCGGAGCTGTATACTGGTTATGGACTGGTCATGGCTTGTGTTTGTTCAAATGTTTTTCCTCTGTTTGTATGTTATGTTACAATGCTGGTTTTAATTTGGTTCTCTACAATATCATGAGATGTGTATAGATTCTTGTGAAGAGATGTATTATGTACTTCGCATCTTGCATATGTTTATTTTATGATCTTTTCTTTTTCTGAATAAAGATATGTTAACAAAAAAAAACAAAAAACTACAAGCTCTCCGCTGGGTATGAAATGTAACCTGAAAGTTCTCTTCTGTGTTTTAAATTTAAATTTAAACTTAAACTGCTGCTACTAGGCCCAGACTGATTTAACAAAAAACACTGGGTTCACAGATTAATTAGCTTTAATACAAAGAAGTCCTTTCAGAAAATTCCCAGAAGTATATACTCACAATTGCAGTAACCGGGGTACGGTGGACGCGGCGCTCCTGTCCCCGCTCCACCCCGCCCCCCCCCCCCCACACTTCCCCCCCTAACCACCTCCTCCCCCCCCCAATTAACCACATTACAACACTTTGGGAATCAACTGGTTGCAGCTTTATTAAGCCTCCCTCACTTGAGGCTCTAGCAAACCAACTCTTCCTTTTTAATTGTTGTTGGTTTTTTTTTTACTCGCCTGGTCCCCGCTGCTGAGCTCCGCCAACCTCAGCACTCCGCAGGCCCAAATGATTTCCTTTAGCTGCTCCTCCCCCATGCGGCAGGGGCTGACAAACAGACCGGCAGCCTTCTTCTTGCCTGCCGCTCGATGTTCCGCCCTCTGTCCCCCTTCCGCCGCTGCAATCGTAGCCTCACCACCGCCAGTCATGGAGCTTCTCAGCACGCCAGCCACCTTCCCTCACTCTAACGGGACAGCCGTCCCGCCGGCTCGCTCCACCCTCGGGCTGTCTCCCGCCTTCCCACCTACTCCCCCATTCGCTCCCACGCTCCTCACTCACCCATGGGAGCCAATGGGTTTAAATGACGCTGCCTGAGCCACCAGCCTCCCACTTCCCTCCTCGAGGGCCGGGACCATGCACCACGCCGCCTCCCTGGTTAACGGCGGCCATCAGGTACGTGGCCCCGTGGCCTTTTGGATCTCTCCCCAGAAGTAGCAGTCCCTTTTTCTAGTCCTTCAAGAATCGGGCCCAACCTGCATGTCCAGGCTGTTAGAGTCAATTCTGATCCTGCAGGCACATCTAGCCCCCGTGGGATCAGAATCGGGTGCTACCACAGCATGTCCTGATTGTGACAGGCTGTGCAGGGGCAGGAAGTGCAAAATGGAATTGGCCTCCATGTGTCCAGAGCTGCTGTATGATATTAAGAATGCCTGCTCAGCAAAAGATCTCTGGGTTTTTCAGATGAAGGGCAGGAAGCAACATGTACAGCTGTGGTCCTGAAGCTGTAGAGCAGCTGACTGCAGAGAGTCTAAGGTTTGGGCATGCAGGTGCTGAAGCAGTTTGTAGAGATTTTTCTGGGCATGGAACTGCCACTGTCCTGCAATCCGTGAGAGCCAGGAAAAGTACAGGAATGTTATCAGTGAACAGAGACATACTGGGGCTCTGGAAAGGGAGAATAGGATGGAGATCCATGTCTGTGGAGAGGAGGGATAATACACTGAGATGTGAGCTGAATCTCCCGAGGAGGCTGAAGTGATTTGTGAGCCTAGCTTCCAGGGAAGGGACCTTGACTAGGGAGTAGTGAAGAGAGGAGCTAAGCAGGTCAGGTGAGGGGGAAGTATGGAACAAAGAAGTTTAGAATGGGGGGGTGAAACATATAAGGAGATTTTAAGCACCCTATGCCATACGTAAGTCAAACTATGCACAAGGAGTAAGAAATGAGGGGAAAATAGGATAAGGAGAGCAGGAAGAAGACACTAAGAGGAAGAGGGACTCAGAAAGAAGTGGGGGTGGTCTGGGAGAAGAGAAAGAGTGAGATGTAGATAGGCTGGGGAGGGGGGAGAGTAGGTGGAGGTTAACTGGTTGGGATGATTTAGGGTTTGGGAGGGAAGAGAGACTGATGGGACTTTCTGTGCTTCCCTGTATCTTCTTTTAGTTACAGTACATGAGTCTTCCCTGGGTGTGCACCACCTGCTGTGCTCTACATATAATTATGTCCTGGCCACTTGTGCACATAACCCACCAATGATACTAAATAAATAAATAAATAAATGCTTTGTCCTTCTTTTTTACAGCCACGTTAATATGTGTTACATTGACCATCCATTATCATTTTGAACTGTTAGCTCCTATGACTTTTGCTAACAGCTTCTAGCTGATTTTACATTAATGTTGAGGATGGCAGAACAGCACTTCAACAGTGCTATATGAATCTATGCTAGGAGGATGTTTACTTCTAAAATCCTCAACAAATATGAGAGCAGAAGTAACTGAAGTTAAAGATGTGAGAATTAATTTTTCAGTGAAAGCTTATCCACATACAGATATACTGATTAGTTATCCATATATTTTTAGGTGGATTTTTAAAGTAATATCCTTATATCTCCAAAGCATTTGCTTCTCAAGATCAAGGAACATAGTCCTAAAAAGGGCCTGCATCTTAATGTAAAGAAGACAAAGATCCTAACACCTGACAAAATGTAAGCTAATCGTTGATGGAGAATAAATAATGAAATAATGAACAACTTTAACCTGCCAAGCAGTCAAGAAATCCATCGACGCATTGCTCTTGGCAGAATGGCTATAAAGGGCCTAGACCAGATTCTCAAGAGCAGAGATGTCTCTCTCCATACAAAGATTTGACTTGTCCTTGACTTAAGGAGAAGGCGGTATATAAAACCTGTTAAATAAATAAATGATATTTTCAATAACATCTTATGGATGCGAAAGTTGGAAAGTGAAAAAGATAAACAAGAAGAAAATTGATGTCTTTGAATTATGCTGCTGGTGAAGAATACTGTGTATGGCCTGGAATGCCCGAAGAACAAACCAGTCAGTACTAGAACAGATAAAACCAAAGCTTTCTTTAGCAGCATGACAAGACTTCCGACTTTCATACTTTGGGCACATCATTCGAAAAGAGAGATCATTAGAGAAATTCTTCATGTTTGGCAAGGTTGAAGGTCAACACAAAAGAAGAAGGTCAGCAATGAGATGGATAAATATAATAACAACAGCTATGGATGTCACCCTATAAACAATGAGCTGCCTGACTGAAGACCAAACACAGTTTAGGACAGCTATCTAGAGCGTCACCATGAGTTGACACCAACTTGATAGTACTTAACAATAACAACAACATCCTTATATCTCACATCAAAAGTATATAAAGATATATGGTCATTTCCAACATTGCATTTTCTGACAATGTTCAAGTGATTCAAGATCAAGATAAGCCACCTAACATATCAGCTGACAACTGTTCTCTTTGAGATACAGTGCAAATGCTCTGTATGCCTTGTTCAGGCCTGTGCCTTGCAATTATGGCATGTGGCATGTATGATGCAAGTATATAAAAGTGACAGTTTTTACACAAAAGACAATTTATATTTTCTGTGTGATTCTCCCAATTATCCTGGTGGCTCATTGCTGATTTAGCTTTTCAGGAATCCTTGCATCCATTTACTGTTTTTAATAAGTCTGTCTCATCTGATTTAATTTTTGATACTTCTATCAAAATTATTTCACTTAAATAAGATAGTAGTCTCTCTGTATCTTTCAAACTGAATGGCCTTCTCCACCCTTCACTGGGCAACAGAACCTGGGCTCTTGGGATTCGTCCCTTCACTCAAGGCAATGGGAGAGAGAGAAGTCATAATAAGTAATAAAACAATTCACACACAGAATTATGTTAAAAACACAGTACTCGGAAAGCCTTAAGGTGAGGGAGTTCCCAGTTCCTGTAAATTCTCCTCTCCTGGCTAGGCCAGAGCACCTCTTTACTGAAAGAAAACTGTTGCATGGTACAAATTCAGCTCTACGTCAAGCCTCAGCATCACTTTTGTTTATCTGTGTGTTATAGGTTAAAGTAAGCACAGACATATAGCTCGTCTGAACTAGGAGAAGCAAAAACACATTCTGTCCCATGCTGCTAAACATGGCCTTGGTTTGGGGTACACATCTTTCCAGGCTGCTAGTAAACTCCAACCTGCCAGGTTAGCTAATTCTAAGACATTCTCCATATTAACCCTTTCAGAGGGCTCTGAATAGGTCATTACATAAACAGAATTGTACTCAAGAAACTTTCAAAAACATAGAATTTAAACCAGTTAGAAATTCAACTGTCATTGTTTACAGTTTCTCCTTGTTGACACTTTATTCAATACAAACAGCACAATAAAAAGGATTGATCAATCTCTTGCACAGAGAAATTATTTACACCTTGAATCTACCTCAATCAGTGATACAAATTAGTTATTCAGTCTTGGCATTTGTTTTACCTATTCCACTTTTATCAGGACATTTGTTGCACACTTCTTTAATAACATCAACTCTGCATGGGTCATTTCATAATAACAAACTGAAATACATATCAGGAGAATTTAAAATCCAATAGACTCTTGCAGGTGGCTGAAAAATAGACTGGGTATTGCTACTCTAATCTCTTACACGTTCATGAATGTGATGAAAAAGAAAACATGATATACACATTTACTACTTTGGTTTAATTACTTAAGTTACTTGTCAAAATAAAACTGTATCACATTTGTTACTTGTAAATGCTAAATTCCTAATCTAAAGATTTTTCTTTAATATTACATGTATCACTACGCTTCTTGCACAATAAGAAACAAAAATAATAACAGATATCATCAAACTATCAAATCTTCATGACAAGCGTTATCACATAAATGCACTTGATAACCTGCACCCACTGTATACCTTTCTTTTTTAATTTTCTTTTTCCTTTAACTTTTTTTTTAAATCAAATAAACTTGCTTTGACTTTTATATGCAATTCAGTTTTCACTTGTATCTGCATTTCCTTCAGTCTTTGTTATTTCATACAAATTCACACAACTTATAAAATATCTAAACATATCAAAATGCTATCACACATTGATGATCTTCCTAATCATCCACATCAATTAAAATATACTCTAGAAGAGACTTATTCAGCAGATATAAGAAGCTCTAAGACAGAGGTTCCCAACTCCAGTCCTGGAGGGCCAAACACCATTCAGGTTTTCAGGCTGTCCCTAATAAATATGCATAAGATGTATTTGCATGCACTGCCCCCATTGTATTCAAATGTATCTCATGCATATTCATTAGGGACAGCCTGAAAACATGAATGGTGTTTGGCCCTCCAGGACTGGAGTTGGGAACCTCTGCTCTAAGAGGTCCTATTTGTATTTGCATTCAACATGCTCACACATCATGGATCAAACTTATTTACTGTACAAACACAAATAGAGCATTGGTTAATCATTTTGGGTTTTTCCTCCCCCCTCTATCACACTTGTGAAATCCAGGATCCCTAAAATAATCTTAAACATCATTTTAAATAAAATCACAATCATGCATATTTATTTCTACTGCTGCCAATTGGAACCAAAAGTTGTTCTATTATAGATGGGAATTAACTACATTATGCTTTACTGTAATTATACCAATAATATCCCAAAGTCAAAACATGTAGAAAGGCCAGGGAATCAGCAATCAAAAACCTCCAGTCATAAGTCCAGAAAATCAAGTCATACTATGAATATAAATAATTTTTACTGTCGGGATCTGTGGACTAGAGACGGAGAGATGTGAAACTCCCCGCTCAATGTCGGCAGAGGCCTTTTATTTATGTTTCAATTTTTTTCAAACCAAAAAATAACAGTAGTGCAAACCACTTATCTGAAATCAAAAGGGCAGCGTAGAATCCAAGCAGCGACATGCATGTTTCGAGCCCGGTAAGGCTCTGTATCAAGCTGTTTTCCAAAATGTACGCGCCCTAGAGAACGCTGAAAAACCGTCCATTTAAATACCCAAAAAGAATCCTGAATGGCTGCCGAAACATGCGTCATCACTACGTCAAAAAAGACGTCATTGGAAGAGGATCAAAGAACTTTAAATGTCCAAGAACATTAAAGCAGACTCCACCTATCATAGAACTGTAAATGTCCGAGAACCTTAAAGTAAACTCCACCAATCACACTCCAAATTTAAGCCCGCAGGGTGCACAGTGTTGAGTTGAAAAATCCAACGCTGTTCACGGCGCTGTAACTGCTGTTCTCGGTCTCCGCCACGGGGATCCAAAGGCACTAGATCGATCACTCGCCACCGAAGATCCATAAAAGCATGCTGATGCTGAAGACAGTGGTCAACGATGGGGGCAGAGAGAATTTTGTTGGTCAACCGAGAGGCATGTTCACCCAATCGTACTCGGACCGGGCGTATGGTTCTCCCAACATAGGAGAGATGGCATGGGCAAGTGATTATATACACAACATGAGATGTTGCGCAAGTCGACGAACCAGTAAAGGAGAAAGATTCGCCTGAGAAATTATACGTCCAACGAACCCCTGCTTGAGTGTTGGCACAATATTTACAATGCTGACACGGCCAATGGCCCTCCTGATGGTCCGAAACCGATGAAGGAAGAGCTCCAAGAGCCGCATGAACCACCCAATAACGGATATTCCTGCCCCTGGTATAAGCCAGACGGAGGGGCTTTTGGAAGCAGGTATGTATCCATAACACATCCCAATATTTTTTCAACAAGGCTGTCACGGTAGTAATATGTTGTGTGAAGGGGAGAATCCCTGTGATCATATCCTCCTCAGTCCTCCGAGAGGAGGCAGGAGGAGAAGCAGATTGAAGGGTGGGATCACCCAGAAGCCATTCACGATGCGAAAACCGGGCCCGGGTATAAGCCTGGCGGATGACCGCCGAGGGGTAACCTCGGTCCAAGAGGCGTCTTCGTAGGTCACGGGCGTGATCCTTAAAATCCTGTAATGATGAACAGATCCGACGAAGTCTCAAAAATTGACCTATTGGGAGGCCCTTGCGTAAAAAAGAAGGATGATGGCTATGATAGCACAACAGGTTATTCCGCTGGCTTGGTTTCCGAAACAGAGAAGTAGTCAGCACGTAATTATAAACAATTTTTTAAGACTTTCTCTAACAAAGTTTAATCTGGCAAGCAGGCCTTGAACAACTCAGCAACATGTCTCCCCCTTCTGTAAACACCCAATCCTGCCAAGCTATGTTGCCATTATATTTTCTGTATTCTTTTTCTATCAAGCTATTACTGCAATGTATGCTCCAGTCCCCCAATCCACTGACTCAGAGAATCCATTCCATATTATAGCACAAACCCAAACAGCAAGGAAAAAAACACTAGCTGTACAAACATGATAGTCTACAGCTGCAAAATCAACCATAGAACCTTATTTCCAAAAGAAGCAGGATAAAAAAAGGAAAGTAATCATAGGGGCTTGTTTACAAAGCCGTAGTAGCAGACTCTGTGCGATATCAGAGCCGCGGCCCCATTGAATTCAATGGGGCCGCGACTCCGATATCGGGCGGAGTCTGCTATCGCGGTTTAGTAAACATGCCCCTTAGTCTTATTTCCAACATTAATATGGGCTTCATTTAGTTTAAAAATATATTCCATCAGTCATCCACCTTTAAGTATTCTTACTTGCTCAGGCTTTACAGAACTCACTGGACAAGAGTTTTAAATATTTCCCAAGTTTCACGTTTTTTTTCAAAAGTCCTATTGTAAAACAACAATTTCAATCATCAATTCTATTAACAAAATTAATATTTCTTCAATTGTGTGGATTAGATAAAAATTTTTCCAGAGTGAAAGGAGAAGCTGCTTTAAGAATATCTCCACAACACACAGAACAAAGTAATTTCATAACGTCACACTACTATAAAAACAGCCATCTTAAAGAGGACTTTCTTACAGTATTAATATATCCTTACAGACTCAAAATCATTCATTTAAATCTGATAGTAATCTCTCCATAGACTTCTTTCTAACTGAATGACCCGCTCCACCCTTCACCTGGCAACAGAACCTGGGCTCTTGGGATTCAATCCCTTCACTCAAAGCAATGGGAGAGAGAGAAGTAATAATAAGTAATACAACAATTCACACACACAGAATTATGTTAAAAACACAGTACTTGGAAGGCCTTAAGGGGAGGGAGTTCACAGTTCTGTAAACTTGTGCGGTTCCTGTAAATCCTCCTCTCCTGGCTAGGCCAGAGCACCCCCTTTATTGAAAGAAAACTGCCGCATGGTACAAATTCAGCTCTGCGTCAAGCCTCAGCATCACTTGTGTTTATCTGTGTGTTATAAGTCAAAGTAAGCACAGACATATTGCTCAGCTGAATTCGAAGAAGCAAAAACATTCTGTCCCGTTCTGCTAAACATGGCCTTTGTTTCGGCAGCTCCAGGCTGCTAGTGAATTCCAAAGTGCCAGGCTTCAGGCTGTTTAGCAAATTCTAAGCCATGCTCCATATTAACCCTTTTAGAGGGCTCTGGTACCCCATTTCAAGTCCCTTTCAACACTAATAATGTTCCACATTAATATAGAGGCATTTATTTAAAGGCATAGTTTAGACAGGCTGTTTAAGTCCCCCCCCCCCTGGGATGTACAAATCAAGATGTCCATGTAATTAAGATAAACAAAAATGCTATTGCCTGTCTCAAAAATGTACTTTGAGAAGTTAACTGGGAGTATCTGTTTAAAGTCACAGACTGAGATTACTGTTTGAAGCCACAAGCTGTGAGTTTGTTCAGGGAATATTGTGGTTTGAGGAGAGCACTTGGGATTAAGTTGTGCAAGTGGCTATAGGGGTTATTTTGGAAGCTCTATTCGTGATTTGCAAGCGTGAAAACCACCACTCACACATGCAAGTTTGATCCACATCCCAAAAGCCACTTTATATTACCATACTAATCATATGTCGTCTCTGGGCCCCCCTGCATGAACAAATCCGCTGTGCGTGCTGCAGGGGATGGGGCGGAGAGTGTGGGTGGGACTGACTTCCAGACATACAGGTCCGATTCCAGTCACAGCCCTGTATATCCAGGGATCATTGGGGGAGGGTCAGCTTATTCCACCAAGCGCTGGCCGCCCCTCTGGATTGGCTGGCCAGCCCCCCAGCAGTGACAGTGGTAAGCAGGGTGAGTCCCTGCCACTCGATCTGGGCTCCGAATGCCCCCATCAGGGTCTGGTGGTGGGGAAATGGGGGCTCCATGGCAGCAGGCAGGTTGTGCCGTCTGGAGGCCATCCCTGTGGTGATGCAGGGGCATGCTTGGCCGTCTCCTAGGTTCCAATCCTGTACCCGCAAGAAAGTCTGGCTCCCGCGGTGCAGAATCGGGTCTTAATGGGCCCATCCTATTCGGGTCTCTCCAGACAGCCTGGATGTGCCCCTACTGGAATCGAGCTCTATGTGTTTTATTGTGATTAGATTGTAAGCTCTGATGAGCAGGGACTGTGTCTTACATGTATATGTACAGTCCTGTGTATGTCTAGAAGTGCTATACAAGTGATCAGTAGTAGTAGTAGTAATTTTTTGTTATGAATTTGGATTTTTCAGTGTAGTAGTTTGCAAGTAGTTGGGCATTTATTCCATTGTTTTGGGAGTCACCTGTGTTTGTTTGTTTTTTTATTAGGTCTTGAACTAGGAGGAATAATCCTCTGTCGATTAAGTGATTTCATCAGGGTTTTTGAGTAGTATTCTTTTTTTAGATCATTTTTCTGTTTTCGGTACTGGTTTAGTAAGGTTCTTTTAATTGTTCTGAGGGACTGCGAATACCATGGTTGAGAGATCTTGTGGCTCTTGGGAGTTCTTCTATGCAGGATAGCTGAGGCAGAGAGTAATGTGTTATTCCAGTTTGTGAGAAGTGCATCCAGATTGTCACTATTGTTGATTAGTCCTAGAATGGTGCGTTCCGGAATGTTTCTTTATCAAACTTCTTGAAGCGATGATAAAACTGATCTGTAGTATAAGGTATGTGTATGCTAGTGCTCATTGTAGTGCTGAATTGTATTAGATAATGGTCTGACCAGGGCACTGGTTGGGTGATAATTGGGATATTTGGCTGCTGTTTGCCCATTCTTTTGGAGTGAAGATTAAATCCAACGTGTTTCCTCTTATGTAGGTAAGGGTATCAATTATTTGCTGATATCCTAAGTCATCCATAGCTTGGAGGAAGGATGCTTTTTGAGAGGTAGATATGGAGGATAAATTGAAGTCACCTAATATAATGTGGTCTTTATCAGGTGGGGTGTCTGAGCAAGTGGAGGCAAGAATTGTCTAAAGAGGTGGTATCAGAGGAGGGGGATCTGTATAATAAAGTGATTGTTAGCCACTTTGTTTCTGTCGCCAGAAGGTCAATTCTATCTAAGCTTGTAATTGAAGTGAATTGGCCACCTAATGTGGTTTTGCATAGGATAATCACTCCATCTCCTTTTTTTATTGTATCTCGGACAGTGGAAGATGTTGTAGCCTGGTGCTCTGATTTGATTGAGGAGTACAGTGTCTGTATCATAGAGTCAAGTTTCTATGATACAGAGGACGTCTGGTTTGGAACCGTGAATGAGATCAGTTATTATTGGGATCTTGTTTCTCAGGGATCTTGCATTTAGGAGATACCATCGCAGGGAGGCAGAGTTAGTGGAGCTAATACATCCATTGTATATAGGTTGGTTGCAGGGTCTTATGTAGATGATCTGTTGTTTCGTGTTGTGTGGTAGAGTATGGAATCTATGAGTAGTGGTGATTTCTCTGGATCAGTATTGGTAGGAAATTATTGGGATTGGGTGTGTGTAATGTTTGAGTAAGTGGGTATGGTCTGTTAGAGTTAGAATCAGTATCATTAAAATAATGATTATCCTCATCTTGTTTTCCATAGTGCGAATTTGCTTCTTGATGGAGAGCTAATTAGAATATTATAAGGCAAGCAGGTTGGCCAGTAGGGTAATATGAAAGTAGTGAGAGTTTAAATTGCCTGTACTAAGGTTAGGCTAAGTTAGAGTCAGGAAGTGTCCAATATTATTAAGGAGGGAACTGGAAGAGTTTCACAATGGTGAAGGTTTGTATAAATCAGATTTTTGTGCAATTCACATTTTTTGGCGTCTTTCAGAGGACAGATTGCTTGTTGCACTGCAGCGGGATAGGCAGGATTGGCCAGCAATGAGACACTGGTACTGTCAATCGAATTTGAATTGTAGTTTCTAAACTTGGAAGAGAAGAGATAGTATAAGGGGCAATTGTTCTGGCGGTAGTAGATCTTGTGGGTTATCGTCAAGTGCCCCGCTCAAGGGCCATGCCTAAGGGCCCTCTGGTGCGGCCCTCAGGCGTGGGCACACCAGGCACGGGCACGCCTCTCAGCACTGCTGTTTAAATGTCTGCCAGGTTGGGCCTGATTGTTCTTCGGTGCAGGGAGTGGGAGGAATCTCCGGCCCGCTCCCTGTGCTGGATGCTGATCAGGGCAGCTAGATGGATTTTGCGCCTCTCAGCGCTGCTGTTTAGATGTCCGCTGGGTTGGGCCTGATTGGCCTTTGGTGCTTAATCGTAAGTTTGCCACTCTGCCTCCGTGGAGCCCACCTGGGATGGGAGATGCATTGTGGAGCACAGCGCCACGTGGGGTGGCACCCGCCCCAGGTGACAGGGGGCTGGGAATGCCACTGGATTTAGGCATGTCCCTTCCTAGGGTTTTCCTCATGAAACATTTTCTGGCTTCAATGCAGGAGGTCTCCTTCCTGAATTATTCTCTCTCCTGTTTCTTCCTTGCCCTTCTGCCTCTCTGCAAACAGTCTGACTTTTTCTTGTGTTCTCCAGCTGATTGCTTAATTAGCTGCAAGTGCCCAACTGCCTTCACTTGTGGCTCTCCCAGACTGCTTGACTCTGGTAGCTACTTCAGGACTCCCAGGCACTATAACTTCCGGTGTTCTCATGGGCTAACTTTCTTTCAGAGCTCTGCTACATAATCTGGAGCTCACTCTAGAGTCCAACAGATACAGCAGTGGCATACTATCCAGCACATCACAGTATCTATACTTTGGAAGAAAGGAGGAATAGAGGATATATGATAGAGACATTTAAATAGTCTAAAGTATAAATGTGGACCTTTGTTAATGGAAAGCAGGCTCTGGAATGAGGGATCATAGGATAAAGTTGAAAGGGAGGTAGACACAGAAGTAATTTAAGGAAATTTCTTTACAGAAAGGATGGTGAATATGTGGAACAGCCTTTTTTAATGGAGGTTGTGGAGATGAAGATAATATCTAAATTAAGGAAAGCATGAGGCAAGCACAAACAATCTCTGAGGAAGAAGGGGTTGTGGAGATGAACAAATAATATGGATGGGCAGACTAGATATGCCATATAGGCTTCAGCTGCCATCATTTTTTATTGGTGGATATTATTTATAATTTATTTATAAATGTTTAGATCACTTTTATGACCAAGGTCAATCAAAAGGGTGTACAAACATTTCAAAAATACAGCATCTCAACAGTAACCCACCCTCATTAAACCCTGTCTTCTTACCCTCTACAAACAAACAGTTTTTTTAACATTTTCCTAAAGCCCAATGAATGGAGGAGTAGCCTAGTGGTTAGAGCAACTGCCTAGTACCCAGAAGATTAAGGGTTCAATTCCCACTGGTACTCCTTGTGACCTTGGGCAAGTCGCTTTACCCTCCATTGCCTTGGAAGAAAAGGCTGGCAATCTACTTCCAATGATAGACTGCCAAGAAAACCCAGAGGTAGCTGGGTCACTATGAGTCAACACTGACTTGATGGCAATAACAAAAAACCCAATAAATTAGTGAGTGCAAAAAGCTCTGTCAGCACTCACTAATTTATTGATATCAGCCGAAATGCCCAAGATCACCAATACGTCTTCTGGACCTCCTCCAGACACAAATCACAAACAACTGGCCCTGTGAAGACTGCAACGCCAGCAGGGGATCATACCATTGCAAAAGATCTTGCAGACACCCAGGACACAATAACCAGTAACTTAAACCTATAGCACACCTAGATGGGAAGCCAATGCAGTTGTAACAACAAAGGGCTTGCACTTTCACGATGGTGTGCTTCCATGAGAAGATGTAATGCTGCATTTTGCACAACCTGAAGCCTACGCACAGACTTCTTTGGCAACCCATCATAGAGTGCATGACAATAATCTAATGTCCTCTGCACCAAAATCTGTATCACCAACCACAAAGCTGAATCCCCTAAGAAAAGCGCAGATGGCAGACTAACCACAGTTTTAACCACACAGCCCTCATCACCTGATTGATCTTCCTGTCTCCTACCGTGCCCCGCTCCAAGACAACCCCCAGAGATCTCAACTCCTCTTTCCAGGGGATGATAAATCTGTCCACACTCGACAAGGTATGAAGATCAACATTCTCTGCAGCTCCAAACCTCAGACAGACCATTTTGTCGACGTTTAAAACCAGGCCACTTCCCGTCAGCCACACATGCACCCATCCCAAGTAGCTAGTCAGACATTCCAACGTTTGCTCCCGATCACCCTGCAATGGAACCGGAATCTGTAGATCATCTGCATAAGCATAAATAGAAACAAAATTAAAGGACCGCACTAAAGCATCAAGGGGTTGCAAAGAGAAGCTAAACAGCCATGAAGATAGGGGAGAGCCCTGCAGTACTCCCCACTCCCCACTATGAACCTGAGAGGACCCAGTGGACCCCCCGTATACAAAACCGCTGATCGCTCAAAATAGAGCCAAGCCACTCAAGAACCTTACCACCAATACCCGATCTAGTACAACAGTCTAAGAGTAGAGACCATTCCAACAAATCAAATGCTGCTAATAACTCCAGAGAGAGCTATAACACCAACACCCTCCTATCCAATCATACATACACTTGATCCAGGAACACCATCTGCAAAGTCTCCACCACACTCCCTGGCCGGAAACATCCTTGACCATCATCCAGAAGAGAATAATCCTCCAGATAACCACTCACCTGTGACACTGCTTCCTTTTCAATCAATTTGGCCAGCATGGATATAGGCCAATAATTACTGCAGTCCTTTGGATCACCCTGGCCTTCTTTGAACTGGGGTCACCACCGCCTCCTTCAACCGAGCCGGAACCAACCCTTGGACCAAAGAAGCTTTGACCAAGTCCTGCATACAAACCACCATGGATTGAGGGGGTCATCTTGAGGTGCCCAATCGGCACTGGGTTCAATCCCGAAAAAGTCGCACAGATGCCAGACAACAACTTGCTCAAGCGCTCACTAGTAACAGAGGAAAAGGTATCCAGCCTATGAACACCTGACCGCATCCCAGGATACTCCACAATTGGTGGCTGTATATCTATCCCCCTTTTCAGAAGTTGCACCTTATTCAAAAAGTGTCCCGCTGTCACCTCTAGATCCACCCATCCAGGCCATTCCCATCTCCCACCTACTGGCCTTGACTGTCCCACTAAGGAATACACCACCTGAAAAACCGCCTTAGCCTGATTACCAACACACCCTATTTGAGCAGTATAAAAATCCTTCTTTGCAGCACAAAAGAACTGCCTATACAGGTTAGCTGCCCTCTGCCACGCTCTTCTGTCCTCCACTAACCAAATTCATCGCCACCGATGTTCCAACCACTGCAGGTCACGCTTAGTATAAAGCAATTCCTTTGAAAACCAAGATCGTCGCTGCTTATCCTGTACATACACTTGCCACACTGGTACCACCTCATCCAATGTGCCTGCAACCGACTGATGCCAATCCTCAATCTGCACCTTTACGGAATCCTCCCGCCCACCTGAAGCAAATATTAGCATATCAGCAGCCGTTATCTGAATATATGTGCAGGCTGGTGCTAGCTGTGCATATTCATCAGTACTATCCAGAGGATGCCACTGAATATCTTTATAGGTTGCTTTGGCACTATCAGGATGGTGCCAGGCACTGTATGGGCAGAGTGCTGAATTATACAGAAAGCATCTGCTCTCTGGTTAGCTATTTGGATAAATTTAGGGCAGCATATTGTGATGCAGCGGACCCTCTTGAAGGGAGAGAAAAAGTTTTAAAACCATGAAAAGGCAGGCATAACCTGCAATATTGGGAGGATCCATCTAGGGGGAGCAGGAGAGTCGAGAGAGAGACCGAGAAACCACGCCCCTCTGGGCGGGACGCAACCCCAGCCAGCTTCTTTTTGAACAGAGGCAGGTCTGACTTAAAAGGAGAGGACCAAGGCCGAAGCAAGAGGAAGGACCAAGGCCGAAGCAAAAGCAAGGACCAAAGCAGAAGCCAAAGCAGAAGCAGCAGCCAGAGCCAGAGTACAGAAGGCAAAGAGGAAGGCCAAAGCACTGGCAAGAGCAGAAAGAAGCAGAGTCCTGAGCAGGAAGCAAAGCAGGAATTTCAACAAGAGTTGGAGTGGAATAAGGAACAGAGAAAAAGCCAAGAGAGGTACTAGGATCGCAAGGGAGTACCTGGCAGAGGGTCACCACAGCAGCCGTGGAATAAAGAGGTTCGTCCATTTTTAGAGGTGGGAAATGTTTGTTTGGAGAAAAGAAAACATCCTTACCACTATGGTCTGAAGGCTAAGGAAAGACCACAGGAGAGCCTGAGCACTGCTGCGCTGAAGACAAACCAAGGTAGGCCTCAAGCCTTATTAGAGAGAAGGAAGAGAAGCCTCAAAGGTAAAACTCTTATTACTGATAATTGCCTTCAGAAGCCTAAAGTAGGGGGAAGACAGTGGGAAGAGGATTACTGTTACCCTAAACATTCTGGTGAGCAAAAGTATGAAAGAAGCTTGTCTAAAAAGAGAAGTTTGAGTGGGAAATCTTTTTATGAACCTGCTTTTGAACCTCTAATCAGAGAGGGACCGTTGTACTGCAAAACTCCTAGAGATCGACGCCCAAAATTAAATGCTAGGCATTGGGACATAGTGCAACAAGTATATAAGAAACCAGACTATAATTACCTGGAGGCTACAGATTCAGAGGCTTCTGAGGTTGAATCCATGCAAGTGGAATCAGTGGGGGAAGAATCCGATAATGCAATGGATTGTACATATTGTGCCTCAGGGAGTGTTGAATCTATCCCCAGTTTATCAGATACCTAAGTGAAGGAAGTTTATTGTTTTGCACAATGTTCTGTGAAGATAACAGCCTTTACTTTATTGCTTGCTTTTATTTTTTTTCTCTATCCTGAAGTAAGGAAATTTCAGTTGTTACCATAGCCAATCCTTATGAACCGTTTTGTGCAAGAAAGGGAAATAAAGCCTTTAACTTTCCCTCCACTCTGTGCATTTGTTCTTTGAGTGTTGGTTACAAGGAAGCCACAAGGAATAACCACCCTTGACCCTTGCAGCATAGGCCAACCTCAAACCTCGCCTTTCTTGTGTCCTGGGCCCCTCCAGGATCTACTACATCTCCAAAGGGGGTGCCCCGTGACATAAGTGGCGTAGTTGGCAGGATAACTACAACATTAATAAGCCTACAGGATTGGACGTACAACTGGAAAAAAGTTTTTTGAAAAAAAAAAATAATAAGACCCGAACTGACTTGCTTGAAGAAAGCCTGGAACGGAGCAGATATAGAAACCGGATCGGAGCCAGAAAACCCGGAGTGGAGTGGCCGGAATCCGGAGTGGATGGAAAGGAAATCCTGAAGCCTGGAAATCCTGTGGCGAATCCCGAAGCAGTGGAGCCATCGTGGCACAGCAACATATATTCCCCAAAGCTGGTTCAACACTAAAGCCAGGTAATATGTAATTAAACCTGCCTAGTGTTGGATATTAGGGGAAGTTAAAAAAAAAAAAAGTGGGGAAAAGGTTTTGGAGAACCGCACTTGGGTTTCCTTTTCTCCTGTTTGTTCTTTCCCAGGTACCATGGAGCCGAAGGAGCTTTGTGCCTGGATGGCCCACCAGTTTTCCAAGCAGGCGGAGGTGGCACAGCAGAGCCAAGCACAAGCGCTACAGGCAATGCAGGCACAGCAACTCCCAGTCATTGAGACTATGGAAAAGTGGCTGGCGCAACAACGTGAAGAATTAGCCAAGAGCAACACGGAGAAGCCGTTGGCTACGGAACCGGCTAACCCAGAGCGTGGACAATGGTTATGCACTGATCTTGTTGTGGGCAAGCTTAGTCCAGATGATAACATAGATGACATTTTAGAGGCATTTAGTAGAATCGCAAGCTCAGCTAAATGGCCGCAAGAACAGTGGGCAATACGGTTGGCAGCGTCTCTTACCGGCGAAGCGCTGGCTGCCTATAGATCGATGCCCCCGACTTTAGCTAATTCATACGAGGAGGTTGTAACAGCGATTAGGGACCGTTTGGGCCTTACACCATTGGCATATAACAAAATGTTTAGGGCCACTTTCCTTAAAGCTAATGAAACGCCTAAAGCGTTAGGCCATAGAATATGCAGCCTGGCACATAAACGGTTACAACCCGAGAAGAAAAGCATAGGCACCTTGATGGATGCTATAATACTCGAGCAATATATGGCCGCCCTACCTAGCAGAGTGCAGAACCTTTTAATATTACAAAACTGCTGCACTACTAGGGATGCAATAGCTCTTACAGAGAGGTACTTAGAGGCAGAGAAAGTCAGCCAACCTAGGGGGGCCCTTCTAAAATAGCCATAGGAATGGAGACACCGAAAGTAGAGAATCCCTCACGTCCTCCATGTGGTAGCTGGAAAAATGCCAAGCCTCTAGTAAAGGAAAATACCAAAAGATGTTTTACATGTGGTAAAAGAGGGCATTTAAAGTACGAATGTTATTCGCGAACTGCTTTGGTGGGAGAATCCCCAAGAACAACACGCGAAGGTTTTGTTCTAAATGTAAAAGTGCAAGGCATAACAGTGAAAGCACTCCTGGATTCTGGAGCCGATCAAACCATGATCTCCAGAAAGTTATGGTCAATGATCAAGGCTCAGGGCTTATCGGTCCCAGAATATCCAGTGGGAAATGTGAAAATAAAATGTGTGCATGGAGTGGCTACCCGCTATCCGGTGTATAAACTGGGTATAAAGGGATTAGGCATTGAAAGGGAAATGATGATAGCAGTTGTACCTAGGTTGCCGCAGGAATTGATCTTAGGCCGTGATTGGCCACAGTTTAAGAAAAGTCTAAAGGAAGGTTTATCTTCCCCAAAAGAGCCAGATTCCACTTGCATTCAACCTAAGCCTACTGAACGTCCCAAAGCACAGCAGAACAGCCTAGCCGCT
The DNA here is from genome assembly GCA_033557465.1 of Ichthyophis bannanicus. NCBI lineage: Eukaryota > Metazoa > Chordata > Amphibia > Gymnophiona > Ichthyophiidae > Ichthyophis > Ichthyophis bannanicus. The sequence goes on from CM066033.1 coordinate 554,491,548, forward strand.
ACTACAGGTCCTATAGTGCCTAACCCACTTTGGGAAAAACCTAAGAAAATCCCCATGAAGGAACCGCTAGAGCCAGCAAAAAGGTTCGTGCTGAAATTTTGCAAAACTTCAGAAAAAGTGCGTAGTCCTCAAAGAGCATCATCCCAAGCTGCAGGCTATGACCTCCATAGCACCGAAGACCAGATCATCCCAAAGCAGGGCCGTAAATTGGTTACTACGGATCTACAAATAGAGCTACCACTGGGGTGCTATGGAAGGATAGCACCACGATCGGGACTTGCCGCCAAACACAGCCTCGATGTTGCTGCAGGAGTAGTCGACCCCGACTACAGGGGCATATTAAAAGTCCTGCTGTGTAACTTCGCAAACGAAGATTTTAAGGTCCAAGTCGGAGACAGAATAGCGCAACTGATTTGCGAACGGGTGGGATTCCCCAGCTTGGAAGAGTTTGCCATGCTGGCTCCCACGAGCCGGGGACCAGGAGGTTTTGGCTCTACTGGGAAGGCAGAACTGAAAGGCTTCGTGGCCATAGGAAATGATCCCCCAGAAGAGGATCTTGGTCCCCGGGTAGAAGACTGCAAAGAGGGCTCTACGCCACAGATCGGGGAGGAACTCTCCTTAGGGCAAAAGGAGGACTTAGCTCAACTGTTGAAAGAATATAAGGATGTCTTAACTCCAATACCTGGAGAAACCTCATTAGTCGCTCACGAAATACTCACCCCTCCAGGTAAAATTATCCGACAACGACCATATCGATTGCCGGAGGCGAAAAAACAGGAAGTCATTAATCAAGTAGAGGAAATGCTGCGAATGAACATAATTGAGGAGTCACATAGTCCGTGGTGTAGTCCTGTGGTACTAGTACCTAAGCCCGACAGGACTATGCGTTTCTGTATAGACTTCCGCCAAGTGAATGCCGTGTCCACTTTCGACACCTACCCTATGCCTCGGATCGAGGAATTGTTAGACCGGCTCGGGCAAGCAAGATTTCTGACAACATTAGATATGACCAAAGGGTACTGGCAGGTCCCTTTGATGCGGGAGGCCAGGCCCAAAACTGCCTTCAGTATACCTTTGGGCCTCTTCCAATTCCGAAGAATGCCCTTCGGTTTACATGGGGCAGCTGCCACATGCCAGCGTTTGATGGATATCATTCTACGTCCGTACCAAACTTTCGCTACTGCCTACATGGACGATGTGGTAATCCACAGTACCACCTGGAAGGAACATCTCCACCAAGTAGGTACCATATTAGAAGCCATGAGAAGAGCAGGCCTCACGTTAAACCCAAAGAAATGCACCTTTGCTGCTAAAGAGGTCAAATACTTGGGTCACCTGGTCGGTCGTGGAACAGTACGACCTCTACTAGATAAGGAGGAAAGCGTCAGGAAGTTTCCCATTCCCCAGCACAAGAAGCAGTTGAGAAGCTTCCTTGGTCTCATCGGCTATTACCACCGCTTCATACCGCACTTTGCGGAGGAAAGCAATGTCTTTACAGAAATGTTGAGGAAAAATGCCCCGAATATGTTAAAATGGTCACCAGAAGCAGAGACTGCTTTCCAAAGGTTAAAGGGAAAGCTATGTCAAGCCCCCATATTATGTGGGGTAGACTTTCGGCAAACCTTCCTGTTACAGACAGATGCCTCTGAGATGGGTCTGGGTGCTGTTCTATCTCAGATACAAGAAGGGGCAGAACATCCTATTATGTTTCTTAGTAGGAAACTATCGCTGGCAGAAAGAAAATATGCTACAATTGAAAGAGAATGTCTCGCTATCAAATGGGCCATTGAGGCATTAAAATTCTATTTAACAGGGAGGAAATTTGTCCTCATAACGGACCATGCCCCTCTAAAGTGGTTGCACACCATGAGGAATGAAAATAATCGATTAACCAGGTGGTATATGGCTTTGCAGCCCTATGATTTTAGAGTGGAGCATCGAGCCGGGAAGCTGCATTTTAACGCAGATGCGATGTCACATATTACGTGCTGCGGAGAGGAGGCTTCCCCAGCCCGTAATATTTTAAGAAGGGGGATGTGTGATGCAGCGGACCCTCTTGAAGGGAGAGAAAAAGTTTTAAAACCAGGAAAAGGCAGGCATAACCTGCAATATTGGGAGGATCCATCTAGGGGGAGCAGGAGAGTCGAGAGAGAGACCGAGAAACCACGCCCCTCTGGGCGGGACACAACCCCAGCCAGCTTCTTTTTGAACAGAGGCAGGTCTGACTTAAAAGGAGAGGACCAAGGCCGAAGCAAAAGCAAGGACCAAAGCAGAAGCAGCAGCCAGAGCCAGAGTACAGAAGGCAAAGAGGAAGGCCAAAGCACTGGCAAGAGCAGAAAGAAGCAGAGTCCTGAGCAGGAAGCAAAGCAGGAATTTCAACAAGAGTTGGAGTGGAATAAGGAACAGAGAAAAAGCCAAGAGAGGTACTGGGATCGCAAGGGAGTACCTGGCTGAGGGTCACCACAGCAGCCGTGGAATAAAGAGGTTCGTCCATTTTTAGAGGTGGGAAATGTTTGTTTGGAGAAAAGAAAACATCCTTACCACTATGGTCTGAAGGCTAAGGAAAGACCACAGGAGAGCCTGAGCACTGCTGCGCTGAAGACAAACCAAGGTAGGCCTCAAGCCTTATTAGAGAGAAGGAAGAGAAGCCTCAAAGGTAAAACTCTTATTACTGATAATTGCCTTCAGAAGCCTAAAGTAGGGGGAAGACAGTGGGAAGAGGATTACTGTTACCCTAAACATTCTGGTGAGCAAAAGTATGAAAGAAGCTTGTCTAAAAAGAGAAGTTTGAGTGGGAAATCTTTTTATGAACCTGCTTTTGAACCTCTAATCAGAGAGGGACCGTTGTACTGCAAAACTCCTAGAGACCGACGCCCAAAACTAAATGCTAGGCATTGGGACATAGTGCAACAAGTATATAAGAAACCAGACTATAATTACCTGGAGGCCACAGATTCAGAGGCTTCTGAGGTTGAATCCATGCAAGTGGAATCAGTGGGGGAAGAATCCGATAATGCAATGGATTGTACATATTGTGCCTCAGGGAGTGTTGAATCTATCCCCAGTTTATCAGATACCTAAGTGAAGGAAGTTTATTGTTTTGCACAATGTTCTGTGAAGATAACAGCCTTTACTTTATTGCTTGCTTTTATTTTTTTTCTCTATCCTGAAGTAAGGAAATTTCAGTTGTTACTATAGCCAATCCTTATGAATCGTTTTGTGCAAGAAAGGGAAATAAAGCCTTTAACTTTCCCTCCACTCTGTGCATTTGTTCTTTGAGTGTTGGTTACAAGGAAGCCACAAGGAATAACCACCCTTGACCCTTGCAGCATAGGCCAACCTCAAACCTCACCTTTCTTGTGTCCGGGCCCCTCCAGGATCTACTACATCTCCAAAGGGGGTGCCCCGCGACAATATTTATCAGGATAGCTATCTAGAGAACAGACTGAACATTGCTGCTATCTGGATAGCTCTGGCAGTGATTGATCTATATATATCTATATCTATCTATCTATCTATATATATATATATATATATATTCAGTACTCTTTGCTTTCTGGATAGCAGTGCTGAATATCCATGTTTTATTTAAACAAAGCAGCTGGCTCTTTAAAAATCACTAACCATGGAGTTTAAATATCAACTCATATGTTTCTATATTTAGGAAGTGGGGGAATGACTAAAAATTACCTCTGTTACAACAATATTCAGGTGCTGTCCAGATACTGCATCTATTCAGCATGACCACATAAATAGCAGTCCAACTTAAAATGGTAAGTTGTCCACTTTATTTTTGGAGCACATATTTACTGGTCCTTCTTAAATGAACAGGGCCACTGAATATCAGACATTCATGGATGCCGCCTCCACTTATCTTTATGTGGTAACTGTGCAGCTGAAAACTGCCCCATATATCTTTGTCTCCCTTAGCTTCTCAATAATAGTATGCCTTCTAGAGCAGGTCATTTGCCATTTTGGTGGCCTTCCTTTGCTTCACCTTAGCCTTATCAATGTTCTTTGGTAGATATGTGGTGGAGCTGTTTCTATCCCTATGAGTGTGAGGAGGCAGACAGAGCACCACAGAGCTGGAGGTTTTGGTAAGTGCCGTGGTGCTGCCTCAAGTCATTGCCGCCACCACTGCTCCTGGATTGGGGTGGCAGTGGTGGCAATCGGCCACTCTTGCACTTTTGGCACTCTAGGAAACCGCCTAGTTCGACTAAACGTAGCACCAGCCTTGTATGGGACATTCAAAAATGCACCTCTTTTAAGCCTGTCTTATAAAGCAGCATAGATGTCAATTTGCTTTTATGAAATAGGCTGGCAATTTAGTCCTAATAGTTCACAAATGCCCACATGGAAATTTACACATGCTCCAAAAAAAGGTCTAAATGTGTGTGTGGGCATTTTATGAAATATATGTAACTTCACCTCCATTCCACACAAAGTACACCTCTGAAACATCTATATGCAGACTGAAAGTGTACGTAGGTTTTCTACATATAGGCAGTCACACAGTTTTATACATACAGAAAATGTTTTATAAAACTACCTTGTGTATGTCAAAATTTCCTATTAGACTGATGGGCTCACTGATAGCCTTTTATTATATCTAGTACATCTTGAATGCAGCTCTGGTGGTCTTTCTGTATGTACTTTTGGACAGCTCAAAGCTCACCATCCATCTGTGGTCCTGCTGACTTGATTTTGCCTTGGTAAATGAGGATGCTCTGTTGACAGAAATTGAAGTGGCCTTAGACAAGAAGGATGACATCCACTGCCCCAGGCATTGTAAAAAGATCTCAAAGCCAAAAACCTTTACTACCTGAAGACTCCATCATCAGAGGCATTAACCTGGGAATACAGTTCAAGGGACAGAAGATGCCCAGAATCTTCAACCAGCAGGAATGCAAACCAAATTGTTAGTGCAGTCAGAGAGGCAAGTGAGGATTCTAAAATTGATGTTGTTATCCATCTGAGAACAAATGATCTAGCTAGAAACTACCTCTGCAGTGCAAAAAGACTTCCAAATGTTGAGAGGGAGTCTTAAATCCATTGTCAGCACTATAGCATTCTCAGAAGCTCTACACTTTTCATGGTACAGAAGAAGAGAGGCTGCATCACACATTTAGCTTCTACATGGCTCCAAAAATGGTGTAAACAAGGTATGGGGACAATACATAGGTGTCAAGGGAAATAGATGGAACCACAAGAGGCTGTATGGATGGACTACATCTTTCTATGGCAGGGAGTAGGATCATAAGTGAAAAATTCAGACAATATATGGACAGGCATTTAAACGAGAGAAAGGGGGTGATGGATGGAAGGAAATAAGTTCAAGTTGTTATTCCCAGCAAAAGCATTGCAGAAATGTAAGAAACACATCTTACACAGTAAGAGACATTATTTATTTAATTTATTTATTTATTTATTTATTTAACACTTATTTATATACCGCATCTTCCAGCGATCAGTTGCGGTGTACATTTAACAACAATTAACAATGCAGAGCTTGTTTTACATAGAACAGTTATAACTTTTTACAATGAACATCTTAACTTGAACAACAAAGTGTATGTAAAAACTATGCGGAATAGTTCAATAAATCAACTAACACAGATTGTGTAACAATTTGAACTGAAGTACTGTATCTCAACTCACACATCAACAACCAAAGGGAAGAGGAGTCAGGAATAAAAAAACATGCAAAATGCAAGCAAGCCAACCAAAAATTGCTGGTAAGCATTGAACAAAAAAGTTCACAGTCTAGGCAACAAAGTTCCTAACCTGAAAGTCCTGATGGTGAAAATGGACTTGGACATGTGGCCATTATAGAAACATGATTCAAGAACCTCATGTATGGGGTATTGCCATATTTGGCTATAATTTATTTAGGAGTGATACACAGGACAGAACAAGAGGAGGAATAGCCCTATATCTCAAAAACAATCTTAAACAGCTGAAATGCAGGGGATGTGGGGAAAAGAAGAAGTGCTGTGGATCATTTTGGAAATAGGAGTTGGCACGACTGTCCACACTGGTGTAGTTTTCAGACATCCAACTCAAATGGAAGAAAGTGATAGAGATTTCATCAATGATATATTGCAGAGGTGGTAATGAAGGAAGAAGTGGTGATCTGGGTTATTTTAATCTACTGGATGTGGTTTGGAGCATTCCATCTGCAAATCTGGAAAAGAGTAGATCATGGATGCCTTACAAGAGGTTTTGCTCAGACAAGTGATAGAACCCATTAGGGAATGACTGATGCTGCTGCATCCAGTATTCACCAATGGAAATAGTGTTTCTAATGTCTGCATGGGTACCTTCTGGAGCAGCAGTGATCACCACATGGTGTGGTTTAAGATAAGAGCCAAGGTAGAGTCCAATCTTAGCAAACTTAATGTTCTAGATTTCAAAAATGCTGGCTTTAGTAAAATGGGCAAGTACCTGAAGGAGGTGCTAGCAGGATGAGAGGAGATAAGGGAAGTGGAAAGGCAGTTGGCTAAACAAAAAAAGGCTATCAAAAGGGCAATGGATCTATATGTAAGGAAAGCAAAAGGGAAAGAAACCCAATATGGTTCTCCAAAGAAGTGGCTGCAAAAATAAAGACAAAAAAGGCAGTACTCACAGAATTGAGAACATCACAAAAAGAGGAACATAGAAAAGAATACACATAAAGCTGAAAGAGACAAAAAGAGAAAGCCAGATAGTGAAAACAAATGCAGAAGAAAAAATGGCTAAAGATGTGAAGCTAAGTGACAAGACATTTTTAAGATGCATTGGGGAGATGAAGGCGAACAGAGGTGGAATTGTGAGACTCAAAGTTGCCAAGAACCAGTTCATGGAAAGTGTGGAAAGTGACAAGTTAAAAGCAGAAGTGCTAAATAAATACTTATGTTCCATGTTTACGACAGAAAATCATGGAGAAGGACCACACATGACTGACAAAGGTACTAATGGGAATGGAGTAGATATCACACGATTCACAGAAGGTGGTGTTTAGGAAAAGCTTACAAAATTGAAACTGGACAAGGCTCTGAGACCAGATGAAATACATCCCAGAATACTGAGAGAGCTCAAAGAGATTCCAGTAGCACCTTTAAAGGATGTATATAACAGATCCTTGGAGATGGGGAGGTTCTATGAGATTGGAGAAGGGCAGATATGGTCCCTTTCCACAAAACTGGCAACAGAGAAGAGGTAGCAAACTACAGACTGATAAGCCTTACTACCTCAATGGTGAGAAAAGTCATGAAATTTTAGGCGGCTTTCAAAGGAGCCCTTCACAAGCCTCTTTTTTGCCCTGGCATTGACATAGGGGGTATGTTTATTAAATATTAATGTGTGTTAATTACCACTGTGCCAATAGAATAAATGATTGTTGCTGCACTTAGCGCACATTAACATTTGTGAATGCACATTAACGTTTAATAGACATGCCTTTTAATGAGGGTCTCAATACCTTTTGTATGGGCAGTGAGGATAAAGAGACTACCAGATCTCTACATTACTATACTCCAGTGTCAACTGCCAGGCACTTTAGGAAGTACTATACACCCTGCTCATTTAGAATCCATCAAGGAATAACTAATATGTGCACCCTCAGAAATCAACCCCTATATATCCACCTATCACTTGATTTCTAATAGCTATTATTCCTACAGGAACCCATTAAGCACTAACACATACTAAATGTGTGAATGTAAGAATATGTGTGATTCTTGTTGGATAACTCACCATGAGAAGAAACTTATCCTCTCCCGAAGTGAGCCCTCCATTTTAATCATTTATAAAGGACCCGGACAGATCCTACAAACACAAAATCAACAGCACAATCAGCTTCCATTATCGTTTAAACCAAGAGATACTGCACTTTCAATCTCCGGATAACATTTAAATGATGTAAATCACTATCAACGTCATTACAAAGTACTTAGCTGACGTTGATAGTAATTTACATCATTTAAATGCTATCCGGAGATTGAAAGTGCAGTATCTCTTGGTTTAAACGATAATGGAAGCTGATTGTGCTGTTGATTTTGTTTTTGTAGGATCTGTCTGGGTCCTTTATAAATTATTAAAATGGAGGGCTCACTTCGGGAGAGGAAAAGTTTCTTCTCATGGTGAGTTATCCAACAAAAAATCACACGTATTCTTACATTCACACATTTAATATGTGTTAGTGCTTAATGGGTTCCTGTAGGAATAATAGCATTTAGAATCCATAGCAAACCTGCCATATCATAACAGCCCTACCAGGACTCACAAAGCACTGATCCCTACCTATCAAAAGGCAATACATACATACCAATACATCTCAGAGAATACCAATACATCTTCTACTTGGGAAAGAGAATGAGTGGAACTGTCACATAGAAACTATATGAACAGAATACTGCAGCTCGGTTACACATACAAAACACAGACCATCACTAAACATAGAACAAGGGATCACAATTTAGGAATATGAAGACAATAGTTAAAGTAGGAACCCTAAAAGTCAAACTTGGAAAGTACAACAACACTGGAGAAATAAAACTATAAATTAATTTTCCCTTGTACTAAATAAAATGCAAAACATTAGCTATGCACATTTCCCATAAGAACATAAGATATGCCATAGTGGGTCAGACCAAGGTCCATCAAGCCCAGTATCCTGTTTCCAACAGTGGCCAATCTAGGTCATACATACCTAGCAGTTTCCCCAAACGACACAGGTTCCACAATGCTTGTATTGGGTGCTGGATCACCAAACATTCTGCCAAACAAAGAACTGCCGCTGCAACTGCCAAACATTTAAAGTGCCTGAACAGCATTTCATAGGCTGCAATAGATGACGATACCTCCAGATAGACCCTTTTGGAACCATTGTCTCAGTTTTGTGACATTTTTTTGTAACAGGAAGCCTGTCTAGTGAAATCTTATATTAGGGATACTTCTCAATTTTTGTATCAGCTTCAGCAATATTCTGGATCCGTTGATGACATCATTTTGGTAAACTTAGATATCACAGCTTTGTACAACAACATCGATCAGGAAGAAACTTTGCTTCTTTTGGATGTCTCTCTGCTGTTGCCTCCTGGTTCTCATCCAATTTCCTTCATGTCAATCCTTCTAAGTCCTTTGCTATATGGTTCACCCTTGGGAGCCCCCCCCCCCTCCCAGTTGTGCCCCCTCACTCTCCTCCCTGCCTATTCCCCTCGTTTCTTCTCTTCGGTATCTAGGTGTTGTTCTCGATTCTTCTCTCTCCTTCAAGGAGCACATTTCTTCAGTTGTCCAGCGTTCCTTCCTCTCCCTCAAATAGTTACGAGCCGTCCGTCCTTTCCTTTCTTCTTCTGCCCTGACCACATTGCTCCTCTCTCTTGTAATATCCTGTCTTGACTATTGCAATGTTTCTTTGGCAGGTCTTCCACAATCTCAACTTTCCCATCTTCAACGTGTTCAGAATACTGCTGTTCACATTTTAACTTACGCCTCTCTCTTCGACCATGTTACCCCCCTTCTTTTACGTCAACACTGGCTCCCCATTTCCTTTCGTATACAGTACAAGTTCCTCATTTTTGTTCACAGGGCAATTCACTCAAGCACACCTCTTTACCTTGCAGACCAAGTTCGTCTTCACACCCCTCACCGTTCACTCCGCTCCATCCATATCAATCGTATGTCCCTTCCATCCCCATCACAAGCTCATTTGGAATCCACCCGTTCATCAGCTTTTTTCTTTCTCGGCCCAAGGCTCTGGAACTCACTCCCTCCCTCCTTCCATTTGGAATTGTCCTTCAAGACCTTTAAGATAAAATTAAAAACCCACCTCTTCTGTCTCGCATTTGACCTTCCCCCACCCCATCCTCACCCCTCTCCCCCTCCCTCATTGATGCACAGGTCACTTGTTCTTAATGCCTCTTTTCTTTTCTCCATCCTATCCTTTTTCAATTTTAATGGCGTTCCTTTCCTGTTTTCCTGCAGCTTTTGCATTTTTATGATTGTAAACCTCTCAGAAGCATATGTTATGGGCGGTATAATAAGTTTTAATTAAACAGAAACATAGATATACCCCTTCATGTATTCCTAGATTTTTCTTGATAGAGCTGACTTGGTTAGTGTTAACCAATAATTATTTTTTATTCAATGGTTAGTTTTATTTACAAGTATGTGGCATTGCTAAGGGAGCCACAGTAGCCCCTTCTATTGCCATGTTATATATGGCTGATATGGAGGAGAAGCACATCTATCCTGTGTGGTTTCAACATATCAGGTTCTGGCGGAGATTTCTTGATGATATCTCTTATTTTTGGACATCATCTCTGGAATTTTTACATCAATTTATATCCTGGTTGAATGCAGTCAAGCCTAATATCAAATTTATGGCTCACATTCATGATCAATCAATCGATTTCTTGGGCATTACCATTTACAAACAGTCTGGATCTTTATGTACCACGCTATTCAGAAAACCCACACAACGTAATGGTTTGCTGCAATTCCACAGTCATCATTCAACACCGTTGCGTAGAGGGCTCCCATTTGGACCGTTCCTATGACTTCGCCGCATATGTTCCACTACGGATGATTTTCCTCATCAAGCCTGGAATTTGTGTGAATGACTTTTGACTAGGGAATACCCTTCACATATTATTAAAAGAGCTTATACTCGGGTTTGTTATGTCCATTATGAGTGGCTATTGATGGAGGCTGATCACCACGGGCAGATGGATGAGAAGTTGGTAGATATATTACCATTCATGCAGCACACTTCAAAGGTTGTTCAGTTACTTCATAAGTACTGGCCAGTGTTGTATCTTCATCCATGTTTTTGTAAACCTCTTACCATAGCATACACCCGTGGGTCTAACCTACGTGATCTTTTGGTAAGGTCTGCAATGGCAGTAGATCATCCTGAAACAAGGGCTGGAATTATTCCTGGTCATTTTGCTTGTGGTTCTTGCCTATACTGCCATACCACCATGGAAGGTGACACTTGGCAGGACCCTGTTTTGGGCCAGTTCTATACATTTTTTTGGCACAGCAGTTGTTCTACCAGTTTTGTTGTGTATTTTTTACAGTGCCCTTGTGCTTTATTGTATATTGTCCGTACTACTCGTCCTTTAAAAACATGGCTGGGGGAACATGCTTCCAGAATTCAGACATCTAGTCGTTCAGCCCCTGTGGTTGAACATTGTCTATCACAGGGTCACACATTTTCTGATCTACGATGGAGAGTCATCGATTATGCTCCTAGAGATCCTCATGGAGGGGTCATACCAATAGACTGCAATGGTTGGAAGAAAAGTAGATTTTTGCTTTAAATACTATTAGCTCCTGTAGTTTAAACATGGAAAATGAGTGGCTGAGTCTTATCTGAGTCTTAACCAATCACTACAGGGCTTCCCCGATTCTGTGGGGTATTCCCTGGGTTCTGATTGGTTATTCTAAACATTATTGTCATCTGTTGCAGCCTATGAAATGCTGTGCAGGCACTTTTAAATGTTTGGCAGTTGCAGTGGCAGTTCTTTGTTTGGCAGAGTGTTTGGTGATCCTACTGAAGAAACACTGACCACACTTGATACAGAGCCGGGAGTGGGCTCAAAATGTGCCTGTCATGAGACACAGAACTTGGAAGATAATTTTCATCCACGAATTTCCTTTTACACTGTTTGGACTGCCTTTCAGATAAGTCAAGACATTTTAATTTACATTTGAATAAAAAGGGACGTTATGGTCATCCGAGAGGGGGAATGTTTGTACCCCTCTCCTGATTTTCTGGTCCGACAAAAAGTTATATTGTGGTGCACAGAACACAGAATGATCTTTTCTTTTGGGTTGAATTATTACGTTCATCTTGTTGGTTTGGGGGTTTGTTTTTTTGGTTTTGCATTTCCCAAAGCTGACATATTCCAGTTAATAAATTCAAAATAAAATAGTTGTTTTCTACTTTTTGTTGTTTGGGCATTTTATTTTTCATTGCAATTGCCCGTCACTTTTTTCTGCTTTCTTCGTGTCTTCTACTAACTCTCTATTATCTGCTGTCCATTTGTCCTTTCTTCTCACTTCTAGTTTTTTCCATTCTCTCTATATCTGCCTCTAACATACTGATCTTTCTCCTTTTGCTCTTTCCTCCATTTCTTTCTTTATTCCTTATTCATCTACTCAAATTTCACCCTTCCATCCTCAATCCCCACTTACTTACCCAGTACTCAGCCAATCATAGATTTTTCTTCCCTGCAACACAAAATATCTGTTCCCCTCTCCATCCTCACTCCCCCTGCTTCTTTTTTTCCGACAGTTCTAGCCCCATCCTCTTCAGATCCTTCCACAGCATTAGCTCCCTTCTAGTTTCAGCTCCTCCCAGCATCCACTCCCTTTCAGTTCCATTCACCCATCCCCCCACATCAACCCATTTCCAGTCCTAGCCCCCCAGTATCAGTCCTCCTCCAGTCTCTCCCAGCATCTGTTCCCTTCCAGTCTCAGTTCTCTATCTGCCAGCATTGGCTTATTTCCAGTTCTACCCCCCTCCCCAGTATCAGTCCTCCTCCAGTCCCTCTCAGCATCAGTTCCCTTCCAGTCCCAGTCCCCCATCCCCTATTCCCAGGCTATTTCCAGTCCTAGCCCCCCGAGTATCAGTCCTCCTCTAGTCCCTCCCAGCATCTGCTCCCTTCCAGTCCCCCATCCCTTATTCCCAGGCCATTTCCAGTCCTAACCTCCCAGTATCAGTCCTCCTCCAGTTCCTCCCAGCAAGAGCTCCCTTCTAGTCCCAGTCCCCCATCCCCAGACCATTTCAAGTCCTAACCTCCCAGTATCAGTTCTCTTCCAGTCCTTCCCAGCATCCACTCCTTTCCAGTCATAGTCTCCCATCCACCAACATCAGCCCATTTCCAGTTCTGGACCCCCTCATTCCCGTTCTAGCTCCTGGTCCCCCCCCCCCCCCCGTTCCATTCTAGGCCTCTGCTCCCATTCTCATTCTAGCCCCCAGTTTCCCTATTCCCATTCCCATTCTAGCTCCAAGTCCCCCCCACCCCCCACCACACACCATAAAGGGCCCAATGCCTGATCGGCTTCAGAGGGAGCCAGGGAGGCCCGAAGCCCCAGCTGACCTCTGGCAGCCACAGGAGCAAACAGTGGCATTTGCCTTCCCTCCCATGACTGTGATAAAAAGGAGCCTGTCAGCGCGCTGAGTGTGGAGAGGTCAAAAGGGAGCATGCCTGACAGTGGGCTCCTTTTTACCACAGCCACAGGAGGAAAGGCAAATGCTGCTGTTTACTCCAGTGGCTGTTCAGAGGTCCGCTGGGGCTTCGGGCCTCCCTAGCTCCCTCTGCAGCCAGTCAGGTGCAGGGCCCCCGAGGTGCGGGGCCATGTGCGAGCAACATTCCTGCAAATGGATGAGCCGGTCCTGGTCTTTGATACTGTTCCTTGCAGGATGCTTGTTAATAAACTGAATAGTCTCAGAATGGGTTCCAAGGTGGTGAACTGGATCAGAAATTGGTTGGTTGACTGATAGACAACAGAGGGTAATGATAAATTGTATTCACTCAGAAGAAAGGAAAGGGATTTAGTGGAGTATCTCAGGGATTGTTCCTATGCTAGTACTATTCAATGTGTATGTGAGCGATATTGCCAAAGGATTAAGAGAATAATTACAGCTTTTTGTGAATGATATAAAGATTTCCAGCAGAGTGGACACCTTGGATGAAATAGACAGGAGAAATGATCTATAAAAATTAGAAAAATATTCTAATGCCTGGCAGTTAAGATTTAATGCAAAGAAGTACAGAGTGATGCAGAAATCCAAGGGAGCTGTATACAATAGGGGGTGAGAGGTTAGTGTGCATGGACCAGGAGAGGGACCTCGGGGTGATAGTGTCTGATGATCTAAAGTGGTGAAACAATGTGAAAAGGCAACGACTAAAGGCAGAAGGATGCTAGGCTGCATATAGAGAGGCATAACCAGCAGAAGGAAGGAGGAGGTATTAATGCCCCTGTACAAATTGTTGGTGATGTCTCACTTGGAATATTGTGTTCAGTTTTGAAGACCTTACCTCGTAAAGGATACAAAAGACTTAAAACAGTTCAGATGAAGCTGACCAAAATGATATGGGGCCTGCACTAGAAGATGTAGGAGAAGAGACTTGAAGACCTGATTATGGAGAGACAAGGGAGAGAGGATACAGATGTTTAAATTCTTACTTTAAAGGGTATTAATGAACAAACAAAGGTTTTTCAAACATGAGGAAGCGGTAGAAGTAGAGGATATGAAATGAAGCTCAAAAGCAATGTCAGGAAATAGTTTTCAGGGAAATGGTGGTGGATGCCTGAAATGCCCTCCTGATGGAAGTGGTGGGGGCAAAAACCATGACGGAATTCAAAAACACATGGTGCAGACACAGAGGATTCCTTTATAGCAAGAAGATGGAATCAAAGCAAACGTAAATAATTTCTACACGTTACAAAATAGAAGGGGGTAAATAAGTAAATAAATAAACCTGCCTGTAGTGGCAGGTACAACCCTAAACAAAGACATAGAGGGGAGTAACTGGCACAGAATAGTGGGTGCAACCCTAAACAATGTTTCAGAAGAGAGTAACCTGCACAGAGCAGTGGGTACAACCCAAAGCAAAGACATAGAGGGGGAGTGGCCTAGTGGTTGGGGCAAGGTACTTCAAGCCAGAAGGTTAGTAGTTCAAATCCCACTAGAGGACAGCAACCTTGGGCTGGAAAGACTGGGGTTTCTAGTCCCACAGGTGCTCCTTGTGGTCTTGGCAAGCCACTTAACCCTCCATTGCCCATGTTCCCTGTAAGTATTAGTTTATGTGTCTCATATCCCCCTCATGTTAAATGTATTCCCCTAATTGTGTTGTGACCACTTTGATTGAAGGATAAGGTGGTATACAAAACTGTCTAAATAAATAAAGGGCAGTAACTTACCACCCCACAGGGCAGACTAGATGGACCATGCTGGTCTTCACCGTCATCATTCACAATGTTACCATGTTACTTCATCCATCCATCCAACATAGAAAAATGACAACAGGTGAAAACCATACAGCTTATCCAGTCTGTCTGTCCATACTAAAAGCAAGTACCAGCGCGGAGTCGCGAAGGACGCCGGTAACCGGGCGGTCGGCCCGGTCCCGGCTCGTCCTTCCGGCTTCTGCAGAAAGGAAGGGGGGGGGAGGGATGAGGGAGAATGCGCGGAGGCTGATGACGCCGGCAGCATTTTTTGAAGGGATTGGCTCCGCAGAGGGAGTGAGCGGAGCCAATCAGTGCTGCCGGCGTTAGGCGAGATAAGGAGGGAGCTGTTACGCTACCCCCTCCTTTTTTCGGCAGCGGGTTGGAGGCAGGACGGCTTTTTTGGTCCGGCGGGTTGGAGAGTGCGGAGAATCGGGGAAGCAGAGCTGCTAAGGTGGTTGGGGCAGCCGGGTAAGTTGCGGGGGGGGGGGGCCTGAGCGGTGTTTGTTGGGGCTTTGCAATTTGGGTGTAGTGTGCTCTTCGGCGGGGTGTCGCCGGGGTTTTTTGGCCAGCCGCGGGTGCAATTGGCAAAAGGGGGGGAAACGTGATATAAAAAAAAAAAAAAAAAAGCCGAACTACTGCTGACTTTATTCTTATTGCTGGGGGGCCTGTGCTCCTGTGTGGAATGGCACGTGGAGCGAGGGCTGGGGCAGGTGGCCCTGATAGGGCTGCACAGGCAAGGGGTGCTCAAACGAGTAATAGGGGTAGGGTTGCTGTGAGGGGGGTTGGTGGGGGGGGCCGGGGTCATCGGGGAACGGCCAGTCGGGGGCTGCCTCGAGCAAGGGCGCCTCAACGAGGTCGGGGAGAGGGGTTGTCATTGGGGCGGGGTAAAGGGGCTGCAGGATCCAGAGCAAGGGGGCAAGCTAGGCGGGGTCAGCCTCAAAGAGGAGGTTTGGGGGCTAATTCTGGGCCTCCGCCTGCGGCTTTAAATGAGCAGGGATCTGCTAGGGTTGGGGATGAATTAGTGGGTGGGCAGGAGCAGGAGCAAGGGTGTGTAACCCAGGGGGGATGGGGTTATGGGAATTTAGGTTTAGGACCTATGGTTATGCCTGCGGCGGCACATGCCATAAATCCTCGAGACAGGGCCTCCTGGGAGAGCGTGCAGAGGGGCCATGGTTCCTACGGGGCTTGGAGTGGCCCCTCGCAATGGGGACACTGGTTGGGGGGTGGGCAGGGTTCCTCTCGAGCTGAGTGGTTGGAAGCATGGCAGCCAGGGTGGTCTTCTCCTGTTCCCCCTCCCCCTCTTTTTCCTATTATGTCTCCTCAGGGCCCAACACGTTTATCAGGAGGAGCTGAAGGTGGACTGCAGCAGGTAGAAGGCGTGGCTTCGTCTTTGATCCAGCAGCGGGAGATGTCTGGTGAGGGTGCGGTTCGCGACGCGGGCAGACGAGAGCAGGATGCGGAGCTCAGTGCAGTGGATGTTGATCCGGAGGAGGTGGTGGCGTCTGCGACGGGCGTTGCAGGTGAGTTACATGTAGATTTGGGTGAGAAGAGTAGAGAGAGTGGTAAAAAGAAGGCAAAGAGGACAGCAAAAAGGAAACATTCCTGTAGACGGCGTCGCAGGTACAGTTCGTCGTCCGTGTCGTCCTCGGTGTCGTCTTCGTCACTGACGTCATCAGCAGATAGTATGTGTCGGCGGTCGACGGGTGATAAAAAAGTCTCAGGACGGGGTCCGGAGGGTGGTTTGCCTTCAGCAGTGGTAATTTCGGAGTTATGGGAGGGAGTTCCACGGAAGTTGCGCCATAAAATTAAAAAGCGGCGTTATATAGATATTTTTCGGTTGTTAGAAGGTCGCAAACGTTCGGGAGAAAGCAGGAAAAAACGTAAGGAGGATGAGAAAGCAGGGCGTATTAAGAAAGTTTCACGAAATGTGGTCAATTGGACGCGTGCGTTTCTGCGGTTGATTAGTGTTTGGGGTCAGCATTACCCGGGGCAATACGAGAGGCTTTTATCTTACGCGGATTCAATTTTGGAGGCGTCGCAGACACATGAAGGGTGGTCATGGTTAAACTATGACGAAAAGTTTAGAGACAAGATGGAAGAGAATAGACTTGTGTCGTGGGGAATGCAGGACATTAATTTATGGTTGACCCAGATGTCGGCCAGGAGTAGTGTCGGAGGAGGGACAAAAGGTGCAGTCGTGAGCGGGGTGGGGACTGGTCGGTCCTTTCGTGGGGGAGCAAGTATCGCACAGCAGCGTACGGGCGGCAATGGGGCAGGTGATGTTTGTTGGAGGTTCAACAAGACCTCGTGCCCTTTCCCAGATTGCAAATTCCGGCACGTCTGTTCCCTTTGCGGGGGAGTGCATTCAGCAGTCAAATGTGTCAAAAAAGGGAGCTCCCAGCCCCCTATTTCTGGCACAAAATGATGCGGAGCTGTTTGGCCTCGCTCCCCACGCCTGTTAACGTGCAAGTACTGAATGCGTGGTTGGGCCAGTACCCTCGAAAAAATGATAGAGAGGCGTTATATTCTGGTTTTAATTTTGGTTTTGTGATCCCAGTGTGTGGGCAGGTGGGGGGATCGGCGGGGCGGAATTCGGTGTCAGTGAAGCGATTCGCGTCAGTGGTGAAAGAAAAGTTGGCAGCGGAATTGTCGCTTGGTAGGGTAGCGGGCCCATTCGTCAGTCAGCCATTCGCAAGCATGGTAATTTCTCCATTGGGTATAATACCGAAAAAGGAGCCGGGAAAATTCCGCCTGATACATAATTTGTCCAGCCCCATAGGAGCGTCGGTCAATGACTATATTCCGCGGGAATTATGTTCCGTGCGATATGCGTCGTTCGACAAGGCAGTGAGCTTAGTACGATCCGCTGGGCGTGGGCGCAGATGGCGAAGGTAGATATTGAGTCGGCGTTCCGGCTGCTTCCAGTGCACCCTGCGTCATTCTACTTGTTGGGTTTTTGCTTTGAGGATGGAATATATTTTGATAAATGCATGCCCATGGGCTGTGCCATCTCTTGTTCATACTTCGAGAAGTTTAGCACTTTTCTACAGTGGGCAATCGAACGTAAGGTGGGTATAGCGCAGGTAGTGCACTACTTGGATGATTTTTTATTTGTCGGGTCGGAACACTCTGGGGACTGCCGTGTATAGCTGGATGGTTTTGTGGATTTGTCCAAGGAATTGGGAGTACCATTGGCGAAAGAAAAGACGGAAGGTCCTACTACACGGATCACTTTTTTGGGGGTTGAGCTTGATTCGGACGTCATGGTGGCACGTCTTCCCCAAGATAAAATTCGCAGATTGCGGGTGTTGGTGGCCAATGTGCTAGCATCATCGTCCTTGACGCTGAGGGAGATGCAAGCTTTGATAGGCTCGTTAAATTTTGCTTGTCGGGTGATACCGATGGGCCGGGTGTTTTTGAGGCGGTTGGCAGCAGCTACGGCGGGGTACGTAGGCCTCATCATCATCTGAAGGTCTCGAAGTCAATTAAGGCAGATTTGCGGATTTGGCAGGTCTTTTTGGAGGATTTTAATGGGACCACAGTTTTAATGGAACCAGAGATCAGTAGTGCGGATTTGCAATTATACACTGACGCGGCGGGTGGCATAGGTCTGGGCATTTACTTCGCTGGGGCTTGGTGTGCGGAGCGTTGGCCGCAGTCTTGGCTCGAGTCGCGGCTTACCAGTAATATAACTTTTTTGGAACTGTTTCCCATTTTAGTTGCCTTGGAGTTGTGGTCGGATAGACTTGCTAACAAAAAGGTTTTGTGGTGGTGTGATAATGAGGCTGTAGTGCAGGTGGTGAACCATTATTCACCGCACTGTCTTTTGGTGGCTAACTTGATGAGGGAAGTGACTTTAGCCTGTTTGCGGTTAAATGTGTATCTGAAAGCCAAACATATTCCAGGGTATGCTAATGCCATCGCTGATTCTCTTTCCCGTTTCAAGTTCGAGCAATTCCGACGATTGACACCACACGCAGATGCAGAAGGACGTGCGGTCCCTTGGAAGTTGTGGAGTCTTGGCCATCCGGGATGAAAGACTTGTTGCGGTGTTCTGTAGCGCCTGGGACATGGGCAGCATATCGGCGAGGATGTCAGAAGGTGGTCGACTTTTTGGAACGCTTGGGTTGGCGGTTTGGGCCGGTTTCAGCTCAATTGCTAGGACTATATGTGGGATGGGCTAAAGAGAATGGAGTGACTCGCTCGGCTGTGCGTAGTCATTTGGCGGTTTCGAGTATTTTGTGAAGGCAGTGGGCTGGGACTTCCCGTCAGGGGGTGCCTTAGCTCGTCGGCTTTTGCAAGGATGGGGTCGGGCAGCACCTATACATTTGGATGCTCGGCGTCCCATCACGCATGATTTACTAGAAAAAATATGCAAGTCATTAGCGGTGGTGGCCTCGTCGCAATATGAGGCGACGCTTTTTTCGAGCAGTTTTTACTTTGGCATTTTTTGGGGCTTTTCGCATGGGGGAGCTGGTGGCGCGATCATCCAGAGCGGGAGATTTGGGGATTCTACAGCGTCAGCATGTTTGCTTTGAAAACGGGCAGTTGCGAATTTTGTTGGCAAAATCTAAGACTGATCAGCGGGGCAAGGGTTTGTGGGTACGGCTGAGTGGGATTCCAGGGTTTCACACTTGTCCGGTGAGCGCCATGCGTGCTTTCTTGGCGGGACCGCCCCGTGAAAGTTGGGGGGTTATTTCTGCATGCGGAACGGACGGCTGCTTACACATTTTCAGGTGATAGCAGTTCTGAGGTTGGCATTGAAGGCAGTAGGTGAGCCCCCCGAACAGTATGCGGCTCATTCTTTTCGTATTGGCGCGGCCACCAGCGCTGCTGCTGCGGGCCTGTCGCAGCAGGACATTCAGGGTATTGGGAGGTGGCGTTCCCAGGCTTTCCGGGGTTATGTTCGTTTATAAAAAAAAAAAAAAAACAGAAAAGAAAGGGGGGGGGGGGAACTTGCTATGGATTAACTCTTCTTTTCTTTTGCAGTTGCAGGAGGGAGTGTCCGGAACTGTTGGATGATCGGGCACTCTTTCATGTACTGGCCGGCCGGCGAGCAGCTGAAAGGCCATTGGGGCATAATCTGGGGCTGGATCCTGCTCAAGTGTCGCTGCTATGGCTGGGTGAGAGAGGGTTGAGGTGGTCTCAGCTTCTGCCTTTGCTCCGGCACCATGAGCGAGTGAGGGGCAAGCCACGGCTGCTGCTGTTGCACTTAGGTGGCAACGACCTAGTTACCTGGACTTGTAAGCAACTCATAAGAATTGTTATAAAAGACTTAACTATGTTATTGCAGATGTTCCCGGGAATCCAGTTAATTTGGTCAGACATTATTCCAAGGCCTGTTTTGTGCGGCCCAGCGGCGTTGGTCGCGGGGTCTTACAAAAATAAATCGTCAAATAGGACGGTGGTTAACTGGCCAAGGTGGGATTCAAGTTCTTCACCCGTGGGTGGAAGTGGATTGTACGGGGTTGTACAGGATTGATGGGGTTCATTTGTCCCCTGTGGGTATGGATTTACTGTTGAATGATTGGCAAGAGGCCTTGGAAGGTTTTTTACACGGGGATACTAACTGGTCGCAGCTGAGCATTGGGGGGGCGGCACAAGGGCATTAAGATGCCAGTGCCGGTGGCGGGATCCCGGAGGTTTCCGGGGCCCGGAGCCGTTTGGTCAGACTTGGGTGGGGGCGGGGTGCCCCCGACCCGGATAAGCCCTGCTGGCCTTTGCTAGTCATATGGCGAGGTCGGGAAAGGGCGGTAGGAAATTGGCCGGTGTCGGACACGGCCGGAGCGGAGGCGACCCCACTTTGCTAATTATGGCTGGAGGGGTATCACTCCGCTGGGGGAGATTGTTTACAGACTGTTTGATATTGTAAAGTTAATTGTTTGAATTTTAATAAAGCTGCGACCGGTTGGTACTTCCAATAAGAAAATTGTGTCTGTGAAATTTTGTAATGGTGGGGGGAAGGTTGGGGGAGGGGGTGAGAAGAACGAGGGAGGTGGGGTGCGGAAGGACGGGCATAGGGCACCGGATACGGCCTGCCTCGGTTAAAGCAAGTACCAGCGCGGAGTCGCGAAGGACGCCGGTAACCGGGCGGTCGGCCCGGTCCCGGCTCGTCCTTCCGGCTTCTGCAGAAAGGAAGGGGGGGGGGAGGGATGAGGGAGAATGCGCGGAGGCTGATGACGCCGGCAGCATTTTTTGAAGGGATTGGCTCCGCAGAGGGAGTGAGCGGAGCCAATCAGTGCTGCCGGCGTTAGGCGAGATAAGGAGGGAGCTGTTACGCTACCCCCTCCTTTTTTCGGCAGCGGGTTGGAGGCAGGACGGCTTCCCGCCCTCCCTCCCTTAATCTTTTGGTATGTGGGGGTGGTGTTGTTTTCGGGGTGTCGCAGCTGGGTGGGGTGGGCAAGGCGGGATCCCGGAGGTTTCCGGGGCCCGGAGCCGTTTGGTCAGACTTGGGTGGGGGCGGGGTGCCCCCGACCCGGATAAGCCCTGCTGGCCTTTGCTAGTCATATGGCGAGGTCGGGGAAAGGGCGGTAGGAAATTGGCCGGTGTCGGACACGGCCGGAGCGGAGGCGACCCCACTTTGCTAATTATGGCTGGAGGGGTATCACTCCGCTGGGGGGAGATTGTTTACAGACTGTTTGATATTGTAAAGTTAATTGTTTGAATTTTAATAAAGCTGCGACCGGTTGGTACTTCCAATAAGAAAATTGTGTCTGTGAAATTTTGTAATGGTGGGGGGAAGGTTGGGGGAGGGGGTGAGAAGAACGAGGGAGGTGGGGTGCGGAAGGACGGGCATAGGGCACCGGATACGGCCTGCCTCGGTTACTACTAAGCTCTACAATCCTTTCCTGTCCCTTAGAGATCTTCTGTGCATGTCACATGCTTTCTTGAATTCAGATACCAATCATCATCTCTTCCACCATACCCACATCCCTTTCCATAAAGAACTATTTCCTTAGATAATTCCTGAGTCTACCCCCTTTCACCCTCATCCTATGACCCTCCTTATTCCAGAGCTTCCTTTTATTTGAGAGTCCTGCACTCTGTACTTTGGAAATATTTCAATATCTCTATCTATTTAAACATCCTGATATGATTTATGACAAAGACCATAAACATTTTCCCATACAAACAACAGGGCATACACCTTGGAAGATTCTGGTATTGTCTACAAAAAAAGCAAAGCTTTTGCAACAGCTCTTCCATAAATATCATTGATGAAAATATTGAAAAGAATAGCAGAAGGACTGATTCCTGTGGCACACCATTAACAGAGTGAAATCCATTTATCACTAGCCTTTGTCACTTCCCACTCAACCAGTTTCTGACCCAATCTTATCTTAGTCCAATACCAAGGATGCTTAGTTTACTTAAAGGTCGCCTATAAAAACTGTGTCAAAGTCCTTGCTGAAATCCTAGTATACCTTATCTAGCACGCTCTCCCAAGCCAACTCTCTGGTCATCTAGTCAAAGAAAATGATTAGATTTGTCTGACAAGACCTACCCAGGGCTGGCCCGTCCACATGCAGCATGTCTGGGCTGTCTGGATGGCCCCAACCAAGATGGGGCCGTCAGCACCCAATTCTGCACCATGGAAGCAAGATGCTCGCAGGGGGTCAGGATCGGACACTAGGAGACGGCCCAGCTGTTGCAGCATCATCATGGGGACATCCTCCCCCTGGCACTACCTGCCCGATGCCCACCTGGACTCTGATTCCCCACTGCCAGACCCTGACGTAGGCAGCCAATGCCCCGATCGGGCAGTGGGGACACACCTTTTTTATTTTATTTTATTTAACATTTCTTATATACCGCCTTTCATGATATCAAGGCGGTTTACATTGAACAAACTGAAATTACATTGAAGAGGGCATTATAACTTGGAGATAACTATTTTACAGGGAACATGGGCTATGGAGGGTTAAGTGGCTTGCCCAAGACCACAAGGAGAACCTGTGGGACTAGAAACCCCAGTCCTTGTGGACCAAGGTTGCTGTCCTGGAAAGATTTAACTCTACCTTGTCCTTCTTGTTGCTCCGGGGCGCGGGGGGGGGGGGGCTACCGATCTCTGGAGGAGGGGGGACTACTGGGCAGGATCGGGGGTTACCCCACACTTATTCCATCTCTGAGGTGTCCCCTCGCTGGTTCCCAGACATACAGGGCCATCACCAGAATCGGCCCTGTACATATGAGGGTCGGTCCTGCCAACACCGCGTCCACTCTCTGCCTCCATGCTGCCCATGTCCCCCGCAGCATGCACAGCGACTCTTTGCATGCAGGGGGGATGGCAGGCAGAATACCAGCAAGCAGGATTGCGGGGCTGCAGCCAGGAGGTGCAGCCCTACTATCTGCCTCCTAGAATCGGGGCCTAAGTGAACTATGCAGCCGTTCAGCCGCCACTGCCACCCCAGCTCGAGGGGGATTGGTGTCATGGAGGGCCGGACGGTGATGCAGTCTGGGGGGTGGCAGCACAGAGGGTTTTCCTAAGGTGGCAGAAACCCTCAAGCTGCCACTGGACCTATTTCCAATAAAATGATATGTCTTAAACCTTGTAATCAATCCACTGGATTCCAGGAGCTGCATTATCCTCTGTTTTAGCAATGTTTCTATTAAATTACTCATCACAGAGGACTGGCCTGTAGTTCCCATCCTCCTCCTTGCTTCCACTTTGTGAAGAGGAATCTATCTCCAGTTTTTTGGAACTACTCCCAGCTCTAAAGAAGCATTGAAAAGGTCAGACAGCAGAGCTGTCTGAGGTTTGAAACAGACATCAGTGATATTTCCAAACTATTTTGTAGTGGTCAAGATTAAAAAGGAAAGGATATAACTAGTGGCTTAAGTTGGATTGGAAAGGTTTAACTCTACCAGATCACAGTGAGCCCTTGTAGAAGCCTTGTGTGCCTGTTATCATGGTCCATCCCTGAGCTACTTTTTTCCTTAGTAGATAACTGTGTATTTATCAACAAATATTTTTTTGCTCATCTATTTATATAAAGAAATTAAACTATTGCATACAGTAATATATTTCATTTGGAAAGCAGTGAAATGTCAGTTTGTCAAAACGCTTTTTCGTGTGTGTAATGTGCCTAAGAACCGTACCATTTCCAAGAAAACTGGGCATGTCAAACACTTAGGCAATTGTTCGTCATATTAGTTGGGTGGCTAAGAAGTCAGCCCTTAGGATGCCATCAATAACAAGTGACAACTGCATAGCTTTCTTGGCCAAATGTTTAACGTTATCAAACAAATCAACCATTTTGTTTATTAGATTTCAAGTGAGTCAAAATAGTAGCGGATTGAATTCCTGGCAGGCCTAACATCAAGAAGGAATTACTCCTGATAATGATATTAGAACAGTTCAGCAGAGCAGTGTACTTTCTTTGTGTGTATTTTGTCCCGCCAAACTCTAGTGGTCATAAATGGACCATTTATTGAACCAATATAAAATTATACAAAAATTCCTAAACATTTACTAATTTATGTTAATCCTCTCACCACTCAGTACCACCTGAAGATCTCTATGTGGTTATTTCCTTTCTACAACATCCTTTAGGGTATATATAAATCCTTCCTCAATCCTACCTGTTATGGGTTGAGACAGAAAGGGCCATGGGAATGGAATACAAACAAATAGGGTACAGAATGAGTTTCCTTGAGATTCATTTGGTTGTTATAATAGCCTAGTGTGCAAAACGCAGACTTGTAATCTCATAACAGGAACTGATGTCATAAATTAAGTCTTTGGTTTACAATTGTCACTAGCTGTTAGAGAGAGCAGTGAGAATACAATTAACAGCAAACAACCATGTGTGAACACACACAAACCATAAAGAGGACCCCCCACTCCCCGATTAACCTAAATGGAGACTACACCAAAAAGGAAATAGAAGAGAGAAGACTCCTAAGACCTGTTAATGCAAGTAAGGAGGATCATTTCTTCAGGAAGGAAAATGAAATTGCTTCCTCTCTATACAGTAGACACCAACATCAGACACATCATTGAAGACTCGGAGAGACTCAAGTGAGATTCCCTTTGGCAAGGAGTTTTGGGAGGCAGCTGATATTATCTCTACACACACATGAGCTACAGTTGTGCTCTGTAGAGTATAATGTTAAGTAGTTCATCATATATAATGTTCAGTTAAAGATTGTCAGGCCAATTTTCATAAGGAATTATGATTATTATTATGATTTATTTATTTAACAAATTTTCTATACCACTTTATCCACTGGTCAAAGCGGTTTACATTGTATCAGAACATATTGCATAGAACAAGGAAAACAAACTTGGAAATAACAACATAATCTATTAAAAAATGGGAGAAAACGTATAACTTAAACGTTCAAAGCCACCGGTAAACAGGTATAACTCATCAGGCTGTCGTTTTTAAAAGCACTATACAACAGGAACTCATTCTGTCTCAGCACCTGTGATGGACCCAGGGAATACTCCTTCTAGCTAGTTGTGGTGGATTCAGCAAGTGAAAATCCACTGAGAAGAGAAGCTGAGGTGACAATGGAACACAGTCAATGAGTGGAGGAGTAGCCTAGTGGTTGGGGCAAGGTACTTCAGGCCGGAAGGTCGAGGGTTCAAATCCCACTAGAAGACAGCAACCTTGGGCCGAAAGGACTGGGGTTTCTAGTCCCACAGGTGCTCCTTGTGGTCTTGGGCAAGCCACTTAACCCTCCATAGCCCATGTTCCCTGTAAAATAGTTATCTCCAAGTTATAATACCCTGTTCAATGTAATTTCAGTTTGTTCAATGTAAACTGCACTGATGCAGAATAGTGCAGTATATAAGAGAATATAAATAAATAATGAGTTGAGGAAATAAGTGCTTTGGATGAGATGTGACTCAGAAAGGACTCAGTTTAAATTGCCTTAAAACAAAGAGTGGGAACTTGCAAGTATAGCAACTCCCATCATACAGTTTCCCAATACCACTAAAGTTCAAGGCAGAATTTAAATGTATGAAAATGGCTGGGATTATTGAAAAAGTAACTAAACCAAATGAGTGGCATGAACTTGGAGTTCCAGTTATCAAACAAAATTTGAGAATGTGCCTATATGTGGATGTGATGAAATGTAATAATGTCAAGAGGAGAATTTCAAACATCCAAACTGGCAGACTGAGCTTTATGCTCCAGACTTGCTGCTAGTAGCTTTTGACAGATTTTATTAGATGGGGAAAGTACCAACCCAGCTGCAAGGAGTAGCCTAATGGCTAGAGCACTGGCTTAATAACCAAAAGATCCAGGTTCAATTCCCACTAGCACTCCTTGTGGCCTTGAGCAAGTCACTCAACCCTCCATTACTTCAGAAAATTCCAAGCTGTTAATGTCCCTGTTCAATGTACTCTACTATGTTTAAGTTAGAATATAAACTGCAGTGTTAAATAAAATACACTCATAGCATTTTACGTGGCTTCAGCTCCTAAGGTATTCCAGAGCAAGATCCCCAAGTTTCTTAAATGCTATGATGGTTTAGTGACCTACATGGATGAGTTAGTCTATGGAACTATATCCAAGGAGCATGTCCATGACTGGGAAAGGCACTCAAGATGATAATGGCAAGACAGAACAAAAAAAATAATAATGTTAGCTCAGATAGTCTTAGGATAAGTTATTGGAAAGAAGGGAATTACTCCAAATCCAAATGAGTGTCAACAAATTACAAACATGAAAATTGCACAAAATTCAAGAAACGTTAAGTCATGATATGCCTGGGTATACACCTTCCATTACTTAAGCTCTGTCTACTTACTTATGCACTTAGATCCATGGATCGAGGAGTTTTCAATGTTTCCTCAATAGGATATGCCCAGTTAGCTGAAAGATGATTTTGTGCATTTTCCAAAGCAGGATTTATTTTATGGAATTGTCTACCAGAAGATCTTAGATTGATTGACCATTTTACACAAAAGCAGACATAAGGGTGACATTGAGAACTACAGGCCGGTTAGTCTAACCTCCGTGGTTAGTAAATTATTGGAAAGGCTACTAAAAGAGAGAATAGTGAGGTTTCTGGAGTCCAGCAGATTGCAGGATCTGAGGCAGCATGGATTCACCAGAGGCAGGTCGTGTCAGAGAAATGTTTGTTCAGGCAAGCTTTTTTTCATCTTGGGACACTCATTTATTGAGTGGGCAACTTTTAGAAGAGAGACTGCCAAGAATTGTAATGTCTCATATCTGTTGTATTGTTATTATTTGTGGGGTTATTTGAGAGGCCCTATTCATGTTTTGAACATCTGAAAATGGGCACACCGACATCCAAGTCACATTTGCAATAAAGTTGTGATATGTTTATGGATGGTCACATATAAGTATTTCAGGGCGCGTTTCTGTGTGGGGGTATTAGTGTCTGTGAGTGATTGGGTGAATGAGATCGCTATTGGGATTGTTTATGCATTTGATAGGTAGCTTTTGTTTTTTTTAACAATGGTTTGATTTATGTTTTTTGTGTTTGTCAAGTGGGGCAAGCCTTTATGGGTTTTGATGAGATTGGTTCATTTATTTGATAGATTGATCTCGAGAGCTGACTATCCCCGGTTTAGGGGAGGTTCCTTCTGCAATATAGACCTTGTGAGGATATTTTAAATCCTGGCATTTTTTGAACTGTATGTCATTACATAAAACAAGAGGACGAGAAAAGTTATATTTCCCTGAGGACAGTATTTGGTTTGGAAACTGACCTGTCGTCTTTAATGCATTACAGTCTGCTTAAACTGCAAGGCAATTTGGTCTTCTTGATGGTGGTTGGACATGGTATGTTTGATCACCCATATTTTCCTTATATTATTTTTTAACACTTGTTTCTTTGTATGTTTCTTTGCTCCTTGGGTTTTGAAAATAGCCTCGTGATGCAGCCAGGATTGCGAAACGCTGCCAGCATGGAGGCACAGCTTTCTCTTTATTTGGAATTGAAGTTGTAACTGGTCCTTTTAAGAAGATTTGTTAATATGTTCTGTTTGGAGGCACAACTTCTTTCATATTTGGAGCTGAAGTTACATCATGGCCATTGTTGAGATGAGTTTTTCTTCCTCTCTTTGACTGCTTATTTTTGAATGTTCGATATTGTGGTGTTTGATGTGTGATGATGTTTTAAAGCTGTTATGACCTAATAAGCTAAATACAAATAAAACAATTTTCTATCATTTTAGTACTGTTCTTTTTTGAAGTTTTTGGATTGGCTAATTTGGGGTAATATTTTTTTGATTGTTATTTGATTTTATGTCTTAATTATTTTAATTTTCTTATGTATGTGAGTTGTGGCCACTTAGAACTTTAGACAATGTTGAGTATAAACTTTTAAATAGATATATAAATATGTTTCTTTCAGATGGTGATCTACTTCGGGTGATACCTCCTTCAGATTTCTTCAATAGTTCAACCCTTGAATGCACTCCTCATGAATGGATATAGTACCAGCCTCAATAAACAGCTTCTAAGCTCTGAAAAAGATGGTATCTGAGGCTTCCATATTACCTAGCTTTAACTCTAATCTGCTCATTAATGCAAGCATAAACACAACAGTACCTTCAAGTCAATACTAGGCAGAGAGAGGCCAGACACCTAAATAAAAAAATGAATGCTTGGCAAATGTCAGTCTTCTGAAAGATTCTGTCAGCATTTTTGTGGTTGGGAGTCCTACAGTCTGGTGAATGATCACAAGCCACTACTTTGCCTCATTGACAGCAAGAATCTATATAAAATAGCTTAATGATGTCAAAGATTACTCAAGGGTAGAAGTAGCTGGTAAAAGGGCAGTGGGTGATTCCCTTCTAAGGGATCTAGAGACTACCATCTGCCAACCAGACATGATATCCTGAGAAGTGTCAAAATCTGAGATATTACAGAGATATCACTGAGACACATCAAACCTTCTGACTGTTATCACATATTGCTCATCCATGTTGGCAAAAATGATACTGTTAAATATCCCAACCATCATAGTAACAAAAGTGACTTTGTGGCTCTGGAGATAGGACAAAGCTCATGGGCGGCATTCTCAGTCCTCCAGGTCAAGGATAAAGGTATAGACTGATGACATCACCTGTGCCGATGATAAAAGCATACAAAACTTCTGACCCGTTAAGAACTCTTTCTGAAGTGCCAACTAAGCACTTTATTTGCCTGTATTAGCACAGACTAGCATCAGACATCTGTTTGCTAATTGGAATCACCCTGACTTCGAGTATGTATGACTGGGTGCAGGCTGTTGATATCACCCACAGTGCCGATAAAGCATACTAAGCTTCTAAGGCGTCATGCTGAAACAGGACACACTCCTTAGCATGTCCCTTGACATGACCTGGACATATTGGACATTATGGCGGTGGTAAGAATTGTTTGGGAGATTATATATTTGCTACTTCTAAAAGCGTTTGGGGTTTTTTGTTGCTGATTTTCTCCCAAATTTGTGTAGTGATGGGGCAAGATAAATATGGAGATCTCACCAGTGTCTAGACAATTACTAATTATAAAAGAATGACTTGTTAAAATATGTGTGAAGTGTAGAGGTCTTGACAGGCTAGCTCTGCAAATAGTATGAAAGTCAAAATTGCTTATTTGAATGTAAGACTGCTTAAGAGTAAGATACCCATAGCAAATGACGTATTGTCAGTGACAGCTGTAAGCATTATAGACTTTACAGAAACGTGGCTCACCTCTACAAATACAACATATGTAAATGAATTGAGGACTTCAGGTTATGAAATTCATCAGTCATGCTGCCAAAGGGGGTCGGGAGGTGGTGCTTTGCTGATATTGCGGACGGATTATAAATTAATTCATTATGCATTGTTTAATACAGACTATTCTGAGGCTCTTTGGGTTTATAATGGTCAATAGGGAATAGGTTTAGCATATATTCCCCCTTAAAGTGTAGCAATGGATATTGGTCTGTTCATTGCTTAATCGCATTAAATTATAAGATTCAGAATGTTGTAATCATGGGAGATTTTAATATAGATGTCAAGCTCGGTTGATAACTTTTTGATGGCCATGGAAGCACATTTTGTACAGAATATAGAATTTCCAGCTCATAAAGTGGGACACATTTTAAATCTAGCATTTCATTTGGTTATAGATAATGCAAGTCACTTTACCCTCCATTGCCTCGGAAGAAAAGGCTGGCAATCTACTTCCGGTGATACATTGCCAAGAAAACCCAGAGGTAGCTGGGTCGCTATGAGTCAACACTGACTCGATGGCACTAAAAAAAAAAAAAAAAAGCTAAAATAAGTTGTGACTCATTTGCCTTTTATGAATTTCCGAGGACTGATCATAAAATGATATGATTTTGTCTCACTATGTTCCCTTGCTATCACAAAATATTAGTAAAGCGCCTTATTTCATTTTTTCATTGTAAGCTTTTGTAAATCAGTGGAGGAAGGAACAACAAAAGGAGTGGTTTTAGTTGATTTGATAAAGTATGTGGAATAGAATGATATTGCAAGTCTGTGAAATTAGAGACAGAAAGAGAATGTAAAAAAGAACGCATTGTACACCATAGTTTGATAAAATGTTGCGGGAATTGAAAGGAAAATTACGGTGCAGAAAGATTCTGACATAGATGTAAAACAGATGATGCTTACTGTTGTTACTGTTTCATTTTCAGGCAAGATTGAGCAAAAACAGAGGCAGCCAGAAGAGAATATTATACAAATAAAATTCAGGAGTCTCTCTATAGACCGAGAGAATTATTTGCTACAGTGCAATATTTACTATGAATAGAACAATGAAATGTTATGGATAATATTCCGAAAACTGAAAAGTTTGCAACATTTTTTATAACTAAGGTGAACCTGGTGCTGCTTGCTCTTAAGAATGATTATAATATTGAAAACTCATTGGACTTGGTTAATGATACCCAGGCACAGGATACTTGGGAATGAGTTTATGATTCCTTCTGTAGAAGACCTTTCTCATGTAGTCTTCTACTACATAATCCTCTGGATACGATTTCAGTTGCATCCATTACATCAGTACAAGATTCTAGGACTTACTATAATGTCTTTGTCATTGACACTAGGAGAAGTGCTTGCCATTTTAAAATGTGCAATCTTTGGACCAATAGTAATGAATCAGACTGGAGACCTATTAGATGTTACAAACTACAGGTCACTTCATGTCTTTGTTCTTCAGCAAAATTAACTGAGCAGGTGGTGTGGCTCCAGTTGGATGACTGTATTAAAAGACATCAGTTACTACATATTTGGCAGTGTGGCTTTCAGAATGGAAAGAGTGACTCATTATTGATTTTCCTGATTATGCTGCATGGTTTGGAAAATATTAAACAGCCTTTTGTCTGTGGTTTGTTGATGTGACTGCAGCCAGTGATATCATGGTACCTAATATTCCTTTGACACGATTGGCAGAGATTGGTATTGGTAGTGTCAGGTAGCAATAGACTAAATCCTTTCTATCCAAATGGAAGCAACAGGTCTGTACCCAGGAAGATACTCCTTGTAATATTCTTTAGAGAGGGGAGTACCACAAAGTTATGCCCTGTCCTCTAACCTTTTTATTTGTTTGTCACCATTATGTAAACGTATGAGTGACAATGGAATTGAATTTCGACAGTACACAGATGATATATTACTCTTTAAGCTGTTTTCTTTGTGAAGTGATTTATCATTGCTATGGTTATGGTTTTGGCTATAATTTATTGGATATACTGCAAATCTGGATTCAAACTATGCAGTTTATAATAAAATAAAAAAACTAAAGGTATAAAAATGAAAAAATATATTAAAGAAAACATGTCCATAAATAATTATAAAAAATAGAAATAAAAGGAAGGGACACCATTATTTTTGACAGGAAAGTAGTAAAAAAAAGCCATTAACAGGACACATAAAAAACATATAAAAGGGGAGGAGGGAGGCAAAAGTAGAGCAAAGGATAGGAACCAGACAGGAGGTAGGGCAAACAGGAAAGAACTACCACATCCCGACGACTGATGGCACCCCTACTCAGAGGATATAGTAGTTCCAAAGGCTAACTCATACGAGTGCATCTTTAATGCTTTTTTTGAATCTTTGCAGACTCAGTTCTATTTATAAAGTAGTAGGCAACGAATTCCACAAAGCCAGGGCTGCGGCATAAAAGGCAGAGCTTTGGGTTGTTAAAGATGTTGCAGACTTTCTGTCAAATCTCAAACTGGATGATGACAAATGGCCTGTCTGTGTGATTAGGGTTGCCAACTGGCCGGTTTTCAGCCGGCCTGGCCGGTTTTTCCATGGCCAGGCCGGCTGCCGGCGCAGAGGCAAAACCGGCCCTTGAAAAGCCGTTTTTTTTGCTCTGGCCGCAAGATCGGGAGCGGCCAGAGCAAAAAAACCGGACTTTTCTCCCAACCCGGAGGGCTTCAGAGGGAGCCGGGGAAGCCCGCGCGAGGCCCCGGCTCCCTCTGAACAGCTGCCAGCGTGAAGAGCCTTTACCTTCACGCTGGCGGCTTGTTCCTGTGAAGCCGCGATTGGTGGGAAAGGTTAAAGGCAATGCCCTTTAACCTTTCCCAGCATTCGCGCGTTCTCACAGGAACAGCCGCCAGCGTGAAGGAAAAGGCTCTTCACGCTGGCGGCTGTTCAGAGGGAGCCGGGGCCTCGCGCGGGCTTCCCCGCTCCCTCTAAAGCCTCAGACAGCCGCGGTTTGGGGGGGGGGAGGCCAAGGACTGCCTGGGCTGTGATGGGGGGAGGGGGCCTGGACTGGAAAAGGGCTAGGAGGGGAGAATTTGACTGGAAATGGGTTGTGATGGGGGGGGGGGGGGGACCTGGACCGGAAAAGGGGCTATGGGGGGGGGGGGACTTGGACTGGAAAGAAATGGGCTGTGATGGGAGGGGACCTGGACTGTAAAAGGGCTATGTGGGTGAGGGGGACATGGACTGGAAATGGGTTTTGATGGGGAGGGGGACCTGGACTGGAAAAGGGCTGGGGGGGGGGGGACATGGACTGGAAATGGGTTTGTGATGGGGAGGGGGACCTGGACTGGAAAAGGGCTATGGGGGGGGGGGACTTGGACTGGAAAAGGCTATGGGGGGGGGGAACTTGGACTGGAAATGGGCTATGGTGGAGGGAGGGGGAACTTGGACTGGAAATGGGTTGTGAAAGGGGGGGGGACCTGGACTGGAAAAGGGCTATGGGGGGGCATTGGACTGGAAAGAAATGGGCTGTGATGGGGAGGGGGACCTGGACTGTAAAAGGGCTATGTGGGGGGGGGGGGGGGACATGGACAGGAAATGGGTTGTTATTGGGAGGGGGACCAGGACTGGAAAAGGGCTATGGGGGGGGGACTTGGACTGGAAATGGGCTATGGTGGAGGGAGGGGGAACTGGGACTGGAAATAGGCTGTGATTAGGGGGGCTAGGACTGCAAATGGACTGTGATGGTGGGGGGGGGGGTAGGACTGCAAATGGGCTGTGATGGTGCGGGGGGACTCGGACTGCAAATGGGATGGGATGGGGGGGGGCCTAGGACTGGAAATAGGCTGTGATGGGGGACTTGGACTGGAAATGGGCTGTGATGGGGGGGGGCTAGGACTGGAAATGGCCTGTGATGTGAAGGCTATAGCACTGGAAATGGGCTTATGAAGAGCTGGAATAGGACTGGAATGGGCTGATGTGGGGCATGGGAGAATGGGACTAGAAGGGAGTGGATGCTGGGTGGGTCTAGAACTATAAGGGAACTGATTTTGGGGGAGGACTAGAATAGATGGGGAATGAGTGGAGAGGGAAAAATATTTTGTGTGGAAGAAAAGTCTATGATGGGCTGGGTATTGGGAGAGTGAGGGGCTTGAGAATGGAAGGGTGAAATTTAAATGGATGATAAAGGAATAAGGAAAGAATTGGGGGAAAGAGCAAAAGGGAAGCAATCAGTATGTTAAAGCAGAAATAGAGAGAGAATGGAAAACATCTAAAAGAGAAGAAAGGACAAATGGATAGCTTGCAGAAGACACGAAGAAACCAGAAGAAAGTGACTGGAGCAATTGCAACTGAAAAATAAAACGCCCAAACAGAAGGTAGAAAAATACTTTTTATTTTGAATTTATTAGCTGGAATATGTTTGGTCTGGGAAGTGTGTATTGATAACATCTTTGCGTTTTTTGTTTAGTGCAAGAAGAAATTACTTTATAGTTTTATTTCTCCAGTGTTGTACATTTCATGTTTGGATTTTGGGGTTCCCAGTTTAATTATTATCTGACCAAGGAAGTTAGCCTACACGTATCCTCGGTAATGTTTGTGGGTGGGGCTGGGGGCGGGGCAGGGGTGGGACTAGGGGCGGAGAATGGGTGGAGCATGGCGAGCCACAGGTGTCGGGTTTTTCTCGGTGAAAAAGTTGGTAACCCTAGTGTTGATTTTAAAACAAGTGGAGAAAGTATGCGGAGCATGTCTTATGGAATCCTTTCCAACCCCTCTGTGTATGTATTTGTGTGTTTGTATCTTGTGAATGTGGTAACTATATGATCGTGTGTGTGTGTGTGTGATGTGAATGTGGTGTTTATAAAAGTGCGTGTATGTTTCTTATCTTTTTTTTTTTGTGTGTGTATGTATCTTTGTGGCTTGGTTAGTATGTCTGTGCATGCTTGTATGAACATGCAATCGCATACCAAAGGCAGGACGGTGGGTCTGGGCCACCACAGGTGTTGTCCAGAACGGGCACCCACCGCCAGGCCCATGGGACAGCATGGCAAACCAACTTATCTTTAAGTTGGCTTGCTACACTATCTCTGCTTGGCTGGGAGAGTAGAGCGGTGGGCCCACAGAGTGCAGACAATGCTGCAAGACCAGTTTTAAAGCAAGTTAGTTTGCTGTGCTGCCTCTGTGGGCTGGGGAGGTGCGGGGGGGGGGGGGGGAGAATTACAGTGCATAGTGCTGCGGCTCATGGGGAAGCATCAGCCACACAGGGAGGTGCCCGGAACACCACTGAGAATATGCATATGTTTGTGTGTCGCTACATTGGAAACAGGTAAGGAAAGCTCACTCACTATAGAAGAAGATTAGAGAATTAGATAGTTTTACATAAAATATGCCATACTGGGTCAGTATTCTATTTCCAATAGTGGCTAATCCAGGCCACAAGAACCTAGCACTTTCCCGAAAAGACACGTAAGGCCTGATTCCATCCTGGACATAGAAGCCCTCTGTACATCCGGTCTGAATCGGAAGTACAGAGGGTGTCGCGATTCTGATCCCACAGGGCACGTCTAGCCCCATGGGATCAGAATCACGAACAGTCCTGTATGTGCAGGCCGGGACTGCGATTCACCCTGGCCTGCACGTACAGGACATGCCTGACTAATTCAGTCAGGGCTTTACAATGGAGCCACAGTACCATGACGTCCGGTTGCCATGGCACTGCAGCTCCATTGTAAAGCTGCAGTCGCGGCCACTAGCACCTTCAAAGAATTCTCCACAGCCCGACCTCCAATCCAGCCACCTAAGGCCAGGGTCGGACTGCAGGGAATGTCCTTGGCCCCCCCTGCCCCATCCATGCCCTGGGCCCGCCAATCCACGATGTCTGGGGAAGTTGTTCCACCTTGGAGATGGAATAACTTCCCAGTACAAGTGGCCGGCCCCGGATGTCCAGGGCCAACATTAGAATTGGCCCTGTATGTCCAGGACCAATGACTGCCCACCACCCATCTAACTCTGCCCCAGGTCCACCCCCTCCCCACCCATGTCTAACTTCCCCGTACAACAGGCAGGGAAGTTAGACATAGGCGGGGAGGGCCACGAATAGCGTGGATTTCCCGGGTCCTCTTTAATAATGGTTTATGGACCTTTCCTTCAGGAAATTATCCAAACCTTTTTTATACCCAGCTACACTAACAGCTTCTACTAGATCCTTCGGAAACAAATTCCCGAGTTTGATTATGCATTGAGTGAAAAAATATTTTCCCTTATTAGTCTTATATGGATTACATTGTAACTTCATTGCATGTCCCCCAGTATTTCTATTTTTTGATGGCGTAAACAATTGATCTATGTTTACCCGTTCCACTCTATTCATTAATTTGCAGACCTCTATCATATTTCCCCTCAGCCATCTCTTTTCCAGGATGAAGAGCCCTAACCTTTTAAGCCTCTCTTCATAGGGGTATCCTTCCATCTCCTTTACAATTTTGGTGGCTCTTCTCTGTACCTTTTCTAATTCCGCTATATCCTTTTTAAGATATGGCGACCATAATTGCATATAATATTTAAGATGCGGTCGCACCATGAAACGATACAGAGGCATCATAATATCCTTTGTTTTATTCTCCATTCCTTTCCTTATGATACCTAGCGTTCTATTTGCTCTCTTGGCCACCGCTGCACACTGGGCGGAGGGTTTTCCAGGCTGGTGGTTCCTAATGTGGAACCTTGCTTGTGTAACCATAGTTTGGGTTGTTCTTTCCTAGGTGCATAACTTTGCACTTGTCCACATCATCTGCCATTTGAAAGTCCAGTCTTTCAATTTATCAAGGTCCTCTTGCAATTTTTCACAATTCACTTGTGTTTTGACAACTTTGAATAATTTTGTGTCATCTGTAAATTTGATACCTTATTCGTTATTCCCATTTCCAGGTCATTTATGAATATGCTAAAAAGCAGTGGACCTAAAACAGATCCCTGGGGGTACTCCACTATTCACCTTTCTCCATTGGAAAAATTGGCTTTTTAGCCCTACCCTCTGCTTTCGAACTTATAATCAGTTCCTGATCCACAATAGTATACTGCCTCCTATCCCATGACTTTCTAATTTCACCAAGAGTCTCTCATGAAGGGCCTTGTCAAAGGCTTTCTGAAAATCCAGATACACTATATCGACCGGCTTACCTGTGTCTACCTGTTTATTCACACCTTCAAAAAAATATAACAAGATTAGTAAGACAAGACTTTCCTTGGCTAAAGCCATGTTGGCTTTCTTCCATTAAACCATGACTATCTACATGTTCAGTAATTTTGTTCTTTATAATGGCTTCTACCATTTTGCCCAGTACTGACATTAGGTTCACTGGTCTGTAGTTTCCCAGATCACCCCTGGAACCTTTTTTAAAAATTGGCATTACATTGGCCATTCGCCAATCTTCAGGTGTTGCAGATGATTTTAATGATAGTTCACAGATTTCTAATAGTAGGTCTGAAATCTCATATTTCTGTTATTTCAACACCCTCGGATGTATGAGGTATGACAAAAAAGAAAAGAGACTGTCCCATAAATGTTTTATTACAAAATCTACAGAGAAATTACGTATTGTCCCCTTAAAAGTAATTCCACCCCCCTCCCCACGAGTTAATGTATTTCTGCATTCGTTTCTGCCACGTATGGAAGCACTCGGTAAAGTCCTCCTCCTTGAGGTCCCTCAGCTCCCTCGTCACAGTGGCCTTGATCTCTTCTACAGAGGCAAAATAAGTTCCTTTGATCATAGTCTTCAGCCTGGGGAAGAGCCAGAAGTCACACGGTGCAAGATCTGGGGAATAAGGAAGGTAGTCAAGAGCCGTGATCTATTTGTTGGCCAAGAACTGCCTCACACTGAGCGCGGTGTGTGCGGGCGCGTTGTTGTTGTGGAGCAGCCATGACTTGTCTCTCCACAGAGCCCACCTGCTGCACCGAACCCGGTCATGGAGGAGATTGAGGACCTGCTAGTAGAAGTACTGGTTCTGTCTGACCCTCAGGCACAAACTCATGATGAACCACTCCCTTTTGGCTGAAGAATGTGATCAGCATGACCTTGATTCTTGATTTGGACATGCGCGCTGCCTTGGGTCTGAGTGACAGTCGAGTCTTCCACTGCAGGCTCTATCTCTTGCTTTCAGGGTCGTATTGGAAGACCCAAGTCTTGTCTCCTGTGATGACTCGACCAACAAACTCTGGATATTCTCCGATCTTCTCTAGCAAGTCTCGACAAACATTGACATGGTGCTCCTTCTGGTCATCCGATAAAAGCTTGGGCACCATCTTGGCACACACCTTCTGCATCCCCATCTCCTGCACCAAGATGGTCCACATTGACTCCCTGTTCTGGCTTAGTTCCTCAGCTATCATCTGCACCGTCAATCTACAATCACTCCACACCATTTAGTTCACTCTGTCAGTATTCTCAGCTGTCTTTGTCCTGACTTGGGGTCATCCTCCACCTCCTTGCAGCCAGTCTTGAAGCATTTGTGCCTCTCGAAGACGCGTGGCTTTGACATTGCATCTTCTCCATAAGCCTTTTGGAGAAGTTGGAGACACTCAGTTGGACCCTTCTCCAACTTAATGTAAAATTTCAAGTTGATCCTTTGCTCCATATTTCTGCCACCTCCAGTTGCATGACAAAGCGATGAAGCAGTGTGCTACAAAAAAACTTGAAAAAGAAAAACAGAGTGAGAGTGACGGAAAATATTATAGCAGAATAGTGGTGAGATGTTGCACAACACATTGACATAAGCAGTTAGCCAATTGGCATTGAGTCATGGGCGAGGCTGCCACAGTCTCGTTTCTTTTTTGTCACACTTCATATACCATCCAGTCCAGGTGATTTGCTACTCTTTAGTGTATCAAATAGTTGCAATACATCATTCCGGTTTATCTATATTTCTTTCAATTCTTCCAATGCACCACCTTTAAATACCAGTTCAGTAATGGGTAACTTCCCTACATCTTCAATAAAGACCAAAGCAAAAAATCCATTTAGTCTCTCCACTATGGTGTTGTCCCCTCTTAATGCCCCTTTTACCCCTCTATCATCTAATGGTCCAACCGACTCTCTCACAGGTTTTTGCTATGAATGTACTTGAAAAAGTATTTATTATGTGTTTTTGCTTCCATAGCAAGCTTTTTTTCAAATTCTCTCTTTGCCTGTCTTATCTATGCCTTGTATCTAACTTGACAGTGCTTATGCTTCCTGTTTTCATCATTTGGCTCTTTTTCATTTCCTGAAAGATCCTTTTTTGGCTACAAAGCCTCTCTGATCTCATCTTTAAACCATGCTGGCAGTTTTTTGGACTTCCTTCTACTTTTCTTAAAGTGTGGAATACATCAGGTCTGGGCTTCCAATACAGTAGTTTTAAACAAAACCCATGCTTGATATAAATCTTTACTCTTTGCAGCAGGCAGAAGCCCAGCACTCGAGACGCAGGTACCATGCCCCCATGTGTACACAGGCCCAGGGTGAGCTACCTGCAATTGAAGGAGGAGGAGGTCTACCAGAGATACAGACTGGATGGGGCAACGATAACAGAGTTGTGCAGCTTACTCAGTGTGGACCTAGAGCCCTCCACTTCCAGAAGCCAGGCCATTCCAGTGGCTATGATGGTAACCACTGCCCTGAGATACCTGGCAACTGGTAGCTTCCAGCAGGTGATAGGGGCGACTGTTGGAATCATGTAGTCCACTGCCAACCCCTGCATAAGGGCCCTATTGCGGAGGTTGCGCCACCTGATAGCTTTCCCCCGGACACAGCATATGTGGCAAGAGACTATGCAAGCATTCTACAATGTTGCTGGATTCCCATCGGTGCTTGGATGTATAGACTGCACCCACATTGTACTGTGGACACCACAACTGGAGCAGAGGGCATACCGGAACAGGCATGGTTATACATTGATGAACATGCAGGTCATTGTGGATGCCAATATGATCTTTACTGATATGTATGTCCACTATCCGGGATCCTGCCATGATGCATTTATCCTTGTCCAGTCCAGCCTGCGACAGGCAGCAGCTGGGGGTCAGCTCGGAGATGTGTGGCTGCTAGGTGAGTGTGCATATATGTAACCCCCAGGACAAGCCCAGAACAAATGGTTTCTATAGTATGATGCTATGTATAATGCATACAGGTGGGGATATATGTGTTACAGACATATTGTAACACATGATGACCACTGCATACACATGCGCTGCTGTTCCACAGATCCATGCGCACAGCAGGCCATGTCACACATCATGGAGACAATCAGGGGAAGTCCCATGGCCATCGGAGTGTGGACAAAGTTTGCATCTTGTGTTCCAACTAAGTGACCTGTTGTGTGCTGTGTGTAATATTTGAATGGAGTACAGATAATGCTGATACCTTGTGTTTTTGCTAAAGATTTTCGTGTACACAGTGCCTGTATATTCATGTACTGGTGATGTTCATTCATAACATGAATCATGCAATATTACAACCATCTATCTCACATAGTTAAGAGTGGAGTTTTTTTTCTGACCTGTGAAGGTGTGTCTATGTAGCATACATGTGCCAGTTTTAACTGTGTTTACAGCTACTCTGACATAGAGCCATTGCGTCAGCTTGGTGACAGTATTCACTGAGGTCTTTCTTCCCCACTCGTGAGCATTGATGAAAAGTTTCAGTGCCC
The DNA here is from genome assembly GCA_033557465.1 of Ichthyophis bannanicus. Taxonomy (NCBI): domain Eukaryota; kingdom Metazoa; phylum Chordata; class Amphibia; order Gymnophiona; family Ichthyophiidae; genus Ichthyophis; species Ichthyophis bannanicus. The sequence continues at coordinate 554,531,809 of CM066033.1, forward strand.
AGTGTTTTTCTTTCTTTTTTTGCACGGCTTTACCATTTTTTGTAGTCTTTTTTCATACTGGGTGCTTTGAGGTTTGCACTTTGCAATAGGATGACTTTTATAAAGGCAGTGAACAGCATTTCTATCAGATTTGAATGCAAAACATGAAATCAAAGTAGCTCTGTTTGTAATAATGTCCGAAGAACTTTCCAAGAAAGCATTCAAATTAAGATCAGCATGGCTATCTTGGAGCTCTGAATGTTCCAGAGCAGGAGCTTTAGGCACAGAAATATACGGAGCGCAAGCATATGGGTGGCAAACTATCCTGTGACATATTCAAGACCTCACAGAGATACTTGTGAAGCATCTCCACTGGTGGAATCAAAGGACATTTTGGAAAATTGAGAAATCTCAAATTATTCTTCCTTAAACAATTTTCCAAAAAGTCAACCTTACGATGAAGAAAGACATTGTCATTTACTTGAAGGTTACTTACAGACTTCAGCTCAACAACCACGGTTTCTAAGGAGTCCATTCTGGTAGCCTGTTGCTGCCGTCCTTCTTCATGCTCTCCACACTTCTGAGAAAGAGAATCAACTTCAACCTTAGTTTTCCCCACAAAAGACTGAAGGGAGACTTCCCCAGAGTACATCCAGTGTGACGACAGCCAATCTCCCCACCGAAGCAAAATCTCCACGGAGGGATCAACTCTTCAGGATACACCTAGGGAGGATTTAGCCAAGGGGGAGACCTCCAAGCCAGATACTTGGTTCGAGGACGCCTCACAGAGCAACATCTGGCTGCAGATTGTTGTAATTCTTAATACCATAGCCTGAAGCAGGCTTGGCTAAGAGATTTACCGATAATCCAGAATACTTCTATTAAATTTCTATTAGGTTGCAAAAAATATGATCATGTAACCCCCCCCCCCCCTACTTTGGGAAGAGCACTTCAAGATATCTACTATCACACATGTTCTTTTATTGCAGTTTACCTATTTCTTTTTTTTTTTTGCTCAATTTCTAACTCCTTATACTCCCCAAGTCATCACAGCAGAATTTGCTGTTGGTTCCTTCTCCTATGGATGGTCCTTGAAAGACTTGCTTTAGTGTTATGGCTCCTGTGCTTTGGAATGTCGAGAATCTTCCTACAGGAAACTCAAAATCTTACTAAAGCATACTACTTTAACTTGGCTTTCCTTGACTCCTAAGGTAACTCTTTTCAATAGTGTTGAGTGTGTTGCCTCACCAGCCTATTGCAGCTCAGCCAGGATCTGTATAGGCCTTCTTTCCTTTTGAGGCTACTAAAATTTACCTTGTACTCTCCTGTTTCCTTTCCCTATGTTTATTTTCTTTTGTGTTTATTGTCATTAGTTCCCCTTTTAACTTTGCTTGTAAACTATGTCGATTTTCTTTTAAGCACAAGGTATATAATATGCAATTGAAATGTGAAATGCGTACCTCAAGATTAATGATTAATTAATGAGGACTTTTTGTTTCCTCCCAATGGCATTTTGCACCATAGTAATTACCCCTCCAAGTCTGATGCAGGAGTTAGCAAAAGTGCTACATTCAGAAGGACCCACTAACTCAAAAACTCCCAAGATATCGGTGCTCAGTGAAACAAATCCACTCAAACAGAGTCACCTTATATAAAAAATTGTTAATGCAATATGATACCCAGGCAACCATTTCCAATGCCAAAATTGCACAAAAAAACCTGTAAAGGTGAATGGAGGACCTCAGTAGGGAAAGCCCTGCTTTCAGGACAACACAGCAATATAACTAGCTCATCTGTTTCTATATTGCGCTACATGTCCGGATACTGATCCAGCTCTGTGGGTACAGTGGGGGCTGAACACCTGCAATATTGAGCAAACTCCTTAATGGCATTCACTATCAGATAAGAATTACATTCCCCACATCATTATTTTGATACTGTTCCTCACATGAGACTTATCAATAAACTCAACAGCTTGGGGGTGCATCCCAAGATGGTGAACTGGATCAGAAATTGGTTGACTGACAGACAACAGCGGGTGATGGTAAACGGAACCCACTTGGATGAAAGGAAGGTGATTAGTGGTGTGCCATAGGGTTTGGTCTTGAGACCGGTACTGTTATGTATTCGTGAATGATATTGCCGAAGAGCTGAATGGAAAAGTCTGTCTTTTTGCAGATCGCACTGAAATTTGCAACAGAGTGGACTCCTCTCAGGGAGTGGAGAACATAAGGAAAGATCTACAAAAGCTGGAAGAATGGTCTAGTGCTTGGCAGTTAAGATTTAATGTAAAGACATGCAGTGTCATGCACTGGGAAAACAGAAATCCAAGGGAATTGTATGTGATAGGGGCGAGAGATTGATGTGCACGGACCAGGAGAAAGACCTTGGTGTGATTGTTTCTGAGGATCTCAAAGTGGCAAAACAGTGTGACAAGACTGTGGCAAAAGTCAGAAGGATGCTGGGTTGCATACAGAGAGGAATTACCAGCAGAAAGGAAGAGGTACTAATGCCACTGTACAAGTCGCTGGTGAGGCCTCACTTGGAATATTGTGTTCAGTTTTAGAGACCGTATCTCGCAAAGGATATAAAAAGACTGGAAGTGGTTCAGAGGAAGGTGACCAAAATGATTTGGAGCCTGCATCATAAGACTTATGAGAAGAGACTTGAAGACCTAAATATGTACACTCTGGAGGAGAGGAGGGACAGGGGAGATATGATTCAGACTTTTAAATACTTAAAGAGTATTAATGGACAAATAAACCTCTTCCAAAGATGGGGAAGCTGTAAAACTAGAGGGCATAACATGAAGCTGCAAGGGGGTAAACTGAAAGGCAATGTCAGGAAATACTTTTTCACTGAAAGGGTGGTGGATGCTTGGAATGCCCTCCCAATGGAAGTGGTGGGGGCAAACACAGTGACAGAATTCAAAATGGCATGGGACAGACATAGTGGATCCCTTTATAGCAACAGGATAAAATCAAACTAAGCATAACTATCTCTTATATCTGAACAAATAGGGGTGACGTACATGGAGCGGTGGGTACACCTCTAAACAAAGGCATGGGGAGAGGTGACCTGCATGGAGCAGCAAGTGCACCTATTCTTGTCGCCTTGCTGGGCAGACAAGATAGACCATGCTGGTCTTTATCTGCCGTCATATACTATGTTACTATATATTTTACTTTAACACCATTTTAAATAAAAGAATTGATTATCTGTTTAATTTGCAGGCCTATTTTTGTTTCCTCAGATGAATTAACCACGCAACTAGTCAAATTTAAAAAAAATAAAAACGATTTCTTCCAGGTAAGTTTAGTATTATTTAAAGCTGTATCCTAAATTTGCATTTTCAATTAATACTTTGGATTAATGTTTACTAAACTGTGCTGTTAATGCAGAAAATAGTCTGTACTATTAATAGCACAGGGGAAACAGATAGTGTGGTGATTTTCTGCAGATCCCACACTAATTGCTGGAGTGGGGGGAATGGGGTACAGAGTGGGCATGTCTTCACTGCATGGTTTCCACGGGTATCTGCAGCACACAATAACTGCCAAAGCTGCAGATAACAGGGGTAGTGTTAGTTGCATCCATGGTGCTGCTGGACCATGATCTTTGTCATTTTAAAATACTATAGTCAGGGTTGGCTCTATAATGAGGCCAAGTGAGGTGATGGCCTCAGGTGGCAACTTTTTGGGGGCGGAAAAAATTGCCCCCAAAATGCACGCCTCACTCGGCCTTAAAAAAAAAAACAACACCCGATCAGAAGAGCTGCTGCCACTGCGGCAGCAGCAAAAGAAAGTGACCCGCGGTCGCCCCGGCAGAACCTTCCTCTCTCCCTCAGAGCCGGCTTTACAGAGCCGCAAAGGGAGCGTTTCCCTTTCTCATGGCTCTGCTAAGCCCACTGGCACTGATAGGAAACAGGAAATGCCGGTTTCCCATCAGCGCCGGCGGGCTTAACAGAGCCGCGAGAAATTGAAACTCTCCCTTCGCGGCTCTGTAAAGCTGGCAGCGGTGCTGAGGGAGAGAAGAGGGCTCTGCTGGGGTGGCCACGGGGCACTTTCTTCTGCTGCTGCTGCGGTGGCAGTAGCAGCGGCTTCAGCAGCCGGTTTCTTCAACTGCGCTGATGGGGGGGAGGTAATGGGCTATGGGGGTGGCTAGGACTGGAAATGGGCTGATGGGGGGTTAGGACTGGAAGTGAGATGAGGGGGGGGTAGGACTGGTAATCAGCTATGGCAGGGGGGCTAGGACTGGAAATGGGCTGATGGGGGTTAGGAAGTGGGCTGATGGGGGGGTTAGGACTGGTAATGGGCTATGGGGGGCTAGGACTGGAAATGGGCTGATGGGGGGTTAGGACTGGAAGTGGGGTGATGTGGGGTTAGGACTGGTAATGGGCTATGGGGGGCTAGGACTGGAAATGGGCTGATCGGGGGGCTAAGGCTGGTAATGGGCTATTGGGGGTGGCTAGGACTGGAAATGGGCTGATGTGTGGGGGGGCTAGGACTGGAAGTGAGCCGATGGGGGCTTAGGACTGGAAGTGGGCTGATGGGGGGGTTAGAACTGGTAATGGGCTATGGGGTGGCTAGGACTGGAAATGGGCTGATGGGGAGATTAGAACTGGAAGTGGGCTGGTGGAGGGGTTAGAACTGGTAATGGGCTATGGGAGGGGCTAGGACTGGAAATGGGCTCATCGGGAGGGGGGCTGGGGGGGTTAGGATGGGAAGTGGGCTGATGGGGGGGTTAGGACAGGTAATGGGCTATGGGTGGGGGGATAGGACTGGAAATGGGCTGATGGGAGGGTTAGGACTGGAAGTGAGCTGATGGGGGGCTTAGGCCTGGAAGTGGGCTGATGGGGGGTTTAGGATTGGTAATGGGGTATGGGGGACTAGGACTGGAAGTGGGCTGATGGGAGGGGATAGGACTGGTAATGGGCTATGGGGGGGCTAGGACTGGAAATGCGCTGATCAGGAGGGGGGCTAGGGATGGTAATGGGCTATCGGGGGTGGCTAGGACTGGAAATCGGCTGATGGGGTGGGGTTAGAACTGGAAATTGGCTGATCAGGATTGGAGGCTAGGACTGGAAATGGGCTGATGGGGGTTAGAACTGGAAATGGGCCAATGTGGGGTTAAGAATGGAAATAGACTGATCGGAAGGGGGTTAGAAATGGAAATGGGCTGATTGGGAGGGGGGTTAGGACTGGTAATGGGCTGATTGGTGGGGTTAGGCCTAGAAATGGGCTGATTAGGGGGGGCTAGGACAGGAAATGGACTGATCGGGGAGGCTAGGACTGGAAATTGACTTATGGGGGGGGGTCAGGACTGGTAATGGGCAGATGGGGGGCTAGCACCGGAAATGAGCTAGGACTGGTAATGGGCTGATTAGAGGGCTAGGATTAGAGTGGGCTGATAAGACGGATAGGACTGGAAATGGGCTGGGACTGGAAATGGGCTAATGGGGGAGGGGAGGAGAGTGCTGCCGGCCCTGGAAGAAAACTAGGGGCTAGGGCTACAAATGGGCTGATGCGGGAGGATGGTAGAATAGGAGTGGAAGGGAGCAGATAATGAATAATGATGCGGGAGGATGGTAGAATAGGAGCAGGAAGGGAGCTGACACAGGGGAAGGAGGGGGTGGAAAGGAGCTGACACCTGGGATGTACTGAAGGGGGACTGGAAGGGAGCTGACACTTGGGGATGGGAGTGGTAGGTGGTTGGGTAATGGGGAGGAGGCTGGAAGGGAGCTGACATGCAAATGGCGCTGGAAGGGGGATGGACAGAGGGTAGGGCGACTGGAAGGGAACTGATGGGGTGGCACTGAGGGTGGTTGTAAGCTGATTTCTGGGTTGGTATTTGGACTAGAAGGGGCTGGACAGTGGGGAAGGAGGGGGACTGGAAGGGAATGGACACCAGTGGCAGTCGTGGGAATGCAAGGCAGTTGACATTGGAAGGAGAGGGCTACTGGAACTGGAAATGGGCTGATAGAAGGAAGTGAAGAAAACAAAAGAAGAGATAAGAAATGGTAAATGGACCATGGACCATAAAGAGAGCTAAGAGAAGACAGGAAAGCAGAAGCCTCAGATGGGGACCAGCATGATCAGAGAATAAAATGGTCAGACAATAAAGGTAGAAAAAATAATTTTGTTTAATTTTAGTGATTGGACTTTGTGCTATTTTTATATTTTACACAGTATTGCGGAACTGCATCTCTTATTTATCTGATGTTGCACTGCATGTGGACTCTGGCTACTTGGGGTTTCAATTTACATTTTGTTGATATATTTTTATTTTTAATTTAGATTGTGGTTACTTCTTCTGTACTTGGTGAGGGTCGATGTTGTGAGTGTGTGACTGAGGTCAGGTGTTCTGTTAACATGGAGTTTGTACATAAAGATCTATACTGTACTGTAGTAATTTGACTTGTTCAGCTTTTCAAATAGGTGTATGGATGTTCCAGGGCCCACTGTAGTATTTACAGTGATGCTTTTTTTAGATGGGCTCCTTATGTGGGTTTTGGAAGTTTGTGCTGATATGGTATGGTAGGTTTGCTCTTTGTTGTAGGGTTTTGTGATAGTACACAATATGCCTGGTACTGGAGAATAGTGGTTGTTGATGTTAGTGAGATGATTAGAATCAGATTTTTTTTTAAATATTGAATTCTGTGGGTGAATGTTCTGGTTCTGCTCTGCACCTACTGTGAATACAAAATATATGTTGAAAAAGAAAAAGCAAGAACCATAATGCAGTTTATAACAACAAAACAAAAATTAGTTATAATTTAGTTTTATAAACTGTACTGTTGGTTCTTGCTGTCTTTTAGTTCCTTGATGTGCAAATGGGACCATACCTAAACCTGTGCAAGCGGTGCAGCCGCACAGGGCGGAAAGGCTTGGTGGGCACATTTTGGCTGTCTGCTGTTGCCCTGCCACCGCTGGCAGGACAATAGCAGGCAGACAAAATGTGCCACCATGAAAGAAACAGAGGGCTGCAGCAGCAGGGAAAGAGCAGGCAGTGCTGGACGGAGGTATTGAAGGGGGGGGGGGGGGGCATGTGCCCTTGCTGGAAGTTGCACAGGGTGCGCTTGCAGCTTGATACATTCCTGTGTGCAAACATCTTGCATTTCCTCTGTATAATCTAATCAGCTTTTTGGTTTGGTTCAGTCTCTGATTGGATTTCTGAAAAAGCCCTGCCCCCTCTATGGTGGGGGATGCCATTTCATACTTTGCCTCAGGCAGCAGATTGCCTTGAGCTGCCCCTGACTACAGTTGCTGCTGTGCACACCTCCAACAGATACCCCCATGACTTTTGCAGCTATCTGCCTCATTAGTTGCATAAGCCTGATGTGGTTGAGTAAACATCCCAGTATGTGTTAGAATGCAGTCTTCCTAATGTATCTGCTATTGGGGTACAGCTCATGTGGTCAATGCAATGAGTCTTTTCCTGGATTCTGCATCTTCACATCTCCTCTGACTCCAAATACAATGTGTGCTTTTGTATCAGTACTGATTCCTGACAACTCACTAGCATGACTGGAAGTAGATTGTCAGGTCTCTTTTTTTGAGATAAGGGAGAGTTAAGTGACTTGTCCAAGGCTACAGGGGGTGCTAGTGGGACTTGAACCCTGGTTTTTTGGTTCCCAAGCCAGTGCTCTAACCATTGGGCTACTACTCTTATACCTCTGGTGCCATACCTACAATTAAAATGAAAGAGAGATTCTGACTCCCTAATCATGGCCCTTCTTCCACAGGACTCTTCTTAGTGTTAAGTTTGTCTTCTTTGCTGGAACCCTAACTGTGTACACTTTAAACTGGTTACTGAAAAATAAAATTAAAAAACCAGTATGTCCCTATCTAAATGTTCCCTTTTCTCTATCGTACTATATGCTCTCCCATTCATTCTTTTCCCCAAAGCTGATCTCAGACTACAGTTCTTTTTCTATTTTAAACAATCTAGGATCTTTTCCTTATGTTTGGAACCATTAAGGACTATTGACAGGGGCGGCCCCAGAGTTGGTTCAAGGAGTTGTCATCTGAGGCAAACCTTAAGCTTTACACCCCTGCCCCCACCCCCGGCTGGCAAAATCTATTGTTTAGCTTTGAATGCCCTGCTGTTTGCCACCCCCCCCCCCCCACACACACACTCACACACAAATGGCTACCCTAGGTGACTGCCTAGTTTGCCTACTAGTTGGGCCAGCCTTGGCGACTGACAGATTTTACTTTTATTTTCTTGCATTTTGAAATAATTCTGAAGTCCCTCTCTGCCTCAGGGATTGACTACTTTTTAGAATTTCTGATCAATATATTATTTTCCAAGTTTCCCAAAACTAATAATGATGGGCCCGATTTTTATGTAGGAAGGCTATGCACTGTTTCTGTGCTTAGCCTGCCCGCTGACCCTCTTAAGCGGGATTTTCACTTCCGCGGTGACGTAAGTGAAAATCCGGGTTTGGATGGACGTGCCCAGAGCTACCGAGGCTAAATGGGTAGCAGCGATTTTTGATGTTTACCCGTTTAGCCCCTGCGCCTTAAAGATAGGCGAGGGAAAACCTTGCCTATCTTTAAGGCGCAGAGGGCTAAGTGGGTAGCATTGAAAATCACTGCTATCTGTTTAGCCCTTTCCTCAGCCCCTGCTCCGCCCCGGAACGTCTCTAACATTCCCCAGTGCTAACCACATAGCATCTGGGCACTTTAGGGACTTATTCGGGATTTTCCAAAGGCACTACCCATGTAGGTGCATTTGGAAAATCCAAGATAAGGCATTTACATGGTTAACTAGGGCACTTAACCATCCATCTGTTCATTCTGGCCAGGTGGTCGGTAGTACACCCCATTACCATTGCCTTTCCCTTTTTATATGGAATTTCTATTCATAGAGATTCTACAGGGTATTTTGTTTGATGCAAAATTTTACTAGTATGTGACTCAATGCCCTCTCTAACATAGAGTGCAACCCCTCCACCAATTTGTTCTACCCTATCATTGCGATGTAGTTTATACCCAGGATTCACAGTGTACTTTTGGTTTTCCTCCTTCCACCAGGTCTCTGAGTTGCCAATCATATTTAACCTTTCATTTAGTGCTATATATTCTAGCTCCCCCATCTTATTTTTTAGACTTCTAGCATTTGCATACAGGCATTTTAGAGGTTGTATTTTATTCATATTAATAGTTATCAGTTGATAGGGGTAATTTGAAATCTTTCAGCTCTGTGCTTAAGGGCATCTGGGTTACTTTTATCTTTATTGGAACCTTTCTGTTGGAATGTCCTCTTTTGCTAGTGTCCTTCAAAGATACATCCTTCCGAACCATGTGCTCTTAAGCAACTGTCAACTTTCCCCTATTATCTAGTTTAAAAGCTGCTCTATCTCCTTTTAAAAGGTTATTGACAGCAGTCTGGTTCCATCCCAGTTAAGGTGGAGCCCATCCCTTTAGAAAAGTCCCTCCCTTCTCCAGTTCCTATGAATCCAAAACACTTTTCTTTGCACCATTGTCTCATCCATGCTTTGAGACTCTGGAGCTCTGCCTGTCTTTTGGAGCCTGTGTGTAGAACGGAAAGTATTTTGGAGAATGCTACCCTGGGAGTTCTGGATTTCAACTTCCTACCTAAAAGCCTAAATTTGGCCTCCAGAACCTCCCTACCACACTTTCCTATGTCATTGGTACTACATGTACCAAGACAGCAGACTCCTCCCCAGCACTATCTAAAACCTTGTCTAGGTGGAGCATGAGGTCCGCTGCCTTTGTATCAGGTAGGCATGTTACCAGGTGATCCTCACTTTCACCAGTCACTCAGCTATCTACATGCCTAATTATTGAATTGACAACTATAATGGCCGTCCTAAACCTGCCCTCATGGGTAGTTGGCCCTAAAGAAACCTCCTTGGTGTGAGATGGTTTTCCATCACTTGGAGGACAGGTCCTAGCTACAGGATTCCTTCCTGCAACACCAAGGTTATGCTCTCCTTTCATGCGACCTCTCTCCTCCATAGCAACTGAAAGGCTGCCAGACTAGCGGTGGGACTTCAGTACTACGTCCCTGTAGGTCTCAACTATATACCTCTCTGTCTTCCTTATGTCCTCTAAGTCTGCTACTCTATCCTCCAGAGATCGGACTCGTTCCCTGAGGGCAAAGAGTTCTTTGCACTTAGTGCACATGTATGACCCCTCACTCACTGAGAGAAAATCATACATGTGACACTCAGTGCAAAAGACTGGATAGCCCCCATCTCACTACTGGACTGCTGTCTGCATCTTAGTTTTAAGGCTTTGTTTAGCTGTTTAAGCTGTTTAGTTAAAGTTTCTAGGGATACTTGTACTAATACAGCTATATCTAATAGGTTTAAGGGACTTTGTTCACCTCAAGATTAATTTCAGGGCATTAATAACTCTATTCCTGGTGAGGATAGCCAGCTAAACCTGAAAGTGAATTTGACCACCTCTTCCGCTTTAATAGGTTTAGAGCCTATGAAGGTAAGATTATACCTGGGGTGGGTGGGAATCGTGTTAGGTGGGAGGGAAAGAACACTTAGTAAATGCTGGCTTGCTGCACAATGCCCTGACCTGTGCTTCTAAGGTAATCCCTTAACAATTTCCTGGGTGATTCACAGAGTCCTTGGTTTGATAGAGGGAGCCTTGCAAATTGCCTCTTTGAACTCTCACTTGGCTTTAACACCTATTTAAAACAATTTCACAGTTTTTTTGTCCCCTAACTGGAAGGCCTCTTTGCAAACTATTTCTTTATTTCTACTCAAAGAATATTTACCCTATTCTTCATTCTATGCTAAGCTATATCCTATTTAAATTAGCAGTTCCCTGCTGTTAGTGACTGAGGTTTAAATTTAAATTAAAATCTCATGGGTGCTACTGAGGTCTGACTGAGTTAGCAAATACACTGGATTCTAAAGTACACAGATTTTCCCCAAGATATAGAGAATTTCCCAGAAGTAAATACAAGTGCAAATTTCTTTCTGGCAGCAGCAGTCCCTTTTGGTAGTCCTTCAAGACTGAGAGTCACAGAGCTCTGGTTGGCCTATTTATGCCTATGCTTCTAAGGTAATCTCTTAACATTTTCTTGGGTGATTCACATAGCTCTTGGTTTGATAGAGGGTATCTTTCAAATTGCCCCTTTGAGCTGTCACTTGGCTTTAACCCTATTTAAAACAACTTCACAGATCTTTTGCCCCCTAACTGGAAGGCCTCTTTGTAAAGGTCTCGAGAAACTATTTATTTATTTATTGCTACTCAATGAATATTTACCCTATTCTTCCTTCTATGCTAAGCTATACTCTATGTAAATTAAAAGCTCCCTGTTGCTACTGACTGAGGTTTAAACTTAAATCAAAAACTCCCTGCTACTACTGGCTGAGGTTTAAATTTAAATCTCTCCGGTGCTCCTGAGCACTGACTGAGTTAGCAAATACACTGGATTTAGCAGTTTTAACCCAAAGAATTCCCTTTTCCCCAAGATTTAGAGAATTTCCCAGAAGTAAATACTTATAATTGCAGATTTCTTTCCAGCCGCAGCAGTCCCTTTTAGTAGTCCTTCAAGACTGAGACTACTTTTAAATATTAAACTTTGTTCTGAATTTGTATGTACATAGACATCAGTTTCCAAAAGCCATTTACTGAAATAAATGGATATTAGCTTGATAGGAAAATCTAGAAGTAGAAAAAAAAGGGGCAATACAGAAAAGAGATATTATAAGGGCAGCAAATATTTTTATTGGAAAAACAAATGAAAGGTAATCCAGGGCCTGTTTACTAATTAAGCAAACTATGTGATCACCTAAGGCAGCTGCAGTCAAAGGAATTGATCTTGATGGTCAAACAATTCAAAGAGCCATCAGTATGTGATTTGACCCACAGGCAGGATGAGTACTTTTCAAATAAACATTTACAGTCAAACCTCTGTTTTCATGATTAATCCGTTCGAAAAAGTCTGACTAAAACCGAAACGTATGAAAACTGAAGCAATATTTCCTATAAGAAATAATGTAAATCCAATTAATCCGTTCCAGACACCCAAAAATATTCACAAAAAATACATTTTATAGAGAATAACTATATTTTTACATACAGAAAACAATGAGAAATAAATATAAATGACTAATGAAATGGATAATGAACATTTAACATCACTGAAAGCAAGCTAGTACAGTACTGTACAGTACAGTATGTTAACATCTGGCCTTAGCCACCCCTGACAAGCTGCTGTGCCCAGCTCTCTTCGGAATCACATTGGATTCAGTCCATTAAAATACCTTTACATTATCTGCTCAATGCTTCAGAATGGCAGAAAATCTTAATGATATAGCTTCAGACGTACCCTGCAAGAGAAAGAAGTGCCTCCCACATTCATGCAACATCTCCTGCTTACGTTGACAGCTTTTCTTCCCTGCTACCTCCGAGCCTGAGGGGGTGCTCCAGAGAACGGGCCTCTCTGACTCTGACCAGGCTCGAGGATGTGTTTCATTTACGTGCTCAGCTGGCTTTCGCTTCTCATCATGCTGGCGATCGGTGAGTCCGGGGGGCAGTGCTGCCGGGACCGGGCGGGCGTTCTGGCAGTGTATACAGACCGGTGTGCAGCGCAAGGGTGTATGTATTTACAGTACTGTACCTTACGAAAACCGAGGCGATGTACGAGAACCGGGACAAAATCTCAGTCAAAAGACGTTGAAAACCGAAGCAATGCATGAAAACCGGGACAAAATCTCAGTCAAAAAAGACGTTGAAAACCGAAGCGTATGAAAACCGGGGCAAATGAAAACCGAGGTTTGACTGTAATTGAATAAATATTATTAGTGGTAGTAGTAGTCAAAGGTGAGTTACTGTCAAGGTCTGTAGGTATTTCCCTGTTCTGCTTACAATTTAAGTTCATACTTGAGACAATGGAGGGTTAAGTGACTTGCCCAAGGCCACAAGGAATTCCAGTGGGATTTAAACCCTGACCTTACAGGTTTCAGGCTACTTCTCCACTTGACCTCTTAGGGGCATGTTTACTAAACCGGGCTAACGGTTAACTCGGGCTATCTGCAACTAGGTCCCATTGAATAATATGGGACCTAGTGGCAGATAGCCCGGGTTAACCGTTAGCCCGGTTTAGTAAACATGCCCCTTAATGTACTCCTCCATCTTAACAAAGATGCCCATTTACTAAGATGCACTAAGCAGTTAGAACATGTTTTGACATGCAGTAAATGCATGCTTGGGCCCGTGGTATTATTAGTCTGGGGGTATGCCAGGTATTGCACACCAATTCCCATTTTGCTTGTTTACACGTTGTTGCTACACCCTGTGGTAATGTATCATATGTTTTTATAAGTTGTATATTTCTATGTAATATCCTTACAAGAAAAAATGTCTTTTTTCCCCTTTTTTGTCTTGCCAATTTGGATGCCCTTGTCCCTTCCCCCTTTTTTCTGTAATACTGTGTTTGTAAATATATTTTTTATATTTTTTATTATCTAATATGTATGTTTTAATGTATGTTTTACTTAATTTTTAGACCCCTGAAGAAGGCCTCCGGCCGAAACTTTTTAGTTGGGTCCTCCAATAAACCTTGTTTGTACAATCTCTACAACCTATACGGAACATAATTGACCCCCACGACTTCAGATCCGTCACTCAAGCACTCATCATGCCACATTTCGACTACCTAAGAAAACCCTTAACATCCTGCAAATGGCGCAGAATGTATCCGCCAGGATCATTATGAGGAAAAGTCTTACTGAACACATCACACCAGTACTAATTGAGTTGCACTGGCTCCCCATTGCAGCTCGCACAAAATACAAAATACTGACAACCACTTTCAAACTCATCCACAGCATTGCTCCATCCTTCCTCTCCACCCTAATCGGCATGCAACCCACCAACAGAAACAGAAGAACCATCAACTCCAACACCCTCCACACCCCTACAGATATAAGATCTGTCAAAGTCAGCACTAGTAACAGGGCATTCTCATACACAGCACCTACACTATGGAACCAACTACCGCCCATGCTACGAGCCAGCAAAGATCTATCGGATTTTAGAAAAAAAAACTCAAGACGCACCTATTTCAAAGTCATTTCAACCTGTTCTAAATCCACATGAAGGGCAACTATCTACCCAAAGACCCAAAGAACCTTCTATGTAAAAATGTACATATGTAAACTCTTTCCCCATAGACTAGAAGTAGAATTTTCTGTGTGCCATCCTTTCCTCCCGAATCAATCATGTATAAATTTCCTGTTTTGATTTGACAGCTTTTTCTATGTAATCATACCCGCTTCTGATCACTGGAAGGAGCGGTATACAAATGCTTGCTAAATAAATAAAATAAATAAATAAATGTGTCCCAATAGTGACTGCCAGAAACATGTTGGCCACGAAGGCTTTGTAAATGCACGTTGGATTCAGTGTTAGACATATGTTAAATGCAAAAACCTAACACACTTTAGTAAAAGGGCCCAAAGTTAGTTTTCCTGAAGTCTAGAACCTTCAGCTTTGAATGAATCATCATTGCCTGCACCCTAATACTGAACCACAGTATTTGGCGGCCATTATGACCCAGATGATCATCCACTATAATATCAGGAATACTCTTCCATACATAAGCACCAGGTACAGTATTACCTTGTCCTATTTGGGTTCCATTACTAGTAAAGCCGGCCCATCCACTAGGCTAACTAGGCAGCTGCCTAGGGTGACAGACCATGGTGGGTGGCATGCCGGCTGATTGATTCATCCCTCCCTCTCTCCAAGTATGGCACCAGTGCTGTGGGGGACCTTAAAACAGCTGTGCATGTGCGTGTAGTCACAGCATGTCACTCCTGCCCCTGCCTCCGATGCAACTTCCTGTCAGAGGGGGCCAGGAGTGGCATGCAGTGAGCATGTATACTACTGCCTGAAGGCTTGCCCGGCAAGGAAGAGAGGAATCGCCATACTGCCCTCCTTCTCCAGGTGAGACAATTGATGCCAGGGGGCAGCATGACGATTTTTCCCTTCTTGCCATGCTGAGTCTGAAGGCAGCAGCAGCAGCATGGAGAGCTGGCGGCCGGGGGGGGAGGGGGGCGGCAGCACAGCAGTACAGTGGCTGGAGGCAGCATAGCAGTATGGTGGCCTGGGTAAGGGGATGGCACAGGGGGTTTGCCTAAGGTGGCAGACACCCTTGGGCCGGCTCTGATTACTAGTTACTATAATAGTTTTTCACTCAGAGAATCCAGATCTCCCTACTTCAAGATGACACTGCGGCGGGGATGTTCCAATCAACATCCATCAGACTGAAATCACCTAGCAATAGCATTCCCCCTCTCATAGCAATTTTGTGAATGTCTTCAAATAAAATCTCAATTATTTCTTCCTGCAAAGAAGATCTGTATATTACACCAATATAAACAGTTGTTCTGTTCCCTCTTTCCAGATACATGCACAGTGCTTCCTCTTTACCTCACAAGCACTGCAGTTCCTTATTTCTTCCTACAGTATCCTTCCTGAATAGATTGTAGCCCTGTATCACTATATCCATATTTATGACCGCCACTAAATCCAAGTCTGCCTCTTCTATGATAGCCTCTAGATCTAGGGCTTTATTTTTCATACTATCGACATTAGTATACATAATTTTTCAGATGTTGCCTGCTTTGCCAATTTCAATGCAAGTGTTTTTATATGAGACTGCGCCCAACTATTTCCAATGATGCTAGTATAAAGCCCTCCTCGGTTCCAGAACACACTTTACCTCTTCTTTGATAAGTGAATGCCATCTCTGCTCAGAAGCTGTTGGAAAATCATTCCATGGTCCAGGAAGCCAAAATGCTCTTACTGACACAATCTGCAAAGTCATGAATTTATCTCCAAAATGCAAGCTTCTCAGCTTTGGACTCTGTCCTCAACTGAGAGGATTGAGATCACCATCTTTCTGCTTCACCCTCTCTTGGAACCATAAAATCACTTTTGATACATTGCTGTGGGGGCCCAGCAGTATCATTCATGCCAGCATGGATGAGAAGCATCAGATAATAGTAAGTAAACTGAAGAGTCTTGGCAAACTGTCCATAAGGTCTCGGATCCTGGCACCAGGCAGACAGCACACATCTCAAAACATCATCTGGTTGGCAGCTAGATGCCTTTCTACTCCTCAGAAGAGAGCCACCAATCACCACTACCTTTCATTTCTTAGGAATAGTGGTTGCTCATCCTATTTGAGTTTATGGGTTCATCCTTTTCCTGGGATGTGTTCACCTCTTCCTCTTCCAGGACTGCATACCGGTTCTTAAATAAGAAAGGTGGAGTAAGAATGTCAATTCTCCTTGCTTTGGTGTTCTGTGTCCAGAGTCATCATTCAGTCCAGTTTTATCTTCTTCTCTGAAGAAGATCTTAGATAACTCAAGAAATATTTCATCGATGAAATTGACTTTTTTATTGAATTTTTGAAGTATACATTTCAAAATAAGCAAAACTGACATAGCAATTTTACATTCAAAACATAATACAAAAAACTAAACACATAAATTAATCTAGAGAAGTTGAAAAGTACACGCAATAGTGTGACAAAATGACTCAATTCCTTTCCTCCATTTGCAAATTCATGCATGTCTATGTGGCATCTCTGTTTTCAGTGTGTGTGTTGAGGGGAGGGGGTGAAAGGCTGTCTCTGTATGTGGGGAGGGTGAAGGGGTGTGTGTGTGTGTGTATGTGTGTGTGTGTGTGTGTGTATGCATACATGAGAGTGGGGCATGCAGTTAGGAGTGGTGTGTGTGAGGGGGAGAGACTGTGTGTGGGGAGGGGAGTTGAGTAGGGGTGAAGGTTTGTGTGTGCCTGTCTGTGTGATCAGTGGTCGTGTGTGTGTGTGTGTGTATGCATACATGAGAGTGGGGCATGCAGTTAGGAGTGGTGTGTGTGAGGGGGAGAGACTGTGTGTGGGGAGGGGAGTTGAGTAGGGGTGAAGGTTTGTGTGTGCCTGTCTGTGTGATCAGTGGTCGTTAAAAGCTGTGTGTTTGGGGGAGTGATGGTGAAGGGCTGTGTGTGTATGTGTACGAAAGGGTGGAGAATGCAGTGAGAGGCTGTGTATGTGCATGTATATACAAGAATTTATTTATTTAATGTCTGTTTTATACTGTGCTCTTTAAAATCAGTGCGGGTTTAAGAAAACAAATGTGTGCAGTGCAGGCAGGACCTACACTGGACTTACAATGAATAGGGGTTTCTAACAAGGCTAACAGGGTAACTATGTACAGACAAAATTGGCTGTCACTGGCTACGTGGGCAGCTCACAACTATTTACAGGTTGGCCTGACTATATACAGATTGGCATGTTAGAGTAGGTATACATTGTTCCTGCCGGGGTACTGGAGTCTAGAGGGCAGGGCTGCAAATGGGCATAGTGGATGCTTTGGGGATGTCAGCCTGGTTCCTGAGTGTGACAGGCTGTGAGATGGCATCTGGGTCGGTGAAGTGCTGGAGGAAGAGATAGTGCTTCAGTGACTTCCTAAACTGGACAAGCTCGGTGATGGCATGGATGGCCGGGGGCAGGGTGTTCCAGCATGTGGCTGCAAACAGTGCGAAGGCTCTGTTTCTTGTTGCCTGAGAACATTTCATAATCGCCTTCGAGAATATCAGAGTATTGGCGGCGGCTGATCTCCTAGCTCGGTTGAGGGCGTGGTCTAGATGAGGTCTGTGAGGGAGGTGGAGGAGCATTTGTTGATGGCTTTGTAGGTCATCAAAAGAACTTTGAAGGAGAGTCTACAGTATACCGGCAGCCAGTGCAGATGTTTCAATATAGGGGTTATGTGTTCCCTCCTGGCGGCTCCATGCAAGACTCTGGCAGCTGCATTCATTGCCAGCTGCAGAGGAGCGTGTTCTTCGGGAGTCCGTGTAGTATTGCATTGGCATAGTCAAAATGTGGGATTACTAGGGCTTGATAGACTGCCTGGAAGTCTTCTGGCTCGAGTAGCTGTTGCAGGTGGTGGAGTGTCCGAATTTTGTGGTAGGGGTGTGTATATGTGTATAGGGGGAGTACACATGCATGCGTGCATGGGGGTAGGTGCATGTGTGCACATGTAAAGTGTATGTATGTACTTGCATGTATGTGGTGTGCGTGCATATCTAGGGAGTTTGTATCTGTGTGCATGGGTGGGGAATGGATGTGTGTGTACATGTACATGGGGTGTGTGTATATGTGCATGTGCATGTTGGTCAGTTGTGCATGTGTGTGTGCACATGCATGGGGATGTGTGTTTGTATGTCCTTCTTTGCATATAGTCATTCTGGCCCCATTTCTCCATGCATTCGAGTTCTCAACTTCCCTCTCTCGTGCAATCTTCCCCTCTCCCCCCCCCCCCAACACACTCACTCTCTCCTCCCTCCTGCCCATACCCCCTACCATTCTGGCCTACAACCCATCCTTCTCCTTTCCCTTCCCCTAGCTTCTCTCTTTTTTTAAACTTACCTCTATGGGATCCTAAGCCTTCCACAGTGCAGCTGCAGCTCTGCTCCATTCGTCTTCAGCAGGGGATTGGGTCTCCACTAGCATCCACCTCCATTCACAGCCATGGGCTGGCGAGGGATGGGGTTCCTACCATCATTGTCTTTGTTCGTAGCTGTGGCCCTGCTTCACTCTTTGGTCAGTAGGGAATGGAGTTTCCACTGGCATCTGTCCCCATTGTGGCCGCATTAGCAGCCCTGCACATTTCTTTTGTCAGCAGGGGATGGACTCCCTGCCAGCATCTGCTGCCATTTTTGGCTGCAGTCTGCAGGAATTCCCTATGGAATGTATAGGGTTGTTTCTGCAAGTGCAAACAAATTATGCATATGGACAGACAGAGAAAAATAGATGGTTGGACCCTCCCCAATAGGTACTAGCCCTTTAGCAAAGCATGACTCAAAATTGCATTGAATTCACATCATGAGGAAAGAGGGGTAAGTAACAGAGCAAACAAAATGGAAATCCAAGGAAAGGGACACCAACTCTCTCCACCACTCTTTAGCCCATTCCAAATATCACCGCGCCAAAATCCTCACCTGAGCCTCAAAAAGTACATGGCATTACTCCTTCATCCTAAGAGAAATGTCTCCAGTTGTGCAGAATCCAGAAAGATAAAGTTATTTCCTTGCAATTTAACCAGGCATTTGCAAAGGGAACTTTAAAAATAACAGGTCACCCCTAAATCAAGGACCTGGATCTTCAAGTTACATAGAAACATTATGGCAGAAAAAGACCATATGGCCTATCCAATATGCCCTTCCATACCAACTATTATAACCCCTTTTTTTCCTTAAGAGATCGTCTGTGTTTGCCCCATGCTTTCTTGAATTCAGCAACTCTTAGTAGGTAAAGAACTTAAATATCTAAACACAACCTTAAAACTAAGATGCAGACTGCAGTTCAGCAGCGAGATGGGGGCTTTCCAGCCTTTTGCATTGAGTGTCACATGTATGATTATCTCCCATTTGGTGAGGTGTCTTACATGTGAACTAGGTGCAAGGAGCTCTTTACTTTCAGAGAACGAGTCCGATCCCTGGAGGCTAGAGTAGAAGATTTGGAGGACATAAGGAAGACAGAGAGGTACATAACATAAGAACATAAGATATGCCATACTGGGTCAGACCAAGGTCCATCAAGCCCAGTATCCTGTTTCCAATAGTGGCTAAACTAGGTCATACGCACCTAGCAGTTTCCCCAAAAGACACAGGTTCCACAATGCTTGTATTGGGTCAAGCATTGATATCCTGGGTCCCTTCTTAATAATGGTTTATAGACCTTTCCTCCAGGAACTTCTGCAAACCTTTTTTAAACCCAGCTACACTAACAGCCTTTATTACATCCTCCAGTAACAAATTCCAGAGTTTGATTACACGTTGAGTGAAAAAATATTTTCTTTTATTAGTCTTAAATAGTTTACCCTGTAGCTTCATTGCATGTCCCCTAGTCTTTCTATATTCTGATAATGTAAACAATCGATCTACGTTTACCCGTTCCACTTCGTTCATTAATTTATAGACTTCTATCATATCTCCCCTCAGCCGTCTCTTTTCCAGGTTAAAGAGCCCTAACCTTTTTAGCCTTTATTCATAGGGGTATCCTTCCTCTTCTCTGAACCTTTTCTAATAACGCTATATCCTTTTTAAGATACGGCGAACAGAATTGCACACAATATTCAAGGTGTGGTCTCACCATGGAACGCTATAGAGGCATTATAATATCCTTTGTTTTATTTTCCATTCCTTTCCTTATGATACCTAGTATTCTATTTGCTCTCTTGGCCGCCGCTGCACACTGGGCCGAGGGTTTTAACATGTTATCCACAATGACGCCTACATTTTTTTCCTGGGTGATGGTTCCTAATGTGGAACCTCGCATCGTGTAACCATAGTTTGGGTTGTTCTTCCCTAGGTGCATAGCTTTGCACTTGTCCACATTAAATTTCATCTGCCATTTTGATGCCCAGTCTTCCAATTTATCAAGATCCTCTTGCAATTTTCCACAATCTTCTTAGGTTTTAACAACTTTAAATAGTTTTGTGTCATCTGCAAATTTGATAACCTTACAAATTTGATGACCTACAGGGATATAGTCCTGAAGTCCCACCTCCAGTCTGGCTGCATCCCTGTTGCCATGGAGGAGAGAGGTCACGTGACAGGAGATCATCACCCTGGTGTGGCAGGAAGTGATCCTGTAGCTAGAAACTGTCCTCCAGGTGATGTAAAACCCTCTCGCACCGAGGAAGTTTCTCCAGGGCCATGTGCCCAGGAGGGAAGGGTTAGGACAGCCATTATAGTTGGTGATTCGATCATTAGGCATGTAGATAGCTGGGTGGCTGGTGGACGTGAGGATTGCCTGCCTGCCTGGTGCAAAGGTAGTGGACCTCACGCGCCAACTAGACAAGGTCATAGATAGTGCTGGGGAGGAGTCTGCTGTCTTGGTACATGTTGGTACCAATGACATAGGAAAGTGTGGTAGGGAGGTTCTGGAGGCCAAATTTAGGCTTTTAGGTAGGAAGTTGAAATCCAGAACTTCCAGGGTAGTGTTTTCCGATATGCTTCCCATTCCACGCACAGGACCCAAAAGGCAGGCAGAGCTCTGGAGTCTCAATGCGTGGATGAGACAATGGTGCAAGGATGAGGGGTTTGGATTTGTTAGGAACTAGGGAACATTCTGGAGAAAGGATGTGCTCTTCTGAAGGCATGGGCTTCACCTTAACCGGGATGCTGGCATTAACCTTTAAAAAGGAGATAGAGCAGCTTATAAACTAGATAACAGTGGAGAGCCGACAGTGGCCCAAGAGTGTATGGTTTGGAACAATGTATCCTTGAAGGATACTACCAAAAGAATGAAGTTGGGGAGGAGTGGCCTAGTGGTTGGGGCAAGTTACCTCAGGTCAGAAGGTCAGGGGTTCAAATCCCACTAAAGGACAGCAACCTTGGGCCATGAAGGACTGGGGTTTCTAGTCCCACAGGTGCTCCTTGTGGTCTTGGGCAAGCCACTTAACCCTCCATTGCCCATGTTCCATGTAAGTATTTGTGTATGTGTCTCATATCCCTTGTGTTAAATGTATCCCCCAATTGCGTTGTAACCACTTTGGTTGAAGGATAAGGTGGTATACAAAACTGTCTAAATACCAGTAGAGAGGTTCCAATAAAGACAAAAGTAGCCCAAATGCCCTTGAGTACAGAGCTTAAAGATTCCAAATTATCCCTGCCTAATGATAGCCAGATTAATTTGAAGAAAATACAGTCTCTAAAATGCTTGTATGCAAATGCTAGAAGTCTAAAAAACAAGATGGGAGAGTTAGAATATATAGCACTAAATGAGAGGTTAAATATGATTGGCATCTCAGAGACATGGTGGAAGGAGGACAACCAGTGGGACACTGTGATACCTTGGTACAAACTATATTGTAATGATAGAGCTGATCAAATTGGTGGAGGAGTTGCACTCTATGCTAGAGAGGGCATTGAGTCACAAAGGATTAAAGTTTTGCAGGAAACAAAATTTGCTGTAGAATCTCTATGGATTGAAATTCCATGTAAAAAGGGGAAGGTGATGGCAATGGGGGTGTACTATCAACCGCCTGGCCAAAATGAACAAATGGATGATGAAATGCTCAAAGAAATTAGGGAAGCTAACTAAAGTTACAGCACAGTAATAATGGGTAATTTCAATTACCCTGGTGTTGACTGGGTCAGTGTCACGGCAGGACATACAAGGGAGATAAAGTTTCTAGATGAAATAAATGACTGTTTCTTGGAGCAGCTGGTTCATGAACCAACCAGAGGGGAAACCATTTTGGACCGAGTCCTTAGTGGAACACCAGATCTGGTAAAAGAGATAAGGGTGTTGGGGCCACTTGGCAATAGTGATCATAGCATGATCGTGTTTGATTTAATTAATGGAGGAGGGATGGTAAGGAAATCCACAGTACTACTTTTTAACTTTTGAAAGGGAGACTATGATAAAATGAGGAAAATAGTTAAGAAAAACTAAAAAGAGCAGTTGCAAAGGTTAAAGACTTACATCAAGCTGGGGGGGTTGTTTAAAAATACTATCTTGGAAGCCAGGACCAGCTGTGTTCCACGCTTTAAGAAAAGTGGAAGGAAGTCCAAAAAACTGCCAGCATGGTTTAAAGGTGAGGTCAGAGAGGCTGTTGTCGCCAAAAAAGCATCTTTCAAGAAATGGAAAAAAGACCCAAATGACAAAAACTGGAAATAGCACAAGCACTGGCAAGATAAATGCAAGGCATTGATAAGGCAGGCAAAGAGAGAATTGAGAAGAAGCTTGCTGTGGAAGCAAAAATGCATAATAAAGACTTTTTCAAATACATTCGTAGCAAAAAACCTGTGAGAGAGTCAATTGGACCATTAGATGATAGAGGGGTAAAAGGGGCAGTAAGAGGGGACAAGGCTATAGCGAAGAGACTGAATGAATTCTTTGCTTCGGTCTTTACTGAGGAAGATGTAGGGATGTTACCCATGACTTAAGTTTTATTTAAAGGTGATACTGCAGAAGAATTGCAAGAAATATCGATACACTGAGAAGATGTATTACCATGTTTTGATAAACTGAAGAGTAGCAAATCACCTGGACCAGATGGTATACATCCAAGGGTTTTGGAAGAACTGAAATATGAGATGTGTAATACCTGAAGATTGGAAGATCGCCAATGTAACGCCAATTTTTAAAAAGGGTTCCAGGGGTGATCCGGGAAACTACAGACCTTTGAGCCTGACTTTAGTACCGGGAAAAATGGTTGAAACCAACATAAAGAACAAAATTACTGAACATGTAGATAGTCATGGCTTAATGGGAGATAGCCAACATGGCTTTAGACAAGGAAGATGTTGTCTTACTAATCTGTTATGTTTTTTTGAAGGTGTGAATAAACAGGTAGTCAAAGGTGAGTCAATTGATATAGTGTATCTGGACTTTCAGAAGGCCTTTGACAAGGTCCCTCATGAGAGACATTTGGTAAAACTAAAAAGTCATGGGATAGGAGGCAGTGTACTATTGTGGATCAGGAACTGGTTAAAAGATAGAAAGCAGAGGGTAGGGCTAAATGGCCAATTTTCCCAGTGGAGAAAGTTGAATAGTGGAGTACCCCAGGGATCTGTGCTGGGTCCGCTGCTTTTTGACATATTTATTAATGACTTGGAAAAGGGAATAACGAGTGAGGTTTTCAAATTTGCAGATGACACAAAATTATTTAAAGTTGTTAAAACCCATGAGGATTGTGGAAAATTGCAAGAGGATATTGATAAACTGGAAGACTTGGCATCCAAATGGTAGATGAAATTTTATGTGGACAAGTGCAAAGTTATGCACTTAGGAAAGGAGAGCCCAAACTATGGTTAAACAATACAAGGTTCCACATTAGGAACCATCACTTAGGAAAAAGATTTAGGCGTCATCGTAGATAACATGTTAAAACCCTCAGCCCAGTGTGCAACTGCGGCCAAAAGAGCAAATAGAATGCTAGGTATCATAAGGAAAGGAATGGAAAACAAAACAAAGGATATTATAATACCTCTGTATCGTTCCATGCTGAGACCGCACCTTGAATATTGCGTGCAATTCTGGTCACCGTATCTTAAAAAGGATATAGCGGTATTAGAAAATGTACAGAGAAGAGCCACTAAAATGGTAAAGGGGATGGAAGGATACTCCTGTGAGGAGAGGCTAAAAAGGTTAAGTCTCTTCAACCTGGAAAAGAGACGGCTGAGGGGAGATATGATAGAGGTCTATAAATTAATGATTGGAATGGAACAGGTATACGTAGATCGATTGTTTAGGCCTACAGAATATAGGAAGATTAGGGGAAATGGAATGAAGCTACAGGGTAACCTATTTAAGACTAATAAGAGAAAATATTTTTTCACTTAACGTGTAATCAAACTCTGGAATTTGTTACCGGAGGATGTAGTAAAAGCTGTTAGTGTAGCTGGGTTTAAAAAAGGTTTGGACAAGTTCCTGGAGGAAAGGTCTATAAATCATTATTAAAAGGGACCCAGAATATCACTGCTTGACCCAATATAAGCACTGTGGAACCTGTGTCTTTTTGGGAAACTGCTAGGTACGTATGACCAGCGGTCAAAGGACATTTCCGCTGTCCTGGTACTCAGAGCACCTGTGATCTTCATTACAACACAGCTGCCAAAGTGAAGGAAACAACGCTCTTTACTTCAGCCGCTGTAAGGAGCTGTTACTGACCTGCCAGGAGCCGCGACCTGCTAAAAGGAGGTGAACTGGGGCCTCTAAAGCCTGCCGCGGGACTCTTCAGGGAAGGGGGGGGACTTTGGCTTGAAATGGGCTGAGTCGGGGAAGGGAGCCGAGTTGGAGCAGGGGGCTAAAATAGTAAATGTGCTGAGTGGGGGAGGAGCTAGGATTGGAAATGGGCTGAGTGTGGGGGTGGGGTGGTTAGGACTGCAAATGAGCAGATGGGGAGGACTAAGACTGGAAATGGGCTGATGGGGGGCTGGAATAGGATTATAATTGGTTTATGGGGGGCTAGTATTGGAAATGGCTGCCGGGGGGGGGGGGGGGTAAGTAATGGAAATGGCTGATGGGGGGCTAGGTTTGCAAATGGGCAGATGGGGGGGAGCAAAGACTGGAAATGGGCTGATTGGGGCGGGAAAAGGGCAAGAAATGATCTTATTGGGGGAGGGCTAGGACTGGAAATGAGCTGATGGGGGGGCCCAGACTGGAAATGGGGAGATGTGGGTCTGTAATGGGATTATAATTGGTTTATGGGAGGGCTAGGATTGTAAATGGGCTGATTGGGGGGCTAGGACTGGAAATGGGCTAATGCGGGGGTGGGGGTGGGAGAATGGAACTAGAAGGGAGCGGATGATGAGTGGGGGTGAAACTAGAAGGGAGCTGATTTTGGGGAAGGACTAGAAGGGGATGGGGCTGGAGGAATGAGGATGGAAGGAGAAAAGATATTTTGTGTAGGAGGGAAGAAAAATCTACGAGTGGCCGAGTATTGGCAGAGTAAGTGGGGATTGAGGATAGAAGGGAGAAATTTGATTGGATGATAAAGGAATAAAAAAGAAATCAGGGAAAGAGCAAAAGGGGAAAGATCAGTATGTTAAAACAGATGTAGAAGATAGAATGGAAAAAATCTAGAAAAGAAGAAAGGACAAATGGACAGCAGACAATGGAGAATTAGCAGAAGACAGAAGAAACCAAAAGAAAGTGACTGGAGCAATTGCAATTGAAAAATAAAATGCCCAAACAACAAAAGGTAAAACAATACTTTTTTATTTTGAATTTATTAACTGGAATATGTCAGCTCTGGGAAATGTGTATTGCTAACGTCTTTGCATTTTTGTTTAGTACAAGAGGAAATTCATTTATAGTGGTGTTGTACATTCCAAGTTTGGCTTTAGGGGTTCCCAATTTAATTATTGCCTTCCGATTTCTAAATTGTGATTCCTTGTTCTTTGTTTAGTGACGGTCTATGTTCTGCATGTGTAACTGAGCTGAGTTATTCTGTTTATGTAGTTTCTATTTGACAGTGCCACTTGTTCTCTTTCCCCAGTAGATGTATTGGTATTCTCTGAGATGTATTGGCTTAATATTTGCAGTGTTGCTTTTTGATAGGTAGGGTACGGTGCTTTGTGAGTCCTGGTAGTGCTATTATGATATGGTGGGTTTGCTATGGGTTCTAAATTGGCAGTGTTTATAGTACTTCCTAATGTGTTTGGCAGTTGGCCCTGGAGTATAGTAATGTAGAAATCTGGTAGTCTTTCTTTATCCAGACACTCATTAAGAGGCATGTTAACATTATCTTTATCTTTATCTTTATTCACATTTGATAAACCGCTATTTGTAAAACAATTAAGCGGTGTACAATAAAAAGTATGAATTTAACACTGCAACTCAGGAAAAAGAACGCCAATAATAGATAGGAAAGAAGGAAGCAGGACAGAGTAGTAACAACACATTATTTCCAAATCATAAGACAGACATAGCCTGGCTGGGCTACACAAATAGACGAACTGGGGCAGACAGGTGACAGACTATTTATGCAAATGAGGTGTTTTATGCAAATGAGGCCTCACAATGAGTCTCCGCACATGGCCCTGCACCCACCTTGGGCCGCCCCTTCCTCCACTGGGAGACTGTTCTGCGCATCTACCAGTCTTTCCGTAAATAAATGTTTCCACATATCACTTCTGAGTCTATCCCCTTTCACCTTCTTCCTATTCCCACTTGTTGCAGAGTTTTCTTTCAATTGAAAGAGATTCTTCTCCTATGCATTTATGCCACAGAGGTATTTAAACATCTCTATCATATCTCTCGCCTTTCCTCCAAAGTATACATATTGAGATCTTTAAGTCTGTCTCCATAAGCCTTATGACAAAGCCTACGGATCATTTTGATCACTAATAAAAGATTTCCTGTGTAGTTTAGTACTGCATACCACATAAGGCCACAAAACAGAAGATCCTTATCTCCAGGAACAAGCAGGAATGTAGTCTTCACATATGGGGTATCGTCGGTACCGACGTAGCCTACGCGGGAACGCTCCCCAGCGTCCAATAGGAACACTTTTGGGAGCATCCCTCAGCACATGTGTGCTGCCTTCCCGCCTTTCCAACTGTCCCTCTTCAGTTTTTCATTTTCCATGGAGCCGGCAGGATCCATACCCTGTCACTGCAAAAAATTCCGTCTTTTAAAATTGTTTTCTTGTGGTCGCGTTTGCCTCTGCACGACGCTTATCGGTACCGACGGTTCTTTTCTTTTCTTTTCTTTTCCAAAAAAAAAAAAACCCTTATACTTTGAACTGTTTCTCTTCAGAAACTTCTTTTTTGGTGCTAGGTGCCATTTTGGGCACTAAGCCCCATATTCCTAAAACATGGAAAAACCAACTAGTGGTTTTAAAAAATGTACTAAGTGTGGCGGTACCATTTCCGTCACTGACACCCATGATTGGTGTCTTAAATGTTTAGGGCCTGAACATTCTCCATCTGAATGTCTCTCCTGATGGGGATGACTAAAAGAGGAAGACAAAACCGGGCTGCAAAGCTTGGTACCCTCTTTTCTTCGGATGCCAGATCCATTGCATCGACATCTTCAAGGGCCTCCTCTTCCTCCCATGGATCTCAGGTAACTAAACATAAAAGCCGGTCCTCAAAGGGTAGCTCTTCTGCTAAGCATCAAGAGGCCGTTGGCACTGCCCTTGAGGGAACCACACCGGAAAAGCAGCCCCGGCGGGAGGCTTCGGCTTCCAAAGCATCGATGGGGCTCCAGGATGTTCTCGAGGCCTCGACCTCGCAAGAACTACCTGTGCCATGCTCAGGGGTCCCGGCCGTTTTCACCGATACTGACACCCAGGCATCAGCAGCGTCGATAGACCAGAGGTTCCTCGCTATCGAACGCAGCATTGCAGCTCTTTTCTCAGCTGCGGTACCGTTGGTCCAACGGGCACTGTTATGGATACCTATGCCGGTACCTACACCGGTGCAGACACCAGTACCGGTACCGCCAATACCAGTACCGCCAGTACCGGCCCCGGTGGGAATCCTTCCCGTGCCATCTTTGGCTGGAATCGACAGGTCGGTACCGGATCAACTCGGTACTGACTTCGATTGATACAGGGACCGTGCTTTGCATGAGCATCGTGGTCAGGAATACTTTGAATCCTCCGATTCCGAAGACTCTGACAATTCTGCTGGTACTAGAGGGTTTCTCCCAGAAGATCCCTCTTCTCCCCAATGCAGAATGTCAACTCCAGAGGACATGTCTTTTCAGGATTTTATTCATGACATGGCCAAAGGCCTTTCAATCATGGTGGCTCCTGAAGAGGAACCCAGGGCAAAGGAATTGGAAATTCTCCAATAACCTAAAGCTCCAAAGGATGCAGCCACTCTGCCCATCCATGAAATTCTGCATAACATGATGCTCAGAATGTGGGAGACACCTCTGACTACATCTCCTCATTCTAGGAGACTTGATACTATGTATCGAGTTCCGCCATGTCCTGGATTTCAAAAGACTCAGCTGCCACACCATTCAATGGTGGTGGAGTCAGCCATGCATAGGATGAAAAGTGCAAAGAGGCATGCATCCAATCCCACAGGTCGTGAATGCAGGACTCTGGACGCTTTTGGGCGCCAAACTTTTCAGGCTTCCATGCTTTCAGCTAAGATCAGTTCATATATACTATATATGGGAATGTTCCTCAAGGAAGTTACAGGAGACTTGGAGCTTATGAGCCCATTTCTCCCAGATGACAAGAGACAAGACTTTCTTGCTCTAGTTAAGCATGCTCAAGATGTTTCCAAGTTTGTCAATCGTGCAACCTTTGACTGCTTTGAATGCATCAGCAGAACCTCTGCTATTGCCATTGGCACACGACGGATTGCCTGGCTTCAGGCATCAGACTTGGAGACTTGGGTACAGGACATGTTAGGCAACATTCCTTGCACGGGAGAGAATCTCTTTGGTAAAAACTGTCAGGAAAAGGCTAACGAGTTGGATGCTGATAATACTACTCTAGATAGATTGTCGAAATCCACAGCCACTCCAGCCAAAAAGAAGCCTTATAAAAAAAACCCTCTTTCAGCAAAAAGAGGAAATTTTATCCTTCCTATACCCAGCAGAGTCAGACTCATGGTCAGGTTGCCCAAAAGAGACAAACTAGACAGCAAAGGAAGACAAAAGGCCCGAGAGTCCAACCAGCTCCGCAGGTTCAGCCCCCTCAAGGGCTTTGACTCCTTCCTAGAGAGCCTAGCCTTCTTGCCTCTGAGGGGTCCCCAACCCCCCAATATCCCAGGCAGGTTATGCCACTTTGCCAACGGATGGCATCAGATAACAGCAGAAGATTGGACTTTGTCCATTGTAGGAGAGGGGTACAAGCTTCATTTTCACAGCATGCTCCCTCCTACAATTCTAAAGCAATTCAATTCTCAAACCTTCACAGACGATCTGCTAGATCACGATGTCTCAACACTTCTTGCCCAAGGGGCAATAGCGGAGGTACCCATTCTTCAACGGGGTGCAGGGTTCTACTCCCCCTATTTTCTTATTCCAAAGAAAACAGGAGGACACAGACCCATTTTAGACCTCAGAGAATTGAACAAATACCTGTTTCGAGAGAAGTTCAAAATGATTTCTCTAGGAACTATTCTGCCATTCCTTCAAAGCCAGGATTGGCTGTGCTCTCTAGACTTAAAGGATGCATACACTCACATTCTGATCCATCCAGATCACAGGAAATTCTTACGATTCCTTTTCAAGGGAAAACATTTCCAGTACAGGGTTCTTCACTTTGGTCTGGCTTCAGCACCAAGGGTATTCACGAAATGCATGACAGTAGTAGCTGCATTTCTGCGAACCCTGGGGATATTTGTCTTCCCTTACTTAGACGAATGGCTCATTCGAGCCCCTACAGTTGCAGAGGCCGGCACTGCACTGTCTCGCACAATGCAAATCCTCCAATACTTGGGGTTGGTAATAAACTTCCCAAAATCCCAACTTGTTCCTTCCCAATGCCTGGAATTCATAGGGGCCTGTCTAGATACCAGACAGGCAAGGGCTTTCCTTCCACAGGCCCGGTGTCTTCGCATAATGCAACTAGCTTCTCAAGTAGCGGGGAAATCCTCCCTAACTGCTCGGGAGCTACTACAGTTGCTGGGACATATGGCATCCACAGTTTATGTAGTCCCATATGCTTGCTTCCACATGCGAGCAGCTCAGTGGAGCCTATCCACACAGTGGACACAGGCCACAGGTCATTTATCAGACAAAATATTAAACTCTCAATGTCTAGTTTTGTCTCTCCAAGGTGGCAATCATTAGAAAATCTGACAGTGGGGTCTCCTTTTCATCAACCCCTCTTTCAGGCCACCCTAACAATAGATGCATCACAGATGGGTTGGGGAGCACACTTGAATCATCTCTCTACCCAGGGCACCTGGACTCCACAGGAGGCTGGTCTACACATAAACCTCCTGGAATTAAGAACAATCTATTTAGCTCTTCGAGTATTCCACGCCCAGCTCAGCTACAAGACAGTCCTAGTCCAGATGGACAATCAAATAGCCATGTTCTATGTGAACAAGCAGGGCGGGACAGGCTCTCTGTCATTATGCAATGAAGTTTTACAACTGTGGGCCCTCGCCAGAGAGTATCAAATTCACCTTCTAGTGGTATATCTTCCAGGCATTCAAAACCTTTGGGCAGACAAACTCAGTCAAGTACTGCTGCCTCACGAGTGGTCCCTCCACCTACACCAGGTGGCAATGATATTTCATCTCTGGGGCACTCCAGACATAGACCTCTTTGCAAGTCCACTGAATGCCAAACTTCCCCGGTTCTATTCCAGGATTCCGGCTCACAATTGTCAGGCAAGGGATGCCTTCCTCCTTCACTGAGGTCAGGACTTCCTTTATGCTTTCCCATCCATTCCCCTCATCCCCAAAACACTCTTCAAGCTTCAGAGAGACAGGGGTCGCATGATTCTCATAGCACCGCGATGGCCACGCCAAGCGTGGTATCCACTGCTTCTACATCTCTCTCAAGCGGCACCTCTGGAGTTAGGGAATACTCCAGATCTCCTTTCCCAAGAGGACAGGACGCTATGGCACCCAAATCCCCAGTCCCTGCATCTCATGGCCTGGTTGCTGAAGGCTTAGATCTCCAGGATTTTAACCTGTCCCAACAGGTAAAGGATATCCTTCAGGCTTCTAGAAAACTTTCCACAAGAAGATCTTATGCCTTCAAATAGAAACGTTTTACTATATAGGGCTCCAAGAAGGGATCAAACCGGCTTGTCATACCTTTAGAATTGATACTAGAGTATCTCCTTCACTTATCGAATTCTGGTCTAAAGACCAATTCGATAAGAGTCCAATAAAATAAATAAATAAATCTTAGTGCAATTGCAGCTTCTTATAAGCCTCTGTAGATA
The DNA here is from genome assembly GCA_033557465.1 of Ichthyophis bannanicus. Lineage (NCBI taxonomy): Eukaryota > Metazoa > Chordata > Amphibia > Gymnophiona > Ichthyophiidae > Ichthyophis > Ichthyophis bannanicus. Next base: position 554,563,181 of record CM066033.1, read on the forward strand.
ACCAATTTCCTCTCATCCACTCATATCTAGGTTTATGAGAGGCCTTCTATTAACCAAACCTCCCATTAAGCCACCACCGATGGCATGGGATCTAAATCTAGTTCTCGGGCAGCTCATGAAGCTGCCTTTTGAGCCTTTAGCCACTGCAACCCTTAAGTTTTTGACCTGGAAGGTCATCTTCCTAATTGCAATCACCTCTGCACGTCGCATTAGTGAACTGCAAGCTTTAGTGGCTGATCTTCATACTAGATTTCATCATGATAAGGTTGTTCTTAGAACTCATCCACACTTTATGCCAAAGGTGGTTTCGCCTTTTCATTTAAATCAATCAATTTATCTTCCTGTATTTTTTCCAAGGCCTCACGCCTCTAATGCAGAAAGAAACCTTCATACTTTGGATTGTAAAAGAGCCTTAGCCTTTTACCTACAGAGAACACAGTAACATAGAAAGTCCTCACAACTTTTTATAGCTTTTGACCCTAGTCATTTGGGACTTCCAGTCTCCAAAAGAACTTTATCTAAATGGATTGCCCAATGCATATCCTTTGCTTCCTCTTCAAGGCCATGTCACAGCTCATAACGTGAGAGCCATGGCAACTTCCATGGCCAATCTCCACTCTGTGTCTATCGATGACATTTGTCGAGCAGCCACCTGGGCTTCGGTACACACACATTCACAGCCCACTACTGCCTGGATAAAGCCTCCCGTTGGGATGCCTTCTTTGGCCAAGCTGTTCTTCAAAATCTCTTTCAACTCCTACCTAATTCAACTCCTACCCACCAACCCTGGCGGAATGCCAGAAATCCATGGGAGGAAGGATTCCCACCTTTCTAGGGTGGCACCTTCCTGGCATCTCCCTGGCATCTTCAGCTAGGGAGTTCCCATATGTGAAGACTATATTCCTGCTTGTTCCTGGAGATAGCGTAGTTACTCACCTGTAACAGGTGATCTCCGGGAACAGCAGGAATTTAGTCTTCACAACCCACCCACCTCCCCTAGGAGTTGTCTCTATCTCTCTATCTCTTTGTCTCTTTCCTCTCTCCCTCTATCCTTTCACTCAGCTACAAGCTTAACTGAAGAGGGACAGTTGGAAAGGTGGGAAGGCAGCGTGCATGTGCTGAGGGATGCTCCCAAAAGCGTTCCTATTGGATGCTGGGGAGCGTTCCCGCGCAGGCTCCGTCGGTACCGACGATACCCCATATGTGAAGACTAAATTCCTGTTGTTCCCGGAGATCACCTGTTACAGGTGAGTAATTACGCTTTACCTAAAGTACAATCTCAATACCAACATCTTGTCCTTATGAGTGGATAAAATAACTAAAAGAGTTGCATGAGTAGAAATTACATCATATTAATTCTCAAGGAAGTCACTTAACACTAGAAGCCCCAAAGTGTGTCAATTGATGCAAATCCATCTTCGAAGTTGTATACCAGCGCCACTGCTAGAACCATGTCAGTCATATTCCATGACTTTGTTAGCAAGGTCAAGATGTTCAAATATGTGCATCGAAAATTAATGACTGATGCATCACCTAGCGGGAAAATGAATTTATACCTAGAAGCCCCAAAGTATGTCAATTGACGCACTCAATTGTCTTGGATGCGTCTATTGACGTACTTTGGGGCTTCTAGGGATAAATTTATGTTCCCGCTAGGTGGTGCATCTCAATCACTGTTTACAGTTTTACTCCGACATTACAAACAAATAAACACACGATGATGTCATGTAATGACGTCACATACTGCACGTATTTAACAAATATGTAACTTCACATTAATTCACATCTGCATTTCATGCTAAATGCAATCGTCGTGATAATGCCTCAATTGACGCACTTTGGGGTTTCCAGGTAAAATGCCTTTTGGGGCTTCTAGTGTTAAAGCAAAGCTTCCAGAAGAAATCAAAACATTCAGAATCTCTTCAGTCTTATTCTCCACATGAACATTCCTTGAAAAACAGGATAATTTAGAGGAAGAATGTTATCACAATTGGAGTTTAGTTGGTCTTTTGACATGACTGCTTTGAGGGCCTATAGGACAGCAAGGCTATTTGCAGCTTACAATAAAACATTAGAAAGTAAGAAAAGAGAAAAGAAAATCAGTGTACAGTTTGCCTTTAAATGAAAGAAGTTAAAGGAGAGCTAAAGAGTGGCGGCTTTTCTAAAATATTTGTTACGTAAAATCTCTGTTGAAAGCAAATGAGTCAAGGGAAAATGAAGAAATGGAAGGTTCCTCATCCTGGATTATTATCCACAATCTCTGATTTATCCCAGATATACCCACTACCTGCAACAAGAGAACCTCTGGCTCCATAGAAGCAGCCCAGTTTTCTGCCATTGCAAAGTTTGTGTCCAGTTCTCCAAGCTTAGTCACAGTCTCTTTGGTGAAGTCACACAATTGAGAAAGGGACCCATGGAACATCCCCTCAGCCCTGGTGACCGCTTTTCAAATATTTAATAAGGAAACATCCTGCATTATAGGAGTGTTCCTCTGTAGGCCATGTATGAAAGCTGGAGGGACAACATTAGGCATAGAAAGAGAATAGAATAGAAGAGGTTCCTGAATCTAACTCAAGCCCAGTCCACCAGAGTGGCAAAAAACCTCTAGAATAATCTAAACCAAGGTAATTTGAGGAAGTCACTGGAGGGGTGAAGGTAGAGTCCTCTAGCTTGAACTCATGGATGCTCTCTCCAGAGGAGGAAATGATTGCTAACTACCCTCTCTGTTTTTATCATCATCTATACATGTTTATCCATGGGACTTAGCCATGATGAGGAAGGAAGCCACTGGTTTCTTACTTTTAATCTTCCTCTCAAAATCACAATCGCCAGTTTCACAAACTTCTGCTGCCTCTCCTTCATTTCTCCTCTGTTGCTCTCAAGGGACTCCAAAGGGCACACGCTTGTGTCTGTGCACAGCAGCACAACTAACGTTTAAAGCACTCCTCCTTGTGGATTGATGACATCACTGGGGCACCTTTTGTGACTCACTGGATCTCAATCCAGCACGGTGACCTCCAGAGTAAAGCAGCACAACAACTAATCTCCTCTTGCCAAGGTCACAGGCAGCCGATTTCCCTCACTCCCTTCAATAAAATAGTTCTTATTCTCATGGATGCTTCTCAGCTTCACCATCTTGTTTTATAAAGACAAGTAGGTGCCTATTTGCCTTTAGAAAATAGCGCAAATCTCGCAGCAACAATGACCACATTGAGGCTTGGACATTACGCCTGCTCGAGGGCAGTGTAAATGTCCGTTAATAGGTTATTGAAGTGCATGTATAGATTAGTGCATAATCTATGTGCGTGCATCCTGACTCCAGCCATGCTCCACCCTATGTGCCTGCATGCCATGGAGCAGATTTTAGGTGCATGTATTGCCACATACAGTCCATACTAAAATAACTTTATAAAATTACTCTAATTAAGTTTCCCAGCCATGCGCAGGCTTTTAGAAGTTTTGGTACTTCTTGAAACAAATAAGAAGATTTGCTGAAGTCCCTACCTTTCCTTCAGTTATTCTACAAATAAAAAAAATCAGCTGGGATCTTTTATGTGAAATCTAATTAATGTGTAGTCCTGCTTACATGGTCTTGTGTGACCGAGCTATAGAGCAGCTTATCTTATCCTTTCAGACTATAAAATGTGTTGATGTTTCTATTAGATGTGTAGTCTAGTGCAATTCCACTTTAAATGATCTAATAAGATATCATTAATCGAGATCTCTCAGAGATTAGTGTTTTCTTTTCTCAAATAATGAAAATTTGACCTAATTACTTCCTCAGTTCTCCCTTCCAAGCAATAACAAGCAATTTTATCTAATCCGACACCCCCCCAAATTGACGAGTCAATCTATATAATAAAATTGAAAGGCGAGCTGAGTGGAAACTAACCGCTCTGAAGTGTTGTGATTTCAGACAATATTAGCCTTCTTCCCCCTATGAACGTCAAATATTAAAGCTAGGAGAAAAAAAAGTAACAGTTTTTTAAAAATCTCCTTCTATAATGCTTCTTTAATATCCCCTTGTATAAAGCAACAAAAAAATAACCCAGCAATCTGACAAGTATTTAAAAAAAAAAAAAAGATCAGGCAGAGCATTGGATTTAAAAGCCAGAAATTTACCCCAGCTTGGGTAGAGTCCCTCCAAGAGTAGACAAAGGAATCACAAAATACTGCAGGCCACAGAGTGTACAGGTTGAAACTTGCAGACTATACCCAGGGCCGGTGCAACAGGGCTGGCCCTAGAGTTGGTCCAAAGTGTTGGAGCGCAAGGTGAACCAAAAGCTTTACACCCCCTCTGGATGTCAAAATCTACTATTTAGTTTTGAATGGCCTGCTTTTGCTGCCCGCCAGAGGTTGCTGCCCTAGGCAACTGCCTAGGTTGCCTAGTGGTTGGGCCAGCCTTGCGGTGCGAGGATATGAGGTGCCCTAGGTGAATGTCATCTCTTGCACCCGCCCTCTGCTCCCACTCTGACCCCTTCCATGGCCCCTATTGCAGCTGCTGTTGCCCTTCTCCGGGCCTGCAGCGGCAACAATGGCTTCAAACAGCCTCACAGTGGTTATCTTAAACCTCTAGCACTGTGAGGCTGTTTGGCTTCTGCCCCCTTTGATTCACAATGCCAACTTCCTTTTGCATGGGGCAGTGTTCTCTCTATAATCTTTAGCTGTCAATATCTTCTTGTTCCTTTGGTTTTCCAGCTTAACAGAAACTTGTCTTTACTGGGCTAGAACAATAGTTTTCAACCGGGTCCTTGCACACCTAGCTAGCAAGGTTTTCAAGATATCCCGAAGGAAAATGCATGAGATAGATTTGCATGCACTGCTTCCATTGTATACAGATCTGTACAAGGGTACACACCGAGGCAAGGTGACTCTTTGAGCACTAGGGGGAGCTCCAGTGCGAGGCTGAGAGACCTAGCGACCAGGTGTAATGGAAAGGTTAGGTCTAACTAGGTTGCCTTTAAACCTCCCTTGTCAGGAGCCACCTTAAAACAAGTAGAGCATGCAGTTCAGCCAGCAGAGGGTAGACTGACTGCATAAAAGCTAGAGGGCTGCAAAAGATCAGGGCTGCCCCAGGAAAGAAGATCAGGCATTAACCTAGAACTTGTCATGTATGGACAGCAAGCCTATTGATCAAATTATGCAGTTTTGCATGCTGAAACTAAAGCTATCTTCAGAAACTGCTTAAAGTGAGTCGTACCTACATTAAATCACAGTTGAAATATGTGGAAATTAAGTAATATTTATTTAAACGTACAAATAGTCTGAACACCACCTGTAGCCACATAGTTGTCTTTAAAATGTCATTTATGCAGTTAATTTAATGTTATTTAACAAAATCCAGCAAAGAAGCCATATCTCGTTTGCTTCTGTTTCGGCTCATGAGCTCCCTGCTGACCATCTGACCCCTAATATAGTGTTCCCTCATCTCCTGATTGTACACATGACCAGCAGCCTCAGTTGTCTTTTTGCATACCTTTCTATGAACTGGGTGTATGATGGCCAGTCTGGAACCATCATGGGCTTGCTCAGAAATGCCTTCATCTCTGCTGTTGTCATGGTACAGGTAAGAGGAGGCTCAGAGACTCTGAAGCTCCAGTCAAGTAACTGGGTGAGTGTAGGTTACCTCAGGGTTGATGGGATGGTGTTTTCCTGGGTCTCACACTGCCGTCTCCAAGCTGAGTCTTCTCGTCTCTTTCACCTCTGATCTTCAATATCTTCTCCACTACATCTCCTCTCTCCTGTTCCTCTTCACTGCACAACATAGCTTGCAGAACAGACTCGCTGTAACCATACCAAACTGACCTTCTCACTGTAGGCATGACTATCTTCTTTACCTCTTCACACTGTTCTTTCAACAGTTGCAGCTGGAAAAGGAGATGCTTGGGACCTTTTCTCCAATTGCTGTTTATTTTTATATTGAACCAGTTCACCATGTAAACCCCAACACAGAACTCTACAATCATTCTTGTGTTTTTCAGATTCTTTCCTTTCAGATTATGCTTGGAAATCCATATTCTCATGAACCTTAGAGCTGTTGTAAGCCATCTGCCATGTGACAAAGGTCCTATTTCCAAAAGAGTCAGATCCTTTGGCAAGACACCTGTTCTAATGACAGTTACACAATTCTATGGCCATAGCTTTGATGTAAAGTCTTTGATCATTTCATTGCTGAGCTGAGGAAGATCAAGGTCAACAGAGTTCTTACTAAAATCAGGATTTATTTCCAATTCAGAGGCAGAATCCAGCATTTTTCCTATGGGATCTGCCCATTTCTCATTGCTTAATGTCTTGCCCTCTAAAGCAGTCACCAATTTCCTCAATGAAAGTTCGTCTGAGTGCAGGTTACAGACAATCCACGCCAGCTTCCTTTGTAGCTTCTCCTCAGCATAGTGCATCACTCCTCCCTCCCAACCATTGTTTACATTACAGAAACCACCTCCAATAGCTTGAAGAGTTTTGTTTGCTCTTCTTTCTCTCAGCCATGCAACCAAATTATCAGCAATTATTTCTGCATGAGTCTTCTCTTTAGTTGCTCTTGCAGGAACAAAATGGCACAGATATCTGCCTCCTGGCTCCATACAAACTGTGTCATGTTCCTCTTTCAACATACCTGGATACATTTTGCCATTCTCTTCTGCCTTTAGCATGAGCCTGGTATCATCATGATGACCATCAAAGAAAATGCAACTGATCCCATTCTGCTGCAGTTCCTCCTCAAACTGTGCCTCCAATTTTTTCATGGCTCTCGCTTCAGCCCTCTTCACCTTGTTGTGATCAATCACCAAAGCAGTGTTCAAGTGAGTTATGAGTCCTGCATCAATCCAGGCAGCAGTAGCAATCTCTGCTCTCTCAGTCCAATATAGTGTCTTAAACTGGCAAGGCTATGTTGGTTATATCCTCAGTATTATATTTTGGCCTCTTCCTAGCTTTCTGTAGAGCAACAAGAGCTTCATCCATTGGTTCTTCCGCCATGTCATCCAAATCTTCCTGTTCTTCTTCAAGCACAAATCTCTCCATCATCTCTTGGTCTTCTGCTGTTCTTTTTTTTACTCTTCATTCTCCTTCCTTTTGCCTGCCTTTCCTTCTGTAGTTCTTGTCTTCTGGTCTAAGAGAGATTGACTGGTCCAATTTGATGAGGTCCAACACTCCCAACTTTCTCTCTTTGATCTTTTATAAAGGCTAACTCAGTCACAGGAATCTTCTTCTCTCTGCTGCAGTCATAAAGTATGTGTATTCCACTGACACAGGCAGAATTGCATCCCACATCACTACAACCCTTTATTTCACAATTGCAGGTAAGTATGTCCATCAGTCTGTCAAGCTTCTCCATAAATCTGTCTTTCTCCTCCAGTTTTACTATGCCCACAGAAACCTTGCTAGCTTGTTCACGCATGGATTTCAATTTTGTTTTAATCCTAATGTGACTGTTTATAACAGGACCACTGAATATTGGATTTGCTTTGTACCACCAAGCAACTAATCTAGTCATTAGGTCATTGACCAGTTTATCAGTGCTGTAATTCTGTCTGTCTTGATCACTGAGATCTCTCAAATACAACCCATATCTAATGAGATCCCTGACATTTGGTAGTTCAGCTACAGGTAGTTAGTTCTCTGCTTCATCCCACCAAATAATGTAAATGAGTCCAAACTTGCAGTCTTGTTTTTCCATTGGACATTTTCAATATAAGATTATCACTATGACGATGCTATGTTGAAAACCTGTGAATGAGAAAATGAAATTAATGTGTTAGTGTCAATATGGGTAAATAACTAAGATAAATTGATAATTGAGGCAAAAGGGCATTAATATGCAATGCAAACACATAAAAACTATTATGAGAGCATTTAAACATATTTCAGTAATTTGTGTATTTTTGCATAATTTCCTAGAAATGACAGGTAGGTAAATACATATTACACAAAATGTAAAGCTAGTTGTTGATTTGCCACATGAAATTGTATCATATTTTCACTAGTGTTTTTTAAAATTGTGACATCTCCAAAACTGACACACCCTGATTTTACCCATTGGAATCAGTGCTGAAAATCCCATAATACATCAAGATGATCTGGTCAGAAATCTCGGACTGGCTTAAAATCTCACTCATGGAACTGGGTAACTTGGCAACTCTGGATAAATCCAGCACCAGTGGGAAATAGCTGAGCAAGTATGTGGGGGAAGAAGAGAGAAGAGAACTGTAGTGAAATGAAAGAATTGACTTGAAGAGGGTTAGAAGAAGATAGTATGAGTAGGAGAGGATCTGGAGAAGGACTGACGCTGTAGACGTTTTGGGATCTGGTGTTAAAAACTGGTACTAATTGGTCTACAGCAGGCATGTCCAACTTCGAACAGGTCGTGATCTACATTTTCCGGCCAAAAGTGCCGGTGATCTACCACCATGAAAATTAAGTTTCAAAATAGTTTCAAATTAAATTTTAACCCAATAAAGTTGGAGGATTCCCCCCCCCCCTTTTTAATAAACCTTCTGTCATTTACTTGGATGTGATCAGCTGTTAAGCAAATTTAAGCAAAAAAAAAAAAACAACAGAGAGACGAAGATCCAGTAAGAACTGCGAGGGGAAATGGAAAGTACATTTTTTCTTAAAGTTTTATTGAGTAATAACTTCCTTTAACTTTTATTGAGTAATCTGTGTTAAATTTAGGTCGAGTATTGATCCAGGCTGATCTTGCACAATCTTTAATATTTCGCTCTTGCTCATTAGTGAGATGTCTGAGCCTGCATTTCATCCACCAGCTTTTTGAAGTTGGGTGAATATTGCATGAGGGCCAGTCTCAGGGAATCCTGGAGATGTTAATCTGTCATGTTGGAACATTATGTACTCTTTGTCATTTTCAGATAGTAAAACGCAGATTCACCCAAATAAGTTGAACCGAAACAGGAGTGTACAGCTTCACTGCATCTTCTCAAGTTGGGAAATTTGTCTCTGGGCACTAGCTTCCAAAACGATTCTTGCTCAGCACGGGTCTTGAGAAAAATGTCATTTTTAAGGGTTAATATTTCTTTTTAAAGAGATGGCTTGTTCAATGAGTAATTTTTACTGATAGCAGCTGCAGTTTCTTTAATGTCCACATCTACTTTGAATGGGTATGACAAATACTCCCCAACTGTTCCAATATTTTGGAAGTCACAGAATCTATTTTCAAATTCCTGGATAAGAGAACAGATTTCTGTCACATACTTCTTGTTCTGGAAAACAAAATTTGGATATTGTCCCAGATGGTCCTGGGTATTAGGAAAATGATCAAAAGTGTTGTTTGCAAGGTCAGTCATCATTAGCTCAAACTTGCTCTTGTAGGATGAAACTGTACTCATCATCTCGCCAATGCATTTGTTTTTACCTTGGTTCAAGGTTCATATCACTTAGTTCACCTGTAAAGTCAGCGAGAAATTCCAGATCACATACCCACTCCTCATCTTCCAACTCTGCTTGGTCATCTCCCCTCTCCTTCAAAAAACTTCTTATTTCATTCAGCAAATCATGAAATCTTTGCAGAAATTTGTGCCTACTTAGCCACCTTACATCTGTGTGCAAAATGATCTCCGCTGCCCCTTCATCAAGAGTAAGATTGAAAAGCCATCTTTGAAGTGATCTTCCACGAACTGAATTTACAATTTTGAAAGTGATGTCCATGACAGTCTTTGTATTGAGTCTCTTGCTTGCCAAAACCTGCTGGTGAACGATGCAGTGGTAAGAAAGGAAATCTGAGAAGTCGTCATGCTGTCTACAGAGGGCTATGAAACCGTTAACCTCACCTATCATTGTTCTTGCTCCATCAGTAGTGATGGAAACAAGTTTATGCAATGGAAGATTACTCTTTGTCACAAAAGAATGGAAAGAACTGAATATTTCCTGATCGGTAGTTCTTCCTTTTAAAGAAATCATTCCAAGTAGTTCTTCTTTAACACAGCCGGATAAAGATTAGTAACTGGGCTATGTCTCTTATGTCTGTAGATTCATACAGTTGGAGTGAGAAAGCAACACAATTTGAAACATCCTTCAACAATGTTCCCTGTAAAATAGTTATCTCCAAGCTATAATGCCCTGTTCAATGTAATTTCAATTTGTTCAATGTAAACCGCACTGATGCAGAATAGCGCGGTATATAACAGAATGTAAATAAATAAATAAATAACAATTGTTCAGTTGTGTCTCCACACTTCTATTCGCCGCATGACGGTGTTTCTTGACAATTGTACCTCTTGAATAGCAGCTATGATCTCGTTCTTATTTTTAAATTCTTCAAAAAGATTGTCAGCTGCTTCAAGAAAACAATCTTTTAGAAATCCCCCTTCAGTGAAAGGTTTGCATTTCTTTGCAATCAGGTTGCTGACCTTGAAGGATGCTATGGTTGCATTGGCCGAATGTGAACTAGGCTTCTCCATCAACTGTTGCTGAGTAGCCAATTTTGATTTAAGTTCTTTGAGCTTCAGTTTACGAATTTCACTTTTGGGTGGAAAATCAGCATCAAACATATTGCTATGCAGAGCCTTTTAATGACGTTACAGATTACCCTTTTTGGGCAAGGATACTGGGACGTTACAAATTAGACAACACTTGTCTTTCACCATGATGAAGTAGTCCATTTCCCATTCATCATGAAAGTGGTAGGTTTTGCTCTTCTTTGGAACACTTATCTTCGTTATACTAGGGTGGCTGGATGTAAGAAGGACAAATCTGCTAAGTTAGTATAAACACTGGCTGAATCTGGTCCAAAACTCTCACTGTTCCAATGTATTAAAGATCAACAGGAACTGAAGACCTCTGGATAATGTGCAATACAAGGACTGGAGATGCCAAAACCACACATGCAGTTCTAAAAGTAAAAATAAGAATTCATCATACTGGCACCAATAATCAAATACCATCAAACAATCATCAAAAAACCTCAAACACCTGTCCAGCAAACCAGATAAAATTAAATACCGCCAAACAAGTTCAAATACCACCACACGCGATTTAATAAATTCTGCACACAGTGTAGAATCAATGCAAAGGCAAGGCGAAATAAAATTGCAGAGGCAAGCAAAAGTCACAGTGGTTTGAACCAATTCAAAGGCAAGGCATAGTCAAGTTAGAACAAAATTGGAAAAGCCCGCCAAAATCACCAAATTCTTGACACTTTGTTGTGTCTGCCCGAAAATGTTTAATGAAAGCGAACTATAAAGCGGCCAATGACCAGCACACGACACAACTAATATGGTAAGTGTATTCAGGTAAAGCCCGGGCGAATGGATATTGCCCGGTATATAACACCCTTCTAACGGGTGTTGGGGCGGGGGCAGGAATGGGTGATTCTGAGATGCAGGAGACCAGGTATGATGCCAGGCCTGTGGCGTCTCGTCACGGGGCACAGGTGGCGGCCCCCTGGGGTACCCAAAAACTATTGGCACGAAAACAACAAGTGCCCCAATACACCCGCAGGCAAGATTCCCACAGGCAGGGAAAAAAGATAGGCAAAGGATCAGCAGCGGTGGCAAGCCCTCGGCAGACGACCTACCGGCACAAGCTCTCTCCTAGCGACGGGGCGAGCTGCTGGAGAGATGGAGCCAAGTAGGGCTGGCGATCTACCTCTGACCCCTCCGTGATCTACAGGTAGATCGCGATCTACCTGTTGGACATGCCTGGTCTACAGCATGGATTACTCTGCTTAGTGTACTTTAACGAATAGCCCCTGAATAACACATTGCATGTTTTCCTCATATTAATATGCCATTGACATTTTGTAGTGAAATACACCAGTTAATTAATACTGTATACAGCAAATCATAATTGCCTCATATGCATGGTGTTGAGGGTGTATATTACGTTGGTCCAATAAAAACGTATCACCCTATTTTAATTTTTATTTTCCTTTTTTATTTAACTACCATTATAGAAGACTAACACAGCCTTATGCAGCTAAAAATAAAAGAAAATCAATACTATAAAAAACACATACACAAAATAAATATTAAAGCCCATATCATTCGGTCATTTATTGATCTGATTTGAAAAGACTTTTTAATTTGACAGACTCATAAAAGGCATCAAAAATCACAACAAGAATTTATCTTAATATTCTTAGATATAACAGCAGCCTTTGATTCAATTAATCACAATCTACGTAGGTATTCAGAACACAACACTGAAATTGTTCTGCTCATACCTCGCAAACCAGCAACAAGAAGTAAAAATAGGTCCACACAAATCCGCTCCCTTCAAGCAATAGCAAGGAGTACTACAAGGATCTGCTCTATTATTCAACATTTATCTCCAGCCACTATGTTCAATCAAACAAACCCACAACATCTTCTACCACATATTTGTGGACAATATCATGCTTTATGCACCCTTTTCCATTATAAAGTCTACGAGGGCCATACCGAGTGTAAATCACACCCTTTGCGACTTGCATATCAGGCACGCCCCCCCCCCCCCCCGCGGCAGGAGAGAAGAGGCGCACCCGATATGCAAGTCGCCGGTATGCTTAGCAAGCCAGCGAGAAGGCTTAAGGGGTGCATTTTAGCTGTTTTCCGTTGCCTGCCGCTGCTGAGAGAAGAAAAAGTGGCGGCAGACAGCTAAAATGCGCTCTTTTAAGCCTTTGCGCCCTGTGCAGCCGCACCACTCGCACAGGGCTAGGTATGGGCCTGAAGCCTACACACACAGCACTAATAGACTGCTTCATGGCAGTAGCTAACTGACAATCCATTCACAATCTCTCCATAAACTACAAAAAAACCCAAAGTTCTATACATAACAAGAGAAAAAAACCTTCAACCCACCAACCACATTGAAAATCATAATCTATTTATTCTTATGCTAAGCTATACTCTGCTTTGACTAAAATAAAAAGCTCACTGGTGGTACTAAGACCCAACTGACTCAGCATAGCATCGCCCTCTGAAATTCGGGCCTTTTATGTCTGTCCCCATATGCTTTATAACGAAGACCTCTAGCCCTCTTAGTAGCCACCCTGTGCACCAACTCCATCCTGCTTATATCCTTTTGAAAGTGTGGTCTCCAGGACTGTACACAATATCCAAATGTGGTCGCATGAGAGACTTGTACAGAGGCACTATCACCTCCTTTGTTCTGCAGGCCATTCCTCTCCCTATTTTATTTATTTATTTAACAGGTTTTATATACCGCTTTATCATTTCAATCAAAGCTGTTTACATTGGAACTTAAACTTGGTAATGTACATTAAACAGGGACATTGATAAGTTGGATTTTTCTGAGGCACCCAAGCATCCTTCTGGCTTTTACCGCCACCTTTTCTACCTGTTTAGCCACTTTCAGATCTTCAGAAACAATCACGCCCATATCCCTGTCTTCTTTTGTGGACAGAAGTACTTCACCCCCTAAAAAGAAAAGCAGGACCTGGGATTGTTTCTGAAGTTCTGGAAGTGGCTAAACAGGTAGAAAAGGTGATGCTAAAAGCCAGAAGGATGCTTGGGTGCATAGGGAGAGGAATGGCCAGCAGAAAAAAGGAGGTGATAGTGCCTCTGTACAAGTTTCTGGTGCGACCTCATTTGGAATATTGTGTACAGTTCTGAGATCGCACCTTCAAAGATGATCTCAATCTTATACTTGCAAGTTTGCTTCAGCACAACCTTCAGTATTCAAAAGAAATGATGCCAAAGGATTTTGTGTCCGAGCTTATTCCTATATGTTGGAATTAAGTCCTGCATGGGAGGAGTTTTCTATAGATGCCATCTCTTGACTCCATCACTGCAGCTATTATGCAACAAAAGTAGTCCACTGGGCTTTTAATAACCAGAGTTTTTATAAGTCGCCTTCCTTCATGTAACTTTTGAGTTACAAGCTCAGGTAGTCCTGAGAACAGGCAATGAGCATAAAATGGCCTGCAGTGACGCACATCAGAAAAAAAATTGAAAATGCTGATGGTTGCAAGTCAGGTAAATTGAGAGCGTGCATACAAGTTTGAGAATCACACAGAATGTTCTGCCCCGTCGGCCATCTTATTTCCCCCCTCCATTGTTTTTCTAACATGTGAAATTGGAAAATAGATGCCTATTATTCCATCCTGATCCCGCCAGTCCAAAATGATATGGTTATTGCATGATGTCACATTACTAATGAAGTTTCTTGAGTGGCAGCCCAGCAGAGGGGAAAATTCCATTATTCATAAATGTTAAATTTTCAAAAATATTCCTATGTGGAAACCTTATTGCCCCTTCTTCACTAAAAATTATTATTCCAACATTGGTACTGAAAGCATGTGGAATTTTTTTTACCCTTTTGAAATAGTTATTTTAGGACAGATCCATGTAATTCTATACTGCTGTATATATTTTTCCTGGAACACAGTAACTACACACATTGTACCACAAGAATGTTTGCTTTATAATAGAAGAATAAAGAAATGAGAATCTGGTAACTTCTCATGCTGGTTATTTTAAGAGTGGGATTTTTTTTTCAGTCTTCATTTTTCTGGACATTTTTATTGAGACAATTTATTTAGGATGCATTAGAGATTTGGGGGCAATTAGACAGTGGGAAGAACAAATTCTTCTTCATGGGTCTTGCAAATTATGAATCTGCTCACATCTTGCTTCAGCAATAAAGAGATCAAAAAAGTAAATCTTCCCCGTGGGGAAAAAGCTGGCATGGTGTTGAGATTAGAATGGATTGGGGCAAGGGCACACACGCATTCAGTCTGAAATCCCTGCATGCTTTTTATCTCAAATACTTCACAAAGGCTAAAGAGGACCCGCAACAGCAGCTTGCCATGGAATTTCCATTGGAAATTTGGCTTGCAGGCCTGCAAGTACAGAATACCCATGAGCCTGCAAGCACCGTGATAGGTGTGAAGATTGCCCTCTTTATTTTTAAGAAGCTAATGCTGCTTTCTCAGTTTTAGCTAATGATGGCATGCCCAGACAGCTAGCTCCCCAAATGGATGCTGGAGCAATCAGTCAATAGAATACTTTCCCAAAAGCTGAGGAGAACTAGCTTCAGCTGTGCAAGCAGCTGTACAGCTAATCATGAGCAATACCATGCCCTTTGTCATCATGGAGACTAGACGGGATCCCATCAGCAAAGGGGTCAGAATTCAAAATTGTGAACAATGGGTATGATAACTATAAAATTTACCATGTTGTCTTTGCATGGATATTCAGTTGCACAACTAGCTGGCAAAATGTGACTCATCATCTGGCAAAATCTACTCACTTAAGATGTGTACGGGTAGATTTAAGGCTTCCATTTATACAGCCAAGGTTACCAGAATGCATTTAATTTATCTTGAGAGTGCTAAACATTTGGGATGTGCATGCAGTTTTGGTTTGGTTCATCCCCACTAAAGTCTATGGGGCATGTTTTCCATCTATTTTTAATTTTAACTTTTTAAACATTGCTGGCAGGCATCTATAATGGAGTCAACTGCACAACAAACCATCAAAAGTGTGACAAAGACCCCATGGCACCAAAAGAGGGAAAAAGGTCACTAACAGTGGCAGGAAAGCTACAAGCCACCACAGAAGGTAAATAGAAGATGGCAAAGCAGCACCAAAACTGGCAGAAACACACCAAGGCACGTTGAGAGGAGTAAAATGGCATCAACATTGGTAAGACATCTGCAAAACACTGGCGGAATAGCCAAGCAGCAACAGCACTATCCAGATGACCCCCCAGCAGGACCGGCCTGTCCACTAGCTGGACTAGGCAGCTGTCTAGGGTGGAAGACCCTGGTAAAGAGACCAACTCTGTTTTGAAAGCAACAGCACAAAGCTGCCACATTCAAAACAGTCAGGCCACCATCTCCCCCCCCCCCTGCCCAGAATCCATCTCTCTCATCTTGTGGCGGTGGCCAGACTCTATTTTGAAAGCAGCGGAGGATCAAAACAGAGTCAGGATGCCACAGCCACCACTGCTGCAAGATGAGAAGATGGGGGCAGAAGCAGAGCAGTAGTAGGGGAGAGTGGTGGTGGGAGGGGGGATGCTGTTGGCAGCTGCAAGGGGGAGCGGCACAGCAGGGGTTTCTTCCTGGAGTGATAGAAACCCTTCGGCCGCCCCTTCTCCCCAGGCCAGGCTGAGTAGTTTACAGAAGCAATAACATTGGCAATAAGGTGCAGGGACACCAGAAGATGGCCAACATGGCATCCAGATGTGCTGTAAGGCTGTAAAACACCAGAGGAAGGCCAACGTAGCAGCAAGATAGGCTAGACGAGCCCAAGCAGTGGGATGTAGCCAAGGGAATCTTGCCTCATCAATCTGCTACATTTTTGAAGGTGTAAATAAACCAGTGGAATAGCCACAAGGGGGCCTGGTGGGGCACAGGCCTCTCCAATTTTGGTTAAGACTCCACCCTCTCCAAGAATTTGGCCAATTGGGTGCCTAATCATTTTCCTGTCAGGTGCATTGTGCAACTAGAGTCATGCATGCTTGCAGGACACATGCTGGGCAGGTTTGCATTGCACAAGAGATCAACAGGCCCAGGAGAGATGATGGAGTCAAAGCTTGCCTCTTGAACTGCTGGGGTTAGAGCGGCTGAGTCAGGAGAGATGCCTGGGTGAGATTAGCATTTGTTGCCACATCCAAAGAAATAGACCAGCCTGAGAATGACAATGGAGCTGAGGCCACCAAATTTAAAGGGGACTGCTGCACTGTAGAAGACGAAGAGTAAAAATGAAAAATTGTGGTCTGCGTGGCCCATAATTTAAAAGGCCTGCTGTATTACTAATTAAAGATTTATTTGGATCAGCAAGGAATATTGAACTTGGCAAGGAAATTCAACTCTTGAGCCATTCTGCTTTGAGCCATTCTGCCTCTGAGAAATCATGCTGACCCAGCTTGCTAGCCCAGAGACCAAAGCTGTATTTGCAATCTGGTGAGAAACTGCTTACACATCTAGCCTGAGGGATACTGAAAGACTAGGGAGGAGTTCTTCTAATGGAGATCCATTAAAGAGAACAATTCACCTAGCCTTCAAAACAATTCTCTTAGCCAATATAGAAACATTTACCTAGCCAATGTAGACAGGATAAGAATTCATCAATTATAATGTAGAAGTTTTGAGCTGCTTCTAAAACCATGGGGGGTGTCTCCCTTGAGCATTCTCAGATGTCTGACCAGCGTCTTGATTGTGTAAGTTTTGAGCTTATAAAACCATGGGGGGGGGGGGTGAGCATTGTCAGAAGCCTGCCCGGAAACCAAAGGCTGGGAGCAAACAAAGGCTGGAGAGGGACTGGTCAAGCAAAGGTGGATGGGCTGGAGAATATCTGTAGGGAAAAGCTCATGTGTGAGAACTAGCTGTGACACATTTGTGCCTATATAAGTACAGAGAAAACCCAGAACAGAGAAAGCGTAGATCTGCTTGGGCAGGCGCATGCCATGCATGAAGAATCCCAGACTTCTGCAGCCTCCGCTGAGTTCTCCCAGCTGATGTTTTGAGGGACTGCATGATGCCAGTTGGTGAAGTATTATTCTTCTGTAAATAGCTGCAATATCTCATAACTCTATCGGTGATGTATTATCCTCCTGTAAATAATTGCTTTCTAGTTATCTTTTCTAACTACTCATGTGTAACTAAGAGAATTACTTGCCTTTCTGAATAAGTATCCTTGCTTTGTTTGTAAATAAACTGCACGTCTTCATTACAAGGTGTTAGCCTTTGATGTAGTAAGACAGCTGCTGGTGCTGAGGAAGAGGTCTTTGAGCAGCACCAGAGATGGGCCTTCACAGGATTGACTGGACCAGTACTTGGTTAGTTCACTTCCTTTTCTACCTGGTCTCTCCTTCTCTATTTGCTGTGGTTCATCTTTATCTCCCTCTCTTCCCTGTGGTATCCCACAAGTCTCTGTGCTTGCCTCTCTATTATTTAACAGCACCAACTCTACTTATGAACAAGCAGCACTACAAGTATTATACCACGTCTTAGAGCATTACTACACTTCTTAACAGGAAAAACAAAACAAGCAGGACTGCTAAGATCTCTACACAGAAATCACATGCTACCAAATTCCTTACCTTGGCCACAAACACAAAACCGGCAGATTTAAAAAAACAAAACAGATCAATGGACCACAAACAAAAATAGAAAAATGCAGAAAAATTTTGAATTGAAACTTCCAAGCAGTCAGAATCTTCGGACCCTTTCCCGATCCCGTCTACCTTCCCCGTGTGTTGTATGGGGAAGGTAGGCAGGGGCGGGAAAGGGGCAGATCGGGGGTGGCGTTAGGGCAGGCAGTGGGTGGTCATCGGCCCCGACATAGTGTACGTCCGTGGCCAACACTTGAATGAGGAATTTATTCTACCTTGGAGGTGGAATAAGTTTCCCTAGTCAGCAGGGGACACCGGGCCCAGGGCATGGAAAGTGCAGGGGGTTCAGAGGACATTCCCCTCAGCCCTGACTGAGCTATCTGGGCAAGGTCTGTACATGCAGGCCAGATTTAATCGGGGTCCCGGCCTATACGTACAGGCCTGGTTGCGATTCTGATCCCGTGGGGCTAGACGTGCCCTGCGGGAACAGAATCCCAGCTCCCTCTGTGCGTCTGGTTCATGCACTGATGTCGGAATCGCGCCTAATGTGTATATAATTTTCTGTATAATTTTTTTTAATCATTTATTCAGGTTGTCTCTTTGAGGTTCACAGCCTTTTACTTTTAGCTGGATTGATTATCCAAAATACAAAGGGCCCGATATTCAAAGGCCTTTACACAGTTTGCAGATCTGCAAACCAAGTAAATACTAGGTGGGATATTCAACTGCATTAACACGGTTAGTACCACTGAATATTCCAGGGTGCTGCGAAGCGGTTAGCATTGGGGCATCCCGGAGGTGTTCCACGATGGAGCAGAGGGCAGCAGTTATATTAAGCCACTGCCCGGTTAGCAATACAGGGTCAAGCAAGGAACAGGAAACCCTGGCCTTAACTTTCGCCATGTTAGCTAACCAGGCAGCAGCTCAATATTGCCGCTCCCTAGTTAACCTCGTGGTAATGCGGCAAACCTGGATATTCTGTGCCGAGGCTGGATATGACCCCAGCATTGAATATCTGGGTTTAACTTTCAGCGTCGGCGGCTAGCTGCATTAGCAGCACTAGCCACTAGTGCTGAATATCCCCCCCAAAGATATCATAGGTACACATTTCCCAAAGCTGCTATGGTCCAATTTACTAAATTCAAAATAAAATGTATTTTTCCATTTTTGTTGTCTGAACATTTTATTTTTTCCATTTTTGTTGGTCCCAGTTGGGTTTCTGCTTTCTTCTGTTTGTCTTTTCTTAACTTTCTTTCCAAGATTCACTGTCCATTTTCCATTTCCCCTCCTGTCTCCTTCCATGCCTCCCTTATATCTGTCTCTAACAATGGTTTTCTGTTTCAGCTTTTTTCTCTATATATTTCTTTCTTGCCTCTCTATAAATTCAAATTTCACCCCTCAATCTCCGTCTTTTAACCTTTCACCACCTACCAGTCTTCCATATACTTTTCTCTCCCCTTCCTAGTACATCCCCTTACTTACCTTCTCCCTAGCCCCCTTTTCCCATCCCCAGCCCTATGTCAGTCTCCAGCCCTCTCTTCCCAGACTCAGCATGCAACTCTTTTTCTCCCATCCCCACCATCTGCCAGCATCAGCCCCTTCTCCTATCACTTTTCCCCAGTATCTGGCCTTTGGCTCCCTATTTTCCACTCCTTCCCCCTTCCCTCATGGCCTAGCATCTCCCTTTTCTCTTCCCTCTTCCCCACCCCACCCCACCCCATGGTTCAGTATCTCTCCTTTTTCTTCCCTTCCCCCATGGTCCAGCATCTTCTAATTCTTTTCCCTCTTTCACTCCCCACTCACACTATCACCCCACTCAATGGTCCAGCATATTCTCTTTCTCTTTACTCTCCTCTCCCATAATCCAACATCTCCCTGTTCTTTTCCCTCCCCACCTCCATCTCAATGCCACCCCACTCCATGATCCAGCATCTCCTGCGTCTCGTCTCCCAACTCCTACTTCAAGATCCAGTATTTTCCTGTTCCCTTCCCTCTCCCCTCTACTCCCACTCCCACTCCAGCATCAACTCTTTCTCTTCCCTGCCCCCCATGATCCAGCATCTCCTTGTTCTCTTCCTTCTCCATCCTACCCCACCCCACACTCTGGCCCACCATCTCCCCTTTCTCTTTCCCTCTGCCATAGTTCAGCATCTCCTCATTCTTTTTTCTTCACCCTCCACCTCCACCATGTTCAACTCTAAGGTCCAGCATCTCCGTATTCTCTTCTTCCCACTCCACGCTCTAGCATCTCTCTCTGTTCTCATCCCCCCACCCCCACCACACACACACTATAGTCCAATATACCCCTGTTTTCTTCCTTCTCCCCCTCCACCACATGGTTCAGCATATCCCCTCTTTCCCATAGCTCCCCTGTGGTCCGACATGTTCTCCTCTCCCTTTCTCGCTATACCCCCAGGCAGTCCAACATTTAGCCTCTCTGCTTCCTGTCACTGCAGCGCATCAGCTAGCTATGCCAGTAGCTGTGAAAGCAGCAGAAGTGGCACTAATGAAAAGGAAATGAACACTATAGAGCCTACATCGCTTGCACTCTCTGCAGCCCTGCCATGTCCCATAGGAAGTAGCCATGGAAATGGCAAGAGACAGAGCACAGGAGCATGACCTCTCTGCAGCATTCATTCATTTTTAGCAGTGCTACAGCTTATGCCACTGCTGGTTCAGACAGCTAATGAGCTGCAGAGGCAGGAGGGAGAGGGGACTTTACATTTTTGGATGAGCCTGCTAGGTCCATGTGGCTCACTCCTTTATGACACTCCTGCATAGTACCTGGAGCCCATGGTCCTCATCATTTCCTCTATCGGATGCCACTTACCCTTCCCATAATGAACATAGAAACATGATGGCAGAAAACGACCATATGGCCTATCCAGTCTTCCATTTCATACCAGCTACTATAGTCCCTAAACAAAACTCCCAAGCAGAAAACAAGACAGTGGCAAGGCAGTGAGTCTCACCGCACAGCTGTACCAGTGGCATGAAGAAGTCAAGATACCAAAAATGGAGCAGAAGACAACCAACTGTCAGTGCCATGACAGCTCTCTGCCCTCCGGGTGCTGCCAGGAAGCTCCGCCCACTTGCTGACATCATTGTAAGAGTTTTTGTTTGCGCTGCTCCTCCCTCTGCCCTCCCGATGCTGCTGTGAAGCACCGCCCACCTGATGACATCTTTGCAAGGTGACCCCCAATTCATTGCATAAATTCAAGTACCCTGTGGTGTTTTACTTCTTTCTGTTGCTTAGAGTGTGTTACTTTGTAAGTAAAATCAAATCGCTGCTGTTTTCTATTTTTATTCAGGGTTTTTGCTTGCTCTGCTCCTTCCTCTACCCTCAAGACACTGCTGCAAAGCTCCACCCACCTGCTGACATCATTGCAATTCACTGCATAAATTCAAGTACCCTCCAACATTTTGCACTGTTGCAGGGCATGCTGCAGGTGCATGCCGAAAGAGCGTGCTAAAACAGCTTGCTCCTTGAGCGAGCTCCTTGGGGCGAATCCTGGGCAAATCCAACAATAACTTGTCATGCAGTCTCTCTTGAATCTTAGCATGCTACTCTTGACTCTTATCTGTGTGAATACCCATGGTACACTGTACACTGGCATCTATACTGGTGTTTTGGGTCCAAAGATCTTCCCAGCTGCCCTCCTGCTTTCATCGTTCATCTCCCCAGGTAAAATTCCTTATTCCGTGTCCTCCCTCCCTGTTCCACCGGCCTTTATCTGTCAGAAACCCTCTGCCCCTGCGGGCCCAGAGGAACTTCATGTGGCCCTATTGAGCTGCAGGTGCCTTCACTTGAAATCAGTGCTTATTTCAGATCTAATCCTTACTTAATCTCTTCACATACTCTGACCGAAGTGTGGCTTCGGGATGAGGATGATGCTATTCTCCATTACTGCCTTCCCCCCCAACTACTCTGCTATTTCTTTTTCAAGAGTCTCAAGTGCTGATGAAGGCATAGTTGTCATCTACTCCAATTTGCTACCAGTGTCTGATATACACCCTCCCTCACTTTTCTATGATGAAACGCTCCTAGCCCTGCTTCCCATGTACCTGCTGCCCCAGACCTATATCTCCTCCTGTTTTACTGCCCTTCCTCCTTGACTTCTTCTGACTGGGACCAATTCTGCCAAACTATTTCTGAGACCATAATATCTCATCCCAGTCTTATAATACTGGGGGTTTTGAATGTTCATTTTGACTGCCCCTTCTCCAGTCACGCTTACCAATTCATTACTCTCACCTCTGATCTGGGTCTCACCCAACATGTCCAAGATTCCACTCACTCTGCAGGACACACCCTTGATTTAGTGCTCTCAGACATCGCCTCTGTTGCACATCTTGCAGACTTTGCTATTACATGCTTACCATGGACAAATCATTGTCTGATTGCTTTCACCATCTCTTTAAACCTTTAAGTACAAGAGCCTTTTTAGATGTTCCAGCGACCCCTTTTCTTACTAGAAAGTTTGCCTCTGTTGACTCTTCTGCCTATTCTTCCCTTGCCTCTTACTTCCTCAGCAATTTCCACTCTCTTTCTCTGGATCCTCAGGAATTTGCCTTGAACTCTTGCCTATGTACTGCATTGGATGATATTGCCCACTTAAGTCTTTAACTGCACGCGGAACCTGCAGCCAACTCTGGTTTCATGCAGGCTTCATTTTACAAAGCAACAGCTTCGTCAGTCTGAGAGACAATAAAGCTAGGCTACCTGCTGATTTAGTCAATTTTAAGGAATGCCATGGTTACTACCATGCACAGATCTCTAGAGACAAAAAGCGCACATTTGGCAATCTCATTAATTAACTGGTGAACCATCCAAAGAGACTATTCTCACTTGTGCGTCAGCTCTCAACCTCCTCCACTATGTCCACAGCCTGGTCAGGCCCTTCTGTTAACTCACTGGCCTCTTTTTTCACTGCCAAAGTTCAAGACTTCTGGCAGGCATTTCATCTCCAACCAGCAACTATTTCCCTCTACCCAGTGCTATAGCCCCTGACTTGACCCCTTCTTCATCCTCATCTTTGTCATGCATGTGGTCCTCCTTCCCTCTACTGACTGCTCTCTCTCATGGAAGGTGCTACTCTCATTCTCGTAAAACAAACTGTCTTCTGGATCCCATCCTTTCTAAGTGGGTAGGTGACCCATCCACTGCTCTCCTTCCTTATGCTCACCAAATCATATAACACAGCCTCTCCACGGTGGTTGTTCTCTCTGTCTGGAAATAGGTGATTGTGCATCCCATTTTGAAAAAGCCCAACTTTGATCCGTCCCTACCAGCACATTATCACCCAATCTCTAATCTCCCTCTCATCTCCAAACTTGCTGAGAAATTAGCCTTTGACCATCTGACCACCTTTGTAGAAAACTCTAACATATTACACCCTAAGCAATCAAACTTTTGCTTGGGTTACAGTATAGAAAACATTCTAACCGCCCTATTTAGCACCATCCAGTTTCTTTGACAGGGATTAGGTAGCACTAACTGTCTCTCTTGACCTGTCTGCTGTATTTGATCTGGTAGATCACACCATTTTTACGCGGCTATCTGACTTTGGCATCCAGGACACTATCTCATGCTGGTTCTGTTCATTTCTCTCCTCTCAAACTTTATCTCTACTGGTTCTGTCCTTTCGACCCCTTAGTCCCTGTCCTGCGGGGTACCTCAGGGATCTATTCTTGCACCGCTTCTTTTCAAGATTTTGTTCAGTCCATTAGCCACCCTGATCCAAGACACCCATACGAATTATTTTATCTATGCTGATGATACTTTGCTCGTTTCATTTACAGAGAGCAGATTCCCGACCTGTTCAACCTCAATGACTGTCTAAAGAAAGTCTCTGTCTGGCTTCATTTCAATCACCTGAAGCTGAATCCCGAAAAGACCAGAGCTACCTTGATTTCTGACCATCTCTCTTATCCTAATGTCACTCTCTTTCTGGCTGGCACAAAGCTCACTCTGACTGACCATTTCAAATATTTTGGGATAATCAATGACTCTGAGCTCTCCTTCCACCGACAGATCTCTGCTTGTTCTTTGCCAGTTCTGGGCCATATGCTCTCTTATAGACCCCTGGGTACAACATACCCTCATCCATGTTCTTATCACCTCAAAACTTCATTATTGCAACTCCATCTATTGCAGCACCTTCTCCTTTGAAACCAAGAGACTTCAAACACTTCAGAAGACAGCCATTCAGCTCCTTGCACATGCTTCTAAATTTCACCATATTTTTCCTCTGTTTGTGCACTATCACTGGCTTTCTCTCCCCTACCGTATTCATTTCATGATCGTATGCCTTACATTTAAGGCCTTTCACTATGATATTCCTCTCTCTCACCTCATTCACTGTTCCTTACATTCCACTGCGTGCATTACACTCAGCCCAAGAAAGCAGGCTTTGCACTCCCCTTGTGTCCTCTGCCAGACTTGAATCTACGCAGTCAACTGCCTTTTTCTTTATGGCGCCTGCCCTCTGGAACTCCCTTCCCCCCCATCTTCACACTGAACTCTCTTAGAAAGCCTTTCATGTAAACCTGAAGCCCCGCTTCTTCCGTCTTGCCTTTGGGAGGCTGAGTTAGGACTAGTGGGCTTAAAGCCTTGTCTCTTGTCTCTATACTTTCCTGATTTCTGTCGTGTCTACCAAATGACATTCCTTTTCTCTATTTTCCAAGGAACTGCTTTAGTGAAAATCATTTTTATTAAGCATTTCCAAACATCCAAAGAATGACAATATCAAATGCATCTGCGTAGAGTTAACAGACAATCAAACAGGCAAACAACAGCAATCAACAAACAGTGGTGGTCAAGCAGAGGTAGGACGATGTCTCCACTACCGAAATACAATCACTGTCAAAAGGCAATAGCTTAACATCACAGTAGCCTCTACACGGTAGATCAGTATATATGTATCATAGAGCAGAATATCAAGAATCCAAGCTATCACAGCAAGAAAGAGCTGAGTACACAGATGCAGAAGGGACAGCAAAGCAAGATCAAACTCGACCCAGAAGTTACCTATCCCGTCCTGTTGTCCCCCCCACCCCCAAATACCCCTCCCCCCAGCCCCACCCATCCCCTCACCTCCCACCCACCCACGCAAGGCAGCATTCACAGCAAACATGCATTGAAGGGAGATCATCCACTCACATCAGCAGCCCCTCTAAGTAGCAGCAGCCTGCGACTAGACGCCCGGGCTGGGGCCACATTGGTCATCAGTGGCGATTAGTGGCTATCAGCGGGGCCCAGAGTTCCAGGAATTGATCCAGCCGCCGCTGGCCCAGTTGCTGTGCCATACACCTTTCCATGTTTAATAAAACCCGCATCCGCTCCTCCCACTCCTGCACACTAGGCGCCGTTGGCGCTACCCAATGCCGCAGAATTGTTTGCTTGGCTACCAGAAAGCCCCTCTCGCATAACTGTCGGTGTCTGACACTCAGGGGAGCGACAGCTTCGTAAGAGCCAAACAGACACCAGGCAGGCTCAAGGTTTACCAGTTGGCCAAGCCAGCCACCAAGTCGCACCCCGACACCCTCCCAAAATTGCTGGATGGCGGTGCACAACCAGAACCTATGCGCTAGAGTGCCCTTCTCCACCCCACATCGGTGACAGCTCTCCGAGTCAGTAATACCCATCCTCATCGCCCAAACATCATGCACATAGGCTCGCCACAAGAATTTGTACTGTACTTCCTGCATCTGCACCGATTCTGAAGCACTGGCTATGCCCTGAAAAGCCTGAAATAAGCACTCCGGCATTCCCTCCAAGCTTCCATCCGCCTGCCATCTGCGCGCTAATCTCACCAACCCAGTCAAATCATCCCCCACCGACAGCTCCTCACGCAGCCTCCGAACCGTGATTTTACCCTCCAAGGCACTAAAGAGAGCCACCATTCCCCGTTCCCCCCTCCATATGCTCGTCCCTTTCTCACATTCTAGACTGTGTACAAAGTGCCGTACTTGCAAGTAGAAGAAGAAATCCTGCACTGGCAACTGATAGCGGCTTCGCAGGGACACATAAGAATCCATCTGCGCCGCGTGCTCCATCCACAAATGACCAACATATTCCACTCCGCACTTCGTCCAGCGCTTAGCCACCCCACCCTGGCACCCTGGAATGAATTTCCCGTTACCACCTAGTAGAAGACAATCCGAACATTGCCAATCACAACCCCTACGGCGGCATAGATGCCTCCAGGCCTGGCGAACAGCTCCAAGATATAGGGAACGCTTCCAAAACTCGGGCAGCTCCTTACCCGAACGGTGCAGCCAATAGAGCCGGTGGTACAGCGCCGAGATATCATCAACCAACTCGATGGGAATAATCTCAGCAGTCCCCGTGACCAAGTCACGGAGCGGCCACAGCAAACTAAGCAAATTGTACTCCCGCATCGACCTGAGACCGGCACCCCCTCTCTTTCCGGTCTCAGCAGAGTCGCAAAAGCGATGCGTGCTCTCTTCCCCTTCCAAAAGAATTTGGACAAGTGTCTCTCCAGCAGTTTTAGGTCTCTCCTCAGGAGCCAAAGAGGGGCATGTCTTAACAGATATATCCATCGGGGCAGTTCGACCATTTTGAAAAGAGCTATGTGTTCCTTCAAGGAGAGCGGTAGCTTCCGCCATTTCTGCAGCCGTTGAAGCGTTTTACCCAACAAGGGCTGCACATTGGCTGCATAGAGATGATGGCGCTCACATGGAATCTGAATACCAAGGTAACGAATGGAGTCCTCCGCCCAGACCAACGGGAAATCTCCCTGCCAATACCCCCGAACCCTCCCACCAACATCGAAACCCATCGATTTTGCCCTATTAATCCGCATGCCTGAGAAAGCACCAAACTGCTTGATAGTAGATAAAGCACCTTCCAACGATCGCTGTGGGTCCGTCAAACACAATAACAAATCGTCGGCAAATGCACTAATCTTAATGCCTCCGCCCGGCCATGTAATCCCCCGGATCCCCTCCATCCACCCTAACGCACGCAGCAGTGGCTCCATCTGCAAAATAAATAACAGGGGGGAAAGCGGGCAACCCTGCCTCGTCCCTCGGCGCAATTCAAAAGATGCCAAATGAAGCCCTCCAACCACTACAAAAGCCAGAGGCGCTGTGCATAAGGCCTGCAGCCAAGTCAGAAAAGCCCCATCAAAACCAAACCTCCCGAGCACCTCAAACATGTAGGCCCAAGACACTCTGTTGAAGGCCTTCTCTGCATCCAAACTCACCAACAGCAGAGTGTCCCCTTGCAGCACACTCCATTCCGCCCCCAGGAGAACCTTACTTATATTAGGAAAGGCCTCCCGCCCTTTGACAAAGCCTATCTGACAGGGACTAATAAGCCGCGGCAGAATTCTCTGCAGCCGCTGCGCTAACACCCCGGCCAGCACTTTCATATCATAGTTGATTAGAGAGATCGGCCTGTAGGAGGCTGGATCCTCCACGTCCTTCCCAGCCTTGTGGATCACTGTAATCGCGGCCGTTCGCATGTCAAGGGGAAACCCTCTCCCCTCTAAGATGTCATTATAGATGGCAGCTAAAGTTGGGGTCACTTGCAGCTCTAACATTTTGTAAAATTCGGCGCCATAGCCATCCGGTCCAGGAGCCTTATGTGGTTTCCCTCGTCTAATCACTCTCTGTATTTCCACACCCTCAATCGGTCTGTTTAACTCCGCACGCTCGGTCTCCGAGAGTTGCGGTAATGGTGTCGCATCCAAAAATGCCCGCTCCCCTCCCCCATCTACCTGCTCAGGGGTATACAGCTGTTCATAGAACTGCCGAAAGACTTCCACTATACTACGAGGATCGGAAAGCCTAGCCCCGGTGCTATCTCTTATCGCGGCCACCACCTTAGACCCTCCCTCGTCCTTCACCAAACGGGCCAAAAGAGTACCCGTCTTGTTACCATAACGGAACAATTGGTGGTGGTAGTAGTGCATACTATAGACTGCACGCTCCTCCAAGACACTGTTAAGCCACCGCTGAGCCTCCAGATAAGGCGGGATATTTTCTTTCCCCTGACCACTTACCGCCAACTTCTTCAACTGCCGCATTTCCTGCGCTAAGAACAACACCTCCCCATTGATTCTGCGCTTCTCTTGTGCCACATAAGCGATGATGTGCCCCCGCATGACAGCCTTCCCGGCTTCCCAACATAAGGTAGCCGAGCTAGCACTAGATTCATTGAAATGCAAATATTCTTCCCACTTTTGCACTAAATAGCTTTGAAAGCTAGCATTCGTCCACATCTGTCTAGGGAAGGCCCAGCGAGACTCTCCTCGTTCCCGCCCTCTCCAATCCATTCACACCATGGCGTGATCCGACACCACAATCGGCTCAATCTCAGAGCTAAGCACTCTGTCAAATTCCCGCTCTGCCACCAGAATATAGTCAAGTTTGGACCAGGTGTAATGCACCCTAGACAGATGTGTGAAATCTTTCTCCCCCCCATGAAGGGTTCTCCACCAGCCCACCTGCCAAGCACAAATAACCAACTCCCTTTTTGCTCCAGTCTCCTTGCATTTGCCCACCAGATTTATCCAACACAGGGTCATGAGGACAATTAAAATCACCTGCCACAATCAGCGGGATCCTCGGGGCTGTATTTACCTTACTACACACCCTCTGAAAAAAAGAGTGCTCATAGACATTGGGGGCGTACACAGTGCCTAGAGAAAATTCCTCTCTGTTTAATTTTAAGTGCACAAACAAATATCTACCAGAGGGATCCCGGTCTTCGCTCAACAGCTCTACTTTAATTTCCTTACCTATTAGGATGGCTACCCCTCGCTTCCGACCCCCCGAGGAGGCTGCCAATACCTGGCCCACCCAGCCTCTCTGCAATTTAGCCTGCTCTTTCTCGGAAAGGTGCGTTTCCTGCAGCAGCGCTACTTGGGCTTTAGTCTTCCGCAGGGCCTGGAGTACCTTGGTTCTCTTAACGGGAGAACTGATCCCACCCACATTCCACGAGATAAATCTCAGGTGATCCCTCACAGACTCGCACATGAAAGGGGCAACAGCAAACGACACTCCCTCTGTATAGCTCAGGGTTGCCCAGCCTCAACCCCCGGCCCAGAAACATTCTGGATGTGAGAAGAAAACCCGACTACAGCAAACGATGGCTCCCTCTGCCCAGCAAGGCTCTCACGTTCTGCCCGCTCCTCCCTCCCCCCCTTCTACCCCTCCCCCCTTCTCTCTCCGCCCCACCCCTCCCCCCCTCCCTCCGCTTCCCTCTCCCCCCCTTGCTCCCCTCCCCCTTCTCACTCCCCTTCCCCCCCCTTCCCCCTCCTACCCCCCTGTAAAAAATTGCCTATCCCACCATCAGCCAGCATGGCTGATCTACAAGTCCCTGCCGTGCGCTGCAGGGCCGCCTCGAGCCCCCACTAAGGGGTGGGTGGCGAAGCTATTCTGCCCCCCGCACACTCGACTCCAACAAGTCTGCCATAACCTCATGCTAAACAAGCACACACATAATCGAGACAGCGAGAGTTGCCGTCTCCTGTCTATGCCCCAGCAGCCTCTCACTCAGGATCGCACACACCACATCTGTAGCCATCAGAAGTGGAGAGGCAGTTAGAAAAAGAAAAAGAAAAGAGAAAAAAGAAAAGGGGAGTGGGGATCATAAAGCTGGAGACAGTCAACAGAGTTAACATGGAGCAACCACAGTAACGCTTACAAAACCATAATCAGATAAACAGACAGAACAAAAGGCAGGCAACGGCCCACTCGAACAGCCACAGGACGAGGCGTGTTCAAACGCGGCTCACATGGCAGCACCTGTCGCCCACTGTCCGGAGAGCCAGAGTAGCCAATACGCAAAAAAACAGCAAAGTTCTCAGCTTCTCACGACTCGGAGGCCTGGCTTCGCTCCACAGCCTGCGCCGGCAAATTCTTCTCCAAGTCTTTCAAGAAGGTCTGAGCCGCCTTCACCGAATCAAAAACTTGAGTCTTACCCATGCTGTGCACGCGTAGGACCGCTGGAAACGCTAACGTGAAACGAACGTTCTTTTGGAATAAGGCTGCACACACCGGGGTAAACTCTCTCCTCTTCGCGGTAACCAGGGAAGAGTAGTCTTGAAATAAGAGGAGCTGATTATTGTCCAAGGTGAGCTGCCGGTGCTGGCGAAACGCCTGTAACAGTCGCTCTTTGTGCGCGAAGTTGAGGATCCGAGCAATCACTACCCTGGGCCTAGGCCGGGATGCCATCTTCCCGCCGACGCGGTGCGCTCTCTCCACTTTGATTTCACCCACCAGCGCGTCAAGCCCCAGAGCCTTTGGGAGCCACTGCTCTATCAAGGGTACCAATTGCTGATCGGTAGTAGCCTCCGATATCCCCACCAGTCTGATGTTGTTGCGGTGGGAGCGGTTCTCGAGATCATCAATTTTAGCCTGCAAGGCCTCGAGTTGTATCCTCGTGCTCTCAAGGCCCCGTGACTGCCGCCCCTCGTCCTCCTCAACAGCCGCCACTCTGCTCTCCAACTCCTCCATCCGCTGACTCATCTCCGCCATTGACGCACCCATAACCTCCAGTTTAGATAATATCTGGTCGAATTTGGGATCAAGCTGCCTTACTACCTCTCTCGCCAGATCCTCTGTAGCCGACTCCACACTATCTTTGCTCGGCGAGGAGGGCTGCGTGGTAGACATGGCCGGAGCACCGGGCCTGAGCCCTCTCTCCTTCTCCTTCTCTTTGCGGGTCGGAGGTGGCATTGTGCTGCACTCCACAGCTTGGTTGATGTAGCCCGGGGCTTGGGGCGGTGTTTCCTCTTCCGACAGGCCGGTTCTCAGGGGCAGATAGTTAGTATTTCAACAAAGTTTCTCGAGGCGGCCCCGGAGTGAGCAAAGACACGTCTTCACCCGCTCATGCGTCACGTGGACTCCAGGAACTGCTTTATATTGTAAACTGCTTCATTGGTCCTCCTAAAGGTGACTGAAAATAAAGAACAATAAATTTTATTTTTTTTGTTTGATTCTGGGGACAACACAAAAAAGGTGAGTGAAAGGACAGCTGATCACACTAGGAAGCAGCATCTAGAGTAGCACTAGTTACAATACAGCAGACAAATGAATTATGAGAGCAGGCTGGGCAGTAAAAGGACAGGCATCAACATAGGTGACAGCAGTGGCTCAGCCAGCAGCAGCTGACAGAGGCAGGGGAAAGGAGGTTTTTCCTTTTCTTAAGTTTTTGCTAAAAATACCCACATGAAACTATACAGCAGGCAGTAGCAACTGCAGCGGAAACTAGCAAAAACACATCAAGACACTGAAGGCATACAGAGTGGGCAATTTGGCTTTAGTGACTCTAAACTCATTCTTCTTCCCGTTTATATGGAAATTGAGGGAAACAAAGGAAAGGAAGGTTTGCACTTCCAAACACTGGACTTTTCACCAAGTCTTGTGCTAATCGTGAATGATGTGGACTCAGATATCCCCTGCTGTGAAGTAGTTAGTGGAAAGACAGGAAATGCTAGGCAGCCTTGGCCAGGTCTAGCCAGATGGCAGACTTGTGCACCCAAGATGCTAAGGAGTCTGTGGCTGTGGCCTTGATTGGCTCTGCAAGATAGTGTTTTACAGAAATTCATGCAGGGGCTCATGTGCAGCAGCCTGATGCTGGTCTCTCCCACTTATCACTATAGCTAGGGCTTCTGTCAAAGATTTTTCTGAGGTGGGGCTCACGGGGACTGGCAGATAAAGGTGGAGGGGGGGGGGGAGGCAGGACAGTGGGAGGTGAGAGGGTGTTGTTCATATTACCACAGCTGCTGGCCAGCCTGCCTACTGTCTTCCCTTGCTGCATCCTCATTGTCTCTAGTGCTTCTTTTTCTCCATAGTAGATCAGTGTGTTGCATTGCAGAGTGATAGTTCCTTGAGTCACAGAGAGTAGCAAGCATATAAGCATCCTCCTTCATGAAGGGTTTCAAACTTCTAGCCCACCAGCACCATTGTGAATCCCTGGCACTGCCAAAAATATCCAACTTCACTCTAGAATATTCACTAATGGGATGACAAAGCTCAGGATAGGTCTTCTGGAACTCGATTCCTTCATGCCTTCCTTGAAGGGCTTTAGAACTTCTATGGCCTAAGTTGTATTTGTCCAATCCTGACACCCCATAGGGTTTCAATACTGATCTCAGCCTGTTAGAGGGCTGATCATTGCACCTCTAATCTCTTCAACATGAGATAAGTGGGATTCCACCTGGTGACAACATTCTGAATGAGCTGGTGAGCAGGTGCCCCGGCTACTTCCTGTTTCTCACGCAGCTCATGCCCACCCCTCACTCTATTATTTGTTATCACTTCTCTATCAATAGCTTCAGAACTGGCTAGCATTTCTCTTGCTCCCCAGGCCTAGGGAGTCTCTGGCAACCAGCAGGGTTGAGCCAACCATTAAGCAAAGTAGGCAGTTTCCTAGGATGGCAACTTCTTGGGGCAGCAAAGGGCAGGCCATTCAAAGCTAAACAATAGATTTTGACAGCTGAGGGGGGAGGGGTGTAAGGATTAAGGTTTGCCTAGGGCACCAACACCTTGAACCTACCCTGGAGCTAGCCATTGCAACCAGGTGTGCAAAACATCTGATATCATGAAAGTCCCCCTTCTTCACTACCTTAATTTAATTTTTTTATTTATTAATTTTGCTATACCACATCAAACCAATGTAACTATGCCATTTACAATAAAACAAAATAGCAATAGAATAAGTCATGGTTACAAATTCAGGCCATTCCACAGCACCAAAACCCTTCTGACTTCCCTTCTGGACAACTTAATCAAGGGCACACAGAAAATCACCCAAGGATTTATTCTCATCTTCCTCAATGTCTCTGCAACCTTCAGTTCAGTCACCCATTCCCAACTATCCTCCCGTCTCCACTCAATCAAAATCAGAGATAGAGTACTACATTGGTTCCAATCATATCTTTCCAAACGATCCCAAGTAAAAATTGGCACTGAAACCTCCAAACCTTTCCAGCTACTAGAGGGGTTATCTCAAGGTTCCGCATTATCATCACTTCTATTCAATATCTTCATCCAGCCGCTATGCACACTCATAAAACACCACAAGATCCACTATCATCTAGATCCACTATCACCACAAGATCCACTATCATCATTTATTGTGCTATTCAACAATGTTATAGGAATTTTACTTCATGTATATAGCATATTTCAGGTTATAGGAATTTTACTTCATGTATATAGCATATTTCATGTAAATAGTTCTTGTATATAGTTCAACCCCTGTTATACAAGTTTATATTCCTGTTCTATGTAAAACCAAACAGAATGTGTGTATTTGGTCACTTTGTTATACTGTAAACCGCGCTGATGCCGAATAGTGCGGTATATAAGCAACTGTAATAAATAAATAATAAATAAATAAATAAATCTGTACACAGATGACATACTGATCTACACACCATTCTCCACTACCAATTTTCTCCATGATCTACTGATCATGGAGTAGAATCTTCTAGGCAACTACTCCATGATGAGCAACTACTCCATGAGACTGGGCATCAAAATGGCAGATGAAATTTAATGTGGACAAGTGCAAGGTTATGCACCTAGGGAAGAACAACCCAAACTATGGTTACACGATGCAAGGTTCCACGTTAGGAACCACCACCCAGGAAAAAGATTTAGGCGTCATTGTGAATACCATGTTAAAACCCTTGGCCCAGTGTGCAGCGGCAGCCAAGAGAGCAAATAGAATGCTAGGTATGATAAGGAAAGGAATGGAAAATAAAACAAAAGATATTATAATGCCTCTATATCGTTCCATGGTGAGACCGCACCTTGAATATTGTGTGCAATTCTGGTCGCCGTATCTTAAAAAGGATATAGCGATTTTAGAAAAGGTACAGAGAAGAGCCACCAAAATGGTAAAGGGGATGGAAGGATACTCCTATGAAGAAAGGCTAAAAAGGTTAGGGCTCTTTAACCTGGAAAAGAGACGGCTGAGGGGAGATATGATAGAAGTCTATAAATTAATGAACGGAGTAGAACGGGTAAACGTAGATCGATTGTTTACCTTATCAGAATATAGAAAGACTAGGGGACATGCAATGAAGCTACAGGGTAAACTATTTAAGACCAATAAAAGAAAATATTTTTTCACTCAACGTGTAATCAAACTCTGGAATTTGTTACCGGAGGATGTAGTAAAGGCTGTTATTGTAGCTGGGTTTAAGAAAGGTTTGGACAAGTTCCTGGAGAAAAGGTCCATAAACCATTATTAAGAAGTGACTGAAGATATCAATGCTTGACCCAGTACAAGCATTGTGGAACTTGTGTCTCTTGGGGAACTGCTAGGTACATATGACCTAGATTGGCCACTGTTGGAAACAGAATACTGGGCTTGATGGACCTTGGTCTGACCCAGTATGGCATATCTTATTTTCTTATGTTCTTATATGTTCTTATGAGTAAATGCCTAGAGCAACCATCCAATGACTCAGCAATCACAACATGCACATCAACCCCAGCAAAACAGAAGTCCTCTTCATAACCAAACACCCATCCTTCACTCCTCCAAACTCCATCAATCTGGCCAATTTAACCCTTTTTGTCAAACAACAAGTAAAATATCTGGGCATCACTCTGGATCACCACCATATTAAACAGGTTATCAAAGCCACCTACTTCAAGATGAGCACACTCTGACATCTGCATCCACTGTTGGACCCTAATGACTTCAGAAACATCTGCCAAGTACTTATCACCCCCATCCTGGACTATGCAAACATAATATACCAGGAACTCCCCAAAGCTACCTTACTCCCCTTACAGCTCACCCAAACCTCTGCAGCCAGAATAATCACAGGCCCATGAGAACTCATCACCCCCACCTTGAAATAACTGCACTGGCTGCCCATCCACATAAGGATTAAATATAAAGTTATACTAACCATTTTCAAGACCATCCACCACCTTTCTGCAGGCATCCTTTTCCCCCTTCTTCAACAATCACTCAACAAGTGTTCAACACGTTCCACCAGTCACATCCTCCTTTTCATTCCAGTTCCTTTCACCCACTCCAACAATACCACTACCAACAGAGCCTTCTCCTATTATGCACCATTCATTTGGAATTCCCTCACCCCAGAAATCCATGCCCTCACATATCTAAGTGATTTCCGGTGTAAGCTAAAAATTTCCATCTTTTTGGAACACTTTGGCATAGACCATTAGCAACCCTCCCAGCACATCATCTAATGGATCTCCCACCGCACCAGCTCAGCCTCATGTAAACAGTTATTTTACATCCAGCTGAGTTATCTATTGTTTCCTATGTTCAATATAAAGTTGCTTGTTTTATTTTTTTTATGTAAACCACTGTGACTGGTAGATACAGTGGTGTAGAAAAGCTGCTAAATAAATAAGTAGCAATAGATAGCAATTATTAAAGATTCACAATGGAAACTTAGGACAGGTAAACAGAGAGAAAGGGGTTTAGGAGTAAGAATAGGGAGTTGGCAAGCACACCAAAACAAGCTAACCAGGGGGCTAATTAGATTGGCAGTGGGCAATGGTCATCATGGTCCATAGGCCAGCCTGAAGTAGTGTGTTTTCAGGACAGATTTAAACTTATGATATGAGGACTCTAATCTGAGATCTAATATAAATAAGCAAACCCGCACACAATTAATCAAATGTAAATCAAATGACCATGCGTTGTGTTGTTTCAAATCAAATCTTTAATCAATCAAACTGTAAATCATGCAAATCACTGTACTGTGCAGTGCATCCTGATCTGTGAAGTTAACCGCTGCTGATCGTAGGAAGTAGTGGTATACAAGTGTCTACTAAATAAATAAAATACAATTCTAGAGCATGGGGGCAATTACACTGAAATAAGACATATTGAATGCTTTCATGTTGTATATTACTATAGGAGGGAATATCGAAAGGTTTTGAAAGGGTGAGTGGATAGTGCATGTTGCTGTACAGGGAATTATGAGGCTGTACGGAGTGGGGGACCTGTATAGAAAATTCTGTGAACCAAAGTTATGATCTTGAAAGCTGTTCTATATGAAATGGGAAGCCCTGATGTTCCTTTAAAAGAGGAGTCACATGGTCATATTTTCTTGCCCCACAAATCAGCCTAATAGTTGTAATGTGAAAAATTCTTCAAGCACTGTGATATCTTTAAGCGCTGTGATAATCCAAGGCATGAAACAAAGAGTGGAGTGACTTGAAGGCACATTTTAGAAATGATGTCCAGGTGCAATCTAGGACATCCTGATGTAACATTTTAAAAAAAGGCTGGTCACGTCCAAGTTCGGGCATGATTTCAGACACATGGATGTACCCAATACTGGTATTATCGCAAATTTATTTATTTATTTTATTTATTTTTTCTATACCGCCGCTTCCAGAGATCAAGGGCGGTTTACATGGAACAGTTAACAATTTTGTATACTTCTGTATACTTTTACATAGAACGGTAATTCTAACTATGTACAGGTAATAATGCATGCAACTGTGTCAAAACTATTTACATTGGCTATTTACAAAAGACTATAAACAATGTGTTACAGGGTACAATAGACATTGAGCATGTGTAGTTTTTGGAATTTATTTCCTTTTCATCGTAAGTCAAGTGTGTGTGTGGTGGGGGTCTGTCTGGGTTAGTCAATTGTGATTTCAGGAGTTTTATGGGATTGTGTCTGTGGTTGCTGGGGGGTAGGTCTTGGGGGGTAGGGGATTTCAAAATGCTCAGATAATAGGTAGGTTTTCAGTTCTTTCCTGAATTGATGAAGGTCTTTTATCATGCGAAGGGTTATTGGGAGATCGTTCCAGAGCGTGGGGGCAGCAAATGAGAAAGCTCTGGAGCTTGTGGTTTTCTTTGTCTTCCTGAAGGTTTTTTGTATGTTGAGGGAGTGGATTGCGTTTTCTCTGCGTGTTCTTGATTCAGATGGAACGTGAAGTAGTGTGGACAGGTGTGAGGGGGCGATGTCGTTTAGGAGTTTGAAAGTTGTTAGGAGAATTTTATATCTTATTCGGCTATTTATAAGAAGCCAGTGTAATTCCCGCAGTATTGGGGTTACATGGTCTGTTAGGCGTGCTTTAGCAATTACCTTGGCACAGATGTTCTGGGCTCTTTGTAACAGATATGTGTTTTTTTGTGGGAGGTCAATTAGGAGACTATTACAATAGTCGAAGTGGGGGGTGATGAGTGTACTGACTACAGATCTAAAATCATGTGTGTCAAGGAGAGGTCTTAGGTGTTGTATAGTTTTAAGTTTATAGAATATGGTTCTTACTGTCTGTTTTATGTCTATTATTAATCCTAGGTACTTTATTTCCTTTCTAACAGATATAGTTGTTTTCTTGATTGTGATTGTTGTTGGGTAAGTGTCGTCAGTAACAGTTTTTCTTGTTACGAACATTGCTTCTGTTTTTTTAAGATTGATGCTGAGGTAGTTGGTTTTCATCCAAGAGATGGCCTCAGTCATGCATTCGGATAGGGTGTCATATGTGGGGCTGCTAGTGTTTATGTGGATAGTGAGCATGATGTTGTCGGCGTAGATAAAATGGTTAATCTTGTGTTTTTTAAATATGCTTGTAATGGGTTGCAAGTACAAGTTGAAGAGGAGGGCGGAAAGGGCTGATCCTTGGGGTATTCCCTGTCCTTGGGGGAATGTTTCTGATGTGTCTTGGCCTATTTGAACACGTATTAGTCTGTGTGTAATGTATGACTTGAACCATTTGAGAACAGTCACTCCTATTCCCATGTTTTCTAGTCTATTGATCAGTGTGAGGTGGTTGATGTTGTCAAATGCGGCAGAAATATCTATAAAAAGGGATAATGGGTTTGCTCTTTAGTTTCTCGGCAAAATGTGTTGCTAACGTTTGTACACTTATTGTAGGTTGTTTAGGCTCAGAGTTTTGTGTTTTTGTCAATGTTTTTACAATCGCGAATAGTTCTCTAGGTCGATTGATGGCTATATTTATTACTTTAGAATGGTAGTCCCTTTTTGATTTATTAATTGCATTCTTGTATTCATTGAGTTTATTCGTATACTGGGATTTGTTTTCATTTGATTTTGTTTTTCTCCATCTTTTTTCTTGTTTCCTCAGTTGTTTTTTTAACTTTGCTAGTTCTTTCGTGAACCATTTTTCTGTCTTTTTTATTTGACTTTGTGTGACTTTTGTGGGGACGGCTGCTTTCCGGATTGTTAAATTCCAATGGTTTATAGTTGAGTTGATGTCTGGTAGGTTTGTATTGAGTTTGGGTAGTACTTTGTCAAGGAATGCATTTTTGTTAAAGTGTGTGAAGCGTGATGTGTGGCATTGTGCTTGTAGTATTTGAGGGTGTTTGTGCCAGGAGATGGAATGTTATCAAGTGATGGTCAGACCATGGTACTTCTGTTATAATTGGGGGGGGGGGGGTGTAGTTGGTGGTTATTAAATGGGGAAGGGAGGAAGATGAGATCTAATGTGTTGGCCTTTACGTGTGTGGGGGCATGTATTATCTGTACATATCCCATTTGTGTCATAGCGTCCATGAAGTTATCCGATTGGGATTGGTTTAGTGATGGGAGGTTCAGGTCACCTAGTATTATGAGTGGTTTGCTTTGTGATGCTGTGCATGCGAGTTCAAGGATGGGGGTGAGGTTTTTTTGATCAGCTGATGGGGGTCTATAGATCAGAGTGAGTGCGAGGGTTTTGTTTTCTATATTGATGATGTCCATGCCGTCTATATTATTTAAGTTTTTTAGGGTGTATTGTAGGTCTTTTTTTTGAGAGTATGAGTGCGCCACCTCCTCTTTTTACATCCCGGTGGCAGTTGAATACATCGTATTGATGTGTAGTTAGCTGGTTTAATAGGATTGTGTCTGTGGGAGCAAGCCATGTCTCGGTAATGCAGATAATGTCTGTTTTTTTGTCTTTTATCATGTCATTGATTATTGGTATCTTGTTTCGTATGGATCGAATGTTTATTAGGATGAGTTTTACTTTAGCGATTGCGTTGTGAGAGCCATTTACACTGCCATGAGAGCCATTTACACTGCCATGAGGTTGATGCTTTATCTGAATTAGTCTAGGATGGTGTCTGTTGGAATTGTGGCGTGAGTATTGATTGTGAGTGTGGGTGTATGTTGGGGTATGTGGTAGATTTCGATAAGGATTATGGATGACGGGAATGTTATTCTAAGGGGTTTGGTTAGCTTTATATGCGTAAATGTGCTGTGTCAAGAGAGCTATTAGAAGGAGAGGAAGAGGAAGGCTTTTAATTTTTGTGGGGGCCATTATGTATTTTTTGGTGGGGGGGGTTTGGGTGTGAGGGAGGTGGGTACAGAGTTATGGTACAGTTTCAGGTGCAGTTCTAGTCAGATAAGTTAAAGTAAGTGGGTTAAAATGTAGCAGTTTCTGTGCGGGTACACTTTCAGGCAGTACTAAGCAAATAGATAATTAAAATATAGCATATGGTGGGTACAGAGTTAAACAGTACATGCAATTCTAAGCAAGTAAATAACTCCAGACCTCAAAGACTTCAGAAAACAACTGAAAACCATGCTGTTCATAGAGCACTATGGTCACATCACATAACCTAAGAGAATGGATAACAGCACTCCAATCCTCCCAAACAACTGAATATATATAAAATATGATTCTAGCACCACTGTAAATAGCCCACCCTGTAAATAGCTCAAACAAATCAAGCACCCAACACATCCCTTACACAACTAAGTTTTATCCTCACTGCATGTACAACACACACACTTTACCTGATTGCTTGCTGTGATACCACCTTGATTATTAAGATAAGGCGGTTTAGAAATACTGTTAAATAAATAAATAAATAAATAAATTGAACTGTTTTATATTGAAATTTCTAGTACAATTCTGGTAGTTCTAGGTAGGCAGTGTAAAGTGTAGCAATTTCTAAGGGGGTACAAGGCTGGTAATGTGGTGTTCTATGTGGTTTCAGTTATACAGTGGTATATCAGTAATATAATTAATGAATGAGTATAGTTTATCAGGAAGTTACCAGCTCATATTGGTTGTGTTGTGTCACCATATACTTGCTGTTTTTGTCCCCAGTTTGTGTTGTCGGTTGCTCCTTTGATAGTGTTGCTGGTGTTGGGTTTCTGATGTCGTCGGTGGCGGTTTTCTGGCCAGGGTGTGTTTCCGGGCTTGTAGTCGTGTTTTTTCTTTTGGAGGTCCCCGCCTAAGGGCCACACCAAAGGGCCCTCTGGCGAGGCCCTCAGGCGCAGGCCCGCCAGGCGCGGGCATGCCCGATGGCGCTCCTTTAAATGCTGGGTTGCTGGGCCCCGATTGGGCAGCAATCCGGCGGGAACAACAGGGAGCCCTGGCTGCTCTCTCCCAGGCTGGGAGGGCTGCCGCAGGGCTGAAGATGGCCGCAGAGAGACCCGTGCGCCCAATGGCGCTCCTTTAAATGCTGGGTTGCTGGGCCCCGATTGGGCGGCAATCCGGCGGGAACAGCAGGGAGCCCTGGCTGCTCTCTCCCGGGCTGGGAGGGCTGCTGCAGGGCTGAAGATGGCTGCAGAGAGACCCGTGCGCCCGATGGCGCTCCTTTAAATGCTGGGTTGCTGGGCCCCGATTGGGTGGCGATCCGGCGGGAACAGCAGGGAGCCCTGGCTGCTCTCTCCTGGGCTGGGAGGGCTGCCGCAGGGCTGAAGATGGCCATAGAGAGACCCGTGCACCCGATGGTGCTCCTTTAAATGCTGGGTTGCTGGGCCCCGATTGGGCGGCGATCCGGCGGGAACAGCAGGGAGCCCTGGCTGCTCTCTTCCGGGCTGGGAGGGCTGCTTCAGGGCTGTAGATGGCCGCAGAGAGACCCGTGCGCCCGATGGCGCTTCTTTAAATGCTGGGTTGCTGGGCCCCGATTGGGCAACGATCTGGCAGGAATGGCAGGGAGCCCTGGCTGCTCTCTTCCGGGCTGGGAGGGCTGCTGCAGGGCTGAAGATGGCCGCAGAGAGGCGCAAATGACTACATAGATGCCCCCACAATGATATCTCAGATAGGGGAGGTGTCCCATCCTGCCAATCTGCTAGCACAGTCATTTGGCAGCACAACAACCACAAAGCAAGTTTCCCCAATGCCTAGCAATTGCTTTTATGGTTGTGGCCAGTACTGGCATTCCTAGAGTACCATCTCCTCTAGATCCTCCATATGTGTTACTGGCAAAACAAGCACTTTTCAGATGACTCTTCATATCCTGTGTCCAATAAATCTATCTTACATCATGGATTCACTACCTGTCAATCTACATTAGCTTATGTACTGATTTGTTCCTGTCAGAAGATCTACATTGGATGCACCAGATGCACTATGGTGCTGCTGCTACTACTACTACTACTCATTTGTGTAGCACTAGTAGCCTAGTGGTTAGAACACTGGCTTGGTAACCAAGCAACCAGGGTTCAATTCCCACTTGCACTCCTTGTGGCCTTGGGCAAGTCACTTAACCCTCCATTGCCTTGGAAGAAAGGCCTGGCAATCTACTTCCAGTCACACTGCCAAGAAAACCCAGGAGCTTCTGGGTTGACAGGAGTCAGGACTGACTTGAAGGCACACATTGCATTACAAGGTGTACACAGTGCTGTACAGACACATATAAGAGACAGTCCCTGCTCATTAGAGCTTACAATCTAATCAAGGAAGCACAACAGCTGAGGACAAGGGTACATCTAGGGGAATGGTAAGAAAGCATATTGTAGACTAAGGGGAATGTTTACTAAGCAGTCTTAATGTGCACCTGGTGATAGTGTGCAGGATGCCATAAAAGGAGTGGGCGTTCCAGTCTAAATGTAGCAAACTGGGATTATTGTGTGATAGCAAGTGCTGTGCACATTATAGGGCAATGGATTGAGCTACGCGTGTTAAGCTTAAGTAGGCACACTGACATGCAAGCAGAGGTGTAGCACAATGGTTAATACACTGACTGATGGTACAGGGGTCATAGGTTTGATCCCCCAGTGTGCTTAATGAATAAGGCTGGCTGAGGCATTACCCTTTATGTTTAAGCAGTGCTTTGTGAGGCATTTTAGTTTTATTTTAATTAGTGCTGCCAGAAAACACACCTTCACAGTGCCGTAACCTAAGGTGCCGCATAAGGCGCCCTATAAGGCACTCCATAGGGCACATTATAAAGTGCACTGTCCGCCAAGGCACCCTATAATGTCCCCATAGGATGCCTTATAAGGCGCTTTATAGGGCGCCTTAAGAGGCGCTTTATAGGGCGCCTTAAGAGGCGCTTTATAGGGCGCCTTAAGAGGCGCTTTATAGGGCGCCTTATAAGGCGCTTTATGAGGCACGTTAAGGTTACAGCACGTTAAGGTTACAGCAAGGTTATGAGGGTGTTTTTGCTGGCAGCACTAATTTACATTAAAAATGGATAATGCCTTGGACAGCGCTATCAAATAACCCCACTGTGGGATCAAACCCATGACTTCTGGCTCCACAAGCAATGAAGTAACAAGTGGGCTACATCTCTATTACTACTAACACACCCCTGGCTGGCTACAGAGGGACTGCAGGTCACCACACAAACTGTCTGCTGTGGTTAACAGGATAGGGTTAACACGCCCATACCCATGCTGCACTGCACATGCAGATCAGCAGTCTACAGATGATCACAAAATGGGGTATGCACCCACACAGCACCTTGGCCTGGTAGGGGGAACCGACCGTGTGTGTTACTGGCACAGAGTAGCTACTGACCGTCACATGGTGCGGGTACTGTGCTCACCCTGAGGGTGAGGTGGGGCATCCAGCACCATGTCCACAGGACCTGGCTTAGCTGAGCTGGCTATGCTGCAGGTCACCATCAGTGCCAGTGTATGATAGGTAGTCCTTGCAGACATAGCTAGGATACACCTGTGTCCATCTGTATTTCCCAGTCATGTCTAGCCCTTGTGGACTATGATGCACCCAAAATAGTGCATATCCTGTGTGGGTGCCATGGTCACAAGATTTAAGTGACAGGGGGTGGTGTTTGGACCCATAGGCGGATTATATAGTACCACCCAACCTGCCCCCTGTGGCTCAGGGTGGGGGACAGGATCTCCCACCAACAGATCCACATTCTACATCCCTGCAATGGTGGCAGCAGAGGGGACCATCAACCCCAGTCCTGCTGGGGAACAGACACCCTCCAGAGCAGTCAATGCAGATCTGTACGCATCCATAGAGCAATAGCAGACAGACAGTAGGACTGGAAATGCTCAGCTGCCCCCCACCACTATCTGACAATCTCCAGCTGCTGCACCCCTGCAAGGTGTTCCAGCCATACACATATTAGCTGCAGACAGTCTGCTAGCTAATCCATAGTGCATGTTCCTGGAGAAGATGTGCGCACCCACCAAGCAGATAGGTCAGTGATTAGGCCCCTAAAAAGAGAACCCATATATATCATTTGAGAGAATTACAATATAGCACTATGGGGGAACCTAGCCATGCCATGGTCACTGCACAGTCAGGGTGAAAGTGACCTCCCAGCAGGACATGCTGTGGCCACCCTGTCCGTGCAGGTGGTGGCCGGACACTACAATGTCCCAGCCATTGTCCTATGCCCTGTGCAGATGCATCCTGCCCAGGCCGCCCTGTCCGGGCTATACCCACGGTACCTTGCTCCTCATCATGCACATTGGCAAGCTGACACTGGAACCAGTGCAAGCAGTGTGGGCTGTGTAAGGTGTTGGTAGCCACCACACACTGGATGGCAGACACACACTCCCACACCTATGCCAGCACTGTGCAACTATAGAGGCTTTTGGCAGCCCTGGCCAACGCACCAGTCCTGGGCACAGTGCAGGCATGGCTATGGTACGCAATACTGTTGGGGTCACTCCCCGGGGTGGTGAACACTGTCAGACACCAGACCTGAAACACACTCCACAGACATCAGAGAGGATGGTATGATACAGCTCAATGAGCAGATTGGGCTTAACTTAGGAATTGTCATCTGCCAGTAATCATAGCAACCTTTTGATATATGTGTACCGTATTCCCGGGTTTAGAGTGGCATTACTAAGGTATGCAAGTGCTAGTATTGGGAGATGCACGCAGGGCCCAACATCCTGCCTCTCCAGGAGGCATTGGATAATGGAGCCTGTTGGTGCGGGTGTTTCTGCCCCTGTTGGCTGCTGCTCTAGGGCAGAGGTTCCCAACTCCAGTCCTGGTGGGCCAAACACTGTTCGGGTTTTCATGCTGTCCCTAATGAATATGCATGAGATACATCTGCATACTATGGGGGCAGCGCATAGAAATGCAGCACAGGCATCTTTATTAGAGACAGCATGGAACCTGAATGGTGTTTGGCCCTCCAGGACTGAATTTGGGAGATTCTGCTCTAGGTAATGCGCATGTTTATGGTGTCTGTGCTCTGTAGGGTAAAATATAGGCATTTGAGGCATGTTTATGTTATCTGCAATAAAGGTTCTGACTTTCTTACCACGGTTTAGTAGTGGGTAAAATATGGGGACTGGGTTGGCAGGAACCACAGCTGGGACTTGAACTGGTGACCTTCTGCTCCTGAACACACTGGCTGTGTGTACTGCACCACTGTGTTGCCACAGGGACAGTGCATTCCCTGGGGATACCATGACTGTTCGTCAGACAGGGCCTGTCTGTTGCAGTGCATGGCACCCACCTACACAAGGCTAGGCCATGGTCTGCTGTGGGCAGCTGCCACTGCCCCCTCCACCACCAGTACCCCTCTGCCACCATGCTGACATGCCCTTCTGCTGGTGGTGCTGGTGGTGTGCAGTCTCAGGCCATCCATTGTGCCGGTAGGCGGCTGCCTATGGTGTGGGTTCTGGGGTAGGGGTGGCTGCATAGATGTCCACGCTTCCCCCAGCAACGCCTGCCAATGTTCTGTGCCCTT
This sequence comes from Ichthyophis bannanicus, assembly GCA_033557465.1. Lineage (NCBI taxonomy): Eukaryota > Metazoa > Chordata > Amphibia > Gymnophiona > Ichthyophiidae > Ichthyophis > Ichthyophis bannanicus. The sequence continues at coordinate 554,608,050 of CM066033.1, forward strand.
GGGGGTACCTGCTGGGTATTATCCCCTGTGACACTGTGGGAAACACACTCGTGCCCATGTTGGGCCCTCATCAGTTGCTGTCTGGCTGCTCTACTGTTTCAGCATTCCTATGGGACACCTGGGCATCACCCTAGTCCGCACTGTGGCCCAGCTGCACCACAGCATGTACCACCTGCAGCCCTCTGTATCCCCTTTTCCAGCATCAGTCCAGTTGCCCATTCCAACATGCCCAACCTGCTGTTGTGGAACATGTGCACGCCATAGGAAACTTGTCCAATAACAAGCGCTATTTCACTGTGGGATCATTCACCTTGTATGGGGACAGAGCATAGACCCTTCCAAAATTAATATCTTTTTTTGGAGCTTTCTTGGTAGTGTTGTTTGCTGTTTCCCATTAATATCACTATTGGCCAGCTTGGTTATGTTATGTTTCCATTTTGTTCAGGTCATTTTCAATGTTTATTTGCCCTTTTGTTCTGTGCACATGTATTACACTTCTCATTTTTTGTAGGTTTCCCTGGCTTTGCTGTACATTGCTGACGGAAATGGTTTCTCTTCCCTTTAAATCTGCTCTAACGCCGGGGTTTCACTGGCGTTAGTGTTCAGACCCAGAATCCACAGCGTTAGTGTACAGGGAGCCTCTCCCCTCCCACTCTCCACCCATTGACCCTCTCTCTCCGCCCCTGGGGAGCCTTCCTCTGCCCTCCGGGAGTCTTTCTCCGAATTCAGCGCTCGTTTGCGCCGCTGTGTGCGTTATCGCGCGCTAAGGTACCTTTGCGCCCGGTAAAGCACCATTATCGCGCGATAACGTGCCTTATCACCCGATAACGTGACAGCAGCGCAAATAGTGCCCTTTAGGAAACATACCCCTAAGTGGATCAGGATCCAAAAGCAGGCTCAAAGAGGTGAGTTTTCAGCCTAGATTTGAAAAGGGCCAGAGATGAAGCCTGACAGACAGACTCTGGTAGTTTATTCAAGCTTTAAGTAGCAGCGAGGTGAAAAGATCAAAGTCTGGAGTTAGCAGTAGAAGAGAAGGGCACAGATAGGAGCGATCTGCCAGACAAGTGGAGATAAGGGGAAGGGTGTAGGGAGAGATAAAAGAGGAAAGATAGCGAGGAGCAGTAGAATGAGTATATTTATAGGTCAGTAGGAGAAGTAGGAGAAGTTTGAACTGGATACAGAAACGGAGAGGGAGCCACTGAAGCGACTTGAGAAGAGAGGTTATTGAGGCTGGCGGAAGATGAGCCATGCAGCTGAGTTTTGAACAAATTGAAGGGGAGAAAGATGATTCAGAGGGAGATCAGCAAGGAGGAGGTTGCAATAGTCTAGGTGGGCAGTTATTAAAAAGTGGATGAGTATCTTAATAGTGTGTTCAGAAAGGAGGGGACAAATTTTGCCGATGTTATACAGAAAGAAATAGCAGGTTTTAGCTATCAGTTTGGATGTGTGTGGAGAAGGAGAGGGAGGAGTCAAAGATGACCCCAAGGTTGTGAGCTGAGAAAACAGTGAGAAGTAGAGCATTATCCACAGAGAATGAGAAAGGAGGAGGGGGGAGGTCGGTTTAGGGGGAAAAATAAGAAGTTCGGGTTTGGGCATGTTCAATTTCAAAAGGCAGTGGGAAATCCAAGTAGCAATGTCAGGCAGACAGAGATCCAGGCCTAGATGACTGGAGAGATTTCAGTTGTAGAGAGGTAGATCTGAGAGTCATCAGCATAAAGATGGTACTGAAAGCCATGGGAAGAGATGAGCATACCAAGGGATTTAGTACATAGAGAGAAAAGGGGTGGGCCCAAGACTGACCCTTAGGGTACACCAACTGAGAGCAGGATAGCAGTAGAGGAGAATCCACCAGAACAGACACTGAAAGTATGATGGGAGAGATAAGAAGAGAACCAGGATAGCACAAAGCCCTTAAAACCAAGTGAGGACAAGGTATCGAGGAGAAAGGTATCAAGGACAAGGTATCGACGAAAGCCAGAGTGCAAGGGATCCAGAAAGGCTTGAGAGGAGAGTCGGCGGTGAACCACACATTCAAGTAGTTTAGAGATGAAGAGGAGGGAGATGGGTCAATAGTTGGAAGGACAAGTAGTGTCAAGTGAAAGTTTCTCAAGGAGAGGTGTGACCACAGCACGCTTAAAGACTGCAAGAGAGTGATAGATTGAGAATATGAAAGATGGAATGGATTACAGTGGCGGAATTATTGCCTAGATTAAGGGAACATAAGTCCCGTATCAATACAGCTACAAAAACAGCTCCTATTGTTTACAAATGTGTCATTTATTTGAGCATTTATAGAGAATACTTGAAACAGTAGATCTTCATGGTGGGGGGGGGGAACTATAAGACACAATTGAATTTTAGAGACCAATTTTGGATTTATTTTTTGGAAGCAGTCCAACCTAAAGGACTGAATCAGCAAACAGACTGGCATACCTTGGTCTAATGCGTGGTCTCTTTAAGTTAAATGAAGGGGGAGGGGAGTTTTGGCCATTTTAAAAAAAGCACCATGGCCATCTTTTTTATAAAGCCAGAGAGCTCCAGCATGAATTCGGATGTTACTCTCCCATAGTTTTGGAACTTTGTCCATGCAGTTGAGAATGAAGATTGCTTGCTAAAGATAAATACTGCCTATGTTGCCCTCAAGCAGAGCCTAGTTTCCATCAGGTTTGAAACAAACGTGACAGTCATGTTGGTATTTACATAGCAGATTTTAACTATAGCATTTATGCATGATCACTTAAATTTAAGAATTAAATAGACTTGAACAGAAGTAGCTCTTTATAGCCATCTTTATACAGTCTGACAAAAATGTTTGAGAGCATTTCGCAGTGTATGTGATTGATTGGGTCACAAAGTGGAAATTATCCTATACGGATCCATTGTGAATATAGATATTCATGGCCTGGAGCAGGTATAGACTTCGACAAGGCTGGAGACGTGCCAGCCATTTTGGAAATCTGACATGCACATCTAAGGTCTTTGAAAAGCCCTGGACATGTCCCTACACTGAGGGACATCTGTATAACCATTTTGTAAAACTGCTCCAGGATGTCTCTGTGATTTGGACCTTTGTGTACTGCGATGCTTCCGCTTGGGCTCAAGAGCTTACAAGCAGGAAACAACCTTATGTTGTCCACTTTTGAATAAAGCTTCCCTTGTTGTCACCAGAGGTATGCTGGGACTTGTAATTAGTTTATTCTTTAAGGACAAATTGTTGTGAGTCGGTGGTTCAAGGCAGCAAGAATTTATTTTGTGGGGATTTCCAGGGCATTTAAGCTCAATACACAAACAAGGCAAAAAGGATGCTTCTCCAACATAAAGGATAAATCAGGTAACAGAGAATGACGTAACAAAAACCTCTTTTCACTGTTCAGCTGTTCTTATTCCCACAAGCTTACACCGAGGACTGCCTTGTGTGGTCATTCAACAGAAATACAGATAAACTTGCAACAGCTGTGATTTTCTTTTCTCAAAGCAAACTTCTTCTAAGCACTGCTTCTTAGCTTCAGAAGGCAATTAAGCTTAGTAAAACACAGTATTAGCTTTCCTTAATTCTAAGCAGGTACTGTACTTATTCTCTATATTGTTTCACAGTCTCTCAGCTCAGTTCAATAATGCAGACTCTTCTTTTAAACACAATGAGCAATCCATTGGTACAGGTTCACACTCAGAGCTTGGCAAACAGGAATCTATTTGCATTCCTTCTATGGCATCAGGATATAAGGTATCTCTATCAAAGTTACAAACTCTCCCAGACTTTCTCTCCTGTAGAAAATTCCTGAACTGATTCCACAGCAATTCAGCTTCTAAAGGCACAGTTGTATTAGGGGAGTGGACTTTTCCCTCAGCAAACAACTCTCTCAGTGCTTCTAGCTTTGAAGACTCAGCTGTTCTGCTTTTATCAGGGCTATGACTTTTCCCATATGTAAAACTTTCCACCCACCTCTTAGCAGTAGATGGTGAGGGCTCTGCTTCCTGGGCCTTAGCAATAGCAAACTGTTTCTCTGTTGATTTCTCAGCTCTGAAACTGCTGGCTTTACCTTGGGGATGGTTCCTCAGACAAGTGCTGATTTCTTTCTCCCTGGGATCCTCCAGGCTCTGAAATTCAGCCTCCTTATGTCCTTCTCTAGTCCCTCTTAGGTAGCTGCTTTCCTGGGAGTTTTCTTCTTGCTTTCTCCTTCAGCTATGCTCAGCCTTGCTCTCTCTGTTGTCCTTTGCCTTCCTCCTTCCTTTTTCTTTCTGCTCTGCTCATGGTTTTAAGAACCGTTGGCTGCTAGGCACTCCCTGTTCTCTGCACCTGTGTGACCAATCATCAGGCAAGCTTGTCTCCACCCCTGAGCTAGGGCGTGGCCTGACCTTAGCAGGGAGCTGGGTTTTTTCCTGATCTGGCTTGCAAGTCTTATGCACAAGTGAACTGTCATTCATTTCAAAGGGGAAACTAGGATTTTCTTCCATTTCCATGTCTTCCTGGGAGCTTTCATCACTACAGTACCCGTTTCATTTTTAGATGTCCAAAGCATGAATAGAGCTTCTAAAATGACCCCCTTAGTGTGAAAATTATTCTGAATAGATATTATAGGATGAAGACTATAAAAACAACTCCTAATTAAAATACTTATCTGATGATCTGGAGACAATCAATTGTCTAAGGTAATGCCTAGAATCATTGTGCTCTCTTTTACAGTGATAGAGGACCCACAGAATACAAGAGCATTTATGGAAGCCGGCAATGTGTCCCTGGAGAAGAAAACAGCTTCTATTTTTATTTTTTGTTGGGGGGGGAGATTTAATTTAAGTTTGTTATTGATCCAGTAATAATATTTACAGCTTGTGAGTCATGGAAATCAAAAGCATAAAGTAGCTGGATATCGTCTGCGTAAATAAAAGCGATAAATCTGTGTTGAAGTAGCTTTGCTTGTGGGGTAAGAAAATGATCGAAGAACATAGGGGCCAGGACAGAACCCTAGGGTACCCCATAATGAAGATCATAGATATCTGAGAAAGTCATTCAGAGCAAAACGGAAAGACCTATTGGACAAGTATGGCTTAAACGAGGGCAGGGTTATATCTCACAGGTCATCGTCGAATTCCCAGGACGTTTTTAGGAAAACTAGAAAAACATTCTTTCCCAAGTCAATATTTACACAAATATACTCTGCAATACTCATTAGGGTTGTCTCTGTACTGTGCAAAGGACAGAAGCTGGTATGGCCTGGATGGTACGTGTCTGCCTTTCTAAGAAGCTAGAAAGTTAGCCAGCTACAATTCTTTACGTAAGTTTAGAAACTGAGAGTAAATTTTTGTTAGGGATCTGCTTGAGCATCTTTAATTTGCAGGTGGACCATAGCCTGCTTCCAGTGATCTGGAACTTTGCTAAGCTCTTTTAGAAGATGGATTAGTATAGGATAATTTGGAGTCTGAGATACAAAGGTTTCCCTAACTGTGTGGATTGTGAGAACATTAAATGCAGAGAGAACACTACAAACGGAAGTGTCAGATGATGTTGAAGCAATCAACACAGTGCTATATGAGTGAAGTGGTGCTGAAATCTGATTAATGGGGTCTCTAGGGGTTGAATGGGGCATCTAGTATCTATTTTCTCTTGGAAAGCAAAGGCAAAGTCATCAGTTGATAGTTGAGGGAACAGTAAGAGAGAGTAGACTGCATAGGTTTCCTGAACAGCTCAACGAATTTTCATGGATGTGAACCTCATTGGGAAATCAAGGATGGGAAATGCTTCTTTTCTGACTGCCGCACTAGGAGGTAGGCCTTAGCATGTTCATCCTACCATCTGTTACATAAAAATTAGGAAACATTGTCCCATGTCTGTTTGTCTTCTCTTAACCTTTTCTAGCGTTCTCTACTTATTTTTCATTCCTCTCCATTTTCTTCCATTCTTTCTCTACATCTGTTCCTGTCTGTGGCCTAGCTGCCAGCCCTCTAGTACTACCCTTATTTCTGTGAAGATATGGGCCCAGCCCACTAGTACCCTCCTCCTGGTGCATCTCCCATACTTCCAGCCTGCTCTTGCCTCATCCAGCTGCTTCTAGTGTGCCTTCAGGGAGAAATAGTGTTCTGACTAGTCCAGATATCACTAATGAAATGCACACTATTACTCCTCTCCCCCCCCCCCCCCCCCCCCCCACCTTTGCCAGTTCAACCTGCAGCTAGGCACACAAGTGATTATATAGACTGGGGATCAGAAGCCTACTAAAAGTTGTCAAGGCAGCTATGAGATGAAGAGATGCAGAAGCCTATTAAACCCCACATTCTCAACCACATACGGAGGCTTGATTTCCCCATTAGAAATTCTGCATAGATATCTTTGTGAAGTTCTAAAGATGTCCGGAGATATATTTCTGCCTGTAGTTTTGATTCTGGAGGTGTGCAGCAGGGACTGAGCAAGAGTCCAGCTGTCATAGTTGAATCTTACTGAGTTTTTGGAGACTCTAGACATGGTTACTCAGCGAACTACTCTTTTGGCATGCTTTACCTTTGAATCTTCCTGTATTGCTGTTCTGAGAATGCATTTTAGGAATATTTCTGAAATGTCTGCGCTCTAGGATACATGTGTTTCCTAATTTGATGGCAGCAGAACATTTAATTTAACTTTTTTACAAAAGTCACATATCATGGCAACTTTATGTAGTCAACTTTACTGATACTACTGATTTAAAAGGATATAGTCAGTATGTCATTCTCATCAAAAAAAGGCTGATCATACTGAAAATAAACCCAGTGTACCGTTCTACACACTCATGCACCTCGAACATTCACTCACAAGCTCCTTCCAAAAAAGCAAATTACACAGTAGAATGCAGCTCTGTCCCACTTCAAACATCACATAGTTCTAGATAAGACATTTATATTTGTCACTAAAACATATGAAGGCAAATTTTAGATAGTACATGGAGACTGGAATTGAGATGTTGAGGTCGGAACGTACATGATTCTGATAGTAAGGAAATCCACAAGAGCTCACAATTGATGTTGCACTTTCAGTATGTGAAAGTGAGAAAGGTTTGTATTTGGATATTGTTTGGGAAAATTTCTTGAGGTCCTGCTATTGGTTCTGCTGGGTAAACGTTTTAAGATGACTCTCAAAGCTTAGTTTGGGAGGTCTGCAGGATCTTCTCATTGTGGAAGAACAGCATTGCGTAGCGCTCAGCTTGTGATCCAGTTTCAGCTTGGGGACCTGGTTCTCTGAGTAAGATATGTGTGCTGCAATGTTGTAATATTTAAGTGAGAAGTGGGAGATTTGAGCAGAAATGGGAACTGTAAGTCTAGCTAAAGAGAAGCTGATTGTAAGAAAAGCCAAAAGCTGCTTTTATGTAATTTTTTTCTGGGAAAAATCAGACTGAGGAAAGACTTCTCTTGTGTTTTGAGAGGGTGTCAGTTAAAAATAACTGCAAGAAGAGGGTTTCTATCTAATGTAACCCTGAAGTCTTTGAGAAGCTAAAATATTTTAAACCAAGTGCAACTTTAATTGTGGATAAAAACAGCACAAGTTGTGAGGAAAGGTGAACGTGCTGAAAGAACCAAAGTTGTTTTTTGCCAATTGTATTGAGAAATTTCTGTTGTGGGGCAGATTACATATTTCTGGTTGTGGAAAAATTAGAAAATCTGATCTGGAAGGATTTATTTGGAAACAAAGCCCTGCCTGTTTGTGCTCATTTGAACTGGACTGGCAATAAAAGTCAAAAAGGGATTTCTCCTAGCATATCTAAGCTTTCCTAGCGACATAGCTCTAGGTTGAATCGGAGTTTATTTAAGAATTCTGACTGGAGGAAAAGTTTTGTCATTGTTTTCAATAAGACATTACTGTGTGAGAGCACCATATTGTTTGCTGTCAGGTTTTAAAAATTACTCAAGCCTTGCGAAGAGAGCCCCTCCCTATAGTAGCCTAACCAGCTAAAACTGGCTAGTTCTCTAGGAGAAATACTGTGTCTGGGGCATTTGTGAAGTTATTAGAGTTTTGGCAAATTATCTGGAAATATATTTTTGGACCAGTGAAAAGTCTAGCGAGGAACCCTGCACCGAGAACTACTGTCATTATATTTCCCCATAAACCTGAAGAATGTTTACATTTACAGTTCCTTAATTCGGGAATATTTTGTTTGTCGAAACCTTTGAATGGGTGAACCCGGGAGATATTGAATGTGTGTATGCCAGGTCCCAGAGAAAGAAAGAAAGGAAAAGTATTTGTGCTGTTTGAATGGGCAGTTAGGGGCTTATAATTTCCCTTTTATTTTTATGTTAGATAGGAAAAGTATTTGGGAATCCAAAAGGAGAAAACCAGAGAACTTATGGTTACCAAGTTAGGGTTTTGCTGTATTGGTTTAAGAACAGCTAGAGAGTAGGTCTGTTCCACTGTTTAAGTTTCTGTGCAGTGCAGTCCCAGTCCAGAGGAGAAGAGGATCTGACTCCTGATCCTCATCCAGAATCAGAACCGGTACCAATGGGCTGCGACCCAAGAAAGGCTGGAAGAAAAGAAGAAAACAGACTGATACGTAATCCTCAAACACACACTGTGGGTTGTTTTTTTTTAATGCACTCGTAATTATTCCTAATTACTTTTCATTTTTACTATTATGGCACTTAAAGGTTTCCAAAGGAAAACGTTATTTTGAACTTTTGGCTTCAACGTTCTGAAAGAGGAAGTTAAGACAGAAAAAAACATATCTGTTTAAGTGGGTTTTCACCTAAAAGCAAATAGAAAATTTACCATTAGCTGTTGCATATTTAAACAACCACTGTAACATCTTTAGAAAGAGTTTAAAACTGACAATTTGTGATTTCAATGCCTTAAGCATTTATTTGCTATATTTAAATAAGATATTTCATGCTTAACATCAGGTATTTGAATAAACAACTTTTGTGCTGCAATTCTATTTCTGTGGTGAAATTCATTGCTGATGAGTTTGCCAGAAAGGAATCTCGGTGCACCTCTTATTGAACATTAGTAAGAGTGCAATGGTCTACCATGCAGCCACTGAATGCAATCCTTATTCTGTTTAGTTTAGTTTCCTCCTTCCTTGTAATCAGGAAGAATTGTAAGGCCTCGGGTCCGCGTCCCCGTGGCCGCAGCTAACCAGGGGGGCGGCAGGCTGCCCTCGCCCTCGGGATTTGGCGGCGCGCATGTTGAGAGGAGGCCGCGCCGTCCGGCGGCCTCATTGGCTCCCGCTGGTTTTTCAAATACGCGGGAGCCAATGGGAGTCCGAGGTCTGTGGGCCGCGGAGGGGGGGGAGGTGCGGGGACCCGGCGCTGCTCCGGTCTTTCGGCTTGGTGAGGCTGGAGGCGCCGGACGTTTGTTCTGAGCGGCGGAAAGTTTTTGCTGCAGCCGGGAGAAGAGAATCCTTTTGGTGACGAGGCCGGCAGCTGGGGAGTCGGGACGGCGGCGTTCTCGTGGCGGCGCTTCTTCCTACTGGAAAAACACGTGCTTCTTGGCTGGAGCCCGGGTGGAAGCAGGACCTAATTTCTAAGGCAAGTGGTCCTCTTTGCTACATGTTCTAAGGTGGTTGGGTGGCGCAGGGTCAGTTCAAAAAAAAAAGAAACGGAACCCGTGGGTCGGGTTCCTCCAGCCTACTCTCTGCTATGTCGGCTAAAGGAAAAAAAGGGGGCCCCAGGCAAAGGAAAAGGTCTGTCCAGGATACACCGGGTCAGACTGGAGCTCATGGGGCATCTTCCTGGGGGCCTGATAGACAACCGGCCCACAGGAGAAGAGGAGGGTCTAGGTCTAATGGAGGGCCCCCAGGGTCACCTTCTCCAGTCACCCGGGGGCGGGGGGAGGCCAGGGGCAGAGCTCCTAGCCGGAGCAGAGCTTCCAAATGGGGCTCTGGCTCTTTAGGAGGCTCCGGGCTCGAAAGGCAAGTGCAAAGGGGGGGTTCTGTGGACCCTGTCGGGCGGGGTGGTAGTGGTCGGTCTAGGGGGACAGCGAGAGGTGCGCCGGGATTGAGAGGGGCTCACGGGTCTTTGGGTAACCGGGCTGTTGCCTCGGCTCCTGCAATCGGAGGTGACGGGTCCAGCCAGCAGGGGGGCGGTACTCCTTTTGGGTCGGCAAGTCAGGGGAGTTTATCGGCCGGTGCGGGAGGGGGTTACCCGCCAGCTTGGGAGCATTGGCAGAGCGGGGGTCAAGGCTCTTCTCGTGCAGAGTGGCTAGGGGCGTGGCAGCCACCGTGGGCTATGGCAGGTGTTCCTTCGCCTTTTCCTGTTTTTTCTCCACATGTACCTGCCGGATGGCACTACGCGGGACATCCTTGGATGATGGCTGCTGGACAGACAGATGGCGGGACGGTGACTGCTGGCGGTAGTCCCTTGCCTGGTGGGACAGTTGGAGGAACTGCAGCTTCTGATTCGACGCAACGGGAGACTGGAGTTGCTACCGAGGTGGTGTCAATGGCTGCAGGTGAGTTGGATACTGGCGCAGCGGCGGGTGATGCTGGCACTGTGGCGCAGAATGCTGGTGTTGCGGTGGGGGGTGATACTATGTCGGCCGAAAAAGGTAAGAAGCGGTCGAGGAAGAGTGGGCGGCATTCATGTCATCGACGTCGGCGTTCGGGATCCTCCTCTTCGTCAACCTCTGAGTTTTCATCCAGTTCCATCTCGGACGGATGGGGCCGGGGTCGCGAGGGTAGGGGAGATCCAGAAAGGGCTGTACCGGTTGGAGCGGCTCCTTCGGTGGTGGCTTTCTCAGAGTTATGGGAGGGAGTGCCAAAGAATCTTCGGAGGAGGATTGTTAAGCATCGCTATTTGGATATATTCCGTTTGCTTGAGGGTCGGAAACGGTCGGGGGATAGTCGGAGGAAGAGAAAGGAGGACGAGAAGGTGGGTAGGGTTCGGAGAGTGGCGCGGAACGTCATCAATTGGACGCGTTCCTTTCTGCATTTAGCTAGTGTATGGGGTCATGAGCATCTGGATCATTATGGGATGCTCCTGGCGTACGCGGATTCCATCTTAGAGGCGTCACAGACTCATGAAGGTTGGGCTTGGCTCAACTATGATGAAAAATTCTGTGATAAGATGGAAGAGAATCAACTGCTTTCCTGGGGAACGCAAGACATCAATCTTTGGCTGACGCAGATGGCGATCAGACCTAGTGGCGGAAGTTCAGGCGGGCAAAAAGGTGGACTGTCTGGCACTGCAAGGGTGGACCGGCCCTTTCGATCTGGCCTGCCCCCTGCTTTGCAGAGAACCCCAGGGGGGGGGTGCGGGTGACTTGTGCTGGCGGTTCAACAAGTCTTCCTGCCCCTTTCCGGATTGCAAATTCCGGCACGCATGCTCTATCTGTAATGGAAGCCACTCAGCGATCAAATGTGTCAAAAAGAGTGGCGGAGAAGCCGCGGCCCCCCTCACCGGCAATAGAAGCCTGTTGAGTTTGGCTCCCACTCTGATTGAGATTGATGTTTTGGGTCCATGGCTTAGGAGCTATCCTAAACGACGGGTAAGCAGCATTTTAGAGAATGGTTTTAGGGATGGGTTTCCTATACCGGTGGTAGGCACCGTCGGGGTAGCCAAGGCCCGGAATTCACCTTCAGTTCGGCGTTTTGCGCACTTGGTCAAGGATAAGTTGGCATCTGAGATTGCTTTGGGTAGGGTAGCGGGCCCTTTCGGCGAGCAGCCTTTTGCTGAATTTGTGGTATCTCTGCTGGGTATTATCCCAAAGAAGGAGCCGGGCAAGTATCGCTTGATACATAATCTGTCCTTTCCCATTGGTTCCTCGGTCAATGATCACATTCCTAAGGAATTGTGCGCGGTACGCTATGCCTCCTTTGATGATGCGGTCGAACTTCTGAGAGCCTGTGGGTCTGGGTGTTTGTTGGCAAAAGTAGATATTGAATCCGCCTTCCGGTTATTGCCCGTGCATCCGTCGTCATTTCATTTGTTGGGGTTTTGCTTCGAAGGAAAATTTTATTTCGACAAATGCATGCAGATGGGTTGTTCGATTTCCTGTGCTTATTTCGAACAGTTTAGCTCCTTTTTGCATTGGGCATTTGTCGACTGGATGGGGTGTGGTGCGGTCGTGCATTACCTGGATGACTTCCTTTTCGTCGGACCGGCGCATACAGGGCAGTGTAAGTCGTTGTTGGACGGTTTTGTACAACTAGCCCAGTTTTGGGGGGTTCCATTAGCGTCAGGTAAGACTGAGGGTCCTGCGACTACCCTTACCTTTGTGGGTGTTGAGTTGGATTCAGTAGCGCGTGTCGCTTGCCTGCCAAATGAGAAAGTTGTGAAGCTGCGAGTGTTGGTTGCGAATGCGATGGTTTCAAGCAAGCTGACGTTGCGTGAGATGCAGTCCTTGGTTGGTTCGCTTAATTTTCCTTGCAGAGTTATCCCGATGGGGAAAGTTTTCTTGCGTTGGCTGGCAGCAGCTACTGCGGGTGTTACGAAGCCCCATCACCGGATTAGGATGTCACGCAGCCTGCGGGCAGACCTCAGGATCTGGGACGAATTTTTAAGTAACTTCAACGGTACCACGGTGCTGCGAGGCCGGGAGGTGACTTCTGCGGAGCTGCAATTGTTTACCGATGCGGCTGGGGGTGTGGGCCTGGGAATTTATTTTGGGGGCTCTTGGTGTGCGGCGGGGTGGCCACAGTCCTGGCGGGATACCGGCCTTACGAATAATATTACCTTCCTTGAGTTGTTCCCCATTCTGGTGGTTATGTCATTATGGCCTGACAGACTTCGCAATCGTAGAGTTCTTTGGTGGTGCGACAATGAAGCGGTGGTGTCTGTGCTCAATAATTATTCCCCAAGATGTAGGCCTGTCGCCGACTTGATGCGGCAGGTTGTTTTCGCTTCTTTGCAGTTGAATTTGGTGATTAGGGCTCAGCATATTCCGGGTAGTCATAACACGATTGCTGATGCTCTTTCCCGTTTTAAGTGGGAGTTGTTTCGAACCTTGGTGCCCGAGGCGGACGAGGAGGGAGCATCGGTCCCGGAGCACCTATGGCGAATTGGCCTCGTGACATGATGGAGCTGCTTCGAAATTCAGTCTCTCCGGCGACGTGGGTAGCTTATCAACGAGGCTGCAACAGCGTGGTGTCCTTCCTGGTACTTCAGGGGTGGCAAAGTGGTCCAGCCTCAGATCAGCTTGTGGGTCAGTATGTGCTGGCATCGAAGGCGGCGGGACTGTCGCGTGCTACCGTTCGGAGGAATCTGGCGGGGTTTTCCTTTTTTGCACGCGCACTAGGGTGGGGGGCAGCGGGTGGGGGATTTTTAACATGTATGCTTCTGCGTGGTTGGGAGCGGTCCTGCCCTTTGTTGGGTGATTGGCGGCGCCCTATCATGTACGACTTGCTTCGGCGTTTATGCGGTGCTTTGCCTCAAGTGGTTTCATCCTCCTATGAAGGGGTGCTTTTCCGTGCGTTTTTTTCAGTAGCCTTTTTCGGCGCCTTTAGGGTGGGTGAGTTGGTTGCGGAGTCGGGTAGGAATTGCAACGGGAGGGAGGTTCAACTACATCAGGTGCAATTCCTCGGGGGCGGGGTTCGTAGCCGCCTTGCCCGTTCTAAGACGGATCAGGCAGGGCGGGGTGCGTGGGTGGACTTGACAGCGGTGCAAGGCTCCTCCTCGTGTCCCGTGGCATTATTGCAAGCGTACTTACGTGTGCGTCCGGACACCGGCGGTAGCCTGTTTATACATCGGGATGCGCGGGTTCTTACGCGTTTCCAGTTTTCGGCGGTACTGCGACTGTCGTTACGGCTGTTAGGCGAGGACCCCGGTGCGTTTGCCCCTCACTCCTTCAGGACTGGGGCGGCGACCAGCGCCGCAGCTGCTGGACTGTCGGATCAGGAGATCCAACGGATCGGGAGATGGCGATCACGGGCTTTCCACAGCTATGTGCGTATGTAGGTAATGGGGGGGGTCACTAACTTGTTTGTTATTCTTTCTTTGCAGATGAAGGCCGAGGATCGTGTTGCTGTTGGGTGATTGGCCACTCCTTTGTGTTCTGGGCTGGTCGGCGAGCAGCGACATGGCCGATGGGTCCGGATTTGGGACTTAATGAGCTCGCGGTGACCGTCTCATGGCTGGGCGAGCGCGGACTCCGGTGGATTCAGCTCTTACCTTTGCTGCGGCATCACCAGCGTTCCAGATGTGCACCGGACATTTTGCTGATACATTTGGGTGGCAACGATTTAGTTTCGTGGACTTGCCGACAGTTGATTCGGGCAGTCAAAAAGGACTTGGTGGTGGTGTTCGGGATGTTTCCTGGAGTGCTATTGTTGTGGTCTGATATCATTCCAAGGCCGTCCTGTTGGGCTCAGCGACGGTGGTCACGGGGTGTGACAAAGATTAACCGTCAAATTGGCAGATGGGTGGGTGAACAAGGGGGCTGTCAAATTCTGCACCCTTGGGTGGATGTGGAGTGCTCGGGCCTTTACAGGCCGGATGGCGTGCACTTGTCCCCGGTAGGGTTGGATTTACTTCTCAACGATTGGCAGGAGGCCTTGGAAGGTATTAGGTTAAGGGTGAGGGCTGGTCGCAGCTTAACTTTGGGGGGCGGCTCCGGTCGTGGCTGACCTGAGCCGGTGGCGGGATCCCGGAGGTTTCCGGGGTCCGGAGCCGGAGGCAAGCAGGAGGGCGGGGGTAGGGTACCCCCGACCCGGTTAATCCCTCAGGTTTTTGCTAATAATATGGCGAAGCCAGAAGAGGGAGGGCGTGGAAAATTCTCGGGCCTGTGCCCAGGGGAAGCGGAAGCAGCGTCACCTTGCTACTAACATGGCTGGTGAGGGCTCGCTCTGCTTAGCGGGGGGGGGGGGGGGGAGTTATAATGTTTTGTATTTGTATTATCTGGTTTGTTAAAAAGGTTATTAAAGCTGCGACCAGTTTTGAAAATCCAAAAAATGTTGTCATGTAGTTGTTAACATGTATTGGTTTAGAGGAAATTAAGGGGGGTGGTTATGAGGGGCAGGGGGCGACGTGTCTGCCTTACCTGGTTATTGTAAGGCCTCGGTTCTGCGTCCCCATGGCCGCAGCTAACCGGGGGGGTGGCAGGCTGCCCTCGCCCTCGGGATTCGGCGGCGCGCATGTTGAGAGGAGGCTGCGCCGTCCGGCGGTCTCATTGGCTCCCGCTGGTTTTTCAAATGCGCGGGAGTCAATGGGAATCCGAGGTCTGCGGGCCGCGGAGGGGGGGAGGTGCAGGGACCCGGCGCTGCTCCGGTCTTTCGGCTTGGTGAGGCTGGAGGCGCCGGACATCCCGCCCGCCCTTTATGTGGACGCTCGGGGGGTTTGGGGGGGTATGGGTTGTTGCAGCTTGGGGGGGGGGGTTGGCGGGATCCCAGAGGTTTCCGGGGTCCGGAGCCGGAGGCAAGCAGGAGGGCGGGGGTAGGGTACCCCCGACCCGGTTAATCCCTCAGGTTTTTGCTAATAATATGGTGAAGCCGGAAGAGGGAGGGCGTGGAAAATTCTCGGGCCTGTGCCCGGGGGAAGCGGAAGCAGCGTCACCTTGCTACTAACAAGGCTGGTGAGGGCTCGCTCTGCTTGGCGGGGGGGGGGGGGGGGATTTATAATGTTTTGTATTTGTATTATCTGGTTTGTTAAAAAGGTTATTAAAGCTGCGACCAGTTTTGAAAATCCAAAAAATGTTGTCATGTGGTTGTTAACATGTATTGGTTTAGAGGAAATTAAGGGGGGTGGTTATGAGGGGCGGGGGGCGACGTGTCCGCCTTACCCGGTTATGAGGTTAGTTTAATCTGTTTACTTAAATCTGAGTCTTTTGTCACTGTTCTGGTTAAAAGAAAGTCCACGATTGTTCCATCCTATTGTCCCAGGGAAGTTGATATCTGAACCCAAGTTACATAAAGACCAGCATAGTCCATCTAGTCTTCCCAGTAAGGTAGCTAGAGTTGTAGAGTTGCACCTGCTGCTCCATGCAGGTTAGCCCCCATGCCTTTGTTTAGGGTTGACCTGCCACTCTGTGTAGGTTGCCCCTAAAGGGCTTTGGTTAGGATTGTACCTGCTGCTCCTTGAAGATTACCCCCCTCCCATATGACCAAAATGATAAAGGGATGGAAGGATACCCCTTATGAGGAAAGGCTTAATACTAGAAGCCCCAAAGTGCATCAATTGATGCAAATGCATCTTCGAAGTTGTATACCAGCGCCACTGCTAGAACCATGTCAGTCATGTTCCATGACTTTGTTAGCAAGGTCAAGATGTTCAAATATGTGCATCGAAAATTAATGACAGATGTACCACCTAGCGGGAAAATGAATTTATACCTAGAAGCCCCAAAGTACGTCAATTGACGCACTCAATTGTCTTGGATGTGTCAATTGACGTACTGTACTTTGGGGCTTCTAGGTATACAGTAAATTCATGTTCCCACTAGGTGGCGCATCTCAATCACTGTTTACAGTTTTACTCTGACATTACAAACAATAAGTAACTTCACATTAATTCACATCTGCATTTCATGCTAAATGTAGGCGTCGTGATAATGCGTCAATTGACGTACTTTGGGGTTTCTAGGTAAAATTCCTTTTGGGGCTTCTAGTGTTAAAAGGTTAGAGTTCTTCAACTTGGAGAACAGATGGCTGAGAGGAGATACAATAGAGGTCTATAAAATAATGAGTGGAGTAGAATGAGTAAACATGAATGTTATGTTATGTTGCTGTTTATTTGATATACCATATATCTATAAAACTATGTGGTTTACAATAGCAATATGCATAGGTTATATAATGAATTAGTTGTTTACTGCTTCAAAAATATAAAGACTAAGGGACATGGAATAAAGCTACAAAGTAATACATTTAAGACTAACTGGAGAAAAATATTTTTCAGTCGATATATAAACAAGTTCTGGAATTCTCAAATGATGTAGTAAAAGCTGTAAGTAAGCTTTTTAAAAAGCTATCGTTTAAAAAAGGTTTCGACAAATTCCTGGAAGAAAAGTCCATAAACTGGAAATCCACTGCTTATAAGCAGCATGAAATCTGTCTACTTTTGGAATCCTGTTAGGTACTTATGACCTGGATTGGCTGCTGTTGGAAACAGGATTCTGAGCTTGATGGACCTTTGGTCTGACCCAGTATAGCAAATCTTATGTTCTTACATACTTATGCTCTTATGACTTGTAGAAGATAGGTAATATTCATAATATCAGTGCTCTCTATCACAGAGTGGAGAAGTTCAAAAATTCTGCAAAGCGACTGAATCTTAGGTTTGGCAACTTTCCAAATGCAGTACATATGTCACCAGTTGAAAGTCTTATTATTTACCAGAGAAGAAAAACGGAGAAGCAAATAAGAGGATCTTGTCAGAAAATAACCTTAATTGAACAGAAATATTTGAGATTTCTGAAGAGGACATTAGGGTTCACCTACACCTTTAGTCTTGTAGACCCTGGAATTGGATAGAAACTGGACTTCCAGGCTGTTTTTCAGAATAAGGATGAATTGTTCTTTGTAGGTAAGGTAGTAGACATTTGCTGATTGTAATTTAGCTACTCAGACTAAAGGAAGGGAATTTCTTCGGAGGCTCCTGGAAGTGTTTACTGTGGATGCTAATTTTGTCTCTGTCTTCCCTGTAAAGGTCTTGTCCGTTTTGAGACTGAATGCTACATCTTTTTTGATCCTAAGCAGCTAAGGGATTTCCTAGATAACAGACAAATCCCTAACAGCAGCAATGTTGTTTTTGGCACTTTTTTATGACTCTAATATTTGAAGATAGTTAGGATGTTGTTAGTTTTAGATAACAGACAGCTTGAGCTACTCACTTCGTACTTCTATTTCGTACAGTTATGTATACCATCAACTAACTTTATTTTGGTGTCTCTATTCTTTATTGGTGAGCTTATAGGGATTTAATGTGGGGGGGGAGGGGGGAGATGGAAGGGAATATGCAGATTTAGCATATTCTTGGGATATTAGCTTGGGTTCTGTTTATTTCTTGTAAATTTATGTATAAAAAAAATTCAACCACTATGTCAACTGAAACATTTTCTGATATCCACAGATTTTTGAACTGTATTCAAGCCTTGCTTCTGCAATACCTTCTTCACTGGTCTTCCAGGAATGTCTCTCAAAGCTTCATGGCTTGTTCAAAATGAAGCAACACGAATTTTGACAAGAAGGGGGAAATATAATCATGTTATCTCTTGTTAACTCCATTGGTTGCCAGTTATCACTTGGACTAAGTTTAAACTATTATCATCTGTATTTAAGGAGAGGAAATACCATCTTGACTCTCAACCAGGCAAGTGGCATCCAGACCTGGGCCATTTTCCCTGCCCCTTCCCCTACTGCCCCCCCTTTCCCCCCCCCCCTTTTGCCCTGCCCCATGTCCCCTTGCTTAAGTCGTCCCTCACTGTTGACAGAAATTTAGAGTTTATTGGATAATATTGGCCACAGCATAACCTTAAACAAACATATAACCAAAATTTGCAGTCTACAATTCTCAAACATACTGCCAAGAAAACCCAGGAGCTTCTGGGTTGCCAGGAGTCAGGACTGACCTCTTACACTTATCCTCGAGATTCACAGTCCATACTCGCCGAAGGGAGGTGCCGTCAAAGCCCGCCCCCTTGACCTGAAAACACTTCTTAACCATCACTGTCATAACTGATGCATATTATCTTTAATACACTGTGTGGGGCAGCATGCCATTAAAACGTGCATTATACCCCTGGTCGCAGCTGCGTCCTCCTTCTCTGTTTCTGACCCAGCCCGTCAAAGGTTGTGATTGCTGCATACTTAATATATGGCAACGAGGTGTACCCCTCCCTCCCCCCACTGTCAAAGGATGGGGAGGCACATTACCTGCTGATCCTGCTGCGAATCCGTTGACCCTGTCGGGGGAGGACAATTTCCTTGTGGTCACTCTCCCTATACTCAACTGTATGGCTGTGCACTCAATCTGATGGCCCTTAAATTCTAGCCACACCCCACCGACAATGACTCCTCACTTGTCAGGGGGCCCTACCTGGTACCCGGCTGTGGCCAACAGCATTTCTACTGTGTCCTGAGCCATGCACAGGAAAACATATATGTTGATATCCGACAGGTGTATACTAGCTGTGTGACACAGGCCAGGATAACTTACATCGATGAGGTCATGTCCAATGCAACTCCCCTCTCGATTGCCTCCATGAAGCGAGCCAACCATATGTTCACCTTTTGTCTCATTTTCTCCACTGCCCAGTGTGACTTTTTTGCCTTTTCAGATCCTCCGTGGTACAATATCGGACCACACCACCCGAGTCCCAGAGAAAATGTTGGCCAGCTGCATCTTCTGGTTAATTCGACACTGTGGGTATTGGCCAATCGTTCCCCCTTCAGATGCATCACTAAGACCCAAGGGCTCCTGGCTGCCCTCCTTTTGAGCATAAGGGATGGAACCAGTAGGTCCCATATGATTCCCTGCACCCCCATTCCGATGATCAACACCTCTGCAGGATTCAGGCCCAAATTAAAGCCCCGTGGTCTGCTCCGGGTTCTTCTTTGCACCCAGTGGATGTATGGATGGCTTCATATCCACATTTCCCAAGGAATTGCACCTAGGGAAAATCATTGAAAGAAAAACACATCAAAGGTCAGGTTAGTCACAACAGCATTCGTCAATCCCTAGCTTCCGGGTGAACATACAGGTTATAATGGTCAGAACGCCACTCATCCACAGTCATGATTTGTTCCCTTGAAGCTGCTGCAGTGCGGAAGGAATGAATGCCATAATAGCCAGCCTCAAGGTCTGCCTCTGTGATGACTGGCTTCCGCACCCTGGCGAACCGAAAATGAGACAGGGGAGCTCCGCCCGCATCGACCAACACTGCTCACCTCCCATCGGGCATAATCATCTTCAGTCCTCAAAATACCACACTGGACATGTGCAGTCTCCTGGCAGGGGTGACCATGACAATTTGCGCCCCCCCCTTTCATGTAGTCTGTCTTAGAGCTACAGGTCTGCGGTCAGACGTGTGGAGACGCTCGGCTGACCATCCCTTCATTATCCTTGTAATGAAAAAATCCGCCAAAGAGTCTGTTCTCCCATTGCTTTGGCAAAAGGGGTGATGACCGTTAAGTGCGTTCTTACTGTGGATTTACTCCTCCCCAGTCCCTGCAGCAGAATATCCAGTGAAGAATGGTGCTGGCCTTAAAGCAGTCACCCTCCCTGATGTTGTTCTGCCCACAAATGTCCTGGAAGTGATCCCAGGCCTTCAAGTATGTCAGCCTGGTATGCTCTGCCAGGAAACCCATCAAGAGGCTCCAAACTTCAGCGGGCCCAATGCCCAGACTGCCTCTAGAATGGATGTCTTGACTTCATCTGCTCCAGGAGTACTGGCCCAGAATGCTGCCATATTAAAACTTGAAAGGGCATCGGCAATCGTGTTATGGAATCAGGAACATGAGGACGAAAGAAGGTCTCCTATCCTGAGTGCACCGGAAAATGCTAAGGAGAAGGCGCATCTGAAAAGACAGGTTTCAAAGGTGTCCTAGCAGACCGTCATCTATGACAACAAGCAACTTCCTTAATGCCTCATGGGTGATCGGGTGCCTACAGCCCAGAGCGTGCAATGGTCAGCTGCCCCACCCATCATCCTTTAGCAATAACGAAATTGGCCGAAGGGCTCTTTTTCCCCATTGCCCAGGTGAAGAAAGTGACTGCCAGCGGGCGCATCTGTACTACAGATTTCATCATGCCACTGCCCTTACATGCTACAATCCACTGGAGAGTGGAGTCTGTCATGATTTGGTCACTGTCCCTGATCCTGTTAAGGCTACAGAACTCACAGAAATGCTCCCAGGCTTCCAAAATATTTCTGTCTGGTGTGTTCGGCCAAGGAAACCCGTCGATAGCTCCCGCACTTTGGCAGGCCAAATGCCCAGACTGCTGCTGGAATGGACATTCTGATTGCACAGAATAATGAGAAAGGGCATCAGCAATGTCATTGTAGAATCCCGCAATATGCTCTGCCTTAAAGGTTATATTATGCAGAATGCAGAGCATAACAATTTCCTGGGGCAGCTCCACCACCCCTAGTATCCTGGCATACATCTCATGTACTGCTTGGACCACTGACAAATTATCGGTGCAGAATGTAATCACCCTGTTAGCCACTTGAAGGGCCCAGATAGACAGGGCTGCCATCATGGGAAATAACTCCAGAGATGTGATATCCTCGTTAGCGCCGAAGGAGTGTCACTCGTGCGGCCAAGACTCCGAGACCCAGACTTCCCAGAAGTATACCCCCCCTCCCCCGACACATCCGTGAACAATTCCAGGTTGCAGTTTCAATAGGGGGAGTCCTGCCAGAAGGCTAAGCCATTAAAAACCTTCAGGAAATGTTCTCCAGACCCATATGTCTTTGCATATGCTCTTATCAACACTGATTCAGTGGTGCCTCTGATTGACCCCCCCCTTGTCACAAGAGCCAGTCAGCGACAGAAAAACCTGCCCCATCGGGATCTCCTTACAGGTGAAACATAATAAACTTAGCAGAGATTGAAACTGCTCTAATTTAGCTTTCTGCTCTAAACTAGCTTTTCACAAGCCTCTCATTTGCCCAATGGTGGTTTTTAATTTCTCCAACTTATCCCTGGGCAGTCTAGATACTTGGGTTTTTATATCTAGCTCAGTTCTGAGGAATCTGTCCTGCAGTTCTCACAGTCTTTTCTGCCGCCAGAGGTACTTGAAACCATTGTGCGATGGACTCGCAAGAATCCAAGATCCTTTTGCACTCCTCGAACCCGGCCCCCATGAACAGGAAATCATCTAGGTTATGAACAGTTGAGCCAGGCCTAGCTATTTCTTTGACTGGCCAAAGCAGGAATGAACTGAACTGCTCAAAATATGCACAGGAATTGAGCAGACCATGGACATACATTTGTCATAGTAGTCTTTGCCCTCGAAGGTGAAAACTGAGTAGATGAAAAAGACTCTGGATGCATCGGGAGCAGTCGGAACACCAACTCTATCTCTGCCTTATCCACTTGTGCCTGTGGCCCAAATTCCAAATGAATGCTATGGCTGGTCAATAGATACATATCTCACAGAACACAAAGAAAGATCGTTAGGTCATCAGCTGACTTGTCCGCGGGACAGAACAGGTTGTGTATCAAACTGAATTTTCCTGGCTTCTTCTTTGGCATTATTCCCAACAGGGACAACAGCAGACTCGGAAGGGGGGGTCCCAGTAGGGACCCCCCTCCCTTCCCAAGATGTTTCGTTGGTGATTTTTTTTTCCGCACCACATGAAAGGTGCTGAAGGAAGGAAAGGGAGTTGCGTATTGTGCCCAAGGAAGAGTGGGCCGAGGATATAATAGGGAAACCTTCTGCAAAGCCATCCAATAATGATGTGTGCCCTGTCCTGGTGAGAGTAGGACCACGGTAGGACCCTACTGGTGGATCTACACATGGAAGCTGAGTGGCTAGCTCCACAGACCAAACAGGCGTATTGTGACTTACATGAGTTTCATGTGCAGCTGCTGGCAGTTCCATGTGTAGCTGCTGATATTATACTGGGGCAATATCGCCGCCCTTGTGCCAGTCCTGAATGTCACCCGTCTGGTTGCCGGATCTTAGAAAGGATATAGCAGAATTAGAAAAGGTATGGAGAAAAGCCACCAAAATGGTAAAGGGGATGGAAGGATTCCCCAATGGGGAAAGGCTTAAATGGTTAGGGCTCTTAAATTTGGGAAAAGAGAAGGCAGAGGGGAGATATGATAGAGGTCTATAAATTAATGAATGGAGTGGAACGGGACAACGCAGATCAGTTGTTTACGGCATCCAAAAGTCAAAAGACTAGAGGACATGCAATGAAGCCACAATGTAACCCATTTAAGACCAGTAAGAGAAACATTTTATCTGCAACGCATAATCAGACACTGGAATTTGTTACCAGAGGATGTAATAAAAACTGTTAGTGTATCTGGGTTTAAAAAAAGTTTGAGAAGGTCCACAAACCATTATTAAAGAGGACCTGGGAAATCCATTGCATACCCCCAGACAAGCATAGTGGAAATTGTGGCCTTCGGGAACTGGCCAATGTCGTCACCCCCTGCCTGGGCCAAAGGCTTACAGGCAAAGGGCTGCCATATTTGTCCTTAAATAAAGTTGTGCAACTTTGTCTCCAGCAGGGAATCCTGGGACTTGTAGTTCTTTTCGTTTACTTAAAGACAAAGTAGTATGTGACCACTGGGGTTTGTTAAGGCAAAACAAGAATTTTATTTTGGGTTTCCTTCCGAGCATTAAATTCAAACGCAGGCAAAAAGGATCATTCTCAAAATGAAAAGCTTACAGGAAACAAAAGTACAACTGGAGTTGCAGAACTGAAAACACTTTTAAACACGGCAGCTGTTTTCAGCAAACATTTCAGCACATGTATTACAGTTTCTTTTCCATTCATTCAGCACAGGTAAATTCTTGTCATTTATCAAAAATGCTGCTTTACTTATTAAGCTCTGGTTTTAGCAAAGTTCTTACCTTAATGGAAGCTCTTAGCATTCTCCTGGCTAGGTGAAAGATTGCTCTTAAAAACTTCTTTTCACAATCCTTTTCTAGCAACTTTCAAGCTTCCCTCTTGCATAAAGAACAATCCATTGGAGATTCATCACAAACAGAATCTGGTTCAAAAGAGTCAATTTGCATGCCCTCCTGCCTTACAAATTGTTTGTCTCTTTCTGGGTTCTCAGTAATTCCTTCCAACTTACTATTTTGTAGAAACTTCAGGAGTTCTTTCCAGAGCTGCTCTCCCTGGTAAGAAATGGTTGTATCTTGAGAGTGGGGCTTGTTAACCTGGAACAACTGCCTTAATGCTTCCCCTGTGTTCAGCTCTGCTTCTCTGCCCTTGGCTGGGTTCTGGTCACCTCGGTTTGTAACTGCGTTCACCCGCCTTCTGGCAGCTTGAGTTCTCTGAACTGGCTCTTGCACACTCTGCACTGCACTTAGTTCCACCTCGTCAGCAACCTTCCTAGCTACCCATCTGCTGGTCTCCGGTTCAAGCGTACCTCTCACACAAGAACTGTTTCCTCTGTTGCTGGAACTGTTCTCCCACGTGGAGTTAAGCTTCCCACATCTCCCTTCTCTCCTGTTCCTTCTTTCGCTCCTTCCTCCTCTCTCTGCACTGAAGCAGGCTTAAAAAGCTGCTTCCTAGCTACCACACCCTTATCTCTACACAGGTGGTTGTCATTAGAGTCTAAGCCTGCACCTACGTTAGGACTTGGGTGTGGCTTAGCCTCAGCAAGTACGTGCTTCTTTTGCTTGCCTGTAGTTTTAGCCCTGTGAAAACCTTGCCTGTCTCTTGTCTTAAAGACATATTCACTGTTTTCCTCTGTTTCCATCAGCTCAGCACAGCTCTCATTGTCACACCAGGTACTTGCGACCTGGATTGGCCACTGTTGGAAACAGGATTCTAGTCTTGATAGACCCTGGTCAACCCAGTATGGTATTTCTTAAGTTAATTTATAACCTCTAAAGCAAACAGAACTGTTTTGCTTTTTTTTTTTAAATCAACAAATTAAACCAAGGATCTCTTTGCCCTGCCCCCTTAAGCCATCCCATTCCTAATGTACCTCACCTTTTACAGCCACTTCCTACACTACTCCCCCCTCATATTGCCCCACCTACTCCTGCCCTCCAAATTTCTTTGCCCCTACCCCCACCCAACCATCCCCACTCACTAATCAACATGTAAATATGTAAATAGTTTACTGTTGAACTACACATGTTCATGTTTAAGAAGTTACCATTCTATGTACAACAGCTGTGTTCACACTGTTATTTTAAGTTCTATGTAAACCGTTTTGAACTGTAGAAAAATGGTATATAAAAGCAGTTAAATAAATAAACAAACAAATAAGTACATAAATCTCGCCTCTTTCCAGGTTTTAACTTAGCAAATAATCACTGTCTGCCATCAGCTTTCCCTCTAAAACAGTTACAAAATCCAAATCCCTCCTCTGGTCCCAACTGCCTAACCTATTCTGGGCCCAGGAGTCTTGCCATTAATCTGTTGCCCACCAATACCATACATATATACCCCAAGCAGGCCCGCTTGATAAAATGTGAAAGCCCCTTGCAATAATGTGAACAGTCCTGTAGATACTGTCCCTCCCTCCCCTCCTGCATCCCCTCCCCACCTGCATTCCTCTCCAAGTTCAAGCTTGATGCACACCTGGACTTCCTTCCAACCCGTCACCACTACAGAACTTTCTAAGGTCCTTAGTTCATCACACAAGACCACATGCCCCTCAGATACTATCCTTTCCCACTGGTTGTCAGAACCTTCCCTCATTCTCCTTCCATACCTGCTTCATATAATCAATTCCAGTCTCTCCTCTGGCTCCTTCCCTACATTCTGGAAACATGCAATCATTCGCACCATTCTGAAGAAACCCTCCCTGGATCCTACTGTCCCTGCACACTGGTGCCCCATCTCCAACCTCCCCTTCTTGTCCAAGATTCTGGAGAAGGTCATTTTCTCACAATTATCTACACATCTTGACTCCACCTCTGCCCTCCACCCCCGTCAATTCAGGTTCCGTACTGGCCACAGTACAGAAACTGTCCTCCTTGTCTTCTTGAATGAACTCCACACATGAACACAGTGATTTTTCCCTTGCAGTATCCCTGGACCTATCATCAGCATTTGACCTTGTGAACCATTCTACACTTTTGTCTCGCTTTCGCGATTATAGGGTTCGTAGGACAGTTCTTCAATGGTTTCAGTCGTTCCTCTCTTCACGGTCCTTTTCTGTTCACGTTGGCCCCTCCTCCTCACCTGCTACTCCCCTCCCCTTCAGGGTCTCCCAGGGCTCTGTTCTGGCCCCCCTCCTTTTCATCCTCTTCTTGGTCCTACTCACCTTGATCATACAGCAATCATGACTGTAGGCATATTACTATGCTGACGACATTATTCTCCTATTTTGCACTAAACCCTCTTTTTCCTGACCTTGTTCCCCTGAATCACTGCCTTGCACAGATCTCCATGTGACTGTCCTCCAAGTACTTACACCTCAACCCTGCTAAACTGGCTGCTATATGGTTTACTTTCGGTGTCCTCTGCCCTTCAGTAGCTCCCGTTCTACTTGACAACCATATTCCTCTCACTTCATCCTTTAGATACCTTGGTATGATTCTCAATTCCTCCCTCTCCTTTCATCACCATATTACCTCACTTGTGCTTCATTCGTTCACCACTCTTCATCAACTGCAGGCAGTGCATTCCATTCTCCCTCTATCCTCCCTAACAACACTTGTAGTACGCCTGTTTCTGTCCCATCTTGACTATTGTAATATCATTTTAGCCAATTTACCCCAGTATCAGCTCCACCATTTACAATTACTTCAAAACACAGCTGTCCATCTCCTCACTCACTTCTCATGCACAGACCACGTGACCACCCTTCTCATTCGCTTACACTGGCTCCCCCTTAGATTCCAGTTTCAATACAAAATACTTACCACCGTGCACAGAGTTATCCACACAGGTATGCCTCAATACCTTGCTGATCTCCTACACATGCATACCACTCCCCATGCCCTACGCTAAATACATAATGATCGTCTGTCCCTTCCATCACCGACCCATGCATGCTTGGAACTCACCCATCACTCTGCCTTCTTCTTTCTTGGACCAGCACTGTGGAACTCCCTCCAAGCTTCACTCTGTGCTGAACTTCCCAAGGTTTAAGGCAATGCTGAAGAGCTACTTCTTTGGCCTTGCTTTAGACCTCACCCCAACTCCGGACCAGGCTACTTTTTCTTTGTGTGTCTTTCTTTCTTTTGTTTTTCTGCACTGACTCACTGCCCTGTCTTCTCTACTTTCCTGTCTATGAATTGGCGTTCCTTTCCTACCTGTAGCAGCTTTTGCCTGGGCAGTTAATCAAATGTAAGAATAGAGATAATCCATAGCCAGGTCTCAAACCTATGACCCTTCAGCCATATGCACATGCCTCAGTGTGTCGAGCCACAGTATTGAGCATTACACCCACTGGAGGGTAGCATCACACCAAACCATATGCTTTATAATGAAACCTATTAACCATTTTAGTAGCCACCCTCTGACCAAACCATATGCCTTATAATGAAACCTATTAACCATTTTAGTAGCTACCCTCTGCACCGACTCCAACCTGTTTATATCCTTTTGAAGGTGTGGTCTCCAGAATTGCACACAATATTCCAAATGAGGTTACACCAAAGACTTATACAGAGGCACTATCACCTCCTTTTTTCTGCTGGCCATTCCTCTCCCTATACACCCAAGCATCCTTCTAGCTTTTGCTGTCACCTTTTCTACCTGTTTAGCTACTTTAAGATCAACAAACACAATCACACTCAGGTCCTGCTCGTCTTTCGTGGACAGATGCATGATCTTACATTTTTTAGCATTAAATCTCAGCAGCCAAATTTTCGACCATTCTTCAAGCTTAGCTAGATCCCTCCTAGTGTTATCTACACCTTCATGGGTGTCTACTCTATTGCAGATTTTGGTATCCTCAGCAAAGAGGCAAACATTACCCAACAGCCCTTCCATAATATCACTAACAAAGATGTTAAAAAGTATCGGATCAAGGACAGATCTCTGTGGCACTCCACTGGTAATCTCCTTCTCCTCAGAGTGAACTCCATTTATCTGTACCCTTTGTTGCCTCCCACTCAACCAATTTCTAACCCAAGCAGTAACTTTAGGGTCCATCCCAAGGGTGCTTAGTTTGTTTATAAGTCGCCTGTGTGGAACAGTGTCAAATGCTTTACTGAAATCTAAATGCACCACATCTAGGGCTCTTCCTCGGTCTCTGGTCACCCAGTCAAAGAAATCAATCAGGTTTATCTGGCAAGACCTGCCTCTGGAGAATACATTCTGCCTCTGATCCGGTAATCCATTGGATTCCAGAAACCTCACTAATTTTTCTTTCAGCAGTGTTTCCAATAATTTACTCACCACCGAGGTTAAACTAATCGGCATGTAGTTTTCAACCACATCCTTACTTTTGCTTTTGTGTAAAAGGACCACATGCCTCTCTCCAGTCCTCTGGCACCACCTAAAACTCAAATGAGTCATTGAAAAGGTCAATCAGTGGAGCTGCTAGAACATCCCCAAGTTCCTTCTGTATTCTTGGATGTATCTCATCTGGTCCCATCGCTTTATCCACTTTTAGTTTAGCTAGTTCCTCATGAATACAGTCCTCTGAAAATCGTTTGAGATGCCCCTCGCTTTTGTTCCTGTTTGTGAGTGTTGTCTGAAGTCCTGCTCTTGGCCCTTCATCTGTGAACACAGAACAGAAATATTTGTTAAGCAATTCCACTTTATCTTCATCAACTTCTACATATTCCTCCCCTTCACCCTTGAGTCTGACAATACCACTTTTGCTCTTCTTCCTCTCACTAACATATCTGAAAAATGTCATCCCCCCATTTTATTGCATTGGCTATTTCTTCTTCTTTTTGTACATTTGCTTTCCTGACTACTTTGCCAGCCTCTGTAAGTTTTTCCAAATATAGATGCCTGCCTTCCTCTCTCTATGATCTTTTGCATTTCATGAAGACCTCCCTCTTTTTCTTCACCTTTTCAGCTACCTCTTTTGAGAACCATAGCAGCCTCCTTTTCCTTTTATTTAGCATTCTAACAAAAAGGTTGGTTGCTCTTAAAATATCCCCTTTCAGGTTGCCCACTGTTTTTCTACATTCCCCAGGTGTTCCCTTCATGCTAACAATTCCTTTAGGTATTGGCCCATCTTGGCGAAGTTAGTTTTCCTAAAGTCTAAGACCCTCACTTTTGAATGGATTTTATCAGCCCTAGTCCTAGTACTGAACCACACTATCTGGTGATTACTGGATGCAAGATGATCTCCCACGATAACATCAGAAACACTTTCTCCGTTGGTAAGCATCAAGTCCAGTATGGCCCCTTCACATGTGGATTCTATGACCAGTTGCCTGAATAATTCTTCCTGTAAAGAATCCAGGATCTCCATGCTTCTAGATGACGCCGCAGCAGGGATGCGCCAATCAACATCCGGCATATTGAAATCTCCTATCAGTAGCACTTCCCCTTTCCTGGCAATGCTCGTATGTCTTCTATTAAATCTCTGTCCACATCTTCTCCCTGTGACGAAGGTCTGTATGTCACAACAATGCAAATGGATTTCTCTTTCCCTATTTCTAGTTTAACCCACATTGCCTCCTCTCTCCCTTTTAAGCCCTGTATTTCCATATATTTAATATTATTCTTTACATATAGTGCCACTTCTCCTCCCCTTCTTCCTACCCTGTCCTTTCTGAATAACGTATAGCTTGGTATAGTTATATTCCAGTCATGGTTGTCTGTGAACCATGTCTCTGTAACTGCCACAAAATCTAAGTCAGTCTCTCCCATTAAAGCCTTAACATCTGGGATCTTATTTCCCATGCTATGGGCATTTATAGACACTGTTTTCCAGATGTTGCCCCTTTTACCTATTTCTATAAAGGTATTTAATGTTTCACTTATCTGGGGGCTTTCTTCACCCATTCCCAATGAACCTAGTTTAAATCCCTCTTCAATAGGTTAGCCAGTCTGCTACTGAAGACATGTCGACTCTTCTGGGATATATGGACGCCATCTCTGCTCTGCAGCCCTTGGAACATAATCCCTTGGTCCAGGAAACCAAAACACTCTTGATGACATCATCCACGCAACCATGCATTTGTCTCCAGGATGCAAGCTTCTCTGCCTGCCCTTTACCCTCAACAGGGAGGATTGAAGAGAACATCATCTGTGCCCCTATCTGCTTCACCCTCTGTCCCAGAGCCATGAAGTCACTCTTGATACGCTCAGAGGGATACCTGGCTGATATGGATGAGCAGCATCAGGTAATAGTCAGTAGGCTTGATGAGTCTCAGCAAACTCTCTGCAACATCTTAGATTTTGGCACATGGCAGACAGCATATCTCTCTGCAAATCAGGTCTGATTGGCAAATGGATGCCTCAGTACCCCTCAGAAGAGAGTCACCAACCACCACTAATCTTCGTTTCCTAGAGGTCACTGATTCAGCAACTTTGGGGTGCTCGAGCTCTGGTTCTTCCCTTTCCTGGGATACCTCCACCTCCTCCACTTCCAGAGCTACATAATGGATCTTCAATTCAAGGGCTTAAGGAGTTGGATTGATGATTCTGCAAGCCTTGGTCCTTGGTCCTTCTGTAGGCTCCCATCCTTGCCTCTGCTGGAGAGCTTGGATGTTTCAAGAAGCATCTCATCAATGTACCTCTCACTGTCTTGAATGCTCCTTGGCCTTGCCATTTCTTTTCTGAGCTCCTCCACCTGTTTCCTGAGAGCTTCAGCATGTAGGCATCCTGCACATGGAGCCAGTCCTTCAACTGACATTGGGATCTCTGTCTGGACAGAGACAGAAGCTGTAACAGGGGCAACAGCTTTGGCAATATTATTTTTCCCAGCCATTGTTCAGTTGGTGGAGCTTTGGTACCTTGCTTTGAAATGGAGAGACCCTGTTACCTGCTGCTGCTCTCATATAGGCCACGAGTTTACATCACTATTATGCCTTCTCACCGATGAAAATTTTAAGTCTACTCGAGGCACCCTGTCACCCTGCCATGATGGCCAACTCACCCAGAGCTTTACACCTTAGCCTCCTGCCTGATACTGATGTAACCCACTTGTGAGGATGGGGTCAAAAATAGCCATCTGGCCAACACTGTACTCACCACAGTCCCTCATAAGCAGCTTCTCCCATCTTATCGCAACCTGTGCCAGCAACACAATGCTCTCAATCAGCACTGGTGCAGCCTGAAACACTGAGCCAGCCGGCACCAGCGGATCTGCGCAGAGAAATGCCCAGGGCACAAAGCATACCTCTTGCCCGCTATCCCTGGATTCAAGCACTGGCATCACGGCCTGTATGTTGAATGCATCCTTTCTCTCTGGAGCCTGATTTTCTTTTTAAAGATCCAGAAGCCCAATAACAAGTTATGTACATAAATATTCTAAATTTTAGCTACTGGCTGCAATATACAGGGTGGCCCAAAAAAAGTGAGAACATCTCGTAGCATATAAGTTATTTAAAAATTCAAAAAGACAGATGTAAACGATTGACAAATTAAAAAAAAGATGGCGACTGGAAATTGTCGAAATAAAGACGTTATATAGCTAAAAAAGGTAAATAAGTAAACTATTTAAGCTTTTAATTTACGAGATGTTCTCGCTTTTTTTGGGCCACCCTGTATATTGTTTGATTTCACCTCTCACAAAAGCAACCCAAGCAGGAAAACCAACTTCCTAATCGTGGATCTAGAAAAACAGGTTTGCATGCGATTACCCCTGAACAAAATTTCCAGGGAGTTTTCAGTTGTGGTCAACATTATTGGCAACTTTGCAGTTCAACCCCTTAATGTCCAATATCTCCTAAAAAGAAGTAGCCAGTGAAATGGCTTTGGACTATATGTGCACACATGTTTGTCACATAAAAGACTCAAATAAAACAAGACCAATTAAAAAAGGAATTAATAGGAAATAGTATAAAAACTTAGGCATTGCTAGGACCCTTATAAACAATTCAAATTAGTTTCAACAGAAGAACCACATTGCAATAAAATTAGACACACCTGTGATCAATTGTCTGTACTCTCAAGACTTGAATCAACCAATTTATTTATTTATTTATTTATTTATTTAACATTTTTATATACCGCACTATTCATCATCAGCGCGGTTTACATAGAACTACAAAACATCAGATAAGATAAGATACATATATCTGTTTTTACATGTAACAGGAAGAAAAACTTGGAAAACAGGGGTAATGATGACTCTAAGGTTTAAAATGGCCACATTCACTCCCTGTTCCATTTTCACAATGGTGAAAATAAGAGAGCTGTAGAGACTGTCAGAAACTCCATTATCACTAAACATCAGACTTCAAAGGGTTACAAGACCATCTCCAGACCTTGGAATTCCTGTGTCTACAGTTCGCGATGTTATTAAGAAGCTTTCTGCTCATGGAACTGTCAAGAACCTCCCAGGATGTAGTAGGAAGAGGAAAATTAATCGAAGAAGTCTTTGAAGGTTAATGCAAACAGTTGGAAAATCACCTCACACAACATCCAAAGAGCTTAAGGCTGACTTGGACCAATCTGGAGTGGTGGTTTCAACCTGCACCATATGCCGTGCACTAAATAAAGAAGGACCTCAAGGGCGAAGGCCAAGGAGGGACCCCACTGCTCAAAGACAGACATAGCAAGGCATGCCTGATCTTTGCCCAAACCCACCTTGAGAAACCACAGTCCTTCTGGGAAAATGTTCTGTGGACAGATGAAACTAAACTTGAGCTCTTTGGCAATGCAGACCAGCGATACATTTACAGGCAAAGAAATGAAGCTTATAAGGAAAAAAACATCCTTCGTAAAGTTAATTATGGTGGAGATTCTATAATGTTGTGGGGCTGTTTTGCTGCCTTAGGAACTGGAGACCTGGAACATAGTAAAGGAATCATGAAGTCCGAGAACTACCAAGGTATTTTGGAGCAAAATGTGCTAGCTGGTGTCAGAAAGCTAGGTCTAGGTCAAAGGTCATGGGTTCTCCAGCAGGACAATGACCCAAAACATACATCCAAAAGTACCAAAGAATGGTTAACAAGGAAAAAATGGACTTTTAAACTGGCCAGCAATGAGTCCTCATCTCAATCGAATGGTTCTCAAAAGAGCTGAAATCTGACATTGGTAAAAAGAATCCTGGAAACATTCATGAGCTGGAACAAATCACAGTTGACGAGTGGGAGAAACTACCAGCAGACAGATGAAACTTATAGATGGCTAAAAAAACGTCTGGAGGCTGTCATCATTGTTAAGGATTGTGCAACCAAATATTAGTAAAGGGTGCCATTAATCCTGTCCAGGTCATATTTTTGTTTTTTTCTCAGAAATTACTACATGTAAGCTGCATCTGTTGTTGTATACCTTTGAACACACTATTAAAATAATATGATGACATACAGTTGCAATATTTCCAATTATTTCTCAAGATATTGTGCACAAAATACTTAAAATACAACTGTATATAAACACCTGGGGTCTGATTTGGGTGGTGCTATTGCCGCGTCAGCACATAGCCCATTCTCCTTCCACCTAACCCAGA
This sequence comes from Ichthyophis bannanicus, assembly GCA_033557465.1. Classification (NCBI taxonomy): domain Eukaryota; kingdom Metazoa; phylum Chordata; class Amphibia; order Gymnophiona; family Ichthyophiidae; genus Ichthyophis; species Ichthyophis bannanicus. Next base: position 554,641,115 of record CM066033.1, read on the forward strand.
TTTTCAATGCCAGGTTCATATGCGGCCCCGGCATTGAAAATCCGGGTCTTGCCGCACACCCCGGAAGCTGCAGGAGCTAGCAGAGTAGCATCGATTTTCGATACTACCCACTTAGCCCTTGCACCTGAAAAACAGGTGAAGAAAAACCTCGCCTATCTATAAGGCACAGAGGGCTAAGTGGGTAGCAATGAATATCAGTGCTACCTGATTAGTCCTTTCCTCTGTCCCCGCTCCGCCCCAGAATGCCCCTAACTTGCTCCGATGCTAACCGCATAGCATCTGGGCGCGTTAGGGACATAGTCGGGATTTTTGAAGGGCACTACCCATGTAGGTGCCCTTCGAAAGTCTCGGATATGGCATTTACATTGATAAGTAGAATAGTAACCTGTGTAAATGCCTTCGAAAATCGGGCCCCTGAAGTCTACTCTCCCATCTCATAAGCCTGTAATCTTGTAAGAGCTCTGTTCAAGAGCCAGCTGCACTCACATTTACCCATGCTGTATATTCTTTGAAGGGTGGAGTAGAGGAGTAGCCTAGTGGTTAGAGCACTGCCTTGGGAGCCAAAGGACCTGGGTTTGATTCCCACTAGCACTCCTTGTAGCCTTGGGCAAGTCACTTAACCTTCCATTGCCTCAGGTGAATCTAAGTTATCAATGCCCCTGTTTATTGTACATTAACATGTTTAAGTTAGAATGTATCCCACTTTGACTAGTGGGGCATTAAAAAGCTCCTGTTAAATAAATATAATAACTCTTGCTTTGTTTTCCTCTCCCTCCCCCCCCAAAAAAAAATACATTTTTAGCTACTAACCTCTAATATAATGTTACATTAATATTCATTTTTTAAGTAATTAAACTGCACCACCTAACTGCAGTACCCCTGAAGGGAAGAAACTGCTGTATAGCTGGTAGCAGAATTGTCTGAATAAATTAAAGAATATATGTAGAACAAAGTATTGTGTGAGCAATGTTAATCCAGTAGCTTCACTTTTAGGTTATGCCGCTGTGACAATGTGTTTAGCAGGCCAATAAACAGGAAAAGGTTAGTTGAGCAATTCTTTGTGAAAAACGCATGTAGCAATATGTGCTTTCTTCAGAGGGAGAGAGGCTCTCGTCTTAAGTGTAAAATCAAATAAACCTTCCCCTGCTAATTCCAAGCACAGCAATATTTTTTCTCCCACATGTTTGTCAGTTAATTCGCTTCTTGTCCTGCTGTTTAAGTCTGTTTTTCTGCCTCTCACTCATGCATTCTCCCTGTCTTGGCCACTGTCCTGGCTTTGATTGGTGGAGGCACAGAGGCAGAAAGGGGGCCAACAATCTGTCTTCCTTTATGGAATGCAGCAGGCCAAGGCCCTGGCTTGCCCAGAAGCCTTTGGGAACCCAAGTCCCGCTCACTGTGACTTGTGTCACCACATGCTGTCACTGCACTGCTGCTTTCACTCTCAAATGTGAACTTTGTAATTCCGAGTGATTGTCTCTCATTCGTATTCCTAGGAGTCTATATTACTGGTGATAGCAATGATCCAATGATTTGCTTCCCGGGTCACTAGGTAAAGGTTATTCAGATTAAACACCCCCTGCCTTTGCAGTTTGTTACTTTTGTGTTAGAGCAATTGCTGCAAGGGACCCCCCCCCCCCCCCACTCCACATCGCAGGAATTCCCTCCACTCACCATGATTCTATTTCCTCACCCAGCGTTGTCAGTTCATTTTTTAACTTTTGCTAAAAATCTCTTAGAAAGTGGCTCACAGAATGTGCACCTCAAACTTGGCATAAGAAAGGGTAACATGATCGTCTTAAACCAGAATGGCTGTCCCTCGAACGAATGGAAAGAATGTGACTTTCACTCACATGGCAGCTTTTGGGAGGAACAAGGTAGCTCAGTTTCTAATGTGCCGATTAGATTGCTGGCTAAGGCTCCTGGTTTTCTCACTGACGTTTTCTTTGGCAATTGTAAGATCTATGAACTTAAGCACTCCTGTTGGCTTGCATTTTCCAGTACCCTAGTTTAGAGATTATATGCCCGTGCTTTCCAGGGCAGCCAGATCCCGTAAGCATTTCAAAAAGTACATTTCAGAATGAGTTACTTCTTGGTGGGAACTGCTGGTTATCGCTACCTATTAGCATCGCAAAGAAAATAGTTTCAATTCAAAATAAGAGTTGCATGCTGAGGAAAAGGAATTTTTCCATCTAAAACTGCAGTAAATCACGTCTTCTAAATTTGAGGGTGAATGAATGTTCATAGAGAAACTTGTTGTTGCTACTCAGGAAAATGTATTTGCTGCCAGTTAAAGTGGCACATTCGGGCTCATAAGGCACTTAGGCAGTGTCTCACATGGCTAGCGTTAATTGCCGCGCTAGGGCTGTTAGCGTAGTTTGACTCAGTATGCACACCCTATTAATCTGGATCCACTTACAACAAAAGAAAAAAGGAAAACTGAGCAGGAACAGCATCATAAATAATTTAGCTTAAGTGACTGCTGATATTAGGCAAGATACTGTGCTGCTTGGCTCCTAGAAGTCTGTCTGCAGCCAAATATGTCAAGTAACCCACGGCTATACCCTCGCCCGCTAGGAACCAGAAAAACAATATGGCTGCCTTTTAAAAAATGTTGTTGACGTGATCTTGTGGATTAAATATACCCCGTTGCCTTCAGTGTTGCTACATCCACTGACCTTTAATGAAGACAGAGAATTTATCAGAGACCCTGAGTAATGGGAAGAGATGGTGCTCACAGAACACTGGCATGGCCCTTCTAATGACGTGGGGAAATAATGTCAGAAATTTAGCCAGTGTCAGTAATTTTTTTATAGTGGATGTGTTCTGTTATTATAAGCATAAAATATGTTCAGCATCTTTTGTCTTTCCTCTCAGTCTATAGGGTGTATGACAGGATTAGCTGTCAGTTGGCCAGAATGAAATGTTAGTTTTTACTAACAATCATCGTATCGCATTACTGCTGCCAGTAAAAAAAAAAAAAAATCTTCCATTACTGTAAAACAATTTCTTTTGATGTCATCTTCTCTTAGTTCCGGTTGCTCCTTCAATGCCCCTTTTTCTAGCCGGCACCCAGGGGTCACGTACCTTCTGTCCTCCTTGGTATGCCAGTGGTTTAGACAAGCTCCTGGAGGAAACACATAAACCCTTATTAGCCATATTGACTTGGGAAAGCCAACACCTACCTATAGGAGTGAACAAGAAATGGATCTATTTCTTAGGATCCTCCCGGGTACTTGGACAATGCTGGAGACAGGATTCTGGGCTTGATGGATCTTTGCTCTCACCCAGTAAGGAACATCTTATGTTCTTACAGAAATTAAAAGAAGAAATCTACTAGAAGAATAAAGAAAACTGGGAAGCAATTGAACAAAGATGAAAAATGAAATATAAAAGATGAAAATAATAGGAGATAGAGATGCAAAGATTTGGAAATATTTTATTGAATTCCCTTACCGCAGTTGCAACTGAAAAGTGGGAGGGCTGATGCTGGTGAGGATGGATGAAAGGGGAGGGAGAAAAAATTGCCCCCTGTCTCCTCCCCTTCCAGTTCATACTGATCTGAAGGTAGGAAGAGAAACCTAATTCCCACCATTCCGACCTCTCTTCTTCTCGCTTCCTCCCGCCCTCCCCACAATTAAAAAGGAAAAATACACCTTTAGGGGGCAGTGTCAAGAGAGAAAAGAAACTGAGCATGCACAATTTAGTATTGTCATGATAATAAGCATCATGCATACTCTATGTTTACTATCACCACTGTATTAAACATGACATCAATCAAATTAAGGCAGTTTTAACATTAAATGTTATTGACTCATCTGGCAAAATATTTTTTCTGTGAATTTTATGGTAGAGGTCCCTATTTCTCCCTTTCCCATCTCAGTTCTAGGTTATGCACAATATATTAGTATTCTTAAGTCTCTCCTTATAGCATTCATGATAGAAACTAGCTTTTAAAAACACACTTTAGCTTAGTAAAGCTCCACTCAGCAGCTGTGTATTCTTTTTAACTTTACATTTTTCACTAATGGGTGTTTTTCAGTCAGGTCTCAAGCAACGCTGAACCTCTGGGAGCTGTCATGCATATTTGAAGCACTATCTCAATTAACTTTGGGAGTCTGGTTCAAACAGCGCATGTAGTGCCCTCAGTAACTTCAGAATCAATTGTACCTTCAGATCTCATTCATTGAGTAATTTGTAATTTTGATAACAGGGTGCTCCCAGAAATTGCAGCAGAAAAGTTCAAGTAAATTGAAAAATATTTGGACTTAACAGTAGCATTTTGAATTGCCATTGCTACTTGTCACATGTACTTCTTGAATGCATCACATACACGAAAGGTATGATTACCTTTTAGAGATTCTTCATAAAAGAACAAGATTCTTGTTAATACACTATATAGCATCATGCCTGAGGGTTGATACAGGATCTAAAAGGGAATCACTCAAAATCAAATTGTTTAGAACATGAGTTCTCAAACCCAGCCTTGAGGACTGCAAATAAGAACAGCAACCAAAATATGGAAACTAAGCCAGTTCTTGAATGTGTGCAAATATATCTGATGAGTATTCATTGTGGATATCCAGAAAACCAAGCCCATTGGTGTCTCCTGAATATAAGGTTACTAGATGTCCCTGAGTTTCAGGGATTGTTGCAGATTTAGAAGTAGCATCTCTGATTCTATAGGTTATAGCCACCTCCTGTCCCTGATTTCAGTGGGGACAGAGGCAAAGGACATTGCTTCTCCTTCATATCCCTCTAATGACAGAAGATGTAAAATTAACTTCTTTTCTGAAAAAAAAAAAGAGGAAGAATTTTAGAAATATATAGAATATTTATCTATATGTATAAAATACAGTTTAAGCGTATATGTACGTATGTGCGCTTACAACTCGAGAAGGGATGCTATTGTCTTTTTAAACTTTTGAAATGACTGAATGTTGCCTAGACAGGCCATTTTGAAATATATGGCGAAAAGATGCCCGAGAGGGAGGACCGCTGCCCTGCCTCTCCCAGCCCAGCTCAGCCTTGTCCAGGTGTCCCAGATTTTCTCTCCAGAAATCTGGTAGCCCTCGTCTTCTCTCTTCTTGCAGCAGAGCTAGATCTTGTGGTAAGAGCTATGAGATCTCGTAGATGTTATCGTGAGACTTGGTGGCAGGAAGAGAAAAGGTGCTCTTACACTAAGGAGTGCGCTTTGGTTGTGCAGCAAACATGTGCGACTTCTTGCAGATCAGATTGCTAGCAAGTAGCTGCAGTCCAGTCTTTCTCTAAGAATGAGTTCTTGTGTGAGCACTGACACTGTGCTGCACAGTAGTGTTCACATCATAGGAGCCTGACCTGTAGGAGTGGTGCTGACAGCTATCTTAGTGGAAGAACTGCACGTTGTGCCCTGTACGACTGAGGCTGGAGTAGGGTCAGTTTAAGAGCAGCGCTGAAGCCGCAGTCATTTAAAGCTCCTGAAGGGTTAAAGGGGTTGTAGCTGAGCCCAGCAGAGGTCAGCACTGATAGCTGCAGAGCCAGAGGGACCCAAATTAAGAGCAGAGATGAGCCAGTAAATTTAAAGGGGCAGCTCTTGGAACTCTATTTGGGAGCGGAGTGCATATGGGAGCAACAATGTTGCTCTGATTGTGAAGCTGACAGCTGCAGGGACTCAGCAGGAAAAAATAAAACTCTGTGCTTAGAAGTACAGGTACTGAGCTGTGTGAAGTCCGGGCTTTGTGAATGAAAGTCCTTGAGTACCCCAGGACTGAGACAGCATGAAAAATGTTTAAAATAAAGATGGATGTGTGATAGGAATAGAAGGAGGGGCAGCATATGAGAGGTGGGGAAGGATGAGTGCTGGGCTAGAAGAGGTGTGTATGTGGGGGGGGGGGGAAGAACCAAGGAGGGGGGATATGATCAAGAGGGATGAGAGGAGAATGAAATAGTTAGTTGGAATTAAAAAAAAATCAAAGAGAAACAAAAGAAATAGAATATAGGAAAGAAATGGGCAGAAAAAGAAAAAGCAGCAAGACAGAAAAATCTAGTGAAAAGACTAAGGGGTCTGTTTACTAAACATTCCTAACGTGCGGGGCCGTGCTAGTGTGCCTGTGCCATATAAGGAGTGGGCGGTTCAGGCAGAAAATAGAAAAAAAACGGTAGTAAGCAACCGGATGTGTGTGCGTCGCGCTAATGTGCGGGGGTCGACATTAGCGCGTGGAAAGGCAAAGTGGCACGCTGCTGAGTATACAAAACAACAGAGCCGTGGTACAACGGTGAAGACACTGACCGATGGTGCAGGGGCCATGGGTTCAATCCCCCAGTGTGCGCAACGACAAAGGTCAACTGAGGCAGTAATTGTAATGATTAACATTGTTTTAGGAGGCAAATTAATTTGGAACGGCATAAGGCGGCGCACAGTTATTTTTGGGCGGCAGAAGGCGGCGCACAGTTATTTTTGGGCAGCAGAAGGCGGCGCACTGGTCCCCTTGGGCGGCAGAAGGCGGCGCGCTGATAGGCACAAGGCGGCGCGCTGATGCACAAGCACAGGAACAGAGCCACAGCACAATGGTTACAACACTGACCAATGGTGCAGGGATCAGGGGTTCAACACCTCACAATGCCCAGTGCAAAATGCCTGCTGAGGCAGTATGTATTATGCTGTAGGAGGCTGTATAAATTTATTTTGTTATCACTACTAGCAAACGCACTCTCCCAGCATGTTAACATACGGCGGCCCATAAGGCACATGTTACAGTGCACTGTTCGCCAAGGCACCCTTGAATGACCCCTATGGGGCAGCATGTATGTTGCGACACAGGATAATGTATAGTGCACCCTATAGGGATGGCAACCATAAGGTGGCCTACAGGGCGCCCTATGAAGCACCCTCAGAGGCACCTAATGGGTATAGTAAGCTGAGGGTGGCCTGCCGGCATAGACATATGTACAGTAAATAAAAATAAAGCTGTGGACAGCCCTACCAAAGGGCCCCACTGTGGGTTTGAACCCATGACCTCTGGCTGCACAGGCAGTGATGTAACCATTGCGCTACAGCTCCATAGCTGTAAGCAGGCCCCTGGCTGGCTGCAGATAGCCTACATGTCACCTCACAGACAGTCTGCTGGTGTCAACAGGATAGGGTTAGGCCACCCGTACCCATGATGCACTGCACATGCAAATTAGCTGTCCGCAGATGGACACAAGATGGGGAATGCACCCCCACAGCACCTCGGCCCTGTTGGGGGAAGTGACCGGGTGCACCCACACAGCACCTTGGCCTAGTAGGGGGCACTGACCGGGTGTTTTACTGGCACAGAGTAGCCACACACCGTTACATCGTGCGGGTACTGTGCTCACCCTGAGTGTGCAATGAGGTGGCCAGGACCAGGTCAACAACACCTGCCATGGCTGCTGGAGTCCAAGCGGGCGTTCCAAAGCAGTGTTAATGTGTAAGATAGCTAGTTTCTGCACAAACACCATGGATATCCCTGTCTGCCGCCATCAGGCACCCCCCCCAGTGGCAAACATGGTCCCCATCAAGGGATCCACACTCTACCTCCCTGCAAAGGTGGCAGTAGAGGGCAACATCAACCCCAGTCCTGCTGAGGAACACCACCACCCCCCCCCCAGGCAGGCAGCTCCATACACAGCCATAACACAATAGCAGACAGACATAAGCCCAGGGTATGGTAAGCTGCACTCCACCACCAGATATTCCCCTACAGCAAGCCAACAGCCACTGCACCCTGCAAGCCATTATAGCAAGACATTTACCAGCTACAAACAGTCTGCTGGTTAGTCCATAGTGCATGTTCCCAATGGAGATGCATGCACCCAGAACTGGGCTGTCTGCATACACAGCAGGCAGATAGATCAGCGACTGGGCCCCAAAGAGAAACCCATATCTATCACATGAGAGAACTACTATACAGCACTATGGGGGTGCCTAGCCATGCTGTGGTCACTGCACAGTCAGGGTGAGCGTGATCCCCCAGAAGGACATGCTTTGGCCACCCTGTCTGTGTAGGTGGTGGCCGGACACTACAATATCCCAGCCAATGTCCCTGCCAGGGCCCTATGCCCAGTGCAGATGCATCCTGGCCACGCCACCCTGCCCTGGCTATACCCATGGTACCTTGCACCTCATTATGCACATTGACTGGCCAATACTGGCAACAGTGCTGGCAGTGCGGGCTGTTGAAGGGGCTTGCAGCCAACACCCACTGTATAGACAGACACACACTTCCACACCTCTGCCATCATGGTGCTACGATTGAGGGGGTAAGTAGCCTTGCCCACCAAACCGGTCCTGAGCACGGCAAGGCATGGATATGGTACGCATTACAGCTGGTGGTCACTCCCCAGGGTGGTAAGCACCGTCAGAGGCCAGGCCTGGAGCATGCCCCGCAAACACCTAACAGATTGTTTGGATGGGGTCAACTAGCAGTATGTACGTAACGTATGGATAACTGCCTGCCTGTGCTCCTAGCAAACGTCTCCGAGCTGTGTACCGTATACCTCAGGTGTAGGGTGACATTGGTAAGTTATGCAAGTGCTCGTTTTGGGTGCTGCATGCACGGTCCAATGTTCTGCCTTTCCAGGAGACATTGGCCAATGGGGCCTGTGGGTGTGGGTGTGTCTGCCCTTGATGGCTGCTGCTTTACTGCACAGATTCCCAACTCCAGTCCAGGTTTGCATCACACTGTTCGGGTTTTCCTGCTATCCCTCATGAATATGCATGGGCTACATCTACATGCCATGGGGGTGGTGCATAGATATACAGCACAGGCATATGTATGAGTGTCAGCATGGAACTTGACTGGTGTGTGGCCCACCAGGACTGCATTTGGGTGATTCTGCTCTAGGTACTGCCCCTGTTCATGGTGTCTGTGCTCAGTGGGGTAAAAGATAGATGTCTTACCATTGCATATGTCCCCGCCATGAAAGGTGTGTCCTTACTATCACTGTTTAGTTGTGGGAAAAATATGTGGGCAGGATTGGCAGTAGCCCCAGCTGGGCTTTGAACCTGTGACCTTCTGTTCTTGTATGCACTGTCTGTGTGCACTGCACCACTGTGTAGCCACAGATTGGTTGGATTCCCTGGACTGTCCATGACTGTGGATCCGGCAGGACCTGTCTGTTGCAGTGGACTGTGCCAGCCTGCACATGGCTAGGCCTCTGTCTTCTGTGGTTAGCAGCCACTGCCCCCTGCACCACATGTACTTGTCCGCCAACATGCTGGCATGAACTTCTCTCAGAAAAAGCAGTTGACCTGATTGCAATGTGGCAGTATGGGACTGCATTTGGGGGACTTGGCTGTAGGTAATGCCCATTGTTGTGGTGTGTATGCGGTGTTGGGTAAAATATGGGTGTTTTCCCCATGCATACAGGGGTGTCTGCGCTATCTTTATTTAGTGGTGGGTAAAATATAGGGACTGGGCTGGCAGGTGCCCCAGCTGGGTTTTGAACCTCTGCCCTCTGGTCCTAGAGGTAATGACTCTGTCCGCTGTACCACACTTTGGCCACAGAGACAGTGCAGCCCCTGGAGGCAGTAAGCCTGGCAGGATGGAGTCACAAACCCTGCTCTACGCAATTCTACTGTGGGCATATGCACCCTGTCTGGTGACAAACGTGCACATAAACCCCGGAAATGACCACGGAAAATGTGGGACAAAATATCACCACGCTGGGCAACAGTGATATTAATGGGCAACCATAGCAAACACTCCCAGGAAAGCTCCAATACGTGGCAATGTTTTTTGGAAGAGTCTCCTCTCAGTAGACCCTTCCAAAAGTCATTTCTTTTTTCTGGAGCTTTGCTGGGTGTGATTTCTGTATTTGCCCATCACTATAACTGTTCCCCAGCTGAATTACTATTTTTAATAGTTCTGTTGTGGTCATTTTCTATTTTTATTTTCGCTTTTGTGCTGTGCACATATATCACACTGCTCACGTTTTGCTGGTGTCCCGGTTTTCCTGTACATTGCTGACGGAAATGGTTTCTCTTCCCTTTAAATGCTTTCTACCGCGAGTGTTTCACTCGCGGTAGTTTTTACATGCAAATTCGGGCCCGATACTGTGCGAGGAGCCTCTCCCCTCCCACTCTCCACCCATTGACCCCGTCCCTCCGCCCCTCGGGAGCCTTCCTCCGCCCTCAGAATGCCTTTCCACGCCTCTATCGGACATTTGCGGGCCGGGTACTTTTGCGGGGCACGTTAGTGCGGCGCGCAATTGTGCGGGGCCCAAGCGCACTTGTGCGGGGCGTTTAAGAGCGTTTCTGAGCGTTTGAGTGCCGCGTTTCCGTGCGCTATTGTGCGGCACGCAATTGTACGGCTTTTAGTAAACATGCCCCTAAGAGAATAGAATGGAAAACAGAAAAAGAAATCAAAGAAGAAGAAAAATAAATAAGGAAAATAAAAAAAAATGAAAAAAAATAGAAGATCAAGAATTGCAAAGATTTGAAAATGTTTTATTAAATCTTTCTGCTAAACTGAATAGGTGGGAGAGCTGAAACTGCTGGGGTTTACCCCAGTGAGGAGTAGGTATGTTTGTGCCTTAACATATAGGAGTGACTGGAAACAGGAACAAAAGTAGTTCTGCTTCTCTTTTTTCCATGTTGCATTAGAGTCCGTCTTCTTGGGGTTACCAGTTCAACTTTTCTCTGCACATTTCTAATTCTAATTTATTACTTATTTTGCACTTGATCATAAGCTCTGTCCGTGATCTGCATTGCATATATGTGACTGAGATGAGTTGTTCTGCTGATGCAGTTTTTGTGTAAAGAATCCTGTTTTTTCTGTTTCTCCCCCCAAAAATAAAAGAAAACTGGTGTTCTAGGCACTGGTGAAACATTTGCAAATTCTGTCGTTTCATATGATCTGTGGTTGGTTGTGGGGTGTGTGGTTACTGTAGGGGGGGGGGGGGAGTCACAGTCACCCTGCCCCCTAAAGTTGGCTCTGTATGTGAGAACTGGCACTTTTTTTCCTAGGAAAAAAGCACTGGCGACATTTATCCAGATAATGTATCCAGATAGTGGCTGAACATTGCCGTTATCCAGGTAAGTGCCGGCTTTATCCAAGCTCCATCCTCGGACTGTCCCGGCATTATACAGATAGTGCTCTGGCATTATACAGATAGTGCTGCGACAGTCAGAGGAAATATTCAGCAGCACTATACCTACAGCACAGCTGTGTATCTTGCCAGTTGGCACGTACCCTGTTAACAGATATTGCTACTCGGATAAATGCTTTTCAATATTGGCCTCTGTTTTTTGTGTCAAGATGGATTTGCTCTTTTTATTATTGCTTATCTTTTCTAGCTTTTCTCACAGTTTTTCATTGTTCTATTCTTTCTTTTCTTACTCCATCATCTCATTATCATATGTCCAGGGCTGGCCCATCCACTAGTCAAACTAGGCGGTCGCCTAGGGTAGCAGGCCCCAGTGGCCTGCATCAGCCCCCCTCCTCCCAGAGAAGCAGCAGTTCATCGCCACTTGGCCCACCATGCTTCCCCCCCTCTCAGCATCCATCTTCTCAGCTGGGGGAAGAGGGAGACATGGCAATGCCTCCACTGTATCTGGCTTTAAAGTGCCCGCACTAGCGCGCTCATGGCTTGATAGTCGTGTCCCACTTCAACGTAACCTCTTACTGCTCCTGCCCCCTCCAACAGGAAGTTGCATCAGAGAGGGGCAAAAGTCCAACAGGAAGTTGCATCAGAGAGGGGCAGGAGTGGCAGGCCCTGAGCACGCTAGCATGGACATTTTAAAGCCCGAGGCAGCGGAGGCATCGCCATGCTGTCGCCCTCCCCCCAGGTGAGAAGACGGATGCCGGGGGGGGGGGGGAGGTGGCAACATGGCGGCATCACAGTCTTCGGGGAGCAGCATGGAAGGTCTACCTAGAGCAGCAGAAACCCTCGGGCTGGCCCTGCATGTGTCTCCCATTTGCCTCCCTCTCTTCTTTTCTCCCCTCTTCCTATCACCTCTTCTGCTCCCCCTCGTTTTTGTTTTGTTAGAATCAAATTGATCGTGCACTGAGAAAAGAGCTGGAAAGCAGAAGCGTGATCATGTGTTTTCCATAGCATATTTCCTTCCTACCCATAGTTCTAAGGTTTCCACTAGACAGGAAAACAAATTATAAACCCCCTAACAAAGCTGGAAAAGAGAAAAAAATCAGTTGTATGACTGAAAAAGAACAAAATACCAAGACATATTAATAACATTGTGAACACCCAAAATTGCAGATAATGATAGTTCTGTGATCCATGCAAGAATTATGAGATATGCTTGTCTGACTGTTGCAGAAGGGAAGACCCCGCACTCTGCTAGACAGCGGTGTTAAACTGATCCAGCTGGTGTACAGTAGTTTCCAGTCTAAAATAATCACTGCTGCAATCCACAGCATGAATCAGATCCCAGCACTCCCAGACGGACTGCACAACAGTTGACTTCCTGGTAACAATTATAATATAGTTATTGGTCTGACCTCATGAGTTGCAGGCAGGACCCTGTCAGTGAACATGGAACAGAAGTCGAACACACAGAGATGTCACAAGGAAGCATCCTGTAGACTCGCTCAAACCTTTCCAAGAAAATTGAGAACCTAGAAGCATGGGGGAGAAAAGAGAAAATCCAGCTCAGCATTCTGGAAACTTGAAAGCAATAATATTAAGAATAATGGACTTGTGTGTTTCCCAGTGAATGGTGAATGCATAACTCACTCTTCCTTGTATTTTTGACATTTATGCAGGTAAGTTTGGCCCAATTAACCCATTAAATGGCCAAATATTCCGTGTATGAAAGAAGGTCGTGTTAGAGGAGGGGGTGAAAGGAGCAGGAAACCATGAGGAAAATATTCAGAAACACTTCTCCAGATAAGTAAGGGAGGAGGGGCCTAGTAGTTAGGATACAATATCTCAGGCTGGAAAGCTGGGGGTTTCAAGTGCCACCTGGGGGCAGCAATCTCCAGCCAGAGGGACTGGGGTTTCTAGTCCTATAGGCACTCCTTGTGGCCTTGGGCAAGCCACTTAACCCTCAGTTGCCTCAGGTACACATAGATTGTGAACCCTTTGGGGACAAGGGAATGTATCCAATACCTGTTTGTAGTGATTACATAATGTAAACTGCTTTGATTGAAGGATAAGGTGGTATAGAAAACTGGTCAAATAAATAAATAAGTTCTTGCTGTCCGCGTAAGTGCTGTTGGCCAGTGATATTCAGTGGGACTCTCAGAAAAGTGCCGCTGAATATCTTATAGCCTCTTTTGGCATTATCTGGATAGTGCCAAGTGGTCCATGAATAGAATGGGGAATTATCCGAATAGCAGCAATATTTAGCGCCGTTATCCAGATGACTTAGGACAGCAGAAAAGGCTGCTCTAACGTATCCCGATAATTACTCAGGTAATGGCATTGTATACCCCTGCCAGATGGATAATGCTGCCGGTCACCGCATTGTCTGGACATTCAGTGCATTGGTGCTGAATATTCAAATTTGTTTTGACTGCTGTGGCTGACGCTTGCTAAAACTGTGGAAGTTAAATAGCTACCTGTATTCGTTTAGTGGCAATATTTAGCTACCAAAAGGATAGGTTATCCACTGAAACTATGCCTACCAATAGCAGGCCTACATTAACTGGATAGGAGCTGGTGATGGTCCTCACTTAGATATATATTCGTTGGCACTAAGGGGGTCATTTTAAAAGCCTTAATCATGACTTTGATGACCAAAAACATGCATGTAGGCAACCAAATCACAGAGACGTTTTACACATGACTTTTTAGGACATCTCCACTGCAGGGACATCCAAGTAGGTAGGGGGTGTGGGGAGGTTCAGTGGATTTAGACACCCCGGCCTGATTTGAAATCATCAGGCCATCTGCAACCCTGTCCAAGTTTAGATTTGTTTCAAGGATGAATAGGCGCTGGGAGAATGCTTGTTTTGGCCATAAAACATCCAGAGGGTGTAGAGAACATGATGCTCCATCATACCCAGTGTTCTCCACAATCACAATAGTAGCGGTGGGATTTGAACCCTGGTCCTAGCCTGCTATTAGGCTATTCCTAGAAATCCCTGGTCAAGGATGCTATCCTGGAGATGTCTACGTAGACATCTATATTAGGTACGCCCACGTTTGTGAAATTGTGCCTGAACTTGGACGTGCCTGCTTTTTTTTCAGATGCTCTGGCTTGGACATCCTTTGTAAAATATACCTTAATGTAAACTGATAGTGACATTCTCTTATATATCGTGCTATTCTGCATCAGTGTGGTTTACATTGAACAAACTGAAATTACATTGAACAGGGCATTATAACTTGGAGATAACTATTTTACAGGGAACATGGGCTATGGAGGGTTAAGTGGCTTGCCCAAGACCACAAGGAGCACCTGTGGGACTAGAAACCTCAGTCCTTCTGGCCCAAGGTTGCTGTCCTGCTAGTGGGATTTGAACTCCTGACCTTCTGGCCTGAAGTACCTTGCCCCAGCCACTAGGCCACTCCTCCACTCTACATATGAAGTTAAGTACTGCAGCCGGCACTTCAACTTTACATGGTTGCTGCCTGGCTGAATAGTGTATTTTTTGAAAGTTATGCCCATTAAAAAGGTACATACTCTGTTCATGGGGTCCTTCTTATTGCAAAACATTGTGTAATATGCTTTGGGAGTATGAATTATTATATTTATATTAACAATACATTCTTGCCTTTTTTTAACAAACGTATCTACTTTTCATACTGTTCTGAGTCCTCAGGGTTCAAGATGTGCTTACACTGCAGCTATCCACATGCCTGAACTATATCATTTTCCATTCCCAATTGCGGCAGTGCTTGGTGTAGGAACCTAAGCAAATGATGAGAGTCACTGACACATTCACATCTGAAGATAAGGCTTTCAGGGTTTTGAAAGCTCATGTATATTTTTGGCTAATTCAAGCCTTGACAAATTTTCTTAGGATTTAGGAGCCAGATCAAATATCTAGGAGCCAGACTTACAATTATTTATTTATATGTCTATGCACACCCCCAGTCATGCACCTCAGCTGGCAGGGGCTGGAAATGCTGCCGACACTGTGTGACCTTTCCCATGCTCTGCTTTGCCTTTAGACATACTTTTTGGGGGTGCCGTCATGAATGTACTGTATACATGCTCCAACGTATACAGACGCTCACTCATTTGACAAGTGGATGCTATGATTGCTTTTCCCTAATGTAATGGGAGAAAATAAAAGCTTTTCAACCTATTAGGAGCACGATATTTTCTAATAAGGCAGGTCTGAGGCAGACATGCTGGAGAGAGGGACAGCCAGTATGGGATGTGATCACCATGACAGAGCTGTGCTGGGGTTCTGCGCTTTTCTCCCTTTGTGCTGTGTGTGACTGCAGTCCCTTTTTGCTCCACACCGCACAATTCGGCTCACTGTTAGATTGAGGTGAGGTGCAGGAACCTTAAACTGGTCTCGTGATCTAAGCCTCATGAAACCGGAAGTTCCTGAACTGCACAGCTCAAACCAATGGTGAGCCAAACCATGCGGTGTGGAGCATAAGAGAGTGCTGTTTACTTCAGTAGCGGCAGTGACCACAGTCTTGGTGTGCGCTCAAAGCTTGCTGTGTCCCTCCCTCTCTGATAGGAATTTGGGTCAGAGGAGGCAAGACCAAGCACTCTATGAGCATGTGTGCAGTACTCCAAGACCCACAAATGTGCTGAGGTTCATTATGCGGCAGTAACTTCAGGTGGAGGGCGGACAACAGAGTTAGGGCAGTGGTGGCAACATAAGAGGGGGAAGATGCTGGGCACCTTGGAGGGAAGAGAAGAGGAGATGCTAGGCACGTGGGAAGGAAAAGAGGAGGGGAGATGCTGGACATAAGGGGAGGGGGCAGGGAATGGGAGATGCTGGATACGAGGTGGGAAGGGAAGGAAAGGAAAAGGAGGATGCTAGACTATGGAGGGAAGTGCTGGATACAGGAAGGTAGGACCATACCTAGCCCTGTGCAAGCGGTGTGGCCGCACAGGGCGCAAAGGCTTAATGGGTGCATTTTAGCTGTCTTCCGTTGCCTGCCGCCGCCACTTTTTCTGCTCTCAGCGGCGGCAGGCAATGGCAGGACAGCTGAAATGCGCCCCTTAACTACGGCTTGGGAAGCAAGATGAGTCTGCCCCAGCTGGCCTTCAATATCAACCACTTTAGCAGTAAGATCCTTCTGAACCAACTCATAAGACTTCAGTTGCTGGCCAAACAATTGAAATTGTTGCAATATCGACCGTAATTGTAATGTGGTAGTTTGATGCATGGATGAGAAGGCATCCCACAAACTATCAAAAGTAACCTTCTCCAGTCTTACCGTAGAATGCTCTGGAACAGTCTCACCAAGCTGAAATAAATCCTCAAAAGAAAATGGAAACACAGTCCCTGCGTAAGTTGAAGGAGGCAATAATCCACTTTCTCGGACCTTCTCAACGCCTGAAGTTAAAACCAGAGGCCCCAGCCCCGATTGATCTTCTCCGGGACTGGATAGCTGTGTTAGAGATCTCTGGAGTGTGCTCTCTTTCTCCACCGCACCCGCTACAGCAGTCCCTGCTAGAATCTCCCCCTCTGGTTGTACAGGCGGCGTTCGGGACTCCGGGCTCAACGACACCTCTAGCCCCTCGGCTTCGGGAGACCAACCTTCCGTCCCACCGGAGCACAGCGGACGTCCAGGAGCTACCACACCCTTCACCGCGGGCTGCACGAACGAGTCCATGGTCCCGCTAACCGCTGGTTTCTCTGCAGTGGAATTCCCGTCCGCTGACAAGGACGCCAGCTTCGTCTTCCTTTTCCTACCTCCATGTGGCATTCGGAGGCACGTTAACGAGAAGGCAAAAGGTAAAAAGGAAAGAAAAGGAAATTAGCACTAGGGTAACTCCAGAGCGATGTCAGCTGCCGTACATGACCAGCGCCATCTTGCCACCTTATTGAGGACTTGTGGGCCTTGGAATCTAATGTTCTCCTCTGTTTAGTTCTCCCCTATAGATGTGGAGACTTTTCCCTTTTTTCTTTTTATTCTTTTCTGATGCCCTTTCTGTACAAGTTTTGCTTCTTGTAAATTTGTTAAAAGTTGTATAAATAAAGAAATAAAAAATAAAAAAATGTGCCCCTTAAGCCTTCTCGCCGGCATGCTAAGCAGATCTTTCCCTCCCTGGGTGACTTGCACATCGGGCGTGCCTCTTCTCTCCTGCCACGGGTGGGGGGGGACGCGCCTGATGTGCAAGTTGCACAGGGCGCAATCTTCACGCGGTACGGCCCTGCAGGAAGGGGTAGGAAAGGGGATATACTGGACTATGAGGGGGGGGGAAGGCACAAGGCTGAAGGCTCACCGAGGGCATCAGATACCCCTGAGCCAGCACTAGTTTGAGAATGTCTAGTATCGAAGACTAGAACACTGCTGCTTCTTCAGCTGTCCTCAGGTGGGTGAGTTTGTTAGCAGACTGACAGGTAAATTAACACTCATGTGTCTGCACTCCTCATAAACCTCCTGTGTCTCACACCATCACCACTGCTGGCTTAATAAGAAAATCTAGCTGAAGATTTCACGTTTTCTTTCCTCCCTTCCCTCTTTCCTCTTCCACTTCAGCTAGCAGCACCAGTCTGCACTTCAAAATGTTCAGGGTAAGATGAATGGATGATGGTTAAGTTAGATATCCTTAAGACTCCTAAAAGAGGCAGATTTTACAGTTTCTTCTTGAGGTCTTCCGCTTTATTTTTGCCCTCATGGAATTTTTTTATTCCATATGATTTCCCACCTTTCTTGGAATAAATTTGTATCTTTTATAAGCACTGTGTTCTCTGTGTTAAAAAAATACCCTCTGAGAGTTTAGTCTCCGGTTGTATTCATATGCATGCACAAAAGCCATTCAGCAACCCTATCATTCCAGTTTGTTTGCACAATTAAAACTGCGTCAAAGATCCTTTCTAACACCATAGCATTATTAATGTTCCATCTGCAGAATCACTTAAGACAAACAAGGCAAAATGAATTGGTGGTATAATTGCCTACTGTAAAAATAAATCTTACTGTTTTGAAATATTATCTTTGGTATTGTTTTGTTGACTTACTAGACCTCAGAAACCAAGCTTAGCAAAATTACATCCAACTTCAGGCTCCTGTATTGCCAGCATTCATAAACAAGGAAAAGGCAGACGTTTGCTTCTTTGGGGCCCTTTTTACTAAGGATGTGCATTTACCGCACGGTTAGCAGCAATACCATTGAACAATAAGAGAACCCCTCATGGGTTAATTGTTGGGAGGCATACCCGGCATGCTCCCAGTAGCTAGCACATGATAGGGAATGCTGACATGCAGCCAACTTAATGTAGGTGCACCTAACAGCATCCATTCCCCACCCCATTGCACAACGGCTGATTACGGTTTATGGTTGCCAGTTGCTGCGTGTTACAACACATGGGAACCAGTTACCAGGCTTCAGTAAAGGGGGTCCCTTGCTAACATAGCACACAGCTCTAGTTGCTATGCTGATCCAGAAGGGAATTTGAAGAGGCTGTCATATTTCAATAAAGGGCCAATAAAAATGATATAAAAGTAGAAGGCTTCCCAAACTTGCCCTAAGGACCCTCCCTGCCAACTGTGTTTTAGGATACCTACAATAAATATGTATGAGGTTATTCATTTAAAACACAGAATATGCAGTTTTATCTCATGCATATTCATTGTGGATGTCCTGAAGACCCAGTTGGATTAGAGTCGCTGGACCAGGTTTAGGAAGCCATCTGTTGTAGAACATGAACTTTGGAGACCATCATATCTGAAAAGCTCATCCACTGCATCTTTTCTATTGGTCCAGCAAACAGAATCTCAACTATGGCATGCCGGCATTATTTACCAGCTGCTGATTAATGAACCAATACCATCTTCTTTTCTATCTATTTTTATCTTAGTCACACAATTCTTTTTGTTTGTTTGTTTTTCTAGAATAACCTGTGCTGGTCTTTTAAGAAATACTGTGATCTGGTGGAATAGTCAAGACTGATGTTTTGGTGGGGTTTGAGGGTAACATGGACAGGCACTAGGCAATCTGGATATTGATACCACCTTCAGTTCTCCTTTCATTGGCCTATACCACTGCCACTGACTGAGAGGGTCCCACTCAAGTGTCTTTATAGAGAGATGAGCATGCCACGATCCTTCCAGATCCACCCGTGGCTATGCCCTGCTATGACCACATCAGGATTTCTAGTGTTCTAGTTCTCCAGCACTGCAAGGACTTCAAGGTTTCCCTCTGGCTTTTGTTGTTCACCTCTTCTTTGCACTCTCAGTTCAGCTCTGCTTAAAAAGCTATTTCTCTTTACTCCTGAAGGAATCCTAAGACAAAACACATTTTTGAATACAGTGGAGGTCATTCTGAGGCATGAATAGTGGGGATGGATGTCCCGTTGGGACGGTTGTGCGGGGACGTTATACAGGGGTGGGGGAGGGCTGGCAGAGAGTGAGTGGGCAGTGGGTGGTCGCCGGCCCTGGACGTACAGGGCCGATGCTAATGTTGGCCCTGTATGTCCAGGGCTGGCAAAATGGCCAGGGAAGTTATTCCAGCCCCAGGGTGAAATAACTTCCCTGGATGTTTCAATTTTGCTGCTCCGGGGAGTATTAGGGGCTGGGGGAGCAATGTTAATTCCCCGCAGTCTGACCTTGGCCTTAGGAGGCCAGATCAGGGATCGGGCTGCGGGGAATTAACATTTTGGGCAGGCGACCGGCATTGCGGCTTTTAAATGGAGTCACGGTGTCATGGCAACATGATGCCATGACACCGCAGCTCCATTTAAAAGCCTGGCTGAGTTAGCCAGGCAGTGTCTGTATGTGCAGGCCAGGACTGAATCGCACTCCTTGCCTGCACGTACAGGCTTGTTCATGATTCTGATCCTGCGGGGCTAGACGTGCCCCGCAGGACCAGAATCACGATCTCCTTTGTATGTCTAGGTCAGCCCAGACGTACAAAGGAGATATACGCCGGGATCGGAATCAGGCTCATTATGTTTAAATTCTGATATTTTATTTATCAAAACAGCACAACAAAATCACTGTCTTTCAGAGATAATTACTTTATATGCTGTTTTACTCAGAAAACAGAATTTACATTTTTTGGCATATAAATTCTCCAAGAGTTAATCACTGCAACAGAACAACATTAGGCAGTGAACCAAATCTTCCAATTCTCACTCCCCACCCAACCTCTAGCACTGCTTTTTCCATGAAAACACTTCTATTAGATGTCCACTAAATAAGGTGTTACAAAACAAAGACAAAGATTAAGAAAAAAAATAAAACTGGTAAAGCTCAACAAAATGGCACAAAAAGACAGAAAAATGCTGTATATTGAGCAGTATTCTGGCAGAATCTGCTGGTAACTATCCCTCTACTATGAGGGCCAGATTTAAGATTTTGACGCCCATAGACAGGACTGGAAAGAGCTGAGCGGGGAGAGATTGGAATGCCAGGGTGACACACCTTTGAAGTACATGTCCCCAAACCAAAGGGCAGCAGGCCCCTCTTTAGCCCCTCTTTAGTGCCTTTGAAATGTCATACTATAGGCAGTTTCCTAAATTGCCTATGCCTACATCCAGGCCAGACTTTTGTCCATTGGTACCAACCTGATTCCTACTTCTGGTATCCCTTTTAAGTCTATATCTTCTCAGGGCCCTTATCTGGATACCCTCAGTTCTTCACACTCTGAAAAACTCTAGGCAAAATGGAACTCCACAACCATATTGCAGATCACATCTGGCACTATGCTGAAATATGCAGTATCACTTCTTTCCCTGGTCCTAAAGTGGAGAAATACCTAAATAATCCACAAATTAGTATCTTTGAGGAAGGCACGAAGTAGGGAAAAATACTTAGCCTCCCCAAAAGACCAAAATTCTGAAATTTCTCAAAATACTCCTCTCTGAGTGCCAGGGAAGTACTGGAATTCAGTCTCTCACACACCAGACGGGACTTCCCAGTTGGTCAGGGGGTACACTATATTGGTTCCTCTCATCTCCTGAGGTAATCACAACACCTTGGTAGCTGGACTCTCCCAGGTATCTTTTGGCAGAGTGTTGGTATGCACCTGCTGTTTTCAGTAGCCATTACCCACTGGCTCATCATAACACATCCTCCTCATGTCTGTCTACCTCTCCTACCTCTTCTCTCAGTTAGGCTTATCCAGTCTAGTGGAATCCCCGCTCTGTTTCTTAGGCCTAGCTGGTCATCCAGAGAGGCAGCTCTCCTGCTGCTACCACAGCACTCTTACCAGGATAGCAGCTTCTCCCTCCTAAGCACTAATCACTAGGGCCTTTATAGTTCCCTCCAAAATAGAGATAAAAAAGTCCCAACACAAGTTAATGGAGAAAGAGCCCATCTTTATATCACCTTAAGCACATCATCATGGATGTGAGATGGATCCTTGAAAAGACAAAATAATACCAGAAGTATATCTATATGTGTTTCATTGTTTACAAGGCTTTTGACTGTGTAAACTATGAGAAACTCTGGGCCACATTAAGAAGCATGGGCATACCAGAACACCTGATCATTCTCTTGCATAACCTTTACATTTATCAGGAAGCAACAGTTTGAATTGAATTAGGAGAAACAGAATGGTTTAAAATCAGCAAATGTGTACTACAAGGCTGCATACCTTACCTCTTTAATTTATATGCAGAACAAATCATCAGAGAAGCAGGACTGTATGAAGACAACCGAGGTGTGAAGATTGGTGGAAGACCTGTCAACAACCTTCACTATGCAGATGATACCACAATATGGGCTGAAAGTGAAGACAATCTGAAATATTTGCTTCTCAGGATTAAGGAACATAGTCTTAAATTGTGCTTGCACCGTAACGTAAAGAAGACAAAGATTCTGACAACTGGCAAAATCAATAAATTCATTGTTGATGGAGAAGAAATTGAAATTTTAACCTGCTTTGATCAATAATCAATAAAGAAACATAAGAAAATAAGATATGTCATACTGGGTCAGACCAAGGTCCATCAAGCCCAGTGTCCTCTTTCCAACAGTGGCCAATCTAGGTCATACGTACCTAGCAGGTTCCCCAAAAGACACAGGTTCCACAATGCTTGTATTGGGTCAAACATTGATATCCTGGGTCCCTTTTTAATAATGGTTTATGGACCTTCCCTCCAGAAGCTTGTCCAAACCTTTTTTAAACCCAGCTACACTAACAGCCTTTATTACATCCTCCGGTAACAAATTCCAGAGTTTGATTACACGTTGAGTGAAAAAATATTTTCTCTTATTTGTCTTAAATACTTTGCCCTGTAGTTTCATTGCATGTCCCCTAGTCTTTCTATATTCTGATAACATAAACAATCGAGCTACGTTTACCCATTCCACTCCATTCTCCCCTCAACTGTCTCTTTTCCAGGTTAAAGAGCCCTAACCTTTTTAGCCTTTCTTCATAGGGGTATCCTTCCATCCCCTTTACCATTTTGGTGGCCCTTCTCTGAACCTTTTCTAATAACGCTATATCCTTTTTAAGATACGGCGACCAAAATTGCAGACAATACTCAAGGTGGGGTCGCACCATGGAATGATACAAAGGCATTATAATATCCTTTGTTTTATTTTCCATTCCTTTCCTTATGATACCTAGCATTCTATTTGCTCTTTTGAACGCTGCTGCACACTGGGCCGAGGGTTTTAACATGTTATCCACAATGATGCCTAAATCTTTTTCCTGGGTGGTGGTTCCTAATGTGGAACCTTGTATCATGTAACCATAGTTTGGGTTGTTATTCCCTAGGTGCATAAATTTGCACTTGTCCACATTAAATTTCATCTGCCATTTTGATGCCCAGTCTTCCAATTTATCAAGATCCTCTTGCAATTTTCCACAATCCTCATGGGTTTAACAACTTTAAATTGTTTTGTGTCATCTGCAGATTTGATAACCTCACTCGTTATTCCCTTTTCCAGGTTATTTATGAATATGTCAAAAAGCAGAGGAACCAGCACAGATCCCTGGGGTACACCACTATTCACCTTTCTCCATTGGGAAAATTGGCCATTTAGCCCTACCTTATGCTTTCTATCTTTTAACCAGTTCCTGATCCACAATAGTACACTGCCTCCTAGCCCATGACTCTTTAGTTTTGCCAAAAGTCTCTGATGAGGGACCTTGTCAAAGGCTTTCTGAAAGTCCAAATACATTATATCAACCGACTCACCTTTGTCTACCTGTTTATTCATACCTTCAAAAAAACATAACAGATTAGTAAGACAAGGGGGTATGTTTACTAAACTGTGCTAACTTCGCAGTGGCGATGTTATCGCGCGATACGTGATGTTATCTCGCGATAATGGCGCTTTACCGTGCGAGAACGTCATGTATCGTGCGATAACATCTCCTTCGGCGTTAAGGTGCGCAGAGGGTGGAGTAAGGCTCCCCAGAGGGCAGAGTAAGGCACCCCAGGGGTAGAGAGAAGGGATCAATGGGTGGAGAGTGGGCGGGGAGAGGCTCCATACACACTAACGCCGTGAAATGAAGGTCTGAAAATTAGCGCCAGTGAAAACCTCACGCTACAGGCACATTTGCAGGAGAGAGAAACCAGTTCAGTCAGCAATGTACAGCAAAGGCAGGGAGACCCAGAAAAGTGATAGTAGTGATACATGTGCAGCAACGCAAAAGGCAAAAACCATATATAATGTCCAGAACCAAAAGTTAAATTCAAAACACCGAGCTGACCAATAGAACAAATAATGACAAACGGTAATGAACACAACCTATAAGGAATAAAAAGGACGAGCTCACATTTGTAAGGGTCAATTCTCAGTCCCCCTACAAAGTGATTTTTCCAACATAGAAATAGTGCTGATGAGGGTTTTCTGTGGTGTGTATGGGGTAGCGTGCTTTTGTGGCTGTCACATGTGTAGCAACAGCAGAGTGGGCACGTGGGAAAGGGCACTATGGTTATGGTGTAAATGGGATACAGGGAGCTGCATTCGTCATATGCAGTAGGCCAGCTGTGGCACAGTGTGGACTAGGCAGATACCTACCTGGCACATAGGAATGCAGAAACTGAAAAGAAGTAAGACAGCATCTGACCAGGTTCCAACATGGCCACGAGTGTGCGTCCCACAGTGTCCCAGGGACAGCACCCAGCAGGTACCCCAAGGGCACAGAACAGTGGCAGGCGGTGCTGGGGGGAAGTGCTGATGTCCATGTCACCACCCCTACCCGAGACCCTACACCATAGGCACCCACCTAGCGGCACACTGGATGGCATGGGACTGCGCACCACCGGCATAAGGGCATGTCAGCATGGTAGTGGAGGGGTGCTGGCGCCAGAGAGGGCAGTGGCAGCTGCCCACAGCAGAGCAATGTGAAACCCTGTATAGGTGGGTGGCATGCAGTGCAACAGATAAGGTCTGTCTGAGGAACAGTTATGGGATCCCCAGGAACAACCTGTCTCTGTGGTAAGTTTGGCGCTGTACACACAGCCAGTGTGCTCAAAGGCAGAAGGTGACAAGTTCAAGTACCAGCTGGGGCCCCTGCAGACCATGTCCCAATATTTTACCCCACAGAGTACATACACCATAAACATGTCCACTGCCTAGAGCAGAGGTTCCCAACTCCAGTCCTGGAGGTCCAAACACCATTCAGGTTGTCAGGATGTCCCTAAGAAATATCCATGAGATGTATTTACATGCATTGCCCCCATTGTATGCAATGTAGCCATGCATATTAATTAGTGACATCCAGGAAACTGGAATCATGTTTGGCCCACCAGGACCGGAGTCTGGACCCTCTGCACCAGAGCATCGGCCAACAGACGCACAAACACCCACACCCACGGGCTCCACTATACAAAGCCTCATGGAGAGCCAGGCTGTTGGGCCCTTCATGGAGCAGCTGCTACCACTACCTGCCCCTATATACCTTAGCAATGCGGTCAGAAGGAAACATGTTCCATATATGTATCAAAAGGTTGCTATGCTTAATGTGAGATCACAAATCCTAACTTAAAACAATTTTGTAAAAGAGATTCGTCATAGCAACCTTTCTGCTATATGTGGAGTGTGCTGTCATATGTGCTTACGACACTGTCTACCACCCCGGAAAGTGACCCTAACAGTATTTCGTTCCTTCGCACTGCCTGCACTGTGCCCAGGACTGGTGTGGAGGCCAAGGCTGGCAGCCACCTCTATCGTTGCACAATGCAGAAATAGGTGTTGGAATGTGTATATGTCTATCCAGTGTTTTGCGGCTGCCTACACCTTACTGAGCCCACAATGCTTGCACAGTTTCCAGCGTTAGCCTGCCATTGTGCATAATGAGGGGCAAGGTATTGTGGGTATGGGCCGGACAGGGCGGTCTGGGCAGGATGCATGTGTACAGGGCATAGGGCAATAACTGGGATATTGTAGTGCACGTCCACAACCTGCAAGGACACAGTGGCCATAGCATGTCATGCTGGGAGGTCACTCCCACTCTGACTGAGCAGTGACCAAGGCATGTCCAGGTTACCACATAATGCTATACACTGTTTTTATAAGTAATATTTGTGGGTTCCCATTTCCGGGGCCCAATCACTGACAAACCTGCTTGGTGTGTGTGCCAGATCCCACATCTGGGTGCACATTGTTCCTTTTAGAACATGCACTATGTATGTGCTAGCAGACTGTCTGCAGTTAGCATGTGTATGGCTGCAACACCATGCAGGATGCAGCAGGTGCACACTGACTGCCCTCTGCTGGTGAATGTCAGATCAGAGTGGGGGGCAGCTGAGCTGACCAGACACAGTACCTGTCTGCCAGTGGTCCTGTTTCATGTGCAGATCTGCATCAGCTCTCCATTTGCCAGTTGGATGGGGGTTGCTGGTCCCTCATCATGTACCTCCACTGCCCCTATTGCAAATGGTGATAGTGTGTGTCTTTTGTTCGCAGGTCATGTTCCCTACCCTGACCCAGAGAGGGGCGGGTTTGCTACGTATATCTTCGTCATGTGAGTCCAGACACATCCTTGCTCCAAAAACAAGTGTCCATGGCAACCTCACTGAATATGCATTATGTTGTGTGCATCATGGTCCACAAGGGCTACACATTACTGGCAAATAGGAGTGGAAATAGAAAACTCCTAAGGCTGTCTGCAAAGAATACCACCCACACTGGCAGTGATGGTGAACTGCAGCAAAGCCTTCCACAAACAACCCGGGTACTGTGGACCTGGTGCTGGCCACAAGACTTTACCCTCAAGGTGATCACAGAACACGCACAATGGCATTGCCAGTAGGCACACTGTGCCAGTAACACACACAGTCAGTCCCCCTACCCAGTTGACGTGCTGTAGAGGTGCAAACCCCATCTGGTGAGCAGATGTAGACTGCTGTTCTGCATGTGAATTGCATCATGGGTACTCTTCATGCTATCCTATGCTGGTAGCCACACCAGACAGTGTGTCTGGTGACCTGCACTGGTTCAGTAGCTAGCCATAGTTTAGTTATAACCAATAGTGATATAGGACAACGGTTAATACACTGACCTCAGTGGGAGAGGTCATGGGTTCCATACCCCAGTGGGCCTGTATATTTATTTATCTGGACGGATATAATATACTGCATTATCATTACGTCAAAGCATTTTATCACATGAATTTTAAAAGTGTGATCAGTCACATGCAGTGGGTATGTTGGAAGAGTGGTGTGGGCTGCAGGTTGCTAGATTTGTTGTTGAGCTATATTGTGACGCACCTCCACGTCCCTATTAGGCAGCCACCTAGGGCCGTGAGGCACGAGTTGCCTTTTAATGTAAGAACACTCTGTAGTCGAGTGTTATAGGCAAAAATAAATACAGGGCTTTATTCCCCTTCCCTTAAAGACTTCCTTTTTAACAGCAGCAGAGGATAAACAAAACAACTGTTTCTTCACAGCAAAATAAACTCTTTTCTCCAAGTAATTATCACAGTGCTTCAGCTTGCTTGTTCAACATAAAGATTCAATCTCATCTGAGAAACATAGTGTGCAATCCATGAGACTGGATTCCAAATCACAGCTAGCATTTTCCCACTGCATTGGCTCACAGTCTGGGTTTTCAGGTGGGTAACAATCCTTACAGCTGGTATTATCCCAACTCCCTCCTTGTGAGACACCGGTTATTCTAGCAGGAAACTGCTCTATATAGACAGGGTTCTGGGCACCTGTACCTTGGGCAGTTTCTCCTGGGAATTCTCTCTCTTTCCAGTAATGAAGATTTTCCTCTAAGCTTCTAGCCTTTGCTTTACTGGCTGTGCCCACCTCTTGCCCTCTAGGAAAATCAGAGTACTTAGCTTTTCCTCTGTGGCAGTTAGCTTCCCCTCTTCCCTCTGTTATCTGGGCTTCTCTCTTTGGGCTGTGGAGTGCTCTTTCTCGGGACCTCCAGCCACCAGTATTCTGGGCAGTTCTATAGCCACGTTCTGGAGAGACCTTTTTCCTGCTGCTCCTTGCTACCGGGACACACCCACTGCTTCCTGGATCCAGCAAGCTCTCCTGTCTGTGACGTCTGCTTTCCACCTGGTTTCTCACTCCTCCCAGGACACTGCCCTCTCTGGCCTGAGAGACTCCTGCACTCGTCTCAGAGACTCCTGTTCTGCCACCTCCCCTTGCTGGGATTTCCCAGCAGCTTTTATCTTCCTGTTTCTTGCACGTTGTACGTGCTTCCCTGAACAGGTGCTCCTGATTAGCTTTTTGGTTTTCTGCTGCATCATGACTAGTGTGTGGAAACCTGGCTCCACTACTCTTTTGCTCCTTGTAATCTGAATATGCTTGCTGCCTATGCGATCCCAAGGTAAGCTCTTCTTTTTCCCCTATTACCATAGGTTCTGTACCGGCCACTGCATCACATATCCCCCCCTTAAGCTATTACGTGCTGGAGGACTTATGTTCTCACAGTCCGGAATACGCGATAATGCGTCTGCATTGAGGTGCAGTCTGCCTGCCCTGTGCTGTATGGTAAAATTAAACACCTGTAGTGCTAAATGCCAGTGTGTAAGACGTGGGTTATGGTTTCTCATAGTTCCTAACCACTTCAAAGGCGCATGGTCCGTTACTAGCACAAAGTGACAGCCCGTAAGATAAAATCTAAGTGCCTCTACTGCCCACTTGATAGCCAGGCATTCCCTCTCTACAGTTGAATAATTAGTTTCTCGCGGGACAACTTTCTACTTAAATACATGATGGGATGTTCTATTCCCTCAAATTCCTGGGAGAGGACTGCCCCCAATCCAGATTCTGAGGCGTCCGTTTGGAGGATGAAAGGCCTCCGGAAATCTACCCCATACAGAACCGGGGCTTGGCATAATTTTCCCTTCAATAACACAAATGCCCTCTCCTCCTCCGGTGTCCACCTTATAGTATTAGGAGCAGGGCCGGATTTCCCTATACGCCAGGTACGCCGTGGCGTAGGGCCCACAGCTGGCAAGGGCCCACCGGAGGGCTTTAGAGGGAGCCGGGGAAGCCCGCACGAGGCCCCGGCTCCCTCTGTACAGCCGCCAGCGTGAAGAGCCTTTTCCTTCACGCTGGCGGCTGTTTCTGTGAAGCCGCGAATGCTGGGAAAGGTTAAAGCCCTTTAACCTTTCCCAGCATTCGCGGCTTCACAGAAACAGCCGCCAGCGTGAAGGAAAAGGCTCTTCACGCTGGCGGCTGTACAGAGGGAGCCGGGGCCTCGCGCGGGCTTCCCCGGCTCCCTCTGAAGCCCCTCAGACAGCCACGATGCTGTCCGGGGGGGCCAGGACTGCACAGGGGCACGGGGGGGCCCAGGATTGCACGGGGGCATTGGGGGGCCCAGGACTGCACGGGGGCACGGGGGGGGGCCCAGGACTGCACGGGGGCACGGGGGTGCCCAGGACTGCACAGAGGCACGGGGGGGCCCAGGACTGCACGGGGGCACGGGGGGGAAGGACGGCACGGGGGGGCCAGGACTGCACGGGGGCGGGCCCAGGACTGCACGGGGCACGGGGGGGCCCAGGACTGCACGGGGGAGCCCAGGACTGCACAGGGGCATGGGGGGGGGGACACGGAGGGGGTCCAGGACTGCACGGGGGGGCCCAGGACTGCACGGGGGGGCCCACAATTTTTCTTGGCGTAGGGCCTCACTCTAGCTAAATCCGGCCCTGATTAGAAGCATTTTTCTTTAGCACATTGGTCAGGACGGCACTCTCCTCTGCGAAGCGGGGTATAAACCGGCGTTAATAGCCTATAAGGCCCAAGAAACTTCTAAGGTGTTTCTTAATTTCTGGCTTCTGGAAGTTCTGCATGCTTTCTACCTTACTAAGCAAAGGTCGGACCATTCCCTTCCCGACCATATGGCCCAAATACTTAACTTCTGTTCTGGCGAATAGACACTTTCCCGGGTTTAGGGTCAACCCTGCCTGTCGCAGAGCCCCTAAAACGGCCTCCACCCTAGGTAGATGTTGTGCCCAGCTGGTACTATGGATGACGATATCATCCATGTATGCTATTGCATAGTTTTGGTGGGGACGCAAAACTTGGTCAACCAACCGCTGACATGTAGCCGCTGCCCCATGCAAACCGAACAGCATTAGTCGGAATTGGAATAATCCAAGAGGAGTACTAAAGGCAGTTTTGGGTCTAGAGGCACGGGTCAACGGGATCTGCCAATATCCTTTGGTAAGGTCAAGGGTGGTCAGATACCATGCCTGCCCTAGCCGGTCCAGTAACTCCTCGATTCGCAGCATGGGATAGGCATCGAAAAGTGAGATTGCGTTAACCTGTCTAAAGTCGATGCAGAAGCGTAAGCTTCCATCGGGCTTGGGTACCAGGACTACTGGGCTGCACCACGGACTCTTGGATTTTTCTATTATGCCCATCTTTAGCATCTCTTGCACTTGTGATACTACCTCCCTCTTACGGGCCTCCGGTAAGCGGTAAGGCCTTTGCCTTACTACTTTCCCAGGAGGTGTGAGAATTTCATGGGCCACTAAACCCGTTTCCCCCGGTATTGGGGTAAGGACATCTCTAAACCTCGCCAGTAACTGAGCTAACTGGAGCTGCTGTTGTTGCGACAGCTCTGCGCCCATTCTTGGAGTTGGGTTCTCTCTACAGTCTATGACTTGTGGACCTAGATCATCCTCTATCTTCTCCTCAGAAGTGGCGGTCATGCCCTTCACCTCCCTCTGCCTGGTGGAGCCAAACCCGTCTCCTCCCCGGCCGGTAGGGGTCAATAAGGGTACCTCTTTCAACTCTGGGAAGCCAATCTGCTCGCCAATGAGCTGGGCCACCCTGTCACCTATTTTGACTTTAAAATCTCTCTCGCCGAAATTAAAAAGTAAAATTTTGACGACCCCCCTGTAGTCAGGGTCTATAACCCCTGCCCCAACATCAATAAAATACTTGGAGGCTAGTCCGGAATGGGGAGCTATTCGGCCATAACAACCTGGTGGTACTTGTATCTGTAATCCCGTGTCTATCAAAGTTTTCCCTCTTCGGGGCACCACCTCCTCTACAGCACTAAAAAGGTCATACCCCGCGGCAGCGGCAGTTGCTCGTTGCGGGTTCTGGGCATTAGGGGATGTTTTGCAAAACTTTAAAACAAAACCCTCCTTACCTGATATTTCTGTTTTCACCGGGCCTTTTACATCTGGGGCTGTCTCTCCGGGCTTTGCAAACAGGGGCTCAGGAACTAGGGTCACCATGGCCTCCCCTTTTTCACTACCTTCCTGTTCAGGCTTTTTCCGCCTTTCCGCCCTCATGGGATGCTCTCGGGGACCCCCCCTTGTCGGTCCATTCCCCCCTTCTGGAGATTCTTTCTCACGTTCCAGGGTATCAAAGCCTCCCCGCGGGGGTTCAACCTGGCCCTCTGCCCCTTGGGCTTGGGGTCCCATAGCCGTCCTTTCCCCTTCTATATATAGGCCCTCCCCTAGCCCTTTATCAAATGGAGGCCAGTCTCTACCTAAGACTATATCATAGGGCAATTTCGGGACTAGGGCGACTAAAATTTTCTTTCAGCTTCCTAGCCCTTTTATTACCAGGCTGTAAAGAGGATACTCGGTAGATGATCCGTGGATACACCTTATCTTGGCTACCCCTTCTGGTTGGTTTGGTGTGGACCCACTACTGGCTTGTAGGATTCGCCAGAACTTCTTTGAAACCATGGTTTGGTCCGCCCCCGAGTCAAGCAGGGCCCTTGCTACCACACCATGCACTTCCACAGTTATATGAAAACCTTCCTGCCTATAATTTTCATCACCAGTTATTAGGGCTGTTCGCCAGACACAGTCACTCTTCCTATGACCTCGCTTCCCACATTTAAAACATTTTATGAGTGTATCCTTAACCTCACCTTTAGGCATACCTTTCATTACATTTGGTATACATAACACAGGGTCCTTAACTACGTTGCCAAAATTGGCTACCCCACATGTGTTTCCATCGCCTCCCTGTGGTTTATGGGCTAATTCAGCCTCCATGAACCGTTCGGTGAGGTGAACTGCCTCGGTTGAGGTTAGACAATTTTGCAGAGTTAGGAATGCTCTCACCTCGGGAGGAACAGCCTCTGAAAACTGTTCTAGTACAATCATATCAAGAATACTTTCAAGAGTTTTCCCCTCTGGTGCGAGCCATTTCCACACCAGGCTACGCACTCTTTGGCAAAGTGCCTTAAGGGTTTCACCTGGCTGGAGTCCGGTGGCTCTTAGCATACGTCAGTACTGTCTCGTATGGCTTTCTTGACCTCCTCGTATTTTGTTGCCAGGGCAGCGGGCATGGCCTTGTAAGCCGCCAAGGCTTCTCCTGTTAGGGAGGTAGCCAGCCTAACTGCCCATTGCTCATGTGGCCAACCTGCATTGTGGGCTACCCTTTCGAAAGCCTCCATAAAATCGTCTATGTTATCGGCTTCAGTCAATTGTCCAAAAGATAATACCCCACAGCTTTGTGGGCCTACCCCAAAATAATGTTCATCAGGTGTTTTCTCGACTGCTCGTTCCACCAGCAAAGACTGTATCAACTCTGTCAGGGGCTTCTGCTGGGCCTGCAAGGCCGCCAGAGCTTGCTCCTGGCTCAGCTGTGCTAGCTCCCTCTGCTTCTCGAACTGGAGGCTTATCCAACGCAGCATTTCCTGGGGATTCTCCATGTTCGAACACTGAAACAAAACAAACAGACACAAACACCAAGTGTGGCACTTTTTACAAGCCTCTTATGCCTAGACTCTTCCTTCTTAGTACTCCTTCTCACTGAAATCCCCCACCGCCTGTGCCCATATACTGTTTACCTGAGTCAGGTGGTGATTCACACTTTGAGAAGGTACTCTTTCGTCATGGATTCTGGAACCCTCCAGGCGTGGCCAGCAGTAATCCTCCTCCAGCTCTTTGGCACTGTTACTCTGCTGTCTTCCTGCTGTCTTCTTCTCCAGGAATCATCCTAAAAACTACGTCATTTGTGACGCACCTTTTAATGTAAGAACAGTCTGTAGCCGAGTGTTATAGGCAAAAATAAATACAGGGCTTTATTCCCCTTCCCTTAAAGACTTCCTTTTTAACAGCAACAGAGGATAAACAAAACAACTGTTTCTTCACAGCAAAATAAACTCTTTTCTCCAAGTAATTATCACAGTGCTTCAGCTTGCTTGTTCAACATAAAGATTCAATCTCATCTGAGAAACCTAGTGTGCAATCCATGGGACTGGATTCCAAATCACAGCTAGCGTTTTCCCACTGCATTGGCTCACAGTCTGGGTTTTCAGGTGGGTAACAATCCTTACAGCTGGTATTATCCCAACTCCCTCCTTGTGAGACACCGGTTATTCTAGCAGGAAACTGCTCTATATAGACAGGGTTCTGGGCACCTGTACCTTGGGCAGTTTCTCCTGGGAATTCTCTCTCTTTCCAGTAATGAAGATTTTCCTCTAAGCTTCTAGCCTTTGCTTTACTGGCTGTGCCCACCTCTTGCCCTCTAGGAAAATTAGAGTACTTAGCTTTTCCTCCGTGACAGTTAGCTTCCCCTCTTCCCTCTGTTATCTGGGCTTCTCTCTTTGGGCTGTGGGCCTGCCATCCTGGTGTTATGGTACCTGCTGCTGTTGATATGTGTAAATCCACCCTACCCCCAGGAGGCCTTAGACCTGCCTTAAGAGATTTGTTAAACAGCATGCTGATATGGTAGTTTATGCAGTTGCAGGTTCACACATCTGCCCTATCACCAGGAGATCTGAGATCTTATTGCAGAAGTCTGTAATAATTCCTGTTGTTATGGTAGTTTATGCAGTTGAAGGTTAACACATCTGTCCTACCCCCAGGAGACCTGAGACCTGATGAAAGTGGTCTGGTAGTCATCCTGGTGCTATGGTAGTTGGTGCTGTTGATGTGTTCATATCCACCCTACCCCCAGGAGTCGTGAGACCTGATTACACAGGTCTGTCATAAATCCTGTTGTCATGGTAGTTTATGCAGTTGCAGGTTCACACATCTGCCTTATTCCCAGGAGGCCTGAGATCTGATTACACAGGTTTAAGAACATAAGAACATAAGATATGCCATACTGGGTCAGACCAAGGTCCATCAAGCCCAGTATTCTGTTTTCAACAGTGGCCAATCTAGGTCATATGTACCTAGCAGTTTCCCCAAGAGACACAAGTTCCACAATGCTTGTACGGGGTCAAGCACTGATATCTTCGGTCACTTAATAATGGTTTATGGACCTTTCCTCCAGGAACTTGTCCAAACCTTTTTTAAACCCAGCTACACTAACAGCCTTTACTACATCCTCCGGTAACAAATTACAGAGTTTGTTTACACGTTGAGTGAAAAAATATTTTCTTTTATTAGTCTTAAATAGTTTATCCTGTAGCTTCATTGCATGTCCCCTAGTCTTTCTATATTCTGATAACATAAACAATCAAACTACGTTTACCCGTTCCACTCCGTTCATTAATTTATAGACTTCTATCATATCTCCCCTCAGCCGTCTCTTTTCCAGGTTAAAGAGCCCTAACCTTTTTAGCCTTTCTTCATAGGAGTATCCTTCCATCCCCTTTACCATTTTGGTGGCTCTTCTCTGAACCTTTTCTAAAATCGCTATATCATTTTTAAGATACGGCGACCAGAATTGCACACAATATTCAAGGTGCGGTCTCACCATGGAACGATATAGAGGCATTATAATATCTTTTGTTTTATTTTCCATTCCTTTCCTTATCATACCTAGCATTCTATTTGCTCTCTTGGCCGCCGCTGCACACTGGGCCGAGGGTTTTAACATGGTATCCACAATGACGCCTAAATCCTTTTCCTGGGTGGTGGTTCCTAATGTGGAACCTTGCATCGTGTAACCATAGTTTGGGTTGTTCTTCCCTAGGTGCATAACCTTGCACTTGTACACATTAAATTTCATCTGCCATTTTGATGCCCAGTCTTCCAATTTATCAAGATCCTCTTGCAATTTTTCACAATCCTCTTGGGTTTTAACAACTTTAAATAGCTTTGTGTCATCTGCAAATTTGATAACCTCACTCGTTATTCCACTTTCCAGGTCATTTATGAATATGTCAAAAAGCAGCGGACCCAGAACAGATCCCTGGGGTACACCAGTATTCACCTTTCTCCATTGGGAAAATTGGCCATTTAGCCCTACCCTCTGCTTTCTATCTTTTAACCAGTTCCTGATCCACAATAGTACACTGCCTCCTATCCCATGACTCTTTAGTTTTGCCAAAAGTCTCTGATGAGGGAACTTGTCAAAGGCTTTCTGAAAGTCCAGATACACAATATCAACCGACTCACCTTTGTCCACCTGTTTATTCACTCCTTCAAAAAAACATAACAGATTAGTAAGACAAGATCTTCCTTGTCTAAAGCCATGTTGGCTGTCTCCCATTAGGTTGTGACTATCTACATGCTGAGTAATTTTATTCTTTATGATGGTTTCTACCATTTTTCCTGGTACTGACGTCAAGCTCACCGGTCTGTAGTTTCCCGGATCACCCCTGGAACCCTTTTTAAAAATTGGTGTTACATTGGTGATCCTCCAATCTTCAGGTATTAGAGATGATTTTAATGATAGTTCACAGATTACTGATAGCAGGTCTGCAATCTCATATTTCAGTTCTTTCAACACCCTTGGATGTATACCATCTGGCCCAGGTGATTTGCTACTCTTCAGTTTATCTAATAGTTGTAAGACATCTTCCCGATGTATCGATATTTCCTTCAATTCTTCCGCACCTTTAAATACCACTTCAGTCATGGGTAACATCCTTACATCTTCCTCAGTAAAGACCGAAGCAAAGAATTCATTCAGTCTCTCTGCTATCGCCTTGTCGCCTCTTAGTGCTCCTTTAACCCCTTTATCATCTAATGGACCAACTGACTCTCTCACAGGTTTTTTGCTACGAATGTACTTGAAAAGGTCTTTATTTCGCGTTTTTGCTTCCGCAGCAAGCTTCTTCTCAAATTCTCTCTTTGCCTGCCTTATCAATGCCTTGCAATTGACTTGCCAGTGCTTGTGCTGTTTCCAGGTTTCGTCGTTTGGCTCTTTTTTCCATTTCCTGAAAGATGCTTTTTTTTGGCAACAACAGCCTCTCTGACCTCACCTTTAAACCATGCTGGCAGTTTTTTGGACTTCCTTCCACTTTTCTTAAAGCGTGGAATACAGCTGGTCTGGGCTTCCAAGATAGTATTTTTCAACAACACCCAAGCTTGATGTACGTCTTTAACCTTTGCAACTGCTCCTTTTAGATTTTTCTTAACTGTTTTCCTCATTTTATCATAGTCTCCCTTTCGAAAGTTAAAAGGTAGTACTGTGGATTTCCTTACTATCCCTCCTCTACTAATTAAATCAAAGGCGATCATGCTATGATCACTATTGCCAAGTGGCCCCAACACCCTTATCTCTTGCACTAGATCTGGTGTTCCACTAAGGACTAGGTCTAATATGGCTTCCCCTCTGGTTGGTTCATGAACCAGCTGCTCCAAGAAGCAGTCATTTATTTCATCTAGGAACTTTATCTCCTTAGCATGTCCTGACGTGACACTGACCCAGTCGATACCGGGGTAATTGAAATCACCCATTATTATTACTGCGCTGTAACTTTTGTTAGCTTCCTTGATTTCTTTGAGCATTTCATCATCCATTTGGTCATTCTGGCCAGGTGCTCGATAGTACACCCCCACTGCCATTGCCTTCCCCCTTTTATATGGAATTTCAATCCATATAGATTCTACAGCATATTTTGTTTCCTGCAAAACTTTAATCCTTTCTGAGTCAATGCCCTCTCTAACATAGAGCGCAACCCCTCCACCAATTTGATCAGCTCTATCATTACAATATAGTTTGTACCCAGGTATCACAGTGTCCCACTGGTTGTCCTCCTTCCACCATGTCTCTGATATTCCAATCATATCTAACCTTTCATTTAGTGCTATATATTCTAACTCTCCCATCTTATTCTTTAGACTTCTAGCATTTGCATACAAGCATTTTAGAGAATGTATTTTATTCATGTTAATTTGGCTATTGTTAGACATGGGTAAATTGGGATCTTTAAGCTCTGTCTGCTCCATACTTGAGGGCATTTGGGCTACTTTACTCTTTTGTTAGTCATCCTGGTGTTATGGTAGTTGCTGCTGTTGATGTGTTCGATCCACCCTACCCCCAGGAGTCCTGAGACCTGATTAAAGTGGTCTGTTAGTCACCCTGGTGTTATGGTAATTTTTACAGTTGCATGTTCACACATTTGCCATACCCTCAGGAGTCCTGAGACCTGATTAAAGTGGTATGTTAGACATCCTGGTGTTATGGTCGTGGCTGCTGTTGATGTGTTCAAATTCACCCTACCCCCAGGAGTCCTGAGACCTGATTACACAGTTCTGTTATAGATCCTCTTAGTATGGTAGGTGCTGCTGTTGATGTGTTCAGATCTACCCTACCCCCAGGAGTCCTG
This sequence comes from Ichthyophis bannanicus, assembly GCA_033557465.1. Taxonomy (NCBI): domain Eukaryota; kingdom Metazoa; phylum Chordata; class Amphibia; order Gymnophiona; family Ichthyophiidae; genus Ichthyophis; species Ichthyophis bannanicus. The sequence goes on from CM066033.1 coordinate 554,678,003, forward strand.
AGACCTGATTAAAGTGGTCTGTTAGTCACCCTGGTGTTATGGTAGTTTTTACAGTTGCAGGTTCACACATTTGCCATACCCCCAGGAGGCCTGAGACCTGATTACACAGGTCTGTCATATATCCTGTTGTCATGGTAGTTTTTGCAGTTGCAGGTCACACATCTGCCCTATCCCCAGGAGGCCTGAGACCTGTTTACAGAAGTCTATAACAACTCCTGTTTTTATGGTAGTTTATGCATTTGCAGGTTCACACATCTGTCCAATCCCCAGGAGGCCCAGACCTGATTACACAGGTCTGTTATAGATCCTGTTGGTATGGTAGGTGCTGCTGTTGATGTGTTCAGATCCACCCTACCCCCAGGAGGCCTGAGACCTGATTAAAGTGGTCTGTTAGACATCCTGGTGTTATGGTAGTGGCTGCTGTTGATGTGTTTAAATCCACCCTACCCGCAGGAGTCCTGAGACCTGATGACACAGGTCTGTTATAGATCCTGTTGGTATGGTAGGTGCTGCTGTTGATGTGTTCAGATCCACCCTACCCCCAGGAGGCCTGAGATCTGATTAAAGTGGTCTGTTAGACATCCTGGTGTTATGGTAGTGGCTGCTGTTGATGTGTTCAAATCCACCCTACCCCCAGGAGGCCTTAGACCTACTTAAAGAGGTCTGTTAAACAACATGCTGTTATGGTAGTTTATGCAGTTGCAGGTCACACATCTGCCCTATCCTTGGGAGGCCTGAGACCTGATTACAGAGATCTGTAATAAATCCTGTTGGTATGGTAGTTGCTGCTGTTGATGTGTTTAAATCCACCCTACCTCCAGGAGGCCCAGACCTACATACAGAGGTCTGTTAGTCATCCTAGTGGTATGGTAGTTGCTGCTGTTGCAAGGTTCACAAATATGCCCTATCTCCAGGAGGCCTTATCGCAGAGGACCATTATAGATGCTGGTGTTAGGGTATCTGCATCTGTTGGGGTTTCACAGCTGTGCCCTAACTCCAGGTGGCCCCAGACCAGATCACAGATGTCAATAGCTCAACTAGGTGTGGTGGTCCATGCTCCTGTTGCATCCACCCACAACTGCCCTATTCACAGGAGTCCTGACCATAGAGGTATAGTAGAAAGCCTGGTGTCATGGCAGTGGCTCCTGGTGATGTGTTTAGGGCCACCCACTTCCCACTCTATCTCACAACACATGACACATGTTTTGTAAAGATATCGTGGTGCCATGGCGGGTGTGTCGGCTGATGTGTGTAGGTCAGGCAAACACACAGGTGTGTGCCGGACCACACAGGGAGTTAGGAAACACCTCCCGTGGAGACCAGCATGCCTACCCCACACATGGCATGGTGCTGCCATGTCATGCAAGGGGAGTGTAGGAACAGGGTATGGGGGTCTGTGGGGATTGCACACAGTACACATAGGTGGCACCCCACACATGTCCAGACCCACAGCCACACATGCAGGTGGCGCTGGCAACAGGTAGTAGAGGACACACTGGCCAGAGCAGCAGCAGCACCCTGCTGCTCACAGTGATGTGTGATATGTATTGGGCACCCACCAGAGATATCTGACCCCTAATGCTCCCACCCATTGCATTCCCCCCCAGGTAGAGGACCTACGGAAAAAGGGACGGGGGTTGCGGCTGCACTGCCTGGAAGTTGTTGCCCGCCTCCAAAGGAGGGCGCTGGAGCAAAGTGGTGGTGAGTGTAGTGGCCTCTGCAGCACAGTACAGCATGTCACAGTGGCCCAACAGCCTGTGGGAGGCCACACTATGTTTATGTGGTGTGTGAATCACATGATGGTATGCTAATGACCATCTCCCCCCACAGAGGATGCTGCTACTGGTGAGGGCCCATCTACATCAGGACTCCCCACAACAGGCCCCACGCTCCAGTACAGCCGGAGGAGGAGGAGGAGGACGGGGCAGAGGCCAAAGAGGAAGAAGACAACATGGAGGGGGCGGAGGGTGGGGTGGGGCGGGAGGGAGGGGAGGGGGAGGGTGTGTTGTATGTGGCTGGGGGTGAGGATGGCAAGGGGGAGGAGGAGGTGGAGAAGGAGGAGGCAGAGGAGGAGGAGGAGAGTGGGGAAGGGGCTAGGGAGAGGGTGGGTGGGAGGTGTCAGGGGGGAGGACGGGGTGTGGAGGGGGGGAGGGTGGCCCTGTGGGTGGGAGGGGACACAGGACAGCACAGGGCACTGTGGGTCCCTGTCAGCTGCTACTTGTGTGCGGCGATGGTGGCCCCCTGGGTGTAGCATCAGCACCCAGTGCCACAGACAAGGCCCATGCACCTGGCACCACACAAACACCGGGCACCTGGCGTGGATGTGGTGGCAGGTGTGTCCGGGACCTGTCTGTGGCACTGGTTGACGTGCTGCAACACCAGCGGTCCCAGGACCGCACTATCCAGTGGCTGACAGGCGCCATTCAGTGTATGGCTGCTGAGATGCACATGCAGCATGCAGCTGGTATGGGCGGGGCATCTCAACAGCCATCCCCTGATGGGCATCCCAGGAGCATTTGAGGGCCACAGGGGCGCCCACACAAGTGCCCTGTGCTGTCCTGCACCCAGGACACATCATGGGTTTTTTTGTATATATTAACCATTGTACAGTTAAAAGTAAAAAAGTTTATAAGTACATCACAATGGTCACGTGTCTCCTTTACACACAGACTGTGTGCGTGAGCATTGGACAAGTGTGTAGATCCCTATGTGTATGCATGGTAGACATAGGTAATTTACATGGATCGTCTCTACACCCAGGTGTGGGGGCTGCCCATATGCATAGGCATCTGTGTCCCTTGATGCCCCTGTGATGTACCGATGTGCTGTGTGTCGAAGCAGCTATGGTCACATGCATGCTGCCTGTGATGTGTAGGCTGCATATCTGATGCACCATGCTCGGGGGGGAATGGAGGGAAAGGCTAGCAGCAGGTGTGTGGCAGGAAGGATAGGAGGGACTGCTGTACCCAGGAGCTGCACAGGGGGATAGCTGGTGAGGCTGTGACAGGTGGATGTTGGTCAGGAGGATGAGCGATGGCTCACTCCAAGTGCTGGGGATGAGTAACCAGCTGACTGTAGCCAGATACCTTTGTCTGCCCCGCAAGCCCCCGCAAGCATATGTGGGTAAACAGCCACGTAGGCTCTGGTGTGGAAAGAGAAGATGGTCACACATGTGGGTAGACTAATGGAGAGCATATGGGGTGTGAGAGAGTGACAGATCCATAAAACATACATGTAACACCATAAAGATATTGCTGGTCGACGGGAGAGGTAGGGTATACCCACACTCATAGGTAGAAGGGCGCACACATGGCACGGTGCATGGCATATAGGGAATGGGATAACGTATGTGCGGTGATTGGTGGCACTGCAGATACCACACCCATATGGGATATGGGGAGGCACATGTGGCCGGGGTGACAACATGTGTTGCAGGGTACACAGGGGAGCACAGTGGCACACACTGGAGATGTACACATAGGTATAAATAGGTTTTGATGTCTTTATTATCACAGATGTGATGACCTATCCCCCAACCTCACATCCTGCATCTCCGTCCACTTCCACGGCGCCCACAGCCCAACCCACACCTCTGTGCTGGGTCCGCTGGTGCCGCCTCTGGCGCTGGTGCTGGTTGCTGGGGACGCAGAGCCTTGGCCTCCTGGGCATCTGCAATGCGCAATAGCGCTGCTGCCATTGTCTCAGCTGTGGCGTGCAGCTGCCTCACCTCCTCCCGAATGGCCATCAGAGCCTGATGAGTGGCTGTGGGTGAGACACAAGGTGATGTGTGAGACATGTGTTGCACCCCCCACCGTGACGCATGCACATGTCTGGCGTATCCCAAAAGATCGGTCCACAGAGCAATCATGCATGCGACGACTAGCAACGCAGAACCATATTTATATCTGTGTGTCGCATGATCCATCCTCAGGCCAGGAAATGATCCTGCTGAGGGGTCGTGGGAATCACAGATATGACACATGGTACTGTGTCACAGTTCATTGTGTCACTGCTTGATCTGCGCACTGGTCGTATGGGATAGGCCAGATAATGTGGGGATTCATGGCACAAAGATAGATATCTGGGGGGCGCTGTTTGCTCTAAACCTGCCGCACAGTACTGATTACCCCGACTATCTATGCTAGGTACCATTACCCAGGGAGAGGGGTCCGCCAAGTAAGCTGTATAGGTGATCTGGGATAGGTGTGTACCACTGTACGTCTCCTTGGGGTATATGGTGGTGAATAGTGGGTGGATGTATGAGCTCATTAACATGATGACACCATAAGAACATAAGATATGCCATACTGGGTCAGACCAAGGTCCATCAAGCTCAGTATCCTGTTTCCAACAGTGGCCAATCTAGGTCATACGTACCTAGCAGTTTCCCCAAAAGGCACAGGTTCCGCAATGCTTGTACTGGGTCAAGCATTGATATCCTGGGTCCCTTCTTAATAATGGTTTATGGACCTTTCCTCCAGGAACTTGTCCAAACCTTTTTTAAACCCAGCTACACTAACAGCCTTTACTACATCCTCCGGTAACAAATTACAGAGTTTGATTACACGTTGAGTGAAAAAATATTTTCTTTTATTAGTCTTAAATAGTTTACCCTGTAGCTTCATTGCATGTCCCCAAGTCTTTCTATATTCTGATAACGTAAACAATCGATCTACGTTTACCCGTTCCACTCCATTCATTAATTTATAGACTTCTATCATATCTCCCCTCAGCCATCTCTTTTCCAGGTTAAAGAGCCCTAACCTTTTTAGCCTTTCTTCATAGGAGTATCCTTCCATCCCCTTTACCATTTTGGTGGCTCTTTTCTGAACCTTTTCTAATAATGCTATATCCTTTTTAAGATACGGCGACCAGAACTGCACACATTATTCAAGGTGCGGTCTCACCATGGAACGGTATAGAGGCATTATAATATTTTTTGTTTTAGTTTCCATTCCTTTCCTTATGATACCTAGCATTCTATTTGCTCTCTTGGCCGCCGCTGCACACTGGGCCGAGGGCTTTAACATGTTATCCACAATGACGCCTAAATCTTTTTCCTGGGTGGTGGTTCCTAATGTGGAACCTTGCATTGTGTAACCATAGTTTGGGTTGTTCTTCCCTAGGTGCATAACTTTGCATTTGTCCACATTAAATTTCATCTGCCATTTTGGTGCCCAGTCTTCCAATTTTCCCTCACTTGGTTTGCAGCTTGTCGTGCTGTGAGGGCTTGTGTGCATCAGTGATGCTGAGAGCTAAACTATTGGTAGTTTAACTACTGACAGGGTCTCCCAAGATGGACAGGTCTCAGCTGAGGTGCCAGACCAAGACAAACCACCCATCTGGGCAGCAGCAGAATGGGATAGTGTTGACGGCGGAGGATCACATTTCCGTGACAACGGCAACAACACCAAACTTAAACTGCGCGGAAGAAAGGCCTGGCAATCTACTTCTGTATCTTGCCATGAAAACCCAATGGATAGTTACAAGAAAACAAATTGTGCTATGGTGCTGGAAGATGAGACCCCCAGGTCGGAAGGCACTCAACTAGCTACTGGGGAAGAGCTGAAGACTTTTCAGAGTAAAGCCAGCATTTATGAAGTGGTTGGATCCAAGCATTCAGGACGTCTGACTGCTGATGTAGCTGTGCATGAAATGAGAGTCAGAAGCTGTAAAGATGTCTTACGCATTGGAATATGGAACGTACGAAGCATGAACCAAGGGAAGTTGGAGGTGGTCAAGAATGAAATGGAACGTGTACAACTTGATCTGTTGGGTGTCAGTGAACTGAAATGGACTGGCATCGGGCACTTTGCATCAGATGATCACATGGTCTACTTTGCTGGAAATGAAAGACAAAGAATACATGGTCTTGCATTTATAATAAAGAAGAAACTTGCAAGAACTGTAATGAAATACAATGCAGTCAGCGAACGCTTAATTTCTATTCGTCTACGAGGAATGCCTATCAACACAACTATAATTCAAGTATATGCCCCAACAACAGCTGCAGAAGAGAATAAAATTGAAGAGTTCTATGAACAAGTACAAGCTGAAATTGACAGAACATGCAAACAGGATATCCTGATGGTCATGGGTGACTGGAATGCAAAAGTTGGCAACAAAGAAGAAGGCAAAGTAGTTGGAAAATATGGACTTGGCAACAGAAATGAAGCTGGAGAAAGACTGATAGAATTCTGTAAGACCAACGATCTATTCATCTCAAACACCTTCTTCCATTAACACAAGCGGCGACTGTACACATGGACGTCACCCAATGGATTGTATAAAAATCAAATTGACTACATCTGTGGAAGTCAACGATGGAAAAGTTCTATAACATCAACAAAGACAAAACCTGGAGCTGACTGTGGTACAGATCATCAACTACTAGTATGCAAACTCAAGCTAAAGTTGAAAAAGAGCAAACCACTCATGAATGCAGCAAAATATGACCTTGAGAATATACCACTGGAATTTAAAGACTGCCTGCAAAATTGATTTGCTGCTTTAGATACAAATGACAGAGCTCCAGAAGAGTTATGGAATGACATCAAGAAGGTTGTGTTGGAAGAAAGCGAGAAGTCTCTACAAAAGTTGAAAAAGCAAAAACAGCCAAAATGGATGATGGAAGAAACTCTGACAATTGCCCAGAAACGCAGAGAAGCTAAAGCCAGAGGAGAAAGAAAGACAATAACAGAACTCAACAGAGATTTCCAACGTGGAGCAAGACAGGACAAGGAAAAGTACTACAATGATGCATGCAAGGAAATAGAAGCAGAAACTATTAGAGGAAGAACAAGATCGGCTTTCCTAAAGCTATGAGAGTTAAAGAAAAAGTTCCAGCCTCGAATTGGAATGTTACAAGATGCTCAAGATTCTATGTTGAATGATGCTGAGAAGATCAAGAAAAGGTGAAAGGAATATACAGAGTTTTTATATGATAAAGATGAAGTTGACCAACAGCCGTTTCAACCTGTACCTTATGATCGGGAACCATTGGTGATGAAAGAAGAAGTTAAAGCAGCAATGAAAGCCTTATCAAAGAACAAAGCACCAGGCATTGATAGCATTCCCATAGAAGTATTACAGCAATCTGATGCAGCTGTTACCGTACTTACAAGGCTCTGCCAAGAAATATGGAAGACATCATCATGGCCAACTGACTGGAAAAGATCTGTGTTTATACCAATACTAAAGAAAGGTGATCCAACTGACTGTGGAAATTATCGCACAATCGCTCTGATCCCACATGCCAGCAAGATTCTACTGAAGATTATTCAAAAGAGACCTTACCCATACCTGGAACAAGAACTACCTGCAGTGCAAGCAGGGTTCAGGAAAGGATGAGGAACGAGGGACATCATTGCGGATGTGAGATGGATCCTTGACAAGACTAAAGAATACCAAAAGGATATCTATTTGTGCTTTATCGACTATAGCAAGGCATTTGACTGTGTAAACCATGAGAAACTCTGGGCCACATTAAGAAGCATGGGTATACCAGAACACCTGATCATACTCTTGCACAATCTGTACATTGATCAAGAAGCAACAGTTCGAACGGAACAAGGAGAAACAGAATGGTTTAAAATAAGCAAAGGTGTAAGACAAGGCTGCATACTTTCCCCCTACCTGTTTAATTTATATGCAGAACAAATCATCAGAGAAGCAGGATTGTATGAAGACAACAGAGGTGTGAAGATTGGTGGAAGACTCAACAACCTTCGCTATGCTGATGATACCACATTACTGGCTGAAAGTGAAGATGATCTGAAACATTTGCTTCTCACAATCAAAGAACATAGTCTCAAAATGGGCCTGCACCTTAATGTAAAGAAGACAAAGTTCATGACAACTGGCATAATCAACAGGTTCATCGTTGAAGGAGAAGAAATTGAAATCGTGAACAACTTTAACCTACTTGGATCAACTATCAATAAAGAAGCAACAAGCAGTCAAGAAATCAGACGACGCATTGCTCTTGGCAGAATGGCTATGAAAGACCTAGATAAGATTCTCAAGAGCAGAGATGTCTCTCTCCATACAAAGGTTCGACTTGTACAAGCCATGGTATTTTCAATAACATCATATGGATGTGAAAGCTGGACAGTAAAAAAGATAGGAAGAAAATTGATGCCTTTGAATTATGATGCTGGCGGCGAATACTGTGTATACCATGGACTGCCCGAAGAACAAACCAGTCGGTACTAGAGGAAATCAAGCTTTATTTAGAAGCTTAGATGACAAGACTTCAACTTTCATACTTTGGACACATCATGCGAAGAGAGAGATCATTAGAGAAAGACATCATGCTTGGCAAGATAGAAGGTCAACGCAAAAGAGGAAGGCCAGCAATGAGATGGATTGATACAATAACAGCAGCTACGGGTACCAGTCTGTCAACAATGAGCCGCCTGACTCAAGACCGAACACAATTTAGGATAGCTATCCAGAGGGTCGCTATGAGTCGACTCCAACTCGACAGCACTTAACAACAACAACTTCCAATTTATCAAGATCCTCTTGCAATTTTCCACAATCCTCTTGGGTTTTAACAACTTTAAATAGTTTTGTGTCATCTGCAAATTTGATAACCTCACTTGTTATTCCACTTTCCAGGTCATTTATGAATATGTCAAAAAGCAGCGGACCCAGCACAGATCCCTGGGGTACACCACTATTCACCTTTCTCCATTGGGAAAATTGGCCATTTAGCCCAACCCTCTGCTTTCTATCTTTTAACCAGTTCCTGATCCACAATAGTACACTGCCTCCTATCCCATGACTCTTTAGTTTTGCCAAAAGTCTCTGATGAGGGACCTTGTCAAAGGCTTTCTGAAAGTCCAGATACACTATATCAACCGACTCACCTTTGTCCACCTGTTTATTCACACTTTCAAAAAAAACATAACAGATTAGTAAGACAAGATCTTCCTTGTCTAAAGCCATGTTGGCTGTCTCCCATTAGGCCATGACTATCTACATGCTGAGTAATTTTATTCTTTATGATGTTTTCTACCATTTTTACCGGTACTGATGTGAGGCTCACCGGTCTGTAGTTTCCCAGATCACCCCTCGAACCCTTGTTAAAAATTGGTGTTACATTGGCGATCCGCCAATCTTCAGGTATTAGAGATGATTTTAATGATAGTTCACAGATTACTAATAGCAGGTCTGCAATCTCATATTTCAGTTCTTTCAGCACCCTTGGATGTATACCATCCGGCCCAAGTGATTTGCTGCTCTTCAAGTTATCTAATAGTTATAATACATCTTCCCGATGTATCGATATTTCCTTCAATTCTTCCTCACCTTTAAATACCACTTCAGTCATGGGTAACATCCCTACATCTTCCTCAGTAAAGACCGAAGCAAAGAATTCATTCAGTCTCTCCGCTATCACCTTGTCGCCTCTTAGTGCCCCTTTAACTCCTCTATCATCTAATGGTCCAACTGACTCTCTCACAGGTTTTTTGCTATGAATGTACTTGAAAGATGACCAGATGACCCATGCTACAAGAGAGGAGAGTGCACATGCCACAGACCCCCACTAAACATATGAACCTATGCGGTATGGTGTCATAATATTGGGGAGCACATGGCATGTCATTGTCAATGTTATGTCAACCCCCAGGGGGCTTGTTGTGTATTCTGTTACCCACCTTCTGCATTGTGCCTTGATGAGGCAGTATGAGCCCGCAGCTCCACAAGGATGACATCCATGCTGGTGTGTGGGGTGCCTGATGTCCACAGCGCCTGCTTTGTGTGGCGACTCCCCTCTGTCTCCACATCCACCACAGCCTGTGTGCTGCTGCTACTGGCCCCCACTTGTGCGTCAGCATCCGCTGCCCTGACCTGTGCCTCGGGCACCACATTGTTTCCTGGGGTCTTCCTGCCAGTGCTGGGCATGTCCCCAGACTCTGTGGCCTCAGACCCCTCTGCATCCTCTGGCGCCAGCACATCCTCCTCCTCATACGCCTCCATGGCCTGGATGGCACCTGGGGGGGTGGAATAGGGTACACAGCAAAGATTGGTTTGTGCAGGGCACTTATGTACACCTGTGTAGTACATCCCCACCCAAAAGCAATGTGGTGTTTGCCTGTACTTGCTGTTGCTGCGCCTACAATGGGGACAGCACATGTGCATACAGTGTTCTGTACCTGGCAGTGGGGGGAGGAGCGGCCTCTTGCACTGGTGGAGCTGTGACACATTTGCTGTTGTGTTTAGGGGAATGTGGTGGCGAGTGCAGAGCCCACTATATGCAGCACTAGGTATGCACTGTGCGTGTGACCTTGGATGTGGGCTCAGCGCTACATGTGGTCAGTGTGCATGTGGGAGCCCTGAGTGGGATTGTGGCCTGTCATAGTGTGTGTGAGCGATGTGTATGCATTGGCCTGAGTGGTATGCACGGTAGGTGGTGCAGCATGTGTCCGGGTCAGCCAGACATCTGTGGGGACTGCCACTTTGGTAGCCACTGTGCGGTGTGGGTGGACAGCTATCAGATACTCAGTGTGTGTGGAGGGTTGCTTCGGGGATGGGTGGAGCGATGCTGGGCATGGGGGTTGCACTGTGGGTGGGGGTCATGGGAATGTGTCTGTGGCACTGTGGTACTTGTATATGAGCTGACCCCAGGTGGTATGGTGTGAGACCATGCCGGTCCTAGGCGGTTGCCTAGACCCGGGATAGCCTGGAGTTGTGGTAAATAAAGGACACTGTAGTCGTGATCCAAATGAAATTAAAGTTGGGTTTTATTCCCCTTCCCTTGAGGATGTCGTAGAATAAGGGACAACATAAAGAACGGTTGTTTTCACCAGGGTAAAGGATGTTTAACCAATAATAATCATGCTTCTTTCCAGCAATAAAGTCCAACACTTTTCAATGTGTAAAATACAGTTTCTTTCTTGCTCTTTTCCTTTAACAAAGGCTCTCTATATCATCAGTCACGTATACAGCACATTCCATGGGTCCAAGGATATTTTCTGAGCTATTGCTCTCCCATTGCATAGGGCTAAGACCTGTCCCTGTATAAGGACACTGAGCCCCTATGAAGCTGCTCTCTGTGTCTTGCTCCGGGGAAACCTCAGTTGTCACCAGTGGGAGCGGCTTTTGTATGTCCCGGATATCAGGAGCTGTGCTGGGGATTTCTTCCCACGGCTTGGGCAAATAAGAGTTCCCTTGCTGGTTATAAGCCTGGCTTCTATCCCGGAGACTCCCTTTTCTCCCCTTAGTAAAAACAGGGTACTTATCTTTTCCTTTGGAGAAAATGATCTCAAACCCCTCTGCTTCCAGCCAAGGCTTCCTCTCTGCCCTGTAGCCTGCTCTTCTGTGGGAAGCCTGATTACGATGTCTGGCTGAGGGAAACTCACTTCCTGCTTCCCATGTGCTTCTTTGGACGTGACCTCTGCCTTCTGTTAACTGGACAGTTTGCCTTGGTGTGAGGACCCCTCTGGCTGGGAAGACCTTGCTGTAGTTTTGCTTATCCCACCTGGGTTTGCCAGCCTGCCTTTCTCCAGCCCTGATTCTCCAAGGTAACGTGTCTTCCTGCAATTGCTTGGGATTTCTACTCTCACCTTCTCTCCAAGCCTGCCTGAAACGGCAGTCAGACTTCCTGTGGTCTCTGCTTTCCTCCTGGCATTCAAGCTCCGGCTCCAGCCCTAATCCAGGCTCCAGCTTCCACTGCCAATGCTCATTCTGCTGCTTCCAACTCTCTTCCTCCTCCTTGTTCTCCTTTCCAATATGCTTCCCACTCCAACTCTGTCTCTGTGAGATTTCCCACCTGCTTTTATCTCTCAGCTCCTCTAACGTGGAACGTGAGTCTGAGTCCAGGTGAGCCTGATTGGCACTCTCAATTCCTACTGCGTCACTACAACCCTGTGGAACGTTTGTTTTCCTTTTCCCTGCCTCTCTGCACTGTGAATGCTGCAACTGCCCCTGAGGCTGCAAGGTAAGCTCTTCTTCCTTTTCATTTCTTAATATTTCAGGGTCTGTGTTTTCTAACTCCTGACAGGTAAGCTCTTCCTCCACATTGTTCTTTAATGTTTCAGGCTTAGTGCTGTCTAGCTCCTGACAAGTAAGCTCTTCCTTTGCATTGTTCTTTAATGTTTCAGGCCTAGTGCTGTCTAGCTCCTGACAAATAAGCTCTTTCTCTGCACTACCCTTTAATATTCCAGGTTTTGTGCTGTCTACCTCATGACATATCCCCCCTCTTAAGCTATTTTGGGCTGGGGAACATATGTCCTTACAGCACGAAATACAGGTTACGACAGTCGCCTTGACCGGCCGCTGTACCTGCAACTTCCCAACTGCTGCTGTCCGCTCTTGCCAGGGTTTCAGGACGTTGATGTGATACACCTGATGGCGTCCCTTGTCCGTTTCCACCACATAAGAGACTGGTCCCTTGCGATCTATTACCGTGTAGGGCCCCCTCCACTGAGCTTCAAATTTCGGCCCAGGGTCCGCTACCATCACAACTACCTTATCCCCAATTGTGAACTGACGGGGCTTTTTCCCCCGGTCGTAATATTTCTTCTGCAGCCGTTGACTACCCTGTAAATGTTGTTCCGCCGCCTGTGAGGCCCTCTGCAACCGCGACCTAAGTTCCTGTAGGAACTGCGGTATTCCTACTTCCTCTCGTTTTGGCTCCACCCACTGATCCCTTAAAATGTCAAGTATGCCCCTTGGAGCTCGGCCGTACATTAGCTCGTATGGGGAAACTCTTAATGAGGCCTGTGTGCGCTCCCTGCTTGCATATAAAGCAAATGGGAGCATAATATCCTTTCAGCCATTTTCCCGTCTAATCCCCGCCTTAATAGTTGTTTGAGGGTCTGATTAAACCATTCTACCATCCCGTTGGCCTGGGGATGATATGCTGATGTTTTCAAGTGACGGATCCCGAAGGCATCCCAGACTTGGGTCAAGTATCGGGATAGGAAATTGCTCCCCCTATCTGTTAGCATTTCCTTCGGGAACCCTACTTCACAAAATATCTTGATAAGTTCCCCCGCTATTGTTCTGGCTGAAATGTTCCTTAGCGGTATAGCCCAGGGGAACCGGGTGGCCTGATCCATGATGACTAGGATATATTGGAACCCTCTAGGGGTCCTTACTAAGGGACCGACGATGTCCATCGCCATCCATCGTATAGGTTCGGCTATAGTGGGCATTGGTATCAAAGGCACCCCCTTAGGTCTTGCGGCAGAGACCCTCTGACACGCAGGGCATGCCTCACAGAAATGCTTGGTTTCCTGGAACACACCTGGCCAGTAGAAACGGGCCAGTACCTGGTCTAGGGTTCCTACAACCCCTTTATGTGCCCATACCAGGTGGTCATGGGCCAACCTCATCACTGTTGCTTTAAAAGGAGTGGGTACTACTAGCTGTTTCCTCAAAGCCCCAGTCTGTGGATCATTAATTTCCCTATACAGCAACTCCTCTTCTAGGAAAAATCTGGGAAGAGCATCTCCCTCGGACTGGGCATATTCAAAAGCGCGCCTTAAGGCGGGATCCGCTTTTTGTTCCTTTGCAAATGAGGGAAACTTTTGTACTAGCTCTTCGGGTACCCAGGGAAAACCTATCCCCTCTCCTGCCCCTGCTCTTAGCTGGGCCCTATTGTGGCGCTCTCGCCTCTTATCACCCTTACTTTTCTTAACTACTTTCTTTGGAGGGTTGATCAAACCTTCATGGCTGGGTAGTTCTCCTAGCCCTTCCTCTAGGGGTGTATCTTCTTCTTCTTCCTGCGGTGCAACTTCTTCCTCCAAAGGAGGGTCACTATCCTCCTCGGGTTCAAAGTTCTCCCGTGAACTGTGGGCCTGGGACCTTGTGGACACTAGTCCCCTTTTCTCTTGCCTGCCCTCCCCTATGCCCCTATAAAAATGTGGCCAATCTTGACTTAAAACTATGTCATAGGGTAAATGGGGAATTACTGCTACTAGGAGCTTCCTATGTGTGCCTAGTGCTTTTACTGACACCCTATATTGAGGATAAGAGGTGGATGACCCGTGTATACAACGGATCTTGCTATTGCCTTCTGGCTGATTCAGGGGAACTGCCTCACTGTCCTGTAGAAAACCCCAAAATTTTTCTGACACCATTGTTTGTTCAGCTCCTGAATCTAATAAAGCCTTGGCCAACACCCCCTGCACTTCCACCTCAAGGCGAAAGCCTTCTTGCTTGTATTGTACTTTTTCACCCATTAGTGCTGTGCGCTCTCTGCATTCATACCTCTTGTGACCCCTCCTCCCACATTTAAAACATATTATGCAAGAGTCATGCGCTATACCTTTACTTCTACATTTTTCTGTAGTTGGTATGCTCAATCCTGGGTCTTTCATAACTCTACCAGAGTTTGCCATGCTACGCGAGCCGCTAGCCCCTCCTTGGGATCCATGGGCTACCTGAGCCTCCATGAATCTCTCTGTTAGGAGAGTAGCCTCGTCCGTCGTCTGGCAGTTCTGTAGAGTGAGGAATGACCTTACCTCTACAGGCACAGCTTCACAGAATTGCTCTAAAACAAGCATATCTAAAACACTTTCCATTGTCTTCCCTTCTGGCATGAGCCACTTCCATACAAGGCTACGAATCCGCTGGCCTAGTGCCTTCGGAGTTTCACCTTGTTGGATCTTTGTAGCTCTCAACATTCTACGGTATACCATAGGCGACAGGCCTAGCCTTTCCCGTATGGCTGCTTTCACATTGGCATACTCGTTAGCCTGGGCGGCTGGCATAGCCTTGTATGCCGCCAGGGCTTCCCCCGTCAGGGAGGTAGCTAGGCGAACCGCCCATTGTTGCTTGGGCCAGCCTGCACCACGAGCTACACGCTCAAAGGCTTCCAGAAAATCGTCTATATTGTCTTTTCCTGACCACTGTCCAAAAGACAAAATGCCACATGTCTGTGGGCCTACCCCACCAAAGTGTCCTTCGGTTTTCCTTTCGGCTTGCCGCTCCTGCAGTACCGCCTGCAACAAGTCCATCAGCGGCTTTTGCTGTATCTGCATGGCGGCTAGGGCTTGTTCCTAGCACTGCTGGGCAAGTTTGCGTTGCTTCTCAAACTGGAGCCCCATCCACTTCAGGATATCCGCTGGTGACTCCATGTTGGCAACCTGCAATAATCAGAGAAGAGAAAAAAAAAAACAAGTGCGGAACCTCTCTTTTTTTCTTTTATTTTTCCACTGCTTCCCCCACTGGGATTTTCAGTCCCTCAGATACCTCCTCAGAATCCCACCCTGGCTGTCCCAGATACTATTACCTGAGTCAGGTGGTGATTCTGGCCTTGAGAAGGTCCTTGACTGCTCCCGGTTCCTGGAGTTGTCTGGGCGTGGTTCCACCTCCATCCTGGTTGCGTCCTCTGGCGCTGGTGACTCCGTCCCTCTTGCACGGTGTCCTCTTTTCTGTCATCCAAGAACTACGCCATTTGTGAGACCATGCCGGTCCTAGGCGGTTGCCTAGACCCGGGATAGCCTGGAGTTGTGGTAAATAAAGAACACTGTAGTCGTGATCCAAATGAAATTAAAGTTGGGTTTTATTCCCCTTCCCTTGAGGATGTCGTAGAATAAGGGACAACATAAAGAACGGTTGTTTTCACCAGGGTAAAGGATGTTTAACCAATAATAATCATGCTTCTTTCCAGCAATAAAGTCCAACACTTTTCAATGTGTAAAATACAGTTTCTTTCTTGCTCTTTTCCTTTAACAAAGGCTCTCTATATCATCAGTCACGTATACAGCACATTCCATGGGTCCAAGGATATTTTCTGAGCTATTGCTCTCCCATTGCATAGGGCTAAGACCTGTCCCTGTATAAGGACACTGAGCCCCTATGAAGCTGCTCTCTGTGTCTTGCTCCGGGTAAACCTCAGTTGCCACCAGTGGGAGCGGCTTTTGTATGTCCCGGATATCAGGAGCTGTGCTGGGGATTTCTTCCCACGGCTTGGGCAAATAAGAGTTCCCTTGCTGGTTATAAGCCTGGCTTCTATCCCGGAGACTCCCTTTTCTCCACTTAGCAAAAACAGGGTACTTATCTTTTCCTTTGGAGAAGATGATCTCAAACCCCTCTGCTTCCAGCCAAGGTTTCCTCTCTGCCCTGTAGCCTGCTCTTCTGTGGGAAGCCTGATTACGATGTCTGGCTGAGGGAAACTCACTTCCTGCTTCCCATGTGCTTCTTTGGACGTGACCTCTGCCTTCTGTTAACTGGGCAGTTTGCCTTGGTGTGAGGACCCCTCTGGCTGGGAAGACCTTGCTGCAGTTTTGCTTATCCCACCTGGGTTTGCCAGCCTGCCTTTCTCCAGCCCTGGTTCTCCAAGGTAACGTGTCTTCCTGCAATTGCTTGAGATTTCTACTCTCACCTTCTCTCCAAGCCTGCCTGAAACAGCAGTCAGAGTTCCTGTGGTCTCTGCTTTCCTCCTGGCATTCAAGCTCCGGCTCCAGCCCTAATCCAGACTCCAGCTTCCACTGCCAATGCTCATTCTGCTGCTTCCAACTCTCTTCCTCCTCCTTGTTCTCCTTTCCAATCTGCTTCCCACTCCAACACTGTCTCTGTGAGATTTCCCACCTGCTTTTATCTCTCAGCTCCTCTAACGTGGAACGTGAGTCTGAGTCCAGGTGAGCCTGATTGGCACTCTCAATTCCTACTGCGTCACTACAACCCTGTGGAAAGTTTGTTTTCCTTTTCCCTGCCTCTCTGCACTGTGAATGCTGCAACTGCCCCTGAGGCTGCAAGGTAAGCTCTTCTTCCTTTTCATTTCTTAATATTTCAGGGTCTGTGTTTTCTAACTCCTGACAGGTAAGCCCTTCCTCCACATTGTCCTTTAATGTTTCAGGCTTAGTGCTGTCTAGCTCCTGACAAGTAAGCTCTTCCTTTGCATTGTTCTTTAATGTTTCAGGCCTAGTGCTGTCTAGCTCCTGACAAGTAAGCTCTTCCTCTGCACTACCCTTTAATATTCCAGGTTTTGTGCTGTCTACCTCATGACAATGGGGGTTTGGCTAGGTGCAGTTGGTATGGCTGTGGCAATGTGCACCCCAATGTCTTGTGAGGGTGGGTGGGGGATCTCCACTGTTTGTTTGGCCAATGACAGAGTGTTATGTGTCTGACATCTGTGTGATGTGGTCATTGGGGTTTGTTTGCGTCTACCTCGCCATCACAGTGTAATAGACCTTCCTCTGTCACTGGTGTGGGATATGTCCATGGACAGGTAATCACAAACACAAATCATAGCTGTTATAGGTGGTGTGGGTGGGTCCCCCCAGGTCAATGTGTTCTGGCCTAGTTGTATGTCCATCCTGTCTATGTCCCCCTGTCATATTGTGCTGTGTGCCTGGCTGCAGATGTATGATGTTCTGTGTGACCTATATGCTAGGTACGAATAGCTGCTGCATGTGCTGGGTTCATGGGGTGGGGGATGTTAGGCCCTCCCTGTATTTTTGGTCATTCTCCTCACTCATGCGCGGTGGAGGGGGGTGGCACTCTGCCTGGTTGAGTGACTGCCCCCCCTGGTTTTGTACACCTGTGCAGTGCTCTATGACGTCCAGGACCATGGCTGGTCATGCACACAGCCCTGGGTACCTGTCACACCCACCCTGTACCTACCCAGTCATGTTTTGCTGGATTTGTGGCCCCCAGTTGCCTGTGTTAGGGCACACATGTTCTCAGGACATAGGTCCACACCTTTCCGTCCATGGCCGGCATGTGCTGGGCCGTGAGCTGTATGCGTGCTGCATATATCTGACCTTCCTGCCTGTGGCTGGGCGGTGTTCAGAGCTTCAGACAGTCCACACAGGTAGATGGGGCCAAGACAGTCTGCGAGCTCCTGCTCCAGGGGTGTCAGGGTTGGAGCAAAGGGGGCACCCCCTCCGGTGCCCATGGCATGTCACCTCTCCGCCACCATGTGTACACGGACACCACGCTTAATGTCATTAAATCATTTCCTCAGGCTGTCCAGGTCCCTAGTTGGTCCCCCTGCCTTGGCTACAGCTTCCTGTGCCTCCTCCCACACATGTATGCGTGTGCCCACAGTGGTGCTGGTGCTCAGCCAGCCATAGAGCACCTCATACCGCTCCAACACACTGGAAAGCAGGGTGTTGTTTTCCTGCTGGCTGAATCTAACAGCCCTTCTCTGTTCCTTGGCTGGCACCAGTATACTTTGGGCACTGGGGGGGCCCCTGGGTGGGCTGAGACACACCCAATGGGCCTGCAGCCACCACCACAGGCCCACCTCTCCCTGGCGGCTCTGGGTCCTGCTGAACAGGTGTCCCCCCTCCTCCCCTCCTGCCAAGTCCTGTCGCTCCATCTCCCTGCCCTCTGTGCCCTCTCCCTCCCTGTCACACATCCTCAGGCCTCCCGTTCCTCACCTAATCTCCCCTCCCCTGCCCCTCAGCTCCTCTGCTCCACCTCACGCCTGCTCCTCACCTCCCCTCCCCTCCTCTCCCTGCTGCCTGCTCCTCAACTCACCTCCTGTGTCTCTCGCCTGCTCCTTGCCTCCCCTCCTCTCTCTCTCGCCTGCTCCACAACACACCTCTCCTCACCTGTTATAGTCCTGACCTCACTCTCGCCGCGCCTGCTCCACACCTTGCCTTCTGTCTCCCTCGCCTACACAAACCCCTCAACGTGTGCCACATGTGCGTGTGTATTTATGTGTTTTTTGATGTCTGCGTGTCCTTCTGCGCATTGCGCATGCACAGCAGCATGAGCGTGGTGGTTGCATGTGTTCCGCATGCGCAGGGGAGATGCGGAAGTTGCGTGCATGGGGACACCACATTGCGCATGCGCCGTACGTGTGTGTGAGCGTGGGACGTGCGCATGTGCTGCGTGCCATTACATATATGCGACAGGCCTCACGTCACATGCACGGAATGGCACTCATCACATGGGTCCCATGCACGTACCTTCTGCATCTCCCCTGCACATGTGCAACACATGCAACCACCACGCTCATGCTGCTGTGCATGCGCAATGCGCAGAAGGACACGCAGACATCAAAAAACACATAAATACACACGCACTCTCGTGCTGCTGTGCATGCGCAACACGCGCAAAGATGCGCCGATGTAAAATAAAACATAAATACACATGCACACGTGGTACACACTGAGGGGTTTGTGTAGGCGAGGGAGACGAGGCGTGCGGTGTTGGTTGTTGGTGAAGCAAGGAGAGTGTCAGAGGCAGGTTTGGTGAGGAGAGTGGCTGGGTTGGTGAGTAGTGGGTGAGGTGGCTGGGTTGGTGAGTGGTGGGTGAGGTGAGAGGGTGGGTTTGTGTGAGTTAGAGGAGGTGAGGGGGGTTGAGAGTATGGCGGGCTTTGTGGTTGCTGCCTGTGCACTGTGAGGTGTGCAGGGGCTGCAGTTGCCTGACGGGGGAGATGGTGTCCATGGGGCTGAGGCACAGGGCATGGGTGCAGTCCCGCTGCAACACAGACCTGCAGCTGTGGGGGCAGGCCAGGCAGGGGCTATGCCGGCATGGCACAGGAGGCATGCAGAGTTGCAGACTCGCCAGCCTCGTCTCTACAGGCCCAGGACACAGCTCCAGGACATGTGTGAGGACAAGTTCATCTCCCTCTACCGCCTGAGCACAGGGGCTATTAGGGAGCTCTATGAGGATCTGAGACCTGACCTCGAGCCCCTGACTGGTCGGTCACATGCCATACCGGGTTTGTTCAAGCGACTTGGTGCCCTACATTTCTTTGCCTCTGGCTATTTCCAGTCATCTGTGGCCGCAGTGGGTGGCATGAGCCTCCCCACCTTCTCACGCTGTCTCCACCAGGTACTTCGTGCCATGATCAGCCGGGTGGGGAATTACATTGCCATTCCCAACACTAGGCAACAGTGGGGGACCCTGAACCAGGCCTTTGAGGCATTTGCCAGGATACTGCACGTGATGGGAGCTATTGATTGCATGTTGCCCTGGTCCCGCCCAGAGACAGGAAGGCAGTGTTCTGCAACCGCAAACACTACCATTCCCTGAATGTTCAGGTTGTATGTGATGCAGATAGGCATATTCTGAATGTGGTCCCTAGGTTTGAAGGGTCCACCCATGACTCCTATATCCTGCAGCACTCGGCACTATTCAGACAATTTGAGGCAGGACAATATGAGGACTGTATACTGCTGGGTGAGTATTTCGCATCTCTTTTTTGCTACGGTGCTTTGTGTTGATGGTAGGATGCATGCTAGCATTTGTGTCGTGGTTACAGATTATGTTGATTGCAATCCTTACACCTACCCCTTGTTTTGTGTGTCAGACCTTCAAACGCTGCTGCATAGTTGTGGTGTCCCATCATGTGATGTCATATGTTTGTGTCAGAATTGTTTGTGCTTTTGGTTTGCACGTAGATTCTTTTTGCCATGTGTGTGGACATCAGCTCCTGCTTTAATGTTACACATTTCTTTCGGCAGGTGATACAGGATATGGGTGTCGCCCCTGTTTGCTGACCCCTGTGCATCAACCACGGACACGTGCAGGGATGAGGTACAATGAGGCCCATGCCTCCAGCCGCTCCATCATAGAGCGCACCATTGGTGTTTTGAAAAGTCGTTTCAGGTGTCTGGATAGGACCAGCGGGGCCTTACAATACCCAGCCCAGACTGTGGCAGAGATCATTATAGCCTGTTGCATCCTGCACAACATTGCTCTCAGGCACGATCTCCATGTCCAAATTAATGAGGATCTGGAAGATGATCCTACGTGCCCTCCTGTACGTGGCCGTGGTGACACACGTGAAGGCACAGCAGTCAGGCGGCGGGTGATTGAGGAGGTCTTCTCATGTAAGTACTGCCTATGTTGAAACATACATTTCTTTAGATATGTATGTACTACTACTACTGGTGAACATTTGTATCACAATAGCAGTAAGACGCAACACTGCACTGTGATATGAGAGACAATGCCTGGCCATCAGAGCTTACAATCTAGTCATGCCTCAAACACGGAAGATGTGAGCAGGGCACCACAGTGGGTGGAGGTGGATTATGTGTGTCAGGATTAGTAGGCTTGGGGGAGGTGGTAAGCTGTCACACATGATTTGTAGGTGATTGGGAAAGGGGCTGCTGTACAGACACAGGTAGTTAGTTCCAGCCTTTGGGTGAAGCAAGGTGAAAGGCGTGTAGTATGGGGTCAGCAGTAGGTGTGCGGGCCATAGATGGAACCAGGTGCCTAGACGTGTGTGGTTCACATTTTGTAATATGAGGTGATTGATTGGATTGGATGCTCTGCTGAGCAGGGACTGTGTGTTACTTGTTTCTGTATAGTGCTACATATGACAGGTAGCACTATATACATGCTCAGTAGAAGTTGTATTAGTGGTAGTTGAGATCATCAAGGAAAGGTACTGCAAAGCGGTATATAAGAAACTGTTAAATAAAATAAATAAAATAAATAAAGCCACAGTGTGACTGCATGTATAGGTCAGCAGATGAGCCATGACATGGATGCGGAGACGGATAGGGAGCCTGTGAGGTGTCATGACAGGGGGAGTATTATTGCCATTATGCATCTGGCGGTAGATTGGCCATGCAGTGCAGTATTGCATATTTCCTGGCAACACAGATGATTCAGAGGCAGATCAGCAAGATGTAGATTACAGTAGGCAAGCCGGGAGCTGCTTAAGGCGTGGGTTGGCGTTTTAGTTGTGTGTTCAGGGGAGACTGGGGAAATATAGCTGATGTCATCTAGAAAGAAACCGCAAGCCTCAGCTACAAGCTGGGTATGTGTGGAGAGGAGGAAATTGGAATCCAAGACAACCCCTACATTGAGGACCCTGGAGAAAGGAAGGTGTGCCCAACCACACACAGACGCTGTAATGGGAGGGTAGGGTTTAGGTGGAAATATGGGATATCCGTTCTTTGTCATTGTCAATTTCACGCAGTGGGGTGACATGCAGCCAGCAATGTCAGGTGGCAAGCAGACATCAGGGTGTGGTTTGGCAGAAATAGCTCAGGCATGGAGAGATATATTTGCAACTCATCAGCACACAGCTAGTAATGTAAGTCCAGGAATGAGATAGCCACACCAGGGAACTGGATATCGAGAGAGGGAAAGGAAGAAGCCCCTGGATATATCCCTGTGGTACAGGAACTGGCAGCAGGGTAGCAGAGGACATGGAGCCACCAGAACACACACTTGGGCAGTGGGAGAGATATGGGGGGCGCAGGATAGTACAGAGGCCTTAGAGACGAGCGGGGCATGGTAGCGAGGAGACGGTTGTGTTCAACAGTTTTGGAGGCAGCAGAGAGGTCAGGAGGGTACAGACAAAGTATGAGACCTTGTATTTTTCCACACACACTTCAGTGAGAACTTCAGCATGAAGCGAGTTGGTACAGTGTGATGGAGAACAGCCAGTCTGTAAAGGATCTTGGGGGGGTATGAGAGCTGAGGACGTGAAGGTGCTGTGTGTGTTGCACAGCTCCAACATGACATATGTATGTTTCTTTTGTGTTTCTCAATCCACAGGACATCCTTGATGACCCTCCTGGTGCTGTGGTGCAGTGCCAGCTGACCATACATCATTCAACATGCAGTAGTCTGGGGTAGGTGGACCTACAGGTAATTTGTCTGTGAGGACAATCGGGGGTAGCACATGTCTGAGGTAATCTGTCATAGTGCACATATGTTGTTGTTCACCTCTTTGCCCTGCCCCCCAAACCCCATATGTTGTTGTTGGCACACATATACACATGTGTGCCTGGCCAGTTTGTCATCTCCAGCACTGTCTCTGGGACACATCCAACAGAGCTGCATGTGTCTACAGGTCCTAGGTGTTCTGGTGGTGGGCTACACATGCACCCTTTCCTGACATTGTAACATCAGCCAACAGCAGTGTATCATTGCATTTGACAAGCCTTTATCTCCACTAATCTCCAATTGTGCACATACAGGCCGTATGCTACTGGTGGCACTCTCACCTTAGCATACTGTGTGTGTGTGTTTTAGAGTTGGCTGTGTAATGATACAGTCTGCAGGCATTTTGTATTATCATGTGGTGTGAGGGGTCTGTACACCTGTGGAGCGGTGGTGACTGTGCTATCTCTACCTTACTGCTGTTGACCTTGTGAAAATTGTGGGCATGTGTTGTGTGTTATGAGCTGACCTATCTCTTGTGTGCTGACAGACCACCATGCAACAGCATTTATGTATAACAGATATCGCCATAATTTGGACATAAAATCAACAGTGGCTGGACATGGGGACATGGTAATTCTACACATTTCGATGACATCTTCTTCCTTCACTGTGACGTGTTGTGGCCTTTGCCAGCCTCAGAGTATCCCAAGGAGACGCTTGCTGTAGACATACGGTAGGTTGCACCTTGGGTCTTTTGGGAATGACATCAGCCTTTACATGTTAGTGATTTGCTGTTTGTTTCATGGACCTTTCCTGTTGAGTCTCTGTACACCAACGCTGATGCACATGGGGTGTAGCTGTGCAACGCCTCTGTGACATGGGCATGGACATGACAATATCCATGTGACACCCTCATCTGTGGTTCCATTTCCAAATGTCCACAACATGCAGTGTGTTCGGTGTTGTGATCATGTTATTTTTGCCTGTGTGACGTTTCATTACGTACATATTGATGTTTGACTCCCTGCAATTTGGCCTGATGTTGCAAGCAGCATACCAATACATTGTTTCTCCTTCTTCTGCACAGGGCAGAGGACACACACAGCACATCTACTGCAGTGCATCCGCAGTCACCATCCCCCACCTGTTGGTGGACACAACAACATCATGCAACTATCCCTGGGAGATGGTGCCATAGGATGCTTGACCTCTGCGAGTGGGACACATGCCTCGGATGGACATTATTGTTGGACTGCTACTTTGAGCATAACAGGCCTGTCCAACACACCATTGCTACCGTTCTCTGGCTGGGTGTCGTGTTCATCGCAGGAGACACACATGACCTTTCCAGTACTGTGGCATACTGAGATGTCACACTTGACTATAGCTATGCATGCCCATGGTTTCAGGGACAGTCTTAACGGGACGTTTTGGGTTGCAGACACCCTTTGCACTGTGGATACTGTGTACTGGTCCCTACGTGTGCAGCAGGGAATGACATTGTTGCCGTATGTTGTACATCCATCTGACATTGTGTTGGTGTGTTTGCCCATGTGTATGACCTGCACCGCAGGATACCTTCATCTGTTTAGTTCAGCAGGAGCATACAGCTATGCATGTGGCACAGGGGGCACATTAGAGAAGTCCTCTTGTCCATGTCGGCCAGCCCTCCACTTTGACATGGCACAGTATTTGCCACCACACCACTTTACTGCACACCAACATCTTGGATTGATGTTTGCCCTCACCAAGGGTGTTACAGTGCATGTGTGGCATCATTGTATCATGTTTCAACATACACGGTGCATGTGCATGTGACTGAATATTTTGGTGCAACACAACATGTGACAATATGGCTTCTGTGTAGGTTACTGCAACATGTTTGACCTTTCTTTCAATCTCTATATACAGGTTATTGTGTTTGTTTACTGTACAGACGTGTCACTCTACATTAATTTACAAACCTAGCATTGCATGTCTGCACAGTCCTATTTATCCCCTGAGGTTCCGACACTCACATTGCCCCGTCATTTTTGGAGTGTGGCAGTGTAGGTGTCCATTTTCTTCCTTCATTTGTGCATTCCATGTACCGTGATATATGTGTACAGACACTGTATCCACACCACCCATTTCAGGGGACCTTCTGCATAGTGCTATCTTTGCATGTGTCAGAAGATCATTTTATTTCAATTCTCTGTGTTCATGTGCCTCTTGTACCTGTTAGCATATCCTCATTTTGCATTTGGCAATTGTTTTGGGTTACATTAATGCCGCTTTGATTCCTATATCAGGCATTATGTGACAGCTGTAACATATATTTTGATATCTGTGTTTACACTTGCTTACTTTTAACAACGTATGCTGCTTCATTTTTGTGCCTCCTGTATTTGCGGACAGATATGTTTTTGGGGACAAATCATGACTGAAGTGTACCGCCTACTGTCTACATGCACACATATGTGACTAAGGCATTTGGGGCATGCGGCAGCATTTGGGTGTGGGGGACTAATGCATAGTGCACACCATGCACCTAATGCACATTATCTTTCCTGCCCATCATCCGTAGCTGGCCCAGTGACTTTTCTGTGACATGTGGGTTGCTGCCCTGCCAAATGTGTTTTCACTTTTTTCGCTGTTATCCATACACCTTGATATTATGTAAGGCGGTATCTACGCTATGTCTCATGGTTAACCAAAATAAAAATATTTGTTAGACATACATTTGTCTCTGCTGCTGCTTGACCACACTAACACATGTATTTAGTGATTTCCTGGTCAGATACATGGCCCACCTGTGCTCACATCCTTGTAGGGTGCCAGCTGTTTATCTGCCAGCCATCTGCCACATCACTGGGTGTTACGGGTTCCCATACACACATTCCCTTTGAGGTAATATCTTTGCAACATGCTTGCAGTGGTTGTTTGGGATAGTGGTTACAGACATGTGTTAGAACACCATAGGTTGCAGGTTTGATTCCCACATGGGTTTTTTTTTGGGGGGGGGGGGGTTGTGCTAACCTGACCATGAGCTGCCTGCAGGTTCATCACCTCTCCACACACCCTTCCATCTCTTCACTGTACCCACAATGTGCCCTCTGTGCCGCCTATCCATCACATATTAGCTGTTACATATGTCTCTTTCTTTGTACTGTCCATGTAGGCAGTCTACTTGGGGGATTTGGCATTGCTGTTGTTCAGCTGATCTGGGTCACACTTGTTTGCAGGTTCAATTTTCACATGCTCCTGTTCTGTTCCCTATTTTGCCCTGCTCCACAGAGCATCCCCTGCCGCCCTTTGGGTTTATGTTCTTTCCTCTTTTGCATGCTGTAACCACTGCATAACATTTCATTGTGTGTGTGCATGTAGTTATATGTAGCTCTTGTCCCAATTACAGACTGTGATCTGAGCTGTACACACTAGTTCTGCATGTGCATTCCATCATGGTTACTGTTGGGGGTTGCCCTATCCTGGCAGACAGCAGGCTTTTCGTGTGGTACCCTGCAGTGTTCTTGTATGCAGCCTTTGCTAATGCACTCACGTTGGTGGTGTAGCCTACTGGTTTGACATTTGTGCTGGTGGTCATGGGTTTGATTCCTCTCTGTTCTCTCTCATTTGTATGCCTGTCCTACACAGCTACTTTTCATTCTTGTAACAGTCATATCTGTGCAGATCTGTGCTGTTGGCACATTATACCCTTGTCACAGTTGCCAAACATACTTCTGTCCATCTATGTGTGTCTGCCAGCTGTGTGGCGTCCTGCCCTGATGTGCAGGCTGCTACCCCATGTCCTGCACTGGTACACGTTTCTGCATTGCGGCTATACCTGCTTGCCTCTCCTGTGTCTGCTCTGCATGGCACTGCTACTCCTCTGTCCTCCTGTCATTACACCTATCCTGCCACCTCTACCTCCTCTGCTGAACACGTCTTCCCATCCTCTGCCACACACCGTCATTGTTGCACGGTACATTACCATCACCCTGTACATCGGTACAGCTGCCCCTGATATGTTTGTACACTTTACCAGCTGCCACATGGGCTTGACGCAGATTTGTCTGGTTCATCAGCTCTGATCTAATTCCTTCCATCATGTGTGCATTGCCTTTCCTTGGTGCTCTGTGCAATGTTAGGGTTACATCTGTGTTTGGGCCATACCTTTCTTGCTTGTCAACTTGGGGCACCTTACTGCCCTTGGCCACCATTTCTTGAGTCACCTATACATCCTTGGGGCATCTTTAGCGGCATCATAGATTCTGACAGTTTATGTGGTGCCTTATATGGTGCCTTGGGGGTTGCCAACCTTTCGTGCCGACTTCCAGGGCACATTATGACCTGCCTTGGCTGATGTGGTGGTTTATGATGTGCCTTCTGACGTGCCCTAAAGGGTGCATTAAGTTACAACACTGGGGTGCGGGTATTTTTAGCTGGCAGCACAGATTGTTGGAATGTGTCTGACTGTTACAAGCAGGAAAAGGAATTGCCTTGGGTACCCTTATTCATTGAGCCTACTGAGGGATCAAACTCATGACCCCTGTCTCAGCAGTCTTGCATTAACCAGTGTGCTACACCTCTGTTGCTGTGATTGTAGGTAAGCACGCGAAGTTAAGGTTAACGCGCGATATCGCGCCACAGCTCCCTCTATGCACAATAATGGACAGGTGCCCTCTATCACGCGATAACCCGCCATTGCTACCTTAAGACCGGAACGCCCACTACCTTATATGGCATTCGTCACAGTAATGCTGCAACTAATGCCGGTAACATTAGGACAGTTTAGAAAACATACCCCAAGATCTTCCTTGTCTAAAGCCATGTTGGCTTTCTCCCATTAAGCCATGACTAGCTACATGTTCAGCAATTTTGTTCTTTATAATGGTTTCTACCATTTTTCCCGGTACTGACATCAGGCTCACCGGTCTGTAGTTGCCCGGATCGCCCCTGGAACCCTTTTTAAAAATTGACCTTACGCTGGCCATCTTCTAGTCTTCAGGTATTACAGATGATTTTAATGATAGTTCACAGATTACTAATAGCAGGTCTGCAAACTCATATTTCAGTTCTTTCAACACCCTTGGCTGTATGTCATTCCGTCCAGGTGATTTGTTATGCTTCAGTTTATCAAATAGTTGTAATACATCTTCCCGATGTATCAATATTTCCTTCAATTCTTCCACACTTTTAAATACCACTTCAGTCATGGGTAACATCCCTACATCTTCCTCAGTAAAGACCGAAGCAAAGAATTCATTCAGTCTCTCCGCTATTGCCTTGTCAGCTCTTAGTGCCCCTTTAATCCCTCTATCATCTAATGGACCAACTGACTCTCTCACAGGTTTTTTGCTACGAATGTACTTGAAAAAGTCTTTATTACGCGTTTTTGCTTCCACAGCAAGCTTCTTCTCAAATTCTCCCTTTGCCTGCCTTATCAGTGTCTTGCATTTAACTTGCCAGTGCTTGTGCTGTTTCCAGTTTTCGTCATTTAGCTCTTTTTTCCATTTCCTGAAAGATGCTTTTTTGGCAACAACAGCCTCTCTGACCTCACCTTTAAACCATGCTGGAAGTTTTTTGGACTTCCTTCCACTTTTCTTAAAGCATGGAATACAGCTGGTCTGGGCTTCCAAGATAGTATTTTTAAACTACATCCATGCTTAATGTAAATCTTTAACCTTTGCAATTGCTTCTTTTAGATTTTTCTTAACTATTTTCCTCATTTTATCATAGTCTCCCTTTTGAAATTTAAAAGATAGTACTGTGGATTTCCTTGCCATTCTTCCTCCATTTATTAAATCAAATGCAATCACTATTGCTATGCTATATGCTAGGCATGTCCAACTTCGAACAGGTTGTGATCTACTTTTTCCAGCCAAAAGTGCCGATGATCTACCACCATGAAAATTAAGCTTCAAATTAGTTTCAAATTAAATTTTAACCCAATAAAGTTGGAGGATTCCCCCACCCCCATTTTTAATGAACCTTCTTTCATTTACTTGGATGTGATCAGCTGTTAAGCAAATTAAGCAAAAACAAAACAGAGAAACGAAGATCCAGTAAGAACTGTGAGGGGAAATGGAAAGTACATTTTTTCTTAAAGTTTTATTGCGTGATAACTTTATTTAACTGTCTTAATAACTTTCTTTAACTTTTATTGAGTAATTTGTGTTAAATTTAGATCGAGTATTGGTCCAGGCTGATCTTGCACAATCTTTAATATTTCACTCTTGCTCATTAGTGAGACGTCTGAGCCTGCATTTCATCCACCAGCTTTTTGAAGTTGGGTGAATATTGTGTGAGGGCCAGTCTCAGGGAATCCTGGAGATGTCCATCTGTCATGTTGGAACGTTTTGTACTCTTTGTCATTTTCAAATGGGAAAACGCAGATTCACACAAATAAGTTGAACAGAAACAGGAGTGTACAGCTTCACTGCATCTTCTCAAGTTGGGAAATTTGTCTCTAAGCACTAGCTTCCAAAACGATTCTTGCTCAGCACGGGTCTTGAGAAAAATGTCATTTTTAAGAATTAATAATTTGTTTTCAAGAGATGGCTTGTTCAATGAGTAATTTTTACTGATAGCAGCTGCAGTTTCTTTAATGTCCACATCTACTTTGAATGGGTATGACTAGTACTCCCCAACTGTTCCAATGTTTTGGAAGTCACAGAATCTATTTTCAAATTCCTGAATAACAGAACAGATTTCTGTCACATACGTCTCGTTCTGAAAAACAAAATTTGGATGTTGTCCCAGATGGTCCTGCGTATTAGGAAAATGATCAAAAGTATTGTTTGCAAGGTCAGTCATCATTAACTCAAATTTGCTCTTGTAGGATGAAACTGTACTCATCATCTCGCCAATGCATTTCTTTTAACCTTGTAGTTCAAGATTCATATCACTTAGTCCACCTGTAAAGTCAGCGAGAAATGCCACATCACATAACCACTCCTCATCTTCCAAATCTGCTTGGTCATCTCCCCTCACCTTCAAAAAACTTCTTATTTCATTCAGCAAATCACGAAATCTTTGCAGAAATTTGTGCCTACTTAGTTACCTTACATCTGTGTGCAAAATGATTTCCGCTGACCCTTCATCAAGAGTAAGATTGAAAAGCCGTCTTTGAAGTGATCTTCCATGAACTGAATTTACAATTTTGAGAGTGATGTCCATGACAGTCTTTGTATTGAGTCTCTTGCTTGCCAAAACTTGCTGGTGAATGATGCAGTGGGAAAGGAAATCTGGGAAGTCGTCATGCTGTCTACAGAGGGCTATGAAACCATTAACCTCACCTGTCATTGCTCTTGCTCCATCAGTAGTGATGGAAACAAGTCTATGCAATGGAAGATTACACTTTGTCACAAAAGAATGGAAAGAACTGAATATTTCCTAACCGGTAATTCTCCCTTTTAAAGAAATCATTCCAAGTAGTTCTTCTTTAACACTGAAGTCTTCAAAAACCATCCGGATAAAGATTAGTAACTGGGCTATGTCTCTTATGTCTGTAGATTCATACAGTTGGAGTGAGAAAGCAACACAATTTGAAACATCCTCCAACAATTATTCAGTTGTGTCCCCACACATCTTTTCTATTCACCGCACGACGGTGTTTCTTGACCACTGTACATCCTAAATAGCAGCTATGATCTCGTTCTTATTTTTAAATCCTTCAAAAAGATTGTCAGCTGCTTCAAGAACACAATCTTTTACAAATTCCCCTTCAGTGAAAGGTTTGCATTTCTTTGCGATCAGGTTGCTGACCTTGAAGGATGCTATGGTTACATTGACCGAATGTGACCTTGGCTTCACCATCAACTGTTGCTGAGTAGCCAGTTTCGATTTAAGTTCTTTGAGCTTCAGTTTACGAATTTCACTTTTGGGTGGAAAATCAGCATCAAATTTATTGCTATGCAGAGCCTTATAATGACATTACAGATTACTCTTTTTGGGCAAGGATACTGGGGCGTTACAAATTAGACAACAACACTTGTCTTTCACCATGATGAAGAAGTAGTCCATTTCCCATTCATCATGAAAGTGGTAGATTTTGCTCTTCTTTGGAACACTCATCTTCGTTATACTGAGGTGGCTGGATGTAAGAAGGCCAAATCTGCTAAGTTGGTATAAACACTGGCTGAATCTGGTCCAAAACTGTCACAGTCCCAAAGTATTAACGATCAACAGGAACTGAAGATCTCTGGATGATGTGCAATACAAGGACTGGAGATGCCAAAACCACACATGCAGTTCTAAAAGTAAAAATAAGAATTCATCATACTGGCACCAATAATCAAATACAACCAAACAATCATCCAAAAAACTCGAACACCTATCCAGCAAACCAGATAAAATCAAATACCGCCAAACAAGTTCAAATACCACCACACGCGATTTAATAAATTCTGCACACAGTGTAGAATCAACGCAAAGGCTAGGCAAAATAAAATTGCAGAGGCAAGCAAAAGTCACAGTGATTTGAACCAATTTAAAGGCAAGGCATAGGCAAGTTAGAACAAAATTGGAAAAGCCCGCCAAAATCACCAAATTCTTGACATTTTGTTGTGTCTGCCCAAAAATGTTTAATGAAAGCGAACTATAAAGCGACCAACGACCACCATATGACACAACTAATACGGTAAGTGTATTCAGGTAAAGCCCAGGCGAATGGATATTGCCCGGTATATAACACACTTCTAAGGGATGTTGGGGTGGGGGCAGGAATGGGTGATTCTGAGAGGCAGGAGACCAGGTATGATGCCAGGCCTGTGGCATCTCATCGCGGGGCGCCGGCTGCGGCCCCCTGGGGTACCCACAAACTATTGGCACAAACACAACAAGCACCCTAATACACCCACAGGCAAGATTCCTGCAGGCAGGGAAAAAAGACAGGCTAAAGATCAGCAGCAGCGGCAAGCCCTCGGCAGACAACCTGCCGGCACAAGCTCTCTCCTAGCGATGGGGCGAGCTGCTGGAGATATGGAGCCAAGTGGGACTGGCGATCTACCTCTGACCCCTCCGCGATCTACAGGTAGATTGTGGTCTACCTGTTGGACATGCCTGCTATATGCTATGCTATATGCTATGAACATTGTTGCTAAATGGCCCCAGCACCCTTATCTCTTGCACCAGATCTTGTGTTCCACTAAGGACTAGGTCCAAAATGGCTTCCCCTCTTGTCGGTTCATGAACCAGCTACTCCAAGAAGCAATTATTTATTTAATCTAGAAACTTTATCTCCCTAGCATGTCCTGCTGTGACATTGACCCAGTCGATAACGGGGTAATTGATATAACCCATTATTATTATTGTGCTGTGATTTTTGTTAGCTTCCCTGATTTATTTGAGCATTTCATCATCCATTTGTTCATTCTGGCCAGGTGGTTGATAGTACACCCCCACGTCCATCACCTTCCCTTCCCCTTTTTACATGGAATTTCAATTCACAGAGATTCTACAGTGTATTTTGTGTTCTGCAAAACTTTAATCCTTTGTGATATGGAATGTAACCCCTCCACCAATTTGATTTGCTCTATCATTGCGATATAGTTTGTATCCAGGTATCAAAGTGTCTCACTGGTTGCCCTCCTTCTACCATGTCTCTGAGATACCAATCATATCTAATCTTTCATTTAGTGCTATATATTCTAACTCTCCCATTTTATTTTTTAGACTTCTAGCATTTGTATAAAGCTGTATTTTATTCATATGAACTGGTTCTGGTGACACTGCCAAGAAAACCCAGGAGCTTCTGGGTCACCAGGATTCAGGGCTGACTTGAAGGCACACATTGCATTGCAATCTGGTTATCGGTAGGCAGGGGTAATTTGGAATCTTTAACCTCTGTCTGCTCTGTACTTAAGGGCATTTGGGTTACCTTTGTCTTTACTGGAACCTCTCTGTCGATATGTCCTAATTTCAATCATTTGCTAGTATCCTTCATACATTGTTCCAAACCATTTGGGTGACTGTTTGCTTTCTCCTATTATCTAGTTTAAAAGCTGCTCTGTCTCCTTTTATAGGTTAATGCCAGCAGCCTGGTTCCATCCCGGTTAGCTTAATTACTGGAGCAAATATACAAAAGAAATCTACTGTGTCAGTGTTTAAATTTCAAATGAGAGACAATGATAAAATGAAGATAATGGTTAGAAAAAATCTAAAAGGAGCAGCTACAAAAAAATCAACAGTTTATATCAAGCATGGATGTTGTTTGAAAATACAATCTTGGAAGTCAAGACCAGATGTATTGCACACTTTAAGAAAGATAGAAGGAAGGTGAAAAGACAGCCAACTTGGTTAAAAGGCAAAGTAAAAGAGGCTATTAAAGCCAAAAAACATCTTTCAAAAAATCGAAAAGGGAACCAAATGAAGAAAATAGGAAGCAGCATGAGCACTGGAAAGTTAAATACTAGGCACTGATAAGAAAGGCAAAAGGAACTTGAAAAGAAGCTTGCCATAGAGACAAAAATTCACATTAAAAACTTTTCAGGTCCATACAAAGCAAAATGCTGGGGAAGGAGTCTGTTGGACCATTAGATGATCATGGGGTAAAAAGGGTACTCAGGGAGGAAAAGGCCATAGTGGAGAGACTAAGGGCCCTTTTTACTAACACTAAGCATGTGGTATCTGCTGCATGGCCCATTTTATTCCTATGGACAGTATGGCAGATAGCACATGCTAATTGTTAGTAAAAGGGGCCCAAAATGAATTTTTTGCTTCAGTCTTTACCAAGGAAGATGTGAGGAAGCTGCCCATGACAGAAAGGGCATTAATGGTGATGAGTCAGAAGAGCTGAATGAAATATCAGTGAACCTGGAAGACATAGTAGAACAAATTGATAAACTAAAGAGCAGCAAACCACCTGGAATGGATGGTATGCACCCAAGAATGCTGAGAGGATTCAAAGATGAAACCACAGAACTACTATTAATGTTTTTAACTTATTATTAAAATTGTCTGTGGTACCAAAAGATTTGAGGGTGGCCAATGTAGCACCTATTTTTCAAAAGGACTCCAGTGTGATCCTAATGTCAGTGCTGGGCAAAATGGTAGAATCCATTATTTTAGAACAAAATTACTGGGCACTTGGACAGACATGGTTTAATTGGGCAGAGTTAACATGGATCTACCTAGGGGAAGTCTTGCTTCATTTCTTTGAAGGCATGAATAAACATGTGGATAAAGGTGAACCAGTTGATATAATGTATTTAGACTTCCAGAAAGTGTTTGGCAAAGTCCCACATCAGAGACTCCTGAGGAAGTTAAAAAATCATATCATAGGAGGCAATGTCTTTATGTGGAGTGGAAACTGGTTGAGAGATATAAAACAGAGAGTAAGGATAAATTGTCATTTTTTCAACATAGAAGGACAGGGCATAATGGAGTAGCCCCAGGGATCTGTGTTTGGACTGATGCTTTTTAATGTATTTATAAATGATCTGGAGTTGGGAACAACAAGCAAGATCATTAAATTTACCGATGGCACCAAATTATTCAGAGTTGTTAAATCACACGGAAATTGTGAGAACTGCAGGAGGACCTTGTGAGACTGGGAGACTGGGTGTCCAAATGGTAGATGAAATTTTAATGTGGCCAAGGGCAAAGTGATGCATGTAGGGAAGAATAACCCAAACTACAGATATACAATGCTACGTTCCATGTTAGGAGTCACCACCCAAGAAAAGGATCTGGTTTGTTCATAGACAATACATTGAAATCTGTTCAGTGTGCGATGGCAGCCAAGAAAGCAAACAGAATTTTAGGAATCATTAGGAAAGGAACAGAAAATAAAACAAAGGATATCGTAATGCCTCTCTATTGCTCAGTGGCGTGACCACATGTTGAGTATTGTGAGCCATTCTGGTGTCTGCATCTCAAAAACATTATAGTGACATTGGAGAAGGTACAGAGAAGGGAAGAAATGATAAAGGAGATGGAACGACTCGCCTATGAGGAAAAGCCTCGTGTTCGTAAAGGGGAAAGTGCACTGCACACTGCAAGAGAGCCCTAGAGCAGACTAAACTCTTAGAAAGTCCCACGCAGCTTTTTGATTCTTTTGACCCGAGTAAGCTGGGGTCTGCTGTCTACAAATATACTCTATCCATTTGGCCAGAGGACTGCATCTTCTTTGCTTATGCCCAGTCAGGCTTGACTCTTGTTTATGGCCCGATTTTCATCTGGGTGGTGCTATGTGCTACGTTGGTGCATAGCCTGCCGCCATCCGTCTAACCTGGATTTTCAATGTCAGGGTCATATGCGGCCCTGGCATTGAAAATCCGGGTCTCGCTGCACAACCCGGAAGCTGCAGGAGCTAGCCGGGTAGCACCGATTTGTAATGCTGCCTGCTTAGCCCCTGTGCCTGAAAGATAGGCAAAGAAAAACCGCATAGCATCTGGGTGTGTTAGGGACATCCAGGATTTTCAAAGGGCGCTACCTGTGTCGGTGCCTTTCGAAAATCCCATATAAGGCATTTACATGGTTAACTAGGACAGTTACCTCTGTAAATGTCTTCGAAAATCGGGCCCTATGTTTATATTTATTAAAAACTTGTTATACCACTCTATGCCACATGTTACCAGAGCAGTTTGCAGTCTAAAAACCAACACAAAAGAAAAGAACTACAATAAAATACAGGAAAGCAAGAGAAAGAAAGTAATGAAAAACAAATCACCAAACAGCCAGCACCTGCTCAATCCCCTTATGATGCCCCCTGAAAGTCCAGGCTAAAGAAATGCGTCTTCAGCAAGGCCTTAAATTTCTTAAGGGAGGGTTCCAGATGAAGAGAGATAGGAAGCACATTCCACAGAGTAGGGGCCAGAAAGTAAAAAGCCATACGGCGTGAGACTTCAAGGCAAGCATTGGATACGGGGCGAATGACCAGCAAATTGGAGTTTTGAGAATGAAGTAACCTGGATGGATAATATGGTGTGAGCAAAGAAGAAAGGTAGAGAGGGAGACCTGTATGTAATGCCGTATGGACCAAGACCTGAACTTTGAAGTGAAAGTGATAAGAGAGAGGTAACCAGTGAAATTTATAAAGAAGTGGGGAGATTTGATCGTAATGGAAAGCATTACACAAAAGACGAACCAAAGTATTCTGAATTAGTTGTAGTTTCTTGAGATTAGTAGACCTGATACCATAATAAATAGTGTTACAGTAATCGAGGTGAGACATCATCAAAGTGTGACTTAGTGAATGCAATGTGTTGGAGGAAAGAATTGGTCTAACTGAATGAATCTGACAAAGAAAAAAGAAAGCAGAGAGAACTGTGGCAGTGACTTGTGAGTCAAAGGAAAGTTGGCTGTTAAAAATGATACCAGGATGGGTTAACAAAGATACCCAAGGGACTGAAATGTGAGAACTAAGAGGTCTTCGTAACACAAAGAGCCTGCAATTTCTCAAGATTCAGTTTGACTACTACTATTACTACTACTATTATTACTACTATTGAGCATTTGTATAGCGCTACAAGACATACGCAGCACTGCACAGACATGTAATCTTTGAGGCAGTGACTCACCAACCAAGCTGGAATTGAGGCAAGGTAATCATTGAGGGGGCCAGAATGGGTGAGTGAGGGGAAGAAGGATAATAAATGAGGAGAATGTCATCTGCATAGCAAAAGACTGTGACTCCTAAGTCTTGTATTAAAGTGAGGAGGGGAGAAAGGAAGATATTAAAAAGAGTTGGTGACAGAATACCTCATAGAGCCCTGGGAAACCCCACATGGAATTGAAAAAGAAGCTGAGGATAAGACCTTCTTATCATGAACTTGAAAGGAATGACCCTCCAAAAAGGATGAAAATCATTTGAGAATGGTATCGCGATCTCAGTCAGTAACAAAAAGGGGTGACTAATAGTGTTGAAAGCTGCCAACAAGTCCAGGGAGACTAGCACAGCCACCTCGTGAACATTGAGATGGCTGTGCAAGTCACTGACCAGAGCAATGACTGCAGACTCCGTACTATAGTATGAACGGAAACCCAAGGATGAAGGATTTTGTCTTGGAGATGAAATCTGAAAGCTGTAAAAAGATTGCCTTCTTGATTACTTGAGGGTTATGTCATGGCTCATAATGTCAGTGCCATGGCTGTGTCAGTGGCCCACTTGAAGTTAGCCTCTAAGGAGTAGATTTTCAAAGCCACAACATGGACTTCTGTTCAGACCTTCACGTTATACTACTTCTGGAAATGGACTCCCAATGGGATAGTAGGTTTGGTCAGTCCATTTTCGAGTGTATTCAGGGATTACAATGCAGCTCTATCGCCCCTAGGCTTAGTTATCTTTCTGTTAAGGCTACCTCTGCAAAAGCAAAACAAAAAACAAAAAAAAGCATAAAATCTTTCAAGAGACTCATTGCCCCCAAAAATGTAATTCTTCTGTCAGCTTGTTGCGGCACTAGTTATGCCCTTTTGAAGCAGCCTGTAGGTAGAGATTCCCATGTGTAAGGACATTATCTTGTTTGTCCATGGAGAAAGCAAAATTACTCATTTGTAGCAGGTGTTCTTTGTAGGCAGCAGGATGAGTCCTCACAATACCCTTCTATCTCCCCTTGGAGTTGTACTCTGCTATACTCATGTATCTGACTGAGGAAGTCTCGTATGGCGACAGCAGGCAGGAAATGGCACACATGCATGATGCATGCATTTCCAAAAACTTCCAAAAGGTAGTTAATAAACTGTTCCCATGTGGGCTTCATCCACTGACATCACCAGTGTATGAGGGCTTATTTTGCTGTCCATTAAGAACACCTGCTACAGGTGAGTAACTTTGTTTTCTCAGAGCATGGCTCTGGAGAATGAAGATGCTAGTTTGTCTGCCTCCACATCTAATAAGGGATCTTGGAGAATGAGTAAAATAGGGCCTCCACCTCAACTGAGCCTGCAGTGGAGGCATATTACAAAATCATCCCTGATATAAGCACAGTAAGAGAAACAAAAAGAATTTGCTACATAGGCAGTGGGACAGTGTGGGCCACCTGAGCCCAGGTCTGATCAGCCTTTTTGCCTGCCAGTGCTCCAACTACCAGCTTTCATCATCTGGAGTTTTAAGAGCTTGCTTCTTCCTCTGGCCTGCCTTCCTCCACCTCAGTTTCCCTCTGTGTCTTTCCAGTACTATAAAATCCACAAGTTTTTCTGTTGCAGTGGACTCCTTTGAACTTCCTCTTGTGAGCATGCGGTTCTGAGATCAGCTTTGTATGAGCTGCCTGGGTCCCTAGTCAGAGTGCTTCTATGGTTCACACAGTGCAGCTGTAGAACCATGCAGCCGCAAGAGGAGGTTACCAGGAGTCAGTTGTGGCAGAAAGAAGCGTGGTTTTATAAGTGCAGGCTGGACACAGAGACGGGTTGAGGTGGGAGATAGGTGCTGCTGTGAGAGCCACGCTGCCATTACTGATGTTACATGGCCCACACACATGAACCTGTCAAATGCTGATGCCAATGAAGCCTTCCCAAGAAAACAACTTGGATAATGCAGCAGCTCTTAGAATAAGGCATTAGGAAACTATTCCTTTTTTGTCCCTTTTTCTAATTAACCTACTGAGTGAGAGCAGAGAAGACACTGGGGGACAGAATGAGGGTGGGACATAAAAGGGGAAGAGAAGCACTTGAGCAGAAAAAGAGATGTTGAGCACCATGGAAAAGGCAGACAGACAGAGGAAGTTGGATTGGGGAGACTGGTAGTGGGTACAGGGTGGGAGGGGCAGAGCGAGGGAGTAGAAGCAGGGGGAGAAGAGAGTGCAGTGAGTGCGGCAGAGAATGAGAACGTTGATAAGAGGGGGAGAAGAGACTGAAGAGCAGATGGGGAAGAGAAGGGGTTGAGGGCAAGCTATTGTACATGTGGTGTGGCCCTTAGGCGTGGCCCTTTGGGGGGCCCTTAGGCGGGGCACTATAACACCATCTTCAGCCCAGCCTAACCAAGACAACTGCAAAAGACAACTGCAAATGAAAACCGCTGTGGAACAACAGATCTATTAATGACCAGCCACGCCTTACCATACCGGACAGAGGAAGACACCATCGATCCACGCCATCCCAGCAAGCCTACTATTCCTCCTGCTGCCCAACACGAGGTAGATTATCTGAAGCGCTACAAAAAGACATCCCCTTGGATCACCCTTGCACTTCAATAACGAGGCAGATCTCCGCGAACGCACATCTAAGAACTCCAGCTGACACGATCAAATCAGCAGACCCTCCACGGTATCTGTGCAATCTCCTGCCTACTATCTGCAATTCATAACACAGCAACCGTTAGGGTCCTAAGTAAGGTGTCTCATATGTATATTATCTCGATGCATAACTAAATGTTTATAATCTGACCCACATTCAGCGAACGTCTGCAGAAAATATCAACAGAGCAGCTCTGTGACTAGTTTGAAACATTGTATGTACTCCGATAGTCCTGTAGAAACTTAGTAACAAACCTGCTCACTTACTTATTTGAAATACTGTCTGGTAATTTCTGTTGCTTTATAATGCTAATTGAAACAATGTAAATTCTATCTACTGCTACTCACCATCTAACATACTTTCCATGCAAAAATCATCATAAGCAAATACTCGAATTCACAAGGCAAAAACCATGACCTGCTCACTACTAGCCCTCCTAAGCTTCTATCTACTCTTTAACACCTTCAACGAAACTAATGCACTTACCCATGGCAACAACCATATCCCTTTACTACACAATAGAAATAGAAAACACTACAACAACCATTTCCAACCACCACAAAACCCCCATTACAAGAGACAGTCTCGCATACTTCACATAGCATTAGAGCACGCAACCAACTCAAAACGCAACAGAGTAGATACTCAAAAAGAACTCAGATGTGCCCTTATCAATGCTCGATCCACCCGCAAGAAATGGCCTGCCATCACCGACCTCATAACCAACCTCAACCTAGATATATTATTGATCACAGAATCTTGGCTCTCTGATGCTGATACAGTCATACTAACCCAGCTCACATCTCCAGCCTACTCCAGTTACACATGTAACAGATCTAGCAAAAAAGGAGGCGGAGTACTCATCATAGCAAAAACCGAACTCCAATACCGAACAATCCAAACCAGCAGCACACCACAGCTCGATGCCATCACTATTTACAATAACCACAACACGATCAACCTGATCTATAGGCCCCCAAATACTTCATCTGATGAACTATCGACCATCGTTGACCTAGCCTGCAATCCAAAAAATCCAGACAAACCGAACTGGCTACTAGGCGACTTTAATCTTGCTTCACTCCAGCCCACTGTGGCCTGCACCTTCCTCGATGCAATGTCCAACCTTAACTATGAACAAATAATAAACAACCCCACTCATCAACACGGAAATGTTCTTGACCTCATCTTCACCCCACCCACCTATTCAGACAAAAACTACAATTTTGATCTCTCAATCACCCTAGTTCCCTGGTCTGATCATAGTCTCCTATCATTCAAGATGCCAGTACAGCTAAAATCAGTCAGCCATATTATGAAATGGTCTCCAGCAAACCACAGACGCTTCAAACCATTTGACAAAGAAGAAATCATGAACATCGTACTCCCAAAAATGACCCAACCATCTGACAACATCAACGACATGGTCGACAACTGGAACAACACCCTCAAGGAATACTCGGAACAATCTACAGCTAATAACCACCCAACACCGGATAACCATTTGGATAAAAGACTATCGGCACCATGGTTCACTCCAGAACTAAAGAAATCCCTCACACTTTTGAGAAAGCTAGAGAGAAAATGGCGTAAATCTCAGAACTCCTCTGACCAAGCAATTTACCTATCCCAGCTAAAGACCCATCGTGTAGTGGTCTGGAACAGCAGAAAAGCCTATCACTCAGAACTCCTCAACCGCTCTCTAAACAAGCCACGAGAACTCTTTAACCTAGTAAGAGTACTAACCGCAGAACCATCCCCACCACAGCAGGAATCCATACACCCCCAAACGTACGCCAACTACATCCAATCAAAAGCCATCAAAACATCAATAGCCTCCCCCTCGATACCTTCCCAGATTCATGTACATGAGAACCCGCTCTGCAAGTTTGCATCCCCTTCCACTAAACACGTCGAAGACATTATCACCAGAATAAACACAACTACGGCATCTAATGACCCATGTCCAGCACACTGGATAAAAGCAATGCGATCTGAACTCAGCCCGTGCATATCGAAAATCATAAATCAATCATTCACAACAGGAACTTTCCCATCAGCTCTCAAGCAGACCTCCATAAGACCTCTTCTGAAAAACAACCAACTAGACTCAACAAAGGAAGAGTCCTATCGACCAATCGCCAGCATCCCCCTTCTATCCAAAATAATTGAGAAGGTAACACAAATTTAGATCCAACAACATATAGACACCACATCTCCACTAGACCCCAGTCAACATGGTTTCAGAGAAGCTCATGGAGTCAAAACACTGCTGACCTCATTAACCAACACTCTCATCAGTGGAATCGACAGCATCAAAAATGGATTTGCATTAATATTCCTGGACATTTCCGCAGCGTTTGATTCAGTGGACCATAACATACTCCTAACCTGACTCCAATGCAAAGGGATCCATGGGTTAGCACTGGATTGGTGCAAATCGTACCTGGAAGAGCGCTGGCAACATGTTCGTATGGGAACAAGCACCTCAGAACCATTCCAGCTGAAACAAGGAGTCCCTCAAGGATCCTCCCTCTCAGCGCTACTCTTTAATATCTATATGCAGCCGAAATGTGAGATCACACGATCATTCGGAGTATCTTCTCTAATCTATGCAGACGACGTGCTGATCTTCACACCAATCAACATCACTCTGCCAGATTATACAGTACTAGTAGAGTGTTTTGATGCAATAGCAGACTGGCTTCTCACACAGAACATGAGAATAAACTTCAAAAAACCCGAAGTCTTAATCATCACGAAGAATAAGGAATTTTCACCCCCATCTACCCTAAAAGTACAGGACGCCGAACTGCCAATCAAAACCTCCATAAAATATCTGGGTATAACTCTGGATCATCGCCTAAACTTCAAAGAGCACATAAACCAAACAGTGAAAACCATCTACTTCAAGATTAGGACCCTCCGACACCTCAAAAACATGCTCGATCCCGACAACTTCCGTACCATCTTTCAAGCGATAGTCATTCCCCACTTTGACTACGCAAACATAGTACTCCACGGCCTCTCAAAAAGCACCCTAAACACGCTGCAATTAGCAACGAACACCGCTGCTCGCATTCTCCATGGGGCCTCAAGGAGTGATCATATAACCCCCATATTAAAAGAACTACACTGGCTTCCAATACCTTGCAGAATTACATACAAAGCATTACTTATGACATTTAAGGCCACCAATAACTTAGCACCCCCAGCAATCTGCACACTCCTCACCCGCACCCCTAATACCAGATCCAGGAGATCAGTGGCAGCCAATACCCTAATCATCCCAACTGACTCCACAAAGCATTCAAATGCAACCACAGAAAGAGCATTCTCATACTTCGCTCCTAGATGCTGGAACAATCTTCCACCCTCCATAAGAGCAATCAATGACCTCAAGCAATTTAGAAAAGCTATAAAACACCACCTGTTCTTCTTACACTTCTCTCAATACCAGTTACCATCACCTACCCCCTCAACTTTTCCTAAGCCCCCATTATAAACCAAAATTGATCTGATCTATCTCTTCTTGTATAACAAGAAAGTTACCATTGTATATAGTTGAATAATTAAGATGTACAAGGTTTTCCTAAGTTGAATCCTGTTAGATCTCCTGTTACATGTAAACTCACGACAGCCTGTTGCTATCTGTGAGCACTTTATGTTTACTGTAAACCGCGCTGATGAGAAAGAGTGCGGTATATAAGAACGTTAAATAAATAAATAAATAAATAAAAGAAGGGAGTGTAGGTGAAGGGATGGACGACATAAAGACAGGGTAGGGGTCAGGAGGGGAAGAGAGATAGGTGTGAGGGTGAGGAGGGGGCAGAGAAAAGGGAGTTTGGGGGGGTATCAAGAGGGGAAGAAAAGGGTTAAGAAGCAGAGAGAGAGGAAGGCAGGCCAGGGTTAGGAGGAGCACACATAAAGTTTCAGGAGAGGAATGCTAGGACTCTACTCTGGAGAGCATTGGTTCGGTGACAGGTTGGGTGAAAGAATGGGAACTTCCAGATTTGCAGAGGGAATGAAGGTAGGGGTGGGAAAAGAGCAGGAACTTCCAGATGTGTGGGAAGAGGATAAAGTATGGGGATGTCCGGACTGGATGGGTAGGGGGAATGGACACTCAGAGATTGTGTGGGGCTTAGCAAATTAGTCACGAGCGATACAGTCTAACAGTTTGTGAAGTCCAACTACTTGTACTGGCCTTCATAAATTTACTACAATGGTTCACTGAGAAAATCACAGAGCACCTGTACTGGGAACCAGTATACAAGGATTTCTGAGAGTAACACTATAAGTCAAGTAAGCCCATTAGTGGTATGTAACTGCAGTGTGTATATGCTCTGTGTGAAGGTTTTTGCAATACTTGTGAACCAAGTTTTATGATAGTAAAAGGAGAAATATGTGGCTTTAATTTGTTTTCCTGACTTTATTTTTAATATTTTTTTATATTCTATTCCCAAGCTATGTAATAAAAACTAGAGATTTTGCAATGTTTGTAAAATACTAATTTTATGGAAGGAAAAGGAGAAGTATGTAGGTTTTTTTTAAAAGCATTCCAAAGTCTCATTTATTTTATGTTATAGGCCTAGGGTAGAATATTTTAAAAAATGAGACTTTCCAATGTTAAAAAAGAAGCAACGCAACAAATCCATTCTTGGGTGAGATCTATTTGTTTTATGTAAGGGAAACTTATTTTTCATTCCCCGGGTTTATTTTTATTCTTTTTTAACATTGGAAAGTTTCTTTATATCTCCTGAGACTGTCACCACTTGCAAAACATTTTTTAAAAAGAAACTACTTCTTCTCAGGACCAGTCCTATGCCTGTGCTGGAGTGTGTTTTGTACGCAGTCCCTCGCTAACCAGGAGCCCCATCCCCTCTGCCATGGCAGCTTCTCCCATGTCCTGCCGGCAGAAAAGAGACAAAATGATCATTTGCCCTCCCCCACTAGGGCTTTTATACTCTTGTCTGACATCATCACCTTTCTATAACTCCTTCCATGACCATTCACAGTGGGGAAGTCATGGACATACACCCACCAATACATCATTTCATTAAGCAGCTACCAAAAATATTTTCTTTTATTAGACTTAAATAGTTTACCCTGTAGCTTCATTGCATGTCCCCTAGTCTTTCTATATTCAGATAACATAAACAATCGATCTATGTTTACCCGTTCCACTCCGTTCATTAATTTATAGACTTTTATCATATCTCCCTTCAGCCGTCTCTTTTCCAGGTTAAAGAGCCCTAACCTTTTTAGCCTTTCTTCATAGGAGTATCCTTCCATCCCCTTTATCATTTTTGTGGCTCTTCTCTGAACCTTTTCTAATAACGCTATATCCTTTTTAAGATGCGGCGACCAGAATTGCACAGAATATTCAAGGTGCGGTCTCACCATGGAACGATATAGAGGCATTATAATATCTTTTGTTTTATTTTCCATTCCTTTCCTTATGATACCTAGAATTCTATTTGCTGTCTTGGCCACCACTGCACACTGGGCTGAGGGTTTTAACATGTTATCCACAATGACGCCTAAATCTTTTTCCTGCATCCTGTGGAACCTTGCATCGTGTAACCATAGTTTGGGTTGTTCTTCCCTAGGTGCATAACTTTGCACTTGTCCACATTAAATTTCATCTGCCATTTGGATGCCCAGTCTTCCAATTTATCAAGAGCCTCTTGCAATTTTCCACAATCCTCTTGGGTTTTAACAA
The DNA here is from genome assembly GCA_033557465.1 of Ichthyophis bannanicus. NCBI lineage: Eukaryota > Metazoa > Chordata > Amphibia > Gymnophiona > Ichthyophiidae > Ichthyophis > Ichthyophis bannanicus. Next base: position 554,722,422 of record CM066033.1, read on the forward strand.
CTTTAAATAGTTTTGTGTCATCTGCAAATTTGATAACCTCACTCGTTATTCCACTTTCCAGGTCATTTATGAATATGTCAAAAAGCAGCAGACCCAGCACAGATCCCTGGGGTACACCACTATTCACCTTTCTCCATTGGGAAAATTGGCCATTTAGCCCAAACCTCTGCTTTCTATCTTTTAACCAGTTCTTGATCCACAGTAGTACACTGCCTCCTATCCCATGACTCTTCAGTTTTGCCAAAAGTCTCTGATGAGGGACCTTGTCAAAGGCTTTCTGAAAGTCCAGATATACTATATCAACCGACTCACCTTTGTCCACCTGTTTATTCACACTTTCAAAAAACATAACAGATTAGTTAGACAAGAACTTCCTTGTCTAAAGCCATGTTGGCTGTCTCCCATTAGGCCATGACTATCTACATGCTGAGTAATTTTATTCTTTATGATGGTTTCTACCATTTTTCCCGATACTGACCTGAGGCTCACCGGTCTGTAGTTTCCCGGATCATCCCTGGAACCCTTTTTAAAAATTGGTGTTACATTGGCGATCCTCCAATCTTCAGGTATTAGAGATGATTTTAATGATAGTTCACAGATTACTAATAGCAGGTCTGCAATCTCATATTTCAGTTCTTTCAACACCCTTGGATGTATACCATCCGGCCCAGGTGATTTGCTACTCTTCAGTTTATCAAATAGTTGTAATACATCTTCCCGATGTAACGATATTTCCATCAATTCTTCCGCACCTTTAAATACCACTTCAGTCATGGGTAACATCCCTACATCTTCCTCAGTAAAGACCGAAGCAAAGAATTCATTCAGTCTCTCCGCTATTGCCTTGTCGTCTCTTAGTGCCCCTTTAACTCCTCTATCATCTAATGGACCAACTGACTCTCTCACAGGTTTTTTGCTATGAATGTACTTGAAAAAATCTTTATTTCGCGTTTTTGCTTCTGCAGCAATCTTCTTCTCAAATTCTCCCTTTGCCTGCTTTATCAATGCCTTGCATTTGACTTGCCAGTGTTTGTGCTGTTACCAGGTTTCGTTGTTTGGCTCTTTTTTCCATTTCCTGAAAGTCTTAAATAGGATATCCTGTAGCTTCATTTCATGCTCCTTAGTCTTTCTATATTTTGATGGCATAAACAATCGATCTACATTTACCTGTTCCTCTCCATTCATTAATTTATAGACCTCTATCGTATCTCCCCTCTGCCATCTCTTTTCCAAGATGAAAAGCCCTAGCCTTTTTAGCCTGTCTTCACAGGGGTATCCCTTCATCCCCATTACCATTTTGGTGGCTCTTCTCTGTACCTTTTCTAATAACGCTATATCCTTTTTAAGATACAGCGACCAGAATTGCACACAATATTCAAGGTGCGGTTGCACCATGGAATGATACAGAGGCATTATAATATCCTTTGTTTTATTCTCCATTCTATTCCTTATGATACCTAGAATTCTATTTGCTCTCTTGGCCGCCGCTGCACACTGGGTGGAGGGTTTTAACATGTTATCCACAATGACGCCTAAATCTTTTTCCTGGGTGTTGGTTCCTAATGTGGAACCTTGCATCGTGTAACCATAGTTTGGGTTTTTCTTTCCTTGGTGCATAACTTTGCACTTGTCCACATTAAATTTCATCTGCCATTTGGATGACCAGTCTTCCAATTTATTAAGATCCTCTTGCAATTTTCCACAAACCTCATGGGTTTTAACAACTTTGAATAGTTTTGTGTCATAGCAAATTTGATAATCTCACTCGTTATTTCCATTTCCAGGTCACTTATGAAAATGTTAAAAAGCAGCGGACCCAGCACAGATCCCTGGGGTACTCTACTATTCACCTTTCTCCATTGGGGAAATTGGACATTTAGCCCTACCCTCTGCTTTCTATCTTTTAACCAGTTTCTGATCCACAATAGTACACTGCCTCCTATCCCATGACTTTTTAGTTTTGCCAAAAGTCTCTCATGAGGGACCTTGTCAAAGCTTTCTGAAAGTCCAGATATGCTATATCATCTGACTCACCTTTGTCTACCTGTTTATTCACACCTTCAAAAAAACATAACAGATTAGTAAGACAAGACCTTCCTTGGCTAAAGCCATGTTGGCTATCTCCCATTAGGCCATGACTATCTACATGTTCAGTAATTTTGTTCTTTATGATGGTTTCCTCCATTTTTCCCAGTACTGACGTCAGGCTCACCAGTCTGTAGTTTCCCGGATCACCCCTGCAATCCTTTTTATGTTTAAATCTTTTTATTAGCCAACATATCAACCTTTCCAATATAATGGTACTTTGATACAACAATACAGGTATAAACAAACAATACAACCGTACCTTCCAATATTTCCTTACATTTTTTACTTTTTTCTCCATAGTTTACCCCTCCCCTCTCCCTCTCCCCCCCTTCAAAACATATGTTGAGCTATTTGTCACAAGTTATTAACAATATTATTATAAAATCTATTTCCAGCAGGTGGATACTCTTACACTCACTAGAGATCTTAAGCTCACTCATTTTAATTGCTATTATCAACATTGTTATTATTAACAATTCTGTTACTGTTAAAATTATAATTAAAATTAAAATCTAAAATCTGTTTTCTCCAAGCACATCAAGTTTACCTCACCTTCAGTGAAATCTAGAGGGAGAGAACATTAATCTCATAATCAACTCGTCTCGCCTTATACTCATATATTATATTCATGTATTCTCCCACTCCCCTCTCAGAAACCAGCTATAACAGTTACTCCATTACTTAGGTATTCCTGTTTATCATATTCATACTTGTTAATCTTTGATACCCTTGCCACACCCTCCCCCGACCATTCAGAACCAACCAATACCTGGTAACTTAACCAACACTCTCATCCCCCTCCCCATCCCTCCCTTCCATTACCCCCCCCCCCCCCATCCCCCTCCTATGTCCGTCCGTCCCTCCATCTCCTGGAGTCTAGAAGAGAATCCCCTTTCCCACGTAGTATCCAGCAGTATTCTTCCAGATGCATTTATAATATTAAGAACGTTGAGAATACGCCCTCTATCTCTAGTGGATAACTGATCAATATAAGGTCCCCATTCAGTTAAGAAAACAGCCCCTATATGTTCTAATGTTAATAACTTCCATACTTCTTTTTCCCATTGCTCACATTTTGGACATTGTGGTGTAATCCAATATCGCAAAAGAAGGCGTCGTGCCACCAACAGCACCCTCCCCAACCATTTCCTTTGCAGATCCTCCCCCATTTCCACACTAGATACCAATCCCAAGACCGCCAGCCGAGGGTTTGCTTTAGTTGGGATTTCTATTGTGGCACTAAGACCCTGAAATATACCCTTCCAGTATCTATCTAACATATGTCCCAAATCTGCCCCTTCTGACCCACAATGCGGACATGCAGAGGAAGTCACACAACCTACTCTGAAAGCCCTATTGGGCGCATAATATATCCGTCTAATTATTTTGTATTGCATATCTCTATAATCAGTGCAGCATATTACAACTATATACCGACCATCACTCACAAACCCTACTTGCTTATGAATTAATATTACTACCCCAGCTTTCTTCTTCCCAGAGGATGCCCCATGAACCTCCCCAACCCACCATCTCGTCAGCTTATCATGCTCTTGGGCGGTTTGGTGCATTTCTTGTAAGAATGCAATATCAGCACCTTTGTCTCTCAACACCCAGAGTATTTTATGTCTCTTTATAGGACTTCCCAATCCACATACATTCCATGATACTAAACGTATCTTTTTGGCATTATTCATTCTATAAATTGAATAAATTCACCTATGCCCCATTATCCAATTCCAGTTCTTTTGATAGGAGCCCTGCCAGCCAGGGCTCCCTCCTTTTCCCCTACCTGTCCCTTTACATTATTATCCATTGGTCACCTTTTCTTTCCCCAACCTAGTACCGAACCACCAGTTCCCCCCCTAGACTCCAGAAGAAGAATTCCCCCCTCCCCTTGACCTTGTGTCCTAGCCCCCCTAAACTCACACTAACATAACAAAGGTTCCTAGAATCTTTTAGCCCCCCCCACCCCCTTAACCCCCAACTCTCCTTACTTCCATCTTCCTGCTCTGCCCCCCTAGAACCCTCCTAAAGGATTTTGTAGATGCGTGGAGTCTGTACTCTCCCTAGTGACGCCCTACCCCTCATCCCATTACTACTATAAACAACCATAGTCTTGTCCCGATGTTAACCCCAATTTTAGGCCTCCAATCTCCAACCCAACATACTCGATCGCTCCTCTTCTCCTACATCACTTCTTCAACCCGTGTGCTCACTATCCTTAAACTACCCTCCCCCTCTGCCTCTCCACCCCCCAAAAACCCAGACCCCCTTCCCATGACCTGTAATAGTTTTGTCCATTTAAAAGCAAAGATATAATAACAGACCATTTAACATCCCCACATCTTCGTTAGCATATAAATCAAGTATATCAAATGTACTCCACTTCTTCTTTCTTATATTGCCAGTCCTGGTGGAGGGAAGGGAAGGGAGAGGCAAGGCAGGGCCAGGAGAAATAACAGACAAGCAGACAGAGAAGAGGAGAAAACACCCCACACAGTTAAAGAGCATTTATACAATCAATCCCCCTCCCCCAGCCCACCCACCTGCCGCCACTCCAAACCCCCACCGCCCACATATTAAACATTTTACTTAGATGCGTTAACTTATCCATGACAGCTAGGTTACCCAGCTACTTGATTAACTAACCAATCACTCAATGAGGGGCCTATGCATTCTAATACACTTTCTTGCCCCCTCTCAGGGGTGCCATTATCACCATTTTCTTAAACCATATACATATTGAACTTCACTTTACATTCATCTGTATGTCTCTATCCTCTCATAATTTTCTCCCATTTTAGTCCACTCCATGGTCTTTCTTTGACCGCAAACTACGCTGCTCCACTTCATAGCATAGATTCGGATTTAAGAGTACCAATTGCTGATTTTGGTTCACTTTCAAATCCTCTAGATTACACCAGAATACAAGTCCCCTGATGGGAGTGTATTCACAAAAGTCTGAGCCTCCGCTGGGGATGCAAAGTAATGCTGCTGTTTCTGATATTCAATCCTTAGACTCACTGGATATAACAGTGCAAATCTCAGTCCCTTTTTAATTAACACACTGCAAATATCAAAATATTCTTTGCGACATTGGCTGACAATCGTGGAGTAGTCTTGAAAAACCAGCACCTTTGCCTCATTTTTGCTTTGCCCCACTCTGTCTCGCTGTGCTCGTGCGGCACCCAAAATCGCCTCTTTCTGTGCAAAATTTAAGAACCTTGCAATTACCACCAGTGGCTTGTGCATCCCCTCCTTCCACTGGCCCAGGCAATGAGCTCTCTCAATTATTATGGGGCCTATCTCCAGGCTTAATTTGGGCAGCCAGGCTTCAAAAGTGACCCCTCAGATCCACCTCTGCCACCGTTTCGGCATTACCCACGAATATAAGATTCTTTCTCCGTCCTCTGTTCTCCAGGTCATCAATTTTTTCTCCCTGTTGCTTAATGAGATCTTCCAATCTTTTTATGGTTTTGCTCTGCATCTGCTGTGTGTCCTCCAATGTTGAAATGCGGTTTTCTGCCTGCTCGATCCGAGGTCCAATTTCTGCAACCGCCTGATTCACCTGCTGTATCTGTTCAGATAAGGACTGAAATCTTCTTTCCAATGCAGCCACCACAGCAGCAGAGACTTCTTCCACCATACCGGTTCCCTGCCCACTGTCTAGGCCCACCAAAGATGATGTGTCAGCCATTTTGTTTTTCACACCGCGGCTCTTCTCCTTACGCGCCAGTTTTGCAGCCATTGGGTATGGTAGAGGAGCACTTTATTCCACCTCACCACCTCCTTCGGGGTTCTCCACTTATCCTTCGATTATGGAATTTTAGGGGATGGGTGCCCTGGAACTTTAAAACATCAGGTTATCATGCAAGAAACTCCAGAGCCCAGTGCATTCATGACCGCCTCGCTCATCGCATCACGTGATCCCCAGCAACCCTTTTTAAAAATTGGCGTTACATTGGCCATCCTCCAATCTTCAGGTATTACAGATGATTTTAATGATAGTTCACAGATTACTAATAGTAGGTCTGCAATCTCATATTTCAGTTCTTTCAACACCTTTGGATGTACACCATCTGGGCCAGGTGATTTGCTACTCTTCAGTTTATCAAATAGTTGTAATACATCTTTCCGGTGTATTGATATTTCTTTCAGTTCTTCCATAGCATCTCCTTTAAATACTATTTCAGTCATGGGTAACATTCCTATATCTTCCTCAGTAAAGACCAAAGAACTAATTTAGTCTCTCCACTATGGCCTTAGTGCCCCTTTTACCCTTTTTGCAGGAGTTCATAAATAATGGAGTATGAAGCATCCAAGAGTACAATAAATATGGCCAGCTGGAATCTAAGATATAGACAAAGGATCCAAGACCATTTGGAGTCTCAGAGCACAGGAGAAATTCAAGGCCACCTGGAAATGGACAAGGAACATGGAACCACAGATACACAGACAGTGGTCCAGCATTGCACTGCTCAAGATGCAGGACAGATAAACTCCCTGCTCTCTGGACTAGTCCCAGTAGGACCATTCAGACTTGGATTATACCAGAGTTCTGGAGATCAAATCTGGGACAGCTTGGAAGGGCTGAGCTGGGCTGGGAGGGGCAGGGCAGGGGTCCTCCCTCCTCAAGCATCTTTTCCCCATACAGTGCCTTGTGAAAGTATTCATCCCCTTGCTGTTTGTCCTATATTGTCGCATTACAACAGGTATTAAAACGGAGATCTGGGGGTTAGCACTATGTGATTTATACAACATGCCTACCACTTTGAAGGTGCAAAATATCCTTTATTGTGACACAAACAATAATTATTTATTTTTATTTTTTATTTAAGGATATTTCTATCCCGCCTTATCCTTCAATCAAGGCGGTAAACACATCAAACAATCATTGGCAATGGTATGTATGTCAGGTGAGATTATGTACAGTGAGGGTGCATGGGTGCGGGTGTGCTGATTAGTGTGAGCTATTTACAGTGTGCGCTTTTTACAGTTATATACATGGGTTTGCTGGGTCCGTCGCTGGTTGTGATTGAACTTTAATCGAGTCTAAGGTTGGTCCAAGTCTGTAGATTCTGGCTATGCGCTTGGGCCGTAGTGCTCAGTGAAGAGCACAGTCTTTAGGTGTTTCTGGAAGTCCTTCAGATCTTCAGTTGATCGTAGGTCGTGTGGGAGTGTGTTCCATATTGTTGGAGCCGCCAGTGATAGGGCTCTTTGTGCGGTGGATTTGCATGCCTTTGTGTAGTTGCTTGGGGTGCTGAGTGTGTCTGCTGTGGTTTTTCTTCTCGGTCTGTTGCTGGTGTCAGGGAGTATGAGGGCTTGGAGGCTGAGTGCTGAGCTCTTGTGTCTGATTCTGAATATGTTTAATATCATCTTGTATTTGATGCGGTGGCTGATTGGGAGCCAGTGGAGGTCTTTTAGGATGGGGGTGATGTGGGCTTGTGTTGGAGAACCGGTGATTATTCTGGCTGCTGTGTTTTGAGCCATTTGAAGCGGTCTGAGTGATTGCTTTGGCATTCCGTTGTAGATCGGGTTGCAGAAGTCAAGTATGGGGGTTATGAGCGCTTGGCAGACTGTGCAGAAGTGTTCATGTGAGAGTAGAGGCTTGAGGCATCTGATTATTCTCATTTTGTAGTATGCGTTTTTGGTGGTTCTTCTGATGTGTGATTGTAAGTTCAACTCTTTGTCAAGTGTTATTCTGAGGTATTTCACTTTGTTCTTCAGTGGTATTGCTGTGTTGTTGGTTTTGATGAAGGGTGGGGGGCTGAAGTTGGTGTTTCGTGTGATGATGAGTGCTTCTGTCTTGTAGTAGTTTATGGCCAGGTTGTTGTGCATGAGCCAAGTGGACATGCTGTCGAGACAGTTTGTTATTTTGGTGTAGTCGGGGCTTTTGAGGTTGATTGGCGTGTATATCATGATGTCATCTGCGTAGATTGTGTAGTCTATTTTGTGGGCTTTCATGATGTCGCAGATTGGTTGGATGTATAGGTTGAATAGTAGTGAGGATAGTCCGGATCCTTGTGGCACTCCTTGCTTGATCTTTGCGGGTTGTGAGATGTTGGCTCCAATCTTGACTTAGAACTGTCTGTCTGTTAGGTAAGAGTTGAACCAATTTAGTATGGTGCCGGTTATTCCAATGTTCTGTAGTCTGGTTAGGAGGATTCTGTGGTCAACTGTGTTGAATGCAGCTGAGATGTCTAGGAAGATCATTAGTGTTCCTTGTTTGTAGTTGTCTATGGTCTGGATGATGTCATTGAATAGGTATAGCAGAAGTGTTTCGATTCCGTGGTTTGGGCGGAAGCCATGTTGATGTATATCCAGTGGGGCATGTTCGTCAATGTGGTCCTGGAGCTGTTGTTGCACTGTCTTCTCTATAATTTTGGCCAGAAGCGGTATGCTGGAGATTGGTCTGTAGGCTGCTGAATTGCTTTTTTCTAGGTTGGTTTTCTTAGGGATCGGCCTTATTGTGGCCAGTTTCAGCTGGTCTGGCATGGTTCCTTGGGTCAGGGAGTTGCTTACCATGTTGTGTATGAGGCTGAGGAAGTTTTCCTTGGTTGTCTTGGTCCATGGGACCGGGCATGGGTCTGTGGGTGCAGTGCTTGTGTTGAGAGCTGAGATGATATCTGAGATTTGCTTTGTGGAAGGAGTGTTGAACTTGTCCCAACTTGTGATGGGTATGGTTGGGTTGCTGGTTCCTGTAGATGGTTGTTGTGGTGAGTGGCCTAGCTTCTCCTGAAGATAATCTGCGAAGGTTTGTGGGTTGATCTGTATGTCTTTGTCGGAGCTTGGTTCGTTGGTTAGATTTTTTTTACTATCTCGAAAAGCTCTCTGGGCTTGTTGTAGGCTTTCTGGATGATGTTTGTGTCGTGCTCTCTTTTTGTTTCGTTGATAAGCTCATTGTATTTCTTTTGCTGAGTTAGGTATAAGGCCTGTGTGGATGGAGATTTAGAGCGTCTCCAGCGGCGTTCTATCTTCCTCAGATCTCTTTTTGCATTGCGTATGCTTTTGGAGTACCATGGTGCGTGCTGTCTCTTGGTGTTTGTTGTTGTGCTTGCTTTGGCTTTGGCTGCTGCATTGATGATACTGTTCCAATTGCCTACTTGTTTATCCAGATCGTGCATTTCTGGGTTGAGGTAAGGTAGCGTGTCTTGTAGGAATTGGTCCTTGTTGAAATCTTTGAATCTTCTTTGTCCATGTGTTGTGCTTTGTGTCTTGTTGTGTTTTTCCCTTTGATTTGTGATCTCTATTTTGATTCTGTGGTGGTCTGACCAGAGCACTGGTGTGACTGTGGGTGATGAGATGTCACCTTTATCTATTATGTGGTTGGGGGCGAATATGAGGTCCAGCGTGGATCCGTGTCTGTGCATCGGGGTGTTTATTATTTGTGTGTATTGTAGGGAGTCCATTGCTTGTAGGAAGGTTTCCTTGTCCCTGCTGGTGGAGGAGCTAAGGTTGAAGTCGCCCAGTAGTATTAGAGGTTTGTGGTTCATGTTGATTGCACAGACGGTCTCTAGAGCGGTGGTTAGTTCTTCTGCTGGAGCGTGGGGGGCTCTGTAGATGAGGCATATGGCTATTTGCTTGTTTCCCACTGCTATTGTGCTGCATTGGTCTGAGCCTTGTGAGGTGAGAGTTTTTAGCTTTAGTGAGTCTTTTGCAATGATCAGCACTCCACCTCCTCTTTTCTGTGTGCGAGGATTGTTAAAGGCTGAGTACGTGGGGGGGACTAGTTGGTTGAGGAGGACATTGTCGGTGGGGGTAAGCCAAGATACTGTAATGCAGAGGATGTCAGGTTGTTGGTCCTCTATGTGGTCTCTGATTGTGTGTAACTTATTTCTTACTGACCTGGTGTTCATGAGCTCTATTGAGGTGGTGTTTGGGGTGTTAGGCTCTTTGGGGTGTGCCTTCGTGTTTGCGTGTGGGTTATGCTTGTTGATTGTGTGTCTATTGCTCTTGTCTTTTATGCGTGAGCTCCGTGTGGTGTGTTGAGAAGGATGGTATGTTGGCATGGTTGTTGGTGTCCATAGGTTTATAGGGTGTGTGTGTCGTGGCCCTGTTTGTTGGGGGATGAGTTGGGTGATAAGGAGGAATACAGGTAGGTAGATGAATGTGGCCATGGTGGTTGGTGTCAACTTACTAGGAAGTTGTGGAAGTTGAGGCTCTGGTCGCGCCTTCCTGGTCGAGGTGTTCTGCGTTGGTTGTGATGTCTTGGCTCTTGTTGCTCCTGTTTGTTGGTTGTTGTTAGGTGGCTGTTTGCTGTCGTCTTTGAGGCCTTGTGATTTGCAGAATCTTCCTTCAGCTGCTTTCTGCTGATCTGTGCGGTTTTTGTGGGGTTGCTTCTTCTGTCGCCTGAGTGCCTTGCCTAAGGGCCACGCCAAAGGGCCCTCTGGCGAGGCCCTCAAGCGCAGGCCCGCCAGGCGTGGGCACACCGGAGGTGCGCTCTCTTTTTTATCCTGCTCCCACTGCCCTGATTGGGCAGGAGCCTCCGAGCGGGACGGTTTCCCGCTCGGGTGCTTCTCCCCGATCAGGGGAGCTCTGCTGCTGCTGGTCCGGGGTGTTAGGAGGGTGCCGGAGGTGCGCTCTCCTTTTTATCCTGCTCCCACTGCCCCGATTGGGCAGGAGCCTCCGAGCGGGACGGTTTCCCGCTCGGGCGCTTCTCCCCGATCGGGGAAGCTCTGCTGCTGCTGGTCCGCGTTGTTAGGAGGGTGCTGGAGGTGCGCTCTCCTTTTTATCCTGCTCCCACTGCCCCGATTGGGCAGGAGCCTCCGAGCGGGACGGTTTCCCGCTCGGGTGCTTCTCCCCGATCGGGGGAGCTCTGCTGCTGCTGGTCCGGGGTGTTAGGAGGGCGCCGGAGGTGTGCTCTCCTTTTTATCCTGCTCCCACTGCCCCGATTGGGCAGGAGCCTCCGAGCGGGACGGTTTCCCGCTCGGGCGCTTCTCCCCGATCGGGGGAGCTCTGCTGCTGCTGGTCCGGGGTGTTAGGAGGGCGCCGGAGGTGCGCTCTCCTTTTTATCCTGCTCCCACTGCCCCGATTGGGCAGGAGCCTCCGAGCGGGACGGTTTCCCGCTCGGGCGCTTCTCCCCGATCGGGGGAGCTCTGCTGCTGCTGGTCCGGGGTGTTAGGAGGGCGCCGGAGGTGCGCTCTCCTTTTTATCCTGCTTCCACTGCCCCGATTGGGCAGGAGCCTCCGAGCGGGACGGTTTCCCGCTCGGGCGCTTCTCCCCGATCGGGGGAACTCTGCTGCTGCTGGTCCGGGGTGTTTAAGACAATTAAGACAACCTCCCCCCCCCCCCCCCAGAAATCAGGAGTGTGCATAGGTATTCCCCCCCCCCCTCCAGTCAATACGTTGTAGAGACACCTTTTGTTACAATTAAAGCTGCAAGTCTCTTGGGGTATGTCTCGATTAGCTTAGCACATCTAGCCACTGGGATTTTCTCTCATTCCTCAAGGCAAAACTGCTCCAACTCCTTCAAGTTAGATGGATTGCATTGGTGTACAGCAACCTTCAAGTCTTGCCACAAATTATCAATTGGATTGAGGTCTGGGCTTTGACTAGGCCATTCCAAGACATTTAAATGTTTCCCTTTAAACCACTCCAGGGTAGCTTTAGCAGTATGTTTAGGGTCATTGTCCTGCTGGAAGGTAAACCTTCATCCCAGTCTCAAATCTCTGGCAGACTGAAACAAGTTTTCCTCAAGAATTGCCCTGCATTTAGCGCCATCCATCGTTCCTTCAATCCTGACCAGTTTTCCTGTCCCTGCCAATGAAAAACATCCCCACGGCATGATGCCGCCACCACCATGTTTCACTGTGGGAATAGTGTTCTCAGGGTAATGGGAAGTGTTGGGTTTGCGCCACACATGGTGTTTCCCATGATGGCCAAAAAGTTCAATTTCCATCTCATCTGACCAGAGAACCTTCTTCAATGTGCTGGGGGGGGGGGGTCCACCACATGCTGTTGTGCAAACTCCAAACGTGTTTTCTTATTTCTTTCTTTAAGCAATGGCTTTTTTCTGGCCACTCTTCCATAAAGCCCTGCTCTGTGGAATGTACAGCTTAAAGTGGTCCTATAGACAGATACCCCCATCTCCGCTGTGGATCTTTGCAGCTCCTTCAGTGTTATCGTTGGTGTCTTTGTGGCATCTCTGATTAATGCCCTCCTTGCCCGGTCTGTGAGTTTTGGTGGGCAGCCTTCTCTTGTCAGGTTTCTAGTGGTCCAATTCAAAATGATTGCGTCCCTCTAAATATATTAAGAACTAGCCCAATTAACTTCGCGAAATCATCTACTGATTCAGATTGGAATATTTCTAATAAATTCATAAAATGATCTTAATGAAATTTGTGGTCTCAGACTTTAACTGGCAATGCTCTGGATATTCCACCCCTGAGTAATGTGCCGTTTCGCATCAACGACCACTGTTGTTCTTAATTATTGTATAGATTTCTGCATTGACATAATCATCGAGTCTTATCTTAATAATTATTCACATTCTCAAATTTATGAAGATTGTGCTTATCTCAAAAATTCTTGCGCTATTCCCCAATGCCACCGTTCAGGTACCGTCTTCGCGTTTCAATTCTTCATCAGGGGGTTGATCTTAACTCAGCATTATCTTAACATATATTTTCTTGATATTATTCTGTTCTGGCGTGCAGCTATTAGTGTGTCTCCTGAAGCCTACCGGCTTTCACTAAAACGCCACAGGTTTCTAGTGGTGCCATATTCTTTCCATTTTCTTATAATGAATTTAATGGTACTTTTTGGGATATTCAGAATTTGGGATATTTTTTTATAACCCAACCCTGATCTATACTTCTCCACAACGTTGACTCTGACCTTTTTGGAGTGTTCATTGGTTTTCATGTTGCTTGCTTAGTGGTGTTGCAGAGTCAGGGGCCTTTCAGAACAGGTATATTTATACAGGCATCATGTGACTGATCACGTGACACTGATTGCATACAGGTGGACCCTAATTAACTAATTATGTGACTTCTGAGGTTATGTTGGACTAGATCATATGTAGGGCTTTCATAGCAAAAGCGATGAATACATATACACTCACAACCTTTCAGTTTTTACTTGTTTTTTTTATATATGCAAGGTATTTTATTGTCATTCCAGTTCACTAATTTGGACTATATTGTTAGGTCCATTACCTAACATCCAAATGAACCTTCATTTTCATTCCAGGTTGTAATGCGACAAAACAGGACAAAAACCGAGGGGATGAATACTTTCACAGGCACTGTATATTTCAAAATGACCTGTCCAGGCAGCATTTATTAATTTCAAAACTTTAAAAAGACAATAGCAGCCCTTCTTGAGTTATAAACACACATATGTACATATGCGCTTTATTTTATACATATAGATACATATTCTATATATTTCTAAAATTCTTTCTCTTTTTTTTCAGAAAATAAGTTAATTCTCTCATTAAAGGGATATGCAGGAGAAGCAATGGTCTTTGCCTCTATCCTCACTGAAATCAGGGATAGGAGGTGGTTATAGCCTATGGAATCGGGGATACTACTTCAAAATCTGGAACAATCTCTGAAAACTGCGGACATTTGGTAACCGTAATTCAGACAATACACATCCAACATTTGAGCATGAGAACACACATCCTTCAAACAAGGACACAGAAGAGAACACAGCTCCTCCTGAGGACGGGAGGCTCATGGCACAGGTAGAAACCAGCTCTCTGCTGGCCCGGATGTGCTCTCCCAAGAGAACTCTATTTGGAAATGAATTATTTGAAATTTGAGTAAAGTCTAAAGACACAAGAGCTGATATTTAAACACCATGGTTTGCATCTTTTTTAAATACTGACTGTAGCTTTTAAATATCCAAATATTCAGTGCCAGTATCTGGATTGTGGCCATCAGAAAATGGAGAGATTTTGTCTTCCCTCTTCTTTGACTATGGCTACGGCAGGTCCGCTTTATTCCACAGCAGACCTGAGTGGTGAAGGGATAGAATTCAGCCCTGACTACAGGATGTTGCTGCTGCAATCTGGAAGTGTTTGCCATGCTGAGTTAGAACAGTGTTTGGAGCCCCAGGGTGTTGTTCTGGGGCTCTCAGCTGCTCTGAAGTGTTCTCAGTCCAGGTTACAGCTGATTGCCAGAGGTGTTGCAGCAGGGGAATTGGCACCTGCTGGAGTGGGCCAGATACCCTTTACTACTATTGGAAAGATCCCAGGTCAGCTGCTTCCTGGGAGACAGTGACTTGAAAAAACTGGCACTGGTTACATTAGAGAACTTATGGGATGCGATTGCTTCTCTCAACAATTGTCTCATCTCTGTGGTGGGTTCTTCGAATCAGGAAGTTTCTTCTCTCAAAAGTAATCTTCAGGCTATTGTTGGAGTCCCATGTAGGGGACTTACAAGCACTAGGCAGTGTTCAGGTTAAGGAGCGGAACATCCAGGCATGGAAGATTGAATTTATGGAGAGCTAGCTTCGAAGGAATGATCTTTGTTTTTTTAACTTTCCTCGATCTCCTTTGTTATCACCTTTGGACCTGGTTTGTAAGTACCTTGTGGATATTTTGAAAGTGCTTAAAGAAGCTTTACCTCTTATTGTTAGGACTCAAAATGTTATTTCTTCCGTTATGGTTATTACCTCTGGCTCAGAAGATCTGGCCGAGATGGTGAATTTAGATCTTGCCGGCTTCCTGGAAAGTTCCCTTGAGGTGGTGATCAGCAGCTCCACTCTGTTGGTAGGTTTTGCTTTTGAGTCTGATCAGAATTCAGTCCTCCCATCTTAACACATACAGCAGACTAAGGAAGAATGAGAAATTACACTGACTATAAGATAATTGTGTTAATAAATAGCTAAGTTCAGCCACAAATCTCGGTCCTAATTTCTGAAACACATCTGACTGCCAGAGTGAATGATGAAGTTTTAATATGAAATGTTCAGAAGTCCTAGGTAGGTTTGTCTGACCGTTTACAATAGTCTATCTAGTAGGCAGATGTTTAGCCAATGGCCACACTAGTATAGCTGGCTATTTAGGTTATTATAGAGCTTTGTAGTTAGGAGTAGGGAAAGTAGTCACTGGGGAAAACTGAGGATTTCATATGCTCTTCTGCATAAGAAGGTGGAGTACAAAGAAGGAAGACCAAAATGATTGTTCTGGATAAGGAGAAATCTTGCAAGTGATCGTATTCTGTGGCTAACATCTGGGATGTATCCTTAGTAACATGGATGGATTAACTTGCCAAAGAGGATGGTCTGATGATCTTTTGCTGCTGTCATCTACAATGTTCGTATAATCTATGAAGTGCTGCATGATTTAAACATGAGGGAGATACACTGAGTGAGTTTGAGAAACAGCAGGGGAAGGGCTACAGGTAGGTAGGTCAGGCTGGGCCGCAGGGAAGCAAGAGGAGAAAGAGAGACAGCTGCTGTGAAAGAAGTCCTGGGGATGTTAAAGCAGGTAAAAAATGATGGATGATAGAGGTGTTTGCAGATAAGGGCACATGGCTCAGCCATCACAATGTCTTTCAGGTAATGGGTTTTCACATACAAGTTACTCTACAGTAAGAGGAAAGTATGTGGAATATCATTGCCACAATGAGGTCAAACTCACTCTGAGAGAGACCAGAAGAATGCACCATCAGCACCTTCAACCACCACTGCAGCGCACAACAGGGGGAGGAGGAAGAGAAGGCAAGCAAAGTAATAAACCTGAAGAGGGTTTCCACCACTTCTGCATGTGACCTGCTGCTGCCTCTGCTGCTCTGACAGCTTGATGGAGTGAGAGAGAAATCTACACTAAAAGAATGCCTGGGGGGGGGGGGGGGGGGGGGGAGTGGCGGAAGAAGAAAGGAAGGCACTAGGAAAGAAGTGATGATGAAGGGAAGAAGGAAAACACTTGGGAAAGAGACACTAGTGGGTGAGGCGGGGGTAAAGAGAGAGAATTGGAATGGAACAAGGTAGAGGGAGAAAAACTAGTAGGGATGGACCAGAGGGGATATAGCCTAGTGGGAATAGGTTGGGGGGGGGAGAGAGAGAGAGAGACACTGGTGAATCAGCTTAGTGGAAGAGAGATACTAGAGGCACAGAGAGACTGGTAAGCTATGCTGGAGAAAAGAGAGAGAAGATGATCGGGATGACCTTGGGTGCAGGAAGAAAGATTGAAAGGAACTACTGGATGGAGAAAGACTGACGAGGACTGGCTGGTAGGGAGGGAGAGAGAGAAACTGGCGAAGTGGGGAAAACAAGAGTAACAATGGAGAAGGGCTTGCTTTAGAAAGGGAGACTAATGGGGTCAGGTTCAGGGGAGAAAGTGATGCAGGTGGACTTGGAATACCAGAAATCTTTGAAAGTTTGTAAGTAGCCTGCAAAGCCAAAAAAGGTTGACGTTAGTCAAGTTTCCAAAGATGTTATGGAAATCTGTGAGTGTCATCAATGACAAGTTTTTACCACTTAGTATCATGTTGCTAAGTCAAAGTTGCTAAATAGGATGGAAGGATCCTATTACGTGGGCTGCTCTGGGATCACCCTGCATGCCATGTAGGGGATATTGGAGCTGTCTTCAAAAAGACAGACAGCAACTGCCTGTTGCTGCTTCCCAAGACCAGAGTGGGAAGCATGTCTAGCTTAGGAGTTCAAGGGTCACCCTTCCTTTGAGGCAATGTCCTTGGTTTATGTTCTTTGGTTTTTGCTTGCTTTATAATCCCCCCATCCCCCACCCCCAAGGGCAATTGCTGGCTGTCCTTGTCCTCAAGTGCATCCACTATTTATGTAATCTGTTATTTTGGCTGCTAATTGTGCATTCAAAATTCCAAACAAGTATCGGGTTAAGTGGAGGGCTTTATGCCAAAGCTGAGCTGCAGCTACTGTACTGTCATTGCTGGATTCTATATTAAATGGATTGGTTATTATAGTAAGCGTGAACAAAAGACAGGCCTATTTAGATAGGCTTTGACAGCAGCGCAATAATCTGTCCATTGGGAAATTGTGCTACACTGGTGCAGCAACTGCCAAGATCAGCTTCAGAGAGCCAGTACTAATAGTAATATATCAAATGGAGAAACGCATCCATGTTTATGAATTTTCCATGTTAACCTCACATGTGTGACTAAATGAAAACTGTAGCCTCTGTAGACTGTGCATTATTTCTGAAGCATATGCCTTGTGTTGTGATACTCACTTTGCGAGGGTTCAAAGTTTTACTTTCATACCATGATTTGCTAAATTCATGAACGTTAATTTAATATCATTGCTTATATTCTGCTCTTTCAATCACAGAGTAGAGTTCAACAAGGCAAGTCAGTTTCATGTACAGTAGGTCTTTCCCTACCCCAGTGAGCTTACAATCTAAGTTTGTACCTAAGGCAATGGAAGGTTAAGTGATTTGCCCAGCAGCAGTGGGATTTCAGCCCTGGCTTCCCTGGCTCTCAGCCTGCTACTCCAGCCATATGGAGTGGGGCAGTAGCCTAGTAATTAGAACAATAGTCTATGACCAAAGAAACCAAGGTTTGAATCCCATGGCATTCCTTAGGCACAGTGCTTAACCTTCCATTGCCTCAAATGCACGCATAGATTATAAGAGAGAGAGAGAGAGATATTCATTGTAGCTTGTGTTGAATTACTACTGGAAAAGCACAAGCTAATTCATTGGTAGGTGAGTTGTGCAGGTCACCTCCTCAATATGCTCCTCTTTTGCTTTTTTTAAACACTGAGTTTCTCAGTACTTGAAGGCTTTGAAAGCTTCATCTGATTTATTATACCCACTCATAAGAAACTAACAGGTTGATGCAGAAACCCTGTGCTAGAGCCCAGCGCTGAAGCTCTAACGCAGGATTTCCTAACACAGGTTTAGCACAGAGGTTTTGCGCAGCCATGCTGTAAGCAAACAGCATGGAAATTAGCTGTGTGCAAAACTCTGCCCTAAGCTGGGAAAGCAAGCCAGGCACGTGTGCACAGGTGTCTGCATTAGCAGCACCTATATTCTGGGCACAAAAGGCGCTTGTGCGAATGTGGCAGAATGCTATGTGGCACATAAGAGCAATCATTCTGCTCAGAATAATATCGGTGTCTTTGAACCTTGGATTCTGTCAACAGTGGCTACTCCCCTACTGATTTGATCCAGCTTTCTTTTGGAAGGAGCTCTTCCTTTTTATTCAAATTGGATCTTGGACAAAGTCAACTCTACTAAGGGAAGAACTAGCTGCAATGAAACACACCTCTTCTAGGATACAAAACGAACAAAGTCCACCCACAAAAAATCTAACATCCCAGGAACAAATGGATCACAGTGGACTCGGGTAGATTGCAACCTGTAACGCAGAGACATCCTATACATCAAGAGATATCCCTGCATAATGCCTTCTCTGCTTTGGTTAATGAGGATGTCCAATCCATGGAAACTGAAGGGCCCTTAAATGAGACAGTCAATGCCCAATCTCCTGCTAAAGCACCAAATATGAAGAAAAACTCACCAAACAGAAAACTACTACTACTTGGAGATTCCATCATCAGAGGCACCAACTTGGGAACACAGTTCAAAGGAGAGAAGATAGTCAAATGCCTCCCAGGCTCTTCAGCCAGCAGGAATACAAACCAAATTGTTGATGTACTTAGCGCAGAAAGTGAGCACTCCAGAATTGATGTTGTCATCCACTTGGGTACAAATGACCTGGCTAGAAACAGTGCCTCTGCAGTTCAAAGGGACTTTCTGACTCTGGGAGAGAAACTCAAACCCATTGTTAACACTGTAGCATTCTCAGAAGTTCTACCTGTTCTTGGTAAGGGGACAGAAAGGCTGCATCACATAAACAGCTTTAATACATGGCTCCAGACCTGGTGCAAACTAGAAGGATTCAGATTTATTGGCGACTGGGAAAACAGATGGACCAACAAGAGACTATACTGTGCTGATGGACTACATCTCTCTGTCGCAGGGAAAAGGATTCTAAGTGAAAAATTCAGGCAGTATGTGGATATGCATTTAAACTAGAAAAAGGGGGTGACAGATAGGGGAAGGACAAGTTCAGGACGTCACTCCCGGCAAAAGCAGAACAACGTCAGAAACAGCCACACTTTTAAACCACACATCAACGACAAGTGGGAAGAAGTGGGCAGAACAAAATCAATGCAAAATACATGCAAGCCAGTTAAATGCTGGAAAGCAATGAGCACAAATGCTCAAAGCTTAGCCAACAAAGTTCTGGACCTGGAAGCCCTAATGGTGGAAATGGACTTGGACATTGTGGCCATTAGAGAAACATGATTTAATGAATCGCATGAATGGGATATAGCCATAGCTGGCTATAATCTATTCAGAAGAGACAGAGAAAGTGGAAAAGGAGGAGGAGTAGCCTTGAATGTAAAAAGCAATATTAAAGCTAGTGCAATGCAGGGGGCATGGGGAAAAGAAGAAGCGCTCTGGATTGTATCGGAAAGAGGAGATGCCACTGTCATCCATACTGCTGTAATCTACAGACCTCTGACTCAAATCGAAGAAATAGATAACAAATTGATTATAGATATTGCCAAGATAGCCACAAAGGGGGAAATGATCACATTGGGTGACTTTAATCTACCCGATGTGGATTAGAGTACTCCTTCTGCGAATCTGGCAAGAAGCAAAAATATTGTGGATGCTCTCCAAGATGCATCACTTAGACAAATGGTGATGTCACCAACCAGAGAAACCTCAATGCTGGTTTTAGTGCTCACCAACGGTGAGAGTGTGTCGAATATCTGGGTGGGAGCCCCTGTGAGCAGCAACGATCATCACACGGTGTGGTTTGAAATAAAAGCCAAGGTGCAGTCAAATCATAGCAAGCTCAAAGTCCTAAACTTCAAAAACACTGACTTCAGTAAAATGGCCAAGTACCTGAAGGAGGAGTTGGCAGGGTGGGAGGGGATAAGGGAAGTGGAATTGCAATGGGCTAAACTAAAGGTGGCAATAAAAGGGGCAACAGATAGATATGTAAGGAAGTAAATAAAAACAAGAGAAGGAAACCTATTTGGTTCTCCAAAGAAGTGGCTGCTCAAATAAAGGCAAAAAACACAGCTTTCGCAAAATTCAAAAGCTTGCAAACAGAGGAACACAGAAAGGAATACAGGATCAAACTAAAAGAGACAAAAACAGAAACAAGGAAAGCAAAATCAAAGACAGAGGAAAAGATGGCTAAAGATGTGAAGTGTGGCGACAAAACTTTCTTCAGGTATATTCGGGAGAGGAGGAAAATCAGAGATGGAATTGCAGGACTCAGAAGTTCTGGGAACAGATTCGTGGAAAGTGACATTGAAAAAGAGAAATTGCTAAACAAATACTTCTGCTCTGTTTTTGCTAAAGAAAATCCTGGAGAAGGACCATCTGTGACTCCCAAATATAAAAATGGGAATGAAGTAGATACCACACCATTCACAGAAGATGATGTGTTAGAACAACTTGCAAAACTGAAAGTGGACAAGGCCATGGGACCGGATGGGATACATCCCAGGATACTGAAAGAGCTGAGAGAGGTTCTTGCAGGGCCGTTAAAGGATGTTTTCAACAGATCCTTGGAAACAGGAGAAGTTCCTCAGGACTGGAGAAGGGCGGATGTGGTACCTCTTCACAAAAGTGGTGACAGGGTAGAAGTGACAAACTACAGGCCTGTGAGCCTTACCGCGGTGGTGAGAAAAGTAATGGAGGCACTTCTGAAAGAGCAAATAGTGCACTTTCTCAAAACCAACAGGTTGCAAGATCCGAGGCAATATGGTTTTACTAAAGGACGGTCTTGCCAAACAAATCTGATTGAGTTCTTTGACTTGGTGACCAGAGAACTAGATCAGGGGCATGTGATGGATGTCATCTACCTTGATTTCAGCAAAGCCTTTGATACTGTTCCTCATAGGAGGCTTATCAATAAACTCAGTAGTTTGGGGATGGGTCCCAAGGTGGTGAACTGGATCAGAAATTGGTTGATTGACAGACGACAGAAGGTGATAGTAAATGGAGCTCACTTGGATGAAAAAAGGGTGATTAACAGAGTACCCCAGGGTTCGGTCCTGGGCCCAGCACTGTTTAATGTATTTGTGAGTGATATTGCTGAAGGACTGCATGGAAAAGTCTGTCTTTTTGCAGATGACATGAAAATTTGCAACAGAGTGGACTCCCCTGAGGGAGTGAATAACATGAGGAAAGATCTACAAAAGCTGGAAGAATGGTCTAATGCTTGGTAGTTAAGATTTAATGCAAAGAAGTGCAGTGTCATGCACTTGGGAAGCAGAAATCCTAGGGGAAATGTACGCGATAGGGGGCGAGAGGTTGGTGTGCACCTACCAGGAGAAGGACCTTGGTGTGATTATTTCTGAGGATCTCAAGGTGGCAAAACAGTGTGACAAGGCAGTGGCAAAAGCCAGGAGGATGTTGGGTTGCATACAAAGAGGAATTACCAACAGAAAGGAAGAGGTACTAATGCCACTGTATAAGTCACTGGTGAGGCCTCACTTGGAATATTGTGTTCAGTTTTGGAGACCATATCTTGCAAAGGATATAAAAAGACTGGAAACTGTTCAGAGGAAGGCGACCAAAATGATTTGGAGCCTGCATCAGAAGCCTTATGAGAAGAGACTTGAAGGACTAAATATGTACACTCTGGAGGGACGGGGAGATATGATTCAGACCTTTAAATACTTAAAGAGAAATAATGAACAAACAAACCTCTTCCAAAGATGGGGAAGCTGTAAAACTAGAGGGCATAACATGAAGCTGCAAGGGGGTAAATTGAAAGGCAATGTCAGGAAATACTTTTTCACTGAAAGGGTGGTGGATGCTTGGAATGCCCTCCCGATGGAAGTGGTGGGGGCAAATACAGTGACAGAATTCAAAATGGCATGGGACAGACACAGTGGATCCCTTTACAGCAAAAGAATAAAATCAAAATAAACTTAACTAATTTCTCAGCATACAGGTATGTCTTACATGGAGCGGTGGGTTCACCCCTAAAACAAAGACATGGGGAGGGGTGGCCTGCATGGAGCAGCAGGTGTACCTATTCTTGCCATCTTACTGGGCAGACTAGATGGACCATACTGGTCTTTATCTGCCATCATTTACTATGTTACTATATTACTATGTCCACAGGCACTGTGCCTGCTGTCTGAAGAGAGTCTACTATCAGGCCACTACTTAAGAAGCCTACCCTGGCTAGGCTTTTTTCTCCAGTATCTGTCCTATCTCTAACTTGGTCTTCTTAGCAAAAGTGTTTGAAAAAGTGTTTGCCCTCCATCAGACTCCCTTCCTGGAATCCTTAGGCTGCCTCCACCTGATGCAGTAGCCTGAGACGCCTATGGACACAATTGTTTGGTTTGACTGCCAGGGAAAAGGTTCTTTTGATCCAGATTGACTGAAGCACCATATTTGACATTGTTAATTATACTCTTCTGCAGACTTAGTTGCAGAAAATTGGGATCTCTGGCACTCTTCTAGAATGGATTTGATCTTTCCATTTATACCTTTAAAGTTTGGATCAATGATCTATTCTCCGAAACATAGTTTGAATTGTGGGGTTCTTCAGGACTCTATACTGTTCCCTACTCTTTTTAACATGGAGAGTGTTGTGGTTTCCTGGACCATGGGATGATCTTCCCAGGGCTGCTCAGCAGAGATAGTCTAGACTGGCTAACCTACTAAAGAGGGCTTTAAACTAGATTTGTTGGGGACAGTTGAAAAAAGCCCCCAGGTAAGTGAAAGCCCTCAGGTAAGTAAAACATTAAAAACCTCTATAAACATGGGCAAAAAGGGCAACATTTGGAAAGCAGAGTGTATTAATTCCCTTAGTATCCTCCAGACCGCTCAGAGCCACTGTGGCGCTGCGGCCCCGGCACCCTTCCAGCTTTCCGACTCTCTGCCTTACAGTAAGGGGGGGAAAATAATCCTATTCAAATCCGCCAGAAATCCTCATTCAAAATGTAAATTAAAAAAAAAAAAATTCGGCGATTATTAGTAACAACCAACCCCCTCTTCCCCTCCCCCCCAAAAAAAACCCTAAAGACAATTAGGACTGGTGACCATGACAAATTTCTCCGCAGCACCCAACTGCACCCGCAAAAGCACGCAGTCCGACCTTGCTTTCTTCAGGTTTCCACGGGACCCAGCCAGATGTAAGAAATGGGTGGAGAACTGTCGACGTGCGGATTTAGAAGATAAAACAGCGGATCAGTTGAATAAACACTACAGACTATGTGCCCAACACTTTGAGACTTCAATGATCTGTAGAAGTAGCCCTTATAGAACAGTTCTGAGGGAGAATGCTGTACCTACTATATTTGACCTTACAAGCCATTTGAACAATCCACACAGCAGGCATCGGAAGAGGATAAAAGAACTGAGTGAAGATGAGATAAACACTATGAAGCAGAGAAAACAAGTTGGCTCACCTTTTTGACGGCAGCAAGTATTTAAAATCCCCCCAGAAAGTTAGTCACATGGTACATGCAGCAAAACATCAAGATCCGAGCTATGTGCCAACTCCCTCCAGTCCAAGAGGGAAGTGTTGGAATATGCTGACCTGCAGGACAGAAGTCATCTATGATGCAAACTGGACTTTGCATGGCACTTAAAAATTTGCGCATGGCAGCACTCCTGCAACCCTTAGAGACCATGGGATGCTGTTCCAAGGGTTGCAGTGCAGAGATGGCATCCATCTGTCCAAGAAAGGTCAACGCGTTTTCAGTAGTAGACTGGCTAATCTACTGAAGAGGGCTTTAAACTAGATTCGTTGGGGATGGGTGAAGAAAACCCCCAGGATCTAAGGGGAAATGAGATAGTTCCAATTGCTGGGAGTGTGTGTTACGGAACTAGAGGTGAGAGGTTTATGCACACCGGAAGTCTCCGTCAGAGAGGGGTGGAACCAGTAGATAACAAATGACAGAAACTGTGATGCAGCACCAGAGACTTTAGGAAACACCTCCCTGATGCAGCATATGGCAAAACGCTGACAGCGTCTGACTGGGAATGGAGTATGAATAAGTGAAGATGACACCATTCTAAGGGAGGTGAACATTACTTTCTTGGGGGAAGTATCCATAAGGGTTGCATTTTTGTTGCTATATTGAAAATTTTGAGTCATGAGCACATAATGTTGCACATAGTATTACCTACTTATACATGAATAGTTGAAAAAAATTTGAAGGTGGAAGATTTTTTATGACCAGTGATATTTTGAGATATAAACGCCCTGGGTCTGCTGATAGCAATCTCTGAAGTCTTTTTCCATCCTTGTAAGTTGAACTAAAGATCATAAGTTGCTTTGGAAGATAAGCAATAAAAAGTGACTTCAGCAAATCAAGAATAATAGGCGTTGGTCCGTGGCGTCGGTTTCTGGAGCCTATATTGATATCCTGCGTATTTATCAGGGTAATTTGCTGTTCCGTGTCCTTCTCCTCTTATCTGTTTGACTGTTTCTGTCCTCTACTCTGTCCTATCTTATAATTGGCGTTCCTTTCATATTTCCCTAAATGATGTAGCATTGTAAACCGCTCTAATACTTTTTGGTCTGAGCGGTATATCAAATTTAAATAAACATAAACATAAGATTCCAGATGTTGAGACTTTAATGGAAGAGCCTGATTTGGATTTAGTGACAGTTACAGAGACATGATTCATGGAGAACCATGACTGGAATATAATTATACTGGGCTATAATTTATTCAGAAAAGACAGATTAGGAAGAAATGGAGGAAGAGTGGCATTATATGTTAAAAAATATAATATTAAAGCTACAGAATCGCAGGGCGTAAGACAAAAGGGGGAGGCACTACAGGTTAAACTGGAATGAGGGGATGGAACATCCATTTGCATTGGTGTTATATAGGGATTTGATTGCAGACATTCACAGTATCATTATGAAAGTAGAGCCACATAGGTTCCACAATGCTTGTATTGGGACAAGCAGTGGATTTCCCATGTTCCCTTTAATAATGGTCTATGGATCTTTCCTCCAGGAACTTGTTGGAACCCAGCTGCACTAACAGCTTTTACTATATCCTCTGGTAACGAATTAAGTCTTATATGGGTTACATTGCAGCTTCATTGCATGTTCCCTAGTCTTTCTACATTTTGACGGTGTAAACCATTGATTTACATTTACCTGTTCCACTCCATTCATTAATTTATAGACCTCTATCATTTGTCCCCTCAGCTGTCTCTTTTCCAGGTTGAAGAGCCCTAACCTGATAGAGACATTCAAATATCTAAAAGGTATTCATAAGAAGCAAACCTGTCTCATGGGAAAGTTCTAGAACAAGGGTTTATGATATAAGGCTCCAAGGGGGAAAACTGAGGAGCAACAACAGGAAATAATTATTCATAGAGAGGGTGGAGGATATGTGGAATGCCCTTTTGATGTTGATGGTAGAGTCTAAGAGGTCAATTTTCAAATTGTCCTCCCATCTAGAAGCAGTTACCAAGGAAAATATTTTTCCACTACACATCTACACCTGGGATTGAAGGTGCCCTAGGCAGGCCCTCCATCCTGCCACCCCCCATGGCCTCCCTGTTCCCATTCCCACCACTGCCGCCCCTCTCCAAACCATGGTGCAGCACTTAACAACCCACTCCAGCACTGCACTACAGCATCTTTCTCTTACTGCCTGCTGCTTCCGCCCCCTCTGATGAAGACCTCTGGTTTATGCAGTGCCAGAGTGTGTTGGTAAGTGCTGTGTCACAGTCTGGGAGCTGTTGCTGCTGCCAAAGGCCGTGAAGAGGGGTGGCAGCCCCAGCAGTGTGCATCCCCAGAGGTCCAGTGCTCTAGGCAACTGCCTAGTTCTCATTATAGCGTCCGCCCTCTCTGCCTCTCTTGCATGCAGGGATCTACCAGGGAACAACTATGCTAGTACTGCTGGTAAATTAGAGGCTACAGAGCTTTGGGATTAGATGCTAGAAGCTTGGGGTGCAGGAAACAACTAAGAGTGGATTTTGAATGCTAATCTTCCCAAGACAGTGAAGTACCAAGGAAGAAACAAAACAAAAACTGTCCTGGATAAAGAGAAATCTTGCCGACTGGCACCTGCAGCGAGCCTTAGTGATGTGGAAAGAAGAACTGGGCAGACTGGATGAATCAGTCAGTGTTTTTCTGCCTTCATCTAGCAATGTTGCTATCTAAAGCTAAGGTTCCCAACCTCTTTGGTTGCATGGACCTCTTATTAACCTCCAAAAGGTTCAGGGACTCCCAGTTCATCCCTACCACTCTTCCTGAACATCCTCCCCTCGGCACCAAGCCCGTCCCCACCAGCCCTATTTATTGTCCTTTCCCTTCCTGCTCCATAGTCTTTCTCTCTCTCCCTCCAGCCAGCTCTCACCAGTCTCCGTTTCTTTCTCTCTCCCTCCTCCCATCCAGTTCCCTCCAGTCTCTCTCTCTTCCCTCAGCCAATCCCCACCAGACTTTCTCTCTATTTTTTCTCTTTTCTGTGTCCTGCAGAACCCATATAATTGTTTCACAGACCCCCTGTGGTCTATGGAACAGAGGCTGGGAACCACTTATCAAAAGCATGAATGCAATTTACACTCAGAGCAAGAATTTTCTTTTTAAGAAATAGGGGTCATGGCCATAACAATATGTTCATATTTTTCTTCCTTCTCTTTCTGCCTTAAAAATGTAAGGAGTAAAATGCCTTCAGACAAAACCAAGAATAAATCTAGACCTGAGGCCCACAGAGGGAGGAAGAGAGCCAAGAAAAAAGCAAGCCAATGCTTTAAGGAGCTGGGTTAGCAATGTATTGTTGCTTATAAAGTTTGCTAACTTTGCAAAATTCAGCTCGTGTAGATCGCTCATGGTGGGGTAATGAGGGGTTGGAGGGGAATAACTATCAGAGGAATCTGATAGCACAGTTGCTTTTCACACCACATATTCTTTGGCAGATGAAAATATTGGCAACTGTGCTTATTTTCTGTTGTAAAAAAATGAACTATTGCTTTCTTTCCTTCTTTTTTTTACTTTACTCCTTTTAGTTCCTTTAATTCGTTATTGAAATAAGACAGATTGCATTTGAAGAAAAGTTACAGTCCATCCAATATACTTCAGAATTTAGAAACATTTCAGTAGCAGCATTCAGAGCTTGCACTCAAGGGCTTTCAATAGTTTTTAATTATGCAAAGTCAGGTTTAAATATAGCCGATATAGATGGTTGCCTATGGCAGTCCTCACATTTGCCAGCGTTCCCAAGACTGGGGCCTTGCAACCACAAAGATCATGTCAATAATTCATTGGTTTCAAATTTCATATTGCAGACTTCTGGTATATGCTCCCTGCTACTGAATACAAAAATCCAGCAAGACTTTATTAACCTATTTCAACTATCTGGAATTACGCTGCATTATTTCTGCATTAAATTTTACATTTTCAAGTACCGTATTTTAGCGCATATAACGCGCACCCACATATAATGCGCGGAAATTGGGCTTTTATGTAATAAAGTTCTCACATTACGCGCCCTCACTTATATCGCGCATGTGCCTATGATTGACTAGCTCGAGAATTGTTTTATCGTGAATGCCCTTTCAGATCAATGAACGTCTCCAGCCTCCATCTTGTGCGCTTTTGATTTCTAAACGAGTTCACTTGAATTCAAAACAGGCATTGTCTCATCGGATCAATAAACATCTTCCTGCTATTTAGTAAACGTTGCTTTCTAAACAATTGGATGAGTACACTGTGACGAGTTCACGGCTGTCATCCCATGCTCTTTTGATTTCCAAAAATTGGAGCTTTTGATTTCAAAACAATTGGACAACTTCACTGTGACGAGTTCACCGTTGGACGAGTTCATGTAAGGAATCATATATCCCCATAGTCGCTTGCTTAAAGGCATATAAAAGGCCCTCGGTTCTATTATAACTTACATTTAAACTTTGCGATCTCTTCTAAAATTTTCAAGTCATTTGTTATTTTGTTCATATTATAATAAAACTATTATAATCTTGGCATCATGCCTGGAATTAAACACAAGTCTTACACTGTTGACCTCAAGCTGAAAGTTGTGGCAAGAGCAGAAGAAACAAGCAACAGAGCAGCAGCAAGAGAATTTGATGTTGGTGAGTCATCTGTTCGCGAGTGGAGAAAGGAGAAAAAGGCGCTAGAGAAGATGAACCCGCGAAAATGTGCACGTCGGGGTCCCAAAGAAAAGAGCCAGAGCTAGAGAGCAATTTAAAAAAGTGGATTCTGTCTAGAAGGGAGCAAAATCAAGTTGTCTCAACTATCGCAATTCAATTCAAAGCAAAACTGTTGGCCAATGAAAGAGGAATTTCAAATTTCCAGGCTAGTTCCAACTGGATTTGCAAATTTATGAAGAGGAATGGTCTTTCCGTGCAAATAAGAACAACTATAGACCAGAGGATTCCAGATGACTGGGAATAAAAGATGGCAGATTTCTGCACATTTGTCAGCAAAGAAATTTCGTAATTAGGCATTTTGGCAATGGATGTTATTAACATGGATGAGGTTCCTGTGTCTTTCGACATTCCACCAACCAAGACTGTAGCTGCTTCGGGTTTGAAAACTGTCGCAATAACAACTGGACACGAGAGGGCTTGCTTCACTGTAGTCCTGGGTTGCACAGCGAGTGGGCTTAAATTGAAGCTGATGGTTATTTTCAAGCAAGTAACCATGCCCCGCAAACATTTACACAAGGTATTCTTGTTCACTGTAACAAAAAGGGATGTATGGACTCTGTGGTCATGAAAATATGGATTGATAAATGTTATAGGGCCAGGCCTGGTGGTTTCTTTTCTAAAAAGTCTTTGTTGATCTTCGATTCCATGGCTGCCCATAAAGAAACAAATGTGCAAAATTATATTAATTTGATTGCTGCCCATATCGCAGTGATACTGGGTGGTCTTATGTGCAAGCTGCAGCCACTAGATATAGCAGTTAATCACCCGTTCAAAACGTTCATCAGACGAGAGTGGGATAATTGGATGTAGTGGGGAATTCATGAATTCATATCATCGGGACGATTAAAGAGGGCTACATTAACGGAAATCTGCAATTGGTTGTGCTCTGCTTGGAACAAAATATCCCCGGAAACCATTAGAAATGGATTCCGAAAAGCCGGGATTGTTTATGATAAGAACAAGGATCAGGTACGTAGCGATGACGAAGATGATGATGAAAACGTCGAAAGGAATGACGATGACAATGCATATGTTACAGAAGAGCGTCTCCAGACGGTTTTAAATTATTTCAATGATGATGTTGATGAGAGAAGTGACTTTGAAGGTTTTATGGAATCGGATGATGAAAATTAATTAAATAGATTTTGAAACCATAATATTCTTGTATGGACTCTTTTATTGGTTTACTCTAATTATACACGTAACTACTCATTTAACTATAAAAGTTCTACAGTCAAATTCTGGTTTTCATTAAAGTTCACCGTTGGTTACGATTCGTGGCAGAGATTTTATATCTTGAATGCGGCTCCCAGTAAAAATGTTTTGGCATAGCGCGCCTTTGCAAATACCGCACGAGGGGCTGCGCGGTAAGAAAAAAAGCGCATACTGTGCACGTTATATGCGCTAAAATACGGTAGTTGCTTCCCTACTAGACTATATGTAGCAGCTCCAGGGGCCTACAGAAGGGTGGAGGGGGAGATGTCTTCTTGCCTCCTCTTTTGGGGGTCCTGAGGGGCAGGAGCAAAATGGTGCTTCTAGGCCCTAGTTCTTTGTATGTACTTTCCATAGTTCCAGTGTCTCTCAGCCTTTCTCTCAGGACTCTTGCCACCTCAGAAGACTTTCTATATAAAAATATGTCTTTCCTGGATGAACCAAAGAAATGAATAAAGTTCACCTGTTGTTTTTCACAGATTTTAGATAGAAAACACCAAAATGAGGAAAAGACAAAATAAAAAAGATGCCAGTTATTTCTGCTTCCTTCACTTTCCTCTTCTGTTTGGAATCCTTGATTCCTCATTCTCAAGGACTCTCAGGATCCTCTCACAAGACTCCCTTCTGTCGATCTCTCTAGGACCAGCAATTCCTCTTGTCTTTGAAAAATATTGCCAAGCATATCTTTCTCCACTATGGAGGTCATTCCAGAACTCAAATAAGGGGTTTATATGTGTGGTGGGGACATTTATGTGCTGAAATTTTCCCCAACCGTTTTCTGAAACACTGCTGTCATGCACATCCATGGTGCTAGCATGGGGATCTTAGAATGTGCCCAGAAGGGGCAGAATGGGGGCATATCAGATGCAGAAATATATAAGGCATATTCAGGAAAGGTCCATGTACATGTTCAATGCTTCCTGCAGATGTCCACATTATTCCTTCAGAAATGTGATATAAGGCAAGGACTTAGAAAAAATTCTGCTGTTCTCTGCAATGCATCCCAGATTGAAGAATGGTTGTGACAATTATGTTTTGAAATGGTGTGACTGCAGTCTGGAAAAACACAAGATACAGTTTTAAGGAATGGAAAGCAGAGGTGAAGGAATGTTGTAAGGTATAGAAACATTAATAAACACCCTTACAGAAATATTAAGAAGAGCAATAGTGTGTATTCTCACTATGCTGGAATGTGCTATTTGTGCTAAAGGAGCCAATCTAGGGGACCCTAACAATTCTCATGGTGCTCTCAATTTACATTCTTTGGGCTTGTTGGGATTCCTGACTTTTTATATGTAACGACCATTGGGTGTATTGGTTGGCTCTTTTCCCATATAAGTTTCCTTATGTTCATGTAGGGATGATTATATATTTCAATTTTTAATTCATTTATTCCTTTACCATGGCATAGTGTCAGCACTATGTATAGTTCGTTGCATGATATGTTGGCACTTTTGTTTTTTACTTTGTCTGATAGCGCTGTAGTATAGTTTTTAGATTTTGTTGTTTCCCTTATGCGCTTCGCTGTTATGGTTGGGTTACTGTTATTTATTTATATGTGCCTACAGGCGTTCTGGTATTTTAATTATTTATTTATTTATGTTTTTACAGGTCTGGCACTATAAGTCACTTATTGTTTTGGCGCGGCAATTGCCATGCGGTTTTTCCTTAACGGCACTGATCTTGATATGGTGCTTCATCTTCCAGTTGTTTTACCTAAGAGATTTTCCTTGGTATTCCCCACAACCTATGTTTTTTTAATTTATTTATTTACCTACTATTTAGCATTACCGACATTGTGCATAGTCTATTGTTTTAAATGATATACAGTTTTAAATGATATATGGTTGTTTATCGTTTTTTAAGCAACATTTTCTACTTATTTATTTTTATGCTCTGTGGTTCATAACTGCATGCTCAATATGAGTGTTTTAATTTAGTTCGTTTAGTTTGACTTTCATTTTTTATGCATCCCGCCAATGATTGGCTCCGCCCCTTTTTCTCTCTTCATATGCGCATGTGTGGGCATCTTCCTTCCTTCTGCGCGTCAACTGATCCTTGACGGCAGTCCTCTTGAGGTACGAGCTTCTTTCTCTTTTAGCTGAACGTTTCATGTTTTTTATGACTCCGTTTCTGTTTAACCCTTTCCAGGCCGAGCCCAAAACTCTCGGGATCCAAAATTCTGACTAAATATTCCTATCAAATGGTATATAATACATGACAATAGCAGAAGGAAAATCACTATTAGAACATATTGAATAAGATGGGTACAATTTTCCTGAAATATGCAGAATGTGGATTAAAATTTTAAAGTAGGCCTTCAAAGGGTTAAGAGACTATACTGGTCTGGGATTATGTTCTGGTTACATTTTGGCTCCTAGTTTAACTTTATTTTATTCCTCTGCAAACGTATCTTCGGATCTCTGGGTGACCTTCTGTACCCACACAGCTTTTGCTTCATTTATACAAATGCGATTGTATTACCCATAAGGTTTTTCTTTTGAAATTTTAAGTAGGTTTATAATAAGGGTCAGTAGCCACATTAGTACTTTTAATCAACTTCTTCCTGCAGCTATATTGATCCTCAGGATAACATTTGTCGGTATCTTTTGTGGATTAATTTTTTAAAAAACATTTTTAGAATGTGCTGGCTATATTTTTTTAGAATGTGCTGGCCTTTCCCCATATGTGTAAGTTGCTATTATCCCCTACTTTTGGCATCATATAGCCACAATTGTAAAACTCATTGGGCTATTTGTTTACATATTTTGGTTTGATCCCTCAATGTTTCCACTGACTCACTCCTATTTTTCTTTAGATAACCTTTTTTGCAATAGTTATTGCCGTGCTAGATGTATTGACATCTGATTTGATCTCGTATCCTGTCTCTTTCCTCCTCTCTCTGTGTTAGTTAGATTCAATGTGTGTGCAATGTTTTGCCATATGGTTTTATTATATTTTTACCTGTATTATTTATGTTTTCTAGCATTAGTATGTTACCTATATGTTTGCACAAACAGTGTGAAGTAAGACTTATTTTATGAACTGCAACAGAGGTTAGTATTTAAGTTTTACTTGCGCACATTTTTATTAGGTCCCGAGCACTATCGTTTCAATTTTTATATTTATATTTATTGCATCATTGTTTTTATTTTTATGTTTTTATATTAGTTTAGCATTGCTCTATTTATTGTTTTATGACTTTTAATATTAGTGTTTGTAATATCTTCATTATATGCTTGGCTTGTTTGTTCTTTTATCATTTTCAATGATTAATATGTTTATGTTTTTAGTTTCTTGCCTGGCTAGCCCCTGACGAAGGGTACGAAACGCGGCCTGTGTCGGGCGGCCGTTGGTCTAATAAAGGACTCTGTCTTTCCATTTCATTCACGCCTGTGACTGTTTTTCTTGTGTTCAGCGTGATTTGTGCTTTTGCGGTGTTGTACTTCAAACTCAGATGTAACCATAACACTGCACAGAGCACCAAGGACAGGCAATGAACAGGTGATGGAAGGAAGTAGATGACGGAGCTCATGGACCAGCCAAATCTGCGTGTAGGCCATGTGGCAGCAGGTAAAGTGGACAAACATATCGGGGGCAGCTGTACCAATGTACAAGGTGATGGTAATGTACAGTGCAACAATGACAGTGTGTGGCAGAGGATGGGGATACATGTCCACCAGAAGAGGTAGAGGTGGCAGGAGAAGTGCAATGACAGGAGGACAGAGGAGAGCAGTGCCATGCAGAGCACACACAGGAGAGGCAACCAGGGAGAACTGCAATGCAGAAATGTGTACCAGTGCAGGATGTGGGGTAGCAGCATGCACAGCAGGGTAGGACGGCATACAGCTGGCAGACACACATAGATGGACAGAAGGATGGTTTACAACTGTGATAAGGGTACAATATGCTAACAACACAGATCTGCACAGATATGGCTGTCACAGGAATCAAAAGTAGCTTTGCAGCACAGGCAAACAAATGAAACAGAACAGAGAGGAATCAAACCTATGACCATCAGCACAAGTGTCAATGCACAACCCAGTAGGCCACACCACCAACGTCAGCTCATTAGCAAAGGCTGCATACAAGAACACTGCAGGGCATCACACAAGAAGCCTGCTGGCTGCCATGATAGGCAAACCTCCAACAGTAACCATGATCAAATGCACATGAAGATCTGGTGTGTACAGATCAGATCACAGTCTGTAATTGGGACCACACCCAAATATACCTATATGCACACACACAATCAAATGTTATGCAGTGGAGACAGCATGCAAAAGAGGAAAGAACCTAAACCCAAAGGGCGGCAGGGGATGCTATGTGGAGCAGGGGAAAATATGGAACACAACAAGACAGAATTGAACCTGTAAACAGGTGTGCCACAGACCAGCTGAACTGCAGCAATGCCAATCCCCCAAGCAGACTGCCATGTAAATCCCATAAAGTAAAAGACATATGTAACAGCCAATATGTCATGGATAGGCAGAACAGAGGGCACACTTTGGTGTACAGTGAAGAGATGGAAGTGTGTGTGCATAGGTGATGAAGCTGCAGGTTCCTAATGGTTATGTTAGCCCAACAGAAACATTTAAAAAAACCCATGTGGGGATCAAACCCACAACCTACAGTGTTATAACACATGTCTGTAACCACTATCCCAAACAACCACTATGAACACAATGCCAAAATAGTACCTCAAAGGGAATGTGTGTATGGGAACCTGCAACACCCAGTGATGTGGCAAACGCCTGGCAGATAGACAGGTACACCGTACAAGGATGTGAGCACAGGTGGGCCATGGATATGACCAGTAAATCACTAAATACAAGTGTCAGTGTGATCAAGCAGCATCCGAGACATATGTATGTAAAACACATATCTTTATTTGGGTTATTCATCACAGATAGTGTAGATACCGCCATCATAATACCAAGGTGAGTGGATCCCAGGTGAAAGACCAAACAAACATTTAGCAGGGCAGCAACCCACATCCTACGTAAAGATCACTGGCACGTCTTCAAATTAGGGCAGGAGAGATAATGTGCATCAGGTGCATGGTGGGCAGTATGCATTTGGCCCCCACACACCACATGCTGCTGCACGCCTCAAATGTGTTACTTACATATGAGTGCATGTAGACAGTGGGCGGTGCATGATGAGGGCCCAACACACAGCAATCATGATCTGTACCTGAAAACAAATCTATCTGGAAACACAGGAGACACACAAATGAAAACAGCATATGTTGTTAAAATGTTGAAAGTTTAAAAACACATGTGGAAATTGATGTTACAGCTGCCACATAATGCCTCATGTAGGAATCAAAGCTTCAACAATGTAACCATAAACTATGGTCAAATGCACAATGAGGATATGCCAACAGGTATCAGAGGCACATGAACACAGAAACCAATACAAAAAAAACAACCTGCAGAAACATGCAGAGATAACACTATGCAGAAGGTCCCCCTGCACTGGTTGGTGTGGATACAGTGTCTGTACACATATATCACAGCACAATTGAAGGAATGCACAATTGAAGGAAGACAATGGGCACTCACACTGCGGCACTCCAAATATAATGGGGCAATGTGAGTGTCGTTACCTCAGGGGATAAATAGGAGTGTGCAGCCATGTAATGCAAGGTTTGTAAATCCATGTTGAGCGTCACGTCTGTACAGTAAACAAACACAAGAACCAGTATATAGAGATGGAAAGTAAGGGCAAACATTTTACAGTAAACCACACAGAAGCCATATTGCTACATGCTGTGTTTCCCCAACATAGTTAGTCATATGCACATGCACCGTGTACGTCTCAACATGATACAGTGATGCCACACATGCACGAAAACACCCTTGGTCAGTGAAAACATCAATCTAAGTTGTTGGTGTGCAGTAAAGCGTTGTCATGTCAAAAACTGTATCATGTCCAAGTGGAGAGTAGGTGGACATAGACAACAGGACCTCTCCATCGCACCCCCTATGCCACACGCATGGCTGTATGCTTGTGTTGAACCAAACAGATGAGCGTATCCTGTTCCATGTCATGCACCTGGCCAAAACACAACAACACAACGTTTGAGGAATGTACAGCATACACCGACAATGTCAGTCCCTGCTGCACACATGTGGACCAGTACACAGTGTCCAAAGTGCAAAGTGTGTCTGCAATCCAACAACTCAGGTGAAGAGTGTCCTTGAAACCTCGGCATGCATAGTCAAGTGTTACATCCCAATATGCCACAGTACTGGAAAGGTCATGTGTGTCTCCTGCGATGAACACGACACCCAGCCAGAGCATGGCAGCAACAGTGTGTTGGACAGGTTTGTCATGGCCAAAGTACCACTCCAACAATGATACTGTCCATCCTAGGCATGTGTCCCACTCACAGAGGTCAAACATCCTATGGCACTATTTTCCCAGGGATAGTTCCATGGTGGTGTGTCCCCCAACAGGTGAATGATAGCGATGCCAGATGCACTCCAGTAGATATGTCCGGTTTGTTCTCTGCCCTGTGTCAGAAGAGGAGAAATAATGTATTGGTATGCTGCTTGCAACATCAGCACAAATTGCAGAGAGTCAAACATGAATATGCACATAATAAAACGACACACAGGCAAACATAACATGATCACAACACAGAACACACTGCATGTTGGTCATATTTGGAATTGGAACTGCAGACGCGGCTGTCACATGGATATGTTCATGTCCATGTCCATGCCCACGTTACACAAGCGTATCACAGCTCCACCCCATGTGTGTCAGCATTTGTGAACAGAGAGGCAACATGAAATATCTCTGAAACAAACCGTAAATCATTAACATGTAAAGCCTGATGTCATTCCCCCCCAAAAAAGGTGCAACCTACCGTGTGCGTGCAGCAAGTGTATGTCTTGGATGCCCTGAGTCACTCAAAGGCCACAACACGTCACAGTGAAGGGAGACGACGCCATCAAAATGTGTAGAATCACCATGTCACCATGTCAAGCCTCTATTGATGCATGTCCACATTATGGCGATATCTATGATAAAAAAAATGCTGTTCAACAGTCGTATGTCACAACACAAGACACAGTTCTGCTCAGCACACCCAGCACATGTCAACAATGTTGAAACGGTAAACACCAGTAAGGTAGAGATAGGACAATCACCACCGCCCCCCAGGTGTACAGACCCCTCATACCACATGTTAATGTAAAATGCCTGCACACTGTATAATCACACAGCCAACCCAAAGAAACACACCCACACAGTATGCTAAGGTGAGTGTGTCAGCAGTAGCATACGGCTGCTATGTGCACAATTGGAGATTGGTGGACCTAAAGGCCCTGTGAAATACAATGATATACTGGTGTTGGCTGATGGTACAATGTCGGGAAAGGGTGTACGTGTAGCCCACCACCAAAGCACCTAGGACCCCCACACACATGCAGCTCTGTTGGACGTGTCACAGAGACAGTGTTGCAGGAGACAAACTGGACACAAACACATGGGGATATGTGTGCCAACAGCACGATAGAGGTTATGGTAGTGCAGGGAAAAGAGGTGAACAACAACATATGTACAATATGACACATCACTGAGGACATATGTTTCCCCTGACTGTCGTCACAGACAATGTAGCTGTAGGAACACCTACCCCAGACCACTGCATGTTGGATGACCTAGAGCAGCGATGGCGAACCTATGGCACGCGTGCCAGCTGTGGCACGCGAAGGCCTTGCAGCTGGCACGCGTGAAGGTCCGCAAAAAAAGAAAAAGCGGGCTCTGGCTGCTGCCGCGGACGCGGCAGCATGCAGTGTCCCGCGGGGCCCCCTCCGCCCGCTAAGCCCCTCTGCAAGGGCTTTCAGATTCGCGAGGGAGACTGCGTCTCCCTCGCGTCTCTGTTAAGCCCGCAGGGGTTAATGGGAAATTTCCCATCAGCCCCTTTAGACGCGAGGGACTGATGGGAAATTTCCCATTAGCCCCTGCGGGCTTAACAGAGACGCGATGGTGACGCTGTCTCCCTCGCGGATCTGAAAGCCCATGCAGTGGGGGTTAGCGGGCGGGGTGGGCCCCGCGGGCCACAGCATGCTGCCGCGTCCGCGGCAGCAGCCAGAGCCCGCTTTTTCTGTTTTTAAATTTGCCGGGGGGGGGGGGTTAGGACTGCTAATGGGCTGTGGGCTGATGGGGGCTGTCTGGAAATGGGGTGATGGGGGGTTAGGACTGCTAATGGGCTAGGGGGGGGGGGTTAGGACTGCTAATGGGCTAGGGGGGGGGGGGGTTTGGACTGCTAATGGGCTGGGGGGGGGTTTGGACTGCTAATGGGCTGGGGGGGGTTAGGACTGCTAATGGGCTAGGAGGGGGGGTTAGGACTGCTAATGGGCTAGGGGGGGTTAGGACTGCTAATGGGCTGTGGGCTGATGGGGGCTGTCTGGAAATGGGGTGATGGGGGGTTAGGACTGCTAATGGGCTAGGGGGGGGTTAGGACTGCTAATGGGCTAGGGGGGGGGTTAGGACTGCTAATGGGCTGGGGGGGGGTTTGGACTGCTAATGGGCTGGGGGGGGTTAGGACTGCTAATGGGCTAGGAGGGGGGGGTTAGGACTGCTAATGGGCGAGGAGGGGGGGGTTAGGACTGCTAATGGGCTAGGGGGGGTTAGGACTGCTAATGGGCTGTGGGCTGATGGGGGCTGTCTGGAAATGGGGTGATGGGGGGTTAGGACTGCTAATGGGCAGGGGGGTTAGGACTGCTAATGGGCTGGGGGGGGTTAGGACTGCTAATGGGCTAGGAGGGGGGGGTTAGGACTGCTAATGGGCTAGGGGGGGTTAGGACTGCTAATGGGCTGTGGGCTGATGTGGGCTGTCTGGAAAAGGGGTGATGGGGGGTTAGGACTGGTAATGGGCTATGTGGGGGGGTTAGGACTGCTAATGGGCTAGAGAGGGGGGGTTAGGACTGCTAATGGGCAAGGGGGGGGTTAGGACTGCTAATGGGCTGGGGGGGTTAGGACTGCTAATGGGCTGGGGGGGGTTAGGACTGCAAATGGGCGAGGAGGGGGGGTGTGGACTGCTAGTGTGCTAGGAGGGGGGTTAGGACTGCTAATGGGCTAGGGGGGGGTTAGGACTGCTAATGGGCTAGGAGGGGGGGGTTAGGACTGCTAATGGCTAGGGGGGGTTAGGACTGCTAATGGGCTAGGAGGGGGGGTTAGGACTGCTAATGGGCTAGGGGGGTTAGGACTGCTAATGGGCTGTGGGCTTATGGGGGCTGACTGGAAATGGGGTGATGGGGGTTGGTACTGGTAATGGGCTATGGGGGGGGGGGTTAGGACTGCTAATGGCTAGAGAGGGGGGGTTAGGACTGCTAATGGGCTAGGGGGGGGGGGGTTAGGACTGCTAATGGGCTGATGGGGAGGGGTTAGGACTTGAGGTGGGCTGTTGGGTGGGGTTAGGACTGGAAATGGGCTGATGGGGGGTTAACACTGGAGGTGGTCTGATGGGGTTAGGACTGGTAATGGGCTATGGGGGGGTTTAGGACTGATAATGGGCTATGGGGGGGCTGGGACAAGAAATGGGCTGATGGGGAGGGGTTAGGACTTGAGGTGGGCTGATGGGGTTAGGACTGGTAATGGACTGTGGGCTGATGGGGGGGTTAGGACTGGCAATGGGCTATGGGGGGCTGACTGGAAGTGGGGGGTTAGGACTGGTAATGGGTTATGGGGGGGGGCTTAAACTGAAAATGGGTGATGGGGGGTTAGGACTGGAAGTGGGTTGATGAGGGGGGGATAGGACTGGTATTGGGTTGGGGGGCTGCTAGGACTGGAAATGGGCTGATGCAGGGACTAGAAGGGAATGGATGCTGGGTGAGGCTGGAACTAGAAGGGAGCTGGTGTTGGGGGAGGATTAGAATGGGATGGGGCTGGGAGAGTAAAATGGAGAGGGGAAAAATATTTTGTGTGGGAGGGATAAAAAATCTACAATTGGCCGGGTATTGGGAGAGTAAGTGGGGATTGAGGATGGAGGGGTAAATTTTGAGTAGATGAAATAGGAATGAGGAAAGAGCCAAAGGAGAAAGATTAGTATGTTAAAGCAGATGTAGAGAGAGAATGGAAAAAAAAAACAAGAAGACAGAAGAAAGGACAAATGGACAGCAGATGGAGAGTTAGCAGAAGACACGAAGAAACCAGAAGAAAGTGGCTGGAACAATTGCAACTGAAAAAAAATGCACAAAAGGTAGAAAAATATCTCTTTATTTTGAATTTATTAACTGGAATATGTCAGCTCTGGGAAATGTGCATCATTAATTTTTGCGCTTTGTTTAGTACAAGAGGAAATTAATATATAGTTTTATTTCTACAGTGTTGTTGTATATTCCAAGTTTGGCTTTTGGGGTTCCCAGTTTAATTATTGTCTTCCTGTTTCTAAATTGTGATTCCTTGTTTGGTGATGGTCTGTTCTGCATGTGTAACTGAGCTGAGGTATTCTGTTTATATAATTCCTATTTGACATTGCCACTTGTTCTTTCCCCAGTAGGTCATGTATTGTTGTTCTCTGAGATGTATTGGTTTAATATTTGCAGTGTTGCCTTTTGATAGGTAGAGTATGGTGCTTTGTGAGTCCTGGTAGTGCTGTTAGGATACGGCGGGTTTGCTATGGGTTCTAAATGGGCAGCGTTTGTAGTAGTTCCTAATGTGCCTGGCGGTTGGTACTGGATTATAGTAATGTAGAAACCTTTTAGTCTTTCTTTATCCATATACTCATTAAGAGGCATGTTTACTAAAAGTTAGTGTATGGTAACATTATGCAAATATTTATGCAAATGAAGCACCTTATGCAAATGGGGCTTTAATTGACGTGCTGGCACTTTGAGGAAATTCTTTGGTTTTGTGCGGCAGTTTGGGCACTCGGGCTCAAAAAGGTTAGCCATCACTGACCTAGAGTCACCTGCCAATGTACCACAGCACCAGGAGCTGCAACAGGTATGTCCTGTGGATTGGGAAACACAAGGGAAACATACATATGTCATGTTCTAGCTGTGCAACACACACTGCACCTTTCTGTCCTCAGCTCGCAGACCCCCCAAGATCCTTTACAGACTGTTCACTATCACACTGTACAGATCTCTGTCATGTGAGAGTTATCTCTGAAGTGTGTTTGCCAAACTATAAGGGTCCGTACTCTGTCTGTCCCCTCCCACACCTCTGTGTTGCCGTACAAAATGGTGAACAGAAGTGTTTGCTCACTACCGTGTCCCTGCATCACTCCAAGGCTGCAGTAATATCCTGTGTCCCCCATATCTCTCCCAATGCTCCTCACTGTGTGTTCTAGTGTCTCAATGTCGTTTGCTACCCCGCTGTCAATTCCTGTAACACACGGAACTATGCAGGGGCACCTCCCTTATCCTCTGTCCATATACATTTCCTTGGTGTGTATATCTCATACCTTGACTACATTAACAGCTGTGTGCTGATGAGTTGCAAATATATATCTCAACCGCTGAGTTTTGTCTGCTAAACCACACCCCGATGTGTGTATTTCACCGGACCATGATGGCTGCATGTCACCCTACTGTGTGAAATTGATAATGGCAAAGCATGGATAGCCTATATGTCCACCTAAACCCAACCCCCCCCCCCCCATCAGAGCCTCTATGTGTGTGTGGACATAACTCTCCCTCTCTAGGGTCCGCAATGTAGTTGTTGTCTTGGACCGCACTCTCCTCCTCTACACACCTACCCAGCTTGTATGTGAGTGCTGTGTTATATGTCTAGATGTCATCAGCTAGATTTGCCCTCTTCCCCCTGAAAACACCACTGAAACCCAATTCCACCCCCATATTTAGCCCTCAGCTTGCCTACTGTA
This sequence comes from Ichthyophis bannanicus, assembly GCA_033557465.1. NCBI lineage: Eukaryota > Metazoa > Chordata > Amphibia > Gymnophiona > Ichthyophiidae > Ichthyophis > Ichthyophis bannanicus. Next base: position 554,763,688 of record CM066033.1, read on the forward strand.
ACCTACACCTTGCTGATCTGGCCTGAATAATCTCTGTCAGCGTATAAATATGCAACACTGCACTGCATGGCTATTCTACATCCCACAAAATGAGGACAATAATACCCCACCTGGCTGGACACCTCACGGGTTCCCTATCCTTACCCGCATCCATGTGAGGGCTACGTGATGACCTTTACATTCAGGCACACTGTGGTGTTGCAGTAATTTCCATTAAAGATAGCACATACCAGTAATCCAAATACTACTGATGATGTATATATTGCTACGTAACACATGTAGTGCCATACAAAAATGACTAACACACAGACCCTGCACATCAGAGCATACCAACCTCACAATCAGCTCAAAACATTCAATGAAAAACACACACATCTAGACAACTGGCCCCATCCATAGCCTGCTCTCCCACTGTTAACGCCATACCACATGCCTTCCACCTTGCTGCACCCAAAGTATAAAAACTAACTATGTGTGGCTGCACATTAGCCCCATCACAAGCAGCCACAAACCAGGTATGTCAGCCCAACACCTTCCCCAAGCCTAAAACGCCACACATACATAATTTACCTCCACCTGCTGTTGTGCCCTGCCCACATCTAATGTGTATCAGGCATGAGTAGATTTGAAGCTGGTATGTCTAGCCAGTCTCAGTTACATGTCAGTGCAGTGCTGCAGCCTACTGATATCGTAATACAAATGCAAACTATTATTAGCAGTACACACATATTCAAACAAATGTAGGTGAGAACATATGTAGTACTTACATGAGAAGAGCTCCGCAATCAGCTGCTGCCTGACTGCTGTGCCCTCACGTGTGTCACCACGAGCACGTGCAGGGGGGCACGTAGGGTCATCCTCCAGATCCTCATTAATATCGACAGGGATATGGTGCCTGAGAGCAATGTTGTGCAGGATGCAACAGGCTATAATGATCTCTGCCACTGTCTGTGGTTTGTATTGCAAGGCCCCGCCTGTCCTATCCAGACACCTGAAGCGACTCTTTAATACGCCAAAGGTGCGCTCTATGATGGAGCGGCTGGTGGCATGGGCCTCATTGTACCTCCTCTCTGCACATGTCCGTGGTTGATGCACAAGGGGTCAGCAACCAGGGGCGACACCCATATCCTGCATCACCTGCAAAACAGAAATGTGCGATGTTAAAGCAGGAGCTCATGTCCACCCAAACGGACACAGGTATATACGTGCAACATAAATGCATAACATGACCAGACATAAACATATGACATCACTTGATGGGACATCACAACTATGCATCAGCGTGTGAAGGTCAGACACACAAGACAAGGGATAGGTGTACGGATTGGAAACAACATAGTCTGTAACCACGACACAAATGCTAGCATCCATTCAACCATCATCACAAAGCACCATAGCAAGGTGGAGTTGGAGGGCACCAACCCCCCGCCCTATATCACACACAGCAGATTACATACACACACAATGAGGGATACACCTCCAAGACAGACATTTGCACATACGGTTGGTCACATGAACAGCATGTGCACATCAAAAATGATAAATACATACCCAGCAATAGACAGTCCTCATACTGTCCTGCCTCAAATTATGTGAAAAGTGCCGAGTGATGCAGGATATAGGAGTCATGGGTGGACCCTGCAAACCCGGGGACCACATTCAGAATATGCATATCTGCATCACATACAACCTGAACATTCAGGGAATGATAGTGTTTGCGGTTGCGGAACACTACCTCCTTGTCTCTAGGCAGGACCAGGGCAACATGTGCGCAATCAATAGCTCACATCACGAGTGGTATCCCGGCTAACGCCTCAAAGGCCTGGTTCAGGGTCCCCCACTGTTGCCTAGTGTGGGAAATGGCTATGTAATTCCCCACCCGGCTGACCATGGCACGCAGTACCTGGTGGAGACAGTGTGAGAAGGTGGGGCGGCTCATGTCACCCACTGCGGCTACAGATGACTGGAAACAGCCAGAGGCAAAGAAATGTAGGGCACCAAGGAGCTTGACCAAACCCGGTATGGCATGTGACCGACCAGTCAGGGGCTCGAGGTCAGGTCTTAGATCCTCGTAGAACTCCCTAATTGCTCCCGTGCCCAGGCGGTAGAGGGAGATTACCTGGTCCTCACGCATGCCCTGGAGCTGGGCCCTGGGCCTGTAGAGGCGAGGCTGGTGAGCCTGCACCTCTGCACGTCTCCTGACCCGTGCGGGTACAGCCCCTGCCTGGCCTGCCCCCACAGCTGCAGGTCTGTGTTGCAGTGGGTCTACACCCATGCCCTGTGCCTCAGCCCCATCGACACCATCTCCCCCGTCAGGCAACCGCGGCCCCTGCTCACTTCCCTCTGCAACTGCAGCAACCATGAAGGCCGCCATAGACTCAATCCGTCTAACCTCTCTATAACACTCAAACACAGACAGTCGCCTCACTAACCAGGCCACACACCGTTCACACCCCACACCCACACACACACACACAGCCATACAATCTAAACAACACTCACAAACACAGCCACTACACACAATACACCTTCCTTTGACTCTCCACAAGCTTCAAAAACACAGCATGCCTTCTCTCCCTCGCCTACACAATCCCCTCAAAGTGAACCAGTTGTGCAGGTGTTTTTATAGTTTTCAACGTAGCATGCGTTGCGCATGCGCAGTTGCGCGAGCGCGGCGGCTGTGCACATTGCGCATGCGTTGCAGATGATGCGTGCGCGTGACATTGTTGCACATCCGCTGTGCGTGTGTGTGAGACATGCGCATGCGCCGCGCGTCATGCACATGCTCAGCGTGTTAGAAACAACATTCGCACACACCATGTGCTTCTACGGCACACATGCCTAATGCAAGCAGAGGGCGCACTCGCACTATTGCGCATGCGCAATGCACACAGATGGCGCGCTCATGCAATTACGCATGCACAACACGCGCAGCCCCAAAAACCCTAAGAATACACCTAAACACATGATACATGTTGAGGGGTCAGTGTAGGAGAGATAGAGAAGGTGTGTGGCGTCCAAGAGAGCGTGAGACAGGTGCGTAGTGAAGAGTAAAAGGATTAGTGAGAGACAGTAGAGAGTGAGAAAGGCAGGCGTGCTGGAGATAGGTGTGTGCCAAAGAAGGGGAGACATAGAGAGAGGTGTAGGCGAGGAGCAGGTGACAGAGAATAGCACAGAGCTGAGGAGCAGGCAGCAGGGAGTGGAGGAGGGTGTGTCCAGGACCAGGTGTGAGGTGGAGGTGCAGAGCCCAGGGGCAGGAATGAGGGATAGGGAGGGAGAGGGCACAGAGTGCAGGGATATGGAGGAGCAGGACAGGGCAGGTATGGAGGAGGAGGGGGGCGCCTGTTCACAGTGACACAGAGACGTGTGAAAGCGTAAGGCTTGTGGTGGTGGCTGCCGGCACATCGGGTGAGTCCCAGCCCACAAAGGGCCCACCCGGTGCCAAGCGAAGGCGGGTACCTGTGCCAGCTGCACAAAGGAGGAGGGCTGTGCGGTTCCGCCCTCAGGAAAACCAGATCATGCTGGCCAGTGTACTTGAGAACTATGAGGTTCTCTATGGGAGGCTCAGCAACACCACCACCATGGCAACACGGATACATGTGTGGGAGGAGGTGCAGGAGGCCGTAGGACAGGCAGGGGGACCAATACGGGACCTCAAGAGACTCTGTAAATGCTTCAATGATATTAAACGTGGTGTGCGTGCACACATGGTTGCTGAGCGGCAACATGCCATGGGCATGGGTGGGGGACGCCCCTTTTCCCCATCCCTTATGCCTCTGGAGCAGGAATTAGCTGACCGGCTTGGTCCAATGTACCTTTGTGGCCTGCCAGAAGAACTGGACACCACACATCCCCGGGCAGGTAGGTACGCCAAAAACACCTTGCGGCTCCCAATGCTTACTGTGCACGCATGCTGTATATGCGGCACGCATCTTATTTGCACCCCCTCATACCTGGTTGCACAATTCATCTCCTTCCCTCTGCCTCTGGCTCATGGGTGTCCCTGTCTCCATTACAGGGCTTTGCATTTGCACAATTCCTTCCCCCACCCACATGTGTCGCTAACACCATCCCCTACGAAATCCTGGCTACACATGTGGCTGCACTGCTGCTAAATGTTCTCATCCCACACCTGTTTGTCCAATGCCTGATTCAATGTTAAGCACCACTGAGCACGGATTGTCCTTTGGTGAGCTAACAATCACATTGATGCGTGTGCTTGGTAGTGCCCTGACAATGCCTATAATCAGTAGTTGCAGTAGGAGTATTAGCTATGCAGCACACGTACAGTGCGCGGCCAAGCACACATTGCTTGTGGGGTGGATGTACCACACAGGTGTACATAGCTGCAATGAGTAAACCCAGCTGTGTTGTGTATGCTCTCACACAACCCAGGTGACTACACCACCATGGAGCCAACTGTGGAGGAGGATGTGCTAGTGCCCCAGGATGGCGAGGAGCCCGAGCCAACGATGTCAGGGGACTAAAGGCTGTTAGTGTAGCTGGGTTTAAAAAAGGTTTGGACAAGTTCCTGGAGGAAAGGTCCATAAACCATTATTAAGAAGGGACCCAGGATATCAATGCTTGACCCAGTACAAGCACTGCGGAACCTGTCTTTTGGAGAAACTGCTAGGTACGTATGACCTAGATTGGCCACTGTTGGAAACAGGATACTGGGCTTGATGGACCTTGGTCTGACCCAGTATGGCATATCTTATGTTCTTATGTTCACCACCAGCAATGGTGACCTCACACCTGGGTCCACTGTGCTTGCGGAGGGAGATGACACGCTCCTGGTCGTAACCGCCACAGTGGAGGACAGCGGCAGCCCCCAACAGACTGCAGCGGCTGAAGACATGCAGTGGACCCACCACCCCATGCAGGCCACCGGGAAACAGCCCCACCTCCCACCAGCATGGCAACCATACTTGCAGAGCTGCGGGCCCACAGTGACTCAGCATGACGTGATGCCGAAGGTGCGTAGAAGCATACACAGGAATCTCCATGTGGGTTACCAGGAAGTCCACAAGGAGATTGCATGTTGGCAACATAGCACATTGTTCCTATGTTGGGGGGGTATGATGTGTGCCTTGTGCGTGCCACCCTTCTGTAGCTTGGCTTGTCAAGGGTCAGCATGTGTGAGGGGCTCAGACCTATGCACGCTGTGCACAGACAGATACCCCCAGCAAGCGCACAGCAGAAACCACCGATACAGGGTCACCCAGCCACCCTACGTGATAGGCACCCCACCATGGGTATTGATATGCAGCATAGTTTCTTTACAGAATCATCAATGTGTGGCAGCAATATTGGAATGTGGGCCCCCCAGATATATGTATGTGTGTCCCATGACTCCTCACGTCCTCTGACCAATGTCAGATGGCCAATGTGCAGATCACACATTGACAGATTAGACTGTGACACTGGCATATGTGAGATCTGTGAGTCCCATGACCCCTCATTAGGACCCATTACATGCATGCGAATGGCTCATGGGACACACAGATCTGAACATGGTCATGTGGTGCCATTTGTGCCATGCATGATTGTTTGACAGACTGATCTGGTGGGGTATGCCTGCCATGTGCATGTGTGATGGTTGTCTCTGAAAGAGGTATCTCACATATCACGTTGTGTCCCACCCACAGGCACTCGGCAGGCTCTAATGCAGATTCACCGTGATCTGTGGGCAAACACCAATGAGTTCCAACAGCTGCGGACGACAGCTGAGGACATAGCGGGGGCGCTACACAGGATCGCAGATGCCCAAGAGGCCATAGCGGCCCGGTTATTGCGGCCAGCACCGGCACCGGAGGCTGCACCAGCGGCCATGCAACAGAGGGGTGGGTTAAGGCGTGGGCGCCATGGATGGCCACGGAGGATGTGAGCGTTAAAAATAAAACATTCTGAACTATTACATCCTATGTGTTTGTTTCCAATGTGTGGCACTGTGTTCCCCTATGTAGCATGCACCTCATGTTGTCTCCCTGCCCACATGTGCCTTACCCATGCCCCTCAGTGGTGGGGTGTCTGTACTGCCACCTATCAGCATGCATAGGTCATACCATGCCCTGTGTGGCATGGACTGTGGCAGGTCCCCGCCCCATAACCTATGCGTGGGGGTATACCAAGCCTCTCCCGTTGTGCAGGCAGATGTTGATGGTGCACCATGTTGATGGTGCTACATGGTGTAGGAATATGCCACCCTCTCCTACCCCATTACTCTCCATCATTGGACGCACATGTGTGACCATCCTCCCTGCCCACTGCAGGGCCTACATGGCTGACTTCCCTCATAGGCTTGCATGCAGCACAGACAGACAACGGTGGCTTGCTTTGGTCAGCTGATCACCCTTCACTAGCGCTTCTGGTCCCCCGCAGCTCATCCCTGTGACATGCATTGACCTATGTTGCCCAACAGCTAGCCCCCTGAGCAGCTCCTGGGTACAGCATTCCATCTTAACCTCCATGCCACAAACCTGCTGCTAGCCGTTCCCCCTATTGCCACACAGGCATGGTGCATCAGATATGGTTCCCACACATTGCACACAGCATGCACGTGACCAAGGACTCTAGGACATGCTCCACATTGGAACATCACAGGGTCAACATGGGACTCAGATGCCTATGCACATGGGCAGCCCCCACAACTGCGTGTGGAGACGGTCCATGTATGATACCCATGTCAACCTTGCATACACATACTGATCTACACACGTCCCATGCTTACGTCCATAGTCTGTCTGTAAGGGCGACACATGACCATTGGGATGTTTTTGAGAAACTGTATTTACAAACGTTTGAAAAATGGTACATGAACATATTTACAGTGGAACATAAGATTTGCCATACTGAGTCAAATCAGGGTCCATCACGGCCAGTGTCCAGTTTCCAACAGTGGACAGTCTACGTGTTAGTGACCCAGCTGTCCTGTCGGGTCATGGAAGACAGGACAGCACAGGGCACGTGTGTGGACGTCACAGGGGCCATCAGATGCTCCTGGAATGCCCATCAGGGGATGGCTGCTGACCGAGCAGACGCTCCATCTCGGAAGCCATCCACTGAATAGACCCTGCCAGCCACCGGTTGGTGTGTTCCACATAATGGAGGCATTGCTCAACGCCATCCATGACCACATACAGGTCGTGCACGCACCTGCCACCACACACACACATGGTGCCAGATGTCTATGTGCTGGCATGTGCATGTGACCTGTGTGTGATCATGGATGGCATCTCCACACCATGCCATCCACCATCGCCCACCACATGCGGTGGCTGGCAGGGACCCACAGTGCCCTCTGCTGTCCTGTCTTCTCTCACACCCTCCCCCCACCCAACACCCCGCACCTCCCCCCCTGCCACCTCCCACCCAGCCTCCCCACCCTCCACACTCCCCCCAAACCATCACCCACACCCTCTCCATCCCCTCCCACCCCACCCTCCATCCCCTCCATGTCCCCAGCATTCCCCGCCACCTCCACTGCATCCATGGTCGCCTCCTCCTCTGCCTCCTCCTCTGCCTCCTCTGCCCCTTCCTCCTCCACCTCCTCCTCCAGCTCAGTTGGACGGCGGGCAGTGGGGCGCCGCAAAGACTGGCCGGACGTGGAGTGGAGGGACCCTCACCGGTGGCATCGCCCTCTGTGGAGGATAACAGTCATTAGCACACTATCATGTGAGTCACATAACACATGTACATATTCAGGCACCACACAGGCTAGTGGGCCACTGAGACATTCATTACTGAGCTGCAGAGGCCACAATACTCACCTCCACTTTGGGCCATCGCCCTCCTCTGGAGGCGGGAAAGGTAGTCGAGGTGGTGCAGCCGCAACTCGCGTCCCTTTTTTCTGAGGTCCTCTACCTGGGGGGGTGGAAGCAATGGGTGGGAGCATCAATGACAGTATATCTCTGGTGGGTGGCCAACACAAATCAAACATCTCTGTGAGCAGCATCGTGCTGATCCTGCTCCGCTGCTCAATGTGTCATGTACTAACTTTTGCCAGTGCCACCTGCATGTGTGCCTGTGGGTCTGGGCATGTGTGCAGTGACACCTATGTGTACTGTGTGTAGCATCCTGGACACACAATACCGTGTTCCTATGCTCTCTTTGCATGACATGGCAGCACCATGCCACGTGTGGTTTGGCCATGCTGGTGTCCAGGGGAACCTCCTGTGTGGTCTGGCAAACACATTTGTGTTTTCCTGACCTACACACATCATCCAACACAACCCCAATGGCAACATGATATCCTAACACGCATGGGTGATGTGTCCATACAGGGAGCGGAGGGTGGGTGGCCCTGTTCACCTTGGCAGGGGCCACTACCATGCATTTGGCTTTCTACTATGCCTCTATGGTCATGACTAGGGCCTCGTGTGAGTAGGGCAGTTGTGGCTGGCAACAACAGGGGCAGGGGCCAACACACCGAAATGTCCTATTAACATCTGTGCTCCTGTCTGGGGTTATGGCAGTGCTGTGCAACCCCAACAGGTGCATGTATCCTTACAACACTTTATGCAGTCCTTACAACAGCATCTGTAATGTCCCTTTGCAATCAGGTACGGAAATCCTGGTGAGTGGGCAGATGTGTGACCTGAATCAGTGTACAGTTCTGAGATATATGGCTTTGTTACAGGCCTTCGTAATCAGATCTCAGAGCTCATAGGGGTAGGGTGCTGTAAAGCATATCCACAACTGCATCCTGCCATACCATCTGGAGCCATCACAGACGTGTGTAATGAGGTGTGGGCCTCACGGACTGGGGGAGATGTGAGACCTACCTGGCATAACCTACCACAATATCTGGATGACATACCCACCATTGCAATCAGGTCTCAGGCCTCCTGGGGGTAGGGTGGAATATAACAGAGCAACACCAGCTTAACCATACCACCAGGGTGAGTGACAGTCCACTTTGATGGGCTCTCAGGACTCCTGGGGGTAGGGTGGAATATAACAGAGCAACAGCAGTTTAACCATACCACCAGGGTGACTGACAGCCCACTTTGATGGACTCTCAGGACTCCTGGGGGTAGGGCAGATGTTTGAACCTGTAAATGCACACACAACCATACCACCAGGGTGAGTGACAGCCCACTTTGATGGGCTCTCAGGACTCCTGGGGGTAGGGTGGAATATAACAGAGCAACAGCAGTTTAACCATACCACCAGGGTGACTGACAGCCCACTTTGATGGACTCTCAGGACTCCTGGGGGTAGGGCAGATGTTTGAACCTGTAAATGCACACACAACCATACTACCAGGGTGAGTGACAGCCCACTTTGATGGGCTCTCAGGACTCCTGGGGGTAGGGTGGAATATAACAGAGCAACAGCAGCTTAACCATACAACCTGGGTGACTGACAGCCCACTTTGATAGGTTCTCAGGACTCCTGGGGGTAGGGTGAATTATAACAGAGCAACAGCAGCATAAACCATGCCACCAGGGTGACTGACAGCCCACTTTGATGTGGTGTCAGAGCTCCTGGGGGTAGGGCAAATGTTTTAACTTGCAAATGCACACACAACCGTATCACCAGGGTGAATGACTGAGCATTTGGATCAGGTCTCAGGACCACTAGGGGTAGGGCAGAGGTGTGACCATGCAACTGCAGAACCTACCATATCAGCATGATGTTTACAAAACCACTTTAGGCAGATGTCGTGGCTCCTTGTGTTATGGTGTATTTTCACACAGCAACAGCAGCAGCTGCCATAACACCAGGCTGACATCTGGAACTCTGTGAGCAGTTTCTTAGCCTCCTGGGGATAGGGCAAACTACTTTGATATGATACCTAGGATGTATATCACGTGGGTTTAACTAATAAAAAGAAATGGGATAAACTGCCTACACACAGCAGCATGAACACCTACAATCCACACTGGATATGTATATACTGACCTGTCCCCATACACTTACCTCTCGTGGGTAGTCCGCAAGACGGTTAAAGTGCCTTGTGACGCAGTCCCAGGCCTTCCTCACGCGCCCCAGGTCCTGCCTCTTCGAGGATCCAGGAAAAAGCTTTGTCTGCCTGGTGCAGATCAGCCCTGCTAAGTGCCTGAGCTCCCTCCTAGTAAACGCAGGCTTTCTAGACCAGGTAGCCATTTTCTGCACTGCCTTGCTCACGCACGCATGCACATGCGCGCCGATCATTACGGCGCGCTAGCAATGTGTCTGTGCTATGGCTGGTACACAGGAAATGGTGGCGCAATCAATATATGTAAAGATCTATGCTGCAGACACACATTTCAGTGATGTGTCCGAACACAGTTCATTTATTATGCATTTATCTTGGTGTTGGCACACTGGGGTCTCAAACACATCCCCACTGGCTGTAAGGGCATTGTATTATACCAGTGTGCTATACCTTTTCACATAGCAATGGCTGGCTAAACAGTTACACAAGGGGGTATGTTTCGTAAACCGTGCTACTGTGCGTCCAGCGAAAATGTGCAGGATGCAATAAAAAGAGTGGGTGTTACGGTCTGAACGTAGCAATCGCGTGTTATCGCATGCTAAAGTGCACTGCACACATTATGGCACGATTGAGGGAGCCATGCCAGATTAAAGCGCGTTAGTCTTAAGTAGGCGCGCTGACCTGAGAACACAGCAGCAGAGCTGTAGCACAATGGTTAATACACTGACTGATGGTGCAGGGGTCATGGGCTCAATCCCCCAGTGAGCCTAATGATTACAGCTGTTTGCTGCATTACCCTTTACTTTAAACCAGTGCTGTGTGCGGCATTTTCGTTTTTACCTTAATTAGTGCTGCCAGCAAACACACCCTCACAGTACCGTAACCTAAGGTGCTGCAAAAGGCACCCTATAGGGCACTCCAGAGGGCACATTCTAAGGTGCACTGTTCACCACAGCACCCTATAATGTTTACTATAGGGCACCTTATAAGGTGCTTTATAGGGTGCTTTATGGTGCGCCTTATGAGGCACCTTAAGGTTACAGCACTGTGAGTGTGTTTTTGCTAACAGCACTAATTTTAATAATAAAAAGGAATTGCCTCAGACAGCTCTATCAAATAATCCCACTATGGGGTCAAACCCATGACCTCTGGCTCCACAGATAGTGAGGCAACCAGTAGGCTACAGCTCCTAACAAACCCTTGGCTGCCTACAGAAGGACTGCAGGTCACCACACACTCTGTCTGCTGTGCTTACCAGGATAGGGTTAACCCACCTGTACCCATGCTGCACTGCACATGCAAATCAGCAGTTTACAGATGATTACAAGATGGGGTATGCACCCCACAGCAGCTCAGCCTGGTAGGGGGAACTGACCGTGTTCGCCCCCCCAGCACCTCAGCCTGGTAAGGGGTATTGACCGTGTGTGCTACTGGCACAGATAAGCTACAGACCGTCACATTGTGCGAGTACTGTGCTCACCCTGAGGGTAAGGTGGGGTGCCCAGCACTACGTCCACAGCACCTATCATAGCTGACATAGGTCATGCTGTAGGTTCTCATCAGTGCCAATGTGTGTGATAGGTAGTTTGTACAGACACATCTAGGATACATCTGTATTTCTTAGTCGCATCTAGCCTTTATGAGCTATGATGGACCCAGAATAGTGCATATCCTGTGTTGATGCCATGGTTACATGATATAAGTGAAAGGGGGTGCTTGAACCCATAGGCAGACTATGTACCACCACCCAACCTGCTCCTTGGGGCTAAGGGTGGGAAAACAGCATCTTCCATCAACAGATCCACATTCCACCTCCCTGCAATGGTGGCAGTTGAGGGGACCATCAACCCCAGTCCTGCTGTGGAACAGACACCCTACAGGGCAGTCAATGCAGATCTGTACCCATCCATAAGGCAATGGCAGACAGACAGTAGGCCTGGAAATGCTCAGCTGCCCCCCACCACTCTCGGACATTCTCCAGCAGCAAGCACAGTGAGTCTCTAGCCACTGCACCCTGCAAGGTGCTCAAGCCATACACATATAACTGCAAACAGTCTGCTAACTAATCCATAGTGCATGTTTCTAGAGATGTGTGCCCCCAGAACTGAGATGTGAGCACACCCACCAAGCAGATACATCAGTGATTAGGCCACAGAAGAAAAAAACACAAATATCACTTAAGAGAAATACTGTACAACACTATGTGGGAACCTAGCCATGACGTGGTCACTGCTCAGTCAGGGTGAGAGTGACCTCCCAGCAGGACATGCTGTGGTCACCCTGTCCATGCAAGTGGTGGCTGGGCACTACAATGTCCCAGCCATTGCCCTATGCCCTGTGCAGATGCATCCTGCCCAGACCGCCCTGTCCGGGCTATACCCACAGTACCTTGCTCCTCATTATGCACATTGGCAGGCTAACACTGGAAACAGTGCAAGCAGTGTGGGCTGCGTAAGGTGTGGGCAGCCACAACACACTGGATAGACAGACACACACTCCCACACCTATGCCAGCATTGTGCAAATATCGAGGCTTTTGGCAGCCCTGGCCACCACACCAGTCCTGGGCACAGTGCAGGCATGGCTATGGTACGCAATACTGTTGGGGTCACTCCCCGGGGTGGTGAACACTGTCAGACACCAGACCTGAAACACACTACACAGACATCAGAGAGGTTGGTATGATACAGCTCAATGAGCAGATTGTGCTTAACTTAGGAATTGCTATCTGCCATTAATCATAGCAACCTTTTGATATATGCGCAGCCCCCATGGTATGCAGATGTATCTCATGCATATTCATTAGGGACAGCATGAAAACCCGAACCGTGTTTGGCCCACCAGGACTGGAGTTGGGAACCTCTGCCCTAGAGCAGCAGCCAACATGAGCAGAAACACCCGCACCCACAGGCTCCATTATCCAAAGCCTCATGGAGAGGCAGGATGTTGGGCCCTGCGTGCAGCAGCATCTCCCAATACTAGCACTTGCATACCTTAGCAATGCCACCCTAAACCTGGGAATACGTTACACATATATCAAAAGGTTGCTATGATTAATGGCAGATAGCAATTCCTAAGTTAAGCACAATTTGCTGATTGAGCTGTATCATAGCAACCTTTCTGATGTCTGTGGAGTGTGTCTCAGTTCTGGTTTCTGACAGTGTTCACCACCCCGGAGATTGATCCCAACAGTATTGCGTACCATAGCCATGCCTGCACTGTGCCCAGGACTGGTGCGGTGGCCATGGCTGCCAAAAACCTCTATACAGTCAAACCTCGGTTTTCATTTGCCCCGGTTTTCATACGCTTTGGTTTTCAACGTCTTTTTTGACTGAGATTTTGTCCCGGTTCTCATACATCGCTTCGGTTTTCAACGTCTTTTTTGACTGAGATTTTGTCCCGGTTCTCGTACATCGCCTCGGTTTTCGTAAAGTACAGTACTGTAAATACATACACCCTCGCGCTGCACACCGGTCTGTATACACTGCCGGAACGCCCGCCCGGTCACGGCAGCACTGCCCCCCGGACTCACCGATCGCCAGCATGATGAGAAGCGAAAGCCAGCTGAGCACGTAAATGAAACACATCCTCGAGCCTGGTCAGAGTCAGAGAGGCAAGGATTGCGCAGAGAGGAAGGCCCCAATCTCATCCACCGCCTGCCCGTTCTCTGGAGCGCCCCCTCAGGCTCGGAGGTAGCAGGGAAGAAAACCTGTCAACGTAAGCAGGAGATGTTGCATGAATGTGGGAGGCAGTTCTTTCTCTTGCAGGGTACATCTCAAGCTATATCATTAAGATTTTCTGCCATTCTGAAGCATTGAGCAGATAATGTAAAGGTATTTTAATGGGCTGAATCCAATGTGATTCCGAAGAGAGCTGGGCACAGCAGCTTGTCAGGGGTGGCTAAGGCCAGATGTTAACATACTGTACTGTACAGTACTGAACTTAGCTTACTTTCAGTGATGTTAAATGTTCATTTATCCATTTCATTAGTCATTTATATTTATTTCTCATTGTTTTCTGTATGTGAAAATATAGTTATTCTCTATAAAATGTATTTTTTGTGAATATTTTTGGGTGTCTGGAACGGATTAATTGGATTTACATTATTTCTTATGGGAAATATTGCTTCAGTTTTCATACGTTTCGGTTTTAGTCAGACTTTTTTGAACGGATTAATCATGAAAACCGAGGTTTGACTGTATTTGCACAATGCTGGCATAGGTGTGGGAGTGTGTGTCTGTCTATCCAGTGTGTGGTGGCTGCCAACACCTTACTCAGCCCACACTGCTTGCACTGTTTCCAGTGTTAGCCTGCCAATATGCATAATGAGGAGCAAGGTACTGTGGGTATAGCCCAGACAGGGCGGCCTGGGCAGGATGCTTCTGCACAGGGCATAGGGCAATGGTTGGGACATTGTAGTGCCCGGCCACCCCCTGCACGGACAGGGTGGCCACAGCATGTCCTGCTGGGAGGTCACTCTCACCCTGACTGAGCAGTGACCACGGCATGGCTAGGTTCCCCCATAGTGCTATATAGCATTTCACTCAGTTGAAATTTATGGGTTCTCTTTTCTGGGGCCTAATCACTGATTTATCTGCTTGGTGGGTGTGCTCACATCCCCTCCATGAACATGCATTATGGACTAGCTAGCAGACTATCTGCAGTTATATGTGTATGGTTGGAACACCTTGCAGGGTGCAGTGGCTGGAGACTCACTGTGCTTGCTACTGGAGAATGTCAGATGGTGGTGGGGGGCAGCTGCGCATTTCCAGGCCTATTTTCTGTCTGCCATTTCCTTATGGATGTGTGCAGATCTGCATTGACTGCACTGTAGAGTGTCTGTTCCCCAGCAGGACTGGGTTTGATGGTCCCCTCTACTGTCACCATTGCAGGGAGGTTGAATGTGCATCTGTTGGTGGGAAATCCTGTTTCCCACCATGAGCCACAGAGGGTTGGGTTGGGTGGGGGTACATAATCTGTCTACAGGTCCAAACACCCCCTTCACCTGCATCATGCAACCATGGCATCAACACAGGACATGCACTATTTTGGGTACATTATAGCCCATAAGGGCTAGATGTGATTTAAAAATACAGATGGACACAGATGTATCCTAGGTGTGTCTACAGGAACTACCTATTAGACACACTAGTACTGATGAGCACCTACAGCATTGCCTATTTCAACTATGAAAGGTGCTGTGGACCTGGTGCTGGGCACCCCACCTCACCCTCAGGGTGAGCACAGTACCCGCACAATGTGACGGTCTGTAGCTACTCTGTGCCAGTAACACACACGGTCAGTACCCCCTACCAGGCTGAGGTGCTGTGGGGGTGCACACGGTCAGTTCCCCCTACCAGGCTGAGGTGCTGTGGGGGTGCATACCCCATCTTGTGATCATTTGTAGACTGCTGATTTGCATGTGCAGTGCATCATGGGTACGAGTGGGTTAACCCTATCCTGGTAACCACAGCAGACAGTTTGTGTGGTGACCTGAGGTCCTTCTGTAGCCAGCCAGGGGTTGGTTGGTAGCTGTAGCCCACAGGTTACTTCACTGCCTCTGGAGCTAGAGGTCATGGGTTTGATCCCACAGTGGGGTTGTTTGATAATGCTGTCTGAGGCATTTCCTTTTTTAATTTAAATTAGTGCTGCCAGCAAAAACACACTCACAGTGCTGCAACGGTAAGGTGCCTCATAAGGCGCCCCATAAAGCACCCTATAGGGAACATTATAGGGTGCCTTGGTGGACAGTGCACTTTATAATGTGCCCTTTGGAGTGCCTTATAGGGTGCCTTATGCGGCACCTTAGGTTACGGCACTGTGAGAGTGTGTTTGCTGGCAGCACTAATTTAAAGTAAAAAAGAAATTGCCTCAGACAGCACTTGTTTAAAGTAAAGAGCAATGCCTCAGACAGCCTTATTCATTAAGGCCCACTGGGGGATTGAACTCATGACCCCTATACCATCAGTCAGTGCATTAACCATTGTGCTACACCTCTCCTGCTGTAGGTCAGTGCGCCTACTTAAGATTAATATGCGTTAACGTGTGCTGCTCCCTCTATCAGTCAATATCACGCGATTGCTAAGCTTAGACCGGAACGCCCACTCCTTTAATGGCATCCTGCACATTATCGCTGGGCGCACGTTAAGACACTTTAGTAAACATACCCCATAGACCCACAGATGCGGAATTAGGTTCAAACAGGGCCCATTTTCAATTTAGAAGTATCTGCAGGCTGGTCGTGCATGTTATGGAATCAGGCTCCATGGGTTTTCTGAAACCAGGGAAACACCAGTCTAGCAATATCCCCATCTTCCAGCCTTGACTAATTACCAAGCTCACAGGTAAGGACTCCAACTGAAAATCCTCTTTCTCTAAAGGTACTCCACCTCTAGTACCAAGCATCCAGTTCAATACTTTCATATGCAAGTCCCTTGCCTGTGAATCTCACATCCAGTCAGCTACTGTCTGCAAACACCAAGCCATGTTTTTTCCCAGGTAAAATGGAGATAGGACCCAAGTCTTCCCTTTTTCTTTTACCCTAATTGTGTTCTGATGCTTAAGGGACCTTCCTCCACCCCCACCCCCACCCCCACCCCCAAATAAGCACATATACACAGCCTGAGGCTTCCCTTGTGAGCATTCAGCCTGCTTGTGGGAGACAGAAAAAAGGCAAAAAAAATCCCTTCCCTCCAAAAACACCAACATCCATAGACTCAGTTAGCTCATCACTCCTTTCATGGTCACATCTTTGTGGGAAGAGTCACCAAATTTACTCACCTTTCTTCTGCACCACAGCTACTGACAGAGGCAAGTGGTATTGCTTCAATGAAAATGGAATCTTCTTAGAAACATTTAGGACTAGATTTACTAAAGTGTATGATATGTTAGTATGACTAACACTTATTAGCATATTTTATTTACCACAAGTCCTATTTTATACAGTGAGGCATATTCACTAATTAACACGCCTTAATGTTGTTAGCGTGCTAACATGGTAGCACACTTTAGTAAATCTAGCTCTTAGTGACATGTATCACATACAGAGGGTGCTTCTTATCTACTTAAGGGATCAATTTTCAATCAACCTGGGAACACCCAAAAATTGCAAGCTAAAACAGCCAGCAGTCTTAAGCATGTTTTCAACCATAACAATTTGCTGGTAAAAAGTCATCTAAGGGGTATGTTTACTAAACCGTCTTAACGTAGCAGCGGCAGCGGTGAGGTGCGCAGAGGGAGGAGAAAGGCACCCCAGAGGGTGGAGTAAGGCTCCCCAGGGGTGGAGAGAAGGGGGTCAATGGGCGGAGAGTGGGCAGGGAGTGGATCCATGCACACTAACGCCATGAAATAAAGCTCTGAAAATTAGCACCAGTGAAAACCTCGCGCTAGGCACATTTGCAGGACAGAGAAACCATTTCAGTCAGCAATGTACAGCAAAAGCAGGGAAACCCAGAAAAGTGATAGTAGTGATACGTGTGCAGGAACCAAAAAAGCAAATAAACATAAAAAATGACCAGAACCACATCTGAAATCCCAATAACCAAGTTGGCCAATAATGATATTAATGATAAACATAAAGCAACACTACTGACAAAGCATAAAAAGGAAGATATCATGTTTGGAAGGGTCTATGCTCTGTCCCCCTACAAAGTGAATGATCCCACATTGAAATAGTGGTGATCAGGGTTGTCGTCGTTTATATTGGGCAGGTTTGTTATGGTGTGCACATGTGCAGCAACAGCAGAGTGGGCACGTAGGAAACGGCAACTGTACTGATGCTGTAAATGGGATACAGGGAGCTGCAGGCGGCACATGCTGTGGTCCAGCTGGGGCACAGTGCGGACTAGGCAGATGCCTAGGTGGCACATAGGAATGCCGAAACTGTAAAGCAGCAAGACAGCAACTGACAAGGGTCCAACATGGGCACGAGTGTGTGTCCCACAGTGTCACAGGGGATATTACCCAGCAGGTAACCCCAAGGGCACATAACATTGGTAGGCAGTGATGGGGGGAAGCGCGCATGTCCATGTAGGCACCCCTACCTGACAACCCACACCATAGGCAGCTGCCTACCGGCACACTGGATGGCCTGGGACTGCGCACCACCAGCACCACTGGCATAAGGGCATGTCAGCATGGTGGCAGAGGGGTGCTGGTGGTGGAGGGGGCAGTGGCATCTGCCCACACCAGACCACGGCCAAGCCCCGTTTAGGTGGGTGCCATGCACTGCAACAGACAAGGTCTGCCTGACGAACAGTCATGGTATCCCCAGGGGATGATCAGCCCATGTGGCAACAGTTTGGTGCAGTACACACAGCCAGTATGTGCAGGAGCAGAAGATCAAAGGTTCAAGTCCCAGCTGTGGCTCCTGCCAACCTTGTCCCCATATTTTACCCAGTACTAAACTGTTGTAATAAAGATGGAACCTTTATTGCAGATAGAATAAACATGCCTGAAACGCCTATATTTAACCCTACAGAGCACAGACACCATAAACATGTGCAATCCCTAGAGCAGAGTTTCCCAACTCCAGTCCTGGAGGGCCAAACACCATTCAGGTTTCATGCTGTCCCTAATAAATATGCCTGTGCTGCATTTGTATGCACCACCCCCATTGTATGCAAATGTACCTCATGCATATTCATTAGGGACAGCATGAAAACCCGAACAGTGTTTGGCCCACCAGGACTGGAGTTGGGAGCCTCTGCCCTAGAGCAGTGGCCAACAGGGGCACACACACCCACACCCACACCTACAGGCTCCACTATCCAAAGCCTCATGGAGAGTCAGGCTGTTGAGCTCTGCGCGGAGCAGCATCTTCCAATACTAGCACCTGCATACCTTAGCAATGCCGTCCTAAACTTGGGAACACGTTCCACATATATCAAAAGGTTGCTATGATTAATGTCAGCTAACAAATCCTAAGTTAAACACGAATTGGTGATAGAGATTCATCATAGCAACCTCTCTGATATCTGTGGAGTGTGTTTCAGTTATTGCTTTTGACAGTGTTTACACCCCGGGGAGTGACCCCAACAGTATTGTGTACCATAGCAATGCCCGCACTGTGCCCAGGACTGGTGAGGCAGCCAGGGCTGCCACAAACCTCCATATTTGCACAATGCTGGCATAGGTGTGGGAATGTTTGTGTCTATCCAGTGTGTTGTGGCTGCCCACACTGCTTGCACTGTTTCCAGTGTTAGCCTGCCAATGTGCATAATGAGGAGCAAGGTACTGTGGGTATGGCCCGGACAGGGTGGCCTGGGCAGGATGCATCTGCACAGGGTATAGGGCAATGGCTGAGACATTATAGTGTCCAACTACCACCTGCACGGACAGGGTGGCCACAGCATGTCATGCTGGGAGGTCACTCTCACCCTGACTGAGCAGCATGGCTAGGTTCCCCCATAGTGCTATGCAGCATTTCTCTCAAGTGGTATTTATGGGTTTTCTTTTCTGGGGCCCAATCACTGACATACCTTCTTGGTGTGTATGCTCACATCCCATTTTTGGGTGCATACAGTTCGTTTAGGAACATGCACTATGTACTAGCTAGCAGACTGTTTGCAGTTAGCATGTGTACGGCTAGAACCCCTTGCAGGGTGGAGACTGACTGTGCCCTCTGCTGGTGATTGTCAGATAGTGGTGGGGGGCAGCTGAGCTTTTCCAGTGTTCTGCCTGTCTACCATTGCCATATGTGATGTGTACTGATCTGTATTGACTGCCCTGTAGGGTGCCCGTTCCTCAGCAGGACTGGGGTTGATGGTCCCCTCTACTGCCACCATTGCAGAGATTTAGAATGTGGATGTGTTGGTGGGAGATCCTGTCCCCCACTCTGAACCACAGGGGGCAGGTTGGGTGGTGCTACGTAATCCGCTTTTGGGTCCAAACACCCCCTTCACTTGTAACATGTGACCATAGCACCCACACAGGACATGCACTATTCTGGGTGCACCATAGTCCACAAGGGCTAGACATGACTTGGAAATACAGATGGACACAGGTGCATCCTAGGTGTGTCTGCAAGTACTACCCATCACACACTGGCACTGATGGGGACCTGCAGCACAGCCTATCTTGGCAAAACCAGGTGCTGCGGACCTGGTGCTGGGCGCCCCACCTCACCCTCAGGGTGAGCACAGGACCCGCACATTGTCACGGTCTGTAGCTACTCTGTGCCAGTAACACACATGGTCAGTCCCCCCTACCAGGCCGAGGTCTGTGGGGGTGCATACCCCATCTTGTGATCAGCTGTAGACTGCGGATCTGCATGTGCAGTGCATCATGGGTACGGGTGAGTTTACCCTATCCTGGTAACCACAGCAGACAGTTTGTGTGGTGACCTGCAGTCTTTCTGTAGCCAGCCAGCAGTGTGTTAGCAGTTATAGAGATGTAGCCCACTGGTTACTTCAGTGACTATGGAGGCAGAGGCCATGGGTTTGATCCAACAGTGGTGTTATTTGATAAGGCTGTCTGAGGCTTTTCCTTTTAATTTAAATCAGTGCTGCCAGCAAAATGCACCCTCACAGT
This sequence comes from Ichthyophis bannanicus, assembly GCA_033557465.1. NCBI lineage: Eukaryota > Metazoa > Chordata > Amphibia > Gymnophiona > Ichthyophiidae > Ichthyophis > Ichthyophis bannanicus. The sequence continues at coordinate 554,784,139 of CM066033.1, forward strand.
GCTGTAACCTTAAGGTGCCTCATAAGGCACCCTATCGGGCACCCTATAAAGCGCTCTATAGAGCACATTAGAAGGCGCCTTGGCGGACAGGGCACTTTATAATGTGCCCTATGGAGTGCCTTATAGGGCGCCTTATGCGGCACCTTATGTTATGGCACTATGAGTGTGTTTTTGCTGGCAGCACTGATTTAACTTAAAAAAGGAAATGCCTCAGACAGCACTGATTTAGTTTAAAAGGAGCTGCCTCAGACTGCCTTCTTACACAACACCACTACAGGATCAAACCCAAGACCTCTGCCTCCACAGTCATTGCAGTAACCAGTGGGCTACACCTTTATAGTTACTAACACTGTGCTGGCATGAACTTAGGGTTAACCACCATGGTGCCCACTATCGCATGATACAGATTCTTGCTACCTTGCCGCCGGAACGCCCACTCCATATATGGTATTCTTTACATTATCGCTGCAACTAGCGCCGGTAACATTAAGACGGTTTAGTAAACATACCCCTAAGTTTGGACCTGAGGCAATGGAGGTTTAAGTGATGCCCCAAATCACAAGGAATAGCAGTGAAATTTGAACCCTGGCTTCCCTGGTTCTAGGGCACTGCTCTAACCATTAGGTCACTCCCCCACTCTGTAAACACCCATTTTGTGAGATGCTAAATTTAGCCACCTAAGTAAATTTAGATAGTTAAATTTAGTCATATGCTAGGAATCGGACTGATATTTGAATAATTGTTTGGATCACAGCTTGCTTTAAAGATGGCAGAATCTGTCTAAGAGCCATTGATGTGTTCACTAGATGCAGCAGTCATGGGGCTGTCCACTCTCTACCTTCCTTAATAAGATCTGTTGGAAAAGGGTCTAACTGACAAGATGTCGCCCTTGGGGCACTCTAAAGCTCAGTGTACAGGAACAAGAACCCTTTCCTCCCATCTAACAGCCTGTGTTCTGCTTACCATCTAACAGAGGTTCTCCTTTGGTGGGGTGAGGACTACCTTCATTTCCTTACACAAACACTTGTAACTGGTGCCTATAGCGTTAAACAGGGAAAATTACATACAACTCTGCAAACCAGGTCCCCATAACAAAACATGGGTCCTGTTGGATAAGGAGAGCAAAGTTTAAGGTCTTAATTGGAGCAAAACTAAAAATACAAGGCAAAGAAGTGTAGAAAGGCATATTTAAGTAAAACACCTTTATTATGGTGACCCCAAAATAAGGTATTTATGGTCCTTTCTTCAGACAAAAACAAAACCACAATAGACAAAATAAAGTAGTTGTTCAAAGTCGTTTAGAAGATCCCCTCAATGTTCTTCTTCTTTATCCTCCACATATCCTCCTTTTTATCATTTCCACATTGAGTACTGCTCTCTATATTCCTTCCACTTAGTCCTCTTTAACGAGAGGCTACCAAGCACAACTTCGGATATCAAACTCTCCTTGTAATCCTTATTAGTGTATACCTGCTTTGGACACAAGACATCCAAAAGCTCTTTCACAGTCCCTGGGTTACAAATTACTATTGATAATACACCTGCTCTCCTGTCCCCCTGAAAGAAGACAACAACCTTCACAAACTTAGTCAAAGTCCTCTGTTCCACAAACATAGTCAAAATTCATTCTGGTTAGCAGGTTCCTTCCACTCAATATCAAATCCCCCAAAGTATTCAGAGATGCGCCTATTTAGCAGATCCCTCTTATGCTCTTTGACTCTTTTATTTTCTCCCCAGCAAAAGAAAGGCAGTTACCTTCTCTCTAGGTGTCATCCATTCCTCTGTTGCTTGCTCTTCTATTGCACAGGGAGTTGTGCACCATGTTGTGTATGATTTGGATGAAGCTTGATTTGGTGGCTTTGATCCATGACACTGGGCAAGGGTCTGTAGGAGCGGTGCTTGTATTGATTGCGGTGATGATGTGGGAGAGCTGCTCTGTTGATGGTGTGCTGAATGTGTCCCAGGTCTTAGGGTGTGAGTTAGTCTTTGTGGCTGCGCTAGGTCTTGTTTGTTCTGCAGAGTGGAATTTTTCCTTGATGTGGTCAGCAAATTTTTGCGGGTCAATTTGTACTTCGTCTTCTGACCTTTGTTCTTTTGTGAGGATTTTCATGATTTCGAATAGCTCTCTGGGTTTATTGTTGGAGTTACCTATCATGTTTGTATGGTATTCTTTCTTTGTTTGGTTGATGTGTTCATTGTATTGTTTTTGCTTTGTTAGGTATAGTTGCTGGGTTTCGGATGCCTTGGTCTTTCTCCATCTTCGTTCTATTTTTCTGAGTTCCCTCTTTTCTCGTCGTATGGTTTTTGAGTACCACGGCTTGTGTTGTAACTTGTTGCTGCGATGTTTCATGGGTCTAACATCTGTTGTTTTGGTGGCGTTATATAGGGTGCTGTCCCAGTTGGTGATTTGAGCCTCAAGGTCGTCTGTTTCTGTGGTCAATTGTTGTATCGTGTCTTGGAGGAACAGGTCCCTGTCGAAGCTCTTGAATCATCTTTGTGTGAGTGTGTTGTCTGGGCGTTCGTTTAGATAATTATCTTTTTGTGGTACCATCTTTTATCTCAATTGTGTAATGGTCAGACCATGGAACTGGTGTGATGGTGGGTGTTGATATTAGTCCTCTCGAGGTTAGGTAGTTGGGTGCGAAGATGAGGTCTTGGGATGATCCGTGTCTGTGAGTCGGGGCATTGATTATTTGGGTGAACTGAAGTGAAGTCATCGCTTGAAGGAAAACGTCTGCATCTTTGTTGTTGGTGGACTTGAGGTTGAAGTCTCCTAGCAGTAGAGTGGGTTTGTGGGTTGAGGTGATTGCGCAGACGGCTGTGAGCGTTGACGCTAGTTCGTCGGGTGAAGCCCGGGGTGCTCTGTAGGTGAGGCAGAGTGCCATGTGTTTGTTCTCGATGCTGATGGTGTTACATTGTTGGGTGTCTGTGTTACTCTGAGCTTTGAACTTTAGGCTCTTTTTTTTGCAATTATCAAGACTCCTCATGACTCCTATTTAATCATGTGGTCCATATTTAATCATGGTGGTCAGCATTATTTTTAAATGCCAGTTGCTACAGAAAAAATGGATATTCAATGTCAGTATCTGGATAGTGGCCATATTTTTTCTGTCCTAAGCTATCCATATAGCTATAAAGACAACTTAGTGCTCTGCCCCTGGACTGCCCTGTACCTGGGTGTTATTTGCCCTTAATGCACATTTGGAAGCACACACAGGCTGATGCAGAAAGCGGCACTGAAGTCGTACGCTATCATCTTTTTATGCCTGTTTGCAGTGCACTGATAGTGCATGACTTCAGTGCAGCTATGCAGAAAGGGGATCATATACAAATGAACCATGCATCAAACTGTGTACAAAATGGCAGCATTAAACTGGGAAAGCAAGCCAAACACATGCACACAAGAAACTGGTGCTGGTTTGGCATGCTCTCCCAGAGAGACGGGCACCACATGGCTAATCTGCATATCAGCCCTGACAGTATTTTGATGGCACCGGGGCAATCGCAGATTTGGGAAAAGCCCCCAATGCCATCAAAATACTGTCGGAGGCTGGTTACATAACGCGCCTTAATGTTCCCGGCCGCAGTAAGTCCAGAAAAGGGTAGAGAGAGGGCGAAGAGAAGGGGTCAATGGGCGGGGAGTGGGCCGGGAATGGGCAGGGAGAGGCCCCTTTGACACTAACGCGGAGAAATTAAGGGCTGAATCCTAACACAACTGAAAACCTGGCGTTAGCACACATTTGCAAGAGAGAGAAACCATTTCAGTGTCGGCAATGTACAGCATAGCCAGGTTGCCCCAGAAAAGTGATAGTAGTGCTCCATTTGCAGCAACAGCATAGTGCCTTGGTATGAAAGGCCACTATGGTGATGGCGCAAATGGGGCATGGGGGCTGCAGGCGGGACATGCAGTGGGGGCTACTGGGGCACAGGGTGGACTTGGCGGTTACCGAGGTGGCACATAGGAACACAGAAAATGGAAACCAGCAAGACAGCAACTGACCAGGGTCAGACATGCCCATGAGTCTGTGTCCCACAGTGTCCCATCCAGGAGACATTACCCAGCAGGCACCCCAAGGGGCGCATAACATTGACAAGCGGTGCCAGGGGAAGCGTGGACATCTATGTAGGCACCCCTACCCCAGAACCCACACCTTAGGCAGCCGCCTACCTGTCCCCTGGATGGCCTCTGATGGCACACCACCGGCACCGACACCATATGGTCATGGCGACATGGCGGGGGGGGTGATTGTGCTGGAGGGAGCGGTGGCACCCGCCTGCAGTGGACCTAGGCCATGCCCTGTACCAGTACATGGTGTGCAGTGCAACAGAAGAGGTCTGGCCGAGGAACGTAAGGGTAGCCCCAGGGACCACTATGCTGCTGTGGCAATAGTGTGGTGCAGTACACTCAGCCAGCATGTCCAAGAGCAGAGGGTCAGAGGTTCAGGTCCCATCTGTGGATCCTGCAGAGCATCTCCCCATAGTTTTAGCCCACAATGCAGCCACAACAACAACATGGGCAAACCCCAACGCAGGGGTGCACAGGGGTACGGACACCCACTCACAAGGGCTCCACTATCCACAGCTTCATGGAGTGCCAGGCTGTTGGCCCCAGCACAGAGCTGCAGTTATCACCAGAGCACTACTACTACCCCCTGCACAGATTAGCCATGTCGGCACTGTGATCAGGACCAGTGCAGCGGGTAGGGTTGTCAACCACCTCCATCTCTGCACAATGCTGAGATAGGTGTGGGAGTGTGCGTATGTCTCTCCATTGTTTTGTGTCCGCCAACACCTCACTGAGCCCACATTGCTCACACTGCTTCCAGCGTTAGCCTGCACATGTGCATAATGAGGAGCAAGTTATTGTGGGTATGGCTCAGACAGGGCGGATTGGCCAGGATGCATCTGCACAGGGTGGAGGGCAATGGCTGGGACACTGTAGTGCTTGACCACCTGCATGGACAGGGTGGCCACAGCATGGCATGCTGAGAGGGCACTCACTCTGACCGAGCAGTGACCATGGCATGTCTAGGTTCCCACATAGCACTATACACTATCTGCCTCTAGTGATACTTTTGTGTTCCCAGTACTGTGGCCCAAATCATTGAGATGCCTGCTTGGTGCACATAGCTCCTTTGTGAACATACACTATGGACTGGCTTGTGGACAGTCTGCAGTTAGACTGTGCATGGTTGAAACATCTATAAGGTGCAGTCTGACTGTGCTGTCTGCTGGTGACTGGCAGACAGTGGTATGAGTCAGTTGGAGTTTTCCAGAGCTAACCCCATCATTGCTGCTGGTCTGCCACTGTCCCAGCCACAGGTATGGCTCTGGGCCACCAACCCTGGAAGGCTATCTTATACCAGCAGGATGGAGGTTGCTTCATGGGGGCTGGGGCACCTATCCCTTACCTACAGAAAGGGTGATGTGAGCCCTTTGGGGTATATGGTGTATAATACTTTGACCTATAAAGGCACTGCTACAAAAGCCTCATGCAAGTCTGGAAACCCCTCTGCCCTGATAACAGGTGCCCATGTCAGCCATACCCAAACACAGGGTACACACTAATCTGGGTGGTGTCTGGTCCCAGATGGCCACATGTGACTGCAGGATAAAGATGGGCACCGAATTACCTTCTGCTGTACTGCAAGGAACACCTATCACACACTGTTAGCAATGGGGATATACAGCAGGGCCTATCTCTAGCACCACATGTACTGCGGACCTAGTGCTGGGCCCCCATCCTATCCCTCAGGGAGAACACAGAACCTGCACAATGGCATGGTCTGTAGCTACTCTGTGCCAGTATCATGCACTGTCGGTTCATCTTTCCAAGCTGAGGTACCAGAAAGGTGCAGACCCCATTTGCTGATTGGCTGTAGACAGCTATTCAGCATATGCATTGCATCATGGGTACTGGTGGGATTACCCTATCCTGGCACTCAGAGCAGACAGTTTGTGCAGTGACCTGCAGTGACCTGCAGTCCTAATGTACCCAGCCATTGCTGTGACATACACCACGGAGGTATAGCCTACTGGTTAATGTAATGCCCTTTTTCAGCAGTGTTCATGGGTTCAAGTCCTCATTGTTCCCTCCTCTCATGCCTGTCCTACACAAATAGTGTGCATGCCTGTAACAGTCATATTTTTGCACATTTGTGCTGCCAGCCCATAATACCATCGCCACAATTGCCAACATTCCCTCGGTCCGTCTATCTGCATCTGTCAGCTGTGTAGAGTCCTGTCTTCCTGTGTGGGCTGCCACCCCATGTCCTGCACTGGTACCCTTTCCTGCATTGTGCTTCTTCATGCTTGCCTCACCTGTGCCTGATCTGCATGGCACTATCACTCCTCTGTCCACCCATCATTGTAACTATCCTGCGACCTCCGCCTCCACTAGGGGAATGTATTCCCATCGTCTGCCACCAACTGTCTTTCCAGTACTTTACATTGCCAACACCCTGTGCTGTGGTACAGTTGCCCCCACCATGTTTGTCATCAGTACTGGCAGCCACATGGGATGCCCTCAGATATGGCAGGTCCAGCGGCTCCCAGCTCTACCTCCTTCACTCACCTGTTTATTGCCTTTCCTGAGTTCTTTATCTAGTGTTAGGGCTGCATCTGTCTCTGTTCCTCACAGGTCATGCATGTCATTCTGAAGCACCTTGCAGTCCTTAGGTCACACTAACCTAGGGCACCATAACCTTGTTAGGCCACCTTAACCTATGGTTCCGTAACCCAGGGTGCCTTCTAAGGTCCCTTGTCCAGGGGTGCCTAATACGGCGTTTAGCCTAAGCAGCCCTACTGTATAGGGCACCTTACAAAGTTCCTTATGAGGCACCTTAGAAGGTACCTTATAGGGCACCTAACAAGGCACCTTATAAGGCACCTAACAAGGCACCTTATAAGGCACCTTACTAGACACCTTACAAGGCGCCCTACAAGGCACCTTACAAGGTGCCTTATAAGGTGCCTTATGAGGTGCCTTGTAACACGTGTTAGTTTGTAACATACGTTGGGTGATACAGCTTGCTGTAACGATGCACTGCCCACGCCTTTATATGGGCATCTGTACCTTTACCGCAGAACCTAACGCGAATGACATTAACGCAGTTTAGTAAACATACCCCTAAGTCTGCAAAAAAAGAATCAGAAATTAGACAAGGAAGCAGAATAAGCGAGCATTGTAGCCTAGGAACAACATTCATTTGCTCTCATTTTAAGGGAAGTAGCAATATATGCCCACCTCAACGGGTCCATTTCAAGGCACTGCAAAATAAAGGGAAATTTAGCTGGTATAACCTATGCAGTTCCTCGATATGTATAATGATAAGACCACCACCAGAAGAGGAAATTGGTTCTTATAATTTCTTCAAGGCAACTAGTCAAATGGAATGAGCATAGAAGATTTTTCGTATTATTCAATTTATGACTAGGGAACTAGGGAGTAACCCCCTCCTCCCTCCCCCCCTCCCCCCCACACACACACCTTTTTGATGTTTGGCCGCTTTGACCCGGTGAAAAGCGGGATATAAATACAGTTAAATAAATAAATAAATAAAACCAAATTCCTTGCATAATAATATTAGACTGGGTAAGGATATACAAAGTTTTGTTAAAAAAAGAAGTGTTTTCGGCATACACTGCTGTTTCATGCTCTACTCCATCAACCATCACCCCTGATATATCACTGCGCTCTTAAATAGCTTGGGCCAGTGGTTCAATTGAAATGGCAAAAAAGAGAGGGAACTTCTGCCTCATGCCCCTACCTAAAATGAAGGATGTTGACTGAGAGCCATTGATTTGTAAACTATCTTCTAGTTTGTCGTACAAAGCTTTGATTAAGCTTATTATGAGCCTAGGATCTATATTAAATTTTTCCAGCAAGCAAAAGATAAAAGACCATTCAAGCCAACCACATGGCTTTTCAGCATCAAGCGATAAAATAGATTACAGAAATATTAGTGTGAAGTGGAATTTTACAAATAACGTCCAAGTGCAATCTGAAAAACATCTGAACATCTGAGAAAGAAGCAGGCATGTCCAAGCTCAGGTATCATTTCACAAACTTGTATGTACCCGATATGGACGTCTGCAGGGGTGTCTACATAGATGTCCCCAGACTGTGGCCATTTAGGAATAGCCTAATGGTTGACATAGTGGGCTAAGACCATGGAAGTCAAGTTTCATATCCTACTGCTGCTGTCATTGTGATGGTGCAGAGTATGGGGGATGGTGGAGTGCCATCTTCTCTACACTCTCTGGGTTTTTTATAGCCAAAATGAGCACTTTCTCGGTGCCTGGAGCAGCTATATTCTTAAATGCGACTCCGGACATCCAGGATGTTTCTGAGATCAGGCAGTGACATCTAAGTTTTTGGGAAAGACCCGGCCGCGAATCAGCGCGGCCGGGCACAGGCACGCGCCGGCGAGCCGCGGCCAAAATTAGGGGCGGGGGAAGGCGAGGGGGGGCGGGCGAAGAGCCGCATTCAAAAAGCGCGCTCGGCGCGAATGCGGTCTCTTTGCCAGCTCCCCCCTCCTTACAGGAACAAGCCGGACAGGATAGCAGGACTGAAGATCATCGCGGCAGGAACCGGAGCCATAGCGAAACCCGTTCGGAGAGAGGCCACGCAGAGCAGCAAAAAGAAGAAAAAGCAAGCGAGGAAGAGTGCTCCGGCTGATCCACCCCCTCCACGTGGAGGAGCGAGTGTAGATCGCCGAGACTCTACAAGAAAAAAGGCAGAAGCGATTAAAAGAAAACACAAAAAGCAAGTATGGGATATATATCGTGCTCAGAGAGCAGGGGAGGGGAAGGGGGGGTGGAAGGAAGGAGAAGTTAAAAAGAGAGCCGATAGCGGTGGGGGGGGGGGGGGCCTTTTACAGCCGGAGGCCTACACAAGGAGAGAGGAACGGGCCCAGCCTGCCAGCCAGCCAGCTAGCCAGCTTCCCTGCAGGGTAAAAGGCAGAAGCTAATAATTAAGAATAAATATATAAAAGAAAATAAATAAATAAATAAATAAAACAGTGTGGTGAGCGGCCAGGACAGGCGTTACACGTGGCCAGGCCCAGAGAGCTGGAGGTGAGGAGGTTGCCCAGGGGATGAAAGGGGGGAGGGGGGGAAGGGCCGGGAGGGATGGGGGAGGGGGGAAAAAAAGAAAAGGGCAGAGAGGTGAGCAGCCGCACATGCCCTCTTTTCTTCATAGAAGTAAATAAAGGATTATTGGCATAGGAAGGGATGCTTAACAAGAAGGGGACAGAATGGCAAAGGTAATTAAGCTATATTGGCGATGTGAGGAATCTAAAGAGGCCGGGGTAGTCTAGAGAGGGAGATCTCTATTGTGAATATATGTATGTTGCTGGCAAAGGGACACGGGAGCTACGAGGTAGAAGACAGGAATATAGTAGGCATCAGGAATGACAGTAACTATGCCTTTTCCCCTTGCCACTACTTAGTTATGCTATACAAAAAAAAAAAAAAAAAATGCCGGGAAGAGCATGGGATTATAGATAGCATCAGATGTGATAGTAATGTAAGTTTATTGCCTTTGCATAGCACTCTATCTTAAAGGAAAAATGCCTAGGAAGGGACCACTAAAGGCTTTTCGGCCACGAGGCAACAGTGAGCCACGGAAGGCGGCAGCGGCATCGAAAGCACGAGCAGCGGCCGAACAAAACGCGAGAGGGACTCAGAGGGCTGTCCGCGAAGCAACGGCCGCTGCAGCGAGACCGCGGCAAAGTGCCAGGAAGAAGACACCTCAGCAACCAGGGAACGTGGCCCCCCCGCAGAACCAAGAACTAGACGACCTGCTCCAGATGGTCCGGGAGCAGGTTACACAGCATGGCCTGAACTCAGTTAAGCAACGGTTGGGAGCAACGGGTTCTACGAACTATGAAGTGCCATCGACGAGCACCAGCACAACCATCCCCAACCCAGCACATGGTAAGTCGGGTTGCGAAAAGGGGGCGCCAGAGTCGGCAACGTCATCATCGGATAGGTCCAGTTCAGACAGTGACAGGGACATTGAATGGGCAGATGTGATGCGCTATGCACTAAAGAAAGTTAAGAGGAAGAAGAGCGCGAAACATTCCCATCCCCTCAGAGAGGCCTGGTCGGGGCAAAGTCAGAGGGGTGAAGACGACACATGCATGCCGACGGGAGCGGCCCAAAGAACGCGGATGGATTGGCATGACACTAGCCGTGATCCACGCTGCGGGGTGAGCTCCCTGGCTGTGTCGGTGCCCAAAAAGATCAAAAAGAGAATTTGGAGGAGAGAATATATTGACATATTCTCTCTCCTACTCAGGGATCAAGAGGATGAGTCAACTAGTGGAAAAGATAGGGAAAGAAGAAGCGAGAGGGACAGGAAACCAACAATACCCAAATCCATCAACAACTGGGTGGCGGCATTTCACCTCTTTATGAGTGTGGTGATGGAAAAAGAACCCGAAGCGGGGCCATACCTGACCAAGTACCTGGACACGATTACTCGCGCACATAAGCAATACGGGGGATGGGCCTGGCTAAACTACGATGTGAAGTTCAGGAGGAACATGGCCGACGATCCCACCCTAGCATGGCACCATAGAGTGCTGGACATGTGGGGAGAAGAAATGGCACATAATAGGCCGTTGTGTCAGGACGGGTTGCAGCAGCCACTCCCGAGCACCCCATGGCAACAGCCCTTTCAGGCTAACCAAGGGAGGCAAGCCAATCAGAGGCCCGGGAGACGAGCATGCAGACAGTACAACGCGGGGAGTTGTAACTGGCAGCCGTGCAAATTCAAACATTCCTGCTCGGGATGCGGGGGAGGACATCCCGCTTTCACATGTAGAGCGGCAAGAGAGGCAAAACCATATAGAGCAATGCCGCAGCGATCCACTGATGTGGGTGGCGCCAACACCCATCAGCCTTGAGCGTATGCGGCCATGGCTAAGAGCATACCCTAAGCAGGATATAGCTATTAGTATAGAGGAAGGTTTCACATGAGGTTTCCGCATTCCATCCCTAATCGTAGGGAACGGAAAGCAAGCGTGCTTACAAAAAAACCCACCATCCGTCCAACAACATAACGAGATCGCCCGCAGCAAAATAACAAAAGAATTAGGTATGGGGAGAATAGCTGGTCCCTTCCAGTCACTCCCATTCAAGGACCTAATTGTTTCCCCATTGGGAGTGATACCCAAAAAGGAGCCAGGACAATTTAGGTTAATTCATAACCTATCCTATCCCGAGGGACAGTCCGTCAATGATTACATTGATCCGGCATTATGCTCAGTTAAATATGCAACCATGGACCAAGCGATTACAATCATCCGAAGTAAGGGGCCCCGAGCGCAACTAGCGAAGGCGGACATTGAGTCCGCGTTCCGCCTATTGCCGGTTCACCCTGAATCTTTTCCACTGTTGGGCTTCTCGTTCAATGGGGAGTTCTTCTATGATAAATGTTTGCCCATGGGATGCGCAGTATCATGTGCATACTTTGAACAATTCAGTTCCTTCATACACTGGGTGGTCGAAGATCTGGCCGGCCCCAATACGGTGGTGCACTACCTGGACGATTTCCTATTCGTGGGAAAAGACCGGGATGAATGCAAAAGGATACTAGATATCTTCGAGCAGACGGCACGGGAGTTTGGAATCCCGTTAGCAAAGGAGAAGACAGAGGGCCCAAAAAGTGTCCTCACTTTCCTGGGCATACAATTAGATGTGCCGGCGCACAGGTCGCGCTTGCCAGCTGAAAAAGTGCTCAAGTTGAGTAAAGAGATGCAACTATTGCACAGCCAGCGAAAAGCGACACTACGGCAATTCCAGTCCATGCTGGGCCTCCTTTGCTTTGCGTGCAGAGTGATACCCATGGGGAGGGTGTTTTGCCGGCGTATGGCATGGGCGACAAGGGGTATCGCAAAACGATACCACCGCATCAGAGTCACCAGGGAGATGCGCGAAGACCTCCAGGTCTGGTTGCAATTCCTTCGCGCTTTCAACGGCCTGGCCTTTTGGCAAGCGCCCCCGATATCCAATGCCGAACTGGAATTCTTCACCGACGCCTCGGGGGGGATCGGTTTCGGCATATATTATAAAGGGGCGTGGTGCTCTGAGACGTGGCCCAAGGAGTGGCACAGTGTTGGAATCACCAGGGACATCACGTTCTTGGAGTTGTTCCCTATACTGGTATCCCTTTGTATCTGGGCCCCTGAGCTCGCCAATAGGGCTATCACCTTCCGCATCGACAACCTAGCGGTGGTGTGGGCGATAAATAATATGAGAGCCAAAACGCCAAGGGTAGTGGCGCTCTTAAGGCGAATAGTCTTGCTCTGCCTGGCGCATAATATAACCCTGAGAGCCATCCACATCGAGGGCGAGAATAATAACATTGCTGATGCTCTTTCTCGTTCTAAGATCAGGCTTTTTCACCAGCTGGCGCCCGAAGCCGACGGAGTCAAGACAGCGGTCCCGTATCAAGTCTGGGAGTTTGGTCCACCGAGATCTGGGAGCTCCTGCTGGGAGCGTTAGCCGAGAACACCCGGCGCAGATACATAGCGGCATGGGAACAATACCAGACTTTTTGCGGTGAGGCACACATTAGGCTGGAGGACAGACTAAAAGTGGCAACAATAGTGCGATGGATTCTGCACTGCAAAACCAATGGCTGCACAAGGGCCGCGGTGCAGGTCCGTTTAGCGGCTGTGTCCTTTTTTGCAAAAGCGATGGGGAAGCAGAGCCCCACGGCTGGGTTTATTGTACAAAAGGTGATGAGAGGCTGGTCCCGGGAACAGCCGCAGAAGACGGACAAACGCCGCCCGATCACGCATCAGATGCTCCAACAACTGATGGTACTCACCAGCCTGGTGTGCTATGACGACTACGAGACGAGGTTGTTTAGATGCGCCTTCTCCTGGGCATTCTACGGAGCCTTTCGGGTAGGGGAGCTCGTAGCATCCTCAGCATCAGAGCAAATGACCCCACGCGGAGGGCTAGTAAAGCAGGATGTGTGCATAAGCACTAGAGTGATAGTGTTGCAGTTACGCAAGTCTAAGACTGACGCGGAAGGAAAAGGGGTGCAGGTGGTGCTGTCGGCCATGCACAATGACCCGTCATGCCCAGTCCAAAATGCGTTAGCATACCAACAAGTAAGGGCGCGCTCAGAACACCATTGGTTCATTCACGCCAATGGAGCACCCCTATCACGTTTTCAATTCAGCAGAGTACTCAAGCTCATAATAGAACGCACGGGACGGGATGCAAGCTTATACGGCTCGCACTCCTTTCGCATTGGGGCTGCTTCTACGGCGGCCAGCATCGGAATGACTCGAGAGCAGATAATGAAAATAGGCCGATGGCGCTCGGATAGATACAAATTGTATATACGACCAGCGCCGTAAGGCCAAGGAGGCAACTTCAAAAAATAAAAAATAAAAAATAAAGAGAATTGAATAGATACATACCCCAGTTAAAGACGATAGTAACGGACTATGAGCGGGTGGCGGGGATAAAGGAAATGTGACTAAGTGAATATACATTGCAAGAATAATACTGTTATAATCATAATTTCTGGTTGTGCTCCATGCAGGAATAGGCTACGACAGAGGGCCGCGTGAAGTGTGGATGTGTGGCCATTCATTTGTTCACTGGGCACAGAAGAGGGCACGATGTAGACCAATGGGATTGAACCTAGGACTTCCATGTGCAGACGTGGCCGTATTGTGGCTGGGACGACGGGGTATGGTGTGGGACCAGCTAATGCCGTCCTTGCTCCAAAGGGGGAGATCCGCAAGGAATCCAGCGATAATTGTGATCCACTTGGGAGGCAACGACCTCGCATCCACACGCAGCGTTGAGCTCACCAAGAGGATGCAAGGCGACCTCCTAACGCTGGCAAACACATTTCCGGAGACGCTATTGGCATGGTCTCACATCACACCCCGACGAGTGTGGAGGGGTGAAAACTCTCATAGGGCAGTGGAGAGGACTAGAAGAAAAGTGAACAGATGGATGGCCCGCTTCATGGGGTCCATAGGGGGATGCGCAATCGCGCATGACCTAATAGAGGAGAGATGCCCCAGGCTGTTCCGCCCTGATGGAGTGCACTTGTCCGACATCGGAATGGACATTTTCTCTGCGACATACAGGATGCGATAGAACGTCTATGGAGGAAGCGGATGTTGGCCACAGCGGCGCGTTGATGTGTGGGGCCCCGACAACAAGCGAGGAGTCGCTGTTGACGGGGTTGGCAGGAGAAACGCACCCGGGGAGAGAACACAGCCTAGGCCTTAAGTAAAGGGGGAGAGGTACGGGAGAGATACACGGACCTCACCCCGGAGAGACAGAGATGGTGGACAAGAACACCACGCAGAGAGCCCCCCCTTTGCCTTGCTTCGACGGCGGGCAAAAGGGAGGGGCAAGGAGAAAAAGTTGCCAAGGCTGCTTGAACGGCAGACGCAACAGCTTTTCGGCTGAAGGACACGAAAGACTAAGGGACGGAGAAAAGCTTTCACGGCTAAAGAAGTTCCCTCCTGCTATGGGCAAAAGGCGGCAGGATAAGGGCTGTGTTTCTCGGGGGGGCAAGAAAAAGAAAAAGAGGTGATATAAGATATTGTAGACTGTGTCTTGCTGACGGTCACGTGCATGCTGTGGCCAACAGTTGTTATGTACTGTTAGATACCATTGTTGTTAGTATACCACTGTTGTGAATAAAAGCGATATGATTGTTGAAAGAACCCCATGGCGTAAGGTGGTGCTTCATGGGGGGGGGAGGGGGGGTAGTGGGGGGGGGAAAGGGGGGAAGGACTGCGGCGGTCATGCCGGTTGCGTGGCTGAGACCCGGCCGCGAATCAGTGCGGCCGGGCACAGGCACGCGCCGGCGAGCCGCGGCCAAAATTAGGGGCGGGGGAAGGCGAGGGGGGGGGCGGGCGAAGAGCCACATTCAAAAAGCGCGCTCGGCGCGAATGCGATCTCTTTGCCAGCTCCCCCCTCCTTACAGGAACAAGCCGGACACCCGCCCATCCCACCCAAGGCGCGAATAGGGGGGGGGGGAAACGTCGCAGCATGCAAGACGGCAGGAGAAACGCACCCGGGGAGAGAACACAGCCTAGGCCATAAGTAAAGGGGGAGAGGTACGGGAGAGATACACGGACCTCACCCCGGAGAGACGGAGATGGTGGACAAGAACACCACGCAGAGAGCCCCCCCCTTTGCCTTGCTTCGACGGCGGGCAAAAGGGGGGGGCAAGGAGAAAAAGTTGCCAAGGCTGCTTGAACGGCAGACGCAACAGCTTTTCGGCTGAAGGACACGAAAGACTAAGGGACGGAGAAAAGCTTTCACGGCTAAAGAAGTTCCCTCCTGCTATGGGCAAAAGGCGGCAGGATAAGGGCTGTGTTTCTCGGGGGGGCAAGAAAAAGAAAAAGAGGTGATATAAGATATTGTAGACTGTGTCTTGCTGACGGTCACGTGCATGCTGTGGCCAACAGTTGTTATGTACTGTTAGATACCATTGTTGTTAGTATACCACTGTTGTGAATAAAAGCGATATGATTGTTGAAAGAACCCCATGGCGTAAGGTGGTGCTTCATGGGGGGGGGGGAGGGGGGGGGAAAGGGTGGAAGGACTGCGGCGGTCATGCCGGTTGCGTGGCTGTGCTCCAGCCACGCCTCCACCATGCTGCCATTCAGACTTGGACATCCACATGCCCAGCTTCTAAAATGCCTCTGGAGATGTCTTGGTGCTTTGGATGTCTCTATGCCTGTTTTCAGATGTCCAAAGCACAAATAGGGCTTCTAAAATAATCCCCATTGTTTGTGAAGTGATGAATAATATTTAGAAGCATAGAAACATAGAAACATAGAAATATGATGACAGAAAAAGACCACATGGCCTATCTAGTCTGTCCTTCCATATCAACAACTACAACAGTCTACTTTTTACCTTTAGAGATCCTCTGTGTTGGTCCCATGCTTTTTTGAATTCAGTTACTGTCCTCATCTCCACCACCTCCACTGGGAGACTATTTCACGGATCCACTACTCTTTCCGTAAAGAAATATTTCCGCATATCACTCCTGAATCTATCTCCCTTCACCCTCATCCCATGTCTCCTCGTAGCAGAACTTGATTTCAATTGAAAGAGGCTCTCCCCCTGAACATTTATGCCACAGAGGTATTTAAACATCTCAATCATATCGCCTCTATCCCGCCTTTCCTCTAAGGTGTACATATTAAGATCCTAAAGTCTGTCCTCATATGCTTTATAATGAAAACCATTAACCATTTTAGTAGCCACCCTCTGTACCGACTCCATCCTATTCACATCCTTTTGAAGGTGCGGTTTCCAGAATTGCATACTATATTCCAAATGAGGTCGCACCAAAGACTTATACAGAGGCACTATCACGTCCTTTTTTCTGCTAGCCATTCCTCTCTGTATGCACCCAAGCATCCTTCTAGCTTTTGCCGTTGCCTTTTCTACCTGTTTAGCTATTTAAGATCATCAGACACAACCACGCCTAGGTCCCGCTCTTCTTTAGTGGACAAAAGTACTTCACCCCCTATACTATATTGCTCCCTTGGATTGCTGCAGCCCAAATACATGACCTTACATTTTTTAACATTAAATCCAAGCTGCCAAATTCTAGACCATTCTTCAAGCTTAGCTAGATCCCTCCTCATGTCATCTACACCTTCCTGGGTGCCTACTCTATTGCAGATTTTAGTATCATCCGCAAAGAGGCAAACCTTACCCGACAGCCCTTCTGCTATATCACTAACAAAGATGGTAAAAAGAATCGGACCAAGGACAGATCCCTGGGGCACACCACTGGTAACATCTTTCTCCTCAGAGTGAGCTCCATTTACCTGTACTCTTTGTCGCCTCCCACCCAACCAATTTCTAACCCAAGCAGTAACTTTAGGGTCCATCCCTAGGGTGCTCAGTTTGTTTATAAATCACCTGTGATGAACAGTGTCAAAGGTTTTACTGAAATCTAAATACACCACATCTAGGGCTCTCCATCGGTCCAACTCCCTGGTCACCCAGTCAAAGAAATCAATCAGATTTGTCTGACAAGACCTGCCTCTGGTGAATCCATGCTGCCTTGGATCCTGTAATCCACTGGACTCCAGAAACCTCACTATTTTATCTTTCAGCATCGTTTCCAATAATTTACTCACCACCGAAGTTAAACTAACCGGCCTGTAGTTTTCAACCACATCCTTACGTCCACTTTTCTGTAAAGGCAACACATGAGCCTCTCTCCAGTCCTTTGGCACCACTCCTGACTCCAACGAGGCATTGAAAAGGTCAGTCAGTGGAGCTGCTAGAATGTCCCCAAGTTCCCTCAATATTCTAGGGTGTATCCCATCCGGTCCCATCGCTTTGTCTACTTTAAGTTGAGCTAGTTTCTCACGAATGCAGTTTTCTGAAAATTGTTCAAGATATCCCTCGCTTCTGTTTCTGTTTGTGGGTGTTTTATGAGGTCCTGCTCCTGGTTCTTCATCTGTGAACACAGAACAGAAATATTTGTTAAGCAATTCTGCTTTATCCTCATCAGCTTCTACATATTCCTCCCCTTCACCCTGGGACTTTCATAGACTCTTTCACTTAACTCCTGTCCCTGCCATTTTGGCCATCATCCTTTACTGGGAGGATAACTATCAGTATGTCAAGCATCAAACCAGCCAAACTGGAATACCCTACAGCTCAAATTTCGGGAACCAAACTATCTAAACATGATCTGCCTTCTCCTAGCAAGATGGCACTGCTCAAAGATGCCAACAATACATTGAAGCAATGGAGATCCAGCAAGTGAAGGACTTAGTTATCACCAACAGAGAGGCCCTCATGTTTATTTATTTAGCTGCATTTATATCCTGCTTTTCACCCAGTCAAAGCAGTTGGGGGATACATTTAACACATGGGGATATGAGACACATACACTAATACTTACGGGGAACATGGGCAATGGAGGGTTAAGTGGCTTGCCCAAGACCACAAGGAGCACTTGTGGGACTAGAAACCCCAGTCCTTCCAGCCCAAGGTTGCTGTCCTCTAGTGGGATTTGAACCACCAACCTTTCAGCCTGTGATACCTCACCCCAACCACTAGGCCACTCCTCATAATTTGTGGAGCTTGCTCTGAACTCCACAAATTATGATCTCAGCTAAGCTCGCTTACTCTCCGGATGGATAACACTGATGCTTCGATGCTCGTGCAAAGTGAACGGCTTCAGAAAGTAGAAAATGATTAGAAGCAAGTGACACAACTGGAGAGGCAAATAGAAGATCTTAATAATCACTCAAGATCTTATTCAATATAAGAATACTGGGCATACCAGAGGGAGCCAAAGGAGCAGACCCCCATCTGGTTCCTGGAAGACCTCATCCTTAAAATCTTGAACTTAGATCTCCATCATGCTTTTGAACTTGAGCATGCTCATTGCTCTCCTTTTCACTGGAATGCCCAGAGCAAAACTCCTCAGCCGTTTGTGCTCAAAGTACTACATTATCCTCATGTCTTAGATATTCTGCACTGCTAACAAACACCCTGACTTATATAAACCAACCCCTCAGGAAAAATCGACTATTTTTTGTCGGAAAATGCCAACTCAGTGAATAGGAAACTTCCTATCACCACTGTGGCCCTTTCATTTTAATAAAGAATATACTTGTAGTGAACAGCTCAAACTTAGCTGATTAATGGCTTTTCTCAAGGCTGCTCCCAATAACTCGCTTTCCGCTATTCCGACGTGTCACGTTTCGGGTACTTCCAATTGAGCACCCTGCTTCAGGTCAAGCACCCTGCTTCAGGTCAAGCATTCCAGCTGGAATTGATCCGCGGAATGCTTGACCTGAAGCAGGGTGCTCAATTGGAAGTACCCAAAACGTTACTGCAATGACAGTGGAGGCAGAGGTCAATATCTCGATTCAGTCCGCTGGAGAAACAGTTTGTAAAAGAAATATCCAACGCTGTTCCAATCTGTGTATCCTCGCTAAGCGATCCCCTCCTCTAGGGTCCGCCAGGATATGGTCAATTACAGTCCATTTAAGTTGTTCAAAACTATGATGTAAATCTAGGCAATGCTGCACCATTGGGGCTGTTTAACATCATGCAATGGATTTGATAAACAGACTTTCCTGTAGGGGATATCCCAAGGCGGTGATTTCTCGGGCGTATTGTAGGGCCTTATATTCACACCGGGCATGTTTTTTTGACTTTGGTCAATTGCAGTCTCAATCAGAATAGGAGGATCTATTGACTGGAATTCTGCTTTATATGAGTCATTCGAACATAGTTACTCATATTTTGAAGAAACATTGGTCGGTATTATCTTTATATCCTTGTTTTAATAAACCATTGAGAATTACATATTCCCGGGGGAGGAACCTGCGAGATATGCTGGTAAAGTCTGCGGTGTTTATGGATTGACCTGATCGTCCAGGTCTAAGAACTGGGACACATTTGCCATGTAATAGCTGCAGTTATTGTGCCACTACTATATCTGGATCCTCATGGTCTGATTTATTGACTGATCAGATTTTTCACCGCCGATGGCAACCCACATGCACTTCTACTTTTGTGATTTATTTTTTGGAGTGCATTTGTCCATTACGATATGTGGGGAGTACTACCAGAGCGATTAAGATCCGTTTGGGTGAGCATGCCTCAAGGCTTCGTCAATCTGTACAAACAGCCCCAATGGTGCAGCATTGTCTAGATTTACATCATAGTAACATAGTAACATAGTAAGTGACGGCAGATAAAGACCAGCATGGTCCATATCTAGTCTGCCCAGCAAGATGGCAAGAGTAGGTGCACCTGTCGCTCTGTGCAGGCCACCCCTCCCCATGTTTTTGTTTTTGTTTAGGGGTGAACCCACCACTCCATGTAGGACACCCTTATTTGTTGAGACGCTAGATAGTTCAGAAGTTAGATGGTACCGTTTATTTTGCTTTTATCCTGTTGCTGTAAAGGGATCCACTGTGTTTGCCCATGCCGTTTTGAATTCCATCACCGTCACATCATAGTTTTGAACAACTTAAATGGACTGTAATTGACCATATCCTGGCGGACCCTAGAGGAGGGGATCGCTTAGCGAGATTATGCAGATTGGAACAGCATTGGATATTTCTTTTACGAACTGTTTCTCCAGCAGGACTGAATCGAGATATTGATTGGTTAGGATCTTTTTGACACACAGCCTTTCACAACAAGGAATTCCTTGACCTGTGGGAATCCCCTTTATGTGATTGGTGTTCTCAGATGATGGGCAGTATTGCAGGTAGCCAATCCTGAGAAGGTATCCCTGATTTTAGCAGCCAAGTGTTCGGCGTTTTTTGACGGTTATGAGAAGATTTGGACACACTGAATTTACACTGGGAGCACTTGATACAGGGTTTTTCCCGAAACATGTACGTCGTGTATGTGACCAGATAAGTGTGATTTTTGGTATGAAAAAGTCTGCATCTTGAGAATTGTGGGATGAATAAAAGGGACATGTACTGTATGTGAAGGAGAGTGGGAGTATCTTCCTCTTACGGTTTATGCCCGACAAAAATTAATTTGAGTGAAAAGGAGGGGTTCCACAGTATTTCATCTTTTTTAGTGGACATTTATAGTTTGAATACCGTTTTTGGGGGGTTTTCGTGTTTGATGGGTTCTAAATGGGCAGTGTTTGTAGTAGTTCCTAATGTGCCTGGCGGTTGGCACTGGATTATAGTAATGTAGAAATCTTTTAGTCTTTCTTTATCCATACACTCATTAAGAGGCATGTTTACTAAAAGTTAGTGTATGGTAACATTATGCAAATATTTATGCAAATGAGGTCCCTTATGCAAATGAGGCCCCGCAGCAAGTCTCCGCACATGTCCCCGCACCCCCTTGAGCCGCCCCTGCAAATATATTAAACCTTCACAAAGCTGGTCTCCTGGCCCTTCCTCCAGCCCATGGGCCTCTCTCTCTCTCCTGCAGCCTGCTCGGTTTTTAACCTCTTCCTATAAGCCACACCCTCCCAGCCCTGGGCTGCAGGCTCTCTTAAAGAGGCCTATTGATAATCCCTCTGGAGAGGGATGGGCAACACTCTATAGATCCCATCACACACCCTCCCCATCAGCTCAACCATGCCCCATTGAGCACCTGTCTCACCCGGACCCCCACCTGGGAAAGGAAGCCTGTGTCTGGGTGAGGTTAACCAGCCCTATGGTGTACCTGGAAATGGTAGGGTTGGAGAATCAAGAGCCACCTCAGAATTGGCCCTGTACGTCTGGGGTGATGGCCTGCTCATGCACCGCCCTCACTTTGCCTCCTGCCCCCTGTCTAAGGCTTCCCATACAACCCCACTGTTCATGCAGGGAGCCTTGCATGGGGACGGCAAGGGGGATGAATAGCGGGAATGTACGTCCAGGCAGGGTGTACAGCCCCCCTTATTTGTGCCTCAGAATGACCCCCATAATGTTCTCCATGGAAATTGTCTATTGACAATATGCAGGATATTGAGACATATTGACTATCCATTGTTTGATAGTTGCTCCTTATTCTCAGTCCATATGGAGGTGCTGAGTTTTGATCCAGGGAGAGTCTCAGGATCTCTTATGGCAGCAGGTCTTAGACAAAGTATTTGCTGGGTCTGCTGCCAGCTTCACTCTGGACAGTACTTAAGGCCTGTACATTCCCAGATGATGGTCCCATGGACAAGCCACTGAATTTGTTGATTAAAAAAAAGGCGGGAGGGACTCAGAAAATTTTTGCTGTCGCCTTGCAATCCTAATTTGGAGCCTTGATATACTACTACTACTACTGAGCATTTATATAGCGCTACAAGTCGTACGCAGCTCTGCACAGACATGTAGGAGACAGTCCCTGCTCATCAGAGCTTACAATCTAGTCAAGACAAACACAGAAGGTGTAAGCAGGGTCAAAGCAAGGGAAAGAAAAAGGAGATCAGGTAAGTCAAGATCCAAAAGCAGCAGCGAAGAGGTAAGTTACTTCCCTTTGAAAACATTCAGAGCTGTTTATCCATGGTAAGTTTCACGTTAACAGCACGTGGCAGAGTCTGTACTGGACAGTTGCCCTGCTTTGTCTTACCATGATTCAGTTGGCTGCTTCTTTGGCGGGAGGGTCAACTGTAGCGTGTTAGTGTTGCTGCTTTAGGATATCCGCAATACTGTTAATATGTAACAAGCAACTGGTCCTACTTTATAATGCAGCTTGGAGAGCCATTGGCCTTGGCTTTCGTGTTTCTTCCTCTAGTGAGAGAGGCAGTCATGTATTTTCCTCTGAAGGTTATTTCTGCTGGTCTACAGACTTAAACATCCTTACAGGCTGCTTTGTATCTTTCTGATAGAGGCTATTTTTAATATTCTCTAAGAAGGTGGTTTGGTTATCCAGTGAGGTCTGTCTAATCATTGAGCTGAGCATAGGTAGGAGTCTAGTGTTGGGATTTTTTCCAGAGGAGGAAGATGTCTTTAGTGGGGGAAGGAGTTTATATTGAGCCAGCTGTTCCCTACGGCTGCCTGAATTCTAAAGTCACTTGCAAACCCAGTCCAGAGATTCTGACTGGAGAGCTGGGCACAGAAGCTTTGCTACCTACTGGCCAAAATACCCAGAGAGGAAACCTAATGGCAACGTGATCTCAGATATGAACTCTGATCTGTTCCCTAACTTTGCACAAGGAAGACAGCAGGGAAACAAATGCTATCCTGAGAGTGATCAGTTAGAGAATTCCTCTGAGCCAGTGTATGAAAATGATTCCATGATATTTCAAGAGCAAGGGGAAATATCAAATGGGCAAGTAGAATGCATGGATTGCTCTCTGTCTAAGCTGCTGTTTTAAAGTAATCCTCAGTATAGCAACAATCACCAAAAGGAACTGTACTGTGTTTCTTTAACTACCCAGAAAAGTTTCTTTAAGTGAAAGCTTTAGGGTAAGTTGGAGCCACGTGGAGAGTGAACCAGCAAGGGTTTGCAGCTGGTTAAGCACCTGTGGTTAAGCCAGGCATAAGTGCACGTGGGCTCTGGAAAGAAAACTTCTTCACTGTGTGGATAGAAGAAAGTTGTTTTTTTGATAAAGAGCATTTTTCCTTTTTGGCTTTATTTTTCATTTAAGCACTGCTAAGAAAGTTATTAGCAGGGGCTGGAAGAAAGACCTTTTCTGTTCCATCAAGGTCTTTATTGAGTTGTTGCCTAAGTATTTCAGTTGCCTTATTTATTTGTTTTGTTTCCTGAAGAAAGTATCCTGTTGATGTTACCAAGCATATCTGTGCAAGGGAATAACTCCCCATAAATAAATTCTGTTTTCTGCTTACACTCGAGCAACTACAATTCATTATTTTTGTTGAACGGCTGATTTTGTGTGAATGAACTACAACACCCACAATCCTTTGCAAGTCACATAAATTCCTGTCTTTGCCAAGATTGTGGAACTTTCACAACAAGCACCCCCGTTTACAGGCCCTCATCATGCACCGCCTACTGTCTACATGCACACATATGTAACTAACGCATTTGGGGCGTGCAGCAGCATGTGGGGAGTGGGAGTCTAATGCATACTGCACACCATGCACCTGATGCACATTATCTCTCCTGCCCATCATCTGTAGACGGGCCAGTGACTTTTCTGTAACATGTGGGTTGCTGCCCTGCAAAATGTGTTTTCAGATTTTCCCCTGGGATCCACTCATCTTGATATTATGATAGGCGGTATCTACACTATCTTTGATGATTAACCAAAATAAAAATATGTGTTTGACGTACATTTGTCTCTGCTGCTGCTTGATCACACTGACACATGTATTTAGTGATTTCCTGGTCATGTACATGGCCCACCTGTGCTCACATCCTTGTACGGTGCCAGCTGTCTATCTGCCAGCCATTTGCCACATCACTGGGTGTTACAGGTTCCCATACACACATTCCCTTTGAGGTAATATTTTTGCATTGCACTTGCTGTGGTTGTTTGGGATAGTTGTTGCAGACATGTGTTGTAACACCATAGGTTGCAGGTTTGATCCCCACATGGGGTTTACTTATTTTTTCTGTTGTGCTAATCTGACCATTAGGTACCTGCAGGTTCATCACCTATGCACACACCCTTCCATCTCTTCACTGTACACCAAAGTGTGCCCTCTGTGCTGCCTATCCATCACATATTAGCTGTTACATATGTCTCTTTCTTTATAGCATTTACATGGTAGTCCACTTGGGGGATTGGCATTGCTGTGGTTCAGCTGGTCTGTGGCACACCTGTTTGCAGGTTCAATTCTCACATGCTCATGTTCTTTTCCATATTTTGCCCTGCTTTCCTCGCTTTATCCACACGTTGGTGGTGTGGCCTACCGGTTTGAGCATCAACATTTGTGCTAATGGCCATAGGTTTGATTCCTCTCAGTTTTCTTTCATTTTTATGCCTGTCCTGCACAGCTACTTTTCATTCCTGTGACAGTCATATCTGTGCAGATCTGTGCTGTTAGCACATTGTACTCTTACACAGTTGCCAACCATCCTTCTGTCCATCTATGTGTGTCTGCCAGCTGTGTGCCATCCTGCCCTGATGTGCATGCTGCTACCCCATGTCCTGCACTGGTACACGTTTCTGCATTGCAGCTCTTCCTGGTTGCCTCTCCTGTGTGTGCTCTGTATGGCACTGCTACTCCTCTGTCCTCCTGTCATTACACCTATCTTGCCACTTCTACCTCCTCTGCTGGACACGTCTTCCCATCCTCTGCCACACACTGTCATTGTTGCATGGTACATTATCATCACCCTGTGCATTGCTACAGCTGCCCCCGATATGTTTGTCCATTTTTCCAACTGCCACATGGGCTGGACGCAGATTTTTCTGGTCCATCAGCTCAGATCTACTTACTTCCATTACTTGTGCATTGTCTTTCCTTGGTGCTCTGTGCAGTGTCAGGGTTGCATCTGTGTTTGGCCCATACCTTTCTTGCTTTTCAACTTGGGGGACCTTACTGCCCTTGGCCAACATTTTTTGAGTCACCTATACATCCTTGGGGCATCTTTAGCCACACCTTAGAATCGGCCAGCTTATGGGGCGCCTACTATGGTGCCTTGGGAATTGACAACCTTTCAACATGCCCTCTGGGGCACATTATAACCCACCTTGGCTGATGTGGTGGTTTAGGATGTGCCTTCTGGTGCGCCTTAAAAGGTACATTAGTTTATGGCACTGGGGTGCGGGTATTTTTAGCTGGCAGCACAGATTGTTGGACTGTTTCAAGCAGGAAAAGGAACTGCCTTGGTCACCCTTATTCATTAAGCCCACTGGTGGATTGAACTCATGACTCCTGTTTCCGCAGTCATTGCATTAACCAGTGTGCTACACCTCTGCTACTGTGACTGCAGGTCAGCACGCGAAGTTAAGGTTAATGAGCGGTAACGTGCACGGCTCCCTCTATCACGCGATAACGGACACGGCGCACTTTATCGCACGATAACCCGCGATTGCTACCTTAAGACCGGAACGCCCACTCCTTATATGGCATCCTTCACATTATTGCTGCAACTAGCGCCGGGAACATTAAGACGGTTTCGTAAACATACCCCTAAGAGTGATTGTAGTTGGACAAACAAAACATTTGCCACATCTTCTATGACCTTGCATATGCAGTGATTGTTTTCTCAACATGTTCGAGAGATAGGAGGATACCAAATGATCCCTAAGGTTCCTTCCTCTACTATAGGCAATAGTTAATCTCTGATTCTGGAAACTTGGTAGTGTCTAAAGAATATGCCAGTGCTGACGTATAATCGTTGCTATGGTCTAGACAGAATCGAAAACCACATGGTGCAAATGTCATGAGCAAAGTCTCTAAAAATGAAGCAGGGAAGTGCAGGGAGGAGTGGCTCAGCGTTTGGGACAGGTTACCTCAGGCCAGAGGGCTGGGGGTTTTATTTCCACATGGGGACAAGTAAACAGAGGAACTGGAGTCTCTAGTCCCATGGCCACTCCTTGTGGCCTTGGGCAAGCCAATTAGGCGCAGAGGCAAAACCGGCCCTTGAAAAGCCGTTTTTTTTGCTCTGGCCGCAAGATCGGGAGCGGCCAGAGCAAAAAAACCGGCTTTTCTCCCCCGGAGGGCTTCAGAGGGAACCGGGGAAGCCCGCGCGAGGCCCTGGCTCCCTCTGAACAGCCGCCAGCGTGAAGAGCCTTTACCTTCACGCTGACGGCTGTTCCTGTGAAGCCGCGATTGGTGGGAAAGGTTAAAGGCAATGCCCTTTAACCTTTCCCAGCATTCGCGGCTTCACAGGAAAAGGCTGTTCAGAGGGAGCCGGGGCCTCGCGCGGGCTTCCCCGGCTCCCTCTAAAGCCTCAGACAGCCGCGGTTTTGGGGGGGGGAGGCCAAGGACTGCATGGGCTGTGATGGGGGGAGGGGGCCTGGACTGGAAAAGGGCTAGGAGGGTGGAATTTGACTGGAAATGGGTTGTGATGGGGGGGGGGGGACCTGGACCGTAAAATGAAAATGGGGGGGGGGGGACTTGGACTGGAAAGAAACGGGCTGTGATGGGAGGGGACCTGGACTGTAAAAGGGCTATGGGGGGGGGGACATGGACTGGAAATGGGTTTTGAGGGGGAGGGGGACCTGCACTGGAAAAGGGCTGGGGGGGGGCATGGACTGGAAAAGGGCTGGGGGGGCATGGACTGGAAATGGGTTGTGATGGGGAGGGGGACCTGGACTGGAAAAGGGCTATGGGGGGGGAACTTGGACTGGAAAAGGGCTGGGGGGGAACTTGGACTGGAAATGGCCTATGGTGGAGGGAGGGGGAACGGACTGGAAATAGGCTGTGATTAGGGGGACTTGGACTGGAAATGGGTTGTGATGGGGAGGGGGACCTGGACTGGAAAAGGGCAATGGGGGGGCATTGGACTGGAAAGAAATGGGCTGTGATGGGGAGGGGGACCTGGACTGTAAAAGGGCTATGTGGGGGACGGGACATGGACTGGAAATGGGTTTTGATGGGGAGCGGGACCTGGACTGGAAAAGGGCTATGGGGGGGGACATGGACTGGAAATGGGTTGTGATGGGGAGGGGGACCTGGACTGGAAAAGGGCTATGGGGGGGGGGAACTTGGACTGGAAATGGGCTATGGTGGAGGGAGGGGGAACTTGGACTGGAAATAGGCTGTGATTAGGGGGGCTAGGACTGCAAATGGACTGTGATGGTGGGGGGGGTAGGACTGCAAATGGGCTGTGATGGTGCGGGGGGACTCAGACTGCAAATGGGATGTGATGGGGGGGGCCTAGGACTGGAAATAGGCTGTGATGGGGGACTTGGACTGGAAATGGGCTGTGATGGGGGGGCTAGGACTGGAAATGGTCTGTGATGTGAGGGCTAGCACTGGAAATGGGCTGATGAAGAGCTGGAATAGGACTGGAAATGGGCTGATGTGGGGCATGGGAGAATGGGCTTAGAAGGGAGTGGATGCTGGGTGGGTCTAGAACTATAAGGGAACTGATTTTGGGGGAGGTCTAGAATAGATGGGGAATGAGAATGGAGAGGGGAAAAAATATTTTGTGTGGAAGAAAAGTCTATGATGGGCTGGGTATTGGGAGAGTGAGGGGCTTGAGAATGGAAGGGTGAAATTTAAATGGATGATAAAGGAATAAGGAAAGAATTGGGGGAAAGAGCAAAAGGGAAACAATCAGTATGTTAAAGCAGAAATAGAGAGAGAATGGAAAACATCTAAAAGAGAAGAAAGGACAAATGGATAGCTCGCAGAAGACACGAAGAAACCAGAAGAAAGTGACTGGAGCAATTGCAACTGAAAAATAAAACGCCCAAACAGAAGGTAGAAAAATACTTTTTATTTTGAATTTATTAGCTGGAATATGTTTGGTCTGGGAAGTGTGTATTGATAACATCTTTGCGTTTTTGTTTAGTGCAAGAGGAAATTACTTTATAGTTTTATTTCTCCAGTGTTGTACATTTCATGTTTGGATTTTGGGGTTCCCAGTTTAATTATTATCTGACCAAGGAAGTTAGCCTACACGTATCCTCGGTAATTTTTGTGGGTGGGGCTGGGGGCGTGGCAGGGGTGGGACTAGGGGCGGAGAATGGGTGGAGCATGGCGAGCCACAGGTGTCGGGTTTTTCTCGGTGAAAAAGTTGGTAACCCTAAAGCCAATTAACCCTCCATTAT
Organism: Ichthyophis bannanicus; assembly: GCA_033557465.1. Classification (NCBI taxonomy): domain Eukaryota; kingdom Metazoa; phylum Chordata; class Amphibia; order Gymnophiona; family Ichthyophiidae; genus Ichthyophis; species Ichthyophis bannanicus. The sequence continues at coordinate 554,812,277 of CM066033.1, forward strand.
CTCAGGTACACTTAGATCATGAGCCCTTCAGAGACACAGGAATAAAAATTACCTGTTCATATACATGTAAACTGCTCTGGTGTACATAGTAAAGGGCAGTATATCAAGTGCCTAAGCTATAATCTTGTCCAAGGCAGGAAGTGTGCAGTTTTACTTTTAGAGAATCTACAGTCCCGGTGGCTGCAACTTAACACAGCTGCAGGAACGAGGGAAATTGCTCCCACCGCTGTGAAGAAATGAGCTGATGAAACAGGCTTTGGGTCTCACTGGCTCACCTTGTAGGCCAGCAAGGCCGTGGGGCTCCTTGGGGAACAGGGCCATGTGCGGGTGACATTCCCACACATGCTTTGGGCCAGTCCTAAAACAAAGGGACAGAGAAACAGAAAAACATGCCAGACACAGAAAGTTAGAAAAATATTTAATCATTCTTTTACGTTTAAACCTTGTTACACAATTCTAATTCATTGCTACACAAAATGTGTCTTGTGTTTGCTGTAAGAAATTCTCTCTATATAAACAAGGCATTAATTCTCCTGTTTGGAGAGTAGCTGCAATAGCTCAGAGTAATGAGCCAGGAAAGAGGAGTCAGCAACCTCAAAAAACCTGTCTGACAGGAACATAGGCAGGAGACTTTGTGGTGAACATGCTTTGCAGCTATATTAGTAGAGAGTAGCTGAATTCTGGGCTCTGGGGCCAGCCAAAGGGAAACTTTGGGGGTTAGTGGTTCAGATTTCTGCAAACTGTGAAGACTCTTGTTGGCATCAGAATTTTCTTTTTTCTGTTTCATTTTTTTTGTTTGTTTAAGCAACTCCTTAAACATGTAAGTAATCTATGTTGACATGGCTGCAGGGCCATACAGTAAATAGTAAGAATAAAACGGCACTCTTGTTTGAGCATCCAAAGTTTGCAATCACCTCAGGCAACCTCCAGTGAGCCAAAAAAGTGGAAGATGACGGAGATCAGGAAAGTTCCCTATCATAATGAGTGGAGGAGTGGTCTAGTGGTTGGGGCAAGGTACTTCAGGCCAAAAGGTCGGGGGTTCAAATCCCACTAGAGAACAGCAACCTTGGGCTGGAAGGACTGGGGTTTCTAGTCCCACAGGTGCTCCTTGTGGTCTTGGGCAAGCCATTTAACCCTCCATAGCCCATGTTCCCTGTAAAATAGTTATCTCCAAGTTATAATGCCCTGTTCAATGTAATTTCAGTTTGTTCAGTGAAAACCACACTGATGCAGAATAGTGCAGTATATAAGAGAATGTAAATAAATAATCAGGATTCACTCTAGCCAAAATATAACTCTGCCACTAATACACAATAATCAGTTCACATATTTACACTCACCCTTAACCATCAACATGTACATATAAGTAAGCACCAACATAAATAAATTCAGTCATCCAGTAATCAATACACACACATTCTTGCCCCAGTGACAGAGGCATAGCGTGGGGGGTGCAGGGGGCGCCGGCTGCACCGGGCGCAACATGGGGGGGGGTGCTCGCACTCGCAGCTCTCTGTTGCCGATGAGGGGGAAAGGCAGGTCCCTATGATACATGTTGGCGTGTACGCCATCTGGTGGTGGCACTGCAAAGAGGTTTGCGCTATAGCCCTCGAGCCCGCAGTCCTGGGAGTCGCATTGTTCTTGGCAAACCCTCGGCAACAAAGCGCAGGTGATGCGATTGACCCCCTCTAGGTAGCTATTTCACACAAGCTGCCGGGCGGGGTGGGAGGGGGACTGTTTATCGCGTCGTCGCCCCTCGATCTCAATGTAAAGCTGGGGTTGGGGTCGGATCGCCCTGTGCGCTCGAGAAGGCGGAGCTGCAGGGCGGCATCATGAGTTTCTGGTTCCGGATCTCCTCCTCTTCCCTGCTGTTGGGCGTTTAACCATGCTTGTCGGGCTCTTGCTGCTGTGCTGTTCGTTTCCCTGGACTCCGGCTCAGCGAGGTCAGTGCTGACGATCGCTCCCTCCCAGGGTAGGATCACAATCGGCTCCCCCGCGCAAAGAAGCTCCCCGACGGCTAAAATCCACGGGTTAGGGGGCGCAAATTACTTGCCTTGCCCCGGGTGCTGACAACTCACGCTATGCCACTGCCCAGTGACCAATATATATATCAACTCACTCATGACCATTTAAGAACACACAAATATAAACAGTCACAAATACACATAAGCCCACTCAGCCATGGTCATCAACACATAAACTGTATTTAGCCCAGTCAATGGTACACACATCTGTATTCACTAGCGTTCAACATGCTCATATGTTCCCTTTATGATCGCTAATGGAGGGATCAATCCCAGACGACTATGAATAACCTTGGCTCCTCACCTAACAAAGAAGTCAGATCATTCCTGAATGCCATGGAAGCCCTACACTACCACCAACTGCTAAAGACACCTACACACCATTTGGTAGAACCCCTGACCTCATCTTTATCCCAAAGATACTACTGGATCATAACCACATAACACACCCAACAATCACCCCAATACCATGGTCCGACCACCACCTAATAACATTTACCATGCGCATCACACACCCGGTGGAACATGAACACCTGCAACAACAAAAAAAAACAAAAATAGAAGATTTAAAAGTTTTAACAAAGACAAATTCCTAAAAGAAATAATCCCAAAGCTACAGCAAGACACGAATGACGTAGAAACACTATTGATATTTGGAACCAAACCTTATTTATGGCATCGTCGGCACCAAGCAGAAAACATGCAATCACACATAGAAGAAAAGCCACACACTGGTATTCCAATGAAATCAGGAATGCAAAAAGACAACTAAGGAAACTGGAGAGAAAATGGAGACAAACAATAGCACCAAAGATCAATATAGAACACAACAACAGAAATACAACGAACTAATCAACAGCATCATACAAGTCTCATAATACAATCAGAAAACAAACCAAGAGAACTATTCAGCATTGTATGGATGCTCACCAGAGACACATCAAAAAGTAATGATGCTGAAATACATCCTCAAAGTATAACAAATTACCTAAGGGACAAACACACTAAACTCAATCAGACCGTCACACCACTTACAACAAACCAGACACAAAACTCCCTGCACAGAAACATGGGGGAACTTCAATATCCCATCTATCCAGAAAATAGAGGACATCATATCCTCCCTTAACATTACCATATCACCAGCAGACCCATGTTCTGTCACATGGATAAAGTCAACAAAGGAACAACTCAAATGCTTCATCCACAATATAGCAGCCTCGTCCCTCACTCAAGAATATATGCCAACAACTATACGGCCAATACTCAAGGGCACATCTCATAACAAAAATGACCCAGCAGCATATCGCTCAATTTCCAGCCTGCCATTTATTGCTAAGATTATAGAAAAAGCAGTTCAAAGGCAAGTACAAGACTACATATACCAACACACACCACTGGAACCTCATGAGCATGGGTTCAAACCTAACCATGGTGCATCATCAGGGGCATAGATAACAGCAAAACAGGATTCACCCTTGTATTTCTGGATATATTATCTGCCTTTGATACTATATCCTATGCCATCATACTACAATGTCTCCAAGAAATTGCCTATACAACACCACTTTAAGAGGGTTTCAATCCTACCTCAGCAACTGGCAACAACAGGTCAAATGCGGACTGAACAGATCCACGCCTTTCCCTATACAATAAGGAGTACTGCAGGGATCATCAATCTCATCAATTCTGTTTAACATCTACATACAGCCCATCTGTGAAATCATCAAAAAAAATACAAAATCCAGTATCAGTTATATGCCGATGATATCATGGTATATGCCCCAATCGAGACACAATTCAAACATCTCAGCCATAACCACATGCATTGAGGACATGATCACCTGGCTCAACAACAACAATCTATCTGTAAACTACCTGAAGACCGAGATACTCTTCAACACCAAGAAATACGTCATTCAATCCACCACAATCAATCAATATACAATGAAGGTCCATAGCAGTAAAAAATGAGGTCCAATAGTTAGGGGTCACCTTGGACCAAAACCTTACCTCACATAAATAAAACCACTGCAAAAGCCTACTATAAAATGAAAGTTATCAGGTGACAAAATAAGAGGGATGAGAGCAAGGGAGGGCTCAAGGAGCCATTTAGAAGGGAGTGGATCCAAGGAACAGGTGGTTTTTCGTGAAGAAGAAAAGTTCCATGAATGAGATCATTCGGAAGGTTGACCAGATCTGTGACAATGGAGGTGGTGGAATTAGAAAAAGAAGAGGGGGCATGAGGGGAAGGTTGCATGAAGAGACAGAATCTTATCAGTGAAGAAGGGAGCCAAGAGAACAGTTTCAGGAGCCAAGACCGGAGATGAGGCTGAGCAGGGGGTTGAGAGGGCGTGGTAGGTGGAATACAGCTGTCGAGAGGAACTAGAAGAGGGAAGGATCTAGCTAGAATAGTTGTCTCATTTAGCAGAATGGATCAGGGTGCAATATCCATGGTGGCATTGGCAGAAAATACAAAGAGAGTCCTCAGAAGGCCAGGAGTGCCAATTGCACCCCGCACAACTGATCTGGGTGCAGTGTAAATAAATGCCGGAATGGAACCATGGGTGGGATTTGGAAACAGGAGACATAGGGGTAGGACCCAAGGAGGCCAATTGGTCAAGGGCAGCGGAAAGGGTGGTGTTCTAGGTGCAGACCTGGGAATCTGGAGATAGGATCAGGAAGTCAAAAGGCAGAAGCTAATCCAAGGATGGGAATTGTTGAAGAGTGAGTGGGGTAATACACATGTGAGCTGAGGTGGCCAAGAAGAGGGGGGAGGGAGTGGGATGTGCAAGGCAGCTGCAATGAGAAAAAGACACAGTGATGATTCGACCACGGGAGAGGAAGAATAGCTACCTGTGAAAGGATGAAAGATGAGGCAGAAGATGTGATCAAAAGATCTAGTGAACCCTGCTGTATGGGTAGAAGTGACATATCATGGAGGAGGGATGTGAAAGTCTTGTTCTTGGACCTGGTCGGGGGATCAAGGTGCAGATTGAAGTTCCTTAAGAAGAGAACAGAGGGATAGAAGAAAGAGAACTCTGAGATTGTAAGCAAAAGGGAGTCCCAGAGGTCTGATGCCAAGGCAGGAGGAGCGTAGACAAGGAGAAAATAGAGTAGGGGAACAGAATCAAATCTAAGACGCATGGCTTCTGGATAATGAAGGGGATTGAATTTTGTGTAAATGACAGCCTGAATGGTGGAGGGCAGCCTCGCCCCCCCCTCCCCCGCCCCCACTATGCCCATGATGCGGAAGTGAGAAAGCCGCAAAACCTAGGGGGAGGCACCAAGTGAGGAGACAGTCTTCACCCTCCCACAGCCAGGTTTCTGTAACAAACAAAATATCTAACAAATTTTGTAGTATAAGGTCATGAGCAAGCAAGGTCTTGTCTCGCAGAGACATACAGTTAAGAAGAACCAGACTAAGCAAAAGTGGGGGCAAAACAGATGGTTGGGAGTGAGACATAGGGACAGTATATTAAAAGAGAAGCAAATTGTCAGCATTATGGGATAAATGACCTGGAAGAGAGGGGAGTCAACACAGCAGGGCACCAGCCCCAATGTAAGTCACTTAGCCTCCCATCCAAATAAAGGCTCTGAACCCTCCTGACAGTTGCAGGCCATGTACCAATGATGATTACCCAAGACCACGGACCTAAGTTGTACATATGTTATGCCTTATATGTGGCACTGTACATATGTTAACTTGTTTTCCTGTTCTGAATGGCCAATCACACCCTCCCCCATCTGTTCAGCTTTTATTGTATACAGTGAAGTTACAATGTGAACCACTTTGACTGAAGGATAAGGCGGTACAGGGAGAACTATTCAGGCAATTGGTAACAGAACCCACATGTGAAGGGGCCATACTGGACTTGGTGCTTACCAATGGTGAAAGTGTTTCTGATGTTACAGTGGGAGATCATTTTGCATCCAGTGATCACCAGATGGTGTGGTTCAGTATTAGGACTAGTGCTGTTAGAATCCATTCAAAAGCAAGGGTTTTAGACTAGGAAAACTAACTTTGCCAAGATGGGCCAATACCTCAGGAAGTCATTAGTGGGATGGGAACAGCTGGGGGATGTAGAAAATCAGTGGGCAAAACTGAAAGGGGATATAAAGGTAAAAGGCTGCCCGGACACTCCACCTCCATTGTTCACCACAGCTCCTGCCAAATCGGGGCAGTGGGAGTGAAAGCAGCAGCAGCCGGCAGCACATAAAAGTGGCGTCCCTGCTCCCAGGGAGCCGCTGCCCGGACACTCCACCTCCGTTGTTCACCACAGCTCCTGCCCAATCGGGGCAGTGGGAGCGAAAGCAGCAGCAGCCGGCAGCACATAAAAGCAGCGTCCCTGCTCCCAGGGAGTCGCTGCCCAGACACTCCACCTCCGTTGTTCACCACAGCTCCTGCCCAATCGGGGCAGTGGGAGCAAAAGCAGCAGCAGCCGGCAGCACATAAAAGTGGCATCCCTGCTCCCAGGGAGCCGCTGCCCGGACACTCCACCTCCATTTTTCACCACAGCTCCTGCCCAATTGGGACAGTGGGAGCGAAAGCGGCAGCACATAAAAGCAGCGTCCCTGCTCCCAGGGAGCCGCTGCCCGGACACTCCACCTCCGTTGTTCACCACAGCTCCTGCCCAATCGGGGCAGTGGGAGCGAAAGCAGCAGCAGCCGGCAGCACATAAAAGCGGCGTCCCTGCTCCCAGGGAGCCGCTGCCTGGACACTCCACCTCCGTTGTTCACCACAGCTCCTGCCCAATCGGGGCAGTGGGAGCGAAAGCAGCAGCAGCCGGCAGCCCCCAAAAGTGGCGTCCCTGCTCCCAGGGAGCCGCTGCCCAGACACTCCACCTCCGTTGTTCACCACAGCTCCTGCCCAATCGGGGCAGTGGAAGAGAAAGCAGCAGCAGCCGGCAGCACATAAAAGCGGCGTCCCTGCTCCCAGGGAGCCGCTGCCCAGACACTCCACCTCCGTTGTTCACCACAGCTCCTGCCCAATCGGGGCAGTGGGAGCAAAAGCAGCAGCAGCCGGCAGCACATAAAAGCGGCGTCCCTGCTCCCAGGGAGCCGCTGGCCGGACACTCTACCTCCGTTGTTTGTCCCTGCAGGGCGCGCCCGCAACTGGTGGGCCCGTGCCTGAGGGCCTCGCCAGAGGGCCCTTTGGCGTGGCACGAAGGCGCGGCACGAAGGCGAGCAGAAGGAATCCAACCAAAAGACACAGCCTCGCCAACAGTACCACAGAAGAAATCAACAGAGAGCAGACAGAAGTGAAAGACATCAGAAACGCAAGTAAAACATTAATGGGACTTCACAAAAATCAATATGCACGCAACATTGTTTCTCCCACTCAGCCTTCTTATCACACAACTCCTGCCACCAACCACACACTTCCACTACCCACACTCAAACTCACCATGGCACCCACCAACCACTTGGACATACATAGAACCACAGTACACGCGTAACGACACACACAGAACATCAGGGACAAAAAGACAAACCAAACACAAATCAAACTCCCACACTAGTTCAAAGGAAACACACGAAACAACAAATTCTTCAAAGCATACAACAATAGAGCTCATAAACGCCAGATCCATATGCAACAAGATACACACAATAGCAGACCACATAGAAGACTGTCAGCCCGACATACTTTGCATCACAGGGACATGGCTCAATCCCACCGACAATGTACTACTCAATCAATTGGTGCCAGACACATACACAGCATACAACTGCCCACGCACCCACAAGCGTGGAGGAGGGGTCTTGATAATTGCAAAAAAGAACCTAAGGTTCAAAGCTCAGAGTTTCACTGACACACAACAATGTAACACAATCAGCATCGAGAACAAACACATGGCACTCTGCCTAACCTACAGAGCACCCAGAGCCTCACCTGACAAACTAGCCTCAACGCTCGAAGAAGTCTGCGCTATCACCGCAACTAACAAACCCACGCTACTGCTAGGAGACTTCAACCTCAAGTCCACCAACACCAAAGATGCAGAAGCTTTCCTTCAAGCAATGACTTCACTTCAGTTCACCCAAATAATTGATGCTCCAATGCACAGACACGGATCATCCCCAGACTTCATCTTCGCAACCAATTACCTAACCTCGAGAGGACTAATATCAACACCCATCATCACCCCAGTTCCATGGTCAGACCACTACATAATTGAGATAAAGATGCTACTAGTTTCACTTTGTATACATAGTTATATTTTTATTACCCGTTTTCCAAGTTTAAGTTACCTGTTATAATGTAAGCACACCAGTGTTTTCTGATTGTGCAGTTCTGTTACTTGTAAACCGCACTGAAAACAAATAGCGCGGTATATAAAAGATGTTAAATAAATAAATAAATACTACAAAAAGACAATCTAAACGAACGCTCAGACAACACACCCACACAAAGACGATTCAAGAACTTCGACAGGGACACGTTCCTACAGGACACGATACAACAACTGACCATAGAAACAGATGACCTGGAGGCTCAAATCACCAACTGGAACAGCACTCTATCTAACGCCGCCAAAGCAACAGATGCTAGACCCAAGAAACACCATCACAACAAGCTACAACACAAGCCGTGGTACTCAAAAACCATACGACAAGAAAAGCGGGAACTCAGAAAGATAGAATGGAGATGGAGAAAGACCAAGGCATCTGAAAACCAGCAACTATACCTAACAAAGCAAAAACAATACAATGAACACATCAACCAATCAAAGAGAGAATACCATACAAACATGATAAATACCTCCATCAACAAACCCAGAGAGCTATTCGAAATCGTGAAAATCTTCACAAAAGAGCAAAGGACAGAAGATGAAGTACAAATAGACCCGCAAAAATTTGCTGACTATATCAAGGAAAAATTTCACTCTGCAGAGCAAACAAGACCCAGCGCACCCACTAAGTCTAACTCACACCCTAAGACCTGGGACACATTCTGCTCACCATCAACAGAGCAGCTCTCCCACATCATCTCCACAATCAATACAAGCACCGCTCCTACAGACCCTTGCCCAGTGTCATGGATCAAAGCCACCAAATCAAGCTTCATCCACATCATACACAACATGGTGCACAACTCCCTCACTCAAGGATTCATGCCAAATCAACTAAAGCTCGCCACAGTAAGACCGATCCCAAAGAAAACAACTCTCGACAAGAACAACCCAGCAACATACCGACCAATATCCAGCATACCCTTTCTGGCAAAAATCATCGAAAAAACAGTACAACACCAACTACAAGAACACATTGACAACCATGCACCACTGGATGACAACCAACATGGCTTTCGCCCCAACCATGGAGTCGAAACATTACTGATTTACCTCTTCAACAGCATCCTCCGAATCATAGACAACACCAAGAATGGAATCATAATGATCTTCATTGACATCTCTTCAGCATTCGACACAGTAGACCACAAAACTCTCCTGGAAAGACTAAAAAACATTGGGCTACATGGTCCCACCTTAAAATGGTTCCACTCATACCTAACCGACAGGCAGATACAGGTCAAGGTAGGCCACAACACCTCTCGACCCATAAAAGTCCTCCAAGGAGTACCACAAGGATCCGCACTCTCAGCACTACTGTTTAACATCTACATCCAACCAATATGTGACATCCTGAAAAAGAACAGCATTCAATATACAATCTATGCAGATGACATCATGATATACACACCTATCTCAGTTGACGACCCGGACTACTCTAAAATAACAAACTGCCTCACACAAATGACAAGATGGTGTCAAAATAACAACCTCACAATCAACTACAGCAAGACTGAGGCACTAATCATCACTCGTAACCCAGACTTCATCCACCCACCGGATATCAAGATACAAAACACAACCATACCAATAAAATCGGAAGTAAAATACCTCGGAGTGACCCTGGACAATGAACTGAATCTCAAGCCACACGTAAGCAAAACAATCAAAAATGCATACTACAGGATGAGAATCATCAGAAGACTTAAAACCCTCCTCGCCACTGAGCACTTCCGTACCATATGCCAAGCACTAATAACCCCCTTACTGGACTTCTGCAACCCACTCTACCTTGGACTAGCAAAACAAACACTCAAAACACTACAACTAGCACAAAACAAGGCGGGCCGCATAATATCTGGATCAACAAGACATGAACACATCACACCTGTTCTGAAAGACCTACACTGGCTCCCAATCAGTTAACGCATCAAATACAAAACAATCATAAACATATTTAAGATCAAACAACACACTTCAGCCAACAGCCTGCACACCCTCATACAACCAGACACCAGCACACGCCCAAGAAGAAAAGGAACCTCCAACCGAGTTAACACCCCTAGAGACTTCAGAAAAACACGCAAGGACACCACAGAAAGAGCACTCTCCCTGGCTGCCCCAACAATCTGGAACACCCTCCCAGACGACCTGAGATCGACGACGGACCTCAAAGACTTTCGCAAACAGCTGAAGACAACGCTGTTCATAGAACACTATGGACACGTCACATGATCTAACTACCAGGAACCAACATACCCCCCTCCAACCCACTGATAAGAGAATGTATAACGGCACATGATGTTTCTTAACACTCAATGTATAGAAGAATGTATTATAGCACACGATGTATCATAGCGCACAATGTACATAGCTCAACCTAATCAAACACACAACACATCTTATACACAAATCACGATATAACCTTCACTGCATGAAAAACACTATCACTCCTTTTGATTGTTTTGCTGTGATACCGCCTTGATTGTAAGATAAGGCGGTATAGAAATACTGTTAAATAAATAAAATAAATAAATAAAAGGAAAAGGAGACCACTATGGTTTTCAAAAGAAGTAGCTGAAAAGGTGAAGAAAAAGAGGGAGGTCTTCATGAAATTCAAGAGATCACAGAGAGAGGAAGACAGGCATCTATATTTGGAAAAACTTAGAGAAGCTAGCAAAGTAGTCAGGAAAGCAAAGATTAAAAAAGAGGAGGAAATAGCCAATGCAATAAAATAGGGGATAAGACATTTTTCAGATATGTTAGTGAGAAGAGGAAGGGAAAAAGTGGCATTGTCAGACTCAAAGGTGAAGGGGAGGAATATGTAGAAGCTGATGAGGATAAAGTGGAATTGTTTAACAAATACTTCTGTTCTGTGTTCACAGATGAAGAACCAGGAGCAGGACCTCAGAAAACACCCACAAACAGGAAAAGAAGTGAGGGGCATCTTGAAAAGTTTTCAGAAGACTGTGTTTGTGAGAAACTAGCTAAATTTAAAATAAACAAAGTGATGGGACCGGATGGGATACACCCTAGAATACTGAGGGAACCTGGGGATGTTCTAGCAGCTCCACAGACTGACCTTTTCAATGCCTCATTGGAGTCGGGAGTGGTGCCAAAGGACTGGAGAGAGGCTCATGTGGTCCCTTTACACAAAAGTGGAAGTAAAGATGTGGTTGAAAACTACAGACTGGTTAGTTTAACTTTGGTGGTGAATAAATTATTGGAAATGTTGTTGAAAGAGAAAATAGTGATGTTTCTGGAGTCCAGCGGATTACAGGATCCGAGGCAGCATGGATTCACCAGAGGCAGGTCTTGTCAGACAAATCTGATTGATTTCTTTGACTGGGTTAGCAGGGAGTTGGACCGAGGGAGAGCCTTAGATGTGGTGTATTCAGATTTCAGTAAAGCCTTTGACACCATTCCTCACAGGCGACTTATAAACAAACTGAGCACCCAAGGGATGGACCCAAAAGTTATTGCTTGGGTTGGAAATTGGTTGAGTGGGAGGTGACAAAGTTTACAGGTAAATGGAGCCCACTCTGAGGAGAAGGAGGTTGCCAGTGGTGTGCCCCAGGGATCTGTCCTTGGTCCGATTCTTTTTAACATCTTTGTTAGTGATATAGCGGAAGGGCTTTCAGATAAGGTTTGCCTCTTTGCAGATGATACCGAAATCTGCAATAGAGTAGACACCCAGGAAGGTGTAGATAACATGAGGAGGGTTCTAGCTAAGCTTGAAGAATGGTCTAGAATTTGACAACTGAGATTTAATGTTAAAAAATGCAAGGTCATGCATTTGGGCTGCAGCAATCAAAGGGAGCAATATAGTATAGGGGGTGAAGTGCTTTTGTCCACTAAAGAGGAGAGCGGGACCTAGGCAGGTAGAAAAGGTGACAGCAAAAGCTAGAAGGATGCTCAGGTGCAGAGGGAAAGGAATGGCCAGCAAAAGAAAGGAGGTGATGGTGCCTCTGTATAAATCTTTGGTGCGACCGCATTTGGAGTATTGTCTGCAATTCTAGAGACCGCACCTTCAAAAGGATATAAACAGGCTGGAGTCAGTACAGAGGGTGGCTATTAAAATGGTCTGTCCTCATATGCTTCATTATAAAGCATATGAGGACAGACTTAAGGATCTTAATATGTACACCTTAGAGGAAAGGCGGGATAGAGGTGATATGATTGAGACTTTTAAATACCTCTTGTGGCATAAATGCACAGGAAGAGAGCCTCTTTCATTTGAGAGCAAGCTCTGCTACGAGGGGACATGGGATGAGGGTGAAAGGGGATAGACTCAGGAGTAATATATGGAATATTTCTTTACGAAAAGAGTGATAGATCTGTGGAATAGTCTCCCAGTGGAGTTGGTAGAGATGAGGACAGTATCTGAATTCAAAGAAACATGGGACAAACATAGAGGATCTCTAAAGGAAAAAAAGGAGACTATTGTAGTGGTTGATATGGAAGGACAAACTAGATAGGCCATGTGGTCTTTTTCTTTTGTCACGTTTCTATGTTTCTAAAACTGGTTAAATAAATAAATAACTATGGAGAAAGAGAAGACCAGAAAATGTGATAAGATACAATCATAAACCAAGAAAATACAGTAGAAAGATACCTGCAGCCCCTGTTTAAGGATGGTCCATATTCATCCGCTTAAGTGAGACAGGAGGTCAATCAATACCAGGTTAAATTTGCATACCACCCCCCACCCCACCCCCAGATTTCTCCTCTAACCCAGGTAAGGGTTCTCCAATGGGGGAAGGGGGTAAGAGTCTTCTATTCTTTACGCCCAGAAACTAACTCTGTCATGGTAAATACTGCTCAGGCAAAGTCTACAATAGTGTTCCATCATAGCTTTACTCTGTACAAGTATCTTGTAAATATAGCCACTCACAGGGATTGGTCTTTTGTCCCTTTCTTTTTAATATTTTTATAAGCAGAAGTTCTGTTGGAAAAAGTTTGCCTCTTTGCAGATCATAACAAAATCTCTGGAAGGTGTGGATAACACGTGGAGAGATCTAGTGAAGCTTGATGAATGGTTGAGAATTTGGCAGCTAAGATTTAATGCTAAAAAATGCAAAGCCATGCATTTAGGCTGCAAAAACCCAAGGGAGTAGTAGTACAGTATAGGGGGTAAAGTACTTCAATGCACGAATGACAAACAGAACCTGGGAGTGATCATACTGGACGATCTTAAACTGGATAAATCAGTAGAAAAGGTGATGGCAAAAGCCAGAATGCTTGGGCGCATAGGGAGAAGAATGGCCAGCAGGATAAAAAGGTGACAGTGCTTTGGTATAAGTCTATAATGAGATCTCATTTGGAGTACTGTGTACAATTCTGGAGACCACACTTTCAAAAGGATATAAACAGGAAGGAGTAGGTCCAGAGATCAGGTACTAAAATGGTCAGTGGTCTTTGTCATAAGGCATTTGGGGATAATCTTAAAGATCTCAATATGTATACTTTGGAGGAAAGATAGGAGAGGGGAGATATGCGATATTTAACTATCTCTGTGGTACAAATGCACAGGAGGGGAGCCTCTTTCAGTTGAAAGAATGAGGGGGCATAGGATGAAGATGAAAGGGAACAGACTTGGGAATAATCTGAGGAAATATTTCTTTATGGAAAGGGTGGAAAATACATGGAACAGCCTCCCAGTGGAAGAAGTGGAGACCACAACTGTATCTGAATTCAAGAGAGCATGGGACGAGTACAGAGGAACTTGAAGGGAGAGGAAGGGATTGTAGAACGTAATAGTTCTTATGAATGGGCAGACTGAATAAGTCACATGGGGCCCGATAGTGAGATGTGCACATTTTGGAAGGGCTAGGTGCCTCATTGGTGCATAGCCCTCCCTGCCAACTTCTGACCCAGATATTCAATGCTGCGGTGATGGCATTGAATATCCGGTGATCGCCGCAGACACAGGAAGCGCAGAGACTAACCATGCAGCAGCGATATTGGATACTGTCTGCTTAGCTCCTGGAGAGTCACCGCTTCCACTCCTCCCCGGAATGCCCCCGATATGTCCCGATGCTAACTGGATAGCATCAGGGCACACAGGAGACTTAGAAGGGGATATTCAATGACATTAGCCATGTAAGTGTCGTTTAATATCCCCATTTGAGGCATTTACACAGTTTACTGGGCTGTAAACCGTGTACAAGCCTTTCAAAAATCAGGCCCATGGTCTTTAGAAAGGTCTGTATTCCTAATTCACAAATGTTCACTGTGGTTTGTCTGCCTGTGCTTTCCTGTCTGTGGAAATGGAAAATCTCCTTTTCCTTGTGAAATTTCATTGCTTCATACCTGGGACCCTTGATGTGCTCCTCCTGACTCTCCTCATACATCTCACAACCCTCTTCCTCTGCACATGGAGATCTTATGGATGTCTCCCTTTAGGTCTCCTCTGTTCAGGCTCCCTTTATAACAGCTGTTTTCCTCCTTATTCTGTTAGTCAGGAACCACTTATACAATCTATAAACTCCTCTCGTACTTGTAGACTTGATTTAGGCCCCAATTTCAGCACACAATCAGCATGTCATGCTAAAGGTTAGCGCAGGGCACGGTGCTAAAAAACCCATGCTAGCAAATTAGCATGTAAATGGGTAGAGACAGGGTAGTTAGGGGCAGAACATGGGTATCAATAGTGCATCACAGTTAGCATGGGTGTAATGGGCATGCGCCAAACACAATTATTGCAATTAGCATGAGTGAACTTTATGTCACCTCAATGTGTGGCGTTTGGTGCACCCACATGCCAGGTTACCATGGTGTCACACATTAGTAATGCACTAGCACAAGGGGAATAGATGTGCATGTTTCGCAGCCCGACCATGCATTACCAGTGCTCCTTAATGGTGGAAGGAGGACAATCAGCGGGACACTGTGATACCTGGGTACAAACTATATCGTACTGACAGAGCACACCAAATTGGTGGACGGGTTGCACTGTATGTTAGAGAGGGCATTGAGTCGCAAAGGATTAAAGTTTTGCAGGAAACAAAATTCACTGTAGAATCTCTATGGATTGAAATTCCATGTAAAAAAAGGGAAGGGGAAGGCGATGGCAGTGAGAGTGCCTGGTCAGAATGAACAAATGGATGATAAAATGCTCAAAGAAATCAGAGAAGCTAACAAAAGTTACAACACAGTAATAATAATGGGTGATTTCAATTACCCTGGTATTGACTGGGTCAGAGTCATGGCAGGACATGCTAGGGAGATAACATTTCTAGATGAAATAAATGACTGCTTCTTGGAGCAGCTGGTTCATAAACCAACAAGAGGGGAAGCCATTTTGGACCTAGTCCTTAGTGGAACACAAGATCTGGTATAAGAGATAAGGGTGTTGGGGCCACTTGGCAATAGTGATCATAGCATGATCGCGTTTGATTTAATAAATGGTGGAGGAAGGGTAAGAAAATCCACTGTACTACCTTTTAACTTTTAAAAGGGAGACTGATAAAATGAGGAAAATAGTTAAGAAAATACCAAAAGGAGCCGTTGCAAAGGTTAAAGATTTACATCAAGCTTGGGTATTGTTTAAAAATACTATCTTGGAAGCCCAGATTTTCCATGCTTTAAGAAAAGTGGAAGGAAGTACAAAAAACTGCCAGCATGGTTTAAAGGTGAGGTCAGAGAGGCTGTTGTTGCCAAATGTCCAAAGGTAAGGGCGACAAAGATAAGGGTCCCCTGTAATAGGGGCACCAAAATTTTCAAAAACACTAATGCATACCCATGATGCAATGTGTACTGTTGAACAGGTAGTAGAGAGGATGAATGTCCACTTGAAGCCACTGACGGTGGGTCTGTTTAGATGACCATGGTGGAAATCACTGAGATTGCCCCAGAATGCAATATACCATATGATGGTAGTTATGTCCCAACTTACATGTTGATATTTGCAATTTGGAACCCCATACAGTTGTGTGCAGGGCCTAGGCAGTGCTCCACAGGGCATGTGGGGGACTGAGACATGGTCAGAATGATGCAGCTGCAATAGCAGTGGTAGTAATGCCCACTGTGCATCAACACACTGCTGGCTGTGATGGCCAGCCTAGGAGATGCACATTCTACCTGAGGGGCATGGCGTCAGTGGGTACAGCATGGAGACATGTAGGATCAGAAACCTCTAACATCCTAGAATACATTATGCATGTGAATTTCCCAAATCATTCCCTGTATCTAAGGACTGGGGCGGCTGAAGAGTGCCTGCATAAGCCCCGCAGAACACATATCCACATATATGCTAACCCGTGAATGCAGCGCTGGGTGCAAACGGTTACCATGTCCGCTATAGGCATGTCCCTGGGCAGGACGTGCATGTAATGCAACTGTAGCATGCTATTTGACCAGGGGAACCCATGTCCATACCGTGGGCCTGTCCAAGACTCCCCCTCGGACTGCCCATATCCTCACTCTGGGGAATGTTAACATGGTACGCTGCCTGACAGCAATGTGATGGAGAAGAGGGCAAACCCATGTGAATGACACTCCACATATGTCACTGCTGCTTCTGTGATGTGGGTACAATTCTGAAACAACCCCCCAAACATGTCTGAGAAGATGTGTGCTACCAGGCATACATGACGTATATAACAAATAAATGGACAAAGAGGATGTACAGAGATTGAGCTGTGCCCCACAACTATGAATTGTGTCACCATGATCATGTTACCAAGTATGTTATCCCATGGGAGCAGGCCTGAAATATGCAGATAACAACTGCCAACAGTAGATGGACGCCCAATGTCTAAACTCCCAGCCATGGTCTCAGAGAACGATGCATACCAGAGCTATTACATGGATATGTGACACAGCTGGAGAGATGTCCAAGGTGTGACTGCAGTGAACCAATGTAGAGTGGCAGTTTGTGGCTACCACATGTGGACACATACAGTAAAGTCTAGTAGGAGGGAATCCCACCCATGCACCATTCACATTGTGTCATTGTGGACTGACATATTTGCAGGTATAAGATATGTAATGTCTGTGTCCTGAACACACCAATGGCCCCCTAGGTGTAACCTATGCATGGTCAGGGTGAATGAGAGCTGCGGATGCAAAGAGCTAGTATGAGAGATGGCCTGACACAGCACATGGCTGACCAGACCCAACACCGTAGGTCCATGGAAATGCCAGTGGCCAGAGGTATGGGACTGGATGCTGGACAAGGCACCACGAGACCCAGCTACCTGTCTATGAGAGGCCAAACCTGTCAACTATGATAGTGTGATGCCATCAATGCGGGCTATAGTTACAGGCAGCTATGCACACCACATAATGGATGTGTAATGCACTGGAAACAGCATGGCTGTCCCCAAAGACAATGAGGTCCCAACTGGAGGGTGTGCCTGGGCACTGTGTGTATTTCTAGTGCCCCTGTCCAGTGCCTGCCCCCCCTGGGTGGTGGTAGATGGGTCTGCATGGCACACCACCATGTTCAGGCCTGCTGCCGCCATCCTGGTCAACTGCCTTGACACCCGCTACATGCACAGGGCCACTGTGCCTGCTGCAGGGAATTGGGTCATGACACATATGGAGAGTGTGTGTGAGGCAGCTGGGACCAACCCCCAGACAGACAGGAATACCATGTCCATGTATGTGGGGGGGGTTCCATGTGCATACCCCACCATGGTAGCAGTGGGCAGGCTGCCACCCCCACAGGTGCCCAGCTGCCCCCCCCCCCCATGGCCAGGAGGGTCATCACACAGGGCCCCAGATTCATGGGGGGAGCCAACACCACCTGACAAGTGGACTCACCACCATGCATTGCACCATGCCTCCCAGTCCCAGGGTGTCTGTGCATATGCCCACCTAGCAGCCATCCACCATTGATGTGGTGCCCCTTGAAGCGCACATGGATCCCTGACCAGCTCAGGACATAGGCATCATGGCAGGAAACTGAGTTCCTGGTGCATACATCTGTAATCTCCCCATTCGCATTGCAGACTACCTGCACATTGACAGAGTGGAATACCTTGTGGTTGTGGTACGCAGCCTCACTCTGTCATGGTGGCCAGAGGGTGATGTGTGTGCCATCCACCACACCTAGGACTGACAGGTATCCTGCCACAGTGTATAATTCCTGCATAGTCCTGTGCTGGTCCTGCTGCATTGATGGGAAGCAGATGTTCTGCACCATGGACCGGTTTCATGGTGCCCAGAAACTGGGTGAGGCACCAAGAAATCGCAGACTGGCTGAGTCCCCCCACAGCCAAGAGCACTGTCTGAAATGATCCCATCACCAGGAAGGCCAGTACTGTTGTCACCTTCAGGTGCACTTGAATCAAATCACCCCTCTGCATGGGGTTTTCTAGCCATGGCTCAAGCTGCTGGTAGAGGTCATGTATGGCAGCCTTGCTAAAACGGTACCTTGCCACACATACTGCATTGCTCATGACCATGTACTGGACCCTCTGCCATGGGACATGAGCATGGGGATGCCTGCGACCCATGTCCTGTCCATCATGGTTGCAGCTGTGCAGCAGTGACAGAGCATACCAGCCCTGGATGTCCTCTATGTTGTTCTCATCCAGCCAGCTGGCTACATAATAATTAGTGGCCATTGCACACAAAGTAGAGTATCACAGAGAGCTTCAGGTGGCACCATCACTGTCATGCACTGTGTCGGTCCAGTCGCAAAGCAGTTGGGGCATGCACAGATATATACACAGTACATGCACAGAGGTGCATGTTCACAGCCATGCTCACACGTGGTGACATACAGGCGAGCATGTGCATGCACATCCACAAAGTTTGCATGTGGCCTAGCCTGACCTCATCATGTTCCCTATTGCTGAAATACCGTGCCTGCTCCCCTCTGCAGCTGCTGACCATTCATTCACATTCCTCTTCACTGTGCCGGCTGTGGGAGACAAACCACTGACCCTCTGCATGCCATGCACATGCCATCCCCTCTACTCTGTGCAGCTTTGGGGATGTGTGGGTACAGATACGTGTGCACAAAGGTGTGGTCATGTCAGCACTGGGACATTTGCATTGGCATGTCCCAGTGTGAACACAGGGTGCTGGGACTGCTGCCTGTGCTCAGGGCATGTGCCCCCAATACCCTAGCAAGATCAGTTGCCTGCCTGTGACATTACTCACAGTGGTGCTCCACTATGGCCCACTGGTATGTGGGCTGCCCCTGCATCTGGGCATGGTAGGTTCTGGGCCCATTTCACCACTGTTTTTGCAGACATGTGCCAGGTGTGCGGTGACTGCTCAGCCATATAACATGCCCCCCTGAATCCACGTATGGTGTGACGTGTTCAAGGGCATTTACCGATCTTGCCCTGCATGGGCACTCCTATGTCTGGACATGGGCATCCATTGCATGGCACCCATGGCTGATGTACCAGGGATGCACATATCACATGGTCCATCTGTCCCTTGGCTACCTGGCACCCACCCATTTCCCACTGCAGGTGGCGCACACCTGTGGGCTAGCATGGGGATATGGGACATGCACATGGTATGCCACATATATATGGTATCCCCAGCATGGCACTATCCATCCATCCTGGCTGCACCACACCTGTGGGCCACAGGCTGTTCTGCTACCACATGTTCATGGCTCCCCCACCCCTGTGGCCCCCAAACTGCCTGGGTGTTTGCTCTGTCTCCTGTTACTATGGTGGCCAGTCACCTGGTTATATGCCTCAGATATGCATTATAACCATTTATTTTGGCGTGCAGCACAGCATTCCCCCTGTGGCATGGCGCATATATCCAGGACCATTGATGACCAGCATCGCTTTGGCCAACAGACAGATACGCACACAAGGCACACATGTTGAACTGCATAATGCTTTATTTTCCCAGCCAACATGCATGGGGCAGACAGGCCAACAGGTGTGCCCACTGGCACCCAGCCCCACCTTTGCAACACCTACCAGGCCATTAACAGTGGCAGCCAGTCTGCCTTGGTGGCTGTCACTGCACCAACAGCCACTGGTGCCGACCATGCGCTTAGTGCTACTGCTGCCCCTGGGCACCTCCCAGATGGTGTGGCCCCCTCAGTGCCCCACAGGGCTGTCTGCTGTGTAACTGGGGGTGGTATGTGGAGTTGCAGATGGGCCTCCAGCAGCAGGGGAAGGCCCCTGAGTTTACCCCTTAGTCCCCGCACCTCACCTCTGAGACCCTCCACATGGTGCGAGAGGTGTGAGAAGGGCCTGGGCAGTCATGCAAGGCTGCATGCCAGCACATACTCCAGATGGGCCAGGGCTGGCATGTCCTCAGGGTTTCCAGCTGCCTCCTGGGCCCACTCATCAGGTCTCAGATAGAGGCGAGCTACGTGGCCACTGACATGGGCACGCCACTCCCACATGGACATGGATGATGGCACCTCGGCAGTATCGCCACCCTTGTCACTGATGTGATCCCGTGCTGCCACTGCCTCCTGGCAACCCCAGCTTCCATAACCTGGGCCCTCTACTGCCTCCTCACCATCCTCATCCCCCTCTAGCTGCACTATCATATCCCTCCCCACACCCCTGCTCATATCCCACATCCACTTTGCCCACCCACCCTCGCCCGCACCAACACCCTGCCTCCCCTCCATCCACACACACTCACTCCCCCCTGCTGCCACTCATGCATCCCACTCACGCTCCCCCTGCATGCACTCTGAGCCCTCTCCTTCACTGCCCCTCTCCTGCCACAAACACACCTCCACATGCTCCCCCTGCATGCACACAGATACCTCACCACCACCTTCCAATCACTCACCCTCCTGCATGCACTCAGCTGCAACACCCTCCCCACCCCTGCCTGTCCCCTCAGTCTGTGTCGCTACAGCCGCACCCAACACACTCCATGGGGCTTCCCCAGCTGCCCACCCTGCCATGCCACATGCACCCTCCACCAGGAACTGGAGGATGAGGGTCCAGAAGTTGCCCCCTGTCTCCAGGGCTTCTGCACATGGCACCTGTGGGACCTGACCACTGCCTTGCTGCATACTATCCCCCAGGAGTACTATGGGAGATAGGCCCCCCTGCTCAATGCCATCAGCTCTGCCCCCTTCAGGGGGTGAAGGGGGAGAATGTTGCCTTCCCTGCCAGCCCCTCATCATTCTCCTCTTCATCCACAGATGGTGTTGGGCTGGACAGGAGGATAGGGCTTTGGTGTGCACTGCTGCTGCCCCCACTGCTGTTTGTGCTGCTGCTCCCACTGGGGCTGGGGGGTGTATCTGCGTCGATGCCCTCCATGGTGTCAGGGGTGTAGCTATCTGAGGACAGGGATGGAGAGTCCTCCTTCCGCTCTGCTGCCACTGTGGGGGAAGGAGGTCATGGTTAGCTTCATGACTGTGGTTGCTGGGGGGCCAGCCACACACAGAGGGTGTTCTAGCACATCCCATCTCTGCAGTGGGTGGGGCAGTGTGGGCCGGAACTATGCGTTGTGGGACCCTGGATTGGGGGGATGCTGTTTCTGTGGAGTCCATGTCACAGTGGTATCTGCTCTTAGTGTGTTGGCCCACCTCTATGTTGGGGGGGGCCTGTTGGCCTGCTGCTCGGACAGGGTATCTGCATGGCTACTCACCCTGCTCCTCCTACAGCTGCTGCCAGATATGCCGTATCAGACATGGGCATGTGCAGCGGATTGAGCAGTACCCCACATGGTAGGCCTCTGTGTCACGCAGGATCCGGAAAAATCTGTGGAGTAGAGACACAACTCATCATACACCCGTGCCATAGTACAGACCGGCCTACTCTATGCGGTAGTTCTGCTGGTTCTCTGCACATGCCAATCATGTGCTGTGTCCCCATCTGCATTCAGTAGCACATCATCCTGCCATGCCATGCCGGGGAGGGAAGGTGGAGCAGCAGCTGGTCATTGCATTTGGTGTACATGCACAGGGACATGTTCCCTCACCTCCAAGGGCTTGGGAGCACTGACAGCTGTAGCCTGATGGTTCTGGCCCTGAACTGCAGTGCTTGGGGTCCTGGGTTTTCCTCCCGCCTGGACTGCTTCATTTTGCACCTCTACCATTCACATTGGGCCTCCCCTCTGACTTGCCATGCTCTCTCTTTTCCGACTATCTGGGAGCACTGACAGCTGTAGCCTCATGATTCTGAACCACAGTGCTTGGGATCCTGGGTTTGTCTCCCACCTCGGGCCATGTACAGGGCCCTTTTATTTGGCTTCCTCAGGGGGCATCTGTGTAACCTGGGGATGTGGCTGACATTCTGGGGCTGCTATATGTGTCTCTTCCATCTGTCTCTGTCTCCCCCTGTGCCTTCACTGTGGGCCTGCGTGCATCCTGTTCTGCCTTGTTTCCTGGGCCCCTGCTGTTGGGCTGCTCTGTCTGTGCTGTTCTGTGCTGTCCTATCACTGTGCAGCCTGCCAGCTTTCTGTCTGGCCAGAATGCTACCAATGAAAAAGGTCACAAAAAACATGAATTGTCAGAATGTTGAAAAAGTGAGGAGAAAATTTGTACTTCAACTCACTCAACGACACGCTCCTTTTTAATCATTTTTATTCAAATTCGTGTTCGTATTTTTAATGCTTGAAAGATAAAAGAAATTCTAACACTTATCTAATAAGCACAAAATGCACCAAGCATTTCAGAGCCTCTTTCAGAATCGGTCTCTATATCAACAGGCTCAACTTTATCTACCTGTTTATTCACACTTTCAAAAATAATACAGCAGATGAGTGAGACAAGACTTTCCTTGGTTAAATCCATGTTGGATTTGTCCCATTAAACCATGACTATTTATACTGTAATGATCAGCCAGATAAAACCTGAGGTGGGAACCACTTTGGGATAGTACAGGGGCCTATTCAGCCACAGGGAAGCCCTAAAGTCCGCAGATCCAGGAAAAACCTGACAGGGCCTCCAAAGATGGAAGGCTCAGGCTATGATACCAACCAGTCTGCCAGGACACAGCAGGTTTTTGATCAAGCCCAGTATCCCTGGCTTACCAGCAATGATGGGATCCGAACCGGTTCGTCCCCCCTGTGATCAAGGAGTGTGGCTGGAAGCACCGAATGCCTTGACCACTGCCATGCACCTGACACTGGACTGACGGCATTGAGGGCATCTCTTGATGCCATCAATTGAGTGTCAGGCAGGGGGATTCCTGATGCCACAGCACCGGCATTGCAATGCCGTGTTCGGCCCGGTTTGGGGAACGTGAGCCCTGGCAGGAACCTGTTTGCCCAATCCAGGCCAAACCGGCTGAATCCCACCACTGCTTTCTAGGCAATATTCCCTAGAACTGAAAGGAGGCTCAAAGGGGGGTTACCTGCTCCTGTCCATGAAAATATCCCAAGCGATCAAACTGGGGTGGGGGGAAGAGCAGACGAGGAAGAGCCAATGGAAGCTGTGGAATTTGAAGAGCTCCTGAACCTATGGATGTACTTTTCTTGAAGCAACTGTCTAATCAGCCCGTGGGGGAGGTTCAGGTGAATAAAACACAGTCTAAAAGAAGAGAGGGAGAGAGGGCTGCTAACACAGCTGCTAGGTTATCAAATACCAAAAATTATCGAATCTCCCCTTCAAAACAAAATATTATGATATTTATTACTTTTTGTCGGATAGAGCCGAGGGAAGTTGAGACATTACTCTAACTCCACCAGACGGCTGTATCCATTTTCTTATATAATCTTAAGTGTTACGTTTAAAAAACTTAACTTAGTCGCCTCCAGAGAGTCCTTTATAAAGCAGCATAACACGATCCACTCCTAGTGTAGCACGACGTGCACGTTTCGGGACCAATTCCCTGTATCAAGTGCAGTATCCATAAACTGTGTTAACCGCCAAAAGTCGCCAAGTTCTCATGCTTGGTATGTTTTTATGGGGATTATTTTATTGGCTAACTGCAAACAGCCATCAACTGAACCATCCAATCAGGAGGTCGGGGCACCCCACTGCAACAGGGGAACCCCACCACATCATGGAAAACATCACATAAGGCTTGCCCAATCCACTTCTTGATTTAATCCAAAGGGAGTTACCGTGTTCAGCTTAAAGATCCAAGCTTGCTCACGTCACTGCAGTACAGCTACACGATCACCCCCTCGAGGGTCCAAGGAGACGTGATCGATTACAAACCAGAGAAGCTCAGAAAACTCATGATTATGTAATAAACAATGATCCACTATCGGGGCAGACATCACCTTATTTCTTACCCGAGACGCATGTTCCCCGAGACGGTTCTGTACTGCCCGAGTTGTTCTACCCACATACAACAAAGGGTAAGGGCATTGTAAGACATACACCACATACGATGACTCACAATCTGTGTTCCATTTTCGATAAAAATTCCATCCCGTAACGGGATGTGACCATTCATGTCCCTGCAATGTTGCAAAACAATGATCACATTTCCCGCAGCAAATGTGCCCAAAAACCTGTCCGGGTGGTAATGGTGGGTGATCAACTGTAGCGGTAGATCGAACTAATAGATCACCAATATTAGATCCGCGAGCAAACGCTATCCGCAAGGGTTTTTCAAAACACGGAAATGAACCCAAAATGTGCCAATGTTTCTTCATTATTTTGACCAAATCCATACTCAAATTGGAATAAGGTAATACCCCTATTATGGTCTCATATTGTGGCTCATCACGACTTCCAGAAAAGGCATCATCCAATAGCCATTCTCGATGTACGTGAGAAGCCCGGAGATATGCCGTACGTATCACCCGCTTGGGGTAACCTCGCTGAGACAACCGTACACAAAGATCCCTCGCATGATGATGAAAATCAATCTTTGAAGAACAGAGATGTCTCAGTCGGAGGAATTGACCAAAAGGGAGACCTTTTCGTAAGGGCCCAGGATGAAAGCTGTTGTAATGCAACAAACTATTTGCCTTGGTAAAAAACGGGTTACATTTGAATTTTCGTCAGAAGATACTGACGATAGTGAAGTGGCATCAGACACTGGTCGGGTGTCGAATCCGGGCAGATCTCAGGATTTTCGGCGGGGTCAACCCCCGGGGGGGGGGCATTCCCGGCAAGATTACCAAACAGAAGATTGGGATCCACCAGTGACACGTCAACGATCCCGGCGGCAAATCAGTCAATAGTAGTACCTCTACCAGGGTGCATTTTAACCCTGGCACAGGACAATTTATTGCATTTGGGATTAACTTTTGTTCCAACGAGTTGACATGATCCTTTTGATACCCATCTTTGTTTACAGAAGTTTTTTCAGAAGTTGAGAATTATTCATTATTTTTCGGATAAACCAATGACTTTTGATGACTCTGTAGTGTTCCCAAAATCTACATGGGTACCACCCGACACACCTGATCCTTTAATTCTCGACTTTCAGAGTTTGGTGATGCAGGATCTATTGACCTTAGAAAGGACAGCAGGAGCAAAATGGTCTAATTTGGATAAAAGTGGGTGTATGTCTTACAATGTCCTTGCCCCTTGTTGTATGTGGGTAGAACAACTCGGGCGGTACGGATCCGTCTCGGGGAACATGCGTCTCGGGTAAGAAATAAGGTGATATCTGCCCCGATAATGGATCATTGTTTATCACATAATCATGAGTTTTCTGAGCTTCTCTGGTTTGTAATCGATCACGTCCCCTTGAACCCTCGAAGGGGTGATCGTGTTGCTGTACTGCAGCGACGTGAGCAAGCTTGGATCTTTAAGCTGAACATGGTAACTCCCTTTGGATTAAATCAAGAAGTGGATTGGGTAAGCCTTATGTGATGTTTTTCCATGACGTGGTGGGGTTCCCCTGTTGCAGTGGGGTGCCCCGACCTCCTGATTGGATGGTTCAGGTGATGGCTGTTTGCAGTTAGCCAATAAAATAATCCCCATAAAAACATACCGAGCATGAGAACTCGGCGACTTTTGGCAGTTAACACAGTTTATGGATACTGCACTTGATACAGGGAATTGGTCCAGAAATGTGCACGTCATGCTACACTAGGAGTGGATCGTGTTATGCTCCTTTATAAAGGACTCTCTGGAGGCGACTAAGTTAAGTTTTTTAAACGTAACACTTAAGATTATATTTAAAAAATGGATACAGCCGGCTGGTGGAGTTAGAGTAATGTCTCAACTTCCCTCGGCTCTATCCGACAAAAAGTAATAAATATCA
Organism: Ichthyophis bannanicus; assembly: GCA_033557465.1. Lineage (NCBI taxonomy): Eukaryota > Metazoa > Chordata > Amphibia > Gymnophiona > Ichthyophiidae > Ichthyophis > Ichthyophis bannanicus. Next base: position 554,838,671 of record CM066033.1, read on the forward strand.
TAATATTTTGTTTTGAGGGGGAGATTCGATAATTTTTGGTATTTGAACACAGCTGCTAGAGCTGTGGGATTCAAAGGCACCACTGCTAACGTGGGAAAGACTGTTTGGTTGTTGTAGGGGAAGGGACAAGCACCTTATACCTGAGGACTTCCACAGGAGTTGTACAGAGACGTTTCCTTGTGCTTTTATGGAACTGCATATTTATTTATTTATTTATTTATTTAACAGTTATTTATATACCGCTCTTTCCCTTGTTTCAAGTGCGGTTTACATGTAACAGTAGGTTAATTGGTATGAGATATACCAGGACATTTTACATAGAACAGATAATTATAAATTACAAGGAAAATTGTAACATTACAAGTATAACATATTAGAACATATATACATTGCTAGTTAAATTATTAATCATCATGTAAATGAGTGTGTAGTATGGTTAAATTAGTGTATTAGTGTCGTTTATTTTTGAAAATAGGGTATATAATATTAAAAATAAATGTTAGCCTGTATCCCTTTGAGAATTCTGTTTTGGGAGTGTATTATAGTGTAATGTAAATAAGTGAGTTTTTAATTTTTTTTTAAATTCTTTTATGTCAGACAGTAGGCGAATGTTGTCAGGTAAATTGTTCCAGAGTATTGGAGCAGAGTGTGAGAAAGCTCTCTTATTGATTTGTTTTCTGGCTTTTGTAAAATCTTTTGGTATTGTTAAAGTATTTATGTTTCTGCTCCTTTGAGATCGTTTATCAATGTCAATGTTAATCAGTGTATTTAGTGCAGATGGTGCAAGTTTATTTATAAGTTTAAATGTAGTGACAAGAATTTTATATTTGATTCGGGAGTAAATTGGTAGCCAATGAAGTTCAGCTAAAATTGGTGTAATATGTTCAAGTGGGCTTATATTCATAATCGTTCTAGCAGCTAGGTTCTGAGTTATTTGTATCTTTTTAATATTTTGTTTCGAAATACCATTAAGTATTGTATTTGCAAAATCGAAATGTGGGGTAATAATAGCATGGATTATGTTAATAAAATCTTGTAGAAGAATCAAAGGTCTTAGTTGTTTTAGTGTTTTGAGTTTGTAATGTATATTTTTAGTTAAATATTTTATATGTGAATCCATATTTAGATTATTGTCAAGTATCACACCTAAATATTTTACTTCTTTTTTTATATTAATTTCATGAGTATCTAGTGTAATCGTGTTTGGGGGTATATATGTTTGATTTTTAGTGATAAATAAAATATCTGTTTTAGTAAAGTTGATAAGTAGATTTTGTTCTTTGAGCCACTCAGTTAGTTCATTAAAACATTCTGTTATTTTTTGGAGAGGTGGGTGTGGGATTTCAAATGGGAGGTAGAACATTATATCATCGGCGTAAATATGATAAAAGACATTGTGGCGTTTAAAGATGTTACAAACTGGTTGTAAGTAAATGTTAAATAATAGTGCAGATAAAGCAGATCCCTGCGGAAGACCTTGAGTTTGTTTGAAGGTGTTAGATATTTGGGTGTGGATTCTTACATTTTGGGTTCTGTTTGATAGATAGGATTTGAACCAATTATAAACAGTAGATGTTATACCAATATGTGTGCTTAGCTTTGTTTTGTACTTTTTCTTTTCCTGTGGAAGTAAAGGCATAACATGGCATTGTTGTTAAGGCAAGCAAAGTGTTCTGAGTGCTGACCTGAGTACTGTGGGATGAAAGAGGTGGGAAGGGGGATTTTAGTGTGAACTCCCGCAATTGGAACACTCTCCTAATAGTTGCTGCATTAAGAAAGCTGCTTGTTGGGGACTCTTACAAAACTACCATCAGAAATGAAGTGGAGTGTTCAAGTGCAGAGCCAGTGAAATGAGTGACCTGGAGGCCCTGCCCTATATTTGACATTACAATATATTTAGTAATTTTATTCTTTAAAATGGTTTCTGCCAGTCTGTAGTCTTCCAGATTAGCCATGGAACTCTTTTTCAAAATTGGTGTTACATTGGCCACTCTCCCATCTTCAGATATTACAGATGATTTTAATGATAGTCTGCAATCTCATTTTTTAGTTCTTTCAGCACCCTGGGATGTATACCATCCAGACCAAGTGATTTGCTACTCTTCAGCTTATCAAATAGTTGTAATACATCTTCCTGGTTTATCGAGATGTGTTTCAATTCCTCCAATGCATCTTTAAATATCAATTCTGGCAAGGGTAACTTCACTATGTCTTCTTCAGTAAATACTGAAGCAAAGAATTCATTCAGTTTCTCTGCTATGGCCCTGTTCTTCCTTATTTCAACTTTTACCCCTCTATCATCTAATGGTACAACTGACTATCACAGTTTTTTTACGATGAATATACTTGAAAATGTTTTTATTGTGAGTTTTTCCTTCCACATTAAGCTTCCTTTCAAATTCTCTCTTTGCCTGCCTTATCACAGCAGATAAAGACCAGCATGGTCCATCTAGTCTGCCCAGCAAGGTGGCAATAGTAGGTGCACCTGCAGCTCCATATAGGTCACCCTCCCCATGCCTTTGCTTAGGGGTGTACCTAGCTTTTGTTCTTTCCTGTTTTCCTCATTTGGCTCCTTTTTCCATATTCTGAAAGATGCTATTTTGCCTCTCTGACTCACCATTTGGCCTTCCTTTCACCTTTCTTAGAGCATAGAATACATCTGGTCTGGGCTTCCAAGATAGTTTTTTTAAACAACACCAAAGCTTCATATAAACCTTTAACATTTGCAGCTCTTCCTTTTAGTTTTTTGTTAACCATTTTCCTCAGTTTATCATAGTCTCCCTTTTCAAAGTTAAATGCTAGTGATGTGGAATTTCCTTGTTGTCCTCCCTCTATTTATTAAATCAAATGCGATCGTGTTATGATAACTATTGCCAAGTGGCCCCAACACACTCAGCTAAGGCTTTCAAACTTTATCATTGCCTGTCTTTTGATAAACTTTACCTGTTACATATAGTTTTTTAGAGATCTTCAGCCTGCCTACTTCCTTTGCATAGCCTTTAAATCAGATATCTAAGTGTGCCCTCAGCTCAGTGAAGGCCTACTGGCCAGGGTCACATGTGATATATAACAACTTGGAACAGAAATATACATTGATTTAGACTTACAGTTAGACCTGGTCTTCTGCTTAAGTCTCCTACTTAATTTTTCAAGCAAGGGTATAATTTTAAGGCTACAGGGACCTTTGCTTAGTAGGCTGATACATAACAGACAGCTGAGTCAGAATGTCGTGCTTTCAATGCAATAACTGTGGTGCTTTCATTTCAAGAAGAATCATTTGTATCCTAAGAGCTTCTCCAGTATGCCTCAAATTATCTGCTATGCATAAAAAATTGACTCTACTAAGGGAAGAATTAGCTGCATTTAAACACACTTCCTCTAGGTTACAAACTGAACAAAATCCACCATCACTTCCACAAAGAATCAAACAGCCCAGGAACAAATGGATCACAGTGGGCTCTCGTGGGTTGCGAGCTGTAACGCAGAGACACACTAAACATCAAGTAATATCCCTGCATAATGCCTTCTCTGCCTGGGATAATGAGGGTGTCCAATCGATGGAAACTGATGTGCCCTTAAATAATAGACTTAATGCAAAATCTACTGATAATGTACCAAATAGGAAGAAAAAAATCACAAAACTACAACTCATTGGAGATTCCATCATCAGAGGCACCAACTAGGGAACACAGTTCAAAGGAGAGAGGATGGTCAGATACCTCCCAGGCTCTTCAGCCAGCAAGAATACAAACCACATTGTTGGTATAGTTAGTGCAGAAAGTGAGCGCTCCAAAACTGATATTGTCATCCACTTGGATACAAATGACCTGACTAGAAACAGTGCCTCTGCAGTTCAAAGGAACTTCCAGACTCTGGGAGAGAAACTCAAGCCCATTACTAACACTATAGTGTAGCAGCAGATAAACATGCAATAAATAAAACCAGGAGTCGTTTCAAGGATCCAAGCCAGTTTAATGTGCACATGGCTCAAGCAATAAGCAATTTCAAAATGGCTGAGCAATGGTTTCTAGCAAAACAACAACTTTTATACCGTTCTTCTCCATTCTAGACATAGGCAAACTTTTCATTGGTCCCAGTAACCCCTCTCACCCATCTATTTGTCCCGGTACTGATATGGCTACCCAATCGGGACTCTGGTCTGGGCTCAGCACCTGCTCACCCCCCCTCTAGTCCCAATTACAATGGTCAGTGTCTCTAACTTGTTACATCTCTCCTCCAAGGTCGCTCAGCTTGTTAAAACATATGGGAAAGCAGGGCACTGTAACCTTGCTTTTTGCAGAGTTAATTAATTCTATAGAAGCTGTGCTCTCTTATCAGTACCAATTAGAGCTGTTTTCTGTCTTTTATAAGTTTCGTTTCTGCTTAGCTATGTTCAGTTAAGCTGAGTTAAGTTTCAATTCTATGGTGTCATCATTCAGGGGGGTTTTCATTCCTCTGGGCCCTACTACAGGCTTCAGTTACAGGTCAAGCTGCTCAGGCCTGTCTGCTCACTTCAGACACCATGGATCACAGGCCTTCGCCTACCACATTCCCCCCTTTGATTAATCTCACCCGCATGTTAATAAGGTGTGAGAATCAAATCACATAATACTAGGTAAAGGTATCACTCTGTGGTATAGGGTAGTAAGTTCACATAGCTAGTATCTTTGTAGCTGCCTTATGCGCTACAGTGTTATTAATAACTGAAGTTATCATTCGCAAGCAAAGTGGCAAGAAACAAGGGAGCAACAAGCAGATAGTCAAAGTCCATAGTTTGGCAAGAGTGGGAAAAAGAACTAAAGGATTAGAAGGTTCAGTTGCATCTTTGTTGTGCTGTCGTAAAGCTTCTGATTTAGACAGACCAGCTGTCCATCCTTCGTAGTAGGTTGTGGTCCAGTCCGAACAAAACACAAACTGTCAACAATGGGGTGGGCCAATACCCACTCACTAGTAGTATTATGTAAATCAGTCTGATTGTATAGGATAGAATAGTTCAGTTCTTGCGTCTCCCAGGGCCACTGATCTCCCATCTTAGTTCCTCCACAAAAGAAACAGTCAGAAGTGTGGAGACTAGATGCTATTGCTCCAGCAAGTTCAAGAAACAAGTTCTGGGAGGCATGAGGAGTTGCAACGGTGGCTTGCATAGCCTTGTAGAAAGTCAAGATCTAGAACAACTTTTGGATTGGAGAGTATACCAATGCAAGTATAGGAAGAATGATAAAACAAGGTCTGAGTGACCTTCGGTCCAGTTCATGTTGTACTTATACAGGCTGCCCAGGGAGATAAGGCAAAAGTCATTTCAAAGCACTCCAAGGCTGCTGCCAAAATAAAGCAATAATAAGGATTCATAATGAGCATAGTCTCTGGAAAATTGGTGGAACTGTCGACTTCCACAACAGATAACAGATTGTAGATCCTCAAGCTTCTGCCGTACGTAGACCTACCAGCTTTTTGGCAGGAGTAGGGCTGTAGATTCCAAAGTATCACTGTCCTCTGGGATGTCTCAATTTCTTAAAATATCATAGTATAGTCTCTTAGGCTATTATTGCTTCCTTAGAGCAGTTCACTCTTTAGAAGATCAAAACAGCCTTTTCAGAGTATTTAAACACAGTCTCTTAGAAGATTCAATTTCTTAACACAACACAGTCTCTTTCTGATGATTGCAGTTTTCTCCAGATGCGAAGCTTACCTTCAGATAAACAAACAGTCTTGAAACAGTGCAGTTTCTGAGGGACCAATAAGTCTTAGGTCCGTGGCTGTTGTCGTAGGGTGAGGTGCAATGGAGTCTCAGGATGCTGTACAGTAGTCCAGTGATCAGGTTCAAGAGCACCTGCTGGCTTCCCTTGATTATGATGGATCCAAGGTTCAAATTCTGCGACTTTTACTGCAGTTGGAGTTGACAAGATGACAACATAGGGTCCCCTCCAATGCAGGGCTAACGGTATCTTTCTCCACTCTTTGATCCACACTGAGACTCCAGGCTTGAAAGGATGCAGGGGTTCAGGCAAATTGATGGGTAATCGATTTTGTACCCAGGTATGGAGACTCTGCAAAACAGAACTTAAAACCAATAGTTCATGTCTAATAATTTCAGATCCTATCTGTCTCATATCTCCTTTTATTTCCTATACAATAGGCGAGGGTCGCCCATACAAAATTTCAAAAGGGAAAACTCCTAAAGACTTAGCAGGGGCTAAGTATATCCTAAGAAGGGCTATAGGAAGAACCTGGGGCCACTTCAGATAAACCTCTTGGCAAAGTTTTTAGACAACTGAGATTTCAGGGTTCTATTCATACATTCTACTTTTCCTAAATTCTGAGATCTATAGGCAGTATGTATCTGTTAATATCAATATCTTGGGGCTATACTTAATGGACTTGCTTCCTAAGGTTATCCACCCTCATTCTTTGTACAGGGTCCCATGTGCATGCAAGGTTGTAAGGGCATACTTGGAATCTGGGTACACATTTAGACAGGGCCCTTTTCCTATTGTTAGTGCTCTAGTGAGGACTAGCAGTTCAGCTTTCTGTGGTGAAGTTTCTGGGGCCAGGGCTGAGGACTCAACTACCAAATCAGGGGTCACCACTGCATATCTAGCACAACAATGTCCATTGATGATGAAACTGCCTTCAGCCACAAAGAAAGTCTGTTCAGGGTTCTCCATAGGGACATCAGTCAAATCCAGGCGGCTTGAGAATACAGTGTCCATAATTTCTAAACAGTCATGATCAGGGGATCAAGACCAACTGATAACAACATAGCAGGATTGAAAGCTTGACTGACCCTTCAGTTGTATCTGGGGTTTTCACACAACATACTCTAATACTTCAACATTCATAGATTTGTTAGCTAGTAATTTCCTTTGTATTTCATATTGGTTAGAACAGAGTGTGGTACAGTAACTTGAAGATTCTGTCTCAAAGGGATTTTTCTTTTAGTTTTTGCTTACTAGGAAGGCTGTAGCTGTAACAGCTTCTCAAATAAGGTCCAAGAGATTGAGTCAACACTCCTAGAACATTTCCTTGTGACTCATGAACATAGAGACTGAAAGGTTTTCTGGACATCTGGTAGACCCAGAATTGGTGACAACATCAGAGTGTTTTTTTTGTTTTCAAAGATCAAAAGGCTGCATCCTGTTCAAGTCCCCATTCCAATGCAGACTTTTCCATTCCTTTGATAGCTTGATACAACGGTTTTGCTAGCAGCGCAAAATTGGGGATCCATATACAACATACTCTGTGGCACCCAAGAAGGCTCTCACTTGCCTCCTGGTGGTTGGAGTAGGAATACTGCATACAGCTGCTTTGCGTTCTGGTAAGGGTCCCAGGCGTCGAATTCCGCTGGACAACTGGAATCCTAAGTATTTAACTTGTTTGGCATAATTGCACCTTAGCTCTTGAGACTTTGTATCCAGCCTCATTAAGAGGGTGCAAAAGTTCACTGGTGGCTTGTAGACATTCACTTTCTGAGTTGGTGGTTATGAGCAAGTTGTCCACATATTGAAGTAGAATTTTTTTTTTCCTGGAGTTTTCTGGATAACTTGTCAAATCTTTTGCTGAGTGAGGCGAGTTCTTGAATCCTTGAGGTAATCTTGTCCAGATGAGTTGGCCCCACCTCCTTGTAGTGGGGTCTTGGGCTAAGCGTATGCAGGAAAAAAACATCTTTTTTAAGTCCAGAATGATGAAATGTATAGCTTCAGCAGAGATCAGTTCCAAGACAATATAAGGATTTTGGTACCACTGGTTGTATAGTTTCAGCTGCATCATTCATTCTTCTTAGATCCTGCACTGGGCGGTAGCCACCTGTCCCAGGCTTCTTGACTGGCTTGAGGGTGACAATGGCAGGGGCTATGTTTTAGCTGCCACTTACTCTATAGCTACTTCCTTCTCCTACTAGAACATTGTGCTTGGTTTATTGTTTTATGACTCTGCAATCAAGTACTCCCTCCTCCCCTCCTGGGGTGGAGTCAAGATACGGGCATTCACTTCTCTAATGTCCTTCTTTTTCTATAATGGGTGCACTGATTTGCACCCAGTGGAGGCCTGCTACTTCTGCTGCGGCCTCTTACACGTTCTCTGGTCCTTTGATTAGGAAAACCTCCTCCACATCATTCGACTAAAATATCAGCAAAAAGATCTGTTCTCTTTTTCCATCTTACAATTTTTACATTCTCTGTCCTTCTTCAACAATCCACACACCCTCTGATCAACTTTCATTTAAATATTATGCCCGCAAATTCATCCAGTTCTCTATAATTTCTGTCCATTAGTTCAATCAAGTCCTAAAACTTCTCAGTGTATAATGCAGTTTTTTTCAGTTCTAAACAAGTCTGGTCAGCTGACTTTCACCTCTGGTCCAGAGGGGGTGCACATCCCCCTGCTGCGGAGGTGGCTGGCAAACTAGGGAATCTGCAGGGTGGATTCCCCCCCCCCCCCTCTCCTGGGTTCTGTTTCTCCTAGCAACGCTCTATCCAGGAGGTTGATTTTTTTTTTTTTTTTTAAGATCTACTTCTCTGCTGTGGGCACATTAGTTCACGCCCACCGGGGGGTGACATCATCGGTGGACTGGGCTCCATCCCCCCCTTAAGCACTCTGAAGGGAGCTACTTACAGAGAGAGAGAGAGTGACGAGACAGGATATCTAGAGATTCTGGGGCAAAATATGGTGAACTAAGGAAATATAACTAGCAGAATTTCACATAGTGTTCCTGATTGGGACAGAGACATTTCATAGTCTTCAATAAATCCCTTACTGAAATTCTTGATCATACTTGAAAAGACACTTATTATTTCTGTAAACATAGGGCAGGCAGGAAACACTTAGATTGAGCACATACATCCATTATGCTTATTGCAACTTATTCCAAACAGGAACAATTTAGATACAGTTCTTAAAATACCTTATAGAGAGAACTATAGCTATCTGTTACGTATGACTAGAATTAAATTTCTTAGCAACTAGCTGCCAGCCGTAATCAGCATGTCATGTCTCTGCAAAAGAAATTATTATTTTTTTAGTTCAGAAAGCAAATATTCAAAAGACATTCCGGATACTTCTCCATAGCTGTGGTGGTTATCTAAAATGCATATACACCCTCTTTTTGTTTTGTTTTTTTTAACACTAAATGTCTTCTATCAGGTGCTTGCCACAGTATATCAGGAAATAACGTCTTGGAATTTTAAAAAACAAATGAATTTATCTTGAATTGTAAAGGTCGTCATTAGTCACTAGTACAGATTTCAAAGATAAAATCCTAACACAATTTTCTTATTCACTCAGAATTTAAACCATTCATTCTCAGGTTGCAATCTGCCGTTAGTTTTTGAAACAACAGATATACTTCCTTTATTTTAAATAAACAAGAGAGACTGCTCAATCGGGAACGGCTGTCTCATTCCCTAGTAAGCTGTGTGAGCCACACCCCTCCGCTCACTGGAAACGAAATCACAGTTTCACAGAGACATGCTAGCAAGAATCATTTAAAAACAGTTTACGGAGCTCCAATGAGGTTAATTCGACCTTCAAAACTAAAATCCTGACTAAATATTCCTATCGAATGGTATATAATACCTAACCATAGCAGAAGAAACATTACTATTAAAAACATATTGAATAAAACAGGTACAATATGCCTGAAATAAGCACAAACTAACAGCATTGAGATTTAAGCCTGCACAGGATTAGAAAGACACTGTACATTCTTTCCTTCAGACACGCCCCCTGTCAGTTTTTCACACTGTGCAGTAAGAAAGCGAACTGGGTCAGACCAGCTTCTTGATTTCTAAAAATGACTGTAGGTATTTTGCGTCTTCTTTCTGCTTTATTAATACAATTTCTTAATCAGTGAACTGTCACAAATTACTCAACAGAATAATCTCACATTTATAACAGAAGGGGAACTCGCAGTTTCAACAGATAACAAAAATCAAATACACAGTTAGGACGGACAATACACCAAACGCTTCCTCCGTTTCGCAACCTAGACGCAGTCACCCGGCTAGGAACTGCGCTAGTCCAGAGTCCACTCTCGCTTGGTCCGTGCTGCCAGACCTCTCATTCACACTTCATTCACACAGTCATGCTAGCAACGTATCTCAGAATGCATTCCTTTCTATCTATTCTGACTAGTCTTATCCAATTTCCCAATTACAAAGAGACGGGAGTTTCGCCCCGCGAATTCTCATGCAGGGGTACTCGGTCCATCTCGGAGAGGTGATCATGCTCTCTTACCAATTTCCAATTTTCTCGAGATTACAAATTCCAAGTTCCTGTCTGTTCTGACTAGGCTAAATCATGATTTTTTTTTTTTTTAACAGCTGTACCTCGCGAATACTCATGCAAGGATTTTCAAACAAAGACTTAAGTCTTACCAAACAAAAAGGACGATGGCTTCGTCTTGCGCATACTCATGCAAGGGTAATAGGACCGTCCTTGAGAGGGGATCAGTGCTCTCATTACCAAATTCCAAATTCCAAGTTCCAAGTTCTCGAGATTACAAGTTACAAGTTTCAAATTCTTACCAAAGTTTCACAAGTTTCAAACTGCAGTTCTATCTCATCTGTCTAGACAGGTTTTCAAAACTATACTTACCAGATCTGGTTCCCAAGCTTCTGAGTTGGATCCTGGACTCCCCCGGGTCGGAAGTGTTGGCCAGCTGGACTCAGTGCCTGCCGAGGCCAGGCAGAACCCCCTCCGATTCAAGAGGATCGGTGGGCCCAGGGAAATTCCCCTGCGTCGGATTGGCATGGTTCCAACTGGACCAAACCTCAAGGCGAATTACGTGGATTTATTCACTTGAACACCATCCACCACTCGCACTTCCAGGCCAAACGCACCAAGAAATGTAGCAGCAGATAAGCATGCAATAAATAAAACCAGGAGTCGTTTCAAGGATCCAAGCCAGTTTAATGTGCACATGGCTCAAGCAATAAGCAATTTCAAAATGGCTGAGCAATGGTTTCTAGCAAAACAACAACTTTTATACCGTTCTTCTCCATTCTAGACATAGGCAAACTTTTCATTGGTCCCAGTAACCCCTCTCACCCATCTATTTGTCCCGGTACTGATATGGCTACCCAATCGGGACTCTGGTCTGGGCTCAGCACCTGCTCACCCCCCCTCTAGTCCCAATTACAATGGTCAGTGTCTCTAACTTGTTACATCTCTCCTCCAAGGTCGCTCAGCTTGTTAAAACATATGGGAAAGCAGGGCACTGTAACCTTGCTTTTTGCAGAGTTAATTAATTCTATAGAAGCTGTGCTCTCTTATCAGTATCAATTAGAGCTGTTTTCTGTCTTTTATAAGTTTCGTTTCTGCTTAGCTATGTTCAGTTAAGCTGAGTTAAGTTTCAATTCTATGGTGTCATCATTCAGGGGGGTTTTCATTCCTCTGGGCCTAACTACAGGCTTCAGTTACAGGTCAAGCTGCTCAGGCCTGTCTGCTCACTTCAGACACCATGGATCACAGGCCTTCGCCTACCACAATAGCATTCTCAAAAGTTCTACCTGTTTATGGTAAGAGGGCAGAAAGGTTGCTTTGCATAAACAACTTTAATACATGGCTCCAAACCTGGTGCAAACAAGAAGGATTTAGATATATAGGCGACTGGGGAAACATATGGATCAACAAGAGACTATAATATACTGATGGACTACATCTCTCTGCCGCAGGGAAAAGGATCCTAAGTGAAAAGTTCAGGCATTATGTGGACAGGCAGAGTGGAGGAGTAGCCTAGTGGTTAGAACATTGGCTTAGTAACCAAGCAACCAGGGTTCCATTCTAGGAGTCAGCAATGACTCAAAGGCACACATTGCATTGCATATGGACAGGCATTTAAACTAGGGAAAGGGGGTGATAGATGGAGAAAGACAAGTTCAGTACATCACTCCCAGCAAAAGAAAAACAACATTGGAAACAGCTACACTTTTGAACAACACATCAATGGCAAGTGGGAAGGGGCATGTAGAACAAAACCTATGCAAAAGGCAGGCAAGCCATTCAACAAATACTGGAAAGCAATGAGTACAAATACACAAAGCCTAGACAACAAAGTTCCTGATCTGGAAGCCGTAATGGTGGAAATGGACTTGGACATTGTGGCCATTACAGAAACATGGTTTAATGAGTCACATGAATGGGAGATAGCCATAGCTGGCTATAATCTATTTAGAAGAGATAGAGAGGGTAGAAAAGGAGTAAGATTAGCCCTGCATGTCAAAAGCAATATTAAAAAATACTAATAGGTATCGTTCAAATTTAACTATGTAGATAAACTCAGTGACAGCCAAAGAGGTCTCAGTTTAAAATAACACTACTGCTACTAGGTATCACACCCATATGGCAGTATAAGTGTTGTATGACATCAATGACCACTGGCTATCACTATAAAACTTTATTCTGAACCCGAAGACATCCAACTATCAATCCTTCTATACAAAAATGTAATATACTCAGCTTCTGTATAGGACTGAATGAAGTCTTTCCGAGTGTTTTAGATCCCGATGTGCAGTCCCGGTACCAGCCAGACGTTTCAAGCCATTTCATCAGGGGACCGATAAAGAACTAAACAAAACCAACAAAACACCAAAATAAATCCCTCATACAATCTACTCTACATAGCATTCCTTCTTACTTTCTAAAGAAACTTTAATATCACAAACACGGACCATAACACTATCTTACCAAAATGATGCAGCCCGCGTCCTCTCACTACTATCTACTGGCTGTCAAACAATCTCCCGCTAGCTTAAAAACGCCGCGCATGCATAAAAGGCCGACTAATAGCCTTTTAAACATATCCTTTCTTCCAGCAACCAATCAGTCACATCGTTTGTTGCTAAAACCTCTTATCCTATCCAAGTAGTTATTTCACACTTAAGCACATGCCAACCGAGATGTCGAATACCCAGGTGGGTGCCCATGTGAGCAGCAGCGATCATCACACAGTGTGGTTTGAGATAAAAGACAAGGTGGAATCCAATCACAGCAAACTCAGTCTTAGACTTCAAAAACGATAACTTCAGTAAAATGGCCAAGTACCTGAAGGAGGAGTTGGTAGGGTGAGAGGGGTTAAAGGAAGTGGACTTGCAATGGGCTAAACTAAAGAAAGCAATAAAAGGTGCAACAGATACATATGTAAGGAAAGTAAATAAAAACAAGAGGAAAAAGAAACCTATATGGTTCTCCAAAGAAATGGCTGCACAAATAAACACAAAAAACACAGCTTTCACAAAATTCAGAAGCTCGCAAACATAGGAATACAGAAAAGAATACAAGATCAAACTAAAAGAGAAATAAGGTTAGCAAAATCAAAGGCAGAAGAAAATATGGCTAAAGATGTGAAGTGTGGCAACAAGACTTTTTTCAGGTATATTCGGGAAAGGAGGAAAATCAGAGGTGGAATTGCAGGACTCAAAAGTGCTGCGAACAGATTCGTGGAAAGTGACGTTGAAAAAGCAGCAGTGCTAAACAAATACTTCTGCTGTGTTTTCACTAGAGAAAATCCTGTAGAAGGACAACCTGTGATTCCCAAATATACAAATGGGAATGGAGTAGATACCACACCAGTCACAAAAGATGATGTGTTAGAACAGCTTGCAAAATTGAAAGTGGACAAGTCTATGGGACCAGATGGGATACACCCCAGGATACTGAAAGAGCTCAGAGAAGTTCTTGCAGGGCCTTTAAAAGATGTTTTTAATAAATCTTTGGAGACAGGAGAAGTTCCACAGGACTGGAGAAGGACTAATGTGGTAATAGCGAAGAAGTGACAAACTACAGGCCGGTAAGCCTTACCTCGGTGGCGGGAAAATAATGGAGGCACTCTTGAAAGAGCGGATAGTGGACTTCCTCAAAATCAACAGGTTGCATAATCCGAGGCAACATGGTTTTACCAAAGGATGATCTTGCCAAACAAATCTGATTGATTTCTTTGACTGGGTGACCATAGAACTAGATCAAGGGCATGCGATGGATGTGATCTACCTAGATTTCAGCAAAGCCTTTGATACTGTTCCTCATAGGAGGCTTAGCAATAAACTCAACAGCTTGGGAATGGGTCCCAAGATGATGAACTGGATCAGAAATTGGTTGACTGACAGACAATAGAAGGTGACAGCAAATGGAACTGACTCGGATGAAAGGAAGGTGATTAGCGGTGTGCCCCAGGGTTCGATCCTGGGCCCGGCACTGTCCAATGTATTTGTGAGTGATATTGCCGAAAGGCTAATCGGAAAAGTCTGTCTTTTTGCAGATGACATCAAAATTTGCAACAGAGTGGACTCCCCTCAGGGAGTGGGGAACATGAGGAAAGATCTACAAGAAAGAATGGTCTAATGCTTGGCAGTTAAGATTTAATGTGAAGAAGTGCAGTGTAATGCACTTGGGAAGCAGAAATCCAAGGGAATTGTATGCGTTAGGGGGCGAGAGATTGATGTGCATGGACCAGGAGAAAGACCTCAATGTGATTGTTTATGATGATCTCAAGGTGGTGAAACAGTGTGACAAGGTGCTGGCAAAAGCCAGAAGGATGCTGGGTTGCATACAGAGAGGAATTACCAGCAGAAAGGACGAGATACTAATGCCACTGTACAAGTCGCTGGTGAGGCCTCACTTGGAATATTGTGTTCAGTTTTGGAGACCGTATCTTGCAAAGGATATATAAATGATTTGGAGCTTGCATCAGAAGCCTTATGAGAAGAGACTTGAAGACCTAAATATGTACACTCTTGAGGAGAGGAGGGATAGGGGAGATATGATTCAAACCTTTCAATACTTAAAGAGTATTAATGGACAAACAAACCTCTTCCAAAAATGGGGAAGCTGTAAAACTAGAGGGCATAACATGAAGCTGCAAGGGGGTAAACTGAAAGGCAATGTCAGGAAATACTTTTTCACTGAAAGGGTGGTGGATGCTTGGAATGCCCTCCTGATGGAAGTGGTGGGGGGCAAACACAGTGACAGAATTCAAAATGGCATGGGACTGTCACTGTGGATCCCTTTATAGCAACAGGATAAAATCAAAAGAAGCATAACTATCTCTTATATCTGAACAAATTGGGGTGACCTACATGGCGCGGTGGTACACCCCTAAACAAAGGTATGGGGAGGGGTGACCTGCACGGAGCGGCAGGTGCACCTACTCTTGCCGCCTTGCTGGGCAGACTAGATGGACCATACTGGTCTTTATCTGCCGTCATATACTATGTTACTATGTTACATCATTATCTCTGGTACCATATCCTACATTCCACTAAGGACCAGGTCTAAAATAGCTTCCTGTCATGATGGATTCTGAACCATGGTCATTTCATCTAGAAATGTTTATCTCCCTAGTGTTTCTACTACGTATAATGTGTATAGCACTACAAGATGTAGGCAGTGTTATACATATAGATTTAAGAGACTGTCCCTGCTAACCAGAGCTTACAATCTAATCAAGATAAACAACATCACAAAACTGGGGACTAGAATATGCTAAGATACACATAAGTCATGAACAAGAGAGTGAGGGGCATCAGGATCCAAAAGCAGCCTTGAAGAGGTAGATTTTAAGCCTGTATTTGAAGAGGGCTAGAGAAGGAGCGCGATGTACTGATTAAGATAGTTTGTTCCAAGCATATGGAGCAGCAAGATGGAATGAATGAAGTCTGGAGTTGGCAGTGGCAGAGAAGGGCACAGATAAAAGGGATCTGCCAGAGGAGCGGAGCTCCCGAAGAGGGTGTAGGGTGAGAAAAGAGAGGAAAGGTAGTGAGGAGCCTCAGAATGAATGCACTTATAGGTCAGTAGGAGAAGTTTGAACTGGATGTGGAAACGGATAGGGAGCTAGTGAAGTGACTTGAGGAAAGGGATTATGTGAGCATGGTGACACTGGTGGAAGATAATCTGTGCAGCTGAGTTTTGAACAGACTGAAGGGGAGAGAGATGATTCAGAGGGAGACCAGTGAGGAGCAGGTTGCAATAGTCAAGATGGGAGGTGACTTGAGAGTGGATAAGGGTCTTAGTAGTCTGTTCAGAAAGAAAGATATGATTTTTGCTGATGTTATAGAGAAAGAAGTGACAGATTTTAGCTATCTATTGGATGTGTGCAGAGAAAGAGAGATTGTAAAGTCAAAGTTGACCCCAAAGTTGTGAGCTGAGAAAACAGAGGAGTATAGTATTATCTACAGCAACAGAAAAGGCAAGAAAGGATGAGGTGTGTTTCTGGGGAAAGATAATAAGCTCAGTTGCAGCCATGTTCAATTTCAGACAGTGGTGAGACATCCAGGCAATAATGTCAGATAAACAGGCAGAGATCCGGACTTGGATTCCTGGATAGATTTCAGGTGCAGAGAGGTAGATCTGAGAGTCATCAGTGTAACTATGGTACTGAAAACCAGGGGCAGAGATAAGTGCACTGAGGGACTGAATGTAGAGCGAGAAAAGGAGATGTCTCAATACAGAGCCCTTAGATACACCAACTGAAAACAGGATGGCAGTAGAGGAGGATCTGCCAGAACATACACTAAAAGTGCTTTTGGAGAGATGAAAAGAAAACCAGGTCAGAACAGAGTCCCTAAATCCAAGCAAGGACAGGGTATCTAGGAGAAGGTGGTGATCAACAGTGTCAAAAGCAGCAGAAAGGTCAAGAAGAATGAGGATTGAGTAAAGGCCTTTGGATTTGGCAAAGAGCAAGTCATTAGAGACTTTGGCAAGAGCTGTTTCAATGGAATGTAAAGGACAAAAGCCAGTTTGTAGTGATCCAGTTGATACCGGGATAATTGAAATCACCCTTTATTACTGTATTGTAATTTTTGTTAGCTTCCTTAGTTTCTTTTAGCATTTGGTCATCCATCTGTCCATTCTGGCCAAGTGAACGGTAGAACACCTCCACTACCATTTTCTTCCCCTTTTTACATGGAATTTCTATCCATAGAGATTCTACAGTGTATTTTGTTTCCTGCAAAACTTTTATTCTGTTTCATTCAATGCCATCTAACATATAACACAACCCCTTCACTAATTTGATCTGCCCTCTCATTATGATATCATTTATACCCAGATATCCCCACTGATATCCCCACTGATTGTCCTCCTTCCACCAGGTCTCTGAAATGCCAATTATATCTAACCTTTCATTCCGTGCTATATATATATATATATATATATACATATATATACTTACTCTCCTATCTTATTTTTTTGCATTTCTAGCATTTGCATACAGGAATTTCAAGTTTGTAGTTTGTTCATATTAACAATCTGGTTATCAATTGACAGGGATCATTTGGAATCCTTCAGCTCTGTCTGCTCTTCACTTAAAGGCATCTGGGTTACTTTTATTTGTGCTGGAATCTCTCTATCAGGATACGTAACTTCCTTGTTTTGTCAGTATCCTTCAAAGAAACATCACTCCGAACCATGTGCTTTTGAGCGACTGTCAGCTTTCCTCTATTATCTAGTTTAAAAGCTACTCCATCTCCTTTTTAAAGGAGCCTGGTTCCACCTCAGTTAATGTGGAGCCCATCCTTTAGGAAAATCCCTCCTCCCTTCCCCAGAATGTTGCCAGTTCCTAAGAAATCCAAAATCATCTTCCTTGAACCATTGTCTCATCCAGTCATTGAGACTCTGGATTCTGCCTGCCTTTTGGATCCTGTGCGTGGAACAGGAAGCATTTCTGAGAATGCTACCCTGGAAGTTCTGGTTTTCAAATTCCTACCTAAATCCTAAATTTGTCTTCCAGAACCTCCCTCCCATGCTTTCCTATGTCATTGGTACCATCATGTACGAAAACAGCAGACTCCTCTCCCTCACTATCTAAACCTTATCTAGGTGACATGTGAGGTCCGCTACCTTTGTACCAGGCAGGCAGATAACTAGGCGATCCTCATGTCTGCCAGCCACCCAGCTATCTATATGTCTAATGATCGAATTGCCAACTATAACAGCGGTTCTAACCCTTCCCTCATGGGCACATGACCCTGGAGACACACTCTTGGTGCGAGATGGTATTACATCACCTGCAGGACAGATCACAGCTATAGGATCATTTCCTGTCATACCAAGGTGATGTTCTGCTTTTATCTGACATCTCTCCTCCATGGCAGCTTAGAGGCTGCCAGCCTGGAGGTAGGACTTCTCTACTATGTCCCTAAAGGTCTCATCTAGATACCTCTCTGTCTGCCTTAGTTCCTCCAAGTCTGCTACTCTTGCTTTCAGAGATCAGACTCTTTCCCTGAGAGAAATGAGCTCTATGCTCTTAGTGCATACTTAAGATGTCTCACCAACAGGGAGATAATCATACATGTGGCACTCGGTGCAAAAGACTGGCTAGTGCCCATCTTGCTGCTGGACTGCTGTCTGCATCTTAGTTAATGATTTCTTTAGCTATTTAAAGTTGTTCAGTTATTTAAAATTGCTAGGGGAATAGGGATACTTGAACCAATACAAATATACCTCATAGGTTTAAGGGACTTTGTTTAATGTTCACCTCAAGATGACCTGCAAGGACCTAATTAATCTATTCCTGAGGCCTAATAGCTAGCTGCTGAAGGTAACTGGTTAAACCTGAAAGTGAATAAGATTCTTCCTTTCTCTTAACTGGTTCAAGAGCCTATAAATGAAAGATTGTGCCTGGGGTGGGTGGGTGGGAAGTAAACACAAACTGAAAGTTAGCTTGTTACACTATGCCCTAACTCATTAATTTATACTGAAAGTTAGCTTGTTACAGTATGCTTTAACTGACTTAATAAAACATATAATTTTCAAATAAATATAGATTTTATTAGCTTATACCCAAAGAATTCCCTTTTCCCCAAGATTCTGAAAATTTCCCAAGTGCAGACTCTTTCTCAGCAGCACTAGCAGTAGCAGCTGCTCTCTCAGCTATCCTACCTGTAGAGTCACCCTTAAAACTGGTGCTTTTTTGGGTATTGCCATACTGAAGAGGGAAATTGTTCAACTCCTCATCCTTATACTGCTAAGGATCAGTTCAGCAGCTAGACGTTTAAGAAAGGAGTTTAGAAAAGGATCATTCATGCCTCGCACAACCTCAGTGCCTCCTCCTTCCTCCTTTCCCCTGGCTCTTCCCCAGAAGAACGCTCTTTAAAGGTGTGTGCCTGCAGACCCTAGCAGCAGGGGAGTAGCACTGAGCCTGTCATGGTTTGCCTGCCTTGAGCTCCCCGGGGGTGAGTACCAAACTAAGCCTCTGTCTTGTCTGATTTGTTTTGTGGGGACTACACAACCTCATCTGCTGTGTGTGCATCTGTTTGGTTTGGGTCGCTTTGGGTATTCATTGGAGTGATGCCAATTTACCCATCATTTTCTTGTTTTGTTGTGCTGCCTGTGCATGTCATCTGTGCTTCACACACTTGGTATGCACCTTACTACAGTGTGCATGTTTACACACTTTAACTCTGTGCATGGCCGTGGTACATACTATTAATCATCTAGATGTTATTCATAATAGGCAGTATATCAAATAACTGTAACTGTATTAGTCCCTGTGCAGGCAGAAGATGTGATGTAGCATGCCTAATCAGTGGGCCCAATGCCTGTGATGTCGAGCTGTTAGTGGCATGTAAGACTCACATTTTTGGCACAGACACATGCATGCTTCTAAGAAATGCTGCCTGGTCTGCGGAAAGTGGAGAGTTATGTTGCTGGATTCTAGTTTCAGTGGTTCTTGCATGGAAGCTCCTGATGTGCCCTTAGAAGGCCCATCTTCCTTCTTACAGTGCGGGGACATGGGTACCCCGACCTTATCATCATCACTGTAGGAGGCAGCAGACACAGTGATGAAGAAGGATGGTCTGCAGACCTTGACCTCAATCTCTCACTGTACTGGCCATTCCCTTTCTCTTAAGGGCCTGGCAGCAAGCCTTTACCCCACAGGTCGGGAAACTATTCTGGACAGGGAGCTCAGAGTTTCTGGGTT
This sequence comes from Ichthyophis bannanicus, assembly GCA_033557465.1. Classification (NCBI taxonomy): domain Eukaryota; kingdom Metazoa; phylum Chordata; class Amphibia; order Gymnophiona; family Ichthyophiidae; genus Ichthyophis; species Ichthyophis bannanicus. The sequence continues at coordinate 554,858,583 of CM066033.1, forward strand.
GTCCTCCCTGGAATTATTCTAATTTCTGCAGCAAGCTTGGTCCTTCTGGCACAGCAACTCAGACCCTGGGACCTCTGGGTCTTCTTTCTTTCTTTCCGCTGACTCGGAAGAAGGACCAGTAATGTGTGCTAGTCAAAGTCCAGCCCAGGCACTGCCACCTAAGCAATCTCAGTAGAGATTGGAGTCTGGAGATTCGAATCGCCTTTCTTTTGGCTGAAGCCCAGCATTCAGTTCTGATGCCTCTGGCAATGATTCCAACCTTGAGTATGAACTGCCTTCTTCAGAGGATCAAGACAATTCCAGTATTATCCACCTGTTCTGGAAGGAGGAACTGGTGGCTTTAATTGCTCATGTCTTCCACTCTGCATTTGGCTGATCCTCCAGCAGCAGAAAAGATGCCTTAGGTACACCCCATCCTGCAGGTGGTTTGGAAATCTATGAGGGACTTTTCCTTTCTGGAGGCTATCAAGAGCATGGTCCGCTTGGAGTAGGACTCGTCCAATTCTCTGGTGAAGGGGCTGAGGATCCATAAGAAGCTTGATGCCCTGCCATAGGTTTTTGAATTTTTCATCTAGGAATGTGTCCAACCTCTTTCTAAACCCAGCTGTGCTAGATGCCTTGACCACATCCTCCACTGTAGGCTGTGAAAAAAACACTTCAGTCAATTTGTTTTAAATATGATACCTGTTAATTTCAAGAATAAATAACCATTCCCTATTTACCTTTTGCAGCCCACTCTATCATATCCCTGTTGCAGTTCTCTCTTCTCCAAGCTTAAGAGCCCTAACCTGCTTAGCCTTTCTTCATAAGGTAGACGTTTCATCTCCTTTATCATTTTTGTTGCCATTCTCTGTGCCTCTTCTAGATCTATGAATCAATACACAGGCATTATGATATTCTCGGTTTTATTCCTTTCCAAATAATTTTACTTCCACTGTACACTGAGCTGAAGATTTCAATATGTTGGAGGTAACTGCATATTGACCTTTTGGGGAGGGCCGAGATTCGAGAATCTATGAGCACATATCTCTATATATTCAACTAGACTTATGCACATAAGTCTACTGTTGAATATTTTCCAGGTAAAGTTGTGCATATAACTTTATCCAGGTAACTGAGGATAACCTTTCACCTTGTCCAAATTTATGTGTATAAAGCTATAACCACATCCTGGAATGCTTCCAGCCTTGCCTCTTTTTTTATGTTGCTCCATTTTATGACCATAACAAGTCTCCAGTCCTGCCTCTTTTTTTATTGTTAAAATTTATATGCATAAATTTGAGTTGCTGCAAGGGCCAGAAAATTCAGGCCTCAGGTTCTATGCGACTAATTTCAAAGGTTAACTGCACTAACCCTTTAATAGTAACCCCAAAGTACATAGCTGGTTCTGGTTAGGGTTGCCAACTTTTTCACCGAGAAAAACCCGACACCTGTGGCTTGCTATGCCCCACCCATTCTCTGCCCCTAGCCCCACCCTTGCCCCGCCCTCAGTCCCACCCATGCTGCACCCCAGCCTCACCCACATTACTGAGGATAAGTGTAGGCTAACTCCTTTGGTCAGATAATAATTAAACTGGGAACCCCAAAAGCCAAACATGAAATGTACAACACTGGAGAAATAAAACTATATAGCAATTTCCTCTTGCACTAAACAAAAACGCAAAGATGTTAGCAATACGCACTTCCCAGACCAGACATATTCCAGTTAATAAATTCAAAATAAAAAGTATTTTTCTACCTTCTGTTTGGGAATTTTATTTTTCAGTTGCAATTGCTCCAGTCACTTTCTTCTGATTTCTTTGTGTCTTCTGCGAGCAATCCATTTGTCCTTTCTTCTCTTTTAGATGTTTTCCATTCTCTCTCTATATCTGCTTTAACATACTGATCGTTTCCCTTTTGCTCTTTCCCCCATTTCTTTCCTTATTCCTTTACCATCCACTCAAATTTCACCCTTCCATTCTCAATCCCCTCTTACTCTCCCAATACCCGGCCCATCGTAGACTTTTCTTCCACACAAAATATCTTTTCCCCTCTCCATTCTCATTCCCCATCCCCATCCCCTTCTAGTCCTCCCCCCAAATCAGCTCCCTTATAGTTCTAGACCCACCCAGCATCCACTCCCTTCTAGTCCCATTCTCCCATGCCGCCACGTCAGCCCATTTCCAGTCCTATTCTAGCCCATCACCCATTTGCAGTCCAAGCTCCCCCCATCAGCCCATTTCTAGTCCTATTCCAGCTCCTCATCAGCCCGTTTCCAGTCCTAGCCCCACATATGCTCTTTTCCAGTTCCATTCCAGCCCCCATCAGCCAATTTCCACTCCAAACTCCCCCATCAGTCAATTTCCAATCCTAGCCCCCTCGTTAGCCCACTTCCAGTCCTATTCCAGCCCCCATCAGCACATTTCCAGTCCTATTCCAGCTCTTCATCAGCCCATTTCCAGTGCTAGCCCTCCCATCACAGGCCATTTCCAGTCCTAGCCCACCCCCCATCACAGCTTCTTTCCAGTCCTAGCCCCCCCATCACAGCCTATTTCCAGTCCTAGCCCCCCCACCATCACAGCCCATTTGCAGTTCTAGCCCCCCATCAGAGTCCATTTCCAGTCCAAGTTTCCCCTTCCCCCACCATAGCCCAATTCCAGTCCAGGTCCCCCCCCCATAGCCCAATTCCATTGCAGCCCCCCCCCCCATAGCCCATTTCCAGTCCAGGTCCCCTCCCATAGCCCAATTCCAGCTCAGGCCCCCTCATAGCCCATTTCTAGTCCAGGTACACCCCCCCCCCATAGCCCAATTCCAGTCCAGATCCCCCCCATAGCCTATTTCCAGTCCAGGTTCCACCCCCCCCCCCATAGCCCAATTCCAGTCTAGGTTCCCCCCCCATAGCCCATTTCCAGTCTAGGTTCCCCCCCCCATAGCCCATTCCCAGTCCAGGTACACCCCCCCCCCATAGCCCAATTCCAGTCCAGATCCCCCCATAGCCTATTTCCAGTCCAGGTTCCAACCCCCCCCCCCCCACACACAGCCCAATTCCAGTCTAGGTTCCCCCCATAGCCCATTTCCAGTCTAGGTTCCCCCCCCCCCCATAGCCCATTTCCAGTCTAGGTACACCCCCCCTAGCCTCACCCCGCCATAGCCCAATTCCAGTCCACAACCACACCCCCCCCAGCCTTTTTCCATTCCAGTTTGGAGCCCCCCCCCATAGCCCTATTCCTGTATTTGTTCCCCCCCCTATAGCCTATTTCCAGTGCAGGTACCCCCCCCCATAGCCCAATTCTAGTCCAGTCCCCCTCCCCCCAATAGCCTATTTCCATTTCAGGTACACCCCATCACAGCCCATCCAGTCCTTGGCCCCCCTCCCCCCATCAAAGCCCATTGTAGTCCTAGCCTCCCCCCCCCCCCCCCGACCAGCCCCGCAGCTGTGTGAGGTGCTTCAGACGGAGTCGGGGAAGCTCGCGCGAGGCCCTCTGTACAACCGCCAGCATGAAGATCTTTTTCCTTCACGCTGGCGGTTGTTTCTGTGAAGCCGTGAATGCTGGGAAAGGTTAAAGGGCATTGCCTTTAACCTTTCCCAGCAATTGCGGCTTCACAGAAACAGCTGCCAGCGTGAAGGAAAAAGATCTTCACGCTGGCGGTTGTACAGAGGGAGCCGGAGCCTCGTGCGGGCTTCCCTGGCTCCCTCCCCCACGGACTTAGGGAGAAAAGCCATTTTTTTGCTCTGGCCGCTCCCGATCTTGCGGCCAGAGGAAAAAAATGGCTTTTCAAGGGCTGGTTTTACTTCTCTGCTGGCAGCCGGCCTGGCCATGGAAAAACCGGCCAGGCCAGCTGAATACCGGCCGGTTGGCAACCGTAGTTCTGGTTGCTGTCAAGGTCTGCTGCTCTGAAGGAGATCTGTCACTGTGATGGCTGAGCAAAATAGTAAGGGGAGAGTGGTGAATACTACAAAAGAACCCAATGAAAGTGAGAGCTGTTGCAATTTAAACTGAGGCTTATGACGCCATAGTCTCCTAGAGAGAAGTTCTGATGAGTCAAAAACCCAGAAGAAACAGAGCAAAGGGACCCCCAAAACAAGGGGTTTTTTTCTTCCTAAATCTAGGCCTTCGAGAAGGCTTTCAGGTATTAACAGTTGCCACTCCCACCTAAAACAAATAGGTAGTTGCTGTGCTGGACGTAAGAGAAAGTAAGATTATTATGAACATGCAATGACTCACTGTTTCCCTCCTTGCCTATTCTCGATTTCTTTTTCTCTTGTACTGGTACACAAACATTGTATATTATTGACTTTCTCCTATGACAGAAGGGAAAGGGCAGAGGGCATTTTCATTCTGAACTTATACAGGTGAACCTCTGGCCATTCAAGAAGTATGAACTTTAATAAGCCTGTTTACTGAACTTGTTTTTTATATGAACAAATAGCATGTCAGGAAACAGTGGTGTCCTCGTTTATCAATGTGTGACTCATAGAGAAAAACCAGCATGCATAAGGCGCATGACAAATGACATAGGCATTTCTTTCTTAGTTTACTTTGGATGCATTGTGAATTATGTTAAGGTTACCAGATGCCCCTGATTTTTGGGGACTCTCCCCAATTTTAGAGCTGTGTCCCTGATTTCCACCTGTTTGGTAACTTCCTGTCCTGATTACAACAAAGAGGAAAGAGGGGGTAGAAAAAAATGTTTCAATTTGAATATGTCCGTTTTTAGAATATCCGTTCATTATCTTTATATTTTGCACAGTAGAGGGGGAATGCATCACTGCTTCTACTTCTCTGTCGACTTGTGAGCTTGGAAATGGTATTGTTGCTGTCATGGGATGAATGGGGCAGGACAGAGTAATGAATCTTCCCTCCTCCACATATTCTTGCTCAAACCTGGAACTAAGGGGTCCCTTTCTACCTCCCTTCCCCCACCCCATACACACTTCAGATAAGCATCCCAGATTTGCCTGCAAAAAATCTGCTGACCTTAATTATGTTCTTTTCATTCTTCTCAGACTTTTTTTTTTTTAAAACTGAAACACTGTGTCACCCAGTTGAAGAAATCAATCAGGATTCAATAGGTTGCAAGATCCGAGGCAGATCATGCCAAAAATACTGATTGATTTCTTTGACAGTGACCAGAGATCTAGATGGAGGGCATGCGCTGGATGCTGTGTTTAGATTTTAACTAAGCCTTTGATACTGATCCTCGTAGGAGGCTCATAAATAAACCGAACAGTCTGAGGTTGGGTGAACGGGATCAGAAATTGGTTGACTGACGAACGACAGAGGGTGGTGGTGAATGGAATTCATTCAGAGGAAAGAAAGGTGGGTAGTAAAGTGCCTCAGGGATCAGTCCTGGCACTGATTCTGTTGAATATCTGCATGAGTGATATTGCTGAAGGGTTAGAAGGAAAAGTCTGCCTTTTTGCAAATGATACTGTATAAAAATTTGCAACAGAGTGGACACCCCAGAGGAAGCAAACAGCATGAGAAGTAATCTACAAAAATTAGAAGCATAGACTAAGCTTTGATGTGAAGAAGTGCAGAGTGATGCCCTTGGGGTGCAGAAAACCAAAGGAGCATATATGATAGGAGACGAGAAGCTGATGTGCACTAATCAGAAGAGCAACCTCGCAGTGATAGTGTCTAAGGATCTCTAAAATAATGTGACAAAGCGGTGGCCAAAGCCTGAAGGATTGCTAGGCTGCATACAGAGAGGAATAACCAGCAGAAGGAATGAGGTGTTAATGCCCTGAACAAGTCATTGGCAAGATCTCACTTGGAATATTGTGTTCGGTTTTGGATACCATACCTTGTAAAGGATATAAAAAGACTTGAAAGGATTCAGAGGAAGGCAACCAAAATGATATGGGGTCTGCACCAAAAGATGCAAGAAAAAAGACTTGAAGATCTGGATATGTATACCAGAGACAGAGGCGATATATAATACAGACATTGAAGTACTTGAAAGGCATTAATAGACAAATGAACATTTTCCAAAGATAGGAAAATTATAGAATTAGAGGACATGAAATGAAATTGCAAGGAGGCATACTTAAAAACAACTTGCAGAAATACTTTTTGATGGAAAGGTTGGTAGATGGTTGAAATGCCCTCCCAGTGGAAGTGATAGAGGAAATAACTGTCATAAAGTTCAAAAAGGCATGGGATAAACTCAAAGGTGGTCATTTTAGAAGCTCTATTTGTGCTTTGGACATCTGAAAACGGGTATGCAGATGTCCAAATCACGGAGGTATCCACAGAACTATTTTACAAAACTATTATAGAGAGGGCCTGGCATGAGAATGTTCATCTAGAAAGGAGGTGTGGTGGGGACATGTCCAGGACATTCGGAAGACCTTAAACATACATGCCTGATTTCATAAACCACTGGCATGTATCTGGTCCGAGTCTATACCTGCTCCTGGGCAGAAATAGGCATCAGAAAAGTGTTCGTTTTGCCAGTAAAACACCCAGAGAGTCTAGAACCGCTATAATTACCTGAAATAGTGGTATAAAAAACCCCCACAAAAATAAATAAATAAATAAATAGAGGAGATGGTACTCTAATATTCCCAGTACTGTTCATAACCATAAAGACAATTGATAGATATTGGGAAAATCTATTTTGTGGTTGTTGCACTGCTGAACGTCTCTGCTAGCAGCATGGTAGGCTGGAACGTATCCCCTATCTGGAATACCATTGCTGGGCCATCTATGTAGCTGTCCCCAGCAATGTCCATATCGGGTACATCCACATTTCTGAAATTATGCCTGAATTTGGACATGCCTGGCCTTTTTTGAAACGTTTTCATATGGCAGTCATTTCTAAAATGTGCCTTCACAGATCCCTATATAGCAAGATGATAGAATCAAAGTATAGAGCCTTTACATTACATACAAAACTGAAGTGACGTTCACATTTCAAAAAATGCATAGAGGAGTAACCTCACAAAGTGGCAGTTACAACTTTGGATTCAAAGGAGGGAGGTGACCTGCACAAAGAGCTGGACCGTCCATTGAGCGAGAATGTTTTTTGCACAGGGCCCCATGTTTCAGGGGGCCCTGCGCAAACAACAATCTGCATTAAAAGTAAATTTTTTTAAAAAAAGCTGGCTGCTGCCGCTGCTGCCATGGCAGCAGCAGAATCGAGTGTCCCGCGCCCTCCCCCCCCCCCCTGCCCGGCAGAGCCCTCCCTCCCTGCATCAGTCCCTCTCCACGCTGGCTTTCAGAGCTGCAAAGGGAGAGTTTCCCTTTCGCGCCTCTGTTAAGCCCGCTGGGGCTGATGGGAAACAGGAAATACCTGTTTCCCATCAGCGACAGCAGGCTTAACAGAGCCGCGAGGGAGAAACTCTCCCTTCGCGGCTCTGAAAGCCGGCGCAGAGAGGGACTGATGCAGGGAGGGAGGGCTCTGCCAGGCAGGGGGGTGGGCTGCGGGACACTCGTTCTGCTGCTGCAATGGCGGCAGCGGCAGCAGCCAGCTTTTTTTTTTATTTTAAATTTTCCCTGGGCTGATGGGGGGAGGGCAGTTAGGACTGGTAATGGGCTGTGGGCTGATGGGGGGGGTTAGGACTGGTAATGGGCTATGGGGGGCTAAGACTGGTAGTGGGCTTATGAGGTTAAGACTGGAAGTGGGCTGATGGGGGGTTAGGTCTGGTAATGGCCTATGGGGGGGGCTAAGACTGAAAATGGGGTGATGGGGGTTAGGACTGGAAGTGGGCTGATGAGGGGCTTAGGACTGGTAATGGGCAATGGGGGGCTAGGATTGGTAATGGGTTGGGGGGGTTGCTAGGACTGGAAATGGGCTGAGTGGAAGGGGAGGCTTGAACTGCAAATAGCTGATGGGGACGGGGGCTTGGAATAGAAATGGGCTGAGTGGAGGGGAGCTAGGATTTGACATGGGTTGATGGTGGGGCTAGGAAAGGACTGGAAATGGGATGATGGGGGGCTGGTATTGGTAATGAGCTGATAGAGGGACTCGGATAGGTTTGGAAATGAATGGGGGAGCTAGGACTGGAAATGGGCTGATAGGGGGCTAGGACTGGAAATGGGCTGATGCGGGGACTAGAAGGGAGCGGATGCTGGGTGGGGCTGGAACTAGAAGGGAGCTGATGTTGAGGGAGGATTAGAATGGGATGGGGCTGGGAGAGTGAAATGGAGAGGGGAAAAATATTTTGTGTGGGAGGGAAGAAAAATCTACAATTGGCCAGGTATTGGGAGAGTAAGTGGGGATTGAGGATGGAGGGGTAAAAGGTGAGTGGATGAAATAGGAATGAGGAAAGAGTAAAAGGAGAAAGATTAGTATGTTAAAACAGATGTAGAGAGAGAATGGAAAAAAACTAGAAGAGAGAAGAAAGGACAAATGGACAGCAGATGATAAAGAGTAAGCAGAAGACACGAAGAAACCAGAATAAAGTGGCTGGAGCAATTGAAACTGAAAAAAATGCACAAAAGATAGAAAGATATCTCTTTATTTTGAATTTATTAACTGGAATATGTCAGCTCTGGGAAATGTGCATCATTAACGTCTGCGCTTTGTTTAGTAAAGAGGAAATTAATTTATAGTTTTATTTCTACAGTGTTGTTGTACATTCCAAGTTTGGCTTTTGGGGTTCCCTGTTTAATTATTGTCTTCCTGTTTCTAAATTGTGATTCCTTGTTTGGTGATGGTTAGGGACCAACCTAATTCACGATTTCACGGCCATGGCATTTTCCATGAATTTGGCCGTCTTCCGTGAAAAATGTGAAGTTCCCGCGAAGAGGTGAGAGAGACGGTTCGGGAGCTGCTGACCTGTGTGTGGCAGCCCTTCTGATGTCATCTCTGGGCCCTGATAAAAGAACTGCGCATGGTGCTTCAATTTGGGAGCATTTTCTTACAGCCTGATTCTCGCAGAGGGGTGAGAGAGCCGGTTCGGGAGCAGCCCTTCTGACATCATCTATTGTCCCCACTAAAAAGAACTGCGCATGCATGGTGCTTCAATTTGGTAGTGTTTACTTACAGCCTGATTACCGTGGAGGGGTGAAAGGGCCGGTTCGGGAGCAGCCCTTCTGACGTCATCTATTGGCCCTGCTAAAAAGAACTGTGCATGCATGGTGCTTCAATTTGGTAGCATTTACTTACAGCCTGATTCCCACGGAGGGGTGAGAGAGCCGGTTCGGGAGCAGCCCTTATGATGTCATCTATTGGCCCCGCTAAAAAGAACTGTGCAGGGTGCTTCAATCTCTTCTACCACCAATTGAGCTGCTGACCTGTGTGTGGCAGCCCTTCCAACGTCATCTCTGGGCCCCGATAAAAAGAACTGCGCAGGGTGCTTCAATTGGGAGCGTTTACTTACAGCCTGATTCAGGTAGTCCACAGTATACACAGTATTCTTTGCCACCACCATAATTTGAAGGCTGGGTGCTTCAATTTGGGAGCGTTTAGTCTGAATTAAAAATTGAATTATGTCAAAGTGTATCAATGATGTCAATAATGAAGAAAGCTGAACATGTCTCTTGTGCAGAACGAGCTAAGCAGTATCCAAAGGGAACTTTACATGCCGATTCTGGAAAATTATTTTGTTCATACTGTAATGTTACTGTTGATCACACCAGGAAAGGAAGTATTGACAGACACTTGGAATCGTCAGTTCATGCTTCCAAAAGAAAAGCAGCAGAAGAAGCACTGGATAGAAAGGCAAAAAAGCAGATGACAGTTACAGGAATGTTTTCACGTAGCACGGAAGTGAGGGACACGCGCAATATGGCTGTATTTGAATTGGTTAAAGCATTTACTGAAGCTAACATTCCTTTGGAAAAACTAGATCATCCCACCTTGCGCTCCTACCTACAAAACCACATCCCGAACCTCGGGCTGTTGCCTGCTTCACAACACCTGCGAACAGACTTCCAACAGAAAGTTTTTTACAACCACAAACAACAATTGAAGGAACTTTTGTCAGCTGCGCCATCCATTGCGATTGTTACTGATGAAGCCAGCGATTCTCAGGACAGGTTTTGTTTGCATATTTTGTTTGTTACTGAAGTTAAAGCGTCTGCAGCTCGTCCGACTGCTTATTTAGCTGGCGTCATTTATCTTGAAAAGGTAAATGCAGTTACTGTTAGCCAAGCTGTACTTGCCTCTGTGGCTAACATGGGAATTTCTTACAATAACGTTATTGCTTTCATAACTGATAATGCGTCATACATGTCCAAAGCGTTTGAGAAAATAGCAGCAGTGCTACTGAACTCTGTTCACTGTACATGCAACGCGCACATTGTTAGCCTGGTTGGTGAGACCTGGCGAAAAAACTTCAAACACGTTGATAGTCTGGTGGCATTGTTCAAGTCCATTTTTAGTTACTGCTCCACTAGGAAGTACAGATACAAGGAGTTCTTGGCTGTGAAAACTGAAACAGACGTTCCGCTGCCTCCTATTCCAGTAGTTACCAGATGGAACAGCTGGTTTAAAACTGTTATGCACTATGCCAAATTCATCCAGTTCTACAAAGATTTCATTGCTGAAGAATTGCAACTGAGAGATGCAACAAATGCACTGATTGAATTGTATGAGCTTCTTGATGATCCTGCTGTCGTTGAAGAAGATGTGAACTTCATCGCTGCTAATGCAGTGAAGCTTGTAGACTTGCTCACATGGTTTGAGTCCACCGATGTTCGCATACATCTGGCGTACAACAAAGTGATAGATGTTCTGGCTTGGGCAGAATACGAAGCAAGTATTGCCATTGTCGCCAAGTACAAAAAGGCCTTTGAAGATACCGCTGACAAGCTTAGTCAATACTACAAACCTACAGGTCGTCAACGATTCTCCCAGCCAGGGCTGAACTTCTTGAAGTCGCTCAGAGTGTTGGACTTTACGCAGGTCTTGCTTTTGCAATGTGATGAGTTGATACAGAACATACCTGGAATGGATGACCGTCATCTCTTGGCTGAATTTGCAGCTTACAAAGCAGTGGCTGTAGATGTTCCCACAGAAACATCTGTCACATCATTGTGGTTTGCAAGCACTGGCAGATTCCCGCTGTTGAGCCGGTTGGCGCTACGATACTTATCTGTGCCCACAAACAGTGTTGATGCTGAAAGGAGTGTGAACCAATATACGACTGTCAGTGCACCGCAGTGCCAGAGACTGTTAACGAGCAATTTGACAAATCAAGTGATTATTGCAAAGAACTCAAAACTGTGAATGCCTGAGTATTTGTTGTTTAATTGTGTCTTCTTCAATAAAGTTCTTTTTGGATATTCCTTGTGTTGGGCGTGGTTTTTGTCCTCCATTCTGACAGTTGACAGCAATTAGTTGAAATAGACACTATAACTGCTAGTTAAGGTTCGCATAAAACATTGAAACAAAGGCCCGTGAATTTTCCGTGAAATCTGTTGAATTTTCAAAGACCTCCCGTGAATTTTCCGTGAAATATGTTGAATTTTCAAAGACCTCCCGTGAAATAGCACATTTTTTCCCGTGAATTTGGTTGGTCCCTAGTGATGGTCTATGTTCTGCATGTGTAACTGAGCTGAGGTATTCTGTTAATGTAATTCCTATTTGACATTGCCACTTGTTCTCTTTTCCCAGTAGGCCATGTATTGTTATTCTCTGAGATGTATTGGTTTAATATTTGCAGTGTTGCCTTTTGATAGGTAGAGTATAGTGCTTTGTGAGTCCTGGTAGTGCTGTTACGATACGGCGGGTTTGCTATGGGTTCTAAGTGGGCAGTGTTTGTAGTAGTTCCTAATGTGCCTGGCGGTTGGCACTGGATTATAATAATGTAGAAATCTTTTAGTCTTTCTTTATCCATACACTCATTAAGAGGCATGTTTACTAAAAGTTAGTGTATGGTAACATTATGTAAATATTTATGCAAATGAGGCCCCATACCGAGTTTCCGCACATGGCCCTGCACCCACCTTGGGCCGCCCCTGCCTGCACAGGGTAGCAGGTGCAACATTAAACAAAGACATGGAGGGTGGTAACTTGAATGGAGTCATATATACTTCCCTAAACAAGTGGGGAAAGCATGCAGAGCATGGCTCATGGAATTCTTTCCAATCCCTTCATTAATCGCAGTCATCGGGATATTCAGCAGCACAGTAAGCATCAGGGCATTCTGTGGGCAGAGCGGAGGTGGCACCCAGCAATACTGAATTGCTGCCCAGTTATCGCTAACAGCGAAAGTTAGGCACCTGAAAGGGTGGCTTAACTTTCGCTGCAGAAGCTAACCAAGCAGCAGCTGAATAAAGTGGCTGCCAGTTAGCTTCCTGCTTCTCTGGCTAACCCAGATATTCAATGCCGGTGGCCCAATATGGTCCCGGCTTTGAATATTTGGGTATAAGTTTCAGTGGCGATGCCTAGCCACTGTAATCATGCTAGCCACCACCATTGAATATCCGCCCCCCGCCCCGCATTCACAATTCATACACACAAAAGCAATGCAGATACACACACACACGCAGAGGTTGGAAGAATTCCATGAGCCATGTTCTTCATGCTTTGCCCACTTCTTGTGTATGTGCGTCTCTATCTTATTTGTGTATATGTGTGTTTGTGGGTTGATATGTCTGTGCATGCTTGTATGAATGTATATGTGGCGATGGCATTTGTGCTTATATGTGTTTCTGTGCATTGTTGCATGTATGAGTGCAGGGCTGCTTCAACCCCTAATGGGGCCTGGGGCAAAGGTTTCCAATGGGGCCTCCCTTGTCCACAGCCCACCTCCCCATCCACGGCCTCCCTTTCATCCATGGCAACCTCCCTCCTGCTGCCCCTGCTGCCCCTCTCTGGGACATGCAGTGATGGCAATACATTAAAAAAGGCGGTGCCGCAGTTACCATCTTTTCCAGCACTGCAGTGTCGTTCGTGCTTCTGCTTCCACCCCCTCCAATGAATCAGATATGCTGCCAATGAATCAGAGGGGGGGGGGAGTGGAAGTGGAAGCGCAAACAGCATCACAGTGCTGGAAAAGAAGGTAACTCAGGTGCCGCGGTACCATTCTTATGTATTGCCAGCACTGCACATCCCGGAGAGAGGCAGCAGCAGTGGCAATGGATGTGGGGACAGGAGCAGGGCCGCTGTTACCCATGGACAGCAGGGCAGCTGGGACCCCGTTGTGCAAGGGCCCAGGGCAGCTGCCCCTTTTGCCTATAGGTAAAAGCGGCCCTGGTTGAGTGTGTGTGTGAATGCTTATATGGATGTGTATGTGCGTGTATGCAGGCCTGTACCTAGCCCTGTGCAAGCGGTGCGGCCGCACAGGGCGCAAAGGCTTAAGGGGCACATTTTAACAGTCTTCCGTTGCCTGCCGCCGCCACTTTTTCTTCTCTTAGCGGTGGCAGGCAATGGCAGGACAGCTAAAATGTGCCCCTTAAGTGTTCCGCCGGCATGCTCTTGCAGGGAGGGAAAGATCTGCTTAGCATGCCGGCAACTTGCACATCGGGCGCGCCTCTTCTCTCCCGCCGTAGGGGGGCGTGCCCGATGTGCAAATCGCACAGGGCGCGATCTTCCCTCAGTATGGCCCTGCGTGTATGTATCTATGTTCGTTCTTTGTGCGTCTGTGATCAGAAGAGGAGATATTAGGGGAGAGCTGTTTGAAAGGTACATTTTTGTAAGTGCTATATTACTGTGAATCAATATGCTGCAGCTGCTGAAACTGCTTTTCCTAGAGAAATACATTAAGGCATTTCTTTGGAGGGGGGCCTTCATTTTTCTTCCATCTCTTACCACACACAGAAACTAAACTTGTACAGCACAGGAAATTCCCGCAGTTCGCTTTCTCCCTTCCTCTGACTAAAGCAGCATTCCTGTGCTCCTACTACTATTACTACTACTACTACTGAACATTTGTATAGCGCTACAAGGTGTATGCAGTGCCGCACAGACACATATAAAACACGGTCCCTGCTCATCGGAGCTTATAATCTAATAGAGACAGGCAACACATGACATGGCATACAGCTAGGAGAAATGGTAAGGAAACACAAAGGACATTAGGTGAGTCTAGATCCGAAAGCGGCAGCGAAGAGGTGAGTTTTCAGACTGGATTTGAAAAGGGTCAGAGAAGGCGCCTGATGTACAGACTCGGGTAGCTTGTTCCAGGCATAAGGAGCAGCAAGGTGAAAGGAGCAAAGTCTGGAGTTGGCAATAGAAGAGAAGTGATTTGCCACAAGAGCGGAGTTCCCGAGGAGGGGTGTAGGGAGAGATAAGAGAGGAAAGGTAGTGAGGAGCTGCAAAGTGAATGCGCTTATAGGTCAGCAGGAGAAGTTTGAACTGGATGCAGAAATGGATAGGAAGCCAATGAAGAGACTTGAGAAGTAGGGTAATATGAGCATGATGAGGTTGGTGGAAGATTAAACGTGCAGCAGAGTGAAGGGGGAGAGATGACTCAGAAGGAGAACAGCAAGGACTGATCCTTGGGATACACCAACTTAGAGTGGGATAGCAGTAGAAGAGGATCCACCAGAACAAACACTGAAAGAGCGATGGGAGAGATAAGAAGAGAACCGGGATAGTACAGAGCCCTTAAAACCAAGCGAGGACAAGGTATCATGGAGAAGGTTGTGGTCAACAATGTCAAAAACAGCAGAAAGGTCAAGAAGGATAAGGATCGAGTAAAGGCCCTTGGATTTTGCCAGGAACAGATCACTGGAGACTTTGGCAAGAGCTGTTTTGGTAGAATGTACAGGACAAAAGCCAGATTGTAGACGATCCAGAAGGACTTGAGAGGAGAGAAAGTCAAGGCAAAGGTGGTGAACTGCACATTCAAGTAGTTTAGAAATGAAGGGGGGGAGGGAGATGGGTCGATAGTGAAAAGACAGGTAGGGTCTACAGTAGTAAGGGTTTCTTGAGGAGAGGAGTGACCACAACATGCTTGAAGACTACAGGGGAAGTTGCAGTGTAGAGAGATAGGCTGGGAATATGAGAGATGAAAGGGACTACAGTGGAGGAGATGGAGCTAAGGAGACAGATGGGAATAGGATCAGAGGAGCAGATAGTGAGCTTGGATGAGGAAAGAAGGTGAATGGTTTCCTCCTCAGAGATCATAGAAAAGAAGAAAGAATAACGGGGGGGGGAAGGTTGGAAGTGAAGAGGAGAGGATTTACTTGCTACCCATTGCCTGCTTAGAACCTGTTACTCATTGCTTGCTCAGACCCTGCTGCCCACTACCATGGCCCCACATCTCTTTGTCCTTCTCTTCCTCATCCTCCCCAACTGCCTCCCCTCCTACCAACACCCTCCCTCCTCTCCCCCCTCACCTCCCCCTATCTTCCTCACTTCTCCCTCCACTCTTCCCCCTAGCCTAGCGTCTGCTCTTGAGCCTCTTCACACCATTCCCCGCATTCAACCACCCCCCTCTCTACCTTCTTCATTTCTCCCTCCATTCTGCCCCCTAGCCTAGCACCTGCTCTTGAGCTTCTTCACACCATCCCCCTCATTCAACCAGCTCCCCTCTCTTTAAGGCAACCCCACCCTCGCTTCCGCCAAACTATCTCTACTTTACCTTGCTCCCTAATACTCATCCTCCTTCTCTCATCAGGTAATATCAACCCCAACACTGGCCCCCCCCCAATTTCTTTCTCACACTATAAAAAGCTCCTCATGCACCCAATCTAATCTCATCCACATCCCCCTACTCCCTCCTTGTGCCCTCCCTCACTCATCCCAAAATCACTCATCCATTGACGTCAACTCCAACCCTCCCCCCAAAAATAATCCCTCACATAACCTACCCGATACCATCAACGTACCCCTCATCTCCTCACATAACCTACCTGATACCATCAATTTACCCCTCATTTCCCCTCCCTCATGTCCCTCTTGGAGAGCACATATACCCAGACATACCCACCCACACCCTGCTCTCTCTAAATCTCGGTATTACCCTAGAAATAGACCCACACGCTACTCTAATAAGAAATCCACACGTAACTTATCCAACCTTATCCATATCCATCTCCTCCCCCCCTCCACTCTCACTTTCTCATGTGCCCTATGGAACGCATGCTCAGTCATTTAAAAAACCTCCTTTATCCACAATCTTTTTATCTCTAATGCCCTATACCTTTTTGCTTTGACCGAGACCTGGCTCCCCCCAGATGACACTGCATCCATTGCCTCTCTCTGCTATGGGGGCTGCCAGTTCTCCCATACACCTCGATCTACTGGTCGTGGTGGTGGCGTTGCCCTCCTACTCTCTCCCTCATAAGAACATAAGAACATAAGATATGCCATACTGGGTCAGACCAAGGTCCATCAAGCCCAGTATTCTGTTTCCAACAGTGGCCAATCTAGGTCATACGTACCTAGCAGTTTCCCCAAGGGACACAGGTTCCACAATGCTTGTATTGGTTCAAGCATTGATATCCTGGGTCCCTTCTTAATAATGGTTTATGGACCTTTCCTCCAGGAACTTGTCCAAACCTTTTTTAAACCCAGCTACACTAACAGCCTTTACTACATTCTCCGGTAACAAATTCCAGAGTTTGATTACACATTGAGTGAAAAAATATTTTCTTTTATTAGTCTTAAATAGTTTACCCTATAGCTTCATTGCATGTCCCCTAGTCTTTCTATATTCTGATAAGGTAAACAATCGATCTACGTTTACCCGTTCCACTCCGTTCATTAATTTATAGACTTCTATCATATCTCCCCTCAGCCGTCTCTTTTCCAGGTCAAAGAGCCCCAACCTTTTTAGCCTTTCTTCATAGGAGTATCCTTCCATCCCCTTTACCATTTTGGTGGCTCTTCTCTGAATCTTTTCTAAAATCTCTATATCCTTTTTAAGATACGGCGACCAGAATTGCACACAATATTCAAGGTGCGGTCTCACCATGGAACGATATAGAGGCATTATAATATCTTTTGTTTTATTTTCCATTCCTTTCCTTATCATACCTAGCATTCTATTTGCTCTCTTGGCCGCCACTGCACACTGGGCCAAGGGTTTTAACATGGTATCCACAATGACGCCTAAATCTTTTTCCTGGGTGGTGGTTCCTAATGTGGAACCTTGCATCGTGTAACCTTGCATCGTGTAACCATAGTTTGGGTTGTTCTTCCCTAGGTGCATAACCTTGCACTTGTCCACATTAAATTTCATCTGCCATTTTGATGCCCAGTCTTCCAATTTATCAAGATCCTATTGCAATTTTCCACAATCCTCTTGGGTTTTAACAACTTTAAATAGTTTTGTGTCATCTGCAAATTTGATAACCTCACTCGTTATTCCACTTTCCAGGTCATTTATGAATATGTCAAAAAGCAGCGGACACAGCACAGATCCCTGGGGTACACCACTATTCACCTTTCTCCACTGGGAAAATTGGCCATTTAGCCCTACCCTCTGCTTTCTATCTTTTAACCAGTTCCTGATCCACAATAGTACACTGCCTCCTATCCCATGACTCTTTAGTTTTGCCAAAAGTCTCTGATGAGGGACCTTGTCAAAGGCTTTCTGAAAGTCCAGATACACAATATCAACCGACTCACCTTTGTCCACCTGATTATTCACTCCTTCAAAAAAACATAACAGACTAGTAAGACAAGATCTTCCTTGTCTAAAGCCATGTTGGCTGTCTCCCATTAGGTCATGACTATCTACATGCTGAGTAATTTTATTCTTTATGATGGTTTCTACCATTTTTCCCGGTACTGATGTCAGGCTCACTGGTCTGTAGTTTCCCGGATCACCCCTGGAACCCTTTTTAAAAATTGGTGTTACATTGGCGATCCTCCAATCTTCAGGTATTAGAGATGATTTAATGATAGTTCACAGATTACTAATAGCAGGTCTGCAATCTCGTATTTCAGTTCTTTCAACACCCTTGGATGTATACCATCCGGCCCAGGTGATTTGCTACTCTTCAGTTTATCTAATAGTTGTAATACATCTTCCCGATGTATCGATATTTCCTTCAATTCTTCCGCACCTTTAAATACCACTTCAGTCATGGGTAACATCCCTACATCTTCCTCAGTAAAGACTGAAGCAAAGAATTCATTCAATCTCTCCGCTATCGCCTTGTCGCCTCTTAGTGCTCCTTTAACCCCTTTATCATCTAATGGACCAACTGACTCTCTCACAGGTTTTTTGCTACGAATGTACTTGAAAAGGTCTTTACTTCGCATTTTTGCTTCCGCAGCAAGCTTCTTCTCAAATTCTTCCTTTGCCTGCCTTATCAATGCCTTGCATTTGACTTGCCAGTGCTTGTGCTGTTTCCAGGTTTCGTCGTTTGGCTCTTTTTTCCATTTCCTGAAAGATGCTTTTTTGGCAACAACAGCCTCTCTGACCTCACCTTTAAACCATGCTGGCAGTTTTTTGCACTTCCTTCCACTTTTCTTAAAGCGTGGAATACAGCTGGTCTGGGCTTCCAAGATAGTATTTTTCAACAACAGCCAAGCCTGATGTACGTCTTTAACCTTTGCAACTGCTCCTTTTAGTTTTTTCTTAACTGTTTTCCTCATTTTATCATAGTTTCCCTTTCGAAAGTTAAAAGGTAGTACTGTGGATTTCCTTACTATCCCTCCTCCACTAATTAAATCAAAGGTGATCATGCTATGATCACTATTGCCAAGTGGCCCCAGCAACCTTATCTCTTGCACTAGATCTGGTGTTCCACTAAGGACTAGGTTTAATATGGCTTCCCCTCTGGTCGGTTCATGAACCAGCTGCTCCAAGAAGCAGTCATTTATTTCATCTAGGAACTTTATCTCCCTAGCATGTCCTGATGTGACACTGACCCAGTCGATACCGGGGTAGTTGAAATCACCCATTATTATTACTGCACTGTAACTTTTGTTAGCGTCCTTGATTTCTTTGAGCATTTCATCATCCATTTGGTCATTCTGGCAAGGCGCTCGATAGTACACCCCCACTGCCATTGCCTTCCCCCTTTTACATGGAATTTCAATCCATATAGATTCTACAGCAGATTTTGTTTCCTGCAAAACTTTAATCCTTTCTGACTCAATGCCCTCTCTAACATAGAGAGCAACCCCTCCACCAATTTGATCAGCTCTATCATTACGATATAGTTTGTACCCAGGTATCACAGTGTCCCACTGGTTGTCCTCCTTCCACCATGTCTCTGATATTCCAATCATATCTAACCTTTCATTTAGTGCTATATATTCTAACTCTCCAATCTTATTTTTTAGACTTCTAGCATTTGCATACAAGCATTTTAGAGAATGTATTTTACTCATATTAATTTGGCTATTGTTAGACATGGGTAATTTGGGATCTTTAAGCTCAGTCTGCTCCATACTTGAGGGCATTTGGGCTACTTTACTCTTTTGTGGAACCTCTCTGCTTTTGGTAGTATCCTTCAAAGATACATTCTTCCGAACCATCCGCTCTTGGGCGACTGTCGGCTTTCCCCTAATATCTAGTTTAAAAGCTGCTCTATCTCCTTTTTAAAGGTTAATGCCAGCAGCCTGGTTCCATCCCGGTTAAGGTGAAGCCCATCCCTTCGGAAGAGCCCCTCCTTTCCCCAGAATGTTCCCCAGTTCCTAACAAATCCAAAACCCTCATCTCTGCACCATTGTCTCATCCACACATTGAGACTCCGGAGCTCTGCCTGCCTTTTGGGTCCTGCGCGTGGAACAAGAAGCATTTCAGAGAATGCTACCCTGGAAGTTCTGGATTTCAACTTCCTACCTAAAAGCCTAAATTTAGCCTCCAGAACCTCCCTACCACATTTTCCTATGTCATTGGTACCGACATGTACCAAGACAGCAGACTCCTCCCCAGCACTATCTAAGACCTTATCTAGGTGGCGCGTGAGGTCCGCTACCTTCGCACCAGGCAGGCATGTTACCAGGCGATCCTCACGTCCACCAGCCACCCAGCTATCTACATGCCTAATGATCGAATCACCAACTATAATGGCTGTCCTAACCCTTCCCTCATGGGCACATGGCCCTGGAGAAACTTCCTCGGTACGAGAGGGTTTTACATCACCTGGAGGACAGGTTCTAGTTACAGGATCACTTCCTGCCACACCAGGGTGATGCTCTTCTGTCATGTGACCTCTCTCCTCCGTGGCAATAGGGATGCTGCCAGACTGGAGGTGGGACTTCAGGACTATATCCCTGTAGGTCTCGTCTATGTACCTCTCTGTCTGTCTTATGCTTTCCAAGTCTGCTACTTTAGCCTCTAGAGAATGGACTCGTTCCCTGAGAGTAAAGAGCTCCTTGCACCTAGTGCACACGTAAGAACTCTCACCAACTGGGAGAAAATCATACATGTGACACTCAATGCAAAAGACTGGAAAGCCCCCATCCCGCTGCTGGACTGCTGTCTGCATCTTAGTTTTAAGTTTGTGTTTAGATCTAAGTTCTTTACTTAATAAGGGTTGCTATGGATATTTATACTAATAAAACTGTACCTAATACATGTAATATACCTTGTTCACCTGAAGCTTAACTAATCTCAGGTCCTTAGTGTATGACTGATTTGGGTAATGAGCTTCACCTGAGAGCACCTCCTGTCTTTTAAGATGTGTAAGTACCTATAAAGCTATGATTATCCCAGGGGAGGGTGGGTGTGGGAGGGAGGGAGGGAAATAACACTTAATAAAAGAGGGCTACTACACAGTACCCTGTCTTGTGCTGCTGAGGAAAGCTAAATTCTGATTTGATTTAAATTATAGCTCTTAGCTGCTGCTAGGCTCTAACTTCTTATGAAATTTAAACTACAAGCTCTCTGCTGGGTACTAAATTTAACCAGAAAGCTCTCTTCTGTGTGTTAAATTTAAACTAAAAGTACTTTGCTGTTACTTGGCCCTGAGTGACTATTAAATTTAAACTACAAGCTCTCTGCTGGGTATGAAATGTAACCAGAAAGCTCTCCTCTGTGTTTTAAAGTCAAACTTTAATTGCTGCTACTAGGCCCTAACTGATCCAACAAAAAAACAATGGGTTCACAGATTAAGTAGCTTTAATACAAAGAATTATTTTTAGAAAATTACCAGAAGTATATACTCACAGTTGCAGATTTCTCTCCAGAAGTAACAGTCCCCCTTTCCAGTCCTCCTGCCAATTCCAACCCCTCCTGCCACCCCAATCACACCCCCCCCCCTCTCCTTCGAGGTCCATTCCATTCGCCTCCTCACACCACTTCCCCTCCGAATAGCTGTTATTTATCGCCCACCTGACAAATCCAAATCAACCTTCCTCACCGACTCCTGGCTTTCTGTCTTTATGCATCCCTCCTCCCCCACTCTTATTCTTGGCGATTTCAACATTCACATCGATAACCCCTCCGAACCCCATGCCTCAAAGTTCCTCGCTCTTACCTCCTCGTTCGACCTCCAACTTTGCTCCACTGCCCCACACATCTACATGGCCTCTGCCTTGACCTAATACTCATCTCCAATTCCTCTCCCTCAAACCTCCACAAATCAATCCTCCCCTCATCTGAACATCACCTCTTAACATTTACTCTTCAGCTTCCACCATCCCAACCTCATCCTTTCTCCTCTGACCTATTTAGAAACCTTCATAATATTTTTATTTTATTTTATTTGCATTCTCGTTTACATTGAACAAACTGAAATTACATTGAACAGGGCATTATAACTAATGTAAATAAATAAATATAACTTCACTGGCTCCCTGTCCAATTCCACATCCAGTTCAAGCTTCTCCTACTGACCTATAAATGCATTCACTCTATGGCCCCTCAATATCTCTCTTCTCTTATCTCTCCCTACGTCCCCTCTCGAAACTTGCGCTCCGCTAACAAATTACTTCTATCAATGCCTTTCACCCGCACCTCGAACTCCCGACTGCGCTCCTTTCACCTTGCTGCACCAAACGCCTGGAACAGCCTACCTGCATCTGTGCGCCAGACATCCTCCTTGGCCCTCTTCAAATCCATATTGAAGACCCACCTCTTCACCATCGCATTCAGATCCTGACTCCATCCTCATCTTACCCTAACCCCCATCAATGTTTATGACCAAACTATACCTATACCTCACTGTACCTTGCGCAGAACTGACTAATGCTCTGTACTGTTCTAATTAGATTGTAAGCTCTGATTAGCATGACTCTGATGGGCAGGGACTGTCTCTGTATGTTGGCTACCTCTTGTAGGCTAGCTGTGCAGCGCTGCATGCGTGGCGCTTTATAAGTGCTGAATAATAGTAGTAGTAGTATTTTGTCATGGAAGTAATCAGCCGGAGTTTGGGCAGAAAGGGAGTGAGGGGTAAGAGGTGGAAGCACCTTGAGGAGAGAGTTTTGTAAAGAGGCGGCGAGGGTCAGAGACAAGAGAATTAGTTAGATGGATATAATAGTCTCATTTGGTGAGTGCTATGGCTGACTGGAAAGAGACAAGCATGAATTTGAAGTGTAGAAAGTCCGCAAGGGTGCAGGATTTGAGCCAGGCATGCTCAGCTGAATGGGCACAGGAGCATAGATAGCAGGTAGTGGAAGGCAGCCAGAGTTGAGGTACAGTACGCCTCACAGGACGTGGCATGGGCGGAGCAAGAGCATCCAGAGCAGAGGAGAGTGCAGCTTTACAGGAAGCTACTGTCTCATCAACAGATTCAGATGACATACTGGAGGAAAGAGGTGATGAGACAGTGGAGGAGAGAGCCAAAGGGTCAATAGCATGAAGATTTATAAAGAGGTTAGAGGAGACAGGGCGAGGTTGAGGTGGTGAGTGATGAAGAGTGAATCTTAGCAGGTGATGGTCTGATAAGGGGAAAAGTGAGGTACAGAAGTTTGAGGGTAGGCAATTAGAGAAGAATACAAGATGAAGACAGTGGCCTTGCTTGTGAGTGGGGGCAGTAGAGCAAAGCTGGAGGTTGAATGATGAGGCAAGGGAGAGGAGCTTTAAAGCATAAGGGTCCATTTCATTGGCTGGACTCTATCCACACTCTCTTCTGCTAGTTACATTGGAAGCAGGCAGGGTAGGCTCACTCACACGGGGGGAGGGGGGAGGATTAGAGAACTGTAGATAGCCCTCCCCGCGGACCGCTAAACCAGATATTCAGTACCGTGGCAATGGCATTGATTATCTGGTGATTGCTGCCAATGACAGAAGCCACCAAAGCTAACCATGCTGCAGCAATATTAGATAATGCCCGCTTAGCTTCAGCGCCTTAAAGATAGGCAAGGATTTTTCTTGCCTATCTTTGAGGCACCAATTACTAACCATGCAGCTTCCAATATCATTGCTGCATGGTTAGTGCCATTCTCCGCCTGCGCTCTGCCCCAGACCATCCCCAACACGACCCGATGCTAACTGGATAGCATCGGGGCGCATAAGGGACATGGCCAGGAATATTCAACAGCACTACCCGTGTAGGTGTACGTTTCTATGCCACAGAAGCTAGAACTCCTCTCTCAGAAATACATTGGACTAGATTTTGGGGGACTTATTTCTCTGGAACCGCAGGTCTGATTTGACTGATTTGCAAACTTGATGTCTTTTAATCCGTTTTTCCCGCATGTCAAGCTTTATCCCATTCTGTTAAGTTTTTAGAGATTTATTTTGTCCCTGACAGCCACAGATGGACAGACAGACATTCTCACCCCCTTTTATACAGAGTGGTTAGAGCAGTGACCTGGTGACCAAAGAAACCTGGGCTTGAATCTCACTGGCACACCCATGGCAAGTCATTTAACCCTCCATTGCCTCAAGTACAAGCTTACAGTAGATTGTAATCCCTCCACGTACAGGGAAATACCTATAGTACCTGACTGTAGCTTACCATGAATGGCTACTGGAGAGGCATGAGCAAAAAAAATATTTAATTCCGTTGGGTTGGAAGGAATAACAAAGGCATAGTAGGGGGTAACCTGTCCAGAGCTACAGTTCAAGGCACGATACAATCAGGTATTTCCTACAGTCGGCAGACTATATGGGTGCTGTTGGTCTTTATCTGCTATCGTTAATATGTTATTATCTCCCACTGCATTAATCCTCCTCTGGAATTCATCATGTCAGTAATGATCACGTTACATGAGGTTCATGTTAAAATAGTTCAGGATCTAAACTCTGACCGTTATGATTTAAGGTTGTCAGATAAAAGCACAAGATTATTCTTTTTGATTTATGGCTTACTTTGAACCTGATCCACTAAGCTTTTTTATGGTGGACACAGAATGGAAGAAAAAAAATATTTGAGGGCAATGATCAAAGCCATCCTGTTTGTCTAGATATTAGTATTACACAGCTCAGTATGCCTCCTAACTGCCAGCCATAGAGTGTGACCCCTTTTAAGATATCACTTGTTATCCATGACCATTTTTGCTGTTTTTCTCCTTTGTATTCTACCACCTTTGGAAAACATGTACAAAAGATCCACTGGTTAGTTCACATCCCCTTCATATCCAGCATACTTCCCCTCTTGGGAGTAATTTTATAGGGAGCTGCTGATTTTTAGGTACAAACATGTCTAAATGTCAGCATTTTATTTACATACATAAATGGCTTCTTATAAAATACCGACTAGCATAAAAGTATGTACATTGATTGCATCATGTGTATGTTCACTGTGAGTTACAGATGAGCAGAGTTTGCAAGAACATGAATTGATTACAGAATAGTATAATTTACACACATACTTGTAGTAAGTAAGCACAGTATTTTACACTAGCTCTCTTATACTAGCCATTATGCCTTAACTTACATAGAAACATACAAACATGACAGCAGAAAAAGACCACATGGCCTATCTAGTCTGTCCTTCCATATCATCCACTACAACAGTCCCCTTTTTTCCTTTAGAGATCCTCTGTGTTTGTCCCATGCCTTTTTGAATTTAGACACTGTCCTCATCTCTACCACCTCCACTGGGAGACTATTCCACAGATCTACCACTCTTTCCGTAAAAAAATATTTCCGCATATCACTCCTGAGTCTATCCCCCTTCACCCTCATCCTATGTCCCTTCATAGCAGAGCTTGCTTTCAATTGAAAGAGACTCTCCTTTGCATTTATGCCATGGAGGTATTTAAACGTCTCAATTATATCACCTCTATCCCGCCTTTCCTCTAAGGTGTACATATTAAGATCCTTAAGTCTGTCCTCATATGCTTTATAATGAAGACCACTAACCATTTTAGTAGCAACCCTCTGTACCAACTCCATCCTGTTCACATCCTTTGAAGGTGAGGTCTCCAGAATTGCACACAATACTCCAAATGAGGTTGCACCAAAGACTTATATGGAGGCACTATCACCTCCTTTCTTCTGCTGACCATTCCTCTCCCTATGCACCTAAGCATCTTTCTAGCTTTTGCTGTTGCCTTTTCTACCTGTTTAGCTACTTTAAGATCATCAGACACAATCACGCCTAGGTCCCGCTCTTCTTTTGTGGACAGAAGTTCTTCACCCCCTATACTATATTGCTCCCTTGGATTACTGCAGCCCAAATGCATGACCTTGCATTTTTTTAACATTAAATCTCAGCTGCCAAATTCTAGACCATTCGTCAAGCTTAGCTAGATCCCTCCTCATGTTATCTCTACCTTCCTGGGTGTCTACTCTATTGCAGATTTTGGTATCATCCGCAAAGAGGCAAACCTTACCCGACAGCCCTTATGCTATATCACTAACAAAGATGTTAAAAAGAAGACATATTTTCTGCCACTTAGACATGTGGAAACACACATCATCTAGCACCGACTTTATAAAATCACTCTCCACATGTTTAACCATTCACTTTGTAATAATCTAAATAGTTACTAACATTAGCATGGCTGTCGTTCAAAATTCTGGCTCCTAGGTCCTCAAGTTTTTCCAGAATGTAACCTGCTGCTACCTACCTGCTGTACTGACTGACTCAATCTGTTGGAAGTTTTAGTTTTACTTACATGATTCCAAATTTAACAATCATTGATAACGATCGTTAATGTCTCAGAACGCGCGTTAAACGCACCTAATGATCGTTAATGTTACATAACGCGCGTTATGTAACGTTAACACAGTTTAGTAAACATGCCCCTAAGTAAGAAACCAGACGGAAACAGCTGTAAGTTGGGAGAGAGGTGCCATAAACATTAGTGAGTAGGCTCCGAGCTGAAAATACCTGAACGGTGCGTCCTCGAAGAAGCAATGAGGGCGGCAGCAAAAAAGAAGAAAGCTGCAAGCACACGAGAAAGCAAGATGGCGACTGCGGCGAAAGCTAGCAATGTGCTGGACTCTCCAGGGAAAGAGAGCGTCAATTCAGGTCCAGAGGAAACGGCATAAGAAGTAGTTAAACTGTTAGAGCCAAAGTTTGACACTGTCATGAAAAAGTTGGAGGAAATGGGTGAAATCTTCGCTGAGATAACGTGAAGAGTGGAGAAATTTGAACAGCGTGTGACAGTGCTAGAAGACAGTGAGTTGGCACTGGAGCGAGACAAACAAAAACATCAGAAACAAATTGAAGCGCTGATGCTAAAAGTGGATGATCTTGAGAATAGATCCAGGAGAAACAATTTGCGGCTGGTGGGAGTGCCGGAGACCTGGTCAGAACAACAACTATCGGACTTGTTTGAGGTATGGCTGCCGAAGGAACTGGGCCTAGAGGACCTACAAGGCAAAATAAGAGTGGAAAGAGAGCATAGGCTAGGCCAAAGGATGGAAGGCAGAGAGAGACCGGTGCTGGCCTGGATACTAAACTTCCAGCACAAAGCACTTTTATTACTGGCGTATCGGAAGCGACGAGATCTAAAGTTGAATAACAAGCCTGTACTCATGTTTCAGAACTACTCGGCGGTGCTCGCCGCAAGGAGGAAGGAATTTTATGCTATTTGTAGCAAGCTAGCATATGGAGGAATACGTTTTGCCTTGAGTTATCCAGCCACTCTGAGAATTTATCATAAGGGCACGACGCACGCTTTTGAGCAGGTGGCAGCGGCAAGAAAGTTCATCGCCACGTTACAACCAGGAAAAACACCTGATAAAGCTTAGTTTGGACACGCAGGAGGTTGGACTGGCATCCTGGAGATTTAAAAAGGTCCAAGGTCTCCTAGATGATGGAAAAGGGAAGTCTGCAGAGGAAGTTAACTCCCTATGAAACAGGCAGACCCATTATAAAAACTTGGATGTCCTCCCATTATGGATCTGCCAAGAGTCCTAGAAGTGGGGTGGCCTGGAGGTGTAGACAGTGATCTATCCCCAGTTTTGGGGGTCTCTTGCTGCGGCAAGTCAGACTGATAATAACAGAGGAGTGGGAGGCGGGTGGAGGGAGGGGAAGGTTGGGGGACGTGTGGGTATTGGTTTATGCATGAGTGTGACAGTTATGTTGTTGTTGGTTAACTATGGGAACTATGCTGAGGTAAGTAGAGGAGGGAGCTGGGGGTGGTGGGGGAGGGGGAGGATGAAGGGGGAGGGAGGGAGGGGGGAGGGAATGGAGAAACAGAGGACGGGGATAACGCTAGTAGGAGTGAAACTAGGCTAAGGATTGGGGCCCGAAAATCTCAGAGGCAATATGGTGCACTTGAAGTGGTAGAGCAGTGCTCTGAAGTCGAGGCTGGGTGACTTTTAGAGTACAATGAGAGGTCATACATACGAATGGTAGAGGCTTTTAAAAGAATGGCCACATAATGTAAAGATAATCTCCTGGAATGTGGGGGGGGGGGGGTTGGATCACCAGTCAAACGCACTAAAATACTCCAAGCACTTAAACGGAAAGGGGCACACATAGTGTTATTGCAGGAGACTCATCTGAGCAATGCAGAGCATAAGAAACCTGCGAGAGATTGGGTAGTGAGCACATATGGGGCAACATCAGGCACCAAGAAGGCGGGGGTGGTGGTGTTGGTGAAAAGGGGTGTTCCGCTGGATGTGAGCAAATGTGAGGTTGATCCACATGGGAGATATATCCTATTGCATGCAAAGTTATACAATGAAGAAATCTGGATAGGTAATGTCTACGCCCCAAATGCATATGACCATGTTTTTTTTTAAATCCTTGCTAGGGTTTGT
Organism: Ichthyophis bannanicus; assembly: GCA_033557465.1. Classification (NCBI taxonomy): domain Eukaryota; kingdom Metazoa; phylum Chordata; class Amphibia; order Gymnophiona; family Ichthyophiidae; genus Ichthyophis; species Ichthyophis bannanicus. Next base: position 554,886,475 of record CM066033.1, read on the forward strand.
AAAGAAAGCAGGGAGGAGCAAGTTGATCATGGCAGGAGACTTCAATTGCCCGCATGACCCGAATTTAGACAAATAAGGGAAAAGTGGAAAAGGAGCATGGTCCAAGAGAGGAGTTGGGTTCCTTTGTAGAATGGGGGACATGGTGGATGTGTGGCATACCTTGCATCCGGGGATGCGTGAATACACGCACCAGTCTAGAGCCCACCTTACTTGGTCCAGAATTGATTATATTTTGGTGAATGAGAGAGGAATCTCACGGATTGTGCAGGCGGGCATTGAACCTGTGGTGGTGTCGGACCATGGGATGGTATGGGTGACTTGGGAGTGTCAGGGCCCGCCGAAGACAGGATGGTGGTTCCCCACATATCGCTGGGAAGATAAAGAGTTTATAAAGTACTTAGAGGTACAGTGGGATGAGTACACCTTGTTTAACGATACTCCCCAATGTTCGCCTCTTTTATTCTGGGAAGCTAGTAAGGCGGTCATGAGGGGGGCTATCATAACATACACTATCCAGAGACGTAAACACCTATATTGCAGCATTTTAGTGTTAGAACGCACCATGCAAGACTTGCAGAGGAAACTTAGTAGGGAAGGAGATAGGTCCATACAACAGGACTGTATTAGGTCCCAAACGACTCTCAATGAGCTGCTTCAGAGAAGAGCCACAATGTCCTTGCGATATTAGAAACATCAGCTATATAGGTATGGCAATAAGACAGGAAGACTCCTAGCTAAGCTGGTCAGGGATCCAGGAGGTGCCCACTTCGTCCCCATCCTTAGGAATGAGGGAGGAGTCTTACAACATCAGCCGCAGCAAATAGCAGCGGTCCTCCGGAATTTCTATGCCCAGCTGTACACAGAGGAGGAGAGGGATTATGACAAAAGTCGGGAGTTTTTAAGTACTTTGCCTCTCCCTAAGTTAAAGGCGCAAGACCTACAGAGGCTAAATGCTCCTCTAACGGGGGGGAATTCAATTAAGAAAGGGAAACTCCACAAGGCTCCAGGGCCAGATGGATTTGGCACAGAGTATTATAAGATACTCGAACCTAAATTTGCTCCCACATTGGTGGCTATGTATGAAAAAGTCCTTCAGGATGGATGCTTCCCAGGGACATGAGATGCACGGATATTACTGTGATCCCGAAAGCAGGGCAGGATCTGCAGGATCCTGCCTCATACAGGCCCATATCGCTCATAAACTTTGACATAAAAATTCTAGCATCCATCTTGGCGGGGAGATTGAACCCCATCTTACCATCATTGATTGACTCTCAACAGGTGAGATTTGTTCAAGGGCGAGATGCAACCAAAAATATCACAAAATTGCTCTTGGGGATGGAGCATTGTATAAGAGAGGAAACCACACTACTTCTGGTAAGCCTGGACGCTGAGAAAGCATTTGATAGAGTAGCCTGGACATACTTGTGGAACGCAATGCATAGTTTCGGCTTCCAAGGTACTTTTGTGCAGTGGGTCCAGGTCTTATATGCGATGCTGATGGCACGGGTAGGGGTGAATGAATGGAGTATTCTCACACCCATTCACTTTGGAAAGAGGCACACGACAGGGTTGCCCCGTCTCCTGTTTGTAATTGCTCTGGAACCCCTTCTCCGAGCAATACAAAATGAGGCACGGATAGTAGGGATAAAGATGGGTAAGGAAGAAATGAAGCTCAACTCTTTTGCTGACGATATGCTCCTCTGCTTAACAGAGCCACAGGAGTTGCTCACATGGACACTTCAAAACTGATAAAAAGATTTGGTAACTTTTCAGGGCTCACAATTAACACAACCAAGTCAATGGCTTTAGATGTGGGGGGTAGAGTAAGACAAGGATGGAGGGGGGTCTTTCTGCTCACATGGGTGACAGATTCCATCCGGTACTTGGGCATACAGCTACCGGATGGCCCTGAGAGGCTGTATCAGGCAAATAGACCTGGAATGTTGGACAGAGCCAGGGCAACCTTTAGTAGATGGACGGCCCTTCCTTTGTCTTTGAGGGGGAGGATAGCGTTGTTCACTATGGTGGAGCTCCCGAGGTGGTTATATGTGCTTCGCTTGCTACCTATCTGGGTCTTAGCCAAAGATTGGAAATGTTTTGAAAAAAACCTCAATGGGTTTCTGTGGGGAGGTAGGCGAGCCTTTATCCCCCTGCGGGCCTTGATGAGGCAGAGGGAGGAAGGGGGGTTAGAACTCCCTTCGCTCCGACACTACAACCTCTGGTACATGGTCAGACACATTTTGGGGCTTCTGATGGAGGAAGGGGGTTGTGCCCCAGTACACCAACTTAACTGGATATTGTGATGAAGCTGACACCACTGAGCCTATGGAGTTAGGAAAAAACACTGATTCTGTTAAAGAATCAGACATGTGTAGAGTGCAGTTAGAAGGAGCAGTGCAGTTAGAGGGAGCAAGCAAGGACTCTCACAAGGAAAGCTGACACACCCTAGAGTAGAGGAGGCAAAGCCTAATTCAAAGAGTAATCAAACACACCTGTTTAGAATGCCAGGAATTTTAGCTGAGGAACGCTCTTATAAGCAGTCCCCAATTAGGAGAGGAAGAAGTCCTCAGGAGGGAAGTCCTCAGGAAAGGAGTCCTCAGGAAAGAAGTCTTCAGAGGGGAAGTCTTCAGAAGAGAAGTATTCCAGGGAGAGGAGCAGAAAGCGTTGCTGCTGTAGAGAGGAGGAGAGCTCCTACTGATACTGTGGAGAGAGAAAGCAGAAGGCTCCAATTACAAAAGGAAAAGCAGCTGAACTGGAAGTCCTTACAGGGAAAATAGAAGTTCCAGGAAGGACAGTCTCATATTGGAGAGCCCCAGAGAGAGGTCTTCAGAGGAGACAGAGAAAGCAGGAGAGTGCCTTGCAGACGATACGCTGGAGATCCACAGCTCAGAGAACCAAGGTACAGATACAATTCCTTTCCTAGATCTGAGCCAGGTCTTAGAGAAGCCTGGAAGTCAGGAGAGCCGTGGCTATAGCAAACCTAGTTGGCAGAAGGTGTGGAAACCTGTACAGAAAGTACTAGCCAAAGAGCACATTACCTGTTTGCTAGAACAAGCAGAGCAGGGCTGGCAAGGCCTGGAGAGAACCACTGACGTATTGCCAGACATACCGAAGGGAAACCCAGGCTTAGCAATTAACGTAGCAGAGCCAGAGGCTATGCAATTGGACTTTGTGGAACCTGAATTAGCCCAGTCTGATTGTCCTATGGACTGCACACTATGTATTGTAGGGAGTGTGGAATCCCTACCTGAACTATAGTGGCTAGGACATACTTGAAAACACTGTTTGTTTAAGCTGAAAAGAAGAAGCTTTGACTTTGATTTATTTGACCTGTTTGTTTGCTTTCAACCTGCCTAAGTAACAAGAACTGTGAAACACGTATAACAGTTTGGACTTTGTAAATGTTTGGTGATAATCCAGAATAAGGTGAAACCTGTTTGCTTTCATTTGGAAACCTTTTGTGCTGTATGGGAATAAAACCCTTTACCTTACCACTTATATTGGCATTCACAACTATTCATTACAAAAAGGTGAACTACTAGTCCCAGAATCCCTCTGGGAAAAAGAAGTTTCTCACTTCAAGAAAGAAAGAAATGTCCACCCTGACCTCCAAGCATGTTGCCAAAGGGAGGTGCTGTGACAGTATGTGCCCCATATCACAGTCTATACGTGTTGCACTCAAACAAGAACAATACCTTGGGAGGCAGGGGGGGACATATATGGGAGCTCTCCATGCAGCAGGGCGAGCCTTGTGCTCGCGGTGCGGATGGAATCGGAGATATTCACTATTGCTTCCACTGGTGGGGGAACCCAGATTTTTCACTGGGTTCTCAACACACACACTATTCCATGGATGGGTACAAAAGGGGATAGTTTGCATTGGAGATATATGTAGGGAAGGTGGCGAGGCTATTGAAAGCTTTCAGAACTTGAGTGCCCATTATCAACCACATAAACATGAGTTTTATGGATATCTTCAAACTCGGCACTATGTTAGTGAACTGTGGAGGAAAGTTCCTGTGCTGTTGGTTGCTAGGGCCCCGAGACTTACCATGGGGGAAATGGTGGGGAAAGACCCTTGCAACGAGGAATGTAGGAAGCTAATACGCCCAATAGGTGACCAGAAATATCTTTCTTTGCAGGCACAACACTGGTCTAAGGATGGTATGGAGGGGGCTATGGTGGAGCTCCTGCAAAACGCTTTTGAAAGAATTCCCAAGGGGGTAAAATGGATTTACTTACAGGAGCTTCAATATAAATTCCTTTGGAGAGCATACACAAATGACAAATGGGCGTTTAAGGCAGGGTTAAGGACAAATGTGAACTGTGGTTGGTGTGAGCAGATGGTGGGGACGCTGATGCACAAACTTTGGGGTTGCCCCGCAGTGCAGAACCTGTGGCTTCAAGCCTGCGCCAAGATGGTGGGATGGTTGGGGATGTGGACTGTCCTTCAGGCAGAGGTCTGTTTGTTACATAATTGGGAGAAGAGTAGTCAAAGAACTGCAGCTCAGCACAGAGCACTCCTGGAAAGAGGCTTCCTAGTAGTTAAGAAGGTGCTATTGATTAAGTGGGCTGAGGGTTCTCCCCCACATGTGGGACTTTGGGAACAGTCAATGCTGGATTTAATGCACATGGAGAAGTTAACAGCAAAGCAATTAGGTGGAAAACATTGGGAAGCCTTTGCAGAACTATGGTTGCCAGTCATAAATACCCTATCTGCGAAAGAACGCAGCACACTGTTAAATGTCTAAATATATACTGCCATGTGAGATTGATATCTAGTAGAGATGACTAAAGAGGGCTGGAAAGGTGGGTGGGGGGGGAGGTTCTCACTTATCTATGATTCTTAATACATAAGGGGAGAACGGGGGGATATTTGGGGGGAAAGGGGACGTTTTTCGTGGGCTAGTGTTTGAATTGTAGTAGGATGGCTTCTTTGTATGTACCTATTTTATGTTCGGACCTAGCAAGGGATAGGCGATAGATTATTGATATTATGTGTTTGAGTGTGTACAATGTGTCCCTCACTCTAATGACAATATCACTTTGTTGTTGACGGGGTATGTTGACCCCAGATGTCGTGATATGAATGAGTGTAATCTGTATGAAAATCAATAAAAAAGAGTTGGAAATAAATAAATCCCCTAGATGAACCTCATTCTTTGCGCCCCCTTTTCCCACTCCTGCCCCCTCCCTGGCCCTCATTGCTGTCACTGCAACCCCTCTGGGATCTGCAGTGGTGGCAATGGCTTCAAACATCCCTGCAGTGCTTACCTAGGGGTATGTTTACTAAACCGTCTTAACGTGCGCCCGGTGATAGTGTGCAGGCTGCCATAAAAGGAGTGGGCATTTCAGTCTTAAAGCAGCAAAACGGGAGTATCACGCGATAACGCGCGCTGCTGCGCACATTATCGGGCGAACCGCCGCTAAGCGCGTTAACGCACAATAATCTTAAGTAGGCACCCAGATATGCAAACATAGAAACAGAGGTGTAGCAAAATGGTTAATACACTGACTGATGATACAGGGGTCATGAGTTTGATCCCCCAGTGTGCCTAATGCATAAGGCTGGCTGAGGCATCAGCTTTGATATGTAAATATTGTTTCTTGAGGCAGTTTGTTGTTGTTGTTAAGTGCAGTCGAGTCGGAGTCGACTCATGGCGACCCTCTGGATAGCTATCCTAAATTGTGTTCGGTCTTCAATCAGGCAGCTCATTGTTGACAGACTGGTACCCGTAGCTGCTGTTATTGTATCGATCCATCTCATTGCTGGCCTTCCTCTTTTGCGTTGACCTTCTATCTTGCCAAGCATAATGTCTTTCTCTAATGATCTCTCTCGTCGCATGATGTGTCCAAAGTATGAAAGTCGAAGTCTTGTCATCTGAGCTTCTAAAGAAAGCTTAGGTTTGATCTCCTCTAGTACCGACTAGTTTGTTCTTCGGGCAGTCCATGGTATACACAGTATTCGCCGCCAGCACCATAATTCAAAGGCATCAATTTTCTTCCTGTCTATCTTTTTCACTGTCCAGCTTTCACATCCATATGATGTTATTGAAAATACCATGGCTTGAACAAGTCGAATCTTTGTATGGAGAGAGACATCTCTGCTCTTGAGAATCTTATCTAGGTCTTTCATAGCCATTCTGCCAAGAGCAATGCGTCGTCTGATTTCTTGACTGCTTGTTGCTTCTTTATTGATAGTTGATCCAAGTAGGTTAAAGTTGTTCACAATTTCAATTTCTTCTCCTTCAATGATGAACCTGTTGATTATGCCAGTTGTCATGATCTTTGTCTTCTTTACATTAAGGTGCAGGCCCATTTTGAGACTATGTTCTTTGATTGTGAGCAGGGCCGGATTTACGTATACGCCATGTACGCCATGGCGTAGGGCCCACAGCTGGCAAGGGCCCACAAAAATGAACAAGATAGGCTTTTTTTTTTTAAATAAAATTTTTAAAAAACCTGTTGGCTGCCGCCGCGGGGCCCCCTCTGCTGCCGCGGCAGCATGGACTGACCCGCGGGGGCCCCCTCTGCAATGTCAATTTCGATGTCGATGTCGATGTCGATGCCTCCCTCCCTCCCTCCGTGCAGGCTGTGAGACACGCGAAGGGAGACTGTCTCCCTCGCGTCTCTGTTAAGCCCGCAGGGGCTGATGGGAAATTTCCCATCAGCCCCTGCGGGCTTAACAGAGACGCGAGAGAGACAGTCTGCCTTCGTGCCTCTCACAGCCTGCACGGAGGGAGGGAGAGAGGGACCGACCGATCGACTGACATTGCAGAGGGGGCCCCTGCGGGTCAGTCCATGCTGCCGCGGCAGCAGAGGGGGCCCCGCGGCGGCAGCCAGCAGGTTTTTTTAAAAAATTAAATTTTACATTAGGCCGGGGGGGGATAGGGGTAGGGGTAGGACTGGTAATGGGCTATTGGGGGGGCTGGGACTGGAAATGGGTTGGGGGATTAAGGCTGGAGGTGGGCTGATGAGGTTAGGAGTGGTAATGGGCTGTGGGCTGTTGGGGGGGTTAGAACTGGTAATGGGCTTTGGGGGGGTTAAGACTGGTAATGGGCTGTGGGCTGATGGGGCTGTCTGGTAATGGGCTATGGGGGGGCTAGGACTGGAAAGGGGCTGGGGGGGTTAAGACTGGAGGTGGGCTGATGGGGTTAGGACTGGTAATGGGCTGTTGGGGGGTTTAGAACTGGTAATGGGCTTTGGGGGGGTTAAGACTGGTAATGGCCAGTGGGCTGATGGGGGCTGTCTGGTAATGGGCTTTGGGGGGGCTAGGACTGGAACGGGGCTGCGGGGGTTAAGACTGGAGGTGGGCTGATGGGGTTAGGACTGGTAATCGGCTGTTGGGGGGTTTAGAACTGGTAATGGGCTTTGGGGGGTTAAGACTGGTAATGGGCTGTGGGCTGATGGGGGCTGTCTGGTAATGGGCTATGGGGGGGCTAGGACTGGAAAGGGGCTGGGGGGGTTAAGACTGGAGGTGGGCTGATGGGGTTAGGACTGGTAATGGGCTGTTGGGGGGGTTTAGAACTGGTAATGGGCTTTGGGGGGGTTAAGACTGGTAATGGGCTGTGGGCTGATGGGGGCTGTCTGGTAATGGGCTATGGGGGGGCTAGGACTGGAAAGGGGCTGGGGGGTTAAGACTTGAGGTGGGCAGATGGGGTTAGGACAGGTAATGGGCTGTTGGGGGGGTTTAGAACTGGTAATGGGCGTTGGGGGGGGGGTTAAGACTGGTAATGGGCTGTGGGCTGATGGGGGCTTCTGGTAATGGGCTATGGGGGGGCTAGGACTGGAAAAGGGGCTAGGGGGGTTAAGACTGGAGGTGGGCTGATGGGGTTAGGACTGGTAATGGGCTGTTGGGGGGGTTTAGAACTGGTAATGGGCTTTGGGGGGGTTAAGACTGGTAATGGGCTGTGGGCTGATGGGGGCTGTCTGGTAATGGGCTATGGGGGGGCTAGGACTGGAAATGGGCTGGGGGGTTAAGACGAGGTGGGCTGATGGGGTTAGGACTGGTAATGGGCTGTGGGCTGATGGGGGGGTTAGGACTGGCAATGGGCTATGGGGGGCTGACTGGAAATGGGTTGATGGGGTTAGGACTGGAAGTGAGCTGATGGTGGGTAAGGACTGGTAATGGGTTATAGGGGGGGCCTTAAACTGAAAATGGGGTGATGGGGGGTTAGGACTGTAAGTGGGTTGATGGGGGGCTAGGACTGGTATTGGGTTGGGGGGTTGCTAAGACTGGAAATGGGCTGATGCAGGGACTAGAAGGGAATGGATGCTGGGTGAGGCTGGAACTAGAAGGGAGCTGATGTTGGGGGAGGATTAGAATGGGATGGGGCTGGAAGTGTAAAATGGAGAAGGGAAAAATATTTTGTGTGGGAGGGATAAAAAATCTACAATTGGCCGGGTATTGGGAGAGTAAGTGGGGATTGAGGATGGAGGGGTAAAATTTGAGTGGATGAAATAGGAATGAGGAAAGAGCAAAAGGAGAAAGATTAGTATGTTAAAGCAGATGTAGAGAGAGAATGGAAAAAAACTAGGAGAGAAGAAAGGACAAATGGACAGCAGACGATGGAGAGTTAGCAGAAGACACGAAGAAAGTGGCTGGAGCAATTGCAGCTGAAAAAAATGCACAAAAGGTAGAAAAATATCTCTTTATTTTGAATTTATTAATTGGAATATGTCAGCTCTGGTAAATGTGCATCATTAACGTCTGCGCTTTGTTTAGTACAAGAGCAAATTAATGTATAGTTTTATTTCTACAGTGTTGTACATTCCAAGTTTGGCTTTTGGGATTCCCAGTTTAATTATTGTCTTCCTGTTTCTAAATTGTGATTACTTGTTTGGTGATGGTCTATGTTCTGCATGTGTAACTGAGCTGAGGTGTTCTGTTTATATAATTCCTATTTGACATTGCCACTTGTTCTCTTTCCCCAGTAGGTCATGTATTGTTGTTCTCTGAAATGTATTGGTTTAATATTTGCAGTGTTGCCTTTTGATTGGTAGAGTATGGTGCTTTGTGAGTCCTGGTAGTGCTGTTAGGATACGGCGGGTTTGCTATGGGTTCTAAATGGGCAGTGTTTGTAGTAGTTCCTAATGTGTCTGGCAGTTGGCACTGGATTATAGTAATGTAGAAATTTTTTTGTCTTTCTTTATCCATACACTCATTAAGAGGCACGTTTACTAAAAGTTAGTATATGGTAACATTATGCAAATATTTATGCAAATGAGGCCCCTTATGCAAATGAGGCCCCGCACCCCCCTTGGGCCGCCCCTGCTGGGGGCCCACAATTTTTGTTGGCGTAGGGCCTCACTCAAGGTAAATCCGGCCCTGATTGTGAGAAGCAAATGTTTCAGATCATCTTCACTTTCAGCCAGTAATGTGGTATCATCAGCATAGCGAAGGTTGTTGATGAGTCTTCCACCAATCTTCACACCTCTGTTGTCTTCATACAATCCTGCTTCTCTGATGATTTGTTCTGCATATAAATTAAACAGGTAGGGGGAAAGTATGCAGCCTTGTCTTACACCTTTGCTTATTTTAAAGCATTCTGTTTCTCCTTGTTCCGTTTGAACTGTTGCTTCTTGATCAATGTACAGATTGCGCAAGAGAACGATCAGGTGTTCTGGTATACCCATGTTTCTTAATGTGGCCCAGAGTTTCTCATGGTTTACACAGTCAAAAGCCTTGCTATAGTCGATAAAGCACAAATAGATATCCTTTTGGTATTCTTTAGTCTTTTCAAGGATCCATCTCACATCCGCAATGATGTCTCTCATTCCTCGCCCTTTCCTGAACCCTGCTTGCACTTCAGGTAGTTCTTGTTCCAGGTATGGTTGTAGTCTCTTTTGAATAATCTTCAGTAGAATCTTGCTGGCATGTGGGATCAGAGCGATTGTGCGATAATTTCCACAGTCAGTTGGATCACCTTTCTTTAGTATTGGTATAAACACAGATCTTTTCCAGTCAGTCGGCCATGATGTTGTCTTCCATATTTCTTGGCAGAGCCTTGTAAGTACGGTAACAGCTGCATCAGATTGCTGCAATACTTCTATGGGAATGCTATCAATGCCTGGTGCTTTGTTCTTTGATAAGGCTTTCAATGCTGCTTCAACTTCTTCTTTCATCACCAATGGTTCCCGATCATAAGGTACAGGTTAAAACGGCTGTTGGTCCACTTGATCTTTATCATATAAAAACTCTGTATATTCCTTCCACCTTTTCTTGATCTTCTCAGCATCATTCAACATAGAACCTTGAGCATCTTGTAACATTCCAATTCGAGGCTGGAACTTTTTCTTTAACTCTCGTAGCTTTAGGAAAGCCGATTTTGTTCTTCCTCTAATAGTTTCTGCTTCTATTTCCTTGCAAGTGTCATTGTAGTACTTTTCCTTGTCCTGTCTTGCTGCACATTGGAAATCTCTGTTGAGTTCTGCGATTGTCTTTCTTTCTCCTCTGGCTTTAGCTTCTCTGCGTTTCTGGTCAATTTTCAGAGTTTCTTCCGTCATCCATTTTGGCCGTTTTTGCTTTTTCACCTTTTGTAGAGACTTCTCGCTTTCTTCCAACACAACCTTCTTGATGTCATTCCATAACTCTTCCAGAGTTCTGTCATTTGTATCTAAAGCAGCAAATCGATTTTGCAGGCAGTCTTTAAATTCCAGTGGTATATTCTCAAGGTCATATTTTGCTGCATTCATGAGGGGTTTGCTCTTTTTCAACTTTAGCTTGAGTTTGCATACTAGTAGTTGATGATCTGTACCACAGTCAGCTCCAGGTTTTGTCTTGGTTGATGTTATAGAGCTCTTCCATCGTTGACTTCCACAGATGTAGTCAATTTGATTTTTACAATCCATTGGGTGAAGTCCATGTGTACAGTCGCCGCTTGTGTTGCTGGAAGAAGGTGTTTGAGATTAATAGATCATTGGTCTTGCAGAATTCTATCAGTCTTTCTCCAGCTTCATTTCTGTTGCCAAGTCCATATTTTCCAACTACTTTGCCTTCTTCTTTGTTGCCAACTTTTGCGTTCCAGTCACCCATGACTATCAGGATATCCTGTTGCATGTTCTGTCAATTTCAGCTTGTACTTGTTCATAGAACTCTTCAATTTCATTCTCTTCAGCAGCTGTTGTTGGGGCATATACTTGAATTATAGTTGTGTTGATAGGCAATCCTCGTAGACGAATAGAGATTAAGCGTTCGCTGACTGCATTGTATTTCATTACAGTTCTTGCAAGTTTCTTCTTTATTATAAATGCAACACCATTTCTTCTTTGTCTTTCATTTCCAGCATAGTAGACCATGTGATCATCTGATGCAAAGTGCCCCATGCCAGTCCATTTCAGTTCGCTGACACCCAACAAATCAAGTTGTACACGTTCCATTTCATTCTTGACTACCTCCAACTTCCCTTGGTTCATGCTTCGTACGTTCCATGTTCCAATGTGTAAGACATCTTTACAGCTTCTGACTCTCATTTCAGTTTATTTGTATTTTAATTATTGCTGCCAGCAAACACACCCTCACATGCCGTAACCTAATGTGCCGCATAAGGCACCCTATAAGGCACTCCATAGGGCACATTATAAAGTGCACTGTCCGCCACGACACCCTATAATGTCCCCTATAGGTCACCCTATAAGGTGCACCATAGGATACCTTATAAGGCACCTTATATGGACGGTAACCATAAGGTGCCTCAGAAGGCGTTTTATAGGGCACCCTATAGGTGAGGTGGGGCACCCAGCACCAGGTCCACAGCACCTTGCATTGCAGAAATAGGCTATGCTGCAGGTCCCTAGCAGTGCTAGTGTGTGAGATAGGTAGTTCCTGCAGACACACTTTGGATACATCTGTATTTCTCAGTCAGGTTTAGCCCTTATGGACCCATAGGCGGATTATGCACCACCACCCAACCCACCCTTTGGGGCTGAGGGTGGGAAACAGGGTCTTCCACCAACAGATCCACATTTTACCTCCCTGCAATGGCAGCAGTAGAGGGGACCATCAACCGCAGTCCTGCTGGGGAACAGACACCCTACAGCGCAGTCAATGCAGCTCTGTACACATCTATAAAGCAATAGCAGACAGACATTAGGCCCAGAAATGCTCAGCTGCACCCCACCACTATATGATATTCTCCTGCAGCAAGCCTCCAGCCACTGCACCCTGCAAGGTGTTCCAGCAAGACACATACTAGCTGCAGACAGTCTGCTAGCTAGTCCATAGTGCATGTTTCTGGAGGAGATGCATGCACCCAGAACTAGGATGTCAGCATACACACCAAGCAGATAAGTCAGTGATTGGGCCCCAAAAGGAAACCCATAAATATCACATGAGAAAAAAAAATTATAGAGTACTATGGGGGAACCTAACCATGCCGTGGTCACTGCTCAGTCAGGGTGAGAGCGGTCTCCCAGCAGGACATGCTGTGGCCACCCTGTCTGTGCAGGTGGTGGCTAGGCACTACAATGTCCCAACTATTGCCCTATGTCCTGTGCAGATGCATCCTGGCCAGGCCACCCTCTCTGGGCTATACCCATGGTACCTTGCTCCTCATTATGCACATTGGCAGGCCAATACTGGCAACAGTGCTGGCAGTGTGGGCTGTGGAGGGTGTTTGCAGCCACCACACACTGGATAGACAGACACACACTCCCACACCTATGCCAGCATTGTACAACTATAGAGGTGTTTGGCAGCCCTGGCCACCGCTCCAGTCCTGGGCACAGTGCAGGCATGGCTATAGTACGCAATACTGTTGGGGTCACTCCCCAGGGTGGTAAACATTGTCAGACACAAGACCTGTAGCACACTCCACAGACATAAGAAAGTTTGCCATGATGCAGCTCAATCAGAAAATTATACTTAACTTCAGAATTGCTATCTGCCAGTAATCATAGCAACCTTTTGATAGCTGTGTACCGTATTCCCGGGTTTAGGGTGGCATTGCTAAGGTATGCAAGTGCTAGTATTGGGAGATGCACGCAGGGCCCAATGTCCTGCCTCTCCAGGAGGCATTGGATAATGGAGCCTGTGGGTGCAGGTGTGTCTGCCCCTGTTTGCTGCTGCTTTACGGCGGAGGTTCCCAACTCCAGTCCTGGTGTGCCAAACACTGTTTGGGTTTTCATGCTGTCCCTCATGAATATGCATGAGATACATCTGCATACCATGGGGGTGGCGCATAGAAATGCAGCACAGGCATCTTTATTAGAGGCAGCATGGAACCTGAATGGTGTTTGGCCCTCCAGGACTGCATTTGGGGGACTCTGCTCTAGGTAATGCGCCTGTTTATGGTGTCTGTGCTCTGTAGGGTAAAATGTAGGTGTTTTGGGCATGTTTCCGTCATCTGCATTAAAGGTTCTGTCTGTATTAGCACGTTTTAGTAGTGGTTAAAATATGGGGATTGGGTTGGCAGGAACCACAGCTGGGACTTGAACCTGTGACTTTCTGTCTCTGAACACACTAGCTGTATGCACTGCACCACTGTGTTGCCACAGAGACAGTGCATTCCCTGGTGATACCATGACTGTTCGTCCGGCAGGGCCTATCTGTTGCAGTGCATGGCACCCACCTACACAGGGCTAGGCCATGGTCTGCTCTGGGCAGCTGCCACTGCCCCCCTCCACCACCAGTACCCCTTTGCCACCATGCTGACATGCCCTTCTGCTGGTGGTGCTGGTGGTGCACAGTCTCAGGCCATCCAGTGTTCAGGTAGGCGGCTGCCTATGGTGCGTGTTCTGGGGTAGGGGTGCCTGCATAGACGTCCACGCTTCCCCCCCAACACCGCCTGCCAATGTTCTGTGCCCTTGGAGGTACCTGCTGGGTACTATCCCCTGTGACACTGTGATAAACACACTCGTGCCCATGTTGGGCCCTCATCAGTTGCTGTCTGGCTGCTATACAGTTTCAGCATTCCTAAGTGCCACCTAGGCATCTGCCTAGTCCGCACTGTGCCCCAGCTGCACCACAGCATGTGCCACCTGCAGCCCTCTGTATCCCATTTCCAAGCATCTGTCCAGTTGGCCATTCCGACATGCCCGCCCTGCTGTTGCCGCACTTGTGCATGCCATAGGAAACATGTCTGATGGAGAGGAAAACCCTGCACAGCGCAATTTCACTGTGGGCTCATTCACCTTGTATGGGGACGGAGCATGGACCCTTCCAGAATTCATATCCTTTTTTGGTGCCTTCTTGGGAGTGTTTTTTGATGTTTCCCATTGAGATCACTATTGCCCAGCTTGGTTATTTTATTTTTCCATTTTCTTCTGTTCATTTTCACTGTTTATTTGCCCTTTTGTTCCGTGCACATGTATCACACTTATCACTTATTTGTGGGTTTCCCTGGTTTTGCTGTACATTGCTGACATAAATGGTTTCTCTTCCCTTTAAATCAGCTCTAACGCCTGGGTTTCATTGGCGTTAGTTTTCAGCCTCGGATTTCACAGCGTTAGTGTGCGGGGAGCCTCTCCCCTCCCACTCTCCACCCATTGACCCCTTCTCTCTGCCCCTGGGGAGCCTTCCTCTGCCCTCTGGGAGCCTTTCTCTGCCTTCAGCACTCATTTGCGCCACTGCGTGCGTTATCACGCGCTAAGGTACCTTATCGCGTGATAAAGCACCATTATCGCGTGATAAGGTACCTTATCGCGCGATAACGTCACACAGTGCACATTAAGACGGTTTAGTAAACATACCCCCTAGACTCCAGCGCTGCGAGGCTGTTTGACTTCTGCCCCCTCCAACACCCGATGCCAACTTTCTTTTGCATGGGAGCAGAAGTGGCTAATTAGCAGATAGAAAAAGAAGGAAGACAAAAGATTAAAATATCTGCTGTTGAAGGACAGAGTCTAAAAGAGGTGCCAGAGAGAGAAGGAAAACACAAGAGGAACATGAACAGAACTGAGAAAAATGAGACACTGAGCCAGAAAATTAAACCAGTGACACCAAGGACTTGAAATTGTATTATTTTATTTTACTTATTTATTAAGATTCACCCAAGGCAGGAAATTTTAGAAGCCTTATTGGTGATTTCCAAGTGGAAGTTCTGGCACGTTTTCATTTTTCTTTCTCATTGAGATTGTTTGGATTTATTATTGTTGTTTTTAAAATGTAATAAATAATGAAAGAGTAAAAAATAAAATCCCAGTAAGAACCAATCTGATTCAGGTGAAACATTGACTGCTATGGAGAGAGTCAGATTTAAGACTGGAAGATGGTTAAATAGATCATTCATCTAATTGGCTAAAAATGGAAGAAATCAAGCCTCTGCTCCCTTAACAATCTATTCTAAAAAAGCACAAACTGGTGGGTGGAGGGTGTTATAGGGATAGGGTGCAAGGACAGTCCTAGGAACTTAATTTTAGCCTTTTTTCCATAGGGAGGAATACAGTCCTGAACCCAAGATGAACTACCAGAGAGTAGACTGCAAGACTTGTCCCAATTCACAGCAAGTTAAGAATTTTTTGAGCAAATGATAAAAAGCAGAAAATATCACAAAATTATTTCCTTTATCAACAAATGGTAAAACTGTTCCCTAAAACAATTTATGTATTGACAGTATGTAGTCATTCAGGTACAGTATAAGAACATAAGAAATGCCATACTGGGTCAGACCAAGGTGCATCAAGCCCAGTATCCTGTTTCCAACAGTGGCCAATCCAGGTCACAAGTACCTAGCAGTTTCTCAAAAAGACACACCGGTACCACAATGCTTGTATTGAGGCAAGCAGTGGATTTTCCAGGTCCTCTTTAATAATGGTTTATGGACCTTTTCTCCAGGAACTTGTCTACAGGAATGTACCTAGCCCTATGCGAGTGGTGCAGCCGCACAGGATGCAAAGGTTTGGGGGGGGGGGCAAATTTCGGCTGCCTGCTGTTGCCCTGCCGCCACCACTTTTTCTTCTCTCAGCAGCGGCATTTCCCTTAGGGGCATGTTTACTAAAAACCGCTAATTTGCGCGCCGCAAAATAGCACACTAAAAGTGGTACTTAAGAGCGCTTAAACACCCCGCAATCGTGCGTGTCACCCCCGCACAGGTGCGCGGCACAATAACGGGCCCGCACAAGTACGGGCCCGCAAATGTCCGATAGAGGCGTGGAACGGCTAACGGATGGCGGAGGAAGGTTCCTGAGGGGCGGAGAGACGGGTTTAATGGGCGGGGAAGGGGAGGGGAGAGGCTCCCCGCACATTATCGGGGCCGAATCCCAAAGCAAAACTACCGCGAGTGAAACACTGGCGGTAGAGGGCATTTAAAGGGAAGAGAAACCATTTCCGTCAGCAATGTACAGCAAAACTGGGGAATCCTGCAAAACGTGAGCAGTATGATACATGTGCACAGCACAAAAGTGAAAATAAAAATAGAAAGTGACCACAACAAAAATATCACAAATAGTAATGCAGCTGGGGAACAGTTATAGTAATGGGCAAATATAGAAAACACACCCAGGAAAGCTCCAGAAAGAAGAAATGAATATTGGAAGGGTCTACGGAGCGGAGACTCATCCAAAACAAATGTCCTTTTTGGAGCTTTCCTGGGAGTGTTTGCTATGGTTGCCCATTAATATCCCTTTTGCCCAGCGTGGTGGTCATTTCCGGGGTTTATGTGCACGTTTGTCACCAGACAGAGTGCATGTGCCCACAGTAAAAATGCGTAGAGCAGGGTTTGTGACTCCATCCTGCCAGGTATACTACCTCCAGGGGCTGCATTGTCTCTGTGGCCATAGTATGGTGCAGCGGACAGAGCCAGTACCTCTAGGACCAGAGGGTCAGAGGTTCAAATCCCAGCTGGGGCACATGCCAGCCCAGCCCCTATATTTTACCCACCACTAAACAAAGATAGCGCAGACACCCCTGTATTGCAGGGAACATAAGCATGGGGAAAACACCCATATTTTACACAACACTGCAAAAACACAACAACAATGGGCATTACCTACAGCCAAATCCCCCAAATGCAATCCCGTACTGCCACATTGCATTCTGGTCATCTGCTGTTTCTGAGAGAAGCTCATGCCAGCATGTTGGCGGACGAGTACATGTGGTGCAGGGGGCAGTGGCTGCTAGCCACAGAAGACAGAGGCCTAGCCATTTGCAGGCTGGCACAGTCCACTGCAACAGACAGGCCCTGCCGGATCCACAGTCAAGGACATTCCATGGAAACCAGCCAATCTGTGGCTATACAGTGGTGCAGTGCACACAGACAGTGTATGCAAGAACAGAAGATCACAGGTTCAAAGCCCAGCTGGGGCTTCTGCCAATCCTAGCCACATATTTTTCCCACACCTACACAGTGATAGTAAGGACACACCTTTCGTGTCGAGGACATATGCAATAGTAATACGTCTATGTTTTACCCCACCGAGCACAGACACCATGAACAGGGGCAGTACCTAGAGCAGACTCTCCCAAATGCATTCCTGGTGTGCCACACACCAGTCAGGTTTCATGCTGCCACTCATACAAATGCCTGTGCTGTATATCTATGCACCACCCCCATGGCATGTAGATGTAGCTCATGCATATTCATGAGGGACAGCAGGAAAACACGAACAGTGTGATGCAGACCTGGACTGGGGTTGGGAATCTCTGCCGTAAAGCAGCAGCCAACAGGGGCAGACACACCCACACCCACACCCACAGGCCCCATTGACCAATGTCTCCTGGAGAGGCAGAACAGTGGACCCTGCGTGCATCTCCCAATACTAGCACCTGCATACCTTAGCAATGTCACCCTACACCTGAGGTATACGGTACACAGCTCTGAGACGTTTGCTAGGAGTACTGGCAGATAGATATCCATATGTTACGCACATACTGCTAGTTGACCCTATCAGAACAATCTGTTAGGTGTTTGCGGGGCGTGCTCCAGGACTGGCCTCTGACGGTGTTTACCACCCTGGGGAGTGACCCCCAGCAGTACTGCGTACCATATCCATGCCTTGCTGTGCCTAGGACAGGTTTGGTGGCCAAGGCTAATTACCTCCTCAATAGTAGCACCATGCTGGCATAGGTGTGGAAGTGTGTGTCTGTCTATACAGTGGGTGCTGGCTGCAAGCCCCTTCCACAGCCCACACTGCCAGCACTGTTGCCAGTATTGGCCTGCTAATGTGCATAATGAGTAGCAAGGGACCATGGGTATATCTCAGACAGGGTGGGCTGACCAGGATGCAGCTGCACAGGGCATAGGGCACTGGCAGGGACATGGTAGTGCCCGGCCACCACCTACAGAGACAGGGGGACCTCTGTATGTGCTGCTGGGGGATCACTCTCACCCTGAGTGTGCAGTGATGGCAGCATGGCTAGGCACACCCATAGTGCTGTATTGCGTTTCTCTTGTGTGATATATATGGGTTTCCTGTTGGGGCCTTTTCACTGACTTATCTGCTTGTGTGTGCTGCCACCCCAGTTGTGGGTGCATGCATTTCCATCAGGACCAACCAGCAGACTGAGCACAGATGGTATGTGTCTTGATGGAGTGCCTTGCAGGGTGCAGTGGCTGATGGCTTGCTGCAGGAGAATATCAGATAGTGGTGGGGTGCATCTATGAATATCCAGGCCTAATGTCTGTCTGCTATTGTGCTATGGATGTGTGTGGAGCGGCTTGGACTGCCCTGGGGGGGGGGGGGGGTGTTCCACTAACTGTGGCAGACAGCGATCTCCAAGATGTTTATGCAGCACCTACCTATTTCACAGGTTATTGCTGCTTTGGAGCTCTGGCATGGCTGCATTCAGCCATGCAAGGTGTTGTGCACTTGGTCCTGGGCGCATCATCACACACTCAGGGTGGGCATAGTAACCGCACAATGTGATGGTGTTTAGCTACTCTTTGCCGTTTGTTCACCCACTCAGGACACCCTACCAGGCCGAGGTGCTGTGTGGGTGCACAAGGACACCTCCCCCTACCAGGCCGGGTAGCTTTAGGGGTGCAGTTCCCATCTTGTGTGCATCTGTGGACAGCTGATTTGCATGTGCAGTGCATCATGGGTACGGGTAGCCTAACCCTATCCTGTTTACACAAGCAGACTGTCTGTGATGTGACGTGCAGGCTATCTGCAGCCAGGCAGGAGCTTGCTTATAGCTATAGAGGTGTAGCCCAATGGTTACGCCACTGCCTGTGCAGCCAAAGGTCATGGGTTCATACCCACAGTGGGGTTTTGTAATAGTGTTTTCCAAAGCATTTTTTACATTTACTGTACATATGTTGATGCCTGCAATAACACCCTCAGAGTACTGTACCCATAAGGTGCCTCTGAGGGTGCTTTATTGGGCGCCCTATAGGGCACTTTATGGTTGGCATCCATATAGGGTGCACTATACATTATCCTGTGTCGCAACATACATGCTGCCCTATAGGGGACATTCTAGGGTGCCTTGGCGGACGGTGCACTGTAACATGTGCCTTATGGTCCGCCTTATGTTAACATGCTGTGAGAGTGCGTTTGCTAGTAGTTATCACAAAATAGAATTAAAAAGCCTCCTAAAGCACTCCACAACATAAAATATACTGCCTCAGCTAGCCTTTTTCAATGGGCATTGTGAGGGATTGAATCGCTGGTCCCTGCACCATTGGTCAGTGTCTTAACCATTGTGCTGTGGCTGTGTTCCTTTTCTTTAGCATGAGCGCGCCGCCTTGTGGCCATCAGCGCGCCGCATCCTGCTGCCCACAATGAACAGTGCACCGCCTTATGCCGCCCCACAATGAACAGTGCGCCGCCTTATGCCGCCCCAATATGAACAGTGCGCCGCCTTATGCTGCCCCACAATGAACAGTGCGCCGCCTTATGCCGCCCCAAAATGAAGAGTGCGCCACCTTAAGCTGCCCCAAAATTATTTTGCCTCCTGACACACATTTCCACATTCAAGGTGGTTCCTCAGCCAGCCTTTTTGGGCCGCACACACTGGGGGATTGAACCCGTGGCCCCTGCACCATTGGTTATTGTCTTCACTGTTGTGCTATGGCTCTATGCCTATAGGTGCACAGCTGCGCCCCACTTAGCCTTCCCACGCGCTAATGTGGGCCCCGCACATTAACGCGACGCGCACACATACGGTCTTTTTTTTTTCCTTTTTCGGCCTGAACCGCCCACTCCTTATATGGCACAGGCACACTACCGCGGCCCCGCACGTTAGGAATGTTTAGTAAACATGCCCCTTAGTCTCTATACTTTTTGAAAAAGAAAATAATCGATTTGTGTTTACCCATTCCACACCACTCAGGGTTTTGTGGACATCTAGCATATCACCCCTTAGTTATCTGCCTCTTCTCCAAGCTGATGAGCCCCAAACTCTTTAGCCTTTTCTCATGGAAAAGTTATTCCATCTCCTTTATTATTTTGGATGAATTTAATTCCTCTGTATCTTTTTTGAAATGCAGAGACCACAATCGCACACAGAACTCAAGGTGCAGTGGCACCATTGAGTGATACAGAGGCAATATGATATTCTTTGTTGTATTCTCTATTCTTTTCCCAATTATTCCTAACATTCTGTTTGCTTTTTTGTCTGCCACCACACACTGGGCAAAAGATTTCAATGTATTGTCCATGATGATAACTAGATCTTTTTCTTTAGTGCTGTGTATGCCTTGTAGCGCTACAGTGGTTCTCAACCCAGTCCTCTGGGACCCCTAGTCCAGTCAGGTTTTCAAGATATCCACAATGAATATGCATGAGATAGATCTGCATACAGTGGAAGCAGTGCATGCAGATCTAATCTCATGCATATTCATTGTGGATATCCTGAAAACCTGACTCGCCTGGGGGGTCCGAGAGGACTGGTTTGAGAACCAGTGAGCTATACAAATGATAAGAGGCAGTAGTAGTAGTAGTAGTGAATCCTAATGTGGAACCTAGCATCATGTAGCCATAATTTGGGTTATTCTTCTCTTATGTGCATCACTTTGCACTTAATCATGTTAAATTTCATTTGCTATTTGGATACCCAGTCTCTCAGACTTGCAAGATTCTCTTGCAATTTCTCACAATCCACATATGATGTAACCGTTTTAAAAATTTGGTGTTGTCTGCAAATGCAATGACCTCACTCATTGTTTCCATTTCCAGATCATTTGTAAATGTTTAGAAACATTGGTCCCAGTACAGATTCCTGGAGTACTCCATTGCTCACCTTCCATTACTGAGAAAATTGGCCATTTAGCCCTACTCTCTGCTTCTGCTCTTTTATCTAGTTCCTTGCCCAAAAGAGGACATTACCTCCTATCCCATGGCTTTTTAGCTTCCTCGGGAGTCTTTCACGAGTTACTTTGTCAAAAGCTTTCTGAAAATCCAGATACACTACATAAACTGGCTCACCTTTATTCACATGTTTATTTATGCCTTCTGAAAAAATGGAACAGATTAGTTAAGCAAGTTTCCCCTTCGCCAGGACTGGTGCAAGTGCATTGGGTGCCATAGGCAACGCTGCAGCCTTCTGACCTCCCCCCACCCTAAGATTTTGCTAATTAAACAACAATCATGATCATGCCACCACACATGTGCACTGCATATCCCCCTGCAATTAGCATGAGCCCAATGCCACCTCTATACTATGCCTTTTGCCATGATTACTTTGGATGCAGTTACCACCAACCATTAAGATGGCAATAAGTGTGCCCACGCTAACTGCATCATTGATGGTGAGCATGCATTAAAGATGCCCATACTAACTGCAACATGCAGTCAACATTCACACTCCATCCCTAACCTGCCCACTCTCTGCTGCAACTGTGGGATTTTTACCACAACTGTAGTTTAGACATGCAGTAACGGTTACTGTGGCAGGTGTCGTGTGTAGTAAACCCCATGCTAACCATTAGTGTGCTTTAGTGAATACACCATTAGTCTCTCTGCTATGGCCTTGTCTGCCTTTAGTGCTTCTTTTACCCCTGATCATCTAATAGCACAACTGACTCTCTCAAAGGCTTCATGCTTCAAATGTACTTGAAAGATTTTGCTATAAGTTTTTGCCTCTTCAGCAAGTTTCTTTTCAAATTCTCTTTTTGCCGTCCTTATTAATGTTTTGTGAGTGGAGGAGTAACCTAGAGGTTAGAGCACAGGCTTGGTAGCCTAGCAACCATGGTTTGATTCCTCTAGCACTCCTTGTGGCCTTGGGCAAGTCATTAAACCCTCCATTGGCTCAGAAGAAAGGCCTGGCAATCTATTTCTGGTCACATTGCCAAAAAACCCAGGAGCTGCTGGGTCAGCATTGACTCAAAGGCACGCATTGCATTACATCAAACTTGCCAGTGGTTATGCCCTTTCCTGTTTTCTTCATTCAGATCCTTTACCCATTTTTGAAAGATGTTCTTTTGGCTATGATAGCTTCTTTCACATCGCCTTTTAACCCTGCCAGCTATCATTTGGCCATCCTTGCACCTTTATTAATACATGGAATGCATCTGGTCTGGGCTTCCAAGATGGAATTTTCAAACAACTCCCACTCATGATATAAACTCAACCTTTGCAGCTGCTCTTTTTAAAGCTTTTTTTTAGCCATTTGCTCATTTTATCATAGTCTCACTTTTGAAAGTTAAATGGTAGTGTAGAGATTTTCTTAGTGTCTTCTCTCCAGTTGTTAAGTCAAACTTGATCATATTATGATCACTATTGCCAAGTAGCCCCAATATTGTTAATTCTCACACCAAACACTCTGTTCCATCAAAGACTAGGTCTAAAATAGCCCCCATTCATATCAGTTTCTGAGCAAGCTGCTGTATGAAGCCGTCATTTATTTATAACCTGACATAACATACCGTGCAGCCGGAGTTTTAACATACAATCTGTGATGACACATTACTGTTTTAAAACAATATGAATGCAGTAGTTATTCTAATATTGCTAAATTCTTTTAATGGCATGTTTTTTTAATAGAAAATTAGATAAATTATCATGCACTTTAAAATTTTGTATCCTTGTATTTAGTTGTTTTTATTTAATGTTTTGGCATAGCCATCGATCAAAATTGATATAGAGAGATTCATTCCTACATAGCTCTTTATTTTTAGATAAGGTATAGGAAGCACATTTCTCATATTTTAATAGTGGTTGGATAAGGGCTCCTCGTGATATAATGCTGTCATTTTGAGCAAGAATGTTGTGCAAACAGCTGACAGTTTCGTATTGCTGTTAAACAGGGTAATACACAATCAGATAACAGCCTCGTTTTCCATATGGCGCTAAAAGTTCTTTTAAATAATTCCAAGCCAGGAGCTACTCTTTCTTCTTAGAGCAGTGTGCCTGTGTTTTAAACACTTTAGGAATGCCTACTGTTATAAGGGTAAGTTTTTAATATGAAGAATGTTTTTATAGCATAAGCAAATTAAATTATACGTAGATATTGGTAGTTTATTTAGCTTAAATCTATTGCTTTTAATGCTCTGCATTCTTTTTATTTTATTTATTTATTTAGCATTTCTTATATACCTCCTTTCATGATATCAAGGCAGTTTACATTGAACAAACTAAAATTACATTGAACAGGGCATTATAACTTGGAGATAACTGTTTTTACAGGGAACATGGGCATAAATACGAACATGGGTATGAATATGAATGGCATCTGTCTATCTTTATATATATTTGTACTCTTGCATGCGGAGTGGCGACTAGAAGGGTCGGACATCCGGGGTGGATGTCCAAACCCCTGTAGCCTCCGGGATCTGATTCCAGGTCCAGAGCTCCCCGTATGTTCAGGCCCACTGTGTGGGGAGCTTTGGACAGGGGCGGGAGGGGCAGTGACAGGGAGGAGAGTGGGCAGATTCTGGTGATGGCCCTGTACATCTGGGGTCGGGGAGATATAGGGGAATTATTCCACCTCAAGGACAAGTACTACAATTACACATGAAAGGAAATAGAATCAAAAGCTGTTAGAGGAAGAACAAGATCAGCTTTTCTAAAGCTATGAGAATTAAATAAAAATTTCCAGCCTCGAATTGGAATGCTACAAGATGCTCAAGGATCCATGTTGAATGATGCTGAGAAGATCAAGAAAAGGTGGAAAGAATATACAGAGTCATTATACCATAAAGATCAAGAGGACTAACAGCCATTTCAACCTGTATCTTATGATCCGGATCCATTGGTGATGAAAGAAGAAGTTGAAGCAGCATTGAAAGCCTTATCAAAGAACAAAGCACCGGGAATTGATGACATTCCCACTGAAGTATTACAGCAATCAGATGAAGCTGTTACCATACTTATAAGGCTCTGTCAGGAAATTTCGAAGTCAAATTCATGGCCAACTGACTGGAAAAGATCTGTGTTTATATCAATACAGAAGAAAGGTGACCTGACTGACTGTGGAAATTATCGCACAATCGCTCTGATCCCACATGCCAGCAAGATTCAATTCAAGATCATTCATAAGAGACTGCAACCATACCTGGAATGAGAACTGCTTGAAATGCAAACAGAGTTCAGGAAAGCGCGAGGAACAAGAGACATATTTGAGGACATGAGATGGATCCTTGAAAAGACAAAAGAATATCAAAAGGATAGCCATATGTGTTTTATTGACTACAGCAAGGTTTTTGACTGTGTAAACCATGAGAAACTCTGGGCCACATTAAGAAGCATGGGTATACCAGAACACCTGATTGTTCTCTTGCACAACCTTTACATTGATCAAGAAGCAACAGTTCAAACGGAACTCAGAGAAACAGAATGGTTTAAAATCAGCAAAAGTCTACAACAAGGCTGCATACTTTCCCCCTATCTCTTTAATTTATATGCAGAACAAATCATCAGAGAAGCAGGACAATATGAAGACAACCAAGGTGTGAAGATTGGTGGAAGACTCATCAACAACCTTCGCTATGCTGATGATACCACATTTCTTGCTGAAAGTGAAGACGATCCCAAACATTTGCTTCTCAAGGTCAAGGAATATAGTCTTAAAATGGGTCTGCACCTTAACATTAAGATGACAAAGATCCTGACAACTGGCAAAATCAACAAGTTCATTATTGATGGAGAAGAAATTGAAATAGTTGACAGCTTTAACTTACATGGATCAACAATAAATAAAGAAAAGACTAGCAGTCAAGAAATCCGACGATGTATTGCTCTTGGTAGAATGGCTATGAAGGACCTAGACAAGATCCTCAAGAGCAGAGATGTCTCTCTCCATACAAAGATTCAACTTGTCCAGGCCATGGTATTTTCAATAACATCATATGGATGCAAAAGTTGGACAGTGAAAAGGATAGACAGGAAGAAAATTGATGCCTTTGAATTATGGAGCTGACAACAAATTCTGTGTATACCATGGACTGCCCGAAGAACAAACCAGTCAGTACTAGAGGAGATTAAGCCTAAGTTTTTCTTAGAAGCTTTTCTTAGACTTCAACTTTCATACTTTGGGCATATCATGTGAATAGAGATATAATTCGAGAAAGACATAATGCTTGGCAAGATAGAAGGTCACAGTAAAAGAGGAAGGCTACCAATGTAGCACATACCCACATATAGTGTATAACTAGTATGATTATTTACTGTTTTTTGTAAAATATATCACTGTAATGCTATACCATTGCCGGTACTAATTATATTTTGAAACTGTTCTGAATCTAACACGAACGGATAATTATTTTACCTGAACAGCCTAACGATGTACATTGTTACCAAAAAAGTATACATAACAACTCAATGCAATTTGATACTGATACCACAATTGAACACTTCTCTAGCTCTCTCTACTTCACTGTTGTCAGCAGTACTCTTTACTGTTGTCAATAGTAAGTCATCACTAAGAACCGTTGTCAATAGCTAGCTAGCAATTAACAGCCATACATTTTATTACTGCTGTCAGTAGCATAATATCATCATCCAATACTGTCGTCAGTAGCTGTCATACAGATCCACCTCTGCTGCCAAGAATCCACGTCAACACGACCCTACCCAATACATAACTGAGTCAGACACCATAGCCAACACACCACTGTGTCAGATAAAGAAAATGCCACACTCTAACACCATGCTTCTAAGAATATCCTACACCTGTATATTATTGGCAATAATAATTGACCTATCACTAAGTTTGAACAGCAAAGTTCACATGACCATCCCTATAATACACACCCATACCCGAAATGACTGTCATATTGGACACATTCTCCTAAACAACTACCCAAAAATAAACTATCGTAGACTAATACACATAAAACAAACAAATTCACTTCAAACATGCAAGGAAACATGTTCCAACAACTCATCCTCCCTATCATGCATACTTATTAATGCACGATCAATGAAAAACAAACTCCCTATATTTAATGACCTGGTAGCAGACTTAAAACCAGACATTTTATGTGTCACAGAGACTTGGCTTTCTGAAACAGACACAGTCTACCTAAATCAACTTGATAATGAAAACTATTACATATTTTACAAACATAGACCCAATAAAAAAGGAGGAGGAGTACTAATGATGACAAAAAAGATATTAAACGCCAAATCAATCCAATCCAAGTAAAAGCATGTTATCCAAGTTGTTTTCTCCTGTTCTATGTGAAGCCAAACAGTTTGTTATGGTCATTTTGTTGTATGTAAACCACGCTGACAATAGTGCGGTATATAAGAATTGTAATAAATAAATAAAATAAAATAATAATAAATAAATAAATAAAAATAAAATATCTCCAATAAAATAGACACATTACTGATAAAAATCGGCTTCATGAAAATTTGCCTAATCTATAGACCCCCAGACCAAAGAGCAGATTGCCTGGATTCCCTGATTGAACTACTTAGCTCAACCACTGAACAAAACCCTGTAATCATGCTAGGCGATTTTAACCTGCCATCACTTCCAACACCAAACTCCAAACTATTTCTAGACACTATATCAGATATAGATTATCATCAAATAATAAACACTGCAACACATATAAAAGGAGGAATACTAGATCTGTTTTTTCTTCCTGATACATTCTTCAAGTTACTCAACACAAATACCATAGAATGCACAGAGACTCCTTGGTCTGATCATTATATTATCAAAATAAATCTCACACATCCCTCCACTATTGTCAAAAACTACCCAATAAGTGGCCCAACTCCAAAATTTAAAAAATTTAATGAAACTGAATTCCTTGATTCAACAATCCCCTACCTCTTACCAACCACATCAGATTTAGATGATGCTGTCAACAATTGGTATAAAACTATCAACAATGCAGCTAAAATTAATCACACAAATAAACAGAGGGCACACCCTAAAACAAACAGCTCACCATGGTTTAACAACACACTAAAACAAATGAAAAAAGAACTAAGAAAACATGAAATTAAATGGCGAAAATCTAAGTTGACTATACACAAGGAAATATACAATAACCATCTCACAATATATAAGGAAACATTAGACAGCACAAAGAAAAACTACTATGCTGCAACCTTATCAAAATCATATAACAGACCTAGAGAGCTATTTTCTATTGTCAGAAATCTAACAAATAATGCTCAAACTTCCAGCAATGAAATCACCGACATCTCAATACATACTCTAGCTACACACTATCAAAACAAATCAAAAAAGCCCCCAATGTTCTTAGAAACTATTAACACTCCTCACCAGTCTGTAGACGAATGGTCAGACTTCTACCCCATATCAAATATGACATTAAAATCTATCATTTCCGGACTCAATACCACAACTTCTTATTTAGATCCATGCCCAGTTTCATGGATAAAAAACACACTGCCAACTCTACTATCCTTCATTCTCCCTATAGTTAACCTCTCATTATCTCAACGTTACCTCCCACCCTCGCTCAAACACGCACAAATACGCCCAATTCTAAAAAATTGCAAACTAGATAAAACATCACCAGTTTCATACAGACCCATCTCTAGCATCCCATTTTTGGCCAAAATAATTGAAAAAGTAGTGCAATTACAGACACAGGAATACATAGACGCATCTTACCCACTTGACGACCAACAATATGGATTTCGCCCACGCCACGGAGTAGATACACTCCTAACAGTATTATTCGATACTCTCCTAAGAGGAATCGACAATCATAAACAAGCATTTATCCTCCTTTTCATTGACATATCAGCGGCTTTTGATAGTGTACATCACTCAATAATGCTCAATAACCTAAGTCAGATAGGCATAAACTCTACAGTTCACAAATGGTTCACCTCTTACCTAAATAACAGAACACAAAATGTAAGAATAGGTAATCAAACTTCCACCACATATAATCAAGAAATAGGTTTACCACAAGGCTCAGCATTATCAGCCCTACTTTTCAATATCTACATAAAACCGGTCTGTAATATCTTCAAAAAATTTGGAGTACAATGTCACCTCTATGCAGATGATATTATGATGTACATACCATTTACGATCCCTAACCTACCGTTACAACTCCTCTCAGACTGTTATAATGAAATTACAATTTGGCTAAAATCTCAAAACCTCCACATAAATCATGCCAAAACTGAAGTCATAATCGTAACAAAAAATCAATCATTCATCCCCCCAACCCACATAACACTACAAGACCAAGAAATTAAAATAAAAAATGAAATAAGAAACACTATAAAGAAAATTTATTTCAAACTTAAAATCCTCAAACAATTACGCCCGCTAGTATTTGTTCAAGATTTTATCAATATAATACAGGCTACCATAACCCCGCACTTCGATTTTGCCAACCTAATACTAATGGGCATTTCAAAACAGAATATTAAAAGAATGCAACTAGCCCAAAATGCAACAGCTAGAATCATTTTAAAAATAAACTCTCTACAGCACATAACACCTATACTAGCATCCCTTCACTGGTTACCAATTCAAAGCAGGATAATATACAAAACAATAATAACCTCATTCAAGGCATTAAATGACATGGCTCCGACTACACTATGTAACCTAATATGCAAAGAACCAACTAAGCCTACTCACAGAAAAGGACAATTAAATAAACTAAAGATTCCGAAAGACTTCAAAAAAGCACATAAATTAACCAACAATAGAGCCTTTTCCCACATAGCTCCAACTATCTGGAATTCCCTACCAGAGGATCTACAATCGCTAACAGAGATCATGGAATTCTGAAAAAAATTAAAAACATATCTATTCACAAAACACTATAATTCCATGGAAAACCTTGCAGTCAACTTAGACAAAGGCTAAACAAGTATATGATTTTAAAGTACAAACTTCTCACACTTAAATTGACAACACACATAGCTTAAACGAACTGACGACCCAATCTCTTATGCCCTAAACTTCCACATGTATATAGGGGTCTGTTTACTAAAGGCCGGTGTTGTGCGGTCCGCGGTACCGAGCGGGTGCCGTATAAGGAGTGGGCGTTCCGTCGTGAAGAACAGAAGCTGTGATTGACAGATGCGCTAAGGTGCGCGGCGCCCGTGTGGTTAGTGCCCTGTGACATTACGGCGTTTGATCTGTGCACATAGATCACACTGCTCACGGTTTTTGGGCTTCCACTATTGTGCTGCACATTGCTGACGGAAACGGTTTCTTTTCCCTGCACAGCACCTCTAACGCGAGTGTTTCACTGGCGGTAAATTTCTTTGCAGATTCGGGCACGCTCCTGTGCGGCGAGTCTCTCTCCCCTCCCACATTCCGCCCACTGACCCCGTCTCTCCGCCCCTAGGGGGCCTTCCTCCGCCCTCATTTCGCCTTGGCACGCCTCTTTCGCACATTACCGCCCCGCAAATGTGCGCGTTGTCGGCGCACGCTTGCGGGACCCGTTAATGTGCCGCGCACTCGTACGGGGCGCTTAAGAGCACTTAAATACATCTTTTAGAGCGCTCATGTGCGCCCCGTACAAGTGCGCCGTTTAGTAAACAGACCCCATAGTTTATCTGTTGTGTACTGTCTTACTTTATAGACACTACATTGTTAGTTAATTGTTTTGCACACTGTTCCAGTTTAATTATACTTTTTAGATGACTAGACTTAGCCTTGTTTAATTTAAGATGTTCTATGTAAAATTTAAGATGTTTAAGATGTTCTATGTAAAACAAACCTTGCTTTGTTAACCTGTTGTTAATTGTACACCGCATCTGATCTCTGGAAGATGCGGTATATAAATGAGTGTTAAATAAATAAATAAATAAATAATGAAATGGATCGATACAATAAAAGCAGCTATGGATACCAATCTATCAACAATGAGCCGCTTGGCTGAAGACCAAACAAAGTTTAGGTCAACTATCCAGAGGCTTACCAGGAGTCAACACTGACTCAACGGCACTTTTCTTATTCAACCTCAGAGATGTAATAAGTCCTCCCGAGTGCGACAATCCGTGGCGGTGGACTACCTCAAAGGGTAGGAAGGGCACAGGAGATTCCCCGCAGCCTGACCCCAGCCTTAGCAGGCCCATTCAGGGATCGGGCGGCAGACAAAGAAGTCTAATCTGTGTCTGGGGGTGAGCACGGCTGCTGCATGGCATTCCGGTGCCATGACGATGGGACACCACAGCACTGGGCTCCATACAGGAGCCATGGCTGGGTTGGATGGGGAAGGTATGGGGCATCCAATGGCCCAGAATCAGGGCAGGCCCTGCCAGTCCAGGCCAGGATCAGAATCAGGTGCAAATCCAGCCCGACCAGATTCTAGACATCCAGACGGACCCCTTTCTGAAGGGGACTCTTAGCTTTCTAGGTTTGTGTACGGTTCACATACTCACGCTGTCATTTGGTTATAGAGTTAAAATATGAAATAATGAAGGAGACCTTTATGTTGTTTTGTTTTGGGGGGGAGGGTTCTTCATTTTATCATTTTATAATGTTTTAAGGTATAGTTTATTTTAAGCCATGATATTCGCATTTGTGTATTAGATGGATAATTTTCTTTATTGAAGATTTATTGAGTCCTTTCTTTTCCTTTTTTCTTTCATTTCTTTTCCCTTCCCCCTCCTTTCTTTCCCTTCCCCCTTTTTCCCTACTCTTTTCCCCTCCCCTCCCTGTCCTCTCCGCCCTTTCCTTCCCCCTTCTCCCCCCCCCCCCCCGCTCACCTTCCCTTCCCCCCTCCCTTCTCTTCTTTTCCTTTCATTGATTTGTTATTTTATATATTGAATTATTTTTAAAACAATTTTGTCTAATTAGCTGAAACTTGGCCAGGTTGGGCTGCCTTAATAGAAAGTTTTTAATTGCCCGTATGCCTTTCACTTGTTGTTTATTGGTCCTTGGTACTACTGCAGAAGTTTCCTCCTTATCTTCCCTTGGTCTGACATAACATTTATCCAATCAATTTAGGGATAATTGGCAACATAATAATGGGTGAATTCAAATTTGTGAGCTTCTCTAATTTCTGTTAATATTTCATCATCTCTCCATTCATTCTGGTCAGTTAGATGGTTGTATGCCTGACCACTCTTCTCTTTCACATCACACATGCAATTTCTATCCATAAAGGTTCCATGGTGAATTCTGTTTCCCGCAGAACTTTTAGGGGTATGTTTACTAAACCGCGCAATTGTGCGGGGCGCACTTGAGCGTGCACTAAGGTACCTTAGCGCACGCTAATAGTGCGTTTTTAGTGCCCCCTACCATGCCGAGGTGCTGTGGGGGTGCATTGGCCATCTTGTGTTGATCTGTGGACAGCTGATTTGCAAGTGCAGTGCATCATGGGTACGGGTGGGCTAACCCTATCCTGGTGACCACAGCAGACTGTCTGTGTGGTGACATGCAGGCTCTCTGCAGCCAGCCAGGGGCTTGCTAGCAGCTATAGAGCTGTAGTCCAATGGTTACTTCACTGCCTGTGAACCCAAAGGTCATGGGTTCAAACCCACAGTGGGGTTATTTGATAGGGTTATCCAACGCATTATCTTTTTTAAATGTACATATTTTGATGCCACCAAACACACCCTCAGCGTACTGTACCCATAAGGTGCCTCTAAGGGTGCTTTATAGGGCGCCCTATAGGGCACCTTATGGTTCCCGTCCATATAAGGTGCACTATACATTATCCTGTGATGCAACTTATAGGGTGCCCTATAGGGGACATTTTAGGGTGCTGTGGCGGACAGTGCACTTTATAATGTGCCCTATGGAGTGCCTTATAGGGTGCCTTATACGGCACCTTCACTTACGGCACATGAGGGCGTGTTTGCTGGCAGCAATTAATAAAATAAAACTAAAGTGCTGCAGGAAAAAATATGTACATTGCAAAACTGATACCACAGCCAGCCTTACATATTAGGCACACTGGGGAGCAAACTCATGACCCCTGTATCAGTAGTCAGTGCCTTAACCATTGTGCTCCACTGCTGCTCCTCCTTGCTTGTCAGCGCACCTACTTATGCTTTTCATTCCTTAAACTGCACAGTGCGGCCATACAAAACAGTACTCTGACCTTGCGGTACCTCATACGGCACCCTCTAAAGCGCCCTATAAGCAACATTCTAGGGTGCCTTGGCGGACAGTGCACTTTAAAATGTGCCTTATAGGGCGCCTTATGTTAACACGCTTTGAGAGTGCGTTTGCTAGTAGTGATAATTAAAATAAACATAAAATGACTCTGAAAGCAATCTTCCCCATAATATGCAATGCCTCAGCCAGCCTTGTTCATTGGGCACTGTGGGGGATTGAACCCTTGATCCCTGCACCATTGGTCAGTGTCTTACCCATTGTGCTGTGGCTCTGCTCGTCTGCTTATACATCAGCGCGCCACTTATGCCTCCCGCGCAGCTATCTCATGCGCTAATGTGCGGGGCGCACATGGGCGCCGCGCACCTTAGCACATATGCAAATTCCGGATTTTCTTTTTCAGCACAAAACGCCCACTCCTTATATGGCATCCGCACACTACCGCGGCCCGCACATTAGCGGGGTTTTAGTAAACATGCCCCTTATTCTGTTTGATTCAATACTCTCTTTAACATAGTAACATAGTATATGATGGCAGATAAAGACCAGTATGGTCCATCTAGTCTGCCCAGCAAGGCGGCAAGAGTAGGTGCACCATCCTTCCACCAATTTGATCTAACCTATCATTGCAATATAAGTTATATCATGGTATCATATTGTACCATTGGTAGTCCTACTTCCACCAGGTCTCTGGAATATCTACTATATCTACCTCTTCATTCACTGCCATATATTCTAACTCTCTCATCTTCTTTTTAAGGCTTCCAGAATTGTATTCAGATATTTCAAAGTATGATAACATGTTTACAGTGATATTTATCACTGATTGACTAACAGTATTTATGAAGTCCTATTTTGTATTATATAAATTTTCATTTTTCATTTTACACAGCTATGTTTCATTGATTTATGATGTGGTGTTTTCATTGATTGTTAGCTATGTTTAGTAAATGTAAGCATATGTGATGACTTATATTTGTGCCAGATGTAAGGTTTGTGTGAAAATCTGTTTCCACAACTATTCAATAGACATTGAACAGAATAGGCAAAAAATGCCAGATGTTCTCAGTTCCAGAGACTGAATCCAGAGTTGATGTCTCTATTTTTATTTATCTGTCTGTAAATAGCAAACTGTTTGCGCGAACACTAAAGTCACATTCTGTTGCCCTGTATACATGACTAGAGTGTTTTTGGAAAGGGTAAAAAGCATAGTTTATCTGAAAACAGTGTATAAAAAATACAGAAATACATAGTCAAAAAGCAAAACAAATGTACAGTGACTGTTAACTATAGCCACAGCTAAAATGGTTGATATACAGTGAACTCAAGTTCCCTGTGCATACAATTAGCACAGGACCAACCAAGAGCAAGAAATCCCCTTCTTGTGCCATGGGTGCACAGAGAAAGTTAGTGTTGAACCAGTAAGGAGCCAAGGATCCCCTTCTAAGGCTCCAGACCTGGGATCTCCAACTCCAGTCCTGGAGGGCCGCAAACTAATCAGATTTTCAGGATTTCCCTAATGAATATGCATGAATAAATTTGAATATGATGGGGGCAGAGCATGCAAATATATCTCATGAACATTTATTAGGGGCATCCTGAAAACCTGACTGGTTTGCAGCCCTCCAGGGCTGGAATTCGAGACTCCTGCTCCAGAAAGACATGGAAAATCAAGGTGGGGCCAGGCTAACCATTTGCCTGTCACAGTGGGGGCTGAGTGAAATGGTTCACTGTGCACTGGAAGCAGGTAAGCATGAGCAAAATGGTAAAAAATAAAAAATAAAAATTGGTTCTGTGATTTTTCCTGGGTTTCCAGTTTTGTGTATACTGAAGATGCTATTTTAGAAGCCTTATTTGCGATTTACACTGTCACAGGGCCTACCTTGGCAGCGTATTAGACTGAGGTAGGTGGGACATAAAAACATTTAAGGTTGGGTTTGGCCAATATCTTACAGGGCCCAGGGACTTTCAGCCCTGGTAGCGTCCTTTGTTACCAAAATCCCACAGAATACAAAAGGTCCAAGTGGAGGGAAAACAAAAGGCATTTATTTCCCTTTCATGCAAAAAGGTTCATATGCTTGGACACAAAAACATCAAACACAAATTCCTTACTTCAGGATAAAGAAAAAGAAAACATCAAAGCAAAACTGTTATCTTCACAGTAAACGGTATAGCAGGCAAACAAACAGTCTCAACTCCCAAGACAGAGCTTAGGTGCTTAGTAAGGACTCCAAGCTTCCTGTCTTACAGAAGTTACAGTCCATCTCAGTGTCTGATGCAAATTCCACCTGCATCGGTTCCCCTTCTGAAGCCTCTGAGCCTAAGTCAGGACTTGTTGGTAAGTTGTAATAAGGCTTTTTATATATCTTCTGCACAACCTCCCAATGCTCAGGGTTGAATACAGGGCGTCGGTCCTGCGCCCACAGATACTGGGAACTGTCTTCCTTTTGCAAGTGTTTTGTCTTAGCTTTCTGTAAAGCTTGGTTATTAACAAGTCTCTTAGTTGGGGCGTGTTTCTTGCACCTTATCTCATAAGCATTCTCACAAGGATAATATTCCTGTGCTCCCTGTACTCCCCATACATC
The DNA here is from genome assembly GCA_033557465.1 of Ichthyophis bannanicus. Taxonomy (NCBI): domain Eukaryota; kingdom Metazoa; phylum Chordata; class Amphibia; order Gymnophiona; family Ichthyophiidae; genus Ichthyophis; species Ichthyophis bannanicus. The sequence continues at coordinate 554,921,407 of CM066033.1, forward strand.
AGCAGTTTGTACCCTGCTTTTAGTTAAACATGGGTTACCTTTTCTTCTCGGCTTGTCTGTTCCAGGTGAGGTTTGAGGCCTGCTCCAGTTGGGATCCTGCCTGGCCTGAGCAACAGGCCTTGAGCTCTCCCAGCATCTTTCTGTTGGCCTTAGACCACAGTCACAGCCACGCCTTTGCCTCTCTGTACGACAAACACTCACTGTGGCTGGAGTTGTCCCACCTTCTTCACGCGGTCTCCTTTCTCCAAGCCAATGCGGCTGCTGCTGCCTCCTGCGGAACTATGGTTCAGGGATTACTGCTCCTTCTGGATATCTAGCCCATGCACTTGGATGTCCTGCCCAACCTGCTGGTTCTGCTGGTTCTCCTGGCAGTCCTCCTTTCCCAGGCCGTCCTGCCTGTGCCTTTCTCCGGGGCTGTCCTGTCTCCTCAGGATATCCTCCTTTCCAGGGCTGTACCACTTTCCCAGCCTGTTCTCCTTTCCCAGGCTGTTCTCCCTGTTCTGATTCAGATTCAGATTCTACCTGTTCTGCTCCTGGTTCTAATTTTGCCTTCCAACCTTCCAAATTCCCTTTAAGAGGCACTCCTCTCTTTCTTGATTGGAAGCTGGCTGGCATTACCTCATGACCTAGGAGGTGTGGTTCCTCTGTTCCTCGGAGGTCCCTCCTGCTCCCCCTATGTGGTTCCTCGCGATATTGCAGGTTGTGCTTGACTTTTCCTGCATTTAAAACATTTTCTTCCCCTCTCAGAGGGTCTGCAGCATCACACATCCCCCCTCTTTAAATATTACGGGCTGGTGAAGCCTCTTCCACACAGCACGTAATACGTGACATAGCATCTGCGTTAAAATGCAGCTTCCCTGCTCGATGCTCCACTTTAAAATCATAGGGTTGCAAAGCCATGTACCACCTGGTTAAACGGTTGTTCTCGTTTTTCATGGTGTGTAACCATTTCAGAGGGGCATGATCCGTAATTAGAATAAACTTCCTGCCTGTCAAATAGAACTTGAGGGCTTCTATGGCCCATTTAATGGCGAGACGTTCCCTTTCAATTGTTGCATACTTTCTCTCAGCCAGCGATAGTTTCCTACTAAGGAACATAATGGGGTGTTCTGCACCTTCTTGTACTTGCAAGAGAACAGCACCCAGACCTGTTTCGGACGCGTCTGTCTGTAAGAGAAAGGTTTGCCGGAAATCCACACCACGCAATATGGGGGCTCGGCACAATTTTTCCTTTAAATTTTGAAAAGCTGACTCGGCCTCAGCTGACCACTGTATCATATTTGGGGCATTTTTCCGCAACATTTCTGTAAAAACAGCACTTTCCTCTGCGAAGTGCGGTATGAAGCGTCGGTAATAACCGATAAGGCCGAGGAAACTTCTCAATTGTTTTTTGTGTTGCGGTACAGGAAATATCCGGACACTCTCCACTTTGTCCAGTAGTGGTCGCACCATGCCCCGTCCGACCAGATGACCTAAGTACTTGACCTCCTTGGCCGCAAAGGTACATTTCTTCGGGTTTAGCGTTAAGCCGGCCCTCCTCATGGCTTCTAGGACTGTTCCCACTTGCTGGAGATGTTCTTTCCACGTGGTACTGTGGATCACGACATCGTCCATGTAGGTTGTTGTGAAAGTCTGATAGGGCCGAAGAATGATGTCCATTAGACGCTGGCATGTGGCCGCTGCCCCGTGCAGACCGAAAGGCATTCTTCGGAACTGGAACAGGCCCAGAGGTGTGCTAAAGGTAGTCTTGGGTTTAGCATCACGGGTTAAAGGGACCTGCCAGTAGCCTTTTGTCATGTCTAAAGTGGTAAGGAACTTCGCCTGCCCAAGCCGGTCTAACAGTTCCTCAATCCGAGGCATCGGGTAGGCGTCGAAAGTGGACACGGCATTCACTTGTCTGAAGTCTATACAGAAGCGCATAGTTCCATCAGGCTTAGGTACTAGTACCACGGGACTGCACCAAGGACTATGCGATTCTTCTATGATGTTTAATCGTAGCATCTCCTGTACTTGATTGATGACTTCCTGTTTTTTTGCTTCCGGCAACCGATACGGTCGTTGCCGAATAATGTTTCCGGGTGGTGTGAGTATCTCGTGTGCGACCAAGCCAGTTTCTCCTGGTATAGGAGTTAGCACATCTCTATACTCTTCCAAGACTTGGGTCAATTCCTGCTTCTTCTGCCTCACGGAGAGCTCCTCCCCCATCCTTGGCTTAGGAGATTCTCCGCACTCCTCTATACGGGGACCAAGATCCTCCTCTGGGGGTTCACTTCCCACAGCGATGAAACCCTCTAGGTCTCTCTTCCCCATAGAGCCGAAACCTCCTGTTCCCCTGCTCATTGGCGTAAGCATGGCGACCTCTTCAAGGTTGGAAAATCCCACACGTTCGCAAATCAATTGCGCTATTCTATCTCCTCTTTGGACCTTGAAGTCTTCGCTTGAACAGTTGCATAAAAGAACTTTTAATATGCCCCTATAGTCTGGGTCGACTACCCCGGCGGCCACATCAATACTATGCTTGGCCGCAAGCCCGGATCGCGGTGCTATCCGCCCATAGCACCCCTGTGGTAACTCTATTTGAAGATCTGTAGAAACTAACATACGTCCCTGTTTTGGGATCACCTGGTCCTCAGCACTATAGAGGTCATATCCCGCAGCCTGTGCAGATGCCCGTTGAGGGCTATGTGCTTTCTCTGAAGTTTTGCAAAACTTTAAAACAAACTTCTTCAGGGAGTCTGCTTATTCTTTTAAAGGTGACTTCTTCGTTTTTTCCCAAAGAGGGTTAGGAATTATAGGGTTTGTAGCTTTCCTAGGGTTATTCGGTTGTGGCTTGGGGTTCTCAGTAGGCTCTTGCCGAGTGCAAGTGGAATTTGGCACCTTGGGTGGAGATAAGCCCTCTTTAAGACTTCTCCTAAATTGTGGCCAATCACGGCCTAATACCAATTCCTGAGGCAACTTTGGCACAACTGCCACTAGCATTTCTTTTTCTAAGCCCAATCCTTTAACCCACAACTTATACACAGGGTAGCGGGTAGCCACTCCATGAATGCATTTTATTTTAACATTTCCTTCTGGATGTTCAGGAACTGACAATCCCTGATCCTTGATCACCGACCATAACCTTTTGGAAACCATGGTCTGGTCAGCTCCTGAATCCAGAAGTGCTTGTACATTGACTCCATGAATTTTTACATTTAGCACAAAACCTTCTCGCATTGTCCTTGGGGCCTCTCCCACAAGAGCCGTGCGAGAATAACACTCACTTTTTAAGTGACCTTTCTTACCACAAGCATAGCATCTTTTAACATTTTCTCTTACTAGCAGTATACTACTTTTCAAATTACCATACGGAGGTTTTGAGGGATTTTCTACTCTCCATGCCTCCATTCCTATGGCCAATTTGGGGGTCCCTACCCTAGGTTGGGTGACTCTTTCTGCCTCCAAGTATCTCTCGGTGAGAGCTATGGCATCTGTAGTAGTACAGCAATTTTGTAAAATTAAAAAGTTCTGTACTCTACTAGGTACAGCAGACATGTACTGCTCCAATACTATGGCGTCCATTAAGGTGTCTATATTTTTTCTTTCTGGCTGTAGCCATTTGTGTGCTAGGCTCTTTATCCTATAACCAAGGGCTTTTGGTGTTTCATCAGGCCTAAGGGACGTGGCTCTAAACATTTTGTTATAGGCCAGGGGTGTAAGGCCTAAGCGATCCCTAATAGCTATGATGACTTCTTCATAGGTGTTAGCTAGTGCTGGGGGCATTGACCTGTACGCGGCTAGCGCCTCCCCCGTAAGGGACGCTGCCAGTCGAATGGCCCATTGCTCGGGTGGCCAGTTAGCTGACCGAGCAATCCTACTGAATGAGTCCAAAAAGTCATCCACGTTATCATTAGGACTTAGCTTTCCCACCACCAGATCATTACATGACCACTGTCCAGTTCCTGGGTTGGCCGGTCCGGTAGCCTGCAGCCTCTCCGCGTTGACTTTTTCCATCTCCTCTCGCTGTTGAGCCAGCCATTTCTCCATTGTCTGTAATACTGGCACTTGCTGCGCTTGCATCGCCTGCAATGCTTGGGCTTGGTTTTTCAGGGCAACCTCCGCTTGCTTATCAAATTGATGTGCCATATAGGCACAGAGGTCCCTAGGCTCCATGATGAACCTGTAAAAAGAGACAAAGAGAAAAAAAAAACAAGTGTGGCTCTCCCAAACTCTCTTTCTTCGCTCTCTATATCTTTTTTTTTTTTTTTTAAACTTCCCTGGCATCCAACACTTGTCAGGCCTAATTACATTTTACCTGACTTAAGTGTTGAGTCAGCTCTGGAACGTTAGTTGCTGTCCCCTCTGCAGCAACTCTGCTTCCGGGTTGGCCACAGGATTTTCCTTCAGGATTTTCACCTTCCCTTCCAGACTTCAGGTTACTCCACTGCGGGTTTTCTCCCTCCGATCCAGTCTCTCCAGCTGATCCACTCCGGATCTTGTCCTTCCAGCAGTTCCAACTAGGCTTTGTTTTTTTTTTTCAACTCAGAAGTTTTCTTTCCCTTTCTTTTCTTTTCTTTTCTTTGTGCAGACGTAGGTTCCAAGCAAGGAAAAAATCCAATAACTATGCCATTTTATGTCACAGGGCCTACCTTGGCAGCGTATTAGACTGAGGTAGGTGGGACATAAAAACATTTAAGGTTGGGTTTGGCCAATATCTTACAGGGCCCAGGGACTTTCAGCCCTGGTAGTGTCCTTTGTTACCAAAATCCCACAGAATACAAAAGGTCCGAGTGGAGGGAAAACAAAAGGCATTTATTTCCCTTTCATGCAAAAAGGTTCATATGCTTGGACACAAAAACATCAAACACAAATTCCTTACTTCAGGATAAAGAAAAAGAAAACATCAAAGCAAAACTGTTATCTTCACAGTAAACAGTATAGCAGGCAAACAAACAGTCTCAACTCCCAAGACAGAGCTTAGTTGCTTAGTAAGGACTCCAAGCTTCCTGTCTTACAGAAGCTACAGTCCATCTCAGTGTCTGATGCAAATTCCACCTGCATCGGTTCCCTTTCTGAAGCCTCTGAGCCTAAGTCAGGACTTGTTGGTAAGTTGTAATAAGGCTTTTTATATATCTTCTGCACAACCTCCCAATGCTCAGGGTTGAATACAGGGCGTCGGTCCTGCGCCCACAGATACTGGGAACTGTCTTCCTTTTGCAAGTGTTTTGTCTTAGCTTTCTGTAAAGCTTGGTTATTAACAAGTCTCTTAGTTGGGGCGTGTTTCTTGCACCTTATCTCATAAGCATTCTCACAAGGATAATATTCCTGTGCTCCCTGTACTCCCCATACATCAGCAGTTTGTACCCTGCTTTTAGTTAAACATGGGTTACCTTTTCTTCTCGGCTTGTCTGTTCCAGGTGAGGTTTGAGGCCTGCTCCAGTTGGGATCCTGCCTGGCCTGAGCAACAGGCCTTGAGCTCTCCCAGCGTCTTTCTGTTGGCCTTAGACCACAGTCACAGCCACGCCTTTGCCTCTCTGTACGACAAACACTCACTCTGGCTGGAGTTGTCCCACCTTCTCCACGGGTCTCCTTTCTCCAAGCCAATGCGGCTGCTGCTGCCTCCTGTGGAACCGTGGTTCAGGGATTACTGCTCCATCTGGATATCTAGCCCATGCAGTCAGATGTCCTGCCCAACCTGCTGGTTCTGCTGGTTCTCCTGGCAGTCCTCCTTTCCCAGGCCGTCCTGCCTGTGCCTTTCTCCGGGGCTGTCCTGTCTCCTCAGGATATCCTCCTTTCCAGGGCTGTACCACTTTCCCAGCCTGTTCTCCTTTCCCAGGCTGTTCTCCCTGTTCTGATTCCGATTCCGATTCTACCTGTTCTGCTCCTGGTTCTAATTTTGCCTTCCAACCTTCCAAATTCCCTTTAAGAGGCACTCCTCTCTTTCTTGATTGGAAGCTGGCTGGCATTACCTCATGACCTAGAAGGTGTGGTCCCTCTGTTCCTCGGAGGTCCCTCCTGCTCCCCCTATGTGGTTCCTCGCGATATTGCAGGTTGTGCTTGACTTTTCCTGCATTTAAAACATTTTCTTCCCCTCTCAGAGGGTCTGCAGCATCACAACACATATCAATATATCTACTTACACATGGATACTGCCTCCACATGTCAATGCCATTTTAAAAAAGGAGCATTTTAGACATGGATGCTCATATCACATTAAAAGTAGACAGGAGCATGTCAGGGCATGGCCTAGGCGGGACAAAAATCTACATATATATTCCCCATTTCTTAAGCTTCAAGTACATTTAAGTACATTTAAATTGAGTACATCCAGATTTGTGAAATGCCTCTTCCTGATGCATATTTTAGAAATAGCACCACATTTAGCAGAATTGCTCCTAAAATATCATCAGAATTAAGTGTGTTCTGGGGGGAAGCTGTTTTAAGACCATTTTGGAGCAATGAAGGAGCCGGTGGGGGAAGAGCAAGATGTTCAGAGCACCTGTGCCTGTTGCCCGAGTCACTCACTGATGAACCAAAAGTGACATCACTATCCTTCCTGGGCCTATTTATAATATCTGCCTGCCACAGTTGTGTGACCAAAGGGGTGTGACCAAAGGGGAACACCCCTTTGGAGCCCAAGCAGAGCCTAAATGGAGATTACATGGGGAGTAGGCTGAGCTGGGCTACTACATGCTTATGGTCATTGAGGACATATCTCTAGATGGTTGGTGAGTAAAATATGGGAAAATGAAAGGGGAAGAAGAAGGTTGGAAGCCCTTCAAAATCCTTGGGGTATAAAGCCCAATGGATAATTGTAAAACAAATGGGGTGCATGAAAGTGGGACAAGGGGTTGTTCTACTCCCCAAAATCAAGTACATCTACTAGTGGAAGAACATTTGCTTAGCCCAGTCCTCTGCTCACCTCCCCCACTCTCAGATGTGATGCAGGATCTGCCCTCTAGAGATGGCCCACTAAGAATAGCTGTTCATCTCTCTGGGTTTAAGGAAGGATCCCTAGAGGGGGTTAACGAAACTCTTACTGACTAAGATGGGAGTGAGATTACTGCTTTACAGATTCCAAGCAGTTTGTTAGAGGATCCCGGAGGTAAGATGCAAGATGCTATGTGAGAAGCAAGTAGTTTGGAAGATGGACGTATTAAGCCAGTTTCCTTTCCTGGGCAGCTTGCAGGAGATATAGCCTTGCCTCTTACACCCTCAAGAGATATTTCAAATCTAGAAATTTGGCCTTTGATTGCACAGATGGAATCCACTTTGACATCCTGCCTATCCCAACTGTGCACCTTTTTGGGTGAAGCTGTGGGTAGGTTTAAGAAATTAGATCAAGATTTATGATTACTTAAAACCAAAGTCATTTATCCAGAGCAATGCCTGGAATCTGTTCAATCTGTTAATGCAGCCCTTGTCTGCAATTAGAGACTTCTCTGGAAAAGACTCACAATAGAGCAACTTTGGTTGCTACTTTTGTGACTGCCTCTGATAGAGACAATATTTTTAAGTTGTTTTTTGCTGCTAAAATGCAGAAATTTCATGGGCACAAGATTTTTGTCTTTCCTAATGTGTCTGAGAGGACACAGAAAATCAGAAAGGACCTTCTTCAGCTTTCAGGATGAATTTCTTTTTGAAATTTCCAAGGAAATGTTATATTAAATTTAGGGATGAGGGAGGCTGTTCTGCACAGTAATGAGTGATAGTAACTGGGTAGACTGAGGGTATATTGAGATAGAAGGCCTGTTCAGAATGCACAGATTTCTTTGCTGATTGGATTGCTTTACTCTTTTTTTCATCAGCTCTCCTTCATTTTATTTTTTCCTTCATTCAGACATTTAAAAGGGAAAATTTATTGTATATTGTAATTATGTGAAGTGTGATTATTTACTGGCATTTTTTGGATTTAGTATCTGAAATTTTTGTGTCCCATGATTCTTTTAAAATGCAATAAATAAGAAATTTTAAAAAAATGTGTGTTCTGACCTCAATGTTGCAATTCTACTCATACCCACTAACCCAGTTCTACCCACAGCTTTGAACAAATTGACTGCCTATAACAGCAGCTCAAGAATGAGCAAAAAAACAAACAACTCTGTTTGAACCCAACAGAGAGCTGTATTCCACGCTACCAGCTGTATTCCACACTTTAAGAAAAGTGGAAGGAAGTCCAAAAAACTGCCAACATGGTTTAAAGGTGAGGTTAGAGAGGCTGTTGTTGCCAGAAAAGCATCTTTCAGGAAAATGAAAACAGAGCCAAATGACGAAAACTAGAAACAGCAAAAGCACTAGCAAGTTAAATGCAAGGCATTTATAAGGCAGGTAAGGAGAGAATTTGAGAAGAAGCTTCCTGTGGAAGCAAAAACGCGTAATAAAGATTTTTTCAAGTGCATTCATAGCAAAAAACCTGTGAGAGAGCCAGTTGGACAATTAGATGATAGAGGGGTAAAAGCAGCACTAAGAGGGGACAAGGCTATAGCGGAGAGACTGAATGAATTCTTTGCTTTGGTCTTTACTGAGGAAGATGTAGGGATGTTACCCATGACTGAAGTGGTATTTAAAGGTGATACTATGGAAGAATTAAACTGGAGAGTAGCAAATCAGCTGGACCGGATGGCATACATCCAAGGGTGTTGAAAGAACTGAAATATGAAATTCCAGACCTGCTATTAGGAATCTGTGAACTATCATCAAAATTACACAGGTACACTACCAAAAAACTGCCTCCAGTTTTGCAACTGATTCCTATAGATTTTGGGGTGCTGAATCCAGGAAAAATAGCCAAAATGTTCCATCACGTCACGTTTTCTTGCAAAATTAGATTTCTTACCCATATAAGGAATGTTCACATAATTTCTTTTTAGCCGACTGCAGTTTATTTTCTTGGCCCAAAATAGAGGTTGTAATGGTTAACTAACTAGAAACACTCCCTCATGATATTTTAGAGTGTTTTGTATTCATTTTATACATTAACAGGACAATTGGGAGGCGGGGGGCTAAATCCAGTACTCACGCTGGCGCATGTTCTTTCCTGTTCGCCTCGCCTCGTTCGCTCGCTCGCTCAAACACGGTGGTTGCGACATGAACGTTCCTGTCAAATTTCAGTTTCTTGCAAGTTCATTATTACCTTTTGTTTGCTCAGTCGTAATCCAGCTTTATTCCGAAGTGGTTCACTACAGTTGTAGTTTGCAGTGCTGTGTATTTGTGATGGCTCACAGAGCCAGAGGTTGCGTCAACTCTCCGGACAGTTTTTGTTTTATTTGTGGGGAATATACCATGAAAAAGCGGCAGAGGAACATTTCTGCATTTATTAAAAAAGTATATTTCGCCTATTTCGGTTTGAAGTTAGGCGATCAAGACAACCGTGGGCTCCTCACAAAGTGTGCAAGACATGTGAGGAAGATCTACACTTATGGATGAAAGGTAAAAAACAAGCATTTCGTTTCGGAATACCTATGATGTGGCGTGAACAAAGAGACCACAGCAGTGACTGCTATTTTTGCTCTTGCATTGTGAAGGGATACAACTTAAAAAATAAGAACGTAATAAGTTACCCCCAACCTTCCCTCAGCAATTAGGCCTATGCCTCATAGCAACGAAGTACCTGTGCCTGAACCACCAAAATCTTTGGATCATATTTGTGTGGACGGTTCTGATCATGATGAGACTCATCAGATGGCTTTTCCCGATGAGTCCAATACTTCCGAATTTGAAACTGAACCAGATCCGAAACCTGAACTTTTCTCTCAAGCTGAATTGAATGATTTAGTCCGGGATTTAGGACTCCCAAAAGATGCTGCCCAACTGCTAGGTTCTCGGCTTAAACAGAAAAATCTATTGTCACCAGGAACAACTTTTTATTGGTACCGCAACCGCGAGACACAATTTTTGAAGTATTTCAGCAAAGAGGAAGATTTGGTATTTTGCAACGATATATACGGAGTGATGGAAAAGTTTAAACTCAAGTATGATCCTGCTGAATGGCGGCTGTTCATTGATTCGTCAAAAGACAGCATAAAAGGTGTTCTTCTTCATAATGGCAACACATTCGCTTCAGTTCCTATTGCTCACTCTGTTATTCTCCAAGAAAAATACGAGAATTTGGCCCTGATTCTTCAGAAGATTCGTTATGATGAGCATAAGTGGATGATTTGTGGAGACTTTAAAATTCTATCCATGCTATTAGGGCAGCAATCCGGTTTCACCAAATATCCCTGCTTCCTTTGCTTGTGGGATAGCCGGGCCCGCGACCTACACTGGGGGAAAAAGACTGGCCAATTCAGGAGTATTTGAGACCCGGTGAGAAAAATGTTCTTCATGAGAGCTTGGTACCTCGTGATAAAATTCTATTACCACCTCTCCACATTAAGTTGGGTCTCATTAAGCAATTCATCAAGTCCCTTCCAAAAGATGGTGAGTGCTTTCGGTACCTTTGCTCAAAGTTCCCCTGACTTTCTGAAGCAAAGCTAAAGGAAGGAGTGTTTGTTGGCCCTGATATAAGGAAACTCATTTCAGATGGAGCATTCGCTGAAACGATGTCTGAGAAGGAAAAAGAAGCCTGGGATTCCTTCAAGGATGTTGTTCTCAAATTCTTGGGGAACAGGCGGGATGAGAACTATAAGGATATTGTTGCCAGGATGCTCAATGCCTTCAAAGAACAAGGCTGTAACATGAGCCTGAAAGTCCATTTCTTGCACTCCCATGTGAACTACTTTCCCTAAAACTTGGGGGCGTACAGTGAAGAACAAGGTGAAAGGTTTCACCAGGACATCAAGGACGCAGAGAGAAGGTACCAAGGAAAATGGAACACCACTATGATGGCTGATTTCTGCTGGTTGCTGCTGCGGGAAACCCCAGATGAAAAATACGCCAAGCAGCGCACTAAGAGAAGCATTCGGGGGAAGAAGAAACGGGCCCACCAGGAGATTGATTGACCCAAGAATGACTTTAAAATCTAAACTGTGTTGACAAATATCGTGTTTTTGCTATACTTTGAAATAAAAATTTGCTAGTTATTACCACAGTGTCGGATCTCATTTATTAGAATTTTATTTTCACACCATCGGGTGTTTGTCTTCATGTATTGCAATGGTGCGGTTTGCGTTTTCTATTCTTACATACATACCTGTACAACATTTTTTGCACATTGCTTTGCTTTGTGTCTAACCTCGCTCTTATATGCTCAATGTTTGTGCACATGTATGTGGCTGTTTTAAGTGCAGACAATTTTGCTACCATCACAGTGTGTTTTGTTGACATTATTCTTATGTGCTGCCTTGTTACAATTTTCTTTATTCTTATTTGAATAACTACTAAACAATTAGTATAAAGAATTCATCCAAGAAACTTTTATCTCGATCGCACTCAAGTCTGAAACGTTCACCTCAAACTGCTAACCCAATGTAGCAAAAAATCTGTACGTGATGGAGCAAATTGGTTACCAGATTTGGATTCAGCGCACCAAAAAACGTAAAAATCAATCGAAACATTAGAGGCAGTTTAAAAAAAATTTTTTTTAGTGTACCTCTGTTATCTGTAATACCTGAAGATTGGAAGATGGCCAAAGCAAAAGTTTTAAAAAGGGTTCCAGGGGTGATCCTGAAAACTACAGACCAGTGAGCCTAACATCAGTACCATGAAAAATGGTAGAAACCATCATAAAGGACAAAATTGCTGAACATGTAGATAGTCATGGCTTAATGGGAGACAGCCAACATGGCTTTAGACAAGGAAGATCTTGTCTTACTAATCTAATATGTTTTTTGAAGGTGTAAATAAACAGGTGGACAAAGGTGAGTCAGTTGATACAGTGTATCTGGACTTTCAGAAAGCCTTTGACAAGGTCCCTCATCAGAGACTTTTGGCAAAACTAAAAAGCCATGGGATAGGAGGCTGTGTACTATTGTGGATCAAGAACTGGTTAAAAGATAGAAATCAGAGGGTAAGGCTAAATGGCCAATTTTCCCAATGGAGAAAGGTAAACAGTGGAGTAGCCCAGGGATTGGTGCTGGGTCTGCTGCTTTTTAACATATTCATAAATGACCTGGAAATGGGAATAACAAGTGAAGTTATCAAATTTGCAGATGACACAAAACTATTTAAAGTTGTTAAAACCCAAGAGGATTGTGGAAAATTGCAAGAGGACCTTGATAAATTGGAAGACTGGGCATCCAAATGGTAGATGAAATTTAATATAGACAAGTGCAAAGTTATGCACCTAGGAAAGGACAACCCAAACTATGGTTACACGATGCAAGGTTCCACATTAGGAACCACCACACAGAAAAATGATTTAGGCGTCATCATGGATAACATGTTAAAACCCTCCGCCCAGTGTGCAGCGGCAGCCAAGAGAACAAATATAATGCTAGGTATCATTAGGAAAGGAATGGAAAGTAAAACAAAGGATATTATAATGCCTCTGTATCTTTCCATAGTACAACCGCACCTTGAATATTGTGTGCAATTCTGGTTGCCATATCTTAAAAAAGATATAGCGCTATTAGAAAAGGTACAGAGAAGAGCCACCAAAATGGTAAAGGGTATGGAAGGATACTACTATGAAGAGAGGCTAAAAAGGTTAGGGCTCTTCAACCTGGAAAAGAGACGGCTGAGGGGAGATATGATAGAGGTCTATAAATTAATGAACGGAGTGGAAAGGGTAAACGTAGATCGATTGTTTGCGTCATCAGAATATAGAAAGACTAGGGGGCATGCAATGAAGCTACAGGGTAACCTATTTAAGACTAATAAGAGAAAATATTTTTTCACTCAACATGTAATCAAACTCTGGAATTTGTTTCTGGAGGATGTCGTAAAAGCTGTTAGTGTAGCTGGATTTAAAAAAGGTTTGGACAAGTTCCTGGAGGAAAGGTCCATAAACCATTATTAAAAGGGACCTGGGATATCACTGTCTGACCCAATACAAGCATTTTGAAACCTGTGTGTTTTGGGGAAACTGCTAGGTACTTGTGACCTGGATTGGCCGCTGTTGGAGGCAGGATAGTGGGCTTGATGGACCTTGGGCTGACCCAGTATGGCATATTTTATGTTCATATGTTCCTAACACAAGCAGACAGATTCCTAACATCAAGATCCCTTTTGGGAATTATGAACTCCCCCCTGAAATCATAGGTCATGAATCTTTCGATACTGCTGGATTCACTTAGGAAGTCATCGAGGTACACAAATAGCAGGGCAGTGGGACATGCAACCCACTACTCGCATAGCCCTTATGCTGCCTACCAGGCATGTACAGGGCCGCTATGTGGGGAGCACTGAATGGGGGAGTAAGGGGGCGGGACAGAGGCGGAACAAGAGAGGGACTATGCTCCAGGACTTACAGGGCCGATTCAGGTCATGGCCCTATATGTCCTTTGTCTGGAGACTAGTCGTGTTACTTATTGCACCTCAAAGGTGGAATAAGGCACAGCGATGGCAGTGATCTGGCCTAGCAGCACAGGGGCCATGGCAGGTGGGTCCCCTCCTCTTAAAGCTGGCCCTGGCTGACCCTACCAGAGGTCGGGAGGTTGGAAAAGGTGAGTTTGCAGGCTGGTGGGCCTTCAACACTCCTTCTGGGCATCCCGGTGCCATGGCGACAGTACACCATGGACCAGCACACCAGCAGGAGCATGGGGCAGATTGGCCGTGCTGCCATAAGGACATCTCCCACAGAGATTCAGGGGCATGCTGGGCCATCTCATTCCCCAATCCTGAAACCACAGGAACATCTAGCTCCCGGGGTGCAGAATCGGGTACAATCTGATCCCATCCTGATCTTGGACGTCCGGACAGCCCGGACATGCTCTTTACTGAATTGGGCTCTTACTTTCATCCCACAAATTCAGGTAACCTTTAAAAACTACTTCCATTTCCTGCGGCAATTATGAAATTTGCATACAGTTGAGATAACGAGTCTGATCATAGTGGTCGATCGCATGATGTCACTACAACTAGACTACAGTAATGCTCAGAACCAGAAAATATACATCAGTTCCATTTAATTCAGAATGCTGTAGTATGACTGGTGGCATGATCACATTATACCCTTTCTGCATACACTGCTCTGGCTATCAGTACAGGGACAAATTTAAAAAACTCTCTCTGATTTCACTGGTCTACAATTTTTTTAAAAGTTGTCTGCTTCAGAGACAAATCTGCCAATTCTTATGGATTTTGATGGCTGAATTTTAAAAAATGACAATTAAAACCACTGACTATTGTTTCCAAGATACGTATGCTTTTCCATTTTATGTGTGTATATAGAACGCTGGTAATAGAGTTTTAATCACAAATTATTATAAACTTAGGTCTTTTCATGTGCTTATGGTTGCTGGATATATCACCTTGATAACATTTCACCTGTTGTCTTTTAAAAATTTAAAAATCAGTCAACGGGTTATTTAATTACAATTTATTTAAAAAGTTAGTAGGAAACAGAAAGCAAGAAACAATTATGTATGTATTAGTATTCATTTCAGACCTTACTCAAGGTCTACTTGGCTCTTCTTGGCTTGCCTCTTGATTTCTGTAAATGGAGTATCTCCTGTCACTCTCCAGCAATAGTCTGCAAGCATTGAGGGCTCCATTTGCTTTGATATCTTTTCTCCATCACTGCAATGTCCTGATGAAATCACTCGTCATGCTCATCGCTCACTGCTCCGCAGTTCGGTGGAAAAAGATCAAGATGAGAGTGCAAAAAATGTATCTTTAGTGACATTTATTTATTTATTGAACAGTTTTATATACCGCCTTTTAGCCAAATCAAAGCGGTTTACATCGAACAAAACGAGAACATCATTTATTTGAGCAGGCAACTTATCAAAAATTTAAGTAAAAGAATAGTAGGATGTCTTGACATATTTACATGACGTGACAACAAAGTGAAATATTTAACATATTTACATCTGATATATTTAACATATAGGTGAAAAAATATTGATATGGCTTGCAGCCAAGACTTTTGTATTCATTGATGAGTTTTTCCACCCATTCCCTGCAGTTGTCTGCCTTGTTGTTTCTTAGAAAACCTGCTGCCACTAACTTCCGTGTCGGTTTTTTTTTGCCACATAGTGCACGGTTAAATGCATCATCTCAAAGAAGTTCATGAATCACCTTCCTTTATCTGAGCTTCACGTGGAGCCCAATTCTGAGAGGGATACGTCCAGACAACCTCATGCAGAATGGAGCCATTAAGACCCAATTCTGGACCGCGTAAACTAAAAGCTCCTGTAGTACACAGAATCAGGCCTGTAGACAGCCTGGCATGCCCCTGCCACCATCAAGGATGTCCTCCCCACAGGCACCCCGACTCCATGGCTTAGGCCCTCCACTACCTCACTGCCTGACCCACAGCAGGCCAGCCTGAGCCTGGATCGGGTGGCGGGGACCCGTTGGGGGATCCCCAGCCTCGATCGCTGGGTCAGTACTCCTTATTTCATCTCTGAGGTGGAATAAGCAGCACATCCCCACAGACCCTGCAGGACATATAGGGCCATGACCTGAATCGGCCCTATCTGTCCTGCCAGTGTTGGCCTGCCCCCACTTTGCCCTGGCCCTGCCCCCCACCAGCTATCCCCGTCCTAATGCTCAGGACGTGCGGGGAGAGCAGGAGGGGGAATAGGGTCCAGACGACTTGCAGGGCTGCATGTCCCACCGGTAGGTGCAACCCCGCAAACCACATCTCAGAGCTGGGCCTTTAGTCTTAGAAATTTCCCACTGAGATACTTGAAAACCAGTTTTGACTTGTCCATGGCCTTGACAACATTTTTCATTAGATCTAGCTTAATGTGTAAAGGTGATAACAAAACCTTCCTTGATTCAACAAGTAGTGGATGGTGCACACTTTTCTTTCCAGGCTCCATTGACTGTCAGCTAATCTCTCTCGATGTACTGGGAATCTTTCACATGACTATCCCATTCACAGAGAAAACAGCAGTACTTTTGTGTCCATTCTGCAGACCGAGCAACAGAGCAACAACTTTCAAATCATCACAAAGCTGCCAATGATGTTGGCCATAATTTATACATCTCAACAGCTGTTTTATATTGTCATAGGTTTAATTCATATGGACTGCGTGACCACCTGGAATCAATGGCATAACATTGCCATTATGCAGCAAACAGCTTTAAGACTTGTCTTTGATGAACAGTCTCCACTCATCTGGATGATGAATGATGTTGAGGGCTGCTGTCAGCCCATTGATGTTGTTGCACACTACAAGATCACCTTTCATGAAGAAGAATGTAACAAGATCCTTTTGACGTTCACGGAACATGAAAACCCTAACATCACCTGACAGGAGATTTCACTGCTGCAGTCTGGAGCCCAACAGCTCTGCCTTACTCTTAGGCAGTTGCAAATCCCTGACAAGGTCATTCAGTTCATCTTGTGTTAGGAGGTATGGTTCAGAGGAGGAGGAAGGGAGAAAATCTGCATCATATGACATTGGTGGTTCGAGACCAGAAATCTCATCCCCTTCCTCTTCATCATCTGACTCAAGTGAGAATGATTCTGAAGCATCAGGAACCGGCAGTCCTTCTCTATGGGTTACTGGGTGTATAGCTGATGGAATGTTTGGATATTGGACAGTCCACTTTTTCTTCTTCGACAAACCTTTCCCAAAAGGAGGCACCATGCAGAAGTAACAATTGCTGATATGATCTGTCAGCTCTCTCCAAATCATTGGTACTGCAAAAAGCATGGATTTCCTTTTTCTATTCAACCACTGGCAAAGATTTGTTGCACAAGTGTTGCAGCATATGTATGGGGCCCAGCTCTTGCCCTGATCTCCAATTTTGCAGCCAAAGTGAAGGTGGTAGGCTTTCTCAATCAAAGCGATTATACTGCATTTTTGTGATGCAAACGTCACTTCACCACAAATGTAGCAGAAATGATCTGCATTGTTCAAACAATTACAAAGCATCCCTCACTTTGACTAAATAGAAAAAAATCAAACACTGAGACGACTGGTCTACAGCCAAAATACTACTGAAACATCATGTTCATTCAAAAAATGCTGCGTAATTTGTTTTTCAGAGTGATATAATTAAGCTCTTAGGATTGCATCATCTATGACTTATAGGAATACCATGATGCAATTCATGTGGAGGCACATTCCGTACTGTGCATCCCAGTCTCTGTGCATCTGCTCAGAACTGGACACACAGAGGTAGATGCGATTCTGCTCCTGTGGGGCACATCTAGCCCCCTCGGGACTGGAATTGCATCTAGGTCTGTATGTGCAGGCCGGGACTCAATTCCCATTGGCCTGCATGTACAGGCCCCTGCCCAGCTAACTCAGTCAGGCTCCTGAATGGAGCTCCGGTGCCATGGTGTCCAGTTGCCATGGCACTGCGGCTCCATTCAGGAGCCACGATCCCTCCACCGACCACTTTCCCCTTTCCCCACAGCCCAACCCCTGATCTGGCCTCCCATGGCCAGGGTTGTGCTGCAGGGAATGTCCTGCACCCCTCACCATTTTGATCCCAGCCAGGCCTCCCATTCCCTGACATCTAGGGGGACTTATTCCACCTTGAGCTTCAGAATCGGCCCTGCACAACTGGGGTGCAAACCGCCCACTGCCTGCCCTAACTCCACCTCCACACCACCTCTTCCCACCCCTGTCTAAGCCTTCCCATACAAACTCCTTGTTCGTATAGGGAGTCTTAGTCGGGAAAGGCGAGAGGACAGAATAAACCCCATTATGTATGATGCAATTGCACCTTCAAATTGCATCATTCATTGTTTTGCCTAAAAAGCAAGTACTGTTCAAACAAAAACATAGATTATCACAAATCCAGTCAAAGATGTGCATGTATTTTAGCAATTTTTGTTTAAATTAAGATCCCTTCCCATTATAACTGAGGGGTACTTAGGTGTCCATCTGCCAAACAGACTTGATGTCCAGAGAGGTATGCTGTGTGTCAGGTGCCAAAATCTGAAATGTTAAGGAGAGTTTGCCGAGACTCATAAAGCCCACTAACTATTACCCAATGTTGCTCATCCATGTTGGCACAAATGATACTGCCAGGTATCCCTCTGAGTGTATCAAAAGTGACTTCATGGCTCTAGGACAGAGCGTAAAGCAGATCGGGGCACAAGTGGTGTTCTCTTCAATCCTCCCTGTTGAAGGTAAAGGCCAAGGCAGAGAAGCTCACACCCTGGAGATAAATGCATGGCTGCATGGATGGTGTCATTGAGAATGTTTTGGCTTCCTGGACCATGGAATGCTGTTCCAAGCATTGCAAAGCAGAGATGGCGTCCATCTGTCCAAGAAGGGTCGACGTGTCTAAAGTAGCAGACTGGCTAGCCTACTGAAGAGAGCTTTAAAATAGGTTCATTGGGGACTGGTGAAAAAAGCCCCTAGGTAAGAGAAAGCCCCCAGGTACGTGAAACATTAAATACCTTTATGGAAATGGGTAAAAGGGGCAACATATGGAAAGCAGCCTGTATAAATGCCGTAGCATGAGAAATAAGATCCCAGATGTTGAGGCTTTAATGGGAGAGGTTGACTTGGATTTAGCAGCAATAACAGAGACACAGTTCATGGACAACCATGACTGGGATGTAACTAAACCAGGCTATACTTTATTCAGAAAGGACAGGGTAGGAAGAAGGAGAGGAGGAGTGGCACTATATGTAAAAAAATAAATAAATAATACTAAAGTCATGGAAATACAGATCTTAAAAGGGAGAGAGGAGGCAGTGTGGGTTAAACTAGACAGAGGGAAAGAGAAATCCATTTGCATTGGTGTGATATAAAGACCTCTCTCACAGGGAGAAGAGCTCCGGTCATCAGGGAGTGCCTTAAATTCAAGTGAGCTATGAGGAAATCCCTCTTTCCAGCCACCATTGGGGCAGAAGAAGAAACAACACTAGCAGAGCCCCAAGGGAGAGGAAGCCCAAGGTGAGCAGAGCAGACCTGCTGTAATCTTCCAACTTCCTCTCCTCCAAGGACCTCCTTGTGCAGCACGCGCTCTCCAGCTCCACCTCCCGCTTCAGCTCCGGTCATCGGGGAGTTCCTTAAATTCAAGCGAGCTACGGGCACGCCCATGCCTGAGGGTCCTTAGGCATGGCCCTTAGGTGGGGTCCTTGTGGTAGAGGAAGTGGAATTCCACATAGGAAGCCTTCATACTACCAAAGAACATAACTCCTCTGTGGTTGCCAACAAGCCCTGCTACGGTAAACTACCCATTTCACTACAAACCTATTTTTCTAATAGGTTCAGGCTAATTACTTAAATTCATATCTCTGAGACTCTTACATTTACCTTTGCCCTTTCAAGACTAGCAACCTACCAGAAATATCCTATTTCTTTCATATTCTACGTGTCTGCACTTCATTACATAGCCTGTATCGCTATAAGCTATTTCCCACTGTTCACATTTAGTTATTTGATACATTGTATCTTACTATATGTTCTGTTCTACAACATTGTCTCTGAACTGTTTTGCACTGCTACCTTGCAACATAGCAATTTTAATATTGTGACATTGTAACTTACCAACTGTCCTAAACTGTTACAATCTATCTCTCCAATTGCTCTGTACAGACGCACCATAACTTTCCTCTAAAAACAACTGTTCAAACAATTTTCTCCACTACCTTAAATTACAACTTTAGGGTATTTTGTCCTCAGTAGCCTCTAAAATGAATCCTTAACTATTTGCCTCAATAATAATTGGTACAGTCATTATCTCATGTCTAACAATAAAATCTAATACTCAATTCCTCTCCCCCGCACAACCAGAAATAATCCCAATTGTTCACTCACATCATTATGCACATAAACCATATCATAGACCATCAAATAACACTAACACCCATAGGCTTATACACATTAACCCTATAACTATAAACACCTATGGGGCATGGAAGGCCCCCCAAAAAACCTCCCTGCTTAAATGTGCATATGAGGTATGACAAAAGAGAAATGAGACTGTCTCATAAATGTTTTATTACAAAATCTACAGAGAAATTACACATTGTCCCCTTCAAAGTAATCCCCCCAGAGTTAATGCACTTCTGCATTCGATTCTGCCATGTACAGAAGCACTTGGTAAAGTCCTCCTGAGGTCCCTCAGCTCCCTCATCACAGTGCCTTGATCTCTTCTACAGAGGCGAAATGAGTTCCTTTGAGCACAGTCTTCAGCCTGAGGAAGAGCCAGAAGTCACACGGTGCGAGATCTGGGGAATAGGGAGGGTGGTTGAGAGTTGTGATCTGTTTGTTGGCCAAGAACTGCCTCATACTGAGCGCGATGTGTGTGGGCGTGTTGTCATGGTGGAGCAGCCACAACTTGTCTCTCCACAGAGCCCGCCTGCTGCACCGAACCCGGTCATGAAGGTGAGTGAGGACCTGCTGGTAGAAGTGCTGGTTGACTGTCTGACCCTCAGGCACAAACTCATGATGGACCACTCCCTTCTGGTTGAAGAATGCAATCAGCATGACTTTGATCCTTGATTTGGACATGCGTGCCTTCTTGGGTCTGGGTGACAGTCGAGTCTTCCACTGCAGGTTCTGTCTCTTGCTTTCAGGGATGTACTGGAATACCCAAGTCTCGTCTCCTGTGATGACTCGGCCAACGAACTCTGGATCTTCTCCAATCTTCTCTAGCAAGTCTCAACAAACATTGACCCGGTGCTCCTTCTGGTTGTCTGATAACAGCTTGGGCACCATCTTGGCGCACACCTTCCACATCCCCAGCTCCTGCACCAAGATAGTCCGCACTGACTCCCTGTTCAGGCTGAGCTCCTCAGCTATCATCTGCACCATCAATTTGCAATCACTCCACACCAGCTGGTTCACTCTGTCAATGTTCTCATCCGTCTTTGTCGTGGAAGGACGTCCTGACTTGGGGTCATCCTGCAACTCCTCGCAACCAGTCTTGAAGTTTTTGTGCCACTCAAAGACTCGCAGCCTTGATATTGCATCTTTTCCATAAGCCTTTTGGAGAAGTTGGAGACACTCAGTTGGGCCCTTCTACAACTTAACCAGAAATTTCAAGTTGATTCTTTGCTCCATATTTCTGCCACCTCCAGTTGCATGACAAAGCAATGGAGCAGTGTGCTAGAAAAAAACTTGAAAAAGAAAAACAGAGTGAGAGAGATGAAAAATATTATAGCATAATAGTGGCAAGATGTTGCACAATACAGTGACATAAGCGGTTAGCCAATTGGCATTGAGTCATGGGCGTTGCTGCCACAGTCTCATTTCTTTTTTGTCACACCTCGTATATAAATGCAAGGTCCATAAAAAAGAAGATCCCTAATAAAAATGAAGTTCAAAAAAAAAAAAAAAAGAAGATCCCAATCATTGACTATGCAAATACAACCAGCCCAGTTATAATATTTATAACTGAAACCTGGCTCAGTGATCTAGACAATGTTATATTAAACCAACTATGCCCAACTAAGTACAAAATATTTCAGACCCCCAGAACAAATAAACCAGGTGGAGGCATTTCAATTATAATGAAAGACTCTTTAGGAGTGCAACTACACCGCTCTGTCTCTATACCAGATGTTGACCTTCTAATAATCATAGCAAGACAACAGCTTTCTGCCTTGTATACTAACTGTCTACTTCTGATCCTGATGGCCTTACAAACCTTATTGAGGAAATTGTTAACATCACCCCAAATAAAAACCCTGTGCTCCTAAGGAACTTCAATCTTCCCTCATTACAAAACTTGCTCTCCTCCTCCTTCATCAATGTAATGGAAGAATTAAGCTATAAACAGATTTTTACCAATCCCACACATAAGAAGAGTAACCTCCTTGATCTTGTATTTATTCCACAGGAAATCCAACTTCTATATAATTCCCCACCACTAATAACCCCAGTTCCATGGTTGATCACCAGCTCATTGAATTCATTCTTGAGATTAAACAATTACAAACCCATACTCAATGAAATCACCCTAAATTCTACTCTAAATACAGTTTGATAAAGATACCTTCACTGAAGCTCTCCTAAAGTCCATTGACCTTAGTTCAAATGACCTCGATGCAATTACAAATAACACCTCAATTAATGATTTAGCTACCAAACCACTTAATTCAAAAAACATGTAAAAAAAAACCTTCCAAACAATGGTACTCCCATGAGTTGAGACTTATGAAATGAGAACTTAGAAAGCTAGAACTCTCCTGGCGCGCCAATAAAACTATCAAAAATAGAAACAAATACATGATCATGCTCTCCAAATATCATCACCATACTAACTTAATTATAAAGGATTTTCACACAAAACTCCTCATGAGATCAATTAATAAACCTAAAGACCTAGTTGCATCCCTTGTAAAATTCCTTGTATCTCAGCCAAACTCCTCAACTACATCACCAGTGTTATCACCACAAACACTTGCAGACTTTTATATGTCTAAAATAAACTCCCCAAATGCCCCACCAGTGTAACTGTAAATAGCATATCACCACCTGCTGAACTCTGGGAAAGATTCCATTCAATTTACCCTGAATTCCTCAAAAGGATAATTGCAATTATGAACACCACAACATCTATAGCAGGTCCATGCCCAGTTAAATGGATCAAGGATGCTATTACTGAAATAGCCCCTATCATATTAGCAATGGTTAACAAATTACTAACATTCCACCGGCGGGCCCGCGCCTGAGGGCCTCGCCAGAGAGCCCTTTGGCATGGCCCTTAGGCGTTGGTCCATTGCGTTTGTCCTGAAATGAGCATTGAATATGTGGTCTGGATTGTCATACGCTTATATTATGGTAACCTGCTGTTCCCTTTCTTTTCTTTGCCTATCCTTTTGACTGTTTCTGTCCTCTACTCTTTCCTATCTTACAAATGGCGTTCCTTTCATATTTCCACAAATGATATATTATTGTAAACCGCTCTAATGCTTCGGCCTGAGCGGTATATCAAATTCAAATAAACATAACATAACATAAACATATAACACAAATAGATCTATGCAATGCCACACTCAAATGGTTCACATCCTATCTCTCTGAAAGAGTTCAGCAGGTAACCGATGGACACATATCCTCTAACTCCTACCCTCATACCACTGGTCTCCCTCAAGGAACTGCACTTTCAGCACTGCTGTTTAATATCTATACACAACCAGTTTGTCAAATAATAAAACAATATTCAGGATTGATTATGCCATCTATGCAGATGACATAACGATGTTCATGCCCTTCAACATACCTGCACCCAAATTTGATCCTATAACATCTTGCTTCAAGAAAATTGCAAGATGGCTTAAGAATTCTGGCCTTAACATCAATTACAAAAAAACCCATATTGTTAATAATCAGCAGGAGTCAAACCTATATCCCACCACAGTCCATAATGTTTTACTTGAAGTTAAAGCAGAGGTAAAATACTTAGGTGTGACATTAGATAAACACCTATCTTTCCACGCCCACATTAAAAATACTACTAAAACAATATTCAACAAAATCCATCTGCTGCAACACATAAAACTCCTAATTCAGTTATCAGACTTTAGAACCATAATGCAGACAATGTTAACCCCGCACATAGACTACTGTAATAGTCTACTGCATGGTCTACCAAAGATATCCCTACACCCACTCATGATGGCACAACACACAGCCACACGAATCATTCACAACTCACGCCAGATTGACCATATAACACCGATCTTATATGATTTGCATTGGCTACCCATCCATAGCATATAAAATACAAGTTACTTATGATTACTTTCAAAATCTTTAGAAAAATAACTCCCTTAACCCTCTCACAGCTTATAAAAGTCGTACCCAATGACTAACAAAGAAGAGAGCAGTTGAACAATACTCTGGTCACCCCATCTGAAATCCGCAAAATCAAAACATGCGCTAGCAACAAAAAATTTAAATATATCGCCCCAATGCTCTGGAATGCTTTACCAGCTGACCTTTGGAACATTACAGACATCCTCCTTTCATTCCCACTTCAAAACTCACCTCTTCACAGAACATTTTGGGCACTACTCACCTTCATCTAAAACAGATCCTACATAAATAACTACTCCCCTCCAGCATTTAAACTAACCAAATGCATAATATAACTACCCCTCCCCCGCCCCCCCCCAACCCCCTGAACCTACCCTTTGGTTTAAACATCTCTTGTAATTAAATTGTAAATAAGTCATTGCTCCTGAATCATGTAAATTTCTGATTGCAGCACCAGTTATACTGTTAAAATGTTCTATGTACTTGTTCCAATTGTAAACAGCTATGATTACCCAAAACAGTGGTATAGAAAACACCCAAATAAATAAATAAATTGAAGACATACACAGCATTGCCAGAAAAGGGGAAGTGCTACTTATAGGGGATTTCAATATGCCAGATGTTGATTGGCACATCCCTGCTGCAGTGACATCTAGAAGTAAGGAGATCCTGGATTCTCTACAGGGAGAACTATTCAGGCAACTGGTAACAGAACCCACATGTGAAGGGGCCATACTGGACTTGGTGCTTACCAATGGTGAAAATGTTTCTGATGTTATAGTGGGAGATCATTTCGCATTCAGTGATCACCAGATGGTGTGGTTCAATATTAGAACTAGGGCTGCTAAAATCCATTCAAAAGCAAGGGTCTTAGACTTTAGGAAGACTAACTTTGCCAAGATGGGCCAATATTTCAGGGAGTCATTATCGGGATGGGAACAGCTGGGGGATGTAGAAAAAAAGTGGGCAAAACTGAAAGGGGATATTTTAAGGGCAACCAACCTTTTTGTTAAAATGGTAAATAAAGGTAAAAAGAAAAGGAGACTGCTATGGTTTTCGAAAGAAGTAGCTGAAAGGATGAAGAAAAAGAGGGAGGCCTTCATGAAATACAAGAGATCACAGAGAGAGGAAGAGAGGCATCTATATTTGGAAAAACTTAGAGAAGCTAGCAGTCAGGAAAGCAAAGATTCAAAAAGAGGAGGAAATCGCCAATGCCAGACATTTTTCAGATATGTTAGTGAGAAGAGGAAGGGCAAAAGTGGTATTGTCAGATTCAAGGGTAAAGGGGAGGAATATGTAGAAGCTGATGAGGATGAAGCAGAATTGCATAATAAATATTTCTGTTCTGCATTCACAGATGAAGAACCAGAAGCAGGAACTCAAAAAACACCCACAAACAGGAACAGTAGCGAGGGGCATCTTGAACAATTTTCAGAAGACTGTGTTCATAAGAAATTAGCTAAACTTAAAGAGGACAAAGTGATGGAACAGATGGGATACAACCAATACTGAGGGAACTTGGGGAAGTTCTAGCAGCTTCACTGACTGACCTTTTCAATGCCTCATTGGAGTCAGGAGTGGTGCCAGAGGACTGGAGAGAAGGACATGTGGTCCCTTTACACAAAGTGGAAGTAAAGATGTGGTTGAAAACTATAGGCTGATAGGTTTAATCTCAGTGGTGAGTAAATTATTGGAAATGCTGCTGAAACAGAAAATAGTGAGGTTTCTGGAGTCCAACGGATTACTGGATCCGAGGCAGCATGGATTCACCAGAAGCAGGTCTTGTCAGACAAATCTGATTGATTTCTTTGATTAGGTGACCAGTGAGTAGGACTAAGGGACAACCCTAGATGTGGTGTATTTAGATTTCAGTAAAGTCTTTGACACCGTTCCACACAGGCGACTTATAAACAAACTGAGCACCCTAGGGATGGATCCTAAAGTTACTGCTTGGGTTAGAAATTGGTTGAGTGGGAGGTGACAAAGTGTACAGGTAAATGGAGCTCACTCAGAGGAGAAGGTTACCTGTGGTGTGCCCCAGGGATCTGTCCTTGGTTCCATTCTTTTTAACATCTTTGTTAGTGATATTGTGGAAGGGCTGTTGGGTAAGGTTTGCCTCTTTGCGGATGATACCAAAATCTGCAATAGAGTAAACACCCAGGAAGGTATAGATAACATGAGGAGGGATCTTGCTAAGCTTAAAGATCGGTCTAGAATTTGGCAGCTGAGATTTAATGTTAAAAAATGCAAGGTCATGCATTTGGGTTGCAGCAATCCAAGGGAGCGATATAGTATAAGAGGTGGAGTACTTCTGTCCACAAAAAATGATGGGATCTAGGCATGATTGTGTCTGATGATCTTAAAGTAGCTAAACAGGTAGAAAAGGCAACAGCGAAAGCTAGAAGGATGCTTGGGTGCATAGGGATGGTCAGCAGAAGAAAGGAGGTGAAAGTACCTGTGTATAAGTCTTTGGTGCAACCTTGTTTAGAGTACTGTGTGCAATTCTGGAAACTACACCTTCAAAAGGATATAAACAGGTTGGAGTCAGTACAGAGGATGGCTACTAAAATGGTTAGTGGTCTTCGTTATAAAGCATATGAGGACAGATTTAAGGATCTTAATATGTATACTTTACAGGAAAGGATAGAGGTGATATGATTGAGACGTTTAAAAACCTCCGTGGCATAAATGCAGAGGAGGAGAGCCTCTTTTGATTAAAAGCAAGCTCTGCTACGATGGGACATGGGATGAGGGTGAAAGGGGGTAGATTCAGGAGTGATATGTGGAAATATTTCTTTACGGAAAGAGTGGTAGATGCATGGAATAGTCTCCCAGTGGAGGTGGTAGAGATGAGGACGGTATCTGAATTCAAAGAAGCATAGGATAAACACAGAGGACCTCTACAAGAAAAAAGGGGATTGTTGTAGTGGTTGATATGGAAGGGCAGACTACATAGGCCATGTGGTCTTTTTCTGCCATCTTGTTTCTATGTTTCTATATCATTAGCACGTCCATTCTAGGTCATATGTACTGACCCAGTAGTGTAAATTGAAAACTAGAGTCAATTAACAATTTTAAGCATCATTTTCATTCTCAGCTACCCAGACTTAGTAAAGTGTGGCTTGAATTTATTTCAGAAGCATTTTGGCTGTAGAATGGTGTTTTCAGGCCCTCAGATAAAATGGGATAAAGTACCTAAAGAATAAGTTGGCTCTTTCTACACCTTTGAAGCCTCTAAGGCCCTCTTAAGGAGTATCTTTGTACCCTTCGCCAATGGAAATCACATGATGTGACACCTGTCAGATAGCCTTCTCAGGAATAGCCCTCATACTCTGTAAGTCACTCCCAGAGGGGCTACACCTAACTGAAGACTACCTCTACATCAGAAAGCAGGTTAAAGCCTGTCTCTTCTCCCAAGACTTTCATGGTGGTAGTGACTGAGTCATGCACACTGCCTCAGGACTAGTTTGCCACACACCCTGTAACTGAGACCTGTTTCACATACCTTTTTCAACTTTGCATATAATTTACTCTCAATCTAGCCACCCACTCTTATTCACTCTAATAACTTTGTGGGGGGAGGTGGACATATCCAAAGCATTTTAGTCAGTTAGCAGACCTTCTAACTGGCTAAAAAGCGCTGCTCCTGATATTCACTGGCTCTAACTGGTTAGTGACACTGAATATCCCCACAGACTGCATAAAAATTAGGGACTGTGCCAGCCACTATCCAGTTAACGGTGATATTCAGCCACTAACTGGATAGCTAAACCAATTGAAGTTAAGTCATCTCAATAGCTGTTCTAACTTTAACTGGCTTTCGCTGTCCGGTTAGTGGCTGAATATCGCCATTAACTAGCTAGTGATACTGCTGTCCAGAAAACCCGGATATTCAGCACCAGATACCAGATAAATTCCGGTGCTAAATATCCTAGTTTATTTACAGCATTGGCCAATGGGTAGGTTTTTTTATCCATTTCAAAATTCTTTATTTGAAAACTAAATAAGCATTACATTCAAGTCCACATCACGAGGAAAGCTGAAGGCACATCATAAAGAGTTAAATTCACAAGTAAATAATAATAAAGAAAATATATCTTAAACTAAATCCCATAGAAAAAATAAATCCCATAAAGAAAATACATGGATCCCCATGAATATATTATCTTATCTTAACCCTGTTATACTTGGAAAGGAAGGAGACAAGCTCAACCGTTTTCCTTATTCAACAGAAAAGCCTCTAACTGCCCAGCTTCAAGAAAAACATACTTAACACACTCATATATTAAAATACATTTACAAGGCTATTTTAGGAAGAAGGAGGCCCCAATAGCTAGAGTCCGAGGTTTTAGAACAAGAAAAGCTTTTCTACATTTTTGAGTGAGTCTACATACATCAGGTAAAATCTGAATCGAGTTACCACAGAAAGCCTGATCCTTCTTTGAAAAATACAGTCGCATTACCAAATTTTTATCAGCAAGAGACAAAAAGGAGGCTATTAAGGTAGCTTGCTGCGAAATTACATCAAGGGAAGACTCCAAAAATACCAAAACATCCAAACACTCTGCAGTAAGGGGATTCCCTCTATCCTTGGTATTAGGAGAGGAGGTTTCCATAGAAGGCAACAAAGGAACATAATAAACAGAGGAAAACTTAATAGCATCAACGTCCTCAATTAACAAAACCTCCTTAAAATACTTATGTAATAATATAATAGGAGAAAGATAGTGAGTACAGGGAAAATTTTAAAAAATGCATTTTTTTCCACGAACAGCATTTTCCAATGACTCTAACTGATGATGTATAACAACACTATCCCAAATTGAGGACGAAAGAGCAGCCTGTGCCACAGAGACCTGACCTTCCAACTTATTTAACGATTTATTACATTTAACAAAAGACTCATCATGATCAGAAAGCTTCTGCACAACTTCCTTAGAAAATTGCGTGATTTAGGAAAGAGATGTATGCAGAGAAGCGTCAATGCGAGCAACTACTTCCCAAACATCACGCAAAGAAACATCCACAGGGGACACTACAGTTGGAGCAGAAGAAAAATCCAGTAATGAAGGCAAAATAGTTCTCTCTTTTCCCAAGTTAGTCGGCAGAGAAGAGGCTTCCTGCATACCAATAGAGTGTTCTCCTGCCAGAAGCACTTCCCTGGAGGGAGCAACAGTCTTATTCAACACTTCCTGACAGGATAGGGTAAAACACAGCGTATTCAAGGAGAGATCTGAGATAGTACTCACGGACTCCACCGATAAATCTTTCTCCAACTGCTCAGCCTGGACACTCAGCAAATGGCGATCCATAGGGCCAACAGTTTTAATAGACTTGGCGCCCAAGGCAGAAAAAACCTTCTTCCTTCTTTTACCCATGAGAACCCCGAGACAGATCCTCACAGCTCTGAAGGGGCAGGACATGCCCCTTTGGTCACGCACCCACAGGTACACGCCCATGGGTCGCATTCCGTGATGGGCCAAAGCTCTTATAGTGGCCCGGGGGGGGGGGGGAGTGGCGATATCAGATACTCCTCCTCCTCCATGCAGCAACACAGGGAACCAGCAGGTAAAACCAGCAGCAGATCTGGCATTCTGCGATGGGCCGAAGCTCTTATACGGGCCTGGAGGGCGGGGGGTGGCAACGTCAGATGCTCCTCCTCCTCCACGCAGCAACACAGGGAACCAGCAGGTAAAACCAGCAGCAGACTTGGCATTCCGCGATGGGCCAAAGCTCTTATACCGGCTCGGGGGGGGGGGGAGGGGGCGACATCAGGTACTCCTCCTCCTCCACACAGCAACACAGGGAACCAGCAGGTGAAACCAGCAGCAGACCTCGGCTAATGGGTGTTTTAACAGAACTGAGCCACTGCCAATATCAGCCTCTTTGTCTTAGCCATCTTGTCTGTTAATATGTCCTAACTGCACTTCTCCCCTCTGCTGCAAAGTAAGATGTTTCATTTTACTGTGTGGACGTTGTTTACATCATATCTATATTATATGAAGCTTCTGCTATGCTATACGAATGTTCTGTTGTTAGAAGATCAAAGAAAGCAACAAAGTATCTGTAAAATGCAATAAGACAAAGAAACAGATACCAGACTGGCAGAGTTTTTCAGGTTTGATGAATCCCTTTCTTTATTGCCCCATGCGTTTTGGCCTGTGGCCTTCCTCAGGGGGTATCTTTTAGGGTGCAAAACCTTTAAAAAAACAAACATTAACAATTAAAACAAATCACATTTATAATCATAAATCAATATCAGTATCCTGTTTATAACAGTAGCCAACCCAGGTCACAAGTACCTGGCAGGTTCCCAAAAGGTATAAACATTCCATGCTGCTTGTCCAATGGGTAAGAAGTGGATTTGCCCAGTCCTCTTTAATAATGGTTTATGGATTTTTCCTCCAGGAACTAATCCAGACCTCTTTTAAATTTAGCTTCAATAACAGATTTTACTACATCCTCTGGTATCAAATTCCAGAGCTTGATTACACCTTGCATGAAAAAATATTTTCTCTAGTTAGTCTTAAATGTGCTACATTGTATGTCCCCTAGTCGTTCTATTCTTTGGAGGAGTAAACAACCAATCTAAATTTACCCGTTTTCCTCCATTTATTATTTTACAGACCTCTATCATACTTCCCCTCAGCTGTCTCTTTTCGAAGTTGAAAAGCTCTAACCTTTTAAGCCTTTCCTCATATGGATATCCTTCTATCCCCCAGAATTGCACACAATATTAATGGTGTGGTTGCACTATGGAGAGATACAGAGGCATTATAATATTCTTCCTTTTATTCTCCATTCCTTTCTTTATGATTCCTAGCATTCTATTAGCTTTCTTGGCTGCCACTGCACATTGAGGAGAGGGTTTCAATGTATTATCCACGATGACGCCTAAATTCTTATCCTGGGTGGTGGTTTAATGTGGAACCTTGCATCGTGTAACCGTAGTTTGGGTTCTTCTTCCCTGAATGCGTAACTTTGCACTTGTCTACATTAAATTTCATTTGCCATTTGGATACCTAGGCCCTCAGTTTTTTAAGGTCCTCTTGTAATTTTTCAAAATCCTCTTGTATTTTAACAATGTTGAATAATTTTGTGTCATCTGCAAATTTGATCACCTCACTTGCTATTCCCATTTCCAAGTCATTTATAAATATGTTAAAAAGCAGCGGGCCCAGCACAGATTCTTTGAGTCCTCCACTATTCACCTTTCTCCATTGAGAAAACTGGCCATTTAGCCCTACTCTCTGCTTTCTATCTTTCAACCAGTTCCTAATCCACACTAGTACGCTGCCTCCTATTCCATGAATTTTTAATTTCCCCAAGAGTCTCTCATGAGGGACTTTGCAAAGGCTTTCTGAAAATTGACATACACTATATCAACTGGCTTACCTTTCTCTACCTGTTTATTCACACCTTCAAAAAAAATATAAGAGATTGGTGAGACGAGTGTTGCCTGCTAGTGGGAACACCATCTCCCACCAGCAGAGAGAGAGAGAGACCATTTCAGAACAGCTCCTGATCACAGGTGGCTCATGGCATGGGAGCTGCTGCATCCACTGGCAGATAAAATAAAGGCAGCCATAGTCGAATTGAAGAAAGCAGCAGCCTCCCAGCAGGGACCCCATCCCTCAACACATGAATATTCCCCCCAAAACCACCACTGGGAGACAGAGGCTGTCCAATCTTTTCCAGGCAGGAGAGGAACCCATAGGAACAGGTGGAAGAGGAGCCTCTTGGAGTCATAAGAATGTAAGAAATGCATTACTAGGTCAGACCAAGGTCCATTCCCAACAGTATCCAACAGTGGCCAATCTGGGTCACAAGTACCTGGCAGGTTCCCAAAAAGGCACACAGGTTCCACAATGCTTGTTACGGACAAGCAGTGGATTTCCTGGGTCATCTTTAATAATGGTTTATGGACCTTTCCTCCAGAAACTTGCCCAAACCTTTTTTAAACCCAGCTACACTAACAGCTTTTACTGCATCCTCTGGTAACAAATTCCAGTTTGATTATGCATTGAGTAAAAAAAAATATTTTCTCTTATTAGTCGTAAATGGGTTGCATTGTAGCTTCAATGTGAGTCCTCTAGTCTTTCTACTTTTTGATGGCGTAAACAACCGATCACCTTGGCCCTGACCAAAGTGTCCTTGCTGGAGAAGGGTGAAGGGATAGCAAGGTGGCTGAAGTCCTTCCTCCTTGGGGGCTCCCACCTACTGCTCTTACTTCCTTATGTTTCTGTGAGCATTGGAAATAAAACACAGCTTAGTTAAGAGCAGAGAATTCAGAAGAGATGGGCCCAGAAAAAAGGTGAGCTGGAGAGAGAGGGAAGAAAGGGAGTGCAAGAAAAGGGGACAGTTAAGAGAATGGCAAGGGAATGTGGAAAGGATGAGAAAATCTTTTTCTCCATTTTGAAATGCAGAAACTCACTCTCTGCTTTCCTGCAGCCCCCCCCCCCAACTCCTATTGCTTTCCATCAATCTCCCTTACACAATGCATCCTCCACTCCAAAATGACATACTCCCAAATATGTACAGTCACCTGCCTCATTACTCTTCACCAATTATCCCCAACTCCTCACACATTCTCCCTCTACAACTACACAGCCCACCTTCCATACACCCTCTGACACCACACATTCCCATGGACACATATCTACACTCTTCACATGCACAGATACATGCACAAAGCATAGCTCCTTTCTTCAACCGCACAGCTATTACCAACCCACTGATTCTAGGGATATGCGTTAGTTTGACATGACAAGGGAAATATCAAAGACATTTCCTATGTTGTTTCATATTGTTTTTAATCAGAACATGATATTAAAAAATCTGAAATTTGACAAACCCCTCTTCCCCTAAGATTACTGTAGACAGCCCTCTTAATAGGAAGTGGGCCTTATTCAGGTTTCCCCGCTGAATTTAACTCTTTCTCTGCCAAAATGTTAACTCAAGCCACCTCCCAGTCAAGTGGAAAGCCACATAAAATAATTTGTTGGGAATGTACCAAAGAAACTTTTACTGTAACTCAGGTAGGCAAAGAAGTAAAGGCTATGGGTCGATTCTGACCACGAATAGCAGGGGGTGAACGTCCGGCATGGATGTCCAGTCCCTGCTATTCCCCCATTTGTGATTCTGTGCCATGAGCTCCCTGCACGTACTTCCCAGTTGTGTGGGGAGCTCTCTTCATGATCAGGAGGGGGCAGACCAAGGGCTAGGCGAGGACAGGCTTTGGGCAGCACCATGACCCTGGACGTACAGAGCAAATTCTGAGGTTGGCCCTGTATGTCCATTTGTATGGGGGACTTATTACACCTTGGAGGTGGAATAAGTCCCCCTGTACAGCGACAAACAGGACATCCGGGGCTGGAGGACGAAGTAAGGAGGTGCAGGGGCCTCCCTGCAGCTCGACCCTGGTCACGGCAGGCTAGATCGGGGTCAGGCTGTGGGGGAATTATGTTTTCCAGACCTTCTGTGGATCATGGCTCCTGCATGGAGCCACGGTGCCATGGCAACATGACGCCATGGCCCCACAGCTCCATGCAGGAGCCTGGCTGGGCTAGCCGGGGAGTTTGTTGGACATCCGAGCGCCCAGAATCGGAGCATGACCTGCCCATCCAGGCCAGTTGCACTCAATTCTGATCCCGCAGCATGTCTAGCCCCCACGGGATCAGAATTGGGTGCAACTGGGGCACGTCCTGATTCTGGATGCCTGGACATGCAGGGGACACCCAGAACAGAATTGGCCTCCACACCAAAAATTAGTATTTATTTTTCTTTAAATCAAAACAAGCACTTTTTTTTAAACAAAAGACTAAGGGGTATGTTTACTAAAGTTTCCTAACGTGCGCGCCGCGTTAGTCTGCAGGATGCCATATAAGGAGTGGGCGGTCCGGTCAAAAATAGAGCAAAACGGGATTAGCACGTGCCACGCACTCTTGTGCGCCACGCACAGTAGCGCACGAGGAACGCGTGCAGGAAGTATAAGCAGGCGCGCTGATGTGCAAGCAGAGGAACAGGGCTACAGTACAATGGTAAAGACACTGACAGATGGTGCAGGGAACATGGGTTCAATCCCCCACTGTGCCCAATGAAGAAGGGTGGCTGAGGCACTACCATTTATGTGTAATATTGCATTATGAGGCTTTTTAATTTTATTTTAAGTACTGCTGCTAGCAAACGCACTTCCAAAGCGCTGTAACATAAGGTGCTGCATAAGGCACCCCATAAGGTACCCCAGAGGGCACATTTTAAAGTGCACTGTCCGCCACGGCACCCTACAATGTTGCTGAAAGAGTGGCCTATAGGGCGCCATATAGGGTGCCATATGAGGCACAGCAAGGTCATAGCACTGTTTTTGATGGCAGCACTGTGCATTTAAACACATGAAAATCTTAAGTAGGTGCGCTGACATGCAAGGAGGAACAGCAGTGTAGCACAATGGTTAAGGCACTGACTGATAATACAGGGGTCATGAGTTCAATCCCCAGTATGCCTAATATGTAAGGCTGGCTGAGGCATCAGCTTTGACATGTAAGTACTGTTTCCTGCAGCACTTTATTTGTATTTTATTAATTGCTGCCAGCAAACACCCCCTCATGTGTCGTAACCTAAGGTGCCGCATAAGACACCCTATAAGGCACTCCATAGGGCACATTATAAAGTGCACTATCTGCCACGGCACCCTATAATGTCCCCTATAGGGCACCCTATCAGTCGCTCCATAGCATACTGTATAGTGCACCTTATATGGACAGTAACCATAAGGTGTCCTATAGGGCGCCCTATAAAGCGCCCTCTGAGGCACCTTATGGGTACAGTACGCTGAGGGTGTTTTTGCTGGCAGCACTAATGTACATTAAAACTAGATAATGCTTTGGACAGCCCTATCAAATAACCCCACTGTGGGTTTGAACCCATGACCTCTGGCTCCACTGGCAGTGAAGTAACCAGTGGGCTACAGCTCTATAGCTGCTAGTAAACCCCTGGCTGGCTGCAGAAGGACTGCAAGTCACCACACAAACAGTCTGCTGTGGTCACCAGGATAGGGTTAACCCACCCATACCCATGATGCACTGCACATGCAAATCAGCAGTCTACAGATGATCACAAAATGGGGTATGCACCCCCACAGCACCTCGGCCTGGTAGGGGGAACTGACCGTGTGTGGTACTGGCACAGAGTAGCTACATACCGTCACATTGTGCAGGTACTGCACTCACCCTGAGGGTGAAGTGGGGCGCCCAGCACCAGGTCCACAGCAGAGATAGGCCATGCTGCAGGTCCCCAGCAGTGCTAATGTGTGAGATAGGTAGTTTCTACAGACACACCTTGGATATATCTGTATGTCTCAGTCAGGTGTAGCCCCTATGGACCCCTAGGAGGATTATGTACACCACCCTCCTCCTCCAGGGCTGAGGGTGGTAAACAGGGTCTCCCATCAACAGATCCACATTCTACCTCCCTGCAATGGTGGCAGTGAAGGGGATCATCAACTCCAGGCCTGCTGGGGAACAGACACCTCCAGGGCAGTCAATGCAGCTCTGTACACTTCCATAACACAATAACAGACAGACATTAGGCCTGGATATGCTAAGCTGCACCCCACCACTATCTGATAATCTCCGGCAGCAAGCCTTCAGCCGCTGCTCCCTGCAAGGCGCTCCATGAAGACACATACCAGCTGCAGACAGTCTGCTAGCTAGTCCATAGTGCATGTTCCTGGTGGAAATACGTGCACCCAGAACTGGGATGTCAGCATACACACCAAGCAGATAAGTCAGTGACTGGGCCCCAAAAGGAAACCCATAAATATCACATAAAAGAAATACTATATAGCACTATGGGCGTGCCTAGCCAAGCTGTGGTCACTGCACAGTCAGGGTGAGAGTGATCTCCCAGCAGGACATGCTGTGGCCACTCTGTCTGTGCAGGTGGTGGCCAGGCACTACAGTGTCCCAGCCAGTGCCCTATGCCCTGTGCAGATGCATCCTGGCCAGGCCACCCTATCCGGGCTATACCCATGGTACCTTGCTCCTCATTATGTACATTGGCAGGCCAATACTGGCAACAGTGCTGGCAGTGTGGACTGTGGAGGGTGTTTGCAGCCACCACACACTGGATAGACAGACACACACTCCCACACCTATGCCAGCATTGTGCTACTATAGAGGAGTTTAGCAGCCCTGGCCATCACACCAGTCCTGGGCACAGTGCAGGCATGGATATGGTATGCAATACTGTTGGGGGTCACTCCCCAGGGTGGTAAACACTGTCAGAGACCAGACCAGAAGCACACTCCACATACATCAGAAAGGTTGCTATGATGGAGCTCAATCAGCAAACTGTGCTTAACGTAGGAATTGCTATCTGCCAGTAATCATAGCAAACGTTTGATAGCTGTGTACCGTATACCCAGGTGTAGGGTGGCATTGCTAAGGTATGCAAGTGCTAGTATTGGGAGATGCACGCAGGGCCCAATGTTCTGCCTCTCCAGGAGGCATTGGCTAATGGAGCCTGTGGGTGTGGGTGTGGGTGTGTCTGCCCCTGTTGGCTGCTGCTTTACGGCAGAGGTTCCCAACTCCAGTCCTGGTGTGCCAAACACTGTTCGGGTTTTCATGCTGTCCCTCATGAATATGCATGAGATATATCTGCATACCATGGGGGTGGTGCATAGATATGCAGCACAGGCATCTTTATTAGAGGCAGCATGGAACCTGAATGGTGTTTGGCCCTCCAGGACTGCATTTGGGAGACTCTGCTCTAGGTAATGTGCCTGTTTATGGTGTCTTTGCTCTGTAGGGTAAAATGTAGGTGTTTTGGGCATGTTTACGTCATCTGCACTAAACGTTCTGTCTGTATTAGCACATTGTAGTAGTGGGTAAAACATGGGGACTGGGTTGGCAGGCACCATAGCTGGGACTTGAACCTGTGACCTTCTACCTCCAAACACACTGGTTGTGTGCATTGCACCACCTTGTTGCCACAGAGACAATGCATTCCCTGGTGATACCATGACTGTTTGTCCAGCAGGGCCTGTCTGTTGCAGTGCATGGCACCCACCTACACAGGGCTAGGCCATGGTCTGCTCTGGGCAGCTGCCACTGCCCCCTCCACCAACAGTACCCCTCCGCCACCATGCTGACATGGCCTTATATTGGAGACAGCATAAAACCTCCAGGGCTGCATTTGGGGGACTCTGCTCTAGGTAATGCGCATGTTTCTGGTGTCTGTGCTCGGTGGGGTAAAATATAGGCGTTTGAACCATGCGTATGTTCTCTGCAATAAAGATTTGTCCTTACTATCACGGTTTAGTAGCAGGTAAAATATGGGGACTGGATTGGCAGTAGCCCCAGCTGGGACTTGAACTTGTGACCTTCTGCTCCTGAACACACTG
This sequence comes from Ichthyophis bannanicus, assembly GCA_033557465.1. Lineage (NCBI taxonomy): Eukaryota > Metazoa > Chordata > Amphibia > Gymnophiona > Ichthyophiidae > Ichthyophis > Ichthyophis bannanicus. Next base: position 554,958,517 of record CM066033.1, read on the forward strand.
GCTGTGTTTACCGCACCACACTGTGCTCACAGAGACAGTGCAGTCCCTGGAGATACCATGGTTGTTTGTCAGACAGAGCCTGTCTGTTGCAGTGCATGGCACCCACCTACACAGAGCTAGGCCATGGTCGGCTCTGGGCAGCTGCCACTGCCCCCCTCCACCACCAGTACCCCTCTGCCATCATGCTGACATGCCCTTCTGCTGGTGGTGCTGGTGGTTTGCAGTCTCAAGCCATCCACTGTGCAGGTAGGCAGCTGCCTATGGTGCATGTTCTGGGGTAGGGGTGCCTGCATAGGCGTCCACGCTTCCCCCCAACACCGCCTGCCAATGTTCTGTGCCCTTGGGGGTACCTGCTGAGTACTATCCCCTGTGACACTGTGATAGACACTCTCGTGCCCATGTTGGGCCCTCATCATTTGCTGTCTGGCTGCTGTTCAGTTTCAGCATTCCTAAGTGCCATCTAGGCATCTGCCTAGTCCGCACTGTGCCCCAGCTGCACCACAGCATGTGCCGCCTGCAGCCATCTGTATCCCCTTTCCCAGCATCAGTCCAGTTGCCCATTCCGACATGCCCGCTCTGCTGTTGTGGAACATGTGCATGCCATAGGTAGCCTGTCCAATGGAGAGGGAAACCCTGATCAGTGCTATTTCACTGTGGGATCATTCACCTTGTATGGGGACGGAGCGTAGACCCTTCCAAAATTCATATTTATTTTTTGGGGCTTTCTTGGGAGTGTGTTTTGATGTTTCCCATTACTATCACTATTGCCCAGCTTGATTATGATTTTTTTAAAATTTGTTGGGGTCCTTTTCAATGTTTATTTGTACTTTTGTTCTGTGCACATGTATCACACTTATCACTTTTTTGTAGGTTTCCCTGGTTTTGCTGTACATTGCCGATAGAAATGGTTTCTCTTCCCTTTAAATCGGCTCTAACGCGAGGTTTTCACTTGTGTTATTTTTGGCCTCGAATTTCACCTCGCTAGTGTGCGGGGACCCTCTCCCCTCCCACTCTCCACCCATTGACCCCTTCTCTCCGCCCCTGGGGAGCCTTCCTCCGCCCTCCGGGATCCTTTCCCCGCCTTCAGTGCTCGTGTGCGCCGCTGCGCGCATGAGCACGCACTAAAGCGCATTTTTGCCCCGTAAAGCATCATTAGCATGCACTAAGGTACCTTAACACGCGCTCATGCGCGCCGTGCACATTAAGAAACTTTAGTAAACATACCCCTAAGGAGGTAATTTTAAAAGGCTTAGTCATGATTTAGGACATCTGAAGACACGCATGTGGATGTTGAAATCATAGAGACGTCTCCAAAGCCATTCCACAAATGACGTTTGCAGATATCTCCAGTGCAGGGTCGTCCAAGTAGGCAAGGTCGTGTTGGGAGGCATGTCTGGGGATGTTGCAATGAACTTGCATGTCACTCTGTTTGATTTCAGGAAAAACTTGGAAATCTGCAAGCACATCCACATTAATACCTGCTGAAGGCATGAATAGGCATCAGGAAAGTGCTTGTCTTGGCCTTAAAACATCCAGAGAGTGTAGAGAAAATGGAAAGTTAAGTGATTAGTTTAAGATCACAAAGACCCACACATTGATTTGAACCATGGCTACCCTGCTTGCAATCCACTACTTTAGCCATTATGCTATCAGACATCTAAGTTCTGGAATGCTATTCTGGTGACATCTATGTAGACGTCTCTATAACAGTCCATATGGACACGTCCACGTTTCTGACATTGTGCCTGAACTTGCACATTCCCATTTTTTTTTCATAAGTTTTGGCTTGGACATCCCATTGTAAAATGTGCCTTTAAGTCAAGCCTTCAGTTCTGGTTGTATAATAACATTCAACAATTTTGCTGCATTCAGTCTGTTTTAGTAACAATATTAATCTCTCCTAGCTCAACCCGGTTAACTTCCATTGTTACCAGTGAACAAGTTCTCCTTAACATCAAACAAGTAATACTAAATACTTTGCTTTAAAATTAGCTGTAGTATGTTAACTTAGATCAATCCCAAAACAATATGGAAAAAACTATATCTTGGCAAAACCTTAGTAGAACTTCAGATAGTGCTCAGTATGATTGCTATAGATAATTCCTATCTTTTTATGTGTCTGGGGCTCAATGTTCAATCTTACCAGCCTACTAAATTCATGGCTTGCCATACCTCTTACATCATCATCGCCCCGTACATAGACACATACCTATTTTAAATAAAGTCATACTAAATCCTATATCAAGGTCACTCATGCTTTCCAAGTATTTCTTTTATGTATCAAATTTTTCAAACTTCAGACTTTCAATCAATTCATATTGTAAAACAGACTTATCCGTGTTCTAGATGACGTGTCACATCATCACTCCCATTCTCCACAGCAGTACCAATGCCATTAAGTACATTCTGCTTCTCCACTCAGTTGACAGGTTTCACTGACAGCAGTTACCTTACCTGCTCAGCAGGTTTTTGAAAATCTACTGTACCTCTATGCCAGGGGTTCTCAACCCAGTTCTCGGGACACACCTAGCCAGTCAGGTTTTCAGGATAATCACAATGAATATGCATGAGTTTTGCATGCACTGCCTCCATTATATGCAAATCTCTCTCATACATATTATTGTGATTATCCTGAAAACCTGACTGGCTAGGTGTTTCCAAGGACTATGTTGAGAACCTCTGCTCTAGGTTATGAAACCTAATTACTATAAATCCTTAAGAACCGCTACCAATTTTTAACCCAAGCAGTACATTTAGAGTCAATCTCTAGGATTGTCCGTTTGTTTATAAGTCGCCTGGGTGGAATGGTGTCAAAGGCTTTACCAAAATCTAAATACACCACATCTAGGGCTCTCCCTCAGTCCAACTCCCTGGTCACCCAGTCAAAGAAATCGATCAGATTTGTCTGACAAGATCTGCCTCTGGTGAATCCATGCTGCCTCAGATCCGGTAATCCATTGGACTCCAGAAACCTCACAGTTTTCTCTTTCAGCAGCATATCCAATTATTTACTCACCATAGAGGTTAGACTAACTGGCCTGTAGTTTTCAACCTCGTCCTTACTTCCGCTTTTGTGTAAAGGGACCACATGTGCCTCTCCCCAGTCCTCTGGCACCACTCCCAACTCTAAAGAGGCACTGAACATGTTGGTCAGTGGAGCTGCTAGAATGTCCCCAAGTTCCCTCAGTATTCTAGGGTCTATCCCATCCAGTCCCATCACTTTGTCTACTTTAAGTTTAGTTAGTTCCTCATGAACACAGTCTTCTGAAAATTGTTCAAGATGCCCCTCACTTCTGTTCCTGTTTGTGGATGTTTTCTGAGGTCCTGCTCCTGGTTCTTCATCTGTGAACCCAGAACAGAAATATTTGCTAAGCAATTCCACTTTATCCTCATCAGCTTCTACATATTCCTCCCCTTCACCCTTGAGTCCGACAATACCACTTTTGCTCTTCCTCTTCTCACTAACATATCTGAAAAATGTCTTATCCCACCATTTTATTTTATTGGCTATTTCCTCCTCTTTTTGAATCTTTGCTTTCCTGACTACTTTGCTAGCTTCTCTAAGTTTTTCCAAATATAGATGCCTGTCCTCCTCTCTCTGTGATCTCTTGAATTTCATGAAGGTCTTCCTCTTATTCTTCACCTTTTCAGCTACTTCTTTCAAAAACCATAGCAGTCTCCTTTTCCTTTTACCTTTATTTACCATTTTAACAAAAAGGTTGGTTGCCCTTAAAATATCCCCTTTCAGTTTTGACCACTGTTTTTCTACATCCCACAGCTGTTCCCATCCCGTTAACAACTCCTTGAGGTATTGGCCCATCTTGGCAAAGTTAGTTTTCCTGAAGTCTAAGATCCTCGCTTTTGAATGGATTTTATCAGCCCTAGTCCTAATACTGAATGACATCATCTAGTGATCACTGGATGCGAGATGATCTCCCACTATAACATCAGAAACACTTTCACCATTGGTAAGCACTAAGTCCGGTATGGCCCCTTCTCATGTGGATTCTGTTACCAGTTGCCTGAATAGCTAGATTTCTTTATAGTTGGTAAAGCAAAATCGCAACTATTGGACTGGGTTTAATCAGAGCACATCTAACCATACAGAAAAGCTCATTAATTTTATATCACAGTGTTTTTCAAGGAAAGATGCAGACATATGTCAAAAAAAGCCCCCGTGTCAGTAGTCAATCAAGAGCTGTAGAATTGTGCACATAGAAAAATAATAACCCTGTATATATTAAAGAGGTTTTTTTGTTGGACTGCATTTCCAATGAATTCATTCGGTTAAATTCACTTTCCAATATAGTCCATTTTACTTTATTTAAGCATATGGAAGGTATAAAAATGGAAAACAAGCCATTAGGCTGAACATTCACAATTATTTGCTAAGCACTCCATGAATTTCATGTCCTCAATGAACTGCATTAACAGAGCATCAACCACTATTTTTATACATAACAGGGTGTTAGTAATCAAAGCCATTTGTTTGGCAGCTCGGATATGCTACAAATACATAGTGAGCTATTTTTCTAATTCACTTAGTGAAATTAGTTGAAACTTCATAGCAAACTGGGTGTTATTGTTGTTATTGTATGTCGCCAAGTCTAGATACAGTAACCACCTAGCTGCTGCCCAATATAGGCAGTATATCAAGTAAATATAACAAAAATGAAACTAAAAAACTACAGTATGTTGACTCCTGGTAACCCTGTGCATAGTTGTTCATTTTATGACTATCTTCTGGGTTTTCTTAACTGGGTAACAAAACATTATTATTATATATTTATTTAGTTTTAAACAAAAGTCTGAAATATTTTTTGTTCTGGTTATGAAAATATAGCATGCTCATTAATGTGTATAAACTTCTTACATGCATTAGAACGGCTAAACTATCACCACTGCACAGTTTTAAAAAGCATTCCTTACTTTCCTCCTTCTCCCCATTCCCATTTACTTGCCTCGTTCTCTGCTTTTTTCCTTTGGCTGGCAGGGCCTGGGGAACTCCACCAGCCTTGCTGTTCTTGCTCCCAGTCCCTCCAATCTATATTTATCCATCTATATTTTTAAATTTACTTGCATATCTTCCCAGTTACCTTGACCAAAACCTATGAGTGTTAAGCTTCTGCCCATGCACAGTTGAAAAGTAAATGAACATGCAGTCAAATGCATGGGGCATTATTTCAGTACTTTACTGTAAAGCGCACCTAAAAATGGTCTCGTGCTTTCTTTTGAAATGAAGATTGTGAAATGAAACAAGTGATACAATAGCTTAAGGAAATACAAGTGTGATCAGCACCTAGAAGGTCATTTTATAACGAGCTGCATAAAACTAGGTGCCATCAACACACGTAAATCATGTATTTTCCATGACTTATGCGTACCGATGGGCCTTGACATGCATACAGTTGGGTGCTATTCAGTAAGTATGCACGCCAAGATGATGGCGCATACTTTTGGTGAGTGCGTGGTCGTGGGCGGAGCACAAATTTACAAGGGCGAGTTACAGAATCCTGTATCTTATGCACATTCTGCACAAATCTAGGCAGGTGTATTTACACCATTTCAAGGAATGGCGTACGTACTCTCATCTAGGATTGCCACGCATATCTTACGACCTACTTTTCTATTTTATAAAGAACAGTCAACGTGCATAAAAATAGGAAATCCTTATAAAATTGCTCTCCTAATGCTTTGATTAAGGGAAAGCAGATTTTATGCAGTAAGGCCCAAGCTTCTCATTATGAGCTAGCTTTCTATGAAAATAAGGCAAATTAATAAAAAAATGATTAATCAACTTCCTCCATTTTTTTCTTGTGTTGCCTATATTTTGTTGTAATGTTACTTCAAAACAGTCCATACATTCAAGAGAAAGTGCCTTTCTTTAGTGTCAGAGTGATGCCCCCTGAAGATCCTAGAGCAGCTCAGCTTTGATTTACTTCTACAGTTGTGGTCAACATTATTGGCACCCTTGCAGTTCAACCCCTTAATGTCCAATATCTGCTAAAAAAAAAAAATGGGCAACAAAATAGCTTTGGATTATATATGTGCACATAAAAGAATCAAATAAAACCAATTAAACAAGGAAATAGTATAAAAACTGGGACATTGCTAAGACATGATTATTGGTACCCTTATAAAGGAGTAGCCTAATGGTTAAAGCAACTGCCTAGTACCTAGAAGATCAAGGGTTCAATTCCCACTGACACTCCTTGTGACTTTGGGCAAGTCACTTTACCCTCCATTGCCTCGGAAGAAAAGGCTGGCAATCTACTTCTGGTAATACATTGCCAAGAAAACCCAGAGATAGCTGGATTGCTATGAGTCAACACTGACTTGATGGCACTTAAAAAAAAAAAAAAACAACTCAAATCAGTTTGAACAGAAGAAGAATCACATTCCCACTGCAGTAAAATTAGATGCACCTGTGATAAATTGTCAGTACTCACATGACTTGAATCAACCAATGAATGATGGCTCTAATGTTTAAAATGGCCACATTCATTCCCTATTCCATGTTGCAATGGTGAAGACAAGAGAGTTGCCTAGACCATCAGAAAAGCCATTATCATCAAACTTCAAAGGGGTACAAGGCCATCTCCAAAGACCTTGGGATTCCTGTGTCTACAGTTTGCAATGTTATTAAGAAATGTTCTGTTCATGTAACTGTCAAGAACCTCCCAGGACATGGTGGAAAAAAGAAAATTAATCCAAGAAGGCTTTGAAGATTAGCATGAACTGTTGGAAAAACATCACATACAACATCCAAAGAGCTTAAGGCTGACCTGAAACAATCTGCAGTGGTGGTTTCAACCTGCACCATATGCTGTGACTAAATAAAGGTCGAAGGCCAAGAAGCATCCCACTGCTCAAAGACATACATAAAAAGGCATGCCTGATCTTGGCCCAAATCCATCTTGAGGAACCACAAACCTTCTGGGAAAATGGTCTGTGGACAGATGAAACTAAACTTGAGCTCTTTGGCAATGCAGACCAGTGATACATTTACAGGTGAAGAAATGAAGCTTATAAGGAAAAAAAAACACCTTTCCTACAGTTAAATATGGTGGAGATTCCATAATGTTGTGGGGCTGTTTTGCTGATTCAGGAATTGGAGGCCTGGAACATATTAAAAGAAACATGAAATCAGAGGACTGACAAGCTATTTTGGAGCAAAATGTGCTACCTAGTGTCAGAAAGCTAGGTCTGGGTCAAAGATCATGGGTCTTCTAGCAGAACAATGACCCAAAACATACATCCAAAATTACAAAAGAATGGTTCAAAAGGAAAAACTGGACTGTTTTAAACTGGCCAGCAATGAATCCTGATCTCAAGCCAATCGAGAACATTTGGAAAGAGCTGAAATCTGCCATTGATAAAAGGAATCCTGGAAACATTCATGAGTTGGAACAAATCACAGTTGAAGACTGGGAGAAACTACCAGCAGACAGATGTATGAAACTTATAGATGACTACAAGAAATGTTTGGAAGCTGTCATCACTGCCAATGGCTGTGTAACCAAATATTAGTGAAGGGCGCCATTAATCCTGTTCAGGTCATATTTTGTTTTTTTTCTCAGAAATTACTAAGGGGTATGTTTACTAAACCGCACACACGTGCGCGGCGCACATTAGCGCACGCAAATGATGCACTTAAGTGCTCTCAAGTGCCCCGCACGCTTGCGCGTCACACTAACGGGCCACTAACGGGCCCGTGCGTGTGCGCGGCGCGGTGATGTGCGATAGAGGCGTGGAAAGGTCTACGGAGGGCGGAGGAAGACTCCCGAGGGGCGGAGAGACGGGGTTAATGGGCGGGGAAGGGGAGAGGAGAGACTCCCCGCACAGTACCGGGGCCGAATTTCCATGTAAAGGGAAGAGAAACCATTTCCGTCAGCAATGAACAGCAAAACCGGGGAAACCTACAAAACGTGAGCAGTGTGATACATGTGCACAGAACAAAAGTGCTAATAAAACATGAAAATGACCTCAACAAATCTCCTAAAAATTATAATTAAGCAGGGGAACAGTGCTATCAATGGCCAACAATAACAAACTCTCCCAGGACAGCTCCAAAAAAATGAAATGACTTTTGGAAGGGTGTACGCTCCGTAGACCCTTTGAAAATTCCTTTCCATTTTGTGGAGGTGTCCTGGGATGTCTTTTAATGTTGCCCATTGATAGCACTGTTCCCCAGCTTAATTATAATTTGTAAACATTTCCCTGTGGTCATTTATGAGGTGTTTTGCCCTTTACCCTCCATACAATGTAAATGATCCCACATTAAAATAGTGCAGAGCAGAGTTCCAGACTAGTCCTGGCAGGTTTCCTATGTCCAGGGACTGCACTGTCTCTGTGGTCACAGTGTGGTGGAGTGGACACAGCCAGTGCCTGCAGGACTACAGGTTCAAATCCCAGCTGGGGCTCCTGCCAACGCAATCCCCATATTTTTACCAGCCAAGAAACAGTGATAGTAAAGACACCCCTTTTTTGCAGATAAGCATGGCTGAAACAGCTATCTTTTACCCTACACCGCACACACACCATAACAATGGGCATTACCCCCAGCCAAGTCCCCCAAATGCAGTCCTGGAGTGCCACACCTCAATCAGGACAGATGCTTTTTGCAAGATAAGGACATGTCAGCATGTTGGTGGAGGGGTACAGGTGGTGGAGGGGGCAGTGGCTGCTAGCCAAAGCAGACAGTGGCCCAGCATGTGCAGGCTCGCACGTCCACTGCAACAGACAGGCCCTGTCAGATGTACAGTCATGGACTCCCCAGGGAATGCAACCTACCTGTGGCAACATGGTGGTGCAGTGCACACAGACAGTGTGTGCAAGAACAGAAGCTCACAGGTTCAAAGCCCAGCTGGGGCCACTGCCAATCCTGTCCACATATTTTTCCCACAACTAAACAGTGATAGTAAGGACAAACCTTTATTGCTGAGGACATACGCATTGGTAATACGCCTATCTTTTACCACACCGAGCACAGACACCATGAACAGGGGCATTACCTAGAGCAGAGTCTCCGAAATGCAGTCCTGGAGGACTACACACCATTCAGGTGCCATGCTGCCTCTAATACAAATGCCTGTGCTGCATATCTATGCACCACCCCATGGCATGTAGATGGAGCTCATGCATATTCATGAGGGACAGCTGGAAAACCCGACCAGTGTTAGGCACACCAGGACTGGAGTTGGAAACCTCTGCCGTAAAGCAGCAGCCAACAGGGGCAGAAACACCCACACCCACAGGCCCCATTGGCCAATGCCTCCTGGAGAGGCAGGACAGTGGGCCCTGCGTGCATCTCCCAAGACTAGCACCTGCATACCTTAGCAATGCCACCCTACACCTGGGTATACGGTACACAGCTCTCAAACGTTTGCTATGAGTACTGGCAGATAGACATTCCTACGTTAAGCACATTTTGCTCTTTGAGCTCCATCATAACAATCTTTCTGATGTCTGCGGTGTGTGCTTCAGGTCTGGCCTCTGACAGTGGTCACCACCCTGGGGAGTGACCCCCAACAGTATTGCGTACCATATCCATGCCTGTACTGTGCCCAGGACTGGCGTGGTGGGCAAGGCTGATAAACCCCTCTATAGTAGCACAATGCTGGCATACGTGTGGGAGTGTGTGTCTGTCTATACAGTGTGTGTTGGTTGCAAACACCTTCCACAGCCCACACTGCCAGCACTGTTGCCAGCTTTGGCCTGCCAATGTGCATAATGAGCAGCAAGGTACCATGGGTATAGCTCAGACAGGCTGGGCTGGCCAGGATGCATCTGCACAGAGCATAGGGCGCTGCCGGGGACATTGTAGTGGCCGGCCACCACCTACACAGACAGGGTGACCTCTGTCTGTCCTGCTGGGGGATCACTCTCACCCTGACTGTGCAGTGACCACAGCATGTCTAGGCACCCCCATAGTGCTATATAGTATTTCTCTCATGTGATATATATGGATTTTCTTTTGGGGCCCAGTCACTGACTTATCTGCTGGTGTGCACTGCCATTCCAGTTCTGGGTGCATGCATTTCCACCAGGACTAGCTAGCAGACTGTTTTCAACTGGTCTGTGTCTTGATGGCGCGCCTTGCAGGGTGCAGCGGCTGAAGGCTTGCTGCAGGAGAATATCAGATAGTGGTGGGGTGCAGCTTAGCATATCCAGGACTAATGTCTGTCTGCTATTGTGTTATGGATGTGTACAGAGCTGCATGGACTGCCCTCTAGGGTGTCTGTTCCCCAGCCGGACTGGGGTTGATGGTCCACTCTACTGCCACCATTGCAGGGAGGTAGAATGTGGAGCTGTTGATAGGAGACCCTGTTTTTCAGCTGGGGGGGGGGGTGGTGGTGGTGGTACATAGCCCACCTAGGTGTCCATAAGGGGTGCCCCTGACTAGGACAGACAGAGATATCCAAAGTGCTTCTGCAGAAACTACCTATCTCACAGAGTACTACTGCTTTGGAGCTTTGGCATAGCCTCTTTCAGCCATGGAGGGTGTTGTGGACCTAGTCCTGGTTGCCTCTGCACACCCTCAGGGTGAGCACAGTACCCGCACAATGTGACGGTGTGTAGCTACTCTGTGCCAGTAAAACACCCAGTCAGTACCCCCTACCAGGCCGAGGTGCTGTGTGGGTGCACACGGCCACTTCCCCCTACCAGGCCGGGGAGCTGTTGGGGTGCATTCCCCATCTTGTGTTCATCTGTGGACAGCTGATTTGCATGTGCAGTGCATCATGGGTACGGGTGGCCTAACCCTATCCTGGTTACCACAGCAGACTGTCTGTGTGGTGACGTGCAGGCTCTCTGCAGCCAGCCAGGGGCTTGCTAGCAGCTATAGAGCTGTAGCCCAATGGTTACTTCACTGCCTGTGAAGCCAGAGATCATGGGTTCAAACCCACAGTGGGGTTATATGATAGGGGTGTCCAAAGTATTTTTTTGATTTAATGTACATATGTTGATGCCAGCGCAAACACTCTCAGCGTACTGTACCCATAAGGTGCCTCTGAGGGTGCTTTATAGGGCGCCCTATAGGGCACCTTATGGTTGCCGTCCATATAAGGTGCACTATACATTATCCTGTGGCGCAACATATATGGTGCCCTATAGGGGACATTCTAGGGTGCCTTGGCGGGCAGTGAACTTTAACATGTGCCTTATGGGCCGCCTTATGTTAACACGCTTTGAGAGTGCGTTTGCTAGTACTGATAAATAAAATAAAACTAATATGCCTCCTACAGCACTCATCCCCATAATATGTAATGCCTCAGCCAGCCTTGTTCACTGGGCACTGTGGGGGATTGAACCCCTGATCCCTGCACCATTGGCCAGTGTCTTCACCATTGTGCTGTGGCTCTGTTCCTGTGCTTGCACATCAGTGCGCCGCCTTAGGCCTTCCAAAATTAGCAGCCCAATGCCTTCTGCCGCCCAAAATTACCAGCGCAATGCCTTATGCCGCCCACACCTAACAGCGCAGCGCCTAATGCCCCCCAAAATTAACAGTGCGCCGCCTTATGCCGCCCAAAATTAGCAGTGCACCGCCTTATGCCGCCCAAAAGTAATATGCCTCCTACAGCACATTTACCCATTAACATTAATGCTTCAGCCAGCCTTTTTCGATGCACACAATGGGGGATTGAACCCATGGCCCCTGCACCATTGGTCAGTGTCTTCTCCATTGTACTACAGCTCTGTTCCTTTGTGTGCCCAGCAGCACGCCACTTAGCCTTCCCACGCGCTAATGTGGACCCCGCACATTAGCGCTCCGCGCACACGTACGGTCGCTGGCTCCCGGTTTTTTCCTTTTTTCTGCTTGAACCGCCCACTCCTTATATGACACAGGCACACTAACGGGGCACGCACAATTGCGGGATCTTAGTATACATACCCCTAAGTCTAAGTTCCACAGACATCCTTTTTTTGTTGTATACCTTTCAACATACTATTAAAATATTAAGATGACACACAGTTGGAATATTTCCAATTATTTCTCAAGATATTGTACACAACATACGTAAAATGCATGGATGTCAATAATGTTGAGCACAACTGTATATGAAGGAAAACAAAACAATTATAACAGCACTGACTGGCACTAACCTAATATATTGTACATCTAAAAGTCCTACAAGCCAGTACTCTGAATATTTACATGGTAAAAAAAAATAAAAATTAAGTTATTGTATTTACATTGCTGCATCTAATATAGTAAAACTTTGGCAAGGATGATGCCAAATGTACAATGATATACACATGATTACTTAAAGAATACACTTAATTCTGATGGTTGAGTCTAGCGGGTAGAGGACATTTTTCATTTACAGTACATAGAGGTTTCAGAGATACTGTAAAAGAGGGATTTAATAAAAAGGGGAATGTGGTAGTTAATATTTCATGCCAAGAAAAAAGTGCAGAACAATGTGTTTGCTGTGCAAACACACTAGAGGATCAGCAACTGCATTATGTCACAATTTTTACCTAGTTATTTCTCCATGGCACTGCCTGTACACCTTTTCTTTAGTGTTTCCATAGCAAGGAACAATGGCAGTGAAGGTCAGACCTCCAGACCAGACTGATCATCCACAGCCCTTGCACATAGAGAAGGAGAAAAGAATAGGTCACAGTGCCAACTACAGAGTCTGGTTGTAATAGCCTGATAGGATGAAAAACAAATCCCTTTCTTGTAGAGTGCTTTCATATTCATTTTTATTACACCACGCTCAGAGATTTTCATTAAAGCAACAACACCATATTAGATAACCAGCATGCAGTTGAAAAATAAGCAACATCTTCTTTTTTTATTTAGCATGTTTGTGTTTTACTATAAATTATATTCAATAAGGCAAATTTTTTATATAACTTTGACATGGAAATTAAGGTATCCAGGTTGGAATGTGTAAAATATAGTGGGAATTTTCCAAACGCTTTGTCAAATGTATAGCCTCTTGTAATATATGTGCAAGGTTGTGTGAGGCTGCACATCAATTTTTCTCCATATCCAGCGAAAGCAGCAATTCTAAAAAGTTGCATGTGGGGGGAGGAGGGGGGAATGTGCAGCTTTACCCCACAAATGCATGGGAGCAGCTTTTTAAAATCACTGCTCCCAATATCCACACATTTCCCAACCCACTCCTGGCAGCAGTACAAATCCCCCACCTACCCCTTACATCGATTGCCCCTGACATCCCCTGTATCTATACCCCCACCCCCGCATCTATTACCCCAACCTACAACCCCCATTTCAACCCTCCCCCCAGGGGGACCCTCCCTGCCAACAGACTCCCACTCCATGCTCCAATCCCTGGCTCTTACCAGGGTCCCTGATATGTAAGGGGAGAAGGAACACTCCCTAGTTACTCCAGCTCATAGTGGCCCCAAATTCCAAAACTTGGTTTTAAAGAAAATTAAAGACACACAATACTATAAACTGTAAAACATAGGAGGATAAATCAGATATGGAACACACTGATTGATATTCAGAATGATATAAGACTGGCACTGGGTGCTGCCAATTATGTAAGTCACTGGGGCTGAAAATTTCCCCACCCCTTCCTTATATGGTCAAATTCTAGCCATATAACTCACTAAACAGTCAGAAATAGACTTAAAACATAGAGGAGGATTTTATCCATTCAGTAACTGCTGAATGGAGTCAATATAGAGCTGGACACCACCCACAAACGTCTCGCAAGTTAATGCTAGCAAATGGGCTAGTTTTGCACATCCCTCATTCCTAAGTTAGGGTATGTTGGAAATGAGAGGCATAAGCAGTAAGATGTGGGGGATATTGAGGCTGGCACTGTGCCAAAGAGCTTCCTTCTGGACTTTATAAGGTGAAACCTGCACAGGCAGCAAATGTGTTCTTGGAAATGTTTTAATCAGGCTTGTGGTGCCAAATCCAATTAGGACAATTTCTGTATTCTTCTGCCTCATTTTCTTGATTTTCAATTACATTTATTGGGACTTGAGAATCTTCTTTCTTCACACATAGTAAAGAACAGTTGTTTGGTGGCAGCTCTTTTATTAGCAGTGCTGCTGTTCTCTGTTTCTCTTTTACCACAGTGATCAGTTTCAAGCATTTTGGTGGGAATGCAAACATCTCAGGTGATCACAACTTCTTCATTCTCCACAATTCTTAGTCATGATTCCAGTATTTCTCTGGTATGTTCAAATGTTTACATAGTTTCCAGTGAATGAACCGTACTACCTTACTATGCTTTTCTGCATACAGGACGTCTGGCATCTGCACATCACTGCTAGCAACGAGCTGTGTAACAATTTCCAGTTCAGTGCTACAGAATCTGATCTACAGATTTTACCAGTTTTCTATCTTACACCTGGGAGAATTCTGTTCAAAATAAAAATATCTAAATTGACAAGCAAAAAGCACACAGGGTTTTTTAGACAGTACACAATATAAATCAAAGTAGTTGAATAATTTTAAAATACAATACAGAAATTATTACTCAGAGATGCATAATTTTATTTTGTGCAGAATTCCTCCAAGAGTACCTTGCCAGAGTAGACCACATGGATGACCCTTCCATTCTCTATCCTTACTCCCCAAGCCTGATCCCCTCTACACTCATACCACTCTGGCCTGATTCACACTATCTCTCCTGCTAGCTCCTTGTGAGGTCTGATCCCTCTATCCGACTTTCTAGGCCACCCAGTCATCTCGACCCTTTTGCTATCTTCCTTTCCTCCAACCCCAATCCCACCCATGCATGCTCTCTTCCCATCTCTACTGAGCTCAGCCCCCATCGACCCTTACTCTCTCCATGCCTCCATATGCTCTCTCTTGGTCCAACTGCTTTCATTCTCCTCCACCTCTCCTAGGTCTGTCCAGTCCTCTGACCTAAGCCCCTCTCTGCTCACCCCAGAACTGCCCCTCTCCTCTCCCCACCATGGCACACACACATTCTCCTTTTCTCTCTCCCCATCCCTAACATCTGACTCTTTTGCTTTCCAGGAGCAATCCGGTTCTCTTGCCTCTATCCTCCCCCATCTAACCCTTACCAGCCTCCTCCCTGCTAGCGGTGGCTTGTGCTGCTAACATGACTAGCTGTCACTGCTGGAAACTAACCTTAGATATTCAATGCGAGGGCCATATCCGGTCACTGGCATTGAATATCTGAGTCACTGCAGAAGCCAAAGGCTAACCAGGCAGCAATGATATTGAGCCGCTGCCCAGTTAGCGATGGGTGTCGCCTCCACTTCTCCCCGGAATGCCTCGATGCTAACCGCATAACAATGGGATGTGTAGAGGTGCAAACAACCTTTTAATATCCCCCCCCCCCAAAGTAAATGGCATACAATATGCCTAATAAGCTTTAAAAAAATTATATTTCACGTCTTCCTACTCCTTCAGCAACTTTAAATAAACAACTCACCAATACTAAGATGCAGACAGCAGTCTAGCAGTGAGATAGGAGCTATCCAGTCTTTCGCACTTAGTGCCACATGTACGATTACCTCCCAGTTGGTGAGAGGTCATACATGTGCACTCTGTACAAAGAGCTCTTAGTTCTCAGGGAATGAATATGATCTCTAGAGGCTAGAATAGGGAAGGAGCTCAGGCAGACAAAGAGGTTTATAAAGAGTCCTTCAGGAGTAAAGTAGAGATGTCCTACCTCCAGTTGGCAGCCTCTATGCTGCCATGGAGGAGAAAAGTCACCTGAAAGGAGACTATCTCTTTAGTATGGCAGGAAGTGATCCTGTAGTCAGGACCTGCCCTCTGGGTGATGCAATATCCTCTTGCACGAAAGATTTGAATCCAGGGGAATGTGTCCAGGGGAAAAGGGTTAGAATGGATGTTATAGCTGGCAATTCAATCCTTAAGCATGAAGATAGCTGGGTGGCTGGTGGATGTGAGGATCACTTGGTAACTTGCCTGCCTGGTGCAAAAGTGGCAGACCTGATGCTTCACCTAAATAGATTTTAGACAGTGCTGGAGAGGAGCCAGCTGTCTTGGTATATGTGGGTACCATTGACATAGGAAAGGGTGGGAGTGAGATTCTGGAAGCCAAATTTAGGATTTTAAGTTGAAAGTTGAAATCCAGAGCTTCTGCATAGAATTCTCAGATAATGCTCCCTATTCCAACTGTAGGACCCAAGAGGCAAAGCAGAGCCCCAGAGTCTCAATGCATGTATGAGAAGATGGTGCAGAGAATTTAGATTTCTTAGGAACTGGGCAACATTCTGTGGAAGGGGGAGCCTATTCTGAAAAGATGGGATCCACCTTAACCAGGGTGGAACAAGGCTGTTGGTGCTAACATTTACAAAGGAGCTAGAATAACTTTAGTACCTGGGTGAAAATTGACAATCGTTCAAGGGTGCATGGTTCAGAGTAATAGTAACCTTAAAGGATACTATCAAAACAAGGAAGAAAAGTATTTCAATGGAAAGGTTGCAATAAAGGAAAAAGTAGCCTAGCTACCCTTAAATGATAAACAGAGTGGAAGAATTGCAAACCATTCTTGTCAACTGCTAAGACATATAAACAAAAAATATACTTTGAAATGTTTGCATACAAATGCTAAAAGTCTATAAAAAATAAGATGGGAGAGTTAGAATATATAGGATTGAATGAAGAGGCAGATTAAGTAGGTATCTGAGAGACTTTGTGGAAGAGGGATAACCAATGGGACACTGATGCCAGAGTACAAATTATATCGCAATGATAGGGTAGATCAAATTGTTGGAGGGAGGTGCTATATGTTAAAAAGAGCATTGAATCAAATAGAAAAAAAAAGTTAAACAGTTAACATATTGCACTGTAGAATCTTTAGGTATAGGAATTCCATGTGTGAAGGGAAAGCATAATGGTGGGATGTACTACCGTTCGACTGGCCAGACTGGACAGATTGAACAGATAATGGAATGTTAACAGACATTTGAGAAGCTCACAAATTCAGCAACACAATAAGGTGAAATTTGCCTTACCTACTAATTTCCTTAAGTCCTAATAGACCAGCCCAGACAAGTGGATTATAGAAACATAGAAACATGATGGCAGAAAAAGACCACATGGCCTATCTAATCTGCCCTTCCATATCAACCACCATGGTCCCCTTTTTTCCTTTAGAGATCCTCTGTGATTGTCCCATGCTTTTTTTTAATTCAGATATAGAAAGAGAGGAAGATTACAGCAGAAAAAGACCACATGTATCAACAAGAAACCTCCATATCCTTAACAGGATGGAAGTTGGGATTGGTCCGGTAGGACTCCATGAAAGACAATTCGCAGGTAAGACCAAATTTCTCCTTCCTTATCAGCCACTAGACTTGTCCAGCACCAATGGGATTTAACAAAGCACCCTTTACATTGGGCAGGATTCTGAAACCCCTGCGCTAAGCAGTGCTGACCCAAGCGCAGATTCTTCCCTACAAAAGCATCCACCCAATAGTGCTTAAAGAAAGTATTTAAAGAAGCCCATGTTGAAGCTCTGCAAATATCTGCTGGTGAGACTGGGTGAAATTCTGCCCAAGAAGCCTTCAAATCTTTGGTCAAGGTTTTGAGGATCTTAGGATTATGCTGCCCGATGAACAGATGGAGGTAGAGAACACTGACTTTAAATGATGTTGTCACCCATATAAGAGCTGGTGCAGCCCTGGAATTTGCCAGTATACTGCTGACTACTTTCAGAAACTCAACCCTTACAGACTTGGGAAAACACTGAGAGCCCAACTCAAGCTCCAGAAGGGAATGATAGGAATAATCTGAAGATCCTTAGTCTTCCTGGTGGATCCTGATCTGGTCTAGCAGGACTGAAGGAATGGTAATTAGACCAGTCTAGTTGAATGGAGTGTACCAAAGCTTTATGAGCCTGGGAGTGAGGAAAACAAGGCCCCTCCCCCATGAAAAACACTTCCCAGGGCACCATTCTACTCACCCAGAACCTCCAATTTGTCATGTGTGAGCCAAATAGCAGCAAAGACTAAGGAAGCACCCCATATTAGACACATGCAATTGTAAAGCATCAAAAAAGATATAAGTTTTACCCTGGTAAACTACAACACATTTACAGGGATATTTTAAGACAAAGGTGGCACCTAAAGCCAAAGCACGAGATCTGAGTGCAAGAAAAGCTTTACGTTTTACTTGAGTAATGCGACCAACATCGGGAAATATCTGAAGTACTTGCCCGAAAAATTTCTCATGGCGGTATTTAAAATAAGTACGCAAAATTAAATCTTATCTTTTTCCAAAGAAAAGGTTACCAACAATGTGGCACGAGAGGGTATTTCCTCTATAGAAGTCTCCAAAAATTCAGATAGATCTAAACTTGGCATATTCAACTGATCAATTTCTCCCCGAGCACCACTACCTAACTCAGAATCCATTGCGGGAGTTTCTCTTACGCCTGCCGGTAGATAGTACAGTTTTGACAAAATTATGGTATCAGGATCAGATATTTTCAATACATCCTTTAGGTATTTAGAAAACAGAATACAAGGGGAAAGGTAGTGTGTTCGGGGGAAATTTAACAATCGAAGAAGGGGTCGGCTTTGTAATAATTCGTAATAATTTGGCTCTTGTTCCTGGGTGCCTTGCTAAGTTAAAAGGAGTCTGTTATATTTTCCATTCCATACTGGGATATTTGTATTATTCTTATATAGTTCCTTTTCTTTGTAATGTTCACACTCCATATTGTGGGCTGGGAGTTATTATTTGGTAAGAACACAATTGTTTTGTTGATGATTACTTTGTATTACCTTTTAATTACTTCAATAAAGAGGTTTAAAACGGAAAAAAAAAAAAGAAAAAAAAAAGACACATGCTCTACCCTGCTGGACCTCATTTAAGCTAACAACTGCTGCTTCCAAAAAAGGGGGCTAAGATCCAAGGAATACTTACCCCTAAACTGTACAGATACTGAAGAATGGCCTCTCTAAGCCACCAAGACAACATGAAACTGAGGCTGTTCTGCCCTTGTGTTCCACCAAACAGAGGGAACCCTAAAACAAAGGTGTCCATGAAAAAGAAAATCGATACCCTTAAGTATTCGAGCAGGAGCTTGGAAACTACAAGCCATGAATGGAACAACTGCTTGGTTGAGCAGAACATCAAAACATGATCTTAGACCATGAGTAAAGAACCATACAGAGAGACATGAAGATGCAACAAAAAGGGAGGAATACCTACACAAAAGGGCCAGCCCCAAAATGTGCCTAGCACAGGAGAGAGCTATCCGAACAACTCCCCATAGAAACTACCCTCAAGGAGGACTGGTTTCAAGAGTAGCCCTGACCAATGCATAGAACCAAAACTGACTTCATTGAAGGGCTATTGGCCAAAAGGAGGAAAAGGAACCATTCGACTGGCCAGAATGGACAGATGATGAAAAGTTAACCGAAATTTGAGAAGCTCACAAATTCAGCAACACAACAAGGTGAAATTTGTTCTTACCTACTAATTTCCTTAAGTCCTACTAGATCAACCCAGACAAATGGATTATGCTCCCCAACTACTAGATAGAGGCAGAGAACACAGGCCAAGAGAGAGACCTGTCAAAGTGTGGTCAGAAGCAGCAAGCCATGTGTGCCAAAGCATATGGTCTGCCATCCAAAGAGGTGTGCTGCCCTAGGCGGCCACCTAGTGCATGGGCCAGCCCTTTAAAGGAGAAGGTATTAATACCCCTGATCAAGTCATTGGTATGGCCTCATTTTGAGTATTGTGTTCAGCTTTGGAGACCATACTTCACAAAGGATATAAAAAGACTTGAAACAGTTCAGAGGAAGGCAACCAAAATGATTTGGAGCCTGCGCCAGAAGATGAGGAAAAATTTGAAGACCTAAATATGGATACCCTGGAGGAGAGGAGGAATAGGGGGGATATGATACAGACCTTTAAATACTTAAAGGGTATTCATGAACAAACAAATCTTTTTCAAAGAAGGGGATGCTGTAAAACTAGAGGGCATATGATGAAGCTGCAAGGCAGTAAATTCTAAAGCAACATCAGGAAATACTTTTTCACTGAAAGGATGGTGGATGCATAGAATGCCCTCCCGATGAAGGTGGTGGGGGAAAATACAGGAAAGGAATTCAAACTGACATGGGGCAGACACAGTGGATCTCTTTATAGTAAGAGGATGTAATCAAAGCAAATTATCTTTTATACATGAATAAATAGAGAAGGGCTGACCTGCACGGAGTGGCAGGTATAAGTCTAAACATGGGCATAGAGGGAGGTGACCTGCATGGAGCAGCAGTTGCAACCACTCTAGCCACCTTACTGGGCAGATTAGATGGATCATACTGGTCTTTATCTGCCGTCATATAGTATGTTACTAGGTATGTTATAATCCCCCATATACAAGGGAAATGAAGCTGCCCAAGTGCACCATTCTCAAGACACCTGATGCTTGGCCCTTATAATAGATCTGAGACAGCATGCACACCCTGAGAGAAAAAAAAGAGGATCAGTCCCTGTCCCTATCAAGAGAGCTCAGATGAAAAAGGGAGTTGTCCAATACAGAAGCCAGCATGTGCCCTTCAAAGCAGGAAAATGGAGCACACAATGTGCAACCTCTCAAATAAGACATGAGGTATACAGAAGGCCTCCAGGAGCAAGACATGGAGCACATGGAGTGTGCAGCAGGGCCGGATTTACGTATACGCCATGTACGCCATGGCGTAGGGCCCACAACCGGCAGGGGCCCACAAAAAATAGAACCAGTTTTTTTTTTTTCAACTCGATTAAAAAAAAAACCTGGTGGCTGCCGCCGAGGGGCCCCCTCTGCTGCCGCGGGGGCCCCGTCTACAAGATGGTTGGGTCGGGTCGGGTCTCGTCTCCCTCCCGGCTGCGAGAGACGCGAAGATAGAGCGTCTCCTCGCGTCTGTGTTAAGCCCGCAGGGGCTGATGGGATTTCCCATCAGCCCCTGCGGGCTTAACACAGACGCGAGGAGACGCTCTCCCTTCGCGTCTCTCGCAGCCTGCAGCGAGGGCGGGCGAGAGACCCGCCCGGACCGGCCCCGCCCGGACCGGACCCGCCCCGCTTGTTGCGGGGGCCCCCGCGGCAGAAGTGGGGGCCCCGCGGCGGCAGCCACCAGTTTTTTTTTTTAAATTAAATTTTACTTTAGGCCGGGGGGGGGTTAGGAGTCCTACCCCCCCCCCCGGCCTAAAGTAAAATTTAATTTAAAAAAAAAACCTGGTGGCTGCCGCCGCGGGGCCCCCTCTGCTGCCGCGGGGGCCCCGTCTACAAGCTGGTCGGGTCCGGTCCAGTCGGGTCGGGCCGGGTCCGGGCGGGTCTCTCTCCCTCCCTCCCTCGCTGCAGGCTGCGAGAGACGCGAAGATGCGTCTCTCGCAGCCTGCAGCCTGCAGCGAGGGAGGGAGAGAGACCCGACCGGACCCGACCCGACCGGAACCGACCAGCTTGTAGACGGGGCCCCCGCGGCAGCAGAGGGGGCCCCGCGGCGGCAGCCACCAGGTTGTTTTTTTAAATTAAATTTTACTTTAGGCCGGGGGGGTAGGACTGGTAATGGGCTATGGGGGGGGGGGTAGGACTGGTAATGGGCTATGGGGGGGGGTAGGACTGGTAATGGACTATGGGGGGGTAGGACTGGTAATGGGCTATTGGGGGGGCTGGGGCTGGAAATGGACTGGGGGGGGTGGGGCTGGAAATGGACTGGGGGGGTAGGGCTGGTAATGGGCTATTGGGGGGCTGGGGCTGGAAATGGGCTGGGCTGGGGGGGGTTAAGGCTAGAGGTGGGCTGATGGGGTTAGGACTGGTAATGGACTGTGGGCTGTTGGGGGGGGCTTAGAACTGGCAATGGGCTTTGGGGGGGTTAAGACTGGTAATGGGCTGTGGGCTGATGGGGGCTGTCTGGTAATGGGCTATGGGGGGGGCTAGGACTGGAAATGGGCTGGGGGGTTAAGACTGGAGGTGGGCTGATGGGGTTAGGACTGGTAATGGGCTGTTGGGGGGGTTTAGAACTGGTAATGGGCTTTGGGGAGGTAAAGACTGGTAATGGGCTGTGGGCTGATGGGGTTGTCTGGTAATGGGCTATGGGGGGCTAGGACTGGAAATGGGCTGGGGGGTTAAAACTGGAGGTGGGATGATGGGGTTAGGACTGGTAATGGGCTGTGGGCTGATGGGGGGGGGGTAGGACTGGCAATGGGCTATGGGGGGCTGACTGGAAATGGGTTGATGGGGTTAGGACTGGAAGTGGGCTGATGGGGGGTTAGGACTGGTAATGGGTTATAGGGGGGGCTTAAACTGAAAATGGGGTGATGGGGGGTTAAGGACTGAAAATGGGGTGATGGGGGGTTAAGGACTGTAAGTGGGGTGATGGGGGGGCTAGGACTGGAAATGGGCTGATGGATGGCTAGGACTGGAAATGGGCTGATGCAGGGACTAGAAGGGAATGGATGCTGGGTGAGGCTGGAACTAGAAGGGAGCTGATGTTGGGGGAGGATTAGAATGGGATGGGGCTGGAAGAGTAAAATGGAGAAGGGAAAAATATTTTGTGTGGGAGGGATAAAAAATCTACAATTGGCCGGGTATTGGGAGAGTAAGTGGGGATTGAGGATGGAGGGGTAATATTTGAGTGGATGAAATAGGAATGAGGAAAGAGCAAAAGGAGAAAGATTAGTATGTTAAAGCAGATGTAGAGAGAGAATGGAAAAAAATCTAGAAGAGAGAAGAAAGGACAAATGGACAGCAGACGATGGAGAGTTAGCAGAAGACACGAAGAAACCAGAAGAAAGTGGCTGGAGCAATTGCAGCTGAAAAAAATGCACAAAAGGTAGAAAAATATCTCTTTATTTTGAATTTATTAATTGGAATATGTCAGCTCTGGTAAATGTGCATCATTAACATCTGTGCTTTGTTTAGTACAAGAGCAAATTAATGTATTGTTTTATTTCTACAGTGTTGTACATTCCAAGTTTGGCTTTTGGGATTCCCAGTTTAATTATTGTCTTCCTATTTCTAAATTGTGATTACTTGTTTGGTGATGGTCTATGTTCTGCATGTGTAACTGAGCTGAGGTGTTCTGTTTATATAATTCCTATTTGACATTGCCACTTGTTCTCTTTCCCCAGTAGGTCATGTATTGTTGTTCTCTGAAATGTATTGGTTTAATATTTGCAGTGTTGCCTTTTGATTGGTAGAGTATGGTGCTTTGTGAGTCCTGGTAGTGCTGTTAGGATACGGCGGGTTTACTATGGGCAGTGTTTGTAGTAGTTCCTAATGTGTCTGGCAGTTGGCACTGGATTATAGTAATGTAGAAATCTTTTAGTCTTTCTTTATCCATACACTCATTAAGAGGCACGTTTACTAAAAGTTAGTATACGGTAACATTATGCAAATATTTATGCAAATGAGGCCCCTTATGCAAATGAGGTCCGCACCCCCCTTGGGCCGCCCCTGCTGGGGGCCCACAATTTTTGTTGGCGTAGGGCCTCACTCAAGGTAAATCCGGCCCTGGTGTGCAGCCTCCAAAGTGAAACCTGGGGCACACAGTGCATGCAACCTCCAAAGCAAGATCTCACACTCAATGAGAGTACAGCCTCCAGAACAAAGTATGGGGTGCTCAAAACACGCAGCTTCCACAGCAACATGCAGTGTCCAATCTGTGCCCCTGCCTAAGCTCCAATATGGAGAGCCCAAAATGTACCATGGAGTGCCAAAATGAGCCATCTATAGAGCTATAACATGGAGTACCTAAAATGTGCCAACTCCAGAACAATACATAGAGTACCCAAAACATGACAGTAATACCAGAAATGCCCAGAGCATTCCATCTCCAGAGCAATACATGGGGAGTGCCCATGCGTGGTATGCTTGGAGCAAGCACCAAGCCCACAGTCACCAGAGGAATACATGAAGTGCACTGCGCCCAAAACTTCCTGAAGAATGCATGGCATGCCCGAAGCATGCAGACCCAAGCACTACCTGGAGTTCCCAGACCAAACAGCTACAAAGCAATACATGGAGAGCACAAGACATGCAATATTGGCACAATACATGGAATGCCCAAAATGTGTCAACCTCACAGTCATGGGTGGAATGTGCCAAGCGTACATGGAGTGCACAGAGCATGCCAACTCCAAATCAGCACATGGAGCACACCAAGTATGCTGCCCCCAGGGCCCTATATAAAGTATGATGCTTTCACTGCAGCTCAAGCCCATAGGCCAAGGCTTGGGGTTGAGGACAGGAACTCCTGCAGGTCGTTAAGGGCAAACGATTCTTAGACTGATCCCTAAGAGTGCCACATGGCCACGGAATTGACCACAGGGCAACAAGCCAAAGGGAGTTAGGCCTTCACAGAAAAATCCTGCTGCAGTCTAATTTGCATGATCTGCTGGAGGCAGAGAAATATTGGCAAGTTTCAGGGCCACATCAACCCTTATACAGATGACGACATCACTAAAAGTCAGTGTTCTCTACCTCCATCTGCTCAATGGGGAGCATAACTCATTGCTTGACTGGTTTAGCAGGAAAAGGAAAGGGTGATTTCAATTACTCCAAAATTGACAGGATAAATGTCACATTACGACATGCTAGAGAGGTAAAATTCCTAGCAGAAATAAATGACTGCTTCATGGAGCATCTGGTTCAAGAAATGAGCAAGAGCTATTTTAGACCTAGTCCTTAGTAAAACACAGGATATGGTGTGAGAGGTCCCAGTAAGAAACGTGGAAGGCAACAAAAAGACGTGATGTAAAATACTTTAATTTCTTTATTCCAGTCCAGCCACCGGACTGGAATAAAGAAATTAAAGTATTTTACATCACGTCTTTTTGTTGCCTTCCACGTTTCTTACTGGGTCCTTGTCGCACGTGGAATCGTGCTCAGTTGTTGGGTCTTTATGGTGTGAGAGGTAACAGCATTAAGTGCCATTAAGTCGGTGCTGACTCATGGTGACCAGGACCGTACCGAGCCCTGTGCGAGCGGTGCGGCCGCACAGGGCACAAAGACTTAAGGGGCGCATTTCGGCTCTCTGCCTTTGCCTGCCACTGCCACTTTAGCGGCGGCAGGCAGGCAGCGGCAGAGAGCAGAAATGTGCCCCTTAAGTCTTCTCGTCAGCACACTAAGCAGGTCTGGTCTCTCCGGGAGGGTCCAGACCTGCTTAGTGTGCCGGCGAGATGCACATCGGGTGCGCGCCTCTTCTCTCCCGCCCCCATAAAGTGGCTAGATGGAGGTGAGGGAGGGGGGGGGGCGCGCCCGATGTGCAACTCGCGCAGGGCGCTTTTCACCGTCGGTATGGCCTTGATGGTGACCCTCTGGATAATTGTCCTAAACTGTGTTTGATCTTCAGTTAGATGGCATATTGTTGATAGAGTGGTATCCATAGCTGTTATTATTGTATCCATCCATCACATTGTGCAAAACTAACCCATATGGAGAAGCTGTCCCGAAAGAAACCTTTTACATGTACTGATTGCAATAAGAGTTTCATTGATTTATTGCTTCTAAAAAAAACATCAAATGAGCAACAGTGCCTGCCTGGAAAGAAAGGGGTCAAAGATGAGCACAGCATAAAATTCACCAGCAGCAGTTGGTGAATTGTTGTGCATCTCTTAGGGGGAGAGAATGCATTTTCCTCCTCAAGTCTCACTGAGTATCTTATACGTACAATTTTATTGTATCCATCCATAGCATTGCTGGCCTTCCCCTTTTGCTGTGACCTTCAACCTTGCCACACATGTCTCTCAAATGATCTCTTTCTTCAGATGATGTGTCCAAAGTATGAAAGTTGAAGTCTTGTCATCTGAGCTTCTAAAGAAAACTTAAGTTTCATTTCCTCTAGTGCTAACTGATTTGTTCTTCAGGCAGTCCATGACATACACGGAATTCTTTGCCAGCATCATAATTCGAAGGCGTCAATTTTCTTCCTGTCTTTCTTCAAGGTCCAACTTTCACATCCATATGATGTTATTGAAATAACATGGCTTGGACAAGAAACTCTTTCTATGCAGAGAGACATCTCTGCACTTAAGAATCTTGTCTGGGTCCTTCATAACCATTCTGCCAAGAGAAATGTGTCATTTTGGATTTCTTGACTGCTTGTCGTTTCTCTATTGATTATTGATCCAAGCAGTTAAAGTCGTCTACTATTTCTATTTCTTCTCCATCAAGGATGAAATTGATTTTGCCCGTTGTCAAGGATCTTTGTCTTCTTCAGGTTAAGGTGCAGGCCCATTTAACATTAGAAGCCCCAAAGTGCATCAATTGACGCAAATGCATCTTCGAAGTTGTATACCAACGCCACTGCTAGAACCATGTCAGTCATGTTCCATGACTTTGTTAGCAAGGTCAAGATGTTCAAATATGTGCATCGAAAATTAATGACAGATGCACCACCTAGCGGGAAAATGAATTTATTCCTAGAAGCCCCAAAGTACGTCAATTGACGCACTCAATTGTCTTGGATGCATCAATTGACATACTTTGGGGCTTCTAGGTATAAATTCATGTTCCCACTAGGTGGCGCATCTCAATCAGTTTGCAGTTTTACTCCGACATTACAAACAATAAACACACGATGACGTGATGTAATGACATCACATACTGCACATATTTAACAAATAAGTAACTTCACATTAATTTACATCTGCATTTCATGCTAAATGCAGTCGTCGTGATAATGCGTCAATTGACGCACTTTGGGGTTTCTAGGTAAAATTCCTTTTGGGGCTTCTATGGACCCAATATTCAGCGGTGATAGCTAGCGCTATTACAATGGCTAGTCACCGCCACTGAACTCTAAATCCAGATATTCAATGACAGGGCCATATCTGGCGACAAGCATTGAGAATCTGGATCAGCCTGCCTGGTTGACTTTAGTGACAAAAGTTAGAACAGCCTTTTCTGTGCCTAACCTTTGATGCTGAGGGTTAATTGGGCAGCCTGCTTCCCACAAAACATGAAGGCTGAACTTATAGCTTCCTTAATCTAATGGGCAATAGAGGATTTTGCCACCACCTGCCCTTTCCTCAGACCACTAAAAAGGGCAAAAGATGATCGGACAGCTGGAAGGAGTTAATAGTCTTCAAATACCGCAACAACACTCTAACATTCCAGACATGCAGAGGAGCGTATTTCTGCATATCCTCCTCTGAGAAGGCTGAAGAACCACAGATAAATTTTGCATATTTAATAATTTACTTTTCTGTAAAACCAGTCCAGGAGAGTGGGTTATGCTCCCTTGCCAGCAGATGGGGGCAAACTTGAGCAACTTTCAGTGGTCATCATTTGGTATATCCTCACTTCCCAAGCAGTAAGCAAGACTGAAAATCTCAGAAAAAAACTCTGAAAATGTTAATACAAACAACTTTGTCATACAAAATGTGAGCAAGTATTTGGCTCTCTTACCATTATGAAACTGGTTTCAGACCCCAGAACTGACTAAACTCGTTAACAGCAGCTGAACCCTCAAAACTGCCGAAAGATTTTCCAGGATGGGTCCTGGATTGGTCTAGCAGGATTCTCAGAAAGTAAATTATTAGGTATATAAAAGAAAATTACCCTTCCTTATCATCCTGTTAGACCAGTCCAGACAAGTGGGATGTATCTAAGCAGTCAGGACCCAAGATGGGAAAAAGACAATGCTCAGAACAGACTACCCTGCCAAAGACATCATCTGTACCAACCCCCATGAGCAACCTGCCTTTTAAAGCCCTACATTCAACAAAGGCCAGGAAGCCTCCTCACAGAAATTCTCTGGAGATACCAGAGTGGACTCTGCCCATGAGACCTGCACCCAGAGGAGTGAGCTATGACTCACTCCGATACACGCTTACCAGCCAGAATATACACTGACTCAGTGATCATTTTATTATCTGCTGGCTTAGAGGATGCAACCTCTGTCAGTTCTTCTTCAGACTGCCAAGGACAGGAGAAGATTCAACAAGTGGGAGGAAGTAGTAGTTGTTAGGTATCTGAGAAACACCCTCTGCATGTCCAGCAAATACAGCAAGGGGTCCTTTGGAAGATCCTTTTCCAAGAAGGAAGGCAGAACAATAGTCTGGTAAAAATGAGAAAAAGGGCACAGCACCCTTAAAGGAAGGATGGCATAGCTCTCAAAGTGAAAGAAGGCATTGAAAAGACCAGGATGGTTCTCTGAAAGACGAGATTTGCAACATGGACACCACCTGCCTGACACCAGAGTCCCCAGAAAGCCACCCTCTAGGGAGGCCTTATAAATGAGCCCAAGGAAGGCCCTTTTATTGTTCTGAACCTGAGAGAGAGCCACTGAGACACAACAGGGCAAACAGATAGAACTGCTTCACACCTAAGGAAGTGAGCAATGCCAAAGTGCACCTCCAAGGAATGCTCTTGGAGAAAACTCCTATAGCACAATAAACTGCTACTCAATCCTTGAGAGTTAAGGACCAAGCTCCAGTCCAGGCTGGACTGCCACAAGATCTCTAACATAACTAAGAACATAGGGCCTGATAGTCAAAGGGCAGTTACACAGTTTACAGCCCTGTAAACTGT
Organism: Ichthyophis bannanicus; assembly: GCA_033557465.1. Taxonomy (NCBI): domain Eukaryota; kingdom Metazoa; phylum Chordata; class Amphibia; order Gymnophiona; family Ichthyophiidae; genus Ichthyophis; species Ichthyophis bannanicus. The sequence goes on from CM066033.1 coordinate 554,986,977, forward strand.
GTAACTGCCGCTGAGAGGGATATTCAACAAGATTAGTGCCACTGAATATTCCCAAATATAGCCCTTATGTGCCCCGACGCTAACCACTTAGCATTGGGGCATGCCGGGAGCGTTCCAGTGAAGAGTGGAAGCGGAGATGATCGATAACTGGGCAGCAGTGATATTGCATGCTGCCCAGTTAGCGACCTGCGCTTAAGAGATATCTTTTAGCTATCCAGCATGCTTCCAGCATGTGTGGCGATTGCCAGATATTCAATGCCGGGTCCGCATATGACCCTGGATTGAATATCCAGGATTAAGGGTCAGCAGGCACAGCTATGCGCCGTATTAGTGCATAACTTGCCCAACTGAATATCAGACCCATAGAGGCCACTGAGCCATAAGCAGGAAGGTTACTACCTCTCCGAAACAGCTCTTAATGGAAGCCTATGCCCACAAGGACCAGTACATAGTAACATAGTATAGGACAGCAGATAAAGACCAGTATGGTCCAACATTGTCGATATGGAAGGACACACTAGATAGGCCATGTGGTCTTTTTCTGTCATAATTTTTCTATGTTTCTATGTAACATAAGTAAGAAGGACCAGAAATCACCATAAGCAGGAGCACCCACCATGATTTTTATTGTAGGCCTGTCTCTTGATGTAACATGAGAAGCCATATCCCCTGAATCGAGAATCCATGAACCATAGTTTGATAACGCAATCTGGGGCCCCTAGAACCACCAGGCCCACATGGGCCTGAACCCTGTACAAAGGATGCCTGACCAATGGCTAGGGAGGGACATACAGCATCCCTTCCAGAAGCCACTTTTAAGTAGGGCATCCAAGCCCACCAACTGCAGAACCTTCCCATGGCTGAAACAGCTCCCCATATTGGTACTCTGAGTGGACATCAAGTGAAGCACTGGAAGGCCCTGTTCGCCCTATGAGGTCACACACAAGAGAGCTGAGCTCTCACTTCACCAGGATCCATAGAGTTCTGACACAGAAATAGTCAGCCTGCATGCTGTCAAAGCTTGCAATGTGCACAGTTGACAGAGCAATCAGATTTTCCTCTACCCAGATCCACAGCTTAACCCAAATGGCTTTTTTTTAATGCACAAAAGCTGGCCTTGAACTAGAGACTTTTGGGATAGAAAGTAGTCATCTTGCAGAAAGAGCTATTATGGGGGCTAGCTCTCATACTAGCATTGTGAGATATGCTTCATTTCTGGACATGACACAGCCAGGGCAGTGTTAGGGAACATATAGCCCACTTTGTTCACTAGAAGAGGCCTGAATCTCTCCAAACCCATCAGTCTAGCTTTCAAATAGAGGATCACCCAGGAGGTCTCCTGGGGGGACAGAAGCCTTGGGCCAACTGGCTTGGGCATCGCACCTCCAGCACTTCAGACTGGTATCTAAAATGATGGGAACTCCATCCAGGGTTTCCCATGGCACCCGACCATCAGATGGCAGAACCAAAACCATCATCTCAACTGTTTCTTAGTCTCCCAGGGGAGAGGAAGGGTCTAGTCGAATGACAGGGAACATGCAGACCAAAAAACTCATCAGGTGCTTCTGCAGAGAGTGCATATGCACACTGGTCCAAGGAACCAGCTCCAAGGTCAATGTCACAGACCCGAGGGCCTGAGAGTCCCAAGCCCATGCAGCTAACCAATAATCATATGCTCTGAGTTGGCTGAGGTTTGAGTGACCTTCTCTACCATGAGGAAGCTCAACTTAGGAGAGTGTGGAACCAACCTCCAGGTACTTGAAATCCTGGGAGAGGCAGGCAATCACCGACCCCAGATTACCCAACCAGAGCTCAACTGACTTGTGTCATCTTTGGCCTTAACCAGACAGCCCGTCAAGATATGGGCAACCCAGGCTCTCTGCGTGCAGAAAAGTGCCGCTACCACCATTGCTGCCTTGGAAAAGATATGGGGAGTCACATCTGGGCCAAAAGCAGGGCCCAGAATTAGAGAGATGGCCTAAGCACAGAAGCAGCCAAAGCTGTTCCCAGTAAGAAAGTGACAAAACGCCATGGCAAGGTCTAGGTGGTAAGGAACATCCCCTACCTAACTGATACAATAATAAACCTGAAGGATCTCATACAAAAATGAGAAACTGAGCCTGAAAACAACTCGCTCTAGGCAGGGCCGGATTTACCTTGAGTGAGGCCCTACGCCAACAAAAATTGTGGGCCCCCAGCAGGGGCGGCCCAAGGGGGGTGCGGACCTCATTTGCATAAGGGGCCTCATTTGCATAAATATTTGCATAATGTTACCATATACTAACTTTTAGTAAACGTGCCTCTTAATGAGTGTATGGATAAAGAAAGACTAAAAGATTTCTACATTACTATAATCCAGTGCCAACTGCCAGACACATTAGGAACTACTACAAACACTGCCCATAGTAAACCCGCCGTATCCTAACAGCACTACCAGGACTCACAAAGCACCATACTCTACCAATCAAAAGGCAACACTGCAAATATTAAACCAATACATTTCAGAGAACAACAATACATGACCTACTGGGGAAAGAGAACAAGTGGCAATGTCAAATAGGAATTATATAAACAGAACACCTCAGCTCAGTTACACATGCAGAACATAGACCATCACCAAACAAGTAATCACAATTTAGAAATAGGAAGACAATAATTAAACTGGGAATCCCAAAAGCCAAACTTGGAATGTACAACACTGTAGAAATAAAACTATACATTAATTTGCTCTTGTACTAAACAAAGCACAGATGTTAATGATGCACATTTACCAGAGCTGACATATTCCAATTAATAAATTCAAAATAAAGAGATATTTTTCTACCTTTTGTGCATTTTTTTCAGCTGCAATTGCTCCAGCCACTTTCTTCTGGTTTCTTCGTGTCTTCTGCTAACTCTCCATCGTCTGCTGTCCATTTGTCCTTTCTTCTCTCTTCTAGATTTTTTTCCATTCTCTCTCTACATCTGCTTTAACATACTAATCTTTCTCCTTTTGCTCTTTCCTCATTCCTATTTCATCCACTCAAATTTTACCCCTCCATCCTCAATCCCCACTTACTCTCCCAATACCCGGCCAATTGTAGATTTTTTATCCCTCCCACACAAAATATTTTTCCCTTCTCCATTTTACTCTTCCAGCCCCATCCCATTCTAATCCTCCCCCAACATCAGCTCCCTTCTAGTTCCAGCCTCACCCAGCATCCATTCCCTTCTAGTCCCTGCATCAGCCCATTTCCAGTCCTAGCCATCCATCAGCCCATTTCCAGTCCTAGCAACCCCCCAACCCAATACCAGTCCTAGCCCCCCCATCACCCACTTACAGTCCTTAACCCCCCATCACCCCATTTTCAGTCCTTAACCCCCCATCACCCCATTGTCAGTTTAAGCCCCCCCTATAACCCATTACCAGTCCTAACCCCCCATCAGCCCACTTCCAGTCCTAACCCCATCAACCCATTTCCAGTCAGCCCCCCATAGCCCATTGCCAGTCCTACCCCCCCCATCAGCCCACAGCCCATTACCAGTCCTAACCCCATCATCCCACCTCCAGTTTTAACCCCCCAGCCCATTTCCAGTCCTAGCCCCCCCCCATAGCCCATTACCAGACAGCCCCCATCAGCCCACAGCCCATTACCAGTCTTAACCCCCCCAAAGCCCATTGCCAGTTCTAAGCCCCCCCAACAGCCCACAGTCCATTACCAGTCCTAACCCCATCAGCCCACCTCTAGACTTAACCCCCCCCAGCCCAGCCCAGCCCAGCCCATTTCCAGCCCCAGCCCCCCAATAGCCCATTACCAGCCCTACCCCCCCAGTCCATTTCCAGCCCCAGCCCCCCATAGCCCATTACCAGTCCTACCCCCCCATAGCCCCTTACCAGTCCTATCCCCCCCCCCCCATAGCCCCTTACCCGTCCTACCCCCCCCCCATAGCCCCTTACCAGTCCTACCCCCCCCCCCCGGCCTAAAGTAAAATTTAATTTAAAAAAAAAACCTGGTGGCTGCCGCCGCGGGGCCCCCTCTGCTGCCACGGGGGCCCCGTCTACAAGCTGGTCGGGTCCGGTCCGGTCCGGTCGGGTCGGGTCGGGTCTCTCTCCCTCCCTCGCTGCAGGCTGCAGGCTGCGAGAGACGCGAAGGGAGAGCGTCTCCTCGCGTCTGTGTTAAGCCCGCAGGGGCTGATGGGAAATCCCATCAGCCCCTGCGGGCTTAACACAGACGCGAGGAGACGCTCTATCTTCGCGTCTCTCGCAGCCTGCAGCGAGGGAGGGAGGGAGAGAGACCCGACCGGACCCGACCCGACCCGACCCGACCAGCTTGTAGACGGGGCCCCCACGGCAGCAGAGGGGGCCCCGCGGCGGCAGCCACCAGGTTTTTTTTTTTTAATGAGTTTAAAAAAAAAAACTGGTTCTTTTTTTGTGGGCCCCTGCCGGCTGTGGGCCCTACGCCATGGCGTACATGGCGTATACGTAAATCCGGCCCTGGCTCTAGGTCCAGGGTATGCCGGAAGGAACCTCCCTTCCTGGGCACCTATATGTCAGGGATAATACACCTAGCCCTGCAGCGGAGGGCACAGGAAAAATAGCCTGCTTCTGCAGGAAGTGCTAAAGAGTTTCCTTGAACATTGCCCACATGACCAGAGAGCAGCAGAGAGACCCCACTGATGATTCCCTGATAAGCACTTCCCTAATTCAAACATTACATTTGTGTTTATGTTTATTTAAATATTTGCTATACTAGCTTTCCCTAATACAGCATTAAAGTGGTTTACAATCCTAAAAATAAGAATAAGAAAGGAGCTCCAAACAAGTTGAAAGTCCACAATTGTAATGTGACACATTTGCAGAATCAGGCACAATTCTCTTCTCCCCAACCCCTATCCTGCTGCCCCCTCCCCTACTCTGTTCCCCTTTAAAAGCTCTCTCCCCTTCTCCCTCTCTCCTGGAACATGCACCCCTGCCCTCCATTCCCCTTGAAATGCCCTCCTTTGCTCCTTTAAATTTTTATTGTACTTTCCACCCCCCCCCCTTCCCTTCTAGTCTTTATGGAGCTACAGGCCATGATTGTGACCATCTCTTCTTCTGTCCATAGCAGATGTGATCTCAGTGGGCAGCTAGCTGCTGTTCAGACAGTGATCATAACTGTCCCCTCCTCTATTGCCTGCGAGAGATGGGATTCTTTCAGGCAGACAGAAGGGATCTTTACTGCAAACGCAGCCATCTTCTCGTTTTCTACTTACTCTCATTTTCTGCCCATGGGAGCAGCATCTCCTGCAGGCACAGTGCAGCTCTCCTGGCCATGATCGCAGCCTTGCTCTCATCTTCTGTCTGTGGGAGATGCTGCTCCCACTGGCTCAGTGCATCTTTCCCTGCCACGATTATGGCCTTCTTCCGCTTATCTGTTCATAGGAGATGCTACTTCCACAGACACATGGCACCATTTTGCTGAGGAGATAGCTAAGAATCTGTATGGACAAACAACTTGACAATAGGTGCTACTGCTTATCTGAAATATGCCTAAAAATTAAAAGCAAAGAATAGGAAAGACAGAAGAGAAATAAAAAAAAGAATACAAGCTAAAACGTTAGGAAACTAGCCCACAGCTGCAAATCATCAAACACCAATCAAATCAGACCTGATCAATAAAAGCGGCCTAAAGAAATGTCTTTAAGGCAGATTTAAACTTGTTAAAGGAGGCTTTGGAGTGGATGCATGCTGGAAGAGAATTCCAGAGGGATAGGGCCAAAAAATAGAATGCAGCACATTCAGTTGATTCCAAACCAGCCCGAGAGACTGGAAGTATTGTTAAGAAATTAGTATTCTGAGACTGAAGAGATCGAGTAGGATGGTGAGGTATAAGTAAAGTAGACTTATAAACTGAGAATCCTGTATAGAAAGCTTTATGAACAAGGATGAGCATTTTTAAATTGAAATGATATGCCAAAGGTAACCAGCGATTTTGGTAAAGAAGAGGAATTACATGATCATACTTAGAGGCATTAGTGGTTAATTAGAAAACTGTATTCTGAAATAATTGTAGTTTTTTTTAAGCTACAAGAGTGATGTCCATAGTATACTGGACTGCAATAAGCCAGATGCAAAGTTACATGGCTATGAATTAAAGTAAGCAAAGCCTGTGAAGACAGACAGGGTTTAACCAAATGGATTTGTCATAGTGAGTAGAAAGCAGAATGAACTATAGTTGTGACTTGATGCTCAAAAGACAACTTGATGAGTCAGTCAATGTGCCCACCACTGGACCTGATGTCCCTAAAATAGTGGGGCCAACAGAAGGATGATTTGACCTACCAAAGATACAGAGAGCTTGAGATTTTAAAGGATTTAATTTCAAATGATGAGATGAATGCCTGGCCTAATCCAGAGACTTAAGGGATAGAAGGCAAGTGACTCATAGAGGGAGCTAATACATCTCTGACCTTGACTAAGACCCAGAGAGAATAGTCTGAGTTACACCCCAAGCGTCCGCACCTCGGAAAGGACCACTGAAACTCTCTAGATTCTATGCCTGGCCTTACAAAAGGAACCCTTGGCACCTCTAGGCCTGTCTTTCAGGAATCTGTGAGCAAACTTCTCTTCCAAAGGCAAGTGACCCTTAAGGGAAACTACTGTGCCACAGTTTGGAGTTAGTATCTGTTAATTAAGGGTAGTGCCAGCACTGTCAACTGGCAAATACCACCACTGCCATGGACTGGGAAGAAAGACTGAACCAATTTTAAACAGCAGCAGCCACCTAGGTGGTCTGCTGCAAGCCTCCTAATATCCAGAAGGAGATTGGACTTGATGACCATTTGGCCCAACCCGCATGGTAATGTGTCAGTGAACAAACCTGCAAACTTGGAAACAAGGAGCCATAACCCTATGGCTGGAGCCACAAGGCTACCAACAGAAAATGGGTCTATCAGAGGGATAGCCTCCAGATGCACACAGCACTGCCCAATAGCCTAAGGTGGTCACTGCCAAGGCCTTCTTAAGCACCTTGACCCTCCAAAACTGAGGATCCTCACACACAGCACCTCCCTCCACCAGGATAGTCATGCACTCAGTTCAGCCAAGAATTGGACACCCACCCCAGGGGGCCTGAAAGCTAATCCCGCTCGCATTGAGGCCAAGGAAAATGCTGAGACAGCTCAGTTTTGGGGTTTTCTCCCTAAAACTCTGCATTGCTGCTTAGGGTCAGAAAGAAGTATGAATGCAGCAGAGCATTGGATATACACCAGGTGTCAAGAGGACCCACCTGCTAACCTTACTTGAAAGCCAGCTCTGCAGCCAGCAAAGTCGCTATAGTGTCCTGCAAGGGCATAAACAGGGACCGTGAGCCCAGAGGGGGGGGGGGGGGACTACCACCCTGTCCCTCCTCTGACTACCTTCAGGTATTAGTAATTTCATTTGAGTCCTTCAACAAATCTATGCAGGGAATAAGGTTGGGCTCCCAGAGGAACAGAGAAGCACAAGGATGAAATGAGGGCCGGGATTCTCCTAGGTGCACATGATAGGTGTGCTTACGGGCCCTAGGTCCCTGGAGGGGAAGTCAGGGTCTCAGACCCTCAAAAAGGGGGCTGCAAAGCACCTAGCCAAAACTGCCCATGAGCTGTTTCAGGAGTTGCAGTGCAAGCTGGTTGAAAAAGGAGAGCCCTAAGTCCCCAAAGGGTCCCCAGGGGCAAATGGGCTTACAGCTAGGGCCTCTCCACCAAGCTCCACCTCTTCTAGGCACGGGCTACCATCAGAAATGGACACAGTATCCACAGGCAAGAGAAAAAAAAGGCAGAAGGAGCAGCAGAGGCCACAGAAATGGTATCAGGCTCTGGGACCCTGTTGGGGGGGGGGGGTGTATCCTGAAATGCCAAAAAGAGGGTGTCCTGGGCTATGCAGCCATAATGGGGGCTAAAATAAGGAACCACAGAGAAATAAATACAGGGGGGTCACTGGCTTCATTGGGTTGCACAGTACCAAAAAAAAGAAGCAGGGCAGCGGATAAAAGGGAATCCCAAGGCTTTTTGGTTTGACCAAGGAAACCCTAGTAGGTATGCCCAAGATGTCCACACAAGCCTGGGAGGTCAGTTGCCAATCAAGGCCTGTTTTTTTTTCTTTTTTGAAGCTGCTTTATTAAAAGAAGCAAAAAGCCAAATACTTCCCATTGAAACCAAGGGAGAAAAAGAAGCACGTGGGGGGAAAAAATGAAAATATCTGAAAAAGATACTCAGCACGTAGATAAGGAGAGCAAGAGGAAAGGGGGGCCTGGACCACTCTCTCAGGGGCCCCTCCTCCTTTTCTGGTCCACTAAGTGCCAGCAACCTGTGAGAAAGAGCATGCGCACTGAGCGGCTGTCTGCTCCAGGAGACATGGATGTACCCATTCTCCGAGCCATATTGGGCCTTACCAGACTCAGTCTCAATAACCACTGCACCATAGTGTGAGCCAAAAGAGTTAGGCCTATCTGTACCATTACACCAGTCCGCACACCTGCTGAGGCAGAAAATACTGTCAGTGCTGCACCAGAGGATATACCAAGCAAAGACATCACTGAAAGTTGCTCAAGTCTGCTTCCACCTCCTGGAAAGGGAGCATAACCCACTCATGTGAACTGATCTAGCAGGATAAGGAACACCTGACTGAGGTGAAAAGGAGACAAAACCTTTGGGAGGAAAGATGAGACTGTCCTTAAAGAAATGAAGGAGTTAAAACCAACAGAAAGAGCCCTCTGTAGGACAAAGCCTGCAATTCTGAAACATACCAGGCAGATACAATGGCCATCAGAAAGACCACTTTCTTTGTCTTACTAATCTTAATCTTATATGTATGCCCTTGTAAAAAAGAGTAAAACCAAGCAAGCAAGCAGTCCTGAAGACCTATGTCAAAAAGTCGAATCATAAGCAGGTTATGGTTTACAAGATCGAATGCTGCCGATAAATCCAAGGAGACTGCAAGCAGCGCCTTTCCCTGATCCCAGACTTTATGAACATTATTTAATATAGCTGCTAAGATTGTTTCTGTACTATGTTGAGATCAAAATCCAGACTGTCTAGGATGTAAAGATTGTTTTCCAACAATGTCAGAGTGGTGGCTTATGTCAACAAGATGTTGCATAGCTTTGTCATTGGATGGCGATTCATCTGGTGGTCCTCCAAGCAGCCAATATAGTGGTCTTTATACATGCAGGCCAGCTTTTTGAGTCAGAATCTCCTAGATTCTGAAGGCTAGGAGCTAGGCCCTCACAGATCCCTGGGGTACACCACTATTCACCTTTCTCCATTGGGAAAATTGGCCATTTAGCCAAACCCTCTGCTTTCTATCTTTTAACCAGTTCCTGATCCACAATAGTACACTGCCTCCTATCCCATGACTCTTTAGTTTTACCAAAAGTCTCTGATGAGGGACCTTATCAAAGGCTTTCTGAAAGTCCAGATCACTATATCAACTGACTCACCTTTGTTCACCTGTTTATTCACACCTTCAAAAAAACATAACAGATTAGTAAGACAAGATCTTCCTTGTCTAAAGCCATGTTGGCTGTCTCCCATTAGGCCATGACTATCTACATGCTGAGAAAATTTGTTCTTTATGATGGTTTCTACCATTTTTCCCGGTACTGATGTCAGGCTGACCGGTCTGTAGTTTCCCGGATCACCTCTGGAACCCTTTTTAAAAAATTGGCGTTACATTGGCGATCCTCCAATCTTCAGGTATTACAGATGACTTTAATGAAAGTTCACAGATTACTAATAGCAGGTCTGCAATCTCATATTTCGGTTCTTTCAACACCCTTGGATATATACCATCCAGCCCAGGTGATTTGCTACTCTTCATTTTATCTAATAGTTGTAATACATCTTCCCAATGTATCGATATTTCCTTAAATTCTTCCGCACCTTTAAATACCACTTCAGTCATGGGCAACATCCCTCCATCTTCCTCAGTAAAGACCGAAGCAAGGAATTCATTCAGTCTCTCCGCTATCGCCTTGTCACCTCTTAATACCCCTTTAACTCCTCTATCATCTAATGGACTGACTCTCTCACAGGTTTTTTGCTAAGAATGTACTTGAAAAAGTCTTTATTTCACATTTTTGCTTCCACAGCAAGCTTCTTCTCAAATTCTCCCTTTGCTTGCCTTATCAATGCCTTGAATTTGACTTGACAGTGCTTGTGCTTTGTCCAGGTTTCGTCATTTGGCTTTTTCCATTTCCTGAAAGATGCTTTTTTGGCAACAACAGCCTCTCTGACCTCACCTTTAAACCATGCTGGCAGTTTTTTGGACTTCCTTCCACTTTTCTTAAAGCATGGAATACAATGGGGCCACGGCTCCGCTATCAGGCGGAGTCCGCTACCGCGGTTTAGTAAACATGCCCCTTTATCTCCCTAGCATGTCCTGCTGTAACACTGACCCAATCGATACGGGGTATTTGAAATCACCCATTATTATTACTGCGCTGTAACTTTTGTTAGCTTCCTTGATTTCTTTGAGCATTTCATCATCCATTTGTTCATTCTGGCCAGGTGGTCGAAGGTACACCCCCACTGCCATTGCCTTCCCCTTTTTACATGGAATTTCAATCCATAGAGATTCTACAGCAAATTTTGTTTCCTGCTAATTACTAATTGAGTCAGAAAGGATTAAAGTTTTAATATACTAATATAGTACTAATATATTCCGTACTTTCCACTTATATTACGACACTGCTTGTATTTCTACACTGCATATATTCATGCTTCACCTATATTCCGGATAGTGCATGTACTCATGGTATTGTCTATATTATTGCATATATTCATGGTATTGCCTATATTAGTGCCCTACTCCTAGTATATTCCGTACCTCACCAGCTACTTTAACACTGCATTGCTGTATCACTGCATCCCATACTGCCAGCCTGGCAATCAACTTACATTACCTAACCCCTAGCCCACAATTAAGCTAACGCAGAAAGGTAGTGACCCTACTAATACATAGCAGCGACACAACATGGCCCTCTCATGCCTTTACATAGTAACACTATACCTCGTAGCCTGCTGGCTGGGTAATACCGAAGGATTTTCCACAAGCCACAACCAAATACCCATCCTTCAAAACCACAGGAGGAGGGGGGCAAGCACAGCCCACCACTCATCCGATGGCGAGGCGCACCCTCGTCAACCCTACCTACTACATATAGTACTGCAACACAACACGAAAACTAAAAAAGAAATACCCACTCACCCGCAAAATATAAAATGTGCCCTCATAAATGCACGATCTATACGAAAGAAATGGCCAGTCATACATGACATGATTTCCCTCCATCGTCTAGACATACTCTTCATAACCGAAACATGTCTCTCTGATGATGATAACGTCCTCCTCAATCAGCTACTACCTAACAACTTTTCAATACACACATGCCACAGGAGCGGTAAACGAGGTGGAGGTGCACTCGCTATCACCAAAACTGACCTCCATTTCCACCTGAGCCATGCAACCAACACACCATCCATAGATGCAATCACAATTACCAACAAACACTGCTCCATCAACCTAATATACAGGGCCCCATCTACTGACCCCGACTCCCTTGCAACTACAATTGATCTCGCATCCAACTCACAACACCCAAACACAGCAAGCTGGGTTATAGGAGACTTCAATTTACCATCCTTGCCAGAGGCACAAGCCTCAGCTTTCCTCGATGCCCTCGAGGAATTAGGATACACACAGCTGATCCACGAGCCCACCCATGTGAAAGGTGGTACACTGGACCTTGTCTTTGCCCCACAGAATACAGGCAACATAATAAACACTACTATACTCTCCAACACTGCAGTCCCCTGGTCCGACCACAGGTTAATCATTTTTCAAATATTACTGCAAAACAAACCCCAGAACAATGCCGATAAGTCCAACAATACCACAAAAGCAGCACCACGTAAGTTCCATGCCTTTGACAAAGACGCGATCCTCGACCAAACTCGCTCACTCCTCGACTTGACATCCATCGACCCTGATGAGTTGGTATCTGCCTGGAATGAAACGTTCACTGCTATTGCTCTGCGACCACCATCAAACAATACAACTAAGAAAAGAACCTCTGCAGCCTGGTACTCCGCTGAACTTAGAGCATCATTAACCTGCCTAAGAAAAATGGAAAGACGCTGGCGCAGAACCCACTCTACGGGAGTGTGCACTTTACCTGCTATTCCTCTTCGATTGGATTGTTTGCTATCTCCCGGTGTGTGCTGAAGCCACGTGGGTAGCTGTGGGCTATAAGATCGGAGCCCCCACCGCGGCACTCTGAGTGTGCGCTTTACCTGCTATTCTCTTCAATTGGATTGCTTGCTATTTCCCGGTGTGTGCTGAAGCCACGTGGGTAGCTGTGGGCTATAAGATCGGAGCCCCCACCGCGGCACTCTGAGTGTGCGCTTTACCTGCTATTCTCTTCAATTGGATTGCTTGCTATTTCCCGGTGTGTGCTGAAGCCACGTGGGTAGCTGTGGGCTATAAGATCGGAGCCCCCACCGCGGCACTCTGAGTGTGCGCTTTACCTGCTATTCCTCTTCGATTGGATTGTTTGCTATCTCCCGGTGTGTGCTGAAGCCAAGTGGGTAGCTGTGGGCTATAAGATCGGAGCCCCCACCGCGGCACTCTGAGTGTGCGCTTTACCTGCTATTCCTCTTCGATTGGATTGTTTGCTATCTCCCGGTGTGTGCTGAAGCCACGTGGGTAGCTGTGGGCTATAAGATCGGAGCCCCCACCGCGGCACTCTGAGTGTGCGCTTTACCTGCTATTCCTCTTCGATTGGATTGTTTGCTATCTCCCGGTGTGTGCTGAAGCCACGTGGGTAGCTGTGGGCTATAAGATCGGAGCCCCCACCGTGGCACTCTGAGTGTGCGCTTTACCTGCTATTCCTCTTCGATTGGATTGTTTGCTATCTCCCGGTGTGTGCTGAAGCCACGTGGGTAGCTGTGGGCTATAAGATCAGAGCCCCCACCGCGGCACTCTGAGTGTGCGCGTTACCTGCTATTCCTCTTCGATTGGATTGTTTGCTATCTCCCGGTGTGTGCTGAAGCCACGTGGGTAGCTGTGGGCTATAAGATCGGAGGCCCCACCGCGGCACTCTGAGTGTGCGCTTTACCTGCTATTCCTCTTCGATTGGATTGTTTGCTATCTCCCGGTGTGTGCTGAAGCCACGTGGGTAGCTGTGGGCTATAAGATCAGAGCCCCCAACGCGGGACGCGCACCGCGGGCACGTGCTCCGAAGGGGCGTGTCCAAAGGGGCAGGACCTGCCCCTTTGGAGCCCCTTCAGAGCACGTCGGAGCTCATCTGGAGTCGTCTTTGATCTTTGGATTTAACAAACTTGTGACTTTGTATGGGGAAGCGAAAGAAGAAACCTTCCTCCTCTTCGATGTCTATAGGTAAGGTGGTGAAGGTAATAGGTCCCATGGACAGTTACGTCAAGTCCGGGGTTTCCTCCCTACCCGCCCAATCATCTTTGGAGTCTTCTATTTCCATCAGCTCCCCTCCCGGTGAATTGTCTCCAGATCCGCGACGGGTTGTGACTCCTCCCAGCATGGAACTTTCACCTCCGGATGTGAGTTCTCCTCGGTTGGCCGCGGAGGACTCTATACCAGCGGTCTCTCAGCTGCCGGTTTCCTTCTTGAAGGTAAATGGTGTTACTCCTGCTTTGCCTATACCCTTTGATTTTACCGTTAATGTGGATACTCCTATGCCTCCAAAAGAAATTTCCTTACAAGATATTTGGCAGGTGGTTTCGCGGACGGAGATTTCTTTAAAGTCTTCCCTAACAAAACTGTCTAAGTTCACGCATGAAACTGTTACTGCCCTGAGTGACTGTCAGACCAGACTGGATAAGTTGGAACAATCTAAAATCAGAACGGACGGCTTACTTTCCTCTGTACAGGGGGTCTTGGCATCTTCTGTCCAAGACTCCCTATTGTTACATCAACGTGATGAGGTTTTTGAAAACTCCTTGCGGGTAAAAAATTTACGTTTGTTAAATTTTCCCCGTGCCCATTATTTGTCACCTTCTATTTTATTTTTTAAGTATGTTAAAGATGTCTTGAAAATACCTAATTCTGACACAATACTTTTATCTAAAATTTATTATTTGCCTTCTGGGGTCCGTCAGTCCTTGAGGACGGACTCCGAGATAGGTGTTTCTGCCCAGCAAGGAGTTGATCAGTTAAATCTACCTAGTTTAGATCTATCTGAATATTTAGAGACCTCTATCGAAGAGATTTCTACTAGAGCAACTTTATTGGTATCTTTTGCTTTAGAAAAGGATAAGGATATAGTCTTGCGTACGTATTTTAAACTACATCAGGAAAAATATTTTGGTCAGACTATTCAGATATTTCCTGATGTTTGTCGCACCACTCAGTTAAAACGGAAAGCGTTTCTTGTATTAAGATCTCGAGTTCAGGCTATGGGAGCTACCTTTATGTTGAAGTATCCCTGTAAATGTGTGATAGTGTATCAGGCTAAATCTTATGTTTTCTTAGATTCTCTTCAATTAGAGACCTTCTTGAAGGAATCGGTGGTGGAGTAAGCTTTTCTTTGTTTTTTTTTTTTTATTTCCTTTATTTTTGAGTTCTTGCTAAGTTAAAATGAGTCTTTGTAATTTTTTTTTCCAATCCAATTAGAGATATGTTCTGGATAATTTCTAATATATTTCACACTCCATATTGTGGGCTGGGTGTTTATTTATTGTCTAAATTCATATGTATTCTGTTTTGATTGCTTGTATTACCTTTTGAATACCTCAATAAAGTATATTGAAATGAAAAAAAAAAAAAAAAAGACCCCACTCTACGGATGATCTAAAAGCATACAATGTGCAACTGGAAAAACACCGCCAAGCAATATCCGAGAGCATAAAAAGATTCCACACAGACACACTAAAGCAGTCCCTAAACAAACCACACGACCTATTCACCCTGGTAAAGAACCTAACAAAAGAGCCAGCACCTGAGAAACCTAGCCTGATCCATCCTCAAGTCTTCGCTGACCTCTTACAAACGAAGCTGTGCCAGACCCAGGGCCGGATTTAGCTATACGCCATGTACGCCATGGCGTAGGGCCCACAGCTGCAAAGGGCCCACAAAAATTGAAGTAGTTAGGCTTTTTTTTTTAATAAAATTAAAAAAAACCTGCTGGCTGCCGCCGCGGGGCCCCCTCTGCTGCCGCGGCAGCATGGACTGACCCGCGGGGGCCCCCTCTGTAAGCTCGGTCCCTCCCTCCGTGCCTCCGTGTCTCCCTCCGTGCAGGCTGTTAGAGACGCGAAGGCAGACTGTCTCCTTCTGCCTTCCCGTCTCTGTTAAGCCCGCAGGGCTGATGGGAAATTTCCCATCAGCCCCTGCGGGCTTAACAGAGACGCGAAGGAGACAGTCTGCCTTCGCGTCTCTAACAGCCTGCACGGAGGGAGACACGGAGGCACGGAGGGAGGGACCGAGCTTACAGAGGGGGCCCCCGCGGGTCAGTCCATGCTGCCGCGGCAGCAGAGGGGGCCCCGCGGCGGCAGCCAGCAGGTTTTTTTTTTTTAAATAAATTTTACTTTAGGGAGAGGGAGGGGGAGGGGGAGGGGGTAGGACTGGTAATTGGGGGGGCTGGGACTGGGGCTGGAAATGGGTTGGGGGGATTAAGGCTGGAGGTGGGCTGATGAGGAGGACTGGTAATGGGCTGTGGGCTGTTGGGGGGGGGTTAGAACTGGTAATGGGCTTTGGGGGGGTTAAGACTGGTAATGGGCTGTGGGCTGATGGGGGCTGTCTGGTAATGGGCTATGGGGGGGCTAGGACTGGAAATGGGCTGGGGGGGGGTTAAGACTGGAGGTGGGCTGATGGGGTTAGGACTGGTAATGGGCTGTGGGGGGGGGTTTAGAACTGGTAATGGGTTTTGGGGGGTTTAGACTGGTAATGGGCTGTGGGCTGATGGGGGCTGTCTGGTAATGGGCTATGGGGGGGCTAGGACTGGAAATGGGCTGGGGGGTTAAGACTGGAGGTGGGCTGATGGGGTTAGGACTGATAATGGGCTGTTGGGGGGGTTTAGAACTGGTAATGGGCTTTGGGGGGGGGTTAAGACTGGTAATGGGCTGTGGGCTGATGGGCTGATGGGGGGGGGTTAGGACTGGCAATGGGCTATGGGGGGCTGACTGGAAATGGGTTGATGGGGTTAGGACTGGAAGTGGGCTGATGGGGGGTTAGGACTGGTAATGGGTTATAGGGGGGGCTTAAACTGAAAATGGGGTGATGGGGGTTAGGACTGGTATTGGGTTGGGGGGTTGCTAGGACTGGAAATGGGCTGATGGGTGGCTAGGACTGGAAATGGGCTGATGCAGGGACTAGAAGGGAATGGATGCTGGGTGAGGCTGGAACTAGAAGGGAGCTGATGTTGGGGGAGGATTAGAATGGGATGGGGCTGGAAGAGTAAAATGGAGAAGGGAAAAATATTTTGTGTGGGAGGGATAAAAAAATCTACAATTGGCCGGGTATTGGGAGAGTAAGTGGGGATTGAGGATGGAGGGGTAAAATTTGACTGGATGAAATAGGAATGAGGAAAGAGCAAAAGGAGAAAGATTAGTATGTTAAAGCAGATGTAGAGAGAGAATGGAAAAAAACTAGAAGAGAGAAGAAAGGACAAATGGACAGCAGACGATGGAGAGTTAGCAGAAGACATGAAGAAACCAGAAGAAAGTGGCTGGAGCAATTGCAGCTGAAAAAAATGCACAAAAGGTAGAAAAATATCTCTTTATTTTGAATTTATTAATTGGAATATGTCAGCTCTGGTAAATGTGCATCATTAACGTCTGCGCTTTGTTTAGTACAAGAGCAAATTAATGTATAGTTTTATTTCTACAGTGTTGTACATTCCAAGTTTGGCTTTTGGGATTCCCAGTTTAATTATTGTCTTCCTGTTTCTAAAATGTGATTACTTGTTTGGTGATGGTCTATGTTCTGCATGTGTAACTGAGCTGAGGTGTTCTGTTTATATAATTCCTATTTGACATTGCCACTTGTTCTCTTTCCCCAGTAGGTCATGTATTGTTATTCTCTGAAATGTATTGATTTAATATTTGCAGTGTTGCCTTTTGATAGGTAGGGTATGGTGCTTTGTGAGTCCTGGTAGTGCTGTTAGGATACGGCGGGTTTGCTATGGGTTCTAAATGGGCAGTGTTTGTAGTAGTTCCTAATGTGTCTGGCAGTTGGCACTGGATTATAGTAATGTAGAAATCTTTTAGTCTTTCTTTATCCATACACTCATTAAGAGGCACGTTTACTAAAAGTTAGTATATGGTAACATTATGCAAATATTTATGCAAATGAGGCCCCTTATGCAAATGAGGCCCACACCCCCCTTGGGCCGCCCCTGCAGGGGGCCCACAATTTTTGTTGGCATAGGGCCTCACTCAAGGTAAATCCGGCCCTGGCCAGACCAATAAGTTTACTGCTCCCAACACTCCAATCAAACCAGGATCACTAGCACCACTGTCCATTTTTTCCAAGCCATCTAAAAAACAAATTGAAGATATAATCGTCGGAATCAACACAACCACTGCACAAACCGACCCTTGCCCGGTGTTCTGGATAAAAGAGCTACGATCGACTGTCAGCCCTTTTCTATCCAAGCTAATGGACTGCTCCTTCACAAATGGGACCTTTCCCCAATCCCTCAAACGTACCTCTATCAGGCCACTACTAAAGAACAGTAAGCTTGACCCTAAGAAGCCAGACTCATATAGGCCGATATCAAGCATCCCACTCTTGGCGAAAATCATTGAAAAAGAAGTTCAAACACAAATCCAAGAACATATTGATGCTTCTGCCCCACTTGATTCATGTCAGCACGGTTTTAGAGCTGCTCACGACGAGGAGACTCTCCTCACCAATGTTCCCTCTAATTTTCTGTAGGCTGTGTGCGCATAAAATATCAGCTGTGCAGCTTTTGAAGGAAGGTTAAATTTTTGTGCACCACATAACGAAACTCGGAGTTATATACTTTAAAATTTGAATACACGTCAGAATACAGTATGTACACCACATTGATTTTAATCAAATTAAATGAAAATAGACGATTACTAAATGAAGCGGGAAAAATTTCTAGTAATTACAATCACAACTTTTAAATTTTAAGACGTCTGTGTTGTTTTCTATCAAAATCAGAACCGTAATTTTTGTGCGCTCTGTTGTAAAGTATGTGCGCTCGCTCAGCGAGGTGTGTGCGCGCGCACACGCGCACAGCTTAGAGGGAACAGTGCTCCTCACCATCCTCTTCAGTACCATAATAACAGGAATTGATAACATACGCCAGGGATATGTGCTCATTTTCTTAGACATCGCAGCCGCGTTCGACTCAGTCTGCCATGATCTCCTCCTACACCGCCTCCAGGAGAAGGGGATATGTGACTCTGCACTTAAATGGTGCAAGTGGTATCTCTCCGATAGATGGCAACACGTAAGATCAGGAGAAACAACATCAGAACCTTTCCACCAGAGTCAAGGGGTCCCGCAAGGATCATCTCTCTTTGCACTCATGTTTAATATATATATATGCAACCTATCTGCGAGATCATCCGGTCCTTCAAGGTGAGCTGTCTGTTGTACGCTGACGATATTCTCCTATATATGCCATTCACTACTGAGAACCCTGACCTTTCCCCACTGACAGACTGTTTCGATGCAGTATCCAGCTGGCTCCAAACGCAAAATCTTCAGATACAACATAAGAAAACCATACAACATAAGAAAACCAAAGTCCTTTTCATCACAAGGAACCCAAATTTCATCATTCCTCCTTACTTGAAGGTCCAAGATGCAGAACTTCTGACCAAACCCTCCATCAGATACCTGGGAGTCACACTTGACCAGTGACTAGACATGAAGACCCATATAAGCAATGTAGCAAGAGCCGTATACCATAAAATCCGATCCCTCAGACACCTACGCTCCCTACTTGAACCAGATGACTTCCGGACAGTGTATCAAGATCTGGTCTTACCACATATCGACTATACCAACGCAATACTCCATGGTCTACCACAGTCCACTTTGCTTCCATTACAGCTAGCAATGAACTCAGCAGCACGAGTTCTCCAGGGCGCTGCCATGAGGGAACACATGACACCCAACCTGAAACAATTACACTGGCTCCCTATAAAAGGCAGGATCACATTCAAGATCATACTAATGACCTTCAAGATCATAAACGGACTCGCCCCATCTTCCTTATCCGATCTCATACTGATAACCCCCCCCCCAATAGATCTAGAAGATCTCACGCCGCCAATAAACTAGTAGTCCCAAAAGAAACGACCAAGTGTTGCCAAAGCACAACAAGTAGGGCTTTTAAGCTCGCCGCACCTAAATGTTGGAACACCCTTCCACACAGTATCCGTGATATCACCAATCTAACCCAGTTCAGAAAAGCCGTGAAACATTACCTCTTCCTCTTACATTACCCGGATGACAGCACCACTGATCACTCACCATCCAGCTAGGCAAATCTACGCAAATGTCCAATCAATTCGCATTGTACAGATGTAAATAGTTACCCCTGTTTCTTTCCAAGTTCCTATTCCTGTTATTTGTAAACACAAATCAAGTCATTTGAAATGTGTATGTAAAATGTTCCATGTAAACCGCACTGATGGAAAATAGCATGGTATATAAGAAAATGTAAATAAATAAATACCCTCTCTAACATAGAGCACAACCCCTCCACCAATTTAATCAGCTCTATCATTACGATATAGTTTGTACCCAGGTATCACAGTGTCCCACTGGTTGTCCTCCTTCCACCATGTCTCTGATATTCCAATCATATCTAACCTCTCATTTAGTGCTATATAGTCTAACTCTCCCATCTTATTTTTTAGACTTCTAGCATTTGCATACAAGCATTTCAGAGATTGTATTTTATTCATATTAATCTGGCTATCGGTAGGCATGGGTAATTTGGGATCTTTAAGCTCTGTCTGCTCCATACTCGAGGGCATTTGGGCTACTTTACTCTTTTTTGGATCCTCTCTGCTTTTGGTAGTATCTTTCAAGGATACATTCTTCCGAACCATGTGCTCTTGGGCGACTGTCGGCTTTCCCCTATTATCTAGTTTAAAAGCTGCTCTATCTCCTTTTTAAAGGTTAATGCCAGCAGCCTGGTTCCATCCCGGTTAAGGTGAAGCCCATCCCTTCGGAAGAGCCCCTCCTTTCTCCAGAATGTTCCCCAGTTCCTGCAATAAAATGCAATGTGTGCCTTTGAGTCAGTCCTGACTCCTGGTGACCCAGAAGCTCCTGGGTTTTCTTGACAGTGTCACTGGAAGTAGATTGCCAGGCCTTTCTTCTGAGGCAATGGAGGGTTAAGTGACTTGCCCAAGGCCACAAGGAGTGCTAGTGGGAATTGAAGCCTGGTTGCTTGGTTACCAAGTCAGTGTTCTAACCACTAGGCTACTCCTCAACTCCAGTTCCTAACAAATCCAAACCCCTCATCCCTGCACTGTGGCAGGTGTAGGCCTGTGATCCACAGTGTCTGACATAAGCAAGCCTAACTAGCTTGACCTGTAAATGAAGCTTGTGAAGAGGCCCATAGGAATTGCATATTCCCCAATATGCTGCTATAGAACTAAGAACTCAGTAAAAGTATTGAATTAGCTTAGACAAGCAGAACAGATGGAAAAATACAGAAACTCATGTTTAAAACTGCTGACAGAGAAGTTCTAGAGCCCTGCTTCCCTGCACGTAGCAACTAGCCCAATAGCCTTGAAAGAAGGAAAGTAACAAGTTAGTGAACTGACCATTGTAATTGGGACTAGAAGGGGGGTAAGCAGGTGCTGAGCCCACTGAATGAATATAATTGGATAATCATATCAGTACCGGGACCAATAGAAGAGGTACGGGAGGTACGGGAGATTACCGGGACCAATGAAATGTTTTTCTATACCTAGAATGAAGCTAAAGTCTATAAACGTTGTTGTATTGCCAGAGAACTTTGCTCAGCCATTTTGAATTTGATTCTGCTTGAGACTTGTGCACAAATAAATGATTTGGACCTTCTGAACAGACTCCTGGTATCATTGGTTTGTCTGCGCTCTGCTGCTACATATTCTTGGTGCGTTGGCCGGGAAGTTGTGGAATCAGAGTGTATATAGGGCAATATACCATGACATTCCGCCTCTATAGGCTTGGTCCTGCCGGGATTGCGCCCTTCCGACGGGGGCTGCTTCCTGGCGCCGCCGGTCCATTGCATCGGAGGAAGTTGGTCGGACCTCGGCGGGTGCCGGGCCCGGCTGGAACCAACGCCTCGAACCCGAGTGAGGGGAGTCCGAGGTCCAACTCATGCGCCTGCTTGGGATGTTTGAGGACCGGATCCGGTGAGTATAGTTTTGATTTGCTGTCTAGACAGATAAGAAAGAGCAGTGCTGCCATTTGAACTTGGAACTTGGAAATTGGTAAGAGAGCTTGATCACCTCTCAAAGACGGACCGAGTACCCCCGCACGAGTATTCGCAGGGCGAAACTCCCGTCTTCTTGTATTTTGGTAATTGAACAAGACTAGTCAGGATAGAAACGAATGCATTCTGGGATACGTTGCTAGCCTGATTGTGTGAATGAAGTGTGTATGAGAGGTCTGGCAGCACGGACCAAGCGAAGGCGGACCCCTGAGTAGCGCATTTCCTGACCGGGCGACCGCGTTCAGGTCTCAAAAAGGGGGAAGCGATTGTCGTCTTGTCTTGTTATTTGTTTCCCTTATATGTTTCTAGGGCCGTGAGGACCCCTTACCCACGGTCCGCCCTCCTTTTCCCTTCTGTCTGTTGTTGCGCGCACACATCGAAATGGGAGGGGCGGGGTCTACTAGGAACACTCCATTAGAATGTATGATCGCACATTTTAAAGAGGGATATTCTGGAGATTATGGTATTAAAATGACTGCAGCCCGTTTACAGATTTTGTGTACTAGGGAGTGGCCCGATCTAGACCCTACCTGGCCCCGAGAGGGAACCTTAAATGTAGGAATTATCCAGTTAGTTCATCATAGAGTGCGGATAGCGCACCCCGATCAGTACCCCTATATAGATTCTTGGTTAAGTATTTGTGAAGATCCGCCCCCTTGGGCGCAGCGCTGCTATGAAGAACAGTGCAGAATAATGTTAGCGAAAACAGATCATAATCAGAAAACAGGAAATAAACAGCCTAGTAAGAAAGGGAAAGATGAGAAGTCCAGGAAGAAACCCATCCTGGTCGATCCTGATTCCCCAGAAGTAATTCCCCGACAGCCTAGAACCCCGGGCCCAGTAAGAGTAGCCCGGCGTCCTGCCCCAGAGCCCCGGAGACAGCGGGTGCGGGACCCAACCCCTGAGCCACCTCCCGAAGAGCAGGAAGATGAGCTCCCTTTAGTTGAAGAAGATGATTCTACTGAGACAGAGACAGAGAAAGGCGAGTCAGATTCAGAAACAGAAAAGGAAGAAACTGAGAATTCCCCGAGTGAGACTGACAGTGTAGAAGCGACCGCCAGTGTTAGCCTGCCAGTAAAAAGTAATTCCAAGACAAAGCATATAGAAAAGAAAGTAATCCTTGATAAGCCTGTAGAAAAGAAGAAAAAGAGCCCTGATAGGAGAAGTACGAAAATATTGCTTAGATCCCAAAAGACCTCTACTGCTAAGATGATGCCTTTACGGCAAGTCCCGGGAATGCCTGTAAGAAATGACGATAATGAGGTGGTAGCGGGACCCCCAAGCTATGTGTATGTCCCTTTCTCTACAACTGATTTGTTAAATTGGAGGACGCATTATGCCTCCTATACCAATAAACCCCAAGAGCTTACAGAATTAGTGAATACTATTATGGAAACCCACCAACCCACATGGGCAAATTGCCGTCAGCTCCTGTCCACCTTATTTACTACGGAGGAGCGGACACGAATTAGAAAAGCAGCTATAGATTGGCTGGCAGATAACCCTGTAGCTCCCGAATGAGAAGAAAGAATAGACCATCGGGAAGCGGCCCAGAGGCAATTCCCGAATAGACCCCCGATGGGATCCGAATACTGAAAGAGGATCCAGAGCCCTAGCCCGTTTTCGCCAAGGCTTGTTACAAGGCCTGAAAAGGGGGGGCCAGAAAGCTATGAACCTTTCCAAAGTTACTGAAGTTAACCAAGGCATAGATGAGAGTCCAGCAGTGTTTTATGAAAGGTTAACTGAAGCATACAGAATGTATACTCCCTATGATCCCGATGCACCAGAAAGTTTATGCATGGTGAATTCTGCTTTTGTAAATCAGTCTCAACCAGACATTAGACGTAAATTACAGAAATTAGAGGGGTTTGCGGGCATGAATGCAACACAGCTATTGGAAGTCGCTCATAAAGTGTATGTGAATCGTGATAATGAAAGACAGAAAGAATGTGATCGAAAGATGAAGAAGAAAGCTGATTATCTGGCTGCGGCCATAGTTGAACAGAAAAGGGTAGGTGTCCCTAGTCGAAGGAGCAGAGGAAGGGGGCGGGGCCGAGGTGGAAGCCGGCCCCAGCAGCTAGGCGTAAACCAATGCGCCTATTGCAGAGAAGAAGGACATTGGAGAGATGCATGCCCGCAACTCGAAGACGCCCACGAAGATGACGAAAACAATCATCAATGGAAAGGAGAAAAACGAGGCCGTCCCCGACATCGCGGAGGAGCCAATCGAGAGCAACATCAGCGTGAAAGAGGAGAAGCCGTGCAAGCATTGGCGGCAACAGCCTATGATGAAGATGACATAGATTAGGACAGACCGGGCTCCGAATTTGCTTTAGGTCTCCAGGAGCCTATGGTCGGAATACAAATAGGAGACCAAGTTGTGAACTTTATGGTTGATACTGGAGCAGAACATTCAGTAGTGGACAAGAAGATAGCCCCATTTTCTACAAAAGCAGTCACCATTGTAGGAGCAACTGGTGCCAAAGCAACAAAACCTTTTCTTCAGAATCGCATATGCAGTCTAGGAGGACAGCAAATAACTCAGCAATTCCTTTACATGCCAGAATGTCCAGTGCCACTACTGGGACGAGATATGTTAGCCAAGCTACAGGCCCAAATATCCGTCACTGAAAGAGGAGAAATGCAAATGACAGTTAATTCACAAGCCAAACCAGCAGGAATAATGCTGCTCACAGTTCCCCGAGAAGAAGAATGGAGATATTACAGTGATGATTCTGTCCAAGACACCTATTTTGAACAAACCTCGAAAAGTATTGATGCCCCACCTGGAGTATGGGCAGAAGACAGTCCTCCAGGCCTAGCCAAACATATAGCTCCAGTAATTGTAATTCTCAAGCCTAGTGCTACACCAGTACATGTCAAACAATACCCTCTCCCTAGAGCTGCAATTGAAGGCATCCACCGCCACTTGCAAAGATTACTGGAACATGGCCTACTGAAAGTATGTCAATCCCCATGGAACACCCCACTTCTGCCAGTGAAAAAGCCTGGAACAGATGACTACCGCCCAGTGCAAGATCTAAGAAGAGTGAATGAAGCAGTTGAAACTATACATCCAGTTGTACCCAATCCTTACACTCTTCTAGGACTAATTCCTGCTGAAGCCACCCACTTTACTGTTCTAGATTTGAAAGATGCATTCTTCTGCATAAGATTAGCCCCCGTGAGTCAGATATTATTTGCATTTGAATGGCAGGACCCCATCTCTGGAAGAGGGGGCCAACTTACCTGGACACGATTACCCCAAGGATTCAAGAATTCGCCTACCATCTTTAGTGCTGCACTGAATCACTATCCAGCTATCCAGTGGCCCCGGGGAAGAGAGTGCTTCTCCAATACGTGGACGATCTGCTGATAGCTGCTGTATCAGAAAGTGAATGCATACAAGCCACCAAAGACCTCTTGCAGTTACTAGATGAAGCTGGATATAAAGTTTCCAGAGCAAAAGCACAACTATGTCAAAAAGAAGTGAAATACTTGGGCTTTCGTATAACCCAAGGAAGTCGAAAATTAGGCAGAGAAAGAAAAGAAGCAGTATGCAGAATTCCAACCCCAACAACCAGAAAGCAAGTCAGAGCCTTTCTGGGAGCAGCAGGATATTGCCGAATCTGGATTCCCAACTTTGCCCAAATTGCTAAGCCACTGTATGAAGCCACAAAAGGAGAAGAAAAGTCGCCACTGGAGTGGGGACCTGAGCAGGATACAGCCTTCAAGACGTTGAAGGAAGAATTGATGTCATCACCAGCCCTTGGACTACCAGATGTTCATAAACCTTTCCACTTGTTTGTACATGAAGCACAAGGAAATGCCTTAGGCATGTTGACTCAGAAATTGGGAAATTGGGAACGACCTGTAGCATACCTATCGAAACAATTGGACACTGTGGCCAAAGGATGGCCACCCTGCCTGAGAGCAGTTGCAGCTACAGCCTTGTTGGTGAGTGAAGCAGACAAACTCACACTAGGACAGAATATACGAGTCACTGTGCCACATGCAGTCCTTGCCCTTATGGAACAGAAAGCAAATCATTGGCTCACCAATTCCCGAATGTTGAAATATCAGAGCATGCTATGTGAAAACCCACAGATACACCTGGAAGTGAGCCATGCCTTGAATCCATCCACATTGATACCTATTAGTGAAGAACTTCCAGAGCATGACTGTATAGAAGTCATGGACACTGTATTCTCAAGCCGACCTGATCTGACAGATGTGCCCATAGACAATCCTGACCAAATCTATTATGTTGATGGAAGCAGTCTCATCATCAATGGACGACGCTGTGCCGGATATGCAGTAATCACTCAACATGAAGTTGTTGAATCATCAGCCCTAGCCTCAGGCACATCAGCCCAGAAAGCAGAATTGATAGCACTTACCCGAGCACTACTACTAGGTGAAAAACTTGTGTTGAATGTATATACAGACTCTAAGTATGCCTTTACCACCTTACATGCCCATGGAGCTCTCTACAAAGAAAGAGGACTCATCACATCCGGAGGAAAATCAGTTAAGTATGGCCCCGAGATACTGATGCTACTTGATGCAGTATGGGCCCCAACTCGTGTAGCTGTCATGCATTGCAGAGGACATCAAGCAGGAAAAGGAGAAGTTGCCCGAGGGAACAGATTTGCAGATGCCTCAGCACGACAAGCAGCTATGACAGGACAAATTTTGCCACAAGCCACGCCGATGCAGGCAGCATTGTTTCCAGTACCCTTGAACTCATGGACACCACGATATACCACCAAAGAATTAAACTATTACTGTGACAGAGAAGATGGAGTACTGAAAGATGGGTGGATTGAACTGCCACCAGCAGAGGGCAGTCAACCCCCAGGACAAATAGTAATTCCCGAATTGTTAGGACCAGCCTTTGTCAAAGCTTTCCATAAAGCCACACATTATGGGAAGACCGCTATGGAAAAAGCACTTAGACCACATTTCTACATTGCCATGTTACCAGCCCTATCAGCCTCAGTAGCACGCCAGTGTCAAATTTGTGCCAAAAATAATGCCAAGCAAGGTCCTACACCACCACCTCGAGTTCAGTCAGGAGGTGTAACCCCCATGCACCACCTGCAGATTGGTTTTACTGAAATGCCAAAAGCCAGTGGATACCACTACCTATTAGTATTAGTTTGTACTTTCTCTGGGTGGGTAGAAGCCTTCCCAACCAGAACCGAGAAAGCCAGAGAAGTCACCAAAGTTTTATTGAGAGAGATTGTCCCTAGATTTGGAATTCCAGCAGTAATAGGGTCAGACAATGGACCCTCATTTGTTTCCCAGGTTACTCAACAGTTAGCAAAAGCCCTACAGATACAATGGAAACTCCACACTGCATACAGACCCCAGAGTTCAGGGAAAGTTGAGCGAATGAATCGTACCTTAAAAGCCCAAATGTCTAAGCTTTGCCAGGAGACACACTTGAAGTGGCCCCAAGTGCTCCCAATAGCTTTACTTAGAATACGCTCAGCTCCTGTGAAGTCAACAGGTTTTTCCCCTTTTGAAGTTCTGTATGGTAAACCCCCACCAATAGTGCAAGGAATTAAAGGAAGTCTAGCCCAAATTGGTTCAGAAATAACCAGGCAAGAACTCCTAGCTCTTAGTTTTGTTCTGCAGACTCTCCATGCGTGGATCCAAGACCAGTTGCCTATCAACTTGACTGAACCCCTGCATCCCTACCAGCCTGGTACCTCGGTGTGGATCAAAGATTGGAAGAAGACACCGCTGGAACCCCATTGGAAGGGACCGTACACCATCATCCTGTCTACCCCAACTGCAGTAAAGGTAGCGGAGATCGACGCCTGGATCCACCACAGCAGAGTTAAGCCCGCAGCAGCTCCAGAACCTGAGCAGTGGACCACGGAACAGCATCACGATGCACCTTTACGAGTTACTCTGAGACGGCAACCAGCAGCGTAGACACTTTGTCACAGTGCCTTGCAGTAGCCAAGTCTTTCGAAGAGGATTGCTGTTTTCCATGCAGCAACAGTTTTGTTTCAACGAACCCAATCTACGTGTGATTTTGCACACTACTTTGATACTACATTGATTAACCATACTTCAAAAGCCAACTGAAATTGCTAAGTTGGTTACTGTGTGATGGACAACTTGAGGATCTTCAATCAACACTCAGCACCCGTTGAAATTGCTTTATTAGCGCACGGGACAAAGAAAAGATCGTCGTGGTCAAGATTTGCAAGCTGAGGATTCAGAAGAACTCCAATCAACATGTATCTTTATCTTTGCTTGGCCCTGGTTGCCTGTTTTGGAGGTTTTGAATTGACTCATGCTTTACCTCCATGCACTGCTTGCATTACTTCTACTCGAACTGGACTGAAAGTAACTCAGACTTTGATTTATCATTCTCACTATAAATGCACTGGTAAAGTGACTCGGTGTATTTATAACACCGCTGAACTAAATGTTTGCATTAAAGGTAACTCCAGAGTATGCTATAACCCGCATCAGAACCCATCATATTATACGTTGGAAATACGATGGAATGATGTAGACGGACCTATAATTAATGCTACACGACCACTTAAAGATGCTAGTATACCTGCTGTTTTATATTTTGATGCATGTGATGTTATAAACAGAGATAGTCGTTCCAGATGTGGTACCTGGGAAAAAGCCTATCGCAATGATCATAAGTATATGTGCCCAGAAGGTGCCACGGGATGGAGAAAGTGTACTGGTAAGAAAGAGTCATATAGTACTGCCCCAGCTGCAGATTACTATTGCCCAAACTGGGAGTGTGTTTTTTATGCTACATGGAATGCTGGTATTACAGATGAACAGAGAGATAAACGAGTTGCCACTTTGACTAAGTCAAAAACAGATGACAAATGTAAGAAAGGTGCTTGTAACCCTTTGCAATTACGGATCCGTAATCCTAATGCATGGAAACAAGGATACAAGTTTGGTTTACGTATTGCAGGTGGAGCAGTAGATCCAGGAACCATTGTGTATATAAGATTGAATACTCAAGCCTACAAGTCATCTAAATATCACATCCATAACACTTTCTATGAAGCTATGCATGTAAATAAGTTCGAAATTCCCCATCCATCCCAGAATTTGTTTCTAGAATTAGCTGGAGCAGTAGTATCCAGTCTAAAGATCTCAGATTGTTATTTCTGTGGCGGAACCCAGATGGGTGACCAATGGCCATGGGAGGCCCAAGAATTGAATTATTCTCTGACTTACAATCAGACTGAATTACACAAGACTACTAGCGAATGGGTGTTAGCGCACTCAATCGTTGGACGTCTTTGCTATGCCAGAACTGGACCTCAGTTCACCCAACAGGTAGGACAGCTGGTCTGTCTTAGCCAGAAGTTTTATAATGCCACTACCAAGAAAACATCATGGTGGTCAGGAAGTAAAGAACCTGAACCTCCTAACCCATTAGCCAGATTTCCTGAACTTGCTAGTTTATGGACTAACCTTGCCAAAACTCATGCTTGGCAAGCCCCACCTGGTCTGTATTGGATCTGTGGAAGCCGAGCGTATGCTCAACTCCCATCACATTGGGGAGGAGCATGTGTCTTGGGAACCATCAGACCTTCTTCCTTTCTCCTACCCACAGAACATGGAGAACAATTAGGATACCCAGTGTACACTACCCACAGACACAAAAGAGCATTGCGACAGAAGAGATCACCCCTTCAAGTAGGTAAATGGGAGAAGTGGAAGGGTGATGATTGGCCACCAGAAAGAATTATTGAGTATTATGGGCCTGCCACTTGGAATGATGATGGTATGTATGGTTATCGAACACCAATCTATATGATTAATCGTATTATTCGCCTACAGGCAGTAGTTGAAATAATAACTAATGAAACTAGCCATGCTCTTACACTTTTAGCTAGACAAAGCACCCAAATGCGCACTGCCATATACCAGAATCGTCTAGCACTTGATTATTTGTTAGCAGCTGAAGGAGGAGTATGTGGTAAACTGAATCTAACCAATTGCTGTTTGAAAATAGATGACAAAGGTCATGTAGTTGAAGAAATTGCTGAAGATATGCGTAAACATGCTTATGTGCCAGTACAGACTTGGCACCCACTAAGATTACCTAACTGGTTTGCTAACCTTTTCTCATGGCTGGGAGGACTGAAGACTTTTCTAATACTAGTATTGCT
The DNA here is from genome assembly GCA_033557465.1 of Ichthyophis bannanicus. Classification (NCBI taxonomy): domain Eukaryota; kingdom Metazoa; phylum Chordata; class Amphibia; order Gymnophiona; family Ichthyophiidae; genus Ichthyophis; species Ichthyophis bannanicus. Next base: position 555,016,594 of record CM066033.1, read on the forward strand.
GATTGTTGTTGTTATTTTCCTATTGCCATGTATAATCCCATGCTGTATGCGTTCCATACACAGTGCTATTGATAGTACAGTAGAGCGGAAGACCGCAACTAAGATAATGGCTTTATACCAACCTCGTCCTCCTGGATATAGTCGGACTCCTCTAACTGTAGTATAATTACTTTGAAGTGATTTAATTCTCACACCTTATTAACTAATAGGGTGAGATTAATCAAAGGGGGGAATGTGGCAGGTGTAGGCCAGTGATCCACAGTGTCTGACATAAGCAAGCCTAACTAGCTTGACCTGTAAATGAAGCTTGTGAAGAGGCCCATAGGAATTGCATATTCCCCAATATGCTGCTATAGAACTAAGAACTCAGTAAAAGTATTGAATTAGCTTAGACAAGCAGAACAGATGGAAAAATACAGAAATTCATGTTTAAAACTGCTGACAGAGAAGTTCTAGAGCCCTGCTTCCCTGCACGTAGCAACTAGCCCAATAGCCTTGAAAGAAGGAAAGTAACAAGTTAGTGAACTGACCATTGTAATTGGGACTAGAAGGGGGGTAAGCAGGTGCTGAGCCCATTGAAAGAATATAATTGGATAATCATATCAGTACCGGGACCAATAGAAGAGGTACGGGAGGTTACCAGGACCAATGAAATGTTTTTCTATACCTAGAATGAAGCTAAAGTCTATAAAAGTTGTTGTATTGCCAGAGAACTTTGCTCAGCCATTTTGAATTTGATTCTGCTTGAGACTTGTGCACAAATAAATGATTTGGACCTTCTGAACAGACTCCTGGTATCATTGGTTTGTCTGCGCTCTGCTGCTACAGCACCATTGTCTCATCCACGCATTGAGACTCCGGAGCTCTGCCTACTTTTTGGGTCCTGCGCGTGGAATGGGAAGCATTTTGGAGAACGCTACCCTGGAAGTTCTGGATTTCAACTTCCTACCTAAAAGCCTAAATTTAGCCTCCAGAACCTCCCTACCACATTTTCCTATGTCATTGGTACCGACATGTACCAAGATAGCAGACTTGCCTTTATTTTTAAACAGTGAGTCCCTCTCTCACACATATATTTTAAACTAAATACACGAATCAGGTTTGCAAGAACTGTATTATGCCTCAGGCACTCCCAGACTCAGCAGGAGAAATCACAGCCACCACCAATTAACCTATTTCAGCCTTAGGGCCACGATGTCTCACTGGAAAAGGCGCCGCCACCACCGCTATGCAGAAAATTCCCATAGCCCTATTTAACTTCTGTTAGATTGCCCCTTTCATGCCCCGCCCCGTCCCCTCCCCCTTAGATCTATAAGACCCATCTGTAAGGCGGGCACTGGTGAAACTGGCCCCGTCTACTTATTCAGTCTCTCCCCCCAACCCTTCCCGAAGAAGCCTATAAGGAACATGCGCAATTGTAGTAGTACAGAACCGGAAGCAGCGGTTGGTTTTACAGGCTGTGACGTTTCCGCGTTGGTGCGCATGGGCAGAAGGGTGTTGCACTCGCCCCGCATTCCCTTCTCCCGGTAGTTGTGGGAGCTGAATGCAAAAGGCAAGGAAAGGAGAAAGAGGGGAGCCTTAATTCGATGATAGTGGCGGCGGGGTGAAAAAAATATCCCGTCCATAACTGAGAAGGAGCCTAATTTGGCAGTGCTTTGTATTCTCACGCTGATCTCGCAGTCTTAGTCTCGCGAGATCAGCACCGGAGCACAGGTATCCGCGCGTCGCGGTTATCTGCTTATCGGCTATTTGGGACAGCGCAGCGGAAAAGTTGGTCGGGCCAGGGCCCGGGCGGCTCACCCCCTTCCGACGCCTATGCGGGCCGGGGGCAGGCGCCGGGCTCGGCTGCCAGTGGCGAAGCAGCAAGAGGAGACAGAGACTGGCTGGTAAGGAGAGAGCGATTCGCAGGAGGGGTTGTGGGTCGGCCTCAGGGGAGGCTCCTGTGGACATGTTGGAGGGGAAACTTTTTGAAACTTTTTTTTTTTTTTGCTAAGGGAGCATCTGGGCCTGAGAAAGCTGCTGCTTAAAGTTCATAAATTAAAAGCAAAGAGGGTGCTGGGGGCCTGCTATTGGACGAAGTGAATGGTGACTAAAAGTTGATAAGTGCTTGGAGACCTAGTGCTGGTGTGTTTTGCGATCGCGCTATAGTTACCCTTTCTGGAGCAACTTTCCCCTCTTTGCCCTCTCCCTCCCTCGTTTCAGTTGCCTTTCTTGTTGCCTCTGGTGTTTCTGTCTCCTGACCTCGTTGTCAGTTTGCCGCTGTCACTGGCTGGAGGTGCTGTTGGAGCTTCCTGCAGAGACGTGCCTCGGAAAAAGAACGTACTTTTTGGATGCACATAATTCGCTTTTGGGGACTGTTGCCCACAAAATTTAGCACAGACAGAAATACGGGAGAAAGAAGGCGTGTCTAAAGGTTGTGTGGAAGGGTGTGTTTGTCTTTAGTCAACTTATTTCTGTGTGCTGTTCCATAAGGAGGAGGATCCATCTTTACATAAATCGCTGTATTTATGACTTAAAAGGATATATCTTATTTATGTTTTTTGATATTTGTAATGCCTAACATCAGTCATGGTTACTAGAGACAGACAGGCAAAAACTGGTGGTGCTGTTTATCTTTGTTATTTTATATAGGGTTTTCATGTTTCAGGACAGTTTAATTTGAAAGGTGACATTCTTGGCATTTTACTGACATATTATTGAGTAGCCTGAGTATTGCTTTAAGAATAGGTAGAATAAATATTTTTTTCCCATAGGTGCGTCTTGGGGAAACACTTGAATTATCTGATTCTCTTAATTTGATGCTATTAAATCTTACTGTGACAGTGTAACAAATTACTGGTTTAGTTCCTCACATATCCATCATATGCACTTTAGTTTTTTCATTAAATTTTGTGCAACGCCTGACCAAACGGTGTATAATAATAAAGAAAAAAAAAGAGGGGGAGAATAAAGAACACTCTTTTTTTGCTGGTACTTTATCAGTTTAACCATCTGAGATTTTTATAGATCATTTTGTTTAAGGGAATTATTGTATAGAATCAATAAGATAAAGGTGTTATGAGTATTTTTGTTCTTTTACTAGACAGTAGGTTTTTATAGAGGGTCTTCCCCCATATACCCACTAGTACTCTTTGTGACCTTGGGCAAGTCGCCTAACCCTCTGCCAGGCCTTTCTTCTGAGGCAACAATCTACTTAAGGTCACACTGACAAGAAAATCCAGAAACTGCTGGGTCTCTAGGAGTCAGCATATTGCATTGTATTTTGCCCATATACCTAGAGGTCTGATCAAACGCACAGTTCACTAAAAAGGATGTCTCTAGCAGTCAGGTGGATAAAGAGATTTTTGTTGACCTTGAACTATTAAGGCCTAATTTTATAAAAGATTTGTTTTACATAGGCACAAAATGTAACACATGATCTTGTATACTGAAACAGTGGAAACAAATGCATGGTCTGAGATAATTTAAATGTTAATCACAGAGAGCCCTTGAAAATTACATGAAAACCTGACTTACATATCCCCCACTTCCGTTTTCCTTCCTTCTCCCTCCTAGGTGACTGGTTCCCTGGCAAAGATGTGCTGATTTTTAAAGTAGAATTGACAGCAATGTTGCACTGAGCATGGATCTGTGAGCCAATGTGCCATCACAGTCTCTGCAGCAGTTTTACCTCACCTTCATTGAAACTTTGATTTGCTCAGCGCTTCTACTCTGCAAAGAAATGCCCTGCACAATTCTGTTGTGGTGCTGATTGGGCTTTGGTGACTACAGTCACAGTTCAAGAATGTGCTCTTTTTATGAGACTGTAAATATATTTTTGAGTCTTGGTCATAGGTATTTTCTACTTTTCAATAATCATTGTTACTATGATTTATGTACTATAAAGTTATTGGAGCTAAATTAAAATTCTGTTAAATGCGTCTGAAGGCAGTTATAAAGGTGAATACATTGTAAAAATTATTAGTAACATCAGATTATTTATTTACAGTCTCTTATATACCGCGCTATTCAGCATATATGGTAGATATACAGGTGAAAGAAGAGTAACATGTTGAAAATCCAGTTTAAATTTGGTGTTTTATTTATTTGTGTGTGCCATCAAGTCAATGCTGACTTCTGGCAACTCAGCAACTACTGGGTTTTCTTGGCAAGAAACGATCGTAAGTAGATTACCCTCCACTGTCTTGGAAGAAAGGCATGGCAAAGTGACTTGCCCAAGGCCACAAGAAGTGTCAATGGTAATTGAACCCTGGTCTCTTGGTCACCAGGCCACTGCTCTACTAGGCTACTCCTCCACTCCAAAAATGTTTTATTAGTTTTAAAATTTAGGGGCCTGTTTGCTCTAGTGTGCTAAGTAGTTAGAATGTGAATTAGCACACACTAATTTAGTGCAAAAGCACAGCAACTGCATGCTGTGTTATGGGATGGGAACTGGGTGGGTTATGGGCATGGACTGAACATTGAGTTCGTGTGTAGTGAAGTACCATGTACTAACTCACTTAGGCAGGTGTACTTACTGCCTCCTTGTGAGGTAAGTGCACTGGTGCTAATGTGGTCAAGAACCTTTCTGTATGATAACTACAGGGAGCATGCTGGGCACTTATCACATGTTTAATTTTTTTGCAGTTTGAGCACAGCGAGTGCCAGATTTTACCGCACTTTAATAAATGGATTCCTAAATGTGAGAACTTTAAAAATGTTCAGTGTGTGATTCATTCTTGTTATAGTATTGAACAAGTTACTACAGTAACAAATACCAGTGATTTGAAAGTTCTCTTTAGAAAACGTTTCTGAAGTTGACTGAATATTTAGGCTTTGAAGTTGTTATCCCATTGGTAAGATGCCATTATCTCCTACTTTTTCTGTTTTTTGTTTTGAATATGATCTGAAGTATAAAGTGTAGAGACAATTCTTTGACAACTATAATGATAATTCATACATTTGCAGTTTTATTTTAACATGTATAGCATGTGTTAATAGTACTGTCAAAAGATCATGTTCTTAATCTATTTTACTAATAATTATATGAGGGGTGTCCGATATTAAAGGTACAGGTGGCAATCATACCAGCTCTGCATGTGCAATAGTGACATCATATGCAGGATTACTTGTACTCGTAGTAGGAGAGTCTATAGCATTGTTTTTTTAACCACTCAAATTGTGAGTAGTTTTCGGGAAGCAAACAAACATGGGGTGTGTAATCACAGAGTATTCAAAGTTTGAGGTGTGTGGAGTTATCAGATTTTTGTAAGCTGAAGGAGTTGAACAGAGCGAAATTCATTGCAGATTAGAAGGCGTGTATGGCCCGAACGTTTTAAGCCTAAAAGAAGTCGGCGTCTGGTGTAACAAGGTTAAAGATGGCCGAACGGAGTTGAATGATCCGGAAAAGAATAGAAGCAGACCAAGGACCTCACACACGGATGACAACTGCGCAATTGTCGAACGTCTGATTAGGGAGGATTGTCACATTAAAGTTCGTGAAATTGCTGAAATGACTGGCAATCCTAAGAGTTCTGTTCATGAAATCATATGCGATCTCAACTACCGCAAGATCAAGAGGAATTGCAAGACACCGTTATGGACTACTTCAAGCAACTTGACACGCAACTGTACCATGAAGGGATGTTCAAACTAGTGTCACGCTGGGATAAATGTCTCAATGTTTGTTTATGGAGATTATGTGGAGAAGTAAGCAAAAGTATGTTGTTTTTGGTTGAATGTATTGAATAATTTTATTTAAATACAAATGTTAGTGTAATTTTGGCCTGTACCTTTAATATCGGACACCTCTCGTAGATATTGACTGTCCGTGCAGTTCATAGATAAGTAACTTCAGCCTCCAGCTACCTGGTTTTCTTTAAGGCTGCTGTAAATTATAATAGCATGCCATTTTAGAAACCTTTTATTTAATACTCTGCTTGTCGGGAGAAAACATCAGATGTGTCTTGGCTTCTGGATTTTGAAGACCTGTCTTATGTTGAATAAAGACTAGAACCATACAATAACCGATTTAGCAAACTTTGTAAATAGAAAGTAGTAGGATATAAAAATACTTGGTGGTAGTACTGTCCTCATGTTTTCTTGAGCAACACCTTTGTATGCTAATTTATTGAACATGTCCAGTCATTGGTGACTTGGTAGAACAGTAGCTCAGTAATGCAGATGTCTGTTGATAACGTCAAGGGGACCATTAAAATTTGTTTTATATTTGAATAGCAGGATGCACACAACTAAAAAGCCAATTCACAATGACCCAGGGCTGGGGACTCTTATTTCCAAGTGTGTACCATGCTTTAAATTGAGCATTTGAGAATGGAAAGGGCTTTATGCTTCTGAAAACCAAATATTGGCCTTTAGGTTAGACTCGGATCATTTGTCATAGGCAAAAAAAAAAAAAAGCAAATATACTCTTTGATTTCATAGGGCAGGCCTTAAGAAATTTTTCTGGAATCTAGGAGCCAGCTTAAAATTTTTTAGGAGTTGACCACCATGATCTAGGTCACAGTGCCGCTCCCCCCCCCCCCCCCCCCTCCAGCCAGGTGTATAGTGGCTCCTTTTTAAGGGATTTATTTACTGTGTTCCCCTATGGTAAAAGAGAGCTTAATATATCAAGCCCCTTAATGTGTCATTGCACAGTGCCAGCAGAAGGCAGTGATCTTTCTCTTCCTGCTCCTCCCACCACCCCAATGAACATGGTGTCAGAAGCTTATTGGTGACCCTTTATAGCTGCACCTGAGGCAGCCTTTTTTTGTTTCATGAAGCAAAAAAAGTCTTATAGCCCTCATATATCTGGACTTCACCCAGTCTTTCTCTCTCTTTCTCCCTGTTTACAGCTACAGTGAAAACATCATGCTGCTGACTTCCCCATTGCAATTCACTCTCTGCAAGCAGCTTCAGTTGTGCGGTGAAGGAAGTTTGGGTTGGTCTCATAGTTTCATGTCTCACAAGACATCAAACTGCTTTGTCTTAAATTTATTTAGCTAAATTTATATACCGCAAATCTAAAATTCTAAGCAGTTTATATATAAAAAAAAAAACAAGGCCAGTGAGGCTTTACATAGAACAAGGACTTAAAAGAAAATGTTACATAAAACTGATGACATAATTTAATTACCAGCTCTTAATATGTCTATTTAAGAAATGTTCCATATAAGGTGTGTTTTCAGTTTCCTTTTAAAGTCTAATAGATCATTAATGTTACAAAGTTCATATGGGAGCATGTTCCAAAGAATTGGAGAGAAGAAAGGTCTCCTTGATATTGCAAAACTATCCTTGTCGTAAGCTGGAGGCACATGGAGTGAGGAGCAGCGAGATAGCTGGGTTGTTAGCGTCAGTAGGAGTATACAACATACACCCGATGGTCCTCCTTGATGTTCTTCAGTTGATATGAGTTGCTGTTTGTTTGTATATTTGTCTTGTCTTGCACTTTGTTTACCCATAGGCTGTTTTGTCTTCCCCAATATGGGCCTATTACTCTTGCTATAATTTTTATGTTTTTAGTAACCTTATGCTTTTAAAATATTGGCCCTTTTGTTTGTTTTGTTATGTTCTGTCCATTTTATCTGTCTATGCTTTTATACTTTTACTCTCCTATCTTGCTTTGGCGTTCCTTTTCCTTATTTTTACATTGCCAACCTTTTATTGTACACCGCTTTATGTTTCGATGGAAAACGGTTTATCAAATTTTAAATAAAGATAAAGATAATGTCGTTGGCATATAAATGGTAAAGGATGTTGTGCTCCAATATGTTCGAGCACATTGGCTGAAAGAAAATGTTGAATAATAAAGAGGATAAGGCGAAACCTTGTGGGACATCTTGCAGCTGTGCGTAAGTGGATGATTTTTTTGGGGGGCCAATTTTGACCTGTAACTGTTGGTTTACAAGGTACTGTATTACTTAAACCATCCAAGAGTGGCATTTCTTAAGCCTAGAACATGAAGGCGTTGCATAAGTAAGTTATGAGGGACAGAGTCAAAGGACGCTCTGTCTTAGAAGCTGAGAACAAACCCTGAATTAGGTTTGTTTAAGCATGTTATAATGTTATCGGTTAGGGCTGCTAGTAGGGTTTCAACTCCGTGCTGCGGTCTGAAGCCATACTGCGAGTCGAGTGGGAAATCGGTATCAGTCTGGTCTTGGAGTTGAATTAAGATGGCCTTTTCTATTATCTTTGCCAAGAAGGGTAAGCTAGCAATAGGATGATACCAGCTAGGTTGTGCTGGATCCAATGCAGTGCCTTGATTGAGCGAACAGATGCCATTTTTAGATCAAGAGGCATGTATCCATGCAGCAATGAGAGATTAGTGATTTTAAGCAATGTTTTCATTAATTCCTTATGAGCAGCTTTAATCCAGCTGACTGGGCATGGATCCAAAGGGAAAATAATAGTATTGATTCCTAAAATGATTCTTTTGAGGTGTTCTTCAGCAATAGGTGTGAAGGAATTCCAAACTACCTGAGTACTAGTGATAGCAAGATTCTGCTGGGGTACAGAGGATTGCATTTGCTGAACTTGTGGACATGTTAGAGTTTTAAAGTGGTCAGCTAATATTTGTGGAGTTGGAGGCAGTTTTCAGTATTTTCTGGTTAATTGTACTAGTACTCAGGTAGTTTGGAATTCCTTTACACCTATTTCTGAAGAACACCTCAAAAGTAGCAGAATTTTGGTTCAGATGAGAAGCTGACAGTTAAGTATTTGAGGGAGGTCTATTTTCATAAAAAATATGGATTATATATTGCATGTGAATATGGAGAAGATCTTCTTTATCTTCATGCATTAATTTCCATGATGGACCCCTCTGCACTTAACGTAGTGGGGGAGAGTTGAAACTATGGTAGTTGCCTGCAGATAAACTGTATATTTGTGTATGATGCTGGTGCTTTTTCTGTGATAGGCAAACTTTGCAGTTCTGTGAGAGAAATGGCACACTAGGGATCTCCAAGTGGAAACTCAAGGCCTCAAAATTTAAGGGGGGAATGAGCTTACCTGACTCTCTTACGGATACCATCAGCCTTTCAGCTGAGATTTGCAGCCCTGCGGCTTAGGGATGAGTTGAAGGGAGAGATATTGGTGTCCTTGGTTGTTAGTAGAAAAGGCTTTGACTGCCCAAACTCCCTTGCCCTTTTAACAGTAACTCGGCTTCCAAAATCTTGTAAGGATTATATTGCAATTTCACTACGGTATCGAATAGAGAGATTGAGAACATTATCGCTTCTATCAATCCCAGCACAGCACCTAACGACCCCTGCCCAGCCAGCTGGATCAGAGAACTGCGACATGACCTAAGCCAAATCTTGAGCAAAATACTGAACCAGTCCTTTTTAACAAGCTCGTTCCCGCAGAGTCTGAAACACATCTCTATCAAGCCTCTACTGAAAAACAGCAGACTTGACCCATCCAAAGTTGAATCTTTTAGGCCAATCTCGAGCATCCCCCAGCTGGCAAAAATCATCGAAAAAGCTGCTCAACAACAAATCCAGCATCATATCGACACTGAAGCACCGCTAGATCCATCACAACATGGCTTCAGGAAGCACATGGAGTCGACACCCTCCTTACAACCCTATTCAATGACTTGGTCACAGGAATAAACAGCATCCAACAAGGATTTGTCCTCATCTTCCTGGACATCTCCGCCGCCTTCGACTCTGCGAGTCATGATATACTTCTACAACGCCTGAAAGAAAAGGGGATTCAAAGCACAGCATTAGAATGGTGTAAATCCTACCTGTCCAATAGGTGGCAACAAGTCAAAACAGGTCACGCATCCTCAGAACCATTCCTGCAGTCACAGGGGGTACCTCAAGGATCGTCCTTATCGGCACTGATGTTCAATATTTATATGCAGCCGATATGTGATTTGATCCGATCCTTCAACGTACAATGCCTGGCTTACGCAGATGACATCCTCCTCTACATGCCGTTCACAATTGACCAACCAGTGCTCTCCCCAATAATAAATTGCTTCGAAGCTGTAGCCGAGTGGTTGCTGACACAAAACCTATGGATCAATCATAGCAAAACTGATGTTCTTTTTGTCACGAGGAACCGTAAGTTCATACCTCCCCCATCACTACTTGTCAACAATGTAGAGTTGAAATCCAAACCCACAATCCGTTATCTCGGCATCACATTGGACCAGCACCTGGATATGACAACACATGTGAAGAACGTTACAAAGACTATATATCATACGATCAGAACGCTACGTCACCTCCGCCCCCTACTGGATTCCACCGACTACCGAACAACCTTCCAGGCATTAGTCCTCCCACACCTGGATTTCGCTAACATCATCCTCCACGGTCTCTCTCAATCAACTTTAAATCCGCTCCGCCTGGCTATGAATGCAGTTGCAAGAGTCCTCTCTGGAGCATCAAGATCTGACCACATAACGCCTATCATGAAAGATCTGCATTGGCTACCTTTACATGCCAGACTCCAATATAAGTCATTAGTCCTTACCTTCAAAGCCCTAAATAACTACCCCCCTACGCCAATCAGCAAGCTAATTCACGGCACCCTGGAAAATAGAAACAGGAGGCCTACTGCAATGAGCACCTTAATAGTCCCCAAGATGATGACGACGTGTACTAAGGCTACTTCCAACAGGGCCTTCTCTATATTCGCTCCTTTAAACTGGAATGCCCTTCCCCATGAAATCTGTGGCATCAAAAGCCTAATCCTATTCAGAAAAGCCTTGAAACACCATCTGTTCACAAAATGCTACCCAGAAGCCATCCCAGACAATCACACAACTGGCAAGCTTCCCACATGCCCCAGACGCCTTAGCACCTCAATACAACCAGAAAATGGTTGGCCTACATACCAGCCCACCTGCTAATCATCATACCTGTACCATTCACCCGAAAAAGCACATGCAATATCCAAACGAGTTTAGAGTATTGTATATAGTATCAAGTTAAATTGTACATAGTTCTCCCGGTTATCACATGTTTAATTTCCTGTTCATTGTAAACTCAATGTTGCCTGTATGCATTGTAGTATGTTTTTGTTCGATGTACACCGTGCTGATTATAATAGCGCGGTATAGAAGAAATGTTAAATATTGGTTTCCATTCTACCAAAATGGGCCTAGTAACCTTAAATAAGCTAATGGATACCTCCTGGAAAGAGTGTTTGAATTCCGTGGTAGAGTAATCCCATTTGGCAGGAGTGTAGTATCTGGGACCTGAGCCATATGATAGTAGATGGGGAAAATTGCTCTTTCGTAGAGTTACAGGAAAGGTATAGTTTATCAATAAGGCAACATGCAGTGGCTCTAGCTTTTTTAGTCTGCGGAAAAGCAGGCTTAAATTTTATGATGTCACCTGTCAGTTTGGTCGAGTAGCTTCTTTTAGTTATACAATTTTTAAGAGTGATTATGGAAAGCATGTGGAGCTTGCAAGAATATAGGAACAAGAAGCTGGGGTTGAATTTTAATCCTAGTAAATGGGCCTGTTACGGGTCGAAGGTGAATGGACCATCTTTGTCTGCTAGTCTGCTTCAGTCTGGTTTTTCCTGGTTCATAGGATCCTTTGTACTTTCATGAAAATGTGGTGTATCGGGGCACTTAACGTAGACTTGCGTTGGCACTGTGCAAATGAGGATGGCACACTTGATCATATTTTTTTTTTTCTTTCTTGCCCACAGATACAATCTTTTTGGCATGTGGTCTGGAGGATAATTACTTGTGTATTATCTTTTGAGGTAGACCTTTTGTTCAGATTAGTTGTTTTACATCTATAGTTCTAAAGGTATCATTGCCTTCAGTGAGTAAACAACTTCTGGATCTTTTGTGGAAAATCAAGTGACCTTAAGCAAGTGAAAGTGTGCCTTAGATTTAAATTGCCATTTTTGGTAGAATATAGTACTTACGTTGCATAAATTTGAATTGGCCACAGCAGAAAAGACAGGAAGGAAGCTTCAAGATGGTAAGATATGGAGACTACTTTAAGAATATCTGAAAAAGGATGATAAAAGGAGTGAAGGAGTAGCCTAATGGTTAGCACACTGACTTGGTAACCAAGAGACCAGGGTTCAATTCCCACTAGCATTCCTTGTGGCCTTGGGACAGTCACTTAACTCAGATTTTTGAGGCAATGAAGGGTTATCAATGTCGCTGTTTACATTGTAACTTAAACTTGGTAATGTATATTAAACTGCTTTGACTAAAATATCAAGTAATACATTTATTTAACAGTTTTTTTGTTTTGTTTTTTTAAAATAGAGCAATGTTCCTGGTTGGTTGAGGCCTCTGTTTATATTTCTTGGGCAATGTGTAACTGAGTAGCAATGGGGGGCCAGAGGGGATATGGAAATAGATTGGTTTGCTTGTAATTAATGTTTAAGTTAAAAAAAAAATTCAAAGCTTTGTCCAAGTTAGGTGACTTATATGAAGATTCAAAATAGTTAAATCCAGATTTTTCAGTGAGGGGAATCGGTGTTACTTCAGAGTTCATTTTTGAAATTTATGCTGAAGCACATTAAGAGAGATACCAGTTTCACTACATCTTTAGTTAACTTGAACTCTCACCCAGCATACTAAATTAACAGAGCCAAAACTAATTAATTTGCTGGATCAGCAAGTATGACTAGGATGATCGTCGGTGCATTGAGAAGAAATTATGCATAACATTTTTCTCAAACTGTATGGACAATTTGTAGTTAGCTTCTACTTTGATCACAGTTTGTAATACATTTCTCTTGCTTTTAAAGATGAACACTTTCATACTTGTTTGAAAACCTGGAGGCAGTGTGTATAATTTCATTTCTCATTGTGTAAGTAAGTGCCATGGAAGGTAGTTTTTAGTAATACATTTGTTCTCTACCTAATTGCTGAGATTAGAAAAGCCTTCATGTCAAGAACAAGGAAAAATGAACAATGCTATAATTGAAGAAGAATATTTAATTCCTTTATGCCTACAGATGGCAGATGACGTTTAAATTAGAATTCTACTTCTTTGTAACATTCTGAGTTGTAGACATAAAGATATTTACTATGCCATTGTGTATCTATACAGGGATAATATAATTACCGTAGTTTTTATATAAATTCAGAATTCAGTGTTGACTTATGTTCTATAATCAGTTATCCTAACAGTTTACATTATATAGTGCTAATTTTTACTTTTTATTTACAAAAATGTTATAAATATTAGAGACATTTTCCAAGTTTTTTTTCAATAGAGGGGGAGAACTGGGGAAGGAGGGATAAGAGCTAATCGCACTTGAGTAGCGATTATAATTAACGGCATATATGTTTGTTAAATATTTTACTTTTGAACAATTCTGAAGTAATCTGTTGCACAAAATGATTGCAAGATGGAGTATTATAAAAAAGAGCATACAATAAAATCTAGTTATGTAAAATAGGACATAGGCTATGACACTAGTTTGTTGTAATTTTTAAACATGATTAAAACTGTTTTTGTGAGGTAAACATTCACTCCATACAAATTGTCTTGATGAATTTTCATATTTTAAATACACACTGTTTTACATGCATCAAAATTCCCATTTTTCCTGATCTCAGATTTTCCCCACAAATGGTTTTTCTTCATTGGCCTTTTTTTTTTAAACTTGGTTACAAAAAAGTACTTTTAAACAAGGCATAACAGATTAAAACATAACAATTAGAAACAACAAATTTAGAGTCAAGATGAACACTGCAGCTGCACGCTTTTTTTTTTCCTTTTTATCTTTATGCAATTTTACATATGTCCAAGAAAGTTAACAAAAACATCCTTGTACAGAAATAGAGCAGCAACAGCAAAGAAACAAAAGAACTTAAAGCACAAGCAAAACATACCCTATTTGCTCAGCCTAGCCTACTAACATAGGGGGGAACCCAATCATAGAAAAAAGTTTTAACAAAGGATAAGAAAGCAAACTAGGCCAATATCCAGCACATTAATATTACGGCACAACTGGGGTGGAAGGCAAGCAGCTGGGAGGGCTCGAAAAAGATATAAGAAACAGTGAAATATCAATCTAAGTAATTGCAAGGGTGCTTCAAGAAAAAGAGCCCCCCCCCCCCTAGCTGGATAGATAGATATATATTCACATTCACAAACCACGAAACAAAAGATTCCTCTTGCGGAAAAAGAGCTTTAAAAGTCACTCTTTATCTGAAAGAAGAGTTACAGTTACAATCATCAATGTAGCTGGAGCCACAGGCTCCTCTCAATGATTCCAACAGTTCTGAAACGTTCAACACATTCATTTGTTGACCTTTCAGGGAAGCCACTTTCCTACCCGGAGGAAGATATAATAATTTCACCATTGGAGGGAGTGAGTCCTGAGAAACTGCTAAGAGATCCACCCAAGTACTCATTAAACATATCCCTTGCAATCATTGTAGAAACCCGTGGAAAATTAATTAATTGTAAGTTGTTTGCCCAGGACATATTTTCCAACTGTTCACCATCAACCGTAGCAAAGTTCTTAACAAACAACTCGGACTATCCTTCCAATTGGGCTATCACCTCGGTTTGAGCAGTCACAGTGGTGGCATTGAGTTTCTCAATCGTAGCAACATTACTAGTTTGTTTGACTGCTAGAGAGGATACTTGAGGCAATAAAACCTTCCCCAGCGAGACGATGGCATTCCATATAGATTCCAATGTGAAATTTACTGGTCGCACAAACGTAACAGAAGCGATATCACCTGCTTGGGTCGTTGCAGCCTCCATCTCTGCTGACGCAATACCACCTCTATGAGCAATGGTTTCTCCTACTGCCCACCTTCCACCTAGTGCCGCTGTAGGTTCAATGTGTTGAGTGAGTTGTTCCAGGGCTAGAGAACTTCTTGCCGGCACTGCCTCCGGACCTGGTCCTTGCTTCTCGAACACCTCTTGCTTGCCTGAGGAGAGTCCCTGCAACAGACTTCCTTTGGGGGACTGTTGAAAACAAGCTGCCTTCGACGCTGGCTGTAAATCAGGGAGAGAGATGGTAGCACCAAAGCAGATGCTGAACTCTTCGGTCCCAGCGAATCTGTAGCCAGACTGTCCTCGCCAGCTTTTGCTGGATATTGGGAGGGAGTGCACAAGATAAGAATCCAAAGGTCCAGAAGAAATGGGCGTAGAGGCAACAGCGACTTGCGAGAGCTGCAAACCCCTCAGCCTTACAATTCCTATGCATTGGAAAGCAACCACCTCGCCCAAGCCCAATGGGTGCCTGCAGCTGCACACTTTTTTTAAAGCATCCACAGTGTGTATAGACCACTGCAACCTTTCAAAATACGTGTTTAAACATTTTATTCCAATTTATGACAGGGTTGCGACTCTCTATCTGGGTCACTCTTGTAAATCTCCTACTCGGCACACTCTGTTCCTCTTCTATTCCCAGAAGTCACTCTCTCACTTAGCAAGCATGCTACCTCCTCCCAAAACTTGGAGAACTGGTCTCCATATGTGTCAGCTGCATCTACCAAAGACACAGCCTAATTTGCACTTCGTTAGCAGGCCATTTGGCCCTCTAATTCCTGCTCTTATACACCAGCAAGTATCACAGCTGCCTTCTTTCCTTTCCAGATTCATACACAGCAGACATGCCATTACCTCAGGACTGCAGACATGAATGACAAATAAACCTCCAATTATGTTTTTTATCTCTGTATCCTTCTGATATTGATTGGGGGGAGGGGGGGCAGTACTGCTGAAGATGACGACACCTTGCTTTTGCCCTGAACAGATAGGGCTAAACAAAGTAAAAGGTAGTGTGTCATTGGACCATGTGAAAGTAGAGGTCCTTGCAGGCCTACAGTGATGCTGTCAGGCATAGGCTAATACCTTTCTTCTTCTTGTCATCAAAGTGGGACAGAAGCAAGGAGGCAATCTCTACCTGTGTTGCCTCTTTTTTTCCTCGCATTTAGTAGTGGTGGACTGCACTTGATTTTGAGAGCAGCAAGTAGATCTTGCCAGTTTTCACGCCAAAACATAGGAGTTGAACTATGCTAGACTCAAACAAGTTGGGATGAAAACCCATTGGGGATGGTAATCGTCATGTTAGTAGAAGCCCTAGAGGACCAATTGGATCAGTACCGCAGTACATCTTCACATTCTTTAGATTTAAGTGATCAGAAGCTTCCGTTTTCTCAATTCTATGAATGTTGATTTGTAGGTATGCATGCGTACAAACAATTTGTGCACACTTTAAATTTTTACGCACCCACGCAAACTGAATGAACACTCATGAATAGTGGGGTGCATTGTTTATTAATGTTTAAGAAATATAACTTTGCCTTGAATGCATTTTAATTCCTTAATCTCATTGCAAGCAATGGTCATATTCTATAATAGAACGTGCATCTCTGTTTGTTCATTATTAATCATGACTTGGAACCATGTTTATTAAGCTGCACTGATTGTTTGTTAGTGTGGGCACTAAGCAGATGGTATGGGGCTATTGCTATGTTATCTGCCTAGCACACTACATGGAGGGACATGGATGAGATTGGGGCAGAAAGTGGGCATGTTGGGAGGTGATAACTAGCATATGGGATATTGCCGCTTGCTAGTTGTCATGACTGCCGATGGCAAGGCTGCATCTAATGCTACCAACAGCCTGAAGCACCCGCCCCCCCCCCCTCCCCCTTCAGTATGAGACTACCTCTAGGGGTCAATACCGTGAGACCGGTGCTATTTTGAGAGCATCAAAGGAGCAGAGGAAGACTGCTCCTGCCCCATTCACCACTTGGACCTCCAATAACCCCTGGGAAAGACCAGGAGGTTGGCAGGTTGGGAGGAGGCCTGATTGGTAGGGGGGGCTCTTTATGTGGAATGCTATCTGGGAGGAAGGTGGTGCTGAAGGGGAGGATTTTTTGGGGGGGACTGGTCTTTAGGGAGCTGATATTCTCGCGCCCCTTCACAGTGGTGTTTCGGTGGGGCGCATGTAGCCTGCCTTGGTGAAGAACACTGCAGTTTAATAAACATACCCCTTTATAAATGTTATCTATTTTTGTATTAATGTGAGAAACTAGGTTACATTCAAACATTAAATTTGCTTGACACTGTTTTTCTCTTTCTCTAAAAAATGATAGGGCGCTCTGTAACCTATGCCTGATGATATAAGCAGTTTATTGGCCAGTAGTGACCTTGTAAAAATTCAGCAAGTAAATTAAGACTGCAGCTTATGCTTCCTTATCGTCACTCCAGTCCAGTCCCTTCTGGGTTGCGCAACCCTTCCAGCAGCTTGGAGGCTGAGCCCATCCTTTTTGAGGATGGTGCGGTATAAATACCACTGGAACCACCCACAGATCCCAGTAATCTCAGCCTCCAAGCAGCTGGATGGTTCCGTAAGCCAAGAGCTTACTGGAGTCTTCCTTTAATTCATTTATTCATCTATTCATTTATTTTCTTGTTTTACTTTAGTTCTTTAATTTGCCTTAATTTACTCAGGTTTTTTTATTGAGATCCTATTAGGCTTCTGCCCCTTTAAATCTTTCCCTCCCTCCTCTCGGTGCCCGAGCTCCCAGCCCGAAGGAGGAGGTTTACCGGCTGCATCGAGGAGGACCGGATAGCCTCTTTTCTCCTGCCAGCTCAGCCGGTACCCCGCGGACCTTCTGCTAAGCCTGCCCTGCCTCGCGCCGAAGCCCTCCACGTGGCTGAGCGCTTGAGGCACGCCACGTTCTCTCTCCCACGGTCTCTGGTTTGGCACAGCAGCCCCCGGGGCATCGGAGGTTGGAGACTGCTCCGGGGCTCAAAATACAGCGCCAAATCAGGCGGCGGGCTCAAGGCTTGACCGGCGGCGTGTGCAGAGCCGCCGACCACCAGTTACTTCTCCATGGGGCTGCGGCCTACCACTTGCAACACACGGAGGCAGTCATGACTTCCTCAGAGCAACGCGCGGATTAGGAGTCATCAAACAGCAAGTACTAGGGAGCGATTTCGCTGGTTTTCCATAGCCTAAATTTAATCTTACTTAATTTAATTTATTTAATTTATTCCGTTTTTGGTTTTGGGGTGTTTAAATCCTTGCGGGGGGGTGGGGGTTAGCAGATTGGGAGAGGAGAGAGTGCGTTGGTCTCTGAGTGGCTTGCTGGAATCACTGCAAAGTTTAAATTTTAAATTATTGTAAAGTCTGCATTTTTATTTATTCCAGCACTAGTGCTAAAGTTTGCCATCGAAAGGGTCATGACTGGCAAACCACGGTGCCCGTCCTGTGGCACTCGTAGAGGTACTTCCTCAGAATCAGGGATCTGCAGGGGTTGTGCCTCAGAGGCTGCTTCTGTGGAACAAAGAATCCACTTGTCCATGGCCCAAACTTCTCAAGGGTCAGGAGACCCTCAGGAGGTTGAGAGGGTCCCATTCCCCTCCGCCTTCTTCCTCGGATCTGCCCGTTCCTCCTCTGGCCCTCCCCTCCTCGGCAGGTGGGGAGGAGGGTGCCTGGGGCCTCTTCTCTCCTGATTTCGTGCTGTTACTGCACAAGGCCTATTGTATGCGCAAGCAGGGGCTTGGAGCGGGAGAGCCGAGCCCGGCTAAAGTAGGAGGGTTGACCAGGCCCTCGAAGGCAAGCACTCAGGATTCCGGGGGCCCACTCAAGCGCGCAAGGCTGGAAAGCGAGGGGCTTCTCACATCCATGTCTCATGACTTTCCGGAAGAGGAGGTCTCAGACAAAGAATTAGGTGATGATGATGAGCTAGAAGAGGGAGAGATCCCAGAGGAAGATCAATCCCGCATAGTTCGAGTTTTTCGACGAGAGGAGCTCCCAGCGTTGATCAATGAGTCCCTGAAAGTGCTCAATGTGGCCTCGGACACTCCTGCAGAGGAGGAAGTATTGGAGGATCCTTTAATCCAAGCCATGAGAAGGTCTCAAAGCTTTTCCGGTTCACAGGGTGGTGCGTCAGATGATCCAGGAGGAATGGGATCAACCAGAGTCAAGTTTGAGGGGGGTACGCTCTATGACTCGCCTATACCCGTTACCGGATCCGGACAAAGAACTGCTGAGGTCGCCCAGAGTGTATGCAGCGGTATCAGCAGTGACAAAGAAGACGACTATCCCGGTCGAGGGTAGCGCTGCTCTGAGGGATTCGCAAGATAAAAAATTGGATACGTTGCTGAAGCAAGCCTTTGATGTTAGTGCTCTCACCTTACAGGCCTCGGTGTCGGGGGCTTGGGTGGCTCGGGCCTGTTTGAGATGGTCACAGCAACTCCAGCTTCCGGAGGGTTCCTCAGGGGACGCGCAGGCTATCACAGCTAGGTTGGAGTCCGGGGCTGCCTACCTGGCGGATAGTCAGTAGGCGGGGACCGAAAGAAGGGTCACCGGAAGACTGCTGCATCCCATCCAGCTCCTGACGGCGCACTCAAACACACCCATCCAGCCACAAACAGCAACGCCGGTCAGTATCCCTGAACTAGTTCATGCTAATCTGCCAAGATCACATTTGAACAGCACTAAATAACACAACCCTTTCGATGAACTATCATTAGACCACTGTAACTCACAAAGTCACCTGCTAGCCTCTTAATATATGTTGTATCATCTCAGTATTGCAAGTTTGCCAGCTTAAATGTCAATATAATCTGCCAGTCTGTAATGTTTACTGTATCATCTTAATATTTCACTTCTCATCAAAGATAGTCTATATCATAGCATGCAAACTGTTCTTGCTCAATTGTGCATCCTTGTATAACTGCTCTTACATTCTGAAGAATCTCATCACTGTACTGTGTCTCATATCTGCACTTTACTACCCCAATATTGCACTCCACCACTGCATAGCCACAGTGTATCACGCACAATCCAAAATCTCAGAATGGCACTCCAGGTCGCTGTCATTCTTAGCTTCTACCTTCTCACCCACTGGCTTGGAACCTCTCAAGCCCTCTACACGTCGCATAGCAGGATTCCAGTACTGAACAGCCATGGAAAAAGATGGAACGGTCCTCCATACTCCAACCCAGGAAGCGAGGCGCACACGCGCCACTCCCACCTAATACATGTAGCACTCCAGCTAACCAAAACACCCAGACAGGAAAAGCCTTTGCAATGCCGACCCCTAAAATGTGCCATCATCAACGCACGCTCCATTCGCAAAAAATGGCCTGTTATCCTAGACTCTATCTCCTTTTATGACCTTGAAATTCTTATGATTACGGAAACATGGCTATCTTCAGAAGACAACGTCCTCCTCCACCAACTTCTACCCCCCAATTTCTCCATACATACAAAACATCGGGAAAACAAAAAAGGAGGAGGGGTGCTCATAATATCTAAATCAGACCTCAATTTCCACATCGTGGACGCCTCAAGCACAAACAGCTTGGACATCCTCTCCGTCGCAAACCAACAATGCTCCCTCAACCTGTTGTATAGAACACCATCTTCTTCTCCAGATGACCTTCCGACCATTGTTGACCTTGCAGCTAACACCCTCTCTCCCAAGAAACCAAATTGGATAATGGGTGATTTCAATCTCCCTTCTTTACCCCAAAGCCACGCAAATGCATTCCTTGAGGCAATGGAAGACCTGGGGCTCAAACAAATCATCAATGAGCCCACACACAAAGGGGAACATTCTTGACATGGTATTTGTTCCACAACCAGTCATGGCCCAAAACCACAATCCTCCAGTATCAGTCATAGATGTACCCTGGTCCGACCACAAATTGATCATTATCCAGATACCCATCAACAATGACCAGCTGAACAGAAGCCAACCTACAAACAACACCTCTCGATCTGCCACTAGATGCTTTCGCCCCTTCGATAGGGTACTCATCCTTGCCGAGACCCCACCACTCCTCAACAAAATCACACCGGATCTTGATGAACTAATCTCTCATTGGAACTCCAGCCTGCTAGCCATCTCACAACACTCAAACCCTAAGAATTCAGCAAGGACAAAAAGAAGCTCCGCCCCATGGTTCTCATCTGAGTTGCGATCTTCTCTCACACAACTACGTAGACTTGAACGCCGCTCGCGATCAACTGATGATCAGACCGCTTACCGAACACACCTTGCAATACATCGAGATACAATCACTACTAAAATGAGACAATATCATACTGACACCCTAAAGAGGTCTCTGAATAAACCACGTGACCTCTTCAATTTGGTCAAATCCCTCTCAAAGGAACCATCTCCCGAACAACATAGCGAGATTCACCCGCAAAAATTCGCTGATTATCTGCAATCCAAGATTGTGCAAACCAACAAGGTCTCAGCAGTCACATATCAAGAACCGACGGGCCTATCCCCACTCAACATTCTCTCCACACCATCCACTAAATCTATCGAGGACACCATAGCATCTCTCAACACCTCCACTGCACAGACTGACCCATGTCCAGCTTTTTGGATCAAGGAACTACGTGATGTGTTCAGTCCTGTCATCGCAAATATAATGAGGATCTCCTTCACAACAGAATACTTTCCACACTTCACTCAAGCAGACCTCCATTAGACCACTATTGAAAACCCCCAAACTTGACCCCCAAAGAGTTGACTCGTACTGACCAATAGCCAGCATCCCTCTCTTAGCCAAAATAATTGAGAAAGAGGCACAACGGCAAATCCAGGACCACATAGATGCCGCTGCTCCCTTAGACAGCTGTCAACATGGGTTCAGAGAACATCATGGGGTTGAGACACTACTCACTGGTCTATTCAATGACATCATCACAGGAATTGATAACATCCGTCAAGGTTTTGTGCTCATCTTCCTAGACATCGCCGCGGCTTTTGACTCCGTGAGTCACGAAATACTCCTCGGAAGATTGAGAGAAAAAGGCGTATGCAACAGTGCGCTAGGATGGTGTAAATCCTATCTGGATGGTAGATGGCAATATGTGAAGTCTGGATTAGAAGAGTCGATACATTTCCATCAAAAGCAAGGAGTACCCCAAGGCTCCTCGTTATCCTCCTTACTCTTCAATATTTACATGCAGCCCATCTGCAATATCATAAGATCATTCAATGTGAACTGCTTGATATATGCAGACGACATTCTCTTATACATGCCTTTCTCCACAACTCACATGGACCTGACCCCACTCACGGATTGCTTCAATGCAGTTTCAACATGGCTCCAGTCACAGAACCTACGCATTCAACATAAAAAAACAGAGGTGCTATTCATCACCAGAGACCCCAACTTTACTCCGCCATCCCACGTCAGTGTCAAGGAAGCTGACCTGCAAACTAAAGATGCAAGAAAATACCTGGGAGTTACGATGGATCAACGCCTGGATATGAAACGCCACATAACCAATATAGTCAAAGCTGTCTATTTTAAAATCCGTTCACTCAAGCACCTACGCTCCCTGTTGGACCCAGATGATTTCCGAACCATATATCAAGCACTGATCCTGCCACATTTTGATTTTGCAAATGCCATCTTACAAGGGCTCCCCCAATCCACCCTCACCCCCTTACAGTTGGCCATGAACGCTGCAGCCAGGGTCATCTACGGAGCAACCAGAAGCTACCACGTGACTCCCATTCTCAAACAGCTACACTGGCTACCTATTCATGGGAGAATCACCTTCAAAACACTTCTATTAGCTTTCAAGGCAATCAAAGGTATTTCCTCCGCCTCATTCACACATCTTATCCACATTGTACCCCCAACAGATCCAGAAGAGCAACAGCTGTCAACCTGCTAATCACACCAAAGGCATCGGCAAAATGCAACAAGACAACCACAAACAGGGCGTGCAGTTTATATATCCCCAAATGCTGGAATGCACTACCCCCTGACATTAGGGCCATAACCAATCTATATCAGTTCAGGAAGGCACTCAAAACCCACCTCTTCCTCCAATACTTCCCAGCCAGCAATTAAACCTAGATACCCCTCTCAATAAATGACCCACGCTAGACCCCTCTAGAAATGCCCTCATACTCATTTTCTGATTTTTACCTATCCTTGCTGTGTAAATAGCTTATGTACATAGTTTACCCTGTTATCCAAGTTTGTATCCCTGTTCGATGTAAAACCTGACAACTTGTCGTTATGGTAGTTATGTTATGATGTAAACCGCGCTGATACCGAATAGCGCGGTATATAAGAAACTGTAATAAATAAACTGTAATAAAATCAGGAGCTTAGCTAAGAACATGGCCTCTGTGGTAGTAGCTAGGCGGTATCTGTGGCTACGGAATTGGGCAGCCGATGCCTCCTCAAAGGCGCGCCTGAGTCGCCTTCCCTTTAAGGGGAAACTATTATTTGGAGAAGACTTAGATAAGTTGGTAAAGGACCTGGGCGAATCTAAGGGAGGCAGGCTTCCGGAGGACAGACCGAAACAAAGTTGTTCTATAGCTCCTATGCGGAACCAGCCAAGGGATCCTCGGAGGTTTCGCCCTGCCAGATCGAACCCCTTTCCTAGGGGCCGTTTCCCTTCAAGGGGTCCAAGCTTCAGAGGGTTTCGAGGAGCGGGTAGAGGTTTCGGGGTGTCTCCCTCCTCCACGGGACCTAGAAAAACACAATGAGATAACGGGGGTCCAGGCAGGCGGTCTGTTGGTGGGGGGGCGTTTAAGGCAGTTTCTCCCCGCCTGGTCCCGGGTCACGGCCGATCAGTGGGTCCTGGATGTGATCCGAGAGGGTTATGCTCTCGAATTTGCAAAGCAAATACTTCCAGCCTTTATTCAGTCTCCCTGCGGATCTCCAGGAAAGAGGGCGGCGATAGAGGTCACGCTTTCAAGGCTCATAGCGCTCGGAGCGGTGGTCATGGTTCCGGTAGACCAATGCGGCACCGGTCGATACTCAATCTATTTTGTGGTACCAAAGAAGGAAGGATCCTTTTGCCCGATCCTAGATCTGAAGCAAGTCAATCGCTGTCTCAAAGTTCCTCACTTCCGAATGGAAACCCTAAAGTCGGTCGTCGTGGCTGTAAAGAAGCGGAGAGTTCCTGACATCTTTGGATTTGACGGAAGCCTATTTGCATATTCTGGTACGAAGGTCCCATCAACAGTTTCTGAGATTCGCGGTGCCAAGAGGTAATTTTCAGTTCCAGGCGCTGCCCTTCGGTCTAGCCACAGCCCCCCGGACTTTCACCAAAGTAATGGTGGTGGTAGCTGCGGCTCTGCGAAAAGAGGGAATTCTGGTACATCCCTACCTGGACGATTGGCTGATACGGGCGAAGTCAGAAGCGGAGAGTCGCACTGCTACAGCCAGAGTGGTAGAAGTCGTGGAGGAGTTAGGGTGGGTCATCAATCGGACAAAGAGCAGCTTGATTCCCACTCAGGAGCTCGAGTATCTCGGAGCAAGGTTCGACACCAGAAGAGGAAGAGTGTTTTTTTTTTTTTTTTTTTCTTTCTCTCCAGGAAGAGGTCAAGGGACCTAAGGATTCTCGTTTCGCAGTTCCTGAGCAGGCGAAACACTACTGCATGGCATTACCTTCAATTGCTGGGAACCATGGCAGCAGCAATAGAGGTGGTGCTGTGGGCCAGGGCTCATATGCGGCCTCTGCAACGGGCCTTGTTACGTCATTGGTCTCATCAGTATCATCCTTTGTCCCTGCGGCTGACCTGCCCTCCTCGAACCAAGAAGGCCCTCAAGTGGTGGCTCTGCCCAAGGAACCTGGATTGCGGGATGCCTCTCGAAACCCCGCAGTGGATACTGCTGATGACGGATGCCAGTCTGACAGGCTGGGGGGCTCATTGCGAGGGGCAGTTCGCCCAGGGTTGCTGGACTGCGGTGGAGGCTCAGTGGTCCATCAACAGGCTGGAATTGCGGGCGGTAGCTTTAGCGCTCAGAGCTCTCAAGCATCTAGTTCGACTGAAAGCAATTCGTGTCCTCTCCGACAATGTCACCGAGGTGGCCTATATCATCCGCCAGGGGGGAACAAGCAGTCCCTCTCTGGAGAAGGAAGCCGACAGCCTGTTACATTGGGCCGCAGCTCATCTGGCAGCTCTTTCAGCGCAGCACGTGGCCGGAACGGACAACGTCACGGCCGATTACCTCAGCAGGTTCAAGATCGACCACGGGGATTGGGAGCTAGCGCAAGAGGTCTTCGACCAGATAGTAGCCCTTTGGGGTCCCCCCAATCATGGATCTTATGGCACGGTATGCTACAGCCAAGGCGAGCCAATTTTTCAGTCGCAGGAAGGAAAGCATGTCCAAAGGCTTAGATGCCCTGGTTCAGAGGTGGCCGTCGGAGGGACTCCTATGTGTTCCCTCCATGGGCTCTCATCGGAAGGGTTCTGCAGCGGGTAGAAGCCCACCAAGGCTTGGTAATCCTCATAGCTCCGGATTGGCCTTGCCGGCCGTGGTATGCAGACCTAGTGAGGTTAATGGCCGATCGGCCTTGGCGTCTCCCCTGCAGAAAGGATCTGTTGAGACAGGGGCCTGTCCAGATGCCTCACGTGGATCGATTCTCGCTTACGGCCTGGCTATTGAAAGGGCGCGGCTCCGGAAGCGGGGTTATTCGGGATCAGTAATTTCAACTTTGAGCGCACGAAAACGCTCAACCTGTCTTTCCTATGTGAGTTTGGCGCATTTTTGAATCATGGTGCGAGGAGCACCGAAAGAAGGCCTTTTCGGCCTTTATCCCGGAGATCCTGGAGTTTTTGCAAGCAGGTTTCGACAAAGGCCTAGTGTCCAGCTCCTTACGAGTTCATTTGGCAGCTATCTCTTGTTATAGAGGTAAGATCTGCGGGAAATCCTTAGGGGCCCACGCAGATGTGGCCAGGTTTCTAAGAGCGGTTAGGCGGCTGCGTCCCCAGCAAAGATCGGTGATCCCTCCTTGGGATCTCAACCTAGTATTAAATGCCTTGACCAGAGAGCCTTTTGAGCCAGCTAAGAAAGCCTCCTTGAAAGATCTGACGGTCTTCTTGGTTGCTATTTGCTCGGCCAGGCGTGTCTCCAAACTTCAAGCACTGTCCTCTCAGCCCCCCTTTCTTTCCTTTTTCAGGGACAAGGTGGTTTTGCGGACGGTCCCATCTTTCTTGCCCAAGGTCGTCTCCCCGTTTCATGTGAACCAGTCAGTCTCGCTTCCGTCCTTCTCAGGAGGGCATGAGAGAGAGGACGAGAAGCTAAGTCTCCTGGACGTGCAGAGAGTGCTGAAGCGTTACCTCTCCCGCACGGCGCCATTTCAAAAGTCTGAACATTTATTCATTCAATTTGGTGGACCGCACAAGGGGGAGGTGGCGGCCAAGGCTTCCATCTCTAGGTGGATCAGGGAGGCTATTGCTGCCGCCTATATCTTGAAGGGGAAGCAGGTTCCAGGAGGACTGCGCGCTCATTCAACTCGGGCGCAGGCAACCTCCTGGGCAGAGTATAACTTGGTCCCGCCGCTAGACATTTGCAGAGCGGCTTCCTGGACGTCGCTGCATACCTTTACCAAACACTACAGGCTGGATATTCAGGGAGCAGCTGATGCTCGGTTTGGGGATGCAGTGCTTCGGTCCGGAATAGCGAACCCCACCCGGGCTTGAACTGCTCTGTTACATCCCAGAAGTAAAGGGACTGGACTGGAGTGACGATAAGGAAGAAGTAATTAGTCCTTACTGGCTAATTATTGTTCCTGAAGGAACGACAGTCCAGTCCCTGATCCCACCCAGGTTCTTCAATGGACAGTTTCCCCGTGGGAAGGAAAAGAACAGCGGACCGATTGGCAGAACCGAAGCGGGAGGGTCTCTTGCACGGGTCCTACAGACCAGGTATGGGGGAAGGCTATGGCAAGCTCAGGTAAGCCGCCTCCTCTCCTCTACACCCCCTTTTTTCCCCCTTACCTCCTACAGTTTAAAAAAAAAATTGTGGTTGTTTATAGGACATTAATTGGTTTTCCGTTAAGTCTGCTTTTTCATTAGATTACTGGGATCTGTGGGTGGTACCAGTGGTATTTATACGGCACTATCCTCAAAAAGGATGGGCTCAGCCTCCAAGCTGCTGGAAGGGTTGCGCAACCCAGAAGTAAAGGGACTGGACTGTCGTTCCTTCAGGAACAATAATTAGCTGGTAAGGACTAATTACTTCTTCTGTGCTGCAGAGCCACTGACAAACTACTTGTGAATTTTTTTTTTCTGTTTTCCACTCTCCCATTAATGAATTATAGCAGTCTTTGCCAATACAAATGAGATCCTGAAGGCTTCATATGACTTTACAGAATATAGTTCTTAAAATGTTACAGTGGTGTAAGTTAACAACAACAGGTTTTTTTTCCTTATTTGACCTTGGAGTCTTGAAGAATGCCTATCTTTTTCTTGAATACGTTTCTGCTTCTCTTTGATTGTAAAGGCATCAGCAAGACGCACAAATACAACGAACAAGGACAAGGGTAAAACTAAGGTGAAATGGCAATAGTGTATAATGGTGTTAAACTGGAGAATAAGGGAGTCAGGATCCAAAAGCAGTCTTGGGTTGGTTTTTAGCTTTGGGCTTGAATAGGACCAGAAATGGAGCCTGATGTACCAACTCAGGTAGCCTGTTCCAGGCATATGGTGCAACAAGGTGGAATGAACAAAGTCTGGAGTTGGCAGGCTGTCACTTGCCATCTCTTTTGTTTGGCAGTTACATTTCTGCCATACACCAGTGGGGAACTGTGGGCACTCTCAAAACAAAACAAAAATCGAAACTGGGACAAGAAAAGAAGGAAGCAACATGATTTGTAAAAAAATTTTAAAAATGGTCTCTTAAAAAATTCAGATCAATAAACAAGGGAAAACATGTAGCAGATGCACAAATACAGCAGGATATATAAAGTCTTACTTAAGGAACCATAAATTGATACAAATCTAACATGGGAATGGTTATGGAGAGATGAACTTAAACATAAGGATGGAAGTGGACTACAGGTGAGATGGTTAATAGCATAGGAAAAAAATGATACAAAAAAAAAAAAAAAAGGAATCGCAGATCTTGACACTAACACACCGATGAGAGAATGTTTGTGCAGAGAGAGGCACAGTAAGGTAGCATGGCTCATCCACTGGAAGTGGTTTAAACACTAACGGGTATGTTTACTAAAACGTCTTAATGTTACCGGTGTTAGTTGCTGTCTTACTGTGACGAATGCCATATAAGGTTGTGGGCGTTCCAGTCTTAAGGTAGCATTTCAGGTTATCGTGCGATAAAGTCCATTATCGTGCGATAGAGGGAGCCGTGGCACTTAACGCGCGTTAGCCTTAATTAAGCACGTTGACCTGCCATCACAGCAACAGAGGTGTAGCACACTGATTAATACATTGACTGCTGATACAGTGGTCATGAGTTTTGATCCCTCAGTGGGCTCAGTTAAAAGACTGTCTGAGGCAATCCCTTCTCCTGCTTGTAACAGTCAGACACATCCCAACAATTTGCACTGCCAGCCAAAAAAGCCTCACCCCAGTGCTGCAGCCTAATGCTCCTTTTAGGGCGCACCAGAAGGCACATCATAAAGCACCACGTTATCCAAGGCAGGTCATAATGTGCCCCAGAGGGCGGCAGGAAAGGTTGGCACCCTCCAAGGCAGCATATAAGGCGCCCCATAAGCTGGCCAAACCTAAGGTGCCGTGAAAGATGCCCCAGG
The DNA here is from genome assembly GCA_033557465.1 of Ichthyophis bannanicus. Taxonomy (NCBI): domain Eukaryota; kingdom Metazoa; phylum Chordata; class Amphibia; order Gymnophiona; family Ichthyophiidae; genus Ichthyophis; species Ichthyophis bannanicus. Next base: position 555,045,046 of record CM066033.1, read on the forward strand.
GATGCCAAGGTGACACAGGAGATGGTGCCCAGGGGCACAGAGGTGCCCCAAAGTCACAAGCATTAAATGTATGGCTCAAACACAGATGTAACCATAACACTGCACAGAGCACCAAGGAAAGGCAATGAACAAGTGATGGAAGGAAGTAGATGACGAAGCTCATGGACCAGCCAAATCTGCGTGCAGCCCATGTGGTAGCAGGTAAAGTGGACAAACATATCGAGGGCAGCTGTACCGATGTACAGGGTGATGGCAGTGTACAGTGCAACAATGCCATTGTGTGGCAGGGGATGGGGATACGTGTCCACCAGAGGAGGTAGAGATGGCAGGATAAGTGCAATGACAGGAGGGATCATTCACTTTGTAGGGGGAGAGAGCATAGACCCTTCCAAACATGATATCTTAATTTTTACGCTTTGTCAGTAGTGTTGCTTTATGTTTGTTATTAATATCACTATTGGCCAGCTTGGTTATTGGGATTTTAAATGTGGTTCTGGTCATTTTATATGTTTATTTGCCTTTTTGGTTCCTGCACATGTATCACTACTATCACTTTTCTGGGTTTCCCTGCCTTTGCTACACATTGCTGACCTAAATGGTTTCTCTTTCCTTCAAATGTGCCTAACGCGAGGGTTTCACTAGCGTTTTCAGACCCGGATTTCACAGCGTTAGTGTGCCTGGAGCTCTCCCCGCCCACTCTTCGCCCATTGACCCTTCTCTCTGCCCTCTGGGAAGCCTTACTCCACCCTTCAGACCCAGCTTTCACTGTCTTAACGGTGGTATTATCGCGCGATAACTGACCCTTGCCGCTGCCGCCGCGTTATCGAGCGACAAGGGTCAGTTATCGCACGATAATACCACCGCTGTGACGTTAAGACAGTTTAGTAAACATACCCCTAAGGATGTGAAATGAAAGTGACAATAGTGTGCCCTATTGCACTATTAAACAAAATATGAAGACAAAATGAACCCCCCCCCCCCCCAACAAAGAAATTTAGATTTTGTCTTCACAACTCTAGGACAGGGTACATAAGTTCAGTCCTCAAAGGCAGCAAACAAGCCAGGTTTTCAGGAAATCCCTAATGAATATGCATGAGACAAATGTGCATGTGTACTACTCCCATTGTATGCAAATTTATTATAACATAAATATATGAGTAAGATTATGCCATAGTAGGTCAGACCATGGGTCCATCAAGCCCAGTATCCCGTTTCTAACAGCGACCAATCCAGGTCACAATTACCTGTCAGTTTCCCCAAAAGATACACAAATTCCACATTATGTTTCCTTGGGTAAACAGTGGATTTCCCTGGTCCTCTTTAATAATTGTTTATGGGCTTTTCCTCTAGGAACTTGCCCCAAACCACCTCCTTTTTTTTTTTTTTTTTTTTTTTTTTTTAACACAGCGACACTAGCAGCTTTTATTACATCCTCTGGTAATGAATTTCAGAGTTTGATTACACATTGAATGAAATATTTTCTCTGATTAGTCTTAAATGGATTACATTGTCGCTTCATTGCGTTGCCCTAGTATTTCTACTTTTTGAAGGAGTAAACAACCGTTTCTTATCATTCTTCCAGTCCAGTCCCGCACTTATGGGTAGTTTCCCTTGACCGGCAACTTTGAGACTTAGTATGTCATGATTTCATGACATCAGCATAGATAGGCAGTTGGCCCCTCCTTCCAGCCACAGTATTCAGTCTCCAAGCAGCTGGAGAAGGGCGATTCCATAAGTGGAGACTCACTGAAGGAACAAATAATAACAGTAAATTTTGCGTAGTGAATGTATTTTACCTACCTGGTATATAGGAGAGCTGGCCCTTTAACACAGGAAAAAAAAGGTTAAGGGCTTCTGTTAAGAGCAGCTTAGTCTGCTACTGGGAGGGAATAGCAGGCAGCAGGGTGAGCAGTGTGGTGGCTCTGGTCCTCCGGCGGGGGAGGAGGCGCGCTGCAGGGTACATCAGACTCCTCATCTGGTGCTCTTTCGTTGTCCGACTCTGCTGAAGCCGTGAAGGTCTACTGAGGGGCAGAACAGGAGACTCTGGGGGATTGCAACGACTGAAGACAGAGGCTCATTCTTATTCCTGGGGGTTGTCATTTGGCACACCTGGCACAGTGAGTAAATAGTATCGTGTGGCTGCAACAGCAGTTTCCCGTGCAGAGGGGGAAAAGCCGCCATTTAAAGGAAATTGGTCAGTGTTATTGACGGAGGCTCTGGGGTGCATGTTAGCTGCCGCAGGCCCTAACTTCGCGCGCTTTTTTTTTTTTGTTGTTGTTGTAGTGTGCTGTTGATTTGGAGACTTTTGCAGGAAGAGAGTTAGTTCCTCGGAAGGAATTTTTAAAAGAGGAAAGGCAAAAGTGAAGGGAAGAAAATGACGACAGTGTGAGAGGTGGCAGTGCTGCTGGAGATCAGTCAGCATGCCCTCCCGGGACCTGTGGCTCCCATAAGGGCATTGTCTCTGGCTTAGTTGTGAGGAGGAGGCTAGAATGGCCATTGAGGATAATGAGCAAACTACCAGGTTGGAGAGCTCTACAGGGAGTTCAGGGGCCCTGACCTTGACAGGGGTTCACTGTGCAGATAAGATGGGGGAAGTTGCTGTGTCTGACTTAGTGGGTCCCAAGAGTCTGCCATCACTGGTGCTGGAGCAAAGCCTAGGACCCCGAATCCCATTCGTCCACAGAGATGGAAGAGATTGGCGGGGGGGTTTTCACCAGAGTTTGTCGTCCTCCTGCATAAGGCCTTCTGTATGAGGCGGGGGGGGGGGGGACACAGTGATACACAGAGGAAGGCCTGTAAGTGAGGTGCATCTGACGCTCATTGGTGGGGCCAAAGGGGCACTTGTGAAGGAGATCAGATAGCGACATATTGGGAGGACCTTGGTTTAGTTCACTTGGAGGAGTTCAAGGACCTGGATGTGGAAACGGATGCCCCCGAAGATGCGGAGCTGGAGGAAGGTGAAAATCCACAAGGGGAGGAATCTTGCATTGTGCTGGCCTTCCACACAGAGGAGCTAGTGGCATTGATCACTCAGTCTGCCAAGGCTCAATATGGGGACAGGGTCCCTAAGGAGGAGCTGCTAGAGGAATCCTCTCTTACAAGCAGTCAGAAAGACGCAGATGGTTTTTCCCCTATACCGGGTAGTGAAGCAGATGATTCAGGATGAATGGGATGTCCCAGAGACAGGACTGAAGGGGACGTGGGCCATGGCCCATTTGTATCTGCTGCCAGAGGGGGAAAAGGAGTTGCTCCGCTATCCTAAGATCGATGCAGCCATTTTGGCGGTAACAAAGAAGACCACAATTCTGGTAGAGGGTGGTTCAGCCTTCAAAGATATGCAGGATTGGAAGTTGGAAATATTGCTCAAACAGGCATTTGATATTGATGCTCTGACACTGCAGGCATCCATCTGTGGAGCATTTGTAGTATGGGGTATGTCTGTGCTGGACGCCAGCTATTCTGGAATGCACGGGGACATCTGCACAGATTCCACCCCCCCCCCCCTACCTCCCAAGGCAGCCAAGTTAGTCAGGGGCAGCTTACTTGTCAGATGCCTTCTATGACCTAATTCACAGCATGTCCAAAGTATGGCCTCTGGCAGTGGCTCACTGCTACTTGTGGTTATGTAATTGGTTGGTAGATGTCTCTTCCAAATAGAGGCTCAGTAGGCTTCCCTTCAGGAGGAAGCTCCTATTCGAGGAGGACCTAGATAAACTGGTGAAGGACTTGGGAGTCAAAGGGCAGATGACTTCTCGAGGATAAGTAGAAGTTGGTTCACAACTCAACTCTGGCGAGAGGGCAGTCACGGGACTTCGGGTGTTTCTAAGCTGTCCGGTTTGCTTCCTACCAGAGGAGTTGCTTTCCTGCCAGGGGGCAGGCCTTTTTGGGGTTTAGAGGAGCAGGCAGGGGTTTCTATAACCCTCCCTCCTCGGCTGGCAAGAAAGCGCAGTGAGGCCATGCAGGTTCAGGACGACTTAGTTCCTGTGGGGGGTCAGCTGTGGGAATTCTATGCTGACTGGGCCAGGATCACGTTGAACCAATGGGTGCTGGAGATCATCAGAGAAGGTTATGCATTGGAGTTTGCTCGGCCTCTCACAGATGCCTTGTCAGATCTCCCTACAAGGAACCAAGAAAACTTGAGGCTGTCTGGTGCACGCTTCAACATCTTTGCCAGTTGCAAGTGGTGGAGGAGGTTCCAGCAGACCAATGTGGACAAAGTTGATACTCCATCCATTTTGTTCGGGGCATGTTTCCAAACAAGCAAGGGGCTGGTATCCTTGCTGGAGGACAGAAAGCACATGCTGTAGGGGCAGGTACAGCGATTCCTGCACATGGAGATTCCAACTGCCTGCAGTTGTTTGGGTTCCATGATGGTGTTGCTGGAAATGGTACCTTTTGGGCAAGGGCTCACATGAGGCTTTTACAGAAAGACCTGTTATGCAGATGGTCGGTGCAGTGCTATCGGCTGACAAAGCTATTACCCTTCCCAGGAGAAGTACGGAGGGCTCTTTGGTGGTGGTTGCAGGCAGACAAGTTAGCAGTAGGAATGCCGCTGGAAACGCTGCATTAGATCCCGGTGACGACCGACAGCAGGCTAGGGGGTGCACTGCAAATCCCAGATAACCAAGGGACTCTGGTCACTACGGGAGAATATGTGGTCCATCAACCGGTTGGAGGTGTGAGTAGTGTACCTGTCGCTGTGGAAGTTTCAGCCCTTCCTAGCCGTAAGGGGCAGTAAGAGTGTTCTCGGACAATGCCACCACAGTGGCTTACATTAATCGTCAGGGCAGCACAGGCAGGATATTTCTGTCCACTCCATTAATGGGCCAGAAAACCTGCTGACGATCTCTGTGTCGTGTGTAGCCGGGAAGGAGAACCTGGCAGCTAATTTCTCAGTAATGTCCACCTAGACCCTGGGGAGTGGTCTCAACAGGGAATTGTTTGCCCAACTGGAACAGCACTGGGGCCTTCCAGTCATTGATCTGATGGCAACCTTAAACTCCACAAAGGTGGATTGATTTTTACAGTTGGAGGCAGGAATGGATGTTGGAGGGCCTCGATGTGCTGGTGTAAATTTAGATGTCATCACGGATAAGGCCACCTTACTGGTTACCTTGGCACTAGAGTCAGATAAGTTTTTTATTCTTCGATTATATTTTAAGAATATCAATGTAGACTTTCTGGGCTCGAAAGTACGAGTATTTCCTGATGTCGCACGTAGTACGCAGTTGAGAAGGAAAAGCCTTTTGGCTCTTCGCCCCAGGGTTTTAGCCCTTGGGGCGACTTTTCAACTGAAATTTCCCGCCAAATGTTGTGTGGTGTATAAGCAGAAAGGTTATGTTTTCTTTGATTCCAGACAGCTTATTGATTTCTTATTAGCTAGGGAGGAAGTTATTGTTGAAGTAGTTAAACCAGCCCATACGGCTGACATGTAAGTCTGTACCTGTACGTTGGTTCTTTTTTGTTCTTTTGGTATAGGTATATTCTACCTTTGCCTGATGTTATATTGCCTAAGACGCCCCCTTTTTATTTCTTTTTGATTGAGGTCTAAATGATATGGCTGAGATGTTTTTTTTTTTCTTTGTGATCTGTTTAATGTTTGCAGTTTCTGATATACATCTGTCAGCCATTGTCTTCCATCATTCAAGTGTATTTTTACCTGGATGTAATATTGTATAATGTTATAAATTTAAAAACAAAAAAACAAAAAAAAAAAACTTTTTTATAATTAATTTTTAATATTTTTTATATATATGTATGGATTTCATGATGTTTGTTTTTTCTATTTAAGAGTAATTTATAAGTTTTCAATTTAAATGCTTGTTTTTTGTTATAGCACAATTTTGAAGACACACACTGTTTTAGTCCTTTTTGGTTAATTTATACAGTCTGTTGATTCAGGTATGTGTAATTTATATGTTTTTTAAATACATTATTTTTATGCTATATTATCAAATATTTATTGTTTGTTGAAACATTTATTATCCATCTACATATTTATATTTATACACTCATATATCCTATTTTTTATATATTTATATGTTTTTACTAATTGTACTGTTTAGGTGTCATATTTGTTATAGTACATTTTTGAAGACACACATTGTTTTAGTTCCTTTTGGTTAATTGATATAGTCTGTTGATTCAGGTATGTGTAATTTATATGTTTTTTAGATACAACATTAATTTTTTTATGAAATGTTTATCGTCTGTTGAAACATTTTATTATTTATTTATAAATTTATATTTATATTTTATTTAATTTTAATTGTACTGTTTTGTTTTTTTGTGTCGTTCTGCTGTTAGCCGTACTTATTTGTTCCACCATTTATATTTATATTCATATATTTATATTGATACAACCGTTTATTAGAAAAATGGTTTTAATTTGTTATTATTTTTACATTTAAAACTGTTTTAGTATGCATTCATTGATGTCCGTGGTTTTAGCCAGTTTTATTTTATTTCATTGTTTTTAAATAACTATTTTTGTTGTTTATTTTAATTTGTGTATTTGTCTTTAGCCATTTAGCCCCTGAAGAAGGGAATTCCGAAACACGGCCTGTGTCGGGCCTTTGGCTGATTTGACCAATAAAGATTTTCACACGTCCTCCTTTGCTATCCACGTTTCTTTGTTGGACAAGATTTCATCTGGGACATGGCAGCAGGACTGGCCATCAGAGTAGCCTCGGAGAAGGAACCGAGGGCAGAGGAATTGGAGATACTCCAGTACCTTCCAACGCCTAGGAAAGCGGCTACTTTACCGGTACATCGCATTTTACAAGATCTTATGCTCCACATGCGGGATGCTCCTCTCATGGTTCCACCTATCAGCAAGAGGCTCGATACCATGTACTGAGCTCCAGAGTGCCCAGGTTTCCAAAAGCCTCGGCTTCCACACCACTCAATGGTGGTGGAATAGGTGATGCACAGAATAAAGAGTTCAAAAACATCACTCTTCCATGCCTTTGGGTGTTGATTGCTTTCAGGCATGCATGTTGGCCTCTAGGATAAACTCTTACATGCTATACATGGGCATGTTTTCTAAAAAGTGTCCCCAGGGACCTGGAGACATTTGCACCCATGCTTCCTTATGATAAGCATTATGCATTCCAGACACTCATCAGGCAAGGTCAGAATACTTCAATTTTTTCTGACCAGGTGTCACCACCAGGTGGGCAGGCTGCCGCCTAGGGTTGCAGATCTGTGTCTGATGGTGATTAAGTAGTTGTGAACACGAATGGTTTAAGGAAAAATGATTTATTTCCCCTCCCGGGGTCGGATTCTTCAGGTAATATAACACAATACTCAAAACAAATAAGCCATACTTTCTGGCAAAACACAAAGGAAATTATAACAGCTTTTTCTTGCTTCTTAAAGTAAAGAGTAAACGTTAAACAGGCAAAACTCAGCACATAGCTTTCATATGTGTAAAACAGCCCTCTTCACTGATAGTGTTTTCCCTCCACACTATACAGCCTTTTGACTAGCAAAAAGACGTCACTTTATCAGAGAAAATCAATGTGCAGTCCATTGGGTCACTATCAAATGAACATTCACTGACTGTATCAATGACCATAGGCTCCTGCATACATTCAGAATTGTCCGAGTTCTCCTTGCCACAATACTTCTGCAAGTTCCTCTGTAACGTGCCGTCACAGAGTCTCTCTGCACAACTCCCTCTAGGGCTGGAATAACAGCTACCGTATTCCTCGGTGTTTGGGAGAGAGGGAAGCCACCATTCAGGGTTCTTAGAGTTTAATTCCTTCTGGCAGGTTCTACCCTTGGAACGCTTATAAGCTCTGGCTTCAGGCTTTGCAAAAGAATATTCTTCTCCCCTGTTAACACCAGGTTTAAACCTGCGGGGTTTTCTCTGAGGCTTAGGAACTGCTAATATATCTTCCTCAGACATGCACACATCTTCAGGGAAATACCTTTCTCTCTCTGGGGGTGTTAACTGCTCTCTCTTCAGCTCGGTGCTCAAATCCCTTGGCTGGGTGTTACTGCCCTGCCCCCACCTAGGATTTATCACACGAGGCTTCTCAGCGTTAACCCTGCAGGTATTTCTTTTATCAGCAAACTTTAACTTCCTACCAGAGACATTCTCCAGGCTACAGCTCTCAAATATATACTGTTTGTCTTTAGGCTTCCAATCACTCCAGTTGGAACGTTGCCTCTGAGCTCCAAACAGCTTGCAATCAGCAGAACACTTGCAACTGTTCTCTGACCTCACTGGCTGCTTTCTCCTGTAGTGCTCTGGGTAGTTTCTGTGGTGAACCCTTCCTGGTTCTGGCTCTGACTCACGTCCTGGGTCAGAGTCTGAAACTCCTCCTTCTTCCTCTAGACCAGCTGGTTCAGTTAGTTCAGCTAGTCCTCCTCGTTCTACCCGGTCTCCTCCTTCTAACTCTGTATTTCCTGCATAGCTCTTATAGTGGCTATTAGCTCTTCCCCTTTCCAGGTGCATGCTATTAGGAATTGGGGAATGTTTCTCAGCTGGGCTTATTTGCAAACCCCGTGGCTTGGTTTGTTTATGTCGCCCCTGACAACTGCTGCTCACATGGCCTGCCTGCCTGTCAGCTTCAAGACTAGAACTCAGTGAATCCTGTGTTTTTAAGGTAGGAAATGGAACTTCTTCATCACACATGGCATCCTTTGATGTCATTGAATCAACTAGCAGAGCTTCAGTCTGCATTGGGGTTTGAAGGATGGCCTGGTTACAGGCATCATATCTCAAACAGTAGGTCCAGGACAAGCTGACCAACATCCTATGTATGGAAGAAAACCTTTTTGGAAAAGGTTGAAGAGAAAAGGCTGGGGAGATTGAGACAGATGATCTCGACCTCAAGTGCCTTTCTAGAAAAACTACTGAGTCCTCCAAAAGGAAAGCTCTTCCCAAGAAACCTTTCTATTCTAAGAAGAGGAGATATTTACCTACCTACCTTCAACTGCTTACTAGCCTCTGCAGCGGCAGCAGCGTCTTCGCCAACCCATAAAGCCCAAAGCTCATAAATCTCAAACAGCAGCTCATGCACAACCTGCGCCTGGTTTTTGACTCCTTCCTAGAGAGCATTGCCATTCTGCCTCTGGAGGGTCCCCAGCTCCTCCACATTGCAAGCAGACTGTTCCTATGCTTACAGGTGGCATTTCATAACTTCAGAACAGTGGACTCTCAACATCGTCCAAAGGGGGGCATCTGCTTCACTTTGAGACCTTACCCTCTACCATCTTCACAGGGGACTATCCCACCCATCCCCTTCAAAGCACTCTCAAAAGAAGAGGTGTCTACCCTGTTATTCCAAGGTGCAATAGAAAACGTTCCTCCTCCTCAGGAAGGTATGGGCTTCTACTTTCCATATTTTTTCATTATAAAGAAAACAGGAGGATTCAGGCCCATCTTGGATTTCAGAGACCTGAACACTTTCCTGGTCTGAGAAAAATTCAAAATGATTTCTCTGGGAACTCTTCTTCCATACCTCCAGAGACAAAGATTGGCTATGTTCCCTAAACCTAAAGGAGGCGCATACACATTTACTGATCCATCCTCAGCACAGACAGTATCTGTGTTTCATCTTTCAGGAGAACCACTACCAATACTGGGTGCTGCCCTTTGGCTTAGCCACTGTACCCTGAGTATTCACAAAATGCATGGCAGTAGTCACTGTCTATCTCTGCATTTTGGAGGTCTTTATTTTCCCTTACTTAGACAACTGGTTAATCAGGGGAGACTCCCCTCAGGAGGTAAAATTCTCCCTTCATCGCACCATCACGGTGCTCCAACATCTGGGGTTTGTCCTAAACTTCCTACAGTCTCGCTGTGCTCCAACTCAACATCTGGAGTTCATCGGAGCATTCTTAGAAATTTAACAGGCCCTAGCTTTTCTTCCTCAAGATCACTGTGCCTGCCTCATTGAGCTGGCAAAAGGTATGCAACGGCAAAGCAGCGTAACCGAGAGATGCTATCTCTGTTGGGACACATGGCCTTCACGGTCCATGTCGTCCCCTATGCTCGCCTACACATGCAACAAGCCCAGTGAACTATGTCTCAATGGATGCAAGCAAAGGGGCGTCTCAGCGACGAGATCCTCAACAGTCTTTTCAGTGGTGGTGTTTGCCACAGAACCTACTTGGTGGGTCACCTTTTCAGATGCCTCCACCTCGATGCACCCTAGAGCACATGTGAATGACGTAACCACACAGGGACTGTGGACACAACAGGGATCTGCTTTGCAGATCAACCTGCTCAAACTACGGGCACTAACGAATGCTCTTCGGGTTTCTCAACCCCAATGTTTGGGGTCTTATCTTTAGTCAGGATGGACAACCAGGTTGCCATGTTCTATGTGAACAAACACGGGGGGACAGGATCCTATCCCCTATACAAGGAAGCGCTTCACCTCTGGTTCTTTGCTCTCGTGCACCGCATTCACCTCAGACTGTGTACCTCCTGGGCAAGCTCATTTGTCCTTGTGGACAGGCTAAGCCATATCCTTTGTCCACACCAGTGGACCCTACATCGGGAGATGGCTGCTTGGATTTTCCAACTGTGGGGAACCCCACTCAAATCTTTTTGCCACTCTGAAGAACATACACCTTCCACTCTTCTGTTCCAGGCTTCTGTCCCTGCACTGATAAGCCCCCGGACTCCTTCCTTCTCCATTGAGGATGGGGTCTGCTGTATGTACTTCCTCCCATCCCCTTGATACCCAAAATGCTGTTCAAACTACAGGCTGACAAGTGCTCCATGACGCTCATAGCCCCTTTTTGGCTCCATCAATCATGGTTTCCTTTGCTGCTTCGCCTTGTGCAGACTCAGCCTCTCGGACTCGGATGTGCACCCAAATCCTCTCCCAGGACCAAGGAACACTTCTCCATCCCATTCTTCACACCCTTTTCCTCAAGGCATGGCTGCTGAAGGGACAGTGCTTGCTGACTTTGACCTGCCACAGGAAGTCAAGGATATCCTGCTTGCATCACGTAAGCAGTCCACTGGGTGACCTTATGCCTTCAAGTGGCGAAGGTTTGCCCTCTGGTGCTCCCTAAAGAACATTAACTCATTTGCCTGTCTGGTGGAATCCCTGCTACAATATCTCCTCCACGTGTCCTTGGCAGGTCTTAAAACTCAGAGTTCATCTTAGTGCCATTGCGGCCTATCCGCAAAGCACTGGGCAGACTGCCTATCTCCTCACACCTTTTATTAGCATGCTTCATGCAGAATCTCCTGATGTCCAAGCCACTCATTAAGCCGCCTCCGGTAACCTGGGACCTCAATGTGGTTTTAGCTCAATTTCTAAAGCCTCCTTTTCGAGCCTTTAGCCACCACGTCACTGATGTTATTGACTTGGAAGGTAGTCTTCCTCATTGCCTTCACATCAGCTCATCGCATCTGTGAACTGCAGGCTCTGGTGGTAGATCCACCATATTCCCAGTTCCACCATGACAAGGCGGTCCTCCATACCCATCCACACTTCCTTCCACCTGAACCAATCAGTAATCCTACTGATTTTTCTTCCCGAGACCACATGCATCTTGGGCTGAAGCAGTGCTACACACCTGACTGTAAGCGAGCACTGGCTTACTACTTCGATAGAACTAAAGTTCACAGAAGATCCCCTCAATTGTTCAATTCCTTCGATCCCAGTCACCTTGGACTACCGGTGACAAAACTAACTCTATCCACATGGATAGCAATTACATTTCTCTTGCTTATGCACAGGCAGGTCTCTCCCTAGCAGGTCACGTTACTGCCCATAATGTGTGGGCTATAGCCAACATCCATTCAGTATCCATTGACGAGATCTGTCTGGAAACTACCTGGTCCTCCATTCATACATTTGCTGCACATTATTGTCTGGACAAGGATGCCCGTTGGGACGCTGTCTTTGACCAAACAGTTCTCCAGCACCTCTTTGGGACTGAATTTCAACTCCTATCCTCTGTCCCGGACTTCTACAAGAGACCAGACTATTATTAGTGGGGATATAGCCTCCTGGAATTGAGTCCAATGGGCCGCATCATGTCCACACTGCTCTCTTTCCCCCATGCCAGTCTGGTACCTTGGAGCTAGTGAGTCCCATATGTGAAGACTGCATTCCTGCTTGTTCCTAGAGATAGCATAGTTACCTGTAACAGGTGATCTCTGGGAACAGCAGGAATCAATCTTCACATCCCGCCCTCCTCTCCTAGGAGTTGTAGGGCTGGCTTACTTTTTTCTCTCTTTCTCAGCTACAAACTCAACTGAGGGAGAGGAGTTGGGAAGGCAGATGTGCAGGCACAGTGAAGTGCTCCCAAAGGCTTTCCTAATGGACACTGGAGAGCATTCCCACATTGGCTTCATCGGTACTGATGTCATCTATATGTGAAGACAGATTCCTGCTGTTCCTGGAGATCACCTGTTACACTATATAAAAATAACATTTTCCTCTTTAAATTATATAGATATCCCAAGTGATTTACCTTGTAAGGTATGTTGTGGAATTTTATCCTGTTGAATAGGATTATGCATATTAAATTGATATCTCCTCTTTTGTAATCCGCATATCGATTGTGCTGAATTTATTTAACATTTCTTTTATACCATTTTTCAGATTATCAAGGCGGTTTACATAGAACAATAAACTTGATCTCCAGGAACAAGCAGGAATGAGTCTTCACATATGGGTATCGTCGGTACCGACGGAGCCTGCGTGGGAACGCTCCCCAGCGTCCAGTAAGAAAGCTTTTGGGAGCATCCCACAGCGCCTGCGCGCTGCCTTCCCGCCTTTCCTAACTGCCTCTCTCCAGTTCTTCTTTTCCGCGGAGCCAGCAGGTCGTGCTTCCTGTCACCGCTGAAGAATTTCTTATTTTCTTTTCAGTGCATTTTTCTTCTGGGGCCTTAGGCCTACAGATATATTTTTCCCTCATGGAAAAACCCGCCTCCGGGTTTAAAAAATGCACCAAGTGCAGCAGCAGCACTATTTCTGTCACTGACACCCATGACTGGTGTCTAAAATGTTTAGGTTCTGACCACTCCATTGCGGATTGTGAGTCCTGCTCCATGATGTCTAAAAGAGGGTTACAGAATCGGGCAGCTAAGCTCAGTACCCTGTTTCCCTCCGATGCAGCTTCCGTGGCATCGACGTCTTCCAGGGCTTCTTCTTCATCCCATGGATCTCAGGTAACCAAACTTAAATCTGGCCGGTCCTCAAAGAGTTCATCTCTCTCTAAGTATCGAGATGCCCCCGGGCTTACTCTTGAGGATACCACACCGGCAAAATTACCCCGGCGGGAGGCTCCGGCTTCCAAAGCACTACCTATGGGGTCACAGGTTGACATTGATGGCTCGGCCTCGACCGATCACCTGTTACAATGTTCTGGGGTACCGGCGGTTCCTACCGGTACCGACATCCAGACATTGGTGGCGTCAATGGATCAGAATATTCTGACCATGCAGCGTGCCATCACGGCATTCATTCAAGCTGCAACGCCTACAGTACCGCAACAAACCCCGTTGTCAGTACCTGTACTGATTCCGGTACCGGACCCGATATCTGTCCCGATACCAGTACCACTTGCATCGACATCAGCATCGACCGCAGCGGTACGCTATCCAGTGATGCCCATCAGTACCGACCCGGTACCGATTACTCCCGATGTCGATACCTCCCGGTACGCGTATCGGGCTCTACGAGAGCATCCAGACAGTCGATACTTCGATTCCTCTGAAGACTCTGATTCTTCAGAAGCCTCAATTGAAGCATCGGGCATCCTTCCTCAGGAACCCTCTTCTCCAAAAAGGAGAGTGTCTCCTCCTGAAGACTTGTCTTTTCAGGACTTCATTAGGGAGGTGGCCAAAGGCATCTCAGTGACCTCTGAGACTGAACCTAGAGCCAAAAAATTGGATATCCTACAATATCCTAAGGCTCCTAAAGAGGCAGCCACCTTACCAATACATGAGATTCTTTATGATCACATGCTGGGCATTTGGGAGACTCCTCGTTCCACCTCCCCTCATTCCAGAAGGTTGGACACCATGTATCGTGTTCCTCCTTGTCCTGGGTTTCATAAGACTCGGCTTCCTCACCACTCTATTGTGGTAGAGTCTGCTTTGAAAAAGATCAAGAATACAAAAAGACACTCCTCTGCTCCTCCAGGAAGAGAATGCAGAACTCTAGATGCCTTTTGGCAGGAAAATCTTCCAGGCCAGTATGCTTGTAGCTAGAATCAACTCCTATAGTCTCTATATGGGGATGTTTCTAAAAGAAGTTACAGATCATCTGCAAACCTTATCTCCTTTTATGTCAGAAGATAAGAGAGAAGAATACCTCACCTGGCTTAAACATGCACAGGATGTATCCAAGTTTTCCAACCGTGCAGCCTTTGACTCTTTTGAGGGGGCCAGTAGAGCCTCGGCTATTGCCATAGGTGCACGCAGAGTTGCTTGGTTGCAAGCCTCTGATTTGGAATCCTGGGTACAGGATGGTCTAGGTAACCTTCCCTGTACAGGCGAAAACCTGTTTGGCAAAGATTGGCAAGCAAAGGCCAACCAAATGGATGCTGAAAACTCTGCTTTAGATAGACTGTCAAAGTCTACTACTGCTCCTTTTAAAAAGAGGTTGTTCAAAAAGGGATCTTTCCCAAAGAAAGGGAAATTTTCTTCTTATGGTCAGGCCTCTTCTCAAGGTCGTTTTGCTACAAAGAGACAGCAACAACCAAAACAGGCCAAAACCCAGGCTGCGAGGACTGCTACGGCCCAACAGCCTCAACCTCCTCAGGGCCTTTGACTTTCCACTAGAGAACTTAGCCTTTCTGGTTCTAGAACATCCAGAGCCTCTCACCATCCCAGGAAGGTTAGCTCACTTTGCTCCCAGATAGGAACAAATCACAGCAGAGTAGTGGACCCTCTCCATCATAAAGGAAGGGTACAAACTTCATTTCTTAAACCTTCCTCCTCACACCATGGTGAAACAGTTCAATTCTCCAACATCTCTCCTCAACCTTCTAGGTCAAGAGATTTCTACCCTTCTTGCCCAAGGGGCAATAGAAGAAGTATCCCTTCTTCAACAGGGCTCAGGGTTCTACTCCCCCTATTTCCTCATTCCAAAGAAAACGGGGGGCTACAGACCCATATTAGATCTCAGAGAATTGAACAAGTTTCTATGCAAGGAGAAATTCAAGATGACTTCTCTCGTAACTCTCCTTCCATACCTCCAAAGTCAGGACTGGCTTTGTTCTCTAGATCTCAAGGATGCGTACACCCATGTTCTCATCCATCCAACACACAGAAGATTCCTTCGGTTCCTTTACCAAGGAAAGCACTACCAATAAAAAGTGCTTCCTTTCGGTCTGGCCTCTGCTCCAAGAGTGTTCACAAAATGCATGGCAGTAGTAGCTGCATTCCTGCGCACTCTAGGAATATTCGTATTCCCATATCTGGACGACTGGGTGATCCGAGCTCCATCCCAGTCAGAGGCCCAGACTTCCCTGGCCTGCACAAGGCGTATTCTTCAGTATCTGGGACTGGTAATCAACATTCCAAAATCCCATCTCACCCCTACTCAGTCTCTAGAGTTCATAGGGGCCTTACTGGATACCACAACTGCAAGGGCCTATCTTCCCCAGGCCCGTTGCCTATGCTTGGTGCAGTTAGCCTCCCAGATTCAGTTAAAATCCCATTTAGCTGCTCGAGAGATGTTGCAACTCTTAGGCCACATGGCATCCACGGTGCATGTGGTTCCCTATGCTCGCCTTCACATGAGAGCAGCTCAGTGGACCCTATCCTCCCAATGGACCCAGGCATTAGGTTGCCTGTCAGACAAAATAGCAACCCCCAGTCGCCTTTTTTGGTCCCTCCACTGGTGGAAGTCCACTCAGAATCTGTTGCTGGGGTCCCCCTTTCAACAGGTGTTACCCCAAGCCACCCTTACAACAGATGCCTCTCCAAGGGGTTGGGGGGCTCATCTACAAGAACTCTCAACCCAGGACATCTGGTCTCCACAGGAGACATCTCTTCATATCAACCTCTTAGAGCTCAGAGCAATCTTTCTGGCTCTCAGTGTCTTCCACACCCTGCTCAGCTACAAGACAGTCCTCATCCACACGGACAACCAGGTAGCCATGTTCTACGTGAACAAGCAGGGAGGGACTGGCTCTCTGTTGCTTTGCAACGAAGCTCTGAGATTGTGGGCCTTCGCCAGAGAGCATCAAATCCATCTCATGGCAGTATATCTTCCAGGGGTTCAAAACTCTTGGGCAGACAGACTCAGTCGAGTTCTGCTTCCGCACGAATGGTCCCTCCATGGGGACCAGATAGCCAGGATTTTTCGGATTTGGGGTATCCCAGACATAGACCTGTTTGCAAGTCCGTGGAATGCCAAACTTCCCCGGTTCTGTTCCAGGATTCCATGTCAGGGAGTTCAGGCCAGGGATGCCTTCCTCCTTCATTGGGGGCAAGACTTCCTCTATGCCTTTCCACTTATTCCCCTAATTCCCAAGACTCTGTTCAAGCTTCAGAGAGACCAGGGGACTATGATCCTCATAGCACCACTTTGGCCACGCCAAGTGTGGTACCCTCTACTTCTGCATCTCTCTCAAGCTCCCTCCCTAGACCTGGGGTCTGCTCCAGATCTCCTCTCCCAGGAGGAGGGAACCTTGTGGCACCCAAATCCTCAGTCTCTTCATCTCAGGGCCTGGTTGCTGAAGGCCTAGACCTTCAAGATTTACAACTTTCTCAGCAAGTGAAGGATATCCTTCATGCTTCCAGAAAGCCTTCCACCAGACGTTCATATGCTTTTAAATGGAAAAGGTTTTCCATTTGGTGTGCAGAGAAGGGTCTCAACCCTCTTGCAATACCTTTTGAATTCTTTACTAGACTATTTGCTGCATTTATCCCATGCAGGCCTTAAAACAAATTCAATCAGAGTCCATTTGAGTGCTATTGCAGCATCCCTTAAGCCTCTCAATGGACAATCTATTTCCTCTCATCCTCTTATAGCAAGATTCATGAGAGGCCTTCTTTTGACTAAACCTCCCATTAGACCACCTCCAGTGGTATGGGACTTGAATCTGGTTCTTGGCCAGCTTATGAAGCCACCCTTTGAACCCTTAGCCACTACCTCCTTAAAATTCCTTTCCTGGAAAGTTATTTTTCTCATTGCAGTCACCTCAGCTCTCCGTATCAGTGAGTTGCAAGCTTTAGTGGCTAATCCTCCTTATACAAGGTTCCATCATGACAAGGTAGTCCTCAGAACTAATCCACACTTTATGCCTAAAGTGGTCTCACCTTTTCATCTGAACCAGGAGGTGTTTTTACCTGTCTTTTTTCCAGGACCTCATGCATCAAGTGCAGAGAGGAATCTTCATACCCTGGATTGTAAAAGAACACTTGCTTTCTACTTACACAGGACACAGCAACATAGAAAGTCCACTCAACTTTTTGTTGCTGTTGATCCTTCTCATTTAGGACTTCCAGTCTCTAAGAGAACTCTGTCCAATTGGATTGCTCAGTGTATTTCCTTCGCCTACCAGAGTAAGAACCTTTCTCTGGAGGGCCATGTCACAGCTCTCAATGTGAGGGCCATGGCAACCTGTATGGCTCATCTAAACTCTGTGTCCATCGACCAAATCTGCCGAGCGGCCACCTGGGCATCGGTTCATACCTTCACAGCCCATTACTGCTTGGACAAGGACTCCCGCCGGGATGCCTTGTTTGGTCAGGCTGTTCTCAAACACCTGTTCCATACCTAATCAACTCCTACCCTCCATCCCTGACTGGATGCCTGAGATTCATGGGTAGAGGTAGAGCCCTTCCCAGGGACTCACAATCTGGGTGATCTCCCAGGCATCTCTAGCTGGGGAATCCCCATATGTGAAGACTCATTCCTGCTTGTTCCTGGAGATAGCACAGTTACTTACCAGTAACAGGTGATCTCTGGGAATAGCAGGAATAAGTCTTCACAACCCACCCACCTCCCCTAGGAGTTGTATTTCTCTATCTTTCCTTTCCTCTCTCTCTCTTTGTCTCAGCTTTAAAACTCAAACTGGAGAGAAGCAGTTAGGAAAGGCGGGAAGGCAGCGCGCAGGCGCTGTGGGATGCTCCCAAAAGCTTTCTTACTGGACGCTGGGGAGCGTTCCTGCGCAGGCTCCGTCGGTACCGACGATACCCATATGTGAAGACTTATTCCTGCTGTTCCCAGAGATCACCTGTTACAGGTAAGTAACTGTGCTTTTATACATGGAACAGTTCATATAGAATGTAGTACAAGAACTAGGGGATTACGGTTGAGGGGTGAACATTTTAGGAAGGTGGCAGGGTAGAACTATGTACAAGGGGACGATATTTACCTAGGGCTAAATACAAAGGATTATCCAGATACCTGATAGCATATTGGTGGTAGCAGGATTAGGGGAACATTTACATTAAGTGTCGGGGCCGAAGTATTCTTGGTATAGGAAGATCTTTAGTTTTTTACAGAAGTCACTGCAGTCTTTGTCTTAGTTTGCTTGGAAGTGAGTTCTAGAGTGTGGGACCATATTTAGAGAAGGAACTCTGGCAAGTTGCTTGAGTGCTAGTAGTTTTGAGTGTTGGGATGTTGAGCAGTTTCTGGTTGTGTTGCCTTCTTGATCTTGTGCGAGTTGGTTTTTGGATGAAGTTACAAAGGCAGATCGGAGCTTGGTCGTGGGTGGATTTGTAGGTGAGCATGATGACTCTGACTTTGATTTGTACTTGTATAAGGAGCCAGTGAAGAGTTTTGAGCAGTGGGGTGATGTTTGTGTTTTGCTGACCCTATTAGTCTTGCTGCAATGTACTGAGTGAATGGAGTGCATGTTTTGGGAGGCCTTGAAGGATGGAGTTGCAGTAGTCCAATTGTGGGGTGATTATAGCTTGGCATGCTGTGAGTTCTGCGATTTGCCATTCTTTCTCTTCTGACTTTAGCTGCTCTGCGTTTCTGGAGAGTTTTCAGAGTTTCTTCAGTCATCCATTTTGGCTGTTTTTTGCTTTTTCACCTTATGTAGTAATACCATCTACAATCTCAATGGTGAAGCTATCTGCGTGTCCTGACCAGCCACTGAAACACTTCCGGCCGCACCGCACCGCACTCAGCTTCAACTGCCGGCTTCGGCGAAGAGGCACAGGCCAGGAAAGCTGTCTGCAGGCTCCCTGCTTGCATATAGAGGTCTCCTTAACCGATAACGAGTTTGGGAGCTGCTAATGATCCAGGCAGTACTCTGCTGCTCTAAGACCCTCCTCCTTCACTGCTCTCCTGAATGTCCTCCTTCCTGTCATTTATTTATTTTTAACTGAACCTGATCTATGGAAAGTAAAGTAAGTGCCCCCCCCCCCCTCCAAAAACCACTCTACTCTCCTTAGTTGGACCTGCGGTGAGTCCAGCACCCTGGCTCATGACCTCTTCCAGCTGCTTGGATACTGAACCTCCATGGAGCTGGTGGGAGGTGCCAGCTGTTTAAGTACACCGGTGTCATCAAAAAGATGACATGCTCAGTCTCCAAGCTGCTGGAAGAAGAGGTGTGCTACCCAGAGATGCAGGACTGGACTGGAGTTCCTCCAGGAATGCTAATTGGCAGGTGAAGCCTAATTACTCTAATTTGGATATACATATCCTGTGCCTTCTGTAAATTTTTTTTATATTTTATTTTGTTCATTTGGCGCTTTTTGATCTCCTTGAAGTGGTTCAGTAAACTTCTGATATTTCTTTCTTTGCTTTGGATTTGTGTGTTTAATATGTAAATTTGAATTAATAAAAATAAAGTTAAAATAAATTAAAACCCCCAGCTACTTTTCTACCAGAATTTCTCCATCAGCTTCACTTTGGATTATGCTACAGCGGTGGATGCTGGAGTTCAACTTTACCGGAAGGATCCCCATGGCATCACCATATACCACTCTGGTCTCACAGTGAGTGCTTCCAGCACTGGTTGGGAGTCCATCTCTGCTCTTTAGCTTATGACCAGGTTCCCTGAGTAAGCAAACAACTGCTCCATATTAATTATCTGAGGTGCCCAAGTGTCTGTTCATCTTCAGGATCATTCAGTTTTAATCCAAATGGACAACAAGCAAGGAGGAATAGGTTCCCTTTACCTATGCTTGGAAGCACATGAATTTGGGACTTTGTGATTTCCATTTACAAACTACTTATATCCCAGGCAGTCAAAACCAGAAAGGCAGGCTCAGCAGAGTTTTTCCACCCCACTAACAGTCTTTGGACCATCAAGCATTTTTCAAGCTTGAGCTCAAATAGACTTACTTGCCAAGAACAACAGTGCAAAACTAGCTGTCTGTTCAGAGTGTCTGTCCCTGGATTAGCTGGTGAGGGATGTGCTTGGCCATAAGTTGGACTTGGCCTTTCCTCTGCACTTATTGTCTTATTTCTTTCTTAAGAGTCCTGCACAAGTTTCAAGAGGCTTGGCATAAAGATTTGCATAGCACTGTACTAGATTCATCAGAACTGGTTGTCTCTCCTAAAACGATACGCAGTTCTTCTATGCAGGATTCATATATTTCTGTAAATGAGAAAAAGGACATCCTTCGACATCCAAATGCTGGCAGCATGGAAATTGAGCACTGTTTCGTTTCCTTGCTGGATATACCAACACCCATACAAAATACCTTAATTGTAGCAAGAAAACTCTTTAAATGGAAGAGGTTATCCATCTGGTGTTTCACAAATGGTCACAACCCCATTTGGTGTCTCTAGCATACCAGACTTCACTACAAGTGCTGTCTCTGACTAAGGCTGCAAATATTCTTCATTAGATACACCTCAGTGCATGCTCAACTTATCGGGTTCCCATTGACAGACTTTCAGTTGTATCACGCTATCCAGTTTTTTTCTCAATTCATGAAGGGATATCTTCAAGTAAAGCTACCAATTCAGAAGCCTCCTGTGCCATGAGACTTCGGTACTCTCCTTTCTTTCTTTCTTTCTTTAGCTGCATTTATATCCCGCTTTTCACCGGGTCAAAGCGGTTGGGGGATACATTTAACACGAGGGGATATGAGACACATACACTAATACTTACAGGGAACATGGGCAATGGAGGGTGAAGTGGCTTGCCCAAGACCACAAGGAGCACCTGTGGGACTAGAAACCCCAGTCCTTCCGGCCCAAGGTTGCTGTCCTCTAGTGGGATTTGAACCACTGACCTTCCGGCCTGTAGTACCTTGCCCCAACCACTAGGCCACTCCTCCCTCCTTTCTTCTCTCATGAAGGCTCCTTTTGGAGACAGCGGAGTCTGTCACTTGAGCATATTACTTAAAAATGCTCTTTCTGGTAGCAGTTGCTTTAGTTAGAAGGAAAGTAAACTTCAGGCCTTGATAGCTTATGAATGATTATTGTGGTGAAATTGAATATAATGTTGCTGTACATATGCATCCTAAGTTATTAACAAAGAGGGTCAAAGATTTCCATATCAGTAAAGAAATGGAAGTTCCTGTGTTTTTTGTCTTAACTGTATAATAATCTACATGAGAAGTTCCTTCATACTCTGCTCTACAAAAGGGCTCTCACTTGCTATCTTAAGAAATGTATCGGTAAGAATATCTACACATCTATTTGTTGGTTTCCCTTGACCTCCAACAGAGTTGGTATTCCAGTAGCCAAACAAATAAACTGCTGCTTGGACCAATCCACAATGAGAGGCAGTGAATTTGCTGAGGTTGTACTGGCAAACCTGTCTTTAGGACATCAGCAGCTTTCTCATTTTTCTCTGACGAGGCTGCTCCTGAGCAATGGACAAAATTACAAATAAATCTCCCATCCCTGAGCTTGGGATTCACTCATTTGTGTGCTTGATTCAGACCTGCTTTTTGACAGAAAAAGCAATGTTTCTCACTTGTAACAGGTGTGTTCAGCAGATGTCGGGATGGATCAGGAACGCAGTCCCTCTCATTTTCCTGAATTTCATGTTCTCTTGAGCTATGACACTGAGGAACGGAAGAGACTGCTAGAGTGGAAGGAGCTTCACATGCTCGGAATGTTACAATTATTTATGAGCGTTGGGAGGCCTATTCTGTTCCAGCACTGTCGGACAATGTTATCCATTTGTATGCATGAATCCATCCTGATGTCTATGGAAAACACCTGTTAAGGATGAGAAACAATGCTTTTCCTTCTCTCAAAGGATTTGTTCTATTCAGTGATACAGACTCGGATAGAACAAATTGTTTGATCATGCATATGTTAACCTTATTTTACAGGGAGATACTCTTGTAATAGATTTATTTTGGATATTTAATCTGGTATGACTTGAGAATCCAGAGTATACTGAACATATTAAGGTCGTGATGGAATTTTTTGCAATAAACACTGAGAACCAGGTGCCTTTTCGTATTATTTGGGACACACACAAAGCATTCCTAAGCATCCCTCCAGTCCAATCCCTTTCCACTGGGTTGTGCCCCCTTCCAGCAGCTTGGAGACTGAGCACGTCATCATCTTGATGACCCTCCGGCATAAATACCTCTGGCACCATCCACCAGATCCAGTATTGCTCAATCTTCAAGCAGCTGCAGGGAGTCAGGAGGCCAGAGATCAGGCTTTCTGGAGAGACACGGAGAGAGTTGGGGGGGGGGGGTTCTCCTTCTTCATTTTCTTTAATGTTCCTTTAATTTTATTCCTGGCTACAGCTAGGGAGGTTAAAGGGAGAGATTTCTTTCCCTCCCTCCCTCTTCTCTTCTTCAGGCTCGGCACCAGGAGGCTTCGTTTTAGGAAAAATAAAAAGAGAGCGCCAGGGGACAAGCGGTTCCCGATCCTGTCAAGGTGAGGAGCTGTGGGGTCAGTTTGGCGATCTGCTGGAAGAGGAGCCCACAGCCTGCATATCCTGCCTCGCTGCCGAAGCCTTAACGGTGGCTGGGTGGGCAAGTGTGCCCCGACGGGGAGACGACAAAGCCTGCTGATTTGGGCAGCCAGAAGGAGTTCTCAGGAACGACGCAGCAGCGAACCTCGTGGAGAGTGCAGTTGGCCATGGGTTCGTCGATCGTGTGTGTCAGCGGAGCCTGCCACCTCCGGGGATGGAAACGGTGCAGTGGAGGTAGGTGCAAGGCTCAATTTTGTGTGCTTTTCGGCGCCGCAGCCATTTTTAGGCCCGAGTGTTGGGGGACCTTTTTGGCTGCAAATAGTATCGATAAAACCCCCCCAAAAACAACAAAGGAAAGAGTGTTTGGTTTATGTTTAGCTGAAGTTTTAAAAAAGAAAAAAAGGTATATGTTTGTTTTTATTTCAGTGAGAGTTACTGCCATCATGCCAACCAGACCGCAGTGTCTAGTCTGCGAAACCCGGTGGGGAACGGTGTCAAAGGCGGGCGTCTGCAGAGGTTGCGCAGTGGAGGCTGTCTCTGTAGAACAGGGTATCCAGGCCAGCATGTCCCAGGACCCTCTGTCTCCCATTTCTCAGGAGTCGGGGGACTCTAGGCACAAGACTCGGGTCGGAATCTCCATTGCCCTTGGCCCCAGAGCAGACGGTTCCTCCTCAGGTTCAGCCTGCATCCTCTGCTTCCCTGGGAAGCCTGACAGGTGGAGCTTTGGGGGAGTTCTCCCCAGAATTTGTTTTGCTGCTGCACAAGGCCTTTTGTCTTCAGCAGCAGGGAGCGCTTGATCAGAGGGGTAGCGCAGGGCCCTGCGACCTCAAGGGCCGTAAGACCCCAGGAGGAGGATGCGGGTGTTCCGCCTAAACGGCCTAGACTGGGGAGTGAGGTTGCTCTCTACTCCTCTCTCTGAGGATCTGGAAGGGGAGGCCCCTGAGTTGGGGGAGGACGAGGAGGAGCTGGAAGAAGGCGAAATTCTAGAAGAGGAGCAAGCGAGTATTGTGTGGGTCTTCCGCCAAGAGGAGTTACCAGCATTGATCTTAGAGTCCTTGAAAGCCCTCAACATTGTTGCAGGTGCTTCAGCGGAAGAGGAGTCATTGGAGGACCCGTTGATTCAGGCGGTGCGGAAGAATCAACGTTTTGCCAGTCCACTGGATGGTACGACAGATGATCCAGGAGGAGTGGAATCAGCCGGAGTCCAGTCTGAAGGGGGGTGCACTCTATGGCACGTCTGTACCCCTTACCAGAGCTCGAGAGGGAGCTACTGCGGTCACCCAGGGTGGATGCCGCGGTGTCAGCAGTCATCAAGAAGACGACCATACCAGTTGAGGGCAGTGCGGCCCTATATGATACCCAGGACAGGAAGTTGGACACCTTGTTGAAGCAAACTTTTGATGTTAGTGCCCTGGCTCTACAGGCATTGGTGTGTGGTGTGTGGGTAGCCAGGGCATGCCTGCGGTGGTCTCAACAGCTCCAGTTGTCTAGCGATCTATCAAGGGAATCTCCCGGAGAGGTGGCCAGAATGGAGTCTGGCACAGCCTACCTTGCGGACAGCCAGTATGATCTCATCAGGAGTTTGACAAAGAATATGGCATCGGTAGTGGCGGCACATCGATACCGTTGGCTCTGTAATTGGGCGGTGGATGGTTCGTCCAAGGCTTGCCTCAGCAGACTCCCATTCAAGGGAAAGCTTCTGTTTGGAGAGGAGCTGGACAAGCTGGTTAAGGAGTTGGAGTCCAAGGGAGGTAGGCTCCCTGAGGATAAACCAAGGCAGAGTCGTACCCCTACACCTGTGAGGTCCCAGCCAAGGGAGTTCTGTAAATTTTGACCAGCTCGCTCGATGCCCTTTCAGAGGGGTCGTTTCTCCTCGAGGGGGCAGGGCTTCCGGTGGTTTCGGGGGGCAGGTAGAGGTTTTGTGGCCTCTTCCTCCACCTCAGGGCCTAGGAAGCCACAATGAAGCGAGGGGGGCCCAGGCAGAAGTTCTGCCAGTAGGGGGGCGGTTATGGCAGTTCCTCTCCTCCTGGGTCCGGGTCACATCCAATCAGTGGGTTCTGGAGTTGATTCGAAAGGGGTATGCCCTCGAATTGGCAAGACTGGTTCTCCCGTCTTTTGTACATTCCCCTTGCAGATCTCCAGCCAAGATCGCGGCGGTGGTGTAGACTCTAGCCCGACTTTGGTTGTTGGGGTGGTCGTGCCGATACCCATAGACCAATGCGGTTCCGGTCGGTACTCCATGCTGCCAAAAAAGGAGTCCTCCTTTTGCCCAATCCTAGACCTAAAGCAAGTCAATCGATGCCTCCGGGTCCCTCACTTTCGTATGGAAACTCTAAAGTCGGTGATAGTGGCGGTGAGACAGGGAGAGTTTCTTACCTCTCTCAATCTCACAGAAACGTATTTGCATATTCCCGTCAGAGGCTTTCATCAACAGTTTTGTTTGTTTTTTTTTTTTTGCGGTTCCAAGCAGACACTTTAAGTTTCAAGCGTTGCTGTTTGCCTAGCGACGGCGCCTCGGACCTTTACCAAGGTGATGGTCATGGTATCGGCGACGCTTCGCAAAGAAGGAATCCTGGTCCATCCGTACCTTGACGACTGGTTGATATAAGAAATGTTAAATAAAAAATAGTCCAAGGAGGAAAGTTGGAAGGCAACAGACAGAGTGGTTGGACTCTTAAGGAGCCTGGGATGGGTCATCAATCTGGCAAAAAGCAGATTGGTTCCCTCTCAGAAAATCGAGTATCTTAGGGCGAGATTCGACACTTGCAAGAGCAAGGTGTTCTTGCTGGAGCAGAGTCTGAAGGACCTTCGCCGTCTGGTTTGTCGCTTTCTGGCCATGAAGGCACCCTCAGCTTGGCATTATCTGCAGGTGCTGGGAACCATGGCAGCAACCATCAAGCTGGTCCCATGGGCCAGGGCACGTATGCGTCTGCTTCAGAGGGCACTTCTTTGTCATTGGTCCCATCAAAGACAGGCCTTGTCAGTGGCGCTCCTCTGTCCCTTAGCGGCCAGGGAGGCGTTGTGCTGGTGGCTCCATCCAGGGAATCTGGAAAAGGGCATGCCCCTAGAGCCTCTGGAGTGGCTGCAGTTAACAACAGATGCCAGTCTGACTGGTTGGGGAGCTCACTTCAAGGGTCGCTTTTCCCAGGGGAGCTGGAGTCCGTGGGAAGTCCAGTGGTCCATAAACAGATTGGAGTTGCGGGCGGTGGCTCTGGCTCTCAGGGCATTTGAGCATTGGGTCTGCCGGAGGGCGTTCCGGGTACTGTCGGACAACGTAATCACGGTAGCCTATATCAATCGACAGGGCGGCACGAGCACTCTTCCACTGGAGGAGGAGGCAGAGAGCCTCTTAGTCTGGGCCAAAGCCCATCTAGTGGCCCTGTCGGCACAGCAAGTGGCCGGAGTAGAAAACGTCACAGAAGACTACCTGAGCAGAGTCAGAGTGGATCACGGCGAATGGGAGCTCTGTCAGGAGGTGTTAGAGCAGGTGGTGCACAGATGGAGACCTCCTGTCATGGATTTCATGGCTCACTGGGGGTCAGTCAAATCGTGCCACTTCTTCAGCAGAAGAAAAGAAAGGATGTTGGAGGGGCTTCTGTATGTGTTTTCTCCATGAGCACTGATAGGCAGGCTTCTCCAGCAAATAGAGGCCCACCGAGGGTGGGTAGTTCTCATAGCCCCAGATTGGCTACTTCGCCTATGGTATGCCGATCTCACGCGATTACTGGACGACCGCCCGTGGCGTCTTCTGGTGAGAGATGACTTCCTGGTCCAGGAGCCACTGCAGATGCCACAGGTGGATCAGTTCTCGCTTATGGCCTGGCTATTGAAAGATACCAAAAGAGAGCAACAAGTACCTGCACACCAGATAAGAAACTAACCAAGCAGGTACACAAGGACTGACGACAGTTTTATATAGGTGAAGAATCTTTTTTTTATTATGCCCCGATGCGTTTCGGCTAAAGAGCCTTCTTCAGGGGGTCTTTAAAAAGAGCACACCTCAAAAGATAATAAACAATTATAAACATATAAATACATAAATTAATTGGTTAGGCATACCTTTAATTAAAACATCAATCATAATTGTTAAAAAAGATATAAAACATATATAGAAGATGTAGCTCCATTAGTTAAAATTACATCATTGAAGAATCATAAAATGATACATTCTTAATTTTCTATCATTATTTAACTATAAACATGAATGTTAAAAATATATAAAAAGGATAAGAACATGTAATGAAAATAAACCACAAAATTAATGTAAGCCACAAAAGAGAGATGAGGAGGACACAAATACAGGGAAAAAGTAAAAAGTACCTTAAATCTGTCACGTGGTACACTAAGAACTAAAGATAAACAAATGAAAAAATGAATAAATACCTAATTACATGAATGTATTACCCCACATAAAATTATCTGAATTAATGTAAAATCAATACCATTGAAAATTCTAAATTATGGAAACCACAGACCGAAGATAAAACATAAGGTAAAAGGTAAAAGTGACTTATATAATATTGCCTCTAAAAAAACAAAAACAAACCATCGTCATGTATTAAACCAACATGAATGTGTAGAGTAAGATGTAAAAACACTTGGAGGCAGGTAGAAAAACACGCAACTAAATAGTTACTAAAAATTGTCTCAAAAACAATGTTGAAAAAATAACATGTATCGAGTAGACTATTCTTCAAAAATGTAGAGCGCTTGAAATAAAAGCTAATAGTTTGAAGGCTGCAGGATTAAAACAGAAGTGCTGTTGTGCAGATGCATTAGCAAACAAACTACAACGCCAATATAAAAGACATGAAAAACATTTCTTAAAACTGCGTTGTTAAAGTAAAGCAGTTAAAGAATTTCCTAGTAGGGCATATTTTAATAATATCAATTCATCCGAAGAGGATAAACTATCAAAAAAGTATCTTTCGTGTTGCTCAATTTAAAAAAGCGTATGCTACAAAATATCCACGGAGCAAACAAACATGAGATACTCAAGTTGCAATGGATTACACGACCTCAAAGCCGCTGTCCGCTATTGTAAATTAAAACAATTTGTTAATAATGCCAAGGGGCAAGGTCCAACACAATAAGACCATTTCAGAAAACATTGTATAGTAACAAAGTATACAGAAAAGAAAGGAGGAAAGCGGGAAGGCTCACCGTTCGATGCACACTGCACTGCTATTCTGCTCAAAATGCAGAAGTGAAGCTCACTGTGTTTAGGATCCCAGAAGTACTGGTGTTTTCCTGCTCTTGTAGGTTAAAGGTCATAAGGATCGGGCAGACAGTCCAAAGAGGTGCAAATAGTAAAATAATTGAAAGGTGAATAATGACTGACTGTGAAAACAAAATATGCGGAAAAAACAAAAAAGGTTCACCATTCAATGCACGCTGTACTGCTATTCTGCTTAAATGAAGAAATAAAGCTTACTATGTTTAAGGTCCCAGAGGTACTGACGTATTCCCACTCATATAAGTTAAAGGATAAGCTCCTCCTTCGACTGGAACAAAGGTTCATATATGAACTCCGTACATTGTACCCAATGGGTTTAAATCAGGAAGTAGATTTATCCGTTTTTCTGTAACACTATTTTTCTTTCCCCCTCTTTCCTTTTCCTCCCCTTCCCCCTCCCTTCCCTCCCCTCCCCCACCTTTTTCCCTTTTCCTTCCCGTCTTTTCTCTCCCCTTCCCTCCTCCTTGTGTCCCTTCCCCCTTCCTCTCCTTTCTCCCCTCTCCCCCCTTCCTCTTCCCTTCCCCCCTCCCTCTCTGCCCATATCCCCCTCCTTTTCATCTCCTTATCAATTATTCAATCACTTGTACTCCTTTGTACTGCCTGCCCGATTCCTCTGACCTTTAACTTATATAATCTTATGGGGGTTTTTTTTGAAGGTGTGAATAAACAGGTGGACAAAGGTGAGTCGGTTGATATTGTGTATCTGGACTTTCAGAAAGCCTTTGACAAGGTCCCTCATCAGAGACTTTTGTCAAAACTAAAGAGTCATGGGATAGGAGGCAGTGTACTACTGGATCGGGAACTGGTTAAAAGATAGAAAGCAGAGGGTAGGGCTAAATGGCCAATTTTCCCAATGGAGAAAGGTGAATTAGTGGTGTACTCCAGGGATCTGTGCTGGGTCCACTGCTTTTTGACATATTCATAAATGACCTGGAAAGTGGAATAACGAGTGAGGTTATCAAATTTGCAGATGACACAAATCTATTTAAAGTTGTTAAAACCCAAGAGGATTGTGGAACATTGCAAGAGGATCTTGATAAATTGGAAGACTGGAATCAAAATGGCAGATGAAATTTAATGTGGACAAGTGCAAAGTTATGCACCTAGGGAAGACCAACCCAAATTATGGTTACATGATGCAAGGTTCCACATTAGGAACCACCACCCAGGAAAAAGATTTAGGCGTCATTGTGGATAACATGTTAAAACCCTTGGCCCAGTGTGCAGCAGCGGCCAAGAGAGCAAATAGAATGCTAGGTATCATAAGGAAAGGAATGGAAAATAAAACAAAAGATATTAAAATGCCTCTATATCGTTCCATGGTGAGACCGCACCTTGAATATTGTATGCAATTCTGGTCGCCGTATCTTAAAAAGGATATAGCGTTATTAGAAAAGGTTCAGAGAAGAGCCACCAAAATGGTAAAGGGGATGGAAGGATACTCCTATGAAGAAAGGCTAAAAAGGTTAGGGGTCTTTAACCTGGAAAAGAGACGGCTGAGGGAGATATGATAGAGGTCTATAAATTAATGAATGGAGTGGAACGGGTGAACTTAGATTGTTTACGTTATCAGAATATAGAAAGACTAGGGGACATGCAATGAAGCTACAGGGTAAACTATTTAAGACTCATAGAAGAAAATATTTTTTCACTCAATGTATAATGAAACTCTGGAATTTGTTACCGGATGATGTAGTAAAGGCTGTTAGTGTAGCTGGGTTTAAAAAAGGTTTGAGCAAGTTCCTGGAGGAAAGGTCCATAAACCATTATTAAGAAGGGACCTAGGATATCAATGCTTGACCCAGTACAAGCATTGTGGAATCTTTGTCTTTTGGAGAAACTGCTAGGTATGTATGACCTAGATTGGCCACTGTTGGAAACAGGATACTGGGCTTGATGAACCTTGGTCTTACCCAGTATGGCATATCTTATGTTCTTATCTGGTGTTTCACTAAGAACTAGGTTTAATATGGCTTCCCCTCTGGTCGGTTCATGAACCAGCTGCTCCAAAAAGCAGTCATTTATTTCATCTAGGAACTTTATCTCCCTAGCATGTCCTGCCATGACACTGACCCAGTCGATACCGGGGTAATTGAAATCATCCATTATTATTACTGCACTGTAACTTTTGTTTCCTTGATTTCTTTGAGCATTTCATCATCCATTTGTTCATTCTGGCCAGGCGGTCGATAGTACACCCCCACTGCCATTGCCTTCCCCTTTTTACATGGAATTTCAATCCATAAAATTTGCTGTAGAATCTCTGTTTCCTGAAAAACTTTAATACTTTCTGACTCAATGCCCTCTCTAACATAGAGCGCAACCCCTTCACCAATTTGATCAGCTCTATCATTACGATATAGTTTGTACCCAGGTATCACAGTGTCTCACTGGTTGTTCTCCTTCCACCATGTCTCTGATATTCCAATCGTATCTAACCTCTCAGTGCTATATATTCTAACTCTCCCATCTTATTTTTTAGACTTCTAGCATTTGCATGCAAGCATTTTAGAGACTGTATTTTATTCATATTGATTTGGCTATTGGTAGACATGGGTAATTTGGGATCTTTAAGTCTGTCTGCTCCATACTCGAGGGCATTTGGGCTACTTTACTCTTTTTTGGAACCTCTCTGCTTTTGGTAGTATCCTTCAAGGATACATTATTCCGAACTATGCGCTCTTGGGTGACTGTCGGCTTTCCCCTATTATCTAGTTTAAAAGCTGCTCTATCTCCTTTTTAAAGGTTAATGCCAGCAGCCTTCCCATCCCTTCGGAAGAGCCCCTCCTTTCCCCAGAATGTTCCCCAGTTCCTAGCAAATCCAAAACCCTCATCTCTGCACCATTGTCTCATCCACGCATTGAGACTCCGGAGCTCTGCCTAGCTTTTGGGTTCTGCACGTGGTATGGGAAGGATTTCAGAGAATGCTGCCCTGGAAGTTCTGGATTTCAACTTCCTACCTAAAAGCCTAAATTTAGCCTCCAGATCCTCCCTACCACATTTTCCTATGTCATTGGTACCGACATGTGCCAAGACAGCAGACTCCTCCCCAGCACTATCTAAGACCTTATCTAGGTGACGCGTGAGGTCCGCTACCTTCACACCAGGCAGGCATGTTACCAGGCAATCCAGATGTCCACCAGCCACCCAGCTATTTACATGCCTAATGATTGAATCACCAACTATGACGGCTGTCCTAACCCTTCCCTCATGGGCACATGGCCGTGGAGAAACTTCATCGGTGCGAGAGGGTTTTACAACACCTGGAGGACAGGTCCTAGTTACAGGATCCACTTCCTGCCACACCAGGGTATCTATATCCCTGTAGGTCTTGTCTATGTACCTCTCTGTCTGTCTTATGTTTTCCAAGTTTGCTACTCTAGCCTCTAGAGAACAGACTCGTTCCCTGAGAGCAAAGAGCTCCTTGCACCAAGTGCACACGTAAGACCTCTCACCAACTGGGAGAAAATCATACATGTGACACTCAGTGCAAAAGACTGGAAAGCCCCCATCCCGCTGCTGGACTGCTGTCTGCATCTTAGTTTTAAGCTTGTGTTTAGATCCTTAAGTTCTTTACTTACTAAGGGTTGCTATGGATATTTATACTAATAAAACTGTACCTAATATGTTATCTCCAGGAACAAGCAGGAATGAGTCTTCACATATGGGTACGTCGGTACCGACGGAGTCTGCGCGGGAATGCTCCCCAGCATCCAATCAGAACGCTTTTGGAAGCATCCCAATACGCCTGCGTGCTGCCTTCCCGCCTTTCCCAACTGCTGCTCCTCAGTTTTCGTTTTTCCGCGGAGCCGGCAGGATGTTCTCTTGTCACCGCAGAAAATTCTCCTTTATTTTTATTTTTTTCTTGTGGTCGCGTCTATTTTCCCTCGACGCACCGGTACCGCCGGTGTTTTCTTCCTCTTTTCTTCTACAAATTTTTCCTTTTGTAGTAAATTTTTTCCTGTTTAGTGCCTGACAGGTTTCGGCCTGCTAGGCCTGAAATGCCAGCCACTAGAACGTGTTTTAACTGTGGCGCTACCAAATTAGTTTTAGACACCCATAATTGGTGCCTTCCATGTTTGGGACTTGAACACCATCCGCTGGAGTGTCCCTCCTGCACTACTATTTCTACAAGAAGTCTTCAGCATCGAGCTCAACTCGATATGTGGTTCCCCTCAGACCTGAGGGTACCAGCTGCATCATCTTTTTCGCAGGATCAGGTAACCAAACAAAAGTCTGTAAAGACTAGCCAGTCCTCGGGTGGTAGATCTCATGTACATCATAGAGATGCCTCAGGGCTTGCCCCCGAGGACATATTGGCT
Organism: Ichthyophis bannanicus; assembly: GCA_033557465.1. Taxonomy (NCBI): domain Eukaryota; kingdom Metazoa; phylum Chordata; class Amphibia; order Gymnophiona; family Ichthyophiidae; genus Ichthyophis; species Ichthyophis bannanicus. The sequence continues at coordinate 555,077,395 of CM066033.1, forward strand.
TTAAAACCCCGGCAGGAGGCTTCTGCCTCCAAAGCATTATCGGGGTTTCAGGTTTTTCCCGGGGTTGTTACCTCGGTGAACATACCTGAGCCATGCCTAGTGGTGGTATCCGCTTTGAGCGGTGCCGGTACCCCGGCATCGGCAATGGTGCTGGATGAAATATTCCACACCAATGATCGCAGTCGAGCGCTCTCGGTATCTTCGGTGCCGCTAGAGCTGCTACCGACCGATCTTCCCGCATCAGTATCGATCCCGGTACCAATGCTGGTATCCACGTCGGTGCCCTCCAGATATGCATCGATAGACTTGCTTCTTTCGATGCCGAGTCTAGAATCGATCTCTAGTCTGGATGACTGGGTACCGACTCGTCTCGGTACCGACTTCAAACGGTACCGAAGACATTCTACCGATCAAGGTCTGCCACATTCGGTTACCTCTGTACCGATAGTGCTATCACAGACTGATCTTCATATATCGGTATCAACGAAGGTACCAGTCCCGGTATTGACATCAACATCTGTGTCGGTACCTCCCATGCTCCTTTCAGCCGGCTCGCTTCCTTCTATACCGAGTTTGGAATCGATCCCTAGCATGGACGATTTGCTACCGACGAGTTGCGGTACCGGTTTCCAGCAGTACCGACAACTATCTTTCAAAGATAATACGATGTTCCACCCCTCCAGATCTTCTATTCTACAGAATCTGAATGAACCGGTGGGTGCTAGAGCTAGTCCTTCAACAGATCTAGTTCTTCCTCCTCTTCCTCGAGGACTCCCCTCGGGAGATTTCTTTTCAGGCTTTTCTGCTTGATATGGCAAAGTCACTTGCCATTTCTATACCTGGTAAGGACCCTGCACCAGGGGAGCCACAACCTCTACAGATCCCCTGCAATCCAAAGGAAGTCATTATGTTTCCTTTGCATCAGACCTTGCAGGATCTCCTATTTAGAACGTGGGAAACTCCTTTAACAGTATCCCCACCTTCTAGGGCAACTGATCTTCTATACAGGGTGCCCCCTTCTCCAGGTTTTCAAAAGCCTCAGCTCCCTCATTCTCTTGTTGTAGAATCAGCAATGAGGCGTGTTAAGAGTACTATAAAGCACTCTTCTTATCCGCCAGGTCGTGAGGCTAAGACTTTAGATGCCTTTGGACGTCAAACTTTCCAGGCATCCATGTTTTTCAGCAAGAATCCTTTCATATATTTTCTATTTGGGATTATCTCTTGAGGAGGTCACAAAAGATTTACTACTTTTGACCTCTTTTCTCTAAGAGCCTAAAAGAGCAGATTTTTCTATACTAGTCAATCATACTCAAAATATTTCTAGGTTCCTTACTCGTGCTTCCATGGACTCTTTTGAGTCTTTTAGCAGAATGTCTGCTATAGCCATAGGGGCACGACGTAGAGCCTGGCTCCAAGCTTCAGACTTGGACAAATGCATACAAGATAGACTGTCTCCAGTGCAAGGAGTATTTCCCAATCTCTTTAATAAAGAGACTTTACTCCAGGCTGCTCAGTTAACCACTGACACTATTGCTTTCAGAGGCTTCTCTACGCCTTCCTCTATCCCAGTTTGTAGAAAATCTACTAATAAGCTTTGTTCCCTTAATGGGAGAAGGTTTTATCCATCTTCTACCCATCATACAGATGCTCCCAGACAGGAGAGACAACCAACCAGGCTCAGGAAACCACAACCTCAACGGGTTCAGCAAACCCAGCAGCCGCAGGGTTGCTGATAGACTCTTTACTGAATCCTTTTTTCCTGTTAAGGTTTAGATCCTGTAGTTTGCTTCTTCCCATTACAAGCATCTACATCGGTTCCATCCTAAAATTTACACATGTCTCTCTTAAAGAGACATCCTGACTATTAGCTCAAAGAGCTTCTTAAGATGATTATGCTTTACAGGTAGTAAGGTTACTCCTCCTCCTCTGAAGTACACAGAGGAGTAACAGCTGTCAATAAGGTTGCTATGCCTTTACCTTTGACTTTTTCTCCTGTATCAGCATCTCTCATATTACTTTTTCAAAGATTTACTCCACTGTAAGTCTTTCTTTTCAACTCTGTTCCTCTTACTAAGACATTTGGTCTGTAAGAGTGATACCACTTTACTGAGGGCTTTTTCTTAAGCCCCTAAGTTTTCTTTCAGAGTTGTCACCCCCTTGCATTCTTAGTTTTCCTGGCAGCTTCTCAGACAATAATGGAGTCTTACCACTCCTACTTATATCTGGATGTCTTTCCCAATCTTGGGACCTAAGATTTCTTCTGCTGCCCTATCAATAGTAAGACCACTGACTTGCTGCCCAAGCAACCAGGGCTTGTTCCCCCAATTTCCATTATTTCTGGCCTTACCACTAAGTCCCAGACGGGTTAATAACTTTTTCTGGCTATTGTTGCAGACACATAACCTTATCTTCTATCCTTAGCCTTCCCCAATCCTTGGGCTTGGCGGTGTAGTTCCGGATACCTATTGGCTCTTAAACACCAGTTTTTTCTTCTAATTAACCTGCAACATGCTCTCTGCATCTCTACGGAGCAGCTCTACACTGTGGGGCTTTGTTAGAGAGCACATAATTCCAGATGGTTAGGAAGGGCTTTACCTAGTCATGCCTACTGGGTTCTCCCTGCCCTTACCATTTCCATTAAAGTCGTCTTAAATAAAGGACACAGGCCTTTAAGTGAAGACCTAAAGAATTATCCAATTCCCTGGATTGCTTCACATCTCCAGGAGACCCCTTCACCAGGGATGGTTTTTCTTTCAGTATAGACAGTCCTTGTCTTGTATTTTCCTTCCATCCTCAATTCTGCAGGGCGTAATCCATATTGAGCACAAGAATGCACCATACCCATTTTACCCTCATAAATGGTAAATAGGGTATTTTTATTTCATTGCATCTTTTTCTCCAGCTACCTGCTGGAGTTATGGAAGGATTCAGACTTACTGTCTGCAGATTAAAAACATCCTCTGCATTTTCAGGTAGGTCTCCATTCCTGGTTATTCAGGGGCTAGAGTTTCTAGAGGACTCTAGACTTCTCCTTGCCAGTGAGAGAATTCCCTTGGCTTTCCTACTCATAACCAGGGAGTAAGGATTCTCTAAATACCTTCTCAAGCAGGTTCCTCCCTTCTTGTTAGATGAATCTTTCTCTCTCCACATACCCTATGTGCGGACAGTGGTGTGTGTGTGTGTGTGTATGTATGTGTATATATATAATATATGTATATATATGTGTGTATATATATAATATATGTGTATGTATGTATATTTATTTATTTATTTAACGTACATTTGTATCCCGCTGCTTCCAGTGATCAGCAGCGGTTGCTTATACATGGGGGAGTTGGCTGTACCGGCCGGTAATTAGAGTATCTACATTTCGATTAGGGAGGGGAGATAGTGCACAGCAAGCATGGGGTTACAGGATTTACAGTTGATTGAATATCGCAGCTACATATGGGGTACTTATGTGTATATGTATAATGTGTATATATGTATAATATATGTGTATATATGTATGTGTATATATACACACAGACATGCAGATGTCCATATACATGTGTGTGTATATATATATGTAAATATATACATACATATATATCCATACATATATAATGTATGTATATATTTACATATATATATGGACATCTGCATGTCTGTGCCTGTGTATATATGTGTGTATATATATAGTTATATATGTGTATATATGTATTTACCTATCTATATATATGTATTGCAATATATGATAGTGGGTAGATATATATCTATATACTGTTTCTGTCTGTCTGCCTAGATATATTTTCACCTACGGACCCGACCCGACAAATAGTCTCTATCCCTTTCCATGCTGTTCCAGTATACTTAGGGTTCTCCATAATCAACCACTTCCTGCGGTAGTTGAGGGGTTTTTGTACCATGACCTTCAGTTTAGGTACACCTGAAGCCCTCCATATACTCTCTTTTTCCTACGTGATTTCAATTAGGAAGGACTTTCTGAATCTTCAGAACATGTGAGGCTACAATGCCTCATGCTCCTATCATTCTTTGTTATCGGATATAGGGGTCTTCGAAGCTCCCTTCTCCTATAAGAACTATGTCTCTTTAAAGTCAAAAGAGCTTCAGTCTTATCTAATAGGGACTTCTGCGTTTTCCCGCAAAGTCCTGCCTCAGTGAACTACCCCGGTTCCACTAGGATTGTTTCTTCTCACCCTAAGGGTTCTAACCTCGGCCTGTTTTTTGCACAGTTATTTACCTCTCCTTACATTGAGGTACTCCTTGGGGATATTGTTGGTTCATATTAACAAAGCCACATGAACCTCCATATACCTTTTTACAATACCACCAGCTGAGGTCCATATTGGTTTATTGCTTTTCAATATTACCACTAAATATCACCTGCACACAGACTCCTATCTAGGCATCCTGTTTGGTCCAGCTGTTCCACAGCACATCTTTTTAGTTCAACTCCTACCCTCCATCCCTAGGATGCCTGGGGTTCGGTACAATAGCATGGCTCTCAGATTCACAACATGCTGGGACTCCTCTAGGCATCTTAGCTTGGGAGTCCCCATATGTGAAGACTCATTCCTGCTTGTTCCTGGAGACAGCACAGTTACTTACCTGTAACAGGTGATCTCTGGGAACAGCAGGAATAAGTCTTCACAACCCACCCACCTCCCCTAGGAGTTGCATTTCTCTCTCTCTCTCTCTCTCTCTCTCTGTCTCAGCTTTAAAACTTAACTGAGGAGAGGCAGTTGGGAAAGGCAGGAAGGCAGCACGCAGGCGTGTTGGGATGCTTCCAAAAGCGTTCTGATTGGACGCTGGGGAGCGTTCCCCCGCAGACTCCGTCGGTACCGACGTACCCATATGTGAAGACTCATTCCTGCTTGTTCCTGGAGACAGCACAGTTACTTACCTGTAACAGGTGATCTCTGGGAACAGCAGGAATAAGTCTTCACAACCCACCCACCTCCCCTAGGAGTTGCATTTCTCTCTCTCTCTCTCTCTCTCTCTCTCTCTCTCTCTGTCTCAGCTTTAAAACTTAACTGAGGAGAGGCAGTTGGGAAAGGCAGGAAGGCAGCACGCAGGCGTGTTGGGATGCTTCCAAAAGCGTTCTGATTGGACGCTGGGGAGCGTTCCCCCGCAGACTCCGTCGGTACCGACGTACCCATATGTGAAGACTTATTCCTACTGTTCCCAGAGATCACCTGTTACAGGTAAGTAACTGTGCTTAATATACCTTGTTCACCTGAAGCTTAATTAATCTCAGGTCCTTAGTGTATGACTGATTTGGGTAACGAGCTTCACCTGAGAGCACCTCCTGTCTTTTAAGATGTGTAAGTACCTATAAAGCTACTATTATCCCAGAGGCGAGTGGGTGTTGGGGGGGAGGGAGGGAAATAACACTTATTAAGAGGGCTGCTACACAGTACCCTGTCCTGTGCTGTTGAGGTAAGCTATATTCTGATTTGATTTCAATTATAGCTCTTTGTTGTTGCTAGGCTCTAACTTACTATGAAATTTAAACTACAAGCTCTCTGCTGGGTATGAAATGTAACCAGAAAGTTCTTGTCTATGTTTTAAATTTAAACTTAAACTGCTGCTACTAGGCCCTGACTGATTTAACAAAAAATAGTGGGTTCACAAATTAATTAGCTTAAATACAAAGAATTCCTTTCAGAAAATTCCCAGAAGTATATACTCACAATTGCAGATCTCTCTCCAGAAGTAACAGTCCCCTTTTCTGGTCTTTCAACAGTCCCCTTTTCTGGTCCTTCAATACTCTTTTTCTGAGAGATCATAGCCAGTTCTGCTAATAAGTCAGATGGGCAATACGACCCTCAGATGTGCAGAGAGATGCAAAATTTGGAATAGCAGTATATTTATTTATTTAACATTTCTTTTATACTGCCTTTCAGTGGTATCAAGGCGGTTTACATGGAACATAGACAACAGAAGTTATATAGAACGTGGTCCAACTAACAAGTTGCATGCAATTTGAATCCTTGTGCAATTAACTATTTACAGTTTAACACTTAGACAGTTAAGTATTTACTGTCTGATCTGTGGGCTGTTAACTATATACATTTTAGATGGTATAGAGTCCAGTTTTTGGTGTATTTCAGGCATTTGGGTGTGAGGGAGATTAGCAGTTTGTCCCTTAACATTTCTGGAATATGTGCATCTTTAGCATTTTCCTGACGTCCTTTAGGTCAGTAGTTGCTCTGAGATTAGCAGGAGGGAGTTTCATAAGGTAGATCTCTTCATGGAAAAAGGTGCAGTGGCATGTTTCTTGCATACTGGTTGTTTTATGTCTGGGGACTTTAAGGAGATTTGTGGTTTGGTCTCTTCTCAGTCTGTTTGTAGGTGCGTGTATGAGAGATTGTAAACAGCCTGCAGTTAAGTTGTGTATACTCTTGAAGGTGTTCATGAATGATTTGTAGTGTATTCGTGCTTGGATGGGCAGCCTTTTAATACTGGAATGATATGTTCTTGTCTAGGTGTCTGTGATATCAAGCGAGCTGCAGAGTTTTGAGCTATCTGAAGTGGAAAGAGTGTACATTTTGGTAGTCCTTGGAGTACTGAGTTACAGTAATCCCAGATTGGAGAAATGATTGCTTGGCAGAATAGATTATGGTCCAGCCAATGGGCAGAGGTTGTGTAGGGTCCTTATTCTTTGATAGGTCGCTGCAGTTGTTTTCTTAATGTGTGTTTTGGAAATTGAGTTTCTGGTCTAGTGTCACACCTAGGTATTTGACTTCTGATTTGATGGTTATATTGTGGTTATAAAAGGTGAGTTTCTCTATGCAATGTTGGTGGGGTCTCTGTTCACCCCCAGTGCCTCTGTTTTTGCTTAAATTTATCGTGAGCGAGTGTTCATGTAGCCAGTGCGTCACTTCCTTCAGACAAGAGAGGATGGTGGAGAAGTTTGGGTTCCTTTTGCAATTGGGGTGTATAACATGTCGTCTGCATAGATATGAAACATTATCCTGTGTTCCGGAGGACACTACATGCAGATTGGATGTATAGGTTAAATAAGAGAGCTGAGAGAGCTGATCCTTGAGGTAGTCCTTGGTGATTTTGAAATGGCTTTGAGGTCCTTTTTGTGTTTTAACATGTGTGCGGTCAGATAAATATGAGTGGAGCCATTTTAAGTGAATCCCGTTTACTTCAATTTCTGCCAGGCAAGAAAGGAGTCTTCTGTGGTTTACAGAGTCAAAGGCTGCCAAGATGTCTATGAATATAAGGATGAATGCCTGTTTGGATCGCTCAATTTCCTTAAGCAGGGTGTCAAGGAGGGAAGTCAGAAGTGTTTCAATACTGTAATGTTGTCAGAACCCATGTTGCTGGCCATCAAGAAGAGGTGCATTGGAGTCTATAAATTCCTGCAGCTGGAGCTGAACGGCTTTCTCTATTTTTGCTGAGAGAGGGATACTAGAAATGGGTCTATAAGATGTGGATAAGGCAGGGTCAGCTGTAGCATTCTTCAGGGTGGGCCTGACAGAGGAGATCTTTAGGTTAGTTTGCATCAGTCCCAGAGTGAGGGAAGAGTTTTTATTATTTTGGGCAGTGGTGAGGTTAGCACTTTCCTGGATGCTTTGATCCATGCGGTTGGGCATGGGTCTAATGGTGGTGTGGTAGTGTTCATCTTTGAGAGAAGTTGATCTAGTTGCGTGCTTGTTATTGAAGTGAACAGAGTCCAGTTTAGTGAGCTACTGAATGTATTTGTAGGTAGTTGATCCAGTGCTATTATTTCTTTAGCACAAAAGAATTTGTTCTGGAGGTAGGAAGCGTAATCTTGCATGTTCAAGCTGGGGCCTTTTAGAGCAGATGGGTTTGTATGAGTGACTTGGTGATTTTGAAAAATTCTCTAGGCCGGTTGAGTGATTTGAAAATGATATTACTATGATCTCATTTTTGTTGATTTATCAGGTTATTGTAGTCATCTTGCTTGGAGGTGTTGTATTTGTGATGTTCGGGATCGTGTGTTCTTCATCTGTGTTCAAGTTGTCTCAGTTTTGTTTTTGTTTCTTTTATATCTTTGGAGTACCAGGGTGCTGAGAATCTTTTGCCTCAATACTCATTTTAGGGGTTGTACCGCAAATGAAGTTATCCAGTTCTTCCAATCATTGATTAGTTTTGTGATGTCTGAGGATGATTCCGTTAAGAGAGGTGAGTGTTCAAGGAGGGCCTCTTTGTTGAAGTCTCAGAATCGGCGCATTCCCTGAGGTTGTGGCTTCCATTTTTGGCTAGCGCTGAGCAGTGGGGGATTGAAGGATATCATGTGGTGGTCACACCATGGTAATGGTATGGTCTGAACGTTCTGTGCCGTCATCGTTTTTAGGTATGACTATTATGTTAAGGTGTTTCCTCTTATATGTGGGGTAATTTACGATTTGTGAAAGGTCTATTGCTTCCAGGAAGGATGTGATTTGGTTGTTGGTGCCGAGTGTAGGTTTAGGTCTCTTAACAAGATGAATGGTTTCTCTGATGCTGATTGGGAACTTACTAGTTAAATTAGCGAAGAGAGATCATCTGCTGCTGTTGTTGGCGATCTATAAACTAGGCATATTGAATAATGGTTCTTTTGGATCTGTAGTACATTTAAGGTGATGTTTGTTAAGGATGTGGATGCTTGGAATTTGAGGCCTTTCCTGGTGAGGATGAATATTCCTCCTCCTCCTTATTTAACTGTGGGCAGTTATGTAGGTCCATATCTGGTGTGATGAGTTGATTTGTGAGTACCTGGTTGGTATCAGTGAACCATGACTCTGTCACGAATATAACATCTAGCTTGCTGTCATTTATGTAGTCATTAATAAGGCGCATCTTCTTGCATGCGGAGCATGCATTTGCTAGTGCACATTTTATATTTAGGTGGGTGATTGTGGTTTTGTTGGTCCATAGCGCAGGATGATCTGACTATTTGGATTAGTCTTGGTTGCAGTCTAGGTTTATGCAGGCATAGTTGGCACCGAGTAAGGTTTCTCTGGTTGTATCAAACTTTTATTGAGGCAGTCACAGTATCGGGTACCATTTCGGAAGCAATGCTTATCCACTTGGAGAAATCAAGTAAAAAACCCCAGTTATGTCAGCACTATCATCCGATTAATGCATCTTGATTGCAAATTTTAGTAAAATGTGTTTTCTGATAGTCTGGGGAAAAGTGTGTGGTTTTTTTTTGTCATAATTTATCTTGATGAATTCAACTAGTATCTATCTATGCTTGTACAGAAAAGGTAGTAATTTCAAATAGGTAGAATCAAAGGGCAAACCAGAAATAATTAATAACAGTAATACCTATATCCCACAATTTAAGAGTGTGGAATCTAAGAAAAAAACCCAATTAGGTTGAGGATCCCCAATTGAATTACCAAGAAACAATAATACAATACATATCAATGGCTGAAGTGACCCCAAAGCTAATACCCTCACTGCTCATTCTGCTGGCATAGCCTCACCAGTGGGAGTTTAAACTAAAGGAATCCTAGCGCTTATAAATGTAGGTAGATCTTCAGGTTGATAAATAAATAAATAAACCAACCAACCAACCTACCTATGTCTGCGTTTTAAGAACCATCACACGTTTACAAGGGAAGCGCAAATAATATGAGGCCCCTAATTGGAGCACCCCTGGTCTTAAAAGTAGAAACTGCCTAAGTCTTTTCTGCGTCGTCTCAATACATCTGGAAACATCAAGACACCATGAAAAAGAATATTACGTTTCTTATAATGATTTTGATAACCAGTCTGTCTGAAACTAGAGCCAAAGTGTAGAAAACCCATTTTACTGAAGTCAGCGTTTTTGTAGTCTAGGACTTTGAGTTTTGCTGTGATGGGACTCTGTCTTGGCTTTTACCTCAGACTCCCCAAATATGAAGAATATGGGATCTTTGAACAGGGTTGGCTGCACTGCATTTTAAATAAGTGGTAATGCTTACCCATGTAGCTGACCATTTCTTGCACTCTTGTGTTCCATTTTGCTGGGACTTTGTTTTGTCTCTTTCTAATGTGGAGACACACCCCCTTGCAGTTGGCCAGATCTATTCACTTTTACCTTGAATGCGTCCTTTTTAAATTTGATGTTTTAAAGAGAAGTTTTGTGGCCAAAGGGAGGAAAAAAGGTTGATAGGATTGTTTTAACTGAGCTGAATGAGATATTTCTGATGGTTATCTTACTGATAAAATAGGATTGCCAACTATTTATTTAATCTCAAGTTTGACTCCCTTGCTCCTAAGAGAATTTATTTATTGGGGTAGACTTAAGTTTTTCTTAGTATTATGAAGAACTGAGTAGATAACATAGGCTAGAAAGGAAACTGTTGAAGTCCACTGCAGAGTTAAATAAGATAAGTTTGCTGGCCCAAGCTAAGGTCTATAATAAAGTCATATTTGAAGGCAAAAATGTACGTACTTTCAAGCTAAAATTTGAATCGCCAATCAGTGGAGCTAAGCTCCTTCTCAGTGGTTAAGAATCTGAAGTTCTTCAAATAACCAACCCATTCTTCTTCCGTAAAGTGGTTATTTGGCAGAGGTTTTTTATTTGTGTTGAAATCCACAGAATTCTTAGCCATTTTCCTCCCATGAAATCCAGCACAGTAGACGACCAGTTTCGTTCAGATAGGTCATTATATACCTAATGGTTTTGTCCTGCTTGACCATGTGCTGGTATTGAAATTAATGAAAGGAGCTTAGATCATAATATGTATATTAGATACTTGTCCCTCAAATTTTCTTCTCCATATCATCTAGCTTGAACACTGTTTACTTGGTAAAATCACACAACTGAACAATAGAAGTTTTGTAACATAACAGTCCTTTTGATTAGATGTCTGTGACGGAGATACTACCTGCAACTGCCATCCTAATATCTCCATGATTACTACTCAGCCCAGCTTGACAACACAACTACCTTGGATAGAGGGGACATCCCAGGATTGGAGGCTTAAGGTCTGGCTTGCACATCTGCACTAATATCAGTTTCCTTATCCTGCTAGACTAGACCAGATGAGTAGGTTATGCTTCCATGCCAGCAAGCAGAGGCAGACTTGAGCAACGTTGTGATGTCATCATTCAGTATATCCTTTGTTGCAGTATTGAAAGAAGCTAGTAGTTTCTGCCTCCAGCAGGTAGCAAGATATTTTTATTTATTTTATTTATTTAATTGGATTTTTATACCGCCTTATCATACAATCAAAGCGGTTTAACAAAAGAGAAAATAAGTAATAGTGAAACAATCTGTGATAATATATACATAGTTTGTAAATATATGATTAAATGTCTTGGGATAAGGTGCAATATATATATTGTGAGCTATACTATAAAGTGAGCTATTGTACAATGTATATATAAATAATTGCTTTCTTAAAAATTAATTAGTTGATTGCATGACCGTAGTGCTCCGTAAACAAAACTGTTTTCAGTTGTTTTCTAAAGTCTTTGATGTCCTGAGCTGCTCTCAGATCATTAGGTAGGGAGTTCCAGATGGAAGTCGCAGCAAACGAGAAAGCTCTCTTAGAGGTCTCCTTGCGTGTTTTTCTGATGTCATTTGAGGAGCTGATTCTATTTTCAGATACACTTCTCCTAGGTCTGTTGCTAATATCTGACCGGATAAGATACGTCAGACTTTTTGTAGAACATTGTTGCTTTATCTTGAAAATATAAATTACTGTTTTGTATTTAATACGAGATGATATTGGTAACCAATGAAGCTCCTTTAAGATAGGAGTTATATGCTCTTTACTTGATAGACCAAAAATTATACGAGCAGCGGTGTTTTGCGCTAACTGTAAAGGCTTCAGTGACTGCTTAGCTAGACCCAGATATATTGGATTGCAGAAGTCAAGTAATGGTGTAATTAGAGCATGACAAACATTGCGGAAGTGAACAGTTTCCAGAAGCGGCCTTAGTCTTCTGATGATTTTCATTCTATAATAAGCGCTTCTAATCGTCTTGTTTATGTGTGATCTGAGATTTAATTCATTGTCTAGAGTAACTCCAAGATATTTCACTTCTGATTTAATAGGAATAATTGAATTATCTATCTTGATGACAGGTGGATGTGCAAAATTTTGGTTACGAGATACAAATAATGCCTCTGTCTTGCTAAAATTAATTTGCATATTGTTGGTTCTCCAGGACCAAGCAGGAAGTCAGTCCTCACTTATGGGTGACGTCGGCGCCGACGGAGCCCTCGCGGAGCAATTTTCCCCAGCTTTCAAAGAAAGCCTTTGGGAATTGCAGCGCGCATGCGCGGTAGTCTTCCCGCCCGAAGGTGCCATCTTAGCCAGTCTTCTTTTTTCCGCGGAGCCCTACAGACGTCCCCGTCTTGTCCCCGCGAAAAAGTTGATTTTCCTCTGTATTTATCCTTTTTTCTTTCGGTTCGACGCCGGTCGTTTTCCCGCCCGGACTCGCGACGCCGGTCTCGAGTCCTCTAACGGTTTTTCGGTTTTTCTGACTTAGTCAGTTTTCGTTTTCGTTTTTTCCCTGGCAGCCCGGTCCTTTGACCTCGCAGGGGCCCTTTTTCCCCCGATGGCTGCCAGTGGCTTTAAGCGGTGTGGTCGGTGTGACCGAAATATGTCACTCACCGACTCACACGACCTTTGCCTCCGCTGCCTGGGCCCAGATCACGAGGAACTGATCTGTGGGCCCTGCAGCAAACTGTCCTCGAAGGCGTTGAGAAGTCGGCGGCATCAGCGCGAAAGAATCTTCGCTGACCCCAGCCGTACCCGGACCTCGTCGGAGGCCTCACTGTCGAAAGGCTCCAGTTCGGACCGTCGACGGAGCTCCTCCGACCGGGGTTCTCCCTCCGGGGACCATCGACGGAAGGAAAAACCCGCGAGGGCGGCGTCGGTGGACGCTCCTGGCTCCGCGAGGGCCAGGTCGCATAGCCCCGACAGCCGCCCCGGGTCCTTGGAGAAGGATCACCTCCCGAAGCGACCTCGCCTGGAGTCGGAGATGCCTGCCCGGGTAAGTCCTGTTGTCCTTCTGGACTCGCCTCCGCGTCAGCCGACGTCGGGCCCGACGCCGTCGGGGCCCGAGTCGGGGGCTGCTGGGTCGCCTGAGCTCGGACTCAGGTTGACGGCCTTGGAGAGCAGATTGTCTGCCTTCATGGACCAGCAGCGGGCACTGCTCGCTGGCTTCGCTGGCGTCGCTGCCCCGACCGCCGGGACGTCGACGTCCAAGTCGACCCCGGAGACCGAGCCGATCCTCGAGTCGATGAGAACTCGAGTCGATCCTCGGTCGAGGTCGCCCTCGGCCTCCCGTTCGGGACCGAGGTCGCCGACGCCGACTCCCTCGGCGTCGGGGCGGCTGGCGCCGCACCCTGCCCGAGCCGACCCCACCGAGTCCTCGTCGGAGTCGGTCTGGGAGTCGGAGGAGGAAGAGTCACCTGATTCTTTCCGGACTCGGTGTGTCCCATCGGACTCTCCGGAGTCCGAGCCTCGGAAGCAGTCCCCCCCGGAGGATGCCCGGTTCTCGGATTTCGTTAGGGATATGGCCAAGGCTTTGGCCTTCCCTGCGGACCCCGAGGAGGAGCCTCGAGCCGAAGAGCTCGACGCCCTCCAGTATGACTCTCCCGCGAGGGAGCACTTTACTGTGCCGGTTCCTCCTATGCTGGAACGACTACTCTTCCGCATGTGGGAGAGTCCGGCCTCCTCGCCGGTCCTGAGCAAGCGGGTCGATTCTATCTATCGAGTCCGCAAGAGCCCTGGCTTTCAAAAGGCGCAGTTGCCACACCATTCCATGGTAGTGGAATCGGCCATGCATCGTCTTAAGAGCCAGAAGATGCACTCCTCGGTGCCTCCTGGAAGGGAGGCCCGTAACCTGGATGGCCTTGGCAAAAAGTGCTTCCAGGGCTCTATGCTCGCCTGTCGTGTCCAGACTTACCAGCTCTACATGGGCATGTATCTCAGGGATCTGGCTAAAGAGCTAGCCGGCTTCTCCGCTGGTTTGTCCGAGGAACCCTTGCGGAGGTTCCTAGCCTTGTCCACAGGTATTCGGGAATGCTCAAAGTTCATGTCCCGAGCAGCCTATGATGGCTTTGAAGCCTCGGCTCGAGTAGCCGCAGCCGGCATCGGTGCCCGCCGACAGGCTTGGCTTCAGTCGTCCGACCTTGAGCCCTGGGTACAGGACAAGTAGGTCGATGTCCCCTGCCGAGGCGAAAACCTCTTTGGCAAGCCCATGGCGGAAAAGGCTGCACAAATTGAGACTGAGACTCTCACCAGGACCAGGCTTTCTAGGAAGACCTCCGCCCCTTCCCAGAAAAAGAAGGGCTCGGGAAAAAAGACCTTTTACCCGAGGAAGGCGGCTGCCTACAAACAATACCCCCATTATCAGGCCCCTGCAGCTCCCCAACAGGGCCAGCAGGCCAAGGGACGGGGTAACGGGTCCCGTAGGCAGCAAGCCCCCAAGCCTGCGCCACCAGCCCCTGCTCAGCAGGGTGGGGGTTTTTGACTCGCTCAGCATAGCCTCTCCCCCCCCGCTGGTTCCCCCCAGCACCGGAGGCCGGCTGGTTCACTTCGCCGACAGGTGGTCCAGCATCACCGCAGATGCCTGGGTGCTTCAGGTCGTGCGAGAGGGCTACCTTCTCCACTTCCATCAGGTCCCTCCCTCCTATTTTCCGGGAGAGCCTCCGCGCCCCCCTCTGCACAGGGAGTTGCTCCTTCAGGAGTTAGCAGGTCTTCTGCAGGATCAGGCGGTGGAACCGGTGCCACACCACCTGAGAGGTCAGGGCTTCTATTCAAGGTATTTTCTGATACCAAAGAGAACAGGAGGCCTCCGACCCATCCTGGACTTGCGCAACCTCAACAAGTTCCTTGTGCGGGAGAAGTTCAAAATGCTTACCCTTGGAATCCTTCTGCCCTACCTCCAGCAGGGAGATTGGCTATGCTCCTTGGATCTAAAGGATGCTTACACGCACATCCTCATCCACCCAAGCCACCGCCAATACCTAAGGTTTGTGGTGGCAGGAAATCATTACCAGTACAGAGTACTGCCCTTCGGCCTGTCCTCCGCACCGCGAGTCTTCACAAAATGTCTCGCGGTCGTGGCGGCCCATCTCCGGCTTCACGGCCTCTATGTTTTTCCGTACCTCGACGACTGGCTCATCAGAGCAGCGTCCGCTCAGGAGGTCACCACCGCCACGTGCCGCACGGTGACTCTGCTGCAGCACTTGGGCTTTGTCATCAACTTCGCAAAGTCCACTTTGCTCCCCTCACAGGATCTCGAGTTCATCGGCGCAAGGCTGCACACCCCTCAGGCGCGAGCGTACCTACCGCTCGACAGGGCTCAGCGGCTCATGGACCTAGCCGACCGCTTTCGCAGCCAGCCCCTGGTCTCCGCCAGGCGCTTCCTGAGACTGCTCGGCCATATGGCTTCCACCGTCCATGTGACCCCCAATGCCCGCCTGAATATGCGGCCTGCTCAGTGGTGTCTCCGCCAGCAGTGGCGACAGGCCACGGGCGGCCTAGCAGACCTGGTGCGCGTCTCCGAGCCGCTGGTCTCGTCTATCCGGTGGTGGCTCCGGCAGCCGCACCTGGTATTGGGAATGCCTTTCCAGTCACCTCAGCCGACCCGGGTGCTGACCACCGATGCATCCCTCCTGGGCTGGGGAGCCCATTGCCAAGAGGCACGTACTCAGGGCCTCTGGACCAAGTGGGAGTCTGCTCAGCAGATCAACTTCCTGGAGCTCAGGGCGATCCGCCTAGCTCTCAAGGCCTTCTCCCACCTGACCTCCCAACAGTCCGTCCTTGTCCAGACGGACAATCAAGTTGCCATGTTCTACGTGAACAAGCAGGGGGGCACGGGCTCCTTCCTCCTCTGCCGGGAGGCACAGAAGCTCTGCTCTTGGGCCGTCAGTCACGGCATTCTCCTCAAGGCAGTTTATCTCCCGGGCCAAGAAAATTGCCTGGCGGACAAACTCAGCAGGGTCCTCCAGCCGCACGAGTGGCGTCTGGACCCCTTGATTGTTCAGAAGCTCTTCCTCAGGTGGGGCCTCCCCACAGTGGATCTCTTTGCCAGTCCTCACAACCGGCAGCTTCCTCGCTTCTGCTCTCGTCAGCCTCACCCCCTTCGGGTGGCGGCGGACGCCTTTCTGATCTCATGGTCGGGGAGCCTTCTGTACGCTTTCCCTCCCATCCCGTTAGTCTCTCGGACCCTTTTCAAGGTTCTCCGAGACAAAGCTTTCATGATCCTGGTGGCCCCTCGCTGGCCCAGGCAGCCGTGGTTTCCGCTCTTGCTGCAACTGGCGGTGGAGGATCCAATCCCTCTGGGGGTGCAACCGGATCTCCTCACCCAGGATCAGGGGTCCCTACTGCACCCCAACCTCAGGTCTCTCAACCTCATGGCCTGGCTGCTGAGAGGGTAGTCCTTGCTCCTCTCCTCTTGCCGGCAGAGGTGGAGGAGGTCGTCTTGGCTTCGCGACGGCCTTCTACCCGCAAATGCTACGCCCTTAAATGGCGTCGCTTTGCAGTCTGGTGTACCCAACAGTCTCAGGATCCCTTCTCCTGCCCGGTGTCGGTGATCTTACAGTACTTGCTACACCTCTCTAATCTGGGACTTAAGTCCAACTCCGTCAAAGTTCACCTCAGTGCTCTTTCCGCACATCATGTGCCGGTGGACGGCAGACCTCTCTCCAACGACCCTCTCGTAGCGAGGTTTCTCCGAGGTCTCCTACTACTTAAACCACCTCTGCGCCCGCCAGCGCCTGACTGGGACCTGAATGTGGTTTTACAGCGGATCACCTGTCCGCCTTTTGAACCTATGGCTACCTGCTCTCTCCGTTTTCTGTCTTGGAAAACGCTGTTCTTGATAGCCCTCACTTCCGCTAGGCGCGTAAGTGAATTACAGGCCCTCGTGTCTGATCCCCCCTACACTCGGTTCTACAAGAATAGGGTAGTCCTACGGACTCACCCAAAGTTTCTGCCTAAAGTGGTCTCCCCTTTTCACTTGAATCAGGAGGTGGTACTTCCAACCTTCTTTCCCAGACCACACTCCAGCCGAGCTGAGACGGTCCTCCATACCCTGGACTGTAGAAGGGCGTTGAACTTCTACCTTGACCGTACGCGGGAGCACCGTAAAGCTGCGCAGCTTTTTGTGTCCTTTGACCCCAATAAATTGGGGCTCCCGGTCTCCAAGCGTACTCTGTCCATCTGGGTTGCGGACTGTATCTCTTGGGCTTATGGGGCAGCCGGACTCGCCTTAGAAAGTCGAGTCACGGCTCATTGCGTTCGGGCAAAGGCCACGTCAGTGGCTTACCTCCGCTCTGTTCCGCTGGCAGACATCTGCCGGGCCGCTACTTGGTCTTCGAGCCAGACTTTTGCGGTCCATTACTGTCTCGAGAGGGAGTCCCGTAGGGACAGTGCTTTCGGACAGGCAGTCCTCCGTAATCTCTTTGAGGTCTGAGCAACTCCTACCCTCCATCCCGGATGTGGGCTACCGGTGGGTGATAATTCAGCGAAGATTCTATCCTTCTGTGCTGCTGAGCTAGAGGGAGCTCATTTTTGTGCTTCGGGTCTCCGGTAGCCTTGAGCTTGGGAGTCCCATAAGTGAGGACTGACTTCCTGCTTGGTCCTGGAGAAAGCGTAGTTACTCACCTGTAACAGGTGTTCTCCAGGAGCAGCAGGAATCAGTCCTCACTACCCTCCCTCCTCCCCTTGGAGTTGCAATCGTCTGCTTATGTTCTTTTTGCAAATTTTTATGCTGTCTTTTTTAGCTATGTCATCTGACTGGCTAAGATGGCACCTTCGGGCGGGAAGACTACCGCGCATGCGCGCTGCAATTCCCAAAGGCTTTCTTTGAAAGCTGGGGAAAATTGCTCCGCGAGGGCTCCGTCGGCGCCGACGTCACCCATAAGTGAGGACTGATTCCTGCTGCTCCTGGAGAACACCTGTTACAGGTGAGTAACTACGCTTTTTACACCAGGTGGACATTTTTGATAGACAATCTGTGATGCTGGAAAAATCAGGTTTCTCGATGGAGATAGTTGTGAAAATCATAATATCGTCAGCATAAATTGTATACTTTATGCCACTTTTTAACGGAATATTGCAAATTGGCTGCAAATAAATGTTGAAGAGAAGCGAAGAAAGAGCGGAACCTTGTGGCACACCTTGTAATACTCTTATGGGCAGAGAAGTTTTTTGTCCAATCTTTACTTGTAAAAATCTCTCTGTCAGATATGATTGAAACCATTTTAATGTGACTCCATGTAGACCAATCTCCTCTAATCTATGTAATAACCTATTGTGATCTACAGAATCGAATGCAGCCGAAATGTCTATAAAAATCATTATAATACCCTTTTTAATGTCATCAATGGTACGGAGAACGTAATCAAAAAGATAAATCATTAAAGTTTCAACTCCATGGTTTGGGCGAAAAGATATGTGGACTGGTGCAGCAGTTCAGATAGGCCTGACTCTCTTGACCCCACACTATGAAACAGTCTCATTGTGATTGAGTCTGGAAAGGCCCAGCATTACTCAAAGTGCGGGTTCGCCCATGTCTCATGGAGCAGACTGCCACTCTGTGTCTCAGCACTGTTTCCCATGGGTTACTAGTGCCTGGTGGGTTTGAAGAGGAGCAGGAGGACACCATAAGGCACCTGAGGAGAGTTGGTAAGTTGGGCACCGGCCCTCCTTCCTCCTTGTTGTTCTTATCTGCTTGCCCTGTATTTTTCTGTTTTTTGCTTGGGTTTTTTACCAGTTGGTTTCAATGAGAATTATTTGGGTCTCTGCTGCTTTTATTAAAGTAGCTTTAAATTAAATAAACAGACAGCAAGGCCTTAATTGGCCACTGAGCCTCCCAGGCTTATGTTAGTGTCCAGGGCTTCCATATTTTGCTTTCTCTGGTCAACCCAACAGGTCTTGGGATTCCATTTTCAAGACTCCCTTTTTCGCTACAGCCCTACTTCTTTTTTCGGTGTGTTTTCTGCAGTCTTTTTTTTTTTTTGTTCTTGCCACTGCCATCTTCAGCTATGCAGCCTGATGCAGCTTGTATCTCCTAGCATTTTTGTTTTACTGTAGCTGCTACCTTTTGCCCTCATTAGGCTGTAAAGTCTGAGGCACGTTTTTATTTGGCGTGCTTGGACCCCCCACCCCCTTCCCAAGGGTGCCCAGGGCCTGATGCTGTTCCTTTGGCCCTTACCACTCCTGTGGCCCCTGCCATTGCTTTATTTTTCTTTTCCCACTGGTGAGCACTGCAGCCACTTCAAATGGCAGCTTGGGCCCCAGTGAAGGTGAAGCATGGTGGGGTGGACCTAGCAGCATGCCCAGTAGCCCTCCTTACTAATCAGCTTGTGCTGCATCTCTTGAAACAGCTCATGGTTAAGTTCTGTCTAGCTAGCTGCTTAGCAACCTCCCTCATGGTCTTCCCCCCCCCCCCCCCAGGCCCCATGAGGTGCCCTAGAGGGGTCATGGCCTCTGCTTTGCACGCCTCCACTCGCCAAATCTTATCCCCTATAATGGGTTGGTTGGAAGACTCAAGTAAAATTCCTGTCTCCAGAAGGTAATTCTGAGGACAGGGTGATAGTCATCCTGTACCCCCCCCCCCCTTTCATGGTCAGATAGGATCCCTGTGATCCACCTTTCATCTGACGGGTGCAGTTATGGCTCTGCAGGTTGCAAAGCCAGTTTTCAGGCAAGTTTAGCAGACAGGTTCCCCTTATACCTTGAGGATATAGTGGTCTATGTTTATACTTTTCTCAGGACCTTAGGATTCCAAGAGCCCAGTTCAATCTCGGCTGCTCCCTTGGCCCCAAGGGAAGTGGATTAAACCTTTTAAGCTCCCTGGGAGGGGGATCCTTTTAAAGGCTGTTGCTAAGCATATGGCTGTCCTGATGGATGGGGGTGCTGCGTCTAAGAAATCTCGGGTTTGGATGGTCAAGGTCCTTAAGAAGGCCTTGGTGGTCATCGCCTTGGGCTCTTGAGTTGTGCTTTGTGCACGCATGGATTTTAGCCCTATAGGGATCCATCCTCTGCCGGGAGTGTTGTGGCTCCAGCCGAGGTGTTGGGTTTGTTCTCTGAAATGCCTGATATTGGTTGAGCCAAATGGTCATTAAGCTCAGTCTCCTCCCCGATACTAGGGAGCTTGCAGGGGACCACATGGGTGGCTAATGCTGGTTCTGTCTTCTTGGGTGCAATTTGTTCTGCAAGGCAAATCTCCGAGCTGCATGCTTTGTCTTGCCAAGATCCTTATCTATCCTTTTCAGTTAAGGCTGTTTCCACTTGGCCTTTGCCTGCCTTCTTGCCTAAAGTGCTGCCTCCCTTTCATGTGACTTCACAAAAACAATAAACAACTCCACAATTTAACCAATTGTAGCATTAGTAACTATGCACTGTAAAAAGCTTTTAGTACCACGACGACGGGGAGCACAGACCTCAGCATAATCCCCAGATGTTCATTGAAAACTTCAAACCCGGAAAACCGGATTACAGTATTCTAACGAGGAATTTTACATCAACGGTCTGTTACCAGCCCCCACCATCCATCAAACAGCACTAAAAAGCCTTTTATTTCACAAATAAACTGACGGGAAAACTAAAAGCTGCTTTGGTAGATAACCACTCTATAACTTTACAACTATGCCTTAACTACATGCTACAAAGCAACTTATGGGACCCCCTAGAATAAACATATAATATTCAGCTTATCCACATTTCGCTCATTCACAACATAGAGAAGGGCTCCCAAATAACAAAAAAAAACCATCAGCAGAAATGAACAGTCCTCAGCTTCAAGATGACCATTGCAGTATCAACCCCGACGCCACAATCAGACGTCCCTCTTAGCGTTTCGCAGACGCTGCTTCAGGGGGGTATACTAGAAAATAAAAACAATAAAGTGCTAAATATTCCTACTACAAATATAAACTCACTCCTACATCAGAACAAAACAGAACCTGGAGTTCTCACCTGGCCCACGCTATCACCACAGACGCATTACTTTCATGTGAGCTAGGTGGTTCGCCTGCCCCTGTTCTCTAACAAGCAGTGTCGGGGGAAGGATAAAGATCAGGATCTTCACCTAGTGGATGTCCGGAGGGTGCTTCTCTGGTACTTGGAGGTTACAAATTCCTTTCGTAAATTCAACCATCTTCTTGTGCTGTTTGCTGGCCCGTGCAAGGGTGAAGTGGTGGCCAAGTCAACTTTAAGGCACTGGATTAAGTCTCTCCCAGCTCCATAGTGGTGGTGCTATTGGTTATTTGGCAGTGCTGGCACTGCCCATAGCTGGTAGATGCTGGTGCTGATCTCTGGCGAGCAAACCAGTTTCCCTTAACAGTTGCTTTCTCTCAGAGGAGAAGCTTGCTCAGACACTCCTGGAGGACAGGCCTAGAAAGGCCAAGGGGTCTTGTAAGGCGATGTAGAGAGCCTAGAGATGTCCTTTGACTACTACGAGCCCTTTGGGGCCTCATCTGCTGTAGCAGCAGTTCTTTCTGAGCCTTCGATGTGCTTGGGTGACCTTCATGGCTCCTTTGGAAGCCTGTAATTCCCCTCAATGAATTCCAGCGGTCCCTCCCAAGGCATAGCTGGTTGGTGTGTAACTCTGGCTATTATCTCTGGGTGGACCCCATACCATATTAGACTAGTGGGTCTTCAGGATCTTTAGTCAAGATCGGAGATACATTAGCTATTTCTGCGAGCTGCCTGTCTATTATTTTTAAAGTCTCTGGTTCAGGCCAGCCTGATATTTTCTGATGTGCAATATTTGAATTATAGCAGTGCTGACAAGGGTCTACCAGGTAGTCTACCTGCATGGTCCTGGCTGAAGAGGTGTGTGGTGAGGTCACCGCAGCCTCAGTTGGCTAGACCTTGAAGATCCTTCTGGGCCCCAGGGCTCGTGTTTGGCCAGCTTTGAGCAGCAGCTCTGGAAACAGCTGATGGGCTGTTTTCAGTCTTTGGTAGTTGCCTTGAAGCCTCCCTTTTTGGGGATTTGAGGCTCTGACCTCCCCTACTGAGGATTTGGGGGCCCTCAGAGTTCTCCCCTCTGGTGGTAAGGTGGTTAAGTGCCCTTGTTCTTCTTTTTTTCTTACCTGCTCCTCCAGGAGTCCAGCCTTATCCACTCTGTGGGAGTACAGGGGTCTCCCCTGGACTGTCGTTCCTTCAGGAACACTAATTAGCAGGTAAGATCTAATTACTATTTTCTCAAGCGGACCCTATACTGGAAGGGTTGCATCAGCCCTCTGGCTTTTTTTTTTGTTTTCCTGTCCATTGCACGCGCTGAATTTATTTAACAGGCTTTTTATACTGCTTTATCAGTTTTAGTCAAAGCGGTTTACATTGTAAAAAATTAGGTAATGTACATTGAACAGGGACATTGATAACCTGGGAGGGAGGAGTGGCTCAGTGGTTGGGACAGGTTACCTTAGGCCGGAGGGCCGTGGGTTCATTTCCCACATGGGGACAAGTAACCTCAGGCCGGAGGGTCTGAGGTCTCTGGTCCCATGGCTGCTTCTTGTGGCCTTGGGCAAGCCACTTAACCCTCCATTGCCTCAGGTACACTTAGAGTGTGAGCCCTTCGGGGGCAAGGGAATAAAAAAAAAGTACCTGTTAGTATATATGTGTAAACCGCTCTAATGTGTAAGTAAAGGGCGGTATATCAAATGCCTAAACCATAAACCATAACCTGGATTCTTCTATGGCAGTGGGGGAGGGGGGGGGGGGTAAGTGACTTGCCCAAGGTCACAAGGAGTGCTATTGGGAATTGTACCCTGGTCTTTTTGTTCCCTGTGGGGGGGGAGAGGGGGTGCGTCCAATATTAGACCTCAAAGAGGTGAATCGTTGCTTGCGGGTGTCGCACTTCCACATGGAAACACTGCGTTCGGTGATAGTGGCTGTTCAGAAAGGGGAGTTTCTCACGTCCCTGGACCTGTCGGAGGCTTATCTTCATATTCCCATCAGGCTGGATCATCACAGGTTTCTCAGATTCACAGTCCCGTTCGGGCATTTTCAGTTCCGGGTGTCGCCTTTCGGGCTAGCGACAGCTCTGTGAATTTTCACCAAAGTAATGGTGGTAGTGGCGGCGGCATTGCGCAAGGAGGGCATCCTTGTTCATCCGTATCTGGACGATTGGTTGATTCGAGCAAAGTCGCAGGCCGAGAGTGTGGCGGTGACTGCCCGAGTGGTAGCCTTCTTGGAAAGTCTTGGTTGGATAGTCAACATGGCGACGAGCCACTTGATTCCCTCGCAGAACCTAGAATACCTGGGTGCTCGATTCGACACCCGGGTTGGAAGAGTGTTTCTCACCACTCAGCGGGCGCAGGCCCTGAGGAGGTTGTTGGGGAAGTTCTTGAAATACAGCGCACCCTCAGCCTGGCATTACCTGCAATTATTTGGCACTATGGCGGCTACGATAGAAACGGTGCCGTGGGCGAGGGCACACATGAGGCTGTTACAGAGAGCTTTGCTTCGCCGGTGGTCACACCAGCAGGATTCGCTGGCTCGGAGGCTGCCATGCCCAGCGGAGGCGCGTCAGGCCCTAAGTTGGTGGCTTCTGCCCGGGTCACTGGAGAAGGGGAGGTCCCTGGAGGTGCCAGCCTGGGTGGCTCTAATGACTGATGCCAGTCTGCCGGGCTGGGGAGCTCACTGTCAAGGGGAATTCGCGCAGGGTCAGGGGAATTCCCAGGAGAGGGCGTGGCCAATCAATCTTCTGGAGTTAAAGGCGGTGTCGCTGGCACTCCGGGAGTTCCAGACGCGAATCGGAGGAAAGTCGGTGCAAGTGTTGTCCGACAACGCGACGGCGGTGGCCTACGTCAACCGGCAGGGTGGCACCAGCAGCGTGGCCTTAGAGGCCGAGGCCGAAGTCCTGTGCGGTTGGACCAAAGTGCACCTGATAGATCTCTCAGCAGCGCACGTGGCAGGAATAGACAATGTAGAGGCCAATTTTTCTCAGCCATGTACGCGTGGATCCGGGGGAATGGGTTCTACATACGGAAGTTTTCGACATGGTGACTCGCAGGTGGGGGTCGCCGGTCATGGACCTGATGGTGACCTACGCATCAGCAAAGGCCAGCCACTTCTTCAGTAGGCGCAGAGAGGATGTCGGAAGGTCTCGATGCCCTCATTCAGGACTGGCCGTAGGATCAGCTGCTGTACGTTTTCCCTCCGTGGGTGTTGATAGGAAGAGTTCTGCAGCGGGTGGAGCCTCTCAGGGGTCAGATGATTCTGTTAGCGCCAGATTGGCCGCGGTGTCCTTGGTACGCGGACCTGATCAGGTTGTTGATAGCAAAGCCCTGGCAGCTCCCCTGGCGAGCGGATCTGTTAAGGCAGGGTCCTCTGGTCATGCCTCAAGTGGATCGCTTGGCTCTTGAAAGGGCGAGGCTGAGATCCAAGGGGTATTCAGCGGCAGTGGTGACTACCTTGTTAAAGTCCACAAGATGGTCCACCTCTCTAGCGTATGTCTGTATCTGGCGAATTTTTGAGACCTGGTGTCAGCATAGAGAGAGCTGTTCAGGTCTTCTATCCCCCAGATCCTGGAGTTCTTGCAGGATGGGTTTGTCAAAGGGTTAGCTGCCGCGTCGTCGTTAGTGCAGTTGGCGGCCTTGGCTTGCTATAGGGGCAGGCTGGCAGGTCAGTCGCTAGGGACTCATCGGGATGTCAAGCGTTTTTTTGCGGGCAGTATCGCTTATCAGGCTTCCGTCTAGGCCATCCTTTCCTAAGTGGAACCTGCCCTTTGGGTTGGACGCTTTAGAGAGAGAGCCCTTTGAGCCTTTGTCCCACGCGTCGCTCAAGGACCTCACTCTTAAGGTGGTTTTTCTTGTAGCAGTCTGTTCAGCTAGAAGAGTATCAGAGCTCCAGGCGCTATCCTGTAGGGAGCCCTTTCTGGTGTTTTCTGCGTCCAAGGTGGTGGTGTGGACGGTGCCGGCATTTCTTCCGAAGGTAGTATCCGCATTTCATGTAAATCAGGAGATTACATTACTGGTATTTTCGGTGGACTGGGGGGGGGGGGGGCACGCAGATGTCGGTTTTTTGCAAATCTGACAGACTCTTTATACTCTTTGCGGGTCCTCGCAAGGGGGAAGCAGTGTCTAAAGCGTCCATTTCGCGGTGGATAAGGGAAGCAATCGCGTCAGCCTATGTGGTAAATGGTAGAGTGGTCCCGGAAGGTCTGAGAGCTCATTCCACTAGGGCTCAGGCCACTTCCTAGGCGGAAGCTAGGTTGGTGTCGCCAGGAGACATTTGTAGGGCGGCAACCTGGTCGTCGCTGAATTGCTTTGTGAGGCACTATCGGCTAGATGTTTTGAGGGCGGAAGAGACCTCATTCGGATTGGCAGTACTTCAGGCCGGTTTTCCAGTTCCCTCCCGTGCTTGATATTTCTTTATTGCTTTGGTACTGACCCAGAGGTTTCGGGACTAGACTGGGGACACGATCAGGAAGGTTAAATTAGACTTACCTGCTAATTGTTGTTCCTGGAGTGGAACCAGTCTAGTCCCATATCCCTCCCAACTGGTCAAGATCGGCAAGGGGCCTGAAGTATTTTCATGGTCACAGGTAAGAGCTATTTTGGGCTTTGCATGTTTAAAAACAAAAATAAATAAAATATATATAATAAAGGAGAGGAAAAGAGAAATGGATCAACTGGGGAGGTTACGTCTGTATTTCTTACTATGGGGGGTTCACTCTTCTTTCTCCCGTGGGAAGGAGTGGCCTGTTCAAGTTTTAAGTTACAGTGATTGCACTGTCCGTTATTGCTTATATTGTTTTTTCATATGGTTAGATAAATTTTACTTGTTGCTCCGGTGAGTCTGCTTTGTCAATAGGTTGCTGGTGGCAGGAGGCGGTCTCCGGAGAGATATACTGGTGATGTCACAAAAGAAGGAGTTTCTCAGTCTCCAAGCTGCTGGATGAGATAGACAACCCAGAGGTCTCAGGACTAGACTGGTTCCACTCCAGGAACAACAATTAGCAGGTAAGTCTAATTTAACCTTTCTAACCTCTTTCTGAGGCGTAATGCCATATTACTGTCTGGGATCAACATTGGTGGTTCTGTGGCTGTCATGGCCCCTTGCATCTTCTTAGGTCGTGGTGGCCATGGTGACCTTCCTGCATAAGCAGGAGATTTGGGTTCTCCCATACCTGTATGACTGACTAGTTCAGTCAAATTCCCAGGAGCAGGCCAAGGCGGACAAGTCCCAGGTTATCTAGTGGCTGGAAAAAAATGGGTTGGATGATTAGCTACTCTTGAGTGGAAGTGTAGTCTAATGGTTAGAGCACCGGCTTGGGGACCAAGAAACCAGGGATTGATTCTCACCACCACTCCTTTGTGGCCTTGGGCAAGTCACTTGGATTTTTCTGAGGTAATGGAGGGTTATCAATGTCCCTGTTTAATGTACATTACCAAGTTTAAGTTACATTGCAAATAGTTTTGACTGAAATGATAAAATTGTATAAAAAAAACCTGTTAAACTGCTCTTATTTTTATTTATTTTATTTATTTAACTCCTCTTGAGGACGGAGTATCTGGGTGACCATTTTGACACTCACATGGGCAGAGTGTTTCTTTTCCCAAAAAGATTGATAAAGCTGCAGATACAGCTTGGGGATTTTTGCTTATAGGCAGCTCCCAGGGCTTTGGACTACCTCCAACTCCTAGGATTGATGGCTTCGTCTCTAGATCTGGTGCCTTGGACCAGAGCACATATGTGCCCCCTGGAGAGGGACCTTCAGATTTGCTGGTCTCCCTGCTCCTAGTTGTTCAATTGGTGCCTCCCTCTTTCCCAGAAGATCAAGGGGGAGCTGTCCTGATGACTGCAGAATCACATTCTGATGGAGGGAATGCCTCTGGAGATATTGGATTGGATGATGGCCACAGAGGGAAACCAGCCTTTTGGGCTGCAGAGCTCATTGTGTGGGTCAGTTTTCACAGAGATGCTGGTCTGCACAGGAAGCCTCTTGGTCAATCAGCAGGTTAGAGGTCAGGGTGATTCACTTAGTTCTGGAGAGAGTCTGGACTCTCCTGGAGGGTAGGGCGGTTAGAGTGTTCTCAGACAATGCCACAGTAGTGGTAGATGTCAACAAGCAAAGTAACACTTGCAAAGGTGGTAGAGCTCAGTTATTGGATAGAGGTTCATCTGGTAGATCTGTCTGTGGCACGTTATTGCAGGACTTGACAATGTACAAGCCGACGTCTTGAGCCAGAACACAGCTAGTCCCCGATGAGTGGAAGCTAAACTCTCGTGTGTTTTGGCTTAATCATACAGAGGTGGGGTCTGCTAGTTTTGATTGGTGGCCACCCAGGAGGAATGCCAAGATGAGCTCTTTCAGCCACAGGAAGAATCTGTGAGTGGCAGGATTGGATGCACTGTGCTCTGCATGTGTGGTTCCAAGGGGGACATGTACATTTTTCCTTTGTGGCCCTTGGTGAGCAGGGTTCTGTGTTCTATTTGGTCTCACCCAGGCTTGATCATTCTGGTGGTGCAAGACTGGCTGCATATGTGGCTTTCTTGATCTTGTTGGTGAAGTCCCCTTCATTGCTCTTCAGGAGAGGGGACTCTGCAGCAGAGTCCCCTCTTCAGGAGAGGGGACTCTGCAGCAGAGTCCCCTGGTCAAGGAGGACCCTGTGCCCTTCTTGCTTACAACCTGGCCTTTGAGAGATGCAAGCCATATAAGAGGATATTCTGAGGCGGTAGTTGATGCTCTTCTGCTATTTATTTTATTTATTAATGCTGAATGTACAATGCTTTTCACCGGGTCAAAGCGGTGTACATTCAGGTACAGTATATATTTCCCTTGTCCCCAAAGGGCTCACAATCTGTTTTGTACCTGAGGCAACAGAATTAAGTGGTTTGCACTAGGCCACAGGGAGTGCCTGTGGAACTAGAAACCCCAGTTCCTCTGGCCCAAGGTCGCTTTTCTCCAGTGGGATTTGAACCCTGCCAGTTGTCTGGCTCAACATCAAAAACAGTCCATCATGTAACGTAAACCCAAAACCAAATCTTAATCCTTTTTGTCGAAGCCTGCCGAGGGAGGGCTAGAACTGCATACCTAACCCCCTCC
The DNA here is from genome assembly GCA_033557465.1 of Ichthyophis bannanicus. NCBI lineage: Eukaryota > Metazoa > Chordata > Amphibia > Gymnophiona > Ichthyophiidae > Ichthyophis > Ichthyophis bannanicus. The sequence continues at coordinate 555,105,379 of CM066033.1, forward strand.
AGACGGTAGACTACTTTTATTTTATTTACACCCCAAAAATTGTGAAATTAGAAACTTATCTTAAAAACTTGTCTTGATAACAATTCGACACTTCTCATTTTTTCATAAGTTGCATGCCAAAAACGTTGTGTCACGACGTGCACGTTTCGGGTAAGACCCTGTCTCAAGTGCGCCAGTTCTTTTTTTCAATCGTGCAACAACAGAAAACGCCGTCTGCGCGGGCTTGGGTATTTGAAATACCCAAGCCCGCGCAGACGGCGTTTTCTGTTGTTGCACGATTGAAAAAAAGAACTGGCGCACTTGAGACAGGGTCTTACCCGAAACGTGCACGTCGTGACACAACGTTTTTGGCATGCAACTTATGAAAAAATGAGAAGTGTCGAATTGTTTTCAAGACAAGTTTTTAAGATAAGTTTCTAATTTCACAATTTTTGGGGTGTAAATAAAATAAAAGTAGTCTACCGTCTGGAGGGGGTTAGGTATGCAGTTCTAGCCCTCCCTCGGCAGGCTTCGACAAAAAGGATTAAGATTTGGTTTTGGGTTTACGTTGCATGATGGACTGTTTTTGATGTACTAGGATTTTCCATCAATGGTGGGGTTAATTTGTTTTAGTTGTCTGGCTCAAGGCAACTTGCCCCACCCATTAGGCCACTCGGTGCCCTGTGTTGGAGTCTACAGGGTCTTTGATAGATGGTGTTCCTCTCAGGCCACAGATGTCAAGAGTGGACATAATGGCTGTTTTATCCTTCTTAGTCTGGTTTAGATCAGGGTTTAGCTCTGAACTCTTACCAAATTCAGTTGATGGCCCTTGTTTGCTATTGGGGGCGAGTTCAAGGTGTGTTCTTGGTGACAGACCTAGATATGTCCTACTTTCTCAAAAGGGTGAAGCAGATCTGTTCTCTGGTGTTAACGGCACTGAAAAGTCCCCCTTTTGGGCCTCTCCCTCATGGAATTGACCCTGAGGTACAGGGCCATGTCCTGTAGGGAAAGCCTTCTGGTCATTTCAGCAGCATCTGTTTCCCCGAGGATGGAGTTGTCTTTTCTCCCAAAAGTAGTGTTTCTCTTTCATTTTAATCTGGATTCCTATCATCCTTGGAGTAAGACTATTAGATGTGAGGAGGGCAGTCGTGAAGTATCTAGAGATTACTAATGCTTTTCCACTGTTAGCGATAACCTTCCGCTCAGGTTCAGAGGCGACACTCCTTGGACACTCACTTAGTGACTCCAAAGTGTTGGGGAATTACCTGGGATAGCCTTCCCTTGCTTTACCCTCCCCTCCCCCCTCAGGCACACATACACATGCTAATAAGCATGCCAAACCAATTATTGCAGTGCTTAAACAAGAAATCTTTATTATAAAAGCTTGAGTATATTACCCAAGTACACCTAGCAAGCAGATAGCATAAGCTTACCTAATAAGAGAGAGGTCGGTACACCTTAGTTTCCTGGTCCCACTATTCTCTCATACAGTTCTCTTCCTACTTCCTTTATAGACCTTCCAGCATGTACTGATGCAAACACACATATCTCTATTTTCCCTCTTTCTCATCATTTTGTAGTTCATTTCCAGACTTCAGGTCTCAGCTCTTTCTTCAATATATGTTTTTTAAATTCACACATCCTGTCCTTGGTGGGTTACATTTCAGTTATGATTGCCTCCCTGCACATTCATGCCCCCTTTCTTCTGTGCACTTTGTTCTTCAGTGTCTGTATAGCTGTCCTTCAAGGTCAAAGACAACTGTGCAGAATTTATTCACACAGTTTTTCTATTAACCCTTATGCTGATGTTATAGCAAACAGATTGATAGGTCCTTATATGTTGAATCATCTTTGTACTCTTCAGCAGCTCAGGGAAGGGACAGACAACGGCCAAGTTCTTAATTGCCACTGACTTAAGAAGGCTGTTAGTTCAGCCTACCTTACTGGGTGGGGAATCATGTGCCAGAGGAAGCCATAGTTCACTTCACTAGGGCACAAGCCTAGTCATGGGCTGAGTCCACTTTGATGTCTGGAAGACATCTGTAAGGCAACTACTTAAGAAGATAAGAAATGCTATACTGGGTCAAACCGAACTCCGTCAAGCCCAGTATATTGTTTCCAACAGTGGCCAATCAAGGTCACAAGTACTGGCAGGTTCTCAAAAAGGCACACAGGTTCCACAGTGCCTGTCACCGGGGCAAGCAGTGGATTTTCCAGGTCCTCTTTAATAATGGTTTATGGACCTTTCTTCCAGGAACTTGTCCAAACCTTTTTTAAACCCAGCTACACTAACAGCCTTCACTACATCCTCCAGTAATGAATTCCAGAGTTTGATTACGCATTGAGTGAAAAAAAATATTTTCTCTTAATAGTCTTAAATGGATTACATGGATTATACTTAAATGGATTACACTTAAATGGATTACAGTGCTCTGCTAGAGAGGTAGATATTTAACTCCTGTGACAACTTGCTGTGAGTTCTAGCTGTTTATTTAATTATTTGCTGAGAGTTCTAGCTGTTTATTTAATTATTTGTTTGTCTTTATTGGTGTGCTACTTCACCTCCCTGTTCCCTTTAGTTTTGCACGTCAGCTTTCTCAGCTGTATAACTTACCTTGCCTCTCTCAACTAACACGGCTTTGTGTGGTAGCCAGGTTAACTGTTTCTTTAAATTAAATATCTCTCCCTGCTCTGTCCCCAGAACCTGCTGTGTGTTAAACTTTTTTTCCTGCTCTAGCCTACCTGAGGGACTACCCCCTTCCCCCCCCCCCCCCTGCTGAGGGTACAGGACAAGGTACCTTGTAACAGCCCTCTTTTAATAGGTCTTATTTCCCTCCCTCCCTCCCTCCCCAACACCCACCCACCCCTGGAGTAATTGTAGCTTTATAGGTACTTAACACGTCTTAGAGGAAAGGGGTTGCTCTCAGGTGCAGCTCTTTATCCAAATCAGTCCTACATTGAGGACCTGAGATTAATTAAGCTTTAGGTGAACAAGGTATATTAGAGGTACTAGATATACTTTTATTAGTATAAGCATCTACACCAACCCTTAGTAAATACAGACTTTAAAGACCTAAAGACAAGCTTTAAACTAAGATGCAGACAAAAGTCCAGCAGCAAGATGGGGGCACATGTATGATTTTCTCCCAGTTGGTGAGAGGTCTTACGTATGCACTAAGTGCAAGGAGCTCTTTGCTCTCAGGGAACAAGTCCGTTCTCTAGAGACTAGAGTAGCAGACCTGGAAGACATAAGAAAGACAGAGAAGTACATGGACGAGACCTACAGAGATATAGTCCTGAAGTCCACGCAATAAATAAATAAATAAATAAAGTCCCACCTCCAGTCTGGCAGCATCCCTGTTGCCATGGAGGAGAGAGGTCACGTGACAGGAGAGCATCACCCTGGTGTGGCAGGACGTGATCCTGTAACTAGGACCTGTCCTCCAGGTGATGTAAAACCCTCTCGCACTGAGGACGTTTCTCCAGGGCCATGTGCCCATGAGGGGAGGGTCAGGACAGCTGTTGGTGATTCAATCATTAGGCATGTAGATAGCTGGGTGGCTGGTGGACGTGAGGATCGCCTGGTAACATGCCTGCCTGGTGCGAAGGTAGCGGACCTCACGCACCACCTAGATAGGATCATAGATAGTGCTGGGGAGGAGTCTGCTGTCTTGGTACATGTCGGTACCAGTGACATAGGAAAATGTGATAGGGAGGTTCTGGAGGCTAAATTTAAGCTTTTAGGTAGGAAGTTGAAATCCAATACTTCCAGGATAGCATTCTCCGAAATGCTTCCTGTTCCACGTGCAGGACCCAAAAGGCAGGCAGAGCTCCGGAGTCTCAATGCGTGGATGAGACGATGGTGCAAGGATGAGGGTTTTGGATTTGTTAGGAACTGGGGAACATTCTGGGGAAAGGAAGGGCTCTTCCGAAGGGATGGGCTTCACCTTAATCAGAATGGAACCAGACTGCTGGCATTAACCTTTAAAAAGGAGATAGAGAAGTTTTTAAACTAGAAAATAGGGGAAAGCCGACAGTCGCCCAAGACGGATGGTTCGGAAGAAAGTATCCTTGAAGGATACTACAAAAAGCAGTGAGGTTCCAAAAAAGAGTATAGTAGCCCAAATGCCCTTGAGTACGGTGCAGACAGAGCGTAAGGATTCCAAATTATCCATGCCTACCAATAGCCAGATTAATATTAATAAAATACAGTCTCTAAAATGCTTGTATGCAAATGCTAAAAGTCTAAACAATAAGATGGGAGAGTTAGAATATATAGCACTAAATGAGAGGTTAGATATGATTGCAATCTCAGAGACATGGTGGAAGGAGGATAACCAGTGGGACACTGTGATACCTGGATACAAACTATATCGTAATGATAGAACTGATCAAATTGGTGGAGGTGTTGCGCTCTGTTAGAGAGGGCATCGAGTCAGAAAGGATTAAAGTTTTGCAGGAAACAAAATTTGCTGTAGAATCTTTATAGATTGAAATTCCATGTATGAAGGGGAAGGTGATGGCAGTGGGGGTGTACTATCGACCGCCTGGCCAGAATGAACAAATGGATGATGAAATGCTCAAAGAAATCAAGGAAGCTAACAAAAGTCACAGCAGAGTAGTAATAATGGGTGATTTCAATTACCCCGGTATCAACTGGATCAGTGTCACGGCAGGACATGCTAGGGAGATAAAGTTTCTAGATGAAATAAATGACTGCTTCATGGAGCAGCTGGTTCATGAACCAACCAGAGGGGAAGCCATACTGGACCTAGTCCTTATTGGAACACCAGATCTGGTGCAAGAAATAAGGGTGTTGGGATCACTTGGCAATAGTGATCATAGCATGATCATGTTTGATTTAATTAGTGGAGGAGGGATAGTAAAGAAATCCACAGTACTACCTTTTAACTTTCGAAAGGGAGACTATGATAAAATGAGGAATATAGTTAAGAAAAAACTAAAAGGAGCGGTTGCAAAGGTTAGACTTACAGCAAGCTTGGGTGTTATTTAAAAATACTATCCTCGAAGCCCAGACCAGCTGTATTCCACGCATTAAGAAAAGTGGAAAAGTCCAAAAAACTGCCAGCATGGATTAAAGGTAAGGCCAGAGAGGCTGTTGCTGCCAAAAAAGCATCTTTCAGGAATTGGAAAAAAGAGCCAAACGACGAAAACTGGAAACAGCACAAGCACTGGCAAGTTAAATGCAAAGCATTGATAAGGCAGGCAAAGTGAGAATTTGAGAAGGAACTTGCTATGGAAGCAAAAACACGAAATAAAGACTTTTTCAAGTACATTCGTAGCAAAAGGCCTGTGAGAGTCAATTGGACCGTTAGATGATAGAGGGGTAAAAGGGGCAGTAAGAGGAGACAAGGTTATAGCGGAGAGACTGAATGAATTCTTTGCTTCGGTCTTTACTGAGGAAGATGTAGGGATGTTACCCAAGACTGAAGTGGTATTTAAAGGTGATACTGCAGAGGAATTGAGAGAAATATCACTACACCGGGAAGAAGTATTACAACTATTTGATAAACTGAATAGTAGCAAATCACCTGGACCGGATGGTATTTATTTATTTTTCTTATATACCGCACTATTATAATCAGTGCAGTTTACATTTGAAACAGAACATACAAGAATGTAACAAGTTACATCGAGTTTTTTACATTGAACAGGGAATGTAAACATGGAGAAAAAACGAGGAAAAAACTATGTACACATTATATACAAATTATAATACTCTTACAGATAAATAAAGATAAGACATTTACCTAGAGGCTTGGCTGGAGGGTCAAGGGTTATGGTATACATCCAAGAGTGTTGAAAGAACTGAAATATGAGATTGCAGACCTGCTATTGGTAATCTGAATTTTCATTAAAATCATCTGTAATACCTGAAGATTGGAGGGTCACCAATGTAACGCCAATTTTTAAAAAGGGTTCCAGGGATGATCCGGGAAATTACAGACCGGTGAGCCTGACGTCAGTACCGGGGAAAATGGTAGAAACCATCATAAAGAACAAAATTACAGAGCATGTAGATAGTCATGGCCTAATGGGAGACAGCCAACATGGCTTTAGACAAGGAAGAGCTTGTCTTACTAATCTGTTATGTTTTTTTGAAGGTGTGAATAAACAGGTAGACAAAGGTGAGTCGGTTGATATAGTGTATCTGGACTTTCAGAAAGCCTTTGACAAGGTCCATCATCAGAGACTTTTGGCAAAACTAAAAAGTCATGGGATAGGAGGCAGTGTGCTATTGTGGATCGGGAACTGGTTAAAAGATAGAAAGCAGAAGGTAGGGCTAAATGGCCAATATTCCCAATGGAAAAAGGTGAATAGTGGAGTACCCCAGAGATCTGTACTGGGTCTGCTACTTTTTGACATATTCATAAATGACCTAGAAAAGGGAATAACTAGTGAGGTTATCAAATTTGCAGACGATACAAAACTGTTTAAAGTTGTTAAAACCCAAGAGGACTGTGGAAAACTGCAGGAGGATCTGGATAAATTGGAAGACTGGGCATCCAAATGGCAGATGAAATTTAATGTGGACAAGTGCAAAGTTATGCACCTAGGAAAGAACAACCCACACTATGGTTACATGATGCAAGGTTCTACATTGGGAACCACCACCCAGGAAAAAGATTTAGGAGTCATCGTGGATAACATGTTAAAACCCTCCGCCCAGTGTGCAGCGGTGGCCAAGAAAGCAAATAGAATGTTAGGTATCATAAGGAAAGGAATGGAGAACAAAACAAAGGATATTATAATGCCTATGTATCGTTCCATGGTACGACCACACCTTGAATATTGTGTGCAATTCTGGTCGCCATATCTTAAAAAGGATATAGCGTTATTAGAAAAAGTACAGAGAAGAGCCACCAAAATGGTAAAGGGGATGGAAGGCTTCTCCTATGAAGAGAGGCTACAAAGGTTAGGGCTCTTCAACCTGGAAAAGAGACGGCTGAGGGGAGATATGATAGAGGTCTATAAATTAATGAATGGAGTGGAACGGGTAAACGTAGATCGATTGTTTACGCTATCAGAATATAGAAAGATTAGGGGACATGTAACGAAGCTACAGGGTAAACTATTTAAGACAAATGAGAGAAAATATTTTTTCACTCAACGTGTAATCAAACTCTGGAATTTGTTACCGGAGGATGTAGTAAGAGCTGTTAGTGTAGCTGGGTTTAAAAAAGGTTTGGGCAAGTTCCTGGAGGAAAGGTCCATAAACCATTATTAAAAAGGGACCCAGGATAATCAATGCTTGACCCAGTACAAGCATTGTGGAACTTGTGTCTTTTGGGGATACTGCTAGGTACGTATGACCTAGATTGGCCACTGTTGGAAACAGGATACTGGGCTTGATGGACCTTGGTCTGACCCAGTATGGCATATCTTATGTTCTTACATTGTAACTTCATTGGTTGTTTATGCCATCAAAAAGAAGAAAGACTAGGGAACACACAATCTACATTTACCCATTCCATTCTATACATTAATTTATACACCCCTATCATATCTCCCCTCTAGCATTTATTTATTTATTTATCTAGGCTTATATACTGCTTTTCTACAAGTCAAAGCAGTTTTACATTCAGGTACTGTATGCATATATTTCCCTTGTCCCCGAAGGGCTCACAAACTATACTTGGTCATCCCTGAGCACCTTTGTAAGCACTATGGGTTGCATGTGGAAGCTGGAGTAGATGGCAGCTTTGTCAGAGCAGTTCTATCTGGAGCGTCGTCTTTCTCCCACCCTGGGTCCTGTCTGCTTGCTTATCACCCACTCGTCTGAATTGGTTTAGCAGGATGATAACGGGAGATGTTTTACATACCTGCTAGACTAGTCTAGGATCCGCTCTGGGGAGACTGCTATAGGTTTGGGAGTTGTACTGCCTTTTAATTGCACTATTGTAGTATCAAGTGTGGTAAGAGACAACAAGTGTTTGTACAGTGTTATTGTTGTTTAATACTTTTCTGAGTTTCTCAGTCTAGCTTCTGCTTGGGAAGTGTCACACTTGCTTCTGTCAGTGCTGCAGCAGAGTGTATACTTGTGATGTTATTGTTGAAAGCTGTTCTAATCTGCACCCACCTCCTGGCTAGGGAGCATAACCTACTCGGCTGGACTCGTCCAGCAGGATTCAAGGAAAGAAAATCAGCAGATATGTTCAATTTCTCCTTTCTTCTTTTAGGTTATGTTGGCAATAATGTGCAAGAAAAACTAATCATTTTCACTTTTAATTTTTTTAAGGTATTAACTTAGTGTATCATTAGACACTTAAGTTATTAGTACTGGAGATCGAAACTAGTTGATGTGTGCCCTACCAGTGTGACACAATGGTGTATTTCCCCCATTTCCAGAATAAGGCATGTGGGGGTTCACGTGTGTCTCATAGGAAGTGTTGGAGGGTGCTTGTGTATGTTGGGATGTCGGGGGCTGTGTTTGTGTCATGAAGAGTGTCGGGGGCTGCATGAATGCGTGTGCATGTCTCTAACAGCCCTCCTACCATGCTTCATACAAAGTCTTTCTCATACCCTCTCTCCCCCCCCCCCCTTCATTCAGTTTCTCTTTCACTCGCCCATTCTTTCCCTGTTTGCAGCTCTTCAAAAATGTGATGGTTCACACTTCCCACACATGATCTGCTTTCTGTATGGTAGAGCCACATGGTGTAGGAGGTTCAGGTGGATCTCTTGGTTTCAAGTCTCACGAGACCAGCCTGAACCTCCTGCACCACGTGGCTCTACCATACAGAAAGCAGATATGGTGAGGGAATCATGAACCACGAGGTTTTGACTAGGTTCACATACTACTAGTACTTATTGGTATATACAGTGCTGTACAGAGACATGTAAGAGAGAGTCCCAGCTCATAAGAGCTTAGTCTAGTCGAGATGGATAAAACAACTGGGGATTATCCATATCTGGTACAGATGAGCTCTCAATTCCAGCAGAAACTGTTCATGTGAGGAATATTTTAGTTGGACAGGGTGGTAAAAAGCACATATTTAACATTTTGGTATTTCATATCTTTATTTTTACATTTGATAGACCGCTTTTGTCAAAACATTACAGCGGTGTACAATAAAAAGGTCAGCAAAGCAAAGTATGGGAAAGGAACGCCATAGTAAAATAGGAAAGCAAAGAGTAAGACAGAGCACAGACAATTAAAACCAAACTACTAGACCAAGACTTCCATGACACATGTAACAAAAACAAGGCAAAAGGTCCAGACAAGGGAAAGACAGGACAAAACATATGAGCAACAGAGCAAACAGGACTGACAGCAACTTTAGGGAGGAGCATCGTGAGAAAGATTAAAGGCTTGTTGAAACAGATGAGTTTTGAGTAATGTCTTAAATTGGGAATAGGAGGGTTCTAACCGGAGAGAAGGTGATAGTGCATTCCACAGCACGGGGCCCAGAAAAAAGAAAGCAGAATGACGGGTTTGTTCCAAATGAGCTTGTGATAGAGAGGGTAGCGACAAACGGTTAACATGGCTAGAACGAAGCTGGCGGTAGAGAGTATGAAGGGAAATGCAGTCCGCAAGATATAGAGGATTATTAGTGTAAATAGCACGGTGTGTCAGAATAAGAAATTTATAATGAAAACGATAACGGAGGGGCAACCAATGCAAGCGAAAGAGAATAGGGGTGATATGGTCAAAGCAATGGGAAAACGTAATGAGACGAGCTGCAGCATTTTGAATAAGCTGCAAATGTTGAAGCTGAAAATTTGGGAGGTTAGCAAGAAAGATATTACAGTAGTCCAATCGGCTGATAACCAGAGCTAGAACAAGGGTGACCAGAGAGTCCGAGGGAAGAAGGGAACGGACAGCCCTAATCTGGTGCAAGGCAGCAAATGAACGACAGATAAGGGAAGTAATATGACCATGGAAAGAAAGCGAGGAGTCTAGGATTACTCCGAGATAACGGAAGGAGGAGGCAAGCGGAATAGAAGTTGAACCAATCAAGGGGGCGAGAGTGGGGCAGGGACCACTCAACGAAACCCACATAGCTGTGGACTTGGACGGGTTTAAATGTAAGAAATTCTGTGAGAGCCAAGAAGCGATACGGGAGAGACAGAGGTTAAGCTGAGAAATATCCAGGATTAATGGAGAAGTATGGAAAAGTAGAATAATGTCATCTGCATACATATAAAAAAGACACTGGGTACTGCTGAATTAATAAGGGCAAGGGGGAAAGAAAAATGTTAGTTAATAGAGGGGAAAGAACAGAGCCCTGAGGTACACCACAGGTGAGAGGGAGAGAAACAGAGGACTGGCCATTGGAATGGACAGAGAAGGAGCGAGCTGTGAGGAAGGAACGAAACCACTGCCACACTGTACCACAGAGCCCAATATCAGACAGACAAGAGAGGAGAGTTCGGTAGTCAATCAAGTCGAATGCTGCGGAGAGATCAAGGGAGACGATAAGGGTAATGTCACCTTGGTCATGAGCAACGTGTAATTCATTCAAGAGTGCCAGAAGAACAGTTTCAGTACTATGCCCGTGTCGGAAACCGGCTTGACGGGGGTGGAGAGTATATCATCCCTCTAGTCTAGTCCAGACGCATAGGTTATGTCCCCCAACCAGCAGGTGGAGACTGAGCATGACCAGCTTTGCTGATGTCGCATACTAAGGTCACTGTGTATTAAGAGGCTAGCCAGCATTGCTCAGTCTCCAGCTGGTGGGGGATTTCCCTGTGCATCTCAACTGAGCTGTGGGGATTCCTTTGGGGGCTAGGCCTTGGAAACATTCGTGGAATTGAACCAATAAAAACAGTCAGTCACCAAGTACCTTATCTCCAGGAACAAGCAGGAATGTAGTCATCACATATGGGTATCGTTGGTACCGACGGAGCCTGCGCAGGAACGCTCCCCAGCGTCCAATTAGAAAGCTTTTGGGAGCATCCCACAGCGCCTGCGTGCTGCCTTCCCGCCTTTTCCAACTGCCTCTCTCCAGTTCTTCTTTTTCCGCGGAGCCAGCAGGTCGTGTTCCTGTCACCGCAGAAGATTTTTTTTTTTTCTTTCTTTCTTTTTTGTGGTCGCGTCTGCCTTCCTCAACGCTTCACCGGTACCGCCAGTGCTTTTATTCTTATTTCTGTCTAAAACAATATATATATATTCTTCTTTTCTTTTTCTTCAGGTGCATGCGCCTTTTTGGGCCTTAGGCCCCAAAACTTTTCCTTACCATGGAGAAACCTGTCTCAGGTTTCAAAAAGTGCACCAAGTGTGGCGGTACCATTTCCGTCACCGACACCCATGAATGGTGTCTAAAATGTTTAGGTCCTGACCACTCCATCACGGATTGTATGTCCTGTGCCATGATGTCTAAAAGAGGTCGGCAGAACCGAGCTGCTAAGCTCAGTACCCTGTTTCCCTCTGATGCAGCTTCGGTGGCATCGATGTCTTCCAGGGCTTCTTCCTCCCATGGATCTCAGGTAACTAAACATAAGTCCAGCCGGTCCTCAAAGGGTAGAACTCCTTCTAAGCATCGAGATGCCTCTGGCATTGCCCTTGAGGATTCTGCACCGGCAAAATTACCCCGGCGGGAGGCTTCGGCTTCCAAAGCATTATCGGGGTTCCAGGATGTTCTCGAGGCCTCGACCTCGGCAGAACTACTGGTGCCATGCTCTGGGGTACCAGCGGTCTCCTCTGGTACCGACAGCCAGGCATTGGCAGCGTCGCTAGACCAGAGAGTCATGGCTATCGAGCGCAGTCTGGCGGCTCTCCTTGCGGCATCGACGCCCTCTGAACCGCGACAGACAATTCCACCGGTATCGGCACCGGTACTGATAGCATCGACATTGGCATCGGTGTCTGCTTTGCCGGTACCCAGTCATCCGATGACCTCCGGTACCGATACCCTGGTACTGGTTACTCCCGGTACCGACTTCGGTCTGTACGGGTATTGAGCTCTTCAAGAGCATCCGGACAGACGGTACTTCGAGTCCTCAGAAGAATCTGAGGCTTCTGACAGTTCTGTCGATGCAGCGATGCTTCTCCCAGAGGAGCCCTCCTCCCCCAAACGCAGGATGTCTCCTCCAGAGGATATTTCCTTCCAGGATTTTATCAGGGAGGTGGCTCGGGGCCTGTCCATTACTGTGGCCCCTGAAATAGAGCCAAGGGCCAAGGAGTTGGAAATTCTACAATATCCCAAAACCCTAAGGAGGCAGCTACCTTGCCCATTCATGAGATTTTATATGATCTCATGTTAAGGATGTGGGAGACGCCTCTTACCACCTCTCCTCATTCTCGCAGACTGGATACTATGTATCAAGTCCTTCCTTATCCTGGTTTCCATAAGACTCAGCTTCCTCACCACTCTATTGTAGTAGAATCAGCTATGAGAAGGATCAAGAGTGCAAAGAGGCATGCCTCTAATCCTCCAGGACGTGAGTGCAGAACCCTGGATGCTTTTGGACGTCGGGTCTTCCAAGCTTCCATGCTTTCTGCCAGAATCAGTTCCTATAGTCTCTACATGGGAATGTTCCTGAAGGAGGTCACAGATGATTTAGAAGCTTTAAGTCCTATTCTTCCTGAGGATAGAAGACAAGATTTTCTCACTTTGGTCAAACATGCCCAAGATGTTTCTAAATTTTCCAACCGTGCAGCCTTTGACTGCTTTGAGTGCATAAGCAGAACCTCAGCTATTGCCATAGGTGCACGTAGAATTGCTTGGCTCCAGGCATCTGATCTAGAGCTCTGGGTACAAGACAAATTGGGAAATATCCCTTGTACTGGTGAGAACCTGTTTGGTAAGGATTGGCAAGAAAAGGCCAATGAAATGGATACTGAAAATTCCACCTTGGATAGATTATCCAAGTCCACTGCTGATCCTGCTAGAAAGAAATTGTTCAAAAAACCATTCTTTTCTAAAAAGAAAAGATTTTATCCTGCTTATGTTCAGCAGGGACATTCTGCAGGTCAGCTTGCCAGGAAAGGTCAGCAACCACCCAAACAGAAAAAAGCAAAGACTGCTAGGCCTCAACCGGCCCAGCAGGCTCAGCCTCCACAGGGCCTTTGACTCTCAACTAGAGAACTTAACCTTCCTGAAATGGTGGAAGGCTCTGGTCCCTCGAGAGCCAGGAAGGCTCTGTCATTTTGCCCCCAGATGGGGGCAAATAACAGCAGAGCATTGGACACTCTCCATCATATAGGAGGGGTACAAGCTTCATTTTTCAAGCATGCCCCCTCACACAATGGTAAAGCAGTTCAATTCTCCGACCTCTCTCATCAACCTGTTAGGTCAGGAGGTCACCATCCTTCTTGCCCAAGGGGCAATAGAAGAAATACCCATTCATCAGCAGGGTACAGGGTTCTATTCACCTTATTTTCTTATCCCAAAGAAAACAGGGGGTTACAAACCTATCTTAGACCTCAGAGAATTGAACAAATTCCTTGTCAAGGAGAAATTCAAGATGATTTCTCTCGGATCTCTGCTGCCATACCTTCAGAGTCAGGATTGGCTTTGTTCTCTAGATCTCAAGGATGCGTACACTCATGTCCTCATCTATCCAACCCACAGCAGGTTCCTTCAGTTCCTTTTTCAGCAGAAGCACTACCAATACAGGGTGCTTCCTTTTGACCTGGCCTCAGCACCAAGGGTGTTCACGAAATGCATGGCTGTAGTAGCAGCATTTCTATGCACTCTAGGAATATTCGTCTTCTCTTACTTAGACGACTGTCTCATTCGAGCACCAACAGAGTCAGAGGCCAGGATTTCTCTATCCTGCACGATGTGTATCCTTCAGTATTTAGGGCTGGTAATAAACATCCCAAAATCCAGTCTAACTCCTACTCAGTCTCTGTAGTTCATAGGAGCTTTGCTGGATACCACAAGGGCAAGGGCCTATCTCCCCCAGGCTCGTTGCCTTCGCATGGTTCAGTTAGCTTCTCAAGCCGTGCTAAAGCCTCATCTCACTGCTCAAGAAATGTTACAACTACTAGGCCACATGGCATCTACTGTACATGTGGTTCCCTATGCTCGCCTCCATATGAGGGCAGCCCAGTGGACTTTATCCACTCAATGGACCCAGGCATCAGGATGCCTGTCAGACAACATAGCAAACACAAGTCGCCTTATTTTGTCCCTCCAGTGGTGGAAGTCCACTCAAAACCTGTTGCTGGGGTCCCCTTTTCAACAACCTCTACCCCAAGCAACTCTCACAACAGATGCTTCTCCAATGGGTTGGGGAGCTCATCTGCAAGACCTCTCCACCCAAGGCACCTGGTCTCCACAGAAAACTCATCTACATATCAATCTTCTGGAACTCAGAGCAATCTTCCTTGCTCTTCGAGTGTTCCATACCCTGCTCAGCTACAAGACAGTCCTCATCCATACGGACTATCAAGTAGCCATGTTCTTTGTGAACAAGTAGGGGGGAACAGGCTCTCTGTCGCTTTGCAACAAAGCTTTGCAACTATGGGCCCTCGCCAGAGAGCATCAGATACACTGCCAGGAGATGAATCTTCCAGGCATACAAAACTCTTGGACAGACAGACTTAGTCGAGTTCTGCTTCCACACAAGTGGTCTCTGCATGCAGACCAGGTGGCCAAGATTTTTCAAATTTGGGGAACCCCAGACATAGACCTCTTTGCAAGTCCGTGGAATGCCAAACTTCCCCGGTTCTGTTCCTGAAATCCGGCTCAGGGGGCTCAGGCCAGGGATGCTTTCCTCCTTTATTGGGGTCAAGACTTCCTGTATGACTTTCCACCCATTCCCCTAATTCCCAAAACCCTGTTCAAGCTTCAGAGAGACAGAGGCCATATGATTCTCATAGCTCCACGTTGGCCACGGCAAGTGTGGTACCCTTTGCTTCTACATCTCTCTCAAGCTCCCTCCCTGGAGTTAGGGCCTGCTCCAGATCTCCTATCTCAGGAGGACGGAATGTTATGGCATCCCAATCCCCAGTCTCTGCATCTCAGGGCTTGGTTGCTGAAGGCCTAGATCTCCATAATCTCAATCTCCCTCAGCAAGTAAAAGATATATTCTTTTTGCTTCCAGGAAACCTTCCACAAGACGCTCTTATGCTTCCAAGTGGAAAAGGTTTACAATATGGTGTTCGCAAAAGGGTCTTAACCCCCTTGCAATACCTCTGGAATCATTGCTGGAGTATCTCCTTCATTTATCCAATGCAGGTCTTAAGACTAATTCAGTAAGAGTCCATTTGAGTGCTATTGCAGCTTCCTTTAAGCCTCTAAATGGACAGCGTATTTCCTCTCATCCTCTTATAGCAAGATTTATGAGAGGCCTTCTTCTAACTAAGCCTCCCATTAGGCCACCACCGGTGGCATGGGGCTTAAACCTGGTTCTTGGGCAGCTTATGAAGCCACCTTTCGAACCTTTAGCTACTACCTCCTTGAAATTCCTTTCTTGGAAGGTTATCTTTCTCATTGCCATCACATCAGCACGCCGCATTAGTGAGTTGCAAGCGCTAATAGCTGATCCACCTTATACAAGGTTCCATCATGACAAGGTAGTCCTTAGGACTCATCTACACTTTATGCCAAAGATGGTCTCGCCTTTTCATCTGAACCAAGCGGTCTACCTACCTGTGTTTTTTCCAAGGCCTCATGCATCAAATGCAGAGAGGAATCTTCATACCTTGGACTGTAAAAGAGCTTTAGCCTTTTACTTACAAAGAACACAGCAACATAGAAAGTCCTCTCAACTCTTTGTTGCTTTTGATCCTTCTAATTTGGGACTTCCAGTCTCCAAGAGAACACTGTCTAACTGGATTGCTCAGTGTATTTCCTTCACCTATCAGAGTAAGAACCTTTCTCTGGAGGGCCATGTCACAGCTCACAATATGAGAGCCATGGCAGCCTCAGTGGCTCATCTGCACTCTGTGTCTATCGACGACATCTGTCAAGCAGCCACTTGGGCATCGGTTCATAACTTCACAGCCCATTACTGCTTGGATAAGGACTCCCGCCGGGATGCCTTGTTTGGTTAGGCTGTTCTCCAGCACCTGTTCCATACCTAATCAACTCCTACCCACCATCCCTGGTAGGATGCCAGAGATCCATGGGGGGAAGTGGAGCCCTTCTCAGGGACACACAACTTCTGGGGTCCCTACCTGGCACCTAAAGCTAGGGAGTCCCCATATGTGATGACTACATTCCTGCTGTTCCCAGAGATCACCTGTTACAGGTGAGTAACTATGCTTTCTGGTGGAAGCAGCTAACTAAAACGAAAAAAACAAAACCAAGAAGGCATAATTTGCTAAATTTCTAAGTCTGAATTAGAGGTGGTCTCCAGGCAGTGAGTGCTGTGAACCACCCGGGAGTGGTAATGGCCTCACACATGCCTTGGGGTGCACACTTCAGGAACCCTGGGTCCCTTCCATTGATTGGCCCACGACCCTCTGGGACTTGAGCGTTCTCATCATTTGCCTGCTTCTGGTATGTGTGTGAACTGTCATGCATGTGTGTGATCAGCCTGCCGCTGCATTAGGGATCGGGGGGGGGGGCATTGAAAGAGTTTTTCGGGATGCTTGGATGCATGTTCTTTGGCCTTTGGCGGTTCCTTGAAGGTGAGGCAGGCTCTTGCATGCAAGTACTTCAGGGTGCTTGGGAGCTAGACGTCAGCTGATGGCGTCAGTGAAGCCCATGTGCACGGCCTACGAGGTGCGCACCGGGGAACCATTTTGGCAGCCGGGCTCTTCCAGGTATACTTAGAAGAGAGAAAGACAGCAGAGCATGCTCTTTAGGCCGCGCAGCAGTCCGGGGTACTCCTTGAGTTAGCATGAGATGCTGAGGTTGCTTAGATTTCCCTCTCCCTGTGCAGCTCGGTTTTGGCGGCAAATGTGGCTATTTTGAGCACACAAAGGCAGGAAAGGGGAAAGAAGATGCAGAAAAGTCTGCTGGTAGGGCTGAGGCTATGACAAAATACAGGACAGCAGAAATGGGTGAACAGGACCTGGGATGCCCGTTTTCCCCCCCTGAGTTTGTTTTGCTCCTCCACAGGGCTTTCTGCTGAAGCAGGGGCTGTAGCTTCAGGGGATGCGGCAGGGTCTCTTTAGAGTGTTAACTGATCTGGGGGAAGGCCCCCCACTGAAGAGGAGACAGGACTCCTCTGCAATGGTTTCCCTGGAAGACCCAGCCTCCCCGGGGTCCCAGTCTTCGGAGGAGGTGACCGAGGGCACCATGGGTGATTGGGAGGACCCCGTTGGTGAGGAGCCTGCAGTCATTAGGGTCTTCTGTAGGGAAGAGTTATCAGATCTCATCTCCATTTTCTTGGGCACCCTTAATATGGCAGTGGGGCCTCCCTCAGAGGAGCTGGTGCTGGAGGATCCCCTTTCGCATGGCCTTTGCTCTCCGCAGGACTTCTTTCCAGTGCACGAGGCTATCAAGCAAATGATAGATGCGGAATTGGAATTTATTTATTTATTTAATAGTTGCTTATATACCACTACCTTCCACAGATCAGGTGCGGTTTACAATGAACGAAAAATGAACAGAGTAACAGATCTGTTTTACATGAAACATTAGTTAACTAGGTACAAATTTGCTAAATACATTAAACATGATTGAACTATGTATGGTAAATAATTTGTTCTATAACAAACAAACTATTACATATTTCGAACTATTTACATATTTCCATTTACAGGATTTACAAATAGTTATTAAATCAACTTTAAATTGGAATTGGTGTTTGCTGAGATATCAATTAGCCATTTCCTGTTAGTGGTAAGGTATTTTCTAGTGTGTCGAAATGGGAGATGAACAAATATGTTTTTAATTTCTTGCGGAGCTCCTTTGCATCATTTAATGCTCTTATTTCTTCAGGGAGGGAGTTCCATAGGGTGGGGGCTGCATGCGAAAACGCTTTTTTATTAGTTGTTTTTTTGGCAGTTGTGAAATCTTTTGGGATCCTAATTTTATTCGTGTGGCCTCTCCGTAGCGCAGTTTGGGATGTGTCTTTAGTGATAAGTTTTGTTAAAGAGACTGGGGCCATGTTATTTAATGTCTTAAATGTAGTGATAATCAATTTGTGCTTTATTCTGGATTGTATTGGGAGCCAGTGTAGGTTTGCGAGTATAGGTGTAATGTGTTCAAATGGTGGAACCTTCATTACAATTCTTGCTGCTGCATTTTGGGCAAGTTGGAGTCTCTTAATGTTTTGTTTTGTTGTGCCTAGTAGAGTGAGATTGGCGAAATCAAAGTGTGGCGTAATAATAGCTTGAATAATGTTCAGAAAATCGTGTAGAAGTACAAGTGGACGTAATTGCTTTAAAATTTTGAGCTTAAAGTAGACTTTTTTAGTAATGTTTCTAATATGTGTGTCCATACTAAGGTGTGTGTCAAGGGTGACACCTAGGTATTTTACTTAGTTTTTTATAGTAATGTTGTGGTTTTGGAGAGTGATGTGTGTTGGAGGTATGTAGGATTGATTTTTAGTTACTATTAAAATATCAGTTTTAGAATGATTGATATGGAGATTGTGGTCTTTTAGCCAGATTGTTAATTCAGAGAAGCATTCTGTTAACAGTTGTAATGGGAGTGTTGGGATTGTGAATGGTATGTACATCATCATATCGTCTGCATATATGTGATAGAGGACTTTAAATTTTTTGAAAATGTCGCAGACTGGTTGAATATAGATATTAAATAGGAGGGCAGAGAGGGCGGAGCCTTGGGGGCGACCAATTTCCTGTTTGTATGTTTTAGAAGTTTGTGTGTTAGTTCGGACGGTTTGGGTACGATCAGTTAGATATGAGGTGAACCAATTATGTACAGTTGAGTGGATTCCTATTTGTTTTAATCTGTTAAGCATTACAGCATGGTGTACACTGTCAAATGCTGCAGAGATGTCTAGAAAGAGGAGAATGAAGGCTTGTTTAGGGTTATCGATACCTCTTATTAAGGTATCAAGAAGTACTGTTAAAAGAGTGTCTACACCATGATAGGGACGAAAGCCATATTGTTGGTCATCAAGGGGGGCTGAGTTTTCTATGTGGTCCTGTGTTTGAGTTTGAACGACCTTTTCAATTAGTTTAGCCATAAATGGAATGCTAGAGATAGGTCTGTAGGAATTAGGTGATGTTTTGTCGAGGGTGTTATTTTTGATTATCGGTCGAATTTGAGCATGTTTGAGGGAAGGTGGTAAGTACCCTTGGCGCAGCGAAAGATTGACTATAGGAAGGATAAAGGGGGATAGTGTAGGGAGAGTATGCTTAATCCAGTTTACTGGACATGAACACTACGACTTCTCAACTTGATCCAAGTTTGAAATTGTATTCTTGAGAGTGTCTTTAGTTATAGGGTGGAAGTCGGTCCATTTTTCCAATTGATGCTGGTGGGAAAGGGATAGAGGATTTGGTGTGAATGCACACGTTTTTGATTTATTTATGTAGTGGTTAGCTAGAGTCTGTGCAGAGATATCAACAATTTCATTGCTGGTCCCATATGAGTTATTAGTTAAGTTTTGGACGATGCTGAAAAGTTCTCTAGGCCTATTAATGGATTTGGTTAGTATAGTTGAGTGGTAATTTTTCTTTGCGCCGTCTGAAGCTTCTTTGTACTTTTTAAGGTAGCTGTGATAAGCGTCATATAAAGGGGTAGATTTGGTTTTGCGCCATTTGGATTCAATATTCCTCAAATCTCTCTTCATTCGTTTTAAGGTGCTGTTGAACCAGGGGGCATCACCCATTCTATAGCAGTGTTTTTTCTTGGTGGATTGTTTATATGTAGCTGCATTATTAATTGTTTTGTGCCAAGTTGCGACTGCTTCATCTAGGTCAGTTGGTAATAGTGTGAGATAGGGGAATAGTTAGATCGATGAATTCATCAGCGTTAAATTTTGTGAATCTAGGTGGATGGGTTATTTGTAAGTTATTTTTGTAGTTTCTTCCAGTGTAGGCTAAGGTAAATTTGATCAGGTGATGGTCTGACCAAGGAATGGGTGTACTCTCGAGTGATGACCGGTTAAAATATTTTTGGAATACTTCCGGTAGAAAGACTAGGTCAAGGGTTCCACCTTTATTGTGGGTCTTTGTATTAATGATTTGGAGGAAACCCATATCGACTAATGATTCCATGAAAAGAGCTGAGTGTGAGGGGGGTAGGGAAGGGAGGTTAAAATCTCCTAGTAATATTATAGGGTTGGTGTCTGTGGATGAGCTGAGGAGTTCTATTAGAGCATCTAAGCTTTCTGCTTTTTGATCCGGTGGTCTGTATAATAAACATATTCTAAAATGATCAATTTTTATGATGTGTTTCAATGTTATTTGGGAGATCCGATGGGTGCGGTTTAGCCTTTAGTTCTTTTTTTGTCATTATAAGGACTCCACCTCCTTTTTTAGTATTTCTGTGTGTATGAGATATGTCATAGTTGTTCGTATTGAGCTGGTTTAGGTAAACAACATCAGAGTCAGTTAGCCATGTTACAGTAACAAATAGGATTTCTGGCTTTTGATCATTTAGCAAGTCAATGAAGATAGGTAGTTTATTTTTCATAGATCTTGCATTTATTAGGATACAGGACAAAGAGTGTATGGTTGTCGGTTGAGTGTGTGGATGGGTGAGTGTAGTAGGTTTTATATGTATTAGTTTGTGATGATTTATTTTTGTGTTAATGCCAGTGGGCATTTGAGGTGAAGGGGGATCTGGTCGGATGATTCTTTGTATTATTGGGATTGGTTTGTAGTTTGCTTGTATCCAGCCTGTGGGGGGCCTGGACCTTGGTGCATCTGTACCCCGCCTACTCCTGAGATAAAGAAACTCCTCAAGCTGCTCGAGGTGGATGTCCTGGTAACAGGAGTTACCAAGAAGACCACTACCCTGGTGGAGGTTGGCGCAGCACTCCAGGACAGGCAGGACCTCAAGTTAGAAATCATACTCAAGCAGTCCATTGAGGCTAATGCAATTGCCCTGCAGATGCGGCCAGGGTGTGCCTCCATTGGGCACAGAGTTTCCAGGACCGAGGACCAGGCTCAGAGGTGGTTCTGCTGCAGTCGGGCACAGCATACTTGGCGGATGCCTTTTACATTCTGGTCTGTCTCTTTTAAGAATATGGCTTCCGTGGTGGCCACTTGGTGCCTCCTTTGGCTCCGTAATTGGGCAGCAGATGTCTCATCCAAGGTTAGGCTTACTAGGCTGCCTTTTAGAGGCAAGCTTCTGTTCGGGGAAGCCCTGGAGAAGTTGGTGAAGGATCTGGGAGATTGTAAAAGAGCTTGCATTCTGGAGGACAAGCTCAGAGGGACTAAGTCCAGGGGGAGCACTCGTGGCTAGCTTTGGGCCATCATGAACCTTCAAAAGTCCCTATTTGCCCCTTACAAACAGGGCTATTTTTCTCCCAGGGGCAACTTGGCTTTTCGTGGCTTGAGAGCAGACAGGGCTTCTCCCCCTTGCCCACCGGCTCCATTAAGAAGCCACAATGAAGTGGGGGAGTCCTGAGGAGAAGAGCGGATCCGAGGGCAGATGCCATCTCGTCTTCTCTGCTTGGGCCCGGGTTACTCAAGAACTGTGGGTCTTGGAGCTCATTCGGGAGGGTTATGCACTGGAATTGGCGTGGCCTGTACTCTATGCCTTTCTGGTATCCCCTTATAAATCTCAGGCCAAGCGGGCGGCAATCTAGGGGACTCTGGACCGGCTGGTATGGCTCGGAGTGGTTTGTCCGGTATCGGCAGACCAGTGCAGATCCAGTCATTACTCCATCTACTTTGTTGTACCCAAAAAGGAGGATTCCTTTTGCCCTCGACCTCAAGTCCATCAACAGAGCATTGCAGGTCCCACGCTGTCACATGGAGACACTTCATTCAGTGATCATGATGGTGAAGAATGAGGAGTTCCTCATGTCGTTGGATCTCATGTAAGCATACCTCCACATTCCCATCCATGAAGAATATCAGCGCTTCCTGTACTTTGCGCTTCCTATTTCCAGTTCTGCACTCTCCTGTTTGGACTAGCTACCATGCCCGAACATTCACAAAGATCATGGTGGTCGTTGTGGCCTTGCAACAGGAAGGCATTTTGGTACTCCCATACCTGGATGGTTGGCTGATCAGGGCAAAGTCCCTCGAAGAGAGCCAGAGGGCCACTCGGGTGGTGGAGCTGCTCCAGTGTCTGGGCTGGGTAGTGAACCTCTAAGTCATCTACAGCGGTTGACCTACTCGGGCACGCTATTTGATACTGCAGCAGACCTGGTGTCCCTGCTGCCAGAGTGGTCACAAAGTTGCAGGAGCAGGTCTGTCGATTTCTCGGGATGATGTGGCATTACCTACAGTTGGGCTCCACTGCGGCCTCCATCGATCAAGTCCTATGGGCGAAGGCACACAGGTGACCTCTGCAGAACATTCGCTGTCGTGTTGGTTCCCACAGAAGGACCCTCTCTTTCGAAGCCTGCTTGCCCACTAGAAGTACGACTCGGCCTTCATTGGTGGCTCTCCTCGCCGTCTGTGCAGGTGGGCCTTCCTCTGAAAAGTCTTACCTGGGTGACTGTAATGACCAATGCCATTCTGGTCTTTTGGGATGCAGTTCACTGTCCTCCAGCACGGTTACTCTCTGCTCCACCTCCTCCACTCTCCGTGTGATTTCAGCGTAAGTCTCTGCAATTTCCTCTAATTTTTTCAGCACCGAATCAAATTTGGGTTCTAGCAGCTTAGCCACCTCCTGTGCCAGCTCCTGCGCACCCGATTCCCCACTTGCAGACCTGGGAGATTCTGGGTTGGTGCAGGAACGTGGAGCGGCCGCCATTTTGGAATCTCGGGACCCATGCAGTTTCATCCTCTTTGCCGTTGAGCGCATGTCACTTTGCGTGCACCCACTTCCTCGGCAGCTCTCTAAGGTTCGTTCTCTGTCTAGATTCTCTCCCCTCCAAATCTCTGCTTATTTTTGCTTGTCTTCCTGCTGGTTCAGGGAAGTGGCCCAGGAGCGCGACGAGGACACATCCTCACGCGCTCATGTGCTCACGTGATCTCGTCCCATGCCCTTTTGAACTCTGTCACTGTGTTTGCCCCCCACCACTTCCATCGGGAGGGCATTCCAAGCATTTCAAGTATTTCCTGACATTGCCTTTCAGTTTACCCCCTTGTAGCTTCATGTTATGCCCTCTAGTTTTGCAGCTTCCCCATCTCTGGAAGAGGTTTGTTTGTTCATTATTTTCCTTTAAGTATTTAAAGATCTGAATCATATCTCACCTGTCCCTCCTCTCCTCCAAAGTGTACATGTTTAGGTCTTCAAGTCTCTTCTCATAAGGCTTCTGACGCAGGCTCCAAATCATTTTGGTTGCCTTCCTCTGGACATTTTCGTCTTTTTACATCCTTTGCAAAGATAGGGTCTCCAAAACTGAACACAGTATTCCAAGTGAGGCCTCACCAGTGACTTGTACAGTGGCATAAGTACTTCTTCCTTTTTGCTGGTAATTCCTCTTTGTATGCAGCCCAATATCTTACGATGTTGTATGCAGCCCAACCTACTTACGAATTCCAACAACCTTGATGACCTCATAAACAACTGGAACACCACAATCTCCTCAGCATCCAGCGCAACTATAAACAAATCCAGCAACAAACCCATCTCCTCAAAGGCCCGCTGGTTCACCCCTGACCTCCGGAAACTAAAAACCAAACTTAGAAGAGCAGAAAGAAAATGGAGGAAAACCAAAAATGAAACGGACAAAAAGCAATACCTCTACAAACTCACTACCTACCACTCGGAGACCGACAATGCGAAGAGAAACTACCACACCAAAATCATCACGACAGCTGTAAACAAACCTCGAGAACTCTTCCAAATTGCCAAAAAACTGACAAAGGCACCGAGCACTTCCGATCAACTCCCAGATATCCCCTCGGATCTTCTGGCCCGACAATACAAACAATTTCAACAACCTCAACAATCTCACCTCTGTACTACAACCACAAAGACAAATCCTTGCACCACCATAAACGCAGACTGGAATACATTCAATGAAACCTCAAAAGAAGAGATATCTTCCACCATCTCCTGTCTGAACACCACTACCTCCCTGCTAGACCCCTGCCCTACGGAATGGATAAAGAAAACCAAGGAAGACCTGAGTGCTCCATTAGCCCACATCATAAACGAATCCTTTAAACAAGGATACATACCAGATGCCCTCAAAACATCAATCATTCGACCAACCATGAAAAAGAACAACCTGGACCCCCTGGACCCCACCTCCTACAGACCAGTTGCAAGCCTCCCCCTCGCCGCCAAGATAATAGAAAAGATAGTCCAACGCCAGCTTCAAGATCATCTGGACATCAACGACATACTTGACCCGCAGCAACACGGATTCCGGCCACTACATGGAGTCGAGACCCTCATGACCATTCTAATGAACACCCTCATCATTGGAACCCAAGAGAAACAATCTGGATACATCCTGATCTTCCTAGATATATCAGCGGCCTTTGACACAATCTCCCACGAAATCCTCATACGCAGACTCCAATCAATTGGAATCAAAGACACCGTACTCCAATGGTTCAGATCCTATTTAACCAACAGACAGCAACGGATCTGCACCTTCTCCACAACCTCGCCCCCCTACCAACAACATCAAGGAGTACCCCAAGGATCCACCCTATCAGCCATGTTGTTCAATATATATCTCCGTCCGCTATGCTCAATCATACGCACCCACAACATCAACTTCCACATATACGCTGACGACATAATGATCTACGCACCAATTACAACCACCAACCCAAAAAACGACCAGCTATCAGCCTGCTTCACCGACGTGGCCAACTGGCTACAGGAGAACAATCTATCCATCAACATAAAGAAAACCGAAGCCCTTATAGTGACAAAAAAACCTGACTTCAAACCACCTACCCACCTCAACATGGGAACCACGCAAATCCAAATCCAGCCCCAAATAAGGTATCTAGGCGTCATCATTGACCAAGCTCTCACCTTTAAACAACAAATCAACAAAATCGCCGGGACGATATTCCACAAAGCTAAGACTGTTCAACGCCTCCGACCCCTCCTAGAACCTCACGACTTCAGGACAGTAATGCAAGCTGTGACACTCCCTCATCTGGATTTCTGCAACATAATCTACCTTGGACTTCCCGCCTCACACACCAACCCCCTCCGAACTGCCTTAAATACTACAGCAAGGATTATTCAGAATGTAAAAAAACGGGATCACATCACCCCAATCCTAAGAGACCTCCACTTCCTTCCAATTCAAGCAAGAATCAAGTACAAAGCTATCCTACTCATCCACAAGACTATCTACCAAACACGGAACACCTCACTCCACCCCCTACTGCCTCGCCCATCCCACAACAGATCAACCAGACAATCCTCCAATAACTCCATCGTTGTCCCCCACAAAAGAACCAAATCCACACAACGGACCTGCAACAGAGCCTTTGAACTTTATGCTCCATCCCTCTGGAACTCTCTACCAAACCACATCAGGAACAACGCTGACATCACATCATTCAAGAAACAGCTGAAAACAATCCTATTCCGTGAACATCTTTGAACAGAAATACCACCCTATCCGCATGAACTAATACTTAGATACAGCAGAAATGTACATGTCTATGTCCACCCAAATCATTAATTGTTGCCCCTTGGTGATGGCCCCACCCTGTAAAATATTGCCCCCCCCTTTTGTTATATGTTATACCGCTTTGACCCGGTGAAAAGCGGTATATAAATGCAGTTAAATAAATAAATAAACATCCTCCTGGCTTTTGCCACCGCCTTGTCGCACTGTTTTGCCAACTTGAGATCTTCAGAAATAATCACTCCAAGGTCTTTCTTCTGATCCGTGCACACCAATCTCTCGCCCCCTATTGCGTACGTTTCCCTTGGATTTCTGCTACCCAAGTGCATGACTCTGCACTTCTTCTTCACATTAAATCTTAACTGCCAAGCATCAGACCATTCTTCCAGCTTTTGTAGATCATTCCTCATGTTAACCACTCCCTCGGGGGAGTCCACTCTGTTGCAAATTATTGTGTCATCTGCAAAAAGACAGACTTTTCCATACAGTCCTTCAGCAATATCGCTCATAAATACATTGAACAGTGCCGGGCCCAGGACCGACCCCTGGGGCACCCCGCTAATCACCTTCCTTTCATCCGAGTGAGCTCCATGTACCATCACCTTCTGTCGTCTGTCAGTCAACCAATTTCTGATCCAATTTACCATCTTGGGATCTATCTCCAGCCTACTGAGTTTATTGATAAGCCTCCTATGAAGAACAGTATCAAAGGCTTTGCTGAAATCCAGGTAGATGACATTCATTGCATGTCCCTGATCTAGTTCCCTGGTCACCCAGTCAAAGAACTCAATCGGGTTTGTTTGGCAAGATCGTCCTTCTGTGAAACCATGTTGCCTCGGATCTTGCAACCTGTTGCTTTGAGAAAGTTCACTATTCGCTCTTTCAGGAGCACTTCCATTACTTTTCCCGCCACTGAGGTAAGGCTCACAGGCCTGTAGTTTGACACTTCTTCCCTGTCACCACTTTTGTGTAGAGGTACGACATCAGCCATTCTCCAGTCCTGAGGAGCCTCTCCTGTTTCCAAGGATCTGTTTGAAAACATCCTTTAACGGCCCTGCAAGAACCACTGAGCTCTTTCAGTATCCTGGGATGTATCTCATCCAGTCCCATAGCCTTGTCCACTTTCAGTTTTGCAAGTTGTTCTAACACTTCATCTTCTGTGAATGGTGTGGTATCTACTTCATTCCCATTTTTATATTTGGGAGTCACAGGTGTTCCTTCTCCAGGGCTTTCTTAAGTAAAAATAGAGTAGACGTATTCGTTTAGCAATTTCGCTTTTTCAATGTCACTTTCCACGAGTCCTTTCCCAGCACTTCTGAGTCCTGCAATTCCACCTCTGATCTTCTTTCTTTCCCCAATATACCCGAAGAAAGTTTTGTCACCAAACTTCACATCTTTAGCCATCTTTTCCTCTGCCTTTGATTTTGCTATCCTTATTTCTCTCTTTGTCTCTTTGAGTTTGATCCTGTATTCGTTTCTGTGTTCCTCTGTTTGCAAGCTTTTGAATCTTGTGAAAGCTGTGGTTTTTGCCTTTATTTGAGCAGCCACTTCTTGGAAAACCAAATAATTTCCTTCTCCTCTTGTTTTTGTTTACTTTTCTTACGTATTTATCCGTTGCCCCTTTTATTGCCACCTTTAGTTTAGCACATTGCAGTTCCACTTCTCTTATCTCCTTCCACCCTGTCAGCTCCTCCTTTAGGTACTCGGCCATTTTATTGAAGTCGGTGTTTTTGAAGTTTAGGACTTTGAGCTTGCTATGATTGGCGTGTACCATGGCTTTTATCTCAAACCATACGGTGCGATGATCGCTGCTGCTCATAGGGGCACTCACACAGACATTCAACACGCTATCACCGTTGGTGAGCACTAAATCCAGCGTTGAGCTTTCCCTGGTTGTTTCCATCGCCACTTGTCTAAGTAATGCATCTTGGTGAGCATCCACAAATTTTTTTTTGCTTCTTTCCAGATTTGCAGAAGGAGTTATCCAATCCACATCAGGTAGATTAAAGTCACCCAATATGATCGCTTCTCCCTTTGTGCCTATCTTGGCAATATCTATAATCAGTTCGTTATCTATCTCTTCAATTTGTGTCTGAGGGCTGTATACTAAGCAGTATGGATAACAGTGCCATCTCCTCTTTCCAACACTATCCAGAGCGCTTCTTCTTTTCCCCATGCCACCTGCATTTCAGTAGCTTTAATATTGCCTTTGACATACAAGGCTGCTACTCCTCCTCCTACTCCTCCTCTTCCATTTTCTCTGTCTCTTCTGAATAGATTATAGCCAGCTATGGCTACATCCCAATCATGCGATTCATTAAGCCAAGTTTCTGTAATGGCCACAATGTCCAAATCCATTTCCACCATTAAGGCTTCCAGGCCTGGAACTTGGTTGGCTAAACTTCGAGCATTTGTGCTCATTGCTTTCCAGGATTTAACTGGCTTGTGTGTATTTTGCATTGCTTTTGTTCTGTCCACATCTTCCCACTTGTTTTTGATGTGTGGTTTAAAAGTGTGGCTGCTTCTGATGTTCTGCTTTTGCAGGGGGTGACGTCCAGAGCTTGACCTCCCACATCTGTGTTCACTTTCTGCTCTAAGTACTTCAAGATCTTGGTTTGTATTCCTGCTGGCTGAAGAGTCTGGGAGGCACTTGACTATCTTCTCTCCATTGAACACTGCCCCCAAGTTGTGCCTCTGATGATGGAATCTCCAAGTATTAGCACTTTGCCTTTTGGTGAGGTTTTCTTCGTATTTGGTCCTCTAGCAGGAGATTGGGCATTGTCTGTCTCATTTAAGGGCCCTTCATTTTCTTTGGATTGGGCATCCTCATTAGCCAAGGCAGAGAAGGCATTATGCAGGGATATCTCCTGATGCATAGGATGTCTTTGTGTCACAGTTTGCAATCTACCAGAACCCACTGTGATCCATTTATTCCTGGGGTGTGTGATTCTTTGTTGGAGCGATGGTGGACTTTGTTCAGTTTGTATCTTAGAAGAGGTGTGCTTCATTGCAGCCAGTTCCTCCCTCAGTAGGGTCACTTCTTTATGCTTGGCAGCTAGGTCTTCCCTTAGTAGAGTCAGTTCATTATGCATGGCAGCTGACCTGAAGCACAGAGGACAAGCTCTTAGGTTCCAAATGATTTGTCTTGGAATGAATGTACCGCAGTTATTGCACTGAATACACAACATGCTGAATAAGCAGTCCTAGAAGAAGAAGAAAGGAGAAGAAAAGAAGAAGAGGTGGACCGTAACCCAAGTTAAAGGGATAGGTGGCAATGTATGTGACCACTATATAGGCAATGCAGCCCCTGGGGTGGGTGGGGTGAGGGGTAAGGTGGGCGGGAACCTAAGTGTCTCTGGCCAGTAGGCTGTTCCTGAACCGGGGCACCCACAGATATCTGCTCCAAGGCTACACAGGAAAGCAGTCAGTCAGAATATCCCCAAACGTAATGTATAACCACAGTTAAACCTTATATTAGCAATATCCCCAAAATCCAAACAGTTAAACTCCTATATTGGTAGCAAGAAACCAGCAGAGAGAAGAAAGAAAATTATAATCTTAGCTTTTGGCTTTGTAAGCCCTCCACAGCTTCTGCAGACTGCCTTAGACCGGTATGTGTCCAGGTGTAAGATGGTCTAAAAACAGCCACTCCCTGAGAGCAAACTTTCACACTCTGGATAGTGTACCTCTTCCAGCAGCTTGGAGACTGAGCATGTCATCTTTTGATGACACCATTATACTTATGCAGCTGGCACTGCCCACAAGCCCCTGTATGCTCGGTCTCCAAGCAGCTGGAGGAGGTAGTGAGCCAAGGTGTTGGACTCACTGAAGGGACAACTAAGGAGCATAGTGTTTTAGTCTGAGTTAATTTCCTTCCTGTAATTGCACGGTTATTGTTTTTCTTTTAGTTAGCTTCACTTGGAGAGAAAAAAATAGAACGAGACAGCAAAGGAGGAGATCCTTCCTCCCCCCTCCCCTGGAGTGCGGGGGTGGCCTTTTGGTGGCAGTGACATCCCAGGGCTAGAAGCGGCTCCCGAACCTCTCACCAAGTGAGGAGCTGCCACACAGACGGAAACAGCTTCCTGGGTAGCCCCTCTGCGGCGAGTAGCAGCTGAGTGTGAGGAGGAAGAGAGGTGCAATTTGCTGCGGTCCAGAGGTCGCCAGAGGCATGAAGAAAAAGTAAACAGCGAGAAGTGGGGCCAGGCAGCAGAAGCAAGTAGTAGAATTTGTGCCAGTGACACGCCGATTCAGAGCGCGGCTTAAGACCGCGTGGCTGGGGTTGGCAGTAGCGCGGGAAAAAAGTAAGAGGTGCCCTTTTTCCTTTTTCTCTCCTCAGTGGCCCTACAACTCAGCCAGCCTTTCCCGCTGAGGTTCTCTTTTCTTGGGTGAGAAAAAAACAAGCAGCTGCCTGCATTCTTTATGGCACGAGAGGGGAAAGAAGGCCCTGGTTTCATTTATTTTGATGTAATTTCATTTAATTTTGTTTAATTCAATTGAATTGAATTTAGTTTAGTTTCACTGAGCTTAAGTTAAGTGGGGTTTCAATGCTTTATTTTACTTTTTTTTGTTCATTTTGAGGTTCGACTTCACTCCCAGGTACAAATTGGAGGCATAGCAGGGGATAGTCACGGTCCTTCCCACCATGCTGGCCAGACCACAGTGCTTCGTATGCAGGACCAGGCGGGGCCAGTCTCTGAGGCAGACATTTGCCTAGGCTGCATGCAAGAGGCCACGTCTTTAGAACAAGACCTGCAAGACGAGACGAGGCAGGAGAGTCCCTCTCTGTTTTGGGAGGCCCAGGATGCAGAGGGGTCCACGCTAGAATCGGTGGAGCTGGCTGGCGGTCCTTCAGCTATTCCCGGACCCTCCACTCCAAAAGGCCGGGGAGATATGGGGCTCCCGGGTGATTTTTCACCAGAGTTTGTCCTGCTTCTGTTCAAAGCATTTTGCTTGCGCCAGCAGGTGTCGGCGGCTGCTCCATGGCATCTGAACACGGTACTAAGAGGGTGAGACGGTGGTAGCAACTGCTAAGAGAGCTAGGACTTCAGAGGAGTGGCAGCAATCTCTATTGTCTGAGGGGCTGGAAGGAGAAGAGCTAGATTTGCAGGAGGAACAGTTGGAAGAAGGAGACATCCTGGAACAGGAAGATAGGTCATGGATTGTATGAGTATTCTGCCAGAAAGAGTTGCTTGCACTCAACAGGGAGTCCTTAAAGGCCCTGAAGATGCCCACTAACCTACCGGCCGAGAATGAGACACTGGAGAATCCTCTGCTTCAGGTGGTTCGGAAGTTGCAAAAAGGTTTTCCTGGTACATAGAGTGGTCAGACAGATGATCCAGGAAGAGTGGGAGCTGCCAGGGGCTAGCCTCAGAAGGGTGCAAACCATGATGCACCTGTACCCACTACCAGAACAAGAACGTGGACGCAATTGTGTCGGCGGTTACCAAGAAGACGACAATCCTGGTAGAAGGTAGTGCAGCACTCAAGGGTGGCCAAGATAAGAAGTTGGATACCTTGTTAAAGCAGGCCTTTGATATCAATGCACTCTCATTGCAGGCCTCCATTTGCGGGGCCTGGGTAGCTGAGCCTGCCTTCACTGGTCGCCATGGGTTCAATAGCTGGGTGAGCCGGCGGCAGACCTGTCGGGGGATGTGGCTAAATTGGAGTCAGGGACTGCCTACCTAGTGGACACCCAGTACGATCTCATTAGAGGACTCTCTAAAAGCATGGCCTTGGTGGTGGCAGCCCGCCGCTACCTGTGGCTTTGGAACTGGACGGCGGATAGTTCTTTCAAGTCCTGCCTCAGCAAGCTCCCCTTTTAAAGGGGAAACCTCTCCTTGGGCTGGAGCTAGACTGGTCAAGGACTTGGGCGAGTCCAAGAAAGGTTTGCCTACCTGAGGATAAGCAGAAGCAGGCCCGCAATCCATCTTTGACTCGAGGATAGCTGAGGGATTTCATGCGTTTTCATATATCCCACTTTAGCCCTTATCAGAGGGGAAGATTTCCCCTCCAGGGGGCAAGGGTTTTAAGGTTTTCGAGGAGCGGGCAGGGGTTTTTGCACCGCCTTGGCCTCAGGACCCAAGAAATCACAGTGAAGCGAGGGGAGGGCCCAGGTAGGGGTGCAACCCATGGGAGGTTGGCTGTGGGATTTTTATCCTGACTGGGTCCAGATCATGTCATATCAGTGGGCCCTGGAAGTCATCCGGGAGGGCTATGCCCTTGAATAGGCTCGTGCAGTGACCCACTCCTTCGTTCAGTCTCCCTGCAGAGCGCAGGGCAAAATGGTGGCAATAAAAGACACCTTGACACAGCTCCTGCAGCTAAGGGCCGTGGTGCTGGTTCCCCGTGACCAGTACGGCTGTAGTCGGTACTTCATTTATTTTGTGGTGCCCAAAAAGGAAGGTTCCTTTCGCCCAATTCTCGATCTCAAGGGCATGAACCGCTGTCTGCTGCTCCCGCATTTTCACATGGAAACGTTGAGATCAGTCATAGTGGCAGTAAGGAGCAGGGAGTTTTTGATGTCTCTCTGATTCTGATGATGACCAATGCTAGTCTGTTCGGTTAAAGGGCACATTGCTAAGGGACAATGGAGCCAGCAGGAGGCCCTTTGGTCTGTCAACAGGCTGGAGATACTGGCAGTGGTTCTGGCGCTCTGCAGATTCAAGCCATGGTTGCAGGTGAAGGTGGTCTGGGTCTTCTCGGACAACGCAACCACAGTAGCTTACATCAACTACCAGGGAGGCACAGACAGCGCAACCATAGAGGAGGTGGTCGAAATGTTATTTAACTGGGCAGGGAATCATCTCCAGGCATTGTCGGCGGGGAGTCAACAATGTGACAGTGGACTACCTCAGTGGAGTGCACATGTACCCCGGCAAATGGAAGTTAAACCAGGGGGAGTTCAAGCAGGTGGTGTACCAATGAGGCACACCGGTCATGGACTTAATGGCAGCGTTTGAATCAGCCACGACCTGCCGCTACAGCAGGAAAAGAGAAAAGATGTTAGAGGGCCTGGATGCCCTAGTGCAAAGGTGGCCCACGAAGGGTCTTCTCTGTTTTTCCCCCGTGGGCACTCATAGGTCGAATCATGCAGCAGATAGAGGCTCACCGGGGGTTAGTAATTTTAATTGTCCCGGATTGGCCAAGGTGCCCGTGGTATGCCAACCTGGTCTGGATTCTGGCAGACCGGCTGTGGCGGCTTCTGGTTTGAGAGGATCTCTTGACAGGCCAGTATGCATGAACCCAAGTGGATCGATTCTCACTTACAGCGTGGCTCTCGAAAGGGCGAGACTGAAGAAGAGAGGTTATTTCGATCCGGTGATAGCAACCTCGCTGAAGGCCTGTAAGAGTTCTACCTGTCTGGTGTACATCCGAGTATAGCGCATCTTTGAGTCATGGTGTGGGGATAGACGGGCTCTCCCATCCATTGCCTCTGACCCAGACAGTTTTGGCGTTCTTACAGGCCGCTTTCAATAAGGGCCTGGCCACTGGTTCCTTGAGAGTGCAATTGGTGATTCCCTGTTATCGGGGAAAAGCCCAAGGAGTGGCCCTAAGGTCACACCCAGACGTACTGAGATTTCTGAGGGTGGTGAACCACCTTTATCCTCCGGAGGGCAGTGGTACCACCTTGGGATCTCAATCTGGTACTGACAGCGCTTACTGGAGAGCCCTTTGAGTCGGGCCTCCCTGAAGGATTTGACCTTGAAGATGGTATTCCTTGTGGCAATTTGTTCAGCACGCAGAATTTTGGAGCTTCTGGCTTTATCTTGTAGTTCTTTGGCCAGTACCTTCCTTTTTGCACAAGGTGGTTTCAGCTTTTCATTTGAACCAGGCGGTTTCCCTAATGGCTCTGGCAGACGCGGAAGGGAGTTCTGCCAATCTGCTGTTGTGCCTCTTGGATGTCAAGAGTCCGGTGACAGTATTTGAAAAGGACAGCATTTTTTCGGAAATCTGATCATTTATTTGTACTGTTTGGGGTGCCGTGCAAAGGAGAGGCAGTGGCAAAGACCTTCATTTCCAGATGGATCAGGGAGGCAGTCACATCGGCGTACATCTTGAAGGGGAAAGCAGTGCCGTTGGGGTTGCACACGCATTCCATGAGAGCTCAAGCGGCCTCATGGGCAGAGTACAGTCTAGTGCCGTCAGTGGAGATCTGTAGAACGGCAACGTAGTCTTCGCATCATACCTTTTGCTAAACATTATTGCCTGGATGTCCAGGCGGCAGGGAACGCTTGCTTTGGATCAGCGGTGCTTCAGGCAGGTTATGCAGGTCCCTCCTGTTAGTCTAACTGCTCTGTTATATCCCAGAGGTGCTGGACTGGACTTGAGGGATGATAAGGAAAGAGAAATTTTGGCTTACCTGCTAATTGTTGTTCCTTGAAATCCATTCCAATCCCGGATCCCTCCCTGAGTGTGTTTTATGATAAACTATTAGGTCATCCCGGTCCTTGAAGCTGGGTCCCTTGAGGGGGGGGGGAGAAATGGACAGGGGGTGCCGGGGAGTATGATGCAGTCGGCGTTGGGACATGGACCACGAGAGCTGTCGGTCTTTCGCTTCCTGCGGGTTGGCTTTGACACAGGTAAGTCTCCTCATTGGGGGGGGGGGGGGGATTCCTTCGCAGGTAACGAGGGGGTCAGGTTATTTAGATGTAGAATTTTTTTCTCATGTTTAACTACTTATTGTTGCTCCTGTGAGTCTGCTTTGTCAATAGGTTACTGGAGCTAGTTGGTGGTGCCAGCTGCATAAGAACACTGGTGTCATCAAAAGATGACATGCTCAGTTTCCAAGCTGCTGGAAGAGGTACACGACCCAAAGGTGTAGGACCACCACTCCAGTGGAAGGCCGTGCGGCGCTGAGGGACCCACAGGATAGGAGACTTGAAACTATGGTGAAGAAGGCGTTTGAGGCCAGAGCCTTTGCCTTTCAGACTTCTGTCTGCAGGGCGTACATGGCCAGATCATGTCTATGTTGGGCCCAGGGCTTGCCGGATGTGGGAGCAGCGCGCAGGTTGGCAATGTTGGAGTCTGGAGTGGCTTATCTAGCAGATGTCTTCTATGAGCTAATGAGTACTTCAGCTAAGGGCAGGGCTGCATCGGTGGAAGCCCGCTGCCTCCTGTGGCTACGAAACTGGTTGGTGGACATTTCTTTGAAGGTTCAGTTATCCAAGCTCCCCATTAAGGGGTTTATTGTTCGGGGAAGCTTTGAAAAAGTTAGTGAAGTATCTAGGGGACTCCAAGGGGCGTCGTTTGCCAGACAAGCCCATGGTCAGAAAGGTGCTGGTGGCTCTGAGAGGAGAGGCCCATGATTTTTGGAAGTTTCGAGGGACATGTTTCATGCCCTTCCAGAGGTCACCTAGCCTGCTAGAGGAAGCTTCCATTTTCAAGCACAGGGTACCGGCAGGGGTTTTCATACCTCTGCGGCGGGAAGCTCCAAGAAACCACATTGAAGTGAGGGAGGCTCAAGTAGGGGCCAAGGTTGGAGGACTACTCTAGCTTTTCTACCCTGTGTGGGTCCAGATCACACAGGATCCCAGTAGATATTGGAGGTGGTCTGGGATGGGTATATGCTAGAATTCATGTACACCCATTATATCTCGGAATAATGTTCACATGTTCAAAGTTGTAATGTAAATAGAACGTTGTTGTTGTTGTTGTTAAGTGCCGTCGAGTCGGAGTCGACTCATGGCGTGTTTATAATCATTAACTATGTAACCTGTTTGTTACAATGTAAACTGCTGCTAATCTCTGGAAGGGGCGGTTTAGAAAAAAGTATCAAATAAAAATAAAATAAATAAAACTCGTGTGGCCAGTGCCCGACACCTTTCTTGTCTCTCCCTGCAAATCTGTGCCCAAACACTGGGCACTAGGGACAATGTTGGGCAAGCTGGTGTAGATAAAATCAATGCAAAATACACACAAACCAGATAAATGCTGGAAAGCAATGAGCACAAATGCTCGAAGCTTAGCCAAAAAAATTCCAGACCTGGAAGCCCTAATGGTGGAAACTGATTTGGACATCGTGGCCATTACAGAAACATGGTTTAATGAATCGCATGATTGGGATATAGCCATAGCTGGCTATAATCTATTCAGAAGAGACAGAGAAAATGGAAAAGGAGGAGGAGTAGCCTTGTATGTCAAAAGCAGTATTAAAGCTACTGAAATGCAGGGAACATGGGGAAAAGAAGAAGCGCTCTGGATTGCATTGGAAAGAGGAGATGGCACTGTCATCCATATTGCTGTAGTCTACAGACCTCCGACTCAAATTGAAGAGAGAGATAGCGAATTGATTATAGATATTGCCAAGATAGCAACAAAGGGGGAAGCAATCATATTGGGTGACTTGGATTACTCCTTCTGCACATCTGGAAAGAAGCAAAAAAATTGTGGATGCTCTCCAAGATGCATTACTTAGACAAATGGTGATGGAACCAACCAGGGAAAACTCAACGCTGGATGTAGTGCTCACCAACAGTGATAACGTGTCCAATGTCTGCGTAAGTGCCCCTGTGAGCAACAGCGACCATCACACGGTGTGGTTTGAGATAAAAGCCATGGTACAGGCCAATCATAGCAAGCTCAAAGTCCTAAACTTCAAAGACACTGACTTCAATAAAATGGCCGAGTACTTAAAGGAGGAGATGACGGGGTGGAAGGAGATAAGGGAAGTGGAATTGCAATGGACTAAACTAAAGGCGGCAATAAAAGGAGCAACAGATAAATATGTAAGAAAAATAAATAAAAACAAGAGGAGAAGGAAACCTATTTGCTTTTCCAAAGAGGTGGCTGCTCAAATAAAGGCAAAAAATACAGCTTTCGCAAAATTCAAAAGCTTGCAAACAGAAGAACACAGAAATGAATACAGGATCAAGCTCAAAGAGTCAAAAAGAGAAATAAGGATAGCAAAATCAAAGGCAGAGGAAAAGATGGCTAAAGATGTTAAAGGTGGCGACAAAACTTTCTTCAGGTATATTCAGGAAAGGAAGAAGATCAGAGTTGGAATTGCAGGACTCAGAAGTGCTGGGAAAGGACTCGTGGAAAGTGACACTGAAAAAGCAAAATTGCTAAACAAATACTTCTGCTCTGTTTTTATTAAAGAAGATCCTGGAGATGGACCAGCTGTGACTCCCAAATATAAAAATAGGAATGAAGTAGATACCACACCATTCACAGAAGATGAGGTGTTAGAACAACTTGCTAAACTGAAAGTGGACAAAGCCATGGGACCGGATGGGATACATCCCAGGATACTGAAAGAGCTCAGGGAGGTTCTTGCAGGACCGTTAAAGGATGTCTTCAACAGATCCCTGGAAACAGGAGTCGTTCCTCAGGACTGGAGAATGGCTAATGTTGTACCTCTACACAAAAGTGGCGACAGGGAAGAAGTGTCAAATTACAGGCCCATAAGCCTTACCTCGGTGGCAGGAAAAGTAATGGAGGCGCTCCTGAAAGAGCGAATAGTGAACTTTCTCAAAACCAACAGGTTGCAAGATCCAAGGCAACATGGCTTTACCGAAGGACGGTCTTGCCAAACAAATCTGATTGAGTTCTTTGATTGGGTGACCAAGGAACTAGATCTGGGGCATGCAATGGATGTCATCTATCTGGATTTCAGCAAAGCCTTTGATACTGTTCCTCATAGGAGGCTTGTCAATAAACTCAGTAGCTTGGGGATGGGGTCCCAAGATAGTAAACTGGATTAGAAATTGGTTGACTGACAGACAACAGAAGGTGATGGTACATGGAGCTCACTCGGATGAGAGGAAGGTGATT
The DNA here is from genome assembly GCA_033557465.1 of Ichthyophis bannanicus. Classification (NCBI taxonomy): domain Eukaryota; kingdom Metazoa; phylum Chordata; class Amphibia; order Gymnophiona; family Ichthyophiidae; genus Ichthyophis; species Ichthyophis bannanicus. Next base: position 555,142,642 of record CM066033.1, read on the forward strand.
AGCGGGGTGCCTCAGGGTTCGGTCCTGGGCCCGGCACTGTTCAATATATTTGTGAGTGATATTGCTGAAGGACTGAATGGAAAAGTCTGTCTTTTTGCAGATGACACAAAAATTTGCAACAGAGTGGACTCCCCCAAGGGAGTGGTTAACATGAGGAAAGATCTACAAAAGCTGGAAGACTGGTCTAATGCTTGGCAACTACGATTTAATGTGAAAAAGTGCAGTGTAATGCACTTGGGTAGCAGAAATCCAAGGGAAAAGTACACGATAGGGGGTGAGAGGTATGCACGGTTCAGGAGAAAGATCTTGGTGTGATTATCTCTGATGATCTCAAGGTGGCAAAACAGTGCGACAAGGCGGTGGCAAAAGCCAGGAGGATGTTGGGCTGCATACAAAGAGGGATTACCAGCAGAAAGGAAAAGGTACTTATGCCACTGTACAAGTCACTGGTGAGGCCTCACTTGGAATACTGTGTTCAGTTTTGGAGACCATATCTTGCAAAAGATGTAAAAAGACTGGAAACTGTTCAGAGAAAGGCGACCAAAATGATTTGGAGCCTGCATCAGAAGCCTTATGAGAAGAGACTTGAAGATCTAAACATGTACACTTTTTGGAGGAGAGGAGGGACAGGGGAGATATGATTCAGACCTTTAAATACTTAAAGAGAAATTATGAACAAACAAAGCTCTTCCAAAGACGGGGAAGCTGTAAAACTAGAGGGCATAACATGAAGCTGCAAGGTGGTAAATTGAAAGGCAATGCCAGGAAATATTTCTTCACTGAAAGGGTGGTGGATGCTTGGAATGCCCTCCCGATGGAAGTGGTGGGGGCAAACACGGTGATGGAATTCAAAACGGCATGGGACAAACACAGTGGATCCCTTTACAGCAACAGGATAAAAGCAAAATAAACGGTACCATCTAACTTCTGAACTATCTAGGTCTCAACAAATAAGGGTGTCCTACATGGAGTGGTGGGTTCACCCCTAAACAAAAACAAAAACATGGGGAGGGGTGGCCTGCACAGAGCGTCAGGTGCACCTACTCTTGCCATCTTGCTGGGCAGACTAGATGGACCATGCTGGTCTTTATCTGCCGTCACTTACTATGTTACTATGAGAGCAGTCCAGGCAGGACCAGCAGACCAGTGCAGGTCTGGTTGCTACTCTATTTTGTCATCCCCAAGAAAGATGGCTCCTTCTGTCGGGTCCTGGATCTCAAGCATGTCAACAGGAGTCTGTGGGTACTTCGGTTTCACATTGAAACCCTGCGTTCAGTCATCGTGGCAATGCACAAGGGTGAGTTTCTCATGTCCCTGGACCTTACGGAGGCATATCTCCTTATCCCCATTTGGAGGGAGCACCAGCAGTACCTACGATTTGCAGTATTCTTGGGTCATTTTCAGTTCTGAGCCCTTCCATTTGGGTTTGCTACCACTCTGAGAATCTTCACAAAGATTATGGGGGCTGTGGCAGCTGGTTGTGCTACAAAGGAGTTCTGGTGCAGCTATATCTGGACGATTGGCTGATCTGAGCAGAGTTCCAAGAGAATATCGAGACAGCGACCAGGAGAGTAGTCGAGTTCCTGCAGAGATTAGGATGGGGGTGGTAAACCTCAAGAAGAGCCATCTCTGCCCTTCGCAGAGACTGACCTACTTGGGACCTACTTGAGACACAGAGAAGGGCCAGGTGGTCCTTCCCCCAGAGAGAGCAGAGAAGCTCTGGGAACAGGTTTAGTGGTTCCTTTGGATGGCAAAGCCCACCTCATGGCATTACCTGCAGCTGCTGGGGACCATGGCGGTGACCGTACACCTGGTAGTGCATGGGCGCACATGCACCTGCTCCAGCATTTGCTCCGGTCCAAGGTGGTCTTCACAGTGGGTCCTGCTCTCTGTGGTTGCTGTGCCCACAGGATTTCAGGTGCAGTCTCCAGTGGTGGTGGTCATCCCCGATCCTGCTAGTGGAGGTTCCATTGGAACCTCTCTTGGATCATGGTCACCACAGATGACAGTCTATCAGGTTGGGGAGCGCACTGCCTCTCGCAATGGACACAGGGTCTCTGGATGGAGGGGAAGTCCAGATGGTCAATAAATCGACTAGAACTGAGAGTAGCGTTCGGGTGCTCCAACTGTTTCTACTGTTGCTTGAGAACGGGCGGTGCAAGTCTTCTCGGACAACACAGAGCGGTGGCATATATCAACCTCCAAGGGGGCACGGCCAGCAGCATTGATGGAAGAGGCCTACCTCCCTTCTGCTGTGGGCAGAGAGTGATTTGAGTCTATTGTCCGCAGCCCATGTAGCGGGCAAGGACAACATGCAAGCAGGTTCCTCAGCCAGCATCAGGTGGATGCCGCAGGATGGTCCTTGGAGGGGTCAGTGTTCAGTAGCATCACTTGGCAGTGGGGCAGTCCGGTGATGGACCTGATGGCATCTGCGGCCAATGCTAATAATTTTTTCAGCAAAAGACAGGCATCCATGTTGGAGGGCCTCTGCTCTAGTGCAGCCATTGCTGCAGGAGCAGCTTCTGTTCGTGTTTCCACCCTGGCTGTTGATTGGCAGGGTTGTGCACAGGATAGAAAGGCATCAGGGAGCAGTGATTCTCATTGCACTAGACTGGCCCCGGAAGCCCTGGTATGCAGACCTGATCCGCTTAGCGACTACCAGAGAGGGATGACCTCTTGGTCAAGTCTGAGAAAGAGAGAGGCTATTCTCCAGTGGTGGTGTCCACCGCTCTGAAGGCACAAAAGCATTCGACTTCCCTGTCCTATGTATGCGTGTGGCACATGTTTGAGAATTGGTGCAAGATAACGGGTCTCAGGCATTTTTGGCATCTATGCCTCAGATCTTGGCGTTCCCACAGGCGGGCTTGGATAAGGGGCTGTCCTTAGGATCCCTGAAGGTACAGGTAGCGGCCTTGACATGTTGCCACCGGAGGATTCGTGGCATCTCTGTAGTGGCAATCCTGGACAAGGTCCAATTCTTATGAGGTGTCAAGCAGGTGTGTCCACCGTGGCAATCGCCGATACCACCTTGGGACTTGAGTATGGTACTGGGGGTGTTGATGGAACTGCCTTTTGAGCCTCTGTCTTTAAAAGATCTTACCTTGAAAACATTATTTTGTTTGTTGTGGCATTTTGCTCCGCTTACTGGATCTCAGTTACAAGCTCACTCTTGTTGGGAACCATACTTAGTTTACCACCCCGAGAAGATGGTACTGCAGCCATCCTTCCTTTCCAAGATGGTGACAGATTTTCATATCAATCAGTCTATAGCACTTCCGGTGCCGGGTACCGGAGAGGATCTCGGGAAGGACCTGAAGTTGCATGCGTTTGACGCAAGGCGGACGCTGCGCATGTATTTGCAAAGGATGGAGCCATTTTGCCATTTGGAGCAGCTATTCATCCTGTTTGGGGGGTGCACTGCGGGGAGACATCATCAAAAGCCTCTATTGCGCGGTGGCTGAAGGCCATTGCATCGGCGTACCTGCCGAAGTGTCTGCCTTTACCCCCTGAGCTCTGCATGCACTAGATTAGGGCACAGGCGGCCTTTTGGGCAGAAGCGACTCTGGTTCCTCCAGGAGAGATCTCTAAAGCAGTTACATGATTATTGTTGCATCCATTCATGAGACGTGATCGGCTCAACATTCGAGCAAGAGAGAGCCCATTTCGGGGCCAGAGTGCTGCAAGCCGGCCTCGTGGGACCCGCCCTGTAGGAGGTACTGCTGTGGTACATCCCATGCATCTGGATTTATTTATTTTATTTGAGTTTTCTATACCGCCTTTTCAAGAAATCAAAGCGGTTTACAATTAACAAAATCAAACAATTGGGTAGCATAGTAAATAATTCAGAAGAAATAGAACAAATGCAGAGATTCAGCATGAGCTAATTACATATGACATATTTACAGTGTGTGAGTGCATTCAACAAATGTACTTATAATTGATTAGTTACAAGGATTGAACTGGAGGGATGATATGGAAGGTGAAATTAGGTCTTACCTGCTAATTACCTTTCCTTGAATCCCTCCAGTCCGGAACCCACCTTCCTTCCTGCCCACTCAGGGCATTGCCAGGATCTGTTAGGATGGACTCGGATGCAAGGTGCCGAGGGTCTCGGATCATCTCGTTCTTTCTGGTTGCGGTTTTTTTCATGAAAAGGAATTAAAAAGATAAAAATGGACAAACAAGAAGAAGAAAAATCCATAAAAGAAAAGGTTAGATCAGTCTGTTCTGTGGTGGTTGATTAATCACGAGCGGAATGCTCAGCTGGCACACACAAGGCTGGAGCTCTGCTTTGTCAGGCAATACTGGCCAATCTCAGGAAGCAAGAGCCTTTTATAGGATGACTTCACAAGATTTGGTCATGCTCAGTCTCCATCTGCTGGTTGGGGGGTACAACCCATGCGTCTGGACTGGAGGGATTCAAGGAAAGGTAGCAGGTAAGGCCTAATTTCACCATGGGGTTCAGTAAGCTGTTACTCTGCTACTATAGTAAAATAGTGCACAAATTACTACTAGATCATCCCCTAGTAAATGGAGGATCTTATTGTTTGTTTTTCTTTTGGCTGCTTTATTTTTTTGAATTTCTAATGGGAAGAAGAAAAGTTAAAAAAAAAAAAAAAAAAAAAAAATAGTAACAAAGTATTTTCCTCCCGGGAAGTTTCTCCAAATGGGTTAGTTTTGCTTATACCATGACAATCATGAAGCACGCTTCTAAGCCAGGGTATGTGGTGTATGATCTCAGTCTCTCAAATTTACTGCTAATGCTTGGCATAGTACTTGTATCCCCCTATATGGAGCCTTTATGGTTTTTTAAAAAAAATTATCTTTATTGAAATTTACTGTATAAAGTTTAATCCAAGAATCCCCTTCTACAGAAATACAGAAACGGAGAAAAAAATACCTAGAAAAAACAGAATAGAAAATCAAATTCCAGTTAGTGCTATATAGACTTCAATATGAAGGTGTGAAACAAGCTATTAGGAAATAGTAGGGAACTATCCCAGAAAGCAAGAATAAGCATATTACTGCTAGCAGTGAAATTAGAAGTAATTAGTCCTTACATGCTAATTAGTGTTCCTGACGGAACTCCAGTCCAGTCCCTTTACTTCTGGGGTTGCGCAACCCTTCCAGCAGCTTGGAGGCTGAGCCCATCATCGTTTTGATGATGGTGTGGTATAAATACCACTGGCACCACCCACAGGCACCAGTAATCTATTGAAAAAGCAGACCTATCGGATACCCGATTAAGCACCTATAACTGTAACATGCAACAAAACCAAATAAACTATAACTTCCTTAAAAAAAAACACATTTTTTTTTTAAGTATAGGTGGGACGGGAGGGGAAGGAAGGAGAAGGGCTTACCTGAGGCCGACCCAGCCTTTACCCACTCCCCACCAGCCCCCTCCTAGCGGGCCGCCATGTTCTCGGGACCCTTAGACAGAGATCCCCCGCTTCCGCTTCGCCCTCTGACTTCGGTCCGCTGTACTTTCTGCTTACCGAAAAACCAAACCTGGGCGGGATCAGGGACTGGACTGGAGTTCCTTCAGGAACACTAATTAGCAGGTACGGACTAATTACTACTTCCTTATCGAAACTCCAGTCCAGTCCCTTTACTTCTGGGATGTAAAAGAGCAGTTCAAACCTGGGCGGGGTTTGCCATCCCAGACCGAAGTACTGCATCCCCAAACCTGGCGTCCGCTCTCCTCTGGACATCCAGCCTGTAGTGCTTGGAAAAAGTATGTAGTGATGACCACGTAGCTGTTCTACAAATGTCCAGTGGCGGAACCAAGCTAAGCTCTGCCCAGGAAGTCGCCTGCGCCTGGGTTGAATGTGCACGAAGACCTACTGGGACTTGCTTCCCTTTGAGGATATAGGCGGAAGCAAGCGCCTCCCTGATCCACCTAGAGATGGAAGACTTGGCCGCTGCCTCCCCCTTCTGCGGCCCTCCAAATTGAACGAATAGGCGCTCGGACTTTCAAAAGGATGCTGTGTGGGAGAGGTAACGCTTCAGAACTCTACGCACGTCCAGGAGACGCAGCTTCTCCCCGTCCCCTAATTGACCTTCTCCAGCGAAGGACGGGAGCGAAACTGTTTGGCTCACATGAAAAGGAGAGAAGACCTTGGGTAGGAAGGAAGGGACTGTCCGCAAGACCATCTTATCCTTAAAAAACAAAAGAAAGGGAGGCCGAGAAGACAGTGCTTGAAGCTCGGAGACACGCCTAGCCGAACAGATAGCTACCAGAAACGCCGTCTTTAGGGTCAAGTCCTTCAGGGAGGAGCTCCTCTCTGGTTCGAAAGGCTTCCTGGTTAAGGCATTCAATACCAGGTTGAGGTCCCAAGGAGGGATAACAGATCTTTGCTGGGGCCGTAACCTCTTGACCGCCCTCAGGAACCTGCTTACATCAGCGTGGTCTCCTAGAGATTTTCCTCGGACTTTACCCCATAGCAAGAAATGGCTGCTAGCTGAACTCGCAACGAGCTAGGCGACAGACCTTTCTCGAACCCTGCTTGTAGAAACTCCAGAACCTCCGGGACCGAGGCTGCCAGAGGCTTCTTCCGATGTTCCGCGCACCATGCTTCAAAAATGCGCCAAACCCTGACATAGGAAAGGCAGGTCGAGTGTTTTCGCGCGTTCAGCAATGTCGAAATTACCGAACCCGAGTAACCTCGCTTCCAGAGCCGCGCCCTTTCAATAGCCAGGCCGTAAGCGAGAATCGATGCACGTGAGGCATCCGAACTGGACCTTGCCGTAACAGATCCTTTCTGTCGGGGAGCCGCCAAGGACGATCGGCCACTAGCCTCACCAGATCTGCTTACCACGGGCGACGGGGCCAATCAGGGGCTATGAGAATTACCAATCCCTGGTGGGCCTCCACTCGCCGCAGGACCCTCCCTATGAGAGCCCAGGACGGAAACACATACAGGAGACCCTCTGACGGCCACTTCTGGACCGGGACGTCCAGGCCCTCGGACATCCGTTCCTTCCTGCCACTGAAAAACCGGCTTGCCTTGGCTGTTTCGTATCGTGCCATGAGGTCCATGACCGGTGTCCCCCAAAGAGCTATCACTTGGTCGAACACCTTCTGCGCCAGCTCCCTCTCTCCGTGGTCTATCTTGAACTGGTTGAGGTAATCGGCCATCACATTTTCTGAACCGGCCACGTGCTGCGCTGATAGGGCTAACAATTGGGCTTCCGCCTACTGCAATAGGCTGTCCGCTTCCTTCTCCAGGGAGGGACTGCTTGTTCCTCCCTGGCGGTTGATATAGGTCACCGTGGTGACATTGTCGGAAAGGACGCGGACTACCCTTTGCCGAACTAAGGGCTCGAGAGCTCTGAGAGCCAATGCTACTGCCCGCAGCTCCAGTCTTTTGATGGACCACAGCGACTCCCTTGGAGTCCAGCAACCCTGTGTGAACTGGCCCTCGCAATGAGCACCCCAGCCTGCTAAACTTGCATCCGTCATCAGCTGAATCCATTGGGGAGGTTCGAGGGGCATCCCGCATCCTAGGTTCCTTGGGCATCGCCACCTCAGCAGAGCCCTCCTGACCCGAGGCGGACAGGGCAGTTGCATGGATAAGGGTTGATGCTGATGGGACCAGCGCCATAACAAGGCCCGTTGGAGAGGCCGCATATGTGCCTTGGCCCATGGTACTACCTCTATCGCCGCCGCCATGGTGCCCAGCAGTTGAAGGTAATGCCAGGCGGAGGGGTTTCGCCTTACTATGAACAGTGAGACCAGGTTTCTCAGGTTCCTCAGTCTCTGCTTCGACAGGAAAACCCTTCCCCTCCTGGTGTCGAATCTTGCTCCAGGGTACTCGATCTCCTGCGTGGGAACCAGACTGCTTTTTGCCCTATTGATGACCCACCCCAACTCTTCCAGGAATTCCACCACTCTGGCTGTAGCCGAATGACTCTCCTCTTCTGACTTCGCCTGAATCAGCCAATCATCCAGGTAGGGATGTACCAAAATTCCCTCCTTGTGAAGAGCCGCAGCCACCACCACCATCACTTTGGTGAACGTCCTGGGGGCTGTTGCTAGGCCAAAGGGTAGGGCCTGGAACTTTAAGTGACCTCTCGGTACCGTGAATCTCAGGAACTGCTGATGAGACCTTCGGACCGGGATATGCAAGTATGCTTCCGTCAAGTCTAAGGATGTCAGGAACTCTCCCTGCCTTACCGCCGCAATGACTGACTTCAGGGTTTCCATAAGGAAGTGAGGTACTCTGAGACAGCGATTGATTTGCTTTAGGTCTAGGATTGGTCGAAAAGATTCTTCTTTCTTTGGTACCACGAAATAAATTGAGTATCGACCAGACCCATACTGGTCTCTCGGAACGGGAACCACTGCTCCTAGCGCTATAAGCCTTGAAAGCGTATCCTCTATCGCCGCCCTCTTTTCTGGTGGACCGCAGGGAGACTGAACAAAGGCTGGAAGTACTTGTTTTGCAAATTCGAGAGCGTAGCCCTCTCGGATCACTTCCAAGACCCACTGATCGGATGTGACCCGGGACCAGGTGGGAAGGAACTGCCTTAAATGACCCCCCACCAGCAGGCCTTCCACCTGGACCCCCGTTGTCTCATTGTGACTTTCTGAGGCCCGAGGTGGAGGGAGAGGCCCCAAAACCTCTACCTGCCCCTCGAAACCCCCTGAAGCCTTGACCCCTAGAGGGGAAGCAGCCTTTAGGAAAGGAAGGTCGATCTGGCCGATCGGAATCTCCTGAAATCCCTCGGTTGATTCCGAGACGGAGCAGGCAAGCGGCCTTGTTTGGGCCTGTCTTCTGGGAGCCTGCCCCCCTTAGATTCGCTTAGGTCCTTTACTAACTTATCCAGATCTTCCCCAAACAATAGTTTCCCCTTGAAGGGGAGACGACTCAGGCGCGCCTTTGAAGAGGCATCCGCTGCCCAATTACATAACCACAAATACCGCCTGGCTGCTACCACAGAAGCCATATTCTTAGCCAGACTCCTAATGAGGTCGTACTGACTATCTGCCAGGTAGGCAGATCCGGATTCTAACCTAGCCGACACCGCCTGCACATCGACTGAGAGACCGTCTACCAGTTGAAGCTGCTGGGACCACCTCAGATAGGCTCTAGCTACCCACGCTCCTGAGGCCTGAAAGGCTAGAGCACTAACATCAAAGGCTTGCTTCAGCAACGTGTCTAATCTTCTATCCTGACTATCCCTCAGAGCCGCGCTGCCCTCGACGGGATAGTAGTCTTCTTTGTCACCGCCGATACTGCCGCGTCCTTGTCTGGTTCAGGTAATGGGTACAGCTGAGCCATGGCCCGGACTCCCCTCAAACTTGTTTCCGGTTGGTTCCATTCCTCCTGGATCATCTGACGCACCACCCTGTGGACCTTCTGCGACTTTCTGACAGCTTGAATCAACGGATCCTCCAATGCTTACTCCTCCACGGGAGAGTCCGAGGACATATTGAGCACCTTCAGAGACTCATTTATCAACGCCGAGAGCTCCTCACGACGAAAAACTCGAACTATTTATTTATTTATTTTTATTCTCTTATATACCGCGCTATTCTGCATCAGTGCGGTTTACATTGAACAAACTGAAATTACATTGAACAGGGCATTATAACTTGGAGATAACTATTTTACAGGGAACATGGGCTATGGAGGGTTAAGTGGCTTGCCCAAAACCACAAGGAGCACCTTTGGGACTAGAAACCCCAGTCCTTCCGGCCCAAGGTTGCTGTCCTCTAGTGGGATTTGAACCCCCGACCTTCCAGCCTGAAGTACCTTGCCCCAACCATTAGGCCACTCCTTCACCCATGCGAGACTGTTCCTCCTCTGGAATCTCTCCCTCTTCGAGCTCCTCCTCTTCTTCACCCACTTCTTTGTCCGAGCCCTCCTCTTCAGGGGTGTCTTGAGCTAGGGAAGAGAGGCTCCTCGCTCATTAGCCTTGCGCGTTGAGGAGGGACCCCGGAGTCCAGGGTCCTAGTCCTACCCGGATCGGCAAGCACGTTTTCTTTGGCTACCACTGACTGCCGATCCTAGCCGGCGCATACCATAGGCCTTGTGTAACAGGAGGACAAATTCTGGAGAAAAGTATCCCCAGTCCTCCGACGCCCCACTAGAAGCGGGGGGAAGGGACTGGGAAAGGCCCGGCAAAACTAAGGTTGAAGGAGGAGGAGACGATTCCCCTCCCCCCTCCAGAGGGTTTCCGGACCCTTGGGAAGCCTGAGCCATGGTCAAGTGGATTTCTTGTTCCACGGAAGCCGCCTCTGCAGCGCACCCCCTGCAGACTCCGGCTTCCGAGGCCGTACCGCAGGACTGACACCGTGGTTTGCCCGTCATATCCCCTTATTAAAAATTACTTATAGATCAGCCAAAGGCAGAACTCAAAAAACAGAACTTCTAAATAAATCAAATAAATCAAAATTAAATTGAAATGAGCTTCGAAATTAAGATTAGGGGCCTGCCCACGAGCTCTCCCCTCCCCCAACCGCTAGAGAACGGCATATAAAAGTCTTTCTTTTTTAAATAGAAACAAAGTAAATCCGCGTGCAAACTCCTGTTAATACTTGCGGTTTAGAAGCTCCACTCCTCCATGTGCCGTTCTGCACAGGAGAACCAGCTATCCTCCGCTGGTCTCCACGTGGTAGGCCGCCGGTCTCCGGGCTCACCGCCGGACCTAGGGGCACTTCTGTCTGCCTTCCGGAGCTGCCTCTAGCGCTCAGCAGAGCTCGGGGCTGCAGCGCGAGGCAGGAGAGCCGTCGGGGAAACGCGGTGCTGCCTCTAGCGCACAGCCACCCAAAGGGCTTCAGTGCGAGGCAGAAGAGACCCGCGGGAGGGGCCTCGGGGTGCCGGCAGGCCGAGCAAGCGAGAGGAGAGCTCTTTTATCCTCCTCGCTGCTCAGGTAAACCCTCTCCTTCCGAACGGCAACAAAATTGAGTTGGTATGAGGAGGGGGGGGAGGAGCTATAGCTTAAAGGCACAGCAACTCTAATAGCCAAGGAGTTGAAGAACTCCTAACTAATGCCATAAACTTAAACTTAAGAAAAAATCAAAGAAATTAAGAGAAAAGAATAAAAAAAGTTAAGTAAATACACTCTGAGTCTCCCGTAAGCCCTCTGGCTTACAGGAACCCTTCAGCTGCTTGGAGGCTGAGAATACTGGTGCCTGTGGGTGGTGCCAGTGGTATTTATACCACACCATCATCAAAACGATGATGGGCTCAGCCTCCAAGCTGCTGGAAAGGTTGTGCAACCCCAGAAGTAAAGGGACTGGACTGGAGTTTCGATAGGGACAGTAATCTGCAAAAGGTTATTCCTTATCTGGTAGAGGCGAGATCTGCCTTCCAGCAGAATCTGTTTCTGCAAGGAAATGTGTGCACTAGGCAGGGATGTGAAAAGTATTTTGGTATTTTATAATACATTTGCAAGGAAAATTCAACCAAAACAAGGCCCCCATTTGTAGAACTAGCAGAACTAGCACCTCTTCTGTTGGGTTACTTTTAGCTACATTGGGAAATATTCTTATTTGCATACCATGGAATAAATCGTCCTTATGTATAAAAAAAAAAAGAATGTCTTGATCAGAGTCTAGCACCAATGCAACTACTAAAGTCGCAGGAATAAAGTGATAATCATTAGAGATCTCGAACAGCAGACAAATCTGGTACTCCAGATTCAGTTGCAGAGCTCAGCTTGTTTTCAGATAAAGCTTATACCTTAAAATAAGGCAGGTAATAAGATCTTGAAATCAATTCATACTGAAATTCTATAAACAAAATTCAAACTTCTGTGTCTAAAGGTCTGAATTATCCAAAATTGTACATGCTTTGTTAATATGACAAAGGTTTTATGGTTTTTGAGTGATATTTAATTTAGGATACAATATAGAAGAAAAATTGCAAAAAAGTACAGAATTTTGAATTATTGTTTGCAGAATTCCAGCATGTGTAAATCGGTGGATATGTATCTTCTTTAATACCTTCTCTAAACACATCTGTGGAAACTACAAATCTAGATTTTGGAAAATTAATCAGTGGCAAGTTTCACCTTCTAGCCAGGTTTTCTAGATCCCTCAATCTTATCTTGCAGCACTAAATGCCACTTGACCAGAGAATTCATGGTCTCATGATCCTTTTCCTATTCATAACTCATTACTGATTTTCTGTCCAAGTCTATTTATTTCCTCCTCCTTCAGAAGATCCGATTGAGAACTGCTTAGTGATTAAAACTATTTAGGATGATATAGAAGTAAGAACCTCTCAAAGATTAATAACTTTAGGTTTCTGCAACTGAGACATCAAATTTTAAATTGTTCACAATCTCTGTAGACTCGTCCAACTGCATTATTCCCGCATTCTAGATTACACCAGATTCAGCAATTGCCACCTGCCTATCCACAGGGCGTTGTTCACGCGCCAGGATACACTTTGCCCCAAACTTTCATCCTTTGTGCTCCTCAGCTCTCTGCATTCTTTCTGGGCTACTAAAATTGGCTGCCTCTTCCGTCGTCATCAGTAAGATAAGCTATTACATGCTCAGGGCTGCTTCAAAACTTCTTGAGGGTGGGGGAGGGAGAATCTGCAAGACCGGGATTAATGATGCTTCTGTCTCCTGGTCTGAGTTTCAGCTCACTTTCCCCTGGTGCCATGGCCCGTGAGGCCCCTCTCTCTCCCTGAGCATCCAGCTTAGGCACAAGATTTCTGTCTCAGACCTTGCCAAGGGACAGAAGTAGATTAAGATTGTGTAGGAGGATCCTTGACTTGGCCTTTTGCCTAGGCTTCCCCTTAGATGAAACAGGAATAAGGAAATAAGATAACCTTAGGGAAAACTGCGATCAAACCCGGAACACTGCTAGCAGTCAGGCATCTTGATCCAACCTCTGGCCCATTCCGAGTCTTTAAAAGAATAAAGGATGTTGGTGTGGCAGACAGGACTGTAATGTATGGCTTACTATTTGTTATTGTATTCGGTGTTTCTCCTATGTGCCAGTATGTTTATTTTGCCAATGTAGAGTGACATACTGTTCAGAACTTACACTAAAGAAGTATGTAATAGTTTGGGGGTTTTTCCTTTTTGTGGAAGGGGGGGATGCAACATGTCTTTAGAGCTTTGCCTCATAGTATCTTGTGGGATTGGTAGAGGTTCCCCCCTCCCCCGAAAGGTGTGGGGGGGGGCACACACCAGAAAATTATAAGAACAGTAAGGCTTACAATACAATTTGTAGTGCTCTTAGCATTATTCCTTTTGAGTAAAAAGGGGGGAGATACACTTTAGCATGGCTTGCCCTGTCACAAGACGCATTTGGCATCCACATAAGGTTGGTAGGCTTCCATGGGGGGGTGGGGGGAGGGGTGGAGGAAGCATTTTACGACTCTACCACCGCTGCTGCTGCCCTCACTACTATACATCTGCAGAATGCCCGAAAATTGGGTTTCGGCGGTGGCATCGCAGCACCGATGCAGCCTGAGGAAAGCCCTTTAAAATTGCTCTCAGCAGTGGCTTTTTCAGCATTTGTGTATGTGCATGTGCTCATAGCCTGTCGTGTCTCAATATCTGTTCCATCTCCACAAGCCTGTCCCCACTAGTCTTTCTCTCACCGCCATCCAGCCTCATTACTCTCTCCTCCCTCCCCTGAACTAGTTCTCATCAGTATCTGTATGACTCTCCTCTCACCCCACAACCCATCAATTTCTCTGTCCACCTCTTGCCCTTCCTCTCTCCCTCTCTCTCTCTCTCTCTCTCTCTCTCAACTAGTCCCACCACATTTTGCTCCTCTATTGTTTTCCAGTTGTCCCTACCATGATTGGTGGAGTAGCCTGGTGACCAAGAGACCAAAGTTCAATTCCCACTGGCATTTCTTGTGGCCTTGGGCAAGTCACTTTGCCTTCCATTGCCTCGTAAGAAAGGCCTGGAAATCTACGTCCTGTCGCACCTTGCAAAGCAAACCCAGGGGCTACTGTGTTACCAGTAGTCAACATTGACTCAACATGCATTGCATTGTCCCTACCACACCATTTTGTTTTTCTCTTCCCTCGTTTTACAGTTGCTGTCCTGGTCCTACTTGCTGCCACTGGGCTCGCTGCTGCTCCTGCCTTGGGCCCATGCAGCTGCCGCTGATTCCACCCCTACTGCTCAGAGTGCGGTCCCCCAGACACCTCCACTGCTTCCACTTCAGGTCTTGCAGTCCCCATGTCCTCACAGCCATTCTTACTCTTTCTTTGGGCGATATGGCTACCATTGTTCCTCCTCCTTCCCAGTCATTCAGGACGCACCGCCCCCCACAAGCAGCTCCTGCTTCTGGCTAGGCAATCCCTGTTGTCACCACTTCTTTTTCTGGTTGTCTCTGCTTCTCCTTCATGACCCCTGCTGCTTTTGGCTGGGGAGCTACGGTTTCATGCATAGACAGTAGAGGAGTAGCCTAATGGTTAGAGCACTGGCTTGGGAACAAAGAGACCAGAATTTAATTCCCACTAGCATTCCTTGTGGCCTTGGGCAAGTCACTTAACCCTCCATTGCCTCTGAAGAATCCAAGTTATCAATATCCCTGTTTAATGTACATTACTGAGTTTGTTACAATGTAAACCGCTTTGACAGAAATGATAAAGCGGTATAAAAAAAAACCTGTTAAATAAAATAAAGATTTGGAGAAGTGTCTGGCGTTCAAGTCCATACACCACAATTAAGGTAGATGTGTGAAAGCCACTTCTTATCCCTGGGGTTATCCAACATGAAATCTTTCTACTTTTTGGGTGCCTACCAGGTATTTGACCTGGATTTGCCATTGTTGGAAATCCAATACTGAGCTTGATGGACCATCTGTCTAACCTTCCTGTGCCCTCTAGATTTTCCTTAAATTTGATTTTTTATTAATAGTATACTCGTCTAGGTGGTTTATAAATCTTTGCTGTACAAATCATGGATCATCAGAGATCTCTAGACCACTGTTTGAGAACCACTATTTTAGATGTATTTGAGCACATTACACGGAAAAAGGGAAAACTGCTTTGCCCCAAGGGTTTAGAAACTGCTCCATGAACGATAAGTCATTTCTGATGTGAAAAACGTGCAGTACAATAAAGGAAATAAAAGGCCTTTTCTCTCTTCGTGTATACATTCTTGTGGAAAAGACCTTAGTTACAAGGTACTGTGGAAACCTATTAACTGGGTATTGTAGCAAAATATTTTGGCAAATCCTCCAGTCTATTCACAAAAATCTTTTTGCCAAACTTCATCAAATAATACATTCTTTGCTTTTTGGCTGACTTAAATACGTTAAGTAAAATATAGTATGAAAGTAAGTCCTGCCAAAGAAAAAATTTCAGGAAAATGCTTCTGTGGAAATACTTAGATGACAGTTTTATGTTTTGTATAATATATTTTGTGTGTTTTCTAGTACTTTTATTTTTTAATCTTAAGGTTAGTATTTCAAACAGGTCATTTTATCACATTCTTCACAAGCATGAAAATATACTGGCAAATCCAGAAGATAAAATTAGGTCATTGTTTGGGCAGATAGCTTAAGTGCTTGTATGCATACCTTTTTTTATTCTAGTTCAGATTCAGAGTTTGCTCTGACTCTGACATGTTAGTTTTAGGCCTTACGATATGGTTTTGTATGCGAATATATGTAAACGTATATGTCTTGACTGATTCTTTATGTGCTCATGCTTGTGTTGTAAAAGATAAGCTGCAAAATAGACAAGTGATCCCTATTAGAACCAAGACTTCTGTGGTTCTTTCCATGGGCATTCTCATATGCTTGAATGCCCTTTGCTATCACACTTCACATGTAGTACACATATATATAGCGCATTGGTCAAGAAGCAAGCAAACAACATATATTCTTTTAATGTGCATCCATACACTTTTAATTTAAGCAAGCTTCTACAATATTATACAATGTGAATTGAAATCTTAGCATTTGAGATGCATGTGTTTGGGGTGGTTGACTGTAACTAACTGCAGAGCTTTCTGAAAGTAGATGGGGAAAAGAAACAATCTATTACTGTGTTCCAACTATGTTCCAATTGATAGGACATGACTCAAGCTTCACAGGAGCTGTAACTAATATGGTGCCCTACACCCCTTTAATCCCTACACACACAATACCCCCTTTGAATTTCACCAAAAATTACATACCAGTAACCTGTATACCTACAATCTATAGCTGTTCACTGCAATAAATGCAGACAGAATATATGATCATACAGAGTCCAATAACATCCTGGCAATAGAGCAAATAAGTAGTAAGTAAGTTAATGTTGAATAAGGACATTATGGTCAGTGCTAAGAAATCTCAGTATAGCATGAATTGATTATAAAAACGTTTTTGACAGTGTCCCAGACTCTTGGATAATAAATTGCCTTGAAATGTACAAAATAAATCCTGATTTGATAGAGTACATTAAGTTCCCCATGACACTGTGGCAAACCACACACTCTTTGAAGTATGAAGATGGTCAGTACATCATTCCTAACATCAAAATCCAGCAAGGAATATTTCAGGAAGATTCCCTATTGCCACTTCTGTTTTGTATGACGATTAAGCCAATGAGTACTCTCATCAACTCTTTAGGATTTGGATTTAGCCTGAATCCTAAAGAAGGTAACAGCCCAGAGGTTATATCCCATTTACTGTTTGTATATGACCTGAGGCTGTACAGTTCCATTGACCAATAATTAGCAGAGCAACTCCTTGTAGTGAAAAGATTTTCTGATGACATCAGGATGACATAGTAACATAGTATATGACGGCAGATAAAGACTAGTATGGTCCATCTAATCTTCCCAGCAAGGCGGCAAGAGTAGGTGCACTTGCCACTCCGTGCAGGTCACTTCTCCCCATGCTTTTGTTTGGAGTGTAGGTTATCCTTATTTGTTCAGATAGAGATAGTTAAGCTTATTTTTATTTTATCCTGTTGCTTTAAAGGGATCCATGTCTGTCTCATGCTATTTTGAATTCTGTTTGTGTGTTTGCTACTGTAGTGCTACAGATCACCCACACAAAATGGAAACGGAATTACTAAAAAAAAAAAAAAAAAAAAGACTAAAAAACAGTGGAGGGGTAAAGAGAGAGTGGCTTTAAACAATATGAAAATTAGCCTTGAATAGGGTGCTTATTTTGTTCTGCCCGTCTCATGGCTGCATGTTCTCTGTAAAAATCAGTGAACAAAATCAGAGGAGAAAGCTAGGGAGCTTGCATTGCTTTTCAATGTATTACCAAAATCCATTTATATTTCAGGCTCTAATCTTTACAAAAAAGAGTCATGAATGGAAGCAGCTTTAAGTTTGGTTCTCACCTTTCCAAGGAGTGTGTCTGCCATTCCAACAACAGCAAGTCTAAAAATTCATAGCAACGCCTGCAAGTAAATAAAAACAAACTTATTAGGTTTGCTTTAAATTTAAATAATGAAGAGGCCAATTGGACGTACATACTACATTGCTGAGTACTGGTGTATTTTGGTAGCTTGAACAAAAGGACACAGGATAAGGACACAGGACTCCAACTTCTAAAAGGTACAAAGTCCTATATAAAACACATGATCTCTATAGAAAAGGTTAAAACTCAACATAGAACAATCAAGACAGATCTAATAAAACCATTTCAGACACTGGAACAGATCTTGGAAGATGAGGAGTTTTAAACAAATATCCTGTTTGGCACATGCATGTAATCTATGCGTATAACTGTATGACAATTAAGGAGATGCTGTTTCTCAGTAAGACTGTGGGCACGTCTGACACACTGCTAGACTGCAAAAAATTATGAGAACTGCAAAAATTGTCTGCCATGATGTCACCTAAACAATTACAAAACCCACTAGAGGTTGATCGCGGATGCCAACATAATTGAAAGACAAACCTCCAAACAAGGACAGTGCAAGGCATCACTTGACTTTTAGCCTTGACAAATATGCTAAAGCAATTTATTTTTAAAGGAAAATTGGGCAAAACAGAAAACATCTCCCTGGCTGAGGGCCGTGACATCAAGGAATTTGAACAGGAAAAGTGTATATAAATATCTCTGAGTAGAGGAAGGAATGACACTCACTGAAAGAAAATATCAGTAAAGAATACTATAGAAGATTAAAAATGCTATTGAAAACTGCTTTAACATCACAGAATAAGATACAAGCCACCAATCAGCTATCAATCCCTGTGCTCTCGTACAGCTTTGGGATTGTAGATTGGCCTCTTAAAGATCTTGAAAAATTGGATGTGCGAACAAGAAAAACTCTTCCATGCCCATGAGGTAATTTACAAGAATCAGTTTATGCCAAGACTGTACATCCCTAGAGCTGAAAGAGGGGCTAGGCCTCATAGAGATTGATTACACATACAGAGCTACTATCATAGGCTTCCAGGCCTACCTAATAGCATCATCGGATCCAAATTCGCAAAAAGTGCTAAAATATAAAAGTAAACATCCAGAATCTGTCTCTATCATCAAACTTGGACAAGTGTTCCAACAACTAGAAGGAATGAATTAGAACCTACAAGCACATACAGGGATGACAGCAAAAGAATTTGCAAAACAAGAGAAAAAAAACTCTTAAAAAAATTTAAATCAGCAAATGAGGAAAAACAAGTGGCAAATGCACAGATACAGTGAGAAATACAAAGTGTTACTCCAGGAACCCTTTGTCGATCAAAACAAGACACATGAATGGTTATGGTGAACTGAAGCCAAAGGATGAGAGGTTGATAGTTACAGCCCAGGACAGCAGATTAGGGATGAGATAGTTTACAGTGAGCATTGAAAAAACTGGCAAAACAGACATATGTTGATCCTGTATGTAAAAGAGCTGGAAACACTGACTCACCTCATAGCTGACTGAAGTTCTGATAGCAGAAAATTTCTATACAGAAAGGCACAGCAAAGTGGCACTTTGGAAATTGTTGTAAACACTACAATATCACTGTGCCTGGAAAGCACTGAGATCATGACCCTAAGAGAATTACAGAGGATGAAGAGGTTATGATCACTTGGGATACTCCCATTCTTACTGATGATAAGCTTGGATGCAAGGAAGTTGGACATAGTGGTAAAGGAGAAGAACTCCAGAATGACATGTATTATAGAGGTGTCAATCCCAATCCCATCTGGGCAGCAGCAGAATGGGATAGTGTTGACGGCGGAGGATCACATTTTTGTGACAAAGGCAACAACACCAAACTTAAACTGCACGGAAGAAAGGCCCAGCAATCTACATCTGTATCTTGCCATGAAAACCCAATGGATAGTTACAACAAAACAAATTGTGCTATATTGCTGGAAGATGAGACCCCCCAGGTCGGAAGGCACTCAACTAGCTACTGGGGAAGAGCTGAGGACTTTTCAGAGTAAAGCCAGCATTTATGATGTGGTTGGATCAAAGGCCTCAGGAATGCGTATGAAATGAGTCAGAAGCTGTAAAGATGTTTTACACATTGGAACATGGCACGTACGAAGCATGAACCAAGGGAAGTTGGAGGTGGTCAAGAATGAAATGGAACGTGTACAACTTGATCTGTTGGGTGTCAGCGAACTGAGTTGGACTGGCATCGGGCACTTTGCATCAGATGATCACATGGTCTACTATGCTGGAAATGAAAGACAAAGAAGAAATGGTGTTGCATTTATAATAAAGAAGAAACTTGCAAAAACTGTAATGAAATACAATGCAGTCGGCGAACGCTTAATCTCTATTCGTCTACGAAGATTGCCTATCAACACAACTATAATTCAAGTATATGCCCCAACAACAGCTGCAGAAGAGAATGAAATTGAAGAGTTCTATGAACAAGTACAAGCTGAAATTGACAGAACATGCAAACAGGATATCCTGATAGTCATGGGTGACTGGAATGCAAAAGTTGGCAACAAAGAAGAAGGCAAAGTAGTTGGAAAATATGGACTTGGCAACCAAAATGAAGCTGGAGAAAGACTGATAGAATTCTGCAAGACCAATGATCTATTCATCTCAAACACCTTCTTCCAGCAACACAAGCGGCGACTGTACACATGGACTTCACCCAATGGATTGTATAAAAATCAAATTGACTACATCTGTGGAAGTCAACGATGGAAAAGCTCCATAACATCAACAAAGACAAAACCTGGAGCTGACTGTGGTACAGATCGTCAACTACTAGTATGCAAACTCAAGCTAAAGTTGAAAAAGAGCAAACCACTTATGAATGCAGCAAAATATGACCTTGAGAATATACCACTGGAATTTAAAGACTGCCTGAAAAATCGATTTGCTGCTTTAGATACAAATGACAGAGCTCCGGAAGAGTTATGGAATGACATCAAGAAGGTTGTGTTGAAAGAAAGCGAGAAGTCTCTACAAAAGGTGAAAAAGCAAAAACGGCCAAAATGGATGACGGAAGAAACTCTGAAAATTGCCCAGAAACGCAGAGAAGCTAAAGCCAGAGGAGAAAGAAAGACAATCGCAGAACTCAACAGAGATTTCCAACGTGCAGCAAGTCAGGACAAGGAAAAGTACTACAACGATGCATGCAAGGAAATAGAAGCAGAAACTATTAGAGGAAGAACAAGATCGGCTTTCCTAAAGCGAGAGTTAAAGAAAAAGTTCCAGCCTCGAATTGGAATGTTACAAGATGCTCAAGGTTCTATGTTGAATGATGCTGAGAAGATCAAGAAAAGGTGGAAGGAATATACAGAGTTTTTATATGATAAAGATCAAGTGGACCAACAGCCGTTTCAACCTGTACCTTATGATCGGGAACCATTGGTGATGAAAGAAGAAATTGAAGCATCATTGAAAGCCTTATCAAAGAACAAAGCACCAGGCATTGATGGCATTCCTATAGAAGTATTGCAGCAATCTGCTGCAGCTGTTACCATACTTACAAGGCTCTGCCAAGAAATATGGAAGACAACATCATGGCCAACTGACTGGAAAAGATCTGTGTTTATACCAATACTAAAGAAAGATGATCCAACTGACTGTGGAAATTATCGAACAATCGCTCTGCAAGATTCTACTGAAGATTATTCAAAAGAGACTACAACCATACCTGGAACAAGAACCTCCTGAAGTGCAAGCAGGGTTCAGGAAAGGGCGAGGAACGAGAGACATCATTGCGGATGTGAGATGTATCCTTGAAAAGACTAAAGAATACCAAAAGGATATCTATTTGTGCTTTATCGACTATAGCAAGACTTTTGACTGTGTAAACCATGAGAAACTCTGGGCCATATTAAGAAGCATGGGTATACCAGAAGACCTGATCGTTCTCTTGCGCAATCTGTACATTGATCAAGAAGCAGCAGTTCGAACGGAACAAAGAGAAACAGAATGGTTTAAAATAAGCAAAGGTGTAAGACAAGGCTGCATACTTTCCCCCTACCTGTTTAATTTATATGCAGAACAAATCATCAGAGAAGCAGGATTGTATGAAGACAACAGAGGTGTGAAGATTGGTGGAAGACTCATCAACAACCTTCGCTATGCTGATGATACTACATTACTGGCTGAAAGTGAAGATGATCTGAAACATTTGCTTCTCACAATCAAAGAACATAGTCTCAAAATGGGCCTGCACCTTAATGTAAAGAAGACAAAGATCATGACAACTGGCATAATCAACAGGTTCATCGTTGAAGGAGAAGAAATTGAAATTGTGAACAACTTTAACCTACTTGGATCAACTATCAATAAAGAAGCAACAAGCAGTCAAGAAATCAAACGACGCATTGCTCTTGGCAGAATGGCTATGAAAGACCTAGATAAGATTCTCAAGAGCAGAGATGTCTCTCTCCATACAAAGATTCGACTTGTTCAAGCCATGGTATTTTCAATAGCATCATATGGATGTGAAAGCTGGACAGTGAAAAAGACAGACAGGAAGAAAATTGATGCCTTTGAATTATGGTGCTGGTGGCGAATACTGTGTATACCATGGACTGCCCGAAGAACAAACCAGTCGGTACTAGAGGAGATCAAACCTAAGCTTTCTTTAGAAGCTCAGATGACAAGACTTCGACTTTCATACTTTGGACACATCATGCGAAGAGAGAGATCATTAGAGAAAGACATCATGCTTGGCAAGATAGAAGGTCAGCGCAAAAGAGGAAGGCCAGCAATGAGATGGATCGATACAATAACAGCAGCTACGGGTACCAGTCTGTCAACAATGAGCCGCCTGACTGAAGACCAAACACAATTTAGGATAGCTATCCAGAGGGTCGCCATGAGTCGACTCCGACTCGACGACACTTAACAACAACAACAACAATCCCAAGTGACTATTCTGTGAATTGCATTGAGAGGGAGATTTTCAAGTACCAAGAAATGTAGTCGGAAACCAAGAAAATAAGGCAGAAAGATAAAGAAATAATTCCCATCATGTTGGGAGCCACAGGCCTCATAAAGAACTTTCAGTCACATCTGGACAAAGTACTCATACGTATTACATCTTATGAACTCCAGAAGGAGGCTCTCTGTGGCACAATGCATGTACTACACTGAGCATTTGAGAGACTGAGCTCATACTAACCCATTTGGAGAAAATGCCCAGAGCCACAACTAACATAGTGCCCTATACCCCTTTTTTCCCTATACACCCTCCCCCCACCCTTAAATTTCATGTCCTAGCTCATTTTGTCGTTTAGTTTGGCAGAAACAATTTCTATGATGTATCTTTGTTCATCTGCTGATAACTCAATTCCACCCTCCTTATTAAAGGAGCTTTTATCTTATCTCTCTTCTGTCTTCTAAATTTAATTTAACTCCTGTCTTGACTAAAATTATGTTTTCAAATCCTGGGAAAATGCCCTTCCATATCATTCCTTCAGTCCAGTTTCGACGAATGGGTTCTCCCCCACCTTCAGCAGCTTAGAACTGTTGTTGTTGTTAAGTGATCTCCCACATAAGAGCTCCCTCTTCAGCTCCAGGATCCGGTATCCTCTGTTCTCAGCAGCTGAAGACACTTCCCTACAGTTAGGGAATGTTACTGAGTGATACTCCCACAAATTAGGTTAGGAGCATTAGGACTAATTGCACAGAAAAGGCTAAGAAAGGAGACGGGTCTTCTAGCCTTAAGCTGGGTTATTCTCACTCAGAACTGTTGAGTGAAAATTCTGGCAGAACTGCAGGAGGCCTGTCTAATCCCAGGAACCTAAGGGGTTAAATACCTGGTGGTCCAGATCCCTAGGCTGGATTTACCACACCTCTCATCCACAGAGATCTGGGTTTTCCTTTCAAATTGCTGGACTTCCATATTCTCAGTCAGAGCTGGTTGAGTGAGAGGGCTGACATGGCTGAAGTAGGCCTCTCTGCCACCAGGATCCTTTGATAGGTCTGATGGGCCCCAAGAATTTAGATACTTGGTGGTCCAAGTGCCTTTCTCTTCTGGCTGGGCTACCCACACCTCTGAGTTAGAGATCTGGGTTTTCCTTTCAGATTGTTAAAATAGGCCTTTTTAAGGAGGCTGTCACTTTCAATAATAAAAGCAGCTCGAGTTTTACTTCTGTGCCGGGTTTACTGCAGAGCTCTGCTTACAGCTGATGTTTCTTGCTTCAGGCTTGTCAGCTAGATCAGCGAACGGTAAGTTTTTTTTCTGTTTTTGGGGAGCAGTGCATGTGTGTGACTTTCTCTTTTTTGCGTTGGTAGTGGGAGAAACTGTGTGGTTTGTCAGCTGACAGTTTCTGACGTGTTTAAAGCAGGGAAGAGCTCTGGAGCATGGATTGGCCGGGGGGGGGGGGGGGCGCGCGCATCACTCAGGGGAGAAGCCAGAGGCCCTGCAGATTTGGCGGGAGCCGCAGCCATGTTAGATTCAGCAGCCATTTCCTCGGCTAAGGGAAAGACTGTGAAAACAAAGGCACAACAGCGATCAAACCTCAGCTCAGCATCGCGGACAGCTTCTTTGCCGTCTAGTGAGCAGAGGGATTCTGTTTCCTCAGCAGATTTTAGTTTATTATTGCATAAGGCCTATAGGTTAGAGACAACAGGTTCAGGCCCTGCTCAGCCTACTCTTACAGTGCTTCAGTCGGCATAATGGAAGGCAGAGTCTCCTCTGCCTAGTCAGGAGTCTTCAGGGCAGAAAGCTTAGACTGAACTGGATCTGTGGGGAGCATCGGAATCTCCCCACTCCCAGACTTCAGAGGATGCCAAGGAGAATCCCTCAGACCTCTTGGGTGTCTGCTAGCCTGGACTTGGAAAAAGGTGAGTTCCCCATGGGGGAGGATCCTAATGTGTTCCGGGTTATTCATAAGAAAAAATTAGGGGTCTTATCAAGCACTCCCTGGTGTCTTAAATATTGTCTACCCGCAGCGTTTGTGGAAGAGTCATTGGAGGATCCCCTCCTGCAGGGATTCAAGGGCAGCCAGAGGTGCTACCCAGTGCAGAGGGATTAAAACTATGATTGAAGCGGAATGGCAGGTCCCTGAAGTGGGCCTCAAGGGTGACGCATTTCGGTCACCTTAGAGAAAGTATTTAATACTTGTTTTGCTTTATTTTGGGTTTCTTTTTTTTCCTGGGATTTTCAGCGGGAATGTCCATTCTACCCTTCCATCCAGGCCCAATGGCATACTTAGGGGAGAAAGACGACACAACATAAATAAAGTGAAAGTGTGATAGGCTCTCTGAAGCATTTCACATAACTGACGTGCCTGCAATACAAGGGAATGTATATGGGAAATGGTCTACACTATGAGCCGAAACGCGTTGGGGTTTTTGTTTCAGTAAAGAGCCTGTTCCTGTCCTTCGCACCTGCTTCTTTGTTTGCTCTACACTATGTACTTGACATACTTGAAATACATGAAATAACTGATCTATATGATGTAAATGCTTTGAATGGGAAATGACTTAAATGATATACATGACGCAACTCATCTGAATGACGTACACGAGCCAAATGCTATACATATATAAGTTGTTAATGCACTGTATGACAAATAAAATAGAGGCAGTTCTCATGGTACAAGTCATGTCTAATCTAAATGACATTTCTGATGTACAGGCTGTTTTTGCAGTCAAGGACATTAATGTAATAACTTTAATGAATACTGAAGATGGGATGCCCTCAGAGTAAGAGTTCTTGCTTGGGGCAATTCTATCATTGTCAGAGGAGCAGTAGTGCTTGCCCTTTGCAATCTGCCGTTTCTATGTACTTGGTCGTGCCTCGCTGCCTAGTGGCTGATCACATCAGAGCTGAACCGAGCTGAAGTCTCAGGGGTGTGTGTATTCATGAGCCAAAACAAAGGGTCTATCTTTCACTGATGGAACAAGTTGGTAGGAACAGCTGCTTGGCCTTTTGTTCCACAGGGCTTGCACATCAGCCTTTTGGGCTGGCCACAATTTCTTCGCACCTTCACAAAAGTGATGTTGCTAGTGGTGGCTGCCCTGTGGAAGGAAAGCATCATGGTCCATCTGTATTGGGATGACTAGTTGAGTTGAGCAAAGACAGAACAGAAGGTGCAGCTGGCCACCCATTGGGCAGTACAGTTCCTTCGGAGACTGGGGTAAGTGGTCAATCTGGCCAAGTAATTTGCAACCCGTCAAGCAGTTGGTGTTCCAGGGGTTGAGGTTCAATGCAGAACTGGGTTCCATCTCACTTCCAGAGGACAGAATACAACAGATCCAGCATCAGATTCGCCAGTTTCTGGCTATGAGAGAACCAACAGCTGACATTATCTGCAACTGTTGGGATCCATGGTGGCAGCATTGGAATTGGTGCCCTGGGTGCAAACTCACATTTGGCCCCTCCAGCAAGCGCTGCTGGCGTGCTGATCTCTGCAGAGCCAGCCATTGTCGCACAAGCTGTTTTGTCCAGACTCAGTTTGGGAAAGTCTGGATCTGTGGCTATGGAGAGAGAATTTGGTGGCAAGGGTGTCCTGAAGCCACTGGATTGGATTCTAGTGATGACAGAGGCCAGCCTCATGGGGTGGGGAGCAAATTGTCAATCATAGGTGAGGCAAGGGCAATGGTCCCCGGAGGAAAGCGCTTGGCACATCAATAGACAAGAATTAAGGACAGTATTTCTGGCCCTCCAATACTTCCGAACCAAGTCCAAAGGTGAGGTAACCACAACAATTTATTAATCACCATAATGTTGTACTCCCGACATGGCCATGTTTCAGCTTAGTCTTCATCATTAAAAGAATCACATGGGTGTATGTATCAGGGTGGGAGAGAGGGTTGGAGAGGAAACTGTCTGTGCTGACATGTATATAACCATGAAATTTTCTTAGCATAAAAGAGCTTGTTTCAGCAGTAAAACTGGTCATTCAGAATAAAAACCATACCTTGTTCTGTAATAATAGATCATGTTGTCAATGTGCTGGTTCAAACGTCCAGCCACTGAAAGTATGCTGAAGGAATGACCTGTTTTACCGCTGATACATACACCCATGTGATCCTGTTAAATGACTCTCTTGTGAACTGCCTAATGGTAATATTCAGTCTTTTTATATGGGAGAGTTCACTTGACTGAAAACATTTTTTGTCTCCCTTCTGTACCTGCTCTATACCCTAAGAGTATTTATATAGTTTTGTTTCTTATAGTGTGCTAACTTTTCAGACACCGCTGTTTCCCATATTGATGTGGTGTTCTACATACTGTAAGTTTTTAGATTATTGTATATTAACTTGTATTGTTCTTACTGTCTAGAAATAAGGATATGAACTTAATATCCCCGAAAGTATGATTTCATGATGCTTACATGACTTTATATCCTTGTGATAGATAACAGTTCTCTAACTATAGCCACGCTCTCTGTTTTATGGCCCTTTATTATCATTAATGCTTTTAATCTATGGGCGTTTTATTTGGAGCTTTTTATTTCGCCTGAATGTGTTTAAGATATATTCTATGATATATATTATGATTGTATCTATGTCTATTTAGTAGTTGTTATGATTTTATAATTTGTATTTAATTTTTATTTCTTTTACCATAGACATTTATTTAATTTTTAGGTCTACTAACCCATGATGAAGGCTAAGATGAAACACGGCCGTGTCAGGTGTACGACACTATTGTGATTAATAAATTGTTGTGGTTATCTTACCATTGGACTTGATTTGTTTCTCTCTTGTGAAAGTTTTTCTCTTGTGAGTGTAACATGCTTTTTTTGGTTGGACTACCCTCCAGTACTTCCGACCTCTGATCCAGTGAAAAGAAGTGCAAATGTATTCGGACAATGCAACCATGGTGGCATGGGGAGCACAGCCCTGGTGGAGGGGGCTCAGCCTCTACTCCTGTGGGCAGAGCAGTGGCTTGCCACTCTTTCAGTGGCACATGTTGCCGGCAAGGAGAATATACAGGCTGATTTTCATAGATGTTACTACTTGGATCTGGGCAAATGGGAGCTGAACAAGACCAGGTTTCACAGTATCACAGGGTATTGGGACACGTCTGTCATGGATCTGATGGCGTCATTTGCCAGTGCCATTGTGGCCAGGTTCTTCAGCCTGCGCAGGGAGCGCATGTCTGAAAGATTCAATGCCCTAGCACAACAGTGACTGAAGTGGTGGTCTGTATGTGTTTCTGCCTGGGCTGCTGATCAGTCAGCTCTTGCAGTGCATAGATGTGCACCGGGGGCAGATAATTCTGATAGCCCTGGATTGGCCCCGCAGACCGTGGTATGCAGACCTAGTATGGCCTCTGGCAGACTAGCTATGACGACTTCCCTACCAGAGCAATCTAGTGGATAGATTCTTGCTTATGGCATGGCCCTTGAGAAGACACGATTGAGTCTTAAAGGATATTCAGCCTCTGTCATCACTACCCTCCTACAAGGCAGGACTAAGCTGGCCTATATACGTGTCTGGCAGGTATTCAAGAGTGGATGTAATTGGAAGAGCATTCAACCTTTTACAGCATATATCTTGGAGATTCTCTTATTCCTACAGGATAGCTTGAAGAGGTGGTTGGCATTCATTTCTCTGAAAGTGCAGGAAGTGGCCCTCACCTGTTACAGCCAGAGCTGCCCAGCAAACAGCAATGAATTCGGGGCCCAGACCCTTGCAACCCATCCATATGTGGTCCCTCTAGATTTTTTCCCACAAAATTGCGGAGCAGTAAGTGATGAACATGGAGAACGATTTCACCAAGACATTGCAGCCATGGAAAAGAGGTATCAGGATAAATGGAGTCCATCAATGCTTGCAGACTACTGCTGGACAGTGACAAGGAATATTCCATTGCTTCAGTACAAGAAACAGATCAGGAAGAGTCGTGAAGCCACTGAATGAGAACAAAAATTGCTAGAATGTACTTACAAATGAAAGTTAAATTGCAGACATAATTACTCCTCTGTTTCTTCTAAGTACGTTTATGAGCTTTATTTTATAAAAACATGCTTGTTATTGTGCAAAGTTTCATTTGTAATAAGATTTGATTTACATCTAAAGATTTAGGCTCGATTTTCACCATACCTAGTGGTAAAATGTACATTCTTCAACATATAGAAACAGGAGCTAATTGGCCAATTTCACTATCATATTTGAATTCAGCATATCAAATTCATTAAGAAATGGCACATTTAATTTCTGAAGCAAACTATTTTTGAAAATTTGTATAGCAGTGTATAAGCGATATTGGAGAAGGGCTGTTGGGTAGGGCTTGCCTCTTTGTGGATAGACATCAGGAAGGTGTTTAAAAAAATTAAATTAAAAACACATGAGAAGGGGTCTTGTGAAGCTTGAAGAATGGTCAAGCATTTGGTAGCTGAGATATAATGCTAAAAAATATGGGGTCATGCATGTGGGCTGCAGAAATCCAAGGGAGCGGTACAGTAAAGAGGGTGAAGTACTCTTTCCATGAAAGGAGATTAGGAACTGCAGGTGAATGTTTTTGGAATCAAAAACTCATAATAAAATTTTTTCAAGTACATTCGTAGCAAAAAACCTGTGATAGTGTCAGTTGGACTACACAGGTTTGCAAAAAATTTTTTTTCGAGAGCTGTTTTGGTTATTCCACGTAATCTTTGTTTTTTGGTGCGCTGTATCCGAAAATGACCTTCATTTTGTCATAGGACATCACGTTTCCTGACAATTTAGGTAACTATGTTAAATAAGGCAATACCTCAAAATAAATGGAAATAGACTTATAAAATTAAAGTTTTATTACAATATTTTCATGAAAATCCTTTTTTGAACTGAAATGAGCTCACCTACACACACTAAACTCGATTCTTCTTCCTTGTGAGGCTCCTCTTGGTGCATTTACGCTTGTGAGTAGCATCTGGAATGTCTCTCTGAAGCATCCAACAGTAGTCTGCCATCATTGTAATGCTCCATTTTCCCTGGTATCTCCTTTCCATCTCTTTAATGTCTTGGTGGAATCGTTCACCTTGTTCCTCACTCACAGCTCCCAAATTTTCAGGAAAGTAGTCAAGGTGGGACTGGAGGAAATGCACTTTCAAACTCTTCAGGCAACCTAAAGCTTGAAATGCTTTCAGCATTCATCCGATGATCCTTTTGTAGTGAGGATCTTTGTTATTGCCTAAAAGTTTCTGTACGACTTCTTTAAATGCAATCCACCCTTCTTTTTGAGGATCAGTCATGGTATTGACAAACTCTTGATCAACTATAAGCCTTCTAATGTCTGGTCCGACGAACACACCTTCCTTCAATTTTGCCTCCGACAGGCCTGGAAACTTGGTGACCAAGTATTTGAAGCATTCTCCATCTCTTGGAAGTGATTTTACGAATTGCTTCATCAATCCCAATTTTATGTGGAGAGGTGGTAGAAGAACTTTATGGGAAGGTACCAAAGCTGCTCGGAGGACATTTTTTTTTCACCGACTGTTAGCACCCTCGGCTGCCAACTCTTCTTGGTCCAGTGATTTTGTCAGTCTCGACTGTCCTATAGTAGACACAGAAAACAAGGATATTTGGTATACCCAGCTTGTTGCCCGAATAGCATGCACAAGACCTTCAAGTCCCCACACACTTGCCAACCATGGTGTTCATATTTAAGTTTACGTAGAACCAATTCCAAGTTCTCGTAGGTTTCTTCAAGTGTATGGAATGACCTACAGGTATGGAAGCGTAAAAACCGTTGTGGAGTAAAACTGCTTTGAGACTTCTTTTTGAAGAATCTATAAAAAGACACCATTGCTCTGAATCATATTGGATTTTAAATTGACCCATCAGACCTTCGACATTGATGCAATAAACCAACTTGTCTTCCTGGGCGAAGTAAGGAATGAACTCCTTTTCACGATGAACCATGAAGATGACACTCCTGGCAACAATAAATTCCTGCTTTTCAGCCTTGATCCGAGTAACTCAGTGGCATCTTTGGGAAGATTCAAGTCTCTTACCAAATCATTCATCTCCTCCTGAGAAAACAATTTTGGTCTTATATCATCTTCAAAGTCAGAACTTGATTCGTCATCTGGTTCAGGTACGACTTCACCTTCATCGGAGCTAGGTATCTCTTCCAAGGTAGCAGGGGGCTTGGGTAGTGGTATATCTGTGCCATGGGGATGGGACGAATTGCCGAGTGAAGATTGGGGTATGAAACGGAATGCTTCCATTTGGAATTAAACCCTTTCACATCGCATGAACAAAAGTAACAGTCGTCACTATGGTTCTTTTGCTCTCGCCATACCATAGGAATCCCATAACGGAAAGTTTTTTTCTTACTCTTGAACCAGTTTCGGAGGTCCTCAACACACCGTTTGCACACTTTGAGGCGCCCAGACTTTATCTTGATCTCCAATTTTTAGTCCAAAGTATGCAAAGTATACTTTTTTCACAAAGTCTGTAATATTCTGCTGTTGCTTCAACACTGTATATTCACCACAGATGAAACAGAAACTGTCTGCCGAATTAATACACTTTCGCGGAGCCATAACATATAACGGTTGAAGAATGACGAGCTAACACAAATTGCGATGAAAAAGTGTGAACAGCCTAGAACCAAGAACCTGATGATGATTCGTGCACAAGTGTGGCATGCAGGAGAGAGCAGCTCTGTGTCTGTACACGAGACGTCACAGTGCTGGCCACGCCCCCCTCACTGACCGGAGCTGCTGCTATCTGCCCTGTGTCTCCCTCCCACTGGATTCTTCAGGAAAGATTAACCCCTTCTACCATTAGAAGCATGGACTTAAAACTTGCTTAGCTTATGTATATATTGCTGACCATCAGATTTACAGTGCTATATTTTTTTTTACATAACTCGGACAACCCCTTTAAGGTTTTTTTGGCATTTTATATCTTAATGCACTTATGTTAATTAGTTAATAGTAATTTGAATTAATTAATAGTAATTTGAAAAAATTTGATAGATGTGAAGACAATTTTGCATGTTGTGGCAAATCATGATGTCTAGGAGCTTTTTCAATATTTTATTTGTTTTCAGCACACCAAAATACATGGAAATTAGATGAAAATAATCAAACGGCTTTTTAGTCGCAGACCTGTGCTATTAGATCATAGAATGGAAAAAGGGACACTAAGGGAGGACAGTGCCATAGTAGAAAGACTGAATGATTTCTTTGCTTTGGTCTTTATTGAAGATGATGTAGGGAAGTTACCCATGCCTGAAATGGTATTTAAAGGTGATGTATTGGGAGAATTGAAACAAATCTTGATAAATTGATAGGCATCACAGGGTGCTGAAAGAAATGAAATATGAG
The DNA here is from genome assembly GCA_033557465.1 of Ichthyophis bannanicus. Taxonomy (NCBI): domain Eukaryota; kingdom Metazoa; phylum Chordata; class Amphibia; order Gymnophiona; family Ichthyophiidae; genus Ichthyophis; species Ichthyophis bannanicus. The sequence goes on from CM066033.1 coordinate 555,174,224, forward strand.
ATTGCTAATAGTACAGTAGATCTGTAATCTTTGACCTATCATTAAAATCAAGATTGGCTAGTGTAACACCAATTTTTAACAAGGATCCCAGGGGTGATCCAGTAAACTACAAATTAGTGAGCCTGACATCAGTAGTGGGCAAAATGGTAGGAACCATTATAAAGAATAAAATTACTGGACGCTTAGCCAACATGGTTTTAGCCAAAGAAAGTCTTGTCTCACTAATCTGCTAGATTTTTTTGAAAGTATGAATAAACAAGTAGATAAAGGTGAGCTGGTTGTTTATAGTGTATCTGGATTTTCAGAAAGCTTCGACAAGGTCCCTCATGAGAGTCTCTTGGTGAAATTAAAGTTATGGGATAGGGGGCAGTGTGCTATTGAGAATCGGGAACTGGTTAAAACATAGATAACAGAGAGTAAGTCTAAATGGCCATTTTTCTCATTGGAGAAGGTTAATAGTGGAGTTCCCCAGGGATCTGTGCTGGCCCCACTGCTTTTAACATATTCATAAATGACCTGGATATGGGAATGAGTGAGGTGATCAAATCTGCAGATGGTACAAAATTATTCAAAGTTGTTAAAGCACAACAGCATTGTGAAAGGTTGCAAGAGGACCTTGATAAAATTGGAAGACTGGACATCCAAATGGCAGCTGAAATTTAATGTGGACAAGTGCAAAGTTATGCACTTGGGAAGGACAACCCAAACTATGGTTGCGCAGTGCAAGATTCCACATTAGGAACCACCACCTAGGAAAACGAATTTAGGCATCATGGATAATATATTGAAACACTGTGCCCTGTGTGCAACTGTGGCCAAGAAAGCAAATAGAATGCTGGGAATCATAAGGAAAGAAATGCAGAATAAAACAAGAGATTGTAATGTCTCTGTATTGCTCCATGGTGCGGACCAGGTGGCCAAAATTTTCCAAATTTGGGGAGCCCCGGACATAGACCTCTTCACAAGTCCGCGGAATGCCAAACTTCCCCAGTTCTGTTCCAGAATTCCGGCTCAGGGTTGTCAGGTCAGGGATGCTTTCCTCCTCCATTGGGGCCAGGACTTCCTGTATGCTTTTCCACCCATTCCCTGAATTCCCAAAACCCTGTTCAAGCTTCAGAGAGACAGAGGTCTTATGATTCTCATAGCTCCACATTGGCCACGGCCAATGTGGTACCCTCTGCTCCTACATCTCTCTCAAGCTCCGCCTCTGGAGTTAGGATCTGCTCCAGATCTCCTTTCTCAGGAGGACGGGATGCTGTGGCATCCCAATCCCCAGTCTCTGCATCTCAGGGCCTGGTTGCTGAAAGCCTAGAACTTCATGGTCTTAACCTTTCTCAACAGGTAAAGGATATCCTTTATGCTTCCAGGAAGCCTTCCACAAGACGCTCTTATGCTTTCAAGTGGAAAAGGTTTACCATATGGTGCTCACAGAAGGGTCTTAACCCTCTTGCGATACTTCTGGAATCGTTACTGGAGTATCTCCTTCATTTGTCTAATGCAGGGCTTAAGACCAATTCAGTGAGAGTTCATTTCAGTGCTATTGCAGCTTCTTTCAAGCCTCTAAATGGGCAACCTATTTCCTCTCATCCTCTCATAGCGAGATTTATGAGAGGCCTTCTTTTAACTAAGCCTCCCATTAAGCCACCACCGGTGGCATGGGACTTAAATTTGGTTCTTGGGCAGCTTATGAAACCGCCTTTTGAACCATTAGCCACTACCTCTTTGAAATTCCTTTCCTGGAAGGTCATCTTTCTTACTGCAATCACATCAGCACGTCGCATCAGTGAATTGCAAGCATTTATTTATTTTTATTTTATTTAGTATACATTTGTATACCGCTACTTCCAGCGATCAGCAGCGGTTTGATTACAGATTGTAAATTGTCAAATCATGACAGGAAATTTTTGAGGTATAAACACATTGATAAGACAGGAAAGCACAGCACACAGAGAACTATTTTACAGGGAACATGGGCTATGGAGGGTTAAGTGGCTTGCCCAAGACCACAAGGAGCACCTGTGGGACTAGAAACCCCAGTCCTTCCGGCCCAAGGTTGCTGTCCTCTAGTGGGATTTGAACCCCCGACCTTCCGGCCCGAAGTACCTTGCCCCAACCACTAGGCCACTCCTCCACTCCATTGGTGGCTGATCCTCCTTATACAAGGTTCCATCATGATAAGGTAGTCCTTAGGACTCATCCACATTTTATGCCAAAGGTGGTGTCACCTTTTCATTTAAACCAAGCGGTTTACCTTCCTGTATTCTTCCCAAGGCCTCATGCCTCAAATGCAGAAAGGAATCTTCATACTTTGGATTGTAAAAGGGCTCTAGCCTTTTACTCACAAAGGACACAGCAACATAGGAAGTCCTCTCAACTCTTTGTTGCTGTTGATCCTAGACATTTGGGACTTCCAGTCTCCAATAGAACACTGTCCAACTGGATTGCACAGTGTATATCTTTTGCCTATGAGAGTAAAAACCTTCCTCTGGAAGGCCATGTCACAGCTCACAATGCGAGAGCCATGGCAGCCTCTATGGCTCATCTTCACTTTGTCTCTCAACGACATCTGCCGATCAGCTACTTGGGCTTCGGTTCATACCTTCACAGCCCATTACTGCTTAGACAAGGACTCCTGCCGGGCTGACTTGTTTGGTCAGGCTGTTCTTCAACATCTGTTCCATACTTAATCAACTCCTACACACCATCACTGGTAGGATGCCAGAGATCCATGGGGGGAAGTGGAGCCCTTTCACAAGGGCACACAACTTCTGGGGTCTTCTCCCTGGCATCTGCAGCTAGGGAGTTCCCATATGTGAAGACTACATTCCTGCTTGTTCCTGGAGATAGCATAGTTACTCACCTGTAACAGGTGATCTCCGGGAACAGCAGGAATTTAGTCTTAACAACTTACCCACCTCCCCTAGGAGTTGTATCTCTCTCTTTCTTTCTCTCTCTCTTTTGTCTCAGCTATAAACTCAACTGGAGAGGGACAGTTGGGAAAGGCGGGAAGGCAGCATGCAGGCGCTGTGGGATGCTCCCAAAAGCTTTCCTATTGGATGCTGGGGAGCGTTCCAGCGCAGGCTCCATCGGTACCGACGATACCCATATGTGAAGACTCAATTCCTGCTGTTCCCGGAGATCACCTGTTACAGGTGAGTAACTATGCTTTACTTACCTGTGACAGATGTTCTCCAGGGACAGCAAGAATCAGTCCTCAGAACCCTCCCTCCTCACCTGAAAGTTGCCTCTCTACCTTATCTTACTTTTACTGCCGTCTTAGCTATGTCATCTGACTGAGTAAGATGGCACCGCTGCGTGGGAAGGGGACCATGCATGGGTGGCAGCATGTCCCAAAGGCTTTTTTTGAAAGTTGGGGAAATGTTCCACGCAGGCTCAGTCGGTGCCAACATCACCCATATGCGAGGACTGATTCCTGTTGTCCCTGGAGAACACTTGTTACAGGTGAGTAACTACACTTACTAGCTTCTCTCAGTGTGGTACCATTGGCTATACCAAGTGATGACATCACTGAAAGTTGCTTAAAACAAATCACTATAAAGTTGCAAATTATCTAACATAAACATCCATACAATGCAACCTAGAACCTCACAAGTCCACTAACAACATTAATCTATATTAATGCACCTATATTCATACAATTTGATTTACAGAGTGCCAGAAAACACCGCATTCATTACAAATGTTTTTATTAAATTTATTTCTATACTTTCATAATACAGTTCATTACCAAAAAAAAAAGAGAGAAATGCATGGCATACGCTTTAGCATTTCCGAAGCTGTATGAATTTGCATATAAAGCTCATTATAAGAAATCAGACTAAAGACAGATTTTGGGGAAAATGTGAGGGTCAATTGCAACCACCATAAAGGAGAACTATATTTTTCCTTTAAAAAGATCTTAGGAAACATGTAAGCTGTTGGCAATCTTCTACACTACTGCAAAGGACAAATTCTGTCAGATTACCAAACTGCTAGCTACTTTTTATCACTAGTTTTATTATTTAGATTTTAATATGCAGTCTCACAGACCTGGGAAACTAGAATTCAGGTGGCTGTTAATCTGACGCTATCAGAAATCAGGATTCCAGAATAAGTCCAGTAGAAAATAACTAATGTGATGTATGTGTTCGTTGATATGTGATAAATAAGTAGGCTTAAAAAGATATTCCACTGTGAGGGAGAAAGCTGTTTTTATAGGCGCTGCAGTACTATAATTAGAAATTGGTATTAGTTTTTCATCAGGTGAATAGCAAAGTATGTGCTTCCCAGAAGCAGTAAGCATCAACTACTTGGGGAAAAACAAAGATTCTCAGTAACTACTGCACCGAGTTCTTAATAATACACCTTTTAATGTTTTTAAATTTAAATAACACTAATTCAATAGTCTCATTTGTTAAAAGGTGACATTTTACTTGCCATTTAATGTCCTTCCCTTGAGTCCTGCTAGACCAGTCCAGACAAGTGGGTTGTGTTCCCATATCAGCAGATTGGTGGTAATGAACTGTATGCTATGAACTGTATGAAATGCTAGAAGTCTAAAGAATAAGATGGGAGAGTTAGAATATATAGCACTAAATGAAAGGTTAGATATGATTGGAATATCAGAGACATGGTGGAAGGAGGACAACCAGTGGGACACTGTGATACCTGGGTACAAAGTATATCGTAATAATAGAGCTGATCAAATTGGTGGAGGGGTTGTGCTCTATGTTAGAGAGGGCATTGACTCAGAAAGGATTAAAGTTTTGCAGGAAACAAAATCTGCTGTAGAATCTATATGGATTGAAATTCCATATAAAAGGGGGAAGGCGATGGCAGTGGGGGTGTACTATCGAGCACCTGGCCAGAATGACCAAATGGATGATGAAATGCTCAAAGAAATCAAGGAAGCTAACAAAAGTTACAGTGCAGTAATAATAATGGGTGATTTCAATTACCCCGGTATCGACTGGGTCAGTGTCACGTCAGGACATGCTAGGGAGATAAAGTTCCTAGATGAAATAAATGACTGCTTCTTGGAGCAGCTGGTTCATGAACCGACCAGAGGGGAAGCCATATTAGACCTAGTCCTAAGTGGAACACCAGATCTAGTGCAAGAGATAAGGGTGTTGGGGCCACTTGGCAATAGTGATCATAGCATGATCGCCTTTGATTTAATTAGTGGAGGAGGGATAGTAACGAAATCCACAGTACTACCTTTTAACTTTCGAAAGGGAGACTATGATAAAATGAGGAAAACAGTTAAGAAAAAACTAAAAGGAGCAGTTGCGAAGGTTAAAGACGTACATCAAGCTTGGGTGTTGTTGAAAAATACTATCTTGGAAGCCCAGACCAGCTGTATTCCACGCTTTAAGAAAAGTGGAAGGAAGTCCAAAAAACTGCCAGCATGGTTTAAAGGTGAGGTCAGAGAGGCTGTTGTTGCCAAAAAAGCATCTTTCAGGAAATGGAAAAAAGAGCCAAACGACAAAACCTGGAAACAGCATAAGCACTGGCAAGTCAAATGCAAGGCATTGATAAGGCAGGCAAAGAGAGAATTTGAGAAGAAGCTTGCTGCGGAAGCAAAAACACGAAATAAAGACCTTTTCAAGTACATTCGTAGCAAAAAACCTGTGAGAGAGTCAGTTGGTCGATTAGATGATAAAGGGGTTAAAGGAGCACTAAGATGCGACAAGGCAATAGCGGAGAGACTGAATTAATTCTTTGCTTCGGTCTTTACTGAGGAAGATGTAGGGATGTTACCCATGACTGAAGTGGTATTTAAAGGTGCGGAAGAATTGAAGGAAATATCGATACATCAGGAAGATGTCTTACAGCTATTAGATAAACTGAAGAGTAGCAAATCACCTGGGCCGGATGGTATACATCCAAGGGTGTTGAAAGAACTGAAATATGAGATTGCAGACCTGCTATCAGTAATCTGTGAACTATCATTAAAATCATCTCTAATACCTGAAGATTGGAGGATCGCCAATGTAACACCAATTTTTAAAAAGGGTTCCAGGGGTGATCCGGGAAACTACAGACCGGTGAGCCTGACGTCAGTACCGGGAAAAATGGTAGAAACCATCATAAAGAATAAAATTACTCAGCATGTAGATAGTCACAACCTAATGGGAGACAGCCAACATGGCTTTAGACAAGGAAGATCTTGTCTTACTAATCTGTTATGTTTTTTTGAAGGAGTGAATAAACAGGTGGACAAAGGTGAGTCGGTTGATATTGTGTATCTGGACTTTCAGAAAGCCTTTGACAAGGTCCCTCATCAGAGACTTTTGGCAAAACTAAAGAGTCATGGGATAGGAGGCAGTGTACTATTGTGGATCAGGAACTGGTTAAAAGATAGAAAGCAGAGGGTAGGGCTAAATGGCCAATTTTCCCAATGGAGAAAGGTGAATAGTGGTGTACCCCAGGGATCTGGGCTGGGTCTGCTGCTTTTTGACATATTCATAAATGACCTGGAAAATGGAATAACGAGTGAGGTTATCAAATTTGCAGATGACACAAAACTATTTAAAGTTGTTAAAACCCAAGAGGATTGTGGAACATTGCAAGAGGATCTTGATAAATTGGAAGACTGGGCATCAAAATGGCAGATGAAATTTAATGTGGACAAGTGCAAGGTTATGCACCTAGGGAAGAACAACCCAAACTATGGTTACACGATGCAAGGTTCCACATTAGGAACCACCACCCAGGAAAAAGATTTAGGCGTCATTGTGGATACCATGTTAAAACCCTCGGCCCAGTGTGCAGCGGCGGCCAAGAGAGCAAATAGAATGCTAGGTATGATAAGGAAAGGAATGGAAAATAAAACAAAAGATATTATAATGCCTCTATATCGTTCCATGGTGAGACCGCACCTTGAATATTGTGTGCAATTCTGGTCACCGTATCTTAAAAAGGATATAGCGATTTTAGAAAAGGTACAGAGAAGAGCCACCCAAATGGTAAAGGGGATGGAAGGATACTCCTATGAAGAAAGGCTAAAAAGGTTAGGGCTCTTTAACCTGGAAAAGAGACGGCTGAGGGGAGATATGATAGAAGTGTATAAATTAATGAACGGAGTGGAACGGGTAAACGTAGATCGCTTGTTTACCTTATCAGAATATAGAAAGACTAGGGGACATGCAATGAAGCTACAGGGTAAACTATTTAAGACTAATAAAAGAAAATATTTTTTCACTCAACGTGTAATCAAACTCTGAAATTTGTTACCGGAGGATGTAGTAAAGGCTGTTAGTGTAGCTGGGTTTAAAAAGGTTTGGACAAGTTCCTGGAGGAAAGGTCCATAAACCATTATTAAGAAGTGACCGAAGATATCAATGCTTGACCCAGTACAAGCATTGTGGAACTTGTCTCTTGGGGAAACTGCTAGGTACATATGACCTAGATTGGCCACTGTTGGAAACAGAATACTGGGCTTGATGGACCTTGGTCTGACCCAGTATGGCATATCTTATGTTCTTATGTTCTTATTATGAGAGTATAGAAATTAATTTAATAAAAAAAATTTTGTAATGAATGTGTTTTCTGGCACTCTGTAAATCAAATTGTATGAATATAGGTGCATTAATATATATTAATTATGCTAGTGGACTTGAGGTTCTAGGTTGCATTGTATGGATGTTTATCACTGAAAGTTGTTCATCTCCCTCCACCTGCTACCTAGGAAGCATTACCCACTTGTCTGGACTGGGCTAGCAGGATTCAAGGAAAGAAAATGATCAATTATGTAAAATTTCTTCATTCCTACAAACTATCTTGGCAATAGATCTACCACCTTGTAAACTGCCATCCACGCCCAAAAACTACCTCCTGAAATGCCCCCTTCTCCCAACAGACACAACACAGGAGATGCCTCCTTTCCCTCATACACAAGTATTATAAACAATTTCCTATCTCCAAGGGGGTGCATTTTTGTCCTGATCTATTTATCATTTTTGTTTTTGTTGTTGCTATTGTGAAAACTGCTGACTGCTGCAATCAAAAAAAGTATGATTCAGATATTTGTTCACAGTACAGATAGCAATGGGCAGGGTCAGATTAAAGCACTGGTAAACTACGCACATGCTTTGAGCCCAAATATTTAGTGAGATCCTGTGATTTGTCAATAATAAAACAAATAAATCAACCACAGACAGAAGTCAATTATACATGATTCAGTGGTTTTTTATTTTTTTAATTTATTACATACATACATAAAATCAAGCTATCTGTTGGTAGTCGATTAACTGCTACTTTCTTTGTTTTGTTACTGATATATCCTGTGGTGGGCTTTTACCTTTGTTTGAGAACCTTTTTTCAGGATTCAGCAGAATTTTGCATTAATGTCCAGAAGATAGAAGGATAGTTAATAGTTCTGTCATATTTCTGAGTTTGCAAACTTTATCTGAAGTTTTCTGATACTCCCCTGTGTGTGAGTGAACCTGCCTTGCTTGCTTCCAGTGTTTCTAGAAGTACAAAGTGTGGGTAGGGTCCAGGCATTGGAAAGACTGTGGAGGCGGAGCACTAGAAAGGCAGCTCTAGTCGCAGCAAGAAGGGGAGTAGGTGATCTAGGGAAGTACCTGGGCTATAGATGTATCCTTTCTGCATATGGTAAGGGCTGAAGAGAATTGACACTCTCCAAAAATGCCCCAATGCATTTCTTTGAGAAAATTGGTTCCAACAGCTGCAACATACATACACTGATTCACTGTAATACAATGATTAAGCATTTGCACCTTTCAACTGCCGTATGCTCTCCTGATCAGACACACTCTTCTGGCAAATGGCTTCTATCTGTGCCCTTCTGTTCTATTGCTAACTCCAGACTTTGCTGCTTTCACCTTGCTGTTCCTTATGCCTGGAACAAACTACCTCAGTCTGTACGTCAGGCACCTTCTCTGGCCCTTTTCAAATCCAGGTTGAAAACTCACCTCTTCGCTGCGGCTTTTGGATCTTGACTCATCTGATCTCCTTTGTGTTTCCTTACCATTCCCCCTAGATGGTATCCCGTGTCTACAGCTTCTGTGTTGTCTTGACTAGATTGGAAACTCTGATTTTTATTTTAGTGCCATCAAGTCAGTGTTGACTCATAGCGACCCAGCTACCTCGGGGTTTTCTTGGCAATGTATCACTGGAAGTAGATTGCCAGCCTTTTCTTCCAAGGCAGTGGAGGGTAAAGTGCCCAAGATCACAAAGAGTGCCAGTGGGAATCAAACCCTTGTTCCTTATCGTTCCTCCAGTTTAGTCCTCAACCTCTAGATAGCGAACCTCCTCCTGCAGCTTGGAGACTAGGCATGTCAAACTCATGATATCACTGGATATAGCCTGCTGGTCTTTCCCGTCAGCCCCAGTGTGTCCAGTCTCCATGCAGCAGGAGGACGTAGTGAGCCTAGCTTCTGGGCTCACTTGGGGGAACAGATAGGTAGCATTTAGTGTGACAAATTCTATTCTGATTTTACTTTTGATTTTTACTTTTAATTTTGCTTTTAATTCAGTTACCTTTGGTTAGTTGGCAATCAGGGATTCCTTTGCGTCCCTCTAGTCCAGTCCCGGAAACGTAGAGTTGTCAACCTCCACCAGCAGCTTTGGAGACTGAATGATGTCATCGTCTTGATGTCACTGGTACAAATAGGCTAGATCCGCCCCCTTTCACCAGTACTTTCAGTCTCCAAGCAGCTTGGAGGTTCTGAGCCCGGGGCTGGGCTCAGAGGAACAAATAAGCAGAGCTTTAATTCTTTGATTGAATTTAGGATTTTATTTTTCCCTTGTTTTTTTTTTAGGTGCCTGCTTCTGCTGACAGAGATTCTGTACTGCTGGGGCTGTTTTCTCTCTTCTCTGTTCCTGCTCTCTCCTTCCCCCCCCCCCTTCCTCTGCCTTAGTGCCCCAGCATTTAAACGAGCATTGCAAGTGCACAAGAGTGTGCCTGCCCTTTGCTCCCTGCTCCCGAACCCACTTGGGAGGGTGAGGAGCAGGTGGAGCACGGTTGAGACTGCTAGCAGCAGGCAGGACTTAGAGCCACGGTGAACTGCAGTCTCTCCAGGAGCTGATGCCGATTTCAGGGCTGTGCTCCTGAGGGGTTCAGCGCTGCCCTTCCTCACTCTCCTCCCGGTGCTTGGGGATTCCGGTGAGTAATTCTGACCTTAGGGTCCCTTGGGGGAGTGATCGCTAGCTCAGAGCAGGGTTTTGACAGCTCCACAGGAGTGCAGGAGGCCTGGCCGCGTGATTTTTGGCGCCGCGAACTTTGCAGCGGCCATTTTGGATGCCGTTTTTCTTCGGGCTACTAAGTTCGTTTTTTCGGGGTTAGGAGCTTCGTTTTGGCAAACGGTTGTCAGGGGGCAGCTAGTTAGAGCTGGCTTAGTGGATCTACGCAAAAAAAAAAAGACGCGTTTGAAATATAGCTGCTTCTGGGGCTATACAAGATTTCATCTGCACTATTACAGCGCTGTTCATAGATCATGCCTGCCAAGCCCCGCTGCCTCGTGTGTGGGGTGAGGCGCGGAGAGCTTTTGGACACCGGGGTGTGTAAGGCGTGCTCTTTAGAGGCCATGGGCATGGAAAAGTCCCTGGGGGAAGGCTCTCAAGGTCAGGGAGAGGCTTCTCTGGAGGGCGGGGGATCCGGACCCCCTTCTTTGACTGCTTCAGAGCCGGTTGCGGGTCCGTCCTCCGCTGGCAGCGTTCCTTTGTTGCTGGAAGGGTCTCAGGGGGCTGGGTTGCCAGGGTTCCCTTCCGAATTTTTCTCCTTGATGCAGAAGGCGTTTGCCTTGCTGCAGCCGGACCGGGTGGTTCAGTCCCCCAGTCCTCCGAGGGGTAAGAAGAGGCGGTCGTCCAATCTCCTCGAAGGGGACGTGGCGCTGCCTAAAAGGCGACGGGACGATTTGGATCCGGCGTCGCCAGCTCCTTTGGCAGAGGACCTGGGAATGCCAGATCTGGAGGATGATGTCTCGGATGAGGACTTGGAAGACGGGGAATTGTTGGAGGAGGAACAGCAGAGCAGGGTGGTCCGCGTGTTTCGGCGGGAAGAACTGCCTGCTCTGATCTCCGAGACGCTAAAGGTGTTGAATATGCCCGCGGGGTCCACGTCCTCCGCGGAGGCGTTGGAGGATCCGCTGCTGCAGGCCGTGCGCACATCGCAGTGAGTGTTCCCTGTACACAGAGTCTTTAGGGATATGATTCAGGAGGAATGGGACTCTCCGGAGTCAGCGTTGCGGGGGACCAGGGCATTGGACAGGTTATATCCGCTGTCTGAGCAGGATAAGCTGATTTTTCGTTCTCCTAAGGTGGATGCCGCGGTGGCGGCGGTCACAAAAAAGACTACCATTCCGGTAGGGGGGGCGGCAGCCTTGAAGGATGGGCAGGATAGGAAGTTGGATACTTTGCTGAAGCAGGTATTTGATATGGGTGCCCTGTCCCTGCAGGCCTCCATAGCGGGGGCGTGGGTGGCGAGAGGCTGTTTGCGCTGGTCTCAACGTCTCCAGAGCTCCCTCTCGGAGGACCAATCGGCGGATGTGTCTCGTCTGGAGTCCGGAACGGCTTACCTGTCCGATGTTCACTATGATCTTATTCGTGGTCTGGCGAAATGTATGGCTTCGGTAGTGGCGGCTCGCCGTTATTTGTGGCTCCGTAACTGGTCGGCGGATAGTTCGTCCAAGTCACGGCTCAGTAAGCTTCCGTTCCGGGGTAAGCTGCTCTTTGGAGAAGATCTTGAAAAGTTGGTTAAGGACCTCGGAGAATCCAAAGGGGGACGGCTCCCGGAGGATAGGCCAAAGCAGCCTCGGGGGGCTTCTGGGTCTCGAGGCCTCTCGAGAGATTTTCGTAGGTTTCGCACTCCTCGTTTTCAGCAATCGCAGCGGAGCAGGTTTCCGTCGCGGGGTCAGTCCTTTCGAGGGTTTCGCGGAGCGGGAAGGAGCTTTGGTACCTTCCAGTCCTCCGGTGCCAAGAAGTCCCAATGAGATGAGGCGGGCCCAGGTGGGCGAGGTGCCCGTGGGAGGCAGGTTACGGGAGTTTTACCCTGCCTGGGTCCAGATTACCTCGGACCGGTGGGTCTTAGAGGTCATTCGGGAAGGATATGCCCTAGAGTTTCAGCGCCCCGTAGGAGATTCCTTTGTTCTTTCCCCCTGCAGGGCCCCTGGGAAGTTGCTAGCGGTTGGCGACACCCTAAGGCGTCTCCAGCGGCTCCGTGCGATAGTGCCCGTTCCGATCGACCAGTTTGGCGCCGGTCGATACTCCATTTATTTCGTGGTTCCCAAGAAAGAGGGTACGTTTCGTCCGATTCTCGATCTCAAGAGGGTAAATCGTTGCCTTCGAGTGTCCCACTTCCGCATGGAAACCTTGCGGTCCGTCATTGCGGCAGTTCGCGAGGGAGAATTTCTGACGTCCTTAGACCTGACGGAGGCTTATCTTCATATCCCCGGGCGAAGGGAGCATCAGCGCTTCCTGCGTTTTGCGGTACCGATGGGACACTTTCAGTTCCGGGCGCTGCCTTTCGGTCTGGCGACTGCTCCCCAGACGTTCACAAAGGTTATGGTTGTGGTGGCGGCCGCTCTTCGCAGAGAGGGGATACTGGTACACCCTTACCTGGACGATTGGTTGATACGGGCGAAGTCGAGAGAGGAAAGCGTGGTAGCCACCGCCCAGGTGGTGGAGTTCTTGGAAAGCCTCGGTTGGGTAGTCAACGGAGCGAAGAGTCGGCTGACTCCCTCTCAGACTCTGGAGTACCTGGGGGCGCGCTTCGAGACTCGGACAGGCCGGGTCTTTCTTCCCAGCGCAAGAGCGCAGGCCTTGAGAGATCTGGTGCGTCGGTTTCTGGGGCTTCGGGCGCCGACGGCTTGGCAGTATCTACAATTGCTGGGCACCATGGCGGCTACGATAGACTTGGTGTTGTGGGCGAGGGCTCACATGCGGCCGTTGCAGAGTGCTCTTCTCCGGCGGTGGTCTCATCAGACGGATGCGTTGTCGCAGTGCCTGCCCTGTCCGGTAGTGGTGAAGGACAGCCTGCAATGGTGGCTGCTTCCCGACAGCCTGTTGCAGGGCGTGCCTCTGGAGCCTCCGTGCTGGCGGTTGCTCACGACCGATGCGAGTCTAGCAGGATGGGGGGCTCATCTCGAAGGCTCGTTTGCGCAAGGGACTTGGTCGCCGGAGGAGCGGCTTTGGTCCATCAACCGGTTGGAAATGCGAGCGGTATTTCAGGCCCTGCTGGTGTTTCGGCAGGTGCTGGGGCATGCAGCGGTGCGCGTGCTGTCGGACAACGCGACCACGGTGGTGTATATAAATCGGCAAGGCGGTACGGGCAGTGCGTCTCTGGAGGAGGAGGCGAGTGTCCTGCTGACCTGGGCGGAACAGAACTTGCAGGCCCTGTCAGCTCAGCACGTCGCAGGAGTCGACAATGTCGAAGCGGATTATCTGAGTCGCTGCCGAGTGGATCCGGGGGAGTGGGCACTGCACCCGGACGTCTTCACGATGATTGTGCGCCGGTGGGGGATTCCGGTGATGGATCTCATGGCGACCTTCGGGTCGGCGAAGGTAGAGCGTTTCTTCAGCCGAAGGAAAGAGCGGATGGCAGAGGGCCTGGATGCTCTGGCGCAACGGTGGCCCGCGGAGGGTCTTCTGTATGTGTTCCCTCCCTGGGCGCTCATCGGCAAGGTGATACAATGTATCGAGCGGCACAAGGGTCAGGTGGTGCTGGTGGCGCCGGATTGGCCGAGGAGACCGTGGTATGCGGATTTGGTTCGACTGGTGGCCGACGTCCCGTGGCGGCTTCCGCTTCGGGAGGACCTGTTGCTTCAAGGGCCCTTGCGGATGCCTCAGGTGGGTCGATTCTCGCTTACGGCTTGGCTCTTGAGCGGACGCGGTTAACGGCCCGGGGATACTCAGCGTCGGTGGTAGCCACTCTGCTGCGATCGCGCCGGAGGTCGACTTCGCTGGCATATATACGCGTTTGGCGTGTTTTTGAGGCCTGGTGTTCCGATCGGTCTATCAACCCCCTGCGAGCTTCCGTGTCCAATGTCCTCTCCTTTTTGCAAGCAGGAATGGAGAAGGGACTCGCAGCCAGTTCCTTACGTGTACAATTGGCGGCTCTCTCCTGTTTTCGCGGCAAGATTCAGGGTCAGGTGATAGCGGCGCATGTCGACATTCGACGTTTCTTGCGAGCGGTTTTGCTCCTGCGATTGCCGAGGCGTTCGGTTATTCCTCCGTGGGATCTCAATGTGGTCTTGGACGCCCTGATCGGGCAACCTTTTGAGCCCTTGAGTAGAGCTTCGCTTAAGGATTTGACGCTCAAGACTGTGTTCCTACTGGCGATTTGTTCCGCCAGGAGGATTTCGGAGCTACAGGCGCTGTCTTGCCAGGAACCATTTTTGACTTTTTCTCTGGACAAGGTGGTGTTGCGGACGGTGCCCGCCTTTTTGCCGAAGGTGGTGTCCGCTTTCCATGTTAATCAAGTGGTATCGCTGCCGGTATTTTCCGCAGAGCAGCGGGCTCAGGCGGGTGGACGCTTGCATCGGTTGAATGTGCGGAGGGTGCTCAAGAAGTATCTCCGTCGTACAGCGTCATTCCGGAAGTCGGACAGACTTTTTGTCGCCTTCGGGGGTCCACAGAAGGGCGAGGCGGCGGCGAAGTCTTCCATTTCTAGATGGCTGAAGGAGGCGATTGGTTCCGCCTACATTTTGAGAGGCAAAGAAGTGCCGGTCGGTTTGCGGGCGCATTCTACGAGAGCTCAGGCGGCGTCGTGGGCGGAAGTCAGCCTCGTTCCAGCGGCGGATATTTGTAGGGCGGCGACCTGGTCCTCGTTGCATTCTTTTGCTCGGCATTATCGTTTGGATGTGCAGGCGCGTGGGGATGGTCGTTTTGGGTCAGCCGTCCTTCAGGCTGGAGTTTCAGGGCCCTCCCGTTGATATGTACTGCTCTGTTACATCCTCTATGTTTCCGGGACTGGACTAGAGGGACGCAAAGGAAGAGTAAATTAGACTTACCTGCTAATTGTTGTTCCTTAAGGAACTCTAGTCCAGTCCCGGATCCCTCCCGTTCTAGGGGTGTGGACCAGCCTGAAGTTTTTTTAGTCGCGTGAGATGTGAGATTGGACAGCTGTTGAACCTGTAAAAAAAATAAAATAAAATATACCAGAATCTATTTTCTTAGTGTCAGGGCACTCGGGGAGGTGCAGGGATGAGAGGCGCTTTCAGCGGGGGTCTCTGTGGTGTTTGCAGCATGCGGCATGGGCTGGGGAGCGCCGGGGCTCTGGTGCTTCAGTTCCCGGTCCTTTGGGGCCATGGCCCGTTCTTTCAGGGCGGCCCTGTCTTGTTCCTTACAGTTCTTTTCTATCTGTATATACTGTTCATTATAGTTTTTGAGATAGCTACTTATTTGTTGCTCTGCTGAGTCTGCTTTGTCAATAGGTACTGGTGAAAGGGGGCGGATCTAGCCTATTTGTACCAGTGACATCAAGACGATGACATCATTTAGTCTCCAAAGCTGCTGGTGGAGGTTGACAACTCTACGTTTCCGGGACTGGACTAGAGTTCCTTAAGGAACAACAATTAGCAGGTAAGTCTAATTTACTCTTAGTTCCCTTTAGTTGTTAGGAGCAAATTTCCTTATTTACGGTAATTTTAAATTTTAGCCTGGCTCTTTTAATTAGTAGTAGCTCCCGCCTTCCCTCCTTGTCGGTTATTTTCACTTTACTGCAGGCATTCGCCGGTGCGGATCTCTCTCCCTTGATGGTACGGGAGAGAGCTCCTGGACCCGTACAGCCACACTGAAGCTGTGTGAGACGGAGCCTCTCTGTTGCTGCGGGATTTTAATTTTACTCTGGAACCTGCTGAGCGGTCCTCGTTGCGACTGCTGGGCGCGACAGCGCGTCTTGAGGATCGGATGAATTCAAGGCGGTAGGAGCAGGCTGCATGGCTTTTGGCCCTGCAGGTAAGGCCTTCGGGCTCTGTCGGTCTGCTGAGGCCTCCCTTTTGCAGCGGCTGTTGTTTTTGGTGCCAAAATTCGTTGGCAAAGGGGTGGCCATTTTCTCTCTAGGTATTTGGACCGCGTGGCGGGAGTTGCAGCGAGCTGCCTGTGTGAGGAAGATGACAGGCAGAATAGCTAGATTTTTAGGTCTTGTGTTTCTTTCTTTTGTTTGTAGTTTTTTTTTTAGGCTTGGGGGGTTCCTCTGCCTTAAGGGGGCTGTTGTCAGTCCTCTTTATTTTTAAGTTTATTCTTAGTTTTATAGGACAGCAGTTTTGGCATTGATCTCTGATGCCACATGTTCTCTCCCTCCTAATCATGTCTCTGAGGAGCATCTGTTAAGTCCCGGGATATTAGGCAAATTGCCAGCTTTTAGGTTCTTCAAGGGTAGAGACCTAACTTGTAGTTGGAAGGAGGGACAGGTTGGAAGTGTGCTTGAGACAGTAGCTCTTTTTTGTATTCACGGTCTGCAAATGTATTCTATAGGGAAAATTGCCCAAAGGCCTATGGTTTCACAGGGACAGGTTTAGGAAACCTTAGGATATAAAAAAATATATAATAATAATAACAGTTAAACTGTCAACCAAGAAGTGCATGTGGTTTTTCTTCCCTGACTTGCAGAGATCAATCTGATGATGGCTGCATACACACGGTCACAGAAAGGCACCATTGAGTGTACCAGCTGCCCTCTGGTACACTCAATGGTGCCTTTCTGTGACAGTGTGTATGCAGCCATCATCAGATTGATCTCTGCAAGTCAGGGAAGAAATAACCACAGGGTCACCTCATAGGCTCTCAGGGGTTAGTGACTAAACAAGCAACTGTAATGTTCTGCAAATCATGATTATATGATCAAGATTTAAAGCTCTTAACTTCTGTATCGTTTGTCGGGCTCTGGTGCCCTAAAGGCCACTTGATGGCAGCGCTGCTCATGAATCACATATAGTATTCAGTGCCCCCATCCATGGGGGGGGGGGGGTTGTAAAATATGAAATCGTATTCTTCATCAGGTTCACACAGGCAGCAACCTCTAAGACCTCCACTTGCAAGGTTGTTGATGTATCCCACCGTTATTTCTCTGACTGCAGGAATGCTGGGGGGTGGGGGGGTGCCTGTGTGTTTCATAGCTCCACTTAGCATGCCCTTCCCAGGAAATTCTCATCTATTTTCTAGAGCCTGTGCTGTCAGAGCAGGGCTTTAAGCATTTAGCAGGGGCACTGACCCATCTGTACCATCTTGTTAAAGGGCCAGTGCTGAGGGTGAAGTGAAGGATGTCTAGGTAGCACATTCTGGGGCTTAGCGCTCCAGGGCACTGGAAGGTTTCATAGCGGAAGTCAATACTCTGTGTATGCTCCATGCATTCAGCCTATGTTCAAGCGTGCTCACTGTACTGTGTTTGGGTGACAGGTGCTGGGTCACCCGTATATGTAGATGTGCATTTGGTATGTTCTCACAATTGCTTAGGCATGATTTTTGGGTGCACTCTTTGCAGAGTGAGACTGCATTTCTTTGCACAGACTGTATTATCAGGCTAAGGTAATTTCTCCAGTAATGGGGGGGATGTCGATTGTAATAAAGTGTGTGAGGTCCTCATGGTGTTACATGGGGTTGGAGATGCAGTCGTCGGATCTGCTGTGGAGTGAGCCGCCCGGAGGAGCTACAGTGTCTGTCACCAGTTTCCCTTTCTCTTTGGGCTTTGCTCCCAGATCCTAGCCCCTCTTTCTTTCTGATGTCCAGGACACAAGGTCCCCGGCCCACTGGACAATCTATTCTCAGCCTTTTCTCAATGCTGGCAGAAGGACTGGGAGAGCGAGAAAGGAAGACCAGAAACCAGCACCAGCTCTGATGTCTCTCCACTGCCAGTGTTTGCTACGGTCACATATTCCCAGTCAGTTATTTGAGTATACTGATTGCCTACAGGTCAGGGTGGCATACAGTCGATTACAGTATTTCTATTTCCCTTGTCCCCGAAGGGCTCACAATTTATGTTTTGGTACCTGAGGCAGAGGGTTAAGTTGCTTAACGAAGGCCAGAAGGACCACCGGTGGGACCAGAAACCCCAGTTTTTATGGCCCAAGGTTGGTGGTCTCGATTGGAATTCAAACCCTTGGTCCTCTGGCAACTTGCCTCAACCACTAGGCCACACTGCTTCGTATGAGCTAGCCACAGGGCCAGGCGCAGCCTGTTACTTCCAAGGCAGAGACCTTGGGGAGGTTCCGTTCATAGGGATACGAGAAATGCCATACTGGGTACGTTGACCTAGATTGGCCACTGTTGGAAACAGGATACTGGGCTTGATGGACCTTGGTCTGACCCAGTATGGCACATCTTATGTTCTTATCATAAACCATTATTAAGAAGGGACCCAGGATATCAATGCTTGACCCGGTACAAGCATTGTGGAACCTGTCTCTTTTGGGGAAACTGCTAGGTACGTGTGACCTGGATTGGCCACTGTTGGAGGCGGGATGCTGGGCTTGATGCACCTTGGTCTGACCCAGTATGGCATATCTTATTTTCTTATGTTTGGACCAGGCGCTTTCGAGTCCAGTGTCCTGAGGTGACCGGTCCGGGTCTTAAAGACCTGGCTGGTTTCCAAAAAGACAAATAGGCTGCTCAGCGCTTGTATCGGGGCAAGCGGTGGATTCATGTATGCTCATATTTTAAGGGTTCCTTTGCATGTACAACAGATGTGACGCTCTGTTGGGTTGTGTGCCTTGTAGAACATCTTGAATTGGTGAAAGTTGGTATAAAAAAAAAATTAATAATTTTCCAGCTTCTCTCTAATAAAAGGTTATGGACCTTTCCTCCGGGAGCTTGGCCAGAAACTTTGTTAAACTCCACTACGTTCGGAGATCGTTTCGCGCAAGGCTTTTGGAGTACACAGGAGAGACCCAGTGGTCAATCAACCGACTGGAAATGCGAGCGATACGCCAGGTGTTGCAGGCGTTCGAAGCTATGGTGCAAGGTCGAGCGGTGCGAGTACTGTCCGACAACTCTGTGGCGGTGGCCTACATCAATCGGCAGGGCAGAACCGGAAGTGTGGCCATAGAGGCCGTGGCAGAGGGTCTGTGTGTGTGGATGGAGCTTTGGCTGCCAGCGTTTTCGGTGGCGCATGTTGCAGGTAAGGACATTGTGACGGCGGATTGCCTCAGCTGGGTCCGAGTAGATGCCAGAGAATGGGAGTGGCATCCGGATGTGTTCGCACAGATCGGTCGCATATGGGGACAGCTAGTAATGGACCTCATGGCGACGTTTCACTCTGCGTAAACGGGTCGTTTCTTCAGCAGACAACGTGAAAGGAGGTCGGAAGGCATCGGTGCACTGTTTCAACGGCGGCCGTCATCCAGTCTTCTCTGTCTTTCCACCGGGGGCACTCATAGGTCTAGTGGTTCTGCATATCGAAGCGCTTCGGGGAAAATGTGGTTGGGGACCTCAGGCTGGCCGAGGCGCCCGTGGTATGCCTGCCTCATACGTTTGCTCGACGGGAATCCATGGAGGTTTCCGACATTGCAGATTCTGTTGCTATGGAGTTCCCTTCGAATGCCTCAGGTGCATCTGTTTTCGCTTACGGGGTGGCCATTGAAAGGGCAAGCTTAAGGAAAAAGAGTTGCTCGGCAGCAGTCTTTGCCACCTTGCCGCAAAAAAACCAAAAGTCTCCGTCCCTTGCATATGTGCGTATATGGTGCATCTTTGAGGATGGGTGCTCCCGGAGGCACGCTCGCGCAACTACAGTGTCAGTCCCCTTGTTAAGTTTTTTTCTGCAGGATGGGTTTGGTAAAGGAAGGTCCTGGAGAGTTCAGTTAGCAGCTCTGTCTTGCTATAGGGGCAAAGGACAGGGAGTGGCTCTCATGCACAGGTCGATGTGGTATGCTTTCTCAGGTGGTTACCAGACTGTAGCCTTCTCATAGGATATTAATTCCACCGGGGAAGCTCAAGTTTGGTTTTAGGAGTGTTAGCTAGCGCGCCATTGGGGCCCTTGCAACAGGTGTAGGTTAGGGGTTTTGCCTTGAAGACAGTATGTTTGATGGTCATCTTTTCGGCGAGGCGATTTTCGGAGTTGCAGGCGTTGACCTGTCAGGAATCGTTTTTTGTCTGTCTCCAGACAGAAGGTGGCCTGGCAGCTGGTTCTGTCGTTGTTGCCAAAGATGGTTTCTACGTTCACCTAACTAAAATGGTCTCTCTTCCGGTGCTAGGTGCGGCGGAGGGGAGCGTATTGCGCTGTTTGGACCTCAAGATAGCGCTGCGGCAGTGTTTAAAGGTTTCAGAAACTTTCGCAAGGCGGATCGTCTCTTCGGGGTATTCGGAGGGTCCCGCAAAGGGAAGCGGTGGCGAAGGAGTCCATTTCTGGATGGATTGGAGCGGTGAGTGCATTGGCTTATCTTCTATGGGACCGTACAGTCCCAGGGAGCTTACAAGCTCACTCTACCAGAGTGCAAGCGTCTTCTTGGACGGAGCACAGTTTGATTCCGTCAGTGGACATCTGTAGGGAGGCCACTTTGGTCTCTCCATACTTTCAGTAAGCACTACCGCCTAGATGTTCTGGCGGCTAAGGATGCTGTTTTCAGGGAGGCGGTGTTGAGATCCGGCTGGAAAGGTCCCTACCAATGATTACTGCTCTGATACATCCCAGAGGTTGAGGACTAAACTGGAGCAACGATAAGGAAATAGGAATTACACTTACCTGGTAATTGTGGTTCTTTGAGTGACTCCAGTTTAGTCCTCATTCCTGCCCGGGGATGGGGTCTTAGCAGTGGTCTTTCTGTTGGGGGAAGTGCAATGTTAAAATTGGATATAGGCCTTCACTGGTGTTCAGTCGTTTTGATGCTTCCATTTGTTTTGCGCTATATTGTTATATTATGATATTGTTATATATTGCTATATTGCTCTGGATTGTTTAGGGCTAGGCATTCGACGGAAAGGAGAGCATGCAGGAAGCAGTCCCTTTCCTTCTGGAAGGGGAGTAGTAGGTAGATAGGTTATATGTTCAGCGTGCCCTTGAATATAATAAGTTTAAAAAAAAAAAAAAAGTTACTGATTTTTTTGCTCCTTTGAGTCTGCTTTATCAATAGTTCACTGGGGGCTGATGGGAGAGACCAGCAGGCTATATCCAGTGATGTCATGAGTTTGACATGCCCAGTCTCCAAGCTGCAGGAGGAGGTTCACTACCCAGAGGTTGAGGACTAAACTGGAGTCACTCAAGGAACCACAATTACCAGGTAAGTGTAATTCCTGTATTTTCTGGGTACTAAGCAGTTGCTCTAACCACTAGGCTACTCCTCCACTTATATACTGCCTTTTCCAGAGATCAGTGGCAGTTTACATATAACATAACAATGAACTTTAACATTGAACAATGATCAACTTACATAAGTAACAGGGTTTACAGTATAACTATGATACATTAACTATGTACAGCTTTGGTAAGCTAGGGAGGGAGGGGGTGGGGTGGGACAGGAAGGGGAAGGGTCTTGCTTTGTCTATCTGTTATAAAACATAGGAATGGTTATTTTGGTTATGTGGTGCTGTTGACTGTCAGAGGAGACACCATAATATTTGATGAATAGATGGGTTTTGAGTTCCTTTTGGAATGACTGTAAGTCCTTTATTGCTCTTAAGTTGGAGTGGAGGAGTGGCCTAGTGGTTGGGGCAAGGTACTTCAGGCCGGGGGTTCAAATCCCACTAGAGGACAGCAACCTTGGGCCGGAAGGACTGGGGTTTCTAGTCCCACAGGTGCTCCTTGTTGTCTTGGGCAAGCCACTTAACCCTCCATAGCCCATGTTCCCTGTAAAATAGTTATCTCCAAATTATAATGCCCTGTTCAATGTAATTTCAGTTTGTTCAATGTAAACCACACTGATGCAGAATAGTGCGGTATATAAGAGAATGTAAATAAATAAATAAGTTTTCTGGAAGCTCGTTCCAGAGTGTTGGAGCAATGTATGTAAAGGCTGTAGTGCTGGTGGTGTGATTGGTATTTCGGATGTGGATAGGTATGGTGTATGTATTCTGTGAGTGGTTTCTTCTGGTTCTTGTGCTTTTGGATAAGCTGATGAAGTAATGGATCATCAT
Source organism: Ichthyophis bannanicus (assembly GCA_033557465.1). Classification (NCBI taxonomy): domain Eukaryota; kingdom Metazoa; phylum Chordata; class Amphibia; order Gymnophiona; family Ichthyophiidae; genus Ichthyophis; species Ichthyophis bannanicus. The sequence goes on from CM066033.1 coordinate 555,196,247, forward strand.
TTACATGAGTCTGTGCAGCACTGCATATGTCTTGTAGCACTATACAAATGCTCAGTAGTAGTAGTAGATAAGATATATACACACGTGCACACACCTGACCACACATACTGAAACAAAACAGATACAAAATACAGCATTGTCATGGATGTGCAAAATACAGACAAAACGGAAACACTAAAGGCAGTGCAGATACAATACAGAGGTGTGAGGGCTGACACACCCACACACACTCCCTCTCTTCCAGTTTGTCTCCCCAGTCCACTCCAGATGCATGGGTTATGCTCATCTACCAGCAGATGGAGAGAGAACAATCTCCAAACCTCTCTCTTAAGTAGCCTGTGCTCCCCTGCAGAGCCAATACTTCTCGGTCTCCAGCAGGTGGATGAGCATAACCTGTGCTGGCTGTTTGTTGTTTTTGGTGATGGGTAACAGTTTCCTCCCCCAGCTTCTCCCCGGGACCCTCTGGGTGGGTAGGAGGCAGATGCTTCCCCTTTTCCTCTTCCCCAACTTCTGGGAGAGGGCCAGGGGTTGAGCCTTCAGTGCTCCTGCATTGCTTTTAGTTTAAAAAAAAAATAGAAGAAAAAGGGAAATGCAGGGAGCATTGGGGAGAAGCAGCAGCAGCAGCAGCATTTTGGGACACTCGGGATCATGGTGTGTCTGTGTTCAGGGGGGGGGGGAGGTCTCCAGCGAGCTGCTCACATGGCTGATGCAGAGAGGGGCTGATGTGCAGCATGTGGCAGCTTCTCTCCATGGTCAGGCTCTGCCGTGTTTGCATGGAAGAGTGTGCCACAGAGAGCTTGGTCGGCAATTCAGTGACCTCTGAGGCAGTTGTGGGAAGTATTCCGGCCATGATCGCCCTGTAGAGGAGGCCAGAACACCCATGTTTTTTGTGGGTATGGCTGCCAATTTGACTGCTGTCTCCTCTGGTGCTCAGGAGAGAAAGAAGTCTCCCGGTTTAGCGGTCTGTGCCCCCAGATCCCCTTGGGTTTGCATGCCCATTCTAAGTGCAGGTGTCCTCATGGGTGGAGTGGAGCTCAGTAGCCCCTGCAGACATTTGTCAGGCAGCAATATGGTCATCACCTTTCACATTTTTGTCAAGCATTACTGCTTGGATGTCCATGTGAGGACAGGCGCTACCTCTGGCTCAAGGGTTTTGCGAGTTGCTGTCTTCTTCCTGCCCAGTGAAGTTGTAGCTTTGGTACATCCCACTTGTCTGAACTGGTCTAGCAGGACGATATGGAAGGTGACGTTTTACTTACCAGTTAATGTCTTTTTCTCAAGTCCTGCTAGACCAGAACAGAGCCTGTCCCTGGAACTGTATTGCTCTGTTCTGCTGTGGTACCCCTGGGTCCACTATGATTTTTATACTTGACTCTGCAGGTTCATCGTATACTGTCAGCTTTATGTTTTTGTTTTCCTTATCATCCCTCTAGTACAGTCCTGTTACTTGTTAGTTGTCACGCCTCGCTAGCAGCTTGGAGACTGAGTATGTCACAACTTGTGACATCAGCATACATGGGCAGCCGGTAGCACCTCCTAACCCCCAGTATTTCAGTCTCCAAGCAGCTGGAGAGACTAGACTCCCTTCAAGGGAGCTCATTGTAGGGACTTTTAGTCTTTCGTTTAGTAGTGGTTGATATGGAAGGACAGACTAGATAGGCCATGTGGTCATTTTCTGTTGTCATATTTCTGTGTTTCTATTTGGTCTTAGGTGGTGGAAGGGGGAAGCACTCTTAGCAGAGACCCTTCTCTGGGTGGCTGTTTTTTTTCTTTCAACAACCTATCTGTTTGTAAGCTTAAATAAAATAAAATAAAATAAAAAAGGGGAGTACTGGTCAAAGAGTAAGCCTAGCTGGGGCAGGCAGTAATGGGACAGCTTGGCTGGCAGGCGGCAAACCCTTAATTTTACTGTGAGGCTGAGCGGTTTGTATTGTGGCAGCAGAGCAAGTATTTCTTTCCCCCCTTCCTCCGGCAGAGTAGTTTTTTGTTGTGTTGGACCGTCGGGAGATTATTAAAAAAAAAAAAAATGTCCTGGGAGTTTGTTCTGGCCTCATTGCAGGGTCAGAAAACATGCCCACAAAACCGCCGGAAGCCGCCAAGTTGAAGTTGGGCGCAGCCTACATGGTAGATGCCTTTTATGATCTTAGGTGCCTGGCTAGAAGCATGGCGGCAGCGGTGGTTTCTGCATGTAGGTATTTGTGGCTGAAATTGGTCAGCTTACGTGTTCTCCAAATCACATTTGAGCAAGCTCCCATTCGAGCAGGCTCCCATTCAAGGGAAAGCTCTTGCTCAGAGAAGCATTGGAGAAGTTGGTGAAGGACTTGGGGGGGGGGGGTCTCTAAAGGAGGGAGACTCACTGAGAATAAGCAGTAGACGGGATGCCCAGCAATGCCAGGACGAGGCAAGGTGCAGGACTTTAGCTGTTTCAAAACAGTGTGCTTTGCACCCTATCAGAGAGGGAAGTTCCTGTGGAGGGGACAGTCCTTTCGGGATTTCGCAAAACTGGAAGCGGGCTTTACTCTGCCTCTTCATCGACTAGCAAAAAACTACAGTGAAGCGAGGGGAGCCCAGGGAGGGTTGATTGCTGTGGGGGGAAGGCTGAACGAATTCTACTCCGCTTGGACCTGAATTACCTCAAATCAGTGGGTACTGAAGGTTATCAAGGAAGATTATGCCCTTGAGTTTGCGCAACCCCTCAAGGAGGTTTTTCTTCAGTCACTCTGCCAGGTGTCTTGCAAGCTTCAAGCAGTGCGGGACATTCTAAAGAGGCTGCAAGAGCTGCAGGCAGTTGCGATGGTGCCATGCTGCCAGTGCGACTCCGAACGATACTCCATTTACTTTGTGATACCCAAGAAGGGAGGGCTCCTTCAGACCCGTTCTGGAACTCAAGCATGTGAACCGCTGTCTCAGGGTGCTACGATCATGGCAGTCAGGAAAGGCGAGTGCCACACCTCCCTGGATCTCATGGAAGCCTACCTGCACGTGCCCATTCTGCTGGAGCACCAGTGCTTCCTAAGGTTTGCAGTCCCCATGGGACATTTTCAGTTCACCGCGCTGCTTCTCGACCTGGAGACCACTCCCCAAACCTTCACCAAGATCATGGTGGGTGGTCTCTTCTGCTCTGAGGAAGGAAGGTATCCTAGTACACCCGTACCTAGACAATTGGTTAGTCCGGGCAAAAACCAGAGACGAGAGTGAAAGGGCCACCACTTGGGTGGTCGAGTTCCTCCAGAGTCTAGACTGGGTAATCAACCTGGACAAGAGCAACCTACCTCCGATGCAGGAGTTGGTTTACTTGGGGTCCAGTTCCAGACACAGGAGGGCAAGGTCTTCTTGCTGTTAGAGCAGATGAGCAATTACAGCTGCAGTTCAAGGCTTTCCTCCGGTCAAGGACACCGACAGCTTGGCACTACCTTTAGCACTTGGGGTCGATGACAACGACCATTGAATTGGTCCCTTGGGCTGAGGCCCACATTAGGCCTCTACAGAAGACTCTGTTGAGGAGATGGTTTGCACAATGGCATCTATTGGAGAGCCGGATCCCCTGCCCAGCGGAGGTCAGGGGGGCCCTCCAATAGTGGCTGAGGACCAAGAAGTTGTTAGCGGGGATGCTCCTGGAAATGCACTTCGGGTTTCCCTTACAACGGATGCCAGGCTGTCAGGTTGGGGGGCGCACTGCCAGTCTTAGATGGCACAGGGCAGTTGGTTGCCGGAGGAGTCTTTCTGCGCAAATAAACCGGCTGTAGATGCAAGCGGTATTCTTGGCCCTACAGAGTTTTGCCAGCCTCCTCCAGGGAAAGGCTGTGCGAATGTTCTCGGACAACGCTGCAACAGTGGCTTACATCAGTCGGCAAGGGGGCACGGGCAGCACACAGTTGCACAACAAGGTTGCCCTGTTGCTAGCCTGGGCAGAGGGCAGTATTCAGGCATCGTCAGTGGCTCACATGGCCGGCAGAGAGAATGTAATAACTGTGACTACCTCAGCTGGGTTCAAGTCGATACCGGTGAGAACACTCAATGAGGAAGTGTTTTGTGCAGGTGGTGTGCCATTGGGGTCCTTTGATCATGGACCTCATGGCGACCACCTCGTCCACAAATGTGAGTTGCTTCTACAGCAGGTGCAGGGAATGGATGTTGGAGGGCCTCGATGCGTTGGCACAATGTTGGGCCACAACCGGTCTGTTCTATGTCTTTCCCCCGTGGGCCCTGATAAGGCGTGTGGTGCAATGGAGGCACACAGGGGGCTGGTCATCCTGATTGCTCCAGACTGGCCACACAGACCGTGGTATGCTGACCTCATCTGGCTGATGGCAGATCGGCTGTGGCGGCTGCCGACCAGGCATGACCTGCTACTGCAGGGTCTAGTGCGAATGCCGCAGGTGGGTCGATTTTTGCTAACTGCCTGGCTCTTGAGAGGGCTCGGTTGAGCAAGCGTGGCTATACAGGCTCATAATCTCAACGTGTGCTGACTGTGGGATATGGGTCCTAGCTGCCTCTCTCCCGGAGCTTCTGAATTTCTTGCAGATAGGGCTGGAGGAAGGTCTAGCATGTAATGCCCTGCGGGTGCAGGTGGCAGCCTTGACGTGTTACCAGGGGAGAGTGCAAGGGTTGTGTCTGGTGGCACACCCAGATGCGGTGTGTTTTTCTGCGAGCAGTGAAACAGGTGTGGCCCCTGGTTCAGTCAATAGTGCTGTCTTGGGACTTTAATTTTGTGTTGTCTGTTTTGACAGAGGCACCTTTCGAACCGCTGTCAGCTTGTACGCTGAAAGACTTGACTTTGAAGACTGTCTTTTGGTGGCCATTTGCTTGGCCAGAAGAATTTCAGAGCTGCAGGCCTTATCATGCCTATAGCCAGCCGTTCCTTTCCATCTCTAAGGAGAAAGTGGTGCTGTGGCCAGTACTATCTTTCCTACCTAAGGTGTTGTCGGCATTCCACGTGAATCAGCCAGTTACCCTTCCAGGTGTCTCAGGAACAGGGGATTCCCAGACAGACCCCCACTTACAGCCCCTGGATGTCTGCCGTCCTCTGGTGTTATTTGCAGGTCACTGAGCGGTTTCAAAAGACTGACCGGTTGATTGTTTGGTTGATCGTTTGTTTGTTCTGCATAAGGGGGAGGCGGCATCCAAAGCATCCATCTCCAGGAGGGTGAGGGAAACTATTTCCTCGGCCTACCTTTTTTGGCGAAGGACAGTGCCACTGGGCTTGTGGGCCCATTCGACAAGTGCCCAGGCGGCTTTCTGGGTGGAGTCCAGTCTAATTCTGCTGGCAGAAATCTGCAGGGCCACTACCTGGGCATCCTTGCATACATTTGTGAAACACTATCTGTTGGATGTGCATGCAATGAAGGGCGTGAGGTTCAGCTCAGCCTTGATCCAGGCCCCGGCTCACAGGGCCCTCCCAGGGGTTAGTACAGCTATGATACATGCCACAAGTAATGGGGCTAGATTGGAGGGACAATAAGAAAGATGAAATTAGGCCTAATCTGCTAATTGGCTTTCCTTGAGTACATCCAGTCCAGTCCCTGACCCTCCCTAATGTTTTTCTGTTCTCAACATGAGGCGAGCCCAGGCCTGGAAGAAGTACATCGTTGTTCAAGACGGTCCGGGAGGATAGCAGTGGCTAGATGGTGAGTCACCTGTTAATTAAAAAAAAAAAAAAAAAAAAAGACGGAAAACAGAGAGACGATGGATGGGAGAAATTTCTAGAGAGGAAGTGAAGCCAGTTTCTTGAAATGTCAGGACTCTGCTCAGCGGAGTGGGGTGGAACATGATGTTAGGTAAGAGCCTTTTCTCCTTGGCTTGGGGGAATAGTTAGAGGCATTCCGTTTCAGACACTGCTTACATTTTTTTTTCCCAGTGAGTCTGCTTTGTCAATAGGATACTGGGGGCTGGGAGGTGCTACCAGCTGCCTATGTATGCTGATGTCACAAATTGTGACATGCTCAGTCTCTAAGCTGCTGGTAAGGCGTGATAACCATAAGTAATGGGACTGGACTGGAGGTACTCAAGGAAAGCCAATTAGCAGTTAAGGCCTAATTTCACCTTCATGTACATAGTTCTCTACTGTTGATCACTCCTTGTTGCCCATGGTTGAGGTTATGTGAGGCTTGCCACGTTTCTCCCATATGTTTTGAGACTAATTCTGAAGAAATCTCTGGCAGCTGAGGCGAATAGAGGCATGGGAGTGATGATATTGAAACATGGGCTTTTCATTATTTTTTTGTCTCCATTAATCTGCTGGTACCAGTCAAAGACCCACCATGGAAGGCACTGCCTAAAGGTTTGGAAGCCTTGCTGCCGTTTGGTTGTATCATCTGTATTGGTCCCTGACAGTCAATTATAATAAGAGCTAAATACTTGTTTCAGATGTTTTTCAATTTGGTTATTAATTTTCATAGTTACTGAGTTTTCAGTCTTACTTTACTGCTTGAGAAGTATAATGCTTGCTTCTCTCAGTAATGCACCAGAGGACATACCAAGTGATGACATCACAGAAAGTGGTTAGTCTGCTGCCACCTGCTGGTAAGGAAGCATAACCCACTCATCTGGACTGGTCCAGAAGGATTCAAGGAAAGAGAAAATAATCAGGTATTTAAATTTCTCCTCATCAGGGCTACCAAAGAAGCTGTCAGACGGCTGCCTGGGTGAGAATCTTCACAGTCTTGACAAGTGCATATCTCTATATGATTTGCAAAGTATTGTGGACAATGTAGTTCATTCACACCAGACACAGCTGCTGACAATAATTTAGTTGTGCTCTTGGGTAAAGCCAATAAGATATTTATTTATGGGGTTATTTCTCCCAACACAGATATGCTTGGTAGCACATAAATTAGGTTACTTGCTTTCAGTGTTAACTTGGAAAAACAAAGTTAAAATCAGGAAAACAACAAATGAAAAGCCACAAAGCAAGAAACAAACTGTTCTTTTCAGGTTAACTTCTGATTACTTCCCACATAGATACAGAAGTGATTCTCTCCTAGCTCACAAGCAATTAGGTAAGGCTTAATTGCTAGCAGTTACCAGCTGAAACCCCTTAGCTGGCTTGCCTTCCACTGTGTGGGTCAAATCCTGCTTCAGGAGCTTTTCTGAGTAGATTAAAGAACAAATTTGTATTTCTTTGTGATGGTTGCTGTACTTTGTAACAGAAAGTTACCAACGGAGTTTAGATAGAGAGCAGTCAATATAAACAGGATCCTCATCTGCTATTATTCCCCCTTGTTCAACAAGCATGGGTTCAATATCATGGATTGGCACAGATGAATCTCTCAATGGAGCATTTTCAGGAGAATACTTGTTTCCCTGCTGTCTTTCAAGGTTATAGCTAAGGCATAGATCAGTGTTCATACCTGAGCTTCCATTGCTGCTAGAGTTCCTCTCTATATAGCCTGGCCAGTATGTAGTCCAGTTCTTATGTCCAGCCTTCCAATCCAGATCCCTGGACACAGGATCTCTCTTTACATACCTTCTGGCACAGGTCTTAGGGTCCCTTCCACGTGCAGCCGTCTCCCTCACAGGTAGCCTCTGGTGATTCCTAGCTCTGCAGCACCATTCCTCTGGCTTTCCCCAGTCCAATGGTGTATGCTTGCCCTTGGAATACCTCCCAGTATACGTACTGCTTTGGACTCTTCTAGACCTCTCGAAGGCTTTTCTCTTCCTTCTTCCAAAGGGTCTCTTTCCCTCTCTGTCCGTCCGGTTTGGCTTCTGCTTCTGATGATCCTTCAGATGAAACTGATGATCAAACTCAAGCTGATTCTCAGGATACTGAGGACAATTCTCTGGATATCCAAGGTGATCATGAAGATGGTCATCTGTAGAATAAACTCTACTCTTATTCTGCTTAGATGAGTGCTCCTCCCTAACACAGCGCAGCTGTGCTGAATCGGGCCCTGCCCTTTGAGATGAGTGCTTAGGGATTACCTCATAGCCCTCCTGATTGAACACACGTTTCCCCACTTCAGCTCCTCTAATGGCTGTTGGAAACCTGGTGCATTCTGGGACTGGTAGTCTTTTATGGCAAAATTCTGTTTTCTTATTTCTACCAGAACTGACAGGTTGCTTGTTCAGAGTCACTTCACCTTTTCTATAGCTCCTTCCTGAGCTATGATAAGCTTCCTTATCACAAAGCTCATGGCAAGATTTCAAAAGGTACAAAACTTTGTGCCCATAATGAGCCTTTCTCACCGATTGCTATAGGTAACACCACTCTTATATTCTGTACATTGGCAGCCAGTGGAATTACGAGTTTGATTAAAAATTTGTGCTTGGTCTTAGGGCACTATATAATATAAGACTTGGGTATTTGAATGAGAAAGTTTCATAGTATATTCCCACTAGAAACCTTAGATCAGTGTCTTTGTTTAATCTAGTCTTACACTGTCCTCAAGAATTTTGATTAATGAGCATTAAAGGTGTTCTTTTGCTGGGATAGTACCAATGATTTGGAATGTTTTACCAAATGGGATCAAATGTTTTTGATTTATTTACATTTTATATGTTCCTTAAAATCTGTTTTTTAGAACCATTAGGAAAACTAGGTAGTCATCTAGGGCAGCACCTTCTTTGGGTGGAGGGTCATATCACGGCGAAGAGCAGGGCATTCAAACCTAAACGACAGATTTTGATAGCTAGGGGGACTATAAAGCTGAAGGTCTGCCTATGGCAACAACATCTTTTTTTTTTTTTTTTTTTTTTTTTTTGAAATTTAAATCTTTTATTGAGTTTCAACCACAACAATCAACAAAACCATTAGTTCCTTATCGGTCCTACAGTTCAGTCCTCCACCACTGGGTAGTGCACCTCCTCCTGCAACATGGAGACTGGACAAGTCAAACTCGTGACATCACCGGGTATATCCTGCTGGTCTTCTCCCATGATCCCCCAGTGTGTCCAGTCTCCATGCAGCATGAGGACGTAGTGAGCCTAGGTGCTGGGCTCACTTGAGAAGCAGTTTAGGAGCAGTTAGTCAGGATTTGATTTACCTTGCATTTCTTTTGCCCTTCTTTAGGTGTAATCCTGTAAATTGAATTCATTTTCATTTAATTTCATTTACTTTTATTTTATTTATTTTCACCTAGTCTGCCTTAGTGTAAAGGGGGGTTCTGTCCCTTTTCAAAGTTCACGCTGCCAGCTAGCCTCTCTGCTTGGGATTCTTCGGTCTCTGTGCCCGGTGATGATCTCTCCCCCAGGACTGTACGGGGGAGAGCTCTGTGGAACACCTGCATTTTGGCAGTGTCCATGCGGCAGATTCCCATCGCGGCGGGAGCCTCAGGCCGTTCAAGGTTCTTTAGCCGGTGGGCCGGGGCTCGCAGCGTCTGCTACTTCTGGTGGCGCGAGGCAGCAGCGTGTCTGGAAAGCTCTTCACCCCGCAGCTACAGCGGGGTAACTGCTGCATCCCGACACCACAAGGGAGTCTCTCGAGTCCGCATGGAGGGGCTCTGAGCTCTTGCCGCCTCTGTGGTGTTTGGCGCCAAATGGGCCTGCTTCTGATTGGCGCCATTTTCTCAGCAGGGCTGAGGCCTCGTGGCGGAGAGCGGAGCAGCCCCGCGTTTGAGCAGACGACGCTGTTCCACGCGGCTACACCCAGATAAGGACTTCCTTTTGCTGTTACTTTTAATTTTAATTCTAATTTTAATTTCCTTTTAATTTTAATTTCCTTTTAATTTCATGATAGTTTATAGTTCTTTGAATGCAATGTGATTGGTTTGGGTTTTACTTCTTGGGGGGTGCCTTTACCTTTGTCTGCATTCTGGCAGTTAGCGACATCTGTCAGCAGCAGGTTTCCGTGCTAGGATTTGGCCATTCAGGGTCATCGGCGGCACAACCACCTACAAATTGAGCCCTTTCTGAAATTGTCATTTACATAAGGATGCTATTTCTATGTTTATACGCTTGGAAATTGTGCAGACAGCCTCTAAATGTCGTTATGCCATCTGCAAATTTGATCGCCATGCTTGCTGATCTCTTTTCCAGATCATTTCAGTACAGTAGATGTTACCAGATGCCAGTTCCAGTGCAGATCCCGAGACATTCCTCTATTTACGGGTCTCCTGTGAGAAATCTGGCCATTTAGTCCTATTGTGTTCCTGTTTTTGATCCATTTCCCATTCTATAATAGCACATCATCTCCTTCCTCAGGAGAAGTTCATAAGGGGCTTTGTCAAGTACCTTCTAAAACATCCAGATACATATCATTTGGCTTACTCACATGTTTATTAACCCTTTGAAAAGACAGCTTGGTGCTGCTTTTCAGAACAAGTTCTATCATTTAACCGGCACTGAACTCAGATTCATTGGTCTGTAGTTTCCAAGATCGCCTTTGAAGCTCTTTAAAAAAAAAAAAAAACCCCGATTAGTGTTACATTAGTAACTCTTCAATCTTTAGAGATCATTACTACTAATGTTATGATTGAGCCTGGCTGATATTATGAATGATCACTATTAGACAAAAATTAGCTAGGTTAAGACACTTTGATTTGGTTTTCTGCACTATGTTATCAGAGCGCAGCTTGCCCATTTGGCGGGAACACTGCCCATCTGGGCCATCTGGGGAAAGGCCCCTGCTGGGGATCGTGAGAAGTGTTGCTGGATGGCACAGTCCGGGGCTTAGTGTTCCAGGGTCCTGGAAGGGTTGATAGCGGCAGTCAGGCCTCCCTGTCTTTGCTATGACGGTCACCTAGGTTCAAGCGTCCTGTGTTTTGGGTGACAGGAGTGGGACACCTGGACATGTGGTGCTGGATGTTGGATAGGCTCAGACTTCTTAGGTGCACTCTCCTTGAGTGCGTCTGCATGTCCGTGTTCCGTCTGTGATCTCATGCTCAGGTGATTGTTGCAGCAATGACAGAGATCGCTTGGGATATCGTGAGCGGGGTTGTCATGGTGTTGCATGGGGTTGCCAATGCATCCTGAGGAGTTTGGGCCTCAGTCATCAGCTTTCCCTTCGGTGGCCCGGCTGTCCAGGAGGCACCCCTCCAGATCCGCCGGTCCAGTTCTTCTTTGCCTCTTCTCAGTGTGGGCAGGGGGGCTGGCAGATCTGGAAATTCACGTCCACTGCACATTCTACTGTTTTACCTCTGCCTTGGGGTTCTGAGGTCATATATTCCCAATCATTTGTTTGGTGGGGTGCTGCTGTCTGTTGTGCAAGACAATGTGGTCAACAGTCGGAGGCTGTCATCTATTCCCCTTACCCCTGAAGGTGCTCACAATTTAAGTTTTTTGTACCTGCGGAGGTGTATGTTGTTAAAGGCTAGCAGGCGCACCTGTGGGACCAGAATCCTCGGTTCTTCCGACCTTCCGTTGAGGTGCGCGTGTGGGGTTTACTTCCTTGGTCGGCTAGCAACTTGCTTCACCCATTGGGCCTTCCCTTTCCTCAAGGCATCGTTGCGTCCCACTTCTTCGTGGGGGCTCACCGCAGGGCCTGGAGTTATGCTCAGCCGGTTCCAGCCAGGGCTGAGTCCTTGGGGGGAGGCTCCGATCCTAACGATACAGGGAGTGCTGGGATCCGTTCAACCAGGTTCCTTCGGGCCCAGCGTACGTCATCTTTTGCTGGCCGGTTTAGGTCTTCGGGTCGTGGCGGTGCTCCGAGAAGACCAGTAGGCTGCACAGTGCTTGTCTTGGAGCAAGCGCGGGATATCTGTAGGTTCATATTCAAAGCCGTCCGGTTACATGTCCCTCCATTGTGGAATGCTGTACTAGTAGGCATACTTCATATGCTGGGCTTACAAGTTGGCTTCCGCGCTGCTCGGCATCAGCCAAGGTGACTGCCGGTTTAGGCTGTGGAGTCAGTCTGGAGGAGGGGCCTTGCGTTCTCTGGACAATGCCCTGTTCGGTTGTGTGCCTTGTGGCCCTTATGGAGTTGTAAAAAGGAAAAAAAAAAAAATAGAATAATCAAACAGAAAAGCCTTCCTAATTGTCCCCACTTCTTTTTTATAAGGTTCTGTCCCTTTCTTCCGGGAGCTTGGCCGGAGCGTGGTTAGTCTCAGCTACATTTTGGGGATCCTTTATGTACAAGGCGTTTTAGTGTACGCAGCACGCTCAGTGTTCCATCGTCTGACTGGAACGGTACGCGGTACGTCAGCCGTGGCAGGCGTTCACGGACACGGTAGCGGATCGAGCGCTGTAGGTGCTGTCTGAGATCTCCGGGATGGTGGCCTATTTCGATCGGCAGGGTGGAGTCAGTCGGGTGGTCAGGGTGGCCCGAGCGAAGGGACAGCGGCGCGGTTGAAGCCTTGGCGGCCTGCGTTTCGGTGGGGACACTGTGGTGGCGAATGTCCTTAGCGGGGTCCGAGTGTTTGCCGGAGGAGTGAGATTGCATCTGGCGGTGTGCGCGCCACGTGTGCTCAGATGCAGTCAGCCCATATTGGACCTCATGGCGACCTGTCAATCTGCGGCGACGGGTCGATGTTTAGCAGAGGACATATGAGGCTACTGGATAGCGTCGACGCATTGGTACGGGGCCGTGGCCCGGTCCATTCTATGCCTTTCAGAGGTCATAGTGAAAATGGCCGACTGGGTCTGGTTGCTAAGATATGTGCTCTTCATTAGTCAGTGGGGTCCATTACCAGTGTATTCTGCAACATTTGCGTGAGCTTGCATAATCTTTACTTGCAACCAATCGAAATAACTGTCCAAAACCAGTTGATGCAGTCACTACTTAAATTTGCCTCGCTTGACAGTAAAAAAAAAAAAAAAAAAAGACATATTTATTTTATACCGATAGGTCACTCACAGCATATTTGGCGATTCCTCGTCCTGGTGTTAATCATGCAGATAATTTCTGCTCTAGTTGTGGTGATGTGATTTTTACATCACAAAAATGGCATATGACTGTGGCGGTTCAGAAAGCCTACAATTTATATTTTGGCTGCAGAATAAAAGATCAGGATAAAAGCTAGGCGCCACACATATGCTGCAATACATGTGTAGCAGATCTCAGGCTGTGGATGGATGGGAAAAGACCATCAAAGTCTTTTGCGGTTCCAATGATCTGGAGAGGGCCCATGGATCATGTCGGCGATTGCTACTTCTGCATGGTTCCTCCAATTCCGGAGGGCATATCCAGGTGATGTAAGCGGTTGGCCTACTGGCATTGCGTCGTGGGCGTGGCTGCCAGAGTCTCCTTTCTTTTTTGTCACACCATGTAAGACTCCACGTCTTCTGAAACAACGCTGGACTCTGGGGCACTTGACACCCTCTTATATGCCCTTGGTGGATCACGCTTGGTTTATTGCAACTCATTGCTTAGCTGCATTCCACATTCTCAATTAACAAGGCTCCAACTGGTCCAGGACATAGCTGTAGAGCTACTTTGTGTTGCAAAGAATAAAGCCCTTAAGAGGTGTGACAAATAGGGTGTTTGACGCTGGTGGTTTTTTCCATTTCCCTCATTTTGCTTCCCACCTCTGTCTGGTTGGACCTCGGTTCCGTTCTCCCTCGTGGAATCCGGCTGTGCCTGTTTAGTTGTCAGTTTGGGACTTACGCAAGAACACTTTGCTTGTAACCTGCGTTCCTTGGACCTTAGGTGAGGTTCCGTCGCTTTCTGGGAGGTCTCTTCGCTGCCTGTCCCTCCGTGGAGGCGGGTTCAGCGGGAGAGCAGCGGTTGCTAACACTTGACACCCTGGTGGGGTCGAGAGCCAAGGGGGAGCTCAAGCGGATTTTTCAGGCGGAGCTCCGGTAGCCTCCTCAGTAGGTCTGTTTCTTGGGCGTTCAGTGTGTTTGCGATGGCGAGTTTGTCTTTCTGAAGCACTAGCGCTGCTTGGGGCAGAGTTCTGTGCTGTTTTCACCAGTGAAGAGGATCCAAGTGGGCTCTCGGTCGTGTCTTCCTGGTTGGCTTACCGCCTGTTGACGTGAGGAGCGGGCTGGGGTCGGTGCCTGCTCTGTTCGTTTAGGGGCCGAGCCGACTGGATAGGTCCCTCCCAATGATTACTGCTCTGGTACATCCCAGTGGTGGAGGACTGAACTGTAGGACCGATAAGGAAATGGAAATTACACTTACCTGGTAATTGATGTTCCTTGAGGGAGTACAGTTCAGTCCTCATTCCCGCCCGGGGATGGATGTTTCAGACGCGAGGCGTCAGTTCCGAGTATGCTTTCGGATCCTAGAGTCGGCAACGGGCTCTGATTGGCAGGTAATTGCGAGAGCAACCTTTTCTGCCTATACTCTTCCTTAGTTCTCCTGCCTTCTAGCTCTCTGTCTTCCACTGTTTGGTGCGCAGGGGGACAGGGGCACGGAGGAGGGTGTTTTCGGCCTTTCTTTTTGGGGCCCTGTGATTTTAAAGTTGACGTTTGAGCATAGCTTTGTATTTAGTACTTTAACTGGTTGTTTGTTTGCTCCTTTGAGTCTGCTTTGACAGTAGGTCACTGGGGGATCATGGGAGAAGACCAGCAGGATATACCCGGTGATGTCACGAGTTTGACTTGTCCAGTCTCCATGTTGCAGGAGGAGGTGCACTACCCAGTGGTGGAGGACTGAACTGTACTCCCTCAAGGAACATCAATTACCAGGTAAGTGTAATTTCCATGTACATACAAAGCCACACCATATACATCAGTAACATCAAAAGCCCCCCACAGTACAGCAAATATAGTTCCCATCCCCCCCTCTCCCCACCACCCCCCCTCACTTCCCCATTACCCCGAATTCCCCCCTTCCCCCCCCTCCCTCCAGATATAGCCCCCTCCATAACTCCCCCCATCTTAGGTCAAATTTTACCCCTCTGTCCTTTCCGCACTGCAGTTAATCTCTCCGTTAACAGAATATGATGCAGACGCCCCTCAAACTCACCCAGCCCCGGCGCATCTTTGCGCTTCCAAGCCGCTGCCACAGCGCCACGCACCGCGCAAAGGCATGCTACCACCCCTCGCCCTGTTCCCCGTCCCGTAGCTCCCCCCCAGGACAGCAGGATTAACCCCGGGGACATTTCTATCACCTCCCCTAATCGAACCCAAATCCACTCCCGTATCTGAGCCCAAAATAACGGAATTTTCGGACAAGCCCACCAAATATGCCAAAAGGTGCCCATCCCACCACAGTCCTGCCAACATGCAGCAGAGGCGCCTGGGTACATTTTATGCAATCGCTCCGGGGTATAATACCACCTCATCAAGATTTTATAACTATTTTCCCGTATACGGGTCGATAGAGGGGTCTTCTTAAACTGATCCCATATCCCCCGCCAATCCACCGCCTCAAGCGACCCCCCCCCAGATCCTTCTCCCAATCCCGCATATATTTAAACTTAGCACCCTGAACTTTACCCACCCCCTTATACAGAGCAGATATCATCCCTCTAGTATTCCTCATCCCAACCCACACAGCCTCCACCTCCGTCAAAGCTACCCCCAAGTCCCCCTTACCCTTCCGCACCCGAAGGAAAGACTGAACCTGAGTAAAGGCATAGCGGTCCACCTCTTGCAGCCCATAGCTCTCTTGCGCTTCCCCAAACTGCATCAACTCATCCCCATCCATCAGCTGAAAAAAGCACTCCAGACCCCTACGGGACCAATCATCAAAAACGCTTCCCTCCCACCCCGGACGAAACCCCTTAACCCCCCGCCATGCAGCTGCCAAGGAGAACCGCCCCCCCCCCGCCCCTGCGCCCTGACCTCATCCCACACCGCCGCCACCTGCCGCATAGCCGGGGACCCCACCCCTAATTCCCGCCGGTCCTTCCTATCCGCCCACAACCACGCCGCTAACCGTCCCCCTTTCACATATTCCTTCTCAACTCGGACCCCCATCTTAACCCCCCCCCCCTCTCCCTCCAGTCCATAACGTGCCGCAGCTGTGCCGCTCGATAATAATCCCGGAAATTAGGAACCCCCAGACCCCCCTCTTTCTTATCCGCATACAACACTTCCTTCGCTATTCGCGGGGGCTTACGCTTCCAGATATATTGGAACACTTTCCGTTGTAATACTCGGAGCACCGTATCTGGGACCCGTACGGGGAGTACCTGGAAGAAATATAATATGCGGGGCAAAATATTCATTTTTACTCCAGCGATCCTACCAAACCAAGAGACCTCCGCATTCATCCAGCAATCTAAATCTCTATACAATTCCCCCAATACCTTGGGATAATTCTCCCGATATAACTCGTCATACCGCTTAGGGATCTGCACCCCCAAATACCCCAGCGACTTCGTGACCCATCGAAACGGGTACTCGTTCTTCAGGCGGTATTCCACCCCTTTGGGGACCGAGACATTCAACACCTCCGTCTTGTCAACATTCATCTTAAACCCCGCCACCCCACCATATCTCCGCAACTCCTCCATAATACCTACCAAACTGTCCTCCGGATGGCTGATATATAATAAAATATCATCCGCATATAAAGAAATCTTATGTTCTACCCCACCCGCCCATATCCCCCCTATCCGAGCATTATCCCGTATCCTTTGCGCTAGGGGCTCAACCACGAGGGCAAACAGCAACGGAGATAGGGGGCAACCCTGCCGGGTGCCCCTCTCCAATTTGAAATCCGCGGAGTAACTGCCGTTAACCTTCACCCGGGCCCTCGGTCCATTATACAATCCCTCCACCCACCGTAGAAAATTCGGTCCACACCTTATCTTCCGCAACACCTGCCAGACAAAATCCCAGTGCACCCGATCGAAGGCCTTTTCGGCATCGATGGACATTAGGATGCACTCCTCCCCCTTCATTCTCGCCATTTCAATTACCTCAATGGCTCTCTTGACATTATCCCCCGTTTGGCGCCCCATAATAAACCCTGTCTGATCTTCCCGCACCAGTCCAGGGAGCCAGGGAGCGAGTCTATCTGCCAAAGCCTTTGCCAAAATCTTGACATCCACATTAAGCAAGGAAATTGGTCGATAAGAGCCGCAGTCCAGGGGATCCTTCCCGGGTTTCCGTAAGATCGAAATCCCTGCTGTTAACATTTCAGGAGGAAGCTCCCCATCAGCGGCGAGCATCCCATTAAAAACTCGCAGCAAAAGCCCCCGCACCTCACCCCAAAACTGCTTATAAAAAACCCCAGGAAGCCCATCTAGTCCTGGCGATTTACCGCCCTGCAGCCCCTTCACTACCTTACCCACCTCCTCCTCGGTCAAAGCCCCCTCCAATCCCGCCTGTGCTGCTTCTCCCAGGTGAGGCAACTCCAAACCCGCTAAATACGAGTGGATATGGGCGGCCTCCACCCCCGCCTGCCGCCGGTACAACTCCTGGTAGAATTGTTCGAATCGTCGCCTAACCGCCTGCTCCTCCCGCAGCACCCCCCCATCCCGCTCCCTGATTTGGAAGATCATGGAGGCCCCCTGCTGTTTCTTCAGCTTACGGGCTAACAAGCGCCCCGCTTTATCCCCAAATTCATAATATACCTGACGGACACACTGCAAGTCAAATGCAATCTTATCGACCTGCAAGGCCTGTAATTCCCCACGCATCCGCTCCAAAGAGCTCCGGGCTCTCCGTGATCCCACCTCACAAAACACTCGTTCGGCTTCCTTCACTGCAACCTTCAACTCTTCCGCCCGTCGCCCCCGTTCCTTTTTCAACCGCGCCCCCCAATATAGGAACCGTCCCCGGATATAGGCCTTCAGCCCCCCCCCACACCATGACATCCCGTACTTGTCCGGTGTCGTTCAACGCAAGATATTCCTTTATCGCCCCCT
Organism: Ichthyophis bannanicus; assembly: GCA_033557465.1. Lineage (NCBI taxonomy): Eukaryota > Metazoa > Chordata > Amphibia > Gymnophiona > Ichthyophiidae > Ichthyophis > Ichthyophis bannanicus. Next base: position 555,213,883 of record CM066033.1, read on the forward strand.
TAATATCCGCTACCACCATCTCCTGTTTCAAGAGGCTCTCATTCAGACGCCAAAACCGGGTGCACAGTTGTCGCCTACTACCCACCCCCACGACCATCGCACTGTGATCAGACCAGACAACCGGGATAATCTCCCCTTCAAGCACCCCTACCATCCATTCCTCACTCATCATGATCATATCAATCCTGCTCCAACAAGTATGGGGTGTGGAAAAGAAAGTATATTCCCGGCCCGAAGGATGCCATTTGCGCCACACGTCCACTAGATTATGCTGTGCCATCAACCGATTAAGCCCTTTCCGGTTGGCCCCCCGCCCCTCCCAACCCCTAGGGTTCCTATCATAACCATCCTGCAGCGTACAATTAAAATCCCCTCCCACCACCACTTTTCCCAGGGATTCCCGATCCAACAACTTCCTAGTGGAGGCCCAAAAACTCCCCTGGTCTCCGTTCGGAGCATATACCGAGACAATGGTAATCTCTTCCAATCCCCACCGCCCATATATTCCCACCACTCTCCCCTCCACATCTTTAAACCAATTCCCCACTTGTATCCCTACCCCCCGTTTTAACAAAATGGCAAACCCCCGCTTCCGCCCTCCCCCTGGAACACAAGAAAAAAATTGCTCCGGATACCCGGAATGCTTCAATCGATGTATCTCACTCCCCCGTAGATGTGTTTCTTGAACCAGAATCACATCCCACCTACCGTGTTTCCCCGAAAATAAGACCGGGTCTTATATTTATTTTTGCTCCAAAAATAGCACTAGGGCTTATTTTCGGGGTAGGGCTTATTTTTTTTACTGATACCGGTAGCACTTGCTGATTGGCTGCCATCTCCTGACAGTCAGCCAATCAGTGAAGTGTTACCACAGAGCGCACAGGGAAGCAGTGGATGCGGGCAGCGACAGCCCCTTGGAGAGAAGGAAGAGGCCCGCAGCGCAGAGACAGCACCGGCAGCTGATTGGCTTTGGTGGGAGGACCGGGGAGGAGCTTTCCTCCTGCTCCACTCCCCGACGCGATCAGCTCTGCCGGTGCTGTGCTGCGCTGCGGGCCTCTTCATTCCAAGGGGCTGTATTTCCTTTTTTGCTGCTGATTGGCTTTGGTGGGAGGACCGGGGAGGAGCTTTCCTCTTGCTCCACTCCCCGATGCAATCAGCAGCAAAAAAGGAAATACAGCCCCTTGGAATGAAGAGGCCTGCAGCGCAGCACAGCACCGGCAGAGCTGATCACGTCGGGGAGTGGAGCAGGAGGAAATCTCCTCCCCGGTCCTCCCACCAAAGCCAATCAGCAGCAAAAAAGGAAATACAGCCCCTTGGAATGAAGAGGCCCGCAGCGCAGCACAGCACCGGCAGAGCTGATCGCGTCGGGGAGTGGAGCAGGAGGAAAGCTCCTCCCTGGCGGGGGGACCCCCCCCCCCAGGTACCGAATCTGTCCGTCCGTCGATGATCTGCACTAGGTCTTAGTTTCAGGGTAGGGCTTATATTACAGAAATCACTGAAAAACTTGCTAGGGCTTATTTTCGGGGTAGGTCTTATTTTCGGGGAAACACGGTATTATCCTTAATTTCTCTGAAAAGATGCTGCCTCTTCTGCGGAGAGTTCAGCCCCTTCACATTAAGAGATCCAATGCGTAGCATCACCCTACGTCACCCCAGACTCCTCCCCACCCATCCCTCCCACCAGGGGCTCCATCCCATTCCCCCCCCCCCAAGACCCCCCTCCCTTCCCCCTCGACCCCCCTCCCTTCCCCCTCCTCCCCCCTCCCTGCATCGGCTCCCATCCCAACCACGCTTCCGTGTGAGTCATGTCTTATCCCGACTCCCACCCTTAGTGCCATCCCCGGCCCAACATACCACCCCCATCCCCTTCCTCACCTCAGTCACCATCCCAAATCACAATCAACCCACCTCCCCCAATTTACCACCCCCCACACACATTGAGTCTCACAGAAGTATCCCCTCCCCGCCAGTACACCCTCCATTCTCTGGTACTGTTCAGGTGGGGGCTGCAGAGCTCCCCTCGAGCACTCCTTGGGAAAGTCGTTTTAGCCGCTTTCCTTTTTCACCGGCTCGCTGCCATTGCGATGGTCTCCGCTCCTTTCCCCAATCTTCCCTAGGCTCTCCTCCCGCCACAGGTTTGGGGAGAGGTTCACATCCAAGCTCCGACAGTACTTTCCAGGCCTCTTCCTCTCCTTTGACTCTCCGGGAGACTCCGTTGACGGTGAGCAGTAGGCCAAAGGGGAATAACCAACGATAGCGTAGTCCTTTCCCCCGCAAAAATGCGATAACTTCTTTCAGCCCCCGCCGCCTCTCCAGCGTGCCCGATGACAAGTCATTATATATCTCCACCTCGGAGGAGTCCCATGCGATGCGCCCGTACTTCCTGGCCAAGTTTAAAATCAGTTCTTTTTGGGGGAAGCTGCTCATGCAAGCGATCACATCTCGAGCTTGCGACCCCCGCCGAGGACCAAGGCTACGGTGCGTTCTCTCCACTCCTACCGTTACCCCAGGCTCATCATCCTTGCCCGCTAAGCGCAAGACATGTTGGCAGAGCAATTGAACCGTTTTTATACAGTCTTTATAAGTGTCCGATTCAGGAATCCCTTTAAAACGCAGATTGTTCCGGCGTGCCCAATCCTCCATTTCTTCCAACTTTTCCTGCATCTCATCTTGTCGCTCCCGCTGGCGGCGTTGCTCCTCCTCCACCTCTCGCATGGCTCCCGTCAGGGTCTCCACGTGCTCCTCCACTGTCTCCACACGGTGCCCCATGCCATTCAGCTCTTGGCGGAGCAAAAACAGATCCTCCTTCAGATCTTTGCGCAGCTCTTTTATATCGCCACGGAGGTCTCTCCGGAACGCCGCCAGCCACCCTTTCAGCTCTGCTCCATCTGAGTGTAGGTCGGGCCCGCTACTCTCATCGCCGGAGCTCCCTCCACCGCCTCTCTCTTCCCCCACCTCAGGCTTCTACAGGCCCAGCTCCTCTCTCCGCACATACGGGGATTTAAACCCCTCCAGTTTCTGGCGGGCTGCTAGCGCACTCCCGGGGGTATCTTTTCCAACAGTTTTCGCGTCGGGGATAGCGCTCATGATCGCCTTTAGTCAGGAATCAGACGGAGCTCGGTTACCTCGCGGCCATCCGCTCCGTGACGTCACCAGAAGTCCATGGCAACAACATCTTGAACCAACTCTGGGCCCTGCCCTGGGGACAAATGGTACTTTCCTCTGAATTTGTTGTTCTAAAGGTTTTCTGTATCTCTGAACTCTATGAAGCAAGGGCTTTTGAACATGTGTGTCTACTCTCTTTAAGTTCTCTCATAAATGATTCTCCAAAAGGCTGACTGCTATAGCTTATGTTTTAGTTATACTTTGAGAGAAGCTGGGATTTGCTGGTTGGAAATGTGCTTGCAAGGGATAATAGCTCCAGTACTTTTCCCATCCTCCATTTTGACTGCAGGCTATCTGGGCTGAAAAGTAAACAAGAAGTGCTTGTGTTTTCCCATAGATTGTAATGATCCCATAGATTTAGATAATAAATGAATTGAGAACAAATAAAACAAATCATATTATTGCCACAGTGTGTTTTATTTTATATGAAAATTAAAACGAAACAGCCTTTTTGATCCATTTTTCATTTTGTTTGAAAATGTATGCACATCCCTAATGTTAAATATTTACACCTGTTTTATTTTAAACAACTGATTTTTTTCTTTGTTGAATTCGCATGTAAGGCTTTAAATACTGAAACAGGCTTGCCTACTACTTCTTAACATGGTTGTAAAGAGATGTCGGATGAATTGTAAAATGGGCACCTAAAATTTAAAAAAAAGCAGCCTAGTGATTTTACAATAAAATGTTTATACAGGATATTACTGTTTGTTCAAATAGCATAGTACAGATGAGAAGTGTCTTGTAAATAATGCAGAGCCTTCAGTTTCGTTGTTTAAACTGAGATTGTTTGGAGTCTATTTTTTTTCTAACCCGTTTCAATTTTAAAGAATATATGATGCAGGGTATTCCATTCATGTTTATCTAATAAAGTGCATTGATTTGCAACAGGTACAGTTTTTCAGCTTTTTAAAAGCTAATATCTCATGCTGTCTAGGACAGTGGTTCTCAACTTTTTTTTCTATTGTGACAAACCTGAGATACCTTATTCATGTGTGTGACACCCTCACTGCAACCATCTACTGCTGAACAAGAGTCCAAATATTTTATTTTACAAGTAGTTAAAAATAATGCCTGGGCTGGTGGCAACAGTGATCATTGGAGGGGAAACATAATTTAGGATTTCACGTATCTTGCTCCTTGCTTTGCACTTTCCACAGACTACAGATAAGCATAATTGCTAAGAAAAGCATGGGCTTGCTGTCTGCCAAGTTTTTGGTGAGGCATCTCCTAGCTGTTGGTGACATACCAGTGTGTCCTGACACATTGATTGAGAACCACTGCTCTAGGATAATTGTTGACCCTTTTGAAAATTAGATGACTGATTACCCTTTTGAAGATTCTAGATGCTTTAATTTGTTTCTTGTTTCTGTTGCTTACCCTTTTCTTATTCCTAAGTCTCCCTTTTGCATTAATGTATATTTTGTATATATTCATATTTATTTTGAAATGAAGGTATGCATACTCTATTGTGACTACATGCTCTGTTTTTTTAAAAAACTCTTCTTGAGCCCACTCATGAGCTATTTGCACTATTTTCATGTTTTAAATGGATCTGTATAGTGAGGGCATGTAGTTGTGGTAAGGATCAGCACAAAATCACCTTGACTAAATAGTAGGTTTCAAATGCCTTTAGCACGAGGAGTTTACCAAAAATGAAATTATCAGAGTTAAGAAAGCTAAATTTTGATTACTTCAGTAAATTTATCTAAAAATATTTCATTGAGCTGGTTTGCCATCAGAGGTGCTAAATTTGATTACTGGCTCAGTTCTTCTGCTCTCTGAGCTGTTTAGGGATGGGAGTTCTAGTCATTGCAAGATATATAATACTTGGTGGCTGAATTTACTGCCCATGAATACAGGGTTTCAGAAGGAATCCTAGTACATGGTCTTTCCCAACTGACCACTTGTTGCTGCAGTGACTAAACTAAACTAAGTGAGTTACAAGGGGAAAAACTTTAGATAGTAGCCTGTAAAGGCCTAATGGTGCTAAATCCCAGCCCACATATCGCAAATTTTCTAAGCAGCATACAAAGTTACATTCATAATTTCTATAACATATACAGCAGAAAAGGATATAATCAATTTTAATGTGTGATGTGGCTGGACAAGGATACAAGTTGTTTAAGGGGGGAAACTCCTGCAGAAAGCTTAGTAAAAATATGTGTAATTGAAAAGATTGGCTCAGGGGACTCGCCAAAAAAAAATTTAATAGCTATTTAAGTGTTTGAGGAGCTTAAATTGACACTGTGCCCTCTAGAGCACATAGAGCAGGCTTTAATTTTTAAATGGGTCTTCAAATGGTAATTATATGGGCAGAGTTCAAGGTGCTATATTTTATTGTGTCAGCTTAGTATGGTTTATTAAAAGCTTGATATTCCGTCCTTCACACATCAGAATGGTTTACAGAATAAAATAAATAGGATAATTTTCCATTTCATTTGTTATTTTATCGACTTTATTGGAATTGACACACAATCAATCATGCATAGGAAACAGCATTCAATAAGGCAAACAGGTCGTCAGAATGAATGAATATCGTGCCAGATCTAGCTTGTAAGCCTCTCGAAACAAGCGTGTTTTGAGCCCAGTTTTAAATTTTTGGTTTTGCATTGGGGAGGTGGGGATTGTTGGGTTGGGAAGAGGGAGGACAATAAAATGTAAAATTGTTTCACAGTCTAATAAGTCATGTGTAAGGATCCCCATTTGCTCTGTCATATTTTGTATTTTCTTGTTTTGTGGAATATAAAGATGAAACTAATTTTGTTGTTGTTAGTTGTTTTTAACTAGTTAATTCTACTAAAATGTTATGCCATTATATAAAATTCATGGAAAACTGTGATTTAAATTTCTTGCGGAATTGTTTAAAATTATATTCACTACAGATTTCATGTGGGAAGAGCATTTTGATGTTTCAGAGCTAAAAAGCAATAATGTGCATGAATGAGTAGCAACTCTTCACACTGCGGGAAGAATGTAATATTGCCATATGTGTCTGACTTGAATGAAAAGAACAAGTTGGTTCGTAATTTTGAATTCAGCCAGCTTGAAATGCTCTAAAAGATGAGGTGGAAATGCAGAAGATTAGGAGGAAACTATTGGGCCAAAACGTTTCCTAACACTGTTGGCTTGAAAGTAAAAGTAAACATTTAATTTAGATTGAACTTTGAAGTAAAGGTTGGAATTGCATTTACCAGCAATGGCATTACAAGATGGGCGACAACAGTGATGCAGTTGGCGGCTGCAATGAAGGAAGCAGGAGTAACACATTTACTGGAGGTGGGAGAAAAGTAGGTTATCAACCTCAACCAGCAGCTGGAGATGAGCATGACAGGTTTGTGATGTCACCCCTTAAGGGAAGTGCTCACATACTCCAAACCAGTATCTTCAGTTTCTAACCGCTGGGGAGGATCTCCTTTCTTGTTCGGACTCCACTGAAGGGATAGCTCCCTGCTAGCTTAGCAAAGCTTATCTGCAATTGCAGAGAAACATTTTCCATAGTGAAGAGGGTTTGAAAAACAGCTTGGAGGAACTGTTGCTGTCTGAGAGTCAGTGTGCAGTGTCTCTTTTTCAGGACTGGGTCGTTGAGTCGGCCTCGTATCTCTCTCTCTCTCTCTCTCTCTCTCTTCCTTGGGGGAATTACCTGGTGGTTCAGGTCTTTTCCCCTCCCACTTTGGCTAAGTCGGCAGCTTTTGATACCAGAGTCCTCCCTTGTGCCCTTTTGTTAATCGGCTGGCATAATAAAGAAACTTTAAAAAAAAAATGCAGGGTCCAATCCTGATGCCGCAGATGGATCGATTCTCGCTTACAGCTTGGCTCTGGAGAGGGTGCGTTTGAAGAAGAAAGGTTATTCAGCCCCAGTGATCACTACGTTGCAGGCACACAAATGTTTCACATCCCTGTCCTATGTCAGGGTCTGACGCATTTTCGAGAGTTTGTGTGAGGACTGGAACCTTAGAGCCATTGGAAAAGCAATCCCAGAGACCTGGTCTTTTTTGCAGGCAGATCTCGATAAAGGGTTGGCACTGAACTTATTGTGGGTGCAAGTGGCCACCTTGGCTTGCTATCATTGACGGGTGCAAGGGGTTTCTTTGGCAGCACACCCAAATGTAGTTTGATTCTTAAAAGCGGTGAAGCATGTTTGGTCCCCAGTACGGTCTGTCATCCCAATTTGAATTTTGTACTGTCTACTCTCATGGGCACGCCTTTTGAGCCACTCTCTCAAGCTACGTTGAAGGATCTGACCTTGAAGGTGGTGATCTTGGTGGCCATTTGTTCAGCTCGACGCATCTTGAGTCGCAGGCCTTGTCTTGCAGGGAACCCTACCTGTTTATCTCTAGGGAGAAAGTGGTTCTCAGGACTGTGCCTTCGTTTTTGCTTAAGGCGGTTTTGGAGTTTTATGTGAACCAACCAGTCACCCTGCCTGTTTTTTCGTCAAAGGACACTTCCCCCAGAGGGGCACCTCTTATGTTTGCTGGATGTGCACAGGGTGTTGCGGATGTACTTGAAGTGATCAGAGTTATTCCGTAAATCGGATCATCTTTGTGCTTTTTGGGGGGCATGTAAAGGAGAAGCGGCCTCGAGGGCTTCTGTGGCCAGGTGGCTCAAAGAAGCAATTACTTCAGCGTATCTGAAGTGCAAAGTTCCCCTCTCAGGGTTGAGGGCTCATTTCACCAGGGCTCAGGCTGCCTTCTGGGCAGAGAGGCGCCTAGTGCCATCCATTGATATTTGCAGGGTGGCCACATGGTCTTCCCTTCATTCCTTTCTCTACCACTATTGATTAGATGTACATGCAAGACAGGAAGCACATTTTGGTGTGTGGCTATTGCAAGTGGAGCTCGCTGGTCCCTCCCGTATTTGAGTACTGCTCTGGTACATCCTATTTGTCTGGACTAGACTGGAGGGACGATATGGAAGATGTAATTAGATCTTACCCACTAATTATCTTTCCTTGAGTCCCTCCAGTTCAGTCCAGGATCCTCCCGGTTTTCAGTGATTGTTGGGGCAAGCCCACGTGCCAGTCGGTATTTTCGGTATTTTGAGTTGTAAAGAGGCATATGTTGGTGTTGCTTTCCTGGATGGGAGGTTTGTTGTCTGTCTCGGGACCTTGGTCTGGGGGGTAGAATCTGCACCTCTTCCTTCTCTTCTAGACCTATAAATAGTTCCTTAAACTGGTTTGTTAAGACAATGTTTAATTGAACAAAGAAAAAAAAGGGATGCTACATTTTGATGATGACTAATTGATGCTCTCTTTGGAGTCTGCTTTGCCAATAGGATACTGGTTTTGGAGTCTGTAAGCACTACCCTTAAGGAATGACATCACAAACCTGTCATGCTCAGTCTCTAGCTGCTGGTTAAGGTTGATAACCCACTTGACTGGACTGGACTGGAGGGACTCGAGGAAAGATAATTAGCAGGTAAGAGCTAAAATAACAGTTCTGAGGTAGAGTTTCATTTCACAGCGCCCGACTGTAACACCCTAGTTGTGTCATTCTTCTTCTTATGTGTGTTAAGCCAATTATACTTACCAAATAGTAGTCATGATCCTTGTTCCTTTCTTGTTCTTGACCAGTCCAGAAAAGTGGTTTATGCTTCCTGTCCAGCAGATGGAGGCATATCAGAGCACCTTTCAGTGATATCACTTGTAAATATGCTGGTGTAGCATTAAGAGCAGCCAGTATTATCTGCCTCCATGAATTAGCAAGGTGTGTGGACTGATGCAGCAGTCCAGATAGGTATATCTCCATGGCTCAGATCATGGCATTTGTGTTTGAAACTTTGACCCAACATTTGTTTGAAGCTTAAATTGCATCCATTGTCTCAAGCCGACAGTTGACCTGTGTCAAGCACTGTTATCTATGGGTTCCAATACTGGGCCAGAGAGCAGACAGGAAGACTCCATGGGGTCTGTGAGGGAGATTGGTAAGTCTGGGCCCAGGCCCCCCTTCCCTTGCGCTGTCCTGTTTCTGCATGTTCTGCGTATTTTTCCCTATTTTTCAGTTTTGTCCCATTTCATTTTTTGGGTCTCTGTCTTTGATGTTTGAATAAAGCAGGTTAAAAAAACAAAAAATCCTCTTTGCAGTCAACCAGGATTTTCCAGGCTTGGGTGGGCAGCTGGGAGAGGCCTTTCTCTGATTTTTTCTGGCTGGCCTGACAGGAGCAGGGATTCCCTTACTAATCAGGAATTTCCCCCTTTTTTTTTTTCTGTCATGGTTTTTTCCTTCTGAGCTCTGCTGCGATGCCAGCTACACACAGGTGTGCTGCTTGCTGCTTCCATCGAGTGAGCTCTGTGGCTGGCTTTTCTTTTTTTTTCTTTTTGCCCCGAGTGTAATGGAAAAGCTTCTTTGCACATTTTTTTTGGTAGTGTCAGGATCCCATGCTAATTTTGCTGCCTCTGTCTTTCACAATTTTTCAGCTGGTGGGAATGGCAGCTATCTTGAATAGCACATGGTCCTGTCTGAAAGAGTATGGTGAGGTAGATGCAGGCTCAAGCTGGCAGGCTGCTGAGGGTCCTCTGGGGCCCCAAGGCCTGTTCTCAACTGGCTTTGAATAGCAGCTCATGGGCTGTTTTCAGTCTCTGGTAGCTGCACGTCTGCCCCTTGGTAGGTCAGGATTTGGAGCCCTCTGGTGTCGTGTCAAGGCAATTTAAGTGCTCTTGCCCTTCATTTTCACCTGTCCATTCCTCCCAGAGCACAGCCCTGTCCCCTCTGAGTGGAGGTTAGGGAGATGAGGCAGACTCTGTCTACAACAGGTGAATCACCGGAGGAAAGGGAGGGGAGAGAATTTGATGGTAATCCTATCTTTTTCACATGAAGGATCTTTCCGCCCTTATTCAGGATGCCATGATGGCTCTGTGCATTACAGCGCTCCCTGTGATGGAGGTTTCACAAGTGGACACTATCCAAGAGGGATTATGGTGTCCCTCCAGCTTCTTTCACCTGCCAGAGCCCTTGCAAAAGCTTGTGTTCTCTCAGTGGGGAAACAATGGAATTGGAGTTGAGGGGTTACTAAGTTTTTGGCTCTGCTATATTTACTATCCCAAGGGGAGATGCATGCCCTGGTCGCAGCAGTGATGTACCACACAGCCATGCCTTCATAGCTTCATCCTTTTTGGGGATGTGGTGACTCGAACTTTCTTATGCTGGTTCCAGCAATTACTAGGCAGCCCAGAGGTAGAGAAAATAGAGTCTGGAGCGTCATTTGTAGAAGATGCTGTGTATGACTTGATCAGGATCTCTTCTAAATACATGGCAGCAGCTGTGGTGGGTTGAAGGCGGCTCTGGCTACAAAACTACTCTGCTGATGCTGCATCCAAGCAAGCTGCCCTTTAAGGACAGATTGCTTTTTGGGGAAGACCTGGAGAAGCTGGTGAAAGACCTTAGAAAGCCTTGCCCAAAGAGGTTCCCAGTAGATAGGCCCAGAGGTTTGAGAGTTCCTCACATAGGGCTCAATGGGGATCATGGAGGCAGTATAGATCTAGAAAGACTTCAGGCAGACCAGATTCCTCCTATAGGTCTAAACTCAAGAAAGAGTAGTCCTTTTGGTGATCCCAGTGATCTCTGGACTCAACAGGCCCCTCAGCAGCTGGGGAAGCCCTTCCAAAAGATAGGTGGTCAGAAGTGTCTGGCTGTTTTACTTGGAATGGACCCACATCATATCAGATTAATTGGTCCTTGAGGTCCACAAAAAGGGGGGTACATGCTGGAGTTTGTGGAACCATGTTGAGACGCCTTTGTGGAGTCTCCTTGTGACTTCTTAACCAACAGTGGCAGTCGAGGAATCTTTTCAGTGCCTCGTACAGCAATCGTACTTGTGCTCGCTGCAGAACAAGCTTAGGGATGGTATTCCTTTTACTTCATGGTGTACAAAAAAGGTTTGTTCTTCTGACCCATTTTGACATGAAGTTGGTCAATGCCAAACTAAGTGTGTCCTGCTTCTACATGGAGGCCCTCAGGTTAGTTATTGTTGGTCCAGCAAGGGCAATTTCTAACCTCCTAGTAGCTTAATGGTTAGAGCAGTGGCCTGGTAACCAAGAGGACCAGGGTTTGATGTCCACTGGCACTCCTAACCTGAGCGCCTCCATGTAGAAGCACTCCTTGTGGCCTTGGGCAAGTCCATTACCTCAGAAAAAAAGGCCTGGTAACCTACTTACCATTTTGGGAATCTGACAGGTACTTGTGGCCTGGATTGATCACTATTGGAAACAGGATACTGGGCTTGATGGACCTTGGTCTGACCCAGTATGACATTTCTTATGTTCTTATGACTTTCCAGAGTGTTCTATCATATTCTAATCTGGGAGCAACATCAGCAGTTACTTTGCTTCTGCATCCTAGACTGCCATTTTCAGTTTTGTCCTCTGCCTTTTGGCTGGCCCACAGCACCTCACACCTTCTTGAAGACCATGGTGGTGGTAATGATGACCTTCCTGCATAAGCAAGGAATTCAGGTTTACCCATATATGGGCAACTGACTGTTTCGGTCCAGCTCCATGGAGGTCTGAGGTGGACACTATCCTGGTGATCTGTTTGTTGGAGAAGCTCAAATAAGCTGCTTTCGAGCTAGCTGATCACCTATCTCCCTCTAAGTACTTGTAATATCTGGGTGCCTGCTTCAGTACTCGCTTATCAAAACTGAAAGCCCAGCATATAGGTATTCATACAAGAAACTGTCCAAAACAATAGTGAATACCCCTAATCCCAAACTGAAACCAATTCTTAGTTTTTGTACGTAATCAGGACTGGAGATCCTCTCCCCGAGGGTCCGCCGGCACATGTGTACAATTCAAGTGGACAGTGATAGATCATGTGCTGGCGGACCCTCAGGGAGGGGATCGCCAGTCCCGATTATGTAAGTTGGAGCATCGTTGGATTTACAATTTGCGGACCATTTCACCTAATGGATTGAATCGGGACATTGAATGGTTAGACTTCTGACGTATATACGCTATACCTTTTGCCGTAGGGGATCCCGTGATGTATGGGGTTACCCCTAAGGGCGATTGGTTCTTTCATTTTGGCGCTTCTATAATTGGTCTCTCTTTGAATAGGAATCCCTGATGTCACCAGCCAAGACTTTGGCATTTTTTGTCGGTTTAGCTGAAAGGCTGGACGCACTTCTTTTCATCGGGGGCACTTGAGACAGAGGCTTCAGCTTCGAAATGTGCACGTCATGTGTGATCGATCAGTTAAGTGTTGTTTTTTATTTTGGAAAAGTGAAGAACATATTGAATTGAAATTCTGAATAAAATTGATTAAAAGGGGCATGTACTGCGTCGGAGTGAGAGGGGTTCTCCTCTTCCTCTTGCGGTTTATGCCCGACAAAAACTAAGAATTGGTTTCAGTTTGGGATTAGGGGTATTCACTATTGTTTTGGTCAGTACTCGCTTAAGCAGGATGTTTCTTATGCTAGAAAGATTGGAGAAGCTGTCTTTTGCTCTCAGGCAGCTCCCAGGGCCTGAGACTAGTAGCTTGCATCCCCTGTAGAGACATCTTTTGACTCCCTGACCTCCCTGCTCCCATTCTTTAAAACAGCGCCTACCTCTTCTCCAGAAGATTAACTGTGAATTGGCCTGGTAGTTACAAACACATGCTCTGATGGACAGGACGTCTTGGACGTCCTGGTCAAGCAAGACTAGAGGCCAGGGCAGTACACCTGGCTCTGAAAAGGTTTCAGCCCTTCCTGGAGGTCAGTGTGATCAGTGTGTTTTCTGACAATGCTACGGCAATGACATACATCAGCAAGCAAGGCAGCACTTGCAGTGCCACAGTGGTCACAGAGGTGGTGGATCTCTGATGTTGGGCAGAGGTTCATTTGATGTCTCTATTGGCAGCTCACATAGCAAGTGGCAACAGCATACAAGCCAACTTCATGAGTCGTAACAACTGACAAATGGGAGCTAAGCCCTCATACATTTGAAGTCATTATGTGGAAGTGGGCCTGCCAGAGTTTGATCTGATGACCACCCAAGGGAAAGGATCTGCAATGGCAGACTTGGATGGCATTCTTCAGGTGTGGCCCCAAAAGGAACTCCTTTACTCCGTGGCCTTTGCTGAGCTGACTTCTGCCAGAAATTTGTCTCACCCAGGCATTCTAGCAGTGCCAGGTCGGCTTCAAAGGCTACAGTATGCAGATCTCTTGATCCTCCTGTTTTGTCCTTTCTCCCAAAGGGGCTGTCTCCCTTTCACATTAACCAGACCATTATCTGCCCTCCTTTTACAGAGGAGGACCTTCGGTGCACCCATTATTTTATCTGGTGAACATGAGGAGGAGGTTAGTCAGAGACGTGGAGATTCCTAATTCATTCCATCAATCAGTCCTTTGTTCTGTTTGCCAGTCCAAGGACAGGTAGTGCTGTTCTGTCCTTGGACTGGGCAAGCCAGTCCTCGATTGCCCACTGGATTAAGAAGGCTATTAGTCCAGCCTTCATTCTGTGTGGAAAATGCATGCTAGAGGGAGTCTGAGCTCACTCCACTAGGACACAGGTGGCATCCTGGGTGGAGTCTGCCTTGGTATCTCTGAAGGACATCTGTAAGGCAAATCCTTGGTCATTTCTGGGCACCTTTGTAATGCACTACAAGTTGCATTTGGGAGCTGGAGCCGATAATGTCTTTGGAAGGGCAGTTCTGTCCAAAACGTTGTCTTCCTTCTACCTTGGTCCTAACTTCTTGGGTACATCTCATTCATCTGGCCTAGTCTAGCAGAATTATAAGGAAAGAAATTTTATGTACCTGAGAATTTTATTTCCTTGAATATTGCAAGACCAGTCCAGGACATAGCTTGGAAGACTTTTCCTTCAGGTTTGGGAGCCCTGTTGCCACTTGATTGTATGGCAAGGTTCAGGACCTCATATAGAGTCAATTATGGTAAGAGAGCCAAATACATGTTCGTATTGATTGTTCCAAGTTATGGATGATGAATAATCACCTTTTAGAGTTTGAGTTTTCTATTGTTGCTTACTGCATGGGAAGTGTCATACTGGCTACTCAGTTCTGAACCAGAGGATATACCAAGCGAAGAACAAGGGCATAGAGGGGGCGGGGGGGGGGGGGGTGACCTGCACAGAGTCATGGGTACAACCCTAAACGAGCATAGAGGGGGGTGACCTGCACAGAGTGGCGGGTACAACTACTCTAGCCACCTTACTGAGCAGACTAGATAGACCATACTGGTCTTTATCTGCCATCATATGCTATGTTACTGTGACATCACTGAAAGTTGCTCAAGTCTGCCTCCACCTGCTGGCTAGGGAGCATAACCACTGTCTGGACTGCCAACAGTTTATCATAAGTAACTTCAAATGATCTTAGTGACTTCACATTTCTAGATTTATCGTTCCATTGTCGAGCCATATTTTTCAGTAATGATCCAACCACAACAAGGAGCAAACTGATAGGGGGGATTCTTTCAAACAAGTAGTGATACTTAAAATTAAGTTGTGCAATGACTATATAAATGAATAGGAAGATTAGCAATCTGTTTTAAACCTGTATCATTCAGTCTGTCAGGGCTCCATAGTCGGGGGCTTTTAGTTGAATGTTAAAATCAGCAAGTAGTATTAAAGAAGGCAGCTTTGCATCCAAAGCTGATTTCCTAACATCAGAGGAGTTGATGAGATCCCAGGGTTCTGTATAAAATAACCAATGTCACGCAGTTGGTATGAAAATTTGCTGTTGATCATTGTGCTTTACCAATTTTATGTTTCTAGTATCTTAGTATAAGAACATAAAATATTCCATACTGGGTCAGATAAAGATCCATCAAGCCCAGTATCCTGTTTCCAGTATTAGACAATCTAGGTCACAAGTACCTAGCGGTTTCCCCAGAAGACACAGGTTCTACAATGCTTGTATTGGTCCCCTTTAATAATGGTTTATGGACCTTTTCTCTAGGAGCTTGTACAAACCTTTTTTAAACCCGTCTAGACTAACAGCTTTTACTACATCCTCCGGTATCAAATTCCAGAGTTTGATTATGCATTGAGTGGAAAAAATATTTTCTTTTATTAGTCTTATAATGGTTACATTGTAGCTTCATTTCATGTCCCCCCTAGTCTTTCTACATTTTGATGGCATAAACAGTCGATCTACGTTTACCCATTCCACTCCGTTCATTAATTTATAAATCTCTATCATATCTCCCCTCAGCCGTCTCTTTTCCAGTTTGAAGAGCCCTAACCTTTTTAGCCTCTCCTCGTAGGGGGGGGGGGGGGTATCCTTCCATCCCCTTTACCATTTTGGTGGCTCTTCTCTGTACCTTTTCTAATTCTGTATATCCTTTTTAAGATATGGCGACCAGAATTGCACACAATATTCGAGGTGCGGTCGCACCATGGAACGATGCAGAGGCATTATAATATACAGTCAAACCTCGGTTTTCATGATTAATCCGTTCGAAAAAGTCTGACTAAAACTGAAACGTATGAAAACTGAAGCAATATTTCCCATAAGAAATAACGTAAATCCAATTAATCCGTTCCAGACACCCAAAAATATTCACAAAAAATACATTTTATAGAGAATAACTATATTTTTACATACAGAAAACAATGAGAAATAAATATAAATGACTAATGAAATGGATAAATGAACATTTAACATCACTGAAAGCAAGCTAAATTCAGTACTGTACAGTACAGTATGTTAACATCTGGCCTTAGCCACCCCTGACAAGCTGCTGTGTCCAGCTCTCTTCGGAATCACATTGGATTCAGCCCATTAAAATACCTTTACATTATCTGCTCAATGCTTCAGAATGGCAGAAAATCTTAATGATATAGCTTGAGACGTACCCTGCAAGAGAAAGAACTGCCTCCCACATTCATGCAACATCTCCTGCTTACGTTGACAGCTTTTCTTCCCTGCTACCTCCGAGCCAGAGCGGGCGCTCCAGAGAACGGGCAGGCGGTGGATGAGATCGGGGCCTTCCTCTCTGCGCAATCCTTGCCTCTCTGACTCTGACCAGGCTCGAGGATGTGTTTCATTTACGTGCTCAGCTGTCTTTCACTTCTCATCACGCTGGCGATCGGTGAGTCCGGGGGGCAGTGCTGCCAGGACCGGGCGGGCGTTCCGGCAGTGTATACAGACCGGTGTGCAGCGCGAGGGTGTATGTATTTACAATACTGTACTTTACGAAAACCGAGGCGATGTACGAGAACCGGGACAAAATCTCAGTCAAAAAAGACGTTGAAAACCGAAGCGATGTATGAGAACCGGGACAAAATCTCAGTCAAAAAAGACGTTGAAAACCTAAGCGTATGAAAACCGGGGCAAATGAAAACCGAGGTTTGACTGTACTTTGTTTTATTCTCCATTCTTTTTCTTATGATTACTAGCATTCTATTTGCTTTCTTGGCCTCCATTGCACACTGTGCAGAGCGTTTCAACATGTTATCCATGATGACACCTAAATCTTTTTCCTGAGTGGTGGTTCCTAATGTGGAACCTTACATCGTGTAACCATAGTTTGGGTTGTTTTTTCCTAGGTACATAACTTTGCACTTGTCCACATTAAATTTCTTCTGCCATTTGACTGTCCAGTCTTCCAATTTATTAAGGTCCTCTTGCAATTTTTCACAATCCTCTTGGGTTTTAACAACTTTGAATAATTTTGTATCATCTGCCAATTTTATTACATCACTTATTCATATTTCCAGGTCATATACGAATATGTTAAAAAGCAGCGGGCCCAGCACAGATCCCTGGGGTACTCCACTATTCACCTTTCTGCATTGGGAAAAATGGCCATTTAACCCTAACCTCTGCTTTCTATCTTTTAACCAGTTCCTGATCCACAATAGTACACTGCCTCCTATCCCATGACTTGTTAATTTTGCCAAGAGTCTCTTATGAGGGACCTTGTCAAAGGCTTTCTGAAAATCCAGATATACTACATCGACCAACTCACCTTTGTCTACCTGTTTATTTACACCTTCAAAAAATATAACAGATTAGTAAGACAAGACCTTCCCTGGCTAAAGCCATGTTGGCAGTCCTGGTTTTAATGGGAGACAATCTACATTTTCAGAAATTTTGTTCTTAATGGTTTCTACCATTTTTCCCATACTGACGTCAGGTTAACTGTTCTGTAGTTTCCCGGATCACCCCTGGAACTGTTTTTAAAAATTGGCATTACATGGGCCATCCTCCAATCTTCAGGTATTACTGATAATTTTAATGATAGTTCACAGATTAGTGATAGGTCTGCAATCTCATATTTCAGTTCTTTCAACACCCTTCCAGTCCAGGTGATTTCCTACTCTTCAGTTTATCAAATAGTTGTAATGCATCTACCCAGTTTATCGATATTTCAGTTCTGCTGCATCACTTTAACTACTATTTCAGGCATGGGTAACTTCTCTACATCTTCAGTAAAGACCAAAGCAAAGAATTCATTCAGTCTCTCTGCTATGGCCTTGTCCCTTCTTAGTGCCCCTTTTACCCCTCTATCATCCGATGGTCTGACTCTCTTACAGGTTCTTTGCTCAGAATGTCCTTGAAAAAGTTTTTATTATGCGTTCCTGTTCATACTGCTAGACCAGTCCAGACAAACGGGTTATGCACCCCTGCCAGCAGATCTTGGAGACAGAGAATTCTACCAGAGCTCTGATAGGCTGGAGCCTGGTGATATAATCCTACCCCTAGGGGTTTCCCTCAGTTTTTCTCTGTCTCCAGCAGATCTGGATGCTTTTTTTTTTTTTTTGCTCCTTCAATCAAAATTTAAAATGTTTTATTTCTTTGTGATTTCTCTTGGAGAGATTATGCCCTGAGTTGCCAGTGTACTTATCTGAGCACCAGGATGATTCCAGCTGAAGCTCCTGTGTCCTCTGTCACAGTAGAGATCGCTGATGTGCAGACTCCCCAGCACTAGTCATGAGGGCTATTTAGCTGGATGGTAAGCCTCCTAGAATCCAGTCCCTGGGGCTGATTTTAGTGGTGAGGCAGCTGCAGTGGTTTGAGCAGCGGTCTGTGGCTTCTCTGCACTTTCGGTACTGTAAGTACAGAAACTGTCTTTCTCCCACTGCTGTCTGCAACTCTGTGGTAACGATTTATTTTTCTTGATTTTTCAGCGATTTTAGGCATTTCTCTCATGCCTGCAACCCTCCCACCTTCTCCTTTGACTTTTTAAGTTAATTCCTTAGCTTTTGGGGGTTTTAATTCACTCTTTGTGTTTTATTTTTGCCGGCGGCCATTTTGAATAGCTAATGAGCCTCGGTTTTTGGCGGGAAGCCAGATTACTTCTCTGCTGGCTTCTAACAGCTGCTGTTTAAGTTTTTTTCCACAATACTTGCTAGCTGTGAGTTGTGAAGGGGTTCCTTTTTCTCTGCCTATGTATTAGCATAATGAATAAAAAGTACGGAAGGCATGGATAGAGAACAGGATGCAATTCAGAGCCACAGTACAATGCTAAGTCACTGACGAATGGTGCAGGGCTCATGGGTTCCATCCCCCACTGTGCCCAACAAAGAAGGCTGGCTGAGGCATTACCTATTATGGGGAATATTGTTAAATACCTGTTCCTGCGGGACGCAGTTATTTGTTTTTAGTTCTCACTGTGCCTTATTCAGGTTTACGCTGCATAGGCTGTCAGAAGAAACACAGGGTCCTCATGAATCAGCTCTGCTCTTCCTCCAGCATCTTGCTTCCCCAGATGAACTTGGGAACTCCTGAGCTTGGCTTCAGTGGAGCTCTCCATTGGCTTTACGCTGCCCTGAGTCTTTGCCATGAGAGTTTGGATACCTCCAGGAAGTTCAGGTATCATTTTCTGAAAGAAAACTGAGTAGCCTGTTTTTTTTCTTACTTGCCCCAGCTGCTCTGGGATGATCTCAACTGCATCCGGACCGGCTGCCTCTGAGTTTTGAAGTTCCTACTTTAAATTTTTAATCCACAAACTGCAGCCGGGTTACTTTGTACGTCCTACTGAATATTGTACCTGTCTTATTCAATATACCATTTGATTGGAATTTTAAATCAGTGTTTTGGATCCTGACTGTTTTGGGCTCGGCCTAATTAAGCATGCTCACTGTAATCTTCCTACGGCTGGATTTGAGCTTCTACATCCCTCCCCAGAAACACCTTTCAGCCCCTACCATGGAGGTCTGAATGGCTGCGGAGGGATCACACTCTAATTTCCCTACTTTCAGTCACTGTAATTGCCTTACCCTGACTTTGAAAGTTTCTCTGTGCCAGCACAGTGAATGACTGACAGTTCCCTTCTCAGCTCAGTGAATACCTGACAGTTGTTCTGTGTCAGCTGCCGTTTTGTTTTTCTCTTCAGTGTTTCTTTTTGGAGGAAACAGCTCTAAACAGCAGTTTCCACACATTTAAACATGCTGTGGAGGCACGTGGAGTTTCAAAATCCTTTTCTTGAAGAGTCTTGGGTTTCCCTCCAAGATCTGCTGGCAGGGGTGCATAACCCGTTTGTCTGGACTGGTCTAGCAGTATTCCAGGAAAGGAAATTAACGGTAAGTGAAATTTCTCCTTTTTGCTTCCATAGCAAGCTGTTTGTTTTTTTTTTCCTCAAATTCTCTTTGCCTGCCTTATCAATGCTTGGCATCTAACTTGCCAGTGCTTATGTTTCCAGTTTTCGTCATTTGGCTCCTTTTTCCATTTCCTGAAAGATTATTATTATTTTTTTTTTTTTGCTACAACGGCGTGTCTGACCTCACCTTTACACCATGCTGACATTTTTTGGACGACTTTCCACTTTTCTTAAAGCGTGGAATACAGCTGGTCTGTGCTTCCAAGATAGTATTTTTAAACACTCATGCTTGATGTAATTGTTTAACTTTTGCAGCTGCTCCTTTTAGTTTTTTCGTAACTATTTTCCTTGTTTTATCAGTCTCCCTTTTGAAAGTTAAGAGGTAGTATTGTAGATTTCCCTGCCGCCCTTCCTCCATTTATTAAATCAAACGCGATCATGCTATGATTACTATTGCCAAGTGGTCCCAACACCCTTATCTCTTGCACCAGATCTTGTGTTCCACTAAGGACTAAGTCCAAGATGGCTTCCCCTCTTATCTGTTCATGAGCTAGCTGCTCCAAGAAGCAGTCATTTATTTCATGTAGAAACTTTATCTCCCGACCATGTCCTGCCATGACACTGACCCAGTCAATACCAGGGTAATTGAAATCACCCATTATTATTACTGTGCTGTAACTTTTGTTAGCTTCCCTGATTTCTTTGAGCATTTCATCATCCTTTTGTTCATTCTGGCCAGGTGGTCGATAGCACACCCCCACTGCCATCACCTTCCCCTTTTTACATGGAATTTCAATCCATAGAGGCTCTACAGCGTATTTTGTTTCCTGCAAAACTTTAATCCTGTGTGGCTCAATGTCCTCTCCAACATAGAGCGCAACCCCTCCACCAATTTGATCTGCTCTATCATTGCAATATAATTTGTACCCAGGTGTCAGTGTCCCACTGGTTGTCCTCCTTCCATCATGTCTCTGAGCTACCAATCATAAGCTAACTTCTCATTTAGTGCTATGTATTCTAGCTCTCCCATCTTATTTTTTTTAGGCTGCTAGCATTTTGCATACAAGCATTTTAGAGGCTGTATTTTATTCATGTTAATCTGGTTACCGGTAGGCAGGGGTAATTTGGAATCTTTAAGTTCTGTTTGCTCTGTACTTACGGGTATTTGGGTATCTAAGATCTCTTGATAGAGGCCATGCTGGTGGGATAGCATTAATTTAAGACTTGAATGGATAATAACAATAGCAAGTAATCTCCAGGAACAAGGAAGAATGCAGTTTTCACATATGAATGTATTGTCTGTACTGACAGAGCCTGTGCGGGAACACGCTCCAGCGTCCAATTGGAAAGCCTTTGGGAGCAATCCACTGTGTCTGTGCATCTGCCTTCCTGCCTTCATAAGTCCTCTCCTCAGTTGTTCCTTTTCTGCAGAGCCTGAGGCTGTTTTCTATCTGTCACTGCCGAAAAACGCCACTTTTTGGTTTAAATCTGTACTCTTCTTTCTGTTGATGCCTGTACTTTCTCTGACACCAGCCCCAATGTTTCATTTCTATTCAAAATATTTTTCTTTTTTCTGTTTTTCTAATTTTGGTGGAAAAGAGGCCTAAAGAACAGAGCCAGACAGTATGGTTCTCTGTTTGCCCCAGACTCAATTCCAGTGGCTTCCACATTTTTGAGGACATCGGCCTCTTTTGGTTCTCAGGTCTACTCAAAGTCCAAACATAAGACTAAGGCTATGTCATCGGCATCGAAACTCGATACCAATCCTTGAGGTAAGTCCCTTCATAGTCATTGAGATTATTCCGGCTGGAGGATCAGACCTCCAAAGCACAACAGGAGCTCCAGGACGCTTCAGAGTCCTCGACCTCCAGCGAGCTACTGGTTCCATGCTCTGGGACGGTGGCTCAGAGCCCTGTGTGGGATTCCAACCCAGGCATTGGCCTCCTTCCTTGACCAGCACATCCTAGCTATCGAGAGGAGTTTGGCAGCACTCCTGGCAGCCTCAGTACCATCTGTATCGACAGCTCCAGCGGTGCAGGCGTCTGCATACAGCCCATGGCCAAAACCTCTGGAGCTGCTGTCGGACCTCAAACCTGCAAAATCAGAATGCATCCAAATTTCTTATTAGAGCATCTTTCGATGCCTTTGAGTCATCCAGCTGAGCTTCAGCAGTCTGCATCGGTGCTCACAGAAATGGCCTGGCTACAGGCATCTGACCTTGAAGAGTGGGTTCAGCATAAATTGGCCAATATCCCCCTGTTCTGTAGAAAAGCGGTTTGCAAAGGTTTGGAGAGAGAAGGCTGGAGAGATTGAGACAGATGATATCACTCTCAAACGCCTCTCCAGAAAGACGTCAGAACCCTCTAGGAGAAAGACTAGCCTAAAAAAAGGTGTGGGGTTTTTTTTGTGTTTGTTTTTTTAAAGAAGAAAAGATGATATCCTCCTTATCCACCTGCAGCTGCTTACCAACCTCAGCAGGAACAGCAACAGCAGGGCTCTCACCAGCCCAAAAAGCCTAAGATGCCTAAGCCACAACCAGCAGCACAGCCACAGCCAGCCTCTGGTTTTTGACTCCTTCCTAGAGAGCATAGCTACTCTGCCTCTACAGTCCCCCCCACCCCTACACATAGCAGGTAGACTGTTCCTATGCCCACATGTGGCACCTCATCACATCAAAGCAATGGACTCTCAACATCATCCAAAGGGGTTATTATTTATTTATTTTAAAGCTTGTATTATATACCATCCCTTCCAGTGATCAAGGACATTGAACAAAACAGGCTATATTAAACTTTAAACATGGGTATAACATGAGAACTGATGATCATAACATACTGTATATTTATAGAGAACATTTTTACAGAGAACATATTTTAGATTATTTACAGATTGCCTATCTCAGTCTAAATATTTGCCAGTGTGTCTTGGTTTATCTAATGGGTCTGAGATCAACTAAGATATTGAGGGAGATGTGTATAGAAAGGTTTTAGTGTGTAGATTCACAGGAGTTTCACATTTAGGTTGGGTATATATTGTGCTGGTTTGTTGGATTACCAAAGTGTTCGAGAAACAGATGTGTTTTGAGTTCCTTACGGAATATTTGGAGATCTTTGATGGATCTTAAGTTTTCAGGGAGAGCGTTCCAGAGAATAGAAGGTAAAGTAGGAAAAGCCTCCATTGCTTGTGGAATGATTTAGTTTTATGAAATTTGGAGGGGACTCTTGCGATGTTTTGAGTACAACTACTTCTTGTTCTCTCATCGGAGGGAATATTAAACAGAGGAGAGAGAGGATGGGGCTATGTTTCTCAGAAGCTTGAATGTGATCATCAATGATTTGTATTTAATGGGGCTTAAGACTGGTAACCAATGAAGATTGTATAGAAATGGGGTGATGCAATCAGAGTCAGGAGATTGGTAAATTATAGGAGCAGCTACATTCATCTGCTTCATTTCAAAAGCTTGCCCCAACCACCTCCACAAGGGATTATCCCACAAACCCATTGCAGACAAATCTATCAGTCGAGATGTAAATCCTGTTAGCTCAGGGGGCTGTAGAAAGAGTTCCACCCACCCAAGAGGGCAGGGGCTTCTACTCTCCTTACTTTCTTCTCCCAAAGAAAGACAGGAGGGTTCAGGCCCATTCTAGATGTAAGGGACCTAAACAAATTCCTCATTTGTGAAAAATTCAAAATGATTTCCCTCGGTACACTTCTGCCATACCTTCAAAGGAACGATTGTCTATGTTCTGTAGTCATCAAGGAGACATACCCAAATTTGCTGATCCACCCTGAACACAGACAGTATCTGCGTTTTCAGTTCCAGCAAACCCACTAACAATATCAGGTGCTCCCCTTCAGGTTAGTCTCTGCACCCCGAGTGTTTACAAAATGCATGGCGTCTTTGCTGCCTATCTTCATACTTTGGGGGTCTTTGTTTTCCCCTACTTAGATGACTGGCTAATCGGGGGAGAATCCCCACAAGAGGTAAAACCATCTCTTTATCGTACTATCACTGTGCTCCAAGATCTGGGATTGATCCTAAACTTTCCAAATTTGCACCTGGTCTCATCCCAATTGCTCAAATTCATCAGAGCACTTCTGGACACTTATCAGGACAGAGTTTTCCTTCCACAGGATCTCTCTGCCTGCCTCATCAAGCTGGCCAACAGCATAAAGGGTCACAGTGCTGTGACAGCTTGAGAAATGCTGTGCCTTCTGGGGCATATGGCCTCCACAATCCATGTCACCCCTACACCCGCCTGCACATTCGGCAAGCCCAATGGATTCTGTCATCTCAGTGGCCCAAGCAACCGGGTGTGTCTCAGACAAGATCTGCATCACTCCTCCACTTGTCAACTCCTTTCAGTGGTGGTGCTTCCCTCAAAACCTACTCGGAGGGTCACCTTTTCAGATGCCTCCATGTCAATGCACCCTGACAATGGATGCCTCTAAATTTGGGTGAACAGCACAACTGGACAGTCTCACCACACAGGAACAGTGGGCACAAAAGGAATTTTAGTTACAGTTCAACCTCCTGGAGCTACGTGCTCTCACGCATGCCTTTCGGGTTTTTCAACCTCAGCTTTTGGGCAAACAGGTCTTAGTCTGAATGGACAACGAGGTGGCCATGTTCTATGTGAACAAGCAGGGGGAGGGGGGTTGGGGGAACGGATTCCTGTCCCCTTTGCCAGGAAGCCCTTCATCTCTGTTTCTTCTCTATTGCACACTACATCCATTTCAGGGTGGTGTATTTCACAGGTGAACTCGCTCTTTCAGCCATATCTAATGTCCACACAAGTGGACTTTAAATCGAGAAACAGCATCTAGGATCTTTCACATATGGGAGACCCCCAGAATAGATCTGTTTGCCACCCAGGAGAATCCACAACTTCCACTGTTTTACTCAAGGCTTCCCTCCCAGCACAGCCAGGCAATAGATGCCTTCCTACTCCATTGGACTGGACACCATGTATCAAGTACTGGACTGCCCAGGCTTTCAGAAGCCACAACTACCACACCATTCTGTGGTAGTTGAATCGATGATGTGCAGGATAAAGAGTGGCAAGAACCACTCCTCGATACCTCCAGGCAGAGAATCGAGAAGCCTCAATGTCTTTGGACACAATTCCTTCCAAGCTTCAATGTTAGCAAGTAGGATTAAATCCTACACCCTCTACATGGGCATGTTTCTCAAGGAAATTAACTAGGACTGGGAAGAATACCTCTCATTCATCCCTGAAGAGAAAAGACCAGTTTTTCAAACTCTTTTGAAATGTAGCCAAAAAGTATCGAAGTTTAATAGAACTGCCTTTGATGCATTTGAGTCCAGCAACAGGGCCTCTGCAATTGCCATTGGAGCTCAAAGACTAGCATGGCTTCAGACCTGGAACAATGGGTCCAGGACAGACTAGGTAATATTCCCTGTACGGGTGAAAACCTGTTTGGCAAAAATTGGTGTGAGAAAGCTGGAGAGCTTGAGACTGATGACACCACTCTAAAGAGACTCTCCAGGAAGACTGCTGATCCAGCAAAGAAAAAGTCAGCAGCCAAGAGGCCTTTTTACCCCAAGAAGAGGAGATTTTATTCCTCCTACTCTCAGCCTGCGACCTACCAATCTCAACAGAAACAGCAGGGTCCAAGGTAAGCTAAGAAGCCCAAGGGCATCAAGCCACAAAGGCACCAACAGCGCCTAGTTTTTGACTCTTTTCTGGAGAACATTGTCACCTTGCCCCTGCAGATTCCCAATCCTCCCCATATAGCAGGCCAGCTATGCTATTATGCACACTACTGGCACCTCCTCACCACAGAACAGTGGACCCTCCAAATCATCCAGGGAGGCTACCAACATCCAGGGAGGCATCCAGTTAAACTTCCAACAGTATCCCCCCTACTCAACCGCCTCTAAGGGCACTTCTACAGCAGGTGGTGACCATTCTGTTTTCCCAAGAGGCTATAGAGGCTGTTCCATCAGACCAGATTCTCAAGAGGTTCTACTCTCCTTACTTCCTCTTTCACAAGGAGGATACAGACTCATATTAAATCTTAGGGACCTCAACAAGTTCCTGGTCAGAGAAAAGTTCAAAATGATCTCTCTAGCAACTCTCCTACCATACCTGCAGGAACAAGATTGGCTTTGTTCTCTGGACCTCAAAGAGGCCTATACCCATATCCTCATACATCCAGAATACAGGCAGTATCTCTGGTTTTACATTTCAAGGAACCCATTACCAATGCAGGGTTCTCCCCTTCAGCCTCACATCTGCTCCAAGAGTCTTTGCATGGCGGTAGAAAGCTACTTACCTTCGCAAATGGGAATTTTTGTTTTCCCCTACTTGAACAATTGGCTGATAAAGGCAGTTCCTTATCGTTCCTCCAGTTTAATCCTCCACCTCTGGGTAGTGTACCTCTTCCTGCAGCTTGGAGACTGGGCATGTCAAAGTCGTGACATCACTGGATATAGCCTGCTGGTATCTCCCATCAGCCCCCAGTGTGTCCAGTCTCTATGCAGCAGGAGGATGTAGTGAGCCTAGGTGCTGGGCTCACTTGAGAGGCAGATAAGGAGCAGTTAGTCAGGATTTATTTTAATTTTACTGTTCTTAGTCTAATTATTTTGTATTTGGTCAAATTTAGCTCAGTTTATTTAATATACTTTAATATAATGTAATATGATTTACTATCATTTGACTAGAGTTAATTTGATTTCAGGAGCTATCCCTTTAATATAATTATTTCCCGTCTAGCTTCTCTGTTGCTTCACATTGCCCGTTGAGGATCTCTCCCCCAGGACTGTATGGGGGAGAGCTCTGCAACCCAGACCTGCACGCTTCAGTGTGTGCGCCAGCAGCTTCCCTTTGAGTGGGAACATCATTAGGGGGTAATTGTTGCAGCCGCTGAGGCAAGGTCTGCCATGAATGCTGCTCGTGGTAGCGCCGGGCAACATCGTGATTTGAAGGCTGTTCTCTCTGGAGTAACGGCACGATGCGTTTTCAATTTTGGGCTCCACAGTAAAGGCTCTTAGGCTCATATGGGGTTCTTGGTGCGGTTGCCGCAGTGGAAGTGTTTTGGTGCCAAGTGAGCCTGTCGAGGATCGGCGCCATCTTCTCAGGACGGTTTATGCCTCGTGGCAGATGTTGCAGCGGCACATATGAGGACTGAGTAAACCGTGCCACACAGATAAGGGAGAGTCTACTTTCTTTCTTTTAATTGTATACTTCACAATGTTTATTTTTGAGGGATACCTGCATATAACCCATAGCAGGGAAGATTATAAGTTCTTTATTTCTATTCCCTTCTTTTTTATGTGTTCTGGTGTTGTTTCCTGCGCCTTTTTCAGACGCCCGGCTTACTGTTTGTTTTTCTTTTCTTGTCGCGGCCACATTCTCGGTTCTTTTAGAAAACCGCCTGGTCTAGCGAGTCAAATTATTTCCACAGGTTTAATTTAATTTACTTTAAGGTATTGCCTTTTACTTTTAGGACGTACGTTTAAAAAAAAAAAAAAAAGAAATGGGGTATTTCAAAATTAACTCCTGTGTAAGAGTGTGTTGGAAACCTCCTGAAGTAAGTCAGCTTGCTTTGTTCACTGCAAGAAGCTAATGCCTAAATGAGTCAGCTTATACTTGTAGAGTATGTTTTTCTTGGTTGCACCCTTTCAGATACCTATTTATATGTGTAATGCTGACCTCATTTTGGTAAATGGTACAATCAGCACGTGGGGTTGGCATGTTGCTCATTTTTGGGGGTTTTAGGTCTAGCCCACCAATTTATCAGGTTACTACATTACCCTTTGGGGCTAGGGAGAAGAGTTAATGTCACATCCCTTATCATCCGGAGGACTATTATTTACATTTGCTCCTTTTTCTCTTTTGTATGGAGCTGTTGCGGTCTGCATATCATTTGTGTGCAGATCTGCGGCAATGAAATTTTATGATTAAATATATAATAGTTCTCCCTTCCTCTGTTTCACAGATAATGGCACCTTGAATTTTGAATCTGTGTGATCCCTTGGTTGGGATTGGATTAAATATGTTGCCACACGGATACAGTGAAGCACTAGGTTTTCAAGTGCATGTGTGGTGTTAGAGCTATGTCCTACTTCCCCACACCCAAATATTTGGCTGTGGGTGTAAAGTTGATGGAGAAGCAAGGGGTGCAAAAGCATAGGCAACAGATAAGCTTACAAGCAATTTGGCTTAGCTAAGCTCATACCTGCAAAGTAACTAACTTCAGCCATCCAGGTTGAGCTGAAGTCATTTTGATTTTCATATTCTAAACACTATCATCTAGATTCCTCTCTGCTTCTTTTAAGAGCGGAAGTCCAGGAGGGCTTAGCAAACTAAGTTGCTAATTTGCTTGGCTCAAGCCATTTCAATGGTCTAGGATAGGTTGCAATCCTGTAGTACACAGGGTAAATCAAACATAAATACTTACGGGGAGACCAGAGAGGACAGCCTTCCAGTCCGGAAGTGACCGGTTCCTGCTCCGGCGGCCCCGACGTCAGCGGGGGCCTCTTCATAGGCGGAGCAGTGAGTGTGGAGCCCTCGGGAGACCAGAGAGGACAGCCTTCCAGTCCGGAAGTGACCGGTTCCTGCTCCGGCGGCCCCGACGTCAGCGGGGGCCTCTTCATAGGCGGAGCAGTGTGTGTGGAGCCCTCGGGAGACCAGAGAGGACAGCCTTCCAGTCCGGAAGTGACCGGTTCCTGCTCCGGCGGCCCTGACGTCAGCGGGGGCCTCTTCATAAGCTCCGCAAGGTTAGGCGCAGCCGGAGGCGCTAGTCGGGGGCTGCGATCTAAGGGGCTAGATACAAGGGGTGTGTCTGGCCCCTTGGGACCCCCTTGGAGCACCGCAGGAGATCGCAGTACGTGGCATCCGCTAAATGGGGAAGAGAAAAAAGAAAATACCAGCGGAGTCTACAGAACCAACGGTAGGCCCTATGAATAAGCATGTAAAGCCCTTGGTGGGAGCTGATGCCTCGTTAGACCCAGACATTTTAGTTCTGCGCTCGTCCGCTGCGTCTTTGAGCTCTCCGGACCGTTCTCCTCCCTCCCCACCGAAGTACATCTCACCGCCTCTAACCGGTTCTGTGGGGCAGTTTCAACAGAGTACTCCAGCCGATACTGGTGGGAAATTGGAAAGTGTTATGTGAACATCTCCTTCTGGTGTGGCTATTGAGCCACCTGAACAGGTGACTCTGGGCGACATCTGGAAAGTAGTGACTCGAATTGAACACTCCTTAGTTCCCACAGTTAAGCAGCTTTGTAGTTTTTCCTTACAGGTTACTACAAAGTTGTGTGAGTTAGAAGGGCGGTTGGGGGATATGACCACTCAATTATCCAGCTGTGAAAATCAATGTTCTACCTTTTAAGGCTGTTAGTTCATCTAGTATTAATGATAGCCTAATTATCCATCATAGGCTGGAAATGTATGATAATATGTTTCAGGCTAAGAATATTCGACTGTTAAATTTTCCTTGTTGTCTTTTATCTGCTGAGATATTGCTTCGTAAGTATTTTAGGGAAGTTTTGGGCTTGGCTTCGGCCGATTCCATGGCTATCTCTAAAATATATTACTTGACTGGTCAAGGGCTGTCTGTGGGTCCTCCAGGGGATTTTGATGTAGTTCAGGCCCGAGATGGACTTGACCTTACTCAGTTCTTGGAGGACTCACAGGACAACATTGCTTCTCGTGCTACTTTGATTGTAGGTTTTGTCTCTGATCAGGATAAGATGTTAGTTTTTCGTAGTTACTTTAAAAATAAGTCTGCTCTCTTTTGTGGTGCTGGGGTGCAAATTTTCCCTGATGTTTGTCGGGCCACACAAACTAGGCGGAAGGCTTTTTTAGCCCTAAAACCTAGGGTGTTGGCCCTGCCTGCTACTTTTTTTCTTAGATATCCGTGCAAGTGCTTGGTTACCTATCAGGGTTCTAAATTTGTTTTTTTAGACCCAGTTCAGCTGGGTAGTTTTTTGAATGGTAAAGAGGGCTAAGGTAATTGATTGGTCTAGGGTAGGGAACTTGTTAATTGCTGTCTCGTATTTAGAGCTATGCTCTTGCTATTTCTTTTAGATTCATTACTTTAGTACTGTCTCCTCCTTGTTGTGGGCTAGGTATAGAGTGTTTGCTGGATAATTTAGTTATGGTATCTTGTTCTTTTGTAATAACCTTGGTGTTGGGTGATTCTGTAAATGCTCTTGCTTTTCTTTGTACTTGCTTTTTGTAAGTTGTTGAAAATATTATAAATAAAAAAAAAAAAAAAAAAAAAAAACATAAATACTTACAATAATTTATTTCCAGGTACAGGCACATTTTTAGCTCTCCTTGCATGGACTAGGCATATACATGCCAATGCCTGATCTATCACAGGTGGGAGATTTGGTGACATGCAGAGGGAGTTTTCTGGTAAGGAGTCTTCCTCCTAGACAGAGACACCTTGCATTTCTGCAAGTATCTATATTACATTTAAAAAAATTGGGAGAAGGAATCTGCATCTAGCCCTCTTAGAAGAGGATGCTTTACATTGACAGAGTTTGCTTTGGCATGTTTTATTCTCCGGTGGTTGCCTCCCTTAGGCACCCAAAGCAGAAGGGAGTTAAACCCATGCGGACCTGAATAAGTAGAAATCGCACCTAAAAGGTAGCGCGGGGTTTGCCCACTCTGCATCAGGTTCCGAATCAGGCGGCTGCAAACCATTCTCTATCAACAGTCGACAGAAGACGCGGGTGTGTGTCGGTCATTGGATTACCTACTGCAATTGGTAGCGGTGGTGCCAGGGCCACTATCAGGATATGGCGTCGGTCATTCGCCATTTGTTTCGGGAGACCAAAGGAAGACGGATCCATCCATCCAATTTTGGCCTAAAAGGAGTGAATCGTGCCTTTTGGTTACGCACGTCCGGTGGGAAACCTTGCGGTCTGTCATTCTGGAGGTTTTCCAGAACGTCTCTTGACTTCCCGCGATTTCACGAAAGCGTGTGTACATGTTCCAAACCGACCGGATCATCAAAAGTTCCAGGGATTTGCATTTCCTGGGGACAATATCGGTTCCAAGCATTGACCTTTGGTCTGACGTTGGCGCTGGGCTCGTTTACCAAGATGATAGTAGTGATATCAGCAGCACAGCGAAGGGAAGGCATTCTAGTTGATCACTATCTTGTCGTTTGAGTCGTGCGAAGTCACACGCCGAATGTCTGCAGGTTACAGACAAAGTGGTGTAGGTCCAGCAAAGTTTTGATTGGGTAGTCAATACAGCCAAGAGCCATCTGGAGACCTCCCAGGACCTCGAATATTTGGGGGGACATTTCGACACCCAAAGAGGAGCAGTGTGTCCGCTGGGCCGTCCAGTTCAAGTCTTTCGACGGCTGCTGCGTCGGTTCATGTCTGCTCCAGCGTCCTCAGAACGGAGTTACCTTCAGATAAGGGGGAAGAAGGCGGCGACCCTGGAGGTAGTGCCATGGACCAAATTTCTTACGAGGCCATTTCAGAGAGCGCTGCTTCGCCTTTGTTCGCACCAGTCCGACTTGCCCAACGGAAGTCTTTCTTGCCTTTCCTGGTTCCGACATTTGCTTCGGTGGTGGCTGGAGCCGGAATCTCGGAAAGCGGGCATGTACCAAGAACAACCGCAGTGGATTCACTTGTTCACAGCCGCAAGTCGCGGGCTGCGGACTACATTGTGGAGATCTCTACACGCAACGCACTTGGACCGGACGTGAGAGCAGATGGTCAATCATCTAACTAGATCTCCGAGCAGTATTTCTTGCGCTACAGTTGTCTGGTGCGACAGTGACAGGCCGAGCGGTGCAGGGACTATCGGATAACTCCGTGACAGTGATATACATCAATCGGCAAGGCGGAACAGGCAGCGTGGTCATAGAAAAGGAAGCAGAGACGCTGTTCTCTTGGTTAGAACCTCGACTACACGTCATCTTGGTGGCGCACATTGTAGGAAAGGACAATGTGATGGCGGATTTCTTCAGCAGGGCCCGAGTGGATGCCGGGGAATGGAGGCGGCATCCATATGTGTTTAAAAAAAACAATTGTCCGCAGGTGGGGACCGCCGTTGATGGCTCTCAGGGCTACCTTCCAGTAGAGGGTGGAGGGGATCGATGTCCTGATGCAACAGTGGACAACATCAGGTCTCATCTATATCTTCTCCCCGTGGGTGCTCATAGAGTAAGTGAGTCGGCGCGCCAGTCTAGTTTGTCTGCTTGATAGGAGGCCTTGGAGGTTATCTATCGCTGGCTCTGTTCCGACAGTGTCCACTTTGAATGCCCCTGGTTGCTCGGCTTTTGCTTACATTTGGCCATGATGGGGGCAAGTTTAAGGAGGTAAGGTTATTCGGGCAAGGTCATTTGCGTCTTCGAACAAGGAATAAGTACACGGCTCTTGCATTTGTGTGCCTATGGTGTATTTTGAGGACTGTGTCCAAGGTGGCAAGTATGCGCGGATGCAGTTTCCTGGCCTTTAGAGTTGAGTATCTCCAGGAACAAGCAGGAATGAGTCTTCACATATGGGTACGTCAGTACCGACGGAGCCTGCGCGGGAACGCTCCCCAGTGTCCATTCAGAAAGCTTTTGGGAGCATCCCACAGTGCCTGCGTGCTGCCTTCCCAACTGCCTCTCCTCAGTTTTCGTTTTTCCGCGGAGCCGACAGGACGTCCTTCTGTCACCGCAGAAAATTCTTCTTTTATTTTTTAGTTTTCTTGTGGTCGCAGCTGCCTTCCCCGACACCACCGGTACCGCTGGTGTTTCTTTTCTTTTTTCTTCAACTTATTCCTGTTAGGGAATATTTTTCCCTCTTAGTGTCTGACGGGGTTTTTCCCGGCCTGCTAGGCCTACCCCTTTTTTTCCTCATGGAAGCGCCAGCCACTATTCCTAAGAAATGTTCAAACTGTGGCGGTGCAAAACTTATTTTAGACACTCATAATTGGTGTCTACCCTGCTTGGGTCCTGACCATTTTCATCTGGAGTGTCCCTCCTGTAACAGTATAGTGGGAAGAAGTCTTCAGCATCGAGTTCCCCTCGATACACGGTCCCCATTCAACTTCAGGGCACCGACCACCCCTTCTTCACAGGATCAGGTAACCCAAAAACAGTCTGTTAAGACTAGCCAGTCCTCGAGTGGTAGATCTCATGCACAGCATAGAGATGCCTCTGGCCTTGCCCTCAAGAACACACTGGTTTTAAAACCCCGGTGGGAGTCTTTGGCCTCCAAATCCTGTGTGGGGTTTCAAGTTGTTCCTGAGGTTCACCCCTCTCCGAACATACCTGAGCCATGCTCGGTGGTGGCATCCGCTTCGAGCGGTACCGATACCTCGGCATTGGCAATGGTGTTGGATGAAACATTCCTCACCAAGGATCGTAGTCTGGCGTCCTCGGTACCTACGGGACCATTGGATACGCTGCAGACTGATCTTCCAATATCGGTATCGATTCCGGTACCGGTACTGGTACCGACGTCGGTACCCTCTAGATGTGCATCGATAGACTCGCTTCCTTCGATGCAGAGTCTGGAATCGATCTCCAGTCTGGAGGACTAGGTACCGACTCGCCTTGGTACCGACACCGGACGGTACCGAAGGCACGGTTCCGATGATCCATGTTCGGCACTCTCGGTTCTTCCGATACCGCTAGAGCCGTCACCGGCTGGCCTTCTTCCACCGGTATTGGATACGGTACCGGAGACGGTACCGGTATCCATTTTACCATCGCTGTTGGTACCTTCCATGCATCTTTCATCAGGCTCGCTTCCCTCGGTACCGAGTCTGGAATCGATCCCTGGCATGGACGATACGCTACCGACTGTTGTTGGTCCCGACCTCCTACGGTACCGGCAACCATCCTCTAAGGATCCCATACTCCACCCTTTAGGATCTTCTACTCCTCTAAAATTGGATAGATCCCTGGGTGCCAATGCTAGTTCTTCAACAGATCTAGCCTGTCCTCCTCTTCCAAGAGGATTTCCCTCTGGGGATTTTTCTTTTCAAGCTTTTCTGCTGGGTATGGCAATCTCCAGGAACAAGCAGGAATGAGTCTTCACATATGGGTACGTCGGTACCGATGGAGTCTGCGCGGGAACGCTTCCCAGCTTCCAATCAGAAAGCTTTTGGAAGCATCCCACCGCGCCTGCGTGCTGCCTTCCCGCCTTTCCCAACTGTCTCTCCTCAGTTTTCTTTTTCCGCAGAGCCGGCAGGACGTCGTCCTGTCACCGCAGAAAATTCTTCTTTTAATTCTTAGTTTTCTTGTGGTCGCGGCTGTCTTCCCCGACGCCACCGGTACCGCTGGTGTTTCTTTTTTCTTTCTTGTAAAATTTTTTCCCTTTAAGGGCTATATGTTTTTTCTTCTGAGTGTCTTCCGGTTTTTCAGGCCTTCTAGGCCTCTCCATGTCTTCCATGGAACCGCCAGCCACTTTCTCCAAGAAATGCTCAAACTGTGGCGGTACTACTTTATTTTTAGACTCCCTAAATTGGTGTCTAACTTGTTTGGGTCCTGACCTTTTTCCTCCGGAGCCCTCGGGCAACAGTATTGTGAGAAGAGGTTTTCAACATCGAGTTTCCCTTGATATGAGGTTCCCTTCCAACTTCAGGGCACCGACCAGTTGTTCTTCTACACAGGATCAGGTAACCCACAAACAGTCTGTTAAGACTAGCCAACCTTCGAGTGGTAGGTCTCATGCACAGCATGTAGATGGCTCCGGCCTTGCCCTCGAGGGCCCATTGGCTTCAAAACCCCAGCGGGAGTCTCTGGCCTCCAAAGCCTATGCAGGGTTTCAGGTTGTTCCTGGGGTTCACCCCTCACAGAACATACCTGAGCCATGCCCGGTGGTGGCATCCGCTTCGAGCGGTACCGATACCCCGGCATCGGCACTGGTGTTGGACGAAACACTCCTCACCAGGGATCGTCGTCTGGCGTCCTCGGTACCTACAGGACCGGTGGATACGTTCCAGACTGACTTTCCAGTATCGGTACCGGCACCGATACTACCACCGACGTCGGTACCCTCCAGACGCACATCGATAGACTCGCTTCCTTCGATGCCGAGTCTGGAATCGATCTCTAGTCTGGAAGACTGGGTACCGACACGTCTTGGTACCAGCACCTATCGGTACCGGACGCTCGGTACCGAGGGTTACTGCCGAAGGCTTTCGGTTACCTCGGTACCGATTGGGCTGTCACCGCTTGCTGCTCCGATGTCGGCTTCGGTTCCGACAACGGTATCGGTACCGGTATCCACAGTAACATCGTGGCCAGCTCCTTCCATGCTTCTTTCAACAGGGATCGCTCCCTTCTATACCAAGTTTGGAGTCGATACCTGGCATGGACGATGGGGTACTGACTGTCGCTGGTCCTGACCTTCAGTACCAGCGTCCATCCGTTAAGGATCCCATACTGCACCGTGCAGGATCTTATATTCCTATATATTCAGATAGATCCTTCGGTGCCCAGGCTAATTCTTCAGATCTAACCTGTCCAAGGGAGGTTCTCTTTGGAGATCCTTCTTTTCAGAGTTTCCTCCTGGATATGGCAAGATCACTTGCCATTCCTATCCCTGGACATGATCCTACACAAGGCTCTGTTTCTACCAAAGCAAAGGAAAACATAATGCTTTCTTTGCGTCATTCCTTGCAGGATCTTCTTCTAGGAATGTGGGAAGCACCTTTAAGGGTACCCCCACCTTCCAGAGCAACTGATCTCCTATATCAGGTGCCCCCCTCTCCAGGGTTTCAAAAGACTCAACTTCCTCATCATTCCATTGTAGTGGAATCAGCAATGAGGCGGGTGAAGAGTAAGAAAAAGCACTCTTCTTATCCGCCAGGTCGTGAGTCTAAGACACTAGATGCCTTTGGACGTCAAACCTTCCAGACATCCATGCTTTCAGCAAGAATTCTCTCATATATTTTTTATATGAGTCTATCTCTTGAGGAGATCACAAAGAAATTACATCTTTTGACTCCTTTTCTTTCAGAGTCCAAGAGTGCAGACTATTCCTCACTGCTTAGTCATATTCAAAATATTTCTTGGTTTCTTACTCGTGCTTCCCTAGACTCATTTGAGTCTGTTAGCAGGACTTCTGCTATAGCTATAGGGGCACGACGTAGAGCCTGGCTCCAAGCTTCAGACTTAGACAAATGGGCACAACAAAGACTGGGTAATACTCCTTGCACTGGAGAAAATCTCTTCAATAAGGAGTCTTTATGTCAGGTTACTCAGTGGTCCCACTGACTTACCTGTTTCTAAGGGCTGTTCTACGCCTTCTTCTTTCCCAGTAGGTAGGAAATGTCCTACCAAACTTTCTTCCCCTAGGGGGAGAAGGTTTTATCCATCTTCTGCCCATCATACAGATGTTCCCAAACAGGAAAAACATCTCCCTGGTCTGAAGAATCCAAACTCTCACCAGGCTCAGCAAACCCAGCAACCGCAGGGTTTCTGATTAATCATCATCATATTTCTTATGCCTCTTGGGGTTTAGAACCTGCAGTTTGCTTCTTCTCAGTAGAAGCCTCCCACTGCTTTCATTCTAAACTCTAGGCATGGATCTCTTTTCACAAGACATCCACTTTTTTCTCTGTTATACGAGCTCTTAGGATGTTCATGCCTATAGGTCACAGGTTTCTCCTCTTCTTCCTGCCAGGGAAAGAGGTTTAACAACTATCAAACGATAGCTTTTCTGTACTAGCATGAATTTTTCCTTTCTACAGACTTACCACATTGTAAGTCTCCATTCAGCTCTATCTTCTCTACCCTCTTACCAAGCATTTCCTCTGTAAGAGTGGTACTACTACACTGGAGGGCTTCTTCTTCAGCCCCTCTAGTTTTGTCACTATTCCAGTGTGGAGTTTTTCCTCTCTGAGTTAACTCCCTTCTTCACTTTTGCTTTAGGGCAGCTTATCAGACAGGTCCAGAGCTTTCTTACTCCTGCTCTGTCTGTTCTTTCTGTTTTTAAACAAAGTCTTCTGCTGTCTTACTAGCAGCTGCCCATGCAGGAGCTCTAGTGATTGGACCACTGGTTCTTTTCCACAAGCATCCAGGGTTGTTCTCCATGGACATTCTTTCTGGCCTTAGTAGTGACTCCAAGACAGTGGATTCATCTGTCTTGGAAAATCTAATCACTACAGGTTTCTTGAATTGTCTTCCATTCTTGCCATCTCCAATTCCCTTGGGTTTGGCAGCATAGTTGACGTAGGTACTGGCTTTTCCAACAGCCAGTTCTATTCCCTAATTCTCCTGCATCATGCTCTCTGCAACTCTACAGAGAAGCTTTCCACTATGGGCCCTTGCTAGAGAGCATTAGGATTTTCTCTAACAGCTGTCTTAGATGATTGGAAAAGGCTCCCTCAGTCATGCCCTCATGACTGGAAGGGTTCTTCCTACCCTTCTATCTCCTTTTTAAAACAAAGGACATGGGCCTTCTCTTACTTGAAAGATTAAAGAGTTGTTCAATTCCCTGGTGTGGTCCTCTGGATTCCCACCGGGAATATGCTCTTTTTTTCCCTGCAGCTCGTCCTCATGGTATCCTAATCCTTCATGGACAGCGCATATTCAGCTAAAGAACACATGATACCCTTTTTGCCCCTCAAGTAGGTCAACATGGTATCTCATTCCTATGCGTCTTCTGTCCATTTACCATGCTAGAGTTCTGGAAGACTCGAGACTTGCTGCCTGCAGACTGATATTATCCTCTGCTCTTCACGTAACTATCCTGGTTATTTCACTGGCTAGCATTCTTGCAGCAATCTAGTCTGTTCCTTGTCAGGGAGATTTTTCCCCTGACTCCCTCCATCATAACCAGGAGGAATAGATTCTCTATATATCTTCTCAAGTAGGTTCCACCTTCTTGTTAGATGAATCTTTCCTCTCCACATATCCTACGTGAATATACTTCTATAGGCCTATCTCTGTCTGCTTAACTGCAGACACCTATATATAGGCCTATATATTCATATCCATATATATATCTGTATATATCTCTATAGATATATATATCTGTCATTTGTGTGTATATATATATTATGCCCTTCTATATCTCACTATAGATATATTCTTATATGTCTATCTATATATCTATATGTATATATATACATATATATATGTGTGTCTGTCGAGATATTTTATTATAGGTAAATATGTATTCACATACTTATCTGACTGTCTATGCTCATATAGCTATACATATCTCTATATGATTCTGTCAATTGGGCTCTACCCATACCATGCTGTCCAGCATGTTTAGGGTTCTACACACACAACCACTTCCCGTGGTAGTTAACAACTTCTACCATAACCTTAAGGTTTAGGTACCCCTGAAGCTCTCCATCTCCAGTATCTTTCCTAGTTACACCAGTTAGGAAAGACATTGCGGATCTTCAGTTAATCAGCGGATCTAATGCCTCAGACATCTGTCCTTCATTTTGGGATGCAGGGGGTTTTCCATTCCCCTTCTTCCCACAAGGACTAGGCCGGTTTGTCCAAATCGGTCAGCCTTTCCTCTTTTTGCTCCTAAGAGTGAGCCACTCTGCAGCCAAAAGAGTCTAGGCTTTTTTCATAAAGCCTTCCGCTGAAGGCCTACTGTTTTTGTACTACCCCAGTTGATCTCTGGGGTTATCTCTCACCTTTCAGGATTCTGACCTCCACTGTTTTTTCTAACAGGTTTATTACCTCCACTTCAAAGTGGGGTCCTCCTTGAGGTTCCTCTACTGGATCCCCAGTAGATCCCATGAACCTCCATACTTTTCTGCAGTCCTGTTAGGGGAGGTCCATATTGCAGTATTTCCTTTTCAATATATTGATGATGATTGTCATCCACACAAGGACTCCTTGCCTGCAGTCCTATGCTAGGTTGGCTGTCTCTTACAGCACATTTCTGTTCTCAACTCCTACCCTCCATCCTGAGGATGCCTGGCGATATGAGGTGTAGTATGTTCCAGTCTATAACATGCTGGGACTCCAGGCATCTTAGCTTGGGAGTCCCCATATGTGAAGACTCATTCCTGCTTGTTCCTGGAGATAGCACAGTTACTTATCTGTAACAGGTGATCTCTGGGAACAGCAGAAATAAGTCTTCACAACCCCCCACCTCCCCAGGAGTTGTATTTTCTCTATCTCTATCTTTCCCTTCTCTCTCTCTTTGTCTCAGCTTTAAAACTTAACTGAGGAGAGACAGTTGGGAAAGGCGGGAAGGCAGCACGCAGGCATGGTGGGATGCTTCCAAAAGCTTTCTGATTGGAAGCTGGGAAGCGTTCCCGCGCAGACTTCGTCGGTACTGACGTACCCATATGTGAAGACTTATTCCTGCTGTTCCCAGAGATCACCTGTTACAGGTAAGTAACTGTGCTAAATCACTTGCCATTTCTATACCTGGACAGGATCCTACACAAGGGAGTACAGAATCCCTGTATATTCCTGGGAGTGCAAAGGAGAACATCATGCTTCCTTTGCATCAGTCCTTGCAGGATCTCCTCTTACGAATGTGGGAAGCTCCTTTAACGGTACCCCCACCTTCTAGGGCAACTGAACTTCTATATCAGGTGCCCCTTCTCCAGGTTTTCAAAGGACTCAACTTCCTCATCATTCCATTGGTGTAGAATCAGCAATGAGGCGTATTAAGAGTACTAAAAAGCACTCTTCTTATCTGCCAGGTCGTGAGTCTAAGACTTTAGATGCCTTTGGACGCCAAACCTTCCAGGCATCCATGCTTTCAGCAAGAATTCTCATATATTTTCTATATGGGATTATCTCTTGAAGAGGTCACAAAGAAATTACTGTTTTTGACTCTTTTTCTTCAAGAGCCCAAAAGAGCAGACTATTCCTTACTGGTTAGTCATGCTCAAAATATTTCTAGGTTCCTTACTTGTGCTTCCCTAGACTCCTTTGAGTCTGTTAGCAGAACTTCTGCTACAGCTATAGGGGCACGACATAAAGCCTGGCTCCAAGTTTCAGACTTGGACAAATGGGCACAAGAAAGACTGGGAAATACTCCTTGCACTGGAGAAAATCTCTTTAACAAGGAGTCTTTACTCCAAGTTGCTCAGTTAACCACTGACATTCCTGTTTCCAGAGGCTGTTCTACGCCTTCCTCTTTCCCAGTTGGTAGGAAATGTCCTACCAAACTTTCTTTCCCTAGAGGGAAAAAGTTTTATCCATCTTCTGCCCATCATACAGATGTTCCCAAACAGGGGAAGCATCGCCCTGGTCTAAGGGAACCACAACCTCAACAGGTTCAGCAAACCCAGCAGTCGCAAGGTTTCAGATCATCATTACCTCTCTTGGTTGGTGGTTAGAGTTGCAGTCTGCTTCTTTTCACTTGAAGCATCTGCACTAATTTCATCCTAACTTTTCCTGGATCGCTCTTCACGAGACT
Organism: Ichthyophis bannanicus; assembly: GCA_033557465.1. Lineage (NCBI taxonomy): Eukaryota > Metazoa > Chordata > Amphibia > Gymnophiona > Ichthyophiidae > Ichthyophis > Ichthyophis bannanicus. The sequence continues at coordinate 555,253,870 of CM066033.1, forward strand.
TCTTTTTCTTTCACTCTAAGAGTCTTATGATGATCATGCCCATAGTTAACAGGTTTCTCTTCCTCTTCTGGGAAAAGAAGTGACAACTATCAATAAGACAGTTTTTCCCTGTACTAGCATGTATCATCTTACCTTTCAGAGACTTACTGCATAGTCAGTCTCCTTCAACTCTGTCTTACCTTCTTCTTACTACAACATTCGGTTTGTAAGAGTGGCTCTATTACACTGGTAAGCCCCTATGGTCCTCTACCTATTCCACAGGGGGATTCTCCCTTCCAGAGTTGTCTCCCCCTTTATTACCTTAGGGCAGCTCATCAGACAATAGGAAGTCTTACCACTCCTACTATGTCTGTTGTTTCTTTTTCCCAATCTAAAAAAAAAAAAAAAGAGGGGAAAAAGAAAATTTTTTAAGCCACTGGTTCTGTTCACCACACAACCAGGGTTTCTCCTCCACTAGCAATCCTTCTAGCCTCAGTGCTAAACCCCAAACAGGTTATCAACCTTGTTTGGAAACCCTATTATCACAGACTGGTTGGTTAACTTCTATTCTTCACCCCCTTGTCCTTGGCAGAATAGTTAAGTTACCCACTGGCTTTAAACAGTCAGTTTTTCTTCTAACCAGCCTGCAGCATGCTCTCTGCTACTCTACAGAGTAGCTTTGCACTATGGGCCCTTGCTAGAGAGCATTAGTATCTTGCCTAGCAGATATCCCCAGATGGTTAGGAGGGGTTCCCCCAGTCATGTTCTGATGACTGGTAGGTGTTCCCTACCCTTACCATCTCATCTAAATCTCTTTTGAGACATAAGACACAGGCCTTTCATCACGTGACAACCTAAGAATGGCCAATTCCCTGGCTTGGCCCATATCTCCTTTGGACTTCTCGCCAGAGATACTTTTCTTCAGTGGCAGCTCAAGGACGCCTGATACCCATCTGCCCTTATAGGCGGGTTACTATGGTATCTTATTCCACTGGCGCCCTCTATCCATTCACCATACTGCAGTTCTGGAGACATCTGGACTTGCTTCCTGCAGACTGAAGTTATCCTCTGCATTTTTCACGTAGGCCATCCTGGTTATTCAAGAGCTCGATTTCTGAAAGGAATCTAGACTCCTTCTTGTTAGGGAGACCATTCCTCTGACTGTGTCAGTCATAACTAGTGAAAGAAGATTCTCTATTCATCTTATTCAAGCAGGTATCACCCTTCTTGCTACTAGATGAATCTTTCTCTCTCCCCATATTCCTAGGGGGATCTAGTTATATAGGCATCTCTCCATCCACATACCTGGAGACGTGTCTATATGCCTACATAGATATATAGATATATATATAGAGGTATATAGATATATTTATCTGTGTATCTTCTGCCTATGTATATCTCTCTCTCTATATATATGCATATATACCCTATATGTGTATATATTTAGGAATATATATATATATTTATATATTAGGGTGGTCCACTGCCATAGGGGAAAAAATAAAAGTAGGAATTTCTTTGCTCCCTGGCCTGATTCTGGTTTCATTTATGTGGAAAACAATGTGTGCAAAGTTTGAAGCCAATCAAATAATATTTAGGGGTGGCGCAAGGTCCCTATCTATCAGGCCCCTTGATCCCCCCCCAGGGTTCGTCAGACCACTGGGTATTATCCGCTCATAGACGGGGGTATCATGCTTGCCAAGCACTCAATGTGGTCCAGATGCTAGTAAGGACATCTTATGGTGTTGCGAGACAACACCCAGAAGGAACTGGAGTTGCTCTTCTTTTGTAGTGTGTCGGCCGTTGAACTCCTCAATGAGTTTGACCCCTCGCTCAGCCACATCGTTGATCACTGGAAGATTTTTTACTTTCTTCAGACCGTCTTTGAATGATGCATTCTCTTCCCAGTCTTCTGGGTCTGCATTAAGAAAATCACTGTTGATGTCGAGGTGTTTCAGGAAACGGATTGACTTGCGAGTTGCAAAAGATTCAAGTGGTGGAATCATGGAACTTTTCAATTCGACCCGCTTTGGGGGATCTTCGTCTTCGTCATCATCCTCATCGCTTTCATCTGATTCTGCCGGGATCATGGCCGACACTATGGCCTGCTTTGTCGGTGCTGAAACAGCTTCATCGAACAGTGACAGTGCCACAAGCTCCTCTGACACATACCACAGATGCTGTTGCAGTTTTCTCTGGCCGCTCTTCCAACACGGTCATTGTGGTAAGAGTGTAGTTTCTTCAGCATCTCCAAATCTGTTCGAGGAGCAACTGCAGCATCAGGGGCAGAAAACCAGGCTTCCACATGAATCAGGATGGAGAAAATGCTCACATCACGAACACAGGACTCCTCCCGTTGGGTAAGATCTTTGAGTTGTCCTCGGAACATCCAAATCTTGAGACAGTACAAGACTTTTGCCATCCATCTGGCATGATGGAAAGCTCCGGGTTTCTTGAAATTGAAACTAGGAAGATTCCCTCCAAGGCAGACAATCGTTAACTCCAAGAATTCCAGGTAATCATCTCGGTGATTGCCCTGTGCCAACTTGGATTCCGCAAACTTCATGATGCGATCCCTGTCAGGTTGCAGCACCTCCAAGTCTTTTCCAGTTTGATAGTTGGACTTGTCAAGGGAACCCCAATTCTTTTGGAACCGGCGAAAGAGTTGGACATCGGGACCCGATGAAGCTCCAGAGCATATAGAGAATACTGCACCAAGAATTATTTCGTAAATGTGATGGCGGCATGCCAAATGAAGGACTGTGCGACGGAGTCTCTGTTCTAGAAGAATGCACGCTCCTGATCGACATCCCGTGTTCGATGCAGTTGTATCAAAGCAGAAGCCTGCAACCTTTTCATCCAAACACCATTCCTGTAACAGTTCATAAACTGCTGCAGCTTGATTCTCGCCCGTTCCTGATGTCAGTTTTGGTACACCAAGAAGTTGTGTTTCTCCAGTGGAGACAGCCGTTATCAAAACTGGAAGGCGGTCAACGGATGTGGTTGAACAGAGGAGAGATGGTAATAACTTGCTATCCCAATGCACAATGCATGTTTTGCCTTCGGCTTTGAATGCGTTGTGCAGGTCCGTCCATTGTTGCTGATGGTGCTTTTCTCTATGGCGCTTGACGCTGGAGCGGCTGATATTGAGCTCCCCAGGATAATGTCCCAGACTTCTGGCAGTTTCAGCTACCACAAACAGAGCATTGCAATCCGTTGTCCCTGTCCGATCCAGGGCTGCTGTAAGCTCTGGGGTCCAGACATTGTTAGGTCGAAACTGCTTCGTTTGTGGAGTTGCTTTCTTCTGTCTGTTATCTGAATCCGCAGATGTCGACGAGTTTTCACCTGACTTTGCTGAGGAAGAAGATCCTTCCAGCTGAACTTGGCTTGTAGTTGCCTCGGCTTCGGCAACATGTTTTTGTCTGCGCCTTTTCAGTTCTTCTTCTTGCTGTTGCGATCTTGCTTCCGTGTTGGCCAGTTTCTTGTCCATCGTGCACATTGAGCCGCGGCGCCCTGGTTCTCGTTGCGCTATTAAGAATTCTTTGTCTTCTTGAATATGAATTAAAGAAATTGCATTGGCATGCGCCACATCAAATAGGTTTTTCATTGCAACCTGGAATTCTTTTTCATTTGCCTCTTGTTTCCCTCCTCTCCCTTTGTTTTTCTTCAAATGTTTCCACTGATTGAACAATTTCTTTACTTTTTCTTGAATTTTGTCATTTCTTTGAACAGGAAGCCTGGCCGTTTCCCAGTAAGCTTCTACTTCACTTGTTACAATAGATGCACTTTCACTAACGCCTTTGTTTAATGTCATATGGTGATGTAAAAATACACTTAACACTTGCTCCTTGCTGGGGAGCTTGGCCCCCAGAATTGTGGTGGACGTTTCTTCAATGAGATAAAAACCACGTTTTTTCGCCATCTGAAAAGAATAAAGATACAAAGATAATAGTACAATGTCTTTGCCACCTCTCAGAGACGAGATTAGTTCAAATATGATGCAATCAAATGTAATCAGCGTGGAACTGAGTGGATGATACAAGATGATGCAACATTTCGTCATCTGCTCCCAGGGGGAAATCTCAAGACTTGTTGAGCCACCCCTAAATATTATTTGATTGGCTTCAAACTTTGTACACAGTGTTTTCTACCTAAATGGAACCAGAATCAGGCCAGGGAGCAAAGGAACTCAGGAATTCATTTTTATGGACCACCCTAATATATATATATATATATATATGTATCTGTTGAGAGATATCTTTTAGGTAGATATGTATCCACATACTTATCTATCTGTCTGTTAGGTTCAGATATCCATATATTCCTATATGACCCTGACTGATGGGCACTACCCCTATCAATGCTGTGCCAGCATGCTTAGGGTTCTACACATGCAACCACTCCCTGTGGTAATTAGCAAATTTTTTTCTTACCATAACCTTTCAGGGTTAGGTACCTCTGAAGCTCTCCATGTACCTTTTTTCTTTCCTAATTGACCCCATTTAGGAAAGACATTGCGGAACTTCAGTTAATCTAAAGCTGAACGCTTCCTAAGTCTGTCCTTACTTTCTTATCAGATACAGGGGTCTCCATACCCTTTCTCTCCTACATGGACTAATTCCATTGCCAGTCCAGATGGGTCAGACTCATTTTCCTTTTGGTCCTAGGATTGTACTGTTCTTGGGCCAAAAGAGCTTAAGCTTTGTCTAATAGTGCCTTCTGCGTTTTCCGCTGAAGCCCTACCTCTTTATACTACCCCAGTTTCCCCTGGGGCTATTTCTGACCTCCACTTGTTTGTTCTACAGTTATTACCTCTACTTCTCAGTGAGGTACTCCTTGAGGATCTTCTACTGGCTCTTCTAACAGACCATATGAGCCTCAATAGACTTTTTACAATGCCACCAAGGGAGGCCCATATTAGAATATTGCACTCAATATTTTACTACTAAATGCCCTCTATACAGGGTCTTCCTCTATAGAAGTCCTGTTCTAGTCCAGCTGTTCCACAGCACCTTTTCTGTAATTCAACTCCTACCCTCCATCCCTAGGATGCCTGAGGTTCTGAGGAGTAGCATGGCTCTTTCTAGATTCGCAACATGCTAGGACTCCCTCTGGGCATCTCAGCTTGGGAGTCCCCATATGTGAAGACTCATTCCTGCTTGTTCCTGGAGATAGCACAGTTACTTACCTGTAACAGGTGATCTCTGGGAACAGCAGGAATAAGTCTTCACAACCCACCCACCTTCCCTAGGAGTTGCATTTCTCTATCTTTCCCTTCCTTGCTCTCTCTCTTTGCCTCAGCTTTAAAACTTAACTGAGGAGAGGCAGTTGGGAAGGCGGGAAGGCAGCACGCAGGCGCTGTGGGATGCTCCCAAAAGCTTTCTGATTGGATGCTGGGGAGCGTTCCCGCGCAGGCTCCGTCGGTACTGACGTACCCATATGTGAAGACTTATTCCTGCTGTTCCCAGAGATCACCTGTTACAGGTAAGTAACTGTGCTTTCCTGCACGATGGATTTGATAAGGGACTGGCAGCCAGTTCTTTAAATGTTCAGGTAGCAGCTCTGTCTTGCTATAGAGGCAAAGTTCAGGGGCTGGCCCTGGGATCTCACGCAGATGAGTTGCGTATCTTAAAGCAGTATCAAGGCTGCGGGCGTTAAGTAGAATATTGGTTCCACCATGGAATCTCAACGTGGTTTTAGGGCTATTAGAATAGGAAACCTTTTGAGCCGTTACTCCAGGCATCTGCTAAGGATTTAGCTTTAAAGACAGTGTTTTTGGTAGACTTCTGCTCGGTGTGGTAAATTTTGGAATTGCAGTACCTGTCAGGTGGAGAACTCTTTCTGTTCTTCCGGTGAAAGGGGTGGCGCTGCGATTAGTTCTTTCATTTTGACCAAAGGTGTTTTTTTCAGTTTCCTAAATCAAACTATTGCTCTTCTAGCTCTAGGTTCGGTGGAGGGGAGCGTCTTGGACCATAGTTTGCGCCCCTTGGACATAGAGAGAGTGCTGCGGCAGTATTTTAAGAGTTTCAGAATCTCCGCAGTTAACGACAGTCTAATTTTCCTAGTCGGGGGTTTCCGCAAAGGGGAAGCGGCAGCAAAGGCATCCATCGCCAGAGGAATGGAAGAGACAAGGGCGTGAGCCTATATGTTGCTAGGCTGTCCAGTACCAGTGGGCTTACGAGTTCACTCTAGGGGAGCACAAACGACATCCTGACCGGAATACAGTTTGGTTACGATAGTAGCATTTTGTGGACCGGTCACCTGGTCGTCTTTCTTTTCGTACTTACAGTAGCTTTCACCACCTGGATGTTCTGGCAGCGAGCGATGTCTGTTTCGGCTTGGCGGAGTAGCAGTCCAGGCGGAAAGGTCCCTCCCAATAATTACTGCTCTGATACATCCCAGAGGTGGAGGACTAAACTGGAGGAACGATATTACACTTACCTGGTAATTGTAGTTCCTTTAGGAACTCCAGTTTAGTCCTCATTCCCGCCTGGGGGGTGATTTCTTCAGAGTTTATTTTCAGACGGAGTGGAGCATCAATTTCAAGGAGTGGAGAGATCCTTTCAGACTCTGGATCGCAGTGAGTATTCCTCTCTGATCTGTTTCTTCCTTCTCTCTTATTTAAGTGAGGGGGTGGCACAGGAAAAGTGATAAAATAAGAGTGTATGGAATATGTTTTTTGCACCACTGTATATAGCCCACTCTGTACATAGCTCACACCAATCTAGCACACAATACAACACTCACTCAATTTCACCCTCACTGCATGTATAACACACTCACTTTACCCGATTGTTTGCTGTGATACCACCTTGATTATTAAGATAAGGCGGTTTAGAAATACAGTTAAATAAATAAATAAGAGACGTGAACATAAAAAAAAAAAGAATACTAAAGTTAAAAAGGTCCCTCAGATTGAGGAATGGATAGTTAGTTTAAATTTATGGTTTAACTGCTTATTTGTTGTTCCTTTGAGTTTGCTTTGTCAATAGTACACTGGGGGCTGATGGGAGATACCAGCAGCCTTTATCCAGTGATGTCATGACTTTGACATGCCCAGTCTCCAAGCTGCAGGAGGAGGTATACTACCCAGAGGTGGAGGACTAAACTGGAGTTCCTAAAGGAACTACAATTACCCAGGTAAGTGTAATATCTATATTCTCCAGGAGCACTCTGCACTTCACTTCAGCAAACCTTTGCAGTTTTACAACACCTGGGATTCATTGTAAATTTCCCAAAATCCCATCTTTCACCAACGCAAAGGCTGTTCATAGGTGCAGTGCTAGACACCCAACAAACCAGAGCCTTCCAGAAGACCAAATGAACTGCCTTGTGCGCCTAGCCACCCACATGCGGCAAAGAAAAACCTTAACAGCTCAGGACTTCCCGTGACTCTTTGGCCACATGGCATCCACAGTGCATGTGGTTCCATATGCAAGACTGCATATGCACCTAGCACAGTGGACGTTATCCTCCCAGTGGACTCAAGCCACAGGACACTTACGGGATCTGATCCAACTAACCCACCCCCTGGCCCAGTCCCTAATCTGGTGGTGTACCCTCAAATCTCCTTGTAGGGTCACCTTTTCAGATGCTTCAACCTCAACACACCCTCACCATGGATGCATCCAAACTTGGGTGGGAGCCCATCTGGATTCTATCTCCATATAGGGCCTGTGGGCAACTCGGGAATCAGTTCTGCAGATTAACCTCTAGAACTTAAGGCAATCACAAACGCCCTCCAACACCCCCTCCACGATTCTCAGCTGCTGATCAGAACAGACAACCGGATGGCAATGTTCTACATGGACAAGCAGGGAGGGATGGGTTCTCTTTCCTTCTGTGAGGAGGCCTGTCGTCTTTGGAAATTTGCAGTCTCCCACCACATTCACCTCCGAGCGATGTATCTGCCGGAAGACCTCAATTACCTGGCAGACAAGCTGAGTCGGATCCTCCACCTACACGAGTGGACTCTCAATCCGCATGTTGTAGCTCTGATCTTCCAGAGATGGGGAATCCTGTCCATCAATCTATTTGCCACCCCCACAACAGACAACACCCTCTCTTCTGTTCCCGAGTACCTCCAAACTCAGTCAGGCACCGGATGCCTTCTTCCTTCACTGGGGTCAGGGTCTGCTGTATGCCTTCCTCCCACACCTCTGATCCCAAAGACCCTCTTCAACTGCAAACAGACAGAGGCAAGCTGATTCTCATAACACAGACTCAGCAACCTGGCATTCTGTCCCAGGACAATAGAATACAGTGGATGCGCCACCAAGGCCTGTAGTTCACACGCCTAGCTGAGGTCAGGGCAAAGAAGAATATGACCTTCCAAGACAAGTACCGCAGAGTAGTAGCCATAGCTCAAATGGTAGTTTGAGGAGCTGTGCCAAGATGGCATTAAGATCCCAAGCCACAGGAGGAGAATAGAATTGTCCTGCATCCCAACCTACTCTCTCTCCGCCTGACAGCATATCGACCTTCCTCAAGCAGTGAAGGATATTCTCCTAGCTTCCAGGAAACCATCCACCAGATGAGCATACTCCTTCAAGTGGTGCAGATTTACGTCATGGTGCTCGGATGGGAATCTAAATCCCTTTAACGCACCAATAGCTTTGTTTCTTCAATATCTGCTTCATCAGTCCTCCAAACTCAAAACCAATTCGGTACACCTTAGTGCCTTCACAGCTTTTAACAAGCCAGTTGATGGTCAGCCCATCTCCTTACATCCACTAGTGGCATATTTTATGATATAGGTCTCCTCCTCTCCAAGCCACCCCTCAAACCTCCTCCTGTGGCTTGGGATCTTAATGCCATCTTGGCACAGCTTCTCAAACTACCATTTGAGCTATGGCTACTAATCTGCGGTACTTGTCTTGGAAGGTCATATTCCTCTTTGCCCTGACCTCAGCTAGGCGTGTGAACTACAGGCTTTGGCGCATCCACTGTATACCAGGTTCCACCATAAGATCGTCCTTCAGACATACACCTAAGATCTCTACACCATCAAAAAATCCCTACATAAGCTTGAAAAAAAATGGAGAACCACTAAAACCTCAGAAAATAAATAACAATACATTATAATCTTAAACACATATAAGGATGCAATCCACAATGCAAAAAAACCCCACCATACCACCATACTAAATAAGGCTATTAATCGGCCTAGAGAACTTTACGATATAGTAAAGTCCCCAACCAAATCCCACACAAACCCAATGAACTGCCCAGATATTTGCACCCAATCCGTAGCAAAATAACTGGCTCCAAAACTCTCCAGTACTGAGCCTCGGCAACCTGCTAACTCTTGGCACTCTTTCTATCTCATTAAGGAGAAGAAGCTCTTAGAAACCATCACAAAAATTAACACCACAACCTTCCAACTAGACCCATGTCCAGTATCCTGGATAAAAGCAGTCAAAACTGAACTAGCACCGGTGATTCTAAACATAGTAAATAAATCACTCCTTCATGGCATACTGCCTGAACCTCTTAAACCTTCCATCATTCGCCCATTACTAAAAAACAAGACCCTTAACAGAAACGAGCCATCCTCATATAGACCCATAGCCAGTATCCCCTTCATAGCAAAGATCATTGAAAAAGTAGTCCCATTGCAACTCCAAGACTATATAGACACTAATACCCCACTTAACACTCATCAGTATGGTTTCCGTCCTTACCACGGAGTAGAAACCCTACTCCTGGCCTTATTCGACACGCTTATCTGCGGGCTAGATAACACAAACCAAGCTTTTATCATGGACTTTCTGGACGTCTCATCTTCATTTGACAATGTTGACCATACTATCCTATTGCATAGATTAGCACACCTAGGCATTTCTTGGAACTGTTCTGAAATGGTTTCAGTCCTACATTTCAAACCGTTCCCTATATGTCAAAATTAATCAAGAGTCCTCCTCCACCTTCTCGCAAGAACAAGGAATACCCCAGGGTTCTACCCTCTCAGCCTTACTGTTTAATTTATATCTACAACCGATCTGTGACATATTCACTAAACATAAATTAAACTTTCACATCTACACAGATGATATAATGGTTTATGCCCCGATTGACATAAAAACCCCACAATTTAACATCACTGACTGTATATATGAAGCAGAATTATGGCTCAACAAGAACAATCTACAAATTAACTTAAAAAAAACAGAGATCCTACTCACCACAAGAAACCAAAACTATACTCCCACTACTCTTAAACTACATAATATCGATCTGCCAATCAAAAATGAAGTAAAATACCTGAGTATTGTTATTGATAGAGCACTCAACATGACATTCCAAATCAAATCTATTGCTAGATCAGTTCTCTACAAATTAAAAAAAATATTCAACATCTCAGGCCAATCCTAGACCCTCATGATTTTAGAACTATAGTCCAGGCTTTAGTAAATCCTCATCTGGATTTTTGTAATAGCATTCTACAAGGTCTCCCAAAAAAGTCTATTCACGCACTCCAACTTGTCCAAAACGTCTCTGCTAGGATTATAACCAAGGCTAGCCTAGCTGAACACATTACACCTAGCTTATACAACCTCCACCGGCTTCCAACAGCTTACAGAATAAAGTATAAGCAAATAATCACAGCTTTCAAACTACACAATGGCATTTCCCCTTCCTACCTCTCCACCCTTTTACAACCCCAAACTGACAACAGACACAGGAGGAAAAACGCACAAAACTTACTGACAATTCCTACCTCTATATGGAAAACTAAACAGTTCACAAGCAATAGAGCGTTCAGATTTACAGCCCCCACACTATGGAACGCTCTACCACCTGATCAGCTTAGAGCAACCAAAGACCACCTAACATTCCATAAGGAATTAAAAACCCTCCTGTTCTCAGAATATTACAACACATCATCCCCCAACAATACTAACAATTTATCTACCTCACAATACGCCACTCAGATATCATAATCCCTCCCCTTTGAAACATTTATCTCATGTAATTAGCTAAGAAACAGTTTCCACTATACCTTTCTTTAAGAGTATACTGGGATGTACATAGTTCTGGATTCATCTATTATGTATATAATTTGTTTTAACTAGTTCTTTAGTTCCAACTTTGTTAAGCTGTTCAATGTTCTATGTATCTTCATGTTATTGTTCAATGTAAACCGCCCCTGATTGCTGGAAGGAGTGATATAAAAGAGCTGTTCAATAAATTAAATAAAAAATAAATACCCCCACTTCCTACCGAAAGTGGTCTCGCCTATCTCCAGGAACAAGCAGGAATGAGTCTTCACATATGGGTACGTCGGTACCGACGGAGTCTGCGCGGGAACGCTTCCCAGCGTCCAATCAAAGAGCTTTTGGAAGAATCCCACCACGCCTGCGTGCTGCCTTCCCGCCTTTCCCAACTGCCTCTCCTCAGTTTTCGTTTTCCGCGGAGCCGGCAGGACGTCCTCCTGTCACCGCAGAAAATTCTTGTTTTATTTCTTTAGTTTTCTTGTGGTCGCGGCTGTCTTCCCGACGCCACCGGTACCGCCGGTGTTTTCTTGTAAAATCTTCCTTTTTCAAGGGATATTTTTTCTTCATAGTGTCCCACGGTTTCTTAGGCCTTTTAGGCCTCTTCTTTTTCCTTCATGGAACCGCCAGCCACTTTCTCCAAGAAATGTTCAAACTGTGGCGGTACAACTTTATTTTTAGACCCTCGAAGTCGATGTCTAACCTGCTTGGGTCCTGACAATAGTTTGGTGAGAAGGGGTCTTCAACATCGAGGTTCCCTCGATACACGGTTTCCCTCCAACTTCGGGGCACCGTCCCCTGCTTCTTCTACACAGGATCAGGTAACCCACAAACAGTCTGTTAAGACTAGCCAGCCCTCAAGTGGTAGGTCTCATGCACAGCATGTAGACTGCTCCGGCCTTGCCCTCGAGGGCCCACTGGCTTCAAAACCCCGGCGGGAGTCTTCGGTCTCCAAAGCCTTTCAGGAGTTTCAGGTTGTTCCTGGGGTTCACCCCTCACAGAACATACCTGAGCCGTGTCTGGTGGTGGCATCCGCTTCGAGCAGTACCGATACCCCGGCATCGGCACTGGTGTTGGATGAAACACTCCCCACCAGGGATGGTCATCTGGCGTCCTCGGTGCCTTCGGGACCCGTGGATACTCTCCAGACTTTCCATTATCGGTACCAGCACCGATACTACCACCGATGTCGGTACCCTCCAGACGTGCATCAATAGCCTCGCTTCCTTCGATGCCGAGTCTGGAATCGATCTCCAGTTTGGAGGACTGGGTACCGACTCGCCTTGATACTGGCTCTCGGTGGTACCGAAGGCTCTGTTCCGATGATTCGGATCCGCAACTCTCGGTTCCCCTGAGGCCGATTGGGTTGCCACTGGTTGGCCTTCATCCACCGGTATCAGACACGGTACCGAAGTCGGTACCGATGTCCTCCTTACCCTTATGGTCGGTGCCTTCCATGCTTCGCTTATCAGGCTCTCTGCCCTCGATGCCGAGTTTAGAATCGATCTCTAGTCTGGAAGACTGGGTACCAATACGCTTTGGTACCGACACCGATCGATACCGGTGGCTCGGTACCGAGGATACCGGCCGGAGGTTTTCGGTTACCTCGGTACCGATTGAACTGTCACCGATAACTGCTCCGATGTCTGTCGGGCTCGACTCCGACATCGGTACCGGTATCCACAGTATCAGCGTGGCCAACTCCTGCCATGCTTTTTTCAACAGGATCGCTCCCTTCTATACCAAGCTTGGAGTCGATACCTGGCATGGACAATGTGGTAATGATGGTCGCTGCTCCTGACAGCCAGTACCGGCGACCATCCCTTAAGCATTCCACACTGCACCATGCAGGATCTTCTATTCCTATATATTTGGATAGCTCTGTCGGTGCTCAGGCTAGTTCTTCAGATCTAACCTGTCTGAGGGAGATTCCTGTTGGGGATCCCTCTTTTCAGAGTTTCCTCCTGGATATAGCAAGATCTCTTGCCATTCCTATCCCAGGACATGATCCTGTACAAGGCTCTGTTTCTACCAAAGCAAAGGAGAACATAATGCTTCCTTTGCATCATTCCTTGCAGGATCTCCTTCTAGGAATGTGGGAAACACCTTTAAGGGTACCCCCACCTTCCAGAGCAACTGATCTCTTATATCAGGTGCCCCCCTCTCCAGGGTATCAAAAGACTCAACTTCCTCATCATTCCACAGTAGTGGAATCAGCAGTGAGGCGGATAAAGAGTAAGAAAAAGCACTCTTCTTATCCGCCAGGTCGTGAGTCTAAAACACTAGATACCTTTGGACGTCAAACCTTCCAGACATCTATGCTTTCTGCAAGAATTCTCTCATATTTTTTATATGAGTCTGTCTCTTGAGGTCACAAAGCAATTACATCTTTTATCTTTATCTTTATTTGCACAATTTGATGAACCGCCCAGGCCGAAGCATCAGGGCGGTGTACAATACAAAAAGCAGGCTACTGGAAACAAAGCCAGAAAAGAACGCCAAAAACCGATAGGATAGGAAAGAGCAGAGAAAAGATAGAAAGGGGAAAGAGCCCAAGAGGGGCAAGAGGGGGACAATAGGGCGGGAGGAGGAAAGAGAAAAAGGAAGGGAGACGAGGAACGGACAGGCAAGGGAATAATCATGGAGGGTGGGGGGGGGGGGACCAGGGGACTCCTTCTCTTCCAGAGTCCAAGAGTGCAGGCTATTCTTCACTGCTTAAGCATCTCCAGAGTATCTCTTGCTTTCTTACTCGTGCTTCTCTAGACTCTTTTGAGTCTGCTAGCAGGATTTCTGCTATATCTATAGGGGCACGACATAGAGCCTGGCTCCAGGCTTCAGACTTAGACAAATGGGAACAGCAAAGACTGGGACATACTCCTTGTACTGGAGACAATCTTTTCAACAAGGAGTCTTTAAGTCAGGTTACTCAGTTGTCCACTGACTTACCTGTTCCTAAGGGCTGTTCTGCACCTTCTTCTGTCCCAGTAGGTAGGAAATGTCCTGCCAAACCTTCTTCCCATAGGAGAAGAAGGTTTTATGCATCATCTGCCCATCATGCAGATGTTCCCAAACAGGGGAAGCATCGTCCTGGTCTGCAGAATTCAACCTCTCACCAGGCTCAGCAAACCCAGCAATTGCAGGGTTTCTGATCAATCTTCATCAGATGCTTGTGACTCTGGGGGTTAGAATCTGCAGTTGCTTCTTCTCAATAGAGGCAATCCACTGCTCTCATTCTAAACCCTACACATGGATCTCTTCCCAAAAGACATCCATTTTTTCTATGTTCTATGAGCTGTCAGGATGTTCATGCCTATAGGGCATAGGGTTGTCCTCTTCTTCCTGCTAGGGAAGAGGTCTAACCACTATCAAATGATAGTTCCTGTGCCAGCATGTCTTTTTTCCTTTCTATAGACTCACTACTTTGTAAGTCTTCTTCAGCTCCATTCTCTTTACCTTCTTACCAAGCTGTAAGAGCGGTATTGCTTCACTGGAGGGCTTTTTCTTCAGCCTCTCTAGTTTTGTTACTTTTCCAGTGCGGAGTTCTCTTCTCTGAGTTGACTCCTCTTTTTCAATCTTGCTTTGAAGCAGTTCATCAGACATGTCCAGAGTTTTCTACTCCTGTTCTGTCTGTTCTTTCTGTTTTTAAACAGTAACATTCTTTCTGCTGTCTGGCAAGCAGCTGCCAATGCAGGAGCCTTAATGTTTGGACCACTGGTTCTTGTCCACCAGCAACCAGATTTGTCCTCCACTAACATTCTCTCTGGTCTTAGTAGTGGCTCCAAGTCAGTGCTGTCATCTGTCTTGGAAATTTTTTCACTACAAGTTTGTTGGATTGTCTTCTCTTTCTGCCATCTCCATTCCCCTGGGTTTGGCAGCATAGTTGACATAGGTACTGGCTCTCCAGTAGCCAGTTCTATCTCCTCATTCTCCTGCATCATGCTCTCTGCAATCCTACAGAGAAGCTCTCCACTATGGGCCCTTGCTAGAGAGCATGGGGTTTTTTTCTCCAACAGCTGTCCTAGATGGCTGGAAAAGGCTTTTTCAGTCATGTCTCCCATGACTAGAAAAGATCTCCTTTTTAATATAAAGGACATAGGCCTTCTCTTACGTGAAAGCTTAAGGAGTTGCCAATTCCCTGTTTTGGTCCATAGTATTTCCAATCGGGAATATGCTTTTCTCCTTGCAGCTCATCCTCATGGTAAGAACGCATGATACCTTTTTTGCCCTTAAGCAGGTCAGCATGGTATCTCATTTTTATGCGTCTTCTGTTCACTTACCATGCTAGAGTTCTAGAATACTCGGGACTTGCTGGCTGCAGACTGATATCATCCTCTGCTTTTCACGTAACCTTCCTGGTTATTTCACTACCTAGCATCCCTGTAGCTCATAACCAGTGGGAACAGATTCTCTATATATCTTCTCAAGTAGGTTCCACCTTCTTGTTATTAGATGAATCTTTCCTCTCCACATTTTCCTATGTGAATACCGTTCTGTAGGCATATCTCTGTCTGTTTCATTGCAGACACCCATATAGAGGCCTATATATTCATATCTGTAGCATACATCTTACAGATGTCTGTCTATCTTTGTGTGTATTTTATGCCCTTCATATCTCACTATAGATATATTCTCATATATCTGTCTATCTATATGATATATATATATGTATATATATCTATATATATGTATCTGTCGAGATATTTACTATCGGTAGATAGGTATCCTGCTTTTATCTACCTGACTGTCCAGGCTCATATAGCTATGGGCTTTACCCATACCTATGCTATCCAGCATGTTTGGGGTTCCACACTCACAACCACCTTTGTGGTAGTTAACAACTTCCACCATAACCTTAAGGTTTAGGTACCTCTGAAGCTCTCCATGTTCCAGTATCTCTCCTAGCTGACCCCAGTTAGGAGAGACATTGCGGATCTTCAGCTAATCACAGGCTCTAACGCCTCAGGCGTTTGTCCTTTCCTTTGGGATAAAAGGGGTTTCCATACCTTTTCCTCCCACAAGGACTGTGCCTGTTTGTACAATCCGGTCGGCCTTCTCTTTTTGCTCCCAAGGGTGAGCCACTCTGTCGCCAAAAGAGTTTGGCTTTTATCATAAAGCCTTCTGCTGAAGGCCCACCGTTTTTGGTACTACCCCAGTTCTCACCGGGGTTCCCTCTTATCTTTCAGGAATCTGACCTGCACTCTTTTTTCCTACAGGTTTATTACCTCCATTTCACAGTGAGGTCATCCTTGAGGTTCCTCTACTGGGTTCCCCAATAGATCCCATGAACCTCCTTACTGCTGTGTAATCCTGTTAGGGGAGGTCCATATTGCAATATTCCTTCAATATCATTGATGATAATTATCATCCACACATGGACGCCTTCTCTGCAGTCCTATGCTAGGTTAGCTGTTCCACAGCACCTTTCTTTCTTCAACTCCTACCCTCCATCC
The DNA here is from genome assembly GCA_033557465.1 of Ichthyophis bannanicus. NCBI lineage: Eukaryota > Metazoa > Chordata > Amphibia > Gymnophiona > Ichthyophiidae > Ichthyophis > Ichthyophis bannanicus. The sequence continues at coordinate 555,270,293 of CM066033.1, forward strand.
TCAGGATGCCTGGTGTTGTGCGGGATAGCATGTTCCAACCTATAACATGCTGGGACTCCAGGCATCTTAGCTTGGGAGTCCCCATATGTGAAGACTCATTCCTGCTTGTTCCTGGAGATAGCACAGTTACTTACCTGTAACAGGTGATCTCTGGGAACAGCAGGAATAAGTCTTCACAACCCACCCACCTCCCCAGGAGTTGTATCTCTATCTATTTTTCCTTTCCTCTCTCTCTCTCTTTGTCTCGGCTTTAAAACTTAACTGAGGAGAGGCAGTTGGGAAAGGCGGGAAGGCAGCACGCAGGCGTGGTGGGATGCTTCCAAAAGCTCTTTGATTGGACTCTGGGAAGCGTTCCCGCGCAGACTCCGTGGGTACCGACGTACCCATATGTGAAGACTAATTCCTGCTGTTCCCAGAGATCACCTGTTACAGGTAAGTAACTGTGCTTTCCATATCAATCAATCCATGATCCTTCCAGTCTTCTTTCCAAGACCACATTCTTCTCGTGCAGAAGCAACTATGCACACCCTTGACTGTAAACGAGCCCTAGCCTTCTGTCTCCAAAAACACAGGATCTCTGCAAATCCTCACAATTATTAGTTTCCTTTGACCCTCACCCGCTCAGGTCTTGTGTTGAAATGAACACACTCTCCAGATGGATAGCAGACTGTATCTCCTTAGCTTACAATCAAACAGGCCTCACTCTTACAGGCCATGTCACTACTTATAATATCAGAGCCATGGCAACTTTTATTGCCAACCTATGCTTTGTCGCTATTGGTGAAATCTGTAGGGCAACTATCTGGTCTTCCATACATACCTTTGCCGCCCATTATTGCTTGGACACAGACTCCCACCGGGATGCCGCCTTCAGACAGACAGTCCTCCATCTATTTGGTACATAGCTACAACACCTCCCCTGTCACAAAAAACTCTTGTTACCATTTCACTGTGGCTGGGATGACTGGAATGTCCATGAGCGCTGTCCAACTATTTCTTTTTGGCCTGGTTCCTTCGCCTCCTCAGATCTGTGAGCTAGGGAGTCCCATATGTGAAGACTAGATTCCTGCTTGTTCCTGGAGATAGCATAGTTACTCACATGTGATCTCTGGAACAGCAGGAATTTAGTCTTCACAACCCACTCTCCACCCCTGGAATTGTAGGGTTCTTTTTACTTTGTTTCTCAGCTACAAACTCAACTGAAGAGAAGTTGGGAGAGCGGGAAGGCAGTCGTGCAGGCTGTCAGACGGCTGCCTGGGTGAGAATGTTCACAGTCTTGGCAAGTGCATATATCAATATGATTTGCAAGGGATTGTGGGAAATGCAGTCCATTCACACCAGACACAGCTGCTCACAATAATTAGTTGTGCTTGAGTGTAAAGCCAATAAGATATTTATTTATGGGGTTATTTCTCCCAACACAGATATGCTTGGTAGCACATAAAACAGGATACTTGCTTTCAGTGTTAAACTTAGAAAAACAAAATCAGGAAAACAACAGCTGAACTTGTCAGGCAATCAAAGCAAAAGAATAAAGACCTGGTTGGTAACAAACTGGTCTTTTCTATAGGCTTTAGCTAATATTTTCTTAGCAGTGCTCTAAACAACAAGCAAAACCCACAAAGAAGGGAAAAACTGTTCTTTTCAGGTTAACTTCTTATATCTTCACACATAGATTCAGAAGTGATTCCCTCAGAGCTCACAAGCAATTAGGTAAGGCTCAATTGCTAGCAGTTACCCAGCTGAAACCCCTTAGCTGGCTTGCTTTCTACTGCGTGGCTCAAATCCTACTTCAGGAGCTTTTCTGAGTAGATTAAAGAACAAGTTTGTATTTCTTTGTGATGGTTGTTGTACTTTGTAACAGAAAATTACCAAAGGAGTTTAGACAGAGAGCAATCCATATATTCACAGCCTGTATCTATGACCGCTCCCCCTTCCTCAACAATCATGGGTTCAATATCATGGATTGGCACAGAGGAATTTCTCAATGTAGCACTCTCAGGAGAATACTTGTTTCCCTGCTGTCTTTCAAGGTTATAGCTAGGGCATAGATCAGTGTTCATACCTGAGCTTCCATTGCTGTTAGAGTTCCTCTCTAAATAGCCTGGCCAGTATGTAGTCCAGTTCTTATGTCCAGCCTTCCAATCCAGATCCCTGGACACTGGATCCCTCTTCACATACCTTCTGGCACGGGTCCTAGGGTCCCTTCCACGTGCAGCCGTCTCCCTCACAGGTACCGTCTGGAGATTCCTAGCTCTGCAGCACCATTCCTCTGGCTTTCCCCAGTCCAATGGTGTATGCTGGCCTTTTGAATGTCTCCCAGTATACGTACTGCTCTGGACTCCTTTAGGCCTCCCAAATGCTTTCCTCTTCTTTCTTCCAAAGGGTTTCTTGCCCTCTCTGTCCGTCCGCACTGGCTTCTGCTTCTGATGATCCTCCAGATGATGAAGATGTCCAAGCTGAGGATCTCCAAGCTGAATCTGAGGATGAGGATCATTCTCTGTAGAATAAACTCTACCTTTATTCTGCTTTGATGAGTGCTCCACCCTAGCACAGCGCAGCTGTGCTGAATCAGGCCCTGCCCTTTGAGATGAGTGCTTGGGGATTACCTCATAGCCCTCCTGATTGAACACACGTTTCCCCACTTCAGCTCCTCTAATGGCTGTTGGAAACCTGGTGCATTCTGGGACTGGTAGTCTTTTATGGCAAAATTCTGTTTTCTTATTTCTACCAGAACTGACAGGTTGCTTGTTCAGAGTCACTTCACCTTTTCTATAGCTCCTTCCTGAGCTATGATAAGCTTCCTTATCACAAGGCGCAGTGGAGTGCTCCCAAGACTTTCCTATTGGACGCTGGGGAATGTTCCCGCACGTGCTCCATCGATACTGACATCACCCATATGTGAAGACTAAATTCTGCTGTTCCAGAGATCACCTGTTATAGATGAGTAACTACTTTCTTGTCTTCCTCTTTCTGTAATCTTGAATATTATATGAAGGCCACTATTTTTTTTTCTTCACCTTTTCGGCTACTACTTTTGAGAACCAATAGTGGCCCCTCTATACATTTGTTTACTTTTTGAACAAAAAAAAGGTTTGTTGCTCTTATCCCCTCTCAAGTTTGGCTACTGCTTATCTACATCCCACTAATGACTCTTTGAGGTATTGTCCCATCTTGGCAAAGCTATTTTTCCTGAAGGCTAGGGCCCTCGCTTTTGAATGGACTATATCAGCCTTTGTCCTAATAATGAACCACACCATCCAGTGATCACCCACTATAACATCAGAAACAGACTCCCCATTTGTAAGCATCAGGTCCAGTATGGCCCCTCACTTATGGGTTCCGATACCAGTTGACGGAACAGTTTTCATTTTAGAGAATCCAGTATCTCCTTATTTCTAGATGATACTGCAGCAGCAATGTCCAAGTCAACAAACTGCATATTGAAATCTCCTGCCCGTAACACGTCTCTTTTCATAGCAATACTGCAAATGTCTTCAATTAAATTTTGGCACAACTGAATCCTTGGCTGCTGTTAACAAATGCACATTTATCCAACTGGCTTACATATTGCATCTCCTTTGCTTATGCCCAGGCAGGCTTGACTCTGGAGGGTTATGTCATAGCCATTGTTGCCTTGGTAGCTACTTTAGATTGGCCTCCATGAAGATGTGCAAGACTATGATCTGTCCAAACATTCAAGTCTCACTGCTCTTTAGAAAAAAATTGACACAATAGTAAGTTTGGCCAGTCCATCCTCCAGAATTGTTTGGTGAATAGAATCCAACTGCATCCTCCCAATCCCATTTATATTTAATATATATTTATATAATAAATATCTCCATGGAGATAAGTTGCTTACCTGAAGTAGGTATTGATCCTCCCCTTCATTTTTGAGGTTTCATTAGTTTAAGTTGCAAGGATGTTAAACAGCAGTCTTAATGTTCATGTATGCACATATCACATATTTTATTAGGGATATCCTAAAAACCTGAATGTTTTTTTGTGTCCCTCCAGGATTTCAGTTTGACACACCTAGTTTAAGCTATTATGTGGTACTGAAGGGCCTGGGCAAGTTGGGTGTACAGGAATTCCATGCATGCCTAGAACTACTACTTCTATATCATTTTGCTCGTGCAGTCCAGACTAGTGGGTTATTCTTCCCAACTAGCAGTTGTAGGCAAAGAACTTCAATGATTGTGATCACCAGCATAACTAATGGGTACAGCCCTGGAAATTGCCAGTATTTCTCTGCCATCAACAGATGATGCAATGGGATTCTTTGCCTTCGGTGGGCCTGACTCCCTAGGGCACATTCTACAGCCTGTAGCCCATTGGCTAAGTCTTCATCTAGGATAAGAGCTCTCAGGAATTTGTCTGTAGACATTTCCCTGATAGAGCATAAGGAGAGTGCTCAGGAATCAGTCTATGCCCTGACTGAGCAGGAGGAGATTTGCTCAGCCTCTGTTTACAGGCCTTGGCTTGGTGTGGCATTGGCTGTCATTGTTTCCGTTGTACTACCGCCAACAGGGGTGAGTAATACCCCCTCCCTTTATTTTCCCCAGCTAGTGGTATTCTTCTGGGAATATTTGAAGCAAACTTTATTGAAAACGTAAAGGAAAATGAACACATTTATCAAAGGGAGTCTGCGGTCTATAGCAGGAGTGCCCAGAGAGAGCCCTTCAACCTGCAGGGCATCTTACAGGGTATCCCCAGATGATCAAAAGAGGGAAAACTAAGGTAATGAAGTGCAGCACATTACTACTTCCAAGAGGAGCTAGTGCATCAGTAACTAATCTCCTAAAAGCAGAAGTGTGTTGAGAGAGCAGGAGAGCTTTCCTAGTTTAGGCAGCTGCAAGCACAGTTTGGGCTGCCAGGGTGCTGCAGGTTTCATGACCCTCATGATGGAGGCTGCCAGCATGAGCCATGGCCATTTTGTTTTGGCATGGCAGGAGAGGTTTGCATTTCAGTTTGTTACTGCAGATTATCCTGAGAGGAATGCTGTGAGCCAGACTTTCATTGCTGGCTACATTTTCCTATTCAGGGAAGGAATTTTGGCAGACTTTCTGGAGCAGGGAGGTATCCCATGGGATGGCTGCTTTCTGCAACCAAAGGTTTTTGAGATGGCCTGTGCAGATAGAACTTGGACTTGTAGCCAGCTAACGCTTCCTACCTTTGGGGTCTCCTGTGTTCCAGGTCATGGGACTGTTTCCAGGCTGCTTGTCCCAATGTTGTGGGCATAAGGGACTAATGTAGGCAACTATCCTTTTCCAGGAGTGGGAGAACCCCACCATTGTGGGGGATACCATATCTGCAAAAGTGGATGGGCATAGTCGTCTTGGGGCATTAGCAGGTAGGCTATATGGGGTTAGCTATCCCTACTTTTTCACTGCCCTCCCCCCCCCCCCCCCCACCTCAGGTCTTGCTGCAGCAGGATCCTGGAAGAGTCATCTTTGCTTCCCTGCATGAGACTAATATGTCATGGATGCTGACTGGGATGATCTTTACACTTTTGTCCACTGGCACTACCTGTCATGAGTCTGTTTGCTGACTCAGGAGGGGTTAGATAGTTTTCTCACATATCCCGTGTGGGTGTGCGGAGGTGGCATCATTCATCCCCCTGGAATGCCCCCCATCTTTGAGTGGGTGGTAGAGTGTGTGTTCCTGTGAGGTCAGCTGCTTGTAGGACTGCAGAGATCTTCTCACATTTATTGCAATAGTCTGGGGACAGAATGCTTGTTGAAATGCTCTGAAGTTTGCTTGCCATGTTCTCCCATGGTTTCTTCTGCAGTCGTCCCAGCTGTGCATGCCGAGTTAGGTGGCATACATCCCGCATACAAACTCCTATTCCTGTAAGGTTGTACACTTACTATATTTTGTGGATATTATGGAGTCTCTACATTTTGGACGGTCTGGAATCTACTTTCCAGGTCTTGTAATTGTTCCTCATGCACTTCATGTCTTGTCTAGAGTTGCTCAGCGGATGCCATATACAGGTATTGTAATAACAAATGTTCCCAATGATGTATAAATAATAAAAATAAAAAATCCCCAATGATATATCAATCTCAAAAACCTTAATTATACTGTCTGGTATGCCAACAGGAGATGAGAAGTATTGTCAAACTCGGAGGCTGGTCATGCCCATTTTAATCAAATATTGGTTCAAACCCATAAAATAAAATCACTGAGCTTAAATACAAAATAGCCAAATGTGAAAGTGCTGAAGTGTAAAGTCGCCGCACAACATGCACGTTTCGGGAACGCCAAAAGACCGTTTCAAGTGCATGTATAAGCATCCTCAAAATCCTCCATGTATTCTCACAAGCCAACTGCCATTAAACGCCAAAGAGAAACAAAGCTGTTTTGAGAAAGAAGGCATTACATGATTGGCCAATACATCATGCTGTCATGAGGAGAACCAACCAATGAAACAGGGAGCAACCCCACATGGTACGGTGATTCCCTGATTCATTGGAAATTAGAAAAGACTCTACCAGTAGATCTCACGATTAAGACCCCGAGTATGCATAGATCTTAAATGAAAAATCTATCGTTGTTCAAGCCATTGAAGCCAGGAAACCCTGTTCCCGCCCCGCAGATCTTGTGGCGCAAAATCAGTAACCCTCCAACAGAGGTCTTGAAAGGTATGTCCCAAAGCCAAACAATGTTCAAGCAGAGGTGCTGATAGATTTTGCGTGCGGAGACATGAAGCATGTTCACTCAATCTAATTTTTACAGCCCGAATGGTACAGCCCACATACACCATATTACATGGGCAACATAGAAGATAGACCACATAAGTGGTAGACCAATAAAAATCAAAAGATCTCTGTGTGATCGGGTCTTGCCATGTAGTTCTAGTCAAGGTCAGTGAACAATATTGACATCCACAAGCAGTATGACCCAAGTTGACAGAAGGTCTGGCCAAAGGAGAGTCAGTAGATAAGGCTGAATGAACTAGCATGTCACGTAAATTGGGACCCCGGGTAAAAGCAAACGTAAGGGGCTTAGAGAAACATGGTTGTAAACTCAAAACCAACCAGTGCTGCTTAAGTATGGAAATCACCCAAGGAGTGTTATGCATATAAGGTAGTATGCCAATAAAACGATCCTCCACAATTGAAGAACCTGAAAGAAGCCATTCTCTGTGCGTGTAGCATGCCCGCAAATAGGCCTTATGAATAATCTGATGTGGATACCCTCTAGTTAATAATCGGGTCTTTAAATGTGAAGCATGTTTATGAAATCCTCCAATGTTGAACAAATGCATCATAATCTTAAAAAATGGCCATAAGGTAAACCTCTCTGAAGAGGTCCTGGATGGGAAACTATGATATTGCAAAAGCATATTTCTCTGAACTGGCTTACGAAATAACATAGTAGCCAAACTGTCAGGACTCTTATAGATGCTAATATCCAAAAAATCGATAGTTTGAAAATAAATATGAGCAGTAAATTTTATATTTGGTTTAATGGAATTAAATCACACTATAAATTCCTGCAGCGTCTCACGAGAGGACGACCACAGGAAAAAAAAAATGTCTTCCAAAAATCTATGCCAGAGATTGACATGCTGAAATAAAGGACACATATAAATGAATCTTTCTTCCACGTCTGCCATGTATAATGTGGCTAGGGAAGGGGCTACTGTTGCCCCCATAGCTATTCCAAAAATTTGTAAAAAATACTTACCATCAAAAAGAAAATAATTGCGAGTAAGAAGTAGTGTCATAAACTGTAACAAAAAGGACTTAGGGATACGAGGAGGGGCATATCGAAAACATGTCTCCAATAACTGCAAAGCTTCAGTTTGATCAATGTTGGTGTATAATGCTGACACATCCAAAGTAACCAACCAATAAGATTGTGTCATATGTGTTATACCCGATAACTGACCCAAAAAATGTGTGAAATCTGTAATAAAAGATTTAACCTCAGCTGCCTCCTGTTTCAAACAAAATCACAAAATTGTGAAAGAACTTCAAGAATATATCCCCTGCAAGTAATTATGGGTAGTCCTGGAGGATTGGAAAGCGATTTATGAATCTTTGGGACTGTATAAATAGTGGGAATCTTAGGATGTAAAGAAATTTAAAATTTGTTTCTCTTTAATAGTGATTCATCCATTTTGATAGGCCATGGTAACTAAAGTTTGTGTATGATCAGCTAATTCTGGAGTAGGGTTCGATGGTAATAATTTATAATAATGGATATCATTCAATTGTAATGAAACATCTCTATGATAAATGTCCATGTCCAGAAGAACAATTGCTTCTCCCTTATCCGCTCACCGAATGATGAAAGAATAGTCCTCTGCAAGTTGCCGGATAGCATAGCTCTGATTTTGCATGACATTAGAGAAAGCTTTCCGAAAAGAAGGTTCCAACAATTCAAGGTCCTTGAGGACCAAAGCCTGATATGTAGTGATGGAAGGATCCAGCGGGCCTGGAGGAAACCATTTAGAAGGTGGCTTGACAACAGATTGATCACTAGTCAAATTACGTCCCTCAAAAAACCATTTAACTTGTAATTTCCTGAAAAAGTTGTGTAAAAATACCCGCATACGAAAGGCATCATATTGAACCGTGGGAACAAAAGAGACCAAGACAGGGAATCCCTGTACCATGTGGGGTTGCTCCCCGTTTCATTGGTTGGTTCTCCTCATGACAGCATGTTGTATTGGCCAATCGTGTAACGCCTTCTTTCTCAAAAACGGCTTAGTTTCTGTTTGGCATTTAATGGCAGTTGGCATGTGAGCATACATAGAGGATTTTGAGGACGCTTATACATGCACTTGAAACGGATCTTTTGGAGGTCCCAAAACGTGCACGTCGTGCGGTGACTTTACCCTTCAGCACTTTCACATTTGGCTATTTTGGATTTAAGCGAAGTGATTTTATTTTATGGGTTTGAACCAATATTTGATTAAAATGGGCATGTCCAGCTTCCGAGTTTGACAATACTTCTCATCTCCCGTTGGCATAGGCGACACCGTATATTTAAGGTTTTTGAGATTGATATATCATTGGTGATTTTTTATTTTGATATACAGGTATACAGTGCTGTCAAGTCAATGCTGACTCATTGGCGACCCAGCAACACCTGGGTTTTCTTGACACTGTATGACAGGAAGTAGATTGCCAGGCCTTTTCTTCAGAGGTAATGAGGGTAAAGTAGCTTGCCCAAGGTCACAAGGTATGCTAGTGGGAATCAAACCCTGATCTCTTGGATACTAGAGTGTTGCTGTAACCACTAGGCTGCTACTCCCTTATATGATGCTAAAGTCTAGACATCTGCTGAGCTCCAAACATGTTGCAGAGTCTCTGCATGGGGTGTGTGCTGTCTGTGGCTCTAGATTCTGCACATGGGTGCTGCCCAGGCATTGTCATGAAGTGGCATAATTGTTGGCACGCAGTTCCCTTGTGTCACTTGGAGTTGCACATGCTGGACATGCCCTTTGTATTTGCTCTGGCGTTAACATGCTTAGATACTCTGGGTGTTAGGCCTGAGTGTTGGACACTCCAGGTTTTGCTCCGGAGTTGACATGGTCTGGACACCCTAAGTGTTGCCTGGATTTTTGATGTGTTTGGGGCACCATGTGATTGCTCCAGGGTAGACTCATTCTTTGAGTCTCTTCAGGTTTGATCTAGAATTAGAATTGCTTCAGATTATGGCCCTTCGTTTAAATTTGTGGGGCACTTCAGATGATTCATCAGGAGGCTGCCTGGCTAGTGTGCTTCATATCTTACTCTTGAGTCAGCACGCTTGAATGCTTCATTGCTTGTGTGGAGGCGGCATGTTGGCGTGTTCCTTTTCGTATTCTGGAGCCTAGATTTTTGTGGATGCTTTTTATTTTATCTTATGTGTTCTGCACCCTAGGTCTTATTTTGGAGGCTGCATGTGCGGTGCACTTCACCTCTTGTTCTGGAGACTGCACACTGAGCATACCACATCTTGCTCTGGGAGGCTACACGCTCTGGATACAATGCTATCTGTGATCTCTAGGTCTGACTATAGAGATTGCACACCTGGGGTATGCCTGTGCCTTGCTCTTGTGGCTGCAAGCCTAAGAGACAACTGGATATGCTATGGAAGGGGCATGTTTGGTGTGCCCCAGTCTTGCTTCAGTGGCCAGGCTCTCTGTCCTCTCCCCAGAGGCTGTTCTCTTGCATACTATGACTTACGTGGGAAGCTCTATGTTCAGAATGCCCCACAGTTTGTTCTAGAGGCTGCACACTCGATGCTCTTTGTGGCTGGTTCTACAGTTTATATACCGTGTGCACTCCGCATTTTACTTGGCAGGCTGCATACTCTAGGCGCTCTATATCTGGCTCAGGAGGCTGCTTGCCTTTTGGGGAGCAGCTGCTCCTGTGCAGTTTTAATTTATTCATGAGGCAGAATGCTGCTTCCCTGTCAAGATGGTCAGCTCTCTATCTTTAGGAGCGGCTGAGAAGGATTGAATTAACATTGCTGGTGTTTCTCCCTTCCAGATAGCAGTCTGGTGAGGATTATTTAAGACTCTTTATTTGTTGAAACCCCTTGCCTTTGGTGAGACACACTGAGGCAGGTTGTCTTTAGCCCTTAGTATTCCTGTGGATCTAGATGGCCATATATTTGTCCAGGTTCATGAATGTTAAGTTGATGAAGGGCATCTGCTAAGTCTAAGTCTCCTTTCCTTTTAAGCATGCTATAGAGGAGGCTTGCATAGAATGACATGTTAGGAGGCACCTTGTCTTCCTCCCCTTCTTCCGCTGGGACTATAAAGATTTGGTATGCCCCATTCATTTGGAATGGTCTATTGGAATGATGAGGAAGGTGAAATTTGACTACTAATTTCCTTTCCTTGAGTCCTGCTGGACCAGTACAGGACTTGCCTAGGAAGATTAAGACTCTTCCAGCTGTTTGTTGGGCCTTCAGAGTTACTATGGCAATCGTTTCAGTAAAGTTATTTCCCAGTCTTGTGAAAGCTGGAGTTCTAAGCATCTGCTGATAACGTTTTTATTTGTTTATTGGTGTTTGATATACTGTTTTCTGGCAAATATCAAAGCGGTTTACAAATACAATAAAATCAAGGTAAAAAAAAGAGTAAGAAATTACTGAAACCACATTGGGATTAACTTAAAGAAATAAAAAGATACAAGAAAAACAGAAAGACATATGAAGAGGAAGAGCTATTAGAGAGAGAAATGGCTGCTCAACTGGTCCAAAGGCTTGAGTGAAGAAGTGTTTTGAAACCTATTTTAAACCTTTTGTACAGTTGTGGTCAACATTATTGGCATCCTTGCAGTTCAACCACTTAATGTCCAATAACGCCTAAAAAAAAAAAAAAAGTGGCCAGTGAAATGGCTTTGAACTATACATTCATGCATATTTAAGACACAAAAGAATCAAATAAAACAAGACCAGTTAAAAAAAAAAAGGAAATAGTATAAAAACTGGGCCTTTGCCAGAACATGATTATTGGCACCCTTATAAACAACTCAAATCAGTTTGAACAGAAAAATCACATTCCCAGTGCAGTAAAATTAAATGCACCTGTGCACAGTTGTCAGTTCTGACATGACTTGAATCATACAATGAATGATGACCCTAATGCTTAAAATGGCCACATTCACTCCTTGTTCCATTTTCACAATGGTAAAGACAACAGCTGCCAGAGACTGTCGGAAAAGCCATTATCACCAAACATCAAAGGGGGAAAAAGCCATCTCCAAAGACCTCGGGATTCCTGCATCTACAGTTCACAATGTTAAGAGGTTTTCTGCTCATGGAATTGTTGAGAACCTCCCAGGACATGGTGGGAAGAGGAAATTAATCCAAGTTGTCCTCTAAGGTTAATGCGAACTGTTGGAAAAACGCCACGTACAACATCCAAAGAACTGTAGGCTGGTCTGGAGTGGTGGCTTCAACCCATACTATTCACCGTACACTAAACAAAGGAGGACTTCTTGGGTGAAGGCTAGGGAGGATCCCATTGCTCAAAGAAATAAAAAGGCATGCCTGATCTTTGCCCAAACCTATCTTGTGAAACACAATCCTTTGGGGAAACTGTTCTGTGGACAGATGAAACCAAACTTGAGCTCTTTGGCAATGCAGACCAGCGATACATTTACAGGTGAAGAAATGAAGCTTATAAGGAAACAAAAACACCCTTTCTACCGTTAAATATGGTAGAGGTTCTATAATGTTGTGGGGCTGTTTTGCTGCCTCAGTAACTAAAGACCTGGAACGTATTAAAGGAATCATAAAGTCAGAGGACTACCAAGGTATTTTGGTGCAAAATGTGCTACCTGGTGTCACGTTAGTTCTGGGTAAATGATCATGGGTCCTCCAGCAGGCAATGACTCAAAACATACATCCAAAAATACAAGAATGGTTAAGAAGGAACAAATAGACTGTTTGTTTTAAACTGGCCAGCAATGAGTCCTGATCTCAGTCTAATCGAGAACCTTTTGAAAGAGCTGAAATCAGCCATTGGTAAAAGGAATCCTGGAAATATTCATGAGTTGAAGCAAATCACAGCTGAATAGTGGGAGAAACTACCAGTAGACAGATTTATGAAATGTATAGATGGCTGCAAGAAACGTTTGGAGGCTGTCATCACTGCCCAAGGTTTGCGCCAAATATTAGTGAAGGGCGCCATTAATACTGTCCAGGTCATACTTTGGGGTTTTTTCTCAGAAATTACTGTCTTCAGTTACACAGATATCTATTATTTTTTTTATACCTTTTAACATACATTTAAAATATTGTTATGACATACAGTTGGAATATTTCCAAATATTTCTCAAGATATTGTACACAACATACCGAAAATGCAAGGGTGCCAATATTGTTGACCACAACTGTAGTTGGATTCTGAGTGTATATATAGAGGAAAGGCATTCCAAAGAGAGGGAGCTGCAAAATAAAAGGCGGTATGATGAGTAATAATGTACTTGGACCAATTAGGGGAAAAGAAGATGGTGTGCATATGTTGGGAGCAGATAGGACAGGATCAGATAAGAGGATAGGTATAAGGGAAAGCCAGTGAATGACTTTGTGGGCAATAAGTACAAGTTATGAATTTAATACATAAGTACACAGATAAATTGTTTTTGCCTGCTGATTTCCTTTCCTTGACTCCTACTAAATCAGTACAGACAAGTGGGTTATGCTCCCCTACCAGCATGGGGACAGAGAACTTCAGGTTTCGGTGAGGTCATCGCCTGCATAACTAGTGGTGCAGCCCTGGAACTTGTCAGTATACTATTTACACTCTATTCTCTGAAATCTTACCTCAAGGTCCTCAGAACAGCAGCTCCTGCTTTGATCCTTTCTAGGCATGACTATGGCAGTGTTGTCTATTTTGGTGTCAGTTTCCTCACTCAAGCATCTCTAAAATGTCCAGAATATATCCAAACTTAGTCATGGTTCTCAAACATGATCATCTTATACCTCTTTACATTCATATGGTTCACCTTATTTCTATAGTGCTACTAAGCATATGTAATGCTGGCTCTGCTAGGCATACACAGTACTGAAAAGCCTTTCCAGACTTATCCAGAAGGCTATGAAAAACATTCTGTGTTAGCACTTTTGAATAGCACCGCCCACATGTGTGACTAATTCTGCTGTTCTCAGAGAACACCTGTTAGAGGGAAGCAAATTTTGTTTTATTGTAAGTTAATTGCATTGCTGTACATAGGTACAGTAAGTCTGCCAAAAGAAATGGGCATGCTTGTTCACCTGGTATGTCTGTTTGTTTGTTTATTTATTTATTTATTTAGACAGTTTTGTATACCACCTTATCCTTCAATCAAAGTGGTCACAACACAATTGGGGGATACATTTAACACGAGGGGATATGACACACATACACTAATACTTACAGGGAACATGGGCAATGGAGGGTTAAGTGGCTTACCCAAGACCACAAGGAGCACCTGTGGGACTGTCATGCAACTCTCTCGCCTTTTCTGAAGTTTGACCAGATTGAACTGATATTTTCTATATGTCTAGATAGTGCTGTGGAGGATGTTTAGATTTGAGCAGCAAAAACAAGAAAGAGTGCTCGCAAATAAAGAAGGCATATGACTGGTCAAAACTTCTAGCGTATAGAGCTGAGTTGTCCAAGTCAAAGTCCAATAAAAATTGGGCAACTTTTGAAAAGAATAAAAAGTGGATGTGAGGATTGTGCTGTTTCAAATTTGTTTCATTTTGAACTTGCAAGCATTCGCAGGAGAAATTAATCTTCATTCTCAGTAGATCAATTACTACAACCAGAATTTTTCTTGTTACCTTAATTGTATTCAACCAGTAAAAGCAAATATATTTAAGATAATAGTAATGAGGCACTGAGTCTTCATTAATATTCTATTTTTGCTTTGCTATCTTTATTCCTAAATTCCTGTCTCTTGTCATAAAGCAGACCCTAATATTTTTAAATAGGTTATTGATACTCCTGCTCTGCAAAGGAGTCTGTCCCCCCTTTTTTACATCACAAACAAGGACTAAATAATGCAATCTGTATACAGTATGTGCATTACAGCTGAGCTTTGAAAGCAGTATTCATATCACAAAGTACATGACTGCACATATGCAAAGTTATTTCATTGTAGCTTTCCCAATTTTTTTTCATTTCTTTTACTCTGTGCTTTCCAGATACTTTCCATCAGTGACTTCCTTTGCAGCTGTACAAAATAAAGGAGTTGCCACAAAATAAAAGGACACCAAATCAGAATGTGGTGTTTACACAGCTGTAGATGTTGTTGTGTGTGCTTGAAATTCTTCTCATACTGTTTTTGTATGTCTGGTTTTTAAATTTGTTATTTCTAGTTGAGCTATCAAGCTTGGAACTTCATTTCAGGCGCCACCTACAGGTCTCCCTGAGCTCAAGTTGAGAGCCCTTGTTTTAAGCTAGCAGTAAGATGTCTAGATGTTACTACAGCTGTGGTTAGCAAGCATAGTGCCAAACGTACAAAAGGAATTTTCCCATTTTATTCTGTGCAAAAAATACCTAGTGCCTCTGATTCAAATCCCTTTTTAAAGTGGGACAGCAGGAGTAGACAGATTTGTAGAAACTTAGGCACCAGTCAAACTTCAGAGGGGAAAGAGAATCTTTTTCATGCTCTGTATAGCACTCCATATCACAAAGATTCTGACCTAAAGCCCTCACTAGTATTTTTTCACTAATGTTTTTTTGTCGGAGCTGGTCGTCCAAGTGTACAGAATTAATCTATACACCACTGCAACCTCTCCCTTTTATTTTTTTATAAATTTGAAGTAAAAAACTTCACACTTAGCTTTGTTGAATTTTGTAGACAAGTTACTCCGACTTGAAATTTCATCACCAGAAAACAGAAATGGCGACGTGCCACGTTTCGGGTTTGTTTAAAAAAATTTTCAACCCTGCTTCAGGCTCATCTGATTCTGGTAAATCCAAAGCTTCAATGAACCAAAATGGAGGACACATCTCACTTTACCGACTTCGGCGTCTGACGTCATTTAAAACAGAAGTTTACTGCCATCCAATCAGATTCCTGATCATTGTATCCAGTAGGGGGATCCCACTGACAAGGGAAACCCTCTCTAGGAAATCAATGCAATTATTAAAGGCACAATCTAGATGATCATATACCAATCCATTTGTGCATTTAAACCCCTAGGGGTAACTGTATCCAACGAATAAATCCATCTCTGCTCAAGTATCTGTAACCGTTGTTAGCGATCTCCACCTCTCGGGTCATTGGCACAAAGTCCAGCACTAGCTTCTCCCCTAGCATGAGGCTGCCATGCTGCTCCTCCTCCCAGCAGCGAGCTGGGGCCTCCAATTCTGCTTCTAATTCTAACGGCAATGGCTGCTGCTTCTCCTGGCTCTGGAAACGGGCTGCTGCTGTTTTTGGCCCAGACCTCTAATGCTTCTCCCTAGCCATTGTTCTTTCTCATTGTGGTCCCCATTCCTGGCTTGATCCGCTGCTGCCCTCACCCAACCCTTGCTCCACTGGCTGGTGGTATCCACAGGTTGAAATTTTAGTTGCCTGGCAATCAGGCATCTGGAATTTGTCCACTAGTGCCATAAATCAGGCACCAGGTGGTCATGGTGACTAAAAAATCGGACCTGGGGCTTCGAACACCTGCAGCATGATGTCCTTAGCTGCCTACAGGGATCCCATCCCCCATGGAAAGAAGTGTTGCCCAAGTCTGCAGTCGTGGTGATACCGGCACTGGCTGCCTAAGGGAATCCCATCCCCCATGGGCAGATGTGCTGTGGCACTGGTACTGTCAAATGTATTATTCACTCACTCTATGTATATCTCTCAAAGGCTTCC
This sequence comes from Ichthyophis bannanicus, assembly GCA_033557465.1. Taxonomy (NCBI): domain Eukaryota; kingdom Metazoa; phylum Chordata; class Amphibia; order Gymnophiona; family Ichthyophiidae; genus Ichthyophis; species Ichthyophis bannanicus. Next base: position 555,286,606 of record CM066033.1, read on the forward strand.
AATATTCAAACTATCCTGTGGTATTGATAGAAGGTCTCAGACTCCACAGCACTTATTGTTAGACTTCTTTCATGTCTATCGGTAGTGCTTATTAGCATCAATGACCTTCTAACTCAATTCCACATAAAATCAGTTAAGTTTATAAAGTGTTTGAAAAGTGCTTATCTTTTAGTTCCCCCTAGTTTCTTCAGGGGTTTCCACAAACATTTCAACGCCTCTTTCCAGCACTTTATTTATTTATTTACAGTTCTTTTATACCGCGCTATTTATCATCGGTGCGGTTTACAGTGAACGAAAGTACTCACATAAGCAACAAGCTGTAATGAGTTTACAAATAACAGGGCAAATAGCCAGGAATCAACATTGGGAAAACTTTGTACATAGAGGCATAAACTATATACAGTAAAAGGTTATTATTTACATTATGTGCAGCGTGAGACAGAACATTACTGCGTATCTTGTGGGATTGGGTTGTGTTGGAGAGTCAGTGAGGGATCGTGGTGTTTGTGGAAGTGTAAGAGGAACAGTTGATGCTTTAGGGCTTTTCTAAATTGCTTGAGGTCAGTGATTGATCTGATGGCAAATGGAAGGTTGTTCCAGCATCTGGGGGCGTAGAATGCGAATGTTCTTTCTGTAGTTGTACGAGTGCATCTTATGAATTCTGTCGGTATGGATAGGGTATTACACGCTGATGATCTCCTTGCTCTAATATTGGGGGTGTGATTGAGTGTTGAGATTGAGGGAGGGGCTATTTTATTACTAGCTTTAAAGGTGGTGATGAGGACTTTATATGCAATCCTGCAGTTTATAGGGAGCCAGTGTAGCTCCCTTAGGATGGGCGTTGAGTGGTCCCTCCTTGATGCTCCATACAGGACATGGGCGGCAGCATTCATGGCTAGTTGTAGTGTATTTAGGGTGTTATTTGGGAGGCCATGGAGTATTATGTTTGCATAGTCAAAGTGGGGCAAGACTGTGGCTTGGAATATAGTTCGGAAGTTGTTATGGTCTAGCATATTTTTCAGGTGTCGGAGGGTCCTGATCTTGAAGTAGATGATTTTTGCAGTGCGGTTTATATGTTGTTTGAAGTCCAGTCGATGATCCAGTGTTACACCTAGGTATTTTATGGTGGACTTGATAGGGAGCTCTGCGTCCCGCACTTTTAGGGTAGCCGGTGGTGCAAATTCTTTGTTTTTCGTGATGAGAGCTTCGGTCTTTTTGAAATTTATTCGCATATTTTGAGTAAGGAGCCAGTCAGCTATTGCGTTGAAGCATTCTACTAGTACTGTATAATCTGGGAGAGTGACATTGATTGGTGTAAATATCAACACGTCGTCTGCATAGATTAGGCAATCTATGACATACGAGCGAGTGATTTTGCAAATCGGCTGCATATATATATTGAAGAGTAACGCCGAGAGGGAGGAGCTTTGAGGAACACCTTGCTTTAGTTGGAAAGGTTCCGATGTACTTTCTCCAACCCGAACTTGTTGCCATCGTTCTTCAAGGTAAGATTTATTTTATTTATTTATTTTATTACAGTTTCTTATATACCGCGCTATTTAGCATCAGTGCGGTTTACATTATAACTTAACGACCATAACAACAAGCTGTCAGGTTTACATCGAACAGGAGTATAAACATGGAAAACAGGGTCAACTATATACATAATCTATTTACATTGGAAGGATAGATAAAAGTCAGATAATGCATGTAGGTCTTTTCTAACTAAATTGGGTCAATTCCTGGAGGGTATATTTAGGATCAATTGCTGTCAGGTAAGTGTTGGAGGAACAAGTGGGTTTTGAGGGCCTTCCTGAACTGATATAGGCTGGCTAAGATTTGCACCATTCCCATGCTAGTCCATGGATTCCCTTGTCGTGGAGTCGGGATAAGAGTTTGTCATGGTCCACCGAATCGAACGCTGCGGAGATGTCAAGGAATATTAGTGCGAAGCCAGTCCTGATGTTGTCTATCCCACTAATGAGCGCGTTAATTAGGGAAGTCAGAAGTGTTTCAACTCCGTGAGCTTCCCTGAAACCATGTTGGCTGGGGTCTAGTGGTGATGCGGTATCTATATGTAGTTGGATCTGTTTCTGGGTCACCTTCTCTATAATTTTGGATAGGAGTGGGATACTGGAGATGGGTCGGTAGGATTCCTCCTTTGTTGGGTCTAGTTGGTTGTTCTTTAGCAGTGGTCTGATGGAAGTCTACTTAAGAGCTGATGGGAATATTCCAGTTGAGAAGGATTGATTTATGATTTCGGATATGGTTGGGCTGAGTTCTGAACGTATCGCTCTTATCCAGTGTGCTGGGTAGGGGTCGTTTGGTGAAGTGGTGGTGTTTATGTTGGCGATAATGTCTTCAATGCTTTTTGCTGAAGGAGATGAAAGCTTGAGAAGTGAGTTCTGGTTCCCAGGCGGCTGGGTAAGTTTTAAGGAGGAGACTGTTGAAGTTTTGATGGCTTTGGATTGGATATAGTTGGCGTAGGTTTGGGGATGGATATGTTCTTGTTGTGGGGGCAATGGTTCCATTGTTAGAGTTTTTACTAGGTTCAAGAGTTCTTGTGGCTTGTTTAAAGAGCGGTTGAGGAGCTCGGAATGGAAGACTTTTCTCTTGTCCCAGATTGCTTCACGATGAATTTTCAGGTGGGTTAAGTATGCGGCTTGGTCTGTGGTGTTATGAGATTTACGCCATTTTCTCTCTAGTTTCTTCAAGCAAAGGAGGGACTTCTTTAGTTCAGGGGAGTACCATGGTGCTGGCTGCCTTTTATCCGCACGGTTATCTGATGAGTGTTTGTGGGCAGGCGGTAGTTTGGAGTACTGGTTCAGGGTGGTGTTCCAGTTTGCAACCATGTCGTTGATATTGGCTGAAGGGATGGCGAGTTTTGGGAGTATGTGTTTCATAAATTCTTTCTCGTCCAATGGTTTGAATCTTGCTGACTTAGTTGATGAACATATCTTTGTATGACTGGTTGGATCTTGTTGTGATGGAATATTGAATGAAATCAAGCTGTGGTCTGACCAGGGGACTGGAGTGATAGAGAGATCTGTTTTACATCCGTGGATACTTCAGTGGGTGGGGAAAAGATAAGATCGAGAACATTCCCACGTTGGTGGGTGGGGTAGTTTACGATCTGTTTGTAGTTGAGGTTGGACATTGCGTCGAGGAAGGTGTTAGATAAGGCGGGTTGGATGGATGCGAGATTGAAATTGCCTAGTAGCCAGTTTGGTTTATCCTGGTTTTCGGGATTGCAAGCTAGGTCGATTATGGTGGATAGTTCTTCGGATGATGAGCTTGGAGCCCTGTAAATAAGGTTGATAATGCTGTACTTATTTGAGATGGTGATTGTGTCTAGTTGTTGTGTGCTTCTAGATAGGATGGTTCGGTATTGGAGCTTGGTTTTTGCTATTATGCAGACCCCCCCCCCTCCTCTTTTGTTCGTCCTGTTACATGTGAAGATAGAGTATTTAGGGGGTGTGAGCTGATTTAGTATGGCAGTGTCAGTGTTAGTGAGCCAGTTTTCTGTGACCATTAACATGTCTAGGTTGAGATTAGAACGCTTATGTTTGCGTTTCACTTTTCCTAGTTTCTTCAGGGGTTTCCACAAACTTTTCTTAACACTGTCCTAATGATGCTGCAGATGTTAAACTTCATGAGGCATACTAGCTTCTGTCAGTTACACTCTCCAAGAAACGCCGCGCCACTCTTGGAGAATAGGAACAGGAGCGACGGGGATCTCAAATGATTTTCAGAAGACTGTGTTCATGAGGAACTAGCTAAACTAAAAATAGACAAAGCGATGGGGCCTCTTTGGAGTCTGGAGTAGTGCCAGAGGACTGGAGAAAGGCACATGTGGTCCCTTTACTCAAAAGGGAAGAAAGGATATGGTTGAAAACTACAGGCTGGTTAGTCTAACCTCTGTAATGAGTAAATTATTGGAAACTGCTGAAAGCGAGAATAGTGAAGTTTCTGGAGTCCAGTGGATTGCAGGATCTGGGACAGCATGGTTTTACCAGTCAAATTCGTCAGACAAATCTGATTGATTTCTTTGACTGGGTGACCAGGGAGCTGAACCAAGGGAGAGCCCTAGATGTGGTGGTGGTGGTAGATTTCAGTAAAGCCTTTGACACCATTCCACACAAGTGACTTATAAACAAACGGTGCAACCTAGGGATGGACACTAAAGTTACTGATTGGGTTAGAAATTGGTTGAGTGGGAGACACCAAAGGGTACAAGTGAATGGAGCTCACTCTGAGGAGAAGGTTACCAGTGGTGTGCCGCAGGGATCTGTCCTTTTGTCAGATTCTTTTTAACATCTTTGTTAGTGATATTGTGGAAGGGCTTATCAGGTAAGGTTTGCCTCTTTGCAGATGATACAAAATCTGCAATAGAGTAGATACCCAGGAAGGAATAGATAACATGAGGGATCTCGCTAAGCGCGTAGAATGATTGAGAATTTGGCAGCTGAGATTTAATGCTAAAAAATAGAGGGTCATGCATTTGGGCTACAAAAATTCCAGGGAGCGGTACAGTGTAGGGGGTGAAGTACTTCTGTCCACAAAAGAAGAGTGGAACCTGGGTGTGATTGTGTCGGACAAGCTTAAAGTAGCTAAACAGGAAGAAAAGGCGATGGCGAAAGCTAGAAGGATGCTTAGGTACATAAGGAGTGGAATGGCCAGCAGAAGAAAGGAAGTTATAGTGCCTCTATAAGTCTTTGGTGCAACCTCATTTGGAGTATTGTGTGCAATTCTGGAGACCGCACCTTCAAAAAGATATAAACAGGTTGGAGTCAGTACAGAGGGTGGCTACTAAAATGGCTAAAAATCTTTGTTATAAAGCATATGAGGACAGACTTAAAGATCTTAATATGTATACTTTAGAGAAAAGGCAGGATAGAGGAGATATGATACAGATGTTTAAATATCTCCGTGGCATAAATGCATAGAAGGAGAGAGCCTCTTTTGATTGAAATCAAGCTCTGCAACGAGGGGACACAGGATGAGGGTGAAAGGGTATAGACTTGGGAATAATATGTGGAAATATGTATAATATGTGGAAATATGTCTTTATGGAAAGAGTGGTAAATGCGTGGAATAATCTCCCAGTAGATGCGAGCACAGTATCTGAATTCAAAAAAGCACGGGACAAACAGAGGATCTCTAAAGGTAAAAAGGGGACTATTGTAGTTGTTGTTTTGGAAGGGCAGACTAGATAGGCCATGTAGTCTCTTTGTGTCGTCATGTTTCTATGTTTCTAATGTCTGGGCCCTCTATGGGGCCCTGAGGCCCCATACCAATGACCAATTTTGTTGCCTCTGCTGCGTCTCTGTTTTCTTGCTAGTGGAAATAGTAGCCATCTTGGACGCCTGCATGATCCCGGCAGAAGGGGAGCATGATGAGGCGGCAGCAGTCTCAAACCAACAAACCCCTGAAGGTTTTTCAGAGCCCCGGGATCCATTTTTGGCTTTGAGCAACAGATCCTAAAACAGCTCATGGTCTGTTTTCAGTCTTTGGTAATTGCCTGGCAGCCCCCCTTGTAAGGGTCTGAGGCCCAGACGACTCCTCTATGTGGACTTTGAACCCTCTGAAATCTCCCACTATGGCAGTAAGGGAACTAAGCACCCCCTTTCTTCTGTCTTGTGTGTCCATTCCTATGAGAACCCATCCATGTCCTCTATAGGGGAGCACGAGAGAGAAGATGAGGATTCCCCATTATCAGCAAAGGAATGGGAGCTTTCCTTGGCAAAAGAAAAGGTCTGCCTTTTTCACAGGATTGACCTGCCTACCCTTATTCAGGATGCCATGGTGGCCTTCCACATTCTCTACTTCCCTCTAGTACAAGTTTCTCAAGCAAACCCTATCCTGGAGGGGTTATGTTGGCACTCAGGCTTCCCCCCCCCCCCCCCGCCCCCCACCTTCCTAAACTTTTGTGAAAGCTTTCATCCTCTCAATGGGGGACACTGGAACTGAGGCTGAGGGATACTAAGGTCCTGGTTTGGCTGTCTCTGTCCCAAAGGGAGATGGCACAGCTTTTTGAGGTGCTTAATGTGAATACCCTGGTCATGGCAGTGATCAAGCACATGACCATTCAAATGGAATTCACTGAAGGAGACTCATGATAGGAGAGTGGAAGCCCTTCTCAAGAATGCCTTGAGCACTCTGGTGGTACTTTATGCAGCTGTAATGGTTTGAGTGCTCTTGTGCTGGATAAGCAATTGCAGGACTGCTCTGAAGTTTCAGAATTGGAGACTGGAGATTGATTGTGGCAGATGCCCTGTACAACTTGATTAGGATTTCTTCGACGGCCATGGCACAGTGACTTCATAACCTGAAGGTGGCTCTGACTTTGGAATTGATCTACTGAGCAGGCTTTTTTTTTAGGGGCAAGTTGTTCTTTAAGGAAGACTTAGAAAGACTGAAAGAGCTGTGAGGGGCTCACCCACAGAGGCTCCTGCAAGAGGTCCAGAGCTTTCTTTTGCAGGGCACAGTGGGAAGCATGAGGGAGTTTCAGGGCCAGAAAGAGTTCTGGCATGACCCATTCCTCCTATGGCACCAAACCCAAGAAAGGTCAGTCCTTTCATGGTTCTCCAGCACTTGCAGGAGTCAGCAGGAGCCTTCTCAGGAGCTAGTAAGCCCTCTCAATCAGATTCAGTGGGTCTCTTCTGAGGGACAAACAGTTGGGTAGGAATAGACAGGGAGGGGTAGCTCTGGCTGTTTTTCTTAGAATGGACCTACATTAAGTCAAATCATTGGGTCCTCAACAAGGAGAGTGTGCTGGTTTGTGCTGCCTCTTCAAGGCACCTTCGTGGAGTCTCCTTGTGGCTCTCTGGCCAATAGAGCAGCAATCGAGGGAAAACTCTTGAGCATCTCCAGCAGTTGCAGGCTATTATACCTGTGCCTCCACAGGCAAGTCAAGGGTGGTGGTCCACTTCATGATAGTGAAGAAAGGTGGGTGCTTTCATCCTGTTCTGAATTTGAAGGCAGTCAATCCTAAACTCAGAGTTCTTCATTTCCACATGGAGACTCTGAGGCTGGTCATTGTCTCGATCCAGTAAGAGGTGTTTCTAACCTCCTTGGACCTTCTGTGGAGTACTTCCATATTTATTGTCTGGGATCATCATCAGCGATTTCACCACTTCTGCATCCTGGGCCCTGCTCTTTTGGCCTTGCCACAGCCCCTTGCACCTTCTCAAAGGTTATGATGGTTGTGGCAATATTCCTGCAAAAGCAGAGGCTCCATGTTTACTCATACCTGGACAACTGGATGGTTTGGTCTGACTCGCAGAAGAAGTCCATGGCAGACATGTCCCAGGTGATCCAGTGGCTGGAAAAGCTGGATTCGGTCATCAACTACCCCAGGATCAGCTTAATGCCTTGGACCTTGGGTCGGAAGGACTGGGATTTCTAGTCCCACAGGTGCTCCTTGTGGCCTTGGGCAAGCCACTTAACCTTCCGTTGTCTCGGGTACAAAAACATTGATTGTGAGCCCTTGGGGGCCAAGAGAAAAATATATATACAGTATCTGAATGTACATAGTTTTGACTGATAGAAAAGCAGTATATAAGCCTAGTTAATAACTTCCTTTTGGAGTATCTGGGTGCCCGCTTCAGCACCTGCATAGATTGGTAAAGCTGCAGATAAGCTCAGGGAATTTTGTTTTCGGGCTCCCAAGTCATAGGGCTCAATTCCTGGGCTTACTGGATTTGACTCTGGAGCTGGTGCCATGGGCTACAGAACCTATGCACCACCTGCAGAGGGACCTTCATACTCAATGGTCTCCCTTCTTCCAGTTGTTTAAGCAGCACCTCCTTGTTCCTGGAAAGATCAAGGGAGAGCTGGCCTGGTGACTGCAGACTTTCTCTCTCTGATGGACACAATGTCTCTAGAGACATTGGATTGGGTGATAGCCACCACAGATGCCAGCTTTTTGGGCTGGGGAGCTCATTGTCTGTGTCAGTTTGCACAGGGATACTGGTCCCTGCAGGAAACGTCCTGGTCCTGAAGAGTTTTCAGACCCTGCTGGAGGGCATTGTGGTCAGTGTGTTTTCAGACAATGCCATGGCAGTGGCATACATCGCCGAGCAAGGCAGCACTTGTAATACCATATTGGTTGTGGAAGTGACTGCTCTTTCTTTAGGCAGAGACTTATCTGGTGGGCCTGTCAGGCACATATTGTGGGAATTGACAATATATAAGCTGACCTCTTAAGTCAGAATACCATGGATCCCTGTGAGTAGGAGCTAAAATCTCGCTTGTTCAACCTCACTTGAGGAGGTAGGGGCCTGTGATGCTCCATTTGATGCCACCCAGGAAGTGCCAAGATAAAGAGCTTTTTCAGCTGCAGGAAGAGTGTAAAGGCAGTGGACTTGGATGCCCTGCAAGCCTGGACCCAGGAGGGCCTTCTGTATGTTTCTTCCCCATGGCCCTTGATGAGCAAGGCTTCCACGCAGGATTCAGCATCACCCAGGCTTGATCATTCTGGTGGTGCCAGACTGGCCACATAGGCCATGGTATGTGGATCACTTGAGCATCTTGGCAGGGTTCCTTCTATTGCTGTCTCAAGAGAGGACTGCTGCAGCAAGGGTCCCTTGGTCATGGAGGACCCTTTGCCCTTTTTGCTTCTGGTCTGGTCTTTAAGAAGTGCAAGCTGTCTGAGAAAGGATAACCTGAGGTAGTAATTATCACCTTTCTTAAGGCCTGTGGCGAGGTGGTGTTCCTCTCAGACTCTGGATGACAAGAGATGGGCATAGTGGCTGTTTGGTCCAACCCAGACTGTAAGAAAGACATGAGTTAGCTCCGAGCTCTATCCATGTTCAAATGGTGGCTCCTGTGTATTACCATGTTCTAGGTGTGCCCTTAGCGGTGTACCCAGATATGCCCTGCTCCCTCAAGGGGGTAAAGCAGATCCACCCCCCCATGCAGCCACTGTTGCCACTGTGGAGCTTTTCTCTGGAATTGCAAGGTCCCCCTTTTGAGCCTCTTTGGAGTAAAGTGTGATAAGAGCCAAAACATGTTGGTACAAAGTTGTTTAATAATTTCTAAGTTTCTGAGTTTTTCAGTCTTGCTTCTAGTTGAAAAATGTCATACTGGCTTCTCTTGGTGCTGCACATATTAGTGAGGGCATCTCTGAAAGCTCTTATAGTCTGCCTCCAGATGCTGGCTGGGCATCATGTCCCCACCTGCTCGACTGATCTAGTGGGATTTAAGGAAAAGAAATTAGCAGACATAACATTTCTCCATATATATGAAAACATGTGCCTACACATGCACAGTGTGGCGAAAAAAAGCAACTGCCTGTGGATGGGGGAGGTAGGAGAGAGGGAACATGAGGGGAAAAAAAGGTAAGGGGGAGCTGCCAAAAGCAGCCCTTGGCCGGTGCACCTTTTTGTCTAGTGACTATACATTGGCTCCATGACCATTACAATGCAGAGAGACTTTTAACAATGAAGGTTTTCTGTGCTGAGATAGGCTGACTTTGCACAATCCAGCATTTTCTCCTCTGATGTTGCCTCCATTCCCTCATGCAATGATTTCAAGCGTTCCATTTTGAAAGGCGGCACCATAACTGTTTGGAGATGGTGCCAGTCTCGGATGAGATTTCTTAACCTAAAACACTAATGTCTTTGGCACAGTTACATAGGTCTGGCAGGAGGAACTTGCTTATCCATATGATTCAAAAGTAGTCATAAAGTGTCATGTCAGCACAGAGGGCTGAAAATGGCACTATCCCAAAGTGTAAAAAATTAAACTGCTGCTCAGCCATCAACTGTTCATAAGGAGGTATGTCACACTTCTAATGCAGAAGAAAGGTCCACCACCATGTTGCGCAGATAATTCTCTGCTCATGGGTATGCATCCATTTTCACCATAGACTGTTCTGCGTAAAAATACTTCCAGTGCAGACATCATCTCTTTTGCCTGTGGAGTACAAGACAATGTGGTGTCACATCCTGCTTCCCTGTGCTCTTTAAAGGTTGGGTGTTTAACCATGTGAGTTTTGCCATTATCTTCTTGTGAGCTTCATGCAGCCATATCACTGCTGTTAGGGTAGTAAAATATGTATTTGTAAAATGTCTTGCTGCCATCACAGCTTTCTTACATAGAATGTGGGTATGCGTGTCTTCTTATTTAGACTATTGACTGGTTAAGGGCAACTTTCAGGCACAAATGAATGAATTTATGAACAGCACCATCCTGCTGCTGAAGTTTCTGGAATTTGTCATCAATTACCTCAAATAAGAAGTCAGCTCAACACCTCAATTGGAATGCCCAGCAATCTCTTGGATACTGCTCAAGCCATGAGCAGAATTGTAAATTTCATTGACAGTGCAGGAAATGAGGTGGAATTGGTGGATATCAGCATGGATCATGTTGAAAATGTTGGACCTATGGCTTTAGCTGTTTATGGCAAACTATACGAAAAGTGAATGGTGGTTGCAACATGTTAGGCATTGAGGAGTGATTTTAAATACACTGTTACTGCAATTGACCACTTCTAGATAGGACTGCTGAGCATTGTTAGCGTGTTTTGAATGGTTGGAATAATTTTTTTTTCTCCTTTGCGGATCTTCTAATACAAGGTTCTGTCCGGATGCCAGATGTGGATCGTTTCTCGCTTATGGCCTGGTTCTTCAGATGCAGGAGGTATTCCCCTTAGGTGATTGATACATTGCTAGAAGCGTGGAAATGTTCTGCATCCTTGGCCAATGTGCAGGTTTGGCACATCTTTGATGATTAGTACAGAGAGAGAGAGAGTTGCAACCTCTAGGAGCCTCTCTCGGAGATCTTGGCCTTCTTGCAGGATGTCTAGACAAGGATTTGGCCTTAAACTCATAAGAACATAAGATATGCCATACTGGGTCAGACCAAGGTCCATCAAGCCCAGTATCCTGTTTCCAACAGTGGCCAATCTAGGTCATATGTACCTAGCAGTTTCCCCAAAAGACACAGGTTCCACAATGCTTGTACTGGGTCAAGCATTGATATCCTGGGTCCCTTCTTAATAATGGTTTATGGACCTTTCCTCCAGGAACTTGTCCAAACCTTTTTTAAGCCCAGCTACACTAACAGCCTTCACTACATCCTCCGGTAACAAATTCCATAGTTTGATTACACGTTGAGTGAAAAAATATTTTCTTTCATTAGTCTTAAATAGTTTACCCTGTAACTTCATTGCATGTCCCCTAGTCTTTCTATATTCTGATAACGTAAACAATCGATCTACGTTTACCCGTTCCACTCCGTTCATTAATTTATAGACTTCTATCATATCTCTCCTCAGCCGTCTCTTTTCCAGGTTAAAGAGCCCTCCTTGAAGGTACAGGTTACAGCCCTGGCAGGTGGGGGGATTTGGGGCTGCTGGATCACCAGGGTTATTTTTGGTTTGGCAGGTGGGGGATCTGGGCTTCTGGACCACCAAGGATTTGCTTTCTTTCGGGGGAACCGGCCCCCTGACAGTATTTTGATGCCATCAGGGGCTTTCCCCAGTGCCTGAATCAGGATGAAGATATTGTACACAGGATGATCCAGGCATCATCCTGTGTACAGTATTCCCCGATGATCCAGGCATCGGGGAAAGCCCCTGATGCCATCAAAATACTGTCGGGGTCACACGCTAGATGTTTAAGCCACCTCAAGACCAGACATAGAGATATTGGTGCTAAGGCTGGTTACAAAATCCTCTATGCTTTTCTCTGCATCGGGCACAGAAAATATTAGCATGCCATTTTAATATGCACAGCTCATTTGCTTGTAATTTAAGTACTCTTGGCATTGTGTGCACTAGCTTTTCCTTTGCTGTTTACATGCACATCTATCTCTTTTCTGCATTTGGCTGTGGCAGTAATAATTGTGCCTATAAGTTGCGTTATTGCGTGTAAAAGCGACACTAGTTTTCTGCATCGGCCTGTAAGTTTATAACTCTGGCAGTGGACGGTTAAATGGCTTGCACAAGGCTACAAGGAGCATTAGTGGATTTGGACCCTGATCTTTCTAGTTCCAGGTTGCTGCCCTAGCCACTAGACTACTCAAGTCTGCTGAATATCTGGTTAAACTTACCCAGAGAAGTTTAACTGGTCATTGCCCCACTGAACATCAGTCCCTTAGTTGTTACATCATTAAGGTATTGAAGCTGTTTGAGTTCCTTTCTCATTTACAGAAAATTATGTATAAGTACTTTTTCAAGGTCATAAGTGTCGATTTTAAGAAACTTATTCTCTTAGCACCCTGTCAACCCATTGATTATTTTTGCTATGTACATTTTGGGGTAAATTTGTAAAGCTTTTTGTTTAAAGTATGCTTTACACGTAGAAAAGGGCAGTTATAACATTAAAAAGTAGATGTACGAAAATATTGTGCTTGTTATGCAGTCTGCATGTAGCCTTTCCTGGATGTGTAATTAGGGCAGAGTGATTGCATGTATTTTATAAAATGCACAAGTACACACACAGAATACACAGATACATTTATACCATCTTTGGAGCGAGTGTAAAGTTGTGCAAGACTATATGCTAACATATTTGGTTTTGGGTACATTTTTTATATAGGTAAATAGATGTCTAGGTTTCCTCTATATAAATGAAACTTTGCATGGGTTCCCTTTTTATAAAATTAATCTCTACATGTGAATTTATTTTGCTTATTGAAATTGAATCCACCCTTAGCTTGTTTAAGACCTAGATACAGTTGTGGTAAACATTATTGGCACCCTTGCATTTTAAGTATGTTGTGCTCAATATCTTGAGAAATATTTGGAAATATTCCAACTATATGTCACCATAATATTTTAATAGTATGTTCAAAGCTATACAGCAACAAAAAAAAATGTCTGCAACTTAGACTTAGTAATTTCTGAGACAAAAAAAAAATAATATATATATATATAAAACCTGGACAGGATTAATGACACTCTTCACTAATTTCGTTGCACAACCCTTGGCAGTGATGACAGCGTTCAAACGTTTCTTGTAGCCATCTACAAGTTTCATACATCTATCTGCTGGTAGTTTCTCTCACTCTTCAACTGCGATTTGTTCCAGCACATGAATGTTTCCAGGATTTCTTTCACCAATGGCAGTTCCTTATCGTCACTCCAGTCCAGTCCCTTTACTTCAGGGTTGCGTAACCCTTCCAGCAGCTTGGAGGCTGAGCCCAACCTTTTTGGAGGTGGAGCGGTACAAATACCACTGAGACCACCCACCAACCCCAGTAATCTCAGCCTCCAAGCAGCTGGAGGGTTCCGTAAGCCTAGGGCTTACTGGAGTCCTTATTTTTAAATTTTAAACTTTTAAATTTCTTTACTTTACTTTATTCTTCATTTAATTTCTTTGATTTCCCCTACAGTTTCTTGCTGGGTTTACTTTAACAAGAGCTCTGTCTCTTTAATTTCTCCGGCTCTCTCCTCTCCCTCCTCCACCCGCCCCCCCCCCCCTCACCGGATCAGGCGTCGGAGGAGAGCCGCGACTCGCAGCATCGAGGAGGGTTTCTTGCTTCTCTGCTCCCCTGCTGCTGAGACGCGCGGATCGCTGCTGCCTCGCGCCGAAGCCCCACGGAGGCTGAGCGCTTGAGGCAGCATCGCTGGCCTGCCGATACCGCCAGACCCGTCCGGAGACTGCAGGACGCGGCGGCGAAGTCCGGCCCCCCCAAGGACCGCGGGGAAAACCTTAGGCGGCGATTCTCACAGGAACAGAGGTTTCAGTCTGCAGTGAGCAAGGAGAGAGTGCGACCGCGACCGGGAGAGAGCCTAAGGGTTCCCCGTCCTGGCTCCACGTGGTGAGGCCCACCACGTGTAGAGCCAACGGGTATGCAGCGCTGAATCTGCTACAGATTCCCAGCACAGCTAACCGCAAGTAGAAGGGATATACCTGTGATTAATTTGAATCCTAATTTTAACTAGCAACAAGTGCTGTTAGCTTTAATTTATTTCTAAATTTTTTTATTTGTAACTTTATTTTAACGCTATTGTTAACTAATGTTTGGCTACAGGGTGCTCCTTCTATTTTAAATCCACTTTATGTTTCATTTAATTGCTCATTGGTTTCCTCTAAATTGATAGCCGGTCTCTTCCCTGGGGGATCCCTTGGGGAGGGGAGAAAAAGGAAAAGAGACCTCGGTTTGGTTGGCCAGGGAGGAGCTAGCCTTCATTGTAGAGAAGGGTAGAGCTAGCCTCCATAGTAGAGAAGAGTCCCTCCCCACGGGCCTGGAGTTCTGGTACGGGAAGGTCCTCAGCCCCGGGTCATGTCAACCAAAGCACGCTGCCTTTCCTGTGGAATCCGCAGGGGTACTTCCGCAGAAACAGGTATCTGCAGGAACTGTACCGCGCTGGCAGCCTCGGTAGAGCAGGACATTACCTTAACCATGGCCCAGGCCTCCCAAGGGTCAGACGAACTCCCAGTAGGGGAGAGTGAGATGCAAGCCCCTCCTTCTACGTCCTCGGACTTGCCCACCCCTTCCTTATCCCCCGCCCCTCTCCCAGCAGGGGAGGATGGGGTAGGAGATTTCTTCTCCCCGGACTTCATTCTCTTACTCCACAAGGCATATTGCCTACGTAAGCAAGGTTCAGGGAAAGCGGGTGCGGCGCCCTCGGCAGCGGAGGCCAAGACAGCCAGGCCCGCGAGGGCGGCCAATCCAGATTCCGACGTCCCACCTAAGCGCCTCCGGATGAGCGAAGAGGAGACCCTTTCACAGGGATCTCCGGAAGAAACGCCATCGGACAAGGACTTTGGTGAGGATGAGGAGGAGTTAGAAGAAGGTGAGATTCCAGAAGAAGACCAGGCTAGGATAATTAGAGTATTTCGTCGGGAGGAGCTTCCGGCCTTGATTAACGAGTCCCTGAAGGCCCTCAACATGTCCTCCGATACACCTGCAGAAGAGGAAGCATTGGAGGATCCATTGATCCAGGCCATTAGAAGATCCCAGAAGGTCTTTCCGGTACATAGGGTAGTGAGACAGATGATCCAGGAAGAATGGGACCAACCCGAGTCAAGTCTAAGGGGAGTCCGGTCCATGCTTCGTCTCTATCCCCTCTCAGAGACTGACAAAGAATGCTAAAGTCTCCCAGGGTAGATGCGGCAGTGTCAGCGGTCACCAAGAAGACCACTATTCCAGTGGAGGGCAGTGCTGCCCTAAGGGATCCTCAAGACAGAAAGTTGGATACTCTCTTGAAGCAGGCCTTTGACGTAAGCGCCCTCGCCTTGCAAGCCTCGGTCTCCGGAGCTTGGGTGGCTAGGGCCTGTTTAAGGTGGTCACAACACCTGCAGTCAGACGAAAGTCCCTCGGAGGAGACGCGGACCAACGCAAGCAGGTTGGAATCTGGAACAGCTTACTTGGCGGATAGTCAGTATGACCTCATCAGGAGCCTGGCAAAGAACATGGCCTCGGTGGTGGCTGCCAGGCGATATCTCTGGTTACGCAATTGGGCAGCGGATACTTCCTCGAAGGCTCGCCTGAGTCGCCTCCCCTTTAAAGGGAAACTGTTGTTCGGCGAGGATTTAGAGAAATTGGTAAAGGATCTGGGCGAGTCAAAGGGTGGCAGACTCCCGGAAGATAGACCGAAGCAAAACCGCTCACTTCCCCCGGCACGTACTCAGCCCAGGGATTTCCGGAGATCTCGCCCCGCCAGATCCAGCTCCTTTTCCAGGGGGCGTTTCCCTTCGAGGGGCCAGGGCTTTCGAGGGTTTCGGGGAGCAGGTCGCGGTTTTGGGGCGACCACCTCCTTCTCCTCTTCCTCGTCTTTCAGAAAACAACAATGAAGCCGCGGGGGCCCAGGGGGAAGAGCTGCTCATAGGAGGACGTTTAAGACAGTTCCTTCCCGCCTGGTCCCGGGTCACGTCGGATCAATGGGTACTAGAGGTGATCAGAGAGGGCTACGCCCTCGAATTTTCGAAACCAATAACACCAGCCTTTGTTCTGTCCCCCTGCAGTACCCCCGCAAAGAAGACAGCGGTGGAATCTACCCTCACGCGCTTAATTGCACTCGGGGCCGTGTCTCCAGTGCCCCCAGATCAGTGCGGCTCAGGTCGATACTCGATTTACTTCGTGGTGCCAAAGAAGGAAGGCACCTTCCGACCGATTCTGGACTTAAAACAGGTCAATCGCTGCCTCAGGGTCCCGCACTTCAGGATGGAGACCCTGCGGTCAGTCATTGCTGCCGTAAGGAATGGGGAGTTCCTGACAGCCCTCGACTTGTCAGAGGCCTACTTGCATATCCCGGTCAGAAAATCCCATCAGCAGTTTCTAAGGTTTGCGGTACCAGCGGGTCACTTTCAATTCAAGGCCCTTCCCTTCGGCCTAGCGACAGCTCCACGAACATTTACCAAGGTGATGGTGGTAGTAGCGGCCTTCCTCCGGAAGGAGGGGATCTTGGTTCACCCGTATCTAGACGATTGGCTGTTCCGGGCAAAGTCAGAGAAAGAAAGTCGCTCGGCGACGGACACAGTAGTTCCCTTGCTAGAAGAATTGGGATGGGTGATCAACCGAGCAAAGAGCAGGCTGACCCCCTCCCAGAATCTCGAGTATCTCGGCGCAAGGTTCGACACCGGCAGGGGCAGAGTGTTCTTGCCCTCTTCCCGGGCCGGGAACCTAAGGCTTCTGATCACTCGGTTCCTAAGCAGGCGAAACCCCTCAGCATGGCATTACCTTCAGGTCCTGGGCACGATGGCAGCAACGATAGAGGTAGTACCTTGGGCCAGAGCCCACATGCGCCCATTGCAACGATCCCTATTGCGTCGGTGGTCTCCGCAACTTCATCCTCTGACAACACAGTTACCCTGCGCTCCGCGGACCAAACGAGCTCTTCGATGGTGGCAACACCCGAGAAACCTGGAACGGGGAATGCCCCTCGAGCCCCCCCAGTGGGTCCTCTTGACGACGGATGCCAGCCTGTCAGGCTGGGGGGCACACTGCGAGGACCAGTTCGTTCAGGGATGCTGGTCCCCAATGGAATCTCAGTGGCCCATCAACAGACTGGAGTTACGGGCCGTCACCCTAGCGCTCAAGAAACTCGAGCCCCGGGTACGAAGAAGGGCAATCCGCGTCCTCTCCGACAACATCACAACGGTGGCGTACATCAACCACCAGGGCGGCACCAGCAGCCCGGCCCTGGAAAAGGAGGCAGACACTCTCCTCCAGTGGGCGGAGGTCTACCTCGAAGCGCTTTCGGCCCAGCACGTGGCAGGCTCGGACAATGTCACGGCCGATTACCTCAGCAGGCACAGAATAGACCACGGAGAGTGGGAACTGGAACAGGCAGTCTTCGAACAAATAGTGGCTCGGTGGGGTCTCCCACTAATGGATCTCATGGCAAGATTCTCTTCGGCCAAGGTGGACCGATTCTTCAGTCGATGAAAGGAGAGGATGTCCGAGGGTCTGGATGCCCTGTCTCAGAAGTGGCCGGCAGAGGGCCTCCTCTATGTATTCCCTCCCTGGGCTCTGATCGGAAAGGTTCTTCAACGAGTGGAATCTCACCAGGGCCGGATAATCCTCATAGCTCCGGATTGGCCCCGCCGCCCCTGGTATGCAGACCTGGTGAGACTATTAGCCGACCACCCATGGCGGCTGCCCTGCAGGAGCGACCTTCTCAGGCAAGGCCCGGTCCTGATGCCTCACGTGGATCGGTTCTCGCTTACGGCCTGGCTCTTGAAAGGGCGCGGCTTCTGAAGCGCGGATATTCGGCGGCAGTAATCTCAACGTTGTTGAGCGCTAAGAAGCGCTCGACGTGTCTCGCCTATGTAAGGGTCTGGCGCATTTTCGAGGCATGGTGCGCGGAGCGCCGTAGGAAGCCCCTGACCGCCTCAGTCCCAGAAATCCTGGAATTTTTGCAAGCAGGGTTCGACAAGGGTCTAGCGCACAGCTCACTTCGAGTACAACTAGCCGCTATCGCGTGCTATAGAGGAAAGATCCACGGCAAGCCGTTAGGGGTGCACACGGACGTCACCAGGTTCCTAAGAGCAGTACGACGGCTGCGTCCCCAGCGGAGGTCGGTCGTACCCACCTGGGACCTTAACCTGGTACTAAATGCACTGATGGGGGAACCGTTTGTAAAGCTAAAGAGGGCCTCATTGAAGGACTTAATCCTGAAGACATTCTTCCTGGTTGATATCTGCTGGGCGAGGAGGGTCTCCGAGCTTCAAGCTCTCTCCTCGAAGCCCTCCTTCCTGGCCTTCCTCAAGGACACGGTCGTGCTGCGCGCACGGTGCCCTCCTTCCTTCCCAAGGTTATTTCTCCTTTTCATGTAAACCAGACTGTCACGCTCCCGGCCTTCCCAACCGGGGGCCTGGCAGGCAAGGATAGCAGGCTGCGGCTATTGGACGTTCAGAGAACCCTAAAGCGCTACCTCTCCCGAACCGCTCCGTTCCGGAAGTCAGACCGGCTGTTTGTCAAGTTCGGAGGCCCCCACAGAGGGGAAGCGGCGGCCAAGGCCTCCATCTCTAGGTGGATTAGGGAGGCGATTGCCTCCGCCTACATCCTGAAAGGCAAGCAGGTTCCGGGGGGGCTGCGGGCTCATTCCACCCGAGCTCAGGCTACCTCATGGGCAGAATTCAGTCTAGTCCCCCCGCTGGATATATGTAGAGCGGCAACTTGGTCCTCCCTACATACCTTCACCAAGCACTACAGGCTGGACGTGCAGAGCTCAGCGGATGCTCGGTTTGGCCTAGCGGTTCTTCAGTCCGGTTTGCCGAATCCCACCCAGAATTGAACTGCTCGGGTACTTCCCTGAAGTAAAGGGACTGGACTGGAGTGACGATAATGAAGAAGTAATTAGATCTTACCTGCTAATTATTGTTCCTGAAGGAACGACAGTCCAGTCCCTGATCCCACCCGGCTATGTCGGACCTGAAGGCCTGTCGGAAAAGGGCGGAACAGCGAACCGAGCAGGGGACCAGATCGGGGTGAGGGAGGCCAGGAGTAAGTAGGCGAGCAGTCCTCCTTCGGCGCCTTTCCTCCTCTCCCTCCTCTACTCCTTTTTTCCTATTTACTTATGAAAAACAAAAAAAAAAAAAAAAAAAGTTGCATGTTTGTTAGGTTTGATTTTTAGTTGTGACAAGGTTTACTTAGGCTACTTTTTCAGTCGATTATTGGGGTTGGTGGGTGGTCTCAGTGGTATTTGTACCGCTCCACCTCCAAAAAGGTTGGGCTCAGCCTCCAAGCTGCTGGAAGGGTTACGCAACCCTGAAGTAAAGGGACTGGACTGTCGTTCCTTCAGGAACAATAATTAGCAGGTAAGATCTAATTACTTCATTTCAATTCTTTCCAAAGGTTCTCGATTGGATTAAGATCAAGATTCATTGCTTGCCAGTTTAAAACAGTCCATTTGTTCCATTTTAACCATTCTTTTGTATTTTTGGATGTATGTTTTGGGTCATTGTCCTGCTGGAGGACCCATGACCTTAGACCCAAACCTAGCTTTCTGACACCAGGTAGCACATTTCACTCCATAATACCTTGGTAGTCATCCGACTTCATGATTCCTTTAATACGTTCCAGGCCTCCAGTTCCTGAGGCAGTAAAATGGCCCCACTACCATTATAGAACCTCCACCATATTTAACTGTAGGGAGGGTGTGTTTTTCCTTATAAGCTTCATTTCTTTGCCTGTAAATGTATTGTTGGTCTGCATTGCCAAAGAGCTCAAGTTTGGTTTTATCTGTCCAAAGAACATTTTCCCAGAATGACTTTCACAGGACTGTGGTTTCGCAATGAGGCAAAGATCAAGCGTTCCTTTTTATGTTTACCTTTGAGCAGTGGGTTTCTCCTTGGCCTTTGTCCAAAAAGTACTACTTTGTTTAGTGCATGGCGTATGGTGAGGGTTGAAACAACAATGCCAGATTTGCTGCATGTCAGCCTTCAGCTCTTCGTATGTTGTGCATGGTGTTTTTCCAAACAGTTCGCACTAACCTTTGACTTCTTGGATTAATTTTCCTTTTCCCAACATTTCCTGGGAGATTCTTGACAGTTTCATGAGCAGAAAGCTTCTTAACACTGAACAGTAAACACAGAAATCCCAAGGTCTTTGGAGATGGTTTTGTACCCCTTTGAAGTTTGATGTTTGGTAATAATAGCTTTTTTGGCTGTCTCAGGCAACGCTCTTGTCTTCACCATTGTGAAAATGGAACAGGGCGTGAATGTGGCCATTTTAAAAATTAGAGCCATCATTCATTGGTTGATTCAAGTCATGTAAGTACTGGCAATTGATCACAGTTGTATCTAATTTTACTGCACTGGGAATGTGGTTCTTCTGTTCAAACTGATTTGAATTGTTTATAAGGGTGCCAATAATCATGTCCTGGCAATGTCCCAGTTTTTCTACTAGTTCCATTATAATTGGTTGTGTTTTTTATTTGATTCTTTTGTGTGTCAAATTTGTGTGCATATATAGTCCAAAGCCATTTTCACTGGCCACTTCTTAATTTTATTTTTTTTTATTTTTAGGAGATATTGAACATTAAGTAGTTGAACTGCAAGGGTGCCAATAATGTTGACCACAACTGTAGTTATAGTGATCCTCCTTGTGAGAGAGGCAGTTGCAAAAGTACATTTATTTCAAAAGAAGGAACATTTTTAAATGTTGTACTTTTCCCCCCCTTCAACAGCAAATGCTTGGACAGAAGAATATGGCCTCCACTAAGGCCTAGAACTACCTACTAAACAACAGCTCTGATCAGGCAATATACGAATGGCCCAAGGAAACCCACAAATTGATTTTCAGGTTTTAAATGACCTGCGACAAAAATTTCCTGAAATCCCTGAAGTTGTTGTGTCAAGATGCATGCAACAGGTTAGTGTTGTATAATTTTTATATTTTGCCGATTTTGTTATCTAGTGAGCATAAAGGGTTTCTATTGTTTGGCACAAAGTACTAGTCCAAATGTAGAATGGTTTCTATTATCCTATTGTGGTATTTTTAAAAAGAAACTGGGTTTACAAAAATGTAGCTAGATTTTTTTTTTTTAATAGAATTTGGTTGCAGTTGTCTTGTTAAATTTCTGAATGTTTGTAAGTATTTTGAGGCTAGTTTTCTAAAGCATTTTCCACATATAAAACCTCTTTTACATGAGAAAAGAGGCTCTTTATAAAAATGCATGGAGGTATGTGCATACCTAAAGATCAAACATACTTTTTTATGCTGACTGCGCATAGGCATTCTAGGAGTGTAATTTGGCCAGAGCTGAGGTGAAATTGGGATATACCCCTGTATTTTATAAAATACAGGATATGGAATGCATGCACAAATGTACACATCTTCAGAGCAATGTGAAGTTGCGCACTATTGGAATTAGTTCTGAGTGCCTATTCTATAAAGGTGCCTGTGTTGCTATTATAAAATAGCCCACCTTTTTTGGACTTTTCACCCTGATGTTCTCTTAACAAATTACCCCTTTTTTTAAGTCCTTGGTTTCCAAATAATTGCTGTGTGGTGGATTAAGCTGATATTTGTTGCTTTTTAATATGCAGAAATAGTCTTTCTTATTGAATCTGCCTTTGAGGTACCTCAGTTATTTATGATTTTGTGTTTAGTTGAAACGTACCTTTAAGCCTCAAATTTAGTGACATGGTAACATTCTGTTCAAAATCCTTTGCCAAAATAACACCTACCAGCCACTCCTTAATGGTGGTTCCCAAGTCCGGCCTTATATATTGTCCTATAGGTTTTGTTTTACAGGATATCCATTATGGGAGTAATTTTATAATGAAGCACCTAGGTTAACAGGAAGGCACCTATTCTTAGCCTGTTTTATGATACAAATAGGTGCCTGTGTGTCTTCTGTAAATCTAGCACGAGTCCAGCAGCAATTGCACCTAGATTGAAGGCATAGACATTATGCCTGCTTTTGAGCAGATGTAAATGTTAATGTTATACATGTTATCTGAAATATGCATGTAAATTGCAGCTGCTCATATGTCTGCCCCTCAGCACACTTATGCACTGTGCGTACTTTTAGGCATGACCTAATTTTATAAGAACCCATTTACATGTGTATAAGGTTGTGGTAATTGTTAAGTGCTGTCGAGTCAGAGTCGACTCATGGCGACCCTCTGGATAGCTATCCTAAATTGTGTTCGGTCTTCAGTCAGGCGGCTCATTGTTGACAGACTGGTACCCGTAGCTGTTATATCGATCCATCTCATTCTTGCCTTCCTCTTTTGCATTGACCTTCTATCTTGCCAAGCATGATGTCTTTCTCTAATGATCTCTCTCTTCGCAT
This sequence comes from Ichthyophis bannanicus, assembly GCA_033557465.1. Classification (NCBI taxonomy): domain Eukaryota; kingdom Metazoa; phylum Chordata; class Amphibia; order Gymnophiona; family Ichthyophiidae; genus Ichthyophis; species Ichthyophis bannanicus. The sequence continues at coordinate 555,308,807 of CM066033.1, forward strand.
GATGTGTCCAAAGTTTGAAAGTCAAAGTTTTTTCATCTGAGCTTCTAAAGAAAGCTTAGGTTTGATCTCCTCTAGTACCGACTGGTTTGTTCTTCGGGCAGTCCATGGTATACACCGTATTCGCCGCCAGCACCATAATTCAGAGGCATCAATTTTCTTCCTGTCTATCTTTTTCACTGTCCAGCTTTCACATCCATATGATATTGAAAATACCATGGCTTGAACAAGTCAAATCTTTGTATGGAGATAGACATCTCTGCTCTTGAGAATCTTATCTAGGTCTTTCATAGCCATTCTGCCAAGAGCAATACGTCGTCTGATTTCTTTACTGCTTGTTGCTTCTTTATTGATAGTTGATCCAAGTAGGTTAAAGTTGTTCACAATTTCAATTTCTTCTCCTTCAACAATGAACCTGATGATTATGCCAGTTGTCATTATCTTTGTCGTCTTTACATTAAGGTGTAGGCCCATTTTGAGACTGTTCTTTGATTGTGAGAAGCAGATGTTTCAGATCATCTTCACTTTCAGCCAGTAATGTGGTATCATCAGCATAGCGAAGGTTGTTGAGTCTTCCACCAATCTTCACACCTCTGTTGACTTCATACAATCCTGCTTCTCTGATGATTTGTTCTGCATATAAATTAAACAGGTAGGGGAAAAGTATGCAGTCTTGTCTTATATCTTTGCTTATTTTAAACCATTCTGTTTCTCCTTGTTCCATTCAAACTGTTGCTTCTTGATCAATGTACAGATTGTGCAAGAGTACAATCAGATGTTCTGGTATACCCATGCTTCTTAATGTGGCCCAGAGTTTCTCATGGTTTACACAGTCAAAAGCCTTGCTATAGTCGATAAAGCACAAATAGATATCCTTGTGGTATTCTTTAGTCTTTTCAAGGATCCATCTCACATCCGCAATGATGTCTCTCGTTCCTTGCCCTTTCCTGAACCCTGCTTGCACTTCAGGTAGTTCTTGTTCCAGGTATGAATGTAGTCTCTTTTGAATAATCTTCAGTAGAATCTTGCTGGCATGTGGGATCAGAGCGATTGTGTGATAATTTCCACAGTCAGTTGGATCACCTTTCTTTAGTATTGGTATAAACACAGATCTTTTCCAGTCAGTTGGCCATGATGTTGTCTTCCATATTTCTTGGCAGAGCCTTGTAAGTACGGTAACAGCTGCATCAGATTGCTGTAATACGTCTATGGGAATGCTATCAATGCCTGGTGCTTTGTTCTTTGATAAGGCTTTCAATGCTGCTTCAACTTCTTCTTTCATCACCAATGGTTCCCGATCATAAAGTAGAGGTTGAAACGGCTGTTGGTCTACTTGATCTTTATCATATAAAAACTCTGTATATTCCGTCCACCTTTTCTTGATCTTCTCAGCATCATTCAACATAGAACCTTGAGCATCTTGTAACATTTCAGTTCGAGGCTAGAACTTTTTCTTTAACTCTCGTAGCTTTAGGAAAGCCGATCTTGTTCTTCCTCTAATAGTTTCTGCTTCTATTTCCTTGCATGCGTCGTCGTAGTACTTTTCCTTGTCCTGTCTTGCTGCACGTTGGAAATCTCTGAGTTCTGTGATTGTCTTTCTTCCTCCTCTGTCTTTAGCTTCTCTGCGTTTCTGGGCAATTTTCAGAGTTTCTTCCGTCATCCAATTTGGCCGTTTTTTTCTTTTTCTTGAGATGAATAGATTGTTGGTCTTGCAGAATTCTATGAGTCTTTCTCCAGCTTCATTTCTGTTGCCAAGTCCATATTTTCCAACTACTTTGCTTTCTTCTTTGTTGCCAACATTTGCGTTCCAGTCACCCAAGACTATCAGGATATCCTGTTTGCATGTTCTGTCAATTTCAGCTTCTACTTGTTCATAGAACTCTTCAATTTCGTTATCTTCCGCAGCTGTTGTTGGGGCATATACTTGAATTATAGTTGTGTTGATAGGCATTCCTCGTAGACGAATAGAGATTAAGCGTTCACTGACTGCATTGTATTTCATTACAGTTCTTGCAAGTTCACTTCCCTGGATCTCACAGAAGCATACTTGCATGTTCCCATCCGTCCAGGGTATCTAAGGTATCTCCGGTTTGCAGTTCCAATAGGACACTTCCAGTTTCAGGCTCTGTTTGGGCTCGCCACAGCTCCTCATACCTTCACCAAGATTATGGTGTTGGTCGCAACCCCATTGCAAAGTCGGGGGATCCAGGTCACACGAGGAGAGCCTCGTCGCCACACAGCAGGTCCTTGACCTCCTGCGTAATCTGGGGTGGGTGGTAAATGTAGCCAAAAGCCACCTCGTCCCATCGCAGGACTTGCTATACCTGAGGGCTCACTTCGTTATGACCCAGGGCAAGGTGTATTTGCCAGCAGAGCAACAGCAACAATGTGTGTCTTCGGGTCAGTCCTGACTCCTGGCGACCCAGAAGCTCCTGGGTTTTCTTGGCAGTGTCACCAGGCCTGCCAGATTGCCAGGCCTTTCTTCCGAGGCAGTGGAGGATTAAGTGACTTGCCCAAGGCCACAAGGAGTGCTAGTGGGAATCGAACCCTGGTTGCTTGGTTAACAAGCCAGTGTTCTAACCACTAGGCTGCTGCTCCTGCCGGCAGAGAGATGCAAGAAAATTCAGGACCAGATTTGTCTCTTTGTAGTGCAGCAGGTGCAGTCGGCATGGTCCTACCTTCAGGTTCTGGGCTCCATGGCATCAAAGCTAGATTTGGTGCCAAGGACAAGGGCCCACATGCGGCTGTTACAATGGGTGCTGTTTTCCTGGTGGTTGCCTCAAAGGCATCCTGTCAGTCATTGGCTGGTGTGTCCACTACAAGTGCTTGGCAGTCTGTCATGGTGGTTGTCACAGAGCAACCTTGAGAAGGGGATGTCTCTGGAACAGCCGGAATGAATCGTAATCACAAAGGATGCCAGTCTCCAGTTGGGGAGCACCTTGCTTAGTCTGGATCGCGCAGGGCATTTGGTTCCAGGACCAGACGCAGTGGTCCATCAATCGCCTAGAGATGAGGCAGGCTGTCTGGCTCTCCTGGAGTTTCAGGATCTGGTACAACATCAGCCAGTCGGGGTATTTTTCCAACAACGCCTGCACCATCGCCTACATCAATCGGCAGGGCAGCACAAGTCTGGCAGAGGAGATAGCCCCGCTTCTTTGGTGGGCAGAGGAGAATCTTGCGCAGTTGTCGGCAGCTCATGTGGTCTGAAAAGCAAATGTTCAAGCGGACTTTCTAAGCAGGCATAAGATAGATCCAGGGGAGTGGTCTTTGGCAGGCAGGGTCTTCTCCCATTTGACGGACTGCTGGGGACTACCAGTCATGGATCTCATGGCATCAGCAGAGAATGCCAAGATGGAGCGCTTCTTCAGCAGACGCAGGGAGCGAATGTCCGAAGGTCTCGACGCGTTGCTCAGAGCTGGCCAGAGGAGAGCCTGCTCTATTCCTTTCCTCAAGGTTCCTCATAGGGCGGCTGATTCAGCGTGTAGAGGCACATGCGGGGCTGATCCTGTTAGTGGTCCTGAATTGGCCAAGGAGACCTTGGTACACTGACCTAGTGCGGCTACTGGTGGACCGGCCTTTGGAAACTGCTGTTGAGAGAGGATCTGTTGTCACAGGGTCCAGTGTGCATGCCTCAGGTGGATCGATTCTCGTTCTTGAGAAGGGCGCCCTTCAGGCATAGAGGGTATCCGGTGCCAATGATTGTTGGCTTGCTTAAAGCACGATGTTGGTCCACTTCTCTGGCATACATGCGAGTTGGAGAGTATTTTGAGGCCTAGTGTGCGGAGTGGTGGTGCCATCCCTTCGCGGCCACAATCCCAGAGGTATTGGGGTTTCTGCAGGCTGGGTTTGAGAAGGGCCTATCCTTGAACCTCAGAGTCCAAATTGCAGCTTTGGCCTGTTATCGGGGCTGAGTTCAAGGGATCTCCTTGGCAGCACATCACAACGTGGTCAGGGTTTTCAGAGCGATCAAGCTTTTGAAGCTGCTGTGGCAGCCCCCTGTACCTTCTTGGGATCTCAACATGGTGCTGGAGTCTCTCTCCGCAGCACCATTTGAGCCATTGGCAGCGGCTTCACTGTAGGATCTTACCTTAAAGGTAGTGTTTCTGGTCGCCATTTGCTCGGCCAGGAGGATTTCCGAGCTGCAGGTTTTGTCCTGTCGAAAGCCCTATCTTCTGCTGGCGAAGGACAGAGTAGTGTTGCGGATGGTGCCTGCCTTTTTGCCCAAAGTGGTTTCACCTTTCCATCTCAGTCAGACTGTAGTCCTCCCAATTTTCCCACAGGGACAAGATGATAGCCTTTGCGCCCTAGATACTTGCAGAACACTAAGGCATTACTTGAAAGTTACAGAGCCATTCCAGAAATCGGATTGTCCTTTTTGGTGGTCCCTGAAAGGGGGAAACGGCCGCAAAGGCTTCCATCGCTCGCTGATTGAAGGAGTCGATTGGATCAGCTTATCTGTTGAAAGGAAAATCAGTGTCTTGGGGCTGCAGCTGCATTCCACAAGGATTCAGGCGGTGTCCTGGGCAGTGTGTGTGCTGGTTTCTCTGGCGGAGATTTGTCGGGCAGCCATTTGAGCGTCGCATACTTTTGTTTGGCATTATAAGCTGGATCTGCAGGCATGTTCGGAGGCGCAGTTTGGGGCTCTGGTTCTGGAGGCTGGGTTTGCCAGTCCCGCCCGGGTTTGAGTATCTTTATCTTTATTTAAAAACTTGATAGACCGCCTGGACCAGCAGGCATGCGGCGGTTTACATTAAAACAACAGGAGGCTGCGGAGAAAAGGAAACAGAAAGGAACACCATTTAATGATAGGAAAGGGACAGCGTCAGGAGAGGAAACAATAAGAGACAGCAGGAAAAGGAGAAATATCATTAATTATCGGAAGGAGGAGGGGGGGAGGAAGATCGAAGGCTATGTTGAAAAGATGGGTCTTTAGCTTAGCTTTGAAAGAAGGATAAGGAAGTTCCAGACGAAGTGCAGATGGCAAAGAGTTCCATAGATGGGGACCAATGAAGAAAAAGGTAGCGGAACGTGTAGATTCAAGGTGGGCCTGGGAAGGGGGCGGGAGGAATAACCGGTTAGCGTGGACAGACCTAAGGTATCTCGAGGGACAGTGAAAATTAACTAAGTCTGAGAGAGAGCGTGGGACACCGGTGTGGAGGCATTTGTGCACAAAAGTAAGGATCTTGTATTGGATTCGAAAAGGAATGGGCAACCAGTGTAAACGAATAAGAAGGGGGGGGTGATGTGAGCGAATCGGGAGGTGTGAGTCAGGAGATGAGCAGCTGTGTGGTGAACCAGTTGAAGCCTGCGAAGTTGAGTAAGAGGAAGCCCGGCTAAAGATGCATTGCAGTAATCTAAATGAGAAACGACAAGAGAGAGCAGCACTGTGGTCAGAGAAGAGGGGGAGAGAAAAGAGCGAACAGCGCGGAGTTGCCTCAGTGTACAGAAGGAACGTTGAACAACGGAGGAAATGTGGTCTTTGAAAGTTAGGGTGGAATCCAAGGTGACACCAAGATAACGTAGTGAAGAAACAAGGGGAATGGGGTTAGCAGAGAGAGAAGGAATGAGGGAGGGGGGACAGGAGCACCAGCAGTAAACCAAATAGCCGAAGTTTTTGACAAATTGACGTGAAGGACGTTTTCTGAGAACCAAGAAGAAATAGCAGAGAGACAGACATTGAGGGGACCAATATCGGGAGTGAGTGAACTAGTGTGGAAAAGAAGAATGATATCATCAGCGTAATAATACTGTACTGCTCTGATACATCTCAGGAGTCTGGATTGGACTGTAGGGGTGCTATGGAAGGGGAAATTAGACTTACCTGCTAATTTTCTTTCCATTAGGAACTATAGTCCAATCCAGATCCCACCTGTTTCACTGGTAGCAAGCCCGTTTTCAGCTGTGCAATTTTTAGGGGGCTTTTAGGGGGCAAGGTGCCTGCTCTGGCGCAAGAAGAGCTCTCTCTAAGCCGAAGGGTTCAGTCCCAGGTGCTTTCAGGGAGACGGGCATGACCTGGGTCCCCTCAGAATGGCCTAAGTCATCACACGTGAGCTAGCTAGTTTGTTTATAGTTGTCCTTAAGGGCGTTCTTTGTTTGGTCTAGTTCTGCTTTGACATACGAATACTGGCTTGGTTGGAGGAATGGTTGCTGCTTATGTAGTGACATCACCAAAAGCTAGAATGCTAAGTCTCCATCTGCTAGAATAGGGACACAACCCAGGAGTCTGGATTGTAGGTCCTAATGGAAAGAAAGCCAGCAGGTAAGTCTCTAATTTCACCTTGTTGCAGCTCATGAATGCATCTAGAATTCCTTTTACCAATGGCATATTTTAGCCTTTTCCAAAGGTTCTCACAGGATTGAGATCAGGGCTCATTGTTGGCCATCTTAAAACTGTCCATTTTTTCCTGTTTAACCATTCTTTTGTACTTTCGGATGGTGTCATTAGCCTGCTGGAGGACCCATGATCTTCGACCCAGATCTAGCTTTCTGACACTAGATAGTACATTTTGCTCCAAAATACCTTGGTAGACCTCTGACTTCATGATTCTTTTAATTCATTCCAGGCCTTCTGTTCCTGAGGCAGCAAAAGAGCCCCACAACATTATGGAACTTCCACCATATTTAATTGTAAGAAGGGTGTTTGTTTTTCTTTATAAGCTTCATTTCTTCACCTGTAAATGTATTGCTGGTCTGTATTACCAAAGAGCCCAAGTTTAGTTTCATCTGTCCACATAACATTTTCCCATAAGGATTGTGGTTTCTCAAGGTGGGTTTGGGCAAAGATCAGACATGCCTTTTTATGTCTGTCTTTGAGCAGTGGGTTCCTCCATGGTCTTTGCCAATGAAGTCCTTCTTTGTTTAGTGCACAGCATATGGTGGGGGTTGAAACCACCATTCCAGATTGCTCCAGTTTAGCATTAAGCTCTTTGGATGATATTCATGGTGTTTTTCCAACAGTTCACACTAATCTTCAAAGACGTCTTGGATTAACTTTCCTTTTCCCACCACTTCCTGGGCGGTTCTTGACAGTTCATGAGCAGAAAACTACTTAACATTGCGAACTGCAGACACAGGAATCTGATGGTCCTTGGAGATGGCCTTATACCCCTTTGAAGTTTAATGTTTGGTGATTAATGGCTTTTCTGATGGTCTTAGGCAACTCTCTTGTCTTCACCATTGTGAAAATGGAACAGGGAGTGAATGTGGCCATTTTAAACATTCGAGCCGTCATTCATTGGTTGATTCAAGTCATGTGAGTACTGACAATTGATCACAGTTGCGTCTAATTTTACTGCAGTGGGAATGTGGTTCTTCTCTTCAAAATGATTTGAATTGTTTGTAAGGGTGCCAATAATCATGCCCTTAACTATTAATCCTACTAAACCCAAACAACATATTACACATGTGTAGTAATCCCAATTCCTAAGAGATATTTAACCTAAATTTTTGTTGGAACTAATGCCTTGAAGATACACAATCTTCTCGTAGCATGAACGTTCCTTTTTTCTATTTTATAAAATGGGGACGCAACCCCTACAATCAATGCCCTCAAGATACCCAAATCCTAGGGCAGCATTGATTTAGTGTAGGAAATAAATCCAGCCAAACTATTAGGCGCTTAGTCTTGATAGATCGATCTCATCCAAACATAGCCGACCTTCAGCAATGGTTATATCTGCTGCTGATCCGACTAAGATTATGGAAGTATACTACTTGTTGTTAAGTGCCGTCGAGTCGGAGTCAACTCATGGCGACCCTCTGGATAGCTATCCTAAATTGTGTTCGGTCTTCAATCAGGCGGCTCATTGTTGACAGACTGGTACCCGTAGCTGCTGTTATTGTATCGATCCATCTCATTGCTGGCCTTCCTCTTTTGCGTTGACCTTCTATCTTGCCAAGCATGATGTCTTTCTCTAATGATCTCTCTCTTCGCATGATGTGTTCAAAGTATGAAAGTCGAAGTCTTGTCATCTGAGCTTCTAAAGAAAGCTTAGGTTTGATCTCCTCTAGTACCGACTGGTTTGTTTTTTGGGCAGTCCATGGTATACACAGTATTCGCTGCCAGCACCATAATTCAAAGGCATCAATTTTCTTCCTGTCTATCTTTTTCACTGTCCAGCTTTCACATCCATATGATGTTATTGAAAATACCATGGCTTGAACAAGTCAAATCTTTGTATGGAGAGAGACATCTCTGCTCTTGAGAATCTTATCTAGGTCTTTCATAGCCATTCTGCCAAGAGCAATGCATCGTCTGATTTCTTGACTGCTTGTTGCTTCTTTATTGATAGTTGATCCAAGTAGGTTAAAGTTGTTCACAATTTCAATTTCTTCTCCTTCAACGATGAACCTGTTGATTATGCCAGTTGTCATGATCTTTGTCTTCTTTACATTAAGGTGCAGGCCTATTTTGAGACTATGTTCTTTGATTGTGAGAAGCAAATGTTTCAGATCATCTTCACTTTCAGCCAATAATGTAGTATCATCAGCATAGCGAAGGTTGTTGATGAGTCTTCCACCAATCTTCACACCTCTGTTGTCTTCATACAATCCTGCTTCTCTGATGATTTGTTCTGCAAATAAATTAAACAGGTAGGGGGAAAGTATGCAGCCTTGTCTTACACCTTTGCTTATTTTAAACCATTCTGTTTCTCCTTGTTCCGTTCGAACTGTTGCTTCTTGATCAATGTACAGATTGCGCAAGAGAACGATCAGGTGTTCTGGTATACCCATGCTGCTTAATGTGGCCCAGAGTTTCTCATGGTTTACACAGTCAAAAGCCTTGCTATAGTCAATAAAACACAAATAGATATCCTTTTGGTATTCTTTAGTCTTTTCAAGGATCCATCTCACATCCGCAATGATGTCTCTCGTTCCTTGCCCTTTCCTGAACCCTGCTTGCACTTCAGGTAGTTCTTGTTCCAGGTATGGTTGTAGTCTCTTTTGAATAATCTTCAGTAGAATCTTGCTGGCATGTGGGATCAGAGCGATTGTTTGATAATTTCCACAGTCAGTTGGATCACCTTTCTTTAGTATTGGTATAAACACAGATCTTTTCCAGTCAGTTGGCCATGATGTCTTCCATATTTCTTGGCAGAGCCTTGTAAGTATGGTAACAGCTGCATCCGATTGCTGTAATACTTCTATGGGAATGCTATCAATGCCTGGTGCTTTGTTCTTTGATAAGGCTTTCAATGCTGCTTCAACTTTTTCTTTCATCACCAATGGTTCCCGATCATAAGGTGCAGGTTGTAACGTCTGTTGGTCCACTTGATCTTTATCATGTAAAAAGTCTGTATATTCCTTCCACCTTTTTTTTTTTTTTTTTTTTATTTATGAAATTTTTCAAATAAATCAAGAATTGTCGGATGTGACCTATCTTGAAGCAATAGACAAGCCATTCAGAAAACATCCACAAAAAAAAAAAACAGGATACAATATCAAGAAATAATAACATAAGTTAATTCCCCCTTTATAGTGGGCTGGAAAGATAAGGCATTCTGCACTTATGTATGTTATTATTCTCCGGGACCAAGCAGGAAGTCAGTCCTCACATATGGGTGACGTCTGCGCCGACGGAGCCCTCGCGGAGCAATTTCCCCAGCTTTCAAAGAAAGCCTTTGGGAATTGCAGCGCGCATGCGCGGTCCCCTTCCCGCCCAAGGGTGCCATTTTGCTCAGTCTTCTTTTTTCCTCGGAGCCCTACAGACGCTGTTTGTGATCGCCGCAGAAAAAGTTGATTTTATTTACTATTCTTTTCTCGGTTCGACGCCGGATCCTTTTCCCGCCCGGACCCGCTACACCGGTATCGGGTCCGTTCTTTATTTTTCGTTTTTTGTCCTTCGTGACTAGCGTTCGCGCCATTTTTCTTTTTCATTGGCAGCCCTGTCTTTTGACCTCGCAGGGGCCCTTTTTCCCCCAATGGCTGCCAGCGGGTTTAAAAAGTGTGATCGGTGTAAGAAACTCATGTCTCTTACCGACACACACGACTGCTGCCTCCGCTGCCTCGGACCCGATCATGACCCGATGATCTGTGGTCCATGTGGCAAGATGTCCTCCAAAGCGTTGAGGAGTCGGCAGCATCAAAAAGAACGAATCTTCTCTGACTCCGCGTCCGGCCGGGCCCGGACCTCATCAGAGGCTTCGACGTCCCGGGACGCCGGTCCTGAGCATCGTCGGAGTTCCTCTGAGCGGGGGTCTCCTGCCCGGGAACATCATAGGAAGAAGAAACCCGCGAGGGCGGCATCGGTGGATGCTCCTGGTTCCTCGAGGGCCAGGTCGCATAGCCCCAATAGCCGTCCCGGGTCCTCGGAGTCGGAGAGGCTTTCAAAACATCCTCGTCTCGAGATGGAGTCTCCTGGACACGTGAGTACTGTAGTCCTCGTGGACTCGCCTCCGAAGGAGCCGACGTCGGGCCCCGAGTCGGGGGCTGCTGGGTCTCCTGAGCTCGGACTCAGGTTGACGGCCTTGGAGAGCAGTTTAGCTGCCTTCATGGACCAGCAGCGGGCATTGATCGCTGGCCTCGCCGGTGTATCTGCCCCGACCACCGGGATGTCGACGTCCAAGTCGACCCCGGAGACCGAGCCGATCCTCGAGTCCATGCGAGCTCGAGTCGATCCTCGGTCACGGTCTCCCTCGGCCTCCCGTTTGGGACCGAGGTCGTCGACACCGACACCCTCGGCGTCGGGGCAGAGGGCATCAGTGCCCGCCCGACCGGAGCCGCTCGATTCCTCCTCCGAGGAGTCAGCCTGGGAGACGGAGGACGAAGAGTCACCCGGTACTTTTCAGACTCGGTGCGTCCCATCGGACTCGCCCGAGTCCGAACCTCGGAGACTGTTCCCCCCGGAGGACACCCGGTTCTCGGACTTCGTGCAGGATATGGCCAAGGCCTTGGCATTCCCCACGGATCCCGAGGAGGAGCCTCGAGCCGAGGAGCTCGATGCCCTCCAGTATGACTCTCCCCCGAAGGAGGCCTTTACCGGTTCCTCCGATGCTGGAGCAACTTCTCTTCCGCATGTGGAAGAGCCCGGCGTCGGCGCCGGTGTTAAGCAAGCGGGTCGATTCCATTTATCGAGTCCGCAAGAGTCCCGGGTTCCAAAAGGCACAACTACCGCACCATTCCATGGTGGTGGAATCGACCATGCATCGACTCAAGAGTCAGAAGATGCACTCCTTGGTGCCTCCCGGCCGGGAGGCCCAGAACCTGGATGCCCTCGGTAGGAAGTGCTTCCAGGGCTCTATGCTTGCTTGTCGAGTCCAGACCTACCAGCTCTACATGGGCATGTATCTCCGAGACCTGGCAAAAGAAATTGCCGGGTTCTCTGCTGGTCTCTCCGAGGAACCTTTGCAGAGGTTCCAGGCCTTGTCCACTGGTATTCGAGAGTGCTCGAAGTTTTTCTCTCGAGCAGCCTACGATGGCTTCGAAGCATTGACTCGAGTAGCCGGAGCCGGCATCGGTGCCCGCCGACAGGCTTGGCTTCAGTCATCCGACCTCGAGCCATGGGTACAGGACAAGTTGGTCGATGTCCCCTGCCAAGGTGAAAACCTCTTTGGCAAGCCCTTGGCTGAAAAGGCTGCACAGATCGAGACCGAGACTCTGACCAGGACTCGGCTGTCCAGAAAAACCTCTGCCCCTTCTCAGAAGAAGGGCTCGGGGAAAAAGCCCTTTTACCCGAGGAAGGCGGCTGCCTATAAACACTACCCTCATTATCAGGCCTCAGCAGCTCCCCAACAGGGTCAGCAGGCCAAGGGACGGGGTAATGGGTCCCGTAGGCAGCAGGCCCCCAAGCCCACAACACTGGCCCCTGCTCAGCAGGGTGGGGGTTTTTGACTCTGTCAGCATAGCTTCTTCCCCTCCGCTGGTTTCTATCAGCACAGGAGGCCAGCTGGTCCACTTTGCCCACAGGTGGTCAGCCATCACATCAAATACCTGGGTGCTTCATATAGTTCAGAAAGGCTATCTTCTACACTTTCACCAGGTACCTCCCTCCTACTTTCCAGGGGAGCCTCCAAGACTCCCTCTGCACAGGGACTTACTCCTTCAGGAGTTAGCAAGTCTTCTTCAGGAACAGGCTGTGGAACCGGTGCCCCACCACCTGAGAGGTCACAGCTTTTATTCCAGGTACTTTCTGATACCAAAAAGAACAGGAGGCCTCAGACCCATCCTGGACTTGCGAAACCTCAACAAGTTCCTGGCAAGGGAAAAGTTCAAGATGCTTACCCTTGGAATCCTGCTGCCCTACCTCCAGCAGGGAGACTAGCTATGCTCCTTAGATCTAAAGGATGCCTATACTCACATCCTTATTCATCCAGACCACAGACAATATCTCAGGTTTGTTGTGGGAGGAAATCATTACCAGTACAGAGTACTGCCCTTTGGCCTATCCTCCGCCCCCAGGGTGTTCACCAAATGCCTAGCAGTGGTGGCGGCCTATCTAAGACTTCAAGGCCTTTTTGTATTTCCATACCTGGACGACTGGCTCATCAGAGCCCAGTCTTCCCAAGAGGCCACTCAGGCCACTCATTGCACTGTGGCTCTGCTCCAGCACTTGGGATTTGTCATAAACTTCGCAAAGTCCACTTTGCTCCCCTCTCAAAATCTCAAATTCATAGGCGCAAGGTTGAACACACTTCAGGCGCGGGCCTTCCTGCCTCTAGACAGGGCACACAGGCTCATGGATCTCGCCAGCTTTCACAGCAATTCCCTGGTCTCTGCCAGGCAATTTCTGAGACTGCTCGGCTATATGGCTTCCACGATCCATGTGACCCCCAATGCCCGCCTGAACATGCAACCTGCTCAGTGGTGCCTTCGCACTCAATGGCATCAGGCCACGGGGAGCCTGGCGGACTCAGTACAGGTATCCAACCTGCTGGTCTCTTCTCTGCGGTGGTGGCTTCATCTCCCAAACCTGGTGCTGGGAGTGGATTTTCAATCTCCTCCGCCTTCTCAGGTGCTGACAACCGATGCTTCTCTCCTGGGTTGGGGAGCACATTGCCAAGGGACATGTACTCAAGGCCTCTGGACTCTTTGGGAGTCTGCTCAGCAGATAAACTTCCTGGAGCTCAGAGCCATCCATCTAGCTCTGAGAGCCTTCTCCCACCTCACTTCTCACCAGTCTGTGCTGGTCCAGACGGACAATCAAGTTGCAATGTTCTACGTGAACAAACAAGGAGGCACAGGCTCCTTCCTTCTCTGTCAGGAAGCACAAAAGCTGTGCTCTTGGGCCGTCCTTCACGGCATCCTCCTCAAAGCTGTCTATCTCCCAGGTCAAGAAAATTACCTGGCAGACAAGCTGAGCAGGATCCTCCAACCACACGAGTGGAGATTGGATCCGTTGGTGGTTCAGCAGATCTTTCTCAAGTGGGGCCTCCCCACCATGGATCTATTTGCCAGTCCCTTGAACCGGCAGCTTCCCAGATTCTGCTCTCGGCAACCGCATCCTCTCAGAGTAGCGGCGGATGCTTTTCTGATTCCATGGTCCACAGGCCTCTTGTATGCCTTTCCTCCCATGCCACTGGTGTCTCGGACGCTCTTCAAAGTTCTCAGAGACAGAGCCTCGATGATCCTAGTGGCTCCCCGGTGGCCGAGACAACCCTGGTTCCCGCTTCTAATGCAGCTGGCGGTGGACGCTCCTCTTCCTCTGGGGTTTCAACCCGATCTCCTGTCACAGGATCAGGGGACTCTCCTACACCCCAACCTCCGGTCCCTTCATCTGATGGCCTGGCTGCTGAAAGGGTAGTCCTTGCTCCCCTCCTGCTGCCTCGGGAGGTGGAAGAGGTCGTCTTGGCCTCCAGACGGCCCTCCACCCGGACGTCCTACGCTCTTAAGTGGCGTCGGTTCTCCGTGTGGTGTGCTCAGCAGTCTGAGAATCCCTTCTCCTGCTTGGTGGCAGTGGTCTTGCAATATTTGCTTTACCTCTCCAATCTGGGCCTTAAGTCCAACTCTGTCAGGGTCCACCTCAGTGCTCTCTCTGCGCATCACGCACCGGTGGATGGCAGGCCTCTTTCCAACCACCCTTTGGTGGCTCGTTTTCTCCGAGGCCTCCTTCTCCTTAAGCCTCCTTTGCGCCCACCAGCCCCTGAATGGGATCTGAATGTGGTCTTGCAGCGGATTACCTGTCCGTCCTTTGAACCTATGGCTACCTGCCCTCTTCGTTTTCTTTCCTGGAAAACCTTGTTCTTGGTAGCCCTTACCTCTGCTAGGCGTGTTAGTGAACTGCAGGCCCTAGTGTCTGATCCTCCTTACACTAGGTTCTACAGGAATAGGGTAGTCTTACGGACTCACCCTAAGTTTCTTCCAAAGGTGGTTTTTCCTTTTCATCTCAACCAGGAGGTGATTCTTCCGACCTTCTTTCCCAGGCCGCTCACCAGCCGGGCTGAAATGGTCCTGCATACCCTGGACTGTAGGAGGGCCTTGTCCTTCTACCTTGACCGTACGCGGGAGCATAGGAGGGCTGTTCAGCTCTTCGTTTTTCTTTTGACCCCAATAAATTGGAGCTCCCTGTCTCCAAGCGTACTTTGTCCATATGGGTTGCTGACTGTATCGCTTGGGCTTATGGGATGGCCGGCCTCTCGTTGGAGGGTCGAGTCACGGCTCATCGTGTTAGGGCGAAGGCTGCGTCAGTGGCTCATCTCCGCTCTGTTCCGTTGGCAGACATCTGCTGGGCCGCTACTTGGTCTTCAAGCCAGACTTTTGCGGCCCATTACTGCCTGGAGAGGGAGTCCCGCAGGGACAGTGCTTTTGGACAGGCAGTCCTCCATAATCTCTTTGAGGTTTAGGCAACTCCTACCCTCCGGCCCTGGTGTTGGGCTACCGGTCGGGGGCGTTTTCAGAGAAGATTCCTTCCTTCTGTGCTACTGAGCTAGAGGGAGCTCATTTTTCCGTTTGAGGTCTCTGATAGCCTTGAGCTAGGGAGTCCCATATGTGAGGACTGACTTCCTGCTTGGTCCTGGAGAAAGAGTAGTTACTTAACTGTAACAGGTGTTCTCCAGGAGCAGCAGGAATCAGTCCTCACAACCCTCCCTTCTCCCCTTGGAGTTGCAGTCCTATCACTTCGTTTTTGCTAATTTTTTTGCTGTCTTTTAGCTATGTCATCAGACTGAGCAAGATGGCACCCTTGGGCGGGAAGGGGACCGCGCATGCGTGCTGTAATTCCCAAAGGCTTTCTTTGAAAGCTGGGGAAATTGCTCCGCGAGGGCTCCGTCGGCGCCGACGTCACCCATATGTGAGGACTGATTCCTGCTGCTCCTGGAGAACACCTGTTACAGGTGAGTAACTACTCTTTCCTTCCACCTTTTCTTGATGATCTCAGCATCATTCAACATGGAACCTTGAGCATCTTGTAACATTCCAATTCAAGGCTGGAACTTTTTCTTTAACTCTCGTAGCTTTAGGAAAGCCGATCTTGTTCTTCCTCTAATAGTTTCTGCTTCTATTTCCTTGCAAGTGTCATTGTAGTACTTTTCCTTGTCCTGTCTTGCTGCACGTTGGAAATCTGAGTTCTGCGATTGTCTTTCTTTCTCCTCTGGCTTTAGCTTCTCTGCGTTTCTGGGCAATTTTCAGAGTTTCTTCCGTCATCCATTTTGGCCGTTTTTGCTTTTTCACCTTTTGTAGAGACTTCTCGCTTTCTTCCAATACAACCTTCTTGATGTCATTCCATAACTCTTCTGGAGCCCTCTCATTTGTATCTAAAGCAGCAAATCGATTTTGCAGGCAGTCTTTAAATTCCAGTGGTATATTCTCAAGGTTATATTTTGCTGCATTCATGAGTGGTTTGCTCTTTTTCAACTTTAGCTTGAGTTTGCATACTAGTAGTTGATGATCTGTACCACAGTCAGCTCCAGGTTTTGTCTTTGTTGATGTTACAGAGCTTTTTCATCGTTGACTTCCACAGATGTAGTCAATTTGATTTTTATACAATCCATTGGGTAAAGTCCATGTGTACAGTCGCTGCTTGTGTTGCTGGAAGAAGGTGTTTGAGATGAATAGATCATTGGTCTTGCATAATTCTATCAGTCTTTCTCCAGCTTCATTTCTGTTGCCAAGTCCATATTTTCCAACTACTTTGCTTTCTTCTTTGTTGCCAGCTTTTGCGTTCTAGTCACCCATGACTATCAGGATATCCTGTTTGCATGTTCTGTCAATTTCAGCTTGTACTTGTTCATAGAACTCTTCAATTTCATTCTCTTCTGCAGCTGTTGTTGGGGCATATACTTGAATTATAGTTGTGTTGATGGGCAATCCTCGTAGACGAATAGAGATTATGCGATACCGCTGAAGGAACAAAAACTAAAGGGGAGAAAAATCAAGCAGCACAACCTCCAAAGTCACCTTGAAACCAGATCATATAGACCACCTTCAATTTGCAACTTGCAATCTTCAAGGCATAAGTTCCAACAAAAATTTAGGTTACATATATCTTTGGAATTGGGATTAATAATCATGCCCTGGCAATGTCTTGGTTCTTAAACTATTTTCTTTTATAATCGGTCTTGTTTTTTTTGTTTTTATGTATCAAATACGTGTGCAAAGCCATTTCACACTCCATTTTATTAAGGAGATATTGGACATTAAGTTGTTGAACTGCAAGGGTGCCAGTAATGTTGATCACAATGGTATGTGTTTTTGTTTAATATATTTATAATATTACGTACACACATCAGGTGTAGATAAACTTATTTTCTGGGGCACATTAGTGGTCCTTGCCTGTATTAGGAGCCAAGGGAAAAATCCCACTTGGAGCTGCATTCAAGAAGATGAAGGGGGAGGGGGACTTATGTGCCCTTTTCTGGAGCCAGCAGCCCTACATCCATCGCTGCTGAGTGCCTACATCAGAGGTTGCCTCTCCCCAACCTGTCTTTGATAGTTTCCCTCAAACATGCTGGCCGAGCTTATGCCCCACCTTCTCTGTTCACCATAATCTGCAGTTTTCAAGAACAGATGTTTGTTCTTTTATTGATTGATCACCTTTCACAAGCTTTTACAAACATATATAGGTAAAATGCTAGTGAGAGATCAGTAAATTGGCTGATAAATTTTAGATATGTGTACTGTCAGCTACCATTCTGTGTTTCAAAATATATTTTCTGTGATTTGAATTTGGTAGTGACTTACAGCCACTGCACTTTGACTTGGATCAATGAAGGTTCACAAATCTTGTTGGTCAGCACCGAATGAGGTTGTGGAGCAAGAGTTACACCATATAACTTTTGCAACAGCTTTGGGAAGAGCTTGGTAACTGCCAAACTAGTTCAAAAGCCAGGAAAGAACTGCACTGATCCTAAAGAGAAACACGGTCTCTTTCATATCTTGTGACTTGTAAAGTTTTACATCCATTTTATATGGAAGACTCTATTTACTCAAAAACTAATACGTTATTTTACCTAAAAGAAAATTACAATTCAACATCTGTTGACCCAAATTGCACAACAACTGAAGAGATAATAAACCAATAGAGAACTTATTTCCTGCTGTGAAATTTAGGTACTCTAGATTTTGGTTTGGCCAGTGTTTACGTGTCATATTGTTTGTTTGCTCACTTAAATTGTCTGGTGTTTTTCCTTTAATGGTAAATATCCAAGTATTTAAATTTATTTATTGAACATGTTTTCTATACTGCTTCATCCTTAAATCAAGGTGGTTTACATCTAAACTCAGTTTTTACAAAGAACAGTATAACTTAATTTTACAAAGAATAGTTTTCTAAACAACATCACAGATGTGTATAGTAAGTTAACAATAATAAATAATTGTTAATCCAAGAGAATAACATAAGGAGCAGACACTCTTAACTTGTGCCCTAACTTATGCAGAGTTTCTGTTTACAGTGGGTGATCATATATCCATTGTCTTAATTATTTGAGCTGTGGTTATTGTTGTGTGTCGTGGTGGGGTTACACTCGGGATGTATAGTATTCTATGTGTAAATGTATTTTTAACTTTTTCTGGAAGTCCTTAATGTCGTCGATAGATCTTATATCTTCCGGTAATGCGTTCAAAAGTGTTGAAGCAGTCAAGGAAAATGCTCTATTGGACGTAATGTGCTTAGACTTTGGATAGATGCTAGGTGTAAGAATCATGCTTTTGTTGTTGGTCCTTCTAGTTCTGTTGTCTGGGTCCTTAATCAGTTCCTGTAGTATGTCAGCTGTGTTGAACGTTAGTATTTTGAATACGTTAAGAATGATCTTAAGTCTGATGCGATAGTGTATTGGTAGCCATTGTAATTGGTTAAGACATGGTGTGATGTGTTTGTATTTTGCTGAGCCGTGATTATGCAGGCCACCATGTTCTGTGCCATCTGAAGCATATGGATTGGTTGTTTTGGGATACTCTGATAGATTGAATTACAGGAATCTAGCATTGGCGTTTTTATTGCTTGGACTACTTATGTGGAAGTTATCCTAGTTGAGAAGTGGTTTCAACCTCCGTAATACTTTCATTTTGTGATATGCAGTGTGTGTGGTCATATTTATATGTGATTGTAGGTTTAAGGCCTGGTTCAGGATCACTCCTAAATATCAAACTTCTTGTTTTATTTTTATATTGGCACTTGATAGTTGACTTCTACTTGGCGGTGTGAATGCTTGGTTTCTAGTCAAGAAAAGGGCCTCTGTTTTCTTGTAGTCTATTTTAAGGTTATGGTTGCTGAGCCATGTGATCATGTCTTTGAGGCAGTTAATTAGTTTCATGGCATCTAACTTATCATTGTCAATTGGTGTGAAAATCATTATATCATTGGCAAATAGCCTATATTGAACATTGTACTGCTTTTATGATGTTGCAGATAGGTTGTATATATATGTTAAAAAGCAGTAATGACATTGCTGAGCCTTATGGAATCTCCTATTTTATTCCAAATGGTGTGGATTTTTTCGAGCAGCTCTTAACTTTTTGTTGTCTTCCAGTTACATATAGATGGTTCAAATCATACCTAACATGATGAAGTCCAATTTCTTGTAGACACAGCAGAAGTAGTTTGTGTGATACAATATCAAAAGCCAATGATATATCAAGGAATATGATCAAGAAACTCTTCTTGATATTGTCTATGCCCTGGTGAATGATGTCCAGTAAGGATGTAAATAGTTTCCTCGCCGTGGTTGGTTCGGAACCCATGCTGGTGAGGGTCTAATGGAGCATGTGAGTTGATATGATCTTGCAGCTGCAGCGGTATGACCTTTTCTATAATTTTGGCTAGAAATGGCAAACTTGAAATTGACTGGTATGCACTGGGATCCAATTTGAGTGTGTTTTTGATGTTTGGTCTTATGGTTGCTTTTTTGAGTGCTATTGGCATGTGTCCTCGGGTGAGGGAGGCTTGTGTAATTTTATGAATTGAGTGAGTAAGAAGTTGTTTGAGCTTAATCCATGGGGTCAGAGGGTGATGTCGTGGTATTCAGGTTAGTTGTTACGTTGCTTATTTGCTTGCAAGATGGCATGGTGAAATTGCCTCCATATCCCAGTTGATGGTGTCGTTTCTTCTGTGTATATCCTTGTTACATAGAAACATGTCTTTGTGAAATGTCCTTTTTAGGTAGTCTGCTACCTGTTGTGGGTGTAAGCTCTCTTGGCTTGCTTGCAGATTTCATTATGAGATTTGTGTAATATTCTTGTTTACACAAATCTCCTGCTGACTTATAAGTGCATTAACTCTGCAGCTCCTCACTATCTATCTTCTCTTATCTCTCCCTACAAACCCCCCCCCCCCCCTCGGGAACTCCGCTCTTCTGACAAATTGCTTCTGTCTGTGCCCTTATCTTCTATTGCTAATTCCAGACTTCGCTCCTTTCACCTTGCTGTACCTTATACCTGGAACAAATTACCTATCTCCAGGAACAAGCAGGAATGAGTCTTCACATATGGGTATCATCGGTACCGACGGAGCCTGCGCGGGAACGCTCCCCAGCGTCCAGAAAGAAAGCTTTTGGGAGCATCCCACAGCGCCTGCGCGCTGCCTTCCCGCCTTTCCCAACCGCCTCTCTCCAGTTATTCTTTTCCGCGGAGCCAGCAGGTCGTGTTCCTGTCACCGCTGAAGAAGTTCTTTATTTTCTTTTATTTCTTTGGTCGCGCGTCTGCTGCCTTCGACGTCGGATCGGTACCGCCGGTCTTTTCTTCTTTCTTCTTTAAAAAAAAACAAAAAAAAAACTACCGTTTCCCACTTCTGTGCATTTTTTCCCTTTGGGCCTTAGACCTAGAAAAATTTTCCTCATGGAAAAGCCCGCTTCCGGGTTTAAAAAGTGCATGAAGTGCAGCGGTACTCTTTCTATCACCGACACCCATGACTGGTGTCTAAAATGTTTGGGTCCTGACCACTCCATCACCGATTGTGAATCCTGTTCCATGATGTCTAAAAGAGGTCTACAGAATCGAGCGGCCAACCTCAGTACCCTGTTTCCCTCTGATGCAGCTTCGGTGGCATCGACATCTTCCAGGGCTGCTGCTTCCTCCCATGGATCTCAGGTAACCAAACATAAGTCCAGCCGGTCCTCGAAGGGTAGATCTCCCTCTAAGTATCGAGATGCCTCCGGGCTGTCTTTCGAGGATCCCGCACCGGCAAAATTACCCCGGCAGGAAGCTCCGGCTTCCAAAGCTTCATCTATGGGGTTACAGGTTGACATCGATGGCTCGGCCTCGACCGATCACCTGTTGCCATGTTCTGGGGTACCGGTGGTTTCCACTGGTACCGACATCCAGACATTGGTTGCGTCGATGGATCAGAATATTCTGACCATGCAGCGTGCCATTACGGCATTCATACAAGCTGCGACGCCTCCGGTACTGCAACAAATTCCGTTGTCGGTACCGGTTCCAGCACCGATATCGGTTCCGGTTCCGGTGCCGGTACCGATTGCATCGACATCGGTTTCGGTGTCGACTGCAGCGGTACCCTGTTCTGTGATGCCCATCGGTACCGATCACTCCCGATGTCGATACCACTCGGTAAAACAAAAAGCATGAGCTCTGTATATAGAAACAAAGTGTCGTTGTGTCCCACTCAAAACTTCATGCACTAAATATAGAGTTTAATAAACAACTTCAAGCATAGTCAGCACGCAAGGTTTGAAAGCAACAAAAGGTCTC
Organism: Ichthyophis bannanicus; assembly: GCA_033557465.1. NCBI lineage: Eukaryota > Metazoa > Chordata > Amphibia > Gymnophiona > Ichthyophiidae > Ichthyophis > Ichthyophis bannanicus. Next base: position 555,329,882 of record CM066033.1, read on the forward strand.
AGACTTGACGGGCAAGATATAACACCCCAGACAGCAACAGCTGCCAGAGCATAGCCCTATTTGCATCAACGACCTTAGATATTATGTTGCAATAGAAAAAGGTACGCATATCGGGCTCTGCAGGAGCATCCAGACAGGCGATACTTCGATTCCTCCGAAGACTCTGATGAATCGGAGGCTTCTGTCGAAGCATCGGTAATCCTTCCTGAGGAGCCCTCTTCTCCAAAAAGAAGAATGTCTCCTCCAGAAGACTTGTCTTTTCAAGACTTCATTAGGGAAGTGGCCAGGGGCCTCTCCATTTCAGTGGCCCCTGAATCAGAGCCTAGAGCCAAGAAATTGGATATTTTACAATATCCTAAGGCTCCTAAAGAGGCAGCTACTTTACCAATTCATGAGATCCTTTATGATCACATGTTGGGCATATGGGAGACACCTCTCACTATCTCCCCTCATTCTCGTAGGTTGGACACCATGTACCGTGTTCCTCCTTGTCCTGGCTTTCATAAGACTCAGCTTCCTCACCACTCTATTGTGGTGGAGTCTGCTATGAAGAAGATAAAGAGTGCAAAAAGACACTCATCTAATCCTCCAGGAAGAGAATGCAGAACCTTGGATGCTTTTGGCCGGAGAATTTTCCAGACCAATATGCTTTTTGCCAGAATCAACTCCTATAGTCTCTATATGGGGATGTTTCTAAAGGAAGTTACAGATCATCTGCAAACTTTATCTCCTTTTATCTCAGAAGATAAAAGGGAAGAGTTTCTCACCTGGCTTAAACATGCCCAGGATGTTTCCAAATTTTCCAACCATGCAGCCTTTGACTCTTTTGAGTGTGCCAGCAGAGCCTCGGCTATTGCCATAGGTGCACACAGAGTTGCTTGGTTACAAGCTTCTGATTTGGAACCCTGGGTCCAGGATGGATTAGGAAATCTTCCTTGTACAGGTGAATGCTGAGAATTCTGCCTTAGATAGACTTTCAAAGTCTACTTCTGCTTCTGTTAGAAAAAGGTTATTCAAAAAGGCTTTCTTTATGGTCAGCAGACATCTTCTGCAGGTCGTTTTGCTGCAAAGCGTCAGCAACAACCTAAACAAGCCAAGCCTAAGGCTGCAAGGACTGCTACAGCCCAACAGCCTCAGCCTCCTCAGGGCCTTTGACTTACATCTAGAGAACTTAGCCTTTCTGGCTCTGGAAGAACCAAAGCCTCTCACCATTCCAGGAAGGTTAGCCCACTTTGCTCCCAGATGGGAACAAGTCATGGCAGAGCAATGGACCCTCTCCATCATAAGGGAGGGGTACAAGCTTCATTTCTTCAACCTTCCTCCTCACACTATGGTGAGACAGTTCAATTCTCCAACATCTCTCCTCGACCTTCTGGGTCAGGAGATTGCTACCCTTCTTGCCCAAAGGGCAATAGAAGAAGTACCCCTTCTTCAACAGGGCTCAGGGTTCTACTCCCCTTATTTTCTGATCCCAAAGAAAACAGGGGGCTACAGACCCATATTAGATCTCAGAGAATTGAACAAGTTTCTATGCAAGGAGAAATTCAAGATGATTTCTCTCGGTGCTCTCCTTCCATACCTTCAGAGTCAGGATAGGCTTTGTTCTCTAGATCTCAAGGATGCGTACACCCATATCCTCATTCATCCAACACACAGAAGGTTCCTTCGGTTCCTTTATCAAGGAAAGCACTACCAATACAGAGTGCTTCCTTTCGGTCTGGCCTCTGCTCCAAGAGTGTTCACAAAATGCATGGCAGTAGTAGCTGCATTTCTACGCACTCTAGGAATATTTGTATTCCCATATCTGGACGACTGGCTCATCCGAGCTCCGTCCCAGTCAGAGGCCCAGACTTCCCTAGCCTGCACAAGGCGTGTTCTTCAGTATCTGGGACTTGTAATAAACATCCCAAAATCCCATCTCACCCCTACTCAGTCATTAGAGTTCATAGGGGCCTTGCTGGATACCATAACTGCAAGGGCCTATCTTCCCGAGGCCCGTTGCCTACGCTTGGTGCAGTTAGCCTCACAAATTCAGTTAAAGTCCCATTTAACTGCTCGAGAAATGTTACAACTGTTAGGCCACATGGCATCCACGGTGCATGTGGTTCCTTACGCTCGCCTTCACATGAGGGCAGCTCGGTGGACTCAGGCACCCTGATGCCTGGGTCCATTGGGTGGACAGTCAGACAAAATAGCAACCTCTAGTCGCCTCTTCTGGTCTCTCCAGTGGTGGAGGTCCACTCAAAATCTGTTGCTGGGTCCCCCTTTCAACAATCGCTACCCCAAGCAACCCTTACAACAGATGCTTCTCCAAAGGGTTGGGGAGCTCATCTACAAGATCTCTCCACCCAGGGCATCTGGTCTCCACATGAGACATCTCTACATATCAACCACTTGGAGCTCAGAGCTATTCTTCTAGCTCTCAGTCTTCCACACCCTCCTCAGCTACAAGACAGTCCTCATCCACACGGACAACCAAGTAGCCATGTTCTACGTGAACAAGCAGGGCGGGACTGGCTCTCTGTCGCTTTGCAACGAAGCTTTGAGATTGTGGGCTTTCGCCAGAGAGCATCAAATTCATCTCATGGCAGTGTATCATCCAGGGGTTCAAAACTCTTGGGCAGACAGACTCAGTCGAGTTCTGCTTCCACACAAATGGTCCCTCCATGGGGACCAGATAGCCAGGATCTTCCGAATTTGGGGAACCCTGGACATAGACCTGTTTGCAAGTCCGTGGAATGCCAAACTTCCCCGGTTCTGTTCCAGGATTCCGTGTCAGGGAGTTCAGGCCAGGGATGCCTTCCTCCTTCATTGGGGACAAGACTTTCTCTATACCTTTCCACCCATTCCCCTAATTCCCAAGACACTGTTCAAACTTCAGAGAGACAAGGGGTCTATGATCCTCATAGCACCACATTGGCCACGCCAGGTGTGGTACCCTCTACTTCTGCATCTCTCTCAAGCTCCCTCCCTGGACTTGGGTTCTGCTCCAGACCTCCTGTCCCAGGAGTAGGGAACGTTGTGACACCCAAATCCCCAGTCTCTTCATCTCAGAGCCTGGTTGCTGAAGGCCTAGACCTTCAAGATTTGCATCTTTCTCAGCAGGTGAAGGATATCCTTTATGCTTCCAGAAAGCCTTCCACTAGACGTTCCTATGCTTTTAAATGGAAAAGGTTTACCATTTGGTGTGCACAGAAAGGTCTTAACCCCCTTGCAATACCTCTGAATTCTTTACTAGAATATTTGCTGCATTTATCCCATGCAGGCCTTAAAACGAATTCAGTAAGAGTCCATTTGAGTGCTATTGCAGCATCCCTTAAGCCTCTCAATGGACGGCCTATTTCCTCTCATCCTCTTATTGCAAGATTCATGAGAGGCCTTCTTTTAACTAAACCTCCCATTAGACCACCTCCAGTGGCATGGGACTTGAATTTGGTTCTTGGCCAGCTTATGAAGCCACCCTTTGAACCCTTAGCCACTACCTCCTTGAAATTTCTTTCCTGGAAGGTTACTTTTCTCATTGCAGTCACCTCAGCTCGCCGCATCAGTGAGCTGCAAGCCTTGGTGGCTAATCCTCCTTATACAAGGTTCCATCATGACAAGGTAGTCCTCAGGACTAATCCACACTTTATGCCTAAAGTGGTCTCACCTTTTCATCTGAACCAGGAGGTGTATTTACATGTCTTTTTTCCAGGACCTCATGCATCAAGTGCAGAGAGGAATCTCCATACCCTGGATTGTAAGAGAGCGCTCGCTTTTTACTTACAAAGGACACAGCAACATAGAAAGTCCTCTCAACTCTTTGTTGCTTTTGATCCCTCTCATTTGGGACTTCCAGTCTCTAAGAGAACTCTGTCCACTTGGATTGCTTTGTGTATTTCTTTCGCCTACCAGAGTAAGAACCTTTCTCTGGAGAGCTATGTCACAGCTCACAATGTGAGGGCCATGGCAGCCTCTATGGCTCATCTGAACTCTGTGTCCATCGATCAAATCTGTCGAGCGGCCACCTGGGCCTCGGTTCATGCCTTCACAGCCCATTACTGCTTGGACAAGGACTCCCACCGGGATGCCTTGTTTGGTCAGGCTGTTCTCAAACACCTGTTCCATACCTAATCAACTCCTACCCCCCATCCCTGGTTGGATGCCCGAGATCCATGGGGGCAGGTAGAGCCCTTCTCAGGGACTCACAACCTTGGAGATCTCCCTGGGGAGTCCCCATATGTGAAGACTCATTCCTGCTTGTTCCTGGAGATAGCACAGTTACTTACCTGTAACAGGTGATCTCTGGGAACAGCAGGAATAAGTCTTCACAACCCACCCACCTCCCCTAGGAGTTGTATCTCTCTATCTATCTTTCCTCTCTCTCTCTTTGTCTCAGCTTAAAACTCGAACTGGAGAGAGGCGGTTGGGAAAGGCGGGAAGGCAGCGTGCAGGCGCTGTGGGATGCTCCCAAAAGCTTTCTTTCTGGACACTGGGGAGCGTTCCCGCGCAGGCTCCGTCGGTACCGACGATACCCATATGTGAAGACTTATTCCTGCTGTTCCCAGAGATCACCTGTTACAGGTAAGTAACTGTGCTGTGTCTGTACGCCAGGCGCCTTCTGACCCTTAGCAAATCCAGACTGAAATCTCACCTCTTTGCTGCTGCTTTTGGATCTTGACCATTCTGATCTCCTTGTTTCTTTACCATTCTCCCTAGATGTATCCCTATCTATACCTTCTGTGCTGTCTGTCTTGACTAGATTGTAAGCTCTGATGAGCAGGGACTGTCTGTTATGTGTCTGTGCAGCGCTGTGTACGTCTTGTAGTGCTATACAGACGCTCAATAGTAGTAGTAGTAGCACTCCACCTCCTCTCCTGTGTTTGCAAGATCAGTTAAATGCAGAGTATATAGGAGGGGTAATTCCATTCATTATGACCTGGTCTGTGTCTGCCAACCATATTTGTTATACTGTACACATTATGTCTGTCTTATGGTCCTGAAGGTAGTCTGTGATGGTGTTTTATTTCTGACTGACCTTGCATTGATGAGTGTGCAGTTTACTGGTATGTCAGTATGGGGATGCTGTGGCTGGTATTCATATTGAGTTGGATGTGAACAAGTCTATATGCTTTTCTGGTTGAGTACTTGTACCAGGGCATTTGTGCCAGTGGAATTTGTGTTCTAATACTATGTAGTATGGGTATTCTTAGGTTGTGTGTAGCTGTTTTTGGGGTGGTCATGTTGTTTTCCTTCAGTGTCTATCTTTTGCAAGTGATTCCGCTAATTATTAGTGGCTATATGGCGTGACTATTGTGTGCCAGATACTGCTTACCTCGTTAGAGAAGCTTTCAGTCGTACAGCTGATTGAGACACTAGATTTGCTGAGACTCCCTGGGTTAGTTGAATGTATGTTCTATATGTTGCGTAGGGATAGATGAGGCTTGTGGTCTACAGTATTAGTGGGATGGTGTTCTTGCTTTGTGTCAGTTACAACCTACGCTCTCATTCCACACTCAAGGGCCATGCCTAAGGGCCCTCTAGCAAGGCCTCGGGCGCAAGACCTCCTGGCTCCGCTGTTTAAATGGCCGGTCTAGCCCTGATTGGTCCATGGTGCAAAGTTATGCACCTAGGAAAGAACAACCCAAACTATGGTTACACGATGCAAGGTTCCACATTGGGAACCACCACCCAGGAAAAAGATTTAGGCATTATTGTGGATAACATGTTAAAACCCTCCGCCCAGTGTGCAGCGGCGGCCAAGAGAGCAAATAGAATGCTAGGTATCATAAGGAAAGGAATGGAAAATAAAACAAAGGATATTATAATGCCTCAGTATCGTTCCATGGTGCAACCGCACCTTGAATAGTGTGTGCCATTCTGGTCGCCGTATCTTAAAAAAAGATATAGCGTTATTAGAAAAGGTACAGAGAAGAGCCACCAAAATGGTAAAAGGGATAGAAGGATACTCCTATGAAGAGAGGCTAAAAATGTTAGAGCTCCTTATCTTTCCCCCCAATGCCTCCCCTACTCTCCCTCCTTTCTCAGTCTCTGTCGACAACTCTATAATCCTTCCTGTTTCCTCGGCCCGCAATCTGGGGGTTATATTTGACGTCTCTCTCTCCTTCTCCACAGATATCCAGCTCGTAGCTAAGACCTGCCATTTCTTTCTCTACAACATTAGCAAAATCCGCCCCTTCCTTTCCGCACACCCTGCTAAAACGCTCATCCACTCCTTAATCACCTCTCGCCTCGACTACTGCAACCTACTCCTTGCTGGTCTCCCTGCGAGCCATATCTTTCCCCTTCAATTTATTTTATTTATTTAGCTGTATTTATATACCGCTTTTCGCCGGGTCAAAGCGGTATATAAATACAATCTATCCAACATGCTGCTGCTCGACTAATCTTCCGCCAGCCTCGCCATGCCCACATTACTCCTCTCCTCTCAAGTCACTTCACTGGCTCCCTATCCGATTCCACATCCACTTCAAACTTCTCCTCCTAACCTATAAATGCATTCACTCTGCGGCCCCTTAATACCTTTTAACTCTTATCTTCTCCTTATATCCCCTCTCGGGAACTTAGCTCTTCTAACAAACTACTTCTATACAGGCCTTCCACTCGCACCGCTACCTCCAGACTTCGCTCCTTTCACCTGGCAGCACCTTACGCCTGGAACAACCTACTTGTGTCTATATGCCAGGCACCCTCCCTAGCCCTCTTCAAATCCAGGTTGAAAACCTACCTCTTCACTGTCGCTTTCAGATCTTGACTTCTGTCCTCTGTCCTGTTTAGGTTGTAATTGCCATGGTTTGTTTTTTGCCCTGATCAGACTGTTGCTCTTTGTTTGTTTTTGTCTTCACTAGATTGTAAGCTCTAATAAGCAGGGACTGTCTTTTACTTGTCTGTACAGCGCTGCGTGCATCTGTAGCGCTTTATAAATGCCCAATAGTAGTAGTAGGCTCTTCAACCTGGAAAAGAGACGGCTGAGGAGAGATATGATAGAGGTCTATAAATTAATGAATGGAGTGGAACGGGTAAACGTAGATCGATTGTTTACGTCATCAGAATATAAAACAACTAGGGGACATGCAATGAAGCTACAGGGTAACCTATTTAAGACTAATAAGAGAAAATATTTTTTCACTCAATGTGTAATCAAACTCTAGAATTTGTTACAGGAGGATGTAGTAAAAACTGTTAGTGTAGCTGGGTTTAAATAAGGTTTGGACAAGTTCCTGGAGGAAAGGTCCAAAAACCATTATTAAAAGGGACACGGGATATCGCTGCTTGACCCAATACAAGCATTAAGGAACCTGTGTCTTTTGGAGAAACTGCTAGGTACTTATGACCTAGATTGGCCACTGTTGGAAACAGGATACTGAGCTTGATGGACCTTGGTCTGACCCAGTATGGCATATCTTATGTTCTTATGTTGGTGGTGAGGGGCAGGAGGGACTCACCTTCTGTTCCCTAGTGCCGATGGTGATCGGGGTCCGTGTGATGGCGGCAGCGCGCTGTTTAAATGGCCAGTAAATTAGCTTATCCTCAGGGTCTGCAGTACTTGATACCTCCTGCCTAATGTGATCTCCAGATTTCTGTTGACCTCCATGGAACATCACCCAGTTAAACAAGTGTGGTTGCTGTCTTCTCCTGCTGATGCCAGTTCTCTGGCTTCTTTATTCAGCAGATGAAGAGGGGAATGAGGGGCAGGGGAGGAATTATGGATTGATTGATTTCTGGGTATTTGCTATACTGATTTTCAAAAGCAATTCACGATTATAAAATATAAAAACAAGTTAGGAAATAAAAACAAAGGTAAAAGCAATAATTGAAGGGAAGGATAAGGAGTGCTGGAGAGGGCAAAGGTATTGTGGCAGGAAGAAATATGAATAGATATGGAGAGGTATCACCACTTGATTGTTCACCAAAGGCCTTTGCGGAAGAGAGGATTTAAGACCCATTCTAAATTTTTTATAGTTTGATTTTGAATGGAGATATGAGGGGGAGAATTCCAGAGTGAGGGAGCAGCAAGGTAAAAGATGAAATGCTGAGTGATGATAAATTGTGCTCAATTAGCTGGGGGGCGATATAGAAGATGTACATACTGAGAGAGAGGGTAGGATGGAAGGAGGAAGGAAGGAGGTGGGTGGATAAAGTAAAGGGCGAGACAGTATAAAAATAAATTTGTAAACAATGAGAGAGAACCTGAATTTAATAAGTTAAAGGGAGTCATGAAATATGTAGAGCAGTGGAGATGATCATAGTTCTGGGAGCCATGAATGAGTTTGATAGTGATATTCTGTTATGTTGTGAAAGCATTTTAATGATGATACAAGGAGCCCAAGATATACAATATTGCCATAGCAAAACCTAGAAAATCATGTGTTGCAGTATAAGGGCATCTTGAGTGAGGTAGGACTTTATAGAGTGAAGTTGACAGAGAAGCAGCAAGATTTAACAGCAGAAGAAAGATGTGAGTTGAATGAAATAGGGGGATCGAGTGAGGGAGTGCTGCTATGACTATACTGTAAGGAAATTAAAAAGAAAAAAGATGGACGCTAGATCAGTTCAATAGCACTAAATATTTGACTTAGGAGATGAAAAGAAGGGCTGTCATGTTACCAAGACATAAAGAATAAAAACATAGCATAAGAAATGCCATATTGAGTCAGACGAAGATCCATCAAGCTCAGCATCCTGTTTCCAACAGTGGCCATTCCAGATCACAGTACCTGGCAGGTTCCAAAAAAGGCACTCAGGTTCCACAATGCTTGTTCCGGGGCAAGCAGTGGATTTCCTGGATCCTCTTTCATAATGGTTTATAGACCTTTCCTCCAGGAACTTGTCTAAACCCTTTTTTAAACTCAGCTATACTAATGGCTTCTACTACATCTTCCAGTAACGAATTCTATTTATTTATTTTATTTATTTAACGCTTTTCTATACCGCACTATTCGGCATCAGCGCGGTTTACAAGGAACAAGTTGGTACAATGTGGAACAGCCATACATTGAACTTACATAAAACAGGGAGTTTAAACATGGATAACAGGTGAACTTTATACATAATATACACAAGGGGAATTTAAACATGGATAACAATTGAACTTTATACATTATATACAAAAGGGGATTGCATCATAGCTGAGTTTATGATACAGGCCCTAAAGGGGAAGGTTGGGTGAGGTGGAAAGTTGTCATATGAGATTGGTTAGGCGGCATTGTATTGAGAGACTGTAAGGACGTGTGATACCGTCTAGGTGATGCTGTCAGAGTTACAAAAGTGTTGTATAAATAGGTGCTGTTTGAGGGCTTTTCTGAACTGGGGGAGGTTGTTTATGGACCGGATTTCTGTTGGGAGGGAGTTCCAGCATGAGGGGGCAAACAAGGCAAAGGCACGCTTTCTAGTGGAATTGTTGCATTTTGTGATGGCTTTTGGAAGGAGGATGGTATTGCATGATGTGGTTCTTCTTGATCTGTTGTCTGGTGTAGTTTTAATCAGGTCTGACAGGATAGTTGCGGTGATACCGTTGACTGCTTTGAAGGTCATGGTTAGGATCTTAAATGTGATCCTGTATTGGATGGGGAGCCAGTGAAGGCTCTTCAGAATGGGGGTGATATGGTCTCTGCGGGACGCTCCATAGAGGGTTCTGGCTGCGGTGTTCATCGCCAGCTGCAAGGGGTTTATCGAGCTCTTTGGGAGGCCAAGTAGGATGGAATTGGCTTAATCGAAGTGGGGCATGATTATGGCCTGGAAGACTGTTCTGAAGTCGTTTGGTTCCAGAGTGTTCTTTATGAGGCGTAGTGTCCGTAGTTTATGGTAGATTGTCCTGATGGTATTGTCTATATGAGCATGCATGTCCAGGTGCTGATCAAGTGTTACGCCTAGGTATTTGATAGTTGTCTTGGAGATGAGTTCTGCATTGTTAACCTTGATTGATGAGGGGGGAGTGAAAGAAGGGTCTCTTCCAATGAATAAGACTTCAGGTTTTTTTTAGATTTATCCTGAGCATTTGGTTGTGTAGCCAGTCTGTGACGGCGTTGAAGCATGAGGAGAGCTGGTCAAGGTTTGGATGGTCTGTGTCTATTGGAGTGAACATTAGGACATCGTCGGCATATACTAGGCAGTTGATGTTAAAGGACCGGATAAGGCTGCAGATGGGCTGCATATAGATATTGAATAATAGGGCTGAGAGGGATGAGCCTTGCGGAACGCCTTTTTCTAGTGGGAAAGGGTCTGATAATGAGGAGCCGGACAGGAGATGTTGCAATCTGTTACTCAGGTATGATGCGCACCATGATAGCGCATTGCCATGGATGCCCTTCTCAGCTAGGCGAGAAAGGAGTATCTTGTGGTCCACCAAGTCGAAGGCGGCTGCGATGTCCAGAAAGATAAGGGCGAAACCTTTCCTGATGTTATCGAGCCCGATGGTAAGGGAGTTGAATAGTGTAGTCAGAAGGGTATCCACACCATGAGACTCTCTGAACCCATGCTGGCAGCAATCAAGGGGAGCGTTGCTTTCAATGTGATGGGTTAGTTGCTGTTGGACTGTTTTTTCCATGATTTTAGCTAGGAGCGGGATGCTCGATATAGGCCTGTAAGAATCCATCTTTGTAGGGTCAAGCTTTTTGTTCTTCAGTAGGGGTCTTATCGAGGTTTGTTTCAGGTCCTGTGGGAATATCCCTGACATGAAGGATGTTCCTATTAGTTTGGCGAGGAAAGGGCTGAGGTCTGATTTTAGCACTTTTACCCATTGTGCCGGACATGGGTCGTTCGGAGCTGTGGTGGTGTTAATGCTTGTGATGGTATCTTGGATCTCCCTTGCTGTTTGGGGGGGAGAAGGAGTTAAGAATGTGGTGGTTGTCTGCTGTCCCATTTAGAGGGGAGGAGTCGGGAGGTAGCGAGATTGTATGTTCCGGGAGGTGGTGATTTGCAGGGGCAATGTGTTGGCTCGTCTTTGAGCGAAGGTAGTCCGCATATTCCTGGGGGTCAGGTAAATTTGTTTGGTTGGAGGAGGGTTCCTTTGCCAGATTTTTGACCAGATTGAATAATTCCCGTGGTTTGTTTATGGCTTTCAGTAGGACATCTGAGTGGTATTGTTTCATTCTTGTGGATACAGCTGTTCTATGAATGTCGAGGTGGGTGTTATAGGCTTCCTGGTTCTCAGTTGTCCTTGATTTGCGCCATCACTTTTCAAGTTGACGCAACCGGCGGAGGGACGCTGTAAGTTCAGATGAATACCAAGGTGCTTTTTTCCTACCCCTGTAGTTTTTCTTGGTAGTTGGGACGTTACTGCGTTGAGGGACTTGTTCCATAGTGTTATCATGTCGTCGAGGTTGAGTTCGGATGTTTCAAGGAGAGGGTGTATTTTCCCAATGATCTCGTGCTCGTTGAATGGGAGGTAGCGTGTCCGAGTAGTAATAGTGTTATCCACTGGGGTGGGGGGGTAGTTAGATCCTCGAAGGGAAGGCAGCGAGAATCTAATTAAACTGTGGTCAGACCATGGTACTGGACTCAGTGAGAGATTGAACTTGTGAGAAGGGTAGTTGGTTATTTGAGGAGCAAATATCAAGTCGAGAGTGTTTCCCTTGATATGAGTGGGGGAGTTAATTATTTGAGTGTAACCTAGTGCTTTGAGGGCATCAAGGAAGGCCTTGGCTTGGGTGTCTTGCAGTGCGGGGAGATTAAAGTCCCCTAATACCCAGTTTGCTGTACGGGGTGTATTGCCAAGTTCTACGCTTTTCCTTTGACCCTGTCACTCACTTAGCTCACTGACTAGGCATAAATATTCTGGTAAATACAGTATGAGTTAACTCTGTCACTCATTAGCTCACAGACTATGCATAGACACTTTAGTAAATGCAATATGAGTTTTATTAAATTAAGTCCTTTTGGAAGAATAATAAAGCACAAAGGTAAGCATTAATACTTCACCGGATATTATTGCTCATCTCTCCAGGTGGGGGACTGTTCAGCGATCACTCAGGAGGAAAATCCGGGAAAAACTACAGAGACACGCCTGCCTCGTATATCAGTTGCAGTCCCAGCTTTCCTTCTGAGAGTCCCCCTAAAGTACCTTAACTAAGATCGTGCCTGCTGCATGATATTACAATTCATTGTTTAACACATGCTGCATGCTCAAATCAGGATTGGCCAGGGTCAATCCTGTGCACATGGTTCACACCAGGATTGGCCAGGGCCAAATCTGTGCTCGTGACCAGCAGCTGAAAAAAAGTTAGCTGCTGAGTCACTGCATGAGTCACTCATCCAGCTTTTTCCAGCCAAGGGAGACACCCCCCATGGTTTTAGAAGCAGCTCAAGGCTTCTACATTATAATTGATGAATTCTTATCCTGTCTACATTGGCTAGGCAAATGTTTCTATATTGGCCAAGAGAATTGTTCAAAGGCCAAGGGAAGAATTCTGTCTCCCTCTCTGGCCTTTTAACACTCCCCAGGCTAGATGTGTAAAGATCTCTCACTAGACTGTAAATACAGCTATGGTCTCTGAGCTAGCAAATTGGCTCAGCATGAGTCCTCACAGGCAGAATGGCTCATGAGTTAGAATGGCTCATGAGTTCAGTACAATATCTTTGCTGATCCAAAAATTCAAATAAATCTTTAATTAGTAATACAGGGGTTTGCTAGGGTTGCATGCTAGGTCAACAATTACTGAGAGATCATCAGGTATTGGGGAAGGTGCTCTATATATCAGATTGATGGTATGGTTCTTGTTTGTTATGGATATATAATCGAGATGGGGGGAACTATTAGAGGAGATGAGCTGGAATTGTAGGCTTTCCTGTTCGGTCTGACCTGTGACATGAGTGTATGGCAAAAGAAGGAGGGACGTGTTGGTGGAGGAGGACAGAGTCTGAGGTAGACATCCATGTTTCTGTGATGCATAGGATGTCGAGATCGTGATCAGCAAGTATTCCGGTGATGGCAGGCCATTTCTTGCGAATGGAGCGGGCGTTAATGAGTGCACACTTCAGGTTATGGGGGGGGAGTCTCGGGTTTAGGTGGGAGGGTCTGCTGGATGGCGACGTAGATAAGATGGGGGTGTAGGGCTTGCCCAAGTCTTTCGGGTTGTATGTAGGGGGGTGTGTGATGTCTCTTCCATGCACTATGTAGAACAGGGATGGAGTTATAGGTGAGGGCTTGGGAGTGGTGCATGAGGGCGAGAAGCATGCAATAAACTACAAGGATATGTAGTGAAGTTGATGCTGTGGGTGGGTTCATGGTGCAAGTGTGGATCAGATACAACTGACAACGGTGTAGTGGTGCTAGGACAGAGACAGGTTGCAGTACACTGGTAGTTTATGATAGTAGTAAGGTTATTGGTAGTAGTATAGTTATTAAGTAACAGTATGGCTAGTGGCGACAATAAAATAACAATGGTAAGGTTGTTTGAAACAATGTAGTAATTAGCTATCAGGCAGGCTACTGACCATAGTATTGTAGCAGCTGATAAAAGTATAATAGCAACAGTGTAGTAATTAGATATCCGGTAGGCTACTGACAATATTATAAAGGCAATAGGAGTACTGTTAATAGGATAATGGTGATTATTATTAGGACTACAGGCAGTAATGTAATAACAATGTAGCAGAGTTATTGAGAGGTTATACTTGCGCAGCAGCAGGGGAGAACAATCATCTGGGCAACTCTGTTGGATGAGGACCTTGCGGTGTATTGTCTGGTTGCTGGTGCTCTTCTGTTCGCGAGGGTGGGTTGTGGATACGTCGTGAGCAAGCTCGGCCACAGGGGAGCTCAGGCTGCTGGGAGGATGAGAGAGAGCTCAGGATTTTACCTGCCGTAGGGTTGTGAGGGCCACTGCCTAAGGGCCACGCCAAAGGGCCCTCTGGCGAGGCCCTCAGGCGCGGGCGCGCCCGATGGCGCAAAGCTTTGAACTTGCCGAACTGCCCCGATTGGGCAGCGATGTTCCTGCGGCCCCTCCTGCTGTTGATGGCTCGATCCCCGGGAAGGGGAGAGCTGCTGGTGGTGGCGGGGGCTCAAAGGAGATGGCGCCCGATGGCGCGAAGCTTTGAACTTGCCGAACTGCCCCGATTGGGCAGTGATGTTCCTGCGGCCCCTCCCGCTGTTGATGGCTCGATCCCCGGGAAGGGGAGAGCTGCTGGTGGTGGCGGGGGCTCAAAGGAGATGGCGCCCCGATGGCGCGAAGCTTTGAACTTGCCGAACTGCCCCGATTGGGCAGCGATGTTCCTGCGGCCCCTCCCACTGTTGATAGCTCGATCCCCGGGAAGAGTTTGATTACGCGCTAGATGAAAAACTATTTTCTCTAATTAGTCTTAAATGGGTGACGTTTTAGCTTCATTGCGTGTCCCCTAGTCTTTCTACTTTTTGATGGCATAAACAACTGATCTACGTTTACTCATTCCATTCATGAATTTATAGACCTCTATTATATCTCCCCTCAGCCGTCTCTTTTCCAAGTTGAAAAGCCCTAGAGAAAGAAAAGAAGAGGACAATGAGTAAATGAGAGAGAGAAGTAGAAAACAGATTGTAGAGTGAAAATGATGTTAGGGACGATGGTTTAAAAAAGGAAAGTTTGTTAGAAAAACAGGAATGATTCTGGGGAGGAAGGAGGCCTGTAGATGGGGAAAGGGCCTATAGGGAAGATGGAGAAGTCAGGTAGGGGCTGATGGCTGTATTAGTATTGAAAGGGGAACAACAAAGGGAAGAAAATAAAAGGGTGGTAAGGAGAAAAGTTGTGAATGTTCCTGTAACAAACTGTAGGAAATCGGCCAGTGTCCAGGGGGATGATAGATCAACAAGAAACCCACCTTAGTACCATTGATCTGTGTGTCCAATTCAATAGATATACATTTCAGGCCGGGAATACATAATGAACTGCTTTTGGAATCAATCAGAAATTCCTTACAGATCATTGCCAACCCCAACCCTTCTTACCCACTCATGACAGTAGTGGATAGCATATTCTGGGGATCAAATAGCATGCAGCAGTGGACCCTTGACCTCAGACAACCACGTTTTTTTAATAAATACAAAATTCACCTGCATATCTCCAGTCAAGTCACTGACAGGCACTGTTTTATTACTTACAAGTCATGCATTAAAATAATAACAAGGAATAGATATCAAATTGCCAGATGTATCATCAGTTCTACTTTTGGGTTTATTAACCAAAACCTGAGCCCTCCCCAGGTAGTATTGCCATGGACTGGAATACTATCCATATAACTAATGCAAAATGCTTGTATCACAGGATAGGCAATCAAGCTATTAATATTACACTGACTGAAAATACAGCCAGTACTGCAGTCCTGTCTTCCTACAATCACAAAAATCCCTCCTAAAGCAAAATTGGAAGCAGAGGTTAAACCCTTATATGGCTTTAATTGATAACCTTTGATCCAGAAAATCATTTAAAACCCCCCAAATACATTATAAATAAAATTCCCCTTCCCTCCCCCTAAATAAATAGAAACTAAATACCTACCCAAATCAGAAGTAAAACCAGAAAACCTTCACACCCATCCTCACCCCACTCAACCATCAAAAACCACAATTTCTTTGCAAGCACTGCTCATCTCTATACCATATCATCCATAATCCAGTCACATACAAGAAACCAAAACAAATCCTTCATAAAACCCCTAATAAAAATCTAGTAACGGGCATGCCCCAAGCCCTACAAAGGTCTCTTGGGTGAATAAGTCGCCATACAGCGACCCATCTCAACACCTACCCTTCTGTAGTTAGCAGGTAAGTCATGGACTGACTTAGAGCTCAGCTGATTTCCTAGCATTAAAGATATAAAGACTTGAAGCAGCTCAGAGGAAAAAGATCAGAATTGTATGGGGTTTGTACCAGAAGAAATTTGAATAGCTGATTATCTATACCCTAGAAGAGTGGAAATTATCGCACAATCACTCCGATCCTACATGCCAGTAATATTCTACTCAAGATCATTCTGCAGAGACTACAACCATACCTGGAACAAGAACTACCTGAAGTGCAAGCAGGGTTCAGGAAAGGGCGAGGAACGAGAGACGACATCGTGGATGTGAGATGGATCCTTGAAAAGACAAAAGAATACCAAAAGGATATCCATATGTGTTGACTACAGCAAGGTTTTTGACTATGTAAACTATGAGAAACTCTTGGCCATATTAGCATGGGTATACCAGAATACCTGCACAACCTTTACATTGATCAAGAAGCAACAGTTCAAATAGAACTAGGAGACACAGAATGGTTTAAAATCAGCAAAGATGTACAAGGCTGCATACTTCCCCCTACCTCTTTAATTTTTATGCAGAACAAATCATCAGAGAAGCAGGACTGTATGAAGACAACCAAGGTGTGAAGATTGGTGGAAGACTCAACAACCTTCACTATGTTGATACCACATCACTGGCTGAAAGTGAAGATGATCTGAAACATTTGCTTCTGAAGATCAAGGAACATAGTCTTAAAATGTGTCTGCACCTTAAAGTTAAGAAGACAAAGGTTTTGACAACTGGCAAAATCAATGTTCATCATTGATCGAGAGGAAATTGAAATAGTTGACAACTTTAACTTACTTTGATCAACAAGCAATAAAAGGACTAGCAGCCAAGAAATCCAACAACATATTGCTCTTAGTAGAATGGCTATGAAGGACCTAGACAAGATTCTCAAGAGCAGAGATTTTTCTCTCCATACAAAGATTCGACTTGTCCAGGCCATGTTAGTTTCAGTAACACCATATGGATGTGAAAATTAGACAGTAAAAAAGATAGGAAGAAAGTTGATGCCTTTTGAATTATGGTGCTGGCGACAAATACTGTGTATATCATGAACTGCTTGAAGAACAAACCAGTCAGTACTAGAGGAGAGCAAACCTAAGCTTTCCTTAGAAGCTCAATTGACAAGACTTTGACTTTCATACTTTGGACACATTGTGATAGGCGATGGCCTAATTCATCTTGTAAACGTAAAAGCGTGGCAGAGGCCTCTCTCTGCCTGTTAGCTCTGCTTGAGTCTCCCTCCCCCTCTTCTTAGAGTATTATAACTGACTTTGGAATATTACAGAAATGCCAGTAGCAGTAGAAAACTGCTTTGCTCTGCCTTGATAAGAATGTCTTCTGATAAGAACGTAAAACTTTTCCACTGTTTTTTGTTATGGTTTAAGCACAGATGTCTCTTCAGCATTATTGCTTGCACGCTGTATCCTTGCTAGTACACTGACCTTGTAGAGAATAGCAGCCTGAATTTTTGAAGAAATATATTTTGTCTAAGCATTTGAGCCATGGCTAGAAAGATTTGCACGGGGGGAACACGGGGGTAAGCCCAGTCACAGATGGCTATTGGATGAAAGTAGCTGGGCCACCAAGACCAATGAGGAGGTTGACCTGTATTAGATTGGGGAAGAAAGGTATATATGCTGTTGTCTAACGTAGTTGAGGGCTCAGCCATTTTGCATGAAATCATTGTCTGAGTCTGTGCACATTAAACTGGTTTGAATTCTAGTCAATAGACTCCTGGTTTTATTGGTTGCGGACACTTCGCTATTACATATTCTTGGTGCGTTGGCCGGGAAGGCGTAATACGCTAATGGTCCGCAAGTAATACTACCACGTATTACCGCCTCCAGGTTTGGTCCGGCTGGAACCGCAGCCGACCGACGTGGAGAGGATCCCAGGCGCCGACCGGTCCCTTGCATCGGAGGGTTCCGCCCTGCCTCGGCAGCCTGCTGGGTCCGGCTGGCCAACACCTCGAACCCAGGGGAGTCCAGGATTCAACCCACGGTGGAACTGGTTGCGCAGCGCATTAGCTACCGGATCCGGTGAGTATTGTTTTTCTGGTTCTTAGTCAGTTAGCTTTGGAAACGTCTCGAGACTGATTTGGTACAGTAACAGGTACAGGAAGTCTGATCAACTTCCAGGGCGATCCTAGTACCCCTGCAGGAGTATGTGCGGGGCGAAGCCATCGACCCTTTTGGTTTGGTAATTTAGGTTCAGTCATATGGAATTGGGAAATGCTAACATGTTTGGTTGTTTGAAGTGTGATTGAGAGGTCTTGCAATACGGGCCAAGCGAGAGCGGACTCCTTAGTAGCGCAGTTCCTGACCGGGCGACCGCGTTCAGGTCGCGAACAGGAGGAAGCGTTTGTCCCCCTCATTGTTCTGTGGGCTACGCGGACCCCTTACCCGTAGCCATCCTACCTACCCTTTCTGTTTGCTGTCCTGTACGTTATACGTTATAATGGGAGGGGCGAAGTCCTTACAAACTCCGCTGAACTGTATGATCACGAATTTTAAGAAAGGTTTTAGTGGTGATTATGGGATAAAAATGACAGCGACCCGCTTAGAAATATTGTGTAGTAGGGTGTGGCCGGCGCTGGACGCCGGGTGGCCACCAGAAGGTACTTTTGATATCCAAACTGTGTCCCTTGTGCACAAGGTGGTGCGCAGCTATAGTCCTGAACAGTTTTCCTATATAGATTCCTGGTTAGGTATCTGTGAGAAGCAGCCCTCCTGGATGAAGAGTTGCAGTGAGGGACAGAGAAAGATTATGTTAGCAACTACCACGAGAGTCCCTGCTAAGAAAGAGAAGCCCCCTATTTATGCAGACCTAGAGCCTCCAGAGATTCTGGGATATCCACCCGCTTTTCTGTATACTCCAGTCCCATCAGCACCACCCCAAGTACCCCCAGCAGTACCCCAAGTAGAGCCGGAGGTAGCGAGAGTACCTCCAGCCGAGGTGCCTCCACCCGAGCAACCACCTCCAAAACTTGAAGAGCAGACCCTCCCCGCAGAAGTCGGAGCCCTAGTCCTGAGCAGCGCTCTGATGTGGAACAGTCATCCCCCGAAGAATCCGCTAGTGGAGGGTCAGATGCCAGTCCAGGGCCATCCACTAGTCCAGACACCAGTAGCAGAGCCACCCCAAGATCTGCTAATCTGCGTTACGCCCTCAGAAGCAGAAAAGCGGGCCCGAAAGAAGTTCGCCAACTGCCACTGCGGCAGGTCCCAGGATTATCCATTCAAGACAACGATGGTCAGGTTGTGCCCGGACCGACCAGTCTAGTTTATGTGCCTTTTTCTACGACAGATTTATTAAACTGGAAAACGCATTATGCCTCCTATACTGAAAAGCCCCAAGATTTGACAGAGTTAATGACTAGTATTATGCAAACCCACCAGCCCACTTGATCTGACTGTCGCCAGCTCTTGGCTACCCTCTTTACTACTGAATAGCGGGCACGGATAGTGTGAGCAACCACTAAATGGTTGGAAGAGAACCCTGAAGTTGGGAGGAACCTAAATCTAGATCCCCGCCAGGCAGCAGCCGCAGATTTCCCCAATGAAGATCCCGGATGGGACCCAAATAGTGATGTAGGAGAGAAGGCCCTCACCCGGTTTCGCCAGGCTCTACTGCAGGGCCTAAAGAAAGGAGGCCAGAGAGCTATGAATATTGGAAAAGTAGCGGACGTTCTTCAGCGCCCAGATGAGAGTCCAGCTGCTTTCTATGAACGATTAACTGAAGCCTATAGACTTTACACCCCTTATGACCCAGCAGCCCAGGAGAATTTACGCATGGTGAATGCTGCTTTTGTGAGTCAGTCCCAGGGAGACATAAAGCGAAAACTGCAGAAATTAGAAGGATTTGTGGGCATGAACGCAACACAGCTAATGGAAGTCGCTCAAAAGGTATATGTGAATCATGATCAAGAATGCAAAAGAGAAAGTGAAAGAAGGATGAGGAGGAAAGTGGATCTGCTCGCTGCAGCACTAGTGGAAGGACGCGGAGGAGGATATCCTAATCGAAGAGCCAGAGGACGGGGAAGGGGCCGAGGGAGCTCTCGGCCCCCCTTAGGTGCAAATCAGTGCGCTTATTGTAAAGAGGAAGGACATTGGAAGGATACATGCCCGAACATGAGCTCCACCCCCTGGAGGGGACACGGGAGCGCCAGGAGAGCGGGGGGGGGGGGCAATTCCAGCAGCGAAGGGAATGCAGCGCGCACAGTTTCAACAGTTCCAGCAAAATGAGATTGCTGTGCAAGGAGTGGCGGTCACCGAAGCAGATTTCATGGATGATGAGGAATAGGCCAGACCGGGCTCCAAATTCTTCTTGAGTCTCCAGGAGCCTATGGTCAAGTTAAAGATTGGAGACCAGCATATGGACTTTATGGTAGACACGGGCTGAGCATTCAGTAGTAGCCAAGCCTGTGGCCCCTGTGTCCTCTCGATCTGTAACAATTGTGGGAGCTACTGGAACTAGAACCACAAGACCTTTCCTGCAGAACCGCGCCTGTGAACTAGGGGGGGCAGCAGATAACACACCAGTTCCTGTACATGCCTGAAAGCCCAGTTCCCCTTTTGGGCCGAGACATGCTTGCAAAGCTTCAAGCACAGATATCCTTTGTTGAAGGGGGAAAAATGGAAATGACTATAAACTCAAAAGCTGCTGGCCTGATGGTGTTAACTGTCCCCCGAGGAGAAGAATGGCGGTTCTATTCACCTGCATCCAAAGCATCAAGTTCCTGGGTACTTACCAGCATTGCAGCCCCACCTGGAGTATGGGCAGAGAATAATCCACCTGGCCTAGCAAAGAATATAGCTCCTGTACTTGTTACCCTTAAGCCAGAAGCAGAACCAGTGCATGTGCGTCAGTATCCCCTCCCACGACCAGCAATTGAAGGTATTCATCGTCACCTGAAGAAATTGTTGCAGTATGGACTTCTTAGAGAATGCCAATCACCCTGGAACACCCCCCTTCTCCCAATCAAGAAGCCTGGGACAGGTGACTACCGCCCAGTGCAGGATCTACGTCGAGTGAACAGTGCAGTTGAAACCATACATCCAGTAGTACCAAATCCTTACACCCTCCTGGGACTGATTCCAGCAGAAGCCACTCATTTCACTGTTTTGGATTTAAAAGATGCCTTTTTCTGTATACGCCTGGCAGAAGCCAGTCAGCTTTTGTTTGCATTTGAATGGGAAAACCCTGTCACAGGAAGACAAGGACAACTCACTTGGACTCGATTACCACAAGGATTCAAGAACTCACCCACTATCTTCAGTGCAGCCCTCAGTCAAGATCTGTCAAGTTACCCTGTAACTCCGGGAAAGAGAATCGTACTCTAATATGTGGATGATTTGCTCATAGCCACCAACAATGAAACTGAATGTGTACAAGCTACTAGTGAACTTTTGCACCTTTTGAACGAAGCTGGATACAAGGTCTCAAGAGCCAAGGCGCAATTATGCCAGACAGAAGTGAAATACATAGGGTTCCATTTGTCCAAAGGAACCCGGAAATTAGGACTTGAGCGAAAGGAAGCAGTATGCCGCATCCCAACTCCCACAACCAGAAAACAGGTGCGAGCCTTCTTGGGAGCGGCAGGCTATTGCCGAATATGGATACCAAATTTTGCACTCATGGCAAAACCCTTGTACCAAGTCACCCAGGGAGTTGAACGATCCCCCCTGGAATGGGGCCCAGAACAAGATAAAGCATTCAAATCATTGAAAACAGCATTGATGTCATCTCCAGCTTTGGGCCTACCGGATGTGCAGAAACCCTTTCGTCTATATGTCCATGAGTCCAGCAGAAACGCATTGGGAGTCTTGACCCAGCCTCTTGGGTCCTGGCAGCGACCCGTGGCCTATCTGTCAAAACAATTGGATCCTGCTGCCAAAGGATGGCCACCTTGCCTGAGAGCTGTAGCAGCCACAGCCCTCTTAGTGAGCGAAGCTGACAAGCTCACCTTAGGACAAAATCTTCAAGTCACTGTACCACACTCTGTTCTAACCCTGATGGAACACAAAGGAAACCATTGGCTCACTAATGTCCGAATGTTGAAATATCAAAGTATGCTATGTGAGAATCCACGATTGCAATTGAGTGTCAGCCAAACTCTGAACCCAGCTACCCTATTGCCAACCGGTCCAGGCCCTCCTGACCATGATTGCTTGGAAGTAATAGACACTGTATATTCAAGTCGCCCAGATTTAACTGATGTTCCCCTGAGCCATCCAGACAAAACTTTCTTCGTGGATGGGAGCAGCCTCATAATTGAAGGACAGCGATGTGCTGGGTATGCAGTAGTGACTCTGGACATGGTAGTAGAATCATCAGCCCTAGCCCCAGGAACCTCAGCACAGAAGGCTGAATTGATAGCTCTCACACGTGCACTCAGAATTGGAGCAGGAATCAGCCTGAATGTATATACAGACTCTAAATATGCTTTTACAACACTACATGCCCATGGGGCCCTGTACAAAGAACGTGGATTGATCACCTCAGGAGTCAAGTATGGCCCAGAAATATTGACTTTGTTGGAAGCAGTATGGGCCCCCAAACACGTTGCTGTAATGCATTGCCGAGGCCATCAAACTAGAGATGGAGAAGTGTCCCGAGGAAACAGATTTGCTGATGCCTCAGCCCGAGAAGCAGCCATTGCAGGACAAATTATCACCCCAAATGTCACAATACAAGCAGCCATATTTCCAGTACCTCTTAGTGCGTGGACACCTAGATATACACCTAGATCTAGGGGGGGGGGGGGGTGGAGTGTCCAGGCATATCTGGTATATCTGGATCAGTCTGCAACAAGATATACACTCTTGTAGACCACATAGAAGAGCGACAGCCCGACATAATATGCATCACCGAGACATGGCTCAACCCTACCGACAATGTACTACTCAACCAACTAGTACCGGACAACTACTCAGCATACAACTGCCCACGCACCCACAAGCGTGGAGGAGGAGTCCTAATAATAGCAAAGACAAAACTAAAGTTCAAGACACAGAGCTTCACCAATACACAGCAATGTAACACAATCAGCATCAAGAACAAAAACATTGCAATCTGCCTAACCTACAGAGCACCCAGAGCTCCACCCGACGAATTAGCCTGCACACTCGAAGAAGCCTGTGCTATAACAACAAACAATAAACCAGCGCTACTGATTGGAGACTTCAACCTCAAGTCCACCAATGCCAAAGACGCAGAGGCCTTCCTTCAAGCAATGACCTCACTTCAATTCACACAGATAATCAATGCTCCAACGCACAGACATGGATCATCTCCAGACCTCATCTTCGCATCCAATTATCTAACATCAAGAGACCTAATTTCTCCACCCACCATTACCCCAGTGCCATGGTCTGACCACTACTTAATCGAGACAAAGCTGCGATCTCAAGAGGACCAGACAAACGAAAGAACAAACATCTCTCACACACAAAGACGATTCAAGCATTTCAACAGGGACGAATTCATACAGGACACAACACAACACTTGTTCCTCCAGGTCATCTGTAGTAATGTTCAAGTTTCCAGCTGGAACAGCATCTTAGCTAACGCTGCCAAACCATCTGGTGGCGGGCACGAGAAACACCACCACAACAGGAGACAAAACAAACCATGGTACTCAGCAAAAATACGACAGGAAAAGAGGGAGCTCAGGAAGATTGAACGGAGATGGAGAAAAAACAAAACAACAGCCGACCAACATCTTTACCTAACAAAACAAAAACAATACAATGACCACATCAACCAATCAAAGAGGGAATTCCACACAAACATGATAAATACTTCCATCAACAAACCCAGAGAGCTTTTCGAAATAGTCAAGATCCTCACAAAAGAGCAAACAGAAGGGGAAGTACAAGTTGATCCACAGGAATTCGCCGACCACATCAAAGACAAATTTCACTCCACAGAGCGTACAACACCCAGTGGGACCACCAGGACAGACGTACACACCAAGACCTGGGGCACATTCTACTCACCCTCAACAGAGCAGATATCCCACATCATCTCTACAATCAACACAAGCACTGCTCCTACGGACCCATGCCCAGTATCATGGATCAAAGCCACCAAATCAAACTTCATTCACACCATACATAAAATAGTACACAACTTACTCACTCAAGGACTCATGCCAAAGCAACTAAAGCTTGCCTCAGTAAGACCAATCACAAAGAAAACAACTCTCGGCAAAAAAGATCCAGCAGCATACCGACCAATCTCCAGCATACCCTTCCTGGCAAAAATCATCGAAAAAACGGTTCAACTACAACTCCAGGAACACATCGACAAACATGAAACACTCGACAACAACCAACACGGCTTTCGTCCCAACCATGGAGTCGAAACGCTTCTGATCTACCTCTTCGACAGCATCCTAAGAATAATTGACAACACCAGGAATGGAATCATAATGATCTTCATCGACATCTCCTCAGCCTTCGACACAGTGGACCACAACACGCTCCTGGAAAGACTAAAGAACACTGGTATACACGGTATCACATTGAAATGGTTCCACTCATACCTAACCGAAAGACAGCTACAGGTCAAGGTGGGACACAACACCTCCCGACCCATAAATGTCCGTCAAGGAGTACCTCAAGGTTCCGCACTCTCAGCACTCCTATTTAACATCTACATCCAACCAATATGCAACATCATGAAAGAGAACAACATTCAATACACAATATATGCAGACGACATCATGATATACACCCCGATATCAATCGACAACCCGGACTTCTATAAGATAACAGACTGCCTTACCCAAATGACGAGTTGGTGTCAAAACAACAACCTCGCAATAAACTACAACAAGACCGAAGCTTTAATCATCACTCGGAACCAAAGCTTCATACACCCGCCAAATATCAAGATACAAAACACTACTATACCAATAAAATCAGAAGTGAGATACCTCGGAGTTACTCTGGACAATAAATTAAACCTCAAGCCACACATAGACAAAACAATCCAAAAAGTCTACTACAAGATGCGAATCATCAGGAGGCTGAAACCACTCCTCGCCCCAGAACACTTTCGTACCGTCTGTCAAGCACTGATTACCCCAATACTGGACTTCTGCAATCCGATATACCTTGGACTACCGAAACAAGCCCTCAAACCACTCCAGCTGGCACAAAACACTGCAGCACGAATAATATCCAGTACTGCAAGACAGGACCACATCACACCTACCTTAAAGGACTTACACTGGCTCCCAATCGGTGCACGCATCAGATACAAAACTATCATAAACCTATTTAAGATAAATCAGCACACATCAGCCAACAGCCTGCACACCCTCATACAACCAGACACCAGCACACGTCCTAGAAGAAAACAAACACACAACCGAGTCAGCATCCCAAGTGAATTCAAACACACACGCAAAGACACAACAGACAGAGCGCTCTCCATGGCTGCTCCAACAATATGGAACAAACTACCGGACGACTTGAGGGCAACTACAGACCTCAAAGACTTTAGAAAACAGCTAAAAACCATGCTGTTCATAGAACACTATGGACACATCACATAACCTAAGAGAATGTATAACAGCACAAGATACCGCCTAAACACTGTATGTATAGAAAATGTTTTTTAGCACCACTGTATATAGCCCACATTGTACATAGCTCAAACCTTCTAGCACACAATACAACACACCTTGTACATAGCTCAACCCAATCTAGCACACAATACAACACACACTCAACTAAATTTCACCCTCACTGCATGTTTAACACACTCACTTTACTCGATTGTTTGCTGTGATACCACCTTGATTAATAAGATAAGGCGGTTTAAAAATACTGTTAAATAAATAAAAATAAAATAAAAATAGAGATGGACCATTACTGTCAAAAGGAGGGGGGGGCAATTATCAGAAACTGGATGGATAGTGTTGCCACCGCTTGAAGGGAGCTCAACCCCTGGTATGACTGTGATTCCTGAAGCACTAGGCCCTGCCTTTGTTCAAGCCTTTCATCAAGCCACACACTATGGAAAAACAAAGATGGCAGATGCTCTGAAGCCATATTTTTATATCTCCTTGCTGGGACCTTTGACCACCTCAGTAGCCCGAAGATGTGTGACTTGTGCCAAGAACAATGCCCGGCAAGGTCCTGTACCACCCCCAAGAGTTCAGTTAGTAGGAGTTAACCCCATGGGAAATATCCAAATAGACTTTGAAGAAATGCCACGAGCAAATGGATATCGTTACTTGCTAGTCCTAGTTTGTACTTTTTCTAGATGGGTGGAAGCTTTTCCCACCAGAACTGAGAAGGCCAGAGAAGTCACTAAGGCCTTGCTCCATGAGATCATTCCACGCTTTGGAATCCCATTGACCATGGGATCTGACAATGGGCCCTCTTTTATATCACAAGTAACCCAGCAGCTAGCCCATGCCCTGCAAATACAATGGAAGTTACACACAGCTTATAGGCCCCAGAGTTCAGGGAAAGTAGAGAGAATGAATCGTACCCTGAAGTCTCAGATATCCAAACTTTGTCAGGAAGCCCACCTGAAGTGGCCCCAAGCTCTCCCCATTGCCCTTCTCCGAATACGTTCAGCCCCCACTACGCCATTAGGAGTATCCCCATTTGAGATTTTGTATGGGAGGCCCCCGCCTATAATTCAGGGGACCAGGGGAGATATGAATCAAATTGGATCAGAAATCACTAGGCAAGAATTGTTGGCTCTAAGTTCTGTTTTGCAGAGCCTTCATACCTGGATGCAGGACCAGTTGCCTATCAATCTAACAGAGTCCTTGCATCCTTTCAAGCCTGGAGCCTCGGTGTGGGTAAAAGAGTGGAAGAAGACACCGCTGGCGCCTCATTGGAAAGGGCCATATATCGTGTTGCTATCTACTCCAACAGCAGTTAAAGTGGCCGAGATCGACTCCTGGATCCATCACAGTCGAGCGAAGCCAGCAACAGTTCCTGAGAGTCGCCCCTGGGCTTCGATCGCTAATCCTGCAGCACCATTGCGACTCACGCTGCGAAGACAAGATCCGTCATCATAAAGACGTCGCCAACCTGCTCCTGAAAGAGACGTCCTTCAGTTTTGTATCACCCTATCAATCCTTATCTCTCTACCTCAATCAACCATCATCTACCTCAGTAATCATCAAAGACTATAATCATGATGATTACCAATTGCTGCTATTTCCTTCTTTCGGTAGCCCTGGGACTCTTGAGAACCACTCTTGTCTTGCCCCCTTGCGCAGCCTGTATAACCACCACCCGAACTGGTATGCAAGTTACTCAGACTTTGCTTTATCACTCTTACTACACTTGTACCGGTGTAGTCAGCCGGTGTATCTATAATGGTGCAGAACTGAATGCACAAAGGGAAAGACTCGTACTTGCTTCAGAGCTCGCCAGAATCCATCTTACTACGTCCTGGAACTGAGATGGAATGATGAAGATGGAGCCCTTATCAACGCTACAAGTCAACTCTCTGATCCTAACCAACCTGCTTACCTGTATTTTGATGCTTGTGACCTGATTAATAGAAATAATTACTACAGGTGTGGATCCCGGGAGCAAGCTTACTATTATGATGAAAAGTATATGTGTCCTGAAGGTGCGTACAACTGGGGAGTATGCACTGGGATACGTTCCCCAACAACATATAGCAAATCAGCAGAAGCAGACTATTTCTGTCCGAAATGGGATTGTGTGTACTATGCTACCTGGTCTGGTAGCCCTACAGGACAGACTGGAGATAATCGCGAGGCGCTGCTGGAAAGATTACCCTTACTGAAACCTGAACAGTGCAAGAAAAGCACCTGCAATCCCCTACAACTTCAGATCTACGACCCCAGCCAGTGGAAGCAAGGATTTCGATTTGGCCTGCGCATAGCAGGAGGTGGAACTGATCCTGGAACCATTATATTCATCCAGCTGAATGTAAAGACTCATGTTTCTGCACCTTATCGCATACATCATACCTTCCATGAGGCCATGAAGGCAGACTTTGTAGTTCCCCACGCTTCGCAGAATTTGTTCATTGAACTAGCTGGAGCTGTGGCATCCAGCCTCCAGGTCTCAGACTGTCTCTTTTGTGGATGAATTCAAATGGGAGACCAGTGGCCTTGAACACAAGAACTGAATTATTCTGTACCATATAACCAAACTGATGTGCATAACACTACCAATGAATGGGTCCTAGCCCACTCCATAGTGGGTAAACTATGTTTTGCACGAACAGGACCACAATTGAATGCACCGGTGGGACAGTTGGTCTGTTTGAACCAAAGACATTACAATGCCTCTACTGGACAGACTTCTTGGTGGTCAGGTGCCAATACTCCAGAACCGTCTAACCCACTGATCATCTTTCCTTATTTGGCCAGGATATGGACAAATCTGGCTACACACAGCACTTGGCAAGCTCCACCTGGACTATATTGGATTTGTGGCACCAGAGCATATGCTAAACTCCCTGCCAAATGGGGAGGAGCTTGTGTTCTCGGAACAATACGACCTTCTTTCTTTCTTTTGCCCCTTTCCCACGGAGAACAATTGGGGTTCCCTGTATATAAAAGTCGACAGAAACGAGAAGCTCTGAAAATCGGCCAATGGGACAAATGGGATGTAACCTCTGAAGAATGGCCGCCAGAGAGAATTGTTTCTTACTATGGACCTGCTACCTGGGCGCAAGATGGTTCTTGGGGCTACCGCACCCCTATATATGTGTTAGATCGTATTATACGTTTGCAAGCTGTTGTTGAAATTATAACCAATGAAACTAGTAGAGCACTAACCTTGTTAGCTAAACAAGCCACACAGATGCGTACAGCCATTTACCAGAACCGCTTAGCTTTAGATTATCTGCTTGCAGCTGAAGGAGGCGTATGTGGCAAGCTGAATCTAACTGCTGCTTGCAAATCGATAATGAAGGACAGGTTGTAGAAGACATAGCCAATCACATGAGAAAGCAAACTTATGTCCCAGTCCAAACGTGGCATGGCTTGCAACTAGATGGCTGGTTTGGTTCTAGGTTTTCAGGCCTAGGCGGCCTGAAGACACTTGTCATACCTGTATTCTTGATTGTAGCTGTTTGCTTATCTATCCCATGTTTCCTTCCCTTATGCTTGCGTATGCTGAACTCCATTATTGATAGTATTATTGACCGCAAGGCAGCTGCACAAATATTAGCAATGTGGGACTATTACCCTATACCACGGAGTGAGCCCTCTACCATAGTTTGAAGTATTTTACTATATATATATATGTGTGTGATTTGATTCGCACCCTTTCTCATGTGCGGGTGTGAATAATCAAAAGGAGGGAATGTGATAGGCGATGGCCTAATTCATCTTGTAAACATAAAAGCGTGGCAGAGGCCTGTCTCTGCCTGTCAGCTCTGCTTGAGTCTCCCTCCCCCTCTTCTTAAGAGTATTATAACTGACTTTGGAATATTACAGAAATGCCAGTAGCAGTAGAAAACTGCTTTGCTCTGCCTTGATAAGAATGTCTTCTGATAAGAACGTAAAACTTTTCCACTGTTTTTTGTTATGGTTTAAGCACAGATGTCTCTTCAGCATTATTGCTTGCACGCTGTATCCTTGCTAATACACTGACCTTGTAGAGAATAGCAGCCTGAATTTTTGAAGAAATATATTTTGTCTAAGCATTTGAGCCATGGCTAGAGAGATTTGCACGGGGGGAACACGGGGGTAAGCCCAGTCACAGATGGCTATTGGATGAAAGTAGCTGGGCCACCAAGACCAATGAGGAGGTTGACCTGTATTAGATTGGGGAAGAAAGGTATATATGCTGTTGTCTAACGTAGTTGAGGGCTCAGCCATTTTGCATGAAATCATTGTCTGAGTCTGTGCACATTAAACTGGTTTGAATTCTAGTCAATAGACTCCTGGTTTTATTGGTTGCGGACACTTCGCTATTACAACATCATGTGAAAAGAGAGATCATTGGAGAAAGACACATTGCTTGGGAAGATAGAAGCTCATCGTAAAAGAGGAAGGCCAGCAGTGGGATGGATCAAAACAATAACAGCAGCAATGGATTCTATTCTATCAACAATGAGCCACTTGGCTGAAGACCGAACAAAGTTTAGGTCAACTATCCAGAGGGTCGCCAGGAGTAGACTGACTCGACGGCCCTTAACAACAGAAGAGTAGAGGGACAAAGGAAATATGATACATATATTTAAATCCTTGAATGATGATAATGAACTATTCAATATTTTTCAAAGATATGCAAGCTATAGAACTAAAGGAGATGAAGTGAAGTTGCAAGGAGGTAAACATAAAAGCAACATCATAGAAAGGTGAATGCCTGGATGCCCTCCCAATGGGGACAAAAACAATGATGGAATTCAAACAATTGAGGGATAAATGCAGAGGATCCCAATATAGCAAGAGGATGGATCAAAGTATAGAACATTTCCTCTAAAAGCAATACTTAACTGACTTTCATGCTTATAAAAAGGCATTGGGGGTAATCTGCAAGGAGTGGTAGGGTACAACCTTAACCATCTTACTGGGTAGACTAGACAGGTCATGTTGGACTTCATCTGCTGCCATTTACTATGTTACAGGAATTGAATTCAACCTCGTTAAGCTGCTGTTTTGCTTGGTGAACACTCCCACTGAATCTAGGAGGTACAGATGTGTATGGAAAGTGTCCATATCATCTGCTAAAGTTGTGTTTGGCTTGATTATGATGCCTCCAGCAGTTTACAGTGTGCTATGGCATGGCGATCCATGGGCTACAGGGTAGAGGTGCTGTGGTCTCCACTGTTGTCGCCAACTGTGAAAAGACCTGGTAAGTTAGGGGAAAAAGGTGAGAGCATTGATCAGAAGAGCTTCCCCTCCAAGAATAGGCCCTCAAAGACGGATAATTTGTGTCAGAAGAAGAGATCCCATGGAGATGAGCCCTCCCAAAAAAAAGTCTGAATTCCAGGACATTGCTAATCAAAACATCAGGATCTGTGATGCTAATCCCAACATCATTTATGCTCAAGTCTATGGCTCATGCCTCTGCTGGTCCCAGTGCCATCATGCCTGGTATTGTCACATCAGGTTTGTTTGTATTCGGCACCTTCACCATTGATATGGTCAGACACCTTGGAGCCTTTGACTCAGTTGGTGCTGAAACCTTGGAGTTGAAAGTCTTGGAAATGGATTACCCATATTGATTTCAGACAGACTATTCCTCACTTGGTTATCCGTGACATTGCAGAGCATGTTAGCCCCCAAAGTACACATGAATACCTTCATGCAGTTAGTCAAGAAGTTATTTTATGATATGCGCCCACTGAAGCCAGTACCAGTTCCCTCTGTTTAATGTTAAATTTATCAGTCAGCTTCTTCCCATAGACCTAAGGAGTGTTTGTTAGAAGGTCCAGCCTTACATTTCCTCACTAGGTGAACCGAAGGTGATGGCTTGACGGCATCCAGGCAATCCAGTGGACACTGACCTGGCTTAGGATCACCCAGACCTCAGTATTTACCTCTAACGAGGGTCTGAACCTATTTTCAACCACAGACTACCCATGTTACATGTACTCCATAGGGGATGAACTTGCCTGGTAGTCAAAGAAG
Organism: Ichthyophis bannanicus; assembly: GCA_033557465.1. Classification (NCBI taxonomy): domain Eukaryota; kingdom Metazoa; phylum Chordata; class Amphibia; order Gymnophiona; family Ichthyophiidae; genus Ichthyophis; species Ichthyophis bannanicus. The sequence continues at coordinate 555,361,239 of CM066033.1, forward strand.
GAGAAATCAGTGGGGTTGTCCTTAATCATATCTCCTATGCTACCTGGAAGTATTCACCACTAAAGTCAGACTAACCAGCCTGTAGTTTCCAGCCGCCTCCTTATTTTCACTTTTGTGAAAAGATACCAGGCCCACCCATCTCTAGGCTTTCTGGATCCTCTCCGAATTCTAAAGAAATGTTGAAAAGGTCAGACAGCGGAGCCAGAATGGTGCTATGCTCCTTTAATGTCCTCAGATGTATCCTGATTAGCCCCATCACTTTGTCTAATTTTAGTTTAGCTAGCTTCTCAAAGTCTTTTGAGCATTATTCAGTGTCTGCCTCATGTCATTCCCATTTGTGTCCATTTTCTGTGGTCCTACTCCCAGCTCTTCTTCTGAACACAGCAAAAATAGTTGTTGAGCAATTCTTTTTCCTCATCAGCTTCTACATATTTCTCTCCTTGATTTTTGCGTCTCTCAATGCCACTTTGTGTCACTAGTATATATTAAAAAAATTTAAAAAATCATCATCCATGTTTCAGTTAATTATATTTAATTCTTTTTGTGTATTTGCTGTCCTTACTAAATCCCAACTTTTCTTCGCTTTTCAAGATATTGTTGCATATCTTTCTCTTTATGTAATTTCTAGTAGTTTATGAACATGCTTTTTTGTCCTTACCTTTTCATCTGCAACTTTAGAAATCATTTTTTTCCTCTTGCTTTTATTTGTTTTATGAACAAAAAGGTTTCTCGCCCTTATAATCCTTTCAGTTTTGCCCAATGCTCTTCTGATTCCCCTTGATTTTTCCTTGCAGCTAACAACTCCTTGAGGTACTCTCCTCATATTGACAGTTTTCCTGAAGCATTGGATGCTTGCCTTTTGAATGAGCCATCTTCTCCATTGCCCTACTACTGAGTCACATCAGCATCACTGGATCCCAAATGATCATCCACTGCAACCCCAGAAATACATCCAGTATCAGCTACTCCCATATGGGTTCCAATCTTCCTACTTCTTGGTGACACCACCACCGGGATATCCCAATGAACATCTGAGAAGTTAAAAACGTGTGAGATGCCATACTGGGTCAGACCAAGGGTCTGTCAAGCCCAGTATCCTGTTTCCAACAACAGCCAGTCCAGGTCACAAGCACCTGTCAGGTTCCCAAAAATGTACCCATATTCTATGCTGTTATCCTAGGGGTAAGCAGTGGATTTCTGTGGTTGTCTTTAATATTAATTTATGGACTTTCCTCCAGGAATATGTCCAAACCTCTTCTAAACCCAGCTATACTAACAGTTTTTACTACATCCTCCAGTAATATAGTAACATAGTAAATGACGGCAGATAAAGACCAGTATGGTCCATCTAGTCTGCCCAGCAATATGACAGGAGTAGGTGCACCCCTTCCCATGTCTTTTAGGGAGTAGGTGCACCCCTACCCATGTCTTTTAGGGAGTAGGTGCACCTCTACCCATGTCTTTGCATAGTTTTGCACCCACCAGGAGCAGGAGCACCCCTCCCCATATCTTTGTTTCTTTGTTTAGGGGTGAACACACCGCTCCTCCCCACATTGCTCCATGTAGGACACCCCTATTTGTTGAGAAATTAGATGGTTTGGTTTATTTTGATTTAATCTTGTTGCTGTAAAGTGATCCATAGTGTCTGTCCCAGGCCACTTTGAATTCCGTCACTGTGTTTGTCCCCACCACCTCCATCGGGAGGGCATTCCAAGCATCCACCACCCTTTCAGTAAAAAAGTATTTCCTGACATTACCTTTCAATTTACCACCTTGCAGCTTCATGTTATGCCTTCTAGTTTTACAGCTTCCCCGTCTCTGGAAGAGGTTTGTTTGTTCATTATTTCTCTTTAAATATTTAAAGGTCTGAATCATATCTCCCCTATCCCTCTTCTCCTCCAAAGTGTACATATTTAGGTCTTCAAGTCTGTCCTCATAAGGCTTCTGATGCAGGCTCCAAATCATTTTGGTCGCCTTCCTCTGAACAGCTTCCATTCCTTTTACATCCTTTGCAAGATACGGTTGCCAAAACTGAACACAGTATTCCAAGTGAGGCCTCACCAGAGACTTATATAGTGGTACTAATACCCCTTCCTTTCTACTGGTAATTCCTCTTCGAATGCAGCCCAACATCCTCCTGGCTTTTGCCACCACCTTGTCGCACTGTTTTGCCACCTTGAGATCTATAGAAATAATCACACTGAGGTCTTTCTCCTGCTCCATGCACACCAACCTCTCGCCCCCTATCGTGTACATTTCCCTTGGATTTCTGCTACTCAAGTGCATGACACTGCACTTCTTCGCATTAAATCTTAACTGCCAAGCATCAGACCATTCCTCCAGCTTTTGCAGATCCCTCCTCATGTTAAGCACTCCCTCGGGGGAGTCCACTGTGTTGCAAATTTTCGTGTCATCTGCAAAAAGACAGACTTTTCCATTCAGTCCTTCAGCAATATCACTCACAAATACATTGAACAGTGCCGGGCCTAGGACCGAACACTGAGGCACCCCGCTAATCACCTTCCTTTCATCCAAGTGAGCTCCATTTATCATCACCTTCTGTCGTCTGTCAGTCAACCAATTTCTGATCCAGTTTACCACCTTGGTCCCATCTCCAGACTACTGAGTTTATTGATAAGCCTCCTATGAGGGACAGTATCAAAGGCTTTGCTGAAATTCAGGTAGATGACATCCATTGCGTGTCCTTGATCCAGTTCTCTGGTCACCCAGTCAAAGAACTCAATGAGATTTGTCTGGCAAGATCGTCCCTCGGTAAAACCATGTTGCCTCGGATCCTGTAACCCGCTGGTTTTGAGAAAGTTCACTATTTGCTCTTTCAGGAGCGTCTCCATTACTTTTCCCGCCACCGAGGTAAGGCTCACGGGCCTGTAGTTTGACACTTCTTCCCTGTCACCACTTTTGTGTAGAGGTACGACATCAGCCATTCTCCAGTCGTGAGAAACCTCTCCTGTTTCCAAGGATCTGTTGAAAACATCCTTTAACGGCCCTGCAAGAACCTGGGATGTATCCCATCTGGTCCCATGGCCTTGTCCACTTTCAGTTAAAACCTCATCCTCTCTAAATGGTGTGGTATCTACCTCATTCCCATTTTTATATTTGGGAGTCACAGGTGGTCCTTCTCCAGGATTTTCTTTAGTAAAAACAGAGCAGAAGTATTTGTTTAGTAATTTCGCTTTATCAATGTCATTTTCCACGAGTCTGTTTCCAGCACTTCTGAGTCCTGCAATTCCACCTCTGATCTTCTTCCTTTCCCGAATATACCTGAAGAAAGTTTTGTCGCTGCACTTAACATCTTTAGCTATCTTTTCCTCTGCCTTTGATTTTGCTATCCTTATTTCTCTTTTTGTCTCCTTGAGTTTGATCCTGTATTCATTTCTGTGTTGTTCTGTTTGCAAGCTTTTGAATTTTGTGAAAGCTGTGTTTTTTGCCCTTATTTGAGCAGCCACTTCTTTGGAAAACAAATAGGTTTCCTTTTCCTCTTGTTTTTATTTACTTTTCTTACATATTTATCTGTTGCCCCTTTTAGTTTAGCCCATTGCAATTCCACTTCCCTTATCCCTTTCCACCCTGTCAGCTCCTCCTTTAGGTACTCGGCCATTTTATTGAAGTCAGTGTTTTTGAAGTTTAGGACTTTGAGCTTGCTATGATTGGATTGCACCTTGGCTTTTATCTCAAACCACACCGTGTGATGGTCGCTGTTGCTCACAGGGGCACTCACCCAGACATTAGACGCGCTATCACTGTTGGTGAGCACCAAATCCAGCGTTGAGCTTTCCCTGGTTGGTTCCATCACCATTTGTCTAAGTAATGCATCTTGGATAGCGTCCACAATTATTTTGCTGCTTTCCAGATTTGCAGAAGGAGTAATCCAATCCACATCAGGTAGATTAAAGTCACCCAATATGATCGTTTCCCTCTTTGTTGCTGTCTTGGCAATATCTATAATCAATTCATTATCTATCTCTTCAATTTGAGTCAGAGGTCTGTAGATTACAGCAGTATGGATGACAGTGCCATCTCCTCTTTCCAACATGATCTAGAGCGCTTCTTCTTTTCCCCATGCACCCTGCATTTCAGTAGCTTTGATATTGCTTTTGACATACAAGGCTACTCCTCCCCCTTTTCCATTTTCTCTGTCTCTTCTGAATAGATTATAGCCAGGTATGGCTATATCACAATCATGTGATTCATTAAACCATGATTCTGTAATGGCCACAATGTCCAAGTCCTTTTCTATCATTAGGGCTTCCAGGTCCGGACATTTGTTGGCTAAGCTTCGAACATTTGTGCTCACTGCTTTCCAGCATTTAACTGGCTTGTGTGTATTTTGCCTTGATTTTATTCTACCCACTTCTTCCCAGTTGCTTATGATGTGTTGTTTAAAAGTGTGATTGTTTCTGTTGTTCTGCTTTTGCAGGGGGTGACATCCAGAACTTGACCTTTCCCGTCCGTCACCCCCTTCTTCTAGTTTAAATGCAAATCGACATACTGCCTGAATTTTTCATGTAGGATTCTTTTACCTGCGATAGAGAGGTGTAGCCCATCAGCACAGTATAGTTTCTTGTTGATCCATGTGTTTTCCCAGTTGCCAATAAATCTGAATCCTTCTCGTTTGCACCAGGTCTGGAGCCATGTATTAAAGCTGTTAATGCGATTTAGCCTTTTTGCCCCCTTACCTAGAACAGGTAGAACTTCTGAGAATGCTGCAGTGTTAACAATGGGCTTCAGCTTTTCTCCCAGAGATTGGAAGTCCTTTTGGACTGTAGAGGCACTATTTCTAGCCAGGTCATTTGTACCCAAGTGGATGACAACATCAAGTTTGGAGTGTTTGCTTTCTGCGCTAAGTACATCAATAATTTGGTTTGTATTCCAGCCGGCTAAGGAGCCTAGGAGGCATTTGATTTTCTTCTCTCCTTTGAACTGTGTTCCCAAGTTGGTGTCTCTGATGATGGAATCTCCAAGTAGTAGTAGTTTTCTGTTTGGTGAGTTTTTCATATTTGGTGCTTTAGCAGGAGATTGGGCATTGACTGACTCCTCTAAGGGCCATTCAGTTTCTTTGGATAGGGCATTCTCACTAACCAAGGCAGAGAATGCATTATGCAGGGATATCTCTTGGTGTATAGAATGTCTCTGTGTCGCAGATCGCAATCTATCTGAACCCACTGATCCATTTGTTCCTGGTGTGTTTGACTCTTTGTGGGAGCGGTGGTGGACTTTGTTTAGTCTGTATCCTGGAAGAGGTGCGCTTCATTGCAGTCAGTTCTTCCCTCAGTAGAGACAATTCTTTATGCATGGCAGACAGGTCTTCTCTTAGTAGAGTCAATTCGTTATACATGGCAGATGACCTTCGGCACATAGGACATGTTCTTAGTCTCCAAATGATTCTTCTGGGAATGAAAGTACCGCAGGTATTGCACTGAATACAAGACATGCTGGTTAAGAGAATGTGGGCATATCCCAAGCTATTGGCCACTATATAGGCAATGCAGCCCCAGGGGTGGGTGGGGTGAGGGGTAGGGTGGGCGGGAACCCAAGTGTCCCTGCCCCAGTAGGCTTATACCTGAACTGTGGGCACACTCAGAAGCTGTTAAGGCTACACAAGGAAATCAAGCAGTTTGACTATCACCAAACGTAATGTAGGACCAGCAATTAGCAATTTTCCCAATACCTAAAGTTTAACCAACCCTTAGTATTCTATATTTGCAATAAAAAACCAGCAAAGATAGAAAGGAATAAGCTTATCTGTGTCCAGAGTTTGATTACCCATTGAGTGAAAAAATATTTTCTCCTATTAGTCTTAAATGGGCTATATTGTAGCTTCATTGCATGTCCCCTAGTCTTTCTACTTTTTGAAGGAGTAAACTGATCTATGTTTATCCATTTGTTATTTTATAGACCTCTATCATATCTCCCTCCCCGCAGCCATCTCTTTTCCAAGTTAAAAGGCCTAGCCTTTTTAAGCCTTTCCTTGTAGGGGATACCTCAATCTCCTTTATCATTTTGGTTGCTCTTCTCTGTACCTTCAAGGTGCAGTCATACCATTGAGCAATACAGAGATATTATTATAATCCTGTTTTTATTCTAAATTTCTTTTTCTTATGATTCCAAGCATTGTATTGGCTTGCTTAGCTGCCACTGCACACTGGGCAGAAGGTTTCACTGTAAAAGTTGAAATCTCCTAGCAGTAGCACTTCTCCTTTCATAGCAATTTTACAAATGTCTTCTATGAAATTTGTATTTATTCTGTCTGTGAATGCAAACAGAATATCATGCTTTATTTAAATATTAAATATATTAAATATTTATTTAAATATTCCATTCCCTTTTTCTAGATTAACCCACAGTGCCTTCTCCCATACCTTATAAGCCCCACTCTCCTCCATTTCTTCCTACCCCATCCTTCCTGTATGGATTATTTTCCAGTATATCTATTTGCTAGTCATAGTTCTCCATGTAAATGTCTCTTTGACTGCAACTGAATCCCAGAGAGCTTCTTTTATGACCATCTCTAAATCTGAGACCTTAAATTCAAATGTATAGATTCCTATATACCCCAAAGAGAACTAGAGTAGTGGTATACATTGAAATGCAAAAACAAAAGAAGTTACAGATTGCAAATCCATAAAAGTAAAAATACATAAAAATTACATATAAAATCGTAATACAATATATAGCTATATAAATTAGAGCCATCTCTACAATTCTGAAGAGTCCCATTTAAAAACTTTTAAATAACCAGGTCTTAACGCTCTTTTCTGAATAGAGTAGATGTTTCCAGTTTGCCTTCAGAGGGCAAGGAAATAGCTAATCTTGAATCAGATTGGGGCCAGAGAAGTTGTCTTGCAGAATGCTGCCTTTACAAATCAGATTGGGGCCAGAGAAGTTGTCTTGCAGAATGCTGCCTTTACAAATCAGATTGGGGCCAGAGAAGTTGTCTTGCAGAATGCTGCCTTTACAAAAGATAGCAATTTCTTAGGGCCAATTTATTCAAGATTTTAAATAGTGGTTAATTGAAAAGAAATTCTCAAATCAGCTGGAAGTCAATGTAGTTCGACTCAGAAAGGAGTTGCTTTCTCCCATCTTTGTCCCCAAGTACCATCTTAGTGACAATGTTTTGGAGCAGTTATAATCAACCAAACAATTTCCTAGGAAGGCCCAAATACAATAAGTCATAATACTCAGTATGTGAGAGGGAGGCTGTGTAGATTACTTTAAGATCAGACTCTTTCAAAGATGAATGAATTTGCCTAACCCTACGTAATGCAACAAAAACGTTTATGGTTTGGGTACTTGATATACCGCCCTTTACTGTGAGTATCAGAGCGGTTTACAGATATATTCTAACAGACACTTTTAAAGAATATTAAAGAATTTTGATCCTCAAATGTGCAGTGTCAATGACTCCCAAACTCTGTGTTTCAGTTGATACTGCAAGTCTGATTCACTCAATCTGTTTCTCTGAGGGAAATAAATCTAAAGTTTTTTCAACCCATAGAATTGTTCTCTTCCAGATTAATACAGTCTTCAATGACATCCATACGATTAGACAATACATCTCTTTATTTCCCATGTTGTGGACATAGCTTTCCAGATACTACTCTTTCTTACCCTTTTGTCTACAGTGTTTAATGTTTTACTTACATGATGGCTTTGTCCACCAATCTGTCAGTTCTAGATTTAAAACCCTCCTTAATAGGTTAAGCCAGTATATTCTGGAAGACGCTTTGACCTTCTTTAATAGGCGGATGCTGTCTCTGTTCAGCAGTCTTTAGCATATCGTCCCGTGGTTCAGGAAGCCAGCTATCTCTCATCTACACCACCACGCATGCATTCATAAGAACTTCTCTGGCTCAGCCTTTATCCTCCACTAGGAGGATGATGCTTTTTGAGGGTTTTTTTTTTGTTTGTTTTAATAAGACACGGACAATGGCTACATTTCTCTCTGATACTGATGGGCCATCTCAGCATGGTCAATTGCAAAAGGTGCTGAACTTTTCCTTCAGGAAACTGTAGTGGAGCATGTCCCCAGGGACAGAAGATTGTCTTGGGAAGAGTTCAGAATGAATTCACGCCTCTCTTCCTTGATGTCAAAGACTAATTATGCTCCCTGGATGCCAATTATGCTCCCTGGATCTCAAGGAAGCCTATAGAATTCATGCTGATCCATGCTATACCTTGAAAGTTCCTGTGCTTTGTGATATATAGCATCCCTATCAGTACCTGGTATTTTTGCTTGTGTTCTTTTGGAGGCATTTTTAAAATGCCTAACAGTAGCACTGGGAGTGGAGGAGTAGCCTAGTGGTTAGAACACTGGCTTGGTAACCAAGCAACCAGGGTTCGATTCCCACTAGCACTCCTTGTGGCCTTGGGCAAGTCACTTAACCCTTCATTGCCTCGGAAGAAAGGCCTGGCAATCTACCTCCGGTGACACTGCCAAGAAAACCCAGGAGCGTCTGGGTCGCCAGGAGTCAGGACTGACTCAAAGGCACACATTGCATTTTTGCAACAGTAGCACTATTTATCAGATAAAAGATGGGGCTTTTTGTTTTACCCTGCCTGGACAATCTTGGTGAAATGTGCTTCAGTCAGAGGTGCGAAACTGTCCCTACCAGGTGCCAATTTGTCAGCTAGAATCATTTTGGTTCAACTGCCCCAAGTAAAACCTTCAATTGTCACAATGTCTCCATATTTGGGAGCCTTGATAGAAACCCAAGTAAAGAAAATCTTTTCCTATAACAAAGAACAGCTGCTTCATGTGTATATCTCTAGGATACTCATGAATAAAGATCCTCAGATCATTAACTCAATCTGTCATGATGCCGCTTGACATATTGCAACCAAAGTCCATGCCACTACTTATGCTTATCCCTGCATGCTTAGGTTATCCACTTTTTTGATGGTGGATAATGAGAGAGAGCATATCTCAAGGTCTTATATTCTGTCAGCCACACCAGCTCTTGGTATTGACTATGGATGTATCCAGTGTGGAATAGAAAGCACAAATTGTTTGTGCGTGCTCAAGTGACTTGGATAAAGAAGGGAAAATCAGATCAAATCATCCTTGCACTCAGCATGATTGGACAATTGTGTAGCCATGTTCTGTGTAAATAGGTCTTCTGATTTTTCATTTATTTATTTATTTTTTTAACTAGCAAACATCAATAAAACACCTTTCCTTGCCTTCCTTGAATCCACCGTTTTATGCCTTTTCCACACTGGTGGAAAAGATACCCATCTTAGATAAAAAAAAATCATAGGAGGAAGTCATTTGAAACAACATTAATCAGCAGATGCTAATAAGTGGGCTGCTTCCTATGATTTCAGTAACATAGAGTTGGATACCTCTTTTTTTTACCATAATTAGATATCTGTGATGGATAAGAGAAGATCCAAATTTCATTTGCAACCAGTGTGGCTTTCTAGAAAGGAAGAATCATCATTTTTTGCACACTTTATTCATGCTCTCCCTTGAAAATGATTTACTAGAAAAAGGGTGTTACTTGTAACAGAGCTCAGTGTAAGAAAGGTGTATTGTAAATTCTTGTAAATGTGTTTAGTTTCAGGAAATATAATTTGTAGCTTTGTTTAGTGACTGTTCAAGTGGGGGAAAAATTGAGCCCACCTGTGCTTTATTATTTTAAAAAACAGTAATTGAAAAGTCTAAATTTGTATAAGAAAATTGTCCAATTTCAGGAAAAATCACCAGTAATGAAATTTTTGTTTCATTTAAAATATTGTTTTGTAGTAAAATGGTAAGGTGAGATCAAATTATAATTTCCAAAATTAATACATTTGTCATACTACTTCCTCACTCAAAGTATTACCTATCACCTCTATTTGGGAAGCATATTGTCAATATGTGTACAACTTGCGGTGGATTTGTTTCAGTTGAAAGGAATGATGCCTAAGAGTTTTGTGACAAATTGTACATTAAAGTTAGTTTTGAAACATTTTACTTTTCCAAGTCAAAAAGTCTATGGATCCACAGATAACCCTGAAAACATGGAACCAGTTAGTTTGTTTTTTTCCCGTCAAAATATCATGTACACAGTAAGGCATCCAACTACAAAATTGTATTCTATAAAACGTATTCATGATGAAGCTTTGAGTTAGTGACACTTCTTCCCCTGAAAATGTGATCTGTAGTGGTCTTGAATTGGAGTACTATTAAAAAAAGTGCTTTCATTCTACTTTATTTCTGTTTGAGGGATTATGAGTAAGGAAACTTTAAGGGAAAAGATATTTAATCCATTCCTGAGATTCCCATTTTTATGCAATTTTAGTGAAATAGGTGAGGTCCTCCTTATATTCTGTTGCTTCAGATGGTGGTTAAAGATCTGAATACACAAGAATCTCAGTAAATGTTTTTTATTAAACATATTTGAATTTCTTTTTTTACCTGTATAAATAATATAACAAAAAATCTTGGATTTTTGGGGATCCATTACTAAAGAACAAAGACGTTTAGTCAAGTACTTCTGGCTTCTAGGAAGAAATTCACCTAAAGATCTTAGGAAGTTTAACCCTACCGAAAAAAAAGGTGATCCTGTTAATAAATAAGTTTTCCCTCTTTTTTTAAAATTTAATGACCATCTTTAGCTAGGAAATCCTTTCTGGGTGACTTTAAATGATGTAGCTTTCCTGTAAAAGGCTTTCTCTGAAGGCAGGAAAATAGCAGTCACACAGTTCCACTCTCCTCTTGTATAGTAACATATAGGCCGATGCAGAAAACTAGCTTGGCCTTTAAACACAGATAACGCCACTTTTAAGCACACTTACTGCTACCGCCAAATGCAGAAAAAAAATGGATGCGCACGTAAACAGCAATGGAAAAACTAGCCCACAATTAATGCCAGGAGTATTTAAATGTATTTGCATATAATAAACTGGTATGCAAATATTGGCAGCTCCCGATAAAGGGAAACGTGTAGAGATTTCGTGACTGGCCTTGACACTGATATCTCTGCACCTGGGTCTTGGGTAGTTTAAACATCTAATACGTCCCCTTCGACAGTATTTTGATGGCATCGGGTGCTTTTCCTGATGCCTGAATCATCTGAGGGGAAATGTCAAAGATGATCCAGTCATCGGAAAAAGCCCCCAATGTCATCAAAGTACTGTCAGAGTCCGGTGCCCATGGCAGAAAGCAAATCCCTAGTGGCCCCAGCGGCCCTGAACTCCCCACCCCTCCCAACTAAAAATCAACCTGGTTGCCCAGCAGCCCCTACACCCCCACCTCCCTCCTAGTACCTTTAGAAACAAGCAGGAGCACTGCCCATGCGCTCCCACTTTGCACCGCCATCTTGAAAAATATTCAAAGCCCGGCTTGCGCAGTGCATCCTGGGATGCACTGGGCCAGGTCAGACTGCCATATAAGACATAGTCTACCTTATATGACAATCTAATCCCGTCCGGTGCATCCCAGGAAGCACTGCGTGGGGCCAGGCGCTGCCATTTTTCAAGATGGTGAGGCAAGAGTGCATGGGCAGCACTCCCGCTAATTTCTATAGGTACCAGTTGGGGAGGTTCGGAGCCTCTGGGCCACCAGGTTGATTTTTAGTTGGGAGGGGGTGGGGGGACTTGGCCGCTGGGCCAACAGGGATTCACTTTATCAGGGGCACTGGCCACCAACAGTATTTTGATGACATCGGGGGATTTCCATGATGCCTGGATCGTCTGAGGACAGTTTAACATTTTCTCTCAGATGATCCAGGCATTGGAGAAAGCCCCCGATGCCATCAAAATACTGTCAGAGCTCATATGCAAACTAGCCACGTGGTGCCCCTGTTTCTCTGCGATAGCATGCCAAACTGGCTCCAACTTCTTATGCACATATGTTTGGATTTCTCTCCCAGTTTAACGCTGCCATTTGCGCACAGTTTAACAAATGGCTAACGTGTGGCTGATTTGCATGTGATCCCCTCTCTGCATACCCACGCTGAAGTCTAGCGCTATAAGTGCACTGCAAATAGGCTTAAGAAGTTGATAAAGCGCAACTTCAGCACCAGCTTTCTGTGTCGTCCTGATAGTAAATGATGGCAGATAAAGACCAACATGGCCCATGCAGTCTGTCCAGTAAGGTACTTTTACTTTGGGTTGTAAAAGCCAGGTAACCCTTGCATTGTACCTATTTTGAAGTATAAACATCATTTAAGTTTTGTTTTGAGCAGGAATGCTTCTCTTAGGGTTTATGAATCTGTGTTTATCCCATGTTTTTAAAATTTCATTACTGCTTTTGTCCCCTGGGAAGAGCATTCCAGGCATCTACTACCCTTTCCTTGAAAAAGTACTTCCTGATGTTGCTTTTGTATCTCCAGGAACAAGCAGGAATGAGTCTTCACATATGGGTACGTCGGTACTGACGGAGTCTGCGCGGGAACGCTTCCCAGCATCCAATCAAAGAGCTTTTGGAAGCATCCCAACACGCCTGCGTGCTGCCTTCCCGCATTTCCCAACTGCCTCTCCTCAGTTTTCGTTTTCCGCAGAGCCGGCAGGATGTCCTCCTGTCACCGCAGAAAATTCTTGTTTTATTTCTTTAGTTTTCTTGTGGTCGCGGCTGTCTTCCCGACGCCACCGGTACCGCCGGTGTTTTCTTTTCTTTTCTTGTAAAATCTTCCTTTTTCAAGGGATATTTTTTCTTCATAGTGTCCCCACGGTTTCTTAGGCCTTTTAGGCCTCTTTTTCCTTCATGGAACCGCCAGCCACTTTCTCCAAGAAATGTTCAAACTGTGGCGGTACAACTTTATTTTTAGACCCTCGAAGTCGATGTCTAACCTGCTTGGGTCCTGACAATAGTTTGGTGAGAAGGGGTCTTCAACATCGAGGTTCCCTCGATACACGGTTTCCCTCCAACTTCGGGGCACCGTCCCCTCCTTCTTCTACACAGGATCAGGTAACCCACAGTCTGTTAAGACTAGCCAGCCCTCGAGTGGTAGGTCTCATGCACAACATGTAGACGGCTCCGGCCTTGCCTTCGAGGGCCCACTGGCTTCAAAACCCCGGCGGGAGTCTTCGGTCTCCAAAGCCTTTCAGGGTTTCAGGTTGTTCCTGGGGTTCACCCCTCACAGAACATACCTGAGCCGTGTCCGGTGGTGGCATCCGCTTCTAGCGGTACTGATACCCCGGCATCGGCACTGGTGTTGGATGAAACACTCCTCACCAGGGATGGTCATCTGGTGTCCTCGGTGCCTTCGGGACCGGTGGATACTCTCCAGACTGACTTTCCATTATCGGTACCAGCACCGATACTACCACCGACGTCGGTACCCTCCAGACGTGCATCGATAGCCTCGCTTCCTTCAATGCCGAGTCTGGAATCGATCTCCAGTTTGGAGGACTGGGTACCGACTCGCTTTGGTACCGGCTCTCGGTGGTACCGAAGGCTCTGTTCCGATGATTCGGATCCGCAACTCTCGGTTCCCCTGAGGCCGATTGGGTTGCCACTGGTTGACCTTCATCCACCAGTATCAGACACGGTACCGAAGTCGGTACCGATGTCCTCCTTACCCTTACGGTCGGTGCCTTCCATGCTTCGCTTATCAGGCTCTCTGCCCTCGATGCCGAGTTTAGAATCGATCTCTAGTCTGGAAGACTGGGTACCAATACGCTTTGGTACCGACACCGATCGATACCGGTGGCTCGGTACCGAGGTTACCGGCCGGAGGTTTTCGGTTACCTCGGTACCGATTGAACTGTCACCGATGACTGCTCCGATGTCGGTACCGGTATTGGCATCGGTACCGGTATCCACAGTATCATCGTGGCCAACTCCTGCCATGCTTTTTTTCAACAGAATCGCTCCCTTCTATACCAAGCTTGGAGTCGATACCTGGCATGGACAATGTGGTAATGACGGTCGCTGCTCCTGACAGCCAGTACCGGCAACCATCCCTTAAGCATTCCACACTGCACCATGCAGGATCTTCTATTCCTATATATTTGGATAGCTCTGTCGGTGCTCAGGCTAGTTCTTCAGATCTAACCTGTCCAAGGGAGATTCCTGTTGGGGATCCCTCTTTTCAGAGTTTAATCCTGGATATAGCAAGATCTCTTGCCATTCCTATCCCAGGACATGATCCTGCACAAGGCTCTGTTTCTACCAAAGCAAAGGAGAACATAATGCTTCCTTTGCATCATTCCTTGCAGGATCTCCTTCTAGGAATGTGGTAAACACCTTTAAGGGTACCCCCACCTTCCAGAGCAACTGATCTCTTATATCAGGTGCCCCCCTCTCCAGGGTTTCAAAAGACTCAACTTCCTCATCATTCCATAGTAGTGGAAACAGCAATGAGGAGGATAAAGAGTAAGAAAAAGCACTCTTCTTATCCGCCAGGTCGTGAGTCTAAGACACTAGATGCCTTTGGACGTCAAACCTTCCAGACATCTATGCTTTCTGCAAGAATTCTCTCATATATTTTTTATATGAGTCTGTCTCTTGAGGTCACAAAGCAATTACATCTTTTGACTCCTTCTCTTCCAGAGTCCAAGAGTGCAGGCTATTCTTCACTGCTTAAGCATCTCCAGAGTATCTCTTGCTTTCTTACTCGTGCTTCCCTAGACTCTTTTGAGTCTGCTAGCAGGATTTCTGCTATATCTATAGGGGCACGACGTAGAGCCTGGCTCCAGGCTTCAGACTTAGACAAATGGGCACAGCAAAGACTGGGACATACTCCTTGTACTGGAGACAATCTTTTCAACAAGGAGTCTTTACGTCAGGTTACTCAGTTGTCCACTGACTTACCTATTCCTAAGGGCTGTTCTGCACCTTCTTCTGTCCCAGTAGGTAGGAAATGTCCTGCCAAACCACCTTCCCATAGGAGAAGAAGGTTTTATGCATCATCTGCCCATCATGCAGATGTTCCCAAACAGGGGAAGCATCGTCCTGGTCTGCAGAATTCAACCTCTCACCAGGCTCAGCAAACCCAGCAACTGCAAGGTTTCTGATCAATCTTCATCAGATGCTTGTGACTCTGGGGGTTAGAATCTGCAGTTGCTTCTTCTCAATAGAGGCAATCCACTGCTCTCATTCTAAACCCTAGACATGGATCTCTTCCCAAAAGACATCCATTTTTTCTATGTTCTATGAGCTGTCAGGATGTTCATGCCTATAGGGCACAGGGTTCTCCTCTTCTTCCTGCTAGAGAAAGAGGTCTAACCACTATCAAATGATAGTTCCTGTACCAGCATGTCTTTTTTCCTTTCTATAGACTCACTACTTTGTAAGTCTTCTTCAGCTCCATTCTCTTTACCTTCTTACCAAGCTGTAAGAGCGGTATTGCTTCACTGGAGGGCTTTTTCTTCAGCCTCTCTAGTTTTGTTACTTTTCCAGTGCGGAGTTCTCTTCTCTGAGTTGACTCCTCTTTTTCAATCTTGCTTTGAAGCAGTTCATCAGACATGTCCAGAGTTTTCTACTCCTGTTCTGTCCTTTCTGTTTTTAAACAGTAACATTCTTTCTGCTGTCTGGCAAGCAGCTGCCAATGCAGGAGCCTTAATGTTTGGACCACTGGTTCTTGTCCACCAGCAACCAGATTTGTCCTCCACTAACATTCTCTCTGGTCTTAGTAGTGGCTCCAAGTCAGTGCTGTCATCTGTCTTGGAAATTTTTTCACTACAAGCTTGTTGGATTGTCTTCTCTTTCTGCCATCTCCATTCCCCTGGGTTTGGCAGCATAGTTGACATAGGTACTGGCTCTCCAGTAGCCAGTTCTATCTCCTCATTCTCCTGCATCATGCTCTCTGCAATCCTACAGAGAAGCTCTCCACTATGCCCTTGCTAGAGAGCATGGGGTTTTTTTCTCCAACAGCTGTCCTAGATGGCTGGAAAAGGCTTTTTCAGTCATGTCTCCCATGACTAGAAAATATCTCCTTTTTAATATAAAGGACATAGGCCTTCTCTTACGTGAAAGCTTAAGGATTTGCCAATTCCCTGCTTTGGTCCATAGTATTTCCAATCGGGAATATGCTTTTCTCCTTGCAGCTCATCCTCATGGTAAGAACGCATGATACCTTTTTTGCCCTTAAGCAAGTCAGCATGGTATCTCATTTTTATGCGTCTTCTGTTCACTTACCATGCTAGAGTTCTAGAATACTCGGGACTTGCTGGCTGCAGACTGATATCATCCTCTGTTTTTCACGTAACCGTCCTGGTTATTTCACTACCTAGCATCCCTGTAGCTCATAACAAGTGGGAACAGATTCTCTATATATCTTCTCAAGTAGGTTCCACCTTCTTGTTATTAGATGAATCTTTCCTCTCCACATTTTCCTATGTGAATACCGTTCTGTAGGCATATCTCTGTCTGTTTCATTGCAGACATCCATATAGAGGCCTATATATTCATATCTGTAGCATACATCTTACAGATGTCTGTCTATCTTTGTGTGTATTTTATGCCCTTCATATCTCACTATAGATATATTCTCATATATCTATCTATATATATATATATATATATATATATGTATATATGTATGTATCTGTCGAGATATTTACTATCGGTAGATAGGTATCCTGCGTTTATCTACCTGACTGTCCAGGCTCATATAGCTATATGATTCTGACAGATGGGCTTTACCCATATCTATGCTATCCAGCATGTTTGGGGTTCCACACTCACAACCACCTTTGTGGTAGTTAACAACTTCCACCATAACCTTAAGGTTTAGGTACCTCTGAAGCTCTCCATGTTCCAGTATCTCTCCTAGCTGACCCCAGTTAGGAGAGACATTCCGGATCTTCAGCTAAACACAGGCTCTAACGCCTCAGGCGTTTGTCCTTTCTTTTGGGATACAAGGGGTTTCCATACCTTTTCCTCCCACAAGGACTGTGCCTGTTTGTACAATCCGGTCGGCCTTCTCTTTTTGCTCCCAAGGGTGAGCCACTCTGTCGCCAAAAGAGTTCGGCTTTTATCATAAAGCCTTCCGCTGAAGGCCCACCGTTTTTGGTACTACCCCAGTTCTCACCGGGGTTCCCTCTTACCTTTCAGGAATCTGACCTCCACTCTTTTTTCCTACAGGTTTATTACCTCCACTTCACAGTGAGGTCATCCTTGAGGTTCCTCTACTGGGTTCCCCAGTAGATCCCATGAACCTCCTTACTGCTGTGTAATCCTGTTAGGGGAGATCCATATTGCAATATTCCTTCAATATCATTGATGATAATTATCATCCACACATGGATTCCTTCTCTGCAGTCCTATGCTAGGTTAGCTGTTCCACTCCTTTCTTTCTTCAACTCCTACCCTCCATCCTCAGGATGCCTGGTGTTGTGCGGGATAGCATGTTCCAACCTATAACATGCTGGGACTCCAGGCATCTTAGCTTGGGAGTCCCCATATGTGAAGACTCATTCCTGCTTGTTCCTGGAGATAGCACAGTTACTTACCTGTAACAGGTGATCTCTGGGAACAGCAGGAATAAGTCTTCACAACCCACCCACCTCCCCAGGAGTTGTATCTCTATCTATCTTTCCTTTCCTCTCTCTCTCTCTCTTTGTCTCAGCTTTAAAACTTAACTGAGGAGAAGCAGTTGGGAAAAGCGGGAAGACAGCACGCAGGCGTGGTGGGATGCTTCCAAAAGCTCTTTGATTGGACGCTGGGAAGCATTCCCGCGCAGACTCCGTCGGTACCGACGTACCCATATGTGAAGACTTATTCCTGCTGTTCCCGGAGATCACCTGTTACAAGTAAGTAACTGTGCTTTACCTCCTGGTAGCTTCACTTTGATCCTTTCACCTTGCTGCTGCTCATGCTTGTCTGAGTCTTTACGTCAGGCTTCATCTCTGGCCCTTTTCAGAACCAGGCTGAACTCTCACCTCTAAGAGGCCGCTTTTGCATCCTGATCTGCTTAGTCTCCTATGTGTTTCCTTACCTTTCCACTAGATGTATTCATCTCCTCAGCTGTTGTGTTGTCTGTCTTTACTAGATTGTAAGCTCTGATGAGCAGGGACAGTTATAAATGATTAGTAGTATTATTATATTCTCTTGTTTTATAGCTTCATTAATGCCAGTGTTTGTGCTCATCTGTTTCCTTCATTAGAGACTGCTTTCTGTTTTCTGAAAGATGCTCTTTTGGTTATCAGTCTCTTCCACCTCGCTATTAAACCAAGCTTGCAAACATTTGATCTTATTTCAACCTATTTTTTTTGATATGTGGAATATATTCTGGGTTTCCATGATAGTCTTTGCATGAAGCATGGTCATTATTTTAAAACATTTGACCCTGGCAATCACTCCTTCTACTTTTTTTTCTAACAGATTTCTGCATTTTATGATCTCTCTTTTTGAAGAATTAAATGTTACAGCAGTATTTTTTAGCAACTACTTTTGACTAGCAGCTCCACCACTAATTACCCTTTGCACCAGGTTCTACATGCCAGTAAGGACTAAATCTAAGGATTCTAAGACTAGCTTGAACATGAAGCAGTCATGGCATCTAGAAACTTAACTTCCATAGCATGTCCTGATTTGAAAAACTGTTTATTTAACGAGACAGGTATAGAAATTCCATGTTAAAAGGGGATGTCAATACAGTGGGTATATGCTACCTTCTGTCTGGCCAGAATGAACAGATGATGAAAAGCTAAAAGAAATCAGGGAAGCAAACAAAACTTATAACGCAGTAATAATGGGTGATTTCAATTACCCCGTTATCAACTGGGTCAGTGTCACAGCAGAACATTCTGGTCACTCTCCCTATCATCCACTTCCATGCTTTCTTCTGAGCTGGCTGCTGGGGAATCTTGGAACTGCTCAGGTACTTTTTGGTTAATGTCTTTTAAAAGCTTAAACAGCCTATCCCACTGTACTGCCTTCCCTTCTTTTGGCAGAACCCTAGCAGGCTTTCCTTAAAAACCCTTTCTTTCTGTTCTGGGTTTTTCCAGATATAATCCTCTCCTCAGAATCTGAGCAAGAGATACAAACATTAGCTCTCTCTGGTTTCTTTCTCCTACCTTGGAGTTTTACTGTGGGAGTTTCATGGCTGGAGTTTCTGCTGGCTGTAGCTATCTCTGCCTCAGAGCTAGTCAAGGAACCATTGTAGGATTTCCTCTCAGCTACCCGAGGTTTCCTCTGCCTGAAGACACACCTTTCTTCAGAGGAGTCTGAGCTCTCTTGCCTTGGCTTCTCCACCACTAACCTTCTGTCTCTCTCCCTCTTGCCCCTGTGTTTGGTCCTCTCCTGGGAGTGTTGTCTGCTGCTCTCTTGGCTGCAGCACTGGCTACCTTTGTCCTTGTCCTGGCTCTCCGTGGCCTCCTTGCCTTGCTTGCCTCGCTTGCCTTGCTTGCTTGGCTTGCCTCCCTTGTCTGGCTTGTCTTTTCTCTTTTCTGTTTGCTCCAACTTAAACGCTGAGCAGGGCACCTCCCCTTCTGACTCCACCCCCATGTAACTCCTATCCTTACCCAGGGTTGCTATGGAGTCTGGGTGGGGCTTTAGCCTAGCTCTACAGCTGTGGTTTATCTCACTGCCTTTAGATTGGTATATGTGTTCAGGTGCACCCATCCCCCGCAAAGAGGAAAAAGTCCCTTTTCCCTTTGTTTCCCCAGGCTGGGCTGCAGTCTCCTTACCACAATATATATATGTATGTGTGTGTGTAGATATATATATATATATATATATATATATATACACACACGCACACTCATTTCTTTCCATTGCTGTGGCTCAGCATCTCTATGTAATTATTTTATATAATAATTTCCTGTAGTAAATATACAAGTAGATTATCTGAAACAAGCAAGTATGACTGTCTGTGAGTGCTAAGATTCAAAAGTAGAATAAAGACTGTGTTTGTCAATATGCAGAAATTCTTGTCACTATTATAGTATCAGTGCACAACTTCCTCTACTGATAAATTATAATTATATATGTATGTATGTTTGTAGCAGCTTTCTTGATAGTAGTCTTTAAAATGCAATTTTAATAAAGATGAAAATTAAGTCCATATGAATTCTGTTTTCACTTTAAGAATTAGTAGTAATATAAGACATTATTTATTATTCTGATATTATTTTCTCATTTATTTTTAGAATAACAACAATTTGGATGCATGTTGTGCTGTCCTTGCACAGGAAAGTGCAAAGTATCTCTATGGTGAAGGAGATTCAGGTTTTTCGGATGATTCTCGGCTTTCTGGCCTGCGTAATCACATGACATCTTTAAATTTGGATTTACAATCACAGAATGTTTGTTATCATGGAAGAGAAGGAAGTAGAATGAATGGAAGTAGAACATTGACTCACAGCATTAGTGATGGACACCTTCAGGGTGGCCAGTCCAATAATGAACTTTTTCAGCAGGAGCCACAGACAGCACCAGCACAGGTTCCACCAGGCTTTAATTTGTTTGGAATGTCAAATGCAATTAGTCCTTCGAACCGTGGACTTCAGCTGGGTCTCAAAGGGTCATCTGGTTTGACTCAGCAAACACCCAGATTCAGCCCTATACTGGTGACCTTGGCTCCACACATTCAGCCTGGCCGTAATACACCTACGTCTTTGCACATACATGGTGGACATCCACCTGTACTTAACAGTCCACAGGGAAATTCTATCTATATTAGGCCTTATATCACAACTCAGAGTGGTACAACTCGACAGACACAGCAACAACCAGGTTGGATGTCTCCGTTTACTCCCATACACCCTCAACATATACATCAGCATTCACAGCCTGGTCCCTGGACTACTCTTCCTTCTTCATATCCTACATCACATACCTCATCACCACAAGTAACACATCTGAACCAGCAGGGCCATCAAACCTCCCATGTCTATATGCCTATTAGCTCACCAACTTCCACCCAAGCACCTGCGCTTCATTCTAGTAGTTCACAGCCTTCTACCCATAATCCATACAATATTCAAAATATCTCAACAGGGCCTCGTAAAAATCAGATTGAAATAAAACTTGAACCACCACAAAGAAACAATTCAGCAATTCGTCCTGGAGGTCCTCGCTCTTCCACTAACTCTTCTCTCAATAGCCAGGCTTTAACTAGAAGTCAACCCTCTGTTTACATAGCAGCCAGTCCACCAAATACTGATGAAGGGATTTCCCATAGTCAACCTAAAGTCTATATTTCAGCTAATGCCTCTGCAGGTGATGAGCAGGTGGTGCGGAATCAGCCTACCGTTTTCATATCTACAAATCCTGGAACTGCAGCTGCCACCAGGAATGTGTCTGGTCAAGTAAGCATGGGTCCCGCATTCATTCATCATCATCCTCCAAAAGGTCGAGCAATGGGTAACAACACTGCTGCAACCTCTCCTCGAGTGGTGGTCACGCAACCCAACACAAAATATACTTTTAAAATTACAGTTTCTCCAAATAAGCCTCCTGCAGTTTCACCAGGAGTAGTGTCTCCAACTTTCGAAACTTCAAATCTTCTAAATCTTCCTGATCATTTTGCAAAAACAGAGGGAATCCAACATCTTACAGATCCTGTTTTAGTGCCCGTGGATGGGATCAAAGATTCACGCAAATTGAGCATGGCATCAGATGAAGCAGCCTACTCAGAAGGTAATATCTATATGCATACTGTAAGGTCATCTTGTGTCCTGCAGTAAAATTACACTTTACATTTGTTCTAAGAATCTATGGTATTAGCAAATGGGTTTGTGATTGTATTTAAACCAAAGTTATTATCTGCTACAGACATAGGCAGCGCCAGTTCTTAAATGCCACAAGCCAGTTATGTTTTCAGGATATTTATTTATTTATTTATGTAACATTTTTTTTATATACCACTTTTCAGTATTATCAAAATGATTTACATGGAACGGTAGAAACAAAACTATTTACATTCAACAATTGGTAATTCTTTACAACATTGCATAATCATTTACAGTGGGTTGGCGCCTTGCTTAGTGAAGCAACTTGTGTGGA
This sequence comes from Ichthyophis bannanicus, assembly GCA_033557465.1. Classification (NCBI taxonomy): domain Eukaryota; kingdom Metazoa; phylum Chordata; class Amphibia; order Gymnophiona; family Ichthyophiidae; genus Ichthyophis; species Ichthyophis bannanicus. Next base: position 555,383,140 of record CM066033.1, read on the forward strand.
GGCGGGATTTATAGGTGGGTTTGCGTGATTTCTATGAAGTCAGTGTTCTCTGAATAGATGAGTTTTTAAGTATTTTCTGAAGTCGCTGATATTTGTGGTTGCTCTCAGGTGGTGCGGGAGAGAGTTCCATATCGATGGGGTATAGAATTCAAAAACTCTGTGTAGTATAGATTGTGAAGTGTACGTAGTGATATTATCTGTCGAGAGAGTGTTCAAGTGTTGCATCCTCCTTGAGTGGGTGTCTGGAACTTGTTTGATTAATCCAGTCAGACATCCGGCTGTATAGTATCTTGAATGCCATCATTATGGTCTTGTATTTTATTCATGATCGGATGGGGAGCCAGTGTGGGGATTTTAGGATTGGGGTAATGTGGTCGTGTTTGTTCATACCTGTGATTAGTATGGCTGCCGTGTTTTGTGCCAGTTGAGGGGCTTGGGTTGTACACTTAGGCAGGCCTTGAAGGATGTGGTTGCAGTAATCTAGCTGCGGGGTGGTTAGTGCCTGGCAGGTAGAGCAGAAATGGTTCTGATCGAGTAAGGGCAGTAGGTTTTGCAGGATCTTGATTTTATAATAGGCTTTGGAGACAGTCTTGTTGAAGTGGGACTGGAAATTGAGCCTTTGATCTAGGTGTATTCCGAGGTATTTTACTTCAGTCTTGATCGTAAATGATCGGTTTCCTATTAATAGAGTGTGAGGGGGGAGGGCAAATTCCGGTTTTTTTGCAATTATGAGGGCTTTGGATTTGCTGTAATTGATTATTAGGTTGCGTTGTGCAAGCCATTCAGTGACCGCTGTCATACAGGATGAAATATTTGAGTAGTCGGGGTTCTTGATGTCGAGAGTGGAGTATATTATTAGGTCGTCTGCATATAAGTGGTAATGTATGTTGTGCTCCTGGATTAATTTGCAAACTGGCTGTATATAGATGTTGAATAGGAGGGCGGAAAGTGCAGAGCCTTGAGGAAGTCCTTGATTTAGTGTCTTGAGGTGTTGCTTTTGATTCTGACCTGGGTCTTTCTGTCAAAGAGGTATGAATGCAACCATGTTAGTGGGGTGTCACCTATATCCATTTCCATCAGCCTGTCTAGGAGTGTGGAGTGTATTGTCAAATGTGGATGTTATGTCAAATGTGGATGTTATGTCTATGAATAGGAGTATGAAGCCTTGTTTGATGTTTTCAATTCCTTTGAGGACTGTGTAGGGATGTTAGTAGGGTTTCAACTCCGTGGAAGTCTCGGAATCCATGTTGTTGATGGTTGAGTGGGAAGGTAGAATCAACATGATCTTGTAGTTGACATAGGACTGTCTTTTCGATTAGTTTAGAGAGAAGCGGAAGACTGGATATGGGTCGCTAGGAAGCTGGGGAGTTTGGGTCCATTGTGTTGTTTTTTTTAGGAAAGGTCTAATTATGCAGGAAATGTATTTACATACAATGGAGACAGCAAATGCTAATGCATCTCATAATTCTTCTGGTTGGGTATCTTGAAAACTTGATTGGCTTGAGGCAGTTCCAGAATGGAGTTGCCTATCCTTGATACTGTATAGTTAACTAATTCTGTTTTTAAACATTCACTTTAATACTTACATAATGATATAACCGTACTAGAGAACATAAAGAAGTGAAATAGCGTTTTAATGTTCCATTTTGTATATTTCTGTATTTTTTATACAAGTCTATATAAATCAGTGTTTCACCATTCTCTCCTGGAGGCAAACCAGCCTGGTTTTTAAGATTGCCACCACAAATTTGCATAAGAGAGATATGCATGCATCAGATCTCCAGTGTATACAGATCTGTATTAAGCATATTTTCTTTGGGGCACATACCATGACAGCCATCAACCTCATTCCTTAAGCCCAGGTGATTTGGAGTCTGTCTTTCAGGTTTACTCCTAATGCTCTGCATAGTACTTGCATTGTGACAAAGGGAGCCGCCTTCTGGAGTTCACAAGATGTAACATGTATGGATAATTTATCAAGGTGTGCTTGGAAGTTCTTCTTAATCAAGCCTGTGGCACCCAATACAATGTCTTAAGCATATTCATTATGGATATCCTGAAAGCCAAAACAGATGTGCCTCTAGGACAGGGTTGGGAAACTTGATATAAATTATCATAGAATTTGTGGATCTAATCCTGAATGCACATTATCAGAAAAAACAAAATAAACAAGATGATACCTTTTTATTGGGCTAATTTAATATATTTCTTGGCTAGCCTTTGATAGCTAACATACCCTCCAAGTAAGAACAGAAAGAGAGCGAAAAATGGCATTACTAGAAGATAAAAGCTAATCATAAAAAGTGGAGTGGAGGAGTAGCCTAATGATTAGAGCACTGATTTGGGAACCAAGAGACCAGGGTTCAATTTCCACAAGCACTCCTTGTGGCCTTGGGCAAGTCACTTAATCCTTAATTGCCTCAGAAAAATCCAAGTTATCAATATCGCTGTTTAATGTACATTACCAAGTTTAAGTTGCAATGTAAACTACTTTCACTGAAATGATAAAGCGGTATAAAAGTCTGTTAAATATGTAAATCAATATAAGATAATGTTTGGAACTGCTTTAAATCATTCTTGTCTGAAAGACAGTACTGAGTAGAGAATAGGATTATGGTTTATAGCTAATAGAATAGTAATTCAAGGGTCCACACTTTCAGCAACTGTTCAGTCTATATCTTCAGCGACTCTACTCTGTTATTACAAAGAGTTATACATTTTCATGTATATGCTGATATGATATATATAGTTTATCCAGAAGACATTGGACTAGTTCTCAAACTGATGTCTGAGCAAGTAAGTTTGTTCAGAGTGGCTAACAGAAAATAATTTAAGAAAGAACTATAAAAAATACAGACAATGTTAGTTGCTAAGTCCTTCAATTGTGATTTTCCAAAGATTGGTTGGTGTTAAAACTATCTAGATAAAGAACAAAGTAAAATCGTAGGTATGACAATAATGAATTAACCCTGTGAAATCATGATAAACAGTGAAAACCTGAAGACGTCTCTGAACATACACGGTCATTTTCTGCAACCACATGTCAGAAACTCTGACCTTCCCATAGAAAGGCAGCTGGCACCTCCCAGCAGCCTCAGTAACTCAGTCTCCAAGCATGCAGGCCTCAGTCTGCAGAGTGTTTGTGGCTAGGGCTGTCTGCATTGGGTGCAGACAATTCTAGAGGGCTCAGTGGATTTGCAGCCACTTCCGCCAGAGGTGGCAGTGCAAGAGTCTGGGGCGGCCTATCTGGCAGACACTTTCTATGATTTGATTAGAGCATTGTCCAAGAGCATGACCTCGGTGGTGGCCATGTGCTGCTACTTGTGGTTGCAAAATTGGGTGGCGGATGTTTCATCCAAGTCCCAGCTTAGTAATCTTCCCTTCCGGGGAAAACTGTTTGGAGAGGATCTGGAGGCCGGATACCGAAGGAGAAGCAAATGTCTGTGAGGGGCCAGCCAAGGGACCTTCGGAGGTTTCGGTCAGTATGGTTTGCACTCTGTCAGAGAGGCCATTTTCCTTCGAGAAGCTCTGCCTTTTGAGGTTTTTGAGGGGGAAACGGAGGCTTCCTCCCCAACTCCTCAGGGATCAAAAAGACCCAATGATGCCAGGTGGGTCCAGGAGAAGTTGGTTCCCACGGGTGGTCGGCTACGGGACTTTTACAAGATCACGACCGACCAGTGGATGTTGGAAGTTATCAGAGAGGGATACGCTTTGGAATTTGCTTGCTTGCTTGGGGAGGCCTTCATCATTTCCCCATGCAAGGCCCCTGGGAAGCTGGAGGCCATGTGGGAACGTTTCGATGGCTGATAGAGTTGTAGGCAATAGTGGCGGTGCCCAAAGACCAGTACGATTGTGGTAGATACTCCATTTACTTCGTTGTCCCCAAGAAGGAAGGTTCCTTCTGCCCGATACTTGACCTCAGGAAGGTAAGTCGCTGCCTAAGCGTTCCCCATTTCCACATGGAGATGCTCCACTCAGTGATTGTGGCTGTCAGGGCAGGCGAGTTCTTGACCTCACTCGATCTGATGGAGGCATACTTGTACATTCCTATCCAACCCGGGCACCAGCAGTTCCTCAGATTCACAGTGCCCATTGGCCATTTTCAGTTCCGGGCTCTGCCTTTCGGGTTAGCAACTGCTCACAGGACGTTCACCAAGGTGATAGTGGTGGTGGCAACAGGGCTGCAGCAGGATGGAATTCTGGTTCATTCCTACCTCGATGATGGGTTTATCTGGGCAAAATCCAAAGAAGAGAGTACCCAAACCATGGCCCGAGTCATAGACTATCTACAGAGCCTAGGCTGGGTTGTCAACTTTGCCAAGAGCCAGCTCCAGCCATCGCAGGACTTGGTTTACCTGGGAGCTCATTTCCGGATGGTATGGTGTCCCTATCATGGGACAGGGTGGTCTTGCTGTAGAAGCAGATAAGGCAGTCTTAGGTATGACCATGCCCTCAGCGTGGCATTATCTGCAACTGCTGGGAACCATGGCGGCTTCCATCGAGATGGTGCCTTGGATGTGAGCGCACATGAGGCCGTTGCAGAGGGCTCTATTGAGATGGTGGTCCACTCAGCACCACAAACTCACTCGCTCCCTGCGGTGTCCATGAGCCGTGCACCTGATCCTTCACTGGTGCCTGTGGCCGGACAAGCTGTTAGCAGGGAGGCCCTTAAAGATTTCGGAGTGATTCCCTTGATAACGGATGCCAGTCTCTCAGGTTGGGGGGGGGCATTGTGGTGCCCGGATAGCCCAGGGGGACTGGTCGCCAACAGAAAGGACGTGGCCGCTCAGTCGGTTGGAGCTCAGGGTGGTGTTTTTGGCTTTGCAGCACTTCTTAAAGGGGAAGGCGGTGAGGATGTTTTTGGACAACGCCACTGCTGTGGCATATATCAATCAGCAAGGGGGCACAAATAGCATGCAGCTGGAAAAGGAAGTAGGACCTCTGCTAGAATGGGCGGAGGTCAATCTTCTGGCGCTCTCAGTGGCACGTGTGGTAGGAAAAGAAAACATAGTGGCAGACTACCTCACTCGGGTTCGGTTGGACCCATGGGAGTGGACCCTCAACAAGAAGGTCTTTGTGCAGTTGGTACAGTGCTGGGCTCACCCGATCATGGATCTAATGGCAAGGCGGAGTGGTTTTACAGCAGAAGAAGGGAGCGCATATCCGGTGCACTAGTGTAAAGGTGGCCAGCGGAAGGCTGCTTCTATATTCCCTCCATGGGCGCTCATTGGTCGGGTAGTGCAAAGAATCAAGACTCATCGGGGGATAGTGCTGCTGATAGCTCCCGATTGGCCGATAAGACCATGGTATGCCGACCTTATTCTATTGCAACTATTGTCGAAAAAAAACCCGCTCAATATGATCAAAGTAGAGCACAATCGCTAGTGAAACACAGTGGTACCGGAGGAATTGATTAAAATGAAGATTGAAGATTGAAAAGCTTACCGAGAAGCGATTCACTGAGAACTGAAGTGCCTCAAAATCTATCTAGAAGCTAAGTGTCGAGCGTGAGTGGTGAACCCGTTGTGGAGTAACAGTTCTGATATAAGTGGAGGCTCTTGAAGTTTTTTAGTGATTTTAGTGCTGGCTTTTCCCGACTTCATTATCATTGGGCAAAATACACAGATGGTCATTGATGCTATCAGGCACACCAGTTGGACGTATTATGAGCCTATAACAGAGTGCCGAATTAGTCTGAGACCTCTGGTGATATAAAATGTTCTTGAATAGTAATAATAGAATCGTGAAAGATTGTGCTCTACTTTGATCATATTGAGCGTTTTTTTTGACAATACTGTAGTTGCATTAGTAGTTGCTCAGAAGAAGACCATAATTTTCATGTGTTGACACAATCATGGATGATCCAACAGTCTGGAAAGAAATTTTCAGTTTCCCTTCTGACCATATTGCAGGACTTGCTAAAGAGAAGACCCCATTCGTACATTTGGATCTAGAGATTGACACTTCTAATGAGTCATCATGGGAATCCCTTCTACAGTTGCAGAAGAAAAAAGCAAAATCTGAATTACATAGACTCTTTAATTGAGTATATTAATAGACAGCAAATTCCACAAGGCTTGCAGATGTATAAGGAGCCACGTATGCTTACTATGGACTTGGAGTTCATTGATAAATGGAACAAAATACTGAATAAATGTTCTCTGGACTTAATGGTATTAATTGTAGATTCAACAAAAACAGCAGTAAGTAAGTTGATGGAAGATATAGAGGTCACTCAAATTGGTTTGAAATCTAAAGAAACGGAAGATCAATATGTGAAGAAAATGGATGAAATGCAGAAGCAATTACAGTTGTTACAACAGGATGTGATGTCCAAAAAAATGAAAAAATTGAAGAGGGACAATGAGGATTATACTATGGGGTATGTGTACCCCTGGATGAATGTTAAACGAAAATTGAAAAAGTCCAGGAAGAAGGTAAATTTTGAGGGCTCTTCGGAAGATAATCTGCCCACAGATTCCAGTCTGTCTTCAAAGGATAATTTTTTAGAAGAGGAGGAAGAAGGCAAGAAGAAAAAGAAAAAAGACACATGGCGTGAGAAGCCTCGAGAGTGTCTGTATCAATGAAGGAAATGACGGGGGCAGCACATTCGGAAGAACCAGAGAGTTTGGTAGGAAGCATTGTCTCAAGAGCCCATTGATTTATTGAATAAAGGGTTAACCTTTGTGCCACTTGCAAGTTATGATTCATTCCAATTTCGAGTTGATTTTGAGGGATTGTTATGTCGATTGAGTTTAAAAAGTTATTTTGCTTCTTTTCTTCATGATTTATCCCTGATCCAACATGTCCCCTTCCCTACTCACTCCACTGGTCACACACTTGATCTCCTCTTAACTTCTTCCTCCTCTTCCTTACAACTCCACAACCTCTCCTCCCTTCATCTTCCCTGGACCGATCATTTTTGCCTCTTTGCTCTCTGTTCCCATTCGAGGACAACGTCCTCAACAACGTCTCCTGCGACGTCTCCCGTACTCCGATACTCTCGCCACATTACCCCACTCACCATCCAGCAGTTTCCCCCTGCAACCAAACTTCTCCCTCCTGAATTCCCTTCCCTCTCCCCCAGCTCTCAGGCTACCTCCTGGTTCTCCGCCTTATCTACTTCCCTCGACCATCTAGCGCCCCTACGCCCTTTTCCCCCCAGACGCCACCCAAAACAGCCTTGGTACCACAGAGGCCTTCTTTTGCTCCGTACCCATCTCCGTAGAGCTGAAAGACTGTGGCGCAAGGCCCCCTCCCCAGTCTTCCTTCAAGGCGCACCATTCCTATTACCGCTCCAAAGTACATCTTGCCAAGCAAACATACTTCTCCACTGCCTTCGCTAACGCTCCCAATCGGACCCGTCATCTCTATTCTACCCTCAAGTCTCTCACCTCTCTTCACTCAACTACTTCCACTGCTTCAGCCTGCACTCCCTCCCCCACTCCTAGCTTCCTTCTTCAGTGACAAGATCTCTTCCCTAAGAGCCTCCCTTCCTTCTTGTCCTGCTCCAATCCAGTCCCCCCCCCCCCCCGCTGCCTCACCCCTCCCTCCTCCTGCCTCTCTCACACACTTTCTCTTTAACCACTTCAGCTGAGCTTCACCAGCTCATCTCCAGCAAAACATCCTGCCCTCTCGATCCCATTTCCTCCACCTGGCTACTTACTCCTTCCCTGGCACTTCTACCCCCTATTCTCACCATGCTCAATACCAGTCTTTCCACAGGGACCTTTCCTCAACCTTGGAAGCATGCCTTAATCTGCCCCATCCTCAAAAAACCCACACTTGACCCTATGGTTCCTGCCCATTACCGCCCTGTTTCTAATCTCCCCTTCCTATCTAAACTTCTTGAAAAGGTTGTTTTTGCACAGCTGTCTCGCCACCTTGACTCCACTAATTTCCTTCACCCCCGTCAATCTGGGTTCCGCACAGGTCATAGTGTTGAAACTGTTTTACTTGCCTTCACGAATTCCCTGCATGCTGCTCACGATCACGGGGAGATTTCGGTGGCGGTGGCGTTGGATCTATCTGCTGCCTTCGACCTTGTCGACCACTCTCTTCTTCTCCTCCGTCTACGTGAAGCAGGTCTTTGTAGTACTGTTCATCAATGGTTTCATTCCTTCCTCTCCTCCAGGTCCTGCTCTGTCCTACCTTCCTCCCCTTCCACCCCTCCCTCTGATCCGTTTCCTCTACCCTGTGGTGTCCCCCAGGGTTCTGTGCTCGCTCCTCTCCTCTTTAACCTCTTTCTTGCTCCTCTTGCCCTTCTAATTCAACAGTCTGGGATTTCTGCATTCTATTACGCCGATGATATCGTCCTCCTTCACCACACCTCCCCCTCTCACCCTGATCTCTCCCCACTCAACTCCTGCCTTTCTACCATTGCAGCTTGGTTAACCCAGAACTGTCTTCACCTCAACTTAGCTAAAACCATCGCGATCTGGTTCTCCCACGGTAGCCCACCCCCCACACTGGCTCCATCCTTTTCTGATTTCCCTATCCCCCTAGTCTCCACTTTCCGCTATCTGGGTGTGCTCTTCGACTCTGATCTTTCTTTCCAGGCCCACGTCTCTCATATCACCAGGACTTGCTGCTTCTTTCTACGTCAAGTTCGCGCAATTCGCCCCTTTCTCACCCCGCCTGCCCTCACCACACTCCTACTGTCACTAGTTATGTCGCGCCTAGATTTCTCAAATTCCGTCCTCATTGGTCTTCCCAAATCCCAACTTAATAGAATGCAAAGGATCCAGAATACCGCTGCTCGCATCATCACCCACTCTTCCCCGCGGGACCACATTTCACCATTACTTGTTCACCTTCACTGGCTACCTGTCACCTTTCGCTCCAGTTCAAACTACTTGCCCTTGTCCACCAGGCACTTCACACCAACACCCCGCAATATCTGGCAGACCTCATCACCTTCCATACCCCTAGACACACACCTCGTTCATTTCACCTCAACCGCCTCCACCTTCCCTCCCCCTCCCTCGTGCACCTTCAGTCCACTCGTTCCTCAGCCTTCTTCTTTGCAGGCCCCGCCCTCTGGAACTCGCTCCCCACTTCCCTTCGTCTAGAGCCTCACCTCCCTACCTTTAAACGTAATCTAAAAACCCACCCCTTGCCTTTGATTTTCCCTCCCCCTTTGTGTGACCTAACCCTGAGTCTTGTGCACTCTTCTTCTCTTTTACTACCTATCTATCATGAGTTATAACTTCCTTTCCTTTTCTGGCCTGGCGCCACCCTCTTTTAATTTTTGTACTTTGTAAACCGCTCTGCTTATTTAAGGGCGGTATATCAAATTCAATAAACATAAACACACTCTTGACAACAGCTCTTACGAAGCAGTTGAGGAGGGAAGTGAAGAAACATGATGGGTACAGTTGCCTTTAAGATCAACGTGGTCCCCTCCGGGTCCCTTGCATCCCGCTTTGGTGATTTTTAGGGAATTAGTGATGACTGATATATCAGAGTTGGAGAAGCAGAATAAATGGAAATATACTACGTTGATGAGATCTGAACAAATCACTTTAACAGAATTACAGCAAAGGACAGATATATTGATAAGGCGAGTGGATAAAGGGGGGTGCGGTGGTGGTTTTGAGTAGGGAGTATTATTTATCTGAGGCACTGCAACAGTTACAAGATGTATCAACTTATAGAAAATTGGACGATCCGCAATTTGTTTTGCAGAATGAAATCAAGCAGATCACTCACACAGCCTTACATGAAAAATTGATCACTTGAAAAGAGTTTCAATATTTGAATGTAACCACTCCTTCCTTGGCTAAATTCTATACTGTCCCGAAGATCCATAAAAATATACAAAAACCTCCCGGCAGACCGATTGTCTCGATGAAGGGCACTCTATTGAAACCTCTATCCACGTTTGTGGATTCTTATCTACGACCGTTATTGTCGACTATTCCCTCATACATAAGATACTACACATTTTTTGAATATTTTGGGGAGTTTAGCGCAATGGTCACAGAGGGAGGAGGTTTTGTCTGGATGTTACATCTTTGTACACCAGTATTCTTCAAGTAGCGGCGTACGATACAGTACAGCAGGTATTGCAGTTGAGAAGTGACCTCGCAGAAGCCAAGATCACTTTTTTATTTCAATTAGCAGGGTTGGCGATCTATCATAATTATTTTCTTTTCGAAGGGACTCTTTATCAGCAGGTGTCAGGAATAGCCATGGGCGCTACGTGCGCCCCTTCTATAGCAAATTTTTATATGAGCAATTTTGAAGAGCATTGGTTGGCCCAATCCCCTTATAAGTCCAGTATTATTTCATGGCATCATTATATTGATGATGTCTTTGTTATGGCAAGGACCAGAAGAGACGCTAGCATTATTTGTACAGTGGATAAACCAATGTGATCCTAATATCAAATTCACCTATGTTTATCATAGGGAAAGACTAGCCTATTTGGATGTAGTCGTTAGTAAAGGGGAGCGAGAGTGGTTAACAACAGTGCATAAGAAAAGCACGGATAGAAACACATTTTTGCACATTAAAAGTGCACATCCTCTCTCCCTTTAAAGGAAAGTCTCCCTTTCTCTCAATTCCTGCGATATCGGAGAAATTGTTCCTACGATAGAGATTTTAAAAATGCTTCGAGAAAACTTTCCGTTAATTTTGTGCAAAGGGGTTACCCTAAAGAGCCAGTGAGACGAGCGTATCTTAGGGCTCTCTTCAACAATAGGAGTTTGTTGTTAGAGATCGGGGGCCCCAATAATGAAAGATAACACTAACCCCAATAATGTCAATTTAATAACCAAATATTCTCCCCTAAGTTTAGGCATTAAAAGAATATTAAAAAAGCATGGAAATATCATGACGGCAATCCCCGGGTTGGAAGGGAAGAAAATACGTTGCGTATGGCAGAGAAACCGTAATCTTAAGGAGTGTCTCAGCCCGGCAGTTTTGAATCCTTTAGTGGGACAACAGGATATTTTAGTAGCAAAGGGCCATAGGAAATGTGGGGGATGTAACATTTGTGATATCACCATAGAGTTGAGTGAGTTTCAACACAATGGGTTTACCCGTTTGTTAAGATCACAAACTACATGTGACTCGACGGGGGTAGTTTGTTATTCAATGCCCCTGTGCATTAATTACGTGGGTTAAATTATTTGTTTCTTTAAAGTAAGAATGGGGGAACATAGGAGTCGGCTGCACCGTAAGGTTAAAGAAGCCCCGCTGGTTCAGCAAGGGCATAACGCAAGGGCATATTTTTGAACAGTTACGATGCTTTTGTATAGATAAAGTGGAACGTGGGGCATTTGGGAAAACTCAGGACCAGATGCTCCTGTTTCGAGAACAGAAATGGATTTATAAGTTAAAATCGGTCATCCCTACGGGATTCAATGCAGCTATAGATTGGGCTTTGTGCCTAGGATAAGGATAGTGTGAATAAAAACCTTTTTGGATGGTGATTAAGGGGCGTGGAAGGTGGGACGGTTAGTAGAGACTTTTGATAGTTCTACAATATTAGTGGAGTGGGCTGGGAGGGATACTTATTGAAAAAGGAAGATGGTACCTCTGTAGGGTCCTACTTGGGGAACCGAGTGTAGGTGGATGGTTTTTAACTATAATAATTTTAATTTTAATAAATTTCGAGCAAGGGGTGATTCGGACATGGATAATGAAAAGTTTGGCTTGTTTTAATATCACTCCCTGTGAGTTTGTGATCTTGCGGCGGCTTTGAGGGTGGGTTTTTTCGTGAGTAAGCTTAGAGCACAGCAGACATGAATGACGTCATTTGGCAGCATCTAATACCTCTGCCGAGCTGCTGAGTTGCTCATAAGGTAGGATGTATAAGAGGTGCGGCTTGTCCGGAGCTCCGCATGCGCGGTGTTTTTTAAAGGGCGTAGATTCAGCAGTTCGGAGGAACATCGAGCTGGCCTGGGTGAAAGAAATTAGAAGACGCATGCAGCATCGGTTATGGTTATGGTAGGACGATTTCTTATGTAGGCACATTTGGAGATAGGGGTATGTATTTTGGAGGGCATAGTTAGTTTTCCTGATTTGTATGGGTTTTATTTTATAGAACATTGATTGCGATCCCCTGATGAAACATCGCTAATGAAATACAGTGGTAGCGGAGGAAAGCGTTGGGATTGATTGAAAAGCTTACCGAGAAGCGATTCACTGAGAACTGAAGTGCCTCGAAATCTATCTATAAGCTAAAATGTCAAGCATGAGGGGTGAACCCGTTGTGGAGTAACAGCTCTGATATTAGTGGAGGCTCTTGAAGTTTTTTAGTGATTTTAGTGCTCGCTTTTCCCGACTTCATTATCATTGGGCAAAGTACACAGATGGTCATTGATGCTATCAGGCACACCAGTTGGACGTATTATGAGCCTATAACAGAGTGCCAAATTAGTCTGAGACCTCTGGAGATATAAAATGTTCTTGAATAGTAATGATAGAATCGTGAAAGATTGTGCTCTACTTTGATCATATTGAGCATTTTTTTGACAATAGTTGCATTAGTAGTCGCTCAGAAGAAGACCATAATTTTCGTGTGTTGACCTTATTCTATTGGCAGTTGATCATCCATGGCATCTGCCGATGCGGGACGACCTGCTATGGCAAGGGTCAATTCTGATGCCGCACGTGGCTCGATTCTCTCTTACAGCTTGGCTCTTGGAAGGGCTAGGTTAGGAGATGAGGCTATTCAGCCTCTGTCATATCCATCTTGTTGCGGGCCCGCAAATGCTCCTCTTCTCTAGCATATATTCGATTGTGGAGGGTCTTCGAGGAGTGGTACTTGGAGCAGGGCTGTAGTCCCCTCTGTGTCTGTGCTGGACATTCTTGCCATCTTGCAGGCAGGATTGGACAAAGGTTTGGCTTGCAGTTCCCTGCAGGTGCAGGTGGCTGCTGTCATCCATTATCATGGTAGAGTCCGGGTGGGGGGTTCCCTGACATCGCATCCGGATGTTGCCCAATTTCAGCAGGCAGTAAAGCAAGTTCGTCCTCCGGTTCGGTTGGTGGTACCTCCTTTGGATTCCAATCTGGTGTTGGCAGTTCAAGCTGGCGGGGTCTTGCTCCTTAAAGAATCTTGTCTTAAAGATGAGTTTTCTGGTAGCTATTTGTTCAGCATGGCGGATTTCTGAGTTGCAGGCACTGTCCTGACATCCTTCTCTTCTGTGCATCTCTAAGGAAAAGGTCGTGCTCCGCCTGGTACCCTCTTTTGCGCAAGGTGCTTTCAGCATTTCATCTTAATCAGCCGGTGACTCTTCCAGTATTTCGGAAGTGGAAGATCCTTTGTTGCAATGTCTGGATGTGCGCTGGGTGTTGAGGTGTTACCTGAAACAGATGGAGTAGTTTCGTAGATGGGATCGTCTTTTTGTACTGTTCGGGGATCCGCATAAGAGAGAAGCGGCATCAAAGGCTTCCATTTCATGCTGGGTTAAGGAGACTATATCCTCGGTATACTTGTTAAGACGAAGGGTGCTGTCCAAGGGGTTACGAGCTCATTCAATATGTGCCCAAACAGCATCATGACGTTTATACAAAATGTGCTTGTATATACTAATTTGTATACTAATTTTTTGTTGGATCACTCACCATGAGAAGGAATTTTCCTCCTCTCAAAGTGAGCCCTCCGTTTTTAATTAATTTTAAACGGACCCTCTATGGATCCAAAAGACGGAATTTACAGCACTATATAGCTGTCCTATCCATTAAGACTCTCTAACATGATAGTCCAACCAAAAAAATCCCTTTTTCCAACCAGATCCCCATACACAGTTCTTCATATCAATAAACACTAAAGTGTACTTAACTGAAGAGCTTTTCTCAAAGGAGTCCAACAAGCAATTCAAAATGGAAACCGCCCCAGTCCGAACTCCACTCTCATATGTTCAGCATTTCTCTCCCCCCCCCCCCCCACACACACACACTTTCTTTCCTCCTGCCATTGCAGCTACTATAGACACCACCCTACCTTTGCCAGAGCCAAGTGGACATACAAATGCAGCACAGGAAAACCAGTGGGGGTAGGACATGGCAGATCTTGAACACACGCTCACAGATGCTTAAAAGCCCAATGCTATGGCTTCAAAGAGCTGCTGTGTTGTCTGCCACAACCTCCCTCCTGTCCATCTATTTCTTACATATATGAACAAGGCTGGGTACTTTATTAGCCAATCGGATAATACCAAACTTCACAACAGCTCTGCACAACTACTGACGAACAGCCTGCCATGACGAGCAGAAGCAACACCGGCAGAAGAAAAGAGGGAACCCATGTGGTCTAGATGCTACTACCCCCCACCCCCCTTGAAAGATGCAATTGTTTTAATTTTTCACATTACCTGCTATAAAGAGTTCTAAGATGTAGTTTATTTGACATTGCCTGGTCATACCAGCTGGTTCCTTTATTGCATCTCAGTCATTCTGGGCTGTGGACCCTTATTCTTATTGCACTGAGGCTGCTCACATGACTTCAATCGATCCGTCTCTGATGTCTCTATTTTATATTTTACAATTTATAGACTTATAGTCTGCTTGAGGTAAGGCTTGCCTGTCTACTGTTTTCACCCACTGTTGTTTATTTCCTCTGCTAGTAAGTTTCCCTATCTGATAATCTGTCTTAAGATTTTTGTATTTTATTCTTTTATTTATTCTACTTTTTCATTTATTTTACCTTTATTTCCTTACTACCTATTATCCCTCTCCTTCTAACTTGCTCTCTCTGCCATTTCTTATGGCTCCGCAACATTCTTTAATCCTTTTTCTGATCCTCCCTAACCACCTTCCCTCACTCCACCAACCTAATATCCTCCCTCTTTCTCACCCTCTCACTACCCTCCCTATTTCCTCCCTCATCTTATCCTCCACCCTTTCCTCAGCTCTTGAGCTTCACCTTCTCCTTCCTCTCATTCATCCCTCTCCTTCCTCTCTAAAACAACCTCATCCCCATTTCCGACATGCTGTCTCCTCTCTCCCTCACACTCTTCTCCTTCTGTCCTCTGGTGACATTAATCCCAACCTTGGTCCCCCTTCACTTCTTTCTCACTCCTATATTAGTTCCTCTTTCCACCATCCTAATCTCATCCACATCCCTCTCCTTCCTCCTCCTCTCTCCCCTTCTCAAGTGCTTTGTGGAATGCTTATTCCATTTCTAATAAACATTCCATTTACCCATTGCTCTTACTGAAACTTGGCTCCTCCCTGTTGACACTGCTTCAGTTGCTGCCCTCTGCCACGACAGCTATCGATTCTCCTGCTCTTCTCATCCCAATGGCCATGGCGGTGGTGTTGGATTTCTACTTTCTCCTAATTGCCAATGTCAACCCCTCCTTTTCCCTCAGTCTCATTCCTTTCCATCCATCTTTTTAATCCCCTACCTCTCTGGATCAGTGTCATCTATAGACCCCCTGAAAAGTCCTCTTCTACCTTCCTCACTTATTTTGACCCTTGACTCTCCTTATTCCTGGATTCTTCTTGCCCCTCCGTTATTGATGACTTTAATTTTCATATTGATAACCCCTCTGACCCCTTTGCATCCAAGCTCCTTTTCCTTACCTTCTCTTTCAGCCTCCAGCTTTGCTCTTCTGCCCCCACTCATCAGCTTGGTCACTGCTTTGACCTCATTTCTACTCTGTTTACCTTCTCATTTCCATACCTCTGTTCTTCCCTTATCTGACCATCACCTGTTAAGTTTGTCTTCATTAACCCCCCCCCCCCCAATCTCCTCTTATCTTTTTAGGAATCTTCATGCTATCGATCCACTGACTTTATCCTGTGCTGTCTCATCTCTTCTCTCTTCCACTTTGTCCTATAAGTCTGTTGATTAAGCCATAGTTTCCTATAATACTGCTCTATCCTCTACTCTGAATACCCTTGCTCTGCCCATTCCACATCCTGTGAGGTGCACCTCTCCTCATCCCTGCTTGTCTTCAATTACCTGCCTACGTTCCTTTGCCCACTCAGCTGAGTGCACTTGGCTCAAATCCCGCTCGCTCTCTCTGACTTTCTTCACTTCAAATTCATGCTTTCTTCTTTCCAGTCCACCATTGCACTCACTAAGCAAAACTATTTTCTCTCTCTGACTAACCGTCTTGCCTCTAATTCTCACCATCTCTTTTCCACTCTCAATTCTTTTCTTAAGGCACCTCCACCTTCAATCCTCCATTCTCTCTCTGCCCAAACTCTAGAAGACTATTTCCATGACAAAGTGCGTAACATTACTCTTCAATTCCCCATTAAATCTTCTTCACCCACTCTTCCGCCTCTCCATTACCAACTTTTCCCCTCAACCTCTATCGTCCTTTCATCCTTTTCTAAAATCTGAGGAAACCTCTTCTTCTTTCCTCCTCTAAACTCACTACCTGTTCTTCTTATCCTATCCGCACTCATATTCTCAACTCCATCTCCTCCTCAGTCATCCTTTTATCTCACATATTCTCAACCTTTTGCTTTCCACTGCAACCTTCCCTGCATCCTTCAAGCATGCTGTAATCACTCCTCTCCTCAAAAAACCCTCACTTGACCCTACTTGTCTTCTAATTATTGACCCATCTTCCTTCTCGTATTCATTTAAAAAATTCTTGAACATGCAGTTCTACGCCACTGTCTCAAATGTCTCTCCTCTCGAGCCCTCCTTGACCCATTTCTATCTGATTTTCATCCATTTCATTCTACTGAAACGGCTCTTGCAAAAGTCTCCAGTGATCTGTTCATTGCTAAGTCCAAAGGCCTTTTACTCAATTCTCATTCTTTTTGATCTTTCTGCTGCTTTTGATACTATTGACCTCCTCCTCTTCCTTGACACTTTATCCTTTCTTGGTTTTAGAAGCCCTGTACTGTCTCGGTTCTCTTATCTCTCCAATTGCTCTTTCAGTGTTTGTTCTGGAGGTTCATCCTCTTCTGCCATCCCTCTCTGTTGGTGCACCTTAGGGGGTCTGTTCTGCGCGCTCTTCTTCTTTCTCTATCCCTTGGTGCCCTTATCTCTTCCCATGATTTTCAGTATCAGCCTCGCAAATCTATCTATCTACACCTCATATCTCTCCTTCACTCCAAACTCGTGTATCTACTTGTTTTATCTGACATCACCACCGCCAGAAATTGAATATGGCTAAAACTGAACTTATTATCTTCCCCCTAAACCCTCCTCCCCCCTTCCTCCTTTTTCTATCACTGTCGACAACACTTCCTGTTTCCTCGGCCTGCAACCTTGGGGTCGACTCCTCCCTTTCCTTCTCTGCACATATTCAACATATAGCTAAAACTGTCATTTTTTTCTCTACAACATTAACAAAATTCGTCCCTTCCTCTCTTGAACACACTAATAAGGCTATTGTCCACTCTTTGGTCACCTCCCTTCTTGACTACTGCAACCTCCTCCTTGCTGGTCTCCCTCAGTGTCTTCTCTCTCCTCTTCCATCTGTCCAGAACTCTGCTGCATGGCTAATCTTCTGTCAGCCCAGATGCACTCATATAACCCCTCTTCTTAAATGCATTTATTTATTTATTTAACAGTTTTTATATACCGTCTTTCTTCAGTTCAAGACGGTTTACAGAGAACATAACATGACAGTATATTTCAACTGATTACATAAAACCCTTCTTTGGCTCCTCTTCCATTTCTGTATCCAATTCAAACTTCTCCTTCTAGCATATAAATGCATTCACTCTACTGCCCCTCATTACCTTTCATCTCTTTTCACTCCCTACACCCCTCCTCGTGAACTCCGCTCCTCTTCTGGCTTGCTTCTCTCTCTGCCCTTTTCTTCTTCTGCAAACTCCAGACTTAGATCTTTTTACCTTGCTGCTCCTTCTGCAATGAACAAATTGTCTTTATGTCAAGTCTCTTCTCTCCCCCTCTTCAAATCCATGCTAAAGGCTTTCCTCTATGAGGCTATATTTGGATCCTAATCTGGATCCTAATCCCTTGTTCTCCTTGTGTCTTTCTCTATTTGAAACCCCCCTTGTGTTTCTTGTATTGTTCTGTCTGTCTTGATTAGATTGTAAACTCTACGAGCAGGGACTGTCTTCTTTATATGTTTGTGCAGCACTGTGTACATCTTGTAGCGCTACATAAATGATTAATAGTAGTAGTAGTAGTAGCTTTACTGACTATGATGACAATTTTGGGGCTCCATTGTTGCCCCTGAAGTGTACCGCCTTAGGTAGATGCCCTGGTAACAGAGGAGAAAGATTGGGGATGTGATGGTGGGGGGAGTAAAGGAAAATGTTTATAGTGTGTACTACTGGATATGGTGCTCATCAGGTACCCCCTTCAAATCCAAAATGGGCCAACAAGAACCCTCTTTCTTGGGCACCACAAAGTAAATCGTGTAACATCCCACACCCCATTCCTCTGGGAGCATGGGAATAATGGCCTCGAGCTGTAGAAGGCATTTGAGCATTGTCTGAACCGCCAAGGCCTTGGCATGCACTTAACAAGAAGACTCCATGAATACGTCCACAAGGGGCCTTGCAAACTTGAGAGCTCAACTCTCGTGGATCACATCCAAGACTCCTGTGTACCTTGCTTTTGCATGGAGAACCTGCAGTCCATCATCATGGCCGTTTGTCAAGGGGGGGTTTTAACATCCCTGGATCTGTCTAAGGCACATTGCCTATTCCTATTTACTTGGAACATTAGTGTTTTCTGCATTTTGCGGTGCCGCAGGAACATTTTCAGTTTCGGGCACTCCCCTTCAGCCTTGCCACTGCCCCACGGGTTTTCATCGAGGTAATGGTGGTAGTAGCAGAAGCAGAGGGTCCTGGTTCACTCATATTTGGTTGATTTGGACAAAATCCTTGCAGGAGAGCCTGGAGGTGACAGCCTGTGTGATCCGCCAGCTTCAGGAGCTGGGCTGTGTAGTGAATTTTGCCAAGAGCAGTCTGGCTCCATCTCAGTCCTTGGAGTACCAGGGAGCCTATTTCAACACTTTGTGGAGGATAGTGTTTTCTGCCAGAGAGCAGGATTGCAAAGTTGCAAAGTCAGGTGCGAAGGCTGCGGGCAGTTTCCCACTCAAGAGTTTGGGACTGTCTGTATGTGCTCTGCTCAATGGCAGCCTCCCTGGAACTGATGCTTTGGGCTCGGCTTCACATTTGGTATTTGGCACTGTGGTCCCTGCAAGTGCAGTCGATGGATGTCTGCCTCGCTCTCTGGGGCAAGGTCTGAATTGGTGGCTTGACTCGACAAACCTTGTGGCGGGGATTCCTCTTGAGACTCCAGACTTGGGTGATGGTGACCACGAATGCCAGTCTCTTCATTTCGGGGGTTCATTGTCAAGCTCAGATGGCCTAGAGACAGTGGTCTCCGAAGGAGAGCCAATGGTCTGTCAATCGTCTGGAGACAAAAGCAGTGCATCTGGCCTTTCTTCCTATTGTTCGGCGGGAGACGGTGAGCGTGCTGACTGACAGTGCGATGATGGGGGCTTGTATCAATTGCCAGGGTAGCACACGGAGCTTGCTGGTGGCAGCATAGGCGATTCCACTTCTACAATGGGCAGAGGTCCAACTTCTTGCACTGTTGGTGGCACATGTTGCCAGGAAGGAGAATGTGAAGGCGGATTATTTAAGCGGTCATCTGTTGGACCCAGGGGTGTGGCTCCTGTCCGAGTCAGCCTTCTAGTCTATTGTGAGGTGCTGGGGTGTTTCCATGATGGCCTTAATGGCAACAGTGGTGAATGCCAAGGTCCCCAGGTTCCTCAGCAGGCACCGGGAGCACATGGTGGAGGGTCTCAACGCATTGATTCAACCTTGGCCCAGCTACGAGCTTCTCTGTGTTCCCTCCATGGCCACTGATCAGTTGCATTCTTCAGTAGGTCAAGGCCCATGCAGGGTGCATGGTGGGGTTGGACCTAGACTGGCCCAGATGACCGTGGTATGTGGATCTGGTGTTGCTTCGGGTGGCGGAGCCTTTCCTTCTTCCTCGGTAGGTGGATCATCTAACACAACGTCCTCTCCGGATGCGGGACGTGGATTGGTTTCCGCTTACAGCCTTGTTCAGGAGGGTGCATTTGAGGCTCAGGTGATTGATACTTTGTTACAGGCTCGAAAGCATTCTACCTCCTTGGCCTATGTGTGGGTTTGGCACATCTTTGAGGCATGGTGCAGATAGAGAGGCGTGCAGCCTCTAGGGGCCTCACTCTTGGAGATTTTAGCTTTCTTACAGGATGGCCTTGACAAGAGTTTGGCCTTAAACTCATTGAAGGTAGAAGTTGCAGCCCTGGCTTATTTCCGGGGTCAAGTGCAGGGCGAGTCCCTTGTCTCTCGTTGTGATGTGGTCTGTTTTCTTCGAGGGCTTAAGCATTTGAGGCTGTCTTGTCATCCCCTTGTTCCATCCTGGGATCTTAATTTGGTTCTCTCTGCACTCACAAAGCCCCTGTTCGACTCTCTTGGGAAACTTCTGTGAAAGATCTGACTCTGAAGGTGGTGTTCCTGGTGGCAATTTGTTCAGTGTGCCGCATCTCAGAGCTTCAGGATCTCTCATGCAGGGAACCCTATTTGGTGTCTACAAGGTAAAAGGTGGTCCTACATCCAGCTCCTTCCTTTTTGCTGAAGATGGTTTTGACGTTTCACATCAATCAGGCAGTGACTTTACCGATCTTTGCTGGTTTTCCCAGTTTTGCTGAGTCCAGGGATCTGCACATGCTTGATGTCCCCGCAGGGTGCTTAAGCGGTACTTGAAGGTGACTGAAGCATTTTGACATTTGGAGTGCCTCTTCATGATGTTCGGTGGGCCTCTGAAAGGCAAGGCCACTTCTAAGGTGACCATTTCCCGCTGGATTCGTGGTGCCATTGAATCTGCTTATTTGCTGAAGGAGTGCGTTGTTCCGGCAGGTTTGTGGACCCATTCTACTAGGGCTCAGGTGGCTTCTTGGGTGGAGTTCAGTCTCGTCCTGCCTCAGGACATTTGCAGGGCGACGATGTGGTCGTCCCTTCATTCCTTTGCACATCATTACATGCTGGATATACAGGCCCGTCAGGACGTGGATTTTGGGGCTTGGATGCTGCAGACCGGTATTTCTGCCTCCACCCCATGATAGTACTACTTTGTTGCGTTCCACATGTCTGGACTGGGTTGAACGGACAAACTGGAAGGTGAAAAGTCTTACCTGCTAGTTTTCTTTGCTGGAGTCCTTCCAGTCCAGTGCAGGACCCAACCGGGACTTAGTTACTGTCTTCTGCTGGTCTTGTGTCTATTCTGAAAGGCAGTTATTGCTAGAACGGGCGAGTTCAGGCCAGTGGGTTATGTCGGTTCCCCCTTTGTTATTTTTGTTTTCATCTGTCTTGGGGGTTCCACTGTGCTGTTGCACTGCTTGCTTTCCCTGTTGTGGACTCTGGTCCTTGGGGGACGGTGGTGCCTTACGTAGGCACGGTTTTAAATGCAAAAAAAAAAAGACTAATGAAGGAGCTATGCATGTCATTTTGGGGTGCACGTTTCATTGCCAGGCAAGTGGAGTTCTGGGACTGCTGCTTTGTGAGGTTCATACTGGCTCTGCAAGGGAACACAGGCTACTTAAGTAAGAGGTTTGGAGTTTGTTCTCAGTCTCCATCTGCTGGTGGATGAGCATAATCCCACAAATCTGGACTGGACTTTAGGGACTCCAGGAAAGAAGATTAGCAGGTAAGCCCTAATTTCACCTTCAGTTGGCTCTCAGATGCTTTGAATAAAGCAGTTTCAATTTAAAAAAAAAAAAAAAAACTTTCCCAACCAGGTCTTCTGAGGCCTTTGTGGATGTTTGGGGCCTCCTTAACAGAGTTTCCTCTGTTTGGCCTTAGGATTCCCTTTTTGAGACTCCCATTTGCTTTGGCTAACTTTTTTCAGCACATTTTTTCCATAGGTTTTTTTTTTTCCTTTTGCCACTGTGGTGTTCTTTGACCCAATACAGCCACAGCCCCTAGCAGTTTTTCACTATGGCTGCAGTCCTTTGCCTCCAGTTGGGCTGAGGTGCCACAGCACCTTTTGGCCAGCATCCTGATACACCCCATTGGGCGCCTCGGGGCCTGATGCCATGCCTGTGGCCCTTACTGCTCATTTCTTTTTTCTTTGCTGCTGGTGGGCTCTGCAGCCACTTTGGTGGACTGCGTGGGCCTGGTGAAAGTGGTGCATGGCAGGATAGTACTAGCTGAGTGCCTGGGTGCCTCGGGAGACCTTTCAGGGACCCAGGGCCCCACTTGAGTGTTGGCTTGCATTGCAGCTCCTGAAACAGCCTTCGAGCTCTATTCAGTTGGCTAGCTGCTTTTCAGACACTTGCAAAGGCTTTTGGGGCCCAAGTGTAGCCCCCAAGCGCTCTTCTCATAGTGAACTAGAGAGTCCCTGCTTTGCCCTTGTGCTCGTCTGTTTCTCAGTGACCTCAGCCTTCCCCTATGGGATTGTTTGAAGTCTCGAGCCCCAGTCCAACTGCCACAAAGTAAGTTTGAGGAAGATCAATCTTTCCTTGGCCATGCTGTACTTGGGCTTTTTGGGCTCTATGATCCACTTTATCCAGGTCCCTCGGGATAGCATATGGGCTTTTATTTATTTATTAGCTAATAGTATTTAGCTCACACCTTTCTAGAATATCAAGGTGAGTTAGATTCAAGTTCAGTATACCTTTCCTTGTCCCCAAAGGGCTCACTGAGTTTGTACCTGAGGCAGTAGAAGGTTAAGTGGCTTGCCTGAGGCCACAAGGAGTGCCAGTGGGATTTGAAACCTTGTATTTCTAGCTCTAGGCTGCTGCCTTTACCACTAGGCTTCGGGCTGGGATCTTCAGGTCCTGTCTCAGCTGCTCCCTCAACCAGTGGCAAGCTGGACAAGCACTTTGGGACCCTGGGGTGGAAGTCAAGTTCTCAGATATGACAAAATGCATGACTATCCCAGGAATGGGGATTGCTGTGTGTTCGAAAGCCTGGTTTGGAAGGCTCAGGGTTGTTTAGGAGGTCTTGATGGTAGCCACCTTCAACTTTTGGGCGGTGCTGTGGGCATGCCTTGGAGCAGAGTCTTCAGATGAGTGCAACCTTGGGAGCAAGGGGCCATAGTCCTGATGGCTTCAGCCATAAGGACTATGGCCCCTTGCTCCCAAGGTTGCAGGTTGTTCATGGGAACACTTGAATTGGGTCAAATGGTCAGTGACGGTTGCTGGTTGAGGCTGGTTTGGAATTTCTCCCAGCTTCATGCGGTCGTAGTTCTGGCATTCTTCAGAGGATGGCTGCAGTCTGTGGTAGAGCATTTCCCCATATGGATTGCTTTCTCTCTGGGAGAAGAAGCTCACCATAGCTACTCTGGGATGACAAGCTTAGAAATGTCAGGGGACCTTCTAGGACTGTACATACAGTCTGGAGTTGCCTTGTAATGAAGGGGAGCCATTAGCGGCCCACACTGCAATAGGGGCAATCCTGGCATAGCGTCATTTAGGCTTTGGATGCCTCCAGGTGCCCTTGGGAACCTGTAATACCACTTACTTGGTGCCAGCCGCCCTCCCAAGATAGAGCTGGTTGGGGCTCAATCTGTTTCTTCTGAGCGTATCCATACCACATTAAGCTAGTAAATATTGGATCCTAGGCAAAATCAGAGTTTGTCAGCACCCCCAACAACTCCACCTGTCTTTAGTCCTGTAAGTTGCTGGTCCAGACCAGCCTGGGACTTCTGAAGTGCATCATTTGAGTGGTAATAATGATTGCAAGATCTTCCCCAGAGATTCTTCTTGAGGCTCTCTGCTTGGGCAAGGGACTATTGGTGTATAGTCTTTACTGCCTCTGGCAGTGACAGGTTGTTTCTCCTGTCCCATCCATTGTAGAATATGGGATATTATCTTGGAAACATGTGGATTCTGGTAGGGAAGTTCCTTCCAGCATGTTTTGGTCCTAGGGTGAGTTGTCTTGAGACTCGGAGTCTCTCATTCTCATAAGGGGCTCTTTTGGGTCTGTCGTTGCAATGGTCCAGTGGGAGGTGCTAGAGCTTCTCTCCCTTCACGGCTCCCTGTACCTTTCCCAAGGTTGTTAATGGTGGTGATAGTACCTTTCTACAGGCAGAGGGCCCAGTTGCTCATGCCTGGACATTTAATGTTCTTTGCGAAGGGTACAAATAACACAAGCTGAGGAGCTCGGGCTGGAAGGTCTGGAGTCAAGAGACAGCTGTCCTAAGAGCAGCCTGATTATCTCCCAAGAGATGAGGTCCTGGGAATTGGTTGCTACTCTTCTGAGTGGAATTTACTGTCGACGGAAGGTTCATTCAAGATGCTGCTGACTCAGAGCATCCGGTCCTTAGTCAGCTAAATGGGTCTTATTTTTCTCTAGCCCTCAAGCATGTAGCATCAATTTATGGACAGATTCTTGCATTAGGGTGCACAGGCACGCGATTGAGATGCACTGCCTAATCTGGTCTCCAGTGTTCCCTGTCAATCGACCAGGCTCCTCCTCTTCCCCAGGAGATCAAGGAGCAGGTGAAATAGCAGATGCAGTTCCACTTCCTGGCTGTGGGAAGCACTTGAGGAGAGGCTTGTTAGTCTGGCTGGCTTCCAGCCAGAAGAGCTGAAGGTGTGAGACTCAATCCAGTTGGCTCAGAGACTGTCCCCTCACAGGGCCCCAGGGAGAATTTTCCTCAGGGAGGCTGCAGTGGTTACAATGACCCTTGGGCAGCTTGTACCTCCTTTAAGGGAAGCGGCATGCTGAGTGTTCTCGAACATGGCCCCAATGTTCACGCATGTCTAATACTACAACAGAGCTTGTGGCTGCGGAGCAGTTCTTGCAGCCATCAAATGTACTATTTGGCAGAGGAGCACTTGATTGTCCTAGCTGCAGCCCATATCACAAGCTTCATTAGCATGTGATCCAGTAGCCTGCAGTCTGTCTGTGTCAGAACTCTGCAAACCCAGGCAAAGTGAGAATTCAGCCTTCCCACACAAGATATCTTAGTGTGAAGCTTGGCCTTCCCATTCTCCATGAGTTCGCCTCTCAGGCAAATGGGATGGCAGCTGGGAGCCCTTTTTCTACAGTAACCTAGGGGAGGGATAGTGTGTGACCACCTCTCTGACCCTGCATGAGCAGTCTTCTGCACAAATTATCAGCCCATTTAAACTTGTTCCTAGGGGCCCCAAACTGAACTGTGTACTGGGTTTTGCAAAAATGTAGACCAAGCTGTGTGTAGTTTTTCTGAAGCATTGCAGCGGCTTTTGATAAGGCAGTTTCCCAATACCTTCTCACATGGCCTGGCTCTGGTGGGCGCATGCTAGTCTGTTTAAGCCACTTGGTACCTCCCTGTTTGGGATATGGTGAGTGTCTGCACCCTTAGCAGATGTTAGAGTCTTATAGTAGTTCAACCTTGCCTACAGTTTGGCCCAGAACCTTTGGTGTTTGAGTGGTGGCCCTGTTCTGCTACAGGCCTTGCCTCCAAGGGATTCTTGGGGGTATCTCTGTGAGCTTTTTTTCAGCAGGAGTGAAACAGTTCTGCCCACCTGTGTTTTCTGTTGGGGCCTGTGGGCTCCTGTGGTAGAGGGCCTTGTAAGGATCTTTCTGTGGGCCTCCGTGGGAAGTTGATCCTTTCCTAGCATCTCTGCTGTCCATCAGATGGTGTATGTGCTGCAGCCCTTGGATTCAAGTATGCATTTCTGGTTCTTTGGACAGTGCTCTTTTTATGGCAAAGCTTTCTCCCTCCTTTTCTCTTTTTGACTAGATTGTGGTCCTGCTTTTCTTCATAGAGAAGGGTCTTCAAACAAATGCCTTACTGCATCTGGGGGATGAGCGGAAGGTGTTGCTAGAGTTAGTCGCAATTTCTCATGGGTCCCATCAATCGAACCCTCTCCATCTTTGGCAGTTTGAGAGAAGTGCTGGCAAAGGTCAAGTCCTCTCTTGCTTGTTCACCCCTGGAGACGTTTTGGGGCAGAGTGCATCCTGCCTGGTAAGTGCACTCAGTAGTAAGTTGCAGATCATACAACCATCTTGAGTGGAGTCTGCATGGGTGTCCCCAGAGGACAGTTTTAACCCTCCTGGCTTTAGTTGATCACCTTTGTGAGGTATCCAGGGCGCTTGTGAAGGTTATTCTGGCTTTGGCAGGATAGTCTGTCGGTAGTCTTCCTCCCACTCTGAGTCCTGACTGCTTGGGTACATCCCACTCAGCTGGACTGGTCTAGCAGGATAAGGAAGGATAACTTTTAAAATACCTGATAATCTCCTTTCCTTGAATCCTGCTAATCCAGTCCAGAACCCACCCTGGAAGACTCCTTTTGGAGGTTGGAAAGCCTGCTGTCTTTTGGTTGCATTAGTGACGTTATTGCCAAAAAGATTCTTGCTGCAGATTTGTGGGGGATCCAGATGCTAGTGGAAGTTCTATCTTTTATCTTTATTGCAATGCTTGATATACCGTCCAAGCGAAGCGTCTGGGCAATCAAAATGGGCTGCAGTTGAAAATAAAGAGAGAAAAGAATGCCATTGTTTAGACAGGAAAGCAGCAGACAGAGACAGACAGAAGGAGGAGAGAGATGCCCCAGTCACATATGGAGAGGGGGTAGGGGAATCTTGACCAAGGGAAGGGGAGGAACCTAGGAGTCGGGAGGAGGAAGGTCAAAAGCGAGGTGGAAGAGATGGGTTTTGAGCATGTTCTTGAACCGGGGGAATGAAGTTTCATTATGGAGGGCTTGTGGCAGTGAGTTCCAGGAAAAGGAACGCAGAGTGGCGGGTGTGAGTTCAAGATGGGCCTGCGCAGGGGAGGGGAGGAAAAAACAATTCCCGTGAGCAGACCGGAGAGGGCAAGGGGAAGGCTTAAGACAAATGAGATCTGCTAGGTATTGAGGGACACCAGTGTATAATACTTTATGGGCAATCGTGAGTATCTTATATGTGAACATGGATTTGA
Organism: Ichthyophis bannanicus; assembly: GCA_033557465.1. Taxonomy (NCBI): domain Eukaryota; kingdom Metazoa; phylum Chordata; class Amphibia; order Gymnophiona; family Ichthyophiidae; genus Ichthyophis; species Ichthyophis bannanicus. The sequence continues at coordinate 555,409,943 of CM066033.1, forward strand.
CTGGGAGCCAGTGGAGGTGCATAAGCAGAGGAGTGACTTGGTCGGATGGGGAGGAGTGGGTTCTAGTCAGCCTTGTAGTCTGGCTCCTATTTTTCATAGGAAGAGAGCCAAGTTCTTTCAGTCTTAGTGGCAAGGAGGTATGTGATATAGTAATGCTATCTGAGTTTTTTCTGAGTTTTTCAATTTTGTTTACTGCTTGGGAAATGTCATACAGGCTTCTCTTGGTGCTGTATATCAGAGGATATACCTGGTGTTGACATCACTGAAAGCTGCTGAAGTCTGCCTCTACCTGCTGGCAGGGGAACATAACCAACTCATCTGGAAAGGGTCTAGTAGTGTTTAAGAAAAGGCGATTATCAGAAATATTAAAATCTCTAATTTTTCTGTGAATACCTTGGCCCTTAGAGGGTTTTCAGTACTATTTGATATATTTAATATACTATATAGCAACCATTTGAATGTGTTAGTGTGTCCTCAGTTGCCTTGTTCTAATATGTGCTTGCCATAAAAGGGCAGACCAAGATCACTTTCTGCATACTCCTCTGTCACACTAAGAAAGAAAACACTCAATTGATGAAAATTGTGATAGAGCATCTTGCCTTAGCTACTATTACTTAAGTGCTATTTTCTCCTTGCAGAATTGTTTGCATTCAAGTACAGGAAGAAACTGTATTTTTCCCATGTTAAATCCTAAACTACAGTAGTATTGATGTTATACCAATGTGTATTACAGCTTTACTGGTATATCAGAAGGCAAGTATGGAGAGACTCCATCGAGAACTTGAGGTTCAAAAGAAAAAGCTGGACAAACTAAAATCAGAGGTCAATGAAATGGAGAATAATCTTACACGAAGGCGCCTGAAAAGATCAAATTCTGCTTCGCAGATTCCTTCAGTAAGTTTGTCCCATAGACCATGTCAGAGAATCCTCCCTGAGATTCTTGATCATACCAGTGTAGTAATTGATGACCATTTCCATGAACTTTCTTACCGTAAAAGGTGATGCAGCTTTACAGTTTGAAATTCTGTCTCTTCACTCATGTAGAAAATGCTTGCTCAGCAACTCACCCCTGATGGATGCTTGCTAGAAATATCATCTTGAGCTTATAATCATATAATACATATATTTATTTCAGCTTGAAGAAATGCAGCAATTAAGGAGTTCTAACAGACAGCTGCAGATTGACATTGACTGCTTAACCAAAGAGATTGATCTTTTTCAAAAAAGAGGTATAGTATTTCTTCATACCATGAAATAAGTGCTGCTTCTTCCTCCATACATCCCTCTCTCCTAAAAAGGAATTGGGGTTCTATGCTTAATTTTAGCTCTGTGCTTACCAATAAAGAAAACAGCATGAATTGCACTCTGATGTTAACACAAAAAATATAAAGTCTGAAAGGTTACATATCCAACACATATTTTGTTGATATTCCAGATGTTTAATCAGGATGTACCTTTACATTGATTGTATATGATACAAGTGACCTGTATGATATGATAGACTAATAAAAAAGGGTGGACTGATGGCTGCCATTGTCTTGTCACCAATCCTATATAATGACTGTATACAATCTATTACAAATAGAGATGAGCTGTGAGACCATTTTCAAATGCATCTTGCTTTTGTACAGACATAATGGTCTCTGATTTCAGCCATTGTTTCTGCTTGTTTGAAACCAGTTTGAGCATATTAGGTAAACTGACTATGCAAAATTGGAGTACTTTGTTTGAAAAGAAATATTTCTATTGTGAATGATAGGGAGGATGGGCATTTTGCTTCCCTTTAGCAGTCTGTCATTCCATTTGCTTTGATGCAATCAACATTTATAATTACTCATATTAAAGATTGACCCTTTTTTCCATCAACAAACATGATTAAGTCAGGCACACAAGTGAATGGCATCCGATGATGCCAGGATGAAACTGCTCTCCCACAGCTCAGAATTTGGTGTAGAGTTCTGAGCTTGTGCGACTCTTCTTACGCCCAGCAGTATCCTCCGCTCTTCAGTTTTGTTTCTTCTGCTCTGCTGAACAGACTTGTGACAAAGTTCTCCTAAAAATGTATTTTCTTATTTCAGTTAAACATACCATTTTATTATGTTTCTTTACTTTCTTCTTAATGTTGGCATTTCATCCTTGCACACGTTCTGCCAGAACATTCCATAGTGGAGACCTTCACCTGCTCTTCCTCAGTTGCTTGGGGTGAGCAGTGATCCTAGTTAAGGCGTTTTCTGCTCGGCCATGGATATGGCCTATTGTAATGACTAGTTTGCTGAACTACATTGTTACTGGGACTTGCTCAAAATTTCTCCCTGCTGTAGTAGTTCAACTGACTGCCTAAGTCAGTGATGGCTAACCTTTTTGAGCCCGAGTGCCCAAACTGCCGCACAAAACCAAAGAATTTCCTCAAAGTGCCAGCACGTCAATTTGCATAAATATTTGCATAATGCTAACATACACTAACTTTTAGTAAACATGTCTCTTAATGAGTGTATGGATAAAGACAGACTAAAAGATTTCTACATTACTATAATCCAGTGCCAACCGCCAGGCACATTAGGAACTACTACAAACACTGCCCATTTAGAACCAATAGCAAACCCGCCGTATCCTAACAGCACTACCAGGACTCACAAAGCACCACACCATACCTATCAAAAGGCAACACTGCAAATATTAAACCAATACATTTCAGACAATAACAATACATGACCTACTGGGGAAAGAGAACAAGTGGCAATGTCAAAAAGGAATTACATAAACAGAATACCTCAGCTCAGTTACACAGTTGCAATTGCTCCAGCCACTTTCTTCTGGTTTCTTCATGTTTTCTGCTAACTCTCCATCATCTGCTGTCCATTTGTCCTTTCTTCTCTCTTCTAGTTTTTTTTTCCATTCTCTCTCTCTACATCCGCTTTAACATACTAATCTTTCTCCTTTTGCTCTTTCCTCATTCCTATTTCATCCACTCAAATTTTACCCCTCCATCCTCAATCCCCACTTACTCTCCCAATACCCGGCCAATTGTAGATTTTTTATCCCTCCCACACAAAATATTTTTCCCCTCTCCATTTTACTCTCCCAGCCCCATCCCATTCTAATCCTCCCCCAACATCAGCTCCCTTCTAGTTCCAGCCTCACCCAGCATCCATTCCCTTCTAGTCCCTGCATCAGCCCATTTCCAGTCCTAGCAACCCCCCAACCCAATACCAGTCCTAGCCCCCCCCATCAACTCACTTCCAGCCCTAAACCCCCATCACCCCATTTCCAGACAGCCCCCATCAGCCCACAGCCCATTAGCAGTCCTAACCCCCCCCCCCTCCTGCCCATTAGCAGTCCTAACCCCCCCGGCAAATTTTAAAAAAAAAAAAGCAGGCTCTGGCTGCTGCCGCGGCAGATTGCAATGTCCCGCGGGGCCCCCTCCGCCCGCTAAGCCCCTCTGCAAGGGCTTTCAGATTCGCGAGGGAGAGCGTCTCCCTCGCGTCTCTGTTAAGCCCGCAGGGGCTAATGGGAAATTTCCCATCAGTCCCTCGCGTCTAAAGGGGCTGATGGGAAATTTCCCATTAGCCCCTGCGGGCTTAACAGAGACGCGAGGGAGACGCTCTCCCTCGCGAATCTGAAAGCTCTTGCAGAGGGGCTTAGCGGGCGGAGGGGGCCCCGCGGGACGCTGCATTCTGCCCTTGCCGCGTCCGCAGTCAGAGACAGCTTTTTCTTTTTTTTGCGGACCTATGGCCCGCGTGCCAGCTGCAAGGCCTTCGCGTGCCACAGCTGGCACGCGTGCCATAGGTTCGCCATCGCTGGCCTAAGTTGTGCAGTAATTACCTGACTGCACTGTTAGAGAGAAATGCCTCCTTTTTGCATAGTGGCCTGAAGTCCAGACATACAGGAGCCAGGATATGGGTGTGTTCCCTAATTTGTCTAACTCCTTGGAGGTTCTCAGGGCAGAAATGCTTCCCCCTTTTCAGGGCAGCATTGGCCTATGGATGGTTTTCCTTCCTGGGAACCCAAAGCAGTGCATACTCAAGGTGGTCAGTGGCACAGGATCCTATGCTTTACGCATCTTCTTATCCTTAATGTTCACTTGGCTGTCTACACAGAGTTGCCTTCTTGGCAACCTTTCACTCCTATTGCAAGGGGGTCGTGCTTAAAGGTTTCCATTGCCGTCATCAGTTTGACTGTTTAATTTATGGTCTCTACAGCCTTCACTGAATATAATTTTTCTATGCAGCAGTGTCTCCTTCAAGATAAATTCAGACATTATGTGGACAGGCAATTATACTAGGGAAAAGGTAACAAATGAAAGAACACAAGTTCAGGATATCACCGCCAGCAAAAGCATTACAATAAACTTAAAATAATGATTCTTTCTATTTACATCTCACACATTGATAACAAAAGGGAAGAGGAGTTGGGAATAAAATCCATGCAAAATGCAAGCAAGCTTACTAAAAATTGCTGGAATGCAATGAGCACAAATGCTCACAGTCTAGGCCATAAAGTTCCTGACCTGGAAGCCCTGATAGTGGAAATGGACTTCGACATTGTGGCCATTACAGAAGGATGGTTTAATGAGTCTCATAAATGGAATATAGCAGTGGAGACTCTGGGGAATGAGGAAGGAAAATACAAGGTGGGAGCCCCAAGCCAGGGGAGAGGTCAGGGTTGGGAGGACTGGCTAGGATTTCAGATGGGAGAATTCTCAATATACTGATTCTGCATCTTTGAGTAATAACTTTTTGTATTGAATTTTAAATTAATTATTCAGAGACGGTGATTATATCTTATTTCAATTTGCATAATTTTTCAATATTTTGCAAAGTTTAAAAACTTTTGCACAGAAGTCCCCTGGAAGAACAAACTTCACCGTTAACCATGGACATCTGCTTTCTCTGGATCATAAGGACAGTTATAACACAATACAATAAACCTTTCTTCACTGCCTTTCAAGTAACCAATCTAAAAATACATGCAATCTAAAAATACATACAGTTAACATATAGGGATCCACAAAGGGTTAGGAAAAGGACTGCTGCTGACTTTCCCACTCCAGACCAGCATAATACCATATTAGCAGCCAAGGTCTAGTTATAGAACCATGTATTTAGTCCCTTTCTGAACTTATCAAATAGGGATTCCAATCTCAGATATATGCAGACAGGTCATTCCAACAAGTAGGAGCCAAATAGGCAAAAGAGACATGCCAAGTGCTCCCTAAATACATCTTCTGTGATGAAAGGATATGACGTGCATTAAGAACAACAAAATGCTTGGAGTTTAAGGAATCAACTGGTCCAATTAAATAAAAAGGAAGACCAGAATATGTATGTATGTATGTATTTTTATTTATTTAATATACCACCTTTCACAGATGCAACAAGGCAGCATACAGACCTACAATAACTGAAGAAGATGATAAATACGTATAGTACAAAATGGGGTAGCACAATAATAACCAGTATACAGTGTACAGACACTTCAACAGAGCCATTAGGCCAAAAAGTCTCAATTTTGCAATTAATCTTGTCTGAAGATAAAGAATACCTTCCTTATCGGTCCTCCAGTTTAGTCCTCCACCTCTGGGTTGTGCACCTCCTCCTGCAGCTTGGAGACTGGGCATGTCACAAAAATGTGACATTACTGGATGTAGTCTGCTGGCCCCTCCCATCATCCCCAGTGTGTCCATTCTCCATGCAGCAGGAGGACGTAGTGAGCCTAGGTGCTGGGCTCACTTGAGAACAGATAAGGAGCATTTAGAGTAGTGTTTGGCTAATTTTTTTAAATTACTTTTCCCTAATTTAAATTTTTTTTTTCCGTTTTGGTGTCTATCTTTAAAAAAAAAAAAGGAAATGCAGCGGTTTCTTGTGCCTGGTCCTGCTTGCCCGGTCATTCTTTCTTCTCTGTGCAGCTCACTCCTGGCTCACATCTCTTCCCCCTGATCAGTACGGGGGAGAGCTCGACAGTAGCAGACCGGCAATGTAGGTTTCGGTAGTTCGGAGCTGCCGCGATCCTGCAGGCTCGCTGTTCTTTCTGCCAGAGTCCTTGTCCGGCGGCTCTCCGCTCGCTTTGCAGCTGAGAGGGCCCGTGCGGGCTGCAGTACCGAGTTGACGGGAGCACGGATCGCAGGACTTCGTGTGAGCAGAGGCTGTGAGTACGGGCAGAGGAGCTTGTCTGGGAGTGGGAAGACGATCACAGACAAGCTCAACGGGAACCGGCGATTTTGGCGCCTTTTTTGTCCCTCAGGCAGGCAGCGGCGGCCATTTAATAAGCGTGATTTCGGCATGGCAGGCTGCTGAATCACAGAGTGATCAATTCGCATTGTTTGATGCAGTTTCTTTTTACCGGTATATTTAGTGCCTCTTTAATTTAATTTCAGTTATTTTTGAGTTTATTTTGTTTAATTTGGTGGATCTTCGTGCAAACTGGATTGCCTGGGGGGCTATTGCTCAGGCAGATCAAGTTTCTTGCTGGTTCAGGTGGCAGAAGCACTTCATTTGTGGTACAGGTTAGGGCCAATCCTATGGTTTAACAGTCTTGTTTGCCTCAAAAAAAAAAAAAAAACCCAGAAAGTATCACGAATTAATTTAAAAAAAAAAAAAATCAGGTAGACGATGGCGTCTAGGCCTCAATGTGTAGTTTATGGTACCCGTAGAGGTGCTATCGCAGACTCTGGGATTTGCCGGGACTGCATGCACATTTCTACAGCGTGGAGCAGCAGATGGAGGTTAAGGTAGGACAGGACCTTCAGTGGACCTCGGCTGCATTGGATTCAGAGGTTCTGCTGACCACTTCGCCAGGGGCCGGTCTCGAGTCCCCTTCTGGACCTTCAGGGGTTCTGCCAACTTCGGGACCGCAGCCTGGGGATTTCTGCCCTGACTTTGTATTAATTATGCATCAGGCATTCTGTTTAAGATGGCAAGGGAAAGTGCCAGAGTCTTTGTCACTGTCTGTGGCGCCGCAACAGCCAGAACCAGCTGATACAAGTACCAGTTCCTCGAGACCGCCAAAACGAGCCAGGACTCGGGAGCCTTTGATTTCTGAGTTGGAGGGGCAGGAGTCGGAGGGAAACGAGGTCGCCCTGGAAGGCGGAGATGAGGAGTTGGAAGAAGGGGAGATTCCCGAACCGGAGGATCTGGTGAAAATTATTTGGGTGTTCCGGAAGGATGAGTTGACAGCGCTTATCACGGAGTCTCTTCAGACACTTAAACTTGCCACGGAACAGCCTGTGGAGGACGATAATGGGAAAGACCCAATTATTCAGGCAGTGAGACAAACGCAGGTTGTGTTTCCCGTTCACAAAGTGGTAGACAGAATGATACAGAATGAGTGGGACCAGCCGGAAGCAGGGCTCAGAGGAGTTAGGATTATGAATAGATTGTATCCCTTAGCAGATAAGGACAAGGAGAGATTTCGGTCTCCGAGGATTGATGCAGTGGTGATCAAGAAAGCCACTATTCCTTGTGAAGGTAGCTCAGCCTTGAAGGATGCACAGGATAGAAAGTTGGATGGGTTGTTGAAACAATCCTTTGAAGCCAACACGGTCTCATGACAAGCTTCCATTTGTGGGGCGTGGGTGGCAAGAGCTTGTCTTCGATGGTCACAGCATTTGCGGCAGTCTGCTCAGCTGGAGCAAGAAAGTCTACGAGAGCTGGATCGCCTGGAGTTGGGGTCGGCTTATTTGTCAGATGTACATTATGACTTGATCAGGGCCCTGGCTAATAGCATGGCATCGCTCGTAGCCGCCCGCAGATCCCTGTGGTTGCGGAATTGGGCGGCAGACGGCTCTTCTAAAGCACGTCTCGGTAAACTCCCTTTCAAAGGAAGGTTATTGTTCAGGGAGGATCTCGACAAGTAGGTGAAAGAGTTAGGGGAATCTAAAGGTGGCCAACTGCCGGAGAATAAGCCTAAACGGGGGAAGTCCACGTTGACACTTTGGGATTCCTTTAGAGATTTTCTGAGGTTTTGGACTTCTCGCTTGGGCGGATTCCAAAGAGGAAGATTTGTTTCTCGGGCCTAGGGGTTTTGGGGGTTTCGAGGAGCAGGTAGAGGTTTTGCGGCAGCGGCCTCAGCAACCAATCGGAAACCGCAATGAAGTGAGGGGGGCCTCGACGGGAAGTCTTCCAATAGGCGGGCGACTTCGGAACTTTCTTCCTGCCTGGGTCCAAATAACGTCGGACCAGTGGGTGCTGGAGATAATCCGGGAGGACTATGCGCTGGCGTTTGTAAGGCCAGTTCGGGATTCGTTTGTGTAGTCGCCCTGCAAAGGGCAGCAGAAAGCCCAGGCAGTCCGCTGCACGCTGAATTGGCTATTGCACCTAGGAACGATCGTCCCGGTGCCCAAAGATTACAGCAGGGGTTGATACTCAATTTATTTTGCGGTACCAAAGAAGGATGGGTCTCTTCGTCCGATATTGGACCTAAAAGGAGTGACCCGGTGTCTCCGAGTACCGCATTTCAGGATGGAAACCCTGCGGTCCGTCATTGTGGCAGTGCGCCAAGGAGAGTACTTGACATCCCTCGACCTCACGGAGGCGTATTTCCTATCAGAACAGGTCATCAAAGGTTCCTGCGCTTCGCTCTGCTGTGGGGACACTATCAGTTCCAAGCGTTGCCTTTCGGTCTGGCAATGGTGCCGCAGACGTTCACCAAGATCATGGTGGTGGTAGCAGCAGCGTTATGAAAGGAAGGAATTCTGGTTCATCCATATCTCGACGATTAGTTAATTTGAGCAAAGTCCAAGGCCGAGAGCCTACAAGTTACGAACAAGGTGGTGAAATTCTTAGAGAAGCTCGGCTGGGTAGTCAGTATGAACAAAAGTCATCTGATTTTGTCCCAGAGCCTCAAGTACCTCGGGATGCGATTCGACACTCAGAGAGGAGCTGTGTTTCTGCCGGATCATCGAGTCCAAGCCTTGCGACAAGTGGTTCACCAGTTCAGAGCCACTCCGGCACCTTCGGACTGGAGTTATCTTTAGGTGTTGTGTACGATGGCGGCGACCTTGGAAGCGGTACCGTGGGCCCACTCTCATATGCGGCCGTTACAGCAATCGTTACTTCGCTGTTGGTCTCATCAGTCCGATCCGCTGAGCAGACATCTGCCCTTTCCTCTCAGGGTCAGGCAAGCGTTGAGGTGGTGGCTAATTCCGGAATCTTTGAAGGCCGGGATGCCTCTGGAACAGCCAGAGTGGCTACCATTGTTGACAGATGCCAGCCTTGCAGGATGGGGAGCGCATTATGGGAAGCTCTTCGCGCAAGGTCTGTGGTCAGCTCAGGAGAGCACTTGGTCAATCAACAGATTGGAGCTACAAGCGGTGGCATTAGCATTGCAAACATTTGAGGCAGCAGTGCGGGGTCGGGCGGTACGAGTTCTATTGGACAACTCTGCAACGGTGGCCTACATCAATTGGCAAGGTGGTACAGGAAGTACGGCCATGGAATAGGAAGCAGAGGCGCTGTTCGCTTGGGTCGAACATCGACTGCCGGCAATTTCGGCGGCGCACATTGCGGGAAAGGACAATGTGACGGCAGATTTTCTCAGCAGAGTTCAGGAGGATGCCGGAGAATGGGAATTTGCATCCGGAGGTGTTTGCACAGGTGGTGAGCAGGTGGGGGCCGCCGATCATGGATCTCATGGTGACCTTTCACTTGGCAAAGGCCAGTCAGTTCTTCAGCAGACGGTGAGAAAAGATGTTGGAGGGGATCGACGCACTACTGCAACGGTGGCCGGTGTTGGGCCTCCTCTACGTATTCCCTCTGTGGGCGTTCATAGGTCGGGTGGTACAGCGTATCGAGACTCACCTGGGGAGAGTGTTGCTGGTGGCTCCGGACTGGCTAAGACATCGGTGGTACACCAATCTCATCCGCCGTCTCGATGGAGAGCCATGGAGATTATCGACGTCAGAGAGTCTATTACTTCAAGGGCCGCTGCGGATGCCCCAAGTGGATCAGTTCTCACTTACGGTCTGGCCATTGAAAGGGCGCGGTTAAAGAAAAGGTTACTTGGGGGCAGTCATTGCGACTTTACTTAAGGCATGGAAGACGTCCACGTCCCTGACCTATGTTCGCATATGGCGTGTATTTGAGGATTGGTGTTCCAGGAGACAAGTGCGCACGGCGATGGCGTCCGTTCCAGTGGTTTTAAGCTTTCTGCAGGACGGCTTTGAAAAGGGCCTGGCGGCCAGCTCCTTGAGGGTCCAGTTAGCTGCGCTGGCTTGCTATAGAGGCAAGGTGCAGGGAATAGCGCTCGGTGTGCATGCAGATCTGTTGCGTTTTCTCAAAGCAGTAACCAGGCTCCGTCCCTCTCGTAGAGTTGTGGTGCCTCCATGGGATCTCAACTTGGTTTTAGGGGCTTTGCCTTAAGAGCCTTTGAGCCCTTACAACAGGCATCGGTAAAAGATTTAACATTAAAGACGTTGTTTTTGGTGGCCATCTGCTCAGCGAGGCGAATTTCCGAGTTGCAGGCGTTATCTTGTAGAGAGCCATTTCTGTCTTTTTCTAGGGAAAAGGTAGTGCTTTGGCCCGTTCCCTCCTTTTTGCCCAAGGTAGTTTCTCCGTTTCAATTAAATCAGACGGTTTCTCTTCCGGTGCTGGGTTCGTTAGAGGATAATAGAGCGGACCGGGGGTTACGCCGCTTGGATTTAAAGCTAGTGTTGCAGCAATATTTAAAGGTCTCGGAGGTTTTTCGCAAATCCGACCGTCTGTTCATTCTGTTCGGTGGATCCCATAAAGGGGAGGCAGCGGCGAAAGTGTCCATTTCTCGGTGGATTAGAGAGGCGATTGCTTCGGCATATCTCTTGTCGGGGCAGCCGGTGCCAGCTGGATTACGAGCTCATTCTACCAGAGCACAAGCGGCTTCATGGACGGAACACAGTTTGGTGTCGCCTGTGGAAATTTGTAGGGTGGCCACTTGGTCGTCTCTTCACACTTTCAGTAAACACTACTGCCTGGATGTCTTGGTAGCAAAGGATGCTGTATTTGGGGCGGCGGTGTTGAGAACTGGCTGGAAAGGTCCCTCCCAATAAGTACTGCTCTTTTACATCCTAGAGGTGGAGTACTAAACTGGAGGACTGATAAGGAAAGGGAAATTACACTTACCTGGTAATTGTTCTTCCTGGAGGTACTACAGTTTAGTCCTCATTCCCACCCGGGTTAGTAATGGTTAGCAGTGGAGGTTCAGCCAGGGAAAAGGGTGAGATTACCAGTAGGTATTTGTGTTTCAATGATTCTCTGCCTCTTCTTGTTCTTTCTCGTCTATCGTTCTGGCTGAGGTGAAGGGTATAAAGCCTAACTTCCGAGACAAGAAATTCTCTTGTATATAGTATTTGTTATATGTTCAATTAAAATGTTTTTATTAGCTACTTATTTATTGCTCCTTTAAGTGTGCTTTCTCAATAGTTCACTGGGGATGATGGGAGAGGCCAGCAGACTACATCCAGTGATGTCACATTTTTGTGCCATGCCTAGTCTCCAAGCTGCAGGAGGAGGTGCACAACCCAGAGGTGGAGGACTAAACTGTAGTACCTCCAGGAAGAACAAGTACTAGGTAAGTGTAATTTCCATTTGTTAAACATCCAGGTTTTTTGCCGCCTTTTTAAATGTTATAAGAAGACTCAGTCTAACGATCCACAGGAAGAGCATTCCATAATGATGGTGCAACACAGCTGAAAGCAGTATTACAAGAGTAATCAAGATGTAATCCTATAAACAAGGTGGTCACCAGAAAATTACCCAGAAGATTTCAAGAAGGGACTAGGGTAGTATGGAATTAAACATAAGAGAGAAAGGGGTAGCGCAGTGTATAAGATCCAATGGGGTAATAATCAAAATTTTAAATTGAATATGGCAATTCAGTAGAAGCCAGTGCTGTTCAAAAGAATAGAAGGCACATGGTCTGTCTTCCTGGCATGATAGATCATTTTTACTGCCACATTCTGCACAAATTGATGACGTTTTATTTACTAAGTTGGGAACCTTCACAAGCAATCATGTGGATCACTGAGGCATGAAGAAGAATTTTTAGGGATCTGGTATCAATTAAAGCTTGGTTTGATTTAATTCTTCTGCATGTGAAGAATGATCACCTCACTGTCTGAGAGATGAAGGGGGCAAAAGATAATTTGCTGTCCATTGTAACCCCTAGCAATTTAATTGAATCATTATATGGGAGTGATGTATCATTAATCAGAATTAGAGATGGCAGTGGTGATTTTTTTTTTTTTTACAGCAACCATAAGGCTTCCGTTTTTAATAAGTTTAGGACCAGTTTATGTGAAGTTACCCATTCTGAAATAATAGTTAAATATAGTGTTAATTGTTGCTGAAAGGATATGTCCTAGGTGTCATGGGCAGTAACAAACTGGATGTTGTCAGCATAAAAATAAGGACTGATAACTAAACTGGATTATAGTAGTTAGTGGAGAATACATATATTAAATAGGGTGGGGACCAAAATGAACCCTAGAGGGATTTCAAATGATAGTAAATACATTTTAGAGTAGGATTTATTTATTTATTTGCATTCTCTTATATACCGCGCTATTCTGCATCAGTGCAGTTTACATTGAACAAACTGAAATTACCTTGAACAGGGCATTATAACTTGGAGATAACTATTTTACAGGGAACATGGGCTATGGAGGGTTAAGTGGCTTGCCCAAGACCACAAGGAGCACCTGTGGGACTAGAAACCCCAGCTGTCAACTTTGTCAGATTTGTCAACTGAAAATCTAAAACTTTGTTCTAATAAATAAGATCTGAACCATGAGGGCAGTATTTTCAAGGCCCACTTCTTGCAGAAGAGAGAGCAAATTGAATGTGCCATGATAGCTAACAATTTCATTCATCATAGCCACAAGTGCAGACTCTGTGCTGTGCCCATTTCGGAATCCTGACTGTCGAGGATCCAGGCAATAAGTAGCCAATGCAATTTCATGAAAACTAGGTGTAACATGATATCTCCAGGAACAAGCAGGAATGTAGTCCTCGCATATGGGTATCGTCGGTACCGACGGAGCCTGCATGGAAACGCTCCCCAGCGTCCAATAGGAACGCTTTTGGGAGCATCCCTCACCACATGCGTGCTGCCTTTCCAACTGTCCCTCTTCAGTTCTTCGTTTTCCGCAGAGCCGACAGGATCTATTCCCTGCCACCGCAGAAAATTCCGTCTTTAAATTTCTTTTCTTGTGGCCGCGTTTGCCTACCACACGACGCTTACCGATACCACCGGTTCTTTTCTTTCTTTTCATATAAAAAAAAAAAAACTTATGCTTTAGACTGTTTCTTTTCAGAAACTTTTCTCTTTGGTGCTAGGCGCCATTTTGGACACTAGGCCCCATATTCCTAAAACATGGAAAAGCCAACTAGTGGTTTTAAAAAATGTACTAAGTATGGCGGTACCATTTCCGTCACTGACACCCATAATTGATGTCTGAAATGTTTAGGACCTGAACATTCTCCAACTGAATGTCTCTCCTGTATGGGGTTGACTAAAAAAGGAAGACAGAACCGGGCTGCAAAGCTCGGTACCCTCTTTTCTTCAGATGCCAGATCCATTCCATCGACATCGTCAAGGGCCTCTTCTTCCTCCCATGGATCTCAGGTAACTAAACATAAAAGCCGGTCCTCAAAGGGTAGCTCTCCTGCTAAGAATCGAGAGGCCGTTGGCATTGCCCTTGAGGGAACCACACCGGCAAAACAGCCCCGGCGGGAGACTTCGGCTTCCAAAGCATCGATGGGGCTTCAGGATGTTCTCGAGGCCTCAACCTCACAAGAACTACCTGTGCCATGCTCAGGGGTTCCGGCCGTCCTTACCGGTACCGACACCCAGACATCGGCAGCATCGATAGACCAGAGGTTCCTCGCTATCGAGCGCAGCAGCGCAGCTCTTCTTTCAGCTGCGGTACCGGTGGTCCCACGGGCATTGGTACCGACATCAATACAGACACTGGTACTGACACCGATACCGGTACCATTGGTACCAGCCCCAGTGGGAACTCTTCCCATGCCATCTCTGGCTGGAATTGACAAAGCGGTACCGGGTCAGCTTGGTACCAACTTCGATCGGTACCGGGATCGTGCTTTGCAAGAGCATCGGTGTCAGGAATACTTTGATTCCTCCGATTCCGAAGACTCTGACAATTCTGCTGGCACTAGAGGGTTTCTCCTAGAAGATCCCTCTTCTCCCCAATGCAGAATGTCACCTCCAGAGGACATGTCTTTTCAGGATTTCATCCGTGATATGGCCAAAGGTCTTTCAATCACAGTAGCTCCTGAAGAGGAACCCAGAGCAAAGTAATTGGAAATTCTCCAATATCCTAAAGCTCCTAAGGAGGCAGCCACTCTGCCTATCCATGAAATTCTGCATAGCTTGATGCTCAGAATGTGGGAGACACCTCTGACTACTTCTCTTCACTCTAGGAGACTTGATACTATGTATCGAGTTCTGCCATGTCCTGGATTTCAGAAAACTCAGCTGCCACACCATTCAATGGTAGTGGAATCAGCCATGCATAGGATGAAAAGTGCAAAGAGGCATGCATCCAATCCTCCAGGTCGTGAATGCAGGACTCTGGATGCTTTTGGGTGCAGAACTTTTCAAGCTTCCATGCTTTCAGCTAGGATCAGCTCATATATCCTATATATGGGAATGTTCCTTAAGGAAGTCGAGGAGACTTAGAACTTATGAGCCCATTTCTCCCAGATGACAAGAGACAAGATTTTCTTGCTCTAGTTAAGCATGCTCAAGATGTCTCCAAGTTTGTTAATCATGCAGCCTTTGACTGCTTCGAATGCATCAGCAGAACCTCTGCTATTGCCATTGGCGCACGATGGATTGCCTGGCTACAGGCATCAGACTTGGGACAGGACAAGTTAGGCAACATTCCTTGCACGGGGGAGAATCTCTTCGGCAAGAACTGGCAGGAAAAGGCTAACGAGTTAGATGCTGACAATTCTACCTTAGATTGTCAAAGTCTACAGCCACTCCAGCCAAAAGGAAGCCTTATAAAAAACCCTCTTTTAGCAAAAAGAGGAAGTTTTATCCTTCCTATACCCAGCAGAGTCAAACTCCAGGTCAGGTTGCCCAAAAGGGACAAACTAGACAGAAAAAGAAGCCAAAAGGCCCGAGAGCCCAACCAGCTCTCCAGGTTCAGCCCCCTTAAGGTCTTTGACTCCTTCCTAGAGAGCTTTGCCTCCCTGCCTCTGAGGGGTCCCCAACCCCCCAATATTCCGGGCAGGTTATGCCACTTTGTCAACAGATGGCATCAGATAACAGCAGAAGATTGGACTTTGTCCATTGTAGGAGAGGGGGTACAAGCTTCATTTTCACAGCATGCCCTCTCCTACAATTCTAAAGCAATTCAATTCACAAACCTTGCAGACAATCTGCTAGATCACGAGGTCTCCACACTTCTTGCCCAAGGGACAATAGAGGAAGTACCCATTCTTCAACGGGGTGCAGGGTTCTACTCCCCCTATTTTCTTATTTCAAAGAAAACAGGAGGACACAGACCCATTTTAGACCTCTGAGAATTGAACAAATATCTGTTTCGAGAGAAATTCAAAATGATTTTTCTAGGAACTCTTCTGCCATACCTTCAAAGCCAGGATTGGCTTTGCTCCCTAGACTTAAAGGATGCATACACTCACATTCTCATCCATCCAGATCACAGGAAATTCTTACGTTTCCTTTTCAGGGGAAAACATTTCCAGTACAGGGTTCTTCCCTTTGGTCTGGCTTCAGCACCAAGGGTATTCACGAAATGCATGGCAGTGGTAGCTGCATTTCTACGAACCCTGGGGATTTTCGTCTTCCCTTACTTAGACGACTGGCTCATTCGAGCCCCTACAGTTGCAGAGGCCAGCACTGCACTGTCCCATACAATGCGAATTCTCCAGTACTTGGGATTGGTAGTAAACTTTCCAAAATCTCAATTAGTTCCTTCCCAATGCCTAGAATTCATAGGAGCCTGTCTAGATACCAGACAGGCAAGGGCTTTCCTTCCACAAGCCCGGTGTCTTCGCATAATGCAACTAGCTTCTCAAGCAGCAGGCAAATCCTCCCTCACTGCTCGAGAGCTGCTGCAGTTACTGGGACATATGGCAACCACAGTTCATGTAGTCCCATATGCTCGCCTCCACATGCGAGCAGCTCAGTGGACCCTCTCCACACAGTGGACACAGGCCATGGGTCATTTGTTGGACAAAATAATAATCTCTCAACGACTAATTTTGTCCCTCCAATGGTGGCAATCACTAGAAAATCTGACAGTGGGGTCTCCTTTCCATCAACCCCTCTTTCAGGCCACCCTAACAGATGCATCACAGGTGGGTTGGGGAGCACACCTGAATCATCTCTCTACCCAGGGCACCTGGACTCCACAGGAGGTTGGTTTACACATAAACCTCCTGGAATTAAGTGCAATCTATTTAGCTCTTCGAGTTTTCCATGCCCAGCTCAGCTACAAGACAGTCCTAGTCCAGACGGACAATCAAGTAGCCATGTTCTGTGTGAACAAGCAAGGCGGAACAGGCTCTCTGTCGTTATGCAACGAAGCTTTACGACTGTGGGCCCTTGCCAGAGAGCATCAAATTCACCTTCTAGCGGTATATCTTCCAGGCATTCAAAACCTTTGGGCAGACAAACTCAGTTGAGTACTGCTGCCTCACGATTGGTCCCTCCACCTAGACCAGGTGGCAAAGATATTTCATCTCTGGGCACTCCAGACATAGACCTCTTTGCAAGTCCCCTGAATGCCAAACTTCCCCAGTTCTGTTCCAGAATTCCGGCTCACAACTGTCAGGCAAGGGATGCCTTCCTCCTTCACTGGGGTCAGGACTTCCTTTATGCCTTCCCACCCATTCCCCTCATCTCCAAAACACTCTTCAAGCTTCAGAGAGACAGGGGTCGCATGATTTTCATAGCACCACGATGGCCACGCCAAACCTGGTATGCCCTGCTTCTACATTTCTCTCAAGCGGCACCTCTGGAGTTAAGGCATGCTCCAGATCTCCTTTCCCAGGAGAACGGGACGCTATAGCACCCGAATCCCCAGTCCCTGCACCTCACGGCCTTTTGCTGAAGGCTTAGACCTCCAAGATTTCAACCTGTCCCAACAGGTAAAAGATATCCTTCAGGCAAGGTTCCACATTTGGAACCACCACCCAGGAAAAAGATTTAGGCGTCATTGTGGATACCATGTTAAAACCCTCGGCCCAGTGTGCAGCGGCGGCCAAGAGAGCAAATAGAATGCTAGGTATGATAAGGAAAGGATTGGAAAATAAAACAAAAGATATTATAATGCCTCTGTATCGTTCCATGGTGAGACCGCACCTTGAATATTGTGTGCAATTCTGGTCGCCGTATCTTAAAAAGGATATAGCGATTTTAGAAAAGGTACAGAGAAGAGCCACCAAAATGGTAAAGGAGATGGAAGGATGCTCCTATGAAGAAAGGCTAAAAAGGTTAGGGCTCCTTTAACCTGGAAAAGAGACGGCTGAGGGGAGATATGATAGAAGTCTATAAATTAATGAACGGAGTGGAACAGGGAAACGTAGATCGATTGTTTACCTTATCAGAATATAGAAAGACTAGGGGACATGCAATGAAGCTGCAGGGTAAACTATTTAAGACTAATAAAATATTTTTTCACTCAACGTGTAATCAAACTCTGGAATTTGTTACCGGAGGATGTAGTAAAGGCTGTTAGTGTAGCTGGGTTTAAAAAAGGTTTGGACAAGTTCCTGGAGGAAAGGTCCATAAACCATTATTAAGAAGGGACCCAGGATATCAATGCTTGAACCAATACAAGCATTGTGGAACCTGTGTCCCTTGGGGAAACTGCTAGGTACATATGACCTAGATTGGCCGCTGTTGGAAACAGAATACTGGGCTTGATGGACCTTGGTCTGACCCAGTATGGCATTTCTTATGTTCTTAGGCTTCTAGGAAACTTTCCACAAGAAGATCTTATGCCTTCAAGTGGAAACGTTTTGTTATATGGTGCTTCAAGAAGGGATTAAACCCCCTGGTCATACACTTAAAATTGATACTAGAGTAACTCCTTCACTTATCGAATTCTAGTCTAAAGACCAATTCGGTAAGAGTCCATCTTAGTGCAATTGCAGCTTCTTATAAGCCTCTGAATGGACAACCAATTTTCTCTCATCCACTCCTATCAAGATTTATGAGAGGCCTTTTGTTAACTAAACCTCCCATCAAGCCACCACTGGTGGCGTGGGATCTAAATCTAGTTCTCGGGCAGCTTATGAAGCTGCATTTTGAACCTTTGGCCACTACAGCCCTTACGTTTTTGACCTGGAAGGTCATCTTCCTAATTGCAATCACCTCTGCCCGTTGCATTAGTGAATTGCAAGCTTTAGTGGCTGATCCTCCTTATACTAGGTTTCATCATGATAAGGTTGTTCTTCGAACTCACCCACACTTTATGCCAAAGGTAGTTTCACCTTTTCATTTAAATCAATCAATTTATCTTCCTGTATTTTTTCCGAGGCCTCATGCCTCTAATGCAGAAAGAAACCTTCATACTTTGTATGTAAAAGGGCCTTAGCCTTTTACATACAAAGAACACAGCAACATAGAAAGTCCTCACAACTTTTTATAGCTTTTGACCCGTCATTTGGGACTTCCAGTCTCCAAAAGAACTTTATCTAAATGGATTGCCCAATGCATATCCTTTGCTTATGAGAGTAAGGGTCGTCTTCTTCAGGATCATGTCACAGCTCATCATGTGAGAGCCATGGCACTTCTATGACTAATTTCCACTCTGTGTCTATCGATGACATTTGTCGAGCAGCCACCTGGGCTTCGGTACACACCTTCACAGTCCACTACTGCCTGGATAAAGCCGTCGGGATGCCTTCTTTGGCTAAGCTGTTCTTCAAAATCTCTTTCACACCTAAATCAACTCCTACCCACCAACCCTGGTGGGATGCCAGAGATCTATGGGAGGAAGGATTCCCACCTTCTAGGGTGGCACCTTCCTGGGGCTATCTCCCTGGCATCTTCAGCTAGGGAGTCCCCATATGTGAGGACTACATTCCTGCTTGTTTCTGGAGATAGCATAGTTACTCACCTGTAACAGGTGATCTCCGGGAACAGCAGGCATTTAGTCATCACAACCCACCCACCTCCCCTAGGAGTTGTCTTTCTATCTCTGTCTCTTTCCTCTCTCCCTCTGTCCTTTTACTCAGCTACAAACTTAACTGAAGAGGGACAGTTGGAAAGGCGGGAAGGCAGCACGCATGTGCTGAGGGATGCTCCCAAAAGCGTTCCTATTGGACGCTGGGGAGCGTTCCCACGCAGGCTCCGTCAGTACCGACGATACCCATATGTGATGACTAACTTCCTGCTGTTCCCAGAGATCACCTCTTACATGTAAGTAACTACGCTATCTCCAGGAACAAACAGGAATGTTGTCTTCATATATGGGTGAATGTCACCGACTGAGCCTGCGTGGGAACGCTCCCCAGCATCCAGTAGGAAAGCCTTTGGGAGCACTCCACTGTGCCTGCCTGCTTGCCTTCCCAACTCCTCTCCTCAGTTCATTTTCTGCAGAGCCAGCAGGATGTACAATCCTGTCGCCGCAGAAAAACATTTCTTTCCTTATCGGTCCTCCAGTTCAGTCCTTCACCACTGGGTAGTGTACGTCCTCCTGCAGCATTGGAGACTGAGCATGTCAGAAGTCTGACATCACTGGATATATCCTGCTGGTCTCTCCCATCAGCCCCAGTGTGTCCAGTCTTCATGCAGCAAGAGGACGTAGTGAGCCTAGGTGCTGGGCTCACTGAGGGACAGATAAGGAGCAGGCTTTAATTCAGTTTACTTCATTTTATCTTCAATTTTAACTTTATATTCTTTTATTGGCTTCTGGCCCTTTAATTGGCGGGGAAAAAAGAGAACTCCGGCTCTCCCCTTCTCTGTCTTCGTCTTACCGGCAGTCACAGCAGCAGATAGCGTCTCCGGTCTTCCCTCCCTTGATTGTACGGGAGGGAGACCGTGTTGATAGGAGCTGCATGTCTTAGCCGTCCCCGGACCGCGGCTGAGCACGCACACGTGGAAGCAGCTCTCACTGCCGACATCGGTTGCATGGTGCTTGCTGGCACCACGGTTTGAAGGACAGGGGATCTCCTCTCCTCCGCCTTCGAATTCGGCACGGAGCGGGAGGTGAGTGCAGCATACAGCACGTGCTGAAGCAGGAGCGAGACGAGCCGCGGCAGCCTTCCCCTGTTGCGGCCACCTTCCCACGCAGCAGCCACGTGTCGCCGAAGCTGCAACGGCGCAGAGAGACAGCTCGGCAGCCGCGGGCTATGCTTCGGGGGACTTTTTAGGTGCCGGTAGAAAAAGAAATTGTTTAACGGCGCAGTAGGCTCCAGGGTCATTCGTTTGCCTTTCTTTGGGTTAGTTTTAAAAAAAAATTTTTTTTTTTCACTTTTCTTTATTTTGTTTGAATTTTCTGCTTGGCTAATTCTGCTCCTTTTAGTTAGGGGCAGTCTATTAGCGGATGCCTCGGCCTCTGTGCATCGTCTGTAGCACACGCAGGGGCGCTGTATCAGAGGCCGGGATTTGTCGCCGCTGTGAGACAGTGTCCACTTCTATGGAGCAGCAGCTGCAAGACAAGGGGTCGCTTAGTTCGCATAGTACCCCAACGGGACAGGATGGGGAGTCCTGGCTAGAGGCTCCCACCTTGTCTGCCGTAGAACCGGTCGTGGGACCTTCAGCAAAGGTCGCTGAAGTTCCTTCGGACCCCGCTTTTGAGGATTTTTCTCCCGGGTTTGTGCTGCTTTTGCATGAGGCATATCGCCTTTAGCAGCAGGGGAAGAGCCCGGCGGACTTGCCAGCCCTGTCCCCCGGGGGGCGGTCAGGTCTGGCTGCAAAGGCTGACAGTCTCGTGAAACCGCCTAAGAGAGCCCGTCCATTGGAGCCGACTCCTTCAGAGCAGTGGCCAAAGGAGGAGGCCGACATGGAGGAGTCCGGTATGGAGGAGGTTGAAGAGGGAGAGATTCAGGAACCTGAGGATCAAACAAGAATCATCGGGGTGTTCCGGAAGGAGGAGCTGACGGCGCTAATTACGGAGACCCTTCAGGCGCTCAATTTGGCGGCAGTTCCGCCACCGGAGGAGGAAGGACTGGAGGATCCGCTTATCCAAGCGGTACGACAGTCCCCAATGTTTCCGGTGCACCGTGTCATGGACCGCATGATCCAGGACGAATGGGACCTTCCTGAAGCAGGGCTGAAAGGTGTCAGGGACATGAATAGGCTCTACCTCCTGACCAACAAGGAGAAGGAACAGTTCCGTTCTCCACGTATCAATGCGGCGGTGTCTGCGGTAACCAAGAAAACTACCATTCCGTTGGAAGGCAGTGCTGCCTTGAAAGATGCTCAGGACAGGAAGATTGATGGTTTGTTGAAACAGGCCTTTGAGGTGAACACTCTGGCTCTGCAGGCTTCTATTTCCGGGGCCTGGGTTGCTAGAGCGTGCATGCGCTGGTCACAACGTATGCAGCAGCACACTTCTTTGGATCAGGAATGCGGACTGGACATCACTCGAATGGAATCCGGTTTGGCGTACTTGGCTGATATGAACTACGACTTGATAAGCGCGCTAGCGAACAGTATGTCGTCTTTGGTAGCCGCCTGTCTATCTTTGGCTGCGAAACTGGGTGGCTGATGGCCCTTCTAAGTTGCGGCCGAGTAAGCTACCCTTTAAGGGTAGGTTGTTGTTTGGAGAGGACTTGGACAAGCTGGTCAAGGACTTGGGGGAGTCCAAGGGCGGCAGGCTTCCGTTGGGAGCGGTGGTTCTGGTTCTGCTGGAACAATGCGGCGTCGGTCACTACTCCATTTATTTTGTGGTGCCAAAAAAGGGTGGCTCTCTGCGGCCAATCCTAGACCTCAAAGGAGTGAATCGCTGTCTTCAGGTACCGCACTTCCGCATGGAAACCTTGCGCTCCGTTATCATGGCGGTAAGACAGGGCGAGTTTCTGACTTCCCTCGACCTTACCGAAGCGTATTTGCACATCCCCATCAGGGACTCGCATCAGAAATTCCTCCGGTTCGCCTTCCCGTGAGGTCATTTATCAGTTCCAGGTCCTACCGTTTGGACTGGCCACGGCGCCACAAGTGTTCACCAAAATAATGGTGCTGGTTGCGGCCGCCCTACGGAAACAGGGTATCTTAGTTCACCCTTATCTGGACAATTGGTTGATCCGTGCAAAGTCCCAGGCCAAGAGTGTGCAGTTGACGGACAAGGTGGTGAAATTTCTGCAAGGCCTCGGCTGGATAGTCAACCCGGCCAAAAGCTGCTTAGTGCCGTCTCAGGTTTTGGAGTACCTGGGGGTACGTTTCGACACTCAAGTGGGTGCAGTATTTCTGCCGTCATGGCGAGCTGAGGCGCTGCGTCAGCTCGTGCGCATGTTTTTAGCCACCGCAGCGCTGACGGCGTGGACTTATCTCCAGGTTCTAGGCACCATGGCGGTGACGCTGGAGGTAGTCCCGTGGGCCCGGGCTCACATGCGCCCGTTGCAGAGGTCATTGTTATGCCGTTGGTCACACCAGTCGGATTCTCTGAGCAAATGCCTCCCGTGCCTGACTTGGGTCAGGCAGTCGCTCCGATGGTGGCTATGCCCATCGAATCTGGCGGCGGGGTTGCCTATTGAACAACCACAGTGGCTTCCGCTGCTGATGGATGGAAGCCTCTCAGGCTGGGGAGCGCACTGCGGTGATCTCTTTGCACAAGGCTCATGGAGTCTCCAGGAAGCCCAGTGGTCAATCAACCGGCTTGAACTGAGAGCAGTAGCTCTGGCATGCCAAGCATTCCAGTCGGCGGTGGCCGGCCAAGCCATCAGAGTTCTGTCGAACAATTCAGCAACCGTGGCATGCATAAATCGCCAAGGAGGAGCCGGGAGTTTGGCCATGGAGGAAGAGGCAGAGGCGCTGTTGGCTTGGGTGGAACCTCGGCTTCAGGCATTCTCGGCTGCTCATATTGCAGGAGTGGACAACGTGAAGGCGGATTTCCTCAGCAGAGTCCGGGTGGACGCGGGAGAGTGGGAGCTTCACCCAGACGTCTTCGTGCAATAGTCAGCAGATTGGGACCACCAATCATGGATCTCATGGCAACTTTCCACTCCGCCAAGGCGGTTCATTTTTACAGCCGAAGAAGAGAGAGGCTGTCCAAAGGAATCAACGCCCTCATGCAGCGATGGCCGTTGAACGGGCTGCTTTATGTCTCCCCCCCCCCACCCCGTGGGCGCTGATGGGGTGAGTGATTCAGCGCATTGAGGCCCATCGGGGGAGGGTATTATTGGTAGTGCCGAATTGGCCCAGACGGCCCTGGTATGCAGATCTGGTGCACCTTCTCGACGGGGAACCTTGGAGGTTTCCGGACAGGGAATATCTGCTATTATAGGGTCCGCTTCGAATGCCTCAGGTGGATCGGTTC
Source organism: Ichthyophis bannanicus (assembly GCA_033557465.1). Lineage (NCBI taxonomy): Eukaryota > Metazoa > Chordata > Amphibia > Gymnophiona > Ichthyophiidae > Ichthyophis > Ichthyophis bannanicus. Next base: position 555,433,392 of record CM066033.1, read on the forward strand.
TCGCTTACGGCTTGGCCATTGAAAGGGCGAGGCTGAAGAAGAAGGGGTATTCTTCAGCAGTCATTTCTACATTGCTGTGTGCCTGAAAGAAGTCTGTCTTTGGCGTATGTTCGTATCTGGCGCATATTCGAGGATTGGTGTTCGCAGCGGCAGATCAGAGCTTTCACTGTTTCTGTGCCTTTAATTCTGAATTTCTTGCAGGATGGTTTCAATAAAGGCTTAGCTGCCAGTTCTCTCAGAGTTCAACTTGTGGCGCTGGCATGCTATAGAAGTAAGATTCAAGGAGTGTCCCTGGGCTCTCATGGGGACGTGATACGGTTCTTGAAGACAGTGGCTAGGTTACGACCTGCCCGCAGATTGTGGGCCCCCCCCCCGTGTGATCTTAATCTGGTTTTGGACTCTTTGACTAAAGAACCGTCTGAGCCTATTCACCTGACATCTGTCAAGGACTTAACTCTAAAGACAGGATTTTTGGTAGCCATCTGTTCAGCGCAGAGAGTCTGAGTTGCAGGCCTTTTCTTGTAGGGAACCCTATTTAGTCTTTTCCAGGGGAAAAGTCGTGCTACGGCCGGTGCCCTCTTTTTGCAGAAGGTGGTTTTGCCCTTCCGTTTGAATCAGTCGGTTTCCTTGCCTGTGTTGGGGCGCTCAGGAGATGTCACTGCGAGCCGTGACCTGCGGTGTTTGGATCTTAAGAGGGCGCTGCAACAGTATTTGAAGGTCTCAGAATTCTTCTGCAGCTCCGAACGTTTGTTCGTTCTATTCGGTGGCCCACACAGAGGTGACGTGGCGGCTAAGGCGTCCATTTCCAGATGGATCTGGGAAGCTATCGCATCCGCTTACTTATTGTGCGGCAAGCAGGTGCCCGTTGGACTGCAGGCTCACTCAACCAGGGCTCAGACTACGTCGTGGGCGGAGTGTAGCTTGGTGCCTCCATTGGAGATCTGTAGAGCGGCCACTTGGTCTTCTCTTCATACCTTCAGTAAACACTACCATCTGGATGTCCAGGCGGCGAATGATGCTTGCTTCGGGTCGGCGGTCTTGCGATCCAGGAGTTCAGGTCCCTCCCAATAGTTACTGCTCTGTTACATCCCAATGGTGGAGGACTGAACTGGAGGACCAATAAGGAAAGAGAAATTAGACTTACCTGCTAATTGTAGTTCCTTGAGGAACTCCAGTTCAGTCCTCATTCCCACCCAGGGAGGAGCGGTTTATAGTTTTGATCATTTTAGGGAAGGATTCCGGGTGCAAGGTGCTTTACTGTTATGACTCAGGCATCAAAATCCTTGAGGGAGGAGTTCAGAATTGACATTTCTTCTCCTGTTTCTTCCTCTTCTCCTTTCTCCTCTTTGTATTCACATTCCTGGACGTCAGAGAGAGGAAGAGATGGTATTCTTCCCATTTGGGGAAGTATGGTTCTTTTTACCAGTTAAGTGTTCAAAAAAAAAATAAAAGACAGTTCTTTCGTTTTGATAATTCATATTACAATTGATAATTGGGTGAAATGTACCTTGAAATGCCAGGCCTACTTATTTGTTGCTCCTTTAAGTCTGTTTTATCAATAGTTCACTGGGGCTGATGGGAGAGACCAGCAGGATATATCCAGTGATGTCAGGCTTCTGACATGCCCAGTCTCCAATGCTGCAGGAGGACGTACACTACCCAGTGGTGGAGGACTGAACTGGAGTTCCTCAAGGAACTGCAATTAGCAGGTAAGTCTAATTTCTCTCTCTTTTTTTGTAGAAAATTGTGCTTCTTCCTTTCTGTCGTCACCAGTTCCATTGAGTCCGACACTGGCCTCGATTAATTCATTCATTCATTCATTTTTTATTTTTAAAAAATTGGGGGTTTTCTCTTCATTTTTAACATGGTTTTCACTGCAAAACTAGGCCTTTAGGCCTTCGTAGCCTCATATTCAATCTCAAAGACAACGTTTTTGAGACATGGAAAAGTCAACTAGTGGTTTAAAAAAAAAAATGTACCATGTGTGCTGGTACCATAGTAGTCTAAAATATTTGAGACCTGATCATCAATCTAGTTCTTGTCCTTTGTGCCAGCAGATGGCAGAGAGGCCTAAAGAACAGAACCAGGCAGTATGGATCGTTGTTTGCCCTGGACTCGATTTCAGTGGCTTCAACTTCGAGGACATAGACTTCCTCTTATGGGTCTCAGGTTTCTTCAAGGTCTAAATATAAAAGTAAGTTAGTCTCTGGCCACTCCTAAGTCATCAGCAATGAAGACTGATACAGAGACCAGAGAGAAGTTACAGCATAAGCATTGCGACTCTGTGAGGGGTGCTTCCAATGCAGATTAGCCAACCCCAGGCGGGAGGATCTGTCCTCCAAAGCATAGGAGGGGCTCTGGGAGGTGTAACCTTTCGCCACTTCCTACATTCGGTTACTCTCCTGTTGGTCCTGAGTCCACTTCGCAGAGGCAGTAGGGTTTGTAGCACAATAAGACAACCAAACTGGTGTGGCTTGGAAAAAGGTTTTTATATAGAAATAGGCTTATTACATAGGTACAGAACAGAGGTATAAGGTTGTTACAGAGCTGCTTCAGTGTATACAAATGACTCTGTGTGTGGGTGCATGTGTGTGTGAGAGAGAGAGGAGGAGAATAAGTGTGTGTCAAAGCCTCATAGTAAGAAGTGTCCAATGAATAGAGAGAAAGAGAGAGAGAACAAGGGGGGGGGGGTAAAGAGAAGTGTGCCTCAGTCTCATAGTAAGAAGTGTCCGATGACTAGGGAGAGAGAGAGAGATTTTTGTCCTTCTCTGTATTTATAGTGAAACCTTCTCCAGCACCTCCCTTTGTCATACTTTGGTCTGTTTGAGGTCTCTTATCACTTGATTAGCAAGGAGGGGCTGTTGTCTTGCAGACTAATCTCATCAGGCATACTAAGCCCATCAAGTCTGGAGACGTCCTATCTGACATCATCAGGGGATCAGAGCTGCAGGCCAAGGTCTGAGAAAAGCCATGACGCCTATGCTAGGCATAATGTCATGCTGATGTATGCTGACATCTCCCACACCTTTTTTTTCTTCTGGGAAATGGTGGAAGCAAACCTGTGGTACCTGTCTCAGCTGCAATTACTATATACATGATAGTAGGCAGCTTGTCTAATACCTCCTGTATTAAATACCTTGCTATGTCCAGCAGGTCCCCTGTCCTGCACAGTACTGTCTCTAGTGTTCTAGAGATAAGCACGTCCCATTATGAGTCCAAACCTCGTGTCTTAGGTAGGGCAGCCACTACTGGGTGGGGAAACCCAATATGCCACCTCGGTGCCCGTCTTAAAGAGAATGAACAGTGCATAAGGGATGCAGGAATTTCTGAGGAGGTTAAAGCCAAAGGGTACCAGGATGCTATGAGTGAGGGTAGGAAGCAATACTAGACTGCAGGTGACTGGTATTCAATGTAGTAGGAAATGCTAAATTAGCCAAATTAGCAGGCCAAATGAGCCTGGATGTAGAGGTAGATGCTGGAGAAATTAAGTGTAACTACCTTAAAATGTTGTTGGTATTTTGTAGGACATGTGCTGCAAAGAAATGTACATGTTTCATTTTACAACACAGGAAAATTATGATAATGCATAGCAATATTTGTACAGCAGTTAAAATAATAGGGTGAATAAAAACATTAAAGACATGATCAGCAGTAGGTGAGTAACGAAATAACAATTCCCACACAGACACATGAGCATCTTGTAGCAAGTGTTCAACAGTTTGTCGAATGTGACCATTCTCATAAGTGATGGTGTGATTCACTTCGGTGGCTGTTTTAAGGTGATCAATATAGGCATGGAGTTCTGTAAAGTTGAGCAGTTTATGTAGTGTCTCTTCTCCCATGCCAAGTGGTAATGGATGCACAGCATATGAGATAAATTCTGGAATGTCAATAAAGTCATTGGTAACCAGCGGTGTGGAATAAGTTGCCCTGTTAATGGTGATGGAGACCAGTGGGGTATGACTGCACCAGGTATTGTTTAGTAAATAGTTTGAACTGTACAGCAAAGTGTTCTTAGGAAGGCGAATGTCATGCATTCTGGGAGCAATTGAAAAAGAAACATTCTTTGTCCTGACAGGAAATATTGTACCAAATCAAGGCAGGAGGACCTAGAAAGTAATGTTCTGGAGGTGCCCTCAATTCTTGTGTCCTTTCTAGAGAAGTGGAAACTGGTGGCGCCCACTGTACTTGAGTGATATTTAATGAATAGAACATTGGCTTGTCCTGTACGGAACAGAAACTCAGGATGACCAGATCCTTTCCTTCCAGAAAAGGTGGGGGTATTTCTTGATAGTGATATACACCATCTGTGGATTTAGCCCAACCAATCGTGCATATTCGGATGATAGTTCCTGTAATGAGACTTGGGTAGAAGAGAGCAGAAACAAGAACAAAAGGAAACCGGGACATAATAAAAGCTAACTCATTTCACTCTACTAGGGGGTAAACTAGTGCTCCCCACTTATACTATGCAACCACAGAAATAATGTTTACTATTTATTTACATAACTATTAGACACATGTCCAGTATATAGGACACATCAACTATACAGCAGAAGTAAATAGTTACCATCCTCAAGCGACTTTTGTTCAGAAAGCAGCTGTCCGTGCTGTCGTCAGAAAGCAGCTGTCCGTGCTGTCGTCAGGTGGTATCTGAAAGCAAAGACTGTTCCTTATCGTTCCTCCAGTTCAGTCCTCTACCTCTGGGTTGTCAACCTCCTCCTGCAGCTTTGGAGACTGGTACGTCAGAATGATGACATCACTGGATATAGCCTGCTGCTCACTCCTCTCAGCCCCAGTGTGACCAGTCTCCATGCAGCAGGAGGACGTCGGTGAGCCTGGTAGAGGCTCTCTGGAGGAATAGATAAGGAGCTTAGAGATACTATAGTGGGATTAATTTGATTTGTGAGTTGGGGGTGGTTGTTTAAAATTGAGAAAATTCGGAAAGACCATGGGCTTTCTTGCTCCCTGCCTCTGTAAAAAAAAAAAAAAAAAAAAGTGATAGCGGCAAGCAGGAGAGAGGGGTTTATCTTCTCTTTTAATCGTCAGGCTCTCTCCCCCAGGACCTTTCGGGGGAGAGCACCTGCTGATCGGCGGCTGACTGCCCGGACCGCGTGGCCTGCTTGATCGCGGCTTCGGCGGGAATTCTCAGCAGTGCAAGCTGCTGGCGTTTAATTAAGGCAGCACAGCTTTTGCAGCAGCGGTCAGACGGCGCGGACCTGGCCGGTGAGGAAGTCCGGTTTCAGGCTGCGCTTTGAGGCACGGAGCCCCGGCTCTGAGCGCGCTGGTTGTCAGCAGATTTTGGCGCTCTTTTTCTCAGCACCGGCTGTCCCGGTGGCCATTTTAGGCTGCGCGGTGAGCCGCATGGCTGACAGGCGCCGGTCAGCTCCGGAGAAGCAGCATCGGGAGGATATTTTGTTATAGTTTGCCTTTCTCTGTGGCTGTTTCTTAGTTTAGTTCACTTCTTTAGTTTGCTTTTTCTTTCGTTTCCTTTTGGTTTCCTTTATTTTAGCGATCGAGCTCCTCCGCGGGGGGGGGGGGGGGAGATTTGAGGGTTCTCTCTTCTCGCGTTGGGGGTAGCTAGAGTAATAGTTTTAGGACGCTCTGGGTTGACTGGGCTTCTATTTCATTTGCAGAAACCTTCAGGTGTACAAAAAAAAAAAAAAAAAGAAAGAAGAGATTTATAGATCTGCATAGCCTCTGTTTTCAATTATTTTTTCTGGCTATGTCAGGGTGCCCACAGTGTATTATCTGTGGGACCCGAAGGGGTACGGTTGTTGCTTCAGGGGTGTGCCGGCGGTGTACAGCCCTATCCTCAGCGGTGGAACAGCAAATGGATATGAAAGAGGTTCCTGACGTGGGGGGGTTGTTGGCGGCGAATGTGGTTTCGCCTCATTCCCCTGCGCAGGAGCCAGCAGTAAAGGACTTAGCAGGGCCGTTGGGGGCGCTGCAGGCTCAGTCCTCGGACCTCGAGGGGTTCAGTCCTGACTTTATTTTGCTCATGCATCAGGCGTACTGTCTTCGGTGTCAGGGTAGACTTCCGGGGGCAAGGAAACCTTCCGAGCACCCCCAGTTGTTGGAAGCGATTGAGGAGGGCGGTGAGGAGTCACCGATCCCTAAAAAGCCTCGGACGCGTCTTTCCACATCTGCAGAATCGGACTTGCTGGACGGTGATAAGATTGATTGGGACCAGGAGGAAGGGGCGCCGGATCTCGAGGAGGGAGAGATTCCTGAGCCCGAGGATCAGGCTAAAATCATTCGGGTCTTCCGTAGGGAAGAACTTTCGGCGTTGATCACGGAATCAGTGCAGATACTGAATCTCTCCACTCCGCCTCCGGTGGAGGAGGAAGTGGAGGATCCGGTCATTCAGGTGGTCCATCAGACGCAGGTGGTGTTCCCTGTTCACAGGGTGGTGGACAGAATGATCCAGGACGAATGGGATCATCTGGAGACGGGTATTCGGACCCTGAATAGACTCTATCCGTTATCAGAGAAAGATAAGGACAGGTTCAAAGCACCCAGAGTGGACGCGGTGGTATCGGCAGTTACAAAGAAGACCACTATCCCGGTGGAGGGCAGCGCGGCCTTGAAGGATGCTCAGGACCAGAAGGTGGACGGGTTGCTGAAGCAGGTGTTCGAGGCGGATTCGCTGTCCTTGCAGGCATCCATCTGTGGAGCTTGGGTTGCTAGAGCCTGCTTGCGCTGGGTCCAGCGGCTGAGGCAGTCTCCGCATATGGATCTTGAGGAGCTCAAAGAACTGGGTCGCTTGGAATCAGGAGCGGCGTATTTGGCGGACGTGCATTATGACTTGATCAGAGCGCTGGCCAACAGCACAGCATCAGTGGTAGCTGCGCGCAGATCGGTGTGGTTGCGGAATTGGGCGGCTGACGGTTCTTCTAAGTCACGCTTTAGTAAGTTGCCGTTTAAAGGCGGATTGCTTTTTGGAGAAGACTTGGATAAGTTGGTTAAAGACCTGGGGGCGTCCAAGACGGGCCGGCTCCCGGAGGATAAGCCGAAACAAAGTAGGTCCGGTCTGGGATATCGGGGTCAGTTTCGGGAGGTCCGCAGGTTTCGGGTGACGAGGTTTGGTAGTTTCCAACGCGGTCGTTTTCCCTTTCGGGCCCAGGGTTTCCGCGGTTTTCGAGGAGCCAATAGAGGTTTCTCCTCAAACCCCGTTTCCATGCCTTGCAAGTCCCAATGAAGTGAGGTGTGTCCCGGTGGAAGGGCCTCCTATAGGAGGATGGATGCGGGAGTATCTTTCTGCTTGGACCCACATCACCTCCGACCGGTGGGTGTTGGAGATTATTCAGCACGGGTATGCACTGGAGTTGGCGCGGCCGGTAAGGGACTCCTTCGTCATGTCTCCATGCAGGGGGTCCAAGAGGGTATTAGCGATCCGTGGAACCTTAGATCGGCTCCTCCAGTTGGGGGCCGTGGTAGAGGTACCGAAGGAAGAGTGTGGCGTGGGGCAGTATTCCATTTATTTTGTGGTGCCAAAGAAGGACAGCACGTTAAGACCCATCTTGGACCTGAAAGCCGTGAATCGTTGTCTACGGGTGCCACATTTCCGTATGGAAACCTTACGCTCAATCACAGTGGCAGTGCGTCAAGGGGAGTATTTGACGTCGCTAGATCTCATGGAGGCGTATTTGCACATTCCTATCCGAGCGGCGCATCAAAGGTTTCTACGGTTCGCTCTTCCATGGGGTCACTACCAGTTCCAAGCCTTGCCTTTCGGTCTGGCAACCGCGCCACGAACCTTCACCAAAATTATGGTGGTGGTGGCAGCAGCTTTGCGCAAGAAAGGGATTCTGGTGCACCCCTATCTTGACGATTGGTTGATTCGGGCCAAGTCCGAAGCAGAGAGCATTCGCGTGACAAGCAGAGTTGTGGAATTTTTGCAGAGCCTTGGTTGGGTGGTAAATCCGACCAAGAGCCGTCTCATGCCGTCACAGGATCTGGAATATTTAGGGGTACGGTTCGACACGAAGAGAGGTCAGGTGTTTTTGCCGCATGGCAGAACTCTCACTCTTCAGAAGCTGGTTCAGAAGTTCAGGTCTGTGCCAGCGCCGTCGGCATGGTCCAATCTTCAAGTGTTGGGAACGATGGCGGCGACGTTGGAAGCGGTGCCGTGGGCCAAGGTACATATACGGCCTCTTCAAAGAGCCCTTCTTCGCCAATGGTCGCATCAGTCCAATCCTTTGAGCAAGTGTCTGCCGTGTCCACTCCAAGCCCTGGCGTCACTTCGGTGGTGGCTCCTCCAGTCATCCCTGGCGACAGGCATGCCGCTGGAGCAGCCGATGTGGCTTCCCCTGTTAACGGACGCAAGTCTGGCGGGTTGTGGAGCACACTGCGGGAACTGATTCGCGCAGGGGTGGTGGTCTCCCCTCGAGGCGTCCTGGTCGATCAATCGTCTGGAACTGCGAGCGGTGGCTCGGGCGGTGGTGGCGTTCGAGGAGCTGGTGTTGGGTCGCGCAGTTTGCGTGCTGTCCGACAACTCGGCGACAGTCGCCTACATAAACCGTCAAGGCGGCACAGGGAGTGCAGCTATGGAGGAAGAAGCGGACGTGTTGTTCACTTGGGTAGAGAAGCGGTTGACGGTGATTTCAGCGGCGCACATCGCAGGAAAAGAAAACGTTCAGGCGGACTTTCTCAGCAGAGTACGAGTAGATGCGGGGTAGTGGGAGCTACATCCCGACGTCTTTGCGCAGTTAGTGGATCGCTGGGGGTGGCCCAAAATGGATCTGATGGCGACCTTCCAGTCGGCAAAGGCCAGCTGATTCTTCAGCCAAAGACTGGAAAGAATGTCGGAGGGCATCGACGCGCTGTTGCAGCGGTGGCCAACCGAGGGAATCCTATACGTATTTCCTCCGTGGGCGTTGATAGGCTGGGTGGTACAAAGAATCAAAGCACATCCGGGAAGAGTTCTCCTCGTGGCGCCCGACTGGCCGAGGCGGCCGTGTTATGCGTATCTCGTGTGTCTCCTCGATGGTCCGCCGTGGCGGTTGCCGATACGGGCGGACTTGTTGCTTCAAGGTCCTCTTTTTGTGCCCCAAGTGGATCGGTTCTCGCTTACAGTTTGGCCATTGAGAGGGGGCGTCTGAGAAAAAAGGGTTATTCAGCTGCGGTCGTGGCTACGTTGCTTAGAGCGCGTAAGCCATCCACGTCTTTGGCTTATGTGCGTGTTTGGCGTGTCTTTGAGGATTGGTGTTCGAGGCGGCAGATTCGTGCATCCACGGTTGACATCCCCTCGATCTTGGGGTTCCTGCAGGACAGATTTGATAAGGGTCTTGCAGCCAGTTCTTTGTGTGTGCAGTTGGCGGCTCTTTCCTGTTATCGTGGCAAGGTTAAGGGAGTGTCACTTGGTACTCATCCTGATGTGGTACGCTTTCTGAAGGCGGTTTCTCAGTTAAGACCGTCGCGCAGAGTGTTGGTTCCGCCTTGGGACCTGAATTTGGTGTTGGCGGCATTGTCCAAACCACCCTTTGAGCCCTTGCTTTCAGCTTCGGTGAAGGATTTGACTTTGAAAACGGTGTTCCTGGTGGCGATTTGTTCAGCTAGACGCATTTCAGAGTTGCAGACGTTGTCGTGTAGGGAACCGTTCTTAGCCTTTTCAAAGGAGAAGGTAGTGCTTCGGCCAGTGCCGTCCTTTTTACCCAAGGTGGTGTCTCCTTTCCATTTGAATCAAGCGGTTTGTCTGCCAGTGCTCGGGGCGACTGAGAAATGGCTTCCAGTTTGCGATGTTTGGACGTGAAAAGGGCTTTGCGTAGGTATTTGAAGGTGACGGAGCCGTTTTGCAAATCTGATAGACTATTTGTCTTGTTTGGAAGAGTGCGCAAAGGGGAAGCAGCGGCGAAGGCTTCGATTGCCCGGTGGGTTCAAGAGGCCATTGCTTCCGCCTATCTGCTCCAGGGTCGGTCAGTGCCCGCGGGGCTGTGGGCGCATTCCACAAGAGCGCAAGCATGTTCCTGGGCGGAGCACAGTCTAGTTCCACCGGGGGATATTTGTAGAGCGGCGACTTGGTTGTCCCTACATACGTTTAGTAAGCATTATCGTCTGGATGTAGCGGTGGCTACGGATGCTTATTTCGTTTCGGCGGTGTTGCAGGCCAGAATGCAGGGTCCCTCCCAATGATTACTGCTCTGGTACTTCCCAGAGGTAGAGGACTGAACTGGAGGAACGATAAGGAAATAGTAATTACACTTACCTGGTAATTGTAGTTCCTTGAGTGACGACAGTTCAGTCCTCCGTCCCGCCCAGAGTTTTGCATGCAGCATCCAGCGATGAGGACAAAGAGGAAGAGGTTACAGGTAGGTTTTCTCTGTTATTTAGTACATTGTGTGGCAGTCCAGGGTGCAAGAAGGCCTTAATGGGTGTTTGAAGGTGTTAACAGTAGTTGGTTTAATTTACATTGATTGGTTTTTGCTACTTATTTGTTGCTCCTTTGAGTCTGCTTTGTTAATAGTTCACACTGGGGCTGAGAGGAGTGAGCAGCAGGTTATATCCAGTGATGTCATCGTTCGGACGTACCAGTCTCCAAAGCTGCAGGAGGAGGTTGACAACCCAGAGGTAGAGGACTGAACTGTCGTCACTCAAGGAACTGATTACCAGGTAAGTGTAATTACTATATAAAACACGTATTACCCATATGGTTTCAACTGGGTGATGTTTCCAATACTGCTGGTTGTTGGGCATTAGGATCTGGTATAGGCTTGCGCCTAAGGTATCCGTAACCAAGTATGGTCCCTCCCACTTTGCAGTTCCAAAGGAAAGGTTTGGTCTAGGTGTCAGGGTCATCACTTTACTCCCAACCTTGAGGGGCCTTAAATCGGAACCTTTTGCATGTACCTCCTGCAGATAATCTCTAGCTTTTTCTGTGTTAGCTAGCACAGTGGTCTGAATTTCTTTTAGATGTTCTTGCAGGGATTTCATCCATTCATTGGTAAGAATTACGGTCTGGTCTTCTGGAAGAAAAGGATGCAGCAGATTTTCCCCACTGTGGCATTGGCCTTCCCATTAAGGCTTCGTAGGGTGCAAAGCCTGTGGATTTGCAGACATTAGCTCTGATACGCATAAGGACTAACGGGAGCACCCGATCCCAATTTTTCCCAGTCAGACTAAGCATAGGGCTGAGGTGGGCCTTAATTGTTTGATTCATTCTTTCTACCTGCCCTGCTGCTTGTGGATGGTACGGAATGTGGAGGAGTTCTTCTATGCCTAGAAAATCAAACAATTCCTTATCGTTCCTACAGTTCAGTCCTCCACCTCTGGGTTGTGCACCACCTCCTGGAGACTGGACATATCAAAATCATGACGTCACTGGATGTAGTCTGCTGCACTCTCCCATCATTCCCAGTGTGTCCAGTCTCCATGCAGCAGGAGGACGTAGTGAGCCTAGGTGCTGGGCTCACTTGAGGAACACATAAGGAGTATTAGAGTAGTTAGTATAGGCTTGGTCTCAAATTTGGCCTTTGTATTTCCTTTCATTTTTACCTTAAGTTTATTTTGGGGGGTTATCTCTTTAAAAAAAAAAAAAAAAAAAAAGACCCGACGAACAAGCTGTGCTCTAGTGCCCGGTACCTGCCTCCTTCTAATCTGTGGGGCTGTGGGCTCATCTTCAGGTCTCTCCCCCTAGACAGGATGGGGGAGAGCCCTAGGGCAGGACCGCAGCGGCATCTCCTTCTGTCTGGAGCCGCGTTTCTATCTGGAGCCAGAGCACAGTGACGGGAGGCTCGCCGACGGTTACCTGCTCTGCTTAAATGCAGAACCGCGGCTGGAGCCCCGTTGAAGACACGTGAGTGTTCTCAGGGATTTTGGCTGCAGGGAGTTGGTCTTTGGACAGCCTTTTCTCCGGCAGCATTTCTTCGGCGGCCAGGCAGAGAGCCGGCCCTACGCGTGGGCTCATGCGTTGTTTTGGCGCCTTTTCTGTTAGTTCGCGCTGGTGACGGCGGCCATTTTACATGCAGGAGCTTCGCAGTGTGGAGCTCCCGGCAGTGTTTTAGAGGTGACATTTGAAGGCAAGGGGGTTCTGCGCTTATTTTGCGCGGAAAAGAGCCTGTTTCTCTTTTTTAAAACCGCGGGGGTTTTCCCCTTGATGCCTGCACGTGGATTTGTTTAAAAAAAAAGAGTATTTGGTCTGGGCTTGCATCCCTGGTTTGAGTTGGGGGTAAATAAGTACATAGGTGAATAGCTAAGTAAGTCTATAAGTGAATATTTAAAGGAGTAGTAAGAGTGAGGGCTCAAGAGACTCCTTTTATAGTGTGGGGGTTTCCAAAATGGCGTCCCGGCCCCAGTGCGTGCTCTGTGGCTCCCGCCGTAGTGCGGTGGCAGATTCGGGCGTCTGCAGAGCTTGCGCTTCAGGGTCTGCCAGTATGGAGCGGCAGATGGACGCAAAGACCGGCCAGGAGCCCCAGCTGGCGGCAGCAAGTCCGGAAGAGGACATAGCTTTGGCCCCTACTCCAGGGGGGGTCCCAGGAGTCTGTTGGGGGGCTGCCATCAGCGCCGCCGGTCTTGGAGTCCAATGCTCAGTTTGGGGTTTTCTGCCCTGACTTCGTGTTGCTTATGCATCAAGCGTTTTGCAGGCAGCGTCAAGGTTTATTACCAGAGGCCTTGATGCGGCCTGCGGCTACTCAGCAGCCTAGGCTTCCTGGTGCCAGTGGCATTTCTAATAGGCCTTCGACCCGCGGCCTCGCGATTGATCCCCTTCAGATAGAGAAGGGAATGACACGGATGAGGCTGACCTAGATTTGGAGGCAGATATTGAAGATTTGGAGGCAGATATTGAAGATTTGGAGGAGGGTGAGATTCTGGAACCGGAGGATCAGGCAAAGATCATCCGGGTGTTTCGGAAAGAGGAGCTAACAGCTCTTATCACGGAATTCCTTCAGATGTTGAACTTGGCGGCGGCCTCTCCGGCTGAGGATGAGGGGGTGGAGGATCCCATCATCCAGGCGGTGAGGCAAGCGCAAGTGGTGGTTCCTGTCCACCGGGTGGTGGATAAGATGATACCTCTGAGACCAGCCTCCGGCTGGTCCCACTCGTCCTGTATCAGAACAATGAACAGGCTCTATCCTTTGACAGATAAGGACAAGGAGCGTTTTAAATCTCTGCGAATTGATGCGGCGGTGTCGGCGGTCACCAAGAAGACCACAATCCCAGTGGAAGGTAGTGCAGCTCTGAAGGATGCACAGGATAGAAAGGTGGATGGACTTCTGAAGCAGTCCTTTGAGGCTGATGCCTTGTCGTTGCAGGCTTCTATTTGTGGAGCTTGGGTGGCGAGAGCTTGTCTCCGGTGGTCTCAGCGTTTATGGCAGTCCTCGCAGCTGGATCAGGAGGGGACGGCTGAATTGGATCGGTTGGAGTCAGGTACCGCGTATTTGGCAGATGTGCATTATGATTTGATCAGAGCGCAAGCTAATAGCATGGCTTCCATAGTGGCTGTGCGCCGCTCCTTGTGGTTACGGAGTTGGTCGGCTGATGGATCCTCGTAGTCAAGCCTCAGTAAGCTGCCCTTTAAGGGCAGGCTACTGTTCGGCGAGGATCTCGACAAGTTGGTTAAGGATTTGGGGGAGTCAAAGGGCGGTAGGCTCCCAGAGGACAAGCCTAAGCCAGGGAGATCCATGCCAGCCTTTCAGGGCCAGTTCCGGGATGTCAGACGATTTTGTCTCGGTTGGGCAGGGCCCAGAGAGGTAGATTTTCTCCTAGGGGTCCAGGGGTTTCGGAACTTCAGGGGAGCTAGTAAAGGTTTCGCAGGAGTCCCCTCCTCGACCGTCCGGAAGCCGCAATGAAGGCTTGCGGGTCCCGGTGGAGAGTGTCCCAGTAGGAGGGAGGCTTCAGGGTTTCTTTCTGCCTGGACCCACATCACTACGGATCAGTGGGTGCTAGAAATTATTCGCGAGGGGTACGCCCTGGAGTTCACGAGACCACTCCGGGATTCCTTTGTGATGTCTCCCTGCAGAAGTACACAAAAAGCCCTGGCGATTCACAAAACTCTCGATCGACTTTTACTTTTGAGGGCGGTCCGTCCTGTGCCGTTGGCAGATTACAGTTTGGGTCGGTACTCAATTTATTTCGTAGTGCCCAAAAAGAACGGATCTCTTCGCCCCATTTTGGATCTAAATGGCGTGAATCAGTGTCTACGTGTACCTCACTTCCAGATGGAAACTTTGCGCTCCGTCATTGTAGCGGTGTGCAAGGGAGAATTCTTGACCTCCCTAGACCTCACGGAGGCGTATCTCCGTATCCCGATCAGAGAGGCCCACCAAAGGCTCCTTCGGTTCGCCCTTCCTTGGGGGCACTTCCAGTTTCAAGCCTTACCCTTTGGGCTGGCTACGGCACCGCGTACCTTCACCAAGATTATGGTGGTGGTGGTGGCGGCGTTGCGCAAGGAAGGAATCCTGGTTCATCCCTATCTCGACGACTGGTTGATTCGGGCGAAATCCGAGGCCGAAAGCATCCAGGTGACGGACAGAGTGGTGAAGTTTTTGCAGAGCCTCGGCTGGGTGGTCAATCCGGCCAAAAGCAGGCTAGTGCCATCCCAGGAGCTCGAGTATTTAGGGGTACGCTTCGACACTCGGTCAGGGGCGGTGTTTCTACCGCATCTTCGGGCTCTCAGCCTGAGTTGCCTGCTCGGCAGGTTCAGATCGGCTCCCAGCACCTTCGGCGTGAGAGTATCTACGCGTGTTCGGCACGATGGCAGCAACCCTGGAGGTAGTGCCCTGGGCCAGGTTTCATATGCGGCCGTTGCAGCGCACGCTTCTCCGCCGCTGGTCCCCTCAGAACAACTCATTGAGCAAGCGTCTTCCCTGTCCCCCGCGGGTCCGGCAGGCTCTGCGGTGGTGGCTGCTGCCCAGAACGTTGCATGCGGGGATGCCCCTGGAGCAGCCTGCTTGGATCCCGTTGATGACGGATGCGAGTCTCACGGGCTGGGGGGCACAATGCGGAGAACTGTATGCGCAGGGCGTGTGGTCCGCCTAGCAGTCTGAGTGTTCCATCAACCGTTTGGAGCTGAGGGCAGTATTCCTCGCACTCCAGACCTTCGAGAGCCTTGGAGGCTACCGGTGGCGGAGGACCTACGTCTCCAAGGTCCGCTGCGAATGCCTCAAGTGAATCGGTTCTCGCTTACGGTTTGGCCATTGAAAGGGCAAGGCTGAAGAAGAAAGGATACTCACGGTCGGTGGTGGCGACCTTGCTGCGCGCTAGGAAGAGGTCAAATTCTTTGGCATATGTTCGGGTATGGCACATATTTGAGGATTCGTGTTTGAGGCGACAGGTTCGCGCAGCTACAACTTCAGTGCCCGTGGTGTTTCCTACAGGACGGCTTCGACAAGGGATTGGCGGCCAGCTCGTTGAGAGTCCAGTTGGCGGCTCTAGCCTGCTATAGGGGTAAGGTGCAGAATGAGCCGTTAGGTTCTCATGCAGATGTGTTGCATTTTCTAAAGGTGGTTTCGAAGCTAAGGCCCTCCCATTGTGTCGTCGTTCCCCCGTGGGATCTCAATCTGGTATTGGGGGCATTGGTAAAGGAACCCTTTGAGTCATTGAGTAAGGCTACAGTGAAGGATTTGACCTTGAAGATGGTGTTTTTAGTGGCCATCTGTTCAGCAAGGCGCATTTCGGAGTTGCAGGCGTTCTCTTGCAGAGAACCATTTCTGTCCTTTTCTAGGGAAAAGGTAGTATTGCGCCCTGTACCATCCTTTTTGCCTAAGGTCGTTTCTCCGTTTCACCTAAATCAGACGGTGTCACTCCCGGTCCTTTCCTCAGGGGGGGAGTCCGCATCAGATCGCAATTTACGTCGGTTGGATATTGCAAGGGTATTGCGGCGTTATTTGCAGGTCTCCCAGTCTTTCCGCAAGTCAGATCGTCTGTTCGTGTTGTTCGGAGGACCTCGCAAGGGTGAAGCGGCAGCGAAAGCTTCCATTTCGAGGTGGATTAGAGAAGCGATTGCCTCAGCGTATCTGGTACAGGGGCGTGCAGTGGCACGCACTCCACTAGAGCACAGGCAGCCTCTTGGGCAGAGCACGGTTTGGTCCCGCCAGGGGACATCTATAGGGCGGCTACGTGGTCGTCGCTCCACACTTTCAGTAGGCATTATCGTCTGGACGTGCTGGCAGCGAGGGGCGCCTCTTTCGGTTCCGCAGTTTTGCGGGCCGGATTGGAAGGCCCCTCCCATTGAACACTGCTCTGTTACATCCCAGAGGTGGAGGACTGAACTGTAGGAACGATAAGGAAATGATAATTACTCTACCTGGTAATTGTAGTTCCTTGAGTGATGACAGTTCAGTCCTTGTTCCCGCCCGGGGGTGAGGTGATGCAGTGGAACTTTCTTGGATAATGCGGTACAATGACAGGTAGGTGTGATTGTTAGGGGTTCTACTTGTCTCCGTTCTTTCTATTTCTGTCTGTTTGCCTTTCTGATCTCTTTGTCTGCGGAGGTCAGCAGGTTCGGTATGGGGCAAAGTTTGGTACGGTCGTACTGTAGGTGTACATAGTCAGTTCATTAACATTGTTAAGGTTATAATTTCATTATTGGCTTCTTATGAGTTGCTCCTTTGAGTATGCTTTGTCAATAGTTCACTAGGAATGATGGGAGAGTGCAGCAGACTACATCCAGTGACGTCATGATTTTGACATGTCCAGTCTCCAGGCTACAGGAGGAGGTGCACAACCCAGAGGTAGAGGACTGAACTGTCGTCACTCAAGGAACTACAATTACCAGGTAAGTGTAATTATCATTTCCTTGATCAGCTGAGAAACAAATGCAGGACCATTATCAGAATCAATAGTCTTAGGGATGCCCCAGCGTATAAAAAATTGCATAGTTAGGATTTCTGCAGTGGTTCGAGCGATTTGATTTGGGACAGGGAATGCTTCTACCCAATGAGAAAAGGAATCAACAACAGTGAGTAAAAATCTATTTTTCCTAGCTGTTAACGGAAGAGGGCCCACATGATCTATTTGCAATCTCTCAAATGGGCCACGAGGAGGTGCTCTCATTAACTGTCCCCTTCTCTTTTTAGGTTGCCTCCCAAATGAAGCACAGATTACACAGGAGGAAACATGATCCTGTATATCATGTTTCATTTCTGGCCACCATACCAACCTATTAAGGATAGTCTGCATTTCTTCTGCTTAAGGGTGTCCCATAGGACCTGCACCATTAACCCAGTGCATCCATTCTTTACCTCGAGCTCTGGAGATAGCTATAACTAAGCCTTCCTCTCTTTTTGCACATAGAATGTCTTTCTCTATAGTGAATGTGTGAAAGGGTGTGTGCTTATATAGGTTATCTGGGGCGTCCTGCACAAGCTTCCTCAAATTGGAAAGTTCAGGGTCTTTGGCTGCAGTGCTATGAAGTAATCTGGTGGTGTTATCTGCTCATACTCTGTGGAACGTGTAGCAATAGCGACCATGCGTGTCTGCTTATACCAGGGCCATATGAGGCCTACATGGCATGCTTCCTTGGCTAGTGAGTCTGCTAATGTGTTTCCTTTTACTAAAGGGCCTTTCTTCCTATGTGCCTTCATTTTAATTAAATGTACTCTCTGAAACTTCTCACTCAGTTCTTGTGCCATAGTCCACAGTGATGAATTTTTCACTGTGGACCCATCTGTGGATTTAAATTTATTTGCCAGCCACCAGGGTAACAGGGCAACGGCACTTTCAAAGACATAATCAGAATCTAAAATGATTTGTATCTCTGGGTGTGAATCCTGATATTGTTGCATACAAGCCACAAAAGCAGCCAGCTCACAGTACTGTGCTGACGCTGACCCACAGGAATACTGTCTCTGCAGTGCCACTTGGTTATTTGGGTCCAATTGTACAATTGCAAAACCTGCTAGTCGCCTGCCTCCTTCACATTGGCTACTACCATCAATATATACTGTAGGAAGAAAAGGGGAAATTTTGTCTAGTCCCAGTTCCCTAAAGATCATGTGATTAGGGGCACTGGGTGAGGACTGACAGTCATGAGGTTGCCCCTCCAGCAAGATTCCAGCCACTTGCAAGTTAGGTTCTTTCAACAATTCAAACTTTGCATTCTGTGCCTGCAACATGAGAGTCCACTGGACTATTCTCTCATTCCTAATCTTGCTACATGCTAACTTTCCCTCTACAGTGAATTTGAGTGGGGTGTGATGGCTGCATATGTATGTAGTTTGAGCACCAATGATGTATGTAAATTTCTGCATAGCAGCATAGGAAGCCAGTACATGTTTTTCACAGTTTCCCATTTTGAGTTTGGGAGAAGTGAGAGCTCTGGAACAGAAGGCAATAGGCCGATCTACTCCTCCTAGGCGTTGTGTTAGAGCTGCACCTATATTGTTCTCTCCAACTACAGGGTACAGAAAAAAATGTTTGTATGATCTGGGTGTGCAAGAACCGGAGCAGAAGTCAGAATGTGCTTTAATTTAGTTACAGCTTCTGTATGTTCTTCCTCCCAAACATAACCTTTATTTTTTAGCAGGGAATAAAGTGGAGCTGCCACTTCAGCATAGTTGTGCAGGAAGTCACGACAGAAACCTATGAGCCCTAGAAAGGACTGGAGTGATTTCTGATCTGTAGGAAGTGGAAGTTTCCATATCAGCTCTATCCTCTGAGAATCTACAGATTTACTATCCTAGCCAATTGTAACCCCTAAAAAGGAAACCTGTGATTTGCACAGTTGAGCCTTGGCAGGATTAACTTTAAGACCAACTTGTAAGAGGGCTTTTAAAACTTCTCTTACATGATTCCAGTGTACAGCTTCATTCTCAGACTGAATCAGAACGTCATCTACATACTGAATTATATCATCCCTGCAAGACACTAGTGACAGGGCTTCCTGCATGTATTTATGAAAGATTGATGGTGAATCTTTATAGCCATGTGGCAGCATAGTCCATGCATATTGTTTGTTCAGCCACTGAAAGGCTGTTTTGTACTGGCATTCAAGGGCCAGGGGCAGACTCCAAAACCCATTGGATATGTCTAAAACAGAGAAAAATTTACATTAGGGATTCAGTTTAGAGATCATATCCGGGTATGAGGCTACTACGGGCACTACAGATTTTGAAACTTGATTCAGGGCACACAAGTCCATAGTGAGCCTGAAGGAACCCCCCGGTTTAACGGCCAGGCTGGTGAATTACATGTGGAAGAACTAGGTCTGATCAGACCCCTCTCCTCCAGTATCTTCACAATTTTAGTCACTGGCTCTATAGCTTGATGAGGTACTGGGTATTGTTTCTGTGGTGGAGGATCCTTGCCTTCCAACAGTATTTGTGTT
This sequence comes from Ichthyophis bannanicus, assembly GCA_033557465.1. Lineage (NCBI taxonomy): Eukaryota > Metazoa > Chordata > Amphibia > Gymnophiona > Ichthyophiidae > Ichthyophis > Ichthyophis bannanicus. The sequence continues at coordinate 555,452,656 of CM066033.1, forward strand.
CATTTTCCCACAATCTAACTTGTGCCCAGACTGGAATATCAACCACCTCTGAGGGAATGACACACAGATCATACTGCTGAGCTGCCTTGGTGCACAGCGTTGCTAACTGCATGGGAATGACTTCATGCACTAAAGTTTTAGAAGCACTTGAAGTTCCTGTATGCTGCCACAATTTAAGATTAGCCATATCCACCACCAGATTTAACTGGTTGAGAACGTCAATTCCAATTATTTCTTTTTGTGTGTTCACTATAGTGGAGGCAGTGGTTTCCAACATTTCATTGTGTTGTTCCCTCTGCACCGGGATACCCCATTTAACTGGGATAGCCACACACTGGGAAGCTGAGTCATTAATTCCTTGAATTTTATAAATTTCCATATTTTTCTGATCTGCAGTGGGAGAAGCTCTGTTTGTAAAACTAATTCCAGCCCCGGTGTCAATCAAAGCTAGTTTATCCTGACCCCCTATTCTGCTGATAACATTGGGGCGTCCACAAGAGTCCAGTATCAAGGATGTTACAAGCCTTAAACGGTATTCTGGGCCTGTATCTGTTTCATCATCCAGAGGCTCTGGAATCGAGTCCTCTTCTGAGGGAATGGAGGCAGGCTTGGCTATGAAGGCTTGAGACATTTTGATATCTGAACCCAGAAGGTCAGGACACCACTATGCACTAGCCTTGTGTTTGTCCTGAGCTGCTCGTAAGTCCTGTTTTAATTTATCTAGTTCAACCTGCAGTATGTGTTTGTCCTGTTCTCATTTAATTTTCTCCTTTTCTAATCCATCTCTCTGTGCTTTGAGCTCTTGAAAGGGAATGTAACCTGAGGAATTTCTAAAAGTGCCTCTGCCTTGTCCTCTCCAAGGTGTGTGTCCTCTGTATCCTTTGTCTGTGTTTCTTGTGTATTGAGAGGTTCTCCAGGACCAAGCAGGAAGTCAGTCCTCACATATGGGTGTCATCGGCGCCGATGAAGCCCCAGCGGAGCATTTCCCCAGCTTTCTATGAAAGCCTTTGGGAATGCAGGCACGCATGCGCGGTTCCCTTCCCGCCTAAAGGTGCCATCTTACATCAGTCTCGGTTTTTTTCCGTGAAGCCCACCGGACGTGTGTCCAATTTTTCCCGGTTAAAATTAGATTTTTCAGCAATTTTTGCTATTTTTTCTCCCGGTTCGACGCCGGTTCCCCTCCCGCCGGGTTCCGTACACCGGTATCGAGCCCAATCCTTCTTTTTCAGTTTTTGCCCTTCGTGGCTAGCGTTCGCGCCCTTTTTTCCATTTTTCCCTGGAAGGCCGGTCCTTTGACCTCGCAGGGACTCTTTTTTCCACGATGGCTTCCAGCGGTTTTAAGAAGTGTGATCGGTGTAAGAAACTAATGTCTCTCACCGACACACACGACTGCTGCCTTCGGTGCCTCGGCCCCGACCACGATCCTAAGTCATGCGGGGCCTGCGGGAAGATGTCTTCCAAGGCACTACGAAGTCGCCAGCAGCAAAAGGAAAAGCTTTTCTCGGACTCAGCCTCCGGCCAGGCCCGGACCTCGTCTGAGGCCTCGACATCTCGGGATTCCGATCCCGAGCGCCGTCGAAGCTCCTCGAACAGGGGGTCCCCCGACCGGGAACGCAAGAGGAAGAAACGGCTCGCGAGGGCGTCGTCGGAAGAGGTCCCTGGCTCCTCGAGGGCCAGGTCTAAGACCCCCGACTGTCGCCCCGGGCCCGTGGAACTGGAGAAGCCTGCCAGAGTTCCTCGTGTGGAGCCGGAGTCTGCTGGACACGTAAGCCCCGTAGTCCTCGTGGACTCTCCTCCCAGGGAGCCGACGTTTTATGTGAACAAACAGGGCGGAACTGGGTCCAGAATCCTTTGTCGGGAGGCTCAGGACCTTTGTTCTTTTGCCCTCAAGCACAACATGCTCCTCAAGGCTGTGTACCTTCCAGGCCAGGACAACTACCTGGCAGACAGATTAAGCAGAATACTGCAGCCCCACGAGTGGCAGCTGCATCCTTCAGTAGTTCAGAAGATCTTCCTGAAATGGGGTCTCCCTTGGATAGATCTCTTTGCCAGCCCAATGAACAAGCAACTGCCAGAGTTCTGCTCCAGGCAACCGCATCCTCTGCGGATAGCAGCGGATGCTTTTCTGATATCCTGGTCTAAGGGCCTCCTCTATGCGTTTCCTCCCACGCCCTTGGTGGCCCGGACTCTCCAAGATTCTTCAGGACAAGGCCTCGATCCTGCTGGTGGCTCCCAGGTGGCCGAGACAGCCCTCGTTTCCTCTTCTGCTTCAACTGGCGGTGGATCCTCCCCTACCTCTGGGGTTGCATCCCGATTTTCTCTCACAGGAGCAGTGTTCCCTTCTGTACCCCAATCTCAAAACTCTCAATTTGATGGCCTGGAGGCTGCAAGGGTAGTCTGGGCTCCCTGGAGCCTGCCTCAGGAGGTTGAGGAGGTTGTCCTAGCCTCTAGAAAACAGTCCACTAGGAAAACCTATGCTCTCAAATGGAAGCGGTTTTCTGTGTGGTGTCAGCTACGTACAGCAGATCCTTTCTCCTGTACTGTGCCAGTAGTCCTTCAGTACTTACTGCACTTGTCAAATCAAGGTCTTAAATCCAATTCTGTTCAGGTCCACCTCTCAGCTCTAGCAGCTCACCACTCTCTGGTGGAGGGACATTCTCTGTCACCCCTTGGTGTCTCACTGTCTTAGGGGCTTGCTTTTGCTCAAGGCTCCTATCCGTCCTCCTGCCCCTGAGTGGAAGCTGAATGTGGTCTTGCAGCAACTGACTCGCCCACCTTTTGAGCCGATGGCTACTTGTCCACTACGCCTCCTCTCCTGGAAGACACTCTTCCTGATAGCCCTTACCTCGGCTAGGCGAGTAAGCGAACTTCAGGCCCTGGTCTGTGATAGGCCTTACACCAGGATTTATAGGAACAGGGTAGTCCTTAGGACTCATCCATAGTTCCTCCCTAAGGTTGTCTCCTCTTTCCACCTCAACCAGGAGGTGGTTCTTCCAACATTCTTCCCTAGGCCTCATGCAAGCCAGGCTGACGCAGTCCTGCATACCCTGGACTGTAGGAGGGCCTTATCCTTCTACCTTGACCGTACGCAGGGGCATAGAAGGGCTACCCAGCTCTTCATCTCCTTTGACCCCAATAAGTTGGGGTTGGCTGCAGTGGCGTAGCGTGAGTTGTCAGCACCCGGGGCAAGGCAAGTAATTTGCGCCCCCTAACCCGTGGATTTTAGCCACCGGGGAGCTTCTTTGCGCGGGGGAGCCGACCGTGATCCTACCCCGGGAGGGAGCGATCGTCAGCACTGACCTCGCTGAGCCGGAGTCCAGTGAAACGAACAGCACAGCAGCAAGAGCCCGACAAGCATGGTTAAACGCCCAACAGCAGGGAAGAGGAGGAGATCCGGAACCAGAAACTCGCGATGCCGCCCTGCAGCTCCGCCTTCTCGAGCGCACAGGGCGATCCGACCCCAACCCCAGCTTTACATTGAGATTGAGGGGCGACGACGCGATAAACAGTCCCCCTCCCACCCCGCCCGGCAGCTTGTGTGAAATAGCTACCTAGAGGGGGTCAATCGCATCGCCTGCGCTTTGTTGCCAAGGGTTTGCCAAGAACAATGCGACTCCCAGGACTGCGGGCTCGAGGGCTATAGCGCAAACCTCTTTGCAGTGCCACCACCAGATGGCGTACGCGCCAACATGTATCATTAGGGTTACCAACTTTTTCACCGAGAAAAACCCGACACCTGTGGCTCGCCATGCTCCACCCATTCTCCGCCCCTAGTCCCACCCCTGCCCCGCCCCCAGCCCCACCCACAAAAATTACCGAGGATACGTGTAGGCTAACTTCCTTGGTCAGATAATTAAACTGGGAACCCCAAAATCCAAACATGAAATGTACAACATTGGAGAAATAAAACTATAAAGTAATTTCCTCTTGCACTAAACAAAAACGCAAAGATGTTATCAATACACACTTCCCAGACCAAACATATTCCAGCTAATAAATTCAAAATAAAAAGTATTTTTCTACCTTCTGTTTGGGCGTTTTATTTTTCAGTTGCAATTGCTCCAGTCACTTTCTTCTGGTTTCTTCGTGTCTTCTGCAAGCTATCCATTTGTCCTTTCTTCTCTTTTAGATGTTTTCCATTCTCTCTCTATTTCTGCTTTAACATACTGATTGTTTCCCTTTTGCTCTTTCCCCCAATTCTTTCCTTATTCCTTTATCATCCATTTAAATTTCACCCTTCCATTCTCAAGCCCCTCACTCTCCCAATACCCAGCCCATCATAGACTTCTTCCACACAAAATATTTTTTCCCCTCTCCACTCATTCCCCATCTATTCTAGTCCTCCCCCAAAATCAGTTCCCTTATAGTTCTAGACCCACCCAGCATCCACTCCCTTCTAGTCCCATTCTCCCATGCCCCACATCAGCCCATTTCCAGTCCTATTCCAGCTCTTCATAAGCCCATTTCCAGTGCTAGCCTTCACATCACAGGCCATTTCCAGTCCTAGCCCCCCCATCACAGCCCATTTCCAGTCCAAGTCCCCCATCACAGCCTATTTCCAGTCCTAGCCCCCCCATCACATCCCATTTGCAGTCCGAGTCCCCCCGCACCATCACAGCCCATTTGCAGTCCTACCCCCCCCCCCCACCATCACAGTCCATTTGCAGTCCTAGCCCCCCTAATCACAGCCTATTTCCAGTCCAAGTTCCCCCTCCCTCCACCATAGCCCATTTCCAGTCCAAGTCCCCCCCCCCCATAGCCCTTTTCCAGTCCAGGTCCCCCTCCCCATCACAACCCATTTCCTGTCCATGTCCCCCCCCCCCTAGCCCTTTTCCAGTCCAGGTCCCCCTCCCCATCAAAACCCATTTCCAGTCCATGTCCCCCCCCCCCCACATAGCCCTTTTACAGTCCAGGTCCCCTCCCATCACAGCACATTTCTTTCCAGTCCAAGTCCCCCCCCCCCCCAATAGCCCTTTTCCGGTCCAGGTCCTCCCCCCCATCACAACCCATTTCCAGTCAAATTCCCCCCTCCTAGCCCTTTTCCAGTCCAGGCCCCCTCCCCCCAACACCGCCCAGACAGTCCTTGGTCTCTCCCCCCCCCCCAAAACCGCGGCTGTCTGAGGCTTTAGAGGGAGCCGGGGAAGCCTGCGCGAGGCCCCGGCCCCCCGGCGCGAAGAGCCTTTTCCTTCACGCTGGCGGCTGTTCCTGTGAAGCCGCGAATGCTGGGTAAGGTTAAAGGGGCTTGCCGTTAACCATTCACACCAATCGCGGCGTCACAGGAACAGCCGCCAGCGTGAAGGTAAAGGCTCTTCACGCTGGCGGCTGTTCAGAGGGAGTCGGGGCCTTGTGCGGGCTTCCCCGGCTCCCTCTGAAGCCCTCCGGGTTGGGAGAAAAGCCGGCTTTTTTGCTCTGGCCGTTCCCAATCTTGCGGCCAGAGCAAAAAAACCGGCTTTTCAAGGGCCAGTTTTGCCTCTGCGCCGGCAGCCGGCCTGGCCATGGAAAAACCGGCCAGGCCGGCTGAAAACCGGCCAGTTGGCAACCCTATGTATCATAGGGACCTGCCTTTCCCCCTCATCGGCAACAGAGAGCTGCGAGTGCGAGCGCGCCCCCCCCCCCATGTTGCGCCCGGTGCGGCCGGCCCCCCCTGCACCTCCCACGCTACGCCTCTGGTTGGCGGTGTCCAAGCGTACCTTGTCCATCTGGGTAGCTGACTGTATCACCTGGGCTTATAAGGCGGCTGACCTTCCTTTGCAGGGTCGGGTTACGGCCCACCGAGTCAGGGCAATGGCTGCCTCAGTGGCTCATCTCCACTCTGTGCCCTTGGTAGACATTTGCAGGGCTGCAACTTGGTCTTCAAGCCAGACGTTTGCGGCCCATTACTGCCTGGAGAGGGAGTCCCGTAGGGACAGTGCTTTTGGCCAAGCAGTATTCCGGAATCTCTTTGAGGTTTAGGCAACTCCTGCTCTCTGTTGGGCTACCGGTGGAGGTTGTGTCCTTGAAATGCCTTTCTTTGCTGCTGAGACTAGAGGGAGTACTCTTGTTCAGCCTGGGTTCCTTGGTAGCCCAGGGCTAGGGAGTCACCCATATGTGAGGACTGACTTCCTGCTTGGTCCTGGAGAAAGAGTAGTTACTCACCTGTAACAGGTGTTCTCCAGGAGCAGCAGGAATCAGTCCTCACAACCCTCCCTCCTCCCCTTGGAGTTGCAGTTGTACATAGTTTATTTTTCATTTTTTGTGTGCTGTTCTCAGCTATGTCATTTGACTGAGGTAAGATGGCACCTTTAGGCGGGAAGGGAACCGCGCATGCGTGCCTGCATTCCCAAAGGCTTTCATAGAAAGCTGGGGAAATGCTCCGCTGGGGCTTCATCGGCGCCGATGACACCCATATGTGAGGACTGATTCCTGCTGCTCCTGGAGAACACCTGTTACAGGTGAGTAACTACTCTATCCCTCAGCTTGCCACTTCCGTGCTTCTGATACTGTTATGACCTGCGAGGGCTGGGTCTTCCAAACAGACCCAATTCTGAGCATTAAAGTATCGAAAGGGGTTGCTTTAGGGTCTTCCGAAAATAACCAAAGGTGTTTTGTAATCTCAGGGGATAGTAATTCTAATAAAAATGCCTTATGCGTGCTCTCCCCATAATCTTCTGCATTGGGCCAGGACTCCTGCTCATTTAGAACTGCATTTAAAATCCAGGCTCTATATGCAAACTGTTCCAGTGTATCGTTTGGTAGAGGTGAAATAATTTTAAATACTTGCATTGGGGAACAGTGAAATAGTTTTTCAATACCCCTTTTAACCAACTGGTATGGGTGAGTGAGAGGGCCAAATTTATAATACTGTGGCCCCAGAGCCAGATGCATAAGTCTATCAAAGTCTGATTGTTTCCTTCTGTATTTCCCTAGACCCCAGTGAATCAGAATATCAGTGGCCCATTTGCACCATTCATTTAAATTAAAAGGCATAGGGCCCGCTTTCTCAACTATCCTTTTCATGTCCCAATCTTTTAATGAGTCCTGCAGCATCACTTTAACTGGTGCTCTGAGTTCGGTACTGGTGCCAGGTCTGAGTCATCCGAATTATCCTCCTGACACAGGTCCTGGTTATTGCTCTGTTCTGGCTGAGATAAACTATTAGGATTTTCTTCCTCTGTGCTGTCTGATTCATCTTTATTTTTTCCATTCCTAAGCCCTGCTATACATACTTCTGTGTTCTTTTGTTTATAGGGTGTGTCATAGGCAGGGGGGGGCTGAGGGAGAAATGGTTGTTGGCCAGGGCTTATATTTCTTTTGTCTTTCAGAGGCCAATTCATCCTTAACGTGCCTCAATTCAAGTTTAAGTGCTTCTAATTGCTCACTAACAGTTATAAAGGAGTTTGTGGCTTGTATCACTTGAGCACGTTGCATGGAAATGCAAATTTGTGCCTCCTTCAGGTCTTTGGTTAATTGTGTACACTGAGTAGTCAGTTCAGTATTGTCCTGTTTCATGCTAATGAGCCCCCTGCACATGCCTTGGATTAAAAAGGCATTTTCTTTTATTTGTTTTCTTTTTGAATTCTTGATAATGGTTTAACATTTGTCTTTGAATATTATACCATGATGCCTCAGGGAATTCCCCTTCAAAGGGACCACCTTTTCTCTTACAGTATGTCATTACAATTTCTTTCAGTTCCTTAAAATCAAAGGCCTCCATATTTGAGACTGCAGAAAGACTGTAGTTGGTACAGGGGCCTACGCTTATTATGTTTTTATTTGTTTTTTTGCGACTATCTCAATGTGCAACCTTGGAAGGAGGAATGCTCACTTTTATTAAGAAGTGAGACTTAGAATTATAGTTGGAATGGCATAAATTGTATGGGTGTTCAGTAGTGAGTACTGGCATAAAGACCACGCCTTAAAATTATACCTGAATAAAAAGTGCTTACCACTTTTTAACAGGGTGGAAGTTTAGGGTGAAATTATAGTAAGAAGGTTGTTAGGAGATTAACAGAATGGTTAGATACTGTATCAGTTGCAGCAAACTTTAAGCCTGCCCTCACCAAGATACATACTGGCAGGAGACTGAGAAATAAAAGGCAGAGGGACAGGAGGTAAAGTAGTGTTACCAGGAAAGATGTGTATTGTATTCAATGAGGGACTGTTTAACTGTGTACCACTTCCCAAACAAAGCTGGACTATCACTCTGTCTTTTCTTAGCCGCTCAAATACTCTAGAAAATTCTGTGCCTTGTACTGAACCTTTTGCAAGCTTATATATAAAAATAAGAAACTTGCAAGCCACCCTATGTAATGTCACTAGGTGTAGGTAATATTAACATCCAGGATTATTACAGAGCCTTTTGACAATGGAAATCTCACCTTGTCTAAACCCACAAAACAAAGATATCACTGGAATATTTCACAAAATAGTGTCACTCTGCCTGTCTACAGAGTCTTTTCACTGACGTGTCATCCAGCCTGTAACCAAAATTGTAAATGGTCACAAGGGCTTTTGATTTTCCTGTCGCACCCTGTCTGAAATCCACTTTAATGTTTAAAACAAAATTGCTACTTACCAGCTGGAGATCCGCTGCGAAATCCCAGACGAGCCCCCATAAAATGTAACCTTTCGCCGCTTCCTACATTCGGTTACACTCCTGTTGGTCCTGGGTCCACTTTGCAGAGGCAGTAGGGTTTGTAGCACAATAAGACAACCAAACTGGTGTGGCTTGGAAAAAGGTTTTTATATAGAATTAGGCTTATTACATAGATACAGAACAGAGGTATAAGGTTGTTACAGAACTGCTTCAGTGTATACGAATGACTCTGTGTGTGGGTGCATGTGTGTGTGAGAGAGAGGGGGGGGGGAAATAAGTGTGTGTCAGAGCCCCATAGAAAGAAATGTCCGATGAATAGGGAGAGAGAGAGAGAACAAGGGGGGAGGGTAAAAAGAAGTGTGTGTCAGAGCCTCATAGTAAGAAGTGTCCGATGAATAGAGAGAGAGAACAAGGGGGGGGGGGGGGTAAAGAGAAGTGTGTGCCAGAGTCTCATAGTAAGAAGTGTCCGATGACTAAGGAGAGAGAGAGAGATTTTTGTCGTCCTCTGTATTTATAGTGAAATTCTCCTCCTCCAGCACCTCCCTTTGTCATACTTTGGTCTGTTTGAGGTCTGTTATCACTTGATTAGCAAGGAGGGGCTGTTGTCTTGCAGACTAATCTCATCAGGCATACTAAGCCCATCAAGTCTGGAGACGTCCTATCTGACATCAGGGGGTCAGAGCTGCAGGCCAAGGTCTGGGAAAAGCCATGACACCTATGCTAGGCATAATGTCATGCTGCTGTATGCTGACAGGAGGCTTCTGAGGAATTGACCTCTGGAGACCTACCGATTCCATGTTCTGGAATGGTGGCTCAGTGCCCCATGGGCGATTCAACCCAGACATCAGCCATCTCCCTAGACCAGCACATGCTGGCTCATGAGAGAAGTTTGACTAAACTCCTGGCAGCCTTGCTACTGATATTATTGAGAGCTCCAGGAGTGCAGGCTTTGGCAACGAGCCTACAACCAGGTGCATCAACCCCTGTGGCCAGCTCTTGAACCAACATCATTGGAACCCTTGAAGCCGATGCTTTCATTGGAACCATCTGATACTCCCGGTACTCAGCAGGCTCAAACAGCCATGGTTTTCGATTCAGATGCCTCTGAGCATTGGTATAGGAATCGACCTTCGACATCCATGAAGCATCGAGGTCAAACACAAGACTGCCAATACTTCGACTTCTACCAAACTCTGAATCCAGCTCTTCAGAATCTGATGCTGGATCACCTGATTCCTGAGAACTTCCAGACATCCCTTCGGATCCTTCACTGCCTCAAGAACGGCATCTGTCCGCACAGATGATATGTCCTTTCAGGACTTAGATCATGACATGGCAGCAGGGCTTGCCATCACAGTAGCCTTTGAAAAGGAACAGAAGGCAAAGGAATTGGAGATACTCGAATACTCTCCCAAGTCCAAAGAGGCAGCTACATTACCGGTGCATTAGATCCTGCAGGATCTTATGCTCCGCATGTAGAAGGCCCCGCTAACATTTCCACCTGTCAACAAAAGACTCAATACCTTGTACCAGAGTGCTCAGGCTTCCAAAAACCTCAGCTTCCCCACCACTCAATGGTAGTGGAATCTGCAATGTGCCGAATAAAGAGTTCAAAAAATCATTCATCCATGTCTCTTGGTAGAGACTCTAGGACACTTGATGCCTTTGGGCTTCAGTGCTTCCAGGCATGCATGTTAGCTTCCAGATTCAACTCGAACATGCTGTGTATATGGGCATGTTTCTAAAGGATGTCACCAGAGATCTGGAGACTTTCACCCCCTAGCCTCCTGAGGATAAGTGGAGAGCATTCCAGACTCTCATCAAGCAAGGCCAAAATACTTCTAAGTTTATCACCAGGGCCTTTTTTTGATGCCTTTGAATCAACAAGCAGAGCTGCGGCAGTCTGCATTGGGCTCATAGAATGACCTAGTTACAGGCATCAGATCTCGAGCAATGGATCCAGGACAAACTGGCTAACATCCCATGTACTGGAGAAAACCTTTTTGGAAAAGATTGGAGGGAAAAGGCCAGAGAGATTGAGACTGTGATCTAACCCTAAAACGTCTTTCCAGGAAAATGGCTGACCCCTTCAAAAGGAAGGCTCTTCCCAAGAAATCTCTCTAGGCCTAAAAGAGATGCTATCCTTCTTACCTGCCTTCTACTGCCTATCTGCCTCAGCATCTACAGCAGAGACAGTAGGATCCTCACCAACCCAAGAAGCCCAAGGCTCCTAAGCCTCAACCAACTGCACAGGCACATCTTGCGCCTGGTTTTTGACTCCTTCGTAGAGTGCATTGTTGTTCTGCCTCTGGAAGGTCCCCAGCCCTTCCACATAGAAGGCAGGCTCTGTCACTATGCCCACAGGTAGCACCTCATAACATCAGAGCACTGAACACTCCATATTGCCCAAAGGGGTTATCAGCTTCACTTCAAAACCTAACCACCCACCAGCTTCACAAGGGATTATCCCATCCATCCCCTTCAAAGCACTTTCTTAAATGAAGAAGTGATCACCCTGTTGTCCCAGGGTGCCATAAAAAGAGTTCCTCCTCCCCAAGAAAGGATGGGCTTCTACCGTCTATATTTTCTCATTCCAAAGAAAACAGGAGGATTTCAGGCCTAACTTGGATCTCAGAGACCTAAAGAAGTTCCTGGTCTGAGAAAAATTTAGAATGATTTCTCTAGGAACTTTTTCCATACCTCCCAGAGACATGATTGGTTATCTTCTCTAGACCTAAAAGAGGCATACACGCATTTACTGATCCATCCCTTGCACAGACAGTATCTGCGCTTCATGTTTCAAGGAAACCAATACCGGGTTCTCCAACTTAGTGTTAGTCTCTGCTCCAAGAGTCTTCACAAAATGTATGTTCCTTATTGTCCCTCCAGTCCAGTCCTGCACCTCTGGGTAGTGCACCCAGCAGTTTGAAGACTGAGCACCGGGCCGGCCCGTCCATTGAGCAAGAATGTTTTTTGCACAGGGCCCCTCGTTTCAGGGGGCCCCGCGCAAAAATCATCTTGCATCCCAAAGTTTTAAAAAATCATAAACCGGCTGCTGCCGTGGCAGCGGCAGAATGGAGAATCCCTCGGGGCCCATTTACAGTCCTTACCACCCCCCCCCCCCATCAGCCCAGCTAAGTTTAAAAGAAAAAAACCCCAGAAACCGGCTGCTGCTGCCGCTGCCGCCGTGGCAGCGGCAGAATGCAGAATCCCGCGGGGCCCCCCTGTCCTGCAGTCTTCTATGCGACCTCCGTCGGCTGTCAGAGCTGCGCGAAGAGAGAGAGCTTCTCCTCTCGCAGCTCTGTTAATCACGCCGCGGGGCTGATGGGCAATCCCCTCAGCCCCGCGGCGGGATTAACAGAGCCCCGAGAAAGGGAAACTCTCCCTTCGCGCGGCTCTGAAAAGCCCGCGCTGAGGCTGCATAGAAGACAGCAAGACAGGGGGGCCCTGCGGGATTCTCCATTCTGCCGCTGCCACAGCGGCAGCAGCAGCCGGTTTGTTTGTTTGTTTTTTTAACTTAGCTGGGCTGATGGGGGGGGGGGTGGTAAGGACTGTAAATGGGCTGATGGGGAGGGAGGGAGGGGGGGTAAGGACTGTAAATGGGCTGATGGGGAGGGAGGGAGGGAGGGAGGGAGGGGGTAAGGACTGTAAATGGGCTGATGGGGGGGGAAGGGAGGGGGTAAGGACTGTAAATGGGCTGATGGGGAGGGTTAGGACTGGTAATGGGCTATAGGGGGTTCGGACTGGAAGTGGGCTGATGTGGGGGGTTAAAACTGGGAATGGGCTATGGGGGGTTAGGACAGGTAATAGACTATGGAGGGGCTAAGACTGGAAATGGGCTGATGGGGGAAGTTATAACAGGTAATGGGCTATGGGGGGCTACGACTACAAGTGGGCTGATGGGGGGATTAGGACTGGAAACGGGCTATGGGGCGGTGGGCTAAGACTGGAAATGGGCTGATGGGGGTGTTAGGACTGGTAATGGGCTGTGGGGGGCATTAGGACTGGTAATGGGCTATGGGGGGTTACAACAGGTAATGGGCTATGGGGAGGTACGACTACAAGTGGGCTGATGGGGGGATTAGGACTGGAAATGGGCTATGGGGGGGTTAGGACAGGTAATGGGCTGATGGGGGTTACAACAGGTAATGGGCTATGGGGAGGTACGACTACAAGTGGGCTGATGGGGGGATTAGGACTGGAAATGGGCTATGGGGGGGTTAGGACAGGTAATGGGCTGATGGGGGTTACAACAGGTAATGGGCTATGGGGGGGCTAAGACTACAAGTAGGCTGATAGGGGGTTAGGACTGGTAATGGGCTGTGGGGGGCGTTAGGACTGGTAATGGGCTGGGGGGGTTAGGACTGGTACTGGGCTATGGGGGGGTTACAACAGGTAATGGGCTATGGGGAGCTACGACTACAAGTGGGCTGATGGGGGGATTAGGACTGGAAATGGGCTATGGGGGGGTTAGGACAGGTAATGGGCTGAGGGGGGGGTTACAACAGGTAATGGGCTATGGGGAGCTACGACTACAAGTGGGCTGATGGGATTAGGACTGGAAATGGGCTATGGGGGGGTTAGGACTGGTAATGGGTTGATCGGGGGGGTAAGACTGAAAATGGGCTGATGGGAGGGTAAGGACTGGAAGTGGGCTGATGGGGGGGTTAGGACTGGTAATGGGCTATAGGGGGTTCGGACTGGAAGTGGGCTGATGGGGGGGTTAGGACTGGTAATGGTCTATAGGGGGTTCGGACTGGAAGTGGGCTGATGGGGGAGCTAGGACTGGTAATGGGATGGGGGGTTGCTAGGACTGGAAATGGGCTGAGTGGAAGGGGGGCTTGAACGGCAAATAGCTGATGGGGACAGGGGCTTGGAATGGAAATGGGCTGAGTGGAAAGGGGGCTTGAACTGCAAATAGCTGATGGGGAGTGGGGCTTGGAATGGAAATGGGCTGTGAGGAGAGGGAGCTAGGACTGGAAATGGGCTGAGGGGGGGGGGGCTAGGACAGGAAATGGGCTGATGGAGGGGCCAGGATAGGACTAGAAATGGGCTGTTGGGGGTGCTAAGGTTGGAAATGGGCTGTGGTGAGGGCTTGAATTGAAATGGACTCATGGAGGGGCTAGAACTGGAAGTAGGCTCATGGGGGGCTTGGATTGGAAATGGGCTGAGTGGAGGGGAGCTAGGATTTGACATGGGCTGATGGTGGGGCTAGGAAAGGAATAGAAATGAGCTGATGGGGGGCTGGGATTGGAAATGAGCTGATGGATGAACTGATAGGACTGGAAATGGGCTGATGAGGGGCTGGGATTGGAAATGAACTGATGGATGGACTCGGATAGGACTGGAAATGGATGGGGGAGCTAGGACTGGAAATGGGTTGATGGTGGGGCTAGGATAGGATTGGAAATGGGCTGATGGGGGACTAGGACTGGAAATGGGCTGATGCAGGGACAAGAAGGGAGCAGATGCTGGGTGGGGCTGGAACTAGAAAGGAGCTGATGTTGGGGGAGGATTAGAATGGGATGGAGCTGGGAGAGTGAAATGGAAAGGGAAAAATATTTTGCGTGGGAGGGAAGACAAATCTACAATTGGCTGGATATTGGGAGAGTAAGTGGGGATTGAGGATGGAGGGATAAAATTTGAGTGGATGAAATAGGAATGAGGAAAGAGCAAAAGGAGAAAGATTAGTATGTTAAAGCAGATGTAGAGAGAGAATGGAAAAAAAAAACAAGACAGAAGAAAGGACAAATGGACAGCAGATGGAGAGTTAGCAGAAGACACGAAGAAACCAGAAGAAAGTGGCTGGAACAATTGCAACTGAAAAAAAAATGCACAAACGGTAGAAAGATATCTCTTTATTTTGAATTTATTAACTGGAATATGTCAGCTCTGGGAAATGTGCATCATTAATTTTTGCGCTTTGTTTAGTACAAGAGGAAATTAATTTATAGTTTTATTTCTACAGTGTTGTTGTATATTCCAAGTTTGGCTTTTGGGGTTCCCAGTTTAATTATTGTCTTCCTGTTTCTAAATTGTGATTCCTTGTTTGGTGATGGTCTATGTTCTGCATGTGTAACTGAGCTGAGGTATTCTGTTTATGTAATTCCTATTTGACATTGCCACTTGTTCTTTCCCCAGTAGGTCATGTATTATTGTTCTCTGAAATGTATTGGTTTAATATTTGCAGTGTTGCCTTTTGATAGTTAGGGTATGGTGCTTTGTGAGTCCTGGTAGTGCTGTTAGGATACGGCGGGTTTGCTATGGGTTCTAAATGGGCAGTGTTTGTAGTAGTTCCTAATGTGCCTGGCGGTTGGTACTGGAGTATAGTAATGTAGAAACCTTTTAGTCTTTCTTTATCCATATACTCATTAAGAGGCATGTTTACTAAAAGTTAGTGTATGGTAACATTATGCAAATATTTATGCAAATGAGGCACCTTATGCAAATGAGGCCCCGCACCGAGTCTCCGCACATGGCCCCGCACCCCCCTTGGGCCGCCCCTGACTGAGCATGTCATCTTTTGATGACTCCGGTATTAATACAGCAGGAACCGCCCACTAGCTCCAGTATGCTCAGTCTCCAAGCAGCTGGAGGAGGTGGTGAGCCAGGGTGCTGGACTCACTGAAGGAACAACTAAGGAGGGCTAATTTAGGTGGTTAGATTGATTAGTGTAGTGGTTATCCTTTTGTTTTTTTTAGCCTCAGTCTCCATAAAAAAAAAAAGAAACAGAAGACGAAAGAACTACAGGAGAAAAGGAGGACCCCCTTCCCCTCCCCTCCCTCTGCTCATGGGGTGAGTGTGGTGGCTTTCTGGAGGTTTTTAGCGACTCCTGATCCCTGTTTGGGTGAGGAGCCTCATTTCCAGCAAAGGCATCAGTGCAGAGCTGCAAGCTTCCCTGGAGACCCTTCCCCCTCTAGTGCTGAAGCTGCGATCGGCTGAGTACAAGGCAGGAAAGGAGACAGGAGCTGCTCGTCGCAAAGACACTGGGTAGAGCTGCTCCCTGTAGCAACTTTGGGCTGTGAGCAAGTAATTGGGAGCATTGCTGTGTTTTTTGAAGGTTTTCAGGGCAGCAGCTCCGATACAGAGGCGTAGCTATGTGACAGTTGCAGAGCAGGAGTTTGGTGGGCGGGCCTTCCAGTCTCCTGCTCCTGCTTGGCGTGTTTTTCAGCTGCTCACCTAGTGCTGCCTTCGGCTCTGGTTTCTGCCACCCCGGGGGAGGCTTAGCTGTTTTCTTGGGGGGTAGCTAGTGTATTTGTTGTATTCTTCTGCTTACAAAAAAAGTGTAGAAGAAGAAGGTCCAAACCTCCTCCCCCCCCCCGTCTTGCCCTTTATCCAGGGCTTGTTGAGTGGGTGGTAGGGTATCAGGCAGGGGATATATATTTTAAAAAAGAAAAAAAAAAGGAAGAGCACGGAAAACAGAGAATAAAAAAGACAAGGCTGTGGAGGGAGCAGGGACGTCTAAAAGGTTTCTGCTGCCCTAGGTAGAAATCCCGGCCGTGCTGCCCCTCTCCCAAGCCGTGCTGCCCCTCTCCACCCTGTGTTGAGTCCCACTGCTGCAGATTTCGGTGGCAGGGTCGATGGGGGGGGGGCATGGCTCAGTGGCAGACCATGTGCTTCTGCACACTACTACTACTACTACTAAGTATTTGTATAGCACTACAAGACGTACGCAGCACTGCACAGACACATGTGCACCCTTTCTTCTGATATTTATTATTTTTAAGAAGACCTTTGTCCCTTGTTTTTGAAAGGTCCTCAGGCTTATCCATTCCCAGCAATATAAATCCAGGGTGATGATGTGCTGATTCATATGAAAATTGGTTTACTTCTTGTTAGACATATTTCCACTGTGACTTGTTCTTATAATACAATTAGGTAACATTCAGAATGTGAAAACGACATAACTCAAGGCAGTAGTAAATAAAATCTATCAGATTATAAAAATGACAAAGTAAATCCATCAACCATTATGTTTGCATTTCATACTAGTTAGCATTTATAAGTAGCTCAACAAAACTAAATTAAACACAATATTAAAACAATACACCTCCCCCTTATACGAGGTGTGACAAAAAAGAAATGACTGTCTCATAAATGTTTTATTACAAAATCTACAGAGAAATTTCGCATTGTCCCCTTAAAAGTAATCTCCCCCCCCCCCCCCCCGAGTTAATGCACTTCTGCATTTGCTTCTGCCACGTACGGAAGCACTCGGTAAAGTCCTCCTCAGTGAGGTCCCTCAGCTCGCTCATCACATTGGCCTTGATGTCTTCTACAGAGGCGAAATGAGTTCCTTTGAGCACAGTCTTCAGCCCAAGGAAGAGCCAGAAGTTGCACTGTATAAGATCTGGGGAATAAGAAGGGTGGTTGAGAGCTGGGATCTGTTTGTTGGCCAAGAACTGCCTCACACTGGGTGCGGTGTGTGCGGTTGTGGTGGAGCAGCCACGACTTCTCTCCACAGAGCCCGCCTGCTGCGCCGAACCAGGTCACGGAGGCGATTGAGGACCTGCTGGTAGAAGTGCTGGTTGACTGTCTGACCCTCAGGCACAAACTCATGATGGACCACTCCCTTCTGGTCGAAGAATGCGATCAGCATGACCTTGATCCTTGATTTGGACATGCGCGCCTTCTTGGGTCTGGATGACAGTCGAGTCTTCCACTGCAGGCTCTGTCTCTTGCTTTCAGGGTTGTACTGGAAGACCCATGTCTCGTCTTGGAGACGCTCAGTTGGGCCCTTCTCCAAGGTAACCAGAAATTTCAAGTTGATTCTTTGCTCCATATTTCTGCCACCTCAAGTTGTGTGACAAAGTGATGGAGCAGTGTGCTACAAAAAAAACCTGAAAAAGAAAAACAGAGAGAGATGAAAAATATTATAGCAGAATAGTGGTGAGATGTTGCACAACACAGTGACATAAGCGGTTAGCCAATTGGCATTGAGTCACGAGCGTGGCTGCCACAGTCTCGTTTCTCTATTGTCACACCATGTAAACTCTGTTAAGGGCAGACAATGAACATAAAATAATAATCCCTTCTAGTATATTGAATAATGATCAAGGCAACATAAATTAGGCATCAAACAAAAATTCCTGTCCCCCTATAATTTTTAGTTTACGGTTTGTAATTTTTGTTGATATTTTAATTTCTGTGTATTTTGGCAACAAATGCAAAATTCTTTCTGACAAATTATCTGAATCTATTGCTCTGGTACTCAGTCCAGTATAAAAGCTATCAGTTTTGCCTTTGTGTTTTTATACTATTCACTGTTTGCTGCCATCCCAAGATGCAAACATCCTCAGAAAACGTATCGTGCAAATATAGGCTTCATTGTAAATGGTTGGGAAAGATGCTTATGGAACCATCAGCAGAGGGAGCATTATCTGTCAGAATTATAGATTTAAGTGATTTGTAAGAAGCAATTTGGAGTGGACAGCAATGTGTTCCAATATTTTTTATGGAGATTGGTTTTTTTCTACCTTCAGAAATCAGGTTTGAGTCAGTCACATAAGTGAGTAGCATCTGGCAATGCTGGGTCTGAACTGCTCTTCCAGAGAACTTTATACTACAGTTTTGAGCATGTGCAGCCCTTCCCGTGCACAATGATGTCTTCAGCTGCTCAGTTTTGTTTGTTCTGCAAATGAATGTGTGACAAAACTCCCAAATTACCTTTCTCTTAAGTTTTTTTCTTTTAATATTCATTGAAGTCATTCATCGTCTTTTTTTAATTATATTTCCTTTCTTTCTGCTCTGAACACTTACTTTTTATTTTAAGTGTTGAATTTTTTGCCTTTTCTGCAATGTTGTCAAAGCTTCCACAGAGATGGCCTTTATCCAGTTTGCTTCACCTGTTTGGGACCTGACCATGATCTGGAATCGTGTAATTTTGTATAGTCATGGTTATAGCATATCGTAGTGAAGAAGTGGCTGCTCTTTGTCATGAGACAGGCATTTATTTTATTTATATTTCTAAGTTTCATACAATCATACAAGCAATACAACTTGCAACAGAAAGTTCAAAGTAATAAATACATGCCATAAGCAATATATATTCAGCATCTCTACCTCTAGCCCACTAAGAGAGGATACAAAACAAATATAAGGCAATAAAACAACGATATTCTACAGGGAAAGAGAACTTCTCTCTCCAGCCAATATTCCCATATCATGGAACAAGGGAATCTCCTTGTCTCCTTCCAGGAAGCTTGCATTCAATAAGGAAATCAATTGTGTTGGGTAATAAAAAAAAAATATAGGAATTATCTTGCAACTTAACTAGGCACTTGCAGGGGTACTTAAGAAAAACTTGACCCCCCCCCCCCCCCAAGCTGCAGAACCTGAGGCCACAGGAGTGAAAACACTCTCCTATGGCTTTGGGTATCCTTAGCCATGTCTGGAAAAATTTGAATCATTTTGCTTCCTAAAAAGCATCTTAAGAAGTTACACTCTGTCAGAAATCAAGGCAACATATGTTGCTGGAGACACCACCTCTTAGTCAGACGCTTCCAACATAGCAGTAACATTGAGCATATCACTACCTGTGGCCAAACAATTTATACGGCCCCTATTACCTTATGCCAATTGGCAGATAATAAATTTTTGCAATAGGTGGACAAGAATCAGCAGAAATGCCCAACACTTCAGCCAAATATGTCTTAGACATCTCTTTAGCAGAGATATTCAGGACAGGAGGAAAATTTACTAGCTGTAAGTTAGCTAATCTGGAATGATTGTCCAGCACCTGTAGTCGTGCCTTAATGTTAGTAACATCTCTTGTAAATGCTTCAGAATGTGTGTCCAAAAGATCAACATGCTGTGATAAATCTCCAAGAGAAGTTTTAAGTGTTTCATTCT
Organism: Ichthyophis bannanicus; assembly: GCA_033557465.1. NCBI lineage: Eukaryota > Metazoa > Chordata > Amphibia > Gymnophiona > Ichthyophiidae > Ichthyophis > Ichthyophis bannanicus. The sequence goes on from CM066033.1 coordinate 555,472,082, forward strand.
GACCGGCATTTTCCAAGGTTGCCTCAGAAGTATGTTGTACCTGGACTTGAATTGCCTGCACTTGTGAAGTAATAGTCTCATCAAGCTGTTTTATTGCAGTCCATATGGATTCCAATGTGAACTACTCTGGGCAATTCAACATGAAAAAAACATCAAAAGTACTCCTTGCAGCAGTCCCAGCCATAGTTGCAGTCTTGAGGAACCTGGGGTTAGCGACGCCAATACCAACTGTCTGCTGAAAAGAGTTCCTACTCTCGGGCAGCAGTTGCAGCAAAGGTTCAACCAGCAGGGGTCTACCTCCACCCAATTCTAGTTCCAGCGAAGCCTCCAGTGGGGGAGAAGGAACACCAACAACAGGAAGCTCAGATTCCCCCAGCACACCAGCACTTGGATCTATAAACCACTGCTTCTGAGGTTTCTATGCATCAGGCTGCGTGAGGTCAACGCTTGAGAGACCCTGAGCCCTCCAGCTTCAGATGCCTCTCAGCCGAACAAAATGCCCCCACTGGCTGTTGCTCCCGGTGCACCAGATAAGGCTCAATCAAACCTGCTGCAATCGGGGTCTAGGTAAGCTGGCATGTCTGGGGCAATCTCCCCAGCTTCCCCTTTTCTTCCCCATTAGAGCCAGAGCAACAAGAGAAGTCAACTGCCATCTTGGATCCCCCTCCTCCCTTCGCTCGAGACAGGCATTGATAATGCAGTAGTTCAGCTGACATCCCAAATTGCGCTGAAATCATTGAATGATGCACATGTTGTGTCTGTGCAATTTGACTCTGATACCTCTTATCTCCAGGAACAAGCAGGAATGAGTCTTCACATATGGGTACGTCGGTACCGATGGAGCCTGCACGGGAATGCTCCCCAGCATCCAATCAGAAAGCTTTTGGGAGCATCCCTCGTGCCTGCGCGGTGACTTCCCGCCTTTCCCACTGCCTCTCTTCAGTTTTCGTTTTTCCACGGAGCCAACAGGACGTCGTCCTGTCACCGCAGAAACGTTTTTCTTTAAAAATCCTTATTTTCTTATTTTCTTGTGGTCGCGGCTGTTTTTCCCGCCGATACCGGTACCGCCGGTGCTTTATTATTTTCTTTTTCAAACTTAGAGAAATATTTCTCCTCAGTTTTTTGTTTAACTTTTTTAGGCCTACCAGGCCTTTTCCAACATGGAGCCGCCTTCTCCTAAGAAGTGCCTTCACTGTGGAAAATTACTTTTCTTTTTAGACTCCACTGCTTGGTGTCTAACCTGTTTGGGTCCTGACCCTTTTTCCCCTGATACCTCAGGCTATTTTATTGGGAGAAGACCTTCCCTTTTTCGAGTTTCCCTCGATGCCGCGTTTGTCCTCCTGAGGTGAGGACGCCGGTTTATTCTTCTCTCCAGGATCAGGTAACCCACAAACAGTCTGTTAAGACTAGCCAATTCTTGAAGGGTAAGTCTCATGCCCAGCATGATGACGGCTCCGGCCTTACCCTCAAGACCTCATTGGCAATAAAACCTCGGCGGGAGTCTTCGGGCTCCAAAGCATTTACGGGGTTTCAGGTTGTTCCTGGGGCTCACCCCTCACAGAACATACCTGAGCCGTGCCAGGGGGTGGCATCCGCTTCGAGCGGTACCGATAACCCGGCATCGGTGTCGAGTGCTGCACTCTTCACCAGGGATCGTCATCGAGCATCCTCGCTACCTTTGGGTCCGAGCGATATGACTCAAATTGACTTTCCTGCATGTGAGCCGTGTTTGGAGGTGGTATCCGCTTCGAGCGGTACCAATCCCCCGGCATCAGCACTGGTGTCGAGTGTTCCACTCTTCACCTGGGATCGTCATCTGGTATCCTCGGTACCTTCGGGGCCGATCGATACGACCCAGATTGGCTTTCCTATATCCCAGCCATGCTCGGGGTTGGTACCGGCTTCGAGCGGTACCGATACCCCGACATCGGCGCCGGGATCGAGAGTTCCTCCCTTCACTGGGCATCGTTTTCGGACGTCCTCGCTACCTTCGGTACCGCTCGATGCGACTCCGATTAACCTTCCTGTATCGGCATCGCCGATACCACAAACAACGTCGGTACTTTCTAGACATGTATCGATGGACTCGCTCGCTTCGATGCCGAGTCTGGAATCGATATCCAGTCTAGATGATTTGATACCGACGCGCTTTGGAATCGATCCATATCGTTTCCGGCTTCGCAGTACCGAGGATATTCATCAAGGCTCTTGGCTTACCTCGGTACCGCTTCAGCAGCCCCCGAATACTGCTTCGATGACATTATTGTCCCCGATACCGGTGTCGGAGTCGATTCCTGCAGTTCCATCGGTGCCATCGATCCTTCCGATGCCTAGTTTGGAATCGATACCAGGCACTCACGATGCAGTACTAACTGCTTCAAATCAGAACTCTCAGGATCACTGTCCATCGAGCAGGATTCTTTTTCTGCACCAGTCCACTATCTCTTCTGGTGCTCAAGCTGCTCCTTCAACCTCAGCTTGCCCAGGATTAGTTCCTATTGGAAATCCTTCTTTTCAGGAGTTCCTCCTTGACATGGCAACCTTTCTTGCCATTCCTATTCCTTGTTTTTCTCTTGACCAAGATCCTGTAGAAAAGGAAAATATGATGCTTCCTTTACATCATTCTTTACAGGATCTTCTTCTGAGGATATGGGAATCACCTTTGAGGGTTCCCTTGCCTTCTACAGCCATGGACATTCTGTATCAGGTACCTCCCTCTCCAGGGTTTCAGAAAAACCAACTTCCACATCATTCCATGGTAGTGGAATCAGCATTGAGGAAGGTAAGAAGTAAGAAGAAGCATTCTTCTTATCCGCCAGGTCGTGCATCTAAAGCACTTGATGCCTTTGGACGTCAAACCTTCCAAACTTCTATGCTGGCTTCAAGAATTATTTCATATATTTTCTATGAGTCTGACACTTCAGGAGGTCACAGAGAAATTATCTTTCTTGTCTCCTTTTCTGTCAGATCCTAAAGCCTCTGACTATTCCTTGCTTCTTAATCATAGCAGGAATATCTCTTGGTTCCTTTCTCGTGCTTCTCTAGACTCTTTTGAGTCTGTCAGCAGATCCTCTGCTATTGCCATTGGAGCACGTCGTACAGCCTGGCTACAAGCTTCTGACTTGAGCAGATGGGCACAACATACACTGGGTAATTCTCCTTGTACTGGAGAAAATATCTTCAATAAAGAGGCTTTACGTCAGGTTGCTCATTGCTCCACTGACTTTCCTAGTTCTGGATACCGTCCTAAGCCTTCTTTTTCCCCAGGACGTAGGAAATGTCCTACCAAACCTTCTTTCCCTAAGAAAAGAAAGTTTCACCCTTCTTCTGCCCATCCTCTTGATGTACCTAAGCAAGGGACATCTCATCCTAGTCTGAAGTCTCCAGACTCTAACCAGGCTAATCATAGCCAGCAACCATAGGTTCCTGTATGTTGCAATTCTACAGTTAACTTCTTACCAGAAGTTATTCTTCAAACTCTACACTGGTTTTTCTTTTCAGTATGCTAAGCTGTTAGGATATTTTTGTCCATGGGTTACAGAATTCTCCCTTTCTTTTTATCATAAAGGGAGATTACAATTATCCCATGATAGTTTTCTGTCCCCACATGGACATTTTTTCCTTCAGCTGACTTACCATATGATACGTCACCTACCAACCCCCACTCTTCCAGGGTTTCCCCTGCTCGAGTTGGTACCATACTGAAACACTTCTCTTCTTTCCAGTGTAGATTTTCTACTATCCTTCAATGCATGCTCTGAGCAACTCATCAGACAGGGACGGAAATATCCCCGCTCCCTCTGTCTGTTTTTCTCCCTGTTTTTATACAGGGAGATCCCCTTTTTTCTTTGTTCAGTTGCTGCACATACAGAAGTTCCAGTGCTTACTTTAAAGTTTCTTGCAAGCTACTTTCATTATCTTGCATAATACTACTCATTGCAGGTTATCTTCTTCTAGCCATATCCTTGCCTAGGATGTGGCAGCACTTCTGACTGCTGTCAGTTATCCCATAATTTTCCTGCACAATGCTCTCTGCAATCTTCAGAGAAGCTTTCTACTATGGGCCCTTGCTATAGAGCATTGAACTTGTCTCTGAGGGTTTTCCATATAATAGAAAAAGCTTATATAGTCATTCCATGGCTATGTAGGTTCTTTCTACCCTCTTGTCTCCTCTTGTGATACAGAAGACAAGCTTTTTCTGCGTGAATGTCCATGGAGTTCCCAATCTGGCAGGAATTTACCCATTTTTTCCTTGCAGCTTGGTATTTTTTCTACTCCACTTGGACAACGCATACTCTTTTACTATACATGATACCTCTGAGTCCCTTAACTGGGTCATGCAGGTATCTTAGTCCATGCGTTTCCTTGTCCTTTGGACATGTCAGAGTCCTCCAGTACTCCTGACATGCTCTTACCAGACTGCTATTATCCTCTGTTTTTCACGCAACCATACTGGTTATCCACTAAAATGCATTCCTGCACCACGGAAATAGATTCTCTATATATCTTCAGGTGGTTTTTTACCCCCTTATTAGATGAATCTTTTCCCTTCACATTCCCCATGTGAATACTTTGGTGGGGCTCCGTTGCAGGCATATATCCTCAGACTTATAACCATACATATTTTTATAATCTGTGTGGACATAAGCCATGCCCATCTATATCTATATATATAGATATATTCTATATATATAGATATATCTCACATATTGGACATATCCACACATATATATATATATAGATAGATATGTATGTATCTTCATGTTTATATATAGATATATATATATATATATATATATATATAAAAATATCTACGTACCTATTGGGAGATGTCCATAGGACGCTAAGTATTACCTTCTACCTCCCTAACTGTCTGTGCTATAAAGCTTTTACCCTCTTAAGGGTCCAGACAGTCAACTTGCCTTTTTTCATATGGCTCAGTAACTGGGAGCGGTTATACACACAATTGCTGCTGTGACGTTAACAGCTTCTATTTTTGTTATATATCTCCCTATCTATGAAGTATCAAACTTCTATGTCTTCCCAGCTCTTACCAGCTAGGAAAGACAGTGTACATCTTCTGTTTTCCTTGGGAATAGGGGTTTTTTCCATACCCTCTCTTCCTTTCCGGACTGGGCTAATTCTCCAGATCGGTCAGTCTTCTTCTTTTAGTCCTCAATGATGATAACTCTGTACCTAAAAGAGTTCTCAGCTTTTTCCCATAAAGCTTTCCATTGAAGACCTGCCGTTCTTCTCCTGCCCCAGTTGACACCTGGGTCACCTGCCCATTCCAGATTTGGAACTTCATCCTCACTGCTGTGAAGTTACCTTGAAGATTCCGCTACTGCATCTACAGTACACTCCATCACAGTTCTACTTCCTACAATCCAGTAGGTAAAGTCCTATGTTGTACTGGTTCATTAAATATTTTAATGATACTTGACATACATTCTAAAGACTCATCTCTCCTGTAGTCTTTAGATTTGCTGTTCCTTGCAGCTCTTCTCTATTCAACTCCTACCCCCCATCCCTCAGGGGATGCAGGGGATCCAGGTTTGGAAAATGCCGTCCTGTTCAGGGATACGCATTTTAGGGATTCTCCCCTGGCACCCACAGCTAGGGAGTCCCCATATGTGAAGACTCATTCCTGCTGGTTCCTGGAGATAGCACAGTTACTTACCTGTAACAGGTGATCTCTGGGAACAGCAGGAATTAGTCTTCACAACCCACCCACCTCCCCTAGGAGTTGTATCTATCTATTTCCTTTCCTCTGTCTCTCCTTTCTGTCTCAGCTATGAAACTCAACTGAAGAGAGGCAGTGGGAAAGGCGGGAAGTCACCGCGCAGGCGCGATGGATGCTCCCAAAAGCTTTCTGATTGGATGCTGGGGAGCATTCCCGTGCAGGCTCCGTCGGTACCGACGTACCCATATGTGAAGACTAATTCCTGCTGTTCCCAGAGATCACCTGTTACAGGTAAGTAACTGTGCTTTCTGCGCAGTGGCTAGAGAAATCTGGATGCACATGAGTAAGGCATGGAGATATTGCCTATGCCCTTTTAGCTTCTTGGAGGCTTCCAAGCCAAGCAAGTCTTCATCTTGTCAGGGTACACACAGGTCTGTGGATAGGTTACCTTCAAGGGAATCTGATTATAGTACAGCTTGTGCATTTCTCATATAGTGCAGTGGATATATGTTCTCTGCCCTGTACTCCTCGTTCTTCTCATTGGGATCATATGCATAGAATTGATGCTGCCTCTCCCACCCTTATTGTGCAGTTCTATGGCTTTCTTCCATTCACTTATCTGATATTCAGCGCTTCAGTTCTGCTCTTCCACTGATCCATCCATTTAACAATCTGTACAGCAGTAATTGTTCCTTTAACGTTAATTCTATGCTGGGTCTACAACAAGTTGGGCAATTTCTGCCATCTTTGCTAGATTGCCAGTGCTCATCTGACCATTACTTCAGTGACTTTCCTCACATTGAGTTTTTAGTGTGCATGATAATTCTTATTTCTACATGCTGGTTGCTTATTTTTTCTGTGTCTGGTTTCAGTGGCTTAAAATTGTTACCACCGTGTTATGCATGATCACAAGAGGTAACTACTTGTGACTGCATTGTGTTGCTTCATTTACTTTTGCTTTACAGTCTACCAAAGTTGGATGGTAAATTTACAGAATAACGTTTTTCTGGTCTCATTTAACTGTGCTGAATCACCATTTATTTGTATTTTTCATGGATACTTGACCAGGGTTAAAATTAATTCCTCTATCACTTTGGTTCTGTTTTTGTCATTAGCTACTCAAGCAAGGACCATTATTTCAGATTTACAATGTTTTATCTAATAACTATAAGAACAATGCTTAATGGATATTTCAGTTCTGAATAATGTAGCAAACTACAGTGGAGCTTTCCCAGTCTTCAGGATTTGCACCAGCGCTGAGAGACACTGTATCATCAGATATAACTGTGCTGTTACTTCTCATATGGGAGACTTAGCTGTTTGATTCATCTTCGTCGTTTTGGGTAATGTAGAGATTCAGCGAGCATCCCTTCTGACTCTTCTTTCCCCACCAGCTACCCACAAATCTTCATACAAGGGTATCTCTTATCCAAAGTTTGCTCAAAAGATAGACAAACAATTTCTTCCTTAAAAAAAAAAAACCCTGCAGATTTTCTTTTTTTTAAATCTACCATTCAAAACAGCAAATTTAAACAAAGTAACTGAAGTTACATACTTAGGGGATATGCTCAGAATACATATTTCTCAGTTATATTTCATCTTCACCAAGTTCTCTTATAGTTGTTTGATTCTAGTCTCCTTGTCTCATCATTCATCTACCAATCCCTCTGTAAACTGCATACTATGATTTCTTCTTTTTTGTGGTGAGTACAGTTGTTTAGTCCTTCACAGTAGTGAGCCTCTTTGACTTCTCCAAAACATGGCCATGGCGTCTTTTCACAGAACTTCACAATTAACTACTCCCCCATCAGTAGCCAGTCAGATCAAAGGATACCAATTGATCTGACTATTAAGTCCCTCCGGCTGTACTGTATTCTAGTGTAAATCCAATATTATTCCAGATAATTCAAGCGTTCAGTAATTCTCCATCGAAGGTCCACAAAATCATGTGATTGTTTTTTCCAAACAATGGTCCACCATGGTTGCCCTCACATTTTTGTTCCATATCCTCGATCTATGTTACCTCTATCTATGAACCATTGTCCTTTTCGTTCTACATATAACTTCTGGCATGGACATTCAATTGCAAAGACAACATAGGTTTGACACGTTGTAAATGAATGAGATTTAATGGGGATATTTGAAGAATTGGGGATCGAAGTGTTCCCTACTATAGTTGACATATAGAATTCACAATGCACGCATGAAAATTATCCATAATCTTCATCTGTTCTCTCTTGATACATCTTGCCATTTGCAGACATAATTAGCTGTGTTTCTTCCCCTCTGATAAGCCACCACAGGTTTCTCCAAAAAACACAAATGAGATTGCAGAACCCCCCCAGTGCTTGAAAATAAATGAAGTAATTATAGGTACTTTCACCAAAAACGGTAACACGCTTACCAGGGAGGTTGATTCCGATTGTCCCCTATTCAATGAACCAGCATACAACCCTCTCAAGTATGCTCATCTTGGATAGCCTCTTTGTATGTATCACGTAATCAATGAAGTAGCTTGTTTCTTATATTCTTCGACATTATAACAAATACTCCATAAACGCAAAATTTGACTTAGTCTTTAGTTTATAAGGATGATGACTAGTGAACTATATTAAATTATTTTTTGCTATTTTCTTTTGGTACAAAGTTGTTATTAAATTCCTTCCTTCTTTCATGAGAGTACTATCCAGAAAGATTATCTGATGAGTTTCAATAGTACTCTCAAATTGCACATTAGATTTACAATTATTCAGCCACTTCAAAACTACTTCCATTTTCAATCTTGGACCTCTCCATAAGCAGAAGATATCATCTAGGAACCTTCTCAAAATTATGATATGCTGCATCCATTGGGATACATAAATGAACTTCTCCTCAAAGACAACTACATAAAGGGTTGTTATTGTTGGAACCACTGTCTCTCCCATAGCTATTCCGTAGATCTGTTGATAGTATTCTCCATCAAAACAAAAATAATTCTCACAAAGCACCAGTTGCAAGAGACTCAATACATAATTTTTAGAAAGACGAACTGGTTAAATATTCTGCCAGTCCATTTTCGATTAGTGTACAATGAATTTATATCCATTATAACTAAGATCTGCTGGATGAACATCAGTAACTTCAGTCAAGATAATTCGGCATATGACTTGTACCTTTCAAGTATGATCGAGCCTGCATGGCCAATGGATTCAACAATCAATCTAAAAAAATGGACACTGGTTCCGGCCACAATCAGACATCCCAGTGGCATCTCCAAATTTTTATGTATTTTTGGAACTGTATAAAATACCTGGCATAAAGGTGTTTTATTTACTAGATTCCGTCAGTTATCTGCCCTTAGGCCACTCCTTGTTTTATCAGTATTTCAATGGCTTTTCAACTCCTGAGTTGGATCAGTTGAGAGTTTCCGCTAGTATTTTACATCACTTAACTGCTTGTATGGTTCCACATTATATTGCATCTTCAACTGTGTATCACCACGGCTGCTCCTTTATCCACTCTTCTTACTACAATGTGATCCAGCCATGAAAATAATTCCTGATACTAATGATGTGTAATGTTCCATTTTATAGGTACGAATTTTCTCACATAGGATTCCAGATCTTGCAACAGCTACCTCTGAAATGCCATAATCAGAGGGTCCATTTGTCTACTTGGAATCCACTTAGATGGTATAGAAACTATTGAAGAATCCACTGGCATGATATATTCTGAAAATCACTCAAAATGACGCTCTACACAGAGCATTACATGACTCTAACATGGACACAATATACCCCCCCCCCGCCCTGTGACAGCCCCCCACTCCTTTTATATAACCCAATGTAGATAGCTCAAACATGTATATATTGCACTCCAATCAAGATGTACCTACCCACACACCCATGTACACTACCTTCACTACCACTGCATGCCGACACCCCTGCACCACCCCAAATGATTTGTTTGCAGTGTAAACCGCTTTGATTTAAGGATAAAGCGGGATATAAATCCTTTTAAATAAATACATTTGAAGAAAGCTTTTTAGTTTTTAAATGCTTTATAATAAAAAGGATGAATGCAATTGATCAACTGCTATCATTTCATCTTTTACAATAAAGTCTGACAAACAAAAATTGTCCTATTGTAAACATTACACAGAGGGATATTTAGGATTTCAGGATAAGGTGTGTGTCACTAGTGGGGAAGATATATATCCTTTGTGGGATCCAATATTAATTTAGGACATGATTATTGGCACCCTTACAAACAATTCAAATAGGTTTAAACAGAAGAACCACATTCTCATTGTAATAAGATTAGAAGCGCCTGAGATCAATGATCAGTACTCACATGACTCGAATCAACCAATAAATTATGCCTCTAATGTTTAAAATGGCCATATTCACTCCCTGTTCCATTTTCACAGTGGTGAAAAAGAAATCTGCCTGAGACTGTCACTTGAAGTTAAAACAAAAAGAAACAAACAAAAAACTACTGACACCTGTAAATATGCACTATATTCTGCAAAAAAACAAAGTAGATGTAAGGTGCTCACACGCCAAGGGACAAAAAAAGTGGTTCTGTCTGTCTTTTTGAGCGTCTATTTTGCGTCCAACGAAACCCCTCCTCTAACATAGGCGCAGACTGGAACTAGGACATTTCACCATAGAACCCAACATACAAGAAAAAATAAATCAAATTCTGGTGTCATCTCATTAACATCCTCTCCAGTACCAGGCAGATTGTGTTAGTTCACAAAACCCCTACAAAGGTAACTGAAGAACCTATAAAGCAAATCTACCATACCATAACACCAGCTTCTAAAATTGACACAGTAAGGAGCCTACCCAGAAAAAAGCAGCACCATAAATATTGCAGAGGGGCCTTTAAACATCGATCTCCAGGAACAAGCAGGAATGTAGTCTTCACATATGGGTATCGTCGGAACCGACGGAGCCTGCGTGGGAACGCTCCCCAGCGTCCAATAGGAAAGCTTTTTGGAGCATCCCACAGCGCCTGCGTGCTGCCTTCCCACCTTTCCCAACTGTCCCTCTCCAGTTCTTCGTTTTCTGCGGAGCCGACAGGTCGCACATCCTGTCACCGCAGAAAATTCCCTCCTTTTTTATGGTCACGTCTGCCTTCCCTCGATGCTATACCAGTACCGCCGGTGGTTCTTTTCTTTTTTTTCTAAAAAAAAAAAACCAAATACCTTTGTTTCTGGAGTCTCTCTCCAGTAATTTTCTTATCGGGTGCCACACGCCATTTTGGGCACTAGGCCCAGTTTCTTTCCCTCAAAATGGAAAAACCCGTTTCGGGTTTTAAAAAGTGTTCGAAGTGTGGCGGTACCATCTCCGGCACTGACACCCATGAGTGGTGCCTCAAATGTTTAGGTCCTGACCACTCTATTTCAGAGTGCGTTGCCTGTGGGATGATGTCCAAAAGGGGCAAGCAAAACCGAGCTGCTAAGCTTAGCACCCTTTTTCCCTCCAATGCAGCCTCCGTGGCATCGATGTCTTCCAGGGCTTCATCTTCCTCCCATGGATCTCAGGTAACTAAACATAAATTTAGCCGGTCCTCAAAGGGTAGATCTCATTCTAAACATCGAGATGCCTCTGCCGTTGCCCTTGAGGGACTTTCACTGGCAAAATTGCCCCGGCGGAAGGCTTCGGCTTCCAAAGCACTAACGGGGCTCCAGGATGTTCTCGAGGCTTCATCCTCGGCAGAACTACTGGTGCCATGCTCTGGGGTTCTGGCTGCTTTATCTGGCACCGATACACAAGCATCGGCAGCGTCGATAGACCAGAGATTCTTGGCTATTGAACGCAGTCTGGCGGCTCTTCTCACGGCCTCAATGCCCCTGAAACAGCTTCAGACAATTCAACCGGCACAGACTGCATTGACATCGGCATGTATTCTACCAGGACCGAGTCATGCGTGTCTATCCGGCATCGACAAGTCGGTACCGGACCACTTCGATGCCTACTTTGATCGGTACTGGTACCGTGCCTTGCACGATCACCTGGATCGGAGATACTTCGAATCCTCGGATGAGTCTGAAGACTCTGAAAGCTCTGCCGATACCAGAGTACTTCTTCCTGAGGATTCCTCTTCTCCTTAGCGTAGGATGTCTCCACCAGAGGATATGTCCTTTTAGGATTTTATCCGAGATGTGGCCCGAGGTCTTTCCATCACAGTGGCTCCTAAAAAAGAGCCTAGGTCAAAGGAATTAGAAATCCTACAATACCCTAAAGCTCCCAAGGAGGCAGCTACCTTACCTATTCATGAGATCTTGCATGATCTTATGTTAAGGATGTGGGAAACACCTCTGACCACATCTCCTCACTCTCGAAGACTCGACACTATGTATCGAGTTACTCCTTGTCCTGGGTTTCAGAAGACTCAATTACCACACCATTCCATGGTGGTCGAATCAGCCATGAGACGGATAAAGAGTTCAAAAAGGCATGCATCTAATCCTCCAGGAAGTGAGTGTATAGGACTCTTGATGCCTTTGGACATCGATCCTTCCAGGCTTCCATGCTTTCTGCTAGGATCAGTTCCTATATCTTGTATATGGGAATGTTCCTTAAGGAAGTCACAGGAGACTTAGAGCTTATGAGCCCTCTCCTTCCTGATGATAAAAGGCAAGATTATCTTGCTCTTGTTAAACATGCTCAGGATGTTTCCAAGTTTGTGAATTGTTTAGTCTTTGACTGCTTTGAATGCATAAGCAGAACCTCTGCTATTGCCATAGGTGCACGTAGAATTGCCTGGCTTCAGGCATTTGACTTGGAAATTTGGTTTCAGGACAAACTAGGGTATATACCTTGCACAGGAGAGAATCTCTTTGGCAAGAATTGGCAGGAAAAAGCTAATGAGATAGATGCTGACAATATCACTTTGGCTAGATTGTCCAAATCTACAGCTGATCCTGCGAGGAAAAGATCCTCTAAGAAACCATTCTTCAGCAAGAAGAAAAAGTTTTATCCCTCCTATACCCAGCAGGGACATCGTCCAGGTCAGTCTGCCCAAAAGGGACAGCAGCAACAACCTAGGCAACAAAGGAAGCCAAAAGCAGCTAAGCCTCTACCGGCTCAACAGACTCGCCCTCCACGGGGGTTTTGACTCCTGTCTAGAGAACTTTGCCTTCCTGCCCCTAAACGGCCCAGAACCCTCCACCATCCCGGGAAGGTTATGTCATTTTGCCCCCAGATGTGTCAGATAACAGCAGAAAATTGGACTCTGTCTATTGTACAAGTTTTTCCTCAGCATGCCCCCTCCTACAATAGTAAGACAGTTCAATTCTCAGACCTCTCTCAATGGCTGGTTAGGTCAAGAAAGTCACTATGCTCCTCGCTCAAGGAGCAATAGAAGAGGTGCCCATTCCCCAATGGGGTACAGGGTTTTACTCCCCCTGTTTCCTTATTCCAAAGAAAACAGGAGGACACAGACCCATTCTAGACCTCGGAGAATTGAACAAGTTCCTGTTCCGAGAGAAGTTCAAAATGATTTCTCTAGGAACTCTGCTGCCATACCTTCGGAGTCAGGATTGGCTTTGTTCTCTAGATCTCAAAGATGCGTACACTCATGTTCTCATCCACCCAACTCACCAAAGGTTCCTTCGATTCCTGTTTCAAGGAAAGCACTACCCATACAGAGTTCTTCCTTTTGGCCTGGCCTCTGCACCAAGGGTGTTCACAAAATGCATGGCTGTAGTAGCAGCATTTCTCTGCACCCTGGGAATATTTGTCTTCCCCTACTTAGACGACTGGCTCATTCGAGCCCCTTCAGAGCCAGAGGCCAGGGTTGCTCTATCTCGCACAATGTGCATCCTTCAGTATCTGGGACTTGTCATAAACTTCCCAAAGTCCAACCTTGCTCCCACTCATTCTCTAGAGTTTATAGGAGCTCTTCTGGATACCAGACAGACAAGGGCCTTCCTTCCACAGCCCCGCTGCCTTCGCATTGTACAGTTAGCTTTCCAAGCAGTGCTAAAACCTCACCTCGCTGCTCGGGAAATGTTAGTTACTAGACCACATGGCATCCACCGTGCATGTGGTTCCTTATGCTCGCCTCCATATGAGGGCAGCCCAGTGGACCTTATCCACTCAGTGGATTCAAGCGTCAGGTTGCCTGTCAGACAAAATAGCAAACTCAGATCGCCTTATTTTGTCCCTCCAATGGTGGCAGTCACCCAAAAACCTTTTGGTGGGGTCTCCTTTTCAGCAACCCCCACCCCAAGCCACTCTAACAACAGATGTTTCACAGGTGGGTTGGGGAGCCCACCTGCACGGCCTCTCTACCCAGGGTACCTGGACTCCACAGGAGGCCTATCTTCATATCAACCTCTTGGAGCTCAGAGCAATCTTCCTTGCTCTTCGAGTATTTCACACCCAGCTCAGCTACAAGACAGGCCTAGTTCAAACGGACAGTCAGGTAGCCATGTTCTATGTGAACAAGCAGGGCGGAACAGGCTCTCTGTTGCTGTGCAACGAAGCTTTGCGACTATGGGCCCTCGCCAGAGAGCATCAGATTCATCTTCTTGCGGTGTATCTTCCAGGCATTCAAAACTCTTGGGCAGACAGACTCAGTCGAGTTCTGCTTCCACACGAATGGTCTCTCCATGCAGACCAGGTTGCCCAAATTTTTCAAATTTGGGGAACCCCGGACATAGACCTCTTTCAAGTCCGCTGAATGCCAAACCTCCCCTGTTCTGTTCCAGAATTCCGGCTCGAGGTTGTCAGGTCAGGGATGCTTTCCTCCTTCATTGGGGTCAGGACTTCCTGTATGCCTTTCCACCCATTCCCCTAATTCCCAAAACCCTGTTCAAGCTTCAGAGAGACAGAGGTCATATGATCCTCATAGCTCCACGTTGGCCACGGCAACCGTGGTACCCTCTGCTCCTACATCTCTCTCAAGCTCCGCCTCTGGAGTTAGGATCTGCTCCAGATCTTCTTTCTCAAGAGGACGGGATGCTGTGGCATCCCAATCCCCAGTCTCTGCATCTCAGGGCCTGGTTGCTGAAAGCCTAGAACTCCACGGTCCTAACCTTTCCCAGCAGGTAAAGGATATCCTTTATGCTTCCAGGAAACCTTCCACAAGACGCTCTTATGCATTTAAGTGGAAAAGATTTGCCAGATGGTGCTCGCAGAAGGGTCTTAACCCTCTTGGCGATACCTCTGGAATCATTACTGGAGTACCTCCTTCATTTGTCAAATGCAGGGCTTAAGACCAATTCAGTGAGAGTCCATTTGAGTGCTGTTGCAGCTCCTTTCAAGCCTCTCAATGGACAGCCTATTTCCTCTCATCCTCTCATAGCGAGATTTATGAGAGGCCTTCTTTTAACGAAGCCTCCCATTAAGCCACCACTGGTGGCATGGGACTTAAATCTGGTACCTGGGCAGTTCATGAAACCGCCCTTTGAACCATTAGCCACTACATCTTTGAAATTCCTTTCCTGGAAGGTTATCTTTCTCATTGCAATCACAGCACGTCGCATCAGTGAATTGCAAGCGTTGGTGGCTGATCCTCCTTATACAAGGTTCCATCATGATAAGGTAGTCCTTAGGACTCATGCACACTTTATGCCAAAGGTGGTTTCGCCCTTTCATTTAAACCAAGCGGTTTACCTTCCTGTATTATTTCCAAGGCCTCACACTCAAATGCAGAAAGGAACCTTCATACGTTGGACTGTAAAAGAGCTTTGGCTTTTTACTTGCAAAGGACAGCAACATAGAAAATCCTCTCAACTTTTTGTTGCTTTTGATCCTAGTCATTTGGGACTTCCAGTCTCGAAAAGGACACTGTCCAGCTGGATTGCACAGTGTATATCTTTTGCCTATGAGAGTAAGAACCTTCCTCTTGAAGGCCATGTCACAGCTCACAATGTGAGAGCCATGGCAGCCTCAATGGCTCATCTTCACTCTGTGTCTATCGACGACAACTGTCAAGCGGCTACTTGGGCTTCGGTACATACCTTCACAGCCCATTACTGCTTAGACAAGGACTCCCGCTGGGATGCCTTGTTTGGTCAGGCTGTTCTTCAACACCTGTTCCATACTTAGTCAGCTCCTACCCACCATCCTTGGTAGGATGCCAGAGATCCATGGGGGGAAGTGGAGCCCTTTCACAAGGGCACACAACTTTCTGGGGCCATCTCCCTGGCATCTGCAGCTAGGGAGTCCCCATATGTGAAGACTACATTCCTGCTTGTTCCTGGAGATAGCATACTTACTCACCTGTAACAGGTGATCTCCAGGAACAGCAGGAATTTAGTCTTCACAACCCGCCCACCTCCCCTAAGAGTTGTGTCTCTCTCTCTTTCCCTCTCTCTTTTATCTCAGCTATAAACTCAACTGGAGAGGGACAGTTGGGAAAGGCGGGAAGGCAGCACGCAGGTGCTGTGGGATGCTCCCAAAAGCTTTCCTATTGGACGCTGGGGAGCATTCCCGCGCAGGCTCCGTCGGTACCGACGATACCCATATGTGAAGACTAAATTCCTGCTGTTCCCGGAGATCACCTGTTACAGGTGAGTAACTATGCTTTACACCTAATTGGAAAATTGAAAAAGACAGATTACTATAGATCCTACATAAAAACTCCATGCTAAAAGAACACGTGGTCTCAGTCACACAGGCAGAACATGGTTAGACCCCTCACCAAGTACAGAATAAATTATAAAAACTCAAAGTAGAAGTATATAGAAAAAAATTAAATTGAAACCCCCAGCAAACCAGGGTCTGCATGCAGTGCAACCCAAGAAATAGGAAGTGATGCATTTCCCGCTGTACTATGCAAAATATTATGATATATATCAAATCCAAAAACTGACAAATTCGAGTCCTTAAACAAAAAATTAATTCTTTACCTTTATTGTCTAGCAATTTTATTTTTCTAATTGCCTTTGTCCCAGTAATCTGGGTTCTGCTTCCTGTCTTCTCTTAACTCTTTTCCAGAGTTTGCAATCCACCTACCACTTCTTTCAACTTCTGTTTTTTTTCACTTGCTGTTCTGCAGCCATCTGACATTGATCTTTTCTTTTCAACTTTCTCTCGTTTATTTTTCAACTCGGATTTCATTTCTGCTGTTCTCAATCTCACTCTTTTTGCTGTCAATCTACCACTTTTCAACCTTTAATACTCGCTTTCTCTATCCTTCCCCAGCCACTTATTCCCCATTCTTCCACCCTCTCTGGGTTCAGCACCTTCTCTTCTGTCCTTTCCTGTCTCTTCCTCTCTCCCCAATCTTGTGCCTCTTCCCTTTTTCTCATTCTATCCCTCCCATGTCCAGTATTCCCCCCCCTTTCCCCCATGTCCAATATTCCCCCACTCCATGTCAAACACCTCCCCGTCTCACCCCACCCCATGTCTTGCATCTGCCCTCCACTCCCCAATTCGTGTCCAGTATCTGCCATTTATCCCCCTATGATCCCTACCCTGTGTTCAGCAGCTATTTGCCCTCCATCCCTTTATGATCCCCATTCCATGTCCAGCATTTTGCCACCACCCATGTCCTGCATCTGCCTTCTACCCCCCGTGTCCAGTATCTGTCCTGTGCCATCCCCTCCACTTCCAATTCAGTATCTGCCCTCTGCCCCACCTTTGTTTCCAACATTTGCCCAGCATTTCCTTTCCAGCCATTCCACCCCACTGCACCCTCTCCCCCCCACCTTATGTCCATTTGCCCAGCATTTCCCTTCTGGCCATTCCACCCACCTTCCCCTTCCATCACCACCATCACCATTGCTTTTGCTGTGTCTGCAGTGGCACTGTCCATTTTTTTTGTTTGTTTTTTTTTAAAACCTGTGGCTCTATGTACTTCAGTGCTAGGAAATATGGTCTAGTCCCACCCTCTCTGGTGCGAAGCATGTGTCTTGAAAGAAGTGGGGCCAGACCAGCCATCTGAGCTTGGGAGAGGCTGTGGGGTCTTTTTTCTTTTTATCAGAGACTTTTGTTGCCACTGCAGACACAAAAAAAGGCAATGACAGCATTGCCCCCTTCCCCCGAAATGAGCTAGCTCTCATTCCAAAACAGCTACATCCCTCCCCCATGGCGGCGGCACCACAGGTGTGGGGGAAAGCTGTAGCTGTTTGGGCGTGGGAGCTCAGATGTAATGCCCCCTGCGCCTCCCAAAACTATGCCCTTGATGCTTGGACTTTTCCTTTTTAGTGTTTCCCTGTTGTCCCATTACATTCTGTCAGATTTGCTCTTCCTTATAACAGCACACCTGTTGCCTATGTTTTCTGATACAACCTACACTTTCTATTACACTGCTTGTAAGCATTCTTTGAGCTTTTCAAGCTTCTTTCATATCCTTATACCTTTTGCTTGTTAATCCATTTTATATTTGTGAACAGTTTTTGTGAGCAGGTTTGATAAGGTAGACAGTCCCTCCCACTTACCTGAGAGTTGTTTCCATATTTGAGCTTTGAAATAAAGTTGAGGGCACTGCTATGCCAGAAAAGGCTCCAGTTGCTCAAACTTTACACTAAAGCTCTGAGCAATGGCTGAACAGTTCCATCCTGACGCCATCAAATGACATCACTCACTTGTGTACCTAACTTAATCCTGTTGTCTAAGGAAAACACCTGATATAGTTAAGCAACATTGATTTTATTATTTAGACATAAATTTAACCTGGAATCCTTGATTGTCTGAGTATATTCATTAGCTAAATGAGAAGAAATAAATGTACTAATGCATAAGATTTTTTTGTAAACAAAATGGCTTACTTCAGTATGCTTCTAAAGTACAGATATCACAAAGACTGTGTGTGTGTTTATAAATAATTCTTTCTATAATTTTTCTTGTTTTTATTTGTATTTCAGGACCACATTTTAACTCCAGCTCTCTTTATAATTTTTATGAAAATATAGGATTTTTAGGTCCTGCACCACCAAAACCCAAAGGTACTGTATTTGTTGGTAAGTCTAAAGAATTAAGTACAGTATTGCAGATTTATTAATTCATAAAAGGTAGACACTAAAGATAAAGTAATCCTCTCTAGACTACTGATTAGTGACCTAGACAATGCAAATTTGGCATCATATAAAAATTTGTTTAATTGTTTCCTACCATAAATTTAGAACTCCATCTTTGCACATAGGAGAACGTGACTATAAGATTTTGCATCATTGGAGGCAATATTGTTCATGGAGAAAAATGATGGCAGATAGCCTGTATGGTCTCTATCTGGGCAGCCCATCTTCACCAACAGCTAATCTCTACAGTCCCTTCCTTTCCCAAAGATCCTCTGTTTGACCCATGCTTTGTTGAATTTAGATACCATCCTTATTTCCACCTTAAATTAACTGATGTCTAGCAGTAGATCTACAACTAAATGTATATGCCACAGCTAGATACATACTATTTCATAGGAAAGTTAATGTTCCCATAATAAAAGCAGATTTTAAAACATCTTTTAAATGATTGAAGCATAAAGATTCTAAATCCTTAAGTATTCCAAATCCCAGATACAACTTCCACAAAGTTAGATCCGCCCATGTAAATGTAAATAGCACATTTCCTAGTTTACACAAACTGACATTTTATATGCAAGAGAGTCATAATACTGCTTCCTAAGCAGACCTTGGGGCCCAAATACCAATCTGTCCTTCCCCTAAAATATCAAATGCCTAAACCTTTACATTGTAAAACTTCTTACAACTACAGTGGTGTGCAAAAGTCTGGAATCACTTGTAAATTTGACGTTTTTTCAACTTCGTGACCTTATATCTTAATTTCTTTTTCCTCACAGTGGCTTTTTCTGTGTATATCATGATAAGTGATAGATTTGGCTATTAGGGCCAACTTTTAGTATTGGTTTGGCCCTTATTTTGTAAGTTTGTTCCCCATAGTTGTCCTGTTGATAGATTTTCTGTGAAAATCGCGTAATGTACATTGTTGGCCAACGATATATTATTGTAAGTATGCTTTAAAATATTATGGACGCACGCCAGGTTTCCTTCAAATTAATGTATGCGGCCTTGAAAAAGGCCGTTTTTATGTGTCGGTGATGGCTCAGTATTTGATGGGCCACCCTTTGTCCTTGATTACCTGACTGCACCTTGTCGGCATTGAATGAACCAGTCTGACAAGGTGATCGTTGATGACAGTGTGGTTCCAAGCTGCAATGAGTGACTCAATCAGCTCACGCTTTGATGTCGAATGCCTCTTGGATATTTCCAAGGCCACCTTGTGCCACAGGTTCTCGATTGGATTCAAATCTGGAGACTGGGCAGGCCAGTCCATTGACTTGATGTTGTTCCGTTGCTTCCAGCTGATCACCTGTCTGGAGCGATGGCAAGGTGCATTGTCATCTTGGAACAGGAAATGGCCAGGAAACAGCTGGTGTGCTGATGGCACCATGCACTTTTGCAGTATGGTAATGTACTTGGCCCTGTTGACCATTCCATCGACGATGTGAAGACGTCCAACGCCACTGGCAGCCATGCAGCCCCAGACCATGACCTTCAAAGGATACTTCACAGTGAGGTTGAGACACCCAGGCTTGAAATCCTCTCCAGGAAATCTCCTCACATAGGTGTGGGCCTGGTTACCAAACAGGCAGAAGGTGCTTTCATCGCTGAATAGCACCTTTTCCCACATTTCAGTTGACCAGGTTGAGTGCTGTCTCGCCCACACGATCCGGTTGCGCCTTTGTATGTCAGTCATCAGTGGCTTATTCCGTGCTTTGCAGCCCCGGAGACCAAACTGCAGGCACCGGCAACGAACTGTTGATGAGCTGACACTGACCTCACTCTTGTCTGACCACTCTTGAAGTAACTGAGGAGAGGTCAACTTGTGATTAGTCGGTGAAATGCGTCGTAGTGCGCAGTCCTGGCATGATGTTGATGCACGTGGACGACCTGAACGAGGCTTGTCCACCATTGAACCCGTTTCTTTCTTCTGTACAATCTTAACAACAGCGCTCTGATTGCAGCCAACTTTTCCTGGCTATCTGATGGCTTGAAAATTCTTCCTCGCTCATAAAGGATACACGAACACGCTCCTCCAACGTCAGGGGCCGGGTCATCTTCATGGTCGATCCAGAAAGCGTATGATATTCAAATATTCTGCACGTTTTTATAGCTGCACTGTTGGCTAGATATCTGCATTATGATTGGTGAGTGAAACCAGCCTCCTGATTGGTCAGAAATAACATTTGCATATTGGATAATCTCAATCCAGTTTTGACGCAGGATCCACAAAAATTGCAGTAGCTATCTCCCAGTGTCTGTAAAGTATTTAAATTGGAAGCAAGGAATGCAAACAACTCAACTCTAATAGCCAAATGTATTCCTTTTAATGTGTTAGAACGATGAATATGCTGTGCTAATGCAAAATTAAAAAAAAAAAAAAACATTAGAAAGTACAAAAAACGCAAAACTCACAAGTGATTCCAGACTTTTGCACACCACTGTACATGTAAAATACAAATACGAGGGACACAGTTTTTAAATCAAGAGACTAGACTCTTTAAAAAAAGAAAAAAAACTATTTCTTTATTTGATATACTGCCATTTCAACAAAAATTGCAATCATGGTAGTTTATGTAAACCATATGTAGTTGTCAAAACAACTTCAAAGCAGAAAAAAAATTTATTTTGCAAAAGTTTTTTTTAAAAGCTTATGGATTGATATTGAGGCTATGGCAGTCAGCCTGGATTTTAGATATTCAGTGGCAGTAGCTAGATAGTGGATGTCACTGAATAATCTGGCTAGTATGATGAGTGGGCTGTTGCTATCCAGTTAGCAGTGATATTCTGCCACTATCCAGATAGTGATATTCTGCCACATATCTGGATAGCACTTAAGAGAGCTTTATGGCTATCCTAATTTATCAGGATAATTATCCTGATTGCTTATATCCTCTACCCTAGCTCCACCCACAGACCACTCCAGCACACACTAGACAGTGTCTGGGATCTGTGGAGATGATCAGTGGCAGTCTGGATGTTACTGTTGAATCCCTTTCTCAGTAATACATATTTGGATAGCAGGTGCTGCTACCTAGATACTTTCCTTTGAATATCACCCCTATAATTAGGGTAAAGGGGAGAAAAGCCAATAAATAGGCAAGATGGTTGAAAGGCACTTTTAAGTATTTCTACATTTTAAAAAAATGTTCTTGAGAGAATATTACTTCCACAAGGGAACAATCATCTATGGCAGCAAAACATATTGTATCCTGCCACCAGGTCAGGGACACTATGGGCCAGCACTAAATCTGGAAATTATCCTCTTTAGCTTTGCCATCTGTAATTTTTAACTTACTGTTATGAGTTGGTAATTTTTCATAGCCCTTTTTATTTTAATCTCTTTATATATTTATTTGGCAACACATGCAAAATTGTTTTGACAACAAAGTTATTTGAATCTCCAGTTCTGGTGCTCAGCCTAGTGTGAAAACAGTCAGTTTTGCCTATGATTCTTTGATACCTTTCACTGTTTGCTACCTACCCCAAGATGCCTCTTTCTCGGGAAAAATATTGTGTAATTCTCCAGGACCAAGCAAGAAGTCAGTCCTCACATATGGGTGTCATCGACGCCGATGAAGCCCCAGCGGAGCATTTCCCCAGCTTTCCATGAAAGCCTTTGGGAATGCAGGCACGCATGCGCGGTTCTCTTCCCGCTTAAAGGTGCCATCTTACCTCAGTCTCTCTTTTTCCGAGAAGCCCACCAGACGTGTGTCCTGTCATCCCGGATAAAAGTTTGATTTTTTCGGTGATTCTCGCTATTTTTTTCTTCTCCGGTTCGACACCGGTTCCCCTCCCGCCGGGTTCGGTACACCGGTATCGAGCCCGTTTCTTCTTTTTCGGTTTTTACTCTTCGTGGCTGGTGTTCGTGCCCTTTTTTGCTTTTTCCCTGGAAGGCCGGTCCTTTGACCTCGCGGGGACTCTTTTTTTTTTCCCCGATGGCTTCCAGCGGTTTTAAAAAGTGTGATCGGTGTAAGAAGTTGTCTCTCACCGACACACACGACTGCTGCCTTCGGTGCCTCAGTCCTGATCACGACCCTAAGACGTGAGGACCATGTGGGAAGATGTCTTCCAAGGCACTGCGAAGTCGCCAGCAGCAGAAAGAGAGGCTTTTTTCTGACTCAGCCTCTGGCCGGGCCCGGACCTCATCTGAGGCCTCGACATCTCGGGATTCGGATCCCGAGCGCCATCGTGGCTCCTCGGACAGGGGGTCCCCCAACCGGGAACGCAAGAGGAAGAAGCGTCTCATGAGGGCGTCATCGGAAGAGGTCCCTGGCTCCTCGAGGGCCAGGTCTAAGACCTCCGACCGTCGCCCCGGGCCCGTGGAACAAGAGAAGCCTGCCAAAGTTCCTCGCGTGGAGCCGGAATCTGCTGGACACGTAAGCCCTGTAGTCCTCGAGGACTCTCCTCCCAGAGAGCTGACGTCGGGCTTCTGCCTTCATGGAGCAGCAGCGGGCCATGATGGCCAGCCTGTCTGGTGCATCTGCCCCGTCCACCGGGACATCGACATCGAAGTCGACCCCGGAGACCGAGTCGATACTCGAGACCATGATGGCTCGAGGTCGACCTCGGTCGCGGTCTCCCTCGACCTCCCGTTCGGGACCGAAGGCGTCGACGCCGGTGCCTCCGGCGTCGGGGCGAGTGCTCCCGGGCCCCGCGGGGTCGGATTCTGACTCCTCGTCGGACGAGTCCGCCTGCGAGACGGAGGATGAGGAGTCCTCCGACACATTCAAGACTCTGGGTGTCCCGTCGGACTCACCGCAGTCTGAACCCCGGAGTAGATCCCCTCCGGAGGATACCCGGTTCTCGGAGTTTGTCCGGGATATAGCCACCGCGTACGACTCTCCTCCGAAGGAGGCCTTTACTGTCCCGGTTCCTCCGATGCTGGAACGGCTCCTCTTCCGGATGTGGGAGGCACCGGCCTCGGCGCCGGTTCTAAGCAAGCGGGTCGATTCGATTTATCGACTCCAGAAGAGCCCTGGCTTTCAGAAGGCGCAGCTACCACACCATTCCATGGTGGTGGAATCGGCCATGCATCGCCTGAAAAGTCAGAAGATGCACTCTGCGGTACCCCCCAGCAGGGAGGCCCGGAACCTCGATGGTTTTGGTAGAAAGTGCTTCCAGGGCTCGATGCTTGCTTGCCGTGTCCAGTCTTACCAGCTGTACATGGGCATGTACTTGCGAGACCTGGCCAAGGAGTTGGCCGGGTTCTCCGCTGGTCTCTCCAGGGAGCCCTTGCAGAGATTCAAGTCCTTGTCCTCGGGGATTCGGGACTGCTCCACGTTTGTCCCGCGCCGCCTATGATGGCTTCGAGGCTTCGGCCCGAGTTGCGGCAGCTGACATCGCGGCTCGACGCCAGGCATGGCTGCAGTCATCGGACCTCGAGCCATGGGTTCAGGAGAAGTTGGTCGATGTCCCTTGCCAAGGTGAGAACCTTTTTGGCAAGCCCATGGCCGAGAAGGCCGCACAGCTCGAGACCGAGCACCTTACAAGGACAAGGCTGTCTAGAAAGATCTCTGCCCCTTCTCACAAGAAGGCGGCCTCGGGTAAAAAGCCCTTTTACCTGAGGAAGGGCACTGCCTACAAACAGTACCCTCAGTATCAGGCTGCACCCCAGGGTCAGCAAGCCAAGGGGCAGGGTAATGGGCCCCGTAGGCAGAGGACCCCCAAGCCTCCGGCCCCTGCTCCCACTCAGCAGGGTGGGGTTTTTTGACTCCTTGAGCATAGCCTCTCAGTCCCTGCTCTCCCAACCCTGCACAGGAGGTCGCCTCGCCCTCTTTGCCCACCAGTGGCCCCGCATCACTGGGGACAGTTGGGTGTTAAACATAGTTCACAGGGGCTACGCACTACATTTTCACCAACTGCCTACTCCATAATTACCAGGGGAGCCTTCAAGGCCTCCCCTGCACACAGATCTTCTCCTCCAGGAGCTCCAAGGTCTGTTGGTGGACAGGGCAGTAGAGCCTGTGCCTCCCCACTTGCAAGGTCAAGGGTTCTACTCCAGGTATTTCCTGGTACCCAAAAGAACCGGTGGCCTTCGACCTATCCTGGACCTCAGGAACCTCAACAAGTTCCTAGAGAAAGAAAAGTTCAAGATGCGTACTCTTGGAACACTTCTGCCCTACCTCCAGCAGGGAGATTGGCTTTGCTCCTTAGATCTAAAGGATGCGTACACTCACATCCTCATTCATCCAGATCACAGAGAGTACCTCAGGTTCATTGTGGAAGGAAACCATTATCAGTACAGAGTACTGCCTTTTGGCCTAACCTCCGCCCCCAGAGACTTTACCAAATGCCTGGCAGTGGTGGCGGCCTACCTGAGAAATCAAGGCATCTTTGTCTTTCCCTATCTGGACGACTGGCTCATAAGAGGTCAGACGTGCCAGGAGGCCCGACAGGCCACCCTCAGAACTATTGCTCTTCTTCAAAGCTTGGGGTTTGTAATAAACTTTGCAAAGTCCACTTTGCTCCCCTCCCAGAACTTGGAGTTCATAGGGGCAAGGTTGGACTCTATCCTGGCAAAGGCATTCTTGCCAGAAGACAGAGCCCAAAGACTAATGGACTTAGCAAAACAGTTTCTCAGCGGGTCAGTGGTCTCAGCCAGACTGCCTGAGGCTGCTTGGCCACATGGCTTCGACAGTTCATGTAACCCCCAATGCCAGGCTCCATATGCGGCCTGCACAGTGGTGCCTTCGGAGTCAGTGGTCACAGGCCACAAGCAGTCTCAGAGACAAGATAAGGGTGTCCAGACTTTTTCTGGACTCCCTCAACTGGTGGCTGCACCCACCCAATCTACTGAAAGGGGTGCCTTTTCAAATTCCTGGGTACACAGTGATACTGACCACAGACGCCTCCCTGCAGGGCTGGGGGGCTCATTGTCTGAACAAGTGCACCCAGGGCCTGTGGTCTCCCTGGGAAGCTGCACAGCAGATCAATCTCCTGAAACTCAGGGCTATGCGATTGGCACTCAAAGCTTTCTCTCCTGCCCTGGCTCATCAATCTGTCCTGGTTCAGACAGACAACCAGGTAGCCATGTTTTATGTGAACAAGCAAGGCGGGACTGGGTCCAGGCTCCTTTGTCAGGAGGCACAGGACCTTTGCTCATTTGCCCTCAAGCACAACATGCTCCTCAAGGCTGTGTACCTTCCAGGCCAGGAAAACTACCTGGCCGACAGGTTGAGCAGAATTCTGCAACCCCACAGGTGGCAGCTGCATCCTTTGGTAGTTCAGAAGATCTTCCTGACATGGGGTCTTCCTTTGATAGATCTGTTTGCCGGTCCACTGAACAAACAGCTGCCTCGATTCTGCTCCAGACAGCCACATCCTCTGCGGGTAGCAGCAGATGCTTTTCTGATACCATGGTCTCAGGGCCTCCTGTATGCGTTTCCTCCCACATCTTTGGTGGCCCAAACTCTGTTCAAAATTCTTCAGGACAAGGGCTTAGTCCTGCTGGTGGCTCCCAGGTGGCCGAGACAGCCTTGGTTTCCACTTCTCCTTCAATTGGCGGTGGATCCCCCCCTGCCTCTGGGGTTGCAACCCGACCTTCTCTCTCAGGATCAGGGTTCCCTTCTGCACCCCAATCTCAAAGCTCTCAATTTGATGGCCTGGAGGCTGCAAGGGTAGTTTTGGCTCCCTGGGGCCTACCTCAGGAAGTTGAGGAGGTTGTCCTAGCCTCTAGGAAACAGTCCACTAGGAAAACCTATGCTTTCAAATGGAAAAGGTTTTCTGTATGGTGTCAGCTATGTACAGAGGATCCCTTCTCCTGTACTGTACCAGTAGTGCTTCAGTACTTACTGCACTTATCCAATCAGGGACTTAAGTCCAATTCTGCTCGGGTCCACCTCTCAGCTCTAGCAGCTCACCACTCACTGGTGGAAGGACATTCTCTCTCGGTTCATCCCTTGGTGTCCCGGTTTCTCAGAGGCTTGCTTTTGCTCAAGCCTCCAAGCCGTCCTCCTGCCCCTGAGTGGGAGTTGAATGTGGTCTTGCAGCAACTGACTCGCCCACCTTTTGAGCCGATGGCTACTTACCCTCTACGCTTCCTGCCCTGGAAGACCCTCTTCTTGGTAGCCCTAACCTCGGCCAGGCGAGTGAGTGAGCTTCAGGCCCTGGTCTGTGACAGGCCTTACACTCGCTTCTATAGCAACAGGGGTAGTCCTTAGGACTCATCCAAAGTTCCTTCCAAAGGTTGTCTCCTCCTTCCACCTTAACCAGGAGGTGGTTCTTCCAACATTCTTCCCTAGGCCTCATGCAAGCCAGGCTGAAGCAGTTCTGCATACCCTGGACTGTAGAAGGGCCTTATCCTTCTACCTTGACCATACGCAGGGGCATAGAAGGGCTGCTCAGCTCTTCGTATCTTTTGACCCTAATAAGTTGGGGTTGGCTGTGTCCAAGCGTACCTTGTCCATCTGGGTTGCTGACTATATCACCTGGGCTTACAAGGCGGCTGACCTTCCTTTGCAGGGTCGGGTCACGGCCCATCGTGTCAGGGCAATGGCTGCCTCAGTGGCTCATCTCCGCTCTGTACCGTTGGTAGACATCTGCAGGGCTGCAACTTGGTCTTCAAGCCAGACTTTTGCGGCCCATTACTGTCTGGAAAGGGAGTCCCGTAGGGACAGTGCTTTTGGCCAGGCAGTACTCCAGAATCTCTTTGAGGTTTAGGCAACTCCTGCCCTCTGTTGGGCTACCTGTGGAGGTTGTGTCAGTGAAAAGCCTTTCTTTGATGCTGGGACTAGAGGGAGTTCTCTTGTTCAGCCTGGGTTCCTCGGTAGCCCAGAGCTAGGGAGTCACCCATATGTGAGGACTGACTTCCTGCTTGGTCCTGGAGAAAGAGTAGTTACTCACCTGTAACAGGTGTTCTCCAGGAGCAGCACGAATCAGTCTTCACAACCCTCCCTCCTTCCCTGGGAGTTGCAGTTGTACCTAGTTTGTTTTTTCTTTTTTGTGTGCTGTTCTTAGCTATGTCATTTGACTGAGGTAAGATGGCACCTTTAGGCGGGAAGGGAATCGCGCATGCGTGCCTGCATTCCCAAAGTCTTTCATGGAAAGCTGGGGAAATGCTCCGCTGGGGCTTCATCGGCGTCGATGGCACCCATATGTGAGGACTGATTCCTGCTGCTCCTGGAGAACACCTGTTACAGGTGAGTAACTACTCTATATAGGCTTAATAAATGCTCAGGAAAGGTGCTCATAGAACCACAGCTAGAGGAAGTTTTATCTATCAACATTATAGATTTATTTTAATCGGGTGATGTGTGAGAAGCAATTTGGAGTGGACAGCAGTGTGTTTCATTATGTTTTATGGAGACTTTTTTTTGTTTTGTTTAGGAATAAATCTAACTTAGAATCCTTGATTGCCTGAATATATTCATTAGCTAATTGAAGAGAAGATATTTTTGTAGACAAAATTTCTTACTTATGTGTGTTTCTATCTTTTTTTTTTTGAAATTTTTCTTGTTTTACTTCTATTCCAGGACCACATTTTAACCCCAGCACTCTTTATAATTTTTGTGAAAAAAGGGGTTTTGTAGGTCCTGTGCCACCAAAACCCAAAGGTACTGTATTTGCTGATAAGTGTAAAGTATTTATTATAGTATTGCCATTTTATTAAGTCAAAATCCCAAACCTCCAAAATTCAATGACACCAAAGTAGATCAAATAATAGTCATTGAAAAATTGTAACCAGTAGCTACCCTGGTAACTATGTTTCCAAAATTTGTTATCAAATTTTTGTCGGGGACTTAAATGAAAAGTTAAGTGGTGATTTTGTTGAACTTACGCCTTCACCCAGTTAAGTGTGTATGTTACACTAACCTAAAAAGAGGACTATGGCTCTCTTGAATAAAAGGGTTCTTCCAGCATGGAGAGGTGGGTCTCTTTCCCCCCTCTTAGGTTTGTCGTCCCCGACAAAAAATTGATAACTGAAATTTTGGAAACATAGTTACCAGGGTAGCTACTGGTTACGATTTTTCAATGACTATTATTATTTGATTTTATTAAGTCATACAGCTTAAACTATTTTATGTTAATTACTAAAGAGGAAAAAACTGGTATGGTCGCTATTACTCGACTTTGTCAGAGTTGTTGTCCGCACAGCTTGTTTGAGTCATCTTCCCCTCTTCTTCCCTCTGGCATTGTGTGCCGTGATCTGATTATTCACCCCGATGGTGATGTTGGGGTGTACAAGAAGAACCACCAGAGGGGCAAACTCAAAGCTACATTTTGCTTGCTGTTACCAGCCTACATTTAGGTTCTTCAACTGAGATGAGATGGACATTTTTTGACTTTGCCTGAGTTATGGTGTGCACAACTTATGCTTGTCCTGGGGTACTAATAGTTTATGGAACTTAACTCCAGGAATGTGTCCAAACCTTTTTTAAACCCAGCTACAATAACAGTTTGTACTACATTCTCCAGTAATGAACCCCAGAGTTTGATTACTCCTTGAGTGAAAAAATATTTTCTCTTATTAGTCTTAAATGGATTACATTGTAGCTTCTTTGCATATCCCCTAGTCTTTCTAGTTTTGCTGGCATAAATAACCAATGTACATTTAGTTGTTCCACTTCATTAATTTATATACCTGTATTGTATCTCCCCTCATCCGTCTCTTTTTTCCCAAGTTGAAGTGCCCTAATCTTTTAAGCATCTCCTCATAGAGGTATCCTTCCATCCCCTTTACCATTTTGGTGATTCTTCTCTGTACCTTTTCTAATTCTGTTATATCCTTTTTAAGATATGACAACCAGAATTGCACACAATAATCAAGGTGCAGTCGCACCATGGAACGATTCAGAGGTATTAGGAGATGTGACAAAAAAGAAATGAGACTGTCCCATAAATGTTTTATCACAAAATTTACAGAGAAATTATGCATTGTCCCCTTCAAAGTAATTCCCCCCATAGTTAATGCACTTCTGCATTTCCGCATTTCCTTCTGCCACGTATGGAAGCACTTGGTAAAGTCCTCCTCCTTGAGGTCCCTCAGCTCGCTCATCACTGTGGCCTTGATCTCTTCTACAGAGGCGAAATGAGTTCCTTTGAGCACAGTCTTCAGCCCGAGGAAGAGCCAGAAGTCGCACGGTGCGAGATCTGGGGAATAAGGAGGGTGGTCGAGAGCTGTGATCTGTTGGCCAAGAACTGCCTCACACTGAGCACAGTGTGGCTGGCACGTTGTCGTGGTGGAGCAGCCATGACTTGTCTCTCCACAGAGCCCACCTGCTGCTCCAAACCCGGTCATGGAGGCAATTGAGGACCTGCTGGTAGAAGTGCTGGTTGATTGTCTGACCCTCAGGCACAAACTCATGATGGACCACTCCCTTCTGGTCGAAGAATGCGATCAGCATGGCCTTGATCCTTGATTTGGACATTCGTGCCTTCTTGGGTCTGAGTGACAGTCGAGTCTTCCACTGCAGACTCTGTCTCTTGCTTTCAGGGTCGTACTGGAAGGCCCAAGTCTTGTCTCCTGTGATGACTCGGCCAACGAACTCTGGATCTTCTCTGATCTTCTCTAGCAAGTCTCAAAAAAATTGAGCCATTGTTTCTTCTGGTCATCTGATAAAAGCTTGGGCACCAAATGTAATAAACATAAACATAAACCATCTTGGGGCGCACATTCCGCATCCCCAGCTCCTGCACCGAGATGGTCTGCACTGACTCCCTGTTCAGGCTGAGCTCCTCAGCTATCATCCGCACCGTCAATCTGCGATCACTTCGCACCAGCAGGTTCACTCTGTCAATGTTCTCAGCCGTCTTTGTCATGGAAGGCCATCCTGACTTGGGGTCATCCTCCACCTCCTCACGGCCAGTCTTGAAGCATTTGTGCCACTCGAAGACTTGCGGCCTTGACATTGCAACTTCTCTATAAGCCTTTTGGAGAGGTTGGAGACACTCAGTTGGGCCCTTCCTCAACTTAACCAGAAATTTCAAGTTGATTCTTTGCTCCATATTTCTGCCACCTCCAGTTCTGTGACAAAGTGATGGAGCAGTGTGCTACAAAAAAAAACCTGAAAAAGAAAAACAGAGTGAGAGAGATGAAAAATATTATAGCAGAATAGTGGCGAGATGTTGCACAACACAGTGACATAAGCGGTTAGCCAATTGGCATTGAGTCATGGGCTTGGCTGCCACAGTCTCATTTCCTTTTTGTCACACCTCGTATAATATCCTTGGTTTTATTCTCCATCCCTTTCCTTATGATTCCTACCATTCTATTTGCTTTCTTGACCACTGCTGCACATTGGGTGGAGGGTTTCAACGTATTATCCATGATAACGCCTAAATCTTTTTTCTGGATAGTGTTTACTAATATGGAATCTTTGTACCGTGTAACCATAGTTTTGGTTGTTCTTTCCTAGGTGCATAACTTTGCACTTATTTGCATTACATTTCTTCTGCCATTTGGATATCCAACTTTCCAGTTTATCAAAGTCCTCTTGCAATTTTTCACAATCCTCTTATGTTTAACAGCTTTGAATAATTTGTGTCATCTGCAAATGTAATCATCTCACTCATTATTCCTGTTTCCAGGTCATTCATGAATATGTTAAAAAGCAGCAGGCCCAGCACAGATCCCTGGGGTACTCCATTATTCACCTTTCTCCATTGAGAAAATTGGCCATTTAGCCTCTGCTTTCTATCTTTTAACCAGTTCCTGATCCACAATAGTACACTGTCTCCAATCCCATGACTCTTTAATTTTGCCAAGAGTCTCTCATGAGGGACCTTGTCAAAGACTTTCTGAAAGTCCAGAAACACTATATCAACCGGCTTACCTTTGTCTATCTGTTTATTCACACCTTCAAAAAAAGTATAACAGATTAGTAAGACAAGACTTAGCTAAATTCATTTTGGCTTTCTCCCATTAAATCCTGTTTTCTACCATTTTACCTGATACTGATGTCGGGCTCACTTGATTATCCGGTGTTTGTGCAGCTTCTCAATGTAGCTGCAGAGTGTGAAGGCTCATGCTGAACGAGATAACATATGACGGCAGATAAATACCAGTATGGTCCATCTAGTCTGCCCAGCAAGGCGGCAAGAATATGTGAACTTGTTGCTCCGTGCAGATCAGCACTCCCAATGCCTTTGTTTAGGGGTGTATCCACCGTTCCATGTAGGTCACCCCTATTTGTTCAGGTATAAGAGATAATTATGCTTTTTGATTTTATCCTGTTGCTATAAAAGGATCCACAGTGTCTGTCCCATGCCATTTTGAATTCTGTCACTGTGTTTGCCCCCACCACTTCCATCAGAAGGGCATTCCAAGCATCCACCACCCTTTCAGTGAAAAGTATTTCCTGACATTGCCTTTCAGTTTACTCCCTTGCAGCTTAATGTTATGCCCTCTAGTTTTACAGCTTCCACGTCTTTGGAAGAGGTTTGTTTGTCCATTAATACTCTAAGTATAAGAACATAAGATATGCCATACTGGATCAGACCAAGGGTCTTCAAGCCCAGTATCCTGTTTCCAACAATGGCCAATCTAGGTCACAGTTACCTAGCAGTTTCCCCAAAAGACACAGGTTTCACAATGCTTGTATTGGGTCAAGCAGTGATATCCTGGATCCCTTTTAATAATGGTTTATGGACCTTTTCTCCAGGAACTTGTCCAAACCTTTTTTAAACCCGGCTGCACTAACAGCTTTTACTACATCCTCCAGTAACAAATTCCAGAGCTAGATTACACGTTGAGTGAAAAAATATTTTCTTTTATTAGTCTTAAATAGTTTAACCTGTAGCTTCATTGCATGTCCCCTAGTCTTTGTATATTCTGATGATGTAAACAATCTACGTTTACCCGTTCCACTCCATTCATTAATTTATAGACCTCTATTATATCTTCCCTCAGCTGTCTCTCTTCCAGATTGAAGAACCCTAACCTTTTTAGCCTCTCTTCATAGGGGTATCTTTCCATCCCCTTTGCCATTTTGTTGGCTCTTCTCTGTACCTTTTTCAAAGTCTGAATCATATCTTCCCCTGTCCCTCTTCTCCTCTAGAGTGTACATAATTAGATCTTGTAGTCTGTTCTTGTAAGTCTTCTGACGCAGGCTCGAAATCATTTTGGTCGCCGCCTTCTGAACTGCTTCCAGCCTTTTTATATCCTTCGCAAGATACGGTCTCCAAAGCTGAACACAATATTCCAATTGAGGCCTCACCAGTGACTTGTATAATGGCATTAATATCTCTTCCTTTCTGCTGGTAATTCGTCTCTTTAACCCAGCATCCTTCTGGCTTTTGCCACCGTCTTGTCACACTGTTTCGCCACCTTGAGATCATCAAACAATCACTCCAAGGTCCTTCTCCTGATCCATGCACACCAATCTCTCGTCCCCTATCGCATACAATTCCCTTGGATTTCTGCTTCCCAAGTGCATGTCACTGCATTTCTTCACGTTAAATCTTAACTGCTAAGCATTAGACCATTCTTCCAGCTTTTGTAGATCTTTCCTCATGTTCTCCACTCCCTCAGGGGAGTCCACTCTGTTGCAAATTTTGGTGTCATCTCAAAAAAGACAGACTTTTCCATTCAGTCCTTCGGAAATATCACTCACGAATATATTGAACAGTACAGGTCCCGGGACTGAACCCTGGGACACACCGCTAATCACCTTCCTTTCATCCGAGTGAGTTCCATTTACCATCACCTTCTGTTGTCTGTCAGCCAATTTCTGATCCAGTTCACCATTTTTGGGACCTATACCCCAAGCTGTTGATTTTATTGATAAGCCTCCTATGAGGAACAGTATCAAAGGCTTTGCTGAAATCTAGGTAGATCACATCCATCGCATGCCCTTGATTTAGTTCTCTCGTCGCCCAGTCAAAGAATTCAATCAGATTTGTTTGGCAAGATCGTCCTTTGGTAAAACCATGTTGCCTTGGATCATGCAACCTGTTGATTTCGAGGAAGTCCACTATTAGCTCTTTCAGGAGCTCCTCCATTACTTTTCCTGCACCGAGGTAAGGTTTACTGGCCTGTAGTTTGACACTTCTTCCCTATTACCAATTTTGTGGAGAGGTAACACATCAGCCCTTCTCCAGTCCTGTGGAACTTCTCCTGTCTCCAAGGATCTATTTAAAACATCCTTTAAAGGCCCTGTAAGAACCTCTCTGAGCTCTTTCAGTATCCTGGGGATATATCCCATCTGGTCCCATAGACTTCAGTATCCTGGGATATATCCCATCTGGTCCCATAGACTTGTCCACTTTCAGTTTTTCAAGTTGTCCTAACACATCATCTTTTGTGAATGGTGTGATATCTATTCCATACCCATTTGTATATTTGGGAGTCACAAGTGGTCCTCCTCCAGGATTTTCTCCAGTGAAAACAGAGCCGAAGTATTTGTTTGACATTTTTGCTTTTTCAATGTCACTTACCACGAATCTGAGATGTGGAGGGTTGCACATGCTGATACTGCTCTGGGAATGTAGGTTAAAGTTAACACACCTGCACATATAGCATTCCTGATCCACAGGCTGGTCTTGAACCCATGACCCTTCTCTCTCACACACAGTGTCCAAAAAAGTGCCTTCGAGTTAGTGCTGACCCAGCAACTCCTGGGTTTTCTTAGCAATGTGACTGGAAGTAGTTTGCCAGGCCTTTCTTCCGAGTCATTGGAGGGTGAAGTGACTTTTTCAAGGCCACAAGGAGGCATCAAACCCTGGTCTTTTGGTTACAAAGGCACTGTGCTAACTATTAGGCTACTCCTTCATGGGAGATTATAATATTAAACTATTGGGTGCTGATTCTGAGTGGGAGGGACTGTTACATGTAACAGGAAATGTGTGTAGTGTTAGGTGAGGAGGGACCAGTTGATTTTTCTGATATTGCGCCAGAGTAGATATGCAGGGGTTCCTTATCCTCCACCAGATGAATGATTTATGCTTCTCTACCAGCAGATGGAGATAGAGAGCAAAACTTGTGAGCCCTGCCCTATAAAGGGTACTGCCAGTGCAACTGGAAACGTTTCAGTTTTTCTGCCTCTAGTAGATGGTAGACAGGTATAACCCACAAGTGCCTCATTGTATTAAATCTGGGACTTACACCTTTGCTCAGCTGAAGAACTGGATACCTGGTTTAGATTGGACAGCCCTTTAGCTCTGCCTTTAGTCTCCTAGGGAAATACTTGGAGGAGTTCATGTCCTTCTCCCATCCTCCACCCCCGTCTCAAGCTCTCCTTTCTTTGAAGTTTGATTTAAAAAAGAAAAACAGACAAGAGGCAGAAGATGGAGGAAATTTGAACCTCCATGAGGAAAGCTTAAATTGGCAGTATATGCAGTTGCCAAGGGTGTCACATTGAGCCAGTTCAGGAGGGAAAGGAAAGCCGGGAGCTGAAGTGCTGTAGGAAGCGGAAATGTGGTGCATGCAACAGGGAAGCTGTTGTGCATCAGAAAGGGAGCCTATTGAGTGATTCATTCCAGGAGTGGAGTAAGAGACAACCCACGCAGCAGTTGTTTGAGGGAAGGGATATCTGTATTGTATTTGTGATGGCAATGCCATCTGATCATGAGATTCTGTTCCTATGAATTGCGTAGCTGAAATAGCTCACGACAATGACATTTACAAGTGTGGCCAATATTATTGGTACCCTTGCATTTTAGATACGTTGTATACAATATCTTGAGAAATAATTTGAATTATTCCAGCTGTATATCGTCATAGTATTTTAATAGTATGTTCAAAGGTATACAACAAAATAAAGATGTCTGGACAATTTAGGCATAGTAATTTCTGAGAAAAAAACCAAAATATGACCTGAACAGGATTAATGGCATCCTTCACTAATATTTGGTTACACAACCCTTGACAGTGATGACAGCTTCCAAAGGTTTCTTGTAGCAGTCTTGCTAGTAGTTTTTCCCACTCTGCAAATGCGATTTGTTTCATCTTATGAATATTTCCAGGATTCCTTTTACCAGTGGCAGATTTCAGCTTTTCCAAAGGTTCTCGATTGGATTGCGATCAGGACTCCTTGATGGCCAGTTTAAAACAGTCCATTTGTTCCTTTTTAACCATTCTTTGTACATTTGGATGTATGTTTTGGGTCATTGTCCTGCTGGAAGACCCATGACCTTCAACACAGACCTAGCTTTCTGACACTAGGTAGCACATTTTGCTCCAAAATACCTTGCTAGTCCTCTGACTTCATGATTCCTTTAAGACGTTCCAGGCCTCCAGTTCCTGAGGCAGCAACAGAGCCCCACAACATTATACAGTAGAACCCCCATCATATTCAACAGTAGGAGGAGTGTTTTTTTCCTTATAAGCTTCATTTCTTTACCTGTAAATGTATCGCTGGTCTGCATTGCCACAGAGTTTGTTTGGTTTCATCTGTCCACATTACATTTTTCAAGAAGGATGGAGCAGTGGGTTCACCCCTAAACAAAGACATGGGGAGGGGTGGCCTGCACGGAGCGGCAGGTGCACCTACTCTTGCCATCTTGCTGGGCAGACTAGATGGACCATGCTGGTCTTTATCTGCCGTCATTTACTATGTTACTATGATTGTGGTTTCTCAAGATGGGTTTGGGCAAAGATCAGGCGTGCTTTTTTATGTCTGTCTTTGAGCAGTGGGGGTCCTCTTTGGCCTTCACCGATGAAGTCCTTCTTTGTTTAGTGCATGGCATATGGTGCAGGTTGAAACCACCACTCCAGATTGCTCTGGATCAGCCTTAAGCTCTTTTGGATGTTGTACGTGGTGTTTTTCCAACAGTTTGCGTTAACCTTCAAAGACGACTTGAATTAATTTTTCTCCAGGACCAAGCAGGAAGTCAGTCCTCACATATGGGTGACATCGATGTCGATGGAGCCCCTGCGGAGCATTTCCCCAGCTTTCTGTGAAAGCCTTTGGGAATACTGCACACATGCGCAGTCCCCTTCCCGCCTAGAGGTGCCATCTTGCTCAGTCTCTCTTTTTCCGTGGAGCCCGTCGGACGTGTGTCCTAGTTCACCCAGTAAATAGTTAGAATTTTTCGTCAATTCCTTGTGATTTCTTCGTGGTTTTTTCTCCGGTTCCCCTTCTCGCCGGGTTCGGTACACCAGTATTGAGCCCGATCTTATTTTTTCGGTTTTTGCCCTTCGTGGCTGGCGTTCGCGCCCTTTTTTCCTTTTCCCTGGAAGGCCAGACTTTGACCTCGCGGGGACTCTTTTTTTCCCCGATGGCTTCCAGTGGTTTTAAGAAGTGTGATCGGTGTAAGAAACTAATGTCTCTCACCGACACACACGACTGCTGCCTTCGGTGCCTCGGTCCTGATCATGATCCTAAGATCTGTGGACCGTGTGGAAAAATGTCCACTAAGGCACTTCGAAGTCGTCAGCACCAAAAAGAAAAGGCTTTTCTCCGATTCGGCCTCCGGCCGGGCCCGGGCCTCGTCTGAGGCCTCGACGTCTCGGGAGTCTGACCCCGAGCATCGTCGGGGTTCCTCAGCGAGGGGGTCCCCCAAGCGGGAGCGAAAGAGGAAGAAGCGGCTCGCGAGGGCTGCGTCGGAGGAGGTCCCTGGCTCCTCGAGGGCTAGGTCTCGGACCCCCGACCGCCGTCCCGGGCCTGTGGAACAGGAGAAGCCGTCAAAAGTACCTCGGGTGGAGCCGGAGTCTGCTG
This sequence comes from Ichthyophis bannanicus, assembly GCA_033557465.1. Classification (NCBI taxonomy): domain Eukaryota; kingdom Metazoa; phylum Chordata; class Amphibia; order Gymnophiona; family Ichthyophiidae; genus Ichthyophis; species Ichthyophis bannanicus. The sequence goes on from CM066033.1 coordinate 555,509,322, forward strand.
GACACGTAAGTCCTGTTGTCCTCGAGGACACTCCTCCCAGGGAGCCGACGTCGGGCCCGGCGCTGCCAGGGCCCGAGTCGGTAGCTGCTGAGTCTCCTGAGCTGGGTCTCAGGCTGACAGCCTTGGAGTGCAGACTGTCTGCCTTCATGGATCAGCAGCGGGTGCTGATGGCCAGCCTCGCTGGCTCATCTGCCTCGACCACCGGGACGTCGAAGTCGACCCCGGAGACCAAGCCGATACTTGAGACCATGAAGGCTCGAGGTCGTCCTCGGTCGCAGTCACCCTTGACCTCCCGGTCGGCACCGAGGGCGTCGACGCCGGTGCCTTCGGCGTCGGGGCGGGTGCTGCCGGGCCCCGCGCGGTCGGAGCCCGACTTGGAGTCACCCGATACCTTCAAGACTCGGTGCATTCCGTCGGACTCACCGCAGTCTGAGCCCCGGAGTAGGTCCCCTCTGGAGGATACCCGGTTCTCGGAGTTCGTGCGGGATATGGCCACTGCTTTGGCGATCCCAGCAGATCCCGAGGAGGAGCCTCGAGCCGAAGAGCTCGAGGCCCTCCAGTATGACTCCTCTGAAGGAGGCCTTTACTGTGCCAGTTCCTCCGATGCTGGAATGGCTCCTCTTCCGGATGTGGGAGGCACCGGTCTCGGCACCGGTTCTGAGCAAGCGGGTTGATTCCATTTATCGACTCCGTAAGAGCCCTGGGTTTCAAAAGGCGCAGCTACCGCACCATTCCATGGTGGTGGAATCGGCCATGCATTGTCTGAAAAGTCGGAAGATGCACTCCACGGTGCCCCCTGGCAGGGAGGCCCGGAACCTGGATGCGTTCGGTAGAAAGTGCTTCCAGGGCTCGATGCTTGCTTGCCATGTCCAGTCTTACCAGCTGTACATGGGCATGTACTTGCGGGACCTGGCAAAGGAGCTTGCCGGGTTCTCTGCTGGTCTCTCCGCGGAACCTTTGCAGAGGTTCAAGTCCTTGTCTTCGGGGATCCGGGAATGCTCTAAGTTCATGTCCCGAGCGGCCTACGATGGCTTTGAGGCCTCGGCCTGTGTTGCGGCTGCCGGCATCGCAGCTCGACGCCAGGCATGGCTGCAGTCATCGGACCTCGAGCCATGGGTTCAGGACAAGTTGGTCGATGTCCCTTGCCGAGGTGAGAACCTTTTTGGCAAGCCCATGGCCGAGAAGGCTGCTGAGCTCGAGACCGAGCACCTCACAAGGACAAGGCTGTCTCGAAAGACTTCTGCCCCTTCACACAAGAAGAAGGGCTCGGGTAAAAAGTCCTTTTACCCGAGGAAGGCGACTGCCTACAAACAGTTCCCACCTTACCAGGCCTCCCCCACAGGGTCAGCAGGCCAAGGGGCAGGGACATGGGCCCCGTAGGCAGAAGGTCCCCAAGCCTCCGGCTCCTGCTCCCATTCAGCAGGGTGGGGGGTTTTGACTCCCAAGGCATAGCCTCTCCTTCTCTGCTGTCCCATCCCTGCACAGGAGGTCACCTAGCCCTGTTTGCCCACCGGTGGCCACACATTACAGGGAACAACTGGGTCTTAAACATAGTCCACAAGGACTACTTGCTTCATTTTCATCAGTTGCCTCCTCCCTGTTTTCCAGGAGAGCCTCCAAGGCCTCCTCTCCATACAGCCCTCCTCCTGCAGGAGCTACAGGGTCTGTTACGAGACCAGGCGGTGGAGCCTGTGCCTCCCCACCTACAAGGTCACGGTTTCTACTCCAGGTACTTCCTAATACCAAAGAGAACAGGGGATCTCAGGCCTATTCTCGACCTTAGAAATCTCAACAAGTTCTTACAGAAGGAAAAGTTCAAGATGCTTACTCTTGGAACACTTCTGCCCTACCTCCAGCAGGGAGATTGGCTATGCTCTTTAGATCTAAAGAATGCATACACTCACATCCTCTTCATCCAGACCACAGAAAGTACCTCAGGTTCATTGTGGGAGGAAACCATTATCAGTACAGAGTGCTGCCATTTGGCCTCACCCCCGCCCCCAGGGTCTTTACCAAATGCCTGGCAGTGGTGGCGGCCTACTTGAGGAATCAGGGTATCTTTGTCTTCCCCTATCTGGACGACTGGCTCATGAGGGGGCAGACGTGCCAGGAGGCCAGGCAAGCCACCCTCCGAGCGATTTCTCTACTCCAACATCTGGGGTTTGTCATAAACTTCGCAAAGTCCACTTTGCTCCCCTCCCAAAACTTAGACTTCATGGGGCAAGGCTAGACTCTCTGCAGGCAAAAGCTTTCTTGCCAGAGGACAGAGCCCAAAGACTGATGACCTTGGCAAACCAGTTTCTCAGCAGGTCACTGGTCTCCGCCAGGCTCTGCCTGAGGCTTCTCGGCCACATGGCTTCGACAGTACATGTGACTCCCAATGCCAGGCTTCATATGAGGCCTGCGCAATGGTGTCTCAGGAGTCCGTGGTCATAGGCCACAGGGAGCCTCAGCGACAGAGTAAGGGTGTCCAGACCATTCCTGCACTCCCTACGTTGGTGGCTGCAGCCCCCCAACTTACTGAAAGGGATGCCTTTTCAGCCACCTGGGTCCACAGTGGTATTGACCACCGATGCCTCCCTACAGGGCTGGGGTGCACACTGTCTGGGCAAGTGCACCCAGGTCCTGTGGTCTCCCTGGGAGGTCCAGCAGCAGATCAATCTACTGGAACTACGGGCTATTCGCTTAGCCCTCAAGACTTTCTCTCAAGCCCTGGTGCACCAGTCTGTTTTAGTACAAACAGACAATCAGGTAGCCTTGTTTTTTTTTTTTTTCAAAGTTTTATTTAGAACCATCAACAATTAACAACAGGCACAAGACACACAGAATATCACCACTCTCTGGGGTTAGCTCTTATCCCCAGGAGCAATACCCATTGACGGTTACATGAATTTTTCAAAGAATAATGACCCTCGCCCCCGTCCCCTACCCCCTCCCCCTCCCCCTCCCCCCTCCCCCACCTCCCCCCCACAGATGTCAGGGCCATGCAGGACATCTGGAGGTTCCACATTTCCCCCAAATAACAAAAGAATAGATGAGGGTATTAACAGCCCAACTGCAAACACCGTGTTACGGGTCCGGGCACTCAGATTTTGAATGTATGGATCCCAAATTAGCAAGAAGGCGGACCATCGCTGGACATGGCCCCGGGCAGCCCTACACTCCAGGAGCATAAGCTGATGGAAAGAGTTCCGCCACTCCCAAAAAGAGGGCGGGCGGGTCTCCCTCCACCGCCTCAATAGAGGTCCCTTACCCACCAGACAGGCCTTACGCACCAGCCAGCGACCCCACTTCCCCCTCGGAGAGGCAAGGGCCAAAACATCCAAGACCACCAAGGCTGCATCCCACTGAATAGGTTGTCCCAGCAGATTGGCCACGTACAGGGCAATCCTCCGCCAATAAGGGCGAATCCAGCGGCATCCCCACCACATGTGTAACAAGGTCGCCATGGGCGTCGCACACCGCGGACAACTGCCATCCGCAGTCAGGTGGCAACGAAGGGCCCTCCGCGGGGAAAAGTGGATCCTGGTGAGACATTTGAATTGTATTTCCCGCCAACGAGCCCCCTCCACCAGGCTCACCCCGCGCCGTAGGGCCATCAGAATAGTGCCCCGGGGGATCTCCCGCCCCATTTCGGCCCCCCAAGCCCGTTCTACTCTGCAATAGTCTGGGCGCTGGCGAAGCTGCTCCAACCGGAGGTGAAAACCCCGGATCGACGGTCGTGTCGCACCGTCCAGGCCAAAAAACCCCATAATCTGGACCGAGCGGTCGCCATGTAACTCCTCTCCTGGAAGGGAGGCCACATAGTGGGCCACCTGCATATATGCAAAGAAATGATGAGGCCGCAAGTCAAACTCGCGGGGGAAAGCGCAGGAAAGGGTTTGGGCCGCCCCGTCAAGTCCACCACGTTCCCCACACTATGGACCCCTCTCTCCCCCCAAAGACGAAAGGCCACGGTCTCCGTCCCCGGGGTAAAGTTGGCATTTCCCCGAAGGGGTAGCCAGCTTGACGCCTTCCAATTACGGCCCCAATAGGTGTTCAACTGCCGCCAGGTCTTACAAACCGGGAGTAGCAACACACTCTCGGCCAAGTGGGTGGCCCACTGGCTAACCTCCAGGTGCAAGAGGGCCCGCAAAGAGTGGGGCGCCACATATTTCCTCCTCCAAGGCTGTGGGCGTATAAAGGTCAGTGTCACCTAGCCAGTCCCCCAAATGGCGCGCTTGGCAGGCCAATGCATAGGCACCGAGATCCGGGAGCCCCCACCCCCCATTGCGCATCCTCCCCACCAGCCAACTGTAGGGGACACGAGCTCTCGCCCCCCCCCCCCCCAGAGGAGGCCGCGGAATTCCACCTCAAAACGCCGGGCATCCCTCCGGAGAAGCCAAACAGGGAGGGTCTGCAACCAATACAAGATCCGAGGCAAGAGCACCAGTTTAATCACCGCAATCCTTCCCAATAGGGACAGGGGGAGAGGCCGCCAGGCCTGCACTTGGGTTCGCACCTTGGTCAGCATTCGCTGCAGGTTGCACCTATACAATCGTCCTGGATGGCACGGCAGTACAATCCCCAAATATACAAATTGATTCTCGGCCCATCGAAGAGGGAAGCCCCCCGGCCAACTACCCCGAAGGCTCCCCAACACGTCCATGGCCTCAGATTTGTCCCTGTTAATACGTAGCCCCGCAAATTGTCCAAAGGTTCGGAGCTCGTCTAGGAGAAGCGGCAAGGAGTCTGTTGGCGAAAGTAAATGTACCAACAGGTCATCGGCAAAGGCAGATATCTTAAATTCTTGAGCACCCATTCTCACCCCCCTTATGGACCGCATGCCTGCCACTCTCCGCAGGAGAGGGTCCAAAGACAGGACAAAAAGGAGAGGGGAGAGGGGACAGCCCTGACGAGTCCCCCTTTGCAACGTAAACCTCTCTGATACCACCCCATTGCAAAGTATCGCCGCCGTCGGATCGGCATACAGGCTCGCAACCATGCTACAAAATAAAGGCCCAAAACCATAGCACGGAAGGATGTACTGCAGGTATTGCCAGTCCACCCGGTCGAAGGCCTTTTCCGCGTCAAAACTAACAAGCAAAGAGGGCAACTTTCTATGCTGGACCCACTCCAAGGATGCCACAATTTTGCGCAGATTACGAACTGCGTATCGCCCCTTCACAAACCCAACTTGACAATCATGCACCAACAACCCCAGAAACTCCGCCAGGCGGTCTGCCAATACTTTGGCCATCAATTTAAGGTCAAAATTAAGTAATGAGATAGGACGATACGAAGTCGCGGAGAGGGGATCCTTCGCCGGTTTAGGAATAAGGACAATATGGGCGTGATTAGCCCCCCACCGAAAGTAACCCTGCTGCGCCCTCCGATTATGCACGGCAGCCAGCGTTGGGGAAATCAAATCGTTAAGAATTTTATAAAATTCCGCACCAAGCCCGTCAGATCCCGGGGATTTATAACAGCTGGCCTTGGAAATAGCCTCCTGCAACTCGGCCGCCGTTATCGGCTGCTCCAACTGCGCTCTTTGCTCCGCGGTCAAGCGCGGTAACTCCAAGGCCCCCACATACTCCTCCATCTGCGTGCGGGGAGGCGACTCCGCAGTATAGAGGGTCTGGAAAAAGGAACGAAAAACCCGCACAATCTCAGAGTTCTCCCGATGTAACACCCCCGAGTCATCCCGCAAACCCGGCACCAGTTTGGAGCCCCTAGGTCCCCGAAGGCATCTGGCCAATAGTTTCCCGGGCTTATCCCCATATCGATAGAGTTGGTACCGATAGTATAACACAGATTTCTTTGCCCGCTGGTGCAGGAGTTCATTTAATTCCATTTGAGAGTCCCACAGCTGCTTTTTAAGCCCTGCTGTCGGGGTTTGAGCCCCTTGCCGCCGTAGCCGCGTCACCAACTTCTCTAAACCAATAATACGTTCGGCCCTCAGTCTTCTCTTCCGGGCAAGGAACCCTATTATGTCCCCCCGCAGAACCACCTTTGCAGTTTCCCAAAGCAGTTCGGGGTCATCCTGGTGGCCCCTATGATCAGCTTCGAATTCCTGCCAGCGTTGTTGAAGAAAGGAACGAAATTGCGCGTCCCTATATAGTTCGAGCGGGAATCGCCACGTTGGGGGCCGGGGAGAGTTCCCAGTCCAATGGACGTCGAGCCAAACGAAAGCATGGTCAGATATCTCCATAGGCCCTATCTGAGCATCCGCTACTTTAACAAACAGACCAGTAGAAATCAACAGGTAATCTATACGGGCACTAGTGCCATGAGCCCGAGATATATGCGTGTAATCCCGTTCAGTCGGGTGAAGCAGCCGCCAAGGGTCCACCAACCCCAGTCGGGAGCATAAATGTCGCAAGGCCCGAACCGTCGCAATTCTGTCTCTCTGCTCCCCCCCCTTAGAAGTATCAAGGTCGACATCCATGACCCCATTAAAATCTCCCCCCAAAATCAGGGGGGACTCCGGCAATGTCTCGATCTTGGAGGCAAAGCGGGCAAAAAGGGGCAAATCGAGTACATTTGGACAATACAGGTTGCCCAGGATGACAGGCCTCCCCTCGAGGACTCCCTGCACCAAGACAAATCTGCCAGTCGGGTCTACAAAATCCCGGACAACCTCCAACCTCACCCGTTTATGAATCAGGAATACTACTCCCCCCTTCTTCCCCTGAGCTGGAGCCCCCCAGACCTGTCCCACCCACTCCCGGCATAATTTTCGGTGTTCTTCGGCAGTCTGGTGGGTTTCCTGGAGCATTGCGATGTCCGCCTTCTGCCGTGCTAGAGCCTGCAGGATCTTGGCCCTTTTAATGGGGCTACCCAGACCACATACATTCCAAGAAATTATCTTAAGCGGCATGTAATACAAAAGTAGGCTTCTTATAATACAGCATAAACCATACCTGTTCTAAGGAAGGGACCCCCCCAGCCTGAGGTCCTCCCCTCTTCTTCACCAGGAAAATCCCTCTAGTCGTCCACCCCTCCATTAGTCCCTGAAAATACTGCTCACCTCCTACACCCCCTCCCCCTCCCTCCCTCTCCTGCCCTCCCTTCCCTACCCCCCCTCCCTCCCATCCCTTCCCCCCCTCCCACCCGCCCACCCCCTCCCCCTCTCTTCCCCACTCCAAACCCTCATCCCATCTACCATCCTCCTCCCCTCCTCTGAGTATTCCTAAATGCGTAAGGGACCCCCTCACCCCTCCATTGTGCCAACCCTGCTACAAATCATCTGGGGGAAGCCCCCTGGAGCTCCCCCCCCCCACATCCACTCCCCCTCCCCACTCGCCCCCCGGCAGACCACCCCCATCTACTCGGGCCATCCCCCACCCGCCCCCCACACCTCTGGAACACAGCCAACCCCCACTTAGCAATAATTTGAGCAGGCCCCATCCTCCACCCACCCCCACCCCAGTTACCAACACCAACACTTTAAATTCCAAAATGGAAACAACGGGCTAGTTCTGCACAGCGGTAGTCCTCCCCTCCGGACCTCAGGTCTCGACGGCCACTGCAGCCCTCTGCCGTATCTCCTCCACGTAGGGCGTTGCTGCTGTCGCGGAGTCAAAGGACCGACGAGTCCCCCCATGAGTGAAGATCAGCCGGGCAGGGTATTGCACAATAAATTTGATATTATTGTCTATCAGAACCTGGCACAAAGGTCCATACTCTCGTCGCCGCTGGCCCAGGGCCGCTGAGTAATCCTGAACGATACGTAGCCGGGCATTGTCTTTTTGAATAGTCCCTTTCTTTCGTGCGGCCCGCAGGACTGCTTCTTTTGTTGGAAGCGCAGGAACCGTGCTAGAACCACTCTAGGTCGGCCATCGCTGTTTCTCCTAGGCCCGACCCGGTGTGCCCTCTCAATTTGTACTAAGGTGCCCTCGGGATCGTTCGCCAGAGTTTGTTTCACCAGGTCCTCTACGTAGGATTGTAGGTCCCGGTCCTCTATAACCTCCGGAACTCCAAGAAATCTCAGATTATTCCGGCGGGACCTATTTTCAAGGTCGTCTAGTTTGGCCTCCTGCCCCTGGAGTAATTTTTTCATCTGGGCCATCTCCTGTTGCAGCTCCAACACGTGCTCTTCTGACCGCTCTATCCGGTGTTCCGCCTCCTGCAATCGGCCGCCCAAGGCCTCCACTGAAGTTTGGATGAGGTCCATGCGGCCCCGCAGGTCGTCGAACTGCGCCGACAACGCCCCCGCCACGGCCAGGGAGATTTCATCCACCATCCCCGCTGTGGCCTTGGCCTCTCCCCTCAGCGGCGAGGACTGCTCCCCCCCCCCTTGGCGGTAGGGGGGTCTTCTCCTTCTCCACCCGACGGCCTCCCTTCGCCGCCATCTCCGCGGCCTCTGTTATGCCCAAGTCTCCCCGTGCGCTGGAGAAAGGGTGTAGGTTTCGAGCCGCTATGCGCTAGAAAAGAAAAAGGGGGGGGCCCGTGTCACGGGCGTCGAGGTGCCGGGGGCAAGGGAGGGGTCCCCAACTCTCGGGTGCCAGATGCAGTGGTCGGTCGCAAGCCTCCAAGAGCCAAGGGCAGGGCACAGGTCTCAGGCTCCGGGGTGCCGAAAAAAGGGCGCAGGTCTCAGGCTCCGACGTGTCAGACCGGAGGCACAGGTCTCATAATCCGGTGCGCCGGGGGGAGGGCCCAGAGTGCGAGGTATAGGCCGCCATGAGCTGATGGCGCAGTAACAACAGGGCATCGGACAAAGGCCAGAGGCGGGGGGGGGCACAGCTCGGACTCCACGTGTCGAAGGCCAGGCTCAGGACCCAGACGTCTGCATGTTGAAGAAAGGACACAGTCTCCCGTGTAGCGTTTGCAAAAGTAGGGCGTAATGGCTTAGCACCGCAGGCTGGAGGACTTTAAAGGGCACACGGGCCCTCTGGTGGGCACACCGATCTTCTGGCGGGCTGCTCGGCCCTCGAGGAGCCCTCGGGGGGGCGGGAAAGACAGGCGGCGACCCCGATCTAGGCCCAGCAACAGCCCCCGACCCCCTCAGTAGCTGCCGTGTGAGCCCCCCTCGCAGGGCCCGCTTAAGAAATACACGCGGGGGGGGGGCAGGATGTTTCAATCCGAGGGCTGTCGCCGCCGCCGCAGGGCCCCGCTCCGACCGCCGCTGGAATCAGTAACGCCCCGCCTCACCTCACACTGCAGCTGCACTCCCCGCGCGGCGTCTGCCGCCGAAATCCAGGCCTCTTCCAAGAGTCATCGCGTCGGGGGGAACGAAGGGCACCGGGGCACCGGCCCCACTAGCGGTACTTGTGGGAGAGCCCGGGGGGGACGAAAGACCCCGAAAGCAGCCTCAATCACGGCATGGATCTTTGTCGGAGGGGTGAAGGGGCCCAGAGCCCGAGCAGCATGCGTCTGCTCCGGCTCACCGCATCACCGGAAGTCAGGTAGCCTTGTTTTATGTGAACAAACAGGGAGGCACTGGGTCCAGGCTCCTTTGTCAGGAGGCACAGGACCTTTGCTTGTTTGCGCTCAGGCACAACATGTTGCTCAAGGCGGTTTATCTCCCTGGCCAGGAAAATTACCTAGCAGACAGGTTGAGCAGGATTCTGCAGCCTCACGAGTGGCAGCTCCATCCCTTGGTGGTTAAGAAGATCTTCCTGAGATGGGGACTTCCATCCATAGATCTTTTTGCCAGTCCCCTGAACAGACAGCTGCCAAGGTTCTGCTCCAGGCAGCCGCATCCTCTGAGACGAGCAGCAGATGCTTTTCTGATTTCCTGGTCCCAGGGCCTCCTATATGCGTTTCCTCCCACGCCTCTGGTGGCCCGAACAAAGAGTTGAAAAAGCAAAAATGGCCAAAATGGATGATCAAAGAAACTTTGAAAATTGCCCAGAAATGCAAAGAAGCTAAAGCCATAGGAGAAATCGGGGCAATCATAAAACACAACAGAGATTTCCAACGTGCAGAAAGACAAGAGAAGTAGTATTACAATGATGCATGCAAGGAAATAGAAGCAGAAACTATTAGAGGAAGAACAAGATCGGCTTTCCTAAAGCTATGAGAGCTGAAGAAAAAAAATTCAGCCTCAAATTTGAATGTTTCAATATGGATCCTTGAGCATCTTGAATGATGCTTAGAAGATCAAGAAAAGGTGGAAGGAATACTCAGAGTCATTCTGTGATAAAGATCAAGTGGACCAACAGCCATTTCAATCTGTACCTTATGATCTGGAACCATTGGTGATGAAAGAAGTTGAAACAGCATTGAAAGCATTATCAAAGAACAAAGCACCAGGCATTGATGGCATTCCCATAGAAGTATTACAGCAATCTGATGCAGCTGTTGCCATACTTAAAAGGCTCTGCTAGGAAATTTGGAAGACATCATGGCAAACTGACCGGAAAAGATGTGTTTATACCAGTACTAAAGAAAGGTGATCCAACTGTGGAAATTATCACACAATCACTCTGATCCCACATGCCAGCAAGATTCTACTCAACAGAGACTACAACCATACCTGGAACGAGAACTGCCTGAAGTCCAAGCAGGGTTCAGGAAAGGGCGAGGAGCAAGAGATAACATTGCGGATGTGAGATGGTTCCTTGAAAAGACTAAAGAATACTGAAAGGATATCTATATGTGTTTTCTTGATTACAGCAAGGCTTTTGACTGTGTAAACCATGAGAAAACTCTATGCCACATTAAGAAGCATGGGTATACCAGAACACCTGATGGTTCTCTTGCACAACCTTTATATTGATCAAGAAGCAACAGTTTGAACGGAACAAGCAGAAACAGTGGTTTAAAATCAGCAAAGGTGTACGACAAGGCTGCAGAGAAGTAGGACTGTGTGAAGATTGGTGGAAGACTCATCAACAACCTTCGCTATGCTGATACCACCACATTACTGGCTGAAAGTGAAAATGATCTGAAACATTTGCTTCTCAAGATTAAGGTGCCGGCCCATTTTAAGACTATGTTCCTTGATGTAAAGAAGACAAAAATCCTGACAACTGACAAAATCAATAAGTTCATTGTTGGAGAAGAAATCAAAATAGTGGACAACTTTTACCTACTTGGATCAACTATCAATAAAGAAACAAGCAGTCAAGAAATCAGATGACGCATTGCTCTTGGCAGAATAGCTATAAAGGAACTAGACAGGATTCTGAAGAGCAGAGCTGTCTTTCTGCATACAAAGATTCGACTTGTTCAATCCATGATATTTTCATCTGTATCTTTTTCACTGTCCAATTTTCGCAAAGTTGGACAGTGAAAAAGATAGGCAGGAAGAAAATTGATGCCTATGAATTATGGTACTGGTAACAAATACTATGTATACCAAGAACAAACCAGTCAAAACTAGAGGATATCAAACCTAAGCTTTCTTTAGAAGCTCAGATGACAGGACTTCGCCTTTCATACTTTGGACAGATCATGCAAAGAGAGAGATCATTAGAAAAGACGACATGCTTATTTATTTATTTTATTTATTTTATTTTAGCTGTATTTATATCCCGCTTTTCACCGGGGCAAAGCGGTCAATTGGGAGATACATTTAACACGAGGGGATATGAGACACATACGCTAATACTTACAGGGAACATGGGCAATGGAGGGTTAAGTGGCTTGCCCAAGACCACAAGGAGTGCCTATAGGACTAGAAATCCTAGTCCCTCCGGCCTGAGATTGCTGTCCCCAGATGGGACTTGAACCCCCGGCGTTCCGGCCCGAAGTACCTTGTCCTAACCACTAGGCCACTCCTCCCCCGGCAAGGCAAGGTAGAAGGTCAACGCAAAAGAGGAAGGCCAGCAATGAGATGGATCAATACAATAACAGCAGCTATGGATGCCACTCTGTCAACAATAAGCCGCCTAACTGAAGATCGAACACAGTTTAGGACAATTATCAAGAGGGTCAGTATGCGTCAACACTGACTTGACGGCACTTAACAACATTCCGCTTGATGTCGTTAAGAATGGAGTGAGGGGTTTTTTTGTGGAAGAACAATCATGTCCTGGCAGTGTCCTAGTTTTTATAGTATTTCCTACTATTTCCTTTTTCAATTGGTTGTGTTTTATTTGATTCTTTATATGTCAAATACGTTTGCATATATAGTCCAAAACCATTGCACTAGCCACTTTCTTTAGGAGATATTGGACATTTAAAGGGTTGAACTGCAAGATGCCAATAATGTTGACCACAACTGTACACCCGAAAGGCACAGACTGAGGAATGGAGGCTGTTGGGGAGTAGCTTGCAACCTAGTTAGACCCAGGGATCCAGGATCTTGACTGATAGGAGACTTCAGTATTTCAGAGAGATGGCAGCCTTCTTGAGACAGTATCTCAGCTGGCTCTAGCTTTCCAGATCCCTCCCACAATTCCTCCGGAGGGGGTTGTTGGTGAGGTCCTTACAGTTGGTCGAATGAGCCCCTTAGTTCAGTAGCGTGCTGGGGCTCTCAGGGACTGGAGAATTGTTTTGTTTTCCACATGAATTTGTCTTGTTCTTGTACATGATCTTAGCACCTGTGTCAAAATCCTGCCTCTTTTGGCTTAGTTAATCTGGAATTTAGGGGCAGCATGTCTTAAGACGGCACCTTTGGAGAATCAGAACATTTGGGAGGTCCATTTGGTGTTTTGTTAGGCCTTAATCCCTGGAGTTCCTCTAGCTTTTTAGTCTTCGAAGGAGAATTTCCAGTTGAGGAAGGGGATGACCCTCCTCCCCATCCCCAATAGTTCAACTTTTTCAGAAGGAAGAACTACCCTTCATGTTTATGTTGACCATGACGATCACCATTGCCATTGAGAGAGGTTGATCCTTGGAGATACACAAGGTAAAAACCCTGTGTCAACAAGCATTTGATATGGTTTGCAGTGGGTATATGTCCAAGACTAGTCTTTGCTTGGTTCAGCAACTGCTTTCAGAGCCTTCGAGTCTAAAGCTTGTGTCCCAAGGGAACCAATTCTTTTAGAGACAGGTCAGTAATTGGGGGGCAGATGCCTTGTTTTTATCTTGTTGGTACTCCACAGACTTTGTTGCGGTGACCTTTCAGGTCAAGTGTATATGTGGTTTCAGAATTGGGTGGCAGATACTGCCTCTAGGTGAACTGCCCTTTGAGCGAAATTGCATTCTGGGTTAGTTCTATAAAAGCTAGCTGAGGATTTGGAAAGGACTAAGAGTTTGGCCTAAAGGTAGATCCAAGGGAAGCTTGAGGTTGGGCCTGCCTAAGACCAGACAAGGAAATGTCTACCGTGCACTCCTGGTTACTGAGCAGATCACTCTCCTTTCATTCTAAGAAAAAGGAACACACAGTAGGCTATGTGAAGGCATCCAGTGATCATTATTGGACTGGGAATCCATTCCTTGATCAAATGTATAGGTTATCCAGGTTTCCTGTAGACTCTTAATACATGGTGGTTATGAGGTTACATTTGAACTGCCCTGTGCTGACCCAAGGGTTTCTGCTGCCCCAGGCAGAAACTCTGGCCATGCTGCAGCCCCCTCACTTTGTGCCAAGCCGCCCCCCCTTCCCTCCTCCCCCCCCCCCTACTGCCAATTCTGTCTTGGAGGGAGTCAGGTGGCAGTATTTTAAAAGTGTCAACTTTGTGCCACCACTTTGTGGCCCGCAGCAGGCCATGTGCTGTGGCACACGGCATGCCACTTCTGACCCTCCCTCCGACAGTAGGTTGCATCAGAGGGGGATCAGAAGCAGCAGGTCTTGTGTGCCAAAGCACATGGCCTTCCACAAGCAACAAAGCAGCAGTACAAAGCCGCCCACCTGAGTTGGCCACCCAGCTTGCCTAGTAGACAGGCTGGCCCTGGTCCTGCCACATCACAAACACCTTTATTGGTTCACCTTGCTAGACTCTAGCCAAGCGTGATTGTAAAGGATATTGTTGTAAAGGTTATTGTCCATGGACAAGCAGGAATGAGTCCTCACATATTGTGGATTATGTCCCCCAATGGAGCCCTGCACGGGAACACTCCCCAGCTTCTGTTGGGAGGCGCCTCTGCACCTCCTTCCCGCTTGCCACCGTGGCGCCATCTTGGATCGGTGTTGTTTTGTATGGAACCCCAAAGACACATTCCAGACACCTCTGGTAAACTTCTCTATTTTTCCCCTTGGCTGTATTTTTTTTTTGCCTCTGTTTTTTCCCATTTGCTTGCTGTCATGATTCTCTCCTCCCTTTTAGCTTTTTTCTCTCCATTAAGTTTCTCGTTGCTGCAGAGCCTCAGGCTTAGTCATTGAGCCATTCAACTTTGCCGTAACTATTTTTCCAGGCGACATGTCCTAGAAACCAGCCCGTGGGTTCAAGAAGTCTTCCAAGTGCACTAGGACCATATGAGTCGCACATACCCACAATTAGTGCCTGCAGTTTCTGGGACCTGATCATCAGCCCTCTACTTGTGTTCACATATAAGGCGGTGAGAAGCAGCACAAATCACTTTTTGGCACTCAGAAGTTTGATCCATCAGCATCGACTGCATCAGTCTCTGTGGCTTCCAAGACTGCATCGGACGCTGACAGTGCATAGACACCAAGGGGCTTTTGAACTCGATCAGAGCTGAGCACCCATAATGCCCCAGAGCATCGGCCATCAGTCAATCTCCACCTGAAGACAAGGATTCAACTGTGTCGTCTTCGACATCAAAGGGTGACCACGCCAAACATCAAGTGAAGACTGGTGCATCAGCGTCAAAGCTCTTCAAGGCATGGCGTCATGAGCAATGGAGGTCTGCATGAGCGCCCCTCGAAGGTGCCCTGAGAGGAGAGCCTCATCCTCTAGGATAATAGAGGGGCATCAACAGCCTAACGATATTCAAGACCCAGCCGCTGATATCCCTACAGGGTACATCGGTTGAAGTTGCTTAGGCACCACAGCCTTTTGGAATTGGCAGCCCTGGAGAAGCACCTTCTACAAGCGCTCAAGGAATGCATTGCGGCGCTGTTAACGGTGCAGCATGCTGGGGCCTCAACATTGGCTGCATCAACAGCGGCCACTGTACAGCCGATCCTCGAGACACATCTTGTGCCACCAGAGTAAAGAGGTTGGGTGTTTTATTCCAGGTATTTCTGATCCCAAAGAAAACGGGATACCGTCCCATCCTAGACCTAAGAGATCTAAATGTGTACCTGTCCTCTGAGGTTTTTGACTAAGAAGGTGTTATTTCTGGTGGGTGAGTACCAAGTCTTGACCATCATTGTCCTTGTTGGGGGATCCTGAATCTATCCATCTGTGGTGCAATTTGGAATAGACCACTAGCAACCATTGCGGCATGGTGTGGGGCTTTGTCGCCCTTTCTGGTACCCATTAATAGTGTTTTTCTCTTGTGTGTGTCTTGCAGTCACTCGGTCATAGCATGCACTCTGCCCATACGGCTCCAACATGCATTCCTACTCAAGCATCCTTTGCATACTATACTGTAAGCGTTTGTTAACACCCATTTTTTGTGTCTGCGCAGCCTTAACGCGTGCAGCTGTTGTGCTTGCCTTAACTTTCTATGTCATCTTCCAGGAAACATTGTTTGCACTGTGGCAAGCGAAGTGCTTCATCTCCAGATTCTAGACTCTGCTCTTCTTGCATGGCAGCTTCGGCGTCTTCCCTGGAGGGTCCATTTCCCCTCTCCCAGCAAGAGGATTCAGCTAGCCCAGCCTTGCCTGTCTCGGGGTAGGAGGCAGCAGATGGCGCTGTGGATAAGGATGGTAAGCTAACTGGAGGTTCCGGTGACTGTGATTCTGGCCACTCCCCTTCCTCTTAAGATTTCAGTGGCAGCTATGTCCCCTGTAACTGGGGGTTCATTTCCTAGAGGGGAGCTCCTAGAATCTGGGTTGTCCTCCCCAGAATTATTTTCCTTACCACAGGCCTAATCATGTTTGCATGGAAACTCAAGCGCAGTCTCATGAGGATCAGGCTGAACATGGAAGCCTTGTTTGGTTGCCTGTTGCTAAGCATCCTAGTCAGAGGTCGCCTTCTGGAGATGTGGATCAGCCAGAGCCTGCCTGAGATTTGGACTGGGACCTTGGTTCGAATGTCTCTACAGAGGGCTCTGATATGGAGTAAGAAGTACTTTCACCTTCAGAAGATTATGAAGAGGCTGGCATTATCCACCTGTTTTGGATATATCAGAGGATGTACATTCTCCCAGAGCAGGAGCTCATTGTATGGTTTAGCACACCTAAAGTGGATGCGCACGTCACAATGGTTACAAGATGGACCACCATTCCTATGGAAGGCAGATTAGCCTTGAAAGATGCTCTGATCCAAAAGGCAAATTCTTTGCTGACGACTATTATTCTGTATTTGGCAGTGTGTGCAGGGTTGAGTCCTCAAGCCCTTCTCCAGTGGATTCAGTTTCTACTGCTGGATGATACTAAACCTCTTTTGTATTCTGCTACGGCCTTCCTTTCTGATGCCATGTATGATCTTATCTGCCTAGTGGCTAGGGATAGCACCTGTCGATGGTGACACAGCATTAGACTTGGCTTCGCAACTGGGCAGCAAACACATCTTCCAAAGCCCAGTTGACCCAACTGGCCTTTAAGGGGAAGCTCCTCTTTGGGGCCAATTTGGAGAAGTTAGTGAAAGACTTGGGTGAGACCAAACATTATCGCCTTCTGGAGGACAGGCCAGAAGGGCCTAGGAAGAGAGTAGGGGGCCCCTTTTCCTTGGCCCCTACCCACCCCTCATTGTCACGCTGGTTGGACTTCTAGGGGTCTTGGGACTCCTGTTATCCTGGAAAGCCTTTTTCCCCCTCTGCTTCTAGATTTTGGACTTGTTCTCAGTTCTTTCAGGGACTCTGGTCCTTCAGAGGAGATTCTCACTGTTTACGCAATGAAGGTTTGGGGGCCCATTCCTAGTTACCTTCAGTTGGAGGCAGGCTTCACCTTTTCTTTCGGGAATGGGCTCAGGTCACCAAAAATCACTGGGTGCTAGACACCATTCAGTAAGGCTATGTCCTGGGATGCAAAGAACCGATCCTAGAGGACTTTGTCATCTCCCCCTATAGTTCAGTGCTCAAAAGTGCCACCGTTTAGCTCACTTTGACAGGTTGTTGCACCTCAGGGCTGTGGTGTCCATTTCCCCAGCCAATTTGGGCAAGGGCAGATATTCCATTTATTTTGTGATTCCAAAGAGGGATGACTTCTTCCATCCAATTCTCGACCTCAAGAGGGTCAATGTTCATTTACAAGTTCTGTGCTTCTGGATGGAAACTCTGAGATCAGTGATTCAGGCGGTGCACCAAGGGGAGTTTCTTGCATCTCTGGATTTGGCAGAAGCACATTGCCTTATCCCAATCCGGGAGGATCAGCAGAGACATCTGTGTTTTGCCATGCATGGCTCTCACTTTCAGTTTGTCCCCCTTTCTTGAAGGACTAGAAAAAGGGACTGTTACTTCTGGAGAGAGATCTGCAACTGTGAATATATACTTCTGGTAATTTTCTAAAAGGAATTCTTTGTATTAAAGCTAATTAATCTGTGAACCCACTATTTTTGTTAAATCAGTCAGGGCCTAGTAGCAGCAGTTTAAGTTTAAATTTAAAACACAGAGGAGATCTTTCTGGTTATATTTCATACCCAGCAGAGAGCTTGTAGTTTAAATTTAATAGTCACTCAGGGCCTAGTAACAGCAAAGTACTTTTAGTTTAAATTTAAAACACAGAAGAGAGCTTTCTGGTTACATTTGGAACCCAGCAGAGAGCTTGTAGTTTACATTTAATAGTCACTCAGGGCCTAGCATCAGCAAAGTACTTTTAGCTTAAATTTAAAACACAGAAGAGAGCTTTCTGGTTAAATTTAGAACCCAGCAGAGAGCTTGTAGTTTAAATTTCATAAGACGTTAGAGCCTAGCAGCAGCTAAGAGCTATAATTTAAATCAAATCAGAATATAGCTTACCTCAGCAGCACAAGACAGGGTACTGTGTAGCAGCCCTCTTTTAATAAGTGTTATTTCCCTCCCTCCCCACAGCCACCCACCCCTGGGATAATCGTAGCTTTATAGGTACTTACACATCTTACAAGACAGGAGGTGCTCTCAGGTGAAGCTCATTACCCAAATCAGTCATACACTAAGGACCTGAGATTAGTTAAGCTTCAGGTGAACAAGGTATATTACACGTATTAGGTACAGTTTTATTAGTATAAATATCCATAGCAACCCTTAGTAAGTAAAGAACTTAGATCTAAACACAAACTTAAAACTAAGATGCAGACAGCAGTCCAGCAGCGGGATGGGGGCTTTCCAGTCTTTTGCATTGAGTGTCACATGTATGATTTTCTCACAGTTGGTGAGAGGTCTTACGTGTGCACTAGGTGCAAGGAGCTCTTTGCTCTCAGGGAACGAGTCTGTTTTCTAGAGGCTAAAGTAGCAGACTTGGAAAGCATAAGACAGACAGAGAGGTACATAGACGAGACCTACAGGGATATAGTCCTGAAGTCCCACCTCCAGTCTGGCAGCATCCCTGTTGCCATGGAGGAGAGAGGTCACGTGACAGGAGAGCATCACCCTGGTGTGGCAGGAAGTGATCCTGTAACTAGGACCTGTCCTCCAGGTGATGTAAAACCCTCCCGCACCAAGGAAGTTTCTCCAGGGCCATGTGCCCATGAGGGAAGGGTTAGGACAGCCGTTATAGTTGGTGATTCGATCATTAGGCATGTAGATAGCTGGGTGACTGGTGGACGTGAGGATCGCCTGGTAACATGCCTGCCTGGTGCGAAGGTAGCAGACCTCACACGCCACCTAGATAAGGTCTTAGATAGTGCTGGGGAGGAGTCTGCTGTCTTGGTACATGTCGGTACCAATGACATAGGAAAATGTGGTAGGGAGGTTCTGGAGGCTAAATTTAGGCTTTTATGTAGGAAGTTGAAATCCAGAACTTCCAGGGTAGCATTCTCCGAAATGCTTCCTGTTCCACGCGCAGGACCCAAAAGGCAGGCAGAGCTCCGGAGTCTCAATGCGTGGATGAGACAATGGTGCAGAGATGAGGGTTTTGGATTTGTTAGGAACTGGGGAACATTCTGGGGAAAGGAGGGGCTCTTCCGAAGGGATGGACTTCACCTTAACCGGGATGGAACCAGGCTGCTGGCATTAACCTTTAAAAAGGAGACAGAGCAGCTTTTAAACTAGATATTAGGGGAAGCCGACAGTCGCCCAAGAGCGGATGGTTCGGAAGAATGTATCTTTGAAGGATACTACCAAAAGCAGAGAGGTTCCACAAAAGAGTAAAGTAGCCCAAATGCCCTCAAGTATGGAGCAGACAGAGCTTAAAGATCCTAAATTACCCATGTCTAACAATAGCCAAATTAATATGAATATAATACAATCTCTAAAATGCTTGTATGCAAATGCTAGAAGTCTAAAAAATAAGATGGGAGAGTTAGAATATATAGCACTAAATGAAAGGTTAGATATGATTGGAATATCAGAGACATGGTGGAAGGAGGACAACCAGTGGGACACTGTGATACTTGGGTACAAACTATATCGTAATGATAGAGCTGATCAAATTGGTGGAGGGGTTGCTCTCTATGTTAGAGAGGGCATTGAGACAGAAAGGATTAGTTTTGCAGGAGACAAAATCTGCTGTAGAATCTATATGGATTGAAATTCTATGCAAAAGGGGGAAGGCAATGGCAGTGGGGGTGTACTATCGAGCGCCTGGCCAGAATGACCAAATGGATGATGCAATGTTCAAAGAAATCAAGGAAGCTAACAAAAGTTACAGCAGAGTAATAATAATGGGTTGTTTCAACTACCCCAGTATCGACTGGGTCAGTGTCACGTCAGGACATGCTAGGGAGATAAAGTTCCTAGATGAAATAAATGACTGCTTCTTGGAGCAGCTGGTTCATGAACCAACCAGAGGGGAAGCCATATTAGACCTAATCCTTAGTGGAACACCAGATCTAGTGCAAGAGATAAGGTTGTTGGGACCACTTGGCAATAGTGATCATAGCATGATCGCCTTTGATTTAATTAGTGGAGGAGGGATAGTAAGGAAATCCACAGTACTACCTTTTAACTTTCAAAAGGGAGACTATGATAAAATGAGGAAAACAGTTAAGAAAAAACTAAAAGGAGCACTTGCAAAGGTTAAAGACGTACATCAGGCTTGGCTGTTGTTGAAAAATACTATCTTGGAAGCCCAGACCAGCTGTATTCCACGCTTTAAGAAAAGTGGAAGGAAGTCCAAAAAACTGCCAGCATGTTTTAAAGGTGAGGTCAGAGAGGCTGCTGTTGCCAAAAAAGCATCTTTCAGGAAATGGAAAAAAGAGCCAAACGACGAAACCTGGAAACAGCACAAGCACTGGCAAGTCAAATGCAAGGCATTGATAAGGCAGGCAAAGGGAGAATTTGAGAAGAAGCTTGCTGTGGAAGCAAAAACGCGAAGTAAAGACCTTTTCAAGTACATTCGTAGCAAAAAACCTGAGAGAGAGTCAGTTGGTCCATTAGATGATAAAGGGGTTAAAGGAACACTAAGAGGCGACAAGGCGATAGCGGAGAGACTGAATGAATTCTTTGCTTCAGTCTTTACTGAGGAAGATGTAGGGATGTTACCCATGACTTAAGTGGTATTTAAAGGTACGGAAGAATTGAAGGAAATATCAATACATCAGGAAGATGTATTACAACTATTAGATAAACTGAAGAGTAGCAAATCACCTGGGCCGGATGGTATACATCCAAGGGTGTTGAAAGAACTGAAATACGAGATTGCAGACCTGCTATTAGTAATCTGTGAACTATCATTAAAATCATCTCTAATACCTGAAGATTGGAGGATCGCCAATGTAACACCAATTTTTAAAAAGGGTTCCAGGGGTGATGCGGGAAACTACAGACCGGTGAGCCTGACATCAGTACCGGGAAAAATGGTAGAACCATCATAAAGAATAAAATTACTCAGCATGTAGATAGTCATGACCTAATGGGAGACAGCCAACATGGCTTTAGACAAGGAAGATCTTGTCTTACTAATCTGTTATGTTTTTTTGAAGGAGTGAATAATCAGGTGGACAAAGGTGAGTCGGTTGATATTGTGTATCTGGACTTTCAGAAAGCCTTTGACAAGGTCCCTCATGAGAGACCTTTGGCAAAACTTAGAGTCATGGGATAGGAGGCAGTGTACTATTGTGGATCAGGAACTGGTTAAAAGATAGAAAGCAGAGGGTAGGGCTAAATGGCCAATTTTCCCAATGGAGAAAGGTGAATAGTGGTGTACCCCAGGGATCTGTGCTGGGTCCGCTGCTTTTTGACATATTCATAAATGACCTGGAAAGTGGAATAACGAGTGAGGTTATCAGATTTGCAGATGACACAAAACTATTTAAAGTTGTTAAAACCCAAGAGGATTGTGGAAAATTGCAAGAGGATCTTGATAAATTGGAAGACTGGGCATCAAAATGGCAGATGAAATTTAATGTGGACAAGTGCAAGGTTATGCACCTAGGGAAGAACAACCCAAACTATGGTTACACGATGCAAGGTTCCACATTAGGAACCACCACCCAGGAAAAAGATTTAGGCATCATTGTGGATACCATGTTAAAACCCTCGGCCCAGTGTGCAGCAGCGGCCAAGAGAGCAAATAGAATGCTAGGTATGATAAGGAAAGGAATGGAAAATAAAACAAAAGTTATTATAATGCCTCTATATCGTTCCATGGTGAGACCGCACCTTGAATATTGTGTGCAATTCTGGTTGCTGTATCTTAAAAAGGATATAGCGATTTTAGAAAAGGTTCAGAGAAGAGCCACCAAAATGGTAAAGGGGGGATGGAAGGATACTCCTATGAAGAAAGGCTAAAAAGGTTAGGGCTCTTTAACCTGGAAAAGAGACGGCTGAGGGGAGATATGATAGAAGTCTATAAATTAATGAACGGAGTGGAACGGGTAAACGTAGATCGATTGTTTACCTTATCAGAATATAGAAAGACTAGGGGACATGCAATGAAGCTACAGGGTAAACTATTTAAGACTAATAAAAGAAAATATTTCTTCACTCAACATGTAATCAAACTCTGGAATTTGTTACCAGAGGATGTAGTAAAGGCTGTTAGTGTAGCTGGGTTTAAAAAAGGTTTGGACAAGTTCCTGGAGGAAAGGTCCATAAGCCATTATTAAGAAGGGACCCAGGATATCAATGCTTGAACCAATACAAGCATTGTGGAACCTGTGTCCCTTGGGGAAACTGCTAGGTACATATGACCTAGATTGGCCACTGTTGGAAACAGAATACTGGGCTTGATGGACCTTGGTCTGACCCAGTATGGCATATCTTATGTTCTTATGTTCATGTAGCCTCTCCACTGCTCTAGGATGTTCTCCAAGATCATGGTGGTGGTGGCTGTGACACCAAGGGATTTATGTGCACCCATATCTGGACGACTGACTCATCTGAGCTCGTTCTCAGTCAGAGGCGTCTCAGGTATCAGCCTGAGTTGTATCCTTCCTGGAAAGCCTTGGCTGCATGATCAACCAAGGAAAAGGTCAGTTGATGCCTTCCCAGTTCCTGGAGTTCCTGAGAGCACAATTCGATACGCGAGTGGGCAGTCTTTCTGTCAGAGGAGAAAGTGGAAAGATCGTTGAATTGCCTTGCAGTGTTCTGTTTGCAGCAGGCGTCCAGAGTTTGAAATTACCGTCAGCTCTTCAGACTGATGGCTGTGACAATTGAGATGGTGCCCTGGGTGTGTGTTCATATGTGTCCACTCCAGTGATTTTTGCTGACTTGGTGGTCCCCGAGTTCTAAGGAATTTATGCTCAGGCTTACGCACCAATTGATGGTGAGAATCAGTCTGCAGTGGTGGCAGCAGGCATGTTATTGCAGAAGGGCATGCCGTTAGATGGATGCCAGTCTTTCGGGCTGAGGAGCCCATTGCCTGGACCGAACGGCTCAGAGTCATTGAAACCACAGGGAGGCAGTATGGTCCATCAACTGCCTCAAGGCCAGGCCATTAGGCTGGCCCTTTTGCACCTCTTGTCTTTAGTCAAGGGTTGAACGGTGCAAGTGTTCTCGAAAATCAACAAGGCGGCACAAGGAGTGCTGGAGTGGCCCTGGAGATGACTCTCCTGTTTGCCTGGGTAGAAAAGAACCTCCCTACCTCTGTCAGCTCAGTACGTTGCTGGTGTGGAGGCAGACTTCCTCAGCCATCACTCTCTGGATCCCGGAGTGTGGGTCAGGAGGCGTTTCAGATGATTCTCCGCCATAGGGGTTGCCTTGAGATGGATTTGATGGCAAACCGATCCAATGCCAAGGTGGGTCAATTCTTCAGTCGACGCACAGAAGCAGGGTCTGAGGGTGTCAATGCCTTGGTTCAGCCCTGTATGCGTTGCCTCCTTGGCCATTTTTGGGGCATGTGATTTGACATGTAGAGCGCCATCCAAGTCAGATTGTTCTGGTGGCACCAGATTGGTCTAAGAGAGCATGATTCAGAGACCTAATGCAGCTCCTGCAAGATCCTCCTCTTTGTCTGGTCCTGTTCCGGGGCCTGTTTCATCAGGCACCAATTACCCTGGACAACCCAACTCCCTTCTTGCTTATGGCGTGGCTCTTGAAAGGGGTCGGCTAGCACATAAGGGCTACTCTCCTGAAGTATTTTCCACTCTATTTAGAGCCCAGCGGGTATGGAGCCTCTTTGAGCACTGGTGCGGCCTCCAAAAATTAGTTCCTGAGGTAGCCAAGGTGCAGTTTCTGCTGGCTTTTCCGCAGGACAGTCTGGAGAAAGGCTTTTCTCTTAGCTGCTTGAAAGTTTGGGTGGCAGCTTTGGCCTGTTTCCAGGGTCTGGTGACTGGCAAATCTTTGGCCTTGTATCCAGATGTTTCATGCTTTCTTCAGGGATTTCAGTATTTGCATCCTCCCCTTCGGTCAGTTGTCCCTGTGATCTGTTTCTCATGCTCATGGTCCTGATGGCAGAGCCCTTTGAGCCTTTAAAGCACACTACTCTGAAGGATTTGATGCTCAACCGTTTTCTTGATCGTGATTTGTTCGGCAAGGCGGATATTTGAGCTGCAAGCCTTGTCTGCTAGAATCCTTATCTGTCTTTTTCAGAAAAGGCCGTTTCCATTCTGAGTCGCATTCTGAGGCCTGACGAGGAATGTGTCAAGATGCTGTTTGCCAGGCAGCAATTATTACCAAATTATTCAAAGTTATTAAAACACAAGAGGATTGTGAAAAATTGCAAGAAGGCCATGTTAAATTCTAAGCCTGGACGTCCAAATGACAGAGGAAATTTAATGTGGACAAGTGCAAAGTTATGCACTTAGGGAAGAACAGCCCACACTATGGCTACACGATGCAAGGTTCCACATTAGGAACCACCACTCAGAAAAATGATTTAGGCATTGTCATGGATATGTAGAAACACTCTAACCAGCCTCTATCGTTCCATGATGTAACTGCACCTTAAATATTGTATGCAATTCTGGTTGCCATATTTTAAAAAGGATATAGCAGAATTAGAAAAGCTACAGAGGAGAGCCTCCAAAATGGTAAAGGGGATGGAAGGGAGACCTCTATGAGGTTAGGAGCCTTCAACTTGGAAAGGAGATGGCTGAGGTGAGCTATGATAGAGGTCTATAAATTATTGAATGGAGTGAAATGGGTAAACGTAGATCAGTTGTTTATGCCATCAAAAAGTAAAATGACGAGGGTAACACAAAGAAGCTACAATGTAGCCCATTTAAGACTAATAAGAGAATAATTTTTCACTCAACATGTAATCAAACTCTGGAATTCGTTACCGGAGGATGTAGTAAAAGCTGTTAGTGTAGCAAAGTTTAAAAAAGGTTTGGACAAGTTCCTGGAGGAAAGGTTCATAAACCATTATTAAGGAAGACCCAGAAATCCACTGCTTACCGCAAGATAAACATTGTGGAATCTGTGTACCTTTTTGGGAACCTGCCAGGTACTTGTGACCTGGATTGGCCACTGTTGGAAACAGGATACTGGACTTGATGGACCTTGGTCTAACCCAGTATGGCATTTCTTATGTCAGTGCCTTGATGTCTACTGTTTCGGCATTGACAGCGATCCAGCCAATCCTTGAGAAGCGGTGTGCCTACAGAAAAGGCATCAGCACTAGGGCATTAAAGGGCCCAGATGCCAAAGCCTGAATGGCTGATAACACTTTCTAGTGCATTGTTATTAGAAAGTCACCAGTGCATTGAAGCACCAAAAGGCAGGAGAGTCGTCCAGGTGGTAACTGAAAGATTTTGATTTCCTCTGAGCCAGAGTCAGAAGCCCGGGTCACTTATGACGAAGGACAGGTCTGCAGAATTTCCATTTGACCCTTCTCCACCGCTTGAGGTGTAAATCACCACCTAAGGATATGACTTTACAAGATTTTGTTCAGGATATGGCTAGGGTCATACCATTTTCTTTGGAGACTGAGGATGAGTCCAGGGCAGAAGAATTGGAGATCCTTTAGTAATCCTCTAACCCTAAGGCAGCAGTGATAATGTCTATGCACCACATACATCAGAGTACAGATGAGGATGTGGGAGAACCCCCCTCACTGTATCCCAAGTCACTAGAAAGGTTGACTATGTACAGCGTTCAGAAAGTACCCAGGTTTGAAAAGCCCCAGCTTCCCCACCACCCCTTGGTTGTCATTCCACCCTTAAGAGACACTTGGCGCCTCCAAGGAGGAAAACTCAGACATTAGACTCCTTTGTGAGAAGGGTTTTTCAGAGTACCATGCTTGCGGCCCACATGGCCATCTACCAGCTGTACATGGGCATGTTTTTGAAGGACATCATGAGCGATCTAATTGATCTGTCCCAGCATCTCCCTCCAGAGAGATTGGAATAGTATTGTCCCCTAATGAGACACGGCCAGGACTGCCCGAAGTTCATGATCCAAGCAACATATATCTTCGTAACTGTATCGAGAGCTTCTGCAATAGGTATTGGTGCCCAGAGACTCCCCTACCTCTGGGCCTCAGACCTGGAACAATCTCTGCAGAACAAGCTCATTGATGTACCATACCATGGAGAGAATCTCTTTAGAGAAAAGGTCAAAGAGGAGGTTAGCTTCATTGAAAAACAGCATATCACCCTTCACAATCTCATATGATGCCCATCCAAACTGACCTCCTACTGCAGGAGGTTTCAAGGCAACCAGAAAGACTTTTTATTTATTTATTTATTTAATGTTTTTATATACCGTGCTCTTTAAAATCGGTGTGGTTTACAGATAACATTTTGTACAGAGTAGGAAGAGCCCGCTCTGCACTTACATCGAATGGGTAATACAACTTGGATTCAGAACAGGGGTAACTATATACAGTCTAGGCAAGAAGTCGCTATGCGGTTGTGGTGACATGGCTTGCCCTGAGAGCTATGTACAGGGATGTAATTTGTTTACTGGGTTGTCTGTTTTTTTACGGTTAGGTTGTAGGGTTGTGTCAGGTGAGGACGTGTTGTTGGCCTGGGCGTAGTGTAGGAGAAAAAGGTGGTGCTTTAGTGCCTTTCTGAATTGGGCAAGGTCGGTGATCGTGCGGATGGTCACTGGGAGCTCGTTCCAGCAGGTAGGTGCGTAGAACATGAAGGCTCTGTTTTTTGTTGCCTGAGTGCATTTTGTTACTTCGCTAGGGGTCATTAGTGTGGTGGTGGCGAAGGACCACCTTGCTCTGGTTGCAGGTGTGGGGTGGATAAGATTTGTCAAGGAGCTAGAGGTTGTTTTGTTGATGGCCTTGAACAGTACTACTTTGTAGGCGAGCCGGCAGTAAATTGGTAGCCAGTGCAGCTCTTTTAGGATTGGAGTAATGTGATCCCTTCTAGAGGCCCCGTGTAGGAAGCGGGCAGCAGCGTTCATTGCTAACTGTAGTGGGTTTAGTGTGTTCCTAGGGAGTCCATGAAGGATCACATAGGCGTAGTCAAAGTAGGGGGTTACTAGCGCCTAGAAAACTGTTCGGAAGTCGTCTGGTTGCAGCAAGGATCGAAGATGTCGAATTGTCCTCCTCTTATGGTAGATTTTCTTGACGGTGTTGCCTATGTGCACTTTCAAGTCGAGATGCTGGTCCAGCGTGACTCCTAGGTAGTGGATGGTGGATCGACTCGGGAGCTCGGCATCTCTTTTCTTTAATGTTGCCGGTGGGGAGAAGGTTTGGTTTCTCGTGATGAACAGCACTTCTGTCTTGCTGAAGTTTATCTTGAGACTCTGAGTGGAGTCAGTCAGTGACGACATCAAAGCATTTTACTAGTGAAGAGAAGTCTGGTTGGTTGATAGTGAATGGGGTGAAGAGTAGAATGTCATCTGCATAAATCAGGCAGGAGATGTTGAAGGAGCGGATGATTGCGCATATGGGCTGCATGTATATATTAAATAGTAGGGCAGATAGCGAGGAACCCTGGGGAACTCCATGTTTTTGTTGAAAAGGCTCGGAGGTCATTGAGCCTGTTCGTACCTGTTGCCATCTATCTGTTAGGTATGATTTGCACCAGCTCCAGGCTGAACCCTGGATTCCCTTTTTCTGGAGCCGTGTCAGGAGCTGCTCGTGGTTGACGGAGTCGAAAGCCGCGGAGATGTCCAAGAAGATCAGGGCATATCCTCGTCTGTTGTTGTTAATCCCTAAGAATAATGTGTGGAGAAGCGTGGCAAGAAGCGTTTCGATGCCTTGCGATTCCCTGAAGCCATGTTGGCATGGATCGAGGGGGGCGGTGGAGTCTGTGTTCTTGGATTTGCCGTTGGACGACCATCTCAATAATCTTGGCTAGAAGCGGGATGCTTGAGATTGGTCGATAGGATTCTACCTTCTGGGGTTTCAGCTTGTTGTTCTTCAGAAGGGGCCGGATTGACGTCTATTTGAGGCATGCTGGGAATGTTCCTGTGGAGAAGGACCGCTCCATGATCTTGGCTAGAGTTGGACTGAGTTCACTGCGCAAAGATCTTATCCAATATGCTGGACAGGGGTCGTTTGGAGCAGTGGTGGAGTTGATGGTTGCAATGATGTCCGCGATGCCTCTTGCTGATAGTGTTGTAAGCGAGTTGAGCGGCAGTGGTTGGTATGGGTTGTGGCTAGGAGTGGATTTCGTGGCTCCGCTGATGTTGCTGGATTTGGCTAGTATGTAGTCTGTGTATTCCTTCGGGTGTAACATTGTAGTTTGGGTGGGCAAAGGTTCTTTCGTCAGGGTCTTCACTAAGTTGAAGAGGTCGTGAGGTTTGTTCAGTGAGCGGCGCAGGAGTTCGGAGTGGTATTCTTTCATTTTCACTGATATAGAGTCTCGGTGTGCATTCAGGTGGGCGGTGTAGGCTGCCTGGTCAGTTAGGGACCGGGAGCACCCCCATCTTCTATCTAGTTTCCTAAGGAGAAGTAATGAGGACCGTAGCTCCGCGGAGTACCATCGTGCAGATTTCCTACCTCTTGGTGTCTTGTCTGGGCCAGGTGGCTTGTTTGAGGCAGGTAAGCATGCAAAGGATTTCAGGCTGTTATTCCATGTGGCCATCATTTCATCCAGGTTAGATGAATCTAGCTTGAGGTTTGGAAGGACTTCGTTGAGGATCGCTTCTTTGTCGAATGGTCTGAAGCATCCTGTGGGTGCTGATGAGTTTTCGGCTGCTTTCCTAGGCAGGTTGCTGTCCTGATGCATGGGTATCTGGAATTTGATTAGGTTGTGGTCAGACCATGGGACTGGGGTGATATCTAGGTCAAAGTTGTAGTTCGGACTTATGTCTGGTCGTGGGATGAATACAAGGTCTAGTGTGATGAATACAAGGTCTAGTGTGATGAATACAAGGTCTAATGAATTTCCTTTCCGGTGGGTAGGTGTCTTAACTATCTGTTTGTAGTCAAGTTCGTTGAGTGCTTCAAGGAAGGTTTTGGAGTGGGTATTTTGAAGAGCTGGTATGTTAAAGTCTCCCAATATCCAGTTTGGCCTGTGAGTGTTCTTGGGGTTACAGGCAAGGTCAACTATTTATTTTATTTTATTTTCTTATATACCGCACTTTTTAGTATCAGCGCGGTTTACATGGAACAAAGAACCATAAATAACAAGTATTGGTTTTTACATAGAACAGGGAAGTACAACTTGGATAACTTAGGGAGACATGCTAACTATGGTTGCGAGGTCCTCAGGGGAGGAGGATGGGGATCTGTAGATTAGGTTGATGGTGCTGTGGCTGTTGGTTAAGTTGATTGTATCAAGGTGTGTTGTGCTGCTGGAGTTAATCAGTTGATATTGGAGCTCTGTTTTTGATAGGATAAATGCTCCATCTCCTCTGCGGTTAGGTCTGTGGCAAGTGTGGATTGAAAACTTGGGGGGCACGAGTTGGTTGATAAGGACTGAATCTGAGTCGGTGAGCCATGATTCAGTGACCAGTAGGATGTCTAGCTCAAGGTGTGTTATAAGGTCGGTGATGGCTGGCCATTTCCTGCGGACTGATCGTGCATTTATGAGGGCACATTTTAGGTACTTCCCTGGTTCTCATTCTTCCCAATTAAAATGGACTCCTTGAGCTCAAATAAATCAAGAGAAGCCTCAAAAGGCCCAGCTGGCTCCTCAGCCAAAACCAGGGGCAGAGTTTTGACTGATTCCTGAAGAGCATAGCCACTCTACCTATATCGCAGTGGAGGACTCTCCTCTTTCTTTTTTCCCAAAGGTGGCCCCTTATAATCTCAGATACTCGTGTCTTGCGAATTGTCCAAAGTGGTTACAAATTGAATCTATTCGACCTGCTTCAAAATTGCCCACTGAAGGCTCAGTCCTTAGATCATCATCATCAGAAACTACTTTGAAGAGAAGTCGCCGCCCTCCTAAAAAAAATCTAGCGATCAAACTCATGCCACCAGAGCGAAGAAGGGAAGTATTTTATTCCAGGTATTTTTCTGATCACCAAAAAGAAAAGGGGATTCTGTCCCATCCTAGACCTAAGATTTTTCTGGGTGCCTACTCTTATTTTCAAAAAGGAGGTTGTCTATGCTCTCTGGATCTGAAGGATGCAGATACCCACAGAGATACAGCCCGCTCATAGTAAGTATCTCAGATTTGTAGTAGTGGAGCAACACTTCCAGTACTGCATGTTCCCTTTTGGCCTAGTGTCAGCCCCTCCTGGTTTTTACCAAATGCCTCGCCATGGCAGCAGCATTCCTACACAGAAAGGGAGTATATTTCTTCCCCTATTTGGATGATTGGTTGATCACAAGTTGCACTTTAAGAAGGAGTGCACAAATCAACACAGTTGATCATTCTGGAGCTACAAGGGTTCATAATAAATTTCCCAAAGTTCCACACAACATCTTCGACTGCATAGGAGCCCTGCTCGACACGACTCATGCAATAGCCTTCCTCCCGCATGACAGACTCTCCAGGCTAACAGCGATATGTGGAAGACTCAATTGAGTCAGCAAGTGACAGCTGTCAAGATGTTGACAGTACTAGGCCACAACAATACATGTAACACCCTTGGCGCGTCTCCATATGAGACAGACTCGGTAGATGCTGAGAACCCAGTGATCACAAGCCTTGGGGCATCTCAGAGACCACCTGTTTGTCACTGATCCTCTCATTCGGTATCTCGATTGGTGGTCTATTCCATTCAATCTGGCCAAAATTTTCCCTTCCAAATTGCTCTACTGCAGAAATTGTTGATGACCCTTGTATCCAAGCTGGGTTGGGGAGCTCATCTTGATGGGTTCAACACCCAGGGTACTTGGTCCCTACAGGAAAGTCTCCATCAGATCAATTTCTTGGAACTAAGAGCCATAGCGAACACTCTAAAGACTTTCAGAGATCAGTTATCCAGCCAAATTACCACATTCAAACAAACAATAAGTAACCACATTCTACATTGATCTTTTTAACATCTTTGTTAGTGATATAGCAGCAGAGCTCTTGGGTAAGGTTTGCCTCTTTGCGGATGATACCAAAATCTGCAATAGAGTAGACACCCTGGAAGATGTAGATAACATGAGGAGGGATCTAGCTAAGCTTGAAGAATGCTCTAGAATTTAGCAGCTGAGATTTAATGTTAAAAAATGCAAGGTCATGCATTTGGGCTGCAGCAATCAAGGGAAGCAATATAATATAGGGGGTGAAGTACTTTTGTCCACTAAAGAAGAGCAGGACCTAGGTGTGATTGTGTCTGATGATCTTAAAGTAGCTAAACAGGTAGAAAAGGCGACAGCAAAAGCTAGAAGGATGCTTGGGTGCATAGGGAGCGGAACGGCCAGCAGGAAGAAAGGAGGTGATAGTGCCTCTGTATAAGTTTTTGGTGCGACCTCATTTGGAGTATTGTGTGCATTTCTGGAGACCACACCTTCAAAAGGATATAAACGGCTGGAGCCAGTACAGAGGGTGGCTGCTAAAATGGTTAGTGGTCTTCATTATAAAGCATATGAGGACAGACTTAAGGATCTTAATATGTACACCTTAGAGGAAAGGCGGGATAGAGGTGATATGATTGAGATGTTTAAATACCTCCGTGGCATAGATGCACAGGAGGAGAGTCTCTTTCAATTGAAAGCAAGCTCTGCTACGAGGAGACATGGGATGAGAGTGAAAGGGGATAGATTCAGAAGTGATATGCAGAAATATCTCTTTACGGAAAGAGTGGTGAATCTGTGGAATAGTCTCCCATTGGAGGTGGTAGAGATGAGGACAGTATCTGAATTCAAAGAAGCATGGGACAAACACAGAGGATCTCTAAAGGAAAAAAGGGGACTGTTGTAGTGATTGATATGGAAAGACAGACTAGATAGACCATGTGGCCTTTTTCTGTCATCGTGTTTCTATGTTTCCATGTTACATCAACAAGCAGGAAGGAACAGACTTGTATCTTCTGTACTAGGATACAGTCAGGTTGTGGAAATTTGCCATCTCCCATGGGATGGACTTACGAGCCACTTACCAACCATACAAACAAAACACTGGTGAACAGGCTGAGTTGAATCCTTTTGCCCCACGAATGAACCTTGCACGGGGAGGTCGGAAGTTGAATCTTTCAAGAGTGGTACACTCACTTGATAGATCTTTTCATGACTCCTCAGAATGCCTAGGTGGTTCAGTTCTATTCCAGAGTGGTGTCACACAGCAAACTAGCCTCAGATTATTTCCTTCTCGATTGGGGGGGAGTGTCTTCCATGCACGTATCCTCCAGTACCTCTCCTTGCAAAGACCCTCTTGAAGCTCAAATCAAACAGAGGTACGATGATTCTTATCACCCCTTTATTGGTCCAGACAATCATGGTTCCGTCTTTCTGGAACTCTTCAGTCGGGAACCAATTCGATTAGGCCACTCACCAGATCTGATATCACAGGAGAACAAAACTATGTTGCACCCTGACATGAAGTCCCTGGCCCTCACAGCTTGGACGTTGAGAGGCTGACTTTGTCTGCTCTCGATCTGCCAACAGATGTTACCAAGGTCCTTTTGGCCTCCAGGTTCCACAGTAACTTCCTCATCGTTAATCCCTCTAAATCAGCGGCTATTTGGTTCACTTTCGGTGCCCCTTCCCCTACTTTGGCACCGTGTGTCTAAATCGTTAGTTCCCTTAGTTCCAACTCTTCGTTACCTTGGTGTTACCTTGGACTCTGCACTGTCTTTTCACCAGCACATCTCCGGAATGGTGCGTAGCTCCTTCTACCAACTCCGCAAGATCAGGGCCATTCGTTCTCTACTTCCACTCACCTCCCTCACGACACTGGTTCTCTCTTTGGTGACTACCCGCCTCGATTACTGTAATTCCCTATTCGCAGGCCTCCCCCAGTATCAACTCCGCAGGGTGCAGCTGGTCCAAAATACAGCTGCTCGTCCTCTCACTTTCTCTTCCCACCTAGACCATGTCACCCCCTGTCTTCTCTCCCTTCACTGGCTCCCTATTAAGGCTCGTTACGTCTATAAGCTTCTTACCATTACCCACAAGGTTCTCTACACCAACACTCCCCAGTATCTAGCTGATCTTATCTTTCTTCAACCTACTTCCCCGCCTGTTACGTTCCGCACATGGTAACCGTCTTTTCCTACCGTCCCTCACTCAGGCTCACCTCAAATCTACTCGTCACGCTGCCGCCTTCTTCGCAAGTCCTGCCCTATGGAATTCTCTCCCGCACCCTGTCCGCACTGAATTATCTTTTTCCCGGTTCAAAGCTCTTCTCAAGACCTATCTCTTTTGTCAGGCTTTTGATCTTCCTTTCCTTCCAGAATCCCCCAATCAGCCAGATACACTCCCCACCGGCGTCTCCCCATCAGTCTAGATTCCCTAGAATTCACTTCACCCCCCCATCCCTTCCCACTTCACCTATCCCCCTTCCCATGTTCCCCCACCCCGCTGTTGTCACAAAGTCGTCCATCGATGCTATGTCACCCACTGTGTATCATGTTGTCCGCCGTTTCGTCCTGTTGCCTGTCATCTGATATGTCATTTACCACCTGTTGTGTTATCCGTTGTTCTTTATCATTCTTTTCTTTCTGTCTTCTCAATTACTTTCCTATCTGTTTACTGGCGTTCCTTTCTACCTTTCTTTTAAGCAGTCCTAATTTTTATTGTACACCGCCTTAACACTCCGGTAATGGGCGGTATATCAAGTGTGTCAAAGATAAAGATAAGGAGGGGTCTGAACGAGAAAATCTTATTCATGCAAATGGAAGAGGTTTGCTGTCTGATATTAGGAATGTTCCCTAGATACTTTCACCTGTCCCACACAAACACTTGAGTATCTTCTGCACTTTTCTGAGTCTGGACTCAAGTCCAGTTCAGTAAGGGCTTACCTAAACACAATTGAAGCGTTATCAAGCGAGGTGTAGAGAGTTAATACATCTCTGTACAGCCTTTTGTTTGCTTCATGTGAGGCTTACTACTGTTAAAACTTCCCTATATGCCATCTGCAGTGTCTTGGGATCTCAATGTAGTTCTTGCACAGCTCATGAAAGCCCCATTTGAGCCACTGAATGCTTGTCGTCTAAAGTTTTTGACCTGGAAGGTACTGTTTCTGGTGGCAGTCACTTCAGCTTGCAGGGTGAGTGAGTTTCAGGCCTTAGTAGTTCATCCACCTTACACTAAATTTCATCATAATAGAGTGCTGCTCCGTACTCATCACAAATTTCTTCAGAAAGTGGTTAACCAATTTCCATCTTAATCAGTCAGTCGATCTTCCAACATTTTTCCCAAAACCTCATGCTCACAGTAGGGAAGTTGTGTTGCACATGTTTGACTGCAAACGAGACTTAGCTTTCTTCTTGGAGCTGACAAAAGCCCTTAGAATGTCTATCCAGCTTTTTGTTTCTTCAAGGGTTGCCATCTGTAAATGCACATTATCAATTTAGCTCGCAAACTGCATCTCTTTTACTTGTAAAAAGCTTGTAAATAGTTTCAAGATATGCTTATACTTAATGTTTATAGTTCTAATTACCGTTTAATGTACCTAATTATTTCTAAACTGTTCTATGTATTTCTTGTTGTTTGATGTAAACCGCCACTGATCTTGGGAAGTGGCGGTATATAAAAGACTTACAAATAAATAAATAAAATAAAAATGTCCAGGCAGACCTGAGCCTTTTAGGGTCATGTTACAGCTCAGTGTCTGAGCCGTGGCAGCTTCGGTGGCCCACTTGCGCTCTGTTTCCATGCACATCATGTGAATGTGTGCACATCAGTCCACACATTCACATCTCTCTACTGTCTGGAGGGGGATTCCTGACCCACAGCAGCTTTGCACAATCAATACTCGGGAATCTGTTTGGGAATCAGAATCCAACTCCATCTCCTCAGGCCCATTTTTTCAGTTCAGGCTAACTTTAAAAAAAAAAAAAAAGTATAAAACGTGAAAGGTTTTTGCCACCAAAAAGTTTGCTCTTGCCCCTGTTGGTTTTCTTATTATCCCCTTTTTTTTGTTCAAGGTAGCCTGTAATAGGGAGTCCCATACATGAGGACTTTTTTCTTGCTTGTTTACGGAGGAAATGCGTATAGTTACTCACCTGTAGCAGTTTTTCTCTGTGGACAGTAGGAAAAATCCTCGTAACTGACCCTCCTCCCCTAGGAGAGTTGTATTCTCCTCAGCTCTGTTCTAGACTGAGATAAGACTGTGTTGGGCGGGAAGAGGTGCACATGTGTGGAGGAGGTTCCAAAAGCTTCCAGAAGGAGCTGGGAATACTCTCACACGGGACTCCATCAGATGAAGTCACCCACACATGAAGACTTTCCCTGCTGTCCATGAAGAATACCAGCTACAGGTGAGTAACTGTATTTTGCGTGTTTTCATTGCACATAACTTTATATGGCTCCTTATAAAATTACTTCCATGTTGTCTTAATTAAATAGCTCAGCATATGCACCAATTTTAATATAAGATGCCTTCACTACCTAAGCATTTTATATTTAAATTGCTCTCATTTTCAACATTTGGTGGTTGCACTTTACTTGTATATTCACCCACACTGTTTGGCAAGTACCACTGAATATACATTTTACGCAATGGCCATGTTGCTGCTTCCACACATAGGTCTGCTTTATTCTGGCCTAACTTATTCATATAAGTTATTAAGAGAGCAGCAAATTTTGCCAATCTCCAGAAGACATTTTAAGCCTTCACTTCCTTGAGAGTAGGGGGAAGGAAAGAGATGATATGGAGAAAACAAGGGTCAAATAAAGGAAGTATGACCCTACCAGTACCACAGGCCATGGGTTAACTAAGACTGTTGCAGTGGTTTTCTCTTGTGCTCTTCCACCCTCTCTCCCTGTGCTCCTCTGTATTCATAGTTCCTCTATTCCCCAACAAGACACTGTCAGGATTTTTGGGTGCACTTTTACATCTCCCTTTCATTCTCCTCCCACATTTCACTCACTGCCTAATGGTGTTTCTTCCTCCTTAGGCAAATACGTTCCATTCGCATGTTCCTCTGTTCGCCTTCTCATAGTCTATTTGGTTATCGCCCAGCTGGATTACACCATCTCCCTTCACTCCATCTTCTCCACTACCAACTTTACCGGCTTCAGTTGATTCAGAATACGGCTGTTAAACTTCTCCACGGTGCCCATCGGTATGGTAGTGCCACTCCCCTTCTTTCCTCCAAGCATTGGCTGCTGGTTGCTTTTCGGGTCCCCTACAAGCTTCTCACTCTTACCTTCCACACTTTCCACACTGGTTGTCCTTCCTTCCTGTCCCTGCACCTCACCTCATTCGTGCCTTCTTGGTCTCTTCAGTCCGCCTTGCACAACCTGTTGGTGGTGCCTGGCCCTCGTGTCATTTGCACTGCAACTGCCCGCTCCTCTGCCTTCCATGTACTGGCCCCCACCCTTTGGAATTCCCTCTCCCCTCCACTTATGTAGTGAACTGTCCTACACTTGTTTTAAGACCCAGCTCAAGGCCTTTCCCTCTGCTACCTCTTAGTTACTGCTCTTTCCCTTAGGTGTAGCATTACCTGTGGATTCAGTGGCACCCTCCTTGTCCTCCTCTTTTCCCCCCCTCTGCCCTTGTCTTGGTTTGTTCCTATGTCTTCTCCCCCTTTTGTGTCCTAAGATGCCACTTTTTGCCTCTCTAGTCTGGGCTCCCCATCCCCTGCCTGTCCTGTTCAGTCATCTTGTGTTTTTGTTATGGCATTATGATTTTCACTTTGCACCGCCAAGTTATGATTCATGATTGGTGATATATCATATCCAGTAACTGTAACCAGGTTTAAACCTACATTTTACAACACCCTGGAAGCTCACTAGGTTAGTGTCACCAGATGGATGGTAGCTGATACTAACCATGAAGACCAGAATGGTCTAGACGGCGAGATGTTCAGGCAGTAGTCTCACTAATTACAATAATTGTTTAGATTATTACAATGCTTTGTGGTAAGACATGGGGGGAGGAACTGGGTGTTGGATTAATTTTGGTAACTTGAATATTTATCTACTTGCAGATAGGGAACCTGAGATGAAGTAAAAAATAGATGTGAAAGAAGCTGGCAGCTGGGATATATCCTTAGCAGTACAGACTTGAATGGCTAGGCAGACTGGATGGATTAATTGGTCTTTTTGCTGTTATGGGACTGTTACTATGAATTTGCTATGACTAGTGTTTTAAAGACTATAAGGCAGATATTAGTATATGGAGATCAAAACTGAGACGTTGCAGTCAGGACACACACATTTCTGGTAGTATTTTAGAAAAGGCTCTGCCAAATATGGAGCCTTTTGCAAAGTACATGCAGAGCAGTGCAGGAGCATATGTATATTTTCCCAAGATGTAGAATGGGAGAAGACATCTTACAAATGTGTACTCGAGAAAAATCAGCAGAGGCAAGGCAGCAACTTAAATGTGTAAGTTGGTATTTTAAACTTACACATGTAAGTGCCATCAACTATACATGTATCTGGACCATTTTACAAACTTATACATATAAATGCTGTTAATACAAAGACTGAGTTTTCTGTACTTTCAGTTTGAAGGGGGAAGTAACAAGGGATTAAGGAGGATACCCCCCCTTAATCTCTCCTATAAAGGGCTGGCTGAAACAAGTAGCTTTTAAAAACCTATAGGTGCCAGGGAACAGGTGTAAATCCTGATGTGGAAAATTTGGTTCATACATGTGCATTTCCTATATAAAATAGGAAATACACATGTAGATCTTTTGGCCTGCCACAACCACGTCCCCAACATACCTCCTTGCAGTTTGTATGCATTATGGACATCCATGTCTAAATTTACCCTTTCTAAAATAGTCAATCACATATGGATGCCATTTCCACATGTAAATGTCAGAATTTCCAAATATAAATTGTTAATAAGACTTCTAAAAAAATCCGCTATAGCTAATATGTTTTTTACAGAATTCAATCATTGCATTGATGCAGAACGTCAGACTCCCAGTTTGGGTGGCAGACAGGCCACAGCTGGGATTTGCAGCATCACAATTTAGTGGAAGTAACATTTATTGTGTCTTTAATCTATGACACGCTTTCCTAGTGTTGCAGTTTTGTAATGCAAATGGCATGTCTTCCATTTTCCTAAGATGTACTTTTTTTCTTGTTTTCATGTCTCCTATTAAAAACATAATGAAATCAGATGTTTGGACTAGAGCATCCCACTCTCATATTTTGATTCTTCATATAGTAAGAAAACTACAGGACACTTACAGATTTCCATTTTATATTTCTGTAACTAAGTTTATTTTTTAATTTTCATTTTTTCAGATCAAAGGCCCACTGGTAAAACACCAAAGAATGTAGCAGACACAGAGGAAGATGAGGGAGCTCAATGGAATTGTACTGCCTGTACTTTTCTGAATCATCCAGCATTAAACCGTTGTGAAGAATGTGAGATGCCCAGGCATTTCTGAGCCAGCAGGCCTACTATGCTCTGTAAACCATAAGGAAAACAGAAAGGACTCCTATATCGTTCCATGAAGGAGGAGAAAAATCCTCCTGGGTTACACACAAGATCCTATAAAATTGGAGGTGTGACTAAGATGGTGTTTGTTAATGTTAAAGCCCACAGAGCTAATAATACCTCAGTATTGTTTCATAGGCAGTTGGACTTTATCAATAGAAAGATAATCTGCTGAAAAGACTTGGTTGCCAGCTGCCTAAACCATGGACAGTATTACCAATATTCTAGTTGGAATCTCTTGCCCTGTGTCTAGTGCTTGGATATTCCGAACCTCCTTTCTTTGCTGTCACCATTGTATTGGGTTTGGTTTTATTAGAATGGGGAAAAGAATGGAAAGATTGACTTGTATGTTTTTTAGTAAACATTTAGTGAAACACTAAATACAAATAAAAATTAGAAAAATATGAGAGATTATCAGTGTAAACTGTTGTTGCCACGAAGTGCCTACTGACAAATGGACCTCACCCCTCAGTGCTGTGGTACAGTCATCCACGTCATCTCCCCTGAAATCCTCTCCACTCTGTGAAGCCAGCGTCAGTACAATCAAGTGAAAAGATGAAAAGGAAAAACCGCATGCATTGTCTGTACGATACACAATAAAATAATCCAAAGCTTTCCCCACTGTATATAGCCATAGAGCCTACTTTAATTATTTCTTGTCTTCACCTTTATTAATTTCTTGTACTTCTGTATGTACAGTATACTGTAATAGTCTTTTGTTAACTAACTTCCTTTTCCCTCCCCTTCAAGATGATTAAGTACAGTCATGTCCCCCTTTAAGCTTTTATTTGAGAGAGGTGATGCCGTAAGTAAAAGAGCATTAATGGTATGAATCTATGCACAGAATAGCTTTCTTCTGCTCATTCTATACATTGCTGTTGTAAATGCTGAAATTCTGTGAAGACCTGCAGATGCAGTGTGGTAAAAATGCAGGAAATGTCTGAAGGGTTATGCATATAATTCACTCTGTACACTGACTTTTTTATGGTGGGTGACAGCAAGGTTGAAAAGTAGAATTCACTGGCCA
Organism: Ichthyophis bannanicus; assembly: GCA_033557465.1. Lineage (NCBI taxonomy): Eukaryota > Metazoa > Chordata > Amphibia > Gymnophiona > Ichthyophiidae > Ichthyophis > Ichthyophis bannanicus. The sequence goes on from CM066033.1 coordinate 555,548,601, forward strand.
TCAAATCACATTAACCTTTGGCGCCGTGGCTACCAGCACATTCCATTGGTGAGATCACATTCTACAAATGAAAGTCCTAGCAATTTTATGCAAAAGTGCTTCACTCATCATGCGTGCCAAGTGCCTCTGAGAACTTTACTATGATTGGGCAAGTACATACCCAGATGTACCAGAAATACCAAGAAGCTACTGAAATTAGATTTTGCATTCTTTTTCCTTTCAACTGTTTTCACAGCTCACCTGGATGGTGCTAATATAATAATCTATATAGCACCATCCATTAATACAGTGCTATTGTGATTATAATTATGCTGATCCTATCCCAAAGAACTTTTACATACATTTTGTACACCGTGAGATCTGGAAACTTGCTTGAGGTCGCATAGTAAATGGAGGATATAGGACTCAATCCAGGGATATCTCTTTTCTCCATTACCACCCGTGTTGAGCTAGAGGTGTGGAATGGGAAGCTACAATATATGCAAATCAAGTTGATTAATGCAACAAAGCTTCCTCTTATCTCTTCAGCTACCTTTGAAGGGAAGGAAGAAAGCAGAGTTTTTATATTAGGTTAATTAATCCTATTCTGAAAATCAGGAATGTGCATAGAAAATGAGAAAAGGAATTATGTATGAAAAAGCATATTAGGAATTATCTAGATGTACTTGATTGGGAGAAAAGGGAATGGTAAAAATGTAGCAAAAACACAGAGCAAAGTAGACTGTCACCCACTGTAAATACTTGCCAGTGAAATTTTTATTTAAAAAAAAAATAGAAATGTTACAGGTGATCTATCTAAATGCAAAAGGCCTTTTTTTAAAGGCAGTGCATTTTATGTATAGGACTAAAATTGATAATCCCAAGTAATCAGGCAGTAGACCCAAAGCACTTGCATTCGATGCATTTTATTTTTTAAAAAAGAAGAAAAAAGAAAAAAGGCCTTGTTTTTAAGCTTCATCTGCAGTTCTATGTGAAGATTGACAAATCAGTTTTTACCTGTTTTATTAATAAAACCTAATTTGGATATCTTGAGTTGATGGTTTTGTGATTTAGCTGGGTAAACTGTCTTTGTAACAGATAAATTATTTATAAAAATTAAAAAAAATATATATTCTAATATAAGGTTGCTTTGGATTTTTTTATTATCACTATTTGTATGTAATTAAAACAACGAGCTTGGGGTTGCTCTTAAGTTCTGCATGGATGACTTGTGAGCTTTCTGAGATCCTTAGCAAATACTTAATAGCAGATACAATACTGTAATTTGCAGCTTGTACAATTATTAATAGAAAAACCTAATGGGAGGTCAGCCCACCATAATGAGCATGGCCATGCTAGAGCAGTTTGTCATTTAAAATTATGTTTACAGAGAGCAATGTGGCCACTAAAATGGAGATATTACTGCTTAAAACATCGCTTACTTGATTTCAAGTCAGGCGGGATGAAATACAATAAAAATATAGCCACCTGGAGGGTCTATCAGAAGAAGCGAACAAACCAACTTACATCCGGTCGCAAAGTTGATTTGGAAAATCTTAGCAACTGAAATACAACAATATTTGGATCTCGGGGCTTCCTCAAGGCATTGAAGGAGCTAATCCTATCACGTATATAGAACAAATGTTCCCAAACAGTTGCAGATCACGAAAATTTCCAGATGGGTTATATATGTTCTGGAGTTTTAAAAATGACAGATGCAGATGGCATCTTTGTAGACTAATCAATTAGAGACATGAACTTTCAAGGACAAGAGTCCACTTTGTCTCTAAGGAAAAATATGGAGTCGCCATCTTGTTACACCAAACAATTGAATTTCAGCTGCTATCACTTTGTGCAGATACTAAAGTTAGGTGGGTAGCAGAAAAGGTTATAATAGGGAAGGTTAAGGTTCAATACATACATCTGACCATGCATGCACTTCATTAGCATTGGATTTGGATGGCCTCTCTTTACAAATTCTTAAGAGATTTAATGCAGGTTTATTAGCTGATGAGGAATTTGTGTACAAATTTATTCTCTCAACCAATGAATATTTTTGTTTATATTTTTTTCCTAATCAAACCTTTAAAATCTTATGGGAAGCTTTTAAAGCATGTTTCAAAGATCATATAATTAGAGGAATCCGTAAATAGGAAGCTTGGGAATAGAGATCAAGGAAGCAGAAGCTGTTCATGTACAAACAAATCATCCTACAGCATTCTTAAAGCTGTGAAAAGTTAATTCAGTACAACAGTCTACTGAGCTAGAGGACAGGCCATACTATCTATTCCACAAATGCAAAATATACTGAACAAAATAAGGCAGGTAGACTACTGGCAAATTTCCTTTGAAGACTAAATTTTCTCCAGTCCAGACTCCTGGGTTTTGTCGTCGTCCCCCTTCAGCAGATGAGACTGAAAATTACAAATGTCTGTGATGTCACCCCATAAGAGAAGTGAACCCAGTACAGAAGCCAGTATTTCTCAGTCTCCAGCAGATGGGACAAAACCTGTGCAGTCTGCGCCGCACTGGACTTCAGCAGTACCCAGTTGATAGTGTTTAAGGGATTTCTGCTTAGATTTCTATTGGGATCTCTCTTAGGGGTGCTGTTTAATTAGACTGCAATTTCTCTTTAAATCTTTGCCTCCCTTCCTTATCTGCCTCCTCTCCCTTCCCCACTCCTGCTGAGAACTGTCTGGAGCTACCCTCCGGAAACCTCAGCCGTTTAGTCAGCAATGTTTTCCCATGGAGGAGGGGACATACAGCTGAGCACCGTTCAGTTGGGCTCTGTCTAGCTCCTTCGATATCTCTCCCTCTCCTCGAGTGTGCTGCAGGCCAGGCCACATTGCCATGTTCAGTCACGGCTGATGGAAGGAGCAGGAATTGGAGTAGCAGCCGGAATTAAATTTCCTGGAGGACCACGGTGAGTAGTGAAATTGTTTGGGAGAGAAAACCTGTACTACGGGGAAGACCGGTTGTTGGATCTTTGGTAATTTTGTAAGGGCCAGCTTATTTTGCTTCAGCGGGAGCTCCTCTTCACGTTTCCGGCTGCCATGCCGAAGACTGTGTGCACAGCCTGTGGCTAGAAAGGGCACGGTTGTCATTGCTGGGTCTCTGCACTGTGGGCACTTCTCTGAGGGCAATTCTCTGAAGGCGCCTTCACTGGGGAAGACCTTGGGAACAATAAATTTGGCAGCGGACATTTCTGAGGATGCCGCCTCATGGTCTGTGGTTTTAGTGGGAACTCTGGCCATTTTAGAGCAGGTACTGTCTCCTATAAAAACCAACATGGGAGGGCAGAGTTAAGTCGCTGCTGCCTCCCGCAGGTCTGGGGAATGTTCAAAGGGCAAGAAGGATAAAAAAAACCCAGGAGACTAAGTCCCTTTACCATGGACTTTGTCCTACTCCTCCACCAGGCCTACTGCTTGAAGCAGGGCCGGGGGGGGGAGGAAGCAGGCAAAGAAGATGGGTGTGGCATCAGGGAGTGAGCCACAGCTTAGTTCAGAACCAGTCCAGGCTCTCTTGGAGGGCCGGGAGAGTGACTTGGATGACATGGGGTCAGAGGAGGATGCTCTGGAGAGGGCACTTTGACTGGGGTTTTGTGGCCCTCAGATGCAGACCTCGATGAAGGCGAGGTTACTGCAGGGGAGGACCCCAATATTGTCCGAGTCTTTAGGCGAGAAGAACTCTTGGTGCTCATTGCACACTCGCTGACAGCTCTTAACATTCCACAGCTCCTTCTGAAGCTGGAGGACCCTTTAAAGGACACCCACCTGCAGAGCCTCCAGCACAGACGATGGCCTTTCTGGCCCATCAGGCTCTTAAGCAGCTAATGGAATTTGAGTGGGATGTACTGGAGACTAGCTTGAAGGGGGAGGCGAGCCATGGCTCACCTATATCTGGTCCCTTCTACGGAGAGAGAGTTCCTCAAGATTCCCAAGGTGAATGCCCTGGTTTCGACAATCACCAAAAAGACTACAATCCCGGTTGAGGGCGGTGTGGCCTTCAAGGACATGCAGGACAAAGCGGTTGAAAACCCTGCTTGAAGCAAGCTTTCGAGGTGAACGCTTTGGCCTTTAAGGCATTAGTTTGTGGAGCCTATGTGGCACGAACTTGTGTGCGGTGGACACAAGCATTGACTGAGGCCACCAACCCAGGTCTGTTGGCTTCACTTGAGGTTTTTAATTTGGAATCCAGGTGTGCATATAGGGCGGATGCCTTCTATGATCTCCTGTGGACTTCAGATAAGAGTATGGCATCAGTGGTGGTGGCTGGGCAGCGAAGGTGACGCTCCTGTTTGGGGAGGCACTGTATAATTGGGTCAAGGATCTCTGTGAGGCTAAGCTGACTGGGCTTCCAGACGATCAGCCCAAGGGCTCAAAGTCTGGCCAAGCAATCCAGGGGAAATACAAGGATTTCCAGCGTTACTGGGCAGTTTGTTACACTCCCTACAAGAAAGAGTGAAACGCTCCTGCGTCCACCTTACCTCTGACCAGTGGGTGTTGGAGGTTATTTGAGAGGAATATGCACTGGAGTTTGTGCGTCCTCTTGTTGCCCTGCAAGGCTCCGGCCTAAAAGCAAGCAGTCCAGGACAGTTTACAGCGCCTCCTGCAGCTGCAGGCGGTAGTACCAGTGTCTATTGACCAATGCAGACATAGTCAGTACTCCATTTATTTCATGGTGCCAGAAAAGGAGAGATCCTTTTGACCCATTCTCAATCTCAGACATGTCAACCAGACTCTGGATTGCTGCATTTCTGCATGGAGACCCCACGGTCCGTCATGGTGGCAGTGATCTATGGCGAGTTCCTTGCCGCCTTAGATCTTACAGAGGCCTGTCTGCACATGCGCTTTGTGGTCTCCTTGGGACTTTTTCAATTTCAAACTCTGCCCTTCAGACGGGCGACAGCTCCGTAAACCCTCACTAAGATCATGGTGGTGGTGGCGGCGACAGCTGTGCTTCGGCATGATGGGGTCTTGGTACACCCTTACCTGGATGACTGGCTCATCAGAGTGAAGTCATCGGAGGAGAGCGCTGCCAGAATACAGAATACTGCAAGACCTCGATTGGGTGGCCAAGCTGGTTAAGAGCTCGATAACACCCTCACAATACCTCGTTTACCTCTGAGCATACTTCAATACTACCAGACTCGAGCGGGTCTTTCTGATGGAGGAGCGGGTCTTCAAGCTTCAGTGCCAGATTCGCACCTTCCTTCGGAAGATGGCACCGACAGCATGGCTGTATCTCCAGGTATTCAGCTCAGTGGCGGCCACGCTGTACCTGGTGCCTTGGGTTCAGGCACATAAGCAGCCCTTCCAGTACTTCCTTCTATCAAGGTGGTCACCGCAGCGACACAGCTTGGCTTGGAGGTTGATGTACCCACTGGAAGTTTGGACAAGCCTTGACTGCTGGCTGCAGTCCTTGCTGAGAGGAGTTCCGTTGGAATCGCCAACTTTTGACATGGTGGCGACGGATGCTAGCCTGACTGGCAAGGGGGTGCATTGTCTATCACAGGTGGCGCAGGAGCGCTGGTCGATGGAGAGAGTGGAAGTGGTAGATCAATCACCTGGAAATGCAGGTGGTCTTCTTGGCCCTTCAGGCTTTTCAGACTTTGGTGTCCGACAATGCCATAAGAGTCGCCTACATCAATCACCAGGGCGACATGAGGAATGCAATCTTGGCAAGGGAGCTTGCGCTGCTACTTCAGTGGACATAGCAGAATCTCCTAGTGCTCTCTGCAGTGCATGTGGCTGGTGAGGAGAACCTGCAAGAGGACTTCCTCAGTCAGTGGTTGGATCTGGGGGAATGGGTGTTGGCGGACTCGGTGTTTCACGACATAACCCAGAGATGGGGGCAGCCAATAATGGATCTGATGGCCTCTGCCCACAACACAAAAGACAGCTGCTGCTTCAGCCATCGGTGGGAGGGAAAGTCTTGAGGAGCTGGATGCGTTGACCCATATCTGACCCTCTCAGGGCCTCCTATACATGTTCCACCGTGGACCTTCATCAGCAGGGTGCTGAAGCAGATACAGGGGTTTAGTGGTGCTGGTGGCTCCGGACTGGCCTCTTCAGCTGTAGTATGCTGACATCATTTACTTAATGGTGGGGTCTCCATGGCACCTTCCAGCGTAAAATATTCTTCTGTCACAGGGACCAGTTCTCATGCCCCAGGTGGATTGATTCTCGCTTACGGCCTGACTCTTGAGATTGCTCAGTTAAGGCAGCGTGGCTATTCACCACAGGTGATTTCCACATTGCTGTGGGCGTGCAAGCAATCGACATCTGTATCTTTTGTGAGGGTGTGGTGCATGCTTGAGGATTGGTATTCTGCTAGGGGGAAGCAGCCATTACAGACTTCGGTACCAGATATGTTGGCCTTTTTGCAAGCCAAAGTTGATAAAGGCCTGGCTTTGAACTCACTCCAGGTTCAGGTGGCCATGTTAGAATGTTATAGGGGTCGAGTGCAGGAAGTGGCCCTGGCATCGTATCCCGATGTGGCTCGGTTCCTCCAGGCGATGAAACAATTTTGGCCCCCGTCGCACTCGGTGGTGCAGACTTGGGCTCTCAACTTGGTCTTGATGGTGGCTCCATTTGAGCTCCTTGAGACCTCGCCCTTAAGACATTATTTTTGGTCGTCATCACATTCGCATGTCATATTTTCCGCATTGCAGGCTCTCTCGTGTAGGGGGCCTTATCTACACTTTTCTAAGGGGATAGGTTTTGGGCTGGTTCTGTCCTTTTTGCCTAAAGTAGCGTCAGTGTTTCACTTGAATCAAGCAGTGGTCTTGCCGACTTTCTCTGACTCGCTGACAACCAACTGTGCTGGCTTGATGTCCAGGTGCTCAGGATTTACTTCAAGCGCACAGCAGAGTTTCAAAAGTCGGATCATTTGTTCCTGCTTTTTGGGGGGCCTTGGCGAGAGGAAGCCACCTCAAAGGCTTCTATTGCCTGCTGGTTGAAGGAGGCTATTGCATGAGCCTACCTCTTGTGCCATAAGGCCCTTCCAGTAGGGCTTCGGGTGCATTCCACCAGGGTGCAAGCAGTGTCATGGGCAGAGTTCTATCTGTCTGTTTGACCAGGCATGTAATGAGGCATGTTTTGGAGCATGGGTGCTGCAGGTCGGCCTTGCTGGTCCCTCCTAATCTTAGTTACTGCTCTGGTACGTCCCAGGAGTCTGGTCTGGACTGGAGGGACGCTATGGAAGGTAAAATTAGGCTTTACCTGCTAATTTTCTGTCCTTGAGTCCAGTCCAAAACCTGCCCGTGTCTTCAGCGTAGCAAGGCCTAGTTAATCTGGCAGGGAGGATCCTTGTTTGTTCCATCCCCCGGGTTAGTTCAGATTGTCGTCCTTACTTATTTGCTTTCTGGGGAGGGAATCAGTCTCTTGCACCAGAGGGATTTATTTAGTTGAATTTTCAGTCCTCAAGGGAATGAATTAGTTGTACATAGTTAACGTATGGTGTTCATTGTTGGGATAGGACAGTTTCTGCTTTGTGAGTGGCATACTATCAGCACTCCTATTTAACATATACATAAAACCTGTTTGCAATATCTTTAAAAAATTCGGTGTACTCTATCATCTATACGCAGATGATATCATGATGTACATTCCATTCATGATCCCCAACTTACCGATGCAAACTCTGTCAGATTGCTTCAATGAAGTCACATCCTGGCTAAATGCCCACAATCTCCAAATAAATCACTCCAAAACTGAAGTGCTAATCGTTACCAAAAATCAATCCTATACTCCACCTACACACATTACACTTCAAAACCAAGAAATTAAAATAAAAAATGAAGTAAGATATCTAGGTGTTATTCTAGATAAACACCTTACATTAGACACCCACATTAGAAACACCACAAAGAAAATCTATTTCAAACTCAAAATCCTTAAACAACTAAGACCCCTTGTATACATACAGGATTTCATCAGCATAATTCAAGCCACCATAAAGTGGGGGTCACTTTGACTTTGACTTCGCTAACCTAATTTTATTGGGTATAACAAAACAAAACGTTAAAAGAATTCAAATTGCACAAAATGCAGCAGCTCGAATAATAACGAGAGTACATGCACATCAACACATAACACCTATACTAGAATCCCTTCACTGGCTGCCAATACAAAGTAGGATAATATACAAAGCATTAATAACCACATTCAAATCTCTAAATGATATGGCCCCAGTCACCCTAAGTAATCTAATCAGCAAAGAGCACCCAAAATCCACCCAAAGAAAAGGACAAATAAATAAACTAAAAACCCCAAAGACTTCATAAAAGCAAATAAACTCACAAACAATAGAGCTTTTTCTCATGCAGCTCCAACAATCTGGAATTCCCTCCCAGATGATCTAAGAATGCTAACCGAGATCATCGAATTCCGCAAAAAATTGAAAACCTATCTCTTTTCTAAACATTACACCAACTCAGATCATCCCCCAATAGACTTAGATAATGGATAACCAGCTTTTATCTAACAAATCCCAAATGACCCACACATACAATTCCTCATAGCCGATACTGTACTCTGATTAATGCTTAAGTCCCACATTATGTGTATTTGTAAATAATGTATATAGTTTGCATTTCTGTGTTGTTCAGTTTTAACAATGAATGTTTATTTATCGATTTTGGCCACAAGATGTTATATGTAAAACAAACTCTGATTTGTTAACTGTTGTTTATTGTGAACCGCAACTGAACTACGGAAGATGCGGTATATAAATCATTGTTAAATAAATAAATAAATAAAATACTGGCTTCTGTACTGGGCCCGCCTTTCTTATGGAGTGACATCACAGAAGTTTGTAATTCTCCGTCTCCATCTGCTGGGGACAAAACCCAGGAGACTAGACTGGAGGGACTCGAGGAAAGAAAATTAGCAGGTAAGGCCTAATTTTACCATACACTAAATACCTACTGTACCTGAATGTAACGCTCCTGGGGAGATGGGTTCACAGCAGAATTTTAGCCTTTTCAACGAATCTTTCACATTGGCTTGTGTAACTGTTACGAGGAGCTAATAGGTGGTGGGGGGGGGCGGGTATAGAGGCTACTGTTATCTTGTTAGAGAAACCTGGAAGAGATTAATTATGCATGCAGAATTACAGGCCTTATTTTGATTGCAAAGTTTATACTGAAGTGCTAGTGATGCATCTTAATAAGTTTATATTCCCAGTTTAATTCACCCCAGCCAACCTGGTTTCATTAAGGAGTGCTTAACAGCATATAATACTAGAACTATTTCATTGAGGTTACTCATAATTCTCTGCACTGTATGGCAGTTTTGTCACTTGATGCAGAGTAAGTATTGAAGTGCATCAAATGGGGTTTTTTTGATTGAAACTATGCACTGGTTTGGCTTAGGTGAAAATTTCATATCTATGCTTTAAATACTGTATTCTAGCCCTAACGCTGTGTAAATGTGTCTCTCCCTGTCATCATTCCTACAGTGAGGAACTCTGCATAGATACCTCCTATCTCACACAATATTTATTCTAGTATTAGAACCTCTTGCCATTGCTATCAGAATGTGTCCATTATTGGTGTGACAATTTTCAACTCTGACTATAGACCCTCCATATATTTATTTATTACATTCTCTTATATACCGCGTTATTCTGCATCAGTGCGGTTTACATTGAACAAACTGAAATTACATTGAACAGGGCATTATAACTTGGAGATAACTATTTTACAGGGAACATGGGCTATGGAGGGTTAAGTGGCTTGCCCAAGACCACAAGGAGCACCTGTGGGACTAGAAACCCCAGTCCTTCCGGCCCAAGGTTGCTGTCCTCTAGTGGGATTTGAACTCCCGACCTTCCGGCCTGAAGTACCTTGCCCCAACCACTAGGCCACTCCTCCACTCCCATGTATGTGGATGGTACACAAATGTACCTATCCAAATCTGTTAGCTCCTCCACTCCCATATATGTGGATGGTACACAAATGTACCTATCCAACTCTGTTAGCTCTATCCCAGCTTTACTACAAACAGCACACAAGTTTGTCTCCTTATCTAGATATAAAATAAATTGGGAGAAAACTCATCTTATGCCTTTAAATATTTTCCATAATAAATCTGTTCCAGGTGTTTCCCTTCTGTTGATGTGACTCTGGAATAAAATATTTAGCCATTCAATTCCAATTTATTTTGGGCCAGACATCAACAAATATGACTCTCATTCTGGAGAAAACTAAAAATAATTGCTTGTGTTGGGTCCCCCCCCCCTCCTTCTCTTGTGGGGGCTGCCTAGTTGCTATGAAAATGATTATAGCATCCCAGGTAAATTATTTAAGTATGGTACCAATGTTTCCAGCAACAGTTCATTTAAAAAAGTGGAGCAAAACCCCCACAGATATCCCAAAAAAAGATTATTCAAAGATAAGGGAAAGGTTAGGATTTCCAGATTTTTGTATCCACCATCATGCCAGACAAAGTTGGTGCTTTGTTTTGTTGGATAACCCTAATACCTCCAGTATGGCTTCAAATGGAAAATCATTTCTCCAGGACCAAGCAGGAAGTCAGTCCTCACGTATGGGTGTCATCGGCGCCGATGAAGCCCCAGCGGAGCATTTCCCCAGCTTTCTATGAAAGCCTTTGGGAATGCAGGCACGCATGCGCGGTTCCCTTCCCGCCTAAAGGTGCCATCTTACCTCGGTCTCTTTTTTTCTGAGAAGCCCACCGGATGTGTGTCCTGTCCTCCCGGTTAAAAGTAATTTTTTTTCGGCGATTATCGCTATTTTTTCTCCCGGTTCGATGCCGGTTCCCCTCCTGCCGGGTTCGGTACACCGGTATCGAGCCCGATTCTTCTTTTTCGGTTTTTGCCCTCGACCTCCGATTCGGGACCGGGGGCGTCGACGCGGGTGCTCCAGGGCCCCACGGGGTCGGACCCTGACTCCTCCTCGGACAAGTCCGCCTGGGAGACGGAGGACGAGGAGTCTCCCGATACGTTCAAGACTCGGTGCGTCCCGTTGGACTCACCGCAGTCTGAGCCCCGGAGTAGATCCCCTCCGGAGGATATTCGGTTCTCAGAGTTTGTCCGGGATATGGCCACTGCCTTGGCTATTCCGGCGGACCCCGAGGAAGAGCCTCGAGCTGAAGAGCTCGAGGCGCTGCAGTATGACTCTCCTCCGAAGGAGGCCTTTACTGTCTCGGTTCCTCCAATGCTGGAACGGCTCCTCTTCCGTATGTTGGAGGCACCGGCCTCGGCGCCGGTTCTGAGCAAGCGAGTTGACTCGAACTATCGACTCAGAAAGAGCCCTGGTTTTCAGAAGACACAGCTACCCCACACCATTCTATGGTTGTGGAATCGGCCATGCATCATCTGAAGAGCCAGAAGATGCACTCCGCGGTGCCCCCTGGCAGGGAGGCCCGAAACCTTGATGGCGTTGGTAGAAAGTGCTTCCAGGGCTCGATGCTTGCTTGCCGTGTCCAGTCGTACCAGCTGTACATGAGCATGTACTTGCGGGACCTGGCCAAGGAGTTGGCCGGGTTCTCTGCTGGTCTCTCCGGGGAACCCTTGCAGAGATTTAAGTCCTTGTCCTCGGGAATTCGGGACTGCTCGAAGTTCATGTCCCGCGCTGCCTACGATGGCTTTGAGGCTTCAGCCCGAGTTGCGGCAGCCGGCATCGCGGCTCGATGCCAGGCATGGCTGCAGTCATCGGACCTCGAGCCATGGGTTCAGGACAAGTTGGTCGATGTCCCTTGCCAAGGTGAAAACCTTTTTGGCAAGCCCATGACTGAGAAGGCCGCTCAGCTCAAAACAGAGCACCTTACACGGACAAGGCTGTCTAGGAAGACCTCTGCCCCTTCTCATAAAAAGAAGGGCTCGGGTAAAAAGCCCTTTTACCCGAGGAAGGGCACTGCCTACAAACAGTACCCTCAATATCAGGCTGCCCAAGCTGCACCCCAGGGTCAGCAAGCCAAGGGGCAAGGTAATGGGCCCCGTAGGCAGAGGACCCCCAAGCCTCCGGCCCCTGCTCCCACTCAGCAGGGTGGGGGCTTTTGACTCCTTGAGCGTAGCCTCTCCATCCCTGCTCTCCCAACCCTGCACAGGAGGTCACCTAGCCCTCTTTGCCCACCAGTGGCCCCCTATCACCGGGGACAGTTGGGTGTTGGACATAGTCCACAGGGGCTATGTACTGCATTTTCACCAACTGCCTCCTTACTTTCCAGGGGAGCCTCCAAGGTCTCCCCTGTACACAGACCTTCTCCTTCAGGAACTTCAAGGTCTGTTGGTGGACAGGGCGGTGGAGCCTGTGCCTCCCCACTTGCAAGGTCACGGATTCTACTCCAGGTATTTCCTGGTACCCAAGAGATCTGGTGGCCTTCGACCCATTCTGGACCTCAGGAACCTCAACAAGTTCCTAGAGAAGGAAAAGTTCAAGATGCTTACTCTTGGAACACTTCTGCCCTACCTCCAGCAGGGAGATTGGCTATGCTCCTTAGATCTAAAGGATGCGTACACTCACATCCTCATTCATCCAGACCACAGAAAGTACCTCAGGTTCATTGTGGGAGGAAACCATTATCAGTACAGAGTGCTGCCTTTCGGCCTCACCTCCGCTCCCAGGGTCTTTACCAAATGCCTGGCAGTGGTGTCGGCCTACCTGAGAAATCAGGGAATCTTTGTCTTCCCCTATCTGGACGACTGGCTCATCAGCGGTCAGACGTGCCAGGAGGCCAGACAGGCCACCCTCAGGACTATTGCTCTTCTTCAAGGCCTGGGGTTTGTCATAAACTTCGCAAAGTCCACTTTGCTCCCCTCCCAGAACTTAGAGTTCATAGGAGCAAGGCTGGACTGTCTGCTGGCAAAGGCTTTCTTGCCAGAAGACAGGGCCCAAAGTTCAGCAGGACACTGGTCTCCGCCAGACTCTGCCTAAGGCTGCTTGGCCACATGGCTTCGACAGTGCATGTGACCCCCAATGCCAGGCTCCATATGAGGCCTGCACAGTGGTGCCTTCGGACTCAGTGGTCACAGGCAGCCTCAGAGACAGGATAAGGGTGTCCAGACAGTTTCTGAACTCCCTCAACTGGTGGCTGCACCCACCCAATCTACTGACGGGGGTGCCTTTTCAGATTCCTGGGTACACAGTGGTACTGACCAGACACCTCCCTGCAGGGCTGGGGAGCTCATTGTCTCAGCAAGTGCACCCAGGGTCTGTGGTCTCCTTGGGAAGCTGCACAGCAGATCAATCTCCTCGAGCTCAGAGCTATTCGATTAGCACTCAAAGCTTTCTCTCCTGCCCTGGCTCATCAATCTGTCCTGGTTCAGACAGACAACCAAGTAGCCATGTTTTATGTGAACAAACAGGGCGGGACTGGGTCCAGAATCCTTTGTCGGGAGGCTCAGGACCTTTGTTCATTTGCCCTCCAGCACAACATGCTCCTCAAGGCTGTGTACCTTCCAGGCCAGGACAACTACCTGGCCGACAGGTTAAGCAGAATTCTGCAGCCCCACGAGTGGCAGCTGCATCCTTCAGTAGTTCAGAGGATCTTCCTAAAATTGGGTCTCCCTTTGGTAGATCTCTTTGCCAGCCCAATGAACAATCAGCTGCCAAAGTTCTGCTCCAGGCAACCGCATCCTCTGAGAATAGCAGCAGATGCTTTTCTGATACCATGGTCTCAGGGCCTCCTGTATGCGTTTCCTCCCACGCCCTTGGTGACCCGAACTCTCTTCAAAATTCTTCAGGACAAGGCCTCGGTCCTGCTGTTGGCTCCCAGGTGGCCGAGGCAGCCTTGGTTTCCTCTTCTGCTTCAACTGGCAGTGGATTCCCCACTGCCTCTGGGGTTGCAACCCGACCTTCTCTCACAGGAGCAGGGTTCCCTTCTGCACCCCAATCTCAAAGCTCTCAATTTGATGGCCTGGAGGCTGCAAGGGTAGTTTTGGCTCCCTGGGGCCTACCTCAGGAAGTTGAGGAGGTTGTCCTCGCCTCTAGAAAACAGTCCACTAGGAAAACCTATGCTCTCAAATGGAAAAGGTTTTCTGTGTGGTGTCAGCTATGTACAGAGGATCCCTTCTCCTGTACTGTGCCAGTAGTGCTTCAGTACTTACTGCACTTATCAAATCAGGGACTTAAGTCCAATTCTGTTCGGGTCCACCTCTCAGTTCTAGCAGCTCACCACTCACTGGTGGAGGGACATTCTCTGTCAGAACACCCCTTGGTGTCCCGCTTTCTCAGGGGCTTGCTTTTGCTCAAGCCCCAATCCATCCTCCTGCCCCTGAGTGGGAGTTGAATGTGGTCTTGCAGCAACTGACTTGCCCACCTTTTGAGCCGATGGCTACTTGTCCACTACGCTTCCTATCCTGGAAGACACTCTTCCTGATAGCCCTTACCTCGGCTAGGCGAGTGAGTGAGCTTCAGGCCCTGGTCTGTGATAGGCCTTATACCAGGATTTATAGGAACAGGGTAGTCCTCAGGACTCATCCCAAGTTCCTCCCAAAGGTTGTCTCCTCTTTCCACCTCAATCAGGAGGTGGTTCTTCCAACATTCTTCCTTAGGCCTCATGCAAGCCAGGCTGAAGCAGTCCTGCATACCCTGGACTGTAGGAGGGCCTTATCCTTCTACCTTGACCGTACGCAGGGGCATAGGAGGGCTACTCAGCTCTTCGTATCCTTTGACCCCAATAAGTTGCGGTTGGCTGTGTCCAAGCGTACCTTGTCCATCTGGGTGGCTGACTGTATCGCTTGGGCTTACAGGGCGGCTGACCTTCCTTTGCAGGGTCGGGTCACGGCCCATCGTGTCAGGGCAATGGCTGCCTCAGTGGCTCATCTCCGCTCTGTGCCCTTGGTAGACATCTGCAGGGCTGCAACTTGGTCTTCAAGCCAGTCTTTTGTGGCCCATTACTGTCTGGAGAGGGAGTCCCGTAGGGACAGTGCTTTTGGCCAGGCAGTACTCCGGAATCTCTTTGAGGTTTAGGCAACTCCTGCCCTCTGTTGGGCTACCGATGGAGGTTGTGTCCTTGAAAAGCCTTTCTTTGCTGCTGAGACTAGAGGGAGTACTCTTGTTCAGCCTGGGTTCCTCGGTAGCCCAGAGCTAGGGAGTCACCCATATGTGAGGACTGACTTCCTGCTTGGTCCTGGAGAAAGAGTAGTTACTCACCTGTAACAGCTGTTCTCCAGGAGCAGCAGGAATCAGTCCTCACAACCCTCCCTCCTCCCCTGGGAGTTGCAGTTGTACATAATTTATTTTTTCATTTTTGTGTGCTGTTCTTAGCTATGTCATTTGACTGAGGTAAGATGGCACCTTTAGGCGGGAAGGGAACCGCGCATGCGTGCCTGCATTCCCAAAGGCTTTCATAGAAAGCTGGGGAAATGCTTTGCTGGGGCTTCATTGGCGCCGATGACACCCATATGTGAGGACTGATTCCTGCTGCTCCTGGAGAACACCTGTTACAGGTGAGTAACTACTCTATCCTTTTCCATTTGAAGCCATACTTGGGTAAATATAACAAAAGAAGGCATAATAGCATTGTAATGCCATTTGGCTTTTGTAATGCCCTACCATCTTCCAAGCCTTCATCAATGAGATCTTGTGGGATCTCCTTTTGCAATATGTGGTTGTCTACCACCATGATATTCTGATCTTTTCTCCTGTCCTGATCACTCATAGCATGTCTGGCAATGCCAGCACCAGCTTTTTGCTAAACTGGAGAAATGTATCTTTGAGCAGAAGTAAGTTTGTTTCTTAGGATATATAATCTTGGATAAAGGAAATCTGTATCCGAGAGGGGACCAGAAATGGTACATAGTAACCGTATTGGTAAGCGCTGTGTTGTGGTTCAGGAATTATTGCTGCCATTGCCGGCCCTGGGGAGGGGTGGAAATGGGCACCCCCTTAATATTAGTGCCAGCCCTATTCAGGGACAGTATTTTTTTCTATTAGAGTCCTAAGCTCCATAATTGAACTACTACAGTATTTGGTGAGTATATCAGGGATTGCAGAATTTTCCTTTTTTTTTTCTATTATATAGCCTGGTAATATAAGTTGTGTTCTATTCTCTTGCCTGGCCATTTTTAAAAGTGAGGGGCCCCTGACAGGAGCTCTGAGGAGACCCTCCCTTTTGGATGCCTTGGCAGTGGGCACTATCTCATCTCATCTCAAGCAGCAGATTGCCTTGAGCCAGCCCTCTTTACTAGAGTTTTGTATGCACCTTGCTGCCACCTTGACCTTGGCTCCCTGCTAATCTGTGGATCCTGATTTGCCTTGTCGGATGCTTGGTAGATCCTGCAGCAATTCTGGTTGAGCCTCAACTTTGCCCCTGCCTTGCTTCTTTCTGTTAAGTGCCTGTGCTCATGTTTCTAGTTCCCCCCCCCCACTAAAGAAGCTCGACCAGTGTCTGAGTTCTATAAAGAAAGATTGACTGTGTGGAACATTTCTCCTAGTTTTTGGTTCTCACCTTCGGTCCTGGGTTTGGGTAGTGAAGATCTGGCAACTACTGGCATGGGAAGGTTCATACCAAAAGGAAGGTGGCCATTGTAGGATGAAGACCCCATCCTATCTAACCCAGAACTTGGGATGCCTCATTCTGTAGAGAGACTCTGTCCATGGACCTCACTCACTCTCCATTCTTGGGTCTTTCCTACTGTTGAGTACCATCACAGGTGTACTTGGATTTCAGCAAAGCCTTTAATATAGGAGGGGAGTGGCTAGTGGTATGTAGATAGCTGGGTGGTTGGTGGACGTGAGGATCGCCTGGTGACCTGCCTCCCTGGTGCAAAGGTAGCAGACCTCACGTGCCACCTCGACAAGGTCTTAGATAGTGCTGGGGAGGAGTCTGCTGTCTTGGTACACGTTGGTACCAATGACATAGGAAAATATGGTAGGGAGATTCTGGAGGCCAAATTTAGTTTTTTAGGTAGGAAGTTGAAATCCAGAACTTCCTGTGTAGCATTCTCCGAAATGCTTTCCGTTCCAAGAGGCAGGCAGAGCTCCGGAGTCTCAATGCATGGATAAGACAATGGTGCAAGGAAGAGGGTTGTGGATTTGTTAGGAACTGGGGAACATTCTGGGGAAAAAAAAGGGCTTTTCCAAAAGGATGGGTTCTACCTTAACCGGGGTGAAATCAGGCTGCTGGCATTAACCTTTAAAAAGGAAATAGAACAGCTTTTAAACTAGATAATAAGGGAAAGCTGACAGTCGCCTGAGTACATGGTTCGGAGGACACTAGCAAAACATTGACATTAAGACATATCAACAGAGAGGTTCCAGTAAATTCAAAAATAACCCAAATGCCCTTGCGTACAGAGCAGATGGAGCTTATAGATTCCAAATTACCCCTGCCAGATTAATATGAATAAAATACAGCCTCTAAAATGGTGTATGCACATGCTAGCAGTATAAAAAATAAGATGGGAGAGTGATAATATATAGCACTAAATAAGAGCTTAGATATTGGTAGCTCAGACACATGGTGGAAGGAGGACAACCAATGGCACACTGTGATACCTGGGTATAAGCTATATCGTAATGATAGAGCTGATCAAATTAATGGAAGGGTTGCACTCTGTTAGAGTGCGTATTGAGTCACAAAGGATTAAAGTTTTGCAGGAAACAAAATTCACGTAGAATCTCTAGAATTCCATGTAAGAAGGGGAAAGCGATGGCAGTGGGGGGGTGTACTATCGACTGCCTGGCCAGAGTGAACAAATGGATGATGAAATGCTGAAAAAAATCAAGGAAGCTAACAAACATTACAGCACGGTAATAATAATGGGTGATTTCAATTACCCCAGTATCAACTGGGTCAGCATCACGGCAGGACATGCTAGGGAGATAAAATTTCTAGTTAAAATAAATGACTGCTTCTTGGAGCATCTGATTCATGAACCAACCAGAGGGGAAGCCATTTTGGACCTCGTCCTTGGTGGACTGCAAGATATGGTGCAAGAGATAAGGATGTTGGGGGCCACTTGGCAACAGTGATCATAGCATGATCGCATTTGATTTAATAAATGGAGAAAGGATGGTAAGGAAATCCACAGTACTATCTTTTAACTTTCAAAAGGGAGACCATGATAAAATGAGGAAAATAGTTAAGAAAAAACTAAAAGGAGCAGTTGCAAAGGTTAAAGATTTACATCAAGCATGGGTGTTTAAAAATACTATCTTGGAAGCCCAGACTAGCTGTATTCCAGACTTTAAGAAAAGTGGAAGGAAGTCCAAAAATACTGCCAGCATGGTTTAAAGGTGAGGTCAAAGAGGCTGTTGTTGCCAAAAAAGCATCTTTCAGGAAATGGAAAAAGGAGCCAAATGACAAAAACTGGAAACAACATAAGCATTGGCAAGTTAGATGCAAGACATTGATAAGGCAGGCAAAGAGAGAATTTGAGGAGAATCTTGCTGTGGAAGCAAAAACGCATACTAAAGACTTTTTCAAGTATATTCGTAGCAAAAAAAACTGTGAATGAGTCGGGTAGACCATTAGATGATAGAGGCGTAAAAGGGCACTAAGAAGGGGACAAGGCCATGGGGAGAGACTGAATCAATTCTTTGCTTCAGTCTTTTACTGAGAAAGATGTAGGGATGTTCCCCATGACCTGGACCAGATGGTATACATCCTTGGATGTTGAAAAAACTGAAATATGAGACTGTAAACCTACTATTAGTAATCTGTGAACTATCATAAAAATAATCTGTAATACCTGAAGATTGGAGGATGGCCAGTGTAATGACAATTTTTAAAAAGGGTTCCAGAGGTGATCCAGGAAACTACAGACCAGTGAGCCTAATGTCAGTACGGAGAAAAATGGTAGAAACCATTATAAAGAACAAAATTACTGAACATATAGATAGTCATGGCTAAATAGGAGACAGCCAACATGACTTTAGCAAAGGAAGGTCTTGTCTTACAATGTGTTATGTTTTTTTGAAGGTGTGAGTAAACAGGTAGACAAAGGTGAGTCGGTTGATATAGTGTATTTGGATTTTCAGAAAATTTTAGACGAGGTCCCTCATGAGAGACTCTTGGCAAAATTTAAAAGTCATGGGATAGGAGGCAGTGGGCTATTGTGAATCAGGAACTGGTTAAACGATAGAAAGCAGAAGGTAGGGCTAAATGGCCAATTTTCCCAATGGAAAAAGGTGAATAGTGGAGTACCGCAGGGATCTGTGCTGGGTCCGCTGCTTTTTAACATATTTGTAAATGACCTGGAAATGGGAATAACGAGTGAGGTAATCGAATTTGCAGATGACACAAAATTATTCAAAGCTGTTAAAACCCATGAGGATTGTGAAAAATTGCAAGAGAGCCTTGATAAATTGGAAGACTGGGCATCCAAATGGCAGATGAAATTTAATGTGGACAAGTGCAAAGTTATGCACCTAGGAAAGAACAACCCAAACTATGGTTACATGATGCAAAGTTCCACAGTAGGAGCCACCACCCAGGAAAAAGATTTAGGCGTCATCGTGGCTAACATATTAAAACCCTCCACCCAGTGTGCAGCAGCAGTCAAGAGAGCAAATAAAATGATAGGTATCATAAGGAAAGGAATGGAGAATAAAACAAAGGATATTATAATTCCTCTGTATCGTTCTATTGTGCAACCGCACCTTGAATATTGTGTGCAATTCCAGATGCCGTATCTTAAAAAGGATATAGCGTTATTAGAAAAGGTACAAAGAAGAGCCACCAAAATGGTAAAGGGGATGGATGGAGGGAGGAGTGGCTCAGTGGTTGGGACAGGTTACCTCAGGCCGCAGGGCCAGGGGTTCAATTCCCACATGGGGACAAGTAACCTCAGGCCGGAGGGACTGGGATCTCTAGTCCCATGGCTGCTCCTTGTGGCCTTGGGCAAGCCACTTAACCCTCCATTGCCTCGGGTACACCTAGATTGTGAGCCCTTCGGGGACAAGGGAATAAAAATTACCTGTTAGTATATACATGTAAACTGCTCTGATGTGTAAGTAAAGGGCAGTATATCAAATGCTTAAACCATAAACCTATAAAGAGAGGCTAAAAAGGTTAGGGCTCTTCAACCTGAAAAAGAGAAGGCTGAGGGGAGATATGATAGAGGTCTATAAATTAATGGTCCAGGGTAACCCCTAGATCCCAAATCTTCAATTGCCAATCTAAGTGAACTCCCACAATCGATAGGCCCATCTGAAGAGCAGCCTCCATCAGCACCCCACATAGCAGCACTTCTGACTTACTTGCATTCAACACCAAGTAATTAACCTGCAGCCAACATGCAACCTCATCCAAAAATAGGCCACCTGCTGTAATACTACACACTCATCGTCAAATACAACAACCAATTGAATGTCATCTGCATAAAGGTAACCATGAAGCCCATATTTACAAATAAAAGCCCTCAGAGGGCTTATGAAATATTAAATAATACTTGGGACAGAACCAATCCCTGCGGAACCCCACAGTCCAGATTCCAGACTGTCAATAGCTGACTCCCCCACCACACCCTAAACCTCCACTCAGACAAAAAGGAGGCCAGCCACTGCAAAACTATTCTACCTATTCCCAAATCCCAACATCTACCCAGAAGAACCTCCAAATCTCCACAACTGAATGTAAACCCTTCCTCCCTGCAGCAGGCGGGGGCCAACATGCGTTGTGTGAAGTCCACTGTGGTTTTCTCCAAGAGGTGGTTATAATCTCCATGCCCAGATCCAATGGCAATCTGCGTTGACATCATTTTTGGAGGTGCAGCAGAAAATCTTTAGCCCTTCCACAATAACTGGGATCTCTAACACTGAGAGGAAGAGTGAAGTTGGAACAGACTCTGATATTGTTTTGACCATCAGCCCCCCTACCTCGTGAAGTGACAATTCAAAGATTTCGACATTGGTAAATAAGTTAGATTGCACAGTTTCCCAGTCTTCTAAATATTTAAATATGGTACTTCAGAGAACAGAGGTGGTTTCCCACCAGCAAGATGCATACATTTGTGAAGGACACTAAGCTGAGCATTGCGTCGTTAGAGAAGGAAGCAAAGAATTCAAAGTCTGAGATAGAGGCTTTAGTCAAGAATAAAGTCTTGCTACATCAAAAGTTGGATAAGTATGAGACATTTACATTTCAGACCCGACAGCGAATTACCGCGGCGGCGCACAGGCAAGCCGAGTGCTGGGAGAGGGAGGGGAGGGGCGGGGGGACGGCGAGGGAGGGCGGGCAGTGAGCCGCAAATAAAAGAGCAAGCCTGATGCCGGCTCGGCCTCTTTTCGCCGTTCCCCCCCCCCTTTCGGCAGTCTGAGAGGAGCACGGACATCTGCAGGAGGGCCTACACCGGAGAGGCGGACCACAGCGGAGCGACCGACATACACGGCAAGAGAGCAAGAGAACCAGGATTTTGCAATCGTGAACGGCAAGTCCATTATACCTGAGCGAAGAGAGGGAGGGCAGCCCGTAGCAGGGAGCAGGCGCCCGTCACGACGCCCATCCAGAGCCTAGGCAGGCAGGGGATGCCCGATGCAGTGCTCCTTATGGCGCGCACACATGAGTTAACGGCCTAAGGCCTCGAGGGGGGGGGTCTGACCATAGCGGCGAAAAATATAAAACCTACCTTTCTCCGCCAACAAACATTGCAGCAGCTTGGCTCAACAACATTGCAGCAGCTTGGCTTTATATAAATAAGAAACTTAAAAAAAAACAAAAAAAAAAACGGCGGGATTCAAGAGCAAGGAGATGGGGGCAGTATGCGCCGCCACGTGCTAAGGTGGGGAATGCTGGCATCCTGCACGCCATGCGGGCGCCGAGGCATCAATTGCTCAGCCAAAAGGGAAGGTAAAAAAGGCTGTGGAGATTTTGCAAAGAAAGAAAAGCTAGGGATAGGGGTCGCATAAATAAAACTAATGTGTCTGCTGCAAGGGATAGGGCTGATGCATGGATAGAAGCCAGCAAGTAATTTACTTGTGCTGAGTAGGTTGAACAGGGCTGCCATCTAATGGACAAAACCGGTATATCATGACAATGTGGTTTCTGCTACTATAGGACTCAGAATAAAGACACGAGCTTAGAGTGACACAGATAATTGTTATTGATGGAAGATCAGCCAGAATGATCAAGATAAAGAAAACATATAAATGTTGTTATGGAAATGAAGACATATATAGGATCATTATATATCTGGACACTATATACATGGGGATAGTATATATGTGGACATATATAGGTGACCAATAGGAAGCTAGAGTGCACGGGATTGATACAGGAATGGGAGACAGAGTGTAATTTAGACTTTCCATTACCCTCCCACATAGTAGATCTCACCCTACGCTAGAGATGCCGAGAAAAAAGACGCAGAAGACTAAGACACAACGAGCCCAGCGGGCTACGCCAAAGGCAACCGCAAGGCGAGTTCGGGCAGAAAGAGAGCACGCGTGGACGGCCAGTACACAGCTAGCAGCATGGTGGCAGAAAAACCTAGGCGCAGCAACAGGAAGAAGGCGCCACAGCAGCAGCAAATCGCAGCTCCTGCACAAAGGCAGGAGCTGGACGACCTGCTCCGGATGGTACGGGAGCAGGTTACACAGCACGGCCTTTCCTCGGTCAAACAACGACTGGGGATGACGGGCTACATGAACGAAGGACAGCCGTCAGCGAGTATGAGCGCTTCAACACCTGGCGCAACAGATGGTAAGTCCAGGGCGTACAGATGGGCCCCAAATCATTAACTTCATCATCCGACGACTCTCGTTCTGACAGTGATAGTGACACAACATTAGCGGATGTGATTAAATATGCATTGAAAAAAGTTAAAAGAAAGAAGACCCCAAAACAGTCAAATCCTCTACGGGAATAATGGGCGGGGCAGATTCAGGGTAGGGAGGACCACAGGCCATCAGGGACCACTCAGAGAACCCAGCTAGATTGGCGCAACACCAGTCGCGACCCACGCTGTGGGGTGAGCTCCCTGGCCGTTTCAGTACCCAAAAAATTAAAGAAAAGAATTTGGAGGCGGGAATATATTGACCTATTCTCTCTCCTGCTTAGAGATCAGGATGACGAATCCAGCAATGGGAAAGATAAAGATAAAAGAAGTGAGAGGGACAGAAAACCTAAAATCCCCAAATCCCTTAATAACTGGGTCTCCGCATTCCACATCTTTATGAGTGTGATTATGGAGAAGGAACCCGACGCGGGGCCATATCTGACCAGGTACCTGGATACGATCACCAGGGCATATAAACAATACGGGGGGTGGGCCTGGCTGAACTATGACGTTAGGTTCAGGAGAAGCATGGCGGAGGACCCCACCCTAGCATGGCATCACAGAATTCTGGACATGTGGACAGAAGAAATGGCGCCCAATAGACCATGGTGTCAAGACGGGATGCTGCAACCTCTCCCAGGCACGCAATGGCAACAGCCAACGCAAAACACGCAAGGGAGGCAAGCCAATCAGTGGACGGGGAGGCAGGCGTGCCGGCAGTACAACCCAGGGAGTTGTACCTGGCAGCCTTGTAAATTCAAACATGTCTGCTCATTTTGCGGAAACGGACACCCCGCTTTCACTTGCAGAGCATCAAGGGAGGCCAAGCCTTTCAGAGTGTTACAGCAGCGCTCAACGGAAGGGGTTAGCCCCAACGCCCATCAGGCTTGAGAACATGCGTCCCTGGCTGAGAGCCTACCCGAAGCGAGATATAGCTAACAGTATTGAGGTGGGCTTCTTGCAGGGTTTCCGCATCCCATCCCTAATAAGCAGAAAAGAATCACTAACGCGAATTATCAATAACCCACCATCTGTCCGAAAACACAATGCCATCGCACATAGTAAAATAGCCAAAGAAATAGGTCTAGGGAGAGTGGCAGGTCCTTTCCAGTCACCCCCCTTCAAGGACCTCGTAATGTCACCTTTGGGGGTCATACCAAAAAAGGAGCCGGGGCAATACCGGCTAATTCATAACCTGTCACACCCAGAGGGGAGGTCCGTTAATGACCATATTGACCCGGCGTTATGCTCGGTCAAATATGCTACCATTGACCAGGCAATTATGCTAATTAGAAGTAAGAGACAGCGGGCGCATTTGGCAAAGGCAGACATAGAGTCCGCTTTTCGGCTATTGCCGGTACACCCTGAGTCCTTCCCGTTACTGGGTTTCGCGTTCAACGGGGAATTTTTCTACGATAAATGCTTGCCCATGGGCTGTGCGGTGTCATGCACATATTTCGAACAATTCAGTTCCTTCCTGCACTGGGTGGTCGAGGACATCGCGGGCCCCAACACCGTGGTCCACTATTTGGACGATTTCCTTTTTATCGGGAAAGACCATGAGGAATGCAAAAGGATCTTAGATATCTTTGAGCAGATGGCACGGTTGTTCGGGATCCCGTTAGCTAAAGAAAAGACTGATGGCCCGACAGGGACCATCACTTTCCTAGGCATACAGTTGGATGTGCCGGCTCAGAGGTCTCGCCTACCAGCAGACAAAGTGACGAAGTTGAGAAAAGACCTGCAACTACTGCACAGTCAGCGGAAGGCGACTCTGCAGCACTTTCAATCAATCCTCGGCCTGCTATGCTTTGCATGCAGGGTAATGCCGATGGGGAGAGTTTTCTGCCGACGCATGGCTTGGGCAACGAGAGGGATCAAAAAAAGGCATCATCGCATCCGAGTTACCAAAGAGATACGGGAAGACCTTCAGGTCTGGATGCAATTCCTCCGTACTTTCAATGGCCTTGCATTCTGGCAGGCACCCCCCGGTGTCCAATGCGGAACTCGACTTCTTCACCGATGCTTCGGGGGGGATTGGTTTCGGCATCTACTATAAAGGGGCGTGGTGCTCAGAGGCCTGGCCCATGGAATGGCAAGCGGAAGGGACCACCAAGGATATCACGTTCTTGGAGCTTTTTCCGCTTATGGTAGCCTTATGTATCTGGGCCCCAGAGCTCTCTAATAGGGCTATCACCTTCCATATCGATAATCTAGCTGTGATGTGGGCAATGAATGGGATGAGAGCTAAAACGCCAAGGGTGGTAGCACTATTAAGAAAAATCGTGTTACTATGCCTAGTGCATAACATAACCATTAGAGCGGAGCATATCGCAGGCAAAACAAATAACATTGCTGACGCTCTTTCTCCTTGTAAGACCAGGCTGTTCCACCAACTGGCGCCCAAGGTGGACGCAGTCAAGACAGCGGTCCCCGAGCAGATCTGGGAGTATGGCCCGCCGAAGTATGGGAGCTCCTGCTGGGCTCCCTAGCAGAGCAGACCCGGCGAAAATACATAGCAGCATGGGAGGCGTACCAAACCTTTTGCAGTGAGGCCAGAATACAGCAAGAAGACAGATTTGAAGTGGCAACCCTGCTGAGATGGATTTTACATTGCAAAAGCATTGGCCACACAAAAGCTGCAGTGCAAACCCGCATAGCTGCGGTATCATTCTTTGCAAGGGCCAAGGGTAAGAAGAGCCCGAAGGCGGAGTTTGTCATCAAGAAGGTGATGAGAGGCTGGTCCTTAGGGCAGCCCCGAAGGGTAGACCAACGCCGCCCGATCACGCACCAGATGCTCCAACAACTAATGGTGACCACTAGCCAGGTGTGTTATGACGAGTACGAAGCCAGGCTTTTTAGATGTGCTTTTTCCTGGGCCTTTTACGGAGCATTTCGGGTGGGTGAGCTAGTCGCTCCCTCATCTGCAAAGCACGGGGCAACCTATGGCGGGTTGGAGGAACGCGATGTGAGCATACTCACTGAGGCTGTAGTGCTGCACTTGTGCAGATCAAAAACGGACACGGCCGGAAAAGGGGCTCAAGTCGTGTTGTCGGCACTGCGCAATGACCCCTCATGCCCGCTGAGAAATGCTCTGGCCTACCAACAGCTACGGGCACACGCAAACCAGCAATGGTTCGTACACGCAAACGGCGCACCCCTTTCACGCTTCCAATTCATCAGAGTACTCAAGCTGTCGATAGAGAGAACGGGGCGGGATGCAAGCTTATACGGCTCGCACTCCTTTCGCATTGGGGCCGCTTCAACGGCGGCCAGCATGGGGATGTCCAGGGCACAGATAATGAATATCGGACGATGGCGCTCGGACAGATACAAATTGTATATACGTCCAGCAGAATGAGAAATGCGGATAATTTAAAAAAAAAAAAAAAAAAAGAGAACCCAAAATAGAGAGGACGGGAACAACTTAGGGCCACGGGTATACACTGTTGTATGAAATCAGTTTGACGACTATTATCTCGATGTTGCGGCTGTAACCATATCTTGCTAATTGTGATTCACTCTAGGGACAAGTCCCCGCCTCTGCCCCCGCGAAGCGCGGATATGCGGCCATTCATTTGTTCACTGGGCGCAAAAGCGGACTCGGGACAGACCGCAGGGGCTGAATTTGGGACTCCCGAACGCAGAGGTTTCGGTGGTGTGGCTCGGTCGACGGGGTATGGTGTGGGACCAGCTAGTACCGCTTCTGCTTCAAAGGCAAAGAGTGACGAGCAACCCAGCGATGATCGTGATTCATCTGGGGGGCAACGACCTTGCAGCCACATGCAGCGTCGAGCTCACCAAAAAGATGCAGAGCGACATACAGAAACTGGCAAACACATTTCCCGGGACGCGCCTGGCATGGTCCCACATCATACCGCGCCGCGTGTGGAGGGGCGAGATTTCGCACAAGGCAGTGGAAAAGACTAGACAAAAAGTGAATAGGTGGATAGCCCGCTTCATGGGGACGATTGGGGGCGACAGCATCCAGCATGACCTCATAGAAGAAAGATGCCCAGGACTGTATCGTGCGGATGGTGTACACTTGTCAGACATAGGGATGGACATTTTTCTGTGCACCATACAGGATGCAGTCGAGCGGTTATGGAAGAAATACGTGTTGGCCACAGCGGCGTGTTGATGGGTGGGGGCCCCGCCAACAAGCGAGGATTCGCGGTTGGCGGGGTTGGCAGAAGAAACGCACCCGGTGAGAGAGAACACAGCCTAGGCTTTAAGTAAAGGGGGAGAGTTGCAGGAGAGAAACCTGGACCTGCCCCCGGAGAGATGGATCAGGTCACAAGAACACAGCGCAGAGGGCCCCCGGCCTCGCTTTGATGGCGGGCAAAAAGGGGGGATAAAACAAGAAAAGTGGCCAAACCTGCTTGAACGGCGGGCATAACCGCTTTGCGACTGAAAGAGATGGAGAAGAATAAGGACTGGGGAAAGTTTGAACGGCTATCTCCTACGGACAGTTAAAAGGACACTGGGATATTGGCTGTGTCTCTCGAGGGGGCAAAAAGAACAGGAATTGTGTACAGTGTTTCGTTGAATGTTATTTGCATGCTGTGGCCAACAGTTTGTGGGCTGTAATAACCATTGTAAATAAATAAATAAAGGGAAAGAGTTTGTTGAAAGAAAACCTATGGAGAATGGTGGACTTATTGGCGGAGGGAGCGGGTGGGGGGGAGGGAAGGATGAGGGTAAGGGGCGGGGCCAAAAGCCTGAGGCGGCAATGCCTGTTGCGCGGCTGAGACCCGACAGCAAATTACCACGGCGGCGCACAGAAGCGCACAGGCAAGCCGAGGGCTGGGAGAGGGAGGGGAGGGGCGGGGGACGGCGAGGGAGGGAGGGCGGGCAGTGAGCCGCAAATAAAAGAGCGAGCCTGATGCCGGCTCGGCCTCTTTTCGCCATTCCCCCCCCCTATCGGCGGTCTGAGAGGAGCGCGGACACCCTCCCGACCCACCCAATTGGCAAAAGGGGGGGAATAGTCGCAGCATGCGAGAGACAGCAGAAGAAACGCACCCGGTGAGAGAGAACACAGCCTAGGCTTTAAGTAAAGGGGGAGAGTTGCAGGAGAGAAACCTGGACCTGCCCCCGGAGAGATGGATCAGGTCACAAGAACACAGCGCAGAGGGCCCCTGGCCTCGCTTTGACGGCGGGCAAAAAAGGGGGGTAAAGCAAGAAAAGTGGCCAAACCTGCTTGAACGGCGGGCATAACCGCTTTGCGACTGAAAGAGATGGAGTAGAATAAGGACTGGGGAAAGCTTGAACGGCTATCTCCTACGGACAGTTAAAAGGACACTGGGATATTGGCTGTGTCTCTCGAGGGGGCGAAAAGAACAGGAATTGTGTACAGTGTTTCGTTGAATGTTATTTGCATGCTGTGGCCAACAGTTTGTGGGCTGTAATAACCATTGTAAATAAATAAATAAAGGGAAAGAGTTTGTTGAAAGAAAACCTATGGAGAATGGTGGACTTATTGGCGGAGGGAGCGGGTGGAGGGGAGGGAAGGGTGAGGGTAAGGGGCGGGGCCAAAAGCCCGAGGCGGCAATGCCTGTTGCGCGGCTGTGTGTGTTGAATTTTCTTAGAGTTCCTGTCTTATCTTCTTTTGAGGCCTTCAGGTAATATCTTGTGAAAATTTTGGGAATTTCAAGAGATGGTTGTCCTCCATTTAATAAAGTATTGTTTGCCTAGAGACAAAGAGATGTCTTCATCTGTTTCTAGCCCACTTGAAGTCTCAGCTCTACTAGAGACTACACCTAATGATATTCAGGACCATGGAACTTTTCTTGTTAGTTTTATTTTTGAATCACATCTTTTTTCATATATTGAAGCTATACTTTAAAAAGATAAATCGGTCCTTTTGTGGGTAAGTGGTACAAATTTACCCAGATGTATCTAGGGTTATTCAGGAAAAGAGAATATGTTTTCTAGCAATGAAACCTGAGGTTCTGGCTTTGGGAGCCATTTTTCAGCTGAGTTATCCTTGCAAATGTTTAATTAGGTACCTCAATGTTAGATACATGTTTTTTTGCTTCTGACCAACAAATCTTTTCTAGAAATTAAAAAATTAACTGGGTTGCCTGCGATACCTCGACCACAGGAGGTTTAGGACACTGCTTTGATTGAAGTAGGGTCTCTGTGCTGATATCCTGAATTTATTTGTTGCTTTATTCTTTTTACCTTTCCACTGAATTTACCTGTCCTGCCCCTTCTTATTTTTTAGAGTCTAAAAGGAGAAGTAATGATTATTTATTACTTTTACTTTTATATTTCTCCATCTTTCTGTAAGCAAGTGGATGCTTGCCTTTAATTTATTAAAATTGCATAAATAAAAAATTAAAAGAAAAAAAATCTTACTGCTTGTGTCCCAACTCTAAAGTCCGCGTATTTGTTATTTCTTTCAAATACCCTTATGCAGGGGTGGCCCAAGGGGGGTGCGGGGCCATGTGCGGAGACTCGGTGTGGGGCCTCATTTGCATAAGTGGCCTTATTTGCATAACTATTTGCATAATGTTACCATACACTAACCTTTTAGAAAAGGTTCAGAGAAGAGCCACCAAAATGGTAAAGGGGATGGAAGGCTACTCCTATGAAGAAAGGCTAAAAAGGTTGGGGCTCTTTAACCTGGAAAAGAGACGGCTGAGGGGAGATATGATAGAAGTCTATAAATTAATGAACGGAGTGGAACGGGTAAACGTAGATCGATTGTTTACCTTATCAGAATATAGAAAGACTAGGGGACATGCAATGAAGCTACAGGGTAAACTATTTAAGACTAATAAAAGAAAATATTTTTTCACTCAACGTGTAATCAAACTCTGGAATTTGTTACCGGAGGATGTAGTAAAGGCTGTTAGTGTAGCTGGGTTTAAAAAAGGTTTGGACAAGTTCCTGGAGGAAAGGTCCATAAACCATTATTAAGAAGGGACCCAGGATATCAATGCTTGAACCAATACAAGCATTGTGGAACCTGTGTCCCTTGGGGAAACTGCTAGGTACGTATGACCTAGATTGGCCACTGTTGGAAACAGAATACTGGGCTTGATGGACCTTGGTCTGACCCAGTATGGCATATCTTATGTTCTTATGTTCTTATGTTCTTTAGTAAACACGTCTCTTAATGAATGTATGGATAAAGAAAGACTAAAAGATTTCTACATTACTATAATCTAGTGCCAACCGCCAGGCACATTAGGAACTACTACAAGCACTGCCCATTTAGAACCCATAGCAAACCTGCCATATCGTAACAGCACTACCAGGACTTACAAAGCACCAGACCCTACCTATCAAAAGGCAACACTGCAAATATTAAACAAATACATTTTAGAGAACAACAATACATGACCTACTGAGGAAAGAGAACAAGTGGCAATGTCAAATAGGAATTACATAAACAGAATACCCCAGCTCAGTTACACATGCAGAACATAGACCATCACCGAACAAGGAATCACAATTTAGAAACAGGAAGGCAATAATTAAACTGGGAACCCCAGAAGCTAAACTTGGAATGTACAACAACACTGTAGAAATAAAACTATAAATTAATTTTCTCTTGTACTAAACAAAGCACAGACGTTAATGATGCACATTTCCCAGAGCTGACATATTCCAGTTAATAAATTCAAAATAAAGAGATATTTTTCTACCTTTTGTGCATTTTTTTTTCAGTTGCAATTGCTCCAGCCACTTTCTTCTGGTTTCTTCGTGTCTTCTGCTAACTCTCCATTGTCTGCTGTCCATTTGTCCTTTCTTCTCTCTTCTAGTTTTTTTTCCATTCTCTCTCTTTACATCTGCTTTAACATACTAATCTTTCTCCTTTTGCTCTTTCCTCATTCCTATTTCATCCACACAAATTTTACCCCTCCATCCTCAATCCCCACTTACTCTCCCAATACCCGGCCAATTGTAGATTTTTCATCCCTCCCACACAAAATATTTCCCCCTCTCCATTTCACTTTCCCAGCCCCATCCCATTCTAATCCTCCCCCAACATCAGCTCCCTTCTAGTTCCAGCCTCACCCAGTATCTGCTCCCTTCTAGTCCCTGCATCAGCCCATTTCCAGTCCTAGCCCCCCATCAGCCCATTTCCAGTCCTAGCTCCCCATCCATTTCCAGTCCTATCCGAGTCCTTCCATCAGCTCATTTCCAATCCCAGCCCCACATCAGCCCATTTCTAGTCCTTTCCTAGCCCCACCATCAGCCCATGTCAAATCCTAGCTCCCCTCCACTCAGCCCAATTCCAATCCAAGCCCCCCATGAGCCTACTTCCAGTTCTAGCCCCTACATGAGTCCATTTCAATCCAAGCCCCCACCACAGCCCATTTCCAATCTTAGCTCCTCCAACAGCCCATTTTCAGTCCTATCCTAGCTGCTCCATCAGCCCATTTCCTGTCCTAGCTCCCTCCCCTCACAGCCCATTTCCATTCCAAGCCCCCCTCCCCATCAGTTATTTGCAGTTCAAGCCCCCCTTCCACTCAGCCCATTTCCATTCCAAGTCCCCGTCCACGTCCCCATCAGCTATTTGCAGTTCAAGCCTCCCCTTCCACTCAGCCCATTTCCAGTTCTAGCAACCCCCAACCCATTACCAGTCCTAGCCCCCCATCAACCCACTTCCAGTCCTAACCCCCCATCACTCCATTTTCAGTTTAAGCCCACTCATAGCCCATTACCAGTCCTAACCCCCCATCAGCGCACAGCCCATTACCAGTCCTAACCCCATCAGCCCACCTCCAGTCCAAACCCCCCCCATCAGCCCATTTCCAGTCCTAGCCCCCTCATAGCCCATTTCCAGTCCTAACCCCCCCCCCCATCAGCCCACAGCACATTGCCAGTCCTAACCCCCCCTCCCCCCCATCGGCCCAGGGAAAATAAAAAAAAAAAAGCTGGCTGCTGCTGCTGCCACGGCGGCAACAGCAGAATCAACTGTCTCGCGGGGCCCCCCTCTGCCCGGCTGAGCCCTTCCCCCCCCCCCCCCCGCTCGGCTGAGCCTCTCCACGAAGATCAGATCCGCGAATGGAGAGTGTCCCACTGTCTCCCTCGCAGCTCTGTTAAGCCCGCAGGGGCTGATGGGACATTTCCCATCAGCCCCTGCAGGCTTAACAGAGCCGCGAGGAGACACTCTCCCTTCGCAGATCTGAAAGCCATCGCGGAGAGGCTCAGCCGAGTGGGGAGGGCTCAGCTGGGCAGGGGGGGCCCCGCGGGACAGTCGATGCTGCCGCCAGCTTTTTTTAAAATTTAATTTATTTTTAAAGCAGAATGTTCTTTGCGCGGGGCCCTCTGAAACGCAGGGCCCTGTGCAAAAAACATTCTTGCTCAATGGACGGGCCGGCCCTGGTGTCTCATGCACCAGTTTGGGTGCTACGTTCACTTTGTGATGGGCTCTTTGTGGGGCCTTCTCTGGCAAGGGCATGTCTTGAGTCAACTAAACATTCAGCATTCTATATTCCTGCACTGCTACTTTGGAATGCAATACCAAAGTATCTAAGAACAGAGCCTTCTTTCAATAAATTTAAGTCCAGACTTAGAGCTCATTTCTTTCAAAAAGCCTATGGACTCTCAGAACTGTTGTTTCCATTTCAGTACAGCAATCATGCTTTTAGTTTTGGTTTCACTTTCACATGCAATGTGAGTAGTGCATTTTTCTTATAAAAAATGGTGCTGGAACTCATATACAGGGCTCTTTCATTAATACATGGGTCATTTTTAACAGGCAATGAAAAAAGGAGCCAATACTCTGTACCACTACATACCTCCTCCAATACAAGCCCTGCATATGAGATGAAATTTTTGTTTTTGATTTGACATGCATGACCAATTATAGTAGATCATTTTTTAACTTGATTTTTGGTTTGATTAATATGTGAATGTACTTACTCTCATATATACTATGCACAACCAAGAAAAATATGGTTACTTTTTATTTTTTCACACATTTTTGCCAGTGTTCAGGATTAATAGGGATTTTTAGTGTGTAGTAAATTTAATGTGTACTACATTTTTAAGATCCTCCAACAAATGTAAGTTTTGCCTTATAGTGCTGGAAGATGATACCCCTAGGTCGGAAGGCATTCAACTGGCTACTAGGGAGGAGCTGAAGACTTTTCAGAGTAAAGCCAGCATTTATGATGTGGTTGGATCAAAGCCCTTGGGACGTCTGACTGCTGATGTAGCTGCGCATGAAATGAGAGTCAGAAGCTGCAAAAATGTTTTACATATTGGGACATAGAACATACAAAGCATGAACCAAGGGAAATTGGAGGTGGTCAAGAATGAAATGGAACGTCTACAATTCGATCTGTTGGGTGTCAGCGAATTGAAATGGACTAGCATCAGGCACTTTGCATCTGATGATCACATAGTCTATTATGCTGGAAATGAAGGACAAAGAAGAAATGGTGTTGCATTTATGATTAAGAAGAAACTTGCAAGAGCTGTAATGAAATACAATACAATGCAATCAATGAACGTTTAATTTATATCCGTCTACGAGGATTGCCTATCAACACAACTATAATTCAAGTATATCCTCCAACAACAGCTGCTGAAGAGGATGAAGTTGATGAGTTCTATGAACAAGTTCAAGATGAAATTGACAGAACATGCAAACAGGATATCCTGATAGTCATGGGTGACTGAACGCAAAAATTGGCAACAAAGAAGGTAGCAAAGTTGTTGGAAAATATGGACTTGACAAAAGAAATGAAGCTGGAGAAAGACTGATAGAATTCTGCAAGACCAACAATCTATTCATCTCAAACACCTTCTTCCAGCAACACAAACGGCAACTGTACACATGGACTTCACCCAATGGATTGTACAAAAGTCAAATTGACTATTTCTGTGCAAGTCAATGATGGAAAAGCTCTATAACATCAACAAAGACAAAACCGGAAACTGACAGTGATACAAATCACCAACTACTAGTATTCAAACTAAAGCTAAAGTTGAGAAAGAGCAAACCATTCATGAATGTAGCAAAATATGACCTTGAGAATATACCACCAGAATGTAAAGACTGCTTGCAAAATAGATTTGCTGCTTTAGATTCAAATGACAGAGCTCCAGAAGAGTTGTGGGATAACATCAAGAAGGTTGTGTTGGGGGGAGAGAGCTGTTTGTGGAGGGAGCTGCCGCGGTTTACTCTGCACCGCGGAGCAAGTGGCAGTTTTGGAGTCTGGTGCCTGCTGCAGTCATCGCAGGCAGAGAGTGGCCGCCCTCGAGAGTGGAGGACCCCCCACGAGCCCTACAAAGCTCAGCTGTTTTTCACGCGGCTGCGTGATCGCAGCCTGCGGGGTCGCGTTCTAAGGGGCGCGTTACAAGGGGAACCTCTGCTCCTTATGTGCTCCTTGGGTGCATCTTGGGAAGTAGAAGCACTCGCAGTTCGGCCTGACTATGGGGAAGCGTAAGGCTAAAACATCTGCCCAGGCATCGTCAGGTGAAAGAGGTAAAGTGTCTGGCCCCATGGACAGGCATGTAACTGCTCTTCCACCTGCTAATCAGTCTCTGGATGGGGCATCTTTGAGCCCCGATGTCCGGCTACCACCTCCTTTCCCTCTGCCTACCTCTTCCTCCACTCCTTTGAAGGTACTTTCATCAGTTACATCTCCGGTGTTAGTCCCAGTTAGTCCAGCGGCATCAACTATTGATTCTTTACCATCTAAAAGTGAGGTGACGCTTTCTGATATTTGGTCAATGCTATTGAATATAGAGACACGTCTTTCTTCTACTGTTACTTCTTTGTGTCAGTTTTCACATGATGTTGTTAAAAAAGTGAATGTAATTGATGATCAAATGACCAATATTGCAGGTTCCCTCACTCTGGTTAATTCCCAGCTCCAATCGTATAAGGATTGCCATTTAGGTTACTTGAAAGATGTTTCATCAATTTCCTATCGTTTGGAATGTTTGGAGAATCACCAGCGTGCTAGGAACCTTCGTTTCTTAAATTTTCCATCCACCCACTTGCTTTCTCCTGAGATTCTATTAAGAAAATACTTGTCTGAAATTTTGCATCTAGATGACTCTGTAGATGTAGTACAAATGTATTCCTTTTTTCCTAAGGCTGGGGCTTCAGATCAGGCTCGGGAGGGTTCTCCCTTGGCTGATTCGGTAGGCCCTAACCTTACAGAGGTTTTGCAAGATTCACTTGATATCATCCCAAAGAGATGTACTTTGGTGGTGACTTTCGGGTCAGAATCACTTAAATTGAGAATTATACAAGCTTATTTCAAGTACAAGGATGTGGTGTTTTGTGGTTATAAACTTCAGGTTTTTCCTGATGTTGGCAAGATTACTCAGGCTCGCCGGAAACAGTTTCTTGAGCTTAGAGCTCGAGTGCTTGCGTTGGGGGCTTCTTTTTTTTGAAGTTCCCTTGCCGTTGTTTGGTAACTTATGAAGGTCATGATTATGCTTATATTGATGTGGCTTCACTTAATCAGTTTCTTGCTGATAAGGAGAGCGTTGGTAGGCAGGAGGATGTTTAGGTGGGATGGTTTATGTTTGGCTCCCTGATTTGGAGTTTAATTAACTCCTATTTACTCTTATTTGTATCTATATCCCTTGTGGGATTTGTCAGATGGCTGCCTGGGTGAGAATCTTCACAGTCTTGGCAAGTGCATATATCTATATGATTTGCAAGGGATTGTGGGCAATGCAGTTCATTCACACCAGACACAGCTGCTGACAATAATTTAGTTGTGCTCAAGTGTTAAAGCCAATAAGAAATTTATTTATGGGGTTATTTCTCCCAACACAGATATGCTTGGTAGCACATAAATCAGGTTACTTGCTTTCAGTGTTAAACTTGAAAAAAAACAAAATCAGGAAAACAACCTTTAAACTTGTCAGGCAATTAAAGCAAAAGAAATAAGATCTGGTTGGTACAAACTGGTCTTTTCTGTAGGCAATAGCTAATGTTTTCTTAGCATATCAAACAACAAACCAAAAGCTACAAAGAGAAAAAAAACTGTTCTTTTCAGGTTAACTTCTGATAACTTCCCACATAGATTCAGAAGTGATTCTCTCCTAGCTCACAAGCAATTAGGTAAGGCTCAATTGCTAGCAGTTATCCAGCTGAAACCCCTTAGCTGGCTTGCTTTCTACTGTGTGGGTCAAATCCTGCTTCAGGAGCTTTTCTGAGTAGTTTAAAGAACAAGTTTGTATTTCTTTGTGATGGTTGCTGTACTTTGTAACAGAAAGTTACCAAAGGAGTTTAGACAGAGAGCAGTCCATGTAAACAGAATCTTCATCTGCTATTATTCCCCCTTCTTCAACAAGCATGGGTTCAATATCATGGATTGGCACAGATGAATCTCTCAATGGAGCACTTTCAGGAGAATACTTGTTTCCCTGCTGTCTTTCAAGGTTATAGCTAGGGCATAGATCAGTGTTCATACCTGAGCTTCCATTGCTGTTAGAGTTCCTCTCTATATAGCCTGGCCAATATGTAGTCCAGTTCTTATGTCCAGCCTTCCAATCCAGATCCCTGGACACTGGATCTCTCTTCACATACCTTCTGGCACGGGTCCTAGGGTCCCTTCCACGTGTAGCCGTCTCTCTCACAGGTACCGTCTGGAGATTCCTAGCTCTGCAGCACCATTCCTCTGGCTTTCCCCAGTCCAATGGTGTATGCTGGCCCTTGGAATGCCTCCCAGTATACGTACTGCTCTGGACTCTTCTAGACCTCTCAAAGGCTTTTCTCCTCTTTCTTCCAAAGGGTTTCTTTCCCTCTCTGTCCGTCCGGTTTGGCTTCTGCTTCTGATGATCCTTCAGATGAAACTGATGATCAGGCTCAAGCTGATTCTCAGGATAATGAGGATGATTCTCTGTAGAATAAACTTTACCTTTATTCTGCTTAGATGAGTGCTCCTCCCTAACACAGCGCAGCTGTGCTGAATCAGGCCCTGCCCTTTGAGATGAGTGCTTAGGGATTACCTCATAGCCCTCCTGATTGAACACACGTTTCCCCACTTCAGCTCCTCTAATGGCTGTTGGAAACCTGGTGCATTCTGGGACTGGTAGTCTTTTATGGCAAAATTCTGTTTTCTTATTTCTACCAGAACTGACAGGTTGCTTGTTCAGAGTCACTTCACCTTTTCTATGGCTCCTTCCTGAGCTATGATAAGCTTCCTTATCACAGATTATATGAAGTTTCTCTCTCCTTGATGTGTATTATATTGATGCTATTTTGTTCTTGAATGTATCATTCACTGTGTACATTTGTATTTTGTATTTTTTCTTGCATTTGAGAAAATTTAAATAAACAATGTAAAAAAAAAAAAAAAAAAAAGAAGGTTGTGTTGGAAGAAAGCAAGAAGTCTCTACAAAAGGTGAAAAAGCAAAAATGGCCAAAATGAGTGACTGAAGAAACTGTGAAAATTTCCCAGAAATGCAGAGAAGCTAAAGCCAGAGGTGAAAGAGAGGCAATCGCAGAACTCAAAAGAGATTTCCATGTGCAGCAAGACGAGACAAGGAGAAGTACTACAATGATGCATGCAAGGAAATAGATGTCAATCAAAATAATGCGTGTTCACTCAAAATGTAACTGGAGGGAGTACTAAAAGTATTCCTTATAATTAAACTCACACACGTCTCAGATAACAAATTCCTTAACTCGTTGAGGAAGGTCTCAGACTCTACGGCACTGATTTTGACTTCAGAAATGTGAAATAGTAGTGCCTACTTGCATAAATGACCTTCCCCAGGGAGCAGAGATGGATTTTTGATTTAAACTCGGTGATACCAGGAGGTTTAAATATGTATATAGATTGGAAGTCTTGCATATGCATATGCATATGCATATGCATTAATCCCCCCAAGACTTTGATAAATAAACTCAACAATCATGATTACCCCAACATCATCTTTCCCAGAACAGCCCTGCACAAAGCAGAAATCATACTTTGTTTTGTATATATTTACATCACTGGTTCTCAACCCAGTCCTTGGGATACATCCAGTCAGTCAGGTTTTTGGGATAACCACAATGAACATACATAAATTTTAAAGTTACTGTACTTGATGAGTCTGACACAAAAATATTTTTGGATTAATTTTTGAATGACTTGGTGCGGTGTATTGATAGATGGAGTATCCCATGGTGAAACCCTTAAGATTATATGCTTGCATAAATACTGATCCCATGTGCAGAAGTGCATATGTGTACATCCCATAAGAGTAGGCACTATGCTTTCTGAGCACATACATATATACACTGGGACGGTTTTACAGACATCTACCTGGGCACATACAGTGCTACTGTATATACATGCTCATGTCCTTTATAAAATTACCTTCAAAGTGGACAATTTTCAAAATTTTGTATTTTGATGCAAAGTGCACAGGTGCTTTTAACCTATGGCTTTTGCACTAGTTCTAAATAGGAAAGTACAAGAATATTGTGCTCTTTAAAATTGCCCAGGAAAACATACCACAGTGATTTGCAGCTAGTTTCTGTGGGTTCTTTTTCTGTGAAAACACATCAGGCAGTATGAGGCTGTGCAACATCCCTATTTTCCTCTTTTTAAGTATTACTTTTAATCTAATAGGACAGAGGACAAGGGAAACACAGATCTCACTTCGCAAAACCAGTGCCTACCTTTTCAAATGGACACCTTTGCTATTCAAATTAGCTCAGTTGCTGAAGGAGTTCCAAGAGGGGGTGGTGTTGCTGGGGGATTGTGCAAAGTTTGTCTGTAGGCCCAGAGCTTTGAACCCTGCAGTGCTGCCAGCTATATGAGTGGATACAGTGGATCCTCTGCTGCTCCAGGATCAGCGAATCAAAATGATACCACAGCCTGGACTCGGGCAGGGGTAGGACGCCATCTATGCATCACTGTAGGAAAATCCTTTTTGACCACTGGTACAGTGCAGAGGAGGAAAGAGGAAACCAAATGAGAAATTCCTGTACTTGAAGATCCAAATTCTGCTGAGAGTTCTTCAGAAGAGATTAATGTTGAATGATTTCAACTCATACTGACTAAGCAGCAAAAGAAAATATTTTACTTTCTTTGATGCCTCTGACAGGATATTGACAGAGCAGAGACAGTATTAGGACAGCTTTCAAAGAAATTTACCAGATCCAGAGACTTAAATTTCTGACCACTTAGCATGTTGTAACTCCCCCTTAACCAAGGGCAGCAGGTAGATCCTGCAGGGGCCAGGTCACAGAACAGTTTATTTCAGGCTCTCTGCCATTCCTTCACTTAGCTAGCACACACACTTATCAAAAAGGAGCAGAGTCTCCATGGAGGGAGGGGGGGGGGGGAAATAATGTCAAGGCCCTTGGCAAAAAAGCTCTTAACTCTGAGTGGAGAGCTCCAATTCTCTTTACTGCAACAAAATGTCCAATTCAAACAATAGCAGTCTGTAATGTTCAGTATCACAAAATACAGTTTTTGGTAACATGGGTTGTGTCTCTTTGGGATATTTGTGTCTGTGATCCCCTGGATTAGGAATCCTATGGGAAATTTCTCCAGATGGGTGAGTTTTGCACATACCATGTGTGACAGAGATACCCGTCTTGAACCCCTGAGAATAGAAAAGGACATGGAATTGGACTTAGGGGAGAGCCCAGTTGTGTATTTCAAGGGTAACCTGAATCCTGCATACACCGATACCCATGAAATCCCTGCCTGGCCTGGATCTCAGGCCCGGTGAAGGGAGAGAAAGAAGAGAGAGAGAAAACCCAGGGTGCCACACCCAGACTCCTCTGAGGTCCCTGCAGGCATGAGATTATTATCACCTGGGAAGGGCCAGAAGGGAGGAGGAGGGGCTGGAACCCTGGAGGTGGAAATATAAACCCCTGCTAAGGCAAAGAGAGGGGAAGCTGGAGAAACAAGGGGAGCTGGAGAGTCAAGAGAAGCTGGAGACGCAGCGGAGCCATAGAGGAGAGCCCTGAGAGGAGCTGAACCACAGGGCACACAGCCGAAGAGACAGGCCGAAGGCTGAAGGTACTGACCGGCTGTCTCAGGTAGAGTTGGGAACAGGAGTGACTCTAGGACCCGGGGGGGCTGTTTACTGAGCACTGCTTTGAGAACTCAGAACGGGACACTGCTCCAACAATTGAAGATATGCAAGTCAATACTGCTGAGGATGACTTGAGGGCTATGGATATTCCTGTGGCGGAGCGGTCCGTATAGACACCTCTTGTAAGGCAAGAGTTAACGCTTGAGCCAGGTAAAGGGTACCGAGGCGTGGGCTAACCTGGTTCAGAGGGAAAAAGGGAAGAAAACGTGAATACTTCCGGATAAAGAAGGGACATTAGAGCTGTTGGGTGGTACCGCCCTTGGTGTTTTTGCTCTCTCTCTTACAGGTATCTGGCGAGATGGATCCAAAGGAGCTGGTCCAGATGGCCACACAGTTCCAGAGACAGCAGGAGATGGACCAACAAGCGCAAGAGCACGCGACAGCCGCTATACAAGTGCAGCAAAAGCCAGTGTTGGACTTGGTTGAAGCGCTGATTGCCAGCCAGCGGTCGGGGATTGGAGGAGTACCAGCCTAGCCAGGACTAGTTGTGCCTCAGAATGACAGTCTGGTAGGACCCCAGACAACTGGGACACTCTCTTTTGGCAAACTGTCTACAGAAGATGACATTGATGACTATTTAGAGTCCTTTGAAAGGGTGGCTAATGCGGTAGGATGGCCAGTAAGGGCTAGTCACCTCTTTAACAGGGGAAGCATTGGCTGCCTACAGGGCCATGCCAGTGGCCCTTGCCACTGATTATACTGAGGTGAAAAATGCAATTAGAGACCGATTAGGCTTGACAAAAATGTTGTATCACTGTATGTTTAGAGCCACGGCCCTGAAGGCCGGAGAAACACCTAAGGCCTTAAGCCAAAGAATTAGAGGTTTAGCCTTAAAGTGGCTAGCCCCGGAGGGGAAAACTGTTGATACGGTAGTGGATATGGTGGTATTGGAGCAGTTCATGGCTGCCGTACCAAAAGAGATACAGTCTTTTCTGATACAGCAAAACTGCCAGAGCACAGGGGAGGCCACCCTTTTGACTGAGCGCTACCTAGAAGCTGAATTAGCTCGTCATCCAAGAGGGCGCACTCCCAAAATAGAGGCAGACGCCAGTTTTGCTCCCTCAGAAAAGGGACAGGGAAATAATGCAGAGTTTGGGAAAACTTCTGTACCGGCTCAGGAGGGAAAATGGGCTGGAAAGAAATGCTATCATTGTGGGAAGATGAGACACCTACGGAGGGGATGCTAAGCCCGCACGGGGCTGATGGGCGAAAATGTGAAACATCTAGGAGAAGGGTTCCTCTTAAGCGTTAATGTGCAAGGGGTCATTACCAATGCTCTGCTCGACTCAGGGGCCGACCAAAGCATGAGGTCACAGAAGCTTTGGAGGGTAATTGAGGCTCAGAATGAGTCTGCCAAGAGGAGGCCGGAAGGTAGAGTCAAAATTAGGTGCATCCATGGGGCTGCCTCTTTTTACTCCCTCTACAAGGTGGTGATAAAAGGGTTGGGGGTACAGAAAGAAATCCTCATAGCAGTGGTTCCAAAACTCCCCCACGACCTGGTATTGGGAAGAGATTGGCCCCAATTTAGGCAGGGGCTAACGAAGGGCTTACGACAGAAGGTCAGGTTTGTATCTACCCGGTCCCGGACAAAGGCCCGAGACCAATGGGACAGGTCCCCAGAGGATTCCCTGAGAGCTTTACCCTCACATGATGACCTGGTGACTCCCCCGTCTTCGAAGATTAAGAAGGGGAGAGCTGAGAAACACCGCGAGAGGCGATGTAGGACCCAGAGGAGGGCTGCGATTGTAACTGGCCAAGGGCTACCCTGGATACCTGCAGAATTGGTAGAAAAGTTCCTGTCTTTTCCAAATGAACAACGGGCCGATCCTGCACTTACCCATGCATTTGAGTACGTACAGGCCGTGCGGGATAAGCTCCCGAGATTTCTTTTGGACAAAGGGATATTATGCAGGGAAAGTCGTGATCCCTGGGCAGGGACGGTTAGGAAACAGCTTGTGGTACCCGCAGCCTTCAAAGCGTTGGTCTTAAGGCTCGCCCATGACCATCCGGTAGGCGGTCACAAAAGGGTTTAGGGGACTCTGGACCAGATCCTTGTACGTTTCTACTGGCCCAGTGTCTTTAAGGAAACCGCCCGGTTTTGTGCAGCATGCCCTTCATGTCAACAGGTCACCGCGG
Source organism: Ichthyophis bannanicus (assembly GCA_033557465.1). Classification (NCBI taxonomy): domain Eukaryota; kingdom Metazoa; phylum Chordata; class Amphibia; order Gymnophiona; family Ichthyophiidae; genus Ichthyophis; species Ichthyophis bannanicus. The sequence goes on from CM066033.1 coordinate 555,590,436, forward strand.
CCCGACCGCCAGTGGTGCCCATGATCTCGACACCCATAATATCTGACCCTGTCAGACGAATCGCGATGGACATAATAGGACCCCTGGTAAAAACACCCCGGGGATTCCAATATATATTAGTCATGGTTGATCAAGCCACCAGATTCCCATGGGCCGTCGTCCTGCGCAACATCTCAGCCAAAACAGTAGCGTTAGAGGTAGTAAAACTGTTTTGTGAAGTAGGTTTTCCCCTGGAAGTATTAACGGACCGCGGGACCAATTTTCTGTCCAAATACCTAGCCCAGGTTTGGGACGCTTTTGGGGTGCAACATGTGAAAACAGCCGCCTATCACCCCCAGTCTAATGGCCTGGTAGAAAGACTGAACCAAACTTTGAAACAGATGCTAAGACGGGGCCTAGATGGGAGCATGACAGAATGGGATGTTTTGCTTCCTTTTGTTCTTTACGCCTGCCGGGAGCGGATACAGGGCTCCTTAGGGGCATCCCCCTACGAGTTCATGTATGGTCGAGCCCCTCGGGGCCTCCTGGACATATTACGAGAGCAGTGGGTAGAGCCTGAGAAGGAGGCTATGGGAGTACCTCACTTTCTCTGAGACTTAAGAGGACGGTTAAGTAGGCCTCCCAGGTGGCCGAAGAGCATTTATAGGCTAGTCAAATGCGCCAAAAGAAGTGATATGATCAGAATGCGAAGCCCCGTCAGTTAGCCCTGGGGAGAGAGTCTTAGTAATGGTTGCAGACGCCACCCCAAAATTTGAGGTCCAATGGAAGGGACCATGGAAGGTGGTCAGACAAGTAGGTCCAGTGTCCTATGAGGTAGAGAGTAGCGCGGGTCGCAGGCAAATTTATCATATAAATGTCCTCAGGTCCTGGCAGGAAAGATCGGCGGGAGCCAGTCTGTGCAAAGTAGAGTGTAGTGCAGGAAAGCTACATCAGAATGCAGAAGCCTTCTCAAGGATTACGGACTGTGTGGAGGACCTCCAACAAGCTCTGCCAGCCCGTAATGTCTTAGGTAGGGGGGTATGTGACAGAGACGCCCGTCTTGAACCCCTGAGAATAGAAAAGGACATGGAATTGGACTTAGGGGAGAGCCCAGTTGTGTATTTCAAGGGTAACCTGAATCCTGCGTACACCGATACCCACGAAATCCCTGCCTGGCCTGGATCTCAGGCCCCACAAAGGGAGAGAAAGAAGAGAGAGAGAAAGCACAGGGCGCCACACCCAGACTCCTATGAGGTCCCTGCAGGCATGAGAAGAGATTATTATCACCTGGGAAGGGCCGGAAGGGAGAAGGAGGGGCTGGAACCCTGGAGGTGGAAATATAAACCCCTGCTAAGGCAAAGAGAGGGGAAGCTGGAGAAACAAGGGGAGCTGGAGAAACAAGGGAAGCTGGAGAAACAAGAGGCTCAGGAGAGTCAAGAGAAGCTGGAGACGCAGCAGAGCCATAGAGGAGAGCCCTGGGAGGAGCTGAACCACAGGGCACACAGCCAAAGAGACGGGCCGAAGGCTGAAGGTATTGACCGGCTGTCTCAGGTAGAGCTGGGAACAGGAGTGACTCTAGGACCCAGGGGGGAGCTGTTTACTGAGCACTGCTTCGAGAACTCAGAACGGGACACTGCTCCAACAATTGAAGATATGCAAGTCGATACTGCTGAGGATGACTTGAGGGCTATAGATATTCCTATGGACTGTACTTTATGCCAAGCCAAGTGCGTTGAACCGTTATGCTGAGGGATAACACATTCTGAGAAGGTCTCCAAAAGCTGGAAATAACAAGACCCAGAGAACCGTCAGGAGGCCGGGGATACTTTTGCTAGCACCCAGAGGTTTGTGACGTAGCCAGGAAAACTTCCAAGGAAGCTAAAAAGCTTGGTGACTATTTGCTGCCCGTGTCTCCCATATTTTGGTTTAAACAATCCGGGAAGGGAGTTAAGAAGAAGCTTTTGTTCCAGTGGGACTAAATTTTATTGTTGCCATTAATTGTTTTACAAGGCAAGGCTAAAAAGAGGCATTTTTACCCTTGCTAAAGAAGTGCTGTTTTTCAGGGCTGAGAAACGTTTGAAGCAGCTGTGTGTGTTTGAAGCTTGTGAAGCAGTTATGCTGTTCTAGTGCTGTATTACCAATAATCCTGCATAAGAAGGAATCCTGTGTATAGGATACTTGAACATTTGTGTAAGAAATACAATTCTGTCACTTTGCCTTACCTCCGGACCATGACTACAACTTCTTCTTGAAGCCATTTTTGAAGGCAAACTACATATCCCATGATATGCCTGGGGAAAGTTAGTTTGCCCAAGCCAATTGAGAGAAGTTCCTCCGATACCACGCCCCTCTAGGCTAGAGGCGGGTGGTGAGGGCGTGACACATGACAGTCATGAACCTCACTTCTAAGCCAGGGTATGTGGAGTATGATCTCAGCTTCTCAAATTTAATATTAATGCTCGGGGTAGTATTTGCCTCGTGCCAAAGAGAACCTCCTTCTGGAGTTTGTAAGATGTTACTTATATGGATAATTTATCACGGTATGCTTGGAAATTCCTCTTAACTAGGCCTGTGGCACCCAACAGCTTGCGAAATAACTCTGTATCTTTCTGCCACATATTCTTGGTTTCTGACTGCATTCCTTGGTGTTTGAAGATCTTTTCCCTCTCAATGCGACTCACAGAGTAGTCGCTTGGAACTGACACCTCTATAATCATTGCCGTTCTGGTGTTTGCATCCGGCTTTTTATCGGTCAGAATGAGAGTATCCCAGGTGAACATAACCTCTTCATGATCCCAGTGCTTTTCAGGCACAGTGATATTATAGTGCTTACAGAGTTTCCAATGGATAAGGCATGCTACTTTATTGTGCCTTTCTGTTTAGAAATATTCTGCTATTAGAACTTCACAGCCAGCTATGAGTTGAGTCACTGTTTCCACTCTTTCCCACAGAATCGACATGTCTGTTTTGCCAGTTTTTTCAATGCTCACTCTAAACCATTTCATCCTTAAGCCGCTGTCCAGAGCGGAATCCATCAACCTCTCATCCTTCGGTTTCTGTTCACCTCTCCGTAGCCATTCATGTGTCCTTTTTTGATCAACAAAGGGTTCCTGGAGTAATACTCTGTATATCCCACTATATTTGTGCATTTGCTACTTGTTCTTCCTCGCTTGAGGATCCAGTTCTTTGTAGAGTTTTTTCTCTTGTTTTGCAAATTCTATTACTTCCTTCCCTGTGTATGCTTATGGATTCTCACTCATTCCTTCTAGTTGTTGGAATGCTTGTCCAAGTTTGATGACGGTGACAGATTCTGGACTTTTACTTTCATATTTCAGCACTTTTTGTATATTTGGATCCAATGATGCAGTTAAGTAGGCCTGGAGACCTATGATAGTAACTCTGTATGTGTAATCAATCTCTATGAGGCCTAGCCCTCCTTCAGCTCTAGGGAAGTACAGTCTTGGCATACACTGATTCTTGTAGATTACTTCATGGGGCATAGAAGAGTGTTTGTGTTCGCACATCCAGTTTTTCAAGATCTTTAAGAGGCCTGTCCACAATCTCTAAGCTGTATGAGAGTATAGAAATTGCCAGCTGAATAATAGCCTGTATCTTTTCTGTGATGTTAAAGCACTTTCCAGTAATCATTTTAATCTCCTGTAGTATTCTTTATTGATCTTTTCTCTCAGTAATTTCTGCTTGAGTGTCATTCCTTCCTCTACACCAAGATACTTATATAAGCCTTCCTGTCACAGCCTTCAGCCAGGGAGATGCTTTCTGTTTTGCTCAATTTTCCTCTAAAAAACAGTTGCCTTAACACATTTGTCAAGGCCAAAGGTCATCCTGATATCATTAGAAGAGCTTTTTACCACACGGAGTTGCTCTGCTAATTGTTGGTCGCTGGACCTATAAAGCTTCAGATCATCTACAGATAATAAATGAGATGTTGTTTCTGGGTTGTTACCTTCTTTAGGATTCAGGCTAAATCTATATTCCTGATGAGAGTACTCATTTGATTAAGCGCCACACAAAACAGAAGAGGAGGCAGGGACTCTCCCTGACATATTCCTCACTGAATCTTAATGTTAGGAATAATGTACTAGCCATCTTCATATTTCAAAGAAAGACTAGGGGACATGAAATGAAGCTACAGGGTAAACTATTTAAGACTAATAAAAGAAAATATTTTTTCACTCAATGTGTAATCAAACTCTGGAATTTGTTACCGGAGGATGTAGTAAAGGCTGTTAGTGTAGCTGGGTTTAAAAAAGGTTTGGACAAGTTCCTGGAGGAAAGGTCCATAAACCATTAAGAAGAGACCCAGGATATCAATGCTTGAACCAATACAAGCATTGTGGAACCTGTGTCCCTTGGGGAAACTGCTAGGTACGTATGACCTAGATTGGCCACTGTTGGAAACAGAATACTGGGCTTGATGGACCTTGGTCTGACCCAGTATGGCATATCTTATGTTCTTATGTTCTTAAAAAGCATGTGGTTTGCCACATCGTCACGGTGAAGTAAATGCACACTATCAAACCAGAATTTATTTTATACATTTCAATGCAATTTATTATCCAAGAGCGTGGGATGCTGTCAAATGCTTTCTTATAATCAATCAATCCATGCTATACTGAGATTTCTGCTTTTCATAGCACCAGCCATGGTGGCCTTATTCAACATTAACTGGTCTTTGGTGCCATATGCTCCTCTCTTGTTACCATTTTGCTCTATTGCCATGGTGCTATTGAACTCGATATGATCATGTATTCTGTCTGCATCTATTGTAGTGAACAGCTTATAGATTGTCGGTAGACAAGTTATTGGTCTATAATTTTTGGGAGTGTTACTTGGATTCCCTTTTGGAAGGAGAAATGTTCTTTCTGTAGTAAGTTGTTGTAATATTAAGTCTGGCTGCTTAAACAATTGATTTTTGCAATTCAGCAGGTCTGGGTGGAGTGATGTTAACTATTTGAGCCAAAAGTTGGTTATTCCGTCTGGGCCACGGCTCTTCCAGTTTGGAGCTCACTTTAACCTGCTTTCCAGCTCTTTTGTTGTTACTGCAGGCCATTCCATAGGTTAGATGTTTCCTTTTTCTAAATGCTCCTGTTTGTAGTCTAACCATTCTGCTTCTTGATTGTGCTCTACAGGGTCCTCATATATGTTTCTCCAGAAAGTTTCTGTTGCAACTTTGGTCAATGGTACTTTTACTATATTAATGCTCTTTCCCAATTCCCCGTAGAATTGTTTTGGGCTCTCTCTAAATAGCTTATTTTGATCTTTCTTTTCAGTTTTCTTTATATCTTCACAGTTTTTGTGCTTCTGCTGCTACTTTCAATTTATTGTTGGACCATATAAATGTCAGATCTTCTTCTGTTAATGCAGCATGCTTCAGCTTGATATCTTGAATCTTCCTCAATATCCTTGATGATCGTTACCCTTTTAGATATCACAAAATGCAGTTTTTGGTAACATGGGTTGTGTCTCTGGGGTATTTGCGTCTGTGATCCCCTGGATTGGGAGTCCTCTGCATTTAGCAGATTACAGTGTTCTTTCTGCCTCCTAATTAAGATCCTATTCCTCTAATCTTTCTGTGTACATGGTAGGCAGTCACCGCACTGTACCTCTTCTAGTAGCCATGATTCTCTTCTGTACCGCAGACTCTTCTTTCAGGCTTGGATAGCAAGCCAGCTCCTTCAATCACTTTCCACACTCAGGCAGAGGGGTGAGTAAAACTTCTGAATGGCTCTCCAATCTTCACAACAGACAGATTAAAGAATCAAGGGCTGATTCCACGCAGGACACAAAATAAAAAGAAAGGCCCAGACTTGAGCCTCTGCACACACAGCACAACTCATCAAAGAAAAGGAAACTTGCAAGCCACACCTTACATCCTGTGCACTGGAGTTATATAGAGGGCAGGCAAAACTGAAACATCCATTTCAAGGAAGTGGTATATTACAGCAAGATGGCATACACCTATAGCTAAGGCTAGAAATGGAATGATTCTGCATACATGGAATGATCTTGCACACAAAGCACCTGAGATTGGTAAGGGTCCTGAAAGGATCCCTTACACCTGCCCCTCAATTATTGGGAAGTTTGTGACACGCTGACAAATTCACAGTAAATATTACAGTCCAGTACATACAGCAGCAAATAACATCTAGGAACAGTAGTCAAACCTATTTCTGTTATAGCATCTGGTACTGGCACTAACTTACACAGGCAACACATCCTAAAGGGAAACAATTAATACGGTAAATAATACACACCACCCTTATCTCTTCAGTTATCCCACAGTAGCAAAGTACAAATTAACAGATATTTCTTCAAGAAGATAAGACACATCCAAAAATACTTTCAAACCTTTTAATAGGTAGCTCTATAGGTTACTTCAAAAGCATGTTGCAAACATGAAAAATAGCTATAGAATATATACCACTCTTCTATTAGAGGTTTTACACAGTGATCAATACCTGCAGTTGTGACCTTTCCCTGATCTTACTGCCACAGCACCTCTTGAGACCTTCATACCTGATCTCAGCAATTAGCATGGGTGCAATCATTTCAACAGCTCATCTCTTCCATCTGCATACCTAAAAACAAATTGGTTGATAACAAAATTTACGCCACATCAGTGGCAATGTCCATCTGAGGGTTGCTAGAAGGCACAAAGCCACCTTTGATCTGTAAATCCAAGTACTCTCACTATTCAGTTATTCTATAGCTCTCTCATTACCAAGTGAAATGGAACTCTCTCACAAGTCCTCATTTCTAGTCCATTAATCCTGTAGGGCTAAAGGTTGTTAGTACTACTCTCCATTCTTCTTGTTTACCTGAAAGAAAAACAATTAATACACTCCTCTGTCCAAGCCAGTACTAGGAACCTCTTAAAAAACACACTGATAGGCATTGTTCTCTTTTGAACATTATAGAAAAACAAGTACACACAAATTTCACAAGAGCACTTAACAAAATGTACAACGTGAATCTCCATTCCAATCACCAGGATCAAGCACTTGTGTCCTTTGTGCATAATAGGCAGACCATGGTTTCCTAATCAGGGTCCCATCTAGAATTTTCTCTCTGTAAAAGTGTTTCACACCTCCTGCCAGGATGTACCTCACATGATGTTTGTGTATGTTCCTTTCCATTGGCATTTCTCTGACTCTCCATAGTCTTTTGGAATATGGGATGGTTTCTTGTTTAGTCAGCATTGTGACTATCCTTAATTACCTTAGGACTCCACTTCCTCCACAAGCCACTGATGGCAATTTCTATCCACTATATCCATAATGTACAGCAGCACATATGGGTAACTGGCTCCAAAGATGGAATAAACTTTCCAGACCTTTAGCTGATCTGCTTAGGATAGTCTAGTGAGCTACATGCCTTTTGGGGAATTTCATGGACTGATCCAGTAGAGGTGTTTCCAGTCCTCTGGCAAAAGAACTGTAAAAAGACAATATCTGGTAAAGAGGAATCTTCAGTCCCTGCATCTCCTAAGTCAAGCAATGCAGATTCCATCCACTGCGAGCTAGGGGTTGGTCCCTAACTACCTGTGCTTATCCCTGAGGAAGTAGAGGAAACTCCAAGCTCTTGAGTCAAATCCAAATATTCCTGGTAGGTCTTGAGTACTGGGGCCAGTTCAAGCCCTCCTAGCAGACCCCATGCTTCTTCCTCCTGACTACGCTCCCCAGGTGCTGGATCCCACTTGACCAAGTGTTTAACCATGGTGAGTAGTTCAAGTGAACTCATTTGTTGTTTGTTCAATCCAGTTTGGTAAATCTCTTGTAACTGACCATGGCCACAGCCTTGGTTAGTGGGTAGGCCTGTGAGGTCCTCTGCTACCCTGATCCATAGAGGATGACTGGGCAGCTCACTGTCTGAAGGGTGTCACTTTCTTGAGGCCACAATGCAGTCACTGTAGTAGTCCACTCCAGAGGTGGTTCTAATTCACTCCAAGCCTGGGCAGCTCTTTCCTTGTCTGAGCCCTGTGTCTCCACAATTGACTGCTCAGGTTCCCGGGATGGAGAATTGTAGTGATATGGGGGGCTGTCCACGAGACTTCCATCTTGAAATGGCTCACTGAGCAAACTGCTGCCAGAAAGCATGTGCGACTTCTGGCGTGCCCTACACTGTTCATGTCCAGACTCAGATAAAGTAAAGATGCCTTCCCAGGTTTGGGTGGAGATCCTCATTGAGGGGGCCTTCCCAGCAACTTCTTTCTCAAATATGTCACGATGGCAGTCTCCACAATGTAGGACTATGGACATTGATCGCTGTCGCTTATGACAATCAAGATACTCATACAAAATGCAGACATTGGCATCTCCGATGGTTAGCCATTCCCTGCCCTTGACTTGGTAGGCAGTATGGGGTCTCCTATCAGTGACATACTGGCTGTGCAGGTACTAACAGTTGTGCTTCTCTGCTGTTGGAAACTGATTGTCTGCCTCTCCCTTGTGCAGTCACGATCAGGGTACTGCTGGTCGTTCAGCTCACTTTCTCTGCAAGCAGCACTCCTTTCTTTATTGATTGTTGCCAGGCCTGTGTTAGATCTGTAAGGATGCAGATTAGTCACTGGGTCAATTCTTCGTCTGAGAATCCTTATTGATGAAATATCATCTGTGGCTACTATAGGCTGTAATAGTGGACTGACAGATGCTGTCCTTGGCACAAGAGATGGGGTGCAGCAACTCCGTGCCTTGGACACGGTCATAATCCAATGCACGAGAACTGTGGTGTCAACGGCGTCACACTGCTATGGATAACAGGGCATCTCCGTGAGGTCATCTTTGACATCAGGATCATTGGCAGTGCTCCCTTCTTCCTGGCAGTGTGGTGCATTTTCTCCTTCATCTTCTTCTCTGGACATGAATGATGACCAGCATTATTTGCAAGAGCATTTTTGCGTACTTTCTTCAAATTTCACCAAGCACCTCAGAAGTCCAGAAAAGTCCATTTACTCCTCAAAAACCTCTGTGCCAATAGGCCCTGTGATATTGGGCACTATTTCTGTGTAAACCCCCACTGCTTTGCCCTAAGTTGGCAGGCCTGTCCTGCAGGGGGCAGGTCACAGAGCAGTTTTATCCCAGGCTCTGTACCACTCCTTCATTCAGCTAACATGCACTCTTAACAAGGCTCAAGTTCTCACAAAACACACCTTAAATCCTGTGCACTGGAGCTATATAGAGGGCAGGGAGATGTTCAGCAAGATGGTATGCACCTACAACTAACGTAGTCCTGCACCCAAAGCACCTGGGATTTGTACTAGTGGACTTCTTTACTGCAGCCCAGATTTTCAAAGGGAAACTCCACATGATACCATCTCAACGAGGGAAAGACACAGAACACATATGTATACACTCATTCATAGGTGTCAGAACAGGGTGGGCCACACGGGCTATGGCCCCACCAAAATTTTGCCTGCCATCTGCAGAGAGCAGCCGTGATCACAGCAGACTCCTGTCTGCCCGTGGGAGATCAGATCCCCGCGGGCAGGGTGGAATGCCACTGCGATCACAGCAAAGACTACTTCTGTCTGCTTGTGGAAGATCCCTGCAAGCAGACAGGAGTCTTTGCTGCAATCACGGCAGCCTTCCCCTCCTGCTTGTGGGGATCTGATCTCCGGCAGGCAGGAGGGGAAGGCTGCAGCAATCGCTGTGGTCATCCACCCTGCCTGTGGGAGATCGTATCCCTGCGAGCAGGAGGGGAAGGCCACCGCGACAGGAGTTTGCCACAATCGCAGACATTCCCTTCTCTTCTGCACGAGGGAGATGGGATCCCCATGGGAAGAACAGTAGAGGAAGGCCATGGGGGACTAAGGTAGATTTAGGGCAGAGCTTGGGGCAGACTCAAGGCAGAGCTTGGCCCACTAGGTTACTATGTATGTTACTACATTCCTCGGCCCCTGCACTCACTGCACTGCAAACACATACATGCATGCTCTTGCTCTTCAGATACACAGGCATATGCACATACAGGCTTTTTGTCACTTCAGACACGCATGCTTTTGCTTCTGCTGCTATACTGATGCTTGCTGCTCATGCGCTCATTCAGTCACTGCCCTCATCCTCACCCCTCACCATCCATCTCTGCCCATCATCAAGTAAGGCATTTGCCACCAGCTCTTTTCCTCAGTCTACAGCAGCCTCCTTGCACTTTCACCCAACCACCTCCACAGAAAAATGATCGCTAGTTCTACCAACTCTCTCTAAGGCCAGTCCAATACCCTGTGCAGAGTTCAGGCCCTCTGTCTTTCTTGCTCAGCTTTGGAATATCCCATGGCTTACCATCTCTCTTCCTGTCACTAGAGCAGCCTTTCAGTGCGCTGCCCCCACTGACTTCTCATTGGCAGAGTCGTACCACTGTCTTCGCTGTTTGGAAGGGCCAGTTCACAGCTCACTCAGCCAAGGGGCAGGAAAGCAGATTTGCAGATAAAAGAAGCAATGAGTGAGATGATCATATTTGCAGATGATATAGAATTATTCAGTTGTTAAAATAGCAGAGGATCAGGCAAAATCTCGTGAGAGACTAGGAGACTAAACATCTAAATGACAGATGAAATTTAATGTGGTGAAGTTCAAAGTGATACAAGCAGCAAAGAATAATCTTAACTACAGGTACAAAATGTTTGGTTCTGACTTACAAGTCACAACCCAAGAAAACAATCTTAGAGTCATTGTGGACAATATAGGCTCAATTCTGTGATGCGGGTTGTGGGGCTGCACATCCCAGTGGGACGTGCAGCCCGCAAGCCATTCGAGCCCGATTCCGCTTCTTGCTCTCTCCATATGTCCTGAGCTGCAAGATGGGGGAGAGCTGGGAGGGGATGGGATCAGGGCAGAACAAGGACAGGCTAACCTGGCAAGACATACAGGGCCAATTCAGGTCACGGCCTTGTTCGTCCTGCCGGGTCAAAGAGGACATGTTGCTTATTCCACCTTAAAGGTGGAATAAGCAGCACTGACCTGGCGATCGGGCCCGGGGTTCCCTCCTGGTGCTGGGTGCAAGGGGTCCCCACCACCCGATCCAGGCCCCAGTAGGCCAGCGGTGGGTTGGGTGGTGGGAAAGAGGGGACCGAAACCGCAGGAGTCGAGGGCACCTGCCGGGAGGATGTCCCCGCAGGTGGCAAGGGCATGCCGGGCTGTCCATGGGCCCGATTCTGTGTACCACAGGAACGTTTTGTTCTCGCGATCCAGAATCGAGCCCAAAAAGGTCCATCTTGCTCGGGGCCTTCTGGACGGCCCAGACATGCCCCTATGGGAATCGGGCTCTATGTTAAAATTTTCAAATCAGACCACCGAAAATGTAAATAAAGTGTTAAGGATTATTCAAAAAATCATGGGAAACAAAGCTGAGAATATTGTTATACCTCTGAATAGATCCAAGGTGTGACCACACTGCAAGTTTTGTGTACAATTCTGGTCTCCCCATCTCAAAAAGAATATAGAGGAGCTGGAAAAGGTTCAGAGAAGAGTGCTGACAATGATAATGGAGGTGGAGCACCTTTCTTATGAAGGAAGGCTGAGGAGATAACACCGAGGAAATATGATAGACGTTCATGAAATCTATGCCACCTCTTCTTTTTTAAGGATTCCTGTGGAGTCAATGCCCCTCTTGCTAGAGTTTTTTTCCCTTATGGTGGCTAAGAAAAAGGAACTTGGAACGTCTTCCCCAAGTCAGCTGCTTTCCTTTGATTCTCTTGACATTACTGGATTTCTTGAGAAGTCTGGTTCCGAATCAATGACGACAGTTACTCTCCTGATTACTGTGGCTCCGGACCTGGGCTGGCTGTTGAAATTCTTTTTCAAAGCTAAGGGTGAGATGTTTATGGGATCTCATGTTAGAATGTTTCCTGACGTCTTAAAGATCTCTTAAGCATAGGAAGCAATTCCTGATATTACGTCCTAAGATTTTGCAGATGGGAGGGTCTGTTCTTTTTGTGATATCTGTGTAATTACTTAATTAAGTTTCAAGGGGTTGGTTACATCTTCCTTGACCCTACTCATTTGACACAGTTTATTGTTAATAAGAGTTTGGTACATCTGCCACGGAGCAGGGGGTCTATTCCATAGAGAGATGGAACAGTTAGACTGGAATGAACAATTTTGCAGTACCACTTACTGCCTTACGATCTTTCCTTTGATTTTGGTTTTGGCCCCCCTTATATAACTGTGGGCTAGTGAATAATCTGTGTGTTTTTACACTTTACTTCATTTGTTTTTGATGTTCATTGAGCAGGGTGGATTGATTAAATAGGGAACAGTTATTTAACATTTCAAACAATGCCAAAATAAGAGAACACTCAATGAAATTAACAACCAGCTAGTTGAAAACAAATCATAGAAAGTATTTTTTCGTACAGTGCATATTGAAGCTGTGGAATCTTTTGCTGGACGATGTGATCAAGGCCACTAGCATAGCGGAGCTCAGAAGAGGTTGGCAAGTTCCTGGTGGAAAAGTCCATAAAATATTATTGCCCAGGTAGACTTGGAAAAGCCATAGCTTATCTCTAGAACTGAGCTATAAATCTGCTAGGTACTTCTGACCCAGACAGGCCACTGCTGGAGAAAGCATGCCAAGCACTGATGGACCGTGGTCTGACTTAGCATAAACTTAACTTATGTTCTTGTTTTCCAGGATTTAATTTTATAATTACAGTGCTGCAAAGATTGAAGCTGAGTCATATCTAGCTCGAAAACAGCATAACTAGAAAAAGCCTATTTAGTTACATTGAGGGTGATTTTATAACAGAGGATCTAAGTTCAGGAGGCAAGAAAATAGATCACAGGCACCTATGTGTCCTTATAAAATACTAGCACAAATCTAGCAGCAATAATGTCTACTTAGAAGGCAAGGGAATGTCGCCTGCTTTAAAGCAGGCAAAATGCATGTAGAGTATGCAAGTACACACGTAGATTTATGTATTTTATAATCCATGAGCGTACTTTACAACTCCACACCATGCCCCTGGCAATGCCTATGTGAGTTCATGCCAACATGCATATTTTCACTCCTGACCTAATTTTATAAAAGCTAATTTACATACTAAAATGACTCTATGATCCCCCTTTAATAATATGGGACTTCATATTCGAGTTTTGATCTGGTACCTCTTCTAAATTTCATACGTCTTCTGCTAACGAAAGGAAATTCAAAGAACAAGGTCAGCAAGGCAGCAATAATGAAAATAAATATATCAAAACAAAAATATTTTTAAAAAAGCAGTAAGGGGCATGTTTAATAAAGTGCACTTACTACCTGGTGTGGCTTTTACTGCATGCTGACCATTGGTGTGGGCACACACACACACACAGTTATCACCCGGTAAAAATATCACCATGGTACGGATTGATATGGATTTGGGTCAGAGAGTGGGTGTGGTAGCTGGTGCTAGCTAGCACGTGAGATGGTCCTGTGTGCTGGTGGTTATGACTGTTGATAGCATGTTACATTTCATGTCACCTCAAGAGGTAGCACTAAATGCAGCCACACTACCAGCAGTCTGGTGCGCTAGCTTGAAACCCTCAGGTGAACTCCCATTCCACTGAAGCCCCCCCCCCCTTTGTTACGATACCCCCTTATTGAAGCCCGCTCATCTGATTCCTCCCCCATTAAATGACTACCTGCTTGGAAAGCAACTCACCCTTCCAACCAAGTAGGTCAAAGTTGTCTCTCCCAGCTCAGAGCTGCTTTAGATGATAAGGACAACCCCCAAGATAACCCTCCCCTCAGGAACTTTCCACTCCAAATAGAAGCCATCTGACCATGCCCTATCCCCCCACCCCCCAACTCCCCCTAGGACCTATCCGGTTGGCTTTAGGCAGTAGGAGGTGATTGGGGCAGAGCAATAGCTACTGCTCCTTCCCTAGTTGCTGCAATGTTTCAAAATGTCAGCAGTAACCCTAGCAGTAGTTGTGGGAGAGGGAATATATGAAAGAGATGTTTAAATACCTCCTTGGCCTAAATGCACAGGAGCTGGGCCTCTTTGGACTGAAAAGAGGCTCTGGAACAAAGAGGTGAAGTGATGAATGTGGGAAGACTCAGGAGTAATCTAAGGAAATAACGAGTGATGTGATCAAATTTGCAGATGACACAAAATTATTCAAAGTTGTTAAAACACATGATTGTGAAAAATTGCAAGAGGATCTTGATAAATTGGAAGACAGCAACCAAATGGCAGAGGAAATTTAATTTGGACAAATTTAATGTGGAAAAACAACCCAAACTACAGTTACATAATACCGAGTTCCACATTAGGAACCACCATCCAGGAAAAGGATTTAGGTGTCATCATGGATAATACGATCAACCCATCTGCCCAGTGTGCAGCAAGGGCCAAGAAATCATATAGAATGCTAGGAATCATAAGGAAAGAAATACAGAATAAAACAAAGAATATTATAATGCCTCTATCGTTTCATGGTGCGACCGCACCTTGAATATTGTGTGCAATTCTGGTTGCCATATCTTAAAAAGAATATAGCAGAACTAGAAAGGGTACAGAGAAGTACCACCAAAATGGTAAAGGGGATGGAAGGATACCCCTATGAGGAAAGGCTTAAAAGGTTAGGACTCTACAACTTGGAAAAGAGATTGCTAAGGGGAGATATGATAGAGGTCTATAAAATATTGTATGGCGTGGAACATTTAAACATACATCGGTTGTTTACTGCTTCAAAACGTAGAAAGACTAAAGGACATGCAATGAAGATACAATGTAACCCATTTGAGACTAATGAGAAAATATTTTTTCACTCAGCACGTAATCAAACTCTGGAATCCGTTATCGTAGGATTTAGTAAAAGCTGTTAGTGTAGATGGGTTTAAAAGAGGTTTGGACAAGTTCCTAGAGGAAAAGTCTATCATGCATTATTAAAGAGTACCCAGGAAATCCACTGCTTACCACGTGATAAACAGCAGTATTGTACCATGCTAGAAGTGCTCCCTGTGCGATTATCGAATCTGGAGCCCCCCTCTATCCCAGCCATTTGCAGTAACTCCCTCTTTTTGAGCTTCCCGGAAGCCCAGTGATGATATCAGTGCCCCTTTCTGTGCTTGTTCCCTGTGCGGCCGCACCACTCACATAATCTTTTGGACTGGGTTGGCCGCTGTTGGAAACAGGATAGTGGGCTTTGGACCCAGTATGCTATATCTTATGTTCTTATAATCTTTTTTTATGGAAAGACTGGTGAATGCTTGGAGTAGCTCCCAGCAGAAGTGGCAGGGATGGGCCTGGATTCAGAAACAGGTTATTGCCTAGGGGGCTAGATTTTGAAAGTGCCAAGTACTCGACCAAAGACGAATATGCTTCTACTTACTTTATAACTAAATGCATATGCTGCTTCAAAGGGGGCGGGGGTGGGGGCGCCACTATGGCCTTCATCTGTTCCTGGCTCTCCAATCTTTTTGGGATCTTTAGCACCATCTTCCTCCTCACTCATTGGAATCTGCTGTCTTGTCATGCCTACTGGTACAAAAATCTTAAATCCAGTCTTGGGAGGAGACGAGGGCTATATATGAGTTCAAGAAAGCATAGGACAAGCATAGAGGATCTCTGAGGAGAGGAAGTGCTTAGTAGCTGGTATGGATGGGCAGACTAGATAGGCTGCATGATCTTTGCCATCATTTTCTATGTTACTATAGAATAACACAATATTTAAATATAATAAAACTAAGTTGCCTGAGGTATCTGTGAAAGATAGCCTACTATGTGGTTGTGGAATGTAATGGAATTTAGATGATCTTTTCAAGATTTTTGATTTAATACATTTATTTGTAGTGTTTTAGTTTATTATCCATTGTGGTACTGTAATTACTGCCTTGCTCATTGGTTTTGCCTTGGCATATTTGCAAGGGCTTTGCCTCTCCCTTTCTTCTACCAAAAGGAAATTGCTATCCAGTCTAATCCGTAAGACTCTGAAATGGCATAAATGCTTATGTATGATATTTCTTCCATGACCATTTGCCTGCTTTTTCTTGGGCCTTATTCCATAAAGAGCCATCCATAGGTACAGAATAGGAAAACTTCATTTTAAGAAGGTGGCCCATAGATTGATAGGAGGGCTGCTTTTTCCTAATGCAGTGAAGGAGAAAAATATCACCTCCCTAAAAGTGAGATTTTGCTGTACTGTTTTATTGGTTAAAACTATTGGATGTACTGGGCTGTGCATTTTAATCATTCATAAACATTTTTGTGGTACTTTTTTGATCTGAATAGTTGTTTTGCTTTTGCATTCTTGAGTTTCCCACATTAGTCATGGTACAGGAGTTGATCAGAGCTGACTCAGAGGGGGTGGGGAGGGAAAATTTCCCAGAATAACCAGTAATGAGTCTTCCAATGATGACTCTGCTTTCTGACCTGCAAGCAGGGGAGCTACATCTGACTTCTGATCCGTAACGCAATTGGTTAGAACAGTAGGCTAAGAATCAGGGGAGGTCAAGGTTCAAATCCTGTTTCTCCCACTGCTTTTTTATGACCACAAGCAGGTCAATTTAGCCTCCATTGTAAGCATGAGCACAGGTAAAATATTTTTGGCTCATTTTCAGATGATTTTGACCTTTTTTTCCAGTTTCTGGGCATTTTTCAGATACAGAAGCATTATGATATCATTTGTTTTGTTCTTCATTCCTTTCCTTCTGATTCCTAGCATTCTATTTGCTTTCTCAGTGTACAGCAGCGGCCAATCTGAGGGAAAGGAATGGAGAATAAAACCAGGGATATTATAATTCCTCTATATTGCTGCATGGTGTGATTGCACTCCAAATAGTGTGTGCAATTCTGGTCAACCTATCTAAAAAAGGATATAGGGGAATTAGAAAAGGTATAGAGAAGAGCAACAAAAATGAAAAAGATATCCCTAAGGAAAGGCTTAAAGAATAAGGACTCTTCAACTTAGGAAAAAGATGGCTAAGGGGAGATGTGATATAGGTCTACAAAATAATGAATGGAGTAGAACTGGTAAACGCAGATCAGCTGTTTACTGCTTCATAAAGTAGAAAGACTAGAGGAACACAATGAAACTGTAATGTAGCACAATTAAAACATCTGAGAAAACATTTTTTTCACTCAACGCGTAATCAAACTCTGGAATTCGTTAGCGGGGAATGTAGTAAAAGCCGTTAGTGTAGCTGGGTTTAAGAGAACTTTGGACAAGTTCCTGGAGGAAAAGTACATAAGCATTCTTAAGGTGGCCTGGGGAAATCCACCTCTTACCCTAGGGTAAGTAGCATGGAATCTGAGTACCTTCTGGGAAATTGACAGGTACCGGTGGACTGGATTGGCCACTGTTGGAAATAGGATATTGGGCTTGATGGACCCTTAGTCTGACCCAGTATGGCATACCTTATGTTATATTTCAGACATCCATTTAAATTTTAAAAAAATTCACACAGAGCATGTGCAAATCGATTGTACACATTCTAATTCATAGTTAACATGTGTTAAACCGATTCTGTGCACACTACATTTAAGAAGCACAAATGAGCCGAATGCATGCTAACAAATGCACATTTCTTCTCCACTGCCTCAGGTAAAACTTAGATTTTAATCCCTTTTGGACAAGGATATACTAAGTATATCTGAATAAGTAACTGTCTTTGAATTTTGATTTGGAAAATGCTAATTAAGTCGAAAATCTAATAAATAAATGTTTGTATGAGACTACTTGGTTTCCCAAATATAGTACATACTGTTGGAGTAGCCTAATGGTTAAGGCACTGGCTTGATAACCAAGAGACTCATATGCTTTATAACGAAGGCCACTAACCATTTTAGTAGCCACCCTCTGTACCAACTCCAATCTGTTTACATCCTTTTGAAGATGTGGTCTCTAGAATTGCACACAATACTCCAAATGAAGTCGTACCAAAGACTTATACAGAGGCACTATCACTTCCTTTGTTCTGCTGGCCATTCTTCTCCCTATGCAACAGAGTGGACTCCCCTGAGGGAGTGGAGAACATGAAAAAAATCTACAAAAGCTGGAAGAATGGTCTAATGCTTGGCAGTTAAGATTTAATGTGAAAAAGTGCAGTGTCATGCACTTGGGAAGCAGAAATGCAAGGGAATTTTATGCGATAGGGGGTGAGAGGTTGGTGTGCAAGGACCAGGAGAAGGACCTTGGAGTGACTGTTTCTGAGGATCTCAAGATGGCAAAACAGTGTGACAAGGCGGTAGCAAAAGCCAGAAGGATGCTGGTTGCATACAAAGAGGAATTACCATCAGAAAGGAAGAGGTACTAATGCCACTGTACAAGTCGCTGGTGAGGTCTCACTTGGAATATTGTGTTCAGTTTTGGAGACCATATCTCACAAAGGATATAAAAAGACTGGAAAGGGTTCAAAGGAAGGTGACCAAAATGATTTGGAGCCTGCATCAGGAGATGTATGAGAAGAGACTTGAAGACCTAAATATGTACACTCTGGAGGAAAGGAGGGACAGGGTAGACATCATTCAGGCCTTTAAATACTTAAAGAGTATTAATGAACAAATAAACCTCTTCCAAAGACGGGGAAGCTGTAAAACTAGAGGGAATAACATTAAGCTGCAAGGTGGTAAACTGAGATGCAATGTCAGGGAATACTTTTTCACTGAAAGGGTGGTGGATACTTGGAATGGCCTCCCAATGGAAGTGGTGAGGGCAAAGACAGTGACGGAATTCAAAATGGCATGGGACAGACACTGTGGATCCCTTTATAGCAACAGGATAAAATCAAAATAAACATAACTAACTATTTCAACAAATAGGGATGACCTACACGGAGTGGTTGGTACACCCCTAAACAAAGGCATGCGGAGGGATGACCTGCACGGAGCGGCAGGTGCACCTGCTCTGGCCGCCTTGCTGGGCAGACTAGATGGATCATACTGGTCTTTATCTGCCATCATATACTATGTTACTATGCACCCAAGCAACCTTCTAGCTTTCGCCATTGCCTTTTCTACCTGTTTAGCTACTTTAAGATCATCAGACTCAACCACGCCTAGGTCCCGCTCTTCTTTTGTGCACAGAAGTACTTCACCCCCTATACTATGTCGCTCCCTTGGATTGATGCAGCCCAAATGCATGACCTTGCATTTTTTAATATTAAATCTCAGCTACCAAATTCTAGACCATTCTTCAAGCTTAGCTATATCCCTCCTCATATTATCTACATCTTCCTGGTTGTCTACTCTATTGCAGATTTTGGTATTATCCGCAAAGAGGCAAACCTTACCTGACAGCCCTAACGCAATATCACTAACAAAGATGTTAAAAAGAATCGGACCAAGGACAGATTCCTGGGGCACAACATTGGTAACCTCCTTCTCCTCAGAGTGAGCTCCATTTAACTGTACCCTCTGTCTCCTCCCACTCAACCAATTTTTAACCCAAATAGAAACTTTAGGGTCCATCTCTAGGGTGCTCAGTTTGTTTATAAGTCTCCTGTGTGGAATGGTGTCAAAGACTTTACTGAAATCTAAATACACCACATCTAGGGCTCTCCCTTGGTCCAAATCGCTGGTCACCCAGTGAAAGAAATCAATCAGATTTGTCTGACAAGAACTGCCTCTGGTGAATCCATGATACCTCAGATCCGGTAATCTGTTGGACTCCAGAAACCTCACTATTTTCTCTTTCAGCAGCGCTTCCAATAATTTACTCACAACTGAGGTTAAACTAACCGGCCTATAGTTTTCAACCACATCCTTACTTTTGCTTTTGTGTCAAGGGATCACATGTGCCTCTCTCCAGTCCTCTGGCACCACTCCCAACTCCAACAAGGTATTGAAAAGGTCAGTCAGTGTAGCTGCTAGAACATCCCCAAGTTCCCTCACTATTCTTAGGTGTATCCCATCTGGTCCCATTGCTTTGTCTACTTTAAGTTTAGCTAGTTCCTCTAGATCACATTCTTCTGAAAATTGATCAAGATGCCCCTTGTTTCTGTTCCTGTTTGTGGGTGTTTTCTGAGGTCCTGCTCCTGGTTCTTCATCTGTGAACACAAAAAAGAAATATTTGTTAAGCAATTCTGTTTTATCCTCATTAGCTTCTACATATTCCTCCCCTTCACCCTTGAGTCTGACAATACCTTTTTTACCCTTCCTCTTCTCACTAACATATCTGAAAAATGTCTTATCCCACCATTTTATTGCATTGGCTATTTCCTTCTCTTTTTGAATCTTTGCTTTCCTGACTACTTTGCTAGCTTATCTAAGTTTTTCCAAATATAGATGCCTGTCTTCCTCGCTCTGTGATCTCTTGTATTTCATGAAGACCTCCCTCATTTTCTTCACCTTTTCAGCTACTTCTTTCAAAAACCATAGCGGTCTCCTTTTCCTTTTACCTTTATTTACCATTTTAACAAAAAGGTTGGTTGCCCTTAAAATATCCCCTTTCAGTTTTGCCCACTGTTTTTCTACATCCTCCAGCTGTTCCCATCCCACTAATGACTCCTTGAGGTATTGGCCCATCTTGACAAAGTTAGTTCTCCTAAAGTCTACGACCTTGCTTTTGAATGGATTTGATCAGCCCATGTATGAGAAGTCCCTGTTCATCAGAGCTTACAGTGTAATCAAGATAGACAAGGCAACAACTGGGGACTAGGATATATCTAGGGGAGTGATAAGGTAACAGATAGGAGTTGAGTAGGAGGCTAAGGGGATCAGGATCCAAAAGAGCCTTGAAGAGTTGAGTTTTTAGCCTGGATTTGAATAGGGTCAGAGATGGAGCCTGACGTACTGACTCAGATTGTATGATCCAGCCATATGGACCAGCAAGGTAGGAAGATTAAAGTCTGTAGTTGGTAGTGGAAGAGAAGGGCACAGATAGAAGGGATCTGCCAAAAGAGCAGAGTTCCTGAGAAGAGTGTAGGGAGAGATAAGGCAGGAAAAATAGTGAGGAGCAGCAGAATCAATGGGCCAGTAGGAGAAGTTCGAACTGGATGGGGAAACAGATAAGGAACCAATGAAGTGATTTGAGAATAGGTTATGGGCATAGCAACACTGGGGAAGATTAGATGTACAGCTGAGTTTTGAACAGATTGAAGTGGGGAGAGATGATTCAGAAGGAGACCAGCAAGGAGGAGATTGCAATAGTCTAGGCGAGAGGTGACTAGAGAGTAGATAAGTGTCTTCATAGAAAGGAAGGGGAGAGTTTTGCTGATGTTATAGAGAAAGAAATGAGAGGTTTTAGCTATTGGATGTTTGTGGAGAAGAAGAAGATTACTAGCTGAAGAAAGAGGGAGGAGTAGAGAGTTATCTATAGAAATAGAGAAAGGAGGAAGGGGCAGGTGGGTTTAGGAGGAAAGATAAGAAGCTCAATTTTGGCCATGTTCAATTTCAGATGGTGGCGGGACATCCAGGCAGCAATGTCAGATAAGCAGGCACAATCCAGACCTGAATTCCTAGACAGATTGTAGGTGCAGAGAGATAGATATGAGAGTCCATCAGCACAAACATGGTACTGGAAACCATGGGAGGAGATGAGTGTACCAAGGGACTGGGTATAGAGAGAGAAAAGATGAGGTCCTAAGACAGAGCCCTGGGGTACACCACCTAAGAAGACAATAGCAGAAGAGGAACATCCACCAAAACATCCACTAAAAGTGTAATGGGAGAGATTAGAAGAGAACCATGACAGAACAGAGCCCTTAAATCCAAGTTAGGACAAGGTTTTGAGGAGAAGGTGGTGATCAACAGTGTCAAAAGCAGCAGAAAGATCAAGAAGGATGAGAACCAAGTAAAGGCCCTTGGATTTGGCCAGGAACAAGTCATTGGGGACACTGACAAAAGCCATTTCAGTAGAATGTACTGGATGAAAGTCAAATTGCAATGGATCCTGAAGGAGAGGAGAGAAAGTCAAGACAACGGCAATTGCAATGGATCCTGAAGAAGAGCAGAGAAAGTCAAGACAATGGCAATGAACTGTACATTCAAGTAGTTTAGAAATAAAGGTGAGGAGGGATATAGATCAATAATGGGAAGGATAGGTAGGGTATAATGAGGGCTTCTTGAGGAGAGGTGTAACCACAGCATGCTTGAAGACTGCAGGAACAGTTGCAGTGGAAAATGATAGATTAAGGATATGACAGATGGAAGGGGTGACAGTGGAGGAGGTAGAGCTTAATAGGTAGGAATAGGATCAGAGGAGCAGGTAGTAAGTGTGGAGGAGGAGAGAAGATGTGTGGTTTCCTCCTAAGCAATCTTAGAAAAGGAAGAAAGGATGACTGAGGTTGAGGGAAGGATTTGGGAATGAAAAGGGGTAGGGGAATAGAGATGACTCCAGAGGGGAACTTATGAGGTATCTTGTGGATTTTGTTATAGAATTAATCAGTGAAAGTCTGGGTGGAAAGGGAAGGAGGGGTCAGAAGTAGAGACAATTTGAGGATAGTGAGGGTCAGAGGCAAGAGAATTAGATGGACATAATAGTCTTGCTTGATGAGTGCTATAGCTGACTGGAAAGAGGTTAGTGTGAACTTGAAATACAGGAAGAACACGAGGGTGCAGGAGTTGAACTAAATACACTCAGCTGAGCAGACATAGGAACATAGGTTACGGGTTTTAAAGGACAGCTAGGGCTAAGATACAGTATGCCTCAAAGGACATAGAATGGGAGAAACAAGAGCATTCAGAACAGAGAAAGAGTGTTATAGGAAGAGACTGCCTCATCAACAGATGTCATAGTTGAGGAAAGAGGTGATGAGACAGCAGTGGGAGAGCTATGGGTCAATAGCATGAAGATTCCTAAAGATGTTGGAGGAGATTGGATGAGACTGAGGTGGGGTGATGAAGAGTGAAGCTTAACAGGTGATGGTAAGATAAGGGAAGAACTGAAGTACAGATGTTTGAGGGCAAGCAGTTAGAGAAAAAGACAAGGTCAGGGCAGTGGCCATGCTGGTGAGTAGGGGCAGTAGAGCACAGCTGGAGGTTAAATGAGGAGGTATTGGAAAGGAGTTTAAGGCATGAGGGTCAGAGGGGTCATCTAAATGAATGTTAAAATCCCCAAGAATAAGGGAGGGGAAGATACGTTCAGAAAGAAAACCACGCGTCAAAGTCAGTGAGAGAAAAGTTGGGGTGTACTTATCGGGGGGGGGGGTGTCAATCAATGACAGCTATCCATAGATGTAGTGGAATAAAAAGGTGGATGGAGTGAACTTCAAAGGAAGGAGAAAAGAGTGAGACTGAGTAGAAGGATGGGTTGAAATTAGCATGAACGAGAGAGTAGAAACCCAACACCATCACCATGGCCAACAAGACAAGGCATATAGAAAAACTGGGGGCAGCAACTGAAGCAGAGTCTTCAGGGAGAAACCAGATCTCAGTTCAGGCAAGAAGATTCAGATTATTAGAGATGAAGAAGTCATGGATGAAGGCAAGTTTATATGAAATGGAGCATGCATTCCACAAGGCACATGAGAAAGGGAGAGAGGCAGGGGAAAGGAGAAGGATATGAATATGAGAAGTTACATGTGGATCTGCTGTGGGAGTGTGAAAAAAGTCTAGGGGGCTAAGGGTTGGGATTGATATCTCCAAATGAGGGCAGGAGAGTATGAAGGATAGACGAGGAGGCATGATGGTAACAAAGGTGAAGCTCTTTCATAGAAAGAGGAGATGGCTGAATGAGAGGAAGAAAATGGTGAAACTGAAGTGCAGATGACAGATTAGAAGAAAAAATGGCATGAGGATGGTAAGGAGGGGGTGATAAGTAGTGGGGGCTTGAAGCCATTGGGATGAGGAGAGAAGATTAGAGAATGTCAGCAATAGGAAGAGAAAGTGATGTAGAGCCATAGGAATGAGACTAATGGGGGAGTAGAAGTCATAGGAGATATATGATGGATAGGCAGGAGGGATATCCCAGAGTATGAAAGTGCACCTGAGTAATAGTGGTAATGAGCACAGGACAGCTATAAGAGAATGTTAGCGAAGGGATGGGTGCGTGAGCTGTGAGGTGGGAGGGATAATAAAGAAGGCTGAAAAGGAACAAGGAACAGCCAGCAGAAGCTAGCAAAGAGCTGAACAATATTATGTACAAACAATGCAGATAAGATACACACTGAAAATAAATAAATATATAGAGAGAAGGCTCAAAACTCAAGGCAAGCACAGACAAAAAAATCTGACTAAACCAGCATGCTAAGGCAAAGGCTTGCAGTGAAGTTGATCTCAATAAGGCAGAAAAGCAACAGAGGGTTCAGCACACATGCAGAGAGAGGAAAAGGATGCAACAATGCCTCTGTGTGCTCCTTAGTAAAACAGCAATGCCTAGGTCTTTGGCTGATTGTGAGTACATTTTAGCAGTAAGGTCATTTGATCAAGGACTCCATAGTCAACAAAAGTCTTTCTCCGTTATTCCCTGATCTCACATTAGTACCCATTTCCATGCAGTTCTTAGACTCATTTGAGGTAATCATTACTAGTGAGCCAGTTATCATCATAATGCATGTTAGATCTATTTTTTGTTCCTTGCATCTATGCCCTGCATAGATTGTTACTACTACTACTTATCATTTGTATAACTCTACAAGGCATACACAGCACTGTTGACAAACATGTAAGAGATACTCCCTGCTCATTAGACCTTACAGTCTAATCAAAACAGACAACCCAGCTGGAGACTAGGATGAATCTGGGGGAATGGTAAAAACATACATGGGTGGTGAACAAGAGAATAAGAGGATCAAGATCCAAAAGCAGTCATGAAGAGGTGGGTTTTTAAAGGAAGCAGACCAGGACCTTTGGTGTTGGGTGAGCTATATTGTTATTGTTTCTTTGATGATAGGAAAATTTCTTGATCAAAAAGGCCATAGTTTGCTCCTCTTTAAAGAAAAAAAACAGGCATTAGAAATGAGTAATCTTGATCATTTTAGCCTAGTCCCCAACTTAGCATTCATGGCTAAAATAATTGGACAAGCCATGGTCATATCTGTTCAATGAAATACAAGTTCCAAGAAGGTACAACAGTGATTAAATAAGAACATAAGATATGCCATACTGGATCAGACCAAGGTCCATCAAGCACAGTATCCTGTTTCCAACAGTGGCCAATCCAGGTCACAAGTATCTGGCAGTTTCCCCAAAAGACACAGGTTCCCTAATGCTTGTATTGGGTCAAGCAGTGATACCCTGGGTCCCTTTTAATAATGGTTTATGGACCTTTCCTCCAGGAACTTGTTCAAACCTTTTTTAAACCCAGCTACACTAACGGCTTTTTCTATATCCTCCGGTAACAAATTCCAGAGTTTGAATACACGTTGAGTGAAAAAATATTTTCTCTTTTTAGTCTTAAATAGGTTACCCTTTAGCTTCATTGCATATCCCCTAGTTTTTTTTATATTCTGATGACGTAAACAATCAATCTATGTTTACCCGTTCCACCCGTTCCAAAATTCATATCTTTTTTTTGGAACTTTCTTGGGAGTGTTTTTTGATGTTTCCCATTGATATCACTATTGGCCAGCTTGGTTATTTTATTTTTACATTTTCTTCTGTACATTTTCAAGGTTTATTTGCCCTTTTGTTCCGTGCACATGTATCACACATCACTTTTTTGTGAGGTTTCCCTGGTTTTGCTGTACATTGCTGACAGAAATGGTTTCTTTTCCCTTTAAATCTGCTCTAACGCCAAGGTTTCACTGGCGTTAGTTTTGAGCCTCGGATTTCACAGCGTTAGTGTGCAGGGAGCCTCTCCCCTCCCACTCTCCAGCCATTGACCCCTTCTCTCCGCCCCTGGGGAGCCTTCCTCCGCCCTCCGGGAGCCTTTCCCCGTGGAGGGGTTGCGCTCTATGTTAGAGAGGGCATTGAGTCAGAAAGGATTAAAGTTTTGCAAGAAACAAAATTTGCTGTAGAATCTCTATGGATTGAAATTCCATGTAAAAAGGGGAAGGCGATGGCAATGGGGGTGTACTATCGTCCGCCTGGCCAGAATGAACAAATGGATGATGAAATGCTCAAAGAAATCAAGGAAGCTAGCAAAAGTTACAGTGCAGTAATAATAATGGGTGATTTCAATTACCCCGGCATCGACTGGGTCAGTGTCACAACAGGACATGCTAGGGAGATAAAGTTCCTAGATGAAATAAATGACTGCTTCTTGGAGCAGCTGGTTCATGAACCGACCAGAGGGGAAGCAATATTAGACCTAGTCCTTAGTGGAACACCAGATGTAGTGCAAGAGATAAGGGTGTTGGGGCCACTTGGCAATAGTGATCATAGCATGATCGCCTTTGATTTAATTAGTGGAGGAGGGATAGTAAGGAAATCCACAGTACTACCCTTTAACTTTCGAAAGGGAGACTATGATAGAATGAGGAAAACAGTTAAGAAAAAACTAAAAGGAGCAGTTGCAAAGGTTAAAGACGTACATCAAGCTTGGGTGTTGTTGAAAAATACTATCTTGGAAGCCCAGACCAGCTGTATTCCACGCTTTAAGAAAAGTGGAAGGAAGTCCAAAAAATTGCCAGCATGGTTTAAAGCTGAGGTCAGAGAGGCTGTTGTTGCCAAAAAAGCATCTTTCAAGAAATGGAAAAAAGAGCCAAATGATGAAACCTGGAAACAGCACAAGCACTGGCAAGTCAAATGCAAGGCATTGATAAGGCAGGCAAAGAGAGAATTTGAGAAGAAGCTTGCTGCGGAAGCAAAAACGCGAAATAAAGACCTTTTCAAGTACATTCGTAGCAAAAAACCCGTGAGAGAGTCAGTTGGTCCATTAGATGATAAAGGGGTTAAAGGAGCACTAAGAGGCGACAAGGCGATAGCGGAGAGACTGAATGAATTCTTTGCTTCGGTCTTTACTGAGGAAGATGTAGGGATGTTACCCACGACTGAAGTGGTATTTAAAGGTGTGGAAGAATTGAAGGAAATATCGATACATCGGGAAGATGTCTTACAACTATTAGATAAACTGAAGAGTAGCAAATCACCTGGGCCAGATGGTATACATCCAAGGGTGTTGAAAGAACTGAAATTTGAGATTGCAGACCTGCTATCAGTAATCTGTGAACTATCATTAAAATCATCTCTAATACCTGAGGATTGGAGGATCGCCAATGTAACACCAATTTTTAAAAAGGGTTCGAGGGGTGATCCGGGAAACTACAGACCGGTGAGCTTGACATCAGTACCGGGAAAAATGGTAGAAACCATCATAAAGAATAAAATTACTCAGCATATAGATAGTCATGACCTAATGGGAGACAGCCAACATGGCTTTAGACAAGGAAGATCTTGTCTTACTAATCTGTTATGTTTTTTTGAAGGAGTGAATAAACAGGTGGACAAAGGTGAGTCGGTTGATATTGTGTATCTGGACTTTCAGAAAGCCTTTGACAAGGTCCCTCATGAGAGACTTTTGGCAAAACTAAAGAGTCATGGGATAGGAGGCAGTGTACTACTGTGGATCAGGAACTGGTTAAAAGATAGAAAGCAGAGGGTAGGGCTAAATGGCCAATTTTCCCAATGGAGAAAGGTGAATAGTGGTGTACCCCAGGGATCTGTGCTGGGTCCGCTGCTTTTTGACATATTCATAAATGACCTGGAAAGTGGAATAACGAGTGAGGTTATCAAATTTGCTGATGACACAAAACTATTTAAAGTTGTTAAAACCCAGGAGGATTGTGGAAACTTGCAAGAGGATCTTGATAAATTGGAAGACTGGGCATCAAAATGGCAGATGAAATTTAATGTGGAGAAGTGCAAGGTTATGCACCTAGGGAAGAACAACCCAAACTATGGTTACACGATGCAAGGTTCCACATTAGGAACCAACACCCAAGAAAAAGATTTAGGCGTCCTTGTGGATACCATGTTAAAACCCTCGGCCCAGTGTGCAGCGGCGGCCAAGAGAGCAAATAGAATGCTAGGTATGATAAGGAAAGGAATGGAAAATAAAACAAAAGATATTATAATGCCTCTATATCGTTCCATGGTGAGACCGCACCTTGAATATTGTGTGCAATTCTGGTCGCCATATCTTAAAAAGGATATAGAAATTTTAGAAAAGGTTCAGAGAAGAGCCACCAAAATGGTAAAGGGGATGGAAGGCTACTCCTATGAAGAAAGGCTAAAAAGGTTGGGGCTCTTTAACCTGGAAAAGAGACGGCTGAGGGGAGATATGATAGAAGTCTATAAATTAATGAACGGAGTGGAACGGGTAAACGTAGATCGATTGTTTACCTTATCAGAATATAGAAAGACTAGGGGACATGCAATGAAGCTACAGGGTAAACTATTTAAGACTAATAAAAGAAAATATTTTTTCACTCAACGTGTAATCAAACTCTGGAATTTGTTACCGGAGGATGTAGTAAAGGCTGTTAGTGTAGCTGGGTTTAAAAAAGGTTTGGACAAGTTCCTGGAGGAAAGGTCCATAAACCATTATTAAGAAGGGACCCAGGATATCAATGCTTGAACCAATACAAGCATTGTGGAACCTGTGTCCCTTGGGGAAACTGCTAGGTACGTATGACCTAGATTGGCCACTGTTGGAAACAGAATACTGGGCTTGATGGACCTTGGTCTGACCCAGTATGGCATATCTTATGTTCTTATGTTCTTATGTACTCCATTTATTAATTTATAGACCTCTATCATATCTCCCCTCAGCCGTCTCTTTTCCAGGTTGAAGAGCCCTATCCTTTTAGCCTCTCTTCATAGGAGTATTCTTCCATCCCCTTTACCATTTTGGTAGCTCTTCTCTGTACCTTCTCCAATAATGCTATATCCTTTTTAAGATATGGCGACTAGAATTGCACATTATATTTAAGGTGCAGTTGCACCATGGAACGATGCAAAGGCATTATAATATCCTTTATTTTATTTTCCATTCCTTTCCTTATGATACCTAGCATTCTATTTGCTCTCTTGGCTGCTGCTGCACACTGGGCGGAGGGTTTTAACATGTTATCCACGATGACGCCTAAATCTCTTTCCTGGGTGGTGGTTCCCAATGTGGAACCTTGCATCACGTAACCATAGTTTGGGTTGTTCTTTCCTAGGTGCATGACTTTGCACTTGCCACATTAAATTTCATCTGCCATTTGGAAGCCCAGTCTTCCAATTTATCAAGATCCTCTTGCAATTTTCCACAATCCTCTTGGGTTTTAACAACTTTAAATAGTTTTGTGTCATCTGCAAATTTGATAACCTCTCTCGTTATTCCCTTTTCCAGGTCATTTATGAATATGTCAAAAAGCAGTGGACCCAGCACAGATCCAACCATGAATACCATACAGTACAACCAACATAATATGGACAGTTGTGCATAGTATGTCTCTGCATGGGACATCTTCAATTTGATTTTTTGCCTCCTTCACAGATTTGCAGGTGCCTGCTTGTCTTGTCCAGGTTTGATTGATAGGTGTCCCCTGACTACTGTAGAGGTTGTAGGCTGCAAGAGACACACATTCATATATGTTGGACCTGTCCATGAGTGGCTGAGTTCTGTGTAAGAAATTTCAAATTATTGTTGAGGTGGTGGGATTTACCATAGACCCTGCTCTATAATTAGGAATATTAGCCTTATTTATAGTAACCACTTTAGGCCCTTTCCCTGGCATGACACTACTCCCAGACTAGCATTGTGAACCAGGACCCAATGCTAAAATATGGATGCTGTCAATGTCCCTGCTGTCAGTACTTGTTTTCAAATCATGAACAGACATGGATTTGGGGACAGTAGAATTCATAAACAGTTCTGTCACAGAAAATGGTGAAACCACAGCGGTCCACAATTACAGTGGCTTGACAGGCATGTTCAACACATGCCCAATGTCAGCGGTGACTTCAGACACTGGCTTTGGGGGGGGGGGGGACCAAGGCAGAGAGCATATTGATAGTCTCCATTGAAAAAAACAACCACTTTGCCTTGAGTCAATTGCTGAGCTGTGAGATCATGATCGATAGGAAATCACGCTCCAGGCAGTCATCTTTTATTATTACCGCATTTCAACATGGCAAAACTGCTGCAGGAGCAACTAAGGCTCCTCATTGAGGTGGCATTGGTTGCACCCACACTACTTGCACTGAGCTATTATGTTCATTTCTGCTGACAATACAGATGCCTGTGTGTGAAAGTTCTTTCACCTTACTCTGGAGGAAAGAAATCATGAAAACCTAAGAGGAATGGATAAAAGCATGGAACTTGTTCCCTGGTCCTGTTGGAAAGTGGTCATATATTTTTGCTCTTCTGTCACTCCAGTTTCACTTCCTACTGCATGACTGTCAGTAGGAAGTGAAGCTAGTGTGAGAGAAAACTAGAATAACACGTGCTTGATCAAGAAATAAAAACACATCCTGTGATTCTGCAAGGGGAAATCATAGATATATGGGTTTGTCATTGAAACTTGCTTAACGTGGTTTAAATTAGTAATATATTAATGTTGTCACTGTCTTTCTACTGTATATTGCGACTATCCTTTGCATCAACATTATACCAATTTTGCTTTTTGTTTCTAGATGTACATTGGCTATATGGTTATCATGTTTTTGATTCCTGCATTCTGTACAAAATCTTTCTCCTGTATATTTTGTCAGTGAATAAAATATTTTTGAGCTGTCCATACAATTGAGTGTTTTTCTTTTGATCCATATCTAAAATTTAGCATGTTCTTGGACTATCACAGCCTGTTCTTATGATGCCACTGTAAGTATTTACTGCTCAGTAGTTATTTTTATTCTTGCTATGTATTTGCTCCTTCACTGCAATTTTCTTTCAATGCTGGATTTGAAGTAGAAATACTAGCATGTGGAGAGTTCACAAAAGAGCTTTGGGAAAAAAGGGGGTGGTGTAGCTAGCTAATGAGGAAGGGAGCGCTGATCTATAGGTTGCAGGTGGGCGCCAGAAATCCTAGCTCCAGCCCTGGTGGCATTATCATCCACACTGGGGTAATCTAGGGACCTCCAACTTAAACAGAAGAAATGGACAGAGACTTGATATTGCAAAGATGAGAATGAAGGGAGAAGTCATGATGACTTTAATCTATTGGATGTGGATTGGAAAATCCCATCTGCAAACCTGGAAAAAAAACAGAAAGACTGTGGATGCCTTACAAAAAGCATTACTCAGATAATTGGTGATGGAACCCACCAGGGAAGGGTTGATGCTAGATCTAATACTCTCTAATGGAGATAGTATGTCTAATATCTACAATCGTGCCCACTTGAGCAGCAGTAATCATCAGATGATGTGTTTTGAGACAAAAGCCAAGGCAGAGTCCAATCACAGCAAACTCAAAGTCTTAGGGGTATGTTTACTAAAACCCCGGTAATGTGCGCGACCCGCTAGTATGCGGGTGCCATATAAGGAGTGGGCGTGTCTGGCTGAAAAAAGCAAAACCGGGATTATTCATGCGCTAATGTGCGCGGCGCCCATGTGCGCCCCGCACATTAGCGCATGAGAAAGCTGCGCGGGAGGCATAAGTGGTGCGCTGATGTGCAAGCAAAGGAGCAGAGCCACAGCATAATGGTTAAGACACTGACCAATGGTGCAGGGATCAGGGGTTCAATCCCCCACAGTGCCCAATAAAGACAGCTGGCTGAGGCATTTAAATAATGGGCAGCATAAGGCGACGCACTGATGTGCATAAGGCAGCATGCTATTGCTTTAGGAGGCATTTTAATATTGGGTGGCATAAGGCGGCACGCTGATGCACAAGCACAGGAGCAGAGTCACAGCACAATGGTTAAGACACTGACCAATGGTGCAGGGATCATGGGTTCAATCCCCCACTGTGCCCAATGAAAAAGGCTAGCTGAGGCATTACCTATCATGGGTAAGTTTGCTTTAGGAGGCATTTTATTTTTTATTTTAATTACTACTACTAGCAAACGCACTCTCAAAGCGTGTTAACATAAGGCGCCCCATAAGGCACATTTTAAAGTGCACTGTCCGCCAAGGCACCCTAGAATGTTGCTGATAGGGCGCTTTATAGCAGGGGCGGCCCAAGGGGGGTGCGGGGCCATGTGCGGAGACTCGGTGCGGGGCCTCATTTGCATAAGTGGCCTTATTTGCATAAATATTTGCATAATGCTAACATTCATTAAGAGACATGTTTACTAAAAGTTAGTGTGTATGGATAAAGACAGACTAAAAGATTTCTACATTACTATAATCCAGTGCCAACCGACAGGCACATTAGGAACTACTACAAACACTGCCCATTTAGAACCCATAGCAAACCCGCCGTATCCTAACAGCACTACCAGAACTCACAAAGCACCATACCCTACCTATCAAAAGGCAACACTGCAAATATTAAACCAATACATTTCAGAGAAAAACAATACATGACCTACTGGGGAAAGAGAACAAGTGGCAATGTCAAATAGGAATTACATAAACAGAATACCTCAGCTCAGTTACACATGCAGAACATAGACCATCACCAAACAAGGAATCACAATTTAGAAACAGGAAGGCAATAATTAAACTGGGAACCCCAAAAGCCAAACTTGGAATGTACAACAACTGTAGAAATAAAACTATAAATTAATTTCCTCTTGTACCAAACAAAGCGCAGACGTTAATGATGCACATTTCCCAGAGCTTTCATATTCCAGTTAATAAATTCAAAATAAAGAGATATCTTTCTACCTTTTGTGCATTTTTTTCCGGTTGCAATTGCTCCAGCCACTTTCTTCTGGTTTCTTCATGTTTTCTGCTAACTCTCCATCATCTGCTGTCTCTTCTCTCTTCTAGTTTTTTTTCCATTCTCTCTCTCTCTACATCTGCTTTAACATACTAATCTTTCTCCTTTTGCTCTTTCCTCATTCCTATTTCATCCACTCACATTTTACCCCTCCATCCTCAATCCCCACTTACTCTCCCAATACCCAGCTAAGTGTAGATTTTTTACCCCTACCACACAAAATATTTTTCCCCTCTCCATTTTACTCTCCCAGCCCCATCCCATTCTAATCCTCCCCCAACATCAGCTCCCTTCTAGTTCCAGTCTCACCCAGCATCCATTCCCTTCTTGTCCCTGCATCAGCCCATTTCCAGTCCTAGCCCCCCATCAGCCCATTTCCAGTCCTAGCAACCCCCCAACCCAATACCAGTCCTAGCCCCCCCCCATCAACCCACTTCCAGTCCTAACCCCCCCATCAGCCCACTTCCAGTCCTAACCCCCCATCAGCCCATTTCCAGTCAGCCCCCCATAGCCCATTACCAGTCCTAACCCCCCCCAACAGCCACAGCCCATTACCAGTCCTAACCCCATCAGCCCACCTCCAGTCTTAATCCCCCCAGCCCATTTCCAGTCCTAGCAACCCCCAACCCATTACCAGTCCTAGCCCCCCATAGCCCACTCCCAGTCCTAATCCCACCAGCCCATTACCAGTCCTAACCCCATCAGCCCACCTCCAGTGTTAACCCCCCCATCAGCCCATTTCCAGTCCTAGCCCCCCCATAGCCCATTACCAGTCCTAACCCCCCCCCAACAGCCCACAGCCCATTACCAGTCCTAACCCCATCAGCCCACCTCCAGTCTTAATTCCCCCCAGCCCATTTCCAGTCCTAGCAACCCCTCCAACCCATTACCAGTCCTAGCCCCCCATAGCCCACTCCCAGTCCTAATCCCACCAGCCCACTCCCAGTCCTAATCCCACCAGCCCATTTCCAGTCCTAATCCCCCTCACCCAATTTTCAGTTTAAGCCCTCCCATACCCCATTACCAGTCCTAACCTCCCCATCAACTCACTTTCAGTCCTGATCCCATCAGCCCATATACAGACTTAGCGCCCCCATAGCCCATCACCACTCCTAACCCCCCCAGCCCCCCCATAGCCCATCACCACTCCTAACCCCCCCCAGGCCCCCATAGCCCATCACCACTCCTACCCCCCCAGTCCCCCCATAGCCCATCACCACTCTTAAACCCCCCCAGCACACATAGCCCATCACCACTCCTAACCCCCCCAGCCCCCCCATAGCCCTTCACAACTCTTAAACCCCCCCAGCCCATCACCACTCCTACCCCCCCCCCAGCCCATCACCACTCCTACCCCCCCAGTCCTCCCATAGCCCATCACCACTCTTAAACCCCCCCAGCCCCCATAGCCCATCACCACTCCTAACCCCCCCAGCCCCCCCATAGCCCATCACCACTCTTAAACCCCCCCAGCCCCCCATAGCCCATCACCACTCCTAACCCCCCCAGCCCCCCATAGCCCATCACCACTCCTAACCCCCCCAGCCCCCCATAGCCCATCACCACTCTTAACCCCCCCAGCCCCCCCATAGCCCATCACCACTCCTAACCCCCCCCCCAGCCCCCCCATAGCCCATCACCACTCTTAACCCCCCCAGCCCATCACCACTCTTAACCCTCCCCCAGCCCCCCATAGCCCATCACCACTCCTAACCCCCCCAGCCCTCCCATAGCCCATCACCACTCTTAAACCCCCCCAGCCCCCATAGCCCATCACCACTCCTAACCCCCCAGCCCCCCCATAGCCCATCACCACTCTTAAACCCCACCAGCCCCCCATAGCCCATCACCACTCCTAACCCCCCCAGCCCCCCCATAGCCCATCACCACTCTTAACCCCCCCAGCCCCCCATAGCCCATCACCACTCCTAACCCCCCCAGCCCCCCCATAGCCCATCACCACTCTTAACCCCCCCCCCAGCCCCACCATTGACCATCACCACTATTATCCCCCCCCAGACCATCTCAAATCTTAACCCTCCCCCAGCCCCCCCATAGCCCATCACCACTCCTAACCCCCCCCCCAGCCCCCCATAGCCCATCACCACTCCTCCCCCCCCCCCCCAGCCCCCCATAGCCCCCCATAGCCCATCACCACTCCTAACGCCCAGCCCAGCCCAGGGAAATTTTTTTAAAAAAAGAAGTTGTCTTCTCCGGCAGCCGGGGCCGCCGCGGCAGAATCGAGTGTGCCGCGGGGCCCCCCCTGCCCAGCAGAGCCTGCCCTCCCGAGCCTGCCCTCCCCTTTATCACCTGTCTTCGCAGCTCTAATCAAACGCGCCGGCTTTCAGAGCGCGAAAGGGCTAGTTTCCCTTTCGCGGCTCTGTTAAGCCCGCGGGGGCTGATGGGAACTTCCCATCAGCCCCCGCGGGCTTAATAGAGCAGCGAGGGAGAAACTCTCCCTCGCGCTCTGAAAGCCGGCGCGTTTGATTAGAGCTGCGAAGACAGGTGATAAAGGGGAGGGCAGGCTCGGGAGGGCAGGCTCTGCTGGGCAGGGGGGGCCCCGCGGCACACTCGATTCTGCCGCGGCGGCCCCGGCTGCCGGAGAAGACAACTTCTTTTTTCTTTTTAAAAATTTTACTTTAGGATTAGAATGTTTTTTGCGCGGGGCCCCCTGAAACGCGGGGCCCTGTGCAAAAAACATTCTCGCTCAATGGACGGGCCGGCCCTGCTTTATAGGGTGCCGTATGAGTTACCGCAAGGTCACAGCAATGTTTTTGATGGCAGCACTGTGCAGTTTAAGGAATGCACAGCATAAGTAGGTGTGCTGACATGCAAGAAGGAGCAGCAGTGTAGCACAATGGGTAAGGCACTGACTACTGATACAGGGGTCATGAGTTTGCTCCCCAGTGTGCCTAATACATAAGGCTGGCTGTGGCATCAGCTTTGCAATGTATGTATTTTTTCCTGTAGCACTTTAGTTGTATTTTATTAATTGCTGCCAGCAAACAGGTCCTCACGTGCCGTAATTGAAGGTGCCGCATAAGGCACCCTATAAGGCACTCCATAGGGCACATTATAAAGTGCACTGTCCGCCACGGCACCCTAAAATGTCCCCTATAGGGCACCCTATAAGTTGCTCCACAGGATAATGTATAGTGCACCTTATATGGATGGTAACCATAAGGTAACCTATAGGGCACCCTATAAAGCGCCCTCTGAGGCACCTTATGGGTACAGTACGATGAGGGTGTTTTTGCTGGCAGCAATAATGTACATTAAAAAGAGATAATGCTCTGGGCAGCCCCATCAAATAACCCCACTGTGGGTTTGAACCCATGACCTCTGGCTCCACAGGCAGTGAAGTAACCATTGTGCTACAGCCCTATAGCTGCTAGCAAGCCTCTGGCTGGCTGCAGAGGGAGTGCATGTCACCACACAGACAGTCTGCTGTGGTCACCAGGATAGGGTTAGCCCACCTGTACCCATGATGCACTGCACATGCAAATCAGCTGTCCACAGATAAACACAAGATGGGGAATGCACCCCCACAGCACCTCGGCCTGGTAGGGGGAAGTGACCATGTGCACCCCCACAGCACCTCTGCCTGGTAGGGGGTACTGACCGTGTGTTTTACTGGCACAGAGTAGCTACACACCGTCACATTGTGCGGGTACTGTGCTCACCCTGATGGTGCGGTGAGGCGCCCAGCACCAGGTCCACAGCACTTTGCATGGCTGAAAGAGGCCATGCCAGAGGTCCAAAGCAGTGTTAATGTGTGAGATAGGTAGTTTCTGCAGAAACACTTTGGATATCTCTGTCTGTCTCAGTCAGGTGTAGCCCTCATGGACCCCTAGGTGGGCCATGTACCACCACCCCCCTCCTCCAGGGCTGAGGGTGGCAAACAGGGTCTCCCATCAACAGATCCACATCCTACAATGGTGGCAGTAGAGAGGACCATCAACCCCGGTCCTGCTGGGGAACAGGCACCCTACAGGGCAGTCAATGCAGCTCTGAACACATCCATAACACAATAGCAGACAGGCATTAGGCCTGGATATGCTAAGCTGCACCCCACCACTATCTGATATTCTCCTGCAGCAAGCCTTCAGCCGCTGCACCCTGCAAGCCACTCCATCAAGACACATACCAGCTGCAAACAGTCTGCTAGCTAGTCCATAGTGCATGTTCCCAGTAGAAATGCATGCACTCAGAACTGGGATGTCAGCATACACAACAAGCAGATAAATCAGTGACTGGGCCCCAAAAGGAAACCCATAAATATCACATGAGAGAAATACTATATAGCACTATGGGGGTGCCTAGCCATGCTGTCGTCACTGCACAGTCAGGGTGAGAGTGATCCCCCAGCAGGACATACTGAGGTCACCCTGTCTGTGTAGGTGGTGGCCGGGCACTACAATGTTTATGTTTATGCTTATTAAAAGCTTGTTATACCGCCCAACACCATAGGCACCTGAGCGGTTTACAATAAAACTCTAAAACAATTTAAAAATGAGGCTGCGGGAAAGGAAAAAGAACGCCATTAAAATAATAGGAAAGAAAAGGAAAGGAAAGAAAAAAAGAAAGCAGTATAAAGCAGCAGTTCCGATACAATGTCCCAGCCATTCCGATACAATGTCCCAGCCAGTGCCCTATGCCCTATGCAGATGCATCCTGGCCAGGTAACCCTGTCCGGGCTATACCCATGGTACCTTGCTCCTCATTATGCACATTGGCAGGCCAATACTGGCAACAGTGCTGGCAGTGTGGGCTGTGGAAGGTGTTTGCAGCTACCACACACTGTATAGACAGACACACACTCCCACACCTATGCCAGCATTGTGCTACTATAGAGGAGTTTAGCAGCCCTGCCCACCACACCAGTCCTGGGCACAGTACAGGCATGGATATGCTACGCAATACTGTTGGGGGTCACTCCCCAGGGTGGTAAACACTGTCAGAGACCAGACCTGAAGCACACACCGCAGACATCAGAAAGATTGTTATGATGGAGCTCAATGAGCAAACTGTGCTTAACGTAGGACTTGCTATCTGCCAGTAATCATAGGAAACGTTTGATAGGTGTGTACCGTATACCCAGGTGTAGGGTGGCATTGCTAAGGTATGCAAGTGCTAGTATTGGGAGATGCACGCAGGGTCCAATGTCCTGCCTCTCCAGGAGGCATTAGCCAATGGGGCCTGTGGGTGTGGGTGTGTCTGGCCCTGTTGGCTGCTGCTTTATGGCAGAGGTTCCCAACTCCAGTCCTGGTGTGCCAAACACTGTTCGGGTTTTCATGCTGTCCCTCATGAATATGCATGGGATACATCTGCATACCATGGGGGTGGTGCATAGATATGCAGCACAGGCATCTTTATTAGAGGCAGCATGGAAACTGAATGGTGTTTGGCCCTCCAGGACTGCATTTGGGGGATTCTGCCGTAGGTAATGCACATTTCTATGGTGTTTGTGCTGTGTAGGGTAAAATAGAGGTTTTTGACCCATGCTTATGGTCTCAGCAATAATGGTTCAGTCTTTACTACCATGTTTTCTTCATGGGTAAAATAAGGGGATTGGGTTGGCAGGAGCCCCAGCTGGGATTTGAACCTCTGACCTTCTGGTCCTAAAGGCACTGGCTGTGTCCACTGCACCACCGTCTTAGCACAAAAACAGTGCATTCCCTGGGGAGTCCATGGCTGTTTGTCAGACAGGGCCTGTCTGTTGGAGGGCACTGCACCCACGTGAAGGGGGCTAGGCCACCGTCTGCTGTGGGCAGCTGCCACTGCCCCCTCCACCAATGGTATCCCTCCGCCACCATGCTGACATGGCCTTATATTGCTGACAGCATCACAGCTAAATGATATGTGGCCCTCCAGGACTGCATTGAGGGGACTGTGGTCTAGGTAATGCGCATGTTTCTGGTGTCTGTGCTCTGTAGGGTAAAATAGAGGTGTATGGACCATGCTTATGTTATCTGCAAAAAAGGTTGGTCTTTACTATCATGGTTTAGTAGTGGTTAAAATATGGGGATTGGGTTTGCAGGAGCCCCAGCTGGGACTTGAACTGGTGATCTTTGGCTCCTGAACACACTGTCTGTGTTCACTGCACCACACTGTGGCCACAGAGACAGTGCAGTCCCTGGAGATAGGAAACCTGGCCAAAGGAGTCATAAACCCTGCTCTGCACAATTTCACTGTAGGATCATTCACCTTGTATGGAGACAGAGCGTAGACCCTTCTAAAATTTATATTTCTTTTTTGGGGCTTTCTTGGGAGTGATTTTTTATGTTTTCCATGACTATCACTATTGCCCAGCTGGATTATAATTTATTAGAATTTTGTTGTGGTCATTTTTAATTTTTATTTGCTATTTTGTTCTGTGCACATGTATCACACTGCTCACGTTTTGTAGGTTTCCCTGGTTCTGCTGTACATTGCTGACAGAAATGGTTTCTCTTCCCTTTAAATCGGTTTTCACTCGCGGTATTTTTTTCATCGAATTTCAGCCCCGCTCCTGTGCGGGGAGCCTCTCCCCTCCCACTCTCCACACATTGACCCCATCTCTCCGCCCCTGGGGAGCCTTCCTCCACCCTCCGGGAGCCTTTCCACGCCTCTATCGCTCATTTGCGCGACACGCACATGAGCGGGCCCGTTAGTGCGGCGCGCACATGTGCGGGGCACAAAAATGCATCATTAGCGTGCGCTAAGGTACCTTAGCGCATGCGCAAGTGCGCCCCGCACAGTAGCGCGGTTTAGTAAACATACCCCTTAGATTTAAAAAATACTGGCATTAGTAAAATGGGAAAATACCTGAAGGGAAGAGCTGACAGGGTGCAAGGAGATAAGAGAGGTGGAAAGGCAGTGGACTAAACTGAAAGAGGCTATAAAAAAGGCAACTTCTCTATATGTAAGGAAAGTAAATAAAAATAAGAGGACAAGGAAATCAATATGGTTCTCAAAAGTGACTGCAAAAAAGGCTGTGTCACAGAATTCAGAAGATCACAAAAAGAGGAACACAGTAAAGAATACCAAATAAAGTTGAAAGAGGCAAAGAGTAATCAGGATAGCAAAAACGCACGCAGAATAAAAAATGGCTAAAGATATGAAATGAGGAGACGAGGAAAGCTAGAGGTGGAATTGCAAAACGTAGAGGTACTGAGGACCAATTTGTAGAAAGTGACAAGGAAAAAGTAGAAAGGCTAAGGGGATTGTTCTGTCCCACGAATAGCGGGGATGGACGCCCTAACGGGACGCTATTTGTGGCCCTCCCCACTGGCGTCTAACTTCTCCGCCAGTTGTACGGGGAAGTTAGACGGGGGCGGATCTGGGGCAGAGTTAGGGCCGGCAGTGGGCAGTCACCGGCCCTGGACTTACAGGGCCAATTCTAATGTCGGCCCTGTACGTCCAGGGATGGCGACTTGTACGGAGAAGTTTTTCACGTCGGAGGTGGAATAATTTCCCCAGATGTCATGGATCGGCGAGCTGATGGGGCAGGGGGGGGGGGTGAGGACATTCCCCGCAGCCCGACTCTGACCATAGGTGGCCAGATCGGGAGTTAGGCTGCGGAGAATGCTTTGAAGGAGCCGGCTGCTGGAACTGCGGCTTTACAATGGAGCCATGGTGCCATGGCAACTAGACGCCATGGTGCCACGGCTCCATTGTAAAGCCCTGATTGAGTTAGTCGGGCATGTCCTGTACATGCAGGCTGGGCTGAATCGCAGTCCCGGCCTGCACGTACAGGACTGTTCATGATTCTGATCCCATGGGGCTAGACATGCCCCGCAGGATCAGAATCATGATGCCCTCTGTATGTCCGGTTCAGACCGGACGTACAGAGGGCTTCTACATCCAGGACGGAATCGGGCCTTAAACAAATATGTCTGTTCCATGTTCATGAATAAAAATCCCAGAGAAGGGCTATATATGATTGACAAAGGTAATAATGGAAATTGATTAGATACCACACCATTCACAGAAGAAGGTGTTTATGAACAGCTTGCAAAACTGAAAGTGGACAAGGCAATGGGACCGGATAAGATACATCCCAGGATAATGAAAGTCAAAGGAGTTCTGAGGCAGCTTTAAAGGATATGTTTAATAGATCCTTGGAGATGGTGATGTTTCTGTGGAATTGAAGATGGGCTAAGGTGGTCCCTTTTCACAAAAGTGGTAACAAAGAAGAGGTGGCAAACTACAGGCTGGTAAGCCTTACCTTGGTGATGGGAAAAGTAATGGAGATGCTGCTGAAGAAAGGATAGTGAACTTTCTAGAATTCAATGGGTTTCAAGATCTGTGGCAACATGATTTTACCAAAGGAAGATCATGTCAGATGACTTTTCCTGATTTCTTTAACTGGGTGACCAGAGAGTTGGATCAAGGGAATGCGGTGGATGTGATCTACCTGGATTTCAGCAAAGCCTTTGATATTGTTCCTCATAGGCAGCTTGTGAATAGACTGAATAGCCTGAGAATGAGTCCCCAAGATGGTGAACTGTATCAGAAATTGGTTGACTTGATAGACAAGAGAGAGTCATGGTAAATGGAATTCACTCAGAAGAAAGGAAAGTGAGTAGTGGAGTGCCTCAGAGATTGATTCTTGGAGAGGTACTGTTCAATTTCTTTGAGAGTGATATTGCCAAAAAGTTAAAAGGAAAGGTTTGCCTTACTGTGGATAACACAAAGATTTGCAACAGAGAAGACACCTCAGAGAGATTAAACAACGTGAAAAAAGATCTACAAAAATAAGAAGATTGGTTTAATGATTAGCAGTTAGCATTTAATGTGAAGAAGTGCAGAATGATGCACTTGGGGTGCAGAAATCCAAAGGAACTGTATATGATAGGGGCGGTATTAATGCCACTGTAGTAGTCATTGGTGAAGTCTTACTTACTGTATTGTGTTCAGAGGAAAGCAATCAAAATTATATGAGGCCTGCACCAAAAGACATATCAGAAGACTTAAGTATTACCGTATTTTAGCACATATAACGCACGCAGTATACGCTTTCTTTCTTACCGCGCAACCCCCTTGCGCGGTATTTGCGAAGGCGCGCTATACCAAAACGTTTTTACAGGGAGCAGCATTTAAGATATAAATCTCGTTCTTATCATAAACAATCCCGGCTTTTCAAAATTCATTTCTTATGGTTTCCAGGGATATTTTGTCCCAAGCAGAACACAACCAATTGTAGATTTCCATTAATGTAGCCCTCTTTAATCGTCCCGATGGTGTGAATTCATGAATTCCCCGCTGCATCCAATTATCCCACTCTCATCTGATAAACGTTTTGAACGGGTGATTAACTGCTATACCTAGCGGTTGCAGCTTGCACGTAAGACCATCCGGTATCACTGTGATATAGGCACCAGTCGAATTAATATAATTTTGCACATTTGTTTCTTTATGGGTGGCCATGGAATCGAAGATCAACAAAGACTTTTTAGAAAAGAAACCACCAGGCCTGGCCCTATAACATTTATCAATCCATATTTTCATGACCTCAGAGTCCATCCATCCCTTTTTGTTACAGTGAACAACAATACCTTGTGGAAATTTTTCGCGGAGCATGGTTACTCGCTTGAAAATAACCATCGGCTTCAATTTAAGCCCACTCGCTGTGCAACCCAGGACTACAGTGAAGCAAGCCCTCTCGTGTCCAGTTGTTGTTATTGCGACAGTTTTTGATCCCGAAGCAGCTACAGTCCTGGTTGGTGGAATGTCAAAAGACACAGGAACCTCATCCATGTTAATAACATCCATTGCCGAAATGCCGAACTCCGAAATTTCTTTGCTGACAAATGTGATGAA
Source organism: Ichthyophis bannanicus (assembly GCA_033557465.1). Classification (NCBI taxonomy): domain Eukaryota; kingdom Metazoa; phylum Chordata; class Amphibia; order Gymnophiona; family Ichthyophiidae; genus Ichthyophis; species Ichthyophis bannanicus. Next base: position 555,632,850 of record CM066033.1, read on the forward strand.
ATCTGCCATCTTTTGTTCCCAGTCATCCAGAATCCTCTGGCCTACAGTTGTTCTTATTCGCACGGAAAGACCATTCCTCTTCATAAATTTGCAAATCCAGTTGAAACTAGCCTGGAAATGTGAAATTCCTCTTTCATTGGCCAACAGTTTTGCTTTGAATTGAATTGTGATAGTTGAGACAACTTGATTTTGCTCCCTTCTAGACAGAATCCACTTTTTTAAGTCATTCTCTAGCTCTGGCCACTTTTCTTTGGGACCCCGACGCACACGTTTTTGCGGGTTCATCTCCTCTAGCGCCGTTTTCTCCTTTCTCCAGTGGCGAACAGATGACTCACCAACATCAAATTCTCTTGCTGCTGCTCTGTTGCTTGTTTCTTCCGCTCTTGCCACAACTTTCAGCTTGAAGTCCGCAGTATAAGACTTGTGTTTAATTCCGGGCATGATGCCAAGATTATAATAGAAGACATGCAAAGTTTAAATGTAAGGTATAATAGAACCAAGGGCCTTTTATATGTCCTTAAGCAAGCGACTACATGAACTCATCCAACAGTGAACTTGTCACAGTGAACTCGTCCAATTGTTTTGAAATCAAAAGTTCCAATTGATGAAAGCCGTGAACTCGTCACAGTGTACTCGTCCAATTGTTTAGAAAGCAACGTTTACACATGCGCGATATACGCGAGGGCGCATAATGCGAGAACTTCATTACACAAAAGCCCAATTTCTGCGCTTTATATGCGGGTGCGCGTTACATGCGCTAAAATACGGTATACCCTGGAGGGGAGAAAGGACAGGAAAAATATGACACAAATGTTTAAATACTTAAAGGATATTAGTCAACAAACAAAGCTTTTTCAAAGATGGAGAAGCTGTAGAACTAGAGGACATGAAATGAAGCTGCAAGGAGGTAAACTCAAACCCACATCAAGATATATTTTTCACAGAGAGGGTGGTGGATGTCTGAAATGCCCTCCTGATGGAGGTGGTGGGGGCAAAAACAGTGACAGAATTCAAAAAGACATGGACAGACAGACAGAGAGGATCCCTTTATAGCAAGAGGATAGAATCAAAGCAAACTTAAATAATTTTTACACTTCAAAAAATAGAAGGAAGTAGCTTGCATGGAATGATGGTACAATCCTAAACAAGGGAATGGGGGAGGGGGGGTAACCTGAACATAGTGGGAGGTACAACTCTGGCTATCTCACTGGGTAGACTAGATGGACCATGCTGATCTTTATCTGCCATCATTTACTATGTTACTATACTTATAAATGTAGGCCTACCGTTCATTTACCTGTATTTTTGAGTCTAGGGCCTGATTTTCAACAAGGCACCGAGGTTTGCCATACCTGCAGAAAGTTATCCGTTTAGGAAAAGTGCTTGAATTGTGGGTCATGCACCGCCAAAACAGGCAAACAATAAAAATGCAGCACAAACCAAGCACAGGCAGACGCCCACAGCGGTATATACAGGTAAGCGCAGGGCACGTAACTTGGGCTCTGCGCCCAAGGTTGACAGGCAATACCTGTGTATGTGACCACAATAGCGGCCAGAGAACAGGATGGCATGTATGCATGAACTCATGTATTGCCCATCTGGCATACTGGTGCATAGACGACACCATCACACAGGCCCTGCAGGCTGCCTGTGCAAGAGCCCCCTGTGGCTGGGAAGATAGAAACCAGCAGCATGGCGGTGAGGAGAAGCATTAACTTCAGCCCCGATGAGAGTGAGAGCCTTGTCCGATCTGTGCTGCAGCACAAGGGGATACTCTACTCCAGGGGGGCCATCGGCCAAATCTGCGGCTGTCAACAACCATATGGAGAGGCATCCAACTCCGGCTGCATGGGTAAGGAGGCCACAACAGGCAGGGGGGACTGAGCACCATGTTAGGCACACACACCCTGAAAGGCACAGCTTTTTGTCTGCACAGGGAGACAGGGCTGTGATGCCATGCCACATGCTGGTGGCTGCCCCAATGTTTGCCAATCAGGCATTGGTGGGGTGATGGGCCATGTATTGGCACATGTGCCAGCCCTGATTGCCCACAGCAGGGGGCATACCCACACACAGCAGGTAGTGATGCCGCTGAACCCCCGGTGGCGGTTGGTAGCAATGCCACAGGGCATGCATAGCAATGGTAATGCCTATGCAGGGGGAGCTGTGGTTGAGCTGAGCATTGCAGGGTACCCTGCCAGCCAGTGTGGATGCCCCAGACACCTGCCCCACCCCCCAGCCCCTGCCCTCCAACGCAGGGGTCTGGGGGACCAGAGGCAAAAACCACATATGTGTTGCCCATCTGTCCCTGCAAGTGGATCTGACACCTCTGCCTGCCACCCCCTGTCCAGCTGTGGCAGTATGTCTATGATGTGATGCCACAGAACATGATAGATCTGCAATGGTGAGCATGCAGAAACTGCGACACCCTATCCTTGCACGGTGCACAACAAACCATGCAGTGATATGGCCCCTGAGGCAGTGGATGCCCCCTGCCATTGCATGTGCTCACAGCTGAGGCAAAGCATGGCCCACAACCAAGTACAATGATGCCAAAGGATGCCTGTGTGCAACAGATAGGAGCAAAGGAAGGGGGAGAACTGCAGAGGTGTCTGAAGTGCCCAGAGGGGTGACACAGGTGAAGTAATGGCCCAGATGGCACCACTGCTGGTGGCACAGGACACATGTCAAAGGGCCAGGGGAGTGGTGGGAAGGAATATGGTGGCAGATGCCAGAGGTGTACCATCACATGCACCCCACACCTGCCACCCATGGGTATGCCCCTGCCCCCAGGATGAGCAGGTCACCAGACTGTGGCAGGATACATGTATGGAAAACAGGCGTTATGGTAGTGCCCAACTGAGCTCCCTCCTCTCCCACAGTGAATATGGCATGCAATGCACCCTCAAGGCCCTCAAGTGCCACTTCCACACATTTCACTGGAGGAGGCCAAACCAACTGCAGCGAATTAGAGAGTGACTGGCAGCCGAGGAAGGTCAGTGGGGTACACAGTAGAGCCCAACAGATGCAGGGGGTGGCAGCCATGGCTGCTGGACTGGTGAAGGCAGAACACCTAGTGGTGAACACTCTCTGTATGCAATGATGGGAATGTGCTATGGGCAGCCGTGCCATCCCCCAGTGCCACCATCCCATGTGTGCACCAGCCAGCACCCAAGACATTCAGGTGCGCACACACATGGCTGGGGCATGGCACAGAAGGGCAGTATAGGGGCACACATACCCATCAGTGGCCCCAGGTGCATATTGTGCACCTGCCCATGCTGCCCCATGTGCTTGCCTATTACCCGGGGGGTGCTGGCAGGCCACAGCTCGGTATGTGAGGGGGAGAACAGAGCTGGCTGGAGGTGGGCAAAGGGGAGGGCATGCAGTGTGCACTGTGGGGAGATATGCCCCTGTGGGCCGAAGCTGGGTTGAGCGATGCATTTGTGGGCCCCCCAGGGGTGTGCCAGTCCCACCCCACGGCCATGCCTGTGCAGAACATTAATTCCCCTCCTCTTTCCCCACAGTCAGCTCCAGGGGACCCAGGACACTGCTGGCCCCAGCACACTTCCACCCAGAAGCAGTGGTTCAACACCACAAGAGCAGTCAAGGGGGGCTGACAGCTGCTCCTGGATAGTGGGAGTAGTGGGCAGGCAGTGTCCTGAGCCCCTTTGAAGCTGAGTGTGGTGAAAGAGGAGGGGAGTTAATGGTCTGCACAGGCATAGTCCTGGGGTGACGGGGTGACAGGGATGAGGAGGAGTCCAGTGACACTTTGTCAGAGGACACCATGTCAGAAGAGGAGGGCAGTGAGGGGGCCATGGCACAGCGGTCAAAAGGGGAGTCAGAGGAGGAGGGATCGGAGGGCCAGGAGCAGGGTGGGGAAGCAGAGGAGTCAAAGGAGGAGGGATCGGTGGGCCAGCGGTGGGGTGGGGGGGAGGCAGGGGAGTTAGGGGAGGAGGGATCAGAGGGCCATGGTCAGTATGGGGAGGAAGAGGAGTCAGAGGAAGCATGATGGGAGGGCCAGTGGTGGGGCAGGGAAGCAGAGGAGTCAGAGGGGGAGGGATCAAAGAGCATAGCAGGGGGGATGCGGGAACCACTCAAGTGCCCCAGGTACAGTGGTGTGGTGCAGGGCATCACCAGCAGACACCCAGTGGGGGGTCCAGAGGTGGAGCTGAACCCCCCTGGCTGTGTCCCACAGCCCACAGCCATGCCCACCCACAACTCAACCAGGGGACCACGTGCCTGCCACATGGCTCAGCATGGGCCAGGCACAACCACGATTGGAGACATGTTCCACCATGCACAGCTGGGGGCCCTCACAGCCACCACAGCACACATGGACAAGCCATGTCTGTGCTGCACCAGGCCCCTCTGCACCACACCTCCTAAGACCCTCCAGTGGCTGTATCTTGCTGCCCTGGTGGCGGAGATGCAGCTCCTGAGAGAGGAGGTGCAAACTGCAGCAAGGTCCATCACAGAGCACATAGAAGCCCTTGCCAGTGCCATTAGAGGGCACAAGCAGGGCCCCCCTGCAACATAAGCAGTCCCCCTGGCAAGGTATGCCCTGTGATGGGGTGGTCTGCAGTATGTAAAGCTGTATATTGTCTGCCACATTTGGCACCATTGTATATGTTGGCACTTGTCTGACAATAAAATTGTTCCATTTTGCAAGCAAGCTGTGTCATCCATTTTGTGGGGGCAGGGCGTCATGTCTGCGTGGGTGGTGCGGGAGACCAGGGGAGGGAGTCCAGGGGTCTATGGGCATGGGGTGTGGGCATGCTCATTCTGCATGGGTATGGCAGTGGGGAACTACCCATGCAGCCAGTCGCGGGCACAGCCCAGCACAGGTGGTACCTCTGTGGCCTCAGCCCATACTGCATGAGTATGGCAGAGGGGCATTACCCATGCAGATGGTCGCAGACACAGCTCTGTATGGGTAGCGCCTCTGTGCCCATGACTGTCTTCATAAGTAGTGCCCTTCTGCCATACCTGCACAGAACAGGCTGTGGCAGCATGGGTGTGGCTCAGCAGTACTGCACATGCAGGGCACCCCCTGCCCCACGAAGACACACCATCAGAGCGATGCACACTGTGGTTGCCATGCCTGCTTACTGTGCTATGCAACCTACCCAGGTATCACAGTCTGAGCAGCCCTGAACACCTGTGTTGCCATCGCTCAGTTCTGTGCGGCTATGGCATCTCTGGCAGTGAGCTGTCACAGAGATTTTTGAAACATTGGTGCCCAGGGACCTATGTGGGTACTGGATATGCCTTTGTATGGAGTATCCAAACAATAGTAAATACCCTGATCCCAAACTGAAACCAATTCTTATTTTTTGTCGGGCATAAACCGCAAGAGAAAGAGGAAAAACCCTCTGACTCCCACGCAGTACATGCCCCTTTTAATCATTTTTATTCAAAGCATCATTCAATACGTTCTTCTGCTTATCAAAATGAAAAGCCACACTTAGCTGATCGATCACACACGACATGCACGTTTTGAAGCTGAAGCCTCTGTCTCAAGTGTCCCCGATGTAAAGAAGTGTGTCCATCCTTTCAGCCAAACAGACAAAAAACGCCAAAGTCTTGGCTGGTGACGTCAGGGATTTCCATTCAAAGAAAGGCCAATTATAGAAACGCCCACAAGAAAAGAACCAATGGCTCTGAGGATCCCACAACACGGGATCCCCTATGGCCAAAAAAGGTAAAACAGATACACACCAGAAGTCCAACCATTCAATGTCCCGATTCAATCCATTAGGGGAAATTGTCTGCAAATTATAAATCCAATGATGTTCGAGTCTGTGTAAACGAGACTGGCAATCTCCTCCCCGAGGATCCAATGGCACATGATCTATCACTGTCCACCTAAATTGTGCGAAATCATGATGGAAATCCTGACAATGTTGCACCACCGGAGCTGTCAGAATTTCTTGTCGAATACGTGAGGCATGCTCACCCAACCGGACACGTATCATCCGTGTTGTGCTCCCAACATACCATTTTGGACAAGGACATACCAATAGGTAGATCACAAAACTTGAAGCACAAGTGGTCTGCCATCTGCGATAAAAAACACGTCCAGACAAATCAGTCCACAATGATCCAGGAAGAGTGGTGGCACAATATTTGCATGCTGTACATGCCGCATGAGAACCCGAACGATTCTCGGGTAGCAATGATCTATCCTGCAAAGTTGTTGATTTCACCAAACGGTCATGTAAATTGCGACCCCGTGAGTATGCTATTCGTAAGGGCTTATCAAAACTAGAGCATAGTGATAACACCGACCAATGTTTTTTAAGTATAGAAGTAACCACCCCTGTATGGCTCATGTAGGGTAAAACACCAGTTACACAGTCTAAAGTGCGGCCAGAGGGAGCAACAAAAGTCTGTGCCGTATCCAGATACCACTCACGATGGGAATACAATGCCCTCCAGTAGGCACGGGAAATAACCAACAGCGGATAACCCTTAGAAACCAATCTTTGCCATAAATCCTGCGCGTGATAACGATACTATGAAACCGAAGTACACAAACGTCGAATCCATAGAAATTGCCCAAATGGAAGACCCTTTCATAGGGGTTCAGGGTGGAAGCTCCCATAATTTAACAAACTATTTCACTGTACCGGTTTCCGATACAGGGTAGTCAACAAAGTAGCTCCTTCCCGATACACCACCATATCCAAAAATTCCACTTTATCCGACGCAATATGTGCAGTGTACTTGATGCGAGTCTTGATGGTATTCAACCAACTTAGAAAATCATTTAAAGAGGCTCGATCAGACGTCCAAACAGTATCATTATCACGCGCAGGATTTATGGCAAAGATTGGTTTCTAAGGGTTATCCGCTGTCGGTTATTTCCCGTGCCTACCGGAGGGCGTTGTAGTCCCATCGTGAGTGGTATCTGGATACGGCACAGACTTTTGTTGCTCCCTCTGGCCGCACTTTAGACTGTGTAACTGGTGTTTTACCCTACATGAGCCATAGAGGGGTGGTTACTTCTATACTTAAAAAACATTGGTCGGTGTTATCACTATGCTCTAGTTTTGATAAGCCCTTATGAATAGCATACTCACGGGGTCGCAATTTACGTGATCATTTGGTGAAATCAACGACTTTGCAGGATAGATCATTGCTACCCGAGAATCGCTCGGGTTCTCATGCGGCATGTACAGCATGCAAATATTGTGCCACCACTCTTCCTGGATCATTGTGGACTGATTTGTCTGGACGTGTTTTTTATCGCAGATGGCAGACCACTTGTGCTTCAAGTTTTGTGATCTACCTGTTGGTATGTCCTTGTCCAAAATGGTATGTTGGGAGCACAACACGGATGATACGTGTCCAGTTGGGTGAGCATGCCTCACGTATTCGACAAGAAATTCTGACAGCTCCGGTGGTGCAACATTGTCAGGATTTCCATCATGATTTCACACAATTTAGGTAGACAGTGATAGATCATGTGCCATTGGATCCTCGGGGAGGAGATCGCCAGTCTCATTTACGCAGACTCGAACATCGTTGGATTTATAATTTGCAGAAAATTTCCCCTAATGGATTGAATCGGGACATTGAATGGTTGGACTTCTGATGTGTATCTGCTTTACCTTTTTTGGCCATAGGGGATCCCGTGTTGTGTGGGGCTACCCCTCTTGTGGGCGTTTCTATAATTGGCCTTTCTTTGAATGGAAATCCCTGACGTCACCAGCCAAGACTTTGGCGTTTTTTGTCGGTTTGGCTGAAAGGATGGACACACTTCTTTACATCGGGGGCACTTGAGACAGAGGCTTCAGCTTCAAAACGTGCACGTCGTGTGTGATCGATCAGCTAAGTGTGGCTTTTCATTTTGATAAGCAGAAGAACATATTGAATGATGCTTTGAATAAAAATGATTAAAAGGGGCATGTACGGCGTGGGAGTCAGAGGGGTTGTCCTCTTTCTCTTGCGGTTTATGCCCGACAAAAAATAAGAATTGGTTTCAGTTTGGGATCAGGGTATTCACTATTGTTTGGATTGTTCTCTGTTTGAATACCTGTGTGCTGGGTTTTGTATTGTGATTTGTATGGGGTATGGCACCACTGTGCATTCTAACCACATATGTGTAAGAGGACCTACATGGGTAGTTGAACACCGCCTTAGCGTGTGGCTACACAATGGCTGACAAGGCACTGACAGCAGCAAAGCACACAAGGAAGGCTAACTTCATGCCTTCTGAGATAGCTATGGCCCTGGGGCTCATCCTGAAGCAGTATACTGCCCTCTTTGCAGCAGAGGATGCCGACACCCAGCAGACAGCATGCCAAGACATTGTCCACAGGGTCAATTTAGTCCATTACCACAGCAGGGATAAAGAGGACATAAAAAGAAATGGCGCATGGTATGACAAGCAGCAAAGGAGAAGAGGGCCAGCAACAGCAGGCTTCCACCTGTGCAGTAGTGCAGCCTCACCCCACTAGAGGAGCATGTGCTGCAGTACATTGAGGAGGTTGCCGTCTCTGGGGTTGCAGACTTTGACAGCTCCACCACAGGCAAACAGGGGGGTGAGTAGGGGTGTTCCATGGCCCAGTTGGGACTGTGACAGCCATGTATGTGTCCCCACCATGCCTCTGTCCAACCAGGGCATGCCTGTCTGTCTGTCGGACCTTCAGTGATGCATGGGGTGGGTATGGTGCGGACTGTGCACCACCTGCTGGTTCTGTAGTGGGCCAGGTGCCACCCCATAGGCCAACCTGGCAAGCCATGTCACTAACATCTGCCACCTTTGCTCTCCCACAGACCTGCCAGGGACCCTGTCCTACCAGCCTGGGACAGATGCAACAGATGCAACACCCACCACAGATGATGCCAGTGCAGAGCCAGAGTGCAGCACAGCCATCGAGGCCAGTGTGCCTGCCCTGGAGTGGTCCAGTGTGCCAGACAAGGCAGAGGAGCAGTCAGGTTCACCACCCAGGGCAGTGGAGGAGGCCAGCGTGACTACCAGTGCCAGGGAGCTGGAGACAGATGACACCCCACTTGTCGAGCTACAATTTGCCATCCTGGATGACCCTGTGGGTGCAGGGGGAAGTGACCTGGACCAGGAGAGTGCACACCTGGTGACTGGCACAGAGGACATACTGTCCGAGCTGCAAAGTATCTGACAGGACCTGCAGGCTGCAGAACAGGCAAGGGAGGCAGAGCGCGAGGAGTGGCGGGACCACAGATTGCATGTGGAGTGCCACCTGGAGGGGCACCTGTGACTGAAGAGGGAGATGGCAGCCTACCAGGCATCAATCACTGGTTCCCTGTGCAGTCTGATGGGACTCATGCAGGCACAGAGGGTGGGTGCTGGGGCTGCCAGTGCAACAGCACAGCTACCTGCTAGCCCTGAATCATGTCCGTCAGCCCACCCTGCTAGGGAGGGTGATAACACTGCCAGCACGTCCTCCAACATCATTCCACTGCATTGCAGTGCACGTGTTAGCAAACGTCCATGGACGGTGGAGAGCCCTGGGGCAGAGGAATCACATGGGAGAAAATAAAGTATCACTCTGCACACATTGTATGGTAATGGGCACTTTATTGGTGATTGTGTGTGTCCTATCCTGGTGCTGGTGTGGGGCAGTCGCCTCAGAAACTGTCACGTATCATCCGCGCATGGTGGGTCAGTGCCCCGACTTGCTGCTGGCTCCCGGACTCTGCACTATCACCATCTGCTAACTCTGCAGCCTCTCACTCCTCCACAACTGCTGGCTCTGAGTCCAGCACTCCACGCATCCATGCCAGGTTGTGGAGTATGCAGCGTGATGTGAATATCTGGCATACCCACTCTGGGCAGTGAACATGAGAATTGGGACGTGCATTGGGTATAGTCTATGGGCTGCTATGGACAACATACTGCACACCATCTACTAGCAGGGTGGAGTGCAGTATCTACCAGTCAGCGATAGTATGGCAGTGAGATGACACCAATATATGGCCTATGCAGCAGTAAGGCATTTGGGGGGCAATGGCTGTTGGTGACATAGGCAGACCTGTTGGGAGGGAGGGGGCAGGGGCCAGTGGGGAGCACGGGGATGCAGTTGGGGGGTCTGCAGGCTGGGATGGGGGCAGATATGGATGTGCGCTACATGGACTGGTGCCATGTGGCTGTGCTACATGGCACCAGGCCGTGCTCTTTTGCATTCCACATGTTAGTGCATGCTGCCTGCTCTCAGCCACGGGTTGTCAACATGATGTTCATTATGGCCCGCAGTGCTCATGGCTCTGCAGAACAGCAGAGCATGTGCACGCAGTGGTGCTCATGTGTTGCGATATGTACAGAACACATCTATCACTGCCTATTTGCAGTATACATAGCATCATAAACAGCAGGCATACGTTTTGGGCTTGTCCTGGATCTCACATGTGCACATTTACCTAGCAGCCACGCATCTCCGAACTGACCCCCGGCTGCTGCCTGCCCCACGCTGGGCTGGACGAGAACAAATGCATAGTGGCAGGACCCTGAGTAGTGGGTGCACACATCAATGAAGTCCATATTGGCATCCACAATGACCTGCATGTTCATCGATGTGTACCCATGCCTATTCCGGTATGCCCTCTGCTCCAGCCGTGATACCCGTAGTGCAATGTGGGTGCAGTCCATACATCCAAGCACCGATGGGAACCCAGCAACATTGTAGAATGCCTGCATGGTCTCCTGCCGCATCTGCTGTGTCCAGGGGAAGGCTATGAGATGGTGCATCCTCTGCAGCTGGGTCCTGGTGAAAGTTCCTATGCAGTGGCTAGCAGTGGACTGCGTGATTCCAGTAGTCACCCCTATCACATGCTGAAAGCTGCCGGTTGCAAGGAATCTCAAGGCAGTGGTCACCATCATGGCCACTGGCAGAGCCTAGCTTCTGGATGTGGAGGTCTCCAGGTCCACAATGAGAATGCTGCACAGCTCGGTTATTGTTGCCCCATCCAGTCTGTATCTCTGGTAGACCTCCTCCACCATCAGTTGCAGGTAGCTCACCTTGAGCCTGTGTACATGTGGGGCACAGTACCTGTGTCTCAGGTGCTGGGCTACAGCCTGCTGCTGGGTACGCACTGCCTGTCGCATCCTCCACTGTGCCCAGGCACAGCTGGCGCATCTCCACCTCTGGATCACCATGTGCATTGCCCACAAAAATTAAACAAAGAAACATACAAAGGAAATTACCTTAACAGCATCAATCTAACCACCCCCATTATAGCCCACTACCAGGAGAGAAGATCCATAGGAAACCAAATTTAACCCCAAAACTGCTAATAAATAGGCGAACAGCCAATCATATACGTTAAACAGTGGGGGCTTCCTTAACATAGTAACAGAGTAAATGACGGCAGATAAAGACCAGTATGGTCCATCTAGTCTGCCCAGTAAGATGGCAAGAGTAGGTGCACCTGCCGCTCCATGCAGGCCACCTCTACCCATATCTTTTTTAGGGGTGAACCCACCGCTCCGTGTAGAACACCCCTGCATGTTGAGAAAATAGATAGTTAAGTTTATTTTTATTTTATCCTGTTGCGGTAAAGGGATCCACTGTGTCTGTCCCATGCCATTTTGAATTCTCTCACGGTATTTGCCCCACCACTTCCATCGGGAGGGCATTCCAAGCATCCACTACCCTTTCAGTGAAAAAGTATTTCCTGACATTGCCTTTCAATTTACCCCCTTGCAGCTTCATGTTATGCCCTCTAGTTTCACAGCTTCCCTGTCTTTGGAAGAGGTTTGTTTGTTCATTATTTCTCTTTAAGTATTTAAAGGTCTGAATCATATCTCACCTGTCCCTCCTCTCCTCCAGAGTGTACATATTTAGCTCTTCAAGTCTCTTCTCATAAGGCTTCTGACACAGCCTCCAAATCATTTTGGTCGCCTTCCTCTGAACAGTTTCCAGTCTTTTTATATCCTTTGTGAGATATGGTCTCCAAAACTGAACACAATATTCCAAGTGAGACCTCACCAGCGACTTGTACAGTGGCATTAGTACCTCTTCCTTTCTGCTGGTAATTCCTCTTTGTATGCAACCCAACATCCTCCTGTTTTTTGCCACTGCCTTGTCGCACTGTTTTGCCACCTTGAGATCCGCAGAAATAATCACACCAAGGTCCTTCTCCTGGTCCATGCACACCAACCTCTCGCCCCCTATTGCATACATTTCCCCTTGATTTCTGCTTCCCAAGTGCATGACACTGCACTTCTTCGTATTAAATCTTAACTGCCAAGCATTAGACCATTCTTCCAGCTTTTGTAGATCTTTCCTCATGTTATCCACTCCCTCAGCGGAGTCCACTCTGTTCCAAATTTTCGTGTCATCTGCAAAAAGACAGACTTTTCCATGCATTCCTTCAGCAATATCACTCACAAATACATTGAATAGTGCCGGGCCCAGGACCGAACCCTGGGGCACCCCGCTAATCACGCTCCTTTCATCCGAGTGAGCTCCATTTACAACACCTTCTGTTGTCTGTCAGTCAACCAATTTCTGATGCAGTTCACCACCTTGGGACCCATCCCCAAACTACTGAGGAACAGTATCAAAGGCTTTGCTGAAATCGAGGTAGATGACATCCATCGCATGCCCCTGATCTAGTTCTCTGGTCACCCAGTCAAAGAACTCAATCAGATTTGTTTGGCAAGATCGTCCTCAAAACCATGTTGTCTCAGATCATGCAACCTGTTGGTTTTGAGAAAGTCCACTATTCGCTCTTTCAGAAGCACCTCCATTACTTTTCCCGCCACCAAGTTAAGGCTCACGGGCCTGTAGTTTGTCACTTCTTCCCTGTCACCACTTTTATGAAGAGGTACCACATCCGCCCTTCTCCAGTCCTGAGGAACTACTCCTGTTTCCAAGGATCTGTTGAAAACATCCTTTAATGGTCCTGCAAGAACCTCTCTGAGCTCTTTCAGTATCCTGGGATGTATCCCATCCGGTCCCATGGCCTTGTTCACTTTCAATTTTGCAAGTTGTTCTAACACATCATCTTCAGTGAATGGTGTGGTATCTACTTCATTCCCATTTTTATACTTGGGAGTCACAGATGATCCTTCTCCAGGACTTTCATCTGTAAAAACAGAGCAGAAGTATTTGTTTAGCAATTTTGCTTTTTCAATGTCACTTTCCACAAATCCGTTCCCAGCATTTCTGAGTCCTGCAATTCCATCTCTGATTTTCCTCCTCTCCCGAATATACCTGAAGAAAGTTTTGTCGCCACGCTTCACATCTTTAGCCATCTTTTCCTCTGCCTTTGATTTTGCTTTCCTTATTTCTCTTTTTGTCTCTTTTAGTTTGATCCTGTATTTCTTACTGTGTTCCTCTGTTTGCAAGCTTTTGAATTTTGTGAAAGCTATGTATTTTGCCTTTATTTGAGCAGCCACTTCTTTGGAGAACCAAATAGGTTTCCTTCTCCTCTTGTTTTTATTTACTTTCCTTACATATTTATCTGTTTCCCCTTTTATTGCCACCTTTAGTTTAGCCCATTGCAATTCCACTTCCTTTATCCCCTCCCACCCTGCCAACTCCTCCTTCAGGTACTTGGCCATTTTACTGAAGTCAGTGTTTTTGAAGTTTAGGACTTTGAGCTTGCTATGATTGGACTGCACCTTGGCTTTTATCTCAAACCACACTGTGTGATGATCACTGCTGCTCACAGGGGCACCCACCCAGACATTCAACATGCTCTCACCGTTGGTGAGCACTAAATTCAGCATTGAGTTTTGCCTGGTTGGTTCCATCACCATTTGTTTAAGTGACGCATCTTGGAAAGCATCCACAATTGTTTTGCTTCTTGCCAGATTCACAGAAGGAGTACTCCAATCCACATCGGGTAGATTAAAGTCACCCAATATGATCACTTCCCCCTTTGTGGCTATCTTGGCAATATCTATAATCAATTCGTTATCTATTTCTTCGATTTGAGTCGGAGATCTGTAGACTACAACAGTATGGATGACAGCGCCATCTCCTCTTTCCAACACAATCCAGAGCGCTTCTTCTTTTCCCCATGCCCCCTGCATTACAGTAGCTTTAATATTGCTTTTTACATACAAGGCTACTCCTCCTCCTTTTTCACTTTCTCTGTCTCTTCTGAATAGATTATAGCCAGCTATGGCTATATCCCATTAATGCAATTCATTAAACCATGTTTCTGTAATGGCCACAATGTCCAAGTCCATTTCCACCATTAGGGCTTCCAAGTCTGGAACTTTGTTGGCTAAGCTTCGAGCATTTGTACTCATTGCTTTCCAGCATTTAGCAGGCTTGCATGTATTTTGCATTGATTTTGTTCTGCCCACTTCTTCCCACTTGTCGTTGATGTGTGGTTTAAAAGTGTGTCTGTTTCTGATGTTGTTCTGCTTTTGCCGGGAGTGACTTCCTGAACTAGTCCTTCCCCATCTGTCACCCCCTTTTTCTAGTTTAAATGCATATCCACATACTGCCTGAATTTTTCACTTAGGATTCTTTTCCCTGCAACAGAGAGATGTAGTCCATCAGTACAGTATAGTATCGTGTTGGTCCATCTGTTTCCCCAGTCGCCAATAAATCTGAATCATTCTCGTTCGCACCAGGTCTGGAGCCATGTATTAAAGCTGTTTATGCGATGCAGCCTTTCTGCCCCCTTACCATGAACAGGTAGAACTTCTGAGAATGCTACCGTGTTAACAATGGGCTTGAGTTTCTCTCCCAGAGTCTGGAAGTCCCTTTGAACTGCAGAGGCACTGTTTCTAGCCAGGTCATTTGTACCCAGGTGGATGACAACATCAATTTTGTAGTGCTCAATTTCTGCGCTAAGCACATCAACAATTTGGTTTGTATTCCTGCTGGCTGAAGAGCCTGGGAAGCATTTGACTATCTTCTCTCCTTTGAACTGTGTTCTCAAGTTGGTGCCTCTGATGATGGAATCTCCAATCTCCAATGATTTTTCTGGACATATCAGCGGCATTCGACTCAATCGACTATAAGATTATGCTAGCTAGACTTCACGAAAAAGGCATCCGTAACCAAGCCTGGAACTGGTGCAAATCTTACTTAGATGAACGATGGCAACAGGTCCGTACAGGCAACATTACATCTGAACCCTTCAAACAGAAACAGGGAGTACCTCAAGGCTCATCTCTATCTGCGCTGCTTTTTAATATATACATGCAGCCAATCTGCCAAATCACCAGAGATTTCGGTATATCTTGCCTATTATACGCAGATGACGTGCTAATATTCACACTGATCAACATATCAAATCCTGACTACTCTCCACTAATCAACTGTTTCAATGCAATAACCGACTGGCTTCTCAATCAGAACATGAGAATAAACTTCAAGAAAACCGAAGTACTCATAGCCACAAGAAACAAGCAATTTTCTCCGCCAACCACCCTCATAGTAAGAGATGCAGAACTCCCAATTAAGGCCTCCATAAAGTACCTCGGTGTCATTCTCGATCAACAACTCAATCTTAAAGAGCACATAAAGAACACAGTAAGGTCAATTTACTACAAACTAAAAACACTGCGCCACCTGAAACCAATGATGGAGACCAAGGACTACCGTACAGTTTTCCAAGCAATAGTCACACCGCATTTCGACTATGCGAATATCATCCTTCATGGCCTCCCCAAGAATACACTAAATCCACTTCAACTGGCGATGAAAGCGGCAGCCCGCATCTTATCTGGAGCTTCTATAAGAGATCATATAACACCAATACTGATCGATCTGCACTGGCTCCCGATAAACTGCAGAATAATATACAAAACCCTCCTCATCACATTCAAGGCTATTAATAAACTATCTCCTGCATCGATCTCAAAGCTCATCACCCACACACCAAACAACAGACCCAGGAGACTAGTAGCAGAAAACACACTAGTTACCCCTAGTATCTCCACAAAATGGACACAACAAACTACTAGCAGAGCTTTTGTGTCCTATGCTCCCAAGTGCTGGAACAAACTACCTCCAAACATCAGATCAATCAGGGATATCACCCAATTTAGAAAGTCCATCAAGCACTATTTATTCACTTTGCACTTCAGGCTACCATACACACAATAGAACCGGCTCCCGCCTCACTCAGATAACTCCTACACATAACAACAATCCAGAACAAAGAATCAAAATGTGAATACACTGTATTCTTGTCAAATATCAAATCTTGATGTAACCTATTCAATGTATATATAATTTGTATAATTATGTAGATAGTTACCCCAGTTCACACCCAGTTTAACTTCCCTGTTATCTGTAAACCTAGATCAGTCATGTATTGACAGGTATATTGTTGTTCAATGTAAACCGCACTGATGATGAATAGTGCGGTATATAAAAAATGTTAAATAAATAAATAAGTAGTAGTAGCTTTCTGTTTGGTGAGTTTTTCTTCATATTTGGTGCTTTAGCAGGAGATCTGTGAAGCCCGAGCCCACTGTGATCCATTTGTTCCTGGGATGTTTGATTCTTTGTGGGAACAGTGGTGGACTTTGTTCTGTTTGTATCCTAGAAGAGGTGTGTTTCATTGCAGTTAGTTCTTCCCTTAGTAGAGTCACTTCTTTATGCATGGCAGCTTGTTCTTCCCTTAGTAGAGTTAATTCTTTATGCATGGCAGCTGACTTGAGGCACATAGAACAAGCTCTTAGGTTCCAAATGATTCATCTCAGAATGAAAGCACCACAGTTATTGCACTGAATACACAACATGCTGATTAAGCAGTCCTAGAAGGAGAAGAAGAAGAAGAAAAGGTGGGCTTAACACCAAATTAAAAAGGATAGATGGCAATGTATGTGACCACTATATAGGCAATGCAGTCCCTTAGTGATGGCTAATCTGCAAGCACTGATAAACATCAGAAGTTAGGAGGGGTCAAAAAATATAGGAAAGAGTTTGAATTTTAACAATGCATTTGCATGGAAATTTTAGGAAAAATTGACCTCCCAACTGCTGGACACCAGGGCGAAGCAGTAGGAACTCCTTCCTCCTCTTCTGTGTTTCCCGTGTTAGATCAGGAAATACACATACTGCAAAACCTTTAAAGAGAATACATCTTTTATGAAAGAAAAATTTAAGAAACCAATCCCTATCCAAAGACAGGGAAAAGGTAACTAGCAAAGTAGAACGCAAACATGTTTCTGCATTAAATGTTTCCAGAACTGCAGAAACATTCAGTATATCTGCCAACTGAGCCCCTGGAATGCTCCCAGACCCAGAAGACCTGTGACCTGTGGGTGTATAATACAGTTTAGAAATCAAGAATTCCAAACACTTCAAGCAAATAGGATTTTTCTTAGGATTTCCTTAGCATTAACTATTGAAGATTTAGGAAAGTCAGTTGGCCTCAAATTTTAATAACGAGAAAAGTTCTCCAATTGTTCATTCTTGGCTCTCATAACATTCACATCTTTCTGAAAAGACTTAGCCTGATCTTCCACCCAACCAACCTTAGAGTGTAACTCAGTCACAGAGTTCTGCAAAGTTGAAATCTCCAGGGAGTGCAATTGAAGTAGATTTGAATTCTCTTGAGACTTACAACCAATGCATGCACCTGTGGGATCAAATTTTCACTAAGCTGAGCAATAGCAGTCCATATAGTTTCCAGGGTAAATACATCTGGTTGAACAAGGAAGAAGGTAGCCAAGGTTCCATCCACCTCAATACCAGCCTCAGTAGAACACAGTGCCATCAGGAAAGAGTGGGAATCGGTTTGCTGAAGAGCCAAACTTCCACCTGTGCATTGCATTGAGGCGCTGCTAGTCCAATGAACTGTAAGGGTTCAAAGCCACGCTGCCCTGAAGGTGTCCCTTTTACTGCAACCTGATCACCTGCAGCAGATTCTTCAATGCACGTCACTGATCCAGTGACAGTCTCTGACACCGAACTGCTCAATGAGCAAGCAAGCTCATGAGGGCAGCTAATGGGGCTCTGAGTCACTGGATTTTGACTTGGTTGCCGCAGTGCACACAAAAAGTAAGTGTCCAAAGGACCCATCAAAGAAATGGCAGAGGAGGCCACCGGGGCATTGAAAGGCTTTTTGCCTGTTTTGACTTTTCTCTTGCCCATGATGAAAAGCGTTACACACAGAACGCAAGCCTGTGGCCATCTTGGATCCTCTTCTTGTAACCCTACATAGGTATTTGTCGTAAGGAGTTATTTTCTACCAAGCTGGCCCATTGCTGACACAGCCAGTGTCAGTGAGGTCTCCAGTTTCAACTCAAACTGGAAGAAATGAAAGAATCAGGGGAAGGAGGGGAACATGGATCAATGAGGCAATTGTCTGTTAACCCAGCAAGATATATGCAATTGTCTGTTAACCCAGTAAAATATATGCAATTGTCTGTTAACCCAGTAAGATATATGCAATTGTCTGTTAACCCAGCAAGATATATGCAATTGTCTGTTAACCCAGTAAGATATATGCAATTGTCTGTTAACCCAGCAAGATATATGCAATTGTCTGTTAACCCAGTAAGATATATGCAGATACAGCTATCCCAGGATATATCTATTCAACATTCTGCTGCTCAACTAATTTTCCGCCAGCCTAGCCATGCCCACATTACTCCACTCCTCAAGTCACTTCACTGGCTCCCTATCCATTTCTGCATCCAGTTCAGACTTCTCCTCCTGACTTATAAATGCATTCACTCTGCTGCCCCTCAATACCTTTCATCTCTTATCTCTCCTTGCAACCCCTCTCAGGAACTTCGCTCTTCTAACAAACTACTTCTATCTAGGCCCTCCACTCACACTGCTAACTCCAGACTTCGTTCCTTTCACCTTGCAGCGCCGTACGCCTGGAACAACCTACCTGTGTCTATACGCCAGGCCCTCTTCAAATCCAGGCTGAAAACCTACCTCTTCACTGTCGCTTTCAGATCTTGACTTCTGTCTTTTGTCTTGTCTAGATTGTAAATGCCTTGTTTTGTGTTCTTGCCCTGAATAGACTGTTGTTCTGTGTTTTTGTTTTGCCTTGACTAGATTGTAAGCTCTGATGAGCAGGGACTGTCTCTTACATGTCTATACAGCGCTGCGTGCGACTGGTAGCGCTATATAAATGCTCAATAGTAGTAGTAGTAGTAATATTCTTGCTACCATAAAAGCAGTCAAGAAATCTGATGATACATTGCTCTTGACAGAACAGCTTTGAAGGACTTGGATAAGATTTTCAAATGCAGAGATGTATCACTGCATATAAAGATATGATTTGTTCAAGCCAAGTATTTTCAGTAATGTTATATGCAGGGGCGGCCCAAGGGGGGTGCGGGGCCATGTGCGGAGACTCGGTGCGGGGCCTCATTTGCATAAGTGGCCTTATTTGCATACATATTTGCATAATGTTACCAAACACTAACTTTTAGTAAACATGTCTCTTAATGAGTGTATGGATAAAGAAAGACTAAAAGATTTCTACATTACTATAATCCAGTGCCAACCGCCAGGCACATTAGGAACTACTACAAACGCTGCCCATTTAGAACCCATAGCAAACCCGCTGTATCCTGACAGCATTACCAGGACTCACAAAGCACCAGACCCTACCTATCAAAAGGAAACACTGCAAATATTAAACCAGTACATTTCAGAGAATACTGGGGAAAGAGAACAAGTGGCAATGTCAAATAGGAATTACATAAACAGAATACCTCAGCTCAGTTACACATGCAGAACATAGACCATCACCAAACAAGGAATCGCAATTTAGAAACAGGAAGGCAATAATTAAACTGGGAACCCCAAAAGCCAAACTTGGAATGTACAACAACACTGTAGAAATAAAACTATAAATCAATTTCCTCTTGTACCAAACAAAGCGCAGACGTTAATGATGCACATTTCCCAGAGCTTTCATATTCCAGTTAATAAATTCAAAATAAAGAGATATTTCTACCTTTTGTGCATTTTTTTTCAGTTGCAATTGCTCCAGCCACTTTCTTCTGGTTTCTTCATGTTTTCTGCTAACTCTCCATCGTCTGCTGTCCATTTGTCCTTTCTTCTCTCTTCTAGTTTTCTTTCCATCCTCTCTCTCTACATCTGCTTTAACATACTAATCTTTCTCCTTTTGCTCTTTCCTCATTCTTCTTTCATCCACACAAATTTTACCCCTCCATCCTCAATCCCCACTTACTCTCCCAATACCCGGCCAATTGTAGATTTTTCATCCCTCCCACACAAAATATTTTTCCCCTCTCCATTTTACTCTCCCAGCCCCATCCCATTCTAATCCTCCCCCAACATCAGCTCCCTTCTAGTTCCAGTCTCACTCAGCATCCATTCCCTTCTAGTCCCTGCATCAGCCCATTTCCAGTCCTAGCCCCCCATCAACCCATTTCCAGTCCTAGCTCCCCCATCCATTTTCAGTCTGAGTCCCTTCATCAGCTCATTTCCAATCCTAGCCCCCCATCAGCCCATTTCTAGTCATTTCCTAGCCCCACCATCAGCCCATGTCAAATCCTAGCTCCCCTCCACTCAGCCCAATTCCAGTCCAAGCCCCCCAAGGAGCCAACTTCCAGTTCTAGCCCCTCCGGGAGGCCAGTTCAATTGATGCCCCCACCACAGCCCAGGTCCAATCTTAGCTCCCCCCAACAGCCCATTTCCAGTCCTATCCTAGCTGCTCCATCAGCCCATTTTCAGTCCTAGCTCCCTTCCCTCACAGCCCATTTCCATTCCAAGCTCCCTCCCCATCAGTTATTTGCAGTTCAAGCCTCCCCGTCCACTCAGTCCATTTCCAGTCATAGCAATCCCCCAACCCATTACCAGTCCTAGCCCCCCATCAACCCATTTTCAGTTTAAGCCCCCCCTATAACCCATTACCAGTCCTAACCCCCCCATCAGCCCACTTCCAGTCTTAACCCCATCAGCCCATTTCCAGTCAGCCCCCCATAGCCCATTGCCAGTCCTAACCCCCCCCATCAGCCCACAGTCCATTACCAGTCCTAACCACATCAGCCCACCTCAAGTCCTAACCCCTCCCCATCAGCCCATTTCCTGTCCTAGCGCCCCCATAGCCCATTAGCAGTCCTAACCCCCCCATAGCCCATTAGCAATCCTAACCCCCCATCACCCTATTTCCAGACAGCCCCCATCAGCCCACAGCCCATTACCAGTCTTAACCACCCCCCCCAGCCCATTTCCAGTACTAACCCCAATCACGCCTTTTCCAGTGAGCCTCCATGAACCCCCAGCCCATTTCCAGTCCTAACCCCCCCCCAGCCCATTTCCAGACAGCCTCCATCAGCCCCCAGCCCATTACCAGTCTCAACCCCCCCCAGCCCATTTCCAGTCCTACCCCCCCAGACCATTTCCAGTCCTAAACCCCCTCACCCCATTTCCAGACAGCCTCCATCAGCCCCCAGCCCATTACCAGTCTCAACCCCCCCCAGCCCATTTCCAGTCCTACCCCACCAGACCATTTCCTGTCCTAACCCCCCTCACCCCATTTCCAGACAGCCTCCATCAGCCCCCAGCCCATTACCAGTCTTAACCCCCCCCAGCCCATTTCCAGTCCTACCCCCCCAGACCATTTCCAGTCAGCCTCCATCAGCCCCAGCCCATTAGCAGTCTTAACCCCCCCTAGCCCATTTCCAGTCCTAACACCCCCCCCCAGCCCATTTCCAGTCCTAACACCCCCCCCCCGCCCCTTTCCAGTACTAACACCCCCCCCCAGCCCATTTCCAGTCCTAACCCCCCATCACCCCATTTCCAGACAGCCTCCATCAGCCCCCCAGCCCATTACCAGTCTTAACCACCCCCCCCTCCCCTTCCCTTCCCTTCTGGAAAATTAAAAAAAAAAAACCTGGCTCTAGCTGCTGCCGCTGCCGCGTCCGTCGCAGCAGCGGCAGAATGGAGTGTCCCGCGGGGCCCCCTCTCCTCATTGAGCCCTCTGCAAGGGCTTTCAGATTCGCGAAGGGAGAGTGCTCCCTCGCGTCTCTGTAAAGCCCGCAGGGGCTAATGGGAAATTTCCCATCAGCCCCTCGCGTCTAAAGGGGCAGATGGGAAATTTCCCATTAGCCCCTGCGGGCTTTACAGAGACGCGAGGGAGCACTCTCCCTTCGCGAATCTGAAAGCCCTTGCAGAGGGCTCAACGAGGAGAAGGGGCCCCGCGGGACACTCCATTCTGCCGCTGCTGCGACAGACGCGGCAGCGGCAGCAGCCAGAGACAGGTTTTTTTTTAAAATGTAATTTTTAAAAAAAAAGCAGAATGTTCTTTGCGCGGGGCCCCCTGAAACGCGGGGCCCTGTGCAAAAAACATTCTTGCTCAATGGACGGGCCGGCCCTGGTTATATGATGTGAAAGTTGGACAGTGAAAAAGAAAGACAGTGAAGAAAATTGATGCCTTCAAATTATGGTGCTGGTAACGAATACTATGTATACCATAGACTGCCTGGGGAACAAATCAAATCAGTCCCAGAGGAGATCAAACCTAAGCTTTCCTTAAAGCTCAAATGGAAGATTTCAATTTTCATACTTTGGATACATCATGCGAAGAGAAAGATCATTAGAGAAAGACATTATGCTTGGCAAGATTGAAGGTCAGCACAAAAGAGGAAGACTGGAAATGCAATGGGTCTATACAATAACAACAGCTATGGATGCCACTCTGTCAACAATTAGCCACCTGACTGAAGACCAAACACAGTTTAGGACAACTATCCACGGGGTTGCCATGAGTTGACATTGGCTCAACGGCACTCAAAAATAACAACTGTAGGGACAAAGGAATCCTTGGGAACCATCCTGTAAGCAAAGACATTTTAGTGAGTGAGTGGTATGAGAGGGTTGGAGGAGAGCCTATCTGCTAAGTGAGAAGATAAAATGAATCTTGTTTTTTTTTCCAAATGAAATCAAGTACCTACTTCATTGTAATTATTCTGTGGCTTGCATTCTCTGGTCTATTCTGATGGTACTATGATCATCCAGGAGAAAGAGATCATTCAGGAGGGCCTGGACCCCAGGAAGGAAGCACCCAAATCCATGAAAGAGCATTCCTGCGCGTTTCCTATCATACTGGACTTTTTCAACAGGAAGACCTCAGGCACTAAGTCTGTGCAAGAGCCAGTACATCATTACCTCACTGTAGTCAGGCATACAGTATGCCCTGGGATGTCCTCAGCCGAGCATAGGATTATTCAGAACAGCACAGAGATTGGACAGTGGGCTTTGGATGTTCACTGGAAGACGCTGGCAACTGCCATGGAAGTAGACATGTTCAGAGCTACAACCTTGGCCAAGGAGTCTAAGAAGGTAGGAAAACCAGAGGATCAGAAGATTTGGGTATGAAGGGAAGAGGTCTTCAACTGTTCAATTGATGGTGATTCTCTCATTAAGCTTAAATCTATTATGAAAAGGAGTCAGAAGTTTTTAGAGGCTTGCTATGATGCTGTTGCTGCTAAAGTAGGAACAACCCCCACCCTAACATTGTTGTTGGTTGGAGCAGGTGGAGGCCTGGGAAGAATCAAAAAAGTCTAAAGATCCCTGGATGGATCCTTTCAAGAGACCTACTCACCTGAAGGCTGGAATCTCATTAAGGCCAGGCATGCATGATTATCTACAGTTGGCTACTGAAAATGACTATGACTCTCTTACTAGTGGGTACAATTGTGGTCAAGAAACATTTGGAGGCTGTGATCACTGCCAAGGTTGTGCAAACAAATATTAATGAAGGGTGCCATTAATCCTGTCCAGGTCATACTTTTTTTTTCTCAGAAATTACTACGTCTATATTGCACAGGCATCTTTTTTTTGTTGTATACCTTCGAACATACTATTAAAATATTATGACGGCATATAATTGGAATGTTTCCAATTATTTCTCAAGGTATTGTACACAACATACCTAAAATGCAAGGGTGCCAATAATGTTGACCACAACCGTATGTTGGTTCACAATCCAGGAAAAGTACTGCTAATAATAGCAAACCTCATTTTAATTCCAGAGGGAAAGGATTTCCTTAATGCCAATACCCCACCAGAGTTTTGGAACGGCTCCTGGTGTGCTCCGGGCAGCATGGGTCAAGAGAAACTACCCAAGTGAGCTAGGGATTAGCACCTGGTAAGAAAGAATGTGAAAGATAACTTTGTTCTACAGTATCCATGATTGCCACTAAATCTAATGTATTTTGTGGAGACAGAGGTTGAGTTGGTGCAACAGAAGCTGCTGCAAAAGATGTATCAGGACAAGTTCTTTAAGGTTTATCCCGAAAGTCATCCTTGGTGCAGGATACTTTAAAGACTTACACCACCATGTGGAACTGGGGAAAAAGCATATACATGCTTGAAATGAGGGTTGGCTACAAAGATAGGACTTGGATGGTTTACTAGGTGATGTAACCTCATCTAGGCTGGTATAGCCCAATGAGTGAGGAAGATGAAGATGGCAAGACTGAATGGACACCAGTTTAAAGAAGGGACTATATTTTTCTCTTTCATAGTTGTGGTTTGTCTGTGCTTTGTTGCAGGAGGGTCACATTTCCTGAAAGCAGCAGACTGCAGATAGTATCCCTCTCCAGAGAGCATAGATGGAGTGAATCATATCATCCTGATTTAATAAGGATTATAATTGTTGGCAACATGGTCATGGTAGAGGAATTGTTAACACCTTATGGTGAAGAAGATAATGTATCACCATGAATCATTTAAGTACGCTGTTGTATTTCTACATCAGGGGTTCTCAACCCAGTCCTCGGGATACACCTAGCCGGTCAGGTTTTCAGGATAACCACAATGAATATGCATGAGAGAAATTTGCAAGCACTGCCTCCAGTGCATACAACTTCATGCATATTCATTGTAGTTATCATGAAAATCTGACTGGCTAGGTGTGTCCTGAGGACTGAATTGAGAACCCCTGTTTTATTCTATGTATTGAACTTTATTATCAGGGGAACGCCTGGTAAAATACCAGCAATGTCCACTTGATGGAGATGTTGTGCATTTTCCTGGTAAAAGGAAGAGGAATTGCTCTGTAATTATGATTAGCTTATCCAAAGTCAAGCTATCTATTCTGACCTATAGAGGATGTTTAAGTGGAATGGAGGAGTTCAGGATTCTAATTTTAGTTCTAAGTTCTCTCTAACTGAGATTTTCTTTGAGGATTTCAGTTTAGAAATTGAAAAATGTTTCAGTAAGTTATCTTTCCTCATTTTTCAATTTTGTTGTGGGGGTAGTCTGTGACCTGGGGATCACTAGCATTTTTTTTTATCCCCTGCTGGACAAGTCAGGGGTTGGATATATACACTGGACACAGCATAATCATAATAAATGCTTTTCCATGAGAGTATGGAAGGGAGCCCATTGGAGGAACTGGGAGGTAACCTGCTTTGAGAGTGTAAAGGCTAGTGCTTTTGGAGGGAACTTATTTTTTTGGATGCCCTTATCCAACCACATTGGCAACTTTACCTAGGTGGAAGATTTAAGGAATGAAGGGCCTTCCATTCCTAAACATGGGTGTTGGTGTCTGGAAGTAGCTTTCACATCCAGTGAAGTGTTGCTACAGGTAAACTGTGAAGGCCACAGTCCTAAGGGGTTTGTTTCTACCAAGCTGGTCCAATTGCTAACATAGTTGATGCTAGTGAAGTCTGCAATTTTAACTCAAGCTGGAGGCAAATGAATGAGCCAGGAGCAGATGGAGAAGAGCAGGAGTCCATGAGGATCCTATCAACCAGTAAGATATCTGCAGATACCCCAGGATATATCCTGCTACTGCAGGACAAAAGATTCCTTGGGCACCATCCTGTGAGTGAGTGGTGTAAGAAGCTGATAAAGTGGCAATCTGCTAAGAGTTACATTTATTTCCCAATTGAAATTGGGTGCCTATGTCATTGTAAATATGCTGTGGAAGATTGACAGATGAATTGTTTGAGACTGTTAACCAAGGCTGCCCCAACCATTAGGCAAGTCTAGGCGACTGCCTAGTTCAGACGCTTCCGAGGGCAGCCAAGAGCAGCAACAATCAAAGCAAAACAATAGATCCTGACATCCCCACAAAACCCACAAACTCAAAGAGCCATCAGCGCACACATATAGACAAAGCCGCTGCACACTGGGCAGAGGGTTTTAACATGTTATTCACGATGATACCTAAATCTTTTTCCTGGGTGGTGGTTCCCAATGTGGAACCTTGCATCGTGTAACCATAATTTGGGTTGTTCTTTCCTAGGTGCATAACTTTGCACTTGTTCACATTAAATTTCATCTGCCATTTGGATGCCCAGTCTTCCAATTTATCAAGATCCTCTTGCAATTTTCCACAGTCCTCATGGGTTTTAACAACTTTAAATAGTTTTGTGTCATCTGCAAATTTGATAACCTTACTCGTTATTCCCTTTTCCAGGTCATTTATGAATATGTCAAAAAGCAGCGGACCCAGCACAGATCCCTGGGGGATTCCACTATTCACCTTTCTCCATTGGGAAAATTGGTCATTTAGCCCTACCCTCTGCTTTCTATCTTTTAACCAGTTCCTGATCCACAATAGTACACTGCCTCTTATCCCATGACTTTTTAGTTTTGCCAAAAGTCTCTGATGAGAGACCTTGTCAAAGGCTTTCTGAAAGTTCAGATACACTATATCAACCAACTCACCTTTGTATACCTTGTCACAAGCACAACGCCATAACCACTAGTCTTCTAGTTGTTGAGGGTGTGGTGGTTGAGAACCTTCTTCTATCAGCTGTAACATTTATGCTTTAAGTAGAAGGATTGTAGTCGTGTTAAACCAAGGGTAAGGCTTATGACAGAAAAAGAATTTATTTTGAGCACAATAGAACAGATCAGGTTCCTGGTACCATTTACAGAATTTTAAATTATAGGATTTTTGCTTAAGGTTCAGCAGGTTGGTGGCAAAACAAACAGAACTCAATATTGGCTTTTAAAGTCCTCTTCACTGCAGAAGCTAGCCTTTTCACATATAACCAGATGCCACTTTTCTTATTGTCCTTTGTCAATCAGAGCAATAGAAAAACAAACTTTACTTCTTCTATGACAAATTTATCTTCACTCAGCCATAATTTTCTCTAGGCTGTACTTCCAGGTGACGAACCAAACTTAGGTTATGAAATAAGTATTCACAGTGTCCTCAAGACTCTTATAGCAGGCTTTTCTTATAAAAGAAAGGAGCAAAGCACAAACTCTTCTAGCAGCTAATTAACTCTTTTTCCGTTGTAGAGTTTCAACACAGCTGACACAGAAGCATGAATCACAGCCTTACTTCATTAGCTTATGCTGCAGTAAATTCCTCCTTTCAAAACACACAGGAATTTACTTTCTCACTGCTTAGCTCTGAGGTTATTTCAGCAAGAGGAACAATTCTTTCCAGGCTGGCCTTTCTTCAGACACTTTAAGTCTAGAGCTTGGCATAAAGAACAATCCATCAACATATCTTCTTCGGCCCCTAGCTCTGACATTGGTTCACCCAATTCCATAGGTTCTGACTCACCCACTTGATTGGAGTGCCCTGCTGACAACCTCTCTGGTGGCCTGAAAGCTTCTCTCCTTCCTGGCTCCCACCTTTGTTGCAAACGTGATTCAGGGAAATCACCTTTCTCAGCAATGGGTAGCTCAGCCTGTCTCCAGAAGTTAGCACCTGCTCTGGCTTCTCCAGTATTCCATCGTTCTTGCTGCTCTGAATTCTGTCCTCTGCTGCTTCCTCTGCTCCTTCTGCAATCACTCCTCTTCCAGCTCCTACTCCTACTGCTACTCCATAATTTAACCAAGGTTTATACTCACTGGAATCCAACCCCACCTCTTTCTCTCCCAGGTGTTTGTAATCCCCCTGCCTTCTGACATCAGGATAATCAGTGCAATTATTAGAGTGAGGGTTTTTGTCCTCGTGCTTGCAATCTATCCTTCTTACACTGTCAAGCATTTCCTGGAACTTGTTCCAGCTGGGTTTTTTCTGCCTTTGAACTGTGGCTCTGGCCTTTTGACCCTGCACACCTAACAGAGGCCCCTTGATTAAGGTGAATTCCTTATGCTGTTCACCTCCCCCATGCTCAAAATGGTTGACATTGCCACATACCCCCCTGCTTAAAATATTACTGGCTATTGGAGGAGATTGGGGTTCCTCCAAACAGTCTGTAATTCGGGATAAGGCATCCGCATTCTGATATGGCCCTCTCGCCCGATGCTCTACTTTAGATAGATTGGCAACTGCTGACCTTTCCTGCCAGGGCCTAAGCACATTTATATGATAGACATGTCTGCGTCGCCTACCACTCTCCACCTCATAGGTAACTGGGCCTACCTGTCTAACCACTTTCCATGGTCCCTTCCACTGGGCCTCAAATTTCGGTGTAGCACCCGCTACCATGACTAGGACTTTCTCCCCCTGGACTAACTGGCAAGGTTTTGCCCTCTGGTCATGCCACTCTTTTTGGCAATTTTGACTGGCTTGTAGATTTTCTTCAGCAGCCCGGGAAGTCCTATTTAATCGCCCCCTTAAATCCCGTAGAAAGTGAGGGACTCCCATAACCTCCCTCTCTGGCTCTATCCACTGCTCCCTTAATATGTGAAGGATTCCCCGAGGTATCCAGCCATACATTACTTTGTAGGGAGACACCCCCAAAGAAGCTTGTGTCCGCTCCCTACAGGCGTACAGCACGAAAGGTAGCAACACATCCCATTCTGTCACATTCCCATCTAATCCCCGCCTTAGCATCTGTTTTAGTGTTTGATTAAACCTCTCTACCAGACCATTAGACTGGGGGTGATAGGCAGCTGTTTTCACATGCTGTATCCCAAAAGCGTCCCAAACCTGGGCCAAATATTTGGACATAAAGTTAGTCCCTCTATCTGTTAACACCTCCCTAGGAAAACCTACCTCACAAAACAGTTTCACTACTTCTAAGGCTTGTAGCTTTTTCAGAAACTTTACAATATCGCAATACAAACTTCTGTTTATTCTGGAGATCTCCTCCCGGGGGTTTTTCAATCCGTTTTCTGGGATTCCCAAACAAAGGGCCAGGGACCACTGCTACCATTCCCCCTGCCTGTTGCTCAAGGCCTTTTACTAACCTTTTCTTGAATTGGGGCCAATCCCTTCCTAGAACTAGGTCGTGGGGAAGCTTTGGTACCACAGCCACAGGAATGCTCTTCTGTACCCCTAATCCCTTTATCACCAGTGTATACACGGGGTAACAAGAAGCAGCCCCATGGATGCAACGGATCTGAACATGACCTTCAGGTCTCCTCTGACTATTCTTTGCTTGAGCCTCAATGGCCCGCCAAAGTCTCCGAGATATCATACTTTGGTCAGCACCAGAATCAAGTAAAGCATTGGTAGGGATCCCCTGTATATTCACACTCAGAAAAAATCCCTCTTCCAGAGGTTTCACACTTGTACCAACCAACCCAGTACGAGCCTTACATGCTCTCTGTAAGTGTCCTAATTCTCCACAATGAAAACATTTCTTTTGGGACCACTTTTCTTTCTGAGCAGTCATATAAGTTTTCACACATCCTGTTTTATTTCCTTGTTTCATTTCTGATATACCAAAACTGGCTTCAGCCTTCACCTTAGGAGCGCCCCCTCTTGGCTGACGCGCTAACTCAGCTTCTATGTAACGTTCAGTCACCAGAGTTGCCTCCTCTGTGGTTTGGCAGTTTTGTTGGATCAGAAATGATTCGATTTCTCTTGGCACTGCTGCCATAAACTGCTCTAATACAATCATATCTAGAATCATATCTATATCTTTCTCTCCTGGGGTTAGCCACTTTAATGCTAGGCCCCATATCCTTTGGCTTAATGCCTTTGGAGTCTCTCCAGCTTTAAGAGCTGTGGCTCTGAACATTCGATGATAGACACTTTTAGTCAATCCCAAATGATCTCTAATAGCCATTTTTACAGTCTCATAGTCCAGGGCTTGGGCAGCTGGAATAGCCCTGTATGCAGCCAGTGCTTCCCCTGTTGAAGAGGTCGCTAAGCGCACTGTCCACTGGCTAGCTGGCCATCTCATAGCTTGCGCTACCCTTTCAAATGATTCTAGAAAGTCATCAATATCATCCTCTAATGAAAGTTTGCCAAAATTAAAGGCCCCACTTGTGAGTGGGCCTACCAGACTGTCCATTGGAAGTGATGATGGTCCTGCTGGTACCGGCTCTCCTTCACTTTCCTGCCTTTGTGAAGCAACCAGGGCAGCCACTAAGTCCAAGACCGGTTTCTGCTGCTCCCTGATAGCTGCAGCTGCACTCTCTTGGGCTTGCTGTGCCAATTCTTGCTGGCGCTGTAACTGCGCTGCCATCCACTGAAATAATTCTTTAGACTCCATCTTCAAGGATTTCCTGAAAGAAAAACAGAAGGAACCAAGGGCGGCACCACTCAACAGCCTCCTTGTCCCTTTTGACTCAAAAGCATTTACTTTTCTCTTTTACTTTTATCCTGAGCCAACCCCACATGGGTACGCTTTACCTGACTCAGGTGTTGACTCCTGCTTTCAAAGGGTGTCTTTATGAAGATCCAATCTGGACTGCTCTGCCATCTGCTGACTCCAGCCGTGAACTCCACATGAAGTTTTTCAACAGCCTTCCGTGCTGTGCACACCTTCCACTAGCCGTCCGTGCTGTGCACACCTTCCACCAGCCGTCCGTGCCGTGTACACCTTCCACAGTCATCCATGCCGTGTACACCTTCCACAGCTGTCCATGCCGTGTACACCTTCAACAGCTGTCCATGCCGTGTACACCTTCAACAGCTGTCCATGCTGTGTACAACTTTCAACAGCCTTGTTGCAATAGCCTTTTGTAAATCCTGAATGGCACAATCCAAACAACTACGCCACTGTCACAAGCATAACGCTATAACCACTAGTCTTCTAGTTGTTGAGGGCGTGGTGGTTGAGAACCTTCTTCTATCAGCTGTAACATTTATGCTTTAAGTAGAAAGATTGTAGTCGTGTTAAACCAAGGGTAAGGCTTATGACAGAAAAAGAATTTATTTTGAACACAATAGAACAGATCAGGTTCCTGGTACCATTTACAGAATTTTAAATTATAGGATTTTTGCTTAAGGTTCAGCAGGTTGGTGGCAAAACAAACAGAACTCAATATTGGCTTTTAAAGTCCTCTTCACTGCAGAAGCTTAGCCTTTTCACATATAGCAAGATGCCACTTTTCTTATTGTCCTTTGTCAATCAGAGCAATAGAAAAACAAACTTTACTTCTTCTATGGCAAATTTATCTTCACTCAGCCATAATTTTCTCTAGGCTGTACTTCCAGGTGAAGAACCAAACTTAGGTTATGAAATAAGCATTCACAGTGTCCTCAAGACTCTTATAGCAGGCTTTTCTTATAAAAGACAGGAGCAAAGCACAAACTCTTCTAGCAGCTAATTAACTCTTTCTCCATTGTAGAGTCTCAACGTAGCTGACACAGAAGCATGAATCACAGCCTTACTTTATTAGCTTATGCTGCAGTAAATTCCTCCTTTCAAAACACACAGGAATTTACTTTCTCACTGCTTAGCTCTGAGGTTATTTCAGCAAGAGGAACAATTCTTTCCAGGCTGGCCTTTCTTCAGACACTTTAAGTCTAGAGCTTGGCATAAAGAACAATCCATCAACATATCTTCTTCGGCCCCTAGCTCTGACATTGGTTCACCCAATTCCATAGGTTCTGACTCACCCACTTGATTGGAGTGCCCTGCTGACAACCTCTCTGGTGACCTGAAAGCTTCTCTCCTTCCTGGCTCCCACCTTTGTTGCAAACGTGATTCAGGGAAATCAACTCTCTCAGCAATGGGTAGCTCAGCCTGTCTCCAGAGGTTAGCACCTGCTCTGGCTTCTCCAGCATTCCATCGTCCTTGCTGCTCTGAAGTTTGTCCTCTGCTGCTTCCTCTGCTCATTCTGCAATCACTCCTCTTCCAGCTCCTACTTCTACTGCTACTCCATAATTTAACCAAGGTTTATACTCACTGGGATCCAACCCCACCTCTTTCTCTCCCAGGTGTTTATAATCCCCCTGCCTTCTGACATCAGGATAATCAGTGCAATTATTAGAGTGAGGGTTTTTGTCCTCATGCTTGCAATCTATCCTTCTTACACTGTCAAGCATTTCCTGGAACTTGTTCCAGCTGGGTTTTTTCTGCCTTTGAACTGTGGCTCTGGCCTTTTGACCCTGCACACCTAACAGAGGCCCCTTGATTAAGGTGAATTTCTTATGTTGTTTATTCACACCTTCAAAAAAATATAACAGATTAGTAAGACAAGACCTTCCTTGGCTAAAGCCATGTTGGCTGTCTCTCATTAAGCCATGACTATCTACGTATTTAGTAATTTTGTTCTTTATGATAGTTTCTACCATTTTTCCTGGTACTGACATCAGGCTCACTGGTCTGTAGTTTCCTGGATCACCTGGAACCCTTTTTAAAAATTGGCATTACTGTACATTGACCATCCTCCAATCTTCAGGTATTACATATGTTTTTAATGATAGTTCACAGATTACTACTAGCAGGTCTGCAATCTCATATTTCAGTTCTTACAACACTCTTGGATGCATACCATCCAGTCCTGGTGATTTTCTACTCTTCAGTTTATCAAATAGTTTATTTATTTAGACAGTTTTGTATACCGCCTTATCCTTCAATCAAAGTGGTCACAACACAATTGGGGGATACATTTAACACGAGAGGTTATGAGACACATACACTAATACTTACAGGGAACATGGGCAATGAAGGGTTAAGTGGCTTGCCCAAGACCACAAGGAGCACCTGTGGGACTAGAAACCCCAGTCCTTCCGGCCCAAGGTTGCTGTCCTCTAGTGGTATTTGAACCCCTGACCTTCCAGCCTGAGGTAACTTGCCCCTTCCACTAGGCCACTCCTCCCTGCATGCATTAATAGTTGTAATACATCTTCCCGGTGAATTGATATTTCTTTCAGTTCTTCCACGGTATCACCTTTAAATACCACTTCAGTCATGGGTAACATCCCTACATTTTTCTCAGTAAAGACCGAAGCAAAGAATTCATTCAGTCTCTCCGCTATGGCCTTGTCCCCTCTTAGTACCTCTTTTACCCCTCTATCATCCAATGGTCCAACTGACTCTCTCACAGGTTTTTTTATGAAAAGTCTTTATTACACGTTTTTGCTTCCACAGCAAGCTTCTTCTCGAATTCTTTCTTTGCCTGCCTTATCAATGCCTTGCCAGTGCTTGTGCTGTTTCCAGTTTTCATCATTTGGCTCTTTTTCCCATTTCCTGAAAGATGCTTTTTTGGCAACAGCCTCAACCCTGCAACTCCATATCTCTAGTCCCATGGCCACTCTTTGTGGCCTTGGGCAAGCCACTTAACCCTCCATTGCCTCAGGTACACTTAGATCGTGAGCCCTTTGGGGACAAGGGAATAACAAGTACCTGTTAGTATACATGTAAACTGCACTGATTCTAAAGAGTGCGGTATAAAAAGTAAATAAATAAATAGTCACGGATTACCTTACTCAACCCTCCTACCTCTCCAGACAGCGCTCCACACAACAGCCCAAATTATCCCAGGAGCATCAAGATACGATCACATCACCCCCATCCTCTACCAACTCCACTGGCTCCCCCTACAGCATAGAATACAATACAAAATCCTCCTGATGATATTGAAGACTCTCAACAACCTATCATCCCCATATTTACAAACACTGATTAATATTCCTCAGACCAACAGACCCCAAGACACTCCACCATGAACCTCATAGCCACCTCCCCCCCCCACAAAAACAAGAAGCACCCAACAAGCATGTACCAGAGCCTTTGAACTCTATGCTTCTACCATATGGAATTCTCTCCCTAACCCTATAAGGAACACCAAAAGCCTCCTCACATTCCGCAAACTCCTCAAAGCCCACTTATTCACCCTCCACTTTGGCACCCCCCCCCCATCTAACCCCCCTTACCATTTCAGACTTGTTCTACCAACCAACCTATCCTGCCCCCCATCCAAGATAGCTATGGGCCCAATTCTGTAAGGCAAATAGCAGGGCTGTATGTCCCAGTGGGACATGCAGTCCTGCTATCCATCTGTCCCGTATTCAGCAAAGCGACCTCCCTACATGTATACAGCCTCAGTGCGGGGAGATCGGGATGGGGCTGGCAGGAGGGGGAAGAGTCAGTGGAGCGGGAGTGGGCCAGGCTTCCAGATGTATGGGAATGATTCAGGTCATGGCCCTGTACGTCCACTGACTGCCATCAGGATGTGGTGTTTATACCACCTTGGAGGTGGTATAAGCCCCGGAGGCTGCAGGGAGCGACCCTCTCAACCCCACTACATGGCCAGCAGAGGGGCAGGTGAGTCCCAGCCGCTTGATCTGGGTCCTGGCTGCCTCCGCTGTGGATTGGGCAGCAGGGAAACATGGGTCGGTGCTGCGGCGGGCTGGCCATGAAGCGGGGAGGACGTTTCCCGCAGGGTTGCAGGGGCACGCCAGGCAGTCTCAGTGCCAGATCCTGCACCCACGAGAATGTCTAGCTCCCGCAGTGTAGAATCAGGTGCTAACAGAGCCATCCTGTTCGGGGCCATCCAGAAGTCCCCCTTCCGGCATCAGGCTCCACGTATGTAAGTTAAGGATGCATTGTCCTAGTTAAACTGTTAATGTAAATCGTTATAGTTCTCTGGAAACATTGTTTAAACCTGTTCTATGTACATCGCTGCGATCTGGTGAAAAGCAGTATAAAAGTCAAATAAATAAATAAAATAAATCTTGCTGGTCACTGTGCCTATTGTTATGTCTTCTGTTGCCATTGTTGAGACTTGTAGTCGATCCAGCTTTGTGACACAAAGGTGAGCATAACGAACTTGAGAAAACTCTGTCACGACAGAGAAGATAGCATGAAAGACCAGATTACATTAATGGACGTTTTCTCCACTAACCAGGATATAGTAGACAGATAATAAAGCATGCCCCTTCTTAGTGGGAGAAAATGTATTTAGAAACAATGAAGTACACTAGGGAAAAATGACTTAAAGATGGACGTAACAATGAAATGAAGCTTCAATTTGGTAAATTGGCAAATTATATATAAAGGGTTTATGCTTAAATGAGTAGAAACAAGCACTTTGCAGTCAAGCGCTGGAAGAATTTGTGAGCCTTTTTTTTCTCATTATTATTTGTTTGCTAATTTGTCTCGGTCCCATGATCAGGCTTTGAACCATTTCACCACTAAGCTTTCTTAGCATGTTTGTGTCAGTCGGTCAGCCAGGGGCGGCTCTATAATGAGGTGGAGTGAGGTATAAAAAGTAAATAAATAAAGCGGCAAACCTTTGGGGGAGGCAAAAAAATGCCCCCAACACAGCCTCCTTACTGCCTTTAAAGTTAAAAGTAAAAAACCACGGTGGACAAGCTGCTGCCGCTGCTTCTCGGCAGTGGCAGATTCACCGCCCGCCGCCCCAGCCAATGCCCTGGGAGGCTCTGCACTTCCATGACCGGCCCAAAGCCCGGCCCAGCATTTCCCTTCTTTCCCGTGGCTCTGTTAAAGTTGAGCCTGGCAGCGTGCTGAGGATAAATGAGCACATTTCCTGTCTTGCACAAGACAGGAAATGCTCCCGACACTCAGCACGCTGCTGGCCTCAACTTTAACAGAGTCACAGGAAAGAAGGTAAACGCTGTTCTTTCCGTGGCTTTGCAGAGCTGGGGTGCCGGGCTTTGGGCAGGCCAGGCAAATGCGGGGCCTCCCAGGGGGGGGGGCTAGGACTGGAAATGGGCTAATCTCAGTGCGGGTTAGGGTTGGTAATGGACTGATGGTGGGGCTGGTACTGGAAATGGGCTGATCGGGGGGGGGCTAGGAGTGTTAATGGGCTGATGGGGGGCTAGGATTGGAAATGGAGATCAGGGGGGCTAGGACTGGAAATGGGCTGATTATGGGATGCTAGCACTGGTAATGGGCTGAAGGGGGACTAGCACTGGAAATGGGCAGATCGGGAGGCTATGACTGGTACTGGGCTAATTAGGGGAGGCTAGGACTGGTAATGGGCTGAGGGGGGGTTAGGAATGGAAATGGGCAGATTGGGAGGCTAGGACTGGTAATGGGCTGATCGGGGGCTAGGACTGGAAATGGGCTGATTAGTGGAGGCTAGGACTGGTAATGGGATGATGGGGGGACTAGGATTGGTATTGGGATGATGGGGGGCTAGGACTGGTAATGCACAAATTAGGGGAGGTTAGCACTGGTAATAGGCTGGGGGGGACTAGCACTGGAAATGGGCAGATCAGGGGGGCTAGGACTGGTAATGGACTAATTAGGGGAGGCTAGCACTGGTAATGGGCTGAGGGGGAACTAGCACTGGAAATGGGCAGATCAGGGGGGCTAAGATAGTAATGGGCTGATTAGGGGAGACTAGGACTGGTAATGGGCTGATCGAGGGGGCTAGGACTGGTAATGGGCTGATTAAGGGAGACTAGGACTGGTAATGGGCTGATCGAGGGGGCTAGGACTGGTAATGGGCTAATTAGGGGAGTCTAGCAGTGGTAATGGGCTGAGGGGATCTAGCACTGGAAATGGGCAGATTGTAGGGGGCTAGGACTGGTAATGGGATAATCGAGGAGGCTAGAATTGGAAATGGGCTGATCGGGGGGGGCTAGGAATGGAAATGGGCTGATTAGGAGGACTAGCACCGTCAATGGGCCGGGCGGGGACCAGCAATGGAAATGAGCAGAATGGGGGGGGGGGCTTGGACTGGTAATCAGCTGATTAGTGGAGCCTAGGACTGATAATGGGCTGATCCGGGGGGTTAGGACTGGTATGGGCCTGATGGGGGGGCTAGCACTGGAAATGGGCTGATTGGGGGCCTAGGACTGGAAATGGGCTGATTGTGGGGGCTAGAACTAGAAATGGGCTGATTGCGGGGGCTAGGACTGGTAATGGGCTTATCAGGGGGGGTTAGGGCTGGTAATGCGCTGATGGATGTCAAGCACTGAAAATGGGCTGAATGGGGGGGCTAGGACTGAAAATGGACTGATGGGGGGGCTAGGACTGGAATGGGCTGATGGGGAGACTAGGAATGGAAATGGGCTGATGGGGGGGGGGGAGGAGAGAGCTGTTGGCCCTGGAAGAAGACTGGGGGCTAGAACTGGAAATGGCCTGATGGCAGGGTGGGGAGAATAGAGCTGCTGGCCCTGAAAGAAAACTGGGGGCTAGGGCTAAAAAAGGGCTGATGCGGGGGAAGGAAGAATGGGACTGGAAGGGAGTGGATGCTGAGAGTGGCTGCCAGGGGAAGGAGGGGCAAGAAAGGAGCTTAAATGTAGGGGAAGGGGTGGGGGCAAGAAGAGAGCTGACACGGGGGGAAGGAGGAGGCTAGAAGAGAGCTGATATGGGGGGAGGGGGCTGGAAGGGACCTGACACCTGGGGGTGGGACTGGTAGGTGGATGGGTAATGGGAAGGATGCTGGAAGGGAGGGGCCACTGGGAATGGAAGAGAGCTGACACATGGGGATGGCACTAGAAGGAGGATGGACAGAGGGTAGGGTGACTGGAAGGGAGCTGACAGGGGGGGGGTGGCACTAGGAATGGAAGTGAGCTGATACCTATGATGGTATTTAGAAACATAGAAAAATGACGACAGAAAAAGACCACATGGCCTATCTAGTCTGTCCTTCCATATTAACAACTACAACAGTCCCCCTTTTTCCTTTAGAGATCCTCTGTGTTGGTCCCATGCTTTTTTGAATTCAGATACCATCCTCATCTCTACCATCTCCACTGGGAGACTATTCCACACATCTACCACTCTTTCCGTAAAGAAATATTTCCGCATATCACTCCTGAATCTATCTCCCTTCACCCTCATCCCATGCCCCCTCATAGCAGAACTTGCTTTCAATTGAAAGAGGCTCTCCCCCTGTGCATTTATGCCACGGAGGAATTTAAACTTCTCAATCATATCACCTCTATTCCGCCTTTCCTCTAAGGTGTACATATTAAGATCCTTAAGTTTGTCCTCATATGCTTTATAATGAAGACCACTAACCATTTTAGTAGCCACCCTCTGTACTGACTCCATTCTATTTATATCCTTTTGAAGGTGCGGTCTCCAGAATTGCACACAATACTCCAAATGAGGTCACACCAAAGACTTATACAGAGGCACTATCACCTCCTTTTTTCTGCTAGCCATTCCTCTCCCTATGCACCCACGCATCCTTCTAGCTTTTGCTGTCACCTTTTCTACCTGTTTAGCTACTTTAAGATCATCAGACACAACCACACTGAGGTCCCGCTCTTCTTTAGTGGACAAAAGTACTTCACCCCCTATACTATATTGCTCCCTTGGATCGCTGCAGCCCAAATACATGACCTTGCATTTTTTTAACATTAAATCCCAGCTGCCAAATTCTAGACCATTCTTCAAGCTTAGCTAGATCCCTCCTCATGTTATGTACAACTTCATAGGTGTCTATTCTATTGCAGATTTTGGTATCATCTGCAAAGACGCAAACCTTACCCGACAGCCCTTCTGCTATATCACTAACACTATAATTTGGACTAGAAGGGGCTGGACAGCGGGGAAGGAGAGCGGTTGGAAGGGAATGAACACCAGTGGCAGTTGTGGGAATGCAAGGGGGTTGACATTGGAAGGTACTGGGAGGGGAGGACTGGAAAGGGGGCTGATATTGTGAAAGGTTATTGGGACTGGAAATAGACTGATGGAAGGAAGTGAAGAAAACAAAAGAAGAGACAAGAAATGGCAGATGGACTATAGACCATAGAAAGAGAGCTAAGAGAAGTCAGGAAAGCAGAAGTCTCAGATCGGGACCAGCATGATCAGAGAATAAAATGGTCAGACAACAAAGGTAGAAAACATAATTTTATTTTCATTTTAGTGATTGGACTTTGCATTTTATTTATACTTTACACAGTACAGGGAACTGTATCTCTATCTGATGTTGCACTGCATGCGGAGTCTGCCTTCTTGGGGTTTCAGTTTTATTCTTGTCTACATATTTTTATTTTTACTTTAGGTTGTAGTCACTTATTCTGTACTTGGTGAGGGTCTGTGTTCTGAGTGTGTGACTGAGGCCACATGTTCTGTTAACATGGAGTTTGTACATAGAGATCTATATAGTACTGTAATAATTTAGCTTGTTCAGCTTTTCAAAGAGGTGTATGGATGTTCTAGGGCCCGCTGCAGTATTTATAGTGCTGCTTTATGCTGGTAATGATATGGTAAATTTGGCTTTGCAGATCTTAGGTGACTTTTGTAGGATTTTATATTAGTTCCCAATATGCCTGGTACTGGAGAATGTTTGTTAGTGAGATGATCAGAATCAGATTTGTTAAAAATATATTGAGTTCTGTGGGTGAATGTCCTACTTCTGCTCTGCACCCATTGTCGAGGGAGAGGTTTCTGTGGATGCAGAATATATATTCAAAAAGAAAAAGTGAGAACCATAACGCAGTTTATAACAGAATAAAATGAGTTATAATTTGGTCTTATAAACTGTGCTGTGGTTCTCACTTTTTCTTTTAGTTTCTTGGTGTGTGAGCATCTTGCATTTCCTTTATTTTTATGGAATATATATTTACATTTACAGCATGCTGGTCAAGTGCGCAGTTTCAGAAGTTATGTTGGGGTTGCCAAGCATGTCTTGGTGTTTATGTTGGAGGGGAAGTATTGTGTTGGGGTCACAAAGTCCCTCTTGTTTTTCAAAGGGTAGGAAGTATTGTGTAGGGGCCACTGAGCATCTCTTTTTTTTCAGAGGGTGGGAAGTGCTGTGTTGGGTGCCAAGTTGCTCTTGTTTTTCTGGAAGTGGGAGATGCTGCATGGGTGCTGTTGAGCCTCTCTTGTTTGTCC
The DNA here is from genome assembly GCA_033557465.1 of Ichthyophis bannanicus. Taxonomy (NCBI): domain Eukaryota; kingdom Metazoa; phylum Chordata; class Amphibia; order Gymnophiona; family Ichthyophiidae; genus Ichthyophis; species Ichthyophis bannanicus. The sequence goes on from CM066033.1 coordinate 555,672,613, forward strand.
CAGGCAAGCAGTGGATTTCCCAGGTCCTCTTTAATAATAATAGTTTATGGACCTTTCCTCCAGAAACTTGTCCAAACCTTTTTTAAACCCAGCTACACTAACAGCTTTTACTGCATCCTCTGATATTCCAGAGTTTGATTATGCAGGGCTGTAGGCTAACTGCAGAGAGGCAGTTACATCCCCCTGCAGTTATTGCATTTCAGTGTGGCAAAACAGCTGCCAGTGCAACTAAGGCCATCCACTGAGGTGGCATTAGTTGCACTCACGCTACTTGCTCTTAGCCATTCTGTTAGTTTTTGGCGATAATGCAGATGCTTGTGTGTGAGAGTTCTTTCTCTCGTCTCACTCTACAGTAAAGTATAATTTTGGGAAAGAAATCCTGTAAGGCTACATACTCTGTTAGTATGGAGTTTCTATGTAGGGAGCTGTAGTAACCTGGCTTTTTAAGTTTTCTGAATAGGAATATAGATGTTCTAGGGTTCATTGCAATGTTTATGGTGTTGCCCTTTTCTGGGTATACTCCATGTTGTGTGAGTTTTGGAAGTTAGTGCTGTTATTGAATAGTAAATTTGCTCTATGGTTCCTGTACTCTGGGTTCTTGGTGAGGTCAACTGCAGGGTGTTGGTTGGGGGGAGGTATTGTAATATGTATTGTTTTTGAGATTTGTAGTTTTGCGTTCTTTATGCTGCCAGACTGAAATTTAAAATATGTTGTCAGTTCGGATTCAAGGAAATTTCAAATTTTCAGGGAACATCTCAGTTTAATTTTGTTTAGTAGCCTGATAGCTTCACCGCTGGTGAGTTCTGGACTTTTCCAGCTCTAGCACAATCCAATCCAGCATTTGAATTCATGGCTACCAGGATTAGTTTCTCATTTTGTATCTTCCCTCCTCATCAATAATCTAGTCATAGCAAAATAAATCTAATATGCAGATACTTACAATGGTTTGATTGGGGGGGGAGGTGTAAGTGACTTTTCATTAATCAAATGTCATGTTTTATTATTATTATGTTTGTTTTATTGTAACATTGTTTTACTAAATTGCATGTATATGTTTAGAAGTCACCTAGGATTTTAGATGGGTGGCATATACATTTTAAAATAAAACATACTAAATTTATGCAAATGATGCCACAGTGAGTCTCCACAGATGACTCTGCATCACTCTTATGCTGTCCCTGGGGAAAAGTAGACAGGAAGGTACACTGGGATACAGAGGAAAGCAGAAACCTCAGATTGGGACCTACATGATCAGAGAATAAAATGGTCAGACAATAAAGTTCAAAGAGAATTTTATTTTCAATGTAATGATCAAACTTGGTGCTATCTTTATATTTTATAAAGTACAGGGAAATGCATGTCTTTCTATTTCTCTTGTCTTACATTGTATGCAGAATCTAGCTTCTTGAGGTTGCAGTTTAATTTTTATCTACATATGTTTATTTTTAGGTTACGGTCACTTATTCTGTACTTGATGAGGGTCTGTGTTCTGAGTGTGTGATCGAGGCCAGGTGTTCTGTTAACATGGAGTTTGTACTTAGGGATCTGTACTATAGTAATCTGAATTGTTCAGCTTTTCAAATAGGTGTTTGGATGTCCAAGGCCCATTATAGTATTTATAGTGAGGCTCTTTTTGGATGATCTCCTTATGTGAGTTTTGATAAGTTGATTCTGGTACAGTAAGGTATGGTATGGTAGATTTGCTCTGTAGATACTCAGTGACTTTGTTGTAGGCTTTTGTATTAGTTCACAATATGCCTGGTACTGGATAATGTTTATTTTTTTGTTTGTTTGTTTTAAGATATTGAGTTCTGTGGGTGAAAGTCTTGGTTCTGCTCTGCATCCACTGTTGAGGGAGGAGGTTCTGTGGATGCAAAATATATGTTCAAAAAGTAAAAGCAAGAACCATAGCGCAATTTATAACAACAAAATAAAAATGAGTTATAATTTAATTTTATAAACTGTGCTGTGGTTCTTGCGTTTCCACCATATAATATAATCGGCTTTTTGGTTTAGTTCAGTACCTGAATGGAGTTTTGAGAAAGCCTCCCCCCCCCCCCTTACTACAGGGAGGAGGGAGGCGTCATCTCATCCCTCGCCTCAGGTAGCAGATTGCCTTGGGCTGCCCCTGCAGTCAGCCCATGTTTCCAAAACTGATTCCCCCAAAGCAACTTGCAGACTTTCCATTTCATGCAAATCAGTTGCTAATGAAGGAATGATTGGAGCAGAAAAGGCACAAAGAAGATGATTTCAGATGATCCATCCAGTAAAATCTCTTCTCGGCTAGTTTATGAATATTACATGCTTAGTTTAAGATTAAGTCACCCATTGACCAGAGGATCTGTGGGGATCTGTGAATTCCTCTAGGGAATGTAGAATGTGGGGGGCCTTAAACGTCAATGTTTGGACGCCTTCAAAATTTGGTGACCTGCATGACCTATGCCTAAATCTATCCCTGCCTAGTGCTCACACACCTGTGGTCACACATGGTTTGTGTGGTATACAGTATGTAGCGTACATGCACTCTGTTAACACTTATACTAGAAAGTCCAACTTCCTTACTCATTTCAGTGTCAGAAATCAGCAAAAAAAATGTTTCCAAAGCTCTTAATAATGTATGAAAAGGTAGCATTTTTTTAAAGTTTGAAAATCTCTGCTCTAGGTCAGTGTGTGCCTGTTATAGGACAGCAAGCACTATTTTCAGCTAATGCATATGTTTGCAAGCTTATCCAATTAATTTAAATGTGTTGTATCTACAATACTGGGATGCAATAACCTGAGTTAATCTACTTTGCTGAGTGGGATGTTAGCATCTGGCAGTCTCTGCCATTTTTTTTTGCCCCCAACAAGTTGATCAAGAGGACATTTTGATTCATATTCTGGATCCTAAGGATAAGCGTAACCATTCCTACTCTTAAGGTGACTACTCTCCCGTCTGAGCCCTTCAGGGAGTGCTTGAACATGAAATGGATGGAGGAACTGCTCTTTGTATCTCCTTTCCGTGTGTACAAAGGGGGGAAGTGGGTCGCGTGATGGACTTGCAGAAGAGCACACAATCTGCCGCTGGGCTTTTGCGTGTACACTGGATAAGGACTCAGTGAGGGCAGAAGGATTTCTCTGGTTGTCGAATGCTGGTCTTTGTCCTACATTGCAATGTGGCTGAGGCCCTTCAGGCACTTGAAGACTACAGAGACAATATGAAGGTGGCGGTATTTTCTGGAAATGGCAGATCTCTAAGCAGGCGCATTCTACATTGGGAGAAGGAAGGGGAAAGTAGCCTTTCTGACTGTGGCTTAGTTGCCCAAGGTTGCAGCACCAGCATGAATCATCCGTAACCTTTTTAACATTCTCAGAGCACCTATGTCCACTTACATATGTATCATTGCTGGCACGCAGTGCTGAAAATTTCTTTTCCATTGATTGCAACTCTAGGTGTCTTTTTAGGTTGTGTTGTAATGTACAGTGTGGATCTAGTCTTTGCTGAGGGGTGTTTTCAGTCCACTTATTGGTGGAGTAAATATTGGAGCTCCTCTCCCATTGGGCAGGTTGGAGCTCATCCTGGGTGAAGCTCTGTGCTGTACCACCAGCACGTCCAAGATGGTTACTATGACAGGAAGAAACTGCTCCAGTCACACTGGGATCTGTCGGCATCTGCTCTGTATCCTTCCCGTTAGCTTTTGTTTTGGCTCGGAGCTCATCTGCAACAGACAGCTGGAGGAGATTCCGCCTTTCTGGGTGATAAAATTTGCACTTGCTGCCATATGTGCATTTTTTGCCTAGGAGAAGAAATTGAAGACTTTTAAATAGAGTCCTGTTTACAATCTTACAAATTATTTTTTGAGCGCCCACAGGGCCAGTGCTACCTGGTAAGCCAGGTAAGCGTGGCGGGGGGGGGGGGGCGCCATCACTATCCGCCCGTCACCCACCGCTTCGAAAAAGAAAGCAGCTGCAGGAACATTTCTCTGTTTCCACGGCTCTGCTCTCTTTTAAACTGCTGGGTCACGGAGTTTCTAATAGAAACAGGAAATGCTTATTCTTGCCTTTAGAAACTCCACGACCCAGCAATTTAAAAGAGAGCAGAGCCACGGGAACAAAGAAATGTTCCCACGGCTGCTTTCTTTTTCAAAGGATGAATTGGAGCAGAAACAGGGGTTGGGGTGGTAGAAAAGAAGCTTACACAGAGGAGCTGAAAGGGAGCAAACACAGGGGGTAGGGGAGCCTAAAGGGAGCTAACATGGGGGAGGAGCTGAAAGGGAGCAGACATAGGGGGGAGCTGAAAGGGAGCAGACACAGGGGGGCAGCTGAAAGGGAGCAGATACTGGGGAGCTGCAAGGGAGGAAACACCAGGGGGGCTACAAGGGAGCAGACAAGGGGGTCTACAAGGGAGCAGACACAGGGGGGGGGGGAGAGTTGGAAAAGAACAAACACAGGGTGGAGCTGAAAGGGAGCAGATACTGGGGAGCTGGAAGGGAACAGACATGGGGGAGCTACATGGGGGGGAACTGGAAGGGAGCAGACACAAGGGGGATCTGGAAGGGAGCAGGCACAGGGGGAAGCTAGAGGGGAGCAGACACTTGGGGATGGGGCTGGAAGGTGGCTGGGTAATAGGAGGGTGGGTTGGAAGAGAACTGACAGGGGAAAGGTGGGGGCTAGAAGGGAGCTCATATGGGAGGTTGGAAGGAAGCAGAAAAGAGGGGAAGGAGGAGGCTGGAGGAGGCTGGAGGGAAGGTGGGGGCTTGAAGGGAGCTGACACCCAAAGATGGCACTGGAAGGCAGATGGACAGAGGAGAGGGTGACTAGAAGGGAACTGACACGGGAGGAGGCACTGGGACTGGAATTTAACTGATACCTGGGATGGTATTTGGACTAGAAGGGGCTGGACAATGGAGAAGGAGGGAAACTAAAAGGGAATAGACACCAGTGGCGGTGCTGGGAATACAAGGGGGTTGACACTGGAAGGTACTGGGAGGAGAGGCTGAAAAGGGGGCTGATACTGCGGAGGGTTACTGAGACTGGAAAAAGGCCGATGGAAGAAAATGAAGAAAGCAAAAGGAGAGACAAGAAATGGCAGATGGACAATAGACCATAGAAAAAGAGCTAAGAGAAGACAGAGGAAAACAGAAACCTCAGATCAGGACCAGCAAGCTCAAAAATCATCAGACAACAAAGGTAGAAAAAATAATTTTATTTTCTATTTAGTGATTGGACTTTGTGTTATCTTTATATTTCAAACAGTATGAGGAACTGCCTGTTTTATCTGGTGTGGCACCGCATGTGCAGACTGGCTTCTTGGGGTTCCTTTTAAATTTTGTCTACATATTTTTATTTTTACTTTAAGTTGTGGTCACTTATTCTGTACTTGGTAAGGGTCTGTGTTCTGAGTGTGTGACTGAGGCTATGTGTTCTGTTAACATGGAGTTGTACATAAAGATCTATACTGTACTGTAGTTATTTGACATGTTCAACTTTTCAAATAGGTGTAGAGATCTGTACTATAGAAATTTGACTTGTACAGCTTTTCAAATAGGTGTATGGAGGTTTTGGGGCTGACTGCAATATTTGTAGTGCTGCTTTTTTCTGGGTAGGCCCCTTATTGTATGAGCTTTGGAAGTGTATGCTGGTATGGTATGATAGATTTGACTTTGTAGATTTTCAGTGACTTTTGCAGTGTTTTATATTAGTTCACAATATGCTTGGCACTGGAGAATGTTTATGTTGTTGTTAGTGAGATGATCAGAATCAGATTTTATTTATTTATTTTGGACCACCACAGCCTGTTTGTATGATGCTAAGTATTTTTATTTTGGTTATGTATTTGCTCTTTTGCTGCAATTTTCTTACAACACTGGATTTAAAGGAGAAATAATAATATCACTTGAAAAGAATTCACAAAGCGATTTTGGGGAAAAGGAGGATAGGATGCAGGCAACATTAATAATAATGAGGGAGGGGTGCTGATTATAGGTTGCAGGGGGGCAATAGAAACCCTAGCACCGGCCCTGAGCACCCATTTCTAAAACCAAACTTCTATCCTGAGGGCAAGGATAAGGTAATCCACATCTGCCAAACTCCTTTCAGCTAAATATCTGCCATTGCCACATGGAGCTCTATGAAGCTGAACCCTCTAGACCAGTAGTTCTTAAGCAGTATGTCACCAAGAGTTGAGAGGTCTGTCAACAAAAAAACAGCAAGTCCATGCATTTCTTAACAACCAATCATGTCTGACCACATGCAGAGAGCCAGAATGTCAGATACTTGAAATCCCCATCATCAGTCCTTACTAAGGTGGACTCCAGAATTTGAATGTATATAGATATATATTTTTTTTTGTTGGCAAGTGTAAAGGGAAACATCCTAGCCCTCTGCTATGTTTAGACTCCAGAACGGACAAAGGTCTTCTGATATTGGTAGTAAGTTTAGTTAATGTGACTCACTTAGAAGTGCTACCGGAAAGGTGTAAGCTAAATACAAATAAATACATTTGTTTAACATTTAATCCCATTTTGAAAACCTGTATAACAGATCAGTCTCGGGTTGCTCACTAAAGTGAGTGAAGATTAAAACTTAAATGAGAAAAATAAAATCTAATAACTTCTTTTTTTTTTCAGAAATTGTTAGTGAACTCATTTCTGTTGTGAATATTTGATATTTCCCTTGTATCATTTTTAAGAATGAAATATTTAGGCACTTTTTTGTTCAGCTACAAATTGTAGAGTGCACACACAAACATTGTGTGTCAGGTGTGTCACAACAGGAGAAAGGATGAGAAACACTGTTCTAGCAGCAGTGGAAACGTATTTCATTGACAGAGGTAATGATGATGAGAAGATCATTTTTAGAGCTTTCCGCACAGAGAAACACAGGGGAACGCATTCAGCAGTGGCGGCCAGTACAGACACAGCGTCTGGCTGGTGCCACTTTAAATAATGCCCGGATATTCAATGCTGGGGCCATATCCGTCTGTCAGAGGGAGACCAGCAAGGAGAAGGATCCAAAATCTAAGCAAGAGGTGATTAAAGAGTGGATAAGGGTTTTAGTAGTGTGTTCAGAAAGGAAAGGGTGGATTTTTTAATCTTTGGGATTCATAATTAAGAAGAAACTTGCAAGAACTGTAATGAAATACAAAGCAGTCAGTGAACACTTAATTTCTACTTGTCTATGGGGAATGCCCATCAACATGACATAATTCAGATATATGCTCCAGCAACAGCTGCAGAAGAGGAAGAAATGGGTGAGTTCTATGAACAAGTACAAGCTAAAATTGACAGAAAATGCAAACAGGATATCCTGATAGTCATGGGTAACTGGAATGCAAAAGTTGGCAACAAAGAAGGCAGCAAAATGGTTGGAAAATATGGGCTTGGCAACAGAAATGAAGCTGGAGAAAGAGTGATAGAATTCTGCAAGACCAACACCTTCTTCCAGCAACACAAGTGACGACTGTATACATGGATGTCTCCCAATGGATTGTACAAAAATCAAATTAGTTACATCAGTGGAAGTCAATGTTGGAAAAGCTCAATAACATCAACACAGATAAAACCTGGAGCCAACTGTGGTATAGATCACCAACTATTAGTATGCAAACTCAAGGTAAAGCTGAAAAAGAGCAAGCCACTCATGAATGTAACAAAATATGACCTTGAGAATATACCACCAGAATGTAAAGACTGCCTGCAAAATCGATTTGCTGCTTTGGATACAAATGACAGATCATCAGAAGAGTTATGGGATGACATTAAGAAAGTTGTGCTTGAAGAAAGTGAGAAGTCTCTACAAAAACTGAAAAAGCAAAAACGGCCAAAATGGATGACCAAAGAAACTCTGAAAATTGCCCAGACATGCAGAGAAGCTCAAGCTAGAGGTGAAAGCGAGGTAATCACAGAACTCAGAGATTTCCAACTTGCAGCAAGATGAGACGAGAAGTACTACAATGAAGCATACAAGGAAATAGAATCAGAAACTATTAGAGGAAGAACAAGATCAGCTTTTCTAAAGCTATGAGAGTTAAAGAGAAAATTCCAACATTGAATTGGAATGTTACAAGATGCTCAAGGATTCATCCTGAATGATGCTGAGAAGATCAAGAAAAGGCTGAAAGAATATACAGTTATTATACCATAAAGATAAAGTGGATCAACAGCCGTTTCAACCTGAACCTTATGATCAGGAACCATTGGTGATGAAATAAGAAGTCAAAACAGCATTGGAAGCATTATCAAAGAACAAAGCGCTGGGTATTGATGGCATTCTGATTGAAGTATTACAGTAATTGGATGCAGGTGTTGCCATACTTGCAAAACTCTGCCAGGAAATTTTGAAGACCAGCACTGTGTACGCCTTGTAGCACTATACAAATGGTAAGTAGTAGTAGTAGTACAACATCATGGCCGACTGACTTGAAAATATCTGTCTTTATATCAATACTGAAGAAAGCGATCCGACTGACTGTGGAAATTATCGCACAATCACTGTGATCCCACATGTCAGCAAGATTCTACTCAAGATCATCCAGCATAGACTACAACCATACCTAGAACGAGAACTGCCTGATGTACAAGCAGGGTTTAGGAAAGGGCGAGGAACGAGAGACATCATCACGGATGTGAGATGAATCCTTGAAAAGACAAAAGAATACCAAAAGGATATCTATATAAGTTTTATTGACTACAGCAAGGCTTTTGACTGTGTAAATCATGAGAAACTCTGGGCCACATTAAGAAGCATGGGTATACCAGAATACCTAATAGTTCTCTTGTATAATCTTTACATTGATCAAGAAGCAAAAGTTCGAATGGAATAAGGAGAAAAAGAATGGTTTAAAATCAGCAAAGGTGTACAACAAGGCTGCATACTTTCCCCCTACTTGTTTAATTTATATGCAGAAGAAATCATCAGAAAAGCAGGACTGTATAAAGGCAACTGAGGTGTGAAGATTGGTGGAAGATTTATCAACAACCTTCGCTATGCTGATGAGACCACAATACTGGTTGAAAGTGAAGATAATCTGAAACATATGCTTCTCAAAATCAAGGAACATGGTCTTAAAATGGGTCTGCACCTTAACGTAAAGAAGACAAAGATCCTGACAAATGGCAAAATCAGTAAGTTCATTGTTCATGGAGAAGAAATTTAAATAGTGGACAACTTTAACCTGCTTAGATCAATAAAGAAACGACAAACAGACAAGAAACCAACAACGTATTGCTCTTGTCAGAATGGTTATGAAGGACCTAGACAAGATTCTCAAGAGCAGCAATGTCTCTCTTCATACAAAACTTGTCCAAGCCATAGTATTTTCAACAACATCTTATAGATGCTAAAGTTGGACAGTGAAAAATTAGATAGGAAGAACATTGATGCCTTTGAATTATGGTGCTGGCAAAGAATACTATGTATATACCATGGCCGAAGAACAAAGGTCCATCCAAGAAGCAAAGACACCAACCACACAAGCGACCAGCAACCAGTCCAGAGCGAGATGTAAAACACAATATTCATTAGTGTTTCCCTCGATAAAGAATACTGTGTTTTACACCTCACTCTGGACTGATTGCTCCTGAAGAACAAACCAGTCAGTACCAGAAACAAACAAAAGCTTTCTTTAGAAGCTCAGATGACAAGACTTCAACTTTCATACTTTGGACATATCATGAGAAGAGAGAGATCATTAGAGAAAGACAACATACTTGGTAAGGTTGAAAAGATGAAGGCCAGCAATGAGATGACTCGATACAATAACAGCAGCTATGGATGCCACTTTATCAACATGAGCTGCCTGACTGAACACAGTTTAGGACAGCTATCCAAAGGGTCGCCATGTGTTGAGACAGAATTGACGGTACTTAACAACAACAACCCCCAACAAGGTTAGATGAGCGAAAGGAAAGCATGTCTGGGGATTTACCTTCACCCATGTACTTTGGACCAGTTTTAAAGCACATCCAAGTTGCACAGAGTACTCACTTTCCTGCCCTCCCATATTTTCAAAGGGGAATACTGCAGTGGTCTGTAATTATCCAGGGTGAAGATGAATCTACATTGGGACAACCGACTTTAATGTACCTCTAGTCACCTATGGCACACCAAGGCTAAATGGACTGGCACTGTAGTACTGCTTCTGATCCAGAAAGCGGGTCAGCATGGTAAGCATCTTCCTATGGCCACGTATACTGCATCTTACCAGAGCACTGTTTGCCTGTTCTCGTTGCAGCTGGTGTTGAAAAGAAATGGCCTGTGTTGCCCTTTGAAAATTAGAGGCGACAAAAGGGCACGTACTAACAGCACCCGCATAATTTGCATCTAATATTGGTGTGAGTGGTTGGGGTGAGAAAGAAGGGAGAAAAATAGCATGTGAACATTTGAAAACTGATGCATGTTGTTTTAGTCATCTGACCTAAACATACACAATGGAACAGCTCTTGTTATGCTGACTATAGAACAGCTCATATTTTTAACTGGCCAGAGATGGAAACCTTTCAGACTGGCCCATTTACCTGAATAAATAGTTTTGAAAATTATTCTGTCTAAAACTAAAGATTTACATGTGTATATCAAGAAGGGCACTTGATGAATTCCATGTCTATTCATCTACTTCTTTCGCTCCAGTTTTGGTTTAATGAACCAGTTTTCATAGTCTGGTGACCATCCCACCCTGGCCTTCACTGAGCTCTAGCAGAGAAAATTCTACATGTTGATTAAGAAAATTAATATTTGCGCTGATTTGACTTCTGGGACTTTCCTTTTGTTTTTACTCCCTTTTCACTTCCCAATATCAACCCCTTTTTTACTCCCGCTTCCAGACGGCATGCCTAAGCAGCCGCTGTGAGCCTTCACTGCTTTGAGAACAGCCTACTGCGAAGCATACACTTAACTCTACAAGACCAACTTTACCAATAAGTCAGTTAGGCAATCGTCCAGAGTACCAAAATTTTGGAGGGTGGCAAACCTTGCTCCGGGGCCCTGCCAACAGAGAGTGCAGAGCAATGTGGCTGGCAGGGATCCCCTGGCCCCTCCAGGTGAAGAGAGACTGGAGCTACTGGGTGGAGTAATGTGGCCAACAGGGATCCTCAGGTTCTACTAGAAAAAGAGGGCAGAGCCCACCAGGCAGAGGTGCAGGAGCTTATAATGTGGCTCCCCACTGCTCTTCTTTCTCTTTTATTCTGGTACTGTGAGCATGTTCAAAATGTGTACTCATAAGCCAGTGCCTTCCGAAGCTGAACATGTATATCATGAAATCCATGGGCATAATGTCAACAGTGCACAGTGGTGTAGGAGCTCCACCAACTTTGAGAGGATTAACTCAAAATTTTGTTGGTGCACCATCAACTTAAGCAGTCACTCTACATCTCTAGTGATACCAACATCGGTGATAGCTAGTTTTGAACATTTCGTTGTGCCAGCATTGAGGTGGAGGAAGAACGTTGAAAAGTCACGGCACAGGCAGCTGTTGCTCAGTTAAACCAAGGAAGAAAGGTAAGCAGGAACCAGATGTTAGGGGAAGAGAGGCCATGACATACAGTATTATGTAGATTTAGAAGGCAATGCAAGACTTGTTTTTTAATTTGGATTTAACTCACACCTTTTCATTGGTAGCTTACAATGAGTTATATTTGAATACAGTAGGTATTTCCCTATCCCCAGAGGGCTTTCAATCTAAGGCCCTCATTCACTAATTTAGGAGGATTTTTGAATGTAGCTCATGCTTTTTTTTTAGTAGTAGCTCAATGTGAGTTACATTTAGGTGCAGTAGGTACAGTATATTAACAATTTAATGTATGTTAAATTGAGTAAAGCACATATTAAACATGCCCCATAGAGACTAATATGGCTTGTGTTATTTATTGTGCATTAAATCACATTACACAAGTTAGTAAATGAGGGCCTAAAATTATATCCAAGACAAAAGAAGGTTAAATGATTGCCCACGGTCACATGGACTGTCAGTGGAATTTGAACTGACTTCTAAGCACTAAGCTACTCCTCTGATCCTAAAACATACCATAAGGGCAGTGCTGCCATTTGTGTTCAGGGGCCCTCAGTTTTTTCATAAGGAAACTGCCAAGAGTAGGTCCATGACGGCCCAGTGGATCATCAGGAGGCATAAACCTGAAAAAACAAAAAAAGTATTGGTGACTTATTCTTCGCAGGCCCTTTCATAGTTGAAATAGCTGACCTGTTTAGATCAGTAGGGCCTTCCAAGTATAACCCAGGGTTGCTTTTTCTGCCCTGCAGTTGCTTACACCTACAAAAGACAAGTCCTAAGACACTTCAGGAGGCTGGAGATTTTTTAATGCTTAAATATGTGCTCCAGCCCCTGGAAAATTCACAAAGTTCAAAGGACCTGTATCAGATATAAGCGATTGGTTAACTCTAAATGAAATAGTGGGTACTGAATCCTGTGGTGTGATGTACTGAGTTCAGAATAAAAGCAGACAAAAATATACTTGACCCAAACCTTTTCAAACTTGAACAAGAAACAACTCCCAAAGCTAAAACAATTGATATTTACCAAAGCCAACTAAAGACAGAAATAGAATTATTAAATAACGATACCTTACAAAATAAATCAGCAATTAAGATAAAGTGGTAGAATTTATAAATTAAACATTTGCACTGCTGGCTGACAATAGAAACCAAGGCAGTTTTTTATTTTAACCCAGCTAAAGTAGTCAATTTGGTAATTGAAACCCAATGATTTTTTGAGACTGTCGCACAAGACTACAAATTCTGTTTGGATCCAAATACAAGCCCAGTCCCATCCAAATCTTTGATGCCTTTTCCTTCTAGGAAAACATCCAGCTTTCTTTTGTTTATTTATGGTTAGATTTCACAGTTAGATCTCTGACAATTGCAAGATTCAACCTTTTTCGCAAAGGAACCTTAAAGTTGCAGGGTTGTCAAGAAATGCATACCCTTTTCCTTCTGAACTCTAACCCAGAGCTGGGGCAGAATACATCCTTGCTATTTTTAAGTCTAAGTCCAAGGAACTAGCTTGATGCTTCTTAACTGAAAGATGACCAGCAACTGACTCCTCAGTTCCGAAAACATCAGTAGATTTCAACCAATCACAGAGGGCTACAGTCTGATACAAGAGCCAAACTCCCCCCCCCCTCCAGTTGCTGTTGAGGTGGCATTAACTGCTCTGCATTCTATGCCATGTTAACATATGGTAACAACCTTTGCATTAACAGTGAAGTACCATCCCTGCCGAGTCCCCTCTTCAAAATAACATTTTCCACTTTGGCAGTTTAACAGTTAACGCGCTGTGCTTTCAGTGCAGGGCCATGCTAAATGTTACTGCACAGTGATTCCTGTATTAAACCGTTAAGATACCTTAGTGAGTAAGGGTGCTACCAGCCCCAGAACATATAGAAGACAAAACTAGACATTATAACTTCTCATATATCCTCATTCAATTATGTAGAAGGAGAATTCCCATGTCTAACTCAGGACGTAGAGAATTAGACCAGTATTTTACAAGAGGTTCTGCTAAACATAGAACCCCTTGTAAAATAGCTGCAGGACTGCACAGGTATGCCCTTGCACACCTGGTAGTAGCAGTGATTTTAGAAAGCTGCACAGGGAACAATAAGAGGTGGAACCCCACCCAACCTACACATGGGAACAGCTTTCTAAAACTGCTGCACCCGATACAGGGGAATACCAGTGCAACACCACAGATCCAGAACATCTTCCCCACCCTGCAACCCCAATCCCAATAATCTCCCTCCCCCCACCAGTCTCAGGGCTGGCTTCTCCACTAGGTGAGCTAGGCAGTCGACTCAGGTGAGTGGCTTTGTGCCGCCACTTTGTTACCTGTGGCAGGCCATGTGCTTCGGCACACATTGTATTTATTTATTTATTTCAGTGTACTTACTGTATATACCGCTCCTTCCTGGGATCAGAGGCGGTTTACAATAAACATAACATTATACATTAAACATTGGTGAATATCAAACTAGGGTGGGGGTACAAGTGGAGTAAAGAACATCTTTAACTATGTACAGGGTGTTCTAAATACAATGCAGACATTCGCTTTCATAGGGGGAGGGGGAGAGTTGGGTTATAGCACAGATTGGCTGGATATAGATGCTGAAGATCATTGGGTAGGCCACACATGACCTGGCGCTTCTGGTTTCGCTCCAACACAACATACAATCGGAGAGGGGTCATAAGTGAAGCACATGCCCTGCCAAGGACAACAAAGTAATGGCACTAAGCTACCACTTTTAAAATACTGCCGCTGCTGCCTGCCACCCCCACCAAGATGGAATTGGCAGCAATGAGGGGGAGGCAGCATGGCTCAGCGGGAGTGGCATAGCCGGGGTTTCTGCCTGGGGCACCAAAAAACCTAGGGCCAGCCTTGCTTGGCATTTCTTTCCCACCCTCCCAAAGCAGGTCGCTGATCCCCACCTCCTACAGCCCTCCACCTCCCTGAAGGCACCAAACATCATAAGTCAGGTCTACCCAATGATCTTCAACATCTACATCCAGCCAAATAAATAAATAAATAAAATAATCTGTGCTATAATCCAATCATACAGCATACTTTACCACATCTATGCTGATGATGTACTGCTTTATGCCCCATTCTCCACAGACAGTCCCAATTATACCCAAATTACGGAATGCTTTAATGCAGTCTCAGACTGACTTGGTCCACACAATCTGAGTGTGAACTCTAAGAAGACTGAAGTGTTGTTTATCACAAGAGATCCAGCCTTCACACCACCACCTTCCTTACAGGTAAAAGATGCAGAGCTGAAGATGAAGCAAGAGGTACGTTACCTAGGAATCACCCTGGACCAGCACCTGAGTATGGAAGCACACGCAAATAATATCACCAGGGCATCACCAGGGCAGTATACCACAAAATAAGGTCCCTCTGTCACCTACGTCCACTGCTGGAGGCTGCCGACTTCTGCACCGTATTCCAGGCATTTATCTTTCCACACTTTGACTATGCAAATATCAATCTCCACGGCCTGCCAGGTTGTGCAAATGACCATGAACACTGCAGCCCGAACCCTGTATGGAGCCTCCAGATCTGAACATGTAACACCCATTCTAAAACAATTGCATTGGCTCCCAATAGCTAGCCGCCTAAAGTACAAAGCACTTCTAATGACATTTAAAATCCTGCATAACCTCTCCAGTCTCCCTGGAAGAAATCATATATTGGACACCGAACAAAGGAACGAGAAGAACAAACATGACAAACACACTCACCATCCCGTCAGCAATAAGAAAGAATTCCCAAGCTGTTAAGAACCAAGCTTTCTCATTATATGCACCAACTCTCTGAAACTCCCTCCCTGCCCCGATCCGCTCCATTTCTAACCTGTCAATCTTCAGGAAAGCGATAAAGATGCATCTTTTCCAACTTTATTACGACCATATACCATAGCTATGCTTTGGATCATGCCTGCCAACCATAGCTCAGACTTACCTATTTCTCACAGTCCACTAACCAGCCTGTAGATAGTTCGCCCTATTTCTACCCAAATTGACACCTCTGTTCAATGTAAAATATTTATTGTTTATAGCGCAATACCTGATGCTATTGTTCCGTTTCTTGATACCGGTTCTATGGAAAGCGTTGACACTTGTTCTCTGTAAACTGCGCTGATTTTGAAATAGTGCGGTATATAAAAATCAAATAAATAAATAAATCCCTCCCCCAGGCTTACTGGGGTCTTTGGAATAGTGGGAGCAAGAGCAAAGCCCACTCACTCCTGTTCCACACAAAATGATACTTCAAAATGGTGCTGCTGACCTCTAGTGGTAAATATACGTAATTACCGCTAGGGGTCAATGGCACCATTTTGAAACATCACCTCATGGGAATCAGGAGTAAGTGGGCCTCGTTCCTACTCCTACTATATTCCAACGACTCCAGTAAACCCGGAGGGGTGATCGGTCAGGGGAGTCATGGGGGGGCCAACTTCTGATGTTTGGATGCCTTTGGAGAGGGGGGGGGTACTTGTCACTGCCTCGGGGGAGAGGCTGTAGAAGGTGGGGATTGGTGACCTACTGTGGGAGAGAAGGATGGAAGGGGGGAATCAGATACCATTTTCGGGTGAGGGGGTAGGAGGGGGCTGCCCAGGGGTGTTCCTAGGTTTAGGAATGTGGGACAACGCTGACATGGATATCTGCCCATGCCAGATGTGGATTCCCTTTCTGAAATTGGGAACTTATGTTTGTATGGCTGGCCCTGCCCACACCACCACCAATTTTTGCCCCCACCACTCACCCTGGCTTTGTAGACAAGGTGAGAATTCCCATGTCGACAAAAAGCAGGTTCTGACATGGCACTGAGATGTGTACTTCACTGTATATGTCTAAATGCGGCTTTATGGACATGGGAATGCTTCTAAAATAACCCCCTAAGTGTGCAACCCACCTGCTAGTAGGATTGTTTTCTTCCAAGAATCTCTCCAAAGAGAACTGCATTAAAAAAAAAGCAGAACACCCTCCCTTTATACTTTCCTATATATTTGATGGGAAATTTAAAGAAAAAAAATCAGCTCCCAGCTGAGTAAGTCTGATCTTTTGGTTAAGAAATAGCATGTCCTGGACTTCCGGTGATGCGGTGAGCCCGAGCAGTCGCACGCTGCTCGAGCTCTGGGCCCCCTTGCTCCTCCGGCGCTGCTACATGCCCTAACGAGCTCGACTTCGGGGCTCCCGCGCCCCCCCCCCCCCCCCAGGCACCTTTGACTGAAGCGGATCGCTGCCCGGAGGGACGATTTCGTGCCTTTTCTTCCCCCACCTGAAGATTCACGGAGGCGGCCTAGTTCTGTGCTGCGGGCGCTGCGGACACCGCACTGGGGTGCAAGCCGCGTGGTGGGGTGAGTAGGCCGGGAGGCACAGCCTTACCTTTTCCCGGGATCGCAGTGGGGCCCCCGCGGATGCTGCAGCTCACCGGCTGGTGTTCAGCGCCCCTGTTTGCCTTCAGCGCGCCTCCATTCTGTGCCTCGCGTGGATGTCTGCCGGGGGGGGGGGAGGGGAAGAAGACAGAAGACTCAAGAGGGGCTGAGATCCTTCCCTGGGCCCAGCTGTGAACTGCCCCCCCTTGTCCAGCCTGCTTTCTTTCTTCCACTGGGGGACTTGCATGCCGCTTCACGGACCGGGCTGATGTCCTCCTCTCCCCAGCCCAGGCGATAGAGACTTGTACTCCATCCTCCCAGCTGGAAGCGCGTGACTGGTGTTTTTTCGGTGGGCCATCCACGAGTGCGCCTGGCCCCCTGCCTCCAGCACTTTGAGGTCTCTGGCCGGCGCCCTGCCCCCCCCCACCCTGAAGAGCCGGTGCTATAGGCCCTGCGCCCAGCCTCTGGTGCACAGGAGCCCGAAATTGGGGCATTGCCCCCCCACCTGCGGGTAAGGGCCCGGGTCTGACATCTACCTTCTGGAGTACCATCCCCCCCCCTTTTTGGCACTTAGGGGCCCAGGATCTGCACTTAATCCCAGCCGCACCGACACCCGGGACCCCAGCCTTCCTACCAGTGCTTAGCCAGCCGAGAAACCTGCCTTTCCTCTAGCACCTCGGGGTCCCTGATCCATATTCTATTTCCTGTGTACTGCGGCCTAGGCGGCTCTGGTGACACTTGCCACTCGGATTTGGGACTGTGCTGCGCCCTGAGGTGGTCGACGACTGGAGCCCCGTCGCCTGGCGGTGTGAAGTGGGGACTCGAGATACGCCATCCTCCTCCCTTGGAGCAGTCTACAGCAGAGGCCTGGGCGATGGCGGCAAAAGGAGGCCGCCGGGTGGAGAAGGAGAAAACCCCCCTGCCGCCCAGGGGGGGGGAACAATCCTCACCGCTGAAAGGGGAGGCTAAGACCACGGCAGCGACGGTGGATGAAATCTCCATAGCCGTGGCGGGAGTGCTGTCCGCTCAGTTCGCGGATCTGCGGGGCCGCATGGACCTTGTCCAAGCCTCAGTGGAGGCCCTAGGCGGTCGACTACACGAGGCGGAGCACCGGATAGAGAGGTCGGAGGAGCATGTGCTGGAGCTCCAGCGGGAGATGGCCCAGGTGAAAAAATTGCTTCAGGGGCAGGAAGCCAAACTCGACGACCTTGAGAATCGGTCCCGCCGAAACAACCTGAGATTTCTCGGGATTCCTGATGCCGTCGAAGATCGGAACCTGCAATCTTACATAGAAGATCTGGTGAAACAACTCCTGGCGAGTGAGCCTGAAGGTACCTCAGTACAAATAGAGAGGGCACACCGGGTTGGGCCGCGGAGGACCAGTGATATCCGACCCAGGATGACGATAGCACGGTTCTTGAGATTCCCACAGAAAGAAGCGGTCCTGCGCGCAGCGCGCAAGAAAGGAATCATTCAGAAAGACAATGCCCGGATACGTATTGTCCAGGATTATTCAGCAGCCCTGGGACAGCGGCGACGAGACTATGGACCATTATGCCAGACCCTAATAGACAATAACATTAAATTTATAGTGCAATATCCCGCCCGATTGGTCTTCACCCATGACGGGATCCGCCGGACTTTTGACTCCGCGTCAGCAGCAACGCCCTACGTGGAGGAGATACGGCGGAGGGCCGCAGTGGCGGCCGAATCCTGAGGACTGGCGGAGAGGACTATCGTTTTGATGCGCAAGTTAGCGTATCCTATCCTGTCCTTGACATTACAGTGATGGTGTTGGTGGTTGGGGTGGGGGTGGAGGGTTGCATGGTTGTCTTTATTGCCCTTATAGAGCTGTTGGTTGCCCTTTTTGGGGGCTGGGGATGGGCGGGAGGAGGCCCGGGGGGAGGTGGTGTGTCGGTATGACCTGGGGGGGAGGGGTTCTTGTAGTGAAGTTGGGGCGCTGGAGGGGTGGGGGGGTACCACACGCATCCAGGAATTCATAGAGGAGGCGAGGAGGATGGAAGTAGAGTTAAGGGATCGGAGGGGGGAGGGGGGAGGGTGGGGGAGGGATAGTGGGGGGAAGGGCGTAGGTAAGGGGGGGGAGAGTGGGGGAGGGGGCGTAGGGGGGGAGGGCAGGGACGGAATGTTGTACTTTCAAGAACCAGTTGAGATAGGGACGGGTGGAGGAGTACGTTCGAGGGACGGGGGGGAGCACCTCAGGCTGGGGGGGTGTTTTCCCTATATCCTATGTGGTACATCTTAGACACTTCTGAGCCCAGTTTAGTATTACATGCCACTTAAGATAATCTCTTGGAATGTTTGCGGTTTGGGCAGTCCGATTAAGCGGGCAAAAATTCTTCAGGCCCTGGCCAGGCAGGGAGCAGACATTGCTATGCTTCAGGAAACCCACCAGACTGCCGACGAACACCGTAAGCTTTGCCGGGATTGGGTGGGACAGGTCTGGGGGGCCCCAGCCCTTGGTAAGAAGGGAGGGGTGGTGCTTTTGATCCACAAACGCGTAAGGATGGAGGTGGAGAAAGACCTTGTGGATCCAACGGGTCGCTTTGTCCTGGTACAGGGAGCCCTTGAGGGGAAGCCAGTAGTTCTTGGTAGTGTGTACTGTCCCAATGTACTTGATCTATCCCTATATGCACGCCTTGCCTCCCAACTTGAAACATTACCGGAGCTCCCTGTTATTTTGGGAGGGGACTTTAACGGGGTCATGGATGCTGACCTCGATACCTCTAAAGCGGGGGAGCAACGGGAAAGATTGGCGACGGTTCGGGCAATGCGACGTCTTTGCTCTAGACTGGGGCTGGTGGATCCCTGGCGATTACTACACCCGGTCGAGCGGGACTATACACACCAGTCCCGGGCCCATGGTACAAGCGCACGTATCGACTACCTGTTGGTGTCAGCTGGGCTGTTCGCCAAGGTGGGGGATGCCCAGATAGGGCCAGTGGAGATCTCTGATCATGCATTTGTTTGGTTGGAGGTCTTCTGGAGTGGGAGTACCTCACGGGCCTTCCAATGGCGTTTTCCTTTGGAACTCTATAGAGACGCCCAATTTCGCGCATTCATCCAGCGGCGGTGGCAGGAATTCGAAGCCGATCATAGGGGCCATCAGGATGACCCCGAATTACTCTGGGAAACGGCAAAGGTCGTACTGAGGGGGGATATAATTGGGTTCCTCGCCAGAAAACGAAGATTAAGGGCCGAACGTATTATGGTTTTGGAGGGAGCGGTGACGAAACTGCGACGCCGCTGGGCCCATACCCCCACTGCGGGCCTTAAAAAGCAGCTGTGGGACACTCAAATGGAATTAAACGAACTCCTGCACCAGAGGGCTAAGAAGTCCGTACTGTACTACCGTTATCAACTATATCGCTATGGGGACAAGCCCGGGAGGTTATTGGCTCGGTGCCTTCGTGGACCCCGGGGCTCTAAATTGGTGCCCGCCCTGCGAGACGAGTTAGGGATCCTGCACAGGGAAAGCCCGGCAATAGTGCGGGTGTTTCGGTCCTTCTTTCAGAACCTTTATGCTGCGGAGGCGACCTCTCCGGCGCAGATGGCGGATTATGTGAGGGGACTGGACTTGCCTCGCCTTTCCACGGAGCAGAGAGCTCAGTTGGATCAACCGATTACGGTGGCTGAGTTGCAGGGGGCAATCTCAAAATCCAGTTGCTACAAATCCCCTGGATCCGATGGGCTAGGCGCCGAATTTTATAAAATCCTCAATGAGCAGATCTCCCCTACATTGGCCGCTGCACATAATAGGAGAGCACAGCAGGGCTCCTTTCGGTGGGGGGCTAACCATGCGCATATTGTCCTTATCCCCAAACCGGCAAAAGACCCTCTCTCTGCGGCCTCGTATCGTCCTATTTCTTTACTGAACTTTGACCTTAAATTAATGGCTAAGATCATGGCAGATCGCTTAGCGGAGTTCTTGGGGTTGCTGGTTCACGAGTCCCAGGTTGGTTTTGTTAAGGGGCGATATGCGGTCCGTAACCTACGCAAGATCATCGCATCCTTAGAATGGGTCCAACATAGACACCTGTCTTCCCTCTTGATTAGCTTTGACGCAGAGAAGGCCTTTGACAGGGTGGATTGGCAATACCTGCGATTCATCCTCCCTCATTATGGCTTGGGGCCGTCGTTTTGTAACATGGTCGACAGTCTGTATGCCAACCCCACCGCAGCGATATTCTGTAACGGGGTTTTATCAGAGCCTTTTCCGCTGCAGAGGGGGACCCGTCAGGGATGCCCCCTCTCTCCTTTGCTCTTTGTTCTTTCTTTGGACCCCCTCTTGCGTCGTGTGGCGGGCCTGCCGACCATCCAGGGTGTAAGTATAGGACCTCAGGTATTTAAGATCTCGGCCTTTGCCGACGATCTGTTGGTACACCTGCTCTCCCCCGGCGACTCCCTGCCCCTTCTGTTGCGGGAGTTTCGTGCCTTTGGGCAGTTTGCTGGGTTTAGTATCAACCGGGATAAATCTGAGGCCCTTGATGTCTCTGGACAACTTCGGGGCAGCTGGGTGGGCGAGTTTCCCCTTCGCTGGGCTGAGCACCAGTTCATCTACCTGGGGATTATACTGCCCCGCCATCCAGTTCACCTATATAAGACCAACTTGCGACGGATGCTGAGCAAGGTGCAAGCCCAGCTACAGGCGTGGCTGCCCCTCCCTCTCTCCCTCATGGGAAGAATTGCGGCGATTAAATTGGTCATTTTGCCGCGGATTTTATATTGGCTGCAGACCCTCCCTGTTTGGATCCTCCGTCGGGATCTTAGGCGCTTTGAGGCGGAGTTTCGGGGCTTTCTGTGGGGGGGATCGAGAGCTCGTATCTCTTATCGTAGACTAGTGGGGAGGCTCCGTGGGGGAGGCTGGGGGCTCCCAGACCTAGGCACTTATGCGCTGGCTTGTCAGGCCCGCCACTTAGGGGATTGGCTTGGGGATACCGATCTTTATACCCCTAGGGCTTTTGAGGAGGCATACGTGGTACCCCACTCCCTGAGAGCCCTTCTGCACTTAGAGGTCAGTAGATGGCCTACGCACTTAGCCGACAGTGTGTTGTTAGCCCCGGTGTGTCGGACCTGGCGGAAACTGAATGCCTATTGGGGCCATCGGTGGCAGGTGTCGAGCTGGCTACCTATCCGAGGCAATGCCAATTTTATCCCGGGCACTGAAACTGCGGCGTTTCGTCTGTGGGGGGAGAGAGGAGTGCATACTCTGGGCCATGTGGTGGATCTGGTGGGCAAGCCTAAGCCTTTTCCCCTGCTATCTCGCGAATATGAACTAGGGCCCCTACACTTTTTTGCATACATGCAAGTCGCCCACTACGTGGCTTCTCTTTCCCGGTCGGACCTCTGTGGCGACCGCTCGGCCCAGATAATAGCGTTCTTTGGATTTGGCGGAGTCGAACGGCCATCTATTCGATCTTTTCATCTTCGTTTAGAACAATTTCAATCACGGCCAGATTACAGTGGCGTGGAACGGGCCTGGGGGGCGGAACTCGGCCGGGAGATCCCCCATGGCACCATTCTAGCAGCCCTTCGGAGAGTGGCGAGCCTCGTAGATGGTGCACGCTGGCGAGAAATCCAGATTAAGTGCCTGACTCGGGTCCACTTCTCTCCGAGGCGGGCACTGCGCTGCCATCTGACTGAGGATGGTAGCTGTCCACGTTGCGCGGAGCCCTTAGCTACACTGTATCATATGTGGTGGGGCTGCCGACGCATACGCCCCTACTGGCATAGAATTGCCCTATTTATGGCTGACCTTATTGGGCAACCTGTTCACTGGGACGCGGCCCTCATTGTCCTGGATCTTCTGGGTCTCACCTCTCCAAAGGGGAAATGGAGTCGCTGGCTGGTGCGGAAGGCATGTCTGGTGGGCAAGGGCCCAGTCCTACGTGGGTGGAGGGACAGCCACCCTCCCTCTTTTTGGGAGTGGCGGAACTCCTTCCACCAACTCATGCTCCTGGAATGTAGGACTGCGCGGGGCCATGCGAAGCGATGGTCTGCTTTCTGGTTATTGTGGGAGCCCTACATTCAAACTTTGAGTCCTCGGGCTCGTAACGTACTTTTACAGTTAGGTTGTTAATAGCCTTATTTACATGTGGAGACTTACTGAGTTTTGGTAATGTTATATATGCTGGTTCGGCTGGGTAATGCCTTTGGGAGGAAGGGGGGGGGGAAGGTGGGTACTTGGGGGGGGTGGGGTGGAGGAGGGGGGATGGGGGGTACTTGCTTAAAACTGTGTGACCATCTATGTATCTTGCACCCTGGGGATCAGAGTCCACCCCAGGGAGCGACCGTTTTCTGTTGTATCTTTGCTGTTTTGTTTGATGGTTCAAAAATAAAATTTTGAAAAAAAAAAAAAGAAATAGCATGTCCTTATTACAGAAAAAAGATCTGAGGGTCCAATTCTTGTCTGACTCTAATGAAAAGATAACCAGTAAAATCATTATAGACACCTCCTTTTTTGATTGTTCATTGCCAGGCTGAGGTCATTATCCTGAATAGAGATCAGCTGTTATTCACTTCCTCCATCACCAGCCTCAATTACCCAAGGAATAGGATGATCTTGAACTCTTGACGGTGGGAGGTAGTGCCTCAGGAGGACATATCTTCAGTCAAATATTTATGAAACTTATGCCTTATAATACTTTATGAAAAGTTATAAAACAAATATTACAGCTCCTCAAATGATTCTTCCATATCTCAACTTTATACTGAAGACTAAGGGGTATGTTTACTAAACCGTCCTAATGTTACCGATGCTAGTTGCAGCGATAATGTGAAGAATGCCATACAAGGAGTGGGCGTTCCAGTCCTAAAGTAGCAAGAATCTGTATCACGCGATAGTGGGTGCTGTGGCACGTTCATGCGCGTTAACCCTAAGTACATGCCAGCACAGTGTTAGAAACTATAATGATGTAGCCCACTGGTTACTGCAATGACTGTGGAGGCAGAGGTCATGGGTTTGATCCTGCAGTGGTGTAATCTAAAATGGCTGTCTGAGGCATTTTCTTTTCATTTAAATCAGTGCTGCCAGCAAAAATACCCTCACAGTGCCGTAACCTAAGGTACCTCATAACGCGCCCTATAAGGCGCCCCATAGGTCACATTATAAAGTGCCCTGTCTGCCAAGGCACCCTATAATGTGCCCAATAGGGCACTTCACAGGGCGCCCTATAGGGTGCCTATGAGGCACCTTAGGCTACAGCACTGTGAGGGTGTTTCTGCTGGCAGCACTGATTTAAATTAAAAGAAAATGCCTCAGACAGCATTCTTAAATAACACCACTGTGGGATCAAACCCATGACCTCTGCCTCTACAATCATTGCAGTAACCAGTGGGCTACATTGTTATAGCTTCTAACCCTGCACTGGCATGTACTTAGGGTTAACGTGCGTTAACATGCCATGGTGCCCACTATTGTGTGATACATATTCTTGCTACACCACTGTGGGATTGAACCCATGACCTCTGCCTCCACAGTCATTGAAGTAACTAGTAGGCTACATCTCTATAGCTACTACCACACTGCTGGCAGGCTACAGAAAGACTGCAGGTCACCACACAAACTGTCTGCTGTGGTTACCAGGATAGGGTAAACCCACCTGTACCCATGATGCACTGCACATGCAGATCAGCAGTCTACAGCTGATCACATAATGGGGTATGTACCCCCACAGCACCTAGGCCTGGTAGGGGGAACTGACCGTGTGTGTTACTGGCACAGAGTAGCTACAGACTGTGACATAGTGCGGGTCCTGTGCTCACCCTGAGAGTAGGTGGAGCACCCAGCACCAGGTCTGCAGCACCTGGCTTGGCTGAGATAGGCTATGCTGTAGGTCCAACTGCCAGTGCCAGTGTGTGATAGGTAGTCCTTGCAGACACACCTAGGATACACCTATGTCCATCTGTATTTCCCAGTCATGTCTAGCCCTTGTGGACTATGATGCACCCAGAATAGTGCATATCCTGTGTGAAGGGGGTGTGTTTTGACCCAAAAGTGGATTATATAGCACCCCCCAACCCACCCTATGTGGCTCAGGGTGGGGTGGGGAAACAGGATCCCCCACCAACAGATCCACATTGTACATCTCGGCAGTAGAAAGGACCATCAACCCCAGTCCTGCTGGGGAACAGGCACCCTACAGGGCAGTTGATGCAGATCTGTACACATCACAAAAGGCAATGGCAGACAGGCAGAACACTGGAGAAGCTCAGTTGCCCCCACCCCCACCCCCATCACCAGCAGAGGGCACAGTCAGTCTCCACCCACTGCACTCTGCAAGGTGTTCCAGCCATACACATGCTAACTGCAGACAATCTGCTAGCTAGTACATAGTGCATGTTGCTGGAGGAACTGTGTGCACCCAAAAATGGGATATGAGCACACACACCAAGCAAGTATGTCAGTGACTGGGCTCCAAAAAGGAGAACCCATAAATATCACTTGAGAGAACTGCTGCTTAGCACTATGGGGGAACCTAGCCATGCCATGGTCACTGCTCAGTCAGGGTGAGAGTGACCTCCCAGCATGACATGCTGTGGCCACCCTGTCCGTGCAGGTGGTGATCAGGTACTACAATGTCCCAGCCATTGCCCTATACCCTGTGCACATGCATCCTGCCCAGGCCACCCTGTCCAGGCCATACCCACAGTACCTTGCTCCTCATTATGCACATTGGCAGGCTAACACTGGAAACAGTGCAAGCAGTGTGGGCTCAGTAAGGTGTAGGCAGCCACAACACACTGGATAGACAGACACACACTCCCACACCTATGCCAGCATTGTGCAAATATAGAGGTTTGTGGCAGCCCTGGCTGCCACACCAGTCCTGGGCACAGTGCAGGCATTGCTATGGTACGTAAAACTGTTGGGGTCACTCCCTGGGGTGGTAAACACTGTCAGAATCAATAACTGAAACACACTCCACAGATATCAGAAAGGTTGCTATGATGAATCTATCAACAAATCGTGTTTAACTTAGGATTTGTTATCTGACATTAATCATAGCAACCTTTTTTTTTTTATATTTATGCAATTTTACAATATATTCAAGAAGGTTTACAACAAAACCCTTCTTAGAGAAATAGAGCGACACAAACAATATACCATTAATCAATACAAATTAATATACAATATTAATTACATTAAGAAAATTAACAGAGTGTCAACTCTCCCTAGTCCACTACTCGGGGGAGAAACTTCCACACAAAACGTAATCCAAATACCGAGAAGAAAAAAGGTTAAAGTCAAATCCAGACTTATCTAACAGAGCTCTAGGAAGAATCAATAGAGGATTCTAATCGCCTAGCATTTAGAAAAGCTAATAGCTGAGAGGGCTCAAAAAATACATAGGAAACAGATTGATATCTGATCAGACATTTACATGGGTGTTTAAGGAAAAAAAGCCCGCCCAGCTGCAAGACCCCAGGACGGAGCAGTAAAAACTCTCTGCGCCGTTTCTGGGTGGCTCTTGACAGATCTGGATACATACGAACAGCTAAACCCCGAAACGGGAGCTTTCTTTTCTGAAAAAAAGTTTTAACATCCACTCTTTATCTGATAACAAAGCAAAAGTTATTAAAAGTGTAGAAGGCTCCTGAGATTCAAGACCAGAATTTTCCAGCAAATCTGTAACATTCAAAGCGTCTCCTTGCACCAACCCACGCAACCTTTTGATATATGTGGAACGTGTTCCAAGTTTAGGACAGCATTGCTAAGGTATGCAGGTGCCAGTATTGGGAGATGCTGCTCCGCGCAAGGCCCAACAGCCTGACTCTCCATGAGGCGTTGGATAGTGGAGTCTGTGGGTGTGGGTGTTTGTACCCCTGTTGGCCTCTGCTCTAGGGCTGAGTTTCCCAACTCCGGTCCTGGTGGGCCAAACACTGTTCAGGTTTTCATGCTGTCCCGAATGAATATGCATGAGATACATTTGCATAGAATGAGGGTGGGGCATACAAATGCAACACAGGCATATTTATTAGGGACAGCATGAAACCTGAATGGTGTTTGGCCCTCCAGGACTGCAGTTGGGAAACTCTGCTCTAGGGATTGCACATGTTTATGGTGTCTGTGCTCTGTAGGGTAAAATATAGGTGTTTCAGGCATGTTTATTTTATCTGCGATAAAGGTTCTGTCTTTATTACCTTGGTTTAGTACTGGGTAAAATATGGGGACAGGAGCCATAGCTGGGACTTGAACTTGTGACCTTCTGCTCCTGAACACACTGGCTGTGTGTACTGCACCAAACTGTTCCCACAGCGGCAGATCATTCCCTGGGGATACCATGACTGTTTGTCAGACAGACCTTGTCTGTTGCAGTGCACGGCACCCACCTAAATGGGGCTTGGCTGTGGTCTGCTGTGGTCAGATGCCACTGCCCCCTCCGCCACCAGCACCACTCCGCCACCATGCTGACATGCCCTTATGCTGGTGGTGCGCAGTCCCAGGCCATCCAGTGTGCCGGTAAGTAGCTACCTATGGTGTGGGTTCTCGGTTAGGGGTGCCTACATGGACATGCGCGCTTCCCCCCCCCCCCACACACACACACACCGCCTGCCAATGTTATGTGCCCTTGGGGGTACCTGCTGGGTAATATCCCCTGTGACACTGTGGGACACACACTCGTGCCCATGTTGGATCCTCGTCAGTTGCTGTCTTACTGCTTTACATTTTCGGCATTCCTATGTGCCACCTAGCCATCTGCCTAGTCCGCACTGTGCCCCAGCTGGACCACAGCATGTGCCGCCTGCAGCCCCCTGTATCCCATTTACAGCATCAGTACAATTGACCTTTCCTATGTGCCCACTCTGCTGTTGCTGCACATGTGCACGCCATAACAAACCTGCCCAATATAAACGACAAAACCCTGATCACCGCTATTTCACTGTGGAATCATTCACTTTGTAGGGGGACAGAGCATAGCCCCTTCCAAACATGATATCTTCTTTGTCAGTAGTGTTGCTTTATGTTTATCATTAGTAGCACTATTGACCAGCTTGGTTATGGGGATTTCAAATGTGGTTCTGGTCATTTAATATGTTTATTTGCCTTTTTGGTTCCTGCACATGTATCACTACTATCACTTTTCTGGGTTTCCCTGGCTTTGCTATACATTGCTGACTGAAATGGTTTCTCTCTCCTGCAAATGTGCCTCTGGCGCTAATTTTCAGACCTTCATTTCATGACGTTAGTGTGCATGGAACCTCTCCCCGCCCACTCTCCACCCATTGACCCCTCATCTCCGCCCCTGGGGAGCCTTACTCCACCCTGTGTGCACCTTAACGCCGCCGCAGACATTATCACACAATACGTGATGTTCTCGCACAGTAAAGTGCCATTATCGCGCAAAAATGTCACATATCGCGCGATAACGTCGCCGCTGCTACGTTAAGACGGTTTAGTAAACATACCCCTAAAGATTAACTAGGAATGCTTGTAACAACTGTATGATTGTAATACCATGCTGAACAGTTTGCATAAAACTCCATCTCTTAACTGTTACTTCAAAAAATGTATAACATTTCATTACAGAGTGGTTAGAGCCTGGCTTGGGAGCCCTAATGGTTAGAGCACTGGCTTGAGAGCCAAGAGACTAGTGTTCAGTTCCCACTAGCACTCCTTGTGGCCTTGGGCAAGTCACTTAACCCTCCATTGCCTCAGAAAATTCCAAGTTATCCATGTCCCTGTTTAATGTACATTACCAAGTTTAAGTTACAATGTAAATCACTTTGATTGAAATGATAAAGTGGTATAAAAAACCTGTAAAATAAATAAATTACTGTCCCAGTCACAAAGTCCCCAATCCAGAACACCACAGCACAAATATCTTGGAGAAGTACAGGTGAGTATCTTCTTATCAGAAGGAATGGACAGCCAACAACTTGCGCGAAATGTATTTGTCTCTGTCTTCACCTACTTCCCTTCCATATGAGTATCTGATCTCACCCACTGAGGGAGTATGCTGAGATCTTAGAAGCACCAGTTCCATTCCTTCCCA
Source organism: Ichthyophis bannanicus (assembly GCA_033557465.1). NCBI lineage: Eukaryota > Metazoa > Chordata > Amphibia > Gymnophiona > Ichthyophiidae > Ichthyophis > Ichthyophis bannanicus. The sequence continues at coordinate 555,701,495 of CM066033.1, forward strand.
CTTTCAGGCTCTCCATATGTTCCTCATTTCCTTCTGCTCCCAACTCTTGAGTCTGATATCATATGTTCAAGAGATAAGCTCTTCCAGTGGCCTTCTTAATGCTAATGGTGGCAGATGAATCTTCCCTTGAAGCTTAAGGAGGTCTCTACAGAGGATAGGATCAATATAAACTGCCAGATGGTGCTCTATGGACTGCAAATGAGTCAATGGACTTGGCAGCTGAGAGGGAACCATCAGAGCAGGACTGCATCTCTTCTTGACTCTCCACTTTCTAAGAAGTGTCTTACAGCATAATATTATCTATTATAAACATATCACACCATACTACAGTGCAACCTACCATATATGAAGAGTGGAAAAGGGGGAATATGTGGATATTTTCCTCCTTCTGTTTGTTTGCCTAGGTGAATGCAGACACAGACTAGCATGGGCAGGAGATGAACTGATACAGCCTACTGAATGTACCAACCCATATTGAACTATGCATATCACATGTTACAACTATTTGATTAATTAAACAGTAGCAAATCACCTGGATGATATACACTCAAAGGTGTTGAAAGAACTGAAATATGAGATTGCAGACCTACTATTAGTAATCTGTGAACTATCATTAAAATAATCTATAGTACCTGAAGATTGGCAAATGGCCAGTGTAACACCAATTTTTAAAAAGGTTTTCAGGGGTGATCCGGGAAACTACAGGTCGGTGAGCCTGACATCAGTACCGGGCAAAATGGTAGAAAAAAACATTATATAGAACAAAATTACTGAACATGTAGATAGTCATGGTTTAATGGGAGAAAGCCAACATGGATTTAGCCAAGGAAGGTCTTGTCTTACTAATCTGTTATATTTTTTTAAATGTGAAATAAACAGGTAGACAAAGGTGAGCCGGTCGATATAGTGTATCTGGATTTTCAGAAAGCCTTTGACAAGATCCGTCATGAGAGACTCTTGGCAAAGTTAAAAAGTCATGGGATAGGAGGCACTGCATTATTGTGGATCAGGAACTGGTTAAAAGATACAAAGCAGAGGGTAGGGCTGAAAGGCCAATTTTCCCAATGGAGAAAGGTGAATAGTGGAGTACCCCAGGGATCTGTGCTGAGTCATGGGGAGGGGTGACCTGCAAGGAGCGACAGGTGTACCTACTCTTGTCACCTTGCTGGACAGAATAGATGGGCCATACTGGTCTTTATCTGCTGTCATATACTATGTTACTATAGTGCAGTGAACTGCAGTCTGGCTATGGACTAACATTGGTGTCATTTTTACACTGTATTTACATATGGGCAGAAGCACCAGGATCAGCGATCTGGTTCACCTTCGGTCATCCCCCTCCACCTCTTAAGCCTGTACTTTCTTCTTCACCTATCCCTCTGGTTTCTTCCCTTAGATATTTAGGTGTCACTCTCGACTCTGCTCTCACCTTTAAAGGTCATATTTCATCCATCGTTCAACGTTCCTTTTCTGCTCTAAGACAACTTCATGCTGTCCGTCCTTTCCTTTCTTCTTCTTCTATGATTACATTACTTCTCTCTTTAGTCCTCTCACGTCTTGATTATTGCAATGTCTGCTTGGCTGGTCTTCCTCAATCTCTGCTTTCTCGCATCCAACGTGTTCAGAATACCGCTGTCCGCATCCTTACCCACGCATACCGCTTCGATCATGTTACCCCTCTTCTCTTACATCAGCACTGGCTTCCCATTCCATATCGTATACAATTCTTATTTTTGTGCACAGATCTAATCACACTGGTGTTCCTTTATATCTTGCCGACCAGGTACGTCTTCACACTCCCCACCGTTCCCTCTGCTCTATTCACACTAACCGTATGTTCCTTCCTTCCCCGTCTCAGGCCCACTTAGAGTCCACATGATCCTCCGCCTTCTACTTTCTTGGACCGCGACTCTGGAACTCGTTCCCCCCTGCCCTCCGATTGGACCCTCCTTCAAATCATTTAAAACTCAGTTAAAACACACCACTTCTGCACAGCTTTTGATCATCCTCCCCCTTCTTCCCTTCCCTCCCCAGTAGCAAGAATAAAATAAACTAACATCTCTCTCTTCTTTTTCTATTACTGGCTGTCTTGTCCTTTTCTTCTCTGACTCTGTTCTTTCTCCCCCTTTTGAAATGTTTAAATTGGCGTTCTCTTCTCTCTTTCTGCAGCGCTTTTTGTGATTTTTAATTTGTAAACCGCTCTGATACCCTGTAATGGGCGGTATATAAAGTTTTAAATAAACATAAACATAAACAAATGCACAATGAACTAGGGTTTGTGACTCTGATCAACCATAGAAGAAGCACCACTGCTCAAAGTACCATCATGCAACTATCGACAGGGAAAGACTACTAGTTGCCACTTAGAGTTTAGAATATTATTCACCTGTCATTGACAAAGGAATACATAAGGAGCCTCTGGTCAATAAACCACTTCCACTCTGCATTCTCACTCTGGAGATCTCTGTAATTATCATTGGAGACGATGATTCCATCGTTCTCAAAAGCCACCTTCACGATGTAGCGATCATCATAGCAGATGACCCTTTTTCCATTCACCTTACGAGATGGGGTATATACAAGGATTGTTCTCTTTTCCAGCTCCTCAAGAATGTGTTGTCCTGAATAAAAAATAAGAAATTTTTATATGTAAAATAGATAAATAGTAAATGTCAAAAATATCTATTAGCTCCTTTGAAACCAGCATGAAGCTAAAATAATTTTATCAGTGTGTCTAAGACATTAGAATTATATCTCTTGTTCAGTAGGAATGATCTAGGTGAAGGTGTTGTCCACTAGTCAACAGAATGATAGGCAGCAGAGCACATCCTGGGATAGAGCCATTGTTTAACCAAGAAGATAATATTTGGGTCAATATTGAAAACAATCATGTCATCGGCAGTGGGTGTCAGGTGCATAAGAGCTTTTTTAAAATTTACTATCCACCCCCTGAAGAACACAAATTCTAGCTGTTCAAGGTACTGAAAGGCCAGTATGGATGTGTTTTCCAAAAGGGACAGGTTGTGAAGGCAGCGTGAACGGTTATACTGTAGGTAGATCAGTGAAATTTAGCAGCTTTCTTTATAAACTTATAAATCTAAGCAGCAGCAGCCAAACAGCAGGCATAACTGTTAACAGATGAGTTATGTGTTTAAAGTTATACGTATATATTCAACAATGACACTTATCCATCTGCTGCAGCTGATATATACGTATAACTTTAAACTTTTCCATTTAAATTTATACGATCAGTCCACCACTGAATTTTATTATTATTATTATTATTAAGCATTTATAAAGTGCTGCAAACATACAAAGCACTGTCCACACAAATAAGATAGACAGTCCCTGCTCATCAGAGCTCACAAAATAGTCAAGACAAAAAAATTACATAATACAAATTACAGATCAACAGGACAAAGTATACATCTAATGTTAGAGATAGCAAACACAGCATATATAAAATAGTCATATCACAACACAAGAGTCAAGAATGAAAAGCAATAGTGAAGAAGTGGGATTTCAACCTGGACTTGAAGATGGCCAGGGAGGACGCCTGGCGCACTGAGACAGGAAGGCTGTTCCAGGCGAAGGGTGCAGCAAGGTGAAAGGAGAGAAGTCTAGAATTAGCAATATGAGTGAAAGGCATAGATAAACAAAGACTATTAGAAGAGCGAAGTAACCGAGAGGGAGTGTAAAGAGAGATAAGAGACAAAAGGTACTGGGGGCAGAAGAATGAATACATTTATATGTATATATATGCATATATGCATATATATACATATAAATATATATGCATATGTATATAGTTTACCCTGTTTTCCAAGTTACTTGTTCCTGTTCAATGTAATGACCTGACTTTTGTTCATTGTCGGTTACCTTTTTGTTTTATGTAAACCGCGCTGATCGCAAATAGTGCGGTATATAAGAAATGTAAATAAATAAATAAAATAAATTTATAGGTTAGCAGGAGAAGCTTGAATTGGATACGGAAACGCATGGAGAGCCAATGAAGTGACATGAGGAAAGGAGTGATGTGGGAAAAACGAGACTGGCGGAAAATCAGATGAGCAGCAGAATGTTGAATAGACTGAAGGGGAAAGAGGTGGTTTGTGGGGAGGCCGGCAAGGAGAAGGTTACAATAATCAAGGTGGGATGTGATTAAGGAGTGGACAATCATTTTAGTAGTGCTAACAGAGAGGAAGGGGCAAATTTTGCAGATATTGTAGAGAAAGAAACGGCATGACTTAGCAATGAGTTGGATATGTAGAGAGAAAGAGAGAGAGGAGTCAAAGATAACACCAAGGTTACGCGCTGAAGAGACAGGAAGGATAACAGAGTTATCCACAGAGACAGAGAAAGGGGAAAGAGGAGGGGAGGGATTTGGGGGAAAGATAAGGAGTTCAGTCTTGGCCATGTTCAATTTTAAGCGGCGGAGGGACATCCAGCTAGCAATGTCAGAGAGGCAGACTGTGATCTTAGCCTGGATTTCTGGAGAGATAACAGGTGTAGATAGTTGGATTTGAGAGTCGTCAGCATAGAGATGATAGTGAAAGCCATGGGAAGAGATAAGGGCACCAAGGGACTGAGTGTAGAGAGAGAAGAGGAGCGGTTCCAAGACGGAATCCTGAGGAACACCTACAGGTAATGGGGTGGAAAAGGAGGAGGAGCCACCAAAGCACACGCTGAAAGAGTGATGGGAGAGGTAGGAGGAGAACCAAGAAAGTACAGAGTCCTTGAAACCTAGTGAGGACAGGGTGATAAGAAGAAGGTTGTGGTCAACAGTATCGAAAGCAGCAGAGAGATCAAGAAGGATGAGGACAGAATAGAAGCCTTTGTATTTTGCCAGGAACAAATCATTAGTGACTTTGGTAAGAGCTGTTTCAGTGGAATGTAGGGGATGGACGTCAGATTGTAAAGGATCCAGGAGAGCATGACAGGAGAGGAAGTCGAGACAGCGGTGATAGACTGCACACTCAAGTAGTTTAGAGATGAAGGAAAGGAGAGAGATGGGTCGATAGTTAGAAGGACAGGTGGGATCAAGTGAGGGTTTCTTGAGAAAGGGTGTGACCACAGCGTGCTTGAAGTCAGAAGGGAAAGTTGCGGTGGAGAGCGATAGGTTGAGAATATGAGAGATGGAAGGTATGATAGTGGAGGAGATGGAACTAAGGAGGTTGGAGGGGATAGGGTCAGACGAGCAGGTAGTAAGTTTAGAGGAAGAAAGAAGGAGTAAAGTTTGCTCATCAGAGACCAAAGGGAAGGAAGAAAGGGTAGCAGAAGTGAGGGAAGAGAATTTGGAAAAAGGGGGGGTAGTAAGGGTGGTGGGGAATCGGAGGGTGATCTTGTGGATTTTGTCATGAAAGAACTCAGCCAAGGTTTGGGCAGGAAGGGAGGGAGGAATCAGAGATGGAGGCACATTGAGGAGAGAACTGAGCGTGTTAAAGAGATGACGAGGATAAGAGGCAAGAGAGTTTGTCAGATGGGTGAAGTAGACTTGTTTAGCAAGTGCAATGGCTGATTGGAAGGAGAACAGAATGAATTTAAAGTGGAGAAAGTCAGCATGGGAGTGGGATTTAAGCCAGGCACGCTCAGCAGAGCGGGCACAGGAGCGCAAATAGCAGGCAGTGGGAGACAGCCAGGGCTGGGGAGAAAAGCGCCTAACAGGACGTGGGGTAAGGGGAGCAAGAGCATCCAGGGCAGAGGAGAGTACAGTGTTATATGAGGTCACAGCCTCATCAATGGATTTGGATAAAAGAATGTTGTAGTTGTTGATATGGAAGGACAGACTAGATAGGCCATGTGGTCTTTTTCTGTCATCATATTTCTATGTTTCTATGAATGGATGAAAGGGGTGAGGAAATAATGGAGGAAAGATCTAAGGGATCAATAGCAAGAAGGTTTCTAGAAAGGTTAGTGGAGACAGGACGAGGCTGAGGTGGGGGAAGATTGTTGTTGTTAAGTGCCGTCAAGTCGGAGTCGACTCATGGCGACCCTCTGGATAGCTATCCTAAATTGTGTTCGGTCTTCAGTCAGGCGACTCATTGTTGACAGACTGGTACCCGTAGCTGCTGTTATTGTATCGATCCATCTCATTGCTGGATTTCCTCTTTTGCGTTGACCTTCCATCTTGCCAAGCATGATGTCTTTCTCTAATGATCTCTCTCTCCACATGATGTGTCCAAAGTATGAAAGTCGAAGTCTTGTCCTCTGAGCTTCTAAAGAAAGCTTAGGTTTGATCTCCTCTAGTACAGACTGGTTTGTTCTTCGGGCAGTCCATGGTATACACAGTATTCGCTGCCAGCACCATAATTCAAAGGCATCAATTTTCTTCCTGTCTATCTTTTTCACTGTCCAGCTTTCACATCCATATGATGTTATTGAAAATACCATGGCTTGAACAAGTCGAATCTTTGTATGGAGAGAGACATCTCTGCTCTTGAGAATCTTATCTAGGTCTTTCATAGCCATTCTGCCAAGAGCAATGCGTCGTCTGATTTCTTGACTGCTTGTTGCTTCTTTATTGATAGTTGATACAAGTAGGTTAAAGTTATTCACGATTTCAATTTCTTCTCCTTCGACGATGAACCTGTTGATTATGCCAGTCGTCATGATCTTTGTCTTCTTTACATTAAGGTGCAGGTCCATTTTGAGACTATGTTCTTTGATTGTGAGAAACAAATGTTTCAGATCATCTTCACTTTCCGCCAGTAATGTGGTATCATCAGCATAGCGAAGGTTGTTGATGAGTCTTCCACCAATCTTCACACCTCTGTTGTCTTCATACAATCCTGCTTCTCTGATGATTTGTTCTGCATATAAATTAAACAGGTAGGGGGAAAGTATGCAGCCTTGTCTTACACCTTTGCTTATTTTAAACCATTCTGTTTCTCCTTGTTCCGTTCAAACTGTTGCTTCTTGATCAATGTACAGATTGTGCAAGAGAACGATCAGGTGTTCTGGTATACCCATGCTTCTTAATGTGGCCCAGAGTTTCTCATGGTTTACACAGTCAAAAGCTTTGCTATAGTCGATAAAGCACAAATAGATATCCTTTTGGTATTCTTTAGTCTTTTCAATGATCCATCTCACATCCGCAATGATGTCTCTCGTTCCTCGCCCTTTTCTGAACCCTGCTTGCACTTCAGGTAGTTCTTGTTCCAGGTATGATTGTAGTCTCTTTTGAATAATCTTCAGTAGAATCTTGCTGGCATGTGGGATTAGAGCGATTGTGCGATAATTTCCACAGTCAGTTGGATCACCTTTCTTTAGTATTGGTATAAACACAGATCTTTTCCAGTCAGTTGGCCATGATGCTGTCTTCCATATTTCTTGGCAGAGCCTTGTAAGTACGGTAACAGCTGCATCAGATTGCTGTAATCCTTCTACTATGGGAATGCAATCAATGCCTGGTGCTTTGTTCTTTGATAAGGCTTTCAATGCTGCTGGGGGAAGATAATAAGACTTTAAAAGGTGGTGGTCAGATAAGGGAAGGACAGAGTTAGAGAAGTTGGAGGGTGAGCAGTTAGAGAAGAAAATCAGGTCAAGGCAGTGACCATGTTGGTGAGTAGGGGCAGTGGAGCAGAGTTGAAAGTCGTAAGAGGAGGTAAGGGAGAGGAGCTTTAAAACATGGGGGTCAGAGGGGACATCAACATGAATGTTAAGATCCCCGAGAATAAGAGTGGGGGAGGAGGGGTTAAGAAAGGTAGACAGCCAAGAATCAAAGTCAGAAAGAAAAGTAGACACAGAAATGTCGGGAGGCCGATAGATAACAGTTACCCAAAGTGGGAGTGAAGAGGTGGGTGGAGTGGACCTCAAAAGAGAGAGATGAGTCAGATTGAGGTAGGATGAGGGTCTGGAAGTGACAAGAGGGGGAAACAAGAAGCCCAGTGCCCCCGCCATGTCCAGTGGGACGAGGAATGTGGGAGAACTGAAAGCCCCATGACAAAGAGCGGCAATAGAGGCAGTGTCTTCAGGAAGAAGCCAGGTCTCAGTTAAAGCAAGGAGGTGAAGTGCATGAGAAATAAAAAGGTCATGTATAAAGGCAAGTTTGTTAGAGACAGAGTGAGCATTCCACAAGGCACATGAGAAGGGGAGAGCAGAGGGGGAGAGGAGAGGAATGTGAATAAGGTTGAATAAGTTGCGAAAAGGCCTTGTCCTAACGTCAGAGAAATGTTTAGGGAGGGCAGGGAATTTCAGAGAGTGAGGGGTAACTCTAGGAAGACCGAGATTAGGGAAGACATAGATAAGGTTAGCCAAATTACGTGACCTCATCATTGGTCCCGCGGTGGAGGGGGAGGAGCTAGAAATCAGGCTGCTCACACTCTGCCCCGATGATCACTGAGGCTGCTCAAGCTGTAAAGGGATTCCTGTCGCTTCAATAAATGCCAATTTATTAGGCCAATTCTTTTTCCAGCCCAATTTCTTAGCCAGAAGACCATGACTAGAACAGAGACTTGTATGTCAACTAGATCTCTGCAATACATTAAACCAGAGTCACCAAGTTACCGAGTTCCAGGAGTGAGATTTTAAGCCAGTCCTGGATTTCTGACAATCTCATTCAGATGCAGTATGGGATCTACAGCACTGATTCCAATGGATAAAATCAGAGACTACAAATACCATACAGCATTGCAATGAAAATTTAAAACCTGAACTGGCAACAAAATCTCACTCCTGGAACTGGGTAGATTGGTAACTCTGATTAAACCTGGAGTAGATTAGCCACCTACCACCTGTCCATCAATGGAAACCTTTAGATTGTGTACAATAGAAACTTTCTGCAATTATTACAAAAATTTACAGGAACCAAAATTACATTGATCAATATATTTGTGAACTCAAACAACATCAAATAGAGCATTCTCCCTCTTTGCACCAAAGCTCTGGAATGCCTTACCTGACGATATCCGATCAATGAATGATCTGGTTGACTTCCAAAAGAAAACAAAAACATACCTATTTATCATACACTTTGGCAAATCACCTGATTAAAATGGCATACAACTAGAATCTATTATTGAGTAGTATTCCCCATCTCCTTCCTCCCCCCTCCATTCTTTGCTCCCCCTCCCAAGTAATACCCTCCCCCTACCATGTATATAGTTCTTCTAGTGATGCTATTGAGCTTCTGCTCAATTACTATTCAAGTCATTGCATCTTGTTCCATGTATCTTATGTTCAATTGTTTGACTCTTTCCAATTTGTTCCATGTAGATTATGTTCAATTGTTCTATGTAAGCCGCCTTGACACTTTAAAAGTCAGTATAGAAAACCAGCTAAATAGATAAATATTGAACTGTTTCTTTATATCATAGACCTGCTGTATATGCAGTTGGCTTAATCAGATAACACTAACTGGATAGTGGCTGAATATCACCACTACCAGCCTACAGTTTAAACCCACCCCTGCAGATCTGATGCCTCCTCATTTTAAACAGGTGGAGGCACATTCTGACTGGCCAGCCAGAAGTGGGACGCCCAGAGTTAGATCCGATTCTGATCCCACAGGGGCTAGACATGCCCGCGGGATCAGAATCAGGTCTAAGGCCCAAACGTGCAGGCCGGGACCCGATTCTGGTTGGCCTGCACGCATAGCAGATCCCCGGCTACCTCAGTCAGGCTCCTGAATGGAGCCACAGTGCCATGGCGTCCCGTTTCCAAGGCACCGTGGCTCCATTCAGGAGCTACAAATGGCATCCGCTGCTGACCCTCTTCTTTCCCCACAGCCAAACCCTTGATCCGGCCTCACATAGCGGGGATCTTCCTGCACCCCCTACCTTTTTTCTCAGCCTGACGGCATGGTCCCCTGGCATACAGGGGGACTTATTCCACCTCTGCAGTGGAATAAGTCCCCCGTCCATGTTAATGGCCCCAGACACATAGGGCTAGCCTCAGAATCGGCCCTATATGTCTGGGGTTGCAGCCTGCCCATGTCCTGCCCTCACTCCGCCTCAGTACCACCCCCTCCTGCTGCCATCTAAGCCTCCCCGCACAAACAAGCTGTTATTATGGGTAGGCATTAGCCAGGGCAATAGGGAGCGAATAGCGGGGATGTACGTCCAATCCAGATGTCCATCCCCGCTATTCGTGCCACTGAATGACCCCCATAACCTTTAGCTGGATATCAAAATGTATACACTTAGTGGCCTGGGAAATTTAAAACAAACTATTATCCTCTTAGCTCTTGAGATGAACCAGATAAATGTTTTTCAGTATCAACCCCAGAATGCGATAGGCTACTGTAGGCAAAAACAGCTATTTGTAACTGAATATTCAAAGCATGGTTTACTGTCATGTTTGTATTCTCCAACAAAAATATTTAAAAGGAAAAAAATCACATCAGGATTTAGCTTGTGCCTTCTCAGTAGTAGTTCATAGTGAGCTACATTCATGTGCAGTAGATGTTTCTTGTCCTTGGAGTCTGTTTGCACTTGAAGCAATGAATTTTTTGGTTAGGCAATTTCACCGTGCTTTAGTAACTATGGGGTATGTTTACTAAACGGCGCTAAAGGCGCAGCTGCAAAGTTATTGTGATAAGTGACGTTATCACGCGATAATGGCGCATTACCATTCGAGAACGTCACGTATCGCGCAATAATGTCTGCGGCGGCATTAAGGTGCGCAGAGGGTGGAGTAAGGCTCCCCAGAGGGCGGAGTAAGGCTCCCCAAGGGCGGAGAGAAGGGGGTCAGTGGGCGGGGAGAGGCTCCATGTACACTAACGCCGTGAAATGAAGGTCTGAAAATTAGAGTCAGTGAAAACCTGGCGCTAAAGGCACATTTGCAGGAGAGAGAAACCATTTCAGTCAGCAATGTACAGCAAAGGCAGGGAAACCAATAAAAGTGATAGTAGTGATACATGTGCAGCAGCAGCAGCAGCATAGTGGCCAAGTACGAGAGGGCACGACGGTGAGGCTGCAAATGAGGCACAGGAGGCTGAAGGCGGGACATGCAGTGGGGCAGCTGGGGCACATGTGGACCAGGCAGATGCCTAGGTTGCACATGTTGTTGTTGTTGTTAAGTGCCGTCGAGTCGGAGTCGACTCATGGCGACCCTCTGGATAGCTATCCTAAATTGTGTTCGGTCTTGAATCAGGAGGCTCATTGTTGACAGACTGGTACCCGTAGCTGCTGTTATTGTCTCGATCCATCTCATTGCTGGCCTTCCTCTTTTGCATTGACCTTCTATCTTGCCAAGCATGATGTCTTTCTCTAATGATCTCTCTCTTCGATGATGTGTCCAAAGTACGAAAGTCGAAGTCTTGTCATCTGAGCTTCTAAAGAAAGCTTAGGTTGGATCTCCTCTAGTACCGACTGGTTTGTTCTTCGGGCAGTCCATGGTATACACAGTATTCGCCGCCAGCACCATAATTCAAAGGCATCAATTTTCTTCCTGTCTATCTTTTTCACTGTCCAGCTTTCACATCCATATGATGTTATTGAAAATACCATGGCTTGAACAAGTCGAATCTTTGTATGGAGAGAGACATCTCTGCTCTTGAGAATCTTATCTAGGTCTTTCATAGCCATTCTGCCAAGAGCAATGCGTCGTCTGATTTCTTGACTGCTTGTTGCTTCTTTATTGATAATTGATCCAAGTAGGTTAAAGTTGTTCACGATTTCAATTTCTTCTCCTTCAACGATGAATCTGTTGATTATGCCAGTTGTCATGATCTTTGTCTTCTTTATATTAAGGTGCAGGCCCATTTTGAGACTATGTTCTTTGATTGTGAGAAGCAAATGTTTCAGATCATCTTCACTTTCAGCCAATAATGTGGTATCATCTGCATAGCGAAGGTTGTTGATGAGTCTTCCACCAATCTTCACACCTCTGTTGTCTTCATACAATCCTGCTTCTCTGATGATTTGTTCTGCATATAAATTAAACAGGTAGGGGGAAAGTATACAGCCTTGTCTTACACTTTTGCTTATTTTAAACCATTCTGTTTCTCCTTGTTCCGTTCGAACTGTTGCTTCTTGATCAATGTACAGATTGTGCAAGAGTACGATCAGGTGTTCTGGTATACCCATGCTTCTTAATGTGGCCCAGAGTTTCTCAGGGTTTACACAGTCAAAGGCCTTGCTATAGTCGATAAAGCACAAATAGATATCCATTTGGTATTCTTTAGTCTTTTCAAGGATCCATCTCACATTCGCAATGATGTCGCTCGTTCCTCGCCCTTTCCTGAACCCTGCCTGCACTTCAGATAGTTCTTCTCCCAGGTATGGTTGTAGTCTCTTTTGAATAATCTTCAGTAGAATCTTGCTGGCATGTGGGATCAGAGCGATTGTGCGATAATTTCCAGTCTGTTGGATCACCTTTCTTTAGTATTGGTATAAACACAGATCTTTTCCAGTCAGTTGGTCATGATGTTGTCTTCCATATTCCTTGGCAGAGCCTTGAAGTATGGTAACAGCTGCATCAGATTGCTGTAAAACGTCTATGGGAATGCTATCAATGCCTGGTGCTTTGTTCTTTGATAAGGCTTTCAATGCTGCTTAAACTTCTTCTTTCATCACCAATGGTTCCCGATCATAAGGTACAGGTTGAAACGGCTGTTGGTCCACTTGATCTTTATCATATAAAAACTCTGTATATTCCTTCCACCTTTTCTTGATCTTCAACATAGAACCTTCAGCATCTTGTAACATTCCAATTCGAGGCTGGAACTTTTTCTTTAACTCTCGTAGCTTTAGGAAAGCCGATCTTGTTCTTCCTTTAATAGTTTCTGCTTCTATTTCCTTGCAAGTGTCATTGTAGTACTTTTCCTTGTCCTGTCTTGCTGCACGTTGGAAATTTCTGTTGAGTTCTGTTATTGTCTTTCTTTCTCCTCTGGCTTTAGCTTCTCTGCATTTCTGGGCAATTTTCAGAGTTTCTTCCATCATCCATTTTGGCCATTTTTGCTTTTTCACCTTTTGTAGAGACTTCTCGCTTTTCTTCCAACACAACCTTCTTGATGTCATTCCATAACTCTTCTGGAGCTCTGTCATTTGTATCTAAAGCAGCAAATCGATTTTGCAGGCAGTCTTTAAATTCCAGTGGTATTTATTTTATTTATTTATTACAATTTCTTATATACCGCACTATTCTGCATCAGCGCGGTTTACATGGAACAGAAAATCAGACAGGGTAACATGTGTCTGAGTTTACAATTAACCGGACATCAAAACTTGGATAACAAGGGAGATTTACATATATATTCTCAAGGTCATATTTTGCTGCATTCATGAGTGGTTTGCTCTTTTTCAACTTTAGCTTGAGTTTGCATACTAGTAGTTGATGATCTGTACCACAGTCAGCTCCAGGTTTTGTCTTTGTTGATGTTATAGGTCTTGCAGAATTTGCAGTCTTTCTCCAGCTTCATTTCTGTTGCCAAGTCCATATTTTCCAACTACTTTGCCTTCTTCTTTTTTGCCAACTTTTGCATTCCAGTCACGCATGACTATCAGGATATCCTGTTTGCATGTTCTGTCAATTTCAGCTTGTACTTGTTCATAGAACTCTTCAATTTCATTCTCTTCTGCAGCTGTTGTTGGGGCATATACTTGAATTATAGTTCTGTTGATGGGTATTCCTCGTAGACGAATAGAGATTAAGCGTTTGCTGACTGCATTGTATTTCATTACAGTTCTTGCAAGTTTCTTCTTTATTATAAATGCAACACCATTTCTTCTTTGTCTTTCATTTCCAGCATAGTAGACCATGTGATCATGCTTCATACGTTCCATGTTCCAATGCATAAGACATCTTTACAGCTTCTGACTCTCATTTCATGCGCAGCTACATCAGCAGTCAGACGTCCCGAGGGCTTTTATCCAACCACATCATAAATGCTGGCTTTACTCTGTAAAGTCTTCAGCTCACCCCAATAGCCAGTTGAGTACCTTCTGACATGGGGGTCTCATCTTCCAGCACTATAGTGCAATTTGTTTTGTTGTGACTATCCATTGGGTTTGTGTGGCAAGATACGGAAGTAGATTACTGGGCTTTCCTTCCACGCAGGTAATGCCGGTGTTGTTGCCATTGTCACAGAATTGTGTAAGACATCTTTACAGCTTCTGACTCTCGTTTCATGCGCAGCTACATCAGCAGTCAGACGTCCCGAGAGCTTTGATCCAACCACATCATGAATGCTGTCTTTACTCTGAAAAGTCTTCAGCTCTTCCCCAGTAGCTAGTTGACTACCTTCCGACCTGGGGGTCTCATCTTCAAGCACTATAGCACAATTTGTTTTTTTGTAACTATCCATTGAGTTTTCATGGCAAGATACAGAAGTAGATTGCCGGGCCTTTCTTCCGCGCAGTTTAAGTTTGGTGTTGTTGCCGTTGTCACAGAAATGTGATCCTCCGCCGTCAACACTATCCCATTCTGCTGCTGGCCAGATGGGTGGTTTGTCTTGGTCTGGCACCTCAGCTGAGACCTGCCCATCTTGGGAGACCCTGCCAGTAGTTAAACTACCGATAGCACACAAGCCCTCACAGCACGACAAGCTGCAAACCAAGTGAGGGAGGTGGCACATAGGAACGCAGAAACAGAAAAACAGCAAGCCAGCAACTGACCAAGAGCAAACATGCCCACGAGTGTGTGACCCACAGTGTCCCAGCGGACATCACCCAGCAGGTACCCCAAAGGGTACATAACACTGACAGGCGGTGCCGGGGGGAAGTGCGGATGTCAATGTAGGCACCCCTACCCCAGACCCCACACCATAGGCAGCCGCCTACTGGCACACAGGATGGCCTGGGACTGCGCACCACCAGCACCACCGGCATAAGGGCATGTCAGCATGGTGGCGAAGGGGTACTGGTGGTGGAGGGGGCAGTGGCATCTGCCCACAGCACACCAAGGCCAAGCCCTGTTCAGGTGGGTGGCGTGCAGTGCAACAGACAAGGGCTGCCTGATAAACAGTAATGCTATCCCCAGGGAATAGCCTACCTCTGTGGCAACAGTTTGGTGCAATATATATAGCCAGTATATTCAGGGGCAGAATGTCACAGGTTCAAGTTCCAGCTGTGGCTCCTGCAGGCCATGTCCCCTCATTTTACCCTTACTAAACCGTGGTAATAAAGATGGAATCTTTATTGCAGATAAAAGTAACATGCCATAAATGCCTATATTGTACCCTACAGAGCACATACACCATAAACATGTGCAATCCCTAGAGCAGAGTTTCCCAACTCCAGTCCTGGAGGGCCAAACACCATTCAGGTTGTCAGGATGTCCCTAATAAATATGCATGAGATGCATTTACATGCACCGCCCCCATTGTATGCAAATGTATCCATGCATATTCATTAGGGATAGCATGAAAACCTGAACCATGTTTGGCCCACCAGGACCGGAGTTGGGAACCTCTGCCCTAGAGCAGCGGCCGACAGGGGAACAAACACCCACACCCACAGGCCCCACTATGCAGCGGCTCATGGAGAGTCAGGCTGTTGGGCCCTGCGCACAACAGCATCTAAAAATCTCTCAAAATCTCTGCCTTAACCATAGCAAAACAGATGTACTATTCATCTCGCGAAACCAGAAGTTCACGCCACCTCCCTCACTTCTAGTCAATAACATTGAACTAAAGTCCAAATCTACAATTCGCTACCTGGGCATCACCCTCAACCAGCGGCTCGACATGTCAGCACATGTTATAAACACAACTAAAGCAATCTATCATAAGATCCGATCACTACGCCATCTCCGCCCACTGCTTGACTTCCCTGACTACCGCTCAATATTCCAAGCCTTAGTCATCCCACACCTCGACTTTGCCAACATTATCCTACTGGGACTCCCACAGTCGACTCTTAACCCGTTACGTCTTGCCATGAACTCAGCTGCAAGGGCACTGTCAGGGCTCTCAAGATCAGACCAAATAACGCCAGTTCTAAAGAACCTACACTGGCTCCCGCTGCGGGCCAGAATCCACTTCAAGGCTCTTGTCATGACGTTCAAGGCCCGGAAGAACCATCCACCCACACCCATCAGCGATCTTCTCAACAGCACTCCAGACAATAGAACTAGGAGATCTACTTCGTTGAATAAACTCGAAGTCCAAAAACTGTTGATAAAATGTAAGAAAACAACAGCAAGTAGAGCCTTCTCCATTTTTGCACCTATGGCATGGAATGCCCTCCCAGCCGAAATCCGGGCTATCTCAAACCTGGCACTATTCCGAAAAGCCCTCAAACATCACCTATTCTTACAATATTACCCTGACACCATTTCCGACACTTACACTGCCCCCACCTTACCTCCCTACCTAGCCCGTCCCTCAGATCATCTTCCTGTAGATAACGGCTAACCATTATCTCTCCTTACCGGCCTCCTTGACCTTCCAGCCAAGCCTCTAGGTAAATGTCTTATCTTTATTTATCTGTAAGAGTATTATAATTTGTAAGAGTATTATAATTTGTATATAATGTGTACATAGTTTTTTCCTCGTTTTTTTTTCTCCATGTTTACATTCCCTGTTCAATGCGTCGTCTGATTTCTTGACTGTTGTTGCTTCATTATTGATAGTTGATCCAAGTAGGTTAAAGTTGTTCACAATTTCAATTTCTTCTCCTTCAACGATGAACCTGTTGATTATGCCAGTTGTCATGATCTTTGTCTTCTTTACATTAAGGTGCAGGCCCATTTTGAGACTATGTTCTTTGATTGTGAGAAGCAAATGTTTCAGATCATCTTCACTTTCAGCCAGTAATGTGGTATCATCAGCATAGCGAAGGTTGTTGATGAGTCTTCCACCAATCTTCACACCTCTGTTGTCTTCATACAATCCTGCTTCTCTAATGATTTGTTCTGCATATAAATTAAACAGGTAGGGGGAAAGTATGCAGCCTTGTCTTACACCTTTGCTTATTTTAAATCATTCTGTTTCTCCTTGTTCCGTTCGAACTGTTGCTTCTTGATCAATGTACAGATTGCGCAAGAGAACGATCAGGTGTTCTGGTATACCCATGCTTCTTAATGTGGCCCAGAGTTTCTCATGGTTTACAAAGTCAAAAGCCTTGCTATAGTCGATAAAGCACAAATAGATATCCTTTTGGTATTCTTTAGTCTTTTCAAGGATCCATCTCACATCCGCAATGATGTGTCTCATTCCTCGCCCTTTCCTGAACCCTGCTTGCACTTCAGGTAGTTCTTGTTCCAGGTATGGTTGTAGTCTCTTTTGAATAATCTTCAGTAGAATCTTGCTGGCATGTGGGATCAGAGCGATTGTGCGATAATTTCCACAGTCAGTTGGATCACCTTTCTTTAGTAATGGTATAAACACAGATCTTTTCCAGTCAGTTGGCCATGATGTTGTCTTCCATATTTCTTGGCAGAGCCTTGTGAGTACGGTAACAGCTTCATCAGATTGCTGCAATACTTCTATGGGAATGCTATCAATGCCTGGTGCTTTGTTCTTTGATAAGGCTTTCAATGCTACTTCAACTTCTTCTTTCATCACCAATGGTTCCCGATCATAAGGTACAGGTTGAAACGGCTGTTGGTCCACTTGATCTTTATCATATAAAAACTCTGTATATTCCTTCCACCTTTTCTTGATCTTCTCAGCATCATTCAACATAGAACCTTGAGCATCTTGTAACATTCCAATTCGAGGCTGGAACTTTAACTTTAACTCTCGTAGCTTTGGGAAAGCCAATCTTGTTCTTCCTCTAATAGTTTCTGCTTCTATTTCCTTGCAAGTGTTATTGTAGTACTTTTCCTTGTCCTGTCTTGCTGCACGTTGGAAATCTCTGTTGAGTTCTGCGATTGTCTTTCTTTCTCCTCTGGCTTTAGCTTCTCTGCGTTTCTGGGCAATTTTCAGAGTTTCTTCCGTCATCCATTTTGGCCATTTTTGCTTTTTCACTTTTTGTAGAGACTTCTCGCTTTCTTCCAACACAACCTTCTTGATGTCATTCCATAACTCTTCCGGAGCTCTGTCATTTGTATCTAAAGCAGCAAATCAATTTTGCAGGCAGTCTTTAAATTCCAGTGGTATATTCTCAAGGTCATATTTAGCTGCATTCATGAGTGGTTTGCTCTTTTTCAACTTTAGCTTGAGTTTGCATACTAGTAGTTGATGATCTGTACCACAGTCAGCTCCAGGTTTTGTCTTTGTTGATGTTACAGAGCTTTTCCATCGTTGACTTCCACATATGTAGTCAATTTGATTTTTATATAATCCATTCGGTGAAGTCCATGTGTACAGTCGCCGCTTGTGTTGCTGGAAGAAGGTGTTTGAGATGAATAGATCATTGGTCTTGCAGAATTCTATCAGTCTTTCTCCAGCTTCATTTCTGTTGCCAAGTCCATATTTTCCAACTACTTTGCCTTCTTCTTTGTTGACAATTTTTGCGTTCCAGTCACCCATGACTATCAGGATATCCTGTTTGCATGTTCTGTCAATTTCAGCTTGTACTTGTTCATAGAACTCTTCAATTTCATTCTCTTCAGCAGCTGTTGTTGGGGCATATACTTGAATTATAGTTGTGTTGATAGGCAATCCTCGTAGACGAATAGAGATTAAGCGTTCGCTGACTGCATTGTATTTCATTACAGTTCTTGCAAATTTCTTCTTTATTATAAATGCAACACCATTTCTTCTTTGTCTTTCATTTCCAGCATAGTAGACCATGTGATCATCTGATGCAAAGTGCCCCATGCCAGTCCATTTCAGTTCGCTGACACCCAACAGATCAAGTTGTACACGTTCCATTTCATTCTTGACTACCTCCAACTTCCCTTGGTTCATGCTTCGTACGTTCCATGTTCCAATGTGTAAGACATCTTTACAGCTTCTGACTCTCATTTCATGCGCAGCTACATCAGCAGTCAGACTTCCCGAGGGCTTTGATCCAACCACATCATAAATGCTGGCTTTACTCTGAAAAATCTTCAGCTCTTCCCCAGTAGCTAGTTGAGTGCCTTCCGACCTGGGGGTCTCATCTTCCAGCACCATAGCACAATTTGTTTTGTTGTAACTATCCATTGGGTTTTCATGGCAAGATACAGAAGTAGATTGCCGGGCCTTTCTTCCGCGTAGTTTAAGTTTGGTGTTGTTGCCGTTGTCACAAAAATGTGATCTTCCGCCGTCAACACTGTCCCATTCTGCTGCTGCCCAGATGGGTGGTTTGTCTTGGTCTGGCACCTCAGCTGAGACCTGTCCATCTTGGGAGACCCTGCCAGTAGTTAAACTACCGATAGTTTAGCTCTCAGCATCACTGATGCACGCAAGCCCTCACAGCACGACAAGCTGCAAACCAAGTGAGAGATTCTTTTTGGTATCTACCTATTAAAAAAGACATGTTTAATGAACTATTACTTTGACATTTCATACACTTCATGCTGAATATGTTTGTTTTTGGAAGGTAAACCTCTGCTTTATATCTTGTACATTAATGCAATTTTTTTGGCACTTGGCTCATGAATCCAGGTACTCAGAGGAGGTATAGTACCAAGCAAATGATGTGAATACCTGAGTAGTCTGTCTATAAATAGTCTTGTTACATAGCACAAGGGTACATTTCAAATGACATTGGAAATATCAGTGATATTTTCTAAGTTGTTTCATATTGTTTAAATCCAAAAACAGCAGGAAAAATCCAAAATGTCATTTTTCCTGCTTGACATCATGGCCTGACCTCCAATTAGTATCCCTTAAGGCACTGGTCTTCCAGGAGGAACTATTATGTCTCTTAGGGGATGGCTTTAGCTAGTCTGCTCTTAGATATGTATTGTACTTCTTGTAATATTATTCCTGTTTCCAGATTGACCCCCGTTTCCATTTCTGGTCTTGAGCTCCATGGAAAACCCTTCCTGGATTTTTTTCCTTGTCAGTCTATTGATTCCTACTCTAGAGACTTACTCCAAAAACACAACATGAAACAAAACAATAAAATACTGCAAACGACACAAGAAACAAAACAAGATGAATTTTTTTGCCTGCACACACCTAGTGCTTCCACAGGCAACAGGAAGGCATAGATTGTTTAACAGGACTTTAATACTTGAAAGAGATACTTTTTCTACCAGAGGACAAAGAAACCACACTGCTTGCCTACAGTACCTCTTATAGGTGCATCAAGTCGTGGTGGTTCTCTTCTCCATAAAGGGACAAAAACCTTGATGTTTTTGTGTCCTCTCTCCTGGAACCATTCTACGGCCAACTGAATACCCTGGCAGGAAAACACTTCTTTATTTCCATGGCTGCAAATGGAAGGAAAAATATTTTATAATTTGAAAACAAGATTCTGATCATCTATGCAGGACTTCTCTTTCATCCTCTGAAGACATGAATTGCTAATACCTTTTGACTCAAAATAGCTCACAGCAAATATGAGTGTGGTGGTGTTAGTGCCGTCTAGGGATGTGTATTCAGTAGTGCACCTTCTGTTTGTTATTATTCTTTAAAATATTTTGTGTGCGCTAAATCAGTTTAGTGTGTGTCAGCCTACAAATTAATGTGTTATAGTCAAATAGGAAGTTCTAATGTTTCTGTTTATGTTTATTCAGTAACTTGATATACCGTCTTTTATAACTTCAATGTAAGCAATAACAATCAGAGCCAGAAAAGGAAAGGAACTACAATAATTGATAGAAAAGAGACAATGCAATCACACAGGGAGATTTATAGAGGAGATAACAAAGAGGGATCAGGGGAGGCTGGCAGGCAGGTCAAAGGCATTGCAGAATAAATGAGTCTTCAGGAGGTTCTGAAATGTGGGGAAGGAAAGTTCATGACACAGAGCCAGGGGGAGGGAGTTCCAAAGGGAGGGGCCTAAGAAAAAGAAGGCAGAGAGGCGAGTGGATTGAAGGTGAGCATGAGACGGAGGTGGAAGGACCAAACGATTGATGTGACAAGAGCGGAGACTGCGGATGGGGGTGTGAAACTGTAGGAGGTTGGCCAGGTACTGAGGCGTAGAGGTGTAGATTGTGTGATGGACAATGGTGAGGATTTTATAACGGATATGAAAAGCCAGTGGGAGCCAATGTAAATGAAACAAGATAGGTGTGATAATGATCCGTACAGCAGTGTTCTGAATGAGCTGTAGGCAATGTAACTGTGATTGAGTGATACCAGTGAGGACCAGGTTACAAAAGTCAATCTGAGACAGAACAGTAGGAGGGTGGTCAGAGCCTGCGGAGACAGGAAGGGATGGGTGGCCTGGATCTAGCGAAGATAGAAAAAAGACAGACGGGTGGGAGGTGAAATATGGTTGTTAAAATTCTTTTTAACATAAATATGTTAAGTGAACTAAAAGAAGTCTGAAAATCTATATAAAAGCCCAAGTGAACCAAAAGTGTACCAAAAACTTTTGCTCTGTCACCTCCCTAGTGTCTGCAAATATTCATATCTAGAATACCACAGAGCAAGATTCAATTCATCATGACTAGAATTAAGGAAAGACCACAGTAGGAACTGTGGGCTTTTATCAAGTCAGGTAACTACCAAGGCCCTGCAGAAAAAACCCCAAACCCCCTGATCAGCATTCTGATCCTCTCCTACCCCAGATTTGGTTTCAGACCCCCTCCTCCATCCCCCACTTGTAGGTGGTGTCTCTGGTGGGTTAGTGGGGGGATGGGGAAGCACGGGAGAAAATCCAAGACACTCCTGTCTTGACACCAGCTTGGATTTAAAATGGTGTTCTGACCCCTAGTGGTAGTCTCGCAGTACAACTGCTAGGGACCAGTTGCCAAATAAGGGTAAAGAACACAAGAGCCCCTTTCCATATGTAAAATTTGCTTTATATGTGGAAAATGTTTTATATAAAATCATCTTAGGGTATAGGCATTCCCAGAAGTATAGTTTGAATAGAGTTGTGTTGTATACACATGGGCACAGTATTCAGTGGTGGTGGCTAGCCAATCTAACGCGGGTAACCGCCACCGTTGAACTTTAAATCCATATATTCAATGCCAAGGTCATATCTAGCCCTGGCATTGAATATCCAGGTTGCCCGGATTGGCAAGAAGCTAACCGGGCAGCGGCGATATTTGCTGTTGCCCAGTTAGCAACCGTGGTGTAAGTAAGGCTAGCCTTTGCTGTGTCTTACTTTTGCCACATAGCCATAACCAGGCAGTGGCTAAATATCGCCGGTGCCCGGTTATGACCGGAAACTGGCCCCAAATCACTCCAATGCTAATAGGGCATTCAGTGGTGGAACCTGCGGATATCCCATCCTTTGAATATTGGGTCCATTTATAAAATGTGCGCAAATGTATAGAATACATGCACATAATTATTACACTCATGGACAGGTGTAACTTTCTGTGATAATGTTTCTGCACTACAGGGAGTAATTGCGGGAATCTATTTTATAAAGGCACATAGCTGGCTATGTTACACTTTCAAAATATAATGCTGCATCCTGTAGAATTCTGGTATAAAGAAAGTTGGTATCCAAAGTTACAATGCATGTAATTTGTTCTACATTCTCAACATCAGCCAACGTTTTCAGAAAGTGTGTAGTATCCTGTCAATAGGATTTCATCATCATTACTTCAGACCTTGGAAAAATATCCACAAATTTAGACCTTGGAAAAATATCCACAAATTGAAGTAATGGTTCGAGGACTGAATATATCATGAAACTATTCGATGTCCTGGTACAGATGGCACATTCTTATGAACTTTAGGGAAGGACTAGAAAAAGGGACTGCTACTTCTGGAGAGAGATCTGCAATTGTGAGCATATACTTCTGGGAATTTTCTGAAAGAACTTCTTTGTATTAAAGCTAATTAATCTGTGAACCCAGTGTTTTTTTATTAAATCAGTCAGGGCCTAGTAGCAGCAGTTTAAGTTTAAATTTAAAACACAGAAAAGAACTTTCTGGTTACATTTCATACCCAGCAGAGAGCTTGTAGTTTAAATTTAATAGTCACTCAGGGCCTAGTATCAGCAAAGTACTTTTAGTTTAAATTTAAAACACAGAAGAGAGCTTTCTGGTTAAATTTGGAACCCAACAGAGAGCTTGTAGTTTAAATTTCATAATAGGTCAGAGCCTAGCAGCAGCAAAGATCTGTAATTTAAATCAAATCAGAATATAATTTAGCATAAAAGGTAAAACAGGGTCAGTACTCTTTGAGCAACAAATAAAGTCTAGAGACTTTTACAAAGAGGCCTTCTACCTAGGGAGCAAGAGACCTGCGAAACGTTTTCAATAGGTGTTAACACCAGGTGGCAGGTCAAAAGGCCACTTTGAAAGACTCCTTCTATCCAAGCAAGGACTGTTAATTACCCAGGAAGTTGGTCACAGCTTACCTCAGCAGCACAGGACAGGGTACTGTGCAGCAGCCCTCTTTTAATAAGTGTTATTTCCCTCCCACCCCGGGATAATCGTAGCTTTATAGGTACTTACCCATCTTAAAGGAAAGGAGGTGCTCTCAGGTGAAGCTCGTTATCCAAATCAGTCATACACTAAGGACCTGAGATTAATTAAGCTTCAGGTGAACAAGGTATATTAAACATATTAGGTAAAGTTTTATTAGTATAAATATCCATAGCAACCCTTAGTAAGTAAAGAACTTAAAGATCTAAACACAAGCTTAAAACTAAGATGCAGACAGCAGTCCAGCAGCGAGATGGGGGCTTTCCAGTCTTTTGCATTGAATGTCACATGTATGATTTTCTCCCAGTTGGTGAGAGGTCTTACATGTGCACTAGGTGCAAGGAGCTCTTTGCTCTCAGGGAATGAGTCCGTTCTCTAGAGGCTAGAGTAGCAGACTTGGAAGATATAAGAAAGACAGAGAGGAACATAGACGAGACCTACAGGGATATAGTCCTGAAGTCCCATCTCCAGTCTGGTAGCATCCCTGTTGCCATGGAGAAGAGAGGTCACGCGACAGGAGAGCATCACCGTGGTGTGGCAGGAAGTGATCCTGTAACTAGGACCTGCCCTCCAGGTGATGTAAAACCCTCTCACACCGAGAAAGTTTCTCCAGGGCCCCTGTGCCAATGAGGGAAGGGTTAGGACAGCCGTTATAGTTGGTGATTCGATCATTAGGCATGTAGATATCTGGGTGGCTGGTGGACGTGAGGATCGCCTGGTAACATGCCTGCCTGGTGCGAAGGTAGTGGACCTCACGCACCACCTAGATAAGGTCTTAGATAGTGCTGGGTAGGAGTCACCTGTCTTGGTACATGTCGGTACCAATGACATAGGAAAATGTGGTAGGGAGGTTCTGGAGGCTAAATTTAGGCTTTTAGGTAGGAAGTTGAAATCCAGAACGTCCATGGTAGCATTCTCCGAAATCCTTCCCGTTCCACGTGCAGGACCCAAAAGGCAGGCAGAGCTCCAGAGTCTTAATGCGTGGTTGAGACAATGGTGCAGAGATAAGGGTTTTAGATTTGTTAGGAACTGGGGAACATTCTGGAGAAAGGAGGGGCTCTTCCGAAGGGATGGGCTTCACCTTAACCAGGATGGAACCAGGTTGCTGGCATTAACCTTTAAAAAGGAGATAGAGCAGCTTTTAAACTAGATAATAGGGGAAAGCTGACAGTCGCCCAAGAGCGAATGGTTCAGAAGAATGTATCCTTGAAGGATACTACCAAAAGCAGAGAGGTTCCAAAAAAAGAGTAAAGTAGCCCAAATGCCCTCGAGTATGGAGCAGACAGAGCTTAAAGATCCCAAATTACCCATGCCTACCATCAGCCAGATTAATATGAATAAAATATAGTCTCTAAAATGTTTGTATGCAAATGCTAGAAGTCTAAAAAAATAAGATGGGAGAGTTTATTTATTTATTTATTTAACAGTATTTCTATACCGCCTTCTCCTTCAATCAAGGCGTGTTCGTGTGTTTTCATGCAGTGGTGTGTGTAGTGTGTTAGTGGTGGCGAGTATTTGATTGGGGTTGTGCATTCTACATAGTGCGCTATTATACATCGTGAGCTAATATACATTCATATATACAAGCTTAAGGTGGGGGGGAGGATCCGATGTTCTGGTTTGGTTGGTAGCTCATGTGACATGTCCATAATGTTCAATGAAAATAGTTGTCTTCAGCTGTTTGCGGAAGTCCTTGAGGTCTGTGGTTAGTCTCAGTTCATCTGGGAGGGTGTTCCAGATTGATGGAACAGCCAGGGGGAGTGCTCGTACTGCGGTGGCAAAACTAAAGAGTCATGGGATAGGAGGCAGTGTACTATTGTGGATCAGGAACTGGTTAAAAGATAGAAAGCAGAGGGTAGGGCTAAATGGCCAATTTTCCCAATGGAGAAAGGTGAATAGTGGTGTACCCCAGGGATCTGTGCTGGGTCCGCTGCTTTTTGACATATTCATAAATGACCTGGAAAAGGGTATAACGAGTGAGGTTATCAAATTTGCAAATGACACAAAACTAAAGTTGTTAAAACCCAAGAGGATTGTGGAAAATTGCAAGAGGATCTTGATAAATTGGAAGACTGGGCATACAAATGGCAGATGAAATTTAATGTGGACAAGTGCAAAGTTATGCACCTAGGGAAGAACAACCCAAACTATGGTTACACGATGCAAGGTTCCACAGGATGCAGGAAAAAGATTTAGGCGTCATTGTGGATAACATGTTAAAACCCTCAGCCCAGTGTGCAGTGGTGGCCAAGACAGCAAATAGAATTCTAGGTATCATAAGGAAAGGAATGGAAAATAAAACAAAAGATATTATAATGCCTCTATATCGTTCCATGGTGAGACCGCACCTTGAATATTCTGTGCAATTCTGGTCGCCGCATCTTA
Organism: Ichthyophis bannanicus; assembly: GCA_033557465.1. Taxonomy (NCBI): domain Eukaryota; kingdom Metazoa; phylum Chordata; class Amphibia; order Gymnophiona; family Ichthyophiidae; genus Ichthyophis; species Ichthyophis bannanicus. The sequence continues at coordinate 555,727,193 of CM066033.1, forward strand.
AAAAGGATATAGCGCTATTAGAAAAGGTTCAGAGAAGAGCCACAAAAATGATAAAGGGGATGGAAGGATACTCCTATGAAGAAAGGCTAAAAAGGTTAGGGCTCTTTAACCTGGAAAAGAGACGGCTGAAGGGAGATATGATAAAAGTCTATAAATTAATGAACGGAGTGGAACGGGTAAACATAGATCGATTGTTTATGTTATCTGAATATAGAAAGACTAGGGGACATGCAATGAAGCTACAGGGTAAACTATTTAAGTCTAATAAAAGAAAATATTTTTGGTAGCTGCTTAATGAAATGATGTATTGGTGGGTGTATGTCCATGACTTCCCCACTGTGAATGGTCATGGAAGGAGTTATAGAAAGGTGATGATGTCAGACAAGAGTATAAAAGCCCTAGTGGGGGAGGGCAAATGATCATTTTGTCTCTTTTCTGCCGTTATAAGACATGTAGTGAACTCAACGAATCCTTAGTTCCAGGCATTGAAAGATGGGTCCTAAAATACCAAACTAGCTAGGGGTTAAGTTTAAAGAGAGTATTTCTTCATATGAGGTAGGAAGGCCCAGAGGAAAAATATTCCTAGGATTGGGAGGAGGGATTCCTAGTTCTGAAAACCTGCCTGTGTAGGATCAACTCACCGGGACTCTCCAGTTACAGTTCTGCAGAGCTGAAGAAGCTAGATGAGAAGACTCATTGGGGTGGTAATCTCTTCACTCCTGGAGGCTCAGGGAACCACAGCCAAGAGAAAAGAGCAGCTGGGAGAGTATTTAATGAGATGCTCCCCTTGGGTTTAGGGAGCACTGAACCTTATGAGGAAGGAAATGGAATAAAGAAATGCTTTGCAATATCTTGCAGGCTAGATATTCAAATTCCTAGATATGAGAGGGGATAGAATATGCTATTGAAGTGTCTTGCAGGTGAGAGGAGCGAATTCCTGACTGTGAGCCTGGCATAATAAACTAGAAGGACTTCTGGTATCTGGAACAGGATGAGCTCTGCAGTGGAAGCCAGAAGGAAGAATCTTCGGATGAGGACAGAAGAATTCCAAGGGTCCAACTCTTTTCTGTCCTTTCTGTGAAGATAATACTTACTCTGATTTTTAATCATCAAGTTAAGATATTAATTTTATTATACAGCAGAAATCTGCACCGCACCTGGCTTGATTTGGGTGACTAAGGAGGAATTTGTGTGTAGTGCATTCCTTTTCAATAGGAGTTTGAGGCAAGTTAAATTCATGTTCAGTAGGTACTTCCCTGTCTCTGAAGAGTTTTTAATCTCTCTGAGTTTGTATCTGAAACAATAATGAATAAAGGGACTTTCTTAAAGTCACTTAAAGTGTCAGCAGGATTTAAACTCTGGCTTCCCTGGTTCTACAGCCTGCTGTTCTAACCACTAAACTAGTCCTCCACTCCATGAGAAGAGTGTAAGTTGCCATGTAATGTTAACAGTGAAAATATGGTCTTGAAGGAGTCTTCTTTCCCTCGCCGTTTAAAACCTAGACGGTAAGGAGTGTGGTCTCCTCATTCACACACTGCAGCTCATAGGTACCTCCAAATAAAGACAGGTGCCAAAGAGCAGGGGCAGTTTGCCCTCTTGAGGAATTGGGCATTCCTCAGTGGGCTGCTGATGTAAACAAACAGTAGGCCGCTGCTGCAGTTTGTTTACATCATTAAGGCAATGGCCTGCAGCAGGAGACTCGAGCAGTAGAGGCTGCAGCATAATTGTTAGGTGGGAAGGAGGAGGGAGAGAGGGGGAGGAAGGCCTGGGACAGGATCATCATGTCCAGGCTGATTTTTGTTCATAATCTTCCCCTGCCCAAGAGGTTCACTACCTACGCAATTAACTGTTACCTTGGGAGATGATAGTGATAACACATCCTAGTAAGCACACCTCATTCCCATATTCTGATCACAGTCAGTCAGAATATTATCATTCTTATTGATAAATTTAGTGAGACTTGGAGAGCAACCCACAGAAAGAAACCTACCTCATAGCAACATTGCTGCCGTCAATCACAATGGGTCTCAGGATACTGGAAGGATCAGCTGCATCCTTGCTAGGATCTGGGGCTGGTTTGACCATTTCTGAATTGTCGCATCCTCGGGCCACAAGTTTTGGCATGGAACACTGAGCCCTGCTCCCTTCTACCCCACCTCTGCTGTCCCTGTAGATCAGTTCTTGCAGGATATCATTCTCCAGTGCACCCTGGCCTAGCTTCTCCAGAACCTTTGAAATGTCATGCTTGCTGTAGCCCAGTTTGCAGAAGAACTCAAACTTATCCATTCTCAGCGGCAACAGTTTAGAATTTGTAGGATCTCTTTTTTAGTTCTTTCACCAACGTACAGGCACACTTCTGCGGGTTGATGGAGAGGCTGATAATGGTTCCTCTGCCGTGCCCTTACAACCAAAATTAACAGGCACCAGCTTTGGAAAAAAAAGAAGTAAAATGAATTACTAACAAGGGAAGCAATTAAAGACATATACACATACAGAGGCATAGTTCTTTACTCTCTCCTTGTGAGAAAATCAAGCTTAAAGATGTCATGGGGAATTTTCAGTTCAGTGTGGTTACAGAGAGGTATAGATGACATCTTATTTTTCTATTGCTGGGTAGTCTGAAATATCACATGACCTGCATAACAATGTAAAGAAAAGTCAAAATTGCACAACAGCCAGTGGAAAATGAGGGAATATTTTCAGTTTTTCCCCTCTTTAGTTTACAAAAAAACCTTCTGATGCAACCTGGTGAAGTTTCCAAAGTCAAACGAGTGCTAAAGAAGCAGCTAGAAATGTTTATGTTTATGTTTATTGAATTTGATAAAACCACCCTTCAATAATAACAAGGCTGTGTACAAAATGTATCAAAACAAAGACGGCCAAAGGCCTAGAAATGGAAAAGAAGTTACATAGTCGATAGGATAGTGAAGAGAGAGTTAGACACAGTGAGAAAGAGGAGACACAAAAGGAACGGAGTATGTAGTCAGACTGAGGAAGGGGGAGGTCAAAGGCAGTTGAGAAAAGATGAGTTTTTAGTTGGGTTTTGAAAGAGTGGAACTCTGGTTCAAGTCTAAGAGAGGTAGGTAGGGAATTCCAAAGTGCAGGTCCTATGAAAAAGAAGGCAGAGGAGCGTGTGGATTGTAAGTGAGCCCTGGAGGGAGATGGGAGGTGAAGGCGGTTAAGGTGAAGATAGCATAGGGAGCGAGTGGAAGTATGAACGTGAATGATGTCTGCCAGATATAAAGGAGTACGAGTGTAGATAGCATGATGTACGAGGGTGAGAATCTTGTAGTGAATGCGGTGCTCAAGTGGAAGCCAGTGAAGTTGTAGTAGAAGAGGGGTAACGTGATCAAATTGGGAGGAGTGGGTGATGAGGCGTGCCGCCGTGTTTTGGATGCGCTGCAATCTACTTAGCTGTGATTGACGGAGACCTACAAGGGCAGAATTACAAAAGTCAAAACGTGCAGTAACAAGGGATAGGACAAGAATAGTGAGGGCCTGAGGGGTAAGAAAGGGGAGAATGGCATGAATACGACGTAGCTGGAAGAAGGAAGACTTAGTAACACCAGAAATGTGAGTTTGGAAGGAAAGGCTGGAGTCAATGAGAACACCAAGATACCTAAAACAAGGGACAACAGGGATAGGGGAGCCAGCTAGAGATTTGGGTGAGAGTAGGAGACGGGCTGCTGTGAGGGAACCAGATGGCGAGGGTTTTGGAAAGGTTCATGTTCAGACAGTTGGAAGTAAGCCAAGATGAGACAGTAAGAAGACAAGAGTTGAGGAGAGAGAGATCTGGGCATAGAGGGGAGGTGTGGTGCAGTAAGACAAGATCGTCAGCATAGAAAAATGCAGACATCCCGGATTGTTGTATCAAGAGAGCTAGGGGGGTGAGGAAAATGTTGAATAGAAGTGGAGCCAGTGCACAACCCTGAGGGACACCACAGTGAAGAGGAAAAGAGTCAGAGGGGGAAGTAGAGGGGAGACATGGAAGGACAGAGTAGGACCAAGAGAAAAGAAAGGAGTGAAACCACCTGTAAACAGTGCCCCGAAGCCCAGCATCCCGAAGACGTGAGAGAAGAAGGGAGCGATCAACAAGGTCAAAGGCAGCAGAGAGATCCAAAGAAACAGCCATTAAAATATCACCATGATCGTGAGCTACATGAATGTCGTTGAGAAAGGCAAGAATGATAGTTTCCACACTGTGGCCGGGGTGAAATCCTGATTGCCGGGGGGGGGGTGCAGAAAATTAATAGAATCCAGATGGTGAGAGAGCTGAGTAAAGACTACCTTTTCTAGTAAATGAAACAAAAATAAATTTGCTTGTCTCCTCATATCTAATTTATTATATTCATTCCAGGCACATAATTCTTCTTCATTAGTTTGTGTTGCAAACGAAAGGAAAACCACATTCTGCATTCCGATTAAATGTCGGTACACCATCAGATTAAAGACAGAGTAAACCATAAGGTGCTACAAAGATACTCTGCAAGAGTTGGGCTTAGGGTTGAACCCCATAAAGCTCACAAAAGGATAGGATCTCTTTGGAAGTATCGATATCATGCAAACTCTGTCTTAGAGCTTCAGTTGTCAGAGGTGTCCATGCCATCCTAGCTGCAAAACAACGGTGTTAATCTGGGACAAGAGTAGAGCAGCCACAACCAATGTGCATGGAGACCCCAACGCACTGAGAGAGGAGCAAAACAGCAGTGATACTTATAAATCCAGTTCTATGGATTTGATCAGCTGTGTGATGTAGGCACTTGTAGTAAAGTAGAAATTTCATGGCTTATACCTTGAAGCTAGGTTAGTGGTAAAGAAGTAGGATTGGTTTATTCCTCACTGGCTGGTTCAAGGCTGACACAGTCAAGGTTCTTCCTAGAAACTACAACAAATTGAACCTCCAGTGTGGGAGGCTGGAGCACTAACTACAGCAATTAAATAATCTTCATCAAAGACTGGCTGTTTTTCAGAAAGAACAAATGAGCAAATGAAACACAATTCAGTTTGTGCACGATAACAGAACACAGCGGGGCTCTCACTTGCAAGTTCAATATAGCAACACAAGGAATACAAAAATCTTGAGTCTAGTTCACTGCAAAAAAAGATGTAACATCATCAGATTTAAGAAATGGACTTTGTTACTGTATCATAACTATATCTGCCTCATGACTGAATATAGATTCTCCTGAAATGTCCAGTCCCTCTGTCTCTTATTATAGTTTCGTAAGCCATTTTGAATGATGAGTGTCATGAAGTTGGTATATAAAAAACAAAGTTAAATAAATAGAATAAATAAATTTGTTAACTCTTGCAATCAATCACAGCTGAAGTAACCCTGCAAGATTCAATTGGGTCAATTTTCAAACACCGTGATCAGAGTTTTTTTATAAACCGCAGACGTGGCATTTAAATTATCCACATCGGTTCAGCACTGAATAGTGAGTGGCACTGAATATACATGGAGAACTGTAACCGTTAACGCGGTCTTTATAAAATGGGCTTAAAATAGGTACCCTTTTATAAAATGATCCTCCACATGGCAAGAAGGTGCCTGGGCAAGATTTGTACCCAGAATTGATAGCATGCCATTTTGATAGCAAAATCCAAGAATTGTGCAAAAAAACCAGTGGTGGCTATCAGGACCGTACCTAGCCCTGTGCGAGTGGTGCGGCCACACAGGGCGCAAAGGCCTAAGGGCGCATTTCAGCTGTCTGCCGTTGTCTGCCGCCGCCACTTTTTCTTCTCTCAGCAATGGCAGGCAGCAGCAGACAGCTGAAATGTGCCCCTTAAGCCTTCTTGCGGCATGCTAAGCAGATCTGGTCCCTCCCTCCTCTGACGCGGCGTCAGAGCATGGAGGAACAGATCTGCTTAGCGCACCGGTGACTGCACATCAGTCATGCCTCTTCTCTCCCACCGCCGTCCAGAAAGGGGCTGGATGGAGGTGCGGGGGGCGCATGCCCGATGTGCAAATCGCACAGGGCACTATTCACGCTCAGTACGGCCCTGGTGCCTATCTCAGAGAGCAGGGAAATAAGTTCAAGGAGGACCTCCTTCGGACAGTGACCACATTACTTGCAACTACTTCTCCCTTGGACCCCTACACCACACATTGATTAAAGATGGTTAAATCAGAAGTGGCTGATAACCTCCTACAGATAGTGCAGCTTTCTTTGTCAACAGGTGTGATGCTGTTAGAATTAAAGAGAGCCTCTATTTGACTAATATTAAAGAAAGCCTTATTAGATCCATTACTCTCCAGGTCCTATCGCTGCATATCCAGCCTCCCCTTCCTGTTTAAGGTAATTGAACAGATAAACTATTGTTGTTGCAACAGCACTATTGATACACTCCATCCACCAGATCTGCAGCAGCACGGATTTAAGAGAAACCATAGGATGGAGATATTAATCCTCTCCCTATTTGATACATTGAATTGTGAACTGGATGATGGGGGAACAGGTTTTGTCATGATATGCAATACACCATGATTTTATACTATCGTGGCTGAAATCATTAGGAATTTGTTCTACAGTTCCAAAATGGCTTATGTTATATCTGACTGGCCGAGAGTAGCACAGGTGGACAGAAATGAAGACCTCAAGCTGGCATGAACTCAGCTAAGGTGTTCCTCATGGCTCTATTATCTAATCTTTATTTGCAGCTGCTATGTAAGTTATAAATAGGCATGGAATATTTTACAATCTCTATGAGGACGGTATTATGATATATGCTCCCTTTAAGTCCAAGGAGGGTGTGCACACTACACAGATGTCGAGGTGCTTTCAGGAAATTACCCAGTAGTTATACCGTATGCAAATAGTTTAGTAATCAACCTGTTTTGTTTTCATTCCTTTCCAAACATTCTGTACACTTTTGGACCACTGCCACACACGGGCCCTTCTCCAACTTAACCAGAAATTTCAAGTTGATTCTTTGCTCCATATTTCTGCCACCTTCAGTTGCATGACAAAGCGATGGAGCAGTGTGCTACAAAAAAACTGAAAAAGAAAAAGAGTGAGAGAGATGAAAAATATTATAGCAGAATAGTGGCGAGATGTTGCACAACACAGTGACATAAGCAGTTAGCCAACTGGCATTGAGTCATGGGCGTGGCTGACACAGTCTTGTTTCTTTTTTGTCACACCTCGTATTTTGCAGCTAACGTTAGCTTTAGGTGGTGGTTTAAATTAATGTTTGGTGTAGTGTGCACGTAGCATGAATGGAGACAATATGATGTTTATAAATTATATATTCTGTTTGGTTTTGTAGAAAGAATGCTGTATAGTTTATAATATATAACCTTAATCAATAATTCAGTATGGTCTTGTATAAACATTTATGAAATATGTTTTATAAGATTAAATTATGTTTTGTTATAGTAATAAAAACTGTATTAATTGTGAATATTACTTTTTGGGGTATTATTTAATTCAAGTTAATTAATTTAATTTATTCTGCTAATATAGTTGGTGTCCATATTTTTTGGTATGAATCGAATGATATATTATATGGCCTTGGAAGGCTGAGCATTACACATTTTATAGAAGTATACACATATGTATTTTATTTTATTTATTTATTTATTTAACGTTCTTATATACCGCACTTTTATCATCAGCGCGGTTTACAGTAAACATAAAATACTCACCGATAGCAACAGGCTGTCGTGAGTTTACATATAACAGGAAATCTAATTGGATACAACATAGGGGAGAACTTTGTACATATAAGTTATATAACTATATACAATTGTATTCTTCTTGTTGTACAGGGAGTGATAGATCGTTACATTGGATTGTAATGTGGTGTTGGCTATGTTGGAGTGGGGTATTGAGAGAAGTATGCAAGGAACAGGTGGTGTTTTATGGCTTTTCTAAATTGTTTTAGGTCTTTGATATCTCTTATGGTGGGTGGAAGATCATTCCAACATTTGGGAGCGAAGTAAACGAATGTAAACGAATGTAACGAATGTAAACGAATGTAAGCGAAGTAAACGAATGTATGTAAAGTGCACATTAACATTTACATTTGCTCAAAAGCAAGCATGTCTGTACCTTCAGTCTAGTGATTTCTGCGAGATTTGTGCTAGTGTGTTATACTTATTAATTTATTTAAATTAAATTATAAATCACATATTTGCTGTGGTTCTAGGCAATTAACAGTGAACATATATAATAGTATATACACGATAGACAACATAAACACATATTTACAATGACATCCTTAATAGAAAACACTGAAACAAACTACAGATTGTAGGCCTGTTGTAATAGCGAAGGGCCCGCAACCCCAATAATACCCGGAGTCAATGGACGAGGATTCAACTCCCTTTTATTGTATATACAGTCTCAGCACTGGCATACAAAATGTCTGAGCCCAGAGCTCAGAAAAATGACAGTTTATATACCTTTCTTCTCCAGTCTAATACAGGCAAAACTTCTCATTGGTCCTGGTCTTGGTAGACATAACACTAAACATAATACTTCTGCTAAAGTATACAGTATATTTCGCTACTCTTGCAAGGTCAGTTAGCTTGCAAAGATAGTGGAAGGCATATCAGACGCATTCTCATCAAAAGCAAAACAAAACAAGGCCAAACAAAGCAAGGCTAAGACGTATCTCTAGCCTTGGCTCAAAACACTAAACAATCTTCATAATGCTAGACAAAACATTCTTACACTGTTCGGCTTCTCTGCTATATTTTCATCCTAATTACGAGGTCAGTGCACATCTAGCAAAGATACAGTGGAGGACATTCCTACTAAAGCAGACATCTGGCTTACCTAAACAATTAACAGTAAAAGTTTTAATTCTCTTATCTCCAGGAGAGCAGAACATGTTATCAAACCAGAATAGAACAGTATTTCTTTCTAACAACTAACAGCATTCTGTAATTTTCCAAAATCAGCAATAACATTTCAAAGCAGGAGAAAAAGGGCTTCAGACCTAGCTCTGCTACATGCTAGGCCATCGCCTATCACATTCCCTCCTTTTGATTATTCACACCCGCAAGTGAGGAAGGGTGAGAATCTAATCACACCAATAGCAAAAATACTTCAGACCATAGTAGAGGGATCACTGCGTGGTATAGGGTAATAATCCCACGAGGCTAATATATGTGCCACTGCCTTGCGGTCAATAGTACTATCGATAATAGAGTTCAGCATGCGTAAGCATAAGGGCAGGAAACATGGGATACATATGCAAATAGCCACAATCAAGTATACAAGTATAATGAGTGTTTTCAGGCCGCCAAGGCTTGAAAACCAAGAACCAAACCAGCCATCTAGTTGCAAGCCATGACACATTTGGACTGGGACATACGTTTGCTTTCTCATGTGGTTGGCTATGTCTTTGACAACCTGTCCTTCGTTATCTATTTGTAAGCAGCAGTTTGTTAAATTCAATTTCCCGCAAACTCCTCCTTCAGCTGCAAGCAGATAATCTAAAGCTAAGCGGTTCTGGTAAATGGCTGTACTCATCTGTGTGGCTTGTTTGGCTAACAATGTTAGTGCTCTACTAGTTTCATTGGTTATAATTTCAACAACAGCTTGCAAACGTATAATATGATTCTAACATATATATAGGGGTGCGGTAGCCCCAAGAACCATCTTGTGCCCAGGTAGCTGGGCCATAATAAGAAACAATGCGCTCTGGTGGCCATTCTTCAGAGAATGCATCCCATTTGTCCCATTGGCCAATTCTCAGAGCTTCTCATCTCTGTCAACTCTTATATACAGGGAACCCAATCGTTCTCCATGGGAAAGGGGCAAAAGAAAGAAAGATGGCCGTATTGTTCCAAGAACACACGCTCCTCCCCAGTTAGCAGGGAGTTTAGCATATGCTCGGGTGCCACAAATCCAATATATTCCAGGTGGAGCTTGCCAAGTGCTGTGTGTAGCCAGATCTGTCCATATCCTGGCCAAATAAGGAAAGATGATCAGAGGATTAGAAGGTTCTGGAGTATTGGCACCGGACCACCAAGAAGTCATTCCCGTAGTGGCATTATAATATTTCTGGTTCAGGCAGACCAATTGTCCTACCAATGCAGTCAATTGCGGTCCTGCTCGTACAAAACACAGTCTACCCACTATGGAGTGGACTAGGACCCATTCATTGGTAGTATTGTGCACATCAGTCTGGTTATATGGCACAGAATAGTTCAGTTCTTGTGCTTCCCAAGGCCATTGGTCTCCCATTTGAGTTCCTCCACAAAAGAGACAGTCCGAGACATGGAGGCTGGATGCCACAGCTCCAGCCAGTTCAATGAATAAATTCTGCGAAGTGTGGGGAACAACAAATTCTGCTTTCATGGCCTCATGGAAGGTATAATGTATGCGATATGGTGAGGGAACATGAGTCTTTACATTCAGCTGGATGAATATGATGGTTCCAGGGTCAGCTCCACCCCCTGCTACGCGCAGGCCGAATCGAAATCCTTGCTTCCACTGGCTGGGATCGAAGATTTGAAGTCGTAGAGGATTGCAAGCACGTTTCTTGCACTGTTCAGGTTTCAGTAAAGGTAATCTTTCTAGCAGCGCTTTGCGATTGTCTCCAGTCTGTCCTGTAGGGCTACCAGACCAGGTAGCATAGTACACACAATCCCATTTCGGACAGAAGTAATCTGCTTCCGTTGATTTGCTGTAGGTTGTTGGGGAATGCATCCCAGTACATACTCCCCAGTTGTACGCACCTTCAGGACACATATATTTCTCATCATAGTAGTAGGCTAGTTCCCATGATCCGCACCTGTAATAATTATTTCTGTCAATCAAGTCACAAGCATCAAAATACAGGTACGCAGGTTGATTGGGATCAGAAAGTTGACTGGTAGCGTTGATAAGGGTTCCATCTTCATCATTCCATCTCAATTCTAAGACATAGTAAGATGGATTCTGTCGGGGTGTGAAACAAGTACGAGTCTTTCCCTTAGTGCAAACATTCAGTTCGGTACCATTATAAATACACCGGCTGACTATGCCAGTGCAAGTATAGTACGAGTGGTAAAGTAGAGTCTGGGTGACTTGCATGCCAGTTCGGGTGGTGGTTATACAGGCTGCACAAGGGGGCAAGGCAAGAGTGGTTCTTAAAAGTCCTAGGGCTACCGCAAGAAGGAAATAGCAGCAATTGGTAATCATCATGATTATAGTCTCTGAGGATTACTGAGGTAAATGATGGTTGATTGAAGTTGTTAGGTAAGAATTGATAGGGTCTGGAATGTAGTAAATGTAGAACTGAAGAACGTCTCTGTGATGTTCAGAAACAAGTTGGCAACGTTCTCTACGATGATGGATCTCTTCGTCGCAGTGTGATTCGCAACGGTGATGCAGGATTAGCGATCGAAGTCCAGGGGCGACTCTCAGTAACTGTTGCTGGTTTCACTCGACTGTGGTGGATCCAGGAGTCGATCTCTGCCACTTTCACTGCTGTTGGGGTTGATAGCAAAACGATATATGGGCCTTTCCAATGTGGCGCCAATGGTGTCTTCTTCCACTCTTTTACCCACACCGAGGCTCCAGGCTTGAAAGGGTGCAAGGGTTCGGTTAGATTGATAGGCAACTGGTCCTGCACCCAGGTATGAAGACCCTGCAAAACAGAATTAAAGCCAACAATTCCTGCCTAGTAATTTGCGCTCCAATTTGATTCATATCTCCCCTTATCCCCTGAATTATAGGCGGGGGCCTCCCATACAGGATCTCAAATGGGGACACCCCTAATGGCGTGATGGGTGCTGACCGTATTCGGAGAAGGGCAATGGGGAGAGCTTGGGGCCACTTCAGGTGGGCTTCCTGACAGAGTTTGGATATCTGTGACTTCAGGGTCCGATTCATTCTCTCTACTTTCCCTGAACTATGGGGCCTATATGCTTCAGGAATTACAGTCATACCAGGGGTTGAGCTCCCTTCAGGCGGCGGCAACACAAGCCACCCAGTGTCTGATAATTTCCCCCCCTCCTTTTGACAGTAATGGTCCATCTCCACTTTGGTATATCTGGGGGTCCATGCACTAAGAGGTACTGGAAATATGGCTGCTTGAATTGCGGCATTTGGGGTGGTAATTTGTCCTGCAATGGCTGCTTCTCGGGCAGAGGCATCAGCAAATCTGTTTCCTCGGGACACTTCTCCATCTCCAGTCTGATGGCCTCGGCAATGCATTACAGCAACGCGTTTAGGGGCCCAAACTGCTTCCAACAAAGTCAATATTTCTGGGCCATACTTGACAGACTTGCCTCCTGAGGTGATCAATCCAAGTTCTTTATACAGGGCCCTATGGGCATGTAGTGTTGTAAAAGCATATTTAGAGTCTGTATACACATTCAGACTGATTCCGGCCCCGATTCTGAGTGCATGTGTAAGAGCTATCAATTCAGCCTTCTGCGCTGAGGTGCCTGGGGCTAGAGCTGATGATTAGTCCTCATGGGGTGACTGCTCCGCATCAGAGTACTGCTCAGGACTAGGGCTCCGACTTCTACGAGGAGGGGTCTGCTCTTCAAGTTTTGAGGTGGATGCTCAGGGGGAGGCACTTTGGCTGGAGGCACGCTTGCTACCTCCGGCTCTACTCGGGATACTGGCAGGGGGGTGAAGCTGACGGGACTGGGGTATACAGAAAGGCAGGTGGATATCCCGGAACCTCTGGGGGCTCTGGCTCTGCATAAATCGGAAGCTTCTCTGTCTTAGCAGGGACTCTTGTGGTAGTGGCTAACATAATCCTTTTCTGTCCCTCACTGCAACTCTTCATCCAGGGGGGCTGCTTCTCACATATGCCTAACCAGGAGTCTATATAGGAAAACTGTTCAGGACTATAGCTGCGTACTATCTTGTGCACTCGGGACACAGTTTGGATATCAAAAGTACCTTCTAGTGGCCACCCGGCATCTAGCGCTGGCCATACTCTGCTACACAATATTTATAAACGGGGCGCTGTCATTTTGATCCCATAATCACCACTAAAACCTTTCTTAAAATTTGTGATCATACAGTTTAACAGAGTTTGCACAGACTCTGCCCCTCCCATGATGACATACAACGTATAAGACAGCAAACAGAAAGGGTAGGTAGAATGGCTACGGGTAAGGGGTCCGCATAGCCCACAGAACAATAAGGGGGACAAACAACAGACGCTTCCTCCTGTTCGCGACTTGAACGCGGTCGCCCGGTCAAGAACTGCGCTACTGAGGAGTCCGCTCTCGCTTGGCCTGTGTTGCAAAGCCTCTCAAACACACTTCACACAACCAAACATGCTAGCATTTCCCAAATTCTAACATTCCCGGGCTAACTGACTAAACCAGAATTACTGAAACCGAAAGGGCTGATGGTTTCGCCCCGCGCACTACTTGCAGGGGTACTAGGATCGCCCGTGGAAGTTGATCAGACTTCCTTTACCTGTTACTGTACCAGAAGTGTCTCGAGACTTTCCCAAAGCTATCTGACTAAAAAACAGAAAAATCAGTACTCACTGGATCCGGTAGCTAATGCGCTGCGCAGCCCGTTCCACCTGGGGTTGAATCCTGGACTTCCCTCAACCAGGGTTCGAGGTGTTGGCCAGCTGGACCCGGCAGGCCGCCGAGGCAGAGTGGAACCCTCCGATACAAGGGACCGGCGGCGCCTGGGATCCTCTCTGCTGTCGGTCGGCTGCGGTCCCAGCCGGACCAAACCTAGAGGCGGTAATACGCGGTATTATTCGCTTGCGTTCAATTCGTATTACGCTTCCCGGCCGGCGCACCAAGAAATGTAATAGCGAAGGGCCCGCAACCCCAATAATACCCGGAGTCAATGGACGAGGATTCAACTCCCTTTTATTGTATATACAGTCTCAGCACTGGCATACAAAATGTCTGAGCCCAGAGCTCAGAAAAATGACAGTTTATATACCTTTCTTCTCCAGTCTAATACAGGCAAAACTTCTCATTGGTCCTGGTCTTGGTAGACATAACACTAAACATAATACTTCTGCTAAAGTATACAGTATATTTCGCTCCTCTTGCAAGGTCAGTTAGCTTGCAAAGATAGTGGAAGGCATATCAGACGCATTCTCATCAAAAGCAAAACAAAACAAGGCCAAACAAAGCAAGGCTAAGACGTATCTCTAGCCTTGGCTCAAAACACTAAACAATCTTCATAATGCTAGACAAAACATTCTTACACTGTTCGGCTTCTCTGCTATATTTTCATCCTAATTACGAGGTCAGTGCACATCTAGCAAAGATACAGTGGAGGACATTCCTACTAAAGCAGACATCTGGCTTACCTAAACAATAAACAGTAAAAGTTTTAATTCTCTTATCTCCAGGAGAGCAGAACATGTTATTAAACCAGAATAGAACAGTATTTCTTTCTAACAGCTAACAGCATTCTGTAATTTTCCAAAATCAGCAATAACATTTTAAAGCAGGAGAAAAAGGGCTTCAGACCTAGCTCTGCTACATGCTAGGCCATCGCCTATCACATTGTAGAAACAACTCTGTTTTTAAGCCCTTTCTGATTTTACATAGGTGAGCAGTAGCCTGAGTAGTATTCAGTAATGCATTCCATCAAATCGGTACAAACAATGAGAAAGCCCTAACACGGGTACTCTGATTCCTGCCCTAAATGACTGTAGGAACAACGTAAGTATTCTGTAGGCAGGCCCTTAATGGCCGATTTGAAGTTTCTTCCTGAAGAAGGGAATTCAACTTTATTGAGAACATATTGAAAATGATAACTAACAGTTTATATTTGATCCTAAATCCTACGGGAAGCCAATGTTGCTGCACTAAACTTAACGTGATATGGTCAAATTTGGATTTGTTCAGCAATACCCTCACTGCAGCATATTCAATTGTTCGTAGAGACTTGATAGCACTACTGATAACTCATGAAGGACTACAGTCATCCAAGCACCTCAAATACAGTTCTAAAATCATCATCGCAAATATAAGGATGAAGACATCACAAAAATTTCATCTCATAGAATGCTGTGCGAATTAGCTCGTTAATATGTAACCACATTGTAAATTGTGAGTCTAATATTATATCCAAATAAATAAGCTCAGATTTCACAGTAATATCAAGACTATTTAACCATAGGGGTATGTAGGACTTTTCTCAGGTTAAAACATTGCCTCCATTTTTTCAGCTGCTAACTAGATAGCAAATCTGCATAAAGATAGGATAAAATTAATGGCTGTGCTATCTTTATATGGACATTAATCCGGTTAGTGGACTGAAAATCACCACTAATTGGATTAGATCTGGGACTGCCCTTCACACCCATGGACCACCCCACACTGTTCAGTTCACACAGCGGAAAATCCCTCTTAGCAGGGTTTATCGGGTTAGCAAGTCCCTTTGTATATCGACCTTAGTCTTTTGTGGTTTTTGTAGCAAAATATGATTTTGTAAAGATTTGTATACTTCTCTATTATCATTAGCTTTTGTTTTTAAGATGTTAACAGTATGGGTTATGTAGTTCTTTGTTTGCTTATTATTCACCTCCTTCCAGTTGCTTACAGCTTTCTCTGCGGCTGTCTTCCTTGATAATTTTTGCCCCTCTCTTTTTTTTTGCACATAAAAATTTGCTTCATAATAGACATGAAAGAAGGTGCAAATAAGTTGAATGATATTTTACAAAATTCCTAAAATGGTCAAAGATGTTGTTAAATGCTGTCGAGTGGGTGATGACTCATGGCGACCATCTGGATAGTTGTCCTAAACTGAATTCGGTCTTCAGTCAGGCAGCTCATTGTTGACAGACTGGTACCCGTAGCTGCTGTTATTGTATCAATCCATCTCATTGCTGGCCTTCCTCTTTTAAGTTGACCTTCTATCTTGCCAAGCATGATGTCTTTCTCTAATGATCTCTCTCTTCGCATGATGTGTCCAAAGTATGAAAGTTTAAGTCTTGTCATCTGAGCTTCTAAAGAAAGGGTAGGTTTGATCTCCTCTAGTACTGATTGGTTTGTTCTTCGGGCAGTCCATGGTATATGCAGAATTCGCCACCAGCACCATAATTCAAAGGCATCATTTTTTTTCCTATCTTTTTCACTGTCCAGCTTTTGCATCCATATGATGTTAATGAAAATATCATGGCTTGAACAAGTCGAATCTTTGTATGGAGAGAGACATCTCTGCTCTTGAGAATCTTGTCTAGGTCTTTCATAGCCATTCTGCCAAGTGCAATGCGTTGTCTTATTTCTTGACTGCTTGTTGCTTCTTTATTGATAGTTGGTCCAAATAGGTTAAAGTTGTCCACTATTTAAATTTCTTCTCTATCAACGATGAACTTATTTATTTTGCCAGTTGTCATGATCTTTGTCTTCTTTACATTAAGGTGCAGGCCCATTTTAAGACTATGTTCCTTGATCTTGAGAGGAACATAGTCTTAAAATGGAAGAAGAGAATGTTTCAGATCGTCTTCACTTTCAGCCAGTAATGTGGTATCAACAGCATAGCGAAGGCTGTTGATGAGTCTTCCCCCAATCTTCACACCTCTGTGGTCTTCATACAATCCTTCTCTGATGATTTGTTCTGCATGTAAATTAAACAGATAGGGGGAAAGTATGCAGCCTTGTCATACACCTTTGCTTATTTTTAACCATTCTGTTTCTCCTTGTTCCATTTGAACTGTTGCTTCTTGATCAATGTACAGATTGTGCAAGAGAACGATCAGGTGTTCTGGTATACCCATGCTTCTTAATGTGGCCCAGAATTTCTCATGGTTTACACAGTCAAAAACCTTGCTGTAGTCGATAAAGCACAAATAGATGTCCTTTTGTTATTCTTTAGTCTTTTCAAGGATCCAACTCACATCTGCGATGTTGTCTCTCGTTCCTCATCCTTTCCTGAAACCCTGCTTACACTTCAGGTAGTTCTTGTTCCAGGTATGGTTGTAGTCTCTGTTGAATAATCTTCAGTAGAATCTTGCTGGCATGTGGGGTCAGAGCGATTGTGCGATAATTTCCACAGTCAATTGGATCACCTTTCTTTAGTATTGGTATAAACACAGATCTTTTTCAGTCAGTTGGCCATGATGTTGTCTTCCAAATTTCTTGGCAGAGCCTTGTAAGTATGGTAACAGCTGCATAAGATTGCTGTAATACTTCTATGGGAATGCCATCAATGCCTGGTGCTTTGTTCTTTGATAAGGCTTTCAATGCTGCTTCGACTTCCTCTTTCATCACCAATGGTTCCGGATCATAAGGTACAGGTTGAAATGGCTGTTGGTTCACTTGATCTTTATCATATAAAAACTCTGTATATTCTTTCCACCTTTTATTTTATTTTTATTTTTATTTATTTAATGCTTTTATATACCGCGCTTTTTAAAATCAGTGCGGTTTACAGATAACATTTTGTGCAGAGTAGGAAGAGCCTGCTTTGCACTTACATTGAACAGGTAATACAACATGGATTGATAACAGGGGGGAGTATATACAGGCTATATACAGACTATATACAATGTGGTCAGGAAGTCGCTATGCGACTATAGCAACATGGCTTGCCCTGAGAGCTATGTACAGGGATGTAAATTATCTATTGGGTAGACTGTTCTTTATGGTTAGGTCATAGAGCTGTGTCAGGTGAGGATGTGTTGTTGGCCTGGGCATAGTGTAGGAGAAAAAGGTGGTGCTTTAGTGCCTTTCTAAATTGGGCAAGGTCCTTTTCTGGATCTTCTCAGCATCATTCAACATAGAAACTTGAGCATCTTATAACATTCCAATTCGAGGCTGGAATTTTTTCTTTAACTCTCATAGCTTTAGGAAAGCTGATCTTGTTCTCCCTCTAATAGTTTCTGCTTCTATTTCCTTGCACGTGTCATTGTAGTACGTTTCCTTGTCCTGTCTTGCTGCACATTGGAAATCTCTGTTGAGTTCTGCTATTGTCTTTCTTTCTCCTCTGGCTTTAGCTTCTCTGCGTTTCTGGGCAGTTTTCAGAGTTTCTTCTGTCATCCATTTTGGCCGTTTCTGCTTTTTCACCTTTTTGTAGAGACTTCTCGCTTTCTTCCAACACAACCTTATTGATGTCATTCCATAATTCTTCTGGAGCTCTGTCATTTGTATTTAAAGCAGCAAATCAATTTAGCAGGTAGTCTTTAAATTCAAGTGGTATATTCTCAAGGTCATAGTTTGCTACATTGGCTTACTCTTTTTCAACTTTAGCTTTAGTTTGCATACTAGTAGTTGGTGATCTGTACCACAGTCAGCTCCAGGTTTTGTCTTTGTTGATGTTATAGAGCTTTTCCATCGTTGACTTCCACAGATGTAGTCAATTTGATTTTTGTACAATCCATTGGGTGAAGTCCATGTGTACAGTCGCGCTTGTGTTGCTGGAAGAAGATGTTTGAGATGAATAGATCATTGGTCTTGAAGAATTCTATCAGTCTTTCTCCAGCTTTATTTCTGTTGCCAAGTCCATATTTTCCAACCACTTTGCCTTCTTCCTTGTTGCCAACGTTTGCGTTCCAGTCACCCATAACAATCAGGATATCCTGTTTGCATTTTCTGTCAATTTCAGCTTGTATTTGTTCATAGAATTCATCAATTTCATCCTTTTCTGCAGCTGTTGTGGCTTAAATTTTAATTATAGTTGTGTTGATAGGCATTCCTCTTAGACAAATAGAGATTAAGCGTTCACTGATTGCATTGTATTTCATTACAGTTCTTGCAAGTTTCTTCTTTATTATAAATGCAACACCATTTCTTCTTTGTCTTTCATTTCCAGCATAGTAGACCATGTGATCATCTGATGCAAAGTGCCCGATGCCAGTCCATTTCAGTTCGCTGACACCCAACAGATCGAATTGTACACATTCCATTTCATTTTTGACCACCTCCAACTTCCTTTGGGTTCTGCTTCATACGTTTCATGTCCCAATATGTAAGACATCTTTACAGCTTCTGACTCTCATTTCATGCACAGCTACATCAGCAGTCAGACGTCCTGAGGGCTTTTATCCAACCACATCATAAATGCTGGCTTTACTCTGAAAAGTCTTCAACTCCTCCCCAGTAGCTTTCACAATGGGATGTCCAAGAGCAATCTGGGACGTCAATGCCAGAATGTCTGATAAAAAGCAGGCACATGCAAGTTTATGCACAATTCAGAAATATGGATATGCCCGATATGCAAATGTATCAAACATCTATATAGATATCCCCAGGATAGCATTTTGGAACCAAGAAATCTAATAGCATAATGGTTAGCATATTGGCTTGAGAATAGAGTGGTCAGGATTCAAAACCCAATGTGGGCCTTTGTGATCTAAGGCTAGTTGCTTAATTCTACAACCTCTGGATGTTTTAAGGTGAAAAGAAGTACTTTCCTGGTGTCTATTTGTGTCTGGATCAGGTATAAATATTGATGTTTCTGAGGTCAAATGGGGGACATGTAAGTACATTGTCATTCCCTGGACATACCTCTGCCACACCCCCATGCCTACTTGGATGTCCCTGCACCACAGAATTCTGCGAACATCATTTGTGGAATGGTTACGGAGACCTGTCTGTGATTATGATGTCCACATAAATGTCTTCAGATGTCCAAATCAGGACTAAAACTTTTAAAATGACCCTCATAGCAACTATGCATGTTTAATCCAAAAACACATACAAAATAATGCAGGGTGACAAAGCAATTAGGAGAGCTAATAGTATACATGAGTGAAATAAAAAGGGGTGTCACTAGTAGAAAGAGTCACATAGATAAAGACCATACAGCCTATCCAGTCTGCCCTTCCACACTAATTAAATTGCCAAGATCTAGAGAAAAATAATATTATCGCACTACTGGTGCCATAGAGGCATTTTAAAGTGTTCTGTATTAGTTGTAAGTGTTAGAAAGAGGTGTTTGAGAGACCTGAAAATAGTGCATTACCATAGTCAAGTCGACTCAGAACAACTGAGTGTAATAGTGACTGAAAGTCTCTAGTCACAAGAAAAGAGTGGAAAAGTCTAATTTTATACCAGAAGTAAAAGGATTTTTTTCATTGGAGTTGAACTATGATCTTTGAAATTAAGGGAGGAGTCTAATACAATCTCTAATGCAGCTCAGTCTTGAAGGACTACCAAAAGGGACTGCTGCAAGGAAATCAGAATATAGCTTAAACATAGAACGTTAAATAGAGTAAATAGTTACTGAAATAAAGTTGTTTCTAAAGAGCTTTTTATCTAAATCAAATCAGAGCATAGCTTAGCATACAGGTAGAATAGTCCTGAGTAGGAAGAAATAAACCTGTTTCTAGTAACCTTCACAAAGAGGCCTTCCAGTTAGGAAATAAAAGATCTGTGAAGTTGTTTTGAATAGGTGTTAAAGGCAAGTGACAGATCACAGAGGCAATTTTAAAAGCCCCTTCTATCAAACCAAGGGCTACGTGAGTCACATAGGAAATTGGTAACCCTTTATCTTAGAAGCAAGCCAACTTTTAATAGATCTTAATTCCCTCCCTCCCTCCTCACTCCCACCCACCGCTGGGATAATCATAGCTTTATAGGCTCTTAAACCTCTTAAAGGGAAGAAGGTGCCCATATTTATTTTCAGGTACAACTGTTTATCTTCATCAAGCATACATTAAGGATCGGGGATTAATTAATCTTGAGATGAAGAAGTCCATTAAAATATTAGATATAGTTTTATTAGAATAAGTATCCCCAGCAAATCTATGCAAGTAAACAGCCTAAATACATAAACACGACCTTAAAACTAAGATGCAGACAACAGTCCAGCAGCAAGATGGGGGCTTTCCAGTCTTTTGCACTGAGTGTCACACGTATGATTTTCTCCCAGTTGGTGAGGGGTCTTACATGTGCACTCAGTGCACAGACTCTTTGGTTTCAGGGAATGGGTCCAATATCTGGAGGCTAAAGTAGCAGACTTGGAGGATATAAGGAAGACAGAAAAGTACATAGACGAGACCTACAGGGACATAGTACTGAAGTCCCATCTCCAGTCTGACAGCCTCCCTATTGTCATGGAGAAGAGACGTCATGTGATAGGAAAGCAAAGGTTAAAGATTTACATCAAGCATAGGTGTTGTTTAAAAATACTGTCTTGGAAGCCCAGACCAGATGAATTCCATGGTTTAAGAAAAGTGGAAGGAAGTCAAAAAAACTGCCAGCATGGTTTAAAGGTGAGGACAGAAAGGCTTTTGTAGCCAAAAAAACATATTTGCTTAACCTGAATCTACAAACCGGATCCAATGCTTAACCTGAATCTACAAACCGGATCCAATCTGGACTAATGACAGCTCACGGAAACCACCAAGCCTGGACCCAGAAACCCATGTATATACTGTACATAGCGCACACTGTAAATAGCTCACCCAAATCAAAACACTCGCACACACGCACCCACACTGTACATAAAGCTCACCTGACACACAACACTTACACTGATTGCTTGCTGTGCTCACCGCCTTGATTAAAGGATAAGGCGGGATACAAATACCCTTTAAATAAATAAAATATTTCAGGAAATGGAAAAAAGGTGCCAAATGATGAAAACTGGAAACAATTTAAGCACTGGCAAGTTAGATGCAAGGCATTGATAAGGCAATCAAAGAAAGAATTTGAAAAAAAAAGCTTGCTGTGGAAGCAAAAACACATAATAAAAACTTTTTCAAGTACATTCGTAGCAAAAAAAATCTGTGAGAAAGTCAGTTGGACCATTGGATAATAGAGGGGTAAAAGGGGCACTAAGAGGGAACAAGGCCATAGTGGAGAGATTGAATGAATTCCTTGCTTCGGTCTTTACTGAAGAAGATGTAGGGAAGTTACTCATGCCTGAAATAGTATTTAAAGCTGATAAAAATTAGCAAATTATATGGACTGGATGGTATACATCCAAGGGTTGTTGAAAGAACTCAAATATGAGATTGCAGACCACTATTACTAATCTGTGAACTATCATTAAAATCACCATTAATACCTGAAGATTGGAGGATAGCCAATGTAATGTCAATTTTTAACAAGGGTTCCAGGGGTGATCCGGGAAACTACAGACCAGTAAGCCTGACATCAGTACTGGGAAAAATGGTAGAAACCATTATTAAAAACACAATTTCTGAACATATAGATAATCATGGTTTAATGGGAGACAGTCAACATGGCTTTAGCCAGGGAAGGTCTTATCTTACTAATCTGTTATATATTTTTGAAAGTGTAAATAAGCAGCTGGACAAAGGTGAGTCAGTCGATGTAGTGTACCTGGATTTTCAGAAAGCCTTTGACAAGGTCCCTCATGAGAGATTCTTGGTGAAGTTAAAAAGTCATGGGATAGGAAGCAGTGTACTATTGTGGATCAGAAACTGGTTAAAAAATAGAAAGCAGAGAGTAGGGTTAAATGGCCAATTTTTCCAATGGAGAAAGGTGATTAGTGGAGACCCCAGGGATTTATGCTGGGTCTGCTGCTTTTTAACATATTCATAAATGACTTGGAAATGGGAATAACGAGTGAGGTAATCAAATTTGCAGATAACACTAAATTATTCAAAGTTGTTAAAACCCAAGAGGATTGTGCAAAATTGCAAGAGGGCCTTAATAAATTGGAAGACTGGATATTCAAATGGCAGATGAAATTTAATGTGGACAAGTGCAAAGTTATGCAGCTAGGAAAGAACAACCCAAACTATGGTTCCATGATGCAAGGTTACATTAGGAACCACCACCCAGGAAAAATATTTAGGCGTCATTGGGAATAACACATTGAAACCCTCTGTCCAATGTGCAGTGACTGCCAAGAAAGAAAATAGAATGCTAGGAATCATAAGGAAAGGAATGGAGAATAAAACAAAGGATATGATAATGTCTCTGTATTGTTCCATGGTGTGAGCGCACCTTGAATATTGTGTGCAATTCTGGTCACTGTATCTTAAAAATACTGTAAAGATACCACCAGGTAATAGATGGTAAGTGTATATACCCTGTACATAGTTAACCCCGTTAATGCTAAGTTATCATACCTTGTTCATTGTAAGTCCAGTGTAGGCCTGCCTGCACTGTTCGAATGTTGTTGAGTGTAAACCGCACTGATTCCAAAGAACGTGGTATAAAAAAGACATTAAATAAATAAATATAAATAAATAAATAAAAAGGATATAGCGGAACTAGAAAAGGTACAGAGAAGAGCCACCAACATGGTAAAGGGGATGGAAGGATACCCCTATGAGAAGTGGCTAAAAAGGTTAGGACTCTGCAACCTGGAAAAGCGACAGTTGAGGGGAGATATGATAGAGGTCTATAAATTAATGGAGTGGAATGGGTAAACGTAGATCAATTGTTTACGCCATCAAAATGTAGAAAGACTAGGGGACATGCAATGAAGCTAAAGTATAACCCATATAAGACTAATAAGAGAAAATATTTTTTAACTTAACGTGTAATCAAACTCTGGAATTCGTTAACGGAAGATGTAGTAAAAGCTGTTAGTGTAGCTGGGTTTAAAAAAGGTTTGGACAAGTTCCTGGAGGAAAGGTCCATAACCCATTATTAATGGGGATCCAGGAAATCCCCTGCTTGTCCTAAAAGCACCACCTCTTCCTCCTTTACTACCCGGTAGACAATGCCATAACAGCCCCATCCACAGGTACCACAGAAAACTCCCATGGCTAGACCAATGAGGCGAACCCTACCTTGTTGCAAGATTGTAAATAGTTACCCCATGTTATCCACGTTCTAGACACCTGTTCATTGTAAACACAGAGTACCTATGGAAATGTGTAGTTCTATGTTCATTGTAAACCGCACTGATGTTGAATAGCGCGGTATAAAAGAGACTGGAAATAAATATAATAATAATAATAATAAATAATACAAGCATTGTGGAACCTTTGTATCTTTTGGGAAAACTGCTAGGTACTTGCGACCTAAATTGGCCACTGTTGGAAACAGGGTACTGGGCTTGATGGACCTTGGTCTGACCCAGTATGGCATATCTTAACAGGTGCCAGATCAAGACAAACCACCCATCTGGGCAGCAGCAGAATGGGACAGTGTTGACCGCGGAGGATCACATTTTTGTGACAACGGCAACAACACCAAACTTAAACTGCACAGAAGAAAGGCCCGGCAATCTATTTCTGTATCTTGCCATGAAAACCCAATGGATAGTTACAACAAAACAAATTGTGCTATGGTGCTGGAAGATGAGACCCCCAGGTCGGAAGGCACTCAACTAGCTACTGGGGAAGAGCTGAAGACTTTTCAGAGTAAAGCCAGCATTTATGATGTGGTTGGATCAAAGCCCTCGGGAAGTCTGACTGCTGATGTAGCTGCGCATGAAATGAGAGTCAGAAGCTGTAAAGATGTCTTACACATTGGAACATGGAATGTACGAAGCATGAACCAAGGGAAGATGGAGGTGGTCAAGAATGAAATGGAACGTGTACAACTTGATCTATTGGGTGTCAGCGAACTGAAATGGACTGGCATGGGGCACTTTGCATCAGATGATCACATGGTCTACTATGCTGGAAATGAAAGACAAAGAAGAAATGGTGTTGTATTTATAATAAAGAAGAAACTTGCAAGAACTGTAATGAAATACAATGCAGTCAGCGAACGCTTAATCTCTATTCGTCTACGAGGATTGCCTATCAACACAACTATAATTCAAGTATATGCCCCAACAACAGCTGCAGAAGAGAATGAAATTGAAGAGTTCTTTGAACAAGTACAAGCTGAAATTGACAGAACATGCAAACAGGATATCCTGATAGTCATGGGTGACTGGAACGCAAAAGTTGGCAACAAAGAAGAAGGCAAAGTAGTTGGAAAATATGGACTTGGCAACAGAAAGACTGATAGAATTCTGCAAGACCAATGATCTATTCATCTCAAACACCTTCCAGCAACACAAGCGGCGACTGTACACATGGACTTCACCCAATGGATTGTATAAAAATCAAATTGACTACATCTGTGGAAGTCAACGATGGAAAAGCTCTGTAACGTCAACAAAGACAAAACCTGGAGCTGACTGTGGTACAGATCATCAACTACTAGTATGCAAACTCAAGCTAAAGTTGAAAAAGAGCAAACCACTCATGAATGCAGCAAAATATGACCTTGAGAATATACCACTGGAATTTAAAGACTGCCTGCAAAATCGATTTGCTGCTTTAGATACAAATGACAGAGCTCCAGAAGAGTTATGGAATGACATCAAGAAGGTTGTGTTGGAAGAAAGCGAGAAGTCTCTACAAAAGGTGAAAAAGAAAAAACGGCCAAAATGGATGACGGAAGAAACTCTGAAAATTGCCCAGAAACGCAGAGAAGCTAAAGCCAGAGGAGAAAGAAAGACAATCGCAGAACTCTGGAGTGGAGGAGTGGCCAAGTGGTTGGGGCAAGGTACTTCAGGCCGGAAGGTCAGGGGTTCAAATCCCACTAGAGGACAGCAACCTTGGGCTGGAAGGACTGGGATTTCTAGTCCCACAGGTGCTCCTTGTGGTCTTGGGCATGCCACTTAACCCTCCATAGCCCATGTTCCCTGTAAAATAGTTATCTCCAAGTTATAATGCCCTGTTCAATGTAATTTCAGTTTGTTCAATGTAAACCGCACTGATGCAGAATAGCGCGGTATATAAGAGAATGTAATAAATAAATAAAAATAAATAAATAAAACTCAACAGAGATTTCCAACGTGCAGCAAGACAGGACAAGGAAAAGTACTACAATGACACTTGCAAGGAAATAGAAGCAGAAACTATTAGAGGAAGAACAAGATCGGCTTTCCTAAAGCTATGAGAGTTAAAGAAAAAGTTCCAGCCTCGAATTGGAATGTTACAAGATGCTCAAGGTTCTATGTTGAATGATGCTGAGAAGATCAAGAAAAGGTGGAAGGAATATACAGAGTTTTTATATGATAAAGATCAAGTGGACCAATAGCCGTTTCAACCTGTACCTTATGATCGGGAACCATTGGTGATGAAAGAAGAAGTTGAAGCAGCATTGAAAGCCTTATCAAAGAACAAAGCACCAGGCATTGATAGCATTCCCATAGAAGTATTGCAGCAATCTGATGCAGCTGTTACCATACTTACAAGGCTCTGCCAAGAAATATGGAAGACAACATCATGGCCAACTGACTGGAAAAGATCTGTGTTTATACCAATACTAAAGAAAGGTGATCCAACTGACTGTGGAAATTATCACACAAACGCTCTGATCCCACATGCCAGCAAGATTCTACTGAAGATTATTCAAAAGAGGTTACAACCATACCTGGAACAAGAACTACCTGAAGTGCAAGCAGGGTTCAGGAAAGGGCGAGGAACGAGAGACATCATTGAGGATGTGAGATGGATCCTTGAAAAGACTAAAGAATACCAAAAGGATATCTATTTGTGCTTTATCGACTATAGCAAGGCTTTTGACTGTGTAAACCATGAGAAACTCTGGACCACATTAAGAAGCATGGGTATACCAGAACACCTGATCGTTCTCTTGCGCAATCTGTACATTGATCAAGAAGCAACAGTTCGAATGGAACAAGGAGAAACAGAATGGTTTAAAATAAGCAAAGGTGTAAGACAAGGCTGCATACTTTCCCCCTACCTGTTTAATTTATATGCAGAACAAATCATCAGAGAAGCAGGATTGTATGAAGACAACAGAGGTGTGAAGATTGGTGGAAGACTCATCATCAACAACCTTCGCTATGCTGATGATACCACATTACTGGCTGAAAGTGAAGATGATCTGAAACATTTGCTTCTCACAATCAAAGAACATAGTCTCAAAATGGGCCTGCACCTTAATGTAAAGAAGACAAAGATCATGACAACTGGTATAATCAACAGGTTCATCGTTGAAGGAGAAGAAATTGAAATTGTGAACAACTTTAACCTACTTGGATCAACTATCAATAAAGAAGCAACAAGCAGTCAAGAAATCAGACGACGCATTGCTCTTGGCAGAATGGCTATGAAAGACCTAGATAAGATTCTCAAGAGCAGAGATGTCTCTCTCCATACAAAGATTCGACTTGTTCAAGCCATGGTATTTTCAATAACATCATATGGATGTGAAAGCTGGACAGTGAAAAAGACAGATAGGAAGAAAATTGATGCCTTTGAATTATGGTGTTGGCGGCGAATACTGTGTATACCATGGACTGCCCGAAGAACAAACCAGTCGGTACTAGAGGAGATCAAACCTAAGCTTTCTTTAGAAGCTCAGATGACAAGACTTTGACTTTCATACTTTGGACACATCATACGAAGAGAGAAATCATTAGAGAAAGACATTATGCTTGGCAAGATAGAAGGTCAACGCAAAAGAGGAAGGCCAGCAATGAGATGGATTGATACAATAACAGCAGCTACGGGTACCAGTCTGTCAACAATGAACCGCCTGACTGAAGACCGAACACAATTTAGGATAGCTATCCAGAGGGTCGCCATGAGTCGACTCCGACTCGATGGCACTTAACAACAACAACATGTTCTTATGAAATCATTCTATCCTTCAGTGGGAACAAATTTTCTTAACTGAGGGAACATGCATAAGTAAAGTATGTTTCATGCTCAGTCAGAGGGCTTTTGATTTCTCAGGGTTGAGTTTTAGCCCATGAGAGCTCAGCCAGACAGATACAGCACCCAGACAGTTATTCAGATGACTAAGATTGACAGAGCAGGAACCGGTGGCTGTGACTAACTGGATATCATTTGTATATAGATAAGCATTTCTCTCAAAGTTCTGCATTTCTATAGCCAAAAAGGCCAGGAATTTGTTAGCAAAACAGGAGTGTGTATAGAGCCCTGGGATACTCTGTACATTAAAGGAATCCGTGTGGACAGAGTAGATCCCAGTTTACCAAAACTGAACAGTTACTCAAATAGGATATAAACCATTCCAAGGCCCAGTCCTGAAGACTTAAATCCATAAGCTGCTAAATGAGTAGATGATGATCAATAACACCAAATGCAGAGGTTATATCTAATACAATTAAAATAGCTATTCTCCCTTGGTCTAGATTTTGGCAGTTTCATTATTTAAGGCTACTAAAGCTGTTTCAATGCTATGAGCTTTACAGAAGCCTGACTAATGAGGGTAAAAAACACTGTTGTTGCTGTGTGCCGTCACGTCAGTGTATACTCTTGGTAACCTTATGGATAGTCATCTGTGTTGTGACTATCTGCTAGGTTTTCTTGGCAAAGTGCAACCAGTATCTATATTATATGTACAGTGCTGTGTACACCTTGCAGTGCTATACAAATGATAAAAGCAGTGGTATTAGATGCCAAGGCCTTTCTTCAACGGAATAAGCGTACAATACCTGGCATTCCATCCAAGTACAAACCAGCCTGATACTGCTTAGCTTTGGCGATCAGGCACACTCAGAGTGGCATGCCATAGTTACCTGTTTCTAGAAGGTCAGAGCTTCAGAGGACTGAAAAAGAACTGCCATCTCATGATCTGATTTGATTTATTTACAGAAGTTTAAACCACCTTTCTGACAAAAGTCACTCAAAAAGGTGCACAAAGCCAAAAATAATTACATCACGCAACAACAAAAATACAAAACTGAGAAATAACCCCCTTCTCCAACTACAATAAATGAAAAAAATGTCTTATAAGCTTTTTCTTTACCCAAGCCTTTGATGATTAGGTGAGCAGCAACACCTCTCCCTGGCCGATCTTTGCTTTTCCCTCTTGGCCTTCCACTCGCAGCCTTAACAATGGCTCCTAATTTCCTTCCCACCCCACCCCACACTTCCCCTCTTGTCCTGATCTCCCCTCCCCCTCTCCCCTCTTATTCAATATTCCTCCCTGCCTCCCTATCCTCCCCTTCTCCTTAATTCTTTTGAAGTTTTTATTTACTTCTTATTGTAAATTGCTTTGATAGACTCTTGGAAAGTGGTATAGAAGTAAATAAAATAAATAAATTAACAAAGGGTGTTCAAATTCAACTAGTTCAGAATACAGCTACAAAACTACTAAGTCATGCTTTGAAATATGACCCACAACACCTTGATCGAAAGCTCATCACTCGCTATCAGTCTTTTGCAGCATTAAATTTAAAATCTTAATCTTGGTCTTCAGCACATTGTATCTGAAAGTTCTTCTTTACCTGACTGACTTGTTAATCCCTCTTGTACCCTCACGTTCTCTCTGGTTAGCTGGTGAGAACCTACAGATCATTCTTTCACCAGCTCATATTTATTTTGAATCCACTAGAGCATGACCTTTGGTTATGATCATGTTTATTATGGAATCTGTTGCATTAAGCTTTAAGTTGGAGACAGATTATGCACAGTTCAAGACTAAAACCAATGTTGGCTATTTACTCAGGTATTTTGGTTGTGCAATGTCTGGTGTTTGAGGCAGTGGATTGGGTGGATAAGGCCAGTGGAATTTGTGATATTTGTAATTTTGTTTATGTTACATCTATGTGTGGTTTGTTATTATCGTCATTTTTTATTTAAAGCTGTCTTAATTATTGTATCTTTTTTACAATGAATTTGATTTTATATGCTACATTTGCATTGTGAACCACTTTGATATCAAATTGAAAGGCAGTACAGAGAGTATAGTATACTAAACTAAATATATTCTAATACCCGCAGGTTAGGGAAACAAAATAGTGCTTCAGTAATTAATTCCTTTAGCGTAGTAATCAAGATCCAATCCTGATCCGAGTGCTGGATGCTGAAAATTAGCTGTTTTTATGATGATTTTATCTAGATCTCTGCTATAATTGATATACTTACTGTTCCTTGTTGGAAGAAGTCACAAGTAAGCTCTGCATGATCAACTGAATGTATTCATGACCCCTAATGCAGGCAATTATCCGAAACAGGCCATGCCAAGTCCATAATAAAGTCTAACTTTCCACACATTTGATGTCTTGGCCTGGGGTTTCCTCTCCGGCCTATGTTTTTACCCTGTTGTTATGTGCCATCAAGTGGATTCCTGGCAACCTTGTGTATAATTGTCCCTATCTACTGGACTTTCTTGACAAGATATAACCAGAAGGAGATTGCCAGGTCTTTCTTCCATGCAGCAAGTCAATAGCATTTGGTATTGCAAGATGGTCTCCCATCCAAGTACTAACCAGGCCAATGCTTCCAAGATCAGACAAGATCAGGCTCACACAGAGTAGCATAGCCATAGTCCCGTTGGCTGTAGAACAGTGGTTCTCAACCTTTTTTGTACCGTGACCCCTTTTACCATTGGTCAACTTGTGTTGATCCCCAATGATAAAATCAAATGCGTCTCTCTTCCTTTATCGTTAACGCATTGTCGCTGTAATTATTTGTTGAATTATTAATATATTATAGGCCTTTGCAATATGTTTTTATTTATAAAATTTACTTATTTAAACCACAATAACAAGTAACAATATTTGATTTCAAAATTATGATGATTTTGTAGTCAAATCACTAATATGAAATAAAATTATTTTTTCTACCTTTGTTGTCTGACCAATTTATTCTCTGATCATGCTGGTCCCAATCTGAGGCTTCTGATTTCCTGTCTTCTCTTAGCTCTCTTTCTGTGGTCTATATGGTCCATCTGCCATTTCTTTTCTTTCATTTTCTTCACTTCTTTCCATCAGCCTATTTCCAGTCCCAGTAACCCTCCCCAGTATCATCCCCTTTCCAGTCCTCACTCCCAGTACCTTCGAATGTCAACTTGTATTCCCATGACTGCCACTGGTGTCCATTCCCTTCCAGTCCCCCTCCTTCCCCACTGACCTGTCCCTTCTAGTACAAATACCTTGGCAGCCCCTCTCAGATCCACTCCCTTCCAGTTCCATTCTCCCATCCCCTCGTATCAGCCCATTTAGATTTTAGCAGAAGTAAATCATGTCCATGTCCACCCATAATCATTAATTGTTGACCCTGGTGATGTCCCCACCCTAAAAGAAATTACCCCCCCTATGTTACATGTTACACCGCTTTGACCCGGTGAAAAGCGGGATATAAATGCAGTTAAATAAATAAATAAATAAATTTGTAGCTTTAGCCCCCAGTTTTCTTCCAGGGCCAGCAGCTCTATCCTCCCCACCCCAGCTCCCTTCCTCCATGTCAGCCCCTCCTCCCTCCATCCCTCCATGTCAGCCCCCCTCTGTCCATGTCAGCCCCCCCTCCCTCCCTCCATCCATATCATCCCCCCTCCCCCCCTGTCCATGTCAGCCGTGTTGCAGGTTCCCTGCCCCCTCATCCCCTCTCCCCATGTCTGCCTCCCTTCTAATGCAGCCGCGACTCCCTGCCTCTTAGGGAACCGCAGCTGTGCCTGTAAAACCGTTGCGGAGCCTTCCTGTCTCTCGACGGGCTCCGTGCAGCATTGTCCCGCCTCCAAAGGAAGTGGTAAAGAAATCTACGGCAACAGGATCCAGAACAAATCCTCATGTTTCAGGACTACTCAGCCCTAGCGAGCCAGCAGCGACGGGCCTTCTCTGGGGTCTGTACACAGTTGCTGAACAAAGGAGTGCAATTTTCTTTGTTGTACCCTGCTTGGCTACAGGTGGAGGTCCAAGGACAGACACGCTACCTGACGACACCGGCAGCGGCTGCCGCTCTTCTGGATACCCTGAATGTTCAGGCAAATTCGCCCTCGTGAAGCATGTGTTACCAGCGTGGATGGAGTTTTGATGTCTTGCTGGAGGAGAGAGGCCCAATGGCCTAGTGAGGGCCTGGACTCTAGCAGCTGCTCCCTATATTGTTCAAGCTGCTACACTGTTCAATCTCCTACCTTGTTCAAATTGTTGCCTGATTCATTCGGCTATATTGCTCAAACTGCTCCCTTGTTCAAACTGCGACATTGTTTAAACTGTTACCATGTTCAAATTGTTACATTGTTCAAAATATGAGTGCAGTTTTCTCTGCTTTTCTTTGATTTGGGTGCATGGAACGTGTGAATGAGTAGTTAGATGGGGGTCTGCCGGTATGTCTTGAGGGGTGGGGTTCATTATCTTGGCTACTGTAATAACTTGCAATGCTTATATCTATGTCTTTTCTTTGTAATGTTGAGGTGCATTGTGCAGGGATAATAGACATGCCTTCGCATGTTACTAATCTTAGTTAAGGCCCGGGAGGCGAGGGGCTGGGGTGGAGGGCTGTGGGATGGTCGGCTTTGATGCTGACAGGGGGAAGGGCCACCAAAGCCACCTATCCTACTGGGAACCAGAGAGCATTGAGAAGGCAGCCCTGATGGTGATGGCGCTAGCGCGCGGGGACACCGGGAGGGCTTGAGGAGACCGACCCGGCTGCTAATCAGCCTTTCACCCCGGAGATTGCCTTTATGCATTGGGCTGATCTTAGTTAGAACTGGATGACTGGGGTGGAAGAATGTGGGGTGTTGTGCGTGTCGGGCTTGCAATTTCTGGAATGAGAGGTTTAGTGGGTTGTTTATGTTATCTCCAGTGTTATTTTTAGATGCTTTGCTCATTTTCATGTTGTGGCTTACAGCGGTTTGATCGCACACCCCTATGTTATACTTTGGGCAGTAAGGTGGCCAGTCCCATCGAGTCGGAGACCAGGGGTGGGGTATGGGCAGGCCTAATACGGTGACAATAGGCTGTGCCTCCCTGGGAGGGCCTGATAAAGTGGGCTTCTGAGGTTGGAAAATAGGCACAATGGGTCACGGATGGGTATCTTGCTACAGAGGGGAGGTGCAGGTCTCCAGAATGGGGAAATGACGGGATTAAGGACTCTTGGGGGGAAAAGCAATACTGGGCTTAACAGATGGGGGGGAGGTGACTTTGTCGGTATTGAGTATTATTAGCAAGTTGAGTAGGCTAGGGAGTGCCGTGGTCTTAGAAGAGGGGAGGGAGGGGGCAGTGGGGAGTTTAGTGATGTTAATACTGTGGTGGTTAGAAAGAGATTTGAATTTTATAAGATGGTTAAGCTAAATGTTGGGTTAAGGAGGGCTCGGGGCAGTCCCGATTGCCATAGGGAAGTTGTCCAGCCTGATGGGTGGACTTGATGGCTTAGTAGTGGGGGTGCAGAGGGGGGGGGTAGGTGGGTGGGAGGGGGAGAGAGGCAAGGGGGAGGAATAGCATACACTCCAATGTTTTCTTGTAGGCAGCTCTGTATTTTCTTGCTGGATGTTAGGGAGGGGTTCCAGGCTGGGGGAACTCCTATGCTGAGACTAGAGTTTTCTGATTGGCTGAATCTTGACACTGCCCCATGCCTTTGAAGGTCATTACCTGGAATGTCTGTGGGTTGGGGAATCCAATTAAGCGATATAAAATATTGCAGGCCCTGGCCCGACAGCAGTGTGATGTTGCACTTCTGCAAGAAACGCACCAGACGGAGGAAGAGCACAGCAAACTTCATAGGGACTGGGTGAGGCAGGTGTGGGGGTCCCCTGCAAGAGGGAAAAAGGGAGGAGTAGTAATCTTGTTCCACAAGCGAATCCGCTTAGCCATGGAAAAAGTTATCACTCCAGATGACGGGAGATTCCTTCTGTTGGCTGGTCAGCTGGAGGGGAAGCCAGTGATTACTGGGAATCTTTATGGTCCTAATGTGCTAGACCCCAGCTTTTATAATGGCCTGGCCTCTAAAATAGAACAACTCCCGGAATTCCCGCTGCTTCTTGCGGGGGATTTTAACGGGGTTTTGGATGTGGACCTTGACACTTCTAGAGGGGGGGAGGCGAGGGATAGGATCTCGACGACTCGGATGCTACAGCGCTTTCGTGGAAGACTAGGCCTGGTCAACCCATGGCGCTTATTACATCCCTTGGAAAGGGATTTTACCCATCAGTCCCATGCACACGGCTCCAGCACTCAAATTGATTATATCTTAGTGTCGGGGGATTTGTTTGCTAATACGGGGGAGGTGCAGATAGGCCCCCTGGAAATATCAGATCATGCGATGGTCAGGATGGAGCTGCAGTGGGGGATAGATAATACCCGGGCGCGACTTTGGCGACTTCCTCTGGGGCTGTGTCATGATGTTCGATTTCAACACTTCCTAAAGCAGCGTTGGCGGGAGTTTATGAGTGATCATCAGTGCCACATTGAGGATCCTGAATTGGTGTGGGAGATGGCGAAAGTGGTGTTACGGGGAGATATCATTGGGTTCGCAGCCCGGAAACATCGGCTAATAGCAGAGCGAATAATAGGTCTAGAGTGACTGGTTACTGGACTGAGACGGTTATGTGCACGTAATCCGATGCCTGCGAATAATAAAAAGCTCTAGGAAGCTCAGGTGGATCTTAATGAGCTGTTACATCAGAGGGCCAAGAAGTCCATCTTTTAATATAGGTATCGGCTGCATTGCTATGGGAACAAGCCGGGGAAGTTGCTGCCCAGATGTTTGAAGGGTCAGCGGGGCTCCTCGTTAGTGTCGGCCATCCGGGATGATCAGGGAAGACTGCAAAAAGAGTCAGTGGAAATTGCCCAGGTCTTTCGGAAAATTTTTCAGGACTTATATAAGGCACAACCCGCGTCCACCATGGAGATGTGTGATTATTTGAAAGAGTTGGAATTGCCGCAGCTTACTGAAGAACAGAAGGAGATATTAGAGCAACCTATAACTCCGCAAGAGGTGCAATCCGCGATTTCGGCAGCTAGTTGTTACAAATCGCCTGGACCGGATGGTTTGGGTGCTGAATTCTATAAACTTCTTGATGAGTCTGTGAGTCCCGCACTGGCGGAGGTCTTTAATAAGAGGGCGGAGCAAGGGGCTTTTCGCTGGGGGTGTAATCATGCCCAACTTACGCTGATTCCTAAACCGGGTAAGGACCCTTTACTAGTAGAATCATATCGTCCTATCTCCTTGCTCAATTTCGATATTAAATTAAATGCGAAGATTTTGGCAATACGGCTGGCAGCAGTTTTAGGACATTTGGTGCACGATTCGCAGGTGGGGTTTGTCAAAGGGAGATATGCTGTTCGGAACTTGTGTAAGATTCTGGCATCCCTAGAATGGGTACATGCTCGTCGGTTGCCTTCGTTGCTTGTCAGCTTTGATGCGGAAAAGGCTTTTGACAGGATGGATTGGCAGTATCTTCGCAATCTTCTCCCACACTATGGTTTGGGAGTCAATTTTTGTAGGATGGTGGAGAGTCTTTATGCACAGCCGACAGCTGGGGTTTTGTGCAATGGAGTACTCTCTGATGATTTTCTCTTGGAGCGGGGCACGCGACAGGGCTGCCCCCTTTCCCCCCTATTGTTTGTCCTGTCACTAGATCCCTTGATACGGACCATTGAGGCCTCACGGGAGATACAGGAAATAAGAATGGGCTCCCAGGAGTTTAAACTCTCAGCCTTCGCAGATGATCTTTTGGTACACCTGCTCTCCCCTGATCATTCGCTACCGAAGCTGTTGGAGGAGTTTACGAGATTTGGTAGAGTTGCGGGGCTGCACATCAACAAAGATAAATCAGAAGCCCTAGATATTTCGGCTCAGTTGCGAGGGCGTTGGGTTGGGGCTTTCCCTCTTAAGTAGGCGGCCGACGAATTTATCTATTTGGGCATAGTGCTGACTCGACATCCTCGGGCGATCTACGCGCGTAACTTTGAGCGCTCTCTGAGGCGGCTGCAGATACAGTTGAAAGCATGGGAACCCCTTCCGCTATCCTTGTAGGGGAGGGTGGCGGTGGTCAAAATGGTGATATTGCCACGGCTTTTGTATTGGTTTCAGACACTGCCGGTTTGGCTGTTGCGTCGAGATGTGCGCCGGTTCGAAGCAGTCGTCCGACGCTTCTTGTGGAAGGGAGGCAGGGCGCGTATTTCATGGTCGCGGATGTTGGGGACATGGCGTGAAGGGGGGATGGGACTTCCGGATCTCACAGTTTATGCTCTGGCTTGCCAGGCTCGACATCTTGGGGACTGGTTGGGAGGGACAGATGTATATACGCCTCGGGCTTTAGAGGAGTGTTTCATGGCGCCGTTAACATTGCTGGGGGTCTTACATGGGGCGCACCATGATCTCCCTAGTCATGTAGTGTGAAGTGAGTTGATTGGTTCGGCTAAGAGAACTTGGAAACAACTTAACGTCAGATGGAATACATCTCTAGTTGGCTACCATTGCAGGGTAATGCTAATTTTATGCCTGGTTCAGAGACGGTGATTTTTCGGGATTGGAGTGATCGGGGAATAAGGAATATAGGACATGTGGTGGATCCGTCAGGGCAGTGCAAATCCTTTTTGACCCTGAGTAGGGAATATGATTTACCCACTAAGCATTGCTTTGCTTATATGCAGATCTCTCATTATGTGTCTTCCCTATCCCAGGAGGCGTTGCATATTGACCGGTCAGCACAAATATTGGAATTTTTTGGGTTAGGGGGGAAAGCCCCCCGTCGATTTCTGATTTAAAGAAGCATTTGGATCGGCTCAGTACCGCCCCTGACTATCGAGGGGTGGAGGCGGCCTGGGAAGCGGAATTGAGTGAAGCAATATCCCCCGGGTCGGTTAGTAAGGCTTTGAAAGGGATAGTGGGGCTGGCGCAGGAGGCACGCTGGCGGGAGATACAATTTAAATGCGTAACTAGAGCACACTTCTCCCCGCGGAGGGCGCTGCGTAGTCAGCTCACCACTGACGGTCGCTGCCCTAAATGCTTGGAGCCCTTGGCAACCTTATTGCATATGTGGTGAGGCTGTCGACTTTTGAGATCCTGTTGGGCTAAGATATGTACTTTTCTAAATAGATTACTGCAGCAGCTTGTGCGATGGTCCGGGGCCCTTGTGGTGTTGGATCGACTCGACCCTCCATGTCCTGTGACAGAAGGGGAACGATTGTTGGTGCGTAAAGCCTGCCTAGTGGGGAAGGGGCCAATTCTCCGTCTTTGGAGAGACCACAACCCACCTACCTTTGGTGAGTGGCGTAATTGTTTTCATCAAATGATGTTAATGGAGAGATGGGGGGCGCGGGGCAGTGTCAAACATTGGACAGCCTTTATGCGTGTCTGGGAGCCTTATATTCAACAGCTAGTTGCTCGGTGTCGTAATGAGATATTGCAAGTTGGTAGTTGACGGAGGAGAGCTGCTGGTGGGAGGTGTGAAGTGGAATTAGTCACTGAAGGGGGGCTTATAGAATTCGTAGGGGAGTGTGCTGTGGGTGAAGGGGGGAAGAGGGGTAGGGTAGAGGGAGGTAGGGGTAAGGGGAATAACAAAAAGGAAAAAATAATATTCCACCTATTCTTTTCTGTTTCTGATAATTCTCCGGGAGGGGATCAGAGTATACCCCTCTTGGAGATGTGTGTATATTGTATATTGTATTTGTTGGTGGTTTATAAATAAAGTATATTAAAAAAAAACTTGTTTCTTTCACAACTTTCAAATGGAACACTTTTCCTCCTTTGTCTAAAGAACCCTGAGGATGCTGAATCCTATCAGGGTCCTTATTTAATCTCCTCCTTCTAGAGGGGCCTTCTCTACACACTGAAGGACAGTCTCTGAGTCTGTACATCCCTTTGTCCATGCTGCCCATGCTCTGCCTCTGGGGCACCAATCCATGCCAAGGTCTTAAGCTGTGTGGAGGTACAGGCACCACTCTTCCTCCGTTCCTTTAGGTGGGCTAAAATCATATTTATCTTTGGGCACTCTTTACTCCAACGGGTAGATTCCTCTAGCTAACACACTCTCTTTCTCATTCACAATGGCAAATTAACATGGACAGTTAAACTTATTTACACATCCACTTTCTTCTCTCTTATCATGCTGCTCCCCTTCCTAGTATGTTTGTTTTCATTTCGCACACCTGGGTCACCTTTCATAAATTCTTGTGTGAATCAGCCTCTCCCTGGCTCTTTTCCCTTGGAGACTGATTCTGGCAAATCCCCCTCTTAATAGCTCCCACTCAGGTGGGATGGCTGCCTTTATGGTAGCTGGACCCCATCTGGGTCTAGCTCCCCCATCTCACTGCTCACTCCACCCCACAGTGCTCTGTCTTTCCAGTCATAGACCAAAATGCCCCTATTAGCGTATCTCCTGGAGTCTTATACTTCAGCCTGCCCCTCACTTCACACCCTCCTCCCTTTTCCAGAAGTCATCATCTCCTGGGCTCCAGCCACCTGCCCCACTTTCCAAGCAGGCTCAAACCAGGCCCCCTTTTCCCTTTATATCACCTTTATTTCCTGAAGGGAGTTTCATAAGGAAGCAGTATACATATGAAACAGTTGACTGATAGAAGTAGACCAGCATGTTTTGTTTTTAATACAAAGGCATTTCACTTCCTCAAAGATATAATTAAGCTGTTTGCTTCAAATTTTTCTGTGACTCAGCAGGAATTAAACTGTGTAGAAAACAGTAGCAGAAGTGGGGACTGAGCTTTGTGAGCTACATGTGGAAAGCCATATCCCCTGGAAATTCCATCCAAGCAGCCCCCGCAATGCAGGAGAACCCGGGCAGAAAGGGAGCTCACACATGTGGCCTCATGAAGTAAGAGTTTGCCCTATGTGGTAAATGCAGGGCAAATGTTGGCATGGCCCCTGCATTTACCACAGTGGCAACTATATTTGGAAAAACTTAGAGAAGCTAGCAAAGCCTCGTTGGAGTCGGGAGTGGTGCCAAAGGACTGGAGAGAGGCTCATCTGGTCCCTTTACACAAAAGTGGAAGCAAGGAGGTGGTTGAAAACTACAGGCCGGTTAGTTTAACTTCGGTGGTGAGTAAATTATTGGAAACACTGCTGAAAGAGAAAATAGTGAGATTTCTGGAGTCCAGTGGGCTACAGGATCTGAGGCAGCATAGATTCACCAGAGGCAGGTCTTGTCAGACAAATCTGATTGATTTCTTTGACTGGGTTACCAGGGAGTTGGACCGAGGGAGAGCCTTAGATGTGGTGTATTTAGATTTCAGTAAAGCCTTTGACACCATTCCTCACAGGCGACTTATAAACAAACTGAGCACTCTAGGGATGGACACTAAAGTTACTGCTTGGGTTAGAAATTGGTTGAGTGGGAGGCAACAAAGAGTACAGGTAAATGGAGCTCACTCTGAAGAGAAGGAAGTTACCAGTGGTGTGCCCCAGGGATCTGTCCTTGGTCTGATTCTTTTTAACATCTTTGTTAGTGATATAGTGGAAGGGCTGTCGGGTAAGGTTTGCCTCTTTGCGGATGATGCCAAAATCTGCAATAGAGTAGACACCCAAGAAGGTGTAGATAACATGAGGAGGGATCTAGTTAAGCTTGAAGAATGGTCTAGAATTTGGCAGCTGAGATTTAATGTTAAAAAATGCAAGGTCATGCATTTGGGTTGCAGCAATCCAAGGGAGCGTCATAGTATAGGGGATGAAGTACCTTTGTCCACTAAAGAAGAGCGGGACCTAGGCGTGATTGTGTCTGATGATCTTAAAGTAGCTAAACAGGTAGAAAAGGCGATGCAAAAGCTGGAAGGATGCTTGGGTGCATATGGAGAGGAATGGCCAGCAGAAGAAAGGAGGTGATAGTGCCTCTGTATAAGTCTTTGCTGTGACCTCATTTGGAGTATTGTGTGCAATTCTGGAGACCGCACCTTCAAAAGGATATAAATAGGCTGGAGTAGGTACAGAGGGTGGCTACTAAAATGTTTAATGGTCTTCATTATAAAGCATATGAGGACAGACTTAAGGATCTTAATATTTATACCTTAGAGGAAAAGCGGGATAGAGGTGATATGATTGAGACTTTTAAATACCTCCGTGGCATAAATGTTCGATTGAAAGCAAGCTCTGCTACGAGGGGACATGGGATGAGGGTGAAAGGGGATAGATTCAGGCGTGATATGTGGAAATATTTCTTTACGAAGAGTGGTGGATCCGTGGAATAGTCTCCCAGTGGAGGTTGTAGAGATGAGGACAGTATCTGAATTCAAAGACGCATGGGACAAACACAGAGGATCTCTAAAGGAAACAAGGGGACTGTTGTAGTGGTTGATATGGAAGGTTAGACTAGATAGGCCATGTGGTCTTTTTCTGTCGTCATGTTTCTATGTAGATAATGCTGTCATGCAAGTATAACCCGGTACATAGTTAATCCTGCTACTTCCCTTCTCCCCTCCATTGTTCGAATCTTCTTGTATATTGTTTTTTGTATACTGTATATTGTTTTTCGTTCTATGTACTATGTTAAGTTTCAATGTAAACCGCTCTGAGTGAAGGACAAAGCGGTATTAAAAAATTGGTTAAATAAATAAATAACAGCAATGCAGTGCTTATCCATAGCCTCCGACACTGTGTGCTGCTGTTGCCACACTTTGACCAGCCACTTGTGCCCCCGTGCAAATAGTAAGTCTGTGTTGGAGGGGGCAAAGTGGCTGGTCAAAGTGTGACCCCAATAGCATGCAGCATTGAAGACTTTGGATAAGTGCAGTGTTGCAGTGTGCTGTTTTAATATCATTGCCACCACTGCAGAAGGGCAGGGACGGGGTGAGAGCGGGGGGGGGGGGGGGGGTTCATGCCTCATATCTTTCTACAGGCTCTAGTCATAATAGGTCAGCATGCTCCCTTTTGTATATCTGGGGGCAAAGTACTAAGTCCATCTGACCCATTCAAGGTAAATAACAATATCTAGACACACAGAGCTACAGTTCTTCTGTTCTTTAAGGCTTCTGCTGCTAGTATCATGATTTTTGCAGTTTTACAGGTCAGTTTGCGTCTCTTTGAGTGGAACCAATGTGTCAGCCATCTTTGTCCTGAAGAAAACTACAACATGATGGCTGAAGCATCGGTTCCGCTCACACTGTCCCTGCTGGGGTATTTGCGTCCCTTTCTCAGTTAGATTTGTTCTGCAGTTCCTGCCCCTGGAAGTTCTCTTTAGGGAAAGCTCATAGTTTTCGACTTAAAGCCGACTTAGAAACTTCCCTTCTTGCAAAGGGCATAGAAAGACACACTTGAATAGTCAAATACATCCATTTAATCTCAATTAATGCTTCTACTACAGACCAGGAAGTAGCTATAAATAATTCCTGATCCTGAGAAATTAAATCCTACCCTACTTGATTACACAAAAGTAAAAGTTTCTACTCACAGTTTGTGTCCCCTCTGTCTCTGGATGACCCATGAAGTGTTTTATGCCATCCAGATGTCGGCTGAGATAGCAGCTAAAGGATAGTGCCCCAGCTGTCCTGAAAGAGATCCTTATTGCTACTTTAAGTTCTCTACAAGGAAGTCAGAGCAGTGTGTACAGTGCCAGCCCGTGTGTTCTGTTACCAAACAAATCATCTCATTCTCAAATGAATATTTTACTTCCTTACTCTATATCAATGCCCCAAGGCCTTTCTTTTCTTTATAAAAAGGGAACACTGGATGAGTCAGACAAACATCTGAAGCTTAATCATTCGCATACAGTTGCAAAGTGGATTTCCACCAATGTGTATGCTAAAAGCAGTCCAGTAAAGGTGGTATAATATAGGATAACAAAAGACTTTGCAACTTCCCTCCTCTGGCCATAGCACCAAATACAGAAAGTCCCGAAAGGAGACATCTGCATTCATGCTTGCAACCTTTGGCTAAATTGTACAAATGGAGGCCACAGAGGGTGCTGAACAAAACCACTTCACCCAAACCAGAAACTCGACTTTCACATCTGTTACTGAAAAAAGCTCCCTTTTGGAAAATGTTTTTCTTGGAATATAATGTAAACATGTTTGTCAAATAAAGACTAACAATGACAAACTCTGCCCTTTCTTCTAAAATCGAAATTATTCCTTTCCTTTTCCCTGCCCCCTTTTTAAAATTACACACATCGCAGTGGTAACCCCGGCAATGGCCCTTTTAAGATGGCAGCTGGGAGCATCAAGCTGCTTTGTGTCGGTGTTATTTTTCCCTCAGAATAACACAGCTTGCAAAGCTCAATAATGAGTTACTGCTGTTAGTGGATCCTATAGTAAGTTAAGGGGCATGTTTAGTTGCATCCGTGCTACCTGTGCTGAGTGTGAGCCACAAGCGCACACACTAACTGTGTTGTGCCAGGAACATCTCCCTCCCACCAAGTCACCACCCCGATGCATGCTATCAGCGTAGCATTGAATTTTTGCTGCAGGGCCCTGTGATACGTTCTATCACCCTGCTGAAACCATGCGCTACCCTTTAGTAAACATGCCCCCGAAATGTAGTTAAATGAGAAATTTAACTGCACCTTGATAACTAGCCCCCCCCCCCCCGAAAGCATTATTATTCACTGAAATTTTCTGAGAAGGTTAGAACTGTTGGAGTGGTTGGGATGCGCGGTGGCATGTTTGGGTCTTTTCATGTCTCGGTTCTTCAAATCAGCTCAACAGACACCCTCACTATACAATAAAAATGTCTCCGTGATAACATTATTTTCCACTGGATGACATAATGTTGCCATATAAGTTTGCATTCACTGGAAGGACCTTTTACTTCATTACATAATCTTAAAAACTTAGGATTTGAAAGATAAAAGCACCTGCTAACTGACTTGTAGCACTATACAAATAAGTATAGACTTATAAGAATAGTACAGACTTCGCTCCTTTCACCTTGCTGCACCTTAAGCCTGGAACAAACTACCTGTGTCTATATGCCAGGCACCTTCTCTAACCCTCTTCGCTGCTGCTTTTGGATCTTGACTCACCTGATTTCCTTTTTCTTTTTCTGTGCCCCTTGTTTATCCCTGCCTACGCCTTCTGTGTTGTCTGTCTTGACTAGATTG
The DNA here is from genome assembly GCA_033557465.1 of Ichthyophis bannanicus. NCBI lineage: Eukaryota > Metazoa > Chordata > Amphibia > Gymnophiona > Ichthyophiidae > Ichthyophis > Ichthyophis bannanicus. The sequence continues at coordinate 555,769,713 of CM066033.1, forward strand.
TAAGCTCTGATGAGCAGGGACTGTCTCTTACATGTCTGTGCAGCGCCGCGTACGACTTGTAGCGCTATACAAATGCTCAGTAGTAGTAGTAGTAGTAGTAGTAGTATAAGTCCCACTGAGGGAGATATCCAGCGATAACATCCAGATAGTGACGCTGAATATTTCCGCAGACCACCTCGGCACCATCCGGATAGTGTTGGGGAGGTCGAGAGGCAGAGGCAGACTTTAGTTATCCAGATCGCACTGATTTCCAGCGCTGCTATCCAAATAACTATAACAAAGCTGTGCCAAGTGCTACCTTGATAAGCTATCTGGATAGCAACTGAATATCAAAAGAGGTTCAGGATGTGAATGCCAGGCTGATTACCAGCTAGCCCATTACTCACAGAACTACACTGGCTCCCAGTTAGGAAGCTTTGTCAATTCTGGCTTTGATAATGACTTTATAGGTGCATTTGGCATAAGCGATAGCACCTCTTGTCAATGATCTAGCCATGTGTTCTCTCGTTTGTTTTGTCTGTTCATATGCATAGAGTTCAGATCAGGCGGGCAGCAGAGTAAAGAAGCCGCAAGAGAAAGTGCTGCAGTCTGCTTGCAGAAGCAGCATCTCTCTTGGGTAAAGAGGTGAATGGGCTGTGATTGCGGCAAAACGTGCTGAAGGAAGAGCCAAGCAAGATAGATTAGACAGCAAAAATTGTTTAGGGACAGTGCGCTTTAGAAAGGAAGAAGGGGATGAGGAATAGAGGACACGGGGAGGGAGAAAAAGAGAGAATCTAGGAAGAGGAACAGAGTGCTGGGAGGAGGGCGAAGCAGGACAGGACCTAGAGAGTGGCGGGGAAGAGGGCAAAGGGCTGGAAGTTGAAGAGATGAATGCATGGAGACAAAACGTCACAATGTGGATATGTCAAAAAGCGCACCCCTCCCAAAGAAACACACCGGCACCCCACCCCTATATCGCACACACACAGAGGCACCCCATATCGTACCAGACACACACACACCCCACTTCCACACCACACATACATACACCCTACTCCACACCACATGCACACAGACAGCACACTCCCAAACCACACAGACACTATCTGACCATAGACACAAATATGTAGATAACACCAGCTTTAAAGATGCCTCATACATCCCCTGCTCCTGTAACAAGATGCACATTACCATCTATTTGAACTCTCTGCACCCCCCCCCCAAACATTTATTTATTTATTTATTTAGACAGTTTTGTATACCGCCTTATCCTTCAATCAAAGCGGTCACAACACAATTGGGGGATACATTTAACACATGGGGATATGAGACACATACACACTAATACTTACAGGGAACATGGGCAATGGAGGGTTAAGTGGCTTGCCCAAGACCACAAGGAGCATCTGTGGGACTAGAAACCCCAGTCCTTCCGGCCCAAGGTTGCTGTCCTCTAGTGGGATTTGAACCCCCGACCTTCCGGCCTGAAGTACCTTGCCCCAACCACTAGGCTACTCCTCCAACATGTATGTAGACCCTGATGAAAGATTTCCATTGAAACTCAGCTCAGTTGGGTTTGGCTTTAATAAATTGGACTTTTTGTACAATTATGATATACCTTTTTTTTTTGTCCCTGGTCTACCTCTGCTCCTACTATCTGCAGCTAGTTGGAAAGCACCAAGTTGGCAGTGGAGGAAGAAGGAATACTAGAGATTCTATGTAAAACTGTATTTTAGTTCTAAACATGTTCAATGTATATAGTTCTCAACTATCAACCTGTTTCTGATAGTTTGAACCCATTATTGTTATTATAGAAATTGATTTTATTGTTAACACCGTTATATGTAAAAACAGCATGATGCTTATTACCGTTCCTTGTAAAACAGCCTTGCTTGTTAATTGTTGTTCATTGTAAACCGCAACTGATCCATGGAAGTGGCGGTATATAAAAACCTGCTAATTAAATTAAATTAAATTAAATTAATAACAGCAGCTCACCCAATGAATAGAAATCATGAGGAGGAGTGTAGAGGAATACAAGAAGGAACAGCAAAATGAAGACATTTGTAGGCAATAGGGAGAAGCTTGAACTGTACATTGAAGGGAATAAGGAACTAATGTAGTGACTTTAGAAGAGCAGTTACATGATCGTAATGATGCTGGAGGAAGATAAGTCATGCAGTTGAATTTTAACTATACTATAGTGGAGATAGGTCAATGGAAGACGGTTGTAGCAGGCTGCAGTCCTCTAAATGGAAGGTGATGAGTAGGGAAGGGAATTTGGATTTAGCTTACACCTTTTTCAGGAATAGTTACAGTACATTCAAACACAATAGGTATTTTCCTCAGAGGACTTATAGGGGTATGTTTACTTAGCGGCTTCCGTGCGATATCGGAGCTGCGGCCCCATAATCTAAGTTTGTATTTGAAGGAATGGAGAGCTAAGTGACTTGCCCAAGACCACAAAGAGCTGCAGTGGAATTCGAGCCAAGTTTCACTGGTTCTCAGCCCACCACTTTAGCCATGAGACTGCTCCTGCACTCCTGAGAATTACTGTAGAGAAGGGCTTCAGTTGTGTACTCAGAAAGGAAATGATTGATTTTAGTAGTGTGATGACATTTTAAGTGCTCAGGTTGTTTTCATGGTTATGGCCACACTTATGCCCAGGGCAAGGATTGGAGGCACTGGAAGTCGGCGTTAGAGGGGGTCAGAAGCGGCAGATAGTGGACGTCACAAACTGTGACACAGCGCCTGAGAGTTTAGGTAAGTGCTGCATCATGGTTTCAGAGCCATTGCTGCCACTGCCTGCCCTGGAGAGAGGCAGCAGGAGCAGCAATGCTTGCCATCTGAGGGCGGATTCTCTAGGCAACTGCCTAGTTTTCCCAGTGGTGGCACCAGCCTTGCTTATACCTATTAGTACACAACTGAACTGCCGCGATGTCCCACTTCATTTGTTAACATTGTCTAAAGTTGACATGAGTGTATGAAGATCATGGGTGAAGCGTTCACAAAACAGTAGTCACAACACTTAAAAGACAAGGTACTAATCACTTTTTCTATCCCTTTCGTGGTCTCTTTATATTTTGTTGGGTGGGGGGGGTTGTTCTGCTTTCCATTTGCCAAGCTAAACAGGTAAAAAAGGCGACAGCAAAAGCTAGAAGGATGCTTGGGTGCATACGGAGAGGAATGGCTAGCAGAAAAAAGGAGGTGATAATGCCTCTGTATAAGTCTTTGGTGCGACCTCATTTGGAGTATAGTGTGCAATTCTGGAGACCGCACCTTCAAAAGGATATATATAGGCTGGAGTCAGTACAGAGGGTGGCTACTAAAATGTTTAATGGTCTTCATTATAAAGCATATGAGGACAGAATTAAGGGTCTTAATATGTACACCTTAGAGGAAAGGCGGGATAGAGGTGATATGATTGAGATGTTTAAATACCTCCGTGGCATAAATGTTCAGGGAGAGAGCCTCTTTCAATTGAAAGCAAGTTCTGCTACGAGGGGACATGGGGTGAGAGTGAAGGGAGATAGATTTAGGAGTGATATGCGGAAATATTTCTTTACGGAAAGAGTAGTGGATCTGTGGAATAGTCTCCCAGTGGAGGTGGTAGAGATGAGGACAGTAACTGAATTCAAAAAAGCATGGGACAAACACAGAGGATCTCTAAAGGTAAAAAGGGGACTTTTGTAGTTGTTGATATGGAAGGACAGACTAGATAGGCCATGTGGTCTTTTTCTGTCATATTTCTATGTTTTTATGGATGAGACGATGGTGCAAGGATGAGGGTTTGGGATTTGTTAGGAACTGGGGAAGATTCTGGGGAAAGGAGGGGCTCTTCCAAAGGGATGGGCTTCACCTTAACCGGGATGGAACAAGGCTGCTGGCATTAACCTTTAAAAAGGAGATAGAGCAGCTTTTAAGCTAGATAATAGGGGAAAGCCGTCAGTTGCCCAAGAGCACATGGTTCGGAAGAATGTATCCTTGAAGGATACTACCAAAAGCAGAGAGGCTTGCACCCCTCACAGAACATGGAGTTCATAGGAGCAAGGCTGGACACCTTTCAGGCAAAGGCCTTTCTGCCAGTGGACAGGGCCCACAGATTGATGGATCTAGCCAGGCAGTTCCACAGCAATTATCTGGTCTCCGCCAGACAATTCCTGAGGCTCTTAGGCCACATGGCATCCACGGTCCATGTAACTCCAAATGCCCGTCTACACGTGAGGCCGGCTCAATGGGGCCTCAGGACTCAGTGGCACCAAGCCACAGGAAGTCTCACGGACAAAGTGAGGGTGTCCAACCTACTAGAGTCTTCTCTGCAGTGGTGGCTTCATCTTCCGAATCTGGTGCAAGGGGTGCCTTTTCAAGCACCTCCACACTCTCAATTGCTGAGAACCGATGCTTCTCTTCAAGGTTGGGGTGCACATTGCCAAGGAGCATGTACTCAAGGCCTGTGGTCTCCTTGGGAGGCCACACAGCAGATCAATCTCTTAGAACTGAGAACTATCCGCTTAGCCCTGAGAACTTTCTCCCATCTCATCTCTCACCAGTCCGTCTTGGTTCAGACGGACAATCAAGTTGCTATGTTCTATGTGAACAAACAAGGGGGCACAGGGTCCCACCTTCTATGTCAGGAAGCGCAGAACCTGTGCTCCTGGGCAGTCAATCACGGCATTCTTCTCAAAGCGGTCTATCTCCCAGGTCAGGAGAATTACCTGGCGGACAGATTGAGCCGGATTCTGCAGACGCACGAGTGGCAGTTGAATCCTCTAGTGGTTCAACAGATCTTCCTGAGATGGGGTCTTCAAACCATAGATCTCTTTGCCAGTCTTCTGAACCGTCAACTTCCCCGGTTCTGCTCCAGGCAACCGCATCCTCTCAGAGTTGCAGTGGATGCGTTACTCATTCCATGGTCTACAGGCCTTCTATATGCGTTTCCTCCCACGCCTCTAGTGTCCAAGACACTATTCAAGGTGATCAGGGACAAGGCCTCGCTGATCCTGGTAGCCCCCAGGTGGCTAAGGCAACCCTGGTTCCCACTTCTTTTGCAACTAGCAGTGGACACTCCTCTTCCTCTGGGGATGCAACCCGATCTCCTTTCTCAGGAGCAGGGATCTCTCTTTCACCCCAATCTCCAGTCCCTCAATTTGATGGCCTGGCTGCTGAAAGGGTAGCTCTAGCGCCCTTACTATTGCCTAGAGAAGTGAAGGACGTGGTCTTGGCCTCTAGGAGGCAGTCCACCCGAAAGCCTTATGCCCTTAAGTGGCGTAGATTCTCTACTTGGTGTACTCAACACAACGAGAATCCTTTCTCGTGTCTGGTACCAGGGGTGCTGCAATATTTGCTTCACCTGTCCAACCTAGGCCTTAAGTCCAATTCTGTGAGAGTTCATCTTAGTGCTCTTTCAGCACACTACTCCCCAGTGGAGGGTCAATCTCTCTCAAGCCATCCTTTGGTGGCTCGCTTCCTCCGAGGCCTGCTTTTGCTTAAGCCTCCAGTGCGTCCACCTGTCCCTGAATGGGATTTAAATGTGGTCTTGCAACGACTTACTTGCCCACCATTTCAGCCCTACTATCAGATGCACCTTATACTAGGTTCTGTAGGAACAGAGTAGTCTTACCGATTCACCCTAAGTTCCTTCCTAAGGCTGTCTCCTCCTTCCACCTCAATCAGGAGGTGGTTCTTCCAACTTTCTTTCCCAGGCCGCATGCCAGCCAGGCTGAGATGGTCCTGCATTCCCTGGACTGTAGGAGGGCGTTGTCCTTCTACCTTGACCGTACGCGGGAGTACCGGAGGGCTGTTCAGCTCTTCATCTCTTTTGACACCAATAAGTTGGGGTTGGCTGTCTCCAAGCGTACTTTGTCCATATGGGTAGCCGACTGTATCGCCTGGGTTTACAGGGCAGCCGGCCTCTCATTGCAGGGTCGAGTCATGGCTCACCGTGTCAGGGTGAAGGCTGCCTCAGTGGCTCATCTCTGCTCTGTTCCGTTGGCAGACATCTGCCGGGCCGCTACTTGGTCTTCAAGCCAGACTTTTGCGGCCCACTACTGCCTTGAGAGGGAGTCCCGCAGGGACAGTGCTTTTGGGCAGGCGGTACTCCATAATCTCTTTGGAGTTTAGGCAACTCCTACCCTCCGGCCCTGGTGTTGGGCTACCGTTCGGAGGCGTTATCAGAGAAGATTCTTTTTTTGCATGCTGAGGCTCTAGAGGGAGTTCATTTTTCAGCTTTGGGTCTCCGGTAGTCTTAAGCTGGGGAGTCCCATATGTGAGGACTGACTTCCTGCTTGGTCCTGGAGAAAGAGTAACAGGTGTTCTCCAGGAGCAGCAGGAATCAGTCCTCACAACCCTCCCTCCTCCCCTTGGACTTGCAGTCATATGCTTTATTTTGTTATTTTTGCTGTCTTTTAGCTATGTCATCAGACTGAGCAAGATGGCACCCTTGGGTGGGAAGGGGACCGCGCATGCGCGCTGCATTTCCAAAGGCTTTCTTTGAAAGCTGGGGGAATGCGCCGCACGGGGGCTCCGTCGGTACCGACGTCACTCATATGTGAGGACTGATTCCTGCTGCTCCTGGAGAACACCTGTTACAGGTGAGTAACTACTCTTTCCTTACTATCCCTCATCCACTAATTAAATCAAACGCAATAATGCTATGATCACTATTGCCAAATGGCCACAACAACCTTATCTCTTGCACTAGATCTGGTGTTCCACTAAGGACTAGGTCTAATATGGCTTCCCCTCTGGTCAGTTCATGAACCAGCTCCTCCAAGAAGCAGTCATTTATTTCATCTAGGAACTTTATCTCCCTAGCATGTCCTGACGTGACACTGACCCAGTCGATACCGGGGTAGTTGAAATCACCCATTATTATTACTGCACTGTAACTTTTGTTAGCTTCCTTGATTTCTTTGAGCATTTCATCATCCATTTGGTCATTCTGGCAAGGCACTCGATAGTACACCCCCACTGCCATTGCCTTCCCCCTTTTACATGGAATTTCAATCCATATAGATTCTACAGCAGATTTTGTTTCCTGCAAAACTTTAATCCTTTCTGACTCAATGCCCTCTCTAACATAGAGAGCAACCCCTCCACCAATTTGATCAGCTCTATCATTACGATATAGTTTGTACCCAGGTATCACAGTGTCCCACTGGTTGTCCTCCTTCCACCATGTCTCTGATATTCCAATCATATCTAACCTTTCATTTAGTGCTATATATTCTAACTCTCCCATCTTATTTTTTAGACTTCTAGCATTTACATACAAGCATTTTAGAGAATGTATTTTATTCATATTAATTTGGCTATTGTTAGACATGGGTAATTTGGGATCTTTAAGCTCAATCTGCTCCATACTTGAGGGCATTTGGGCTACTTTACTCTTTTGTGAAACCTCTCTGCTTTTGGTAGTATCCTTCAAAGATACATTCTTCCGAACCATCCGCTCTTGGGCGACTGTCGGCTTTCCCCTAATATCTAGTTTAAAAGCTTCTCTATCTCCTTTTTAAAGGTTAATGCCAGCAGCCTGGTTCCATCCCGGTTAAGGTGAAGCCCATCCCTTCAGAAGAGCCCCTCCTTTCCCCAGAATGTTCCCCAGTTCCTAACAAATCCAAAACCCTCATCTCTGCACCATTGTCTCATCCATGCATTGAGACTCCAGAGCTCTGCCTGTCTTTTGGGTCCTGCGCGTGGAACAGGAAGCATTTCGGAGAACGCTACCCTGGAAGTTCTGGATTTCAACTTCCTACCTAAAAGCCTAAATTTAGCCTCCAGAACCTCCCTACCACATTTTCCTATGTCATTGGTACCGACATGTACCAAGACAGCAGACTCCTCCCCAGCACTATCTAAGACCTTATCTAGGTGGCGCGTGAGGTCCGCTACCTTCACACCAGGCAGGCATGTTACCATGTAACACTTATTAAAAGAGGGCTGCTACACTGTACCCTGTCTTGTGCTGCTGAGGTAAGCTATATTCTGATTTGATTTAAATTATAGCTCTTAGCTGCTGCTAGGCTCTAACTTCTTATGAAATTTAAACTACAAGCTCTCTGCTGGGTTCTAAATTTAACCAGAAAGCTCTCTTCTGTGTTTTAAATTAAAACTAAAAGTACTTTGCTGATGCTAGGCCCTGAGTGACTATTAAATTTAGACTACAAGCCCTCTGCTGGGTTCCAAATGTAACCAGAAAGCTCTCTTCTGTGCTTTAAATTTAAACTAAAAGTACTTTGCTGTTACTAGGCCCTGAATGACTATTAAATTTAGACTAAAAGCTCTCTGCTGGGTTCCAAATGTAACCAGAAAGCTCTCTTCTGTGCTTTAAATTTAAACTAAAAGTACTTTGCTGTTACTAGGCCCTGAGTGACTATTAAATTTAAACTACAAGCTCTCTGCTGGGTTCCAAATGTAACCAGAAAGTTCTCCTCTGTGTTTTATATTTAAACTTAAACTGCTGCTACTAGGCCCTGACTGATTTAACAAAAAATAGTGGGTTCACAAATTAATTAGCTTTAATACAAAGAGTACACAACGTTCCAACATGACAGATGAACATCTCCAGGATTCCCTGAGACTGGCCCTCACGCAATATTCACCCAACTTCAAAAAGCTGGTGGATGAAATGCAGGCTCAGATGTCTCACTAATGAGCAAGAGCAAAATATTAAAGATTGTGCAAGATCAGTCTGGATCAATACTCGACCTAAATTTACCACAAATTACTCAATAAAAGTTAAAGAAAGTTATTAAGACAGTTAAAGAAAGTTATTACTCAATAAAACTTTAAGAAAAAATGTACTTTCCATTTCCCCTCACAGTTCTTTACTGGATCTTCGTCTCTCTGTTTTGTTTTTGCTTAATTTGCTTAACAGCTGATCACATCCGAGTAAATGGCAGAAGGTTCATTAAAAATGGTGGGGGGTGGGGATCCTCCAACTTTATTGGGTTAAAATTTAATTTGAAACTTAATTTTCATGGTGGTAGATCACCAGCACTTTTGGCCGGAAAAAGTACATAAGAACATAACAGAAGAACATAAGATATTCCATACTGGGTCAGACCAAGGTCCATCAAGCCCAGTATCCTGTTTCCAACAGTGGCCAATCTAGGTCATATGTACCTAGCAGTTTCCCCAAAAGACACATGTTCCACAATGCTTGTATTGGGTCAAGCATTGATATCCTGGATCCCTTTTTAATAATGGTTTATGGACCTTTCCTCCAGGAACTTGTCAAAACCTTTTTTAAACCCAGCTATACTAACAGCCTTTACTACATCCTCCAGTAACAAATTCCAGAGTTTGATTACACATTGAGTGAAAAAATATTTTCTCTTATTTGTCTTAAATAGTTTACCCTGTAGCTTCATTGCATATTCCCTAGTTTTTCTATATTCTGATAATGTAAACAATCAATCTATGTTTACCAGTTCCACTCCGTTCATTAATTTATAGACTTCTATCATAGCTCCCCTCAGCCGTCTCTTTTCTGGGATAAAGAGCCCTAACCTTTTTAGCCTTTCTTCATAGGGGTATCCTTCTATCCCCTTTACCATTTTGGTGGCTCTTCTCTGTACCTTTTCTAATAACGCTATATCCTTTTTAAGATACAGCGACCAGAATTGCATACAATATTCAAGGTGCGGTTGCACCATGGAACGATACAGAGGCATTATAATATCCTTTGTTTTATTTTCCATTCCTTTCCTTATGTTACCTAGCATTCTATTTGCTCTCTTGGCCGCTGCTGCACATTGGGTAGAGGGTTTTAACATGTTATCCACAATGACGCCTAAATCTTTTTCCTGGGTGGTGTTCGAAGTTGGACATGCCTGCAATAGAGATAGAGAAAAGGATGCCTACAGGGAACACGAAAAATGAACCAAGGTGAAGTCTAAGGAAGTAAGAATACTTTCCTTAACCAATGTCTCTCGAAAAAGAAAAAAATTAACAAAAATACCCAGAGAAAGCACTACCACAATATCTGTGGATGGTATGGAAAATATAGACTCCTCTGTATTGGGAACTCAAAGAGCCACGAACTCCAGCTCTTTGTCAGAAGCACATCACGCCTTCCTGATTCTCTAATAGTTTCGCTTGACCCCCTTCCCCCAACAAGGAGAATTAGTGAAAACAATACAATCCAAGCTTGGAGGCCACACCACTCCGTGCTGGGCACCTCCTCTAAAGGGCCATGACAAGGATGAAGAGCTAGAAGTCATGAATGAAAATTTACTTGGTATCCTCCATAGCCATACCTTTGCAAACAATCGCCATGTGAATATGAGCTCTATAGAGACTTCAATCTTGAAAGGTAGGGACGGACCAGCCCCTTTTGCTGCCATTTAGAACCAATACTGTAGCATCCTACTCACCACCGTGGAACAGGAACTTGCCACCCAGCGTCAACACACCACAACAGGGCGGAGAACTCTACTTCAAATAGAAATGCATTGGTCCTCTGTAACAAAACAGGAGACATGCCAGAAGAACAAAACTAAACAAAATCCTGCAGAAGGAACAGGTATGATTGACAAATATACAAATGGGAATAGAGTAGATTCCACACCATTCACAGAAGAGGATGTGTTTGAAGAGCTTGAAAAATTGAAAGTGGACAAGGTCATTAGACTGGATGGGATACATACCAGGATACTGAAAAAGCTCAGAGAGGTTATGGCAGGGTTTTTAAAGGATGTTTTTAATAGATCCCTGGAGACGGGAGAGGTTCCGCAGGACTGGAGAAGGGCTGTTGTGGTATCTCTTCACAAAAGTGGTAATAGGGAAGAGGTGACAAACTATAGGCCAGAAAGCCTTACCTCAGTGGTGGGAAAAGTAATGTAGGCACTACTGGAAGAGAGAATAATGGCCTTTTTAGAAACCAATAGGTTGCATGATCCGAGGCAACAAGTTTTTACCAAAGGACGATCATACCAAACAAATTTGATTGAGTTCTTTGGCTGGGTGACCAGAGAACTAGATCAAGGGCATGCAATGGATGTGATTGACCTGGATTTCAGCAAAGCCTTTGATACTGTTCCTCATAGAAAGCTTATTAATAAACTGAGCAGCCTGGGATTGGGTCCCGAGGTGATGAGCTGAATCAGAAATTGGTTGACTAACAGACAACAGAAGGTGGTGGTAAAGGGAACTCACTTGGAAGAAAGGAAGTTGAGCAGTGGTATGCCCCAGGGATCGATCCTGGGACTGAAACTGTTCAATGTATTTATGAGTGATATTGCTGAAGGACTGAAGGGAAAAGTCTTCAGTTTTGCACATGACATGAAAATTTGTAATAGAGTAGACTCCTCTGAGGGAGTAGACAACATCAAGAAAGATCTACAAAAGCTGAAAGAATGGTCTAATGCTTGGCAGTTAAGATTTAATGTGAAGAAGTGCAGAGTCATGCACTTGGGATGCAGAAATCCAAGGGAATTGTATATGATAGGGAGCGAGAGTTTAGTGTGCACGGACCAGGAGAAGAACCGCGGAGTGATAATTTCTAAGGATCTTAAGGTGGCAAAACAATGCGACAAGCAGTGGCCAAATCCAGAAGGATACTGGTTTCCATACAGAGAGGGATAACCAGCAGAAAGGAGGAGGTATTAATGGCCCTGTACAAGTCATTGGTGAGGCCTCACTTGGAGTACTCTGTTCAATTTTGGAGACCATATCTCAAAAAGGATATAAAAAGACTTGAAACGGTTCAGAGGAAGGTGATCAAAATGATTTAGAGCCTGCATGAGAAGACATATGAGAAGAAACTTGGGGACCTAAATATGTACACACTAGAGGAGAGGAGGGACAAGGGAGATATGAAACAGATATTTAAATACTTAAAGGGTATTAATGAACAAACAAACCTTTTTCAAAGCTGTAAAACTAGAGGCCATTAAATGAAACTGCAAGGAGGTAAACTTAAAAACATCAGGAAATACTTTTTCACTGAAAGGGTGGTGTATGCTTGTAATGCCTTCCTGATGGAGGTGGTGGGGGTAACTACAGTGTTGAAATGCAAAATGGTATGGGACAGACACAGTGGATCCCTTTATAGCAAGAGGATAAAATCAAAATAAACTTAACTGTTTCTTATACCACAACAAATAGAGAGGGGTGACTGTGTGGAGCAGCAGGTACAACCCTAAACAAAGACGTGGAGCCCAATTCAGGTAGGAGCACATCTGGACCATCCAGAAAGACACAAGCAAGACGGGCCCATTTTGGCCCGATTCTGGAATCGGGCCTGAGGACGGCCTGGCATGCCACTGCCACCTGCAGGGACATCCTCCTCGCAGGCACCTCCGACTCCCACAGCTTTAGCCCTGCTTTTCCGCACCACCTGACCCATGGCTTGCCTGCCATGGCCTGGATCAGGCGGCAGGGACCCCCTGCACCCGGCACTGACCCCGGGGGCGGGATCCCCGGGCCCAATTGCTGGTTTTGTGCTGCTTATTCCACCTTCCCACGTCCCAGAATCGGGCTCATAGAGAACATAAGAACATAAGAAATGTTATACTGGGTCAGACCAAGGTCCATCAAGCCCAGTATTCTGTTTCCAACAGTGGCCAATCCAGGTCACAAATATCTAGCAGTTTCCCAAAAAGATACACAGGTTCCATAATGCTTGTGTTGGGGCAAGGAGTGGATTACCTGGGTCCTCTTTAATAATGGTTTATGGATCTCTCCGCCAGGAACTTGTCCAAACCTTTTTTAAACCCAGCTACACTAACAGCTTTTACTACACCTTCTAATAACAAATTCCAGATTATGCGTTGAGTGAAAAAAAATATTTTCTCTTATTAGTCTTAAACAGGTTACACTGAAGCTTCATTGCATGTCCCCTAGTCTTTCTACTTTTTGATGACATAAAGAATCAATATAGGTTTACCTGTTCCACTCTATTCATTAATTTATAGACCTCTATCATATCTCCCCTCAGTCGCCTCTTTTCCAGGTTGAAATGCACTAACCTTCTAATCCTTTCCTCATAGGGGTATCCTTCTATCCCCTTTACCATTTTGGTGGCTCTTATCTGTACCTTTTCTAATTCCCTTATATCCTATTTAAGATACAGCAACCAGAATTGCACAAAATATTCAAGGTGTGGTCAATACAGAGGCATTATAATATCCTTTGTTTTATTCTCCATTCCTTTCTTTATTATTCCTAGCTTTCTATTTGCCATCTTCGCCGCCACTGCACACTGGGCGGAAGATTTCAACGTGTTATCCATGATTACGCCTATATCTTTTTCCTGGATGGTGGATCCTAATGTGAAACTTTGCATCGTGTAACCATACTTTGGATTGTTCTTTCCTAAGTGCATTGTCCACATTAAATTTCATCTGCCATTTGAACATCCAGTCTTCCAATTTATCAAGGTTCTCTTGCAATTTTTCACAATCCTCTTGGGTTTTAACAATTTTGAATAATTTTGTGTCATCTGCAAATTTGACTACCTCACTCTTTATTCCCATTTCCAGGTCATTTACAGATATATTAAAAAGCAGCGGACTCAGCACAGATCCCTGGGGTACTCCCCTATTCACCTTTCTCCATTGGGAAAATTGGCCTTTTAGCCCTACCCTCTGCTTTTTTTTAGTCAGTTTCTGATCCAAAAATAGTACAGTGCTTCCTATCCCATGACGTTTTAACTTCACAAAGAGTCTCTCATGAGGGACCTTGTCAAAGGCTTTCTGAAAATCCAGATACACTATATCGACTGGCTCACCTTTGTTTGCCTGTTTTTTCACACCTTCAAAAAATACAACAGATTAGTAAGACAAAACTTTCCTTGGCTAAAGCCATGTTGGCTTTCTCCTATTAAACCATGACTATCTAGATCAGAGGTTCCCAACTCCAGTTCTGGAGGGCCAAACACCATTCAGGTTTTCAGGCTGTCCCTAATAAATATGCATGAGATGCATTTGCATGCACTGCCCCCATTGTATTCAAATGTATCTCATGCATATTCATTAGGGACAGCCTGAAAACCTGAATGGTGTTTGGCTCTCCAGGACTGGAGTTGGGAACCTCTGATCTAGATATTCAGTAATTTTGTTCTTTATAATGGTTTCTACCATTTTGCCCAGTACTGATATCACCGGCCATTCACCAATCTTCAGGTTCTACAGATGATTTTAATGATAGTTCACAGATTGCAGACCTTCTATTAGTAATTTATTTATTTATTTTATTTAACCGATTTTCTATACTGCCTTATCCTTCAATCAAAGCGCTCAAAGTAATCTCATATTTCAGTTCTTTCAACACCCACGTGTGTATACCACCTGGTCCAGGTGATTTGCTACTGTTTAGTTTATCAAATAGTTGTAATATATCTTCCCGGTTTATCGATACTTCTTTCAATTCTTCCCATGTATCACCTTTAAATACCATTTCAGTCATAGGTAACTTCCCTACCAAAGCAAAGAATTCAGCTTCCCTGATTTCATTTATGAAATCAAACACGATCATGCTATGATCACTATTGCGAAGTAGCCTCAACACCCTTATCTCTTGTACCAGATCTTGTATATCACTAAGGACTAGGTCTAAAATGGCTTCCCCTCTTGTCCAAGAAGCAGTCATTTATTTAATCTAGAAACTTTATCTCGCTAGCATGTCCTGCCGTGACACTGACCCAGTCAATACCGGGGTAATTGAAATCACCATTATTATTACTGTATTATAATGTTTGTTAGCTTCCCTGATTTCTTTTAGCATTTCATCATCCATTTGTTCATTCTGGCCAGGTGTTCGGTAGTACACCCCCCACTGTCATTGCCTTCCCCTTTTTACATAGAATTTCAATCCATAGAGATTCTACCGTGTATTTTGTTTCCTATAACACTTTAATCTTGTGTGACTCAATGCCCTCTTTAACACAGAGCACAACACCTCCACCAATTTGATCTACTCTATGATTGCAATATAATGTCTACCCAGCTATCACAGTGCTCCAATGGCTATCCTCTTTCCACCATATTTATGTTTATTAAGATTCTTGATATACCACACCTTATAAGCCAGGGCAGTTTACAAAGTTTAAAAAAAACAGAGAAACAACCAATATTCAAAAAAAGGAAGAAAAGAACTTAATTACTTCATAGGACAGAGAAAAGGAAAAAGGAAAAAGGGGGAGAGAAGAAGGGGGGGAGGAAGCTCAGGAAATAGGGAGTAACTGCAGCAAAAAGTAGAAGTCAGGAAGCAGTAGATGGTAGAACAAAGACCTTCTGAAACAGATACGTCTACAGGAGGGTCTTGAATTTAGGGAAGAGTGGTTCTTACCATAGTGAGGAAGGGAGGGAGTTCCAAAGGGAAGAGCCCAGGAAGAAAAAGGCAGAGTGGTAGCTAGATTGGAGATGGGCGCGGGAGGGGGACGGAAGCACCAGACGTTTAACGTGAACAGGTCAGCCAGATACTGGGGGGTGTTAGAATAAATAACATGATGAGTTAAGGTAAGGACTTTGTACTGTATATGGTAGGTAAGGGGAAGCCAGTGAAGTTTGATAAGAATGGGCGTAATGTGATCCCGACGAGAGGAATGTGAAATGATCTGGGTTGCTGTATTTTGTATCAGCTGTAGGCAATGAAGTTTGATCTTGTTAAACCGGAAAAGGCCAGATTGCAGAAGTCCTCATGGGACATCACCAAAGATAAAAGAAGGGTAGTCAGTGCTTGGGGGGATAGAAAAGGGCAGATAGCACGAATTTGACGAAGATAGTAAAAAGAGCGGTAGGAGAGGAGTGAAACATGCTCATGGAACGTTAGTATAGAGTCTAGAGTCAAACCAAGATAGCAGATACTAGAGACAAGAGGAAGTGAAATGTTGGCAAGGACCAGGGCAAGGGGTGGACAAGAGCTGCTGAAGGTAAACTAGATTGCTAGAGATGTCTCTGAGATACCAATCATATCTAACCTCTCATTTAGTGCTATATATTCTAACTCTCCCATCTTGTTTTTAGACTTCTAACATTTGCATACAGGAATTTTAGAGGTTGTATTTTATTCATATGAATCTGGTTATTGGTAGGCAGGGGTAATTTGGAATCTTTAAGTTCTATCTGCTCTGTACTTAAGGGCATCTGGGTTATTTTGTCTTTATTGGAACTACTCTGTCAATATTTATTTTATTTATTTATTTATTTATTACAAAGTCTCTTATACCACCTTATCGGGCGATCAAAGCAGTTTACAAGGAACAAAACTTGAACATTTACATCTAACATGGTTAACGTTCAGTCCTGTCCTATATATGATTGGCGTTCTTTTCATTTTCCTTATTTTACAAGTTGTGATTCAATCTACATCGGACTGTCATCAACATTTATTGCTCCAACTATCTGACTCTAAATATTATAAACAGTTATTACAAGATCCCACTCCGATGCTTGCTGATGAAATTAAAAATTTAACATTGGGAGCCCTTCAAGCAGGGTGGATTACTAATAAAGAATGCACATTTTTGGTAAAATCTCATCCACAGATTCCAATTATTTACATGGTGCCAAAAATACATAAATCTTTAACAGCACCTCCTGGGTAACCAATTATCTCTTGCAGAGACTTGGTTTTAGAACCACTATCCCAGTTTGAGGATCATTTTTTAGACCAGGCAGTTACACAGGTCCAGTCTCTTGTTCGTGATTCTACTCATATAACAAGACTTGATTTCCATACAGTGGACATTTCTTCTTTGATTTTGGTAACAATGGACGTAGCGTCCATGTATATAAATATTGACCAACATGAAGCCCTTTCTGTGATTTCTGACCATATGATTGAATTGCCATCTAGATTGCCCAAAGTTTTTTTTGTTACAGTTATTAGAATTGGTGCTTAAAAAAAATTATTTTCTTTATGACAATAAATTTTATTTGTAAGTTTTTGAGTAGCGATGGGGGCAACTGTTTCCCCCTTGGTTGCTACGTTATATATGGCTATGTTTGAGTCTCGATTTATTTACACTTCTTCTTCTTTTGTACCTATACCTTTCCATTTGTGATTTTTAGATGATATTTTTTCATTTGGAAGGGCTCACTGTTGGAATTACAGCTTTTTTTGTGAATGGATCAATATAGTAAAATGTAATATTCAATTTACTGTTAAACAGCATCCAATGCAATTGGAATGCAAGATAGATTGATGACTACTTTGTACCGCAAACCTGTACAGCAAAATAATTTACCTCGTTACCATAGCTTTCATTTGGGTCTGTTGAGGAGAGGGTTATTTATTTATTTATTTATTTAGACAGATTTGTATACCACCTTATCCTTCAATCAAAGTGGTCATATCACAATTGGAAGGTTACATTTAACATGAGGGTACTTAACAACATTTAGACAGCACAATTGGAGGGTTACATTTAACATGAGGGTGCTTAACAACATTATACAATGAACTCATATGTCTAGTTGGGATGAGTGGGTATCGAGTTGGCGGAGGTAGTTGCATTACCATTTGGGTGGAGGCTGTTGTCTGTCTGCTCATAGGCTTCTGTAAAGAGCAGGGTTTTAAGGGCCTTGCGGAAGTCTATGATGTCATTTAATGCCCTCAGGCTCGTTGGGAGAGAGTTCCAAAGTGTGGACGCCAGTAGTGAAGAGCTCTTCTTGAAGTTGTTTGTTTAGTCTTATGATATCCTGCAGGTGTGCCGATCATGTTGTCATTATTGGTCCTTCTTGGTCTATTGCTGATATCCCTTGTTATGATATCTTGGAGTGCATCTGCCGAGAGATGGTGAATGATTTTAAAGATGATCAGGACTGTTTTAAATTTTGCTCTGACTATCATTGGGAACAAGTGCAGTTGCTGTAAGATGGGGGTGATGTGCTCAGTACTTGGAGTGTCTGTAATGATGCGTGCTGCAGTGTTTTGTACCATTTGGAGTGGGTGTAAGGTCTGCTGAGGGAGGCCTTGATTTAAAGAGTTTCTGTAATCAAGCAGAGGTGTGATGAGTGCTTGGCACACTGTGCGGAAGTGGTCCTGGCAGAGTATTGGCTTGATCTTTCTGATGACCCTCAAGCGTTGATAGGCCTTGTTTGCGGTTTTGGTGATGTGGGATTTCAGGTTCAGAGCTCTGTCCATTGTGATGCCCAGGTACTTAGCTTCATCTTTGACTACTATGAGTTTGTCTAGAATGCTGATGGTTTGTGGTGAAATGAAGATGGGGTTCCTGGTGACGAACATTGCTTCAGTTTTATCGTAGTTGACCGTCAGGTTATTAGCTTTGAGCCAGGCATTCATGTCTTCAAGGCATCTGGTTATTGTTGTTGTGTCAAGTGCTAGTAGGTTGATTGGAGCATATACCATGATGTCGTCAGCATAGATGTGATAGTGGAGTTTGTGGCGTTTGATGAAGTTGCATATGGGTTGGATGTAAATATTAAAGAGCATTGATGACAGGGCTGAACCTTGTGGTATTCCCTGCATAACGGGAAACTGCAGTAATTTCTTTTGGGGGCATTTGACTTGTTGCGTTCGATCTTCCAAGTAGGAACAGTGGTAACTTCCTACTTGGAAGTTACCACTGGAGCAGCTTTTTCGTCTCCACAGGTTATGCACGATGTTATCTGAATTTAAAAAGCATGCTGCAGATCTTTTTTATAGGTTTCTGGAGAGAGGTTACCCATATGAGGTCATTAATAAAGCCAATAAACGAGTAAGATTTGCTCATAAGAGAATGGTTATTGCAATCAAACCATGGGAACTCTAATGATTCATCGGATCGATTCATAGGGGTTCTGCCCTTTATGGCTCAATCCTCTCAAGTAGTTTCCATTCTTAGAAAACATTTACATGCCTATTTCCAAGGAGACTTGACTATTGCATTTACCTGTGGTAGAAATATCAGAGATTGAGTGCTGAAACCTATCATTTCTACTGATAGTTTGATTGTCGATCTGCTCATCCTGGGTCATTTTCCCTGTTCCCAATGCAGATTTTGCTCCAGTACTTTGACGGGTGACACCTGGACTGATCCGCTTACTACTAGGACATATACAACTAAATGGCATACCACTTGCAAGACATCTATTGTTGTTGACATCCTTATTTGCCCCTGTCCTTTGTTATATGTAGGGAGAACTACCCGACCCATCAAACGTCAATTAGGGAAACACAGTTCCTGATGGAAAAATATGGTCCTGACAGCACCTATTATAGCCTATTGTTTGGACTGAGGTCATAATTTTGATCAGATTAGGTGGAGAGTGATTGATCATATACCCCCCAATGTATGTGGAGGGGAAAGGGAATCCCACCTTCAATATCAAGAACAACATTGGATTTATAGGTTGAGATACGTGGCTCTGGTGGGTCTCAATTTAGAAATTGACTGGTGGAGTTTATTATCATACATCTTGTTCCCTGACATTGATGTTTTGGTTTTGTGATCATTCCATTAGTTATGACGCCATTTAAGGCAGACATTTAAGAGTGGAATGATGACTTCATATTTATGCTGTAATGGGGGAGAGGTTCTGATAGACCTGTCTATGGTAACCCCGTGTCAAGAACAAGTCTGTTGCAGAGCTCAGAATTTGGATTGAAGCTCGAAACAGTTTCTTTGTCACTATGGATGAATGACAGGGGTCTTAAATCAACATCTACAAGGATTGCTATATGTTTGAAAAAAGAGATCCTTGGGACATATTCTTCCCATATTGATAAGTTAAGTGCTTGTTTCTCTTTTAGTCTGTCTCACTTTTGTGTTTACACAGCTCTGATGCTCTTTTGAGTGTTTTTTATATAGAATAAAAAGGAAACTTTGTTATTTGAATGGCTTTGCCAGCCTTTCTCAACAGATTCCAACAAAAAGAAGTTCACTATTTTTCAGTTGGTTACCCTTTTTTGCTCTTTTGAAGAAAAAAAAAAACAGTTTTGAGTATGGACTAATACCCTTATGACACAGCAAAATTGGCTTGCCTTTGATTATCTTCTTGTCTTGACTAGAGGTGTCTGCACTTTGGTTGGCAAGGCTTGCTATACCTATATACTGCTGTGTTTAATGTTCATTGTAAACAGCCATTGATCTCTGGAAGTAGGGGTATGTAAAAGCTAACAAATAAATAAAATAAATAAATAAATATACCCCCCTCCTCCCTAATTCTGGAACAGCAGGCATCTTATCTCTTATTATTAAACAATTACATGCTGTCTCAACTAGAATGTATGCTGAGAGTGGAGTTCATCCGTCTATTGACAATTGGTTTAGTAATCTTTTCTCCTGGTTCACTGGCCTTAGGTTCATGGGTAAAAAATCTGCTATTGGTACTTCTAGCCCTGCTCCTTATTGTCATTATGTTTTACTTCCTGTGTTCCTGTTCTCTGTCTCTGCAAAAAGTCAGTTATTCGCATTATGGTTGTCAATAGCAATGCACCATGCTTTGACACCTCGGAGTACATGGAGATGTATCCGATCACTCACTCTGCCTATGCTATTCCCCTAGAGCCCCACCTTGGCCAGAAGCAAATAGTCAGTGTTGAATCCGCTCTGCTTCTCAACCCTGAAGTGAGGGGGGGGGGGGGAGTTGTAAGGAGTCGGACCCAAGCTGGGACAGTGCCCCTGTAGCTAGACTTCTGAAGCGGGCCTGCTTGGGATCCTTGATCATGAGGCCAAAAGAAGAATCAGAGGAAGACTGAGCTGCTGACATAACATGAGAAACTTCTGAGAGTGATACGGAATGTTGCTGATTTAGTGTGCTTTGCTATGGAAACCAGATAACACAAAATGAAACAAAAAGAGACATGAGGGAGAACCAGGGAGTAAGATTTAATTAGGCACTGGCCTTGGGAAGGTGAGATGTTGTCTCCATGCTAACTTGAACCTTGGGAAATGTAAAAATGTGGCAATATTGTATAGAAAAAAAGTATTACTAAAAACCAGCTACAGGAAAAGAAATAACCTTTGTTATTATGCAAGTCTTTCAGAAAAACTGTATAAAAACAGACTAGGACAAAGGAGAAAGTGGGGAGTTTCTTCAGCCCTGCCATGGAGGTGACAGTGTGCTGAATTACCCCATTAACCTTTCTCTTCTGTCTATCCCTATACAGTAGCTACCTTGTACCTGTAAGTAACCATGTTAGAGAATTTGTATGTGATGCTGAGAAAAGGATATCCTGTAATAAAGATTTAATGAGAATTGCTGAGAAATTGTTTTTTGTGTACTTCCTTCATGTAAGGTGAGATAGTGGCCCTTGTGACCTAGTAGGCTCTTTACAGTACGAAGACAGCAGACTTCTCCCCAGCGCTATCCAACACCTCGTCTAGGTGGCGCATGAGGTCTGCTAACTTTGCACCAGGCAGGCATGTTACCAGGCAATCTTTATATTCACCAGCCACCCAGCTATCCACCTGCCTAATGATGAAATTACCAACTATAATGGCTGTCCTAACCCTCCCCTCATGGGCACATGGCTCTTGAGAAACCTCCTCGGTGCGAGAGGGTTTCACATCACCTGGAGGACAGGTCCTAGCTACAGGATCACTTCCTGCCATACCAGGGTAATGCTCTCCTGTCACGTGACCTCTCTCCTCCATGGCAAAGGGAGGCTGCCAGACTGGAGGTGGGACTTCAGCACTACGTCCCTGTAGGTCTCATCTATATACCTCTCTGTCTTCCTTATGTCCTCCAAGTCCGCTACTCTAGCCTCCAGAGATCGGACTTATTCCCTTTCACCTAGTGCACATGTAAGACCCCTCACCAACTGGGAGAAAATCAAACATGTGACACTCAATGCAAAAGACTGGAAAGCCCCCATCTCGCTGCTGGACTGCTATCTGCATCTTAGTTGTTCAGATATTAAAGTTATTTACTTACTTGGGTTTTCTGGGGATACTTATTCTAGTACAACTATACCTTATATGTTAAATGAACTTTGTTCACCTCAAGAATAATTAATCTTAGGTCCTAAATAAATGTATTCCTGATGAGGATAACCAGCCGCACCTGAAAGCGATTATATTCTTTATACTCAGAGACTATTTATTATACTTGTATGCTAAGGTATACTCTGATTTGATTTAAATGAAAAGCTCTCTTGTGGTACTAAGACCTGACTGACTAGCAGACACACTGAATTCTAAAATACACAGATTTACCTGCTATAACCCAAAGATTATGCTAGTTCCCCAAGATTTAGAGTATGTTCCAGAAGATAAATACTTACAAGTGCAGCTCTATTTCCAGTTGTAGCAGTCCTTCTGGGTAGTCCTTCAAAACTCAAGAGAACAGGTAGTCAAAGATCCATCCAGCTTTCACATACTTTATTATCAGAAAATTTCTCTGGAGAATGTGGGCATCAATCCCACTACCTCTCACAGGCAAAGCGAGTGCTCTACCACTTGAGCTAATTCTGCTGCCTGCACAGGGGTGACCTGCACAGAGTGGTGAGTACACTTACTCTAGCCACCTTACTGGCCAGACTAGATGGACCATGCTGGTTTTTATCTGCTATTATATACTATGTTACTATGTAAAACTAGCCATACCACAGCTACACTCCTAGGCAATATAGACACAGGAAGATCCCCCCCAAGGGAAAAACCTAAATGGGTCACTGACACAAAGATCTCAAGACCCCCTTGTCTCAGGTACATCCAGAAGTGTCTATGGATGGACTGCATCCTCCAGCGAGCTGTCCATAGTTGACCAGCCCTGTCCAGCAAGTTCAAGGATATGACCCCTAGGGGACCTAAATCACATCATCCATTGAGACACTTATCCACTCTTAGCACAGCAGAGACCAATAGTTCTATGAACCACCACTAAATCCACGAGAACTGATAATAAGAACCCTGGGACAGAAAACAAATCACTGCCAAAAACAGGCAGGACTGCAGAATGCTCTTCCCCCCCAAGGGACCACATATCAGCACATCAAGACACCCCCAGAGAAAATTAACTGAAGAAGAACAAAAAGGGATTTAGAACCGAGAAACCATGAGGTCAGAGCGTCACCTGAGCCTCTCAAGACTAAGCAAAAAACAGGAAGAACTCCAGAGAGAACTGTCCCACCAGATCAACTCCTATTGGAGCATGAAATCAGATCCCTTCTTCGACAACAGCTCACCGCAAAGGCACTGAGCGACTGAGCCAAAAACCAGACGTACCATCAATAGTGCCGCTAAAAATAAACACCTACTGAAGACCAAAAGACCACAAACAAAATACCTCTACAAGAAAAGACAGTACCCAAGAGAACAAGGTGCTCTCTGGAAATTCAGAGCAAGACACAGTGGAAACCCCATACATCCACCCTCCAGCATAGGAACCAAGAAGGAGGAGTCCTGAGCACCCCCTTAAGGCTCTGGAAAGCCACTGCTTACCCCTGGACAAGCATTGTGGAATAAGTGTACTTTTGTGGAAACCTGCCAGGCATTTGCGACCCGGACTGGGCACTGCTGAAAACCAGATATCGGCCCTCCTGAATTATGGTCTGACCCAGTAGGGCATTTCTTATGCTCTGATGACCTTATGTCCTTAGGTACAGAACAGCCACCAGAAGAAGTGCGAAATAAGAAAACCCATTTTGGTTCCAAAGTAACTGGCGCACATCCAGCACAACTAAGAGAGCCTCTTGGCCACACTACGACATCCTCATAAAGGTCAGCAAAAGGAGGAAGTGGCTAAAAGGACTCTACCTAGTGATGACGTTGAACTTGTAAGTGCTGTCGGCGGTCCTAGCATGCTAGCCGCTTACTGATCCACCATATTCCAAAGTAAACCAACAGTTGAGATCCCATCTCATTGGCTGGATCATCAATAAACATAGTGCGGAGTTATGCTAACCCTGCCATTTCACCCTCCAAGACTCATCCCGAGCCCAATAAAGAATCTTGAGGGAATGCCTGCCGCCAAAAATATACTACTCCTCTCTCTTTTTTTTTTATAATCGTTTCTTATCCTCTTTTCCTCTGATTGATTTTTTTTCTTGTTCTTTTGTTCTCTAACATAGGTCCCACTGCTATAGGCAGCAGGCGAGGGCTCGCAGCTATAACCAAAGAACAAACTGCCAGGTCTAGCCAGAACACCTGAGATTAGCACTTGAAAACTCAAGCCACTCATGAAAATCAAAGAATAATAGGCCACCATTTTGGAAATAAACTGCTCCGTGACCGCCTGGATTCTGGCTAGGGCAGAGCTGAAGCCCTGAGAAGCATTCACCAGAAACCAGCTTTTAAGACAACAAGCACAACCCTAAAGGCTATCCTGGAACCAGCCAAATATTAACCTGACGCCCTAAATGAACCAAGTAAAGGGCAAGTAAATTACACAGATGAGATGAACTCTGAATAAACCAGATTAATTTATGGACATCTAACCCCCAAGTTACCTAAAGTCAGAGCGCCCATACTGAATACCCAAATGAGCACTAACCAAGGAAAACCCCATGCCAGAAAGCAAAGGAGCTATCTCACGACGAGGGCAGAAACTACTACTGAACCCAGATACCAACAGGCTCGAGTACCAAAAACCTCAGGAGACCCAAAAGCCACCCCCCCTCCCCAACAACACTGAAACTACCAAACCAACTACCATGTATGCTCTTCAGAGCTTGGAAAGGAAGAGACCAGAGCCTACACATTTTAGTGGAAGGAAAGCATGTCCATGTCAAAAACCTCTAAAGGCCATAAAGGAACCCACTAGAACTCTCTGGCCTCAGCCAGGAAGAAAAAAGAAACCAAACTGATCGCTCACCTTCTCCCCCAAAGAAGGACCAGAACAACTCTCCAAATAAGTCCTCTGAGCACCGAAAATAGCAAAGATGGCAGCTATTTGCATCAAAAATGCCCGCCGAGAACAAAAAAATGGCTTGAAACTCTCAGAGAACCTTGTTTCACGGGACAACCACAGTACTTGCACACTGCAGTTTAAAACAAATTAAAACAAATGATACCTCCGGAGACATCAGAGGCTTGCTTTGCCTGAAGTAGAGCTGTTTAGCGGTGTTTCAACATCACCTGTGCTGCCGATATGTCAGAGCTCCTCCTCCCAGTGATCAGGGATAATAACCAGCTGTCACTGCGGGACACAGCCACGGGTGCATATCCTAAAGGGCATGTAAAAAGGGGCTTGTAAGGCCCCTTGGGAGCCCCTTAGGAGCACCGGAGGAGACTGGGGAGTCTACTTTCCCAGGCCCATTGATAATGGAGAAGCGTTAAGCGAAGGTTAAATCAATGGAGAGTGTAGCTGTTCAAAGTCCGATGGATAAGCATGTCATGAGTACTGCTACTGTTACATCATTTTGCCCGTTGTCTGGGGAAGGTTATTTACCTTCGGAAGCCTCCATAAGTTTGGAGTTGCATACTCCTCCCTCCCAACCCACTCCCAATAATGTTCTAAATGTGGATAAATCTGGCTGTTTGGTGACTGACTCTGTTGCTGTTCTTCCTTCTACATCTACCCCTTTACAGCAGGAGTCTGTTAAAACTGTATTGCCTCCTTTATCTCTCCTGACCCCTGTCTCCATGCCTGCAGTGGCAGAATTGGTTCCAGTGAGTGCAGCTTGGGTTGAAATTTCCTTGAAAGATGTTTGGTTAATTGTCTCCTGGATGGAGGAGGTGTTGAAGGGGACGTTGACTCAATTGTGTACCTTTTCACAAGGGACTACATAAGTTTTACAACAGTTTGAGGCACGGCTCTTTGGTTTGGAGGATAGGGCCATTAAAATGGAGAGCACAATGGCTGATGTTCAGTAAGTGTGTGATACCTTTGTTAGGGATAGTTTGCTATTGCATACAAAGATAGAAATGTTGGAAAAAATGCTAGAGCTAAAAATTTGAGGTTTTTGAATTTTCCTTTAGTTTGCCTGCTCTCTTGCCTGGAGCTTCTGAAGAAAGAGATGAGGGAAATTTTGATGTTTTCAGCGTTTGAAGAGTTGATGGTAGTTTCATTGCATTATGTCCCTCAGACTTTTCTTCAGTCCC
The DNA here is from genome assembly GCA_033557465.1 of Ichthyophis bannanicus. NCBI lineage: Eukaryota > Metazoa > Chordata > Amphibia > Gymnophiona > Ichthyophiidae > Ichthyophis > Ichthyophis bannanicus. Next base: position 555,795,625 of record CM066033.1, read on the forward strand.
CCATGGAGGATGGAGTAGGTAAGCAAAATGTGGATGATCTTGAGTTGACTCCGTTTTTAGAGTCTTCTCTAGATAAGGTATATAAAAGGTAAACTCTTATAGTCACTCTTAGATCAGAAGCTGACAAGTCTGCCATATTGAAGTTGCATTTTCCTGAGAAGGATATCCCTTTTTGTGGATACCCTATTAATATTTTTCCTGATGTGGCTCGATCAACTCAGCTTCATAGGAAAGCGTTCTTGCAATTAAAATCTAAAGTTCTTGCAATTGCTGGGACCTTCTTTCTGAAGTTCCCCTGTAAATGTATAATATTGTATTCTGGTTTAAAATATGTTTTTACAGATGTATCGCATTTGGAGTCTTTTATTGATAAATGTTAGGTAGTAAGATGGGATAGTTTAAAAGGGGTCTTTTTGTTTATCTTCTGGGCAACCTAGGAGACAGGTGTTCTCCTTGATGTGGACTTTAGCATTCTTATTGGATTATATCTTTACTTTGTGATGAGTTTCTTTTGTATTAGTCTGCCATAAGATGCTGTTCTTTTTCTTTTATCTTGTATATGTATACAAGTAAATGCATAATAAAAGAAAACAAACACCCCCCCCCCCCCCAATGATAGCTCCAAAGGAACAAGTTTCCGGCATCAGGAACTGCTGAAAACAAAACTCACACTGTTGACGGAGTCCCACTAAACTGCCGGCACAGGACAATCCGAGGTGTGAAGAAACTCGACGCCTGAGGCTGAAAAAGAGTAGTTACTCACCTGTAACAGGTGTTCTCCAGGAGCAGCAGGAATCAGTCCTCACATATGGGTGTCATCGGCGCCGATGAAGCCCCAGCGGAGCATTTCCCCAGCTTTCTATGAAAGCCTTTGGGAATGCAGGCACGCATGCGCAGTTCCCTTCCCGCCTAAAGGTGCCATCGTACCTCATTCAAATGACATAGCTAAGAACAGCACACAAAAATGAAAAAATAAACTATGTACAACTGCAACTCCAAGGGGAGGAGGGAGGGTTGTGAGGACTGATTCCTGCTGCTCCTGGAGAACACCTGTTACAGGTGAGTAACTACTCTTTCTCCAGGACCAAGCAGGAAGTCAGTCCTCACATATGGGTGACTCCCTAGCTCTGGGCTACCGAGGAACCCAGGCTGAACAAGAGAACTCCCTCTAGTCCCAGCTGCAAAGAAAGGCTTTTCAAGGACACAACCTCCACCGGTAGCCCAACAGAGGGCAGGAGTTGCCTAAACCTCAAAGAGATTCCGGAGTACTGCCTGGCCAAAAGCACTGTCCCTATGGGACTCCCTCTCCAGGCAGTAATGGGCCGCAAAAGTCTGGCTTGAAGACCAAGTTGCAGCCCTGCAGATGTCTACCAAGGGCACAGAACAGAGATGAGCCACTGAGGCAGCCATTGCCCTGACACGATGGGCCGTGACCCTACCCTGCAAAGGAAGGTCAGCCGCCTTGTAAGCCCAGGTAATACAGTCAGCCACCCAGATGGACAAGGTACGCTTGGACACAGCCAACCCCAACTTATTGGGGTCAAAGGATACGAAGAGCTGAGTAGCCGTTCTATGCCCCTGCGTACGGTCAAGGTAGAAGGATAAGGCCCTCCTACAGTCCAGGGTATGCAGAACTGCTTCAGCCTGGCTTGCATGAGGCCTAGGGAAGAATGTTGGAAGGACCACCTCCTGATTGAGGTGGAAAGAGGAGACAACATTTGGGAGGAACTTTGGGTGAGTCCTGAGGACTACCTTGTTCCTATAAATCCTGGTGTAAGGCCTGTCACAGACCAGGGCCTGAAGCTCACTTACTCGCCTAGCCGAGGTAAGGGCTATCAGGAAGAGTGTCTTCCAGGAGAGGAAGCGTAGTGGACAAGTAGCCATCGGCTCAAAAGGAGCGCCCGGCGAGTCAGTTGCTGCAAGACCACATTCAGCTCCCACTCAGGGGCAGGAGGACGGATGGGAGGCTTGAGCAAAAGGAAGCCCTTGAGAAAGCGGGACACCAAGGGGTGACCAGATAGAGATTGTCCCTCTACCAATGAGTGGTGAGCTGCTAGAGCTGAGAGGTGGACCCGAACAGAATTGGACTTAAGTCCCTGATTGGATAAGTGCAGTAAGTACTGAAGAACTACTGGCACAGTACAGGAGAAAGGATCCTCTGTACGTAGGTGACACCACACAGAAAACCTCTTCCATTTGAGAGCATAGGTTCATCTCTCCTTAACCATTCATATGCCCTGGTTTGATCCAAGTATGGTTCCTTTATATCTCCCGCTGTATTTGTGCATTTGCCACTTGTCTTTGATATAAATTCTTTCAAGAGTTTTTTTTCTCTATGTTATGTGAATTCTGTTGCTTCCTTTCCTATAGAAAGAGTTTGATTGCATTCTCAGGGGACAATTTCGTCAAATGGGTTAGTTTTGCATATAGAATATAATGAACCTTACTCCTAAGCCAGGGTATGTGGAATATGATCTCAGTCTCTCAAACTTAGTACTACAGCAAGCACTATCAGTTTCATTGTGCCAAAGACAGCTTCTTTCTTAAGTAATATGTCAAAATGTGATGAATGGACCCATCTGCCCATTGTAATGAAAAAGGGGCATTCAAAGCCTCCCTAGTTGCCTCCAAGGGTGGCATCATCTCTGATTTGTCATAATTTAATTTCAGTCCAGAGAATGATTTAAACTGGTGTGATTCGTTAGGAATGCTAAAATATTGGCAGTTGGAGCTATGACTTTGAAAATCTGCCCCCAGTATAGACTCTAGCAATATTCAGCTGCTAATGTATTCCAAAGAAAGATCCAGAAAATAACAACAAAAAGGGACACTCCTGGCGGGCGCCTCAGTGCAACGGAAACTGAGCAGAGGCTACACCACTGAGCAGCACTGGGATTTATATACAATGCTTGCACTGCCTCCAAGAAGTCACCCCAAAATCCAAAATGAAACAAATATTCCCAATTAACCCTGTCATTAAAATCATCTTTAGTGCCTGAAGACTGGAGAATGGCCGAGGTAACGCTGGTTTTTATAAAGGGTTCCAGAGGTGATCCGGGAAACTACAGACCAGTGAGTCTGACGTCAGTATCAGGCAAAATGGTAGGAAACCATTAAAAGTAAGAACGTTACTGAACATGGAGATAGTCATGGTTTAATGGGAGAAAGCCAACATGGATTTAGCAAAGGAAGATCTTGTCTGACTAATCTGTTATATTTTTTAAAGGTGTGAATAAACAGGTGGATAAAGGTGAGCCGGTTGTCATAGTGTATCTGGATTTTCAGAAAGCCTTTGAAAAGGTCCCTCATGAGAGACTCTTGACCAAATTAAAAAGTCATGGGATAGGAGACAGTGTACCAGTGAATCAGAAACTGGTTAAAAGATAGAAAGCAGAGGTTAGGGCTAAATGGCCAATTTACTCAATGGAGAAAGGTGAATAGTGCAGTACTCAGGGATCTGTGCTGGGCCCACTGTTTTTTTTAAACATAATCATAAATGACCTGGAAATAGGAGTACTGAGTGAGTTGATGAAATTTGTGAATAACACAAAATTATTCAAAGTTCTGAAAACACAAGAGGATTGTGAAAAATTGCAAGAGGACCTTGATAAACTGGAAGACTGGACATCCAAATGGCAAATGAAATTTAATGTGGACAAGTGCAAAGTTATGCACCTAGAAAAGAGAAAAACAAACTATGGTTACATGATGCAAGGTTCTACATTAGGAACTACCACACAGGAAAAGGATTTAGGCATCATTGTGGATAATACATTGAAACCCTCCATCCAGTGTGCAGCGGCGGCCAAGAAAGCAAATAGAATGCTAGGAATCATAAGGAAATGAATGGAGAATAAAACCAAGGATATTATAAAGAGTAGTTACTCACCTGTAACAGGTGTTCTCCAGGAGCAGCAGAAATCAGTCCTCACATATGGGTGATATCGACGTTGATGGAGCCCTTGCGGAGCATTTCCACAGCTTTCCATGAAAGCCTTTGGGAATGCAGGCACACATGCGCGGTTCCATTCCCGCCTAAAGGTGCCATCTTGCTCAGTCAAATGACATAGCTAAAAAACAGCACACAAAAATTTTTAAAAATAAACTATGTACAACTGCAAATCCCATAGGAGGAGGGAGGGTTGTGAGGACTGATTCCTGCTGCTCCTGGAGAACACCTGTTACAGGTGAGTAACTACGCTTTCTCCAGGACCAAGCAGGAAGTCAGTCCTCACATATGGGTGACTCCCTAGCTCTGGGCTACCGAGGAACCCAGGCTGAACAAGAGAACTCCCTCTAGTCCCAGCATCAAAGAAAGGCTTTTCAAGGACACAACCTCCACCGGTAGCCCAACAGAGGGCAGGAGGGCAGGAGTTGCCTAAACCTCAAAGAGATTCCGGAGTACTGCTTGGCCAAAAGCACTGTCCCTACGGGGCTCCCTCTCCAGACAGTAATGGGCCGCAAACGTCTGGCTTGAAGACCAAGTTGCAGCCTTGCAGATGTCTACCAAGAGCACAGAGCGGAGATGAGCCACTGAGGCAGCCATTGCCCTGACACGATGGGCCATGACCCTACCCTGCAAAGGAAGGTCAGCCGCCTTGTAAGCCCAGGTGATACAGTCCGCCACCCAGATGGACAGGGTACGCTTGGACACAGCTAACCCCAACTTATTGGGGTCAAAGGATACGAAGATCTGAGTAGCCCTTCTATGCCCCTGCTTACGGTCAAGGTAGAAGGATAAGGCCCTCCTACAATCCAGGGTATGCAGGACTGCTTCAGCCTGGCTTGCATGAGGCCTAGGGAAGAATGTTGGAAGAACCACCTCCTGATTGAGGTGAAAAGAGGAGACAACCTTTGGGAGGAACTTAGGGTGAGTCCTGAGGACTACCCTGTTTCTATAAATCCTGGTGTAAGGCCTATCATAGACCAGGGCCTGAAGCTCACTCACCCGCCTAGCCGAAGTAAGGGCTATCAGGAAGAGAGTCTTCCAGGAAAGGAAGCATAGAGGGCAAGTAGCCATAGGCTCAAAAGGAGGGCGGGTCAGTTGCTGCAAGACCACATTCAGCTCCCACTCAGGGGCAGGAGGACGGATGGGAGGCTTGAGCAAAAGCAAGCCCCTGAGAAAGCGGGACACCAAGGGGTGACCAGAGAGAGAGTGTCCCTCTACCAATGAGTCGTGAGCCGCAAGAGCTGAGAGGTGGACCCGAACAGAATTGGACTTAAGTCCTTGATTGGACAAGTGCAGTAAGTACTGAAGAACTACTGGCACAGTATAGGAGAAAGGATCCTCTGCACGTAGCTGACACCACACAGAAAACCTTTTCCATTTGAGAGCATAGGTTTTCCTAGTGGACTGTTTCCTAGAGGCTAGGACAACCTCCTCAACTTCCTGAGGTAGGCCCCAGGGAGCCAAGACTACCCTTGCAGCCTCCAGGCCATCAAATTGAGAGCTTTCAGATTGGGGTGCAGAAGGGAACCCTGCTCCTGAGAGAGAAGGTCGGGTTGCAACCCCAGAGGCAGTGGGGGATCCACCGCCAGTTGAAGCAGAAGAGGAAACCAAGGCTACCTCGGCCACCTGGGAGCCACCAGCAGGACCGAGGCCTTGTCCTGAAGAATCTTGAAGAGAGTTCGGGCCACCAAGGGCGTGGGAGGAAACGCATACAGGAGGCCCTGAGACCAGGACATCAGAAAAGCATCTGGTGCTATCCGCAAAGGATGCGGTTCCCTGGAGCAGAACTTGGGCAGTTGCTTGTTCAGTGGACTGGCAAAGAGATCTATCCAAGGGAGACCCCACTTCAGGAAGATCTTTTGAACTACTAAGGGATGCAGCTGCCACTCGTGTGGCTGCAGAATTCTGCTCAAGCGGTCGGCCAGGCAGTTCTCCTGGCCTGGGAGGTACACCGCCTTGAGAAGCATGTTGTGCTTCAGGGCAAAGGAACAAAGGTCCTGAGTCTCTCGACAAAGGATCTGGGACCCAGTCCCGCCCTGTTTGTTCACATAAAACATGGCTACCTGGTTTTGAATCAAGACTGAGCGGTGAGCCAGGGTTGGAGAAAAAGCTCTGAGAGCCAAGCGGATAGCCCGAAGTTCCAGCAGATTGATCTGTTGGGCCGCCTCCCAGGGAGACCAGAGGCCTTGGGTGCACTTGTCCAGACAATGAGCACCCCAGCCCTGTAGAGAGGCGTCGGTGGTGAAGACCACCGAGGATCTTGGCATTTGGAAGGGCATCCCCTTCAGCAGATTGGGTGGATGTAGCCACCAGCTGAGGGAGGCCAAAAGGGGTTTGGACACCCTTATCTTGTCTTTGAGGTGGCCGGTGGCTTGAGACCACTGAGTCCGAAGACACCACTGTGCAGGCCTCATATGGAGCCTGGCATTGGGAGTCACATGCACTGTCAAAGCCATGCGGCCCAGAAGCCTGAGGCAGAGTCTGGCGGAGACCAGGGACCTGTGTAGAAACATTTTGGCCACGTCCATCAGCCTTTGAGCCCTGTCTTCTAGCAAGAATGCCTTTGCCAGTTGAGAATCCAACCTTGCCCCTATGAACTCCAAGTTCTGGGAGGGGAGCAAAGTGGACTTTGCGAAGTTTATGACAAAGCCCACATTTTGAAGCAGAGCAATGGTTTTGAGGGTGGCTTGTCTGACCTCCAGGCACGTCTGACTCCTGATGAGCCAGTCATCCAGATAGGGGAAGACAAAGATTCCCTGATTCCTCAGGTAGGCCGCCACAACTGCCAGGCATTTGGTAAAGACCCTGGGAGTGGAGGTCAGGCCAAAAGGTAGTACTCTGTACTGATAATGATTTCCTCCCACAATGAACCTGAGGTACTTTCTGTGGTCTGGATGAATGAGGATGTGAGTGTATGCATCCTTTAGATCTAAGGAGCATAGCCAATCTCCCTGCTGGAGGTAGGGCAGAAGTGTTCCAAGAGTAAGCATCTTGAACTTTTCTTTCTCTAGGCATTTGTTGAGGTTCCTGAGGTCCAGAATGGGTCGAAGGCCACCGGTTCTTTTGGGCACCAGGAAATATCTGGAGTAGAAACCGTGACCTTGTAAGTGGGGAGGCACAGGCTCCACCACCCTGTCCACCAACAGACCTTGGAGCTCCAGCAGGAGAAGGTCTGTGTGCAGGGGAGGCCTTGGAGGCTCCCCTGGAAAATATGGTGGAGGCAGTTGGTGAAAATGCAGGGCATAACCCTTGTGGACTATGTCCAACACCCAACTGTCCTCGGTGATAAGGGGCCACTGGCGGGCAAAGAGGGTGAGGCGACCTCCTGTGCAGGGTGGGGAGAGCAGAGGAGGAGAGGCTACGCTCAAGGAGTCAAAAACCCCCACCCTGCTGAGTGGTAGCAGGGGCTGGAGGCTTGGGGGTCCTCTGCCTATGGGGCCCATTACCCTGGCCCTTGGCTTGCTGACCCTGGGGGGCAGCCTGATACTGAGGGTACTGTTTGTAGGCAGTGCCCTTCCTCGGGTAAAAGGACTTTTTACCCGAGCCCTTCTTCTTGTGTGAAGGGGCAGAGGTCTTCCTCGACAGCCTTGTCCAGGTAAGGTGCTCCGTCTCGAGCTGAGCGGCCTTCTCGGCCACGGGTTTGCCAAAAAGGTTCTCACCTCAGCAGGGGACATCGACCAACTTGTCCTGAACCCATGGCTCGAGGTCCGATGACTGCAGCCATGCCTGGCGTCGAGCCGCGATGCCGGCAGCCACTACTCGGGCCGAAGCCTCGAAGCCATCGTAGGCGGTGCGGGAAATGAACTTCGAGCATTCCCGAATCCCCGAGGACAAGGTCTGAAATCTCTGCAAGGGTTCCCCGGAGAGACCAGCAGAGAATCCAGCCAATTCTTTGGCCAGGTCCCGCAAGTACATGCCCATGTACAGCTAGTAAGACTGGACACGGCAAGCAAGCATCAAGCCCTGGAAGCACTTTCTACCGACGCCATCGAGGTTGCGGGCCTCCCTGCCGGGGGGCACCACAGAGTGCATCTTCTGGCTCTTCAGACGATGCATGGCCGATTCCACAACCATGGAATGGTGTGGTAGCTGTGCTTTCTGGAAACCAGGGCTCTTGCGGAGTCGATAAATGGAATCGACTCGCTTACTTAGAACCGGCGCAGAGGCCGGGGCCTCCCACATCCGGAAGAGGAGCCGTTCCAGCATCGGAGGAACCGGGACAGTAAAGGCCTCCTTCGGAGGAGAGTCATACTGCAGAGCATCGAGCTCCTTGGCTCGAGGCTCTTTCTCGGGATCGGCAGGGATAGCCAAGGCAGCGGCCATATCCCGGACGAACTCCGAGAACCTAGTGACCTCCGGAGTGGATCTACTCCGGGGATTAGACTGCGGTGAGTCCGACGGGATGCACCGAGTTTTAAAAGTATCAGGAGACTCCTCGTCCTCCGTCTCCCAGGCAGACTCATCCAAGGAGGAGTCAGGGTCCGACCCCGTGGGGCCCCGAGGCACCCGCCCCGATGCCAGAAGCACCGGCATCGGCACCCTCGGTCCCGAATGGGAGGTCGAGGGAGACCTCGACCGAGGACGACTTCGAGCCACGAGGGTCTCGAGAATCGGCTCGGTCTCCGGGGTTGACTTCGAAGTCGACGTCCCGGTGGTTGGGGCAGATGCGCCAGTCAGGCTGGCCATCAGTGCCCGCTGCTGCTCCATGAAGGCAGAAAGTCTGCACTCCAAGGCTGTCATCCTGAGACTCAGCTCGGGAGATGCAGCAGCCACCGACTCGGGCCCCGGCGGCGCCGGGCCTGACGTCGGCTCTCTGGGAGGAGAGTCCACGAGGACTACTGGGCTTACGTGTCCAGCAGACTCTGGCTACACACGAGGAACTTTAGCAGGCATCTCTTGGTCCACGGGCCCGGGACGGCGGTCGGGGGTCTTAGACCTGGCCCTCGAGGGACCAGGGACCTCCTCCGACGCCGCCCTCGCGAGCCGCTTCTTCCTCTTACGTTCCCGGTCTGGGGACCCCCTGTCCGAGGAGCTTCGACGGCGCTTGGGATCGGAATCCTGAGATGTCGAGGCCTCAGACGAGGTCCGGGCCCGGCCCGAGGCAGAGTCCGATAAAAACCTTTCCTTTTGATGCTGTCGACTCTTTAGTGCCTTGGAAGACATCTTCCTACATGGCCCATACGACTTTGGGTCGTGGTCAGGGCCGAGGCACCGAAGGCAGCAGTCGTGTGTGTCGGTGAGAGACATAATTTTCATACACCGATCACACTTTTTGAAACCACTGGACGCCATCGGGGAAAAAATAGACCCAGCGAGGTCAAAAGACCGGCCTTCTAGTGAAAAAATGAAAAAAAGGCACGAACGCCAGCCACAAAGGGCAAAAACCGAAAAATGAAGAAAACGGGCTCGATACCGGTGTACCGAACCCGGCGGGAGGGGAACCGGCGTCGAACCGGAGAAAAATAGCGAAAATCGCCGAAGAAAAAAATCACTTTTATCCGGGAGAACAGGACACACGTCCGATGGGCTTCTCGGAAGAAAAGAGACTGAGGTAAGATGGCACCTTTAGGCGGGAAGGGAACCGCGCATGCATGCCAGCATTCCCAAAGGCTTTCATGGAAAGCTGGGGAAATGCTCCGCTGGGGCTTCATCGGCGCCGATGACACCCATATGTGAGGACTGACTTCCTGCTTGGTCCTGGAGAAAGGTTTTCACCTCGGCAAGGGACATCGACCAACTTGTCCTGAACCCATGGCTCGAGGTACGATGACTGCAGCCACGCCTGGCATCGAGCCGCGATGTCGGCTGCCGCAACACGGGCCGAAGCCTCAAAGCCATCGTAGGCAGCGCGGGACATAAACTTGGAGCATTCCCGTATCCCCGAGGACAAGGACTTGAACCTCTGCAAGGGTTCCCCGGAGAGGCCAGCAGAGAACCCGGCCAGTTCCTTGGCCAGGTCCCGCAAGTACATGCCCATGTACAGCTGGTAAGACTGGACACGGCAAGCAAGCATCGAGCCCTGGAAGCACTTTCTGCCAAAACCATCCAGGTTCCGGGCCTCCCTGCCAGGGGGCACCGCGGAGTGCATTTTCTGACTTTTCAGACGATGCATGGTCGATTCCACCACCATGGAATGGTGCGGTAGCTGCGCCTTCTGAAAGCCAGGGCTCTTTCGGAGTCGATAAATGGAATCGACCCGCTTGCTTAGAACCGGAGCCGAGGCCGGTGCCTCCCACATTCGGAAGAGGAGCCGTTCCAGCATCAGAGGATCCGGGACAGTAAAGGCCTCCTTCAGAGGAGAGTCATACTGGAGGGCCTCGAGCCAAAGAGCTCGAGGCTCCTCCTCGGGATCCGCAGGGATAGCCAACACAGTGGCCATATCCCGGACGAACTCCGAGAACCGGGTATCCTCCGGAGGGGATCTACTCCGGGGCTCGGACTGTGGTAAGTCCGACGGGACGCACCGAGTCCGGAAGGTGTCAGGGGACTCCTCATCCTCCGTCTCCCAGGCGGACTCATCCGATGAGGAATCGGGGTCTGACCTCACGGGGCCTGTGAGCACCCACCCCGATGCCGAAGGCACCGGCGTCGACGCCCTCGGTCCCATGCGGGAGGTCGAGGGAGACCGCGACCGAGGTCGACCTCGAGCCTTCATGGTCTTGAGTATCGGCTCGGTCTCCGGGGTCGACTTCGATGTCGATGTCCCGGTGGTCGGGGCAGATGCGCCAGACAGGCTGGCCATCAGCACCCGCTGCTGTTCCATGAAGGCAGACAATCTGCACTCCAAGGCTGTCAGCCTGAGATCCAGCTCAGGAGACTCAGCAGCCACCGACTCGGGCCCCGGCGGCGCCGGGCCTGACATCGGCTCTCTGGGAGGAGAGTCCATGAGGACTACAGGACTTACGTGTCCAGCAGACTCCAGCTCCACATGAGGTACTTTTGGAGGCTTCTCCTGTTCCACGGGCCTGGGGCAGTGGTCAGGGATCTGAGACCTAGCTCTCGAGGAGCCAGGGACCTCCTCCGATGGCGCCCTCGCTAGCCGCTTCTTCCTCTTTCATTCCCGGTCGGGGGACCCCTGTCCGAGGAGCCCCAACGGTGCTCGGGATCAGATTCCCGAGATGTCGAGGCCTCAGATGAGGTCCGGGCCCGGCCGGAGGTCGAGTCGGAGAAAAGCCTTTCCTTTTGGTGCTGACAACTTCGAAGCGCCTTGGTGGACATCTTTCCACATGGTCCACAGATCTTAGGATCGTGGTCAGGACCCAGGCACCGAAGGCAGCAGTCGTGTGTGTCGGTGAGAGACATTAGTTTCTTGCACCAATCACACTTCTTGAAACCACTGGAAGCCATCGGGGAAAAAAAAGAGTCCCCGCGAGGTCAAAGGACCGGCCTTCCAGGGAAAAAGAAAAAAAGGGCGCGAACGCCAGCCACGAAGGGCAAAAACTGAAAAAATAAGATTGGGCTCGATACCGGTGTACCAAACCCGGCGGGAGGGGAACCGGCGTCGAACCGGAGAAAAAATAGTGAAGGAATCACGAAAAAAATCCAACTATTTTCCGGGAGGACTAGGACACACGTCCGACGGGCTTCACGGAAAAAGAGAGACTGAGCAAGATGGCACCTTTAGGTGGGAAGGGAACCGTGCATGCGTGCCTGCATTCCCAAAGGCTTTCATGGAAAGCTGGGGAAATGCTCCGCAAGGGCTCCGTCGACGTCAATGTCACCCATATGTGAGGACTGACTTCCTGCTTGGTCCTGGAGAATACCTCTGTATCATTCCATGGTGCAACCACACCTTGAATGTTGTGTGCAATTCTATTCGCCATATCTTAAAAAGGACAAAGCAGATTTAGAACAGGTACAGAGAAGAGCCACCAAAATGGTAAAGGGGATGCAAGGATATGCCTATGAGGAAAGGCTTAAAAGGTTACGGCTCTTCAACTTGGAAGAGACGACTGAGGGGAGATATGATAGAGGTCTATAAATTCATGAATGGAGTAGAATGAGAAAATGTAAAGTGGTTGTTTACCCTATCAAAAATTAGAAAGACTAGGGAACACGCAATGAAGCTACAGTGTAACCCATTTAAGACTAATAAGAGAAAATATTTTTTCACGGAATGCATAATCAAACTCTGGAATGTGCTACTGGAAGATATAGTAAAAAGCTGTTAATGTAGCTGGGTTTAAAAAAATATTTGGACAAGTTTTTGGAGAAAAGGCCCATAAACCATTATTAAAGAGAACATGGGAAATCCACTGCTTACCCCGGGACAAGCACTGTGGAACTTATGTACTTGTGATCTGGATTGGCCACTGTTGGAAACAGGATATTGGGCTTGATGGACCTTGGTCTGACATTCTTATGTTCTATTAAAGGCTTTTTCAGCATCAAAGATGATCACCAACGATGGAAGACTCAGCCTCCCACAGCATATCTTCCCCTCATAAACCCCATTGCCCCTTAATTATCAAAACAGGAAGGACCTGATTTTAGCAAAAGTCTGACTGGGCCAAAGAACACTTGAGTTGGTCAATTGAAGACTGGAAAAAAGTTATTTGGAACAATGAGATGAAGATTCAATTTTTGGAATTAATAGTATTCAATATGTGGGAAGAAGACCTCATCCCAGAATGCCTCAACGCTATTGTTAAGCATCCCCTGAATGTCATGATATGAGGATGCATGTCTTGGCATGGTGTAGGTAGGATTCATGTTTTGACTGGCACCTTCAGTGTGAAACGATTGATTGCAGACATCCTCGAACCCAAAATGCTGTCTTCTGCTTCCGACATATTCCAGTCTGATGGGGACTTTAAGTGTCAACAGTGGTTTGTTGACAATAATGTGGAATTGTTGTCATTGCCTGGAAACAGTCCTGACCTCAATCTGATTGAAAAGCTTTGGTCCAGACTGAAGACGGCTGTGGCATCGAAGTGTCTAGGCATCAAACAGGAACTAATTGAGTGCATTATCAGTTCCTGGTTCCATATAATCAAAAAGGAGAATCTCAAGAAACTTGTTGAATCAACGCCCAGAAGATGTCAAGCTGTCATTGATGCCAAAAGGTTTCCAACACGTTAATGACTAATGATGTAAAATTTAATAATACCCCATAGCGATATACTTCTGACATATCTTCAGGTTTTTTTGGACAGAATAAGAATTAAATTGATGAATTTTTATTTCAATATAGTTTCTGAACAATATTGTGTACTTTCCTTTCTTAAGCACATAAATCATTTTAACAATTGAGCACATATTGATAGAAATAAACTAAATGTCAAGGTGTATCCACAATTTTGGCCACTACTAAGTACACCACCTCTAGGGCTCTCCCTCGGTCCAACTCCCTGGTCACCCAGTCAAAGAAATCAATCAGATTTGTCTGACAAGACCTGCCTCTGGTTCTTGGATCCTGCAATCTATTGGACTCCAGAAGCCTCACTATTCTCTGTGTTAGCAGCGTTTCCAATAATTTATTCACCACAGAGGTTAGACTAACCAGCCTGTAGTTTTAAACTTCATCTGCTTTTGTGTAAAGGGACCATATGTGCCTTTTTCCAGTCCTCTGGGACCACTATCAACTCTAAAGAAGCACTGAAAAGTTCAGTCAGTGGAGCTGCTAGAACGTCCCCAAGTTTCTTCAATATTCTTGGATATATCCCATCTGGTCCCATTGCTTTGTCTATTTTCAGTTTTGCTAGTTCCTCACAAACACAGTCCCCATCACTTCTGTGCCTATTTGTGGGTGTTTTCTGAGGTCCTGCTCCTGGCTTTTCATCTATGAACACAGAACAGAAATATTTGTTCAGCAATTCTGCTTTATCCTCATCAGTTTCTACATATTCTCCTTCACCCTTGAGTCTGCCAGTACCACTTTTGCCCTTTCTCCTCTCATTAACATAACTGAAAAATGTCTTATCCCCCATTTTATTGCATTGACTATTTCTTCTATTTTTGTATCTTTGCTTTCTTCACTACCTAGTGGTTCGGGCAAGTTACCAGAGGCTGGAGAACCATGGGTTCGAATCCTGCTAGAAGACTGCAACCTTGGGCCAAAAAGACTGGGGTTTCTAGTCCCACCGGTGCTCCTTGTGGCCTTGGACAAGTCACTTCACCCTCCATTGCCTCAGGTACAAAAACATAGATTGTGGGGACAAGGTGTATGTATGTATGTGTATATATATATATATATAGTACCTGAATGTATACCACTTTGACTTGTAGAAAAGCAGTATATAAGCCTAGTTAAATAAATACCATGCTATTTTCTCTAAGTTTTTCCAAATATAGATGCTTGTCTTCCTCTCTATGTGATCTCTTGTATTTTATGAGGACCACCCTCTTTTTCTTCACCTTTCAGCTACTTCTCTTGAGAACCATAGTGACCTCCTTTTCCTTTTATTTACCTTTGTAACAAAAAGGTTTGCTTCCCTTAAAATACAGTTGTGGTCAACATAATTGCCACACTTGCATTTTATCAAACAGGGAAACAGAGACAAACAAACAAATTTTTGTTGGAACGTTCACCATGAAGAATTCACTTCCTCTCGAGGTGAAATGTTCCTATTTTATATTTTTTTGTGGAAAACCACACTAAATGTGATCTTAAGGGAAGCTCTCCCCCAACATCAAGTAATAGGGAATCTATATAGCATTGGATTTTTACTCTGGCGGTGCTGCACTATGGTGTGGTGAAAGCTGGGGAACTCTGAGAGGTTGGATTCGCACAGTCCGCTTCAGTTAAATGCTATATAGATTCCCTATTACTTGATGTTGGGGGAGAGCTTCCCTTAAGATCACATTTAGTGTGGTTTTCCACAAAAAAATATAAAATAGGAACATTTCACCTCGAGAGGAAGTGAATTCTTCATGGTGAATGTTCCAACAAAAATTTGTTTGTTTGTCACTGTTTCCCTGTTTGATAGGATTTAGCTGCGGGATAGAGGTTGAGGTTTACTTTTGAGTACACTTGCATTTTAGGCAAATAATTGGAAATATTTCAGCTGTATGTCATCTTAATATTTTAATAGTATGTTCAAAGGTATACAACAAAAAAAGAGATGTCTGTGCAACTTAGACATAGTAATTTCTGAGAAAAAAAAATATGACTTGGATAGGAATAATGGCAGCCTTCACTAATACTTGGTTGCACAACTGCTGGCAGTGATGACAACTTCCAAACATTTCTTGTAGCCATCTATAAGTTTCATACATCTGTTTGCTGGTAGTGTCCACCACTTTTCAACTGATGTTTGTTCCAGCTCATAAATGTTTCCAGGATTGCTTTTTACCAATGGCAGATTTCAGCTCTTTCCAAAGATTCTATATTAGGTTGAGATCAGAACTCAATTCTGGCTAATTTAAAGCAATCCATTTGTTCCTTTTTAACTATTCCTTCATACTTTTGTATGTATGTTTTGGGTCATTGTCCTGCTGGAGGACCCATGACCTTCGACTGAGACCTAGCTCTCTGACACTAGATAACACATTTTGCTCCAAAATGCCTTTGTAGTGCTTTGACTTCATGATTCCTTTAATACGTTTCAGGCCTCCAGTTCCTGAGGCAGCAAACAGCCCCACAACATTATGGAACCTCCACCATATTACCTGTAGAAAGATGTTTGTTTTTTTTCCCTTATAAGCTTTATTTCTTTGCCTGTAAATGTATTGCTGGTCTGCATTGCCAAAGAGCTCAAGTTTGGTTTCATCTGTCCACAGAACATTTTCCCAGAAGGATTGTGGTTTCTCAAGTTGGGTTTGAGCAAAGATCAGGTATGCCTTTTTATGTCTGTCTTTAAACAGTGGGGTCGCTCATATGTCCTTTTTTGTTTAGTGTGCGGCGTATGGTGCAGGTTGAAACCACCACTCCTGATTGTTCCAGGTCA
The DNA here is from genome assembly GCA_033557465.1 of Ichthyophis bannanicus. NCBI lineage: Eukaryota > Metazoa > Chordata > Amphibia > Gymnophiona > Ichthyophiidae > Ichthyophis > Ichthyophis bannanicus. Next base: position 555,811,462 of record CM066033.1, read on the forward strand.
GCCTTAAGCTCTTTGGATGTTGTATGTGGTATTTTTCCAACAGTTCGCACTAACCTTCGAAGACTTCTTGGATTAATTTTCCTCTTCCCACCACGCCCTGGGAAGTTCTTGACATTTCCATGAGCAGAAAACTTCTTAATAACATTACGAACTGTAGACATAGGAATCTCAACGTCTTTGGAGATGGCCTTTTGAGGTTTGATGTTTGGTGATAATGGCTTTTTTGTCTCAGGCAGCTCTCGTTTTCAGCATTGTGAAAATGGAATTGGTAGTGAATGTGGCTATTTTAAACATTAGAGCCATCATTCATTGATTGATTCAAGTAATGTTAGTACTGAGAATTGATCACTGGTACTGTACGTCTAATTTTACTGCAATGGGAATGTGGTTCTTCTGTTCAAACTGATTTGAATTGTTATAAGGGTCCCAGTTTCTATACTATTTCTTGTTATTTCCTTTTTTAATTGGTCTTGTTTTATTTGATTCTTTTATGTGTCAAATATGTGTCTATATATAGTCCAAAGCCATTTCACTGGCCAATTTAAGAGATATTGGACATTAAGGGGTCAATAATGTTGACCATGACTGTATCCCTTCAGTTTTGCCCATAGCTTTTCTACATTCCCCCAGTGTTCCCATCCCGCTAATGACTCCTTGAGGTATTGTCCCATCTTGACAAAGTTAGTTTTCCTGATGTCTAAGACCCTCGCTTTTGAATGGATTTTATCTACCCTAGTCCTAATACTTAACCATATCATCTGGTGATCACTGGATGTGAGATGATCTCCCACTATAACATCAGAAACACTTTCCCTATTGGCAAGCACCAAGTCCAGTATGGCCCCTTTATGTGTGGGACCTGTTACCAGTTGTCTGAATAGTTCTCCCTGTAGAGAATCTAGGATCTCCTTACTACTAGATGACACTGCAGCAAGGATGTGCCAATCAACATCCAGCAAATTGAAATTACCTATCAGTCACACTTTTCCTTTCATGGCAATACTGCATCTGTATTCTATTAAATCCCTGTCCACTTCTTCTCCCTGTGAGGGAGATATGTACCTTACACCAATGCAAATGGATTTCCCTTTCCCTCCTTCTAGTTTAACCCACAGTGCCTCCTTGCTCCTTTTTAAGCCCTGTATTTCTATAGCTTTAATATTTTTTTACCTATAGTGCCACTCCTCCTCCCCTCCGTCCTCCTCTGTCCTTCCTGAATAAAGTATAGTCTGGTATAATTACATCCCATAACCACCACTAAATCCCAGTCAGCCTCTTCCACTAAAGCCTCAACATCTGGGATCTTATTTCCCATGCTATGAGCATTTATATACATGGCTTTCCAGATGTTGCCCCTTTTACAAATTTCTACAGAGGTATTTAATGTTTCACTTACCTGGGGGCTTTCTTCACCCATCCCCAATGAATCTAGCTTATAACCCTCTTCAGTAGGTTAGCCAGTCTGCTGCAGAAGACACATCAACCTTTCTTGGACAGATGGACACCATCTCTGCTCTGTAGCATTTGGAAAAATCCCATGGTCCAGGAAACCGAAATGTTCTTGATGACACCATCCGTGCAGCCATGCATTCATCTCCAGGATGTGTTTATCTGCCTTGACTTTTACCCTTAACAAGGATTGAAGAGAACACCACCTGTGCACCTATCTGCTTCACTGTCCCAGAGCCATGAAGTCACTTTTGATACGCTCAGAGGAATACCTGGCAGTATCATTTGTGCTGACATGGATGAGCAACATCGAATAATAATAGGCTTGATGAGTCTCGACAAACTCTCCATAACATCTTGGATTTTGGCACCTGGCAGACACCACACCCCTCTAAACATCAAAAGTCTGGTCGGCAGATGGATGTCTTAGTACCCTTCAGAAGAGAGTCACCATCACCACTATCCTTCGCTTCCTTGTGGTCACCGATTCCACAACTTTGGGGTGCTTGAGCTCTGGTTCTTCCCTTTCCTGGGATGCTTTCACCTCCTCCACTTCCAGGGCTGTGTACTGGTTCTTCAGTTCAAGAGCTGGAGGAGTTGGATTATTGATTCTGCAGGTTCTGGTGACTCGCGTCCAACTCTCTTCACCTCTGTTGGAGAGCTTGGATGTTTCAAGAAGCATTTCATCGATGTACTTCTTGCTGTCTTAAATACTTCTCAGCCTTGCCATCTCTTCTCTGAGCTCCTCCACCTGTTTCTTGAGGGCTTCAGTCTGCAGGCATCCTGCACATGTAACTGGTCCTTCAAATGGCATCGGGCTTTCTGTCTGGACAGAGGCAGAAGCTGTAATGGGGGCAACAGCTTTGGGAATACGATTTTTACCCAGTCATCGTTCAGCTGGTGGAGCTTTTGTACCTGTTGGAAGTAAATAAGAGAGACCTACCAAAATTCCTAACTTTTTCTCAGCTGTCCTTAAAGAGCAAAAGCAATTAACCTGTTATGTTTGTTCTAACAGTGCTGTTCTATGTCCTTGTGTGTAGCTCCACTTCCTTGCAAGACAGTTATTACTTTAAATTAGTAAATTTTGATATTGTGTCTGAAGAATAGAGATTAATGTGTTCCCTTTGTAAAATTACCTTGAAGAACGGCAAATTGTTTGGCAACAAACTAATTGGGGAGTTGCCCTATATAGCAAGAATTCTCACATGGGGTTGGTGGGAGCTGGGGTGGATATGGAGGGACCTAACACCAGATGACATTAGTGAGTTCAAAGAGCTTGCCTTGAATGGAAAGCTGGAAAAAAATTCCCCTTTTGCAATAAAGCACCAGAAAAAGAAATTAGCTATTAATAATGAAGACCAAGAGAGGAAGAGAGCTTGTAGTCAAAAGCCACACAGTTATTACCTTGCTTGCAATGGAGACCCTGTTAGGAATGCAAAACGTATAATATTTGCAGAGTACCCCATCAGGACCTGAAGCCCTCAAAAGAGCTGCACTTCATAGGACCCTAAATCTCCTATGTTGTCAATCGGGCATCAAGAACCTGTTGCTAGGCTTGAGAATTTGGGCAAGGGGAGTATATTAAAAAAAAAAAAAAAGAACTCCACATCACTACCCTATTTTCCATCCTCTTCTCTATATAACCCAGAATAAAATGAAGATTTGAGACACTTCTTCCAATTTGTTAACCATAATCCCTTCTCAGTTCCATATTGCACACATAGGTCTAGGCCAGAGGTTCCCAACTCCAGTCCTGGAGGGCCAAACACCATTCAGGTTTTCAGGCTGTCCCTAATAAATATGCATGAGATGAATTTGCATGCACTGCCCCCATTGCATTCAAATGTATCTCATGCATATTCATTAGGGACAGCCTGAAAACCTGAATGGTGTCTGGCCCTTCAGGACTGGAGTTGGGAACTTCTGGTCTAGGCCCTATGTACAACTTAGATTCGTAAGCAACCTTGCAAGGTTTACCGTATTTATATAATTTGTATTTGCAATAAAGCAAATTCTTCTTCGTTCTTTCATGTGTTAATATATTAAGCACTGCTTGCATAGCTACAAAATTCACCTTAGTATTGAGAACCACTGTGCTAGTATGTACTTTCTATAAAGGCAACTGTAGCAGTCTGGCTTGTTGTTTTTTTTCCAATAAAAGGTGTATTGGGCCCAGTATAATATTTACAGTACTGCCTTTTCATATATAGCATTGTTGCTTTTTGAAATCTGGGTGTTAGTGCTGGTTTGGTATAGCAACTTTGCTAAGTATTTTTTTGCAGGGTTTTGTATTTTACAATATACCTGACAGTGTCCTACACACTGCTGCAATATAATAAGAACCTTGACAAAAAAGAAACCTGAAGAGCACAATCCAATCAAACCCCAAACCATGGCAGACTTCCTTCAATCAAAGCTCAAACCTAACCCAAACCAAATAAAACCATTAACAACGGAAACCCATACAATAACAAAACAAGTCTGCCTATGGAACACTTTTCACATATCATCCATAAAAGAATTAAAAAACATCATAACCAATCTCAACAATACAACCTTCTCTCTTGATCCATGTCCAATATCTTGGATCAAAATGACAACTGAACAACTAGCCCCCATTCTACTCAAAATAGTACAACTTCCACTTACACAAGGTACTATACCCCCCATACTCAAATAACCAATGGTAATCATAAAGAACACCACCCTAGACTCAAATGACCCCAGCTCATACCATTTCAAGCCTCCCATTTACAGCAAAGATAATTGAGAAAGTGGTCCAACTGCAGCTACAAGACCACCTTGACACGCTTGCCCCTCTTCACCCCCACCATGAGTTCAATCCCAAACACAGCGTAGAAACACTCATTACTTCACTCTTGAACAGCCTAGATGACACTAAGCAATGCTGCATACTTATTCCTTTGACTCAATAAACCACAATATACTTAGCACACGCCTAAATGAAATTGGACTACAACAACCCTAAAATGGTTTACATCATATCTTACCCACAGAAAAATACAAGTAAAATCTGGAACACGCCGATCAACTCCAATAGACCAACAAAAGGGAGTACCGCTGGGCTCAGCACTCTCTGCTCTGCTGTTTAATATATATTTACAGCCTCTCTGCAGCATAATAGCTAAATACAAAACAAACTACAATATCTACACAGATGACATTATGGTCCACACCTCATTCAACATCGACCAACCCGACTACTCGAGAATAACAGGGCATAGAAGAAATGGCAATCTGGCTAATGGAACGACATCTACTGATAAACTACAAGAAAATAGAAACAATCTTCATAACAAAGAACTCTTCCAATGTCCCACCAAAATCACTACAAATATCCCACAACAACATAGAAGTGAAAACAGAAATCAAATACTTGGGGATATACCTCAACCAAAACTTAAATTTTCAAACTCATAAGCAAGATTACAAAAGCTGCTTACCACAAACTAAGAACAATACAAAAGTTCAAACATCTTCTAGACTTCAATAACTTCCGCACAGTCTGTCAGGCACTGTAAACCGCCCCTGATATCTGGAAAGGGGCAGTATAGAATTTTTTTTTCAAATAAATAAATTGATAATGCCCATCCTGGACTACTACATCATCTATCAGGGACTACCTACCCAATCTACCTACCCTTTGCAATTACTCCAAAATACAATGGCTCGTATCATAACTGGGACATCGAGAACCAGTTACATAACCCCAACAATAAAACAACGCCACTGGCTCCCCATAATCACCAGGACCAAATACAAAGCCATACTCACTATTTTTAAAATCCTCCACCAACTATCACCACTACAAACTCTCATCAGCAAAGACCCTTAAAACAGAACAAAATGGAAAAACAATAAAAACCTAGTAATAATACCCAAGAACAAAACTAAAGCAAAACAGACAACCTGTCACAGAGCCTTCTCAATATATGCTCCATCACTCTGGAATGCACTCCCAGAAAGCATAAGAACCACCAATGACCTATGGGACTTCCAAAAAGCCTTAAAAACCCACCTCTTTTTGGAATACTACAGACTAGAAACTGAAACATCATGCGGAACACACCCATTACAATAAAAAATATGAACCCATCCACGTCTCCATGGGACTATACCCAATTGCATCCTCCCAACCATACAATAACAAAAGCCTTCACAACCTGTAACAAGAAACCATGTAACTAACATTGTTAATACCCCTGTTTTATCCAAGTTCAATACCCTTATTCTATGTAAAGTTCCTTTGTTTATCGTTGAATGTAAACTGCTTTGAATATAAGAAAAGCGGTCTAGAAAAATTGTTAAATAATCAATCAATCTCAGCATACCACAGAACAAACAAATATAATCAACAAACATGTCACAGGGCATTTGAGCTATATGCACCATCCCTCTGGAACTCCCTCCCATACACCCTAAGAAACATTACTAACCTCCTTACATTCCGCAAACACCTAAAAACCTACCTATTTACAGAACACTTTGGACCCCCCACCTAGTCACCCAAACTACACAATACAACCCAATAAAACACATGTATGTGAATTGTATGTATATATCAGTTAAAATGTTAATTGGATATTTACATTAACCAAATATTAAAAGTTATATTAACAAAAGGTTTGAAATGTTCAGATGTTAAAAATGTTCACTTGTATAAAAAAACGTTCAATGGATAATGTTTTATTCTTTGGAAACCGCTCTGACCTGGTGAAAAGCGGTATACAAATATAGCTAAATAAAATAAAATAAATAAATGGTGTGGCTACTGAAGTGACACCAATATTTGAATCCTTTTTATATGATGTCGTCTAAGGAGAAAGTGTTCTTCATTCTCTGCAGTTCTGCTACGATCATGATCTAGTATAGTGTTTATATAGTTTTCAGTGGATGAGCTGTGCTATCTTATTGTGCATTTGTGTGCTTAGGCCTTCTGATATCAACATGTTTCATCCAACAATGAGATGGCAAAACATTTACTGAAGTAAATTGGGTGACAGTAAGTAGATCTTGGGGGTCTCCATGTAATACTGTTCCATTCAAGTAGGCTGATATAAAAATAAACACTTCAGAATCCTGAATCAATGTTTTCCTGTAACCCACCCGTTGTTCAAACACCACTTTGTCCTTTTAATGTACTGACCAATTTGTATCACAGTGGCTTAAGCAGGAAGTATGGTGCCAGCCTACAGGAAAAAGAATTAATTTCTACGAAACACAGATTACCTTAGTCCCAAGTAATAGAGCTTCTGATATATGGGTTGCAATAAATACAAATTTGCATTTCTGTATTCAAATCACTTCAAGATCTTGTTTAAATATACAAAACTGACTTTTCATCACTCTGTGTACTGTAGATAAGTCGATGTCTGTGTGGTAAGCATACAATGCTTTTATGTACATAACAATATATATAGAGTAACTCATTCATATACAAACCACCCATTTATTTGTCTGCAGTCATTTCTGATTCACTTTTAGCAAAAAATAAAAGGCTCCCCACCTTCATTTGCTCTTCATAAAGTCAACATATGTACTAAAATGAAGGAGTATCCTAGTGATTAAGAAGCAGGCTGGGAACCAGGGAAGCCAGATTCAAATCCCACTGCCACTCCTTATGACCTTATGCAAATCACTTCACCCTCCATTGGCTTAGGCATAAATTTAAATTGTAAGCCCTCTGGGGACGAGAACAATGCATTTAATTCACCTAGAACTACTACTGAAAGATGTAAACTAAAGCCAAATAAATAAAAAACATGTACTTATATGCATTTTTAAATTCAATTTATTCACATACTGATCCTTTCCAAGAGTTTTGCAAGGGTAGTTTCAAAATTTTTACAAACTCAAAATACAGGTAAAATGCAAAAGCTTTTACTGGAACATTCCACATGGTAACAACGTATAAAACAGGTACAGCTCATGGAAGTACAGAAGATGATGGCTGGCATGATTTTTGCCTGCTTGGTAATATACTATGAAAAAAATATATAAAATAATTGCGGACTAGTGATTTTTCTGCCTGCATAGCAGTTTAAAAGACAATCTAATGTTTAGCAGAAAGGAAAAAAGCTAGGCAACCAGATGCAAACAGATAGCAAAACTTTGGGAGTTTGCTGATGTTTGTAGTTTAAACCTTGTGGACACCAGTAATATGATTACACACCCACTATGTGTGTTTAGCCAGTTCTCTCTCTATGTAAGCATTATGGAGGCAAAGTGTGATACACTAGATATAGTCCTGTATTTCCCAGCATAGCCCCCAAGTCATCTGTATTTAGACCGCTCTCTATCCTTTGACTTTTTTGGATTCCTGTCTCTTCTTCTTTCCTGCTCAATCTCGCATGACTCCTCTCTGCATATCTCTTTAGACTTGCTTGAACTGGAGTGGCTTTTGCGATCACGTGACCGGCTACGATTTCGGCTGCTGTGTGTCTCTTTCCTTTGCTTCTCTTTATAGGATTCTTCTGCAGATCGCTGATGCCTTAACTCCTTCTCAAAGTTTTTACAGAGAAGACAAGATATTAATATGTATGTGTAAATAAATAATTAAAAAAATCCCACCACAAAATTAAACACAAAGAAATCCAAAACAAAACTAAAATTGCAGATCCTGTCTAGTGTAAGATGGTGATAATTAGAAAGTCATAGGGGGTATGTTTACTAATCGGCAGTAGCGGCTTCTGTGCGATATCGGAGCTGTGGCTCCATTGAAGTCAATGGGGCTGTGGCTTCAATATATTCCACGGAAGCCGCTACCGCCGATTAGTAAACATACCTCATAATGTTAAGCAGCCCTGGTAATGTTATGTATAGGGAGCCAAAGGTACATTTGGGATGAAAATGTTAAAGCTGGATTTAAAAATCCTATACAAGGAGTTCTCTTCTCGGTTTATATGACAAAGAATGTCAGATATGTAGTCAAATCTTCTTGCACTTACTAATGTTCTACAGCTGTTTGTCTAGCCAGGCAAGTGTCAACACCTAGGAGAATTTGAATCAGAAGACGGCTATAATAATCCTCAAAAATTTCAATCTTCAAAGCTAAATGGAAGTACACATGAATATGGCTAACACTAGATCAAGTATCATCAGGTACTGACTAAAACTAAGTTAGGTTTTTAGATTCTGTCCGCAAAAGTTGTTCAACTTCAGCAGCTGAACAATCTATTGCAAATCAAGCTATTAATTTTAGCTCAAAATATATCACTTAAGTAATACTTATTGGCAAGAACACTAACAAATTGTAAAAATGAAAATGCAATCTGCTCACACATCGCATAAAAGCGATCAAAGAAAAACTTAGAATTGAGCAGCAGCAGCAGAAAATGAAAGCAATGGCTAACTTCCTTAAACATACAGTTGTGGTCAACATTATAAGCACACTTGCAGTTCACCCCCTTAATATCCAATATCTCTTAAAAAAAAGTGGCCATGAAATGGCATTGAACGATATATGCACACATATTTGACATGTAAAAGAATCAAATAAAACAAGGAAGGACTTCACAGGTGAAAGCCAAAGAGGACCCCACTGTTTAAAGATAGACATAGAAAGGCACGTCTGATCTTTGCCCAAACCCACTTTGAGAAACCACAGTCCTTCTGGGAAAATGTTCTGTGGACTGATGAAACCAAACTTGAGCTCTTTGGCAATGCAGACCAGCGATATATTTACAGGTGAAGAAACAAAGCTTATAAAGAAAAACAAAAACACCCTTCCTTCAGTTAATATGGTGAAGGTTCCATAATGTTGTGGGGCTGTTTTGCTGCCTCAGGAACTGGAGATCTGGAATGTATTAAAGGAATCATGAAGTCAGGGGGGGGGGGGAGTGACCTAGTGGTCGGGGCAAGTTATCTCAGGCTGGAGGGCCAGAGGTTCAAATCCTGCTAGAGGACAGCAAACCTGGGCTGAAAGGACTGGGTTTCTAGTCCCCCAGGTGCTCCTTGTGGCCTTGGGTTAGCCACTTAACCCTCCTTTGCCTCAGGTACAAAAACATAGATTGTGAGCCCTTCAGGGACATGGAAAAATATATATACCAGTACCCAAATGTACACCACTTTGTCTGGTAGAAAAGCAGTCTGTAAGTCTAGATAAATAAATAAATTTTGGAGTAACATGTGCTACCTAGTGTCAGAGAGCTAGGTCTGTCGAAGGTCATGGATCCTCCAGAAGGACAATGCCCCAAAACATAAATCCAAAAGGAACAAAGGGACTGTTTTAAATTGGCCAGCAAAGAGTCCTGATCTTAGTCCCATCGAGAACCTTTGGAAAGAGCTGAAATCTGCCACTGGTAAAACGAATCCTGGAAACTTTCATGAACTGGAACAAATTGCAGTTGAAGACTGGGAGAAACTACCAGCAGACAGATGTATGAAACAGTTACAAGAAACATTTGGAGGTTGTCATCGCTGCCAAGGGTTGTGCAACCAAATATTAGTGAAGGATGCCATTAATCCTGTCCAGGTCATATTTTGTTTTTTATCCTCAGAAATTACTTCTTTTAAGTTGCACAGACATCTTTTGTTGTATACCTTTGAACATACTATTAAAATATTATGACGACATACAGTTGGAATATTTCCAATTATTTCTCAAGATATTGTACACAACATACCTAAAATACAAGAGTTCCAATAATGTTAACCACAACTGTATTACTATTAAACATTTCTATAGAACTATTAGATATAAATACACTGTAAATGTATATTGATAACCACTAGTTAGCTGATATACTCAGTAATCAGCTCCAACGTGATTTTAACTAAATGGAAATATGAAAGTGAAAATGTGAAAACACACTAAGGGGTCTGTTTACTAAACAGTGATAGCGGTGATCGTGTGAAATCAGTGCCACGGCACTGATTTTGCATGATCACCGTTATCACTGTTTAGTAAACCGATACGTTACTGTGAAAAAAAATAAAAAGGGAGCTAATTATTCTCAACATGGCCAGGGCTAGAGGTTTTTGCTGTTTGCTAGAAAAATACTTTTCTTTGAAGATGCTTAGCTGTTAAATTTTCATAGTTCACAAGATTCACTCGAATACATTTTTTCACAGCACAATTTACTAAAGAGAAATAAGTGAGGCCAGTCTGATGTCATCTATAGACAGGATGAGTTTGGGCATGGTTCACAAGATTGCCAAACTAGCCCCTGCAACCCTTGCTCAGGAACATAGTATCTCACTGCACTTAAACCATCAGGCGGTTTTTACAAAGAAATGGAAGATGTTGCTGAAGGAGCTGTATTTTGTGCTATAACAGAAGTTTGGCCTTCTGCAGAAGTAAGCAGCTTCTAGTTCTCAAAAGCAAACAGACCTAGTTTTCAATATAGTCAACTCTAAACATTCATTGCCTCTGTCTACACATATACACACAGTTGAACATAAGAACATAAGATATGCCATATTGGGTCAGACCAAGGTCCATCAAGCTCAGTATCTTGTTTCCAACCGTGGCCAATCCAGGTCTTAAGTACCTGGCAGTTTCCCAAAGGATACACAGATTCCACAATACTTGTATTGGGGTAAGCAGTGGAATTTCTCGGGTGCTCTTTAGCAATGTTGATGAACCTTTCCTCCAAAACAAGGATTGCCAAAGACTGAAGAATTGACACCCCAACTTCACCTTCCTTAGAATTGAGGAACTGGAGTACTGTGTTTGTGAGAAGCTAGCTAAACTAAAAGTAGACAAAGTGATGGGGTTGGACAGGATTCATCCGAGGGTACTGAAGGAAGTTAGGGGAGTACTGGCAGCTCTAACCTTTTCAATACTTCTTTACAGTTGAGTGTGATCCCGGAAGATTGGAGATGGGTCCATGTGGTTCCTGTCCATAAAGGTGAAAGTAAGGATTGGATGGGTAACCACAAACCAATTAATCTGTAAGTGGAAACACTGCTTAAGCAGAGGATAGCGTAGTTTCTGGAATCCAAGGCATTACAAGATCAGAGGCAGCGTGGCTCTATTTATTTATTTAACTAGTTAGCTAACAATATTTGATATATGCTATCACCACTATGTTCGAAGTAGAACAAAAACAATAAAACATCATAACATGAATTCAAACATTCCCCATCCAACCCCATCATCACCCCACCTCCCCTTGTAAAAATAACCAAATTTTAACATTTTTATTCTTTCCAGCCCAACAGATGTTGGAAAGAATTATATAAAAGGGGTTGAGAATGTCTGTCTGTCTGTTTGTTCGACAGCTGTCTGAGGGCAAAATAACTCTGAAAATTTAACAGAATGGGCTGAAACTTGACCAGTGAGAAAATCTAGTAAACACACTTAGTTCGAAAACAGGCCAAATTGGCTTGAGGCTTCCAGAGATACACAACCATCTCCCTTCAAAAAATAGCCTAATCCATTTCTATAGAAGTTCCAGATTTTGTAGCACAGAAACTTACATATAGTGAACCATAGCAGTTAGCAAATTACTTCTTTCCAACTCCCTTTCCCTTTCCAAACGTCCCCCACCCGTAAAACTTGCCACTATTACTACTACTACACCTTCCGTGTTTTGTCTTGACTAGACTGTAAGCTCTGACGAGCAGGGATTGTCTCTCACATGTCTGTACTGTACAGCGTTGCGTATGACTGGTAGTGCTATATAAATACTATTAATCATTTGTATAGAATTGCAAGGCATACACAACACTGTACAATCTAATCAAGACAGACAGTCCAATAGATGAGAACAAGGGTACAGTAGGGAAGAATAATGAGACAGAAGGAGAACAAAGGATTAAGATCCAAAAGTGGCCTGAAAGAGGTGAGCATTTAACATGGATTTGAAAAGGGGGGGAGATGAAACTCAACGTAGAGATACAGGTAGTTTGTTCTAACATAAGGAGCAGCAAGGTGAAAGGATTGAAGTTTGGAATTGGCTGTTGAATAGAAGAGCATAGAGAGAAGCAAGTCAGAGGAACAGCAGAGTTCACGAGGAGGGGTGTAGGGAGAGAGAAGAGAGGAAAAGTACTGAGAGCAATAGAGTGAATGTACTTATAGGTCAGAAGGAGAAGTTTGTATTGGATATAGAAACGGAAGGGAAGCCAATGAAGTGATTTGTAAAGAGGGGTTATATGAGTATATTGGGGCTGGCTGAAGATTAGCCACACAGCAGAGTTTTGAACAGACTGAAGGGGAGAAAGATGACTCAGAGGGAGACTAGCAAGGAGGAGGTTGCAATAGTCGAGGTGAGAAGTGACAAAAGAGTGGATAAATGTTTTAGCAGTGTGTTCAGAAAGGAAGGGGAGAATTTTGATAATGTTGTAGAGAAAGAAACTATGGGTTTTTGCTGTTAGATATGTGTGGAGAAGGAGAGGGAGGAGTCAAAGATGGCTCCAAGGTTACAGGCTGAGGAAAAAGAAAGCAAAAGAGGGGAGGAGTAGCCTAGTGGTTGGGGCAAGGTACTTCAGGCCGGAAGTTCAAATCCCACTAGAGGACAGCAACCTTGGGCCGGAAGGACTGGGGTTTCTAGTCCCACAGATGCTCCTTGTGGTCTTGGGCAAGCCACTTAACCCTCCATTGCCCATGTTCCCTGTAAGTATTAATGTATGTGTCTCATATCCCCACGTGTTAAATGTATCCCCCAATTGTGTTGTGACCGCTTTGATTGAAGGATTAGGCGGTATACAAAACTGTCTAAATAAATAAATAAAGAGTGTTATCAACAGAGAGAGAGAAGGGAGGAAGAAGGTTTAGGGCGGTGAGACAGTCAGGCAGCAATGTAGGATAGGCAGGCAGATATATGGGCTTGGAGTGTAAGAGAAATGTCAGGTGTAGATAGATATATCAGAGAGTCATCAGCATAAAAATGATATTGAAAGCCATGGGAGGAGATAAGAGCACCAAGGGACTGAATATAGAGAGAGAAAAGGAGAGGGCCTAGAACAGACCCTTGGGGTACATTAACCACTACCACTTTGCAAGTGTCCCACCATCCACACATTGCCCTAAACCCCAAAAATACTCTTACAAGTAATTCCTATGTCTGTGTGTGTGGTGTTTGAGTATGCTACAATTATTCACATACATATTTTTTTCATTTTCTTTGCTGTTATTTCTACTGTGAAAATTACTGACTGAATTGTACTGCTTTCTTATTGGTTCATATTGGTTCAAAGGGAGGAGTGGCTCAGTGGTTGGGACAGGTTACCTCAGGCCAGAGGGACTGGGGTCTCTAGTCCCATGGCCACTCCTTGTGGTCTTGAGCAAGCCACTTAGCACTCCATTGCCTCAGGTACACTTAGATTGTGAGCCCGTCAGGGACAAGGGAATAAAAAGTACCTGTTAGTGTACATGTAAACCGCACCGATTCTAAAGAGCGCGGTATAAAAAAAAAAAAAAAAAAAAAAAAAAAATTAAAAATGTGTACAGTCAACTAGTATCTGTTATCACGGTAAGGGCTAGATTAAAAGGAAGTAATAAGCTAGGAATATACCTAGGGCACAAAGTTTAGAAGGGTGCTATCACATGTGCTCAGCACTCAAGAGGTTACGACTGTCAACTGTATGGCCTTTTTTTATGATTCTATTAATTTATGTCTAGAAACAAGAAGGAAGACCAACATATTTGGAAATTTTTCCAAGTATAAAACCTCTATTTCCAATTCTGTATTCTTCCCCTCTGTGTGAGTGAGCCTGCCCTACTTGCTTCCAATGTAACTAGCAGCAGGGACTGTAGGCAATGGGAAGGCTCTGGGGGCAGAGCACTGGAATGCTGTTCCAGTGATGAGATTAGAAGAGCTGGGAGAACTCCTTGGGCAGTACAAATTTTTCTTCTGAGTGTGGTGGAAGATGAAAGAAAAATGAAGCCTCAACTACACCCCCAAAAACTGTCTCAATGCATTTTTTTAAGAAAAGGATCTGCAAAATAGTACACTGATTCAAAGAAACATAGCAATTATGAAAGTGTACCTGTCAAACAGCTCTCCTCTCTCATCACAGATAATATACTTAAACAGACATGCACGTACTTCAGACAGAAAAAGACGCATGTGCGCATTTGCACACTAGAGAAAGAAAAAGACAAGTGTGCGTGCATACACACAGGCAGTGCAGATAGAAAAAGACAAATGTGTGCATACACGCACACACACATGTGCATGCAGTGCAGATAGAAAAAGATGAGTGTGTGCATATACACACAGACACAGAGGCAATGAAGATAGAAAAAGAAGAGGGTATGCATGTATACATACACACACAGAGGCAGTGGAGAAAGGAAAAGACGGGCATGGGGACACACACACACATACATACATACAGAGGCAGTGGAGAAAGGAAAAGACGGGCATGGGGACACACACACACATACATACATACAGAGGCAGTGGAGAAAGAAAAGGACCGGCGTGTGTATGCATGCGCACACACACACACACATAGGCAATGAAGATGGAAAGACGGGTATGTGTACACGCACACATACGCAAGTGCGCGCGCGCACACACACACATAGGCAAAGCAGATGGAAAAAGACAGGTATATGTATGTGCACACACACTCACACACAGAGGGGTTGGAAAGAATTCCATGTGACTCATGCTCTGCATGCTTTCCCCACTTGTTTCTAAAAACAAGAAACTATAATCTTTCAGTTCAAATTTCAAGTGGCAATAAATTCCACAGTTTTGGACCACTGAAGCCAGATCCCACTCGAAACCACTAGCACTTTTGGGGTCACCTGAGATTCCTACTAGGAACATAAAAATAAAGAAATGATTTCAAATATTTCAGACTGTTTCAAAGAAGGAATGGAAGACTAGACATAAAATTTAAAACATATTTGAGATTCAAAAGGGAGCCAATGTAAAAATACTAAAATTGGAGAGATCTGATAATGCGACTTATTACATATTAGCAATTGAATCACAGTTCTTTGAACCAACTGGAGACTCTTCAACTGATATTTGGGCAGTCCACAATAAAGATTATGGGCCTGATATCGAGCGGCAGCAGGTAGCGCTTCTAAAGCGTATAGCTGTCGCTGCTGAATACTAACTCTGGATATTCAATGCCAGGCCACATCCGACCACCATGACTGAATATCCAGGTCGCTGCACAGCCCGGAAACTAACTGGTCACCAGTGATATTGAGCTGCTACCCGGTTAGCTCCCATGGGTAAAGTTAGACCAGCCTTTGCCACCCTAACTTCACCTGCAGATCGCTAACTGGGCAGCGGCGATATTGAGTCGCTACCTGGTTAGCTTCTGTGGGTAAAGTTAGGCCAGCCTTTGTCATGCCTAACTTTACCCATGGGTTGCTCACCGGGCAGTGGCTCAATATTGCTACTGCCCGGTTAGCCATAGGTGCTGCCTCGTCTCCACCCTGGAACGCCTATGACACGCCCCAATGATAACCACATAGCATCGGGACATGTGGATATCCAGCAGCACTAACCATGTCAGTGCCGCTGAAGATGGCATTAAACAGCATTTATACAGTTTGTAGGTCTGCCTCTCTTAAAATACTAGATGGGATAACATTTATATTATTATTCAATTATTAAAGGATTAAAATTGATGAAGGCTTCTTCATGGAAATGTTTTAATTTATTTTTATTTTATTCATTTGACTATTTTTCTATATCGCTTTTCTTCAGGTCAAAGCTGTTTACAAGAAACAAAACAGTTTTACACAAAACAAGGAACTGAAAATGTGCTAACATAGGATGTATAAGTTATTCATATTCTTCATCTGGAAAAGAGGGAGCGCAAAACAATGCCAGATTACGAACTTCTTAACAATAGAAGATTGAGCATAGCTAACTGTTGGTGGGGTGTGAGATTTATGCTATGTGCTCCATGAATAGATGGATTTTTAGTGCCTTGCAGAATGCTATAATTCAGATATGTTTCTGGTCTTCTTAGGCTGCGCATTCCATAGTCCTGGAGCATAAAGGGAGAATGAGTAGTTGCAGGCATATCGATTGATTTTTGTTCTTTCAATTGGTATCATTAACATACTTTGTGTGCTTGTGTCTTCTCGCCCTTTTGCTCTGTGTCATGTGTAACACAGCGTGTTTAGGTAAGTGGATGAGTTATGCATAATTTTGAATATCAGTAGCAGGATTTTGTATTTAATTTGACTTGCCATTAGGGGCCAGTGCAGTTGTTTCAATATTGGCATAATGTTCTCAAATCTTATTTATTTAACTTTTTTTTTTTTATATACCGTTTTTCTGCAATTCAAAATGGTTTACAATGAACAATTTGTAACAGTGTATTTGCGACTGTTTTACAAGGAACAACAACAGTTTGAACAATGGTAGAACATTTACAATAGAACTATTTACATTAATTGGGGGATAGAGGGTGGAGAGGGGAGGAGGGGAAAAGAAGGGGTTCTGTTTTGATTAGCTTGAATGGGGTTTAATTTTGATTAGGATTGGAGTTTATGGGGGGCAGGGTAAAGTATTCAGTAAAGAAGAAGGTTTTAAGCTTTTTGCGGAATTTCGAATGGTCATTGCAGCCTCTTAGGCCAGGGAGGAAGGCATTACATATAGAGGGGGCATAGAGGGAGAAGTCTCAATTACATGTGGATTGTGTGCACTTTTTTTTTTGTGGTGGAATGTTTAAAATGTTTGTTGTGCTTGATCTACATGGTCTGGTGGAGTTTAGTTTTGAAAGGATCGAGTAGGCAGGGGCGAATTCATTGTGTAGAACTTTGTGAATTAAGGTAATGGTTTTAAATTTCATCCTAGCTTGTATAGGGAGCCAGTGGAGATCTTTAAGGATTGGGGGTGATGTGTTCTCATTTAGGTGAGCTTGTTATTAGGCACGCAAGTGTGTTCTGCGCCATCTGGAGGGGGTGTAGGATGTGTTTTGGGAGACCATGTACCATGGTATATAAGGATACAATAGTCAAGGGTTGAGGTTGTTAAGGCCTGGCAGACAGTTCAGAAGGAGTCTGGGTTTAGGAAGGGATGGAGGTTCCTTAGGGTTCGTATTTTGAAGTAAATGGAATTAGTTGTTCTTTTTATCTGCTCATGAAAGGTGAGGTTTTGGTCTATTATTAGGCCTAGGTATTTGACTTCAGTCTTTACTGTGATGGTGTAATCTCCAAGGACAATAGACGACAGGGGAACAAAGGATGGGTTGGAGGAGATGCGGATGGCTTCTGTTTTAGTTTAGTTAATTATAAGGTTGTGTTGGTGGAGCCATTGTCTTATCTTAGAGAAGCAATTGCTGATGTTGGTGAGGTTTGGCTTGGAGATGTTAAAGGGGGTAAAGAACATTATATCATTGGCATACAGTTGATATTGTATATGGTATTCTTGGAAAATTTTGTATATGGTTTGAAGAAAGATGTTAAAGAGGAATGCTGAGAGGCTGGAGCCTTGGGGGACTCCTTGAGAGAGTGTGAATGGTTGGGAGGTTTTTATCGCCAATTTGTACCTGCTTTTGTTCTGTTTTCAAGGTATGAAGAGAACCAGTTTAGTGCTATGTCTCTAAGGCCTATGTCGTAGTGTCTGTTGAGGAGCTATCTGTAGGGGAGGGAGTCAAAAGCTGAGGAGATGTCAAGGAAGATTAGTATGCATCCTTGGTTGAGAGATTGGGTGTATGTTGTTACTGAGTCGAGGAGGGAAGTGATCAGGGTTCCTACACCATGATTCCTTTTGAAACCATGTTGGACGAGGTCAAGAGGAGAGTGGTCATCAATGTAGTTCTGCAGCTGGTTTTGTACAATTTTCTCAGTCATTTTAGCTAGTAGTGGGATACTTGAGATCGGTCTGTAAGATGCTGGCGATGTGGGGTCCAGTTTGTTCCCTTTTAAGATGGGACGAATGGAGCTGTTTTTCAGGGGCACAGGCATGATTCATTTTAAGGGAGGTTGTAACCATGGATTGAATGAAGGGGCTTAGTGTTTCCTTTGTACTTTTAATCCATGTGACTGGGCATGGGTCGAGGGCAGAGGTGGTGGTGTTAAGGTTTTTAATGACATTTATTATGTTTTCAAGAGATGGAGGGTCAAACTGATTCCAAGTTGTTGTGGGGGTTTTCTTGGAGATTTGGGCATCTGTATGGGTACTGGTTTTGGATGAGGGTGAAGCGTATTTAGAGCAGAAATGGTCTGCTATGGTTTGTGGAGAAATTTTATCTTCCATATCTTGATTTGGTGTTTCTTTTAATATGGCTTTGGCAATGGAGAATAGTTCCCTATGTTTATTTATGGATCATAGGATTATATTCTCATTATATTGTCTTTTCCGCTTTAGTGTTTCATTGCAGTAGGTGTGGAGCTTTTCAGAGTAGGAGGTGAGGCTAGAAGGGTTGTGTAGACGATGCCAGCAGCGTTCAAGCTGTCGGAGTTCAGTTTTTAAATCATGTAGTGATGTAGAGAACCAAGGAGCTCTTTTGCGGTGTTTCAGTGTGGGTGGTTTGGGGGGTACTTGTGCCGCTGTGGTCAGGATCTTATTCCATCTGTTGATTTGGGAGTCTAAGTTAACCTCGTTGTCAGGTGTCGATTCTAGTTGGGGAGTTACTTGTTTAAGAAATAGGCTGATGTCAAATTGTCTGAATTTACAGGTCTGTGGAAGGTGAGGAAGGAAAGGTATTTTTCTGGTGATGAGAGGGAAGAGAGAATAGTATCAGTGAGTGGTCTGACCATGGGACAGGGTAAATGGTTTGTGGTATATGTGAGTTGGTCATAATATTGTGTGGTATGAATATCAGGTCCAAGGTGTTGCCCTTGTTGTGGGTAGGTGAGTTGAGGATCTGGGTGACGTGTAAGGTTTCCATGGCTTCTAAGAAGGAAGCGGCCTGTTTTTGTGAGGTTGGAGAGATTGAAATCGCCTAGGATGATGAGATGGTGTGTAGTGGTTTGTGAGTGCAAAATGATTTGAGTAATAAAGAGAAGTCAAAGCTATCAGATTGAGGTGCTCTGTATAGTAGGCATATGGAGAGTGAGTTGTTGGATAATTTACGAATAAATCTTGATGCTCATTGGAAGATACGGGCTGCTGTATGTTGTGCCATTTGCAAAAGATGGAGAGTACATTTTGGTAGTCCACAATATATAATGTTGCCATAGTCAAAATGTGGGAAGACTATCACATGAAATACTGAATGAAAATCATGTGGTTCAAGTAATGGACATAGGTGCTGCAGGGTTCGCATTTTGTGGCATTCTGTCTTGGTGGTTTTCTTGATATGTGTGTTTAGGTTTAATCTTTGGTCTAGAGTTATTCCTAAGTATCTAACTTCGGTTTTTACTTCTAGCTCAATTGCATTAATTCGTAGCATTGTTGGTGGGATGAATGTTTCATCTCTGGTGCTGTGTAGCACTTCCGTTTTTTTATAGTTTATTGATAGGCCATGATCTGTTAGCCAGTGAGAAATATCCTTGAAGCAGTCTGTTATTAATTATATAGTGCCTTGCAAAACTATTCACCTCCCTTTGTTTTTGTCCTGTTTTGTCGCATTACTTCCAACCTGGAATGAAAATGGAGATTCATTTGGATGTTAGGTAATGGACCTAACAATATAGTCCAAATTAGTGTAGTGACATGACAATAACATACCTTGTATAAATTTAAAAAAACACAAGTAAAAACTGAAAAGTCGTGAGTGCATATGTATTCATCCCTTTTGCAATGAAACCCCTAAATAAGATCTAATCAATTAACCTCAGAAGTCACTTAATTAGTTGATTAGGGTCCACCTGTATGCAATTAGTGTTACATGATCTGTCACATGATGCCTGTATAACTAACTATACCTGTTTTGAAAGGCCCCTGACTCTGCAACACCACTAAGCAAGCAACCTGAAGACCAAGGAGCACTCCAAACAGGTCTGAGACAAAGTTGTGGAGAAGTATAGATCAGGGTCGGGTTATAAAAAAATATCCCAAATTCTGAATATCCCATGGAGCACCATTAAATCCATTATAACAAAATAGAAAGAATATGGCACCACTACAAACCTGACAAGAGAAGGCCGCCCACCAAAACTCACAGACCGGGCAAGGAGGGCATTAATCAGAGATGCTACAAAGACACCAAGGACAACATTGAAGGAGCTGCAAAGATCCACAGCAGAGATGGTCGTATCTGTTCATAGGACCACTTTAAGCCATACACGCCACAGAGTGGGGCTTTATGGAAGAATGGCCAGAAAAAAAGCCATGCTTAAAGAAAGAAACATAGAAATATGACAACAGAAAAAGATCACATGGCCTATCTAATCTGTCCTTCCATATCAACAACTATAACAGTTCCCTTTTTACCTTTAGAGATCCTCTGTGTTTGTCGCATGCTTTTTTGAATTCAGTTACTGTCCTCATCTCTACCACCTCCACTGGGAGACTATTCCACGGATCCACTACTCTTTCCGTAAAGAAAGCATAGTTACTCACCTGTAACAGGTGATCTCCGGGAACAGCAGGAATTTAGTCCTCACATATGGGTATCGTCGGTACCGACGGAGCCTGCGCGGGAACGCTCCCCAGCATCCAATTAGAAAGCTTTTGGGAGCATCCCACAGCGCCTGCGTGCTGCCTTCCCGCCTTTCCCAACTACCTCTCTCCAGTTGAGTTTTAAAGCTGAGACAAAGAGAAAGAGAGGGAAAGGAAAGAGATAGACAGAGACATACAACTCCTAGGGGAGGTGGGTGGGTTGTGAGGACTAAATTCCTGCTGTTCCCG
The DNA here is from genome assembly GCA_033557465.1 of Ichthyophis bannanicus. Classification (NCBI taxonomy): domain Eukaryota; kingdom Metazoa; phylum Chordata; class Amphibia; order Gymnophiona; family Ichthyophiidae; genus Ichthyophis; species Ichthyophis bannanicus. The sequence continues at coordinate 555,832,596 of CM066033.1, forward strand.
GAGATCACCTGTTACAGGTGAGTAACTATGCTATCTCCAGGAACAAGCAGGAATGTAGTCATCACATATGGGGACTCCCTAACTTTAGGTGCCAAGTAGAGACCCCAGAAGTTGTGTGTCCCTGACCAGGGCTCCACTTCCCCCCATGGATCTCTGGCATCCTACCAGGGATGGTGGGTAGGAGTTGATTAGGTATGGAACAGGTGTTGGAGAACAGCCTGACCAAACAAGGCATCCCGGCGGAAGTCCTTGTCCAAGCAGTAATGGGCTGTGAAGGTATGAACCGAGGCCCAAGTGGCTGCTCGACAGATGTCATCGATAGACAGAGTGCAGATGAGCCATTGAGGCTGCCATGCCTCTCATATTGTGAGCTGTGACATGGCCCTCCAGAGAAAGGTTCTTACTCTGATAGACGAAGGAAATACACTGAGCAATTCAGTTAGACAGTGTTCTCTTGGAGACTGGAAGTCCCAAATGAGAAGGATCAAAAGCAACAAAGAGTTGAGAGGACTTTCTATGTTGCTGTGTTCTTTGTAAGTAAAAGGCTAAAGCTCTTTTACAGTCCAAGGTATGAAGATTCCTCTCTGCATTTGATGCATGAGGCCTTGGAAAAAACACAGGTAGGTAGACCGCTTGGTTCAGATGAAAAGGCGAGACCACCTTTGGCATAAAGTGTGGATGAGTCCCAAGGACTACCTTGTCATGATGGAACCTTGCATAAGGTGGATCAGCTACTAGCGCTTGCAACTCACTAATGTGGTGTGCCGATGTGATTACAATGAGAAAGATAACGTTCCAAGAAACGAATTTCAAGGAGGTAGTAGCTAAAGGTTCAAAAGGTGGCTTCATGAGCTGCCCAAGAACCAGATTTAAGTCCCATGCCACCGGTGGTGGTCTAATGGGAGGCTTAGTTAAAAGAAGGCCTCTCATAAATCTTGCTATAAGAGGATGAGAGGAAATAGGTTGTCCATTTAGAGGCTTAAAGGAAGCTGCAATAGCACTCAAATGGACTCTTACTGAATTAGTCTTAAGACCTGCATTGGATAAATGAAGGAGATACTCCAGCAATGATTCCAGAGGTATCGCAAGGGGGTTAAGATCCTTTTGCGAACACCATATGGTAAACCTTTTCCACTTGAAAGCATAAGAGCGTCTTGTGGAAGGTTTCCTGGAAGCAAGAAGAATATATTTTACTTGCTGAGGGATATTAAGATCATGGAGATCTAGGTCTTCAGCAACCAAGCCCTGAGATGCAGAGACTGGGGATTGGGATGCCATAACATTCCGTCCTCCTGAGATAGGAGATCTGGAGTAGACCCTAACTCCAGGGAGGGAGCTTGAGAGAGATGTAGAAGCAGAGGGTACCACACTTGCCGTGGCCAATGTGGAGCTATGAGAATCATATGGCCTCTGTCTCTCTGAAGCTTGAACAGGGTTTTGGGAATTAGGGGAATGGGTGGAAAGGCATACAGGAAGTCTTGACCCCAGTAAAGGAGGAAAGCATCCCTGGCCTGAGCCCCCTGAGCTGGAATTCTGGAACAGAACCGAGGAAGTCTGGCATTCCATGAACTTGCAAAGCGGTCTATTTCCGGGGTTCCCCAAAATTGAAATATCCTGGTCACCTAGGTCTGCATGCAGAGACCACTCATGTGGAAGCAGAACTCGACTGAGTCTGTCTGCCCAAGAGTTTTGAATGCCTGGAAGATACACTGCCAGAAGATGAATCTGATGCTCTCTGGCGAGGGCCCATAGTCGCAAAGCTTCGTTGCAAAGCGCCAGAGAGCCTGTTCCCCCCTGCTTGTTCACAGAGAACATGGCTACTTGATTGTCCGTATGAATGAGGACCGTCTTGTAGCTGAGCAGGGTGTGGAACACTCGCAGAGCAAGGAAGATTGCTCTGAGCTCCAAGAGACTGATATGTAGATAACTCTCCTGTGGAGACCAGGTGCCATGGGTGGAGAGGTCTTGCAGATGAGCTCCCCAACCCATTGGAGAAGCATCTGTTGTGAGAGTTGCTTGGGGTAAGGGTTGTTGAAAAGGGGACCCCAGCAACAGGTTTTGAGTGGACTTCCACCACTGGAGGGGCAAAATAAGGCGACTTGTGTTTGCTATTTTGCCTGACAGGCATCCTGATGCCTGGGTCCATTGGGTGGATAAAGTACACTGAGCTGCCCTCATATGGCGGCAAGCATAGGGAACCACATGCACGGTGGATGCCATGTGGCCTAGTAGTTTTAACATTTCTCAAGCAGTTAGATGAGGCTTTAGCACTGCTTGAGAAGCTAACTGCACCAAGCGAAGGCAACGGGCCTGGGGGAGATAGGCCCTTGCCTTTGTGGCATCCAGGAAAGCTCCTATGAACTCTAAAGACTGAGTGGGAGTTAGACTAGATTTTGGGATGTTTATTACCAGCCCTAAATACTGAAGGATACGCATTGTAAAGGATAGAGAAGTCCTGGCCTCTGACTCTGTTGGGCTTGAATGAGCCAGTCGTCTAAGTAGGGGAAGACTAATATCCCTAGAGTGCGGAGAAATGCTGCTACAACAGCCATGCATTTTGTGAACACCCTTGGTGCTGAGGCCAAGCCAAAAGGAAGCACCCTGTATTGGTAGTACTTTCCCTGAAAAAGGAACTGAAGGAACCTTCTGTGAGTTGGATGGATGAGAACATGGGTGTATGCATCCTTGAGATCTAGAGAACAAAGCCAATCCTAACTCTGAAGGTATGGCAGCAGAGATCCGAGAGAAATCATTTTGAATTTCTCCTTGACAAGGAATTTGTTCAATTCTCTGAGGTCTAAGATAGGTCTTTAACCCCCTGTTTTCTTTGGAATAAGAAAATAAGGGGAATAGAGCCCTGTACCCTGTTGATGAAGGGGTACTTCTTCTATTGCCCCTTGGGCAAGAAGGATAGCGACCTCCTGACCAAATAGGTTGATGAGAGAGGTAGGAGAATTGAACTGCTTTACTATTGTGTGAGGGGGCATGCTTGAAAAATGAAGCTTGTACCCCTCCTTTATGATGGAGAGTGTCCAATGCTCTGCTGTTATTTGCCCCCATCTGGGGGTAAAATGACATAACCTTCCTGGAATGGTGGAAGGTTCTGGTCCCCCGAGAACCAGGAAGGCTAAGTTCTCTAGATGAGAGTCAAAGGCCCTTTGGAGGCTGAGCCTGCTGAGGCCTAGCAGTCTTTACTTTCTTCTGTTTGGGTGGTTGCTGACCTTTCCTGGCAAGCTGACCTGCAGAACATCCCTGCTGAACATAAGCAGGATAAAATTTTTTCTTTTTAGAAAAGAATGGTTTCTTGAACAATTTTCTTCTAGCAGGATCAGCAGTGGACTTGGATAATCTATCCAAGGTGGAATTTTCAGCATCCATTTCATTGGCCTTTTCTTGCCAATCTTTACCAAACAGGTTCTCACCAGTACAAGGGATATTTCCCAATCTGTCTTGTACCCAGAGCTCTAAATCAGATGCCTGGAGCCAAGCAATTCTACGTGCACTTATGGCCATAGCCGAGGTTCTGCTTATGCACTCAAAGCAGTCAAAGGCTGCACGGTTGGAAAATTTAGAAACATTTTGGGCATGTTTGACCAAAGTGAGAAAAGCCTGTCTTTTATCCTCAGGAAGAAAAGGACTTAAAGCCTCTAAATCATCTGTGACCTCCTTCAGGTACATTCCCATGTAGAGACTATAGGAACTGATCCTGGCAGAAAGCATGGAAGCTTGGAAGACCCGACGTCCAAAAGCATCCAAGGTTCTGCACTCACGATCCTTCTCATAGCTGACTCCACTACAATAGAGTGGTGAGGAAGCTGAGTCTTATGGAACCCAGGACAAGGAGGGACTCGATACATAGTATCCAGTCTACGAGAATGAGGAGAGGTGGTAAGAGGTGTTTCCCACATCCTTAACATGAGATCATATAAAATCTCATGAATGGGCAAGGTAGCTGCCTCCTTAGGAGTTTTAGGCTATTGTAGAATTTCCAACTCCTTGGCCCTTGGCTCTGTTTCAGGGGCCACAGTAATGGACAGGCCCCGAGCCACCTCCCTGTTAAAATCCTGGAAGGAAATATCCTCTGGAGGAGACATCCTGCGTTTAGGGGAGGAGGGCTCCTCTGGGAGAAGCATCGCTGCATCGACAGAACTGTCAGAATCCTCAGATTCTTCTGAGGACTCGAAGTATCGCCTGTCCAGATGCTCTTGAACAGCCCGATACCCGTACCGACCAAAATCGGTACCGGGAGTAACTGGTACCAGGGTATCGGTACCGGAGGTCATCGGATGACTGGGTACCGGCAAAGCAGACACCGATGCCGATACCGGTGGAATTGTCTGTCGCGGTTCCGAGGGCGTCGATGCTGCAAGGAAAGCCGCCAGACTGCGTTCCATAGCAGGAACTCTCTGGTCTATCGACGCTGCCTATGCCTGGATGTCGGTACCGAAGGAGGCCGCTGGTACCCCAGAGCATGGCACCAGTAGTTCTGCCGAGGTCGAGGCCTCGTGAACATCCTGGAACCCCGATAATGCTTTGGAAGCCGAAGCCTCCTGTCGGGGTAATTTTGCCGGTGCAGAATCCTCGAGGGCAACGCCAGAGGCAATTCGATGCTTAGAAGGAGATCTACCCTTTGAGGACTGGCTGCTTGTTGCTGGATTTATGTTTAGTTACCTGAGATCCACGGGAGGAAGAAGCAGCCCTGGAAGACGTCGATGCCACCGAAGCTGCATCAGAGGGAAACAGGGTACTGAGCTTAGCAGCTCGGTTCTGCCGACCTCTTTTAGACATCATGGCGCAGGACATACAATCCGTGATGGAGTGGTCAGGACCTAAACGTTTTAGACACCATTCATGGGTGTCGGTGACGGAAATGCTACTGCCACACTTGGTGCACTTTTTGAAACCTGAGGCAGGTTTCTCCATGGTAAGGAAAAGTCTTTGGGCCTAAGACACAAAAAGGCGCGTGCACCTGAAGAAAAAGAAAAAAGAGAATATATATATATTTTTTTACAGAAATAAGAGGAGAAAAAAAAAACGGCAGTACCGGAAGGCAGACGCGACCACAAAAAAGAAAGAAATAAAAAAGAATTCTTCTGCGGTGACAGGAACACGACCTGCTGGCTCCGCGGAAAAAGAAGAACTGGAGAGAGGCAATTGGGAAAGGCGGGAAGGCAGCACGTAGGCGCTGTGGGACGCTCCCAAAAGCTTTCTAATTGGATGCTGGGGAGCGTTCCCGCACAGGCTCCATCAATACCGACGATACCCATATGTGATGACTACATTCCTGCTTGTTCCTGGAGATATATTTCCGCATATCACTCCTGAATCTATCTCCCTTCACCCTCATCCCATATCCTCTCGTAGCAGAACTTGCTTTCAATTGAAAGAGGCTCTCTCCCTGAACATTTATGCCACGGAGGTATTTGAACATCTCAATCATATCACCTCTATCCCGCCTTTCCTCTAAGGTGTACATATTAAGATCCTTAAGTCTGTCCTCATATGCTTTATAATGAAGACCACTAATCATTTTAGTAGCCACCCTCTGCACCAACTCCATCCTGTTCACATCCTTTTGAAGGTGCTGTCTCCAGAATTGCACACTATACTCCAAATGAGGTTGAACCAAAGACTTATACAGAGGCATTATCACCTCCTTTTTTCTGCTAGCCATTCCTCTCCGTATGCACCCAAGCATCCTTCTAGCTTTTGCTGTCGCCTTTTCTACGTGTTTAGCTACTTTAGGGTCATCAGACACAACCACGCCTAGGTCCCGCTCTTCTTTAGTGGACAAAAGTACTTCAGCCCCTATACTATATTGCTCCCTTGGATTGCTGCAGCCCAAATGCATGACCTTACATTTTTTAACATTAAAAAGAAATAAGAAAACTTTCATTGGGTTCCAGCCTCGAATTGGAATGTTACAAGATGCTCAAGGTTCTATGTTGAATGATGCTAAGAAAATCAAGCAAAGGTGGAAGGAATATACAGAGTTTTTATATGATAAAGATCAAGTGGACCAACAGCTGTTTCAACCTGTACCTTATGATCGGGAACCATTGGTGATGAAAGAAGAAGTTGAAGCAGCATTGAAAGCCTTATCGAAGAACAAAGCACCAAGCATTGATAGCATTCCCATAGAAGTATTACAGCAATCTGATGCAGCTGTTACCGTACTTACAAGGCTCTGCCAAGAAATATGGAAGACAACATCAATGGCCAACTGACTGGAAAAGATCTGTGTTTATACCAATACTAAAGAAAGGTGATCCAACTGACTGTGGAAATTATCGCACATTCGCTCTGATCTCACATGCCAGCAAGATTCTACTGAAGATTATTCAAAAGAGACTACAACCATACCTGGAACAAGAACTCCCTGAAGTGCAAGCAGGGTTCAGGAACGGGCGAGGAACGAGAGACATCATTGCGGATGTGAGATGGATCCTTGAAAAGACTAAAGAATACCAAAAGGATATCTATTTGTGCTTTATCGACTATAGCAAGGCTTTTGACTGTGTAAACCATGAGAAACTCTGGGCCACATTAAGAAGCATGGGTATACCAGAACACCTGATCGTACTCTTGCACAATCTGTACTGTGATGGCGAAGACAGCCAAGCCCCTATGGAAGTGGAAAAAGTACAGGCAATTTCCCCTAGGCAGAGGGAAAAGAAAAAAAATGCTCAGTTTAAAAGTGCAGCTAAGGTTGAAAAAAATAACCTGTCAAAAGTTGTTGACCAAAAGCCACGCCCCAGCTCCATAGCAACTGAGGGTGGTGATGCAGCACAGCTGGGGGCGGGGTGGAAAGATACCGGCCAGTCACATGGTTATAAGCCCCAGAGAACAGAGAGAGAGAGACACACAGGATCAGAAAGATTCTCAAGCTTCCCGGGAGAGGAAGGGAGATTAGCAAGGATCCAAAGAGAGGCAAGGAGATTGCCAGGACACGAGAGGAGGAGAGCTGACTCTGTTTCAGAGGAGGAGTCTGCAAGGGAGCCTTACTCAGGACACGAGGTTCATGTTCCTAGGAGGAAGAGAGACGAGAAGGCTGCTTTAACCCAGAGACAGCATGGCCAGGGAAAGAGCAAGGAACCCCTGCTAAGGAAACTCCCAAAAGGTAATGCTGATAAAGCTATTAGCCAGAGGTCTCAGGAAGAGTTCCCAGACTTCCAGCTCCCAGAGTTTAACCAGAAGCAAGGTTACAGAAAGCCTCTCAGCAAGGAAGGGTTAAATGTTTTGAAACTGGTTCAGCGTATGCTGAGAGACCAGGAGGTAATTAACAGGGAGAAGAATTCTGTGTACCGAGGGAAAGCACAGCTGCTTGTGGATGACGTCACAGAACACTCTTGCTCAGACTGCGAATCTATGGATATCGGGGAAAACATTCTTTTAAGTGAGCTGGAGGAGCCAATGGAATGTGAGTTATCCCAGATAGTAAAATAATAGTGTGTAAAGATATGTGTTGAAGAAAAACTCCATTTCTTTGCTATGCCTGATGTGTTACAGAGCTGACAAGTTTTAATTAGTATGCTTGCTGCCGTGAATGAGACTTGATCAGGAGTGCTGTTAGAAGTCTCAATACAACTAATTAAAACCAGTAAACGCTCTGAAACAAAGGAGAAAAGTTTAACTGCTGATCTTGTTTGCATTGAAGAATTCAATGAACAGTTTTGTTTGAAGCATTGTGAAGAAAAGCTTTATACTGAATGGAAAGTTTTGTTTGCTGAAGTAAGCAATTAGTTTTTTTTCTTACCTGAGTTTCCTGTGAATAAGTGTACCCGTGTTATACCAAGCTTCCTTTTTGAAGTTCCCGCTACTAAGGGAGGCTAAATAAAAATATTCCTGCGTTTGCTTTCAAACCTCGGCTCAGCTTTTGCTTTACAACTACACATGCTCTGAACACTACAACTCCCAGAAGCCTTTGCTTTGGAAGTTACTTGAAAGTAACATTCGCTCCCCCTTCACCTCGTCAGGCAGCCGCCTAGGCGGGGGAAGGGCGCGACAGGTGGCGTAGTATTAAGGATCAAGCCTTGGTCACGTGGTCCCAAAAACACCGGATTTACAAGAAAAAAGAAAAGAGGAAAAGTGTTTTTTTTCTCTGGGCTGTGATACAAGCTGCTGCTGAAGGAGGACTGGATCAACAGCTGAGGATCGGAGTGGAGCAGTTCCGGAGGCCGTTCCTGTTGACTGATAAGCCTGAGTCTACACCGGCTTAAGGTAATAGGTATTCATAAGGGAATACAAAAGGATACCAGAGCCGGGTGGGACTGCAGCAGTACAGCAGGGTCAAAGGAGAGAGGGCCTATACATTTGAAGGGCCGCACTTGGTGTTCTTTCTCTGTTTTCTCTCGTTTCAGCTACTACCCAGCATGGAGCAGACGGCGCTGCTGAAATGCATAGCGGACCAGTTCCAGAAACAACAGGAAATGTCAGCACGGACACTGGACCAGATAGCAGCCCTGCTCCAGGCACAGCAGAAACCCTTGTTAGAGAAGATGGACGGTTGGCTGGGCCTGCAGAAACCGACAGCGGAGACATCAAGGACAGTACCAGGTTACTTGGGTGATATCCCAGGGTTGGGCATATATGGTACTGGGACATTTTCCTTTGGACAGTTAACCAAAGAGGACAATGTGGATGATTTTCTCGCCGCATTTGAGAGAGTAGCCTTGTTATCAGGCTGGGATGAGAAGCAGTGGGCCATACGCCTTGCCGCTTCATTAACTGGGGAAGCGCTAGCGGCGTATAGAGCCATGCCCGTAGAGTTAGCTACGGATTACAAAGAAGTGCAAAAGGTGATAAGAGACCGCCTAGGGCTAAGTCCCATGGTCTACCGCCGCCTTTTGAGAAGCGTCAGGTTAAAGCCCGGTGAAACACCGCGTGCGCTGTGCCAACGCATTAAGGGGTTAGCGGTAAAATGGCTAACGCCCGAGACACAGACAAAAGAGTCTTTATTGGATAGTGTCATATTGGAGCAGTTTATGGACGCTGTTCCACGAGAGATGAGGTCCTTCCTGATCCTACAAGACTGCAGGACCACAGAGGCAGCGACCGCACTGGCTGAGCGTTACCTGGAGGCCAGTGTGGCGAGCCCAGTTAAAGTAGGTGGTCTGTCCTCCGCAGTAAATGTAGCATCAGAAAGGAAGGAAAAACATGTATGGAAAGAAGGTGTGAAAACAATGTCCTTGGCTAAACCTGATTATGTAACCAGGAAATGTTTTGCATGTGGAGAAGAAGGCCATATGAAAAGAAACTGCCGAGCTAGGACAGCATTGATGACCTCCCACTCTGAAGAGAGCGGAGAGGGTTTTCTCCTAGAGGTAGAGGGTGTACCTGTGGAGGCTTTATTGGACTCCGGAGCGGACCAGTCAATGATTTCGAGGAAGCTTTGGAGAGAAATAGCATGCCGGACTGGTCTGACTCTCGAGCCTCAAGAAAGGTCCATAAAGATAAGGTGCATTCATGGGGCAGCCTCATCGTACCCCATTTATACTGTGTCTGTAAAAGGCTTAGGGATAAAGCGCCAAATACCAGTTGCAGTAGTCCCCAGGCTCCCACAAGCGCTAGTCCTAGGAAGAGATTGGCCCCAGTTCAGGCGTGGGATGGCAGAGGGTCTTCAAAGCAAGGCAGGTAAAGCGTCCGCTTTAGCATCACCCAAAGCCAAGGAAAAAACCTCATCAGGGGCTTCACCTCATTTGGAGGGGGGGAGAGTACCCCAGGTAAAGGAGAGTGAGGGAGAGCAAGTCCCACCTATATGTATAGGGAGCACTAAGGCAAGGCCAGTCCCTCAACCATTATTTGGAACCCAGCAGCAACAGGCAAAAGGGGAGGTAGCTAGGAGGGAGGACACCCCTAAGAAATGCCCATTTGTTCTTAGGTTTTGTCGCACTACCCCCAATGCCAAAGTTCCTAAGCGGGCTACCCAGATGGCAGCGGGATTTGACTTATGTAGTGCCGAGGAGACAGTTGTTCCCCATCAGGGAAAGGCCTTAGTAGAGACGGGCATACAAGTGCGGCCACTTAACCCTCCATTGCCCATGTTCCCTGTAAGTATTAGTGTATGTGTCTCATATCCCCGCATGTTAAATGTATCCCCCAATTGTGTTGTGACCGCTTTGATTGAAGGATAAGGCGGTATACAAAAACTGTCTAAATAAATAAAATAAAATAAAAAATAAGTGCAAATACCCCCAGGTTGTTATGGGCGTATTGCACCCCGTTCGGGCATAGCCTGGAAGAATTTTATAGATGTAGGCGCCGGCGTAATCGATCCGGACTACCGAGGGACGATTAAGGTCCTACTCTTTAACTTTGCCAAGGAAGATTTCAGGATAAACATAGGGGATCGTATAGCCCAGATGATTTGTGAGCGGGTGGGTTTTCCGGCCCTGGAGGAGGCAACGGAATTAACTCCTACCACCAGGGGGACCGGAGGTTTTGGATCCACCGGTAAAACAGCGGTGAAAGGTTTAGCTGCTAGTTGTGAGGTGACTGAGGAGGAGGATCTTGGCCCGCAATTACCCGATTGCAAGGCAGATCCAGTCCCTAGGTTAGGGGAGGAACTTTCCTGGTCCCAGCAGCAGGAGATATTAGGGCTACTAAAGAAATATCCCGATGTGTTAACGCCTATTCCAGGTGAGACTAGACTCGTGGCTCACGAGATTGTTACCCTTCCAGGGGAGATAGTACGCCAGAGACCCTACCGGTTGCCTGAGGCAAAACGCCAAGAGGTAGTTTCCCAAGTGCAGGACATGATTAAGATGGGGATAATCGAAGAATCCCATAGCCCCTGGAACAGCCCCATAGTGCTGGTACCCAAGCCAGACGGGACAATGCGGTTTTGCATTGATTTCCGTAAGATGAATGCCATCTCCCGGTTTGACGCCTATCCCATGCCCAGGATAGAAGAGTTGCTGGACAGATTAGGCCAGGCGTCTTATCTGACTACCCTTGATATGACCAAGGGGTATTGGCAGATTCCCCTCACCAGGGAATCTCGCCCAAAGACCGCATTCAGTACCCCTATTGGTTTGTACCAGTTTCGTCGCATGCCTTTTGGATTGCATGGGCCCGCTGCGACTTGCCAGCGATTAGTTGATGTCATCCTTCGTCCTCATCAACAATACGCGACCGCGTATATGGACGATATAGTGATCCATAGCTCTCGCTGGGACGAGCACGTGGCACGCATTGAGGCGGTTTTAAAAGCCTTGCGTGGTGCGGGTATTACTTTAAACCCGGCCAAGTGTATGTTTGGGGGAAAGCAAGTAAAGTACTTAGGACATTTGGTAGGGAGGGGCACAGTAAAACCCCTGATAGAGAAGGTAGAGAGTGTTAGGACATTTCCTAGGCCCTTGACAAAAAGGCAACTCCGTGGGTTCCTGGGTTTAATCGGCTATTACCGCCGATTTATTCCCCATTTTGCTACCAAGAGCGCTGCCTTAACAGAGGGGCTGAAGAAAAATGCACCTAACCAGGTCAAATGGTCTGTGGAAGCAGAACAGGCTTTTGCTAGTCTGAAGGAAGAGCTATGTCAGGCACCCATATTAAGGGGGGTGGATTTTAGTAAATCCTTTATCGTACAGACAGACGCATCGGACACAGGGTTAGGCGCTGTGTTGTCCCAAAAATTTGAGGGAGAGGAACATCCGATTATGTTCCTCAGCAGAAAATTGACACCACCAGAGAGGAAATACTCGGTAGTGGAAAGGGAATGTCTGGCCATAAGGTGGGCGGTGGACGCCTTGCGTTTTTATCTGACTGGCCGTAAGTTTTAAGTAACGGATCATGCCCCGTTACGCTGGCTAAATCAGATGAAGGATCATAATCCCCGTCTTACCCGTTGGTACATGGCCTTACAGGCGTACGACTTCCATATAGAGCATAGGGCTGGGAAGTTACACACCAACGCTGACGCCCTTAGCCGTATTACGTGCTGTGCGGAAGAAAAAGCGCCAGCCCGTAATATCTTAAGTGGGGGGATATGTGATGGCGAAGACAGCCAAGCCCCTATGGAAGTGGAAAAAGTACAGGCAATTTCCCCTAGGCAGAGGGAAAAGGAAAAAAATGCTCAGTTTAAAAGTGCAGCTAAGGTTGAAAAAAAGAACCTGTCAAAAGTTGTTGACCAAAAGCCACGCCCCAGCTCCATAGCAACTGAGGGTGGTGATGCAGCACAGCTGGGGGCGGGGTGGAAAGATACCGGCCAGTCAACATGGTTATAAGCCCCAGAGAACAGAGAGAGAGAGACACACAGGATCAGAAAGATTCTCAAGCTTCCCGGGAGAGGAAGGGAGATTAGCAAGGATCCAAAGAGAGGCAAGGAGATTGCCAGGACACGAGAGGAGGAGAGCTGACTCTGTTTCAGAGGAGGAGTCTGCAAGGGAGCCTTACTCAGGACACGAGGTTCATGTTCCTAGGAGGAAGAGAGACGAGAAGGCTGCTTTAACCCAGAGACAGCATGGCCAGGGAAAGAGCAAGGAACCCCTGCTAAGGAAACTCCCAAAAGGTAATGCTGATAAAGCTATTAGCCAGAGGTCTCAGGAAGAGTTCCCAGACTGCCAGCTCCCAGAGTTTAACCAGAAGCAAGGTTACAGAAAGCCTCTCAGCAAGGAAGGGTTAAATGTTTTGAAACTGGTTCAGCGTATGCTGAGAGACCAGGAGGTAATTAACAGGGAGAAGAATTCTGTGTACCGAGGGAAAGCACAGCTGCTTGTGGACGACGTCACAGAACACTCTTGCTCAGACTGCGAATCTATGGATATCGGGGAAAACATTCTTTTAAGTGAGCTGGAGGAGCCAATGGAATGTGAGTTATCCCAGATAGTAAAATAATAGTGTGTAAAGATATGTGTTGAAGAAAAACTCCATTTCTTTGCTATGCCTGATGTGTTACAGAGCTGACAAGTTTTAATTAGTATGCTTGCTGCCATGAATGAGACTTGATCAGGAGTGCTGTTAGAAGTCTCAATACAACTAATTAAAACCAGTAAAAGCTCTGAAACAAAGGAGAAAAGTTTAACTGCTGAACTTGTTTGCATTGAAGAATTCAATGAACGGTTTTGTTTGAAGCATTGTGAAGAAAAGCTTTATACTGAATGGAAAGTTTTGTTTGCTGAAGTAAGCAATTAGTTTTTTTTCTTACCTGAGTTTCCTGTGAATAAGTGTACCCGTGTTATACCAAGCTTCCTTTTTGAAGTTCCCGCTACTAAGGGAGGCTAAATAAAAATATTCCTGCGTTTGCTTTCAAACCTCGGCTCAGCTTTTGCTTTACAACTACACATGCTCTGAACACTACAACTCCCAGAAGCCTTTGCTTTGGAAGTTACTTGAAAGTAACATTCGCTCCCCCTTCACCTCGTCAGGCAGCCGCCTAGGCGGGGGAAGGGCGCGACAGTACATTGATCAAGACGCAACAGTTCGAATGGAACAAGGAGAAACAGAATGGTTTAAAATAAGCAAAGGTATAAGACAAGGCTGCATACTTTCCCCCTACCTGTTTAATTTATATGCAGAAGAAATCATCAGAGAAGCAGGATTGTATGAAGACAACAGAGGTGTGAAGATTGGTGGAAGACTCAACAACCTTCGCTATGCTGATACCACATTACTGGCTGAAAGTGAAGATGATCTGAAACATTTGCTTCTCACAATCAAAGAACATAGTCTCAAAATGGGCCTGCACCTTATTATAAAGAAGACAAATATCATGACAACTGGCATAATCAACAGGTTCATCGTTGAAGGAGAAGAAATTGAAATCGTGAACAACTTTAACCTACTTGGATCAACTATCAAAAAAGAAGCAACAAGCAGTCAAGAAATCAGACGACGCATTGTTCTTGGCAGAATGGCTATGAAAGACCGACATAAGATTCTCAAGAGCAGAGATGTCTCTCTCCATACAAAGATTCGACTTGTTCAAGCCATGGTATTTTCAATAACATCATATGGATGTGAAAGCTGGACAGTAAAAAAGATAGACAGGAAGAAAATTGATGCCTTTGAATTATGGTGCTGGCGGCGAATACTGTGTATACCATGGACTGCCCGAAGAACAAACCAGTTGGTATTAGAGGAGATCAAACCTAAGCTTTCTTTAGAAGCTCAGATGAGAAGACTTCGACTTTCATACTTTGGACACATCATGCGAAGAAAGAGATCATTAGAGAAAGACATCATGCTTGGCAAGACAGAAGGTCAACGCATAAGAGGAAGGACAGCAATGAGATGGATCGATACAATAACAGCAGCTACGGGTACCAGTCTGTCAACAATGAGCCGCCTGACTCAAGACTGAACACAATTTAGGATAGCTATCCAGAGGGTCGCCATGAGTCGACTCCGACTCGATGGCACTTAACAACAACAACAAAACTTTGGAGTCTGTACAACAGCATGTGGTGGACTCCCCAAACAAATGGAAAAAGGTGCTCTGGACAGATGAGACGAAAATTGAACTTTTTGGCCATCAAGGGAAATGCCATGTGTGGCGCAAAACCAACATTTCCCATTACCCCAAGAACACCATTCCTGCAGTGAAACATGGTGGTGGCAGTATCATGCTGTGGGGATGTTTTTCATCGGCAAGGACAGGAAAACTGGTCACGATTGAAGGAACAATGGAAAGCACTAAATACAGGGCAATTCTTGAGGAAAACTTGTTTCAGTCTGCCAGAGATTTGAGACTAGGATGAAGGTTCACCTTCCAGCAGGACAATGATCCTAAACATACTGCTAAAGCTACACTGGAGTGGTTTAAAGGGAAACATTTAAATGTCTTGGAATGGCCTAGTCAAAGCCCAGATCTCAATCAAACTGAGAATCTGTGACATGACTTAAAGATTGCTGTACACCAACGCAACCCATCTAACTTGAAGGAGTTGGAGCAGTTTTGCTTTGAGGAATGGGTGAAAATCCCAGTGGCTAGATGGGCTAAGCTAATAGAGACATTCTCCAAGAGATTTGCAGTTGTTATTGCAGCAAAAGGTGGCTCTACAAAGTATTGACTTTGGGGGAGGAATACCTATGCACACTCATGATTTCTGTTTTTTTTTTGTCTTACTTATTGTGTCACAATAAAAGATATTTTGCACCTTCAAAGTGGTAGGCATTTTGTGTAAATCACACGGTGCTAACCCCCAAACCTCCATTTTAATTATAGGTTGTAATGTGACAAAACAGGAGAAACACAGAGGGAATGAGTACTTTCACAAGGCACTGTATGTGATAGTGAATTTTGTGAGAATACATGATTGAGCATATAGTTGTATAAATATATTTTTTTTTTCTGAAAGCGGCACACCTGAATTATACAGAATTGCTGAAATTGTCAGGGTATGAATTTTCAGCTCAGGGCCTATTCAGCAGCTGTAGAGAAAAAATGGAGTAGCTATTTAATATTTAAAGACTCTTTCCAGTTACAGTTAATTCTCAATCCTCAGATGCTGAGGGCTGATGGATTCATATTATGTTAAGGAAGAAGAAATTAGACCTTACCTAATTGTCTTTCCTTGAGTTCTCTCTGGGCCAGTCCAGGACATTTGGGTGGTCAATCCGCTCCAGCAGCTGAGGACTGAATACTGAAAGTTTTCCTGACAGCTTACCCAGCTCCCCCTGGTGTCAGATAATCAGTCCTACTATAGCAAAGCAGTGAAAATGCATCCTAAGACTACAACCAAATAAAATGACAAAACCGTAACTACCGGACAAACACGCCCAAAGAACCAAACCGCCTTCCTGAAAAAAGGAAAAAAACAGTTTATGCTAGAACAATCAATTTCATAGAGTTCCCCCCTGCGGATAATATGACTGCTCATGTCTGTTGGTATTTATTGATTGAATAATGTGGTATTCTTTTTTTTTTTTTTTTTAAGAACCTGCATGTTCTAATAAAGGGACCACCAGAATCCCCTTCCAGTATGCTGATAACAACCGCAACACTCCCGCCGAGGACGCCGTTCTTACCAAGTCTCGCAGACATCCAGGGTGGGTCCTGGACTGGCCCAGAGAGAACTCAAGGAAAGACAATTAGCAGGTAAGGTCTAATTTCTTCTTCCTATTCGTCTCTCTGGGCCAGTCCAGGACATTTGGGAAGTACCAAAGCAGTACCTAAATCCGGGAGGGTCCTGCGAGTCCAGCCACCAGCATCGAGGCCCCCACTCTAGCATCATCCCTTGCCTGAACATCCAATCGGTAATGCTTCGCAAACGTATGCAGCGAAGACCACGTCGCTGCTCGACAAATATCAACCGGAGGAACCAAGGCATATTCCGCCCAAGATGCTGCTTGGCCCCTAGTTGAATGAGCCCCGAGCCCCACCGGAACCGGCTTGCCCTGTGACTCATATGCTGCACGTATCGCATGCTTCACCCAGCGAGCGATAGAAGCCTTAGTGGCTGCCTTACCCTTAGCCGACCCTCCAAAGAGAACAAATAACCAATCTGACTGACGAAACGACTCGGTTGCGCTGAGATAGCGACGCAACATGCGACCTACATCTAGCCGGCTAAGCAAACGATCAAACTTACTGTCTCCAAGCTTACCAAAGGTGGGAAGGGAAATGACCTGATTCACATGAAAAGAGGAGACCACCTTAGGTAGGAAAGATGGCACCGGCCGCAAAACCACCTTTTCCGCCGAGAAGTGAAGGTACGGTTCCCTGCATGAAAGAGCCTGCAGATCCGAAATTCGTCTAGCCGAACACAATGCCACCAAGAAGGCTGTTTTCCAAGATAATTCTCTAAGGTGCTCCGCCGAACAAGCTACAAATGGAGGCTCTGACAACGCTTCTAACACCAAGTTCAAATCCCAAGGAGGAACAACTGGTCTTACTGGAGGCCTAATGTTTCTTGCAGCGTGCAGGAAGCGTAGAACATCTGGATGTGAGGACAGCGAACTGCCCTGCACCCTTCCTCTGTAGCAAGTGAGAGCCGCCAGCTGAACCTTCAGCGTACTGAGAGCCAGCCCCTTCTGCAGTCCTCCTTGAAGGAAATCGAGGATGTCCGGCAGAGAGGCCCCCCATGGCTTTACTCGACGCTCGCTACACCATGCTTCAAAAATTCTCCACACTCTAATGTATGCAAATGAAGTAGAACGCCTCCTGGACTGCAACAGAGTGGTTATCACCGATCCCGAGTAGCCCTTGCGGCGCAACCGTTCCCTTTCAATAACCAAGCCGTAAGACAGAATTGATCCACCTGAGGCATGCACACCAGCCCTTGTCTCAACAGATTGAACCGAACCGGCAGCCTCCACGGAGGAGCCACGAGAAGCCTCATCAGATCGGCGTACCACGGCCGCCTGGGCCAATCTGGAGCCACTAGAATTACTGTGCCTCTGTGACGCGCCACTCTCTGGATGATCCTCCCTAATATCGGCCACGGAGGAAACACGTACAGAAGCTGATCTGTCGGCCACGGCTGAACCAGACCGTTGAGACCTTCCAACATGTGTTCCCGGCGCCTGCTGTAAAAGCGCGCTGCTTTGGCATTGAGCTGTGTAGCCATTAGGTCCATGACTGGTTGCCCCCAACACAGTGAAATCTTGTGAAATACCGCCCCGTCGAGTTCCCACTCCCCGGGGTCCAGGCGATGACGACTGAGAAAATCTGCTTGAATGTTGTCCTTTCCTGCCACATGCGCCGCCGAAATCGCCAAGAGATGAGCTTCTGCCCAATGAAACAACTGCTGACTTTCCTGTAGCAAGAGCGCACTGCCCATGCCGCCCTGCCTGTTTATGTACGACACAGTCACTTGATTGTCGGAAAAAACTCGAACCACTTTCCCTTCGAGCACTCCTACAAACTCCAGCAGCGCCAAGCGAACCGCCCGAAGCTCCAAGCGATTGATCGACCAACCGCTCTCTTCCGCCGACAACGTCCCCTGTGTTACTTGCGCCAAACAATGAGCTCCCCACCCGGAGAGACTCGCGTCCGTCGTGAGCAATACCCAATCCGGCAGATCCAGCAGAACCCCCGCCTGCAGATGAGCCGGAACCAACCACCACTGCAGACTGACACGCACCTCTTCTGGACAGACTAACTTCCGGGAGAGAGGGTGAACTTGCGGAGACCAAAGGGACAACAATGCCCTTTGCAGGGGCCGCATATGCGCTCTGGCCCACGGCACCAGATCTAAGGCTGCTACCATCGATCCCAACAACTGTAGATATCTCCAGGCCGTCGGAGCCCTGATGCGCAGGAATGCTGACACCTGCGCCAGAATCTTTTTCATTCTGTCCGGCGGAAGAAAAACTGAACCCACCTCCGTGTCGAAGAAAGCACCGAGATAGGTTAACTGCATGGTTGGGACCAAATGACTCTTCGCGCGGTTGATGACCCAGCCTAATTGCTCTAGAAAGTCCACTACCCGAGCAGTGGCTGCGAGAGACTGTCCGAGACGATGTCCGAATCAACCAGTCGTCCAGGTAGGGATGAACCTGAATCCCTTCCTTTCGGAGGGCAGCCGCCGCCACCACCATAATCTTGGTAAAAGTTCGTGGCGCTGTAGCGAGACTGAAGGGTAATGCTCGGAATTGAAAATGTCCCATGGGAACCGCGAAACGCAGGAACTTCTGATGCTCGCTTCTGATGGGGATGTGCAAGTACGCCTCCGGCAGATCTATGGAAGACAGTACTTCGCCCTGTCTCACCGACCGAATAATGTATCTTAAGTTTTCCATCCGGAAATGGGGCACTCGCAAACAGCGATTCACGTGTTTGAGATCCAGAATAGGTCGAAAAGAACCTTCCTTTTTGGGAACTACAAAATAAATCGAGTATCGACCTAAGCCGTACTGGTCTGCAGGCACGGGCACCACTGCCTGAAGATGCAACAAACGGGACAGGATCTCTTTGACTGCATCCCGTTTCGCCTGTGGACCACACGGAGAGAGGACAAAAGTTTCTGGTACAGGATGCGCAAATTCCAACGCATAGCCGTCTCTGATGATCTCCAGGACCCATTGGTCCGTAGTGATGCTGGCCCAGGTGGAGAAAAACTTCTGCAAACGAACTCCTACTGGAATCTCCACCTGGACCGGCCGCATTTCATTGTGGCTTCTTAGTGGAGTTCTGTTGGGCGGTAAAATAACCCCTATTGAACCCTCTGGCTCCTCGAAAGGACTGCCCTCTAGCCACAAAACGGCCCTGCTGATAAGGGGTGAAATGAGCCCCCCGGAACCTGCGAAAGTCCCTACCTTGACCTCTTTGCATGGAACCCATCTTTACCGTTCTCGGACGATACTCCGGCAGACGACCTCCTTTGGAGTCCCCCAAATCCTTAACTATCTTCTCTAACACCTCCCCGAGAGTAATTTTCCCTTATACGGAAGCTTACTGAGACGCGCCTTGGAAGATGCATCCGCTGCCCAATTCCTAAGCCAGAGGAAACGTCTAGCGGCAATCACGGAAGCCATCGACTTCGCCGATATGCGCACTAAATCATAAAAGGCATCTGCTAGATAAGCCGCCGCTGACTCTAGCTTAGCTACATCCGCTGAAGCATTCTCCACCTTATCTGGGATCTGCTCCCCCTGCAGCCAACGGATAGAGGCACGGGACACATAAGCCCCACAAATGGAAGCTTGCAGAGCTAAGGCACTGGAATCAAAAGCTTGCTTCAGCAGCGCCTCCAACCTACGATCCTGCACGTCTTTAAGTGCTGTGCCCCCTTCCACGGGAATAGTGGTCTTCTTAGTGACTGCTGAAACCAACGCATCCACCTTAGGCATACGCAATAAGTCCCGCTCATCCTGAGGAAGCCTCAGGGCACTCCCATTCCGACTCTATCATCTGTTTAATAACCCTATGCACTGGGAAACACTTTTGCTCTGACCGAAACCCCTGTAACAAGGGATCCTCAAGGGGTTCCTGTTGCACTACTGGAAGCACAATATTAAGAGCCGCCAGGGATTGAGAAATCAGAGCTCCCAGCTCTTCCTTACGGAAAACCCTAAACACATTGGGATCCTCGCCCGGACCCAATTCACCTTCTTCCAACTCTCCTGGCCAGGCATCAAGGCCTGACTCCGAGAGAAGCTCACCTTCCTCCAATCCTGGAGAAAAAGAACCATGTGCCACCGTAGCATCTAAGCCACTGTCCAAAGCCTTATCAGCCGAAGAGGCGCCTTCCCCTGGGTCTGACACCGCAGGGCCAACATTCTGGGATCCTAAGATACAGTCAGCTAGAGGACTGTGAGACAACTGCGCCCGTTTTAAAAGATAGGCCTTGTGCAGCGACAAAATAAAATCCGGAGAGAAAAAATCCCCCAGCGCTTCCTGCAATGAAGGCTGTTGCTTTGGTTCCTCAAGCGCTATAGCTTTATGCGATTTAGATTTTTTCTTCTGAGGCTTTAGTGGCACCGTGGGAGAAACGGCAGGCTCATTTAAAATGGCCGCCGTTCCCACTCTTTCGAAGGAGCTGTGAGACTGGGATAAAAAGTCTTCAGCAACCTTGTCTGCCATCGCCTAAGCGATTGAGGAAGGAACCAAGCCTAATACGTTCTGCAAAGGGAAAATGAAACGGAACAAAAGGAACCGCGGAGAACGAGAGACCCAGCTGCTCCCGCCGAAAGAACCCAAACAGGAACCTCGTTGCCAAAGTGAAAACCACAGAATCACCTCACAAATCAAACCCCGCGACGGCGAACTCCTAGAGAAAAAGAACAACTCCCTTCATCAACCGGAACTCCGTGAAAGAGGCTTACCTTCACAGGCCGACTGAAGCAAACTCCCCCACTGCTTTGCCGCTGCTAGCGGTAAGCCGGTGAAGGGCTCAACCCAGAGGAATGAAGAGGATCCTGGGGCTCCCAGGCCTGCTGTCACCCCGCCGGTCAGCGAATGCGCAGAGGGGAAGGCTCTACCCCTACGAGCCGGTAAGAGACACTGGCAGGGCAATCGGAGCTCCACAGATTTACTCCGTCGCTCCCGTCTGCAAGGTAATTAGTAATTGAAGTATCTTAAACTGCCCTGCTAGGACAGAACTTCAGCAAGAGGAGCAATCTACTCCCGACTGTCAGGAAAAACTGTCCTGTTTCCAGTACTGCTCCTCTATATTATAGTCCCTTATTATTATTATTAAGAGTATTATAAAAAGGTTTCTAAAAGCTCAGACAAAGAAATAAAAAAGCACTATTCATCTCTTTGGGGAGCTGGGATAAGCGATGTCCTATTCAGCTGCTGAGGACTGAAAGACTGATTATCTGACACCAGGGGGAGCTGGGTAAGCTGTCAGGAAAACTTTCAGTATTCAGTCCTCAGCTACTGGAGCGGATTGACCACCCAAATGTCCTGGACTGGCCCAGAGAGACGAATAGGAAAGATATTTGTACTTTGTAATATTTTTGTTTTCACTGATTCCCCTGACTTTTTCCACTGCCTTGCCAATGTGCTGACAGAAGCAGTTACTGTAATTCTCCTGTTATCATGGCTGGAGATTTTAAGTTCCCTCTTGATTCCATTCTGGATCTGCAGGATTCCTTCTAAGATGAGGCCTATAAGTCATGGTGGATAATGCATCTGTTGTAAATGATTTGGGGATGGTGGAGATTGGAGCACCCAAAAGGGAAGGAATTCACATTTCTTTCTCATAATATGTACTTACAAACTGATTATCTTTCTAGTTTTAAACCAGCTGATTCTGATGATTCAGGTCTCAAAATTAAGTGTATTCAGCCATGACCCTTGACAGGGCAGGGCTGGTGGTTCAATAGTGGACTATTTAGCAATCCTAATTTTAAGGCACCCCTTAAACAAGCATTGGCAGACTATTTTAATGAAAATAAGTGGGAGGATACCAATCCATCAATTTTGTTGAGGTGTTCAAGGTGATCATCTGGGAAAAGATTCATTATATAGAAGGAATGTGTAAAGAGAGGTCTTGCTCACTGAGGGAAATGGAGTAAGAAACACAAAGATAAAGATAGTTTCGAACAGCAACATATGAGCTCTTGTAATAACTCTTTGCTTCTTTAGTTAAAGTACTGTATAAATTTAATTTGTTGTTGAGCCAGCAAGCAGGGATTGCCATATTCTCCCAGCAGGCTATAGCCTATGAAGACATTAAAAGTTGTCATCACTATTTGCAGTACATCCTTCCGCGCTATGGTCTCGGGCCTTTATTTTGTAGTATGGTTGCGAGCCTGTATGCCGATCCGACGGCGGCGATACTTTGTAATGGGGTGGTATCAGAGAGGTTTACTTTGCAAAGGGGGACCCGTCAGGGCTGCCCCCTCTCTCCTCTCCTTTTTGTCCTGTCGTTGGATCCTCTCCTGCGGAGAGTGGCGGGTATGCGTTCCATAAGGGGGGTGAGAATGGGCGCTCATGAATTTAAGATATCTGCCTTTGCAGATGACCTGTTGGTACATTTACTTTCGCCAACAGACTCCTTGCCGCTTCTTTTAGACGAGCTCCGAACCTTTGGACAATTTGCGGGGCTACGTATTAACAGGGACAAATCTGAGGCCATGGACGTGTTGGGGAGCCTTCGGGGTAGTTGGCCGGGGGGCTTCCCTCTTCGATGGGCCGGGGATCAATTTGTATACTTGGGGATTGTATTGCCTTGCCATCCAGGACGATTGTATAGGTGCAACCTGCAGCGAATGCTGACCAAGGTGCGAGCCCAGGTGCAGGCCTGGCAGCCTCTTCCCTTGTCCCTATTGGGAAGGATTGCGGCGATTAAACTGGTGCTCTTGCCCCGGATCCTGTACTGGTTGCAGACCCTCCCTGTTTGGCTCCTCCGGAGGGATGCCCGGCTTTTTGAGGTGGAATTTCGGGGCCTCCTCTGGGGGGGGCGAGAGCTCGTGTCCCCTACAGTTGGCTGGTGGGGAGGATGCGCAATGGGGGGTGGGGGCTCCCGGATCTCGGAGCTTATGCTTTGGCCTGCCAGGCGCGCCATTTGGGGGACTGGCTAGGTGGCACTGACCTTTATACACCCACGGCCTTGGAGGAGGAATATGTGGCGCCCCACTCTTTGCGGGCCCTCTTGCACCTGGAGGTCAGCCAGTGGGCCACCCACTTAGCTGAGAGTGTGTTGCTGCTCCCGGTCTGTAAGACCTGGCGGCAGTTGAACACCTATTGGGGCCGTAATTGGAAGGCATCAAGTTGGCTGCCCCTTCGGGGCAATGCCAACTTTGCCCCGGGGACGGAGACCGCGGCCTTTCGTTTTTGGGGGAGAAAGGTGCCCATAGTGTGGGGAACGTGGTAGACCTGTCCGGGAGGACCAAACCCTTTTCTGTGCTCTCCCGCGAGTTCGACTTGCGGCCTCATCATTTCTTTGCATATATGCAGGTGGCCCATTATGTGGCCTCCCTCCCAGGAGCGGAGTTACATGGCGATCGCTCGGTCCAGCTTATGGGGTTTTTTGGCCTGGATGATTCGACACGACCGTCGATCCGGGGTTTTCACCTCCGGTTGGAGCAGCTTCGCCAGCGCCCAGACTACTGCAGAGTAGAACAGGCTTGGGGGGCAGAAATGGGGCGGGAAATCCCCCGGGGCACTATTTTGGCGGCCCTACGGCGCGCGGTGAGCCTGGTGGAGGGGGCTCGTTGGCGGGAAATACAATTTAAATGTCTTACTAGGATCCACTTCTCACCGCGGAGGGCCCTTCGTTGCCACCTGACTGTGGATGGCGGTTGCCCGCGGTGTGCGGCGCCCATGGCGACCTTGTTACATATGTGGTGGGGCTGCCGCAGGCTTCGCCCTTATTGGCGGAGGATTGCCCTGTACATGGCCGATCTGCTGGGACAACCTATTCAGTGGGATGCAGCCTTGGTGATCTTGGATGTTCTGGCCCTTGCCTCTCCGAGGGGGAAGTGGGGTCGCTGGCTGGTGCGTAAGGCATGTCTGGTGGGTAAGGGACCTCTGTTGAGGCGATGGAGGGAGACCCGCCCTCCCTCTTTTTGGGAGTGGCGGAACTCTTTCCATCAGCTTATGCTCCTGGAGTGTAGGGCTGCCCGGGGCCACGTCCAGCGATGGTCCGCCTTCTTGCTAATTTGGGACCCATACATTCAAAATCTGAGTGCCCGGACTCGTAATACAGTCTTGCAGTTGGGTTGTTAACACCCTTATCTATTGTTTTGTTATTCGGGGGACAGGCGGAACCTCCAGATGGTCCTGTGTGGCTTTGACATGTATGGGGGGGGGGGGGGGGGGGGGGAGGGGAGGGGGGGGGGGAAGGGGGCGTGGGTTATTACACTTTGAAAAATCCATGTAACCGTCAATGGGTATGGCTCCTGGGGATAAGAGCTAACCCCAGCGAGTGGTGATTTTCTGTGTGCTCTGTACCTGTTTACTGTTGATGGTTCTAAATAAAGTTTTGAAAAAAAAAAAAAAAAGTTGTCATCACTTGGCACAATACTTAGAGAGTAAGAAATTGCAAATTCGGATACAGGCTCTAATTTCTGAGGATGACAATGGGGTTAGTGAAGATGGTAAGATAGCTCAGATATTTGCCAGTTACTATGCCAAACTGCATTCCTCAGAGAAGAATTATGATCTCTTTCTAAATGTAGTTCAGCACCCCTTCATTACTAAGGCTAAAAATTTGCAAGCTGATTTCTGCCTTGAGGGAAGGCGCGTAGCCCAGATGAGTTCTCAGCTGAATTCTACCAGGATATGGCAGAGTTTTGGCTCTGAAATTTGTACAGTTGTTTCAGGAGTTTTGTTCTCAAGAAGTGGAGAGGAGTTATCTTTTGTAAAGCAAGAATTATACTTTTGGAGAAGCCAGGTAAAGATCTCTTAAAAACTGCATATTATTAGCCAATGTTGTTGATATACTGTATATTCACTACATGATATATGCTGAGGGCCTTGGCACTAGAGTAAGTTCTATCTTAGGTATTCTTATACTCTTAGATCAGTGTAGTTTTAGGAAGAATCAATCAACCTTTGATACTCATAATGCCAGACAAAGCATTACAGAACAAGTTTTGACCTATTGGCGATTCTTTAGATGCAGAGTCCACCTTTAATCATACTGAATGGGTTTATTTATTCCGTGTTTTATGGTGGTTTGGGTTTGGCTCTGGCTCCTCATTAATAAAGTCTGCCTGCTATATCTGGCTTTGGCTTTTATTTGTGGAAATCACTATAAAGCGTAGTTACTCACCTGTAACAGGTGTTCTCCAGGAGCAGCAGGAATCAGTCCTCACTTATGGGTGACGTCGGCGCCGACGGAGCCCTCGTGGAGCAATTTTCCCCAGCTTTCAAAGAAAGCCTTTGGGAATTGCAGCGCGCATGCGCGGTCGTCTTCCCGCCCGAAGGTGCCATCTTAGCCAGTCAGATGACATAGCTAAAAAAGACAGCATAAAAATTTGCAAAAGAACATAAGCAGACGATTGCAACTCCAAGGGGAGGAGGGAGGGTAGTGAGGACTGATTCCTGCTGCTCCTGGAGAACACCTGTTACAGGTGAGTAACTACGCTTTCTCCAGGACCAAGCAGGAAGTCAGTCCTCACTTATGGGACTCCCAAGCTCAAGGCTACCGGAGACCCTAAGCACAAAAATGAGCTCCCTCTAGCTCAGCAGCACAGAAGGATAGAATCTTCGCTGAATTATCACCCACCGGTAGCCCACATCCGGGATGGAGGGTAGGAGTTGCTCAGACCTCAAAGAGATTACGGAGGACTGCCTGTCCGAAAGCACTGTCCCTACGGGACTCCCTCTCGAGACAGTAATGGACCACAAAAGTCTGGCTCGAAGACCAAGTAGCGGCCCGGCAGATGTCTGCCAGCGGAACAGAGCGGAGGTAAGCCACTGACGTGGCCTTTGCCCGAACACAATGAGCCGTGACTCGACTTTCTAAGGAGAGTCCGGCTGCCCCATAAGCCCAAGAGATACAGTCCGCAACCCAGATGGACAGAGTACGCTTGGAGACCGGGAGCCCCAATTTATTGGGGTCAAAAGACACAAAAAGCTGAGCAGCTTTACGGTGCTCCCGCGTACGGTCAAGGTAGAAGTTCAATGCCCTTCTACAGTCCAGGGTATGGAGGACCGTTTCAGCTCGGCTGGAGTGTGGTCTGGGAAAGAAGGTTGGAAGTACCACCTCCTGATTGATGTGAAAAGGGGAGACCACTTTAGGCAGAAATTTCGGGTGAGTCCAAAGGACTACCCTATTCTTGTAGAACCTAGTGTAAGGGGGATCAGACACGAGGGCCTGCAATTCACTTACGCGCCTAGCGGAAGTGAGGGCTATCAAGAACAGCGTTTTCCATGACAGAAAACGGAGAGAACAGGTAGCCATAGGTTCAAAAGGCGGACAGGTGATCCGCTGTAAAACCACATTCAGGTCCCAGTCAGGTGCTGGCGGGCGCAGAGGTGGTTTAAGTAGAAGGAGACCTCGGAGAAACCTCGCTACGAGAGGGTCGTTGGAGAGAGGTCTGCCGTCCACCGGCACATGATGTGCTGAAAGAGCACTGAGGTGAACTTTGACGGAGTTGGACTTAAGTCCCAGATTAGAGAGGTGTAGCAAGTACTGTAAGATCACCGACACCGGGCAGGAGAAGGGATCCTGAGACTGTTGGGAACACCAGATTGCAAAGCGACGCCATTTAAGGGCGTAGCATTTGCGGGTAGAAGGCCGTCGCGAAGCCAAGACGACCTCCTCCACCTCCGCCGGCAAGAGAAGAGGAGCAAGGACTACCCTTTCAGCAGCCAGGCCATGAGGTTGAGAGACCGGAGGTTGGGGTGCAGTAGGGACCCCTGATCCTGGGTGAGGAGATCCGGTTGTACCCCCAGAGGGATTGGATCCTCCACCGCCAGTTGCAGCAGGAGCGGAAACCACGGCTGCCTGGGCCAGCGAGGGTCCACCAGGATCATGAAGGCTTTGTCTCGGAGAACCTTGAAAAGAGTCCGAGAGACTAACGGGATGGGAGGGAAAGCGTACAGAAGGCTCCCCGACCATGAGATCAGAAAGGCGTCCGCCGCAACCCGAAGGGGGTGTGGCTGACGAGAGCAGAAGCGAGGAAGCTGCCGGTTGTGAGGACTGGCAAAGAGATCCACCGTGGGGAGGCCCCACCTGAGGAAGAGCTTCTGAACGATCAAGGGATCCAGACGCCACTCGTGCGGCTGGAGGACCCTGCTGAGTTTGTCCGCCAGGCAATTTTCTTGGCCCGGGAGATAAACTGCCTTGAGGAGAATGCCGTGACTGACGGCCCAAGAGCAGAGCTTCTGTGCCTCCCGGCAGAGGAGGAAGGAGCCCGTGCCCCCCTCCTTGTTCACGTAGAACATGGCAACTTGATTGTCCGTCTGGACAAGGACGGACTGTTGGGAGGTCAGGTGGGAGAAGGCCCTGAGAGCTAGGCGGATCGCCCTGAGCTCCAGGAAGTTGATCTGCTGAGCAGACTCCCACTTGGTCCAGAGGCCCTGAGTACGAGCCTCTTGGCAATGTGCTCCCCAGCCCAGGAGAGATGCATCGGTGGTCAGCACCCGGGTCGGCTGAGGTGACTGGAAAGGCATTCCCAATATCAGGTTCGGCTGCCGGAGCCACCACCGGATAGACGAGACCAGCGGCTCGGAGACGCGCACAAGGTCTGCTAGGCCGCCTGTGGCTTGCCGCCACTGCCGGCGGAGACACCATTGAGCAGACCGCATATTCAGGCGGGCATTGGGGGTCACATGGACGGTGGAAGCCATATGGCCGAGCAGTCTCAGGAAGCGCCTGGCGGAGACCAGGGGCTGGCTGCGAAAGCGGTCGGCTAGGTCCATGAGCCGCTGAGCCCTGTCGAGCGGTAGGTACGCTCGCGCCTGAGGAGTGTGCAGCCTTGCGCCGATGAACTCGAGATCCTGTGAGGGGAGCAAAGTGGACTTTGCGAAGTTTATGACAAAGCCCAAGTGCTGCAGCAGAGTCACCGTGCGGCACGTGGCGTTGGTGACCTCCTGAGCGGACGCTGCTCTGATGAGCCAGTCGTCGAGGTACGGAAAGACATAGAGGCCATGAAGCCGGAGATGGGCCGCCACGACCGCGAGACATTTTGTGAAGACTCGCGGTGCGGAGGACAGACCAAAGGGCAGTACCCTGTACTGGTAATGATTTCCTGCCACCACAAACCTTAGGTATTGGCGGTGGCTTGGGTGGATGAGGATGTGCGTGTAGGCATCCTTTAGATCCAAGGAGCATAGCCAATCTCCCTGCTGGAGGTAGGGCAGAAGGATTCCAAGGGTAAGCATTTTGAACTTCTCCCGCACAAGGAACCTGTTGAGGTTGCGCAAGTCCAGGATGGGTCTGAGGCCTCCTGTTCTCTTTGGTATCAGAAAATACCTTGAATAGAAGCCTTGACCTCTCAGGTGGTGTGGCACCGGTTCCACCGCCTGTTCCTGCAGAAGACCTGCTAACTCCTGAAGGAGCAACTCCCTGTGCAAAGGGGGGCGCGGAGGCTCTCCCGGAAAATAGGAGGGAGGGACCTGATGGAAGTGGAGAAGGTAGCCCTCTCGCACGACCTGAAGCACCCAGGCATCTGCGGTGATGCTGGACCACCTGTGGGCGAAGTGAACCAGCCGGCCTCCGGTGCCGGGGGGAACCAGCGGGGGGGGAGAGGCTATGCTGAGCGAGTCAAAAACCCCCACCCTGCTGAGCAGGGGCTGGTGGTGCAGGCTTGGGGGCTTGCTGCCTACGGGACCCGTTACCCCGTCCCTTGGCCTGCTGGCCCTGTTGGGGAGCTGCAGGGGCCTGATAATGGGGGTATGGTTTGTAAGCAGCTGCCTTCCTCGGGTAAAAGGACTTTTTTCCCGAGCCCTTCTTTTTCTGGGAAGGGGCGGAGGTCTTCCTAGAAAGCCTGGTCCTGGTGAGAGTCTCAGTCTCAATTTGTGCAGCCTTTTCCGCCATGGGCTTGCCAAAGAGGTTTTCGCCTCGGCAGGGGACATCGACCAACTTGTCCTGTACCCAGGGCTCAAGGTCGGACGACTGAAGCCAAGCCTGTCGGCGGGCACCGATGCCGGCTGCGGCTACTCGAGCCGAGGCTTCAAAGCCATCATAGGCTGCTCGGGACATGAACTTTGAGCATTCCCGAATACCCGTGGACAAGGCTAGGAACCTCCGCAAGGGCTCCTCGAAGAGACCAGCGGAGAATCCGGCTAGCTCTTTAGCCAGATCCCTGAGATACATGCCCATGTATAGCTGGTAAGTCTGGACACGACAGGCGAGCATAGAGCCCTGGAAGCACTTCTTGCCAAGGTCATCCAGGTTACGGGCCTCCCTTCCAGGAGGCACCGAGGAGTGCATCTTCTGGCTCTTAAGACGATGCATGGCCGATTCCACTACCATGGAATGGTGTGGCAGCTGTGCCTTTTGAAAGCCAGGGCTCTTGCGGACTCGATAGATAGAATCGACCCGCTTGCTCAGGACCGGCGAGGAGGCCGGACTCTCCCACATGCGGAAGAGTAGTCGTTCCAGCATAGGAGGAACCGGCACAGTAAAGTGTTCCCTCGCGGGAGAGTCATACTGGAGGGCGTCGAGCTCTTCGGCTCGAGGCTCCTCCTCGGGATCCGCAGGGAAGGCCAAAGCCTTGGCCATATCCCTAACGAAGTCCGAGAACCGGGCATCCTCCGGGGGGGACTGCTTCCGAGGCTCGGACTCCGGAGAGTCCGATGGGACACACCGAGTCCGGAAAGAATCAGGTGACTCTTCCTCCTCAGACTCCCAGACCGACTCCGACGAGGACTCGGTGGGGTCGGCCCGGGCAGGGTGCGGCGCCAGCCGCCCCGACGCCGAGGGAGTCGGCGTCGGCGACCTCGGTCCCGAACGGGAGGCCGAGGGCGACCTCGACCGAGGATCGACTCGAGTTCTCATCGACTCGAGGATCGGCTCGGTCTCCGGGGTCGACTTGGACGTCGACGTCCCGGCGGTCGGGGCAGCGACGCCAGCGAAGCCAGCGAGCAGTGCCCGCTGCTGGTCCATGAAGGCAGACAGTCTGCTCTCCAAGGCCGTCAACCTGAGTCCGAGCTCAGGTGACCCAGCAGCCCCCGACTCGGGCCCCGACGGCGTCGGGCCCGACGTCGGCTGTCGCGGAGGCGAGTCCAGAAGGACTACAGGACTTACCCGGGCAGGCATCTCCGACTCCAGGCGAGGTCGCTTCGGGAGGTGTTCCTTCTCCAAGGACCCGGGGCGGCTGTCGGGGCTATGCGACCTGGCCCTCGCGGAGCCAGGAGCGTCCACCGACGCCGCCCTCGCGGGTTTTTCCTTCCGACGATGGTCCCCGGAGGGAGAACCCCGGTCGGAGGAGCTCCGGCGACGGTCCGAGCTGGAGCCTTTCGACACGGAGGCCTCCGACGAGGTCCGGGTACGGCTGGGGTCAGCGAAGATTCTCTCGCGCTGATGCCGCCGACTTCTCAACGCCTTCGAGGACAGTTTGCTGCAGGGCCCACAGATCAGTTCCTCATGATCCGGGCCCAGGCAGCGGAGGCAAAAGTCGTGTGTGTCGGTTAGTGACATATTTCGGTCACACCGACCACACCGCTTAAAGCCACTGGCAGCCATCGGGGGAAAAAGGGCCCCTGCGAGGTCAAAGGACCGGGCTGCCAGGGAAAACGAAAACGAAAGCTGACTAAGTCAGAAAAACCGAAAAAACGGAAGAGGACTCGAGACCGGCGTCGCGAGTCCGGGCAGGAAAACGATCGGCGTCGAACCGAAGAAAAAAGTATAAAATAAAGAGGAAAATCAACTTTTTCGCGGGGACAAGATGGGGACGTCTGTAGGGCTCCGCGGAAAAAAGAAGACTGGCTAAGATGGCACCTTCGGGCGGGAAGACGACCGCGCATGCGCGCTGCAATTCCCAAAGGCTTTCTTTGAAAGCTGGGGAAAATTGCTCCGCGAGGGCTCCGTCGGCGCCGACGTCACCCATAAGTGAGGACTGACTTCCTGCTTGGTCCTGGAGAAAATATGGACTATAATTTTCTCAACAAATAGGGGTGACCTACACGGAGCAGTGGATACACTCCTAAACAAAGGCATGGGGAGGGGCAACCTGCACGGAGCGGCAGGTGCACCTACTCTTGCTGCCTTGCTGGGCAGACTAGATGGACCATGCAGGTCTTTATCTGCCGTCATATACTATGAAACTATGTTTTAAGGTACCAATCCATGTGTACAATCAAATCCCCAAAGCTCTACAGAGTATGAGACAGGGTTGTTCTTTATTTATTTATTTAAATTTAATTAGCATTTTTTATATACCGCATTTCCAAAGGTCAATACGGTTTACATGAAAAAATTTAAACAAACTTATTACATGGAACATAGAAGATATAACATAACATGGATCAGGGTATATATGGTGTCATAAGTTAATTATATTTATAATTTTAACTTATTTACATGGTTGGTTTTGTGCATGCAATGTCATTATAATAAAAACCAACTAGAGGTGAGGTGTGTGAGTATGTGTTGGAAGTTTTGTTGTTGTAGACAGTGCTATGTTCTATCGTCAAAATGTTCTTTGAAGAGGAGTGTTTTTAGTTCCTTCCTGACATGGGTGATGTCATTTGATTTCCTTAGTATTGCAGGGAGGTTGTTCCAGAGTCCAGGAGCATATAATGAAAAGGCTCTTGAGCATGTTGATTGGTTACTTTTTAGTATCTCAGCAAGTATGCCTAAGGTGTTTTCAGCGGAAGATCTTCTATTTCTGTTCTCTGGGATTTTTACCAGTATGCTTTGCAGGTAGTCGGCGGAACTGTTGTGCAGCATTTTGAAGTTGGCGAGTAGTACTTTGTAATTGATTCAGCATAGGAGGGGAAGCTAGTGTAGAATTATCCCTGTTTTTAATTAATCTAGCCACAGAACCTCTGGTCCTGGCCACTAGGCAAGACTAGACAATTCAAGGGGTAAATTCAGAGGCATATAGTGCTAATCTTTCCATCTATGCCGATGACATTATGGCCTTTTTACGATGGATTCGGTCTCCAACTTGAACAAGTTGTTGAAGATTTTTCAAAGATTTCAGTTTATAGAGTCAACTAGTCTAAATTGTTAGGTCTGCCATTAAATAGGGGTTGTTCTGAGAGACTCTTCCATACCACTACCACTCTTTCCATAAAGAAATATTTCCGCATATTACTCCTATATCTATCCCCTTTCACCTTCATCCTATGCTCCCTTGTTGCAGACCTTTCTTTCAATTGCAAGAGCTTCTCCTCCTGTGCATTTATGCCATGGAGGTAAGCATTTCTATATCATATCTCTCCTCTCCCGCCTTTCCTCCAAAGTATAATTGAGATCTTTACGCCTGTCCCCATATGCCTTATGATGAAGCCCACTGACCATTTTGGTAACCACCCTCAGCACCGACTCCATCTTGCTTTTATCCTTTTGAAAATGTGTTCTCAAGAATTGCACACAATACTCCATATGAGGTCTCACCAAAGACTTAAACAGAGGCACTATCACCTCTCCTTAATGCTGGCCATTCTTCTCCCTATGCACCCAAACATCCTTATGGCTTTTATTGTTGCCTTTTCTACCTGTTTAGCCACCTTATGATCATCAGAAACAATCACATCCAGGTTCCGCTTTTCTTTCATTGATAGAAGTACTTCACCCCCTATACTGTACTGTTCCCTTGGATATTTGCAACCCAAATGCATGATCCTGCATTTTTAGAATTAAATCTCAGCTGCCAAATTCTCTACCATTCTTCAAGCTTTGCCAGAGCCCTTCTCATGTTATCTACTCCTTCCTGGGTGCCTACTGTATTGCATATTTTGATATCATCTTCAAAGAGGCAAACTTTACCTGACAGTCCTTCCATAATTTTTTATTTTTTTAGTGTCATCAAGTCAGTGCTGACTCCTGGCAACTTGGCTGCCTCTGGGTTTCCTTGGCAATGTATCACCGGAGGTAAATTGCCAGGCCTTTTCTTCTGAGGCAATGGAGGGTAAAATGATTTGCCCAAGGTCAACAAGGAGTGCCAGTGGGAATCTTCTGGGTACTAGGCAAATGCACTAACCGCTAGGCTACTCCTCCACTCCACTTCCTGGGTATCTACTGTATTGCATATTTTGGTTTCATCTTCAAAGAGGAAAACTTTACCTGTCCTTCCATAATATCACTAACAAAAATGTTAAAAGAATCGGAACAAGGACAGATCCTCATGGCACACCACTGGTATCATTCTTCTCCTCAGAGTGAGATCCATTTACCTGTACGCTTTGTTGTCTCCCACTCAAGCAATTTCTAACCCAGTTGGTCATTTTTGGGTCCATCCCCAGGGGGCTCATTTTATTTATGTCACCTCTGTAGAATGGTGTCAAAGGCTTTACTGAAATCTAAATACACCACTGGGGGCTCTCCCTTGGTCCAACTCTCTGGTTGCCCAAAAAAATTAATTAGATTTGTCTGACAAGACCTGCCTCGAATCCTGAAACCCATTCGACTCAAGAAACCTCACTATCCTCTGTTTTAGCAGCGTTTCTATTAACTTACTCACCACAGAGGTCAGACTAACCGACCTGTAGTTCCCCACCTCATCTTTTCTTTCACTTTTGCGTAAAGGGAATACATGTGCCCTTCTCTAGTCCTCTGGGACCACTCTAGACTCTAAAGTGGAGCTGCAAGAACTTCCCCAAGTTCCTTCAATACTAAGGAATGTATCCCATCTGGCCCCATCGCTATGTCTACTTTTAGTTTAGCTAGCACCTCATTTATTTAATTTCTATCTGTCAATCATTTGCACATCTCGGCGGTTACAAAACACATCGGGGTGTGTTCTCAAAACAGGACTGGTCTTAAGGAGAGCTGAGCAGCGCAACTGTTCTGAGCTGCAAGGCTTGTCCTGCCTAAAGCCAATCAGATGTTTGCTGGCCAACCTGTTCATGTCAACCAGTAAACATGCAAGTAGTTGGCAAGCAAGGGAAGAAGGGAAGCAACTCATACTTTATTGCTGTTCCTCTCCCTCCTAAAAGGTAGGGTTTTAGTCCCTGGAGTAGTGTTGAAAGTGCTAGATTCACACAGGGGCAAAATGATGCAGGGGAAAAAGGCAAACCAACTTTTGTTGCAAATGAAAATCCACAAAGTCTAAGTTGCCTTACATCAAGCAAAATGTGTGACTGAAGCTGCTTCCCACTGGGACAGAAACCTAGAATATAAACCATAGCACAGACAGAAACTTGCAATGAACACAAATGCATAATTAACTGCACCCTCATTTGCAATTACCTGGGGAATTTTTCCTATTTTGGGGCCTACCTTCCCTGTTTATAGTACTTTCATTGCTGCAATGGTCTGGGGGTTGAGAGCAATCCACCAGTGCTCCTCCTGGAACCTGTGTCATGGGATTTTAACCCAGCTATCAGGAATTACAGTTAACAATAGCCATGATTTCCTCCCCCCACCCCCAAGCTGAAACACTGCCTCATCCCCAGTTTACCCAGGGTGTGGAAGACCCAACCCAGAAATTAAACCTCAGGACCTTCTGTATGACGGCTAGGCCAGCCCAAAATGTACTTTTCTTAGCAGCTACATCTTGATCTCTCTATCACAGGAGTCTGCAGCAGTTCTTTGACCGATATTTAATGTTTAGATACAGAAGGAAAAAAGATACTAGAGGATGTATGAGTAAGAGGAGAGACACTATATAAAAGAGGATACAATATTCCTGGCTCTGCAGTTCTCATCTTTTTATGTAAGAATTCATTATACCCATGTGCGTCTAACAGAAATAAGCGCATCTACCCAACAGGTACATTGGAAAGTTTACAAAAGCATGGATGTGTAATTAGGTAGAATTTTATTGCTATTTTGGTCAAAGTTTTGTAGTTTGTTACCTTGGATTTTTTTGTTCTCCTTTCTTCATCTTCACTGGAGCAATAGTGTTTTTTTCCCTTATGTTTTTTGCTTGAATGTTGTTGGCTTGCACTGGAATCTTCCACCTCTTCATCCAGCACTAAGTCATAGTTAATACTATATGTTAAGGACAGCTTTTTCTTCACCATTTGGATCATGGGATCAAAGTTATATCCTGTCCTCATCAACATTAAAAGTGGGGTGGGTCCTAGCTAAGTCAGGTAAAAGCTGCAAATCTTCAATGGCCATAAGGTAAAATCCACATCTGTTCACAGCTAGCCACCTGTTCAGGGGATTACACCCAAATATTCCACCCACAAATGGAGAATTAATGAGCCACCATCAGAAAATAGAAAATCTGTATCAAAAGTTCAACGAAGAAGAAAAACTGTCATGAAATACATATGAATATGAAATGGAGAATCTCCAAATGTTATACTGACTAATATTTCATTACCTTTCAATATGTACTGTAACTATTGAACCCATTTTTTTTTCCTACTGACAACCAGATAAGTGTGAGGAAACAACATGTAGGCACTGGTAACCCAAAGTGACCTGACTACTGAACAAGTGGATCACAATCTCTAACTCCCCATCCCTCACGAGAATGTGTGGGGAACTTTGCATATATCCTGAAAAAGAGTAAAAGGCTTAAGAAAGGATAAATTTAAAAAAGACAGAAATAGAATCCTCTGAAGAAACCAATGCCAAAGACCAAAAGTATAAACATCGTGTTTTGCTAGAACTCTGCTCCTAGATATATCATTATCTAGTGCAGAAGTCCTCAAAGTAAGGCCTGTGTGAAGGTCAGGCATCTTGGGCAAGGATTTAGGGCCCTCAAGCTTTGTTTGATCCCAGAACAGATCTGACATCCAGAGCAAGATTTCTTTTTGTCCATGCGCTTCATTCTTCCTCTTTCTTCTTCCTTAGGAATTTCAGCCAGCACAGTTACAACCCAACTTCTGTGGCCCATCCCTCTTTATCCTTCCCTGCTGAGCTTTCCCACTGCTCAATTGCTGCTCTTCCTTCCCTTTGCCCAGAAAGTAGCAACAGCTACAGTGATATGGCGAGAGCAAAAGGGCTGGAAACAGCCACTACCGTCAGAGCCCAAGACTACTAAACCTGTGAAAAATTAAGCTAACTATGAGCACCTGTCATGGTGCTGGCACTGTTGCTACAAGAGAATTCTCCCTGTTCTCGGCTATGCAAGGGTGAGTGTGTGTGTGCACATGTGCAGGTGTGCTCTGCTCCCAGACTGTAGAAGGGGATGAAGGGAAGTAAGGGAAGAACAACAAGAGGAGGGTGAAAGAGAGGAGATAGAAAGGAGGGAAGGGATGGGCAGGGCACAAAAGTATGGCATGAAAGGAGAGGGATGTAAGAATGGAATGTTAAGGGGGAAGAGGGTGGTAAAAAGTGGAACGAGAGGAAGGGAAGGTGTGAAGAGGGCATAAAGGGAGCAGGGGCTTGATTGGAAGAATGTGCCATATACATGCACACCACTGTACTATCCACTTACCCTCCACTCCTCCAGGAAACAGATGCTGGGAAAATAAGGAGTAGAGATATCTGCCTAATCCCTGAGAACAACGTCCTTTGCCTTCCTCATTCCCCAGCTTTTTTTTAAAATGTATTTATTAAAAACAATTATACCACTATAACTGACAATCATGCAAAGTAGTTTACAATATAAAATCAAATCACAACAAAGGTGACATTTTACTTACCAGTTAATGTCCTTTCCTTGAGTCCTACTAGACCAGTCCAGACAAGTAAGTTTTGTTCCTCTGCCAGAAGATTGGTTGAGACAAAGAACCAATGAAAAGGAGAAATTAGACCTTACCTGCTAATTGTCTTTCCTTGAGTTCTCTCCGGGCCAGTCCAGGAAAGTAGGGTAGTCAACCTCCTCTAGCAGCTGAGGGCTGAAAAGAACTGAAAAACTCTTTGCTGACAGGCGCACTAGCTCCCCCTGGTGTCCGAGAGAGTCCATCAGTCTTATGGTATCAAAGCAGTGTGCCTAAAAACATACTAAACTGGAACAAAACAACAAAGACTAACCTCAAAGGAATTCCGAGATACTCCTAAAAAGTGTACTGAAAACAGGAACTCCCCTGTCTTCCCCTTTGGTTTGTTTGTTTTTTCTATGTTCGTCGGCAACAATTCTCTTTCCAATGTCATCAATGTCCCCAGCTCCGGCCACCAGCTAGGCAACCCGTTATGAGTGGAACATCTTTGTGCCGAGGACAGTAACCAGTGGCATACTCGCAGAGAACCATGGGAGGGTCCTGGACTGGCCCGGAGAGAACTCAAGGAAAGACAATTAGTAGGTAAGGTCTAATTTCTCCTTCCTATTCGTCTCTCCAGGCCAGTCCAGGAAAGTAGGGCAGTACCAAAGCAGTACTTACAACTGGGAGGGTCCTGCGAGCCCCGCTACCACCGCTGAGGCCCCAACTGCCGCATCTGCCCTTGCCTGAACATCCAACCGATAGTGCCTAGCAAACGTATGTAAAGAAGACCACGTAGCCGCTCTACAGATATCCACCGGCGGAATCAAGGCATACTCCGCCCACGAAGTCGCCTGACTCCTAGTACAATGCGCTCTGAGCCCCACTGGGGCCGCTAAGCCCTTTGTTTGGTAAGCTGCCCGAATAGCATGCTGCACCCAACGAGCGATAGAAGCCTTGGTCGCCACTCTCCCTTTAGCCGGACCTCCAAACAAGACGAATAACCGGTCCGATTTTCGAAACGACTTCGTCTCCTTCAGATATTTTCACAACACACGTCCCATATCCAGCCTCTTCAGCGACCGATCCCATTTTTCTCCTGCACTCGGACGAAAAGTAGGAAGGAAAACTGTTTGATTTAGATGAAAACTAGAGACCACCTAAGGCAGAAAGGATGGTACCGGTCTCAACACTATCCGTTCTGCCGAAAACTGTAGGTACGGTTCCCTGCACGAGAGCGCTTGCAAATCCGAAACTCTACGCGCAGAACACAAGGCAACTAAAAACGCAGTTTTCCATGAAAGCTCCCGAAGGCTACCCGGAGCCTTAGACTCAAACGGCGGCTGCGTCATAGCCTCCAACACCAAATTCAAGTCCCACGGAGGAACCACTTGCCGAACCGGAGGACGAATGATCTTGGCCGCCCTAAGAAACCTTCGCACATCCGAATGTGAGGAAAGAGAACGACCTTGCACTTTCCCTCTATAACAGGCTAACGCCGCCAGCTGCACCTTAAGAGTGTTGAGGGCTAGACCTTTGTCAAGCCCGTCCTGAAGGAAAGCTAAGACATCCGGTAGTTGCACTGCCGAAGGCCGAACCCGGCGATCTCCACACCATGCTTCAAAAACGCGCCAAACTCGAATGTACGCTAATGAAGTAGAGTTCTTCCTGGACCGAAGCAGAGTGGCTATCACAGACTGGGAATATCCTTTACGAAGTAAGCGTTTCCTCTCAAGAGCCAAGCCGTAAGCAAGAACCGATCCACCTGCGGCATTAATACGGGACCTTGAGACAACAGATTTACCCGAGCGGGTAACCGCCAAGGCGGAGCCACCAGCAGCCGCATTCAATCAGCATACCACGGGCGCCGAGGCCAATCCGGAGCAATGAGGATCACCGACCCCTTGTAGTTTGCTATTCTTTGTATTGTTCGACCGATCAGCGGCCATGGAGGGAAGACATAAAGCAGTTGACTCGGCGGCCAGGACTGAACCAGACCGTCGAGACCCTCCGACATGCGCTCCCTGCGCCTGCTGTAAAATCGAACCGCTTTGGCATTGGCTTGAGTGGCCATGAGATCTAGAACAAGCTGACCCCACCTCAGCGTAATGTTGTGAAAAACAGCCCAATGTAGTTCCCACTCTCCGGGATCTATGGCCGTCCGACTGAGATAATCCACCTGAATATTGTCTTTTCCTACCACATGAGTTGCTGAAATCGCTGCCAGATGCTTTTCCACCCAGAGAAACAGCTGTTGACTCTCCTCTAGAAGCGCCACACTGCCCGTGCCGCCTTGCTTGTTGATGTACGAAATGGTCACTAAGTTGTCGGAAAAGACTCGAACTGCCCGCCCCTCGAGCAAATCGACAAACTCTACGAGCGCTAAGCGAACCGCCCGCATTTCCAACCGATTGATCGACCAAAAACTCTCCTCCGTCGACCAGACGCCCTGCACCAACCTCGTCAAGCAATGCGCCCCCCAACCGGAAAGGCTGGCATCCGTGGTGAGTAACACCCATTCTGGAAAGGCTAACGGCATTCCCGCTTGCAGATGAGCAGGGACCAACCACCACTGTAGACTGACCTTCACGTCCTCCGGACACGGCAGACGTCGAGAGAGAGGTTGAGCTTGCGGAGACCACCGCGGCAGTAAGGCCTGTTGAAGAGGCCGCATATGCGCTCTGGCCCACGGAACTAGGTCTAAGGCCGCCGCCATTGACCCCAACACCTGTAATATCTCCAAGCCGTCGGAGCCTGAAGGCGCAGAAAAGCCATGACTTGCGAGAAAATCTTTTAACTCTCTCCGGAGGAAGAAAAACTGAGCCTTTGTTGGTGTCGAATAATGCACCCAGATAAGTCAATCGCTGACCTGGTTGCAACTGACTCTTCGCTCGATTGATGACCCAACCGAGCTGCTCGAGAAATTCCACAACTCTGGCTGTTGCTGCGATAGACTCCGCCCGCGACGCAGCTCTTATCAACCAATCGTCGAGATACGGATGGACCTGAATCCCTTCCTTCCGTAGCGCCGCTGCCGCCACCACCATAACCTTGGTGAAGGTACGAGGGGCGGTAGCCAGACCGAACGGCAAGGCTCGGAACTGAAAATGACCCATGGGGACCGCAAACTGAAGAAACCTCTGGTGTTCTTGCCGGATCGGAATATGCAAATACGCTTCCGTTAAATCTATGGATGATAGAAATTCCCCCGGTTTTACCGACTGGATTACCGAACGTAAGGTTTCCATCCGGAAATGTGGCACTCTCAAACAACGATTCACGAGCTTGAGATCCAGAATAGGCCGAAAAGAACCTTCCTTCTTGGGAACCACAAAATAAATCGAGTATCGACCTAAGCCGCACTGGTCGGCGGGAACTGGTACTACTGCTTGAAGACGCAACAAACGCCCTAAAGTGTCGTTGATTGCCTTCCTTTTTGCCAGAGGACCGCACGGGGAAGCTACAAAAGCATCCCCCAGTGGGTGCGCGAACTCCAGAGCATAGCCCTCCCTGATAATCTCGAGCACCCACTGGTCCGTAGTGATGCTGGCCCAGGCGGAGAGAAACCCTGCAAACGACCTCCCACAGGAATCTCCGCCTGGACCAGCGTCCCTTCATTGAGGCTTTTTTGTTGAAGCGTATTGGGCATTGAAATAGCCCCTATTGAACCCTCTGGCTCCACGAAAGGATTGGCCTCTAGCTACAAAACGTCCACGTTGATAAGGTGCAAACCGGGACCCCCGGAATCTGCGAAAATCGCGACCTTGACCTCTCTGCAATGAAGGCATCTTAGCCACTCTCGGCCTGTCCTCGGGAAGGCGTCCCCCCTTGGAATCGCCTAAATCCTTCACAATCTTTTCCAATGCCTCCCCAAAGAGCAGCTTGCCCTTGTAGGGAAGCTTACTGAGACGGGCCTTAGATGACACATCTGCCGCCCAGTTCCGCAACCAGAGAAAACGTCTAGCTGCTATGACGGACGCCATTGATTTCGCTGATATTCTTACCAAATCATAAAAGGCATCCGCCAGATAAGCCGCTGCCGACTCCAGCTTAGCGCCTTCCGGCGAAGAGTCTTCCTCCTTATCCGGAGCCTGGTCTCCCTGAAGCCAGTGTATTGACACCCTGGAAACATATGCCCCGCAAACTGAAGCTTGTAAGGCTAAAGCACTGGAATCAAAGGCCTGCTTCAAGAGAGCTTCTAACCGACGGTCCTGAAAATCCTTCAGAGCCGTACCTCCTTCCACCGGAATGGTAGTCTTTTTAGTAACTGCTGAAACGAGGGCATCCACCTTAGGCATACATAACAACTCCTTTTCCTCCTGGGGAATGGGGTACAGACGTGCCATTGCGCGACTGCCTCTTAGGGAGGCCTCAGGACACTCCCATTCCGAGTCAATCATTTGCTTAATAACTCTATGAAGGGGGAAACAACGCTGTTCTGAATTAAAACCTTGCAGCAGGGGATCCTCTAACGGCTCCTGCTGAACCGTAGGGAGCACAAGATTTAACGCCGCCAGCGACTGCGTAATTAAAGCTCCTAACTCTTCCTTCCTGAAGACTCTGAAAATATTAGGATCCTCTCCTGGTCCTAACTCACCCTCTTCCAATTCCCCAGGCCAAAAATCAAGACCGGCTTCTGACAGAATTTCTCCATCCTCTGGAAGCTGAGACCCCGAACTCAGAGGTCCCAAGCCTTCTGAGGCTGTTTCCCCCCCTGGTAACAATGAGGAGACCTCTTCTCCCGGGTCTGCCTCGGAAGAGTCCACCTTTGTTCCCCCTGACTTGCAGGTTGCAGGAGGAGACAAAAAGGACTGTGACTTCTTCACTAAATAAGCACTATGGAGTGCCAAAATAAATTCCGCGGATAAAAAAGACTCTAAGGATCCTGTCTCTGAAGGAGTTTTGTGTGACTTTGCTCTCTTTTTTCCTGACTTGACTGGCAACGCGGGAGAAACCGACGGCTGAGCTAAAATGGCCGCTGTTCCCGCTTTTTCTGCCCCGCTCGGGGTCTTAACCATCTCTTCTTCTTTAGCATATTTGTGCTTTTGAGGCTCCATGAACCCACGTTCACCAGAAATAAACAGAAGAAATAAAAAAATTCTAAACCGCACTGCCGCGACGCATCGGAGCCGGCTTATAAACCGTGGAGAACTAGGCGCGTTCAGGGAAACGAAGCCAGCAGGAAACGAGGCACTTTTTGACCCGACAACCCGCAATCTAACCCCGCGACGGTTTAAGCCCCAAGCCGAAAGGCTACGATTGCCCCGGATCAGCTCCTACCTGAAAAAAACAACCGCGTTGTTAATCTTGCAGCAAACCGCTTCCCCGCTGCCAGCGGGTAGCCGGAACTGCATACATTCGAACAGAGAAGTGTTCCCTGGGGCTCCCAGCGAATTTCTCTGTTGTATTTCAATAAATAACAAAATCTCCCTTAAGCAGGCTCTGCTTTTAAAAACACACCGACTTGGTGGTTCTGGAGAAATAAACGGAGGGATTCTGCACTTTCCCCCTCTGCAGGACAGAACAAAAAAAAGAACGGAAAGTGGCTGCACTGAATAGCCCTGCTAGAGCTTTTCAGTCAACCCCCTGACCAGATGGGAAAGAAATATAATGATTATGTCCCTGATCCTATTAGTC
This sequence comes from Ichthyophis bannanicus, assembly GCA_033557465.1. Classification (NCBI taxonomy): domain Eukaryota; kingdom Metazoa; phylum Chordata; class Amphibia; order Gymnophiona; family Ichthyophiidae; genus Ichthyophis; species Ichthyophis bannanicus. The sequence continues at coordinate 555,874,726 of CM066033.1, forward strand.
TCTCTGGAGTCTGTCAGCTATACAACTAGCTCAGCTGCTGAGGACTGAAAGACTGATGGACTCTCTCGGACACCAGGGGGAGCTAGTGCGCCTGTCAGCAAAGAGTTTTTCAGTTCTTTTCAGCCCTCAGCTGCTAGAGGAGGTTGACTACCCTACTTTCCTGGACTGGCCCGGAGAGACGAATAGGAAGCCTAGATTTCAATTACATCACCCCCATGCCTCTGTTCGACTCAGCCAACAGAGGTCCCTTCAGTATTCATCCCAAAGTATATGGGAGAAACATGGCAAGCCTCTTACAACCTCAACCATGGGCAACAAGGAGTGATAAACAGTAGAGAACTATGTACAAGAAAGCAAAAACATAAGGCTGACAGTAGACGATGAACCTGCAGAGCCAAGTATAAAATTAATAGTGGACCCAAGGGTACCACAGCAGAAGAACTGAGCAATACAGTTCCAGGGGCGGGACCTGGACTAGTCTAGCAGGACTCAAGGAAAGGACATTAACTGGTAAGTAAGATGTCAACTTCCATATTGTCCTGCTAGACCAGTCCCAGACAAGTAAGATGTACTCAAGCTACAACTCCACTAGTCGGAAAGAAGACACAGCAGCTCACAAAACCCTTGAGCCAAAGGCTGTGTGTCTGCCTTCACGTGGACATCCAAGAGATAATGCTTGACAAAAGTGGACAGTGATGTCCACGTTGCTACAGGGGCTACTGAGCTCTGCTCTGCCCATGAATGGGTGCACAAATCTTCCAGAACCATCTGGTTCCGTAACAGATACATCAAGGCATAGGCCTCCTTAATCCAGCACCCCAAAGTCAACTTAGCTGCCGTGTCACCCTTGCATGGACTAGCAAACAGCACAAAAAGATGGTCGAACTTATGAAAGGAATTCATAACCTCCAAGTACCGAAGAAGCTCTCTCTGGACAACCACAAGGAGAAGATCCTTATCCTTCCCCCGATACTACTCCTTAGAGGAGGAGGGCAGGCATATCACCTGTTTCACGTGAAAGGAAGACAGCATCTTAGGCAAGAAGGAAGGCACAGACCGAATGGTAACAGCCTCCTTAAAAAGATAGATAAAGATCTCAGCAAGACAGAGCCTCCAGTCCGCAAATCTGTCTTGCGGAACAAATCATGACCAAGACGACCATCTTGAGCATCAAATCCTTTAAAGTAGCATGCTTCAATTGTTCAAACAGTGCCGCCATCAGGGCCCTGAGCACCAGACACAAATTCTAGAAAAGGATCACAGATGCTGAACCCCCTGGAGAAAACATGAGACTTCTGGGTGCAAGGCTAGAGACTTACCAGTCATCAGACCTGGGAAACAGGCCAAAGCTGCTACCTGAACACTCAGGAAGCTAAGGGAAAGGCTCTTCTCCAGGCCATCCTGAAGAAAAGCCAACAGAGATGACAGCTTGGCTGCCTGAGGTCCACCACACCATTGCTCAAAGAGGCACCAGATTCACATGTATGCTAGCTTGGAAGACCTCCTCCAGGCTCCAGGCAGAGTGAAGACCACTGCTGGAGAGTAACCAATTATGTGCTCGCTGTCTCCTTTCAAGAGCCAAGCCATAAGCAAGAAGGGATTTGGGTTCTCCAGGACAAGTGGTCCCTACTGTAACAGGCCCCGAGATGGAGGCAACAGAAGAGGAGCCGCCTGCAGGAGCTTCATCAGGTCTCCAAACCACACTTCTCCTCAGCCAATCCAGTGCCACCAGAACAATCCTGCCCAGGTGGCATTCTATATGGAGAATCACACGCTCCACCTGGGACCATGGAGGAAACACGTACAGCTGGTGCTGAACTGGGTCAGGGTGTCGATGCCCTCTGACCCTGTCTCAATGTGGTGACTGAAGAAGCAGCAAACTTCAGCACTGGAGTGAGCCGCCATCATATTCCATTGTGGGGTGATCCCAGCGGCGCAGAATCAACCAAAATGCCTCCTGACTCAACTCCCACTCTTTAGGATCCAGAGAGTGATGGTTGAGTAAGCCCGTTCCACACTATTCATCCCAGCAAGGTGCTGAGCCAACAAGGCTAGGGGGTTCTTCTCCATTCTGCTAAACAGGAGAGCCGTCTCCAAAGCTACCCTGGCACGCCTTGTGCTGCCATACTGATTGATATAAGCCACCGCCAGTGGCATTGTCTGAAAACACTTGAATGCCCAGCCCTCGATCAGAGGCTAGAAATGCAGAAGAGCCAAGCTAATGTCCCTTGCCTCGAGGCGGTTGATAGACCATACCGCTTCTCTGCGGTTCCAATGGTCTTGGCAACAGGCTCCCCAGCTTGAGACTAGCATCTGTCGTCAGGAGGATCCAGGAGAATTTGACCAGTGGCACATCCTTCCTCAGATGACAGGGCTGCTGAAACCACTGCACGCTGGGCTTCATCATCAACAGGAGCAGGAGCTTGTGCTCAAACTCCTGAGAAATCGGGGACTACCGAGTCAACAAAGACTGCTGGAGCAGTCGCATGTGAGCACGTGCCCATGGCATCATCTCTATGGTCACCGTCATCAATCTGAGGAGCTGAAAAGAATCCCAGACTCTGGGAGACTGCTGCGCACAGAACAGCGCCAGGCAATCCAACAGACTTTTACTCTGGCAGGAAAACTCTGCCCACTCGAGTGTCGAAACATGCTCCCAGAAACTCCAGGGACTGGGAAGCCACAGCAAGCTCTTCCCCAATTGAGCACCTAGTTGAGGCTTTCTAAGAAAGACACAGATCCCTTGGTACCGCAGTGGCCAGCACCATGACCTGAAAGAACATCTTCAGGGCATGGAAAGTCCGAAAGGGAGGACAGAGAACTGACAGTGACAGCCAAGCAGAGCATCACGCAGATATGAAAACATGCCTCGGCCAGATTCAGAGAAGCCAAGAACTCCCCTCGGTGCACTACATGAATCACGGAGCACAAGGATTCCATCCAGAAGAGCGGGATGTGCAAGTGCTCATTGACTTCCTTGAGGTGCAGAATGGGCTCTATTTATTTATTTATTTAAACTGATTTCTATCCCGCCTTATCCTTCAATCAAGGCGGCCTGCATGAAATAGATGGTGTATCTGCCCTAGCCCCACTCGCCCGGCAGGAAGAGCATCACCACCTTTAGGTGCAACAACTTGTCCAAGATGATCTGCACAGCGGCACTTTTGATTGCAGACCCACAAGAGGAGATGACAAAGGCATCCGGAATTGGCTTTTTGCATTTCAGAATACAAAGACAGCTCTACTCATTCACCTCAACGTAGCACTGAACTCTCAGCAAAATGGCAAAGTGGAGAAGGGGGGACCTCAGAATACTCCAGAAAAAGCCTTTTTCCATAAATTGGCTTCAGGTACTTTAACCAAAGTTAAATACATCAACGGTCCGCCTGAGCCTACTCCACCCTCTCCATATTTCATGCCTAGAAGCCAGACACTTCAAAAAACCTGTATTTCTTTCAAATAAACATTATTTCAACAATATGGTTCCTTATATACAAAAAATGAAATAAAAACTTTCAAAGATCCTTTCTTCTGTCAAGCTTCCAAACCGCTGATTCAGATATCAACCCCGACGCCCTCCTGGCCGACCCTTTAGTGTTTCGCCTACATTGCTTCAGGGGATACAACTAAAAATAATAAAGAACAAATCTTTGCTATACTTACATGCTACATTCCTTAAAAGCATTCATCCGCTAAAGAAACAGAATAACGAATCTTACCCAACAAACGTTCTTAAAGAGCTTACTTATACCATCAGAGTGTACACATTTTCTATTACTTGCTTAACATCTTCATTTACCGGCATCCGTAATCGAAAGAACATTACCGACACCGCCATTTAAATACGTCAAAAAAAATGATGTCACCATACCTACGTAACCAAAAAAACATTGTATATAAATCCTCCAATCCTTCCAATCTTCCAATTAGAAGGCATGTACCTGATGCGATGTAACCCACATCATATACAGGCCTTCCAATCGATACCAAAACTCAATCCACCTGGAATAATAGCACCCAACATGAATATCCAACGTTGCTCCCTATATATTAAATACTGTTCACGCGTCATACCTTTGGAGCCAGAGCTAATCTGTTCAATACCAAAACACAGCAAATCATCAAAGCTATGACTATTCTGCAAACAGTGATCTACCATCGAGGCTTCATGCCTTTTACACCTCAACCTGCTTTTATGTTCCCCTACACGGACCTGTAGGGATCGAGCTGTCTTCCCCACATATAGCAGTTGACAGGGACAAAAAATCCCATACACCACAAAATCTGATCCACAGGAGGTATTTGATCTTAAAATATACTCTCTCCCTTTATATATGAACCGGTCCGTTTCCCAGCTGACATTACAAACGGCACAATGCCCACATCGGGCATGCCCTAACCGTTGCACTTGTGTCTGCCCAATTTGCCTTAGTCGAGAGGGACTCAAGATGTCTTTTAAGTTATAATCTCTCTGCCAAACACATCTGGGACTCTTGTCTTCAAGTCCTGGCACCATTTTTAACACATTAACATGCCTACGCAAAATACGCTGAATCCTCATACTAAAGGGTGAGTATCTTGAAATAAAGTTAACATGTTCTTCATCTTTACCTAACTTTATTTTCGGGGATAACAACCAATTACGATCATTAAAAAGCACTCGTTTATATGCACGTTCCACTACCCCAACTGGATTTATTTATTTATTTAGCAAGCATTTGTATACCGCTCCTTCCAGCGATCAGAAGCGGGTTTGATTACATAGAAAAAGCTGTCAAATCAAAACAGGAAATTTATGGTATATACATGATTGATTCGGGAGGAAAGGATGGCGCACAGAAAATTATCTACTTCTAGTCTATGGGGAAAGAGTTTACATATGTACATTTTTACATAGAAGGTTCTCTGGGTCTTTGGGTAGATAGTTGCCCTTCATGTGGATTTAGAACAGGTTGAAATGACTTTGAAATAGGTGCGTCTTGAGTTTTTTTCTAAAATCCGATAGATCTTTGCTGGCTCGTAGCATGGGCGATAGTTGGTTCCATAGTGTAGGTGCTGTGTATGAGAATGCCCTGTTACTAGTGCTGACTTTGACAGATCTTATATCTGTAGGGGTGTGGAGGGTGTTGGAGTTGATGGTTCTTCTGTTTCTGTTGGTGGGTTGCATGCCGATTAGGGTGGAGAGGAAGGATGGAGCAATGCTGTGGATGAGTTTGAAAGTGGTTGTCAGTATTTTGTATTTTGTGCGAGCTGTAATGGGGAGCCAGTGCAACTCAATTACTGGATAACCTCTATTTAGAAAATCCCTTTTAAGGGATTGAGTTTGAAACTTGAAATCAGCTGTTGAGGAACAGTTCCGTCTATATCGGATAAACTGTGAAAAAGGTAATCCTTTTAATAGATTTGAAGGGTGGACGCTAGAAAAATGTAAAAAAGTATTCTTATCAGTGTTTTTCTTATGTAAAGTAGTACCCCAACCATCATCCCGTCTCAGGATCTGAACATCCAAAAATACTATTGTTCGAGTGTTTTAATTTATTGTAAATTGTATACTGGGATCAACATTATTTAGCCATCCATAAAACGATATCAAAGACTCGACTGAAACTTCCCATAATAAGAAAATGTCGTCAATATATCAACGCCATAATCTAATTTGGGAAGAATATGGTGATCCTTGCAGCCATCGCTCCTCACAGAAGCCCATAAACAGGTTTGCCACTGACGGGGCAAAGGATGCCCCCATCGCTACGCCCATATTCTGTTGAAAAATATCCTCATTAAAACTAAAATAATTTCTGCAAAGGGCTAGCTGTGCACATTGCATTAGGAATTCAATTTGTAATACTCCAACATCTCCTCTCTGCTGAAACCCTAATCTAATGGCTTCCAATGCCGCCCCCTGTGGAATACTAGTATATAGGGCTTTAACATCTAGAGTAGCTAACAGTATTGAATCGTTCCTTGCCCATTCCGCGGCTGTTCTTAATATTTGCAAAAAATGCATAGTGTCCCGTATGTAAGAGAGAACAGTTTTCAATATCGGTCGCAAGAAAAAGTCAATTAACATCGACAATGGCTCTAAAACAGATCCTCATGTTGACACAATCAGCCTACCTGGTGGTTGTTTCATATCTTTGTGTATTTTTGGAAGCAGATAAAACTGCGGTACAGAAGGAGACTTTACATTCAAAAACGCCATTTCCTTTTTAGTTATACAATGTGTCAAAAAAGCCTGAGCCGTCAAATCTTTTATTTCACATTGTAATGCTGTAGTGGGATCCTCTTCCAACTTTACATATACCGTTGAATCAGATAGCTGACGATAAGCTTCAGCCAAATAATCTTTTCTATTGAGGACCACTATCGCCCCCTCCCTTGTCTGCACGTTTAATGATTATATCAGGTCATGCAGACAAATCCTGCAAGGCAGATTTTTCATGTGTTAATAAAACATTTCTAGATCTCTTTAAAGCAGTCTTTTCCAAATTCTCAATATCCTTTAATACCAGTCCCGAAACACTGTTAAATTAGGATGTAATGGCCCAGGGGAACTCCAGGTAGATTTAAATGGTAGAGGAACCCTCTTCAGCCATGTAACAGAATCATCCTCATGCATTATACCCAACTCATTATTAGATTATGATGCAAAGAAATTCTTAAGTTTCAACTTTCTCAAACTTCTCAAAATCTATCCTAAACTGAATCAAAACTAATTTTGGAACAAACGAAAACCCTTTTGATAATAAACACAACTCAGCTTCTGTTAAACATACATCAGATAGATTAACTACTAATGATGATGAGACCTGCGTTATTCCCGCTCGCGCCTGTGCCGGTTCTTCTTTTTTCTGGCGTCCATCTTCTAATAAACCTTCCTTCGAAGATTTTGAACCCACTGATTCATCCGAGGACCATTCAAAGGAGATCTTCTTACGGGCTTTGCGGTCTCTTTGACGATTAAGGTTTCACCAAGGATAAACATACCCTGTCGTATAATCGTCATAGTCTCTTTTTAATTATTTCAGTTTAATCTTCATAATTTCATTACGTAATTGGTCAACTTGTTTGTTCATATCTGAAGACTGCTGTTGATACATCTCTGTTGGTCCTACAAGTCGCAAACTCTCTATCTGCTTATCAGTGTCTGCTTGAAGACTCTCCAATTGGTTCTTCAACATATCAACTGTCAATACCATTAAATCTAAGGAACATTTGTTTAGAATTTTATCCCACTGCTCAAGAAGGGTGCTATTGGATGCAAATAAATGGGGTTCTTTATAGACCCGTAATCCTATAGGCATGTGTTGATGCTTAATATATTCCACCAGAGAAGCCCGATGTAACTCCGATCTGATCTTCCTTTTTCGTAAAGCCAATAGAGAGTTCCAACTAATATCCTCTGTGGGCTCAGATAAATTCTGTTCTGTAAAGGGAGTGCTTTCTTTTAAAGGTTTTGCTATATGCGCCTCTGAGAAACTCAGAGTATCTTGCAATAAATTAGGACCTTCCATTGTAAATTAACAAACAAACTGCGGTCAGTGTCAGAGCTTATAAATGATACTTCATAAATACAAAGACAGCTCTATATATTCACCTCAACGCAGCATTGAACTCTCAGCAAAAAGGCAAAGTGGAGAAGGGCAGACCTCAGAACACTCCAGAAAAAGCCTTTTTCCATAAATTGGCTTCAGGTACTTTAACCAAAGTTAAATACTCGAGGTCGGTACCGAAGCAAGTCGGTACCTGATCCCCCATGCTTGAGAGTGATTCTAAACTTGGCATCGGGGGAAGTAAGCCTGCCAAAGCAGGTACTGAGGGTACCGTCACCGGTACCGACAGCGATACCAGTGCCTGTGGAACGGTCTGCAGCGACTTTAGCAGTACCGAAGTAGCCAAAAGATTCGCTAGACTGCGTTCAATGGCAAGGAGTCTTTTATCCATCACCATTTCCGATGCCGGGGTGTCGGTACCGATGGAAGCGGCCACAACCCCCGAGCATGGAACAGGAATGTCCATCGAGGCCGAAGACTCGAGAACATCCTGGAGCCCCGATAATTCTTTGGAGCCCGAAGACTCCCGCCGGGGCTGTTTTGCTGGTGCAGGATCCTCGAGGGCAATGCCAGAGGCATCTCGATACTTAGAGGGAGATCTACCTCTCGAGGACCGGCTAGACTTAGATTTATGTTTAGTTACCTGAGATCCCTGGGAAGAAGTAGAGGCCCTGAAGGACACTGATGCTACCGACATCGTGTCCGATGCAAACAGGGCACCGAGTTGATTTGCTCGATTTTGAAGACTTCTTTTAGTCAGCTTCCTGCAGGAGAGACACTCCGCTGGGCAATGGTCAGGACCTAAACATTTAAGACACCAGTCGTGGGTGTCTGTGACAGAAATTGTGCTGCCACACTTTGAACATTTTTTGAAACCAGTAGCTGGTTTCTCCATGTTGAAATGAAGAGGCCTAGTGGCCAAAATGGCGCCAAGCACCAAGCAGGGGAAAAACCCCTGACTGAAAAAACACAAGTTCTGTGTGGGTTTTTTTTTTTTTGAGAAAGAAAGAAAGAAAAACACCGGTGGTACCGGTGGGCGTCGAACTAAGGCAGGCGCGACCACAAAAAATAAGAATAAAAGTATAATTTTCTGCGGTGACAGGGTTTACGTCCTGTCGGCTCCGCGGAAAACGAAGAACTGAAGAGAGGGAGGTAGATAGGTGGGAAGGCAGCACGCATGCGTGGATGCACGCTCCCAAAAGTGTTCCTATTGGACGCTGGGGAGCGTACCCGCGCGGGCTCCGTCGGTACCGACGATACCCATATGTGAAGACTCATTCCTGCTTGTTCCTGGAGATTCCAGGATCTCCTTACTTCTAGATGATACTGCAGCAGGAATGTGCCAATCAACATCTGGCATATTGAAATCTCCTATCAGTAGCACTTCCCCTTTCCTAGCAATGCTGCGTATGTCTTCAATTAACTCTCTGTCCACCTCTTCCTCTTGTGAGGGAGGTCTGTATATCACACCAATGCAAATAGATTTCTCTTTCCCTATTTCTAGTTTAACCCACAATGCCTCCTCTTTCCCTTTTAAGCTCTGTAATTCCAAAGCTTTAATAGTAGTTTTTACATAAAGTGCCACTCCTCCTCCCCTTCTTCCTAGCCTGTCCTTTCTGAATAAAGTATAGCCAGGTATAGTTATATCCCAATCATGGTTTTCTGTGAACCATGTTTCTGTAACTGCCACTAAATCCAAGTCAGCCACTCCCACCAAAGCTTCAACATCAGGGATCTTATTTCCCATGCTACGGGCAATTATACACACTGCTTTCCATATGTTACCCCTATTACCCATTTCCATAAAGGTATTTAATGTATCACCTACCTGGGGGCTTTTTTCACCCATCCCCAACGAATCTGGTTTAAAGCCCTCTTCAGTGCACTTGTACACATTAAATTTAATCTGCCATTTGGATACCCAGTCTTCCAGTTTCTTATTCCTCTTGCAATTTTTCACAATCGTCTTGTGTTTTAACAACTCTGAATAATTTTGTGCTATATACAGATTTGATCACCTAGCTCATTTCCATTTCCAGGTAATTTATGAGTATGTTAAAAAGCAGAGGGCCCAGCACAGATTCCTGAAGTATTCCACTATAACCTGGACATTTTTAAATTCATTACATTTTCATGGACCACGGCAAGACACTTACATCTAGAGTCTTTTCACATTCTGTTTACTTTCACAGTCCTCATCAAAATAACATGAGGCTATTCTTAATGAGCCAAGACCATTTTATAGAATGACAATAACTTCCATTACTAACATGGCACACAGAGATAGTGGTTATGTAATCTGCCAAAACAAGTGCCATTACAGTGTTAATAAGCAAGAAGATAGTTAAACCATAAGCTAATCACAAACCTAAAAGCGTAGTTACTCACCTGTAACAGGTATTCTCCAGGAGCAGCAGGAATCAGTCCTCACATATGGGTGACGTCGGCGCCGACGGAGCCCTCGCGGAGCAATTTTCCCCAGCTTTCAAAGACAGCCTTTGGGAATTGCAGCGCGCATGCGCGGTCGCCTTCCCGCCCAAGGGTGCCATCTTAGCCAGTCAGATGACATAGCTAAAAAAGACAGCATAAAAATTTGCAAAAAAACTAAAGCAGATGATTGCAACTCCAAGGGGAGGAGGGAGGGTTGTGAGGACTGATTCCTGCTGCTCCTGGAGAACACCTGTTACAGGTGAGTAACTACGCTTTCTCCAGGAACAAGCAGGAAGTCAGTCCTCACATATGGGACTCCCAAGCTTAAGGCTACCGGAGACCCTAAGCACAAAAATGAGCTCCCTCTAGCTCAGCAGCACAGAAGGAAGGAATCTTCGCTGAATTATTACCCACCGGTAGCCCACATCCGGGATGGAGGGTAGGAGTTGCTCAGACCTCAAAGAGATTACGGAGGACTGCCTGTCCGAAAGCACTGTCCCTGCGGGACTCCCTCTCGAGACAGTAATGGACCGCAAAAGTCTGGCTCGAAGACCAAGTAGCGGCCCGGCAGATGTCTGCCAGCGGAACAGAGCGGAGGTAAGCCACTGACGTAGCCTTTGCCCGAACGCAATGAGCCGTGACTCGACCTTCCAAGGAGAGTCCGGCTGCCCCATAAGCCCAAGTGATACAGTCCGCAACCCAGATGGACAGAGTACGCTTGGAGACCGGGAGCCCCAATTTATTGGGGTCAAAAGACACAAAAAGCTGAGCAGCTTTACGGTGCTCCCGCGTACGGTCAAGGTAGATGTTCAATGACCTTCTACAGTCCAGGGTATGGAGGACCGTTTCAGCTCGGCTGGAGTGTGGTCTGGGAAAGAAGGTCGGAAGTACCACCTCCTGATTGATGTGAAAAGGGGAGACCACTTTTGGAAGAAATTTTGGGTGAGTCCGTAGGACTACCCTATTTTTGTAGAACCGAGTGTAAGGGGGATCAGACACGAGGGCCTGCAATTCACTTACGCGTCTAGCGGAAGTGAGGGCTATCAAGAACAATGTTTTCCAAGAAAGAAAACGGAGAGAACAGGTAGCCATAGGTTCAAAAGGCGGACAGGTGATCCGCTGTAAAACCACATTCAGATCCCAGTCAGGCGCTGGCGGGCGCAGAGGTGGTTTAAGCAGAAGGAGACCTCGGAGAAACCTCGCTACAAGAGGGTCGCTGGAAAGAGGTCTGCCGTCCACCGGCACATGATGTGCTGAAAGAGCACTGAGGTGAACTTTGACGGAGTTGGACTTAAGTCCCAGATTAGAGAGGTATAGCAAGTACTGCAGAATCACCGACACCGGGCAGGAGAAGGGATCCTGAGACTGTTGGATACACCAAACGGAAAAGCGACGCCATTTAAGGGCGTAGCATTTGCGGGTAGAAGGTTGCCGAGAAGCTAGGACGACCTCTTCCACCTCTGCCGGCAGAAGAAGGGGAGCAAGGACTACCCTCTCAGCAGCCAGGCCATTAGATTGAGAGATCTGAGGTTGGGGTGTAGCAGAGACCCCTGATCCTGAGTGAGGAGATCCGGTTGTAACCCCAGAGGGAATGGATCCTCCACCGCTAATTGCAGCAGGAGTGGAAACCACGGCTGTCGGGGCCAGCGAGGGGCCACCAGGATCATGAAGGCTTTGTCTCGGAGAACCTTGAAAAGAGTTTGAGAGACTAGCGGGATGGGAGGGAAAGCGTACAGAAGGCTCTCCGACCATGAGAGTAGAAAAGCGTCTGCCGCAACTCGAAGGGGATGTGGCTGACGAGAGCAGAAGCGAGGAAGTTGCCGGTTGAGAGGGCTGGCAAAGAGATCCATCGTGGGGAGGCCCCACTTTAGAAAGAGCTTCTGAACTACCAAGGGATCCAGGCGCCACTCGTGCGGCTGGAGGATCCTGCTGAGTTTGTCCGCCAGGCAATTTTCTTGGCCTGGGAGATAAACTGCCTTGAGATGAACGCCGTGACTGACGGCCCAAGAGCAGAGCTTCTGTGCTTCCCGACAGAGAAGGAAGGAGCCCGTGCCCCCCTGCTTGTTCATGTAGAACATGGCAACTTGATTGTCCGTCTGGACAAGGACGGACTGGTGAGAGGTCAGGTGGGAGAAGGCCTTGAGGGCCAGGCGGATCGCTCTGAGCTCCAGGAAGTTGATCTGCTGAGCAGACTCCCACGTGGTCCAGAGGCCCTGAGTACGTGCCCCTTGGCAATGTGCTCCCCAGCCCACGAGGGATGCATCTGTCGTCAGCACCTGGGCCGGCTGAGGTGACTGAAAAGGCATGCCGAGTACCAGGTTCGGCCGATGAAGCCACCACCGGAGAGACGAGATCAGCGGCTCGGAGACGCGCACTAGGTCTGCTAGGCCGCCTGTGGCTTGTTGCCACTGCTTGCGGAGACACCATTGAGCAGGCCGCATATTCAGGCGGGCATTGGGGGTCACATGGACGGTGGAAGCCATATGGCCGAGTAGTCTCAGGAAGCGCCTGGCGGAGACCAGGGGCTGGCTGCGAAAACGGTCGGCTAGGTCCATGAGCCGTTGAGCTCTGTCGAGCGGTAGGAACGCTCGTGCCCGAGGAGTGTGCAGCCTTGCGCCGATGAACTCGAGATCCTGTGAGGGGAGCAAAGTGGACTTTGCGAAGTTTATAACAAAGCCCAAGTACTGCAGAAGAGTCACCGTGCGGCGTGTGGCGTTGGTGACCTCCGGAGCGGACGCTGCTCTGATAAGCCAGTCGTCGAGGTACGGAAAGACATAGAGGCCGTGAAGCCGGAGATGGGCCGCCACCACCGCGAGACATTTTGTGAAGACCCGCGGTGCGGAGGACAGGCCAAAGGGCAGTACTCTGTACTGGTAATGATTTCCTGCCACCACAAACCTTAGGTATTGGCGGTGGCTTGGGTGGATGAGAATGTGCGTGTAGGCATCCTTTAGATCCAAGGAGCATAGCCAATCTCCCTGCTGGAGGTAGGGCAGAAGGATTCCAAGGGTAAGCATCTTGAACTTTTCCCGCACGAGGAATCTGTTGAGGTTGCGCAGGTCCAGGATGGGTCTGAGGCCTCCTGTCCTTTTTGGTACTAGAAAATACCTGGAATAAAAACCTTGACCTCTCAGGTGGTGGGGCACCGGTTCCACCGCCTGTTCCTGTAGAAGACCTGCTAACTCCTGAAGGAGTAATTCCCTGTGCAGAGGGAGTCGTGGAGGTTCTCCCGGAAAATAGGAGGGAGGGACCTGTTGGAAGTGGAGAAGATAGCCTTCTCTCACGACTTGAAGCACCCAGGCATCTGAGGTGATGCTGGACCACCTGTGGGCGAAGTGAACCAGCCGGCCTCCGGTGCTGGGAGGAACCAGCGGAGGGGGAGAGGCTATGCTTAAGGAGTCAAAAACCCCCACCCTGCTGAGCAGGGGCTGGTGGTGCAGGCTTGGGGGCTTGCTGCCTACGGGACCCGTTACCCCGTCCCTTGGCCTGCTGGCCCTGTTGGGGAGCTGCAGGGGCCTGATATTGGGGGTATTGTTTGTAGGCAGCCGCCTTTCTCGGGTAAAAGGACTTCTTTCCCGAGCCCTTCTTTTTCTGGGAAGGGGCGGAGGTCTTCCTAGAAAGCCTAGTCCTGGTGAGAGTCTCCGTCTCGATCTGTGCAGCCTTTTCAGCCATGGGCTTGCCAAAGAGGTTCTCGCCTCGGCAGGGGACATCGACCAACTTGTCCTGCACCCAGGGCTCAAGGTCAGACGACTGAAGCCAAGCCTGTCGGCGGGCACCGATGCCGGCTGCGGCTACTCGAGCCGATGCTTCAAAGCCATCATAGGCTGCTCGGGATATGAATTTTGAGCATTCCCGAATGCCAGAGGACAAGGCCAGGAACCTCCGCAAGGGTTCCTCGGACAAACCAGCGGAGAATCCGGCCAGCTCTTTAGCCAGGTCTCGGAGATACATGCCCATGTATAGCTGGTAGGTCTGGACACGACACGCAAGCATAGAGCCCTGGAAACACTTCTTACCAAGGCCATCCAGGTTACGGGCCTCCCTGCCAGGAGGCACCAAGGAGTGCATCTTCTGGCTCTTAAGACGATGCATGGCCGATTCCACTACCATGGAATGGTGTGGTAGCTGTGCTTTTTGGAAGCCAGGGCTCTTGCGGACTCGATAGATAGAATCGACCCGCTTGCTCAGGACCGGCGAGGAGGCCGGACTCTCCCACATGCGGAAGAGTAGTCGTTCCAGCATGGGAGGAACCGGTACAGTAAAGTGTTCCCTGGCGGGAGAGTCATACTGGAGGGCGTCGAGCTCTTCGGCTCGAGGCTCCTCCTCGGGATCCGCAGGGAAGGCCAAAGCCTTGGCCATATCCCTGACGAAGTCCGAGAACCGGGCATCCTCCGGGGGGGACTGCTTCCGAGGTTCGGACTCAGGTGAGTCCGAGGGGACACACCGAGTCCGAAAAGAATCAGGCGACTCTTCCTCTTCAGACTCCCAGACCGACTCCGACGAGGACTCGGTGGGGTCGGCCCGGGCAGGGCGCGACGCCTGCCGCCCCGACGCCGAGGGAGTCGGCGTCGGCGACCTCGGTCCCGAACGGGAGGCCGAGGGTGACCTCGACCGAGGATCGACTCGAGTTCGCATGGACTCGAGGATCGGCTCGGTCTCCGGGGTCGACTTAGAGGTCGACGTCCCGGCGGTCGGGGCAGCGGCGCCAGCGAGGCCGGCGAGCAGTGCCCGCTGCTGGTCCATGAAGGCAGACAGTCTGCTCTCCAAGGCCGTCAACCTGAGTCCGAGCTCAGGTGACCCAGCAGTCCCCGACTCGGGCCCCGACGGCGTCGGGCCCGACGTCGGCGGTCTCGGAGGCGAGTCCAGGAGGACCACAGGACTTACCCGAGCAGGCAGCTCCGACTCCAGGCGAGGTCGCTTCGAGAGGTGCTCCTTCTCCAAGGACCCGGGACGGCTATCGGGGCTATGCGACCTGGCCCTCGCGGAGCCAGGAGCGTCCACCGACGCCGCCCTCGCGGGTTTCACCTTCCGATGATGGTCCCCGGAGGGAGAACCCCTATCGGAGGAACTCCGGCGACGGTCCGAGCTGGAACCCCTGGACGCGGAGGCCTCCGACGAGGTCCAGGTACGGCTGGGGTCAGCGAAGATCCTATCCCGCTGATGCCGCCGACTTCTCAACGCTTTGGAGGACATTTTGCCGCAGGGCCCACAGATCATTTCTTCATGATCCGGGCCCAGGCAGCGGAGGCAATTGTCGTGTGTGTCAGTTAGTGACATATTTCGGTCACACTGACCACACCGCTTGAAACCACTGGCAGTCATCGGGGGAAAAAGGGCCCCGGCGAGGTCAAAGGACCGGGCTGCCAGGGAAAAACCGAAAACGAAACTGACTAAGTCAGAAAAACCGAAAAAGAAGAAGAGGACTCGTGACCGGCGTCGCGAGTCCGGGCGGGAAAAAGACCGGCGTCGAACCGAAGGAAAAAAGAGTAAATTAATAGTAAATATCAACTTTTTTGCGGGGACACGACGGGTACGTCTGTAGGGCTCCGCGGAAAAAAGAAGACTGGCTAAGATGGCACCCTTGGGCGGGAAGGCGACCGCGCATGCGCGCTGCAATTCCCAAAGGCTTTCTTTGAAAGCTGGGGAAAATTGCTCCGCGAGGGCTCCGTCGGCGCCGACGTCACCCATATGTGAGGACTGACTTCCTGCTTGGTCCTGGAGAACATCTGTTCATCACTGCAAAAGAATCTTTCGATGCAAAGCTGGGAAAGCAAGAGTGAAGGCAACTGTCAGCTGGTTTGGTTTTTTTCTTACAAGAAAGAAAAACCATGCATCTGTTTCAAAACTGAGAGCCCTTTTCTTTGCCGGCTTTCTTTCATATCCTTGTTTCTTTAGCAGAAAACTTTCTTTTATAAACCAGGCAGTTTCCTGTTGCTCCTTTTGGACTTAGATACCAGCTCCCTGATAGTCAATCGTTGATTTGAGCCTATTGCAACATGCACTGCTTCAACTTTGTCTTTATTCCTGCTCATGTATGGCCTTTCAGAGCATTCGGCATTGCCAACACTTTGGCAGCCCTCTTGGAAATGTTTGTACCAATCATAAACTCGAGCACATCTCATGCATTCATCGCCATACACTTGCTGTAACTTGCCATAAGTCTCTTTGCACACATCTCCAAGTTTCTGGCAGAATTTAATGCAAATTTGCTGTTCAAGTCTTTTCACTCATCATAATCTGCTTTTACACGATACCAAATATCACGTAATTAAAAAAGTACAGGTGTGCTGCAGCCACATTTCACTCTGCACATGCAGAGGACATAACTAGGTCACTGTATGCTTAATAGGATCATGGTGTGACATATTGCTATATAGCTACAAACGTCTCGATACTTTTTGATCACACCTTGTATAAGATAAGTTCATATATATTTTTGTCTCTACCAGTTGAGAATGTAAACAATTATCGTCTACATCACAAAGCTTAAAATACAGAGAGAACGACATAATACTAATGAGCTATTTAACGCTGCCACCCAGGAACTAATACTCAGGAGAAATTCTTTAAAGTGAGTTGAAAATCTCCCCTTTCTGGTTCTGATCATCAATAGATCTTCCTCTGCATCAATCATCCCAACCGCAGTTAAGTTAGAACAACATTATTCCTCCTCTTTTCTCCCCTCAGTATGCTTTCACATCCTCAGAATCTGCTGCCACACTGAGGGGGGTACATGCTTGGTTTTATTATCGATAAAGTACATTAGAACTCTGGGTGCATGAAAAGGTGACATTTTACTTACCAGTTAGAATCCTTTCCTTGAGTCCTGCTAACCAATCCAGACAAGTGGGTTATGTTCCCCTATCAGCAGATTGGTGTAGACAAAGAACCAATGAAAAGCCCAAGTTTCAATAACATTACTCCCATTACTCTATTCACCTCAGTCATCAAGGGTCCCTTCAGTATTCATCCCAAAGCAAATAGAAGAACATGGCAAGTCACACAACGTCAACGTGGGCAACAATGAGTAAGCAACAGCAGAGAGTTATGTACAGGAAAGCATAAACAGAAAGCTGTCCATAGAAAATGAACCTGCAGAGCCAAGTATAAAAATCACAGTGAACCTATGGGAACCATAGCAGAAAAATAAGGCAAATATAGTTTCAGGGGCGAGCCCTCGACTGGTCTAGCAGGACTCAAGAAAACGATATTAACAGGTAAGCAAAATATTACCTTTCATATTGTCTAGCTAGACCAGTCCAGACAAGTGGGATATTCGATACCAAACATCACATGATTAAGAAAGGTACAATTCCACTGCGCGGGAAGAAGACACAGTAGCTCGCAAAACTCCAGAGCCAAAGGCCATGTCTACTCGCGAGTGGACATCCAAATGGTAATGCTTGATGAAACTGGAAAGCAATGCCCATGTTGCTGTCAGAAAAATGTCTGCAGGGCTACCGAGCGCTCCGCTCTGCTCATAAGGACATTCGTGCTTGGGTAGAATGGACGCGCAAACCCTCATGAACCAGCCAGTTCCACAACAGAGATGCCGAGGCAATGGCTTCCTTAATCTATCGCCCTAAATCCAACTTGGCCACTGTGTCACCCTTGCGCAGGCCAGCAAACAGCACAAAAAGCTGGTTAGACTTATGAAGGGAATGCGTAATCTCTACGTATTGAGAAGAACCCTCCACACATCCACAAGGCCAAGATCCTTACCTCTCCTCCGACACTGTTCCTTAGAGGAGAGAGGCAGCCATACCACCTTATGTATGTAGGCTGGCACAGGCCAAATGGAAACGGCCTTCTTAGAAAAGACAGAAAAGGATCTTAGCAAGACAGACTGCAGCTCAGAAATCCGCCTTGCAGCACAAATTGCAAAAAGAAAACTGTCTTGAGCATCCAAATCCTTTAAGGTAGTGGGCTTCAACGGCTCAAAAGACACTACCATCAAGGCCCTGAGCACCAGGCACAGATCTCAGGAAGGAATCACAGACCAGAGGGGAGGACACAGATGCCAAACCCCCTGGAGAAAGTGCGAGATGTCCAGGTGCAAGGCTAGAGACTTACAGCCACCAGATCTCAGAAACAGGCCAAAGCTGCCACCTGAACTTTCAGGGAGCTAAAGGAAAGGCCCTTCTCCATGCGATCCTGTAAAAAGGCCAACAGAGAGGATATTTAGGCTGTCTCAAGAGCCAGATCCGCATGTAGTGGAGTGGCCTAGTGGTTGGGGCAAGGTACTTCAGGCCGGAAGGTCGGGGGTTCAAATCCCACTAGAGGACAGCAACCTTGGGCCGGAAGGACTGGGGTTTCTAGTCCCACAAGGTGCTCCTTGTGGTCTTGGGCAAGCCACTTAACCCTCCATAGCCCATGTTCCCTGTAAAATAGTTATCTCCAAGTTATAATGCCCTGTTCAATGTAATTTCAGTTTGTTCAATGTAAACCGCACTGATGCAGAATAGTGCAGTATATAAGAGAATGTAACTAAATAAATTGGAGAAAATAAAAATAAATAAAATGTATGATAACTTGGTAGACCTCCTCTGGACACCAAGCAGAGCAGAGACTGCCGCAAGAGAGTAGTCTGTACACCCTAACCGTCTCCTTCTAACAACAAAGCCATAAGCAAGAAGTGAACCAGATCCTCCAGGACGATGAGTCCCTGCTGCAATAGGCCCTGAAACAGAGGAAACTGAAAACAAGGCTCCTGTAGGAGCCTCATCAGGTCTCTGAACCACGCTCTCCTTGCCCACACTTGCACCACCAGAATGCTACCCAGGTGGTGTTTTATACACCAAAATACATACCTCTCCATGGGCCAAGGAGGGAAAATGTACAGCAGCCTCAAACTTGGTTAAGGCTGGGTCAGAGCATCCACGCTCTCGGACCCTGTCTCCATGCAGCGACTGAAGCAGCAGAAAACTTTGGCACTGGCGGGTCACCATCGATCCATTTTGGGGCAACCCCAGCGGCGCAGAATCAACTGCAACATCCCCTGACTCAACTCCCACTCTCCAGGATCCAGAGAGTGCCGGCTGAGTAAGTCCACTTACACACTGTCCACTCTGGCAACGTACTGAGCCGACAAGGCTAGGAGGTTCTTCTCTGCCTAGGCAAACAGGAGAGCTATCGCAAGAGCTACCCTAGCACTCCTCATGTCACTTTACTGATTGACATAAGCCACTGCTGTGGCATTGTCTTAAAACATTTGAACTGCCCAGCCCCTGAGCAGGGGTAAGAAGCTTAGAAGAGCCAACCTGATGGCCCTCGCCTCAAGGCAGTTAATGGACTACACTGCTTCTCTATGGATCCAGTGGCCCTAGGCCTTATGGTCTTGACAATGGGCTCCCCAGCCTGACAGACTGGCATCAGTTGTCAGAAAGATTCAGGAGAAATTGTCCAGCAGCATGTCCATCCTCAGATGACAGTGCTGCTTCCACCACTGCATGCTGGACTTCACCCTCAATGGACGTGGGAGTCTGTGCTTGAACTCCTGGGAACAAGGGGACCACTGAGCCCAGCAAGGATTGCTGGAGCAGTCACATGTGAGAACACACAATGGCACCATCTCTGCGGTCATCGCTATCAATCCGAGGAGCTGAAGATAATCCCAGACTCTGTGAGTCCGCTGTGCACCAGATACAGTTCCAGGCCATCCAACAGTTTGACTTTTTCCTCTGGCAGGAAAACTCTGCCCACCTGAGTGCTGAAACATGTTCAATAGAGAGACGGGACAACAGGAATGGGGGAGGACAAAAGGGGGACGAGAGAGGGAGCCAGATTTCCAAAGGTGAACCAAATGGCCATGGTTTTGGAGAGATTAACATGAAGGTAATTTGTGGACATCCAGAACACACAGGACAGGCAGGCATTGAGGGGGCCAATATTAGATGCTGTGGAATCTGTATGATGAAGAAGGATGATATCGTCCGCGTAGTAATACGCGGAGATACCATATTGCTGAACCAGGAGGGTAAGGGGGGCCAGGAAGATGTTGAACAGGAGCGGGGCCAGCACGGAACCCTGCGGCACACCGCAGTGAAGGGGGATGGAGGGGGAGGAAGCGGAACCTGACAGAACTGAGGAGGACCTGTTGGTGAGGAAGGAACAAAATCAAAGAACCGTGCCGGAAATCCCAATGCTGCGGAGACGAGTAAGGAGGGTACGGTGGTCGACTAAGTCGAAGGCAGCAGATAAATCAAGGGAAACGGCAATTG
This sequence comes from Ichthyophis bannanicus, assembly GCA_033557465.1. NCBI lineage: Eukaryota > Metazoa > Chordata > Amphibia > Gymnophiona > Ichthyophiidae > Ichthyophis > Ichthyophis bannanicus. The sequence goes on from CM066033.1 coordinate 555,894,929, forward strand.
AGAAGGAGCCCGGGTCATGAGAGAGAAGAATGGATTCTGTGCTATGGCCAGGACGGAAGCCGGACTGTCGGGGGTGGAGGGCTAGAGAAGCTCCAAGATGGGAGGAGAGCTGGGCAAAGACTAGTTTTTCCAGGAGCTTTGAGAGAAACAGGAGGTTGGAGATGGGGCGCCAGTTTGCAGGAACGAAGGGGTCTAAGGGGCCTTTCTTTAGAATGGGATAGATCAGAGCATGCTTCCACAGAGAAGGGAAAATACCATTCAAGAGGCTTGAGTTGAAAATAGAGGGGATATGAAGTAAGAGAGCTAGGGAAGGCTCTAGCAGCCAGCGGGATGGTATGGGGTTGGAAGGGCAAGTGGTCGTGCGGATGGAGATAAGGGCCTTGGACAGTTCTGAGAGGGTAATGGGCTAGAAAGAAGACCAAAGGTGGGAAAGATGGGGGGGGGGGGGCCAAAGAGGTGGGTGGGGAGATGGGGGTAGGGGGGTCCACGGGGAGAGGAGAGAAGGGAGGAGGGCAAGCGGGAAACAGAAGGCGGAGAGACTGCACTTTGTCAGTGAAATGCGAGGCCAGGAGAGTGGGGTCTGGGGTGATGGGAGAAAGGGGGGAGGAAGCCAAGGAATGGGATGCGGAAAGTGAGTGGAGAACGGAGTAGAGCTGACGCGAGGAGTGGTTTATTTATCCTCTTTATTTTATGTTTTTGTAAAACTTTAAGTTAATATTCCCTGTTTAATGTATCTATTTTGTGTTGATGTAAACCACATTGAATTTAAGAAATGTGGTATAGAAGACCTGTTAAATAAATAAACAAACAGAAAGAAAGAATCAAACCGAGGACAGATCCCTGTGGCACACCACTGGTAACGTCCTTCTCCTCAGTGTCAGCTCCATTTGCCTATACATTTTCTCGCCTCCCACTCAACCAATTTCTAACCCAGTCAGTCACTTTAGGGTCCCATCCCCAAGGTGCTCAATTTATTTATGAGTCGCCTGTGCGGAATGGTATCCAAGGCTTTACTGAAATCTACGTATACCACATCTAACGCTCTCCCTTGGTTCAACTCTCTGGTCACCCAGTCAAAGAAATCAGATTTGTCTGACAAGACCTGTGGCTGGTGAATCCTTTCTGCCTCAGATCCTGCAATCCACTGGTCTCAGAAACGACATTATCCTCTGTTTTAGCAGAGTTTCCAATAATTTACTCACCACAGTGGTCAGACTAACTGGCCTGTAGTTCTCAACCTCATCTTTTCTTCTGCTTTTGTGTAAAAGGACCACATGTGCCTTTCTCCAGTCCTCTGGGACCACTCCCAACTCTAAAGAAGCATTGAAAAGGTCAGTCAGTGGAGCTGCTAGAATGCCCCCAGGTTCCTTCAATATTCTTGGATGTATCCCATCGGGTCCCATCACTTTGTCTACTTTGAATTTAGCTAGTTCCTCACTAACAGAATCTTCTGAAAAGAGTTCAAGGTCCCCTTCACTTCTGTTCCTGTTTGTGGGTATTTTCTGAGATCCCGCTCCTAGCCCTTCATCTGTGAACACAGAACAAAAATATCTGTTAAGCAAGTCTGCCTTATCCTCATCTGCTTCTACATATTCATCCCCTTCATCCTTGAGTCTGACAATACCACTTTTGCACTTCCTTCTCTCGCTAACATATCTGAAAAATGTCTTATCCCTCCAATTCCGTAAAACTAAAAAATGCACAAGCAATAGAGCTTTCAAATTTATCTCCCCTATGCTCTGGAATGCTTTACAAGCTAGCCTTCGAAACATCAGATCTCGCCACCTTTCGTTCCCACCTCAAAACTCACCTCTTTACTGAACATTTTGGTCAAAACTCACCACAGTTCAACACAGATCCTACATAAATAACTACTCTCCCCCTACTATTCAAACTATACGAACCCATAATATAACAATCTCCCCCATCAGTACCCCCTGAACTTACCCTTTTGCTTCATAACATTTCTTGTATATTAACTGTAAATAAGCTATTTTCTCCTGAATCACGTAAATTATTGATTGCAGCACCAGTTATTCTGTTAACCCGTTTTGGACAGCTCACATATTCTTTCTCTGTTCTGGATGATTTATTAGATTTGTTACACTCAAACAACTATGAAATACCGGCAATAATAAAAAATATTAAAAAACTTTGCAGAAAATAGAAGTTTCACATAGTGTATGTTTTTCATACACTGGTCCAATATAGTATATTGTCTGTCTACAGAAAAGATAGGATTCAGTTCCAATATTCATTGACATAAACATACTGTATGATACTATTGAAACAGCAGTTTTCATTTAAAACACTTTATTATGATATAATATAGTTTGTAAAAAGTCCATTATGACGGCGGAATATGATACACGTGAAAACACTTCTGATGCAGTGCGCCGATACTGCACCATTGAAACACCTAGAACAGAAAGCGTAGTTACTCACCTGTAACAGGTGATCTCCGGGAACAGCAGGAATTTAGTCCTCACATATGGGTATCGTCGGTACTGACAGAGCCTGCGCGGGAACGCTCCCCAGCGTCCAATAAGAACGCTTTTGGGAGCATCCCACAGCACATGAGCACTGCCTTCCCACCTTTCCAACTGTCCCTCTTCAGTTACGTTTGTAGCTGAGTGAAAGGATAGAGGGAGAGAGGAAAGAGACAAAGAGAGAGAGAGAGAGAGAGAGAGAGAACTCCTAGGGGAGGTGGGTGGGTTGTGAGGACTAAATTCCTGCTGTTCCCGGAGATCACCTGTTACAGGTGAGTAACTACGCTATCTCCAGGAACAAGCAGGAATGTAGTCCTCACATATGGGGACTCCCTAGCTGAAGATGCTGGGGAGATGGCCCCAGGAAGCTGGCACCGTCAAGGGTGAGGATCCTTCCTCCCATGGATCTCTGGCATCCCACCAGGGTTGGTGGGTAGGAGTTGGTTTACGTTTGAAAAAGGTTTTGAAGAACAGCTTGGCCAAAGAAGGCATCCTGATGGGAGGCTTTATCGAGGCAGAAGTGGGCTGTAAAGGTGTGCACCGAAGCCCAGGTGGCTGCTCGACAAATGTCATTGATAGACACAGAGTGGAGATTAGCCATAGAAGCTGCCATGGCCCTGACATTATGAGCTGTGACATGGTTCTGAAGAGGAAGACCCTTACTCTCATAAGTAAAGGATATGCATTGGGCAATCCATTTAGATAAAGTTCTTTTGGAGACTGGAAGTCCCAAATGACTAGGGTCAAAAGCTATAAAAAGTTGTGAAGACTTTCTATGTTGCTGTGTTCTTTGTATGTAAAAGGCCAAGGCCTTTTGCAATCCAAAGTATGAAGGTTCCTTTCTGCATTAGAGGCGTGTGGCCTGGGAAAAAATACAGGAAGGCAAATTGATTTAAAAGAAAAGGCGAAACCACCTTTGGCATAAAATGTGGGTGAGTTCCAAGAACAACCTTATCATGATGAAACCTAGTATAAGGAGGATCAGCCACTAAAGCTTGAAATTCACTGATGCGACAGGCAGAGGTGATTGCAATTAGGAAGATGACCTTCCAGGTCAAAAGGGCTGCAGTGGCTAAAGGCTCAAAAGGTGGCTTCATGAGCTGCCCGAGAACTAGATTTAGGTTCCATGCCACCGGTGGGGGCTTGATGGGAGGTTTGGTTAATAGAAGGCCGCTCATAAATCTTGATATGAGTGGATGAGAGGAAATTGGTTGTCCATTTAGAGGCTTATAAGAAGCTGCAATTGCACTAAGATGGACTCTTACCGAATTGGTCTTTAACGCAGAATTTGATAAGTGAAGGAGATACTCTAGTATCGATTCTAAGGGTACGACCAGGGGGTTTAATCCCCTCCTGGAGCACCATATAGTAAAACGTTTCCACTTGAAGGCATAAGATCTTCTTGTGGAAAGCTTCCTAGAAGCTCGAAGGAAATCCTTTACCTGCTGAGACAGGTTGAGATCCTGGAGGTCTAAGCCTTCAGCAACCAGGCCATGAGGTGCAGGGACTGGGGATTCGGGTGCCATAGCGTCCCATTCTCCTGAGAAAGGAGATCTGAAGCGTGCCCTAACTCCAGAGGTGCCGCTTGAGAGAGATGCAGAAGCAGGGAATACCACGCTTGGCGTGGCCATCGTGGTGCGATGAGAATAATGCGACCCCTGACTCTATGAAGCTTGAAGAGTGTTTTGGGAATGAGGGGAATGGGTGGGAAAGCATAAAGGAAGTCCTGACCCCAGTGAAGGAGGAAGGCATCCTTTGCTTGACAGTGGTGTGCCGGTATCCTGGAACAGAACCAGGGAAGTTTGGCATTCAGTGGACTTGCAAAGAGGTCTATGTCTGGAGTGCCCCAGAGATGAAATATCTGCCACCTGGTCTAGGTGGAGTGACCACTCGTGAGGTAGCAGCACTCGACTGAGTTTGTCTGCCCAAAGGTTTTGAATGCCTAGAAGATATACCACTAGAAGGTGAATTTGGTGCTCTCTGGCAAGGGCCCATAGTCGTAAAGCTTCGTTGCATAACGACAGAGAGCCTGTTCAGCCCTGCTTGTTCACATAGAACATGGCCACCTGATTGTCCGTCTGGACCAGGACTATCTTGTAGCTGAGCTGGGCGTGGAACACTCGAAGAGCTAAATAAATTGCTCTTAATTCCAGGAGGTTTATGTGTAAACCTACCTCCTGTGGAGTCCAGGTGCCCTGGGTAGAGAGATGATCCAGGTGTGCTCCCCAACCCACCTGTGATGCATCTGTTGTTAGGGTGGCCTGAAAGAGGGGTTGATGGAAAGGAGACCCCACTATCAGATTTTCTAGTGATTGCCACCATTGGAGGGACAAAATTAGTCTTTGAGAGACTGTTATTTTGTCCAACAAATTGCCCGTGGCCTGTGTCCACTGTGTGGAGAGGGTCCACTGAGCTGCTCGCATGTGAAGGGCAAGCATATGAGGGGACTGTTTGCTTCAACTTGTTCTCCCGCGGAGGGGGTGAGTCCAGCTGGTCTGTGAAGTCTGCTGGCTTCTGCGGGGCAGCTCTATCAACGTCATCGAAGGCCCCAATAAAAGGGTCTCCGTGAGTGTTTGCTGCTGGGACTGTTTGCTTCAACTTGTTCTCCCGCGGAGGGGAGAGTCCAGCTGGTCTGTGAAGTCTGCTGGCTTCTGCGGGGCAGCTCTATCAACGTCACTGAAGGCCCCAATAAAAGGGTCTCCGTGAGTGTTTGCTGCTGGGACTGTTTGCTTCAACTTGTTCTCCCGCGGAGGGGGTGAGTCCAACTGGTCTGTGAAGTCTGCCGGCTTCTGCGGGGCAGCTCTATTAACGTCATCGAAGGCCCCCTTTCTCCCTTCCCCCCTCCTCGATAAAACTGAGCTGAGCATTTCACGGCGCCTGCCGTCGGCGCCTGCAGTGGGTGTATCCTAAGGGGCGTATCGCAAGGGGTGCAATAGGCCCCTTGTGAGCCCCTTAGGAGCAAATTGGGAACGAGATATTGTTGCTGTTAGCATGCCTGGTGGTAAGAGGAAGAAAAAGACCACTTCAGCGGAGACAGCAGAGGGTCCTATGGACAAACATGTGGTGTCAACGCCGGTTACTACACAGCCAGGTACTGTGCTCTCCGTCCCCTCTGTTGAGGAAGTTAGCCTTAGCTCTGTTGAGCGTACCCCCCTTTATCGCCGGGTTTTTTGGAACTCTCAGATGTGCCTCATCCCTCTCCGGATCCTCTTGGAGTTAGTGTATTTCCTAAACTTGTAAACTGGAAGGAGCCCATTTTGTCAGCTGACAGTCTCCAAGTTTCCTCAATCTCATTAGTGGATATCTGGCATGTAGTAAAGCGAACTGAGTGAATCTTAATAGAGACCGTTCCCTTACTCTGCCAGTTTACCAAAGATGCAAGTGTCAAGTTTCAATCCTTGGACTCACAAGTTGATAACCTGACTTCCAGTTTTCTAGGTTTGGATGTTCAAGTTAAATCGTTGTCCTCTTTTCAATCTACTAGTATGAAAGATAGTGTGGTGTTGTATCAGAAATTAGAAAATTTAGAGAATGTACAGCGGAGCAAAAACTTGCAGTTGCTTTCTCCTTTAATCCTTTTTAGAAAGTATTTAAAAGATATATTACATTTGCCTAATGCTGATATCTTAACTTTAACTAAATGTTATTACATTTCCTTTAAAATAGCTGTGTCTACTGTCATGAGGTTGGAGCCACGGAAGGTGCAGGTTTAGGAAAAAACCCTGTCTTTCATAGAGCTGTGGATGGGCAGAAGATGCAATTACCTCGCAGCACAGCTAGAGGGGGCAGGAGTAATCCTACAGAGGCTGAGTCAACGTGCCCAGCCACTGATTGTATGAGTGTTAACCAGCTGCACCTGAAGGCAAGCCCGGGAGTTTCAAAGGTAAAATGCCTTTATAAAGGAAAGGAAGTGTGCAGGGAGTGGAGGAGGAATCCATTCGGAGGGAACTCAGCCGGCAGCAGTTTAGCCAGAAGGAAGGAGTGTGGAGAAGGAGAAAGTCCACACGGAGCAAGCCCAGAGGGACAGAATCCAGACGGAGACTATCCAGAGGGATAGAGTCCATAGGGGCAGAGCACAGAGAGACGGAGTCCAGAGAGAGGCTGCCAGGAGAAGCAGTTTGGCTGGAAGGAGTGACACTCCCAGCCCAAGTAACGTAGCTGGATCAAGCAGCACAACAAGAATAATAACAGCTGAAAGAGGAGCACAGAAAGCCAAGGAGCCATGCTTTGAGAGAAGCCTACATTCACCGGAGTTCCCTGGATCAGGATTACAAGGTACCAGAAGGAGAGGTTCCTATAGCAAAGCTACCTTTACACAGAAGCACAGAGGTTGGGATTCCTCACCAGGTTTTCCTGGGCTTCAGGAAGGCAAAGCACTGAATAAGAAAACCTGTCTCTAGAGAGAAGTACGTCAGAGAGAAAGCTCCAGGTGTAGCAGCTGCAGGAAGCCAAGGTATGGTGGCTCTTTACTTTTAAAAGAAAGCCTTGCTCCTAGAAGCTCTGATAAAGCAGACGCTCAGTATATGAGAAGAGGGAACAAAGCAGAGCTTTTCAAAACAATACCTAAGGGCTTAACAGGACAGTCTTACTGGAAGCAAAGAAACAAAGACAGACCCTGTAAAGTCGTAGCCACAAGGGAAAGCACTTATTCAGAGGGAGAAGCCAGTGACGCAGAGATTAATCTATGGATTGTAGCTTTTGTGTTGCTACTAGTCTTGAGTCCTTAGTAGAATTGTAAATATAAAAGAAACCCTGCAATCAAGTGTGAAGCTTATAACAGTTTGTTTGCCTGCTTGTTTAATTTTACTTTGGAATGAAAGAATCCTCAGTTAAACCCTGCATTCAATTGTGAAGCTTATAACAGTTGTTTGCCTGCTTATTTGGTGGAGCCCTTTATAAAGAAGGACTGTCTTTATTTTCTTATGTCTTAGTGAATCCTTGCGTTAAAGGGGAAATAAAGCCTTATCACCCTCCACTCTTAGCTTATATAATTTGTTCTCACAAGGAGCTAAAACGCCAAGGACCAAACTGCACTTGGCCTTAAAGAGCCACTGCTCCTTAAAAATAATAAAAATGCGCAGGATGCCCTTACAGCCACTGGCCACTGGGGGCACCTGACGACACTACAAATGAAGGCGATTTAGCTGTTTTGGAAGAACAAAACGCTTTCAACTTAACTTCTTTTCTCGAGGACACACAAGATGTTATTTCTTCTAGGGCTACTTTATTAATTACGTTGTCCTCTGAGGATGATAAAATTTCAATTCTCAAAGCATATTTTCGAAAAAAAGAAATTTTGTTTTGTGGAGAAAAGATATCTATTTTTCCTGATGTTTCCCGTTCGACGCAACTTCGTAGGAAGACTTCTCTTGCTTATAAAGCAAGAATCGCTCTTGGTGCTACATTCTTTCTACGCTATCCTTGCAAATGCTTAGTTACTATGGGTCAGGATAAGTTTATTTTTATGTATCCCACGAATTTGGATAAATGGATCCTAGAAAGAGAGAAGATACAATGAGGTTCCTTTGGTTTATATACTAGCACTGGTTGTTTTCTCCGGTGATAAGAGGGTGATTGGCTAGGTTAAATTGTGACAGTCAGGGCTTCCTTTTTAAAGGTTTTCCCTGGCTTTGTTTTCTTTAAGTTTTTCGTTTGCAGTCTTCCCCGAGATGTGGGCTAATGTACTTGTTATGAGTTCTTTGTTTAACATATTATTGATGACCTATTGTATTTCGTTGTTTACTTTTTTATCTGGTATTGTAAAGTCAGTTATAAAAAAAAAAAGAGGCGAGCATATGGGACTACATGAACTGTGGATGCCATGTGTAGTTCCCGAGCCGTGAGGGAGTATTTTCCCGCTGCTTGGGAAGCTAGCTGCATAATGCGAAGACACCGGGCTTGTAGAAGAAAAGCCCTTGCCTGCCTGATATCCAGACAGGCTCCTCTGAATTCTAGGCATTGGGAAGGAGCTAGTTGAGACTTCGGGAAGTTGATTTCCAATCCCAAGTATTGGAGGATTCGCATTGTACGAGACAGTGCAGTGCTGGCCTCTGCAACTGTGGAGGCTCGAATGAGCCAGTCGTCTAAGTAGGGGAAGACCAAAATTCCCAGGGTTCGTAGAAATGCTGCTACTACTGCCATGCATTTCGTGAACACCCTTGGTGCTGAAACCAGACAAAGGAAGAACCCTGTACTGGAAATGTCTTCCCCTGAAAAGGAAACGTAAGAATTTCCTGTGATCTGGATGGATGAGAATGTGTGTGTATTGACAACGCCCTCACCACTCGTCTCTAGTTTTAGAGGGGCATGGTTATTGGAGGAACCTTCTCCTATTAGCCTTAGCAGCCTATTTCCTTGTGGTGTCTTCTGGGAAATGTAGTACTGCTAAGATGTGTTTGTGCTTCAGGTAGAAAGTTGTAGTTAAGGCCACCGAGGTAAGGCATATAACAGAAAATTTATTTCGCACAAAAAGATTCAAAGTACCAAATACAGGATTATTTCTGTAGGATTTGCTCAAGGTACAGCAGATGGTTGGCAAAGTAAACAAAAGAACCCAAAAATGGCTGTTTAAAGTCTTCTTACTTTCAGAAGCACAGCCTTTGATAGCAAGGCTGCCACCTTCCTTTTTGTCCTTGCTAATTACAGCGTAAAGTCCAAACAAGCTTAATCTTCTGTGGCAGTTTGGCTTCTATCAGCCTCAATTCCTTCTAGGCTGCATTTCAGGTACAACTGAACTCAAAACAAGAAGTAAACATTCAGACTGCCATAAAAAACTCTCAACAGGCTTTTCACATAACAGAGGAGCAAAGAAAAACTCTTCTAGCAGGTAAATTGGCTTCTTGCCGTTTCACAGTTCAAACCACAGGTGGATAACAAGCATGAATCACAGCTTCCTGCTTATCTTTATATTTCAGTGAACTTCCCTTTTAAAACATATGGGGAATTTACCACCACACTGCCTGTTTCTTATGGTTACCTTTTAAAGGAGGATAATTCTTTCAGGGATGGCTTTTCCTCAAGACTTCATGTCTAAAGCTTGGCACAGAGAGCAATCCATAAGGATGTCTTCTTCCCCCAACTCTGCCACTGGCTCTCCCAGCTGCATGGGTTCCGGCTCACCCACCCGGTCAGCGTGCTCAGCTGACAACCTCTCCGGTGCTCTGAGAGCTTCTCCACTTCCTGGCTCCAGGTTCTGCTGCCAACCTGTTGCAAGGAATTCAGCCCTCTCAGCTCCTGGTAGCTTGGCTCTTCTGCATGAGTCAGCACCTTCTCTACCTCCTTCTCTTCTCTGGTCTCTGCCTTCTCTTCCCTCTCCTCCTTTCTCTCCTCCTCTCTTCCTTTCTCTCCCTCTGTATACTTTAGCATAGGCTTATACCTCCAGGGTTCTAGCCCCACCTCCTTCCTTCTCAGGTGTTGACAATCCCCCTGCCTTCTGATATTTGAGTAATCAGGAAACTTGTTGAAGTAAGGGTTTTGGACCTCGTGCCCGTAATCTCTCTCTCTTAAACTATTAGACATGGGACTTCCGGTTTAGCCACGGAGGGGGAACGACGTGAGTAAGCGAGCTCCGTCCCCGCACCCAGAACGGAGGGGTATTAACGGCTCCCCGCGGCCCCCTTTGCAGGAAGAATGCCCAAGGTGGTGAGAGTGAAGCCGGGCTCCACTATTAAAGAGCTATATGCGGCGAAAACTGGGAGCGGGAAAGCAGTGGTGACGAGCCCGGGCGCGAAATCGGCCCTGGCCTCTCCGAGCAGCATGAACGCGGCAGCTGGAGGGGAGAGTGCTAACTTGCCTCAGGTGGATGCGGCAGCGATCCTTCGCGAAATCCGCGAATCCAAAGACGAAATTGTGGATCGAGTCTGCGGCCGGCTGGAGGAAAAGTTTACTGCACTTGGGCAGCGGCTGGAGGAGGTTGAAAACCGCGTGAGTCAGGCCGAGGATGCCCAGGCCTCCACAGACCGCGTGGTGAGGTCCCTGCAACAACAAGTTAGCTGGCTGCATGCAAAAACAGAGGATATGGAAAATAGAGATCGGCGCTCTAATCTGAGAGTCTTTGGGGTACCAGAGGGCGCAGAAGGGGACAATGCTATTGCATTTGTGCAGGATATGTTGCTTACTTGTTTTCCGGATCCCCCCTCGATGCCACAGTATGAGATTGAACGAGCACACAGGGAGCTGCGGCCTCGACCGGCGAATGATGACAAGCCACGTGCTCTCCTGGTGAAACTGCTGCGGTTCCAGGATCGGGAACATGTGATCCGGGCAGCTCGGAAGTCCAAGAGTGTGCAATACAAATCTTGGAAAGTGTATGTCTTCCCGGATCTTGCCTCGGAGACGGTGAAACGACGCAAGGACTTGTTGCGACTGCGAGATCAGATGGCGCAGCGGGGAGTGCACATCGCGATATGGTACCCGGCACGTATAACGATGCTGGTTAATGGAGTGCGCAGATTTTTTGCATCTAAGGAGTTATTGGAGAAATACCTACAGAGTCGGAAGAGCCCGCCACGCGCCCCGGGGGGAAGTGCTCAGGGAGCGGAGCAGGCGACCAGGAGTGGCGGAGCCGATGACCGGAGGAGCTCGGGAGAGTGAGGCCTTTCATACAAGGACGTTGGATGGACTTTTAGGAGGGATAACTGTTGGATATGCTGTGTTGGGGAGGGGGTGGAGGGTGGTGGGGAGGGGGAAAAGGATTGTGGTAGTCGGGTGCGGGAGGGGAGTGTATTGTGATGGATGGAGGGTGGCTAATGGAGGTCGGTAATATACAAAATTGTGAGGGGCGAGGGAGATGTGATTGGTGTGAAGGAGAGTGTGTGATGGGCTGCGTGTGTGCTGGGGGGGTGCTGCAGGACATATGGGTACGATACCAGGGGAATGGGGGGTCATAAGATTGCCTCCTTCAATGTGAGGGGAATACACAGCCCTATTAAACGTAAAAGGATCCTCACGCTGCTGGCGAACCACCGGGTAGATGTGGCCCTGCTGCAGGAGACCCACCTGGTGGAGACGGAGCAGGTTAAGCTGCAGGCCCAGGGGTTTGAGCAATTGTATGGTGCGCCTTATACCTCGAAGAAAAGAGGGGTAGTGATTTTGGTGCATAAACGGCTGAAATTTGTGCCCTATGCCTCTGGGGGGGATAAGATGGGTAGGGTGGTATGGGTAGTGGGGAGAGTGGATCAGCAAGAAGTGTCCTTCTTGAACCTGTATGCTCCCAACGGGCCGAAAGGTACATTCTTCCGAAAGGCTCTGCGGGAATTTGAACAGCAGGCCCGGGGGGAGTGGGTGATAGGAGGGGACATGAACTGTGTGGTGGGGCCGGAAGATCGATCTAACTATCAGCGGGTGAAGCACCGGCGGGAGGGGCGGGAGTTGAGACAGTGCTTGGTGGATTGGGGACTGGTTGATATATGGCGCTGGGAGAACCCGGGGATCCGGGGTTACACTTGCTTTACCTCACGCTTGGGGTGCTACTCCCGAATAGATATGTTTTTGGGGCGCAGGGGACAGTTGGGGGCTCTGGGGAATGTGCAATTACACCCGGTTCTTCTATCGGACCATGGCTTGGTCACGGGGGAGTGGACCCCGGGAGGGGGAGGGGGGGGAACCCTTTGGGAGGTTGGAGGGGGAATATCTCCCTGATTCAGTCGGAGGAGGGGCAAGCGGGCCTGAAGAAGGCCTGGCGGGAATTTTTGACTTGGAATGATAACGGGGAGGTCTCGGATGCCTTGCTGTGGGACAGTGGGAAGGCGTATCTGCGGGGAATGCTGATGCAGCTGGGGAGTCGGCGAAAACGGGAGAGGGAGGCGCAGCGACAAGAGTGGCTGCGGGAATTGGCGTTGGCTCAAGGGGAGCACAGTGCGACGGGGTCCCGGGTGGCGGGGGAGAGGGCTGCCCAGTTGCGTGCGCGGGTGAACAGATTAGACGTGGAGGGCTTAGAACGGATGATGAGGGCGACCAAAAGGAATTTTATGGAAGGGGGAAACAGGGCGGGAAAGCTTCTCGCGAGGCAGCTCCGACGTAAGCAGGAGAGCCGGGTGGTGGCGGTAGTTCGGGATGAGAAAGGGGGAAGAGTGGCGGAGAGTAGGGAAATTTGTGGGGTTTTCCGTCGTTTCTATGAACAGCTGTACACGGGGCAAGCAGAGGCCACCCCGAGCGGATTCGGGATTATTTGGTGGGGCTTCCGGTCCCGCGACTTAGCCTGGAGCAGGCCGAGTGGCTGGGGCGGCCAGTTGAGGTGGCGGAGGTACAGAGAGAGATCCGGCGACTTCCTAGGGGGAAGGCGGTCGGAGAGGATGGATACCCTGCGGAATTTTATCAGGTCCTGCGGGTGGAGATGGCGCCGTTTCTGGCACGATTGTTCACTGGATTGCTGCGGGGTGAGCGCCTACCGGGGTCAATGACACAGGCGAATGTGGTGGTCCTTCCCAAAGAGGGGCGAGACCCGGAACGCTGTGAGAATTATCGCCCCATTGCTCTGATCAACTGTGATGCCAAGCTATACGCGCGGGTACTGGCGGGGCGCCTGGAGGGGATTCTTCCGGACTTGATTCATCCCGACCAGACGGGGTTTATCAAGGGCCGGGTCATCGCTGATAACGTGCGGCGGGCAGTGGGGTTGCTCCACTACATAAAGGAACGACGCCTCCCAGCAGTGTGTGTGGCCTTGGACGCCGAGAAGGCTTTTGATCGGGTGGAGTGGGAGTTTTTGTTTGCCATGATGGATAAGATGGGGCTGGGGGAGGGGTATGTGTGTGGGGTGCGGGCGCTGTATCGGCACCCGCAGGCCCGGATTCTGGTGAATGGACAGGGGTCGGACTGGTTTGCTCTCCATCGGGGGACGCGACAGGGGTGCCCTCTCTCCCCACTACTTTTTGCGATAGCCATTGAAGCGCTGGCTATCCGGATTCGAGCTCGGACGGAGATACAGCCCGTTTCGGTGGGGGCGGGGCAGCATAAGATTCTGCTGTACGCCGACGACACCTTGCTCTTTATGGCGAACCCGGTGGGGTCTCTCCCGGCGCTGGTGGAGGAGTTGGAAACGTTTGCGGTGGTATCGGGTTTCAAGGTTAACATGGCTAAAACGGAGGCGTTGGCTCTTGGTGGTTTTCGGTGGGAGGACTGTCGGGAGTTTCCCTTTAAATGGGCGCCTGGGCACTTTAAATACTTGGGAATTCAGCTGCCGGCGGACCCCAGCCGCCTATTTGAACTTAATTATCAAACGCTGGGGGGTAAGATTAGTAGCCTGTTGGCGGGGTGGAAAGACCTGCAACTGAGTTGGGTAGGGAGGGTGGAGGCGTTCAAGATGAGTGCCCTCCCCAAGTTTCTCTATCTGTTTGTGCAGTTGCCAGTGTGGATCCCGGGGGGGATGCTCAAGAAGTGGGAGGGCATGATTCATAGATTTATTTGGAAGGGCCGAAAGGCTAAGATTCGGTCCAGCCAACTTCGCCTGGCCAAAGACTGTGGGGGTGTCCGACTGCCCTCGTTGCGGTGGTATCACCGGGCAGGCATTTTGAAGGCGTGGAGGGCTCACTACCGGAGGGGGGGAGAAGCAGCGTGGGTGGGTCTGGAAACTACGGTGATGGAAGCACATTCACTGACCCAATGGTTAGGTGGTTCGGCGGGATTGATTGGGGGGGGTCGGGGGAGGGGGCATCCCTTCTTGGGGGCGATGTGGAAACTTTCCCAGCAGGGGGAAGGGCAGAAGTGGTTCCCCAGCCCCATTTCGGCCTGGACCAGGGTAGGGGACTTTTTCTCCTTTGGAAGGGCAGCTTGGCTGCAGGATACGATTGTCAAGTTGGGGGACTGTCTGGTGCAAGGGGAGGTAGGGTCCCACAGGGAGTTGGAACGTAAGGCGCGGAGTCCCATTCCCTTTTATCAATACTTTCAGGTTAGGCACTTTCTGCAGACGGGTGCGAATCTCCGTTGGATTCGGCGCCCGAGTACTGCCATGGAAGACACGCTGTTCCGCGGGAATAAGGACCAAGGCATGGTCGCTAAGATCTATAGGGTGTTGTTGGAAGAGGCGGCGGAGGTGGAGGAGGGAGCCGTGGGGGGGCACCGTAGGAGGTGGCATCGGTGGGTGGGGGAGGAATGGGATGAAGCACAGTGGCAGAGGATTTATAGGTCGATTTATAAGACCACGGGAATTGCTTCGTGGCGGCAAACCCAATTGCAAATACTACATGGGGCATATATTACTCCGAGCCGACTGACTTGGCGGAGAGGGTTGAGCTTGGGGTTGTGTTGGCGGGGATGTGGTGAGCGGGGAGACTTCCTACACATGTGGTGGGGCTGCCGGGTTATTCAAGAATTCTGGCAGGTGGTGAGGGGGGGGGGTTGCTCCGGGGGTGTGGGGATTCTGCCTTGGGGAGGGGAGGGGGGCTGGAAGGGGGTCCCCGGGTTTGGGTGCTGGGGGGCGCCCCTCTGGTGGTGGGGGGTAGATGGACCCACCTGCGGGAGGCTAAGATGCTTCTGGCAGCGCGGCTGGCAATTGCCTGGCGCTGGAACTGGGAGAGGGGGCCGAGCGTGGAGGATTGGTGGAGCAAGGTGGAGGAGATGATTCAGTTTGACAAACTGACTTATCGGTTGAGGGGGAGGGAATGGGAATTCCATAAAATCTGGGATCCGTACCTGCTGAGTCCCTTGGGGAGTCCTGGGAGGATGGGGTAAGGGGGAGGCAGTACAGCACGCACAGCGCACACAAAACACACGATTCGCAGTCACACACTATATCAGGTCCGGGGGCGATAAGACTGATATAATTTTAATTGTTGTATAAATGTTATCTAGTTCTGTTGGTTGTTTAGGGATTGATGGTTTCCCTGAATTTTTTGTTTTTCTCTATTTTAGCGTTGTGGTTTGAGGCTGATGGTGGGGGACAGCGATGTGGCCCCGTCCCAAGGGGCTGATAGCCGAGGGGGGGGGGGGGTACTGGGAAGGCAGATGTATCTGTTAGTATTGTGTGATGATTTTTTACCCTGCCTTTCACATGCTTAATAAAAACAAAGTTTCAAAAAAAAACTATTAGACATTGTATTAAACCTGTTCCAGCTGAGGTTTTCCTAGTTCTTAGGTGTGGCTGTGGCTTTCTCACCCTGCACTCCTAAAAGGGGACTCTTTACTAGGGTGAATTCCTTACGTTTCTCACCTCCCCTATACTCAGGATAGATGACCTTGCCACAGTATGCATCCTTTAAGTCTAGAGAGCAAAGCCAGTCCTGGGCTTGAAGGTATGGCAGAAGAGTTCCTAGAGAAATCATTTTGAATTTCTCTCGAAACAGATATTTGTTCAATTCTCTGAGGTCTAGAATGGGTCTGTGTCCCCCCTGTTTTCTTTGGGATAAGAAAATAGGGGGAGTAGAACCCTGTTGCCTGTTGAAAAATGTGTACTTCCTCTATTGCCCCTTGGGCAAGAAGTGTGGATACCTCGTAATCTAGCAGATTGTCTGCAGAGGTTTGTGAATTGAACAGCTTTAGAATTGTAGGAGGGGGTATGCTGTGAAAATGAAGTTTGTACCCCTCTCCTACAATGGACAAAGTCCAATCTTCTGCTGTTATTTGATGCCATCTGCTGATAAAGTGGCATAACCTGCCCGGAATATTGGGGGGTTGGGAACCCTTCAGAGGCAGGAAGGTGAAGCTCTCTGGGAAGGGGTCAAAGCCCTTGAGGGGGCTGAACCTGGAGAGCTGGTTGGGCTCTCGGTCCTTTTGGTTTCTTCTGCTGTCTAGGTTGTCCCTTTTGGGTAACCTGACCTGAAGTCTGACTCTGCTGGGTATAGGAAGGATAAAACATATTCATAAATGACCTGGAAAGTGGAATAACGAGTGAGTTTATCAAATTTGCAGATGACACAAAACTATTTAAAGTTGTTAAAACCCAAGAGGATTGTGGAACATTGCAAGAGGATCTTGATAAATTGGAAGACTGGGCATCAAAATGGCAGATGAAATTTAATGTGGACAAGTGCAAGGTTATGCACCTAGGGAAGAACAACCCAAACTATGATTACACGATGCAAGGTTCCACATTAGGAACCACCACCCAGGAAAAAGATTTAGGCGTCATTGTGGATACCATGTTAAAACCCTCGGCCCAGTGTGCAGCAGCGGCCAAGAGAGCAAATAGAATCCTAGGTATGATAAGGAAAGGAATGGAAAATAAAACAAAAGATATTATAATGCCTCTATATTGTTCCATGGTGAGACCACACCTTGAATATTGTGTGCAATTCTGGTCGCCGTATCTTAAAAAGGATATAGCGATTTTAGAAAAGGTTCAGAGAACAGCCACCAAAATGGTAAAGGGGATGAAAGGATATTCCTATGAAGAAAGGCTAAAAAGGTTAGGGCTCTTTAACCTGGAAAAGAGACGGCTGAGGGGAGATATGATAGAAGTCTATAAATTAATGAACGGAGTGGAACGGGTAAACGTAGATCGATTATTTACCTTATCAGAATATAGAAAGACTAGGGGACATGCAATGAAGCTACAGGGTAAACTATTTAAGACTAATAAAAGAAAATATTTTTTCACTCAACGTGTAATCAAACTCTGGAATTTGTTACCGGAGGATGTAGTAAAGGCTGTTAGTGTAGCTGGGTTTAAAAAACGTTTGGACAAGTTCCTGGAGGAAAGGTCCATAAACTATTATTAAGAAGGGACCCAGGATATCAATGCTTGAACCAATACAAGCATTGTGGAACCTGTGTCCCTTGGGGAAACTGCTAGGTACATATGACCTAGATTGGCCACTGCTGGAAACAGAATACTGGGCTTGATGGACCTTGGCATATCTTATGTTCTTATGAGGAACTTTGGATGAGTCCTGAGGACTACCCTGTTCCTATAAATTCTGGTGTAAGGCCTGTCACAGACCAGGGCCTGAAGCTCACTTACTCGCCTAGCCGAGGTAAGGGCTATTAGGAAGAGTGTCTTCCAGGAGAGGAAGCGTAGCGGACAAGTAGCCATCGGCTCAAAAGGTGGGCGAGTCAGCTGCTGCAAGACCACATTCAGCTCCCACTCAGGGGCAGGAGGACGGATGGGAGGCTTGAGCTAAAGCAAGCCCCTGAGAAAGCGAGACACCAAGGGGTGACCAGAGAGAGACTGCCCTTCTACCAATGAGTGGTGAGCTGCTAGAGCTGAGAGGTGGACCCGAACAGAATTGGATTTAAGACCCTGATTGGACAAGTGCAGTAAATACTGAAGGACTACTGGCATAGTACAGGAGAAAGGATCCTCTGTACGTAGCTGACACCACACAGAAAACCTTTTCCATTTGAGAGCATAGGTTTTCCTAGTGGATTGTTTCCTAGAGGCAAGGACAACCTCCTCAACTTCCTGAGGTAGGCCGCAGGGAGCCAAGACTACCCTTGTAGCATCCAGGCCATCAAATTGAGAGACTGGAGATTGGGGTGCAGAAGGGAACCCTGCTCCTGTGAGAGAAGGTCGGGATGGAACCCCAGAGGCAGTGGGGGATCCACTGCCAGTTGAAGTAGAAGTGGAAACCAAGGTTGTCTCGGCCATCTGGGAGCAACCAGCAGGACCGAGGCCTTGTCCTGAAGAGAGTTCGGGCCACCAAGGGCGTGGGAGGAAACGCATACAGGAGGCCTTGAGACCAGGGATTCAGAAAAGCATCCGCTGCTATTCTCAGAGGATGCGGCTGCCTGGAGCAGAACTTTGGCAGTTGTTTGTTTATTGGGCTGGCAAAGAGATCCATCAAGGGAAGACCCCATTTCAGGAAGATCTTCTGAACCACTGAAGGATGCAGCTGCCACTCGTGGGGCTGCAGTATTCTGCTCAGTCTGTCTGCCAGATAGTTGTCCTGTCCTGGAAGGTACACCGCCTTGAGAAGCATGTTGTGCTTGAGGGCAAAAGAACAAAGGTCCTGAGCCTCTCGACACAGGATCCTGGACCCAGTGCCGCCCTGTTTGTTCACATAAAACATGGCAACCTGGTTGTCTGTCTGAATCAGAACAGAGTGGTGAGCCAGGGCAGGTGTGAAAGCTTTGAGTGCTAATCGAATAGCTCTGAGTTCGAGGAGAATGATCTGCTGTGCAGCTTCCCAGGGATACCAGAGTCCCTGGGTGCACTTGCCCAGACAATGAGCTCCCCAGCCTAGCAGGGAGGCATCTGTTGTCAGCACTACTGTATAACCTGAGATCTGAAAAGGCACCCCATTCAGTAGATTGGGTGGGTGCAGCCACCAGTGGAGGGAGTGCAGAAATGGTCTGGACACCCTTATCTTGTCTCTGAGGCCGCCTGTGGCCTGGGACCACTGAGTCCGAAGGCACCACTGTGCAGGCCGCATATGGAGCCTGGCATTGGGGGTCACATGTACTGTTGAAGCCATGTGGCCCAGAAGCCTCAGGCAGAGCCTGGCGGAGACCAGGGACCTGCTGAGAAACTGAGTTGCCAAGGCCATCAACCTTTGGGCTCTGTCTTCTGGCAAGAATGCCTTTGCCAGGAGAGAGTCCAACCTTGCCCCTATGAACTCCAAGTTCTGGGAAGGGAGCAAAGTGGACTTTGCGAAGTTTATGACAAACCCCAGGCGTTGTAGAAGAGCAATGGTCCTGAGGGTGGCTTGATTGGCCTCTTGGCTTGTCTGACCCCTGATGAGCCAGTCGTCCAGATAGGGGAAGACAAAGATGCCCTGATTTCTCAGGTAGGCCGCCACCACTGCTAGGCACTTTGTGAAAACTCTGGGGGCGGAGGTGAGGCTGAAAGGCAGTACTCTGTACTGATAATGGTTTCCTCCCACGATGAACCTCAGGTACTTTCTGTGGTCTGGATGAATGAGGATGTGAGTGTACACATCCTTTAGATCTGAAGAGCATAGCCAATCTCCCTGCCGCAGGTAAGGCAGAAGTGTTCCAAGAGTAAGCATCTTGAACTTTTCCTTCACTAGGAACTTGTTGAGGTTCCTGAGGTCCAGAATGGGACGAAAGCCACCGGTCCTTTTGGGCACCAGGAAATACCTGGAGTAGAACCCGTGACCTTGCAAGTGGGGAGGCACAGGCTCCACCGCCTTGTCCACCAACAGACTCTGAAGCTCCTGACAGAGAAGGTCTTTGTGCAGGGGAGGCCTTGGATGCTCCCCTGGAAAGTAGGGGGGTGGCAGTTGGTGAAAATGGAGTGCATAGCCCTTGTGGACTATCTCTAGCACCCAACTGTCCCCGGTGATGAGGGGTCACTGGTGGGCAAAGAGGGCGAGACAACCTCCTGTGCAGGGGAGCAGTGGAGGAGAGGCTATGCTCAAGGAGTCAAAAACCCCCACCCTGCTGAGTGGTAGCAGGGGCCTGAGGCTTGGGGGTCCTCTGCCTACGGGGCCCATTACCCTGGCCCTTGGCTTGCTGACCTTGGGGGGCAGCTTGGGCAGCCTGATATTGAGGGTACTGTTTGTAGGCAGTGCCCTTCCTCGGGTAAAAGGGCTTTTTACCCGAGCCCTTCTTTTTATGGGAAGGGGCAGAGGTCTTCCTCGACAGCCTTGTCCTGGTGAGGTGCTCGGTTTCGAGCTGAGTGGTCTTCTCGGTCATGGGCGTGCCAAAAAGGTTTTCACCTTGACAAGGGACATCGACCAACTTGTCCTGAACCCATGGCTCGAGGTCCGATGACTGCAGCCATGCCTGGCGTCGAGCCGCGATGCTGGCTGCCGCAACACGGGCCGAAGCCTCAAAGCCATCATAGGAGGCGCGGGACATGAATGTCGAGCAGTCCCGAATCCCCGAGGACAAGGACTTAAATCTCTGCAAGGGTTCCCTGGAGAGACCAGCAGAGAATCCAGCCAACTACTTGGCCAGATCCCGCAAGTACATGCCCATGTACAGCTGGTAAGACTGGACACGGCAAGCAAGCATCGAGCCCTGAAAACACTTTCTACCTACGCCATCGAGGTTTCGGGCCTCCCTGCCAGGAGGCACCGCGGAGTGCATCTTCTGACTTTTCAGACAATGCATGGCCGATTCCACAACCATGGAATGGTGTGGTAGCTGTGCTTTCTGAAAATCAGGACTCTTCCGAAGTCGATAGATGGAATCGACTTGCTTGCTAAGAACCGGCGCCGAGGCCGGTGCCTCCCACATACTGAAGAGGAGCCGTTCCAGCATCGGAGGAACCGGGACAGTAAAGGCCTCCTTTGGAGGAGAGTCATACTGCAGCGCCTCGAGCTCTTCAACTCGAGGCTCTTCCTCGGGATCCGCCGGAATAGCCAAGGCAGTGGCCATATCCCGGACGAACTCCGAGAACCGGGTGTCCTCCGGAGGGGACCTACTCCGCGGCTCAGACTGCGGTGAGTCCGAAGGGACGCACCGAGTCTTAAAGGTATCAGGAGACTCCTCATCCTCCGTCTCCCAAGCCGACTCGTCCGAGGAAGAGTCGGGGTCCGACCCCGCGGGACCCTGGAGCACCCGCCCCGACGCCGGAAGCACCGGCGTCGACGCCCTCAGTCCCGAACGGGAGGTCAAGGGAGACCGCGACCGAGGTCGACTCCAAGCCACAATGGACTCGAGTATCGGCTCGGTCTCCGGCGTCGACTTAGACGTCGATGTCCCGGTGGTAGGGGCAAATGCGCCAGACCGGCTGGCCATCAGTGCCCGCTGCTGCTCCATGAAGGCAGACATTCTGCTCTCCAAGGCTGTCATCCTGAGACTCAGCTCGGGAGACGCAGCAGCCACTGACTCGGGCCCCGGCAGCGCCGGGCCCGACATCGGCTCCCTGGGAGGAGAGTCCACGAGGACTACGGGGCTTACGTGTCCAGCAGACTCCAGCTCCACACGAGGAACTTTGGCAGGCTTCTCCGATTCCACCGGCCCGGGGCGACGGTTGGGGGTCTTAGACCTGGCCCTCGAGGAGCCAGGGACCTCTTCCGACGACGCCCTCGCGAGCCGTTTCTTCCTCTTGCGTTCCCGGTCGGGGGACCCCCTGTCCGAGGAGCTTCGACGGCACTCGGGATCGGAATCCAAAGATGTCGAGGCCTCAGACGAGGTCCGGGCCCGGCCGGAGGCTGAGTCCGAGAAAAGCCTTTCCTTTTGCTGCTGGCGACTTCGAAGTGCTGTGGAAGACATTTTTCCACAGGCCCCACACGACTTAGGATCGTGGTCGGGGCCGAGGCACTGAAGGCAGCAGTCGTGTGTGTCGGTGAGAGACATTAGTTTCTTACACCGATCACACTTCTTAAAACCACTGGAAGCCATCGGGGAAAAAAGAGTCCCCGCGAGGTCAAAGGACCGGCCTTCCAGGGAAAAAGAGAAAAAAGGGCGCGAACGCTAGCCACGAAGGGAAAAACCGAAAAAGAAAAATCGGGCTCGATACCGGTGTACCGAACCCAGCGGGAGGGGAACCGGCGTCGAACCGGGAGAAAAAAAAGCAAAAAATCACTGAAAATCTAATTTTAACCGGGAAAAACTGGACACACGTTCGGTGGGCTTCACGGAGAAAAAGAGACTGAGGTAAGATGGCACCTTTAGGCGGGAAGGGAACCGCGCATGTGTGCCTGCATTCCCAAAGGCTTTCTTAGAAAGCTGGGGAAATGCTCCGCTGGGGCTTCATCGGCGCTGATGATATGTGAGGACTGACTTCCTGCTTGGTCCTGGAGAATCAAAGTATTCCTGACCCCGATGCTCTTGCAAAGCACGATCCTGGTACCGATCAAAGTCGGTACCGAGGTGACCCGGTACTACTTTATCCCCTCCAGCCAGAGACGGCATAGGAAGAGTTCCCACCGGGGCCAGCACCGTTGGTACCGGCATCACCGGTGTTGGTACCAGTGTCGGTACCGGTATCGATGTCGGCACCGGTGCTCTTGGGACCACTGGTACCGCAGCTGAGAGAAGAGCTGCGATACTGCGCTCGATAGCGAGGAACCTCTGGTCTATCGACGCTGCCGATGCCTGGGTGTCGGTACTAGTAAGGACGGCCGGAACCCTGAGCATGGCACAGGTAGTTCTTGCGAGGTTGAGGCCTCGAGAACATCCTCAAGCCCCAACGATGCTTTGGAAGCCGAAGCCTCCCGCCGGGGCTGTTTTGCCGGTGTGGTTCCCTCAAGGGCAATGCCAACGGCTTCTCGATGCTTAGCAGGAGAGCTACCCTTTGAGGACCAGCTCTTATGTTTAGTTACCTGAGATCCATGGGAGGAAGAAGAGGCCCTCGACGATGTCGATACAATGGATCTGGCATCTGAAGAAAAAAGGGTCCCGAGCTTTGCGGCCCGGATCTGTCTTCCTCTCTTGGTCATCCCCATGCAGGAGAGACATTCAATTGGAGAATGATCAGGTCCTAAACATTTTAGACCCCAATCATGGGTGTCAGTGATGGAAATGGTACCGCCACACTTAGTACATTTCTTAAAACCACTGTAGTTGGTTTTTCCATGATTCAGGAAAATGGGGGCTTAGTGCCCAAAATGGCATCTAGCACCAAAACAGAAAGTTTCTGAAAGAAAAACTGAAAGGTTTTTTTTTAGAGAAGGAAAAGAAAAGAACTGGCGGTACCGGTAGGCGTCGTGCGGTAGGCAAACGCGACCACAGAAAGAAGTTTAAAGATGTCAGGATCATTATGAGAAAAAGTCTAACTGAACACATCACACCAGTACTAATTGAGTTGCACTGGCTCCCCGTTACAGCTCGCACAAATTACAAAATACTGACAACCACTTACAAACTCATTCACAACATTTTTTTTATTTATTTTTATTTTTTTATTTAGACAGTTTTGTATACCGCCTTATCCTTCAATCAAAGCGGTCACAACACAATTGGGGGACACATTTTAACACGTGGGGATATGAGACACATACACTAATACTTACAGGGAACATGGGCAATGGAGGGTTAAGTGGCTTGCCCAAGACCACAAGGAGCATCTGTGGGACTAGAAACCCCAGTCCTTCCGGCCCAAGGTTGCTGTACTCTAGTGGGATTTGAACCCCCAACCTTCCGGCCTGAAGTACCTTGCCCCAACCACTAGGCTACTCCGTCCTTCCTCTCCACCCTAATCGGCAAACAACCCACCGATAGAAACAGAACCACCATCAACTCCAACACCCTTCACACTCCAACTGATATAAGATCTGTCAAGGTCAGCACTAGTAACAGGGCTTTCTCTTACACAGCACCGACACTATGGAACCAACTGCCGCCCGATCTACGAGCCAGCAAAGATCTATTAGACTTTAGGAAAAAACTTAAGACGCACCTATTTCAAAGGCATTTCAACCTGTTCTAAGACCACTTGAGGGGCATCTATCTACCCAGAGTCCCAGTGAACTTTCGATGTCAAAATGTACATAATGTTAATTTCTTTTCCCAATAAGATAAAAAGTAGATAATTTTCTGTGTGCCGTGCTTACCCTACAAATCAATATGTATAAACCACAATTTTTCTGTTTGATTAGACAGCTTTTTCTATGTAATCATACCCGCTTCTGATCGCTGGAAGGAGCGGTATACAAATGCTTGCTAAATAAATAAATAAATGTAATTTTCTACAGTGACAGGGAATAGGTCCTGTCGGCTCCGCGGAAAACGAAGAACTGAAGAGGGACAGTTGGAAAGGCGGGAAAGCAGCGCGCATGTGCTGAGGGATGCTCCCAAAAGCGTTCTTATTGGATGCTGGGGAGTGTTCCTGCGCAGGCTCCGTCGGTACCGACGATACCCATATGTGAGGACTACATTCCTGCTTGTTCCTGGAGATTGCTTGACAGCAATTAGTTTCGACAACATATTAGCCCAGCCTATGAAAAACATACAAGGCCGATACACGCACCAATAATTCTGACACTAAGTAACTTACAGTTATTTAAACCTATTTTCTAAAGTCTACAAATACTTTTATTTGCAAAATAATAGCTATTACAGCATTATAAGCTACTTACTATTTTTTGTGATCTTTTTATGTTGAGCCGCCAGTACTGTCAAATCAGCAAACTTCGAATACCTATTAAACTAACTAGATCTCAGAGAAAAAATCTGTATATAATGCTTTTTGACATAACGATAATAGCTAAACATAGTTCCATTGAATTTATAACCATTAATTAGTAAACAGCTGAGTAGTAAGTATGTAAACCGTATGTAAAACATACGCTGGTCCAAAACGGGTTAATATGTTCTATGTACTTGTTGTTCAATTGTAAACCGCTATGATTACCTGATATAGAGGGGCCACCCTCTTTTTCTTCACCTCTTCAGCTACTTCTTTTGAAAACCACTGTGGCTTCCTTTTCCTTTTACATTTATTTACCTTTCTAACAAAAATGTTTGTTGCCCTTAAAATATCCAATTTCAGTTATGTCCATTGCTTTTCCATATCCCCCAGCTGTTCCCATCCCACACCTGCTTGAGGTATTTTCCTGTCTTAGCAAAGTTAGTTGCCCTAAAGTCTAAGACCCTCACTTTTGAATAGATTTTATCAGCCCTACTCCTAATACTGAACCACACCATCTGGTGATCACTGGATGCGAGATGATCTTCCACTATTTATTTAACAGTATTTCTATACCGCCGTCTCCTACAATCAAGGCGGTTTGCACAGCAAACAATCAGGGGTGAACATGTGTCTTCATGCAGTGAGGGGGATGTTGTGTTAGGTGTGTTAGAAGTGTTGTGTTTGATTAGGTGAGGCTATGTACATTGTGCGCTATAATACATTGTGAGCTATTATACAATTTTCTATACATTGTGTGCTATACGAGGTCAGAGGGGGAGGTCAGTTGTTCTTTCTGTACTAGTGGATTATGTGACTTGTCCATAGTACTCCGTGAATAGCGTTGTCTTCAGCAGTTTGCGAAAGTCTTTAAGGTCCGTTGTCGCTCTCAGATCGTCTGGGAGGGTGTTCCAGATTGTTGGAGCAGCCAGGGAGAGAGCTCGTTCTGTGGTATCCTTTCGTGTTTTTCTGAAGTCCTTAGGTGGGTTAACACGGTTGGAGGTTCCTTTTCTTCTTGGGCGTGTGCTTGAGTCTGGTTGTATGAGGGTGTGTAGGCTGTTGGCTGAAGTGTGTTGTTTGATCTTAAATACATTTATGATTGTTTTGTATTTGATGCGTGAAATGATTGGGAGCCAGTCAATGTTCCCTCTAATTTTCTGTAGGCTGTGTGCGCATAAAATATCAGCTGTGTGCAGCTTTTGAAGGAAGGTTAAATTTTTGTGCGCCACATGACACTCGGAGTTATATACTTTAAAATTTGACTACACGTCAGAATACAGTATGTACACCACATTGATTTTAATGAAATTAAATGAAAATAGATGATTACTAAATGAAGCGGGCAATTTCTAGTAATTACAATCATAACCTTTAAATTTGAAGACGTTTGTGTTGTTTTCTATCAGAATCAGAGCCATAATTTTTGTGCGCTCTGTTGTAAAGTATGTGCGCTCGCTCGGCGAGGTGTGTGCGCGCGCACACGCGCACAGCTTAGAGGGAACAGTGGAGCCAGTGTAGGTCTTTCAGAATGGGTGTGATGTGATCTTGTCTCGCTGATCCAGTTATTATGCAGGCTGCGGTGTTTTGTGCTAGTTGTAGTGGTCTGAGTGTTTGTTTTGCTAGGCCAAGGTAGATTGGGTTGCAGAAGTCCAGTATGGGGGTTATTAGTGCCTGGCAGACCGTACGGAAGTGCTCAGGAGTGAGGAGGGGCTTAAGTCTTCTGATGATTCTCATCCTGTAGTACGCATTCTTGATGGTATTGTTTATGTGTGGCTTGAGGTTCAGCTCCTTGTCTAGGGTCACTCCGAGGTATTTTACTTCCGATTTTATCGGTATGGTTGTGTTTTGTATCTTGATGTCTGGTGGGTGGATGAAGTCCGGGTTACGAGTGATGATTAGTTCCTCAGTCTTGTTGTAGTTTATTGAGAGGTTGTTGTTTTGACACCATCTTGTCATTTGGATGAGGCAGTTTGTTATTTTGGAATAGTCCGGGTTGTCGACTGTGATCGGTGTGTATATCATGATATCATCTGCATAGATTGTATATTGAATCATCAGAAACACTTTCTCGATTGATAAGCACCAAGTCCAGTATGGCCCTTTCACGTGTGGGTTCTGTTACCAGTTGCCAGAATAGTTTTCCCTGTAGAGAATCTAGAATCTTCTTATTTCTAGATGACATCACAGCAAGGATGTGCCAATCAACATCCAGCATATTAAATCACCCATCAGTAGGCACTTCCCCTTTCATGGCAATACTATGCATCTCTTCTATTAAATCACCATCCCTTTCTACTCCCTGTGAAG
Source organism: Ichthyophis bannanicus (assembly GCA_033557465.1). Classification (NCBI taxonomy): domain Eukaryota; kingdom Metazoa; phylum Chordata; class Amphibia; order Gymnophiona; family Ichthyophiidae; genus Ichthyophis; species Ichthyophis bannanicus. The sequence goes on from CM066033.1 coordinate 555,921,641, forward strand.
GAAATCTTTGTATCACACCCATGCAAATGGATTTTCCTTTCCCTTTTTCTAGTTTAACAGACAGTGCCTCCTCGCTTCCTTTTCTGCTCTGTAATTCTATAGCTTTAATATTAATTTTTGCATATAGTGCCACTCCTTCTCCCCTTCTCCCTCCCCTGTCCTTCCTGAATAAAGTATAGACCAGCATAGTGTAGTTACTCACCTGTAACAGGTGATCTCCATGAACAGCAGGAATTTAGTCTTCACATATGGGTAACATCGGTACCGATGGGGCCCACGGGAGTACGCTCCCCAGCGTCCAATAGGAAAGCCTTTGGGAGCATCCCACTGCACCTGCATAGCTGCCTTCCCGCCTTTCCAGCTCTCCCTCCTTAGTTGAGTTTGTAGCTGAGATAAAAGGAGAGAAGGAGAAGAAGAGGAAAAGTACAACTCCTAGGGGAGGAGGGTGGGTTGTGAAGACTAAATTCCTGCTGTTCCTGGAGATCACCTGTTACAGGTGAGTAACTACGCTATCCCCAGGAACAAGCAGGAATGCAGTCTTCACATATGGGACTCCCTAGCTCGAAGATGCCAGAGAGATGACCTCAGAGTGAGCTGTGGATCACAGGCATAAGCAAGTAGGTCATATATCCTCCAAGGATGTCTGGTATCGAAACCCGGGACGGAGGGTAGGAGTTGATCTAAGTCTGAAAGAGATGCTGGAGAACAGCTTGGCCAAACAAGGCATCCTGGCGGAAGTCCTTGTCTAGGCAAAAGTGAGCAGTAAAAGTGCAGACAGAAGACCAGGTTCTGCTCTGCGTATCTCATCAATCACTACAGAGCGTAGATTTGCCATAGAGGCAGCCATGGCCCGAACATTATGTGCAGTGACATGACCCTCGAGAGAGAGGCCTGCACTTTCATAAGCAAAGGAGATGCAATCCGCTATCCATCTGGATAGAGTTTGCTTGGATACTGGCAATCCCAGGTGACTCGAGTCAAAGGCGATGAAAAGTTGGGAAGCTTTTCTGTGCTCTGGAGTTCTCTGGAGATAAAAAGCCAAAGCATGTTTGCAATCTAGAGTGTGAAGGGTTGCTTCTGCCCTAGGTCTAAGGAAAAATGCAGGGAGGTAAACCCACTGGTTTAAATGGAAGGGTGAGACCACCTTTGGCATAAAGTGAGGATGAGTCCTAAGGACTACCTTATCATGGTGGAATCGTGTATAAGGAGGGTCAGCCACCAAGGCTTGGTGCTCACTAATGCGTCTTGCTGAAGTGAGGGCAATAAGGAAGGTAACCTTCCAGGTGAGAAACTTCAGAGAAGTGGTGGCTAGAAGTTCAAAGGGCGGCTTGAGAAGCTGTCCTAAAACAACATTAAGATCCCATGCCTCTGGAGGTGGCTTAATGGCAGGTTTAGTTAATAGAAGACCCCTCATGAAGCATGCTACAAGCGGCTGAGAAGAGATGGGCTGACCATCTAGGGGTATGTGAGAGGCTGCAATTGCACTTAGGTGCACTCTTACCAAATTGGTTTTGAGTCCAGAAGACAGGTGGAGAAGATATTCAAGTAATGCATCCACCAGAGCTGAGAAGGAGTTAAGATCCCTTTCAGAACACCTGAGAGAGAATCTACGCCACTTGAAGGCGTAGGAGCGTCTGGTGGAAGACTTCCTAGAAGCTAAGAGGATATCTTTTACCTTTTGAGAGAGGTTGATGTCCTGGAAGGCTATACTGTACCTTCAGCAGCCATGCTGTAAGATGTAGGGACTGTGGATTGGGATGCAGTAGTGTCCCGTCCTCCTGCGAGAGGAGATGTAGAGCAGACTCAAAATCTACTGGCTGAGCTTGAGACAGACGTAGAAGGAGAGGATACCACGGTTGTCGTGGCCAATGTGGGGCTATAAGAATCATGTAGCCTCTGTCTCTCTGGAGTTTGAAAAGAGTTTTGGGAATGAGGGGAATGGGAGAGAAGGCATATAGGAAGCCTTGACCCCAGTGAAGGTGAAAGGCATCTATCTGCTGGTTGTTCTGTGCAGGCGTCCTGAAGCAAAAATGGGGAAGCTTGTCATTCTGAGGACTTGCAAACAGGTCTATATCTGGGGTTCCCAAGATCTGAAAAATGTGAGCAACCTTGTCTGTATGGAGAGACCACACGTGGGGTAGCAGGACTCGACTCAGTTTGTCAGCCAAGACATTCTGCTTGCCTGGAAGATACACCGCAAGTAAGTGAATGTGATGCTGTATTGCAAAAAACCATAGGTGCAGGGGCTTTGCTGCAAAGAGTCCAAGAGCTTGTTCCGCCCTGCTTGTTCAAGTAGAACATGGCTACTTGATTGTCCGTCTGGACTAGAACTGTCCAGAAGCGAAGATGGTCCTGGAACACCTTGAAAGCATTGTGGATGGCTCCGAGTTCCAGCAGATTTATGTGGAGTTATGACTCCTGATGAGACCAAAGACCCTGAGTGGAGAGATTGTCCAGATGAGCTCCCCAGCCCAATTTGGATGCATCTGTCATCCGGGTACATTGATGTGGAGGCATCTGAAAAGGTGACCCTACGAGAAAGTTTTCTGGGGATTGCCACCACTGGAGAGATGAGATTAGACGTGTAGAGACCATTATTTTGGGGAGCATGGATTGGACACTGCACCACAGGGTTGTAAGAAGGGTAGTATTTCTTCTTTTTATTGAAAAAAGGTCTTCTTCGCTGCCTTTTTTCTAGCTGGGTTGGCTGTAGATCTAAATAGTCTATTAAGAGTGGTGTTCTCAGATTCTAGCTGAGAAGTCTTGTCCTGCCAATCCTTGCCAAAAAGGTTTTCACCAGTGCAAGGGATATTACCTAGCTTATCTTGAACCCATTGTTCAAGATCAGATGCTTGGAGCCAAGCAATCCTGCGTGCACCGATGCATATAGCTGAAGTTCTGCTGGTGCATTCAAAACAGTCAAAAGTTGCCCTGTTAACAAATTTTGAAACATTATGGGCATACTTTACAAGGGTGAGATAATCAGCTCTCTTATCATTAGGGAGAAGAGGAGCTTTCAACTCTAAATCTCTAGCCACCTCCCTAAGGAACATACCCATATAGAGTATGCAGGAACTGATTCTGGCCGATAACATAGAGGCCTGAAAACAACATCGACCAAAAGTGTTGAGGGTTCTCGATTCCCTACCTGGAGAGTTCGAGGAATGTGTCTTAGCACTTTTTATTTGACACACTGCCGATTCCACCACCATGGAATGGTGTGGTAATTGCATCTTTCGAAAGCCGGGACACTCCGGTACCCAGTACATTGTATCGAGTCGTCGAGTATGTGAATAGATGGTTAGGGGTGTCTCCCACATACGAAGCATAAGGTCGTGAAGAATGCGATGAATAGGGAGAGTAGGGGCTGCAGGGTATTGAAGGATTTCAAGTTCCTCAGCCCTAGGTTCTTTCTCTGAAGTCACAGTTATGGATAGACCCCAAGCAACATTGAGAATAAAGTCTTGGAAAGACATGTCCTCCGGAGGGGTCATGCGACGTTGTGGAGACAGAGCTGGGTCTTCTGGGAAAGTTCTCATTTCCCGGGTATCGGCCAATTCATCATCCGACGAACTGGAGTCCGAAGACTCAAAGTATCGACAGGCAGGGTGTTCGCGCTCTGCATGCACTCGATACCGTTTGAAGCTGGTAGCTGAAGCTGGAGGTGCTGGAACCTTGATACCGGAAAAGGACTCGAGGCCCAGCATGGGCAGTAGCATGGTAAGTGGTAAAAAAGTTGATGCAGACTCTTTCAGTACTGTAGCTGGTGCTGATGTTTGGGGAATCGACTGTAAAGGCTTTATTGGTACAGAGGCCGCCAGTAAGGCTGCTAAGCGCCGCTTGAGGGCCAGGATACGTTGATCCATGGAGGTTACCGATGCTTGGGTATCGGTACCGGAATTGCGGGCCACGATCCCTGAGCATGGCACCAGGAGTTCTCCGGAGGTGGAGGTCTTGGGAGCATCCTGGGACTCCACTAAGGCTTTGGAAGCAAAGTCCTCAGGCCAGAGTTGTTTGGCCAGTGTGTCCCCCTCCAGGGCAACGCTCAAGGCATCTCGATGCTTAGGAGATCTACCCTTGTAGGGCCGGCCAGTCTTCGATGAAGACCTAGGTTTCAATACCTGAGATCCTTGGGAGGAAGATGAAGCTCTCAATGACGTTGATGCTAAAGACACTGCATCGGAGGCAAAGAGGGTGCCTAGTTTTGCAGCTCGATTCTGTAGGCCTCTCTTTATCATCTTCCTACAGAGAGGACATTTTGACGGTTGATGATCCGGTCCTAAATACTTTAGACATCAGTCATTAGTGTCCATGGCCGAAATTGTACTGCCACGTTTGGAACACTTCTTAAAACCATTGGATGTTTTTTTCCATTTTGTCTGTGACAAAGGGGAAAGGCCTAAGCCTAAGATGGCGTCGATGCACCTGAAGGAAGAAAGTTTTCGTCCCTCACTGAAGAATTTGTTTTGTTTTGGTTTTTTTAAGGAAAAGAAAGAAAGCATCGACGAAGTTGGTACCAGCGTCGACGGGAAGGCAGACGAGACCACAAAAAATAAGAAAAAAACTAATTTTCTGCAGTGACAGGAATTGCTTCTTGTCGGCTCCGCGGAAAACAAAGAACTAGGGAGGGAGAGCTGGAAAGGCGGAAAGGCAGCTACGCAGGCGAAGTGGGATGCTCCCAAAAGCTTTCCTATTGGATGCTGGGGAGTGTTCCCGCGCAGGCTCTGTCAATACCAACGTTACCCATATGTGAAGACTACATTCCTGCTTGTTCCTGGAGATAATTACATCCCAGTCATGGTTGTCTGTGAACCATGTCTAAGTAACCACCACTAAATTCAAGTCAGCCTCTTCCATTAAAGCTTCAACAACTGGGATCTTATTTTCCATGCTATGGGCATTTATGCACACCGCTTTCCAGATGCTGTCACTTTTAGCAATTTCTATAGAGGTATTTAATGTTTTACTTACCTGAGAGCTTTCCTCACCCATCCCCAATTAATTTAGTTTAAAGCCCTCTTTAGTAGGTTAGCCAGTCTGCTGCGAAAGACACAGAGACCCTTCTTGGACAGGTGGGCACAATCTCTACTCTGCAGCCCTCAGAAAACCATCCCATGGTCCAGGAAACTAAAACTCTCTCGATACCATCCATGCAGCCATGCATTCATCTCCAGGATGTGAGCTTCTCTGCCTCGGCCTTTACCCTCAACAGGGAGGGTCGAAGAGAACACCACCTGTCCACCTATTTGCTTCACCCTCTGTCTCAGAGACATGAAGTCACTTTTGATATGCTTGGATGGATATCTAGCAGTATAATTTATGCCAACATGGCAAATGGATAATAGTCAGTAGGCTTGATGAGTCTTGGCAAACTCTCTGTAACATCTCAGATTTTGGCACCTGGCAGACAGCACACCTCTCTGGACATCAAGTCTGGTCGGCAGATGGATGCCTCAGTACCCCTCAGAAGAGTCACCAACCACCACTACCCTTCACTTCCTTGTGGTCACTGATTCTGCAACTTTGGGGTGTTTGAGCTCTAGTTCTTCACTTTCCTGGGCTGCTTTCACCTCATCCACTTCCAGAGCTGCATACTAGTTCTTCAATTTGAGGGCTGGAGGAGTAGGACTGTTGATTCTACAGTCTCTGGTGACTCGTTCCAACTCTCTTCATTCTGTAACATCCCATCGTCACCTCTGTCAGAGAGCTTGGATGCTCAATAAGCATCTCATTGTCTTGAAGGCTTCTCAGCTTTGCCACCTCTTCTCTGAGCTCCTCAGCTTGCAGGCATCTTGCACATGGAACCGGTCCCGCGAGTGGCATCAGGCTGTCTGTCTGGACAGAGGCAGAAGCTGTAATGGGGGCAACAGCTTTGGCAATACAAGCAGAATCTCTGCTGCTTTTGACACTGTTGCCCACAACCTTCTCCTTGATACCCTGTCCTCACTTGATTTTAAGGGCTCTGTACTATCCTGGTTCTCCTCTTATTTCTCCCATCGCTCTTTCAGTGTTAGCTCTGGTGGCTCCTCCTCTGCTGCTATCCTGCTCTCAGTTGGTGTACCCCAAGGATCTGTCTTGGGACCACTCCTTTTTTCTCTCTATACCCAGCCGTTTGGTGAGCTCATCTCTTCCCATGGCTTTATGCTGACTCTCCCCAGATCTACCTCTCTACTCCTGAAATCTCTCCGACAATCCAGACCCGGATCTCTGTCTGCCTTTCTGACATTGCTGCTTGGATGTTTCACCACCACTTGAAATTGAACATGGCCAAGACTGAGCTTCTTATTTTCCCCCCTAAAACCTCCTTTCCTCTTCCTCCTTTCTCAGTCTCTGTGGATAACTCTCTACTCCTCCTCGTTTTCTTGGCTCGCAACCTTGGGGTTGTCTGACTCCTCTCTCTCCTTCTCCACACACATCCATCTGATAGCTAAGACCTGTCGTTTCTTTCTCTATAACATCGACATAATCCGCCCATTCCTTTCTGAAAACACTACTAAAACACTTATCCACTCCTTAATCACCTTTCATCTTGACTACTGTAACCTACTCCTTGCTGGTCTCCCTTGAATCATCTCTCTCCCCTTCAATCTGTTCAACACTCTGCTGCATGGCTAATCTTCCGCCAGTCTCGTCATGCCCATATTACCCCCTTTCTCAAGTCACTTCATTGGCTCCCTATCCGTTTCTGCATCCATTTCAAACTTTTCCTGCTGACCTATAAGTGCATTCACTCTGCAGCTCCTCATTACCTTTCTTCTCTTCTCTCTTCTTACACCCCCCCCCCCAACCGGGAATTCCGCTCTTCTGGCAAATTGCTTCTATCTGTGCCCTTCTCTTCTATTGCTAACTCCAGACTTTGCTCCTTTCACCTTGCTGCACCTTACACCTGGAACAAACTACCTGTGTCTGTACGCCAGGCACCTTCTCTGACCCTTTTCAAATCCAGGCTGAAAACTCACCTCTTCACTGCTGTTTTTGGATCTTGACACACCTGATCTCCTTGTTTCACCATTCTCCCTTGTTTTATCCCTGTCTACACCTTCTGTGTTGTCTATCTTGACTAGATTGTAAGCTCTGACAAGCAGGGACTGTCTCCTACATGTCTGTGCAGCGCTGCGCACATCTTGTAGCGCTATACAAATGTTCAGTAGTAGTAGTAGAATCCAGAAGCTGGAGATGAGGCACCAAATAACATCACCTGGAAGAAGACAAAAGAGTTAAGGCAAGGGTCAAACAGCGTGCGCTAAGGCCGTGGCATCCTAAATGGTGCACGTTAACCGTGCTTTTATTAGTGAGAGTTAGAGTTACAGGCACTAGGGAAGGAGCACACATTGGAGGCTCTTGGGTGAAACACACCCAAGGACCACGCAACCACCAGGTGCATAATAGAGAAAATGCTATTAATGTGTGGAGAAAATGGCAGGACGGTAAACCCCCACCCAGTGCCAATGGTCACTAGTGGTCTACCCTGAATTTTGTCCCCCACAGACGGAATCAGGAGCCCCCAACAAGGACAATGATGAGGTCAAGCCTTGGTACTCACCTCCTGAGAGCCCCAGGCAGAAGATCTGTGCCGGGCTCAGCTCTACTTCCCTAGAACAGTTTGGCTGGCTTTGTAGCACTGCATTTAAGGTGGCTGGCAGGCAGATCCCTCTGAGAGCCTTCTGCAATCTTCAGAAGAGAAAAGGGGAGACAGAGGAGGAGGGAGTGGGTATTGATGTTGTATGAGGCAGTCATACTCTTCCAGATCCCTCCAAATCCTTCCAGTTTCTGGCTGCTTAACAGACCCTTATCCAGGGTAAGAACATGGAGCTGAACTCATTTCCCTCCTCCTATGGCTACTGAAAAGACCGCAGTCTAGTGGAGCCTCCCATGTCATGCTCTAGTGAGAAATCAACCTGCAGGTTGTCTGTCATTTGCGAGTGCTTTAAATTCATCTTTTCCTCTCAAATCTTCAGAATTTTTTTCAGAGAGGAGAAAATCCATCCACAAAGAAATATTGAAGGGACCTCCGGTGGCTGAGGTAAATAGAGGCATGCGAGTGATCTCATTGAAACTGGGCTTTTCATTGGTTCTTTGTCTCCACCAATCTGCTAGTTGGGGAAAGCATAGTTACTCAACTGTAACGGGTGATCTCTGGGAACAGCAGGAATTTAGTCTTCACATATGGGTATCGTCGGTACCGACGGAGCCTGCGCGGGAACGCTCCCCAGCGTCCAATTAGAAAGCTTTTGGGAGCATCCCACAGCGCCTGCGTGCTGCCTTCCCGCCTTTCCCAACTGCCTCTCTCCAGTTGAGTTTTAAAGCTGAGACAGAGAGAGAGAGAGAGAGAGAGAGAGGGAAAGAAAAGAAAAGAGAGATACAACTCCTAGGGGAGGGTGGGTGGGTTGTGAAGACTAAATTCCTGCTGTTCCAGAGATCACCTGTTACAGGTGAGTAACTATACTACCGGTATCTCCAAGAACAAGCAGGAATGTAGTCTTCACATATGGGGACTCGCTAGCTACAGATGCCAGGGAGACCCCCCAGAGGTTCAGTGCCCCTGTGAAAAGGGCTCCACTTCCCCCCATGGATCTCTGGCATCCTACCGGGAAAGGTGGTTAGGAGTTGATTAAGTATGGAACAGGTGCTGTAGAACAGCCTGACCAAACAAGGCATCCCGGCGGGAGTCCTTGTCTAAGCAGTAATGGGCTGTGAAGGTATGAACCGAGGCCCAAGTAGCTGCTCGACAGATGTCGTCAATAGACACAGAGTGTAGATTAGCCATTGAGGCTGCCATGGCTCTCACATTGTGAGCCGTGACATGGCCTTCCAGAGAAAGGTTCTTACTCTGATAGGCATAAGAAATACACCGTGCAATCCAGTTGGACAATGTTCTCTTGGAGACTGGAAGTCCCAAATGAGAAGGATCGAAAGCAACAAAGAGTTGGGAGGACTTTCTATGTTGCTGTGTCCTCTGTAAGTAAAAGGCAAGTGCACTTTTACAGTCCAAAGTATGAAGATTCCTTTCTGCATTTGAAGCATGAGGGCTTGGAAAAAATATAGGCAGGTAAACCGCCTGGTTTAAATGAAAAGGTGAGACCACCTTTGGCATAAAGTGTGGATGAGTCCTAAGGACTACCTTATCATGATGGAACCTCGTGTAAGGAGGATCAGCAACTAATGCTTGCAATTCACTGATGCGACGTGCTGATGTGATTGCAATGAGAAAGATAACTTACCAGGAAAGGAATTTCAAGAAGGTAGTAGCTAAAGGTTCAAAAGGCGGCTTCATGAGCAGCCCAAGAACCAGATTCAGGTCCCACGCCACTGGAGGTGGCCTAATGGGAGGCTTAGTTAGAAGAAGGCCCCTCATAAATCTCGCTATGAGAGGATGAGAGGAAATAGGTTGTCCAGTTAAAGGTTTTAAAGAAGCTGAAATAGCATTTAAATGGACTCTTACTGAGTTAGTCTTAAGTCCTGCATTAGATAAATGCAGGAGATACGCCAGTAATGATTCCAGAGGTATCGCAGAGGGCTGGAGACCCTTTTGCGAACACCATATGGAAAACCGTTTCCACTTGAAAGCATAAGAGCATCTTGTGGAAGGTTTCCTGGAAGCACAAAGGACATCCCTTACTTGCTGAGGTTAAGACCATGAAGGTCTAGGCTCTCAGCAACCAGGTTCTGAGATGCAGAGAGTGGGGATTGGGATGCCACAACATCCCGTCCTCCTGAGACAGGAGATCTGGGGCAGATCCTAACTTCAGAGATGGAGCTTGAGAGAAATGCAGGAGCAGAGGGTACCACACCTGCTGTGGCCAATGTGGAGCTATGAGAATCATGTGGCCTTTGTCTCTGAAGCTTGAAAAGGGTCTTGGGAATTAGGGGAATGGGTGGAAAGGCATATAGGAAGTCCCGACCGCAATGGAGGAGGAAAGCATCCCTGGCCTGAGAACCCTGAGCCGGAATTCTGGAACAGAACCGGGGAAGTTTGGCATTCAATGGACTTGCAAAGAGGTCTATGTCTGGAGTTCCCCAAATTTGAAAAATTTTGCTACCTGGTCTGCATGGAGAGACCATTTGTGTGGAAGCAGAACTCGACTGAGTCTGTCTGCCCAAGAGTTTTGAATGCCTGGCAGATACACCGCCAGGAGATGAATTTGATGCTCTCTGGCGAAGGCCCATAGTTGCAAAGCTTCGTTGCACAGCGACCCTGCTTGTTCAGATAGAACATAGCTACTTGATTGTCCGTCTGAATTAGGACTGCCTTGTAGCTGAGCTGGGTATGGAACACTCGAAGAGCAAGGAAGATTGCTCTGAGTTCTAGGAGATTGATATGTAAGTGGGTCTCCTGTGGAGTCCAGGTGCCCTGGGTAGACAGATCTTGCAGATGAGCTCCCCAACCCACTTGTGAGGCGTCTGTTAGAGTGACCTGGGGTAGGGGTTGCTGGAAAGGGGACCCCACCAACAGGTTTTGGGTTGACTGCCACCATTGTAGAGACAAAATAAGGTGATTTGTGTTTGCTATTTTGTCTGATAGGCAGCCTGATGCTTGAGTCCACTGAGTGGATAGAGTCCATTGGGCTGCTTTCATATGGAGGCGAGCATAGGGAACCACGTGCACGGTAGATGCCATGTGGCCTAGTAGTTGTAACATTTCCCGAGCAGTGAGATGAGTTTTTAACACTGCCTGGGAGGCTAACTGCACAATGCGAAGGCAGCGGGCCTGTGGAAGATAGGCCCTTGCTTTCCTGGTGTCCAGCAAAGCTCCTATAAACTCTAGAGATTGAGTGGGAGTTAGGCTGGATTTTGGGATGTTTATGACCAGGCCCAAATACTGAAGGATACACATTGTGCAAGATAGGGAAATTCTGGCCTCTGACTCTGATGGGGCTCGAATGAGCCAGTCGTCTAAGTAGGGGAAGACAAATATTCCTAGAGTGCGAAGAAATGCTGCCACTACAGCCATGCATTTCGTAAACACCCTTGGTGCTGAGGCCTGGCCAAAAGGAAGCACCCTGTATTGGTAGTGCTTTCCTTGCAACAGGAAGCGAAGGAACCTTCGGTGAGTTGGATGGATGAGAACATGAATGTATGCATCCTTGAGATCTAGAGGACAAAGCCAATCCTGACTCTGAAGGTATGGCAGCAGAGTTCCCAGAGAAATCATCTTGAATTTCTCTTTGAACAGGAATTTGTTCAGTTCTCTGAGGTTTAAAATGGGTCTGTGTCCCCCCGTTTTCTTTGGAATAAGGAAATAAGGGGAGTAATACCCTGTACCCTGTTGGGAAATGGGTACGTCTTCTATTGCCCCCTGGGCAAGAAGTAAATTGACCTCTTGACTCAACTGAGTGTTGAGAGAAGCCTGAGAATTGAACTGTCTTACCACTGTAGGAGGGGGCATGTTGAAGAAATGAAGCTTGTACCCCTCTCTTACAATGGAAAGAGTCCATTCTTCTGCTGTTATCTGCCCCCATCTGGGGGCAAAATGACATAACCTTCCTGGGATGGTGGAAGGCTCTGGCCCGTTCAGGGCCAGGAAGGCCAAGTTCTCTAGATGGGAGTCAAAGCCCCTGTGGAGGCTAAGTCTGCTGGGCCAGTTGAGGCTTAGCAGTCTTTGATTTCCTTTGCTTTGGGGGCTGCTGTCCCTTTCGGGCGGACTGACCTGCAGAATGCACCTGCTGGGTATAGGAGGGATAAAACCTCTTCTTTTTAGAGAAGAATGGTTTCTTGTAGGATTTTCTCCTTGCAGGATCAGCTGTAGCCTTGGATAGTCTATCCAAAGTGGTGTTATCAGCATCCAGCTCATTAGCTTTCTCTTGCCAATTTTTGCCAAAGAGATTTTCGCCTGTACAGGGGATATTCCCCAATTTGTCCTGTACCCAGAGTTCTAAGTCAGATGCCTGGAGCCAGGCAATCCTACGAGCACCTATGGCAATGGCAGAGGTTCTGCCTATGCACTCAAAGCAGTCAAAAGCTGCACGATTAACAATCCTGGAAAGATCCTGGGCATGTTTGACAAGTGTAAGATAATCCTGCCTCTTATCATCAGGAAGGAGAGAGCTCATAAGCTCGAGATCTCCTGTAACCTCCTTAAGGAACATTCCCATGTATAAGATGTAGGAACTAATCCTGGCAGAAAGCATAGAGGCCTGGAATGTTCGATGCCCAAAGGCATCAAGAGTCCTACATTCACGTCCTGGAGGATTAGATGCATGTCTCTTTGCACTCTTGATCCTTCTCATAGCTGATTCCACCACAATGGAATGGTGTGGCAACTGAGTTTTTTGAAATTCAGGACAAGGAGGTACTCGATACATGGTATCCAGCCTACGGGAATGGGGAGAGGTGGTAAGAGGTGTTTCCCACATTCTTAACATGAGATCATGCAAGATCTCATGAATAGGCAAAGTAGCCACTTCCTCGGGAGCTTTAGGATATTGTAAAATCTCCAACTCCTTTGCTCTGGGCTCTGTTTCAGGAGCCACTGTGATGGAAAGACCCCTAACCACCTCTCCGATGAAATCCTGAAAGGATATATCTTCTGGAGGAGACATCCTACGCTTAGGAGAAGAAGGCTCCTCAGAGAGAATACTCTGGCATCGAAAGAGCTGTCAGAGTCCTCAGAGTCATTGGAGGATTCAAAATATCTTCTGTCTGGGTGCTCTTGTAAAGCACGATACCGGTACCGATCGAAGTCGATACTGGAGGGGTCCGGTACCGGCCTGTCGATACCGGAGGAAATAGCATGACTCGGTGTTGGTAGCATACTCGCCGATGTCGATGCTGTCGGTACCGGTACCGATATCGGTGCCGGAACCAGTGTCGATACCGGTTGAACTGTCTGAAGCGGTCCTGAAGGCACCGATGCCGCAAGGAGAGTCGCCAGACTGCGCTCAATAGCCAGGAATCTCTGGTCAATTGACGCTGCCGATGCCTGGGTGTCGGTACAGGACGAAGCAGCCGGTACCCCAGAGCATGGCACCAGTAGTTCTGCCGAAGTTGAGGCCTGGAGAACATCCTGGAGACCCGATAGTGCTTTGGAAGCCGAAGCCTCCCGCCGGGGCAATTTTGCCGGTTCAAGTCCCTCAAGGGCAACGCCAGAGGCATCTCGATGCTTGGAAGGAGATCTACCTTTTGAGGACCGGCCAGATTTATGTTTCATTACCTGAGATCCATGGGAGGAAGACAAAACCCTGGAAGACGTCGATGCCACAGATGCTGCATCGGAGGGAAAAAAGGTGCTAAGCTTAGCAGCTCAGTTCTGCCGACCCCTCTTCGACATCATCCCACAGGCAACACACTCCGAGATGGAGTGGTCAGGACCTAAACATTTGAGGTACCACTCGTGAGTGTCGGTGACGGAGATGGTACCGCCAAACTTGGAACACTTTTTAAAACCCGAAGCGGGTTTTTCCATGTTGAGGAAAAATTGGGCCTAGTGCTCAAAATGGCGCGCAGCACTCGAGAGAAAAAAGGCTGGAAAATCCAGATAAAAGATTAGAATTTTTTTTTTTTTTTTAAAGAAAGAAAAAAAGAACTGGCAGTACCGGTATAGCATCAGGGAAGGCAGACGCTACCACAAAAAAGAATGAAAAATATGGGATAATTTCTGCGGTGACAGGAAAACGACCTGCTGGCTCAGCGGAAAACGAAGAACTGGAGAGAGGCAGTTGGGAAAGGCGGGAAGGCAGCACGCAGGCGCTGTGAGATGCTCCCAAAAGCTTTCTAATTGGATGCTGGGGAGCATTCCCGCGCAGGCTCCGTCGGTACCGATGATACCCATATGTGAAGACTACATTCCTGCTTGTTCCTGGAGATCACAATCTCCACTTGTCAGGACTGGTCTACCAGGACAATATGGAAACTGTGTTTCCTATTACTAGAAATGTTTTCTTGGCTAAAAATTAACCAAACTTATGCGTTTTGGCAAAAGAATAGTTGTGGCTAGACATGTAGCTACTGAGATGAAGCGGTACTGAACTGCATCCCTTGGTTATTTTGACAGTATGTTCTTATCATAAGAATCCACAAACATAACCATTTAGCACAAGCATTCTGATCACATTTAAGTAGTTTCCCTCATGGCTTGGCGAAATCATTATTATAACAGAGAAAACTGAACTTTTAAGGATACTCTTGCTTTGGTTTCGCCTTGTCTTTCAAAGCAAGTTTGGAATGTTTATCTAGGTCTTTTTCATACTCCTTGAAATCGTCCTTGGTATACTTTCCACCTGATTTAAGGATAAAAGAATAATCTGCATTAGCCTTCGACAATTAAGATTTAATGCAAAAGTATGTAGTCATTTGAGCAGTGCATATTTATTTATTTATTTTTTAATTTTATTTACAGTTCTTCTGTACCGCGCTTTTCGTATCAATGCGGTTTACATATAACAACAATGATATTGTATTGTATGGATATTGTATTGGTTGATGTGCACCAAAATAGGAGAAATGGGTGATATTCGAGTATCCCAGGGTTACAAAATAATGTGACAGCAGTGGCAAGAATCGGAGGAATACAGCGTAGTTACTCACCTGTAACAGGTGTTCTCCAGGAGCAGCAGGAATCAGTCCTCACATATGGGTGACGTCGGCGCCGACGGAGCACTCGCGGAGCAATTTTCCCCAGCTTTCAAAGAAAGCCTTTGGGAATTGCAGCGCGCATGCGCGGTCCCCTTCACGCCCAAGGGTGCCATCTTAGCCAGTCAGATGACATAGCTAAAAGACAGCGTAAAAATTTGCAAAAAAAACTAAAGCAGATAATCGCAACTCCAAGGGGAGGAGGGAGGGTTGTGAGGACTGATTCCTGCTGCTCCTGGAGAACACCTGTTACAGGTGAGTAACTACGCTTTCTCCAGGACCAAGCAGGAAGTCAGTCCTCACATATGGGACTCCCAAGCTTAAGGCTACCGGAGACCCTAAGCACAAAAATGAGCTCCCTCTAGCTCAGCAGTACAGAAGAAAGGAATCTTCGCTGAATTATTACCCACCGGTAGCCCCCATCCGGGATGGAGGGTAGGAGTTGCTCAAACCTCGAAGAGATTTCGGAGGACTGCCTGTCCGAAAGCACTGTCCCTGCGGGACTCCCTCTCGAGGCAGTAATGGACCGCAAAAGTCTGGCTCGAAGACCAAGTAGCGGCCCGGCAGATGTCTGCCAACGGAACAGAGCGGAGGTAAGCCACTGACGTAGCCTTCGCCCGAACACAATGAGCCGTGACTCGACTTTCTAAGGAGAGTCCGGCTGCCCCATAAGCCCAAGCGATACAGTCAGCAACCCAGATGGACAGAGTACGCTTAGAGACCGGGAGCCCCAATTTATTGGGGTCAAAAGATACAAAAAGCTGAGCAGCTTTACGGTGCTCCCGCGTACGGTCAAGGTAGAAGTTCAATGCCCTTCTACAGTCCAGGGTATGCAGGACCATTTCAGCTCGGCTGGAGTGTGGCCTGGGAAAGAAGGTCGGAAGTACCACCTCCTGATTGATGTGAAAAGGGGAGACCACTTTTGGAAGAAATTTTGGGTGAGTCCGTAGGACTACCCTATTCTTGTAGAACCGAGTGTAAGGGGGATCAGACACGAGGGCCTGCAATTCACTTACGCGTCTAGCGGAAGTGAGGGCTATCAGGAACAAGGTTTTCCAAGATAGAAAACGTAGAGAACAGGTAGCCATAGGTTCAAAAGGCGGACAGGTGATCCGCTGTAAAACCACATTTAGATCCCAGTCAGGTGCTGGCGGGCGCAGAGGTGGTTTGAGTAAAAGGAGACCTCGGAGAAACCGCGCCACGAGAGGGACGCTGGAAAGAGGTCTGCCGTCCACCGGCACATGATGTGCTGAGAGAGCACTGAGGTGAACTTTGACGGAGTTGGACTTAAGTCCCAGATTAGAGAGGAAGAGCAAGTACTGCAAGATCACCGACACCGAGCAGGAGAAGGGATCCTGAGACTGCTGGGCACACGAAGCGGAAAAGCGACGCCATTTAAGGGCGTAGCATTTGCGGGTAGAAGGTCGCCGGGAAGCTAGGACGACCTCTTCCACCTCTGCCGGCAATAGAAGGGGAGCGAGGACTACCCTTTCAGCAGCCAGGCCATCAGATGTAGAGATCTGAGGTTGGGGTGTAGCAGGGACCCCTGATCCTGTGTTAGGAGATCTGGTTGAAACCCCAAAGGGAACGGATCCTCCACCGCTAGTTGCAGCAGGAGTGGAAACCACGGCTGTCTGGGCCAGCGAGGAGCTATCAGGATCATGGAAGCCTTGTCTCGGAGAACCTTGAAAAGAGTTCGGGAGACTAGCGGTATGGGAGGAAAGGCATACAGAAGGCTTTCCGACCATGAGAGCAGAAAAGCATCCGCCGCTACTCGAAGGGGATGCGGCTGCCGAGAGCAGAAGCGAGGAAGTTGCCGGTTGAGAGGACTGGCAAAGAGATCCATCGTGGGGAGGCCCCACTTCAGAAAAAGTTTCTGAACTACCAAGGGATCCAGGCGCCACTCGTGCGGCTGGAGGATTCTGCTGAGTTTGTCCACCAGGCAATTCTCTTGGCCTGGGAGATAAACTGCCTTGAGAAGAATGCCGTG
The DNA here is from genome assembly GCA_033557465.1 of Ichthyophis bannanicus. Lineage (NCBI taxonomy): Eukaryota > Metazoa > Chordata > Amphibia > Gymnophiona > Ichthyophiidae > Ichthyophis > Ichthyophis bannanicus. Next base: position 555,938,199 of record CM066033.1, read on the forward strand.
GCTGACGGCCCAAGAACAGAGCTTCTGTGCTTCCCGACAGAGAAGGAAGGAGCCCGTGCCTCCCTGTTTGTTCACGTAGAACATGGCAACTTGATTGTCCGTCTGGACAAGGACGGACTGGTGAGAAGCCAGGTGGGAGAAAGCCTTGAGAGCCAGACGGATTGCTCTGAGCTCCAGGAAGTTGATCTGTTGCGCAGACTCCCACGTGGTCCAGAGACCTTGAGTACATGCCCCTTGGCAATGCGCTCCCCATCCTAGGAGAGAAGCATCGGTTGTCAGCACTTGAGCCGGCGGAGGAGACTGAAAAGGCATTCCGAGCACCAGGTTCGGCCGATGAAGCCACCACTGTAGAGAAGAGGCCAGCGGGCCGGAGATGCGCACTAAGTCGGCTAGGCCACCCGAGGCCTGTTGCCACTGCTTGCGAAGGCACCACTGAGCAGGCCGCATATTCAGGCGGGCATTGGGGGTCACGTGGACGGTGGAAGCCATATGGCCGAGTAGTCTCAGGAAGCGCCTGGCGGAGACCAGGGACTGGCTGCGAAAACGGCCGGCTAGGTCCATGAGCCGTTGAGCCCTGTCGAGAGGCAGGAAAGCTCGTGCCTGAAGAGTGTACAATCTTGCGCCGATGAACTCGAGATCTTGTGAGGGGAGCAAAGTGGACTTTGCGAAGTTTACGACAAAGCCCAAGTATTGCAGAAGAGTCACGGTGCGGTGTGTGGCTTGCGTGACTTCTGGAGAGGACAATGCTCTGATGAGCCAGTCGTCCAGGTACGGAAAGACATAGAGGCCGTGAAGCCGGAGATAAGCCGCCACCACCGCGAGACATTTTGTGAAGACTCGTGGTGCGGAGGATAGGCCAAAGGGCAGTACTCTGTACTGGTAATGATTTCCTGCCACCACAAACCTTAGGTATTGGCGGTGGCTTGGGTGGATGAGGATGTGCGTGTAGGCATCCTTTAGATCCAAGGAGCATAGCCAATCTCCCTGCTGGAGGTAGGGCAGAAGGATTCCAAGGGTAAGCATCTTGAACTTCTCCCTGACGAGGAACTTGTTGAGGTTGCGCAAGTCCAGGATGGGTCTGAGGCCTCCCGTTCTTTTTGGTATTAGGAAATACCTGGAATAGAAGCCTTGACCCCGCAGGTGGTGGGGCACCGGTTCCACAGCCTGTTCCTGAAGAAGACTTGCTAACTCCTGAAGGAGTAAGTCTCTGTGCAGAGGGAGTCGTGGAGGTTCTCCCGGGAAATAGGAGGGAGGGATCTGGTGGAAGTGGAGAAGATAGCCTTCTCTCACCACTTGAAGCACCCAGGCATCTGAGGTGACGTTGGACCACCTGTGGGCAAAGTGAACCAGCCGGCCTCCTGTGCTGGGAGGAACCAGCTGAGGGGGAGAGGCTATGCTGATGAAGTCAAAAACCCCCACCCTGCTGAGCAGGGGCCGGTGGTGCAGGCTTGGGGGCTTGCTGCCTACGGGACCCGTTACCCCGTCCCGCTGACCCTGTTGGGGAGACGCGGGGGCCTGATATTGAGGGTAGTGTTTATAGGCAGCCGCCTTTCTCGGGTAAAAGGACTTCTTTCCCGAGCCCTTCTTCTTCTGGGAAGGGGCGGAGGTCTTCCTAGAAAGCCTAGTTCTGGTGAGAGTCTCCGTCTCGATTTGGGCAGCCTTTTCAGCCATGGGCTTGCCATAGAGGTTCTCACCTCGGCAGGGGACATCGACCAACTTGTCCTGCACCCACGGTTCAAGGTCAGACGACTGAAGCCAAGCCTGTCGGCGGGCACCGATGCCAGCGGCGGGCACCGATGCCAGCTGCGGCCACTCGTGCTGATGCTTCAAAGCCATCATAGGCTGCTCGAGACATAAATTTGGAGCATTCTCGAATACCAGTTGTCAAAGCTAGGAACCTCCGCAAAGGTTCCTCGGACAGCCCAGCGGAGAATCCGGCTATCTCTTTAGCCAGGTCTCTGAGATACATGCCCATGTAGAGCTGGTAGGTCTGGACCCGACAAGCAAGCATAGAGCCCTGGAAACACTTCTTACCTAGGCCATCCAGGTTGCGGGCCTCCCTGCCAGGAGGCACCGAGGAGTGCATCTTCTGGCTCTTAAGCCTATGCATGGCCGATTCCACCACCATGGAATGGTGCGGTAGCTGTGCTTTTTGGAAGCCAGGGCTCTTGCGGACTCGATAAATGGAATCGACCCGCTTGCTTAACACCGGCGACGATGCCGGACTCTCCCACATGCGGAAGAGTAGTCGTTCCAGCATGGGAGGAACCGGTACAGTAAAGTGCTCCCTGGCGGGAGAGTCATACTGAAGGGCATCGAGCTCTTCGGCTCGGGGCTCCTCCTCGGGATCCGCAGGGAAGGCCAAAGCCTTGGCCATATCCCTGACGAAATCCGAGAACCGGGCGTCCTCCGGAGGGGACTGTTTCCGAGGTTCGGACTCAGGCGAGTCCGAGGGGATACACCGAGTCCGAAAGGAATCAGGTGACTCTTCCTCTTCAGACTCCCAGGCCGACTCCGAGGAGGAATCGGTGGGGTCGGTCCGGGCGGGCGGAGGCGTCGGCTGCCCCGACGCCGAGTCGGCGTCGACGACCTCGGTCCCGAATGGGAGGCCGAGGGTGACCTCGACCGAGGATCGACTCGAGCCCGCATGGACTCGAGGATCGGCTCGGTCTCCGGGGTCGACTTAGACGTCGACGTCCCGGCGGTCGGGGCAGAGGCGCCAGCGAGGCTAGCGATCAGTGCCCGCTGCTGGTCCATGAAGGCAGAGAGTCTGCTCTCCAAGGCCGTCAACCTGAGTCCGACCTCAGGTGACCCAGCAGCCCCCGACTCGGGCCCCGACGGCGTCGGGCCCGACGTCGGACCCCTCTGAGGCGAGTCCAGGAGGACTACAGGACTTACCCGAGCAGGCAACTCCGACTCCAGACGAGGTCGCTTCGGCAGATGCTCCTTCTCCAAAGACCCGGGACGGCTATCGGGGCTATGCGACCTGGCCCTCGCGGAACCAGGAGCGTCCACCGACGCCGCCCTCGCGGGTTTTACCTTCCGACGATGGTCCCCGGAGGGAGAACCCCTGTCGGAGGAACTCCGGCGATGGTCAGAGCTGGAACCTCTGGACGCCGAGGCCTCCGACGAGGTCCGGGTACGGCCGGGGTCAGCGAAGATTCGTTCCCGCTGATGCCGCCGACTCCTTAACGCTTTGGAGGACATTTTGCTGCAGGCCCCACAGATCAGTTCCTCGTGATCCGGGCCAAGGCAGCGGAGGCAATTATCATGTGTGTCAGTGAGTGACATATTTCTGTCACACTGAACACACCGCTTGAAACCACTGGCAGCCATCGGGGGAAAAAGGGCCCCTGCAAGGTCAAAGGACCGGGCTGCCAGTGAAAAACCGAAAACGAAACTGACAGAAAATCAGAAAAACCGAAAAATAACAGAAGGACTCGCAACGGCGTCGCGAGTCCGGGCAGGAAAAGTACCGGCGTCGAACCGATAGAGAAAAAAGAGATTAAACACGAAAAAATCAACTTTTTCAGCGGGGACAAGACGGGCACGTCTGAAGGGCTCCGCGGAAAAAAGAAGACTGGCTAAGATGGCACCCTTGGGCGGGAAGGGGACCGCGCATGCGCGCTGCAATTCCCAAAGGCTTTCTTTGAAAGCTGGGGAAAATTGCTCCGCGAGGGCTCCGTCGGCGCCGACGTCACCCATATGTGAGGACTGACTTCCTGCTTGGTCCTGGAGAATCATGTATTACCAACAATGTCCCTGCCAAGCTGCATGGGAGTCCTTTGCCCGTACTGTTGCTGCTGGTAGGGAGAGGTACTGCGATATCACACTTTTATTTGCAACTAAAGATGTGATATCGCAGCCCCTCCCCCTATTGGCAACATTATGAATTATTCCTGCATATCTTGACCAGTACGTTGAGGACAGCACATTAATGAGACCTCATCTGGAGTGTTGTGTCCAATTCTAGAGATCATATTTCCAAGGGATGTAGACAAACAGCCCAGAGAAGGGCTACCGAAATAGTTCAGAGTCTGCAGCATAAATGGTTTAGGATGAGACTCGGACAGCAATGAGAGATATTGATAGAGGCATTCAAATACTTCAGGTAAAAGCAAAAGTAGTAAGCATTTTCAGTAGAAACTAAGTAATGGAATAAGAGATCACAGACCGAGGCTCATAATGGATAAACTCAAGAACAACAGGTAAGTATTTCTTTACAGATTGCGTGGTGAATGCATAGGGTAGCCTCCTGATGCTGGTGGAGTAAACACATTAATAAAATTCCAGAAAGCATGGGATAAGAAAAGAAGATCATTTACTGAGAGGAAATAACAGAGGGCAACTTTACAGGATAATATTGCAAGAAGAAAAAAACAACAGATAAAGTAAATGGGCCTAGTGGTTGTCCATTTGTTGTCATATTCTGTACCAAAAAAAAAGTTAGTAGCAATCCCAAAATAAACAATCCTTCAAATAACTTTACCTGGGAAAAGAGTTCATAATAAAATTGAGGACTGTATCTTCCTGCAGATCATACCCATTCTGTTCATATAAGCAGCACTTCAGGACACTTTATATTTTTATTATAATAAATGTGTACATATACATACAGGAAAGCCTGCTAAGCACTTCCTCCTACCTTAAGAACAAGGGAGGAAATGAAAAGCATGCTTATGCATGAATTTTCTAATACCTTTTAACTGATCTTATTAAAAAGAACCTCAATCTTGTCAGATTCAGGTATGGATCAATTATTTAATTTTTGCCTAAGCTATCACACCCTTAGAGAGAAAGACAGAGGGATAGACATAGTGCATTCAACTCTGATTGAAAAGTACTAAAGCGTAGTTACTCACCTGTAACAGGTGTTCTCCAGGAGCAGCAGGAATCAGTCCTCACATATGGGTGACGTCGGCGCCGACGGAGCCCTCGCGGAGCAATTTTCCCCAGCTTTCAAAGAAAGCCTTTGGGAATTGCAGCGCGCATGCGCGGTCCCCTTCCCGTCCAAGGGTGCCATCTTAGCCAGTCAGATGACATAGCTAAAAGACAGCATAAAAATTTGCAAAAAAACTAAAGCAGATAACAGCAACTCCAAGGGGAGGAGGGAGGGTTGTGAGGACTGATTCCTGCTGCTCCTGGAGAACATCTGTTACAGGTGAGTAACTACGCTTTCTCCAGGACCAAGCAGGAAGTCAGTCCTCACATATGGGACTCCCAAGCTTAAGGCTACCGGAGACCCTAAGCACAAAAATGAGCTCCCTCTAGCTCAGCAGTACAGAAGGAAGGAATCTTCACTGAATTATTACCCACCGGTAGCCCCCATCAGGGATGGAGGGTAGGAGTTGCTCAAACCTCGAAGAGATTTCGGAGGACTGCCTGTCCGAAAGCACTGTCCCTGCGGGACTCCCTCTCGAGGCAGTAATGGACCGCAAAAGTCTGGCTCGAAGACCAAGTAGCGGCCCGGCAGATGTCTGCCAATGGAACAGAGCGGAGGTAAGCCACTGACGTAGCCTTCGCCCGAACACAATGAGCCGTGACCCGACTTTCTAGCGAGAGTCCGGCTGCCCCATAAGCCCAAGCGATACAGTCAGCAACCCAGATGGACAGAGTACGCTTGGAGACAGGGAGCCCCAATTTATTGGGGTCAAAAGACACGAAAAGCTGAGCAGCTTTACGGTGCTCCCGCGTACGGTCAAGGTAGAAGTTCAACGCCCTTCTACAGTCCAGGGTATGCAGGACCATTTCAGCTCGGCTGGAGTGTGGCCTGGGAAAGAAGGTGCGAAGTACCACCTCCTGATTGATGTGAAAAGGGGAGACCACTTTTGGAAGAAATTTAGGGTGAGTCCGTAGGACTACCCTATTTTTGTAGAACCGAGTGTAAGGGGGATCAGACACGAGGGCCTGCAATTCACTTATGCGTCTAGCGGAAGTGAGGGCTATCAAGAATAAGGTTTTCCAAGAAAGAAAACGGAGAGAACAGGTAGCCATAGGTTCAAAAGGCGGACAGGTGATCCGCTGTAAAACCACATTCAGATCCCAGTCAGGTGCTGGCGGGCGCAGAGGTGGTTTAAGTAGAAGGAGACCTCGGAGAAACCTTGCCACGAGAGGGTCATTGGAAAGAGGTCTGCCGTCCACCGGCACATGATGTGCGGAAAGAGCACTGAGGTGAACTTTGACGGAGTTGGACTTAAGTCCCAGATTAGAGAGGTAGAGCAAGTACTGCAAGATCACCGACACCGAGCCGGAGAAGGGATCCTGAGACTGCTGGGTACACCAAACGGAAAAACGACGCCATTTAAGGGCGTAGCATTTGCGGGTAGAAGGTCGCCGGGAAGCTAGGACGACCTCTTCCACCTCTGCCGGCAGTAGAAGGGGAGCAAGGACTACCCTTTCAGCAGCCAGGCCATCAGATGTAGAGATCTGAGGTTGGGGTGTAGCAGGGACCCCTGATCCTGTGTTAGGAGATCTGGTTGAAACCCCAGAGGGAACGGAGCCTCCACCGCCAGTTGCAGCAGGAGTGGAAACCACGGCTGTCTGGGCCACCGAGGAGCTATCAGGATGATGGAAGCTTTGTCTCGGAGAGCCTTGAAAAGAGTACGAGAGATTAGCGGTATGGGAGGAAAGGCATACAGAAGGCTTTTCGACCATGAGAGCAGAAAAGCATCCGCCGCTACTCGAAGGGGATGCGGCTGCCGAGAGCAGAAGCAAGGAAGTTGCCAGTTGAGAGGACTGGCAAAGAGATCCATTGTGGGGAGGCCCCACTTCAGAAAAAGTTTCTGAACTACCAAGGGATCCAGTCGCCACTCGTGCGGCTGGAGGATTCTGCTGAGTTTGTCCGCCAGGCAATTTTCTTGGCCTGGGAGATAAACTGCCTTGAGAAGAATGCCGTGGCTGACGGCCCAAGAGCAGAGCCTCTGTGCTTCTCGACAGAGAAGGAAGGAGCCCGTGCCCCCCTGTTTGTTCACGTAGAACATGGCAACTTGATTGTCCGTCTGGACAAGGACGGACCGGTGAGAAGTCAGGTGGGAGAAAGCCTTGAGAGCCAGACGGATTGCTCTGAGCTCCAGGAAGTTGATCTGCTGCGCAGACTCCCACGTGGTCCAGAGACCTTGAGTACGTGCCCCTTGGCAATGCGCTCCCCATCCCAGGAGAGAAGCATCGATCGTCAGCACTTGAGCAGGCGGAGGAGATTGAAAAGGCATTCCGAGCACTAGGTTTGGCTGATGAAGCCACCACTGCAGAGAAGAGGCCAGCGGGCTGGAGATCTGCACTAAGTCGGCGAGGCCGCCCGTGGCCTGTTGCCACTGCTTGCGAAGGCACCACTGAGCAGGCCGCATATTCAGGCGGGCGTTGGGGGTCACGTGGACGGTGGAAGCCATATGGCCGAGTAGTCTCAGAAAGCGCCTGGCCGAGACCAGGGACTGGCTGTGAAAACGGCCGGCTAAGTCCATTAGCCGCTGAGCTCTGTCGAGAGGCAGAAAAGCTCGCGCCTGAAGAGTGTGCAACCTTGCGCCGATGAACTCGAGATCTTGCGAGGGGAGCAAAGTGGACTTTGCGAAGTTTAGGACAAAGCCCAAGTACTGGAGAAGAGTCACAGTGTGGTGCGTGGCTTGTGTGACGTCTTGAGGGGACGATGCTCTGATGAGCCAGTCGTCTAGGTAAGGAAAGACATAGAGGCCCTGAAGCCGGAGATAAGCCGCCACCACCGCGAGACATTTTGTGAAGACTCGTGGTGCGGAGGATAGGCCAAAGGGAAGTACTCTGTACTGGTAATGATTTCCTGCCACCACAAATCTTAGGTATTCGCGGTGGCTGGGGTGGATGAGGATGTGCGTGTAGGCATCCTTTAGATCCAAGGAGCATAGCCAATCTCCCTGCTGGAGGTAGGGCAGAAGGATTCCAAGGGTAAGCATCTTGAACTTCTCCCTCACGAGGAACTTGTTGAGGTTGCGCAAGTCCAGGATGGGTCTGAGGCCTCCTGTTCTTTTTGGTATTAGGAAATACCTGGAATAAAAGCCTTGACCTCTCAGGTGGTGGGGCACCGGTTCCACAGCCTGTTCCTGAAGAAGACTTGCTAACTCCTGAAGGAGTAAGTCCCTGTGCAGAGGGAGTCGTGGAGGCTCTCCCGGAAAATAGGAGGGAGGGACCTGGTGGAAGTGGAGAAGATAGCCTTCTCGCACAACATGAAGCACCCAGGCATCTGATGTGATGTTGGACCACCTGTGGGCAAAGTGGACCAGCCGGCCTCCTGTGCTGGGAGAAACCAGCTGAGGGGGAGAGGCTATGTCGATGAAGTCAAAAACCCCCACCCTGCTGAGCAGTGGCCGGTGGCGCAGGCTTGGGGGTTGGCTGCCTACGGGACCCGTTACCCCGTCCCTTGGCCTGCTGACCCTGTTGGGGAGCTGCTGAGGCCTGATATTGAGGGTAGTGTTTATAGGCAGTCGCCTTCCTCGGGTAAAAGGACTTTTTTCCCGAGCCCTTCTTCTTTTGGGAAGGGGCAGAGGTCTTTCTAGAGAGCCTTGTTCTGGTGAGAGTCTCCGTCTCGATTTGCGCAGCCTTTTCAGCCATGGGCTTGCCAAATAGGTTCTCACCTCGGCAGGGGACATCGACCAACTTGTCCTGCACCCAGGGTTCAAGGTCAGACTGAAGCCAAGCCTGTCGGCGGGCACCGATGCCGGCTGCGGCTACTCGAGCCGATGCTTCAAAGCCATCATAGGCTGCTCGAGAAATGAACTTTGAGCATTCTCGAATTCCAGTGGTCAAGGCTAGGAACCTCCGCAAAGGTTCCTCGGACAGCCCAGCAGAGAATCCGGCTATCTCTTTAGCCAGGTCTCTAAGGTACATGCCCATGTAGAGCTGGTAGGTCTGGACCCGACAAGCAAGCATAGAGCCTTGGAAACACTTCTTACCGAGGCCATCCAGGTTGCGGGCCTCCCTACCGGGAGGCACCGAGGAGTGCATCTTCTGGCTCTTGAGCCTATGCATAGCCGATTCCACCACCATGGAATGGTGCGGTAGCTGTGCTTTCTGGAAGCCAGGGCTCTTGCGGACTCGATAGATGGAATCGACCCGCTTGCTTAATACCGGCGACGATGCCGGACTCTCCCACATGCGGAAGAGTAGTCGTTCCAGCATGGGAGGAACCGGTACAGTAAAGTGCTCCTTTGCTGGAGAGTCGTACTGAAGGGCGTCGAGCTCTTCGGCTCGAGGCTCCTCCTCGGGATCCGCAGGGAAGGCCAAAGCCTTGGCCATATCCCTGACGAAGTCCGAGAACCGGGCATCCTCCGGGGGGGACTGTTTCCGAGGTTCGGACTCAGGGGAGTCCGAGGGGACACACCGAGTCCGAAAAGAATCAGGTGACTCTTCCACTTCAGATTCCCAGGCCGACTCCGAGGAGGAATCGGTGGGGTCGGTTCGGGCGGGCGGAGGCGTCAGCCGCCCCGACGCCGAGGGAGTCGGCGTCGACGACCTCGGTCCCGAACGGGAGGCCGAGGGAGACCTCGACCGAGGATCGACTCGAGCCCGCATGGACTCGAGGATCGGCTCGGTCTCCGGGGTCGACTTAGACGTCGACGTCCCGGCGGTCGGGGCAGAGGCGCCAGCGAGGCTAGCGATCAGTGCCCGCTGCTGGTCCATGAAGGCAGACAGTCTGCTCTCCAAGGCCGTCAACCTGAGTCCGACCTCAGGTGACCCAGCAGCCCCCGACTCGGGCCCCGACGGCGTCGGGCCCAACGTCGGACCCCTCGGAGGTGAGTCCAGGAGGACTACAGGACTTACCCGAGCAGGCAATTCCGATTCCAAACGAGGTCGCTTCGTGAGACGTTCCTGCTCCAAAGACCCGGGACGGCTATCGGGGCTATGCGACCTGGCCCTCGCGGAACCAGGAGCGTCCACCGACGCCGCCCTCGCGGGTTTCGCCTTCCGATGATGATCCCCGGAGGGAGAACCTCTGTCGGAGGAACTCCGGCGATGCTCAGAGCTGGAGCCTCTGGACACCGAGGCCTCCGACGAGGTCCGGGTACGGTTGGGATCTGCGAAGATTCTTTCCCGCTGATGCCGCCGACTCCGTAAAGCTTTGGAGGACATTTTGCTGCAGGCCCCACAGATCAGTTCCTCGTGATCTGGGCCAAGGCAGCGGAGGCAATGATCGTGTGTGTCAGTGAGTGACATATTTCTGTCACACTGAACACACCTTTTGAAGCCACTGGCAGCCATCGGGGGAAAAAGGGCCCCTGCAAGGTCAAAGGACCGGGCTGCCAGCGAAAAACCGAAAAACGAAACTGACAAGAAAAATCAGAAAAAACGAAAAATAAGAGAAGGACTCGCAACGGTGTCGCGAGTCCGGGCAGGAAACAGACCGGCGTCGAACCGAAGAAAAAAGAAAAAATAAACGACGAAAATCAACTTTTTCTGCGGGGACAAGAAGACCACGTCTGTAGGGCTCCGCGGAAAAAAGAAGACTGGCTAAGATGGCACCCTTGGGCGGGAAGGGGACCACGCATGCGCGCTGCAATTCCCAAAGGCTTTCTTTGAAAGATGGGGAAAATTGCTCCGCGAGGGCTCCGTCGGCGCCGACGTCACCCATATGTGAGGACTGACTTCCTGCTTGGTCCTGGAGAAAAAGCTATTGCAGTCAGACTTTCTTTAACAGCCAAAGTGTTTTGCTGGTGTATAAATATTTATTCAGCTGTATTTTCATGAGATAGTACTATGGCTTCCAGCAGCCACTTGAAGTTAATGCATGCCTTTTACTCCAGACAGTCCCAGGGTTCTTTTGCTTTTACTTCAGCAATTTTATTTCAAATCTCAAAACTCCAAGAGGCTGATGTTCAGACGACGTTGTGACCAACTTAAGCTAAATGTTGGCACTTATCTTCATCACTATATTTGTGTGTGTGTGTGTGGCCCAAAAAAAGTGAGAACATCTCGTAGCATATAAGTTATTTAAAAATTCAAAAAGACAGATGTAAACGATTGACAAATTTAAAAAAAAAGACGGCGACCAGAAATTGTCAAAATAAAGACGTTATATAGCTAAAAAAGGTAAATAAGTAAACTATTTAAGCTTTTAATTTACAAGATGTTCTCACTTTTTTTGGGCCACCCTGTATATACGTGTGTGTGTGTATATATCTATCTATAGATATATACACATACACATGTAGAAGAACTCAGTATACAAATAGCATTGTCACCATGCCAACACTATCCACTTAGTTTAGGCTTGTTGTTCAACAGACCTAAACTAATTGTATAACTTATCGAGACAGTGGCTGAATATGGCTGCTATCTGGATAATGTTTTAGTCTGCCTTTGTCCTGCCCAAATCTAGCTCACTTTTATTTGTCCTAGGCTAGAGCTCTCACACAACAGTTTATATACAATATATACTATGAGAATAAAATCATAGACTGACATATAAAACTGAATACACAAATTCTTCCTTTACCAGGTCAAACCTCAACAATGAATAAACAAATTAAAAAGTGCACACTTCAGAGTATATCCTAATGGCACGTTTCCCCTCTTTCCATTCATAGACTTAGTCATGTCTGTGTAGTGGACTCAGTGGTTACAGCCATGGTAAAGTGCCTGTGCATGTGTGTGTATGTACATATGTATATCTGTGCGTGTAGGCAGAGTCTGGGGCTGTGTTGTGTGTCATGGGAGGGGTGTTATATGGGGTATTTATATGATGAAATTAGGCCTTACCTGTCAATTTTCTTTCCTTGAATCCCTCCAGCACAGTCCAGATGCATTGGTTTATGCCTTTCTACCCATACAGACTGAGAATCACTGGTTTGATAAAGTCACCCTATTGTAATGCTATCCTTTCACCAGTAAGCGTAGTTACTCACCTGTAACAGGTGATCTCCGGAAACAGCAGGAATTTAGTCCTCACATATGGGTATCGTCTGTACCGACGGAGCCTGCAGAGGAACGCTCCCCAGCGTCCAATAGGAACGCTTTTGGGAGCATCCCTCAGCACATGAGCGCTGCCTTCCCGCCTTTCCAACTGTCCCTCTTCAGTTAAGTTTGTAGCTGAGTGAAAGGATAGAGGGAGAGAGGAATGAGACAAAGAGAGAGAGAGACAACTCCTAGGGGAGGTGGGTGGGTTGTGAGGACTAAATTCCTGCTGTTCCTGGAGATCACCTGTTACAGGTGAGTAACTACGCTATCTCCAGGAACAAGCAGGAATGTAGTCCTCACATATGGGGACTCCCTAGCTGAAGGTGCCAGGGAGATATCCCCAGGAAGGTGCCACCATCAAAGGTGAGAATCCTTCCTCCCATGGATCTCTGGCATACCACCAGGGTTGGTGAGTAGGAGTTGGTTTAGGTTTGAAAGAGATTTTGAAGAACAGTTTGGCCAAAGAAGGCATCCCGACGGGAGGCTTTATCCAGGCAGTAGTGGGCTGTAAAGGTGTGTACCGAAGCCCAGGTGGCTGCTCGACAAATGTCATTGATAGACACAGAGTGGAGATTAGCCATAGAAGCTGCCATAGCTCTCACATTGTGAGCTGTGACATGGTCCTGAAGAGGAAGACCCTTACTCTCATAAGTAAAGGATATGCATTGGGCAATCCATTTAGATAAAGTTCTTTTGGTGACTGGAAGTCCCAAATGACTAGGGTCAAAAGCTACAAAACGTTGCAAGGACTTTCTATGTTGCTGTGTTCTTTGAATGTAAAAGGCTAAGACCCTTTTACAATCCAAAGTATGAAGGTTTCTTTCTGCATTAGAGGTGTGAGGCCTCTGAAAAAATACAGGAAGATAAATTGATTGGTTTAAATGAAAAGGCGAAACAACCTTTGGCATAAAGTGTGGGTGAGTTCGAAGAACAACCGTATCATGATGAAATCTAGTATAAGGAGGATCAGCCACTAAAGCTTGCAATTCACTAATGTGACGGGCAGAGGTGATTGCAATCAGGAAGATGACCTTCCAAGTCAAAAACGTAAGGGCTGTAGTGGCTAAGGGTTCAAAAGGCGGCTTCATGAGCTGCCCGAGAACTAGATTTAGATCCCATGCTACCGGTGGTGGCTTGACGGGAGGTTTAGTTAATAAAAGGCCTCTCATAAATCTTGATAGGAGTGGATGAGAGGAAATTGGTTGTCCATTTAGAGGCTTATAAGAAGCTGCAATTGCACTAAGATGGACTCTTACCGAATTGGTCTTTAACGCAGAATTCGATAATTGAAGGAGATACTCTAGTATCGATTCTAAGGGTAGGACCAGGGGGTTTAATCCCTTCTTGGAGCACCATATAGTAAAACGTTTCCACTTGAAGGCATAAGATCTTCTTGTGGAAAGTTTCCTAGAAGCCTGAAGGATATCCTTTACCTGCTGGGACAGGTTGAGATCCTGGAGGTCTAAGCCTTCAACAACTAGGCCATGAGGTGCAGGGACTGGGGATTCGTGTGCCATAGCGTCCCGTTCTCCTGGGAAAGGAGATCTGGAGCATGCCCTAACTCCAGAGGTGCTGCTTGAGAGAGATGCAGAAGCAGGGAATACCACGCTTGGTGTGGCCATTGTGGTGCTATCAGAATCATGCGACCCCTGTCTCTCTGAAGTATGAAGAGTGTCTTGGGGATGAGGGGAATGGGTGGGAAGGCATAAAGGAAGTCCTGACCCCAGTGAAGGAGGAAGGCATCCCTTGCCTGATAGTTGTGCGCCAGAATCCTGGAACAGAACCGGGGAATTTTGGCATTCAGTGGACTTGCAAAGAGGTCTATGTCTGGAGTGCCCCAGAGATGAAATATCTTTGCCACCTGGTCTAGGTGGAGTGACCACTCGTGAGGTAGCAGTACTCGACTGAGTTTGTCTGCCCAAAGGTTTTGAGTGCCTGGAAGATATACCACTAGAAGGTGGATTTGATACTCTCTGGCGAGGGCCCATAGTCGTAAGGCTTCGTTGCATAACGACAGAGAGCCTGTTCCGCCCTGCTTGTTCACATAGAACATGGCTACCTGATTGTCTGTCTGGACTAGGACTGTCTTGTAGCTGAGCTGGGCGTGGAACGCTCGAAGAGCTAAATAAATTGCTCTTAACTCCAGGAGGTTTATGTGTAAACCAACCTCCTGTGGAGTCCAGGTGCCCTGGGTAGAGAGATGATTCAGGTGTGCTACCCAACCCACCTGTGATGCATCTGTTGCTAGGGTGGCCTGAAAGAGGGGTTGATGGAAAGGAGACCCTACTGTCAGATTTTCTAAGATTGCCACCACTGGAGGGACAAAATTAGTTATTGAGAGATTGTTATTTTGTCCGACAGATGCCCTGTGGCCTGTGTCCACTGTGTGGAGAGGGTCCACTGAGCTGCTCGCATGTGGAGGTGAGCATATGGGACTACAAGAACTGTGGATGTCATGTGTCCCAGTAACTGCAGTAGCTCCCGAGCAGTGAGGGAGGATTTGCCTGCTGCTTGGGAAGCCAACTGCATTATGCGAAGACACCGGGCTTGTGAAAGGAAAGCCCTTGCCTGTCTGGTGTCCAGACAGGCTCCTATGAATTCTAGGCATTGGGAAGGAACTAGTTGAGATTTCGGAAAGTTTATTACCAATCCCAAGTATTGGAGGATTCGCATTGTACGAGACAGTGCAGTGCTGGCCTCTGTCACTGTGGAGGCTCGGATGAGCCAGTCGTCTAAGTAAGGGAAGACAAAAATCCCCAGGGTTCGTAGAAATGCAGCTACTATTGCCATGCATTTTGTGAATACCCTTGGTGCTGAAGCCAGACCAAAAGGAAGAACCCTGTACTGGAAATGTCTTCCCCTGAACCGGAAACGTAGAAATTTCCTGTGATCTGGATGGATAAGAATGTGAGTGTATGCATCCTTTAAATCTAGAGAGCAAAGCCAGTCCTGGCTTTGAAGGTATGGCAGAAGAGTTTCCCAGAGAAATCATCTTGAATTTCTCTCGAAACAGATATTTGTTCAATTCTCTGAGGTCTAGAATGTGTCTGTGTCCCCCTGTTTTCTATGGAATAAGAAAATAGGGGGAGTAGAACCCTGCACCCTGTTGAAGAATGGGTACTTCCTCTATTGCCCCTTGGGCAAGAAGTGTGGAGACCTCATGATCTAGCACAGGGGTCTCAAACACGCGGCCCGCGGGGAGAGACCTTTGTGCGGCCCGCGATGCAGACGAAACAAAAAAACCCCCGGCTTCTGCTGCTGCTGCCGTTCATGTTTGTAAAGCAGGGACTGTCCCTTACATCTGCGGCTCCAGCATCAGCTCTTCGAGCCCTGCACTCGCTGATTAGCAGCAGAACCGTGCATGGGTGGCTCCGGCACAAGCCTCGTTCCAGGCTAGCGGCGCCCGTTAGGGGGCTGGCTCCGGGCCCCCGATCCGCCCCTAGGCAGGGGCAGGAAGTGCCCTGCACCGCGGCCAATGGCTTTCCACGCCGCGCACGGCCGGGCAGGATGTGCCGCTCTTCCTCGTCGCTTGCAGCTCGGCCCCTGCCTCTGTCGGGCAAGCGGCGGCCCCGATCCCCGTTGCTATGTGGCCTGAGGCTGCGGGCAGGCGGGTGTGAGCGCGGACGCAGGTGAGTCCCGGGGGCGAGGCGAGGCGGGGGGGGGGGGGCTCCTTAGGGGCATCTGCTGGGAGAGGCTCTTACCTTCTTCCCCCTCCGGAATGGATGTCACAGCCACCCCCACCCCCCCTCCTCCGGCAGCATGACTTTCTATCCAGGATCAGCATCCTCTATCAGGGGCTTTAACTATTTTTACTTGGGCTGATGGGGGGGAGGGGGGGGGTTAGGACTAGTAATGGGGGGGGGCTAGGACTAGTAATGGGGGGGCGGTTAGGACTGAAAATGGGGTGATGGGGGGATAGTACTGAAAATGGGGTGATGGGAGGTTTGGACTGGTAATGGACAGATGGGGGTTAGGACTGGAGGTGGTCTGATTGGGGGGCTAAGACTGAAAATGGGGTTATGGGGGGGCTAAGAATGCAGATGGGGTGATGGGAGGGTTAGGACTGGAAGTGGGCTGTTGGGGGGCTTAGGACTGGTAATGGGCTATGGGGGGGGGCTAGAACTGGTAATGGACTGGGGGGGGGGCTAGGACTGGAAATGGGCCAAGTAGAAGGGGGAGCTTGAACTGCAAATAGCTGATGGGGACAGGGTCTTGGAATGGAAAGGGGCTGAGTGGAAGGGGGCTTGGAATGGAAATGGGCTGATGGGGAAGGGGGCTTGGAAAGGAAATGGGCTGATGAGGGGGGGGGGGCTACGACTGGAAATGGGCCGAGTAAAAGGGGGAGCTTGAACTGCAAATAGCTGATGGGGACAGGGTCTTGGAATGGAAAGGGGCTGAGTGGAAGGGGGCTTGGAATGGAAATGGGCTAATGGGGAGGGGGGCTTGGAAAGGAAATGGGCTGTGAGGGGAGGGAGCTAGGACTGGAAATGGGCTGATGATGCGGGGACTAGAAGGGAGCGGATGCTGGGTGGGGCAGGAGCTAGAAGGGAGTTGATGTTGGGGGACGATTAGAATGGGATGGGGCTGGGAGAGTGAAATGGAGAGGGGAAATATATTTTGTGTGGGAGGGAAGAAAAATCTACAATTGGCCGGGTATTGGGAGAGTAAGTGGGGATTGAGGATGGAGGGGTAAAATTTGAGTGGATGAAATAGGAATGAGGAAAGAGCAAAAGGAGAATGATTAGTATGTTAAAGCAGATGTAGAGAGAATGGAAAAAAAACTAGGAAAGAAGAAAGGACAAATGGACAGCAGACAATGGAGCGTTAGCAGAAGACACGAAGAAACCAGAAGAAAGTGGCTGGAACAATTACAACTGAAAAAAAAATGCACAAAAGGTAGAAAAATATCTCTTTATTTTGAATTTATTAACTGAAATATGTCAGCTCTTGGAAATGTGCATCTTTAACGTCTGCACTTTATTTAATACAAGAAGAAATCAATTTATAGTTTTATTTCTACAGTGTTGTACATTCTAAGTTTGGCTTTTGGGGTTCCCAGTTTAATTGTCTTCCTGTTTCTAAATTGTGATTCCTTGTTTGGTGATGGCGTATGTTCTGCATGTTTACTAAAAGTTAGTGTATGGTAACATTATGCAAATATTTATGCAAATGATGCACTTATGCAAATGATGCCCTTATGCAAATGAGGCCTGCGTCTTGTGCGGCCCCCGGGTTACTCTACAAGTCCTCATTTGGCCCTCAAAGCAATTTGAGTTTGAGACCCCTGATCTAGCAGATTGGAGAGGTTTGTGAATTGAACTGCTTTAGAATTGTAGGAGGGGGTAAGCTGTGAAAATGAATTTTGTACCCCTCCCCTACAATGGACAAAGTCCAATCTTCTGCTGTTATCTGATGCCATCTGTTGACAAAATGGCATAACCTGCCAGGAATATTGGGGGGTTTGAGGACCCCTCAGAGGCAGGAAGGCAAACCTCTCTAGGAAGGAGTCAAAGCCCTTGAGGGGGCTGAACCTGGAGAGTTGGTTGGGCTCTCGGGCCTTTAGGTTTCTTTTGTTGTCTAGTTTGTCCCTTTTGGGCAACCAGACCTGGAACTTGAGTCTGATGAGTATAGGAAGGTTAAAACTTTCTCTTTTTGCTAAAAGAGGGTTTTTTTATAAGGCTTTCTTTTGGCTGGAGTGGCTGTAGACTTTGACAATCTATCTAAGGTAGAATTGTCAGCATCTAACTCGTTAGCCTTCTCCTGCCAGTTCTTGCCGAAGAGATTCTCTCCCGTGCAAGTTATGTTGCCTAACTTGTCCTGTACACAAGTCTCCAAGTCTGATGCCTGTAGCCAGGCAATCCGTCGTGCGCCAATGGCAATAGCAGAGGTTCTGCTGATGCATTCGAAGCAGTCAAAGGCAGCATGATTGACAAACTTGGAGACATCCCGAGCATGCTTAACCAGAGTAAGAAAGTCTTGTCTCTTATCATCTGGGAGAAATGGGCTCATAAGTTCCAAATCTCCTGTGATTTCTTTGAGGAACATTCCCATATATAGGATATATGAGCTGATCCTAGCTGAAAGCATGGAAGCTTGGAAAGTTCTGCGTCCAAAAGCATCCAGAGTCCTGCATTCACGACCTGGAGGATTGGATGCATGTCTTTAAGCACTTTTCATCCTACGCATAGCTGACTCCACTACCACTGAATGATGTGGCAGCTGAGGTTTCTGAAATCCAGGACATGGTGGGACTCGATACATAGTATCAAGTCTCCTAGAGTGAGGAGAAGTAGTCAGAGGTGTCTCCTACATTGAGCATCAAGTTATGCAGAATTTCATGGATAGGCAGAGTAGCTGCCTCCTTAGGAGCTTTAGAATATTGGAGGATTTCCAATTCCTTTGCTCTGGGTTCTTCTTCAGGAGCTACTGTGATTGAAAGACCTTTGGCAATATCACGGATGAAATCATGAAAGGACATGTCCTCTGGAAGTGACATTCTGCGTTGGGGAGAAGAGGGATCTTCTAGAAGAAACCCTCTAGTGCCAGCAGAAGTGTCAGTCTCTTCAGAATCGGAGGAATCAAAGTATTCCTGACTCCGATGCTCTTGCAAAGCACGATCTCGGTATCGATCGAAGTCGGTACCGAGGTGAGCCGGTACCGCTTTGTCCCCTCCAGCCAGAGATGGCATAGGAAGAGTTCCCACCGGGGCCAGCACTGTCGGTACCGGCATCACCGGTGTCGGTATCGGCATCAGTGCTCTTGGGACCACCGATACCGCAGCCAAGAGAAGAGCTGTGATACTGCGCTCGATAGCGAGGAACCTCTGGTCTAACGACGCTGCCGATGCCTGGGTGTCGGTACCGGTAAGAACGGCCGGAACCCCTGAGCATGGCACAGGTAGTTCTTGCGAGGTTGAGGCCTCGAGAACATCCTCAAGCCCCATCGATGCTTTGGAAGCCGAAGCCTCCCGCCGGGGCTGTTTTGTCGGTGTGGTTCCCTCAAGGGCAATGCCAACGGCCTCTCGATGCTTAGCAGGAGAGCTACCCTTTGAGGACCGGCTCTTATGTTTAGCTACCTGAGATCCATGGGAGGAAGAAGAGGCCCTCGACGATGTCGATGCAATGGATCTGGCATCCGAAGAAAAAAGGGTAACGAGCTTTGCGGCCCGGCTCTGTCTTCCTCTTTTGGTCATCCCCATGCAGGAGAGACATTCAGTTGGAGAATGGTCAGGTCCTAAACATTTTAGACACCAATCATGGGTGTCAGTGACGGAAATGGTACCGCCACACTTAGTACATTTTTTAAAGCCACTAGTTGGCTTTTCCATGATTTAGGAAAATGGGCCCTAGTGCCCAAAATGGCGCCTAGCACCAAAAAGTAAAGTTTCTGAAAGAAACACAAAGTATTTTTTTTTTTTTAGAAGAAGAAAAGAAAAGAACCGGCGGTACCAGTAGGCGTCGTGCGGTAGGCAAACGCGACCACAGAAAGAAGTTTAAAGATGTAATTTTCTGCGGTGACAGGGAATAGGTCCTGTCGGCTCCGCGGAAAACGAAGAACTGAAGAGGGACAGTTGGAAAGGCGGGAAGGCAGCGCGCATGTGCTGAGGGATGCTCCCAAAAGCGTTCCTATTGGACGCTGGGGAGTGTTCCTGCGCAGGCTCCGTCGGTACCGATGATACCCATATGTGAGGACTACATTCCTGCTTGTTCCTGGAGATTATCAGTAACAAAGCAGACTACACAAAGAACGGCTATTATTTAGCTCATCCATTATCTACATTTATCAAATGATCGATAAAGATAAAGATCTAACTACACAAACTGAACAACCTTGTTCCGAAGAGGGTCCAGAACAGTGGATAAAAACCACCATCTTGCAGACCCCAAATATAACCTATAGCAACAAGAAAAACAACACAGAAGAGCAGCGACCTCCCAGAAGCGCAAGGCCTACAGTCTCAGAATATTCTTCCCACATCTGGACTCAAAAAGAAACAGTCAGGATGGTCCTGAACTGGACTGAAGGAACTCAAGAAAAGAAAATTAGCAGGTAAGGCCTAATTTTACCTTCATCATCATCCCTCCAGCCCAGTCTAGATGTGCGAGACATACCAAAGTAGTATCTAATGACAGAGGGGGGGAGGGAGAGACAGGAGAACCCAGCCTAAAACACGTGTGCCCTAAACTGCGCAACCCTTTGTGTCTGATGCATGAAGGAATGTAGGGAAGACTATGTTGCTGCTTTACAAATCTCGAGGGATGGCATCAAGCTAAACTTTGCCCATGAAGAAGTCTGAGCCCTGCCAGAACCATCTGTCACTTAAGCAGATAGGCTGACACAATAGCCTTCTTCAGCCACTAGACAACTGATGCCTTGGAAGCTGCTTCACCCTAATGTAGGCCTTCCAAACATCACAAAGAGATGATCCAATCACTGAAACCCCTCCATTCTCTTCAAGTACTAGTGAAGAAGGTAAAATTAGGCCTTACCTACTAATTTTCGTTCCTTGAGTGACTCCAGTCCAGTCCTGTTGGCAGTCTCACCCCACCAGCAGCTTGGAGACTGAGCATGTCATCCTTAATGACATTAGGATAGATAGGCAGCTGGCACCTCCCACCAGACTCCAGTATCCTATTGACAAAGCAAACTCACAAGAGCAACAATTAAGAAGGTACCTTATATCAACCAATTTGGGAAACCAACTTAACCCCAACAGGCAGAAAAAAAACCTTAAGAGGAGAACAAGATCACCTACCAAACAAAAGGCCCATAGTGTGCTTACGCACTCTAGACGGGTCCCTCTGGTCACTCTAGGCCCTGCCGACTCGACTTCCTACTTGTTTCATACTCTTCTTTGCTGTTCCTGTCTTAGGAAATATCCAAAAACCAACTCGCCAGGCCCATAACAATGAGACGACCTTCTTCAGGCCCGGAGATATCCTTTTCACTGAGAACCAAAAATGGTGGATCCGAGACTGGACTAGAGTCACTCAAGGAACATCAATTAACAGGTAAGGCATAATTTCACCTTATCATTCCTCCAGTCCAGTCCTGACCTGTGGGATGTATCATAGCAGTACTAATCTTGGGAGGGACCCATTAGCCCGGTCTGAAGAACCGCCGAACCAAACCTCGCGCCCTCCGCGATTGAACATCGAGCTGATAATACTTTCCCAAGGTATGCAGGGACGACCAGGTTGCCACCCTACAGATCTCCTCTGGCAGAACCAACTGGGACTCCACCAACGAAGTGGCCTGCGCCTGGGTCGAGTGGGCCCTCAACCCCATGGGCAATTCTTTGCACAGCAGCAAGGCGGCTGAAGAAATGGCCTCCCACACCCATCTCGAAATGGAAGCTTTAGAGGCTGCTTTGCCCTTGCGCGTAACCCCAAAGAGAACAGACAGACAACTGGATCTTGTAAGACTCTGTTCTTTTCAAATAGTACATCCAAATGGTGCAGAAGGGGTTCCCCCTCCGTGCCTCCTGCTCCGGAAAATACCAGAAGCATCACAGACTGATTGAGGTGAAAAACCGATAGTGCTTTGGAAAGGAAAGAAGGCACGGGTCAGAACTACCTTCTTTGTAAAGATAAGAAAAGGCGCCCAACACGACAGTGCCTGAAGCTCCGATATTCTTCTAGCTGAACAAATGGCCACCAGGAATACAGTCTTTAATGTCAGAGCCTTCAAAATACAGGTACCCAGTGGCTCAAAGGGTGCCTCTGTCAGAACTGATAATACCAAATTGAGGTCCTAGGGAGGCACAATCGACCACATCGGCAGTCAAACCTGCTTCGCTGCCTGCAAAAAACGGACCACATCTGAGTGAGCTGCCAGGGACATTCCTTGGACTCTCCCACAGTAACAAGAGAGGGCTGCCACCTGCACCCAAAGGGTGCTGCATGCCAAATCCTTATTCAACCCCGCCTGCAAAAAGACATCCGGCACTGAAGCTGACAGGGGTCGACCGTGGTGATCTGCACACCAGCCCTCAAAGACTCTACACGCACAAATGTAAGCCAGCGAAGTGGAGCACCATCTGGCCTTCAACAATGTCGATATTACCGAGGCCGAGTAGCCCCACTTTTGAAATCTAGCCTACTTAAGAGCCAGGCCATAAGCGGGAATCAATCCACCTGTGGCATCAGGATCAGACTCTGTAACAACAAATCGGGTCGAGCCAGTAGACGCCACGGACGGTTGACCGTCAGACTACCAGATTGGCATACCATGGTCATCGAGGCCAATAGGGAGCTACTAGAATCAGCAGGCCCGAATGCGCCTCTATCCTCTGCACCACTCGACCTATGAGCGCCTGGGGGGAACACATAGAGCAGCCCCTCCATTGACCAACGCTGTACAAATGCATTGAGCCCTTCCGACATGCACGCTCCTTCTGCTGTAAAATCAAGCTGCCTTTGCTGACTCAAACGTCACCATCAGATCCATGATCAGCTGCCCCCAGCAGTGCACCACCTGAGCAAAGACTGCATCATTGAGCGTCAACTCCCCCAAATCCAGATGTACCCAGCTGCGATAGTCGACCTCTACATTGTCCTTGCCTGCCACGTGCGCTTCCAAAAGCGCCTACAGATTCTCCTTCGCCCAGGCTAACAGAGCCGACTTGTTCTCTAGGCTCGCGCTGCTCGTTCCTCCTTGCTGACTGATGTAAGCTACCGCTGTGGCATTATTTGAGAACACTGACCACTTTGTCTTGAATCAGAGTCTGGAACTGCTACAACGTCAAGTACACCATTCGCAATTCCAGGTGGTTGATCGACCAAGCACTCTCCTGTGGGGACCAGAGGCCCTATGCTATGTGGGTCTCGCAATGCACTCCTCATCCTGACAGACTGGCATCCATCATCAGTGGGATCCATTGTGGTGCCTCCAGGGGCATGCCCGCTCGGAGATTGTCCGACTGCAGCCACCATTGGAGGGCCCTCCAGATACTTACCGGGCAAGGCAGCGGCCACAAGAGGATGGCACTGCACAGACCACCTTCGCAAGTGTTCTCCTACAATGGGCGCATGTGGGCACATACCCATGGCATGAGCTCGATCGTCGCTGCCATGGAACTCAACACCTGGAGATAGGGCCATCCCTACAACGTGTGTAACCAGTTCTCTGGCAAGGACACACGGACCTGCTGCTGTCTGAAATCGGGCCTCCAGGTACACCAAATCCTGAGAGGGCTGGAGGTGAATTTCAGTGATGGTGATCACCCAGCCGAGACTCTGCAGGTACGCAACCACTCTTGCCATGGCCTCTTTGCTTTTTTCTCTTGATTTTGCCCAAATGAGCCAATCTTTCAGGTAAGGGTGCACCAGAATCCCTTCCCAGTGCAGACCGGCTGCGACCACCACCATAACCTTTGTGAAAGTGTGGAGTGCTATTACCAGACAGAATGGCAGCGCTTGAAATTGAAAGTGGCTCATGGGCTCTGCAAACCGCAAGAACTGCTGATGCTCAGCTCAAATAGGAATGTGCAAGTAGGCTTCTGTCAGATCGAGCAAAGTAAAGAAACTCCTCCTCCCTGACTGTTACAATGAGCGACCGGAGCATCTCCATGTGGAAACGAGGCACTATGAGGCATCGATTTACGTGCTTGAGATCTAAAATGGGTCTGAAAGACCCCTCTTTTTGGGAACAACAAAATAAATGGAGTATCAATCATAACCACACTGGTCGTCCGGCACCCTGATCACCGCCTGCAGATCTAGAGGCTGATAGAGGGTCTCCCACAGGGCCTCGAGCTTCCAAGTAGCCCTGCAAGGAGAGAGGACAAATGAGTTGGCGAGAGGCCGTGCCAACTCCAATGCATACCCCTCTCTCTGACGATCTCTAGCACCTACTGATTGGAAGTAATGCAAACCTAGACGGGAAAATATTCCCACAGCTGACCCCCTATGGGCACCCCCCCCAACCTGGGCTTTCCTCGTTTCATTGGGACTTCTTAGAGACCGAGGAGGAGGGGAAGTAAAATCCCCTACCAGTTCCCCGAAAACCCCAAAAGGTCTGTCCTCGGGAAGGGAACCTTCCCCTCTGGTATAGAGCAAAACACATTGTGTAAACATACTTTGGGTTGTTCTTTCCTAGGTGCATAATTTTGCACTTGTCCACATTAAATTTCATCAGCCATTTGAACATAAGAACATAAGATATGCCATACTGGGTCAGACCAAGGTCCATCAAGCCCAGTATTCTGTTTCCAACAGTGGCCAATCTAGGTCATACGTACCTAGCAGTTTCCCCAAGGGACACAGGTTCCACAATGCTTGTATTGGAACATCCAGTCTTCCAAGTTATCAAGGTCCTCGTGCAATGTTTCACAATCCTCGTGGGTTTTAACAATTTTGAATAATTTTGTCTCATCTACAAATTTGACTACCTTACTCGTTATTCCCATTTCTAGGTCATTTATGAATATATTAAAAAGCAGTAGACCCCACACAGATCCCTGGGGTACTCCACTATTCACTTTCTCCATTGGGAAAATTGAGCATTCAGCCCTACCTTCTGCTTTCTATCATTTAACAAGTTTCTGATCCCAAATAGTACACTGTCTCCTATCCCATGACTTTTTTTTTTTTTTTTAACGTCTCCAAGAATCTTTCATGAGGGACCTTGTCAAAGGCCTTCTGAAAATCCAGATACA